>OV656822.1:0-10000000 GCA_927399485.1 Calamotropha paludella
CCGTCCATCCCTCACGCTCCTCGTCCTGCAGCCGCCAGGCTTCCACCACCGCCGCCTCCTCCGCCAGGTCCCTGTTTAGCCTGGCGAGGGCCCATCTGGGGAAACTTGACTGTGTTCCCCCCCCTGGGCGCCCGCCAGATCCACCCCTCAGGTCGGCTTCATACCTGATGTAGGGGTGGTCGGACAGGGACTCCTCCTCCGATAGGACGCGCCATCCGGAGATCTTGGGTGATAGCGATGGGGTCGCCAGGGTGACGTCCACGCGGGATCCCCCGCTGCCCCTGACGCAGGTGAAGGCGGTGCCCCTATTTAGCACCGCCAGCCCCATCGCTATCACCCAGCTCGCCACCACCACCCCCTTTGGATCGCTCGAGGGGTGGCCCCACGCTTGGTGCTTCGCGTTGAGGTCGCCCCCGAATAAGATCTTTCGGGGGGCCAGTCTCCGGATGACGCGTCCCATCCCATCGACCCACCGTTGGAGCTCGGTGAGGGGTCGATTGGGCGAAAAATACGCCCCCACCACGGTGATGTCCCCCCAACTGACGGCTACATACCCCGACCCCCTCTCAACGATCGAGAGGGGAGGGGAGCCGACCGCAGTTGTGGGGACGACGATCGCCACCATCTCATCTGTTGACGGAGCCCAATTGTCCCTCGGAGGGGAACAATAGGGCTCCGAGATGATGGCGAGGTCGATGGACCACTCCGCCAGGTGCTGCATTAAAAGATCCTGCGCACCCGTGGAGTGGTTTACATTCGCCTGGAGGATTCTGAATGGCCGAGGCATTATTGGGCCGATTCAGAAACCTCCATGGCCGCCTGGGCCTGTGCCTGTCGCACTCCGAAGGTCTTGGGGAGAGGCTTCCCCTTGACCGCCGGAGCCTTACATGCCTTGCCCCCCATGATATGGTTGTGGGGGCGTTTTTGCGACAGGCAGAGCGCACACCGCGGGTCTGCCTCACAATCTCTCGCCTTGTGCCCGGCTTCGCCGCACCTATAACATAAGGAGCTGCGGTCAACATTGGCCGGGCAGAGCGCCCCGGTGTGTCCCGGTTGCAGACACCGGTAACACCTCAGGACGCGGGGCTCCAGCACCTTGATAGAGGCGATAGTCCAGCCTACCCGCAGCTTCCCTTCTTGGGCAAGCTTTTTGGCCGCCTCCACGGGGCACTTTACTAGCGCGGTGCCCAGGCCGCTGGGGCCCTCTCTGATTTCGCCCACCCTTACTTGTTCGGGTGGGCAACCTCCCTTTACGGCGAGCGCAGCCTGCAGTTCACCGGGCCCCGTGGAGTCGTCGAGTCCGGTCACGCGTAAGTCTGCCGTTTTTGTTGGCCTGGTTACAGTGGCCGTTTCCCCCAAAACTTCTGAGAGTTTTTTAGCGAGGCCGTCCGCCTTGGCCCCGCTATTCTCTCCGCCTACCTCAATGAGGCGTGCTCCTGATTGGGTGATCTTGATCCTGACATCCGATATGCCAAGATCACCCAGTCTCACCTCTTTCTGTGCCTTCGAAATGGCGGCCGCATACGATGCTCCTCTTTTGGTGGCCTCCTCCGAGATTGACAATACCACCGCGGCCGTTTTTGGGGTCGTGAGCTTCGGCCCCACTTGCTTCGCCTGCGCCGATCTCAGTCCGGGCTTCTCCGCCGCCTTCTTCTTTGGCGGCTCCGTTTTTTTAGCGGGTTTAGTAGCCGCTACCGTCGCCCAAGGCACTTTGCTGCGTTCTTCATGGCCTTTCCCCCGTTGTTCTTGGGCCTCCTCTATACGCTCCTCCTGTAGACGCTGGGACGCCTCTCGTGCCTCTCTCCCCGCCATTGTTTTGGGGGCCGCCCTCTTCTTGTCAGCCGCGAGTGGTGGCCGGTGGCTCCTTTCTTGGAGGAGGCGCCCGTCCTTTTCTAGCCCTTCTACCCGGGCATCCACCATTAGCCTCACCGCCGCCAACGTTTGTCGCCGAAATTCCTCAAAGAGGTCAGCCATAGCCTCCCTAGTGAGCACCTGGCTTCCGCTCTCACCGCCGGTTTCTGTGACCTCTCTTCGGGAGGTGGCCGCCTTTCTCGAGACCTCATCAAACTGCCTCCTGAGGGCCTTATTTTCTTCTTTGAGCTGGTTCAGCTCAGCTCGAAGGCTCTGCATCACCTTGTTTGCCTTCTGGGCCTCTGAGTCCCCTCCCGATATTTTGCCCTTTCCTTTTTCCAGTTTGTTGACGACCCCCCCCAGCTTTTTGACCGCCATTGCGACAGCATTCCTGTCTGCCTTTCCCATTTTTTGGGACATCCCTTTGAGGACGGTCAAGACGACCTCCCTCTGTTCCCTTATCTCCTCGATCACCTCGCCAGATTCCGGCTCGGGACCATCCGACATATTTCCCTCAGAATCTGAGGACAGTGAGGACTCCTTATAGAAAATGTTCCTCGGCCGCCTTAAGAGTTTCGCCGAGGGGGGACGCCCCCCCTCCCCCACTTCCACATCCAGCTCCTCCTCGTAGCTGGCATCGGACTCCTTGTCCAGCTGGAGTTTAAAATTGGTACTGGTACCACTCCCAATAGGTTTGCCTGCCTTCTTTGAAACCTTCGGTTTCGTTCTTAACTTCCTCCTTCCTTTGCTATTGGTCCCCTCGCTCGTCGATCCCGAGCTGGAGGGACCCCTTTCTCCAGAGCTTGGCCGCTTACGGCCCGTACTATCGCTTCCGCAACCGGTGGGGGTCTTACCCCCTAGCGTTTGGCCTCCTAGGAGACCAAATCGGTTGCTGGTGGAAGCCATGGCTCGTCCCCGGCACCACTGGCGCCTAGGGAGAGCCACAAAACGTAAAAATGACTCGCCGGACTTGGTAGAATAGCCGCCCCAATTGAGACGCACCTACCCTACCAAAACCCCCAAAAAGTCGAAAAGGGAGAGTACTCCCCCCTACTACCCACAACGACGCCGGACTCGAGCAGATGCCCCCGCTCCGCACGAAGTTGCGACAGAACTGTCGCCAAATCGGGCGAAAACGTGACAGCTACCCCCCCTCACTTGCACACGATGGAGGACTCCTCCACGAACCCGATGCACTGGTTCAACTCCCCCAAACTTCCCAGGTTTCCCCAAGGAAGAACAACTTCCACCTGTCGAAATACAAAACCTAAGTTGGACTTAGGTTTTGCCCTAACTTCGAAACCGCTTCAGAGGTGGCGCCAGCGAGACTTCGCGGCACAAGAACTCCCCCACTGAAGCCTCCTACTCGAACCGGGGACCAACTCCCCCACTCCAACACCGAGAAAATCGAGGTTGTACTCGGACGCTGCTCGACAACTTGGCGAAAACCGCCAATTCGCCGAGCAATGACCAGGTGGAGCACTCCCCCGACCTCTCCCAACTGGTTCCTACCAGGCAGGTGCTCGCCCTGAAAAGGGCGAAGACCAATCCAGAAGAAAGGCGCGCACAGCTATCTCGAAAGCCGAGATAGGGGTGCCCAACACTTTGCTACCTGGACGATCTTCTAACGCCTGTCTCGTAAAAACCGATCAAATGTATGGAGAAAAAAAAGAAAAAGTGAACCAACTAAAAATTCACTAAAACTTAAATTTCTCCGCACACTCCCAACCGATTTCAATTTTCCAAAAACCAAAAGTTGCGCCTTCCAAAACTCTACCTAACTCCAAAAAACCACCTAACTCGTCAATAAGTGACCCACCGAAAAAACCTAACCTAACCTAACCTAACCTAACCTAACCTAACCTAACCTAACCTAACCTAACCTAACCTAACCTAACCTAACCTAACCTAACCTAACCTAACCTAACCTAACCTAACCTAACCTAACCTAACCTAACCTAACCTAACCTAACCTAACCTAACCTAACCTAACCTAACCTAACCTAACCTAACCTAACCTAACCTAACCTAACCTAACCTAACCTAACCTAACCTAACCTAACCTAACCTAACCTAACCTAACCTAACCTAACCTAACCTAACCTAACCTAACCTAACCTAACCTAACCTAACCTAACCTAACCTAACCTAACCTAACCTAACCTAACCTAACCTAACCTAACCTAACCTAACCTAACCTAACCTAACCTAACCTAACCTAACCTAACCTAACCTAACCTAACCTAACCTAACCTAACCTAACCTAACCTAACCTAACCTAACCTAACCTAACCTAACCTAACCTAACCTAACCTAACCTAACCTAACCTAACCTAACCTAACCTAACCTAACCTAACCTAACCTAACCTAACCTAACCTAACCTAACCTAACCTAACCTAACCTAACCTAACCTAACCTAACCTAACCTAACCTAACCTAACCTAACCTAACCTAACCTAACCTAACCTAACCTAACCTAACCTAACCTAACCTAACCTAACCTAACCTAACCTAACCTAACCTAACCTAACCTAACCTAACCTAACCTAACCTAACCTAACCTAACCTAACCTAACCTAACCTAACCTAACCTAACCTAACCTAACCTAACCTAACCTAACCTAACCTAACCTAACCTAACCTAACCTAACCTAACCTAACCTAACCTAACCTAACCTAACCTAACCTAACCTAACCTAACCTAACCTAACCTAACCTAACCTAACCTAACCTAACCTAACCTAACCTAACCTAACCTAACCTAACCTAACCTAACCTAACCTAACCTAACCTAACCTAACCTAACCTAACCTAACCTAACCTTTTTTTTTTTTTTTTTTTTTTTTTTTTTTTTTTTTTTTTTTTTTTTTTTTTTTTTTTTTTTTTTTTTTTTTTTTTTTTTTTTTTTTTTTTTTTTTTTTGTTTTCGCAGAAAATGCCTTACGCATTCACACCGTGTCGGGAGAACACGGTGGATATGTGGGGCTCTCCTCCATGCCTCTACCCGGCCTAGTGCCCGGTAAAGGCTTGGAGGCCTACCCACTAAAAACTGCGGCGTCCCAATACACATTGGAGCGGGTCGCGGGGCCCTTGGCCGGAATCGACCGCAACCCGCTCCAGTGTGGGTCCGCGCTCGTGGGCGGACCTCTCCTATGCTCCGTGAGGGACGGAGCAACGGGGTGAACCGTGACGCCCTGAACACCCCGCACGCCTGAGGGCCAAGTGCAATGCGACTGCCGGTCTCCCGTCCTGACAGCCGCTGGCCCCCTTTCGGTGAGGGAAGGAATAAGCCACACCCCCCGACCGACCCCGACCCACACAGGACGAGACTCCCGCGCCCGCGATGATCACCCAAGAACAAGTCTCAAGGACAAGTTCCCGGGCGCCACCGCAGGCGGCGCGGTTGCCCCGCCCAGTGCAGGCCGGGGGCGGCCGAGGTGTGCTAACGGCCTTTCCCCCCCCCACCTCACCGGGATGTGCGTCCACGGAAGTCCCCCGGAAACAAAAGTTCCCGGAAGGCTTCCGCGGTCGCCATCCCATCGGACCCCCCCTCGGCCACGCCAGGGGATAAAGGAGAAAACTCCATTATCACCCGTCGTTTCCGAGGGAGGGTCCTACCCTCGGGGGATGCTGTTCCCGAGGGTCCTCCTCAAGCGCTCCGCTCGCGACCCCCGCGAGCGCCCGCGCTACTGGCCTCTTGACCCAACCCTTCCCAGCGGGGAAGGGTGGGAAGAGACCCTCTCCCCCCATTCGCGCGTTTTCGCGTGGGGGGTGGACACCCTCCTTGGGTGCCCCTTCCACCTTGGCGTCGACTAGGGTGGGGGGAACGGTCCCACCCTAGATAGGGATGCGGGTGGCGTAACGCCGCCACCTGCCCCCCCGACGCCTGCGCCTTATTAGGGAGGAGTTGAGGTCCTCCTCCCTCCGCCTCTCGGCGGCCTCCTTCTGCAAGAGTACGTCCTCGCAGAAGGAGGCCACCGCCTCCCAGGACCTCTCGCTCGTCGCCATGGCTCGCACTACGGCGGCGAGCGAGAGGTCGCTCCCTATCGCCGCGACAAGACTGCCGCGCTGAGGAGACCACGCCGCACACACCTCGAGGGTGTGCTGGGCAGTGTCCTCCGCAGCGCCGCAGTGGTGGCACGACGGGGTCGGCTCCCTCCGAATCCGGCACAGGTACTTACCGAAGCAACCATGCCCGGTAAGCACCTGCGCCAGCCTGAAGGTCACCGACCCATGGCGCCTGGCTCGCCACTCTCGAAGCATTGGACTCAATGCCTCGAGAGTGCGTACACCATATGGTGGGTTGATGAGGGACCCCTCCCATTCCCCCATCATGCTCTCCTCGGCCTCTTGCCGGAGCCGCCGGACCTCCTCGGGTGCGAGCCTATCTCCTCGCACCCCCGCCTCCCTCCTTTGCAAGTACACCTCCCGTAGGACACGAGCCTCCAGGTCCCATGGAGGTGTACCTGCAATGGCACACGCCGCCGCTCGCGACACCGTACGGTAACACCTACCGATACGGGCCGCGACCGTCCTTTGGGACCGCCTCAGATGCGCCAGTCCCTCCTCCGCGGCGGCGTCCGCCCACACGGGCGCGCCGTAGAGGGCCATGCTCTTAATGACTCCTGCATATAGTCGGCGGCAGTTAGACCCTGGGCCGCCGACATTTGGCAGGAGTCTCCCCAGTGCCTGGGAGGCTTTCAGTAGGCGGGGGGCTAGCTGGCGGAAGTGCTCGCTGAACTTCCAGCGAGCATCCAGCACCAGCCCCAGGTACTTAATGTGGGGCTGCACCGGCAGCCTCACCCCGTCCAGTACCACCTCCCTCGCCCGCACTGGGGGTGCCCTCCTCGGGCCATGAAAGTATATGGCCTCGGTCTTATCGACCGAGACATTTAGACCCATGGCCCGGATACGCCCGATAGTGGCCTCCGCGGTCTCCCTGGCCCGGCGTCTGGCCTCCTCGTATGTTTTCCCCCTGGCAACGATGAGTGTGTCGTCGGCATAACACACCACCGTTGCACGGGGGAGGAGCCGCCCTCTGAGGAGCCAGTCGTAGGCCATGATCCACAGGAGCGGACCCAGAACCGCCCCCTGTGGAACGCCGCATACCATCTCTCGCTCCACCAGGTCCCCCCGCGAATTGGCGTAGAGCACCACCCTGTCCCTTAGGTAGTGCTCTATTACCTGCTGGAGGTACGGGGGGAGTCGGTGAAACCGGAGGGCCTCCCGTATTACGGCGTAGGGCAGGGAGTTAAAGGCGTTCCGGATGTCCAGGGACACCGCGAAAACCCCCTGCCCCAGCCTCTCCGCCCTCTCGATTTCCTCCCGTAGGGCGAGGACCGCATCCACTGTCGAGCGGCCCCTCCTGAACCCGAACTGCCTATCAGACAGGTTCGGGCCCACCTCCTCCAGGTGCTGCGTCACCCGACCGGCAATGACCCTCTCCAGTCCCTTGCCGGCCTCGTCGAGCAGCACCACTGGCCTATAAGCGGACGGCGAGTCCGCCGGCCGCCCCTCCTTCTTCAGCAGGCACAGTCGTCCCCTTTTCCAGAGCCTGGGGAACTCGCCTCTCTCCAGGCACAGGCTGTAGGTTTCCTGGAGGAATTCCCCCAGGTGTTCTGCGGCGATGGGGACGACCTTGCCGGGGACTCCGTCGGGGCCCGGCGCCTTCTTGTGGCCCCTGAGGCGGTCGAGCACAGAGGCCATCTCGGCGGCGGTTACCGGCTCGAACCCCGTCGCCTGGTCGAGGGGGACTGGGGGGAGCACCATCCTGGGCGGGAGGGCCGGCGGCACGGCGGGGAAGAGACCCGAAACAACCCTTTGCAACAGCTCCGGCTCCATGGAGTCTGTTGCCGGAGCTTGGCCCCTCATCCTTCCCCTGACCGTGCGGTAAGGGCGGCCCCACGGGTCCCTGTCCAGGGTGGACAAGAACTCGCCCCAGGCCGCATCCTTCGCCTGCCGGATGGCCAGGTTGAGCCGCCTTTTCGCCTCCTTGTAGGCGGCCTGAAGGGTCCCCTCCTCGCCGTCCACTCTCGTGCGCCGCCGGCGGCACCTCTGCAGCGCCCTCCTCGCCCGAATGCAGGCGGCTCTGATCGACCCGATCTCGTCGGACCACCAGTAGACGGCGGTCCTACCGGGTCGACCAGTAACCCTGGGCATGGAGGCGCTGCAGACCGCCGTGAAGGCCGTCTTGACTCGCCCCGCCCTCTCCTCCGCCGAACGGTGCCGTCCCCAGTCCTCATCCCGCATCTTCCAGGCCTCCATTATCGCCGCCTCCTCCGCCAGGTCCCTATTCAGTCTAGCGAGGGCCCACCTGGGGAAACACAACTGCGTTCCCCCCCCCGGGCGCCCGCCAGATCCACCCCTCAGATCGGCCTCGAATCTGATGTAGGGGTGGTCCGATAGAGACTCCTCCCCCGACAGGACGCGCCACGCCGAAATTTTGGGTGCCAGAGACGGGGCCGCCAGGGTGACATCGACGCGCGAGCCACCGCTTCCCCTGACGCAAGTGAAGGCGGTGCCGGTGTTTAGCACCGCCAGCCCCGTCGCTGCCACCCAATTCGCCAGGACGACCCCCTTCGGGTCGTCCGAGAGGGACCCCCACGCCTGGTGCTTGGCGTTTAAGTCCCCCCCCAGGAGGACTTTTCTGGGGGCCAGTCTCCCGACGGCGCGCCCCATCCTATCGACCCACTCCGTAAACTCCCGGAGGGGTCGATTGGGCGAGAAGTACCCGCCCACCACCGCAATCCCTGCCCAACCGACGGCCACATACCCCTCTCCCCTCTCGATTAGTGTGAGGGGGGGGGCGCCGACTGCCGTCGCAGGGACCACGATCGCCACCGTGTCGTCTGATGCCGAAGCCCAGTTGTCCCGCGGAGGGGCACAGTAGGGCTCCGACACGATGGCGAGGTCCACCGACCACTCCGCCAGGTTCTGCATTAGGAGGTCTTGCGAACCTGTGGAGTGGTTTACATTCGCCTGGAGGATGTTGTACGGTCTTAGAGGCATTATTGGACCGTATCAACAACCTCCATGGCCGCCGGGGCCTGCGCGCGCTGCGCTCCAAAAGCCCTTGGGAGGGGCTTTCCCTTAACCGCGGGGGGCTTACAGGATTTGCCCCCCATGATGTGCCCGTGTGGGCGCTTCAGCGTCTTGCAAAGGGCGCAGCTCGGATCCGCATTGCAAGACGCCGCCTTATGCCCCTCTCTACCGCATCTGTAGCAGAGGGCGCTTCTGTCGACACTGGCGGGGCAGAGCGCCCCGGTGTGCCCCGGCTGCAGGCATCGGTAGCACCTCAGGATGCGGGGCTCCAGCACCCTGATGGAGGCCACCGTCCACCCTACACGTATTTTGCCCTCTATGGCGAGCTTTTTTGCCGCCTCCACCGGGCATTGCGCGACTGCGGTTCCGAGGCCACCGGGGCCCACCCTTATTTCGCCCACCTTTACCTGTTCGGGTGGGCAGCCCCCTTTGTTGGCGATCGCGGCTCGCAGCTCGCTGGGCCCCGTAGAGTCGTCGAGGCCGCTAACTCTCATATCCGCCATCTTGGTGGGCCTCGAAATCGACGCCATCCCCTCCAGCACCTCCGTGAGCTTTTTAGCGAGGCCATCGGCTTTGGCCCCGCTATTTTCACCGCCCACCTCTATAAGGCGGGCCCCGGACTGGGTGACCCTGATCTTAAGGTCGGATATGCCGAGCTCGCCCAGTCCGACCTCCTTTTGGGCCTTTATGATGGCCGCGGCGTAGGAAACTCCCTTCTTCGCCGCCTCATCGGGGATGGACAGAACCACCGCCGACGTCTTCGGGGCCACCAACTTCGGAACCTAACCTAACCTAACCTAACCTAACCTAACCTAACCTAACCTAACCTAACCTAACCTAACCTAACCTAACCTAACCTAACCTAACCTAACCTAACCTAACCTAACCTAACCTAACCTAACCTAACCTAACCTAACCTAACCTAACCTAACCTAACCTAACCTAACCTAACCTAACCTAACCTAACCTAACCTAACCTAACCTAACCTAACCTAACCTAACCTAACCTAACCTAACCTAACCTAACCTAACCTAACCTAACCTAACCTAACCTAACCTAACCTAACCTAACCTAACCTAACCTAACCTAACCTAACCTAACCTAACCTAACCTAACCTAACCTAACCTAACCTAACCTAACCTAACCTAACCTAACCTAACCTAACCTAACCTAACCTAACCTAACCTAACCTAACCTAACCTAACCTAACCTAACCTAACCTAACCTAACCTAACCTAACCTAACCTAACCTAACCTAACCTAACCTAACCTAACCTAACCTAACCTAACCTAACCTAACCTAACCTAACCTAACCTAACCTAACCTAACCTAACCTAACCTTTTTTTTTTTTTTTTTTTTTTTTTGTTTTCGTAGAAAATGGCATTAGGCATTCACACCGTGTCGGGAGAACACGGTGGATATGTGGGACTCTCCTCCATGCCCCTACCCGGCCGAGTGCCCGGTAAAGGCTTGGAGGCCTACCCACTAAAAACTACGGCGTCCCAATACACAGTGGTGCGGGTCGCGGGGTCCCTTGTCGGACTCGGCCGCGGCCCGGACCAGTGTGGGTCCGCGCTCGTGGGCGGACCTCGCCTATGCTCCGTGAGGGACGGAGCAACGGGGTGAACCGTGACGCCCTGAACACCCCGCACGCCTGAGGGCCAAGTGCAATGCGACTGCCGGTCTCCCGCTCCGACAGCCGCTGGCCCCCTTTCGGTGAGGGAAGGAATAAACCACACCCCTCGACCGACCCCGACCCACACAGGACGAGACTCCCGCGCCCGCGATGATCACCCAAGAACAAGTCTCAAGAACAAGTTCCCGGGCGCCACCGCAGGCGGCGCGGTTGCCCCGCCCAGTGCGAGCCGGAGGCGGCCGAGGTGTGCTAACGGCCTTCCCCCCCCCACCTCATCGGAATGTGCGTCCGCGGAAGTCCCCCGGAAACAAAAGTTCCCGAAGGGCTTCCGCGGTCGCCATCCCATCGGACCCCCTCTCGGCCACGCCGGGTGATAACGGAGAAAACTCCGGTATCACCCGTAGTTTCCGAGTGAGGCTCCTACCCTCGGGGAAGCCGTTCCCGAGGGTCCTCCTCAAGCGCATTCCGCTCGCGAGGCATTCATCCCGCGAGCCTGCGCTACTGGCCTCTTGACCCAAAGCCCTTCCCAGCGGGGAAGGGTGGGAAGAGACCCTCTCCCCCTTCGTGCGTTTTCACGTGGGGGGTGGACACCCAGGCAGAATGGGTGCCCCTTCCGCCATTTGGGGCGTCTCTAAAGGAGAAGCGAAGCTCCATCCTCTAGATGGGGATGCGGGTGGCATAACGCCGCCACCTTCTCCCCCGACGCCTGCGCCTTATGAGAGAGGAGTCTAAGTCCTCCTCCCTCCTCCTTTCGGCGGCCTCCTTCTGCGAGAGGACGTCCTCGCAGAAGGTGGCCACCCCCTCCCAGGACCCGTCGCTCGTCACCATAGCTCGCGCCACGGCGGCGAGCGAGAGGTCACTCCCAATCGTCGCGACAAGATTGCCGCGCTGAGGAGACCACGCCGGACACACCTCAAGGGTGTGCTGGGCAGTGTCCTCCGCAGCGCCGCAATGATGGCACGACGGGGTCGGCTCCCTTCTAATCCGGTGCAGGTATTTACCGAAGCACCCGTGCCCGGTAAAGACCTGCGCCAGCCTGAAGGTCACCGACCCTTGGCGCCGAGCGCACCACTCCCGAAGCACTGGCCTCAGTGCCTCGAGGGTGCGCTTCCCGAATGGCGGGTCGATGAGAGACTCCTCCCACTCCCTCATCAGCCGTTCTTCGGCATCCCTCCTTGTTCGCCGGGCCTCCTCGGGTGCGAGCCTATCTCCTCGCACCCGGGCCTCCACCTTTCGCAGATACACCTCCCGTAGGACACGTGCCTCCAGTTCCCACGGTGGTGTACCTGCGAGCGCGCAAGCCGCCGATCGCGACACCGTCCTGTACCCTCGTACAAGGCGGGCCGCGATCACCCTTTGGGACCGCCGGAGATCTGCCTCTCCTTTGGTCCCTACGGCTTCTGCCCACACCGGGGCCCCATAGAGGGCCATACTCCGAATGACTCCCGCGTAGAGTCGGCGGCACGTGGTACCTGGGCCGCCGACGTTCGGCAGGAGCTTCCCTAGGGCCAGAGAGGCCTTCACCAACCTGGGGGCTAGCTGCTTGAAGTGCTCGCTGAAATCCCAGCGAGCGTCCAGCAGCAGCCCCAGGTACTTGATGTGGCGAAGCACTGGAAGCCTCACCCCATCAAGCACGACCTCCCTAGCCCTCACCGGTGGGGCTCTCCTCGGGCCATGGAAGAAGATGCACTCGGTTTTATCCACCGAGACATCTAGTCCCATGGCCCGGATGCGCGCTATGGCCACCTCCGCCACCTCCTTGGCCCGGCGACGCGCCTCGAGGTAAGTCGTCCCCCTCGCGGCGATAAGTGTGTCGTCAGCGTAACACACTATCGCCGCGCGGGGGAGGATCGTCCCCCTGAGGAGCCAGTCGTACCCCATGTTCCACAGGAGCGGACCCAGAACCGCTCCCTGTGGAACACCGCACGACATGCTCCTCTCCACCAGCTCCCCATTCGAGTCGGCGTACAGCACCACCCTATCCTGCAGGTAGTGCTCCACGACGACCCGGAGATAGGGGGGAAGCTGGTGGAACCTCAAGGCGTCCCTGATCACCTCATACGGCAGGGAGTTGAATGCGTTGCGGATGTCCAATGACACCGCAAACACTCCCTGCCCCAGCCGTTCTGCTGTGTCGATGACATCCCTCAGGGCTAGGATGGCATCGACCGTGGACCGCCCGCGCCTGAACCCGAACTGTCGCTCCGATAAGTTCGGGCCCAGGCCCTCCTCAAGGTGCTGCACTATTCGCTCGGCAATGATGCGCTCCAAACACTTGCCGAGCACGTCAAGCAGCACCACCGGCCTAAAGGCGGAAGGCGAATCTGCCGGACGCCCCTCCTTCCTTAGCAGGCAGAGTCTACCCCTCTTCCACTGCCTAGGGAATTCCCCCCTCTCGAGACAGAGACTGTACGTCTCGCGGAGGAACTCACCTAGGTGCTCCTGGGCAATGGGGATTACTCTGCCTGGCACTCCGTCCGGCCCTGGCGCCTTCCGCTGGCCTTTGAGGCGGTCCATGACCAACTCCACCTCCTCCGTGGTCACCGGCTGGTATCCCGACGGCTGCTCGCGAGGGATGGGCGGGAGGACCATCCTGGGCGGGAGGATCGGCGACGACTCGGGGAAGAGGCCCGACACCACCCTGGCCAGAAGCTCTGGCTCCAGCGTTTCCGTCGCCGGAGCCTGGCTCTTCAGCTTCTTCCTGACCATCCGGTAGGGGCGGCCCCACGGGTCCCTGTCGAGAGTCGACAGGAACTCGTTCCAGGCCGCGTCCTTCGCCTGTCGGATGGCCAGGTTGAGCCGCTTCTTGGCCTCCCTGTAGGTGGTGGTCAGGGCTTCCTCCTCGCCCTCCACCCTCCTCCGTCGCCGACGGCACCTCTGCAACGCCCTCCGTGCCCTAACGCAGGCTGTTCTGAGCGACGCGATTTGGTCAGACCACCAGTATACGGCGGTCTTATCGGGTCGCCCAGTCACCTTCGGCATGGAGGCGTTGCAGATTGCCGTGAAGGCCTCCTTTAGCCTCCCCACCCGCTCCTCGACCGTCCATCCCTCGCGCTCCTCGTCTTGCAGCCGCCAGGCCTCCACCACCGCCGCCTCCTCCGCCAGGTAACCTAACCTAACCTAACCTAACCTAACCTAACCTAACCTAACCTAACCTAACCTAACCTAACCTAACCTAACCTAACCTAACCTAACCTAACCTAACCTAACCTAACCTAACCTAACCTAACCTAACCTAACCTAACCTAACCTAACCTAACCTAACCTAACCTAACCTAACCTAACCTAACCTAACCTAACCTAACCTAACCTAACCTAACCTAACCTAACCTAACCTAACCTAACCTAACCTAACCTAACCTAACCTAACCTAACCTAACCTAACCTAACCTAACCTAACCTAACCTAACCTAACCTAACCTAACCTAACCTAACCTAACCTAACCTAACCTAACCTAACCTAACCTAACCTAACCTAACCTAACCTAACCTAACCTAACCTAACCTAACCTAACCTAACCTAACCTAACCTAACCTAACCTAACCTAACCTAACCTAACCTAACCTAACCTAACCTAACCTAACCTAACCTAACCTAACCTAACCTAACCTAACCTAACCTAACCTAACCTAACCTAACCTAACCTAACCTAACCTAACCTAACCTAACCTAACCTAACCTAACCTAACCTTTTTTTTTTTTTTTTTTTTGTTTTCGTAGAAAATGGCATTAGGCATTCACACCGTGTCGGGAGAACACGGTGGATATGTGGGACTCTCCTCCATGCCCCTACCCGGCCGAGTGCCCGGTAAAGGTTTGGAGGCCTACCCACTAAAAACTACGGCGTCCCAATACACAGTGGTGCGGGTCGCGGGGTCCCTTGTCGGACTCGACCGCGGCCCGGACCAGTGTGGGTCCGCGCTCGTGGGCGGACCTCGCCTATGCTCCGTGAGGGACGGAGCAACGGGGTGAACCGTGACGCCCTGAACACCCCGCACGCCTGAGGGCCAAGTGCAATGCGACTGCCGGTCTCCCGCTCCGACAGCCGCTGGCCCCCTTTCGGTGAGGAAAGGAATAAACCACACCCCTCGACCGACCCCGACCCACACAGGACGAGACTCCCGCGCCCGCGATGATCACCCAAGAACAAGTCTCAAGAACAAGTTCCCGGGCGCCACCGCAGGCGGCGCGGTTGCCCCGCCCAGTGCAGGCCGGAGGCGGCCGAGGTGTGCTAACGGCCTTCCCCCCCCCCACCTCATCGGAATGTGCGTCCGCGGAAGTCCCCCGGAAACAAAAGTTCCCGGAGGGCTTCCGCGGTCGCCATCCCATCGGACCCCCTCTCGGCCACGCCGGGCGATAACGGAGAAAACTCCGGTATCACCCGTAGTTTCCGAGTGAGGCTCCTACCCTCGGGGAAGCCGTTCCCGAGGGTCCTCCTCAAGCGCATTCCGCTCGCGAGGCATTCATCCCGCGAGCCTGCGCTACTGGCCTCTTGACCCAAAGCCCTTCCCAGCGGGGAAGGGTGGGAAGAGACCCTCTCCCCCTTCGTGCGTTTTCACGTGGGGGGTGGACACCCAGGCAGAATGGGTGCCCCTTCCGCCATTTGGGGCGTCTCTAGAGGAGAAGCGGAGCTCCATCCTCTAGATGGGGATGCGGGTGGCATAACGCCGCCACCTTCTCCCCCGACGCCTGCGCCTTATGAGAGAGGAGTCTAAGTCCTCCTCCCTCCTCCTTTCGGCGGCCTCCTTCTGCGAGAGGACGTCCTCGCAGAAGGTGGCCACCCCCTCCCAGGACCCGTCGCTCGTCACCATAGCTCGCGCCACGGCGGCGAGCGAGAGGTCACTCCCAATCGTCGCGACAAGATTGCCGCGCTGAGGAGACCACGCCGGACACACCTCAAGGGTGTGCTGGGCTGTGTCCTCCGCAGCGCCGCAATGATGGCACGACGGGGTCGGCTCCCTTCTAATCCGGTGCAGGTATTTACCGAAGCACCCGTGCCCGGTAAAGACCTGCGCCAGCCTGAAGGTCACCGACCCTTGGCGCCGAGCGCACCACTCTCGAAGCACTGGCCTCAGTGCCTCGAGGGTGCGCTTCCCGAATGGCGGGTCGATGAGAGACTCCTCCCACTCCCTCATCAGCCGTTCTTCGGCATCCCTCCTTGTTCGCCGGGCCTCCTCGGGTGCGAGCCCATCTCCTCGCACCCGGGCCTCCACCTTTCGCAGATACACCTCCCGTAGGACACGTGCCTCCAGTTCCCACGGTGGTGTACCTGCGAGCGCGCAAGCCGCCGATCGCGACACCGTCCTGTACCCTCGTACAAGGCGGGTCGCAATCACCCTTTGGGACCGCCGGAGATCTGCCTTCCCTTTGGTCCCTGCGGCTTCTGCCCACACCGGGGCCCCATAGAGGGCCATACTACGGAGCACCCCTGCGTACAGTCGGCGGCACGTGGTGCCTGGGCCGCCGACATTCGGCAGGAGCTTTCCTAAGGCCAGGGAGGCCTTCACCAACCTGGGGGCTAGCTGCTTGAAGTGCTCGCTGAAATCCCAGCGAGCGTCCAGCAGCAGCCCCAGGTACTTGATGTGGCGAAGCACTGGAAGCCTCACCCCATCAAGCACGACCTCCCTAGCCCTCACCGGTGGGGCTCTCCTCGGGCCATGGAAGAAGATGCACTCGGTTTTATCCACCGAGACATCTAGTCCCATGGCCCGGATGCGCGCTATGGCCACCTCCGCCACCTCCTTGGCCCGGCGACGCGCCTCGAGGTAAGTCGTCCCCCTCGCGGCGATAAGTGTGTCGTCAGCGTAACACACTATCGCCGCGCGGGGGAGGATCGTCCCCCTGAGGAGCCAGTCGTACCCCATGTTCCACAGGAGCGGACCCAGAACCGCTCCCTGTGGAACACCGCACGACATGCTCCTCTCCACCAGCTCCCCATTCGGGTCAGCGTACAGCACCACCCTATCCTGCAGGTAGTGCTCCACGATGACCCGGAGATAGGGGGGAAGCTGGTGGAACCTCAAGGCGTCCCTGATTACTTCGTACGGCAGGGAGTTGAATGCGTTGCGGATGTCCAATGACACCGCAAACACTCCCTGCCCCAGCCGTTCTGCTGTGTCGATGACATCCCTCAGGGCTAGGATGGCATCGACCGTGGACCGCCCGCGCCTGAACCCGAACTGTCGCTCCGATAAGTTCGGGCCCAGGCCCTCCTCAAGGTGCTGCACGATGCGCTCGGCAATGATGCGCTCCAAACCCTTGCCGAGCACGTCGAGCAGCACCACCGGCCTGTAGGCGGAAGGCAAGTCTGCCGGACGCCCCTCCTTCCTCAACAGGCAGAGTCGGCCCCTCTTCCACTGCCTAGGGAATTCCCCCCTCTCGAGACAGAGACTGTAAGTCTCGCGGAGGAACTCACCTAGGTGCTCGTGGGCAATGGGGATGACCCTGCCCGGGACTCCGTCCGGCCCTGGCGCCTTCCGCTGGCCTTTGAGGCGGTCCATGACCATCTCCACCTCCTCCGTGGTCACCGGCTGGTATCCTGGCGGCTGCTCGCGAGGGATGGGTGGGAGGACCATCCTGGGCGGGAGGATCGGCGACGTGTCGGGGAAGAGGCCCGACACCACCCTGGCCAGAAGCTCTGGCTCCAGCGTTTCCGTCGCCGGAGCCTGGCTCTTCAGCTTCTTCCTGACCATCCGGTAGGGGCGGCCCCACGGGTCCCTGTCGAGAGTCGACAGGAACTCGTTCCAGGCCGCGTCCTTCGCCTGTCGGATGGCCAGGTTGAGCCGCTTCTTGGCCTCCCTGTAGGTGGTGGTCAGGGCTTCCTCCTCGCCCTCCACCCTCCTCCGTCGCCGACGGCACCTCTGCAACGCCCTCCGTGCCCGAACGCAGGCTGTCCTGAGCGACGCGATTTGGTCAGACCACCAGTATACGGCGGTCTTATCGGGTCGCCCAGTCACCTTCGGCATGGAGGCGTTGCAGATTGCCGTGAAGGCCTCCCTTAGCCTCCCCACCCGCTCCTCGACCGTCCATCCCTCGCGCTCCTCGTCCTGCAGCCGCCAGGCTTCCACCACCGCCGCCTCCTCCGCCAGGTCCCTGTTTAGCCTGGCGAGGGCCCATCTGGGGAAACTTGACTGTGTTCCCCCTGGGCGCCCGCCAGATCCACCCCTCAGGTCGGCTTCATACCTGATGTAGGGGTGGTCGGACAGGGACTCCTCCTCCGATAGGACGCGCCATCCGGAGATCTTGGGTGATAGCGACGGGGTCGCCAGGGTGACATCCACGCGGGAGCCCCCGCTGCCCCTGACGCAGGTGAAGGCGGTGCCCCTATTTAGCACCGCCAGCCCCATCGCTATCACCCAGTTCGCCACCACCACCCCCTTTGGATCGTTCGAGGGGTGGCCCCACGCCTGGTGTTTCGCGTTGAGGTCGCCCCCGAATAGGATCTTTCGGGGGGCCAGTCTCCGGATGACGCGTCCCATCCCATCGACCCACCGTTGGAGCTCGGTGAGGGCACGATTAGGCGAAAAGTACGCCCCCACCACGGTGATGTCCCCCCAACTGACGGCTACATACCCCGACCCCCTCTCAATGAGCGAGAGGGGAGGGGAGCTGACCGCAGTTGTGGGGACGACTATCGCCACCGTCTCGTCGAGCGACGAAGCCCAATTGTCCCTCGAAGGGCAACAATAGGGCTCCGAGACGATGGCTAGGTCGATGGACCACTCCGCCAGGTGCTGCATGAGGAGGTCTTGCGCACCTGTGGAGTGGTTGACATTCGCCTGTAGTAATCTGTATTGGCGTGGGGGCATTATTGGGCCAATACAGATACTACCTCCATGGCCGTCTGGGCCTGTGCCGGTCGCGCCCCAAAGGTTTTGGGGAGAGGCCTTCCCTTAACCGCCGGGGCCTTGCACGACTTGCCCCCCATAACGTGGTCGTGGGGGCGTTTCAGCGACCGGCAGAGCGCGCATTTTGGGTCCGCCTCGCAGTCCCTCGATTTGTGCCCGGCCACGCCGCACCTATAACACAGGGTGCTGCGATCAACACTGGCCGGGCAGAGCGCCCCGGTGTGTCCTGGCTGGAGGCACCGGAAGCACCTCATAACACGGGACTCCAGCACCTTTATTGAGGCGACCGTCCACCCCACGCGGATCCTCCCTTCTAGGCCCAGCTTTTTGGCGGCCTCCACGGGGCATTTGACTAATGCGGCGCCCAAGCCGCCGGGGCCCCTTCTTATTTCGCCCACTCGCACCTGATCGGGCGGGCATCCTCCTACTGTGGCGAGCGCCACCTGTAGTTCCCCGGGCCCCGTAGAGTCGTCGAGGCCCGCCACCCGCAGGTCTGCTGTTTTGGTGGGCCTCGAGACCGCCGCTGCGTCCCCGAGGACCTCCTTCAACTTAGCAGCAAGGCCGTCTGCTTTGGCCCCGCTGCCCTCTCCGCCGACCTCAATCAATCTGGCCCCCGATTGCGTGACTTTTATTCTCACGTCTGAGATCCCCAACTCCCCGAGCCTGACCTGTCTCTTTGCCCGGTCGATCACTTCGGCGTATGAGGCCCCCTTTTTGGCGGCCTCCTCGGGGATGGAGAGGACGACCGCTGCCGTTTTGGGGGCCACCAGTTTTGGGACCGCCGGTCTACTTTGGGCCGGTTTTGGCCCAGGTTTGCCCCCCGCAGGCTGGCCCGCCGCCTTTTTTGGTTTAGCGGGGGCCTTCCTCTTGACGGCGTCCGACCAGGGTGTTTGCTCCGCATGTACCGGAGCCGCCGTGGTCCCGGCTGTCGATGGGCGATCCGCGGTCTCCCTTGCCTCTTTCCCCGCCATTGTGCGGGGGACAGCCCTTTTCTTGTCGGCCGCCAACGGAGGCCGGTGGCTTTTCTCCTGCAGGAGCCGCCCGTCTCTTTCGAGGCCTTCCACTCGGGCGTTAACGAGGGACCTAACCGCCTCCAAGGTGCTCTGCCTGAATTCGTCCATCAGGTCGACCATCTCCTCCCTCGTTAACGGTTGGCCCGTGCTCCTCCTTACCGCCTGCGCCTCCGATCTGCGCGCCGCTGCCGCCGCTTTGCAGGACTCGTCCATTTTCGCCCTGAGCGCCTTATTCTCCTCGTACACTTTGGCCAGTTCTGCACGAAGTTTTTCCGTCACCTGACGGTATTTCCTGGGTTCCATCTCTTTATTGGAACCCTTTTTCACGCCCTTCTTCCTCTCCAGTTCGTCGGCGACATTGCCCAGCTTTTTTACGGCCAGCTCCGCACTCCGCCGGTCTGCCGAGTCCAGGCGATCCACCACACCTTCCAGGACCGTCCTGACCACCTCCTGCTGCTCGCGCAGCTCCTCCACAATTTCGTCGGATACCTGTTCCGGACGATCCGGGACTTCTTCTTCCGACGCCGAAGTCGAGGAAGCATCCTTGTAGTAAATGTTCCTCGGCTTCCTCAAAATCTTGGCGGACTTTGGGGATCCGGTATCAGCCACCTCCACGTCCAGCTCGTCATCGTAGGAGGCATCGGAGCCCCTCCTCAAATTTACCTTAAAATTGGTACTTGTGCCGCTGGAAAGCGGCTTACCTGCTTTTTTGGCCTTTTCCCCCTTCACAATGCGCTTTTTCGCGCCTCTCCTCGCCCCCTCACTCCCCGATCCGGAGCTTGAGGGCCCTCTTTCACCCGAACTTGGCCGTTTGCGGCCCGCACTCCCGCTTCTAGCACCGGTGGGGGTCTTACCCCCTAGCGTTTGGTCTCCTAGGAGACCAAATCGGTTGCTAATTGAAGCCATGGCTCAACCCCGGCGCCACTAGCGCCTAGGGAGAGCCACAAAACGTAAAACAACCACTCGCCGGACTTGGTAGGATAGCCGCCTCGATTGAGACGCACCTGCCCTACCAAAACCACCAAAAAGTCGAAAAGGGAGAGTACTCCCCCCTACGACCCCAACTACCCCCCAAACTTCCCCACGAAATTCCTAATTTCCTAAGAACACACAAAACCTAAGTTGAACTTAGGTTTTGCCCTAACTACCGAACCGCTTCAGTGGTGGCGCCAGCGAGACTTCGCGGCACAAGAACTCCCCCACTGAAGCCCCCTACTCAAACCGGGGACCAACTCCCCCACTCCAACACCGAGAAAATCGGGTTTGTCCCTGGACGCTGTTCGGCAATTTGGCGAAAACCGCCAATTCGTCGAACAACGACAAGGTGGAGGACTCCCCCGACCTCTCCCAACTGGTTCCTACCAGGGAGGTGCTCGCCCTGAAAAGGGCGAAGACCGATCCGGCAGAAAGGCGCGCACAGCTATCTCGAAAACCGAGATAGGGGTGCCCGACTCTTTGCTACCTGGACGATCTTCTAACACCCGACTGACAAAAAACCCTCAAATGTACGGAGAAAAAAAAGAAAAAGTGAACAAACTAAAAATACACAAAAACTTAAATTTCTCCACACACTCCGAACCGATTTCAATTTTCAAAAAACCAAAAGATGCGCCTACAAAAACTCTAACTACCTCCCGAAAACCAACTAATTCGTCAATAAGTGACCCACCGAAAAACGTCAACCTAACCTAACCTAACCTAACCTAACCTAACCTAACCTAACCTAACCTAACCTAACCTAACCTAACCTAACCTAACCTAACCTAACCTAACCTAACCTAACCTAACCTAACCTAACCTAACCTAACCTAACCTAACCTAACCTAACCTAACCTAACCTAACCTAACCTAACCTAACCTAACCTAACCTAACCTAACCTAACCTAACCTAACCTAACCTAACCTAACCTAACCTAACCTAACCTAACCTAACCTAACCTAACCTAACCTAACCTAACCTAACCTAACCTAACCTAACCTAACCTAACCTAACCTAACCTAACCTAACCTAACCTAACCTAACCTAACCTAACCTAACCTAACCTAACCTAACCTAACCTAACCTAACCTAACCTAACCTAACCTAACCTAACCTAACCTAACCTAACCTAACCTAACCTAACCTAACCTAACCTAACCTAACCTAACCTAACCTAACCTAACCTAACCTAACCTAACCTAACCTAACCTAACCTAACCTAACCTAACCTAACCTAACCTAACCTAACCTAACCTAACCTAACCTAACCTAACCTAACCTAACCTAACCTAACCTAACCTAACCTAACCTAACCTAACCTAACCTAACCTAACCTAACCTAACCTAACCTAACCTAACCTAACCTAACCTAACCTAACCTAACCTAACCTAACCTAACCTAACCTAACCTAACCTAACCTAACCTAACCTAACCTAACCTAACCTAACCTAACCTAACCTAACCTAACCTAACCTAACCTAACCTAACCTAACCTAACCTAACCTAACCTAACCTAACCTAACCTAACCTAACCTAACCTAACCTAACCTAACCTAACCTAACCTAACCTAACCTAACCTAACCTAACCTAACCTAACCTAACCTAACCTAACCTAACCTAACCTAACCTAACCTAACCTAACCTAACCTAACCTAACCTAACCTAACCTAACCTAACCTAACCTAACCTAACCTAACCTAACCTAACCTAACCTAACCTAACCTAACCTAACCTAACCTAACCTAACCTAACCTAACCTAACCTAACCTAACCTAACCTAACCTAACCTAACCTAACCTAACCTAACCTAACCTAACCTAACCTAACCTAACCTAACCTAACCTAACCTAACCTAACCTAACCTAACCTAACCTAACCTAACCTAACCTAACCTAACCTAACCTAACCTAACCTAACCTAACCTAACCTAACCTAACCTAACCTAACCTAACCTAACCTAACCTAACCTAACCTAACCTAACCTAACCTAACCTAACCTAACCTAACCTAACCTAACCTAACCTAACCTAACCTAACCTAACCTAACCTAACCTAACCTAACCTAACCTAACCTAACCTAACCTAACCTAACCTAAC
This sequence comes from Calamotropha paludella, assembly GCA_927399485.1. Lineage (NCBI taxonomy): Eukaryota > Metazoa > Arthropoda > Insecta > Lepidoptera > Crambidae > Calamotropha > Calamotropha paludella. The sequence goes on from OV656822.1 coordinate 22,473, forward strand.
CTAACCTAACCTAACCTAACCTAACCTAACCTAACCTAACCTAACCTAACCTAACCTAACCTAACCTAACCTAACCTAACCTAACCTAACCTAACCTAACCTAACCTAACCTAACCTAACCTAACCTAACCTAACCTAACCTAACCTAACCTAACCTAACCTAACCTAACCTAACCTAACCTAACCTAACCTAACCTAACCTAACCTAACCTAACCTAACCTAACCTAACCTAACCTAACCTAACCTAACCTAACCTAACCTAACCTAACCTAACCTAACCTAACCTAACCTAACCTAACCTAACCTAACCTAACCTAACCTAACCTAACCTAACCTAACCTAACCTAACCTAACCTAACCTAACCTAACCTAACCTAACCTAACCTAACCTAACCTAACCTAACCTAACCTAACCTAACCTAACCTAACCTAACCTAACCTAACCTAACCTAACCTAACCTAACCTAACCTAACCTAACCTAACCTAACCTAACCTAACCTAACCTAACCTAACCTAACCTAACCTAACCTAACCTAACCTAACCTAACCTAACCTAACCTAACCTAACCTAACCTAACCTAACCTAACCTAACCTAACCTAACCTAACCTAACCTAACCTAACCTAACCTAACCTAACCTAACCTAACCTAACCTAACCTAACCTAACCTAACCTAACCTAACCTAACCTAACCTAACCTAACCTAACCTAACCTAACCTAACCTAACCTAACCTAACCTAACCTAACCTAACCTAACCTAACCTAACCTAACCTAACCTAACCTAACCTAACCTAACCTAACCTAACCTAACCTAACCTAACCTAACCTAACCTAACCTAACCTAACCTAACCTAACCTAACCTAACCTAACCTAACCTAACCTAACCTAACCTAACCTAACCTAACCTAACCAAAATTCCTAAAAATCACCAAATTTTGACCCTTTTTTCACCAAATTTCAAACCCTTATTTCTCAAAAAGTATAATAGTTAGGAATTTTCTCTTTGGATAGTGACAATCTACTCCCCGAGCTCTACCAAATATTGTTGCACCAAAACAATACACCCAAAAACCAATTTTTTCTAAACCAACTTAACTTCAAATTTTTACGTCATTTTCCGACATTGCGTAAAATCGCAAACTTCAACTTTTTTCTAAATTTTCTTCAGTAATTCTGTTAAACTCGCCAAACCCAATCTAATAAAACTCTTTCGAAGCAAATCGGATCATAACTCGATTTACTGGAAATTTTCTAAATTCTCCAAACTTTAAAAATTTCAACTTCGATTAAAAATCGAATTGACCACTTTTAGATTACTTTTTTGGACTAGAACATAGATTTCAACACTGCGCATCCAACTAACTAATAAAAACCGGTTAGGTTACAGCGCCTTCTATTTTTAACGCCGTTACAAACTTTTAACTTTTTACATATATTTTCTTTTTTACATAAAAAATCATTTATTAACTTTTCAACCTGCATAGTACATCAAATAAATAACAAATAATTAAACCTAACTTGTGTGTATAATCAACACACAAAAATACCAATAAAACTTAAGTAAACACCATTTTATGTCAAAAAGACTTAGCTTAAAATTAGATTATCCGCCACCTTCCTCCCCTACCATGAGGAAGATAACCACGCGCTCCGGCGCGAAAACCAAAAAGAAATCCGAGTCTCCCAAACCCTCCACTTCTAAAACCAAAACCATTAAACCCAAAACTCCAAAGACTAATACATCTGATAACTCCGACGACGAAGAAACCTGCTCCGGATCTTCTAGAACCATAACTCCGACAACATCTTTAAAATCTGTCAATACAATTGCAGACGAATATCTCGAAGACGAGTATTTGCCTGACAACCTAATCCTCGCAGAAGAAGAATCTGAAACCGAAGACTACCAACCCAGCATAAACAGACTTCTTATCAAACAATATGCAGCCGAAATCCTGAACATTGTCGAACCCCTCCAAAACTTCAATAACATCGAAACAAACACAAAAATCCGCAACCTAGCAAATGAAATCCTCAAAATAATACCCGACAATAAACAGACAGAAATAACAACTACTCCAGAATTACCTACCCCACAAACATCCACCCACAATTGCAACATCGATTTAAATAACTTAAAACAAATCATAAAACAAACAATTCAGGAAGAGCTCAACCCAATACAAAATCTACAAAAACAAAACCAAAAATCCTATGCTGCAGTCACCAAAACTAACACCCAACCTGAACCCAAAAAGTTACAACCGACATTCAAAACATCAAAACCTGCCATAATAGTAACAGTATCCGACGCAAACAATAGACAGGAAGCCACAAATAAGTGGCAAAAAAGTTTCACCTTTAAAGATGTGCCTTATGCACCTCTGAAATTCCAGCCCATATCTACAAATAAAGTCAAAGTAGAATTTGAAAACAAAGCCCAATGCACCGAGACGATAGACAAACTCAAAACTAACACCAACATTACTGCAGAGATGGCTCGTCTCCTACAGCCAATGTTCGTTATAAAAGGCATACCTACAGAGATAAAATTCGAAGAACTCAAACAATATATAGTAACACAAAACACCCCCATCCAAACAGCCTTAAACAATAACCCAAATGCTCAATTAACAGCTTGCCTCGCAAAAAAGAATAGGAACCCAAAACTATATAACGCAATCTTCCGCGCCACCCCGGAGGTGTGGAAGAGCGCAATATCCCTAGACAAAATAAATATAGACCACCGTAGAATACATATAGCCGAGCACGCCCCTTTGCTACAATGTCTGAAATGTCAGAAGTTTGGACATACTAGCAAAAAATGTACCAACAATGAAACCTACTGTAGTCATTGTGCAGACAATGGCCACACATTCCAAAACTGCCCAAACAAACAAAAACCTGAAACAGCCACCTGCATCAATTGCCAACAAATAAATAAAAATAAAGATCAAAAATTAAATACAAATCATTCCTCCACATCAAACCAGTGCCCCATCAGAAACAGCTACCTGTCGAAACTAAGCGACAGAATAGACTATGGCACTAATTAAAATCAAATTCACACAATAAAATTACCAATAACGCCTACCGTACAAAAACTAAATAATATAATAGTCCTAAAACCAAAACCTTAAAAAACCTAAATAACACCAAATAAATTCAAATAAAACCTACAAGCATAATGATATGCCAAAATAAAAACATAATACACCTAAAATATTAAAAACTTTTATATGTCAATACGGTAGAATTCGCTCGTATATCAATAGCGAGGAATTGTATTCGTAACCCAAACGGATCTAAAAAAAAAAAAAAAAAAAAAAAAAACCTAACCTAACCTAACCTAACCTAACCTAACCTAACCTAACCTAACCTAACCTAACCTAACCTAACCTAACCTAACCTAACCTAACCTAACCTAACCTAACCTAACCTAACCTAACCTAACCTAACCTAACCTAACCTAACCTAACCTAACCTAACCTAACCTAACCTAACCTAACCTAACCTAACCTAACCTAACCTAACCTAACCTAACCTAACCTAACCTAACCTAACCTAACCTAACCTAACCTAACCTAACCTAACCTAACCTAACCTAACCTAACCTAACCTAACCTAACCTAACCTAACCTAACCTAACCTAACCTAACCTAACCTAACCTAACCTAACCTAACCTAACCTAACCTAACCTAACCTAACCTAACCTAACCTAACCTAACCTAACCTAACCTAACCTAACCTAACCTAACCTAACCTAACCTAACCTAACCTAACCTAACCTAACCTAACCTAACCTAACCTAACCTAACCTAACCTAACCTAACCTAACCTAACCTAACCTAACCTAACCTAACCTAACCTAACCTAACCTAACCTAACCTAACCTAACCTAACCTAACCTAACCTAACCTAACCTAACCTAACCTAACCTAACCTAACCTAACCTAACCTAACCTAACCTAACCTAACCTAACCTAACCTAACCTAACCTAACCTAACCTAACCTAACCTAACCTAACCTAACCTAACCTAACCTAACCTAACCTAACCTAACCTAACCTAACCTAACCTAACCTAACCTAACCTAACCTTTTTTTTTTTTTTTTTTTTTTTTTTTTTTTTTTTTTTTTTTTTTTTTTTTTTTTTTTTTTTTTTTTTTTTTTTTTTTTTTTTTTTTTTTTTTTTTTTTTTTTTTTTTTTTTTTTTTTTTTTTTTTTTTTTTTTTTTTTTTTTTTTTTTTGCGAGTGGAAAATGCGCCTTATGCATACCCTGTCGTTGGGCGTACGACAGGGTTATGTGGGGCTCTCTTTCGTGCACCCACCCAGGTCAACACCGAGTGGGGGCACGAAAGCCTACCCACTAAAAACCACTCGGTGTGCCCTCTCTTGCCGGTTGCGACGGTGTGGGCTCCTTATTGGGAATCAACTGCACTCCGCCGCGGCCGGTCCAACTACCCGGACCCCATTCTCGCGATGCAGGAGATGCCCGTGCACACTTGGGCATCTCCTCAGACAGACGAGGCTGTGCAGAACGGGTGACGGACTACCCTGTCCTCACCCGCTCACCTCGTTAGGGAGGAAGATGGCGGTCAAACCGCCGCCGTCGCCCTCCCGGCCGTCTGCGCCTGAGCAGATCCGCGAAGATATCGTCTTCACGGTCCCGCTCCGCGGCCTCCTTCTGCGACATGACGTCCTCGCAGAAGGAGGCCATGGCCCCCCATGCCCTGTCGCTATCCAGCATGGCCTTTACCACGCTGGGTAGCGAGAGGTCCCTCCCAACCTCCGCCATTAGAGTGCGGCGCTGGCGACTCCAGGCCGCGCACACCTCCAGGGTGTGCTGCGCCGAGTCTTCAGCCGCGCCGCAGTCATGGCACATTGGAGTCGCTTCCCTTCCGATTCGGTGCAGGTAATCGCCGAAACAGCCGTGTCCGGTTAATACCTGCACCAAACGGTAGGTCAGCGAGCCATGCTGTCGCGCTACCCACTCACGCAGAACCGGTCGCACGGCGTCGACAGTGCGAACACCATACTCCGGGACTTCCAGGACTTCAATCCAGCGCTCTATCACGGCATCCTGTGCTTCGCGCCTCACCCTTTCCACTTCTTCCACCGTTGGGCGTTCATCCCTCGCCCTGGCCTGCACCTTATATTCGTATGTCTCGGCCAGCACCTCTGCCTCTAGCTCCCAAGGCGGTGTGCCAGCAAGTACGCATGCGGCTGCTCCGGCCACCGTGCGGTACCCCCGTATAGCCCTTATAGCCATGGTTCGCTGAGGTTTCCTTAACAGAGTCCGGATCCGAGCATTGAGGGCGCTGAACCAGATCGGAGCACCATACATCGCCATGCTTCTTATTACCATGGTGTAAAGACGCCGGCAGCTTACACTGGGGCCGCCAATATTCGGCAGAAGGCGACCAAGCGCTAATGCTGCATCGATAAGACGTGGAATCAACTGCTTAAAGTGTGGCAGGAAGCTCCAACGGCTGTCGAGGGTGATTCCTAGGTAGCACATAGTGGGTTGTACCGGGACTCGAACTCCGTCTACTGAGATGTGGGCGCCGGCAGGCGGTCCGCCTCTTGGCCCGTGGAAGAGAATGGCCTCGGTTTTATTGAGGGCCACTTTCAATCCTAGGAGTCGGATTCTCTTCACTACCAGCATTGCTCCGACGGTAGCCAGGCGAGCGGCTTCCGCATAATTGCTGCCCCGAGCGGTGACGAGCGTGTCGTCTGCATAGCATATGACGCTCATTCGGGGCAGCAGGATACCTCGCAATACCCAATTGTAGCCTATGTTCCACAGGAGCGGCCCTAACACTGACCCCTGTGGAACGCCGCAAGTCATTTCCCGGTAGCACATTTCTCCTTGGGGTCCAATGTATTTCACCCTCCGGCCTTCGAGATAGTCTTTCACGATCTTCTGCAGGTATAATGGGACCTCGTGGAATTTTAGGCCTTCCATAATGCTCTCAAAGGGAATTGTATTGAAAGCATTGGCGATATCGAGAGACACCGCCAACACCTTTTCCCCTCTTCTCAATGCCCTGTCGCAAATGCGCCTCAGTTCACAGATGGCGTCGATGGTAGAGCGCCCTCCGCGGAAACCATACTGGCGGTCTGAGAGGTCGGGGCCCGCGTTTGCTAGGTGCTGGACGATTCGGGCAGCGAGCACGCGCTCAAAAAGCTTGCCCGTCTCGTCCAGTAGTACTACTGGTCTGAAAGCTGACGGGGAATCCGGAGGTCGCCCTTCCTTCTGGAGCAAAACCAGCCTACCCTCTTTCCAAATGGCCGGAAAGCTTCCGGACTCCATACATCGCGAGAACAGATCTCGGAGTCTGCCTCCGAGGTGTCGGCATGCTGCAACCAGAATGCAGCCGGGCACTCCATCAGGGCCAGGAGCCTTCTTCTTAGCGCGGAGACGATCCACCGCCGCGTCGAACTCCTCCTCCGTAACAGGAGGCGCGGCCTCCGTTACCTCTGGATCTTCCGTCAGAGGCGCCATCGTAGGTGGTGTGAAGGCGGCTACTCTGGGGAAAAGTCCCAAGACAACCTCTTGCAGCAGCTGCGGCTCGAAATGCTCTGTCTGGGGCGCTCGGCTTTTCATTTTGCTGCGGACAGTAAGATATGGTCGGCCCCAGGGATCGCGGTCAAGGTCTTGGAGGAACTCCTCTCGAGCCCTAGTCTTCGCCTCCGTAATGGCCTTTTGAAGGTGTCTTTTGGCCTCCTTGTAGGCGTCGTGCAGGAGTTGTTCCTCTGCTTCTGAGTGTCTCCGGCGACGGCACCTTTTGTGGGCACGGCGTGCTCTATTGCTGGTCACGCGGAGAGCAGCAATCTCCGCAGACCACCAGTAAACTGCCTTTTTGTTAGGGTGATGGCCTTGAGCGCGAGGCATAGAGGCGTCGCATATGGCTACCAAATCTTCTCGGAATTTGATGGCTTCCTCATCTGTGCTTCGGTCTGTATTAGGAGAGGCCCAACTAGCAACTATGGCCGCCTCCTCTGCGAGCTCTCTATCCAGGTGCGTAAGCGCCCATCTTGGGAAGCGCGCCCCTCTTGGTGTCCCGGATGTTGGTCTATCTGCTGTTCTGGCGGTGGAGACCCCGAAACTTATGTAGAGATGGTCAGAAAGTGTTTCCACCTCCTCCAACACGCACCAGCCCGAAACCTAACCTAACCTAACCTAACCTAACCTAACCTAACCTAACCTAACCTAACCTAACCTAACCTAACCTAACCTAACCTAACCTAACCTAACCTAACCTAACCTAACCTAACCTAACCTAACCTAACCTAACCTAACCTAACCTAACCTAACCTAACCTAACCTAACCTAACCTAACCTAACCTAACCTAACCTAACCTAACCTAACCTAACCTAACCTAACCTAACCTAACCTAACCTAACCTAACCTAACCTAACCTAACCTAACCTAACCTAACCTAACCTAACCTAACCTAACCTAACCTAACCTAACCTAACCTAACCTAACCTAACCTAACCTAACCTAACCTAACCTAACCTAACCTAACCTAACCTAACCTAACCTAACCTAACCTAACCTAACCTAACCTAACCTAACCTAACCTAACCTAACCTAACCTAACCTAACCTAACCTAACCTAACCTAACCTAACCTAACCTAACCTAACCTAACCTAACCTAACCTAACCTAACCTAACCTAACCTAACCTAACCTAACCTAACCTAACCTAACCTAACCTAACCTAACCTAACCTAACCTAACCTAACCTAACCTAACCTAACCTAACCTAACCTAACCTAACCTAACCTAACCTAACCTAACCTAACCTAACCTAACCTAACCTAACCTAACCTAACCTAACCTAACCTAACCTAACCTAACCTAACCTAACCTAACCTAACCTAACCTAACCTAACCTAACCTAACCTAACCTAACCTAACCTAACCTAACCTAACCTAACCTAACCTAACCTAACCTAACCTAACCTAACCTAACCTAACCTAACCTAACCTAACCTAACCTAACCTAACCTAACCTAACCTAACCTAACCTAACCTAACCTAACCTAACCTAACCTAACCTAACCTAACCTAACCTAACCTAACCTAACCTAACCTAACCTAACCTAACCTAACCTAACCTAACCTAACCTAACCTAACCTAACCTAACCTAACCTAACCTAACCTAACCTAACCTAACCTAACCTAACCTAACCTAACCTAACCTAACCTAACCTAACCTAACCTAACCTAACCTAACCTAACCTAACCTAACCTAACCTAACCTAACCTAACCTAACCTAACCTAACCTAACCTAACCTAACCTAACCTAACCTAACCTAACCTAACCTAACCTAACCTAACCTAACCTAACCTAACCTAACCTAACCTAACCTAACCTAACCTAACCTAACCTAACCTAACCTAACCTAACCTAACCTAACCTAACCTAACCTAACCTAACCTAACCTAACCTAACCTAACCTAACCTAACCTAACCTAACCTAACCTAACCTAACCTAACCTAACCTAACCTAACCTAACCTAACCTAACCTAACCTAACCTAACCTAACCTAACCTAACCTAACCTAACCTAACCTAACCTAACCTAACCTAACCTAACCTAACCTAACCTAACCTAACCTAACCTAACCTAACCTAACCTAACCTAACCTAACCTAACCTAACCTAACCTAACCTAACCTAACCTAACCTAACCTAACCTAACCTAACCTAACCTAACCTAACCTAACCTAACCTAACCTAACCTAACCTAACCTAACCTAACCTAACCTAACCTAACCTAACCTAACCTAACCTAACCTAACCTAACCTAACCTAACCTAACCTAACCTAACCTAACCTAACCTAACCTTTTTTTTTTTGTTTTTTTTTTTTTTTTTTTTTTTTTTTTTTTTTTTTTTTTTTTTTTTTTTTTTTTTTTTTTTTTTTTTTTTTTTTTTGTTTTCGCAGAAAATGCCTTACGCATTCACACCGTGTCGGGAGAACACGGTGGATATGTGGGGCTCTCCTCCATGCCTCTACCCGGCCTAGTGCCCGGTAAAGGCTTGGAGGCCTACCCACTAAAAACTGCGGCGTCCCAATACACATTGGAGCGGGTCGCGGGGCCCTTGGCCGGAATCGACCGCAACCCGCTCCAGTGTGGGTCCGCGCTCGTGGGCGGACCTCTCCTATGCTCCGTGAGGGACGGAGCAACGGGGTGAACCGTGACGCCCTGAACACCCCGCACGCCTGAGGGCCAAGTGCAATGCGACTGCCGGTCTCCCGTCCTGACAGCCGCTGGCCCCCTTTCGGTGAGGGAAGGAATGAACCACACCCCCCGACCGACCCCGACCCACACGGGACGAGACTCCCGCGCCCGCGATGATCACCCAGGAACAAGTTCCCGGGCGCCATCGCAGGCGGCGCGGTTGCCCCGCCCAGTGCAGGCCGGAGGCGGCCGAGGTGTGCTAACGGCCCCTTCCCCCCCCCACCTCACCGGGATGTGCGTCCGCGGAAGTCCCCCGGAAACAAAAGTTCCCGAAAGGCTTCCGCGGTCGCCATCCCATCGGACCCCCCCTCGGCCACGCCGGGCGATAAAGGAGAAAACTCCGTTATCACCCGTAGTTTCCGAGTGAGGGTCCTACCCTCGGGAGATGCTGTTCCCGAGGGTCCTCCTCAAGCGCTCCGCTCGCGACCCCCGCGAGCGCCCGCGCTACTGGCCTCTTGACCCAACCCTTCCCAGCGGGGAAGGGTGGGAAGAGACCCTCTCCCCCCATTCGCGCGTTTTTGCGTGGGGGGTGGACACCCTCCTTGGGTGCCCCTTCCACCTTGGCGTCGACTAGGGAGGGGGGAACGGTCCCACCCTAGATAGGGATGCGGGTGGCGTAACGCCGCCACCTGCCCCCCCGACGCCTGCGCCTTATTAGGGAGGAGTTTAGGTCCTCCTCCCTCCGCCTCTCGGCGGCCTCCTTCTGCAAGATTACGTCCTCGCAGAAGGAGGCCACCGCCTCCCAGGACCCCTCGCTCGTCGCCATGGCTCGCGCTACAGCGGCGAGCGAGAGGTCGCTCCCTATCGCCGCGACAAGACTGCCGCGCTGAGGAGACCACGCCGCACACACCTCGAGAGTGTGCTGGGCGGTGTCCTCCGCAGCGCCGCAGTGGTGGCACGACGGGGTCGGCTCCCTCCGAATCCGGCACAGGTACTTACCGAAGCAACCATGCCCGGTAAGCACCTGCGCCAGCCTGAAGGTCACCGACCCATGGCGCCTGGCTCGCCACTCTCGAAGCATTGGACCCAATGCCTCGAGAGTGCGTACACCATATGGTGGGCTGATGAGGGACACCTCCCATTCCCCCATCATTTTCTCCTCGGCATCCAGCCGGAACCGCCGGACCTCCTCGGGTGCGAGCCTATCTCCTCGCACCCCCGCCTCCCTCCTTTGCAAGTACACCTCCCGTAGGACACGAGCCTCCAGGTCCCATGGAGGTGTACCTGCAATGGCACACGCCGCCGCTCGCGACACCGTCCGGTAGCACCTCCCGATCCGGGTCGCGACCGTCCTCTGGGACCGCCTTAGATTGGCCAGTCCCTCCTCCGCGGCGGCGTCCGCCCACACGGGCGCGCCGTAGAGGGCCATACTCTTAATAACTCCTGCATATAGTCGGCGGCAGTTGGACCCTGGGCCGCCGACATTTGGCAGGAGTCTCCCCAGTGCCTGGGAGGCTTTCAGTAGGCGGGGGGCTAGCTGGCGGAAGTGCTCGCTGAACTTCCAGCGAGCATCCAGCACCAGCCCCAGGTACTTAATGTGGGGCTGCACCGGCAGCCTCACCCCGTCCAGTACCACCTCCCTCGCCCGCACTGGGGGTGCCCTCCTCGGGCCATGAAAGTATATGGCCTCGGTCTTATCGACCGAGACATTTAGACCCATGGCCCGGATACGCCCGATAGTGGCCTCCGCGGTCTCCCTGGCCCGGCGTCTGGCCTCCTCGTATGTTTTCCCCCTGGCAACGATGAGTGTGTCGTCGGCATAACACACTACCGTTGCACGGGGGAGGAGCCGCCCTCTGAGGAGCCAATCATACGCCATTATCCACAGGAGCGGACCCAGAACCGCTCCCTGTGGAACGCCGCACACCATTTCTCGCTCCACCATGGCTCCCCGCGAATCGGCGTAGAGCACTACCCTGTCCTCTAGGTAGCGCTCTATAATGAGCCGGAGGTACGGGGGTAGTTGGTGAAACCGGAGGGCCTCCCGTATTACGGCGTAGGGCAGGGAGTTAAAAGCGTTCCGGATGTCCAGAGACACCGCGAAAACCCCCTGCCCCAGCCTCTCCGCCCTCTCGATTTCCTCCCGTAGGGCGAGGACCGCATCCACTGTTGAGCGGCCCCTCCTGAACCCGAACTGCCTATCAGACAGGTTCGGGCCCACCTCCTCCAGGTGCTGCGTCACCCGGCCGGCAATGACCCTCTCCAGTCCTTTGCCGGCCTCATCGAGCAGCACCACCGGCCGATAAGCGGACGGGGAGTCCGCCGGGCGTCCCTCCTTCTTTAAAAGGCATAGTCGTCCCCTCTTCCATAGTTTGGGGAACTCGCCTCTCTCCAGGCACAGACTGTAAGTGTCCTGGAGGAATTCCCCCAGGTGTTCTGCAGCGATGGGGACGACTTTGCCGGGGACTCCGTCGGGGCCCGGCGCCTTTTTGTGGCCCTTGAGGCGGTCGACTACGGTGGCCATCTCGGCGGTGGTGACCGGCTCGTACCCCGTCGCCTGGTCGGGGGGGACTGGGGGGAGCACCATCCTGGGCGGGAGGGCCGGCGGCACGGCGGGGAAGAGTCCGGAGACCACCCTGTCCAGCAGCTCCGGCTCCATCAGGTCGGTGGCCGGAGCTTGGCCTCTCATTTTCCCCCTGACCGTTCGGTAAGGGCGGCCCCACGGGTCCCTGTCCAGGCTGGACAAGAACTCGCCCCAGGCCGCATCCTTCGCCTGCCGGATGGCCAGGTTGAGCCGCCTTTTCGCCTCCTTGTAGGCGGCCTCAAGAGTCCCCTCCTCGCCGTCCACTCTCGTGCGCCGCCGGCGGCACCTCTGCAGCGCCCTCCTCGCCCGAATGCAAGCGGCTCTGATCGACCCGATCTCGTCGGACCACCAATAGACGGCGGTCCTACCGGGTCGACCAGTTACCCTGGGCATGGAGGCGCTGCAGACAGCCGTGAGGGCCGTCTTGATCCGCGCCGCCCTTTCCTCCGCCGACCGGTGCTGCCCCCAGTCTTCGTCCCGGATCTTCCACCGCTCCACCACAGCCGCCTCCTCCGCCAGGTTCTGGGGAAACAGGACTGCGTTCCCCCCCCCGGGCGCCCACCAGATCCACCCCTCAGGTCAGCCTCAAACCTAATGTAGGGGTGGTCCGACAGGGACTCCTCCTCTGAGAGCACGCGCCACGCCGAGATTTTGGGTGCCAGGGATGGGGCCGCCAGGGTGACGTCGACCCTCGAGCCGCCGCTTCCCCTGACGCAGGTGAAGGCGGTGCCGGTGTTAAGCACCGCCAGCCCCATCGCTGCCACCCAGTTCGCCAGGACGACCCCCTTCGGGTCGTCCGAGAGGGACCCCCACGCCTGGTGCTTGGCGTTTAAGTCCCCCCCCAGGAGGACTTTTCTGGGGGCCAGTCTCCCGACGGCGCGCCCCATCCTATCGACCCACTCCGTAAACTCCCGGAGGGGTCGATTGGGCGAGAAGTACCCGCCCACCACCGCAATCCCTGCCCAACCGACGGCCACATACCCCTCTCCCCTCTCGATTAGTGTGAGGGGGGGGGGCGCCGACTGCCGTCGTAGGGACCACGATCGCCACCGTGTCGTCTGATGCCGAAGCCCAGTTGTCCCGCGGAGGGGCACAGTAGGGCTCCGACACGATGGCGAGGTCCACCGACCACTCCGCCAGGTTCTGCATTAGCAGGTCTTGCGAACCTGTGGAGTGGTTTACATTCGCCTGGAGGATGTTGTACGGTCTTAGAGGCATTATTGGACCGTATCAACAACCTCCATGGCCGCCGGGGCCTGCGCGCGCTGCGCTCCAAAAGCCCTTGGGAGGGGCTTTCCCTTAACCGCGGGGGGCTTACAGGATTTGCCCCCCATGATGTGCCCGTGTGGGCGCTTCAGCGTCTTGCAAAGGGCGCAGCTCGGATCCGCATTGCAAGACGCCGCCTTATGCCCCTCTCTACCGCATCTGTAGCAGAGGGCGCTTCTGTCGACACTGGCGGGGCAGAGCGCCCCGGTGTGCCCCGGCTGCAGGCATCGGTAGCACCTCAGGGTGCGGGGCTCCAGCACCCTGATGGAGGCCACCGTCCACCCTACACGTATTTTGCCCTCTATGGCGAGCTTTTTTGCCGCCTCCACCGGGCATTGCGCGACTGCGGTTCCGAGGCCACCGGGGCCCACCCTTATTTCGCCCACCTTTACCTGTTCAGGTGGGCAGCCTCCTTTGTTGGCGATCGCAGCTCGCAGCTCGCTGGGCCCCGTAGAGTCGTCGAGGCCGCTGACTCTCATATCCGCCATCTTGGTGGGCCTCGAGATCGACGCCATCCCCTCCAGCACCTCAGTGAGCTTTTTAGCGAGGCCATCGGCTTTGGCCCCGCTATTTTCTCCACCCACCTCTATAAGGCGCGCCCCGGACTGGGTGACTCTGATCTTAACATCAGATATGCCGAGCTCACCCAGTCCGACCTCCTTTTGGGCCTTTATGATGGCCGCGGCGTAGGATATTCCCTTCTTGGCCGCCTCATCGGGGATGGACAGAACCACCGCCGACGTCTTCGGGGCCACCAGCTTCGGCCCCGCTTGTTTGGCCTGAGCCGGCTTTGGCTTGGGCTTTGCCGCCGCTGTCTTTTGGGCTGCCCCCGCCGGTTTTTTAGTTTTGGCCGCCACCGTCGCCCATGAGCCGCTCCCATTTTCCGCGTTCGCGGTTTGTGGCTCTAGAGCCGCCGCCGGCGTCGCAGATTGCGGGCGCTCTTGTCCGCCACGCGCCTCCCTTCCTGCCATAGTGCGAGGGGCGGGCTGCTTCTTCCCGGCTGCCAGTGGTGGCCGGTGGCTCTTCTCCTGGAGAAGGCGTCCGTCCTTCTCCAGTCCCTCTACACGGGCATCCACCATTGATCTCACCGCGGCCATGGTGTCGCGGCGGAACGACTCGAACAGTTCCGCCATGGCCTCCATGGTGAGAGGTTGGCCTGGTTCCGCCCTTACTGCCGGTGCTGGTGCCGGTGACCTCCTTGCTACAGCTGCGCGCTTAGCGACCTCATCGTACTGCCTCCTCAGGTTTTTATTTTCCTCCTTGAGCGTCGCTACTTCTGCTCGCAGCTGCTCAAGGGCCTCCTTGTATTTCCGGGCCTCCGAGTCCATTTCGGGGACTTTCTTCCCCTTCTTCGATTTGGCCTTAAGGGTGTTGGCCGCACCGCCCAATTTCCGGACCACCTGCTGAATACACCTCTTGTCCGATTCGCCCAATGTTAGGGAGGTGTTTGAGAAGACGGTCTTCACCACCTCCCTCTGCTCTTTGACCTCCTCTGCCACTTCCCCTGAGGCCACCTCGGAGCAATCCGATAGGTCCCCTTCCGTCGATGAGGCCGAGCAGTCCCTTTTGGAACCCGCCTTCTTTGTGAAGCTCCTCAGCACTCTTGCTGAGGACGGGGTACCTCCTTCTGCCTCCATCTGGAGCACCAGCTGTTCCTCAAGGCTGGTGTCAGACCCACTTCTCAGATTCAACGAGAAGTTCGTGCTGTTTCCGCCCGACATTGGCCTTCCCGCTCTTGCGCTCTTGCCTTTCGCCTTCTTCTTCCTCGCGGCCGTCTTTATTGCGTCGCTCCCAGAGCTGGAGCTCAGCCGCCCTCCAGAGCTCGGTCTCTTGCGTGCCGCGCTCTGGCTTCTGCTTCCTACTGGAGTCTCAGAACCGGCATCCATGTCCGAGCCCAACGCCTCCAGATTTACAAACAAACCGCCTTTTTTCGACATTTCGCTCGTCCCCGGCACCACTAGCGCCTAAGGAGAGCGATTCCCCAGAAAAAACACCACTAGGATTGGTGAAATAGTCTTCCCGACTGGAACGCCCCTACTCCACCGAAAATCCAACAAAAGTCGAAAAGGGGAGAGCACTCCCCCCGACGAACCTTACAACACCCCAAACTTCCCCAAACAACAACGAAATAACAAACAATAACAACGACTTCACCAACAAAAACCAAAACCTAAGTTCAACTTAGGTTAGGTTCCTACTGCCGAACCGCTTCAGAGGTGGCGCCAGCGAGACTTCGCGGCACAAGAACTCCCCCACTGAAGCCCCCTACTCAAACCGGGGACCAACTCCCCCACTCCAACACCGAGAAAATCGGGTTTGTCCCTGGACGCTGCTCGGCAATTTGGCGAAAACCGCCAATTCGTCGAGCAACGACAAGGTGGAGGACTCCCCCGACCTCTCCCAACTGGTTCCTGCTAGGGAATTGCTCGCCCTGAAAAGGGCGGAGACCAATCCGGCAGAAAGGCGCGCACAGCTATCTCGAAAACCGAGATAGGGGTGCCCGACACTTTGCTACCTCGACGATCTTCTAACAACTCACCGGCAAATTACCTCCAATTGTATGGAATAAAAAAAAGAAAAAGCTCGAAGTGAGAAAATTTCGAAAAAGTTCGATAACTTCCCCGACTCCGAAGCGATTTCAATTTTTAAACCACCAAAAGTTCCGCCTTCAAAAACTCTACCTAACTCCAAAAAACCAACTAACTCGTCAATAACTGACCCACCGAAAAACGTCAACCTAACCTAACCTAACCTAACCTAACCTAACCTAACCTAACCTAACCTAACCTAACCTAACCTAACCTAACCTAACCTAACCTAACCTAACCTAACCTAACCTAACCTAACCTAACCTAACCTAACCTAACCTAACCTAACCTAACCTAACCTAACCTAACCTAACCTAACCTAACCTAACCTAACCTAACCTAACCAACCTAACCAAGCTTCTTTTGAAACGCCTAGACTACACCTATCGTTCTCAAAATAAACTTACCCCTAAAACTTTACGACCCCTCCCTCATACCATCGACCCAAGGGGTCCCCCTTTAATAGTTTTCGATATAAAAAACATCTAAAATTTCCGAAAATTTCACCAAGTCAATAAGTCTAACTCAACACTTGGTCGTGTGAGCGTTGAAGTCTTTTCTATGAAACCTCCCGACCCTAGGTAGACTTTTTGACCAAAATCAGCCGACCACTAAACTTTATAAAATTCATAAAAAATTCAAATCTCAACCGATTTCCTTCCTGCTACCCATTTTAGTTAACAGAGCCCCTAAGGCATCTTTTGAGTATTTTTAATTAAAAATCCATCCATAACTTTTGCTAAGATAAGCTTTTTTCCGTAAACTTTGCAAAAATACTCAAATTTTTCACACTTTTTCGCATACAACTTTTTTCCGTTTCAACAAATTTTTCTTTCTATTGTTTCTTTCTGTAGATCTCATTGAGACACAACTTTAATCCAAATAACTTTTCTCCGTAACTCTTATAGTTTCGGAGAAATAAATTCCTAAAAATCACCAAATTTTGACCCTTTTTTCACCAAATTTCAAACCCTTATTTCTCAAAAAGTATAATAGTTAGGAATTTTCTCTTTGGATAGTGACAATCTACTCCCCGAGCTCTACCAAATATTGTTGCACCAAAACAATACACCCAAAAACCAATTTTTTCTAAACCAACTTAACTTCAAATTTTTACGTCATTTTCCGACATTGCGTAAAATCGCAAACTTTAACTTTTTTCTAAATTTTCTTCAGTAATTCTGTTAAACTCGCCGAACCCAATCTAATAAAACTCTTTCGAAGCAAATCGGATCATAACTCGATTTACTGGAAATTTTCTAAATTCTCCAAACTTTAAAAATTTCAACTTCGATTAAAAATCGAATTGACCACTTTTAGATTACTTTTTTGGACCAGAACATAGATTTCAACACTGCGCATCCAACTAACTAATAAAAACCGGTTAGGTTACAGCGCCTTCTATTTTTAACGCCGTTACAAACTTTTAACTTTTTACATATATTTTCTTTTTTACATAAAAAATCATTTATTAACTTTTCAACCTGCATAGTACATCAAATAAATAACAAATAATTAAACCTAACTTGTGTGTATAATCAACACACAAAAATACCAATAAAACTTAAGTAAACACCATTTTATGTCAAAAAGACTTAGCTTAAAATTAGATTATCCGCCACCTTCCTCCCCTACCATGAGGAAGATAACCACGCGCTCCGGCGCGAAAACCAAAAAGAAATCCGAGTCTCCCAAACCCTCCACTTCTAAAACCAAAACCATTAAACCCAAAACTTCAAAGACTAATACACCCGATAACTCTGATGACGAAGAAACCTGCTCCGGATCTTCTAGAACCATAACTCCGACAACATCTTTAAAATCTGTCAATACCATTGCAGACGAATATCTCGAAGACGAGTATTTGCCTGACAACCTAATCCTTGCAGAAGAAGAGTCTGAAACCGAAGACTACCAACCCAGCATAAATAGACTTCTTATCAAACAATATGCAGCCGAAATCTTGAACATTGTCGAACCCCTCCAAAACTTCCAAAACACTGAAATAAACACAAAAATCCGCAACCTCGCAAATGAAATCCTCAAAATAATACCCAATAATGAACAAACAGAAAAAACAAATACCCTAGAATTAGACACTCCACAAACACCAACTCATAACTGTAACATTGACTTAAATAATCTCAAACAATTCATAAAACAGACAATACAGGAAGAACTCAACCCAAAACCAACCCCACAAAAACAAAACCAAAGATCATACGCTACAGTCACCAAAATCAATAATCAACACGAACCTAAAAAATTAGAACCTGTACACAAAATATCAAAACCCGCCATAATCGTAACTGTTACAGACGCTAACAATAGACAAGAAGCCACAAATAAGTGGCAAAAAAGCTTCTCCTTTAAAGATGTGCCTTATGCACCTCTAAAATTCCAGCCCATATCCACAAACAAGGTAAAAGTAGAATTTGAGAACAAAGCCCAATGCACCGAAACAATAGATAAAATCAAAACCAAAACCAATATTACTGCAGAGATGGCTCGTCTCTTACAGCCAATGTTTGTCATAAAAGGCATACCAACAGAAATAAAATTCGAAGAACTTAAAGAATATATAATAACTCAAAATATCCCCATCCAAACTGCCTTAAATAATAACCCTAACGCACAATTAACAGCCTGCCTTGCTAAAAAGAACAGGAACCCAAAACTCTACAATGCAATCTTCCGCGCCACCCCGGAGGTGTGGAAGAGCGCAATATCGCTAGATAAAATAAACATCGATCACAGAAGAATTCACATAGCCGAACACGCCCCGTTGCTACAATGTCTGAAATGCCAAAAGTTTGGACATACTAGCAAAAAATGTACAAATAATGAAACCTACTGTAGTCATTGTGCAGACAGTGGCCACACATTCCAGAACTGCCCCAACAAACAAAAACCAGAAACAGCCACCTGCATCAATTGCCAACAAATTAATAAAAACAAGGAGCAAAAACTTAACCCGAATCATTCCTCCACATCAAACCAGTGTCCCATTAGAAATAGCTACCTGTCCAAACTAAACGACAGAATAGACTATGGCACTAACTAAAATCATATTCACATGACTCAATTACCTATAGAACCTACCGTACAAAAACAAAATAACTTAATAATCCAAATCCTAAACCATTAAAAACTAGAACACCAAATAAACTCAAATAAATAACTATCCGACACTTCAAAAGCATAATTATGTGCCAAATATAAACAGAAAATAATAAAAATAACAACAACTTATATATATAAATACGGTAGAGTTCGCTCGTACATCGATAGCGAGGAACTATATCCGTAACCCAAACGGATCTAAAAAAAAAAAAAAAAAAAAAAAAAAAACCTAACCTAACCTAACCTAACCTAACCTAACCTAACCTAACCTAACCTAACCTAACCTAACCGAAACGCCTAGACTACACCTATCGTTCTCAAAATAAACTTACCCCTAAAACTTTACGACCCCTCCCTCATACCATCGACCCAAGGGGTCCCCCTTTAATAGTTTTCGAAATAAAAAACATCTAAAATTTCCGAAAATTTCACCAAGTCAATAAGTCTAACTCAACACTTGGTCGTGTGAGCGTTGAAGTCTTTTCTATGAAACCTCCCGACCCTAGGTAGACTTTTTGACCAAAATCAGCCGACCACTAAACTTTATAAAATTCATAAAAAATTCAAATCTCAACCGATTTCCTTCCTGCTACCCATTTTAGTTAACAGAGCCCCTAAGGCATCTTTTGAGTATTTTTAATTAAAAATCCATCCATAACTTTTGCTAAGATAAGCTTTTTTCCGTAAACTTTGCAAAAATACTCAAATTTTTCACACTTTTTCGCATACAACTTTTTTCCGTTTCAACAAATTTTTCTTTCTATTGTTTCTTTCTGTAGATCTCATTGAGACACAACTTTAATCCTAATAACTTTTCTCCGTAACTCCTATAGTTTCGGAGAAATAAATTCCTAAAAATCACCAAATTTTGACCCTTTTTTCACCAAATTTCAAACCCTTATTTCTCAAAAAGTATAATAGTTAGGAATTTTCTCTTTGGATAGTGACAATCTACTCCCCGAGCTCTACCAAATATTGTTGCACCAAAACAATACACCCAAAAACCAATTTTTTCTAAACCAACTTAACTTCAAATTTTTACGTCATTTTCCGACATTGCGTAAAATCGCAAACTTCAACTTTTTTCTAAATTTTCTTCAGTAATTCTGTTAAACTCGCCAAACCCAATCTAATAAAACTCTTTCGAAGCAAATCGGATCATAACTCGATTTACTGGAAATTTTCTAAATTCTCCAAACTTTAAAAATTTCAACTTCGATTAAAAATCGAATTGACCACTTTTAGATTACTTTTTTGGACTAGAACATAGATTTCAACACTGCGCATCCAACTAACTAATAAAAACCGGTTAGGTTACAGCGCCTTCTATTTTTAACGCCGTTACAAACTTTTAACTTTTTACATATATTTTCTTTTTTACATAAAAAATCATTTATTAACTTTTCAACCTGCATAGTACATCAAATAAATAACAAATAATTAAACCTAACTTGTGTGTATAATCAACACACAAAAATACCAATAAAACTTAAGTAAACACCATTTTATGTCAAAAAGACTTAGCTTAAAATTAGATTATCCGCCACCTTCCTCCCCTACCATGAGGAAGATAACCACGCGCTCCGGCGCGAAAACCAAAAAGAAATCCGAGTCTCCCAAACCCTCCACTTCTAAAACCAAAACCATTAAACCCAAAACTCCAAAGACTAATACATCTGATAACTCCGACGACGAAGAAACCTGCTCCGGATCTTCTAGAACCATAACTCCGACAACATCTTTAAAATCTGTCAATACAATTGCAGACGAATATCTCGAAGACGAGTATTTGCCTGACAACCTAATCCTCGCAGAAGAAGAATCTGAAACCGAAGACTACCAACCCAGCATAAACAGACTTCTTATCAAACAATATGCAGCCGAAATCCTGAACATTGTCGAACCCCTCCAAAACTTCAATAACATCGAAACAAACACAAAAATCCGCAACCTAGCAAATGAAATCCTCAAAATAATACCCGACAATAAACAGACAGAAATAACAACTACTCCAGAATTACCTACCCCACAAACATCCACCCACAATTGCAACATCGATTTAAATAACTTAAAACAAATCATAAAACAAACAATTCAGGAAGAGCTCAACCCAATACAAAATCTACAAAAACAAAACCAAAAATCCTATGCTGCAGTCACCAAAACTAACACCCAACCTGAACCCAAAAAGTTACAACCGACATTCAAAACATCAAAACCTGCCATAATAGTAACAGTATCCGACGCAAACAATAGACAGGAAGCCACAAATAAGTGGCAAAAAAGTTTCACCTTTAAAGATGTGCCTTATGCACCTCTGAAATTCCAGCCCATATCTACAAATAAAGTCAAAGTAGAATTTGAAAACAAAGCCCAATGCACCGAGACGATAGACAAACTCAAAACTAACACCAACATTACTGCAGAGATGGCTCGTCTCCTACAGCCAATGTTCGTTATAAAAGGCATACCTACAGAGATAAAATTCGAAGAACTCAAACAATATATAGTAACACAAAACACCCCCATCCAAACAGCCTTAAACAATAACCCAAATGCTCAATTAACAGCTTGCCTCGCAAAAAAGAATAGGAACCCAAAACTATATAACGCAATCTTCCGCGCCACCCCGGAGGTGTGGAAGAGCGCAATATCCCTAGACAAAATAAATATAGACCACCGTAGAATACATATAGCCGAGCACGCCCCTTTGCTACAATGTCTGAAATGTCAGAAGTTTGGACATACTAGCAAAAAATGTACCAACAATGAAACCTACTGTAGTCATTGTGCAGACAATGGCCACACATTCCAAAACTGCCCAAACAAACAAAAACCTGAAACAGCCACCTGCATCAATTGCCAACAAATAAATAAAAATAAAGATCAAAAATTAAATACAAATCATTCCTCCACATCAAACCAGTGCCCCATCAGAAACAGCTACCTGTCGAAACTAAGCGACAGAATAGACTATGGCACTAATTAAAATCAAATTCACACAATAAAATTACCAATAACGCCTACCGTACAAAAACTAAATAATATAATAGTCCTAAAACCAAAACCTTAAAAAACCTAAATAACACCAAATAAATTCAAATAAAACCAACCATCCGACACTTTACAAGCATAATGATATGCCAAAATAAAAACATAATACACCTAAAATATTAAAAACTTTTATATGTCAATACGGTAGAATTCGCTCGTATATCAATAGCGAGGAATTGTATTCGTAACCCAAACGGATCTAAAAAAAAAAAAAAAAAAAAAACCTAACCTAACCTAACCTAACCTAACCTAACCTAACCTAACCTAACCTAACCTAACCTAACCTAACCTAACCTAACCTAACCTAACCTAACCTAACCTAACCTAACCTAACCTAACCTAACCTTTTTTTTTTTTTTTTTTTGCCCAGGAAAAATGCCTTCGCATACCACCACATCCGGGGAAATGAGGATGGTTATGTGGTGTAGCCACTAAAAAACCTGGGGCGTTCCTTCTTACGCATTGTAGGGCGAGAACTCCGGGATCGTGTTACGCAACCGCAGTCCCCGCCCTGCGTCTGTCCTTTTAGGACTCCTCATCGGGAGCTCAAAAGCTCCTACTCCGGTGTGACGCGCCGGAACGCACAGCGCGTCTATCCACCTCGGGGGCCCTTAGTGGATGACAGAAAATCCCCGTTCTGCCATCCGGCCCCCACTTCGAGGGAAAGCCTAGGCTTTATGCCGATGCCTACCCCCGACGCCGCACGGCCGTTAGCATTGGACTGTCGCTTCAGCCTCCGATGCTTCTTCGCGCGCTTGCGCTTGAGTCGATGGCAGTGCGGGTTTCTTCCCTTTGCTCCTACCCTTTCTTTGTGTTTGGGGAGCTTTGCAACTGATGCCCCCCAAGGTATGATTCGCCTTTTTCTTGGCTGCATCACATAGAACACAGTGCGGTGCGGCCGAGCATGTTTTGGCTGTGTGACCAGGTTGCCCACAGCGAAAGCAAAGGTTGCTCCGGTCAACTGCGTTTGTGCATACTTGGGAAATATGTCCCACTTCCAAGCACCTGTAACAGCGCATTGGTCTTTGAGGCAGCAGTCTTACGCTTGCCGAGACCCATCCGATTAATATTTTCTTGCCGCCATCCAAGATCTTTTTGGCGGCGGTGACGGGACATTGCACTACAGCAAATCCCAGCCCTCTTCCAATGCGGCGGATTTCGGTGCTTGCCACCGACTCCACCGAGCACTCACCTCCTTTCGCCACCGCTTCCTTTAACTCCTCGGCTGTAGCGGTGTCATCTAGTCCCGTAATACGCAACTCAGCGCGCTTTGATGGTCTGGAGATGTCGGCTATTTCGGGATCGATGAGCTCTCTTAGTTTGGCCGCCATTTTATCCGCATTTTCAGCGCTGTCTACTCCCGGCAATTCCACTAGCCGGGCGCCAGTAGCTGCTGCTTTCATCGTCAGGCCTCCTGTTAAGCCAAACTCCTCTAACTTTATTTTGCCTTTAGCTTGCAGCAATATTTGGGCGTACGTCACTCCATTTTTTTCCGCATCAGGCCGCAGCTTTATAGCCACGGCAGCCGTTTGCGGAGGCCGCAGCATACGTTCTTTTTTCTTCTTTACCTTCTTTCTTGCTGTTTGCGCCATAAGGAGTGATGTCCTTGGCGCGGCTGCGGGCGTCTCGGTTAAAGAAGTCGACACCTGCTGCTCAGCCTTCTTTTTACGGCGGTGACTCACCGTTTCCCATCTTCCTTCCAATGACACGGGAGCCGGTGGTGTAGGAGGCCGTTCATCTTGCGCTGCAGGCTGAGCTGGAGCGTCTTTGGTGCCTTTGGTCCGTTTTGATTTCCCCCTTGCTGCTGCCTTCTTTGGCTTGGGGGTGGCTAAACTTGGTGGCGCCGTACGACTGGTCGTAAGGAGTTCAGTCCCTTGATTCATCTGGTCAGTTGCTGGCGAAGGACGTTGGGTTGACTCCGACAGCAGTTTTGCTTCTAGATTAACTAGCCTGCTGTTTATAGAAGAAAGCACCCTTTCAATTTCGCTTGCCCCGCTACGTGCTTTCGAGCAGTTGTTGCAGGGTGCCGGAGCAGGTGCTTTCTTAAGAGACGCCAATTCCCTCTTCAATATCTCGACTTCCACTCGGAGAACCTCATTGCTACTGCGCATGAGGAGGTATTCCGCTTGCATCTTCTGCAATTCTGAGCGAGTAGACTTGTATTTCTCCCCAAGCTTGACCAGTTCCTCGCTGTCGGTACGGAAGGGGATTTCTGCTAGGCCCTCCTTTATTTGGGTCGCAGCGTCTTTTAGGGCTCTAACAAAGGTTCCCTTTAAGTGACCCGACCGATTTGCCACGTCTGTTATTATGTTTGCAGTGCTGCTGATCTTCTCGCAGACATCTGCCATCGGCATGCTCTTCCAGTCAATGGATGCTGAGGCCATGCTGAGCTCGCGTGGCTGCACAAATCGTCGCGCTTTCTCAGTGATGTATTTCTCTGCCTTCCGTTGTACTGCTCTAGTCTCCTTTATTTGCGGGTCACCGTCGCCCGACGTCGATGGCCCGTGGGAGCACAGTTGTTGTTGCTCTCGCTCTTCCTGCGTTTCCGACACGAGGTCTTCGTCTGATCCAGAAGTCGTTAGTGAGGACCAGGATGAGTGTAGGTCTCTGGCCTCTTTACGCTCTCTTCTCTTTTGTTCCCTAATGCGGGACACCGATGGTGAGCGCAACGTCCGCAGGTCTTGCAGTCGCACTACCAGCCTCCTTTTAGGTGTACTCGGCCGTTTGAAATCGGCCTCCTCCTTCGGTGTACTCGGCCGTGATAAATCGGCCTCCTCCTTCGATAAACTCCTAGTTTTTACTCCGTCCTTCTCAGACCCATCATCAAAGTTTTGGTTTTTATTTAGTTTTTCATTCTCCATATCTAGTCCCACGAGTGTGGGGGAAATAAACCGTCCACCCGGGCAGTGCCCCCTGTACCCGGGTAACCCTAACTACACCAAGGAGGTCGGGCGGTATCCTTGGGTGACGCTAATGGGCTGACACACTCTGCCAGCCTCCCGCTCACGGGCGTCCCGACGCCGCGTTTCTCAACGCCAGGACTCTGAGGTTTTTTAGAGTGGTTGTCTCCACGCAGCCCCCACCGAAGTGGCGGCCCCCACTCCCTGCACCACGTACAGGGTTGCGGGTTGGTCGGAGCTGGTCCTTGGACCAGACACCGCCCAAAAGGAGTAATTTTTTCGAGAGGTTTTCTTCCTCGCGGCCCCCATCCCGAAGGATGACAGCCCCCGGCCCCGCACCATGTATGGGGTTACGGTTTACCCCTGCTCGGCTGCCGTTACCCAGGCTACCCGGGTCAGCCAGCCGAGCTCCCCCCCTGTTGTCGGATTATTAGCCGCCGTCGTATGTGATCCCCGAAGGAATTATATACGACGGCGCCCAGGATGCACCGGCCCAAACCCATTGTCGTTCCCACCGCACGTGTGAAGTGGGACCTGCAATGAGCCGGACACACGAGGAGGTTCTATCCGACCTTGCACCCCAACCTAACCTAACCTAACCTAACCTAACCTAACCTAACCTAACCTAACCTAACCTAACCTAACCTAACCTAACCTAACCTAACCTAACCTAACCTTTTTTTTTTTTTTTTTTTTTTTTTTTTTTTTTTTTTTTTTTTTTATAGACAGGAAATGCGACCTTATGCATACTCCGTCGCTGGGCAGGCGACGGAGTTATGTGGGGCTCTCCTTCGAGCACCCACCCGACGACGACAGGGAGGTCCGATGGGTGCTCGAAGGCATACCCACTAAAACCTGTCTGTGTGCCCTCACGGTCAGAAACCGACAGCCTGGGCTCCTTGTTGGTAATCAACCAGGCTGACCTGACTGGCCCCTTTGGGCCTCCGCGTACTCCAGAGAGATGCCCGAGCACACTTGGGCATCTCCCTTTTCAATCTTTCGAGACCAGTGCTATGCAGGCAAGAGACTACCCGATCCCCGCCTGCTGGCCTCGACAGTCACTTCCATATGAAGCGCCTGTTCCTCCATGTTTTCCGCCTGGTTTTCTTCAGGCGTCCTCAGGGCGGTCATGGTTTCGGGGGGTTTCCCCCTTGTTACAGGAGGGCCGCAACTCCTGCCTCCCATTCGATGGCCTGCTGGCCTTTGCGCTTCGGCGCACACCGCACACCAGAACTTCGCTCTACAGTCCGCTGCTCTATGGCCTTCTTTGCTGCAGCGGAAGCAGTGGCTGCTGCGATCTACCTCAGAAGGGCACCACTGCCGGGCATGGCCTGTACCCAGGCAGCGGTAGCACCTCATTGGCTGGCGAGGCAGGACGCGTACATCTGCAGTACTCCATCCCACTTGTATTGTGCCAGCCCGGACCAAGATCTTTGCCGTTATTACTGGGCAACTAACTATGACAGTACGTGCACCACCCGGACCCAAGCGTATATCCCCGACCTTGATTTGGTCTTCGGGGCACTCTCCCTTCGTACTAATGGCTGAGGCCACGTCCGTCATTTGGACTGAGTCGTCCAGTCCTGATATACGTAGCTCTGCTCTTCTTATCGGTCGTGAGACTCGAGCTACGTCAGACACCACCTCTTTGATTTTGCTAGCCAAGGTGTCGGCCAGCGGTCCACTCGAGGCGCCTGGTATTTCTATTTTTCTAGCGCCAGTAGCGGTCTCTCTAACGCGCAGTCCTTCAATGCCTAAATCGGCGATGTTAAAAGACGCCTTTGCCCTCTGGATTACGCTGGCGTAGGTCGTTCCTTGCTCGACGGCCTCCGGAGTGAGTGTCACTACAACGGCTGCCGATCGAGGAGCGTTCAACCGGATTTTCTTCCTCTTCTGTTTCGCCGTAGAAGATTTGTTCGGCTTGGTTCGCTGCTCTGGAGTAGGCCTTGGGGCAGGATTTTGTTTGCCCCGCCTCTTCTTCCTACTTTTGGCCTCTATCCAACCTTCCTCCATGGCTGGAGTTGCGCTGGTACTCGCTTCCGGTTGTGGCTCCGGTGGCCTTGACGTGGCCCTGGTACGGCGTACCGCAGTAAGGCTTTTCCGGGTGACTGGGGCGGTCGGAGCAGCTAGTGCCGCTTGCGCCGCCCTCCGCCGGTCAGCCGCCAGGGGCGGCCGCAAAGGCTCTGAAGCAGGTAGCCTCTTCTCTAGTGACTTTAGACGAGTGTTCACCATCTCCCCGATCGAAATCATCAGCGAGTGCTTCAGATTTTCCAGAGCCTCTACCATATTTGGCGATTGCTCAATTCCTGCTGCTGCGTTCCCGATTGTACAGCTACGACAAGTGGGTGCAGGAGCTCTCTTCAGTACCTCCAGCTCAATCCGCATTGCATCTACTTGAGCTCGGAGGGATTCATTGTCCTCTTCCATTTTCTGACACGTGTTCTTCAGAAATAGGCAGTCCGTCATGGCTTTTTTGTATTTCTCCTCGAGAAGTGCGCATTCCTCCGAACTACTTCGTGTGCCAATGAAGTCTAGGCACTCTGCTAAACGGGCAGCAGACTCCTTTAGTATGCGCACATACGTCCCCTTTAGATTGCCAGATCTAGTGGCCAAGTCTGTGATAACACCTGTTATCCTCTTCCCCTTCCTACAGATGTCGCTGGTTGAGAATTCTCTCAGATTGAGAGCGACTTCTTCGTGTCCTCTTGGCGGCAAGACTACTCTCGCGTGTTCCATAATATGCCACTCCGTCTGCTCTTCTATACTGAGCTTTCGAGCGGCTTTCTCGTCTGCTTTAGCCTTGGCCATTCCCACAAACTGTCCGGTGGTAGGTGGCCGACCTCGCCCTCTTGGATTAGCCGCAGATGTTGTTGCCCGACTTTCTGTTGCTTCTTCTTGCTCTGGACCGCTGTCACCCGAAGGACATAACTCCTCCGTCCTAGGGCGCTTGCTCTCCCTCGCTGGTGATTCGGATTCCAGTGACAAATCCGAACAAGATGAGCTCCGGCTTCGGAGCGCAATTTCCTCCATCAACCCGCTGGTTGATTCCATTGGCACGTTCTTATATCTTGCGACAGATGCCCTCGTCACCGGCTGTTTAGAAACAGCCTGCTGCGTTTTTTTAACTCCGTCCTTCTCGGACCCTTTCTTCAAAGGTTTTTGTTTTTTATTTATACAATTTTCCATGTTAGTCCCACGAGTATGGGGGAAAAGACTGTCCACCCGGGCGGTGCCCCCTGCACCCGGGTAACCCTACATACACTGGGAGGTCGGGCGGTATCCCAGGTTGACCACTAGTGGGCTGATGCGATCCCCAGCCACCTTCGCAGGCGCCCCGACGCCATGAATCCCAGCGCCAGGACTTTGACGATTTTTTATAGGGGTTTTCTCCCCGCGGCCTCCACCGAAGTGGCGGCCCCCACTCCCTGCACCACGTACAGGGTTGCGGGTGGGCCGGAACCAGTCCTCGGACCGGAACACGCCCCCAACATGCTCGCGTAGCGAGCTGGGCTCGTAGGCCCCCCTCTCGTAATTTTTTATAGAGGTTTTCTTCCTCGCAGCCCCCATCCCGAAGGATGACAGCCCCCGGCCTCGTACCATGTACGGGGTTACGGTATACCCCTGCTCGGCTGCCGTTACCCAGGCTACCCGGGTCAGCCAGCCGAGCTCCCCCCCTGTTGTCGGATTATTAGCCGCCGTCGTATGCAATCCCCAAAGGAATTATATACGACGGCGCCCAGGATGCACCGGCCCGAACCCATTGTCGTTCCCACCGCACGTGTGAAGTGGGACCTACAATGGGCCGGACGCACGAGGAGGTTCTATCCGACCTTGCACCCCAACCTAACCTAACCTAACCTAACCTAACCTAACCTAACCTAACCTAACCTTTTTTTTTTTTTTTTTTTTTTTTTTTTTTTTTTTTTTTTTTTTTTTTTTTTTTTTTTTTGACGGGGGGAAATGCGTTACGCATACCCCACCGTTGGGGAGACGGCGGGGTTATGTGGGACTCACCCGTCAGTGAAAGGCTGACGGGCATACCCACTAAAACCCCCCGGTGTTCCGTCTGCCGCTATGCGACGGGCCACGGGAAACTAAGATACTACCGCGGCCCGTCGCCGGCGGTCCCAAGAGGACCCCTCTTATGGGAGCTCAGAAGCCCCCTCCCTCGGTGTGGGCGCGCCGAAACACAGAACGCGCCCATCCACCACGAAAGCCCTGCAGTGGACGACAGAGCTTCCCCATCTCTGCCGCCCGACTCTCACCATCAACGGGGTGTGGGCCTTTCGCCCTTCCCCATTTCGGCTACTCTACCGCAGAGGCGGCTACTTCCATCGCCTCAGCCCCATCGGCGGATGTGGCGCTAGGGGCCGGCGGCGCGGACTTTTTCTTCGTAGGCCTGTTGGCCATTTTCACCCTTGTCTGGGCAGTCCGACAGGCTTTGCCACCCAGAGGATGGTCGTTCGCCTTCCCTGCCGCCAAGCACAACGCACAGCGTGGCGAGCTCGTGCAGTCTGCGACTTTGTGACCGGTCTTCCCGCAACGATAGCAGGTGTCCGACCGGTCCACAGCTGACTCGCACATCACCCTGACATGCCCCACTTCGAGGCACCTGTAACACCTGAGGGGTTTCTGCGGCAGAACACTAACCACCGCAGAAACCCAGCCCACCAACAACTTTCTGCCGCCCTCCGTGACCTTTTGGACGGCCGATACCGGACATCTTACAAGGCAGGCACCCATTCCGAAGCGGCTTGGGCGAATATCGCCGACGACCACAGCCGCTTCTGGGCACCCACCTGTCGATGCCACCGCCGCCCGCACGTCCTCTACTGAGACTGTATCGTCCAGGCCCGACACGCGAAACTCTGCGCATTTTGTGGGCCTGGAGATCTCGACCAGAGTCGGGTCCAGCAGCTCACGCAACCTCTCTGCCAGCTTGTCGGCGTTTTCTCCGGTTACGCCGGCCGGCAACTCAAGTTTACGGGCCCCCGTTTGGGTAAGCCTGATGGCGAACCCCTTTTCGCACCCAAACTCTTGGGGTTTTATATTCCGTTTGGCCGCCAAGAGTGCTTGCGCATATGACGCCCCGCTTTCTAGCGCCTCCTGGCGGATCTTTATAACAACCGCCGCATTTTTCGGAGGGCGCAACTTCACCTTCTGCTCTTTCCTGCTGTTTTTTGATTTTGCCGCCTGGGGCTTTTTGATTTTGCCCTTTTTACCCACCGTCTGCCACGGCTCTTCTGTTGTGGGGCCGGTGGCTATGGCAGGAGTTGTTTCCACCTGATCTGGTCGCTCTAACGCCGTACCAGACTGCACCTGTTTTTTGGGCTTCTTCTTCTTGCCTTTCTTGGCCGCTGGCCCAGCAGATGGCGCCGGGGCGGCCTTGGAAGGGCCAGGAGTGGCCTTTTCCAGAATAGGCGCAGGCGCTGGCGCCTTTCTCCTGTCCGTCGCCAGTGGTGGTCTCAGACGCTCCTCTGGCAGCAGCCGGCTCTGTAATCCCTCTATGCGGGCGTTGACCATATTACCGGCCTGTTCCGCTATCAGGCGACGGAGCTCGTCGACCGACATGGACCCCACATTGTTTTCTGTCCGCTTGCGTGTTGGGTGCAGGTCAGCTCCACCCTGTACTCTTTCTAGCTGCTCACGCAGCAGCTGCACTTCGCGGCGCAAACCTGCTACCTCGTCGCGTAGGTAGGCATTATCGCGCTGCATATACTTGTTTTCCGCAGTTGTGCGGGAAAGTTCTTTCGTGGCTTTTTCAAGCCGGGTCTCCAACTTGTTCCCGTCCGACATGGTGTTGTGGCCATGCATGCTTTCCAACATCTTAGCGATGAGGTCCGCTGCGTCCCGCAAGGCCTTCACACTGGTGCCCTTGAGGTTGCTTGAGGTCTTGGCCACCTCGAGCACCACCCTGACACCGTCCATCCCCTTTTTCATCAACTCCAAGGATGTCATGTCTTCGGGGCTGACATCCGTCTTGTGTGCGTCCTCTCTAGGTTTTGGCGGTGGGCGTGATCTGCTCTCCACCGGTGTTGATTCCGCCTCCAATTGGGCAAGCAATTCTGCCTTTTTAGCGGCTGCCAGCTCGGCCCTCATCTTGCCCACGCCTACGTATTGGCCCGTAGTAGCGGGGCGACCGCGGCCGCGGCGGGCTGCTGCTACTTTGGCCGGGGTCGTCTCCGAGTCTTCGTCCTGGTCTCCGATTAGATCTCTTGCTCGGGATCGTGAACGTTTACGTCCGAGTACAGACT
Organism: Calamotropha paludella; assembly: GCA_927399485.1. Taxonomy (NCBI): domain Eukaryota; kingdom Metazoa; phylum Arthropoda; class Insecta; order Lepidoptera; family Crambidae; genus Calamotropha; species Calamotropha paludella. The sequence continues at coordinate 53,451 of OV656822.1, forward strand.
CAATCATGTCGTCATCAGAGTCTACAAACGACGAGCATGAAGGGCTTCGGCTCATAGGAACGAACTCCTCTCCTGCTAACATTGCTGCTAAAGCAGGGCTCCGGGTGAGCCTCACGACTGGTTCCTTCATCGTTTGCATCCTCTCCGTCTTGTCCAGTGGCTGTTTAAAGACAGCCTTTGTCGTCTCCTTTTCCGTGTTTTCCGCGGACAGCTTTGATGCTGTCTTTAGCGGCTCCTCCGTCTTCTTGTTTTCCGCAGACAGCTTTGATGCTGTCTTTTGCGGCTCCTCCGTCTTCCTAGGCTTCTCGCCTGCTCCTCCTCTAAACATGTTTTTAAAATTTAGTGTATCCATATGGTTCCCACGAGTATGGTGACAAAGTTGGTCCACCCAGGTAGAGGCCCCATGCCTGGGTAAGCGTAGGGTTCTCGAAGCAGAGGGTCCGCCGGTCCCCTGCTCCGCTGTCGTGTAGGAACTGGTCTCCCACCAGCCACTCACCCCCTCGCCAATTCGCGACAGCAAACTTGGGGTTGGGGATTTTTTTATTGAGGTTTTCTCCTCGCAGGGTCACCCAGTTAAGGGCACGCCCCCCCCGGCCCCGCTCAACGCGGGGTAACGGGTTGGCCGACGGTTGGCATCGAATGCCTGTCCACTGGTCGCGCTAGCGATCCAGCAGACCCGCCGCCCCCGCTCGCACCGCCGCTATCCGGAATGTCCAGGACGCCGGTCGAGCCCGAATCGCGTCGCCGCTACCCAGAAACGTCTGGGACGCCGACCCGAAGCCGCAACCTGAAAAGGTCACCCGCCTCGAAGCCACACCTGGCTCCTCTGACCCAAACTACCGCTACCCGGAAAAATGGGTCCCGCGGCTATTTCGCCGCCTCCCATGCCTGCTACGTTACAACCCTCTGCAATCAGAGGGTGACGTGCAAAACGGACCGTGAGGTCCCCTCCTCTCGTAATTTTTTAAAGAGGTTTTCTTCCTCGCGGCCCCCATCCCGAAGGATGACAGCCCCCGGCCCCGCACCATGTACGGGGTTACGGTATACCCCTGCTCGGCTGCCGTTACCCAGGCTACCCGGGTCAGCCAGCCGAGCTCCCCCCCCTGTTGTCGGATTATTAGCCGTCGTCGTATGCAATCCCCGAAGGAATTATATACGACGGCGCCCAGGATGCACCGGCCCGAACCCATTGTCGTTCCCACCGCACGTGTGAAGTGGGAGCTACAATGGGCCGGGCACACGTGGAGGTTCTATCCGACCTTGCACCCCAACCTAACCTAACCTAACCTAACCTAACCTAACCTAACCTAACCTAACCTAACCTAACCTAACCTTTTTTTTTTTTTTTTTTTTTTTTTTTTTTTTTTTAACGAGGGGAAATGCGTTACGCATACCCCACTACGGGGTGGGTAGTGGGGTTATGTGAGACTCTCCCGCCAGTGTAAAGGTCTGGCGGGCCTACTCACTAAAACCCCTCGGTGCACCCACATCCGTTCCGTAGCAGTTTGGGTCCCTATTGTATGGCTCCACTCCACTACGGCGGCCGGCCCGTTTATCCAGGCCACCTCACATCCCATGAGAGATGCCCGTGTGCACTTGGGCATCTCCCCAGGCCAAATAGGCTGTACAATGCAGGCGGCAGCTTAATTACCCTGCCAACCACCCGCTAGCCACCTCAAAGTGAGAGGAGGTGCGCGTATCGACGTCGCCTCCTCCCAAGCCGCTTTCGTCGGAGCGGGTCCGCCAGGGCGTCGTCCTCACGGGCCCGCTCCGCGGCCTCCTTTTGCGTCATCACCTCCCCGCAAAAAGAGGCCATGGCCTTCCATTCCCTGTCGCTGTCCAGCATGGCGCTTACCAGTCTGGGCAGAGAGAGGTCTCCTCCTACAATTGTCATCAGGTCACGGCGTTGTTGACTCCAGGCTGTGCACTCCTCTAAAGTGTGCTGAGCCGAGTCTTCGGTCGCACCACACTCGTGACATATTGCACTAACCTCCCGTCTGGCAACCCGCTGCAGGTAGCCACCGAAACAGCCGTGGCCCGTTAGTACCTGCACTAGGTGATAGGTCAGCGACCCATGCCGACGCTCCATCCAACGATCAAGGAGCGGGCACAACGCCTCAAGGGTTCGACGTCCGTATTCCTCAGAGGACATTCTGTGGGCCCAATTTTGAACCATTTCCTCTTGTGCCCGAAGTCGGACTCGGCGCATCTCTTCAGGGGCTGGTCTGTCCCCTCGCGTTCTTGCCTCCACTCTGTGTTGGTAGGTTTTCGCTAGCACAAGTGCCTCGAGCTCCCAAGGCGGTGTTCCCGCGAGAGCGCAGGCTGCCTCTCGGGACACTGTACGATATCCTCTAATAGCTCGTATAGCTATAACCTTTTGCGGTTTGCGTAGTAGAGCCTTGTTTTCTCTCGTAAGAGCGTCCACCCAAACCGGTGCCCCGTATAACGCCATACTTTTTAGGACTCCCGCGTATAATCGACGACAACTACTACTTGGTCCACCCATATTCGGCAGGAGACGAGCAAGAGCGGACGCAGCATTTACTAGCTTCGGTGAGAGTTGACGGAAATGCTCATCAAACTTCCATTTGCCGTCCAGGATCAAACCCAGATATTTCAAATGCCCTTTCACAGGGACGTCAACGCCGTTTAAAGTTATTTGTGCTCCGGCAGGCGGTTTCCGTCCAGGCCCGTAGAAAAAGATTGCTTCTGTTTTCTGTATTGCCACCTTTAAGCCGAGCATCTCGATCCGCCGGATTATTAGCGAAGCACTGGCAGAACCCAATCGCATTGCTTCTTCAAAGCTCTTACCGCGAACCAACACAAGAGTATCGTCTGCATAGCAGATCACGTTGGTTCGAGGTAAGAGCACCCCACGCAGGATCCAATCAAACCCTATATTCCACAGGAGTGGCCCTAGAACCGACCCCTGTGGAACACCGCAAGTCATTCGCCACGAGCACAGTTGCCCTGCGTGATTTATATAAAGAACGTCTCTTTCCTTCAAGTAGTGTCCCACTATCTTCCTCAGGTACTGTGGCACTCTGTGATAACGTAGGGCTTCCTCGATGCATTCGAAGGGCATGGTGTTGAAGGCATTGGCTATATCTAGGGATACCGCCAACGCTCTTTCGCCGCGGGACACAGCCTCTGTCGTCATTTGTTTAAGCTCCATCAGCGCATCAATAGTTGAGCGCCCTGCCCGAAAACCGAACTGTTTTTCTGAAAGGTCAGGACCAGTCGTTTTAAGGTGTTCATTAATGCGGGCGGCGATTATGCGCTCCAACAGTTTTCCCGTCTCATCAAGGAGAATAATCGGCCGGAATGCACTAGGAGAGTCAGCAGGTTTTCCTGGTTTATGCAGTAGGCATAGCCGTCCATCTTTCCATGATTTTGGAAATTGACCAGTCGTCAGGCACTTCTCGATAAGTTCTCGAAGTTGACCACCTAGGTGTTTAAATGCCAGCGGCAAGACACGACCGGGGATCCCATCCGGGCCGGGAGCCTTGTTTTTGTGGCGTAGACAGTCGATCGCGGTCTCCAGTTCGTTGTCCGTTACCAGGATGTCGTCAACTATGGTTTCTTGTTCCACCTCTGTCTCTTCCGGAACCATAGCTGGAGTTATATGTAGTGTCCGTACTGGGAACAATCCAGTAACAATGTCCCGGAGTAGTTCTGGTTGAAAGGACTCGGTGGGGGTTGCCTGACTCATTTTTGAGCGCACTGAGCGATAAGGGCGGCCCCACGGGTCATTGTTCAGGCTTTCCAAAAACTCTTCCCTAGCCATAGCTTTAGCCTTACTGATAGCTAGCTGCAACCTCTTCTTAGCTTCCAGATAAGTGTTGTGCAGGTGTTCCTCTTCCTCATTTGTGTGGCGCCTACGACGACAGCGCTGATATGCACGACGACATCTGAAGCTAGTAGCACGAAGTTCGGCGATTTCTTGAGACCACCAGTAAACTTCCTTTCTAGCAGGACGATTCCTAACACGTGGCATAGAAGCATCGCAGACAATAGTAAGGGAAGTTCTAAGTCCACTGGCCATTTCATCTACCCCTCGAGGGTTCATAGGAGAAGGGTTCCAGCTTTGTACAATGGCCGACTCTTCAGCTTTTTCACGGTCAAAACGTGTGAGGGCCCATCGCGGAAAATGCACATTTTGGCTTGACCGAGGGATGGAATTAACCCGTGTAGAAGGTGAGATACTAAACGTAATGTACTGGTGGTCGGACAGTGTCTCATTTTCATCAAGGACTTGCCAATCACAAATTCGCGTTGCGATAATTGGTGTGGCGAATGTTACGTCCACTTTGGATCCACCGTTCCACCTCACGCAAGTGTTCGACGTACCCCTATTGAGTACAACCAAGTCTAGTCCAACTGTCCATTCCAACACCAAATCGCCCTGCACAGTCGAGGAAGGGGCACCCCATGCCGTAGATTTGGCGTTGAGGTCACCCATTACCAGTGTCTGAGTAGAAGCCAGTCTTCTCACTACGGGGCTAAGTCTATCTAGGAAATCTTCAAGTTCAGCCACACTTTTGTTTGGAGAGAAGTACACTCCTACTATTGCAATTCCCCCGATTGTCACTGCCACATAACCTGGTCCCCTTTCTTTAACCGTGAGAGGGAGGAAACGAGCGCGTGTTAAAATGGCGACGGAATTTTCAGTATCAGCAGCCCAGTTTGGATGTTTGGGAACAAAGTACGGTTCTGCAATAACTACTACGTCAATAGATCGCTGTGCTTGCTCTTGCATTATCAGGTCCTGAGAGCCAGCACAGTGATTGATGTTTCCCTGGAGGAATTGGATGTGTTTGTGCTGATCCATTAAAGCTCCAGTTCTTGTACCTCATGCTCTTTGTTACGAGCCGTCACTGGGAAAGAGGTCTGTGTTTTCGAGGCCTCCTTGTTCTTGCCGATAGGTGGATCACAGTTCTTGCCCCCCATAACGTGGCCTGCCGCTTTGTTTGCGTCTGCGCACACTGCACAATTGGGACGAGCAGAACAGTTGGACATTTTGTGACCATCTTTGCCACACCTAAAACATAGATCGCTCCTGTCAATTTTTGATGTGCACCGCTGTCTAGTATGACCTATTCCGAGGCAGCGATAGCACCGTAATGGACGACTATTCAAGGCCCTAACATTTGCAGAACTCCATCCTACTAGGAGCCTTCCCGCATCAACTAACAGTTTAGCTGCCTCAACCGGACATGACACCACAGTCGAACCGGAGCCCGCCGGACCAAAACGAATATCTGACGCCTTGACGTTTTCAGCAGAGCAGCGACCAACCGTTACCACTGCTTCGATGACATCTATTTTTTCCACAGAATCATCCAATCCCGTAATGCGCAGGTCGATACATTTAACAGGTCTGGCGATTTTTGCTGACTCTGCGAAGAATTCCCTTAACTTTTCGGCTAAAAGATCGGCTTTTTGAGCACTAGTGTCACCTGGAACCGTAAGTATTCTTGCCCCTGTCGCCGACTGCCTGCAACGAATTCCCTCAATGCCAAGGTCTCCAAGTTTCACTGCTTCTCTAGCTTTTAGGAGAGCCGTCGCGTACGTCATTCCTTTCTCCATCGCCTCTGGCTGAATAGTTATGACTACCGCCGAGGACTTAGGAGGTGTAAGGTTTGGCTTATTCTTCTTCTTCTTGGCTTTAGCCGTTTGGGGTGTTTTGGCAGTCGCCTGCGGCTTTTGTGCTGCTTGTTTAGCCCTATTCTTGGCAGCCTCGGAAGCAGCGGCATCTGCCGCTTTCTTCTTCTTCCTTCTTTCTTTTTTCCTATTTTTTTGCTCTTGCCACTCGCCTTCGATTGGACCTGGAGCTGGTACGTCTGGTGTATTAGCTGCACTAAGGCTCACGCTTGGAGCGGGAGGCTTTGCAGCCGAGCTTCGGGTCGTTTTAGATGGTGGTTTGAATGCGGAGACTGCGGCTTGTGTCTCATTGGAAGCCTTAGATGGCTTGTTGGAGTCCGAGCTGGCTTTGTTTCTGCTAACCACAGGACGATCTTCCGCACTTGCCAAACGTGAGTTCAGCATTTCACTAAGCGACGTCATTAAGGACCTTTTTAAGCCTTCAACCCAATTAGGCTCAGGGGCCGAACATTGGCTAGGTGCAGAGCTAGGCTGCGATGGCAGCGTTTGTGAGCGATTTCTCTCTGAGAACGCGGTGCGGAGGGCCTTTATTTCTGCCTTCATATTCTCCATCTCCTGGCGGAGACGAGCATTGTCAGCTTGTAACCGACGCGTTTCTTCCGTCATTGTCCGTGATGCGTAGGTCTCGATGACATCTCGAAGAGTCGCTGCTGAATCAATCATCGCTCTCTGACACGACCCTTTGAGATTTTTTGACTTTTTAATGTTGCCCAGTAGCAACTCCACCTCTTTGATGCCCTTATCCTTGAGTGCATCCGACGTCATAACACACACGAAATCATCGAAAGATGCTGAGGCCGCTTCTGTTCTTCTTAGTGAGCGGTCTTCCGGCGAAGGTCTAACGGCACTCGTCGAGGCTTTAGTCATGGTCTCTAAAGCCGCAAGCCGTTCTCGGCGATATTCCTCCCTCGCCTTGCCCACGCCGATGTATTTTCCTGTGGTTGGGGGTCTACCACGCCCCTTTCGGGACACTAAAGTTTTTGGTATCGACCCGGTTGTTTCCTCTCCTGTGTCTGAATCGGACTCCTCAATACTATGGTAAAGTCTCTTCTGGCCATTGCTCGAGACGTCCGATAGCGTTTCCTCTTCCACTCGGTTTTCATTTGTCGTGACCGCCACTTTTGTTATTTGGTCATCAATTTTAGCCTCGCTGGACAGATTTATAGGCGAACGATTAAGCTCAAGTCGGGCTCTGCTGCGAGTTCTAATAGTGCTGGTACTGCCCGCTGCAGATACCACACTCGCTGCATCATCGTTCTCCACTTCCGGCTCTTTGCATCCAGAGATGCTAGAGATAGGTACCTCTTGGTGTTCGGCTCTGTTTTTTCTCGGACTCAGAGCTACGTCCTCCGCGACGGAATCGCCAGAAGTTGGCGATTGTAGTCGCTCCACAACGACAAAAAGGTTTTTATTAGAAAAATTATTCAACTCCATACTAGTCCCACGAGAATGGGGGAAAGGGTGGTCCACCCGGGCAGAGACCCCTGTACCCGGGTAACCCTACTTACACCTGGGGGGTCGGGAGGTACCCCAGGGCGACCACTAGTTGGCTGATGCACTCCCCAGCCACCATTCCAGGCGCCCCGACACCATGTATCCCAGTGCCAGGACTTTGAGGTTTTTTAGAGTGGTTGTCTCCACGCAGCCCCCACCGAAGTGGCGGCCCCCACTCCCTGCACCACGTACAGGGTTGCGGGTTGGCCGGAGCTGGTCCTTGGACCAGACACCGCCCAAGAGGAGTAATTTTTTAGAGAGGTTTTCTTCCTCGCGGCCCCCATCCCGAAGGATAACAGCCCCCGGCCCCGCACCATGTATGGGGTTACGGTTTACCCCTGCTCGGCTGCCGTTACCCAGGCTACCCGGGTCAGCCAGCCGAGCTCCCCCCCTGTTGTCGGATTATTAGCCGCCGTCGTATGCGATCCCCGAAGGAATTATATACGACGGCGCCCAGGATGCACCGGCCCGAACCCATTGTCGTTCCCACCGCACGTGTGAAGTGGGACCTACAATGGGCCGGACACACGAGGAGGTTCTATCCGACCTTGCACCCCAACCTAACCTAACCTAACCTAACCTAACCTAACCTAACCTTTTTTTTTTTTTTTTTTTTTTACCAGGGGGAAATGCCTTCGCATACCCCCCCGCCACGGGGAGACAGGGGGGTTATGTGGGGCTTGAACCCACTAAAACCCCCTGGGTGTTCCTCTGCCGTATTGCGGCGGGTCACGGGATCTGGAATTGCAACCGCGGCCCGTCGCCGGTCATCCCATCGGACACAATCTCTTGTTGGGAGCCTCAAACCTCCCACCAACTGTAAAAGGCACGCAGGAACACTTTGCGTGCCTTCCACCACGAGAGCTCTTCAATGGGCGACGAAAAATCCCCGTTTTCGCCACCCGACTCTCACTGCGGAGGCGGATACGGTCGTTTGCCCTTAATCCACCCTCGCACCGCTTGGCAGCTCCTCGTGGGCCACTTCCATTGCATCCGTGCCTGCCACCGCAGCTTCTGGCTGGGCAGGTTTCGGAGCAGTGGTCGCCGGCGCTCGTCCTTTCCTCTTTGATGCGGGGGCCCTGCAGGACTTGCCCCCGAGTACGTGGTCCGCGGCTACCTCCGCTGCTGCACAAACGGCGCAGTGAGGAGAGGCGGAACATTTTCCCGCTTTGTGGCCGGGCATCCCACACCGGTAGCAGATTTCGCTACGGTCCACGTCGCCGGTACATTTCTCCCGTACATGCCCCTTCTCGAGGCACCTGTAACACCTCATGGGCCTCGGCGGGAGAATCCTAACAGACGCTGAGACCCAACCAACCAAAAGTTTCCTGCCACTTTGGGCTATCCTTTTGACTGCCTCCACTGGACTTCTTACTAAAGTTGCCCCCATTCCAAAACGGCTTTGGTATATTGCGCCCACCAAAACCATTTCTTCAGGGCATCCTCCAGCCCTTGCTACGGCTGCACGAATTTCGGCAGCCGAGACTGAATCGTCTAGGCCTGACAGACGGAACGCCGCGAATTTTGTTGGCCTGGATACTTCCGCTATATCTGGATCTAGCACCTCTTTTAATCGGCATAGAAGTCGGTCGGCCCTCTCCCCACCGTCCGCTCCTCGCAGCTCGATTTTGCGGGCGCCCGTGGCAGCAGCTCTACAGGCTAAGCCCTCTCCTATTATTGATGAGTCAATATGACTCTTGAGTGCTGAGAGCACTTGGGCGTACGTCGTGCCCTTTTCTACTGCTTCTGGCTGCAGCTTTATGACCACCGCAGCCGCTTTAGGAGCGCGAAGCCTAACTTTCTTTTTTGTTGATCCTTTCTTTTGTTCGTCCTTGTTGGGTGAAGCCTTTTCCCTTATGACTTTTCCCTTTTTCCCCACGGTTTGCCATTCCTCTTCTGCAGGACAGGGAGCTGATGAGGATGGGCTGGGATTTACCTCTTGTGCCGGTGTTGTAATTGCACTTGCCTTCTTTTTCTTCTTCTTATTTTCCTTTTCTTTCCTCTTGGCAGGATTAGAAGAGGAAAGAGAGGCGGCAGCTGTGCGCTGTGATGGGCTAGGCACAGAAGCCGTTGTAAGCCCGTTCTCTTTTCTTCTATCCGCAGCAAGAGGCGGCCGCATTCGTTCCTCTGGCGGAAGCCGCCGGCTCAGACCTTCGATGCGGGCGTTCATCATAGTGCCCGCCTGCTCCGCTATGAGTCTCTGCAGTTCCTCCACAGTCATGTCGCCTACTGTGTTCTTAGTGCGACGTTGTTTCTTGTCCTTGGGAGGTGCTTCTTGTTGCCTACCTAGCCCCTCGCGGACCAGCTCTAGCTCACGCCGTATGGCACCCATCTCTTCTCTAAGCCGCATATTGTCCGCAGAAATGCGGGCATTTTCCTTTCTGGCGAGAGCGAGTTCCTCCGTAGTCTTTCCCAGACGTACCTCCAATCTCTTGATATCATCGTTGGTGTAACGCCCGTACATGGCGTTCATCATTTTTGTGATGAGGGATGCCGAATCCTTAAGAGCTTTGACGCTCGTTCCTTTTAAGTGCCCCGACTTAGAGGCCACTTCTAAAACCACGGACACACCTTCCATGCCCCTTTGGAGAAGCTCGCACGTTGCAAGCTCGTCAGTGTTTTCATCCTTTGGGGGTTCGGCAGATTTACGTGGCGGACGTAGAATTTTCGCCTTAGACGCTATCGCCTCGTCAGCTGCAAGTTCTGACTGTTGCTTAGAAGCAAGCTCCATTCGGGCGCGCAACAGGCCAACGTGGCGACCACCGGAAGACGGTCGGCCGCGGCCACGTTTTGCATCACCAGTAACCACTACATCATCCTCCGAGCCAATGCTTTGAGACTCAGGGTCTTTGGATCGTGGCCTTTTGCGGCCAGGGTTCAACTCCAGGTGTTGAAGATCAAGGTCCTCTTCAAACGACATATGAGAAGAGTAAGACGAGCTCCGACTCCTCTCATCTCTCGCACTGCCAGCTCTGCTACTGGCTCTGCTACCTACCCTACTACCAGCAGGATCTCCGCTTGAGGACGGGATGGGTGTCCTCGACAGAACAACGACTGGCTGTTTGGCCAAATCTTGTAGTTGTTTATCGGCCGGTTGCTTGAACTCAGCCTTCTCCTCTACCTTCTTCTTCTCCTCCTCCGACAAAAACATATTTTTAAATTTCAAATTCTCCATGCTAGTCCCACGAGTATGGGGGAATTAATCGGTCCACCCGGGCAGAGACCCCTGTACCCGGGTAACCCTAATTACACCTCAGGGGGCGGGAGGTACCTGAGGGTGTCGCTAGCAGGCTGACGCTCTCCGCCAACCACCCGCGCACGGGCGCCCGACGCCGCGTTACTCCAACGCCGGGCCTTTGAAGATTTTTTAGAGTGGTTATCTCCACGTGGCCCCCACCGAAGTGGCGGCCCCCACTCCCTGCACCACGTACAGGGTTGCAGGTGGGCCGGAACCAGTCCTCAGACCGGAACACGCCCCTGACTTGCTCGCGTAGCGAGCTGGGCCTGACGGCCCCCCTCTCGTAATTTTTATAGAGGTTTTCTTCCTCGCGGCCCCCATCCCGAAGGATGACAGCCCCCGGCCCCGCACCATGTACGGGTTTACGGTGTACCCCTGCTCGGCTGCCGTTACCCAGGCTACCCGGGTCAGCCAGCCGAGCTCCCCCCCTGTTGTCGGATTATTAGCCACCTTCGTATGCAATCCCCGTAAAGATTATATACGAAGGCGCCCAGGATGCACCGGCCCAAAACCCATTGTCGTTCCCACCGCACGTGTGAAGTGGGACCTACAATGAGCCGGGCACACGTGGAGGTTCTATCCGACCTTGCACCCCAACCTAACCTAACCTAACCTTTTTTTTTTTTTTTTTTTTTTTTTTTTACGGGGGGAAATGCGTTACGCATACCCCACCGTTGGGGAGACGGCGGGGTTATGTGGGACTCACCCGTCAGTAAAATGCTGACGGGCATACCCACTAAAACCCCCCGGTGTTCCGTCTGCCGCTATGCGACGGGCCACGGGAAACTATGATACTACCGCGGCCCGCCGCCGGCGGTCCTTGGGACCCCTCTTTGGGAGCTCAAAAGCCCCCGCCCTCGGTGTGGGCGCGCCGAAACACAGAACGCGCCCATCCACCACGAAAGCCCTGCACTGGGCGACAGAGCTTCCCCATCTCTGCCGCCCGGCTCTCACCACGACAGGGTATAGGCTTTTCGCCCTCACCCCGTTATGGCCCTACTCTCCCGCAGACGCGACTACGTCCATCGCTTCCGTTCCGCTAGTATTTATACTACGAGGGCCCGGAGGCGCGGCCGTCTTCTTCTTTGACCTGTTTTCCGCATTCCCCCTTAATTGGGCAGCCCGACAGGCTTGGCCGCCCAATGGATGGTCGCACGCCTTTTCGGCCGCGGCGCACAGTGCACAGCGCGGTGAGCTCGTACATTGCGCCACTTTGTGGCCGGTCTTGCCACACCGGTAGCACAGGTCTGACCGGTCCACAGACGACTCGCATGCCACCCTGACGTGTCCCACTTCAAGGCACCTATAACATCTGAGGGGTTTCTGCGGCAAGACACTCACAACCGCAGAAACCCAGCCCACTAACAACTTTCTGCCACCGTCCGAAATTCGCTTGGCGGCGACTACCGGGCATCGGACCAAGCAGGCACCCATCCCGAAGCGGCTGGAGCGAATGTCGCCGACGACCACAGCCGCCTCTGGACACCCACCCGTCGTTGCCACCGCCACCCGCACATCTTCTGCTGAAACCGTGTCGTCCAAGCCCGATATGCGCATCTCCGCGCATTTCGTGGGCCTGGAGATCTCGACGAGAGTCGGGTCTAGCAGCTCCCGCAGCTTCTCTACCAGCTTGTCGGCATTTTCCCCATTTGTGCCGACCGGTACCTCGATTTTTCGGGCCCCCGTTTGGGTTGGCCTGATGGCGAAACCCTTTTCGCACCCGTAGTCTTGGGGGTGTATCTTCTGTTTGGCCCCCAAGAGTGCTTGCGCGTACGATGCCCCGCTTTCTTCCGCTTCTTGCCGAAGTTTTATAATGACTGCGGAGGTTTGTGGAGGGCGCAATTTCACTCTCTTAGCCTGCCGCTCCTTCTTCTTTGTAGCCTTCTGGGGCTTCTTCACTTTGCCCCCTTTCCCAACTGTCTGCCATGGCTCCTCCGTTGTGGTGGGCCCGGCGGTTGCAGTTGCGGATGTTTTCTCCCCTTCTGGTTCTGCAAGCACCATTCCAGTCTTCGTCTGTTTCTTAGCCTTTTTATTTTTGGCCTTCTTGGCTGCTGGCCCGGCAGGTGGGGCCGCAGCTGCCTTGGAAGGTCCAGGAGTGGCCTTTTCAAATAATGGTGCAGGCGCTGGCGCCTTCCTCTTGTCTGCTGCCAGTGGTGGTCGCAGACGCTCTTCTGGCAGCAGCCGGCTCTGTATCCCCTCTATTCTGGCGTTCACCATGGTGCCGGCTTGTTCCGCTATGAGTCGGCGGAGTTCGTCCACCGACATGGCAGCCACGGTGTCCTTTCGTCTTGTCCTTTGATGCAGGTCAGGTCCACCCTGCACTCTCTCCAGCTGCTCCCGCAGCAGCTGTACTTCGCGACGCAAACCTGCCACCTCGTCGCGAAGGGCGGCGTTGTCGCGCTGCATGCGGGAGTTTTCTGCCGATGACCGAGAGAGGTCGTCTGTGGCTTTTTGAAGCCTAGCCTCAAGTTTGTTAGCGTCAGTAGCTGTGTTGTGGCCATGCATATTCTCCATCACGTTTGCGATGAGGTCCGCTGCGTCTCGCAAGGCCTTGACGCTGGTGCCTTTGAGGTTGCCGGATGTTCTGGCCACCTCGAGCACCACTTTGACACCTTGCATGCCTTTCCTCATCATTTCTAAGGATGTCATGTCCTCAAGTATATCCATCGCGGATGTGTCACATCTTTGTTTTGGCGGTAGGCGGGTCTGATTCTCCGCCACTGTGGTCTCCTTTTCCAATTGGGCTAGTAACTCCGCTTTTCTAGCGGCTGCCAGCTCGGCCCTCATCTTTCCCACTCCTATATATTGCCCTGTAGTGGCAGGGCGGCCGCGTCCACGTTTCTCTGCGGCTGCAACCTTCGCCGGGGTTTTGTCTTCTCCATCATCACTGCAAGACCGGTCTCTGTGCCGCGAGCGCGAGCGTTTGCGCCCGCAAGCCGTCTCTAGTGACTGGTCGTCTGAGTCATCCATGACGTCCACAACGGATGAGCATGAAGGACTTCGGCTCATGGGGACGTAATCCTCGCTAGCCAGCATGGCATCAAGAACAGGGCTCCTGGTGAGCTGCACCACGGGCTCCTTTATTACGTCTGCTCTGGGTGGTTTTTCCGCGGGCTGTTTGAATACAGCCTTTAGCGGCTCCTCCGTCTTCGATTTTTCCGCGGACTGCTTAGATGCAGTCTTTCGCGGCTCCTCCGTCTTCCTAGGCTTCTCGCCTGCTCCTCCACCAAACATGTTTTTAAAATTTAGACTTTCCATTTTAGTCCCACGAGTAAGGTGACATTTATTCAGTCCACCCGGGCAGAGGTCCCATACCCGGGCAAGTGTAGGGTTGTGAAGGTAGGGGTTCCACCGGTCCCCTCCTCCAGAGGCTACCTTACGACTGTTCACCCAACAGCCACTCATCCCCTCGCCGCGCAGCTTGCTTGGGATTAGGGTTTTTTATAGAGGTATGCTCCTCGTAGGGTCACCCAATGAAGGGCAGTCCCCCCCGGCCCCGCTCAACGTGGGGTTACGGGTTGGCCGACGGTTGGCATCGAATGCCTGTCCACTGGTCACGTTAGCGATCCAGCAGACCCGCCGCCCCCGCTCGCACCGCCGCTACCCGGAATGTCCAGGACGCCGGTCGAGCCCGAATCGCGTCGCCGCTACCCAGAAACGTCTGGGACGCCGACCCGAAGCCGCAACCTGAAAAGGTCGCCCGTCTCCGAAGCCAGACCTGGCTCCTCTGACCCAAACTACCGCTACCCGAAAAGATGGGTCCCGCGGCTACTCCGCCGCCTCCCACGCCTGCTACGTTACAACCCTCTGCAATCAGAGGGCGACGTGCAGAACGGACCGTGAGGTCCCCCCTCTCGTAATTTTTTAAAGAGGTTTTCTTCCTCGCGGCCCCCATCCCGAAGGATGACAGCCCCCGGCCCCGCACCATGTACGGGGTTACGGTATACCCCCGCTCGGCTGCCGTTACCCAGGCTACCCGGGTCAGCCAACCGAGCCCCCCCCCCAGTTGTCGGATTATTAGCCACCTTCGTATACAATCCCCAAAGGGATTATATACGAAGGCGCCCAGGATGCACCGGCACGAACCCATTGTCGTTCCCACCGCACGTGTGAAGTGGGACCTACAATGGGCCGGGCACACGTGGAGGTTCTATCCGACCTTGCACCCCAACCTAACCTAACCTAACCTAACCTAACCTAACCTAACCTAACCTAACCTAACCTTTTTTTTTTTTTTTTTTTTTTTTTTTTTTTTTTTTTTTTTTTTTTTTTTTATAGACAGGAAATGCGCCTTATGCATACTCCGCCGCTGGGCAGGCGACGGAGTTATGTGGGGCTCGCCTTCGTGCACCCACTCGACGACGACAGGGTAGTCCAGTGGGTGCTCGAAGGCATACCCACTAAAACCTGTCTGTGTGCCCTCTCCTACCGGTTGTGGCGGCGTGGGCTCCTTGTTGGGATTCAACATCACACCGCCCCGGCCAGTCCAGCTACCTGGACCCCTTTCTGGTTGTGCGGGAGATGCCCGAGCACACGTGGGCATCTCCTCCAGCGTAACGAAGTCGTGCAATGCGAGCGAGAGACTACCCTATCTTCACCCGCTGACCTCGTTATGGGATGCTTTAGTCAGACATCCCCTGAATTGGCGCCTCACGCGCTGCCGGCTCAGGGGGCTTCCCCTTAGTCGACGGCGGTTCACACCTCCGGCTTCCCATTATGTGACCGGCCGGCCGCCCGCTGGCGGCGCAGACCGAACACTTAGGCTCAGCACTGCAGTTGGTAGCCTTGTGTCCCGGCTCTCCACATCGGAAACACAGGCTTTCCCTGTTCACGTCAGAGGGGCATCTGGGCTTGGTGTGCCCTAACCCCATACATTTGTAGCATCGCAGAGCGCAAGGGGTCAGAACCCTCACGTCTGCGACACTCCATCCAACCCGTATCTTGCCGTCGATGCAGGCCGCTTTTGCAGCAGCCACCGGACACCTGATATTAATCCGCCCGGTACCATCCGGGCCGACTCTTATCTTTTGAGACTTGATGGCCGCGGCTTCACAGTTAGCCTTCTTGGCCACCGCCTCTACAACGTCGTCTTCCAAAATTGAGTCGTCGAGACCCGAAATCTGCAAATCCGCAGTTCTCTCGGGTCTTGCGACCAGTGCGTCATCGCCAATTACGCCGCGGAGCATTTCGGCTAGTGTATCGGCCTTGCCTCGGCTTGTTTCCGGCACTTCGAGTACACGGGCTCCCGTCTGGCTTTCCCTCACCTTTACACCACCTTCAAGTCCCACGTCAGGGAGAGATATTTCGGCTTTGGCCTTAATCATAATTTGGGCGTACGTCACCCCACGTTGTACGGCCTCTGGCCGCAGAGTGATGGTTACGGCTGCGGTCTCGGGAGGAACAAGTTTGGTCCTCCTTCGCGTCGGCGCCTTTTTTGTCTTCTCCGCTGTGGTTACGTCTGTGGCGATACCCTTAGCCATTTCTTCTGCAGCCCGCCTTTCTATTTTTCTCTTCTTTTTCCTCCCTACTGCTTCAACCCAAGCGTTAGGCTTGGGAGCAGTGGGGGGAACATTCAAACCTGTCAAATTTTCTCTCGGACATAATGCAGGCAGTGTTCTGGTAACATCTATATGTCCTGGGGTGCGTGATGTGTTTGTCAGCTGTTGCGGCTGGACAAGACGTCGTTCGAGCCCTTCCAGTCGCTCGTCCAGCATACGCTGCATGGCCTGCAGCAGCTGCTCATCCGTCAGTCTAGGTTTTTCCGTGCTGGGCCCACTAGGTGGGTTTTTGTTGCGGTCATTTTCCTGAAGCTTCGCCACAGCCCTCTGGAGTTTCTCCACGTCTCTGCGGAGTCGGGTGTTTTCCTCCTGCAGGTCCAGGAAGTCATCGTCGTGATATAAAATCTCCTTCGTCCACTCGGCTAGTTCGAGGAAAGTCGTCGAGAAACTCTTAAGGGGATTAAGGATATTATCCCGTTCTGCTGGCCCATACGTTCTGGCGACGTACGCAGTAATCTCCTTCAGCCACTTTACTCCCGTCTCTCTGTAGTTGTGCCATGTGTCTAGATTCTCCTGGCTGACGAATCTGAGCCTGGCAGCAGCACCTTCTTCATCGTCCTTGTCACCGGACATTTCGATGTCTTTCGTCTTTTTGGCACTGTTTTTGGATGGACTCTGTGCGCTGTCCGCTACGCGTTTGAAGCCAGAAGCTGACCTCAGACGCCTTCCACTTTCTTCTACGGCTTTTTGATTTTTATTTTTAAACACTTCCATCTTAGACCCACGAGTATGGGAGAACAAACTGGACCGCCAGGGCAGAGATCCCGGTACCCTGGCTACCCTACATACACCTGGGGGGTCGGGAGGTACCCCAGGGTGACCACTAGTGGGCTGATGCGATCCCCAGCCACCTTCGCAGGCGCCCCGACGCCATGAATCCCAGCGCCAGGACTTTGACGATTTTTTATAGGGGTTCTCTCCCCGCGGCCCCCACCGATGTGGCGGCCCCCACTCCCTGCACCACGTACAGGGTTGCGGGTGGGCCGGAACCAGTCCTCGGACCGGAACACGCCCCCAACATGCTCGCGTAGCGAGCTGGGCTCGTAGGCCCCCCCTCTCGTAATTTTTTATAGAGGTTTTCTTCCTCGCAGCCCCCATCCCGAAGGATGACAGCCCCCGGCCCCGCACCATGTACGGGGTTACGGTATAACCCTGCTCGGCTGCCGTTACCCAGGCTACCCGGGTCAGCCAGCCGAGCTCCCCCCCTGTTGTCGGATTATTAGCCGCCGTCGTATGCAATCCCCGAAGAAATTATATACGACGGCGCCCAGGATGCACCGGCCCGAACCCATTGTCGTTCCCACCGCACGTATGAAGTGGGACCTACAATGGGCCGGGCACTCGTGGAGGTTCTATCCGACCTTGCACCCCAACCTAACCTAACCTAACCTAACCTAACCTAACCTAACCTAACCTAACCTTTTTTTTTTTTTTTTTTTTTTTTTTTTTTTTTTTTTTTTTACGCTGTGAAATGCCTTACGCATACCCTGCCACTTAAACGGCGGCAGGGTTATGTGGGGCTCTCCTTTGTGCACCCACCCGACGAAGGGACGACCGGTGGGTGCACAAAGGCCTACCCACTAAAACACAGCGGTGTCCTCTTCTCGCATATTGATCGTCGGGTGCGAGGGTGCCGCCGAAGCTTTGCTTCCACGACCGACGAACGCGATAGCCTTTTCAGGCTCCTTCTCTGTGTTTAGGGAGGAAGAAGGAGATAGGTCCTCCCATTTCAGCGTCTACTAGAGTGGCGCGCGGGGACACCGCGCGCGCCGCCTCGGGCCGGATGAGCGGTGGGGCCTGAGCCCACCGCAGGTGGCGTCTTACGTTGGCGCTTGGGCGTACTGTCGCCTTCTGCGCCCTGCTCTTCGTTGGCGGTTTGGTTCAGCCGACTCAGCTTCCCTTATCCTTTCCGCCTCCTCCTTTGTCCTCATGACGGCCTCGCTAAACTCCGCGACCGCCCTCCAACCCCTCTCGCCATCCGTGATGGCTGCCATCAGTGCGGGTAGCGAGAGATCGACTCCCACAACGGCGCCGACAGCACGACGCTCTTCTTCCCAAGATGGGCACTCTTGAATCGTGTGTTGGGCTGTGTCTTCGGGGCATCCAGCACAGTGGTGACATTGCGCTGTTGTTTCCCTGCCTATTCGCCACAGATACCGCCCGAAGCAGCCATGGCCAGACAGAATTTGTGTCATTCTGTAAGTCAGGACTCCATGTTGTCGTTCGAGCCACTGTGTGACGATAGGGCGGACAGCTTCTATTAGTCTAATCCCTGATATCGGCTGTTCCAGCCTTTCCTCCCATATCTGTATTAGCTCCTGCCTGATCTCAAGTCTGCAGGCTTCTACCTCTCTTGGAGCTGGGCTTAGCCCTTCATTTCGCGCTTGCTCGCGCCATTGGAATAAAGCGGCGAGGCCTCTAGCCTCCAAATCCCATGGCAAGCTACCGGCTAATAAACAGGCTGCCTCGTAGGATATCGTGCGGTATCCTCGTATCACTCTTATCGCCAGTGCTCTCTGTGGTTTGCGCAGAAGAGCGACATTCTGTCCATCTGCAGATTCGGCCCACACAGGGGCACCATAGAGAGCGATAGAACGCGCGACTCCCAGAAACAAATTGCGGCACGTACGATCTGGGCCGCCGAGATTGGGTAGCAGCCCGCAGAGCGCGTTTGCTGTGCGCAAAATCTTAGGCACCAAGGTTTCGAAATGTGCTTTGAAGTTCCATCTGCTATCCAGGGTAATTCCGAGATACTTCATGGTCTTGGCGACGTCGATTCGTACTCCGCCCACCATGAGGTGTGATCCGGCCGGTGGTGCGTTGCGAGGGCCGTGGAAGCATACGGCTTCGGATTTTTCAAGGGCTACCTCAAGACCTAGTCGCCGAATTCTTCCTACTACCTGTGCTACTCCTGCAGTAGCTAGCAGAGATGCATGTCGGTAAGTCCTTCCCCGCGCCGTTATAAGGGTGTCGTCGGCGTAACAGGTAACTTCCACTCCTCGTAGAAATGCACCTCGTAGAACCCAGTCGTAACCGATGTTCCACAGGAGCGGCCCGAGGACCGAACCCTGTGGAACACCGCACGACATTTCTCTTTGTCTCCACCCGTCACGAGTAGGATATTTTACAATCCTCCCCGAAAGATACGCTGCTATGAAGCGTTGCAAGTAGGGCGGGACATTGTGATGCCTCAATGCTTCTAGTATGCAGCTCCACGGAATAGTGTTAAAGGCGTTCGCTATGTCGAGTGACACCGCTAGTACAACCTCATTCCTGGATACTGCATTTTCAGCCATTTGCTTGACTTTGAGAATGGCATGAGTGGTAGACCTGCCTCTTCGGAACCCAAATTGGCTTTCATCTAAGTTTGGGCCGACGTCTTCTAGATGTTTAGTGAGTCGGTCCGCCACTATTCTTTCAAGAAGTTTGACTATCTCGTCCAGTAATACTATCGGTCGGTAAGCTGATGGAAGATCCGCCGGGCGACCATTCTTGCGCAGCAACACTAGTTTTCCTGTCTTCCACTGTTGCGGTAGTTCTCCCTGTTGCAAACAAGCCGTAAATATTCTTATAATGGCTGGTTCCAGTGCGTCCATGGCGAGGACCCAGGCTCGCCCTGGTATTCCATCAAGCCCAGGAGCCGTTTTCTTGGCTCGGAGTCTAAGGACCGCTGCGCCCAGTTCGCCATGTGTAACCGGAGGTACTTCCGTGTCTGCCGTATTTATGCAGGGTGATGCCCTATAAGGAGGTGAATGGTCATGCCTCTCTGGGAAAAGGGTCGAGACAATTCTTTCCAACAGTTCCAGCTCAAGGGTTTTAGTCAGAGGTGGTGCCCAGGGTCGTAGTTTGGACATCACCATCTTATACGGTCGTCCCCATGGATCACTATTAAGGGTCTCCAGTAACTCTTCGCGGGCAAGTGCTTTGGCTCTAGAGATGGCAGTTACAAGTTCTTTTTTGCGTTCCTTATAGGCCGCTTGTAACTCTGCTTCTCTGGTCTCATCTCTTTGCCGTCTTCTTCTTTGTCGGGTAAATTGGCGTCTGGCTGCGATGCAGATGTTACGCAGTTGTGCCAGTTCCGTGGACCACCAGTACACCTGCCGCTTCGGAGTTATGTCTCTGGCCCGAGGCATAGCAGCGTCACATATGCGTGTCATGGACTCTTGCATTCGATTGGCTTGGTCGGCAACGCCCATGTCGTCAGAAGATGCATCTTGCCAGACCTCAATTAGTGCAGCTTCCTCTAACATTTCTTTGTCGAGTCGTTTTATCACCCATCTTGGACTTATCTCTTCCGTGTGTTGGTTAGGTCTGGTGCTTGCTAGAGACAGTGAGATCTCGAAGGTTATGTATCGGTGATCCGAAAGTGATTCTACACCCGTGATAACCTTCCAATCCCGAACTCGTTGAGCAGCTCCGGATGTCGCGAAAGACAAATCGACAATCGACCCACCATTATGCCTGATACATGTGTGAGTGCTTCCCCTGTTAAGTAAAACTAGACTACTTGCCAGTGCCCACTCTTCTACTATTTCACCGCGCACATCGGTTTCTGTTTCACCCCAAGCCACACTTTTCGCGTTGAAATCACCCATGACTATTACTGGCCTAGGGTGATATTGTGCGACCAGAGTGCTGATTTCCACAAGGAATGGTTCGTAGTCCGATACATTTCTGTTTGGCGAGAAATAGAGACTGAGGAATATTATGTCATCTATTCGTGCCGCCACATAACCCCGACCCCTAAGGACATTTTGGAAGGGTGCAGATATACTCGACCCTTGAAAAGTAAGGGCAGCTGTGCCATCCAAATCGCTAACCCAGTCGTCTCTAGATGGAATAAAGTAGGGTTCTGATATTGCCGTTACATGTGGTGACCACTCTACCATGCTCTGGATCAGTAGATCCTGAGCTCTGGCGCAGTGGTTTATATTGGCTTGCAGTACTTTAAGGGCCATTAATCTGTTGGAACGGCAATATCAGCCTCCATCGCCTCAGCAGGCATTGGTTGCGGAGCTTTACTTGCAGCCACCAACTTGTTCTTCTTTTTTGTCGGAGGAGCCGAGCAGGCCCTACTGCCAACTTTATGTCCTGCCGGTTTTTCTGCTGCAACGCATAGGGCGCAATTTGGAGCAGCTGAGCATTCCCTTATCTTGTGTCCAGCCTGACCACAACGATAGCAATCGTTGCTGCGATCTGTTTCTGAAGAACACTGCGCTTTAACATGCCCTGTTTCGAGGCATCTGTAGCAGCGCAGCTTTCTTGGTTCCAATAACTTCGCCTGAGCTGATACCCAACCAACAAGTAGGCGGCCTTTTTCGACCACTTTCTTGGCAGCTGTTACTGGGCATCTTAGCCATACAGTGCCAAGATTATTGGCAGACATTCGCAGCTCACCGACTTTAACAGCTTCGGCTTCACATCCGCCGACAGCAGAGACCGCAAGTGCAACTTCTTCACTAGTCACGGAGTCATCTAGGCCAGTGAGGCGCATTTCCGCGCATTTGGTAGGTCTAGAGACTCGAATGTCTTCCTCTTTGAAGATGCCCCTAAGTTTTGTGGCAAGCGTGTCCGCTTTTTCTTGGTTTGTCTCGCCGGGGACCTCCATAATGCGAGCGCCAGTTGCCGACTTTCTAATTTTCATCCCGGAGATACCTAGCTCGTTGATAGTGACTCTCTTCTTCGCCTCTGCTATTACAGCGGCATAGGTCAAACCCCGCTTTTCTGCTTCTGGTTGCAGGGTAACAACGATAGCCGCTGTTCGCGGAGGTCGCAGTTTCGGAGGTTTGGCCTTGGGTTTGGCCGACTGAGATTGCATTTGGCTAGTTGGTGCCGCAGCCTTCTTTTTCTTTCTAGGCCCTACCTTCTGCCATCCTTCCTCGTTGTCTTCCTCTGGTTGAGGGATTGTACGAAGGGGTTCCGCCAGAACTGGGGCGGCGGAGGAGTTTTGCGTTTTCCCCTTGTTTTTCTTTTTGGTCTTCTTTTTCTGCTTCTTTGGGACAGAAGCAGGCGCTGCGATTGCCACACTTGCACTTTCGGAGTACAGCCCAGTACTGTTTCCTGAGTTGCTCTTTGTCCCTGCATTATTTTGCGCGACTGGTAATGGCGTAGATGTTGTTTCGCCTTTACCCTTGTCCGCTGCCAAAGGTGGTCGAAGTCGCTTCGGTGGCGGAAGGCACTCTCTCAAGCTTTCGATTCTGGCGTTAAGCATTGTTCCTACTTCCATTACGATGCTACGCCTCAAAGCCTGGTCGCTCTCTTCTTGCCGCTTTGGAGCTTCAGTCGTTGCTCTTTGTAGCTCCACTCGGACTTCAACTATTTCCTTTCGGAGTTCCGCTAGCTCTTTCTGCAAGCGGGTGTTGTCCTGCTGCAGTTTTTTATTCTCCTCGGTAGCTGTACACCGTTGCATAGCGTCTACTGCCTTGGTGATTGCTGAGGCCGCCTCTTTCAAAGCACGTTGAAACGTGCCTTTGAGGTGTGCCGACTTTTCGGCAACCTTTCGGATGACAGCGATACTAGAATCCACTTGCGCTTTTAGATGGAAGGCTAGTGGTCCTTCCGAGTCCATCTCTGATTCGCCAGTTGAGGATTCCGACAAGCGTAGCGACCTGGACCTGTTTGCCGTTAATTTAGCTATCTCTTCTTCGGCTAAGAGCTCTTGTTCCTGTCTCTTGGCTCTCAGCATTTCCTTGTTAACGGCAGCTATGCCCACATATCTACCCGACGTCGGAGGCCTCCCTCTTCCTCGTTTTTGGGACGCAACTTTTGGCAAGGGCATCGAATCCTCGCCGGATTCATCATCTGGAGTCTCGCGGTTGCGTTTCCTTCTTTGCCAGAATTTGTCAGGAGTTTCTTCGCCGACTACTGTTTCCATACTACAAACGGAGGTGTCAGAATCCCCCATTAACTCAGTTGCCTCTGAACTAGGCCCGCTGCCTTCGATCTGGTCAGCCGAAGTAATAAGAACGGCTGGAATACACCCAGCTTCCACTACTGCCTTCTCCATTGTATTTTGATCTGGTCCCAGTGATGAGTCCGTCACAAACTCTCGAACGACAGTGACCGAAGTCTCTTCAATTACTCTGTTTTTTCCCGGACTCAGAGTTTCGTCCCCGAGAAGTGTTTTGGCGGCAGCTTCCGCCTCTGGACATTTCTCCACAACGACTATAAGGTTTTTGTTTATTGAATTAGAGTTTTCCATAGTGTTCCCACGAGCATGGGGGAATAAATCGGTCCACCCGGGCAGAGACCCCTGTACCCGGGTAACCCTAATTACGCCTCGGGGGGCGGGAGGTACCCGAGGGTGTCGCTAGCGGGCTGACGCTCTCCGTCAACCACCCGCGCACGGGCGCCCGACGCCGCGTTACTCCAACGCCAGGCCTTTGAGGATTTTTTAGAGTGGTTGTCTCCACGCGGCCCCCACCGAAGTGGCGGCCCCCACTCCCTGCACTACGTACAGGGTTGCGGGTGGGCCGGAACCAGTCATGACACTAGTACACACCCCAACGCGTCCGCGTTGCGGACTGGACCGTGAGGTCCCCCTCTCGTAATTTTTTATAGAGGTTTTCTTCCTCGCGGCCCCCATCCCGAAGGATGACAGCCCCCGGCCCCGCACCATGTACGGGGTTACGGTTTACCCCTGCTCGGCTGCCGTTACCCAGGCTACCCGAGTCAGCCAGCCGAGCCCCCCCCCAGTTGTCGGATTATTAGCCACCTTCGTATGCAATCCTCGAAGGGATTATATACGAAGGCGCCCAGGATGCACCGACCCGAACCCATTGTCGTTCCCACCACACGTGTGAAGTGGGACCTACAATGAGCCGGGCACACGTGGAGGTTCTATCCGACCTTGCACCCCAACCTAACCTTTTTTTTTTTTTTTTTTTTTTTTTTTTTTTAACCTTAGGAAAATGCCTTCGCATACCACCCAGCCACGGGGAGACTGAGTGGTTATGTGGTGTGTCCACTAAAAACCTAAGGGTGTTCCGTCTGCCGCAAGTGCGGCGAACCACGGGATCGGAGTATTCTACCGCGGTTCGTCGCCGGCGGTCCTGTGGAAGACCCCATCATATTAGAGCTTCAGAAGCTCCTCCAACGGTGCGGGCGCGCCGAAACACAAACGCGCCCTGCCACCACGAGAGCCCTAGTGTGGACGACGGAAATTCCCCGTTTCCGCCGCCCGGCCCTCTCAGCGGGGTTTGCCTAGGCTACCCCGCTACACATAGCCGCCTCTACTGTGGCAGCCGTCTCCATGGCCTCCGCTGGTAGGCTGGTTTCAGCTCTGGGCGGAGGGGCCGTGGACGCCTGCTTTTGCTTCTCTGGTTGCGACCGGGGGGCTTTGCAGGACTTTCCCCCCAGTGTATGGCCTGCGCTTAATTTTGCCGCCGCACACAGCACGCAATGCGGCTTGGCCGTACAATCTTTAGCCTGGTGGTCAGGCTGGCCACACCTATAGCAGAGGCCACTCCTGTCCACCGTAGCCCAGCACATTTCCTGGGCATGGCCCACCTCGAGGCATTTATAGCACCTCATGGGTCTCGACGGTAGGTGATGAATAACCGCCGAGACCCAGCCTACTAGTAGTTTATTGCCGCCTACAGATAGTTGCTTGGCGGCGGCAACCGGGCACCGCACCAGAACGGTACCGAGACCGAGGCGACTTCGGCGTATGGTTCCGACTGTTACGGCTGTCTCTGGGCACCCTCCCGTTGTGGCTACGGCCAACTTTACTTCCTCGGCCGTGACTGCATCGTCGAGGCCAGACACTCGAAAAGCAGCCGTCTTGGTTGGCCTCGAAACTTCCACCTCCGGGCCTGCAATTTGGGCCAGCTTTTCAGCCAGCCGATCAGCTCTCGCGCTGTTGTCGTCACCAGCGATCTCAATTTTGCGGGCTCCTGTCGCGGCAACCCGTATTTTGAGACCCGAGCCAATGATGGTGCGGTCTACTTTATCCTTCGCCTGAGCCAGGATATCGGCGTACGTCACCCCCTTATTTATGGCTTCGGGCTGCAGCTTAAGCACAACCACAGCCGTCTGAGGTGGACGTAACGTCACTTTCTTCTTTTGTTTCTTTTTCTTGGGCGGCCGTGGGATCCCCTTCGTCGGCTTCGACGGAGCTCCCTGTTTACCGACCGTCTCCCAGCCACCATTAGATGGTTGAGGTGGGGGAGGTGCCTCCTCTTGAGTAGATGTGGCTTGCAATCTAGCTGCAGCTGCTGCAGCAGCAGCCAAGCTGGTCCTTTTGGCCTTGCGCTTCTTCGCTCCCTTAGATGAAGCGGGAGTTACTCGAGAGCGCCCTGCCGAGTCTTCTCCTGATGGCGTGGCTTCTGCCACAGTCTTCCTTTTATCGGCTGCCAACAGTGGCCGGATGTGTTCTTCCGGCGGCAGCCTTCTTGCCAGACCCTCTATGCGGGCGTTCAACATAGGGCCCGTTTGGTCGACAATAAGCCGTCGTAGTTCCTCTACGGTCATATCGCTCACGGTGTTTTGTGGGCGACGTTGTCTGCGGTCGGTGTTGGAGACCTGGATTGGTTCACCCCGCTGCCTGGTCAGCTCCTCGCGCACCAGCTCAAGTTCTCGCCGGAGAGCTGCCATATCTTCTTTGAGCCGTTGATTTTCGGCTGCTAAGCGTGCATTCTCCGCGTTGATGCGTGAGAGTTCCTCCTGGGTTTTGAGGAATCGTTCCTCTAGTCGCTTAGTGTCACAACTAGTGTTGCGGCCGTATAGCTCTGTGAGCATCTTCTGTATCAGAGATGCTGCGTCTTTGAGCGCCTTAATACTGGTGCCCTTTAAGTGACCGGACTTCGCAGCGACTTCTAGTATAGCCTCGGCGCCATCCAGGCCGAGTTTAAGAAGTTCGCAATTTGCTAAGTCCTCGGGCTTTCCTTCCTGTGATTGGGCCACCCCTTTTGATTTTGGTATGGATGGGGGGCAAGGCTTAGTGGCCAGCTCTGCTACCTCGTTCTGCACTTCAGACTCCAGCTGAGTTTGCCTGAGCTCTTTATTGGCTCGAGCTAGTCCTACGTAATGGCCAGATGTTGGAGGCCTGCCTCTTCCTCGTTTTTCAGTAGCTGCACTAATTTTTGCAACTGGAGCAGCATCTTCCTCTGAGCCGGTACCGCCCGGTTGTTTGGGCTCTCTGGTTCTCTTTCTGCCAATTGAGTCAATCGTCATGTCCATTGGCGTACTTCTCGATTCTCGAGAGCTACTCCTACTTCTATCCTGTGCCGCGGATGTTGACGGCAATTCTAAACGCGATAGACGTACAATCGGTTGACGGGCCGCTGCAGGTTCAACGAACGCAGCCTTTTCGCTGTCGTCTTTCGCTACTTCCTCCTTCTTCTTCTCACCGGACTTCTCGTCCCTACCACCACTTTCAAATAGTTTTTTAAAATTTAACGTTTCCATCTTGTTCCCACGAGTGTGGGGGAATTAAACAGTCCACCCGGGCAGTGCCCCCTGTACCCGGGTAACCCTAAGTACACCACGGAGGACGGGCGGTATCCGTGGGTGACGCTAATGGGCTGACACACTCTGCCAGCCACCCGCGCACGGGCGCCCCGACACCACGTTTCTCAGCGCCGAGACTTTGAGGTTTTTTAGAGTGGTTTTCTCCACGCGGCCCCCACCGAAGTGGCGGCCCCCACTCCCTGCACCACGTACAGGGCTGCGGGTTGGCCAGAGCTGGTCCTTGGACCAGACACCGCCCAAGAGGAGTGATTTTTTAGAGAGGTTTTCTTCCTCGCGGCCCCCATCCCGAAGGATGACAGCCCCCGGCCCCGCACCACGTACGGGGTTACGGTATACCCCTGCTCGGCTACCGTTACCCAGGCTACCCGGGTCAGCTAGCCGAACTCACCCCCTGTTGTCGGATTATTAGCCGCCGTCGTATGCAATCCCCGAAGGAATTATATACGACGGCGCCCAGGATGCACCGGCCCGAACCCATTGTCGTTCCCACCGCACATATGAAGTGAGACCTACAATGGGCCGGACACACGAGGAGGTTCTATCCGACCTTGCACCCCACCCCAACCTAACCTAACCTAACCTAACCAACCTAACCTAACCTAACCTAACCTAACCTAACCAACGAACCACCCTTAAATTGCTACTAAATACTACCCAACTTCTCCGAAAAAATTCCCACGCATAGCTCTCGACCTCCTCTATCGACCCCCCTTTGACCCCAATTTGATCCCTCCAATAGTTTCCCCAAAATAAATTCCCAAAAATTTTTCCCCATACTAAAGTCAATGTTGCCGAGTCAGCAGACCGAGCGTTGATGTCTTTTGTATGGGACCCTCTGAGCCTAGGTGGATTTTTCAGTGAAATCAGCCGACATAAAATTTTTAGAAAATTCACCAAAAATTCATTTCTGATCCGATTTTGATTTTGTTTTCGATTATAGCTAGCAGGGCCCCTAAGGCATCTTTCTCATATTTTTAACTGAAAATCCATCCACAATTTTCCGAAAAATAAGCATTTTCCCAAATTTTCCTCAAAAATTGACTTAATTTCACCACTTTTTCATGTACAACTTTTTCCCATTTTAACCGATTTTCAATTTGATTGTGTTTTATTGTAGATCACATTAATTCCTAACTTTAATTTAGATAAGTTTTCTTTATATCACCTACACTTTTCGAGATAAAAATTCCTAAAATATACCCAAAAAACACCCATTTTTGCACATAACAGAAAACCTTATATTTCCCGATCCGTTAGAGATATTTCAATTCTGTTTGAATATTATTGTAGTATTCCATAAGAACTATAATATATTGTTGCAACACCAAAATTTATCGATAGAATTCTTTTTTATCGATAATTCAATCTTCACTTTTTTTTACCCAAAATTTTCTAAACTTCAAACTGACATAAAATTATTAACTTAAGTTAAATACTTCTTTTTAAAGCTTATTTTTATAGACCTTCCTAAACTCTAACTTTTATTTAGACAAATTTTTGTCATATCTTTTATAGTTTTTAAGAAAATAATTCTCAAATATTACCAAAAAAACATCTCTGTTTTTACAATAATAAAAACCTTATATTTTATCAACCATAAAAGATTTTGATAAATTGCTTTAATTATTTTGTGGTACTCCTTTAGTTCTACGATATATGGTTGCACCCTATTTCCTTCACCAATAAATATAATTTTTTATCGATAATCAAAATCTCACTTTTTCGCTCAAAATCTTTAAAACTTTTAAACTTAATCTAGACCATAAATATAAGTTAATTACTTCTTTGATATATTATTTTAGTTAGTATTTTGTCTCGTTAACATATTCTTTTAATACTTTTTCTCTGTAAATATAATAGTTTTCCTTCAATTTTCATCTAAAATTTTATTACCTCTAAATAATTAATATAATTTAATTTCGATAAATTGTGCTATAATTTTTATTCTTAGGTATAGTTTTTCCTTATTATTTAGTTTTTAACATTGTCTTTATATTCTTAGCTTTTAAACAGTAAATTTGAATGGGAAAATTTTATTTTCCTAATATTATACCTTAGCAATTAACAAAAATTATGCCCCAACGAAAATTACTAAAATCACAAATTCCTCCTGAGTGCTCTACGACAATGCGTAAGATTCAAACGCGCTCTGGCACGGCTAAAGCCAACAACATACCCAGCTCACCAACGCCTTCCACCTCCACGAATCCATCTTCTCCACCAAACATAAACCCTGTTAAAACCCCATCGGAAGCGACCAATCTAAAAACTACCAAACAAAGCACCCATATAGAATCAGTCTCCTCACGAGACTCATTCTCATCCCACTCTAACTCAACCTGCGTCAACGTCTCCGAAAATATCTACCTTGAGGATGATATCCCACAAGCCTACCCCGAATCTACCATAACAACAACCATCATAGACTACACCACCAAATACACATCTGCATTTAAGCATGTTGCAAACGAAATGCTACAAATTATAGGGACGGCTTCAGACACGAATCCTGCCAAAGAGCGGTTGATGAAATTGGCCACTTTTGTGCACAAAGGTGCGGTAAGAATTGAGGAGAAAATATCAAAATTACCCATACCCGAACCACCTAATCACACAGAACAATATAATAACTTCGACCTAACAATAAACAACCTCAAAACAATAATAAGAGAAGTTGTGCGTGATGAAATTCACAACATCCAACCGAAAACACAAAACACAGAATCACCGCAAATTAACAACTCTAACAATAATAATTCGATAAAACCTAATAATAACCAACAAATGAAACAAAAGATATCAAAAACAATTAAAAATATATCTAAATCAACCATAGCATGCAATACACCCGAAACTCAAGAACAATGCTCTGATACTCCTAACAGATCAAAACCTAACACCACCGTACAAGCAGAGAAGGCTCGCCTTCTGCAACCTACATTTATAATAAAAGGCATTCCTAAAGATGTCCCCTTTAACCAACTTAAAGATATTATAACAAATCAAAACTCTCCAATTCAAAATGCCCTCCACAAACCCGATGCATCACTCACAGCCTGCTTTGCCAAAACTAATAAGAATGAAAAATTATACAACGCAATATTCAGAGCAACACCTGATGTGTGGAGAATTGCAATCTCCCAGGACCGCATTAAGATTAACCACCACCGAATCTACATCACCGAACATACACCTTTGCTACAGTGTTACCGGTGCCAAAAATTTGGCCATACTGGGAAACGCTGTACCAACAACGAATCATTCTGCAGCCACTGTTCAGACAGTGGACACACGTTTAAAAATTGCCCGAAAAAATCCATCTCAGAAGAAGCCAAATGCATAAACTGCATACAATACAATATTAAAAACGAACAAAACCCAACCCCAGAAAATCATTCATCTACCTCTAATAAATGCCTAATCCTCGACTTCTTCAAAACTCTATTGAAAGACCGCATAGACTACGGCACCAACCAAATAAATAATCCACACTTAATTTAAACAATAAACTTTCATATAAGCACTCAATAGTTAAACCCACATAAACTAAATAAAAACTGCAAATCAAAACAAATACAAATAATAACTCTAAACCAACAAATTGTAAATCACACTTTCCACGCTAATAACAATACTTAATAAAATCAACAACTTCATATTGCTTATAACTTTAAGCTTCAAAGAAGCTATAATTTATTTATATTCTCTTTTTCTCTCTCTTTCCTGTTTTACCTATTTCTTTTCAGTTTGTAGGCTCTCTCTGCCTACAAACTCTCTCTATTTCTGTACTTGCACTCTAGGCGAGAGGTATCCTTAGCCTCAACCCTCGGGTGCAAGTACACACAATAACAAAGCCCTAACGAGAAAAACTGTAAAATATTATTCAATCAGTCCCACTTTTGTAATAAATAAGAACTAAAAAAAAAAAAAAAAACCTAACCTAACCTAACCTAACCTAACCTAACCTAACCTAACCTAACCTAACCTTTTTTTTTTTTTTTTTTTTTTTTTTTTAACGTGGAGGAAATGCTTTGCGCATACTCCCGTCGCTGGGAGTGGGACGGGAGTTATGTGGGACTCTCCCCTGCAGCCCCATCCGACGTTAGAGGCTCGTCAGATGGGTGTGCAGGGGCCTACCCACTAAAAAAAAAAAAAAAAAAAAAAAAAAAAAAAAAAAAAAAAAAAAAAAAAAAAAACTCCACGATGTACCCGCTCTACTCCGTCGCAATCCTGTGGGGCCGATTTTGGCAATCACCACCGTGGAGAGCGACGGGTTGGCCCAACGGCCTCCTCACGATCGGGGGACCCCGTGGTACATTCCGGGGTCCCCCCAGGCTGGCAAGGCTGTGCAATGCCGACGGTCGGCTCCCATCCTCCGTCGGCTAGCCTCGCCCGGGGCAGGAGGCTACGCTCGCTTGTGCGGCGCGCCCCCATCCTCTTCACCCACGTGTACAGTCCTCCGACCTGCATACCTCTCCGCTTGACCCCGGATAGGCCCCCACTGCCCGTTCTGCTCTCATTTGAGAGGAGAGGGGAGCAGCGGCCGGTGCGGAGGCAGGCGTGCGTTTGCTGCTCCTAGGGCGACATTCGCCCTTCTTCGGCACTGTCAGCAACCGCCTGCGTCTCCCGGACCCTTTCTTTCGCCGGTTTTCCGCGTGTCATCGGCGGGCGGCAGCTCCTACCACCCATCTGGTGTCCCGCCGGCAGGTTGGCGGCCAGGCAAACCGCACATTTTGGCTCGGCTTTGCATGCCACGGCCCTGTGACCCTCCTCGCTGCACCTAAAACAGGTGTTTGAGCGATCCTCCACTCGCGGACAGAGATGCCGCGTATGCCCTATACCCATGCACTTGAAGCACCTCAGCGGAGGTGCTTCAAGTGCCTGGACCCTCGCCGCACTCCAGCCTACCATCAACCGCCCCTCATCTGCTAGGGCTCTTGCCGTGATTATCGGGCACCTCAGGATGACGGTTCTCAGTCCGCCCCAGCCCGGGCGTATTGGGCCCACCAGGATGTTGTCGGGGGTGCATCCCCCCTTCTCCGCCACTACAGCCTTTAATTCTGGCTCCGTCACCGAATCATCAAGCCCGGAAACGCGCAAACCCGCACGCTTCACAGGCCTGGTGACACTTGCCTGCTCTCCTAGGACCTCCCTCAGTCTGGACGCCAGAGCGTCCGCCTTTTCGGTTCCAGTCGGCCCTGGGATCTACAATATGCGAGCTCCCGTCATCGTCTCCTTCATTCGGATATCATCTATACCCAAGTCTCCGAGCCGGAACTCCTTCCTTGCGTTGGAGATGATTTGGGCGTACGTCAATCCTTGTGCCGCTACCTGCGCAGGGATGGTAATGACCACCGCTGCAGCTTTTGGGGGCGTCAGCTTTGGCCTCTTCTTCTTTCTTGGCGTCGGTGGTTGCTTTGGCCTTCCTTGGGCAGTCATCGCCACAGCCGTAGGAGCAGCGGCAACGGGCACCGTCCTCTTCCCTTTGCCTTTGCCCTTGGGTCCCACTACTGTCCAGGGTTGCTCTCTGGACTTCTCCTCACTGGTTCCAGTCGTCCCCGAGGGGAGAGCCTTTGGGGCTGGCAGAGCAGGCCGGCTTTGAGCAGAGGCTGCCGTCATCCTCTTCTTATCCCCCGCGAGTGGCGGTCTGGTTGCGGTGATCTGCAACCCCTCTAGTCTCGCACTAACTAGTGTGCCCACGGATCGAAGGACCTCCGCCCTGACCACCTCCAGAAACTCGGAGTAATCTTCAGGGAGGATTCTCGGGCCAGTCATGTCAGTACGCGAGGGAGTCGGGCTAGTCTGAGTCCCCGCGCCGTTAAAATTAGCTCCCGCATTCTGCGCCTCTTGCAAAGCCTTGAGTTGGCTGCGCAGCGTCGCCACCTCCTCGGACTGCTTCCTCATCTCCCCACGTAGTCGGACGATCTCGTCCGTGGCGTTGAGTGAGGCAAACTCTTTAGCGATATCTTCCAGTCCGGCAACCGCTGACAGCAGAGTCCTTTTGAGGGTCCCCTTTAGGTTACGGGACTCCTTTGCCACCTCGCTAATGGCCCTCACATGCTCAAGGGCTTTGTCGCGGAGAGACTGCGACGAAAGCCCCGAGACTGGTTCCTTCGACGGAAGAGGCTCCTGCGGAGCCTTTGTCGTCTTTGTGCCACCACCCTTTTTCTTTTCGGGTTCGGCTTCCTTCTGGCCCTTAGGTTCCTCTGCGGGCTGTGCGATGGCTACAGGTGGTACGTCGTCGTAGTCATCACCGAGAATCTCCCTCGCTGGGCTGCGTAGCCACGC
Organism: Calamotropha paludella; assembly: GCA_927399485.1. Taxonomy (NCBI): domain Eukaryota; kingdom Metazoa; phylum Arthropoda; class Insecta; order Lepidoptera; family Crambidae; genus Calamotropha; species Calamotropha paludella. The sequence goes on from OV656822.1 coordinate 86,163, forward strand.
GGGCTTGGAGAGCTCAGCCAAGCCTCTTTTCAGGAACTCTTCCGTCTCCAGCTCCATGTCCTTCTCTTCTAGCTCTTCGTAGCGCCGCCAAATCTCCTTTTCAAGGGCAAGGGGATCTCCGCAAAAGGGGCCTACTGAGTGGCTCCCTCCTCTTGCTGCCGAATGCACCTTCGGCCTTGGCCTAGTCGGCCCTACGTCAACGTCTTCCGAGTCCGATGTCTCGCCTTTGTCACCTGGACGCTTCCGGCTTCCTGTGAGGTCCAAAAACTCCGCCTCTGAAAGGCCACCTACTTCGTCCTCCTCGTCAAACGAATACGGCTCCTCGCTATCGTACGCCATAAACGAGCGACGATCATCTTCGACACAGTTTTTGGTCGGACGCTGTGTGTTGTCCTTTCTCACCTTCCTTTCTTTTTTATTCAGCTTTGATTTAATTTTTGAGACATTCATAATTGAGCCCACGAGTATGGGAGAACTATACAGACCACCAGGGCAGAGATCCCGATACCCTGGCTACCCTTCTTACACCTGGGGGGTCGGGAGGTACCCCAGGGCGACCACTAATTGGCTGATGCTCTCCCCAGCCACCTTTTCAGGCGCCCCGACACCATGAGTCCCAGTGTCAGGACTTTGAGAGTTTTTTACAGTGGTATCTCTCCACGCGGCCCCCACCGAAGTGGCGGCCCCCGCTCCCGCACCACGTACGAGGCTACGGTTGGGCCGGAACCAGTCCACGGACCGGAACACGCCCCCGACTTGCTCGCGTAGCGAGCTGGGCCCGAAGGCACCCCTCTCGTAATTTTTTATAGAGGTTTTCTTCCTCGCGGCCCCCATCCCTAAGGATGACAGCCCCCGGCCCCGCACCATGTACGGGGTTACGGTTTACCCCTGCTCGGCTGCCGTTACCCAGGCTACCCGGGTCAGCCAGCCGAGCTCCCCCCCTGTGTCGGATTATTAGCCACCTTCGTATGCAATCCCCGAAGGGATTACATACGACGGCGCCCAGAGTGCACCGGCCCGAACCCATTGTCGTTCCCACCGCACGTGTGAAGTGGGACCTACAATGGGCCGGGCACACGTGGAGGTTCTATCCGACCTTGCACCCCAACCTAACCTTTTTTTTTTTTTTTTTTTTTTTTTTACCAGGGGGAAATGCCTTCGCATACCCCCCTGCCACGGGGAGACAGGGGGGTTATGTGGGGCTCGAACCCACTAAAACCCCCTGGGTGTTCCTCAGCCGTTAGTGCAGCGGACCACGGGAACTTGGTACGACTACCGCAGCCCGCTGCCGGTTGTCCCAACTCTTGGACCCTTACTCTGCTAGAGCTTGTTAGCTCCCCTCTTTTGGTAAGATGCGCTGGAACACAAAGCGCATCATTCCATCACGAAAGCCATATTGTGGGCGGCGGAATCTCCCCGTTTCCGCCGGCCAGGCTCTCACAGCAAGGAGGGATCTGGGCTTTCTGACGCCTCCGTCACTGCTCTTACTCGGTCACCATCGGGTGTGGCAACATCCATCGCCTCGGCGCCTGCTACTGGTATTGTTGGGGCAGTCGCTGGTGTGGCAATGATCGCCGACTTTTTCTGTTCCCGCTTGGGCTTAGGGGGCTTACAGAGTTTGCCCCCCAGCATATGGTTCGACGCAACTTTAGCTGCTACGCACACCATGCATTTTGATGCAGCAGTACAGCTACCTGCTTTATGGTCCGGAGCCCCACATTTGAAGCATAGGTTGCTCCTATCTATACCCGTGCATTTGGCGCGGACGTGGCCCACCTCTAGGCACTTGTAGCACCGCATTTGTTTTGGCGGCAGTACAGTGATTACCGCTGACACCCAGCCCACCAATAGCCTCCGTTTTCCATCTTCAGACAGCCGCTTTGCGGCCGCCACCGGACATCGAACGAGTGCTGTGCCTAGGCCAAGGCGACTAGAGCGGATTTCTCCGACGGTCACTGTGTCCTCCAAGCACCCTCCCTGCTTAGCTACAGCCATTTGAATATCGGCCGCCACCACCGAATCGTCCAGTCCGGAAACGCGAAGCTCTGCAGTCTTCATAGGCATGCCGAGTTCAACTACCTGCGGATCTAGGACCTCTTTAAAGCGGTTAAGGAGTTTTTCCGCCCTCTCCTGGTTGTTTTCGCCCGGTACTTCAATCAATCGGGCACCCGTCGCAGCAACTTTGATCGCAAGGCCAGACCCAAAGATCTCACTATCAATCTTCCCTTTAGCGCTTGCGAGCACCTGTGCATAATTAGCGCCCTGCTCAACCGCTTCTGGTCGCAGTTTGATAACTACCGCGGCCGAACGGGGAGGACGAAGCCTCGTCTTCTTCGGTTTTGGTTTGGACTCAGCAGGTGTCTTTTCCTTTTCGGTGGTGGTCTTCTGCTTTTGCAGCTTACCACGCCTGTACGTCACCGTGCTAAAGTCGCCTTCTGCATTACTAGGAGCAGTGGCGGCGTGTGCCCCCTGATTTGGTTTAGCTTGTGCTGCCACTGCTGCTAAGCTCGTCTTTTTGTTCTTCTTGGCCTTTTTCTTTTTTGCTCCCTTTCCCTTGGCAGGGACGGGGGCCTCCTGAGTTGGGCCAGGGCCTACCTGTGGCTGTGACGCATTGTCAGCCGTCTTCCGCTTTTCGTCGGCTGCTAATGGTGGCCGGATTCTCTCCTCCGGCGGCAGCCTCCTTGCAAGACCTTCAATGCGAGCACTCATCATTGGTCCCGTCTGATCAATAATAAGCCGGCGAAGCTCATCCACCGTCATATCACCAACTGTATTTCTTGAGCGTCTTTTTGATGAGTCCGAGCGCGCTCTTTCCCCTTTGGCCAGGTCAAAATCTTTACGAACAAGCTGAAGCTCGCACCGAAGTGCGATTGCTTCCTCCCTCAGCTGTTCATTATCTTTGACTATCCGGGCATTTTCCGCACTAAGTCGGGTTACCTCTTTCGATACTTGTAGGAAGCGCTCTTCAATTCGCTTCGAGTCTTCATTTGCGTCTCTACCATAAAGCCCGGTCAACATCCGTTTAACCAAGTTCGCCGCTTCCTTCAAGGCCCTAACACTGGTACCTTTTAGATTTTTTGACTTCGTCACGATTTCTAGAACGGCATTTACTCCGTCTGTGCCCTTCTGAAAGATTTCGCATGCCGCCATCTCATTGATGTTCTCTTCAGGCAGCTTGGTGTTCCGCTTGGATTTCGATGGCGGGCGTATTTTTTGCATTACCGCCGCGATTTCATCGTCTGTGTCTAGGCTGAGTTCATGTGCCCCGGCCCGCTCCAGCCTCGTTTTGGTCTGACCCACATGCTCACCAGAAGCAAACGGACGGCCTCGACCACGCATCTCCGTCGCTGCTGCAACTTTAGGCGCAGGAGAACTTTCGTCATCGTCGTCGTCATTGCCGGACAACGGTTCTCTTGACCTAAGGCGCTTACGCCCGCTCGACTCCAGTAGTTCTGACGTAATTGACATTACGGAAGAGCAAGAGGAGCTCCTGCTCCGTAGCTCCCTCTCGTCACTGGTTTTGCTAGGCCCCGGTATTGGGGTCCGCGACAGCCGAACTATAGGCTGTTTCACCACATCCGTAGGCTGTTTGAAGCCCGACTCCCTCACTTCTTGTTTTTTGGACTTCTCGTCCACTCCTTCCAATCCAAACATTTTTTTATAATTCAAATTTTTATCCATATTGTTCCCACGAGTATGGGGGATTTATGTGGTCCATCCGGGCGGTGCCCCCTGCACCCGGATAACCCTAGATACGCCAGAGAGGGCGGGCGGTATCCCTGGGTGTCGCTAGCAGGCTGACGCTCTCCGCCAACCACCCGCGCACGGGCGCCCGACGCCGCGTTACTCCAACGCCGGGCCTTTGAGGATTTTTTAGAGTGGTTGTCTCCACGCGGCCCCCACCGAAGTGGCGGCCCCCACTCCCTGCACCACGTAAAGGGTTGCGGGTGGGCCGGAACCAGTCCTCAGACCGGAACACGCCCCCAACATGCTCGCGTAGCGAGCTGGGCCCATAGGCCCCCCTCTCGTAATTTTTTATAGAGGTTTTCTTCCTCGCGGCCCCCATCCCGAAGGATGACAGCCCCCGGCCCCGCACCATGTACGGGGTTACGGTTTACCCCTGCTCGGCTGCCGTTACCCAGGCTACCCGGGTCAGCCAGCCGAGCTCCCCCCCTGTGTCGGATTATTAGCCACCTTCGTATGTAATCCCCGAAGGGATTACATACGAAGGCGCCCAGAGTGCACCGACCCAAACCCATTGTCGATCCCACCGCACGTGTGAAGCGGGACCTACAATGGGCCGGGCACACGTGGAGGTTTTATCCGACCTTGCACCCCACCCCAACCTAACCTAACCTAACCTAACCTAACCTAACCTAACCTAACCTAACCTAACCTTTTTTTTTTTTTTTTTTTTTGAGACAGGAAATGCGCCTTATGCATACTCCGTCGCTGGGCAGGCGACGGAGTTATGTGGGGCTCGCCTTCGTGCACCCACTCGACGACGACAGGGCAGTCCAGTGGGTGCTCGAAGGCATACCCACTAAAACCTGTCTGTGTGCTCTCTCCTACCGGATTGTGACGGTGTGGGCTCCTTGTTGGGATTCAACATCACACCGTCCCGGCCGGTCCAGCTACCCGGACCACTGCTGACAATACGGAAGACGCCCGAGCACACGTGGGCGTCTTCTTAGACGTACGAGGCTGATTAAGGCGGGTGAAGGACTACCCTGTCCTCACCCGCTATCCTCGTTAGGGGGGGAGAAAGCGGTCAAACCGCCGCCTTCGCCCTCCCGGCCGCCTGCGTCTGAGCAGATCCGCGAAGGCGTCGTCCTCACGGGCCCGCTCCGCGGCCTCTTTCTGCGACATAACGTCCTCGCAGAAGGAGACCATTGCTCCCCATGCCCTGTCACTGTCCAACATGGCCTTAACCACGCTGGGCAGGGAGAGGTCATTCCCCATCTCGGCCACTAGACTGCGGCGCTGGCGGCTCCAGGCCGCGCAAACCTCTAAGGTGTGCTGCGCCGAGTCTTCATTAGCACCGCAGTCGTGGCAAATCGGTGTCGCTTCCCTGCCGATTCGGTGCAGGTAATCGCCGAAACAACCATGTCCGGTCAACACCTGCACCAGGCGATAGGTCAGCGAGCCATGCCGTCGCGCTACCCATTCGCGCAACCTCGGTCGTATGGCGCTTACGGTACGAGCGCCGTACTGCGGGGACTGTAGGGCTTCCAGCCAGCGATCCATCACTGCATCCTGAGCGTCGCGTCTTACCCCTTCAACTTCTTCTCTAGTCAGGCGGTCTCCGCGCGCCCTGGCTTCCGTCCGAAACTGGTACACTTCTGCTAGTACCTCCGCCTCCAACTCCCAGGGCGGGGTGCCCGCCAAAACGCAGGCGGCTTCGCCAGAAACTGTACGGTACCCTCTTATGGCTCTTATTGCCATAGTACGCTGTGGTCGTCGGAGAAGGGCACGAATCTTGGTAGTAAGGGCTTCGAACCATATTGGTGCTCCGTACATGGCCATGCTGCGGACAACCATGGCATAAAGTCGGCGGCAGCTCATATCAGGGCCCCCTATATTAGGGAGAAGTCGTCCGAGCGCCAGCGCAGCATCAACAAGTCGTGGAACCAGCAGCTTGAAATGTGGAAGGAAGTTCCATCGGCTGTCTAGGGTGAGACCCAGATACCGTATTGTGGGCTCAACATAAATTCTAATTCCATTTACCGTGATATAGGCACCTGCAGGTGGCCCTCCCCGAGGCCCATGGAATAATATCGCCTGTGTCTTATTGAGGGCTACCTCTAATCCCAGACGCCGAATCCTCTCCACTACAAACGTCGTTCCCACGGTAGCCAGATGTGCAGCTTCTTCGTAGCTGCTGCCCCGGGCAGTAATGAGTGTGTCGTCTGCGTAGCAGATGACATTCACCTGGGGCGGCAGTGTTCCTCGCAGCACCCAATCAAAGCCAAGGTTCCACAGGAGCGGTCCCAACACCGACCCCTGTGGAACACCACAGCTCATCTCCCGGCTGTACATCTCGCCATTTGGCCCAACGTATTTAACTCGTCTGCCTAAAAGGTAATCCCTTATTACTTTTTGCAAGTAAATCGGCACCCTATGATATTGAAGGGCCTCCAGAACAGTTTCGAATGGGATGGTGTTGAAGGCATTGGCGATGTCTAGAGACACCGCCAGCACCTTTTCCCGATTCGCTTGTGCCCTATTGCAGATTTGCCTTAGCTCCGTTACTGCGTCTATGGTAGACCGTCCGGCGCGGAAGCCGTACTGATGGTCTGATAAATCCGGGCCTGTAGTGGATAGATGTTGGACTATACGGGCTGCGAGCACGCGTTCAAAAAGCTTGCCCGTCTCGTCTAATAGCACTATGGGTCTATAAGCCGACGGAGTGTCAGGGGAACGCCCTTCCTTCTGTAGCAGAACCAGTTTACCATCCTTCCAGATTTTTGGGAACTTACCAGCCTCGAGGCAGGTAGTAAACAAATCCATGAGTCGATCTCCGAGATGCTTAGCCGCTGCGACCAGGATGCAGCCAGGTATACCATCCGGGCCGGGAGCTTTCCTTTTCCCCCGAAGACGATCTATTGCCGCCTCGAATTCCTCCTCCGAGACAGGTGGGATTGCTTCATTGGCTACGGGTTCCCTTGCCAGAGGAGCCATTGCCGGCGGCGTGAAAGCGGCTCTTCTTGGAAACAGTCCCGACACGACGTCTTGCAAAAGTTCTGGTTCGAAGCTTTCAGTTGAGGGCGCAGAACTCTTGAGTTTGCTTCGAACTGCAAGATAAGGTCGCCCCCACGGGTCCCGATCGAGGTCCAGAAGGAATTCTTCTCTGGCTCTTGATTTCGCCTCTGTGATGGCCTTTTGGAGTGCTCTTTTGGCCTCCTTATAGGCGTCGTGTAGGAGCTGCTCTTCGTCGTCGGTGTGTCTTCGGCGGCGGCATCTTTTGTGAGCTCGTCGTGCACGGTTGCTGGCTACACGGAGGGCCGCAATCTCTGAGGACCACCAGTAGACAGCCTTCTTATTTGGAGGCAGTCCCCTGGAGCGAGGCATACACGCATCGCAGACAGCCGTCATATCGTCCCTGAATTTAGAAGCCCGCTCGTTTGTGGTTCCCCTTGTGTCTATATCGGGAGGCCCCCAGCTAGCTACAATTGCCGCTTCCTCCACCAGATCCCGGTTCAGATGGGTGAGGGCCCACCTTGGAAAGTGAGCCCGTCGAGACGTAACCCTTGGTGGCGTACCCGCCACTGTGGTGTTGGAGACTTCAAAATTAATATAGAGGTTGTCGGAGAGAGTTTCCACCTCTTCTAGAACACACCAGCCGGAAATGCGTGATGCAAGGGCAGGGGTCGCAAAAGTGACATCTACGATGGATCCTCCTTCTCGCCTCACACACGTAAAAGCTGTTCCGCGATTCATGACACAGAGCCCCATTGACGCAACCCACCGTGCCACTATATTACCTCGATCGTCGGTAACGGGGGAACCCCAAGCTGCGGACTTCGCATTCAGATCCCCCATGATCACCACCTGCATAGGAGTTAGTCTGCCAACAACGAGACCCAACAGGTTGACATAGGCCTCAAGTTCTGCTATCGTCGTATTAGGGGAGAAGTACACTCCAACTACTGCTATTTTCCCCCAAGTGGCCACCACGTATCCTAATCCTCGCTCCTTGACCACGAGAGGGTAACGTGAGGTCGCATTTGTTGTAATTGCTACAGAACCGTTAAGATCCCCAACCCAATGAGGCCGGGGTGGCACATAGTACGGTTCTGCAACTACGGCTAGATCAATTTGCCACTCCACTAGGGACTGCGCCAGCAGGTCTTGTGCCCTGGTGGAGTGGTTTATATTGCATTGAAAGAAATTGAGATGTCGAGACCTATCCATCAAGTTCTGACATCTCAATCTCCACCAAGGCACTCTGCGCCCTCACGGCAGTGCGCACTTCACGTCCGTCCTTTGGTTTGATTTGAGGAGGGTTGCATTTTCTTCCACCCATCCTGTGTCCGGCTGGGCGCTTTGCATCCGCGCATATAGCGCAGTGGAATTCGGCGTTACAGTCTGCCGCAACGTGGTCTGGCTTGCTGCAACGGTAGCAGAGCTGGCTACGGTCGGTTTCCACTGGACACCGCTGGCTTGTATGGCCGAGACCCAAACACCGGAAACAGCGCATCGGCATGGGATCCAGCGTACGCACTTGGGCGGAGCTCCATCCAACAAGTAGTCTGCCACCCTCCACTATCTTTTTGGCCGCCTCTATTGGGCATTTCGCAAGAGCAGTGCCAGCACCGCTGGGCCCAAAGCGTATTTCCCCGATCTTGACTTGATCGGGGGAGCAGCCACCCTTTTCTGCAATGGCAGCCTGAATGTCTGTTTTCGTGATTGAGTCGTCAAGCCCCGAGACGCGCAAGTCTACGCATTTCGTGGGCCTGACGACCCTTGCCATTCCGGTAAGTACCTCCTGCAATTTCGCTGCTAGCGCGTCAGCTTTTTCACCGTTTGCAGTACCCGGGATGGAGAGGATTCTTGCTCCAGTTGCTGCTTGCTTGCAGCGCACACCCTCAAGGCCGAAGTCTTTCAGCTGCATCTCAGCTCTTGCTTTGCCCAGAATCTGGGCATAGGTGATCCCCTTATCGGCTGCCTCCGGCTGAAGGGTCAGTACAATCGCTGCTGACCGGGGAGGGGTAAGGCTGGCCTTTTTCTTCTTTTTCCCGTTCTTCTTTTTCGCAGCGACTTGGTTGGCAGCTGCAGCCGTCGCCTGTGCAGCCGCTGCAGCAGCTGCGAGCTTTCTCCGTCTTTTCCTTGATGCGGCGTCAGTCCATACTCCCTCATCAGGAGTATTTGAGGTGACGGCACCTTTCCGTGTGCTATTGGCTTGCATACCTGAGGTGGACGGAGTCGCTGCAGGAACTGGGTGTCTTCTAGGCGCTTGTGTATGCGCCGGATTTTGCGTCGGTTGTGGCACCGATTTTGGCGCCGCTCTTGGCGCTGCTTTTGGAGCCGTTCTCGGCACTGGTTTTGGCACCGATCTCGATGCTGGGAGAGACTGAGCAGATGTGGTCAGCTCATTCCTTCTGCTGTCCGCCGCTAGCGGCGGTCTGAGAACTGGAGCAGGAGGAAGCCTCTTGTCCATGCTCGCGAGCCTCACGTTAACCATCTCACCTATTGAGACAATCAGAGAGCGCTTTAACTCCTCGATTACTTCCGCCTGTAAGACCGAGGCAAGGACTGAACCTTTTTTTTTTTTTTTTTTTTTTTTTTACCAGGGGGAAATGCCTTCGCATACCCCCCCGCCACGGGGAGACAGGGGGGTTATGTGGGGCTTGAACCCACTAAAACCCCCTGGGTGTTCCTCTGCCGTATTGCGGCGGGTCACGGGATCTGGAATTGCAACCGCGGCCCGTCGCCGGTCATCCCATCGGACACAATCTCTTATTGGGAGCCTCAAACCTCCCACCAACTGTAAAAGGCACGCAGGAACACTTTGCGTGCCTTCCACCACGAAAGCCCTTCAATGGACGACGAAAAGTCCCCGTTTTCGCCGCCCGACTCTCATTGCGGAGGCGGACACGGACGTTTGCCCTTATTCCGCCCTCACACCGCTTGGCAGCTCTTCCTGGGCCACTTCCATTGCGTCCGTGCCTGCCGCTGCAACTTCTGGCTGGGCAGGCTTCGGAGCAGTGGTCGCCGGCGCTCGTCCTTTCCTCTTTGTTGTGGGGGCCCTGCAGGACTTGCCCCCAAGCACATGGTCCGCGGCTACCTCCGCTGCTGCGCAGACAGCGCAATGGGGAGAGGCAGAACATGTTCCAGCTTTGTGGCCGGACAGACCGCACCGGTAGCATATCTCGCTGCGGTCTACCTCACTCGTGCATTTTTCACGAACATGTCCCTTCTCGAGACACCTGAAGCATCTCATGGGCCTCGGCGGAAGAATTTTAACGGATGCCGAGACCCAGCCAACCAAGAGTTTCTTCCCACACTCTGTTATTTTCTTTGCGGCTGCCACTGGGCACCTGACAAGAGTGGCGCCCATGCCAAAGCGGCTGCGATATATGTCGCCCCCAAGAACCATATCCTCGGAGCAATCCCCAGCCTTTGCAACGGCCGCACGAACTTCATCAGCCGAAGCCGAGTCGTCCAAACCCGATATTCGAAACGCTGCAAATTTAGTAGGCCTCGACACCTCTGCAACATTTGGGTCCAATACCTCCTTGAGCCGACTGAGAAGTCGGTCTGCTCTCTCCCCGCCGTCTGCCCCTCGTAACTCGATTTTGCGGGCACCCGTAGCCGCAGCTCTGCAGGCTAGGCCTTCGCCGATTATTGAGGCGTCAATATGGTTCTTTAGTGACGAAAGCACTTGGGCGTACGTCGTCCCCTTTTCGACAGCTTCGGGCTGCAGTTTGATGACAACTGCAGCCGCTTTAGGGGTGCGCAACCGTATTTTAGCCTTTCCGGGGGCTTTCTGCTTCCCTTCTTTGGGTTGCTGCTTCTCCTTAATGACCTTGCCATTTCTACCGACCGTTTGCCAGCCGCCGTCTGTGGCCCCGGTATCAGGTGCCGGTTGTTTAGGAGGAGAGGACTCCTTTGACGGTGCAGCTGCAGGTATGGTGGCTGCCTTCTTCTTATTTTTCTTCTCCTTTTTCTTCTTGGCAGAAGTGGAAGCAGGAGGGGCGGCCACCGACGACTTAGGCTGCGACAGGTCACGCGCAGGAGTTTCGGTGTGTCCACTCTCTTTCCTTTTATCGGCTGCTAGAGGAGGTCTTAATCTCACCTCGGGTGGGAGCCGCCGACTCAGGCCCTCGATACGAGCACTGACCATAGTGCCAGCCTGCTCTGCAATAAGCCTCTGTAGCTCCTCCAGCGTCATATCTCCTATGGTCTTTTGTGAGCGACGTTGTCTCTTTTGGGGCGCGCTTAGAACTGACCCTTCATGCTGTCTGTCCAGTCCACCACGCACGAGTTCCAGTTCGCGTCGCACAGCACCCATCTCTTCTCTGAGCCGCATGTTGTCCGCAGAAATGCGGGCATTCTCGGATCTGGTCAGAGCGAGCTCTTCTGCCGTCTTCTCCAGGCGTACCTCTAATCGCCTGATATCTTCGTTTGTGTTACGCCCGTACATGGCGTTCATCATTTCCTTGATAAGGGCCGCAGAATCCTTGAGGGCCTTTACGCTCGTACCTTTAAGATGAGCCGATTTCGTGGCCACCTCCAGGACCGCGGAGACTCCGTCCATGCCCCTTTTGAGGAGCTCGCATTTTGGGAGATCGTCAGGATTCTCCTTCAGGGGTTCTGCGGCTTTGCGTGACTCACGTAGTAGCGCTGCCTTTGCCGCTTTCTCCTCATCAGCCGGAAACTTTGGCTGTTGTGTTTTAGCTGTTTTACTATGCGGTAAATGTGAATAGCGACCCGTAGGAAATCGGCCGCGACCACGCTTCGCATCACCAACAGCAACAACTTCCTCTTCTGAGCCAAGATCGTATAATTGCTCAGTGTCTTTTGATCGTGGCCTTTTACGGCCTGGTGTCCACTCCTGGTTTAGGGGATCGAAGTCCTCTCCGATGGTCATCTGAGACGAGCAGGACGAGCTCCGACTTCGGTCCTCCCTAACACTCTCAGCTCTACTGCTGGCTCTGCTGCCAGCTCTACTCCTAGTTTCAACTCCGCTTGAGGACGGGATGGGTGTCCTCGACAAAACAACGATTGGCTGTTTGGCCAAATCATGAAGCTGTTTATCGGCCGGTTCTTTGAACACAGCCTTCTCCTCTACCTTCTTCTTCTCCTCCTCCGATAAAAACATATTTTTAAATTTAAGATTCTCCATGCTAGTCCCACGAGTATGGGGGAATTAATTGGTCCACCCGGGCAGAGACCCCTGTACCCGGGTAACCCTAATTACACCTCAGGGGGCGGGAGGTACCTGAGGGTGCCGCTAGCAGGCTGACGCTCTCCGCCAACCACCCGCGCACGGGCGCCCGACGCCGCGTTTCTCCAACGCCGGGCCTTTGAAGATTTTTTAGAGTGGTTGTCTCCACGTGGCCCCCACCGAAGTGGCGACCCCCACTCCCTGCACCACGTACAGGGTTGCGGGTGGGCCGGAACCAGTCCTCAGACCGGAACACGCCCCTGACTTGCTCGCGTGGCGAGCTGGGCCTGACGGCCCCCTCTCGTAATTTTTTATAGAGGTTTTCTTCCTCGCGGCCCCCATCCCGAAGGATGACAGCCCCCGGCCCCGCACCATGTACGGGGTTACGGTTTACCCCTGCTCGGCTGCCGTTACCCAGGCTGCCCGGGTCAGCCAGCCGAGCTCCCCCCCTGCGTCGGATTATTAGCCACCTTCGTATGCAATCCCCGAAGGGATTACATACGAAGGCGCCCAGAGTGCACCGACCCAAACCCATTATCGTTCCCACCGCACGTGTGAAGCGGGACCTACAATGGGCCGGGCACACGTGGAGGTTCTATCCGACCTTGCACCCCAAGGCAAGGACTGAACCTAACCTAACCTAACCTAACCTTTTTTTTTTTTTTTTTTTTTTTTTTTTTTTTTTTTTTACCAGGGGGAAATGCCTTCGCATACCCCCCCGCCACGGGGAGACAGGGGGGTTATGTGGGGCTTGAACCCACTAAAACCCCCTGGGTGTTCCTCTGCCGTATTGCGGCGGGTCACGGGATCTGGAATTGCAACCGCGGCCCGTCGCCGGTCATCCCATCGGACACAATCTCTTATTGGGAGCCTCAAACCTCCCACCAACTGTAAAAGGCACGCAGGAACACTTTGCGTGCCTTCCACCACGAAAGCCCTTCAATGGACGACGAAAAGTCCCCGTTTTCGCCGCCCGACTCTCATTGCGGAGGCGGACACGGACGTTTGCCCTTATTCCGCCCTCACACCGCTTGGCAGCTCTTCCTGGGCCACTTCCATTGCGTCCGTGCCTGCCGCTGCAATTTCTGGCTGGGCAGGCTTCGGAGCAGTGGTCGCCGGCGCTCGTCCTTTCCTCTTTGTTGTGGGGGCCCTGCAGGACTTGCCCCCAAGCACATGGTCCGCGGCTACCTCCGCTGCTGCGCAGACAGCGCAATGGGGAGAGGCAGAACATGTTCCAGCTTTGTGGCCGGACAGACCGCACCGGTAGCATATCTCGCTGCGGTCTACCTCACTCGTGCATTTTTCACGAACATGTCCCTTCTCGAGACACCTGAAGCATCTCATGGGCCTCGGCGGAAGAATTTTAACGGATGCCGAGACCCAGCCAACCAAGAGTTTCTTCCCACACTCTGTTATTTTCTTTGCGGCTGCCACTGGGCACCTGACAAGAGTGGCGCCCATGCCAAAGCGGCTGCGATATATGTCGCCCACAAGAACCATATCCTCGGAGCAATCCCCAGCCTTTGCAACGGCCGCACGAACTTCATCAGCCGAAGCCGAGTCGTCCAAACCCGATATTCGAAACGCTGCAAATTTAGTAGGCCTCGACACCTCTGCAACATTTGGGTCCAATACCTCCTTGAGCCGACTGAGAAGTCGGTCTGCTCTCTCCCCGCCGTCTGCCCCTCGTAACTCGATTTTGCGGGCACCCGTAGCCGCAGCTCTGCAGGCTAGGCCTTCGCCGATTATTGAGGCGTCAATATGGTTCTTTAGTGACGAAAGCACTTGGGCGTACGTCGTCCCCTTTTCGACAGCTTCGGGCTGCAGTTTGATGACAACTGCAGCCGCTTTAGGGGTGCGCAACCGTATTTTAGCCTTTCCGGGGGCTTTCTGCTTCCCTTCTTTGGGTTGCTGCTTCTCCTTAATGACCTTGCCATTTCTACCGACCGTTTGCCAGCCGCCGTCTGTGGCCCCGGTATCAGGTGCCGGTTGTTTAGGAGGAGAGGACTCCTTTGACGGTGCAGCTGCAGGTATGGTGGCTGCCTTCTTCTTATTTTTCTTCTCCTTTTTCTTCTTGGCAGAAGTGGAAGCAGGAGGGGCCGCCACCGACGACTTAGGCTGCGACAGGTCACGCGCAGGAGTTTCGGTGTGTCCACTCTCTTTCCTTTTATCGGCTGCTAGAGGAGGTCTTAATCTCACCTCGGGTGGGAGCCGCCGACTCAGGCCCTCGATACGAGCACTGACCATAGTGCCAGCCTGCTCTGCAATAAGCCTCTGTAGCTCCTCCAGCAACCTAACCTAACCTAACCTAACCTAACCTAACCTAACCTAACCTTTTTTTTTTTTTTTTTTTTTTTTTTTTTTTTCGCAATGAAATGCGTTACGCATACCCTGCTGCTTGGCTGGCGGCAGGGTTATGTGGGGCTCTTCTCCGTGCACCCACTTGACGACGACGAGGTACGCCCAGTGGGTGCCCGGAGGCCTACCCACTAAAACATTGCGGCATGCCTCGAAGCCGGTGTGTGGTGGCACGGGGTCCCTGTTGGAGGTCAACCGCGCTACCCCGGCGGGCCCGATTTCTCAGGCCACCTCTTATTTGGGGGATGCCCGGCACACTTGGGCGTCCCCCAAGTCAAGCAAGGCCGTGCAAGGCGGGCGTAGGCTTGCCAGTCCAGCGCCCGCTGGCGATGCTGGGAGGGAGAGGGAGGTGCACTTGCACAACCCCCTGCCATAAACCGCATAAGCGGATTCGCGTCCCGATTGCCCTTCCAGTGGAGGGGGATGGGGAGCGAAATTGGGGGATGCCAGCTAATCTGACATTCCCTCCTCCGTTGGCGCCTCCTGGAGTGCACCCCTGGTGGCAGCCTGACCCTCAGGCGGCTTGCCCTTTGTTGCAGGGGGCTCGCACTTGCGGCTTCCCATAATATGCCCAGCCGGCCGCCCACTAGCGGAACAGACCGAGCATCTCGGCTCTGCACTACAGTTTGTAGCCTTGTGTCCCGGGACTCCGCATCGGAAACACAGGCTCTCCCTGCTGACGTTGGAAGGGCATTTGGGCTTGGTGTGCCCCACCCCCATACACTTGTAGCATCGCAGAGCAGGAGGCGCTAGGACCCTCACCTCTGCGATGCTCCAGCCAACCTTGATCTTGCCGTCATTGCAAGCCGCCTTTGCAGCGGCTACCGGACATCTAATATTTACCCGGCCGATACCGTCCGGGCCGACCCTGATCTTTTGCGTCTTAATAACCGCACGTTCGCAGTTAGCCTTTGTTGCTACTGCCTCAACAACGTCCTCCTCTAGGACGGAGTCGTCTAAACCTGAAATCTGCAGGTCCGCCGTTTTTTCGGGTCTCCCGATGGATGCGTCTTCGCCAATAACGCCGCGGAGCATTTCAGCTAATATGTCGGCCTTGCCCCCACTTGAGGCCGGTACTTGAAGTACGCGGGCTCCCGTCTGGCTTTCTCTTACCTTGAAGCCGCCCTCTAGTCCTATGTCATCGAGGGAAATTTCAGCTTTGGCCCTTGCCATGATCTGGGCGTACGTCACTCCGCGTTGCACAGCCTCTGGCCGCAGGGAGATGGCAACGGCTGCGGTCTCGGGAGGAGTGAGACTTGTTCTTCTTCTTCGCGTCGGCGCTTTCCTGGTCTTTTCTGCGAGGTTTATCTTATCTGGGGCCTGGGCGGTGGCCACCTCTTCTGTAAGTCGTCTTTCTTGCCTTCGCTTCTTTTTCCTCCCTACTGCTTCGACCCAAGCGTTAGGCTGGGAAGCAGTGGGAGGCATGTCGAGTCCGGTTTGATTCCCTCTAGGACATGCGGCAGGGGACGCTTTGGCAGCATTATTTGTTCCTGGGATGTGTGATTCCCTAGTCGGCTGTTGTGGCTGAATAAGACGTCGTTCTAGACCTTCCAGACGCTCATCCAGCATCCGCTGCATCGCTTGCAGCAGCTGCTCGTCCGTCAGCCTAGGTTGTTCTTGGCTGGGCCTACTGGGTTGATTTTTCGGGCAATCTTTTTGCTGCAACTCCGCCACCTCTTTTTGGAGTTTATCCACGTCTTTCCGGAGTTGGGCGTTTTCGTCTTGTAGCTTGAAGAATTCATCGTCGAGCACGAGGATATCCCTCGTCCACTCAGTCAGTTCCTGAAATGTATTCGCGAGATTTCTGAGGGGTTCAATGATATTATCCCGCGCTGGCGACCCGCAAGTTTTGTGAACTTGTCCACTAATTTCCTTCACCCACTTTGCTGCCGTCTCCCTAAAGTTGTGCCATTTAGTTAAGTCGTCATCGCTGACGGATCTACACCTGACATGAGCACTTCCTTCGCCGTCTTTGTCAGAAGACTGTTCGAAGTCCTTCGTCTTTTTGGCACTGTTTTTGGATGGACCCTGTGCGCTGTCCGTTACACGTTTAAGGCCAGAAGCTGACCTCAAACACCTCCCACTCTGTTCAACTTCTTTTTTGTTTTTATTATTAGAAACTTCCATCTTAGACCCACGAGCATGGGAGAACAACTGGACCGCCAGGGCAGAGATCCCGGTACCCTGGCTACCCTACTTACACCTGGGGGGTCGGGAGGTACCCCAGGGCGACCACTAGTGGGCTGATGTGATCCCCAGCCACCTTCACAGGCGCCCCGGCACCATGAGTCCCAGTGCCAGGACTTTGACGTTTTTTAGAGTGGTTTTCTCCACGCGGCCCCCACCGAAGTGGCGGCCCCCACTCCCTGCACCACGTACGGGGTTGCGGGTGGGCCGGAACCAGTCCTCGGACCGGAACACGCCCCCAACATGCTCGCGTGGCGAGCTGGGCTCGTAAGCCTCCCTCTCGTTATTTTTTATAGAGGTTTTCTTCCTCGCGGCCCCCATCCCGAAGGATGACAGCCCCCGGCCCCGCACCATGTACGGGGTTACGGTATACCCCTGCTCGGCTGCCGTTACCCAGGCTACCCGGGTCAGCCAGCCGAGCTCCCCCCCTTTGTCGGATTATTAGCCACCTTCGTATGCAAACCCTAAGGGATTACATACGAAGGCGCCCAGAGTGCACCGACCCGAACCCATTGTCGTTCCCACCGCACGTGTGAAGTGGGACCTACAATGGGCCGGGCTCACGTGGAGGTTCTATCCGACCTTGCACCCCAACCTAACCTAACCTAACCTAACCTAACCTAACCTAACCTTTTTTTTTTTTTTTTTTTTTTTTTTTTTTTTTTTTTTTTTTTTTTTTTTATCGAGGGGAAATGCATTAGGCATACCCCACCGTTGGGCAGACGGCGGGGTTATGTGGGACTCACCCGTCAGCAAGATGGTAATGACGGGCATACCCACTAAAACCCCCCGGTGCAACCTTCTCCGCCGTAATGGGACGGTGTGGGATTCGCTTTCGCACACTACCACAAAACGCCCCGGCGTGTGGCCCGGCTATCCGGGCCCCTCCTTTGTGCCTGGTTTACCGGGCCCCTTACCTGGCGGGAGATGCACGCTTGCACATCTCCTCTATCGGACGTGGCCGTGCTAGGTTGACGGCGGGCTACCCTGCCCGCCGCCCTCTGGCCACGTCGTGGGAGAAGGTAGCTAGCGGCGAATTGCCTTTGCCGCCTTCCTAGGCGTCTGCGTCGAATCAGGTCCGCTTGGGCATCTGTCTCGCGGACCCGCTCCGCGGTTTCCTTCTGCGTGATTACTTCCTCGCAGAAGGTTACCATTGCCTGCCAAGAACTTCGGCTGTTGATCATGGCATTTGCCACGATAGGCAGCGACAGATCCGTGCCAACTTCTGCCATTAGTGTTCGGCGTTGAGTCTCAAAGGCATGGCATTCCTGCAGGGTATGCTGTGCCGTATCTTCTTGCGCCCCGCATTCATGACAGCGGGGTGTTGGTTCTCTTCTGGCCACTCTGTGCAAGTATCGCCCAAAACAACCGTGACCTGACAAGACTTGTACCAATCGGTATGTCAGACTTCCGTGGCTCCGCTTCATCCATCGGTCAAGAAGAGGACCCAACGCATCCAATGTTCGGCGACCATATGTTTCCGTCTCCAGATTTTGAGCCCATTGTTCAATAGCCTTTTCCAGTGCCAGTTGACGAACTCTATTTATTTCTTCAACGGCAGGATACTCGCCGTTGGCTCTCTCCTCCTTTTTGTACTTATAGGCTTCCGCTAGTGCAGAAGCCTCTAGCTCCCAAGGTGGTGCCCCAGCAAGGGCACAGGCCACACTACAAGATATCGTTCGATAGCCTCTTATAGCCCTAAGCGCGACCGTTCTCTGGACGCTCCGAAGTATCCTCCTGCTTTCCCTGGTGAGAGAATTGGCCCAGATAGGGGCTCCATATAGAGCCATGCTTCGGACCACCCCGTGGTAGAGGCGGCGACAGCTAGTATTTGGACCACCTACGTTTGGTAGCAATCGGCCAAGCGCTGCTGCGGCTCCTATTAGTTTCGGGGAGAGTCGGCGGAAATGCTCCTCGAATTTCCACTTGGCGTCTAACGTCAGGCCAAGATATTTTAAATGGCCTTTTACCTCAATCCTCTGACCCTCCACCAATATGTGTGCCCCAGGCGGAGGTTTCCCGCGGGGACCATAAAATAGGATGGCCTCCGACTTCTCAAGCGCGACCTGCAGGCCAAGGAGTCTAATGCGCTCAACAACATGAGTGACTGCGGCAGTAGCCTTTCTAGCTGCTTCTTCGTATGTGGCGCCCTGTGCAGTGACAAGGGTGTCATCGGCGTAGCAGACTACCTTACTTTGTGGTGGCAGAGACCCGCGCAGGATCCAGTCAAAGCCGAGGTTCCAGAGAAGAGGGCCTAGAACCGACCCTTGCGGAACCCCGCAAGACATTCGTCGAGTGCAAATTTCGCCCCGGTGATTTAGGAAAAGCACGTCTCTTTCTCTTAAGTAATTTGCCACGATGCGCTGGAGATACCGTGGCACGCCATGAAACCGTAGAGCTTCTTCAATGCACGAGAAGGGGAGTGTGTTGAAGGCATTGGCTATATCTAATGATACTGCCAATACCCTGTCCCCCTTAGACGTAGCCTCTTCTGAGATCCGCCGCAGTTCTGATATGGCGTCTATTGTGGACCTACCTGTTCGGAACCCGTACTGCGAGTTGGATACGTCGGGGCCAGTGGTCTTGAGATGCTCGTTTATTCGGCCAGCAATTATTCGCTCTAGCAGTTTTCCCGCTTCATCTAATAGGACGACAGGTCTGAATGCAGAGGGTGAATTAGGTGGGCGGCCCTCTTTCTGCAATAAAACAAGCCTTCCCTGCTTCCAGATCTTGGGGAATTGGCCATCCGTCAGACAATCGTCAAACAAGCTGCGTATGCGATCTCCAAGATGTTTAAGAGCGACTGGAAGAATGCGACTTGGTATCCCGTCGGGACCAGGAGCCTTGTTTTTGACCCGGGCTCGATCCAGAGCGCCTTTCATTTCATCCTCACTAATCCGAGGGATCACTTGCTCTACTTCGAACTCAATTGAAGATGGAGTCATCGATGGAGGAATGTGTTCTCCTCTCTCAGGAAAGAGACCAGACACTACTCCAGAGAGAAGTTCTGGTTCGAACGTATCTGTCCGGGGAGCGTGGGCCATTTTATTCCTAACTAAGCGGTATGGTCGTCCCCATGGGTCTCTATCTAGGTCTGCTAGGAACTCTTCTCTTGCCGCTGCTTTGGCGTCGCTTATGCCGATCTGCAAGGCCTTTTTTGCACTGCGGTAGGCTTCCCAGAGAATCCTTTCCTCGGTGTCAGTGTGACGTCTCCGACGACACCTTGTATGAGCACGTCGAGTTCGCATGCAGGCTGCACGGAGGCTGGCGATTTCTGCTGACCACCAGTAAACTGCATTTTTCGTGGGCTTTGACGACGTTCTTGGCATGGCTGTGTCACAGATCTCTGTAAGGGAGGCACGAAGATGTTCGGCTCGTACATTAATATCAGCGGTCGTACATGCGGGATTCCAACTCTGGACTATGGACGCCTCTTCCGCCATACCTCCGTCGAATTTCGACACGGCCCATCGCGGAAATTGGTGACGCCTGGGAGCTGTGTTTGGTGATTCCCTTTCTCGTTGTATAGGTGAGATCCCGAATCTGATGTAAACGTGGTCAGACAGACTTTCATCATCTACCACGCGCCAATCTTGAGTACGCTGTGCAAACGTTGGGGTACCAAATGTCACATCGACTCTAGACCCCCCGTTCCGTCGAACACATGTATTAGCGGTACCACGATTTAAAACGACCAACCCCATGGCGACAAGCCATCTCTCAAGCAGCTCGCCTCTTACACAAGTGGTCGGAGCACCCCAAGTTGTCGATTTGGCGTTAAGATCCCCCATCAATAATATTTGCCTAGGAGCTAAGCGACCCACTACCCGACCAAGTTCCTCCATATAAATCTCGAAATCAGAGAAGCGTTTAGTGGGAGAAAAATATACCCCGATTATTGTAGTTCTCCCCCGGACAGCCACCACATATCCCGGACCCCTTTCATGTACCGAGAGAGGGAGAGAGCGAGTGGAGGAAGAGTTAACAATTGCAACCAAGCCCTCAAGGTCACCAGCCCAGTTGGGATGAGGCGGGACATAGTAGGGCTCGGCTATAACGGCTACATCAATGGACCATTGCAGCATCGCTTGCATGAACAGATCTTGGGCTCTGGCGCAGTGGTTCAGATTCCCTTGTAAAAAGCTAGTATGGTTGTATTGATCCATTACAGTTCTGTATCAGCTTCTTTCGACGTTGTGACGCCATCCGCCTGTCTATTAGGTGCTTTAGATCTTGAAACAGCCTTGGCCTGCGTGGCTGGGGGTCTACAGCTTTTACCCCCCATGATATGTCCCGCAGGCAACTGCGCGTCAGCACAAACAGCGCAATGCAGCTCGGAAGAGCAATCTGCTACCCGGTGCCCTGGTTTGCCACAACGGTAACATAGCTCACCTCTATCAGTGGCTGCAGGGCACCTTTGCCGAGTGTGAGCTAGCCCCATACAGCGGAAACACCGTAATGGAAGCGGATCCATAGCTCGGACTTGGGCAGAACTCCACCCTACAAGTAGCCTTCCGGCGTCGACTATTGCCTTAGCAGCCGCTACGGGGCACTGTACTACGACGAAACCAGTACCACCCGGTCCTGACCTGACATTGCCAGATTTAATCTGATCCGGCGTGCAGCCGCCTTTATTAGCTACAGCTGCCACAACATCCTCTTTGGTGACAGAGTCATCGAGGCCAGATACGCGCAGACCTACACACTTGGTGGGCCTTACTACGTGTGCCACATCCTTGAGTACCTCCTTTAACTTATTGGCGAGGACATCCGCTTGTGGGGCGCTAGAGGCTCCAGGAAGCAGAAGCATTCGTGCTCCTGTAGCAGATTGTCTGACTCGCACCCCATCAATCCCGAGGTCGCTTAGTGCGAGTGCTTCCCTAGCCTTGGTTAGAACGGAAGCATAGGAAGCGCCTTTCTCCTCTGCCTCTGGCTGAATGGTGATGATTACCGCCGAGGACTTTGGAGGGGTAAGTTTAGTCTTCTTCTTCTTTTTGTCCTTTTTGGATTTTCCTTTATTCGCCTTTGTAGTGGCGGGCGCGGTTGCGGCCCGCTGTTTTGGTGTCGTCTTAGGTGCAGGAGTATCTGCAGCGGTCGTAGTGGCCGCAGTTTCTTCTTGCTTCTTTCTCAATCTATTTTTCTTCTTCCTGCCGAGTGCCTCAGTCCACTGCTCCGATGAAGCAGGTGCCAAAGTTGAAATACCAGCAGGCTGATCAGTAGCGACAGCCTCTGTTGGTTGCGTGGGAGTCTTCTTTTGGGTCGTTATGGAAGAAGAAGCTACCATGGTTCGCTTGCGGTCCGTGCTTGGTTGTGGGCGCAAGGTCTGGGATGATGGCAAACGCTCCTCTATACTCGTCAAACGCGCGTTAATCATCTCGCCGAGTGACACCATCAGAGATCGTTTCAGATCTTCGATCCAGTTTGGCTCCGGAGTGGTAGACGTAGTCGGTCCAGAGAAGGTCTGGTACCGCGCAGTAGGCGACCGATTTCTCTCTGAGAAGGCGGTGCGCAGCGCTTTAATTTCCGTTTTCATATTCTCCATCTCTTGACGAAGCCTTGCATTATCAGCCTGTAAGCGGCGTGTTTCCTCGGTCATAAAACGCGTAGCGAAAGTCTCTACGATATCACGGAGAGACACAGCTGCATCGACCATTGCTCTCTGACATGATCCCTTGAGGTTTTTGGACTTCTTTATGTTTGTCAGAAGGACCTCTATTTGCTCCATCCCTTTGTCTTTAAGGCCGTCCGATGTCATTGTTTGTACGAAATCATCGAAAGACGCAGGAGCTTCAGTATTCCTGGATGAACACCTATTACCCTCGTGTCCAGAAGTACTCGTTGTAGTCTCGCACTCAATTCCAGTCTCTATGATGGTGTGCTGCTGCCGCCTGAAGTCAGCGGCAGGTCTAACGCGACCTTTGCTTGGAGTAAGCGCCTTCGGCGTCATAGGTGTAACGCTGTCCGGGTCTGAGCAAGACTCTTCGCCGCTGAGGGCTTCGCGAGAATGCTTTTGTCTACTGTCAGCAGCTGAGAGAAATCCTTCCTCATCTGAAGAAGTTTCCACTTTTTGTGTTTCACTGTCCAATATTTGAGCGCTCCTTACCGGTAATCGATCACGCTCACGTCTTGATTTGCTGCGAGTTGTTATTGTGCTGCTGCTGCTTGCTACAGATAGCACACTCGCTGCGTCATCACCTAGCTGCAATTCCTTTTCCGAGCATTTAGGTAAGTTAGAGCTCGATTTATCCGGCTTGCTGCTTTGATCTTCGGCTCTGTTTATCTTTGGACACTGAGCTTTGTCCACCACGACAGAATCACCGAGATTCGGCGACTCCAATCGCTCCACAACAACTACAGGGTTTTTGTTTTTTTCATTTATCATTTCCATAGCTAGTCCCACGAGTATGGGGGAAAGGGTGGTCCACCCGGGCAGAGACCCCTGTACCCGGGTAACCCTACTTACACCTGGGGGGTCGGGAGGTACCCCAGGGCGACCACTAGTTGGCTGATGCACTCCCCAGCCACCTGTTCAGGCGCCCCGACACCATGTATCCCAGTGCCAGGACTTTGAGGTTTTTTAGAGTGGTTTTCTCCACGCGGCCCCCACCGAAGTGGCGGCCCCCACTCCCTGCACCACGTACAGGGCTGCGGGTTGGCCGGAGCTGGTCCTTGGACCAGACACCGCCCACGAGAAGTGATTTTTTAGAGAGGTTTTCTTCCTCGCGGCCCCCATACAGAAGGATGACAGCCCCCGGCCCCGCACCACGTACGGGGTTACGGTTTACCCCTGCTTGGCTGCCGTTACCCAGGCTACCCAGGTCAGCCAGCCGAGCTCCCCCCCTGTTGTCGGATTATTAGCCGCCGTCGTATGCAATCCCCGAAGGAATTATATACGACGGCGCCCAGGATGCACCGGCCCGAACCCATTGTCGTTCCCACCGCACGTGTGAAGTGGGACCTACAATGGGCCGGGCACACGTGGAGGTTCTATCCGACCTTGCACCCCAACCTAACCTAACCTAACCTAACCTAACCTAACCTAACCTAACCTTTTTTTTTTTTTTTTTTTCTCCAAGAGCCCTAGTGTCGGCCCTGTAGCGGTAGACCTCGGCGAGCACCTCCGCTTCTAGTTCCCAGGGTGGGGTTCCCGCAAGTACACAGGCCGCATGACCTGATATCGTTCTGTATCCTCTGCAGGCTCTGATTGCGATTGTACGTTGGGGCTGTCTTAAGAGTGCACAGTTCCGTACAGTTAGGGCGTTGGCCCAGACTGGAGCCCCATACAGGGCCATTGCGCGCAGGACCCCAGCGTACAAGCTGCGGCAACTTGCACTGGGGCCACCTATATTTGGTAGAAGGCGTCCGAGTGCTGATGCAGCACCTACCACTTTAGGGGCCAGCTGTTTAAAATGTTCCGTAAAGGACCAGCGGCTATCCAGTGTGAGGCCTAAGTACCTCATAGTTGGCTTTACCGGAATGCTGACTCCATCTATTTCAATGTTTGCTCCTGCAGGCGGTCTCTTACGGTGGCCGTGAAAGAAGATGGCTTCCGTTTTACTCAAGGCCACCTCGAGGCCAAGTTGCCTGATCCTGTCGACAATAAGCGTGGTACCGACCGTTGCTAGCCGGGCAGCCTCTTCATATGTATTGCCTCTTGTAGTGACTAGGGTGTCGTCCGCATAACATATTACCCCTATTCTTGATGGTAACGAACAACGTAGCACCCAGTTATAGCCTATATTCCATAGGAGAGGGCCGAGCACAGATCCCTGAGGGACACCGCAGGTCATATCTCGGGAGTGCATTCCTCCGTCCGGTCCTATGAACAGGACTTTCCGGTCGCGTAAGTAGTCCTCTATTACTTTTCGCAGGTAGACAGGCACTTGATGGTATTTTAAGGCCTCTAGGATGCAGCTGAAGGGGAGGGTATTAAATGCATTGGCTATATCCAATGAGACAGCCAACACTCTCTCTCCCCGTTCAAGCGCTTGCTCGCATACGCGTTTGAGCTCTGTGACCGCGTCAATAGTGGACCTCCCTGCTCTGAAACCAAACTGTCGGTCTGATAGGTCTGGACCTGTCGCATTCAGGTGGTGTATGATGCGGGCAGCGATCACGCGCTCTAGCAGTTTACCCGCCTCATCTAACAGGACTATTGGCCGAAACGCAGACGGAGAGTTCAGTGGCCGTCCCTCTTTACGCAGAAGACATAGTCGGCCCTCTTTCCACGCTTTCGGAAATCTGCTGCTTTGTAGGCAAGAGTCAAAGATTTCCCGGAGATCATCCCCTAGGTGTTTAAGGGCTATTACTAAGACCCGCCCAGGTACACCGTCAGGGCCGGGTGCTTTGTTTTTGGCTCTAAGTCGGTCCATTGCTACATCGAGTTCGCTATCCGACACCGGAGGGATGTACTCGTCCTGCTGTGTTGTAGATGTAGGTGGGGCCATCACAGGTGGTGTGTGCTCCGATCTACTGGGGAAGAGCCCCGATACTACCTCTTGTAGAAGTTCAGGCTCGAAGGACTCCGTGGGTGGCGCTCGATTTCGCATCTTATTGCGTACCGTTTTATAAGGCCGTCCCCAAGGGTCTCTGTCGAGCTCTGCGAGAAACTCCTGTCTAGCACTCGTTTTGGCTTGGCAAATTGCCAGCTGTAGTTGTTTTTTGGCCTCTTTGTAGGCTTGGTGAAGGAGCTCTTCCTCTTCTTCGGTGTGTCTGCGGCGACGACACCTCTTGTGAGCCCTTCGGGCTCGGTTGCTGTTGACCCGGAGGGTGGCTATCTCCGTTGACCACCAATAGACCTGTTTCTTGTTAGGAGGAGGTGCCCCCGAGCGAGGCATAGCCGCGTCACATACAGCCGTTATGGAATGGCGGAATCTATTGACTTGCTCATCGACCTCTAGTTGCAGATTTTCTGGACTGAAGCACCAACTTTGTACAATTGCGGCTTCCTCCGCTAAGTCGCAATCCAGATGGGTGAGAGACCAACGCGGAAATTTCGCACTTCGTCTTGTTCGCTGAATTGGTGCATCCGGTCTTTGAGAGCAGGACACCCTAAAACTAATATAAAGGTGGTCAGATAAAGTCTCCACCTCCTCTAGGGCTTTCCAGTGGACAATGCGTGAGGCTATAGCAGGAGTCGCAAATGTTACATCCACGATGGACCCCCCCTGCCTCCTCACGCAGGTAAAAGCTGAGCCTCTGTTTATGACGCAGAGACCCGATGATGTTGCCCAGTCTGACACAATATCCCCTCTGTCGTCGGTGACAGGTGAACCCCACGCTGCAGACTTTGCGTTGAGATCTCCCATAACAATGACTTGAGCAGGCGCTAACCTCGATACAACCAGCGCAAGCACATTGACAAAGGCTTCAAGTTCAGCCACTCTTGTATTAGGCGAAAAATACACTCCAACTAGTGCGATTCCACCCCACATTGCGGCGACGTATCCCATGCCTCTTTCCTTCACATCCAGTGGGACACTGGAGTTAGCCGGTGTTATTATTGCTACGGAGCCCGCAAGATCTCCAGCCCAGTTGGATTGGGATGGCACCCAGTACGGTTCCGCAGCAACAACAACATCGATGGATCCCTCCGATATTGTTTGTAGCAGCAAGTCCTGCGCCCCAGCGCAGTGATTTAGGTTCGTCTGGATGAAGTTGATGTGACGATACCTATCCATCAGGTTGTGTTTCCATATCGACCTCAGAAACCGGCAATGAGCGATCTATAGCAAGGGGAGAAGCCCGGGTCCATTGGGTTCCCCTTGGTCTTACTGAGGGGGGCTTACATTTCCTTCCCCCCATCAAGTGATCGGCTTGGAGTTTGGCATCTGCACATACTACGCAGTGAAATTTTGCTCCACAGTGCGCTGCCTTGTGCCCTGGCTTGCTGCAACGAAAGCAGAGGTCACTTCGGTCTGCTGTCTGTGGGCATCTTTGCCGAGAGTGTCCAGTACCCATGCATTTAAAGCAGCGCATAGGTAGAGAGTCTAGGATCTTGACCTGAGCAGAGCTCCAACCAATGAGGAGCCTGCCTGCATCCTCTATGGCCTTCGCGGCAGATACTGGGCATTTCACGAGCGCTGAGCCTGCACCTCCTGGTCCAAATCTAATTTCTCCGACCTTAACCTGTTCTGCAGCACATCTCCCTTTGGTTACAATCGCAGAAACGATGTCTTCCTTCTCCACTGAGTCATCGAGACCCGTCACGCGTAGGTCTGCACACATGACTGGTCTCACAACTTTAGCCATTCCGGAGAGAACCTCTTGAAGCTTTGCAGCCAGCTCATCAGTTCTGCTTTCATTTTCCGCACCTGGGATTGTCAATATCCTTGCCCCCGTTGCCGCCTGCTTGCAGCGTACTCCGTCGATACCGAAGTCCTGCAGTTTTAATTCCCTCTTAGCTTTGCCGAGGACGTCAGCATAGGACACCCCTTTTTCCGCTGCTTCGGGTTGAAGAGTGATCACAACTGCTGAAGATTTCGGCGGCTTTGGCTTTTTGGTCTTTTTCGGCTTGGGTTTCTTTGTCCTTGCCTTTATCGCCTGAGGTGCAGTAGTTGATGGCGTGCTGGAAGTTGCTGCCGCTTCTGCCGTCGCCGTCTTCTTTCTCTGCTTATTTCTCCTCTTGCGCCCTACGGCCTCATTCCATCCACCACCATCAGTTTCAGGAGCAGGAGGGTCGGCTGTAGTGACATGCGAGGAGACCGTTCCACGAGCTTTAGAGCCACTCGGTTGTGTACTAGATTCCATCGCACGAACAGGTGTTTCCTTTGCAGTCTTCTTGTTTGTCTTCTTAGCAGTTGATTGCGGTCCTGCTGTGGAAGCTGCTTCCTTCTTTTTATCCGCTGCCAGCGGTGGTCTTAAGATAGGTTCCGGTGGCAGTCTTTCTTTCAGACTGGCAATTCTCACATTAACCATTTCACCAATCGAGATGGTTAAGGAGCGTTTAAGTTCCTCAAAGTCATCCTTACTTATTCTAGAGGTTGATGCAGGAGTTTTCTCTTGACGCGCGTTTTCGCGTTCAGCGATGGAAGAGCGGATCGCTTTAATTTCTTCTCTTAACAGCTCTACCTCTCTGTTAAGACGCACGTTGTCGGCCATAAGCTTTTTGTTTTGCTCGTTCACTGTTCGAACAGCAAGGCTATCTATCAACTGAGAAAGAGCCCGTGTTGCCTCTTTTAGGATTTTTTGGCTTGTGCCTTTCAATTTCCCCGACTTGTGTTGCACCTCGCTTATTGCTCTGATGTGTTTCATCGCCTGAGTGCGAAGGTCATCTCCATTGAACACATCGCTTATTGGCGGGGAGTCTCTTGATCTTCTCGAGCCGGTAGGGCTGAAATCGTATTCATCCAGGTCAAACATATACTGATCAGCCGCCTCTTCCATGGCAGCCAGATCTAGTTGTCTTAGGTCACTCCGAGACGGCGTTATGCCAACATGACCTCTGGAGGTATGTAAGCGTCCGTGTCCACGGTGGGCCGTGGAGATTTTTGCAGCGGCAGCACCCATTTCCAGACTGGATTCTGTGTCTGTACTCGCTGGGCTCACCGAGTCTATGTTTCTTAGCCGCGCAGATCTTCGTGGCCTCTTGAACACTTGCGATGTCACCGGTTCTTGTTGCATGGCCTGCGTTTCCGCCGGACTTTCATTAAATCGAAGACGGAACGCTTTACCGTGACTATCATCCGACGGCTTCGCGGTAGTCTCGCCAATATTTTCCTCTAGGGATGGTAGGCTTTTGGAGCCTGCTTCTTCTGGGCCAGCAGCTGTTGGGTTCACTGTCTCAGCTACGTTCGGTACAGTGCTGGAATTTTCAGCTCTATCCAGCGTTTTTTCGGTGCTTCCTATGTCTCTGTTTCCAGTGAGACCTAGATTCACCTCCTTCACCACATCATCGTCTTGTTCGACTCTGTTTTTACCCGGACACAGAGTTTCGTCCACGCAAAGTGTTTTGGCAACGGCATCCGCTACCGCACACTTTTCCACTACAACAAAGGGTTTTTTATTTAGTTTAATTTCAGATTCCATGTTGAACCCACGAGTACGGGAGAAAACCAAGTCCACCCGGGCAGAGATCCCTGTACCCGGGTAACCCTAATTACGCCTCAGGGGGCGGGAGGTACCTGAGGGTGTCGCTCGCAGGCTGACGCTCTCCGCCAACCACCCGCGCACGGGCGCCCGACGCCGCGTTACTCCAACGCCGGGCCTTTGAGGATTTTTTAGAGTGGTTGTCTCCACGCGGCCCCCACCGAAGTGGCGGCCCCCACTCCCTGCACCACGTACAGGGTTGCGGGTGGGCCGGAACCAGTCCTCAGACCGGAACACGCCCCCAACATGCTCGCGTAGCGAGCTGGGCCCTTAGGCCCCCCTCTCGTAATTTTTAAAGAGGTTTTCTTCCTCGCGGCCCCCATCCCGAAGGATGACAGCCCCCGGCCCCGCACCATGTACGGGGTTACGGTTTACCCCTGCTCGGCTGCCGTTACCCAGGCTACCCGGGTCAGCCAGCCGAGCTCCCCCCTTGTGTCGGATTATTAGCCACCTTCGTATGCAATCCCCGGAGGGATTATATACGAAGGCGCCCAGGATGCACCGGCCCAAAACCCATTGTCGTTCCCACCGCACGTGTGAAGTGGGACCTACAATGGGCCGGGCACACGTGGAGGTTCTATCCGACCTTGCACCCCAACCTAACCTAACCTAACCTAACCTAACCATACTTTTGTGTAAATTTATCTTAAATTTAATAAAATTATACTTAAAAATTAATATTTTCTTAGTTTCATAAAATTCTTAGTTTATAATACTTTTTCTTTATAGGCCTTACTAAGCCGCAACTTTTTTGTCTAAAAATTTTTTCTCTAACTATAATAATTTGTTTGCAATTAAATTTTTAAACTTAAAATTTTTAAGTTTATTTTTTATATTGCTTTTGACTGCAACTTCGTCAATTTTCAGAAAGTTTCAAACACATCTTACTTTAAACACTCTTTGCGTAACCACAATCTCAGATATAACATACATTTTGAGCTCACTTAAAAACTGATTTTTTGACGACGTTACAAACTATAAATTTTTTAATATCTTTAACAAAAAATTCGTTTTCGCTAAAATAACGCATATATTCTCTTGGTTTTTACCGATTGATGTATTTGCTTTTTAATTTGATAGATGCAATTAAAACGCATCCTTTTTAGTTATAATTCGTTATTCTGACGTTAATATTTTTGGAGTTATAAATTTTATTATTATTAAATAATTAAAATTTTTTGTTTAATACTCAATCCATTGTAACATTGTAGTTTCGGTTTTAAGAAACCTTTTGACTCATCTATGATAGTGTTTTGTGTTACTCTAAACATTGATCCCATATTAAAATGAGCACCACACGCAGCCAAAAGGCTGCGGAAAAATCACCATGTAGACAACAGAATCAGCCTGAAATCTCTATCGACTCGGACGGGACTGAGGACCATTTCGTAGAAGCAATGGACTCTAATGATAACACTGGGGTAGATCAAAAAATTAAGGACCCTGATAACAAAGCCAATAAGACCAGCGCAAAAACTAAGAAAGCTGCGGCAAAAGCAAACAAGCTTACTGAGAACTACGACACCCCTAAACAAAGTGAAACCCCGTTGGAAAAGATTCGTCGACATGCGAATAAGGTCAACCAACTAATTAACAGTGAGAAATCGGTAACCAAATCCTCCCGTGAAAAATCCACTGAACTATTAGAAGAAATAGTATCAATTGTCGACTCTCTCCGTTACGATACCGACAGCAACACAGTCAGCTCAGTCAACACCAACAGCTCGAGCACAACCCAAGAACAGAATTTGAAGCAAGAGATTCTGGATTGCGTTAGGCAAGAAGTAGCTAGCAGCGTCAAAGCGGAGCTGGCGCGTTTCAAGAGCCAACTAAATGCGTCTCCTGCTATCACATCGGTACGCTCATACGCACAGGCAGCCCAACTACCACGTGCACCCACCGCACCAAAAAACGCTACAAAACCAGCGATAATAATCACACCTAACAGTGAAGTCAAGTCACGAGAGGATGCAGTTGGCGCTTTCAAGAAGAGCGTTGATTTTCGTGAAATGTCATTCGCTCCAGCTAGAGTCCAAAGCATCTCCAATAACAAGCTGAGGGTCGAATTCGACAGTGATGAACAAGCAAGTCAAGTGCTTAACAAGATCAAGCAGTCCAATTACGTCGCAGCGGAACCAGCGAAACGGCTAAAACCTATGGTGGTGCTTAAGGGTATCGCCAATGACACACCAGCGGACAACCTCATCTGCTACATTCGGCGTCAGAACAGTAACTTAGAGAACTTGTTTCAAAGTGACGAAGACATGTCACTGCGCTTCAAGAGAAACAACCGGAATCCTCATCTTTATAACGCAGTCTTCTGTGTGACTCCACAATTATACCGCGGACTTGTCAGTGCTGAAAGAATCAATTTAGGGCATCAACGAGTATGGGTGGGAGACTTCTCCCCTTTCCTTCAGTGTCACAAGTGTCTTCAGTTCGGGCACACTAAGACTCACTGCAAGGAAGAGAAGTTTTCTTGCTCCCACTGCGCAGCACGTGACCACTCATTTGAGGACTGTCCCAATAAAACCAAAAAATCTGCAAAGTGCATCAACTGCCAGTCGCACAACGATCGTTTCAAAGCTAAAGGCGACACGAACCACACAGCGACTTCAGACACCTGTCCTAGGGTACGAGCCATGAGGGAGAGAATAAATAACAGAGTGGACTACGGCTGCAACCCTCTTTAATTATCAACTCAAGATTGCACAGTGTAACATTGATAGATCGCAAAACAGCCAACACGAATTTATTCTCTCCTTTATGAATGGACCATATAAGATAGGTCTCATCCAGGAACCCTATGTTGGTAATGGACTTATCATGAAACCCATACGTGGATTAAACATCTACCAATTTAGTGGCGGAAATAGGGTTAAAGCGTGTATAGTCACGAAACCAGATGTTGGCCCTGTATTAGGAGTATCCCAACATTCTACACCCAACCTCTGCGTTATAAAACTAACGCTGCAAAACAAACCCCTAACTATCGCTTCGGTGTACGTGGAACCACGCAATGACGACGAAGCAACACTAGAGCGTTTGGACTTTCTAGCCAAAACCTATAAAAATCGCAATCTCATCATTGGCGGCGATTTGAATGGCTGGAGCCCCCTATGGGGTTCCACATCATCCAATCCCAGAGGTAATGAGATAGTGGAATTACTATCGACAAATGACCTCAATGTGTGCAACACCGGACTAATTCCCACTTTTGAAACAGTCACGCACGGCCAACCTCGTTCCTCATTTATTGACCTTACCATTGCTTCCGATAGCATCTACAATAGTGTAAACAACTGGAAGGTAAACCTCAATTTATGCCCTTCGTCTCAGCACAACGCCATTGAGTTCTCTATACAAACCGGCAATAACGATAAACACGATCCCCAATCCACTTCTACTTTCCTATATAAAGCAGATAAAGCAAATTGGGCGCTTTTCAAAGAACAATTAGACACCATCATGATTACCTCGGACTTGCTTGAAGTTAACATAGAAGAAACCAGCGCCACCGAATTGGAAATTCTCATAAACCAATTTACTGATGCGATACACTCAGCCTGCAGAGAATCCATGCCCATCAGGCGTAAAGGCTCCAAGCCTAAGGCACCCTGGTGGACGGATGAATTGGAATCTCTCAAGCACGATGTGATAGAAATTCACCGAAAAATCCACAAAGCAAAAAGACAAGGGCTACCATTGGTTCAGCTCCTCGAAGAACAAGCAGCAGCTAAAGAAAAGTACGCCGAAAAAATTAAACAAGAATCCACGAAAAACTTCCGAGAGTTCTGCGAGTTACAGACCAAAGAAAATGTTTGGTCCCTAACTAACAGACTGCTAAAGGAAGCAGCGCCCAGTATGCTACCAGCTACTATCAAGATCGGCGACAGATTCACCACTAGCGGCAAAGAAACAGCCGAAACTATTCTGGACCATTTCTTCCCTGCAGATTCTGATGACAGCCGCCCTCGTCACAAGGAGCTGAGGATGCTACAACCACATTTCCCCAACACCCCCGACGACCCCCCGTTCACAACGGAGGAAGTGCTGGAGTGCCTGGACCAAATCAACCATAAAAAAGCTCCTGGCCTAGACAACCTCACGGCAGACATTTGCAAGCAGGTTACAAATGCATATCCAAAGCTTCTGACATCCATACTCAACAGATGCCTTGCACTTCAGCACTTCCCTCGCCAGTGGAAAGAGGCTTATATCAAGGTCATTCCGAAACCGGGAAAAGGTGATCCCTCATCTCTGGGGGCACTAAGACCAATCGGACTCATACCAGTTTTCGGCAAGCTGCTGGAAAAGCTATTCATCAAAAGAATCAACTATGCAGCGAGCAAATCCGGTAAATCCAACCCGCTGCAATTCGGTTTTACTGAACAGCGTAGCACCATCGATGCTCTTAACAGGGCACTACAGGAAATTAGGAAATCAAAGGACAGCGGCAAACTGACCATCGCCATATCCTTGGACATCAAATCAGCGTTTAATAACGCATGGTGGCCAGCTATCTTAAACCAATTACGGAATAAAAACTGCCCAAAAAACATCTTTGGTCTAGTTACCAGTTACTTCAGCGATCGTAAAGTCATACTTGACTACGCCGACTCACGTATCATCAAAGAAATGGTTAAAGGATGTGTGCAGGGTTCAGCCTGTGGCCCCATTCTTTGGAATATCATGCTCGATGAACTATTCTCCACAACCCTGCCAGAGGGTTGCCATCTCCAAGCGTTTGCCGATGACGTTCTCCTTGTTGTCTCGGCGAACAGCATCAATCTTCTGGAACAGAGAGCAAACACAGCATTAGACAGCATAGCAACTTGGGGAACCAATGTGAAACTTACCTTTGGGCCCGAGAAGACGCAAGTCATAGCATTTAACAAAAAAGCAGAAGATGCACTAATAATCATGTCAGGCGAAACACTCAGCTTTTCCGATGAGATCAAACTTCTCGGCGTAATCATCGACAATCAGCTCCGGTTCAATGCACATGTTCGGTACGTAATAGGGAAAGCGACCAGGGTGTTCCATAGATTGTGTCTATTTACTAGACCAACCTGGGGAGCACACCCTGAAAATGTAAGTACCATTTATCGACAGGTCATTGAACCCATGATCACTTACGCAGCCGGCGTGTGGGGCAAAGCTGCTGAAAAACAATACATTCGCACTCAACTCGACAGCTTACAGAGAGGCTTTGCGATTAAAGCTATCCGGGGATTTCGAACCATCTCAACCACCGCAGCCCTGGCAATAGCGCACTTTTTACCTCTGGATCTCAGGGTTAAGGAGGTGCACGCCCTGGAACAAATGCGCATCACTGGAACCTTCTCTGAGTTACCAGAGGATGTTATACTGGAAAGACCAGTACCACCAACTGAACTGTGTCACCCTAGTGAACGCATATCCCCAAAATTCATTAGGCTTACCACTCAAGACCAGGTTGACCAGATGCACGAAGGAACAGCGTACCAAATCTACACCGACGGAAGCAAGCAGGAGGACGGCTCCGTCGGTGCAGCTTTCGTCGGATATGCACCTGGCACTGTCAACCCCACCATCACCAGGAAACTAAAACTTCACAAATCCTGCAGTGTCTTCCAAGCCGAACTTACAGCCATTCTCTATGCATGCAAATGGGTGGAAAACAAGAAACTCGGCGATGTCATTATATTTTCCGACTCCATGTCGTCCCTCCAGGCTATACAGAACCGTAGCAACACCCACCGGTTGGTTGCTGAAATACACCAGATACTGTTGCGGCACTCTGGAAGCCTGAGGTTCGCATGGGTCCGCAGTCACATCGGAATTATCGGAAATGAAGCGGCTGATGTCGCAGCTGGATTGGCTGCCCAACAAAAAACCAAATTAGCGTATTGTAGTTTCCCTATCACATACGCGAAGCACAAACTGCGCAAGAACAACCTCGCACTATGGCAGACCAGATACACGGATGCTCCTCAAGCAGCAACAACCAAAAAATGGTTCCCTACACTAGAAGACTGTCACTCAGTAATCGCGTCTATGGGTGTCTCCTTTGAACTCACACAAATATTAACGGGACACGGTTATCATAAGGCATATTTGCACCGGTTCAAAATAACCGACGACGAAACCTGCCCCTGCGACAACCAAACCATACAGGACTTACCACACCTAATTAAAACATGTTCCAGATACGCTGGACAAAGATTGACACATACCATGTTATGTAACAACCTGAAGATCGACCCGTACAACATAACTGAAATAATTAAGAAGGAAAGTACAACTAATTCCTTTCTGCGTTACATTAAATATATCGTAAATACTCTTAAAGATTTTAACCAAACATAACTTAATATACATAAAATATATATACAAACAAAAATTATATATCCAACTATATAGAAACATTACGCACGTATAAAACATACCCTAAATATAAAATTAAGTCATATAAATATAGTATACAAACAGAATAAAATATTATTAAAGAGTTGATAGAAGTATCAAATAGCTTCTATTCAAGTCCTACTAAAAACAAAAGTAATTATGAGATGCCCACAAAATATACTGCGAAAATGTAAACATACAGAGAAACAAATAAGACTAATAAAAAAAAAAAAAAAAACCTAACCTAACCTAACCAACCTTTTTTTTTTTTTTTTTTTTTTTTACGTAGGGAAATGCTTTGCGCATACCCCGCCGCTGGGCATGCGGCAGGGTTATGTGGGGCTCTCCTTTGTGCACCCACCCGACAACAAAGCCCAGTGGGTGCCCAAAGGCCTACCCACTAAAACCCTACGGTGTGCCCACTCTGCCATATGCGGAAGACGTGTGGTCCCCCTCAGAGGTCTATCCACGCCACCGCGGCCGGCCTGTTAGGCCCCAACGCTTTGCAGGAGATGTCCGTACACACTTGGACATCTCCTCAACACAACGAGGTAGTGCAATGCGGGCGTGGGACTGCCCAGTCCCCGCCCGCCTACCAGGTTAATGGGGTACAAGAGCATTGTACCTTCTTCTCCTTCTTCCTGGCCGCTTGCGTCTCAGCTGGTCCGCCTGGGTATCACTTTCACGCACTCGCTCTGCAGCCTCCTTTTGCATCATTACTTGTTCGCAAAAGGTGACCATGGCCTCCCATGCGTCACTGCTGTCCAGCATGGCATTTATTACGTTGGGCAGGGAGAGATCATTCCCGACTGCCGCCATCAATGTACCACGCTGTACGTTCCATGCTGCGCACTCCTTCAATGTGTGGCGCGAAGAGTCTTCTGTCGCGCCACATTCATGGCACTGTGTAGTGGCCTCCCTCCTTGCAATACGATGTAGGTAGCCTCCAAAGCATCCATGTCCTGTCAGCACTTGGACTAGGCGGAACGTTAGCGACCCATGACGCCTGTCAATCCACCGATCAAGGACTGGACGTATGGCTTCCAGTGTACGTGTGCCCGCTGTCGAAGACCTTAACAGTTCTACCCACTGCTCTGTCACCGGTTCTGCGGCGAGTAGCCTCGCGTGTCTTACCTCTTCAGGAGCTGGCTGTTCCCCGCGCGCTCTCTTATCTGCTACGTAGCGATAACTTTCGGCTAGAACAGGCGCTTCCAGTTCCCAGGGTGTCATCGCTGAAAGGGCACAAGCCGCCGCCCACGATACGGTGCAGTAACCCCGGATAGCGCGGGTTGCTATTACTCTTTGTGGGGCCCTAAGCAGAGCTTTATTGTCAGAGTTAAGCTTGTCTGCCCATACCGGAGCTCCCCACATGGCCATACTACGAAGCACCCCAGCGTATAATTTCCGGCAGCTACTATTTGGCCCCCCGATGTTTGGAAGAAGCTTGCCTAATGCTGCTGCTGTGCGAACTAGTCTTGGGGATAGCTGCCGGAAGTGTTCATCAAACTTCCAGCGGCTATCAATTAGAAGTCCCAGGTATTTGATGTAGCGGTTGAGTGCCACTATTTCCTCATTGAGAACTATGTGAGCACCTCCAGGTGGTCTTCCTCTAGGCCCATGGAATAATATTGCCTGAGTTTTAGGTAATGCCACTTTTAGACCCAGTTCTGCTATCCGGCCTACAACCATTGTGACACCTTCAGTAGCTGACTGCGCTGCTTCTTCATAGTTTTTGCCTCGAGCTGTAATGAGAGTATCGTCAGCGTAACATATCAGATTGATTTTAGGCGAGAGCTGTCCTTGTAGTACGCGATTATACCCCATATTCCACAAGAGCGGCCCAAGGACTGACCCTTGTGGAACTCCGCATGACATAGGATGAGATTGTATACGCCCATTGTTATCTAAGTACAGCACGAATCTGTCTCTAAGGTAATCCTCCACCACAGCCCGGAGATAAGGGGGCACTTGATGTACAATGAGCGCCTCTTTAATAGCTTCGAACGGGAGAGTATTAAACGCATTCGCGATGTCCAAAGACACCGCTAGAACGCTCTCCTTCTGTGCGATTGCTTCATCTGATATCCGTCGTAATGCCATCACCGCATCAATAGCGGAGCGACCCGTTCGGAATCCATACTGACAGTCCGCCAAGTTAGGTCCGACCGTCTCCAGATGTTTAGATATGCGAGCTGCCAGGATTCTCTCAAAGACTTTGCCCGATTCATCTAGGAGAACTATGGGTCGGAATGAAGATGGCGAGTCTGGTGGGCGACCTTCTTTTTGGAGTAGACAGAGTCTGCCACTTTTCCATAGTTTGGGAAACCTTCCGGTAGCCATGCACGAATTGAAGAGAGTCAAGAAACGATCTCCGAGGTGTTTTGCTGCCAAAGGAAGTATCCGTCCGGGTACACCATCGGGCCCAGGTGCTTTCTTACGGCTGCGGAGACGATCTAAAACTCCCTCGAGTTCTCCTTCTGTTACAGGCGGGAAATCCAGGGCTGAGCTCAGTTCCCTAACTTGAGGAGATGACTGGAGTGGCTGGATTGGCGCCGGTACTGGGAAAAGACCTGAGACGACTTCTGTAAGCAACCTCGGCTCAAAGGATTCAGTAGGTGGAGCTTGTTGTTTAAGCCTTTTCGTCATAATGCGGTAAGGGCGGCCCCATGGATCCCGATCAAGGTCTAATATAAATTCGTCCCATGCTTCAGACTTGGCCTTATATATGGCTGCCTTGAGCGCAGTTTTGGCCTGGCGGTACTCTTCGTGTAGACGTTCTTCTTCTTCTTCGGTATGCCTGCGTCGCCTACAGCGTTTGTGGGCACGTCGAGCTCTGTTACTAGCTACGCGAAGATCTGATATTTCCTGAGTCCACCAGTATACTCCTTTTTTGAGAGGATGCTTTTTGGTGCGCGGCATAGCAGCATCGCAAACAGCAGTTAGATCCGACTTAAGTTGATTGGTTTGTTCATCAATTCCAAGCCCAACAACGGAAGGCGTGCACCAGCTTCGAACTATAGCTTCTTCTTCTGCTCGTTCCTTGTTAAGACTTGTCACTGACCACCTTGGAAAACTAGCAGGAGGCCTACGGGGTTCTTGCTGATGAACCACTGGACCAGAGGCTGATGAGACGCTGAAACAGATGTATAAATGATCTGAAATTGTCTCTGTGTATTGCTGAACACACCAGTTCTGAATGCGTGAAGCTAAAGCAGGGGTTGTGAACGTTAAATCCACAATGGACCCCCCATTCCGCCTCACACAGGTGTTTACTCTGCCTCGATTTGCTATGATCACACCTGTGGCCGCAGCCCATTCCTGAACCACTTCTCCTTTGATATCCGTCGAAGGGGAACCCCAGTCCGTGGATTTGGCGTTAAAGTCCCCTAAGACTATGATCTGTGCAGGAGCCAGACGCCTAACGACCCCGGATAATACTCCTAGCCAAGTTTCTAACTCGGATACACTTTTATTTGGTGAAAAGTACACACCAACAATTGCAATACCCTCCACAATGGCAGCCACGTAACCAGAACCCTTTTCTTTGACAGATATATAAGAGGAATGACCGACTGACTGAGTAACAATCGCCACAGAATCGTTTGTATCTCCAGCCCAGTTGGAGCGGGGAGAAACACTATAAGGATCAGCAACAACTGCTACGTCTATGTCACATTCCAAGAACGTCTGCATAAAAAGATCCTGAGCGGCCACACAGTGATTAAGATTCCCCTGTAAAAATTTGATGGTGCGTCTGTTCATTGGATTCTATGTTAGCTTCCGTTTGTGTCTCACTAGGCGTATTCGCTGAAGGTCTCCTGGTCCTTCGGATTTCCTTTGCCCTCACTGTGGGAGGAGAACAGCTTTTTCCTCCCATAATATGCCCCGAAGGCTTTTTGGCAGACTCACATACCCCGCATCTGGGTTTCGCAGTGCACTGGGCAGCTTTATGGCCGTCCATACTGCAGCGGTAGCACTGTTTGCTTCGGTCTTCAGGCTCAGGACAACGTTGGCGTGTGTGACCTATTCGCATGCATTTATAACATCTCATGGGGAGTGGCTCCAATATACGGACTTGAGCGGCACTCCACCCCACAAGGAGTCTACCAGATTCTATGATTTTTTTGGCTGCTTCCACTGGACATCGTGCGACAGCCGTGCCAGCGCCTCCTATACCAATTCTTATTTCACCCACTTTAATCTGATCAGCAGGACAGTCTCCTTTTTCTGCTATTGCAGCTAATACATCACTTCCTTGTATGGAATCATCAAGCCCCATAATTCGGAGCTCAACAAGTTTCGTAGGCCGTGAGATTTGTGCGGCATCACCAAGAACTTCTCGTAGTTTTTCAGCAAGTTTGTCCGCAATTTCTCCTCTGGAGGCACCGGGAACTTCAAATTTGCGGGCGCCTGTTGCCGTCTCTCTGCAGCGCATGGCTTCAATACCGAGATCTTGGAGCTTGATTAGCTCCCTTGCTTTGACCAATGCCTGCGCGTAGGTCATTCCCTTCTCAATGGCTTCAGGCTGCAAAGTGACTATTACAGCCGCAGTCTTGGGAGCAACAAGCCTTGCCTTTTCGCTTCGATTTTTAGGTCGAGGAGTCGTCTTGGCTGGTTCTTGATGCTCTTGAGCATTGGAGGTAGATATAGTCGCAGTTGGTTTTGCTGCGGTAGGTTTAGGTGCAGCTGGTTGCCGTCCTGACGATTTTGAGGCTGGTGGTTTACTCTTTGAGTGAACCTTTTGTGGTGGTGCCACTTTATCTTTCTTCTTCTTCTTCTTTTCCTTTCTTTTCTTATTCTCCACCGTTTTCCACGGGCCGTCACCGGTTCCATTCTCTTCGTCATCTTGTTGTAATGGACACGCTTGGGCGGAAACATTTAGTGCCTGTGATGATTCACACGAGGATGTGGGTTGCGTGTTTGGGGGCAGGCTGTCTGTCTTCCGTCTTTTGTCAACCGCCACTGGTGTGTGTGACGTTGTGGGAGATATACTCCTTTTTTCAAGGCTCTCTAGGCGGGCATTGAGCTGTTTTATAGAGCGTGTAATTTCTTGCACTGCATTATCCTGCAACGCTTGTTGAGGAGCCGGGGCCACCTGATGTGTATTTCGCTCCACTAGCGCCTTCCGTAAGGCTACCATCTCTCTTCTCATAAGCTCCACTTCGTGACTTAATCGGGCATTGTCGATTTGCAATCGACGCGTCTCTTCAGTTGTCGTTCTGGCCGACAAACATTCTATAATTTGCTTCAGCGACGTAACTGCATCTTTTATTGATTTTTGACTAGTGCCTTTAAGATTTTTTGATTTTTTGGACACTGTCAGAATTGACTCTAGTTGTTGTGCCGCCTGATTGCACAGAGCATCCGAGACGGCAGTTTTCATTCCTTTTAGAAATGCAGCTTGCTCTGTGTGTCGTTCCGGTTCAGATTCAGTAGTCTCTAAAGGCTCAGCTTCTAGATCTACTTCTTCCACTATTTCTTCTTCGGATTGCGGTACTTCGTCGTCTGATGAGGAATCAGCTGCTGGTTCCTGGCGTTCTTCTTCGATAGAAGATATTTTTACAGGAGTAATTTTTTGACTCGCCTGGCGTCTCGCACTACTCCGTGTAATTCTGGCAGTAACCGCTTCTGACACTGCAGTTTCTTCATTCTTCTCATCTTTGTTGGCTTGGGCATTCCCAATTTCATCTAAAGCTCGGATTTCTATTGGACTCTGAGCTGTGTCCACCTCTACTTCATCTACGTTTTGTACAGATATGACATCTTGTTCTGCTCTATTTATCCCCGGACTATGAGCTCCGTCCACGAGAAACGAAGCAGCGGCATCTGCCACCGGACACTTCTCCACTACTACGAAAGGTATTTGTTTTTGTTTTAAATTTAAATCATCCATATTATTCCCACGAGTAAGGTGTCAAAATATGTCCACCCGGGCAGAGGACCCTATACCCGGGTAACCCTATATACATCTCGGGGGGCAGGAGGTACCCGAGGTTGTCGCTAGTAGGCTGACGCACTCCGCCAGCCACCCGCGCACGGGCGTCCCGACGCCACGTTACTCAACGCCGGGACTTCGAGGTTTTTTAGAGTGGTTTTCTCCACGCGGCCCCCACCGAAGTGGCGGCCCCCACTCCCTCCACGTCCGCGTTGCGGACCGGACCGTGAGGTCCCCCTCCTGTAATTTTTTATAGAGGTTTTCTTCCTCGCGGCCCCCATCCCGAAGGATGACAGCCCCCGGCCCCGCACCATGTACGGGGTTGCGGTATTTCCCTGCTCGGCTGACGTTACCCAGGCTACCCGGGTCAGCCAGCCGAGCCCCCCCCCCCAGTTGTCGGATTATTAGCCACCTTCGTATACAATCCCCAAAGAGATTATATACGAAGGCGCCCAGGATGCACCGGCACGAACCCATTGTCGTTCCCACCGCACGTGTGAAGTGGGACCTACAATGGGCCGGGCACACGTGGAGGTTCTATCCGACCTTGCACCCCAACCTAACCAACCTAACCTAACTTAACCTAACCTAACCAAGCTTCTTTTGAAACGCCTAGACTACACCTATCGTTCTCAAAATAAACTTACCCCTAAAACTTTACGACCCCTCCCTCATACCATCGACCCAAGGGGTCCCCCTTTAATAGTTTTCGAAATAAAAAACATCTAAAATTTCCGAAAATTTCACCAAGTCAATAAGTCTAACTCAACACTTGGTCGTGTGAGCGTTGAAGTCTTTTCTATGAAACCTCCCGACCCTAGGTAGACTTTTTGACCAAAATCAGCCGACCACTAAACTTTATAAAATTCATAAAAAATTCAAATCTCAACCGATTTCCTTCCTGCTACCCATTTTAGTTAACAGAGCCCCTAAGGCATCTTTTGAGTATTTTTAATTAAAAATCCATCCATAACTTTTGCTAAGATAAGCTTTTTTCCGTAAACTTTGCAAAAATACTCAAATTTTTCACACTTTTTCGCATACAACTTTTTTCCGTTTCAACAAATTTTTCTTTCTATTGTTTCTTTCTGTAGATCTCATTGAGACACAACTTTAATCCTAATAACTTTTCTCCGTAACTCTTATAGTTTCGGAGAAATAAATTCCTAAAATCACCAAATTTTGACCCTTTTTTCACCAAATTTCAAACCCTTATTTCTCAAAAAGTATAATAGTTAGGAATTTTCTCTTTGGATAGTGACAATCTATTCCCCGAGCTCTACCAAATATTGTTGCACCAAAACAATACACCCAAAAACCAATTTTTTCTAAACCAACTTAACTTCAAATTTTTACGTCATTTTCCGACATTGCGTAAAATCGCAAACTTCAACTTTTTTCTAAATTTTCTTCAGTAATTCTGTTAAACTCGCCGAACCCAATCTAATAAAACTCTTTCGAAGCAAATCGGATCATAACTCGATTTACTGGAAATTTTCTAAATTCTCCAAACTTTAAAAATTTCAACTTCGATTAAAAATCGAATTGACCACTTTTAGATTACTTTTTTGGACTAAAACATAGATTTCAACACTGCGCATCCAACTAACTAATAAAAACCGGTTAGGTTACAGCGCCTTCTATTTTTAACGCCGTTACAAACTTTTAACTTTTTACATATATTTTCTTTTTTACATAAAAAATCATTTATTAACTTTTCAACCTGCATAGTACATCAAATAAATAACAAATAATTAAACCTAACTTGTGTGTATAATCAACACACAAAAATACCAATAAAACTTAAGTAAACACCATTTTATGTCAAAAAGACTTAGCTTAAAATTAGATTATCCGCCACCTTCCTCCCCTAC
Organism: Calamotropha paludella; assembly: GCA_927399485.1. Taxonomy (NCBI): domain Eukaryota; kingdom Metazoa; phylum Arthropoda; class Insecta; order Lepidoptera; family Crambidae; genus Calamotropha; species Calamotropha paludella. The sequence goes on from OV656822.1 coordinate 128,884, forward strand.
CATGAGGAAGATAACCACGCGCTCCGGCGCGAAAACCAAAAAGAAATCAGAGTCTCCCAAACCCTCCACTTCTAAAACCAAAACCATTAAACCCAAAACTCCAAAGACTAATACACCCGATAACTCTGATGACGAAGAAACCTGCTCCGGATCTTCTAGAACCATAACTCCGACAACATCTTTAAAATCTGTCAATACCATTGCAGACGAATATCTCGAAGACGAGTATTTGCCTGACAACCTAATCCTTGCAGAAGAAGAGTCTGAAACCGAAGACTACCAACCCAGCATAAATAGACTTCTTATCAAACAATATGCAGCCGAAATCTTGAACATTGTCGAACCCCTCCAAAACTTCCAAAACACTGAAATAAACACAAAAATCCGCAACCTCGCAAATGAAATCCTCAAAATAATACCCAATAATGAACAAACAGAAATAACAACTACTCCAGAATCACCTACCCCACAAACATCCACCCACAATTGCAACATCGATTTAAATAACTTAAAACAATTCATAAAACAAACAATTCAGGAAGAACTCAACCCAAAACCAACCCCACAAAAACAAAACCAAAGATCATACGCTACAGTCACCAAAATCAATAATCAACACGAACCTAAAAAATTAGAACCTGTACACAAAATATCAAAACCCGCCATAATCGTAACTGTTACAGACGCTAACAATAGACAAGAAGCCACAAATAAGTGGCAAAAAAGCTTCTCCTTTAAAGATGTGCCTTATGCACCTCTAAAATTCCAGCCCATATCCACAAACAAGGTAAAAGTAGAATTTGAGAACAAAGCCCAATGCACCGAAACAATAGATAAAATCAAAACCAAAACCAATATTACTGCAGAGATGGCTCGTCTCTTACAGCCAATGTTTGTCATAAAAGGCATACCAACAGAAATAAAATTCGAAGAACTTAAAGAATATATAATAACTCAAAATATCCCCATCCAAACTGCCTTAAATAATAACCCTAACGCACAATTAACAGCCTGCCTTGCTAAAAAGAACAGGAACCCAAAACTCTACAATGCAATCTTCCGCGCCACCCCGGAGGTGTGGAAGAGCGCAATATCGCTAGATAAAATAAACATCGATCACAGAAGAATTCACATAGCCGAACACGCCCCGTTGCTACAATGTCTGAAATGCCAAAAGTTTGGACATACTAGCAAAAAATGTACAAATAATGAAACCTACTGTAGTCATTGTGCAGACAGTGGCCACACATTCCAGAACTGCCCCAACAAACAAAAACCAGAAACAGCCACCTGCATCAATTGCCAACAAATTAATAAAAACAAGGAGCAAAAACTTAACCCGAATCATTCCTCCACATCAAACCAGTGTCCCATTAGAAATAGCTACCTGTCCAAACTAAACGACAGAATAGACTATGGCACTAACTAAAATCATATTCACATGACTCAATTACCTATAGAACCTACCGTACAAAAACAAAATAACTTAATAATCCAAATCCTAAACCATTAAAAACTAGAACACCAAATAAACTCAAATAAATAACTATCCGACACTTCAAAAGCATAATTATGTGCCAAATATAAACAGAAAATAATAAAAATAACAACAACTTATATATATAAATACGAGTTCGCTCGTACATCGATAGCGAGGAACTATATCCGTAACCCAAACGGATCTGAAAAAAAAAAAAAAAAAAAAAAAAAAAACCTAACCTAACCTAACCTAGCCTTTTTTTTTTTTTTTTTTTTTTTTTTTTTTTTTTTTTTTTTTTTTTTTGGCGAGTGAGAAATGCGGCCTTATGCATACTCCGCAGCTGAGCGGCTACGGAGTTATGTGGGGCTCACCTCCGTGCATCCACCCAGTCAGGCCCGGTGGGTGCCCGGAGGCATACCCACTAAAACTCCCTCGGTGTGCCCTCTCTTCCGGTTTGTAGCGACCCGGGATCCTTGTAAGAAGGCGACCGCGTCGCACCGGCCGGCTCAGTCGTTACCGAGCCTCCTCTCAGTTTGGAGAATGCCCGAGCACACTTGGGCATTCTCCCACACAAACAGGTTTGTGCAATGCAAGCGGGGGCTGCCCTGCTCCCGCTTGCGGGCCCTGTTACGGGGGGAGGAGATGGGCGTAGCGCCGCCGTCGCCCTCCCCGCCGTCTTCGACGGAGCTGGTCCGCGTTGGCATCGTCCTCGCGGATACGCTCCATGGCCTCCTTCTGCCCCATAATCTCCTCGCAGAACGAGACCATTGCCTCCCAGCACCTCTCGCTGTCCAGCATAGCTTTGACTACGCTGGGCAGCGAGAGGTTTCTCCCTACCACAGCCACAAGGGCGCGGCGCTGTTCGCTCCAGGCTGCGCACACCTCTAAGGTGTGCTGCGCCGAGTCAACAGCTGCGCCACACTCGTGGCATCCTTTGTTTACCTCTCTTCGGATACGGTGCAGGTAGTCACCAAAACACCCGTGTCCGGTCAACACCTGGACAAGCCGAAAGGTAAGCGAGCCGTGTCCTCTCTTTGTCCAATCGGTAAGCACTGGTCGGACAGCCTCGATTGTGCGGGCTCCGTACCTGGTTGACTCCAGGTCCTCTGTCCACCGCACTATCAGGGCTCTCTCTGCTGCCCGCCTCGCGTTCACTATCTCCTCTACAGCGGGGCGTTCCCCGCGGCTCCTTGCATCGGCTCTACAACGGTACGTTGTTGCAAGCACCTCGGCATCATATTCCCACGGGGGGGTTCCGGCAAGAACGCAGGCCGCAGCAAAGGACACTGTGCTGTACCCACGTATGGCTCTCAATGCAATCACTCGCTGCGGTCTTTGGAGAAGCTTGCGGTTTTCTTGATTGAGAGACTCCACCCACACTGGTGCCCCGTACAGGGCCATGCTACGCAGAATTCCTACATAAAGTCGTCTGCACGTCATATCCGGGCCACCAATATTAGGGAGCAGGCGACTAAGCGCTCCTGCAGCATTTGTCAGTCGTGGACTCAACTGCCGAAAGTGCTCGGAAAACGTCCAGCGGCTATCCAAGGTGAGGCCCAGGTATTTTATTGTTGGCTTCACCGGAATGCAAACTCCGTCTACCTGAATAATGGCGTCGGCTGGTGGTTTCCCTCGAGGGCCGTGGAATAGAATGGCCTGAGTTTTGCTGAGTGAGACTTCTAGCCCCAGCATGCGAATTCTGTCCACCACCAGTTTTGCTCCTACTCTTGCTACCCGTGCGCAGTCTTGAAAGTTGTCGCCTCGAACTGCGACAAGTGTGTCGTCGGCATAACAAATTACGCGCATCCGAGGCAACATCATGCACCTCAGGACCCAGTCAAATCCAATATTCCACAGGAGCGGCCCAAGGACCGACCCCTGCGGAACTCCGCAACTCATTGTCCGTGTATGTCGCAACCCGTCTGGCCCTACGTATTGTATTTGCCGGTCTTGCAGGTAACTGTCAAGGACTCTGCGTAGGTACAGTGGTACAGCGTGATACCTCAAAGCTTCTCGGATAGTTGCAAAGGGTAGCGTATTGAAAGCATTGGCGATATCTAATGATACAGCCAATACTTTTTGCCCTCGCTCCATGGCCTCTTCGACTATGTTGCCCAATTCGTTGATGGCGTCAATTGTTGACCGCTCTGCTCTAAACCCATACTGCCGTTCTGATAGATCCGGGCCTGTTCCCGTCAGATGCTGGATAATGCGGGCCGCGAGCAACCGCTCGAATAATTTTCCCGCTTCATCAAGCAGTACGATAGGCCGGTACGCCGATGGTGAGTCCTGCGGGCGCCCTTCCTTTTGCAGGAGGCAGAGACGACCTACCTTCCATTGTCTGGGAAAATTCCCTGAGCGGAGACACTCCTCGAACAATTCACAGAGCCGGGTGTCAAGGTGTTTCAGGGCGATCAATAACACACGGCCCGGCACACCGTCTGGGCCAGGGGCCTTATTTCGGGATCTTAGTCGGTCCACTGCAGCCTTGAATTCATCCTCGGTTATAGGTGGGATTTCCTCTTCGGGTTGGGTCTCAACAGTTGGTGGAGACATAATCGGCGGAGCAAAATCGCCCCTATTGGGAAACAAGCCAGAGACAACACTTTCGAGCAGTTGCGGCTCGAAGCTCTCCGTAGGGGGTGCTCGGTGACGCATCTTGCCTCGCACCATTTGATATGGGCGCCCCCATGGGTTGTTATCTAATTCCTGCAGGAACTCTTCTCTCGCTCTCGCTTTCGCACGGGAGATAGCAATCTGGAGTTCCTTCTTAGCCTCCTTGTAAGCTCGATAAAGATGCTCCTCCTCGTCATCCGTGTGTCTACGCCTGCGACATCGCTTATGGGCTCGACGAGCTCGGTTGCAGGACTCACGCAGAGCGGCCAGATCCGCCGACCACCAGTAAACTTCCTTCTTATTGGGCCGATGGTTTCTGACGCGGGGCATAGACGCATCACACACGGCCGTAAGGGATGAACTGAGTTGCGCAGCCTGATCATCCGCGCCCCTATGCCGAATCGAAGGAGGGGTGCCCCAACTTTGGACGATTGCAGCTTCTTCTGCTAAGCCCGCGTCAAGATGTGTCAGACCCCATCGTGGGAATTGGGCTCTGATCTGCGGCCGTTGCATATTGCTAACTCCGGAGGAAGGGAGTACCTTAAAAGTGATGTACCTGTGATCGGACAGTACTTCCTCACCTGTGATGACATGCCATCCGTGGATACGCGGGGCCAGGGAGGGGGTTGCGAACGTTACATCCACGATGGATCCTCCCCGCCTCCTGACGCACGTTAGAGTGTTGCCACGATTTAGGACCGTCAAGCCCGCCGTAGTAGCCCAGTCCAGCACAATAACACCTTTATCGTCCGAGACTCTGGAGCCCCATGCAGCTGACTTGGCATTGAGATCGCCCATAACTAGGACTGGCATGGGTGCGAGCCGCCTAACCACCAGTCCGAGGAGACCAACGTACGCTTCCAGCTCAGGTACCCCTGCATTGGGTGAAAAGTATACCCCAATGATGGCTATCCCATTCCATGCAACAACAACATAGCCTAGTCCCTTCTCCTTGACTACAAAAGGCATGGAAGACGCAGTTGGTACAGTGACGGCAACAGTATTGGTGAGATCAGATGCCCAGTGCGACTGCGAAGGCACGTAATACGGCTCCGAAGCAACTGCTAGATCTATGTTCTGTTCCGCCATGGCTTGTAACATCAGATCCTGAGCCCCAGCACAGTGGTTCAGGTTGCTCTGTAGGAAATTGAATTGTCGAGAACTAAGCATTGGTTTCCGTCATTTCAATTTCTTCTCCTGGCGCATTGCACTCTTTCTCACTTGCCGGGGCTTCATTTCTAGGAGCCCTTTTTGGTCTGGTTTTAGGGGGGTTGCAGTTCCGCCCCCCCATGACATGCCCAACCGGTTGTCTGGCCTCCTCACAGACGGAGCAATGAGGTTCCGCTCTGCACACAGACGCTATGTGCCCCGGTTTGCCACAACGATAACAGATCCCGCTGCGGTCGGTTTTTGAGGGGCAGAGTTGCCGAGTGTGTCCAAAGCTCATGCACCTATAGCATCGCATGGGCCGGGACTCGAGAGATTGTACCCGAGCAGAACTCCATCCCACCAGGAGCCTGCCCGTCTCAGCTACCATCTTAACCACTGCCACAGGGCATTTAGCAAGGGCTGAACCCATGCCACCAGGCCCAATATTTATTTTGCCTATCTTTACATGGTCGATAGGACAACCACCTTTGGTCGCGATAGCAGCCGCGATATCTTCTTGTCGAACAGAGTCGTCGAGCCCCGATACTCTTACGTCTGCGCACTTAATTGGCCTGACCACCTTTGCAACGCCAGTTAAGGCGGCTTTTAGCTTTTCAGCAAGAGCGTCCGCTTGTTCACCGCTACCGGAACCTGGTATAGAGAAGATCCTGGCCCCAGTGGCCGCCTGTTTGCATCTCACACCCTCAATACCGATCGAGTGGAGCTGCACCTCTTTTTTCGCCTTCTCCAGTACTTCAGCATAGGTGACTCCTCTGTCTGCTGCTTCTGGGTTCAGCGTAATGACCACCGCAGATGATCGTGGCGCGACCAGTTTCTTCTTCTTATTCTTCGGCTTCGTTTTTTTGTTTGAGGCCGGAGGGACCGTCTTTATTTTGGAGCTCTGGGCAGCACCTTTTTTAGAGGGACCGGCAGCTGCCCCCTTTGTAGGCTGAGACTTTGTCATTTTCCCTCTCTTGTAGCCCACCTGAGACCATGATTCCTCCGCAGGGAGATCCGTCGTAGGATGAGGGACATCCGGTGGGCGTTCGGCGTTTGGTGAGGAATCTGTCCCTGGAACCTGCTTACGTCCTGCCTTTTGCTTCGTCTTCTTCGTGTTTGTAGCAGCCGGAGTCGACGTCATTCCGACTTTCCCTTTATCTGCCGCAAGCGGTGGTCTTATGACTGGGGCAGGAGGGAGTCTCTCATCTATACTGGCTAGACGGACGTTTACCATCTCTCCAATTGAGATAAACAGAGATCGCTTGAGCTCCTCCAGCGCATCATGGTCTAATACCGGTTTAGGGGCAGCCCTTGGTGGAAACACCGTAGGTGAGGGAGCCCTGACTGGTTCAGCGTCTTTTTGAGCTGTGCGTCTTTGTTCGGAGAACGTGGCTTTGAGGGCCTTCAATTCGCCCTCGACTTTCTCCAGTTGCCTGCTTAGACGCCTATTGTCAGCCATTATTTTTTTGGTAACGTCTGTCAGGGTCCTACAGGCAAATTTCTCTATCACATCTGATAGACCAATTACGGAGGTTTTCAGGACTTTTTGGCAAGAGCCCTTGAGGTTCTTCGATTTGTGTGACACTTCCCTGATGTGATGTAGGTGACACATAGCCTGTGTCCGCAGCTCGTCTGCTTCGAGTACATCCGCCATAGGAGGCGAGCTTAAAGTCGCATCAAGTTCGGGCTCTTGTTCTGGCTCCGATTCCATTAATTCTTCCGCCCAATTGGCCCTGTCGTCCATGAGGTCATTTAGGGGTACGCCCTGGTAATTATCGAACGTCTTGAAAAATCGTTCTTGTGTCCTAGCGATGATGTTGGAGCCGGTAGAGAACCGACCACCTCTACCGGCAGTCGATACTTTGGCAGCTATTGCCGGCTCTTCCTCCGAATCATAGCCCTTCGGGTGGTTGCTTCCCAAAGTTCTTTTACGACAGGAGCGTAATACGCGCTTGTCCAGATCTCCTATTATATTCACACTTGGCAGCGAATGCGCTGAGGAGATGACTCTATCCTCTTCTTCATCTGCAGAAGTTATTGCACTAGCTGCTGCACTTGCTTCATCCTCTGCACAGCTGTTACTAGCTGAAGGTCTCAATCGGTCGGTGTAATAAACCAAATTAATTGCCTTCTTGGTATTTGGCTTGCCGGCACAGTTTGTTTTCGGATTCTGTGTCTTCTGGCAAGAACTGCCCTCTTCAGATATAGTTTTTACATCGGGCGCCAAAGGCGACAGCTCGTTTTCCCCGCCCGAGCTCGGCTCTCCACTCTCTCTTCCGCCCGAGAAAGGCTCACCATCATCCAACAAAGGGTTTTTTGTTTTAAGTTTATTTGAATCCATAGCTGATCCCACGAGTATGGTGACAACAACCTAACCTAGCCTAACCTAACCTAACCTAACCTTTTTTTTTTTTTTTTTTTTTTTTTTTTTTTTTTTTTTTTTTTTTTTTTTTGTTGGAAAAATGCATTACGCATCCCTCCCGCCCGGGAGAGCGAGGCTTTTCTGGGACTACCCCTAATAAAGATGTGGGCTACCCAGTAAAAAACCAACGATGCTCCTTCACGCACTTGTCATGGATGAACAATTGAGGGACACAGAGGTCCCTCAATGGTGCAACCATGGGCGGGAACCCCGGGGTGGTGTTGACTTACAACCGCGGCCCCGCCAGTGGTTGTCCTTTCGGACCCAGCTGTAGAGATGTCCCAGAGCATACAGGACATCTGCTAATCTCGGAAAACCAGTGCAATGCAGGGTTGGGTTCTCCCGCACCCAAGCCCTGCTGGTTTCCGTATGAAGAGGAAGAGAGAAGCTCCTCCCCTTCTCAATCTCGACTGAGAATCAGACTGAGGACGTTACTCTGACATCTCATCCGTTCCTTCTAATGGCGCTTGTACCCGCGCCGCCATCTCTACAGGTTTTGCACCTTTTACTGCTGGAGGTTTGCAATTCCTTCCTCCCATGACGTGGGTGGCAGGTAGTTGCGCTTCTGCACACACTGCACAGCGCGGCTCTTTTACCGAGCAGCCAGCCGCTTTGTGTCCCTGTTTTCCGCAGCGGAAGCAAAGTGCGCTACGGTCGATCGTCGACGCACATCTTGGTTGGGTGTGCCCAACGCCCATACATTTGAAACACCGCATGGGGCGGGGTTCCAGTAGCCGCACCTGTGCGATGCTCCAGCCAACTTGAAGCCGGCCCGTCTGAGTTAAAACATTCGCTGCTTGGACTGGGCACTTAACGAGTGCCGTACGGGAGCCCCCTGGTCCAACGCGAACTTCTCCAGCCTTGACATGTTCGGTGGGGCAGCCGCCCTTGGATGAAACGGCCGCGGCTACGTCCACGGCGCTCACACTGTCGTCTAGCCCTGAAATGCGTATCGCCACCGTCTTTGTGGGTCTGGCGATTCGAGCTATGTCCGAAAGCACCAGTCTCATTCGCTCTGCCAACAAATCAGCCTTTTCCCCACTATCGGCCCCAGGCACTTCCAACTTCCTAGCACCGGTAGCCGTCTCTCTGATTTTAATTCCTCCTTCAATACCAAGCTCATTTAAGGAGAAATGTTCCTTAGCCCGGCAAATGACTTGGGCATAGGTAACGCCACTTTCAATTGCCTCTGGTTGCAATGTGACCACCACTGCAGTAGATTTTGGCACCTTGATGCCTGTCCTCTTTTTCCTTCTCTTCTTTTTGGGAGCCGGCCTAGTCGTAGGCTGTGTTCCCGCTGCAGGGGCTGATGCAGGAGCTTTCGTTCGCTTTTTCCTGCTTCTCACCTCTTGCCAGCCTTCTTCCTCAGGCGCGGTTGTTGCAGGCGCCTGACTGCTGTTTGGCTTTGGTTGCAGGTCTTCCGCATCCCTTCCGGTGTTTTCCTTTTCCTTCTTCTTCTTCTTCTTTTGACCCTGCCCCCGATGAGATGTGGTAGCGGGGCCTTCCTCAGCAGGTGTTACAGTTTTACACTGCTGACTATCTCGCTGCACTCTGTCAGATGCTAACGGAGGTCGGCGGCGCGGTTCTGGCAGCAGGCGATCTTGGATGCCATCGAACCTTGCGTTAATTATTGCAAGGATTCGGTCTGTATCCATCGATGCGCTTGGATGCGTGCATTTCCGACAGGGGGCCGAAGGAGCCCTCTTCAGAACTTCCATTTCCACCTTGAGTTGTTCTAACTCCTTCTGCATCTGCTCTCTTTCCGCTTTGAAGACGGAATATGCATTATGTACCGTCTGAAAGTTGGTGTACATTTTCGTGAGTTTTGCCTCTAACGCAGCACGTTCCTCCGAGGCGTTGCGATTTGCAATACTCTGCACACACTCTGTTATGCGCGCGGCCGACTCTTTGAGTATACGGACGTACGTGCCTTTCAGATGCCCCGACTTAGTGGCGACTTCGGTGATAATACCCGCCATATCACGCACTTTGTCACGTAAAGTCATGGTTGGGAGTCCTTTTAGGTCAAGGCGCCCTCTTACATCTTCGAAGCTCACCGGAGGAAGAATTTTCTTTGCCATGACTGAAATCTCATCCTCGTCGAAATCCAGCTGGTGCAAGGTGGGTATCGCTTTCGTTTTAGCATTATCCGCAAGCCGTCTTGGTGTCGGCTCTTGACCTTTTCCCCTCTTGTTTGCCGCCGATGTTAATGGCGGCGGTGCGTCTTCCATCTCAGAGCCACTGTCTTCCGAAGAATCAGGCTCTCTGCGCGGACGTTTTGCGCCGCTTGCTCTTTCATCCGATAACTCCATGTTCGTGGAGCTACGCGATGAGCTCCGGCTTCGGAGCAGTATTTCCTCGACAATAGCACTACATGACGGAATTGGAGATCCTTTGGACCTATGAGTCGTTTCCGCCTTTACCTTCCCGGCCACGAGCTCCTTCGCATGCTGTTTAGCAACACGCGTTGGTTGTATCCTGGCAGCCTCTGCGATCTTCTTTTCTCCGTCCTTCTCGGACCCAGACTTCAAATTAGTTTTAAGTTTATTCAATTTCTCCATTCTGTTCCCACGATTATGGGGGATGTAAACAGTCCACCCGGGCAGAGACCCCTGTACCCGGGTAACCCTAGTTACGCCTCGAGGGGCGGGAGGTACTCGAGGGTGACGCTAGCGGGTTGACCGTAATCCGCCAACCACCCACGCGTGGACGTGGGCGCCCCGACATCACGTTTCTCAACGCCGGGACTTTGATGTTTTTTAGAGTGGTTGTCTCCACATGGCCCCCACCGAAGTGGCGGCCCCCACTCCCTGCACCACGTACAGGGTTGCGGGTGGGCCGGAACCAGTCCTAAGACCGGAACACGCCCCCAACATGCTCGCGTAGCGAGCTGGGCCCGTAAGCCCCCCTCTCGTCATTTTTATAGAGGTTTTCTTCCTCGCAGCCCCCATCCCGAAGGATGACAGCCCCCGGCCCCGCACCATGTACGGGGTTACGGTGTACCCCTGCTCGGCTGCCGTTACCCAGGCTACCCGGGTCAGCCAGCCGAGCTCCCCCCCTGTTGTCGGATTATTAGCCGCCGTCGTATGCAATCCCCGAAGGAATTATATACGACGGCGCCCAGGATGCACCGACCCGAACCCATTGTCGTTCCCACCGCACGTGTGAAGTGGGACCTACAAAGGGCCGGGCACACGTGGAGGTTCTATCCGACCTTGCACCCCAACCTAACCTAACCTTTTTTTTTTTTTTTTTTTTTTTTTTACCAGGGGGAAATGCCTTCGCATACCCCCCCGCCACGGGGAGACAGGGGGGTTATGTGGGGCTTGAACCCACTAAAACCCCCTGGGTGTTCCTCTGCCGTATTGCGGCGGGTCACGGGATCTGGAATTGCAACCGCGGCCCGTCGCCGGTCATCCCATCGGACACAATCTCTTATTGGGAGCCTCAAACCTCCCACCAACTGTAAAAGGCACGCAGGAACACTTTGCGTGCCTTCCACCACGAAAGCCCTTCAATGGACGACGAAAAGTCCCCGTTTTCGCCGCCCGACTCTCATTGCGGAGGCGGACACGGACGTTTGCCCTTATTCCGCCCTCACACCGCTTGGCAGCTCTTCCTGGGCCACTTCCATTGCGTCCGTGCCTGCCGCTGCAATTTCTGGCTGGGCAGGCTTCGGAGCAGTGGTCGCCGGCGCTCGTCCTTTCCTCTTTGTTGTGGGGGCCCTGCAGGACTTGCCCCCAAGCACATGGTCCGCGGCTACCTCCGCTGCTGCGCAGACAGCGCAATGGGGAGAGGCAGAACATGTTCCAGCTTTGTGGCCGGACAGACCGCACCGGTAGCATATCTCGCTGCGGTCTACCTCACTCGTGCATTTTTCACGAACATGTCCCTTCTCGAGACACCTGAAGCATCTCATGGGCCTCGGCGGAAGAATTTTAACGGATGCCGAGACCCAGCCAACCAAGAGTTTCTTCCCACACTCTGTTATTTTCTTTGCGGCTGCCACTGGGCACCTGACAAGAGTGGCGCCCATGCCAAAGCGGCTGCGATATATGTCGCCCACAAGAACCATATCCTCGGAGCAATCCCCAGCCTTTGCAACGGCCGCACGAACTTCATCAGCCGAAGCCGAGTCGTCCAAACCCGATATTCGAAACGCTGCGAATTTAGTAGGCCTCGACACCTCTGCAACATTTGGGTCCAATACCTCCTTGAGCCGACTGAGAAGTCGGTCTGCTCTCTCCCCGCCGTCTGCCCCTCGTAACTCGATTTTGCGGGCACCCGTAGCCGCAGCTCTGCAGGCTAGGCCTTCGCCGATTATTGAGGCGTCAATATGGTTCTTTAGTGACGAAAGCACTTGGGCGTACGTCGTCCCCTTTTCGACAGCTTCGGGCTGCAGTTTGATGACAACTGCAGCCGCTTTAGGGGTGCGCAACCGTATTTTAGCCTTTCCGGGGGCTTTCTGCTTCCCTTCTTTGGGTTGCTGCTTCTCCTTAATGACCTTGCCATTTCTACCGACCGTTTGCCAGCCGCCGTCTGTGGCCCCGGTATCAGGTGCCGGTTGTTTAGGAGGAGAGGACTCCTTTGACGGTGCAGCTGCAGGTATGGTGGCTGCCTTCTTCTTATTTTTCTTCTCCTTTTTCTTCTTGGCAGAAGTGGAAGCAGGAGGGGCCGCCACCGACGACTTAGGCTGCGACAGGTCACGCGCAGGAGTTTCGGTGTGTCCACTCTCTTTCCTTTTATCGGCTGCTAGAGGAGGTCTTAATCTCACCTCGGGTGGGAGCCGCCGACTCAGGCCCTCGATACGAGCACTGACCATAGTGCCAGCCTGCTCTGCAATAAGCCTCTGTAGCTCCTCCAGCGTCATATCTCCTATGGTCTTTTGTGAGCGACGTTGTCTCCTTTGGGGCGCGCTTAGAACTGACCCTTCATGCTGTCTGTCCAGTCCACCACGCACGAGTTCCAGTTCGCGTCGCACAGCACCCATCTCTTCTCTGAGCCGCATGTTGTCCGCAGAAATGCGGGCATTCTCGGATCTGGTCAGAGCGAGCTCTTCTGCCGTCTTCTCCAGGCGTACCTCTAATCGCCTGATATCTTCGTTTGTGTTACGCCCGTACATGGCGTTCATCATTTCCTTGATAAGGCCCGCAGAATCCTTGAGGGCCTTTACGCTCGTACCTTTAAGATGAGCCGATTTCGTGGCCACCTCCAGGACCGCGGAGACTCCGTCCATGCCCCTTTTGAGGAGCTCGCATTTTGGGAGATCGTCAGGATTCTCCTTCAGTGGTTCTGCGGCTTTGCGTGACTCACGTAGTAGCGCTGCCTTTGCCGCTTTCTCCTCATCAGCCGGAAACTTTGGCTGTTGTGTTTTAGCTGTTTTACTATGCGGTAAATGTGAATAGCGACCCGTAGGAAATCGGCCGCGACCACGCTTCGCATCACCAACAGCAACAACTTCCTCTTCTGAGCCAAGATCGTATAATTGCTCAGTGTCTTTTGATCGTGGCCTTTTACGGCCTGGTGTCCACTCCTGGTTTAGGGGATCGAAGTCCTCTCCGATGGTCATCTGAGACGAGCAGGACGAGCTCCGACTTCGGTCCTCCCTAACACTCTCAGCTCTACTGCTGGCTCTGCTGCCAGCTCTACTCCTAGTTTCAACTCCGCTTGAGGACGGGATGGGTGTCCTCGACAAAACAACGATTGGCTGTTTGGCCAAATCATGAAGCTGTTTATCGGCCGGTTCTTTGAACACAGCCTTCTCCTCTACCTTCTTCTTCTCCTCCTCCGATAAAAACATATTTTTAAATTTAAGATTCTCCATGCTAGTCCCATGAGTATGGGGGAATTAATTGGTCCACCCGGGCAGAGACCCCTGTACCCGGGTAACCCTAATTACACCTCAGGGGGCGGGAGGTACCTGAGGGTGCCGCTAGCAGGCTGACGCTCTCCGCCAACCACCCGCGCACGGGCGCCCGACGCCGCGTTTCTCCAACGCCGGGCCTTTGAAGATTTTTTAGAGTGGTTGTCTCCACGTGGCCCCCACCGAAGTGGCGACCCCCACTCCCTGCACCACGTACAGGGTTGCGGGTGGGCCGGAACCAGTCCTCAGACCGGAACACGCCCCTGACTTGCTCGCGTAGCGAGCTGGGCCTGACGGCCCCCTCTCGTAATTTTTTATAGAGGTTTTCTTCCTCGCGGCCCCCATCCCGAAGGATGACAGCCCCCGGCCCCGCACCATGTACGGGGTTACGGTTTACCCCTGCTCGGCTGCCGTTACCCAGGCTACCCGGGTCAGCCAGCCGAGCTCCCCCCCTGCGTCGGATTATTAGCCACCTTCGTATGCAATCCCCGAAGGGATTACATACGAAGGCGCCCAGAGTGCACCGACCCAAACCCATTATCGTTCCCACCGCACGTGTGAAGCGGGACCCACAATGGGCCGGGCACACGTGGAGGTTCTATCCGACCTTGCACCCCTAACCTAACCTAACCTAACCTAACCTTTTTTTTTTTTTTTTTTTTTTTTTTTTTAACGTAGGGAAATGCTTTACGCATACCCTGCCGCCGGGTATGCGGCAGGGTTATGTGGGGCTCTCCTTTGAGCACCCACCCGACGAGAGAGCCCAGTGGGTGCTCAGAGGCCTACCCACTAAAACCCTACGGTGCACTCAACGCCGCCATGGCAGGGCGGTGTGGGATTCGCTTGCGCATACTACCACAATCCACCCCGGCGGCTGGCCCGGCTGACCAGGCTCCTTCTGTTTGCCCTGCTTATGGGACCCCTGGCGTTATGGGAGATGCTCGAGCGCACGTGAGCATCTCCTCTGTCAGACGTGGACGTGCTATGCTGGCGACGAGCTACCCGGCTTGCTGCTTGCTGTCCACGTCGTGGGAGTAGGAAGTTGGCGTATTGCCTCCGCCGCCTCCCTTGGCGTCTGCGTCGAATAAGGTCCGCCTGGGCGTCTGCCTCGCGGACCCGCTCCGCGGTTTCCTTCTGCGAGATGACTTCCTCGCAGAAGGTAACCATTGCACGCCACGTATCCTCACTGCTCAGCATTTTGTCGATCACGCTAGGCAGTGATAGGTCTGAGCCAATTGCGTACTGCAAAGTCTGACGTTGACTCTCGAAGGCGGGGCACACCTCAAGAGTGTGCTGCGCCGTGTCTTCTTGAGCCCCGCACTCATGACAGCGGGGCGTAGTTTCTCTTCTCGCTACTTTGTGCAGGTACCGCCCGAAGCAGCCGTGTCCTGATAAGACCTGTACGAGTCTATACGTTAGGCTGCCGTGATTGCGTTCCCTCCAGCGTTTGAGGGCGGGGCACAGAGCATCCAATGTATTACGACCATATGCAGCCGTTTCCATGGTTGCAGCCCACCGTTCCACAATGTTTTGTGTTGCCAGCTCCCGAATTTTCTGAATTTCTTCTATTGCCGGGCGCTCTCCCCTGGCCTTTGCATCAGATCTGTATTTGTAGGCCTCTGCTAATACAGAGGCTTCTAGCTCCCAAGGGGGAGTTCCGGCAAGCGCGCAGGCCGCTCCCCAAGATATGGTTTTATACCCCCTAATAGCCCTGAGTGCAACAGCTCTCTGGGCTTTTCGAAGATATTTCCGACTCTCCGTGTTAAGGATATCTGCCCAGACAGGAGCTCCATATAGAGCCATACTCCTGACTACCCCACTGTAGAGCTCACGGCAGCTAGAACTAGGTCCTCCCACGTTCGGCAGCAGTCGACCCAGTGCCGCAGCGGCCCCGATCAGTTTTGGAGACAGCCGGCGAAAATGTTCTTCGAACTTCCACTTTGCATCCAAAGTCAGACCTAGATATTTGATATATCCCTTCACCATTATTCTTTGTCCGTTGACCATAATGTGGGCTCCAGGTGGTGGTTTCCCACGAGGACCGTAGAATAAAATAGCCTCGGATTTCTCCAAGGCAACTTGTAGGCCAAGGAGCTCAATACGCTCGCAAACGTGAGTAACTGCCGTAGACGCCCGGTGAGCTGCTTCCTCGTAGCTGCTGCCCTGTGAAACGACTAAAGTGTCATCGGCATAACAGATGACCTTTGTATGAGATGGTAGGGACCCACGCAGGATCCAATCGAAGCCGATATTCCATAACAGTGGGCCCAACACCGAGCCCTGAGGAACCCCGCAGGACATTCGTCGGGTGCACATTTCTCCACGGTGACCTAGAAAAAGTACCTCTCTATCTCGCAAGTAGTTCGCGACGACGCGCCTGAGATATTGTGGTACACCATGGTATTTGAGGGCCTCTTCGATGCAAGAGAAAGGAAGAGTGTTGAAGGCGTTGGCTATATCCAAAGATGCTGCCAAAACCCTCTCACCTTTGGATGTTGCCTCTTCTGAGATTCGTCGCAATTCTAATATGGCGTCTATTGTGGATCTTCCATTTCTAAATCCATATTGCGAGTCCGAGAGATCTGGGCCAGTCGTCTTTAAGTGTTCGTTTATACGATCCGCTATAATTCGCTCCAACAGCTTCCCTACCTCGTCCAGTAAAACGACTGGTCTGAATGCAGAGGGGGAGTTAGGTGGGCGCCCCTCCTTCTGCAGTAGCACTAGTCTCCCTTTCTTCCATGCTTTAGGGAAATGGCCACTCGTGAAGCATGAGTCGAAAATGTCCCGCAGACGATCTCCCAGGTGTTTAAGGGCCACCGGTAGGATACGGCTTGGTACGCCGTCAGGTCCTGGAGCCTTATTTTTAGCACAAGCTCGATCAACAGCATTCTTAAGCTCGTTCTCACTGATCAGCGGAACCACTTCCTGCTCCTCTCCCATCTCCAATTCTAGCTGTGTCATTGCGGGAGCGGTATGTTCATCCCTCTCAGGGAACAGTGCGGTCACTATTTCCGCAAGGAGTTCTCTATCAAATGACTCAGTGGGGGGTGCGCGGGCTAATTTGTTTCGTACTAATCGATAAGGACGCCCCCATGGGTCATTTTTGAGTTCCGCTAAAAACTCTTCCCTCGCCTCAGATTTTGCATCGCTGATTCCAATCTGTAAAGCCTTTTTTGCTCGACGATAGTCTTCCCATAGATGGGCTTCCTCAGTGGCCGAGTGTCGTCTGCGGCGGCATCTCGCATGGGCGCGGCGTGCTCGCGTGCAGGCAGCATGAAGGCTAGCGACTTCGGAAGACCACCAATATACGGCTTTTTTCGGGGGTTTCTGCGAAACTCGTGGCATAGCGGTATCACAGATTTCTGTGAGGGAAACTCCAAAGTGCTCAGCCCGTACATCGATCTCTGCAGTTGTAGGAGCAGAATTCCAGCTTTGCACAATTGCTGCTTCTTCCGCTAGGTCCTTGCTAAGACGTGACAAAGCCCAACGTGGGAACTTTCTATATCTAGCCGCTGGGTCTGGAGATTCCGGTGTAAGCTGTGGGGCGGAGAATCTAAATCTAATATAGGCATGATCAGATAAACTCTCGTCGCTTACTACCCGCCAATCCTGGATGTATTCTGCAGTGGCAGGTGTGGCAAATGTGACGTCGACTCTGGACCCCCCATTCCGTCGGATACATGTGTAGGCGGTGCCTCGATTTAATACGACTAGTCCAGTGATTGCTGCCCATCTTTCTACTAGATCACCCCTGACATTATTTTCCGGAGAGCCCCAGGTCGTCGATTTGGCGTTTAAGTCCCCCATCAGCATGACCTGTCTAGGAGCTAGTCGACGTACCAAACCACCAAGTTCTTCCATATAGGTTTCGAACTCCGAGAATCGTCTAGTTGGAGAGAAGTAGACCCCTACAATTGCAACATTTCTTCGAATGGCCGCTACATATCCTGGTCCCCTTTCGTAAATAGACATAGGGGGAGCGCTAGCGGAAGAAGAATTCACAATTGCAACTAAGCCTTCGAGGTCTCCAGCCCAGTTCGGTTGCGGAGGTATGTAGTATGGTTCCGCCATGACAGCCACGTCTATGGACCACTGCAACATCGCCTGCATAAATAAGTCTTGAGCGCGAATGCAGTGATTTAGATTCCCTTGTAGGAAGTTAGTATGGTTGTGCTGGGTCATTGTTTATCCAAATCTACTTCCTCCGGCGACGCTGTATTGCGTTTTGTCTGCGACTTCGACGCCTCTTTCCGAGACGGATCTCTAGCCTTTGTGACTGGGGGCCGGCAGTTTCTACCTCCCATGATGTGCCCTGCAGGTAGGTGCGCCTCGGCGCATACGGCGCAGTGTAATTCGGCAGAGCAATCGGCAGCTTTGTGGCCTTGTTTACTGCATCGGTAACACAGCTCTCCCCTATCTGTCTTTGCCGGGCACCTCTGTCGGGTATGGGCTAGCCCCATACACCGAAAACATCTCATGGGCAGAGGGTCCATGGCACGGACCTGAGCTGAGCTCCACCCTACGAGTAGTCTCCTAGCATCGATTATCGCTTTTGCCGCAGCTATAGGACACTGTACAACGATAGAACCCATTCCTCCCGGCCCATATCTGATGTTTCCGAGCTTTATTTGATCTGGCTGGCAGCCACCTTTACTAGCCACTGCAGCCAGGACATCTTCATTAGTGATGGAGTCATCGAGGCCTGATATACGTACGCTTGTACATTTGGTAGGCCTGATTACATGCGCCACATCTCCGAGTACTTCTTTCAGTTTGCCGGCAAGAGCATCTGCTTGCGGGCCGCTGGAGGCGCCAGGTAGAAGAAGCATTCTTGCTCCGGTCGCAGACTGTCTAACTCGTACACCATCAATACCTAGATCGCTTAGCGCAAGTGCCTCTCTTGCCTTGGTGAGAACGGAAGCGTACGAAGCGCCCTTTTCCTCCGCCTCTGGTTGTATAGCGATAATAACCGCCGAAGAGTTCGGGGGTCTAAGTTTGACTTTCTTAGGCTTTCTTGGATTTTTCGTCCTTACTTCCTTAGGCTGCTTACTAGCAGGTTTAGGTGTTGCCTGCGGTTGTGACGCTAGCGACGGCGTGTTAGTAGTAGCTTCGACTGCTTTCTGTTTTCTCTTTTTGTTCTTTTTCTTTCTGCTAACCGCCTCAGTCCAGTCTTCTGAAGGAGTAGTAGCCGTTACTATTCCGTTGATCGGTTGAACTGCTGTGACAGCCGTAGATGGACCAGCGGTTTGCGCTTTAGATTGCGAGGAAATCTTCTTTTGCGCCGTAGCAGAGGCTGTCATAGCTGCGACTTGTTTCCGATTTGCTGCCAAAGGGGGACGCGACGTCTTAGATGGTGGCAATCGCTCTTCTATGCTCGCGAATCGCGAATTTATCATTTCCCCTATCGATACCATTAGCGATCTTTTAAATTCCTCGCTGAGGCCTGCCTCTTGTCTAAGACCATGGGACTGGGGTGATCGATTTCTTTCTGAGAAAGCGGTCCGTAGTGCCTTCATTTCAGCCCTCATATTGTCCATCTCTTGACGAAGCCTAGCGTTGTCTGCTTGTAAGCGACGCGTTTCTTCAGTCAGGAAACGGGTGGCAAATGTCTCAATAATATCCCGGAGCGAAGTTGCAGCATCGACCATTGCCCTGTGGCAAGATCCTTTGATGTTTTTCGACTTCTTGATGTTACCGAGCAGTACTTCGATATCGTGCATACCCTTTTCCTTGAGTCCATCCGATGTCATCATCTGGACGAAATCATCGAAGGATGCAGTAGCCGCTTCGGACCTCCTGGGCAGCCGGTCATCACTACTTATGCTCGTCGAGTTTTCAGTTTCAGCAACTCCAGCGGTTGGCCGTTGCCGCCGAAATTCCTCTCTTGTTTTGCGACTTGCAGGCGTTTTTGTCGTTGCCGGTACGTCGACCTCAAAGTCGGAGTCCTTTTCCTTTTCTTCAGTATTAGGGCGTCCGTCTAGCCTCTTCTGGTGGCTACTGGTGACATCAGCTTCCGCCCCGCAGTCCATAAAATCTTCGTCTGAAGACATTTCCACCTCCGGTAATAAAAAGGTTGTTTTATCCGTGGACAAGGCGGCCTCACCTTGTGAAATGAGCGTGCCTTCACGCTCCCGTCTCGTCTTGCTGCGGGTTGTAATAGTGCTGCTACTACCCGTTGCTGACACAACACTTGCTACATCCTCGTTATGCTGCATTTCATTTTCAGGGCATCGAGAAATGCAAGAGCTTGCTTCTTCTATGCTTCTTAGATTTTCGGCTCCGTTTTTCTCCGGACTCAGAGCTATGTCCTCCGTGACAACATCGCCAGAAGTTGGCGATTGAAGTCGCTCCACCACGACAACAGGTTTTTTATTTGTTTTAATATTGAACTCCATACTAGTCCCACGAGTGTGGGGGAAAAGACGGTCCACCCGGGCAGAGACCCCTGTACCCGGGTAACCCTATTTACACCTCGGGGGGCGGGAGGTACCCGAGGGTGTCGCTAGCGGGCTGACGCTCTCCGCCAACCACCCGCGCACGGGCGCCCGACGCCACGTTACTCCAGCGCCGGGCCTTTGAGGATTTTTTAGAGTGGTTATCTCCACGCGGCCCCCACCAAAGTGGCGGCCCCCACTCCCTGCACCATGTACAGGGTTGCGGGTTGGCCGGAGCTGATCCTAGGACCAGACACCGCCCGAGAGGAGTGATTTTTACAGAGGTTTTCTTCCTCGCGGCCCCCATCCCGAAGGATGACAGCTCCCGGCCCCGCACCATGTACGGGGTTACGGTGTGCCCCTGCTCGGCTGCCGTTACCCAGGCTACCCGGGTCAGCCAGCCGAGCTCCCCCCCTGTTGTCGGATTATTAGCCGCCGTCGTATGCAATCCCCGAAGGAATTATATACGGCGGCGCCCAGGATGCACCGACCCAAACCCATTGTCGTTCCCACCGCACGTGTGAAGTGGGACCTACAATGGGCCGGGCACACGTGGAGGTTTTATCCGACCTTGCACCCCAACCTAACCTAACCTAACCTAACCTAACCTTTTTTTTTTTTTTTTTTTTTTTACCAGGGGGAAGTGCCTTCGCATACCCCCCCGCCACGGGGAGACAGGGGGGTTATGTGGGGCTCGAACCCACTAAAACCCCCTGGGTGTTCCTCTGCCGTATTGCGGCGGGTCACGGGATCTGGAATTGCGACCGCGGCCCGTCGCCGGTCGTCCCATCGGACACAGTCTCTTGTTGGGAGCCTCAAACCTCCCACCAACTGTAAAAGGCACGCAGGAACACTTTGCGTGCCTTCCACCACGAAAGCCCTTCAATGGGCGACGAAAAGTCCCCGTTTTCGCCGCCCGACTCTCATTGCGGAGGCGGACACGGACGCTTGCCCTTATTCCGCCCTCACACCGCTTGGCAGCTCTTCCTGGGCCACTTCCATTGCGTCCGTGCCTGCCGCCGCAACTTCTGGCTGGGCAGGCTTCGGAGCAGTGGTTGCCGGCGCTCGTCCTTTCCTCTTTGTTGTGGGGGCCCTGCAGGACTTGCCCCCAAGCACATGGTCCGCGGCTACCTCCGCTGCTGCGCAGACAGCGCAATGGGGAGAGGCGGAACATGTTCCAGCTTTGTGGCCGGACAGACCGCACCGGTAGCATATCTCGCTGCGGTCTACCTCACTCGTGCATTTTTCACGAACATGCCCCTTCTCGAGACACCTGAAGCATCTCATGGGCCTCGGCGGAAGAATTTTAACGGATGCCGAGACCCAGCCAACCAAGAGTTTCTTCCCACACTCTGTTATTTTCTTTGCGGCTGCCACTGGGCACCTGGCAAGAGTGGCGCCCATGCCAAAGCGGCTCCGATATATGTCGCCCACAAGAACCATATCCTCGGAGCAATCCCCAGCCTTTGCAACGGCCGCACGAACTTCATCAGCCGAAGCCGAGTCGTCCAAACCCGATATTCGAAACGCTGCAAACTTAGTAGGCCTCGACACCTCTGCAACATTTGGGTCCAATACCTCCTTGAGCCGACTGAGAAGTCGGTCTGCTCTCTCCCCGCCGTCTGCCCCTCGTAACTCGATTTTGCGGGCACCCGTAGCCGCAGCTCTGCAGGCTAGGCCCTCGCCAATTATTGAGGCGTCAATATGTTCCTTTAGTGACGAAAGCACTTGGGCGTACGTCGTCCCCTTTTCGACAGCTTCGGGCTGCAGTTTGATGACAACCGCAGCCGCTTTAGGGGTGCGCAACCGTATTTTAGCCTTTCCGGGGGCTTTCTGCTTCCCTTCTTTGGGTTGCTGCTTCTCCTTAATGACCTTGCCATTTCTACCGACCGTTTGCCAGCCGCCGTCTGTGGCCCCGGTATCAGGTGCCAGTTGCTTAGGAGAGGACTCCTTTGACGGTGCAGCTGTAGGTATGGTGGCTGCCTTCTTCTTATTTTTCTTCTCCTTTTTCTTCTTGACAGAAGTGGAAGCAGGAGGGGCGGCCACCGACGACTTAGGCTGCGACAGGTCACGCGCAGGAGTTTCGGTGTGTCCACTCTCTTTCCTTTTATCGGCTGCTAGAGGAGGTCTTAACCTCACCTCGGGTGGGAGCCGCCGACTCAGGCCCTCGATACGAGCACTGACCATAGTGCCCGCTTGCTCTGCAATAAGCCTCTGTAGCTCCTCCAGCGTCATATCTCCTATGGTCTGTGAGCGACGTTGTCTCCTTTGGGACGCGCTTGTAACTGATCCTTCATGCTGTCTGTCCAGTCCACCACGCACGAGTTCCAGTTCGCGTCGCACAGCACCCATCTCTTCTCTGAGCCGCATGTTGTCCGCAGAAATGCGGGCATTCTCGGACCTGGTCAGAGCGAGCTCTTCTGCCGTTTTCTCCAGGCGTACCTCTAACCGCCTGATATCTTCGTTTTTGTTACGCCCGTACATGGCGTTCATCATTTCCTTGATAAGAGCCGCAGAATCCTTAAGGGCCTTTACGCTCGTACCTTTAAGATGAGCCGATTTTGTGGCCACCTCCAGGACCGCGGAGACTCCGTCCATGCCCCTTTTGAGGAGCTCGCATTTTGGGAGATCGTCAGGATTCTCCTTCAGGGAATCTGCAGCTTTGCGTGACTCTCGTAGTGACGCTGCCTTTACCGCAATCGCCTCGTCAGCCGTCAACTCCGACTGTTTTGTTTTGGGTGTCTTTCCGTACGGTAGACGTGAATGGCGACCTGTAAGCAATCGGCCGCGACCACGCTTCGCTTCACCAGCAACAACAAACTCCTCTTCTGAACCAGGCTCGCATGACAGCTCAGGGTCCTTTGATCTTGGCCGCTTACGTCCAGGTGTCAAATCCGGGTTAAGGGGATCGAAATCCTCTCCAATCGTCATATGAGACGAGCAAGACGAGCTCCTACTTTGGTCATCCCTGAAACTTCCTGCTCTGCTGCTGGCTCTGCTGCCAGTTCTACTCCCAACAGTAACTCCGCTTGAGGACGGGATGGGTGTCCTCGACAAAACTACAAGTGGCTGCTTTGTCAAATCGATACGCTGTTTATCGGCCGGTTGCTTGAACTCAGCCTTCTCCTCTACCTTCTTCTTCTCCTCCTCCGACAAAAACATATTTTTAAATTTAAGATTCTCCATGCTAGTCCCACGAGTATGGGGGAATTAATCGGTCCACCCGGGCAGAGACCCCTGTACCCGGGTAACCCTAATTACACCTCAGGGGGCGGGAGGTACCTGAGGGTGTCGCTAGCAGGCTGACGCTCTCCACCAACCACCCGCGCACGGGCGCCCGACGCCGCGTTACTCCAACGCCGGGCCTTTGAAGATTTTTTAGAGTGGTTATCTCCACGTGGCCCCCACCGAAGTGGCGGCCCCCACTCCCTGCACCACGTACAGGGTTGCGGGTGGGCCGGAACCAGTCCTCAGACCGGAACACGCCCCTGACTTGCTCGCGTAGCGAGCTGGGCCCTTAGGCCCCCCTCTCGTAATTTTTTATAGAGGTTTTCTTCCTCGCGGCCCCCATCCCTAAGGATGACAGCCCCCGGCCCCGCACCATGTACAGGGTTACGGTATACCCCTGCTCGGCTGCCGTTACCCAGGCTACCCGGGTCAGCCAGCCGAGCCCCCCCCAGTTGTCGGATTATTAGCCACCTTCGTATGCAATCCCCGAAGGGATTATATACGAAGGCGCCCAGGATGCACCGGCACGAACCCATTGTCGTTCCCACCGCACGAATGAAATGGGACCTACAATGGGCCGGGCACACGTGGAGGTTCTATCCGACCTTGCACCCCAACCTTTTTTTTTTTTTTTTTTTTTTTTTTTTTATCGAGGGGAAATGCATTAGGCATACCCCACCGTTGGGCAGACGGCGGGGTTATGTGGGACTCACCCGTCAGCAAGATGGTAATGACGGGCATACCCACTAAAACCCCCCGGTGCAACCTTCTCCGCCGTAATGGGACGGTGTGGGATTCGCTTTCGCACACTACCACAAACCGCCCCGACGTGTGGCCCGGCTATCCGGGCCCCTCCTTTGTGCCTGGTTTACCGGGCCCCTTACCTGGCGGGAGATGCACGCTTGCACATCTCCTCTATCGGACGTGGCCGTGCTAGGTTGACGGCGGGCTACCCTGCCCGCCGCCCTCTGGCCACGTCGTGGGAGAAGGTAGCTAGCGGCGAATTGCCTTTGCCGCCTTCCTAGGCGTCTGCGTCGAATCAGGTCCGCTTGGGCATCTGTCTCGCGGACCCGCTCCGCGGTTTCCTTCTGCGTGATTACTTCCTCGCAGAAGGTTACCATTGCCTGCCAAGAACTTCGGCTGTTGATCATGGCATTTGCCACGATAGGCAGCGACAGATCCGTGCCAACTTCTGCCATTAGTGTTCGGCGTTGAGTCTCAAAGGCATGGCATTCCTGCAGGGTATGCTGTGCCGTATCTTCTTGCGCCCCGCATTCATGACAGCGGGGTGTTGGTTCTCTTCTGGCCACTCTGTGCAAGTATCGCCCAAAACAACCGTGACCTGACAAGACTTGTACCAATCGGTATGTCAGACTTCCGTGGCTCCGCTTCATCCATCGGTCAAGAAGAGGACCCAACGCATCCAATGTTCGGCGACCATATGTTTCCGTCTCCAGATTTTGAGCCCATTGTTCAATAGCCTTTTCCAGTGCCAGTTGACGAACTCTATTTATTTCTTCAACGGCAGGATACTCGCCGTTGGCTCTCTCCTCCTTTTTGTACTTATAGGCTTCCGCTAGTGCAGAAGCCTCTAGCTCCCAAGGTGGTGCCCCAGCAAGGGCACAGGCCACACTACAAGATATCGTTCGATAGCCTCTTATAGCCCTAAGCGCGACCGTTCTCTGGACGCTCCGAAGTATCCTCCTGCTTTCCCTGGTGAGAGAATTGGCCCAGATAGGGGCTCCATATAGAGCCATGCTTCGGACCACCCCGTGGTAGAGGCGGCGACAGCTAGTATTTGGACCACCTACGTTTGGTAGCAATCGGCCAAGCGCTGCTGCGGCTCCTATTAGTTTCGGGGAGAGTCGGCGGAAATGCTCCTCGAATTTCCACTTGGCGTCTAACGTCAGGCCAAGATATTTTAAATGGCCTTTTACCTCAATCCTCTGACCCTCCACCAATATGTGTGCCCCAGGCGGAGGTTTCCCGCGGGGACCATAAAATAGGATGGCCTCCGACTTCTCAAGCGCGACCTGCAGGCCAAGGAGTCTAATGCGCTCAACAACATGAGTGACTGCGGCAGTAGCCTTTCTAGCTGCTTCTTCGTATGTGGCGCCCTGTGCAGTGACAAGGGTGTCATCGGCGTAGCAGACTACCTTACTTTGTGGTGGCAGAGACCCGCGCAGGATCCAGTCAAAGCCGAGGTTCCAGAGAAGAGGGCCTAGAACCGACCCTTGCGGAACCCCGCAAGACATTCGTCGAGTGCAAATTTCGCCCCGGTGATTTAGGAAAAGCACGTCTCTTTCTCTTAAGTAATTTGCCACGATGCGCTGGAGATACCGTGGCA
The DNA here is from genome assembly GCA_927399485.1 of Calamotropha paludella. Taxonomy (NCBI): domain Eukaryota; kingdom Metazoa; phylum Arthropoda; class Insecta; order Lepidoptera; family Crambidae; genus Calamotropha; species Calamotropha paludella. Next base: position 154,423 of record OV656822.1, read on the forward strand.
CGCCATGAAACCGTAGAGCTTCTTCAATGCACGAGAAGGGGAGTGTGTTGAAGGCATTGGCTATATCTAATGATACTGCCAATACCCTGTCCCCCTTAGACGTAGCCTCTTCTGAGATCCGCCGCAGTTCTGATATGGCGTCTATTGTGGACCTACCTGTTCGGAACCCGTACTGCGAGTTGGATACGTCGGGGCCAGTAGTCTTGAGATGCTCGTTTATTCGGCCGGCAATTATTCGCTCTAGCAGTTTTCCCGCTTCATCTAATAGGACGACAGGTCTGAATGCAGAGGGTGAATTAGGTGGGCGGCCCTCTTTCTGCAATAAAACAAGCCTTCCCTGCTTCCAGATCTTGGGGAATTGGCCATCCGTCAGACAATCGTCAAACAAGCTGCGTATGCGATCTCCAAGATGTTTAAGAGCGACTGGAATAATGCGACTTGGTATCCCGTCGGGACCAGGAGCCTTGTTTTTGACCCGGGCTCGATCCAGAGCGCCTTTCATTTCATCCTCACTAATCCGAGGGATCACTTGCTCTACTTCGAACTCAATTGAAGATGGAGTCATTGATGGAGGAATGTGTTCTCCTCTCTCAGGAAAGAGACCAGACACTACTCCAGAGAGAAGTTCTGGTTCGAACGTATCTGTCCGGGGAGCGTGGGCCATTTTATTCCTAACTAAGCGGTATGGTCGTCCCCATGGGTCTCTATCTAGGTCTGCTAGGAACTCTTCTCTTGCCGCTGCTTTGGCGTCGCTTATGCCGATCTGCAAGGCCTTTTTTGCACTGCGGTAGGCTTCCCAGAGAATCCTTTCCTCGGTGTCAGTGTGACGTCTCCGACGACACCTTGTATGAGCACGTCGAGTTCGCATGCAGGCTGCACGGAGGCTGGCGATTTCTGCTGACCACCAGTAAACTGCATTTTTCGTGGGCTTTGACGACGTTCTTGGCATGGCTGTGTCACAGATCTCTGTAAGGGAGGCACGAAGATGTTCGGCTCGTACATTAATATCAGCGGTCGTACATGCGGGATTCCAACTCTGGACTATGGACGCCTCTTCCGCCATACCTCCGTCGAATTTCGACACGGCCCATCGCGGAAATTGGTGACGCCTGGGAGCTGTGTTTGGTGATTCCCTTTCTCGTTGTATAGGTGAGATCCCGAATCTGATGTAAACGTGGTCAGACAGACTTTCATCATCTACCACGCGCCAATCTTGAGTACGCTGTGCAAACGTTGGGGTACCAAATGTCACATCGACTCTAGACCCCCCGTTCCGTCGAACACATGTATTAGCGGTACCACGATTTAAAACGACCAACCCCATGGCGACAAGCCATCTCTCAAGCAGCTCGCCTCTTACACAAGTGGTCGGAGCACCCCAAGTTGTCGATTTGGCGTTAAGATCCCCCATCAATAATATTTGCCTAGGAGCTAAGCGACCCACTACCCGACCAAGTTCCTCCATATAAATCTCGAAATCAGAGAAGCGTTTAGTGGGAGAAAAATATACCCCGATTATTGTAGTTCTCCCCCGGACAGCCACCACATATCCCGGACCCCTTTCATGTACCGAGAGAGGGAGAGAGCGAGTGGAGGAAGAGTTAACAATTGCAACCAAGCCCTCAAGGTCACCAGCCCAGTTGGGATGAGGCGGGACATAGTAGGGCTCGGCTATAACGGCTACATCAATGGACCATTGCAGCATCGCTTGCATGAACAGATCTTGGGCTCTGGCGCAGTGGTTCAGATTCCCTTGTAAAAAGCTAGTATGGTTGTATTGATCCATTACAGTTCTGTATCAGCTTCTTTCGACGTTGTGACGCCATCCGCCTGTCTATTAGGTGCTTTAGATCTTGAAACAGCCTTGGCCTGCGTGGCTGGGGGTCTACAGCTTTTACCCCCCATGATATGTCCCGCAGGCAACTGCGCGTCAGCACAAACAGCGCAATGCAGCTCGGAAGAGCAATCTGCTACCCGGTGCCCTGGTTTGCCACAACGGTAACATAGCTCACCTCTATCAGTGGCTGCAGGGCACCTTTGCCGAGTGTGAGCTAGCCCCATACAGCGGAAACACCGTAATGGAAGTGGATCCATAGCTCGGACTTGGGCAGAACTCCACCCTACAAGTAGCCTTCCGGCGTCGACTATTGCCTTAGCAGCCGCTACGGGGCACTGTACTACGACGAAACCAGTACCACCCGGTCCTGACCTGACATTGCCAGATTTAATCTGATCCGGCGTGCAGCCGCCTTTATTAGCTACAGCTGCCACAACATCCTCTTTGGTGACAGAGTCATCGAGGCCAGATACGCGCAGACCTACACACTTGGTGGGCCTTACTACGTGTGCCACATCCTTGAGTACCTCCTTTAACTTATTGGCGAGGACATCCGCTTGTGGGGCGCTAGAGGCTCCAGGAAGCAGAAGCATTCGTGCTCCTGTAGCAGATTGTCTGACTCGCACCCCATCAATCCCGAGGTCGCTTAGTGCGAGTGCTTCCCTAGCCTTGGTTAGAACGGAAGCATAGGAAGCGCCTTTCTCCTCTGCCTCTGGCTGAATGGTGATGATTACCGCCGAGGACTTTGGAGGGGTAAGTTTAGTCTTCTTCTTCTTTTTGTCCTTTTTGGATTTTCCTTTATTCGCCTTTGTAGTGGCGGGCGCGGTTGCGGCCCGCTGTTTTGGTGTCGTCTTAGGTGCAGGAGTATCTGCAGCGGTCGTAGTGGCCGCTGTTTCTTCTTGCTTCTTTCTCAATCTATTTTTCTTCTTCCTGCCGAGTGCCTCAGTCCACTGCTCCGATGAAGCAGGTGCCAAAGTTGAAATACCAGCAGGCTGATCAGTAGCGACAGCCTCTGTTGGTTGCGTGTTCGCTGCTTGAGGTGGCGTGGGAGTCTTCTTTTGGGTCGTTATGGAAGAAGAAGCTACCATGGTTCGCTTGCGGTCCGTGCTTGGTTGTGGGCGCAAGGTCTGGGATGATGGCAAACGCTCCTCTATACTCGTCAAACGCGCGTTAATCATCTCGCCGAGTGACACCATCAGAGATCGTTTCAGATCTTCGATCCAGTTTGGCTCCGGAGTGGTAGACGTAGTCGGTCCAGAGAAGGTCTGGTACCGCGCAGTAGGCGACCGATTTCTCTCTGAGAAAGCGGTGCGCAGCGCTTTAATTTCCGTTTTCATATTCTCCATCTCTTGACGAAGCCTTGCATTATCAGCCTGTAAGCGGCGTGTTTCCTCGGTCATAAAACGCGTAGCGAAAGTCTCTACGATATCACGGAGAGACACAGCTGCATCGACCATTGCTCTCTGACATGATCCCTTGAGGTTTTTGGACTTCTTTATGTTTGTCAGAAGGACCTCTATTTGCTCCATCCCTTTGTCTTTAAGGCCGTCCGATGTCATTGTTTGTACGAAATCATCGAAAGACGCAGGAGCTTCAGTATTCCTGGATGAACACCTATTACCCTCGTGTCCAGAAGTACTCGTTGTAGTCTCGCACTCAATTCCAGTCTCCATGATGGTGTGCTGCTGCCGCCTGAAGTCAGCGGCAGGTCTAACGCGACCTTTGCTTGGAGTAAGCGCCTTCGGCGTCATAGGTGTAACGCTGTCCAAGTCTGAGCAAGACTCTTCGCCGCTGAGGGCTTCGCGAGAATGCTTTTGTCTACTGTCAGCAGCTGAGAGAAATCCTTCCTCATCTGAAGAAGTTTCCACTTTTTGTGTTTCACTGTCCAATATTTGAGCGCTCCTTACCGGTAATCGATCACGCTCACGTCTTGATTTGCTGCGAGTTGTTATTGTGCTGCTGCTGCTTGCTACAGATAGCACACTCGCTGCGTCATCACCTAGCTGCAATTCCTTTTCCGAGCATTTAGGTAAGTTAGAGCTCGATTTATCCGGCTTGCTGCTTTGATCTTCGGCTCTGTTTATCTTTGGACACTGAGCTTTGTCCACCACGACAGAATCACCGAGATTCGGCGACTCCAATCGCTCCACAACAACTACAGGGTTTTTGTTTTTTTCATTTATCATCTCCATAGCTAGTCCCACGAGTATGGGGGAAAGGGTGGTCCACCCGGGCAGAGACCCCTGTACCCGGGTAACCCTACTTACACCTGGGGGGTCGGGAGGTACCCCAGGGCGACCACTAGTTGGCTGATGCACTCCCCAGCCACCTGTTCAGGCGCCCCGACACCATGTATCCCAGTGCCAGGACTTTGAGGTTTTTTAGAGTGGTTTTCTCCACGCGGCCCCCACCGAAGTGGCGGCCCCCACTCCCTGCACCACGTACAGGGCTGCGGGTTGGCCGGAGCTGGTCCTTGGACCAGACACCGCCCACGAGGAGTGATTTTTTAGAGAGGTTTTCTTCCTCGCGGCCCCCATACAGAAGGATGACAGCCCCCGGCCCCGCACCACGTACGGGGTTACGGTTTACCCCTGCTTGGCTGCCGTTACCCAGGCTACCCAGGTCAGCCAGCCGAGCTCCCCCCCTGTTGTCGGATTATTAGCCGCCGTCGTATGCAATCCCCGAAGGAATTATATACGACGGCGCCCAGGATGCACCGGCCCGAACCCATTGTCGTTCCCACCGCACGTGTGAAGTGGGACCTACAATGGGCCGGGCACACGTGGAGGTTCTATCCGACCTTGCACCCCAACCCCAACCTAACCTAACCTAACCTAACCTAACCTAACCTAACCGACCACCCAAATCAAGGCTACGGGCCACCACTCGCCAACAAAGTGACGCCGCTACCGCCATTCGTCCTGATTCTGAGGATGATGCATCACAAAGTGGCAATAACATGCCTCTATTCACCCCAACATCCCTGAGCCTCAGATACCCTGAGGACTCACCTGTACATTGTCCCTTCTCTAGCCCCAACTCTTTTGACGGCCTTCGAGCTCTTGACGTCGATAGGGAGAGCTCTTACACCAGCATACCTTCGTCGGCTATTCAGCCTCCCCCGGACATACAGCGACCTCCGGATTTTCATTCTGCTATTTCAATTAGTGACATGGGGACCTCTCAACAGAAGAAGAAGTCCAAACCCAAACCAACTGCAGCTCAATACTTTCCAGACCCACCAAGTGAAGTTGATCTCGAAGGCTGCTTTTCCACGCCTGCCAATCCTTCCAATCTGGAGGAGATGGTTGGCAACATATCAACACTTCTTAAGGGCATTTGCTGGCGCATCGACCACGCAAAAAAAGGCCTTACTAAGACCCAAAAGGAGTGGATCAAGAAGGCCGCGCAGACCTCCGATGAGTATTTGGGAAATTTACTCAGGTCTCATCCTTCCAAGAGCGTCACGGCCGCACCCTCTTCCACTCATATGGATAGCCCATCCACCTTAACTGGAAATAGCGCATCCACAGTAAAATCCAATGAACAAGGCGCAACTCTAAGTAGCCATCTTACCTCAGGCATTGAGCGCGCCGTATCTAAGGCTGTCCGCTCAGAGCTCTCTAAGATGGCTCCAACCTCACTCCCTGCCACATCCACATCTACCAGGACTTATGCACAGATGGCTGCGGGACCTTCTTCCCTGAACCTTCCCACAAGCACGCGCCACACACAGTCCTTGACCTTAGCCAATCGAGAACAAGCCACTCGTGCGGCGATCATCATCTCCTGCGGCAAGGAGGCTCCTACTAGAGAGGACGCAATCAAGGTCCTCGACAAACATCTTCGCAATAATAATAACCCCAGAATAGGCGTTTCTAACATAAGAAAGCTATCAAAAGGGAAGTTCCGCATCGAACTCGATAAAAAGGAGGACGTTGCAACAGCCATCCAGCTCATCAATCAAGATCAATCGGGCGCAAAGGCGGAACCCGAGAGGAAAATATTCCCACGAGTTATTCTCAAGGGCATCAGCAAAGATGTACCCAAAGATGACCTCACCACCATTCTCATCCAAGATAATGACGAGCTTTCACAGCTAAAAGTTGGCACCGACCTTAAGCTGTTGTTTGTCAGCTCGAACCGCAACCCCAATCTTTACAATGCCGTGCTAGGAGTGTCTCCCACCGCATGGCAAGCCCTCAAAGATATCCCCCGGGTGCGAACGCAGTATCAGCGAGTACACCTGGAGGAGTTCTCCCCCTTTGTCCAGTGCCGCAAGTGCGCTCAATTTGGACACTCTCCGCTAAAATGCTCCGCCCCAGCTGTGTGCGCCCACTGCGGGAAGGCGGGCCACGACGAACCCAACTGCGACGACAAAAAAAGGTCCTTGAAACCGACATGCACTAGCTGCGTTAACTATAACGCTAGATTTAAACTGAGCCGTACTACTGACCACTCCATATTCTCACCTAGTTGCCCCAGAGTTTCAGCAATGAAAAATAAAATAATAAGTAAAATAGATTATGGCACCCAACAGTAATTTCCCTCTTAAATTCCTTCAATGTAACATCGACCGATCTATATCAGGCTCTAAGGAGTTCCTTAGGGAATTCTGTAAAAACCCTAATCAAATAGGCTTAATATCTGAACCCTATACCGGCTCAGACAATTTTGTGAAAAATATACAGGATACTTACGTATTCCAAAAGACTGCTTCTGGCAGAATCGTTAAAGCCGCTATAATTATAAATAGAAACTTGTGCGAGAAGTTGGGCGCAATTTTTCTCCCACAGTATTCTACTCCTAACCTCGCGGTTGTCAAAATTTCAGTCAACCATCGCCAGTTGCTCATTATTTCTGTTTACATCGAACCAAGAAATGACACTTACGACACCCTCAATAGGTTATCCACTGCTTTACAGGAGCTAAATGGCTCACAAACCCTTTGCATCGTGGGGGGTGACTTTAATGGTTGGCATCCCACATGGGATCCTTTGGATCGCTTTAATCCCAGAGGCATCTTGGTCTCTGACCTCATTCAGGAAAACGACCTGCATTGTTGCAACACTGGCGATGTGCCAACTTTTGAAGCCGTTTCCCACGGAATCTACCGACCTTCATACATTGACATCACCATGGTCTCCCAGGACATGGCCAATCGCATCACTAATTGGCATGTTGACCAGACTGCTATGCTCTCTACTCAACACAAGCTCATCCGATTCACTCTGGCCACTGGTGTCTCCTCCCTTCCGTATACCCCTACCACCTCTACATACCGCTACGAAATAACTAAAGACGCGAACTGGATTCACTTTAGGGAAGATTTGTCTCTGCGTATACGAGATGCCGGATTCTTAGATGTGAATTTTGAGTCACTTAGCTCCTACGACCTGGACAACTTAGTCCTAGATTTGACAGCATGCGTAAACGAGGCGGCAGCTGCCTCCTTCCCTACCCGTGGTAATAACATCTCACCCAAAGCTCGTGCTGCGTGGTGGACCGACAGACTGACTGCCATGAAACAAGAAGTCAATGAAGCTCGCCGCAACGCGATCAGGGCTAGAAGCAGTGGTTCCCCGCTAGACGAGTGCAAACGACTCGCTGAATCACATCAAAGGAAAAAGGAGGAATACTCAGAAGCAATCAGAATGGAGTCCACTAAGAACTTTAGGGAGTTCTGCGAGCTCCAGACTGGAGAGAACGTCTGGACTATGACCAATCGTCTTCTCCGATCTGGGGCCCCCAACAAGCCTCCGGCAGCCATCCTTACAGATGATCAACGATACACGTCAGACAACCAGATGACTGCTGACGCTCTTCTCACCCACTTTTTCCCGGCTGATCCACCCGCAACGGACTCACCTACACAAGCCCAGATTCGCGCCTCAAGCTCCAACGCTCCTGACACGCCCGACGATCTCCCCTTCACCGAAGAGGAAGTACTTGAGGTTGTGCGGGACATGTCGCCCAAAAAGGCACCAGGATTAGATGGCCTGACAGCCGACATTTGCTCAAATGTGACTAGGAACTTTCCCACTCTCATCACGAACATTATGAACTGCTGTCTTAGGTTGGGTCACTTCCCACGGCCGTGGAAAAGCGCAGTAGTGAAAATTATACCCAAGCCGGGCTTAGAAGACAGCAGCTCTCTTAAGAATCATCGCCCAATAGGACTTATTTCAGTCTTCGGGAAAATGCTGGAGAAGCTCTTCATCGGCCGAATTGTCCACCATCAAGCCATCACCGGAACACTTAACTGCAAGCAATATGGCTTTCGCAGACATACATCAACTGCGCATGCTCTTAACGAAGCCGTTAATCAAATTAAATCAGCCGGCTCTGCCGGCTTACTATGCACAGCCATATCCTTAGACATACAAGCTGCCTTCAACCGTGCCTGGTGGCCTGCAATTTTAGATAGACTAAGAAAAATACAATGCCCATCTAACATTTACAAAATAGTTAAAAATTACTTTGAGAACCGCAGCGTATTACTCTCATATGCGGGCGCCAGTGCCACGAAAGGAATGGAAAGGGGTTGCGTGCAGGGTTCTGCGTGCGGCCCGGCTCTCTGGAATTTGCTGCTCGATGATCTCTTGGAGCAGCCTCTTCCAGAGGGCTGCCACATGCAGGCTTACGCGGATGACGTCCTTTTAGTTGTTGCCGCCAAAGACCCGGTGACACTACAAAATACTGCCAACCGAGCTCTGGGAATCATCACATCCTGGGGCCATAACGTCAAGCTTTCATTTGGCCCAGACAAAACTAAAGCCTTGGCATTTTCTAATAGAGCAGCCTTGGCCAAACTTAACATGAGCGACACCTCCATTCCGTTCTCCAGGGAATTTAAGCTTTTAGGCGTTATTATAGATGATCGCCTTAGATTCTCTAATCACGCCAAATACATAATCGGTAAAATAACCAAACTGTTCAACAGGCTTTGCCTCTTTGTACGTCCCTCATGGGGCGCTCACCCTGAGAACATTGACTCCATATACCGGTATGTTATCGTTCCTACCGTAACATACGCAGCTGGTATATGGGGTCACATTGCCAAACAAGCGAACATTAAAAATATGCTGGCTTCGGCACAAAGAGGATTTGCTATCAAGGCAATCAGAGGGTACCGCACTATCTCAACCTGCGCAGCTCTTGCTCTTGCCAGATTTCTCCCACTCGACTTGGAGATCCTCCGAACAAGGGAAGTCGAGAGGTCCCGTCTTACAAACACTTCCACATACCTACCCTCCGACATTCCACTGGAAACCCCTGTCCCTCTCTCAAGATTGTTGCATCCCTCCAAGCGTGTCTCGGTTACTTTTGATCTCACACCAACGCAAGAGCGCATCGACATGGCCTGCACTTCAAATAGTGTACAAATATTTACAGATGGCAGCAAACTAGAAAACGAATCAGTAGGCGCTGCCCTGGTGTGTATCGACCCTGACCGCCAAGATTCCCGCCGCGTAACCACCCGCAAATTTAAGCTCCACTCGGCTTGCACAGTCTTCCAGGCCGAGCTTTATGCTATTTGGAGAGCGTGCCAGTTAGCAGCTGAGAGGGGCTACTCTCACACACTTATCCTTTCCGATTCCCGCTCATCACTCGAGGCTCTGGGCCAACGCAGCAGCTCAGATCCTCTGGTGAACGCAATCCACAAAGTCATCGAGGACCACCTACCGCACGGAACTTTTAAGTTCTGCTGGGTAAAGGGACACGCGGGAATCGCTGGCAACTGCCTAGCAGACCAAGCTGCCGGGGCTGCAGCCTCCGCTCACTCTAGAGCTGCTTACCATCACTTCCCTATCTCCTATCCTAAAAAGATATCCCGCTCCCAAGCCTACGTCGCATGGGCTAATAGATACACCCAATCTTCACAGGGATCGCACACCAGATCTCTCCTTCCTTCAATCGGACTCATTAGTGAGCTCCATTCCATAGTTCCGCCAACATTTTATCTTACACAGTATTTAACGGGCCATGGAGCCCACAAATCCTACCTTCTTCGTTTCCACATCACCACCGATGACTATTGCCCATGCGACAACTCAACATCCCAGACACCTAAACACCTTATTGAGGAGTGCCCGCGGTTCGCCACTGGCAGACACAACTATCTGTCCCAATGCCGCAACTTCAAAGGTTGTCCCTACTCTTTCTCGGACATCATTGCCAAGCCTTCACTAACTAAAGCCTTTTGTGCTTTCGTACACAACACTTTCTCTCAATTGAAGGCATTCAACGCCTCTTGATCCGAAGGATCTGCAAGACCTGCAATAGAACTTAAATATGTAAATAGTTAGGGGAAAAAAAAAAAAAAAAAAAAAAAAAAAAAAACATATATACCTTAGTACTTAACAATTGCACTTTCGCAAACAATTTAAGTTGGTAAATTTCAACTATTATCAATGGTCCTTTATCTTTGGGCCAATCATCTATATTTTCTTCCTTCCCTTTCCTCACTTTACTGTTAGTCTATTTTCCACATCTTAAGCAATCTGTCCTCTACTCTCTTCCCCCCCCCAAGACTCCCTCACCCAAACATGTATGGAAAAGCATGCAAGGGGAGGGTTTCTGGAACAACCTATCATCATCAAATATTTATAAACTCCTCTCGCAACCATTAAATGAAAAGTAAAGAAATGCATAAATCAAATCCTTAAAAACGAAAACTAAGTATTTAAAAAAAAAAAAAAACCTAACCTAACCTAACCTTTTTTTTTTTTTTTTTTAACCTTAGGAAAATGCCTTCGCATACCACCCAGCCACGGGGAGACTGAGTGGTTATGTGGTGTGTCCACTAAAAACCTAAGGGTGTTCCGTCTGCCGCAAGTGCGGCGAACCACGGGATCGGAATATGCTACCGCGGTTCGTCGCCGGCGGTCCTGTGGAAGACCCCATCTTTTTAGAGCCCAGTGGCTCCTCCAACGGTGCGGGCGCGCCGAAACACAAACGCGCCCTGCCACCACGAGAGCCCTAATGTGGACGACGAAAATTCCCCGTTTCCGCCGCCCGGCCCTCTCAGCGGGGTTTGTCTAGGCTATCCTAGCTTGCCCCGCTACACATAGCCGCCTCTGCTGTGGCAGCTGTCTCCATGGCCTCCGCTGGTAGGCTGGTTTCAGCTCTGGGCGGAGGGACCGTGGACGCCTGCTTCTGCTGCTCGGGTTGTGACCGGGGGGCTTTGCAGGACTTTCCCCCCAGTGTATGGCCTGCGCTCAGTTTTGCCGCCGCACACAGCACGCAATGCGGCTTGGCAGTACAGTCTTTAGCCTGGTGGTCAGGTTGGCCACACCTATAACAGAGGCCGCTCCTGTCCACCGTAGCCCAGCACATTTCTTGGGCATGGCCCACCTCGAGGCATTTGTAACACCTCATGGGTCTCGACGGTAAATGATGAATAACCGCCGAGACCCAGCCTACAAGTAGTTTATTGCCGCCTACAGCCAGTTGCTTGGCGGCGGCCACCGGGCACCGAACCAGAACGGTACCGAGACCGAGGCGGCTTCGGCGTATGGTTCCGACTGTTACGGCTGTCTCTGGGCACCCTCCTGTTGTGGCTACGGCCACCTTTACTTCCTCGACCGTGACTGCATCGTCGAGGCCAGACACTCGGAAAGCAGCCGTCTTGGTTGGTCTTGAGATTTCTACCTCCGGGCCAGCAATTTGCGCCAGCTTTTCAGCCAGCTGATCAGCTCTCGCGCTGTTGTCGTCGCCAGCGATCTCAATTTTGCGGGCTCCTGTCGCGGTAGCCCGTATTTTGAGACCCGAGCCAATTATGGTGCGATCGACTTTTCCCTTCAACTGAGCCAGGACATCGGCGTACGTCACCCCTTTACTAATGGCTTCGGGCTGCAGTTTGAGCACAACCACAGCCGTTTGAGGTGGACGTAACGTCACTTTTTGTTTCTTCTTGTTCTTCTGGGGCGGCCGTGGGGTCCCCTTCGTCGGCTTCGACGGAGCTCCCTGTTTGCCGACCGTTTCCCAGCCACCATTAGATGGTCGAGGTGGGGGAGGTGCTTCCTCTTGAGCAGGTGCGGCTTGCAATCTAGCTGCAGCTGCTGCAGCAGCAGCCAAGCTAGTCTTTTTAGCTCTGCGCTTCTTCGCTCCCTTAGATGAAGCGGGTGCTACTAGAGAGCGTCCTGCTGAGTCTTTTCCTGATGGCGCGGCTTCTGCCGCTTTCTTCTTTTTATCAGCTGCCAACGGTGGCCGGACACGCTCCTCCGGCGGCAGCCTCCTTGCTAGACCCTCTATGCGGGCGTTTAGCATAGGGCCCGTCTGGTCGACAATGAGCCGACATAGTTCGTCCACGGTCATATCGCCCACGGTGTTCTGTGGGCGAAGTTGTCTGCGATCGGAGTTTTTACGCTGGGTTGATCCTACCCTGTGTATGTTCATCCCCTCACGCACCAGCTCAAGCTCTCGTCGGAGAGCCGCCATTTCCTCCTTGAGCCGTTGGTTTTCGGCTGCGATACGCGCGTTCTCAGCATTGGTGCGCGAGAGTGCCTCCTGTGTTGTCTGGAATCGTTCTTCTAGTCGTTTCGTGTCGCAACTAGTGTTGCGGTCATACATCTCGTTGAGCATCTTTTGTATTAGAGATGCAGCATCTTTAAGAGCCCTTACGCTAGTGCCCTTTAAGTGGCCGGACTTAGCGGCAACCTCTAGAACAGCGTCGACGCCATCCATGCCGCGCTGGAGTAACTCACAGTTGGCTAAGTCCTCGGGCTTTCCTTCTTGTAGTTGAGCCACCCCTTTTGATTTTGGTTTGGATGGGGGGCAAGGCTTTGTGGCTGCTACCTCTTCTTGCGCCTCAAGCTGTCGTTGTTTAGCAGCACTCAGTTCCGCATTAGCTCTAGCTAGTCCAACATATTGGCCAGTTGTTGCAGGCCTACCTCTTCCTCGGCTATCGGAGGCTGCACTTATTTTTGCTGTTGGTGCAGCTTCTTCTTCTTCTGAGCCAATGTCGCCCGGTTGTTTCGGCTCTCTAGATCTTTTCCTACCTATTGGATCCACCATCATATCCAATGTCGAGCTTCTCGAGTCTCGAGAGCTGCTTCTACTCCTGTCTTGTGCCGCAGATGTTGATGGCAATGTCATTCGCGAAAGACGAACAATCGGTTGACGGACCGCTGCTGGTTCGACAACGCAGCCTTTTCACCGTCGCCTTTCTTTGCTTCCTCCTTCTTCTTTTCGCCGGACTTCTCGTCCCTACCTCCAGAAAATAAGTTTTTAAAATTGAGTGTCTCCATCTTGTTCCCACGAGTGTGGGGGAATTAAACAGTCCACCCGGGCAGTGCCCCCTGTACCCGGGTAACCCTAAGTACACCACGGACGACGGGCGGTATCCATGGGTGACGCTAATGGGCTGACACACTCTGCCAGCCACCCGCGCACGGGCGCCCCAACACCACGTTTCTCAGCGCCGGGACTTTGAGGTTTTTTAGAGTGGTTGTCTCCACGCGGCCCCCACCGAAGTGGCGGCCCCCACTCCCTGCACCACGTACAGGGCTGCGGGTTGGCCGGAGCTGGTCGAAGAACCAGACACCGCCCAAGAGGAGTGATTTTTTACAGAGGTTTTCTTCCTCGCGGCCCCCATCCCGAAGGATGACAGCCCCCGGCCCCGCACCATGTACGGGGTTACGGTTTGCCCCTGCTCGGCTGCCGTTACCCAGGCTACCCAGGTCAGCCAGCTAAGCCCCCTCCCCCGGTTGTCGGATTATTAGCCACCTTCGTATACAATCCCCAAAGGGATTATATACGAAGGCGCCCAGGATGCACCGGCACGAACCCATTGTCGTTCCCACCGCACGAGTGAAGTGGGACCTACAATGGGCCGGGCACACGTGGAGGTTCTATCCGACCTTGCACCCCAACCTAACCTTTTTTTTTTTTTTTTTTTTTTTTTTTTTTTTTTTTTTTAAGACAGGAAATGCAGCCTTATGCATACTCCGTCGCTGGGCACGCGACGGAGTTATGTGGGGCTCTCCTTCGAGCACCCACCCGACGACGACAGGGAGGTCCGATGGGTGCTCGAAGGCATACCCACTAAAACCTGTCTGTGTGCCGTCACGGTCAGAACCGACAGCCTGGGCTCCTTGTTGGTAATCAACCAGGCTGTCCTGACTGGCCCCTATTAAGCCCCCGCGGTTACCAGGAAGATGCCCTAGCACACTTGGGCATCTTCCTCCTCAGTCCCTCGAAACCAGTGCTATGCAGGCAAGGAGCTGCCCATTCCCCGCCTGCTGGCCTCGATAGACGATTGGAGGTACACCTCTTCCATCTCAATCGCCTCTTCATCCGCGTCTTCTGCCTGGTCTTCTTCAGGCTCCCTCGGGGCGGTCGCTTTTTCTGGGGGTTTGCCCCTTGTTACAGGAGGGCCGCAACTCCTGCCTCCCATTCGATGGCCTGCTGGCCTTTGCGCTTCGGCGCACACCGCACACCAAAACTTCGCTGTACAGTCCGCTGCTCTATGGCCTTCTTTGCTGCAGCGGAAGCAGTGGCTGCTGCGATCTACCTCAGACGGGCACCTCTGCCGGGTATGACCTGTACCTAGGCAGCGGTAGCACCTCATTGGCCGGCGAGGCAGGACTCGTACATCCGCAGTACTCCATCCCACCTGTATTGTGCCAGCCCGGACCAAGTTCTTGGCCGTTGTTACGGGGCAGCTCACTATCACGGTGCCTGCACCTCCCGGACCCAAACGTATATCCCCAACCTTTATTTGGTCTTCGGGGCACTCTCCCTTTGTACTGATGGCTGAGACCACATCCGTCACTTGGACTGAGTCATCCAATCCCGATATACGTAGCTCTGCACTCCTCACCGGTCGTGAGACTCGAGCTACGTCTGACACCACTTCCTTGATTTTTATAGCCAAGTTGTCGGCCAGCGGCCCACTCGAGACACCTGGTATCTCCAATTTTCTAGCGCCAGTAGCCGTTTCTCTGACGCGTAGTCCTTCAATTCCTATATCAGCGATGTTGAAGGACGCTTTTGCCCTCTGGATTACGCTGGCGTAAGTCATTCCTTGTTTGACGGCCTCCGGAGTGAGTGTCACTATAACGGCTGCCGATCGTGGAGCTTTCAGCCTGACTGTCTTCCTCTTCTGCTTTTGCCTCACTTTGGAAGCTGTATCCGGCCTGGTTTGCTGCTCCGGCGTAGGATTTTGAGCAGATGTTGGTTTGGCCCGCCTCTTCTTCCTACTTTTCGCCTCTATCCAACCTTCCTCCGTGGCTGGAGTCACGCTGGTGCTCGTCTCCGGTTGTGGCTGCGGTGGGCTTGTCGTGGCCCTGGTACGGCGGACCGCAGTAAGGGACTTCCGAGTGGGTGGGGCATCTGGAGCAGCTGGTGCCGCCTGCGCTGCCCTCCGACGGTCAGCCGCCAAGGGCGGCCGTATAGGCTGTGAGGCGGATAGCCTCTTCTCCATTGACTCTAACCGGGTGTTTACCATCTCCCCAATAGAGATCATTAGTGAGCGCTTCAGGTCTTCCAGGGCCTTTTCCATGATAGGCGCTTGCCCGAGTCCCGCTGCTGCGTTCCCAATTGTGCAGTTTAGGCAAGTGGGTGCAGGAGTCCTCTTTAGAACTTCTAGCTCTACCTTCAACTCCTCCATTTGTGTTCGCAGGCGTTGGTTATCCTGCTCGATTGTATCACAGGCCAGCTTTAAGGAACGGTATTCCTCCGTGACCTTTCTGTACCTGGAATTTAGCACAGCACACTCCTCCGAGCTGCTTCGACTACCCACATGCTCGAGGCATTCTGTAATACGGGAGGCCGCTTCCTTCAGAACACGCACGTATGTCCCTTTTAGGTGACCCGACTTGGTGGCCACGTCAGTGACAATGCTAGTCACCATACTGGCCTTCTGACAAATAAGGCTGGTTGGAAGGTCACGAAGGATAAGTTTATGCCTTACGCTACCTGGCGGGGGTAGGTATTTTCTTGCCTTTTCAGCGATGCTCCCCTCTATTTCCTCATCGAAGTCCACCCAGTCAGCCGCCCTTATCTGGGCTTGAGTCTCGGCTATTCCCATAGCTACGGGGGCTTCTTCCTCTCCTGACTCGCTGTCTCCCGAATGACAGGGCTCTTCCGTCCGTGGACGTTTACAGTCTTGGTCTGAGTCAATGGAGTCCGTTGACGATTCCAGTGAGCTCCTGCTCCGCTCCCTCTCCTCAAAGGCTGTACCTTTCGACGCCACAATGCCAAATGGCAGGGGGGTCAACCTTACTATCGGCTGTGCGACAGGTCTTGTTGTCGCTGGCTGTTTAGCAACAGCTCCTTGCTTCGTCTTGTCTCCGTCCTTCCTGGACCTACTTCTGGTTAAAGGTTTTTTTAATATATCACTTTCCATTCTGTTCCCACGATTATGGGGGAAAAACGGTCCACCCGGGCAGAGACCCCTGTACCCGGGTAACCCTAATTACACCTCAGGGGGCGGGAGGTACCTGAGGGAGACCGCTAATGGGCTGACTGTCCTCCGCCAGCCACCTCGACGAGGCGCCCCGACACCACGCATCCCAGTGCCAGGACTTTGAGGATTTTTTATAGGGGTTTTCTCCCCGCGGCCCCCACCGAAGTGGCGGCCCCCGCTCTCGCACCACGTACGAGTTTACGGGCGGGCCGGAACCAGTCCTCGGACCGGAACACGCCCCCGACTTGCTCGCGTAGCGAGCTGGGCCCAAAGGCCCCCCCTCTCGTAATTTTTTATAGAGGTTTTCTTCCTCGCGGCTCCCATCCCGAAGGATGACAGTCCCCGACCCCGCACCATGTACGGGGTTACGGTATACCCCTGCTCGGCTGCCGTTACCCAGGCTACCCGGGTCAGCCAGCCGAGCCCCCCCCCAGTTGTCGGATTATTAGCCACCTTCGTATGCAATCCCCGAAGGGATTATATACGAAGGCGCCCAGGATGCACCGGCCCGAACCCATTGTCGTTCCCACCACACGTGTGAAGTGGGAACTACAATGGGCCGGGCACACGTGGAGGTTCTATCCGACCTTGCACCCCCCCCAACCTAACCTAACCTAACCTTTTTTTTTTTTTTTTTTTAGCGAGGGGAAATGCCTTACGCATACCCCACCGCTGGGTGGACGGTGGGGTTATGTGGGACTCGCCCGTCAGTAAAAGGCTGACGGGCATACCCACTAAAACCCCTCGGTGCACCCTCTCTGCAGCCGTTGAGTTCCGTGGGTCCGTGTTGGCAATCACCACGTGGAACCTCCGGCAGGCAGCTTGACGGCCTCCTCTCGAACGGGGGATGCCCGGGTACACATTGGGCATCCTCCCCAGTCCTGTGAGGTCGGTGCAATACCGACGGTGGATCACCCATCCACCTTCGGCTGACCTCACCGGGAGCAGGGGTTTACGCACCCTAGCGCGCCTTCCCTAACTCCCTTCCTCCGCATTGGAGATTTCCCCCCTTTGCGACGACACGGCCGCTCTATAACGTCTTCTCCAGGATGAGAAGAGCATGAGCGGCCCTCCCCCCTTATGGGCGGGGGTTAGGGCGGGATAAGGTGCGCAAAGCGCCGCCTTCTTCCACCCGTCCGTCTTCGGCGTATGAGGCTGGCATTCGTGTCTTCCTCGCGCTCCCTCTCGGCGGCCTCCTTCTGCGAGATGACCTCCTCGCAGAAGGCGAACCTAACCTAACCTAACCTAACCTAACCCAGTTACGCCGCACCCGCCGACCCAAGCGTCACGTTTTTAAGTCGCTCCGCGGCCGAAAAATCAGTAAAAATAGTAAAAGTGCCCGGTTTGTGCCGTGTGATACACCATTGTGTGCGTATTGACGAGTGGAGTGAAATAGTGAAAAAAAAAACGGAGGAGATCGGGTGAGAACTGAAAGAGTTCTCCCCGAAAAACCGGAAAAACCACGTGCTCCTGACCTTCCGACGTCAACGCCACGAGAATAAGATCGGTGACCGCACAATCGGGTACTGCAGAAACCAGCGTCGAGACACCTTCTACAACCTGGAAAAAATCCAGATTTTTTCTGCGAAAAATCAAGAAGATACAACGAATTTTCCAAAAACCACGTGGCACGTGGTCAGTGTTCCTGAGGGAGGAGCCGGGAGCCACTAGCACCAGCGTGTAGGAAGCATCCCCCCGAGTCACAGGACACCTTGGAAGTGAAAATTGGACCACAACCCACGGAGCTTTTAAGGTTACAATTCCCGGAAAAAATCCCCGAACTTTAAAAATTTTTTGTCAAAATTTTTCAGCGACAACATATTCTTTTTAATTTTTTATAAATTCAATTACCTCCTTTAGATTACACATAAAAAGTTTCGGGGATTTTCGCCAGGAAATACCGGAGATATCGAGCAACTAACCCGACAGGACCCTAAGGTCAAAATATTGGTTGCTCGAAATCTAAGGGATGAGGGTTACTACCCCAATATATAAGTTAAGATTAGTAAAGTAGGACTGGTTTCCTAGTAGTTATTGTAAAAAAAAGCCTGTTCTTTGCGGTATAGTTTTTAAGGAAGTGACAAAAACAGTTGGGTCCACGGGATAAAATTTTTTAATGCTTTATATAAAATTTAAATTTTAACGAAAAATTCTGAAACTTGTATCCCATAAAGCCAAGCAGTAGCCCTACTCGAGTAAAAAACCAGAATTTGAATATCTTAAATAAGTTCCGAGCGCCGGCACCCCAAAGATTCCCAGGTCGAGATACCAACCGCACACTAAGTTGGCCGGAGATCGCGACTTGGAAATCGACTTCCCCAATTTTCGAAAAATCAAACTTTTGGGGAAAGAAAGGGATAGGGGCTACCCCAAAACCAATTTTAGCGCAAGAATCAGAATTTTAGGTACAGTAGTTTGGGAGTAATCAGAGTTCAAACTTATATTAAATTTTCAAAATTTGCAAGATTATAAACCCTTATAAAAAATTAACCCTCGCACCCCCGTGAACCAAACTCAGGGATAAATTGGGCGACCGCGACCAAGTTCGGAATCTGAAGTAAAAACAAAGTTTTTGTTTGGGGAACAACAAAAACAACTACAAATTGTAGTTGCACCCGTTCCTTAAACATAACCCCGACTAACCCCCTGACCAAAGGTTAGGGGCTGTTTTTCAAAATCAAATATCTAGGCGTGGGGCATTTCCTAAGCATCCTAGGGAGCTACAGACCAACTCGATAGCATAAAACCCTCCAGAATTACAGGTCAGGGAATGCACCAGCAAAATCCTTAAAACTACAAGATAAATTTGTTGGCAAATAGATTAATAGGACAACCCGTTTTTTGCCCCAATTTAATACCACCGGGTAAAACTTTCCGTTGTTAGGTCTCCGTTGTTAAGTTTTTCGTTATTAAAAGTATCGTTACAATTATCTATTTTAAATTTTGGCCAATCAATCATTAACTAAATTATTCCAAGTTTCATTATTAAGACAAATTAATTTAAATTTAACCTTAAATTGTACAAATCCTTTTAAATTACCGAAATTTATAGTGTCTGGGTGATAAAGGTACCGCGGCTGGGTGTTAAGGGTAATCCAATTTTCTTTTCAAATTTTTGTATTAATTTTGTCGTGTCTGGGAGGTAAGGGCACCTTACCCAACCCTGCCACCCCTTACCCCCAACCCCCTGACCCCCTCCCGACCCCCCTGACCCCCGACCTCATTAATCGCACCCCCACGAAACCTCCCCCCCACCTCACCCCCCCCCCCCCCGCACCCCCCCGGACCTCACCCCCGAAATTTCAAGAGGCCATATCTCCGTAAGTACCGGGCCTATAGGGGAGTGCGACACCTCATTTTAAAGGGCGTCGCGAGACGCATAAAACTGCCCAGGCAAAATTTTGATTTTTGACTGAAAATTTTTGCAAAAATTTTTTATTGCGCTAAAATTTTGAAAAATATCACTTATTGAGATCCGCGCAATAGAGGCGGCGTAACTAGCCCGAACCGGACGAAACAACAAAAGCTTTACGCGAAATCACGGGAAAATAATTATTTTCCTCAACCAGATTGACATACATGCACACTACTCTTTTGAGGGTGTACATTAGTTTAGAACTAGGACCTACCTGAGCGGTAAGCGACAATATTGGACCTAGAGTGAACAAAATTTTCTCACTTACCATTTAATACTTGACGAAACTGCTCCCCACGCCCCACCCAACGAAACCGCACCTTTTTTTTTTTTGTTTTCGCAGTAAATGCGTTACGCATTCGCTCGTGCCGGGAGAGCACGAGACGATATGTGGGACTCTCCTCCATGCCCCTACCCGGCCTAGCGCCCGGTAAAGGCTTGGAGGCCTACCCACTAAAACCCTGCGGCGTCCCGCAACACAGTGGTGGGGGTCGCGTGGCCCCTTACGGCTTCTTCCGCGACCCGAACCAGTGTGGGTCCGCGCTCGTGGGCGGACCTCGCCTATGCTCCGTGAGGGACGGAGCAACGGGGTGAGCCGTGACGCCCTGAACACCCCGCACGCATGAGGGCCAAGTGCAATGCAGCTGCTGGTCTCCCGCTCCGACACCCGCTGGCCCCCTTTTGGTGAGGAAAGGAATAAACCACACCCCCCGACCGACGCCGACCCACAAGGGACGAGACTCCCGCGCCCGTGACGATCACCCAGGAACAAGTTCCCGGGCGCCATCACAGGCGGCGCGGTTGCCTCGCCCAATGCAGGCCGGAGGCGGCCGAGGTATGCTAACGGCCTTCCCCCCCCCCACCTCATCGGGATGTGCGTCCGCGGAAGCCCCCCGGAAACAATAGTTCCCGGAGGGCTTCCGCGGCCGCCATCCCATCGGGCCTCCTCTCGGCCACGCCGGGCGATAACGGAGAAAACTCAGGTATCACCCGTAGTTTCCGAGTGGGGGTCCTACCCTCGAGGAGTCGGTCCCGAGGGTCCTCCTCAAGCGCTCCGCGTGCGACCCCCGCTCGCGCCCGCGCTTCTGGCGTCTTCACGCCCCTCCCGCGAGGGAGGGGTGGAAGAGGCTCTCTCCCCCCCGAGCGTTTTCACGGGGGGGGTTGGGCACCCGATGGGCTGGGTGCCCCTTCCTCCATGGGGACCACCGGTGGTGGAGGGGCCCTCCCCTTCACCACCGGTGGGTCGCACCTGCGACTGCCCATCACATGGTCGGCCGGCCGCCCGAAGGCGGCGCACACCGAGCATGCTGGCTCCCTCTTACAGGAGGCGGCCATGTGGCCAGGCGCCCCGCACCTGAAACACAGGCCACTCCTGTCCGTCACCTCCGGACACTTGGGCTTGGTATGCCCGAGTGCAAGACACTTGAAGCACCGCAGAGGGAGGGCGGTTAGCACCCTTACCTCTGCCGTGCTCCAACCGACTCTTAGCTTGCCTTCTTCGCTGACTGCTTGGGCGGCGGCTACTGGCAGTCTGGCAGTCAACCATCTGAGACCATCGGCGCCAGGTCTCATGCTCTTGACTTGGATGGCCGTCTTCGGGCAACCCGCTTTCGCCATCATGGCATCAACGACGTCATATTCCTCGACGGAGTCGTCGAGTCCGGAGATCCGCAGTTCTGCGGTCCTTTCCGGCCTTGATATTACGGCCACGTCCCCAACAACCTGCCGGAGTTTCTCGGCTAGCCTGTCCGCCAACACCCCGCTCTCTTCCGGCACCTCAATCAGGCGTGCTCCCGTCTGTGTCTCCCTTGTTCTGACCCCGGCTGTGATGCCTATGTCAGAGAGGGAGATCGCCGCCTTGGCCCTCTTCAACATATGGGAGTAAGACTCCCCACACTCCAGCGCTTCCGGCTTCAGGACTAGGGTAACTGCCGTCGTCTTTGGCGGGTTGAGTACCCTGCGTCTCGGTCTCGGTCTTGGTCCTCTGGTCGCCATCGAGCTGGGCTCCGCGCTCTTCGCTGGGCCAATCAACGCCGCTGCGCGTCTTGCCGCCTGCCTGCGCTTTTTACGGCCGACTGCCTCCGCCCAGGTACCGCCTTGGGCAGCTGTTGGATGCACTGCCGCCTCCTCCTCTCTGCGTGTGGAGCCTGTCGATCGCTCTTCCGCAGCACGACTGCCTTCTCCCGACTTCGGTTTCGAGGGGTGAGTGGCAAGCCTCTCCCAGGCCGTCATCCGCTCGTCGACCGCTTGCCGCACTGCTTGTAGCAGTCTCTCATCGATTGCGGTCCTCTCCTGTGCGGGCTCTACGGACCTTGCCACTGCAGCCTCTCTCAGCTCAGCCACTTCTTTCTTCAGGCTCTCAACCTCGGAACTCAGCTTCCGGTTTACTCGCAGCACCTCTTCGATCTTCGACCCCTCCCGCTTGAGGACTTCCCTCGCTAAGTTCGACATGCTGAACATGGAGTCCATCATGCCGTTTACTGAGTCCAACACAAACCGTCCTTTCAATGTCTGTCCGCTGCTGTAGGCATCCTGTAGGTTGAGCGCGTGCCTCGCAGCAGAATCCCGCAGCTCCAACCACTTCTCCCGATCTTCCTTGCTCACAGACTCATCATCGACGAAGGCTTGGTCGAGAGCATCGTTCTCGTCCTCACTCGACCCATCGTCCGACAACTCCTCCGGTACGTTCTGCTGGAAAGGCTGTTCTTTCCCGGCGGTGGGAAACGTCACTACTTTGCCGCCTCGTGCGGATGAAATGGGCGAGCGCTCCCTTTCCGCTTGGCCATCCGTCTTCTTTTCGGCACTGTTTAACCCCGGACCCTGTGCGCTGTCCTTACGTCCTCCACCAGAAACTGGCTTCGAACCTCGTCCTTTATTAAGTTTTTTGTTTTTGGTAGTATTCATAGTCGACCCACGAGTATGGGAGAAATACGACGTCCACCCGGGCAGAGATCCCTGTACCCGGGTAACCCTACTTACGCCTGGGGGGTCGGGAGGTACCCCAGGGCGACCGCTAATGGGCCGACTGCGCTCCGCCGGCCACCTCCTAGAGGCGCCCCGACACCACGAATCCCAGTGCCGGGACTTTGACGATTTTTTATAGTGGTTTTCTCCACGCGGCCCCCACCGAAGTGGCGGCCCCCGCTCCCGCACCACGTACGAGCTTACGGTTGGGCCGGAACCGATCCTCGGATCGGAACACGCCCCGACATGCCCGCTGACGCGAGCTGGGCCCGAAGGCCCCCTCGGGTGATTTTTTAGAGGGGTTGTCTTCCCCGCAGCCCCCACCAGAAGGTGGCGGCCCTCGGCCCTGCACTACGTACAGGGTTACGAGCTCCTTCGACGACACCGGGCAGAACTGGTATCGCCTGAAACTCCCCTAGCTCGGCTACCGCTACCCGGGATGCCCAGGACGCCAGCCGAGCTCCCCCTTATTGGCCCGAAGGCCCCCCACGGGTGATTTTTTAGAGGGGTTGTCTTCCCCGCGGCCCCCACCTGAAGGTAGCGGCCCTCGGCCCTGCACTACGTACAGGGTTACGAGCTCCTTCGGCGACACCAGAACTGGCGTCGCCTAAAACTCCCCATACTCGGCTACCGCTACCCGGGATACCCAGGACGCCAGCCGAGCTCCCCCCCTGTTGTCGGATTATTAGCCGCCGTCGTATGCAATCCCCTAAGGAATTATATACGACGGCGCCCAGGATGCACCGGCCCGAACCCATTGTCGTTCCCACCGCACGTGTGAAGTGGGACCTACAATGGGCCGGGCACACGTGGAGAACGAAACCGCACCTGGAAACAAAAACAAAACATTAGAACACAAATACAAACACAACATACACACACGTACAGCCATAGAAACAGACACACCATAACATAAATACACCACACAACACCACCACACACTATCCAATTACATACACCCCTACCGCACCACACTCACAAGCACACACAAATACTCACCCACACACAACAATCTCACAGCACTATATACAACACACAAACACACACTATACACACTCACATCACTCACAGTCATACACACAAACAGCAAAGCAATACACACTAACGAACAATCGACGATATGGCAACGGTACGAACACCGGCCGTGTCCAAAAATATAAAACAGAAGAGTAATACGCCGCCAACACCGACGGGCACGTCTGCAGAACGAACCCCCAACAGCAGGACAATGAGGAGGACAATAATATTCTCCCAGGATAGGAGCCAGACCCACGAAATTCGTCCGGAAGAATTAGACTTTGACTTCGATGCCTTCAGTAACCGGCTTCAGGAGCAATCAAACTATATAGAGTTCGTACACGACAAGGCCGTAATGCCGGGAACAACGCGAAGCGCTAATAAACCCCTAGCGGAAGAAACCCGAAAGGCCAGAGCAAACGCCCTAGCACTGACGGAAGGAGCAAAAAACATACAAAGAATAGTAGCAGCACTACAGAGCACAAACCACCAACTACTGCAGGACACCGTAAGGACGGCAGTAGTAGAACTAGGGGAACAAATGGAAGGACGCTTGCACGGCGTAGAGACTCTAATACAGGCGTCTTCAACGTTTTACAAACCAAGGGCCAAAAAATTTTTTTTTCTGCACAGCGGGCCGCACTGTAGGTATTTTTATAAGGATTTTTTTTATTGGCAATGGTCAGAACGATAAAACAAGTAGTTAAGTAGAAAACATTTATTTATTGAGCCAACATCAACAAAAGGGACAAATAAAAAACAATACAATGCAATTGGTCAATGAGATGTCTGACACTGCTTATTTTTAACCAGTTTATCAATATCTGGTTTAATATTGCTGGTAGCAATCCTCAAACTGTTCTCAAGGTGAACATCGGTGATTCTGGTCCTCGTTTTGGATTTCACGTTTTTCATGCGTGAAAATAACTGCTCACATGTATATGTGGATCCAAAAAGTGATATTGTTTTCAGTGCATGATCTCTGATTTTGGGGAAATCTGTAATGGAGACGTATTTTGAATAGAAATCAAGCAAATCAACATCAAATTTATTTTTTAATGTTGAATTGCACTGTAGCTCTATCAATTCCATCTGAAATTCCTCCGGAACTTCTTCAACTGAAACACTGAATGGACGGGCAAATAAATTCAGGTACTTTTCGTCTCTCCGAAAATCAAGGAATCGTGAATGGAATTGTGTTTTCAGATCATGAAGTGCAGAAATATATTTGTCCATATTCGAAATCTGGAATAATGACAGATGAGGAAAATGCGTGGTAATCTTTCTTTGGAACTGGCTGATCCATAATTCGAGTTTTAATTCAAACGCTTTTAAAAAATCAAGTAATTCGTGAACTAAATTATTTTTTCCTTGTAATTTCTGATTCAAGTCATTGAGTTGTAATGTGATATCGGTAAGAAAACCCAAATCGGCCAGCCATTCTTCATCGCTGAAATGCGGCAAAGCTTTATCTTTACTTTGCATAAAATCGGCAATTTCTTTTCGCAAGTCAAAAACTCGTTTTAACATTTTACCTCGGCTCAGCCAACAAACATCGCAGAAATAAGTTATGTCACCGTATTCAGCATTAATCTCCTTTAAAAATTCCTGAAACTGCCTGTGATTCAAGCCTCGAGATTTAATGAAGTTCACAGTTTTTACTACAATACCCATAACATCTTTGATATTAACAGACTTTGCACACAAGTTTTCTTGGTGAATGATGCAATGGTACTGTACAAAAGAAACATCAGGATTATTTTTCTTTACTAAAGCAACAAGTCCTTCATTTTTTCCAACCATAGCCGGAGCGCCGTCCGTAGTAATCCCAGCCAAATTTGACATATTTAGCTTATATTTATTTACGACAGCATTGAATGATTCATACAAATCACTACCTTTTGTGCTACCTTTCATTGGAACTAAAGCAGCCATTTCTTCAGTGACAACAAAATTCCTGTCAATGCCGCGAATAAATACAGCCAACTGCGCGGTATCAGTTAAGTCTGTACTCTCGTCGAGTGCAACGGAGTAATAAACGAATTGTGACGCACGTTCCGACAACATTCTTTCTATATCCCCTGCTAGGTCTTCTATCCTCCGAGCTACAGTAACACCAGACAAACTTATTTTGGAGTAAAGTGGTTTCTGTAAGGGAGATAACACTTCTGCTGCATCCTCCAAACATTCTTTTATGAATTCACCGTCAGTAAATGGTTTTGACTTAAGTGCAATTTTTTCTGAAATAATATAGCTTACTTTTACTACTGCCTCACTGTCTTCATTATGTTTGCGGAATGAATGCTGCTGTCGTTCAAGTTGTTTCTTCAGGGACTCCACCTTATCAATACGAAGTTGTCCTTGAAGGTGAGCAAACTTACTTGAATGTTTGAAATCGTAATGACGTTTGATATTATATTCCTTGGTTACAGCAACCGATTCATTGCATACGAGGCAAATCGGCTTTTCTCCAACACAAACAAACAAATAAAAGTTCGTCCATTTTTCTTGAAATAATTGGCGCTCATCAGTAACTTTGCGTTTTCGACTAGTACTGGCTGCCATCGCACAACACATGCTGTTCAACGCTTGGCACTGACTGACTAGCTAGCGAACTACGCAACGCGTTCCAGCCGCGTGCGCTGTCACCCCCGCCCCCGCAGCCCGCTATAACCGATTCCACCTCCGCGTTACTATCGCTCTCATGGCGTTGACAGTGGGAACTTTATTTTGAACACTGGTCATGGTCAACAAGAGTCTGCACGTGCAAGCAATTCCAATTTGTAAACAAAAGAACTAATTTCTTAGAAAGTTTGGTATGCATGAAGCCGACAGTCGAGTTAATTACAGGCTAGGAATAATTAATTGTTGTCGTTTATTGAGAGTGGGCCTATGCTATTGGCGGGCCGCAGAATACATATCGGCGGGCCGCATGCGGCCCGCGGGCCGCGGGTTGAAGACGCTTGCTCTAATAGAACAAAACACGGGAAAAGTCATCAAACAGGTCACGACAGTAACCCAAAAACAACTCGTACAAAGCGAAATAGAGACCAGCTGCCTCGAGATAGTAATGAAAAAATTAGAAAACTTTGAGAAATTAACCCAAAAACAAGGAGAATTAATTGAGACGTTAACCGATCGATACGACTCACAACTAAAAGAGCTCCAAACGTCAAGAGTGCCTCAGGATGCCCCCCCACTCGAGACGCGGCTCATCAACAAACCGACCAAGGGAACACTCCACTCTGTCATCATCACCCCTAAAGACGAGCGCCAGACGAACACTGATGTCGCTGAAAAGGTCAGGGAGACGATAGACACGCCGGGAGGGGAGTGGTTCACGGTGTCCAGAATTCGCAGAGCAAAAAACAGCAAAGTGATAGTTAGCTGCGACTCGAAGCTAGAGAGGGAGCGACTGAAGAAAAAGTTGGAGAGTGCAGCGGAACACCTCAACATAACAGAAGCAGTAAACAAGGATCCACTTATTATAATAAAGGACGTAAGAAGAGCAGTTACCGACGACATAATTCTATCCTCTCTCAGAGAGCTTAAGTCGGACAAGCCCAGTGGAGCCAAAGAGGACGCAAACAGTATCATTATAAAGTACAAAAGAAAAGGAAGAATACCTGAAACAAACCATATAATAGTCAGTGTCCCAACCAAAACATGGCAGGCGGTAATAGGGAGGGGGGAAGTGATCATAGGTCGAGTCAGACACAGAGCAAGCGACCAGTCCCCCCTAGTGCAGTGCTCCAGGTGCCTAGGGTATGGACACAGCGGCAAGTATTGCAAACAAGAGGAAATTCGCTGCAGCCGCTGTGCCGAACTCGGACACATGGGGACGGACTGCCCCACACTGAGAGACCAAGACGCCATACTTAAATGCATTAACTGCGAAAGGTCTACGAGGGTCAATACAGACCACAACGCCTTCAGCTACGCTTGCCCAGTAAGATGCGAGTGGGATCAGCGAGCGAGGGCGATGGTGGCCTATTGCTAAGGGCGCCCCAGCAAACAAAACCCCCTACAAGATAATCCAAGCCAACCTTCAGCGAAAAAAGCTAGCCACAAGCGAACTCCTTGTAGAAGTTAAAAAACGCAGGGTGGCCATGGCCCTGCTACAGGAACCATACGTAGGCCCAAACAATGGAATGAAAGCCCAAAGCGGCATGCGCCTCTACCAGAACTCGGGAAACGGTATAACCAAAGCGGTAGTGGCTGTCTTCGACCCAGATATTGAGGTAACACAGCACCCAGAACTGACAAACAGCAACTTCGCGGTGATCGAGATCGGAACATCAGCAGAAAAGACTACAATAGTGTCATATTATTTCGAACCAGACAAGCAAATTGAGCCGTATCTCGATCACCTGCGTAAGATAATAAGTAAACTGGGGAGAGGAAAACTTCTCATGGGCGGCGACGCCAACGCCAAAAGCCCCTGGTGGGGAAGCCGCCTGGTAGACAACAGGGGGGAGGACATGGCTGCCACTTTGCATGAGGAAGGCTTGGAAATAATCAATACCGGAGACAGGCCCACATTTGACACCATACGAGGGGGAAAACGCTACACTAGCAGTGTTGACGTTACGGCTTGTTCGATAAGCATGCTCTGTTTGATAGAGAAATGGAGAGTGGACGAGCACCTGACCAGTTCCGACCACAATGCCATAACATTCAACATCCTACTACGAAAAGCAAAAGGAAAAACAATTCAGCGAACCACGAGAGTGTATAACACGAAGAAAGCGGAATGGTCCAAGCTGAGGGAGGAGCTGGACAGGGCCAAACAAAAATACCAAATACATGAGGACCAAATCAGAACGCTAAACAACAAGGAACAGGTCGAACATGCCGTAAAGAACCTCAGCGCGGCTATAAAGGAAGCCTGCGACAAAACCATCCCGAGGAAGAAGCCCATCAGCATACTTACCCCCCCGTGGTGGAATCCAGAAATAGCAGAAATGAAGCGCAGGACAGCCACTAAAAAGAACAGGGTCAGATGCGCCTCGGCCCTCCGAAGACCAGCGGTAGTCAAGGACTACCTGGAAACAAAAAATGAATACGAGAAGGCGGCAGCAAAGGCCCAAACCGAATCCTGGAAGGAATTCTGTAGGACACAGGACAGGGAGGGAATGTGGCAGGGTATATATAGAGTCCTCGCCAAAACCGCAAACAGGGAAGAAGATATACTTCTCGAGGAAGGCGGCAGAACACTGCAGGCAATCGACTCGGCCCAACTCCTCGCCGACACATTCTATCCTGGGGACGCAAAACATGATGATAATCCGGAACATACGCAGACAAGAGAACAGGCGGAAAAAGTTAACCTAGAGCCCACCACCAACAGCGCCCCTGACGACCCCCCATTCACTCTGAACGAGCTGATACACGCAGCTAAATCCTTCAATCCAAAAAAGGCACCGGGAGGCGATGGGTTTACGGCGGACATTTGCATGGGTGTAATAAGCAGCAACCCCGAGTTGTTCCTATTGCTGCTCAACAAATGCCTGCAACACCACAGCTTTCCGAAGACCTGGAAAGAAGCGGTTGTAGTGATACTCAGGAAGCCGAGTAGACCAGACTACAAGATTCCCAAGTCGTATAGGCCGATTGGACTACTGCCTATCCTTGGGAAAATCTACGAGAAAATGCTCGTCGGGCGTCTAAAGTATCACCTGCTGTCCAAAATCAGCAGCCAGCAGTATGGCTTTATGCCGCAGCGCAGCACCGAGGACTCCCTCTATAAACTAGTGGGGTACATCCAAGACAACCTGAGGTTGAAAAGGATGATTACCTTGGTTTCGCTGGATATAGAGGGAGCCTTCGATAACGCGTGGTGGCCAGCCATCCAGCTAAGACTAGCCGAAGAGAACTGCCCTCTCAATATCAGGAAGGTCTTCGATGACTACCTGACCGAGAGGGCGGTAACCCTTAGATATGCTGGCGTAGAGATCAAGAAGAAGACGCATAAGGGGTGCGTGCAGGGCTCGATAGCGGGTCCTCTACTATGGAACCTCCTGATAGATCCTCTGCTGAAAAGCCTCAAAGAGCGCAAATGCTACCATCAAGCATTTGCCGACGACGTAGTGCTAGCCTTTGTGGGAGACACGGCCCTTGAAATAGAGCTCCAGGCGAACGAGACACTCACACATGTCCAGGCGTGGGGAATAAAAAACAAGCTAAGATTTGCTCCCAATAAAACGAATGCCATGACCATCACCAGGAAATTAAAATATGACACCCCGCGCCTGAACATGGGTGGGACCCCCATAAAAAACGCCGACAAGCTTAAAATACTGGGCATTACTATCGACCGAGGCCTCACCTTTAAGACACATGTCGCAGACGTCTGCAGGAAGGCGACCGCCATCTATGCCCAACTTTCCAGAGCGGCCACGGCCAGCTGGGGCCTTAACCCAGATATAATACGCACCATCTACACCGCTGCAGTCGAACCAGTCATGACCTATGCAGCCAGTGCATGGGCCCCAGCAGCCGACAAAATAGGCATACAAAAGTCGCTAAACGCCCTCCAAAGAGGGTTTGCGCAAAAGATGGCCAAAGCCTATCGCACTGTCTCTCTTAATGCGGCATTAACCCTGGCTGGAATTCTCCCCCTAGACTTAAGGATAAAAGAGGCAGCACAACTGTACGAGGCCAAAAAAGGAAGAGCCCCCGAAATCCTGTGTGACAGAGAAGTGGAGCGCCCAGCCTCAACCCTAGAGAGACCCCACCCGGCTGAACAAATAGATGTTGAGTACAGTTCCATAGCCAACCGTGAAGACCTAGATGCACACTCAGCACACCAATTAAATACACTCGGCGTCAAAAAAATCGCACCTCTAAGAAAATCACGTTCAAATGGCATTAACTCTGGATATGCACATGCAGTCGTATTAATTATAATTTTATTTAAAAGGTTACTTAATTAACTTAATAAAAAAACATTATTTTTCATTATCAAATAAAACCTAAAGCAACAAATAAAGGGTCACAAAAATTCTAAGGAAATTTTGCTGCTCGGGAGAGTCGCGAGTTGCGCTAACTTTGTGGGTATAAAGAGGTCAACACGGGTTCAATGTGGGTCATTCGCTATTAAACCGTTGAAGGGGACACACGCACTGATTTTACTGAAGAAAGAACATCTGGAAAATGGACACTACAGCTGATGAGGCCGCTCAAGTGGTTGCACTACTGCAAGCAGGGGTGCGGCAGTGTGATGTCGCCCGGCAACTGAATCTGAGCCGTTTTTCGGTTCGTAGAGTCTACCAGCGCTTTTTAGAGACCGGTGGCTATATCCGGCGACATGGGTCCGGTAGACGTCGCTGCACTTCGGAAAGAGACGACCGGTTCGTTGTGTCGTACTCTTTGAGAAATCGCTTCTCAAACGCTGTTCAGCTGCAACAGGAGCTCCAGGCAGTTCGCAGACGCACCGTGAGTGTATCCACGGTTAGAAGAAGACTGAAGGAGAAGAACATAGCAGCCCGCAGAGCTGCTACAGGTCCAAAATTGACTGCAGCGCACCGACGAGCCCGCTTGCAGTTTGCTCGCGACCACGTCGATTGGACCATTGAGCAGTGGGGAGCTGTTCTCTTCTCAGACGAGACACGAGTGTGTCTTTTCTGCAACGACCGACGAAGAAGAGTATACCGGAGGCAGGGTGAACGTTTCGCTCAAGCCTGCATCCAGGAGACGGTGGAATATGGAGGCGGATCCTGCATGTTCTGGGGCGGTATGTCGGCTGCCGGCAAAACCGACCTGGTCTGCGTCTCCCGGACCGGAGGTGCTCGCGGACAAGGGTCGCTGACTGCGCGCCGCTATATCACAGAGATCCTGGATGTGCATGTGGTCCCTTTTGCCGAATCTTTTGGCGAGGGGTTCACATTAATGCACGACAACGCTCGCGCACACACTGCAGCCATCGTGAACGACTTCCTGCGGAGGTCCCAAATTCCTGTGATGCAGTGGCCAGCGAGAAGTCCTGATCTGAATCCGATAGAGCACCTCTGGGACCATCTTAAACGTAAGGTTCGATCTCGGGATCCGGCTCCTTCGACTCTAGAGGAACTCCAAACCGCGGTGATTGAAGAATGGGGTCTTATCCCTCAAGAAGAGCTCCTGAAGTTGGTGAGGTCTATGAGGGACCGTATGGAAGCCGTCATCAGGGCAAGGGGGGGTAACACTAGATTTTGAGTTAATTTTAAGACACTTTTTGTACATTTTTTTTGTAAATTATCGATTATTAATTAGGACTTAATTAAGATTTTTTATTATTTTTCAAATTTTTATGCTTTTTGTATAATTTTAATTAAAAAAAAGATTGCACTTAATTGTTGTTTGATGCTCCTTTTTGTTACCTTTCTAATGATACCTAACACTATCCTCTATATAAGGTTTAGGAATTTTTGAATAAGATTTTTATAAGGTGCGATTTTTTTGACGCCGAGTTTATATTCACAGACGGGAGCAAGATTGAGGGCAGGGTAGGAGCCGCCCTATCCTTGTAGGAAGGTACGGCTGAAACCAGGGCCCTCAAACTTGCACTACCGCCATACTGCACAGTATACCAGGCCGAACTCCTGGCGCTACATAGGGCTACACTGCTTGTATTGACTCATAAAGCCATAAATATCGGCATCTACAGCGACTCAACCGCGGCGCTACAGACGGTCGCAAACATCGACTCCCTCCATCCCTTAGCAGTCCAAGCACGAAAGAACCTTAAAGACGCTTCTTTACTAAACAAACTAGTCCAACTCTACTGGATTAAAGCACATGCTGGGCTGGAGGGGAACGAGAGGGCCGACTGTCTGGCAAAGGAAGCAGCACTAAAATGCAAAAAGAAGCCCGAATACGACCAGTGCCCTATCTCATTCGTCAAGCGAGGCATTCGAACGGCCTCCCTTGGCGAATGGAAGAGGCGATACCAGGAGGGCGGCACTGCCACCGTAACAAAAATCTTTTTCCCGGACCCCATACTGGCATATAGGATACTAGGAAAAATACAGACTGACAAAGTACTGACACAAATATTCACAGGACATGGTGGTTTTGCGGAGTATCTACACCGTTTTAAGTGTAAGGACAGTCCCGCATGCATCTGTGATCCCGATGTTAGCGAGACTGTCCTGCACATCATTGTTGACTGCCCCAACAACACCAAGGAACGCTTTGCAGTTCAACAGGAACTCCAACACGCATTAAAACCTGACAACATCCCCGCCATTCTCCAATCCAAAGACAGGATACCTTTCCTTACCTTTTGCAGAAAAATAGCCACCAAAAGCCTAGACAGAAACAAGTAAACTACATACTAAGAATTATATGCTCTAAATATATAGAATATTTAAGAACCATATAACAAATATAATGCTAAAAAAGTAACAAAACAAGCAAACAGGCAGGGAAACAAAAAATCCAGACAAACGTAAAAATATGGACTAACAAAAACTGTATAGAGACTAACCAGATATGCAACTACAATAAGACATAACATGCAAAAGCCGAACCAAAAGTAATCTAGCAACATTGTAACAAAATATAAATATGAAATAGCCAACGAACATGTAACAAAAAGAAATAAGTGTTAAAATGCATAGATATAAGCCAAGACTGTAATATAATAAGAACGAACTGTATTATCGAGCTAAAAATATCTTAGATAAAATTAATTCATAAATAGAATGTAATTAAAGATAATTAGAAAATAAGGAACATGCATTATATAGAAATAAGGTTGTATCACAAATTAGCACGTAATTAACTACAATTAGAAAGTAAGAAACATATATTATATAGAAATAAAGTTGCATCACAAACAAGAATGTAATTAAGTATAACTAGAAAGTAAGAACATGTACAATATTACTAGAAGTAATAAAGATGTATAACATACTAAATAAGATAACTGTAAATTAGGACAAATAAAAATATAACATGTATGTAAAAACAACATAACTAAATAAAAAACAGAAAATAATGTAACCGACCACCACCCATCCCTATACAAATGTAGAAACTATTAATATTAAAATAGGCGGGAATCCCAACCGCAAAATGAGAAAGAAGACGAATGCAAGAAAGAAATGTATGAGGAATGAAAGTGCGAGAGGCATACAAGCGAGAACTGGTATGAAAGAGTAAAACAGCCAAAACAGTCTCCAATTATGTTGGAGGGAGCAGCGGAAGAAAAAAAAAAAAAAAAAAAAAAACCTAACCTAACCTAACCTAACCTAACCGAACCTAACCAACCACCCTTAAATTGCTACTAAATACTTCCCAACTTTCTCGAAAAAATTCTCACGTATAGCTCTCGACCTCTATCGACCCCCCTTTGACCCCAAATTGATCCCTCCAATAGTTTTCCCAAAATAAATTCCTAAAAATTTTTCCCCATACTTAAGTCAATGTTGCCGAGTCAGCAGACCGAGCGTTGATGTCTTTTGTATGGGACCCTCTTAGCTTAGGTGGATTTTTGAGCAAAATCAGCCGACCCCAAAATTTTAAAAAATTCACAGTAAATTCGTCTTTTATCCGATTTTGATTTTGTTTTCAATTATAGCCAGCAGGGCCCCTAAGGCATCTTTTCCATATTTTTAATTAAAAAATTATTAACAATTTTCCGGAAAAAAGCGTTTTTCCAAAAAATCCTTAAAAATCGACCTAATTTTACCACTTTTTCATGCATAACTTTTTTCGATTTTAACCGATTTTTAATTTATTTGTGTTCTTTTGTAGATCTCGTTGAATCCTAACTTTTATTTCCATAACGTTTTTCTTTATCTCTTATAGTTTTAGAGGAAAAAATTCCCGAAAATTGACCAAAAAACACCTATTTTCAACCAAAACAGAAACCCTTATATCTCGAGAACCACAAGAGATTTCCCTTATCTGTTTGGATATTTATATAGCCCTTATTAACCTCTATATAATATTATTGCATCGCTTTAATACCTATAGAAATAAGTACTTTTATTCATTAAAAACTTTTATAATTTTTAATACCTTTTTTTACCAATATTACATAGTCTATAAGTTCTCTCGGTTTTAACCGATTGTTTTAGTTGTAGTTTTATATTAAATATCTCATTAAGATTTAACTTTTATTTTAATAACTTTTTTTCATATCTACTTTAGTTTTAGAAAAAATAATTCTCAAAGTCGACCAAAAAATACACCTTATTTTTACTAGAATTAAAAAAATATTAGTTATTCTTATTTTGTTTAAATATAGATACTTAGTTACCCAAGCTTTCTAACATATTGTTGCAAGAAGTAAATCTGACGGTAAACAAAGTTTTTATCGACGCTCCAAAACTCACTTTTATTTGCTTAAATTCGTCTAAGTTTCAAATCTACAGAAATCTCTAATTGTAATCTTTTCATTTAATTTTTATACATATTAGTTTAGACATCATTTAGTATAATAAGTTAGTTTTTAATTTATCAAAATCGGATAATACTTCGATTTGTTAAAATTTTTTCAAATTTCTTAGTCTCTTGTTTTTTTTTTTATAAGTAAAAATTTTTATTTTTCAATGTTTTTAATTAGCTTTCATTGCTTTTATTTATTATCTTTCCTTAGATATTAAACCCCTACATATCAAATAAACAAAATCACTAACATTTGTCATTCATATACTTAAAACACTGCATGCAAAAAAGGCAATCATTTAAATTAACTTTTCCTGACGTGTCTTCCCGAACTATGAGGAAGATCAACACACGCTCCGGCGTAAAAGCCAAAAAGAAACGGGATTCTCCAAAACCCACCACATCTAAAAACAAACAACCCACTACCACCAAAGCAACTAAAATTAAACAATCCGAACCACAAGACTATCTTACCGAATCCGGCTCCTCTGAGGATTCACACTACAACTCCGTAGAATCAGTAAACACACTCGTCGACCAATACATGGAAGACGAATATTTACCATCTAATTTAATTCTTGCTGAAGAAACCGAAGAAACAGAAGAAACTGAAGAATTTGAATACCCCAACATAGTTACAATAGGCTTAAAGCAATCATGTGACTCAATTATGGAAATAGTTGACACACCTGAATTCCTAAGAAATAAAGAAAATGTTAATAAAATTAAAGATTTAGCCAACAAAATTATAAATTATCTTACACCTAATAAAACAGAAAATACCCAATCTACTGAAACCCCTAAACACGAATGTAAGTTTGACTTTAATACACTGAAAAAATTAATTAAAGACACAATCAAAGAGGAATTATCCACCCAAAATACCCCACCACTACAAAATACATCCACATATGCGTCTGTAGCCAAAACAAATACCAAACCACAACCTAAAACTATAGATCCTATACAAAAAACCACAAAACCAGCAATCATAATAACTATACCTTCAGCACAAAATAGACAGGAAGCAACATCCAAATGGAGACAAAACTATAGTTTCAAGAACGTTCCCTATGCACCGACCAAGTTTCATCCTATCACCACTAATAAAATTAAAGTCGAATTCCAAACCAACGCGCAATGCTCTGAAACACTACAAAACCTCAAAACCAATAAAGAAGTTCAAGCCGAAATGGCACACCTCTTACAACCGATGTCCATCCTGAAAGGCATCCCCAAAGATATACCATACGCACAACTCCAAGAATACATAATTAATCAGAATGAAACTATTAAAAATTCACTTCAAGAACCCGGATCCGAACTCCACGCCTGCTTAGCAAAAAAGAACAGAAATGAAAATCTATACAACGCAATCTTTCGAGCCACACCTAATGTATGGCGTTCCGCCATAACCCTCGATAGAATAAACATCGACCACAGACGTATACACATTGCTGAGCACGCCCCACTTCTCCAATGTTACAAATGCCAGCGCTTTGGACACACTGGCAAAAACTGCACTAATGCTGACCCACACTGCAGCCATTGCTCCAATTCCGGACATTACTATCAAAACTGCCCACACAAAGACTCACCAGAGGCTGCTAAATGCACCAACTGCACCCTGCTAAACTCCCAAAAAACACCTATTTTCACCAAAACAGAAAAACTTATAGTTACCAAACTACAAGAGATATCCTCAATCTTTTTAGACTTAAAGTTAATACTCTATCAGCACTAACATATTACTGTACCAAGTAACCAATTCACAAACAAAGTTTTTAATAAACTTTGGATTTTCCAAATTTTGACCAAACATTTAAAACTTTTAATCCATCACAACTCCGTTAAATTTTAGTATTCTTAAAATATATTTTCTTTATTAAATAGATTTAGTGAAAACTTCGAAATGGTTTTTAAATCAACCCGCTTAAATTAATACCCGATTTTTCAAAAATCTTTGAAACTTTAACTTACATAAAATTATAAAAAATATTAACACTTAAATTTTCAAAAATATCTTTAAACCAATATCTTTTAATCAAAAACTTTTACATAATAAATAGATAAAACCACTTATATTTCTTACTTTTGTATCTTAAAGACCACATAATACATCACAATCTGTCAAAGAAGAAAAATCTTTTCCTTTTGGAGACACCAAAGGTTTTCACGACCGGGGCAAGGCGATTTATGGAAAGTTAAAAAGCGGATAAATAACCCTAAAGCCTCAGTGGTTTTGGGGATGAGGATCGAGTGCACCTACCTGGGCAATGATGCACGTCGAGCTTCTCGCCGGCCGGCTTCTTCTTTAGTGTTCTCCGATTATTTAATAATTTACACGGACACAATGTCACTTTTTATCACGTGATGATAGTTCACACACGGGAGCTACATATGCTCTGGAGGATTCGCGAAGAGATCCCTGGTTCCAGAGGAGCCGCTTTTACAAGGACGCGGAGCGTTTCGTGTCAAGCGCAATACTACTGTATGAAAAATTAGCCCGCGCGTGCGCGCGAGTGCGGGGGCGCTGGGGTGCACTCGGAGAAAGTGGAAGTGGGAAGGATGAGGCCTTAGGTTCCCTATCTCCCTTTAAATAGCGACAACATTTCCACCCCCCCTTAAAGGGTCACCTTTAAGCAAATTATTATAATTAAAAGTTGCGTTCAATACGCGCGGTGAAGCAATCAAAATATTTATTATGAAGTTATATGAATACGTTATTATTAAATGCGAATACATAATATATATATTTTTTAAATTAGTTTAACTTATTTATGTACGTTTATAAAAAGGCGGATAAGCGAATTATTGGGTTGGAAGTGGACACAAACGAACGACCGGACGACGGTAAGATCCTTTCGCTGTACGAACGGTGGCCACGCGTATTATACCGTCCTTAGACGGGTGAACTTCATCGACAATCCCTATCAGCCAGGCTAAGGGCGGAGCGCAATCATTCATTACAACAACAACTGTCCCCTGAGTGACGGGAGTAGTCGGTGTATTCCACTTCTGCCTAACCTGCAAACCGTGCAAGTACTCTAACCTCCAGCGGTTCCAAAATGATTGGACCAATTTGTCCATAAGGGACTGCCTATGAAGTAAATTTTCACGCTCAGAACTTACATCTGGGGCGGGTAAAGACAATAAGGGAGCCGTATGTAAGAAATTGTCCCACCACTCGGAAAAGATGCGTTTTTATGATTTTCACCATACTTTCCCAACATCCGCCGAAATGGCTAGATGCGGGTGGATTAAACCTCCAATCAATAGAATTTTCAGCAAAGAATTGATCGAAATGATTACGATCCTCCTTTAAAAACCGGTACAACTCCTTGAGATAGGAGCGAGCACCTACAAAGTTGGTACCGTTGTCTGAGTACATACATGCAACAGGACCTCGGCGGGATAGGAAACGTTTAAAAACCGCTAGAAATGAAAGTGTTGAGAGATCTGTAGCCAGCTCGATATGAACAGCGCGAGTGGTCAAACACGTAAAAACACAAATGTACGCCTTCTCTGCTCGAATGCCCCTACGCCTCACAGGTGAATATGCAATAGGGCCAGCGTAGTCGCAACCAGTATGAGTAAAGGCTTTCGGAACAGGTTGAGTTCGAAAGTCGGGCAGATCGGCCATAAGCGGGTAAGCTGGCTTGGGTTTCATTCGGAAACATCTGTTGCATCTATGTACTCTTTGTCGCACAATACGACGAGCGGACAGAATCCAATACCTTTGTCTAAGTAAAGACATTAAAAGTTCTGGACCGGCGTGAAGATTAACCTTATGATAGTAATCAATGATAAGATCAACAATGTGATCGTGACGCGGTAAAACGATAGGGTGCTTTTGCGAGAAATCTAAATTCGAGTTGGTCAAACGACCACCAACTCGTACAAGACTGTTCTCCAAGAACGGGTTGAGTTTCTTAAATGTGAGAGAACAAAGTTTATTATTCTCCAACTTTGCTATCTCGTCAGAAAAATGTATATGCTGCAGCGTCCGAAGAATTTGACGTTCAGTAACGTCTAGTTCCCCAGCGGTAACAGAAGCGGAATCCTGACGTTTCAATATTTTAGCGAAGCGACATACATAAACAGTCACTCTCATGAGCTTACTCCATGAAGATATGCGGAGAGCCAATTGATAGAGAGGAGACTCTCGAGAGGGCGAAGTAATAATATTAACAGTCAATTTCTGCTCTGGTACTTCAGAGACAGAAAGTAAATTATCACCATCGTTGAGAGGCCAAGCAGACGGGGTCTGTGAAAGCCAGGCAGGACCTGTCCACCACAAAGGATGTGCGATTAACTTACGCGGAGTAAGACAATCCGCGGGATTCTCTAGTCCTGAAACGTGATGGAAGTCACAAGCAGGAATATGTTCCGTTGCCTTGACAACGCGATTCGCCACAAAGGTTTGCCAACGATGGGGCGAGCTTTTAAGCCAATAAAGAACGACTTTAGAGTCGGTGAAAGCGTAGACGTTAATGTTTAATAAAGGAGAATAATTATTCAATACAATACGCATCAACTTTGCGAGTAGAACGACGCCGCATAGCTCGAGACGGGCGATAGTATGCGGGGTGGAGGGCGCGACTTTAGATTTCGCACATACAAGACGCACCGTAATACTGTTGCTGGTCTCGACGTGTAAATAGATGACGCCACCATAAGCGTTCTCACTAGCGTCTGAGAACCCGACTAGTGTCACGACACAGTCCCCCACTACTCCAACATGTCGCGGAATGCGTAATTCATTAAGCGCTGGCAGTTCCGAGCGGAACTGCAGCCACTGCTTGACGATGTGAGAGGGCGCTAAATCGTCCCAATCAACCCCTAACTGCCACAGTTGCTTAATTATTAGTTTTGCGAATAAAACGGCGGGCGCAATAAAACCTGTAATGTCCCAGAGCCTAGCTACGGTAGATAAAATCATGCGTTTCGTGCATGGATCGTCCTCGGGCGAATTAACATTAAAGTAAAAATCATCTGAGCCAGTGTCCCAATGTAAACCAAGTATTTTGGCTGACGAGTGTTTATCGAACTCGACTGCGGAGTGGACTTTGCGAGACTCAGGAATTGTGTCGAGAACGGCCGACGAATTACAGTTCCATTTGACCAATTCCCATTGGGCACCTTGGAATAAGTCAACCAGCTGTTGGTACGCAAGGACAGCATCCGTCTGGTTAGGGACGGAAAATACCAAATCGTCCATATAAAGACATGATGACGCAATTTCGCTAGCGTAAGGGTACTTGTGACCATCGTCGTTGATCAGCGGACGCACCGTGCGCAATGCAAGGAACGGACTCGATTTCATGCCGAAGCAGACTCGGTTAAACTCATAGAGTTTAAGCGGTTCTTGAGGACTAAACCTATAAAATATTCTTTGATAGCGACGGTCTATATCGCGTACACCTATTTGTAAAAACATTTGTTTGCAATCGGCGCTCATCCCGATTGCAAACAAGCGAAATTTTAAAATAATTTGAAAAAGATCACCCTGTAGATAAGGACCACTATGTAGGATGTCATTTAAAGAGACACCCGCGGAGGTTTTACAACTCGCATCAAGGACCGGCCGCAATGGCTTCCCTTCGCGAAGGACGCCGTGGTGCGGGATGATGTAAGAAGGAGACACGGTGTTGTCCGCGGACGCGGGGGACAAATAATCCTTGTCTATGTACTCTCGAATAGCATCGTTGTAAGCCAAACGCAATGTCGGCAATGCTTCTAATTTACGTTCGAGACACATGAAGCGTTTGCGTGCGATAACCTCGGAATCGCCGAGTGAAAAAACATCGTGACGGAACGGCAACGCCACAGTATAGCGACCACTACGAGTATCTCTCGTAGTGGTGGAGAGAAAATAATCATCACATTCCGCATCATCAGGATGATGAACGGGCGGAAGAGATACCTCTTCCAACTCCCAAAATCTTTTTAGGATTGTGTCCACGGGTTCGACTACCGTGGTGGTACAACACGACGTTAAATACGAAGAGCGGCGGCGGTGAGCGGTGGGTACGGAACCCATAATAATATAGCCTAGAACAGTTTCTATGGCGGGCGGAGCTGACGTGCCGCTGTGGACAACGCCAGGTAACAAAAAATGAGGAAATAATGACGCACCTATCAAAACGTCTATTTTATTGGGCGTAGCGAAAGAATCGTCCGCCAGCGGTAAATGAGACAAGTGGGAAAACATCGATTTATCTATAACAACTGACGGTAAGTCATCAGTAATATTTTCTACTACCAAACAATTGATATTATGGCGAGCAACGTGACGGAGCATTGGACATTGCACAAAGCGTCACGTCCGCGGGAGGCGCGCGAGCTGCGGGAGAATGAGTAGACGACGGAGTGAGCGAGTTCCGTTCAGCTGATTCTGTAACCGTAATTCCCGCCAAGTGGCGGCCATTATCCGAATCGCGAGTGAAGTGTTTCATTTTGCAAACACGACAATAAATGTTCGACGAACAAGATGAAACACGATGTTTAATACTAAGACAATTTACGCATCCATTTTTCTCTTTAACTAACTTAAAGCGCTCACTCGGGGATAGTTTATTAAAGTTAGGACATTTAAACAAATGCAAATGTGTGAAATTGGAACATAAACACTTCTGATGTGGTATAGCATTTTGAACCGTACCGACATTGACATAAGAGTGATATTTCGGTGGCGAAGGAACAGCTGATCGGGACTGCTCTTTAACATTAGCGAAGTTTCTTGCGGCGGAATTGTTAGTAGAACAAGTGGGTAGGCGGGAGGATATCTTTGATTGATTTTGAATAAACTCAACCAGACTTTTAAATGTAGGAATCCGTGATGGGTCATTGGAACTCATTTCAAATGCCCGTATGGTGTCGGAAGGTAATTTTTTAAGCGCGATGTGTAAAATAAACAGATCGTTAAGGTCATCGACCTTTATATTTTTGAGCGCGCGAACTGCGCTGACAAATTTATCCATAAAAGAATCTAAATTGGCTGTAGATGCACTATTTAATGGTTTGAAGTCTAACAACTGGTTCATGTATGTACTAGCGAGTGTGCGTTTATCTTCGTACTTATCAATGAGAGTTTGGAAAAGTAAGTTATAGTTTTCAGGACAGGGCGTAATACCTGCGCAGGCGGTCTGTGCTTTGCCCGATAATTTGCCGAGCAAATAATAAAGCCTCTCGGCGTCTGAAAGAGAGGGATAATCGTGAATTGTCGACTTAAAACTGGCAAAGAATAATGGCCACCGACGTACGTCGCCGCCAAGGACATCAACTCTATTGGAGGGGGAGAAGGTCGAGATTTGCGTAACACGTCATTATTTTTATTATTATTTGAATATTTTGTAACTAATCTTTTGACGCGATTCAAATGATACTAAACTTTTAAAATCTGGATTAGCGGTAGGTTGTATTTTCAATAAATGACTATTGTACTCATCTAAAGTATTCTGAAATTCTGAACGTAACGTGTCGATGTTGCTACTCGCGTCGAGGAACAATTCCACATTTTGGACGTCGTCGTTTGTACTTAACGTTTG
This sequence comes from Calamotropha paludella, assembly GCA_927399485.1. NCBI lineage: Eukaryota > Metazoa > Arthropoda > Insecta > Lepidoptera > Crambidae > Calamotropha > Calamotropha paludella. Next base: position 196,995 of record OV656822.1, read on the forward strand.
AGATAGGTCGTAAGCGTTTTGCATACATTCAAATAACGCGTTACGTTTGCTTTCTAATAACAAAAGTTGTTTGTCGGGAAGCGTTTCCTTACTCTTTTTAGATTCCATGTTTAGTAAATGGTAAATTGATTGTTAGGGCACAAACTAAATGGGCTGTTATGTTATTTATGCGGTGTTAATATAAGTATCAAATAAATTATTAGGCGCGGACACGCGTTGAGCTATGAACTAACAAAATGGCTACCGCGAGATCGCGAGCGTAAGCGTAGGTAAATACCTTTTTAGCGACTTTTTCAATGAAAATACACTTATAGAATGACTCTAATAAGGGCGGGTGGAATAAATTAATTAAAATGGTTCAATTTAAGACGAGATAATCCGGCTCGAAGGACCATAAATAATGGAGACGCCAAAGGTTTTCACGACCGGGGCAAGGCGAAGCCTACCTGGGCAATGATGCACGTCGAGCTTCTCGCCGGCCGGCTTCTTCTTTAGTGTTCTCCGATTATTTAATAATTTACACGGACACAATGTCACTTTTGGCACGTGATGATAGTTCACACACGGGAGCTACATATGCTCTGGAGGATTCGCGAAGAGATCCCTGGTTCCAGAGGAGCCGCTTTTACAAGGACGCGGAGCGTTTCGTGACAAGCGCAATACTACTGTATGAAAAATTAGCCCGCGCGTGCGCGCGAGTGCGGGGGCGCTGGGGTGCACTCGGAGAAAGTGGAAGTGGGAAGGATGAGGCCTTAGGTTCCCTATCTCCCTTTAAATAGCGACAACACCTTTTAACTCTAAAATTCATCCAACGACGTTAGAACAAGTCTAATCATCAAAAAAATGTGTTAGATTTTAAAATTAAAATCTAACACATTGTGAGTATAAAATATAAAACATAAAATATACGTCATCACACCAAACTCCCAAAATAAGACACAAACAGACAAACAAACCATGGAAACTCCCACTCGTGAATGCAAATTCGACATTAACTGCATCAAACAGATCATTAGAGAAACAATTAAAGAAGAACTAAACACCAACTCCAACAAATAAAAAACCTCGATACCCTCTACCAAGAAAACTTATGCCACTGCTGCTAAAACCAATAATGATATAACCACGAAACAAACAATAGAACCCGCGCAAAAAATAACCAAACCTGCCATAATAGTCACCATCCCAACCCCACAAAACCGCCAGGAGGCCACTGCCAAATGGACACAAAATTACTCATTTAAAAATGTCCCCTATGCACCCATGAAATACCAGGCAATAAAAAATAATAAAATCAAAGTGGAGTTCCATTAAAAAGTAAAAAATAATAAAAGAAAATTAATCCTAAAGTACCTATATGTATAAGTATGTATTAATATTTAAAAAAAACTTCGCGTTCGGGGACAGCATGTGACACTAATTAATTAGAAGCGGTCCCCGAACGCGAAGTTTTTCCCACTTTAACCCCCCATAACTTTTAAACGGCTCAATCGATTTTCATCAAACATATCTAAGAACACTTGCCCGTAAAACACCTGTAATAAAAAAAAAACAAAATTGAAATCGGTTCATTCGTTCGGGAGCTATGATGCGACAGACAGACAGACAGACACGTCAAACTTATAACACCCCTCGTTTTGCGTCGGGGGTTGAAAATAAAAATGAATGCACAGAAATCATTAACAATCTTAAAACTAACATAGAACTAAAAGCCGAAATGGCTAAACTCCTTCAACCGATGTTTATCATCAAGGCAATACCCAAAGAAATAGAATTTAACCAAATCAAAGACTACGTAATAAATCAAAACGAACCCATCAAAAACTCACAAACCAAACCCGGCGTCGAACTAACCGCATGCCTTGCAAAGAAAAATAAAAAACCAAAAGCTATATAGTACTATCTTCAGAGCTACACCAGAAGTATGGCGCAGCGCCAAAACACTCGAAAGAATTAACTTAGATCATCGGAGAATACACATCGCAGAACATGCACTACTCCTACAATGTTTCAAATGCTAACGATTTTTATACATACTGGAAAACATTACTGAAACCCCGAATCCCACTACAGCCACTGACAGCGGCCACCAATTTGCTAATTGCCCCAAGAAAGACTCCGCAGAGGCGGCAACTTGCACAAACTGCTCCCAGCTTAATACTAAAAACAATAAGCTCAACCTATGTAAATACAAATCATTCGTCAACCTCCAATCTGTGCTCAACAATAAAGAACTATCTTTTCAAATTGGAGGAGCGCATAAACTTTGGCACAACATAATTAAACATATGCAATAAAATAAATTCTTAAACTAAAACAAAATATAACAGAAATAAAACAATAGACAAACAGTTAAAATCAAATAAACTATCCTACACCACAACATATAAATATACGTTTAACGAACAACATCTAATATCAATCAAAAACATCAACCTAAGTAAATAAAAAGATGCGAAGAGCAGGGAACTTCATCAGTAACCTTTAAACGGATTTAAAAAAACCCTAACCGAACCTTTTTTTTTTATCTCAGGAAATGCGTTACGCATTCGCTCGTGCCGGGAGAGCACGAGATGATCGGCGTCCCACAACACATTGGTGTGGGGCGCGTGGCCCCTTACGGCTTCTTCCCGCGACCCGGAGTTGTTAGGTGATGCATTATGTTATTGTTTGGTGTATATGTTTCTTTTGTTTGTTATTGCTTTTTCTTTATTAAATATATGAAGTTCCCTTCATACTTTCCCAGGCTTAGGAAATAAATAATTTTCTTAATTTCAGTTTTATTGCTAAGCGACTTTGCACTCTATATCAATACTCGTACGATACACAACAACGAAAACCGCGTTACGAACGAGACGAAACATCGAAATATATAGCAGTTTTATACGATAATCGACCGTAACAGCTCAGTAAAAAAAGGTTATTTTACTATATCAAAGATGAAAACGAACGGAACGAGCGACGACGTCGCAATGGTCTCATTGCATTTTAGCTTGTATTTACATTAAAGGTAAGTACGAATTCGCGTCAAATATTCCGAGGACTGGTTGTGCGACGAAGACTGCTTTGAAACGAAACGTAAAACGGTTCTATCGTCGCGGAACACAAAACTGTTTTTAAAAGCAGTTCGTCTTTGGAACGCCCACCACTAGATGGTGGTGAGAGTCACCATTTAAATATCTATCTGTATGAGTTGCCTTTCTATAGACTGTATGACTAAGGGTTTGATTTGGATTCCTGCTGATTTGAATATCTAGGAAGGCTATTTTATTGTCTGTCTCTAATTCTTAATGGTGACTCTCACCACCATCCTATTAGTTGGTTACCGTAGGGAAATCTTTGTTTCAGAGAGCTCGCGGCATCTGTGACCAACAACATCTGACTGCTGAGCTTCGGCATGTCATGTGAGTACTACAAGATAACAAGTTGCGAGTACCAAGACTGCGTCACAGAGGCCGCGCCAAACCAGCCACAGTAGAACGTCAACCTGCTGTCCTTCCCTACATGAAGGGGGTACTGACAAGATTGGGAATATTCTGAAGCGGGTATCCATTAATACTTACTTTAAACCAGCCAGGAAAATTAACCAATTTTTACGACCGGACAAGTGCAATATACCCCTCCAGGCAGCAAGTGTCTACAAAATCGATTGTGACTGTCTCATACATCGGACAGACAAAGAGAAGTATAGGGACGCGCATTAAAGAACACGTAGCCGACATAAAACATAGGCGCGGTAATAGGTCTGCAGTGTGTGAGCATGCTTTTGAGGGGCCAAACCACTACATTCGTTCCGATAAACCACAAATTCTCGCGGAGAGAACAAAGATTTGTTCCTAGGATGCTACGCGAGGCTATTGAATCAGGAACATCCTAATTTCAATAGAGACGAAGGTTGGAGCGTTCCACCTGCTTGGGATCCAATAATTAATAAATTAATACCTACAAAAACACACATTGCAAGACCTGATGATGTAGTTAGCTCTTTTAGCAAATAATAACAGTAAGATGGAGGTCGGTCCCCTGCCCGAGTTGCTTTCGCTAGTTCATCTCGGAAGGGCCTCCCAATTTCCGAACTGGTAGTAGACTCAGTAGTGTAGAATGTAAACGTAATGAGAATTTAATGACTAAATAAAATATGAAAATAAAACAATTTGATTTATATAAAATGATTTTAACAATTAGGAACCAGCCCGACTAATATATTGTGAAGGTATTAGACAATACATGACAACCACTATCTTAGTCATCCTGTGATCACGGCTCCTGTAAAGGAGTCGAAACGTTATGATTATATATAAAATAAAATATGCACCAAATCCATAAAAAAAGTGTTTTATTCTAATTTGTAATGTGCGCGGAAGTCTTTCTTCTTCTTTGGCCTCGCCTTTTCCCGTTACGCGGGGTCGGCTTTCCTGGTGCTGAGGCGCCACTTATTCCGCTGGTATGCGTCGTCATCTGAAAGCCCCAACTGCTTCATATCCTTGCGGACATTCGTCATCCACGTAGTTGGGGGCCTTCCCCTCCCTCTTTGCTTTGTAGCCATGGAAAGGCAATTCTTCACGACATGGTCATCTGGTCTTCGCTGTGTATGACCGTACCATCTCAGTCTAGACTCCGTGATTTTTTCCGCAATTGGTGCAACTTTAAAGGTACCTCTTATGTGTTCATTGCACACCCTGTCTTTAAGTGTAACTCCGCCCGCCCAGCGCAGCATTCGCATCTCGGTCGTGTGTAGCTTCTGTACATGGCTTTTCTTAGCAGCCCATACCTCGCTGCCGTACAGGAGAGCTGGTCTAACAGCTGTTTTATAGACCTTGCCTTTGGTTCTAATTGTCATTTTGCTATCGCACAGTACTCCTGTAAGAGTACGCCATTTACTCCACCCACAGGTTGTCCGATGAGCTATATCCGCTTCAATGGATCCATCCGCCGAGATAACGGAACCCAAGTATTTGAAAGTGTTCACTCTAAGTAGAGCTGTGCCATCTAGCCTGACGTCCGCGTCCGCTGCGTTATCCGGATCGAAATTAAAGACCATGTATTCTGTCTTAGTTCTACTGATGCGCAGCCCATTTGACTCAAGTGCCACCCTCCATTGCTCCAAATTTTCTTGTACATCCCGAAAGTTATCGGATATTAGTGCTACGTCGTCGGCATATAGAAGGTTCCACGGATTGGGTTTTTGTATTTTTGCGGTAAGAAAATCCATCACGATATTGAACATCAAAGGGCTCATGGGGCTTCCTTGATGAACACCCACTCTAATATCAAAGCTGTCTGATAGCCCAGCTGCACTTCGCACATGAGTCTGGATATCTTTATACATGTCTTCAATGAGCCTTATGTACATTTCTGGTACCTTTTTTGCTCTCAGTGCCTGCCATATTATGGACCTTGGTACACGGTCGAAGGCTTTTTTCGAGATCGATAAAGACTATCCATATGTTTTGCTTATTAACTTGGGCTTTTTCGATGATAGTACGTACCGCATGGATTGCATCAGTAGTTCCTTTACCAGCCACAAATCCAAACTGATTTTCTGTCAGCGTGATATGCTTTAGAAGACGCTCGCTTAAAACCCTCTCCCATATTTTGAGAGTATGTGAGGTGAGTTTTATACCTCTGAAGTTTCCACACTCACGTACATCTCCTTTGTTTTTGTAAAATGGTACTAGTGAGCTTTTCCGCCAAGAGTCGGGCATGGTTTCGCTTGTAATGATGTTGTTGAACAAACTAGTAAGCCACACTTCACCATCCTGTTTAAGGAGCTTCCATAGCTCTACTGGAATGTCGTCTGGTCCGGTAGCTTTACGGCTTTTCATTTTGGAAATTGCTTTTCTGACTTCTGCTACGGAAACTTCATTAACTGTTCCTTGCGTCTTCGGTTGTTCTGATTCCGGTTGTCGTGGAAATTCCTCATTCAGTAGGCTGCTGTAGTATTCATACCATCTCCTACATATTTCTTTATCAGTTGTTAATAGCGTGCCTTCCTTATTCTTTATATATTTTGTAGCAATGAAATCTTTAGTATTTGTATGTCTTTGCTTTGCTATTTTGTATATTTCGTTGTCGGTTGCCTCTTCCAAGCGCTTATATAGATCTTGTACAGCTCTTTCCTTCTCTATTGCGATAGTTCTTTTAGAGAATTTTTTAGCCACTTTGTATTTTTCCTTATCTTCGTCAGACTTAGTTTCTTGCCAGGTCTTAAATAGGCGTTTCTTTTCGTCAACACTGTTTTTGGTTCGATTGTTCCACCAGCTAGTTTCTTTTAGATTATGAAGGGCTCCTTTGCTGATTCCTAGCACTTTCTTGGCTGTTTTAAGACAAAAATTTTCAAAGTTTGACCATACAATCGAGGGGGTGTCGTATTGAGGTACACTTTTACCGAAATAGTCAGCAATGTCGTTCCGTAGGTTGCATCCCTTTTGTGAGTGAAGCTCATGCCATTTAATTTTTGCAACTTTAGGTTTCTTAATATTTAAAAATCTACGTAGTTTCAAAGCTGCTAAGAGTAGTCGATGCTGCGACGTTAGAGGTTCGCCAGGGATAACCTTACAATCTTTAATCTGTCTTAGGTTTCGCTTATCAACTAGTATGTAGTCTATTTGTGTTTTAGTGTTCCCACTTTTATAGGTAATTAAGTGTTCATTCTTCTTTTTGAAAAAAGTGTTTACTACTGCCAAGTTATGTGATGTTGCGAATTCTAAAATTGTTTCTCCTTCCCTATTTAATTTTCCGAATCCATAGCCCCCATGCCGCCCTTCGAACCATGTCTACGCCTACGTGCCCATTAAAATCCCCACATACAAGTGTGTGTTCGGATTTGGGTATGGTCATTTGGTGAGCATGAAGGTCTTCCCAAAATTCAAGTTTGTCTGCTTCCGAGCAGTTAACCTGTGGTGCGTAGACAGAAATGATATTAAGACATGGTTGTCTTTCTAGGGCAAGCTTGACAGCTACTATTCGATCGCTGATCCTTTTTATGTCTTCTATACTTTGACTGAGATAGTGGTCTAATATAACTCCTACTCCATTCCTAGCGTTTTCCTTTCCATAATATATGAGTTTGAATCCCTTCCCTATTTGCCGTGATTTTGCACCTTTCCATTTTGTTTCTTGAACGCAACAGATATTTATACGACGTCTTTCAAGGATAGCGCTGAGTTCAGCACTGCGTCCTGTCATCGTTCCAATGTTCCAAGTGGCTATACGAACTTCGGACATTGGGGCGGTGACCCGTTGTTTCTTCTCGTCGCTTGGGGGGGACGCCCTAATATCATTTGCAGTTCGATCTTCTCCGTCGCTTGAGGGGGACGCCCTAGCTTTAATTTTCTTTCTTCTCTTGTTTTGCCTCATTTCCAGTATAAAAATTGGCTTTTGTTTTACGATCGGTTGCCACCTGACATCAAGGTCGTAGTCTTCCTGAAAGACTTGAGCGCCGCCGTTGACCCATGTAGAGTTCTTCCGCCGCCTGCTCTAATGGAACCTCCGACCTGAGAGCCCATCACAGCCGAGGACCTCTGCTCCAAGTACGCCGAAGGAGCTCCGTGGCTGGGTTTGATAACGGAGTTTTCTCTCCGGCCTGTTGGTCCGCGGGAGGTATTTTATTTCCCTCCTACCCTCCAGCCATTGGTTGGCGAGCATTCCCCCATCCGCCACCTGGGGACGCGCTCTCTTGGGGTCAGGTTCCCCCGAGAGAATGTGCGCGGAAGTGTAAGAACTAAATAAGAGATGAGTTATTTTGTTCATTGATTATAACATTATTAATCGACTAGCGGTCGCCCGCGGCTCCGCCTGCGTGGATGTCGGTTACCGCTGCAAAAATCCTACCTACCTACCTACTGAAAATAACTGTTGGTTACCCCTGAAAAGAACTGTTGGTTACCCCTGAAAAGAACTGTTGGTTACCCCTGAAAAGAACTGTTGATTAGCTCTGAGAATATCTGTTGTTTAGTTCTGAGAAGAACTTTTGCGTAGGTGTAGTTTTAAGAACGAAATCTTAAAAAAAATCGCACGAAAATTATTAGACTTCGCGCACGACCGCTGCGTAGGGAGCCGACCTCGCGTCCCGCACGCGCACCCCCGCCTTGGTGACGCTCACTTCGCAACGGGCCGTGCAGCAGAAATTGTATTATTTTAATTTCGCCATAACTTCAAAACCAAACGTCCAATTTTAATCATTCAAAAATCAAATATTATCTACATAAACTGTACTTAGTGATGAAATAATTTATTTTGATAAGGATAGCATGAGTAAAATAAATGCGTTTAAATGTAGTCCAAAAAAAAAATCATTATTTTTAAATAAAAAAATGGTTGTTATGCCACACTCGCCATAGATAGGTATAGTGTGTCGCAGACTTTTTTGTAGATATTTATAATATCTCCAATTAATTAGAATATTTAATGGTTCTATCTTTTATAGTTTAGGCAGCGTACGCAAAATAAGTATCTTTTCTGGTTGATTTTTTACACCTTGTTTCCGAAAAACCCAAATATCTTACGGAACCCTATTTTTTTCCAAAATAAAATTTAGACTATGTTACTTGTGGATAATGTAGCTTTCGAATGGTGAAAGAATTTTTAAAAACGGTCCAGTAGTTTTTGAGCCTATTCATTACAACCAAACAAACAAAGTTTTCCTCTTTGTGATATTAGTGTAGATAACACTTTTAATAAATAAAAAAGTTAACATAAAAGTAAGACACACCTTATGCACTAAGTCGCATTTAAAAAAAATTATCAACTTATACAATAATTGGTTGGAGTAAAGCAAAGGGTGTTTTTAACCACAGAATCTAAAAAAACACAGGGGTCGCCTAGGCAATTAGAAAATCGGTATGACAAAGCAATAAATTAAACGATACGATATTTCAAAAAATAACACGAGTAAAATGCATTTATTTAACCAACAGCATCAATAAATTCAAGGTATACACGTTTCATATTTTTCAGCTTAAAATTATTGTGTGTTAAACATTATTACCGCTCATTTACTGCTAAACCCGAACTTGGAAGAAAAAAATTACAATTTTATGCTACAGCATTAATAAATTCAGGCTTTACACATTTGGTATTTTCATCAACATTATTCTAAGTGCCAAAACCTATAATCACTCATTCACGAGTAAAAAGCTGTTATTTTTGTCTATTTTACACAATAGTATAAAGAAATGTATAATTAATAGTTTAATATTTTTGTGAAAATTTTCACATGTCTTAGACGCCCTGCACACACTTTGTTTTACTTCAAATCAATTCAAATCAAAACAAAATACACTTATGAAGTTTGGAAACAATCACTACTTCAAAGTGTAGGCGATTTCTCTAAACAGTCTCGCACGTTTATGTCATTTAATTTTATTACATTTTTTTTTCACTTCATCACTTCGTCAAATTGCGCGATTATTTTTATTTTTGGCTTATTATATAGGCTTTGGGCGTCCTTCACATAACCACGCCGTTTAATTTCACCTTCAAATCCCTCGATATCAATTGCAAGTCTGAACACATTTCGTTACACACACGTCAAACATGCGTCGCGGGAGGTCCCCGGGTGACTGATTTCACTGCGCAACTCCGTGCGCACCATGCGCGTGGAGCGCTTTGGGCGGTCGGGTCGTTGAACTGTAGGTATATTTTACCAGCAGTCACCAGCAGTTGTAATAATTCGCTCGGACAAAATATTTTTTTGTGGAAATTTTACCGACCCATTTTTTTCAAAAATATTATGCTTATGCCTAGAAAAAATTTGCATTGTGATTCAAATTGCAAAGCCCGAGATTAATTCATCAAAAAATCGGGTCCCAAAAGATCTTCTTTCGATCCAAATTTCTAAAGAAAAATGGACCGGGTAGTTAAATTTCGTGAATTGATTTGAAAATTAAAGTTTTTATTCCTTTTAATTAATTAAAAAAATGGTAAATCGTAATTTTTGCCACAAACAAAGCAAAACCAAACCACAGATAGACTAGCTATTTAGATACTCAGAACAATAACTAAAGCAATAGAAGCCGTGCTAAAATAAAAACTGTATAACAGCTCTCGTATTCACTTAAAGTAATCTAACATACATGGGTAAGAGCGAAATAGACAACAATTGCAAGGTTTTATTTTCTTGTCATTGTCACAAACTCTCAAAGTACAAATGTCAAATGGTTGTAATTTGGCTGTAATTTAATACTACCAAATTAAAAATACGTGTTTGATGAACGATGTTTCTGAAGTATGACCAAATTCAATGCGGTCGTATTATAGTGGCCGAACAGCTTTGTTAGCAGCTAGCGGGAAATTATCTTATTTTACAAGGAATTTGGTGATAAAACAACAGGAAAGTGTGCATACAGACGCTTAAGACATTTTGGAGTCTGCGTCCAGGATGGCTTGTGTTGTTCCAGACTGCAAGTCTAATATATCACGGAAAGAAAATACGGATGAGGTGTTATCATTTCATCGGTGAGTTTTGTTTCAAAATTCTCATATTTTTGACAATATAACAACGGTATTTTCAGAACATTGTAGTAAATTATTATTTCAAATAGATTTCTCCATGAGTTTGGGTTTAAATTGTCTTATTTTCATGCCTTTTGTTTTGTATATGATAGTTATGTGTTTTTTGTTATCGATGTCAACATTTTGGTTTTTACTTTTTGCTTTAGATTTCCCAAAGATGAAACTATTAAAAACTAGCTTTTGCCCGCGGCTTCGCTCGCGTTAAATTCGGGGTAGCACTGTTCCCCTTTCCTGAACACAGAAGAGAACTCGGAACAGAATTTTACACGTTATTTATTTTATTTTAACACTGCCATCTGTTATTAATTTTTAAACTAAACAATTTAACCTATCGTGAACGTAATATACAATAAACATATCAGCGCCATCTATCGGAATCCATGAGTTACACTTATTTATGTTTATAATGTTAATTTTCTCAAAAACTGATTGATTTATGGTAAGATTTAATGTTTTTAATATTGTTTTATTTAATTCGTTTTAATTAAATTATTTTATTATTCGTTTGTATTAAAGAACCTGTTCTAATTTTGCGGAGTCTCACACACATTTCCATCCCCTATTTTAGGGGCCGGGGGAGGATTTCTAATAAAATTGCAGGTATTTTCGTTAGTAACAAAGAGTCTGTGTGCCGATTTTAGCTTCCTGCCTTGAAAACTGCGAAAGGTCTCATATAAAATTTCACCCCCTCTTTTAAGGGGTTGGGTGCAGATTTCAAAAAAAAATGATGGGCGATTTTTTTGGTAGTCATAAATAGTCAGCATACCAATTTTTAGATTTCTACCTTGAAAATTGCGGAATGCTTCATACAAACTTCCAGCCCCCATTTTTGGGAAGTGGGGGGTTAGAAGGGGGCAAAAAGTAGCCTATGTTACTCTCCATCCCTTCAACTATCTCCACTTAAAAAAACACGTCAATTCGTCGCTCCGTTTTGCCGTGAAAGAAAGACAAACAGACAGACACACTTTCCCATTTATAATATTAGTATGGATGAATGGATACACCGTATATCAAGGATCAATTGGACACCGAAAGCGCACATTTGTTTGAAACATTTTAGACTACAGTCATTTGAGCCACATGAAAACATTTAATTTCGGCGGCTGAAAGCAAATGCTATACCCACATTACATTTACAGAACATGAAATTGCTCCTTTTTTATTCCAAACATTACCTTAGTCTTGCTTTGTCATATAATTATTTCGATCCTACCAATATATGTTCAGATTGTTAATTAACATTTTGGCAGCGTGTATCCCAAATAATAACGATAGCTTATTTACAATAATATTTTTGTGTTTCAGAAACCACTATCGCATTCAGAAGGAATTATGAATGAACCACCAAGTAAACGCCCCAAATCTATGACCACAGTTGAAACAAATACTAATTCCGATAGGTATCTCTGAACTGATATCTAATTTACAGAAAATTATAGCAGATTATAAAAACCAAATTGGAATATTAAAAAAAGAGTTAGAAAGGGTTAAAAAGACCAGCAAGTGACGTCTTCGCAATATAAACACTTTAACAAAGAGAACATTAAGGAGCAACGCGAAGAAATCTCAACTCTATAATATATTAATAGAAAAATTGAAACAAGAATATGTTCAAGCCGAACACCTAGCACTTTTAGAGTGTGTAAACAAAAATGACAAAAATTCGCGGCGAGAACTGAACTCAATTCCGGAATCAGAGTTTAAAAAATGTTTTGATGATTGGATTAAGTTGGCGTAAGTGTATCGTTTCTGAAGGAGCATACTTTGAAGGTGATAAAATAAATTTGGATGAATAACAAACATTTGGTATATTATTGATTTTTTCCCGGTACTTCCCTGACAGAGTAGTATATAAAAATATGAAAATAATAAGTAAATATGTATAATATAATAGTTGGCTAATTTAAATTAAATAATCGATTAATTTTCTTTTAAAATTTTTCCTCTTTTTTAATCTATACCTATAAAAAATATAAGGTTGAATGTTTAAACATGAATGGACATAATATGAAGAAATGGCTCAAAGGTCTTTGTAACCAAGCCAAAACCCCTAATAAAAAAAAAGGTTGAATGCAGTGTTCACTAATGTACTGCTAGAGGTCTAACTTAAAATAGAAGCATGTAGTGCAATAAATTATTGAGTATTGAGTAGCCTAATATGATATACCTATTTTTTAACTGTACCTACCTGGTTTCCCTCAATTTTTTTTTTTTACGTTTTTAATTTTATTTTTATCGATAGTAATATCGATGCCGTTACATCACTGACGTAAGGGAAACTAGTGACTACCTTATAAATTACGAAACAAAATCTGTATACTTATTAGCTTTAGTTAGGGCTTGTCCGCACTGCGATATTTCACCGCGCGATATTTTTTCGCGCGTATTATACTCCATGATCGGAATTATAGCTAATACGCATTGCGAATAAAATTTCATACGATTTTTGTAAGTTCAATGTGGTTCCCGGCAGAGACGAACGGCGGCGTAACAGACATATCAAAAGATTCAATATTCTGCCGTGATACTTTGGGTCAAATTTGTCCCACAGGGAAGGTCTCCAATGCATCTGCTTGATTAATTGTTCTATATCAATGTCCTCATTTTCTGTTAACGGCTGCGCGGCAGCCGAGAGGACGGGGGATGAAGTGCGCGACATCCTATCAATAGCACCAGAGCATGGTAAATCTTAATGATGACATACACTTTGATGCACGACTGAGAGATTCGCGCGAATTCTATTACGCAATGCGGCCATAGCCATAGCTATTTCATACTGTACAAAACATTCGCGCGGAAATATATCGCGTCGCATCACGTTCGATTTGCAGTAATTCACAGATTTTTATACCGCTCGGATTTTTTTAAGCCAGTGCGGCTACTCCTATAAAGATCCAATATGTTACAGAATTGCGAGAAGAAAAACGCGCGGTGAAATATCGCAATGCGGACAGGCTCTTATTGTTCTCTGAGTTTAGATACGTAAAAAAAGTGCTGCCATGTCAATGTCATTTTTATTTAGGCAAAGTGACTACTAATCAATACAGCCAAGTTTTCAATTTTTTCTTCCGTAAAAAATCAAATTCGTCCACATTAGCGATATATCGTTCTCTTATCTATTGATTTTATAAAGATCGGACAAAAGATCGGAGATCGGGCCCTAAAAGGTCGATTTTTGATTAAATCGAATCGAGATCGGAAACCCTGTCGTCTAGTCGTTTGTGCCTTTGATCTATGGTTTCACGTTTATTAATATTCAAAAAATATTTGTTTCCAAGTGATTGCGCTGAGCCGCAGCAATGAGTTTAATTTAATTAATGTGGTGCGCGCGGGACTGGTTAGTGTGTTGTCGCAGTCTCGCTAGAGTAAATGGATTCTATGGTCGCAGTGCAGAGCGAGCGCGCAACACGACGGCGCATCAGGTGGGTTTGTTTACGCGCGCCATGTGACGGCTCGTGCTACGCTAGCCGCCCGCCTACTGCGTCTCACGCAAGCGGAGTCGGTCGCGGGCCGGTGAGTCGCGGCCACGTGCTCTCGTCTCTAACACCGTAATCCAGTTATCGCTGCGGTGGCAGGCCTCGGGCAGTCTGGTGACGCAAGTGTGACCTGACCCTCTGTTTCTGTGCGCAGGTCCATCGCAGCCTCCATCGACATGAGGCCGCAAGACGACTACAGGAACGGCGATGGTGAGTGATATAGATTGCGTTGTTACATCTCATTAGCGACAGACAGGTCAATGTCAACAATTTTCCTCAATACTAACATGTGTGTATGGGTGCTTCCATTGAAAACTGAGATTTAATGAAAGATGCCATTCATATATCGCACTTCTATTGAATCGTTAACTGTAAAGACAACTGATACAAGAAGCATACAGCAAAATATATTTTACAAAGGTATTGCTTTTAAAAATTGCAAGTTGAATCGAGTGACTGAGTCAATTGAAGCAATTGAGGACCAATATAAATTCAGTGTTGGTCAGTTAAAATTGCTGATCATCGGTAATTCTAGATGTTTCAGAGTTTATACTTATGCAGATTGTAATATTTTGAGTGAAATTAGTTGTGGTCGTATGCTGGAAGACTGTGTCAAGGGCCCTCTCGGTACACAGCTACCAAGAGTTTGTTTTGTTATCTGTTGATATATTGTTTGTACTATTCACACAAAAGATAAAACTGAATTTATAGGATATAAAGATTAACTTTTATTGATAACGTTTGTGTTTATGTTAAAAGCATTTGCATGTCAATATGACTTGCGTAAAGTGACACAATGATTTGATATTTATTATCATTGCTTAGCTACAATTACCTCTTATTAGCATATGCCACATTCATTGTTTGGGTTTTCTTTCATGCATAACTTATTACTTACACAATAACTAGTAAGTTTATTCAAGGATGGCACATTATGTCAATAAATTGACCCATATATCCGTAAACATTTTTATTTAAAATTTACCAAAATACACCAAAGCTGTTAAATAAATATATTGTCTGAAAATTAATCAAACCAATTGAAAATCTGGAAAATTATGATTGTTGTATACAACAAACACTAGGTTAACATGCTACCGCTGAGTTGGTTATTATATTCCATACAGTTATTATTAAAAATGAGGTGAAAAGGTTTTTTTCTTAAAGAATAACATCAAGCAAATTTAAAAAAGTAGAAGTAAAAATAGTAGAAGAATATATTAATTACAGTGTATGATAAGTATTTTGAAAACTTTTTGTGTACAATATAATGTTAGGTTACATTTTTGCAGTAAAAACTTTCATATTTATGACAAATCCAGTATTGCAAATTATTGGTTCTATACCAATATACCAATGACCAATATTATCATATTCCCCAACAACCATCAATGGACTGTTGAATTGAGCCTTATAATAAAATAATTTATTATTATTGTTACCATAAGAATTTTTATGCAAGCCTTGTGACATAATATGAGTAGGTTTTTTTTGTATTTTCCTTTATATTTTGCTATAGATGTGCAAAATTTTAAATGGTGATAGCTCCCACACAATGTGCGTAGCCCATATATCTAAAAAATAAGGTAAAGTACAGTTAAACAATAAATAAATCAAAATATAAACAATTTTAATTTGATACAAATCTTTCTTTTTGCATGTACAAGACAAACATCTCTTTCTCCCATTTATAAATTAAAAATTCAATTTATAAATGGGGAAAAGGGAGCAAACAAAGCATAATTTTTGCAGTTATTTTTAGCATTAAAGAAGTGCTTATATCAGATAATCAACTCATAAAGCTACCTTCAAAAGTCATGATAAAAATTTAAATAATTCACTTTGTGAATATATACGTATTTTTCTATTCCATAAAAATATATCTTAAAGTAATACACAGAAATCACAAAATCATTTTCTACCATTATTACCTGTATATTAATTACATGTCCTTAAACAACATAACTGAAAATAGATAATGGAGTTCAACAGATGTGTGGATATCACTATTCATGTAATAAATAAAAGATATCTTTAATATGAATAATTTAAATGTTATAAATAATTGAATCTGGGATTTTATTTCAAACACATTTTAAGTTCTATTTTACAGTCGAGAGGTGTTTAGTTTTTAAATTAACCTTTTCCATTACTTTATGATATAACTAGATAGTAATTATTTGATTTGAAGAAATATTTTTGTAATAAAAAAGTGCATGAAATATCCAAACTGCTTAGAACATTGGAGTTTAATAAGTAATCACCTGTGCTCGGTGTGGGTACCCACTGGCACCTGCAGCGAGCGTAGCTGCAATCATGCACTAATTAAAGTATTGATTACACTGTCTTGCAATTTATTAGAGCAGTTTATGTGGGTGTTATTGCACTGTTTCTTCTGTATCTGCTTTAAAATACCTAACTATTTAAATGCTGCCCCAGATACAAATTTTAAATGGAAATCATTGCTACTGCTTATTAATTATAAGACTGTAGGTTTTCTTTCCAACAGGTTCAGGGCCTTTGGGTCTCGAATCTCGTGGTTCGATATAATTACCGTCGGTAGTTCCGTCATCTTATTAACAATAAATAGTGGTTACTGCAGTTTGTTATTTACCATCACTTTAAATTTTTTCTGAATATTTATATGATATTGAAATATCCTCCTTGTCAAACGACAAAACCGACACCACAGCTTTGCAGTTACTGTTGATGTTGGAGTTAATTTTATGTTCCTTTTTATATATATATTTCTTTGGCCAAAATTTCAATAATAATAATATTCTTTATTGTCTTAATTGTGGTTTTAAATTGATGTT
This sequence comes from Calamotropha paludella, assembly GCA_927399485.1. Taxonomy (NCBI): domain Eukaryota; kingdom Metazoa; phylum Arthropoda; class Insecta; order Lepidoptera; family Crambidae; genus Calamotropha; species Calamotropha paludella. Next base: position 213,802 of record OV656822.1, read on the forward strand.
AGGTATACAATATCATTATACATTAATTATACAGTGCACTATTGATTATATTTAAATTTTAAATCTAACAATTCCTTTAGGTCATTAAAATGATTTTCATTCAGCCAAATATATAATTTAGTTTTAAATGCTGTATCTGAAGGAAGCTCTCTAATGTGGTTAGGTAAATTATTATAAATTTTTATAGACATCATCAAGCAGCTCTTCCCATATTTGGCTGATGTAGGAATATCCGCGCATACAGGTCTGTTTGGATTTCTTTTCAGCCTTGAATTTACATCGGATGCTTTTTTAAAACATGCTTGATTCTGCCTTACAAAAGTTGACATTTCTAAGATATAAAGTGATGAATTATTATAATAGAAAAATACTAGAAAAAATCGACTCGGGTCACAAGTGAATCTCAGGCGGGAATCGAACCCGCAACCTTTGGAAATCCGGTCCAATGCTCTCCCAATTGAGCTACCGAGCCTTGCGAACACTCGTCGAAATTTTCTAGTACATTCCTGATTTTACGCTGTAGGCCAGCGTTGTTTTCATCAATGAGAGGAAACATCCTCTCGTATTCGAAAGAAACATTTTTACAAATGGTTGGCAATCGATTAAGATGAAACAGCCATGTTAGATTTATAATTTTTTTTTTTTTATATATTTTATGCATTTTCAATGCGATCTTATAAGATAAATTATTATAATAGAAAAATACTAGAAAAAATCGACTCGGGTCACAAGTGAATCTCAGGCGGGAATCGAACCCGCAACCTTTGGAAATCCGGTCCAATGCTCTCCCAATTGAGCTACCGAGCCTTGCGAACACTCGTCGAAATTTTCTAGTACATTCCTGATTTTACGCTGTAGGCCAGCGTTGTTTTCATCAATGAGAGGAAACATCCTCTCGTATTCGAAAGAAACATTTTTACAAATGTTTGGCAATCGATTAAGATGAAACAGCCATGTTAGATTTATAATTTTTTTTTTTTTATATATTTTATGCATTTTCAATGCGATCTTATAAGATAAATTATTATAATAGAAAAAAAACTTGTGACCCGAGTCGATTTTTTCTAGTATTTTTCTATTATAATAATTTATCTTATAAGATCGCATTGAAAATGCATAAAATATATATAAAAAAAAAAAATTATAAATATAAAGTGATGGTCAAAAAATTCATTTGAATGTATACAGCGACACATTTTAAGAAGTTGTAATAATATGTCAAACTTAATATAGTTACATTAGTCCTTACTAGATGTCACTATAGTCTTGTCAATCACACAATCATAGTTTCTTGTTAGTTTGTATATATGTATACTTTTATTATTATTGTTTTATTGTTACTCAGTCAATATACGGTTTGGTTATTATAGAAATATAGCCAATTAGCTTACCTAAAGCAAGTAGTGTAAGTTAATACAGAACGAGATATCTAGATAGACGATTGTGCACCCAGATGGCGGGGAGGGGTCGCGGCCGGCGAGCGCGTCTGGCTCGGACGAGGGCTCCGGCGGGGAGGGGTGCGGGGGGGCGGACGAGCTGCTGCTATTCGACGAAGGCGCGCCCGCTCGTGCGCTGGCTGCGCTTAACGCGCTGCGCAAGTCGCGGCAGCACTACGACGTGGTGCTGGTGGCCGACGGGGCGGAGGTTGCTGCTCATCGCGCAGTACTCGCCGCCGCCTCGCCCTACCTGCTGGACGCGCTGCAGGTGCTCGTTGGCGCTAAGTGTTTAGCCACTTGGCAGTCCCTGGTAGAAATTGCTACCTCATTCAAATTTCCGCGTGTCCTGTTGTCTTTTATTTAAATTACGATTAATTTTTGAGTTGCAGAGATCCAAATATTCTGAGGTGGATCCAAATATTATTTTATATAGCAATAAAATCAGTGTTGACCACATTTTTTCTTATCATTTACTGTACGGTAAACCGTACAAATTGGATATCGCGTCCGTAAGAACGGCTTTCGTGCACAGACGCCGGAGACCGTGCACCGCGTAGAGCAGGTGGACGCGGCGTCGCTTCGCGCGCTGGTGGAGTTCGCGTACACGGGTCGCCTGATGGCGCGCGGTGCGGCCGGGGCGCGGCGTCTGTACCTGGCTGCTTGGCGGCTGCACATGGAGGGTGCAAGGGCCCCGTTGGCCGCCCGGCTGCTGCGCGCCCCGCGCCCCGCGGACTGCCTGCAGCTGCGTGCGCTGCCCGGCCTCGCGCCCGACCAGCTGCGCGCGCTCGACGACTACATCGCCGAAAACGTGAGTGCCCACACCGCCAACTCTCTCTCCCTCCTCTCTCTCTTATTATAAAGGGTGTCCCAAAATTAACGCAAGATTTGAATCAAATAGAAAACACAGTTTTTAGTCTTTTGATTGTAATTTTTTTATTGATTCATAAAGTACATAGGATAGGGTTATTTATGAAATAACACATCGGGCAAATGGCCTCCGCGGCTTTGCATACACATACGCACTGGTTTGTCGAAATTTTCTACGACCATTCTGCATAAATGTGACTGTTACTGGTGCTCAATATCGCGACAAGAGAACACAGTTCTTCTTGCCAAAATTGGATGATATTGATGTGGGCAATATGTGGTTTCAACAAGATGGTGCCACATGCCATACAGCCAGCGAGACACTTGCATTACTGCATGGGACATTTCGTCGTGTACTCTCTCGTTTCGGTGATCATAATTGGCCCTCTAGATTGTGTGATTTAACACCATTTCTTTTGATGGGGTTATTTAAAATCAAAGATCTACGTCAACAAGCTTACAACCACGCGTGCATTAAAGGAGGAGATTCAACGTTGAATCAACGAAATTCAGCCACATTTATGCAGAATGGTCATAGAAAATTTTGACAAACGAGTGCGTATGTGTATGCAAAGCATTACTTAACATTAGTTGCCTAAAAAGCGGGTAATTTCCGCAACTCGACGTCTTGTGCGCCTGTTTTGCGTCTGGAGGGTACTTGGCCTGTTTTACTTCAGTCTCTCCAGCTCTGACAGTAACGCTCCAAGCGCCTTTGCTTTGGTGACGACTTCTCGGAGGCCGCCCGGTGAGCCAAGATGTCTTGTCCCTGCACTCCAGCAGGACATGGGTGGCTGTTTGTTCAGCTTCCGTGCATCTTCTGCATAGAGGGCTGTCAGTAACACCCAAACCCCGACTCGTGGCTCCTTTTTTTATTTCTTTTTCTGAGGGTTTGCAAGATTTGTGCATTTAATCAGTGTCAAGTAAATATACAGGGCCATTTTATAAACACCATCCAAATTTATATATTATATTCTTTGAAGAAAGTAACGAAACAAGATTTTTTTCTTTTAATATCACTCAGTACTAAAATATTAAGTTAAGCCTACACAAAGTTATCCGAGGAAAACTACCGATTGCTGTCACAGTCACGCTACGCACGGTGTTGTAGCAGATGATTACACGACCCCCGCACCGCCCTCCCGTATTTCATTGATACATTACAATGATTTTCATAAGTTACAAATTTAAACGAAAAAAAATAGGAACGTCAAATTGAAGAAGAGATAAGTTGATTTGTTCTTTGATTATAACAATAATAATCGATAACACTTTTAATAAATAAAAAATGAACATAAAAGCAAGCCACACCTTATGCACTTACGTCGCATTTTTTAAAATTTAATCAACTTATGTACAATAATTGGTTGGAGTAAAGCAAAGGATGTTTCTTAACCACAGAATCTAAAAAAACACAGGGCTCGCAAGGGCAATTCGAAAATCGCAAAAAAAATGCAGTGCCAAAACCTTAGTACCTACCTACCTAAGTTATTTTTGTCTATTTTACACGATAGGATAAAGAAATGTATAATAAATAGTTCTAAAAATATTTTTGTGAAAAATTTCACAAGTCTTAGCCGCCCTGCACACATTTTGCTTTACTCCAACAATATAATTAATTAAAAATCCAAACAAAATACACTTACATGAAGTTTGAAAACAATCACTTTACCTTAAAGTGTAGGTAATTTCTCTCTAAACAGTCTTGCACGTTTATGAACATTGTCTTTAATTGTATTACTTGTTTTTTCACTTTGTCACTTCGTTAAATGCACGGATTATATTTAAGTTCTCGAGGCTTTGGGCCTTCTTCACATAAACCCGTCGTTCAATTTCGCCCTCGATTTCAATTGCAAGTGTGAACACATTTCGTTAGGTAGATAATTATGCGACGTAAATGCGTGAACGCAACATTGTACATCGCGGAAAGTCCGCGGGTGACTGATTTCATTGCGCCGATGTCGTTACAACTTGCGCGCGCAGCTCGGTGGGGCGCTTCGGGCGGTCGGTCGTTCAACTGTAAGTACCTATTTTGCCGGTAACCAGCTGTTGTAATAATTCGCTCGGACAAAAATTTTTATTGCGGAAATTTTACCTCCCAATTTTTTTTCATAAATGAAGTGTTTGAATGATATCTTATGCCTAGAAAAAATTTGGATGGTGTTTATATAATAACCCTGTATATGCCAGTTCTAGAGTAATTTATTTTCTTAATTTAATGATGATGAATGAGCTGTGGAATGTCCTTTTTCCTAGGTTTTGGTAAATGTGTAGGGTTTTACTGAAACCTCCCCGTGGATTTCTTGAGAGAGCAGGAAAAGACAACTTCCGCTTCTTTGTTACACTTGCCAACACTTGTATGTTCACAAATACTTGGTGGTTAATAATCCACCATTATTATGCACTAAGATCCACCACAACACAAATCTAATGTGACGCTTCCCGCTTCCGCCAAAAGGTCCTCGAGTGATTCGACTGAAGCGAGCGCTGTACATGCTGATTAATTTGTTAATTATAGTTGTGTATTTAAGCACTTACAGATCCGCGTTATTCAATGTCTTTCTGTTTGCATTTTAGTTCCATAATGCGGTAATAGATGGCGCTGTGCCCAATTACATCTCACATTTGTTTGGTTGCACCGAGTAAACTTAAACGATACGTATTTTGTTACATAGAAGTTTTAAGTTTAAAGCAGTTAGACAATCCAGTGGAGTGAATATAGTTGGAGTGCAACATAAATTGTGTTTATGAATGGGCACCTCTTCGAACAACTGTGATTCGCAGAAAAGATCACGGTTCACATATGTGGACTGGACCTGCGAACCGGTTCACAGATCAGCTCACTCAGCACCTAAATCTATACGTTCGTTCGCCGATATTAATACTCGCGTGTCTGTGACTCTGTGAATACGTAACCTAGTGAGCCGTTTGTTTTGTCGTTGAGCTGCAGATCAACGGTTCAAGTCCATTGGAACCGGTTCAGAGTCGAGTTACTCATGTTTCATCTACACGCAGTTCGAGGAGATCTGCTCGAGCGGGGCGCTGGGCGCGCTGCCCGAGATCCAGCTGGAGATGCTGCGCGACAGCAGCGCGGCGGACGGCGGCGAGTCGCCCGCCTGCGTGGCCGCCGCCGCCCTCGCCTGGCTGCGCGCGCGCCCCCCCGGCGACGTGAGTCTCCCATACATTGATTTAGATAAGGGCATCGCAAACAACGCTTCATATCCCGGCTTACTCATTAACAATTGGCATAAAATAACAATATGTATTTTAGATAAAAAAAAAATAACATTCTTAGTGCAAATTTAGCATATTGTTTAGTTTACACAATCAAAATAACAAATTTTATATCTTATAGAAATATTGCACTGTGAATGCAAAAGATTAAATAAAAACCACTAAATTTAATATTAAGTAAAATTTTCTTTAATAAAACAAATATAGATAAATTATATTTAAAAATTGTATACTACAGATTTTTGTTTTAAAGAGAAGGAACTTCTTTAAACAGTTCTTTCGATATTATTTTAAATAGCCTTGTCCATACAAAATATTAATTTAAATAATTGTATAGGAAACACCGTTAGATCTCTAACAAATAATCCTGTGTTCCTTAAAACTTATAAACATAGATCACAAGTATATAACAAGATACGGAATACGACTTGATGATGCCCAAATCTCTCTTAATCCTTATTTATGTTTTCTTGCTTGTCTGTTAGTGAAACTAAATAGGATAAAAACAACCAATGATATGCATATCAAAGTATGACTAAACGATTTCTGCAGATTGACCTTTGTACTCGTGTTAGTAGCGATTATGCTCCAAGTCTGTTGGTTTTGAACGAGGTTGAATAGAACTTCACTATTTGAGGTTGAATATAACTTCACAGTTTTTGTCTGCTGAAAATATTTAAATACTGATAAATAATAATATTTATTTAGGTAACAAACAGAAAAAAATATTATTTTAAAATGTAACATTGAAAACATGCAAATTTTAAATTACCAAAATGTAATACTAGCAATAGTAAAGTTGTGCAAAATTGTGTCAGATGCTATCATATTATACAAAATAGCAAAAACAATAAAAAAAGAGAAACAATGTAGGGAAACAAAGAAATAGAAGTCTTAATTTATTGATATCTACTTGTTTACAATTAATTACTTATTATTAATATATGAAAATCCTTTTACATATTGATTTATCCTTAATTATATAGAATAAAAGCATATCTCCTTTTATCTTAAACAAATACAACGAGTTTGAAAAGATATTTACGTCATTGAACTGCTTGTTTTATAAAAATCACAAGAAGGTCTAAATAAAGAATTCTAAGCATATTTAGTATGACAAGGAGATGCATAAGAAGATTGTTTAGAACGTAATAATGTATGGGGTACTTGAAAAAGGTACAATATGTTTAGGAGCTTTTTAAAACATTTAGTGATATCACCACTCACTGAAACTGGTGCGGTAATATTGTCGTTGCAATATCGTTATGTCGACCTTTGCGATTGGTGGCGATCCGTAACTCCGTCTCAATCCTCAGCTGGAGGAGCTGTGCTCGCGCACGCACATGCTGTACGTGAACGAGCACGGCGAGCTGCGCGACTGCGGCGAGCTGCCGGCGGGCGAGGGCGAGGCGCCCGAGGTGGGCCGATACCGGCAGCAGGCGGAGGCGCGAGCTTTGAGGCCCAAGGGGGGGGGCGGGGGAGAAGACGCCCGAACTTGCGCTGGGTGGGCGCGTGGCGCGCGCCTCGGACGGTGACTGGGCAGTGTTAGCAGCGCGCGCTACTTCAAAAGGCGGCGCGCGTGCGTTGGTAGCGCTAAGGGGGCAAGTGGTGGCAGCACGCGTAGCTTGGCGCGAGGGGGGCGGAGTAGCGAGGGGCGGGGCTTTGGGGGGGGGACGGCGCCGGTGAAAGGCGCGCGCCGATGCGAGAAGCGCGCTGCGCTGTTGGCGCTGCTTCGCTAGGGGGGCGATTACTCGTGTGCGGTGGTTACGACAGCGCCCGTGTGTTACGCTCGGCGGAAGCGTACGAGCCGGGTGCGAACGCGTGGACGCCGCTACCCGATATGCGGGTTGCGCGCGCTCGCTTTCCTGCGGCGAGACTCGCGGATGCGTTATATGTCGTGGGAGGAAGCGATGGCCACGCGGAACTCGATTCGGTCGATGCGTTGGAAGGCGGCAAGTGGCGGCCGAAAGCGCGGCTACCTTCAGCTAGGAGCCATGCGGCTGCTGCGGCGGACGAGATGCGGGGGCTCGTGTACGTGGTGGGGGGGTGGGCGTCCGGGCTCAGCCTGCGGCGCGTCGACAAGTACTCGCCGGAGACAGACTCCTGGGCGGAGGCGCCGCCGCTCATCAACGGTGAGTACACTTCACCTTTCGACACATACTTACTGTTACTAACATAATATTCTTTAATTCGAAATTAAAAAAAAAAAACGAACGATGAACGAACTATTTACTTAACTAAAAGTTTGTATGGAACCCTCGGTGCGCGAGACCGACTCGAACTTGGCCGGTTTTTTTAAAGTTCTATGGCTTCATTTCACTGTTACTTTAAATAAAAATCTGTTTTAAATACGTTTATCTTATATAAAAAAAATATTAATAACGCGTTTGATTTAGTATATATACTATATTTAACCCTATGTGGTAAACTGTTTATGTTACGAGTAAGAGAGATAGAGAGAGGATCGAACTCGGTCCTCTTCGGTTAAAGTTGGTATCAATAATCAATAAATACTTTATTAAATAAAAACTAAATGGACCACAAAATAAGCGATAGCTCGATAGGAGTTCTCTCAATTTGTCCAAAGCATTTGATTTCATTTGTCGTACAAATCTGCTAAATAATCTACTCAAATGAGACATTTAACTGAAGATGAAGAATTATGTGAATGACAACGTTAAGTATACAGAAATTATGAAATCTAAAGGAACTAAAAGTCTACTTTCAATCGCCAATTAAAAATAACAGAAGTGGTGTTCCACAAGGCAGTGCATTTGGACCTTTGCTTTTTTGTTGTATAGTAATAACTTTCTGATTGGCTTAAAACAATTATGTTTTATTAGTTGAATATACAATTTCGATAATCTTCGACGACGACTTACTTAATCGAATGGCTTGGTGTCTGAAATCTGCAAATCTTCCATCATTAGTCGGAAGCATTATATAAGAGTAGTAATTAATTTAAAAAATACTATTTTCTATACATTTATATTGGCTTATGATTATAATTATTAAAAACACATGGTTAACCATATATTTTTAATACAATCAATAGATCGATCAATTTTCATATAACACAATCAATTCATATTATTTTATAAATATTTTTTTAATTGAAATTTAGTTTTAAACCAATCACTTGTACTTTTTTATATTCCAAGCTTTATTACTATTTATATTCTTATTATTTCTTGTAAAATTTGATGACGCTTTGTTTGTGATTACACATGCTATTTACATGCCTGCGGAGACGCAGCCTAACATGTTCCAGTCTAATTTCTGTTCCCGATAACTGTGATGATTTCCTTTTAATTTATTTAGGACAACAAACAACTGATCAAAGAGAGTTATTGGACAGTTAACACCGTTACCCGCCAATGTTTACATGAAATTAACCTCTAACATAACAATTCAAAAACATTTACTTTTGTTTTTACTAAATTCCTGTTAAATGCATTAATTAAAACAATATGCAAGATATTTCCTTAAAAACATTTGAGGACGTATCATACATGATATCTAGTTCGTTCGCAATTTATTCATTTATTTATATTACTGTTAATAATAGTTCGTTGTTGTACCTCTGTTGTGTGTAGAAATAATGTGTTTGGTTTCGAATGCAGCGCGTTCGCAGTGCGCGGGCGTGATGTGGGGCGACACTCTGTGGGCGCTGGGCGGGTGCGACACGTGGCACTGCCTCTCGTCCACCGAGAGTCTCGCGTTGGGCGGGGGCGCTTGGGAGGCTCGCCCCCCCCTTCCCACGGCTCGAAGGTCAGTGGGGGGAGGCGTGTGGCGTGGGCGGCTAGTTTCCGCCGGGGGCTCGGACGGCGCCACCTCGTTGCGACGCGTCGATTGGCTATTGCCTAATGCCTCGTCGTGGGCCCCGGGGCCCGACCTTAGAAGGGCCCGCGCGGGGCTGGCTCTCGCCGATTTGGGGGGCGCGCTTTTCGTTGCTGGGGGGTTCGATGGCAAGCAATTCCTCGCGTGCGTCGAGTGCCTCTACGAACCGGATGGGGAGTGGACCACCCTTTGCGCCCCGCCCCCTCCCTCAGCCCCGCTCCCGCCCCCGCCCCCCAACCAAAACGAGGGGGAGAACGCGGCCTAGATGTCAACTACCTCAAGATCCCCAGTGCCTTCGTTCAGTTCTCGCCGCGCCGGAGACGGATTCATTGTGATATTTAGACTAATCGTTGTGTTTGTCGGCGCCGCGTCCGTCTAAACTTGTAACTAAATTATTATTGTATCGAAATCCGCTTCGTTGGTGGCGACGCTTTCGGTGAGAGCGACTCATCCATGACGCTGTTTGTGTTCACCATCGTCGTCGCTGTTTTCGGAATCGCCCGACAGCGGCAGCCCGAGAGAATTTCTCTCTTTGGCAAAGTTCAATGGTCATGGTTAGAATAATTTTACGGCTTTTTATATATATTTGTACGTTTCCCCAGTAATCCTGTTATACAATACAGGGAATGAATTTAGTCTAGGGTGTATCGTTTAATACTGTAAGTATTTACTTTATAAAAAATATATGAATTAATAATAAAAACAGTATTATCTTTATAAAAATATATAAATTTATATCAAACCGCGTGTATTATATTCGTTTATAAAGAACAAGGACTATTGGGGAAATGGTGTTGAACTCGTTTAACGAAAGCGTCGCCTGCGATGAAGTACGATCTCAACGAGATGTTCTGTGACTCGCATTTGTGTAACGTAGGGACGCAACTTCATCATCATTCCAACAACGTAAACTGTACGGTAATATGTGAGACGTAAGGTTTATATTCATACAATCGTAGCGTAGTTCGTGGTGAGATAGATATTGTACGGTAGCCGTGGAGCGTGTTATATCATAGTGATTGCAGGCAACACTGCAAATAGCTCGACCATCTGTGGCCCATTTTTCGCCCATTTTTCGCCACAGACCATCACTTTAAAAGAGTTTCCATTTAAACAAGAGGTTCTGTTACTCATCATTGGCTTCAAGATTTATCTGAAGAGCAACATTTATATCCGTTTCATTCCACCAGATGTATAAAATTTGCGTTTTATAATTTTACTTGACCGATACAAACTTTCAACCTTAAAGGAACCTATACTGTTGGAACTTCGGCACTTTGATCTCTGCATGGTCTCTTTATAAATCTTTCTTCATAATATTAGCATCGATTTCAACTAATGCAGCTTGAAAACGTCAAGAACGCACCGGTGCTAAATATAAAATGATTATCTTGTACATAAAGAAACAAATAATTTCAATCTATCATTCCGGAATAGTTACAGCAGTTTTCTGTTTTGCTATTTATCTATCTTTATGTGGTTTACATTTTTACTATTGTTATTACCAAACATTCGTTTATTAGTAAAGGAGTCAGTTAAAACACTATTAGCAGACGTAAAAATAATAATATGAATTGGTTTTCGTATACATATCTCTCAAGTATAGTAGATAATTGTCATGGCTCCACAAGAAATACTAAAAGCCTTACGTAAGTGCAACGTATTTTATTAAAGAGCGCTAGCTCGAAGAATAAAGCTCCAACTTCCACTCTAAGAAAGACCAGGCCTAGTCAAACTGTAACGGAAAAAAGCAGCCCTTAAAAGTTATCAATGTTACGGATGAAGCAACACAGGGACCCAGCTCCGTTCCAAAAGTGGCTCCTTCCAAACCCAAAGGAATAAAGTCAAATCCATTGCGCAGCAGTGTAATAAAAAGGTCAAAAAAACCTTAAGCCAGCGCATTCTGGTGTGCCGGTCCCTGGGAAGATCCAGAAGCTTTTAGAAAGACAGTTGAAAGCAGCTAAAAGCCGTCCGCGACTTTAATATTATATGTGAAATGGCCATTTATCCTTTAGGAAGTCACATTATTTTTTATGAAGATTTTTGAACTACTTCAATAGGTTCCCGATTGCAAAATATTTCTCTGCTATTCCATTTACAGTAAATTATAATGAAACTGCTTTGCGCGTTTAACTTGTTACTGATTTGATATAAATATGTTTTAGTAATTAATACTTTTTCCTCCCTCTCCGGGCACTCGGGCTTCGTATGCCCGACTCTCATGCATCTGTAGCATCACAGAGGGCGGGGGATGACCCTGATCTCTGCGGTGTTCCATCCAATGAGGAGCTTTGCCCCATCGTCAGGGACCGCTTAAGCGGCCACCACTGGTAGTCGGAGTATAATGTGCGTAATTCCCGTTGGGCCCGCCCTAATTGGCTGTGTCCTGATTGCGCTCCTCGGACAGCCCGATTTGGCCGGCCCTGCTTCGAGCACCTCTGTTTCGTTGATGGAATCGTCGATGCCCGAGATCCGCATATCTTTTTGAGAACGTCGACTAGCGCGACCGCCTTTGCTCCGCTGATGAAGACTTTTAAATGACATATTACATATGACGTTTTCTACATTTATGACTATGAATTAATTAATATTGTTGAAATACTAAGAAATGTGTCCGAAAATGTTGCAAATATCGACGTCGTGGAGCTATGTGCTCTGCTCCAGTGTGTGGGATTCAGTGTAAACTGTGCGAACACCAGTGACTCCGTCCAATGGACAGTTTCCAACGGAGTGTAGCCCGAGCTCGAGTGCCATAAGTAGGAATTCAGTCGAAGAAACAAGAACATCTAATCAGTATCTTAGTATTAATGCTTAACTGAACAAATCGCTTCATCAACACTTTTAAAATTATTGTTACATCGGGCCTATGATGCGTCGATAATTTACAGGTACTATGTATAGTAATACCTATGGGTAATAACTATATAAATGAACAATTCGCAGCTTTAATACTATAGGGGCACAATTCGAAAAAGATGATTGTTGGAAAAACACCTTTAAAGACTTTTGAGCCCCTGTATTGTCACAAAATCGGTCATAAGTAAATTAAACTATTGAAAGCAAAATCATAAAACATCATAAGAGCATGTTTACTAAGCAAGAAATATTTATCGCATATTAAATTTATCCTAGTACTAGTTTATTTTACTAATTTACTTATGATCGATTTTGTGACAATAAAAATCTTTAAAGGTGTTTTTCCAACAATCATCTTTTTCGAGTTGTGCCCCTATAGTATTAAAGGTGCGATTTATATGTTTGATTGTTTATTTAACTATCAAACTTGAACGGCCTAACGCAGGCGTCTTCAACGTTTTACAAACCAAGGGCCAAAAAATTTTTTTTTCTGCACAGCGGGCCGCACTGTAGGTATTTTTATAAGGATTTTTTTATTGGCAATGGTCAGAATGATAAAACAAGTAGTTAAGTAGAAAACATTTATTTATTGAGCCAACATCAACAAAAGGGACAAATAAAAAACAATACAATGCAATTGGTCAATGAGATGTCTGACACTGCTTATTTTTAACCAGTTTATCAATATCTGGTTTAATATTGCTGGTAGCAATCCTCAAACTGTTCTCAAGGTGAACATCGGTGATTCTGGTCCTCGTTTTGAATTTCACGTTTTTCATGCGTGAAAATAACTGCTCACATGTATATGTGGATCCAAAAAGTGATATTGTTTTCAGTGCATGATCTCTGATTTTGGGGAAATCTGTAATGGAGACGTATTTTGAATAGAAATCAAGCAAATCAACATCAAATTTATTTTTTAATGTTGAATTGCACTGTAGCTCTATCAATTCCATCTGAAATTCCTCCGGAACTTCTTCAACTGAAACACTGAATGGACGGGCAAATAAATTCAGGTACTTTTCGTCTCTCCGAAAATCAAGGAATCGTGAATGGAATTGTGTTTTCAGATCATGAAGTGCAGAAATATATTTGTCCATATTCGAAATCTGGAATAATGACAGATGAGGAAAATGCGTGGTAATCTTTCTTTGGAACTGGCTGATCCATAATTCGAGTTTTAATTCAAACGCTTTTAAAAAATCAAGTAATTCGTGAACTAAATTATTTTTTCCTTGTAATTTCTGATTCAAGTCATTGAGTTGTAATGTGATATCGGTAAGAAAACCCAAATCGGCCAGCCATTCTTCATCGCTGAAATGCGGCAAAGCTTTATCTTTACTTTGCATAAAATCGGCAATTTCTTTTCGCAAGTCAAAAACTCGTTTTAACATTTTACCTCGGCTCAGCCAACGAACATCGCAGAAATAAGTTATGTCACCGTATTCAGCATTAATCTCCTTTAAAAATTCCTGAAACTGCCTGTGATTCAAGCCTCGAGATTTAATGAAGTTCACAGTTTTTACTACAATACCCATAACATCTTTGATATTAACAGACTTTGCACACAAGTTTTCTTGGTGAATGATGCAATGGTACTGTACAAAAGAAACATCAGGATTATTTTTCTTTACTAAAGCAACAAGTCCTTCATTTTTTCCAACCATAGCCGGAGCGCCGTCCGTAGTAATCCCAGCCAAATTTGACATATTTAGCTTATATTTATTTACGACAGCATTGAATGATTCATACAAATCACTACCTTTTGTGCTACCTTTCATTGGAACTAAAGCAGCCATTTCTTCAGTGACAACAAAATTCCTGTCAATGCCGCGAATAAATACAGCCAACTGCGCGGTATCAGTTAAGTCTGTACTCTCGTCGAGTGCAACGGAGTAATAAACGAATTGTGACGCACGTTCCGACAACATTCTTTCTATATCCCCTGCTAGGTCTTCTATCCTCCGAGCTACAGTAACACCAGACAAACTTATTTTGGAGTAAAGTGGTTTCTGTAAGGGAGATAACACTTCTGCTGCATCCTCCAAACATTCTTTTATGAATTCACCGTCAGTAAATGGTTTTGACTTAAGTGCAATTTTTTCTGAAATAATATAGCTTACTTTTACTACTGCCTCACTGTCTTCATTATGTTTGCGGAATGAATGCTGCTGTCGTTCAAGTTGTTTCTTCAGGGACTCCACCTTATCAATACGAAGTTGTCCTTGAAGGTGAGCAAACTTACTTGAATGTTTGGAATCGTAATGACGTTTGATATTATATTCCTTGGTTACAGCAACCGATTCATTGCATACGAGGCAAATCGGCTTTTCTCCAACACAAACAAACAAATATAAGTTCGTCCATTTTTCTTGAAATAATCGGCGCTCATCAGTAACTTTGCGTTTTCGACTAGTACTGGCTGCCATCGCACAACACATGCTGTTCAACGCTTGGCACTGACTGACTAGCTAGCGAACTACGCAACGCGTTCCAGCCGCGTGCGCTGTCACCCCCGCCCCCGCAGCCCGCTATAACCGATTCCACCTCCGCGTTACTATCGCTCTCATGGCGTTGACAGTGGGAACTTTATTTTGAACAATGGTCATGGTCAACAAGAGTCTGCACGTGCAAGCAATTCCAATTTGTAAACAAAAGAACTAATTTCTTAGAAAGTTTGGTATGCATGAAGCCGACAGTCGAGTTAATTACAGGCTAGGAATAATTAATTGTTGTCGTTTATTGAGAGTGGGCCTATGCTATTGGCGGGCCGCAGAAAACATATCGGCGGGCCGCATGCGGCCCGCGGGCCGCGGGTTGAAGACGCTTGGCCTAACGGATTGCACGAAATTTACCAATCGGGTAGAATAAGACATATTTAAGAGTTACATTCTTAAACACTTTAAGCTGCGGATGAATGCTAGGACGGAATGCTATCTTACACCGGTAGATTTGATATTTGGCAAATCTATCATGGAGGACGAACGTACGTATTGTGGGGCCCAGTAGTGTGGAAAGCTATTTTCAGTGTTGCCTGTGATATTTATTGTATTTATAGGAGTTGGACCGATACGCTGGTACGGTTTATAAAATTATTAATTAGTGTAACTGATAATGTTAAGCCGATTCCATCACGTGCCCTCCCGTTTATTAGGAACTAGCCGAGGATTAGCCGTAATCCTCGATTACGTGTTTTTAATATGATAATTGCATGCACCGTTGGCTCAAGTGTTCGCTTCGAGGTCGCAACGTTGCGTCGGCCTGACGACGTCGACCGATCCGCGATCTACTTCCGAGGCCACTCACTGATGATATAACTATTGATTTCTTTTCTGTCAACACTTATTAGTATGCACCACAACAGCTGGTCACATTTAATCGGCAAGCTAACAAAAGACAAATCGTAACATTCAATTACTTATACCCATTATATATTGTTTAATATATTAGTATAACAAATTAGGTTTTTTTAATATAATATTATTGTTTTATTTCTTATTCTCTCTCACACGAATATTGTAATAATAATATAACATTGTGTTCCTCAAAACTGTAAACAAAGTGTAAATAGGTAGTATCTACGCATTGTTAAGGAAGAGCGAAGCTTCCTAACACTAGCAAATCTCCGACTACAATTTCCTGTAAATGTATACCTGAGTTGATGGAATAAATGGGTAAGGCTCATATTTTTTGCGCTATCGCACAACGGAAATCACAATGGAACATATCACAGCTGAAAGATTGTGTTACAACGGAAATTATAAACCACTGTACACATTTAACTTAAAAAAGTGTTATAACGTAATAGTTTTTAACCGACTTCAAATAAGGAGGTCATCAGTCCGACATGTACCTATGTATTTGACCGCAATTATATGGCGTTTGGCTGAACTGAATTCGATGCGGTTTTCAGAAATGTATTTCTTACATTCTGGAGTAGGTAAAACCTACTCCACAATGTACAACAATCGGATTTCGGAACAATTTTTTGATATAAATAAATGATACCAGGTTTGTTTTGATATTTAACATTTATTTTTTAAACATTCGTTTTACACACCTCAGTAAAATCAACAAAATTACCAAATCAGACAATAACGAAATACATATTTAGTCTTTCGTTTTTTTTTTATATTACGTACATACTAATTTTAATCACAGCAAATTAGGTAATAGGCATAGGTACAGAAAAGGTAAGTTTTTATTATCATAAGAAAAGCAAGTTTTTTCTTCCTACAAAGCCTACATAATTTTTTTTATCAACTAAAAATTTACATTTGTCACAATATCATAATAACAGAAGTAATGGCATTTGGATTAGCATGTTATGGAACATCTTACTTATTATATCATAGTGACTTACAAATCAGTTTTGATACTAAAAAAATAGAAAATTAATTGCAAAAAAGGTTATTTTTATCGCTAATTTTACTTAACATATTCAATAATCCGAAGTAGAAAAAAAACTTTGATTTTAACATTAATAGCATCAATGTTCCGTCTCAATAAAAATTTTAAAAATATATCTTATCTGCATCATCAGTCAAGTAGTACTCGCCTGCTTGTTTAAGATGAATTTTAACAACCAAAATATTTGTAATTACGTCAATATCTTTTTTTTTGGAATAATGAATTTTATATTATTATCTTCTTGTACTGATTTTAAAAAATGCACTGTATACAAGATATTTTTATTATCTTTTTGTTCAATCTTTTCTACAAAGCCTATGTAATATTTCCAATTCTTGCGTTTATAGTATCTAACTAATAGAGAATCTTTCAATTCAAATACCTGATCAATACCAGAAAATGTATCTGAAATATCAGAAGTTGTAGCTTCTGGTACTTCAAATATATTTTCTTTTACATTTCCGGGACACAAGTCAAAATCAGCAGAGATGGGCTTCAGGTTCATTGGTCCGAATTTCGACAAGTCAAAATATGCTACATTTTCTTCTGTATTTCGTATTTCAGATAAAACCGTCAATTTGCATTTTGTTTTATCCGTATTCTCAATTTCTTCATCTTCTTCATCTTCTGCGTCAGCACTTGGGTAACAGTCATCAGCGCTATCATCATCATACGGTATTTCATCAGAATCAATGTCTTCAGATGTAGAAACTGATACACTTCTTTTTTTTACAACGCTTTTTCCTTGTGTCTTCCTATATTTACTTTGTTTCTTATATTCCAAATTAAAAGTTTTAAGTGAAAAACATTGACAGTCAGCTCTTTCGCAAAAACAACTCAATGGTCTGTACTTGATGATATGTTCATATTCAGTAGCTATTATTTGATGGATTTTCATTGTATTGGGGACTGGTATTATATCTTCTGAAACATGAATATTCTGAATACTATTTTCAGAAACAAAAAATAGTTTTACAGTTGTCTCTGTCTTCGCCAATGATTCATATGCGGAAAGTGCGTCAACTATGTTCTCTCCGTATGCGACTTTTCTGTCTAAAGTCCTTTTGATGGTTCCGCCAACGCCATCCGCAGCGCCTTTTCCGTGTGAAGCTTCAAAGAATGACCATGTTGCTTTAACAAAACCCGCTTCTTTAGTTTTAGTAGAAAAAAGCCAAAAATTCTTCTTCTGCCTATATTGTGTCGTAGGTCCGTCCGAAAAAAAATGAACACAATTTAGATCGGGGTTTTTTTCTTTTATAAACACAATCACTGGTTTTAAGTGACCCCATATAGCTTGAGGGTCATGCTTTAATGATGGGGAAATACTACAAAATGATATAGGTTTTTGTTTTTTTCTGTAGATAACACCTGTATATAATGTTATTTGTTGCCTTGAACCTGCAAAGTGCATAGATTGCACTTCTTCGGCCATTTTACATGCGTAATTTTCATAAAAATCACAATGGATGACAACTTCATTGTCCTGCACGTTTTCTATGGCAAGTTTATAGTGTTGGAATTGGTGGTAATTATTAAAGAAGTGTCTTTTAAATTTTAATAGTTCGTCTTGGAACTTAATAAACAGGAATTTTAAAGTGCCTGTTTTTTCCTCAAGACAAGTTTTCTTAGTAGTTTTGCGAAGACCGGATTTTTCATATTCAACATTTTTGATTGTCCATTCATTCCACACTACGTTCTGTGTGTCTTCTGTAGCTGTAGTAAGACTTTTGATATTTCTTCCTATGCAATCTCTACACTCTGAATACAGGCAATCTTTTGATTTTATATCGCATACTATTTCAGAAAGCAATTCTTTTGGGTCAGTAGACGATATTACGCCAGCTTTCTTAAGAGTCTGTGCCTTAAAATCTATGTTAGCATGTTTAATGCAAGCACACGTGTTTCGGTTAGATACATGCGGAGGAATAACATAAAATGGGCGACAGCGTTTAAAAGTTGCAAAAGATAAGGTTCCACATTCATTTCGGTACACTTTGTACAAATTGGATAAAGTATTCAACAAAATTCTTTTTTGTTTCTTATTTTTATTACGAGTGATGCATTCTGTTTTACCAGCTGTCATACGACTGATGTCATCCCGTTCAAAGAATTTTGTTATTTCTTTTAATGTTCTCACTTTCTTCTGCTTTATAGAATGATAATGACGTATACCCCTTTTTAAACCCAAGCATTTTTTTATTTTGTTTTGCATTTTAGGTTTTTGTACAGACTTACTTACAAATAGTTTTTTCAACACTCGTTTTTCAATTGGTTTGCTGTTTTTGTATGTTTCTTTTAAAGTTTCTTCTAAAACTCGAGTCTCAAGTAATTTCCTTCTGACCTAAAAAGAATAAAATAAAAATGAGTTATATTAAAAAGCTTAGCAGGTAATATCAGCTATGAGGCATAAATAGGTATTAATTAATCAAAAAGTAAATTACTTTATTTTTTGATTCTTCCGAGATATCGGGGGTTTCTTCTTGAATGAATTTAGTTATTGGTGTAACTGCAATAGGAGTTTTGGGGTTAATTTCTTTGCTTGAGTGGTTGGTGATTGTATCTATTCTGTTATTTGAATAAGTGATCCTTCTTTTGTATCTTAAAAGGGCTTTTTGAAGACTGGCAATTCTGACAATTAGGCGTTGATTCTTTTTCTTTAAAACTTTGTTATCACGAAACAATTTGCTACGGTATTTACGACGGTTTTTTTTTAAATAATGACAGGTTCTTGAGGTAAAACTTCATTGGTTTTAAGACGCTTAGCGTCTCGCCATTTCTTTCTTATCGCTAGTTTTTCCTCTTCGTTCATTTCTGCGACTTTCCTTTTTTTGCTTTCGTTCTTTCTGCATTCTTCTTTTACATTTCTTCAAATTTTTCAGGATTATTCTGTTTTAATTTTTCCCTATATCTTCGACACCTTTCGGCTGCCGTTAATGGCATCTGTAAAGCATTATGTAAAAATGAACATTACATCTACAATCCTATAACTGTAAAACTGACGATGAGTACGAGTACGATTTTTGAAAAATCTTTTACAAAAAAGAAACTACTTCAAAACAAAATTCATTATTATTGATCCAGTAATGTTTTAGATTTAGTCAGCCAGTCTGTACCTACATTTCCTTTCGCTTTTATGACTACTAATCTACTACCCCAAAAATTCTAAAAAGTGTGAACATAAATGAGGTTTTGTGTGAGTAGGTATTGAAAATTCATCCAGTTATTGTAAGATATAACAGCATACACTAACCTTTACAATTTCCGTTGTGATTCGTCGCACAATTAGTGTCACACTAGTCTCACAATAGAAGTATTTTTAACACGACCTAACCTAAAAAAAATCACTGCAAAATAAATAGGTACAGAATTCTTCAAATATCATATTTCGACGAAAGAATGATTGTTTAACATAATTTAAAACAAAACATAATGATTACTTTTTAATTAAGAGTGACAATACAAAGGAATAAATCTTACCTTTTCTTAACGACACTCACGCTGCTACAACTCGTTTTTCCAACTAACTCAAAAACAAAATGCCGCATTTGTTCAGAAATTCTCAAATACGATGGGCTAGTGTTGTCACTTCAAATAAATTCCTTTTTTATGGTAGATTTTAGTAAATACGGGAGATATCGAGTATCACAACTGTGGTGTTACAACAGAAGAAAATTCGGGACACCTCTAAATTTGTTTTTTAAAATAATAGGGTGTGATGTATCTAGCCCAATCTTATTTAATTTCGTAGCTTAGATTTAATACAATAAGTCTTAATTGAAAATTATAAGTCATAGCTAAAAATACCTATAAATAACGATCAATTGCGTGGAGTGGTCGGTATGCAGACATCAACAAAATGTATGGAAGAAAAAATAGACCTTTTTTTGTTTTTAACATATAATAGTAAACACAAGAAATATAATAATTAAAAAAATATGAGTTGAATAAATATAAAATGTTCTATGTAATGGCTTAAATAAAAACATGATTTTATTTAACTACAATTTTTTTTTGTAGTCAAACTTGTCAGTCATTAAGTTTTTACAAAGTGCGCTAAAAATATGAGCCTTACCCAAATATATCTGATTTGATATTTACTAGAAACAAGTAACCAATATTTTCTGAACACTTGACACTAACATGTTTTCAAGTTCTGATGAAATATATCAAGGTCCTCACATCAGAGATTAAATTCTCTACACATTAGTATTGATGTGCTATTATGTGGTACATTGTGAGCTAAAGGAATATGAAAAAGATGCTGCCTGCGGTTGGATTCGAGTGAAAATCTCAATGTACAAGTTATGTGTTAAAATCATGTACTCGCCTGGCTAGATTTCTTTGATCTATTTTATTTATCCTTAAGCGAGGGGAAGGTTCGCGATGGATGGATAATGGATGCAGTAAAAAGACGCCGCCGCCCGCGCTTTCCCCGCCAATATTTTGATAACTTTTTTGATACAATAAATTCATTATAATAGTGGTATTTCTTCATACTAGTTAGTAGGAAGTACAAGAAGTCTTCTGAAATTTTTAGATTCATATATATATGTGATTGAGACCTATAATTAAAAGGGGTTCGCCTAGTTTCTAGTGGCTTCTCGCTACAAGGTCTCCAGGTACGTAAGACTTGCGGAGCGATTCAAACCGAGCATTGTGATTTATTGTCGATGCATTTAACTTAAATATTAGGTATTTCATAAAAGCATTTTTCAGTGGCATTTTATCATTTTTCATCTGTAATAGATGAAACCCCCGATTTTAACGAAATATACTGTTGTCTCAACTTGAACGAATTGACATGACCGTTCGTTGGCCATCGAGCAAGGGGTGTATTCCCGCTGAACCACATTCCCGATGGAACTTTGTAAGAATATTTTAAGATATTAAATGTAACGATAAGTATATGCTCTATCTATGGGATATGTGTTATAGTTACGTATATGTAATAGATATATATTGTGTATGGGAGTGTGGTTCACTGGGAATGTACAGTGACTTGCGACACATTCATTAGACAATTAGAGAAACGGAGAGTTATATTTTTGTAAAGTGCGATCGCGTCCAAACAGCGGGCGGCGGCTGAGAGTGTTGTCGAGACCGTTACTGTCCCAGTATTCGCTATTGTTTACGTTAAACTCAATAAATATTCCATTTATTATTCAATGGCGTTTCATTTTGCAATAATTCCACACCGGTGAAGAAAGAAACACCGGCGGCTTCTGTTCCAGCTTTGACAGGGGGGCGAGTCTTTCGTTAGACTATTGCGATATGTTGGGTGATGCAGAGTTTACACGAGTTTGGTATTTATTTATTTAAATTGCTTTATTGACCATTTATATAAAATTGCACAAAAGGTGGACTTAATGCTAATTGCATTCTCTCCCAGTCAACCTTTAGGAAAGAACGAAACTTAAAAGCGAATGCAATGGATATAGATATACTTAAACATACCAATTTAACGTACTATACTATATTAAATTACTTACATGAACCATATAAATATACAACTAAATTACAATAAGGTGATGATTCGATTTTACTATTACTATAAAACTTCAGTGAGAAAAGCGTGAACTTTCTTTTTAAACGTAAACCTGTTGGGAGAGCTACGAATAGACATCGACAAATTACGCTAATAATTTGTTACTTCGCTAAGTGTAAATTTAAAAGTTCTCGAAGTTTTACTAAACATCAAGTAGCACTTCCTCATCCATTGGACATAGGCCTCAACTCTGTATAGTTATTTCCAAGGTTCGCAGTTCTAATTTTTTAAATTTATAATGGGTCGTTCTTAATCCCAATCAAATCCGGGGGCCAAGACAGGATCCACGATGGAACGACTTAACCCAGAAGGTGCCTATTCACCCTGGCTTTGAAAATGGACGGGTTATAAGTTCACGGACAGACGCAGGGAGGGAGAACTTTCCGTCCAGGTTAACGAAGAAATGCAATTATTCAACGTACGGCTATTTATAGCATCTTTTCATACACTACCAGGTCGCCCGTTAGTGGACGCACTGCTAGCTAGGCCTTTCCTATGGATGAAACGCCATAAGAGCCAACCGAGGGGGCTAACGTAAGTATCCGAAACTCACGACTTTCAAGTTTCAAAATAATCGGTTGCCGCTAGAAAGTTTGAAAGTTGCTTTATTAACCGATTCGTTGCTGATGGCACGCCTGTCGTGTCATCACTTTTTTTTGCGTGTGGCGTTAGCCACTGAAACCGTGTCATTTTTAAGTCGATGATAACTCCTTCAAATCAAGTCTTAAGGAAATCAACCCAGAATAAAAGTATCTTCATTTTTCACGTAAATCAAGCTCGTAGCCTTCGTTTCTGTAATTGTAAGTAGTAATGAATCGGTTAAGCAACTTTCAACCGAACATGCGTTGGAATTTCTTTAACCCTTTAACCGCTTCCGTCAGATTAATCCGATAAATATTTTCGTGTCCATTTCGCCAGAGCCTTGTATTTACGACCAAAAACCCCATCTGATTCAATCTACTTTATTCGCTGTATTTTATCAAAAAGGTAAATAGTTAAGCAACCATTCACAATTTAACACTTCTCTCTAAGAAGTATTTACGTATTTGGTAGTTAACCACGCTCTCAAATGCAAATATCATTGTCATAACGAAATATCGACCTTGAAAATGTTATGTAGACATCCCTCTGCATTGTAGATATGTTTCGATTCACTGTGCCGGGCGCTGGGGGCACCACAACTGATATAAAGTCGGGCGGTTAAAAGGTTAATAGAGTCCAATATTAACGTTGCAATCTGTAGGTATCGAATTTGCGACGGCCGGTCACGGTCACGGCCGCCACTACTCTACGTAGCAAACGAGTTTGAGCCGTGACGGCGCGCGGCGGCGACAAACTGCGGATACGCTACTCA
The DNA here is from genome assembly GCA_927399485.1 of Calamotropha paludella. Classification (NCBI taxonomy): domain Eukaryota; kingdom Metazoa; phylum Arthropoda; class Insecta; order Lepidoptera; family Crambidae; genus Calamotropha; species Calamotropha paludella. The sequence goes on from OV656822.1 coordinate 237,341, forward strand.
TTGTGAACGGTTATTGTAGCGCAGAAAATGAATGTTCAATGGTACCGATCCTGCCTTTCGCACCGATGGTCCTGGGTTCGAATCCCGGAAGGGGCAAATGTTTGTGCGATGAATATGAGCATTTGTACCTGAGTCATGGATATATATATTTCTATAAATCTTAAATATCTTTCTATCATCTATGTATGTCTATCCGTTGCTCTAGCATTCATAACATAAGCCTTCCAGTGCTTACTTTGGGCTAGGCGTGAATGTAAGAAAAAAATATAACAGGAGAAATCATACAGCGGTAGACTATCTGTTGTCATTTATTTCGTTGTCGCCGCCCTCGAGCATAAACTTATTTTTCTTGTAAACTTTTTAGCTTAAATTAAGGACACATAATGGCGGTATTCCAAAATATACATCGGTATATCGCCATTTTGCACTGATCAATGTGTGGGCTTTTCCTCTCTGGCTCTCACGGAAGTAAATTGCGGAACAAACAGCATGACGTCATTACCACTGGCCAGTATACTCATGTCTTCGCACTGCGCTTCGCTGCGAATTAAGTAATTATAAAGGATTATTATTATTAAAACGAGTAGGTAAATGCATATCGTTCGTTGTCATTTCGAAATGTCCCTACATAGTACCTAACCAGGCACGTATAGACACGTGACCTCATGGTTGAAAAAATACATTATCGGATCTATTATAATTAATGCCTTTTAAATAAAAACTGGAAATACAAGTTTTCCAAAAATTAAGACCTTTATTTAAGTTTTCCCCACCGTGAACTATTTTGGTAAGGAACCTTTACTATAGTAAGCCGCCTCAAATAATATTAAGTCGTTTTAATTATTAAAGTTGTATAGTCTTCAATTATACAATTATGGCAATAAAGAAAGAAAATGAATAAGTTCAAGACATTTTTAGCGTAACTAACATCTTTTAGGAAAACTGCAAGAGGACAGCGGCTACATTTCCTATGTCGGTAGTTGTATCGTACTTCATCCTGCTCTGCGCTTCGTTAATCTTCGGGCCATGTCGGTGATTTCCGTTCGTTCCGTCCACCATTTTTTATTAGACAGTAAAAAGTTTTTCGCGGTATTTAGTGTAATATCTCTTTTGTACAATGTTCGTGTTGTGTTATCGTATTTCAAATGGCTGAAACGGGCAAAGATTTAAAAAGGCTTCCAGCCAAGCGTGTTAAAAGCAAGGCTACTATAGCGAACATACAAAAGTTCCTCAGTGAAAAAAACAGAAAAGTTGTCATTGGATTTGCAATTTTTAAGTAAAAAAGAATGGCTTATACAAGACTTTGAACAGTATCTATACTTTAAATCATGATAGAGTCTAATTCTGACGGTGTCAATACGCACCAGCAAAATGCAAGTTCATTCTCAAAGACTACGAAATATCTAAATAACTTTTACAGGAGTCGATGCTAATGAGTTTTATTCGCAGCAACTTAGTCTGAATGGACCATTCTTAATAGATGCTCATACCGGATCAATGTCAGCAAACTGTAGTTTAAAGCCAACCTTTACTTTTTGTATCAAATAATTATATATTATATCAACAAAAAATGAGAATTTTAAATAGTAATGGAAATTGAAACTGAGATTTTATAAATGAACATAATTATTGCCCAATAATGCATAATATTGTTATTTCATTTTTCGCCCTATATTTTTTTGCCACATCATCCAGTAAAATAGCAAAAAAAAGTTTTTGGTGAGTCCATTATAACTGAATTACTTATTTGATGATTTAAGTTATATAAATATATAATATATATGTAGATATATTATATGGTCACCGCAGATATAAACCAAACCTCACAGATGTTTATAAAACACCTGTGGTGTCCATGAATCTATATCTTGTTTACAATCAAACACTGTGACCAAATATGAGGATGGTTTAAAATCATCCTCCTTTTTGGTTCTTCAATGGGCGATTAAAGTAGCGAAGAGTTTTATCAATGAGTTTTCACAATATTTATATTGATGATATTCATGTAGCGAATGGCGATATAAATGTACTCTATGTCAGCAAATTATGTAGATTCATATTGCTGATTGGTGGAAGTAGTGCTTGGACATTGTTCTTGGCAGGGAGGTTATGGGGTTTAAAAAGAGATATTATCCTAAACTTGATTCAAAAGTAATTGAGGTAAAAATGTCGTGATAAACTTGTCCATATCCATCAAGTAACTCAATAAGTAAAAAAAATGTATGAAGACTAATAAACTAATCATAGCAGTTAACATGTGAGTGTGATTTTTTGACTGACGACTGGTTCGAGTCCCGGAAGGGGCACATGTTTGTGTGATGAATACAAGCTTATGAATCTATAATCTAAGATCACAAATTTGTTGTTTGTCTGTCCGCTCTTTTTCTATTGTATCAATAACGTTACCATAGCAACAAGTTAACCGCAAGTAGTTCGTCTACCGGGCGCTAGACGGCGCTAACGCAAAAATATTTAATAATAGAAAAAAATTAAAGAATTTTGTCCACCCGTGCGAAGCCGGGACGGGCCGCTAGTACTACCTTTATATGTATGTTAATCAGATAGCTTAGTATCCATAACAAGCCTTACAGTGTTTACTTTGGGCTAATTGGTGGGAACGTAAGAAATATTATTAATATTTTGTTTTTAATTTCATCTACCATGTTGGAATTGTCTGGAAGACCCACATGTGTTTGCTATACTATTTAACATATATTTGAAAAGTAAACACGTGATTTATATGTCGATGTGATCGAATTAGTTACTATACTTACAGAATTATTGTTTACCTATTTTATTTGTTTACTTAGCTTAGTAACATAGTTTTCCTGCACTCCAACAGTATAAACATAGTAAAACTATTAACTACGAAACAAGTATTTTGCGGACTTTTGTTATTGATAACAATCCTCTCAAAGGATACCGGTCACCCCAATATTGCATGGTGGTTTATTCTTTCACTAGCCTCAGATCTTAGTGTTTTATGCGCCAGGGAGCAGATTTCTTCAATATCCTTTTTATAATTTGTGAGTTATAATGGTCTCATGTTTTGCTTTAGTAAAACGTAATATTAGTTATTCAGCCTAACCACAGTTAATAAAAAAGCATGTGTGCAATTCACACGTGGTAGAAGTAAAACCTTCAAAAATAATATGTACACGTATACAAAATATCACGGTTGTTGTGATGCCTACTCTCAAGCTTTGCACTACGTATGCGCACAAAAACACGTATTAACATACATTAAGTACACAATTCTTCCTCTCTCATGTTCTCCTACGTTAAATCTTATGAATTTATGCGGCCGTCTCTTTTTACTGTCGCTTTTTCGTTTCATCGACTTTCAAATCGCAACGATGCTAAAGATGTTTTCGATTCAAAAATATTGATTTTATTAATTGTGGTTTGTGATAAATCAATATCAATCGATCTTTCGAGGAGGGAATTTATCATTCAAAAAGGGCTTTTTTTCAAAGATTTTATATTAAAATTAATATTTTCATGCTTATTTACAGTCACATAGTGATCTGAAACATATTCTTCTGAAGCTGAGATGCGTTTGGGATCTCAAAGAACATATTAGGATGAAAATAGGGATATTTTAATGAAAGGCAGGTGGTTGTTGTATAACAAAGCATAATTATTAGCGGCTCTGTTGGTAGTTGGCTCGCTCCTCGAGCAGCAGCTTGGCGAGCGCGTGCTTGTCTCCCAGCCTCAGGTGGGCGAACTGGTCCTCCCTGTGGGCCCTCAGGCAGGCCAGGCCTTTGGGGGGGCAGGGCGGGGGCGGCGGCGCCAACACCAGCGCCGGATCGGGGGCACGGATGCACCGCAGGGGGGCGCCGGATAACACCTGCGCCACTCCGAGGCCGAGGGATGCGGACGAGGACAGCGCTGCCGATCACGACCATTAATTACACAAAAAAAAAGAATGTTCTTAAGACCACACGACTGAAGTAAAACTTCTTTAGCTTCATCTTTATAAACATATATATTAAATATAAGAAACGTAACACCTGAGAGAAAGGGAGAAAGAAAATGTGTGCTCACACCTCTCTCTTGCTCCCACAGTAATGTACGACACGTAACTCTCTCTCTTTCTTATATTTTATATTCATTAAAAATTTAAATTATCCAGAGGTTTTTCATTTCACAGTCCTAAATAATCACAATATTATTACCTTTGAAAATAGGCAATTTAATTTAACATTGATTCAAGCGTTCTTTTGAGGAAATTGGATTTGTTGTTCAAATCTCATCCAAGGCCGTAGCTAGGGGGGGCATCGTGGGGCAATGCCCTACCTTGAAATCACAATGCCCTACCTTAAAAATACCAAAAACTAAGGTAAATTAGTATAATTAATTTGTTTTAATTTTTTTATATATTTTATGCATTTTCAATGCGATCTTATAAGATACATTATTATAATAGAAAAATAATAGAAAAAATCGACTCGGGTCACAAGTGAATTCTCAGGCGGAAATCGAACCGGCAGTCTTTGGAAGTCCGGTCCAATGTCCTCCCGATTGAGCTACCGCGCCTCATGAACACCCGTCGAAAATTTCTGGATGGTACCTTTTCAATTTTACGTTAGATGCCAATGTTGGGGAAATCGATTTAGATGAAACAGCCATTTAGTTTTATATATTTTTTTTGTTTCATATTTCTCTAAAGACAGTTACACAATATGGAATCTTGTTAAACTATCAAAATAAGAAATCATAAATGCATGTACTGCCATCTATTGCAGTAATGTGTAAACTCTATATAAGTTTTATCTATGCTACTATTCGGAACGTGCACGACAGTAGCGCCATCTGCAAACGGAACTTTAAGGGGCATATGTCAAAATATAAATAACAACAGCATGTTTATTTTTATAGATTAGAGTGAATAAAATATACTTTAAAAGACAATAAATGGTATGTTGAAAGGAATTTGATAAAAAGTGTATATGGAGAAATGGACGTTATTATAAAAACTGGTTTTGAGAGTGTAAAACACACAATAAGTTTCCAGCCCCAAACTATGCTAAAAGGAAATAAATTTGTGTTAGCAGAACATGTGAGGAATGTAGAAGAACTGAGAACTAATGGCAATAGTTATTTAATACGAGCCACCATCGTCAAACATCGGTGACCTCAACACCATATAAAACAAGTTTAAACATAAGTACTCTATTAACCTAAAACATGACTAAACATTTAGATAAAGTTATGTCAAGAATTTATATTCATTGCATTTATTACAGATCGATCATGCTCGGGTTGTCACTGGAGTAAAATGCAGCTGCGTTAATAACCAGAGCGGCAAGTGCAAACATGTTGCTTCTTTAATATGTTACATTAACAACAAAGTTAGTATTTAAAAAACGAGCATCGAACAACAGTGGGGAAAGCCCTGTATTCGTCAATTTGTTGCTTGTAAATATTCCAAAGAGAGATAATTTTCAAAATATGTTTGGATCAGTATCTAAGACTGAATGTTGTGAACCACAATCTATATTACGTCATGATGAATTACTGCAAGAGTCATCTTTAAAACAAACACTACAGGCAACAGAGCAGACTCTAGATACGAGCCTAATAACTGAATATATATATATATATCTACATATACAATAATGACCCATTTTCAATAATTTCAAAACAACATTGACAAGTTTGTTTGTTTCCCTTGCCCCATTTGTTGCACATTTGTGCCGCGACAAGCGCAGCGATCGTTTTCTTTACCCCTTCCACCCACTTCGCACAGATTCAATAATGTCTTTGCCATAAAGAAATAAATCGTCCATTACTGTTCATTCCTTGCAACGCGTTGTTTCATTATTTTAAATCTCATTAAAACTCAATTCTAAATATATTCTATATAAAAAATAATAACCAAATTTTAGTAATTTTACTCTTGAAATAGAAAATTAATATTTGTTAGTAGAATGAAAAGGTCCTCAATCAGATAAAAAATATGAAAGCATTGATTCTTTCCAATGTGTTAAAAGCATTAAATTTTCAACTGTTTTCACATAGTTAACTAAAATTTGATATTAGTATGTACATGTATGGTGTAAAAGAATGAAATCGCTCACCGCTCTCGTAGTCGCTCCTGTAGAAGGCTAGAGCGTCTGTGACTGCGGGTGCGAACAGGCCCGTGTGGTGTTGCGGCCTGGCGGGCCCAGTGCGGAACGAGGGGTGCGCCGTGTGCGCGTACCGCCCGAAGCCGAGCGCCCAGAACCACTGCGAGCCCTGGATGCTGTTCATGCGGGCCTACAAACAAAACGTCACGAATATATATAATTATAAATTAACTAGCGGCCCGTCCCGGCTTCGCACGGGAGGACAAAATTCTTTAATTTTTTCTATTATTAAATATTTTCCGTTAGTGCCATCTAGCGTCCAGTAGACGAACTACTTGCCGTAAACGCGTTGCTATGGTAATGTTATTGATACAATGGAAAAAGAGCGGACAGACATACACACAAACCACTGTGATCTTAGATTATAGATTTATCAATTATTAATAAATTATGTTAATTGGTGGCTTGATGCTGCCACTTGACTAACTAGCTGGGTTTCGATAAATGATGAATTCTTAATATTATTAAAATATTTAATTATTTAATATTTACTTCTGACGTTTCGACAGATTGCAAGACCTGGTGATGTAGGTAGCTCTTTTTGTAAATAATAAAAGTAAGATGGAGGTCAGTCCCCCTGCCCGATTTTCTTTCGCCAGTTCTTCTCGGAAGAGCCTTCCAATTTCCGAACTGGTAGTAGACTCAACAGTATATACCCTCATACAGTGTATACAGTATATAACAGTAGATACCCTCAATATTTAAAAAGAGTAGATAACTCGAAGAACTCAACACTGCGCCCGAGAGATAAAAGCCGTTTACATGGACATAAAAATATATAATCGTATTCCTTCAGATATCAAAAACAAACCTACGAATCTATTCATGACGTTGTTATGGAACTGGTTAATTGATAAGTCTCCCTACAATTTAAATGAATATTTTGATATCAAATGACCAATGACATCAATTATTATTATCTTTATTATTAATTACGGCATTATATCTTTTAAAGTTGACTAATTCTTATAATTAATTTAATTATTTTTGAGATCATAGATTATTGTATTATTTAAGTTTGAAATTGCTTTTAGTTGCGTATTACTTCTGTAATGTTTACATGTCATACTTTGGCAGTTTTTACTTTACCTTAAAAACATCCAAACATGATTGTATTTAACATGTTCCATGCAAATAAAGACTATTCTATTTCATTTATATACGACGACCACTGTCTTAGTCATCCTGTGATCACGGCTCCTATAAAGGAGTCGAAACGTCAGGATTAAATATAATTTACGCGCAAAAAACCCTCAGTAAATTGTTTATTCAAAGTATGGATCGTACTAAAATGTAAATAGTTAAAGCAATGTGACTCACCCTATTGAGGAAGTCCTGGTTGAAATCCGCGTGTGGTGGAAGCATAAGGATGAGCGCATCTCTCGGTGCCCTCGCTAACGCAGCTTTCAGCGCCACCCGCTGCACTTCCTCCCCTCCAGGATGCAGCTCCTCCTGTTGCAGCTGCGCTTCAAGCACGTCGGCAGGGTGGCGCACCAGGGAAACCAGCTCGGCTTTTAAAGCTGCAACTGCAGTTTCGTTGACGCCCGGTTCACGGATCACTACCTGCAGCATCGCCGGTCGACGGATCAGCTCACTCTCCTTAACTCATTTACAAGAATAATTAAATTTAACCGTTATTTTATTTCTTATAAAAATTTATACACTGAATGCAAAAACTTTAATAAAAAATACAAAAGTATTTTAGTATAATTTTTACTGCCCTTTTTTATTAATTAAAATTAAACTGTGACAAGAAATTTTTATATATAAAGATAGATAAATTATTTTAATCGGAAATTACTAGAAAAAAACAAATCTGCTCACAAGTTGTCTCGCCCCAGAATAAGTCGTGATCCGAGCCAAGTTTTTTTAGTATTTATCTATTAAAATAATTCATTAATTATGTTAAAGAACATTTTTGGTGTGATTTTCTTCGAAAACAAAAGCTGGCCGGAAAAAACTATAATTAACCTTTCGTATGCCGGAACGTGGATCCGCGTTATCCCGTTATACTGCCGAAACGCGGATCCACGCTAAAACGACTCCACGCGATTTTTTCCATTTTTCTATAATATTCACATGCAGACAAGGTTGCGAATCATAGAATAAAGTTCCTATTAAATGAAGTTATCGTCTCATTCAACCAAACCATTCATGTTCGTTCGTAACTTGTGTCAAAAGTATTCGAAATGTTCAATCCTTTCCCTTGTTCCCTGGCGTAAGTCACTGTGCGTGTTTAAAAGGTTTTTATGAAGAAAAATAATAAGCTATTTTATTATGTATTACATACACAATATATTCAAGAATCCAATGAAACTAAAAAAGTCAAATGAAAATATCTAACTTTTTATTATCCGTGTTTTACCGCAGTACTAACAAATTTTGCCGTTTCATTAGAAATAATGGGTTGTAACCGATATTCGACTGATGATATTCTAATAAATTATGCACTAACAAAAAGGTAGATTCATGGTGTTTTAAAAACAGAAATCAGATAAAAGTTACGTTTTCTAATCTAAGTGATAATTGATGTAAAAACTTCAAGTTGCGCAGTCGCGCTACATACGATATTTCTCGGCATTTAGCGGTAGCGTCGCTGTGCCAGTCGCGGCATACGAAAGGTTAAAACAACAACACAAAACCACGTCAGTATAGCGACCGCTATCTCTTTCCCTTCCTGTCCACAGAAAGGGAGACAAATATAAAATGTCAGTAAAACAGAGACAGACACATAAATTCATAAGATTTAACGTAGGAGAAAATGAGATAGGAAGCATTGTACTGTGTCTCTTATGTTCGTGGTATGTACTTTAGTTACCATAAGCCTCTTACATCACTTATCGGAAATGTAAGCTCTGAGTCAGGATAAATCTATATGTAATATATTCGAATAAAAGTCAGTAAATTAGTAAATTTTAAAACTGTATAAGAATAAAAACTTCCAAAAAGCGCGCTTTTTGGAAGTTTTCAATAAAAAAAAAGCTACTGGAGTGACATTGATTTTTATTTGGTTCGATCTTCAACCAAATGGAACCTTTAACATTTATATTGGATACGAGTCTTAATACTCGTATTGAATAAAATAGTATTACCAGCAGGGGCGTGGTGTTGGCGTCCCTCCTGAGCGCGGTGGAGCGGGCCTTGACGGAGACCAGGTCCTGGACCCTGACGGGCACCACCATGGTGAGGTGGGCGCTCTCGGTCACGTACGGCATCGGCACCAGGCGGGCCGCTCCCAACGCCCGAGCCACCTCCACTTGGCGTACCGTCTGAACACCACAAAAAACCAATCTTCATTTAGTTGTTACACTTCATAGCCACTGGTCGATTATCGAATCGATTCAATTAAACGAATACATTCTATAACTGAATGCTGCGCAGCCCCAAGGGCCAGTTTATGAACGCTGTTGGAGCGAGGGACTGTGTAAGATAAAATAAATATATGGATGACTAGTTTCGAGTTAATAAGGTCCAACACCACTCTTTTCTATTCTTAATTGTTGCTATAGCAACTGTGTTGCCATTATAAATGTTGGATATTCCAACAAACGCATCTTAACTTATATCAGAAATAGCCATTTTGTGTGTTACATTATTAATTTTTCCCGCTATTAGTGCATCATCTGTGATTTATTCAAAATCCGCGAGCATTATATAATGCTCTATAGCGCGCAGTCTGATTTGATCTTTATTACGGCTTTGGTAATGGTACTTTTTGAATGATATTTTCCCCGATAGAGAGAAAAATAACGAATTAACTTAAAGAGTGAGTTTTGAAGAGTTAAGTGTAACCATAAGTCCTACTTACTTGGTATTATTTTTAATAAAAGCTTTTTATTTAACGTTATTGATGTATTCATTTGAATTTAATACATTCAGAGAGAGAGAAAGATTCAAATGCTTGTGGCTCGCATTTTCATACATCAACCGATACTTTAGTTTCGATACTTTTACTCATTATATTTGGTTTTGATATCGCTACTAAGAAAGTATCGATACTTTTGGTTTCGATATCGTGTCCCTAGCCGTTCTTATTAATCACTTGTCAGCCCGCTCCCGCGCGCCCCACCCCTCTCAACAGCCCCAATGCTGAACGAATTATAAATCTTAAATAAAAATGCCATTTTCTCGCTAAATAACGAAGCTAGGCCCAAACAAAAAATACTACCGTAAAACTGATTAAATAGAGAATCCACCACAAAACATTTGGATCTCTGTAACTCAAAAATTAATCGTAATTTAAAAGAAAAACGGCAAACCACGCGGAAATTTAATATGGTAGCTATTGCTATAATAGTGGTTAATGTTGTTAAATGTTGTTCCAGTACACGGATTGACAATGTCCTACATCCCCTACCCATATGAAGATAATCCTCAAGCGTCTCAGTGACCCTGTGACCCAGATATCTTAAACTGTGAAACTTTCGTGCACATTACACATTTAAATATAACATTTTTTTTACGAATTTTAAGCATAATTCATTTTATATTTAATCCTCACGTTCGACTCCTTTACAGGAGCCGTAATCACAGGATGACTAAGGCAATGGCCGTCATATATTTTCTATTACCTTCACAATATTCTAATCGGGCGGCATGTGCCCATTATTGTTAAAATTTTATATAAAAATAATTTTAATAATATAAAAAAGAATTTAACAGTTAAAAATGCCCGATTAAAATATTGTCAAGGTAATAGAAAATATATGACTCATTTTTTGTTAATCATCCATAATTCCATACGATCGGCGGGTCCGCATAATAAATTATATAAATTTATCGTAAATAAAAGACTGAAAACCCTGAATATTATATGAAACACTCACTTTATCTTCTTCCACAGCACACCACTCTCTTAACAGACAGACCGTACAGTTTCATTATGTCGCATGTCGTAAATACTGCAAACATAAAAAATTATAAAAACTATTAGCAAAGCCGTGGTTAGACAAATACCAACTAACCTGCCTCCCGTCGTCCCTCTGCAGCATCAGCAGCAGCCGGTATCTGAGCGCATGAGCCGGCTCCCACCGGAGCGCCCCCTCCCACAGCCTCACCTCGGCAGCTCCCCAGCGACGCTGAGCCCACGCGACCACCTCGCCCAGCACCAGCTATCAATGGAGACCCAATTGCACGTTAATTATAACAACAAAAAGTTTATTGGTTGTCCCATAACCCATTCTTTAGTTTACCCCCTTTAGTTTACACACTTTTGATAGCGACATAGTCTACTTGTTTTATTACCGATTTAGGCCGATTCAGTCGCTAAGCACAAAGCTTCGCTAGCACCATATATTGGAGCGAAGCGTAATAAGGTAAACACTATAGTTATTGCCCGTAGTAAGAATATGATACATTTAAACCTATTTATAAAGAAGTTATTTTGGATGGAATCGGCAATATGGCTCTATGGGATTCTCTAGTAGAACTTTTATTAATGAACTGGCAACATTTATAAAGAAAGAAATAGTATAATGGCGGATTTTTGACAACAGATGTGCGTCTTATCGAAAATAGTAAGTTTCTTAAAAAAATTCTTAAGGATACGCTTTTGTTCTCATGCCTTGTGTAATTAAGTTCGGTTTTAATTGAGTAGCTATACAATGACAAGTTAGTAAATGCTTTATGATGTAATTTTAAACAGTTGTTTTGGTGTACTACTAAAAAAAATAAAAATAATGTTGAGTAAATTTTAAAATTCCATAAGAATGAAAACTTTCAAAACGTGCGCGCTTTTTGTTTCAACAGGAAATCCCATAGAGCCAATTTTTTTTGGTCATTACTTTTTTATATTTGCGAACTTCAAAATTCGGGCTCCATCACCTGTTGCTTTGATTCTTTTCAAAAATATAAAAATCGATAAAGACCTCATAGTGTTAAGACATTACATACATTTCATTATTGAAGCTGATCCATGGGAGCTTCTCTCCAATTATATTTAATATTTAAAATTAGTACTCAAAAACACTTACACTGAATGGTCGAGAAAAAAGTTACCTATGTTTAATTTTATTTAACTGCATTTTTTTATTGTTAACTTATAACAAACAAGCTGTCTAACTTCGGTAATTTCTTATCCTGCGTACTCCAACATCAACTACAACTTAATGTGTATGTGGTCAAACTGGTACACTTCAACTAAGACGATTTGTGCAATTAAAGAGGCCATAACACTAACGAAAACCAACTCTCGTCATCATTTATCGTGTACCGAGAAAAGAAATTACTGAAGACTGGGCTGTATGGGCTTTGTAACCTTTGCCTTACATTATGGGAAAACTTTACAAAACAATAAACTTTTTAAATAGAAAAATACTAGTGTCGATTTTTCTAAAAAATAAAATAATTGTTTTGTCAAGTATTTCCGTAAGGGAAGGCAAAGGGCCATACAGCCTGGTCTTATATTTATCATATAAGATAGCACAAAAATAAAAAAATATTACAAATCATAAAACAATTAGCCCTTCGTAGCTATCGGCGTGTGTGGTGGGTACCTGCAATGCGGCGCTAGTAGCGCCACTATGAGGCGCGACGGCGTGGTGGTCGTCGCCCAGAAAGGCGTGCGACTCGTTGAACAAAGTCCACCGCAGATGGTCGAACCTGGGACCACACGACACAAATACGTTAATACTCCATTGACAATAAGGACAGGACCATGTGGAATGGAACCAAATATTTGTTGTTACAAATTATATATTGTTCTTTTTTATTGGCTGTTCGAGGTTCAGGCTTTAGTTGAGGCACTTATCTCTTACAATTTGATTACTATTTTGAAAACTATATGTATATTTTTCAGATTGGGAAAGAAAAATAAATATTATTTATTTATATCTTGTTAAGTAAATTATGAATGTGACCATTTATTTCAATAGGATATATAAAGTGAATAAATAAATGCCTATCCGGTGAGAATTTCAATTGTTTTAACAACTATAAATAAATTGATTAATATTTTTTACATTCACACCAATTAGCCTAAGCCAGAGTAAGCACTCTAAGGCTTGTGTTATAAATACTAGTATAACAGATAGACATACATATATGATACACAGATGTGATGTAATATTCGTAGATATATATTACATCACATCTCAGGCACAAATGCTCGTATTCATCATACAAACATCTGCCCCTTCCGGGACTCGAACCCAGGACCGTTGCGTAAGGAAATTATGAATGGATCGATGTCGATTGCATATATAAAGAAAAAAAATGCTTATTCGGTGAAATTTATAACTATAATATACTACCTCACCTGGTCACGCGCTGTTGTGTTATAGATTAAAACAGAAACTATCCTTTATCCTAAGTATCGCAACAAATTCAGCAAAATGATAAAAAATCACCAAAATTGGTTGAGTAGTTTCGAAGTTCATCATGGTCAAACAAAGGAAGTAAATAAATAAATGCCTATCTAGCAGAAATTTCATTTTTTTATAATCTACCCGACCCTGGAGAAAAGTTGTGTTTAGTCACCTGTTGGAGGGCGTGGGCGGCGCCAGGCCCGGGTCGGCCCTGAGTCCGGCCGGCCACGAGCAGTTGCGGAAGCCGCGCGGGTGCCGAGTGCGGCCCATGGCCAACTGCATACGCAGGCGAGCAGCCTCCTTAGCGTCCTAACCCAACAATAGCTTTAATTTCAATGTTGAAATAATCCATATGCGAATACCCGTTCATAACTTAGTCTATACTTAATTTTGATTTCATTACTTTTATAAGATAGGCTGTTGGTATTTCGATAAAAAATAAAAAAATAAAAATAATGGAACTTATCCCCCATACAATTTTGCCCACTATCCTTTAAATGAAATAATAAATCACAATAAAAATAAAAGTGCTTTGATTTATGCAAATATGAAAGTGTGAAAATGGTGGGTGAGATTCCATAACATATAATTGGATTTCGGACTGCACCCGAAAAAGAACTGTCAAAATGATCCTGGTATTCTTTGTCAAATCACATTGAATAGAAACCAATTCAAAATAAAAAGATATTTGTCATTATTGACTGTAGCAATTTTACTTTTAATTTAATTAAACAAATGTACCATTTTATTTCAGCTGTATTTCTTGCAGGGCAAAAATTTCGTCGCTGTATCTCAACTTTGCATAACAATAAACTATGTTTTATTACCTGTTCGAGGAAAAGGCGGGAAACGTGGGCATGTAGTCGATAGAAGTGGGCCGGGTCGGTGAGGGGGGCGGCCGTCACTGCCCCCAGCAGTTCCGAGGGTGCAGGTGCTTCCCCCTCTCGTAGGCGAACCGAAGAGTACGTCTCACCCTAAACCACGATGCACTATGTATTTTTAACAAACTCCCAGTATTCTCATGTTATTCACAATGCTTTAATCTTCTCAGGGGCCACCCATAAATTAGGTCACGCGAATTTTAGGGCTTTTTATCCCTTCCCCCCGTCCTTGTAACATTTTTAAAACCCTCTTCCCCCTGTGTGACGTAACAAAACTATTAACAAATATAGATCGATTCCTAAATTTTTAGTTATCTATGCACATATTCATTTCACGTATTAGTGTTTTAAATTTTCCCATGTGACGTCATAAAGCTTATAAACCCCCCCTTGTCACACAATGACACATTCCGGTGATACCCACTCCCCTTTAACGTGTGACGTAATTTATGGATGACCCCTAAAGGTCAGATGATAAACAATTTGAAACAGAGGCATATTTAGCTATGGTGCAGGGTGTGCGGCGGTTCCTAGAGGGCGCCGAGCACTTTCAATCACTTCAATTTCAATAAATAGAAATCGTAAAAACATGGCCACTTCATACAAAATGTCCGATCAGCTGGTCAAGTAAGAATGGAAATTCGTTATGTTTTCAATTACCATTTTTTGATATTGATATGCCTGTTACATGTTGACATGGATTCGTTTTGGCTTAACAGGGTCATTCACCCTGTATAATTCTGAATACAGTCAGTCAGTACATCATCGCATTCAAAATTGGCAAATTACTGTAATCGAGTTTTAATTTAATCTTCAAACAATAGAGTTCATTATCCTTTGGCGAATTTTAACATGCGCTAGTGACGCCTCTGATTTGAAAGTGCTTTATAATTCATTGAATAGCAAATGAAAATTTAATGCAAGTCCTAACAGTTGTCACTTCTATTTGTGATTGATGTAAGAATGATGATGATTACCACATCTGATGTTCTTTTCCTGATTTTCTCTGATAAATTCTATCCAATTGGATAGTGGTGCAGTTGGTGGTTGACAGCGGTAATTTATTAACTAATCAAATAAATACAAAAATAGTGTAATTTAACAAAGGAGATTGGGCACTTTGGTCCGACGGTGGTCACTAATAACACTGATTTTATATGGAAGGTCTATTCATAAATTACATTTTTTATTATGAAGTAAAAAAAAAACAATTGGTAAAATAATATTAAATGCTAATAATGCATCACAACTATGATGCATTTAGTTAATTTATTTAAATAATAACAGACTTAATTTTGGTAATAAGTTATTGATGTACAATGAACAAAATGTCAATATGCACAAAAATACAAGTGTTTACATGAATGCCAATATAGAATTTTAAAAATTTATATTTAATCTAATAATGCATATTTTGTTTTTAACCTTGATTGCTATTTTAAAGTTATACCGTAATTTTAAATGTATTTATGTTGTTCATCTTGGTTGTTGTTTGTGTTGCTAACTCATCCGTTTACGCCTACTGTGTACAGTGTTATGGGTTAGGGTCTAGTAGATTTAATGGATTAGTCAATTGTAACCTGTTTGTGTACTAAGTAAATAAATAAATATGAAATAGGCACAGACCTGCAGCGTGGAGCGGCAACGCTGGTGAGCGGCGTGCAGCACGCAGCGGCCGATGTTCTCGTGGTGGTGCGCCGAGTACGAGTTGCGCACGCACCAGTCCAGCTCGCCGTGCACCGCGCGTACAACCGAGTTCGAGAGAAGGATGCCGCCCTCTGCACTCATAGAAACCAACAAATATATTAGATACTAGATGACCCGGCCACGCGTAGCCGTTTTAAAAGTTAAGATGAAACCTATCCTATGTCATAAGCCGGAAAAGTCTAAAGAAATGAAAAAAAAACATCAAAATCGGTTACGTAAAAATTAGGAATATACAAGAAAATTTAAACTGGTGTTTACAAAGCTCAGTAACTTGATTGGGAGAGCATTGAACCAGACGTATAGTGGATGCAGGTTTGTTTCCCACCTGAGAATATACTTGTGAGCTGCGTCGATATTTTTCTATTAACATAATCTATCATATAAGACAAAACATTTATAAGAATGATGAAATTAATGATGTTTATGTGTCAGTGCGACTGTAGACTGACTCCTGTCGTGCTCTAGATAAGATAAAATGATTTTTATTCAATATGAGCATTTGTAACGCATTTATTGAAAGTCAACTATGGGATGGCTTCGGAAGTCCTACAACGAAAGACCTTGTACTGAGAAGTAGCCGCAAGAAACTCGGCAAAAGCTATTTTTCTTCCTTTAATGTGTTATAAATTTTAAAATTAAGAAAACTTTAATAACGCTTGTAAATAGATTTGGATAACTATGTAGTATAAAAATGCTTACACAGCAATTTAGAAGTTCTCTTATTCAGTCTACCGTACCATACAAAATGAATAGATAAACTCACCCAGCGTGCAGTAATGGCTGTCATCCTCAGCGACCGTCCCCATATAGACATCCTGGCTGACGCTCAGTTTGGAAACCAAATCGCGCAAACGCCTCGCGTTCACGAACGTCGTGTCGGACACGAGGAAGAAAAAGTCGTACTCGTCGAGGCAGTTGTCAGCCAGGTATTTGAGGGCGTGGAAGGGTTTTAGCATCTCGCGGGTGTCTGTGAACCCGACCACGTTAGGGCGAGGGGGCGCAGCGCCAGTGGCCGCAGCGACGAACACTTTCAAGGGCTGCAGGCGGGATGCAGTGGCGTTCAGGGCCGCCGTACGTGTCGATAGAGCGTCTTCAGAGGACAACACCCCTGACATCAGGGAGCCTGTGAAATGTTTTGCCGAAATTCAGTGTCACATTGTAATAGAAGTCAGGAGACAAATATATAAGGGCGCGCGTTGCTGTTATACCTTAAAATGAAACCTATCCTATGTCCTAAGTTGGAATAAATACAGCAAAATAAAAAAATAAAAACATAAAATCGGTTGTGTAGTTTCGGAGTTCAGTGCGGCCAAACACTGTGACATGGAATTTATGGCAAATATCAAAGTATTCATGTTAATCTAAGTCAATACAAAACTGTTAGTAGCTAATGTATTTTGCTTTTTAATAAATTGTATATTTTGTTATTCTAGCAACTTCATAAATGTAGAAGCAGTCAGTAAAACAAGTTGATAATATTTAGTTTCCATCACCCAAAATAATAAAATTTAGCACTTATTAAGAAACCAGTATCTGTCAGCAGCATAAATATCCTGACCAGAGAATCTCAGTTATTAAGTCACCGAGTCACAGTCTCATTTATATTTTATCCTTATTTTGTGAGTTTTCGTAATAATAAAATGTACTTGGAGGTTGATGCTCATAAGACCACTGGGGTTCTCTCTGTTTTCTACCGAAAGCTTAGTCAAGGCTCAATAGATGACATTCTTATTCCTCCTGCTACAGTAAGGGTTTGTATGAACAAGTTCATTTCAAAAGTAATAAAATACTTTTTTTTAGTAGTAGCAACACAAAACATATCTAAACGTCATTCTGGAGTTCTTCATTGTTTTTGTTAACTTAGTGACAGTGATGTATAAGATACCCTATACAAAGTATCTGAAATACTAGATGCAAGATACTTTAAAAAAAAGTATTTCAGATACCAGATACAAATAATTTTCTGAAAAGGTATCTGAAATACTAGATACAAAATACCTATCTTTCAAATACTTTTGACGTGACAACGTCTTATAAATTGGTTTGCCGGGTGACACTTCAAGAAACTGCGTTACGCTCCGCTCACGTTATGCGCTTACAATGAGAGCGAGTGAGAGGCACGCGTCCCTTCCACTCGGGCATGGTTAGCCCGCCTAAGAGCGAGAGAGACAGACATAAAAAGTGGAAGGGACGCGTGCCCATAAATTAATGTTTTAAATATAATTCTTTGTATAAATAAATGTTTTAAATTGTTACTATTATTTCATCCTTCTTCCTACTATACGAATGAATATTCACATTAAAATTATTTTACCACTCTAAGTCGTTGTCACGTAAAACTTTCGCCCGTATACCGACTTTACAGGCAACCAACCAGTTTTTTTTAAAGATAAAATACTTTTGTAAGAAAACAACATTTAATTGAATTTAAGTTTATTTATTCGAGAAAACAATTTTCGAATAGATCGCGTTGATAACAAGGATCAGGAAAATGTGACAAGAAAAAATATGAAGGTATTGAAATTGGGACTTTTTATGTTTTAGTTGACATTTGAGTAAAACTAATTCCTCATACATATTGTCGCTCATCTTCCTTCGATGAGGCCTCATTATCATTCCCCCAAAGGAGAAGAGCTCCCCAGGGGCAGAGCTGGGCAAACAGGTGTTATATTTTAGAAATATTTTTTTTATTGTAGGATAAGCATCTTTATTGTTGAGGTACTGGAGTGTCTCAAAATCACTGGTGCTACTTGTGTTTTTGCCACTAGCAATAGAGGAATCGGAGTCCTCTAGAAACATATAATAAGAGTCATCTTTTGTTTTTTTTTATATCACCTTTCATGTTGTTTAAAACCTCCGATTTTTGTTTTTCAGATCGATTGATCTTTCTTGTTTCAAACAGGACAAGTTCTTTTACATATTCCTTTCCCGCTTTTGGTACCCATTTCAGTTTATACATGGGATGGGACACTGAGGCTACAGTCAGGTCACAGGTCACAGGTACAGATGTACCTCGGAAAATAGGAGTTAGGTATTCCTTTTTGCCATGAAAAGACACGCTTGTGATTTAGAGGCGTTGAAATTAACGAGGTTACTGTCGCCCCACTGGGAAACGTAGTTTAGCCTCTGGTTTATTCGCTAAACCATGGCCTCTCTCATGAACATCACGTCGTTACCGCTGGCCTTTGCGCTAGACAGGTATCTCTCAACAACAGTACTGTCGTCTGCATACCCATTAACAGGTCATTGATGTGTAGCAGGAAAAGCTTCGCAGAAAGAACAGACCCCTGAGGAACTTCGGCATCTATAGCCACTGAGTCAGAGGAGCAGCCATCGCCAACTATTCTGATCGATCGTTCAGTCATGAAATCGGCTATCAAACTACAAAAGTCAGCGGGGATACCGTACGAAGGAAGCTTGCGCAACAGACCCTGTCAAAAGCCTTCATGATGTCAAGTGACATGGCAAGTGCTTCGCCGAGCATCTCGAGGGTCTCGCCCCAGAAATGTGTCACATAAACTAAGAAATCCCCAGTTGAGCGTCCTCGGCGATTTTTAGTCGAGACGCTACTTAGTCGACCATTGGAAGTTGGAACTTGGGGGACTCACCTGGAGACTGCGGGGACGCCCGAACCCCCCCCCCCCGAAATTATGGCCGGGAGTTATGGAGCATTTCGGGATTTGTCGCGAGTTGGCGGGGCAGCCTTTCACGCGTGGCTAGCGCGCTAGTAGAGCCTCCGACTAACTGCGGTCGGACAGCGGCTAAAACCGTGCTTCGGATCCCGCTACCCTCCAGAATGAGTTACCAGGTACAGCATAGCCAAGATACCAAGACCGAGGTCAGACAGGACCGACAGGAGTGACGGTGGGTGACCGATGACATTTGTAGAAAGATAGTGTCGCCATCTGTCATTAAGTCCCCGACAATATCAACTATTTTCTTTATTTATGACTTGCACAATTTGTGCATTTAGCCAGTGTCAAGTAAGTATAATATTTCTTCTACGTTTTTGAGTAATTTCCGAGGTTTCAGTAAAGAAGTGGGTTTTACTGAAACCTCCTCATGGCCTTCTTGAGAGAGCGCGAACCTTTTAACCTGTTTTGTTTCACTTGCCAACACTCATGCATATTCAGAAACACTCAGTGGTTAATACATGCCATTATTACACACTAATATCAGTGATGTGACTTATCTTAGATAAAAGTATCTGAAATACAGATACAAGATACAAAATACGTATTTACATCTTGTATTTGAAATACTTTTCAAATTTTGTATTTTGTATCTTGTATTTAGATACATTTTCCTGGTATCTTAGTATTTTGAAGATACTTTGTTCCCTAAGATACTTTAACTAAAATGAACTTCGCAGTTTTTCTTTCCGAACGCAACTGAACGCAGCGCGTCGTATATTTAGTCGATATTGGACTTTTTGGCGGGAGCGCGAAGCGTCACTTTTATGGTTTTGGTTTTCTTGTTAAATTTTGTGTTCTGTTTGATATTAGTGTGTAACAATGGCGTGTTATTAACCACTGAGTGTTTTTGAATATGCATGATTGTTGGCAAGTGAAACAAAACAGTTGGAAGGTGTCTTTTCGCGCTCTGTCAAGAATGCCACGAAGGAGGTTTCAGTGAAACCCCACTTCTTTACTGAAACCTAGGAAATTACTCAAGAACATAGAAGAAAGATTATACTTACTTGACACTGGCTAAATGCATAAATTGTGCAAGCCATAAATAAAGACAATAGCCGATATTGTCGGGAATTAAATGACAGATGGCGACACTATCTTTCTACAACTGTCTGTCCTTGGTCTTGGTATCTTGACTATGCTGTACCTGGTAACTCATCCTGGAGGGTAGCGAGATCCGAAACACGGTTTTAGCCGCTGGCCGACCGTAGTTAGTAAGTGGCCCAACTGGCACGCTAGCCACACGTGAATGGCTGCCCCGCCAACTCGCAAAAAATCCCGAAATGCTCCACCATGCCAGTTGGCCACTGGACGGGAGGACCCGGTGGCCATTTCCGGGGGGTTCGGGCATCCCCGCAGTCTCTAGTATGTTCCCTTTTTTGGTCAACTTAGCCCAAGAAAACTTCCATTGGTCGACTAAGTAGCGTCTCGACTAAAAATTCTACCCCCCAACATTCACCATCATGATAAGAAGGAACAGGAAGAATTTTAAACAACGGCTGCAC
Source organism: Calamotropha paludella (assembly GCA_927399485.1). Lineage (NCBI taxonomy): Eukaryota > Metazoa > Arthropoda > Insecta > Lepidoptera > Crambidae > Calamotropha > Calamotropha paludella. The sequence goes on from OV656822.1 coordinate 258,561, forward strand.
TTCCTCCCATTTAAAGTGCACCTTGCGAACATTAGAGGACTGCACTCAAATGACAATATGGTCCATCACCATCTGGAGACCGAGAAGCCGCACCAATTCTTCTTGACGGACGTCCCAAAATCCTGGAAGCTTGTCAATGTGCAACCAGCACCCAAAAAGGGTAGTCGTGCCGACCGATCGCCATCACTTCCATACCCTGTAAGAGTGCTGAACAGCAAGTTGCTCTCATACCTAGAAGACAACGATCTCCTCAGTGACCGTCAATATGGTTTTCGCCGAGGACGCTCAACTGGGGATCTTCTAGTTTATGAGTCGCATTTCTGGGGCGAGGCCCTCGAGATGCACAGCGAAGCACTTCCCGTTTCACTTGACATCTCGAAGGCTTTTGACAGGGTCTGGCACGCAAGTCTGCTGCCCAAGCTTCCTGCGTACGGTATCCTCGCTGACTTTTGCAGTTGGATAGTCGATTTCATGACTGAACGATCGATCAGAGTAGTTGTCGATGGCTGCTCCTCTGACTTAGTGGCTATTGATGCCGGAGTTCCTCAGGGGTCTATTCTTTCTGCGACGCTTTTCCCGCAACACATCAATGAACTGTTACCAGCAATACCAGGAATTGTTGGGTATGCAGACGATAGTACTGTTGTAGAGAGATACCTGTCTAGCACAAAAGCCAGCGGTGACGACGTGATGTTCATGAGAGTGGTCATGGTTGCGCGAATAAAGCAGAGGCTAAACTATGTTACCCAGTGGGGCGACAGTAACCTCGTTAATTTCAACGCCTCCAAAACACAATCGTGTCTTTTCACGACAAAAAGGAGTTCCTTCCACCTCACCCCTCTTTCCGAGGTACATCTGTACCTGTCACCTACAGCCTCGAACTTCTTGGCATGGAGTTGTCTTCAGACCTCAACTTCGGCGCCAACATCGAATCCAAAGCTCAAATTGCAGCCAAAAAGTTGGGCGTCCTAAATAAGGTCAAGCGATATTTCACGCCGGGACAGCTTTTAACTCTCTATAAAGCTCAAGTCCGATCTTGCATGGAATATTGCATCCACCTTTAGGATGGCTCTGCAAAATACAAACTTGCTGCACTGGACACGATTCAGCGCAGAGCTGAGAGGCTTACCGGTGACAGCAAATTGGTGAAGAGCAAGCTTCACACCTTAGGTCATCGCCGCAAAGTTGCCTGTCTGTTGGTCTTCTACAGACTCTACGTTGGAAAGTGTGCTCAATAGCTGCATTTGTTCATACCGCCATTTATTTTTTTTCCATCGGACATCCAGATGCACTGCAGGCTACCACCCTTTCTTGGTTGCTATTCCTACTTGTCGTACCAAGCGCTTTTCAACATCCTTTATAATGCGCACAGCAAAGGAATAGAACTCCTTCCCTGCGTCTGTATTTCCGAGAACTTATAACCCGTCCATTTTCAAAGCCAGGGTGAATACGCACCTTCTGGGTTAGCTCGTTCCATCGTGCATTCTGTTTTGGCCCCCGGGCTTGATTGGGATCAAGAGCTAACCCATCCTAAATAAAAAAAAAATGATATACATTCAGACTATAATCTGAAACTATGAAAAATTGTTAAAACGGTTACAGACAACAACGGCTCAAATATGGTTAAGGCTTTTGAGGAAAAGTATTTGGAAAGTCTGATTCAGAGGTAGTTGAAAATGAACATGTTTCACATGCATTTGGAGATCTTGAAAAAACATCAACTAAAATCGGAGGCTTTAAAAAACATTGAAGGTGATACAAAAAAAGTAAAAAATTACTCTTATTATATTTTTCTAGAGGACTCCAATTCCTCTATTGCTAGTGGCGAAAACAGAAGCAGCACCAGTGATTTAGAGACACTCCAGTACCTCAACACTAAATATGCAAACTTTAAGAGCTTAAATGCTTATCCTACCATTAAAAAAATATTTCAAAAATATAAAACCTGATTGCCCAGCTCTGCCCCTGTGGAGCGACTCTCTTCTCCTTTCGGGGCATGATAATGAGGCCTCATCGAAGGAAGATGAGCGACAATATGTTTGAGGAATTACTTTTACTCAAATCTCAACTAAAACATAAAAAGTCTCAATTTTAATACGTTCATATTTTGTCTTGTCACATTTGCCTGATCCTTGTTATCAACGCGATCTATTCGACAATTGTTTTCTCGAACAAACAAACTTAAATTCAACTAAATGTTGTTTTCTAGCAAAAGAATTTTATCTTTAAAAAGTAGTAGTAAAGTAGTTGAAAGATAGGTATTTTTTATCTAGTATTTCAGATACCTTTTTAGAAAATTATTTGTATCTGGTATCTGAAATACTTTTTTTTAAAGTATCTTGCATCTAGTATTTCAGATACTTTGTATAGGGTATCTTATACATCACTGACTAATATCAACCTCAACACAAACTTTAACAAGAAAACCAAAACCATCAAAAGTGACGCTTTGCGCTTCCGCCAAAAAGTCCAATGTCGACTAAAGAAACAACGCGTTGCGTTCAGTTGCGTTCGGAAAGAAAACCTGCGAAGTTCATTTTAGTAAAAGTATCTTAGGGAACAAAGTATCTTCAAAATACAAAGATACCAGGAAAATGTATCTAAATATAAGATACAAAATAAAATATTTAGAAAGTATTTCAAATACAAGATGCAAATACGTATTTTGAATCTTGTATCTGTATTTCAGATACTTTTATCTTAGATAAGTCACATCACTGCTTAGTGAGCCTTTAGTGAGGCACTTTACTTTTGACATGATACTATATGCTCGAATTTTTTGCAGTTAATTAAAAATAAAAGGGTTATTTATCAACTGTTAACTCATAATATTATAGCAACTCCATCTAATGAGCATTGTTTAGCATAAAAGTACTAGGTACAATCAAACCAGTCTCCACTGTTAACAAAATGTAAAAATAAAACAAAATACATACATCCAAATCTGAAAGAAAATAAAAATTTGATAAGAAGAAAACTGTAATTTTTCACACACATATTTCCTTTAATTGCTGTCAGCACTGTTACTAAATAACATTTATTATTTTTAATTAGTTAGCAAACTGTATTGACAGTTGTGATCCATATATAAATTCAGTTATAATTTCAAGGAAAGCCTAGGTAATTCAAGATATTATTTAAAAAAGTTTCTATGGTAGCAAGAAATACTATATTTTAATTGTGGAGAAATAGTTTAATCTTGCTTACTTTGAGTGCAAACCAAATTAGATTTTTTCCACAAAAAATAAAGATGTAATATGATGAAAGCCATTGGACAAGTTACTTTCAGTATATAAGACATTAAGTAACATTTGCAGAATTCTCATTGCTGAATATTAAAAATGTCTCTTCAATCATATCCAATAAAAAGATAAGTTACTTAATTGATTTGCTGATAGAATCACAATGACTGTAGAAACGAACCAAAATTATGACTGGTTTAGTGGTCTATAGAAAGTTCATGGTGTTTACCAGATTTAATGGTTGGTGATATCAAACGGCGACCCTTGTTTTAAAATTTTTGCTACTATCCTTTTTTGGTTGCTATTCTTACCTGTCGCACAAAGCGCTTCTCAACTCCCTCCCTGCGTATGTATTTCTGAGTACTTATAACCTGTCCGTTTCAGGCACTTTCTGGATTAGCTCGTTCCATCGTGAATCCTGTCTTAGCTCCGGGCTTGATTGGGATCAAGAGCGAATCAAATAAAAAAAACTTTTCGGTTCATTGAAATGACAGCTAAATGGGTACCTCTTATGCCGAGTTCAGTGGTGTAGTATCTTGGGCGCTGCACACTGCGTCCTGCGCCAGGGCCCGCGGCCCCCAACGGTCGCGCCTCGCGATGAGGCTCATAATCATCCGATGCGGGCGCTTCGCTCGTCGGACAAGCCACCGGAGTCTCTTCTAATGGGACCAAAGCCAACGCCAGCCATAAACCCAGCACCACACCGATCAAAAAGTACGAATTGTGCTTAACTTGCGACACCAAGAATCGCGAAAACATTGCTACGTGTTATGGTCTACTTTAAGCACATTCGGTAACCAAAAAATTACATTAGGTGTTAAAAAAGATAAGATTCACTATCACATTTGATATCTTACTTCAACCTGATTTTTACTAAAAGAAAGAAAAGTTTGTGTAGCGAGGCAATAAAAAAACTATAATAATTATTTAGGTTTGCGTATATGAATGTGGTCTGTGAAACTGACAAACTGTAAAGAAGACAAAGGTTACAAAGCCCGTACAGCCTAGTGTTCAATATTTCTTTTCCTAATTAAATGATGATGATGACCATGAATTTATGAATGATAAATATTAATTGTATGACAAATTCCCAAGGTTTCAGTAAAAGTGTGGAGATTTACTGCACCCTTCTTTGACTTCTTGAGAGAGCATAAAAAGACATATTCTGCTGTTTTATTTCATTAACCAACCGTGTTTGTTCGCGAACACTTATGGTTAATTATCCACAACTACAATAATAATACAATCATCCACCACAACCATTTTTACAAGAATATCAAAACTACTAAAGTAACGCTTTGCGCTCCAGCCACTAAGTCCTGTTTTTATTATTACCACGTAATTAGTTAAGTATTAAAAATTAATAGTTTTTCAAGTATAATGCGCACCACGTTTTAATTTTTTGGAATTTTTTCAAATTCTGCGTATGAATGTTCAGAACAATACATAATATTCAATAAATTTTAGAATATTTGTATCGTAAATTTTCATTATTACCAAAAATTTATTTTTATCTTTTGAGTCCATTTGTAAAAAATTATTTTCTCCTTTTTAGTACATCTATAACCCGTAGTAAAACGTGGTTTTTTTAAAGTTTTTTTTTTATTAAGTATTTTTAGTTACTTTTACTTCTTTTAGGATAAGGCAATGACTTTAATGCATGGTGTTGATGATGATGATGACATGGATCAGTCATCGAAATGTTAGGTTTCCGTAAAGGTGTGGGAATTATATAAAATCTAAATGGAATTCTTGAGAAAAGCAGGCCCCTTTGTATTTCAAATTGCAGGTGTCTACATAATCGATTGTGACTATCCTACATCGGATAAACAAGAGACGTCTAAGGACGCGCGTTGAAGAATCTTTAGCTCTGTGCGTAAAACTTATATTGATGGAACGATACTAGCTAATAGAAGTTATTAAAATGCGCTTGTAAATTTCGTCGTGTTTACCAGCGTCTTTGTAACTCGGCGGTCAGAGCACTCGCCCGGATAGCGAAAGGTCATGAGTTCGAATCTTACCTAAAGGCTCAGAGAATTGGTTGTTTTTATAAACTGAGATTAACTCATATTTTTATGATTATTACATATTTATGTATCATACATATATGTTATATGTCTATAAGTCACCCTAGTATTAATTACTTACAATGCTTACATTGGGCTAGGCTTATTGGTGTAATTATTATTATTATTATAAGATAAAAATTAGTTTTATTCTTATTTTTTTCCCCTCTGGACCAGGGCTGTAGCTAGAGTCTAATTTGAGGTAGGGCAGCATTGGTAGGGCGGAAGTAGTAAATTTATCATAATTGATCTGCCCTCGAAGCACGGGCTCCCAAATCAAACACTATGTATATCACTGACCTCTAGGTCAAGCATTGGACCGGATTTCCAAAGGTTGCGGGTTCGATTCCCGCCTGAGAATTCACTTCAGACCCGTGATCCGAGTTAATTTTTTCTACACCACTAGAAAAAATTAAAGGATCAAAAAAGAATTCCAAGTTTTTGGGCAATTTTCAACAGGCCGTAACTTCGAGCGAAATGGTCGTACAGGAAATCAAAAAAAAGTAAATTGTAGTTCCAAGTGTCTAGTTTTTGGATTAGAACTTTAAAATGTTGTATCCTCCGCGGTTTTTGAGTAATCTTAGAAAAACCAGCAACAAAAAAAAAATCATTTTTTTTTAGTTTTGTTTTTAGTCTACGGGCGTAGAAAAAAATTGTTTTGCTTACCCACTATAAGGATCAGACACTTTGTTTATTTAGCTTTAATTTATTTTTTTATACACCTTGATACGTCCACTTCTCGCCGAGATATGGGTCTTCAAATGGAAATGATCCTTTTGTCTTTGATTATCGATATCTTAGCAACCAATGATCGCACAGAAAGTTAAAGGTGGGTTTCAAGAACTTGAATGAATTCTCTTTAACGACTAGCCATTGCTTTTCCGAAAAAAAAAATTGTTTTATTTTTGTCACATGAATTTGAAAATGCAACAAAATAAGGGATGTTGGTGATTTTTTGGAAAATCAAGCGCTGGATCGAAAATATTGAAGAAACCACTAATGTTAAGTGTGCCTTTACAGTTCAATATGTCCACTAAAACCCTACAAAGAACCAAATTTTTCCAGCCAGCCGTTTTTTTGTTTCACTTCATCGAATTTATTAAAAAATTAAAGGATCACGTTTTTTGCTCTGAAAATCTCATAATTTTTAAAAATGAGAAAAGAAAATGCTTTTCCAAGCTTTTTCCAGATTTTTGTTCCAGAAAGTGCTTTAATTTTATTGACGAATGGTTGTCGTCGAACTTCTCTAATAATTGCCCGATCATCGCGGGCATTAGTGACTCGATGGCGACTTGTACGGAGCGACGATTGTATTGGTTCGTCTCTTGGTATCTGGCATAAGCTAGAGTTACGACGGATTGACTTACACCCATCCGGACGGCAACTGCATGTTGACTGTAACCTTCGTCAATAAGAGTCACGAACCGAGCAACTCCTACCTCCGATAAATGTCGTCTAACCATGATTGAAAATAGAAAAAGTAAGAAATTATCAATTTTAACCAAAATATATATATATATATATATATATATATATATATATATATATATATCTTGTGGCGCAAAGGGATTAATTTGGAAAAAACTGTTAATGATTATTTTTAAAGGATTTGCTAGGAAAAGCGTATGAAAAAGACTGAAATTCGATTGGGAGTATTAACTTTTTTTTAATTAAATTAAAAGGAAATCAGTAGAATCAAGGAATGCAGCGGCGGAAACGCGTTAAAAATGATTGGGCGATAGTTTCTTGAATTTCCTTAACTTTCTGAGACAAAAATGTGGAAAAAGCTCGGAAAAACATTTATTTTTATTTTTATAAATTATCAGCTTTTCAGAGCAAAAAACTTGATCCTTTAATTTTAACGAAAATTCGATCAAGTGAAACAGAAAAACGGCTGGCTGGATTAATTTAGTTCTTTTTAGGGTGTTTGTGGACATATTGAACTGTAAGCACACTTAACAGTAGCGGTTTCCTCAATATTTTCGATCCAGCGCTTGATTTTCCAAAAAAACATCAACTTCCCTTATTTTGGTGCATTTTCAAAATCATGTGATAAAAAGAAAAAAAAAAATTGGGATAAGCAATGGCTAGTCGTTAAAGAGAATTTATTCAAGTTTTTGAAACCCACCATTAACTTTCTGTGCGATCATTGATTGCTGAGATATCGATAATCAAAGACAAAAGGATCCTTTTCCATTTGAAGACCGATATCTCGGCGAGAAGTGGACGTATCAAGGTGTGTAAAAAAATAAATAAAAGCTAAATGAACAAAGTACCCCATCCTTATAGTGGTTAAACAAAAAAAAATTCCACGCCCGTAGGCAAAAAAAAAAAAACTAAAAAAAAACTGTTTTTTTTCTGTTGCTGGTTTTTCTAAGATTACTCAAAAACCGCAGAGTATACAAAATTTTAAAGTTCTAATTCAAAAGCTAGATACTTGGAGCTACAATTTACTTTTCTTTCATTTCCTGTACGACAATTTCTTTTGAAGTTACGGCCTGTTGAAAATTGCCCAAAAATTTGTATTTTCTTTTGATCCTTTAATTTTTTCCAGTAGTGTAGTATTTTTCTATTATGATAATTTATCTTATAAGATCGCATTGAAAAATGCATAAAATATATAAAAATTATAAAACACTTTAAATATACTAATTTATCTGTTTTTGGTATTTTTAAGGTAGGGCATTGTGATTTCAAGGTAGGGCATTGTGATTTCAAGGTAGGGCATTGCCCCACAATGCCCCCCCCCCTAGCTACGGCCTTGCTCTGGACTCGGGGGAGGGAGGTGGTGAATTCTACATGGATACATCGCGTTTTAGGGATTCTCTTTTTTATAGTCTTCTGTTCTGAAATTAAAAAAGTGTGTGAATTAGTATTGGCTCCTAATTAGCTTCGAAAAGACAGTCTCAAATTTTATTTTCATAGACAATTAAAAGAAGTCGCACGACTTCCTGGAGGTCGCTGTCAAAATCCACTGTCTAATGGAATCGCTCATTAAAAGTTCAGACTAGGCACGTAGTTAGAATGAGTTATTATTTGTTGTCGTTCATTACCATAGAGGAAAATTGACTGTGGGCAGTGCTTGCTTCACATAATGTATGAAAAATACGAGTGAACAGTTGTTATTCTCAATTGATTATACTTATTAGCAATTCCTTCAATTGCGGAAAAAAGTATAGTTTTATTCTAAGGGAAAACCAACAGTTTTATATTCTCATCGCAGCAAGTACTAAATAATTTTGCATGGCTGCAAAACTTCGTCATTCTTTTTATTTAACATTTTATGATCAATTTAGCCAAATAATAAATAATAATAATAATAAATATTTGTTACATTCAGACCAATTAGCCTAGCCCAAGTAAGCAACTATTAGGCTTGTGTTATGGATACTAGGGTAACGCATAGACATTCATATATGATACATAGATATGTAATATTCATAGAAATATACATATACACCCATGATTCAGGTACAAATACTCGTATTCATCATATAAACATCTGCCCCTTCCGGGATTCGAACCCAGGACTGTCGGTGAGAAAGGCAGCATCGCTACCGTTGCACCAAACGGTCGTTAAAAGTCTTAATACAAATGCATTAGAATAAAAATAAATTTGTATATACGTTTTGCATTTTTTTCCAACGCTTCACAAGTGAATTCACTTAATATATACTTTATATTTCTCTATTAATAGAATTTATCTCATACATAAGATGGCATTGAAAAATGCAAAAATATATAAAATTACAAAACTTAAACGGCTGTTTCATCTTAATCGATTGCCTTAACATTTGTAAAATTGTTTCTTTCAAATACGAGCAAATGTCCCTCTCATTGATGAGACAACGCTGGCCTATAGCGTAAAAAGTAGAAAGGTACTAGAAAACTTCGACGGGTGTTCACAAGGCTCGGTAGCTCTATTGGCAGAGCATTGGATCGGACTTCCAAAGGTTGGGGTTGCTCGCCGATTCACTTGTGTCGAATTTTTCCAGTACTTTTCTATGAAAATAATTTACATCAAAATTAATCAATTATAATATACTTATATTAAAATTGACTGACTTAGATTGAACTTGTGCTTCAGTCGTACCTTAGGCTTAGCACGCACTGCGATTAAACGCGCGCGGTTTAGGAAAAGCTGAAAACGCAAAACGGGCATCAACACGCACTGCGGCTAGCGTTTTACTTAAATTTATTTCATTTCACCATGGATTTCTGGCGAGCAGCATGTGTTGTAGCTTTGATGTTGAAATTAAAAAATAGAAAGCATAAACAACGCCGCCGCCATAGGTACTGGGTACATCCACTAACTGATCAAAGACATTTGAAAGGATACTTTTCAAAATGTACAACAACGTGCGTCAACATCCCGATAAGTTTTTTAATTACTACAGAATGTCGATTGGCACTTTTGATGAATCATTACACGACGTGGGCCAGTATCTAAAATTTGAAGACACTTCATTTCGTTATGCAATATCACCTGAAGAGCGACTTTCAGTTACGTTAAGGTAAGAAAACAATTTTAATTTTTTTTAAGTTTTATTTCGCAACAAGTAAATTAAAATATAATTATGTAACCAATTTTTCTAGTTACTCTTAGGCATAGTCTTGGTCTTCTAACTGGTTTACAAATTTTGTCAAATAATCGGCAGTCTCATTGGCTGGTTTCAAAATTTGTTGGTCGATAATTTGTATCTGATTTTGCGGCATCGTTGGATGTACGAGTATAGCCGGTGCTTGCTGAATTGTAGTTGATAACTGTGGAGATGGGCTTGGTGGAGGCATTGTTGGTGATGGTGATTGAATGGAATATATTGTATCCATCGATGAGGATTGTGGAGAATACTGATAGTGATAGGGGGTTTGTGGCTGGGTATATGTTTGATGATACAATGGTGAACTAGTTATTTTTGGTCCTCGAAATTGAGCTGGTTGGTTGATAACGTGTTGTCCTAATGGTTGCGGAGATGGATGAGTACGTGCTTTTTTTAAGACATTAAGGATTTCAATCTTCGCATAATGTTTTTGGTCTTCATTTAATCTACGTAACATGGGAACTAACATAAGCGCGAAGTTTTTTTCTTCGTCCTCTTCTTCCTGTGCTTGTTTGTCTTTTAATATATCAAGTAATTGTTTGTCTATTTCTGTTGAATTGTTGTTGTCTCGAGAACATTTCTTCTTTCGCAGTGGTGTTCTATTGTTATTAGTTAGTTGTGAATTCTGAGCTGTAGTAGACAATGTTATATCCTGAGTAGAAAAATCCGATGATGTATTTGCATCCTGAGTAGAATTAGGCGACGATAGATTACCGCTCGTTTCTCGTTTCTGCATGGAAGGAATTAGAAAAAGCATTGAATCGAAATGAATATATTTCTTTTTCTTTGAAGGGGCAGCTTGTCCAGATTTGCCTTGTTGTGCTGTCAATTCTTTAGCGAAACAATCTTTCATGTTTTTCCATTTTTTTTGTATGGAGTTCCCTGAAACCAAATAAACAAAATGAAAATCTTGTTCACAGATACCTTGCTACGGGAAATAGCATAAAGTCGTTGTATTTTGAATACCTGATTGGCGCTACGACTATCAGTGAAATTATCCATCATACGTGCAAGCAGTTGTGGTTATATTTGCAGCCTACTTATTTGAAAGAAATGACAAAAGAAGACTGGTTAAACATAGCACGAGAGTTTTTCATACAAACACACTTTCCAAATTGTGTTGGCGCGATTGACGGCAAGCACATAAGAATCGAAAGACCTGATTATACCGGCTCAGAGTCATTTAATTACAAGAAGTTTTATTCAATTATTCTGCTTGCTGTTGCCGATGCTAACTATAGCTTCGTAGCTATTGACGTGGGTGCCTACGGATCCAATAGTGACGCCAGCGTATTCCGAAATTCAAATTTTGGTAAAAGACTTTTAACAAACCAATTGGATTTACCATCATGCTCAGTACTACCAAATGATAATGAAGGATCTGAAATGCCATTTGTATTTGTCGGGGATAAAGCTTTTCCACTTTTAAAACATTTGATGAGACCATACCCAAGCAGAAACATATCTATTAAAGAAAAGATTTATAACTACCGACTTTCGTGTGCCAAAAAAACAGTTGAATGTACATTTGGCATTATGGCCAATAAATGGCGAATTTTTCACAGGCCCTTAGATACAAAACTTGAACTTTGCGATTTCATAGTCAAAGCGTGCTGCATATTGCACAACTTCGTACGAAAATACGATGGCAAAGAGTTACCAGAAAATTTGGGCCGATGTGACCAATCGGAACTAAGAAGCTTGCACCCAACTCGACTTCGTCCTAGTAGTGACGTCATGCAAACTCGAAATTTATTTGCCGACTACTTTACATCTCAATCTGGTGCCTTAAATTGGCAGTACGATGCTATTAACTAACTTTTTATAATAAAATTAAGCACAACACATACCTTTGTTTTTCTTTTCTGCCTCCGACAAGCTAGTCCAATTTCTGCACACATTTTGATACACCTCCTGCCAAAGCCGGGCTTTAATATTTCTGTCTCTGTATTGATTTAACGATTTGTCATATAATGCCGGCCTTTTTTCCACTTCAATAATAATGTTTTTTGATAAATTGTCGTAGTCTACATTCGATGTTTCTGAGTCGGACGACATGACTTAACCTCTGCAAAAACGTCTATCCTCCGCACTCGCACAGTCGAGACTGAATAAAAACCGAATGCGATTAACCGCCGTGCGTGCGCCACAATACTGTTCTTATGGGACACAAAAAAACCGCGCGTTTTCGAACCGCGGTTAAAACGTAACAAGTTGCGTTTTTAAAATCAGTCACTGAAAAAAGTCACTAATGCGTGAGCTTGTATAGAAAGCTACGTGTTACATTTTTTTGCGATTTCAGACCTGCGGTTAAACGCGGGCGTTTAATCGTAGTGCGTGCGAAGCCTTACCCTGGATACCTTACATGCTTACCTAAGTTACGTGAATGTCCATGAACGTACCATGAACATGATTAAATGGTCAAACTGTTCCTGCTATTCGGGTCTCAAGTCATGCGCTGACTGCGGGATAGTACTATTAATATTTATTTACATAAGTTGTATATAGACTGGTAAATGGCTTCGTTTATTCTTATCTGTGGAGTTAATAGGTTTGTACCTGATGCACCTACAAAGCCTGACATTATTAAAAAATCAGTTAGTTTAACACATAATTTAAATATATTTTAGGATGTGTGAGCTTTTCTTCATTTATTGCTGTGGTATATCGAGTTTTTTACAGATCTGGTTTTCGTTTGTATTAAAAAGTCCATAATTTTTTCTTTCTTAATTTGTGGCTTGCACGATTTGTGCATTTAGCCAGTGTCAAGTAAGTATAATTTCAAGTTCTTGAGTAATTTCTTTTCTTAATTTGATGATGATGAATGAACAGTAAAATATATTTTTCCCCCAGGTTTCAGTAAATGTGGGGTGTTTAACTGAAACCTCCCGTCGACTTCTTGAAAGAGCAGCAAAAGACAACTTCCGCTGCTTTGTTACACTTGCCAACACTCTTGTATGTTCACAAACATTTAGTGGTTCATAATCTACCATTATTACGCACTAATATCCACAAAACCACAAATTTTAACAAGAAAAACAAAACCCAGAACGTAGCGCTTCTCGCTCCCGCCAAAAAGTCAGTAGATAAATTATAATAGATTAGTACGACATGCTTCATATAAAAGACGCACTTATTTTTATTGTCCAATCTTTAACCCTTAATTACTCAATGGTCAAGCTGTTCTGCATTAAAAATTGAAGCACATGCCTCGGTCCGAATTTCCACACGTCTACGCTAGCTTAATAACTCGCGTCCAAGATTGCAATTTAGCAGCGATCAAGTCGTGGAAGTAAAAGTAATCGTCGATGTGCTCTTGAACGGTGACCCCGGCCCCGTGCGTGTAATTACGTTACTTTACTATGTGTTTTCTTCTATATTCGTTATGTGTTTTACCAATTAAATAGATATTACTATTTGTGCAGTGTATAAATTTATGTCATAAATATGTATTATAATTTTATATAAGTATTTTTTGCATTTTTTCAAAGCTATCATATAAGAGAAATTATTTTAAATACTGGAAAAAATCGACTCGGCTCACAAGTGAATTCTCAGGAGGGAATCGAACCCGCAACCATTGGAAGCCCGGTCCAATGCTCTCCCAATTGAGCTACCGAGCCTTGTGAACACCCGTCGAAACAAGTGAATTCACTAGTGAGCTGAGTCGATTTTTTCCAGTATTTTTCTATTAAAATAATTTATATTACATAACTGCTCGCATGGGGTCGAAAATGATCCCAATTGTAGGAATTAGTTTAAATACGTGTTAAATATGTTAGTAAATTAAAGTTTTATATTTTTTAGGTGCTTTATCAATGCCACATTTTTTAAAATAAATATCATGAGGTAATATCTAAATAAACAAAAACAAGCACAATTTTAATGATTAACAAAATTCGAATACGAGAGGATGTTCCTCTCATTAATGAAACAACGCTGGCCTACAGCGTAAAATCAGAAAGGTACTAGAAAATTTCGACGAGTGTTCACAAGGCTCTGGACCTTGGAGCATTGGACCGGATTTCCAAAGGTTGCGGGTTCGATTCCCGCCTGTGAATTCACTTGTGGCCCGAGTCGATTTATTCTAGTATTTTTCTATTATAATAAGTTAGCTTATGAGATCGCATTGAAAAAATGCATAAAATATATAAAAATTATAAAACAGTTATGTAATGATCTTCGTGCGAGTAATTGAGGATTAAAAACTTCTTTTGTGAAAATAGTACGCAAAAACACTATTATATTATGTCATCAAGTGCTAATTTCTAAAAGGTAAATTGAAAGGGCAAAGAAGCAATAAGATCCGTGCTAAATCTATTCATGGCCACAGGAAAATGTGACGAGCGCCATATTTAGTTGAAAAGACAGCCGAGGAAGAACGAACGGTGGTCAGCATTCACGGCACGCGCCACACGGCTGGGTTTTTAGTCGGGCAACATGAAATCTGCCTACTTTCCTCTTACCTAGTGGGAAATGCGTTTGTCAGGACCGATCCCATATAGTCTATAGGTATGTCGATATAGCTCCACCCACCTATTTATTCCTTTCACTATATCGTTTCAATCTTCAGATGAAAAAAAACAGGACGTTCAGTTTTGCGTAGATGTATTGCATTTGGTGCATCCGTTTGATCCTGCCTTTGGTCCTGGGTTCGAATCCCAGAAAGGGCAGTTCCGCTCCTTTCCTGTGCGCATTATAAAAGATGTTGAGAAGCGCCTGGTGCGACAGGTATGAATAGCAACCAAGAAATGGTTGTTGACTTTTAATTAATAAATGATAAGAAATAAATATATTGAATTAAATAAACGTGTGTGAGTTCCACAGTTGGCCGCACGTGCTCCGCGGCCAACTGTGGAACAACGAAACTCGATTAGGTCGTGAACTTTGTACTTTTGGCTCAGTCGACGTGGCTCGACTAGGATACTGTCTACTAGTGTTGCCAGACTATCGATAGTATTTCTATCGAATTTCTCATCTGAAAAATAACGTACTATCGATACTATTGATAGAGTTGATAGTATCGATACTATCGATAACTCAAAATTATTAATCAACTTCGAATCTAACGATCGAATATTGCTTACAAATCCATAATTGTAACAATCTAAATTTAACAAATTGTAATTGCTGAAAAATTGAAAAAGTGACAAGTACAAAGTATTTCGGTATCATAATTGACCAGAGATTATCTTGGTACCCTCACTCATATAACAACTTTATCAACAACAGAATTATGTTGATATGAAGAAGATGATATGGATTTTTAAGTCATTAAGACATGTTGCTACGAAGAACCTGCTTAACCAGTTTTATGTCACTTTGGTCCAATCAGTGATAGGATACTGTATACATATATGGGGTAGAGCAACTAAAATAAAATTTCTAGAAGTAGAGAGGGCGCAACGTTGTCTGCTAAAGGTTATGTATCACAAGCCCTATAGATATCCTACAAAGGAACTTTATCAATATAGTGAATTTCTATCGGTCAGAAAACTATACATATATATTGCAAACTGTTCTTAAGATTCATAAGAAACTGCCATTTGATGCTAGTAAATAGTAAAATGAATAGAAGAAATAAACATGTAGTTGTGTGTGAAAAAACAAGAACTGAATCAGCTAAACGTCAATATAAAAATCAGTCAGCCTTATTGTATAACAAGATTATTAAATTAGGTACTCGAAGTTAGGTATCCCACGTTTTTCAGAGACCAAAAAAGAATAAAATAACCCGGCGGGGCCAAGCGTGGGACCACTCAAAACGTGGGGGCGCATGTTACTTGTGGAGATGTAATGAGATGCATGATATGCATAGATGTTGAGAGTATTTGTAAAGATGCGCTCCCACGTTTTGAGTGGCCCCTCGCTTGGCCCCGCCGGGTTATTTTATTCTTTTTTGGTCTCTGAAAAACGTGGGATTTTTAGATTTTTAAATCTAGTATTATTATTTTATTCTTTTTAATTATTAACTGAACGAAGTAACCATGTGTTACGCAACGATCGGATAAGCCCCATACAAAAGTGAAAGTTGCCGAAAGTTGACCTGAAAGTGCACCTAGAAAGTTGAAAGTTGTTTAAGCGTGCATTGTCATCGGGTTCTGAGCTACCCTAAAAGTTTCAACTCGCTAGATGGTCGGGAAGTGCCTCAAAATTGAAATACAAGATTCCTACCGGACAAACAGACGACGAAAGCGACCTAAGAAAAACGTGGGAATAATTTCTTTAGATTCAAAAATCTAGCGTTCAAATGCTTAATAACAACAACTGTGATAATGTTGATGAGTGGTATTATATTTTTTGCCCTGGACTTTTTAGGATCGAAGTTTGTAAAAATTGTAATTTTTATGGAATAGAATAGAACATTGATTCACACACATGACGCACCTTATTTTTGTAGGATGCCAATTGTTTGTACACATTCAGTAAGATCTATCTAAAAAACTGGTTGGTTGCCTGTAAAGTCGGTATACGGGCGAAAGTTTTACGTGACAACGACTTTGAGTGGTAAAATAATTTTAATGTGAATATTCATTCGTATAGTAGGAAGAAGGATGAAATAATAGTAACAATTTAAAACATTTATTTATACAAAGAATTATATTTAAAACATTAATTTATAGGCACGCGTCCCTTCCACTTTTTATGTCTGTCTCTCTCGCTCTTAGGCGGGCTAACCATGCCCGAGTGGAAGGGACGCGTGCCTCTCACTCGCTCTCATTGTAAGCGCATAACGTGAGCGGAGCGTAACGCAGTTTCTTGAAGTGTCACCCGGCAAACCAATTTATAAGACGTTGTCACGTCAAAATGAATTTCATGTAACATCAAAGTTGTCTAACATCATAACAAGTTTTTACCCCCAACCAATTAAACAAGTGGTAGGTAAGTACATTGTTTTTATAAATGTGGAATGTTTTATGAAATTGATTTTACCTAAAAACAACAACAAAAAATTGTTATTCTGCTTCTCTATCATTACATAGCATAAAACAAAGTCGCCTTCTGCTATTTGTCCCTATGTATGTTTAGATCTTTAAAATTAAGCAACGGATTTTGCTGCGCTTTTTTTGACAGATAGACTGATTCAAGGGGAAGGTTTATATGTATAATATAGTAGAGTGTTGCACCCGTGCGAAGCCGGGGCGGGTCGCTAGTGAAGTTATAAATCCTGATTGAATTAGTAAAGGTGATCTCGGGTACAATTTTTATTCGAATCCTTTTTATCTAAATTATTTTAATATTTTCATTAGTTTTAAAATTAATATAATTTGCTTAGGTATTTTATCTCTATTGCTTATGTATCTATTTTGAAAGAAATAGATACATAATTGAACTGAACATCCAAGTTTGTACTTGGATACAATATAAAAACGCACACACAGAAACGCATCGACATAAACAATTATATACTATCATTATTGCATAAGTATAGACTGTATAGACAATTAAACAGAAATATGCCTAGAGTTCTGAGTTGATCATCAGCTATTACTATCAATGACTCAGAACGTACTATACGAGACAGGTACTTTTAGATGATATTAATTTGAACTTTTTATTAAAACACGAACTGATAAAGTTAAAAAGTGTGGGTATGCTAAGTTATTGATATAAGAGTGCGCGTTCGCCGAAATATGAACTGTTGTAAAATAATTATTTAAACCAATCAATTAAATGATGATTCCATGAAATCAACGGAACGTATCGTACACATACTAATCTATTTTTTGTTAACAGTTCTAAATATATATTTGATTATATACGAGAAGACTGGTTTACTTATTTTCAATCTTGTTATACCTTTTTATTTATTTGAAATGTAATGAAAATAACTTTATTCAAATGCACTTAAAAATAAGTTGTTTTCAATCGTCCAACATTTTTACCTGCCACCAATTCAGGACGTCTTTTAACTGATAAGAAGAATGAATTTAGAATGAGTTCGCTCCACTATGGAATGAGCTAACCTGCAGATATAAAAATTTATCAATACTCACTATTGGCTATTATTGATAATATATTTATCAGCCAAAAAAACTGGTTGGTTGCCTGTAAAGTCGGTATACGGGCGAAAGTTTTACGTGACAACGACTTTGAGTGGTAAAATAATTTTAATGTGAATATTCATTCGTATAGTAGGAAAAGGATGAAATAATAGTAACAATTTAAAACATTTATTTATACAAAGAATTATATTTAAAACATTAATTTATAGGCACGCGTCCCTTCCACTTTTTATGTCTGTCTCTCTCGCTCTTAGGCGGGCTAACCATGCCCGAGTGGAAGGGACGCGTGCCTCTCACTCGCTCTCATTGTGAGCGCATAACGTGAGCGGAGCGTAACGCAGTTTCTTGAAGTGTCACCCGGCAAACCAATTTATAAGACGTTGTCACGTCAAAATGATGCGTGCTATTATTAAATTGCGGTCTATAGAAATAGAGCAGATATATTAGAAATATAAATATGCTTTTCGCAGGTTCAAACTTCCGATTGCAAATAACAGGAGGCTTATTTTTGGGTACGCGTATTGCATGATATAATATTTATCAGAGAAATTATTAAATCAAATGAATATTTATTTGCGTTCATACATGTTAAGGCTGTTAAGGACTTGATGATTATTTAAAAAACAAATATGCGTGGTGTTAATAGCCTTTCCTTAAATAACTACTGTATCATAATGCATCTTTTGTAGCGCTAGAATAGTTTCCTAAATATAAATTATTTAAAAACTGAGCTTTACGTTTACGCATCGTTTACGCAGAAAACTTTCTTCACGTATGTTGTTAGACAAAAGACGAAAAACCTTTCTAATCTTATATGACACCGCTAAATAAATCCATTGAAGCGGGAAAGAACCTCAGCAGCCATTCTTTATTAATTAAAGAAACAAAATAAACAAGCTGAACCACTTTGGAGGCAAGATCGCCTAACTATCAATATTGTTTATTATTTGTTTACTATACCACGACCGGGTGGGTTTGTCGTGGGTTCCAATCTAGTTTTTAAGCTAAGGTGTAAATTATGAACACGAATCAAATGCAGTTATTGAGAAGGCGGTAGAGTTTATTTAGCAGATCTATATTCAGGGCGATAGAACATCACCGTGATCGATTATAGAAAAGACTAAAGTCTATACAAGCGAAACCCTCAATTTAGCAGGCCGATAACTCTTTAGTCGACAAAAGGACCGATAAATTTCCAATAACCTTCTTTCAACTAGATGACACGTGAGTTTGCCAGTTGAGAGTTGTGTCCATGTGTATTCTGAGATCCTTAACGCTTGAACTGAATGGTGTCATACATATATGTATACAGCATCTTTACATATATCGCCTGACTTAATCTTTTTATTAGGAATAACAAACTTTTACAAGATAAAGTTATACATTTGCATTTTTTTAAGTTTACCAATTTTGCAAGCAACTATGTATAAAATTGGTGTTTATTATGTACAGCTACAATTAAGCTACAATATTAATTATATCTAGATATAATAAAATAACTAAAAAAGCAACACAAAAAAACTGGTTGGTTGCCTGTAAAGTCGGTATACGGGCGAAAGTTTTACGTGACAACGACTTTGAGTGGTAAAATAATTTTAATGTGAATATTCATTCGTATAGTAGGAAGAAGGATGAAATAATAGTAACAATTTAAAACATTTATTTATACAAAGAATTATATTTAAAACATTAATTTATAGGCACGCGTCCCTTCCACTTTTTATGTCTGTCTCTCTCGCTCTTAGGCGGGCTAACCATGCCCGAGTGGAAGGGACGCGTGCCTCTCACTCGCTCTCATTGTAAGCGCATAACGTGAGCGGAGCGTAACGCAGTTTCTTGAAGTGTCACCCGGCAAACCAATTTATAAGACGTTGTCACGTCAAAAGGTGAAAACTAGCCTCACCGCTGCTATTGAAAAAGGTGCCCAAAAGGCTGAGACAATTTCCACATTGGATAGCTTTACTTAAACGTTGGCCGAAGAAACTACCAGATCTTTTGTCCCCAGTTTACTTAAAATTCTTCAATTAAACGGGTGGACATTTCTTTAAAAAAGAGTTTGGCTTTCGGGCCCCATGAATCCAGTCTCCACACCGAAGGGAACAAAGATGTACTTCTTGTAAGGGCTGCATACTTTCGAATTTCACGACTTCGTTGTTCATAACATTAATGATAATATTTTCTAATATGGGTTACTTACATACAATTTTAGATCTTGCATTATGTAAAGCAACAGGAATTTCGTCATGCTCAGGAGAAGACTTAAATAAAGCAATGTCCATAAAATGGTCATTGTAATTTAGTGTAACGTGACGCAGTTGTGCACGTTTGTCAGCATTCATTTTACAGTTCTTTAAGGTTGGAGGGTTTCACCTCCTTGAGATCCCATAATTAAATAATACGAGTAATATCTGCAAAGACACACACTAGTCATGTAGTTAGCTCTTTTTGCAAATAGTAAAAGTAAGATGGAGGTCGTTCCCCCTTCCCGAGTTTCTTCCTCCCAATTTTTCGAACTGGTGGTAGACTCAGTAGTGTACACCGTAATCGTAGTGAACATTTAATAACTAAATAAAATGCAAACTAAAACAATTTTTATAAATTTAAACAGGAACGTGCCCGATTATAATATTGTAAAGTTAGTAGAAAATATATGACGACCATTGCCTCCTGTGATCACGGCTAATGTTAAGTCGAAACGTCAGGATTAAATATTAATTATGCGCAAAAAAGCCCTTCATAAGTTGTTTTATTTTAATGATTTAGGTGCTCTAGAGCTACGTATTCGTTGAGATCTAGGTGGTATGTTTAAGGAAACATAATTCATTAAATAAGTGCAGTCAAACTGATGCCTTATCTATAACTTTGTATAGAAATTTTTGCCCATTGAGATTTGTGAATGATATCGGAAGCATTCAAGCAAACACTGTCACTGAAGTTATATTAGATCAATTTTAAATCATTTCTCATTCATTTTTAAATTAAAAAATTAAAAATATTTTTAATAGTAACTGAAATATTTCTCAATATTAATGTAGTTATTATCGTTCAAAATCTTTTGAACTGTCGAGTTCACTTGGATAATTTCTATCCTTAAATTATGCGATTGTAAGAATCTACGTGTGACGTCACCGGCTAGTGTTTAAAGCGCCGGCGGTCAGAACGAGCATACATTCCACCGCAAATCTCCGTGTCTGACCAATCATTATACGATATACATATACGTGCATGGTGTCCCATAACTTAAAATGTTTCTCTGAGTGTTATTTCTCGTTATTTATGGCATCTCCCTCTGTACTCGGACACTTTATGCCGTTGCTTAGTGTTAAAAGAACTATTTGGTCTGTGTTTAGGCTTGATTTCAGTATAAAGTGGGTTTTGTATAAAGTGTGAGCCTTTATTGTTGAGTCAGTGCTTCGGAGCGGTGTTTGTGGGCGATGACGGTGGCTGTGGCTGGCGCCCATGCGCTCGGCCTCTGCAGGCAGCTTCTGATGGTGGTGCTCAGTGAGTTTTAGTTACCCATACTCATTACTACAGCCTATGGCGGCCGATCACCTAGTGGAGTTTAGCCGCTTCGATTCCCCGTTTGGCCGATGTAGAAAAAAACTACTTGTTTCTATATTGAGTTGTGTAGGGACCGATTATAGATAGGCAACATCTTTAATTTACAATAGTTTGACGATCGTTTGGTGCAACGGTAGCGATTCTACTTTTCGCATCGACGGTCCTGGGTTCGAGTCCCACAATCATTTATACCTGAGTCATGGGGATTTATCTATATTTCCATTTATATTTCTTATTTATATATGATGTATATACGCCTGTCCGTTACCTTAGTATCCATAGCACAAGCCTATCAGTGCTTTTTTTGTGCTAGTCTGATTGATGAAATTATAATAAATATTATACTATTATTATAATATGACAAGGAAAGTGCAATTACTTACCCATAGATGTATGAATTTAAATTAAATTAATCTTCACATAAGTGTAATAAAATAATGCAAATGAAAATGTTTAAATATAAATAAATTTTGAAAGCTCACACCATTCTTTCTGTTATAAACCTAAGCAAATCTTGCATTATTTGAAATAACGATATAATGTATAAATTAGCAAATAAACTCTCATGACTCGGGAAGGAATGCACCTACCAGAATCTAACTCTGCGCAACAGCATGGACATTCATTGATTTGTTTTTATCCCATATTATTACATCAATATCTTTCAAACAGTGTTAATTCTATCCAAAGAGTGCAAAGCTCTAGAAAGCATTTATTTACTTTTACCTACACTGACAGATTATTATGAAAGCTATATATAGCAATGTATTCAAATTAAGGTAAGCTAGACAATAATCCATAAATAGTGTACACAGCATGTTAAATTAGATAATAATAATGCATATTAGTACATATTACATACCAGAAAAAAAAATATAACAAAGAGACCAAAACAGATAAGTGCAGTAAATCATTCAAAGAGAAGAGGACTTTTGGCTTTGAAAGAAATCCGAAATTCTTCTTTGCTACTTCACACCACTTCGTTATAAGAACTGCACATTGATGCAGCTGGCATTTGTTTCAATGCAACACGCGCTTTACTAGTTTTTCTCATTAGTACAAAATATATAATTTTTTATTAATAATATGGATCAATAATTTATGCTTAAACTTTGTTTAGCTGTCAACATGAATCGGCAAAAACCGTGTGGTTTCGTTCATTAACATATCTTTAGCATACAGGAGCAATAAAATGAATCACGTTTTAATAGAATCTTTTAGACGCCGCGTCAATAGTATAATAGCTCGGAAACTATCAAAATATTAAACATTCTTTAACGCTTTTTAACTTACTAGTAAATATTATTAATCACGTGTGTGTTACATGAAAAACTGGCGGAGTGCGTGTCGGAGTTCGCACATTTGGGGTTCCGTACCAAATGTAGCAAAGGAAAAATTCCGAATTATTTTTTTTCATATTTGTTAGTAAAATATACGTCATAATAAAAATTAACACCAAATTTCAAATTCATATATATAATTTCCCATTTTATAAAGTTTCAAAACAACAAAATCTTGTAAAAAAAAACTGACTTTGGTGGCATCGAATTTCTTTGTTTTTCAATATTAAAAGAAAAATTGTATTTATCTCCTTGACGAGTTTTAAACAACTATACCCCACATGATGGGATAGGGCAATAGTTTTTGACGTGACAACGTCT
Organism: Calamotropha paludella; assembly: GCA_927399485.1. NCBI lineage: Eukaryota > Metazoa > Arthropoda > Insecta > Lepidoptera > Crambidae > Calamotropha > Calamotropha paludella. Next base: position 281,698 of record OV656822.1, read on the forward strand.
TATAAATTGGTTTGCCGGGTGACACTTCAAGAAACTGCGTTACGCTCCGCTCACGTTATGCGCTCACAATGAGAGCGAGTGAGAGGCACGCGTCCCTTCCACTCGGGCATGGTTAGCCCGCCTAAGAGCGAGAGAGACAGACATAAAAAGTGGAAGGGACGCGTGCCTATAAATTAGTGTTTTAAATATAATTCTTTGTATAAATAAATGTTTTAAATTGTTACTATTATTTCATCCTTCTTCCTACTATACGAATGAATATTCACATTAAAATTATTTTACCACTCAAAGTCGTTGTCACGTAAAACTTTCGCCCGTATACCGACTTTACAGGCAACCAACCATTTTTTTTATCTGCAAGGGAGTTCTCCCTTAAACATTTAAAAATATTTTTAAACAATTTGTATTGCCTTGAATCAACAAGATGCTTAAGACTGTAGATCTAACTGTTAAGCGGTGTAAAACCTGTGTGACAGACGACGGACAGACGGGCACTCGAGTGTCAGTGACTCCGTTTCGGATAGGCTTTGGATACGGAACCGTAAAATTGTCTTCATTTAAATACTCATAATTCATAAAAAAAAAAAACGCAATAAAAATGGGGTACGTAGTTTTTAACAATAATTGTTTTCAATTTATTCCTATTTTCAACAAGTTTGTATAATGTTTTTGGCATTTTGAGGTTAGTTCCGCCATATTTTATAACAAGAAAATCAATTCCCATGTGATAATGATTATAAAGAACTGTGACCTTTCAGCTTCATTAATACACACTCCTTAAAAGACGTGTTGAACATCTACCATATCATATTCTACTTTTTTCACAAGGAGTGCAAATTTATTTAACGGCACGAGTCCGGAACGAAGTCTGAGAGCATTAACAACATCGCACCGACTCATATTGATATCCTTAAACCACGGCACTTTACTTAATGGCTGTATGGTTATATAAAATATTGCTCGTGAGATTTAAAACCCACCATTAACGTTCAATTTAGGATCAAAGAAAACTGCTCTTATATCACTCTTATTTTTTGTAGCATATTGAGCACAGTTGGCGGTTAGGAGTAATATGCTTGCCCGCAGGTTCGCTCGTTGCTCGAGAGATGTCAAAATAAGTCTATTTATGGCGTTCTGTCCATCTTTATTCGAGCGACTTATGGGTGACATATACGCGTCGTGTTTACAACATCCAACCGGACAGACAAGACGACAGACAAGCATACAGACAAGAAAGCGACCTAAGAAAAACGTGGGAAAAATCACGTTTGTGGTATGGGAGCCCCCCTTAAATAGTTATTTTATTTTGTTTTTAGTATTTGTTGTTATAGCAGCAACAGAAATATATAATTTGTGAAAATTTCAACTGTCCATTTGTTGTAACTGGTTTATTGAATTGTTTTTGATTACCGTTTGGTGCAACGGTAGCGATTTTGCCTTTCGCAACAATGGTTCTGGGTTCAAATTCCGGAAGGGGCCGATGTTTGTGTGATGAATAGGAGCATACTGAGTCATGGGTGTTAATATATATATATATATATTTATGAATATTACATATGTATGCATAATATATGTATATCTTTATTACGCATTTGTACGTAATAAAATCGAAGCTTGTAGCTCTGACTGGCATCCCCATGAAAGTACTTATACTCTTATGCTCGAGAAAGTCGAGAAGGCATTCCTCAGGTATTTATACAAGCGCTATCACACGTATTATCCTCATTTATATCCGACCTTATTTCTTCTAGGTACTCTTGGCTTTAATTCCCTTAGGACGCGTAGGGCAGCAAACCAAATATTAACCGGTTTGAAGGTTTTACGTGGCAGTATTGACAACCTTGAGATACACAACCAGTTGTGTAGACTATATGTTCCTGAACGGTATACACGACGACGCGCTGGGCGGCCCCGGCACTTGTTCGTGACGCCGCGCACCCGCACAGCGGCGCGTGCGCAGTCTCCTCTTTGCCGCATACTGACAGAAATTAATTCTTTCCTTGCTGACCAACCCGAGTGTGATGTGTTTGTGGATGATTGGCAGGTTATTTTAAAACGTTGTCTTTCCTATTGTGAAGACTTTGAACCAGAGTCAACCTGTTTATGACTGCTTTTATATATTTGCTTATTTTATTTTATAATACCTTTTGTTTTTTACTATTGTTAATTACTGTAAGTGGTGTTGCCGTTGTAGTTAATTAAAATAAATAAATAAATCTATCCGCTAATTGGAGTGAATTTATTATTACGCCTTTCCATAAATTTCAATGCACTTTTAGATAAAACTAAAAAAATGGTAGAAACTCTAATTTAGTTTATTATAACAAGTCCAGATTAGTAGAAACAACGATAGTAGGTATATAAAAACAGAAATCGTACCTACTATTTCATAAATGCAGTTATTGTTTTAAAAATGGCCTCTTTTAAATATGGTCAATGTTTTTTTTTTTGTGATCGATTGAATTTTTCTTTTAAGGAACAAATAAAAAATTTCCATCATAGCGGGACCACATTATCCTTGATCTTTTAATAGAATTTCCTTCCCTGTTGACATCTTAATGGAATTTCTTTCCCTGTTCACCTTTCACCGTACCAACATATTTTATGCATCCAAAATTAATTATTTCTAATACTTTTGCGTTTACGACGGTTTTTTAAGGTTGCCTGGAAGAAATAGCGTTTGGTTATAAAACCGTTTTTTGTACGTCTCCTTGTGTTTCTTTAGTCATTTATATAACGGTAGCGATCCTGCCTTTCGCACCGACGGTCCTGGGTTCGAATCCCGGTAAAGGCAGATGTTTGTATGATGAATACGAGCATTTGTTCTTGAGTCAAGGGTCTTTTTATATATTTTTATGAATATTATATATGTATGTATCATATATTATTACCCTAGTATCCAAGTATCCTAGTAACACAAAAGTAAAATGTTCAATTGCATCTTATTTATATCAATGGCAAGCGACAAAAAATCAGATACAGATTATGTAAAAATTTTTTGATGACAATATTAATTGGTATATTAGAGAGATTTGAATTTTAAACAGCCATTTTTAAGGTAATCTCGTCTTTGGATATAATTGACATTTTGTACGTACGCGTAGTACCCTCATCATCGTAATAATCTGTGGTTAAAATATAAGTAATCTGTGTTTTCCTATTTGCACAAAATACTGTATATTCTAAAGCAATTTATATGTATTTTATTCACATTATCGACCCAGTATCTTTAATCGCCGTTTAATTTAAATACAGGTATTTAATAATAACATAGCACAGAACTATTCAGATACATATGTAAGACGTGATGCCTCATCGACATATACTAATGGACGTGCCATAGAGCGGTGAGAATTGTGGCACTACGAATGCAAGAGATAAAACTAGGTTTCGGACTATCTTTATCTCCCTCGAATTATATGCCGTACCTGTCATATTTAAGAGCTAACCGGCTATAAGGAAAGAGATAGCGTTAGTCCGAAAGCATATGCCATCTTCGACAGTCTTCTCAAACCAAGAAACGACTGCACGTTATACGGGTACGGCATGTCCATTTGTATTTTATTCATTCTTTATTTGTGGCTTGCACGATTTGTTCATTTAGCCAGTGTCAAGTAAGTATAATTGCCAGTTCTTGAGTAATTTTCTAGGTTTCAGTAAAAATGTGGGGTTTTACTGAAACCTCGCGGCCTTCTTGAGAGAGTACGAAAAGACACCTTCCACTGTTAAGTTTCACTTGCCAACACTCATGCATATTCAGAAACACTTAGTGGTTAATAACCCACCATTATTACACACTAATATCAACCACAACACAAAATTTAATAAGGAAACCAAAACCATTAAAGTGACGCTTCGTGCTCCCGCCAAAAAGTCCAATGTCCATTTGTAGATGTCGATGTGATGCCTAGTAAGACAGATAAAATAACAAAAAAAAGTAAAATGTATAAAGGTTATTATATAGTATTTACTAAGTGAAACTTTAAGATGAATTATTGTCAATAAAATAAACGATTCATAAAAAAAAAAAAAAAATGAGTTAAAAAACGTCATCCGTCACGTCAGTATCGGCTCCGTGAACTAAGCTGTTTTAAAAATATTTGGACGCCAAGTTTTTGTGTAGTTTGGTGATAAAGCCGTCGTTTTTGTCCCGGGCATTCGGTGAAAACGTTGGCAGGGAAAAGACGCAAATAATAATGCTGAAAATACAATAGTGGGGGTTTTGGGAGGACGGAATTGACAGACGCGGTTGCTAGAGCCGCCATCGGTTGTTTTGAGTAATAAAGCGGTGTTATTTGACCCAAACCTTCAATGAAGGGGTTGGCAACCAAAAAACAAGTAATAATGCTGTGAGTGGTGTAATAAAAATATTAAGAAGACGAGATTGACAGGCGGGCTCAGACGCGGTTGCTAAGGCCGCCATTGGTTGCCCTAGCGACGACATGCGTCGCTAGGTCTCTTCGTCCAATTGCAAGACTATCCTGTGACGCACCTATTAACGACGCATGCGTCTTGTACATAAAAAGCAGCTGTCATATTTTGACTTTGGCCTTTTTATGTTTTTAGTGTACATTTTAAGTTATTTTATTGTATTTTTAAATTTGTTTTAAGTTATTCTTTTTTGTGAATATATTTAAATGTTGTGAATGCAGTCCGTGACCCAATCTTGTGATGGCACGTCGAACGCGACCCATACATGTACACAGTGCAACAAGTCTTTCAAATCTTCAAAAGGCCTCAACATACACACTACAAAAACACACAGGAAATGTATTAGCCAAAACAGTTCACCTTTACCCATCCATCCCATTACTACGAGTGCGCCTATTTATGTAGCCAACGATCCAACTCCTTTCCACACATACCTTAGCCATTTAAAAAATAGTATTCCCATAGTGAAAAGAATTCCTCGAGGAGCTCGAATAACCGTTGCTACACATTTGTCTCAATTAATCCAGAAATGTTACATAAGCAATTGTACTCAAGACTGGCAGAACCTATTTTTATTTTCATACAGCACACTACATACATCAAAAACTGTTGAACCGAATTTATCCTTGACACAAAAGATTAAGAATAACTGTGCTGTAAGCTCCTCGCCTTCTCCCGCACCTCTAATCAAACATGATGCCCCTCGTAATCGCAACAAACTCATCGAAAACAAAATCTGTGACGGAGATCTCAAAGGTGCCGCTCGCCTTTTGTTCTCCAACGACGTGCTATCACCAGATACCCCTGACACCCTTCAGGCCTTACGGACAAAACATCCTCCAGCTCCAGTTAACCCATTTTTTCTCGACTCACCAACAGCAGGGCAAGCATGCCTTCAAATTCAAAACAAAGATGTTATAGTTGCCATTTTATCTTTTAAACCAGGTTCGGCTGCAGGTTTGGATGGAATCTCACCCCAACATGTGAAAGACTTAACATCGCATTCTGTGGGTGATGCAGGCGAGCAACTTGTTAATTCAATCACCAAATTAATCAACTTTATGTATTCCGGTAATGTAAATCCAGAAATTGTCCCCATTCTTTTCGGCGCGAACCTCATTGCCCTCACCAAAAAGGACGGAGGGGTGAGACCCATTGCTGTTGGATCTACACTACGACGTCTGGCCTCCAAAATTTCTGTTCGATATATTTTACCAAAATTAAATTCGGAATTTGAACCCGTACAGTTAGGCTTCGGTGTAAAAGGAGGGTGTGAGGCAGCCGTCCATGCCCTACGCTCTTTCCTAACTTACGGACAGCCTGACGTGTTGCTCAAAATTGATGTCAAAAATGCTTTCAATTCGGTAAGTAGGGATACCCTGCTGACGGAAATAAAACAACATATACCGGAAATATACAATTATCTACTTCTCAGTTACGCTGACCCAACAAAATTGTTATATCGTTCTAATGAACTGTCCTCTGAAGTAGGTTGTCAACAGGGTCCCCTTGGGCCTGCAATATTTAGTTTGGCTATAAATCCGATAATCAAAAATTTAAATTCTAAATTCAACGTTTGGTATTTGGACGATGGAACCCTAGGAGGTGATGTGGATACTGTGTTTTCGTACCTTTTTTAATCAAAAATAAATTTGAAGTCATTGGTTTGGAGCTTAATTTCAGCAAATGCGAACTTTTTATTATTAATTGCGATTTAAATTTAAATGACGTACAACAAAAATTTAATATTTTAGCTCCAAATATTAAAATAGTTAATAGTAATTCCCTTTACCTTTTAGGTTCTCCAATTTTTGATGAATCTATTTCTGAATATTTTAATAAATCAATTGCTAAATTTCAAAATTCTGCTGACCGTCTCCTTAAAATTAGTCCACATTATGCACTTTGCATCTTAAAATTCTGTCTTTTCGTCCCAAAATCTACGTATGTGCTCCGTTGCTGCTCCTTTTGGAATCACCCAGATCTTTTGACACAAGTAGACGACTTAATCAAAATTAGCCTAGAATCGATTCTTAATATGCAGCTGAACGAGCAATCTTGGACCCAAGCATCCCTACCCATCCGTTATGGTGGTTTAGGGATTCGCAAAATTTCCAGTGTCGCTTTACCAGCCTTCCTATCTTCTGTGCATAGTTCAGCAAATCTCATAAGTAAAATTTTAAGGGCATTCCCTTCAAACTTTGAGATTGCTGGCTTGGAAGAAGCTAGAAACGCTTTCTTAATTGCATGCCCAGGTCAAAATTTTCCAGTTTCTCCAAATTCACAAAGGAGCTGGGACGACATAAAGTGCAAATTGACTTTTGGCAATCTCTTGACCTGTAGTACAGGTTCGGCGCGTGCTAGGCTTTTGGCCGTGGGTGCGCATGAGGCCGGCTACTGGCTTCACGCGTACCCTTCGTCAAATACTGGAACATTTCTTGAGCCTGACACGCTCCGAATCGCAACCTGTCTACGCCTTGGGGTTCCGGTCTGCGCTCCTCATAAATGTCCCTGTGGCAGTGATGTCGACAAGTTAGGACATCACGGACTGTCATGCCAAAAAAGTGCAGGCCGCTTCTCGAGACATGCCGCACTTAACGATATCATACGCCGGGCCCTTGCCACCGTCAACGTGCCTAGTCTACTTGAGCCGACTGGTATCGCAAGAGACGATGGGAAGAGACCGGACGGTATGAGTTTGATTCCATGGAAGATGGGCCGGGTGCTGGTATGGGATGCAACTTGTTCAGACACGCTGGCCCCTTCCCATCTACATGGAACCAACAACAGAGCTGGTGCGGCTGGTGAAGCGGCTGAAAAAGCTAAAGCTTGTAAATACAGGGGTCTAGGCTCCGAATATGATTTTGTCCCATTCGGTGTCGAGACCCTTGGTCCGTGGGGTCCTAGCGCTATAAGACTTTTTAAAGAAATAGCAAAAAGGTTAGTCGTCATCACAGGCGACCGAAGAGCTGGCAGCTACCTCGGACAAAGAATTAGCTTAGCTATTCAAAGGGGGAACGCTGCCAGTATCTTCGGAACCTTGCCTAAAGGGACTCCTTTTTATAATATATTTTAGTTGTTATATTATATATATATTTTTTTTAGTTTTAGGTTACTTTAAGATAAATTATGTTTTAGTTTAGTTTCATAGTTATTATAATTATATAGTTCTTAGTTTACTTGGCTACTATACAGACATAAATAAGATAACGATTCCTTGTTACAAATTGTTACATTTTACAAAATAAAATGTTTGTATAAATATACTTTGTTTATTTTGGATTGAATTCTCATAAAACTGTTTTTCAAACTGTTCACTATGATTTTTTTGCAAAAAAAAATAAACTTTTTGGTTACCTTGGGGATGAGGGATTATATAATTTTTTGATCTCTGAATGGGCTAAGTAGGCAATACATCTATTTTATGTTACAGTAAATATAGATGATTTTTTTACGTCGTATATCCTTTTAGTCTTTATGTTTATTATTGCATGGGAATTAAGTTTTTTTTTTAATTTTCACCCACATTACTTATACAAAATAAATTCAGGGTATTTGGTATAATTCCGAATATGGTACATACAACCCCACAAAATTAATATAAGACAGGAGCGAAATTTTTTATTTATTTATTTGGAAAATGGCATAGTGACAACCCAAGAAAATTGTCGTCTTAATCCATTCCAATAATGGTTTACTAATCACAATAGATCATCACGATCAAGGGTTGCCGCTATGCAGTTTATCATTAAAGAAACATTTTTTTATCATTTATGGTATTTTTTTTGCATTTCAAATGCTATCTAATATGTTAAATTTTTCTAATAAAAGTAATTCTATTTTATTATTCTAGTGATAATTATTGGTCATTAATAAAACTTTACCCTGACTCTATGCACCGTATTCGGGATTATAAAGTTACAACCAAACGCCCTGTACATATGTGAAATCGTATGCCAAAAGAATAGGGAGTGCTTCATCATTCATCATTCTGTTATCTCAAGTCATTCTCATTTAAATGAAATGAAATGAAAATAACTTTATTCAAATGCACTTAAAATAAGTAGTTTTGAATCGTCCAACGTTATTACCTACCACCCATTCAGGACCTCTTTTAACTGACAAGGAGAATGGGCTCAAGAAACTCGTCAGCTTTAACAGAAGTAGCGACATTTAGAATATTATAAGTCGGCACCATATAATATGCCCAAGAAACAAAATCATTCTGTTATCTCAATAATAGTAGTGTCATTACATCGATGATTGCAATAAAGTAATAAGCATCTGTTTTAAGTGAGTATCCTTTCATTGTTTCCACGTTTCTCTTCATTTGCAGTAAACATCCCAACGGTGTCGCTCGGCCTAGCGATGGGATGGGTGTCCCTAGCGAGTGGGGAGAGGGGTGATGGTGGCGGTCGAGTGGTGGTCGCAGCCGCCACCACGTTCCTCGCTTCGCTGGTGGGAGTGCCGCTCAGTGCTCACGCTCTTACTTACGGGAGGAAGTTTGCTGTCATCGCTACCTCCGCTTGCTTCGTGGTTGGTACAATGTCTTTGATTTGGTTGTCAGACCCACAGTCAACTGTGGGTGGGTGGTTTAAGCTGTGTGCAGCTAAATCCAACACCGTGGCAGGGGTAAATCCCATCTATCTATAAATCTATAAAAAAATAAAAAATAAAATGGCTATTTCATCGTAATCGATGGCCCAAATATTTTTAAAAATGTGTCCTTCGAATACGTGAGGATGAGACAACGCTGGCCTATGGTGTAAAATTGGATAGGACTAGAAAGTTGCGACGGGTGTTCACAATGCTCGATAGTTCAATTAGGAGAGCATTGGACCGGACTTCCAAAGGTTGTGGGTTCGATTCCCACCTGAGAGTTCACTTGTGAGCCGAGTCGACTTTCTCTAGTATTTTTCTATTAAAATAATTTATCTTATAAGAATTGCCAGGTGATAAACGTAAGTTATTTTCGTCGGAGTATTCAATTATTGATATAAACAACATGTTATCGGCGTTTTTATCCTTGTTTGAAAATCAAGAAAAAATATATGGAAATGTTTGTGAGTTGAGAACACATCCGTGTATCTATAGTATAAAAATGATGGAAAATTTATGGAACAGCTCCGAGTGTTCCATCCAATAATGTCTATTTGAACATGCATAACAAAGTTGGGACTTTTTGTTGTGAATATTATTATTCTTCTGTTTTTTATCAATTACTAATGTTATTTAGTTATCTTTGCCTTGATCTGATAAATAACTTACTTAAAATAATACCCACTCAACCATCGCGGTGTCCCACAAACACCTTGGTGGGGATCATGTGATCGTGTTCAGATGCTTTCCACGATCCCCACCAGTGTGCGTTCGTCCTAGGCGGACCCTCCTCTGCTCCGCGGGGCACGGAGCTGCGGAGCACCCCGTGACATCCTGAGTGCTCCACATCGCCTGAAGACCGGTGCAATGCGGGCGCCGTTCTCCCAAACCCGGCACCCGCTGGCCTCCACGGGTGGAGATGGAGGAAAATACCTCCTCTACGTCCAGCCGTCATGGGACCTTTGCGTCTGCGGGAGTCCTCCAGGAAAAGAGTTCCAGGGGGGCTCTCGCAGCCGCACTTCTGAACCGGAGCGCATCCAAGAGGGAGCGCTCCCTACCTACCTACCTTGGGATGCCGACTACTCGGACAGCCCCTCCCCCTCTGGCGCCCGGATTCGCTCCTTCCGCGCTTGCGCTCGATGCGCAAAAAAAAACTAAATTAGTTGTTTTATTTAAAAGTGTAATGTCCGTGGTAGTGTAATAACTCAATCCTCGTATGAGAAGTCCATTTAATATATGATGGCATAATTGAGTGGAGCTCAATTTTCGCTCCAGGTATGCTGGGCGCTGAAGCTGGCTGGCGGCGGTTGGTGGGTGGTGGCCGCGCGAGTGGCAGCCGGCCTCGGCGGCGCCGGCGCCTTCTCCGTACCACCGCTCATCGCCAGAGAGGTACTGTGACTGGACAAGAAACTACTTTGTTTTTACCTATGAAGCAATACAATACAAAACATTTTATTGATAACCCTCTTTGTATATATTTTTTGAAGTTTCGCTCGCCGCGCGGCCTCAATCCGTGCTAAGCATCAGATTTTACCATTACACGAAAGTGTCGCTATAGAAGCTTCGCTTAAGAAGCATATTTTAAAGTTATGGTTAAGTCAATGTTTTGCAATAGATGTGCGAGGAGCGGGTTCGCGGCGCCGCGTCATCGTCTCTCATTCTGGCGCACAATTTGGGTTTCCTTTTGATGTACCTGGCGGCTGATGCGCGCCTTCAACACAGGTTTTTATTTATTCAATCAATTAAACAATTACGAAGCAGATTCATGATAAATAGATTTAATACCAATCTGACTCACTAAACCTACTCCCATCCTACAGAAACAAATGATAAACCATATTTACATTTGATATTTTTGATAAAATGCTATAAAACGTAGGAAGGCATTATTTAAGTTAATAGTAAAGCGAGTTTGTCAGGGTTGAGACACTGTGTTAATCCAAATTCTAGGAACTAATCTCTCATTGGGTACTCTAACGACATCATATTTAAAATTGTAAATAAGTAAGCGCTTGACCGCTATCTCGACTGATCGTAAGCGATGATGCGATCTAGGATGTGACGAATTTGCCTAGAAGATACCTATTCAGTTGCGACTTAAAGAACCATAAATTGTAGAAATTATATTACCAGGAAACAGACTCAGACAAAGGGTTTCATTCTTTCACCTATTACAAAATTGGAATGAAAACGCTTAGTGCGACTCCTTGATATATCAACCATATAAAGGTGGCGCCTATTTGTAAGTCTGGTTGTCCGATGAAAAAATGAGGACTCTTCTCCTGTAGGGAAGTTGTCCACAACCGTAGTTATCGCCGTGTGTATTTGATTATGATTATTATGTGTCCACAGTACGGTGGCGCAGTGGTGCCTTGGCGTGTCGGCGGTGCACTGCGTTCTTTTCTTGCTGGTGCCGGAGTCTCCGGCCTTCCTTGCCGCCCGCGGCCGGTCGAAGGTATCCACACAGTTACACACCCACGTACATACATTAAAACACACACTCTAGTAGTGTATTCCTCTTGAATCCATTATTTTTTATTTAATTTTATTTATTGAGAACAGCTTATAGAACATGAACTATATACAACAAAAAACATAGTGAATATTGATACATGCATAAGTACTATTTTTATTACAAGTTGAAACGACAGGCATTTTAATTCAAAAGCAATTTAGTAGTATAAGAGCAGGCATCTTTCACTCGTATTTTTCCATGACATCATCATTTTTAAATGGGACGATGCAAAAATGTGTGCAGTACCCATTCGATACGTGAGATAAATGGCTGTGTTTTATTAATTCGCTATCCGATGTTGTGGCCATGCGATATGTCAATGCAGATTTTTTGTGTGGATTTACGCTAAGGTCGGGTTGTGTATAAACAGAATCGAATATGTAAATTCGAAAATAAACACAAGAGTATTATTAATCATCATTCCCACAAAAAAATGCAAAGAATTTATAAACTTTTTATATTATTTGGTAAATGGTTTGGATATGTATAAAGAATGGACGAAAGAAGATTGACAAGACAAATATATGAGGCAAATGTGCATGGGCAAGTCGGTAAAGGCAGTCCAAGGCTAACTTTCAGGGACCAAATAGAGGATGTCCTAAGAAGAGACCAGGTCAAAAGTACCCTTAACCGATGAGCTTGTACGAAATAACTGATGAGAGTTGAGGAAACAAGAGGTGTATGTCAGGATCGTGGCAAATTGAAAAATCTGTGATTTCTGCCTACCTCTTCATACCTCTGAAAAAGGAGTGATTTTATGTATGTATCTATTTACTTGTGAGCCGAGTAAATTTTTTCTAGTATTTTTCTATATAAAATAATTTGTCATGCTTATATATTTTTTGATATTTTGTATTTACAATGCAAAAAATACTGGTCCAAAGAAAATTTGAATAAAATAAGACATAACATATAATTTGCATTGTATGGACTAACACAAGATTGACGACCGCTCGGTGCAACGGTAGCGATCCTGCCTTTCGTACCAACAATCCTGGGTTCGAATCCCGGGAGGGGCAGATGGTTATGTGATGAATACAAGCATTTGGTATTTTATATTGTATATTTTAGTTACTAACTATATAAGCTAATCATATAGGGATGAAGTTGCTAACTTAGGGCTAGGCTATTTGGTGTGAATGTTAGATTTATTGTTATTATTTTATTGTATGGGCTAACACATGATTGCCGCTGTATTACGCATTGAGCACTGACTGCGTCCATGGCAGGAGGCGGTAACAGCATTGGCGTGGCTTCGTGCTTTGCCTCCCGGGCACCCAGCTCTGGCCGACGAGCTGGCGGCTCTACCAGCGCCTGACCTGATACCCGCAGGGGCGGTGGCGCTCTTCCGGGACATGGGTGAGTTACTGATCATGTAACGCAACTCCTCGCATGCTACACAGGTGACAGCCTAGTTGGGCGCTCTTGCATCTCATTTAAATGTTTGTAAAACATCATTTAAAATAAATCATTTTAATAGAAAAGTACTAGAAAAAATCGAGTCGTTTCACAAGTGACTTCTCAGGCGGGAGAATTCACTTGTGAGCCGAGTCAATTTTTTTTAGTATTTTTCAATTAAAATAATTTGTCTTTAAGATAGCATTGAAAAATGCAAACAAATTATAAAATGTCATTTTGTAAAAAGAAGGAAGTAGGTGAGCTGGAATTGTAGGAGATGCAACAGGTTTTCTATCAACTACATCTGTTGGTGCTGGAGACCAGCACACTTGAATTTATAATAGGAGGTAAATTAGAGCTTTCTACTTTTAAAAGATTTGTTGATCTTCATTCTTGTTCGATTGATCCAAATTCTATTGAGTAGCTCAAAAATTCGTCTGCTCAAAGTAAACTCTTTAAAATGGTAAAGTCGAATTTTATATATTTATTAATGAGGGTAAACTAATTATAAAAGCTTTTGGATATATTAATATCGGTAATCAATTTACATAATTAAATCAATATTACTTTTGTTAGATCACAATTAGATTTTATATCTTTTTTAAAATGAAAGATTATCTCTTCAGTCTATTTTAAAATTTGGGTGGGTACTCATAACTCTCCAAAATTATTAAGGTTGGTTTAGTTCCCATAATAGGTTGCTTTTTGGGGTTGTGCTACTCAACATTTTAGAAAAAAGTATAACTAATTATTGGATCATTTCTCTGTTAAAATAAAGATGTTTTAATAAGGAGTGGAACTCCCTCCCTGCGTCTGTTTTTCCGAGTACTTATAACCCGTCCGTTTTTAAGGCCAGGGTGAATAGGCACCTTCTGGATTAACTCGTTCCATCGTGGATTCTGTCTTGGCCCCAGGGCTTGATTGGGATCAAGAGCGAACCCATTCTAAATTGAAAAAGAAGAAATTAATTTCTCAATTGGTTTAGTAGTGTCTCGTTCCAAATACATAAAGTGTGTTGCGTTCGGTGTTTTAGTCGCCGAGCCTGGTCGCCGGCGCGCCTTCATCATCAGCTTCGTGGCGATAGTGGGCCAGGAGGCGTGCGGCGTCTACACGCTTCTGCAATTCGCTGAACGCGTGTTTGTGCTCGCGAGAGACGGGCGCGCGACTGTGTTGGTCACATTGTCTAATGACACTATCATCACCGGAATCAGTGAAAGTGCATCGAATATAAGTGCCAGTGTGTGGTCAAACTTTAGTGATAGTGCATGGTCGAACATAAGTGATAATGCGTGGTCAAACATTAGTGATGCGTCAAGTGTGTCGTGGTCTGATGCCCCCTCTCTAGGATCTCCAGCACGTCAGGCCGTCATCCTTGGTGCGGTTCAGCTGCTCGCCTCTGCGGCCGGTCTTTATCTGGTCGAGAAGGTCGGCCCACGGGTAAGTCTTCTTCTGGTGTATTTATTTAGTTATATTTTTTTGGAGCGAAGCTTCCATGGATCAGCTTCAATGAGGCAATGTCTGTTACGCCATAACTGCTCGAGTTCTTAAATGATTTTAATATTTTTTGTGCAGAATTGAATCAACGCATTTAGGACTGAATTTCGAAATTCGCAAAAATAAAAAAGTTATGACAAAAAACATTGGCTCTATGGGATTACCCATTGAAACAATGAGAGTGCGCTTTTTGCAACTTTTCATTCTTATGGAATTTCAATATTCAATTATTGAATTTTATTTTTTAGTATTTTTAGTATTACGCTCCGCTCCAATATATAGCTTTATTCTTAGCGACTGCATCGAACTAGTCCCTTTTAATACACACATGCTAGTTACAGAAGTGCACTGCCAATACACTACATATTATATAACAAAATTTATAACAATTAATAATTTGTGATGCTAAAAAAGAATATTAAATTGGTATATACAATTAATTAAAATATGCGTATATGTTATTAATAGAAAAACATATATAAAAAGTTAATAAATACAATAACTTAAAATGATAATAATCACGTTTGATACATAAAATAATTGATTGTCACTTCCTAAGATATTTTAATTTATATATGGCCTCTTTATATATATGGTCAAAATTATTAGCAAATAAATCCATGTTTATATTGTATTGTCTCGTCTTCCTCCTCATTCTCAAAAGTCCTTCACCCTAAGGTAGGTTTTACACAGATAGATAGACAGATAAAAATAAAAAAGTAGGATAAGTATCAGTGAGTAATAAAATGAATATGTATCATAAAATTTGTTCAAAAAATAAACGTACGGACAAAACCTATAGCTATTTATCTTAATATACCTATATAAATTACGTGTCACGTTGTTCGTCCGCGATGTACTCCTAAACTACTTAAACGATTTTGATCAAACTTCGTAACTATCTGTTATTTGATCTAACTTAAAAGATAGGATAGGTTTTATTTCAATGTATAACACAGTAACGCGTGGCTGGGTCACCTAGTCAAATATAGATTTATCTGTCAGCCGTGGCAAATCATGAAATACACTAGTAGAAAGGCTATCCTTCACACAAATTGACTTCTAAATACTTAATTGCTACTGTAACTTTAAAAATGTCATCGAGTAGCCATGTTGTCGTAAGATTATCCATGCATATAGCATATGCAGTTTTGTTGTCAAACCAAGACTGTTTCGATAGTAAATACCCAAGTTATTAAAACCTGTTGTTGACCAATTCAGGTTTTGCCGTGTAACAGTATTATTTTCGCAGCACATTTTTTTGCAGAGAATTGATTAAAAAACCCAGCCGTTATTATTGTTTATTATGATTTGCATTAATTATCAATCGTGAATATAAATCAGGCTGCATTAGTATAAGGTGAAATACATGTTTAGTACAGGGCAACTTTTTAAGAATAGTATTATAAAGCTTAACATGAATAGGAGAGAGACCTTCCCCGTGACCTTTAAAAGTGAACTTTCGAGTTAGCGCATAGAAAACAAAAACATTTTTTTGTTGGTGTAAACATCGACTTCTATTTATCTTTTACTAACCGTATGTGATAAAATAAAAGGCGAGTTGTAAACACAGTTTAATATAGTGATATTAGCAGCACTTGCAGTAGTATTTATTTATTTATTTTAGGTACACTGATAGATTATTATCAAAGCTATATTAATTAAACAGTATATAAGTTAAGCTAGACAATAACACAAGCTGAGGCGGGAATCTTGTTATGTACTTTTTATGTTTATGTTATGTAATTGGACAATGTATGTTTCTCTCTCACAAAGATTTAAACAATCTGCCTTTCGCACCGACAGTCCTGGGTTCGAATCCCGGAAGAATATTCTATTAATATTACATAGGTATCTAAGTATCATCATATAGGTCGCTAGAAAGACGAAGGATAATAAATGATCTCACATTTTTAAATAAATTATTTAACAATAAGATAGACTGTCCTAGCTTACTGAGTAAATTCAGTTTCAAAGTACCTCGTAAATTGCCTAGAACTCAAATCTCACCATTAGTTCCACCATTGCGCTCAACAGTATTGGGCTCAAGTTCATTTGTCCCCAGAGCGAGCAGACTTCTGAACTACTATGGAAATGCTATTGAGATAAATGCTGTAACTTTCTATACATTTCGTAAGCATTTGCAAGAAACCATCGTTGATTTATAGGATTTTGATTATTGTTTTATAGTAATTAAGAATTATTTCTATCCTCAAGTGCAATTGTAATTTCGTTTTAATGTTACTCGTAACAATATACAGAGCATGTTGTGTTTGCCTTTAATTAATTGTGCATTTAGCTATGGAACTGATCTACTCAATGTTACGTAATAAATGTATAAATGTAACAATTGTTGGTAAACCAAATTAAGAAAAATAAGAAATAAAAATAAAATCATATATGTATGGCTATCCATTACTCTAGTATCTATAACACAAGCCTTATAGTTTTTAATTTGGGCTAGGTTTATTGGCGCGAATGTAAGAAAATCTACGCAAGTAATAAGATCCGCTTGACTATTTTCTCGTTGTCTAGCTGTTTGAACTTACGCATATTGAGAAGGCTGCCGTTCACCACCGCTGACACCTTCAGTAGTGCGGAATTGATGGGAACTGGTATACTGATATTCCTGCGCTACTTCCAATGAATGTGAGTGGGAAGAAAAATAAACTGCTGTCGAGAAGCAATGCAAGACGAAGATAACACGAGTGTATAATTTTCATTCGATGTGTAGAATTCAACAACAGTGCTTAACACAATTGAACAAAGAACGTAACAGGTCTTAACAAGTAACGCCAAATGTTTCAATTTAGTAAAATACTGAAACACGTATCCATTGATTTCTATTGGGAAGCCTGTGGTTTTGACTTAATCATTCGAACTAAACAAAAAGACTTAACAAAATTAGTGGATTTTAACCACTTTGTTAATTTTCTATCAATACTTCTTATTAGGAGAATATTTATCTAATTTCATGTCTCTTACGTTGAAAATAACTTGTTCCCTTTTACTCCAAGTGAAGTGTTTTACAAATTCCTTTCTCAGTGAGCACTTTCATCCCTATATACCTAAATACATTCTAAATTCTAATTCCCTAGGTTAAGCGATTAAGGCTGTCTGTCTTTCCGTCAGTCAACTACTCAGGACAAAGTCTTGGTATTATTTTTCTTACTGTAAATAAATTAAAACCTCTATAAAATATATGTCAGATCAGAACTATAGGGTGGAGCCTGTAGATTACTTTTATCAGACTCCATATTCAATCGAATGTCAGTAAATTTATTAAGCTAAACTTTTAACTAACTCAACTTAATTTCAGTCAGTAAGTTTAAATTATTGAACCAATTCTATAATCAGCTCTTACTACTTTTCCTATGTAGCCAGGCCAAAACAAAGCAGTCAGAGTTTCAACAATCTGAGGCGATTGGCCCTGTGCTCTTCGGGTCTTTTTTTATTCACAAAGTAGTCGGCCCGTGACTTTTATAACTATCTGCGTTAGTGGTTGGGCGGGACGACAACCGGTTGTGACGTCAGGGCGCAGTGACACTGCGCGTTCGTTTTAATTTTTATTGCGCCGACATATAAAATGGGCTTTTTGAAAACAACTACGTCTCCGAACCCTCAGTAGCTGTTTGTTACAGGTGTATTTTATATCTTATAGAAATATGCCATCGTGAATGCAAAAAAAAAATAAAAAATACATAAAAATATCTATTAAGTTCTGTTATATAAAATGTTCAATTAATGTTTCTTTTATGTTTCGTTTAAAGAAATCAGATTTTAAGTTACAAGCTAAAATGTGCATGATCTCTAGACACCTATGATTTGTCGATTAGACATTTTTTAATGAATTTCAATTCAGACGTTATTCGCTCGTTAACGATAGAGAGCTTTGTAAGTTTCCAAATTATACAAAAGTTATTATGGAGTTTAAGCACATATGATGTAAAAGAAAAGAAAGAAGACACACACACACACACACACATACACAGGCATAGAGAATACCAGAATAGGACATAAAAAAACAAAGGACGAACGACGTGAAAAATACAAAGGAACAATAAATTAAAACGAATGTGCGGGCTCAACAAATACTCTGCCTCAGAATTTTGACTCTGATGTCTGCAGCGGCTGTTGGTGTGGTCAGCGGTGGCCACTGCACTCTGCCTGGCGGTGGCGGCGGCTGCAGCGTGTGCAGTTGCATCGGGTGCAAGGGGAGCTGATTGGACGCGTCTGAGTGCAGGCGTGGCGCTAGCAGCAGCTGTTGGTGCCGACAGCGCTGGCCTGCAACCGGCGCCCTACGCGCTGCTCGCTGACATGTTCCACTACCAGGTAATGACAGTAGCTGTAAGGTATTTTGCTGAATTAGGCTGGATATATCTATACCGATAGAACGAACCGTGATCGACCTTAAAGTGATATTTTTTTATTTTGAATGGGTTCGCTCTTGATCCTAATCAAGCCCGATGGCCAAGACAGGATCCACGATGGAACGAGCTAGCCCAGAAGGTGCCTCTTCACCCTGGCTTTAGAAACGAACGGGTTATAAGTACTCGGAAATACAGACGCAGGGAGGGAGTTCCACTCCTTTGCTTAAAATTTATAAATGATGTTGAGAAGCGTTTTGTGCGACAGGTAGGAATAGCAACCAAGAAAGGGTGGTATCCCACAGTGCGTCTGGATGTCCGATGGAAAAAAGGAGATGGCGGTATGAGCACATGCAGCTCCTGAGCACACTCTTTAAAGTACATTGTATAGAAGACCGACAGACAGGTAAATTTGCAGCGATGAGGTAAGGTGTGAAGCTTGCTCTTCACCAATATGAAGATGATGAAAAAAAAAAAAAACTCTTCGCTGAGTAGTGCAGCAAGTTGGTATTTTGCTGAGCCGTCCCAGAGGTGACTGCAATATCCCATGTCAGATCGGATGTCTTAATCTTAGCCAGTATTTCAAACTATTTTATTATTGGTGAAGGTATAAACCACATTACTTTCAGTATATCGAAAATACTGTCAAATATGATGACACGATGAACAAGGTTTTTTATTTTTAAAATGGAAAACCCTTTAAAATTTATAGAGAACCCACAGTTTGACCGAATTACTGTTACTTAGAGCTATACAGTTTTTAAGTGGGTAATCCATTTTGTGACATTATCATTTTTATTATTCATGCTCTAGGGTTATATTTTTTGCGTATTTTTGTGATTGGCTAAATTAAAATTTACGAGGCTAGTTATAAACATTATATTGTGCATGCTCTCGAACAAAGAGTACGAGAGCATGAATTGATTATAAATAGAGCGTTCAACAATGCATATATCAAAAATAACCACATTGCGTATCATAAATACATAGGCAATACGCGGGATTATGAGATGCGCAAAAGATACTAAAGATTACTTCCAGGCCGTTACCGCGTATGTGACACAACACATTACCGATGGTAGCATTTTCCGAACAGAGACAATAAATTATTTGCTATTGAAATGTACTATACGAGCCATCATACTAGTTTTATAAGTTTTAGGTAAGCATATTACAAATATTATAAGATATGCAATAAAATCAGAGCTAACTACGCATTCGTTGTAATAGGTAGTTATTATTTTTGAAGTAAAACTTCTTTACGCACGCTTGATTTGGAGAGTAAGCTGGCGAATGCGTGACGAAAGCGTTACGAATACTGTCATCGTGCGATTACCCAAATTGTAGTTACTATTGACATTCAGAAATAGTACGCATAAAATTAAGTAAAATATAATTGACAACTTTATTAGGTCCTTCATATTATATTAAAACATACAGAATATTGTGTGTTTCAATAATAAATAAATTAAACAAATATAGCGAAATATGACGAGTGTTAAAGTTAATATTATGATTGGAAAATATTAATTATATTTTTACTTAAAGTACGCGTACAGATTTTTTTATTTTGATCATTCGAATGTATGAATGCATGATGAATGCAGTGGAAATAAGAGCTTTAAGATTTAAGCTGGAGTGAATTTGATGGATAAGATAAGGAGTGATGTGATAAGAGAGTGGTGTAGTGTGGAAGAAGATATAGTGACAAAGATAGAAAAGGGGTTTAGATGGTTTGGATATGTAGAGATGATGGACGAAAGGATATTAACATGACAAATGTATGAGGTAAATGTGCATGGGCAAGTCGGTAGCGGCAGACCAAGGCGAATTTTCAGGGACCAAATAGGAGATGTCCAGAAAAAAAGGCCAGATCAAAAATACCCTTAACCGACGAGTTTGTATGAAAATGCTGAAGAGTTGAAGAAGCTAGAGATGTATATCAGGATCGTGGTAAGTGAGTGATTTTATGTATGTAGACTCTGTTCGCTTTGCATGTGCGTGCTGCCTCGCGCCATTACGACGGGCGTAGGTTGAAGCTTCACGCGATCAGGTTACGAAGCTGGTGAATCCTCAAAGCTTTAGGAAATGCGCGACGATAAGTTAAATTAACGTTTCTTTTTATGTCCCAAGTTACAAAGAAATCGCTGTAGAGGCGTTGTCAGTGCCGGTTTTAGTAGTCAACGCCCCGGGCGAGATTTCTGCGGCATCGTTTTACTGCAATTCAAACCTTTACTATAAGAACAAACCGGCCAAGAGCGAGTCGGACTCGCGCACGTAGTGTTTCTTACAAATTTTTGGTTAAGTAAATTATAAAAGTACCGAACTTTGTTTGATTGTGGGACTAACTTAACTAAAAACTGTTGAAAAACTGTTTTCCCCATACATTTACATAGGTCGCGGTTAATTTACCAACTGCAAAATAACTTTGTTATCGCAGAAAACATATTTTTTGTGATGAAACTACTTTACAGTTTTGGTTTTTTTCCTTTACTTGTGCTACATGACATCGCTTCATGCCAAATTTCATGATTCTAGTTTTACGGGAATTATCCTAAAAATTTTGATTTCTTTCGGTGTATCGAATAATACGTTTGTTGTGGCATAGATAGCCGTATCTCTTTTTTAATTTTGGCTTAGAAGTTTGATTTTTGAACAGCTTCCAGGGACCGTAGACCTGAGTATATGATTTTAATTTCAACTCGATACCTCTACGCGTTTTTGAGATAAAGGAGCTCGACAAACAGACAGACGGACGGACAGCAAATGATTCTATAAGAGTTCCGATTTTTCGTCCGAGGTTCGGAACCCTAAAAAGACAAAGGGTATAATAAAATACCCATTTATTGCAAAATAATCATTTCTGAAAAGACATTTTAACTAATCTCTTGGGATTATACACTATAAAAAGGCTCAGTGATACACGTTAGGAAGCAAAAATAAGCAACGTTCAAGCCATTTGTTGTCAAATTAGTGCCATTCATGAAGCTTTGATTACTTTAACTAATGAAACACAGAAAAGTGCCGTTCTAGTTTCTCATGAGATTAAGATGAACAATTAAAAGATTTCAGATTTATATTATAGCTTCTGTCTCGCTTCCACTCATATCAGTGTTAGTGGCTGGCGTAGTTGTCTATCTCTTTTTCTACTCTATGCATCCACGCCAGTCACTTTTGAATATCAGCTGTTTTTTTTATCTTAGTTCCTAAGCTTTATACTATAAATCTTCGTTTCTTTCGGGGGCCCCTAGACGGCACTGTTATTTATCCACGTTTGAAGACAGCTGAGAATATCAACAGTTATATAGTGATATTAACTCCGATTTGAGCAGCATAAATCTTCTGGGAGAACGTTACAGGCGTTTATATGAATTCGCACCCGTAGAACTAAAATAGCATAGCTAAAATAAAAAAATGCTAGAAATTTAGAAAGGTTTAAAGAATATTCTGTGGATTTGTATGTCGACCTTAAATTACCGTACGTTTATAATAAAAATAAAACCACACTTTTCGATAATTAATTTAAGTTACATCTAATCAAAATAATTATAATAATTATAATATTTATATATTTTTTACATTTTTTCAATTATATTTGATAAGATAAATTATTTTAATAGAAAAATTTTACTCGACTCACAAATGAATTCTCAGGCGGGAATCGAACCCGCAACCTTTGGAAGTCTGGGCTAATGCTCTCCCAATTGAGCTATCGAGCCTTGTAAACACCCGTCCAAATTTTCTAGTACCTTTCTGGTTTTAATCTGAACGTTGTCTAAGTCCCCATCAGGACCCTTTTCTGTGACATGTTTTTGTCGGCAGCATCGTGGCTGCGCGCTGATGGCGGCGGCTGGTGGGGCCAACGTAGCCAGCGCGCTAGAAGTGGCTGTTTTCCCATGGCTCGGTGCGCGCTTTGGCCTGTGGGCAGCGGTGTTACTTGCAGCTGCGCTTGCCTTTGCCTACGCGCTGTTTGCGCTGCGAGCGATACCTGACACAGCGGGGCATACGCCCGACGAAATTCACGCCGCGCTGGCGCCCCAACAAACCACTCGCGTGTAGCGCGCTTCGTTGTCAAACAATTGTACATACTAGGTTTAAATGTTGAAGAAATATATGTATTTGTCGCTAAACAATCCTTTTATATTAAACTCCATTTATTTACACAAAGAAACTTGCAGGTCTGCAGTATACTTCGAAATGCCAGCAAGTCTAGTCAGATAATAATATAATTTGTATTTCAGAGTACTTAGGGGCCGTCCATTAATCACGTGATGTTTTTTTTGGCATTTTTTAACCTCCCCTCCCCCTTGGTGATACATGGTGAGGTTTATGACTACCCCCCCCCCCCTACCTTATATCACGTGTATTTTTTAGTACCTACAAATAATCTTTTTTTTTATATAAAATACAGCTATAAGTATCATCTAATTTTATTATTAAAGACTACAATAAAACGTTTAGAGGTAGACAGAAAGGTTGCAGGTTGTTTTTGACTGACATAAAAATAATTAAAGAAATAAGAAAAACATGACGAGAAAAAATTAATGTACAGCATCCTCGGCCCACGGATTAGCAAGACTTTCTTCAACACCAATAACTGGATAAGCATCTTGCAAGTCAGTTGTTGGCACAGTGCTTTGTTGAAGATCAACATCGGTTTCATCAAGCCACTCGGCGTCATCTTTTTCGAGCACTACGCAGAGAATCTCTCTCGATCTACCGTTCGATCGTCGCGTGAGGATGCGGTAAGGACGAACATTGTGCATCTCTAAACTATTAATGTTAGGATTCAGTTGCTTGTCACAAGAATTCACATGTGCCTTAGCTGTTTTCTTTGTACAGAAGTACAATGCACACCGCTTGCATGTCCTTTCCAAAAGTGTCTGATGATCCTTCTGCAGGCTTGGACAATATAGGTCATAAATCAATTTGCCGAAGCCTTCGTACGTTGGAGTAATTTCAAGAGACCTACGCAGAAGAAATGGAGCAAACGTCTTGCCATCATGCTCTTGAGGCTTTGGAATATATAGGCCACTGGACGACTGCAAAATCGGGTAAGGAGGTATAACGAAGCGTTCCGAAAGACCGGACCGTATAGAACTCCGCATATGTCCACAGCAAGCGCGATCATCACACTTTACGACCTGTTGATGATATTAAAATATTTTAATCGTATTGTCACATTAGATAAGAAATATAAATGATAAAATAATAATAAGTGAGATTTTAATAATGTACCTGTAGCAAATATTGACTCTCTCGTACATGCTCGCTATACCACTGCTGGGAAGGCAGATCCGGAATAAAACTTTCAGCACTGTCATCTGGCTCGACATACTCTGCTACGACGCCATGGCCGTCAATTATCATATTACTCCATACTTCTGCGAGAACTTCACCAGCCTTCTGAAAGTTCTTTTTTTCAAGGTCATGATCTTTTGTTCTCCCTTGTTCATCCAAATGTGTTCCATAAGAATCATGCGGAAGTATGAGTCCAGATAATTCCCGGCTTAAAGGCGCCATTCTTCTCTCGACGCGGTTGAACGCGCTTCTGCCAGGTGCATTCGTAAAGATAAATATTGCATCTAGATCATGCTTCACAAAGTTATGTATGGCATGGGAAATAACCTTTGGATATCTCGGGTTTTCGTCGGGTCCGCCATCAGAAGAAATCAAAACCACTGGTTTCAGGCGTCCTTCTTCATCCCGCATAATTTCCTCGAAATCTTTGAGAGTAGCAAGCTTATTAAAGTCCGCAGAATGAGTAGAAGCTGTCGAAGAGGAATGTTTGCCACTTCTAATCGCCACGTATGTTGGCCCTGAGTATGTTACTGCTTCAGCACGGCCTATTTCATTTTCTTTTACGATGCACCCGGCACATACACTAGGGATCAGTTTGTGCCTCGTAGCAATCACCCAATCGTGATCAGGCAATGAGACACGATATTCGACATGCATCAGGAGAGGAGCTTGTTTATTTGCCGCTGTCAAGCCTATAGGCACCCGAGCTTTGTCATCTTGCGACAAAAACAATACTTGGTTTGGTCCAAGAATAGATGCTAGCGTTTCTAAGGATCTTATTGTGGCGACACAAAAATGTTGATCGACGTGAGCTTTATGGCGGTCTGCCTCAGGGCGACTCAATTTGACAGGCGCAGTGACTACATGTCTTTTACCCTCCATGGTGGTAAAGTTTCTTGGGAGCAACCGAAGATACGTGCCACTTCTCGAAATTTCAAAACTGTGCTCTTTTAGCTTCTCACTGAGGTCAGTAAGTGTTCGGCAACTGCGAAAAATTACTGACCGACGTCGTTCCTCCGCAGAAGCACCAAACATAGCCAAATCTACGATAGTTTTTAGCAGTAGCGGTTGTTGCTCTTCCAAGCGTGGGCGACCTGGTGCAGAGCGCGTCTTAAGAAGTCTAGCTACTGTTGGACTCTGATTGCAAGCAAGTTTAATTCTTGATTGTATTGATAATCTATGCGACTGGGAGTGACGCATATGTTGCTCCTTCTTTCGGAGTTCTTTTTTGCATTTATCGATTTCTTGGCGCAGTTTCATCACATCACGAGTCTCATCTTCACTAGCACCCAGAGAATCCCTACGACGTACAGCTAAGTCCAGTTCCATTTGCAGAAGGGAGATCTGATTCTTCAACTTATCCTGTGCTGGAGTAGCACGTACAGGCTACAATATAGACCGGCTTGTACTTGGTGTAATATCCAGTGAATTCTCGTCGATACACTCCAAATCTTGACCTTTACGTTTCCGAGCACCTGGAATGATCAACATTTAAAAAACATTTAAACACATTAAAATTATTACAAATTATAAACATATATTATTTAAATATATATATATATATATATATATACATATATACTGTATATGTTCACGCTGTATATGTCGTATATATACATACATTAATGTCACAATTCGATTTCTCTCTTATCATGAATATTCATAAATATACAATGATCTGGATATGTTTACTATTATACCTGTTGATGTGCTTTTAATAGTGTCATTGCCGGTGTCTTTGGATGTGTTTGACGAAATAGGAATGTTCTCAACCTGTGTGAACTTGGCACCCGACTTTGGAAAATTTCGTTTTTTTTATTTTTTTTCGAAAGATTTGGATTAGTAGTGGATAGTAGTGAAGTTATTTTCGTTAGTAGTAATGCCAAAAAAATAAAAAAAAATAGTAAAAAAATGTCATCCCCCGAAATTAGAAAAAAATGTTTTTTCCGACTGTTTCTCATAGATGGACGTTGGTAGTGGATTGTAGTGCAATTTTATTCGTTAGTAGTAAAAAAGAAAAAATAAAAAAAATAAAAATGTTTCGGAGCATTTATTTATGGCGTAAATACTGTTTCAAGGCTTATATGATTACTACAAACGTTGGAATTGAGTAAGGGGGGTTCGTAAAGGTTAGTAGTGAAGGAATTTTTGATAGTAGTAAAGAAAAAAAATAACTAGGAGCACTTGAATTGAGTCAAACCTGTTTCGGAGCAATATTTTCTGGATAAAGTCTGATTGAAGATGAATACGATTACTACAAACGTTTAATTTGACTAAGAGGGGATCGTAGAGGTTAGTAGTGAAAGAATGTTTGATAGTAGTAAGGAAAAAAATTACTAGGAGCACTTACTCAATTCCAACGTTTGTAGTAAGCGTATTTATCTTCAAACAGATTTTATTCAATGAATATTGCTCCGAAACAGGTTTGACTCAATTCAAGTGCTCCTAGTGATTTTTTTTCTTTACTACTATCAAAAATTCTTTCACTACAAACCTCTACGAACCCCCCTTACTCAATTCCAACGTTTGTAGTAATCGTATTTATCTTCAAACAGATTTTATTCAATGAATATTGCTCCGAAACAGGTTTGACTCAATTCAAGTGCTCCTAGTAATTTTTTTTCCTTACTACTATCAAAAATTCTTTCACTACAAACCTCTACAAACCCTTCTTACTCAATTTCAACGTTTGTAGTTATCGTATTTATCTTCAAACAGATTTTATTCAATGAATATTGCTCCGAAACAGGTTTGACTCAATTCAAGTGCTCCTAGTAATTTTTTTTCCTTACAGCTATCAAAAATTCTTTCACTACAAACCTCTACAAACCCTTCTTACTCAATTCCAACGTTTGTAGTAATCGTATTTATCTTCAAACAGATTTTATTCAATGAATATTGCTCCGAAACAGGTTTGACTCAATTCAAGTGCTCCTAGTAATTTTTTTTCCTTACTACTATCAAAAATTCTTTCACTACAAACCTCTACAAACCCTTCTTACTCAATTCCAACGTTTGTAGTTATCGTATTTATCTTCAAACAGATTTTATTCAATGAATATTGCTCCGAAACAGGTTTGACTCAATTCAAGTGCTCCTAGTGATTTTTTTTCTTTACTACTCTCAAAAATTCTTTCACTACAAACCTCTACGAACCCCCCTTACTCAATTCCAACGTTTGTAGTAATCATATAAGCCTTGAAACAGTATTTACGCCATAAAAAAGTTTTTTAAAAATGCTCCGAAACATTTTTTTATTTTTTCTATTTTACTACTAACGAATAAAATTGCACTACAATCCACTACTAACGTCCATCTATGAGAAACAGTCGGAAAAAACATTTTTTTCTAATTTCGGGGATGACATTTTTTTACTATTTATTTTTATTTTTTTGGCATTATTACTAACGAAAATAACTTCACTACTATCCACTACTAATCAAAATCTTTCGAAAAAAAATAAAAAAAAACGAAATTTTCCAAAGTCGGGTGCCAAGTTCACACAGCCATGTTCTCACTGGTATTCTGAAAATTCAATTATTAATTATCAGGCAAGTAAGTAATGATAATATTCTGCAAGTAAATATAACCATCCCGAGCAATTTTATTTCATCTAATATTAAAATAAGAGTTCAAAACGGCACACAAACCATGCAAAATAATAATATGCAAGATAATACTGCCATCGTTAATTGTGAATCTTTCAGTTCAATAGTGGCGCCACAGCAAAACCACACTAACAACCATCACAATAAGATATAAAATACGTGTGTAAAAAACAACCACGCCTCCGAGCCCTCAGATGGGATTCGAACCCACGACCTTTCGCAATCCGGGCGACTGCTCTGACCGCTGAGCTACCGAGACGCTGGCAAACGTGTCGAATTTTTACAAACGTATTCCAACTTCTACTATGAGTTAGTTTTATGAACACGTTTGCCAGCGTCTCGGTAGCTCAGCGGTCAGAGCAGTCGCCCGGATTGCGAAAGGTCGTGGGTTCGAATCCCATCTGAGGGCTCGGAGGCGTGGTTGTTTTTTACACATGTATTTTATATCTTATAGAAATATTGCATTGTGAATGCAAAAAATTAAATAAAAACATAACCATCACAATGTTAAGAAACCCATGCCTCGTAGACAGATTTAGGTCAATTTACCTACTTTTTTAAAGTCCTGCGAGCGGTGAGAAGTATGGGGCCTCCATTAAGTCAAATGCTATTTTTAGCACTTTTTAACGGAATCTAAAATAATATTCCTCTGCGCCAACTGCTACCTAAACTATTACAAACCTAAGAGATTAATTGAATAACCTTTTATACATAAAAATAAATAAAATATGTTTTGGATTTAAGTAATACTTAAGGTAGGTAGGTAGGTACTTATGCATATTTTATTTATAAAGTAAGTATATTTATCTACTCTAATACTATAATACAAAGATTCTAAAACTGAAAACAAAATGCTTATGACAAACATTACGTACAGGCCAAAAATAATAAAAAAAAAGTTTCATTACGATACAGGTCTTGTATGGACACTTGTAACATAATATAACTTTTTAATCATAACGATACACCTATACAACCTCCAGCTGGACCAAGGAGGTTGAACCTCTACTTTAAAAAGGTTTCAATGAACGAGTCCTCGACGACCGACGCAACACGCATGCGCAATTGATGTTTGAACCTTGGCGCCAACATTTGACATTTAAATAAATTTGTTGTTATATTCAGCGTTTTATTTGCAATATTGTTTTACGTATTATAGTATGAGAGTAGATAAAGTAGTGTATGACACTGTACATAACTTGGTCTTATAACACTCGTGTGATGCTATAAAAAAACTCGCCTACGGCTCGTTTTTTTAAAACACACTCATGTTATAAGAACCCTTATTATGCAACAGTATCATAAACTACTATTATTTTCTCAATGTTAACAAAATAATGAGATTTAACATAGGTACCTACTGCAAATTCATTATGTTATGCATTAGGTAAATTCTCATTCTTAGAACAATGTCCATAAAAAGATATAGTTACACACTTTTAACTTACCTTTTCAGTATTAGAACAATAAAAGAGGATATTGGAAGATTTCTTTGCTTGATGCTTTCGGCGGTAATCTAGTAAAAGATCATTCGCCCACTTCATAAATTCTTCTTTTTTAGTATATTTTTGTTTTGCATTAGCCCACAATCCATTAAATTCTTTTTGAGCCACGCTAGGTTTTTTCCCTTTCTTATACTCTGCAAATAGGTCTTTATACAGATCACCTAGTTTAGACATTGTTTTAATGCAAAACGTACGAGGTTAAACAATTTACGCTTGTATTCAGTGCCAAAACTACAGAATAACTGACACTGTCGAGCTGAGTCCGGCGGGCAGTTGTCGCGGGTCGCGGAAACTTCACTTCGTTCGTTGCCTGGCAACGGCGAATCAAGGTCACACTACAATTCGCTTTCGACTATATAATTATATATAAGTTATTCTATGGCTTTCGATTTTGTACGCGTTTGACGAAAAAATAAATACACGTAACGCCGCTTTTCGGTTTAGTAGCGCGGGTTTGCCGAAAAAATAAATACACGTGATATATAACTACACACCCCCCCTCCCCCCTTGTGATATTTCATGATTTTTTATGGACCCCCCCCCCCCTTTCGAACCTCACGTGATTAATGGACAGCCCCTTATAACCCGTCCGTTTTTAAAGTCAGGGTGAATACCTTTTGGGTTAGCTCGTTCCATGGTGGTTCATGTCTTGGCCCCCGTGCTTGATTGGGATTAAGAGCAAAAACATTCAAAATAAAATAAAATAAACAATTGAGAGATTTCAATTATAACACTAGATAAAATAAGGTGTGTGGATTTCTTATAAGAGTATTTAAAATCTAACAGAAATATAGCATTGTGAATGCAATAATAAAATATCAAAGGTAGGTATTGCTAAATTTTTATTCCCGAAGGAATTATTAAAAGAAAAAAAATCAACTTATCGAGTGATGTACCGTGTCAGGCAGGACTCAAATCCACATACCTTCACTATCCAGATGAGTGCAATTCCAATTGAGCTACCGGGACAGACTCATTGAATATTACTAAGTATTTCTGAAGCTGACACCAGCACCATTTCTTGCTGTTTTAGTATCCAATATTCGCTAAGGATATATGAGCATGTTGGTAACAAATGTTTTGCACTTGAAAAAACGGTAACTTAAAAAACTAAAAATCCCGACTGTGTTTCCATGTAATTTGGAAATGATAAAACCTTAAAACAAGAAAGTCGTCATACCCAATTGCACTTAACTTAAGAATCGCCAATGTTGTAGCAGTCGGGACCCATTCTAGAAATGAAGGCTTAGGGAATTAAGAGCAGATACCTTTATACTATATACATATATAAATACTATATATATATATATACTTATATATATAGCAGATCACTCCAATCTACTGACTGGACAGCGGACTTTCTAAAATGGGTCCCCACTGTTACAACTTTGGCGATTCTTAGGTTAAGTGCAATCGAGTATGCTGACTTTCTTGTTTTAGTTTTTTCATTTATTAGTTTTTTTTAAATTTGATATACCCAGTCTCACTCTCACAGTAAATATCAATCTCATGACACCTCTCAAGCTAAAATTCATCGAGCCGTTCAGGCCGCGGGGTGCCAAACAATTATACATACATAGTCTCCAAAACATAACCCTCCTTCTGGCGCAGTCGGGTAAAAAGGTATTCTAAGAAATCAGCAAACATGTCTGTCATCGTGTTGAGCAAGCATGTCCTTCAATAGACGTAAAACAACAACGCTTGTATTAAATTAATCATTATGTAATAATGTTATAAAACTACATATACTCGTACATACATATCTATTATTTAAAAACTACCATGCGTTTTAATTTATTATAAAATAGTACAGTCAATATGTAAGAAAAAAATCGATTTCTCCGAAAAATTACAAACCGGGATTTGACGACGCGAATCGTTAGGGGGGCAAGTAATAAACTTAATGTCAGATTTCCGAAGTCCTCCCTCCTGCTGTTTTTGAGAAAATCCAAAAAAAAATTGAAATGCATTTATCTCAGCAAGTATAAATGCTAGCGACCCGTTTTCTTAAATTAAAGAGGACACTGAGGACTTCATTTTCTTTCATTGAAGTGACGTCATTCGACTTGAAATGCAAAAACTAGGTGGCGCTAAAGTTTCAAAAAAGTGGTTTTTTGCTATTTTCATTATTAAAATAACATTTTTTTTGCAATAATGTTAATGAGAGAGTTGTTTGTCACAAAATTAGCTACAACTTTTGTTTAAAACTTTTATTCATAAAACACACCGCTTCCGAGCTGCAGCTTGTCGAAGTGTACATCGTACATTATGTGCCTTGGTATAGTGTATTTGTCACAAAAATCCTTGGATAGATCAAAAAATCATTATGTTAACTTAATTTTTATTTTTTTAAATTTTAAAACTTTGTTTAACAATAGTTTTTTGATTTATCTTTCAATTTCTGCGTAGAAAATTGCGCTTTATCCGCTAACGTGAAAAAGTTTTTTGAACCTTTCTATTTTAAGAGAAACACACGTTTTTCTTAAAATAGAAAGTTACGTTCCGAATCGTCATTATAGTCTTTATCAGTTACATTTTATTCTTATTTCAGTTAATACTAAAATACTCCGTTATGGATGCATTAAACTTTTTTTTCTCTTCAAATTATAAAAAGTCAAGAAATAATATATAGAATATACTATTTGCTAAGCATAACAATTTAAACTGCAAACTGATTTTATGCGATTTTCAGTCAATTCACATTGAATAGAAACCAATTTAAGTTTTTTTGCATGCGTTCTGAAAGGTTCAATCCGAAAGAATTAATATATAAAATGTCCATCAGCGACGAATATATTTTTTTACATATTTACAATTTCATTTAAAATGTTTTTCTTGCACCTAAAAATTTTCTTCGCTATAGTGAGGTGAAAAATTGTGTGTTTCGTTCGGCAGCAAAGTTTTTAGCGACTCGTACCTTTGAAACCCTCGCTACGCTTAGTATTCAATTATTGAATCTTTCGCTAGCTCAAGTTTCAATTGAGGTAACTCGCGGCCAAATCTCAACCTTGTGACCTTTCATAACGAATAGCTATTGCCTTGAATAGCTACAATTGATAAAGATATAGAATCGCCTCACCAGTATTTGAAGTCTGAAGTATCAGTAAATCGAATGCAACAATATATAGAAAAGAAAACTGAACGACGAACGATGCGCGAATGGTGTTTGCGCTTCGGTTGCCCGGCGACCGCACCGATCCTACACCCGCTGACTTGCCGAACAGTACGTACGACATTAACGCGCAATTACGCAACGTTAACGTTTATGTTCCTTCATACGTTATTGCATTTAGGAGACACTTGCCTAAAAGTATTGTTGAACAGAAATTAGATCACTGGGAATTAGAATGTGATTGTAATAATCCTAGTGAAGCTGTTCAAAGTTTAGCAGTGATGTGACTACTGTGTGTTTTACTTGTGGTTTATTTTGGTAAGTTTGGTGTTATGTGTACTTAAAATTATATTTTGATGGTAATTTTTAACATGAACACTATAAGAAGTAAATAATTTGACATATTAAGTTCAGTCGCATTGTAAGTCAATCGCATTTTTAACATATATATTTTTGTACATTGGTGAAAGAGGTATTATTAAAAAAAAACATGATTTTTGAAATAGATTTTTAAGTCAAATATCATAATAAGTAATTAAAGTAGCTATCACAATTTAATTTAAAAAAAATATTGAAAATATAACTGGTATAATATAACTGGAAAATAAAAATTTAATCAACGAAGTCATGTTAACGAAAGTAAACATTACTATCATATATTAAATACTAGCGGCCCGTCCCGGCTTCGCACGGGTGGACGAAATTCTTCAATTTTTTTCTATTATTAAATATTTTTCCGTTAGCGCCATCTAGCGTCCGGTAGACGAAATACTTGCGTTGCTATGGTAACGCATATACAATGGAAAAAGAGCGGACAGACAAACAACAAATTTGTGATCTTAGATTATAGATTATTTAACACAGCAGCAGATGCGGTTTCATATGAAAGAATACTCACTATATTTACCTGTTGGTTTAGAGAAAATCTGCCAAACCAGCTCTTACAAAAGTAAAGATCGATAATTATAATTCCGTTCTTATTAAAGAATGGCTAATTGTATCAAAATACACGACTTTTATTACCACGTTTTTCTTATCTCACTTTTCTTATTTATTTGTTTGTCCGGGCAAAATCTTGCAACTTAAATTTGAGGCACTTTCCGATAAGCTAGAAAGCTGAAACTTTCAGGATAGTTCAGAACCCGATGACAATGCACTCTAAAGCAACTTTCAACTTTCCAGATGCACTTTCAGGTCTACTTTCGGCAACTTTCACTTTTGTATGTGGGCTTATCCGATTGTTGCGTAACACATGGTTACTTCGTTGAGTTAATAATTAAAAAGAATAAAATAATTATACTAGATTTAAAAAATCTAAAAATCCCACGTTTTTCAATGTCCTAAAAAGAATAAAATAACCCTGCGGGGCAAAGCGAGGGGCCACTAAAAACGTGGGGGCGCATCTTTACAATAATCGGCATCAATGCATGTCATTCATCTCTTTAAAATCTCCTCTTAGTAATATGCGCCCCCACGTTTTGAGTGGCCCCTCGCTTTGCCCCGCAGGGTTATTTTATTCTTTTTAGGACATTGAAAAACGTGGGATTTTTAGATTTTTTAAATCTAGTATAATTTTAAAAAGACGAAACTCGTAAATTGGAACCATAAATATATTTCGAAAGTTTTATTTATAAACTAGGTCGATGCTAGCACCATCTATTGGAGCGGAGCGGGTTGGTGGTTTCCCAAATATAAGCTCTATAAAGTTCGGTGTATGTAATGCTGAAGCTTGAAAATATTTTTTTTGCTCATTCTATAGAGCCAATGTTTTTTGGACATAACTTTTTTATTTATGCGAATTTCAAAATTCGGGTACGCCATGATCTAGTCCTAAATCTGTTGGTTCAATTCATTACAAAAAATAGAAAATCGGCTTAGAACTCATAGAGTTATGGCGTCACATACATTTTGTCGTTGAAGCTGATCCATGGGAGCTTCACTCCAAGATTAACATGAGTATGTGAAAATAAACTTAATTGATTTTATTTTCAAGGCAAATAAGAAACGGCGACATAAATTGCATTTAATTCATTCTTACATTTTTTGAAATTGGTATTACGTAGTTAAATTGTTACTAAATTTCTCCTTTTTACTTAAAGAGGATTTTATCACACGGTGATTACATGACCTTCTTTATCTAAGCAAAAGTACTTTATTTTAGTATTTAAGTATGTGTCCTATTATACAGTTCTTGTTATTTTTTCGCTCTCGATCAAAATCAAGCTCCTGCCATCTCATATACAGTGGCATGGGTTTACTGGATAAATTGTCGGTGTGGTTGGGGAGAGGGCGCACTGAGGTGACAGTTCTGGTGCTGGGGCTGGACAACAGCGGCAAATCGACGATGCTGGACGCGCTACGTCCACCAGAGCAACGCTTACGCCATCTACCGCCTACAGTGGCGCAACAAAAGGACCACTTCCAAAGTAAGTCATCCCTCCGGCTAATTATAATCAGCCTGAATATGAAAATAACTATATTTAAATGCACTAAAAATAAGTTTTAATAAAACAACTTTTTTACGGATTTTGCGCATAATTTATTTTATAATTATTCCTGACGTTTCGACTCCTTTACAGGAGCCCTGATCACAGGATGACTAAGGCAATGGTCGTCATATATTTGCTACTACCTTCACAGTATTTTAATCGGGCACGTTCCTAACTGTTAACAATTAGAAAGGAACACGGCTGTGTTAGAATTAAAATAAGTTGTTTTGAATCATCCAACATTTTGATTCCATCCGACCCATTCAGGTCGTCTTTTAACTGACAAGAAGAATGGGCACAAAAAACTCGTCAGCTTTAACAGAAGTAACCACATTTACAATATTATACGTCGTCCCCATACATAATCCACAAAAAGAATGTTATGACGATAATAGTAGTGTTATGGTTTCATTACATCGTTGAATACAACAAAGTCAACCAATATTTGTTTTAAGTAAGTATCCTCAAACATTGCAATAATATATAAAGACGAGAAATTAAAGAAAGAAGTGTCGTCTGTTGCCCACAGAAAACCGACTTGCACATTTATTATCCATAATACGTTCAAGGTTGTCATAGCCTTTTAGAAGTCCGCTTTGAACCGAGTGCAGCGATAACGGACGTAGACTACAACACAATCGTTTAGTTAAATGCGAATATTAATAATGATTTTAACGCATAACCGTTTGATTTTCATAATAACGATTCATCGTACACAGTTTTTGACTTGGAACTTTCCATTTGGTTGCCGTAACGTTCGATAACACCAGCAGACTTACCTTGTTGTTTGAGCTGTGACATTGCAAATGATGCACACCATCTGCCGACTACAATAGCGTAAGAAACGACCGTTTGGTGCAGCGGTGGCGATACTACCTTTCGCGCCTTCGGTCCTCAGGTCGAATCCCAGAAGGGGCAGATGTTTGTGTGCGTGTCCTTCTTTCATTCACTTTAAACTCACATCGGCTTTAAAAACGGAAATACAGATGCAGCGAGGAAGTTCCACTCCTTTGCTGTGCATATTATAAAAGCTGATACCATTTCTGGTGAAGTCCCACTGTACAACTACTCTTTCTACAAGGTGTAAGTTTGAGATCCTCTCTGATTAATATACCTAGATAAGCTTTCGATTAACTGACCTTGATGTATTCTGCAGGTGGTGGTGTTTCGTTCAGTGCGTGGGACGTGTCTGGTGCACCGCGGCATCGTGCGCTTTGGGAGCGGCACTACCGGCGGGTGCACGCAGTTATCTTCGTGGTGGACTCAAGTGACCATCTGCGGCTCGGTAAGAAGTCGCTGCAAAAGCATTAAGCGTTTTGGTTCCAATTTAGTAATCCGTACCGCTAAAAAATGGAGTGCCTATTTACCCTAGCTTTAAAATGAACGGGTTATAAGTACTCGGAAATACAGACGAAAGGAGGGAGTTCTACTCCTTTTATGTGTGCATTATAAATGATGTTGAGAAGCGCTTGGTGCCACAGGTAGGAGTAGCAATCAAGTAAGGGTGACAGCCCGCAGTGCGTCTGGATGTCGGATGGAAAAAAGAAGATGGCGGTATAAGCATATGCAGCTCCTGAGCACACTCCAAAATACAGTCTGTAGAAGACCGACAGACAGGCAATTTTGCAATGTTAAATCAGGGAGTCTTTTCTAATAATAAAGAAATATAATAACAATAAGCTCATAAAGCACAGTGGAGGTAGCAGTTTCAGTATTTTTGTGGAAGATACATTCTAGACATTGAGGTCTTCTTAGATCGTTTTTTCTTTTTTCAAGAGGATTTAATAGATTATTTTAAAATATTTTTAAATTACTGGTATTATTGATAACGATCAGAATCTGTGTGTATCCAGTGGTGGCTCGCGAGGAATTGGAGTTGATGCTGGCCCATCCGGACATGTTCGGTCGCCGGCTGCCGCTGCTGGTGTTCGCCAACAAGTGTGACACGCCGCATGCACTCGCCCCGACGCAAGTCGCTGCCGGTAACCACACTTCCTTATACCTAGTGATACCATGCATAATCTTTAAAGTCTTCGCAGCTGGTGCTTTCATTGCTGATGAAAACATTATAGGAAAAAAGACTGTCTGTAGTCTGTCGTAGACGACTGTTACGGCACAATTAGGTTTGAAAAATCCTCAAGCCAGGAATTTATATAAACTGCTTAAATTGATTCTAAAACATCCAATAGTTATTTGAATAATAATGCTGACAGCAAAGTATAAAGTGTAGTCTGCGGAAAATGTGAGAATTAAATTGATTGTTGTAAATGAAATGAAGCAATTCAGCAGGGCTTGTCAACACGCAGCCGGTTCTGCTTCAGCTATTAATTTGTCTATGCTCCAATTGCACAGCTCCCTCAATTAGCCAGAGCGCCGCCCGCTTATTGCATTAATCGCCGCAATGTGAGAGCCGCTCCAGATTATTTGTTTAAATATAAAATATGACTCAATGGACGAGAAAAGTGGGATTAGAAATTTTAACTGCTGTTCACTGCCAAGCGGCTAGAATAGAGTACAGAATATTTAAAGGTAGAGTACCCGTAATAAAAAATCTCTTACAAAAGATTAGTTTGGATATGTCGGTATCGTTCCGATGTTTTATCTGAATTTCATAACAAAATTGTAAGAGCATTGTGAGGTAAGCAAGGCAATGAAAGTAGATAGTGTTTGCAAACGTGTTCGCTGCTTTCTATGTGTTTAGAATTACCATCATCAGCAACAACAATTATAGAGGTTTTTAGTTCTTTCACTTCCGCGCCTGTAAACTTACCGGATAAACGACGCGTTTATTTTTGTTATTTATTTTTAATATTGACGTTTCTTGACAAGACTTTTACAATTATCTTAGTCATTCTGTGACCAAAGCTCCTAATTACAATATTTTACCATAGACCTCATTTTTTTGAATTTTTATGAAACTATGAATTCCGATATGGAATAATCATTTCCGCTCACATCTACTGAGAATGTATGAAATATCATGTAACACAATATCATTAATAAAAGTTTTCAAAATTTATAAACTACAACCCGCAAGGGTAAGCAGAGATTACAGATTTCCACTTTCTACCTGACATACATGTGGCGCTGCTTCAAGTCTCATGAGACCTTTTTAACAAGCTGGTCGGTTAAAAGGTATTTTTGACCTGGCTTATTTTCAGGACATCTTCTATTAGGTCCCTGAAAGTTCGTCTTGGTCTGTCGTTACCTGTCTAAACTATCTAAACATCCCTTTTTCTATCTTTGTCACTGTACCTTCTTCCACACCACACCACTCTCTTACCACATCATTTCTTATTTTATGTATCAAATTCACTCCAGCTTCAATCTTTCATTTCCATTGCATTAATGATACATTCGTGCTTCTTCTGCCAAACCCAAGATTCACTTCTATGCATTAGAGTCGGTACGATTACGCCTCAACTAGTCTAGCTAGCTACTAGGTAGTCGGGCCTCTTTTGATACCTTCTGGCTACTCATAACAGCGTGCAAAGCCCCATTCAATCGATTTCCTGTATTCACTCTTCTTTCGATATCACTTTCATAGCTTCCATCCCTTGTAAACATTGACCCAAGGTTCACAAACTCTTCCACTTATTATTATTATTAATATTTTTATAATTCCAAAGGTTGCGGGTTCGATTCCCGTCTGAGATTCACTTGTGACCCGAGTCGATTTTTTCTAGTATTTTTCTATTATAATAATTTATCTTATTAATATTTATTTGTGGTGTGCCCCCAGCTCTGGCGTTGGAGCGCATTTCCGACAAGCCGTGGCACGTGTGCGCTTGCAGTGCTCTGTCGGGCACGGGGCTTGCCGATGGCATCGCTTGGCTGGCGCGACAACTACGCGACCAGCACTCTCACCAGCACTAGCCATTCTCAAGGAGCCAGGCATCTCATCGTGATTGTTCGTGAACCGAATAGGCCCACAATATTGACGCTACCAGTAGTACGTGACATCAGAAGTTGTTTTTTATGGGTTCGCTCTTGATCCCAATCAAGGCCAGTGCAAGACAGAATCCACCTCACCCAACGCAGAAGGTGTCTATTCACCCTGAATTTGAAAACGGGCGGGTTATAAGTACTCGGAAATCCAGACGCAGGGATTTCCGAGTACTTATAACCCGAGAACTTATAATCCAGACTCAACATCTTTTATAATGTGCACGGCTAAGAGTTTCACTCCTTAGCCGTGCGCATTATGAAATATGTTGAAAAGCGCTTCGTGCAGCTAGGAATAGCAACCAAGAAAACGCAGTGCGTCTAGATGTCCCATGGAAAAAGAGAGATGGCGGTATGCAGCTCCCGAGTACACTCTCCAAAGTAAATTCGGTAGAAGACCGACAGACAGGCAACTTTGCGGTGGTGAGCTTAGGTGTGATGCTTGCTCTTCACCAATGGGCTGTCAATTTGTACTCCTCAGATTGAGATGAGATGTACATATCGGATAATATGGATTAGACTCATAAGACGATTTGTGACCCGTGGTCCAACCAATTTTATCTCACTAGAGTGGTAACGAGTGCGTGATGTCACTAACCTCGAGCACCTGGGATTTTGGTTTCTCTAGTTACTAAAATCGTCAATATCCTGACAGGCTAGTGCGATAAACTTTTCCGCTTTGATGGTGATAGTGGAACTAAGGTTCTACAAAAATAATTGGACTTAAATTTTGTATATATATTTGATTTCTACAAGAATTTCCAAAGCAAATTGCTTTAATTGGACTTAAATTTTGTATATATATTTGATTTCTACAAGAATTTCCAAAGCAAATTGCTTTTCTAACATCATTAAACTAAAGAAAGACAGACAGATGTGAGCTGCCGACTGATTTTTAAATCTACATGATCCTTACCCATTTTTTTCTAAATCCTTGTTTCTTAGTGTCCACTGAGGTTTTCGATTGTAACAGGCACGACTTTATCCAATGAAAAATAATCGGTTATCTTACGCGGCAACTGTAATTGTCAGATTAAGATGATACATAAAACTGAATTGTTAAGCTATTAGTTCAGACATTTATTTATTAAAAAATATATAATTATAAAGATAAAAGAAGAATAACATTAAGTCAAGAATAACCAATTATGATTAGTGAATAATTCATTGTTAACAAAACATTGTTTAGAAATATTAGAAGCAGCCGATTATTTTTGCAATTTCTAACTTAAGAATTCTAGCACATACTAATAATATTTTTCTTATAACATAGTTTTTACTTCTTTTATAAGTTATAATAAGACTTACTTGAATAATCTAAATGTAGTTAAGGAGACCGTGGTAAATAAAATACAACAAACAAAATGAAATTGTGACAGCCACAATTGAGCACAACGTAGGTACGCGGTTGTCAAACACGATTGTCAATTGTCTTATTGGCGCCTGAAAAAGGCAACGAAACCATTATTACACTATAAGCATCTTGTATTTTATTGTAATTGTCATATGTTTTATGTTTTGTCAAAAAAATCTATATTCTGACAATATTAGGTATAATAAAATAATAATATTTATTACTTACACACAAATTAGCCTAGTCCAAAGTAAGCATTGTAAGGCTTGTGTCATGGATACTAAGGTAAGGGAGAGATACATAAATATGTAATATTAATAGAATATACCCATGATTCAGGTACAAATGCTCGTATTCATCACACAAACATCTGCCCCTTCCGGGATTCGAACCCAGAACAGTCACTACCGTTGCATCAAATGGTCTTCATAAAAAATGATTGTTATAACACTTTAAAGTAAAGTCAAGTAAACTAAGATCTCTGTTGAGCCTGTTATGTTATATAAGGTTCTTTAAACAGAAAGCTGCGAATAAAGTAAATACTGGTCGCTACGTTTCTATTTTGCTATAAAAAGCAATCAGTTCGTCATAAAAGGCCCACTCACTTCAATTTGTGAAACCAGACAACATTCCTGTAACATTGACAGGAATTGAAAGGATTCTTTACACCTATATTCGAACCTGTGGTGGCAACAAACTTTTATTTTCGGGCAGCTGATACAGGAAAACTTGATTTCAGAAAGAAAAATATTATATATATTTTTGTGTGAAGGACCCACACATAGACTAGCTAGGATGTGAAGTAAAAAGAAAAAATATATAATTAAAAGGATTTATTTCGGAATTATAAAAACCTGCACTCTATATTTTGACGTATAATTCTAATATTCAAAACAATATTTCATCAAGGAAGACTTACAATTATCACCAGAATATTTATATATAAAGAGTTATGTACCCATCAAGTTGTACTCAAGGTGATGTTCACACAACGAATGGCGCTCGGTCGGCGCCATTTTGATATTCGCAAGTCAAACATAAACAACAAGATGGCGGCCGTACGAGCGTCAACGTTTAACAACTTTTTACGGATTAATCTAAAATAAAATCTTAAACAATTTATTTACACCGAATAGCAATTTAATAATTTAAAAACAATAAAACGTTAACAACCAGATATTCAAGTGCAGTTGCTAACATTTGCATTTTCAATGCAATCTTATAATTAATTATTATTAATAGAAAAATAATTGAAAAAATCGACTTGGCTCACAAGTAAATTCTCATACAGGAATTGAACCAACAACCTTTAGATGTCCGGTCCAATGCTCCCACAATTGAGCTACCGAGCCTTTTGAAGAATCGTGGAAATTTTCTAGTACCTTTCTACTTTTTACGCTATAGGACGTGTTGTTTTGTAAAATAATGGGGCGTTTAAATTATTATACTGTCATAATAACTAAGATATTTAGTACATATGTGAATGTATATATATATAAATATATATATATGTATATATATTATTAATTTGATATTTTTTTTAACAACATTGAATAATTGTGTTATAAAAAATTAGGATTCGCTGACGAAACACGTCAGCAGTGGAAGGTCTAAGATATTTTACTTTGCCGATAATAAAAGATACAAAGAAGATAATATAATTTTTGGCAACCTTCGGTAGGGACGTTGACAAATGTATAAGATAAAGATAATGTTATTTTTGTGGAAAATAATCCGCCATTGTCTGTATAAGAAGCATTTGTGATGTATGTACATATAACCGAACATCAATCCAACCAAAACTCAATCGATTAACATCCTTATAGTGAACTCTTAGAGTTTGAGGAATGTTATAATTAATTATTATCTAAATATACATATTTTTTATTATAATAAATTTACAAAACAAATCCTTTATGCGAAACAGTTGAACAACCATTACCTGTATTATCAATAATTAATTAAACGTCTCTTGTAGATACTAATATTTAAAAAAAAATCGTATCGAAAAAAAACTTTTGTTAAACGTTACATATTGGAAATACAGGAGAACGTTGTTCAACTGTTTTGGATTACGGATCTATTTCGTAAATCAAGGAGAGGTTTTGCACTAAAGTTATAGCTGATTCGACAATCCATCAGCGAAATAGTATATACATGTAATGTAATGTGAATTTTGCTTTATAACAAGTTATGTATACTTGGTGAGATCAATTAAAGACCAATATTACCTACTGCTGTATTTCCACCTTGTTAAAAGGTGCAAATTAGAATTCTACTTGCGCTGAAGTTTTATCAGCTTTGACAGTAGGTGAATTTCACGAGAATCCGGAAGTGACCACTGATATGTGAATTATTGCACGATAATGTTAAAATTTATTGTATAATGATGTTAAAACACATTTATAAATAAAAGTTTTAGTTAATGAAAGTGTTTTTTTTGCTTTTTAAATAATAGACAGTCGAATAAAAAAGTCTGGGGCGCGTCTTAAGGAATGGGAATGATTAAAAAGAGAAAAAGTCCAGAAAAAAGCGACCTTATGTCGTGGGTTCGAATCCCGCGTAGAATAAATGCTTGAGTTATAAGCGTATTTTTCCAGACAAGTTAGGGGAAATAGAATCTCTACCGTTGCACCAAGGGACTGATAGAGGCTTGATTGAAACACAAGCACAAGCTTGTATCTTTTTCCAATAAAAGCCCCCTGAAGCAAGTCAAGACTGAAGTTTATGTTTCGATGTTTCGTGTCATCTGACCACATTCATGCCGACATAATTATCTACTTTAATTAATATGCATAATTTCAGAACAAAGTAGTGTATAAAAATCCATCATTAAGATAATTACTTCGGTTCTGTACTAAGTCCTCTATTCCTGTTTGACGAGTGAACCCCTTTCAGGGAGTCAGCTGACTTGGATATTCTTCTCCACTCTGAGTGTTCCAGTAGACGTTACTATTGTGACCTCAGCCAGATGAGCCTCTCTAGAGTGATTCACTACCTTCCTTCGTGTCTGGAGGGTGCCCAAATTGTTCCAGGGCAAAAAACAAACTAGGTCTAAACTAAACAAAAAAACTTTCAAAAAGTGCGCGCTTTTTGTTTCAATAGGAAGTCCCATAGAGCTAATGTTTTTTGGTCTTAACTTTTTTGTTTTTCGAATTTCCAAATAAGGGGTCTGTCACAATCTAATCAGGTCCTAAATGTGTTGATTCGATTTCACACTAAAATTATTAAAATCGGTTTTTGAACTTGGGAAGTAAGGCGTAACAGACATCGCGTCATTGAAGCTGATAATAACTTAAGTCATGACAATGTAATCTGTGTCATCTTATTTAGTTTAATCCGACTGGTTTACTCACACAGATAAAAAACCACATATCTTTTATGATATTACGAAATCATTTTAAATTATTTGTAGGTAAGATTGTTTTGCTTGTGCTATTTTTAATTGTCATATAACGTAGCGACATCTGTACGCCGAATGGAACATCACTAAGCAATCTGTCGGTTTCTATTAAAACAGTTATGCTAATACTCTTTTATAGAGTTAATAAACCTTTGCCGCGCTTCAAATCTAAGATACTGGAATCATTCGTAATTAATGATTCTTTAATTTATATAATGTTTATTGTTTGCTGTTCCATTTTATGTTTTATTTCCTATTTTTAGCTTCTTTTTTAAGTTAAATGTTAATAATTGACTTGAGAATTCATCATGTGTTCACGCCTGTAATTAGTGTACACGTCAGATAAAAAACCGTTATTATGTAAAATGTGACATAAATAAAATAATAAAATAAAGTAGTAGCACCCAATCGATGTTTCTTTAGCTAGAGGCACAAGTCTTTCCTATAGATGAAAAGTGCGGATAGATGGGTTATGCAGTGATGTGAACAACAAAGACTAACAATTTGACCTATTTTTCGAGGACATCGAGATATAATTTTATTTATTTCTTAATTATTTAAGGTACACAATTAGAGTCGAATCATGCTAAAAAATTTGGTTGTATACGTAATCATAGCATGAATGAAAATATAAACAACAAAAAAGGCCAAACAAACACGAAAAAAACAAATACAAAAAGAAATAAAACGGTAAACGGTAATGGTAAGGGTAGGTTATTGACACTTTCTGCTTTTTTTGAGGCATTAGGTTGAGGACAATAGTTTCCAAAATTATAAAAGTCAAGTTATGATTTTGAATACTATTGTTTTGATTTGATTAAAACTACCATTGAAAAGACCATATCCATGTCCATGTTCTACTACGAGCATATTCATTAAAATAAATAAATTTCTAACATTAACACCAATTAGCCTAGCACAAAGTAAGTACTGTTAGGCTTGTGTAATGGATACTAGAGTAGCGGACAGA
Source organism: Calamotropha paludella (assembly GCA_927399485.1). Taxonomy (NCBI): domain Eukaryota; kingdom Metazoa; phylum Arthropoda; class Insecta; order Lepidoptera; family Crambidae; genus Calamotropha; species Calamotropha paludella. Next base: position 326,189 of record OV656822.1, read on the forward strand.
CATACATATATGACATAAGATCCCATTGATTGTATTCATCACACAAACATCTGCCTCTCCCGGGATTCAAAACCAGGACCGTCGGTACGAAAGGCAGATCCTGATATGTCAGGGGGGTAAAAAAGGCCTTACATATTTTAGGAATAAGTAGTATAGATCAGTCCTTCTTCCGTCTGATACAGGATACTGACTCGTTCACCTGGTTCAAAAACTCTCTTGCACCCTCCAACTTCATAGATGCAGTGATGTGAAACTCATTTATTAACGGGGAAGATTTAGGCACCGCGTTCCGCCATTACCGTCTCCCTGGTCACTGATCTATACTACCTATTCCTGAAGCATTTGAGGGCTGTTTTAACCCCTTGACATATTATTGGAGGGGAAATCTCCTTGGGCATTTCATCACATGCACGTAAGCTGTGAAATAAATCAATTTGTGCGAATTTTACCGGTGCCACGGATCCCATGTATTGTGTGCGTGGTCCTTTAGCTACTTCAAATATATATGAGCATGGGAGTGGCAGGACTTTTAGCGATTTGAAGATAGATCTACACGATTTATTTGGTGCCAAACCATATATTGCTTTTAAAATTTCTCTTGTGATTTGAATGCTGCATATCCGTTACAAATTTTGATATTTTATTTTTACTCTCAAAAATAGATTATCCTCTAGCGACTTCATTTCTTATTCCTTTACTGTTCACGCTGTCCATTTATGGAATTCGCTACCAGAGGATATCAGAAAGGCTCAAACTCTTGGATCATCCTTTTATCGTTATTTATTCTTTTCACCCAAGGTTAACTGGAAGAGATTGCTGTTCAGCAATAACGCCATCTGCCTGTATAATTTTCTTCTTGCATGTCTTGTATCCTTTCTGTGTGTGCAATAAAGCGTAATTTATTATTATTATCATAATACTCTTTCTATTCTCGGTATATTTTTTTAATATGTTACGTTGATAAGTAACTAGGACAACTGGTAGTAGTAACGGTCACTGTATTTCGTATTAAGGCGTTCCTGTAAGTACTGTGAACGCTGAAATTGAGCCATCGACACGTAATAAGCAGTGTCATGCAATGGTTAATACGGACGGGACGGGGAGGGCGGCACTACTCGTAACAACAAACAACAGGCGTGGAACAAACTTAATATGGCCGCCTGATTATACCAGAGTGCAGTCAGTATATCAACTCTTAAATATAGTTATACTTTTTATTTTTGACGTGATAACGTCTTATGAATCGATAAATGCCGGTTGCACGCACGAAAAAGTGTAACGTTCCGCTTGAACCGAGCGTGCAAACGAGAGCGCGGAACAAGCGACAGAGAGGCATAATCGGTCCAAGCTTTCGACTTGTGGCGCATCTATCTCTCTTCCATTTCATGAGGTGAAACTTAATGTGGTTTCCATTGTTTATTACAACAAGTTAATGTTAATTTATCGAAAAAAATATAATTAATTAATTGAAAACACAATTTTCAATTAGCTTCTTCTCTGTATTATGCAAAATAATGATAATTCAGTGATAATAATTCAATTCAATTCATAAAAGTATGCAATTTTTCATCAATCTTTTTTTATGACGTTATCATCTAAAATTATCTTCCGTAAACTGTTTTTTTTTAATTTAGAACGGGTTCGCTCTTGATCCCAATCAAGCCCGGGGGCCAAGACAGAATCCACGATGGCACGAGCTAACCAAGAAGATGCCTATTCACCTTGGCTTTAAAAACGGACGGGTTATAAGTACTCGGAAATACAGACGCAAGGAAGGAGTTCTACTCCTTCAAAGTTCTATTTGGACATTAGTTTTTTTCGACAAATTGTATGATAAATATTCATTTCATGACTCACTCATAACAATTCTACTATTTTTTTTCTGTCTGTCTATATGTATGTCGTTCTACAAGTCAAGAACGGGTTGACCGATTTCGATGAAATTTGGTAATGATAAGGACACGTCATTGCGCAAATGATACAAAATAAATTATATCGGTAAAAACTTTATAGTGCCAACCAATATTATAAATACGAAAGTGTACAATACACTACTTAACTGATCATCATGAAATTATGCATACACTTTACCAGGGGTACAGACAAGTACGTACCTTTTATCCAGAAAAAAGTACTGTTCCCAAGGGATAGAAATATAAGTTATTGATCGGTAGTCTACATTAATGCCAGCGAAGCCCCGGGTAAAAGCTAGTTTAATACCAAAACTATATGTAAAAAAATGGCCTACCGTTAGTTGCTGCACTATGATATCAACATGAAATATTTTTTGCTTTGTCCGAGAAGCAATTACACTGGCTTTTATTACAAGAAAAGAAACAAGAGGAATTCATGGAACTGGTTTCAGACCTTATACTTGTTTATGGGTGAGTACGCATCTTATTAGCTACAAATTGTAACGGGTCATTAGAAATTGCCTCTACTGAGTAACTTGGTATAAATATTGAGACTCTGAAAAAGGAAACAACCATTGCAATATTATTTTGTTAAGAAAAATCAACTAATAATGTATAATATATCATTAAAAGATTTCTACCTTACGCTGTAGATGTAGAACAACTCATTTTAATATATATTTTAAGCACGTACAAAGAAAAACTAGCAGAATAACAGCAAGAGGTTATTTCTCGTCCACAAATTGAAGTATAATGCCTCAATTAACAGCAAGATAAACCTTTTATAGCATTAAATGATGGGGGAAAACCCTTACTTTGACAAATAGCTTATCACCGCAATCGGCTAATTACACGTAATCGTTTAGTAACATTCAAACACCATGACATCTAATTATTATAATAGAAAAATACTACTAAAAATCGACTCGGGTCACAAGTGAATTTTCAGGCGGGAATCGAACCCGCAACCTTTTGAAGTCCGGTCCAGTGCTCTCCCAATTGAGCTACCGAGCCTTGGGAACACTCGTCGAAATTTTCTAGTACATTCCTGATTTTACGCTGTAGGCCAGCGTTGTTTCATCAATGAGAGGAACATCCTCTCGTATTCGAAAGCAACATTTTTACAAATGTTTGGGCAGTCGATTAAGATGAAACAGCCATTTATCTTATAAGACCGCATTGAAAAATAAATATATATAAAAAAAATATTAAACCATGATTAATTCAAAACCATTAATAATTACACGCATATTTTTAATTTAGTTTTGATAATAATTACTAAACAATTGCTAGCATAGCTCACAATGTGGATATAGGTATGTAGCAATGTATTATATTAAGCATGTATCTTTAGGTCTATTTTGTATATATGTATTTTATTAACACATTATGTACATATATATTAATAAATTTGTTTTTATTGAGCACCACCGACTGACCTGGATTATTTTGTTGCTTACTTTCCTGTCCATCCAAAGGTTGTAAGATATTGCTTATTACCCATAAGGCTGCCATTTGTACTTTGTCCATATGTTTGTTTCTCCTTGTCTTTTTTGACGTGTATGAGAATAAAGAATATTCTATTCTAATATTTTTAGAACTGGACAGTTCTGTATTCTGTGACTGAGGTAATCTACTCTGTTTTTGTTTTCGTAGTAATTAATGTCTTTTCCTTTAGTGAATTAGTCTTCTGCCTTGAATGACTCATTTGTTAGCTTCTAAAATGTTTTTTATTTTAGTTTTTGTATTCACATTAGATTATTATTATTCCAAAGACAAGTTTTTTTTAATTTATACAGACATAATATTCAGAGTATCATGTCTGTATAAATAAAAAAAAACTTGTCTTTGGAGTCATCGGGACTCGAATGCTCAACCTCGCGCTATCCGAGAGTTTTAGTTAGTAGTTAGCTTTCCTTTTTTTATAATCGAGAAAATACGTTGCACATACTCCATCGTGGGTGATTGGTGAAGTTATATAGGACTCTCCTCCTACCCGGCCTCGTCCCCGTAAAGGTTTAAAGGTAAAAACCCGTGTACCCACAGCTCTGCCAAAAGTCCAGTGAGGTTAGTGCAGTACCCAGTAAGGAATATATAGAATTATAACGGCTTAAGGTTTTGGTAGCTCAATTCGAAGAGCACTCGCCCGTATAGCACCTGTTTCCTAAGATAACTTCAATGGTTTCTAGTAAAAATTCTATACATATAAAAACCTATTAGTTTAATGTTAAAATAAGACAAACAACCATATGATTCTTTTTAAACGTATTTCTTTATATTTCTAAAAGATTTGAAATATGCCTATAAAAATAATCACATCTCCTGAGAGGTCTTTTTAATAGGTGTATTTTAAATGTAACTTTAAAGCGTTTCGAAAAAATTTAACTAATTTCGCCGGTAAAAGTAATAACAATAAAATACACTTAAAGTTCTCGTAAAGGCTTAAGTATTGTCCCCACCGCTGCACGGAGGGACACGCTCCATACAAGGGCGGTCATAAATAGTTAAAGTCCTGTTACTATCAATACATTGTATTATTTTAGTGACTTATAGTTGTAAAAGTGTTTTAGGAACATTAAAATGAAAGAAGTACATGTATTTACGGAATAAAAAACGTTAACTTCAGTAAAAAACAAATATAAACAATAACATACTTTTACCTAAATTTATCATGAACAAACACTTAAAAATTGGAATGTAAAACATATATTTTAAATAAAATAAGAGTCAAAAGATTGATAACATTATTTAATTATAATAAAATAATAGAAATAAATAAATTAAAATTAATTAAATACAAAAAAAACAAAACAACTAACAAAATACGAATAAATTATTCTTATTCTAACAATATTAAACATGTAACAATTTTATTACACTTTGTGACAGAGTACTTTTCTTTTTAGGGGGAAGTTTCCGAAGACTTGTAATATAAGGATCTGAATGTAATAATAGTCGTTGTATTAAATCTTGATTGGTAACTTCACGTGACATTTTTCGAGTGTGACTTCGTCTATAAATTTTGATATACTTATTTGTCGCTTCAGCAGCTTCTTCGGAAAGTTCTCCTATAGATAACAATGCATAACTTATAATATCTGATCCATGTACAAGCACCTTGTGGACAGAAGCAGGAAGACTATACCACGGATATTCCTCGACCAGGCTGTATGCTGTTTGTAATGCATAGTCTTTAAACTTGCATTCATTAATTTTATGTCCAGAAGATAACGTTTGTAATATTACACAACAACGATCTATGAGATCCTTATTCAAACCTGTAATTTCAGCAGATACAGCTGATTCCAAAAAAAACTTCCTGGCCGTGTTTCCGTCGTTAGACGTCCCGCTTCCACCACTACGCGGCTTGTCAACTATTAAACCTAATCGTTCCCTAAACTGGGACTGTACATATTGTTTTTTATTTGATAACAATTGTTTATCACTATCTAGCCTAACTTGCCATTTTTTTATGTCTAATCTATATGAAAGATGAATAAAATATTCGAAGAAACGTATCCAAGAATGTAGTGGTGATAATCCAAATTGGTATCTACTCTCTATTACAGGTTTTTGTAAACATTCGTCTATTTTATTCATCTCTTTAGGGGTAGCATTACATATATAACATCTACTTGTAGATGTTTCACTTAAAGCACTACAAATTTTACCATCTACCATTGAAAGCTGTAACTTATGAGAAACGACCAATTCACGATTGTCGATCTGAATAAAAGTAGGTTGCAAACTTTCAATTTTATCCTTAAAATAAGCTTCCTCTTGCAAAGACACTGCTGTGCTTTCTTTCAAAAATTGAAATCGAATAGGACGGCAGTACCTAGTGGAAGAGGGTCGAGGATTTTTCCATAAAATTTTACAATTATCTTCAGCTAATTTTACAATAATTTGAAGGGGTACATAAGATGTTACAAACAAACTACTATCTTCTCAAGTTGAATCTGAAAAAAATTGTTTGTATTCACTATGTCCAGTGCTGCCATCGAATCCCCATTTCCCAAGTAAAGAGATATTAGACAAACAATCATCAGGAATCTGATCTAAGACCTCTTTTTGAGATTCAAGGATTCGAGAAGCTGTGTGATCAAAAAGACTTTGTAATTCAATTTCAGCTGAAGACTCGGAAACAGTTATATTAGAAGGGTAACATCTCTGTTTCGCTTTAGTAATTTGTTGGTAACATGGTAATACATTAGGAGAAATCTTACTATTAACAAAGTTTTTAATTAATAAATACTGATGTTTTGTCAACTGAGCATCAGTCACAAGTGACAAGACATCATCAGTGCTAACTCTAGATATACACGAATCGAATGAACAGTCTGAAACATCAAGCAATGCACTCACAGTAGAATCATCAGACTTTGACAAATCAGCTACTCTCCGACGTTTAGTCCTTTTACTACATTGCGTAAAAGGTTTTCGAGGACGACCACGTGAATGACACGGCGACGTTTCAGACGGAGTACATTGCTTATTGTTTTTCACAAGTTGAATTTTTTCAATAACATTAAACCAATCGGAATTCTTATATAAAAGCTTGGTTTTATCCCTATTACATTTTTTCCAGAATCGAGCAATAGCTTTACATAAATTATTAACAATTTTCTCTAAATAATGAATATCAATGTTCTCAGCATCGTTCAGAGTAGTCAACAAACTTTGTAGGACTTGACGACACTTTTCCGAGTCATTATCGGTATTGACAGTTAGCCATATTTCAAGAATATGCATTCTTGAAAACGAGCATATATATAAATTACGTAAAACAAAAAAAAACGGTTAAAATTCAGTCACAAAACCTGCACAAAGCACTAAGACTAAATAAAATAATTTCGTAGCAAATGCTACGAGATAATCTGGCAACCGTAGCACCCTTGTCATCGCCAAAAGGGCAGATAAGGGCAGCCAAGTTTTAATTTTCCTAAGATAAGAAAGTCTAAAGATTATGGTGCAATATACCTCCATAGTCGGAGCGAGTGGGAACATATTTAAAAGTTTATTCAAACTTTGAATATTAAAATATAATACTCCAAGAAAAGTCGCCTCGTAGCAATGACATACTAAAGAAAATATATACTAAGATACAATTAAAATAAAAATATTAATTATTACATACCCTGTTCTTGGATATCCATTTCAGAAAAAACACACAGCACTCACAGGTCCCGCAATGACAACAAATGACGTCACGCTTTTTAATGACTCACTGATAACAGTATTTACGATTGGCGATGCGCTCTCTTTGAATGCACAATAGATAATGAAGGCGCACTCTAATTACTGACCTATTTATAGTTTCAGAAGGTACCGCAACTATCCAATGTAACGACAAGGAATAAAATGTAAAACTAGAAAGCAGGTTTTTAAGATTTATGACCTATGGATGTCCCACAGTGCGCTGGGGAGAATCACCTATGGATGAAAATAAAAATGACACAAGTAGAATGGCCTTAATTTATCAACAACAAGACGGCTTTACAAGCTTTCTGTAGCACGAAGCAAATCGAGACAATACATTGTCAAAGCTGCTTAGTCTTCATAATTTGAGCTCGAAAGTAAAAAAAAGCGCTGACTCGGCCAGCAAGCACTATTGAACTACATCAAACCTTCTTCCCTAAGATTGCAACTAAATAACGAATTAAAATTGTAATTTAATATGAGTTTATGAACTCAATATTTTTCATGAAAATCGTCACTTTGTTTACTTATGTTTGTGACTAGCGTTGACTGCACCTGTTGCATAAAACCAAAACAAACAAAACAACAGCTGGGTGCAGTGTATTTATCAATAAACAAATCGAATTCAATCAATTATGAGAATATATTTCACGCGACGTATCCTGAAGTGCACGCAGTTCCTTCGGGCGCGTCACGTGACCACTTCAGGATGTCAGTTTGCCGCCGGCCGGCATCGCGTGTGGATGTTTCGCGTACCTTTTGATTGTGCGTCAGTGAAAAACTTACGCGCGACCAGTGCTCGCTAACCACGAGAAAAGTTAGAGTGTCAAATAAAGTGTAGTTTTTGCATCGTTCGTAGGTGACGCTACACTAAGAGTAAACTTTGGTGGGTAAGTAAGATCTTCTCTTAAGATCTTTTTTTATGACAGGACCTGATATTGTTTTTGAAAGATTTGCAATTCAGTAGATGATAATTAATTTTGAGAATACTGCGGTTTATTTGCCGGCGGGATGGATTTGTAAATGTTTTCAGAATATTTGGAACGAAGTGTATTTAGCATTCAGGTCGTAATTAAGGATTCTTTAAGACAACTTTTTATATGTTAATTATTTTGTTTAAATTACTTATGTTGTTTTTACATTAACTTATGTATAATAGGTTGACTGCCTATCATACCAAGACAAGAAAATTTTTAGTCAGCAATTCTGAAAACTCGTATTATTGCAGACAACGATATTATTCGCCGATACTGTAAAATACAAAAACATACGAGTTTTTAGATGTTTGACAGATGCAGCTAGTACATACATCAACGTCACGTTCACTTACGTTTTGACATTTACGTTATAATAATTAAACTAAAGAGAATGTAGATATTTACTACGTTTAATATAACTCTTTTTACCAGAAAAGTGACACGTTTATTATGTCTACATTGAAAAATGAAAAAAAAAAATGAAAAATATTTATTTACGTTCCAATATCATTTTTATAACAACAAGTGGTCAGAGTCTTCTTTTAAGCATCAAAATACTTGTATCAGAAGGCTCTGCTCTTTCTATAACTAAAATTTAACCAAAGAAAAGGAACATAATTTAAGTTTTATACTAAAGATGTGACATTGTGAATGTGCATGGGCAAATCCGTAACGGCAGACCAAGGAGAACTTTCAGGGACCAAATAGAAGTGTCTTGAAAATCGGTCAGTACAAAACTACTCTTAACCGACGAGCTTGAATGAAAAGGCTGATGATAGTTGAAGAAGCGAGAGATGTATGTCAGGGTCGTGGTGTTGGTGGAGGAAATCTGTGATCTCTATGTATGTATGTTATTTTGTCTCGTTACTTGGTTAATTGAGTCAATGTTCATTTATAAAAAACTAAAATATCTTATTTTCGCAAAAAACTAGCGTGATACACTGCCCTCTTGCAAATAAATGCAGATACACCGAGACAACGATACACCTTCACCAACTACTGCACACGTATTTCACCCCCGCCTGGAGCATCATCAGGCTGACAATTCCTGATGCTCCGTGCAATATCGAGCACAGAAGGCCCTCGGTGTCGAATGTCATGGTGTTTACGGTATCTGTTTTTATTTTCTTCGGTGCATCTTGCTTGTAGTTTGCGAAAGTAAGCTAGATATTTTTTTATAACTACTTTTATTTGCGATGTATTTATTTTAATCTTAAAAAAATAGTAACAAACGATAATACTACAGTAGAAAAACTACGCAACAGTTTAAAATAGGGAATTCTTATCTGATAACTTTTGAATGAAGCTCACAGAAACAATAAATTGTATTGCTTCTAATTATTTGGCCAAAAGTCGTAATCACAATATCGTTTATGTTATAATTTTAATTACTTATACATTTTTTAATCACGAAAAGGTAAGCGCTGTCTCCCCTGATGGTAAGCGACGTTTTGATCTAGGACGTAACGCGCTTGCCTAGAAGATCCATGCGTGACTTGAAGACCCTTAAATCGTTTGAGTCATTAGACACAGACTCAGGCAAAGAGTTCCACTCTTTAGCGGTACCTTCTTCTTCCTAGTCGGTACACTCTTGCCAGAGTGGTCGTGGTCATCATTATGAATCACGATGAGTGGTGATTTTGGATGACTGCAGCCTTCCGGGTACATTCATAAACCGAGCACTTAGTTGCGGCCTTGATCTGGTCTGTCCATCTCATTGGTGATCTACCACGCGGTCTGGTGCCCTCAACTTTTCCCTGTACCACGAGACGCTCTATGGAGTCATTATCGCGACGAGAAACATGGCCGAAGAAGGTCAAAATACGTGACTGAACTGTGGTTGATAGGCGCTGCCTTATGCCGAGTTTTTTTAATATGGACTCATTTGTACGAAATTCGGTCCACGACACTCCTAGCATTCGTCTCCAGCACCACATCTCCAAGGCATCGGTACCGGTAGCGGTACCTACGGATTACAAAATTACAATCGATATTACTTTTTCAAGTAGTCAAGTAATATTGATACATGAGTTCCAGAATTCTCGTGTTTACTAGTCTCGGGATTCGTATGGCGAATACAAAGTTTAGATTCGTATTTTGATTCAAAATATATATTTCACCGACTGCAGTATCTATTAAATTTGAATTTATATTCTGCAGAATTGCCATACAACCGAAACGAGATTACCAACTTTTATCTTAGAATGAATATTAATGGCATACCTGTTGATCAGGGCAGCGAAAGCTTTCATAATGTCAGCGGAACCCACGACCACGCTACGGCAGATTTCGATATTTCCATCGACTATATTTATTCTTATATTCGCTTTAGCAAATTTGATTTATCACATTTTATTCATACAGATGGAAATATGAATGTTCTTGTGAAGAACTTACGTAGAAAGTAACATATTTCTCCTTAAGAATTTTATTTGCTTTACGCAATTCTAAGCAATATAATACAAACGAAAGTGACTTTGAATGACTGAATGTTTTTTATTGTACATACAGGAATATATTAAAGATTACATAAGCATAAGGAGACGTACAAATGGCGTCCTTATATAAGCCAAGCAATCTTAGGATGGACAGAAAAAAATATAAGGCTATGTTTTTGTTTTTATGTTTGTTTAGTATAATATATTGTAATGCAAGGAATTCGTTTTGTTTTAATTACGATTTTAATAAATGTTTACAATATTCAATTTGAGTTTTATGATTGATTTATTAAGCTAATTTATAAAGATTAAGTTAAATTACGACTCTAGTAGGGTTCATTTTATGGTTTTATGTTGAACCACAATTTTATAACCACATAATGGCAATAATTTGAATTAAATTGAACGTGTTGTCCGAAGGGAGAGCTCCAGATGAAAAATCCTAAAAATGTTTGACCACTTAATGTGATTTTTTATTTTTTATAAATTTGCGGTGACTCATGGGGTTCTTTATATCTTATTTTTTATTTTTTAAGATCAATGTATATACAAGAAGAAATATATGAATATGATAAATTCTTTTAATAGAAAAAATCACTAAAAAAATCGACTTGGCTCACAAGTTAATTCTCAGGCAGGAATCGAACTTCGAACTTTGATTTCCCGCCTGAGAATATACTTGTGGGCCATGACTATTTTTCTATTAAAATAATTTATCAAATAAGATAATGCTATCATATAAAAACCATATGAAAATCATATAAATATGGATAATTGTTTTTTGGTCTTTATTTATTTATAAATAGGACATCTTACAAAACATACACAAAGAAGAAGAGCTTCTGATTATGAGGCTCGAGCTATAGTGCGGTTTCAATTACAAGTTGCTACAGTATGCGATACAGGTTACGAGCTAATAAATAAATATTTCTTACTTTCACACCAATTAGCCTAGCCAAAGTACTGTAAGGCTTGTGTTATGGATACAAGGATACTATATAAACACCCATGACTAAGGTGCAAATACTCATATTCATCATACAAACATCTGCCCCTTCCGGGATTCGAACCCAGGATCGTCGGTGCGAAAGGCAGGATCGCTACCGTTGTTTCAAACGGTCGTCAACGTAATGCAAACAACGTAAATGATTAATCTTTATCATATACTTGTTTTTTTTACGCCGGATATTAAGATCAAATATAAGTCACGTTGTATCGGCAGATGTATCTTGCGAACAACATAAGCAAGCAACACTTGACATCTGGTACCTATATGATAAACTATTTTAATAGAAAAATAGTCTGTCCATATCTTTAAGCGAATACTTGCACTATTCACTGGACACTATGGACAATTGAAAATTTGTAAATGCAATCATATTCAAGCAAATAATTTCTTTCTTTATTAATTTCTTATTCTTGAATTGTTATTGTTTAATCCGCTAATTCATTTATGCACTCTCTACATCTGGTATTCATGGTCTCCATCTCGATTTGAAATCGCCCAGTGTAGATATCTAGGATATATTCAACACAATGAATAAATCATGTGGCACGGTTACAAAGAAATATGGACTCCAAGAGTAAGTGAATAAGGTATGTTCACACGTAGCTATACTTTTTGTTTTGTTCAGACATCAAGGTTGCCACACATATGGGACTACTTTGAGGAACTCGAAGGCGAATTCGATTAACAATTGTGAATGTTAAGCCACTTTTGCAAGGGCCAGCAATAGGATGGGTGACGAAAAAATGTAAAGCCGATATTTCTTATGTGTCCCAACTGTTTAAAGTCGCCATGTTCTACATTAGAACACAAATGTTTGTTTTTTGTGAGTATTTATCATGAATATCTATATTTTTTGATTTACTCAATTTTTCATTTTTTAGTGAGAATTATAAGGCGGTAAATGGATTATCAATTCGTTTAGATCTTACCCGGCTCAAGGCTAGATATGTTTGGCTTGACCTTTAACAAAAATACGTGAACCTAAATCAACTAATGCTCGGCCCAAGGTAGTTCCTTTTAACTTATATACCGTAACAACCCAGCAACATATCAGAGGAAACATTTCCCATAAATATTTGTAAGGCCCTTGTATGTACACTCAATAGGCCCTAGGATGTTATAAATCATTTTAATATTTCCAATGATTTGTATAATTGGATTTTGTTATTTAGTGATAATTATTTTACGTACCAATTCCCTATGAAATTAACAGATGTTACCACTAAAACTGAAAAGCCTTGAACATAAATGGAAGGTAGCTAGCCTATCCATTTTCATCTGACAACCAGACTTATAAATAGGCGTTATATGGTTGATAATTATAACAAAGAGTCGCACTAAGTGTGGAAACAAAACTAAACAGTGGAATTCTTTGCCCGAGTCCGTGTTTCCTGATAAATACAATTAAGGGGCTTTACAACTCATGAGTGAATTGGTATCTTCTGGGCAGGCGCGTCACTTCCTAGATCACCGTCGCTTACCATCATGCGAGATAACGATCAAGTACCTATTCACGATAAAAAAACAATTATTTACTAACAATATTCTAAAATCCTATATCACAAAGATCGCCTGCAAATACAGGTGTTCTTTCAAATGTATTCGCTTCTCTGTTTTCGATGTAAGCGGCTAAAAGGTGACCTTTCTTTTCGGGCCAAAAATATACATTGGTACATTTATTAATATATATAATATACCTTTAAATTAGATCTTTGGAAAGATGATAAAATACTAAAAATTATACACTAAATCACAACTGTGTAGAATGAAACGTTATCAGTGCGGTGTTGACGGGGCGGACTGACATAAATAAACAGTGACAGTTGTCACGCGGATTAACGTTTTGTTGTTAGATTTGTTTATAATAAAAATGTCATTAATTTTTCATTACAACATTAACTTAATTTACTATTTACGTTTCAGTAAGAAAATATATTTTAGTAAGTCATTTTTGATATGGTTATGTACCTATTAATTATTTAGAGTGATATTATACTGAATCATAACAGATAGCATAAATATTCATTAAAAGTAGATTGCTATTCTTATCTACACTTACATAGGTTTATTGAATAACTATAAAGATCTTGTAATAAAACCATACATATTTATACTTTTTTATTCAATCACTTCGTTTTATACATCTTATGGGTCTTACACAATTCTAATAAAGTAAGCCCTATGAATTAGAATTGAGTGGGTAAGCACAGGTTGTCGAGAATCCAAGAATGATTACCAGCAACCAAATTACGAAAGTGTCAGTCCAAGTGAATACAGCCAGGTCATTAGAGTAAGTGAAACGAAAATCCAGAAAGAATAGCCGATTTAAAATGAAATAAACACACGAACAAATAGCACAGCACAGCGAAATACCGAAAAGTGATTACATACTATAACGAATGTATAAATAAATAAAAGGCTTTATTTTTAATGTTACACTTGTGACAGTCATATTTTAACAAGTTTTTCATGGCTCTGGAACATGGTATTTTAGTAAAGTCCTTAGGCTGATGAAATAACTAAACGCATAGAATGATTCGCAAAAGCAAGAAATATAAATTTTTGCTAATAATCCTTCTATATTTATTAAAAACAGAAGAATTATAAAGCAGCATGTTGCTGATAAACTTTTATACATTTTATATTTAATTTATCAAAATATGTTTACATAACTTTAAGCTACAAAACGCTACACAATAAAAAAATTGTACTTGCCAGCTATAAAAAAACATTTGTTGCAAGTAATATATATTTTTGAATGATTCTTTTCAGTGATACAAATGTATTTAAAAATAAATAAGCATTTTTTTCGAAATATACATTTTTTTGCTATTTTCTAGGTATCTTTGAATCTTAGGTACATGTTTAGACTTATTTGTAGGGAATAAAGAAAGGCTCCTTTGTTTAAATAAGACGTACGAATTAATCACAACTACTTCGGCATATAAGAAAATATATTCAGCCTGATCTGTGTGAGTTGAACCTGCAAATTCAAAGATACGGAAGCCGACGATCCATTTACTCTGCTACGGAAATTGGCTCCTACCAGAACTACGCCTGAAAAAGACGCACCGGAATGAAAACACATCTGATATGTATTTAGTCCTTACACTTCCGCAACTATCAAACGTTCAAATAAAACCACTTTTAACACATAAATGACGTTTTGTTCTTGTTTTTATATAAATCCTGAGTTTCAACTTCTTTTCAGGATATTCGTTATACGTGTGCTAACACTAACTTCCCATATTTTAGAATAGAATAGAATATCTTTATTATTATTAAATAGGGTGGTATACAATGGTGGTACACAGATCAGTAACAATTTTGACGCTTGTAATCTATTTAGCCATGAATATATAGCATGCAAACTTAATTTAACATTTTACATTATATAAAATGTCTACTAATGTTTTCATAAATCAATCAAGATTCTAATTTCCAAATTAATATAAATAAAATTGTTTGGTTCATACATTTTATTTAGTTATTCTATTGTTATCTACGATTACTATAAACCAAATTATTTTAATAAAAAAATAGAAATAATCGACTCTACTCACAAGTGAATTCTCAGGCGGGAACTGAACCCGCAACCTTTGGAAGTCCGGTCCAATGCTCTCCCAATTGAGATACCGAGCCCTGTGGACTCCCGTTGAAATTTTCTAGTATCTTTTTTATTTTACGCTGTTGTCTTGTATTATAAACTACTGAGACTACCACCAATTGGGAAATTGGGAGGCCTTACTAAGAACTGGCAAAAGAATCTCGGAAAAGGGGACGGCCTTCCTCTTATTTTAATTATTTACAAAAAAGAGTTTACTCCATAACTAGGTATTACAGTGTGTGTCTTTATTTGAAAAATTAGTTTATTAATCAAAGAAACCTAAGCAGATGGAACTGTGTACATCTCTATTGAAATAACGATGTTTCTTGGTCTCTACATAGACTCGCGTAGCATTCTAAGAACAAATCCATATTCTCTAGCATGAATTTATGATTTATCAAATCTAATGAAGCGGTTAGATTGGTCTAATTCTGTGTTTCTATAAAATTGTTTTATTTTGCGTTTCATTTAGTTATTTTATCTATGAAAACTGTAAACTACCGAGTCTACCACCAGTTGGAAGCACAGGATTTATTCTGTGATCACGACTTCTGTAAAGGAGTTAAAACTTCAGGAATAAATATAGAAACAAGAATAAACACAGTTAAAATGCTTTTACCTCATACGTATGTATTAATATCTCCGTAATGACACAAAAGTAGTGGAGTATGTACATCTCCGAGCAGTCATTAGCGCCAAATTCGCCCCTTCTGGACAATGTATAAACTAATCACGATCGCCAGGGAGCGTGATTTATGATCAAACGCTTGTGCGTGTAATTCGATTAAGTTGGGGCGAAGGTACTCTCGGCGTCAATACGCATCGATAGTGGCAGCGATGGCCGCCGACTCACATAATTTCCATATTGATTCTTATGTACTATTGGAAAAAATACAAACTTGTTTAAAGGGATAGCCGCTATGTTACCTAGCGAAGACCATAGTAGGTGCCTTTTATAATTATTTAAGTTGTTATGGACCACTGTATCTTTGTGTGTGACATTGTATTAAGTTACAAAAAGGTGTAATAAAAATATTCTGATTAAGCTTTATGAAAATTCTATTGATTCAAAATTTGTGTTTTTTCTTGATCGATCCCAATCAAACCCGAGAGGCCAAGACAGAATCTATGATGGAACGAGCTAACTCAGAAGGTGACTATTCACTCTGGCTTTGTAAAAGGACGGATAATAAGCACTCGGAAACGCAGACGCAGGAAGGGAGTTCCATTCCTTTGCTATGCGCATTATGAAAGACATTGAGAAGTACTTGGTGTGACAGGTAGGAATAGCAACCAAGAAAAGGTGTTAGATCGTCTGGATGTCCGATGGAAAAAGGAAGATGTCTGTATAAGCACATGCACAGCTTCTGAGCACACTCTCCAAAGTAAATACTGTAGAAGACCGACAGACAGGTAACTATTGGTATTATAACAACCAGTGAAGAAAAACCCATAGCGATTTTCACACAGACTATAGCGCCATTTAATAATCCTATTAACAATTAATTTTGTATGGAGATTATTAACATCAACAAATACAACAACACTTCCTCTGTCGAAGACCATAACAATTCTGTTGTCTATGTTGTGGTCTACATAAGGTGTTTGATGTACCTCTAGTATCATTAATGGCCATTTATGACATTTTTAAGTGTAAAGGGTATGGTATGAGTAATGGTAGTAATGGTAATGGTATATCCATTGTAGTAATGGATTCGCCGGAACTTAAGCAGATTTAAGGGTATATATGAGTTTTTAGTGGTTGGTGGTGAAGGAGAGTCACATAACTTCGTCATTCACCCGGGGCAGAGTATGAGCAACGCATTTTCCCTTTGTATAAAAAAATACTACGCGGTGCGCTGCCCCTCTCTAGAGGGGTCGCCTCAGACGAAGGTTTATGACCCTTCCCGGGTACAAGCCAATCTCAGGTAGTGTTTAGTCAGTACGAGTCTGACATAACTTCGAAGCCAGGCCAGAGTATCCATGTAGGATTCAGCACCTTCCTCCCCCGAGTCCGGAGGATACCCAGTCGCTGATTATTTTAAGTAAAAATATTTATTTTTATTTATTTCCTGGTCTTTAAGACATAAAAAGCCTGTATATGAGTTTTCGCCCGCGTGGTACAGGGGAAAGGAGGGTACGGAAAAAGTGAGGGGCGCACTATGCGCGTCTGCTGCCCGCTCCTCACTTGATCCCCTTTGTCGCCGGACCCACGCGCCCCCGTACCGCGTGGGCGAACACTCATTTGAGCGGTCGACCTATATATAAATAATTTTGATTCTTTAAATATTAGATTTGTATCTTTTCTCTAAATCACTTTAGGGATTTGATCAATATATTGATTTTTTGCAATTTCTTTAAGGAAAATTATCTTAGAGACTTGATATTTTAACATCCTCAATGATTGAATCAAATCCCTTTGGGATCTTATCTTATCTCTGTTTTTATCATTTCCATGCGACATATATTGGATTGAAATTGAAAAATAAATTAATATGGACTTTTATAATTTCTCAGAATTAATGTTTCGATATATTGTAACTTTTTAAATAAACATTTCTCTTTATTTTCTTTTGCTATTTGTGCTTAGATAAAGACTTATAAAATACACACAATTAAGTAACAAAGAGCATTTATTTACTTAATAAACATAAAAAAAGGAAAGCAAAATAAAACTTAGGATCAAGTGGAGTAAATATAAGACACTCAATATTTTAGGTAAAAATAAGACACGGTTGGTAACACTTAAAAATTTTCTGATAATTCATTCCTATTTCATTTAAGAGAATTCTTATTCTGTAATCTTTAATGTCAGAAGTTTGTAAAATATTTGATTAAAAAATAAAAATTATAAAAAAATATTCGTATTATTTTATCCCTACTCTCTGTATCAAAATTACATACTTGCTACAAGAACACTCATAGCAAATAAATTATGGGCTGTTTTATTTTGAATCAATACTGTTTTATATTTACCCAAGATTGAAGGAAAAAATGAGACACAAATTATGTATTAATTACTAACATTATATAGATCACAGTTAAATTAATAGTAGTGTGCGACAGATAGTCCAATATCGAACATTTCTATAAGGCCAAAACGTTATTCACACATTTTTAGAAGCATGAAAATCCAAAAGTTATTTTTTTTAATTCCCATACTAGCTGACCCAGTGACGCGTTGCTATGGAAACGCGTAGACAATGGAAAAAGAGCGGACAGACAAACACCCAAATAACATATTTGTGTTCTTAGATAATAAATTTACCCCACTTGACCCTATATACTTTTATTTATGACTTTATATTTATAGATTTGTCAAATCTAAAGAAGTTTTTTGTAGAAAGTATTTAACGCGATATAATTTTTTTTTCCTAAATTATACATATAAGTTGGCAATTCAACAGTTTATAAAATATAGCCTGTTCATATGAAATGTACTTGTCAAATAGTGAAATTTGGTGGAAATCAATATCTCAGTAGATTGTACTCCAAACATATATGTTCAAAGTTCTCTCTTCCTAATATTAGTATTACACGGTGACACAGAAAAGCATTATTACTCAAATACTTTTTCGATAGGAAGCCTGTATCTTTTTAATTTGACACGGCAGAGTAGCGACACTTAAATCAGCGACGTATCGTAGCGTACGGCGTCGTAGCGGCGCCCGTAGTGCTACGTGCTACTAGCTTATACCGGCGCGGACCGTGTGGCGCCTCGTAGCCTCTTCCTTTAATAACTCTTCAATGGATAATAATTCTGACTCGGAATTGTCCACTTTGTTTTTGTAAGTAA
Source organism: Calamotropha paludella (assembly GCA_927399485.1). Taxonomy (NCBI): domain Eukaryota; kingdom Metazoa; phylum Arthropoda; class Insecta; order Lepidoptera; family Crambidae; genus Calamotropha; species Calamotropha paludella. Next base: position 345,128 of record OV656822.1, read on the forward strand.
AATCAATGAGATCTTAATAACTTTTAAGACAGGGAACTAGAAAATTAAGAAAAAAATTACTTCAACAAGAAGACATAAAGAACGCAGTACTTGACAAAAATTGTCTTTAAATAATATTTCCAAGAGTATTAAAATCTGAAGCTCCGGTATGGTTCGGAAGACTTAGTTGTTGATTTGATTTGGGAGCTGTGTTACAAGACTGCCTGAGTTCACATTACTGTATATATATTTTGGGGTCATTGGTCGTCATAAGTGTGCTACCACCATTCACCGATAAAAAATTCGCTTAAATAAATGAAGTCATTTTCATTATCCTTAGAAATGTCTACAGTTTTAATTAGTGGAATTAAAAAAAAATAAACAAAATATGTATCCACTTGCCGACAATAAGTTAAGTTTATTAAAAAATCTTATAAATAGAAAATATTGTCAAACGCTCTGCTGGAAGAGGCCAAAGAGCCCTCATGTTAATCGTGCTTCCTTAAGCTACCGAATAAAAGTTTACGTGAATCGAACCGTCCGTCGCCGACACGGCGCCAGGCAGCCGCCGTGTACGGTCGACCGGATCGCGGAGGCGGCGGCCTGGCCCACACGCCCATCATCATCCATCACAACACAGAGTCAGCAGCTCTCGGTACAAAACAAACGAACCATTTTTTACCTTCTTTTAATCACAAAAGTTCAATTTCCGACGACCGTTCGGTGCAACGGTAGTGATCCTGCCTTTCGCAACGGCGTCCTGTATTTGTGTCCCGGATGGGGTAGTAATACGAGCATTTGTGCCTGAGTCATGGGTATTTATATATATTTCTAATAATATTACTTACTAATGTATCCTATATTTATGTAAATTCGTTACCCTAGTATCTATAACCCAAGCCTTACAGTGTTTACTTTGGGCTAGGCTCGTGGTGTGAATATGGTAAAATTATTACATTCACACCATGAGCTTGTTTGGTACAAATACCAGAGTATCATATGTGTCCGTTACTCTAGTACCCATAACTTTACAGTGGTTACTTTGGGCTAGTCTAATTGGTGGAAATGTAAGTAATATTATCGTTATTATTTTAATCTAGACGCCTCTAAAGATCTGGGGCTCTATTTTTGTTTATCCGACTCGTATGTAAAATTCGCGTGTTTTTAGGGTTTCGTTCCTCGAAAGAAAAAAAACGGAATCCTTATAAGATTACTTTGTTGTCCGTCTGTCAGTCCCCCGTCTGTCTGTCTGTCAAAAACCTTTTTCTCAGGAACGCGTGGAGGTATCAAGTTGGAATTTATATCAAAAACTCAGGTCTACTGTCCCTTGGAGCTGTGAAAAATCAAACTTCTAAGCTAACGCAATCAAAAGATACAGTCGTTAATGCCGCAAATTTCCGCAAATTTTCGACACTCGCAAGGGAATGAAAACCTACAGGGTACTTCCCGTGAACTCAGAATCTTGAAATTTGGTACGAAACAACGTCTTATAGCACACATAAAGGAAAAATTGCGAAAACCGTAAATTTTACGGCACCCTCTGTACGCGAGGCCGACTCGCACTTGGCCGGTTTTTATTTTCTATATCGTGAGAAAGACACGACATCAAAAATAGAGCGCCCGCTCTTTTTTCATCACCGTCCCAATCCCGTATAGAAATATTCAACATTTTATTAGATTTAAAATACGCCTATAAAAGATAACCACATCTCTAATCCCTCATGTATAATCCGAGTTGTGGTTATATTTTGGCGTTTTATAAATCTTATAGAATTGTGACTATAAGGGACATTGTGAAAGCTTAAGAATAAAAATAAGTACATATTATTTATAGCTTCTTCGTGCTAATTGTGTAAGCTATGGGATTGCGTCTGCTGTCTGCAGAGTTGTAAAAATGGTGGTGTGGTGGTGGTAAGCTACTTTTATTTATTAGGAAGACCTGTAACCCAGCATTGGATACTTTCATTGACTGCTAATGATGATATATATTTTTTTAATATTTTTGTATGAGCCGCTTAGATGACCACGCACTCGATACACCATAAATAAAAGTTAAAGGGTTGCAGTTAGTTTGAGAGTCTTGAAGAAAATCCAATATCTAAAATATCACTTTATTATTCGATATTTACAATGATACAGTTACTCACAGACTAATTAAAATATAAGTAAACCCAAATTATTACGCAAATATTGTTGCCAGTATGTGCGGTGTAAAGCGTACAATTTTCTATTCTTCAAAATCCTAAAGACACAACCAAATTTCAATAAAATAACGCTCACTATCTAACTATACGTTTGTCCATAATAGAATAATATTCCTTAACAGCGATATTTCCGCTTCTGGCGGAAATTTATCGGAAGTGCGCCGCTAAATTCCGTCCAGAAGCGAAACTTTCCTCTCCAAATGTAGATTACAGCGGAGAGCGGGCGAGCTGTATTACGAACCAGTCGGTTGGAAAAAATATCTTAAATAGCTGCAGAGACAGGCATCTCAAACCAATTACTGTTGTGAAACCAACAAGAAATTTACCGTTAATATCATTGCCACTCACTTATTATATAAAATAACAAAACCATTCAAATCGAAATTGCTTTCTTTAAAATAAATCATTAAGTGAAAGAAACTGATCACACAGTCTCTCGCTACTCGGGTAAGTACTCTTCCAATTAAACTACTGATACGTCGTTAGATCCGATGATTTTTTATAAATGTTTCTTAAACTGAACACCAGCGCCATCTTTTCATGTTCCAAGTAATTTTTTTAACGTTCACACCAATCAGCCTAGCCCAAAGTAAACACTGTAAGGCTTGTGTTATAGATACTAGGGTAACGGAAATACATACATGTATCATAAATAAATGAGTAATATTTGTAAAAATATATATAAATACACATGACTCGTATTCATCACACGAACATCTGCCATTTTCGGGAATAGAACCCAGGACCGTTGGCGCTAAATTCAGGGTCGTAACTGTTGTACTAACTAAACAGTCGTCAAAACCAACCCCCAATTTTACTTATACTACCTTGAACTATGTAAATTCGATTTCTGCCTGACGCCTGGGACGAATTGGTTTTTTCTAGTAAAAACGTTCATATATTATTATATTTTCTGTTATATAAAAGCCTTTAAGATTTTTATAACTCAACAAATTATTACCAGAAAAATAAAATTTAGTATTTCTTAACCTAGCGCCTTCTCTACATGTTCTTCATCGAACAATCGGCGAAACAGTTATGTAATTATTATATTTTTTACATTATTCAAGCATTTACTTTTAGATTTATCTCTCACTATCGTGGATCCTCTTGGCCTCAGAACTTGATCGGGATCAGGGGCAAAATAATTTACAATAAAAAAAAATGTCTCAAGTGCCAGGCGGGAATCAACTCCAAGGTAGGTAGTATTAAATTTAATGTACCTAAGACCTGAACAGAGGGCGCTGGCGTCAACTTTTTATAACTATTATATATAAAAGTAAACACATCGTTTATATTTAAATATGTTAAAATAAATCTTTCGGAACTTTAAGAATTACATGCGTTCCGAAAGTTCTGACTATTTAATGAAAAGATGTGGCCATACAAATCTTCCCTACCATATACTATCGCTCCATTAATTCTACTCGTATTTACTGTGAACTGGATTTTCGTAAGCAAATACTTCGCATATATTTGTACTACACTCGCGAGCAACCAAATCGACTCAAGCCCTAACTCTGAGTATAGACTCTGTTTTCAAGAAAGTTATAGGAGATAATTTTAAAAACTATATATCATCTGAAAGCTCCAAACTGCAGCTTTAATAAGATATCACCATTATCAATATCCGTTCATTATCTTTGTAATTAATGATATCTAAACATAAATACAGGAAAAACAGGAATTTGTGAGAAGATGTTGTGGTTGGGTATTTTAGAAATAAAAGAAAATTGATTAAGAAAATACATAACAATTTAATAAATCAATACTTGGTATTCCCCCCCCTAGCCCTAATCACCGCTTGAAGTCGATTCTTCATTGATCTGATCAACTTTTTGACGTCCTCTTGAGGTATGTTAACCCACTCTTCCAACAATGCTGCCTTCAACTCTTCCACCGTCGAAGGGGCTTGATTTCTGGCTCGTACTCTTCGTTTTAACTGGTCCCATAAATGCTCGATCGGATTCAAGTCTGGACTGAGCGCAGGCCAGTCCATTGTACGCATCTGGACTTCATCCAAAAACTGCTGGGTAATGCGCGCTGTATGACAACGAGCATTGTCGTGCATTAAGACGAAGTCCTCGCCGACAAATCCTTCATAGGGAACAACGTGTTCCAGGAGAATATCGGTGATGTACCGATCAGCTGTAAGCCCGCCTCCTCGGCCTCCACCAGGCACGAAAACGAGCTCCGTCTTTCCCTCTAAAGAGATGCCGGCCCACATCATACAGGAACCACCGCCATATGCTACTGTTTCAGCGAAACAGCATTGGGCAAATCGTTCGCCCGGACGCCTGTAGACTCGGCCTCTTCTGTCGTTGCCATGCAGACACATTCTGCACTCGTCAGTAAAGAGAACCGACTGCCATTGGGCAATGGTCCAATTGACATGCTCTCGAGCAAACTGAAGACGCGCTTGTCGGTGGGCTGCAGTCAATTTGGGCCCCGTCGCAGCCCTTTTTGGAGTGAGATTGGCTGCTCTCAGTCGTCTTCTTATTGTCCACTCGCTTACAGCTACACCACGAACGTGCCTGAGTTCTTGTTGAACATCAACACTCGTCAGATGCCGATTGCGCAGCGATGTTGAGACAATGAAACGGTCGTCTCTGTCAGAAGTACACCGGTGGCGGCTGGTTCTTGGTCTTCGATTGAAGGCACCGGTCTCTCGAAATCGTCTGTAGACCCGGGACACAGCAGACTGGCTCAAGCGAAGCTGGGCAGCGACTACTCGCTGGCTAAGTCCTTGTTCCAACAAGGCAACAACTTGAGCGGCTTCTTCAGGTGTGGTATCCATGGTAACGTGGAAAAAATGATTGCAATTCTCGGAGATGTGTACATGTCAACTTGTGATAAGCGACTGATAAGGTGTGCCGGTTGCGAGAGCTTTTATAGGGGTGGCAGTTAGCGCAAGTCGCGGATAGCGTAATGAGCAAAACGACTCATAGTGCTATTGATGTAAAAATGAATGCGTTAGATTTAAAAAAAAAAAACAATATTAGTGTTTTATGAAAGCTTGTATATTGAGCTTTCTAATGACAGTCTTTTTTTATAAATACCTTGTATACTTTACGTAAAAACAAAGTTTGTAAGCAGAATGAGGGCTTGAGTCGATTTGGTTGCTCGCGAGTGTAGATCAACAGTTATCTTGTGAATACGGCTCCTGAATGGAAATCGAGATTTCACGTTTACATAAAAAGATAAGTTCGAGTAACGTAAATGGAACAGATGATTTTTTATTTATAAAACAGATGTTCATCATTTTTAAACATCATAAGTACTAAACGACATGGTAGGATGCAACTCCAAACATAATGAATCAACAGGCAAGTCGTACATTTATATAAAACAATAATATTTATAAAAAATAGAATTAAATAAAAGAAAGCATGTGTGCAATTCACACGTGGTAGAAGTGAAACATTCAAAAATAATACGTACACGTATACAAAACACCACGGTTGTTGTGATGACTTCTCTCAAGCTTTGTATTACGCATGCGCACACAAACACGTAATAACACACCTACATAATGCTTCCTATCTCATTTTCTCCTACGTTAAATCTTATGAATTTATGTGTCTGTCTCTTTTTACTGTCGCTTTATCATTTCATCGACGTTCAAATCACAACGATGCTAAAGAAGTTTTCACTTCAAAAATACTAATGATGAAAGTTGAAGAAGCTAGAGATGTATGTCTGGATCGTAGTAAGTGGAAATCTGTGATCTCTGCCATAACCTGCGGGAAAAGGCGTTCTTTCTTCTGTATGTATACTAGTTTTACCCGCGGCTTCGCCCGAAATTTTTTTTTCATTAAAAAGTATCCTATGTTACTTCTAATACCTCCAAGAATATATATACGTAGTTTCATGATGATCGGTTTAGTAGTTTTTGTGTGAAAGCATAACAAACAAACTTACATTCACATTTATAATATTAGTACGATATATTAAGTGAAGTTGATTAAAATAAAAATCACATTAAATTTAAATGGATTAAAATTACTTGTAGGACTTACCGTGCCATGGGAAACTAACATACCTAAAGATCACGCGATAAAACAAAACGAATATCATGAAACGGTTATGTAGTTAACCTATAACATAGAAGATATAATATAGAAGTAGGAGCGAGGTATACCAGCAAAATCTCTCTATAACCTGTTGAAAGATCTTGACTCCAGAACTGCAGTAAGTTCTATATAAGAACGAGCATCCAAAACTGCATAAGCAGGTTCATACCAGATTTGGCAGGGACAGAAACACGAGTAGTGGAGGCAAGTGTTGATGTTCACCGGAAAGGGGCCCCTTAAACCTACACCCGTGACACAAGTCTCGAGATCTACTCGGAGTTGCCTGTCTGTCGGTCTTCAACAGATTGTATTTTGGAGAGTGTGCTCAGAAGCAACATATGCTCATACCGCCATCACCTTTCTTCCATCAGACATCCAGACTCACTGCAGGTTACCGGGTGGTTTTCTTGGTTGCTATTCCTACCTATCGCACCAAGCGCTTCTCAACTTCTTTTATAATGCGCACAGCAAAGGAGTGGAACTCCTTCCCTGCAGCGTCTGTATTTCCGAGTACTTATAACCCGTCTGTTTTTAAGCCAGAGTGAATAGGCACCTTCTGGGTTAGCTCGTTCCATCGTGAATTCTATTTTTGCCCCGGGCTTGTTGGGATCAAGGGCGAACCCATTGTAATTAAAAAAAAAGAGTTTCCCTTTTTGCCACACGATGGCCCCACCACTCGTACGGTGAAGCCATGGAATGTAAAGAAATTCGTTTCAAAAATAAATTAAAGGGATTAAATAAAAAATGATGTTAGATTTTCAATGAAACGCTAAAACTTTGCAGTAGTAATATTTAAATATAACTTTACAGTTTAACTTTTCTTTGTCCCTGTAAAATAATTATACTGTAGTTTGTTTTAATTTAAACGTGCGAGGCGAGCCACTAAATTAATACTCTGTTATAATTTAAAACTAATTCAGTTATGGAATAGTATAATTATACAATTTAGATGATGTAATTAAGCGTTCGTCGGTTCTCTCATTGTTGTTTTTAAAGCAACGGTAGCATGAACAGTGATGTATACATATTATGCATGTATACATCAGCGGTATTAGATTATTTTTCAGACAGAACAGACAGGGATGTTTTCAAATTGTTAACCTTTTGAGTAACAAGATTGATCAAATAAACGAAGTGATAGAATAAAATATTAATATGGAACACATTAAATGTTCTTTAAGGGACGAGTGATAATTATATTTGCTATTGAATAGTTCTGCCTAGTAATACATCATAATAATATATTATCTATTATAATAACACCAATTAGCCTAACCCAAAGTAAGCACTATAAGGCTTCTGATAACATTATAAGATACTAGGTTAACGGATAGACATACATCATAGATATGATACATAGACATGTTATATTCATGGAAATAGTTATAAATATCCATGAGTCAGGTACAAATGCTCGTATTAATCACACAAACATCTGCCACTTCCGGGATTCGAACCTAGGACCGTTGATGCGAAGGGCAGGATCGCTACCGTTGCAACAAACGCCCAACACAGATGGTCTAACAATTGTTTAATCTAAAATTTATTATATTAATTTTAATAAGAGATATACTCGAAAAAATCTACTCTGCCTACAAGTAATGTTCAGGGGGGTTCGAACAATCTTTGTATGTTCCGTCTGCCTTCCGTCTATATTCATTGCTTTTCAGCTTATTATTAAAAAGTTATATATATATTCCTACTATTACGAGCAAAATACACAAATTCATTTATATCATAAAAACAGTTTTCAACCAGGACTCCAAAAACTATCTTCATTGGCATACTTCTTACATTGTTGGAAAGTAAATAATATAATTTTAAACACTACTATAACATTTTTTTGGGAAACAAGCAGTGGCTGCTGAAGGTACAATTTACTTGTTTTATGAAAGAGATGTAAAAGTAATAAAAACATAAAAAATAAAAACGTAGAGATAGTGCCAAATAGGCCTCTGCTCGGTATAAGCCTCGACAGTGCAAGTATTCTGCAGATGCCTTGCTTAAGAGATTAGGTGACACTGAGCAAACAACCTTGACACAAGCACAATGAATTAATAAAAATACTTATTATTATATTCAATATTCTATTTGTCTTACTTAAGTTTTACTTTAGGTTCATACTTATTTCTTTTTGGTAGTAACTTAATGATGTACAGAAAAAAATTAATACATCATAATCCTTACTAATATTATAAATCGGAAAGTGAGTTTGTTTGTTTGTTTGTTTGTTCCGCTTTCACGCCGTAACTAATGAACCGATTGCTTTGAAATTTTGCAGACGTAAAGATGAAAGTCCGGATTAAATAATAGGGTACTTTTTATCCTGGAAAAAAAATGATATTCCCGAGAAAAAACAAAAATATTGTTTGCTTGATGGATGGATTGTAGATGGCGCTGTGTGTCGTTTAAAACAAGGTAAAATATTGCAAACGAATATAAACATGTAAATTTAGAAGCTAAATGATACGATAATGAATCCCCGAAAATGAGGAATTCCCGAGGGATGACGTACAATTTGTTTTATCGTCTAAACTGTTTTTTTACATCTACTTATATGTTGCAAACGAATATGAACATGTAAATTTTGAAGCTAAATGATTCACTAAATGACTCATTCCTCGGATTCCGATTATTCCAACAGACCTCCCATTTCAATTTAAAAGACTACAATTTCCTATAAGGGTTTCATTTGCAATGACCATTAATAAAGCACAAGGCCAAACTCTAAGGGTTGCTGGAGTACACTTGGAAAAACATTGTTTTTCGCATGGTCAGCTCTATGTAGCGTGTTCCCGGGTTTCCAGTGCCCAAAATCTGCATGTTTTTGCCCCACAAGGGAAAACATATAATATAGTGTACCATTCAGTTTTGGTTTAACAACTAATTGTATACAGCGTTACATCGCGCTTCTTAGATTATTCCGTGGGAATGAGAAGTTTTGCTTTATACCGCAATATAACCGAATTCAACGCGGGCGAAGCCGCGGGCGGAAAGCTAGTCTTATATAAAATTCCCTGTTACAATGTTTGACCGCGATAAACTCCGAAACTACTCAACCGATTTTCATAACTCTTTTTTCCTTTTGCTGGATTTGTTCCAACTTAGGACATGGGATGGATTACATTTTAATTTATAATAAAGCAAAGCGTGGCCAAGTCAACTAGTTATTAGTATAACTAGTGAGTCAAGGTCCAAATAAAGATGGAACTATTTTTAAGTTATAATAAGCTGGATTTAACACGTGCCCCGTGAGTTCTCATGACGCTCGCCCTTGACTCGAGAAGGTCACCAGGGCGCGAACTAGTTTTTGAAAGATCTAGTTATTATGTTTCTACATTTTGATAAAGTATTCATACGCATTTTCCTTGTTAACCCTAATGAAGAGAAATATGTTGGAAGCCTCAATAATAACAATATTTATTATTCACACCAATTAGCGTAGTCAAAGTAAGCACTGTAAGGCTTGTGTTATGGATACTAGGGTAACGGATAGACATACATAATTATAATAATACATAAACACACATGACTCAGGTACAAAGGCATCACACGAGCATTTGCCCCTTCTGGGACTCGAACTGACCATCGGAGCGAAAGGCAGGATCGCTACATTTTAATCTAAACTGTGCATAGGCAGTTTGAGTTTTTACAATAAACAGAGTTCCCCAAAGAAGGCAGTGCAAATGCAACGCAAAGCTTAGCGGCTCATTAGAGACAGCAAATTGGAGAAGAGCAAGCTTCACACATTAGCTTACCAGCGCAAAGTTGCCTGTCTGTCGGTCTTCTACAGAATGTACTTTGGAGAGTGTGCTCAGAAGATGTATGTGCTCATACCGTCATCTCCCCTTTTACATCGGACATTTAGACGCCCTGCGAGCTACCATCGTTTTTTTTTTTTTTTTTTTTTCCCTTCCGGACGCGAGGGAGGGAGGTGGTGAATCCTACATGGATACATCGGCCGGCCGAGAGGTTATGTCAGACTCGTACTGACTAAACACCACCTGAGGTGCCTTAGCCTGGGAAGGCTATACAGGCTTTATATGAGCGATCGCACCCGGGAATGAAGGGCGACGCAAAAGCTACCATCGTTTCTTGGTTGTTATTCATACTTGTCACACCAAGCGCTTCTCAACATCTTTTATAATGCGCAAAGCAAAGGAGTGGAACTCCCTCCCTGCGTCTGTATTTCCGAGTACTTATAACTCGTCCGTTTTTAAAGCCAGGGCGAATAGGCATCTTTTGGGTTAGCTCGCTCCATAGTGAATCCTGTCATACCCTTGGACATGATTGGGATCAAGAGCGAACCCAGTCAAAAAGAAATCTGCAATTAATGCAACTATAAATAATACCTTTTGCTTAAATTCCGCAATCGGTCAAAAGTAGGTGAAACGCGTTGTTTTTAGTTACACAGTGGTGATGAATGCAGGATTTTCAAATTAAAATTAAATAAGTTTGTTTATTTGTTTAGTGATTACAATATTCTTAACCGATGAGCTTGTAAGAAAGGTCTGATCAGAGTTGAAGAAGTATGTCAGGATCGTGCAGTAGCGGCGTAAGGGTAGGGCGCGGTGGGGCGACCGCCTAGGGCGCCGGACATAAAAGGGCGCTTTAAACCTAAAATCTGTTAACTGTTTAGCCAGAGTAATAGGCTCACGAGAAACTTGAATGAGAAACTTGAACATAAAAAAATATAAAAACTAAATGGCTGTTTCATCTTAATCGATTGCTCAAAACATTTGTAAAAATGTTTCTTTCGAATACGAGAGGATGTTCCTCTCATTGATGAAACAACGCTGGCCTACAGCGTAAAATCAGGAATGTACTAGAAAATTTCGACGAGTGTTCGCAAGGCTCGGTAGCTCAATTGGGAGAGCATTGGACCGGATTTCCAAAGGTTGCGGGTTCGATTCCCGCCTGAGATTCACTTTGTGACCCGAGTCGATTTTTTCTAGTATTTTTCTATTATAATAATTTATCTTATAAGATCGCATTGAAAATGCATAAAAAAATATAAAAACTAAATGGCTGTTTCATCTCAATCGATTGCTCAAAACATTTGTAAAAATGTTTCTTTCGAATACGAGAGGATGTTCCTCTCATTGATGAAACAACGCTGGCCTACAGCGTAAAATCAGGAATGTACTAGAAAATTTCGACGAGTGTTCGCAAGGCTCGGTAGCTCAATTGGGAGAGCATTGGACCGGATTTCCAAAGGTTGCGGGTTCGATTCCCGCCTGAGATTCACTTTGTGACCCGAGTCGATTTTTTCTAGTATTTTTCTATTATAATAATTTATCTTATAAGATCGCATTGAAAATGCATAAAAAAAAAAGCGTGTTTATTTGTTGACTTTTTCCATTACAATTGTTATCGATTAAGTAATGTTCCTTCATTATATAAAACAAAATCAATCTTTATCGACGCTTTTTTATCTTTATTCCTTCTAATCATATTATTAATTTTTTCTCCTTTTTTATTTCCATTTTCCTCTCAATATGGTCACCCACTTCACTATTATCCTTTTATCTTTATTTATTCTCTTACCCAAGGTTTCCTGGAAGAAATTGCTGTTTTGTAATAAGGCCGCCTGTCTATATACTTTTACTCGTTTTTCTCTGTATCCTATTTGTGTGTGCAATAAAGCATACTTTATTTATTTATTATTAAAAATTACTGATAACACGTTTGATAACACTTTGTCCGTTGTAATTGCTATTAACAAATGTGTAGGAGATAATAAGCTCGAACTCACGTGAACCATTGCATTGCACCATCAAACTCATCTATATCACAGTGTTTATCTAAAACAGGTTTTGGGTACTATTTGTTAATACATGTGTTGTAATTATAAAGAAATATGATTATTATTGACATCATAACTATTGGTTATTAGCTCGAAATAGGTTTTAGCCGAACGTCCCGATATAAACTAATAAGACTTCCAACCAAGCGTGCTTTTATATCAAAACTAGTATGGTAGGGGAGGGTAAGCAAAATTAATTTCATCAATAGCAATGAAATGAAAATAATTTCAAATGTTTTGTTAAGTTGTTTTGAATCGTCCAACATTTTACCTACCATTTCATGACGACCTGAAACTGACAAAAAGAATGGGCACAAAAAATTCGTCTTTAACAGAAGTAACGATATTAACGTGATGACGTGTATAAAATACTACTCGTCTTCACTTTACATAATCCACGAAAAAAAAACTATTTCTTTTATCTCAATAATAGTAGTACGGGGTGAATCAGTGTACATAAGTGTTCACTTATATTTTTAAGGGTTTTCGGTAAGTATTGCACATGATAAAGATAAAAGATAAATAGATTCTTATTCAACCTGAGCATTCACTTGCGTGTATTGAACGTCAAATGTACGCCTTGTCTTCGAGAACGCTAAATCGAGACTTTGTGCCGAAAAGAAGCCGAAAAGGTAACTCGGCAAGGTCTATTTTTTCTTCGTTTTTTTGTGCACATAGTTATAAAATATCATTATATCTTTTTTTGCACTGCCAAGATGTAAAAGAAAAACACTATTACAATAAACCGATTTTATACAGTACTGTCAGTAAAAAAATAATATTTGAATAAAACAACTTAAATAAAACAATTATTTTCACAATTTTTAATCGGGCACGTTCCACATTGTGAAGGTAGTAGAAAATATGTGACGACCATTGCATTAGTTATCCTGTGATCACGGCTCCTGTTAAGGAGTCGAAACGTCAGAATTAAATATAAAATAAATATGCGCAAAATCCGTAATGTGTGCGGTAGTGTAAGAACAAAAAAAAATTAAAAAATAGAAACAAGGCTATTAACTTCTCGCATTCTTGTTAAATAATCACCTGATATAGTAATATCCTTTCTTCATAAGTGTATTTTTCACAACAATTTCAAACTTTTCAATGACTTTTCTTTTTCATGACTCAGAAGCATAGCGAGCAAGGCAATAATAGATTGATTCGTTTTAATAATAATTATTATTTATTTTAGAAATAATGTCTGAAAGTATTAGTAACAATATGCTTACGAACTATTTTAGTACAAAATAATAATAAGAATTTATTTACGTCTGAAAGACAGTTACGCCTCCATATCTACAGGTGGGTTTCGATCACATGGTATATGATAGAAAAAGTCGACGATACGAAACTATATAATAATCTTTTTAATAAAACTAATGTCATTGCGTCCTCAGCTCGAGACCAAGGCTACGGTGCCCACGTTTACACATCAAATAAAAAGGTCTAATCATATTTATATATGATGTTTAACTAGTACAAAGTCAAGGCGGGACTATATTACCGGACATCAGAGAAATATAAAATGCTTTCTATCTAACTATAACGGTAGCGATTCTGACTTTCGCATCGTGGTCCTGGGTTCGAGTCCCGGAAAGGGCAAATGTTTGTATGATAATACGAGCATATGTGCCTGAGTCATGGGTATTTATATATATTTCTATCAATACTACATATCTATATATCATATATGTATGTCTATCCGTTACCCTAGTATCCATAACACAAGCCTCACATTGCTTACTTTGGTCTTGGCTAATTGGCGTGCATGTAAGAAATATTATTATTATTATTATAACATTTCATGGCTCTACAAGTCAAGGTGAACCTTCAAATCCATGACGTAGTTCGTATCACTTACCGGATATTTATTATAACGCCTGGGGGATTTTCATTAATTAAGAAACTATACAAATCATAACCGACAGTAATTTTAGTATTTATTCATATATCTACATTAACTTTAACCATGATTCCTTATTTCGACCCTAAAAAAAAAAAAATAAAAATTTGGTTGTCTGTAAAGTCGGTTTACGGACGATAGTTTTACGTGATAGCGTCATAAAATTGGTGAAAAATTGCATACTTTTATGAATTCAATTGAATTATTATCACTGAATTATCATTATTTTGTGTAAAACAAAAAAAGGAGTTAATTGAAAATTACAATTTATTCGATAAATAAACATTGAGTTAATGTTATAAACAACGGAAACCACATTAACTTTCACTTCACTTTATAAACAGTTGACAAAACAGTTCACGTACCTACCTATAGGTTGCGTGCTGCCGCTGTCTCTCTTCTACTCGGACGCATCCGCTATTTATTCTAGTATCCATAACACAAGCCTTAACTTACTTTGGGCTAGGCTAATTGGTGTGAATGTAAAAGATATTATTATTAAAGATACTTAATAATGCATAAGAAAAACAGTATCTGATAACAAAGAACTTAAAGGAATGTGCATCTGCACAGAGTGTTCTTTTTTCCAACTTTTAGTAAAAGAAGAGAGATTTATAGGAAATTTAGTAAACATTAGTAAAAACTTATAGCATGGGGTCACAAATTTCTAAAACTTGAGTTAAATTTGTTATGACCAAAAAACTGGAACACTCCATCCAGACATGTCAAAAAATGTGCATAGTCTAAATCTCTGAAAGTACTAACTCTGTGATAAAAAATATTATTTTAGAATTTAATAAAGAATTTCTTAAATCTTTTAAGAAATTACCAATTCGCTAGGATGTCATATTTTGCAGATTAATGGCGGTTTAAACGGATCACTCAATTCATTACTTGTCTGAACGGAGTGGTCTACAAAATGTGCGTATGATCGAAGAATGACTTAAATATAACATTTTTATCTTGTAGTTTGACTCTTTCGCGAATTCGTAAAATAGAAATAACGGCTCAAAAAGCTTAACCTTGAAAAATAAACGAAAGGAGATTTTTTTGAAACGTTTGAATTGAGTGTTCCTTATATGCGGCTTTACAGATTGATATAAACCTCTTCCTTTGAAGCAATTTAGATCAATGTTTTTTACATTTTTTTTATTAAAACATGAAATATCGTCCGTTGCTATAAACTATATACTTTAAGAGAAAAACCATTTATATTTTTTTAAAGGAGGTAATGTTGTAGGGTAGACATGATTATTTTTATTTATGGGATATTTTATTTAACTACCCTCTTATACGGCATTTATTATAAAGCGACTATTGTAT
The DNA here is from genome assembly GCA_927399485.1 of Calamotropha paludella. Lineage (NCBI taxonomy): Eukaryota > Metazoa > Arthropoda > Insecta > Lepidoptera > Crambidae > Calamotropha > Calamotropha paludella. The sequence continues at coordinate 360,419 of OV656822.1, forward strand.
TTGGTGCTAATGTCGAATGCAGTTCAGTTTTCTATGCATGTGCAATACAATCGTTTGATAGTGCAGTGATCATTAATGCAGTATTAAATATTATCATCAGTGTTTTCGTTTTGTGATATCCATGTAAGTATCCTTTAACTATCACATGAGTGATTATGTTTATGAAGTAAATCATTATTTGACGGCCGCGGTTCGTTTAACGTTCGGTTAAATTATTGCGTGAAAATAAATAATACTTAACTCGATTTTGAAACATAATATTATAAGGTAATAATAAGTAGGTATCAAAAAGGAAATAAAAAAATATTTTTGTCAGTAAAGAATGTAAACTGAATATAAGTATAGAAGAGTATTGACTATTTTACAGGAAGCGCCAAGCTATAAAACAGCGGCGTCGCAAGCCGAAAATGGATAGAAAAACACAAAAAAAGATATTTGAAAAATATGCTGAGGCGTTACATGGGCCTAATATCAAGTATGATGATCCCATCTTCTTAAATATGGCCATAGAACTAGGTGCCAAAATGACGCCAATGGCTTCATATATGGCATTTAAAAAATTTAATACATATCCGGCAGCTTACAATGATGAAGAATCGCAGCAAAAAAAATCAGGTGATACGAGTCGCAGTTCAACTATTTCAACCCCAGTTATTAATCCGCCCAAAGATGAAAATATAATTGCAAGCGGAGAAAGCAAAATGTTTACCTTTGATATAGATGTAAGATATGATATGAAAAAAATTACACCTTTGTGTCTCTTGCAATTCTAATCAGGAAGTCATTAGTTACGAGCTTTCTATGCTCATCTCATTCGATCTAAATGGGACAGCAGAACTTAATTTAAGGAATTTACCCGAAACAATTAATTTAAAAAACAAATGTTACAAATTGTTGGGTGTCACTGAATTTGTGCCAGCGAAGTTGCCAAGTAATCTCGGTCATTACAGGGGGCATGGTTTTATAAACAACCGTATGAATTGCTATGACGATATGATGCAAAAAATTTATTATAGTAGAGAAGAACCCATTAATATCCATACCTTGTCATATGGAATTAGTAATTCTAATTTTGAAAATAGACAATCGTAAAATCATTTTTAACAAAAAAAATCGAATGTAATAATAAAATTATAAGCAAAATACAAACGTATTTTCATTTAATTATTACTTTTCATTTATTTTAATGTAAGTACTTGAATAAAATGTGTGTGTCTTATGATTATCTATCTATCTATCTAAAACACATTTTCTAATTTAAATAACGGTCTTTTATTAAACATGATAAATTCTGGTCACCCTACAACATTACCTCCTTTAAAAAAATATAAATGGTTTTTCTCTTAAAGTATATAGTTTATAGCAACGGACGATATTTCATGTTTTAATAAAAAAAATGTAAAAAACATTGATCTAAATTGCTTCAAAGGAAGAGGTTTATATCAATCTGTAAAGCCGCATATAAGGAACACTCAATTCAAACGTTTCAAAAAAATCTCCTTTCGTTTATTTTTCAAGGTTAAGCTTTTTGAGCCGTTATTTCTATTTTACGAATTCGCGAAAGAGTCAAACTACAAGATAAAAATGTTATATTTAAGTCATTCTTCGATCATACGCACATTTTGTAGACCACTCCGTTCAGACAAGTAATGAATTGAGTGATCCGTTTAAACCGCCATTAATCTGCAAAATATGACATCCTAGCGAATTGGTAATTTCTTAAAAGATTTAAGAAATTCTTTATTAAATTCTAAAATAATATTTTTTTTCACAGAGTTAGTACTTTCTGAGATTCAGACTATGCACATTTTTTGACATGTCTGGATGGAGTGTTCCAGTTTTTTGGTCATAACAAATTTAACTCAAGTTTTAGAAATTTGTGACCCCATGCTATAAGTTTTTACTATTGTTTACTAAATTTCCTATAAATCTCTCTTCTTTTACTAAAAGTTGAAAAAAAGAACACTCGGTGCAGATGCACATCTTAAAGGAGGAGGGTCAATAAGGCGGGTTTTCGGCCCCTTTCATTTTTAACCTAAAAATTCCAAAAAAAAAATTTTTATCTGCTATATGGACGAACAAATCGATTCCACTCCAAACGGAACCACCCCCAACCCCCCTCCCCCCTCCTACCCAACCAAGAAGTAGAATAATCATATATGACATAATACATTTTTTTTTTTTTGCGGAGCTACTTAGAATACAGAGTTTTGAAAGGTTATATTATTTTTGTGATAAAAAATATTTTTTTTATGTATTAAGTCTTATATGATTATTCTGCTTCTTTTGAAGAGGGATTGGTGGTGGTTCCGTTTGGGGTGGAATCGATTTGTTAGTCCATATAGTAGACAATTTTTTTTTTAATTTTTAGGTTAAAAATGAAAGCGGCCGAAAACCCGCCTTATTGACCCTCCTCCTTTAGTGTTATTATTACATTTATAGGTTAATTAGTTTACGGAATATCGCCGTTTATGTGAGTAGTTATTATTGGTTGTTAAGTAATTATCTTTTAACTGAGAACTCCGTGTGAAACAAATCAGGGAGAAAAACAGCCCTTGCTGAGTTGCTTTTACTTATCGTTCTCAGTACGAAATCTCCAGCTGCAGATTTATGACCGATGGTGTAGCTTTTGATCTTCATAACAGCTTTTTGTCAGTCTAAACTAAAAGTGCAATTAAAATCTTATAAAACATTTTAAGGATTGAAAATAGAATATAAAATTCACATTAGTTTATCAAGCTAGGTCATTTATCCATTTTTATGACGCGCTAGTTACATTTATGTGTTTCATTCAAGAATATTCAACTGAGTTTAGAAGTACGTCAACGACCACATTCCTCTGTTTATATGCAGTTTGTTTAAGGAGGAACTTTAAGTGGTTTCGAACCATGATTTAAATGCGACTGTTCGTATTCCTCACACCAACATCTGCCCCTTACGGGACTCGAACCCAGGACCGGTGGAAAAGACAGGATCGCTACTGTTGTCGAGTCGTCGTGTCGTCGATTGTGTATTTTGTAACCATCCTTACTAATATTATAAATCGGAAAGTGAGTTTGTTTGTTTGTTTGTTCCGCTTTCACGCCGTAACTAATGAACCGATTGCTTTGAAATTTTGCAGACGTAAAGATGAAAGTCCGGATTAAATAATAGGGTACTTTTTATCCTGGAAAAAATGATATTCCCGAGAAAAAACAAAAATATTGTTTGCTTGATGGATGGATTGTAGATGGCGCTGTGTGTCGTTTAAAACAAGGTAAAATATTGCAAACGAATATAAACATGTAAATTTAGAAGCTAAATGATACGATAATGAATCCCCGAAAATGAGGAATTCCCGAGGGATGACGTACAATTTGTTTTATCGTCTAAACTGTTTTTTTACATCTACTTATATGTTGCAAACGAATATGAACATGTAAATTTTGAAGCTAAATGATTCACTAAATGACTCATTCCTCGGATTCCGATTATTCCAACAGACCTCCCATTTCAATTTAAAAGACTACAATTTCCTATAAGGGTTTCATTTGCAATGACCATTAATAAAGCACAAGGCCAAACTCTAAGGGTTGCTGGAGTACACTTGGAAAAACATTGTTTTTCGCATGGTCAGCTCTATGTAGCGTGTTCCCGGGTTTCCAGTGCCCAAAATCTGCATGTTTTTGCCCCACAAGGGAAAACATATAATATAGTGTACCATTCAGTTTTGGTTTAACAACTAATTGTATACAGCGTTACATCGCGCTTCTTAGATTATTCCGTGGGAATGAGAAGTTTTGCTTTATACCGCAATATAACCGAATTCAACGCGGGCGAAGCCGCGGGCGGAAAGCTAGTGTTAAATAAATAAAAACAATCTTGATATTAAATTTCGCGAACTTTCACAACTTCTCATTTTTGTCAATTCACTCACACAATCCAAATCCAAGTCTCCAATATGATGTCCGGCAGCGTAGAATAACACCACCCCTTCACATTTTAGGGTGTGTTCCTGTAGACCACAAAATAGCAGAAGTGTCCCCAAAGTTATGGTCTATTATTGCCATCTCCAATTCGTTTGCCAAATGGAGATTATGACATCATTATTATGGTTCCAGTTTTGTGATACGTACCACTAAGGAGTGTAGCTCTTTGCCTGAGTCTGTATTTCCTGATACATACAATTTAGGGCTCTTAAAGTCACTAGTGAATAGATATCTTCTAGGCAGGCGTGATATACCCTAGATCGCATCGTCGCTTACCATCGCGTGATAGTGGTCAAGCGCCTGCCTATTTAGTATAAAAAAAATTCCTCCATTTTCGGGAAAGGTCTCCCTGCAGTAGTAGACGTCTTTCGAGATGATAATGACGATGAAACTAAACAAAGTTTGTCCTATGAACATTGAAAATCCATTTTGAAGCGGAGTGAGTGCAGATTCAGGGTTTTTGTTACAGTTCACATATCTTCTCGAGTTCAATACCGATTATAGAAAAAAATTCGGTTATAGAAAACTAATAATGTCATCTAGGTCATGACGAAACCCGAATCTAATATATTTAGTTCTTACACTTCTGCGGACATTACACACTAGAATAAAACTCTTTTTTTACGATTTTTGCGCATATTTTATTTTATATTTAATCCAACTATAAATACATGACAACCATTACGTTAGTCATCCTGTGATCACGACTCCTGTAAAGGAGTCGAAATTACAGGATTAAATATAAAATAAAATATGCGCAAAATCCGTAAAAAAAGTGTTTTATTCTGAATGTAATATTTCGCCGTAATTAAAAAGTTATGACCAGACAGTAAAGAGGCGAAGAGTTGTCACCTCTTTATTATCAACCGTTTTTCTATGCTGCAGTGAAGCAGAATGCCGAGCGACTGCGAAGCCTTAGGTTGTGCGGGATAATTATGTGGTGTGCGAAGTCAAAATCCACTGTAAGGTACGCGAGGTTAGGAAAACCAAGAATTCCTGTTGGGGGATATTTTCTCTGCTCATCGCTTAGCTACCTCTAAATATCACTTATCTATATATAAAAAAAATCCGTGTCACAGTGTTTGACCGAGAAGAAACTACTCAACCGATTTTGATGATTCTTTTTTCATTTGTTCCAATTTAGAATGTAGGATAGGTTTCATTTATGACACTGCAACACGTGGATAGGTCAGATAGTGTTACGTAAGTAGTATACACTCTAAGGACTTGTGAAAAATGAATAAATTGATACCTGGAATCTTGTAGAGGGTTAGATATTATATTATCGAACGCGCGCTTTAAACTCAAAATTTCTTATAGGTAATAGAATAAATAAGTAATATTTAGTTATATATAAATATACCTATGTTTTATTTAATTTTTCTTTTCATTACTTTGATGTTGTGGAATTGAGTTTTAATTTCCATATTACTTATAGCCATTAAATTTTATTGTTACAATTTATTTAGATAATATTTCAACAAACATTAAGTGTCTTTTGTAAATGGGAACCTCTTAAAGATTGACTGGCGACGATTATTCAACGGTTTCCCTAGACAGCGACTCTGCGAGTTGAAGTCCTGTACCTCAGCAAATTATCTTAAAGACAGAAAAGGGAGAAATGGTAATAATCTTCTTTTGATTGTTACTAATTTTTTTTTATTTTGAATAGGTAGACGCTTGAGCACTAATTCGCCTGATGGTAAGCGACGATGCGATCTAGGATGTGACGTACTTGCCTTGAAGATTACCTATTCACTCGTGACTTGAAGACCCTTAAATTGTATGTGTCAGAAAACACAGACTCAAGGAGTTCCAATTTTTTAGCAGTACGTATTACAAAATTGGAACCAAAACGCTTAGTGCTTTGGTATATCAAACAAATAATGGTGGCGCCTATTTGTAAGTCTAGTTGTACGATGAAAAAATAGGGATGGCAGAAAAAGGTTGTGCAATTCTGCTGCACACTCTCCGAAATGTAGCGTTTAAAAAAGGGAAAGGCTAGCTACCTTCCGTCTAAGCTCAAGCTTTTGAGCTTTATATAAAAAAGATTGTCATAGCCGATGAGTTCCTTTGCCCTCCTCTCAATAGACTCAAGAGTAATTACCTTAAATGCACGGAGCGCGAAGGAGGCAATTTTCGGGCAACCGGCTCTTGCAAAAGTTACTTAATCGAAGACATAATATGCTGACCACTGCGCCATTCATCTCCTCATACAATCTTTTTTTTAATGGGTTTGCTCTTGATCCCAATCAAACCCAGGGCAAAACAGGATCCACGATGGAATGAGCTAACCCAGAAGGTACCTACAGGTATTCACCCGGGTTTTGAAAACGGACGGGTTATAAGTACTCGTAAATACATACATACTTAAGAAAACATTAAATAAATTATTTTTTGATGTTAATACATTCATTCGCGCTCGCGCAGCGGTGACGTGCGGGTGTGTTACGTGAATATGGAGCTCAATAAGTTAAAGTGTTCAAACTGCAATATAATTATTTGTGAGACTCTGGCGTTCATTCAGAACAAGCATGATGTGATGGATACGGAATCCATAATCCGTGTTTGTGTATCCTTTACGGAGGTGGAAGTACAAGAAGCTAAGAACCTGCTTTTTGGTTCCGTTACGACATCTCAACGACTAAAATCGTGACGAAAGGATGGAAAGAAACAGCGAGATCTGGAAGACATTATCTCACTTTTCAAGGAAATAGATCCGGAATTAATCCCTACTTTTGTGGCTCGGGATTTACAAAAATTACCGCCAGTATCGTTTGACCACATCGACGTAACGAAATTATTAAAGGATATCGTGCTATTAAGAAGTGATATTGAGAAGATTAAGAATGAATATGTGAGTGTTGATCAATTGCAGGATGTTCGAAATGAGATGGCAAACTTAAAATTCTCATCTATAATAGATTGCCCTAATTATGTGAACACGAAAAAAAGAGGCGCATATTTTTGCGATAGTGGGCCGGTAGGTTTATCTCATTTGTCAAATACCGACATGAGAGAATTATCTGTGGATTGCCAGGGCGATGGTAGCTGTGGCAGTGGCTGCGATGACGTAAACGCGTCAAGTGAACTGTCTCGTTCTCGCGCAGGTAGAACAGAGAATACCTCCGTCACACTCGCACCTACGGTGCCTTCACAATCACAACAGTGCACCACAGTGACAGATCAATTTGACACAAACAAGACTAACATAAATACGTCGCGTCTAAGTATGGCGGAGATAGTAAAAAAAGGTGGAAACTTCGTGCAAAATAAACGGAAGGATGAAGACTGGACAGTTGTGCAACGAAAGAGAATTAGAAATAGATTTGAGCAATAAGCCAGCCGGGAGCTAACTTTAAGGCGGCAGAAATAAAGATTCCTGTATTTATTTCTAATGTAAACAAGAACACATCGGAAAATGACATCCGTGATTACATCCTGGAAAAAACGCAGGAGACGGTTATCCCTGAGAAAATTATAATGAAAAGGGAGAGGTTGTACAATTCCTTTAAAATATATGTGTCAAAAAGCAAAATTGATACATTTTTGAATGACGACCTATGGCCCGATGGGATTACGTTCAGAAAATATATACATTTTAGACAAAATGTTTCGATGAGGGTGCCGGCGAAGAGTGTACCGTGTACAGATATACCAATTATTGATGGATCAAACCAGAATAATGACTTTTAACTGTAAAAACGTCAAGAAAGGTATTGAATGTGTGAGAAGTTTATGTAAACAAGCAGATGTGTTGGCCCTACAGGAAACTTGGTTCTACTCGCACGATTTAGCTTCGCTTGGAGACATAAATGAAGACTTTGGATACACGGCAAAATCATCCATGGACCCAAAGGTTGGCATTCATCGGGGCAGGCCCTTCGGCGGCGTTGCGCTAATGTGGCGAAAAAGTGTTTTTAGTAGTGTCTCGGTCGTTAAGTGCGCGAGTGATCGTATCGTTGCGATAAGAGCAATAATAGGTGAAAATCGTGAGGTTATGTTCTTCAGTGTATATATGCCGACGGACTGCCAGTCTAACCTCCCCGAATTCGCCCACGTTCTAGGTGAGGTTAGTGCTGTTATACAGGACAACAGTGCGGAACAGGTATTTATCTTGGGTGATCTGAATGCCCATCCAACAGCCTTATTTGGTAGCGAACTGTTAGAGTTTTGTTCAGACAATGAGTGGGTTTGTGCTGATATTTTAAAGCTAGGCATCTCTTCTGGTACCTATACATTTTTTAGTGATGCTAATGGTTGTAAAAGCTGTTTGGATCATTGTTTGGTCACTGAGTCAGCATGGCAGTTAGTGCTTAGCGCAAAGGTCCATTATGATGTGTATTGGTCTGACCATTTTCCTTTGGAAATAATATGTAATCTGTGGTTAATTAAGTCTAAGTTGAAAATTAGCAATAATTATATAAATAAAAAGTCGGTTTTTTTTTTTTTTTTTTTTTTTTTTTTTTTGCCTGTAAAGTCGGTTTTACGGGCGAAGATTTTACGTGACAACGTCTTTTTCTCGGTAGAATATTTATTGATATGAATATAATTAAATTGCACAATGCGCGCGGCAGACCGATCATAGTTGAGTGGGAGAGAGACGCAAGGCATTCGGCGGGCCTCTCTCTCGTTCGGTGACTCATCGTAACGTTACCGAGCGTTACACTTTTTCATAAGTGACTCCCAGCCGCAACCAATTTATAAGACGTTATCACGTCAAAAATAATATCTGGGGTATGAGAGAAGCAGATGAAATTGATAAATATTACCAACTATGTAATGATAGTCTGAGGTGTATAGAGTTTCCCAATGAACTTAGTGACTGTGCGGATAGGATGTGTAACAATGCAAATCATGGAAAAGTGCTTGAGAAACTTTATCATGACACTGTTCATGCTCTGAACCAAGCATCAATAGCAAGTTGTAGAAGGCCAACGCAGCCAGCAAAATTTAAAACAGTACATGGCTAGAATAAGCATGTGAAAGATGCACATCAACAGGCTAGAGCTGATTTTCAGCGCTATGTTTGTTACGGAAAGCCCAATAGTGGTCCTCTCTTTGAAAAAATGTGTGCGAGTAGGAAATTATTTAAATCAAGGTTAAAGTATTGTATTAATAATCAGGAACAAATTAAAATGGACATTCTTGCTTCACAACACTCGGCAAAAAAATTTAATAAGTTTTGGATTGGAACTAAGAAGTTGAATAGTAAAATGAGACTTCCTGTCAGTGTAGAGGGGGTTAGTGACCATGGGAAAGTAGCCAATATTTTTAAGGACAACTTTACTGTAAAATCTGGTCTGCTGTCGGTGCGAGATGTTGAGAACGGCTTTGGTCGACAGCCTATTAGATTCTCTGCCAAGGATGTATTAACAATTGTAAAGAATATGAAACGTGGTAAGTCACCGGGCCATGACGGACTTAGCATCGAGCACTTGCAGCATGCTGGACCTCATTAATGTAGAATATTGGCTATGCTGTTTACTCTGTGTGTACGACATTCTTATTTACCTAAGGATCTTATGAAAACGATTGTGGTACCAATTATGAAGAACCCTACTGGTGACATTTCAGATAAATTAAATTATAGACCAATCTCACTAGCCACAATCATGGCAAAGATTTTGGATGGATTACTGGATAAACAGCTTGATACAGTGACTTCAACCTTGCAGGACTCACAATTCGGTTTTAGGGCGGGGCTCTCTACAGAGAGTGCCATATTAGCTTTAAAACATACAGTCAACTATTATGTTAAAAGGAAAACTCCTGTGTATGCATGTTTCCTGGATTTGTCCAGGGCGTTTGATATGGTCTCTTAAAGCAGGCTATGGACAAAGCTAGGAGACGCTGGTGTGAGTCCTGAGGTTATTAAAATATTTTCATATTGGTACAGCAATCAGGCGAGTGTTGTGAGGTGGGGTAATTCATACTCTGATGAGTATTATATGAAATGTGGGGTGAGACAGGGTGGTTTGACATCCCCTCGCCTTTTTAACATTTATGTAAATGACCTGATTGTGGAACTCAGCAACACACATGTCGGATGCTTTGTAGATGATGTGTGTGTAAATAATCTTAGCTATGCAGATGATATGGTGTTGCTGAGTCCTTCAATTGGTGGGCTTAGAAAGCTTTTAGGGATCTGTGAGTCTTATGCTCTGTCGCATGGTTTAAAGTATAATGCGAAAAAAAGTGAGTTCATGTTATTTAAATCTAACAATAAAGGGCCATCCACAATACCACCACTTACACTGAACGCAGTGACTTTGAACCGTGTCTCTCAGTTTAAATATTTGGGTCATGTACTCACTGAAAATAAGTGTGATGATTTGGATATTGAGAGGGAGCGTAGGGCGTTGTCGGTACGTGGTAATATGTTGGCACAAAGGTTTGCTCGATGTACAGCCGAAGTTAAAATCACGCTTTTTAAAGCCTATTGTCAGACATTCTACACGAGTAGCCTGTGGGCCAACTTCACGCAGAAAACCTACAGTGCCCTACGTGTCCAATACAACAACATCTTCAGGGCTCTGTTCCGGCTCACACGATACTGTAGTGCGTCGGGTATGTTTGCCGATGCCAGCGTGGATGACTTTTACGCATTAATGCAAAAAAAGGTTACCTCGCTGGTAATATTTTTTTTTATTATTATATTGACTAATATAGTGTATAAGTTTTATTGTTACTAACAAACTATGGATCTTTGGTCTGAAAATAAATGATTTTTATTATTTTATTAATACAAGATGGAATAGAAACGTTGCCAGTTGTTTTGTGTGTAAACTTAATTTGTACTCCGTTGAGTTGGTAATTTGTTTAAGGCCTGCTTCCGATTTGTTCCAGCGGTTCCAGCTCCGGGGCGGACCAGGTGAGTACTTTATACTCTTCATACTGTATTCATGGACTGATTGCTTTTATATTTGCCTTTGATATAGTAATTCGTTTTGTTTCAATAAAACAGTTCCTTGCTTGCTGGTATTGCATATACTCTCTGATACTAAGTCAAGTCACTAAACAGTTTATTGTAGTAATAGGAAGTATTTATTAATTTTTATTTTCACAGTAGATTAACATCGAAATTCAGATTTTTTTTAATTATCATCCTTTGTCGGATCGTCAGGATATTATACGACAGAACAAATAACAAATATGACGTGAGTTTGGGATAGCTGATAACCTTTTATTCGATAGTCTAAAGAGAGAAACCCGGAAACAGCAAGTAAGAGACTTGTTTACTGCTCAACAGTTAGAAAAAGACTGTCCGTGATGACCGTCACTCTTTCCCATCCATTCGTAATGTCAATACAGATCACCATTCCCGCCGCTGCGCTGTATCGATTTAACCTAATTAAATTCCTTTCGGATTGTGTTGTTTACAACTAAACTTAACAGGTGGCGTTAGTAGATGTCACTGTTTGGTGCAGCGGTAGCTATCCTGCCTTTCGTATCAAACGTCCCGAGGGAGCAGATGTTTGTGTGATGAAAACGAGAATTTCCACCTTAGTGACAGATGTTTATATATTTATTGGAGCGAAGCTCACATGGAGCTTCAATGACGAAATGTAAGTGACACATAACTCTATGAGTTCTGAGCCGATTTTCGTATTTTTTGTAATGAATCGAACCAACATGTCCATAACACAAGCCTAATAGTGTTAACTTTGGGCTAGGCTAATTGGTTTGTATGTGACAAATATTACTATTAATTTGAGCATTGTAGAGGGCACCACTGTGCTGATATTGCAACACCATTTACAAACATCCCTTTTGCTGCCCTATTACGTGTAACGTTGTTGCAAGTCTGATTGCGTTAATGCATGAAACTTCATCTGCAAGTGCAAGATCGAATAACGCGTTCAACAGTTATGCAAGTGCCTGGTAGTTACCAACTTCTGTATGCTCGTTTGAAACTTCTGGGAACTATCATGTTTTGATTTAGAACAATATATTCCTACTAGCTGACCCAGCCACGCGTTGCGGTGTTATAAATTGAAATAAAACCTATCCTATCTTTTAAGTTAGATCAAATAACAGATAGTTACGAATCCGGTCCAATGCTCTCCCAATTGAGCTACCGAGCCTTGTGAACACTCGTCGAAATTTTTTATACTCTATCCATTTCGACCTGAGACAAAATGTAACCATAAAAAAGGTTCTTTAAGATGTCAATTTTCTTCATTGCCGAAAGGTTTGATCAAAAACATACGACTATTCAATATTTTATTATTCAAACTTTTTAAATTAAGATAACTAAGAATTACTTGTCACCTTCAATAATTTTCAGTATTTTCACATCGATGTTAGGTATATTTTTTAACGTAAGTTTAGATTACTATATATTTGCTATTAAAAAGACCTAAAATGAATAGTGTTCTAAAACTTTTACGCATTTATAATATTTTAAAATGAAGGTGAACAACCATCACATACTATAACGTAGAACCAAGTGTCTTCCGGGTTTAGGCGGATTATATCCGCCATTTTTTATTCTCGATTAACTATTGGTGCGAGTGCGTTATCTCCTTGATTATTTCGTTGCTTCTTGTTAATATTTGTTATAATTGTCGTTTTTGTTAAGTTTTATTGTTGTGTTACGTTGTAATATATTGTTATTGTTGAGTTTTTGTTATTAAATCGTTTTTGTAAGTGAAAATGAGTGAGCCTGGACCAAGCAGCGCTTGCACTTTTACTTCTGGACAACATAAATAGTACGTAGAGGAAAGCTGGTTCCAAGATTCATATCCTTACAAAAATGATGTCGTGAATAAGACTGCCGAGATAATGGGAATATTGCGGGCCTATTATAACTAACCTATTATAATAATTTGAATTACTTTTGAATTAATTGTTTTATATCAATTCAAATTAGTAGTATCATTTGGATAATAGCAATGATAACTTGTGTTTATATACTTAAGTACCCCTTTTCCTATTTTATTATAAAAAATTAACACCCTTAAATATACCATATTTTTTATCCCATAATTAGATAAAAAAGTTTGAGAACCACACATTCTTTGTTTACCTTTTGTCTCAGATCGAAATGGATAGAGTATAGTATCTTTCTCATTTTTACGCTGTAGGCCAGTGTTGTTTCATCAATGAGAGAAACAACCTCTCGTATTCGAAAGAAACATTTTAACAAATGTTTGAGCAATCGATTAAGATGAAACAACCATTTAGTTTTTTATATATTGACGTGACAACGTCTTAAATTAGGTTGCGGCTGGGAGTCACTTATGAAAAAGTGTAACGTTACGATGAGTCACCGAACGAGAGAGAGGCCCGCCGAATGCCTTGCGTCTCTCTCCCACTCAACTATGATCGGTCTGCCGCGCGCATTGTGCAATTTAATTATATTCATATCAATAAATATTCTACCGAGAAAAAGACGTTGTCACGTAAAATCTTCGCCCGTAAAACCGACTTTACAGGCAAAAAAAAAAAAAAAAAAAAAAAATGGTTTTTTTTTATGCATTTTCAATGCGATCTTATAAGGTAAATTATTGTAATAGAAAAATACTAGAAAAAAAAACTTCTTCCCGCCTGAGAATTCACTTGTGACCCGAGTCGATTTTTTCTAGTATTTTTTTATTATAATAATTTATCTTATGCATAAATAAATATATAAGAAAAAGATAGTTACGAAGTTTGATCAAAATCGGTTAAGTAGTATAGGAGTCCATCGCGGACAAACAACGTGACACGTAATTTATATAAATTAATATAAAATGTCAAACTAAATTTCATAATTATTTAGTTCTTATACTTCCGCGCACATTACACATCGTCAGGATTAAATATAAAATAAAATAAAACATGCGCAATAATCCGTAAAAAAGTGTTTTATTCTGATAAATTTCATAATTTTATATATTTTTTGCATTTTTTTTCAATGATTTAATAGGATAAATTATTTTAATAGAAACATTGAAATTGAAATGAATTCTCAGGCGCCTGAGAATTCATTTGTAAGCGGTGTCTATTTTTCTGGTATTTACCTATTAAAATAATTTATGTAAAACCAAATGTTAAGGTTTGATAATAGGTAAGACTGTCTGTCGGTGTTAATATCTCCTATGGTTATGTGATGCTCATAATTATCATAATATTATATAGTAAAACAGCTTTTTGATTTATCTAAATGAATTCTGTAACGGTACAATACTGAAAATAATTACGCACACTTTCCCGATGATAAACCGGTAATCGGTTTTTGCCGGAAAGTTCTATATAATGTTCTTAATATTGTAATAAAGCTTTCCTAATTACTAAAGTTGTTTTTCTTGTGAAAGTTTCGTGGAATAAAAATGTTGTGAGAATAACTCTTTAATTCAAAGAATAAAAATAGAAAAATTATAAAGAAATATATGATGATTTCCTTTTGATAATAACAAAAATGCTTTAATATATTTTTTGTATTTCATTACATAAATTATTTTGTATTAGTACTTGCACGAACCAGGGCCCCTTTACCTTACTTGTATTGTCAATATTCTTTCGTCCATCCACGAACATATTTGATATGTTCATATTTATGTTAAATGCTATATAAAGTTCGATAAATAAATAGTAATAAGCGAATTACTAAATTCCCGTAAATTTTCCATGGAATCCCTTTGGCTAGATATATTAAATGCTATATGGTTTTATCACCGATAAGGGGTACGGTGAAACAAAATGGTTCGAATCTCGGATCTCGCCAACAGTCTCCTGGGGAGCCGTTTAAACGTATTAACCATTAGATCACAATTTACTACATGGTACAACAGATAAATTCGAACGAATAAAAGAGCAGAGAAAAGTCTTAGAAAGGAAGAATCTTGGAACTCAGCCAAGTGCTTTATCTTAAATCTTAATGCTGTTATTTTGATTTATGTCTCCTTTTTTGTGTAGCTATTTTTATTTTATAATTCACAAATCTATATTTATAAAAGAATCCTCGTCACAGTAATTGGCAGCGATGAACTCCGGAAGTACTCCAAAGATGTTGATGATTTTTTTATTTGCTGGATTTGTTCCCACTTAGGACATAATAACTTTCATTTTAATTTATAATCAGTTTTTGTTGCAATAGCCATCATTAGTTTTAGTATATCGAATAGTTTATTTTAATGTAATAATTTAACATATAATAACCGAGCCATAGCAACGCGTGGCCGGGTTAGCTAGTTCTATTATATATGTTCTCTTGGTAATCCCTAAACATCTAAATTAAAACAAAATAAGTTGTACCTAGTTTATGTAATGGCCGAGGAGTCTGGCACAGGGCACTGGTGACCTGTATTATTAAATAAAGAAATAAATATTTAAATTTATTTTGGTATGAAACAGTCATGTAAAACAAAGAAGATAACATACAAAAATGTTATTGAAATAAGACCTACAGTACCATAATATAATTGTCTTTAAAATACGTTCTTAAATGGACAGCAATCGTTTTTATGACCTTTGTAAAACGATAAAACAATTTCAAATGAAAATAAAATAAATTATAGTTTGCAAAAGTAAATAATGAGTCTCTTCTTAAATATTCTCAGGCTCCGGCATTTCGTGAGTAGGGTTGTATTATCCAATAACAGTATGCCGTACATTCTTCTGTTAACCCTTGTGCGAGAGAAAAAATAATATTAATTGTCAAAAGAAGTCCAATAATATCCCCTTTTTTTTAAAAGCTTTCGGTCTTCTACCGAATTTATTTTGGAGAGTGTGCTCTGGAGCTGCATATGCTCATATCGCCATCTCCCTTTTTCCATCGGACATCAGGACTTTCTTGGTTGCTATTCCTCCCCGTTGCACAAAGCGCTTCTCAACTTGTTTTATAATGCGCACAACAAAGGAGAGGAACTCCCTCCCTGCGTATGTATTTCCGAGTACTTATAACTTGACCGTTTTCAGAGCAAGGCATCTATCTACTAGGTTAGCGCGTTCCATCTTGTATCCTGTCTTGCCCCCGGGGCTTGATTGGGATCAAGAGCGAACCCATTCAAAATAATAAAAATGCAATTTTTTTCATCACATTTTCAACATAAAATCTGGGTTTATTCGTTTTTCTTCGGTATATCTATATATAGTACTGTATATGACTTTCTATTAGTCGATAGAATTACTTGCACGAAATAAATTGCGACCGTTTGGTGCAACGGAAGCGATCCTGCATATCGCATCGACGGTCCTGGGTTTCAGTCCCAGATGGGGCAGATGTTTGTGTGATAAATACGAGCATTTGTACCTGAGTCATGGGTATATATGTATATATATATGTATATTTTTTCTCTATCTATGTATTGCATATGTAGGTCTATCCATAACACAAGCCTTACATTGCTTTCTTTGGGCTAGTTTAATTGGTGAGAATGTAAGAAATATTATTATTATTAACGCATAGACATATTCTTTAATCACTCGAAACCGGTTTACATGCGAAAAGCGCACGCTGTCTCTTTCTCGCAATTCAGGGAATAAAAAGGTGACACGCGAATTTCTCATACTAGTCTGTTAGAACAATCCTATGTTAATTTGCATTTATTAATTTGCAACGCTTTCCACTCGCCGACGATTCTCCGCCAAAGCCCAGTTGTAAAAATAATTACTATTCATCGCGTGCCGGATAAAACTCAATTTGACTACCGTGGCGGAGAGGGGTGGGGCGACAATTTGCATGAAGTTAGCAAGCCGATGTTTTAATCAAACACTTTGTACGAAGGTGAGGCCGCGAGCGGACGCGTCGACAGAAACTTTATCTCTCGAAGCTTGGGGCTGTTTTTTTGCAATTTCTACATTTTTGTTTCTCAGCGTTGTTCTGTTATCTATTGTATAGTGGATTCGTCATTCGCTTTACACAAATTATCTCAAGATGCTCAATCCTCTAAATGAGAACATGTAATGGGCATCACTTTCGTTCTGTTCGTGGTCTTCTTTGTTCTTTTCTGTTCTCATTAGTTGGGATCGGGTCTATTTTAGCGCCAGGATATTGAATCTTTTGAAGTGAACTTTTTATTTTGAATCGGTTCGCTCTTGATCCCGATCAAGCTCGGGGGCCAAGACAGAATCTATGATGGAACGAGCTTACACAGAAGGTGCCTATTCACCCTAGCTTTGAAAACGGACGGGTTTTAAGTACTCGGAAATACAGACGCAGGGATTGAGTGCCCTCCTTTGCTGTGCGCATTATGAAAGATATTGAGATGAGCTTGGTGCGATAGGTAGGAATAGCAACCAAGAAAGTGTGGTAGCCCGCAGTGGCTCTGGTGATTGGGTTAATTTGATCTCGAATTAGGACCACCATGTTAATGGAGGGCGGCCTCTGTCTTATGTTTATACAAAACAATTGTATATTCAGTATTCGCAAATAAATATTTCTATAACTCACTATTTTTGCAGGTTTGACATGGTCTTTGCTTCTTCTTTTAACATATACATTCCATCTGAGTCATTATTTGGTGTTTGGTGAGTCTTTGAAGCCCCTGATATATTCATGGGACACGCACTTAATTCAATCGGATATCTCCTGCCCACTTCACCATTATGGTTTTGCTGGTACCTATGCACTTTTTACTCGTGTATCTTCTTTGCTGTTTAGCATTCGAAATTCGTATAATAGTGCCGGCCAAAGTTTTTATATATACATATAATTTTTTATAGGCCTTCTATTTTTATAGACACACGAAGTCACACAGTACCCACTTCCCCTTTCCACCAAACATTACCTCTATTAGTAACATCTTAACCCTAAATTTTTTGCTCAGAACTGCTAAGTCTTGCACTCTTGTGCTGACAGAGTTGTACCTACATATCCTGGATGATTAGGGTGAAGTAAATGTAGTTTTTGGGACCTAAGAACCTGCTATACGAGTTTTTTTCAGATTAAGCTAAAAGATTCTCTTTTCTTGATTGATCTAGGTATTTTTCTATCACGACTCCATCAAGAATTCAAGAGTCAGAGTGGATCTGGCTGCTGTAACCCGAACTGATTTGGATAAAACACGGTGAGAGTGAAATAACGTAATTTGTTAACGATTCGTTCTCATAATTTTTATTCTGTCTATAGTATAGCTCTTCCATTAGTCATGTAAGTAATTAGATTTTAAATTAAATTTAATATACAGAATAGTTACAAGCTAATTGAGATACGATAATGTATCTGTTGTTAAATCCTTGACCTCAAACATTGTTTTAAATTTTTATTTCAACAACGGCTCCTGTAAAGGTCAGGATTTAATATTAAATAAATTATGCGCAAAATCCTTAAAAAGTGTTTTATTCAAATGTATAATGTGCGCAGAAGTATGAGAACTAAATATAAAATTTGCAGTTTTATTCCCGTCAATTGATATTATTTCTCTCATATGATCGTATTTACACTCTCTTCCATCATCTCATCTCTTACATCTGTACAATTTATTTTATTACCTCGTAGCGACAAGACATTAATAATATCAGCCAGTAAAACAAAGCTAAAGCAGGGGACGTTCCGGAAAGTAAGGGATTAAACGGGAAGATGACCTTGTATTAGCATTTCAATTGTGCTAGAAACAATTCTGTATATTTGATAGTACATATCTGTTTTATATACTATTTAACAACTGGAAACCTTTTTAAAACAACACGACAGAGCATGGGCAACTGGATCCTTTTCATATAGTTGAGTCGTCCACAACTATAAGGCGTGTTTTTGAAGTGAAAACTTCTTTACCGGCATTGTGCACTTTTTGGGATGGGTAAAAAACGTTATACTCGTCGGGACACGTGACCTGATCAAAAATTCGTAAGACGGAGGGAGAGTAGACCGCCGGCGCGGCGTAGGAGATCCCCCTCTCTTTCTACCGCGTGGCGAAAATGTATGCCTGCTCCTGCTGTTTCGTTTAAGCGGCGCAGGGTGCTTGCGCAATTGTGCGTGTGTGTTTGTTGTCATGATTATGTACGATAGTGCAATAAATGAATATTGTATTTTACCACATAAATTTAATACTAATAATTAAAGCAATTTGTGCTAAATTATTTCCTAACCATTCCATAATATCAAAAATGCACAACGTTAATGTTCATGTTTTCACTTCTGCCGGCACTCCCGGAGTGCAACCCATTGTATTTTTTTATTTAAATATAAATACGTAAACGCTTGACTACTCTCTCGCCTGATGGTAAGCGATGATGCGATCTGGGATGTGACGCGCTTGCCTAGAAGGCACCGATTTACTCATGACTGGACGACTCTTAAATTCTATGTTTCAGGAAACAGACATAGGCGAGAAGTTCCACTCTTTGTGCGAGGCCACACGATGCGTTAACGGTGCGGTGCGGTGCCTGAGCGGCTTACCTATTTCGTCTTTATTTCGACTCCTTGGTAAATCAATCATATAATGGTGGCGCCTGTTTGTAAGTCTGGTTGTACGATGATAAAATGGGGAGACGGTGGAACAAGGCTGTGCAATTCTGCTGCACTCTTCGCATGTATCCTATAAAAACCGATAGGCTCACTACCTTCCGCATATGTTCAAGGCTTTTAAGCTTATTATGGTCTCGTATTTAACGCTTCTGGTTATAAACAAGAGCGTTAATCCTAACATTGAATGACAATGATAAATATAAATACTGGTGGTATTAGTATAAACCAATTTACCGCTAAATTCGGAAGAATGATTTTAGGGAAAGGAAAATTGGAAAAGATCGCTTGTAGAAAGCAAAACAGACTAGTCGTGTTAATGAATTATATATTGTATTCACTTAATTATGGCACAGTAATGATGCTACTCTCATGTTTTTGTTAGGGAGGAAAATCATATTATTCTTGTAATAACGTGCTGATGTAAAAAGTATTTTCCTGTTCACGATGTTTCCAAGGTTTACATTCAAAACACGTTTGCGCTGATTTCATTGTAATAACACGAGGGAACTTCATCAACCGTGAGGGTTCATCCACAAATATTCACGAGCAACACGTTTTGTCTTACTTCTCAACCTTAAATATAATATTATATAAAAGGAAGCTAATGACAATTAATATTTTTAACTTCAGTTTATTGTGAGTAACATACACACCTGCTGTTTCTGTTAGTTCTGTATTAGCATTTACTCAACTTCTTTTAACTTCTTTAAAATTCTGTAAAGACAATTCAGTTACATGGTGCAGTTATAAGGCACCACCTTATTATAAAACACAATATTTTTTTTTAAAAACTAGCCTCTCATTTTTTAGCAATCTGAAGCTTGACACAGCATTATTAAGACAAAGTCTTCTTAAAGAATTCTGTTTTTGAGGGAAGCTTCTATTCAGCAATGGAAGTCTTTCTGCTGACGATAAACATACACCTAGAATAGCGAAGTAAAAAATCTCTAAAGCCAATTATTGACTGGATAATCAATGGACAATATATCATTACCTCCAGCTGTGCGCATTCTGAAAGATGTTGAGAAGCGCTTGGTGCGACAGGTAGGAATAGCAACTAAGAAAGGGTGGTAGCCCCCAGTGCGTCTGGATGTCCTTTTATATCATTTTTACATTTATAATGCTAGTCTGTGGTTCCTGACACATACAATTTAGGGGTCTTCAAGTCACGAGTGTCTGTATCTTCTAGGCAAGCACGTCACATACTAGATCACATAATCGCTTACCACCAGGCGAGATAGCGGTAATGCTCCTCCTTGTTTGCTATAAAAAATAAAATTAAAAAAGTGTTAAGAATCTTAACTGTGCGAAGAAATGCTATTTCTTCGCGACGCACCGACAACTTGGGGCCAGCGTTCCAACGCTGATGGTGCCGAAGGGCTGTGTGGGGTTGGCTTGCCATTGCCTTATCGGTTTTCACTGCTATGGGTCGGACTAGCTGGCTTTAAACTCATTTTTTTCTTTTTTCTTTCACATTGACAATGTTGTTTAGTAGTTTACCACAGTCACGTAAAAAGTATGTGTATTGAGGTGCAGTTAATATTTTTTGTATGACTAAATTTTGGTATTCTAAGAATGAAAGTGAAGTATATATAACAACTGTTTCAGAGCTATAACCTTCTAGCCTACGTGGCAAACATGACTTTATGTCATTTTATGTCACAGACTGAATACCGACATTGCGGTTGGCCACAGATTTGCGTTCCGCAACAGAGGCAAGGCAAAGGGTCTCGCCCATAATAATATTATTTTTATTTTATTTTTTCCTCTCTCTTTGTAATTCAATGTATTGTAATATTTTCGTGAATTATTTTGTTTTTTTGCTTTATTATTATTTGATTTTTCTTTATTTATTAATTGTTTGTCCTGTTTGTAATCTATATGTTTGTTCTACGTTATTGTGAATTGTGAATTTAATTTATAGAATAATAATACGAATTTATGTAGGCCCGGCCAGAATACCAGCGCTGTATCAGTCTAACCTGATGCAGCATATGCTGAGGTCGGGTCCTAATTGACCATTAGCTATAAGTTTTATGTCTGATTTTTATATGTCACCTGTATGTGCTATGTTTATTTTATGTGTTCCTTCTGTGCTTTGTGGTCAATAAATGTGTTTCTTTCTTTCTTTCTTTCTTTCTTTCTTTCTTAATATTATTTTTAACCTTCTATTGAAAAATATAATCTGAATAAATAATGTAAAGACTGTTAGTAATGAAACCATTTTAAGAAATCCTTAACAAGCTATCAATATTTATTTACCAAAAACAAAATGAACGTAATTAATCCTTGAACTGAAACCAATCTTGAGTCGGCTTTGTGAAATAGATCATTTTTCACTTGAACGCTTTTTTTATTTCATCCAAAGCCCTTTTTAATAATGAGATTTTTTTATAAAACAAGCAAGAGAAACTGGGAGCATTTTTAATTATCGCTTTATGAAAATGTTTAATGAAAACCTGAAAGCCTCAAGGGCCATATACTCTCATTGAAGAGTGGAGGCGCATTCACTGTTCATAGTAGTTTTTATCTACGTATGAGGAGTAGATGGAAATAATTGGAAATATAAAAAAAAATCCTGAGATATATTTACTGTAGATGCAGAAGAATATGATATTGTCAAATTCAAACAAAGACATACAAATAAATAACGCGGCACATTTAAATTTAATACTGGCTCAACCATTAGCCTTTATATAACTCAATATTAAAAAACCGGCCAAGTGCGAGGCGGACTTGCGCACAGAGGGTTCCGTATAAACTTTTAGTTAAATAAAGTTCATCACAGAAATAAATAAAAATACGTTTGTTGTATGGGAGCCCCCCTGAATTATTATTTTTTATTTAATTTAATTATTTATTTTTTTAGCGAATGTATAACTAAACATTCTGTGAATATTTCAAGTGTCTACCGGTTGACGTTATCAATATCGAGCAAAAACGAGCAAAAAATCACGTTTGTTCTAGGGGAACTCCCTTAAATATGAGTTCATGAGATTTCATGAGAGGTTCATGAGATACATCCTGCTGACAGACGAACGAACGGACGGACAGCGGAGTCTTAGTAATAGGGTACCGTTTTACCCTTTGGGAACGGAACCCTAACACGCTGAGAATTAAATAAATTTGGATTCAGAACAATGATGTTGTCAAATATTATCTGTTTAAAAATAAAAATCGATGTTTGCATTTTTTGCCCTATGCGTTCCGAAACCATTAATCATAGTCCGAGATCCAACCGCTTAATTTTGAAGGTATCTGTTTTTTTGTAAAACTTCTTCAAATGATTGATTAGTAAAAATGTAATGCATGAGTCGGAACTCATGCCAATGCAACCCGCTGGTTGCCTATAAAAATTCGCCGCAAATACCTGTAATTAATTTTATTATAATTAATTAAACTAGCTGACCTGGTAACGCGTTGCTATGGTAACGCGTTGTTATGGTAACGCGTATACAATGGAAAAAGAGCGGGAAAAATAGCGGACAGACAAACACACAAACAACAAACACAATAACCAATGGTTGCCAGTTAAAAAATGGCCGCAACCAGTGGTTGCCTTGATTTACATTAATTTTATTTTTACGAGTATTCTAGATAAGTGTGAGCGAGAAAGAAGGGATGCACAGGGTTGTGCTGTGACAAGGACACAGCATGGCAGATGTGATAGTTAGGGGAGTTTTAGTGAAATCGTACAGGCATTTTAATCGTACCACCTCCAGATTACCCACAAGCCAACATATATTTTTATCTCTGGCAGCACAAAACTGACCCGTACTATCAGTTTGCAGCGTTTGCAGTAAAAACTTTGTAAAGTGGTTTTATGCATGAAGGTTTATCTTTTATGTGGATCTTTTTTTGCTGACTATACCCAATGAAAGAGCAGCAAAAAGAACATTGAAATTCATGCCTGGTGCAGGTAGCGTTAAAGTCACCGACAAACTGAAGTTTCAAAGCGAAGCTTCTATAGGGACATTGGGGCTGTTCGCATATGATCGCACGCCGCGCGGCCACTCTATCCGTGCTAAGCGTCAGATTATACCGTTACACGAGAGCGTCAGATTTGGTACCGTTACAAAATATGTATAGGAGCTAGCTCTCTCCCCACCTTAGTGTGCGTGGCCTTCTGTCTCGCTTTCACTTATGTCAATATGCGTGGCTGGCGTAGTTTTCTATCCTTTTTTCATGATTTCTTTCAAGCTTAGCAAAGGCTTTTATTACACTGTCTGTACTCTCACTATTTACTCGAGTTCTCAATGTATCAGTTGGGAATACGACACTTTTTTGGATTCCAGACATTCGACAATTAAAACCCGTTTTCCAGATTGAAATTTTGCTTTGCCAAAATATCGTAGTTTAAAAAATAAAATTGTAATAATATCATTTCAATTTAAACGAATCTCAATGAATTTATAGATGTAATATAGACTGTTTTTCAATTATTAATAGAACTTAATTTTTAATTAAAAAGTAAAAATAAATTTAAAGGCGTCATTAGCGTGTCTTTACCTATATGTAGAAGATGAATATTGGCAATATTTATAATTACATTAAATGAACATTGTATGAGTTGTCAATTATGCAACACAATTTTGAGGTCGCATTGTTTTGGCGGCGTTTCGAAAGCGCCTGCAACTTATTAAATAATTAGTTTTTATAAAATTCAAATTCAATATTTTTAATTGCATTAAGTAGGGTAATACGTAGATTTTTATAATAATTCTAAGCTTATGACCTCTTTGACCATATTATAATAGCATGCAAATGATTTAAAATATAACAATTTATGTAATCCTTATTACTACAATACAATTAATGTTAATCATATAAATCAATGAAATACAAGAAAAACCATGATTATTATCATGATGTCTTACGAAGTTATCAATTGAATAACAACCACATTCTCTAACAGCCAATTCCGCAACAAAGCCTTGAACCTTTCTAGGGATGTCCTGAAAGCGATTTGGTATTATATTATAAATGACCATACTCAATTTATCGGTACATGTGCTCATACTGCCATCTCACTTTTTATATCGGACATCCAGACGCACTGCGGGCTACCACCCTTTCTTGGTTGCTATTCCTACCCGTCGCAACAAGCTCATCGCAACATCCTTCATAATGCGCATAGCAAAGGAGTGAAACTCGCTCCCTGAATCTGTATTTACGAGTACTTATAACCAATTTTCAATGCCAGGGTGAATAGGCACCTTCTGGGTTAGCTCGTTCCATCGTGGGTCCTGTTTCAGCCTTCGGGATCTGGACCATTCAAAAATAAATCAGTGACAATTTAGCATTCGAATGGGGCGATTTTATTTATCATTTCATTATCGTTTTTCTTTATCAATTAATATCATTATTCTATTAAATGTGAGAAAGCTTCCCCACTAGCCTTTACATTACTCAATATAAAAATAAATATCAAATTCAATTTCCAATAGCAATATTGGATCACGTGTCGGGAGAGTAATTCGCGTACGTTTTTCAGTAATTGCTTATTCGCCGGTCCCGTTTCTGGCCTACAGCGATGAGTTAATTACTAGGTGCTTAATTAATTAACTGAAATATTGTGGGACAAGGGCCAATTTGATAGTGGACATGCTAGTAGAAATAATGGATTTTAAGCGCTGCGCAAACTTAGCAAATTTGTTGACGGAAGTGACAACTTTTTAAATTTTCATGTTGCACGTAACGTCCATTACTAAAAGTATAAACCATGCCACTTGTGTGGACTTCAGTTGCTTAGTTTATGTAGCGCCTTTTGAATCTATTTAAGTTCAACACCTTTTTACACTAGTCGAGTTTTTAAAAAGAATGTTTGCCAATATCTTCAACTTTTGAATAGAATTCCATATATTGGGACATTCATACGAGGGCTATTTTTCGAGGTTAATGTACCGCAATGTCGTGACCAGGCCCAAGGTAATGGGACGGAAACGGGATGGCATCATTTGCCATCGCATTATTATACACTGTTCAGTGTGGAGAATTCAAATTGACAGTTTAAAAAAATCACTCGACACGATCTGTAACTGATGACTTATGATAATATATTTAAATTACTTCTACAAGTAGAAAGTTTAATAAAACTTTAATTAAGTCAAAATACACATGCCCTTGTTGGCGAAATATACAGACTTTATAACACCTAGACTGTACTCTATTTTCAGTGAATAAATAACATTTCATTTGAACAGAAAATAAACTGAAAATATTGAAACCATAAATCCGTCATTGAAAGCGAAAACAAGGTTTTGTAATATTTTCAAAGCTTTTGCTGTTCTTATTATTACGATCCTGCTTTCCGCACCGACGGTCCTGGTTTCGAATCCCAGGCAGATGAAGGGGCAGATGTTGGTGTGATGAATACGAGCATTTGTACCTGAGTCATGAGTATTTATATATATTTCTATAAATATTATATATCTTTACGTTATCATAGTATCCATAACGCAAGCCCTATAGTGCTTACTTTGGGCTACGCTGATTGGTGTGAAGGTAAAAAAATATTATTACTATTGCGTCTTAAATAGGGAAGATCAACTTTTTGATGTACAACTAAGAACTAATCTAAGAACATTTAGATTGTTCCGGCGTTGGGGCCGCTCAAATCAAAGTGCTCGCCGCTCGGTCATACTATCCGTGCTAAGCGTCAGATTTTACCGTTACACGAGAGCGGGAGATTTAGTACCGTTACTCAATATAAATAGGAGCCAGCTTAAAGTGCGTGGCCTTTTGTCTCGCTTTCACTTATGTCAGAGTGCGTGGCTGGCGTGGCTTTCTATCTCTTTTTTTGACGCTCAGTTCCTTTGATTTATACAATAAAGCTTTGCTTCTTTTAGGCGTCCCTGTACTGCACTGTTATTTTTTTATAAATCCACTTCGCTGTTTGAATGATGAGAGATAATAAATAATATTACAGAACATAGAAATATACGTAAAAGTAAGTAAATAAGCCCTTAAAGTGTCCGATAGTCTTTAAATAAAGCCATGTAAAGCTCGTAAGTTGTTAATGGGTCCCCGTATCAAGTCGGAAAATTCATATATTATCTATATAATGCTGTTCCTTTAACTCGTTTAGGTACGATACTTTTTAAATCATTGGAATCGGTCCATTGGTTGCGAAGATATTACACATTTTGTACAAGCCGACCGCGGGGCGGCCGAATAACTTATGTGACGTCACGATTACCTTTCCGCTCGCGCGCGCACTCTCCGCAATTCATTTATTAAGATTCCCTCGATATGCGCGGGTGATGTTGTGGTTTTGCAGTTTTTAAGTAAAAATATGCCGGATTATAAGTACTGTTTAATACCGAAATGTACTTATACTTCAATTAGTACACCTGAAAAACTGTTTTTCAATGTGCCAAAGGACTCAAAAGTACGCAAAAAATGGTGTACTGTCATGAAGAGGGATGACAAAATTCCGCTTTCGTGCCAAGCTTTAAGATTTTGTTGCGAGGATCATTTTGATGTAAATACCTCCCTACCAACCATTACCTTGTATACAACACAACAATTGTATACCAACTTTTATCATCATTACTCGTGTGGTAAACAAGTGGGTAGGTAACTTAGTTACAACTTGTTTACGAATGTTAAAAAAATACAGGGTTGTATTATGTATATTTTAATGAGTAAATTAATGATAAAAAGTGTAAGTAGTGAAGTTTCTAATAACCCTTCCACGAGTAAAAACCAGGCTCTTACTAAGGTCTAACTACAATAAAATTGAAGTTCCCCGGAACATAGGGGAATATTCCCGCCTTAAGGAATAAATATATATCTATCTATACATGTAATTAAACTGTAGCCAAAGTGAATTCTGTACATTGAATATTTTTTTGAATAATCGCGTTAGGAGGGCTCCATACACGCAATAGAAACCAAAAACATTGTCATTGAATTTCTTGTCTGTCTGTCTGTTGTACGCTTTCCATGTGAAAACAGTTAGACGTATTAAAATAAAACTTTTTGCATTCGAGTGTCCTTCTGCCTCTTAAACATAATTTTGTACAATAATCACGCCTTGACCCCAAGGGACTAGGAAGACCACAAGTGAAGTTTGTATGGAGAAGTAAGTTTTGTTGCTGCTATCACCACGAAACTTGCTGTAAATATAGTAGGTACTAAGATTATAATAAATAAACCGGATTTAAGAAAGTAGTACCTACCTAGAAACAATACTAGGACTTAACCAAGCGATTTCGTTTATTCATAGCTTAAAATTACGTGTCCAAAGAACGTAGGTACATTCCTGTAAAATGAAGTATTTAACTCTAATTTTATTTATTGTATACATAATATTTTTTGAACAGTAAAGTTTCTACATACTCATCTACATAACAATGTTAAAATAACGGCGTAGGTAGTTACAACAACAAACACAACTGCCCTGGCTGACTAACCTAAACCTTTTAGGTATTTTATAGGCTAGTCCAAGTACGTGTACCTACCTACTTATTATCCTGCTGTTCTGATTAGGTTGATAATGAGATTTGCCTACCTCTGAGTTTCCAACCACGAATTTCAGAGCTTGTCTAGTTTAAATGATTACTAAGATAATCAAATACCATGAAGGTATCCACTTAAGGTAGATTATCGGATTGCGCTTGCTCAAAACCGATATCTAACTTATTTCACTTATTTGTTACATTATAATAACAACCTTCTAATATTAAACAAATAAAATCAGTTATTAATCGATTGGGTATAAACTGGTGACGTTACGCTCCCTGTTGGACGAATATCGCAAACAGAATAAAACCGCACAGTGGTTCGGCGGCATGCGCTGGGTCATTGTGACGTCATCGCATGCGTTCGCGCGGTCTGTGAACCTCGTTCGGTATTTTGCTCATAACTTTGTCAATTTTGGTCGTAGAACAAAAATTTTTGCACTTTATGTTTTAGTTTCTCAATGTCTATAGAACTGCATTCATAACATAAAACGTGACTGGTCCCCATTGTTTTCAGACGGGACGGCCGGATATCCGGTCCACTGCTCTCCTAAGGAAATTAAATTATAATTAAATTTTCTATGAATGTGTAATAAAGTATGTTCCTAGATATATGGTATATTTTGTGCTATTACTTTATCTATGGAAAAATAATAATTTTCTTAATAATATTTTCAAAATTCACACCAATTAGCCTAGCCCAAAGTAAGAATTGTAAGGCTTGTGTTATGGATACTAAGGTAACGGATATACGTACACGTATGATACGTAAATAAGCAATATTAATATGAATACATAGTGACATCTCTAGTTCGGTGATTGCCAAATAAAACGACATTTAATCAGTAACAATAATTATTATTTATCTTAATAGGGTAGTTGAAATTTTATATTACAAAAGGGGTTCGTAAGTTTCACACACTGAATCGGGTTAAAGAGAAAGGAAACCTGGCTTAGGTGGGAACACTAGGATACGCAGTAGTGGCGTAAGTTGGACCGACTTATGCCCGGTTTCTGAGGTCACTAGTTAAATCCCCATTAGCTATTGATCCGTTAAAGTTATGGAAATGATAAACGTCGTTTATCTACCAATGCGTTTCTGAATACATAAAGCACGGTTTAATAGTTATGGAACAGATAAGCAGTTCTTTTAACTGCCGCTAGATGGGCCTGATTACAATAAGGTACTAAAATTCCGTTTTATCATCAAAAATGGTTAATTATCTGAGTAATATTTATTTTATTATGTCTGCAAAATTAAAGAAGTGTAAAGTGACCACAGTTTTTATAAATTATATAAATTAGAATAGTTCAATATTTTCACTGGCTGTATATAGAAAGACATCTTTGACATATCACAAAAAAGTAAACGTCAAACTCATTGTTTATTATTAATGTATATCTTCATATGGTATTTTTGGTGATAGCGGTTTTGTGCTTAACTTGAATAATATTATTATTCAAGATGTTCTTATGAAAACGATATTTCAATTTAAATTCTTCATTGGAGAACATTTCAAAGGGATTTCTACTATTTCTTAGGTTTCTGGGCACTGACATATCGAAAGCAAACTCCAATACTTCCACGGACTCGGATGAACTACTCGTATTCATAATGTTATTTATACAAATACTAAACAATACAAAAATACTGATCACTGTTCACAATACGTATAACTACTATTACTAAAGAATAACATGAAAGTAAATAACCTCAAACTTATGAATATGAGGTGTTTGCTATAGTTATCGAATCGATAAACGATACAAAATGGCCAGTTAAGTTGATCTTAGTTTAAACGGAGTTTAACAAACGATGCGTTGTTCGGAAACGCATTTGTCTAGGTTATCGGACCAATAGCGTTAATGAACAGATAAACCACCGTTATTTGTACCTCAGAAACCGGGCATTAGTCCTGTAGACTTTAATGTCGAAGCTGGTACTTGAAACCCCAGTACGAGACTGCGGTAAGCACTGATTCACCGGACGATACTATAATATATTTACTTCGATTTGGAAACTTAATATTCGGAGGCGACTTGCCTATTTTTTTTTTATTTGTAATTGATGTTGGTCGCAGATGACCTTAACAACATACCGGGTTTTGGGACGGCGAAATCCTTAGATAGACCTCAAGCCGTGGGTAGCGAGCCGCCCTAGTGGTTTTCTAGCTGGACGGCATCTCCCATGAGGGAGTTCCCGAGCTAGCATAGAGTCACTACGGCGCTCAAGCCGGAAAGGGGACTTGGTTACGCACACGGACTTGGACCGTGTTTCCTAGCGTCTAGGTTCAGTGTGGCGCCGGAGCAATGCAACCGTTCTTTAGGTGAATCGCTTCACCTTTCGGGTGAGGGGTTCGAGGTAACCTGCTCAAGACAATAGAAACCCGATCTCGTGTTGCCATCAGTATCGCAAAATCAGTGTGTTCAAATGTAACAACAGATGGCGTTATGCCTTTCTGTATCACGCTTTAGTTTTTTTTTGTTTTTTTATATAAGTAGTTTGGTTGTGTTAGTTATAATCCCTTTTTACATGAAAATACATTCAGTCGATTCGTCTCCCAGATTTGGTAGTTTTATTTCACTCAGTGCTAGGCATAGCACACACCGGTCTGGTTGAGCTTAGGGCAATCGTACATTTGGTCCTTTGTGCCGGATTAGCCTTGGTGGTGATGATAAGGCCCTTCGTTTTCGCACCAATGGGCAGTGGATTGCTGTCAAGGGCGAAGCTCCTTTGAGAGGGCGAGGATCCTGGAGCTGCAGATGAGCAGTAGCGGAAGTCTTCAGCACTGTGGACCAGAGCACCCTCAAACAGGAGCATTGGAATCATAGAGGAGCGGGCGAAGGAGCAAGGAACATCGTTGTCAGTGGTAGTGAGTAACAAAGTGAAGTGTCAACCGTGAGTACTCTTTGTTTATGTTAAGTAGTGCAAGTCAATTTGAACTTTATTTGTAAGAAGTATTTAACTTTGAAAAAACTGTAGGGCTTTAGTTTTAATTTAGGACTTAGAATAGTTTTGAAAAAAAAGGTTATAACGGGGAATCTATGCCAGTTTTGGGACAGATGACAGTTGTAAACTTCAAACACTTGTAAATTATTTCAATCATTGTTGTTATTTTTAAAAACATAATGGAGTCGTTGATTAAAGTTCAAATAAATATTAGAGAAACGATTAGTAAAGCTAAAATAAATTTAAAAAAGTCACCCAAAGAAAGGTTAACACTTTTTTTATATTGAGACTCGGCTAGAAACGTTAGAGTCGCAATGGTCTATGTTTGTTCAAAATCATCATAAAATTATTGCTGAGTTTGATAAATTCGAGGATTCCCTGTATAACAAAGACGATGTTTATGAATTTACAGAAGAAATGTATTTTGGTTATAAATCGGAACTTAAAGAAAAGCTAAGTCAAATGAAAATGTGTTTGTCAGAAAATAAAGGTTGCTGCTCAAAAGATTTACCGAAAAATAACATAAGATTACCCAAGATAACAATACCTACATTCTCTGGTAATTATACTGAATGGACAAGCTTTAAAGATCTTTTTACTTCACTTGTTCACAATAATACTACACTCGATAGCGTTCAAAAGCTACATTATTTAAAATCACATTTGTCAGGTGAGGCTGAACAATTGTTGCGCCATGTTCCAGTTACTAGCGATAATTATGTTGTTTGTTGGAATCAGCTTGAAAGTAGGTATAATAACAAACGGTACATTGCAAATTCACTTTTGAAGCGGTTCATGAGCCAAAGAAATATAACATATGAATCTGCTAGTGCCATCAAAGAACTACTTGATACTAGCAATGAATGTATTAATGCTTTTAATACTTTAGGTTTTAAAACTAATGAGTGGGACATTATTGTTATTTACATTTTGTGTTTAAAAATTGATCCAGAGTCGAGAAAGTTATGGGAATCTAAGTTAAGTGACCAAGTTGACATACCAACTTATAATCAATTTTCTGATTTTTTGCTTCAAAGATTCAGGTCTCTTGAATTTCTTGATAAGAAAGTTTCAAAAAATATTGTTAACGCTAAAGCACTACATGTTAAAGAATCTTTTACATGTCCGTTTTGTACTGAAAATCACAAATTAGGAAACTGTAAGGGATTTGTAAAAGAAGAGATTGACTCACGTCGTAATTTTGTTCACTCACAAGGCTTATGTTTTAACTGTTTAGGCTCAAACCACACGGTGTATTCATGTCGTGTATCAACCAAGTGCAGAATCTGTAAAAAGAAGCACCATTCGCTGCTTCATCCGAAGACGACTCCTAAGCAAACAGATGTTACAACTGATGTTACATTAACACCAGTCCAAAATAACATTGTTAGTAAAACAACAATGGTTCAGCAAGATGAACCGACTGAACATATAACAACTTGTCACACTAATGTAGATAGACAAGTTTTATTACCCACAGCTTTGGTAGGGGCAGTTTCTCAAGCGGGAATTTGTGTAACACTTAGGTCTCTGTTAGACCAGGGATCACAAGCTTCGTTCATAACGGAGTCAGCTGTTCAGCAACTAGGACTGCACAAGCAAGTATGCAAGAGTTACATAAATGGCTTGGGGAGTGATCGAGACACAGGGGTTACCTCGAAACATGTGGTTTATTTAAAAATACAATCACTCATTAATGCCAACTTTTCAATTCAAGTAAAGGCACATGTCTTAAATAAAATCACCACATTGCTGCCAGATGAGCAAATTTTTGTGCAGAAGTGGTCTAAGCTGCGAGTGCTTAAATTGGCCGACCCTTACTTCAACGTACCTAATAAGATTGATATACTTTTGGGTGCAGATGTATATGGAGATGTATTAGACGAGGGTTTAATTACCATTGGCCCAGACTTACCAGTGGCCCAAAACACAAAATTGGGATGGATACTGTCTGGGAAGGTACGGCTAAATACAAAAGAAAATATCAACAACCGTTTTCACACTACTGTCACTTGCATACATGCAGTGGAAATAAATGATTTACTGCAAAAGTTTTGGGAATTAGAAGATGAACCAACCCTAGGACATATAAAAATGTTAACCGAAGAAGAAGAAAAGTGTGAAAATCTTTTTGAAAACACAACGAAAAGAGACAACAATGGTAGATATGTTGTGAAACTTCCCTTCCGTGATGAAAATCCTTTATGTCTCTATGGAAATTCTTTGGCTATAGCTAGTAAAAGATTTAAATATCTGGAAGAAAAGTTTAAAAAAAATCCTGATTTAAAAAATCGATATACTCAAGTCATTCACGAGTATCTCGAATTGGGTCACATGGAAATTGTCCCTGAAAATGAAAAGCTCGCTCCTGCTGTCTATTTACCACATCATGCAGTGATAAAAGAAAGCAGATTGACTACCAAAGTGAGGGTAGTATTTGATGCTTCTTGTC
Source organism: Calamotropha paludella (assembly GCA_927399485.1). Lineage (NCBI taxonomy): Eukaryota > Metazoa > Arthropoda > Insecta > Lepidoptera > Crambidae > Calamotropha > Calamotropha paludella. The sequence goes on from OV656822.1 coordinate 393,648, forward strand.
AGGGCACAAATGGGGTGTCTTTAAACAAAGATCTGATGTTAGGTCCAAAGCTCCAATCTGATTTACGGCATATAGTAATGCGATGGCGTATTCATCCAATTTGTATCTGTTCTGACATCGTAAAGATGTATAGACAGGTAAAAGTGTCAGAAAATGACGCCGACTTTCAACGTATAGTGTGGCGTGACAGCCCTAATGAAGACTTGAAACACATGCGCTTACTAAGAGTCACTTTCGGTACAGCATCAGCTCCGTATTTGGCAGTCAAGGCTTTACAACAAGTTGCAAAGGATGAAGTGGCTGACTTTCCTTCGGCATCTGAAATCGTTCTTCGAGATTTTTATGTTGATGATTTATTGACGGGATGTCAAAACATAGAACAAGGAAAGGCATTGTACAAAGATCTAAACGAAATGCTGAAGCGAGGTGGCTTTGAGCTACAAAAATGGATGAGTAGTAATAAAGCACTAATGAAAGCATTAAATGAAAAACAAGAAGACAAATCAATAGATTTAAAATTAGAAAACACAGTGGTGAAAATATTAGGACTCACATGGAATCAGCAATCTGATGAATTTGAATACGTCGTGGAACTTCCTCCTATTGATGATCCTATTACTAAAAGAAAGGCTATTTCCGATATAGCTAAGCTTTTCGATCCGATGGGGTGGTTGGCTCCTGTAATTGTAGTAGCAAAAATATTCATTCAGAAACTGTGGATGTCTGGAATAGGTTGGGATGATGTTCTACCTGAAAATTTGAATAAAGAATGGTTAACTTATCGTAATGAGTTGCTTCAGCTTCATGATGTCACTATACCCAGGTGGGTTAATACTTACCAGACTGACTCCCAAAAAGAACTTCATGGGTTTTCAGACGCATCTAACGAAGCATACTCTGCCGTTGTTTACCTGAGGGTCGTTAATGATGATGGAAATATTTTTGTTCATTTGATTACTTCTAAAACTAAAGTTGCTCCTATCAAGCAGGTTTCTATTCCTCGTTTGGAGTTGTGTGGTGCTGTTTTGCTCACTAAGTTGATCCAAGATGTTGCCGCAGTCCTTAATATATACAAGGTCATTATATAAACACCATCCAAATTTATAAATGATATTCTTTGAAGAGAGTTACGAAACAAGATTTTTTTCTTTTAATATCACTCAGTACTAAAATATTAAGTTAAGGCTATACAAAGTTATCCGAGGAAAACTACCGATTTACTGTCACAATCACGCTACGCACGGTGTTGGAGCAGATGATTACACAACCCCCGCCCCTCCCCCCGTATTTCATTGATACATTACGCTGCGCACGGTGTTGTAGCAGATGACTACATGACCTCCCCCACCCCCCCCGCCGCCGCCGCCGCTCCCGCTCCCCGCTCTCGCATATTTCATTAATACATAACAATAATTGTCATAAGTTCCAAATTTTTCCTTCATACTTGATCGGGCTTAGGACCGTCAAATTGCAAAAGGTATGAGTTGTTTTCTAATAACAGATAAAAACTTTGAACGTAAAAGTAAACCATACTTTTTGCAATAAGGCGTATTTAAAAAATCTGGAACAACTTAGGTACAAAAATTGGTTGGAGTATAGCAATGGCTGTGCAAGGCGTCTAGAACTTAAGATTTTTTTTGTCTCACTGAAACATACAAAACTAAGAGAACTATTAACAACAGAAACTAAAAAAACACAGGAATCGCATACGCAATACGAAAATCGGTATTAAAAAGCAATAAATTCACTGATAACACATTTCAATACTTTTCCTAGTCCTAAACATTAACATCGCTCATTTAATACTAATCCGAAGCCGGATGAAAAATAGAAAGAGTAAAATTATTATAAGATTTTATAATTTTTATGACTCACCCGGATTGCGAAAGGTCGTGGGTTCGAATCCCACCTTAGGGCTCGGAGACGTAGTTGTTTTTTCATACGTATTTTATATCTTATAGAAATATTGCATCATGAATGCAAAAAATTAAATAAAAAGCACATAATTATAGCTGGTTCCATCTTAATCGATTGTTTAATATTTGTAAAAATATTACTTTCGATGTTGAACTCATAATAGAAGTTGAAATACGTTTGTAAAATTCGACACGTTTGCCAGCGTCTCGGTAGCTCAGTGGTCAGAGCACTTGCCCGGATTGCGAAAGGTCGTGGGTTCGAATCCTACCTGAGGGCTCGGAGGCGTAGTTGTTTTTTACACACGTATTTTATATCTCATAGAAAATATTGCATTGCGAATGCAAAATAATTAAATTAAAAACATATTTTTTGAAGCCTAAACGCCCTGCACACCTTTGCTATACTCAAACCCAATAATAAATAAAAGAACCAATCATAATACACTTACATAAAGTTTGAAAACAATCGTTTTAAGAGTACTTCATTAACTGTTCAAAATGTAGACCATTTCTCTCCAAACAGAGTCTTGCACGTTTACGAACATTGTCTTTAATTTTATTAAGCACTACAGTGTCATTTTTCACTTCGTCAAATGCACGGATTATTTTTATTTTTAAGTCCTCGAGGCTTTGGGCCTCCTCCACATAAACCCGCCGTTTAATTTCGCCCCACAAAAAAAAGTCACAAGGCGTGAGGTCTGGTGATCGGGGCGGCCATGGGACGGGGCCTCCACGACCGATCCAGCGATCACCATGTTCGGTGTTTAAATAATCGCGAACTGCGGCCGCATAATGAGGTGGTGCTCCGTCTTGTTGGAAATAAAACACGCGATTTTGAATAAGCGCGAGTGGTACTTCGTCCATAAAGTCGGATATTACAGTGCGTAACATATCAAGATACGTGCTTCCGGTCAACCGCCCTTCAATAAAGAACGGCCCCAGTACTTGGTTACCGATAATACCCGCCCACACATTTGCACTAAAACGCACTTGATGATGGTTCTCCCTTATCACGTGCGGGTTCCGGAACGACCACCAATGCTCGTTGTGTTGGTTATACAGTCCCACGCGAGTGAATAAAGATTCATCAGTCCATAAAATAACAGCACCAGGATGTTCAATCAGCCACTCACAAAAGGCACGGCGAGGCACGGCATCTGCTTCACCTAAAGACTGCACTTTCTGATAGTGATAAGGATGCATGGTTGCGGCGTTAAGTAATTTCCACACCGCGGGTTGACTTACGCCGAACCGTCTTGCTGCGTCATTCGTACTTGCTCTGGGATTTCGATCAAAGAAATCAAAGATTTCGTCTTCGATTTCAATTGCAAGTCTCCTTCTACCACCTCCTCGAGCGTGTGATGGCGTCGTAAATTGTCCGTGGTCAAGTAAGCGTTGATTCGCAGCTAAAATGGTTTGACGATTCGGTGTTGTAGCATTTACGAAACCACTATTTCGAAGACGAGGAAGACTTTCAGCTTCGTACAGTGCACAGGCACCGTTTAAGCTTTCTCCACTTAAAATATAGCACCGTACCATCTCGTAATACTCGCGATTTGAATACATTTTGTTAGGTAGGTATTTATGTGATGTAAGCTCGCGGGAGCACAAGACGTACGTCGCGGGAGGTTCCCGCGTGACTGATTTCATTGCACAGGTGTCGCCACAACTAGGGTTGCCACCCGTACGAAAATACTTTATTTCGAATGATTTGATTTTTTTGGGATTTTGAAAATTTTAGTAGTACAGCTCGACAATAAAGAGTTGACAAAAAATATTCCGCAACTAATGTACACTTTTTGTTGGCAACACTTCCTTATCTGTCAAAACTGTCAAGAGGTTGACTAATTTTTTGCTTAGTTAAGAAGTCAATTGTTATTCTAGTGTGTTTTACGTGATATTTCTTTATCCTGGGTTTCATCATGAACAAAACCTACCGTATCGGTTCTCGCACAGAACAGAACTCTCTCTCGGAACAGATAGTGAATATGTTACACCGAAAAAATGTTTAAAAGAAATGATAGGTCAAAAAGAAAAATAAACGATTGCAGTAAAGTATAAAAGTACGTGGGAAAACGGACATGGTGATTGGTTAATTTATGATCCACAGAACGAATATAATGGAAAATGAAAATTGTGTGGAATTACAATTGCTTCAGTATAGGAGTAGGACAAGTAAGAAGACAAATTTTCTTTTTCTGTGTGTGTGTGTGAATTGATATGGTTGCATTAAATATCCAAACTAAACTATGCTATGCTAGACTGTAAAGATGCTGTGTTTGCAATTGTTTAATAGAAATACTAATTTGATACAAACTGCAAAAAGCAATAAAAAATATGCTTTTAAACATAATGATAAAGGAAAATAAATTGTACTTTATTTTCATACTATGTACTTTTTTTTCTTACCTATAATAACCAGTGTACTTTAACTACAAAAATAAAAGGTGGCAACCCTAGCCACAAACTGCGCGCGCAGCCACGATCGCGGCTCGCCGCATGCGCTTCGAGTATTTAAATTGAGTAAGTCATTGTTCTAACTTTTTGCAAGCTATAAAAACATCGACTTCAAAGTTATTACGGTTTTCGGCAAAAACAAACAATATTTTATTTCCCTTCATTGTTCTAATAGAAATAGTAGTATTTATAAGGCTATTGAATTATTGATTTTTATTTTTTTCTTTTATGAAATAATCAAAATTTACTATTTCAACGTAACATAACAAATTTACGGTAAACATTATTATTTTAATTTTATACAACTGTCCGTTTTGCAATAAATGGAAAAAAAATATTGATTATTTTTCCTCTTTTAAACAAACAGGCAACAGTATTTTTTTAATTATTTAGCAAGAAATGGTTTAATGCGAAACAAATTCAAATAATTAACAAATTTAAATTGTTAGAATGACATTAATTAATACAAATAAATGAATCGTGGTCAAAAAGTGCACTACACATGTGGACTTATACTGCAGGCAACCGTATTATTGGACTTTTCATTCTTTTTCGAGGTCCAGCTTCAAAACGGTAAGTTGTATAAAAAAATTGTTCAAACAAAAGTCGTTGACAAAATCCTAAGGAACAACTTTTACATTTACATTTTTGCAATAAAAATGTATTTTCAAGGTGAAAAATAAAAAAACACCGTTTGAAGACTTTGGCGCCACCTACTGTGTGCATTTGTTGGTGTACGGGATTGCAGCAATGACATTTTTTGTAGATTTTGACGTCCTCTACATTTTATAATCAATCGATTTTTCTGTGAAATGCATACATTCCGAGAAAAATGCATTTCAAATTTTTTTGGCTCGTTTTTGGAGTTTGCAAAAAGACGCACCAAGATGGCGCGTGGCCACCTTCAAGGTAGATAACTAACACCATTTTACAGCAAATAAAACAACTTTCACCCATTCGGCAATTTTCTCACTCAAACGATTTTTTCTTCGACAGATTGACTTTCTAACAACTCAATTTTGGAAAAAGAAAGTTACGTCGTTCTTTCTTACTGTACCTCGGCATCAACACCCCGCGACCCCACCCCGCTGTTTCATTCAAAACATTTCGGCCGTGTTTGACCTTTCGGGCGACCTTTCTTTTGACCAGTAACCAGCTGTTGTAATAATTCGCTCGGACAAAATAATATTTTTGCGGAAATTTTACCTACCAATTTTTTTTCATAAATGAAGTGTTTGAATGATATCTAATGCCTAGAAAAAATTTGGATGGTGTTTATAAAATAACCTTGTATAAAGAACATATTTACGCGTACACTGATTCTATGGTTGTTCTTGCTTGGTTGAGCTGTCATCCGAGTAAATGGAAGACCTTCATAGCAAATAGGGTTTCAAAGATACTTACTGTAATGGATAGAAGTCAGTGGAACCATATTCCATCACAATGTAACCCCGCAGACATAGCATCCAGAGGAGTAAAAGCATCTGAAATGAAAAACTTACCGTTGTGGTTTTCTGGTCCAGATTGGCTGAAAGAAAAAGAAATCACATTAAAAAAAGGAGAACTATATGAAACCGAAACTGAAAAAAGGTTGTGTCACATTGGGGTAAACAATGAAACTTTTGAAACCCAAAAACGACATTTAATTATTGATGATTTTTCTAATTTACGAAGGCTAATTAGAGCAGTCAGCTATTGTAGAAGATTTCTGAAGAAAAATCTTATTTATAAACCTCTGTGGCTTACAAGTTCAGAATTAATAGAAGCCTTAAATATATGTATAAAAGAAATTCAAAAGCAAGAATTTAAGGAAGAAATAGAAGACTTGAAAAAAATAGGAAAGGTAAAGAAAAAAAGCAAACTTACCTCATTGAATCCATTTCTTGACAGTAAGGGACTGTTGCGAGTTGGTGGCCGTTTAGAAAGAGCTGACATTAGTGATACTGCTAAACATCCGATAATTTTACCCGATAAATCACATCTTACAACATTAATTATAGATAATGCTCATGAAAAACTTCTTCATGGTGGGCCTCAGTTAACATTAAATTACCTGAGGACACGATATTGGATAATCAATGCAAAAAATAATGTGAAGCTTTTCATCAGAAAATGTTCAGTATGTACAAGATATGCTGAAAAATCAAAGGAACAACTTATGGGTCAATTGCCTCTTGCTAGAGTTCGTGCTAGTAGACCATTTAGTCAGTGTGGCATAGATTATGCTGGACCCATAAATATACGCATGTCAAAGGGAAGAAGTAATAAATGCTATAAAGGGTATATTTGTTTATTTGTATGCATGGCTACCCGCGCAGTGCACTTGGAGGCTGTTAGTGATATGACTAGTAGTGGCTTTTTAGCAGCCTTCAAGCGTTTTATTGCCAGACGCGGCTTTTGTGCCGATATATATAGTGACAATGGCACCAATTTCAAGGGTGCTGCGCGAGAAATTAAGTTGCTGTTCTCTGAGTCCAAAAGGGGTATTGCTAAAGAAATAGCTGAATATCTAGCCATCGAAGGTACGACTTGGCATTTTATACCTCCTCACGCCCCAAATTTTGGTGGACTTTGGGAAGCCGGAATAAAATCAACCAAGTACCACTTAAGAAGATTAATTGGAAACTCAACGCTTACTTTTGAAGAGATGAGCACAGTTTTAACCCAGATAGAAGCGTGTCTTAATTCCAGACCCATATCTCAAATCAGCAATAGTCCGGAGGATCCGACTCCGCTTACTCCCGGTCACTTCCTAGTTGGAGAACCGTTACTACTTGTACCTGACAAAAATTATGAACAGTCAAACATCAGCAGTCTAAAAAGATGGCAACTAACACAGCGTATGGTGCAGGTATTTTGGCGTCGATGGTCCCAAGAATACTTAACGCAATTTTTAAACAGATACAGATGGGCCTATCAAAATCCTGAGCCAAATATCGGTGATATCGTGCTTGTAAAAGAGGATGGTCTACCTCCTGCTCGGTGGTTATACGGCAAGGTGGTCGAGAAATTTCCTGGAATTGACAATATTACACGTGTAGTCAATCTCAAATGCAGAGGTTCCATTATAAAGAGACCGGTTTCAAAACTTTGTATATTACCTGTAAATGAGAGTGATGTTTAAGAGGAAATACATTTAATTGTAAATTATTTTTAATATTTTTTTTTTTCTCTGTTTTGTTAATTAAGTCTGATGTTGAGTCAAGAGTTAATGAGTTAACATGCAATATGCTATTGTATATAACCATATTGTGAGTTTAGTAGAAAGTTTTGTGTTGCTGTTATGATTGTATAAAGTTTTATGAAGATTTGTTTAACTGTTCACTTAAATAGTATGCCAATGTGACCCCATGGTGGGCGGTGGATATGGACATCAGTCTGTCCATGGTGGGCGGTATGTTCAAATGTAACAACAGATGGCGTTATGCCTTTCTGTATCACGCTTTAGTTTTTTTTTGTTTTTTTATATAAGTAGTTTGGTTGTGTTAGTTATAATCCCTTTTTACATGAAAATACATTCAGTCGATTCGTCTCCCAGATTTGGTAGTTTTATTTCACTCAGTGCTAGGCATAGCACACACCGGTCTGGTTGAGCTTAGGGCAATCGTACACAGTGTGAACGCAATTTACGGAATTTCTAAAAACCACGAAGACACAGTTAGTTAATCTGCTTTATTTTTGCATTTTTATTTAATTTTTTGGGTTTAAATTGTCGAATGCTTGGAATCCTGTGGTTCGTAGGTGTTAAAACCAAAACCATCAAAAAAGTGTTGTGTCGCGATCCGATACAGTAAGTGTTGTGTGTCAAGAACAGTTTCGAGTGAATAGTGAGAATGTGAACAGTGGTACGGGTATCGAATGCAATAAAAGACTTCGTCGGAGGGTAGACTGATATGTCTGCCAATAACAGCCTACCCGCAATTACTTCATGGCGCTTGTAACATTGCCGAAATATCGGAAACTTGCTTAAAACAAGGTACATGGTAACAATCCCGTATATAACTTATTTTACTATAATGTTAGTGACCATGAAAGTTTAAAACAATATATTTATTGGTATTATTTGCTACTGAGTTTTATAAAATGACTAGCTGACCCGGCCACGCGTTGTGACTCCGTTATTATGATTTGCAATATTTTTTTTATTATAAATTATAATGCAACCAATCCTATGTCCTAAGTTGTAACAAAGCCAGCAAAATAAAAAAAAAACAAGAATTTTTTATATATAAAAAAATCTCTGTCACAGTATTAAACCGCAGTGAACTCTGAGTATATTCAACCGATTTTGTTATATATTTCTTAAATCTGGCTTAATTTTTTCTGACTAAAAACAAGGGATAGATTTAATTTAAAACACAGCAACGTGCGGCCGCTTCAGCTAGTATATATAAAATAGAGTGTTCCTAAATAGACAAACTTTGCGCCAAGCATCAAAGGGTAGGCGTATGTTCAAAGCCAAGCTACTCTCAGCGCGACAAAAGTTTCCTAAAAGCAACATTTATTCTCAAGATTTTTATCCCACAATAATGTGGGTCTCATACTTTTTGAATACGAAGTGGAGGAAGTTTTATTTCTCAAAAGTCTGTCATTTCCTTTAATTACTGAAGCCGACCTTTCAGACATACTGCAAATGCCTATAAAAACTCAATAAGGCAGTTCTACTGTTGTATTCAGATTAGTGTTGCCAAACTGTCGATAGTATTTCTATCGATATTTTCATCTGAGAAAAACGTACTAGCGATAGGCTTATCGATACTATCAATAGAGTAGATAGTATCGATAGCTTAAAACAGGTCAGTACTTTCAATACTCGATACAGTATCGAGTCCATCGATTGTTTTGGACTATTGATCGATAATCTAAAATAATCTTTGGTATGGATAGCATCGATATTTACGATAGTATTGTTATTAGGAACATAGATTTTATTTTATTTTATTTTATTTTACATATTTTACATCATAATACATATTTCATAATACATAATATACAAGCGATTAACAATATAAATCATATATTGGTCTGAGGGCCAATTACAAGTTTCCGCAGATAAATAGCTTTATTATTGTTCACAAAACAGTATGTAAACAGTAGGTGACGACGAGATTTAAAAGAGATATAAATATGTTTCAAAATATGAACAAAATAAGTTTCAAAATTCAGAATTCAGGTAAGTCATTCGAGAATTAAATGAACACAAAAAACAGAAACATTGAATTACTCTATACCCAAAAAGAATTTGTCATTGAGGATACGTTTCAACCTAGAAACTGAGGTGTTGAATAAGCCTATATCCGCACTTGCTTTTGCCAAAACATTAAATGATGCACATGCTCTAACAATAAATGCGTTTTGTCTGTAATTAGTTCTTACGTACGGTAAATAAAGTAAACTGGGGTTTCTGAGCGCGATTGAGTTCGTGCGCATTCCCAAGAGTTCCAGCAGCTCTGAGCAGTCCACCGTGCCATTTGCTATACCTAAAAGATATGACAGATCGGAAATATTCCTTCTTTCGTAGAGAGGTAGGAAATGAAATTTACGACATCTTGCTCTGTAGCCTGGGAGATAAATCCCAACACGGTACTGTTAATATTTTAGGAATCTCTTTTGAATGCTTTCAAGCCTTTTAAATAGACTTTTTTTTCTTTTAGGGTTCCAAACTTGCGAGGCTTATTCAAGGTGACTACGAACATATGAACTGTATAAGATTTTGAGGGTGTTTATATTAGATAATTCAGAAGACATACGTAAAACAAATCAAGTACACGAAATGCTTTACTGGTAATGTTATCAATGTGATTATCAAAAATTAGTTTGCTATCGAAAGTTACACCCAAGTCTCTGATAGTATCAACTCTTGTGAGAAGTGTATTATGAAGAGTGTAAAGGAATTTTATAATGGTTTGTTTACAGGTAAACGAGCAAACATAACACTTAGAGACATTCAAATCTAATTTATTAGATGAGCAGTAATTTTGGAACCTTATAAGGTCTTCTTGTAGGCCTTGAGCATCTTTAATAGACTGTATTTTGCATAAGACTTTCATATCGTCTGCATAAAGTAAGATTGAAGAATTTAAAAAGCAAGACGAGATGTCGTTGACAAATATGTTAAATAACAAAGGACCGAGTAAGGATCCCTGCGGCACTCCTGAGGGAAAAAACATGGTTAAAGAGGAATAACCACTTAGAACAATTGTTTGGCATCGATTATAGACATAGGATGTGAACCACCTAAACAAGTTGCCTCTTATGCCTATTTGCTGCAGCTTTTTTAGTAAGATCGAGTGATCGATACTATCAAAGCACTTGCTGTAGTCAGTGTATACTACATCAACTTGCGATGGCTCAGACACAATCCTAGTGATATACTCAGAACATAAAACGAGATTTGATGTTGTGGTACGGCCTTTAAGAAAACCATGCTGCTGGGCCATTAAATCATGCCGCAATGCTGAGTATACTTGAGAATAAACTATTTTCTCTAGAACTTTGGCAAATAAACATAGTTTCGAAATCGGTCGATAATTTTCTACAGAGTTCTTGGGGTCTCCTTTATGGATAGGGGTAACAAAGGCCGCCTTCCATATTTTTGGTACGATACCTTCAGATAATGAACGGCGAAATAATATGGTCAAAGGGAGAATAATACTTTTTGCACAGTTATAGTATCGATACCATCGATATTTTTGATAGTTTGTTATTTAATTGCAGTAATACAATAGATAATGTTCGATAGTATTGCTCACCTTCAATGGTGTTGACACGTTCCAAGCTATCGATATTATTGATAGTATCGATACTGCGATCGATAGTCCAATATCGATCGGCAACACTAAATCAGCTTCTAACAAAAGGTTATATCGGGTGCCGTAAAAAGCCTTCTAATGGCTTTTGTATAAATTCGATTTAATCCTCAATTATTTATTTTGTTGGAGAGCTTCCTCCCTCGGAATTCTGCGTGAGTCCGATTAAATCTTCGTTGAGAACTGTGCAAGTCATTTCAATTTTTATTGTTCTGACAATCCATATTTATCAATGGCGTATATGTTTACCAAAATTATATTTTTATAAAGCTTTGTAGTGTTTCCCAGTCTGTTCGTTATGCTGATGATCTTCTCTTTTATATTTTACCTTGTAAAGTTAAATTGTAATTATACTTTGTCCAACGTAGGATGATACTTTTGACAGTTGACACCTATATAGAGGGTATAAAGTTGCTATTGCAATGTCAAGCCAAACATAAGGAAACAAACGCAACCTTAGTACGTAGCAATAAGGAAGTGACACCTGTCAAAAGTATCATCCTACATTGGACAAAGTATAAGTGTGATATAGCGATATAGCTACTATTAGCGAAAAGAACAAATGTAAAATGGCGCGGAGATATGAGCTGTTATAAATAATACAGAACATACTTTGAGAATGTGTTCATGAGCTGCATGTGCTGATACCGCCATTTCCTTTTTCCATCGGATATCCAGACGCACTGTGGACTACCAGGGTGGTAGTAGTTCTTGGTTGCTATTCCTACCTGTCGCACCAAGCGTTTCTCAACATCTTTTATAATGCGCACAGCAAAGGAATGGAACTCCCTCCCTACGTCTGTCGTTTTTAAAGCCAGGGTGATAAAACACCTTCTGGGTTAGCTCGTTCCATCGTGGATCCTGTATTGCCCCCAGGTTTGTAAGAAAGCAAGAGCGAACCCATTAAAATAATACAAGTTACACAACACGGTCCCTAAACACAGTCACTTAGCTCGTCTGAAGTATGAGGGAAGTCTTGCTGAGTTTATCGCGAATATATATTATTTCTCCATGTCGCTAACAATCCTCTTATCATATCCGATCTCATTCATTTTCAGATTCATTTATTCACTCCTCATTAGAACAATTGGTTAGTCGTAACAAAAGATGGTGCTATGTCACTATATAAATTTTGCTTTAGTTATAATTTCAATATCACACGAGCACTTTGTATTCAGCTTTTACAATTTCCGTAAACCTATTTGCAAAATCCACTTGTCATTCGACTGAATACAAGATTTTCCTGGAGTATTACAACATGGTTTTATTCAAAGTGGCGGCTTGAATAAAATAATATTGTTCTTTTCTTTTATTTATTTATTTAATAACGCTTACCAACTAAATACATAAAGATAGGTTATATTAAAAATGTAACTCTTAGCGAAAATATATCATATATGCTTCCCTGCGTCTGTATTTCCGAGTACTTATAACCCGTCCGTTTTTAAAACCAGAATGAATAGGCAACTAATGGATCCTGTCTTGGCACCGCTTGATTGGGTCAAGATTGAAGCCTTTTCTCAATAAAAAATAAAAAAAGTTGAACATTAAGGAAGAAACTGAAGTAAACTTATCACAGCATATCAGCTTTGTTGAGCACGAGAAACTCTTTCCACTTGGTCTTTTACAACGCGCTAGTGTTACAAGTGTCGTAGGGTGCCAATTGAAAATCAGCGTTAGTTTTCTATTAGGGATATGCTTATTCGCTATGTGCAAACTGGGTGGTGGGGACGGACCGTCAACTCGATCGCAGCGCGCGATGTGGCAAAAATGTGAAATGACTCTGGGCTGTCTGTCACGTTTCAAATTGCAATACTTTCATAGAATTCCATACTTATGTTACTATTTTTAAGTAAAAAGGTTAAAATTCACGATATGGGTCACAGTTCACGTTATAAAGTGTAGGAACAATGGGAAAAACAGTTCGTGCAAGTTTTATTCGTTTCCAACAACAAAAAACCATTTCATTAAGTAGATATTTTGGTGTGTACTCACGTCTAATGATGTTCTGTACGGATTTTGTGTCACAGACGTTTGTCTTATGTTCAGAGCTCTTATTAAAGAGCTTTGTCCGTTGGTTCTAAGCTCTTCAACGTCTTACATACTATTCTAATTTTATTATTTTTTCTTTTTGCACAGTTTGAGGTTGGAAATTTATATCATGTTTTATAGTTTCACATCCCGTACGTATTATAACATAAACTTTTAGTAAAAGTATTTCTTATTTTTTATAATATGCACAAACTTAGATATTTTCATAGAATTTTGCTGAAAGACAATCCGGAAATCGTTATCAGACCATGCGGTTGCCATAATTTGACAGATCTCAAGTCCACAATAATTGTGGTCACTAGGAACTCTGTCATCGCGCACACAGCTAATAGGATGAAGATAAAATGCTTTTTATCCAATATGAATAATTACGATGCATTTATTAAAAGTCAACGATGCTATAGCCTCGTAAATCCTACAACGACGACGTAAGAAATTCGGTAAAGGGAATTTTTTCTCCCTTTAATGAGTTACAGATTTTTTAAATTAAGGAAACTTTTCTAGCGCTTGTAAGGAATCTCAATTGTTAATACTTCATGAAAAAAAGTATGCGTGCTTTTCAAATATCTTTTCCAAACTTTACCTCAACTATAGTGTAATTAAAGAGATAAACCAAGTTTTTATTATTTGAGTAAATGAACTTTTTTCCGGATTTTGCGGATAATATATTTTATATTTCAAATATAAATGAAAAAAGAAGCTACAGCTGTAGGAATTGATTTTGCATAAACTAGAATCCCCTCGGGTCCTACTTCGCCTCTTTACCTTACGCATTTCCCGTGTGGTATTTATTTACTTGCCACCCTGACAATATGTGTTACGGACGAACACTTGTGGCTTTAAGGGCATCACTATTGTGCTATCGTCCCCAAGAGCCCTCAGCCACTTGGAGAACTGGTACCCTACTCACCCAGGAAAACACAATTCTGAAAATATTATTATGTAAGAGTCACTGAATGGGAACTCTTGGCGAAAACATGATTCGTACGGTTTGTAGTCACATATATTTCTTAGTAGTGGATTATTGATGTGTTAGCGTCCGTGAAATTGCAAGAGACTTGGAAAATAAAACAGAGAAGCATGAGGGTGCCTTTAAGTCTCTCACGGTAATGTTATCAATTAAAGTATTTATTAGAACAACCAGGGTCATTCACTATACATGTGAAAAACTTAATACTATTAACGGCTCAACCTTGCTACAATAAGCATAAACACAGAAGTCATCTCAGTCTATGTTAGTAACCATGACCTAATTTAATTTTCAATGCCAAGTGTTATCTCCATATTTTATCAAATAATATTATTGATTATTTATCACCCATTGATCAGCTTTCATCATAATCAAATTTAAAAAAAGAAACGATAAAGTGCGAGTCGGACTCGCGCACGAAGAGTTCCGTACAAACTTTTAGTTAGGTTATTTATATAATACTAGCTTTCCGCCCGCGGCTTCGCCCGCGTGGAATTCGGTTATATTGCGGTATAAAGTAGGGATGTTGCGGATGCACTTTTTTTCACTTCCGCGGATGCGGATGCGGATGCGGATTTTAAGAGGCTCACATCCGCGGAAGCGGATGCGGATGCGGATCTGTAAAAAAAAAATTAATCCTTTCTTTATCTATACATAAAAATGAAATTGGAGTGTCGGTTTGTAATATTGAAATAACCGTTTTTTACTACATGCATATGAATATATATATATATACGGTACATACACCAAAATAACAAGTTTTACAATTTTTGTCTGTCTGTTTGTTCGGGCTAAGCGCTTAAATGGCTGGACGTCCTGTAACCTGAGGTCTCTAGTCGTTCCGTTATGTTTCCATGAAATCTGTCATTCTCATTTTCTTCGCTCTTTCGGTACTTGGAGATATTGTTCGAGAAGCCAAGATGTCTTTCGTGTTTCTGTTAATCTTCAATATACCTAGGTAACACTGAAAATGATTAGAAAATGAAAAAAAACTTAATGTAGAAAGTTGCCAATACTCTTATTGTTTTTCCAAGTAATCTCAGTTCCTCTCTACACATCGTCGCATTCGATGGAACCACTGAGAAAAGCAGTGGGCCCATTCTTCCTTAGAGGCCTCTTCTATGGCATTTTCGTGCGCTTTCACCGCATCTTCAGGGCTCGTAAAGCGAATACCTCGAATTTTATCTTTAGTTCTTGGGAATAAATAAAAGTCGCAGGGCGCCAGGTCAGGACTGTATGGCGGATGACTCATTATCTCGACACCTGCCATAGTCACATATTCAACAGTCCGTTCTGCGGAGTGCGCTGAAGCATTGTCGTGGTGAAGGAGGATCCTGCTTCGAGGGCGCTGCTGTCGATTTTTTTCTAAGACAACAGGCAAACAGCGATTGACATACCAGTCTGCAGAAACTGTCCTTCCATCTCCTAACACAACTGTCGCGAATGCCTTTTCTGACCAAAGAATGAGGCAATCATCTTTTTTCCTTGACTTCTTCCTTTCTTTACCTTAGTTAGGCGATCCTCGAAAGGAAACACCCACTGAGCTGATTGTCTTTTGGTTTTGGGTTCGTAGCAATATATCCAGCTTTCATCACCTGTGACGATGTCAAATACAGCATTTGAGTCACTGCTGTTGAACTTATCTAACATTTGGCGACACCAGTCCATGCGAAGGTGTTTCTGGTCGTCGGTTAAAGTATGGGGAATCCATCTAGTACAAAGCTTCCTGACGCCTAAATGTTCGTGTAATATTTTTTGAACTTGACTCATACCAATGCCTAGGTTTGCCCGTATCTGCTGATAGGTCACTCTCTTATCATCCTCTATCATGCGTCGCACAACACTGATGTTATCTTCAGTAGTCGCTGTTAAAGGACTTCCCTCACGTGGATCATCGTTGAGATTGCTATGTCCACGCTTAAACTCGTTAAACCAATCGTAAATAGTGGCACGAGATGGGGCTTCATTAAGAAATGCTAATAGCAGCCTATCATAGCTTTGTTGTTGAGTAAGTCCACAACGAAAGTCATAAGAAATCATTGACCGAAAGTTTTCTCGCGTTAGGTTCATTTTCACTTGTAACAAGAGTTTTAGATTTGCCGCCAATTCACAAAAACAAATCACAAATGAACGCAATATACTACATTAGGTTACCAAAGAGTTCTAAAATTGAAATTCAAAAAAGTTTTCATTAGTAATGTTTCTAACTGGTCAGTTCTAAACATTTTCAGTGGTACCCACGTTTCTTTCACGTCATCTTTAATCTTTAACTCGGTCGACACGCCCCTTCCCTTTCTTTCTTGTCACGATCTGCTACACATCCGCATCCGCATCAGCTCCGCATCGATTTATGCGGATGCGGCTGCAGATGCGGATGTCTAAATCGATGCGGATGTTCCGCATATGCGGATGCGGATGCGAATATTCGCAACATCCCTGGTATAAAGCACAACTATAAGATTAGTTGTGCTTTATATTAGACAATTAGTTGTTAAACCAAAACTGAATGGTACACTATATTATATGTTTTCCCTTGTGGAGCAAAAACATGCAGTTTTGGGCACTGGAAACCCGGGAACACGCTACATAGAGCTGACCATGCGAAAAACAATGTTTTTCCAAGCTATCATTCCACTTCTTATGTATTTTAAAAAACACATCGATACCATGTTTTAAAAAACACCCAGCGCCATCTATCGCATACCTCAAGAACTAAATAACGTAACTAATACTTATACCAATTAGTAATTCGTTGACTTTAGTGATTTCAGGATAAGTAGATGTAAAAAAAACAATTTAGACGATAAAACAAATTGTACGTCATCCCTCGGGAATTCTTCATTTTCGTATCATTTAGCTTCAAAATGTACATGTTCACATTCGTTTGCAACATATAAGTAGAGGTAAAAAAAACAGTTTAGACGATAAAACAAATTGTACATCATCCCTCGGGAATTCCTCATTTTCGGGGATTCATTATCGTATCATTTAGCTTCTAAATTTACATGTTTATATTCGTTTGCAATATTTTACCTTGTTTTAAACGACACACAGCACCATCTACAATCCATCCATCAAGCAAACAATATTTTTGTTTTTCCTCGGGAATATCAATTTTTTTCCAGGATAAAAAGTACCCTATTATTTAATCCGGACTTTTATCTTTACGTCTGCAAAATTTCAAAGCAATCGGTTCAGTAGTTACGGCATGAAAGCGGAGCAAACAAACAAACAAACAAACAAACAAACTCACTTTCCGATTTATAATATTAGTAAGGATAACTCAATATTCTGTGAATATTTAGCGTCTACCTGTTGCCATTATCAATACCGAGCAAAGAAATCAGGTTTGTCGTATTGGTATTTGACGACCATTGCCTTCGTCATCCTATGATCACTGCTCCTGTAAATGAGTCGAAACGTCAGGATTAAATATAAAATAAATGATGCATAAAATCCACAAAACAGTTGTTTTATTCAAACGTGTAATGTGAGCGAAAGTTTAAGAAATAAATATTATTGTAAGAAGGTATTAGACCGTGAAGATGCTTCTTCTTGTTGAGGTTCTTCGAATTGAGTGTGACTTAAAATATTAAAGGAGGAACACTTTAAATCTTATGTCTTAGGAAATACGAGTGTTTCGAAAGGAAACAGTTTTCATAGCGGTGCTGCCGTTCCCACGGGAATCCGGAAAATAAAATATACGTTGGCAATAATGTCGCCGCCGTGTTGTCAATTGGAACTTTTTATAGTTAGCTTTAAGGTTGGTTTTAGAGTAGTATACAAGAGGCAATACCGGGGAGTCACGATCCCTAATAATGAGCGTAGATTGCGAGCCAGGACTTTACAAATACGGTGAGTCCACGACTAATCGGGCTGTCTGAGCGATTCTCTGATGTGTTCATTTAAATGAGACAGATTTCTCTACGCTAGATAAATAGTTTGAATGCAGTTTTGTTCGGTTCGTAATAGCTTAAGATTAAGCTATTCGTAATATGTATTCTAGCTATAAACGTTAATATCATTTTTAATAAATTTATAGACCAATTTATGATATTTTGTTCTTACACTTTCGCGCACTTATACATAAAACAACTTATTTGGGATTTTTTGCTTATAATTTATATTTAACCCTAACATTTCGACTCCTTTACAGGAACTGTGAACACAGGATGACTAAGGCATTGTTTGTTATATATTTCATAATATTTTAAAACTAAGATGGTGGTCGGTCCCTCTGCCCGAGTTTCTTTCGCCAGTTCTTCTCGGAAGGGCCTCTCAATTTCCAAACTGGTATACTAAGTATATAATGTAATCGCAGTGAGAATCTAATAACTAAATAAAATGCAAAATTGCCCGATTAAAAATATTGTGACGGTAGTACAATATAAATGACGACCATTGCCTTAGTAATCCTGTGATCACGGCTTCAGTAAAGGAGTCGAAACCTCAGGATTAAATATATAATAAATTATCCGTAAAAAGTTGCTTTATTTAAATCAATTTATGAGTAAAAAATATGCTTTGTTTATGACTATTGTATCCTACGAATATTTTTTCTTTATTCCTTCATTTTATCGTTTTCAATGTAATTAGTAATTATTGTTTTCCCTATATAATTGTCACAAGCAGTCACGTAAAATACATTTCCGTAACGTGATTCTAATTACAATTCCTAACACAATGCAAATCGTTTGTAATTTAGATTCAGTTTTCGTATTAACTAATAATATCTATAATTCCGCCAGTGGTTCTGAATATAAATACCGATTAAAAGGTCATTATTAGGACTGCTGGTCTGCAATAGAAATACAAACTCGTCGTCAACCCTTTAGGATTGTTGATGGCGTTCAATATATAGGGATCGTTGTGTGGGTATATTAAATATTAATAGTGTTTTTTAAATTAGTTTTAACTACATTGATGGCGGTTAAGTATTCTTTATTATTGACTAGTTGTGCCCGGTGTATTTTCTGCTGACTATCCATAAACTTTTTCCGACAAGTGTACAACAACTTTCATCGTAATCAGCTGACTACTTTACAAATTTTTGTGAGGCTAACGAATTGTTCTTGATTTGTATATATAAGATTAATAAACATATTTAAGAGAGAGACGAATTTCTTAGCATTCCATGGATTCACCGTGTGTATTATGTGGTAATTAGAGAAACTTCGGGCAGATCCTGGGATTTGTGACACAGGTCTAGTTTAAGGAGCCCCTTTCCGATGCACTTCAACACTCACCTTAACTCCCGTATAACTCAAAATGTCCAGCCGAATCTGGTATGAACCTGCTAATGCAGCTTTGATTATTCGTTATAGGCAGGCAAAGGCCTATATTTAAAATTACATACATGGAATACATAATCGCGTAACGTACGTTTACTTAACGCTCCAACAATAAATTACAAATTTACTAGTTAGACTGTGAATTAAGTCAAAGGAAGTTATTGCATCTTTATATAGTTAATTTGTGAGTGTTTATACACATTTATCAAGACTAATAATGGTTGGAAAGTGCAAAATATTGTGATCGAAAATCTTCTAACAAGAAAAATAATCACATCTACCTAACAAACTAACAGTTTAATAGCGCATTCGACTAAACGCGTAAGCGACATCCATCGCACGGCGCTTACGCCCTTTTTCCCGCGGGGAATTAAGTTTGGATTCTACGAGTAACATTAAAAAGAAGACGGCCTTTATTACGGTGCTGAAAACATTACAAATAAATACTTTGAAATAAAATCGAATTTAAAAAAATCATATAATCAGCATTGCCAAAAATGAATTGTGCGGGCTGTAATAAACAAATAGTTGATAATAATCACTTAAAGTGCAACACCTGTAACACTAAATACTGTTTGGAATGTCTAAGTATCGGACAAGTAAATGTATCAGATATTCACTCCAAACAACTGGCAAAATTAAAGTGTCCTTCCTGTGCTAATGTAACCAGGCGAAGAAATGATGATTGTTCTCCGGTTAGATCGGGAAATGCAATCGGTATGCTCAAACC
The DNA here is from genome assembly GCA_927399485.1 of Calamotropha paludella. Classification (NCBI taxonomy): domain Eukaryota; kingdom Metazoa; phylum Arthropoda; class Insecta; order Lepidoptera; family Crambidae; genus Calamotropha; species Calamotropha paludella. Next base: position 413,873 of record OV656822.1, read on the forward strand.
AATCACTGGTACAAATCAAGTAACACGGATCGCTTCACAACAGACACAAGGAAGTAACGAACTAATTTTGGAGGAGATTCGGCGTCTGCGCTCGGATATGAATAAACAGTTTGAAATACAAAAGATTAATCTCGAGAAGACAAACACTGTACTGTCTACAATGCAAACAGAGATTGCTGATCTGGGTAGTAAGATATCGTCTATAAGAGCCGACCTCGAAGAAGCAACGAAATCTGTTCAGTTCTTGTCCGAGTTTCATGTCGATCAGGTCAAGTTCAACAAAGAAACTGAAGCCTCTATTATCCACCTCGTTAAAGATAATGCATCCCTGTGCACTCAGGTAGCTGATATGAGTCAACAATTAGCGCAAATGGAACAACAGTATAGAGAATGCAATATTGAAATCCAGTCAGTGCCTGAATTCAAAAATGAAAATCTTCTAAACTTGATTAATCAACTTCTGAAAACCGTTTCGTGCGGTATTCCTGAAACTGAAATTTTGTCTTTTCACCGTGTGGCTAAGCAAAACTCAAATTCGAATCGACCCAGGAATATTGTTGTCAAGCTAATTAATACGAGGATCCGTGACAAAGTTTTAGGTGCAGTAAAGGAGTTTAACCAGCGTAACAAACAAAACAAACTTAATTCCTCTCATCTCGGCATAGCTTCAAACAAGGAGCCAATATACGTCTCGGAACATTTATCACCGGCAAACAAGCTACTCCACGCCGCAGCACGTTCAATCGCTAAAGAAAAGAAGTATGAGTTCGTTTGGGTAAAAAATGGACGTATTTTTATACGTAAAGATCAAAAAAGCGCTTCCAAACTAGTGAAAAATATTGACTTCTTAAAAACACTGTAAGGTATCTTTCTTTTCTTTTTTTCCTTCTTGTCTAAGCATGCTATTTGTATATTAAAAAGTTAAAATGTCAAGTGTATTTTTACAAATATACTACTCCAATGCTCGAGGACTAAGAACCAAAACTGAGAACTTATACACTGCAGGGCTTGAACATGACTATGACGTGATAGCGCTTACCGAGTCTTGGCTAAATGACACAGTATTTGATCGCGAGCTACTTGATGACAGATATGAAATATTTAGGAGGGATCGTTCTTCTACTTCCTCTCATCAAATTAAAAAAGACGGGGGAGGTATTTTATTGGCAGTCCTTAAAAAACATAAAGCGCATAGGCTGACACATTGGGAGTCATTAGGGGAAGAAATATGGTTAGTATTAAAACGTGACAATGAGACCGACTTGTACATTTGTGTAGTGTATGTTCCCCCGCCTGTTAAAACAGATTATCTAGATTACTTGCTTAATAATATTACTCACAACATACAAAACAACATTCATCTTTCTTCCACGGTGTTGGTATTGGGAGATTTTAATCTGCCTTCTATAGCATGGGTGAAGGGTGTCAACAGCAATTATTATCTGTCTTCTTTACCGATCTTCGGCAATCTTGAGAACTTGCTTGTTGATACTATGTCATTCAATAACCTTTTTCAAAGTAACACCATTCTTAACAAAAATGATAAAATGCTTGATCTAGTTTTTTCAAATAGACCTGAAAGTCTTACAGTAGAAGCGGTCAGTGACGTGTTGCTGGATAAGGTAGATGAACATCATCCTCACTTGATGATCAGCATATCATTGTCCAGCGGTTATAAAACTATGAAGCATAAAAAAATTAAACGTCTTAATTACAGAGCCAGTAATTTTGAATCAATAAATTATGAGTTGTCTTTGCTCGATTGGAACTCAATTTGGCGTGAAGTTGAAGACATTAATGATATGGTAGACATATTTTATAACACAATTCAGCCTATAATAGATAAATTTACTCCGAGCAGTGTTTACAAGGATGAAAAATATCCTGTATGGTACACCTCACAACTTATCAAAGTTATTAAAGAGAAAGCAAGGTATCATGCCAAATACAAAAGGTATAAAAATCCAAAAATACTCTTTCGATATCCTAAGGAAACGTTGTAACTCTTTAATCAAGGAATGCTACGAAAATTTCAAAATTAATGCCAAAGAATATCTACAAAATAAACCTGGATATTTTTGGCAATTTATAAAAAGAAAAAGAAAAAATTGTACATCCATCCCTCGTAAGATTAGACTAGCTGATGAATCGGCTTCCGGTGGTCAACAAATATGTGACTTATTCTCAAGGTACTTCCAGACGGTCTATCAGGAGAGAGACCCCTCACCAGCCGTTTGCAATTTCAGAAATTCTAACTTTAATAACAACTTACCTTCACTTTGCGGCTGTTCGATAGCTGAGGAGGAAGTATTTAAATATTTGTCATCCTTAGACTGCGATAAGGGAGGTGGGCCTGATTCATTACTGCCAATTTTATTTAAAATCTGCGCTAAACGTTTAAGTAAGCCCTTATGTATGATATTTAATAAATCTCTAAAAACAGGAACTTATCCAAATAGGTGGAAAATTGCATACCTCACGCCGGTTCATAAAAGTGGAGACCTGGATGACGCAACTAACTATAGACCAATATCTATGTTGTCAATTGCCGGGAAAATCTTGGAGTCTTTTGTGGGTCATTGTTGAGATGGTGTGAGTCCTACCTCAGGAATCGATCTCAGTTGGTGGCTATGTAAAATGTACCCTCTGGCGTTCCACAAGGGTCCCATTTGGGACCGTTATTTTTTCTTATATTTATAAATGACCTAGCGCCTTTCATAAAATCTGAAGTTAAACTGTATGCAGATGACTTAAAGGTTTATAGAGCAATTTTGTGTCCAGAGGATGAACATATTCTTCAACGCGATTTGGATGCAATTTATGATTGGTGTGATAGTAATGGAATGAAGCTTAACTTAAATAAATGCTTTCACATTAAATTTACTCGTAAGACTCATCCTTCTAACGCCAATTATTTTATACAAGGTAAGCCGTTAGCGGAGGTCTCCCAGATTCGTGACTTGGGAGTAATTATGGACAGTTCTTTGAGTTTTCGACATCACATAGACTCGATAATTGGTAGAACTTCAAAATTGTCTGGTTTTATCACTCGGCAGATGAAAATATTGAAAGATCCAAAACTTACTATTCTCATTTTTAATTCTATAGTACGCAGTATCGTGGAATATTGTAGTCCAGTGTGGAATCCCGGCTATCAAACCCATTCTGAAAGACTAGAGCGAGTGCAGAAGCGCTTCTTGTACTATTTGGCGTATTCGGATGGCATGTGTAGGCGATTATCCTCTTACCAGGCTCGGGCCAATCACTATGGTCTTTCCCTTTTAAATGCGCGCAGAAAGATTTCAGATGTTATGTTCCTGTTCAAGTTGATCCATGGTCATATCGACTCTCCAGAATTACTAGAACGAGTAAATATCACTCTCCCACGAATTGGCAGTAGGTTAAAGAATCGCAAAACATTCACTCTCCCCTTGTGTAGGACAAGACTCGGTCATCACTCACCACTGTATCGAATGTGTCATATGTGCAACTTTATCAGATCCGATTTTGATATTTTTAATGGTTCTTTGGCTTCAGCAAAGAAGGCCTTAAAGTCATTATTTTAAATACTATATTATAAATATTATCTTGCAAAACTTTTGTTAATGTTTTTGTTTTATAAATTAATCACAATTTCTATTTATTTGATTGTTAATAATTAATGTTAGAAAGCTTCCTAGACCAGAAATTAGTCCGTGCTTATTAGTAACGTTTAGTGACGCATGTTGTGCTTACAACGAGTAGGTTTCAATGTAGTTTGATAAGTTATAAATGTATTCTTAGTTGTTCATTGTGATCATTGTAAACCAGTTTTGTGAGCCTAATAAAAAAAAAAAATAATAAAGATAGGAAAGCGCTTTTATCACCATATCGCCTGATGGTAAGCGAAAATGCTAAGTGACGAAATCTAGGATGTGCAGCGCTTGCTTATAAGATATAAGACCTATTCACTCGTCATTTAAGGACCGCTAAATTGTATTATATAATTACAATTATATGATAATAAAAAAACCATGAATCTAAAATAAAACAAAAAAATATTGGGAATAACAAAATCCAAATGTAAATTCAGCTTCACCGCCGCTGTTAAGAATGGTGAGCAAAAGGCTGGCAGCGTTTCCTCGTTGGATAGCTGCCTAAATTGTATGCGTCAGGAAACACAGATTTAGGCAAAGAGTTCCACTCTTTAGCAGTAGGCATGATAAAATAAAATATTATGATTTAATATTCCAATTTTTTTATTATTTTGAATGAGTTCACCCTCAAGTCTAGACAGGATACACAATAGAACGAACTAACATAGGAGGTGCCTATTCACCCTGGATTTAAAGACGGACGGATTCTAAGTATTCGGAAATACAGTCGCAGGAAGTGAGTTTTATTCCTTCGTTGTGCGCAATATGAAAGACGTAAAAAAGAGAGAAGAGAAGTGCGACAGGTAGGAATAGCAACCGAGAAAGTGTGGTAGCTTGAGTGCGTCTGGATGTCCGATGGAAGAAAGGAGATGGCGGTATGATCACTTGCAGCTCCTGAGCACACTTTCCAAAATACAGTCTGTAGAAGACCGACAGATAGGCAACTTTGCGGCGTTGAGCTACTAAATTAGGTATTAATTACTAAGGTTAAATTTGTTATAGTAGCTTAGAAATTAATGAGCCCTACATGCTCCGAGGCAAAAGACGCTGTATGCTGAAGTACCGATTTTGTATTACCTAGTTCGGCATCAGATGTAAAATAAAAAAATAAACTATTGAATAGTAGTTAATAATGATATGGAATGAGTGGAGTATGTAGTGATTTTCTTTATGAGAAAGCATTTACATTCTAGAAAGAAATGGCTAACGATGTTATTTTTTAGCCATCTAAGAAAAGCCAACGCAAATGACGTCATTGGTATGCCTTATAGCAAAATATAAAATTGTTTTCGTCCACCTCAATGGATTCCCATGCAATCAGAATCCAGGTCATTAATCACCAGATCATTTCATCTGTATTACAATCTGAAGAAATATAGTGAGGTATACTTTATTTTTCATAATAGTTTTCTACCTTAACTTTGTTCGCACTATAGGCAGGGTACTTACTCGTATATTCGTAGATCACATATTATTGGTTTGCTATTAGGTTTTGATTCGCTTTTTATGCTCTTGGGATATCATTAGAGAATGTTCCTTTCACACATGTAACTGAACTGCCTTTAGAGAGATTTAAAATGAGCATGGGCTATTACAGAATTGATGATTGGAGCGGAGCTCCCATGTAGGGGAATGCAATCCCAAGGGGTGGAATTAATGGCCTTTGTTTGAGGACTATACTTCTAATTAATATTTTGTAAAGTAAATTTTTCTAATGCATTTTGACAAGCGCTTGAAAAGTTTTCTTAATTTACTGTCTGTAACACATTAAATGAAAAAAATAACCCCTGCCATGGCATAGTTGACTTTCAATAAGGGCATTGTAAATGTTCATATTGAATAAAAAGCATTTTATCTTTATCTTCATAAATTATTGAGTAAAAACCTCGATAGCGCAGTGGTAACAGTGTCAGTAACATAGTCAATTTTGATAAAATCCGTTACCTATAGAATAACTAAATTTTAAAAGCTTTTAAATAAAACAACTTCTTAATTGATATTTGTGCTTTTATAATAATACTACATATTGTTTGCCAAAATGTATGACACTTTATTAATCAGCTACATTCCATCAAATAAAATCTTAATCTTCTAACTGCCTACCTTAGGAAAAGACGTCCGTTCTTTATGCTTGTTCCCGCAAAAAAATGACGTGACCGGGGTATCACACGTCAATCCCCTTCCTCACAGATTAGTAACATTACTCTGTACCATCATTGAAACGAATGTTGCCAGTGAAATTAAAGTTATCGATCTTAAAATCAGTATTGCTATCAAATCAATTGTTATCATCATCGAATCCTAACAATATTTCATCATCAATCATGATGTTTACAGGAGCCGTGATTACAGGATGACTATACTATATATATACGTCATATTTTCTACTACACCTTCACAATATTTGTTAATCGGCCACGTTCCTAACTGATGAATTTTTTATATATATAAAAAAACCTTAGTCATCATGTGATCACGACTTCTATAAAGGAGTCGAAACGACAGGATTAAATATAAATAAATTATGCGCAAAATTTGTAAAAAAAGTCGTTTTTTTCTTAACAGTTGCTTCGAAAATAGCAGAGTTATATGCTCTTTTAAAATGAACGAGTTGTAATACAGATCTTGTTATGCATTTTTATTGCGTGAAAAGCCATTGAAACTCCATCGTTGCGAATCGCTTTAAAAGCGTTGGGGCATTCAGTTTATTTTATCTGGCGAATGGCGTGGATGAATGTCCGTTACTATTCTTTTGTGCTGTTGTTTCCAATTTGCGTATTTTGCGTTCGTACGCAAACGAGCCAGCATGATAAATAACTTCAGCGATGAATATAAATAACGAAAAAAAAATGGATGCTTCATTGAAATATACTAGTTCATAGTAGTAGCTAGAGTCTCGGTAGCTTAGCGTTCAGAACGCTCGTCCGGATAGCGAAAAGTCGTGGGTGCGAATCTTACCTGGAGACTCAGAGAAGTGATGGCTTTTTTTTAACATGCTTTTAAATAACTTCACTTGTATGTTTGTTTGTATAGGAATCTCCTAACGCGATTATTTACCGAAAAAAACATTTGTAAAAAAACTTTTTTTTTTTACAAATTTTGCATTGCATTAGATGATTGACAAAAAAAAACGTCAAACTCTGGTCGTTCAGAAGGTTCTTTAATTGTATATAGATGAAGTTTATTTGTCTTCATTACTTTTCAATGAAACATCCAATTTTTATATTAAATGAAATTTTGTTCAAGACAAATTGTTAAAGCCACCATTTTAATGAACTTGTTTTTTTGTTGTCTATTCTTTCTTAACAAAGTTTTTGACTGCAACTTTGGCAATGTTTCAAGGATTTGGTTGGTTATATGGCTCGATAATATGACGTAGGGTGATTTGTGTTGAGTTTCCAGTGTAAATTTTATTAGCGTGTTAATTTATAAACTATTAGTCAGTTAACCAATCAATATTTTTTAGTTAATTAAATAGATAAAAGCTTTATTTCCCACTTCATATACACATCATATACACATTATTAACAAAAATACCATGTGAATAAAACAACTTTTTTACGAATTTTGCGCATAATTTGTTTTATACTTAATCCTGACGTCAAATAATATAATAAATATTTAAATGTGTAATGTGCGCGGAAGTGTATCATATCTTAGTGTAGAAAACAGAGTCGTCTTTAATAAAAATGTGTGTACCGAACCGAAGCAGTACGGAACGGTCGCAGCTCAGCATCGTACTCGTATTAACTCGCTTCGCGTCGCTGAAAGCCAGCAATTTGGCTTTCAGCTACAACCACGAGTGACCAAAAAAGACGATGACCAGCAACATCGGTGTCTGTGTGATATTTTAAAACATATAATGAAACATAACATGACGGAGCATATATTAGTATGTAATATATTTTTATATATTTAATAAGCGTGTACTTAACGCTTATTAAATATATAAAAATATCAAATATATAAAAATGTGTAATAATTATAAATAAATAAATAACCAAGTACTTAATCCCAACTTAATTAATGCTAGTTACTAATTATTCATTATTATAATTATAACATTCGACACCATTGCTGCACGTCATACATTACACCTTACACGCACGACACAGTCCACTCGTTTTTGCTTACTTCCTTTTTATATAAGTAAACCCTTAATTAACTGAAATCGCATGAATATGGTAATAGCTTTTAGGGGTGTAGTATTTGTAAATAAATTAATACTGCTTAAGAAGCCTTTTATTATATATTTATTTTATATATATATATATATATTTCTATGAATATTACATATTTATGTATCATATACATATATGAGACAGACGGGAGTTTACTAACGAACTCAAAGAACTGGAGATTTATTATTGTTTTTATATATTTCTATGATTATTACATGTCTATCCGTTACCCTAGTATCCATAACACAAGCCTTATAGTGCTTACTTTGGGTTAGGCTAATTGGTGTGAATGTAAGAAATATTTATTTATTTATTTATTATTATTTATAATATATATATTAATCCGTGTCACTGTGTTTGACCGCAATGAACTCTGAAACTACTCAACCAATTTTAATGTTTTTTTTTTCATTTTGCTGGCTTTGTTTTGATTAAGGACATGATGTTTGATTTAAATCACAGTAATGTGTGGTCGTGTCAGCTAGTAAAAAAAGTAAAATAAACATGGATTTCCGAAATTCAGGAAGAAATTGTTATATTTAAAATACAAATAAATATGCTTCTATCAAGACTTGAACCTTTAAATGAGGTTCAAAGCGAAATCTTTACCAAGTCATAAAAGTCATGTTATTATGTTTACAAAAAGCCATGAAAGTATACCATGCATTTTAATTTTTATTTAGAATAAGTAAGCACTTGACCCGTTATCTCGCCTGTTGGTAACACAGACTCCAGCAAAGAGATCCCCTCTTTAGCGGTACGTATCACAAAATTAACTTTATCAATTAAACTAAAACGCCTAGTACGACTCTTCGGAATATTAACCATATAATGGTGGTTGGTGGCGCCTATTTGTAACTGTGGTTGTCCAATGGGGAAGGCGGAACAAGGCTGTGCAATTTTGCTGCACACTCTCCGAAATGTTTATTATAAAAAACGGATAGGCTGCTACGTAAACATGCAATTTTTTCTCATCTTAGCGAACACAAAGAAGATTCTAGAATAATTTTAGACGAGCTCCGAGGGCGTCCATCGGAGGCCTTCATAGTGGAAATGCATACATTGAAATTGTGGCAAGCAAATAGTCGCTCGGGGCATGCAAACCACTTGTCTACCTCCACACTAAACTAAGCTCTAACATTTGGTACGTAAGGTTGATAATCTATTTCTGGTTTATGTAGACCACCGTGCTTTCTCTCATGTATATGGGAATATCGCCGTTACGCTTTTGTAATAAAGTCGTGATTTGGTTGCGTTGAAGATGAATAGCGGAGTTCAACAGGTTGGGGTTTAGTCGTACATAATGTTAATGTTTGGTTGTGTGAGTTGGAGGAGTGTGTTTGTGTGTTTCATCTCGAGCTCGGATGTGAAAGGTCAGCGTGCCACGTGACGAGGGTGTCCAATTATCATGAAAATGTTGAGGTGAACCTGAAGTTTTTAAATCTCAACCGACACGCTGACCTGATATTGAATACAAGAAAATGTAACGAATAATTTTCTCTATCTGCGGAAATACTTGGTGGTTTTATAAAAATATATATCAGTTCTCTACTTAAACACAAGGTAGTATTTTCAATAAAGGGACTTAAATTCTAGTCATTTAAAAGCGTAAGTTAACATCTAATTTATCTTCTAAGCTAGTGAATGGAGAAAATGTTGTCCTTTTCAATTTTTAATGATTTTATTTGTGGTGAGTAAGGGATTTATCAACTTTGGGAAATATATAAGTATAAAAAAAGAAAATAATACAATTACCTATCCATCTGCCATGAGTGTAAGCAAAGAATTAAAATAATAACGCCATTATTGGCCGATTTGGACGACCGTTTGGTGCAACGGTAGCGATCTTGCCTTTCGCACCGATGGTCCTGGATTTGGATCCCGGAAGGGGCAAATCAATACGAGCATTTGTATCCGAGTCATGGGTGTTTCTATATATTTCTATGAATACCACATATCTATGTATCATATATGTATGTCTTCCATTACCCGAGTATCCATAATACAAGCCTTACAGTGCTTACTTTGGGCTAGGCTAATTTATGTGAATGTAAGAAATATTTGTAATAATTTATATTAATTATTTGACCGATTTTGAAGAAATTATATGTCAATTTTTGTCAGTTAAGTATGTAATTGCTCTATTTTTATTTGTAACGAAATTATTACAAGAAAAAAATCAACTTATTTATGGTTTTATATATTTCGTCCCTTAGCTAACAACACCGCATAAGTCATTTTTACCAACTTTACAGGAGACGAAGAAAACTGTCTATTTAAAAAAAATCGGTGAAATTTTAACTAAAGTATACCTATATAATATACTTATTATAATATGCTTATTATAATATACGTATTAATATAATACACTTGTTAAACTAACACTTGTTAATAAAAGAGGAAATGAGAGATATCAAAGAGTCAATGAACTTTATGAATACTCAATTTGAAACAATTACGAGGGAACATAGTGAGTTCAGTAAAAAAATTAAACTCTTGGAGACAGGAAACATTGCAATGCAGTCGAAAAAAGATGACTTATCTGTTCGCCTCAATCAGATGGAACAAAATGCGCGAATGAGTAACATTGAAATTCAATGCGTACCCGAAAAAAAGGATGAAAATCTGCTGAGCATACTGACTGCACTAGGTAAAACTATCGATTGTCAGATCAACGTGGAACATCTGGCTCATTATACTCGCATAGCAAAGTTAAACAAAGATTCAAATCGTCCGAGGTCTATTATTGTACAATTTACCTCAACTAGGATGCGAGACCAATTTCTGGCTGCTGCAATAAAATACAACAAGGCCAAGCCGAATGATCGGCTAAACAGGTTACACGTTGGTATTTCTGCGAGCATCTATCCGCTACAAACAAAGCCCTTCATGCTGCAGCAAGACAAGTAGCTAAAGATAAGGGATATAAATATGTGTGGGTGAGAGGTGGTCGTATATACATGAGGAAGACTGAAGACTCGGCGTTTCAAATCATTAAGAGTACTGAGACATTGAGTAAACTACCATAGTTTCGTACCATAATTATAGTGAAATATTTATTTTCTTTCGTTATGTTTCTGAATTTTTATCTTTCAAAGAGCTAAAAATATATTATCAAAACGTTCGCGGGTTACGCACTAAAACCCACAAATTTTTAAACGAAGTAATGTGCAATAATTTCGATGTCATAGTTTTGAATGAAACGTGGTTAAATGGTGGTGTAAGGAGTGAAGAGCTATTTGATGACAGGTATATAATATATAGAAGAGATCGTGAAAACACTGGATTTCATGGAGATAAAGAGGGAGGAGGTGTTCTAGTCGCTGTTTTAAAATCAATCAAGTCAGCCCGTAGATTTGAATGGGAAAGTAAATGCGAAGACCTTTGGGTGGTTCTAGATTTTAAAGTAGGTAACTCTGTACATCAAGTAGCTCTTTGCAGTGTATACATACCACCTCCTGTTAAAAGGCTAATATTGGAACAATTTGTGGACAAATGTAGAAACGTAATACTTGATAATTCCGAAATTGATGTCTGCCTCATGGGTGATTTCAACTTAGGTATAATAAATTGGAATTTGGTTAATGATCCAGACAGTGGCTATGTTGCACCGAGCCCCGGTCAAACACTAATAGACATGATTTATTTTCACAAACTTAATCAACTGAATACAACTAGAAATAAATGTAATCGTATATTAGATTTGATACTTACTAACCTCTCACTACCACAATGTATAGTGGAAGCATCTCTTGAAACCTTGAGTGTCATAGATCCCCTACACCCCCCTCTTCAAATTACAGTGTCCCTTAATTCTGACGCCTCACTACATTATAACATTAATGCAAACATCTATAACTTTAGAAAAGCTGATTATACTCGAATCCGTAGCTGCTTGACCGAAATAGACTGGGATAAGATATTTCATAAATGCATAGACGTGAATGAAATGACTGTTCTGTTTTACAATATCTTCATAGCCTGATAAAACAACACGTACCCAACAAAAAATTATGCAATAATTATTCACCGCCATGGTTTAATGCTTCCTTAAAAAGGATGTTACAAGAAAAGGAAAAAATTAGAAAGCGGTTCAAGAAATATAAAAATCCACTGGATGAAATAGAGCTACGTCTACTTAATAAACGCTGCAGTGCATTAGCAAACTCCTCCTTTAAGCAATATCTTGAGAAGACTGAATCAAGTATTAAAACAAATCCAAAAATGTTCTGGTCCTTTATTAAAAATAAAAAAAGTGGGAGGAGCAGTTATCCACATACGTTGACGGACGGGAGCAGGATATCATCAAATGGTAAGGAAGTCTGTGAATTGTTTGCATCGTGTTTTGGGAAAGTTTATGCCCGCTCTAATAATAGGAATATACCCGACCTAAATGGTAACCACTGGGAACCAATCAACAACCACAGCCTCGAACTGACAGCACCATTTTTCAATATGGATCAGATATTGAAACGATTAAAGTCCTTGGACTCCAACAAAGGGGCAGGACCGGATGGTGCTCCCCCTGGATTTATCATAGCGTGTGCCAATGAGCCGGTAAGGCCTCTTCTCTTAATATATCATAAATCACTTCAGTCAGGCATATTTCCTAATGTGTGGAAAGTAGCTAAGGTGGTACCGATTCACAAGGCTGAAAGCGTGAAAGATGTTAAAAATTACAGACCAATCTGAATATTGTCAATTCTAAGTAAAGTATTTGAATCCCTTCTCCGTCCGATTATACAGAACCATTTGAGTCTCTACATAACCGACTGTCAGCATGGATTCGCTAAGGCTAAATCAACCTGCACTAATTTAACTCTTTTTATGGAAACTTTAGTGGAGGCTCTTGATGAAGGTAAGGAGGTTGACGTTGTATATACTGACTTCAGTAAGGCGTTTGACAGAGTGCCTCACAATATACTAATGTCAAAGTTGAAAGCATATGGTTTTTGTGGTTCTCTGTTGACGTGGCTGGAGTATTATTTACATAACCGTAGCTTTTACGTTGTTGTCAATGGGTTTAATAGTACCCCATATATAATATCGTCGGGCGTACCGCAGGGATCACATTTGGGTCCAATCCTATTCAACGCCTTCATTAATGACATCCCTAACTGTTTTTTTACATACCATGCCATTTATGTATGCTGATGATTTAAAATTGGTGGGGATTATTGAAACACCGGAAGATGTAGAAAAAATTCAAGAGGATATTGATCGTATGGTGGAATGGTGTAATGAAAACCTTATGGAATTGAACATTGCAAAATGCCACCACATGAAATTTAGTAGAAAAGTTATCTCCCGGATTAGTAGTTATCAAATTAATGGTGTTCCAGTGAAGAAAACTGAGGAAATTAAAGATCTAGGGGTGATATTTGACAAAAAATTAACCTTTGTCCCGCATATCGAGAGTATTGTCAAAAGATCATACAAGATGTTAGGCTTCGTTATGCGAAATATCAAGGTCTTCAAGAATAATGAAGTTAAGATCCAACTATACAACAGTCTCGTGCGGAGCCAAATAGAATACTGTAGCACTGTATGGAGACCTCACTACGCGACACACTCATTAAGATTGGAGCGGCTGCAAAAAAGATTTCTGTCAAATTTAGCCTATAGGAATGGAATCTACAAAAAAATTCGGTCCTATGAAAAGAGGTTACGGTTTTTTAAAATGATTTCCTTAGAGAATCGGAGAGATCTGATAGATTTATCATTTTTATTTAAAATTTTCAGAAATAAAATTTCATGCTCTTCATTATTACAAAAGTTTAAACTTCGTGCCCCTTTGAGAATTCCTCGAACTCCCATTACCCCACTTTGCCCTCCCCGCCGCAGGTCAGTCTTAGGTTCAAATTCTCCCATTCCAAGGCTTTGTAAACTGCTCAATGGCTGTAGTGATCTAATTGACTTCCACACCGATTCGTTCGCTAAACTTAAGTCAATCCTAAGCCGAACATGGCTTGGCACATGATGCGTAGCACTACTGGATCATGAATCATGGAGCTTTTGTGATTTTTTTTTATTAATTAAATTCACTTTTAACAAGCATGTGGTGTTCACCTTAAAAGGTTGTTACATTTAGTAATGTAAGTAAGTAGTTCATAAGTTTTCTCAATGTAAAGTTAATGTAAGCAACCACTGGTGAACCTAAATAAATAAATAAATAAATGGACAGAGATTTTGAAATTCTCTAGAATAAAAAAAAATAGCAAATAGCATTAGCTCTATGGGATTTCTCATTGAAACAAAAAGCGCGCGTTTTGAAAGTTTTCAGTATTATGGAATTTTAAAATTGACTAAACATTATTAAATTTTAATTTTTTAGTATTACGCTAGATATGGTGCTAGCGACTAGTGTTAACAACTGTTAACTAACTCATGCTTCTACTTGCTCATGACTGTACATATTTGCTGAATCCATCATCATACACACTCCCACGTCTTCACTAATATGATAAAGTTGAGGAGTTTGTTGGTACGGGCTAACCTTTGGAACTACTAATCAGATACTTACGTTTTTCCCGCTTTTGAGCTCATTTTGTTTGAAAGGTTATAGGTTAATTAACATGACGATAAGATCCTTAAGAGAGGAGCAAAAAGTCGTAAAAGGAAACTAAGGGAAAAGGGCCTCGACGGCGGCAACGGAAGAGAAACGAGAAATCCAAAGTACTTTATTTATTTATTTTAGTATTATTTAAAACGTGATCATTACTATGTCTTTTAATTTTTGCTTTTCACTTGAATCAAAGTGGTATCGAGCGTATCAAAAGATTAAAACGGTGGGTAGTCCTACATGTCTGTCCATAACATCCGGCGGATGCTAACTTCAGTTCAAAAAACTTCAGTTTTAAGAAATATACAGTTTTACATGACATCGTGTGAGTCGAAAACAGTATTTACAAATCTGTGAAGAGTTATTACAGTTATCTTATAACTTATAAATCCTCTAAAGTGCTTACGGTTAGAGAAGATTTTATGTTACGCCTTCCAAGCATTATTATGGGAAACTCCCTTTTTCGAGGGAGACCTTTCAGCTGTGTACGTTAACTGTGTAACTTAAAATTATATTTTCCTTATTCAGTATGTAAGTTTTTTTTTTGTATATATCTATTTTTATAGCCATAATATAACTAGTATTGAACAATTAAAAAAATCATAATACAATATTAATTTGAGCGTAGCAAGTGAAGCTTCCATGGATCAGCTTCAATGAAGAATATATGCAACGCCATAACTCTATGAGTTCTTAGCCGATTTTTCGTAATGAATCGAACCAACAGGATTAGGATCGTAACGGAGTCTGAATTATGAAATTCACAAAAATAAAAAAGTTATGACAAAAAAGCATTGGCTCTATGGGTTTCCCATTGAAGTTTTCATTCTTATGGAATTTTAAAATTTACTAATCATTATTGTATTTTATTTCGCTTTTATTTAACCATAAAACCATTATTTTATGCTAAACTGATTTAAAAAAAAAAATAGTTGCAAGGTTAACGATTTATCATTTATAAAAGTGTTACGCTCCGCTCCAATATACGGTGTTAGTAAAGCTTAATGATTAGCAACTACATCGACCAAGTTATATCTAGATATGTTAAAAACAATAAAAAAAATGCATAAACTAAAAAAGGCAAAAGCCAGTCTCACCGTTGCTGTTGAAAAAGGTGCCCTAAAGGCTGGCAGCGTTTCCTCGTTGGATAGCATACTTACTTTAATGTTGTTCTGGTGTCTTTGAACTAAACCACTGCCTAGCATGAAAGTCAGACTCCCACGAACATAAATAATCCATTTTATTAACACCAAATTGTAATTTATTCATTTGCTTAAGGAAAGGAGGGAAGAAGGGGAAGAAGAGGATGCATGCTTTGAATTAAGATTACAGTTACAATATGCGTGCTCCTCCAATTAGAGCGTGAAATTAATTTAGATATTATCTGCAATAGTAACATATATAAAGGCCAACAAACAAAGTGACTCTAGATGGATAAATAATACTAATAATCTCATTCAAAATTACAATATAATAATCAAATAAAAAGACAAACAGTTAAGTGTTTAGCGTTTGTCTTAAAAATCTTTTATTCATTCCTTTCTTCTCGTAATCTGCTTTATAAAAGTCAGGTCTAGTTGATGGTTTCTGTGGCAGATTGGAACTATGAGAGCTGGGTGCAGAGGATCAATCAACGATAAGCTATGATTCCAGCTTGAGGGACCTTTGGCCGGTCTGTTGCTAGGTATCAAGATTAATATTTTACCTTTGTTAGTAAAATATTATACCTAATAGTCGTAAAGTTTGATAAAATAAACATTATTATTATCATGGCTATGGTAAATAGCTTTGTGAAGATATAAGAGTATAAGTATATTGTTGTATTTTCAGGGAGCGAGTTTAAAGGCGCGAGGTTCCAATAGGTCGGCGTCGGATTTCATCAAAAGTTAAGATAGGGTTGACACTTTTACTACTATGCTATATAAAACACATTATCTCTTTTTTTTTTCTTGATCCCAATCAAGCCCGGGGGCCAAGACAGGATCCACAATGGAACGTGCCAACACAGAAGTTGCCTATTCATCCTGGTTTTAAAAAGGTTCTAAAGGAAGGTTATAAAGTACTCGGAAACACAGACGCAGGGAGAGAGTTCCACTCCTTTGCTATGTGCATTATAAAAGATGTTAAGAAGCGCTTAGTGTGATAGGTAGGAAGAACAACCAAGAAAGGGTTGTAGCTCGCCGTTGCATCTGGATGTCCGATGGAAAAAGGGAGATGGCGGTATGAGCTCATGCAGGTCCCGAGTACACTCTTCGAAGTACATTCTGTAGAAGACCGACAGACAGTTTTCTTGAGTTCTTATACTACCTCGCCTATCAGGCATTTATGAGTGTTTTAAATGCAAAATAAATTATTTTAACTGCATAGAATTAGTAGTTAGTAACGTGCCCAATTAAAATATTAGAAGATGCATGTATGACGACCATCACCTTAGTCATCCCGTGATTATGGCTTCTGTAAAAAAGCCATGATAAAGAATAAATACAAAAACAAGGATAAACACCTCACGTTTACCCTGTAATAGTGGTATGAGCATATCAGCACACCTCATAATCAATTCAATATACGTAAATATTTCCGAATACGTCATTCAAATTTGGAACCCTTGTTTCTAGTTTCATTATTTCTCGAATCAAAGGTATCTGAGCCTTGGTTCAGCAATATTCAGTTAAGTAGGTCTTTAATCGTAACTACTCATAGAATTCGATCTGGACACGCCCACTGAGCAAGTTTGGACATCTGATGAAAAATGCTAGCTTCCCTAATTGCACGATATGTGCATTTGTTGATTGAGTGTCTTAGGACTTAAGCATTACGTGAAGACTTAGTAGCAAAGCTAAAAGTCAACCGGCTTGATATTGGCGTCTTGAGTGCGCTTTCAAACCCTATTTCTGAAGCAGCAGTGTTGACTTGTAGGTTCGCAGCGGAAAGCATTATTCTTAGATCAAGTAATATTATTTAGCTTTATACTTTAGTGCATAACCCATATTTATATAGTCACGATGGAGCTAGATATGTAACTGTTTAAAAAGCTCCTTAATAAAGAGAAAAAGAAGGCATATAATCGCAATTGCATCGGTTACTTTGTAACCGTGCTAGGAATGGCAATGATATTTTCAAATATGTCAATCTCTGTTGGAAACATCATCTTTTGGCACTTTCTTGACATTAATGATTATACTAATAATCATAATAATATTTCTTACATTCACGCCTATTTGTCTAGCCCAAAGTAAGCATTATAAAGCTTGTGTTATGGATGCTAGGGTAACGGATACACATACTTATATGCTACATAGTTCTGTTATTTTTATAGGAATATAAATAAATACCCATGACTCAGGTATAAATGCTCTTATTTATCAACAGCTACCCCTTTCGAGATTCGAACCCAGCACCGTCGATGTGAGAGGGCAGGATCGCTAACGTTGCCTTAACCGTTGGTCAATGATCTTACATTTATCTTGATTTTCTAGAACTGCTTATACAAATTTCACTGCGAGTTCCCTCTATGTCGCTGAGAAATAAACTAGCGTTTGTTTGTTCCCAGATTCACGTGTACAGTCTAAACGAGTTTATGTGGCACGTAAGTACTAGTTTTAACAACTGGAAGTCTAGATTCTTCAATACTAGTGTATGGTAGGTGAGAAAGGCATTGAGTACTGTTTCTGTTCTTGAATGGTTTATGACATAATTTTTAAGTTTGTGAAGCTGTTGATTATTTATCTATATTAATATTATAAAGAAGTAAAGTTTGTGTGTTTGTATATTTGTTAAATTGTAAGGGGTAATCTCGGGATCTACTGAACCGATTTTAAAAATTCTTTCACCAATAGAAAGGCACATTATTGCTGAGTGTCATAGGCTATATTAAATGCTAGAAAAAATTTAAAGAATTTTGTCCACCCGTGCGAAGCCGGGACGGGCCGCTAGTGTTGTATAAATTCCATCACTGCATATCCGGTACGGAAATTTGCCGTCTACTTTTTGTTCGATTATTTTGATTCTATTCTTATGTAAACTCTATCATGTAAAAAGGCTGATGATATGATATATAAATTTAAATTATAAAAACAGTCCTTCCCCAAAAACTCTTTGCTTGGATTTTTATTGGCACATGGTGCAGATTAAATAAAAACAATTTAACTCCTCTCTTAATTGATCGAATCATTAATCAAAAAAACAGATCCGTTATATAAGATGTCACGGTGCATTTTTTAAGTAAATTGCGAGTTTTTCAAAGATTTTTTTGATGACTATATGTAAACCCTCTCAACTATGCCTATAACTTTCCCGCAAGTGCAAGTAATATGTTGAACGCTACTGCAGCGCAGAAAATACAAACAAATACCTATTCATTTATATGTAAATTGGAGTATGATATTAAAGCATTTAACTACAAAATTGGTGTATTTTATTAAACTAGAAATTTTTTGATTAGTTTTGACCATTTTAAAAGTTTTTTGTTTTAATTTCTATCTTAAAATAAATACTTGTTGACTTTGTTGTAATCAACGAAAATATAAAATCATAATACTATCATTATTGTGATAACAGAATAATTTTGTTTTTTTGTGGAATTTGTATGGTGATGACATATATATTGTAAATGTCGTTACTTCTGTTAAAGCTGACGAGTTTCTTGCGTCTTGGTAAGAATGTTGGACGATTCAAAACAACTTATTTTAAGTGCATTTGAATAAAGTTATTTTGATTTTATTTTTCATCGACAAGAATTCGACGACGAGCTGCAGTTTTACACACACTACTTATTATCTGAAATAATAGTTGTGTAGAAAATAATGCCTTTTTTCTTATATTTACCTAGAATTAATAATAATAACTACATCAAATGTATTTAAAATATTACGAATTCATCAAATTATACATTCGTGTACCAGCCCTACAGCGGGTCATATGGATTCGTTACTACATAAAAAACACGGCATTGTCCAGTTGTTTCGCCGCTCACAAACGTTAGCACGCTCTGTTTCGAATTCATTTCTCTTTAAATCTCGTTAAATCAGATTTTGCTTTCCATAAAGTAAATTTTTTCACTGAACCAAAGTGAAAAGGCTCATTAGGAAACGTGACATATTGAACCTCTTTGAATATTGGTTATTCAAGATGCGTCAAAGTGGAGCATTATATGATATGTAGAGGATTCTTGCCATGATTAGCGTATTAAGAGACGGTTATTGGCTGTCTTTTTATATATCCTGCATCTTGTAGAAACATTTTCTAAGTCATGTTTTATAATCGTAGTTTATAAGACTCTATAAATATTTATCTTTTTCCATTGCATTATCTCAAAATAAATCACCTTTTTTTTCCTGTACGGCGCCTATTTCTGCGTTACCCTTTTTATTTATTTTAACTTTACCAGTGTTTCCTTCATGAGATCGTTAAGAGCATTGAGACTGCCTTTTGCTGTATCTTGTTATTTCGATTTTTGTCTGAAATAAAGTAGAATTAATTGTTGTATTTTTTAAATACTGGCTGACCCGGCCGCGTGCTGTGTTATAATGAAACCTATCATATATCCTAAGTTGCAATAAATCCAGCAAAATGAAAAAAAAAACATCAGGATTCGGTTGAGTAGTTTCGGAGTTCATCGCGGTCATTTGACCCTAAAAGGGAATTTTTATAAAATATAGATGAAATGAAATAATCCTTAATCAATATATCTTTTTCCTGTACTAATATTCTGTTTCTATAAATATAATAAAATGTATTAAACTTCTTAAGCGCAAATAAAAACACTCCTCAACAGGTATCTACAAAGTCGTTATAATCCCTGCGAGTGATGTTATATTCATTCTTTATATCAACTCTTTGACCTCGGGATTTTCTCAGAAGCTGTCGTCGCCGCCTCCTTCTTCCTCATCCAGTATTCACGAGGCCTGATTGCGTCCACATTATGCCGGCACACGACACCCCTGCCGTCGTTTGTAGCCTGAAAAGTGTTAGCCTTTTATCGTGACCAACGTTCAGCCAAATCTCTGGATTTGTTGAATTTTAATGCGATAAAGATTGAAGTTACACTCCAAGCAAATATAGGGCCATTCATTTATTATGTAAGAAGATTTAGGGGGAAGGGGGATCGACCATGTTTATTTTTGAAGCGAAGCTTCTATACGCACGTTCGGGCTGCTCGCATATAAGCGCTCGACGGCTAAGCGTCAGATTTTATCGTTACATGAGAGCGTAATTTAGTACTGTTACCAGACAGCTGCCTCCCCATCTCAGCCTGCGTGGCCTTCTGTCTCGCATTCACTCATATCAGTGTGCGTGGCTAGCGTGGCTTTCTATCTCTTTCTCGCTTAATACTATTAAGCTTTGCTTCAATCGGGCGTCCCTAGACGGCACTGTTATTTCTTGCAAAAGGGTGGGAGGGAGTCTTTATTGTTCTTACGTGAGATCACAGAGCGTGCAAGAGTGCAGGTGCTAAAGTGCGCTCGGATGCGTATAGATAAACGATTTCCATTCCAAAGGACCCGCGTCATCAGTACTGTGCCTCCCAGGAACTCCTCGCTTGTCAATTTGTCTTCTCTTATTTGTTTTAATTTCAAATGTGTATCAAATTTTCCCTTAGATTTCTACGTAATAAATTTTAAACAGATCTTAACAGGAGGTCAGGCCTATTTTAATTTTTTTTCATGTAGGGGGAGGTGATCAAAACCTTGCAAAAATGATCTTACGTAATAAATAAATGGCGCCTATGTTAGCTACTCGACGTATATGATCTCAATTATCAGAACTACATATGTATTGAACTGAATATATTATAACTTAAAATAGCGTGCATGAGCGAACGTGCATTTCCTTCAAACCATGGATTCGCCCTTGAATCTAAAGAAGACTCAAGGAGTAATTGAAGACGAGTCGCATACATAATTTCGGAAAATCTCACATTTGAAACACAGTTGGATCTTCGCGACCTCTGTCGTCCTTGATGTATCCAATTACCGTAGAAGCCTTCTTGTTTCGCTCAAGTGATTCGAGCACCGCATTTAGTTCCTTTAAATTTCCTGATGAATAACTTACCTAAACTCATTTAAATTTATTAGATCAATCACTTTCAAATCTAAAAAACTCGGTGAATTTAATGATTACCGTGACTGTAGAGTTAAAGCAACTTTTTCGAGGTGATCAATAACCAATATTATATGAAGTTTCTTCGTGTTTTGGAAAGCACGTTATCATTGGCTGGTGCTTTTAGCTGCATGAGTTAGATAGCTGATTTATTACACATCAATAACTGGTATTCACATATAGTCTAATACGATTCTTCATTAACTCTTCCTAGAGACGGTCCCTGAGAGAGACGAACTTTTTTGCATTCCATGGATTCAAAGGGTTCCGGGTGCATCGTGTGGCAGAAAAAGAAACTCCGCGTAGATCCCAGGACTTGAGACACGGTTGTAGGTATAAGGGGCCCCATTCCGACATTGGAGACATTAATGGGATGATGGTGATTACGAAACTAATTAGTAAACTGTTAAAGTTAAATAGTATGAACAAAGTTGAATTCCTGGTTGCTGTCCCATAAATATCCAATAGACCATATATTTATGTAGGCAATTTGTTCACATTGTTAATGGTACGGGGAAAGTTATTCTGTTCACTGTCGTATCTATTTATACTGAGAGTAATATATTCTCGGAATTTCGCTTCAGATGAATTAGAATGGACGTCTGATACGCCTAAGGGTTAGTCGCCGTGGGATAATGGACAAAGGTTGTACGGCATTACCAACTGTGATTAATATATTAGTTATATTGTGAATAGTATGCTTATTTACTTAAACAACCACTAAAAACCAAGCCAGTGCATTTGGACTAACAAATAAAATAAATCTCGGCTTAAAATGATTCATTCCATAGCCGGAATGACTGCGACGTCATTCTCATCCATATGTAACTTTACATACAACTTTAATCGGCTTTTGTAGATGTTTCTTCTTGTGTTGAATGAAGGGTCCAGACGCCGAAACTATTGCGACTCTTACATGTCCAGGCTCAATTCTTCAATCTGTCAATTTATTCAACTCATTTTTGACTGTTTGGTGCAACGGAAGCGATCGTGCCTTTAGCACAGATGTCCCTGTGTTCGAATCCCGGATAGGACAGATGTTTGTGTGATAACTACGAGCATTTGTACCTGAGTAATTGGTATATATATATATATATATATATATTACTTGTTAATGTATCATATATGTATGTATATTTGTTACCCTAGTATCCATAGTTCAAGCCTTTCAGCGCTATGCTAAGTGGTGTAAATGTAAGAAATGTTATTATTATTTTATCAGTGGCAATAGTTACTGGCTGCTCCCTCACTCTGATGCCACAAAGAAATCATTAGTGAATTAATGTTCAACGCGTAATTTGCAAAAAAAATATTCGGTCACATCCACACTTCTAAAACGTATGCTCGTTTTTCTTATACTTCGAAACACGTATATCTAAGATGCCGCCACGATATTGAATTGGTTTCGACACATCAACTCGTCTGATACATATAAAGAAATATAGAACTAGTGCTATCCGCAATTTACTTATCTTTGAACGTAATTTACAATATTGATACAAATTGCCATAACCCTTGAGATTAATAAATACTTCATGCGCATAGAACAATGACAATTTAATTGATAACAAAAAGTATTTAAAGTTATGAACTATACAACACATATACCGAAATTCAGTGGACTATAGTGACATCTAGTTTGATAGAAATAGACGAATACCCTTAACGGCAACATTAATCATGAATTTTGTGCGCTTAGGAAATGAATTTATAGAGTTTATGATCAGCCTGTCCATGTTCCCACTGCTGGGGCCGTCTATTTGAAAGTAAACATCAAAAAGAAATAGCCAAATGCGATTGTGTAGTTAAATATCATATCATCAACTTTGTGAGAATTTTGCTTGAAAAATGACAAAGATGTTATAACTCTATTAATATACAACGATACTTACAAATACCTACACAATTTATTGTGTTTTTAATACTTACTTACGTTTTTCATTAGTAGTTATTCTTGGCTTCATATCCTATATAAGTCATCCTGCGAAGACAAATCCTGAAAAGTTGCCAAATAAGACGTCAGTATTAAATAAATTATTATGAATTTCTGTTCTGTTATTTGATTAAATAACTGCTAGTTTGTGATAGATAACGCCTATGTTACCGAGACCCAAGGCAATTGCATCTTTTTCTTGTAAAAATTGCTTTCAGTTTGAGAGTTCGTTAAATATCTTTCTACTCCCAGTGGTTTTGCGCGTAACTAACCAACGCCCATCGCGGCAAATGCCTCATTTGAATACCGTCGCCACTGGATACGTAACGCCGTTCCTTTCGTGAACATCCATAATTCATTGTACTTCGTCGAGATGGCACAATGTTCTTACATCTTAAAATAATTCCCAGATATCGACGACCCAATTTTGTAATCTATCATTGCAGGAATAGAGTTGAAGTTGTTAATGCTTTCGTGTAGTGTTTTTCTTTTATTATTTACGTCACGTACGGGCCGAATATCGTCCATTCGTGGAGTCCGTGTTGATATCGAGTGGAGATGACCGGAACGTGAGCGAATAGCCAGTCTATTATACTTCCTGGAGATATGCTGAGTCACCAGTAAATCAGCAAATAAAATTATGAACGCTTTTAGTTTCATTATTGTTGTTATTTTTTGTTGAGCTCTGAGATTTATTTGGGCAGCCAGCGTCGATATTGCTACGGGAAAATTCAGTTTTATACGGGAGGAGATATTTAATTCTCGCCGGCTACATCAAACTATAGAGATAATTCTTCTTTGTATAGTTGTCTCATATTGTAGTCGTTCAGGTGTTTAATTTATCATCTCTTGATCACACATCATCTATATATTTCTCATCATGATTTGGTCGTCAAATTAAGATATATTTCTTTTTTATTGGATACATTTCGGAGAGTGTGCAGCAGAATTGCACAGCCTTCTTCAACCGTCCCCATTTTATCATCGGACAACCAGGCTTACAAATAGGCACCACCGTTATATGGTTGATATATCTCTCTCTTGTGACACTTTGATATATCAAGAGTCGCACTAAGCGTTTTGGTTCCAATTTTGTAATACGTACCGATAAAGAGTGAAACTCTTTGCCTGAGTCCGTGTTTCCTGATAAATACAATTTAGGGGTCTTCAAGTCATGAGTGAATAGATATTTTTTAGGCAGGTGCGTTACATCCTGGATCGCATCGTCGCTTACCATCAGGCTAGATAGCGGTCAAGCGCTAACCAATTCACGAAAAAAAACTTGAAGATATTGCTGTATGGGCCTTGTATCCTCCGCCTATCCCTTAAGGAAAAACAACGAAAAAAAACACAAGAATCTTTTCACATTCAGTAATTAGATTACCGTTTTTTCGTGATCGTTCGAGTGTTGATTGAACCTGAAATTTGAGATGTTTACTTTTTTCATGGTGTGAATAATGGCCGCTGAATATTTTAGCGTCGGGGCGCGGTGGATTACATCATTAGTTAGATGGACACGGCCACTAATCAAGTCAACTTTCATTTATTGACTTCATTTGTTGTTCATCTATTATTTTGTAACGTCTTAAATTAATTATACTTTATTTAGTACCCATAGTGAAAGCTCAGCTTAGTTGAGGACTAAATAAATGTGAGTTGACCGGAATTTATTATTATGAATTTCTTACTCAGATTTTAATGTTGTCATTGATAGTTACTGTGGGTCTAAACCGAGTAATGACTATTATTGTCACCGATATTGTGCTGCATTTCAGTCGATTTACTGAATTTTCATCCATTCCTAAAAATATTATTATTAACTGTTATCCATACGTTGTTTTCATCGGCGGGAAAGTCTGAAGTAATAATAATATTTCTTACAATCACACCAATTAGCCTAGCCTAAAGTAAACACTATAAAGACTTGTGTTATGGATACTAGGGTAACGGATAGACATACAATTATCATGCATAAAGAAATAATATTTATAGAAATATATATAAATAGAATACAGCATTAAAAATAAAAGACAGCATTGAAAAAAAATAAAAAATATATAAAAGTTATAATTTTTTTCTATTAATAATTCTCTTGGATATAAAAATCAAGCATTTCAGTGATTGAAATAACATAAATATGATAATATAGCTGTTCTTTTTTAGTCGATTACTCGAAACTAGTAAAAGTATTACATACGATGTTGTAGGTATTTGATGTTAGTAGTACCTAGAACACGAAGAGATGGCGCTGACGTCAGCTTAAGACATACTTAAAAAAACAATGGGTCTGACAAGCCCTCGGTATTTTATTCGAAAAGTACGACCTCGTATCCTACTCGTAATCGGTAATGTTTGTAACTGCACAATTTATTCAAAATGAAATAATATTTATAAATCACATTTTGTTGTTTTCTGAAGTTGTATTAGGTCATTATATTTTGTCTAAATTACCAAAAACTACTAAATCCAACACCAGTTCGGAAATAAGAAGGCTCTTCCGAGAACTGGCGAAATAATCTAGGACAAAGGGACCGACCATCATCTTACTTTTTTTATTTGCACAAAGAGCTAACTTTATAACTAGGTTTTGCCCCGTGTGTCTTTAGAGACATTGCTTTTTAAATTAATTATGGAATCCCAAACACTCGGATATTATAATTTAGTTCACAATCAAAGTTACTATTGCTATAAACAATCACATTTTAATCGACAAAGTTGTTTTTCCAATTTCTCATTTTTTTTTCCAAATTTTTCCAATTCCAATCCAGTCCGGGGGCCAAGGCAGGATACAAGATGGAAGGAGCTAACCCAGAAAGTGCCTATACAAACTGGCTTACCAAATTTTGTGTATCAAAGAATGAATAGATACATTTGTATAAGTATTTCGTATTTACGCCATTTTTAAAAAGTGTTTTTATGACTTCTGATAGTATTAAATTTTTACATTTTTCTTACAAATTCTCGAGCGCCCCTTCTATACAAGCGCGGCTCTTTACAGCACCTAGTACTTCACTCATTCATACAGACAGAATGATTGATTGAGCACCATATCACGAGCAGTTGCTCAGTAGAGCGAGTAGGTGGACCTCAGGGTTGCCACCTTTTGTTGAAAAAAGTTTATTGCAACAAAAAGCATTTCATTTTTTTATGGTTTGACTCTTGATCACAATCAAGCCCGGGGGCCAAGACAGAAGCCACGATTTAACGAGCTAAATCAGAAGGTGCCTATTCACACTGGCTTTAAAAACGGATCGGTTATAAGTACTCGGAAACACAGACGTAGGGAGGGAGATCCACTCCTTTGCTCTGCGCATTATGAAAGAAGTTTTTAAAACTCTATTTTTTCTAAAGTCTGTATTTTCATATATAATTAAATCCAAGTATATAATACTATAATTAACACTTTGATGTTTACACCACAAATTAAAGGGATAATAAATAACAGACTCTTGTTTTAAACTAAGTGACACAATTTGGGAACTTATGGCTAAGATCTCTACCTGATAACCTTCAGAGGCAAAAGAAAAATAAATAAGAAAATAATACTTAGGATGAAAAATGTCAATACTGTAATTGAATACAATATAGAAATACATATACATAATCTATATACATAAGGTTAGAAAAAAATATACTAAAAATATTACACATAATACATTAAAATGCCTTTGTCGCCCAGCTATTGTGAAAGTAATTCTTAATTACATTTGAATAAAACAAACTTGTATACGGATTTGGCGCATAATTTATTTTATATTTAATCCTGACGTTTCGACTCTTTTACAGGAGCCGTGATCACTGGATGACTAAGGTAAAGGTCGTCATATCCACAAAAAAATTGTTTAATTCAAATTTGTAATGTGTGCGGAAGTGTAAGAAGTAAATATATATCATTTTTGTTATATACTAAAATACTTTATAAATATTATGGCACAGATTAATTTCAGCCGGTATTTTTTTCGAGCCTACCTACAATGTTTAAGGAATATTGAGATTTTTAGAGTCAGATTTTTTCATTACCACTAACCTTGTAAGTCTTTGTTAGTTATTGAAATAAATAAAATAATGTGTTCCAATTGTAATGGAAACTAAAATATAACATAACGCGAGGACAAAGTATTAAATTAGCTAGGCGATGCAGTCGCTAAGCATAAAGCTACGCTAGCACCATACATTGGAGCGGAGCGTAATACATAAAAAAAAATACTAAGAACTCGGGAAGTAATGGCGTAACAGACATTGCGCCATTGAAGCTGATCCATGGGAACTCCAACAATACATTAAAAAGTTAGAATATGATTATTCCGGCTAAGATGAATACAAAACATTTGACCTTAGAAATTGAGAAACATTATCATATTTCCGTGGACCAAATGTGAAACGAACACAAAAGTTTTGAAATAGCTTAACTTTATTAAGCTGATCTTGTATGAGATTAAGATAGCAGGCGTCGGCATAATCGGGAACAGGAAGCCAGAGAGATTGCTTCAGAGCCACTTCGATGGTAGTGGGTAAGAACTTAAATTATGTATGTGTCCATTATTAATAACTGAATTTGACTTTTAATTATTTATCAGTATTTGGAAACACGTTTATTAAAAAGATATCACTGGTTCATAATAACAAATGTAAAGTTTGTTAATAAAAGGAAAAAAAATAACCGGCTATTTACCCTTTTAACTGCATTTAAGAATGGTGCAAAAAACTACTCTGCTTTTATAGAATCGATAAAAGATATAAAAAATGTTAATAAATTTCTATTTTAAGTATAGTATACTATTTTTTTTATTTTATTTTTTCTTATTGTTTATATACGTATGTTTTGTAGGCAGTTTATAAATAAAGTTGAAGTGAAAATTTCCTCGTTGTGATTTGAAAGTCGATGAAACGAAAAAGCGACAGTGAAAAGAGACAGACACAGAAATTCATAAGATTTAATGTAGGAGAAAATGAGATAGGAAGCATTATGTGCGTATGTTAATACGTGTTTGTGTGCGCATGCGTAGTATAAAGCTTGAGAGAAGACATCACAACAACCGTGGTATTTTGTATACGTGTACGTATTATTTTTGATGGTTTCAGGTGAATTGCACACATGCTTTTTATTTCATTTCATATTAAATATAGCTTCCATATACGGAAGGTAAAAATTAAAAACAATAAGGCGACCTTTAAATTACATGAAACGAAGATAACTTTAAAATATTGATATGTCTGCAATCACAATTAAATTAAACGGCAGTTAACTCGGACCCTCAATTGAGAGAGCATTGGACCGGACTTCCAAAGGTTTCGGGTTCGATTTCCGCCTGAGAATTCACTTGTGAGCCGAGTCGATTTTTCTATTAAAATTATTTATTTTATAAGATAGCATTCAAAGATGCAAATGTAACCAGTGTAACTCATGAATAATTAGTCGATTTTCGGGATTTTTGTTAAAAGAAAGTACTCAATAAAATGTTTTGAAGTTTTTTGTACATAATAAGGTATCTTGGCAAGATATTTATATCTTGAATGATGCAAATAAAGCTTTTAACCACTTTCACGATGCTCTTATTTTGTTATTTAACTTATGCTTTCCTTTTGTTATAGTAAAAGATATAATAATACTAAAAATAAACTTACGTGGCTTACAAAAGGCATAAAAGTTGCAAGTAAAACTAAACGTAAATTAAGACTCAAATTTTATAAATCTAAAAATATAAATGATAAGCTGCGATATAAAAAATATAATAAAATATTTAAAGCATGTATCGAAACTGCGAAAAAGAATTCAAATATAGCATTTATTAAGAAAGCTGAAAACATATCTAGAGCTTCATGGAAAATAATTTAAGAGGACGCTGCTTCGACTAGTAGTTCACTTCAACATATAAATCAGGTAACTTATAATAATACTACTTATAATGACCCTAATGACATTTGTGAGGTATTGAATAATTATTTTATAAATTTAAGTAAGGACAATTCGACAAATATACAGTTTGACGATACAATTAAACAGAACCACTCTAGCATGTGTTTATTCCCCACTTGTCCTGACGAAATTTATAAATTGATAAATAGCCTTAAAAATACGAAGTCTGTTGGTTTTGATCATGTTTCCACTAACATCCTTAAACAGTGTAGGCAATCAATAGCACCGATTTTAGCACATCTCATAAATTTATCATTTAAACAGGGTATTTTCCCAGATAAATTAAAAATAACACGCGTTAAGCCTATTTACAAGAAAGGAGATAAGGAAAATCCCGAAAATTATAGGCCTATTGCATTGATTTCGATTTTGGCAAAAGTTTTCGAAAGGTGTATGTACGCGAGACTTATGAAATATATAGTAAAATTCAACATAATCCATCCCAGCCAGTACGGTTTCCAGAAAGGAAAATCTACTAGCTTAGCAGCGTTTAAGCTTATAAATGAAATTGCAAAGAATGTTGATAAGGGAATCAAGACGGTAGCTATATTTTTTGACTTAACAAAAGCTTTTGACTTCGTTTCTCATCAGACACTTTTCAGAAAATGCGAAGCATATGGCGTCCGCGGTATTTGCCTTGATTGGATCAAAAGTTACCTGCAAAATAGAGTACAATATGTTGAAGCTTAATTTTTAAAGAGCGACTCATACTTAGAGTCTTCTTGTTCAAGTATGAAATATAACAGAGCTGGTGTTCCTCAAGGGAGCATCCTGGGACCTCTGTTATTCCTACTCTACATCAATGATCTCCCGAAAGTAACAGATTTTCCGTGTGTACTCTACGCAGATGATATATCAGTGGTAATAACTGAAAAACCAAATGAGCTATTTAATGATTCTATAAATAATACAATAGCTGACGTTATTAAATGGATGAATATGAACAACTTGACAATTAATAATAAAAAAACTAAATATATACAATTCACAAAAAGAGGAAATACCAAACGTGATTTGACAGTCATATGCAATCATAAGAAGTTGAAAGAAGTGGACTGTGTGATTTTTCTGGGTATAGAGATTGACGAGAAATGTTCCTGGAAATCTCACATCGATAGACTATGTAGTAAACTTAATAGATTCTCATATGTATTATGGCGTCTGTCAAAAATCAGTAATAGGCAAACTGCTTTGACAGCTTATTATGGCTACGTAGCTGCTAACCTTAGGTATGGTATTCTCGTTTGGGGCAACTCAGTAAAAATTGGGAGAGTTTTGATTGCACAAAAGCAGTGTGTTAGAGCAATTGTTGATGCTAGTTCATGGACCACATGCAGGCCTATATTCAGATCTCTTGGTATTTTGACTGTAGTGTGTTTATACATTTATGAAATTTGTGTCTTTGTAAAAACAAATATGGAGCTTTTTACCACTAAAAAACAAGTATGTAATTTTAATACAAGATTCCCTGACAAACTGCATTTACCAACTTTTAAGAGTAATATTTATAAAAAAGGTACTTATGTTATGTCTGTTCAAATTTTTAACAATATACCTGAAGAGATAAAATCACTTCCCATTAGATTATTTAGGGCTCGATTGGAAAAATGGCTACAAGAAAAATGTTTTTATTCTATTCAAGAATTTTTAGATAAAGGACACATTTTACAATAATAGAGTTGTAAAGATTTAAACTAACAAGTTTATGTAATTATCTTAATCTATCGAAAATATATTCTGTATTTTTATTTAATTTAATTTGATTATTTTTTTTAGTATTTTTTTTTTATTATTTTACTAATTTGATACTGCCCTATATTGTTTTATTCTTGACATTTTATTCTCTTGATAAATATTTTGAATTTAAAAATTAAATTAATAAATAAATTATACCAAATTATTGCATGCTGTCAGACAGTAAAATATGTGATACTAATATTGTAATGCAACATCTTTTGTGTACACCATATTTTAAGCAATAAAATATTATTATGATTATGATTATTATTATGATTATGATTATTTTCAGCTATATTTTAGGTTTTTTTTTCACAAAAATATTTAAAAATAAAGAAGTTATGTGCTGTTTTTGGAGGTGCCAAAAAAAAAGTTCCCCAACTGCTGACATGATTCCGGCCGAATCAGTAGCTGAAACAAAAAAAATCAAAAAGGTTTTTTAAGTTGAACGTATTTCCTATACAATGAGCTACGATCTTAAAATGTCATTGCACGATATGTCGAAAAGTCAAAACTTTTGATATGTTTAAGTGCAAAGAGTGTCGCGTTTATATGGTATGTGTTTGGTTGGGAACCCTACCGCGTCCCCACCTGTTGCGGGGCTTCTCCGGCGTTCGGTTCGTAATCTCTTTGTTCTCCTCCATTATTACTCGCAATATTGAAATTTAATGACTGACATACTTCAGATGGCTGACGTTCACTTGACATTGATAGCAGTTTAATTTATTATACAGTCGAATCTCAAGGGATCTAGAATTATTTATCACTTAAAGAGGTTTTTCAATTAACCAGTGCCCCAAATAGTCAGGTTGACATGATATTGGTCTTAATTATAGAGAGGCCGATTCTTTTACACATTCAGGGAAACTAAACTGTTTCTAAACAAGCATGTCGTAACTTGTCTAAACTTTGTGTCACTTATACGGGTTATTGAGCTACGAAATTCAAATTATACAGGTAAAAATCTAAAAAATCTTTGAAATCTAATCTCAGTTAATTAATTCTCAAAATAAATAAATATTTCTTACATTCACATCAATTAGCCTAGCCCAAAGTAAGCACTAAGGTTTGTGTTATGGATACTAGGGTAACGGATAGACATACATATACGATACATAGATATGTCATATTCATGGAAATGTATATAAATACCCATGACTCAAGTTCTAATGCTCGTATTCATCATACAAACATCTGTCCCTTCCGGGATTCGAACCCAGGACCGTCGGTGCGAAAGGTCGGTCGTCAAAATTCCCGGAACAAAGGTATTTTAGTGCAATAGAGTCAGGATCTCTTTGTGAATATCAATAACAGAGGTTTTTCACTTATCCATGGCTCAGTTAAACAGGTTTCACTGTATAATTTTTGGCCATTTCCTTTCCTTTGAATATTCCTGATAAGAGGCAATTAATTAAACACTACTTCGACATTGTTGGTTATATGTAATACTAGTGTGATGGTACCGCACCATACATTATTGTGGTGGTTTCGTTCTTGTTATAGGAGTTTAAACAATCAGGAGAACTTGCATACACTGTTTTACTTTAATACATAATACGGTATTTAGTCAATAATGAGTTAATAATATATTGGACATTAATAATACTTTAGGATGGAATGATAATGTAAGAATTTGACACCATTCAAATATTGACATTGTAATAATTAAGACAACTTCTTTTGACATTTAATGTTATGATACATACATTATTCTTTTATTTTAATACTAGCGGCCTGTCCCGGCTTAGCACGGGTGGACAAAATTTTTTCTATTATTAAATATTTTTCCGTTAGCGCCATCTAGTGTCCGGTAGACGAACTACCTGCGGTTAACGCGTTGCTGTGGTAACGCATATACAATGGAAAAAGAGCGGACAGACAAACAACAAATTTGTGATCTTAGATTATAGATTTTCATGATATTGTAATAATTCGTTTCTTATTTTGACATAAATATTTGTACACCATTTACTCAATGGTAGACATGTTAGCACAAAAAAATTCTAAATGTTATACCACATGTCATTGCAAATTAATAAATGATTGAATATGAGAAAAAATCTATTAATATATTATTAAAATTGTTAAGGCAAAAAGCAATCTGAATATGTTAGTTTTAATTCACAAAGTAACAATATAAACTAAAAACTATGAACTGTCAACTGATCGCATATCGGATATTAGCGAATTTGTTTACACAGCAAACTGACGTCATGATCACAGAGTAATATGGCGTCCACTCCGTCCAGTGTTTTCGCCAACTTCACTCGAAATTTGAAAATGTAAAATTTTAAATGCTTTTTTACGTTGTGTTTTGCTTACTTTTTACCAAAGTAAGCTAGATATTTTTATTTTTTAATCAATCAATCAATTAATTTGTTCATTTGCAAATGAGTTAATAGTTCTAAATATTTAATTTTGATTACTGGCGGTATTGCCTCGTTGTGTTGTTCCTTAAATAATGAAAATATGTCAAGCGTAATTAGCACCGAAGGGGTTTTCTAGATATTTCTATAAATGCAACATAGATTCTTATATTGAAAAAACATTTTATCTTTATCTTTTCACACGCAACATCAGTGTAAATTAAGAATACAATTTATGTACTTATTAATTTCGTAGAGATCAGACGTGCTTTTATAGCCAGCTCAAAGTGACAAAATTTACCAGAATAAACTTTATTGTGTCTTGACAAAGCTCAGTCGAAGTAATAAAAATGAATAGGTTAGTAAATTTGAACTCCAATTGCCTTAAAAGCTAAGAGAAGTTCGCCACTGAATCGCACTCTTAAATGGGTTCATTCATATATCACTTGCATGTTACGCCCTCTGGTGCACGGAGGTTGAACTGGTGATGACGTAATAGAGGGTTGACTCACCAACCCAAAGAAGATACTTGTACAGAACCATAGAACCATGTCACACTAAATCGTTCGAAGGCAAGGAGACAACAGTATAGAAATTTATAATTGATGTAATGTGACATGATTCTAAGTTATTTTATTTACATTTATTATTTTATGAATGAAATTTTTTGAATAATTAATTTTCAATTTTAATTTATTTTTGGTTTTTAACGATATAATGTAAATTTTCCTTATATGGACCTAAGTCTAAAATAATGGTATTTTATTTCTATTTATTTATTTTCATAAGGAGTATACATCTTTTGCGGGTGACTGTACTACCTTTTATGATTACTTGTACTAAGTTTAATCACTAATATATTTGAATTAAATATGTTTTTATTTTAGAATATAAATAAAATTTCCGTCATCAACAACATCATGACGACTGTTTGGTGCAAGAAGTAGCGATCTTGCCTTTCTTATCGACGGTCCTGGGTTCGAGTCCCGGCTGGGGAAGATATTTGTGTGATGAATACGAACGTTTGTACCTTTTTTTTGTTTTTTTTTTGTTTACGCAGGAAATGGCATTAGGCATTCCATCGTGCCGGGAGAACACGATGGATATGTGGGACTCTCCTCCATGCCCCTACCCGGCCGAGTGCCCGGTAAAGGCTTGGAGGCCTACCCACTAAAAACTGCGGCGTCCCAATACACAGTGGTGCGAGTCGCGTGGTCCCTTGCCGGACTCGGCCGCGACCCGGCCCAGTGTGGGTCCGCGCTCGTGGGCGGACCTCGCCTATGCTCCGTGAGGGACGGAGCAACGGGGTGAACCGTGACTCTCGCCTCTCGGCGGCCTCCTTCTGCGAGAGGACGTTCTCGCAGAAAGAGGCCACCACCTCCCAGGACCCGTCGCTCGCCACCATGACTCGCGCCACGAAGGCGAGCGAGAGGTCACTCCCAATCGTCGCGACAAGATTGCCGCGCTGAGGAGACCACGCCGGACACACCTCTAGGGTGTGCTGGGCAGTGTCCTCCGCAGCGCCGCAATGATGGCACGACGGGGTCGGCTCCCTTCTAATCCGGTGCAGGTATTTACCGAAGCACCCGTGCCCGGTAAACACCTGCGCCAGCCTGAAGGTCACCGACCCTCGGCACCGAGCGCACCACTCCCGAAGCAGGTTTCAGCGCCTCGAGTGTGCGCTTCCCGAATGGCGGGTCGATGAGGGACTCCTCCCACTCCCTCATCAGCCGTTCTTCGGCGTCCCTCCTTACTTGCCGGGCCTCCTCGGGTGCGAGCCTATCTCCTCGCACCCGGGCCTCCACCTTTCGCAGATACACCTCCCGTAGGACACGTGCCTCCAGTTCCCACGGAGGTATACCCGCAAGCGCGCAAGCCGCTGCTCGCGACACCGTCTTGTACCCTCGTACGAGGCGGGTCGCGATCACCCTTTGGGACCGCCGGAGATCTGCCCTCCCCTTGGTCCCTACGGCTTCTGCCCACACCGGTGCCCCATAGAGGGCCATGCTCCGGATCACCCCTGCGAAGAGTCGGCGGCACGTGGTACCTGGGCCGCCGACGTTTGGCAGGAGCTTTCCTAAGGCCAGGGAGGCCTTCACCAACCTGGGGGCTAGCCGCTTGAAGTGCTCGCTGAAGTCCCAGCGAGCGTCCAGCAGCAGCCCCAGGTACTTGATGTGGCGAGGCACTGGAAGCCTCAACCCATCAAGTACAACCTCCCTGGCCCTCACCGGTGGGGCTCTCCTCGGGCCATGGAAGTAGATGCACTCGGTCTTATCTACCGAGACATCTAGACCCATGGCCCGGATGCGCGCCTCGAGGTAAGTCGTCCCCCTCGCAGCGATAAGTGTGTCGTCAGCGTAACACACTATCGCCGCACGGGGGAGGATCGTCCCCCTGAGGAGCCAGTCGTACCCCATGTTCCACAGGAGCGGACCCAGAACCGCTCCCTGTGGAACACCGCACGACATGCTCCTCTCCACCAGGTCCCCATTCGAGTCGGCGTACAGCACCACCCTGTCCTGTAGGTAGTGCTCCACGATGACCCGGAGATAGGGGGGAAGCTGGTGGAACCTCAAGGCGTCCCTGATCACCTCATATGGCAGGGAGTTGAATGCGTTGCGGATGTCCAAGGACACCGCAAACACTCCCTGCCCCAGCCGCTCTGCTGTGTCAATGACACCCCTCAGGGCTAGGATGGCATCGACAGTGGACCGCCCTCGCCTGAACCCGAACTGTAGGTCTGATAATTTCGGGCCCAGGCCCTCCTCAAGGTGCTGCACGACGCGCTCGGCAAGGATGCGCTCCAAACACTTGCCGAGCTCGTCGAGCAGCACGACCGGCCTATAGGCGGAAGGCGAATCTGCCGGACGCCCCTTCTTCCTCAGCAGGCAGAGTCTACCCCTCTTACACGCCCTTGGGAATTCCCCCCTCTGGAGAGTTTGATACAGTTTGTTACAGTTTCACGCCTTAACTACTCCACCGATTATCACGAAATTTAGCACACACTTTATCAGGGGTATAAAAAAGGACATACGGTACCTTCCAGAAAAAAAGTACTGTTCCCGAGAGATAGAAATATTACTTTTAAAACAAGAGGCTTATTTTTAGGAAGATGTATTTCGTTTTATAATAAGGTGCCACAACATATAACTACTCTGCCTTTAGAGAAATTAAAAAAAGTTATTAAAAAAGCCCTTTAGGCCTCTGCCTCGAATCTTGCGGGCAGCGGGGTGGGGCGGCGGCGGCGGTGCCTTAGCGGTATTTTGCGTAAAACTATGCGAAAACGACGAGCGATGCATTCCAGTCAAGCGGTGACAGCCGATGCGTTTGTATTGATATATTGTACTTCTATATCGTATTGGATCAATGCCAGATTCTAAATCGCCCTTGATGGCTTAAGAATACAGACAAAAGTTTCTACACTGATCCTTGTGTAATCGTAGAGTTTGTCGGGATATTGTCTCTGTTCTTCGTAATACCGATAAAAAATGGTTATGCTCATAAGGTCTCAGGCCTCTGAGCCCTTAGGCTTAGGTTAATTTTTGTAATGCATTTTTATAAGTGCTAGAAAAGTTTTCTCAATTTTTAAAAATCTGTATTACATTAAAGGGAGAAAAGAAGCCCTTGCCGAGTTTCTTGCGGCTTCTTCTTGGTACTAGATCATCTCGTAGGACTTACGAAGCTATGGCAAGGTTGACTTTCAATAAATGCACTTTAAATGCTTTCATTGAATAAAAAGCATTTTATCTTTATCTTATCTTTATCGGTAGTCTAGATAACCGCGAGCGAAGTTGCGGGTAAAAGTAGTAGAAATATATGAATAATAAGGTACTTCAGTCAGTACATATTTGGCAGTATTCGCTTTGAAGGATAGAAGTTTTCTATGGATAGAAAAAATATGACGACTTAGATTTTTCGCATCTTCTTAGTTAACAAAGATAGTAATTTATGAATACAAAAACATTACAAATTTCCTACAAATATCTGTATCAAGTTGAGCACAAAAAGGCAGAAACAATACAACAATTGCTAGAAACGAGTAATTAATTACGTTGGCTAACAGAACATTATAATGATATATCGATTAATAGCAGCTGTTTCACGGATCAGCTGTTCATCAGCTGTTCATCAGCTGGCCTCATATCGTCGGTATGTTTCGTCATTTCTGCGATGCATTCGAAGATATCTTAGGCTGTGTTCAAACGTTGATAATTTTTTCAGACAAATACGATCATCGCAGGATATCGTGGTCACTTTGTGTCAATGTCAAAGTCAATGATATGATAAGCTGATGCTGATGCGTAATCGCTCATAAAATTTATTAGGAAATTTCAAAGCTGCAGATATTAAAGTGCCGTCATTTGTTTCTAATATTGCCAAAGGCGTAACGGAAATGGATATTTAGATATACATATGATAAGACAAAAGATATTTGCTATCTTATATATAAAATTCTCGTGTCACAGTTTTCGTTCCCACACTCCTCCGAAACGGCTTGACCGATTCTCATGAAATTTTGTGAGCGTATTGAGTAGGTCTGAGAATCGGCCAACATCTATTTTTCATCCCCCTAAATGTTAGGGGTAGTCCAACCCAAAATTTTTTTTTTATTTTTTAGACATAATTTTTAGTTTCTATTTTTTTATGATACAACATACAAAAATACATACACCCCTAAATGTTCACCCCTCTACCATCAACCCCTATTTTTTATTAATTAATTAAAAACTTTTCCTAGAAATAATATACATGGCAAAACAACGTTTGCCGGGTTAGCTAGTATCAAAATATAAGTGAAGGATGCGATGTGAAAAAGGCTATGTGTCGAAAAGCAAATTCGTGATATATTTCCTCAGAAAATATCCATGTCTTAGTAGTTTTTAGTTTTGGACTGTCGCATCGACAATTACAGGTCATCGATACCAATTACTAATATATAATTTTTTTACATACATAAGCACTGATTTGTAGCGGATACAAGGCTCATAAAGTATGTGTGTACGGTACCTTATTTTACATAACAATAGGGTCGTCTATCGTCCGTTATTTATCCGGCTGACTGCGTCCGGATGGGAATGATTATTCGTCACTGCTAACTGCGTTAGGCAGACGAGGGAGAACGTCGAATGTTGATTCTGTTTTCGCCCTCGTTTTTATATTTTTTCTTTGTTCTTTTCTATTTGCTAATAATAAAATTTATTTAAACTTTTATAGTCACTTACATCACTTACATTGAGATTATTACCATATTTTTATTTTTATTTTTGGCTATTCTTGGCGCATGGCGCATGCTACTCCTAAATATCGAAGCCTCATAAATAAAAATCAGAAACACAGTGATAATCCTACTTTTTTCATCGGACAACCAACCTTACAAAAAGGCACTATCATTATTTGGTTCATATATCAAAGAGTCGCACTAAGCGTTTTGTTTCCAATTTTGTGGTACGTATCGCTAAGGAGTGGTCCTCTTTGATTGAGATTCTGACAAATACAATTTAAGGGTCTTCAAGTCACGAGTGAATAGGTATCTTCTATGATCGCATAATCAGGCGAGATAGTAGTCAAGCGCTTACACATTTAGTACAAAGAAAATATTTTTCTTTATTTTATTTAGTGGCTTTTACCCTTATGTTAATAATTTATTCTAAACAAATATAAATAAAAATGAACAATTAGGTCAGTCCTACAAATCATATTATAAAGTTCTTTAAACGCCACTAGTAGCGGATTTGAAAGTATGATCAGAAATTCCTCTACATCTGATCGATTTATTTTACGGTTCTGTATGATTGTCTCCCTTGCCCAACTGTATTTGACACATTCCTAGAGCATAAGCTGGATGTCGGTACTGGCACCACAAGTTTCACTATTTGGAGAATCTATTTTCCTCTTGAGACAACATTTATTGGTTGGATATGGATAATGACCCAAACGAAATCGTAATATCAATAGAATTGTCTCTTAGAATTTACATTATAGATTCACAGAATTTAGAGAGGCTGACATTGTAAAGATTTACACAAGATAAATAATTATAATAGAAAAATAATAGAAAAAATCGACTCGGGGCACAAGTGAATTCTCAGGCGGGATTAGTTTTTCTTTACTCATTTCATCAAAATATTGTTTAAATCTTAAAAAACATTTAAATTTGAATAAAAAAACTTTTTCACACATTTTGCGCGTAATTTATTTTATACTAGCTTTTACCCACGGCTTCGCCCGCAATTTTTTTTCAATAAAAAGTATCCTATATTACTTCTAATACCTCCAAGAAAATACGTACGAAGTTTTATGATAATCGGTTTAGTAGTTATTGCGTGAAAGCATAACAAACAAACTTACATTCACATTTATAATATTAGTAGGGATTTAATTCTGACATTTCGACTCCCTTGCAAGAGCCATGATCACAGGATGACTAAGGTAATGGTCGTCATATATTTTCTACTACCTTCACAATTTTTTAATCGGGCCCGTTCCTCATTGTTCAAATTTTATGTGAAGCAAATTGTTTTATTTTGGATGTTATTTATTTATTCAATTCTTACTACGATTACATTGTATACTACTGAGTCTTCTACCAGTTCGGAAATTGGTATGCCCTTCCGAGAAGAACTGGCGAAAGAAACTCGGGCAGGGGGACCGACCTCCGTCTTACTGTTATTATTTGTAAAAAGAACTAACCTGGTGATGTAGCTGTGTAATGTGCGCGGAAGTGTAAAAACTACATAGTTTAGCTTGTATTTAAATGAAGCTTTTATTGTAAACTTAGATACAACACTACCCTCTCAAAATATAAACACTCATATAAGTTTGGTGCGGTAAGCGTAGTAAAGCGATCGGAATGAAATGACAACTCGTGCGGGAAATGAGAAACAGTTGCCATGACGTCACACATACGTAGTAACGGCTGATTGGATGGCGGCGTCTGATGGTTTATACTCTTGATATAAGGAATAAA
This sequence comes from Calamotropha paludella, assembly GCA_927399485.1. NCBI lineage: Eukaryota > Metazoa > Arthropoda > Insecta > Lepidoptera > Crambidae > Calamotropha > Calamotropha paludella. The sequence goes on from OV656822.1 coordinate 454,266, forward strand.
GTGGCGACATCTACACACCGTGCTACGAAACATCGCTTCGTTAATTGATACTTAGTATCACAGATGGCGTTAGCTGCAAAAGAGCGAGTGTGTGGAAGGAAGCTTACATCGCGCTTTCGCAGTTTTTAATGTTTGACCAATATCTCGATTAAAAAAAATATCAGTTTTTATTCTCTTTTAATTTTTCTCGAGCTTTGGGTTTAGCAGTATATGAGCGGTAATAGTGTTTAACACTTAGAATATTTTTTCTGATAAATATGAAATGTGTAAACTTTGAATTTATTTATGCTGTTGGATAAAGTGGTTAAAAATAAATGCTTTTTACTTCTGTTATGTTTTTCTCCGGCTTCAATTTTTCAAATATTTCAAATGTCGTATTGTTGAGTTTATTGCTTTGTTATACTGATTTTCGAATTGCCTATGCAATCCCTGTGTTTTTTCAGATTCTGTGATTAAAAAACACCGTTTGCTTTACTCAAACCAATTATAGTACATAAATTGTTAAACAATTTTAAAGTGTGATTTAATTTTACGTTCAATTTTTTTTATTATTAAAAGTGTTATCGATTAAAGTCCTTAGTTTTTGTAAATATTTTTTTTATTACCTATAGGTTATGGAATTTTGTTTTAATTACTACTTATAATGTTTATTATATGTAACACATTATTAATTTTCCCGTTAACCCCTCGTGGTAAGTTCAAATGCTTGAGTTACGTACAGAGGACCTACCATGATCTCCTAGCGGGATGCAAGTTCGATTGTCAAAGTGAGACACCACTATACGCGGTCTATAGTTGCATCTCTCTTTAACAGCTGAATTTGAATCATGATAAGAGGTAATGGTAGGGCTTCAGTTCATCGGTAAAGATTGAACTCCGGTCTTCTTGGGTTAAAGCTGTCAACCGATTGCCTACTGTTCTAATATTCAGTCCAGTGGCGCCCCCATTTGATAAATTGACATTTCTATTCAAATATAACGCACAAATAAAAACTCTTTACTAAGTACTTCTAAAGCTTAAAACCCAATTAAACATATTTTGAAGTAATTCGAACGTCATCATGTTCTAAGAATTTTGCGTAATTATTAAAGTGGACGTTTATTCAGTTACAAATTGACGTTTTAAAAGCTGTTTCGGGTTTCAATAATATTAGCTGATATTAATGGTTTGCGAGTACATTAAAATAGTTATTTGTTCAACTAGAGAGGAAAGTTGGTTTTTTCAAGCGAGTGCTAATTTTGAATCCCGAGTAAGCGAAGGATTCTAATAATTGAATCACGAGCGTCAGCGAGTGATTCTACATTAGAATCCTGAGCGTCGCGAGGGATTCAAAGGCACGAGATGGAAATAACTTTTCTCTCGCGTGACACATACAACTGTTCACCTTAGCAGTGAGAACATTATTAGAGATATAAATGAAACAATATGAATTAAAATGAAACCACATATATTTGCAAAAACTAAGTATCTATTAAAATTTAAAATTACAGTTATTAAAAGTTACATTTTGAAAATGTATAGTTTTATTAGGAAGTGACACCGTGGAGTTTGCGATTTGATTTTGACTCGAGTCCGTATTTTTTGTCATTTAATAAATCGAATTTCGAATGACGTGTTTCGTACATAATGATAATTCGCAGCATTCTAAATTCAAATCAATTTTCCTCACTCAGTGAGGGAAAACGCATTTCCCTCACTTTTTTTAAGCAGGGAACACAGTATGTTTGAGCTGCTAAGGTGAAAAATATATTTTTAATTTATATAAAATACCAACACACTCTGATGAGTGAAATAAAAGCAATTGGGTTTTTCTGTACTGACAAAAAAAATATTAACGAAAAGGTTTTATCTCTTATAAAGTTTTTCCACTATTATCTTTGGTAAACAATGGACTCACTCACCTGTAAAGACAAAAAGAAATCTAAAGCTTTTATTTCATATCTAGATATTTCTTTCACTCTAAAATTAACTTTGTACTATCTTTTAATTTTCTTAGATTACTTCCAATTCAAGTTCTTTCCTCATGAGTTTTTGATGTGTCATCTGTCAAACGTGGTGTTTATGAAATTTTGTGGATTACGCAGCTTAATAAATAGTTAAGAAAAGCCAATAATGATTTTCTTTACATATGCTTAAAAATAAATATTATATAGTTTATGAAATGAAGGCATCACTGGACTGAAAAAGCTAACCTGTAACGTGCTTAGTTTTACACGGTAGAGAGTATATTATTAACTAACTCTATAGAACATTTTAACTTACATCAGCATTTGTCCAATTTTTTTTAATAGTTTACTTGTTTAATTTCGTCTTCGTGTACATGTTAATAATGTTATTCCATTATCAATAGCCTAGCCCAAAGTAAAGCACTATAAGGCTTGTGTTATGGATACAAGGGTAACGGATAGATTTACATATATGATACATAGAGATGTAATATTAATAGAAATATATATTAATATCCATGACTCAGGTACAAATGCTCGTATTCATCACACCAACATATCCCCCTTGCAGGATTCAAACCCAGGACCCTCGGTACGAAAGGCAGGATTGTTACTGTTGCACCAAACAGTCCCTTTAACACAATAAGGCAATAGCCAAATCATGCTGTTGATTTCTTTTTGTTTTCTTTCCTATTGTTGAATTTTTATCTGAATATTTCTTTTTTACTTCCGTCCGACCTACAAATTTAAAATTATGCGGTAATGTTGACTACTGCACACATATACGCACAACCATACAAATAAGAAAATTAGGTAGTTTTTGATGTAATATTTGTAATTTTTTGATAATTTTCGAGGTGGACCCTAATAACTGCGATACAGTCAAATACTAAAGTAATTTTTATTAAAAACATTTATAGTACAAATAAAGATTATTATATTCTATTCAATATAAAAAACGTTACCTCACCGCAAAATTGCCTGTCTGACGGTCTTCTACAGAATATACTTTGGAGAGTATGCTCTCCTGAGCAAGCTGTATGTGCTCATTCGCCATCTCCCTCTTTCCATCGGACATCGAGCCGTATTGCGGGCTACCACCCTTTCTTGGTTGCTATTCCTAACTGTCGCACTGAGCGTTCCTCAACATCTTTTATATCTTTTATAATGCGCACCACTAAGGAATGGGACTCCCTCCCTGCGCCTGTATTTCCGAGTACTCCGAGTAACCCGTCGGTTTTCAAAGCCAGAGTGAATAGACTTCTGGGTAAGCTTGTTCCATCGTAGATCTTGTCTTAGCCCCCGGACTTCCGCCAACATTACACATTAAAATAAAACAACGAGAAGAACTGGAAGAAAGTAAGATGGATGTCCCCCTGCCCAAGTTTCTTGCGCCAGTTCTTCTCGGAAGGGCCACCCAATTTCCGAACTGGTAGTAGACTCAGTAGTATACAATGTGATCATAGTAAAATTTAATAACTAAATAAAACAATTTTGATTTATTTAAATTTTGAGAGTTAGGAACGTGTCCGATTGAAATATTGTAAGGGTAGTACAAAATATATGACGACCACTGCCATATTAATGGCCAAAACAATATATAGAAACAATAATTCTGATTAAGATATCGTTTCGTAGTTAACAGTTAAGACGGAGTGAATAAGGCGTTTCTCACGTGTCATTAGTGGTTTCAGTTACAGCCGTTTGGCTGGCTGCTCACCGAACAATAGATTAATTTGGAGGGTAGTCACATGTCTATTAGAGAATTATACTGTTCTCGATCAGCTAAGGCGGCGGACACAAGTTTAGCGAGGAACATGTGGCTGTTCACTTCATCACCTTTATATATTGCATTTTTAATGCTTACTCATGTAATAAAAATTTAACAGAATAAATAAATATTAGATAATATCACATACATTATATTGTTTTAAACTTTCATGGTCACTAACATTATAGTAATATAAGTTATATTCCATAGTTTACCATGCACCTGGTTTTGGTTTTCATTGAGTTTCCGATGTTTCGGCACTGTTGCAAGCGCCATGATCACGGAGCAACTGAAGTATCGGAAACACAATTAAAACAAAAACAAGGTACATGGTAAAAATCCCGTTTATAACTTATATTACTACAATCACACACATTGTTCTGGACCTTAGTTAAGTAGCTACAGCACTGTTGTTATGGATTTTTTTACCGTGAATATGTAAGCGCTTGACCACTATCTCTCCTGACGGTAAGTGACGATGCGATCTAGAATGTGACGCGCCTGCTTAGGTGATACCCATTATGTCGTGACTTAAAGACCCTTACGTTGAATTTATCAGGAAACACAAACTCAGCGGTATTCATTAGCGGTACAGATCACAAAATTGGAACCAACCGCTTAGTGCGACTCTTTGGTATGCCAACTATATAATGGTGGCGCCTATTTGTAGGTCTGGTTGTCCGATGAAAAAATGGAGACGGCGGAACAAGGTTGTGCAATACTGCTGCACACTCTCCGAAATGCATCCGCCTTTGCTCAAGGCTTTTGAGCTTATTATAAAAAAATTTGAAACAACGACGGTACCACAGCACCCAGTCCCGAGTCACTATAGAAGAGATCCACATTGACCCGGCTTGGGATCGAACCTGGGACTTCGGAGTAGCGTTACCATGAAAAGCGGTATGCAAGCCACTCGAACACGAAGGTCGTCAAGAAATATACTAGAAAAAATCGACTAAGTTGTTTTTAGGCGGGACTCGAACCCGCAGTCTTTGGATGTTCAAATCCATGCTTCTCCAATTGAGCTACCTAGCTTGGTAAGCACGTGTTGAAAGCACTAGCACTTTTTACTCTGTAGGTTATTGCTTCATCAATGAGAGGATCCTCGAATTCCAAAGAAACATTTTTTCAAATATATTAACAATATATAAGACGAAGCTGCCATTTAATTTTAGATTAAGTGATAAACTAGCGGCCCGTCCCGGCTTCGCACGGGTGGACAAAATTCTTTAAATTTTTTCTATTATTAAATATTTTTCCGTTAGCGCCATCTAGCGTCCGGTAGACGAACTACTTGCGGTTAACGCTTTGCTAAGGTAACGCGTTGCTAAGGTAACGCGTATACAATGGAAAAAGAGCGGACAGACAAACACACAAAGCACTGTGATCTTAGATTATAGATTTTCAGACAAAAATATTAGGAAATATCTATCGAAAAAGTGGACCTGACATCCAAAAGTCGTGGGTTCGAGTCCTGCCTAAGAACAACTAGTAAGCGTAGTCGATTTTTTCTAGTTAATTTTCTATTTAAATTTAGGATATTACTTTGATTAAACCGAAATAACGTATGTATTATGTTTTTTTATTTTTTTTTATTTAGGATGGGTTTGCTCTTGATCCCAATCAAGCCCGGGGGCCATGACAGAATCCACGATGGAACGAGCTAACCCAGAAGGTGCCTATTCACCCTGGCTTTGAAAATAGACGGGTTATAAGTTCTCGGAAATACAGACGCAGGGAGGGAGTTCCACTCCTTTGCTGTGCGCGTTATGAAGAATGTTGAAAAGCGCTTGGTGCGACAGGTAGGAATATCAACCAAGAATGGGTGGTAGCCTGCAGTGCGTCTGGATGTCCGATGGAAAAAAGGAGATGGCGGTATGAGCAGATGCAGCTCTTGAGCACACTCTCCAAAGTACAGTCTGTAGAAGACCGCCAGACAGGCAACTTTGCGGCGATGAGCTAAGGTGTGAAGCTTGCTCTTCACCAATTTGTTGTCCCCGATGAGCCTCTCAGCTCTGCGCTGAATCATGTCCAGTGCAGCAAGTTGGTATTTTGCTGAGCCATCCCAAAGGTGGCAGCAATATTCCATGCAAGATCGGACTTGAGCTTTATAGAGTGTTAAAAGCTGTCCTGGCGTGAAATATCGCTTGACCTTATTTAGGACGCCCAGCATTCTGGCTGCAATTTGAGCTTTGGATTCGATGTTGGCGCCGAAGTTAAGGTCTGAAGACAACTCCATGTCAAGAAGCTCGAGGCTGTCGGTCACAGGTACAGATGTACCTCGGAAAGTAGGAGTGAGGTGGAAGGAACTCCTTTTTGCCGTGAAAAGACACGCTTGTGTTTTGGAGGCGTTGAAATTAACGAGGTTACTATCGCCCCACTGGGAAACGTAGCCTCTGGTTTATTCGCTCAACCATGGCCTCTCTCATGAACATCACGTCGTCGCCGCTGGCTTTTGCGCTAGACAGGTATCTCTCTACAACAGTAATGTCGTCTGCATACCCAACAATTCCTGGTATTAACAGGTCATTCATGTGCAGCAGGAAAAGCGTCGCAGAAAGAACAGACCCCTGAGGAACTCCGGCATCAATAGGCACTGAGTCAGAGGAGCAGCCATCGACAACTACTCTGATCGATCGTTCAGTCAGGAAGTCGGCTATCCAACTGCAAAAGTCAGCGGGGATACCGTACGCAGGAAGCTTGCGCAGCAGACTTGCATGCCAGACCCTGTCATAAGCCTTCGAGATGTCAAGTGACACGGCAAGTGCTTCGCCGTGCATCTCGAGGGCCTCGCCCCAGCAATGCGTGACATAAACTAGAAGATCCCCAGTTGAGCGTCCTCGGCGAAAGCCATATTGACGGTCACTGAGGAGATCGTTGTCTTCTAGGTATGAGAGCAACTTGCTGTTCAGCACTCTTTCCATAACCTTACAGAGTATGGAAGTGATGGCGATCGGTCGGTAATTGCATGGGTCGGCACGACTACCCTTTTTGGGTATTGGTTGCACATTGGCAAGCTTCCAGGATTTTGGGACGGTTTTTGTGTTGAGAGAGAGGCGATACAAGCGTGTTAGCACAGGAGACAACTCAGGCGCACAGTACCTCAGCACTCTTGCTGGTATGCCATCAGGACCACTGGCCTTATTCACGTCCAGACTAAGTAAGACTTTACGGACCTGCTTATTGTGAATTGTGATCTCCGACATCGAAGAATCACAGCGAGGTATGTTTGGTGGTTGTTGAGAGCCGGTGTCAAGACGGGAATTGCTCGCAAACAGAGAGGCAAATAAACTTGCTTTCTCAGCTACAGAATGGGCCAGTGACCCGTCAGATTTTAGCAATGGCGGTAGCATAGGACGGCAGAAATTCGTTTCGACTGACTTCGAGAGGGACCAGAACTGTTTACTTCCATTCGGATAGGAAGACAGTTTCATCCCTATTCTGCTGATGTGGTCGAATGTAAAGTGGGATAGAAACCTGACCTTTAACTTATTGGTTGGCTGCGTAAATCAATATATTAGTGTCAACATACGAAAAATAATGTTACAAAATTAAAAAAGGAAAAATTAAATGTCGGTTCGAAATGCAGTATCGCTACCGTTGCACCACACAGTCGTCTAAGATTTAATGAGATTATTTTTAAAATAGTCACAACAATAACGTACTTAACATTAAGGTCCTGGGTTCGAATCCCGGAAGCGGCAGGAATGTTTGCATGATGAATACGAGCATTTGTACCTGAGTCATGGATGTTTGTATATATTTTCTATAAATATTACTTATTTATGTATGATATACACTCATTTGCAAAAAAAACGGGCGGTTTTGATTTTCATTCATCTTTAAAAAGATACAATACAAAAAAGGTTTCAATCGTTCGTACACGTTACTGGCCGGTTTTAAAAATGCCGTGGTATTTAAAAAAGTACGTTCTAAATTCAAATTTTCATTTGATGCTCATTTTTACAGAAAACCCCTTTTTATCCTACATTTTTGGCGCGAAGTGCCAGAAGTTAACATCGACTTTCATAACTTTTATTCAATTTTCATAGATTAATTTCATATCCTTGACTGTCATAGCTTTATTTATTGCTGTTTGGCTGTATCAAAAATGGTAGATATAGTGGTAAAAGCTACCAAAATAATCGCGCTGCTTGAAGAGGGTTGCAGCCAATACTTCGTGGCTAGGAGGCTAAATGTTAGTCGCTCGACGGTCCAAAGGACCTGGCAGCGATATCAGGAGACTGGTTCCGTCAAGAGAAGGCCTGGTTCTGGAAGAAAACCATGTACCCAACCACGGAATGATCGTTTTCTTGTGAGTTGCGCACTGAGAAATCGCAAATCTTCGTATGTGGATCTTAAGAACAACCTCCAAGAAGTAAGAAATGTGCATATTAGTCTATGGACGATCAGGAGGAGGCTTCTCGCTGCCAATATACGCAATCACCGCCCGGCCCGCGGCCCCAAATTACTCCGTGAGCACCGAGTTCACAGGCTTAGGTTCACTAGAAATTGTGAATCATGGACTCAAGAAGATTGGAATAGGGTTTTGTTCTCTGATGAAGCCAGGAGATCTCTGTTCGGTGAAGAACAACGTCGGCGAGTGCTAAGAAGACAAGGAGAACGCTTTGCAGAGGCGTGTTTCGAAGATATCACATCTTATGGTGGGGGCTCTGTTATGTTTTGGGCAGGAATAAATTCAATGGATCGTACAGAGTTAGTCTTCATTGAAAACGGCTCACTGACTCGGCATCGATACATAAGGGAAGTTCTAATTCTTCATGCACAACCCGCATTGGCCGCTCTAGGTGAAGACTCGATTTTTATGGACGACAATGCTCGCGTCCACCGATCTCGCGATGTTAAAGCGTATGTGCAAGAGGTCGGCATTCGTCGTTTGGATTGGCCAGCTCGAAGTCCCGACCTCAATCCCATAGAACATGTCTGGGATGTTCTGAAACGGCGTGTGTGATCAGTACAACCGGCTCCGCAGACCATCAGAGAGCTGAAGAATGTGATTACTGCGGAGTGGGAACGTATTCCGCAAGCAAGTATCCGGGATATACTCGCTAGCATGCCCAGACGAATTCAAGCTGTGATTTTAGCTAGAGGGGGTCACACTCGATACTTAACATTTATCTGCTTTTACTTTATTAAAGAAAAACAAACAAAAAAAACTTTTTTATTTTCACTTCATGAGCAGATGCACTACTAGCGAACATACACTACTAGTGAGGTTTAGCATTATTTCCCATAAATTGTATCAAAATTTTATGAAATACTGATGAAAACGATTATTTTCTTATTAATTTACCAAATTGTGAGGATAAAACTATCTATAATTATCAAACAAAGCCATATTAACATTTGAAATGGTTCCTTGCTTAGGTGCCCGTTTTTTTTGCAAATGAGTTTATGTATGTCCGTTACCCTATAATCCATAACACAAGCCTTAAAAAGTGCTTACTTTGGGCTAGGTTAGTTGGTGTGAATGTATGAAATATTTGTTTATTTATTTAATCTTTGGATAATAGTATTCTTGTAGTTCGGAATGAAATATAAAATATTTAACCTTCCTATTAGAAATGAGGCTGATTTTACAGTTGATATAATTAGTAGCTGACCCGACCACGTGTTGCTGTGGCTTAGTTATTAAATTTTAAATTAGTATATTATTATTAGCTATTCGATATATTGTAACTATTTGATGCTTATGAAACTTAGTTGACAACAAATTTCATACTTAAAGATATCACGATTTAAAAAAAAATTCAAAAAAATATTATAAAAAACTGACAGCGTATCTGTATAATTTAATAATGAAAAACACCCTAAAACAAGAAAGTCGTCATACCCGATTGCACTTAACTTAAGAATCGCCAAAGTTGTAGCAGTCTAGACCCATTCTAGAAGGTCAACTGTCTAGTCAGTAGATTGAAGTAATCTGCAATGTAATTTAGGTATGTGTTTAAATCCACAAATCCGACAAATTTTGTTTTTTTTTTTTATTATTTTGATATACCCAGTGTCACTCTCACAGTAAATATGAATCTAAGGACAACTCCCAAGCTAAAATCCACCGCCGCAGAGCTTGCCAAATAATTATACATACATACATACATAAATAAATAATAATAATAAATAAATATTTCTTACATTCACACCAATCAGCCTAGTCCAAAGAAACCACTATAAGGCTTGTGTTATGGATACTAGGGTGACGGATAGACATACATATATGATACATAGATATGTAATATTCATAGAAATATATATAAACACCCATGACTCAGGTACAAATGCTTGTATTCATCATACAAATATTTGCCCCTTCTGGGATTCGAACGGGAACGGGAAAAGCAAGATCGCTACCGTTGCATCAAAACGATCGTCAATACATACATATACTCTCGAAAAACATAACCCTCCTTCTGGCGCAGTCGGGTAATTAAAATGATACCTATCCTTTGTTCTAAGTCGGAACAAATCAAGCTAAATGAAAAAAGAAAGTAGTTTCGGAGTTCATCGTGATCAAACAGTGACAGGGAATTTATATATATAAAGATTAAATAGTTTAACGTTTATTTGAAACTGAAATTTATAACTCAAGTGAAAAAAGATCTTTGAAAAAGCGCTTGTAACAGACGGTGACTTTTTTTTTACTATTAGATAAAAAAATGAAGAATTTATTACTCATGTTTTTTTTTTTTTTTTTGCATTCACAATGCAATATTTACTATAAGATATAAAATACGTGTGTAAAAAACAACTACGCCTCCGAGCCCTCGGGTAGAATTTTTTTATTTATTACTTTTTAAGGTGTTCCGCCTAAACCATGGTTATACAACACGTGTAGCGGTTTTGTTAATTGTGACCGACTACAATATCAAACGCACACCCTCTCGCTATCCATGCGAGTACTCTTCCAATTAAGACCTCAGGTGGAACTCGAGTACGGTTGACACCCGAGAGAAGTTGAATTTTTACTCATCACAAATCCTTTAAATATATATATTTGTCGCCATATCCCGCTAGGCGATACAGTAATTGAAATATAATACGTTTAATACGTGTGCGTAAGTCCGTTTATTAATCCCCAACTCTGATTAGGGACACAAAAGCCTTTGACAGCGTTTATAAGGATTTGTATGGCCAACTTAGCTCATAAATTAGTCGAGCTAAGCTGCTTTAGCTATGTAGAGGTTGCAAATAATTGAAAACAAGAGAATAACGTCTAATCGCGACTGTTACTTTCTTTTTATAGTAAACTAGCTGACCTGGCCACACGTTGCTTTGGTATCAATTAAAACGAAACATATCGTATGTTCTAAGTTGGAACAAATCCAGCAAAATAAAAAAAATCGCCAAAATCGGCTGAGCAAATTCGGAGTTCATCGCGGTCAAACACTGTGACAGGGAATTTTATAAACGCAATAAAATATAGAAAAATCAAGCGTTGTTTGAACTTTAGACTAACATCCTAAAGTAAGTGTTATAAAATTCAGATTATTCGTTTTCGAATAAAACATTTTTACAATGGTTGCTTCAGATTCAGACCGGTCGTTAACAGCTCCATTTCCTAGTCAGTCTGAGACTCTGAGATAATTAGTCAGAAACGAGAGCTGTCTCAACAAGTTTTAACGTTTTTCACTAATGGCGGTGATTTTTTGTAAGTACTCAGACTTGAGAGATTTTAAATTATTAAGTAAGTAGAAAACTGAAACGAATTGAAAAAATATAATACAAATGGGAATATCAAAGTGTAACGAATATATAACGTCCTAAACCACCGATAGATGGCGCTACTAGCTACGTTCTACATTCCAGTTTTGAGGTTTTTGCACTGTTCCTTGAATAAACTGGTGGGAAGGCAGAGCGACTATAGTGGACGTTATAAAAGTTAACAATTATCCAATAAGCACTCTTCCAATTGAGCTACCTAAATTTTATTAGAGATCTATCGATTTTTCCAAGTATTAAGCTGAAACCAACGCCATCTCTTCATGTCCTTAATACTACTACCTACAACATCGAATGTAATAATCAAGGACCACCCTTTCTTGATTGCTATTCCTAATTGCCGCACCAAGATCTTGACATCCTTTATAATGCGCACAGCAAAGGAGTGGAACTCCCTCCCTGCGTCTGTATTTCCGAGTACATATAACCCATCCGTTTTCAAAGCCAGGGTGACTAGGCACCTTCTGGGTTAGCTCGTTCTATCGTGGATCCTGTCTTGGTCCCCGGGCTTGATCGGGATCAAGAGCGAACCCATTAAAAAACAAGAATAATTGTATTGTCAGGAATAACTTATAGTGTACATAAAACTAACGCTATAAAAATAATAATTGATGGGAAATTATGTTATTAGTAATGGTTTTATTGGCCATATGGTGTACGACACGCAATGTTTCGCACGCAACAATAAATGTTTATTAATTGGAATGTTCAAAGTCTTACCATATAAAAGCATGTCAAAAGAGTCAAAGTCGAAATTGAATAACTATCCATTTCAAACGTAGATTAAACAAAATATATCGTTAACATTTGTGGTTTCAATTTATTACATTTTTCTATTTCAACGCTTACTTATATGATATTAGAAAAACATTAGAAAAATTTAGTCAGCTCACAAGTACCACCTGAGAATAATATGTCAGCCGAGTCTATTTTCTTTAGTATTATTATTATTGTTTTCAATGTTATTGGAAACACAAAAAATTAAATCTTTTTTCATTTGCCTTAAGGTGCTTACTTTGGGCTGGGCTAATTGGTGTGATTGTCAGAACTATTATTATTATTATTATTATTTGCATAAATCTATTTAGGTTTTACCAAGCACATCTCAGGTTACTCTTTAATGATTACCCATAAAACCTATTTAATCACACAAATATCGAAAAATGCTGCTATTATTGAAATTCTTTATTGAGGCTTTCGGTAACGGCAGACCAAGGCGAACTTCAAAGACCAAATATAGGGTGTCCTGAAAAGACCAGGTCAAAAGTAACCTTGACCGACGAGCTTTTATGAAAAGGCTGATGAGTGTTGAAGAAGCTGGAGATGTATGTGCGGGAGAAAGGCGTAATTTTATGTACTCGTATGTGTATGTAATTTTTCGTTAAGGTTGTAAGACGTTGTATAAAACACAGCATCTGCAGCTGGGGTATCATTTTTTTAATCTTAACTGTTTATAAAAGCAACGGATCGTTTTACAAATCGGAGCTGGGAACTAATTAACTTGGAGGAAGTTTGAGTGGCGCGCGATAGCGGCCCTTTGTGCCCGCTACGGTTCTCAAACATCACCGAGTTAATTTGTAGAACAAACAGCTGTAAAGCTTGTGCCCTAATCTAATCGTGCGTCAAGTATTTGGACACTAGAGAACCGAGAGTTGTGATCCTAATTTATTTACATATCAATATTCTGTAGTGTGTGTACGAATATGTCGAACACACACATCTCTCCTCATATATAAACTCTGGACATTACTCCAATAAATGAGTTCTTGATCGCAGTCAGACTTATCATTTACACCCCGAACCGGCCACATTGCATGGCGACCCTGCCAGTGCTGCCTATCGGCGGCGCTGCGCAGACGGTTTTAATAAAAAGTAAATAATAATGTGAAATATAAATAATTTTTGGACAATAAAAGTGATGTGGGTGAAATATATAAAGGACGAAAAATATAAACTATAATAAAAAATAATGTTAAGCTAATTATTAATTAATAGTATGTAACAAATAAACAAATAAATTCTTCAAATTACCAGATGGTTAAATAATATTATGAACAATTAATAAAATATACATTAACTCTAAATTAATAAATGTGAAATAATTATGCGTTGCCGCGTACTGTGTTGCTGCTGTGATGCTGATGAGGTTGGAGATGAAAAGCAGGGTGCCGGGAGACGATGGTGTCGAATGTGGACCAGCCGGCAGATGATGGTGTCAAAGGAGGTCGATGCAGTAGGGAGCTGAAGAGTTAACCAACGGATAGTAGCCAACCAGAGGACTTCGGACACGATTTAAAATTTTTGAACATTATGTGGAATATTGAATTTTTTTTCCCGCTCTCCTTAGGAGACTAATTTTGGAATTTTAATTTACTTGTGGATAGTTTCATTTTAAAATTTTGGTCTTTGGTAATTAATTATTACTTATATATTTTTGTAACGGTTTTACTTTAAAAGTTTTGAAGAATTTATTTTGTATTGATAGAGATTAAGTATTTACTCTTTTTTTAAACATGTTTAGGCGTAATTAATATTTCAATAAGGAAAGATGATTTCTAAAAGTTGATAACGTTTTACGGCTTGTTTTTATTGATTTTTGTAACTTAGTTTCTCATTTATATATAGGTACGATTGATTGCACAGATTATTTCCTCGTCCATGACAGATTTTTAAATTGTGTTGGTATTTATTTTTGTTTTATTTTATTTTACAGTAAGTTTTCCGGAGATCGATCCTTGATAAAGGTAACTCTTATTTTGAATTTATAAAGTTGTGATTATTTTAAATTGATTTTATAATTTTATTATAATACCCAATGGTTATTTTTTCTCGTGATTCTAAAGATTATTTTTGTCGGTATAAGTAAAAGAAAGTAATTTGCGAATTCCCTATTCTTAAATACATTTTTATAAATAATTATTTTATCGATGTCATTTAATTAGCTTCATGTAAGGTACAAAGTTTGGATTTCGTAATTGATATATACATAGCATTAAATGTAAACGACATCGAAATTGCTGACATAGCAACACGTGTGATATTGTAGCAACGAACTAAATAGGTATCATTCTTGGTAAAGACAAAAGAATTTAAATACCGTTTGAGTGATTTTTTTTTTGTCGTAAATTATTTAATGTATAGTATAAATAAAATTTTCATATAAATTTCATAAGGTTACAAACGGCATGGATAGGTATATATTTTTTTATTTTGCAGAACACTATTGACAACAAAATTTAGGTAGAATTTTGAAAAAAGTAATTATATAATCATCTTTTATCTCTAAATTAATATTTGATATGTACTTATTGCTATTCATTATTACTACATAATATTATATTGGGCTATGTAATTCAATACTATTTTTCATTATGACGTATTATTTATATTAAACTATTTTTCAATGGATTTGGAAAACATTATTCAACTTGTTTGACTGGTTAAAAATTTTTGAAAACCAATTTTAATTTTAAACGTAACTGATTAGATAAATTAGCTAAAAGACTATCTTTTGTCTTCATTTTAGTGGGTATACGAAATTCGAAATTCGAAAATTCATTTTAGTTTCTGTTTTAGGAATTAATGATCGAAAATAGTGATTAGGTAGTTACTTTGGTACTACTGAAAGTATATTTGATTTTAACTAATAGTATTCTTATTCTATTTTTTTTTTTCATTTTGTCCAGAATTTGTAATTTTATTAACTTGTTCGAGTTTAAAATTTTAATATCTATGCAATTCAATAAGTATCGGTAGTAGACAAATTTCTAATTAGAAGTGATGCAATCATATTGTTTTGATAAACTTAACAAACAAGGCATTGGAATGTAATGTGTTGTATTTCGATATCGGTAGATTACAAAGAGGTAGCGCAGCTGCATTTATGCAAGTTGATATTTAGGTGAAGCAGTAACGTTAAACTTGTCACAAAATATCACACGAGTTCGCTGGTTAAGCTGTAATATAAAACATTGTTTTAATAGGAAAAGATAATGAGTAATAATTTGGTGTGAAGAAAACTTTAAGGAACTTACTTATTAATTTCGGATGTGGAAGTTTATTTTGAGGTATGATTGAGATATTTTTGTTTCTGGAAATTATACTTCGTTGTGGTTTGAAAGGGAAAAGTTAGAGGAAAAGTTTGAAAGATTAGTCAATGATTAGAAATAAATCGAAGGAATATGTAGGTAATGTACTCGTAGCTGTATTAAAAAATCTTTTTGTAGCTTTTAGTTTGCAATTAGGTACAGCATGGTTTAGGTATAGGTAATGTGATGCGTTTGTTTATATAGGATTTGGAATGATGATAAAGATTTTTTTTAAAGAAGTTAAGGAATATAATGTTTATAAAGTTTCACATGCGATTGGATTGATCACCCAAGAGCGATGAATCTTTTATTTACCTTATATTCAATTTAGGATTGTAAGATTATTTTGATAGGTTTTGGAATGAAATGGTTAAGATAAAAGCTCGATTATACGGTACACATTAAAGGAGAGGTACTATAGGGATCAGGTCCTTCAGTTGCATCAAGGTGTGAACGAGATTCCCCTTTGAATCCTGTTTGGAGACCAAATTAGTATGTGTCTTAAATCATGACCCTATTAATTAATAATGGTACATACGTGGGGTGTCAGATCCTTCCATTCGATCATGGTGCGAACGAGATTTCCTCTGTGAGATAAGTTGGAGTCTAGAGACTTAAAACTGACCCCATCAATGATTAGGCTGTGCGCACAGCCCAAATGGCACATCCCAAATGGCACAGTCCAAACGGCAGTTGTCCATTTTTATATTATGTGTAATGATAATGAAGTCGACTATAAATAAATATGATAAAGTATGTACCAAAGAAAAAAAATAATGATGAGTTAAATAAAAATGAAAGTACGCCGGCGCCGGGCGAATTATGATTATGTGAGTACCTAGTAGGTGATGTGAAATGTGTATGGTGTACCGATAGTGTAATTATGAAAATGAAGTTTATAACGAGCAAGAGTAGGATTTAAAGTGAAGAAAATATATTGGAATATTGTTATTGACAGGATAATTTAGATAAGAATATTGAGAGATAGGAATATTACAAAATAGGAGGTTATGTGATAAACAAGAAAGGTTTGAGGATATTTATATTAGGAAGATGATGAATGATTATAAATTGATGAAATGGTTTAAAGAAAGGATTATTATTGTTTGTCAATGATGATAAGATATATGACAGATGATTTTTTTTAATAAAAGGGAACAATTAAAGTGAGGAACGATTATATAGTGAAAGTTTCATTTAAGTATGTTAGCGAAAATAATTTTGATATCAAAGTTTTATTTATGACAGAAGAATAAATAAGTAAATAGTTTTATTTAAGTTCAATACTGTTTTCAGTTGCCTTTTTTTTCTTAACTATTGAATAAAAGAAAACAGGTTTATTTTTAAAGGGAAAATATAAAGTTTTTAATATTATTACGAAATATGAGTCTGTGCAATGCAATCTACTTATACCAGTTTAAATTGAAATTACATGTATAATGTACTAGAGTAATATAATACTATTATTGTAATGTCTTTTTTTTTGTATTTGAAATTTAATGTGATTTTTATAATATGACAGTTTAAAAATGTTTGGTTTGTTAGCAACAGTGACATTAGTTAAATAATTTAATAATTACTTAGCTTATTTTGTATGTATAAGGTGTGTGATTTGCAACTTAAAAATGACAAATCCATCATAATTAGGAAAATATATATTACGTAAAATTATTTGAAATATATTTAAATTTAAGTGTTCTATTATAATACAATTAAGTTTTTTTTTTCTAAGATTTCATTTGCATCAAATAAATTTTATTTTATATGTAATAAGTAGGTAATACATACATGTTTTGTTTCACAATAATTCGGTATTTAAAATATTATAATTTTCATGTTTCATTGTATTTTAAAGTAAATAATTTGGATTTTATCGTAATATCTGTAATGAGTCTACCTAATAATTTAAATATGAATTTATATATTCCAAATATTTTAAATAAGTAAATTTTGTGTTGTAAAATAATATTTATTAATTGTTTAATCTTCGAAATTTGTTTAGGACGAAAATGTATTACTTATTTAACTTACTTACCTTTATCAGAAATTATAGGTAAAACATTATGCCTACTTGCTTATTGGTTTAAAAAAAATATTTTACTATATTTTTTCTTCTTTTTAGGGGGGAGGTGTAGTGTGTGTACGAATATGTCGAACACACACATCTCTCCTCATATATAAACTCTGGACATTACTCCAATAAATGAGTTCTTGATCGCAGTCAGACTTATCATTTACACCCCGAACCGGCCACATTGCATGATGTTACAAGCTTTTATTTAGATATTTTTTGTAATACAAAAATACTAGAAAATCTGGTCCAATGCTCTCCCAATTGAGAATGATCCCCGCATGAGAATTTCAAGTTTTTTTATATTAAAATAATTTATCTTATAAGATAGCATTGAAAAAATGCAAAAAATATATAAAAAATAAAGCTTTCATTTACTTTCAACTGTGTTCCGGTATCTGATTGAGCTGAAATTTTGCATGCATATGTACATATATCACGTGTCAATGGAATATTATGACAACATGGATCCCAAGTTGGCCATAGGAACTCTGCAATAAATCGACACAACCTCATCGAGTTTGGACCCTTTAGATTTTTAGTGACGAGTACTTTGATCCCATATGATAACCAAGGTCTGATTCTGGAGGTGAAAGTTTGTCTTAGGAACTCCTCAATAAAAAGACACGACCCCATTAATATAGGCTTTACAACTTTTTAGTTCATTTTGTCAACAAGTTGTTTTATTTATTTTAGTTTTATTTAAAATGGTTTTTATAAAAAAACTAGTTGACCCGGCCACGCGTTGCTGTGCCGACTGCAGCGCCATCTGCCGGGCGATCTAAACCATTTGTGAATCTAAACCATTCTCAGATCCCCTTGAACACACACAAAAAAAATCATTCAAATCGGTCCAGCCGTTTAGGAGGAGTTCAGTGACATACACACTCACAGAAGAATTATATATATAAAGATATATCTTGTTCTTGCGATTGCGTTAATACGGCCAGGTAAAAATAATACGAGTATTATGTCTCGAGGATGTGTATTTCTGATTGGTTTTGACAATTAAATAACAAGCATATATACCTTCTTCTTCTTTATTCTGCCCCTTTACCATTTAATGGGGTCGGTTCTCCCCACTTTTCTTCCATACAGGCATATCGGGTTCCTTGAGGTCTCTTTGTATTTAAGACCACCAGGTTCGCGTCGGGCGGCCTCTACCTTTCTTCTGTACAGACAGATCTAGAGCAATCTGTACCACATGGTCTTAACTTTTTCTTTTGGCATGTCCGTATTATCTGATTCTGGGTGATTGGTGCGAATTTAAAGCTGCCTCTTGTTACTTGCTCACTTTAACAAGTTGAGTCACACCTCCCGCCCATCTCAACATCTTATCAAGCCTATAAGCTTTAATCAAACAAAAAGGTGGTAGTGGGGGAAATGACAGTAACTTTGTAAAAACATGAATAAGGAAGCTTATTCCTGATTGCTAGCGATATTTCTGTATTTTTATATAGTCACGTAGTGAGATATTTTTGTGTCATAAAATATTGTCATGTGCGATCACTGCATTGCAATGTTTAATAGGCACACAAAGCTTAATTCATTATAAGCTTTTATTTGCTTTCACTTATCCCGGATTCCGATTTCCGGTTTCCGATTTAAATTTGACCTACTTTCCAGTTTCCGATTGAGCTGAAATTTTGCATGCATATGTATATCACGTAACAATGCAATATTATGATGACATGGAGCTGAACAAATGCTGGACCTGGAAGGTGGCCATAGGAACTCCACAATAAAACGATACATTCCCATCAAGTAAGAACTCGTTTGATTCGTCTCGATAAGAACTTTGGTCCTAGATTGTATCCGTTTGCCCCAATTTGTAACTTATTAGTTTGTTATTAGGTTGTCATGTATTTTCTACTACCTTTACAATATTTCAATTGGGCACGTTCCTGATTGTTTAAATTATTTTATATAAATCAAATTGTTTTATTTTTTACATTTTATTTAGTTATTAAATTTTCATTGCGATGACATTGTATACTACTGAGTCTACTACCAGTTTGGAGTAAATTTGTTTCGCAAATTGGGAGGCCCTTTCGAGAAGAACTGGCGAAAGAAACTCGGGCAGGGGGAGTCCTGCCCGGAAAAATAAAACAATTTGATTTATATCAAATAATTTTAACAATTAGGAACGTGCCCGATTAAAATATCGTGAAGGTAGTAGAAAATACATGACAACCATTATCTTAGTCATCCTGTGATCACGACTCCTGTAAAGGAGTATTTAACGTCAAGATTAAATATAAAATAAAATATGCGCAAAATCCTTAAAAAAGTGTTTTATTCTAATGTGTAATGTGTGCGGAAGTGTAAGAACTAAATATTATTAGGTGGTTTTATTAACAAGTAGAAATAAAATTTATATATATGGTTATTTTGAAAAAACTAATCGATCCTAATAAACTATTTTTGAGCTTACGTTCGAATGCTTTATTTTCCAGACACTTAATACTATTTGGAATATTATTGTCATTATTTATTGCCATCAAATGTAAACCTGTTTTTTTAATCAGTGAGGTCCTACATATTGTAAATTAGAAGGTAGAGGGACCCTGTCAGTGTATAGCATAATAATATATTAACAAATCGTATTCATTGAAAATTATAATTACACGTCAAATATTACTGGACTTTATGAGTAATAAATAAAATAATATATACTTAAATACTTCACATTAAAACAATATTTTAGTTCTAAATGTGATCCGTACCGCTAAAGAGTGGAACTCTTTGCCTGAGTCTGTGTTTTCTGATAAGTACAATATAGGGGTCATCAAGTCATGAGTGAATAGTTATCTTCTAGGCAGGCGCAACACATCCTAGATCTCATCGTCGCTCACCATCAGGCGAGACAGCGGTCAAGCGCTTACCTATTCTCGATAAAAAAGTTGTTATATTAAATATTATTAATTATCGGGAAGCGCACACAAGATTCTACACGAATACCTTTGCGTAAGAAGAATAGTTCCACGCTGGGTGCCGCATAATCACACCGAAATTCAAAAGCACGACCGTGAAGAACGGAGACGTGACATGATTAATAAATAATTATGAGGCTGGCTCCTTTAAGCGCGTTTACGAAAATGTGACAGCTGACCAAAGTTGAATTTAGAATACGTGTCAGAAAATACGAGTTAGTCATTGGTACATTTGAGATTGGAGTAAAAGATTTTTTATTTTTATTTACAATGGATTCTCTCTTGATCCTAATCAAACCGGGGGGCCAAGACAGAATCCACGATAGAACGAGCTAACCCAGAAGTTGCCTATTCACCATGACTTTGAAAACGGACGGGTTTTAAGTTCTCGGAAATACAGACGCAGGGAGAAAGTTCCACTCCATTGCTTTGCGCATTATAAAAGATGTTAAGAAGTGCTTGGTGTGACAGGTTGGATTAGCAACCAAAAAAGGGTGGTAGCCCGCAGTACGTCTGGATATCCGATGGAAAGAAGGAGATGGCAAGAATGTAGTAAAAGAGGAATCGACGCTGCGATCTAGAATGTGACGCGCCTGCCTAGAAGATACCTATTCAATCGTGACTTGAAGACCCATTAGTTGTATTTATCAGGAAATACTGATGCAGGCAGAGAGTTCCACTCTTTAGCGGTACGGATTACAAGATTGGTACCAAAACGCTTTGTGCGACTCTTTGGTATATTAACCCTATAATGGTGGCGGCTATTTGTGAGTCTGATCAATAGGTTAGACTTGTGTATAGAAATATAGTGTAGAGACATTATTTTGTTCATGACTATTTATCGTATGTTGTGGAAGAGGTCGGCTAATATTTCTCTGCTCTTCTTCGAAAAAAATCATGTTTCCAACTTTGTTAAGGTAAGCAATATAAACTGGTGGAAACTACTCGTTCACTATTATAATTTTTTTGTAAGGTTTCTTTTATTTCTGTATTTCGTACAGCGGTGCCGTTTCGTTGTAATTTATGGACACCCTCGCGGCGGCACGCCCAGCCTGATAAACCCTAACAAATGCGAACAAAACCAGTGGAAAATATGATATTGTAAATCTTACAGGTTATTTAGCGCACAATATTAGACATGGAAATCCAAAAGAAATCTAGAGTAAAGTCTATCCTCAAACGAAATCAATGGTAGCGTGAATGACGAAGTATTTTAGACATGTAAGGTTTTGTTATTTTACATTAAACCAGACGGAAAGGCCACGCACACTGAGGTGGGGAGGCAGCTGGCTCCTATATATATATCGTGTAACGTTACAATCTGACGCTTAGCACGGATAAAGTGGCCACCTGGACGTCCGTATAGAAGCTTCGCTTCAAAAAACAAAATAAACACATCGTGAATCTTGCTCAAGTGGTTTTATTGAAATGTGCGATAAGCGCGGAAATGTAAGAACTAAATGAGATCGTACAGTAGATCGTAGTAGATAGTACAATCTTCTTTAATATAATGCAACGTCCAGTTGTAATTATGCTTAAATAGATTCTCGTTACATCGGCCAAATCAAAACAAATAATTTATTTGTAAAAATACAATACTACAATATAATGAATATTATAAAGTTTGTTTATGATTCCATTATGCATTCTACCGTAAGCATGGTATAAAAATGTGTCACTTGTGCGACAAGCCGCTAATAATTAATTATTAAAATATTGAATTTATATTTGTTAATAATAAAATATAACAGAAATATAAACCATTAAAAATAAATTAATAATACTTATGTTAACAAAATTAAGCCAGCCAATTAAATCATTAAAATTAGGCCAGCTAATAGGAATATTATCCCTCGTTCGCTACAAAATCAGTTACAAATCAGCGCGAAACATAACTGCTACAGAACATAGTATAACGCAAAACAATAGAGGAGGGTAACCCGATCAGTGCGTCTAATTATCGGCTGTCGGCGTCGGATACGCAATAATTTGCCGCCATTTATCACTACCCAATCCAGAGGAATTATAGTGACTGCCCGGGATTACGGGAAACTTAGCTACTGTATATATTATAATAATATTTTCGTACTTTATTTGAGAAATTAATAAGTCTTTTTTTATTGGTGATTATTGTTTGTATTTTGACGGCCGCTTGGTGCAACGGTAGCGATCCTACCTTCTGCGCCAAAGGTCCCAGGTTTGAATCCCGGTAGGGGCATATGCTTATATATTTATTTATGTTTTCTATACATTATTTAGTACCCATAGTACAGGCTCAACTTAGCTTATTTTTTTTAATTTTGTTTCCAATGGCACAATAACAGGCATCAGATAGAAAAAAAATATATACAAATAAATACAATAAAAAGTGTATATCTGTGCCCAATTATAATTGAGCACAACATTTTTACAAAACTTATCAAATTTTACTAATAATTTTACTAAATTTACAGGTAAGTTTAAAATTATCTGAACATAGTGTTTATGTTTCTACAATAATTCTAGAAGTGATCTTTTGAATAAATTTATTAATTTAAAACAACCAAATATATAAAGATTAGAGCAAATCTCACTGTAGTAATACATAATTATGTAATATTTATAGAAATATATATTTAAACACCTATGACTCAGTATTACTATTGCACACAAACATCTGCCCCTTCCAGGACTCGAACCCAGGATCGTCGGTGCGAAAGGCAGAAATGCTATTATTGCACCAAACGGTCGTCGGCATTATCCACGTCCAGCTTCCCCGCAACTGGACACGATGGAACCGAGGCGCAATGCGTTTCCTTATATTAGTTGAGAAGCTGTTTACCTCCGCCGCAGCTAGCATCCCTGACTGCAGTAACGAGGCACCCGCTCAGTCCCCTGAAGGCATTATTATATTGAGTGCGTTGAACCCTGTATTTCCTCTGGCTGTAAAAATATTTAAAAGGTTTTATTTTGTGTTAACCTGCGCCCAAGCATATAACCCCTAATACACCAACGATGTAATAAAGTCATAACACTACTATTATTAGATATAAAATACGTATGTTAAAATAAATACGCCTCCGATTCCATCTGAGGGCTCGGAGGCGTAGTTGTTTTTTACATACGTATTTTATATGTTATAGAAATATTGCATTGTGAATGCAAAAACTTAAATCAAAAACACTACTATTATTGTGATAACAGAATATTTTTGTGTTTTTTTTTTGTGGATTATATATGGTGACGACGTATAATATTATTATAAATGACGTTACGTCTGTTAAAGTTGACGAGTTTCTTGTGCCCATTCTTCTTGTCCATTAAAGACGTCCTGGAATGTGGTAAATAAAAATGTTGGACGATTCAAAACCACTTATTTTAAGTGGTTTTGAATAAAGTTATTTTTCATGAAATCACACAGTGCTCTTTATTCAGTCATCAACAATATATTCTTCTTAATATTTAAAGATATCATTTAAAAAAAATTATTTACGTACAAAATTGCAGTTGCAATGAAAGATGATCGATCAGACATCACATCGGGAGCCATTGAACCCGATCTGCAAATGCAATCACTCGCCACTGAGCACACTGCAATCTAATGCGATCACATAACAAAACTTATGTTATCTTACTTAACTTATAAAAAGCATCGATACCCGAGTATACTCGATGCTTTGGTTATGATACCAAGTAACTTACTTGGCTCACAAATTACACTCAGGCGGGACTCAAATCAGCAACCTTTGAATGTCCTTATAAGTATCCGTAGAAATTTTCTAGTATATTTTTACACTATGTCGTGAAGGGACAAAATGTAAAGACGGAAGATCAGGGTAAAGTACAGTTTATCTATTTACAAAATAATTAAAGAACAAAAAAAAATGGAGGTAAGAAGAGTGAGGGCGAGAATGAGTAGTGTACAGTGAAAATGTGAGTAGGTGGTTGTGGGTCGTCGGCGATGTTCTATATAGGTGGCTTGTGGCCCGGGGCTTTAGGGCCCAGAGGCGGTGACACCGTCGGATGAAGGGTGGCGCTGCCGGTAGACAGGTGGCGGGGCAGACGTCGTCCGGAGCTGCTGATAGACGGGCGGCGCTGCTGGTGGACGGCCTGCACCGATTTACTGCCGGCGCTGCTGGTAGACGGGCGGCGCTGCTGGTAGGTCGGGCGGCGTAGCAGGTAGGTAGGGCGGCGCTGCTGATGGATGGCCTGCACCGCTGGTGGTCAGGCAACGTTAGTGGTAGAGAGTGGCTGAGTTAAGTGTAAGTTCTTGAGCCAAAAGTTTGCCTTACGGCGTTGAGGACTTTTCTTGAGTCAAGGCCTTTAAGAATTTTGAAGAGCTCGGTAGCGAGCTATAGATGTTATCGTGGCAACTTTTGCCGAAGAACTGCATGACTTGGCATTTTTTTTTTTTTTTTTTTTTTTTTTTTTTTTTTTTCCCCTCCGGACGCGGGGGAGGGAGGTGGTGAATCCTACATGGATACATCGACCGGCCGAGAGGTTATGTCAGACTCGTAATGACTAAACACCACCTGAGGTGCCTTAGCCTGGGAAGGCTATACAGGCTTTATATGAGCGATCGCACCCGGGAATGAAGGGCGACGCAACGCCGCGTTAGCTTAAGCTAGCGCATGCGTGAGAAATCGGGCCACGCCCCTATTGGACGTGGTCCGCAGATGCGGGATTAACGAGCTGCGGAAGGCCGCTCGTTCTTATTGCTGGGTCATGCGAGTGTGGGCCGATGATAGGCGTTCCACAGCTTGCGATAAAGGGTCAGGCTCATCCGTAAGCACATGTTTGGGCCTACGGACTTTGTGCCTAGAGGGGGCGAGCGGGACGTAGTCCGCTGCCTCTAATATGAGGGGATTTGCATGCTCCTCTGCGGCTTTGAAAAAGCGCTCGGAGCATTTTTGCATGTGGGATTGGACGGTCGGTAGGGACAGGTCGCGGTGTAGGTCCGCGTTTCGGACGTACCAAGGTGCGCCTGTTGCCCTACGGCAAAAGTTGCTCTGCACGACTTGCAGCGGCTTTAATCGGACGGGATCCGCGTGTGCAAATACTGGAGACGCGTATGTCATGACTGGTCGTATACAAACTTTGTAAAGGGTTATTTTATTTTTTAAGGACATTCTACTATACCGCCCCAACATAGGGTTAAGACGGTTTAGGTAGAAGCGGGCGTTTCTAGTGACTCTACGGATATGAGGCCCGAAAGTGAGGCCTTTGTCGAGGGTAACGCCTAGATACTTTGTGGCGCGTTGCCACGGTATCGGGGCGCCTAGTAGCCTTAAGGGCTGTGTCCCGTAAGGGACCATACGGGACCTACGTTTAACGTCAAATATGATTGCTGCGCTTTTATCTGGGTTGACGTCTATTCTCCACTTGCGAAACCAGTCGCCTAGTTGGGAGATAGATTGTTGAAGCCTACCAAGGATGGCCTTGTGTGACGGCGCTTTTAGAAAAAGTGCGGTGTCATCGGCGAATAGGGCTAATTGGGTACCATTGGTTGGTATCGGACAGTCGTTTGTATAAACGCTGTAGAGGAGAGGGGAGAGAGCCGACCCCTGCGGCACGCCCGCTCTCAGCGGACGGTGCGTTGACAGGGTTCCTTCGTAGCGAAAGCGAAAGGTGCGATCGCTGAGGAATGCGGCTATAAGGCGGACTAACCGGTCGGGCATATCTAAGTCGTAGAGTTTATGGATAAGTCCGGCGTGCCAAACCTTATCAAAAGCTTTGGCGACGTCGAAGAAGACAGCACCTGTTTTGTATTTTCTTTTATTGAACCCGCTGAGTATGTACTCAACGATGCGGTGAACTTGCTGTGGACAACTATGCTTTGCTCTAAAGCCGAATTGGTGTGGGATAATGAGATTGTTTCCGAAAAGATGCTCCCTCATGCGAGAGAGTATAATCTTTTCGAAAAGCTTGCCCATGGCCTTTAAGAGGCTGATAGGGCGATGATTTGCCGGCTGGTCAAGGGGCTTGCCGGGCTTGGGAATGCCTATGACGATTGCCTCCTTCCAGGCGGCTGGAAAGTGGCAATGTTCGAAACAGGCATTCATAATTAGGGACAGCAAAAGGAGTGCCCTTTCGGGAAGGTGTTTGAGCGCCTTGTTGGAGATGCCATCGGCGCCCGGGGCTTTACGGGGCTTAAGGCCCCTTATAAAAGATTGGATTTCATCCACCGAAGTGGTGGATGGAGGGTCTTCAGGGAGGAGCGGAAGGGAGGCCCTGTCTCGGACCTCCTCTTCGATGACCCGGATATGGACCGGGTCACCCGCTTGGGTGCTGGGCGAGCATTGTGAGGCAATGCTGTCAGCGAAACATTCGGCTTTTTCGTCGTCCTCGAAGGCATGTGTGCCATCGGGGCGAGCGAGCGGAGGGGTATACGTAATAGCGTCACTACGCAGGGCTCTAGCGACCCGGTAGTACGCTTGGTGAGAGGGAGAGATGTCCGCCATAAGGTCACTCCATCGGGAGTTCCTGAGGTCGGCAACTGCAGTCCTAACTTCCCGCTGCAAACGGTTTGCTGCGGCTCTAAACGTGGGAGTTGGGCATAATCTGGCGTCTCTAAGCGCCTTGTTTTTAGTCCTAATCAAGTTCCGGATATGGGGCGGAAGTGGCCTATTAGGCACTTTGACTTCGCGCGAGTGATCCGCTGTGGTTGATTGGACTAGTTTGGTAAAGGAGTCGATCGCGGTATCGATTTTGGCTGGACTGTCTAACAGTTCAGCCGTTGGTTGGAGTGGTGAGGATGGATCCTCGAGCGCGGATTCTAGGGAGGCTTGATAGCCCTTCCAGTTAGTGAAATACTTCATAGTTGAAGTCGGAGGTTCGAGGCCGCCCAGAACGAGCGATACGGGTCGGTGGTCAGACCCTAAGTCGTCTAGCGACTCTATCGCGTCGAGCTTAAGAGAAACTCTCTTAAGCAGGGCAAAGTCAAGAACATCCGGAAGATGGGTGACTATACGTGGGTAGTGGGTAGGAGAAAGGGGGCAGATGACGTCTAGCTCTAAGTCTAGTGTCATTTGCAGAAGTTTAGAACCGTTTGGGTTCCGTTCCCTACATGTCCAGTCGGTATGTTTGGAGTTGAAGTCTCCAAACAGGATGACCGACTGGCCTAACGAGAGTAGCGACTCAAGGTCGCTGCGGAGGATTTCGGAGCCAGAGGGAAGGTAAACTGATGCAATGATCACAGACGGGTGTCCGGTCATTGCCAGTTTACATACCGTGGCCTCCATGTTGATTAAGGGTGGAGTGGGTAGTGGGCAGCAGTGAAAATCTTTCCTATAATAAATGGCAGTACCGCCTCCCTGTTGGAGGGGTCTGTCATTCCTAATGAATTTGAATTTGGGTATGTTTGTTCCCCTCAGGACGTGGGGTTTAAGTCTCGTCTCTTGGACGAGAATCAAATCTACCGGATTATTTTGGACTAGGAGCTTGAGCTCCGGAAGGTGAGGTCTAAGGCTTCCTGCATTAAACGAAAGGAGAGATAACCCTTTAGGTTTGATACGACCGGCTATGCGCATAATAGTGTTGTTCGGAATTGAATTTAAACTATTAGCAGCCATGGACGCTGTTCGAGAAAGAGGCAACGCGGCAGATTGGTAGACTAAGTTTAGTTCTAGCGCGCGGGAATGGATATGAATAAGAAAGAATAATTGAACTAACTGAACTAACAAGAGTCGGAAGAGCTGTCGGAGTATCTAACCGGAATGTGAACGCGGATGTGTGAATACCCGCATTATTAATAGTTAAAAATATTATTAAAATATTCATAACCACTAACATCCGAGTATTCACAACGAACTAAGGAGATTGGAATGCTCGCAAAGCGCGATGAGCTTTGCTTGAGGAGAGTTCGAAGCACGGAGCTTGCCGGCAAGCACCGTGATTTCGTGGATATTGATTCCCTCAATGGCCGATCGTACGGTCAGGAGGTCATCAGCTAGACTGGGAGCGCGAGCGTTCCTAGCCTTCGGTTGGCTAGGAGGCGCGGGGGCCCTCGGGGGCCCGCGGGTGCCTGGTTTGGGCCCCTGACGGGGCTCCAGCTAAGCGTTGGGTCGGTGCGGGTCCTGAAGGGCCCCGCCGCCGGTGCGGTTTTCCTTTCCGGAAGGGAGGGGAAATTTTCTAAGGTACGCGCCGGTGGGTTTTTAGCCGCGCGGCTCGGTTGGGTTTTTGCTAGGGATGGGCCCCGTTTGCCCTTAGTAGGACGCGGAGCGCGCGGACAGCCTCTGTAATTGGCTGTGTGCCCCACCTGGTTGCACAGAACGCAGGCTGGGGGGGACGGAGTGTCCGGAGTGCGCGAGCACTCTTTGGTCGCGTGAGGCTCTAAGCACTTCACGCACCTCGCGGGGCAGTGGCAGTTAGCTGCCGTGTGCCCGTACAGTTGGCACCGGTGGCACTGTACTGGCCAGTCGCGACGGCGTGGCTTTTCGGCCTTAATGTTCGAGAGCCCACAGATGGTGAGCTCTTCGGCGCGGAAGATGTCCCGGGCGGCCGGGGCGTCGGGAGACAATTTGATTAGGACGAGCGGGTACATAGCTCCCGTGCGCGTGTGGAGCTTATGTACGGCTTCGACCGGGAAGCCCTGCTTGGTTAGGTCCTCGTTGACCAGATCATTGGCGAGTTCATAAGGAACTCCCCTAAGGATTACGGCTACCTTACGATCCTCGTTAGGCGTAAAGGTGAAGTACGGGATCGACTCCCGGGCCAAATACGCCGAGAGGGCCCTAAAAGTGGCGATATCCGCGACGTACACCATTATTGAGTTGCCCGTGTTGGTGGCGCGTATGTAACGCCACCCGTTCGCGGCGCAGGCTTTGGACACGGAGTCCCACTTGGACTTGTCCATTAGATGGAGGGGCGGTGGCGGCTTAGGGCCGGACGGCACCGGGGCACAACGGTTGTGCGGTTTCCCAGAAGGGGTTGGTGCGCGGGGCGCGGCGTCGTTACCGGTACCGGTAGGCGCACGCGGGCGCGGAACGGGTGCGGATGCGGACAAGGGCGCGGACGCGGACATGGGCGCGGACGCGGACATGGGCGCGGACGCGGACAGGGGCGCGGGGGACGGGCTAGGGCCCGTGGTGACCGGCGCGACACCTGAGGTGGGGGAGAGAGAGGGCGTGGTCTGACGACGACCCTTTTTGCTCTTCCGGCTCTTGCGAGTTTTGGCCGGGACGAAGTCGTCCTCCGAGGCCGTTACTAATGTCCCGGTTGACGAGTCGGAGTCCGACTCCTGCGAGACGCGGTCTGACGCGGAGCGCTTGGGCGCGGAGCGTGCGGGGGCTGTAGCTGCTGCTGGCACGTTGGGGTTCTCTTCCTCGAACCCGACGACGTCCATGACTGCTGTACCCAGAGATTGTGGGAGGGCCGGTGAAGCCGGCGTGAAGAAGGAGACTAGCTCCTTCATTTTGGCGAGAAGCGCCGGGTCCGGGTTAAGCCCGGAACCCCTAAGCAAGTCGACTATCCCGTCGACGAGAAGAGCCGCCATCGCGGAGAGCTCTGAGGGAGCGGGAGAGAGAGAGGCCACCCCGCCGGGAGGCGGGGGGGAGAGAGGGGGGGGGGTTGGGGGCGGGTATCCCTAATTCGGATAACCGCCGAGTCCTAGCCCTGGGATGCCCAAGATATGGGCGTCGGACCTCCGGTGTTTCCCGAGGCCTGAGGGGCCGCGGGGAGCGCACCGGGGCAGCGCTCGGCTAGACTGGCTTGGTTGGCACCGTTAGGTATCCACCAGTTAGTAGCCACAAACCCGAGGTCTGGAGCAACGAAGCCTAGCCTCCCGCCGTGAAAACGGCGTTCGGGGACTGCGTTCCAGCAGACCTAACGAGCCGACAACGTACGGCTTGACGAGAGTACACTTGAAACAGGGGAGTGACGATACACAACGTTTCTCCTACGGAAACAAGGAATTTCCAACGAAAATCGCGAAATTCCCTACGCGGTAGCGGCTGTTGCAAGAAGGTCTCGCAACTAGCGGCTATGCTATCAACTTGCTACAGATGCGGTGAGACAGCAACACTTCGTTTCTAATCGGCGCCACTAGGGGGCGCTTCGGTCGAAACTGATGGCTCGTTGGAGGGGAGCGGCGGTGCGATGCGAAGGCAGGCGACTGCGAAGCTCGGCGTCTCGGAGCGGAATGCATGACTTGGCAGGTCAGCTCGGTCTTTTATAGGCCCAGAGCCATTTAAATTCAGATTGTCTTCGAGAAGACATGAAAAGAATAAAATCTGGTTTTCTTTAGAGGTTGAATACCATATATGAAAGTGTCATGGGTAGCCATGGCAACGGAGAAAAACTTATATGTCAATAAATGAAATAAATACATTTTTAGTAATAAAATGGAAAAATAATAACGGAATAGATTAAACAAAAAGACAGGTTAAAATAACAAGCAATGCCGGTAAGTGTGTAGCATTCTGAATAGAAGTTTTGAGGTTGCGAAGCTCTATATGAAAATTCAGTGTTTCTTTTCAGCAATGAAGAAATTATTGAGTAAAATATTATTGAAGATTAAAACGTTTACAAATGACGATGCAAAATGGAATGATAAAATATACAATTTAACGAATGTTATGAATGAAAATCGGAGATTATACAGGTACATATTAGTATACATTACAACTATACGAATCTAAAATCAAAATATTCAAAATGATAATCAAAATAAAACGAGTATTTACATTGGGAGAGCAGTGGATATACAAAATTTTGACATTTGGGGCTAAACAGGACCTATGATGGAGCGAGCTAACCCAGAAGGTTGCTGGTTTGAGTCCCGTCTGAAAATAATTTGTGAGCCTAATCGATTTTTTCTAGTATTTTTATCCGGAAGAATCTTATTGCGCAGAAAGTCACTTGGCATATTAATCAAAACGCATAAATTGACATTCATTACAGTTTAGGTTAGGTTAGGTATTTTTTTATTCATCACCAGCCAGCAAGCTATTTCAAACTATACCAAAGATGAGCAAGCGTTCTAAAATTATGCATTTTAAATTTCTACGAAAAATGGTAGACCTTTAAAGTTTAACGACTTACCAATCCACGATAGTTTAATTTCCTGTTACCTGGTAGGCAAAAATCTACGTATTTAATTCACGTTCTCAAGTTTCACGAACTATCACGAAAGAATTCCTTAAATAAGAATTCCGCAATTCGGGATAGCTAGACTCGCTGTCCACAAAATTTGCAGTTTCCATACAAACAGGTTATTACCGTGGATTGATCCGTGTGTTGTACCACAGCTTAACCATTTGAATGCTTCAAATATGTTACCGGTTTTTATTGTCCTATATTTAAGGACGAAGCAAAGTTGATGAGCGAGTGATTCAAGAGGAAGGTTCATATGTATAATACATGTATAATATAGCAGAAAAACACTAATAATTTCAGAGGTTTTTTGGGCTTACATTGCAAACGCTGGCTGAAACCTACGAGATAGATCAAAATAATGTACTATACCCTGTTTCAAACCAATTTAATAAAAATGTAAACAAAGACGCCATTATTGCAACCATAGACTACTGAGTGATGTGGTAAAAGTAAAACCATTTATGATTCGATTAATTAATTGATTGCTTCGATAAAGATTAATTGAACACTATTATGTTGGAGCTTCGCGTTAGCGTAGTCTGTTTTTATTCCGAGTGTCGGATAATGGGCATTTGTTCTCAAGCCTCGAAAGATGGTGCTGTTCTTCGTGATTATAGAAAAATGAAATGCTTAGTTGAACCGAGTAAAAATGACTTATATTTGTTTTTATTTCACATAAGAAATCAATCTTTGAAGAAAAACGGTATCTAGCTAGATTTTTAAATAAATAAATATATTTAGTATTAAAGCTCGACAAATTTAAAATTGACTTCTTAGGTTTTGACGCGTATAACTCATTGAAATGAAACACTTATGGATAAATAAACGCGTTATTTATTTCACACAAAGAAACAATTAGTCACCCCGCAGCCACGGCACATGCAAAGGTGTTGAAACTTCGGGAAACTAAATAAACCACCTAAAATTAAATCACGGACTCTGAACTCAACTTTGTTGTGTAAATAAATAACGCGTTTATTATCCGTAAGTGTTTCATTTCAATAGACAAATTTAACTGATTTACATTGTGACTTGGATCGTGTTTTTTCTGGAGCAACGACATTTTGCTACGATACCTGGACTTTGAGATCAACTCCGATTTATATTTGTTGTACAAGGTATGTAACTGTAATATTATCTTTTATGTACATAAACTTCATCTCATACGAAACTAATTCGACGGCCGCCACTTAAGGGTTCACTGGAGGTATTTTTTCCCTTACAAAATGTAGAATATGTGTAAAAGAAAGAAAATAATAGCAAAACTAAAAAGCCAATTCAAAAACATATTCAAATGAGAACAGATGTTTAAATAATTTATCTTTATTTTAAGCATTGAACACGGATAACCCTGGTCCGTCATCCTCTTCTTCGTTTTTGTCTTCGCCTATGAAAAAACGACCGAGACATAGCCGCTTGACAGCAAATGAAAAGACCATAACACTGAATATTTACAAGTTTGTAGAAAAATCGATGACAACTTATCCATATAAGTCTGATATAATAAAAAAACTGCGGAGATAATGGGAACTTCTCAAAGCACCGTATCTAAAATATACATTATAACAATAAGTATTTAATTACGATAAATATTTAACTACAATACATAATAAACAGTAAAACACATAAAATATACTATTTATTTGCATGCATTGATATCGAATGTCAGCTCGTCGATATCGATATTGATAACTAATTTTAAAACTAAACTGTTCTGATTGTTTGTCATTTTATGGAGTTAAATTTATCAAATAAATTTCAAACGAAGTTCAGGTTAAGTTTACAGTGGTTTGATTCGATGGGCTGTTGTTTCAGTTTAACATATAATTATTGTAATTGTGAGGAAGGATTGCATTACTTACAATAATTTGTCACAGTCACACTAAAATATATATTTTCAAAGGTATACTAGGTGCATTCCAATGTTTTATGAAAGTGATTCTTTAGTTTAGACTTCAATGATGTCAAAGAAATCCGCAGGTAGTTGATTAATCATCAGTACCGAATGTACAAAAAACGGTCTTACTACTTATGATTATGAAAACGTTATTATTATTTAAAATGAAATACCGGTAATTATCAATTTAAAAAAACCGGTAAATTTTTAGGCCTACCTAGGATTTATAAAAATTGTGAAAACTATATAACTATTGCTTTAACTCTCACTAGAATAATTTTACTTAAGGTAACATAGTTAGCCAGCCCTAACTTACCCGAGACTATATATTTTGAAATATTTGAGATTTTTGTGATATTTTTAGCAGTAAAGCCAACAAATGATATTTTATCTCCAATAACATGACAAGAAGCTGAGAATTAAGTCCCGACAGCTGTTTGCCAACACTGACGAATTCGTTGTTCGGATCGCCTTATTATCAGTTATCATCACTCACAGGTATAATTATCACGTATTTATCTTTACCATACATCCATGACTAATTACCTATTCATTACATTACCTATGCGTCTTCGATTCATAATCGATTCAATTGAAGTAATCAATGAATTGGGAGATACTCTTTTATGGTAGATATTATGGAGATATTTAGTATCGGCATTGCACCCGTACGAAGCCGGGGCGGGTCGCTAGTTAAAAAAGAAAGTATTTAAGTATAAAAGTAAATTCAACTTAAACTTAACTAACTTCAACCCCTCGCTATTCGGGCGAGTACTCTTCTAAATAATATAAATATGAAGATAACAAGCACGAATGTATGATTAATGCACTGGAAATGAGAGCTTTAAGAAGTATAGATGAAGTGAATCTGATGGATAAATTAAGGAATGATGTGATAAGAGAGCGGTGTGGAAGAAGATATAGTGACAAAGATAGAAAAGGGGTTTAGATGGTTTGAATATGTAGAGAGGATGGACGAAAGGATATTGACATGACAAATGTATGTGGTAAATGGTCATGGGCAAGTCGGTAACGGCAGACCAAGGCGAACTTTCAGGGACCAAATAGAGGATATTCTGACCAAAAAAGCCAGCCAAAAAAAGTACCGACTAGTTTGTATGAAAAGGCTAATATAAATATATATAAATACCAATGCTCGTATTTATCACATAAACTTCTGCCTCTGCCGGGACTCGAACCCCAGGACCATTGATATGAAAGGCTGGTTCGCTACCGTCGCACTAAACGACCATCCATAATAAATTGGAATTAATTATTTTTAACATAAGCCTACGCTTTACAGTAATGTCTAAACCCCATAGTTAAAAAGTAAGTAAAAAGGTTTTTCTTTTGATCTTTTGTACCAGAGTACATGGCTATTTTTATCTATTGCTATAATAATATTTCTCACGGTCTCAAACCCACGACCTCGAACGGTGTCATCATGAAAATCTCTATGCAAGCCACTCGACGACCTCGTCTAACCAAACCAAAAAAAGGTAATACAAATGTATAAATTCCATACAAATAAATTTAATATTTTTGTAGTTTACTCCTTAAGAAAACGCAAGAAATGTAAAAAAAAGAATTGATTTTAAATTATGATATGATGAGTAACATTTAGTGATCGAATGATTGCCTTACGTTTTATGTGCGCACCTTTCACTTTTTCAAAGTTTTGTGTTATTATTTTCTGTGCCAGTTCCAAACAATAGTTCTTGAGGAGTAAGTGATTACATACTCTTCGGAATAAAGTCCAGTCGTGCGTCGGAGCTAATACACACACATTTTTCTTTTTGCAATATTTTAATGCTATCTTGCATGAAACAATTTATCCCGCCAGAGAGATACTTGAGAGTTATTTATACTAATAATTTCCTATTCAAATAATTTAATTTATTGTATTTTAAATAACTTCTCTGTTTTATTAAATTTTTCTGTTTTCTTACAGTATTTTATCTTGATGTTTTTTCTTTTTTTTCAGAAGCCGTCTGCATATTTATGAGTAAGTTATTAAGTAAGTAATTACGTAATATTATCGTGATTAAGACGTTAACAAATTATATCGCTGACTTGGATTAATAGAGTATACTTAAGAGATACGATTTTTTATTGAAGTTATACTTCTTTAGGCGCGTTATGGAAAAATGATGCGAGTGAAATTTTAAGAAGCGCGCGCGTCACTGTGACACAAAATTATCATGTTGAAGTAAGTTATTTAATTTAATTAATACAATGACAAAAAAGCAATAATGTAAATGATAAAAAATAACATCAACTTTTAATTTTAATCAAAATAAAGCTATTAACACAAATCATTAAATAAGGTAAAAAAACTCAATATGTCCGACCTATACAAATTCGTAGCAAGTCAAACAAAAGTTGAATGATTAAATAAAAATAAAAGATAAGTACTTCATAATAAGAAAAATCATAATTCAATATTAGAAATATCTAGATTAAAATGAAATAACAAAAAAATAACTAAAAAGGCCCAAAAGGCTGGCAGTGTTACCCCGTTGGTACTTCATACTAAAATTTACCGCATAAAATGAATTTATAAAATAGTATTATTTTCAAGTGAGAAATTGTGAATCAGTCTTTTATTTGAACAAAGTAGCTGATTTATAATTTTCAGGTAATTTGTTGTATACTCGAATACACATACAGTAAAATATCTTTATTCGCGGGGTATACCCCGCGAATAAACATATATGTTCCGGAACATATTTGTTCCGGAAATATGCCGCGAATACAGAAACCGTGGATATTGAATGGTAATTAGTATGGAATCATAGGTGATGCGTTCCAAGGTTCCAAAATAAAACTAATGTATATCAAAATAAAATCAATTTATTCAGAAATTCAGACTTTATATCAATCGCCAAGCAAGGTTTTAAAGAGTTACATAATTGATTCTTGCTTTTCCTTTTTTAAAATGTCTATTTTTTTAGATAGATATTAAGATGTAGCATTAAAAATATGGCTTTTGAAAATAAGGCTCCTTTCTATAGATCGATCAATTTTCATGAAGAAGTCATAAAGTTCATTTGCTATACGTAAACCCTCACTCAGATTTTTTAAGTTAAATGTCCCCTTTCCAAAGGGACCCAGTTCGATCCTCGCCGATGTACTAAGGACATAGAACCACCCTATTACGCTTTGTAAATATGTTGTTAAACTTGCTTTTATATAGTGCCGGTAAGATTTGTTTTAGTTAGACATCAGTCCACTCGGTTAATAAATGACACTGAATCTCTTTCTATTTACCGATTGCATCAACGAATAATGAATTTTTTAGCCGCGAATGCAGGAACTGTGTTGCAATTATTTCACCCGGGAATAAGGAGCTTCTACTGTACATTAACACAGATACAAGTCTTACGACAATGAGACGTAAAATTATGGGGGAAGCATGGTATTATATCTGTCTTTTTCGCACATTTTGATCGACACAGTCGTATTTAGTCTCACACGTGAAAATTCTTACCCTTGATAATATAATCATCGAGTATTTTTCAGCTGACATTGTAACATATACTAAAAAATGCGCAAAAATTACGCAACTGACCCGAATCGCGTTTATATTGCATAAGTGAAATACGCAGCTCATTTCAATGCGGATGAGCCTTCTGAAGGCCATACATCTATTACAGTTATAGGGCCTGCTTTAAAAATACTATATATATGTAATAATATATAATTCATAAAACTGTTTTTGAAGTGAAAACTTCTTTAGCATCGTTGTGATTTGAAAGTCGATGAAACGAAAAAGCGACAGGAAAAAAGGACAGACACATAAATTCATAAGATTTAACGTAGGAGAAAACAAGATAAAAAGCATTACAGCAGCATACAGTGTCTCTTATGTTCGTGGTATGAACTTTAATTACGATAAGCCTCTTGTATCATTTATTGAAAATGTAAGCTCCGAGTCTGAATAAGTCTATGTAATATATACGAATAAAATGTAAAATAATTATCTTACTTCGTATCACTATGATCATTACTAAAACCTACAATTATCCTCTTCCCGAAATTTTACATTCTTCTCATTATCTTGAAACCAACATTTTTCAAGGTTTCACTTCTACCACGTACGAATTGCATACATGCTTTGTCTTATCTTGATTAGGAAAGCGCTTGACCGTTATCTCGCCTGATGGTAAGTGACGCTGCGATCTAGGATGTGACGCGTCTGCCAAGAAGATTCACTCGTGAATTGAACATCCGTAAATTATATTTATCGGGAAACACAGACTCAGGCAAAGAGTTTCACTCTTTAGCGGTACGGATCACAAAATTGGAACCAAAACGCTTAGGTATATCAACAATATGACGGGGGCTCCTATAAGTTTGGTTGTCCGATGAAAAATGAGGACGGCGGTACAGTAATTATTTTATATTAGTAAGTGGTTTTTAAATGAGATGTAAAATGTATCTAGGCTAAGCTTATTTGAGAATAAATTTATTATCATTATTAGTTATTTATCGAAGCCTCTTAAAATATCTATTTTAGGCTTATGCACAATTGCACATTACCTTTACCATCAGTCAACGTCGTCGACACGCATTATTCGGTTACGCTTTTAAAAGGCTAAATCTTTTTCTATCTCTTCACGCCCTTAGAATCAGCACAAATTTCAAGATCGCTTTGTAAAACACACATACCACATGCGCAAATATAGTACACATGCGTATATTTTCTTTCGTAAGACCAGCAGCTAAATAAATTCAGTAGGTAATAAATATAACAGTTGAAAGCCAATTACAGGTCCTTAAAAAATAAACAGTGCCGTCTAGGAACGCCCGAAAAAAACGAAGTTTTATAGTATAAAGCGTAGGAAATAAGTTCAAAGGATAAACGAAACAGCTGATCGCAACGGATAGTCAAAATTGACTGGCGTGGATGCATAGATAGAAAAGAGATAGGAAGTCACGCCAGCCACGCAAACATGAATGAAAGCGAGACAGAAGGCCACGCACACTGAGGTGGGGAGGCAGCTGGTAACGGTACTAAATCTGACGCTTAGCACAGATGGAGTAACCGCGCGGCAAGCGCTTATATGCGAGCAGCCCGAACGTCCCTAGAGAAGCGTCACTTCAACAGTTTAAAAACCACTGTTAAGCACTTTAAATGCATTTCAATAGGTAAATACATAATTTTGCCACTCGTATTTGAACAGTATTAGAGGTAACGATTTAATTTCAAATAGTGTTATGCCCTTTTTCTGAAATTGATGACCTCCATGGACGAGTAGCTTGCTCGAAGTCCCGGATTCGATCCTCTACCGCGTCGTATAAGAAATGAACTTTTCTATATTGGCTCGGGTCTGGGTGTTGTGATACTTTTCTTGTTTCTGATTTTCACAATAAAAGTACTACTTAGCTTGGATTCAAAATAATGTTTGTGATGTTATCTAATATTTAATATTTTTTAGGTACCAATTTTTTCTTTAAACTATCTTATCTCTTTGCGTTAAACTCGTGTAAAACATAATTTATTTCAGTTTATGTAAATAATTTTAAATCCAGACCTATTGGTAAGTAATTTTGATAAATAAATCAACAATTAAACACATAAAATTTTGTAAAGAAAAATCGCGAGGTTATGGAAAAATTAATGCCAGTACGAAAGCCAAAATATTTCATAAAATATTTGCTATCTACATATTCGCTTCTATAGCTAAACAGTTACCTAGTATCAACCTGGCCATGCGATTTCGTTTGTAAATATATGACAAAATTATTTAACGTAATGCCAGGATTCATGAAAAACCGTAGCAAAATCGAACCTTAATCGCATAACATGATCCCTTTGTACGCTCCGACAATACCGATACACTTTTAATAAAGCTGACTTATCAAGAAAAATAACATCACCAATAGCTTAAGTTTCTTATATAACTTATAACCGGTCAATGGACAGCGCAATAAATAACCGACCAAGGCGAGCTGCGACGCCGCGCTATGCAAAGAAGAGCCATGAATCATATAGGGGGATCAGGAGCATCTAAGTCCGTTGGAGGGGATAACTTCCCTTTTAAATATCCCGCTGGACTTTATTGTTTTCAGTAGTTTCGTATGACTTACACCAGTGTGTGTGTACTATATACCTACTAAACCGCTTTTCTCCGCGTTGTCTCGATTTACCCCTGGTACATTCGCTTGTAGATTTCCATTACGAATTCAAACTTACCTATAGTCAAGTTCATGAAAAATGCATCCATTCGACAGTTCAAAAAGCACCTCGTTACCTGAACGAGTTGTTGTCAAGGCTTGCAACTATCAAACCCCCTCTAAGACCTTTACAGGCCCCCGACGACGATGACCCTATCACACAGGCCAATTCCTCCCACACAGGCAGATACAGTTCAGTTACTCACCACATACATACTCATGTAGCGTCTGCACACCGCATTCGTAGGTTCAGAGTGCGAAGACTCGGTCTACACAATTCTCGCTTTACCAGATAGCCGAAGTCCGAGCCTTTGAAGACGTCTTATAGCACCCCGTGCTCTCTTTCCGGCTAGAGCACCGTAGTGAATCTATGTTGGTTCGGAAACTTCTTCATGGGAGATGCCGTCCATCTAGAAAACCACTACTCTCAGCTTGAGGTCCATCTAAGGATTCCGCCGTCCCAAGACCAGTAGCGTTGTGGCGGTCATCTGCGACATACAGCAATGACACATAAAAAAATTGTAGCGATGCATTCTTGAAAGATGTTGATCGCATTGATAAAATGTGGGCACGATATGTTACTATAGAGCTAGAATTTATGTTAAAAGTATATTGTTCAAGTTTGTATAACATATTGTGAGTTATTTGATTTATGTTAGGAGCTTGAAAGTGCTTAGATTTATCTCATTGATGATAAGTTATGAATATTATGAAGGGTGAAGCGCGTCCCCGGAATCCTCATCCATCGAGAAACTGGCAACCTCACCTCAAAATGTTGGAATACAATAATATTTTGTTATAGTGGCAAACTTAACTAAGTTGGTGGTAAATAGCTTAGCAACGTTCAAGACATATTTAAAGCAGAAAGAAATATTTATTAGCAATTCATTGTTCAACTACGGTCGTTGTTGGTTGAAAGTTGTATTTAAGCTGTTGTATTAAATGTTTATCAGCCAAGTCAAAGAGTATCGGTGCCGTTATTGCTCTTTCTAATAACTCCTAATATGTGGGGTCGAAACACGTTACACACAATGAGGTACGTGAAGGTGTGCATTTATTTTTTGAATTTTCCTTTTTTGCACAGTTTCCTCACGATGACACCTGATTCTATAAAATACAGCTTATATACGTCTATTAATAAAATATACTGTACGGACGATGATGAGGATTAGTGGGCCCTCATTAAAGACGCTTAACCATCACAATCGCAAGACGAAAAGCGCAGTTTTTGATGCTGTAGTAGAATAAATAATGAAAAATAAAATGAATAAGATATAGTTGATTTCGACTGATAAAAGTTGCTCGTGGAAACTTATTTTTTGCTACAAATGAGAACAGACTGAACATGCAACATTAACCATAACTGCGTATGCTAATGATAAGTATGGAGACCGCAGCACAGATGGACGCGCTATCATCTTCCAGGGACTGAACTGTTTTCATAGATTCTACCAACTAGTTATTTATAACTAAGGTAAAATTCTCAATAACTCTTGACGTAGGTATGTGTATGCTTAATAGTTTCGCTGCACTGAATTACGATATAAATAAAAACCCTTTAAAGGTTTGTGAGACACCGTCTTGGTTTTTGAATTTATTTGTAAAAAAGATCCAAGAATATTCTATAACTTTAACAATTTATACATTACGTTTACGAGAACAACTTTCTCATTAATAATATATTGAGTATGAATAGTCTATAGACTGAAAGCAACTAGCCCATTACTGTGAGGCGACTAAGTCACTAATCCAATAATCCGATATAACACACTGTGAACACATAATTTACTGACCTCGCTGACATCACTCTTAAGGGTGCGTTTCCACTAAGGCAGAAAAGATAGGAGAGGAAGAAAGCGCACGTGAGAAAAGTGTTTCCACTAAAATGAGGAATAGCAGAATAGGAAAGAATAGAATTATGTTTGCTGCATGCATTTACTCATACCGCCATCTCATTTTTTCCATCGGACATCCAGACGCACTGTGGGCTACCATCCTTTCTTGGTTGTTATTCCTACCTATCACACCAAGCGCTTCGCAACATCCTTCATAATGCGCACAGCAAAGGAGTGGAACTCCTTCCCTGCGTTTGTATTTCCGAGTACTTATAACCCGTCCGTTTTCAAAGTCAGGTTGAATAGGCACCTTCTGAGTTAGCTCGTTCCATTGTGGATCGTGACTTGGCCCCCCTGAGCTTGATTGGGATTAGGGCGAAACTATTCAAAATTAAAAAGAAAACAGAAAAAGAAAGAGTTGATTTAAAGAATATACAACATTTTATTACTCAGAATATACTCGTACATAAAAATCCCGAATAGCTTTAAGAGTTTGCCAATAACACAATTCAAGAAACGCTTGATATCAGTACTGTCAGATAAAGCATACTTTTCGGTTACCGATAATGACAAAGGATTAAAATATTTAGACATGGTTTGGTTGAACATCTAAATGTACGCATGTGACTGTAATTCCAAATCTTATTGACATTGTTATATCCAGGTTGAATTTTTTCTATTGACTTTAATTATTATTCCCATTGATATTTGTATTCCTTGACAACGATGGAAATGTAGTGATACTCTAATTATTTCTATAACATCAATAATAATTGTGTTTTTCCTATATTACGAATATTTTTTTATTCTATTCTGTTCTAAAAATGAGCTGATCTGTCAATCGAAGAAATATCACCTCAGTCGAAAGAGGTCCGCTGCTGGACTGAATTCTCCTCCGAAAAGGGGGTTTGCTACAATATCCACGCTTAGCAGGCAGGTTAGATCTCAGAAAGAAAATGCCCATTATATGGTTTTTTAAATAAACTTAGAATAATGCTCTACTATCTTATTCCACTATGCCCTAGTATGTCATAAAATTCTATGCTTTTCTTTTTGTCAAGAAGAAGACAATTGGTGTCGATTTCAAAAGAGGGACTCACAAAGATTGTTTTCCACAGATCGCCACAAAAATATGAAATTCAACAAAGCTACACGACTCTTGCGAGCTAGTGCGAGTTCAATCAAACGATTTACTAAATCGAAAACTATAACGTTCCATAACTTTTACTTGAATTGATTATAAACTGTAATTTTGATAAAAATATATTTTATTAGTTCATACATTCTGGTGTTCGCTTCTATGGAAACGCACTTTAATGCTTCGATCGTTTTAAATCTGCGTAAAGAATTACATTAAAAAAGTGTGTGTGTCAGCTCCAGTTGTGCGCACGACTCCTTAAGAACGATTGTCTTTGAATAGGCACAGAAAATAATAAAACAAAACTTCAAAATAAAAGTGAAAGGTGCGTATTGTCATTCGATCACGAAATTTTACGGGACGAAAATTATGTCATGAATCCGTGTTGTACTCACTCCTCTGAACGTTGAAACACAAACAACTGCCCCATCTAGGATACGAACCAGGGTCTGTGTGGCTACGAATTTAGCGTTACTCAACTAAATCGGTTGCCAAAGTTTAGTAATTAATTAACTGCTACTTACTTTGTAAGCAACGCAAGAACTCAAATTTATTTAGAAACGAAATAAGTTTTCGCCTTGAATTTAATTAAAGCCGAGGTGTATGCGAATGTCTGGTGGCACCATCCGTAAACCCAGTTTAACTGACGCAGTAAACCTTAGTTACCAACAGCCGTTAAGTTTGATCATAAACCTATTTGCTAATGGTCTTTTCTTCACTGAGCTGGTAATGTAGTTTCTCTAAACTAATACATTCTATTTAAACGAAACAACTTTTTAACGGATTTTCGCATAATTTATTTTGTATTTAATCCTGACGTTTCGACTCCAGGAGCTAGGAGTGTATTAAATATGAAGTAAATTATGCGCAAAATCCGTTAAAAAGTTGTTTTATTTAAATGTATGTGCGGAAGATTAAGAACTAAACATTCTATTTATTAAGTTTGAAGCGCGTTTGGTGCAACGGTAGCGATCCTACCCTTCGCACCGACGGTTATGGGTTTGAGTCCCAGAAGGGACAGAGGTGTGTGTGATGCCTTATGCCTGAGTCGTGGGTATTTAAATTAATTTCAAATATAACATAATATATCTATGTGTACTATATGTGACGACGGTTTGATGCAAGGGTAGCGATCCTGCTTTTCGTACTGATGGTTCTGGGTTAGAGTCCCGTAAGCGGCACAGGTTTGATTGATAAATACGAGCATTTGTGCCTTAGTCGTG
This sequence comes from Calamotropha paludella, assembly GCA_927399485.1. Classification (NCBI taxonomy): domain Eukaryota; kingdom Metazoa; phylum Arthropoda; class Insecta; order Lepidoptera; family Crambidae; genus Calamotropha; species Calamotropha paludella. The sequence continues at coordinate 498,161 of OV656822.1, forward strand.
GGATTTATATATATATTTTTATCTAATGATCTATGTATCATATATGTATGTCGATCAGTAACCCTAGTATCCAAAAGACAAGCCTCACAGTGCTTACTTTGGGCTAGACTAATTGGTGTGAATGTAAGAAATATTATTATTATTTATTATAATACTGTCAGTGGTGTATATAATGCGTTCCTTGTAAAAGTGAATTTTTCTTATACGTTTTAGTAGTAAAAAAAGTTTTTTTTAAATGATATTATCCTATCAAAAGTACCTTTAACCGACGAACTTGTATGAAAGGTCTGATGATCTAGATGAGTTGCAGAAGCGAGAGATGTATAACAGGATCGTGGAATGTAGAAATTTGTGATCTATGCCTACCCAAGATCTCTTCCAACCCAAGACGCTTGGTGCGGTAGGAAAGGTGGCTGCCATCGCATCAAACGGTCGTCAAATTTATATTTCCTACTCGCTGTTATGCAAGAACTTCTGTAAGACAATACTTCCCTTAGCTAACAACACCGCATAAGTCATTTTTACCAACTTTACAGGAGACGAAGAAAACTGTCTGTTTTCGGTGAATAGATAGGTGGTTGGAATAGAACCGATGGAATTAGTAATTATACATACTTTAGTTAAAACTCCACCGATTTTTTCGTCTCCTGTAAAGTTAGTAAAAATGACTTATGCGGTGTTGTTAGCTAAGGGACGAATAGTAACTTTAACATTTATTATTAATATGGACCCGACAATATTTTTGGGTGTTATAAAAATAAAATTATGGTATTTAAAATATTCGTTTTGATTATGCAGAATTGATACTTCAACACTTTATTAGTGTGTATTGTAAAATTACACAGTTTTTCTCTTTATTTTCTTTTGCTATACATAACTAAATTACTTCTATTGAATGAATAATGAAATTGAATATTGAATATTCGTATGTTTTAGATAGATTTATTCAGACTCAGAGTTTACATTTTTGATACATGGTACAAGAGGCTTATGGCAACTAAAGTACATACCACAAACATAAGAGATACTGTATACTGCTTCCTATCTCGTTTTCTCCTACGTTAAATCTTATGAATTTATGTTTCTGTTTCATTTTACTGTCGCTTCTTCGTTTCGTCGCCTTTCTAATCACAACAATGCGCAAAAAGTTTTCACTTCATAAACTATAGAAATTATAACTCTTTATAAATAAATTATAATTCTACTTGTCTCAGTGTGCGGATAACGTAATATTGTTGCTAACAATAGTCGTTTGAAATCAATGAAATTGTTACTTTTGTGATTATGGATGAACATTTTGACAGTTTCAGAGATCCTCTGTTAGCAACTGAAACTGTCGAATCGTCGTGTCGACAAGTGTAATAATTTCATTGATTTCATACTTGAAGAGAGAATTGTTAGAAAAGGTTACGTAATTGGTATGAAGGTGTCAGGTGGTAATGGAATTCACGTTCTCTCTCTATCCGGGCGAGTATTCTTCCAATAGAGACATTGACAGACTTGTCCAATTTTTAAAGTTTTTAACCACTTGTAAGTCCGTTACCGCCCGCGCCACTCCTCTCAACAGTCCCAATACTGCGCAAATTGTGAAAAAAAAATGTCGGGCTCTTAGATAAAAATGTCATTTTCTCGCTAAATAATAAAGTTAGGACCAAACAAAAAATACTACCATAAAGCTGAATAAATAAAGAATCCACCACAGAATATTTAGATCTCTGTAACTCAAAAATTAATAGTAATAAAAAAACAGCAGGCCACTCGGAAATTTGAATATGGTAGCAATTGCTAGCAGGGACTGACGAGGGGTGTTGGCTATCGGTAGCAATTGCTACCGTGGACTAAGAAGAGGTTATTAAGCTGACGCCATCGTGAGCACCATCTCTTCATGTTCTAGGTACCACCTACAACATCGAATGTTATAGTTTTACAAGTACCCAACAATCGAAAAAGAAGAAACAATCAATTATTTTAATAGAAAAAAACTACTCGGATCACAAGTAAATTCTCAGGCGGGAACCGAACCCTTGACCTTAATATGACCGATCCCATGTTCTCCTAATTGAGCTACCGAGACTTGTGAATCCGTCGAAATTTTCTAATACCTCTACCTCTACTGAGAATTAACTTGTGAGTCGAAGCGATTTTTTCTTGTATTTTTCTATTAACATAATTTAGATATGTAATTATTATATTTTTGAAGTGAAAACTTCTTTAGCATCGTTGTGATTTGAGTCGATGAAACGAAAAAGCGACGATAAAAAAGACAGACACATAAATTCACAAGATTTAACACAGGAGAAAATGAGATAGGAAGCATTATGTAGGTGTGTTAATACGTGTTTGTGTGCGCATGTGTAGTACAAAGCTTGAGAGAAGGCATCACAACAACCGCGGTATTTTTTATACGTGTACGTATCATTTTTGAATTTGTAATAAAACAAATAGCGTAGCTTTACACCTGAGACAAATTAGATATAAAATATAGCAGAGTAATGATTTTATGTAACAAAAAAAAAATAAAGACAAAGTAAAAGTAAAATGGTAAAAGATAATTTACGTAAGTTAACGCTAAGTTAACTTACGTAAATTATCTTTTACCACTGATAGCGAATTTGAGCGAAGTCTAGATTAAATCTATTCCCAAGGACATCAGATAAGCGATGAGAGGCGGTCGTTGGCCCATCGGAGGCCTGATCAAGTAATCTTGGTATCTAGGTAGATATCTTAATCAGCGTTTTGTAACCATTGAATGGTTTTAAATTCCACCATAAAATTTTAATGAGGTGGTATCGGAGTAACTACGGACGTCAGGAAAAAATATTCTTTTTTAAATAGTACCAATTAAATTAGTTATAATTGTGCTATCTATTTAATTAGTTAATGGCTCAATAAATATAATCATATATTATATTATGACAATACTTTGTGTGTTTGTTACCATACCAGCAACGCGTGGCCGGGTTAGAGTATAAATAGATGTTTTGTTTCTCCTACTAAGCCTGTATAGCCTTCCCAGGCTAAGGCACCTACTTCAGGTGGTGTTTAATCAGTATGAGCCTGACTTAACCTCTCGGCCGGCCGATGTATCCATGTAGGATTCACCACCTCCCTCCCTCGCGTCCGGAGGGGAAAAAAAGATTTATTTTTTGTAATGTTTGTCTCATACAAAAGCTAACCCTTCCGGTTTCAAAGCCAGGGTGAATAGGCACCTTCTAGGTTAGTTCGTTCCATCGTGGATTCTGTTTTGGCTCCCGGGCTTAATTAAGATTAAGAGCTAAACCATTAAAAATAAAAAAGCTGCACAGCTTAGTAAAACATTTTTTTACAAAAATGTTGAGTTTGTAACTAAATTTAAAATTTGTGTTAATTCCAATGTATTTATACCAGCCGCGTACCGGTTTCCATGTAAAGCCGCTCCGAGGTGTCAGGTGCGAACCCCGACCTTATGTGCTTGTGTTATGTATACTAAGATAATGGATAGTCATAAATATATGATACATAGGTATGTGATATTCGTAGAAGTATATATAAACACCCATGACTCAGGTATATATTCATCAGATATTCATCATACAAACATCTGCCCCTTCCGGGATTCGAATCCAGGATAGTCAGTGCGAAAGGCAGGATCGCTGCCGTTGCACCAAACGGTCGTCTTCATAGATGTTTGTAATATTAAAAACAAGCTGACGAAACATTATATTGTTTGCTGTATCACGGATCAATGATAGCAAGAAAGAAGAATGGGAAATATACAAAAGGAAAGACAAAGGATTTCCCGAGAACAAAGGAAAGTACTGTAGCCTTTACACGATTTGACGCGCCGAGAGTTTCAGACTAGCTTTGACTGTAGTGAGTTCTGTAAAAGATCTAACAACGTGACCGCGTTCTTAAGAAGGTCCAATTAATGGCATTTATTAAAATGAAACAATTTTTTTACGGTTTTTGCGCTTAATTTATATTTAATCCTGACGTTTCGACTCACTTACAGGAGCCGTGATTACAGGATGTCTAAGGCAATGGTCGTCATATGTTTTCTACTACCTCCACAATATTAGACCAGGGGGATCGACCTCGCTAAGTTTTTTTCACCAGTTCTTCTCGGAAAGACCTCCCAATTTCCGACCTGGTGGTAGACTCAGTAGTGTACAGTAATCGTAGTGACAATTTAATAAGAAAATAATGTGTAAAATAAAACAATTTTGATTAATAAAATAATTAACATTTAGGAATGTGCCCGATTTAAATATTGTGTAGGTAGTACAAAATATACGACCTTTGCCTTAGTCATCCATTTATATTTATCAAGTTGTTTTTTTTTTACTTTTTAAATATGATGCTACCTCGTATAATAAATTATATTAATAGTTGTATTGGGAGAGCATTGGACCGGATATCCAAAGGTGGCGGGTTCTTTTCCCGCCTGAGAATTTACTTCTGAATCGAGTCCATTTTTTCTAGCATTTTTCTATTAATATTGTTAAGTATTGCTCATCTTGTCTTTTGTTTTATTTTGTTTCTATTGATATTTATACCAAATAGTTGTCACTTAATGTTATAACCTGTGATTTTTATAAGTAATATAAATTAATAACTTGGAAAATGTTGCTATTCATGTAAAAATTGATTCTTGTTTTATTGTTATTGTAATAGTTTACTATCTTAGTAAAACGAAACGTTCTTAGTAGATAAGTAATCTAGTTAATCTGTGAACAAAACTCGTCACTGACTAATCTGGAGAGACAAAAGGGAAGGTGATCGTCTTGGATTGATTTTGGGCAACGGTTGTTTGCTGGAGAGAGAAAACTAAAATTCCAATGAATGTATATTAATACTTCCTACTCAATGTGCGTTAATACTTCTTACAAGAAATAAAGAAATTTGTGAAGTGTAGGGTTTGGTTATTCTTCAAAGTATAATATATCATACATCGAAAATATTAAATTCAAATTACTTATTTAGACTAAAATATTGAAATTAAATGTTTTGCACGGTTGTTACTGAAATAAAAAATTTGCAGTACCGCGCCAAATAAATGAATAAATTGTGGTTGTTTTAAATGTGGTGTACAGTTGACAGCACATTAAGTTATACACTGAGATGTTTTGGCTCACTTTATGTCATTGTAATAGAGACAATTTTAATTATTAATGTAGAGCTTGATGCAACTTCGAGATTTATCTCTTACAGCTTTTTTTAATACCGACCATCGGGATGTTAAACATTCAGATTTAGAAATTCTACATAATATTATCTTTCTTTCTTTTTGGGATGAGTAAAAAATGTTAAACTCGCGTCAGGACACGTGACCTGATCAAAAATTCGTAAGTCCGAGTTCTGATGTATGTTATTGTTAAGAAAGTTTTCACCGGAAAACCAGACTTAAAAATAGGTGCCACCATTATATGGTTTAAATACTAAAGAGTTTCGATTTCAATTTTGTGATCCGTACCGCTAAAGAGTGGAACTCTTTGTCTGAGTCTGTGATTCCTGAATAATACAATTTAGGGGTCAAGTCACAAGTGAATAGGCGTCTTCTAGGCAAGCGCGTCACATCCTAGATCACATTGTCGCTTGCCAGCAGGCGATATAGTGGTCGAGCGCCTACCTATTTACAAAATATATATAAAAAGATGATTCTTCTTTATTCAATTGTCAGTCCACGGTAGCAATTGCTACCATATTCAAATTTCTGTGTGGTCTGCTTTTTTAAAATTACGATTAATGTTTAAATTACAGAGATCTAAATATTCTGTGGTGGATTTTTTATTTAATCAGCCTTACGGTAGTCTTTTTTGTTTGGTCCTAGTTTCATTATTTAGCGTGAAAATGGTATTTTTATCTAAGGGTCCGACATTTTTTTCACAATTCGCGCAGCATTGGGACTGTTGAAATGGCGTGAGGCGCGCGGTAGCGGACTGACGAGTGGTTATGCAAAGAACCAAGAAAGTAATATTGTGAATTATTTTGTTACAACTGTTAAAACAGCTCCAAAAATCAGTATCATCAAACTGATTTAAATGTTAGATTTTTAAACTTTAAAAAATGTTTACTAAAAAAAAATAACTTATCAGGCTTAAAACCCATATCCCATCGCTATTCGAATAGTCTTCCAAGCCCAGACCCATCTTTTCAAGAATTTGTTATGCTGACTTAAGAAAAATTGTTGAATAATTCCGTTATTATTTCTTAAGTTGACGCCAGCGCCATCTCTTAATGGTTTAGGTACTACTACAAACACCTACAAGTATTCAACAAGTTATTTGTACAAATAGCGTATTGATTTTGTATTTCAGAAATAACGGAGCAAAACATTTGATTTTAATATTTGAGTCTAATTAAGTAATTTTAATATAATATTTTTGTTTCATTATTAATTATATTAATTAAGTTTATATCATACTAGAAAATAATTGACTTGGCTCATAAGCGAATTCTCAGGCCGGAATCTAACCCCGCAGCCTTTGGGTCCCCCATTAAGGTCCAATGCTCTCCCAATTAAGGTACTTAAAACCAACTGACTTTTCTATGTATGATCGTAACGAGAATTTCAACCACATGAATTACTAAAACATTAAGCTTAACATTGTTAGCAAAATATATAATTTGATTTATCTCTCAGGATAAAGCAAATTATTTATTTTGGGTAAACAGGATAAACGGGATTTCGGGATGTCATAATAATTAATTAATACTTTTTTTTTTTAATGGGTTCGCTCTTGATCTCAATCGACTCGGAATCGAGACAGGATCCACGATGGAACAAGCTAACCCAGAAGGTTCCTATTCACTCTGGCTTTGAAAACGGGCGGGTTATAAGTACTCGGAAATACAGACGCAGGAAGGAATAGCAACCATGAAAGTTAGCAATGCGTCTACATGTCTGATGGAAAAGGGAGAGGGCGATATGAGCACATGCAGCTCCTGAGCACACTATCCAAAGTACATTTTATGGAAGACCGACAGACAGGTAACTTTGCGATTTTTGTGAGGGCTATTCACAGTTAAACGATAGTGTAAATTCACCTTTACGATATGTTAATCTTATGTGATCGCTCTGTATAGGTGCGCATTTATTTTATTTGTTAAAACTTTATTGCACAAAACAATACAAATAGCGGACTCAATACCTTTAGGCTTTTTCTATCAGTCAACCAGAGAGATGAGTACAGAAACAGTAAAAGGCGGTACAAAGGAGAATGTGTTTAATTGATATTATTGTAAGTAACCGAATACAACTCAATACGATATTTTTTTGTAATTTTCGCTCCAAGAATTTGCAAGCTTCCGCTTGCGGAAGTGTGACGCATTTCCCTCACTCGATCGCTTTTAAAATATCAACGTCGTAAATTTGTTTTTTTAACACTTCCCCCAATTTTGATAGGGGTCGTAAGGATCTACTTCTGAAGAGGTCGCGTCATCGATTCCTCCACTTCAGGGTGGAGTGTCCACTCATTCATGGGTCGTGGCGTCCCTTAAGCTATGGGTTGCTGTTCGTCATCCATAAATAATCACAGAGTCTTATAAACACATGGGGCATATTTAATAAACGTGGTAATCCGACAATTTTGACAAATATTCGATCTGTCGCGACAACTACCGTTTAAGAGAGTTGACAATTATATGTTTAAATTTAAAAGTTAAGAACGTGCCCGATCAAAATATTGTGAAGGTAGTAGGAAATATACGACCATTGCCTTAGTTATTCTGTGATCACAGCTCCTGTAGAGGAGTCGAAACGTAAGGATTAAATATAAAATAAATTGGACGTATTACCATGGTAAGGATCCAACTCACAACTTCACTTAAATTAACGTAAGAAAACCAAAAAGTAAAATCTTTCACGTCACGAAAACAGCTGTAGCAAATAGAAAGTAGCATAAGTAGAAAATGACCCTTTGCTCTGACATTTTGCTTGGCTGGTCTTGGGAATTATCCACTTTCGACGTTGAAACCTGTAATTTAACTGTAATCTTAGTGCTTAAGGTAGCAGCCTTGATAGCAATGAATATGTGGTTTGATACCCCCATGTATTAGATATAACTTAAATGTAAAAACTACAAAAACCATAAAAACGATTGGTTTTTCGTAGTCCTATAAAATTAATGGCAAGAAGCACCTCCAATTATGAATCCATTAGTAAACTGCATTTTGTTATTACTTTAATTTAAAAAATACGGTGCTAAGTATTCTGTAAGATAATGCTGCATAGTCTCCTCAAAATCTGATATTTCAATATTTGTTATTCTAAACGTTTCCTATCCCGGAAATGCAAATTTAAAAGTTTAAGGAAATATTGGTTGTTTGTACACTCGAGAGCAATGAAACCGGGTCACTTAAAGAATCCTAAAAATCTCGGAAACTAAAAATGCTAGGTTAATGCAATAAATTGTATTTAATAGACAATGTAATACTCCTTAAATGAAGGTATTAAAATTTATTAGTTATTGTAAAGTTATATCATAAAAAAATCAAATTTGAAAAAGGGCCACTTTCGAAGATGGAACTACGAAATTACAGCATTTGGTTTTGCTTTTGTTTGTAATCTGTCATTTATGTGGGTACATAAACCATGTTGATAGTGCTCTATATTCATTATTCAAGCTGAAATTATGTCGCTTACGCCTGAAGAATGCACCAGAATACTTACAATGCTGGAAACCGGCCGGAGTCAGCGCGATACAGCAAGGACTGTCGGTGTGTCGCTGTCAACAGTACAAAGAGTTCTCCGACGTTACGAAGAAACTGGTTCTAACCTACGCAGACCAGGAACGGGCAGAACCAGGTGTACCACAGCACGAGAAGACCGATACTTGGTGAACACCATGCTTCGAAATCGCTTTCTCACAGGAACTGAACTCACCAATCAGTTTCGACGCCTCGGAGGAAGTAACCCAAGTGCATGGACAGTAAGACGTCGGCTTGCTAAATCTAACTTAAAACCCCTTAGACCTGCAAACGGCCCTAAACTGGAGCGTGGGCATCGTATTTCAAGACTAAGATATGCCCAGAGCCACGTAAATTGGAGTATTGAAGATTGGTCAAAAATTATGTTCTCCGACGAATCAAAATTTATGCTCTACAAGCACGATGGAAGACACAGAGTGTATCGAAGACCAGGGGAAAGATTCAAGCAAGCATGCATCGAAGAAAAAGTAGCCTACGGTGGTGGGTCTGTACTTGTGTGGGCCGGAATTTCTTCTGAAAGTCGCACAGAGCTGGTGATCATAGAAAATGGCTCTTTAACTAGCGTAAAATATGTGGAAGAAATCCTCAATGATCACGTTGGTCCATTTATGGTCAATTTAGGTGAGGATGCTATATTTATGCATGACAATGCCCGACCTCATACAGGTAGGATTGTGAATGACTACCTTCAAGAGATGAACATTACTCGTATGGAGTGGCCAGCGCGCAGCCCGGATATCAACCCGATCGAGCATGCTTGGGACGAGCTAGGCAGATGCGTAAAACAACGAAACCCTCCCCCAATCACGCTTCGTGAGCTCAAAATTGCTCTCACAGAGGAATGGGAGAATATTCTCCAAAATCGTATAAGGAACTTGGTGTACAGCATGCCAAACCGCGTAAACGCAGTAATGGAAGCACGAGGAGGAAATACGAAGTATTAAAATTCAAGAAAATCGTAATAAAGATCAAACATTTCATGTTTCCTATTTTTGTTTTAAGGAGAGATCAGCAGTTTTTTTCTTTATGTAATTTTGTGTTAATAAAATGTATGGTGACTCATATTTTTTTTACTTTCATTTAAGGAGTATTACATTGTCTATTAAATACAATTTATTGCATTAACCTATCATTTTTAGTTTCCGAGATTTTTAACATTCTTTAAGTGACCCGGATTCATTGCTCTCGAGTGTAGTTGAGATGCAGTGCAATCGTACGCTGTATACGATGACGGGACGAGGATGTGACGTGAAAATACAAACGAGCAGATTCTTATTTTTCATTAAGTTCTAAATTTCCCTTTCCCTAAGTAAAGTTTTCCTTTCCCTAACAGTAAAGACGAGGGGTTTTACTAAACCCTCCCCGTGGACAACAACTTCCGCTGTTTATTTCACTTGCCAATACTCGTGTTCACAAACAATCTTGGTTTAATAACAATTAATATTTCAACAACAATACACATTTATATCTGTCATAGCACATATTTTAACAAGGAAATTAAAACTATTTTAAATTGTCGCTTCTCGCTCTCGTCTAAAAGTCTGGACAAAGTGACTTTTAGTACTTTACCATAGATTATAAATCTTTAAGTTTGATATAGGTACTGTTGGAATAAATTTTCATTTTCGGACAGTTTTTTTATAGAAAACTAGCGACCCGCCCCGGCTTCGCACGGATGCAATGCTCTACTATATTATGCATGTGTTATACATATAAACCTTCCTCTTGAATTATCTATTTATTAAAAAAAACCGCATCAAAATCCGTTGCGTAGTTTTAAAGATTTAAGCATACATAGGGATATAGTGACAGTGAAAGCGACTTTGTTTTATACTATGTAGTGATAAATAATGGACTATGATATGAGATAAAATGAATATCTGCGTTAACGTCCGTGGTAATTAGTTTAATATTCGTTATTAAAGACTTAAAAGTTATGTAAATGTGTCAGACGTTCTCGCGATCGCTCCCGCTAGATCGTTTATCATATTTTACGAGCGGTATATCCTAAACGTGTCATTATCTCGAAGATTCTATAGTGATTAATGGCGGGGGTTCGAATCAATCACCCCGGAGATGTCTGGCAGTTTTTATTGTACCCTAATGGAATTATTGGAGTTCTGACTTCTGTTTAATCGAGGTCGGATATTGGGGCTAGAAAGTTGAAGTTCTTTATGTTACGTACTACTGAAATAGGTCGTTGTAGAAACAATTATACGTAGTCATCGGAATTAGCGTGCCTTTCGATTAAACATTTTCATTCTTCAATTTAGTCATTAGATGGTGCCTTGTTTTCGATCAGTTAAAGTTTAGTTAAGTTGATCCGGATATTTCAAACCCTAACTTATCTCAAACGTAAGTTAATAGTTGCGCTAGACATGTAATAAGTAATCCATCACGTGTTAAGTATTGCGCGCCTTGTCTTGTCTTTTTATTATTTATACCAAATAGCTGTCACTTAATGTTATAACCTGTGATTTTTGTGCTATGCATGTAAAAATTGATTCTTGTTTTATTGCTCATGTAAAATATTAGTATCTTAGTAAAACGAAACGTTGTAAGTGAATAAGTAATCTAGTTAATCTGTGAACAAAACTTGTTATTGACTAATCTGTAAAAAAGAAAGGTAGAGTTATCGTCTTTGATTTTTGGCAACGGTTTTTTAAGAGAGAAACTAAGTAAACTACAATTAAGGTATATTAAAAGTTCTTACAAGACATAAAGAAATTCTGTTTATTCTTCAAAACACGTAATAAATAGCCTTGTTTATTGTTTGTAATTAGTAATTGTTATTGATAGACTAATGTAGTAATGTTTATTAATGAAATAAAAATATGTACCCTTACTGTCGCAAAAAAACAAAATGCAAACATCGACACACCTTGCAGCTTCACCAACTATTCTACACGCAAGGCGGTGCATTTTGTTTGCTTTTTGCGGTAGTAAGCTACATATTTTTATTTTAGTAGTGTTAAAGATGCAATGTGTATATTATTAGTTTAAATGTAGAAAACCAGATGGCGCCAGTAGTCGCCTGAATCGGGCTATCTTTGTAGTTCAAGAAAATCATTGGGTCATTTCTTTTAAATTATTAAATTGTTACCCAAATCAGAACAATTTTATTTGGTTTGACTATCAACCTTATGGAACCTCATAGTGCAAGGTAACCCCCTAACAAATAGACATAGATAACTCAACAAAAAACTGCCAGCCGCATGTCAGATCATGGTTCACATACGTGAGCTAGACCTGCGAACCGGTTCACCGATCAGCTCACTCAGTACCTAAATCTAAACGTTTCGTTTGGCCGTTCAATGTTCGTACGCCGATAATAATACTCTGTGGCTGAATACATATCTAACCTAGTGAGCCGTGAGCTGTTTGCTTTGTCGTTGAGCTGCGGATCAACGGGTCAAGTCTATTTTATCTGAATATTTGAACTGGTTCAGAGTTGTACTCACGTCTATTAACAAAAAGATATGGACTTCCGCCATAAACCACTTGATTCTATCAAATATGAAGTGACATTTGTTTTTAAACTGACTGCTGTATCGTCTGTAATCTGTTTGTGTCTTTTCAACAAAATAATATCTTAACTGATTTATAGTCAACTACCGATAGTAAAAACTATCGATAATTAAGCAAAAGTAGTTGGAAATTGAATGTAACATTTCTTTTGGCAGGAAATATCTTTATGGCAATATTTTGTTTCACTAAAAGATATCCTTCTTGTAACCCAGAAAATATTGAGAGAGAATTTTCAGACATGCATTAGATGTGAGATGTGAATGCATTATGCATGCATTAGATGTGACATGTTCTTTGTGTGACACATCCATTTATATGAAAATTCCCTGTCACAGTGTTTGACCGCAATGAATATCAAAACTACTCAACCGAATTTGATGATTTTTTTTTCTTTTTGTTGGACTTATCCCGACTTAGGATAGCTTTCCTTTTAATTTAAAAAAAATAAAAAACTGCAAATTGTAATAACTATGATACTGCGTAACGCGTGGCTAGGTCAGCTATAGTATATATGGTTCTTTAATTTTCCTAACTGTATTTTACAGATTTTTATGTATGTACTGACAACGCGTTTATTTTTATTTTTGTCCTATAAGGTACTAAATTGATGGTCACAAGTACGCAATTACCGGCAAATATTTTAGTTATAAATTTAACGACCGTTTAGTGCAAAGGTAGCAATACTTTGACGACATCGACATCGACGGTCCTGGGTTCGTGTCCCGGAAGAAAAAGATATTTGTGTGAAGAATACAAGCATTTTTACCGGAGTCTCCTAATACGAGTTATTTATGTATCATATATGTATGTCTATCCTTTACTCTAGTATTCATATTACAAGCCTTACAGTGCTTACTTTGGGCTAGGCTAATTTATAATAATAATAATATATCTTACATTTATGTCAATAGCCTAGCCCGAAGTAAGCACTGTAAGGCTGGTGATATGGTTACTACGCTAACGGATAGACATATTTATAAATACCCATGACTCAGGTACAAATGCTCGTGTTCACATAACCATCTACCCCTTCCGGGACTCGAAACCAGGAGCCTTGGTGCGTAAGGCAGGATCGCTACTGATTATTATAAGGAATATTATTATTATATCATGCCAGTAGCATTTATTGAGTAAGAAAAAAAAATTCTCACAAATTTTCTAAATGGTAATAATATTCTTTTAGCAAGAACTTTTATATATGTATAAAGAGTTGGATATATAAAAGTTCTTATCTGCAACTTGTCCTCAACTTGTTCACGACTTTAATAAAGAGAATTAGTTTCCATGTAAGAGATATCTTTGGGCAGCAGCCATGAGACAGTATTAATATCATCGTGTAAGAGACATTTCTACATTTCAGCGTAAGTTTTATATTATAGTTTATTGGAAAATGGTCATTAAATTCTTTAGATAAGGTATAAATTCTTTTTTAAACCCACCTCTCAATACACTAGTCATCTGTATCTGATAGTGTTCGCAAAGTAATGTACTTATGTGCAATAAAATAATTAAATATTTCTTTTAAATTACAGAAGAACTGACAACAAATTAAATAACTAAAAAAATTATGTCATTGTAAGGAAAGCGTGGGGTGGTTTGTACGATATTCTTTTTATTTTAACTCTGCATTTCGAAATAAAAATAATAAGGTGTTTTGGTAATCAATTAAAAAACACAACAGTCTATATCGTGCACCCCACGCACCCCACCTGTCTTTAAGGTGGGGTGCGTAATTTTCTCGTTAATTACTTAATTGTTAAAGTAAAATTTATTTTGTACTTTTTAGTTTAGTCTACCATAAAAGCGTGTTTTTTTAAATTTTAAACTATTTTTTTATATACAGACAACAAAAGAAATAGCAGTCAGAAACATATTTATACATTATTTAATACTAAATGCCTAACGTATTTGGTTCTTACACTTCCGCGCACAACACATTTAAACAGAACAACTCATTTAGGGGTTTTGCCCATAACTTACGAGTATATTTAATCTTGACGTTCGACTCCTTAACAGGAACTGTGATCACAAGACGAGTAAGGCAATGGTCGTCATGTTTTCTACTATCTTACTATTATTTAAAATATCTTTAAAATAAGTGTGGGAGAAGTGACAGAGATAGAAAAAGGTATACTTAGAGGGTTTGAACATGTAGAGAGGATAGCCGAGAGATTAACAAGACAAATATATGAGGCAAATGTGCATCGGCAAGTCGGTAACAGCAGACCAAGGCGAACTTTCAGGGACTAAATAGAGGTTGTCCTGAAAAAGGGCCAGATCAAAAATACCCTTAACCGACGAGCTTGTGTGAAAATGCTGATGAGAGTTAAAGAAGTATAGAAGTATAGTCGTATGTCAGAATCACGGTAAGTGGAAATTTGTTATCTCTGCCTACCCCTGCGGGAAAATTTGTGATTTTATGTACGTATGTAATGTGTTTACAAGTAGATGCCGTCATGCCATCAAGTAACCTCCATGAAAGTGTCTTTAGCGTTTGCTTTTTTATAGAGAACTAGATGGCGCTGTAGCGCGTAGACACACGCTATCGTATTGTTTTTGCGGGAGTACTTAAGGGCAAGTTTAGTTCTGCAATGTTAGGATAGCGAGACAATATGGTAACAAACACACACACGCAATATAATTAGGATAGAGAAATTAACAAAGAATTAAACAAATGGCAAATGTTTTAGACCTGTCCAATACCCTTTTGTATCAAGTATTTAATTATAAAGCATATGCGTTCGTAAACTAGGGAAACTAAGGACTATATTTTTCGGAGTAAACACAGCTTAGAGATGCTGTTATTTCGAGTCGAGGCGAAAGTTTTTCTTATAGATCAATAATATTAAATCCGTTCACGTTCCCGATAAAAATATTGTATTCTATTAAACTTGCCTTTCGTAAAAAGCTTTTATCCTGACCCGAGATTGACCTTCAAGTTATATTATGCTTTTAAAAATTCACCGTGCCAACGTGTTAGATTATTTACGCCAATGTCCCGTAAGCCCGGGGCCCTCCTGTAATTCCACCGGGAGGTAACCGCAGGAGCTTCCGATCCCGCCCCAGGTGGGATCCAATCAAAAGGGGTCGGCGATTTGCCACTGGAAATTTAAATCCACCCAAAACATATGACTGGTGCTACAATATGGATTTGCGTTAATTAGTATTACAGGCGTTGGTGTGGAAAAAAACGGGAGTTACGGTGATAGAATAAAAGTACACTTCTGTGCACAATTTATATTTAATCCTGACGTTCAAAATTGTGTTTGATAAAATTTGTTTTTAAATATAAAATAAAAAAATATTAAAATATTGTGAATATCGTAGAAAATATATGACGACCATTGCCTTAGTCATCCTGTGATTACAGCTCCTGTCGAGGAGTCGAAACGAGATGATTAAATATAAACTATGGGCAAAAACTTTAAAGAGTTGTTTTATTTAAAAGAATAGAAGTACTTTCTTAACTGCTCGTGCATATAACTCACAAAAATAAATAATGATAATAAGCTTCACACCTTGCTCACTGCCGTAAAGTTGCCTGTCTGTCGGTCTTCTTCAGAATGTACTTTGGAGATTGTGCTCAGGAGCTGCATCTGCTCATACCGCCATCTCCCTTTTTCCAGACTGCGGGCTACCATCCATTCTTGGTTGCTATTCCTACCTGTCGCCCCAAGCGCTTCTCAACATTATCATAATGCACACAGCAAAGGAGTGATACTTATAACCCATCTGTTTTCCAAAGCCAGGATTAATAGGCTGTCTCTATGTCTGTTTAACAGTAAAGATGTTATTATTGTGTTAAATAAAAAAGTGTTTATGCCTTATTATGATATACAAATTAAACACTTAAAATAATATAAATTAAAAATGGTTTATTTTGGTTTTACTGTATTTTTGATCTCGTAAATAGATGAATGAAATAGAAAAAGTGTAACATTCCACCTGAGCCGAGCGTGCAAGCGAGAACGCGGAACTAGCGACGATCGGCCTAAGCGTTCGACTTGTGGCGCATCTATTTCTCTTCCAATTCATAAAGTGAACAGTTAATGTGGTTTCCATTGTTTATTACAACAACTTAATGTTAATTTATCGAAAAAATATTAATTTTTAATAAACTCCTTCTTTGTATTATACAAAATAATCATAATTCAGTGATAATAATTCAATACAATTCCTAAAAGTATGCAATTTTTCATCAATATTTTTTTATGACACTATCACGTAAAAATTATCGTCCGTAAACTGACTTTACAGACAATAATTTTTTTATATGAGATTATAAAAACATTGTTAGAATCAATTAATATTTTCAATGGTGCCTTTTCTGACGATTTCTTACTGTAGTGTATGTATTTAAGCAATAGTTATAATACATTGACTCATGTGCACAAGCAGAGGGGCTAGCTGATAATCTGGCAGTGGTACTTTTTTTTGTGTGACTGTTGCTAGTCGCAGATGACTGCAACAGCGATACCGGGTTTTGGGAAGATGAGGTCCTTTAATAGACCTCCAGCCGAGAGTAGCGAGCCACAATAGTGGTTTTCTAGATGAACGGCATCTCCCATGAGGGATTCCCCGAATCAGCATAGATTTATTACGGCGCTCTAGTCGGGAAGGGAGCATGGGTGACATAGAGCGCCTCTAAGGGCTCGGACCTCGGCTATGGTATGCCGTGTCGTGGGGGAGAGAAGCGCCCAGGTACATTTCTGTACCTGGTAAAGCGCGAAATGAATAGACCGGGTCTTCGCAATCTGGGTCTACGGGTGCGTTGTACAGACGCTACGTGAGTGTGTATGTGGTGAGTAACTGGACGGTGTCCGTCTTGTATAGGAGGAAATGGAGGGGTATTGGTCCGAGTGATCGCGTCATCGGGGACGTCAAGAAGGCTTTGATGTTCTGAGATAGGGGTTGATGGTTGGCAGTCGGGTACAGCGGTGTGGGTTGGACGTGGGCCTGCATTAGGGAGCTAGTGATAACCTTACCTACATTATAGTTCCCTTCATAGAAAGAAGACACCACTACACTCAAAGTGTAGGGTTCCGTGATTTCCAATAATATCAGGGATAGTGTAGCGTCCGCTTTCGTTTATGATCTCTTTAGTTCTTTACTAAGTTAAATCTACATAATATTTAAACGTAAAATGATTCGTGCTCCAAAAATGTTATAATATATAAATAATTTATTTTCAGACAGAGTCCATAGATGCTAGTGACAATTTTACTCAATTTCTATGTTAGTCTTGATTTTTTTTATTGTATACAATTAAAATCAAATTTATTATTTCACACACACAAAACACTTAATTGATAACACCACATTGAAATAACAAGAAAACAAGAGAAAACTTAAAATAGTGTTACAATGGGCGGTCTTATCGCTCAGAGCGATCTCTTCCAGTCAACCTTTGGATGGATAGGACTGGAAGGAAGCGTAAGAGACGGCGGTGTAAACGATAAATATATATTCACATATACATACATACGTATACATACATACATATACACACATACACATAAATACATAGCATACAAACACATATACCTAAATTAAAAATACATACATACGTATATAATACACATACATAACGTCTAGTTAGTAGGATACATCATCCATACGTTGCTCGCCTAAATTGACAGAAAATATTCCCTTACGAGATTCTTAAAGACGCCAATGGATTGTGCACGCCTTATAGAAACCGGGAGGGAGTTCCAAAGACGAGCTGCTTCAACAGTAAAGGAAGAGTCATAGAACGTGGAACTATGTGCGGGAATATAAAGGCCAAGATTATCTGATGACCTCAAGGAAAACGTGTTTGATGTATGAATAAACTTAAAACGTTCTTTAAGATAGTGAGGGGCTGAAGGATTAAATAGTATGTTGTACAGCAGAGTAAGTATGTGAGTATTCCGGCGAAGACGAATGGGAAGCCATTTGAGCTGAGAACGAAACTGATATATGTGATCATATTTGCGTAGGCCAAATATAAATCGAACACAAAAATTTTGAAGACGCTCAAGCTTATTAAGCTGTTCCTCCGTGATGTCAAGATAGCAGACGTCGGCATAGTCTAGAATAGGGAGCAACAGAGATTGCGTTAGTGCAATTTAGGTGGAAGTGGGAAAAAATTACGCAGTCTTCTCAGCGCAGCTGCTGAAGCATATAATTTACGACTGACGGCCTCTAACTGAGGTCGCCAACTCAAATTATTATCAAAAATTAATCCCAAGTTTTTCACTGACGAGCTAAAAGGAATATCGGTGCCAGCAAAGTTTATATTTATCAGCAATTGCCAGTCCACTCTAGCAATCATCCTGGAACTTCCCACGATAATTGCGGTACTTTTGTTGGGATTAACATCGAGGCCATAGGATTTGCTCCACTCTGCAATTCGACAGAGATCATTGATTATAGCACGGACTGCATTATGCAATTCAGTGACAGGAGCCTGACAGTAAATTTGAAGGTCGTCTGCATACAGGTGATAGGAAGAAGATAAATTATTTAAAATAGAGTTGATAAAAATAGCAAAGAGAAGTGGAGAGAGGACACCGCCCTGCGGAACACCAGCAGTCGTGGGACTCCAGGAAGAGATACTGTCATCCAGACGAACCCGCTGCTTGCGTCCGCTAAGATAACTGTGGAACCATTCAGTTGCCGATGGAGATATGTTAAGAGAGCGCAGTAATGCCAAAAGAATATCAAAATTGTCAGTATTAAAAGCATTACTAAAGTCCAACAGTGTCAAAACCGTGACATGACCAGCTTCCATTCCAGAACGAATGTCATCTGTAATTTTAAGCAAAGTAGTCGTAGTTCTGTGTCCTGAATGGAAGCCGGATTGAAAAGGATTGAAGAGAGTATGACGGGCTAGGAAACAATTCAATTGATTGAGGACAAGACGTTCAAAAACTTTAGATAGAAAGGGAAGGATAGAAATGGGTCGAAAATCAGAGAATAACTGAGGAGTGGGTTTTTTAGGCAGTGGAATCACCTGAGCGTACTTCCAACCTTCTGGGAAGACAGCTTGTGATACAGAGCTATTAAAAATAAAGGTCAGAATAGGAAGGATGATATCAAGGATAGGAATCAACATGTTGCGACTAATGCTATCATCACCGACCGCGTTGGAAGAGATCGATAGCATGCTCCTCTTAACATTACATTCCGAAAACTGAGTAAAAAGAAAAGGAGAATAGTCTGGAATTGGTAAAGAAGAAAGATAATTCAAAGTAAGGTTCTTCTCCGAATCAGTGAGGCTGGAAGAGGCACAGAAATGTGTATTAAGTGAATCAAGGTTTTTAGGAATAGAGTGCAGATGTGATTTTCCAATTCCAATTGACCTAAGGAAACTCCAGACCTTTGTCGGGTCTTTGTCTGCGACAGAAACATGAATGTGGCGGCGTAAGGCATCCCTACACACCGTGTTGCAGCGATTACGAGACTTGGTATACTTATTTTTATTAATATCGTTTGGACACCGTTTATATTTATTTTTTGCAACAGCTTTTTTGTGTAATCCAGTGAGCCGGGAGATGCATCAACTTTATGGATCTATAAGGTGCATGCTTGTCATAAAGTTTAGTTATGAGAGTATTGAAAGCAGCAACCTGTTCATTGACAGTTTCAGCGTTTATCACCAACGACCAATCAATGCTCTGAGTATCAGTGATAAAGGCTTCCTGATTTATGCTACCAAAGCTGCGCTGAAGAATGACTTTTGGTTTAGCTTTAGGAGGACGAATTTTGTAAGATAAAAATACAAGGTCATGATTATAACGATGGTATGGGTCTATTATAATTAATAAGACTCACTGTGGTGTAGTAGTTTATTACTATGCTTCAAGACATGATAATTATTACATATAATCATTAAATGCGTGTGACCGCCATTACACGACATTAGAGAAGGGACGCTAGGTAGTGCTGGGACACATAACCACAAACACTAGTGATGTGACTTACATATCATAACATGTTCCTTTTTTTTTTTTTTTAAAAAGAAAACATCTTAGTTACAATTTATTACAAATGTATAAAATTAAATGAATTACAATTTCGAAATTAGTTTTAATTATTTTTTACCTTTATGACACTCACTTTACAAGACCTAATTCAGTACAAATAAATTTACCAAGAACAGTTGGAGATGACACATCTGCAATAATAAAGTTAATATTCTTTGACATTTCAGTATTTTGAACTATATAATTACATAAAATATTTTGTTGACCTAAGACCTTAATTTGATCACCACTATAAGAAGTTATTCTGGACAAGCAAGGGACAAAATTTTTAGTTAAATTTAAAGATTCAAAAGTATTAATTGACATTACATTTGTATCACTGCCAGTATCTAATACACATTTAATATATATATTATTTATTTTCAAACTAATTGTCCAATCTTTTGACATATCATTAGACCTAATATGTCCTATAAATAAATTATTTAAATGATTACCTGTTGAGTCTTCTAACTGTACTAAATTTATGTTTTTTGATCGACAACAAATTTCATAATGTCCTATTTTCTTACATTTATTACATCGGACATGGAATGCAGGACACTTTCTACGATGCACTTGGTTACATCTACTACACTTTGTCACATTATTGCTTGATGATGACCTGTACCTCGACTGAGATCTAGACTTTGACCTTGACTTATGTTGATACTTATTTGTTTTTGTAAAGTATATATTTGAATGTTCTTGTTTGTCTTTAAGTTCAGTTGCTTGACTTTGAGTAAGCACAAATGTCTTTGCTTTGGAGACGGCATTTTCTAAAGTTAATATCTCTTCTAATAAAAGTTTTTCTCTTATATAGTGGTACTTATTGTGTAAGTTGCAAATGAATATATCTTTTACTAATCTATCTTCTAATGAACCAAATTCACAATTTTGACTCAGTTGTTTCAAGGCTGTGACAAATTCATCAATTGACTCCACTTCATTTTGTTTCCTAGTGAAAAATTTATGCGATTCGAAGGTCACGTTAGTTTTGGGTACAAAATATTCTTCAAATTTTTGTACGAGCGTTGCATACTCAACACTTTCCTCACACAAATTAAATGTATTAAATATTTTTAGACATTTCTCACCAATGTAATGCAAGAAAATGGCGACTTTGCGATCTTCATCTTGTAAGTTTAAACCACTTGCCTTCATAAATATATTAAAGCTTTGCAGCCACTTCTTCCAGTTAGCTGCTGGATTGCCTTCTAGACTAAGCGGACTTAAGTTTCCTGCGATATTTAATCGCGTGCTTGGTACACCTTTGGGTGGCGGCGGCGACGACATTGCGGCGACAAGACAAAACTGATAAATTACTTACTTCTGACACCATATAACGATGGTATGGGTCTATTATAATTAATAAGACTCACTGTGGTGTAGTAGTTTATTACTATGCTTCAAGACATGATAATTATTACATATAATCATTAAATGCGTGTGACCGCCATTACACGACATTAGAGAAGGGACGCTAGGTAGTGCTGGGACACATAACCACAAACACTAGTGATGTGACTTACATATCATAACAATGATAAGAAAAGGAATCGGCCGGACATTGACCATATTTTATAACATGTTGAGGAGCCGAAACTATTAATAAATCTAGAAGTGAGGGGGTAGCATTTGGGAAATGATGGGTGGCATTGAGTGAAAGAATATGCAAATTACTAGATCCGACGATGGATTGAAAAGTCTGAGCTCGAGAATCATCCTTTGGCAAAAGAATAAGGACGAGAAAGGCAAGTATTGAAATCCCCCATTATTATAGAGTGAGCGTATGATGGTATTAGGTCATCTAGAAGTTTTTCAAAAGAATTAAAGAAATTTACTCGTAGGGAGGGGCTATAATAAACTCGAAGCAACACCTTGTTATGTGATAGCAGGACTTCAAGAAACAGATGTTCACCGGCAATAAGTGAAGTAGGTTGGGCCGAGGAGCTAATTATCGTGTAGGAAATATTAGATCGCAAATAAATAGCAACTCCACCTCCCCCAGAGCTAGTGCGGTCATTCCTTATGAGATTGAAGCCTGGTATCGCATAGGAAGAAGAGGGTAAACAGGGCTTAAGCCAGGATTCGGAGATTAAAACAGCATGGAGATTTTTGACATCAAAAGATACCAGCATATCTGAGTAGTGGGCCGGAATACTCTGTGCGTTGATGTGAACGACATTAAAATTTTGAGGCATATTCGAAAATTGGTTATGAAGAGAATCAGAAAGGGACGGTAAACTGTCAAAACTAGAGTCATTTTCTGACGATAATGATTGAGAGTGTTCATCATCACTATAATGACTAGAACTAGACATAAAAAAATAGATATATATATATATACTTTATATAAACAAACAAAAAAAAATGGTTAGTTTTATCAGTTAAAATATTCTACACATTTTAATTAATACATTACTATTACATCTACTAAGCTAGTTTATTAAACATGTAGTTTGATGAATTGGCTGAGCTGAGTCGAGTAACGAATGTTACAATATAAACTGGTAAAATAAGTTTTTTTTATTATATTCATACTTCTAGTATAGAGTTATCATTGCGCTACGGGCAAGAGTGAGATACTTAGAACAGTGATTTCTGAGTTGACATGTAAAAACAAAACGAAAAAATTTAAGGTACCACTCTTACCTACAAGAGATTTATTTCACGTTTTTGTTGACATGATTTATATTATAAACATGACGAATAACTTTTTATTGCCACGTTTAACCGCGGGCGAATGACTTAGCGATTACTATCAGAGTTCCTTATTTGACCCTTAAAATAAAATACAATACAATACAACAAACTTTATTGAAAACACGACACTGAGGAAATAACAAAACAAAAAATTGGTTGCCTGTAAAGTCGGTATACGGGCGAAAGTTTTACGTGACAACGACTTTGAGTGGTAAAATAATTTTAATGTGAATATTCATTCGTATAGTAGGAAGAAGGATGAAATAATAGTAACAATTTAAAACATTTATTTATACAAAGAATTATATTTAAAACATTAATTTATAGGCACGCGTCCCTTCCACTTTTTATGTCTGTCTCTCTCGCTCTTAGGCGGGCTAACCATGCCCGAGTGGAAGGGACGCGTGCCTCTCACTCGCTCTCATTGTGAGCGCATAACGTGAGCGGAGCGTAACGCAGTTTCTTGAAGTGTCACCCGGCAAACCAATTTATAAGACGTTGTCACGTCAAAAGAAAACTTTAAATAGTCTTACAAAAAGCTGTCTTATCGTTGCAAGCGATCTCTACAAACCTTTGAATAAATAGGACTGGAAGAATGAATTTCTATATATTTCGTGTCACAGTGTTTGACCGCGATGAACTCTGAAACTACTTAACCAATTTTAATAATTTTTATTTCGTTTTGCTGAATTTGTTTCAACTTAGGACATAGGATAGGTTTCATTTTATTTTATAACACAGCAACGCGAGGCCGGATCAGCTAGTTTACAATAAAAATACATACAAACGAATATAATAAACTCATAATGATTTACATATATAAACAAAAAATGCAATATTTCTCTGCGCTAAGCTTATTCTGATCGCTCATAACTTGAGCCCTTCTGGACGAATTTTAGACGTATCGTTCACGATTACTTACCACGTTGGTGGAACGTAAGACGTTTAGTAAATCTTTTCCTTAAACGACGATCACCTGATTGATCCATTAGTTATCTAAATTATTCGCGAATGGTGTTGGGGATACCTCCTTTTCTGAGCACAGGTTGTCTTTTTTATGCAACGGTGTGGAAAAGTTGGTAAATACATTCACACCAATTAGCCTAGCCCAAAGTAAGCACTGTAAGGCTTGTGATATGGATACTAGGGTAATGGATAGACATACATATATGATACATAGGTATGTAATATTCATAGAAATATATATACACACCCAAGACTCAGGTACAAATGCTCGTATTCGTTATATAAATATCTGCTCCTTACGGGATTCGAACCCAGGATCGTCGCTACGAAAGACAGGATCGCTACCGTTGCTTCTTTAGCATCGTTGTGATATGAAAGTCGATGAAACGAAAATGCGACAGTAAAAAGAGACAGACACATAAATTCATAAGATTTGACGTAGGAGAAAATGAGATGGGAAGCATTATGTACGTGTTTTAATAGGTGCTTGTGTGCGCATGCGTAGTACAAAGCTTGAGAGAAGGCATCACAACAGCCGTGGTATTTTGTATACGTGTAAGTATTATTTTTGAAGGTTTCAGTTCTACCACGTGTGAATCGCACACATGCTTTTATATTTCATCGGAGAAATTGCGAATGAAATTTAAAAATATGAAGAACTGATAAATGGTATGGTAAACCGAAATAACAAGTAAAAAATAAATTTTAACATCACAATTAATTAATTAACGAGAAAATTGATGCACGGGGTGCTTTGTCCGATATTCTTCTTACACTAATTCTGCATTTTACTTTACAATTTAAAAAACCTTTTCTCATACTTCCGAGACGATAAAAAAATACTATTAAAATCAAATACTTTTTTACGACACTGTCATTATGAAAAGTCAATTAAACAGAAAGAAAGCCATTAACTCCACGCGTTCTTGTCTTTTAAATAATTCACGATTCCTTAATAGACTTTGCTTTGACGTGTAATTTTCACAAGGGTTTTTATATTTGAATAAGTAATTCAGTAACATTGTGTGTAATATATACTCTAAGAACACAAATTTGTTGTTTGTGTGTTTGTCTGTCCGCTCTTTTTCCATTGTATACGCGTTACCATAGCAACGTGTTACCGGGTCAGCTAGTTAGATTATAAAATGACTAATTTTGACTATCTATGTGGTCGAGTGGCTCGCATGTCGGTTTTCATGGTAACGCCACCCCGAGGTCCCGGATTCGATTCCCGGTGGGATCAATGTAGAAAACTTTTTCTATATTGGCTCGAGTCGGGGTGTTGCGGTACCCTCGTTGTTCCTGAATTCCATAACACAAGTGCTTTAGCTACTTAATTTGGGTTCAGAATAATGTAACAATTAAATTAAAAAAGAGTATTTACCAAAAACAAGTTCTTTTTTAACGTTAGAATATAAAAACTTCAATTTTATTATTATTTTTGTCTGGTATGTTAGAAAATTGCTTATTTGGTAAAATTGTCACCAAATATATAAGATTACTGATATTTATAACTTGTTGAATAAACGTATTTGTATGAGAATTTAGTTTATGTTTTATCTTTACCCGTTTCTTACTTAATTTTGGATTTGAACTCAGAGGCACTCACCTTGGAATCTGCCGGTCGTCTTCTTGGAGGTACCTCCGCTTCCTTGATCCAGCTGTATTGTTCCACGATGGTCTCCTGGCCTAATTCACGATTTTTGCACTGATTGCACTGTAGATTTAGTGTTATGATAAATATAATTTATTGGGCTGCGCGCCGCGGCGAACGGTTCGATCGGAGTGTATAGTTCAAGTGAGAATGTTCAAGATGGCAGCACTGATGGCTGGCTTTGTTAACGGCTTTGAGCCAAAGGGATTGTGCCTCTGATATTTTAGAGAAAAAAAAGGAGAAAGATTGGATGTAGTATTGTTTGTGCTATAATAAACTAAATTCACAATGCCATATTTTTATAACCACATTTCTATATGCATTACTGTAGCTGATTCCATCTTAATCGAATGTTTAATAATAATAAAAATATACTCTCGATGCTGAAGGTAGTTAACTTCCAACATTGGTGGAACGATACTAGCTCATAGTAGAAGTTGAAATACGTTTGTAAATTTCGACGCGTCTGCCAGCATCTCGGTAGCACAGCGGTCAGAGCACTCGCTCAGATAGCGAAACCTGATGGCTCGGAGGCATGGTTGTTTCTTTACAGGCCTATTTTATATATCATAGAAATATGTATCATTGTCTGATAAAATTCTTAGTTTTCCTTGCTGCATTGGCAAATCACAGCAGTATCACAGAAAACAGCAACCTCTGGGACAGCTCACCAAAATACCAACTTGTTGCACTGGACATGATTCAGCGCAGAGCAGAGCGAATTGGTGATGAGCAAGCTTACCTTAGCTTACCGCCACAAAGTTGCCTGTATGTCGGTCTTCTACAGAATGTATTTCGGAGAGTGTGCTCAGGAGCTGCATATAATAATAATAATAATATTTCTTATATTCACACCTAGCCAAAGTAAGCACTTTGCGGTTATACATACATATAAGATAAATGAATTAGTAATATTTATAGCAATATACATAAATAACCATGAATAACGTACAAATGTACGTATTCATCACCGAAACATCTGCCCCTTCCGGGACTAAAACCCAGGACCGTTGGCGCTAAAGACAGGATCGCTACCGTTGCACCAAACAGTCGTCAAGGCATAAGCATATGCTTATACCGCCATCTCCCTTTTCCATCGGAAATCCAGACACACTGCGGGCTACCACCCTTTCTTGGTTGCTATTCCTACCTGTCGTGCTTCGCTTCTCAACATTTTTTATAATTCGCACAGCAAAGGAGTGAAACTTTCTCCCTGCGTCTGTATTTCTGAGTACTTATAACCCGTCCGTTTTTAAAGCCAGGTTGAATAGGCAGCTGGGTTAGCTCGTTCCATCGTAAATTCTATCTTGGCCCCCTGGCTTGATTCTTCCAAGGGATTGGGATCAAGAGCGAATCCATTTAAAATAAAAGAAACAATCGCCTGAATCTTATCTTTAATTGAATAAAGAATAGCACTCAGAGAAATAATCTGGATTGTTGAATTAACAAATATTAGTCTTGGCAACCCCAAATCTAAATGGAACCTTCTGTGCAATTTCAAGTTTGATTACATTATCATATTTCAAGCTACGGTGTCGAACCACTTGGATGTTGAAAAAAATATTGATGGATGTAAGATCATTTTGGGAGATCGATAGCGCAACTTAGCAGCAGCTAAGCCCTGATATTATACAATGTGTCCCGTCACCAGTGTCGGAGCCTTTAATGATGTGAAATATGGCATTTTTTATCGACAAATTGCCCTCAAATTTGATTTTTCTCAAAATGCCAATAATTAAAAAGTACGCAAAATATAATCTTTTTGTTTTTCTCTAAATTGGGGAGATTAAAAGAGTTTCAGGTAGGTCTTTGGACGATTAAGCATTACCCATCAGCAGCTGAAACAATCCATGGTGTGCTTCTCAATTTTTTGGCAAATGAAAGTTTGTGTGTTCTATCTGAATAATAAAAAACCCGCCTGAGAATTTATTTGTGAGTCGAATAGGTTTTTCTTGTATTTTTCTTTTAAAATAATGTATTATATGAATAAAACAGTGTTAAAAATGCAAAAAATATTTAAAAATTAATAAAAACCTATAAATATAGAAAATAATTTACTAAATGTCCCGCACCTTTACTGAATCTTCACCTCCTCTGTTATGATTCACTTGCTAACACTCTTGCAAGTTTGCATACTGCATACATGTAAATAATCCACCATTATTACACACTAATATTCGCTTATTAATACGTTTGGGCGCAGCGTAAGATACCTAATAAAAAGCATGTGGGCAATTCACATTCGCATTCAGTGAAACCTTCAAAAATTATACGTACATGTATACAATATACTAAGCATGCGCACACAAACACGTATGAACACATGTACATAATGCTTCCTGTCTCATTTTCTCCAACTTTAAAACGTATTAATTTATGTGTCTGTCTCTTTTAATGTCGCTTTTTCGTTTTATCGACTTTCAAATCACAACGATGCTAAAGAAAGTTTACTTGAAAAAATTCTTATAAAACTAATTTATTTAAAAAGAACAAGTTAATTAAATCTACGCGATATGTCAATGTTCGATGTTGGAACAAAAGTGTTCACCGAATCAGCGAAGGTTCGCGGCGTTCGGGCCTCAGGTTGTGTCGACTCAGTGCCTCGTGCTGTGGTTGACTCAATTCATGTATTTTACCAAATAGCTGCATAGGCATAACACGCTACACCACAATGATTTATAAGAAATTTAAATCAGTTCACCGAGTTAGCGTATAAGTGCTAATTTACATGAAAAAGCATTAATCACTTCCTTTGTTTGTTTTAATAGTATGGTATCAAAGGGTTTACTATTATTTGTTCATATGTTTGCGTAAAGAATAAACAGGTCGAGTGTCAAATAGAGCACACACCAAAAAGGTCCCATGGAATATTTCACCAAGAAGAGACGCGCCGCCAGCATATTACTTATTCATAAGCGCGCGTTTAAATTACTTGGATTCAATACAATTAATTAAAACTTTATTGGTTTTGGCTTCCTTGTTAAATTTTGTGTTGTGGTGATATATATGTGTGTGTAATTATGGTGGAATATTGATCACTAAGTGTGTTTGTGAACATGTATGCGTGTTGGCAAGTGAAGAAATACTGTGGAAAGAGTCTTTTCACGCTCTCTAAGGCTATGAGGAGGTTTCAGTTTCACTTTTACTGAAATTTTATTAGTTTCATTAATTATTCATCATCCATTCATCATTTATCATTCATAATTCAACTCGTTCGCACTGACGGGCCTAGGTTGGAGTCCCGGAAGGGCCGATGTTTGTGCGATGAATATGCAATGTGCATTTCTACCTGACTCATCGGTATTTGTATACATATTAATGTTAATATTACATATCTATGTAACATTATAGGTATGTCTATCCGTTAGTTTGTTTAGCTATTTATTAAAAAGACTGCTTCTTGGCCCTCCTTTCAATGGGCTCAAGCGTCTGGAAATGGTATTGGGCAGAACCGTCCCAAAGATGAAAACGGTACTCAATACACCATCAAACTTACATGAATGGAAGCTGAAGAAACAGTTACCCATATCCGGCTGAGAATAAAGACGAGTAGCACCCTACCGGATAAGATATCTTGTCTCACCGGGCAGCCTCCGAGAAGTCGTCATCAAAGTGAAGGCGCTTGGAGCGTTCCTGACAGAAGTAGTTGAAGTAAAAACAAGCCAAACACCCTCCGGATGCTAAACAGGCGCACAAGACGTCGAGTTGCGGAAATCGCCTGTTTAATTGAAGAAGAAGTTTCTAGCGTGATTTTTGTATCCAACTAGTTGACTGCACGAGATTTTCATTCGATCTCACTTTCAAACTTATAAAATATTACGAAAACGTCACATTGTATAATAAGCTGAAACTCTCAAGACATTTTAGCTAAAACGCGCTTTCTCGAGCGCTTTCTTCACAAAGAAGGCGAACGGCCGTTTAGTGACCGATGTGATTTATTTAAAGCTGCGGTCACGCGAGGGTCACACTATATTCGGATAGCAGTAACTCCAATGTATTTCTGAGTACTTATAACATGTCCGTTAGCTCGTTCCATCGTGGATCCTGTCTTGGCCCCGGGGCTTGATTGGGATCGAGAGTGAACCCCTCAAAAGAATATTTTTATATCGTTCAACGTTCCTTAACAGAAGCTTTTATACTAAACAATTGTATAATAATTATAAACATAGAGACTGATATACATAACGACTATTATAATATTTAGTTCGTATATTTCTGCTCTAATCGCTCATTTTATCTCCTTTACAGAAATCGTGATCACAGGATAACTAAGGTAACTTAGTAAATCGAAACGTCGGGATTGAATATAAAAACCAAGAATAAACGCCGGAAAAAGTGTTTTAATTTGACTGTTATAATTATAATGTATCTAATTTTATTTTGTTGCATTAAAAATGCCATCTTGTTATATAAAAATTCACTGTCGTAGTGTTTGACCGCGACTCTCCGAGACTACTTAAACGATTTTGATGATAATTTTTTCATTTTATTGACTTTTTTCCAACTTAAGACATAGGATAAGTTTCATTTTGATTTATAACACAGTAACGCGTGGCCGGGTCGACTTGTATGCCTATAACATATAAAATAACCACGCCTCCGCGCCAAGATCCAACGAGAGATCCCACCTGTGGGCTCAGAGGCGTGGTTATATTTATATTTTACTTGGGACACAACCGATAAGTAATTTAGACTTCCAGATTCTAGTAGGAAGAGCTTAATTCCTGTTTTCGCAAGCTCCAGAGTCTATCTATAGATAAATGTTAAAAAATACAATTATTAACAATGCTGTTAACCCCTCGTGGTAAGCTAAATGCTTGTGGTATTTGTGGGTCCACGTCCGTAGTACTATGGCGAGGGTCGAACTAGGTACGCATGGGGTTAAAGCTGACACCTTAAACGATGGTCAACCGCCGCCTTTAAATTAAATTTGAATTCGATTGAATAATAAGTACTCGTTAATACATTTTAGCTGAAACATAACTTGGAAACATTTAAATATAAGGAAACTTACAGTTATAATTAAGAAATGTGAAAATAAAATATTAAATATATCTAGATATAATGAATTAACAAAAAAAAAACAAAGGGTACAAAGCCCATACAGCCTAATCTAGAGTAATTTCTTTTCTTAATTATTGTCTAAAGGGTCATTTTATTGTATATAAAGCAAGACGCGCCCATGTTATTATATGGATATTTGTCTGCATTTTAAATACATAGGTGACGTTGTGCTCTGCTGGCTCGCAATAGTTTCGTTTGGTTGCCAGGTAAATTAACAGGTTTCCTTTTGAAATATATTATGTGAATATTCTTGACGTTATTTCATTACAAATTTAATTAAATAATAATAAATGACTTTTAATGAATTATGAATGAAAAACAGTTTTTTATGGATTTTGCGTATTATTTTTTCATTAACAATTAGGAACGTGCCCGATTAAAATATTGTGAACGTATTAGAAAATACATGACAACCATTATCTTAGTCATCCTGTGATCACGGCTCCTGAAAAGTAGTCGAAACATCAGGATTAAATATAAAATAATTTATGCGCAAAATCCGTAAAGTCAAATGTATAATGTGCGCGGAAGTGTAAGAACTAAATATGATCAATGAATAATGAAACTTGGAAATTAACTGGGAATATAAGCCGTTAAAGACTAGTAATTTAGTTTTGAAATAAAAATGGTGGTTGATTTTTAATTTAGTTATGATATTTCATATGGTCAACGTTACAAGTAGATACTAGTACTAGTACTATTGCAAATTAACTATATTTTACATGTTGTGTCATAATAGCAACCCACTGGGTGCGACATAGTACTAAAGTTCACCTAATTCTAAAGCTATACAAGAAAAAACTTTGCACCCGTCCATTTTCATATTTTCTTGTGATAATTTCAGATATAAATATATAGCAGTAAATTCTGCAATAACAAAATCACTACATAGTATAAAACAAAGTCACTATCTCTGTCCCTATATCCCTATGTATGCTTAAATCTTTAAAACTACGCAACGTATTTTGATGCGGTTTTTTTTAAATAGATAGAGTTATTCAAGAGGAAGGTTTATATGTATAATACATGCATAATATAGTAGAGCATTGCATCCGTGCGAAGCCGGGGCGGGTCGCTAGTATATAATAAGAAAAAGTTATTGGAAATAAAATGTGTGAAACTCTTCTGTGTTAGCTATCTACTGTGGCCACTACATCAAAAAATGTAGCCTTTTTTGCACGGCATCCGCAAATAAACATATAAAATTATGTACGCACTATTGATTTGTGGGCAATCTGCAAATGGAACTAGAAGAGATTGCGGCTACTAGGTACTTATGTACTGAACTGCTGATCAATCTTCAAGTAGATAGCTGTATATATAGCTTATGAAAATAAGCTGTATATACAGCTTATGAAAAAAGAGTATGAAAAGATTTGTTGATAAAGGAAATAACTTATTAGGACCTGATTTATACCATGAATATAGTGTAAACTTGTATTGTTTTGCTTAAAATGTCATCTATTTCTTTTGTAACATTTTTATGAGAAATAAAACAAAATTATATAATACTTTTTTTACGGATTTTGCGCATATTTTCGTGATCACAGGATGACTAAGTAATGGTTGTCATGTATTTTCTACTACCTTCACAATATTTTAATCGGGCACGTTCCTTATTGTTATTTTCTTTTATATAAATCAAATTGTTTGATTTTAACATTTTATTTAGTTATTTCATTCTCACTACGATTACATCGTATACTACTGAGTCTACTACCAGTTCGGAAATTGGGAGGCACTGCCGAGAAGAACTGGTGAAAGAAACTCGGGAGTCCCTTATCACCATTATCTTAGTCATCCTGTGATCACGACTCCTGTAAAGGAGTGGAATTGTCAGGATTAAATACATATAAAATAAAATATGCGCAAAATCCGTAAAAAAGTGTTTTATTCAAATGTGTAAGAACTAAACTTGTACCGTAACTACGATTACGCTCTGCAACATGACGTATGTCGCTGATGACCTACTATTGGTTTAGTTAAATAAAATGTAATTAATTATATTCACTCTGTAGTAACATCGGACAATACAACATGTTACCACGGGGATTGTTCAGAGCATTCTGTGTAACCCCCAATCTGCGGCAGCTCTATATTTATGTAAGTTATTGGTAGATGTATAAGATACGTAATAATTTAAATATAGTTCGATGGAGCTGGCATGTCAGAAGACAAAAGCTCCTTAATAAATAAAGATAAAAAAAAACATGTTACCACGAACTACTGGTTTTTCTTAACACGTACCCAAGTCCCATGTATTTTTGAATACACATACATTGTACAATTCAATTTTACATAGTTACATTTTAAAAATCAAATCGTAAAAAAATTGCGATAAATAAAATAAACCACTATCCCTGCCAGAAGCGGAGTTACACGGAAAACAGAATGAAAAACCTTCGGTTAAATTCAAAATGGGAATTTTCTTTTTACATGCGTATTTTATATCTTATATAAATATGGCATTGTGACAGCTAAAAATAAAATTTAAATACATTATAGCTAATTCCATCTTAATCGAATGTTTAATATTTGTAAAAATATTAATTTCGATGTTGAAGGTTGTTAACGTTCAACATTGGTGGAACGATACTAGCTCATAGTTGAAGTTTAAATACGTTTGTGAATTTCGACGCGTCTGCCAGCATCTCGGTAGCGGTCAGAGCACTCGCCCTGATAGTGAAAGGTCGTAAGTTGGAATCCCACCCAAGGGCTCTCTTTTATATCTATATTTTATATCTTATATAAATACGGGAAGCCTGTTCAAGGGCTTATTTTTACTAAAAAGCAAGCTACCTATATACCTACCCATTCTCCGCGGCATTCGAATAATATAATAAAATTCAAAGCGTATTTTCTTGGGTTGAGATTAGTTTTTACACCAGTTCAAAAGCTGATTGTGTAGTGCTGCTAATATAATACCTTTATATAGCAAAAAAGTCTAGTTAGATATATTAACTTAAATTTGCTTGTACATGTGTTTATTCACCCTGGCCTTGAAAATGGGTGGGTTTATAAGTACTCGGAGTTATATATATATATATTCCAGCTTGGCAAGTACGTTGTTACTTGTGCAAGAATTTCCATATTATCATAGAAATATGCGGGCGGTAAAATTGTTTAAATAAATATTAGAAAACACCACATACATTTTTGTAAACCTAAGTAGCTAAAGCACTTTTGTTATGGAATTCAGAAACAACCACGGTACTACTTCACACAGACCTTTTATTTACTTGCATACAGTTTTTAACTGAATAAAAATCATCCATAAAGTTCCTATTAAAAAAAACAAAAATGAAACTGAATTTGAAAAGATTGGTTGATTTTTTATTTCATGTCGTTTATGGAATTGCAGTACATTATATTATACTTATTAAAAATAAAAGATGGGATATAGCGAATCGTAGCGAATTCATAATAAGCAAGAACAAAGAGATGCCACCCAAGCAGTGCTCTAGGAGTAAATACAATAAAGTATAATTATCATAACTTCTTACAATGGAAAAGTGAGAAAAATGTGCCTTCATTTTAATGTTACTTTTTTAAATTACTTTTTGTAGTTTAGATGCATGTCCTTTAAGAAATGTTTTGATATTTAGTTATTTCTTTCCTTAGTTGATGATGAGAGTTGAATTATGAATGATTCCTTTCCCTAGGTTTCGGTAAATATGTGGGACTTTATTGAAAACTCTCCGTGAGCTTTTCGAGAGAGGTTAATTCCCATTCCCATTCCCAGTGGGGTGAAAGTAACCTCGTCCATTTCAACGCCTCCAAAACGCAAGCGTGTATTTTCACAGCAAAAAGGAGTTCTTTCAACCTCACTCCTACTTTCCGAGGTACATCTCTACCTATGACCGACAGCCTAGAGCTTCTTGGCATGGAGTTGTCGTCAGATCTCAACTTCGGCGCCAACATCGAGTCCAAGGCTCAGACTGCAGCTAAAAAGCTGGACGTCCTAAATAAGGTCAAGCGATATTTCACGCCGGGACAGCTTTCTTCTCTCTATAAAGCTCAAGTCCGATCTTGCATGGAATATTGCAGCCACCTCTGGGATGGCTCAGCAAAATACCAACTTGCTGCACTGGACACGATTCAGCGCAGAGCTGAGAGGCTCATAAGTGACAACAAATTGGCGAAGAGCAAGTTTCACACCTTAGCTCACCGCCGCAAAGTTGCCTGTCTGTCGATCTTCTACAGATTGTATTTTGGAGAGTGTGCTCAAGAGCTACATATGCTCATACCGCCATCTCCTTTCTTCCATCGGACATCCAGACGCACTGCGGGCTACCACCCTTTCTTGGTCGCTATTCCTGCCTGTCGCACCAAGCGCTTCTCGAATTCTTTTATAATGCGCACAGCAAGGGAGTGGAACTCTCTCCCTGTGTCTGTATTTCCGAGTACATATAACCCGTCTGTTTTCAGGGCCAGGGTGAATAGGCACCTTCTGGGTTAGCTCGTTCCATCGTGGATTCTGTCTTTGCCCCCGGGCTTGATTGGGATCAAGAGCGAACCCATTCTAAATAAAATAAAAAAAAAAAAAAAAAAAAAAAAAAAATTTTTTTTTTTTTGCGCTGTTTTGTTCACTTGCCACTCGCACATCTTAATAAAAACTTAGTGGTTAAAGATCCACAAATTACACACAAATTTTAACAAATCAGTATAGTGCTGCCCTTTTCCACGCCTAAATTGGTTTATAGACTCCTAACGTTATCTTTCGAGCTTAGATGTAAGCAACATCGGATATGCCAAGTGAATAAATTTGGATAAATTTGAAAAAAGCAATGGCAACTCCAGAAAGTTGCCAGTTTGACAGCTTGGTTTGGCGCGGAAAGTTACATTCCCACACCTATGATGATCTAGGTTAGTCAGTTGACACCCTGCTGTTCCCGGGTACATTTAGAAAGTGTATATTTATATAGGTTTCTAGAAAAGTAACAGGTAAATCCAATGTATATTGTGTCTCCGGTATAACTGTTTTCTTTAAATGTTGCCATAGTTTC
The DNA here is from genome assembly GCA_927399485.1 of Calamotropha paludella. Lineage (NCBI taxonomy): Eukaryota > Metazoa > Arthropoda > Insecta > Lepidoptera > Crambidae > Calamotropha > Calamotropha paludella. Next base: position 533,779 of record OV656822.1, read on the forward strand.
CATTAGTCGTTTATTTTCAACTCATAAAGCAGTAATTTGCGTCATTTCCTTATATCTTTGCTTTAGTGCTAGTGTATTATGCCTTTTAAATCTTTTGTGATATCTGCCTCTAATTTGCATCATAATTTTAATTGTATCCATTATCCAAGAATGCAGGGGATGCTTAAACGTCTGTTTTTTGTGGGTTGGGTGGCTACCCAGGTATCAGTATCCTCCGATGCACCAAAACTGCACCAATGTGTGGAGTTGAGATCTGCTTTGAATTGGTCCAGAATAATATCATATTACGCATACAGCCGGGTAAGCCACGCAGTTATCTGGGACTTTCCTCCATTCTACACCCGGCCTAGTGCCCTATGAAGGATTGTAGGCATACCCATTAAAGACCTTAGTATACATCCTTACCCTTTCATTGATCCAACGAGGCCGTGGTAAGCTATCGCTGTGGGATACCTGTCAGCGGGCCTGGAAACTGGGGGATGGGGGATGCCCGTGTATAATAGGGCATTTGGTACGGACAAATCTGTGCAATGTTCAGGACCACCCATCTTTTTTTAATGGGTTAGCTCCTGATCCCTATCAAGCTCGGAGGCCAAGACAGGATTCACGGTGGAATAAGCTAACCCAGAAGGTGCCTATTCACCCTGGCTTCTAAAATGGACGCTATAAGTACTCGGAAATACAGACGCAATGAGGAAGTTCCACTCCTTTGCTGTGCGCATTATAAAGTATGTTGAGAAGGGCTTGGTGCAACAGGTAGGAATAGCAACCAAGAAAGGGTGGTAGCCCGCAGTGCGTCTGAATGCCCGATGGAAGAAGGGAGAAAGCGGTATGAGAAAACGTAGCTCCTGAACACAATCTCCAAAGTACATTCTGTAGAAGATCGACAGACAGGCAACGTTGCGGCGATGAGCTAAGGTGTGAAGTTTGCTCTTTTGCCAGCTGGTCTTGCTAGGGGAGGTAGCTTATCCTGCCTTATTCTAGGTGGAACGCGTTCAGCACTCTAGGTTCTTAATGTGAATATAAAGATACGTTCCATTTTACTAAATCAGTAATTATGACACTATTTCAGTTCCGGTTCTTCGCAAGCCATCAAAACAACTGGCCGTAGCGCTCGTTGAATTAATTATTCACGACTTAATTGTAGCTTCGTGATTTTATCAAACGTTATTTTCGGAAGTCGTATTTACATACTGTGTAGGTACAGTCAATATACGGATGTGTATTGATTGTATTTTTTTATTTACAGTAAGTAAATGATTGGACAGACAATATAAAATAATGATTTATGATTCACCTGTTGGTTGTGATTTTGAGTTTCTTTTTTTATCATGATTAGGTAAGCGCTATCTTGCCTGATGGTAAGCAACGATCTAGGATGTGCCGCGCCTGCCTGGAAGATACCTATTTACTCGTGACTTAAAGATCCCTAAATTGTATTTGTCAGGAAACGCAGACTCGAGCAAAGAGTTCCACTTCTTAGCGGTATGGATTATAAAAGTGGAATCAAAACGCTTTTTCTGAAAACATTTTTAGTGTTTTCATAAAACACCCTAGATCAAAATAATGTATTGTTATTTAGTTTTTACACTTTCGCACCTATCGTAAATTAAAATAAAACTTTCACAGGAATCCTGCCGTTTCGAATCCTTTAGAGGAGTCGTGATCGCAGTATGACAAACAAGAGTATAATCCTGTATTTGGTTTTATTTAAATTAAATATTTTATTAATCTGATTCGAAATGTTTTATGATTGAAAACAGTATTTAATATTTCTGGTTTTACAACATAGGACATATTTTTCTTATTATGACATCAAATCGTTTATCTGCTACACCCTTACAATCCCGACAGAATCCTTAGGGAACTGTTATATTGGATATCGCTTAATATGCTTAGTAAGTAACATATGTGTTGCAGATTGACAGTCTGCTGTGATGTTATAATTTTGACAATGAAGTTGTAATACGTGTATCAATAATTATCTTTAGCATCCACCTAATTACATAGTAATATACACATATAAGTCTTAAAGTAAGGCAAAAAATAGAAATAAAAATTAAGTTGATATGTTAAATTAAAGGAGAAGTAATATATATTATTCATTTTTAAAATAATATACTTGTTGTTATGGAGAGCGTTGTCTTCTAGCACAGGGATAATTTTGCTTAAAAGGAAGCTCCGTCTACTAGAATTAAATACGTTTCTACTAAAAAATCAATAATTTAGGTGAATTTAATTTTTGACATAAGAATTTCAACCGTATGATACTACATACATATGTTACCAGTCAATAACCTCCATTATTCAAGTAATAGTCACAAAGCACTATGAAATATAAAAGCTTACTTCCCCAAAATCCAAGCAAAGTGCACCGCCCGCAAATAAATGCCGACACCTTCACCAACTAATCTCAACACGTGTGCGTGGTATTGCATGGTCTAACAGCTCCTGATGATGCTCCGTGTGGGGGCGAAACACGTGTAGAAAAGTTGGTGAAGGTGTCTGCGGTTTCTGCATTTATTTGCTGGTAGGCGGGCGCTGCACACTGCTTGAATTTTGCGGAAATAAGCTTCAAATAAGTACTATGTAAGATTTTATTAAAAATTAAGTACAGTTTGCAATGGATTTTGCGTGTTTAACTTCTAAGAGAGTAGAGAGTACAAGTAGCAAGAGGTGTACTTGCAAGAAGTAACATCAGAAGCAGTAATAACAGAAGAAGTAAGCATATAGATAATTGTCCAGGAGTTAACTACGACCACATATTTCAATGGTGATAAATCAAAGATGTTATTCTGAAGACCCTTGTATACTAAACCACAATATACCGTCCAAAACCCTGCAGAGCCTTTTATTATACAGTTAAACCGCAAAGTAGCCGTGGTCGGTGGCACGCGGCCGGTTAATGGGTCAGCTAGGCGCCGATAGCATCTCGCGTGAGCCTCAATCTCGGTCTGTGAGGTGACCACACAATAATATTACCAAAACTGAAATACTATAGAATAATATTTTGTTCTTACATATTGTTACGAGCTGCCGGTTTTAAATAGTCAAATTAAGCCAATAAATTTATGCTGAGTATTAATTAGTTAAGTAATTTACACACAGTATAAAATCTCCCAAATAAAGTTCCAAAACAAGTGCGCTAATTAAGTCCGATTGTCCAATAAATCGCCGAAGTTGTCAAAAATTAACTCTTCAAGGTTTACTATCAAGTCGCTTCGATCGTTTCCAATATCAACGCTCGTCTTTAAAAATACGACTATGCAGCCGTGAACGTTCTAGAATAATTGAATCGAGTCGACATAACTCTCAAATAATGTTCGCGAACCTTCTCGCTTACTCGCGGCACCACGCTAGCTTACTATTTCTGTCGTGTAGTACGTATAACTACTTTATTACACCTACCATTTATACTTGCGCGCTCCGGTCAACAAATTCGGCTCTATTTTCATAGGTTTTTATTAACAAACGACAGTTACAGAACACCGACGTAAGAATATAAAGTAATTCTTGAAGGATACCGTTAACCTGTCGAATTTGTGTATCGGAGAATCAGTCATTTAAAGAAGTGGCCGTTATGTTCACAAAGTGCCCAAAATGTTTTTAAAATCGGTCCTAGTGAGCATCGTCTACTTGCAGAACAAGTCGCCTTCTATTATGATAATACGAGTATAAGCGAAAACTTAGTTACTTATTATCTCGGCTCATAAGTGAATTCTCAGGCGGGAAACGAACCCGCAACCTTTGGAAGTCCGGTCCAATGCTCTCTGAATTGAGCTACCGAGCCTTGGGAACACTCGTCGAATACAAGAGAATGTTCCTCTCAGTGATGAAACAACGATGGCCTACAGCTTAAAATTAGAAAGGTACTAGAAAATTTCGACGAGTGTTTACAGGGCTCGGTAGTTCAATTGGGAGAGCATTGGACCGGACTTCCAAAGGTTGCGGGTTCGTTTCCCGCCTGAGAATTCACTTGTGAGCCGAGTTTTTTTTCCAAGTATTTTTCTTATATAATTTTATAAGATAGCATTGAAAAATGCATAAAATAAAAAAAATAAAAATATTATAATGACCTTTTTTATCCAGAGGAAATCCTGAATTGCTATGCTATGACGCACGGAACAAAGGCAGAGGCATATCTAATAACTAAATCCTCTGGGATGTTGTCTCTACTTCCTCCCAGACAGTTGTGAGGATGTTGCAGCATTCACTACATGGAACTTCTTCCTAGGACCTCTTTTTAGAATTTCTATTACCCTAATGAGAGAGGAACTTCTTTGTATTCCATGGGTTCACCGTGCGGGTGCTGGGTTCATCGTGAAGCAGAAAGAGAAACTCCGAGTAGATCCCGAGACTTGTGACACGAGTGTAGGTTTGAAGGGCCCCTCTCCGATGAACATCAACAATCACCTTCACTACTCGCGTTTCTCTCCCTGCACAGCCAAATCTGGTATGAACCTGCTAATGCAGTTTTAGACACTCATTTTAGTATAGAACTTACTGCGGTTCTGGACAAGCCGAGGTCTTGCAACAGGTTATAGAGAGATTTTGCTGGTATACCTCTCACTCCTACTTCTTCAGCATATAGGCTAACTACATTACCGGACCGTACCAAATGTTATATTTCCGGAAAATTATGATTAAATCATGGTCAACCCTCTTTAAACAGAGGTCACCTGTAACAAAATTTCAAGTATTTCCACTCGCAACTTACCATAATAAGGCTGTTTTAATCTTTGTTGTGTACTATTAACTGTATTACCGAGTGCTGACAAGTTGACACTTATTCTTAATAGCCAGGAATTATAATTTGATTACATTGTGCACTTTTGAAACAGTAAAACAATTTTTAAAAGATACTTTGTATAGTTCTGGACTTCTGGAGGTTCTTCTACATACGTGGGGCGCACTGAAGATTTCCAGAATGAAAAAGAAAAAAATTGGAAACGCTCCGCAATCTTTTTTTTAATATAGTATTGTAGGTAACACTGATAAAATTTTGACGTTATATAATGAGTTTTACTCTTTTAACATTTATAAAATTGCTGTGTACATACATTGCATTTCTACAAATATATTTTGCTTGATTGATAAGTTGAACGCGCAAACCACTGAGCGGTTCCTTGTTGTACTTGGATCTTATTGTAATAATAATATTAACATTCACCCCAATCAGCCTAGTCTAAAGTAAGCACTGTAAGCCTTGTGTTATCGATACTAGGGTAACGGATAGATGTACATAAATGCAATACTCATAGAATATTTATATAGATACCCACGACTCAGTTACAAAGGCTCGTATTTATCAGTTTTATCACACAAAAATCTGCCCCTTCTGGGACACAAACCCAGGACCGTCGGTGCAAAAAGCAGGATCGCTACCATTGCACCAAATGGCCGTCAAATCTTGTATTAAATATTTTTTATTAGTTCCACCTAACCTCATTTTAATAACGACAAACTCTTCGTCTTAAGCTCGTTACTGTTTTACTTCAAAGATGTTCTTTGTGGAGTGATGTTAACTGTAAGGAAAATTGAAAATTCTCAAAGACCAGGATGAGGAAGGATGAAGTTTAAGAGAGTTTGTGAGTGAAGCAAAAGTAGTGAATAAAGAGCTCTTTTAACAAAATTCTTCTTACATTTTCGAAGTTATAAAGAAAGTAGATGTTTACGATAATTTGAAAGTACAAAATATTAAAAAAGTTCCATACGAAAAGCAATTAGCGTAGTTTGTGATTGTCTACAGTTGTCAGTCGATGACTGTTTGGTGCAACGGTAGGTATCCTGCCTTTCTCACCGGCGGTTCTGGGTTCGAGTTCCGGAAAGGGCAGATGTTTGTGCGATGAATACGAGCATTTGTATTTGAGTCATGAGTATTTATGAATATATCTACAATATTACTTATTTGTGTATTTTGGAGAGTGTGCACAGGAACTGCATATGCCCATACTGCCATCTTCCTTTTTCCATTTGACATCTAACAGCACTGCACGCTACCACCCTTTCCTGGTTGCTATTCCTACCTATCGCACCATGCGCTTCTCATCATATTTTATTATGAGCACAGCAAAGGAGTGGAATTCCCTCCCTGTGTCTGTATTTCCGAGTACTTAACGCCCGTCCGTTTTTTAAAATCAGGGTGGATTGACTTCTGGATCAGCTAGTTTCGTGGTCGATCCTGTTTTGGCCCCCGGGCTTGATTTGGATCAAGAGCGAACCCATGCAAAAAATAACCATTTCCGTTACCCTAGTATTTAAAGGCACATTTTAAGTGTAAGTAATATTATTATTATAATTAATTTGTCTAGTGACACATTTTATCGTCGTCTACGAAAATATTAGTAGCCGTAGCGTCGTAGCCAAATATCGTAGCCGCCCAAAACAGCCGTAGTATAACCAGCGTGCGTGCTGTTAACTATTCATTGCTAATTACTCAATTTACATATTTTTGTGGGACTTTGTGTGACGCTATTAAATAGACGTTTGGTATCATCTTTTCGGTTTTTATTTGGACACGATAATATCTCTAAAACTGTGAGATTCAATAAGTTACAAATGTTGTAGAAACTCTTTGTTTATACATTATGGTTAATGAAAAATAAAGTACTTTTAAACCTTACTTCAAAATATACTGTCATACGTTCACAATCTCGCTCTATTTTATTTATTACATACAACAATCAATAAATAATCAGATGTTAAAATCCTAGTCTTGATCCCGACGCAATTTTGAAATTGAACACAAATAAGTTCTCAGGCAGGATTCACTTGTGAGCGGAGTCGATTGTTTCTAGTATTTTTCTATTATAATAATTTGTCTTATAAGATAGCATTGAAAAATTGCATAAAATATATAAAAAAATATAAGTATTTTATTTTTATTTAAACACCGGATTTACAATTACAATTAAACTAAAAAGCACTAAAATCTATAGTAAGGCTATTAACAGATTTTTCTGAAACAATATTTTAAGAAGTAATTCGTATCTAATGAGTGTATCAAATATACAAATCACTCTACAAAATAAGAAAAACAAATGTCTTTTAAGATATAACATACGCCTGTTAAAACGACCACGTCTCCGAGCCCTCAAATAGAATTCGAACCCATGACCTTTCGTTATCCAGGCGTGCGCTCTGACCGCTGACCTACCGAGACGCTGGCAGACGCGTCGAAATTTACAAACGTATTTGAACTTCCACTATGTGCTATTATCGTTCCATCAATGTTGAATGTTAACCTTCAACATCGAAGGTAATATTTTACACTTATCAAATATTCCTTTAAGATGGAACCAGCTATAATAATGTATTTATTTTATTTTGTTACATTCACAATACCACATTTCTAGTCGATATAAATAACACCTGTAAAAAACAATCACTTCTCCAAGCCCTCAGGTGGAATTCGAACCCACGACCTTTCGCTATCAGTGTGAGTGCTGTAACCGCTGAGTTACCGAGACGATTTTTATAAGCGTAATTCGTATCTTATAGCTGTATGAAGTTCTAAGTATATTTATATATAACTTGAAATATAACTTGTTTACTTGAACTTATATTTTTGTCTTAGCAAAAATTAATCTGAAAGTTTGCATTAACAAGTATGACCCAGTAAAAATCTTTAATGATTATCTTTATGACTAGTGGACTTCCAAAGTTCCATATTCAATCACAATTCAATTAAATCGATCGTGCCTCTCTATCCTTTGTTCCGCGGTCTCGCTTGTACGCTCGGCTCAGGCGGAATGTTACACTTTTTATTCATCTATTTAAATTTAGATTTTCATGAAATACGGCAAACATGGTCACATAAAATTAAGTTTTTATATATGATGAATTGATATAAATATTTATAACATATATCATAGATGCCTTTGCAGGGCTGTAGCTAGAGTCTAATTTAAGGTAGGGCAGCATTGGTTACAGGTAGGGCGAAAGTAGTTTTATCATAATTGATCTGCCCTCGAAACACGGGCTCCTAAATCAAACACTATGTTTATCACTGACCTCTCGGTCAGGCATTGGACGGGTTTTCCAAAGGTTGCGGGTTCGATTCCCGCCTAAGAATTCACTTGTGACCCGAGTCGATTTTTTCTACACTAATGGAAAAAATTAAAGGATCAAAAAAAAATCCAAATTTTTGGGCAATTTTCAACAGGCCGTAATTTCGAGAGAAATGGTCGTACAGGAAATAAAAAAAAAAAAGAAATTGTAGCTACAAGTGTCTAGTTTTTGGATTAAAACTTTAAAATGTTGTATCCTACGCGGTTTTTGAGTAATCTTAGAAAAATCAGCAACAAAAAAAAAATAATTTTTTTTTAGTTTTGGATTTTAGTCTATGGGCGTAGAAAAAAAATGTTTTGCTTACCCACTATAAGGATCAGACACTTTGTTTATTTAGCTTTAATTTATTTTTTATACACCTTGATACGTCCACTTCTCGCCGAGATATCGGTCTTCAAATAGAAAAGGATATCGATATCTCAGCAACCAATGATCGCACAGGAAGATAAAGGTGGGTTTCAAGAACTTGAATGAAATCTCTTTAGCCATTGCTTTTCTGAAAAAAAAATGTTTTATTATTGTCACATGAATTTGAAAATGCAACAAAATAAGGGCTGTTGGTGATTTTTTGGAAAATCAAGCGCTGGATCGAAAATATTGAAGAAACCACTAATGTTAAGTGTGCCTTTTACAGTTCAATATGTCCACAAAAACCCTACAAAGAACCAAAAATAATCCAGCCAGCCGTATTTTTGTTTCACTTGATCGAATTTATGAAAAAATTAAAGGATCACGTTTTTTGCTCTGAAAAAGTCATAATTTTTAAAAATGAGAAAAGAAAATGTTTTTCCGAGCTTTTTCCAGATTTTTGTTCCAGAAAGTGCTTAAATTTTATTGACGAAAGGTTGTCGTCGAACTTCTCTTATAATTGCCCGGTCATCGCGGGCATTAGTGACTCGATGGCGACCTTGTCCGGAGCGACGATTGTATTGGTTCGTCTCTTGGTATCTGGCATAAGCTAGAGATACGACAGATTGACTTACCGGATTACTAATCCGGACGGCAACTGCATGTTGACTGTAACCTTCGTCAATAAGAGTCACGAACCGAGCAACTTCTTACTCCGATATATGTCGTCTAACCATGATTGAAAATAGGAAAAGTAAGAAATTTTCAATTTTAACCAAAAAATTAAAGAAAAAAATCTTCTAGCGCAAAGGGATTAATTTAAAAAAAACAGTTAAGGATCATTTTTAAGGATCTGCTAGGAAAAGCGTATGAAAAAGATTGAAATTCGATTGGGGGTATCAACTTTTTTTTTATTTAATTAAAAGAAAATCAGTAGAATCAAGGAATGCAGCGGTGGAAACGCGTTAAAAATGATTGGGCGATAGTTTCTTGAATTTCCTTAACTTTCTGAAACAAAAATATGGAAAAATCTCGGAAATACATATTTTTTTTATTTTTAAAAATTATAAGCTTTTCAGATCAAAAAACGTGATCCTTTAATTTTTTCAAAAATTCGATCAAGTGAAACAGAAAACCGGCTGGCTAGATTAATTTTGTACTTTGTAGGGTTTTTGTTGAGATATTGAACTGTAAAAGGCACACTTAACATTAGCGGTTTCCTCAATATTTTCGATCCAGCGCTTGATTTTCCAAAAAACCATCAACATCCCTTATTTTGTTGCATTTTCAAATTCATGTGACAAAAAGAAAAAAAAATTTTGGGATAACCAATGGCTAGTCGTTAAAGAGAATTCATTCAAGTTCTTGTAACCCACCTTTAACTTTCTGTGCGCTCATTGGTTGCTGAGATATCGATAATCAAAGACAAAAGGTTCCTTTTCCATTTGAAGACCGATATCTCGGCGAGAAGTGGACGTATTAAGGTGTATAAAAAATAAAATAAAAGCTAAATGAACAAAGTATCCGATCCTTATGGTGGTTAAGCAAAAAAATATTTTTCCACGCCCAAAATTTCAAAAACTAGACACTTGGAGCTACAACTTACTTTTTTTGATTTCCTGTACGACCATTTCTCTCGAAGTTACGGCCTGCTGAAAATTGCCCAAAAATTTGGATTTTTTTTTTTGATTCCTTAATTTTTTCCAGTAGTGTAGTATTTTTCTATTATGATAATTTATCTTATAAGATCGCATTGAAAAGTGCATAAAATATATAAAAATTATAAAACATTTTAATTATACTAATTTATCTTAGTTTTTGGTATTTTTAAGGTAGGGCATTGTGATTTCAAGGTAGGGCATTGCCCCACAATGCCCCCCCCTAGCTACGGCCTTGTGCCTTTGTTGAAGAGTGTCTTCATAAAGATTTATGTTTTGTTTCCGTTTTCTGCCACTGGTGGCGCTGTTGCATTCTCTTTGGGTTTTGGTATACAAATGTCATGTCGTTGCTTTGTGCTCGCTCAAGAATCAATATTTCTTATAGAAAACTAAAGAGTGTTTTGTTGAAAAATTGCCGAAACCCAATAATAAAACAAATACTTATCTTTTATTTTTATTCGTGATTTCTGTTTACTATGGAAGAGTCTATACCCATTGAAGGCTTTCGACGATTTGTTTATAGTTTTATCCCAATCCGTTCCCCGGCCATGTGACAGGGTTACCCGGGTCATAACTCCGCTTAAAACCGGCGCCGGCTCGGCTCTGCTTAGTCCTGCTGAATGTAGCTGAGCTATCTATGGGTCAAGTCATAGGCGGAGAGCGGTTTCACATTTTTTTTTTCTTTTATTGAGGAATAAACAGTTCACATACGTAAAGTAACATAAATCACTAGTCACTAGTAAAATTAGAAGTATTTAATTATTTTAATAAAGTTCTAGTAATATTCAAATATGTTTTAAATATTTTTTTTATTGTAAATAGGAAGGCACTTGACCACTCTCTTGACTGATGGTAAGCGACATATCGAAAGAGTAAATATGAAATTGTCATACATACTTGATCTTTTGTTATTGTCATATATACTTGTGTTTTACAATTTAATTATAATCGCTTATCAGATAAATGTTTTCATCTAAGAAACGCGTAGCTACCAAGACTCGGACGACTACACATATATTAAAATTTATGATATTTTGCACTTTTGATTTACACCATGAGTAACACGAGTTGGTAAACAAGACCGTTAGTTACTGAAACTGATGGGAGTAGAATTTAGAAAAATGTTTTTTTAGGTTTAGATTTTTTAGAGAAACAGACGGGAGTTTACTAACGTACTCAAAGAACTGGAGATTCATTATTGTTTTTATATATTTCTATGATTATTACATATCTATGTATCATATATGTATGTCTATCCGTTAACCTCCATAACACAAGCCTTACAGTGTTTATTTTGGGCTAGACTAATTAGTGTATAAGAAAGAAATATTTATTTATTTCATGTAGTAAGAATCTACGTTTAATTATTTAATAACATTCCAGATTACATGAAAACATTAAATATTATTAATTTTTGAAATTGTTTGTATAAATGGCTATTGACCGAAAACTTTTATGATATTATGGTTTTTTGATTAAATGATATACTTTAATAAATTGTAATCTAAGGTGCGAGGACGCTACTTAACTCTGTATGTAATTTAATCAAATAAAAAAAGTCTTTAGTATTGATTTGTACAATCGTAGTGATGGTAAAACAAATGGCGTCTTTACTTTATGATAAAATTTCATTTATATATATATATACACTCTTTATCATAATTTATCATTAATACAAATACAATAACAATTAAAAACACAATAATAATGCAAAGCAAAATAAAAGTCGGAATATGGTGCGTTTGGCAGAAAAATCCCTTGACAGCGCTCGAAAGCAAAAATGGCGACCGCTCAGCAGTAAGCGCCGCTGAGCGCAAAAAGGCTATTTTATTTTTCTTAGATCGCAAACTTAGCGGTCACTGGGGAACGTTACCACAATTGAATATATTTTTATCAAAATTTGCAGTGAAAAAATTTAAATTATGAATAATATATTGAATAATTTAGTGAATGACTAATTACTATTATTATTTAATGATTGCACAAAACCACCGACTAAATTTTTTTAAACAAACTTATCTAAGTAAAATGGCGAAAAACGTCAGCGCTGTGAAAGTTAGAAAACGTGTCCTTGCCGTAAACTGTATAGTTTGTTTCTCAGCGCTAGCGAGCGCCGTCAAACGCTTTTTTCTGCCAAACGCACTCAATTGTTACACTATTTACAGTAGTTGTGTCAATGAACATGTTACGTCAGTCGTATAACTTTATTATATGTCAGTTAATATATCGTGAAAGTACGCCATAAAATTACGTGATAATAAAATCGCTTGTTGCTCATTACTCACGCCAACGACTGCGACTTGTAAACAAGATCGTAAATACGTGTAAGTTGGTAGCGGCGGCGGTTTATAGCTTAGGGACCGACATCATTATTGTTTTCGGCCTCTACGCCATTTTTCGATAATGTATCAGTTGTTATGATCTGATATGAGGTCACATTTCCACTTAGCCAGGTCTCATTCATAAATAAAGAGGAAACAGAAAGTTTTGTTTCGTTTTTTTTTTTTTTTTTTGCCGTGTAGTGCCGGCCTAGAATAGCACTACTCCCCTCTCATCCCGTGGGTGTCGTAAGAGCCGACTAAGGGAAACCTCACCTAAACCTGATGGGCAGCAGCATATCTTTATGCGTATGGGTCATAGTGCGATCGCCAACCCGCCTGCCAAGCGTGGTGATTATGGCAAAACACTTAATCCCTAAAAAAAGTCTTATGGATAGGCACACCAAGAAACGGCCCCTAGTCCCCGGCAGCCAAACCATTCCTAGCTACGGTAGCGGCTACGGTAATGGTGCGGCAGGGGGTGCGAAGAATCCCCGGGTAGGTTGCGACTACCAACACCGACGACTGGACCTGGCAACACGCGCACATTGAGGACCGACGCGAAAATTACAAAGTTGGAAGAAGTTATCGGCAAGTTACACTGGGACGTCATCGGGTTGTCTGAAGTCCGAAGAGAGGGAGGGGACACGATAATTTTGGACTCCGGTAACTTGCTGTACTTTCGTTAGGGCGACCAACTGTCCGTGGGTGGTTTCGGGTTCATCGTCCTCAAGTCCCTCGTCAACAACGTGCTATCCATCGGAAGTGTTTCCAGCAGAGTGGCATACTTGGTACTCAGAATATCATCACGGTATTCGTTGACGGTCAACCAGGTATACGCTCCAACCTCGAAACACGACGATGACGAAGTGGAGACTATGTATGAGGAGATTTCTAGGGCCATACATAGTCACAAATCCATCTACAAGGTTGTGATGGGGGACTTCAATGCAAAGTTGGGGAAGCGCTGCGGTGACGAGTTGATGGTGGGGCAATTTGGATTTGGGGAACGGAACGACAGAGGCCAGATGCTGGCGGACTTTATGGAGAGGGAGAACCTCTATATGATGAACTCCTTCTTCAGAAAGCCCGCAACTCGCAAATGGACCTGGATAAGACGCGACGGCAAGGTCAAAAATTTGATCGATTTTATCATGTCAACGAGGAAGCAAATATTCAATGACGTCTCTGTGATCAACGCTGTTAAGACAGGGAGCGATCACCGACTGGTAAGAGGCACATTGAATATCAACGTGAAGCTTGAAAGATCGTGACTGATAAAATCTACGCTCCGACCAGTGCCGACCCAGATTCAAAACTCCGAGCGCTTTCAGCTCGAGCTCCAGAACCGCTTCGAGGCAGATAACAGCATAGATGTGGACGATCTGAACGACCTGGTGGTGGTTGCTGTCCGTACGGTAGGGTCAAAATACTTCAAAACCTACCGTCCCAAACTGAAGAAACTCTCCGCACATACACTCGAACTCATGGATAAGAGACATGAAATGAGACTGCAAGACTCAGCGGATGCCCTACGTTATAGACAGCTTAATAGACAGATCTCGAAGTCGCTGACGAGCGACCTTCGCCAATTTAATACCGAGCGTATTAAAGAGGCCATAGAGTGGAACAAAGGCTCCAAAGTGTTCGCTAGAGATCTGTCTATTGGGCAAAGTCAACTGACGAGGCTGAAAATTGAGGACGGCAGTATCATTTCATCGACTCCTGAAATCCTGAGAGAGATTGAGAGTTTCTATAGGCAGCTGTATTCCAGTATCCCACCAGGCCAAAGCAGAGTTCGAGATCCTAGAGCCAAGCTTACCCGACACTATACTGAAGATATCCCGGACATCAGCCTGTACGAGATTAGAATGGGCCTCAAACAGCTAAAGAACAACAAGGCGGCGGGAGATGACGGAATTACAACAGAGCTTCTGAGAGCGGGCGGCACGCCGGTACTTAAAGTCCTCCAGAAGCTCTTCAATTCTGTCATCGTCCAGGGCAAAACGCCGAAGGTATGGAGCAGAAGCGAGGTGATTTTGTTCTTCAAAAAGGGCGATAAAACCCTACTGAAGAACTACAAACCGATCTCGCTTCTGAGCCATGTCTACAAGCTGTTTTCAAGGGTCATTACGAATCGTCTTGCTGTTTGACGACTCCAACCTCCCGAACAAGCCGGTTTCCGAAAAGGCTTTAGCACCATTGACCACATTCATACGCTGCGGCAGGATATACAGAAGACCGAAGAGTATAATCGGCCAATTTGCTTGGCGTTTGTGGACTATGAGAAGGCCTTTGATTCGATCGAGACTTGGGCGGTGCTGCAGTCTCTCCAGAGGTGCCAAGCGGACTACAGGTATATCGAAGTGTTAAGGTGCCTGTACTAAAACGCCACTATGTCGGTCCGAGTACAGAGCCAGAGCTCTAACCTATCCAACTACAGCGAGGAGTGAGACAGGGAGACATTATCTCTCCGAAACTGTTCACTGCTGCCTTGGAGGATATTTTTAAGCTTCTGGACTGGAATGGTCTTGGCATAAACATTAACGGCGAGTACCTGACGCATCTTCGGTTTACCGATGATGTGGTCCTAATGGCTGAGACCTTGGAAGACCTGAGCACCATGCTCGAAGATCTCAGTAACGCATCCCAACGATTAGGTCTTAAGATGAACATGGACAAGACGAAAATTATGTCCAACGCCCATGTTACACCCGCTCCAGTACATGTTGGGAACGTTACACTCGAAGTTGTTGACCATTATGTTTACCTAGGACATACAATACAGTTAGGTAAGTCCGACTTCGAGAAAGAGATCTCTCGTCGAATCCAACTCGGGTGAGCAGCGTTCGGGAAGCTGCGATACATTTTCGCGTCCAAAATACCTCAGTGCCTTAAGACGAAATTCTTTAACCAGTGTGTGTTGCCAGTGATGACTTATGGCAGTGAAACGTGGTCGTTCACTATGTGTCTTGTAAGAAGGCTCAAGGACGTCCAGCGGGCAATGGAGAGAGCTATGCTTGGTGTTTCCCTACGCGATCGAATCAGAAATTAGGAGATCTCATAGGAGAACAAAAACCACCGACATAGCTCAAAGAATTGCGAAGCTGAAATGGCAATGGGCAGGACACATAGCAAGGAGAACTGATGGCCGTTGGGGCGGAAAGGTTCTCGAAAGGCGACCGCGTGCTTGACGACGCTCAGTGGGTAGGCCCGCTACGAGGTGGACCGACGATCTGGTTAAGGTCGCGGGAAGATGATTATGAGAAAGTTTTGTTGGTGACAGTATGTAAAAAGTGCCTTAAATAATCATACTAATTCTTACATTCACGCCAAAAAGCTGAACTTAAAGTAAGCACTGTAATGGCTAACGGATAGACATATATATGTCGTATCCGGTCATGAGTACGGACACCAATCGAAATGCGCCCTCTAGCCGGCGAACGTGAGCAACTACGCTTCGACAGAGTCGCGACAGACGATGACAACGGGCAAGCCCCGATTCTAGTGTAGACGTCGTCACGGAACTGTCGTACGTTTCGCTAAATATATTGTAACAAGTTTGCTACGTGCTACGTGGTTCTTAATACTATTTTGAAAATTAAAACATCTTCTCAGTGCATGATTTCTAACTCTGCCCATATGTTGGCGGAAGGTTCGGACTAAAATCCTGACGTCTCCCCACACATGTATGTGACATGCTTGTGTTACACAAACATTTGCCCCTTCCGGGATTCGAACCCAGGAAAGTCTGTGCGAAAGGCTGGATTGCTACCGTTTTGCACCAAACGGTCGTTAATGGTCGGTCGTATCTGAGAAAGTCACTGTTGTAAATATGAAGGTTGCATTTTGCATTTTGCAATAAGTAACCGTAGGAATAGATATACATATAAGGCACCCGGTATGAAAAAAATATGAAGAGTAAAATTTAGTGATCGAAAGACAGCATTACCTTTTTATATGCGTAAACTATCATGTGCAACTTTCACTTTTATTTTGAAGTTTTGTTTTTGCTGTGCCTGTTCAAAGACAATCGCTTTTTAGGAGTAAACTTCAGTCGTGCGTCGGAGTTGACACATACACTTTTTTAATTATTTCTTTTAATGTTTTAAATACACAATCATTCAGAAGTACCACAAAAATACTAATACGTTATAACAAAAGGATATTTACAACAAATAAATCAACTTGTATCAGAAGTTAAGCTGGATTTGATACCTCGCTGTTCGGGCAATTTTATCAGTACAGCGACAGACCGATTGATATCCAAGTGTTTCTCAAGCTAGATACCAGCGCCCTCTCTTAAATATTGTAGGTAATAAGCACTTACAATAGTAACTTAAACGAAACTAGTGCTTTTCGATCTTTTCCTATGTCGCTAAGACTTGGACAAACCATGAATGTTTTGTGTAAGCCTTTAGTACTTTTGGTTTACAGTTTACAGGTTTAGGTTAAACAAAACGACTTTACCCGGATTTAAAACGTATATATTTCTGTTTTCATTTTTTTTTTATTTTATTGGTTTACCAACAACTTATGCACAAAATATTCTGCTAAATTGCTTAAGTTCATATGTTGCTATTTATCTAAGTACACAGTCAATTACAGATACCTAAACACCTCATGCAATGCAGGCAATATTATTCTATAAATAGATACCAAAAATATGTAGACTATGACACTAAGTGACCGTTTCACAATCTATGATGAAGCACTGGCTTCCGGTTCAATAGTTTCTCCTGTAAAATCAGGATTAAATAAAAAGAATCAAAGCGTCGTTTATCCACTGTTATATATCCGATTAAAGTAAATTTCTATAAGATATAAAATACGCCTGTAAAAATCATATCTCTGAGCTCTCAGGTGAGATCACAGAACAGTAAAAAAGAGTAAAAGTCGCAAGACGCAATCCTTTCAAAGAAACCAGTGTAATCTTATTCACACATCTTTAAATCGAGATAATATTCCGATTGGTTAGAAAAACTGAAAACGTTAGAGCATATCTCACAAGTCAGGTATATCATATTCTACCTTTTTCGTATATAGTTATGGTCCATAATTAATAACAGCTTTAAGGTACAAACACAGTTAAAACAGTTTTCCCTGAATATTACTTTATACAAAAAAACTGCACATCCCATATATACTCATTTTTCCAAGATATTCCACAGCTATAATTCAGAGATGCACTTCATGGCTTCAACGAAATATATGGAGTGGAAGACGCGCTTACTACAGAGGATAAAGTGTGTGTTGCAGGGCTGTCTTTTGTGTTTTCTTTATAACATTTTTTACAAATTCAGTTTGAAATAGAACTATGCATGAAAATACTGAAAAGAAAATTGATCGCATTGTAACGTAATGCGTTACATCTAATATAAAGAACGATATATAGAATGTAAAATACGCATGCAAAAAATTACCACGCCTCCGAGCCCTCAGATAGGATTCGAACTCACGACCTTTTGCTATCCGGGCGAGTGCTCTAACCGCTGAGCTGCCGAGACGCAGGCAGAGGTGTCGAAATTTACAAATATATTTAAACTTTTACTATAAGCTAGTATTGTTACATGCGTTTTTTATATATTATAGAAATATGGCACTGTGACTGCAAAAAAATATAATTAAATACAAGATATATAGAAGTTAAATTAAATACACAAGTAAATATAGCAAACATTTAATAAAACTAAATTTAATTATATATATAAATTCTTAACAAAAATTAAGAAAATTTGAGACAGCTAAAATAAGTTTATTTAATTAAAAACAAATTAAGATAATGAAAAACATACAATAGAAGTATATTTTCGTAAGTAAAATATAAACAACATATTTAACAAGCAAGATTACACTTCAAGAACCAAGAATCGAACCAGCAATATAGCGAACCATTTCCCGATCCGGGTCAAGGGGTCGTCGCGTTGGCGACGCTGCAATCGTGGGGAGAGTCGATTGTCGGACGAAATCGACTTTTCAAGAGGTTTACGATTGCCTTTACACTAGTGGAAATAATGTTATTTTTAAATTAGCAGTATTTCATGCCACCTTAGTGCACTTTGAGAACTATACGCCGAAGAGACTGCTCTATGTGTTCAGGATGCTGTAATTGTGGATATTTTAGAATTCAATTACTTAAACTTATACGATACTAGCTTACCTGGCCACGCGTTGCTGTTTTATAAGTTAAAATAAAATCTATCCTATGCCCTAAATTGGAACAAATATAGCAACAAGAAAAAAAAATCATCAAAATCGGTTGAGCAGTTTCAGAATTCATTGCTGTCAAACACAGTGAAAGGTAATTTTTATATATATAGATAATAAGAGGCGTAGTTTCTTTAACAGGAGTGTTATATATCTTATAGAATTAATGCTATGAGAATGCAGAAAATTAAATAAAATACATTACTTCAAACTTACAAAAATTACAAGAGCATTTTGACTACAATTATATTGACTGGAATAAAGATATAGATCATACACAAATCAATTTAGCCCAAACATTATTTTAAAATATAAGTGCTATTTATAAGAAATCATTAATTAAATAATTAAAAAAATTTAATTTGCTATTATGACAACTCACAATTACTAATATTTCGGTTATTTGATTTTATTGTATTGAAATTAAATTATAGCTTTTACAAAAAAAATACAAAAGAATAAAAGATCAGTTTCAAGTAAAAAAAAATAGAAAAAAAAACTTGTGAGCCGTCACGGGACGCCTGGCAGATGTGAAACATCGACATTATTTTGTGAAAGTAATATGCAGAGAAAAACAGATTGCGATAGGAACTAAAGATAACATAATTATAAAATAAAATATTACGACTATATTTCATAAAATGATGACTGTTTATTTAATAAACATTTATTTTCTTTAAATACAAAAATTTGAGAATTTATTTTAAATCGTGACAACTTTATTCTTCCAATCAGTGACTTTTTTAAATCGTGACAACTTAATTCTTCTAATCAGTGACTTTTTTAAATCGTGACAACTTAATTCTTCTAATCAGTGACTTCGGTAATAGTTATATTTGATGTTGCCTCTGACGACGGTATTACTGTGATAGTTGGTCGATGGTAACTGAAGTATGTTACAAAAGTATTGGACATAACATTATCAAGATATCTAGTAAATACAGCATCTATTATTGTTCCGTATCTGGTAGTAG
The DNA here is from genome assembly GCA_927399485.1 of Calamotropha paludella. Lineage (NCBI taxonomy): Eukaryota > Metazoa > Arthropoda > Insecta > Lepidoptera > Crambidae > Calamotropha > Calamotropha paludella. The sequence continues at coordinate 553,354 of OV656822.1, forward strand.
GTTCTCTTGGATTGTTGTTAATTTGCAATTGAAATTCTTCTTGAAGGAACGTTATTAATGGCGTTGATTCATCTTTTGCAAAATTTACATTGAAATCTCCAGCTAAAATCAATGGTAGTTTATCTTTATCGGTTTTGAAAATTATTGAACCTTTCTGACTGTACGGAAATAATCTCTCATGTAAAAATGAAATGATGTCATTCATTTTTTTATTGGGTGAAATGTATACAACAATCATCAAAAACAATAAAAATAAGTATCTTCTGGTACTATTAAATTAATAAAATCTTACGTAACACTAATAGTATGTCTTGTGTTTAACTGATCTTGGTGATGTCCAGTTTCAATAACAATATTTTGTGACTCTTGTGATGATTTTTGGCTACTGAAATATTTATAAGTAGTCAAGCAGTGTGCACCACCCGCCCGCCCGCAAATAAATGCAGGAGTTGTTAGATTGTGCAATAACGAGCACTAAGATGATGCTCCGTGTGGGGGCGAAACACGTGTAGAGTAGTTGGTGAAGGTGCCGGTGTCTGCGGTTCCTGCATTTATTTGCGGGCGGGCGGGTGGTGCACACTACGTGAGTTTTGCGGAAGTAAGTTACATATTTTTATTTTACTAATGGATATGGACTTTCGCCAAGTAACGCCTGATTCTATCAAATAAGTGTATACCGGGCATAAGTCATGCGTTTTTCTGGCTGCAATAGCATTTGTTAACTTCTTACAAAAGCATAAAGTTAAAAAAGAGTATTGTCTGCAAAGTGTACTTACTTGTGTAGCAAAGTCTGGAGGCAGCCGTCAGGCCCAGCGCCCCAACAATCAGCGTCCGCACCGTTCCTTACAAGTATCTGTGATTATAATATTAACGTATTATATAGCGTAAGTCCCTAGACAAACTAGTGGAGACCGGATATCATTTTGGATCTTGATTCGGAGTCTTGACCACGTGATTGAAAATGCACGGAATAGGCCGAATGACGGAGTGGCATCATCTCCTTATTTATAGTAAATGTCAGTCTAAGTTTTACGTTTTGACAGCTCAAAGTTTGGTTACAAGCCAATGACGTCATGAAATCAAGTAACCTGCATATAGTTAGCCTTAAGCGTTTTCGCGGGATTTTTATTAATTTAAACTTTGATGATGGTTTTTATAATCAATAGAGAAATTAACAAAGAATTAATACAATTACAAATGTATTATGTTGTAACGAATAACTTGAGTTATTTTTGTATTAGTAGTATACATTAAATTTTATTTGTATATTTTTTTTGTATTTTTCAATGCTACCTTATGTGATAAATTATTTTTATAGAAAAATACTAGAAAAAGTCGACGCTGTCCACAAGAAAATTCTCAGGCGGGAATGTATTTGTGTGCCCAGTCGATTTTTTCTAGTATTTTTATATTAAAACTAGGCGATGAAGTCGCTAAGCATAAAGCTACGTTAGCACCATATATTGGAGCGGAAAGTAATACCTAAAAAAAAAAAAAAAATTTTTTGCGAATTTCAAAATTCGGGCTCCGTCACAATCTGGTCCTAGACCTGTTGATTCGATTCCACACAAAAAAATATTAAAATCAGTTAAGAACTCGGGAAGTTATGGCGTAACAGACATTGAAGCTGATCCATGGGAGCTTCGCTTCACTCCGCTCCAATAATGTAGCATTAAAAATGCAAAAAATATATAAAAAACTGTAAAACTGTACCACTTTTTACTTTTAACGATAAAAGAAAATCGCAGCTATTGGGTTTTCTTCAAGAATCTTCAACTCACTACAAATACTAAACTTCAATTTATGGTGTACCGAGTGGTAACTAAGCGGCCCATACAGTTTCTTTCTACTTGCCACTTCCGATGGGCAGGTCATCTTCCTTTATAATAATAAGAGTTAAAAATCTCACCTTTATAACATATTTCACATGATATCGAAAACGCATTATATTTATTACAAATCCTCCACTTCTCTCCGTATTGATTACTAGCGGCCCGTCCTGGCTTCGCACGGGTGGACAAAATTCTTTAAATTTTTTCTAGCATTCAATATAGCCTATGACACTCAGCAATAATGTGCCTCTCTATTGGTGCAAGAATTTTTAAAATCGGTTCAGTAGATCCCGAGATTAGCCCTTACAATTTAACAAATATACAAACACACAAACTTTACTTCTTTATAATATTAGTATAGATTTATTGCAAATAAATAAATTATTTAAAAAAACGAATATTGTAGTAGAGTATCAGATTTTTTATATCCTTTGTGTGGATTTATTTGTAAATTGTTACAGAAATGCTTTAGTTAGATATCAAACATAGCTTCGGATGACAAAGGGCTTCCTATTGAGTTGGCTCTTTGAAGTTTTCAATGATTAACACCTAAATAACGGGACAAGATGAGAGACCCGACATTTTTGTATTCGGAGACGAGAGGGAAAGTAATTTTTTTTTGACAGATATCTTGAAAGGGCAAATGTTTGTGTGACGAATACGAGCATTTGTACCTGAGTTATGGGTATTTATGTATCTAATATACATAAAAATTTAGTGTCACGATGTATGTTCGAGATAAACTCTGAAACTATTGAACCGATTTTAATCAGACTTCGTAACTATGTGTTATTTAATTTAACTAGCGGCCCGTCCCGGCTTCGCACGGGTGGACAAAATTCTTTAATTTTTTTCCATTATTAAATATTTTTCCGTTAGCGCCATCTAGCGTCCGATAGACGAACTACTTGCGGTTAACGCGTTGCTATGGTAATTCGTATACAATGGAAAAAGAGCGGGAAAAAGACCGGGCAGACCAACAACAAATTTGTGATCTTATATTATAGATGATCTTAGATTATAGATTTAAAAGATAGGATAGGTTTCATAGGTGCCACCCGCAGGATTAGGCAGAGATCACAGATTTCAATTTACCATGATTCTGATACATCTCTAGCTTCTTCAATTCTCATCAGCCTTTTCATACAAGCTCGTCGGTTAAGGATATTTTTGATCTGGCCTTTATTTAGTACAACCTCTATTTGGTCCCTGAAAGTTCGCCTTGGTCTACCGTTGTTGACTTGCTATGTATGTGTCATATACTTATATGTAGGTATATCCGTTACCCTAGTATCCATAAATCAAGCCTCACAGCCTACGCGTGGCCGGGTCAGTTAGTTGATTAATAAATTGACATTTAGATAATTATCTGTTACATAATCGTTCAGTTAATTATATTGTGATCACTTTTTAACTGTTGTAAACACGTTGTTAAAACAACGTAATAAAATATAATTGTTTCATTAAAACAATATAGGTATATATATTTTTTATAAATTATTATAATAGGCCAGCGTTGTTTCATCAATGAGAGGTTACGCCTACAGCGTAAAATCTGAAAGGTACTAGATAATTTCGACGAGTGTTCACAAGGCTCGGTAGCTCAATTGGTAGAGCATTGGACCAGATTTCCAAAGGTTGCGGGTTCGATTCCCGTCTGAGAATTCACTTGTGACCCGAGTCGATTTTTTCTAGTATCTTTCTATTATAATAATTTATCTTATAAGATACCATTGAAAAATGCATAAAATATATAAAAATATTTATGTTTATGTTATTCATAATATAAATTACTACACTTGCTAAATTTGCACTTTGAAATAGTAACAAAGTCTTCTGTGTTAACTTCTGACGATGACGTCATATCTTGCAGTATCGAGTATCAGCTACTTCCGGCGTTAATGGACCCAGCATCCACATCATTGTGAGTTATATTAAATTAATTCATATAAGAGCACTGTGCCTCTACACAGCCGAGAAAATACATATTTATATTTCTTACGTTCACAGCAATTAGCCTAGCCCAAAGTAAGCACTATAAGGCTTTTGTTATGGATACTAGGGTAACGGATAGACATACATATACATATCATTCATTAATAGGTAATATTTAAAGATTAATTTAAATACCCACTACTCAGGTTTAAATGCTCGTATCAATAATGCAAACATCTGCCTCTTCTGGGACTCGAACCGAGGACCGTGGGTGCGAAAGGCAGGATGGGTATCCTTGCACCAAATGGTCGTCATTTTTATTGTAATATTCTCATTTTTATTATTTTCCAGACGACGCTTTGGTGCAACGGTAGCGATCCTGCCTTTAGCACCGACGGTCTTGGGTTCAAATCCTGGAAGGGGCAGATGTTTGTATAATTAATACGAGCATTTGTACCTGAGTCATGGGTGTTTATATATATATTTCTATGAATATAACATATCAATGTATTCTATTTGTATGTCTATCCGTTATCCTAGTATCCATAACACAAGCCTTACAGTGCGTACTTTGGGCAAGGCTAATTGGTGTGAATGCAAGAATTATTTATTTTATTTATTTATTTATGATGATCTTAACAACCATATCTCGGAGTACTCGGGGTGGCTTAGAGATGTGTTTGTTATTTACAGGCATATTTGAAAATTTATATAAAATAGAAATATATAATATATAAAATAATGAAATAAATAAGTAAGGGACATAAAACAAACAAAACTTTACCCATTGATCGGGTGGCGATGTTATCAGTCCAATCATGGCAAACATCAGTCCATCTCTATATCTCCCGATGTCCGATCATACGACTAAATGTCAAAAGTTCCGGGAGCAATTTCCCAAGAACTTTTGTTCCGTGACCTCGTTTACGACAACAACTCTTTGGACGGTCGTAAAGCAAGTCGAGCGTCCTTGATTTCAGGATCGTGATCAATATTTATTAAATTTTCACGCACCGGATTAAAAAGAATAAATAAACGAGTTCGCATCATCAATAATAATGAAAATATAACAATATCTCTTACATTCACACCAATTAGCCTATACCAAAGTAAAAAACTATAAAGCTTGTGTTATGGATACTAGGGTAACGGATAGGATTAATATGACATATATATGTTTCATCATAAGATATATAGATATGTAATATTAATAGAAATACACTTAAATATACATGACTCAGGTACAAATGCTCGTATTTATCACACAAACATATGCCCCTTCCGGGACTCGAAGCCAGGACCGTCGGTGCGAAAGGCAGGATCGCTACCGTTGCACCAAACGGTCGTCAAATCGTCGTCGTATGTATCTACTTTCATTGATTTCTCTGTAATGATCTAGCAATGAAAAGAAGTTTGTCTTGTCTTGGCATTTGGCCAGCTAAAAAGCCAACTTGAGGTTACTTCAATAGGTTGTCATTTTTTTTTAGTAAGAACCTAAATATAAAAAATATGACAAAAGTAACTTATATTATAATGGCAGCTTTTTAAATACATTATTATTTTGACCTTTTTATTATAATATTATTATAATAATATAAATATATAGGTGAAGATAGTGAATTGTTACAATTTTGTTTTTGACGACAAATGAATGTCATGTAGTAATTGTGCTGCCAGTGATGTTTTTTTTTACATTCACACCAATTAGCCTAGCCTAGCCCTAAGCACTATAAGGCTTGTGTTCTGGATACTAGGGCAAGGGATAGACATACATATATAATACATAGATATGTAATAGTCATAAAATATATATAAATACCCATGACTTAGATACAAATGTTCTTATTCATCACACAAACATCTGGGCCCTTCTGGGACTCAAACTCGGGACCGTCGGTGCAAAACGCAGGATCACTACCGTACAGGCGTCAATTAATTATAAAATGTTGCTGGGGTTTTGTATATTTGTGATTGCTTTTTAATAATATTATATAAAATAATATTATATATGATTGCAGACTACAAATGTATGTGATGTGACAATTGTGCTGCTAGTGACCTATTACCTTGTGTATACAGAAAATTTTACAATGGGTATTATAATATAATAAACTAAAACGGTTTCTTTTATAATTTTATTTATTGATACTTAATTGCACATAAAACTCTACTAATGGGGGACTTAATGCTATTATGACTTCTCTACCAGTCAACCGGAGAGTTGAGCATGGACACAGTAAAACCGAATGCAACGCAATACAAAGAAATAGATATATACTTACAAACTATAATTGGACAAACTGTATTTCTTATTGAACAATATTAACACATATACACACACATTTATAACTTTAAAATGTAAAAAAAACTTAAATAACTCCCTTAAAATTCTTACGTTTTTCAATAACAGGATTCAATAAAGTCCGAATAAAAAGGCTCTTGTTCCGGAATCCATTGATATGAGATGCAGGTCTACTGACGGAGGAATGTGTGTCGTTTGCGAGAAGGAATGTACTAGAGGACACACTGAGGGTCGAAAAGCGACAATTTTAAACTCGGTTTACGCTTTTTCGTTCAATAAATATATGGAATTTGCAAAAAAGAAAAAAAAATATTAACAACACTACGTATATTTTTATCTTAATTAAGACTTTTATGTTTACTTTGAATTATTAGCATTATTTTTATTTATGAGGCATCGATATATCAGTGCAGTTGCATGCGCTATCGTTATTGAGGAACAAAAATAAAATTATTATTATTTTATTAGAGAAATACTAGAAGATGATGCTATCTTATAAGAATATCGACTTAACCGATTGACCAAATGTTTGTAAAAATGTTTGGTCAAATAATAATAATAATAAAATAATAAAATGTTTATTTCTCACCACAACAATAAACTTAGTGCTAGCTTAATGTAAGTACAGTCAGGTTGTGGATCGCTGGTGCCTGTAATGGGTAATAAAAACCCGTTGTAACAGGACACCAGGTCCCCACCTCATATAAATTAAACAAAACATGTTTACAGTAAACTAGAAGACTACTGCATTATTTTCAGAAAAGCCTCAGTATCTTCATAAGACTGTCTGAGAAGCCAATTAGTGACGTTAATTTTTAGAGTATAGACGTTCATATTATGAATTTTTAGCAATTTTTGTAATTTTGTGTATATATGTGAGCCAGCAAATATAAAGAAATTATTAGAGAAGGATTTTTTCAGAGAATAACGGGAAGCGACAAGCTCATTTCTGCGAGTCAAACGCGGATCAAGAGGCGTCAGTACATGCTGTCTCAGAACCACAGCTAATATATAAAGCTACCTGACGGTCAGAACTTGGCAGTGTACGTAAAGATCAAATGTCGGATATAAGCAGGGCTTGAAACAACACACCTTAAGGACGGCCCTCTGTGCACGTTCAATCAGCAGAAAATAGGTTTTAGCAGCTCCACCCCATGTGGACAAACAATAGCCCAAAATAGATTGGCATAGTGTAGTGTATACCATTTTCATTGTATCTGCGTCAGCTGAATGACGCAGTTGCTTGAAGATGTATATCAGCTTTCGAACTCTATTTGAAAGATGGATGATATGTTCTTTAAAAGAGAGATTGCTATCAATAATTACACCAAGATATGTTGTGGAAGTTACCTTTTCAATGTATTGGTCTTTATTACCGACTATATTTAAATCATTTAAAATGTCATTTGCTTTGAAATTTCGAATAGAAAAGTTTATAAGTTTAGATTTGGCTAAATTTAATGTTAACAAATTTCTTCCCAACCACTCTTTCACAATGTTGAACCCTTCCTGTGCAAAGAGATATATATTTAGCCAGGTTTTAGCGGAAAACACAAGTGCAGTATCGTCGGCATACGTGAAAATTTTACCATTTACAAGATTGAGGTTGCAAAGATCATTTATAAAGATTAAAAATAAAGTAGGACCGACGATACTGCCCTGTGGGACGCCATATTGGATTGAAGTTTCACAACTCGTTCTTGCGCCTATTTTAATGCTCTGAGAACGATCAGTCAAATAGCTACGGAATAACGAGAGTTGCACACCTCTCACACCCAAAGCCTCAAGCTTTGATAAAAGTATCGGGATCGAAACCGTGTCGAATGCCTTGGCAAGGTCAAGAAACAGAGCGACACATTTATTACTCTCATCTAGTTGCTGAACAATGTGATTTACCAGACCATGGACGGCATCAGTCGCAGAGAGCTTTTTTCTAAAGCCGAACTGGTTGCTGGACAACAGCTGTCGAGATTCTAAGTAGGCAACCAGTCTCATGTTCATCAGCTTCTCCAGTACTTTGGACATAGCTGGCAAAACAGATATGGGTCTGTAATTTTCAACACGGCTTCGGTCTCCGGACTTATAAATGGGATGAAGGCGTGCTTTTTTGAAAAGGTCAGGGAAGATACCCGTTTGAATACATAGGTTACAAATGTATGTCAGAGGGGAAACTAAGATGTTCTTATGTCTCTTTAGAAAATAGGAGGATATACCATCAGCACCAATAGCACATTTATTTTTCAGCGATAGAATTAGATTATGAACTTCAGTTTCATCGGTTTCAAGCAGAACAAACGATTCTTTTTGCGGTTCAGGTAATACAGTCTTTGTATTGACTATTAATTATTTCCGCAAGATGTGCACCCAAGTTAACATAATAGGAATTGATTTCAGAAAGAGTGTCATTTTCATTTTTAGAACCGTTCAATAAGTGAATTGCAGACGATTGTGGTTTCTTAAAATTAGAAATGTTCTGAATTACGTTCCAAAGCAGTTTACTATTACCCTTTGCCTTTTTAAATTCATCTTTTTCATAATCTAACCGTTTCCTTCTAATTAATGCAGTGCAATAGTTTCTGTATCTTTTATAAGAGATCTTCATCACTTCATTTGAAGGGTTAGACTTTGACTGCCTACGTAGGAAATCTCGATGTCGCATGCATTTAAGGAGACCGGGTGTTACCCAAGGCTGAATTGGAGTACGTTTACGTTTTCGAGATGAAAGAACTGTTTTGGTGTTGTTTTTTAAAGCTAGGCTGATAGGATCCATTAGATATTTAAGTGAAATGTTAGGGTCTTGTGTTGAGTAGACAGGAGAGAAGTCTATTTTCATTAATTGTTCACAAAGCATTACCTCGTCTACAACAGTACGACTAGACTGGACGATTTGTAGGGGCTTTATGAGCGGCAAGATAGTTACAACTGCGAAGTGGTCTGTTATAGTTGTCTCTAACACAAATATTTTAGGTTGATACTTTGTTTTGATGTTAGCGTGATCATAGCACGTGTTATCATGGGTCTTAAATCTGTGACCGGTAAATAAACCAAAATCAGCTAACAGGTCTATGTAGTCTAGGGAGTATGATGACTGACAATCAGGAGTAATGTCTATATTTATGTCTCCCATCAATATAATGTTTGCGTATGTCTTATAGTTAGCCAAAACACCGCCGAGAGATTGGATAAAGGTCGATGGATCCTTAAAAGCATATGGTCGGTAGATGCAAAAAATTGCTATGTTAGAGCCAATCGTAACTATAAGACAGTTACATTCAGAAATTACTGGCTCAAAAACAGAAACATTTGAAAGAGCATTATTTACATAAACTACAACGCCATCATTTTGATTGTAGATATTTAACGTCCTATGCGAAGTATAACCACTAATATTGGGAGCAACTGGATTGCCCGATAGCCAGCATTCAGACAAAATTAAAATATCCCAAGAAGTGTTCAGCCTATCTAGCAAGGTCAAGAAGCTTGAAAGATTTGCGTTAATGCTGCGTATATTTTGAGAAATCATCGCAAGGTTTGGCTGATTTCTGGGAAGCCCTTCAACACATTCCTCAGGTGTACAGGATGTGGCATCACAAAAATCAACTTCATCCAATTTGTTAATATAGTCATTTAACGCTGTGAATTTAGCCGAAAGAGTGAATATAGACCAAAAATTATAGAGTCGATATTTTTAAAATCAGATTTCAAGATGTTTGTCTTCATAAAAATTAAGTTAGGGGTCACATTCGCAGAGGACATACATCCAACATCTCCACATTCATGGTACCATGGGGCTACTACATTGTTACCTGGGCAGAGACAGTTTAAGCTCAGCTCCAAAATAAGCAGTCTTAAAATACTAATGAGTATAGTATGACAGTAGTGGCATTTAAAAACGAGAAATACCGTAATTACAGAGTGGCAAACAAAAAGTACTAATAAGTAAGGAACATGCAACAAAAACGAATTCCCAAGCAGTCATTGATTAACCCCTTTCTCTAAATTGATGAGGACGTTTACATGTTCAATTTTAATTAATTTAGAACCGTCGGCTTTTCTTAGGAATCCCGATCCATAGTTTGTCCAGCAGAAGCGAAAGTTTTTGGTTTTAGCGAAATCTCTGGCCATATAAAATAGTTTTCTGGATTTGTAGGTGAGCGATTCAGAAATAAACACCGGTTTACTTGGACCCACAATATTCAAATGATTTGTATTCAGCCTGTTTTTTTGATTGATGCGGTTGAAGTCTTTGACGGCTGTTAAATAGGAATCCTTTTTCAGAACCGTTGTGAACTCTAGCAGTATTGTATTCGAGTCTCTTTTAGAATCAATTCGATAAATATTCTTTATCTCGGAGTCGTCTAATATAACGTTGATGACGTTAGCGATATTTTTGGCAGAGTTTTGCAAATCAACAATTGACTCCACTGATTTCAATTTTGGAAGATTTCTTATTTCAATCATAGTAGATCTTGACTTTTTGTCCTGTTGCTCGAGTCGCAGTTCTTATGACTGAATATAGGTCAAAGTCTCCTTTCTTTCCTTTTCAAAGAAATTCAATTTATCTCTCATATCTTCAAATTCTTTATTCATAAAATCCAATGATTTCGAAATTTCGGAGTTCTGCTTCTTTACCTCGTCGATGGACTCTTGAATCGAAGTTAGTGTCGATCGCTGATCCTTAATAAAATCGGACATCATTGATCTAATTTCGTTCATAAACTCACAGTTTTCATTGTCTTTTTCATTTAGGTACTTCCGCTTGCCACGTACCGTTATGTTATCGAGCAAGTCGAGTGCAGTGTCTGAAGAAGCGTGTGTTAGAGTCGTCTGCGTAGTAGGCACCTTTAGTGCAGCAGCGACGGCGGCCGAGGCAGAAACGACCTTGGCGGTGGAGCGAGACTGGGGCAGTGAGGATGCAGCCATTGTCTTAACTGGGCTCGATCTCTGTGACCGCGCAGTACCGCCCGTCGATGACGCGGCCGCTCCAGAGGTAGCCGGAGTGGCAGGAGGTGTACGTTTCAGAGGCATTCTCGAGTTCTGCTGATATAGGATTCAAAATGCCCTGTATAACTCTACCAAGCCGTAAGAACACGTAGCACAGGAGTTTTGCGTAGCCGATTCCGTAGCCTTCAGCTACGATGATTACTACGAGCTGCTACGGCGACAGATGAGCGGGAAGGCAATTATGTCAATCGTCTCTTTTCCGCGTCGCTGGTCGCGTTCGCGGACAATAGATGCGGTGCCAGAAAGAGACAACAACAGAATACCTTGAGAGAAATGTGTCCGGCGAGGCAGGGGGGCGCCGAATTCGTCTATGTTTTGCTCAAAAATAGTCCTTATTGCTCGAGCGTGCAGCACACGTCTGCTCACGATGAAGGCGCGGAGGCGAGAGGGAAAATACGAAAGAACGTCCTTTCGTATTCGAAAGAAACATTTTTTTTTCTCATTGAAGAGACTACGCTGGCCTAAAGTGTAAAATTAGAAAGATACTAGAAAATTTCGACGGGTGTTCACAAAGCTCGATAGCTCAATTGGGAGAGCATTGGACCGGACTTCCAAAGGTTGGGGGTTCGGTTCCCACCTGAGAATTTACTTGTGGGCCGATTCGATTTTTTCTAATATCTTTCTATTGAAATAATTTATCTAAAAGATGGCATTGAAAAAATGCTAAAATTACATAAAATTATACAACAGTGCTTAATTTTTTAATTTTAACCACTTCTACCCGCTTAACGACTAACGACGATGATAATGATGCCTGGTCATCCTGTGATCACATATCCTGTGTAGTTCTATTCAAATATGTACTGTGCGCGCAAGTAAGAACTTAAAATGGTTTTATTTATAGTGGATATGCGTTGAAATATTAAAACCGAATTTTTTTATATAGATAGATTAATAAATTCCGCTTCCGCTAGCTTAATGGATATGCCCAGACACACACCCTTTGATGTGATAATCGTTAACCGATACGAATGAGCGGCATTCGCCTAATGGCTCGTCGTTGTCGTCACCTTATCTGCATCTCGCTAGATGGATGTGACACAAACTGCTTTATTTCTGCTTCAAGCACTTGGTTAACTGATTGGGGAATCGAAATACTAAGAAAAATAGATTTAAAAATAAAGTGATTACAACAATTTATATTTATGTATTTATTTTTCTGTATTTCCGAGTGTTTATAACCCGTCCGTTTTCAATGCCAGGCTGAATAGGCACTTTCTGGATTAGCTCGTTCCATCGTGGATTCTGTTTTGGCCCCCGGGCTTGATTGGGATCAAGAGCGAACCCATTGTAGATTAAAAAATATATTTTTTTGGAATGTTGGCGATCGTTTGGTGCAACGGTAGCAATCCTGCCTTTTGCACCGACGGTCTTAGGTTGAGTCCCGAAAGGGGCATATATTTTTATTAAATTACTAAGAAAAAAACATATATTTTTTTATTAAATTATTTAGAAAAATACATCTGAAGAGTAAAGTGGTTATAACAATTTAACTTTTCTCGAACTGAAGAATGTTGGTGACTGTTGATATGGACACATAACCCCCCTTGCTTCTGATATGGACACATGCCCCTACTTACTTGGGATTGGGCAACGGCGCGGCGCTAAGGTGTCGGAAGCCAAGCTGTCGGCGTCAGGAGCCCTCAGTCTTAGAGCAGCCAGTTCAGCGCATAGTTCTCCAGCCACATAGTAGCATTGCTCGGAGAAAGTGATCTTGTTCACCGTATGCCGGATGAAACCAGCCTGCAGTTTTTGGACACAAACATATACAGATAATTCATGTTGCAAAAATGTGATAATTGACGACCGTTTGGTGCAACGGTAGCGGTCCTTTCGCATCGACAGTCCTGGATTCGAGTCCCGGAAGGGGCAGATGTTTTAAACCAATATTTAATGTTTTAAACTAATACTAATTAATATAATAAAACAACCATTAAATAATAGCAATATTTAATTGTATTGTTACGTTATTAATAAAATATGTACGGTTTACGAACCGCACCATTTAGGTCATATCAAAGTACACTGTCTTGCGTGTCAGCATTTCCGCGACAATGTAATTTTAATTAATACTAACGGCCCGTCCCGGCTTCGCACGGGTGGAAAAAATTCTTTAAATGATTTCTATTATTAATTATTTTTCCGTTAGCGCCATCTAGCGTCCGGTAGACGAACTACTTGCGGTTAACGCGTTGCTATGGTAACGCGTATACAATAGAAAAAGAGCGGACAGACAAACAAAAAATTTGTGAGCTTAGATTATTGATTATAGTTAGTTAAGCGTAAGCCACCTCCTAACATTAAACCATTACTTTTGATAATTTGTGAACACCAATAAAACTATAAACCAGTGACGTCGTTTTACTATTAGTTACTATATAAGAGTGGGACAACAAATCGTACACAATAAAACAGTTAAATAATTCTATTACATCATTTGTAGTAGTAGTAGTTTATGATACTGTTGCATAATAAGGGTTCTTATAACATGAGTGTGTTTTCATACACTACTTTATCTACTCTCATACTATAATACGTAAAACAATATTGCAAATAAAACCAAACTTTGTTTAAATATTGAAAAGATTTTTTAAATGTCAAATGTTGGAGCCAAGGTGCGAACATCGATTGCGCATGCGTGTTGCGTCGTCGCGGACTCGTTCATTGAAACCTTTTTAAAGTAGAGGTTCAACCTCCTTGGTCCAGCTGGAGGTTGTATAGGTGTATCGTTATGATTAAAAAGTTATATTATGTTACAGGTGTCCATAAAAGACCTGTATCGTAATTAAACTTTTTTTTTATTATTTTTGGCCTGTACGTAATGTTTGTCATAAGCATTTTGTTTTCAGTTTTAGAATCTTTGTATTATAGTATCAGAGTAGATAAAACAAATTCATCAATATTCTGTTTTAATTAAATAATATCTTGATGTGGATCAAAATAAACTAACCAAAGAAACAGTTTTTAAATTTGTTTGTACCTCCTTTGTTTAAGAGTTACGTCAGTCAGGCTTAATTTTGTTACCCCAAGACTCTTTAGATCTTAGAACGTTTATTATCTAGATAAAATATATAACTTAATTCTATGCCAAAGTGTCGAACTAACTTAAAACAATAGCATTGTTATCCGTCTACTAATATCATTATTATTTTTTTATTTAGGATGGGTTAGCTCTTGATCCTAATCCAGCCCAAGGGGGCCAAGACAGAATCTACGATGGAACGAGCTAACCCAGAAGGTGCCTATTCACCCTGGCTTTGAAAATGGACGGGTTATAAGTTCTTGGAAATACAGACGCCCCTGCGCTCCTGCGGGACTTCCACTGCTTTGCTGAGGATATCCTCAGCAAAGCAGAGATTGTATATGCTGAATTTGAGGATATCCTCAAATTCATCATATACAATATCCATTTAACCCCGGCCGGATCAATGGAAAACTAAGTGTATTGTCTCGTGTCTGGGTGTTGTGGTACCGTCGTTGTTACTGAATTCCATAACACAAGTCCTTCAGCTACTTAAGATGAGTGTAGAATAATGTACATATGTGATGTTGTCAAATATTTATTATTATTATTCATTATTATGTCAAAGTTGGTTCACAAGTAAAAAAAAATACAGTATCTTTCAAACGTAGGGAGGGAGTTCCACTATTTGCTGTACGCATTATGAAATATGTTGAATAGCGCTTGGGGCGACAGGTAGGAATAGCAACCAAGAAAGGTTGGTAGCCCACAGTTAACAAATGTTAACATACATATTTCAGAAATTTTAAATTTTTGTTAAATCACTGCAATTGTGATGTGAACCACGTGGTAGTATTACTCCGTTTTACCGATTGGCCTTGTGGAACCCTTATTGGGCTTCCCAACACAGTCGGTGATGGACCCGTTTCGGGCCCCTACACGGCGACATATATCGTACACCCAGATTAAGACTGCCACAAGTCAAAAATTAGGGATATTTAGTTTTAAATGCCAACTGATAGTATGATATATGTTGAACATGGTGAAAAAGTGCCACAAGTCTAAAACGAATGTTTACAAAATGGAAGATAATATATTCCATAGATTGTGTAACTACATACACACACAACAATTCACAAGCACATGAATACATGCTTAGTTCAAATAGATATACTGGTCTTCACGACACAGGGAATCCTAGTGTGAAGTCCAGTGAAACTGTTAGCAATTTAAATATTATTGTTACGATAATACTCAATGAACCTTTGATTGTAACAGTTACCTATTTATGTTCTGTGTTGTAAATTGAACTCAAATAACTTTTATTACGCTTGCGATGACTCTTTTCTCATGTTTGTTTTAATTTATAATTTCTAGCTTACCAAGTCACACGTTACTGGGTTACTGTCGAAATAAATTCAGCAAACATCAGAATTGGTTGAGTCGTTTAGGAGTTCATCGCGGTCAAACACTGTGACAGAGGACAGATAGGTCACGTTGAACATATTAAAACAATGCCTTAATACTTAGTTTAGAAATTCACATTTTTAATAAAAACGTACCTACACACTACTAGCGTTCATTTAATTACGTGTGGAAAAATTAAAATTAGGTACAATAGAACAGACTAATCTCAGTACTCATTAGCCTTAATTTTGGCCTGATAAATACTCCAAGATCAAAGACGATTTATTATAGATAAATCTATAATCTAAGATCACAGTTGTTTGTGTGTTTGTCTGTCCGCTCCTTTTCCCACTCTTTTTCCATTGTATAAACGTTACCATAGCAACGCGTTAACCGCAAGTAGTTCGTCTACCGGACGCTAGATGGCGCTAACGGAAAATATTTAATAATAGAAAAAAATTAAAGAATTTTGTCCAACCGTGCGAAGCCGGGACGGGCCGCTAGTATTAATTTAAGATAATATAATAAAGTTCGTTGTTTATATTGATCCAGGCTTTACTATGAAAATCGATTTTCGAGCCACTCGACGAAAGAAACAAAACAAAAAATGTATGTGATGTTTTTAAATATATATTTTTTAAATAAAGATTTTTTTAAAAGTCAATATGAGCTTTTACAATGCGTGTATTGAACGCTAAAGCTACGCCATGGCTTCATAGTCGAGAGAGCAAGAAGCCTCAAGAAACTCGGCAAAGGCATGGGTATTATTGGCAATAACTAATGTCAATTTATTCTGTTATTTATGAGTAATTCAGCACCCTTTTTTAAAAAAGTTTTATTTAATAATTTAATATATCATGTATCCACTGTTAAAAATGCTAGTATGAAAAATAACTTCTGCTTAGTATTAAGAAAGTAAAATTTAGCTTTGAGGAGAAGAGTCATCTAAATATTCGATATGTTTGGTACAAAATATCTTGGCAGAATCCAAATCTGATTTTGGTTAAAAAGTTTTCGCGCTGTTGTGAAACTGACCGAAGACTGATTCCTTTTCATATTCATAATACATTTTTTATTCTAAGGCCTTTCTGATATGTGATTGAGATGACACGATGGGGCTGGATAAAAGCCACAAATTAATAAAGAGAAAAAAAAATAGCCTTAAAAGCAAGTTTAACCAAGCTTATTAACGGTGGCCCCATCAAGCAGTTCCATGTTATAGAGCTAATAGAGTCCTGAAGGACTGAAGCAGGAAGGAAAACACAATGACAGGGTCGTTTTGTGTCCCGAAATTGAGTTCATTGTGTGGGTTGATAGCGATCTGTTTGTGTCATAAGCCTTTATATAAGATTTGTTATTGTCACATAAGTTTATAAGGTTATATACAATCAGTAGCTGACCCGGACACGCGTCGATGTGACTCAGATATTTAATAAGCATTTCTTTTGTTATGAACAAATCCAGCAATAAAAATAATTACACACAATAATAATACGTAATCTTTATATATCATAATTGAAATTGAATTGAAACTAATCAACTTATTATGATGATTTAGGACATAGGATAGGTTTTATTTATAACGCAGCAAAGTGTAGCTGGGTCAGCTAATATTATTATATACATTAAATAACCCAAATATCGTATATGTGTTTATCTGTTATCTTAGTATCCGCAATATAAACCTGACAGTGCTTACTTTCAGCTAGGCTAATTGGTATGAATGCGAGAAATATTATTATTTATTATTATTTTTGCTTCTCAAAATAGTGATGACTGAGTTTGAAGATAAGATTGACATGTTGGTATTTTCTCATCTTAATCAAGGGGCGACATATGAAAATGTACCCAAACTAATAGACCCTTTGATGATTTAATTGGCAGATAAGTCATTCATTGTTCTAACAGCTCGGGATAAGTGAGTATATTCACCCAAATAGAAGTGCACAAATATTGTTTTGGGATTCCTGAAATACACTAATATATTTAGATTTTTAAAAATATAAACGTTAGTTAATTGTTATAACAATAGCCTTGAGGTATGACAAAGAAACAAATGATTTATATAAAATCAACAAATATGGTGTGTTTGAGCCCAAAATTAATTTTTCTATATTAAAGACCAGATTTGAAATGAAACAAAATACATTAATTTGCTAATATCATGTTCTTGAAAAACACATTCACACTAACAAACTTTCTTTTGATTTTTATAATTTAAATTATTATAATAGAAAAATACTAGAAATGACAAGTAAATAATTCCAAGTAAACATTTACTTGTGAGCTAAGTCGATTTTTTCTAGTACTTTAATATATATTTTTTTGCTATCAGAGTGCATTGTCATATACTAATTTGCATATCCAAACTTTCTTTTGTGCAATATTAAAAATATTGATATGTAATATATTTTATTCTTATTTATTTTAGAACAAATAAGATACATTGAAATCACACAATTAAAAATCAGAAGTCTAACGCAGACTCACAACGCAGAACATTACATAAAGAAGAAAAATATATTGTAAAATGAGTCCGCAATAAGAACCTTCGCTTGACTGTCAGTGCTATAAAAAAGAAAAGAAAAAAAAAATTCGGTCTGTCATATCTGCCCGTCAATGTCAGAGATGTATTTTGTATTGTGTTAACGTTAAACGACCGCGAATATGCTATTTAAATATTATATACCTGAAAATTGCCAAACTTAAGTGGCAGTGGGCGGGGCACATAGCTCGTAGAACTGATGGCCGTTGGACCAGAGAAGTTGTTGAGTGGCGACCACGGACCGCAAGACGAAGTGTAGGTCTTCCACCCAGTGGACTGACGATCTGGTTAAGGTTGCGGGAAGCACCTGGATACGGGCAGCGCATGAGATAGATATTATGTGTGTATTTATAGTAATAATATCAGCCTAGCCTAAAGTAAACACTGTAAGGCTTGTGTTATGGATACTAGGGTAACGGGCAGACATACATATATGATACATAGATATGTAATATTTATAGAAATATAAATAAATACCCATGGCTCAGGTACAAATGCTCGCTGTAGATTTATAAAGATATTATTAATTTCACACTGTAATTATAAAATTAAATTTAACTGACATACAATACTTAAGTTTACTAACATTTCAAAATAAACATTACTAACCGTACTGTATAAAATGTCTAATACAATCCAAATATACTATACGGTCACTCTTTATATTGTACTATTAAATCTATTGAAATAATTTATTAAAGTTTTAATTAAAGTAACATTGCAAGTGTCAACAAATACGTAACATAATAACATGATTGTGCCTACAGTTTCCTTGATCCTTATCTAACATCACTTCATTACTAATTGGACATGTACTAGCAACATATTTTTCCAAATTTAATATTCATTAATTATTTCATATAGTGAAACATGTGAGGACTTTCTTACTATAATTTAACACCTGCAATTATAAGATTAAATGAGTCTATCTTATTAAAGCCTAAAGACTAGTCAACTCATCCCGCGGGATTAGTTTGGAGCGGGATCAGTTTCCTAAAGACCTGGAATAAATCCAGCAAAATGAAAAAAAAAATCATGAAAATCGGTTGAGTAGTTTCGAAGTTCATCGCGGTCAAACACTGTGACAGAGAATTTTTATATATAAAGATTAGAATAAGTTAAGGCAGTCCTTTCCAGTGCCTCAACTCTCCTATCTACAACGTAAACTAAATGGAGAAGAAATAACATGGAAGGTCCTAGCAGTGAATAAAAAAATTCTAAACGAATTGACCAAAGTCGCCTTCAAATGAGAAACATTATTTTTTGTTAACAATCTCCGCTGTGAAAAGTTAAAATGAGTCTCGCTGGTCCAAATTTAGCTGTGAAGTTTAAATTTTATTGTTGTTTTAAATTAATACTGTTTTCTTCGTTTCAGATGAACCACGTCAGTGTAATTGGAATGTGAAGAGAAGACGAACTAAATAAGTTTAAAACCGTACATTTATATCTAAATAACAACTTTTAAAATGTGTTGAGACCATTTTGTCATAACAAAAAAAAGCATTTTGCACAAAAAGACTTATATAAAAAGTGATTAATTACATACAGTAAATTGTTGTTTAATTTGATTTCTTAATACTTTTTTAAGATATATGATTCAAACTTTAGGATCTTACATATTTTAAACAGCGGTCAAACTTGTTAAGAATTTTTTTACGTTAAAAGAGTGGACTTTTGTTATTAAAAGTGATATTAACTAAACTTTGTTTTACAATGATGCTACAATATAACTCTGATTACAAATGTAATTTGACATTAATGAGTGAAGTGAACATTGACGAAAAGTGAGTGTAAAAGTGTAATAAAAGTGTAACGTTCCAAAAGAATACTTTAATGGGAGTGTCAAAAATTGTGAGTGAGTAGCGTAGTGCATTATGCAGACGAACGTGCAGATAGACGCGAAGGCTTTGAGGCATTCGCCAGATCATGGGAAGGGGAAAGGTGCCCATCGATTCACAGCTGAGGTAAGTAAGCTTACTTAAGCAAGCTATACATATTCGGTATTGAAGCGAAACTTCTATAAGGACGTTCGGGCCGCTCGCAAATAGGCGCTCGCCGCGCGGCCATATCCGTGCTAAGCGTCAGATTTTACTGTTACACTAGACCGTCAGATTTAGGACCGTTACACGATATATATAGGAGCCAGCTGCCTCCCCACATGATTATGCGTGGCCTTCTGTCTCGCTTTCACTCATGTCAGTATGCGTGGCTGGCATGGTTTTCTATCCCTTTTTCGCTTTATACTATAAAGCTTCGCTTCTTTTTTTTTTTAAAGGCCTGTTTTCCGATACAATACTATTTTATTCCTTAATACAATTATTGGTAGCATAGAACTGCTTTAAAATTCAATCTCACATACTAACCAACAAACGTCTGTACTGGTCGACCGTCCGTCACTGAATGTCAAATCATATCCCGTCTT
The DNA here is from genome assembly GCA_927399485.1 of Calamotropha paludella. Lineage (NCBI taxonomy): Eukaryota > Metazoa > Arthropoda > Insecta > Lepidoptera > Crambidae > Calamotropha > Calamotropha paludella. The sequence continues at coordinate 573,763 of OV656822.1, forward strand.
TATCCGCCATTTTCTGGCGGGAGTTTGGATAGCCATCGTAGCTTCTATATTTTTATATTTCACCATTTATTTATTTATTATGCGGATTACCAACAAGGTTGCACTAATACAATATTTGTTTTGTACAAATACAAACATAATAACTACTTGATCAAGTGAAACCTTAATCAGAGACGACAACGGCATGCGATATACAAAATAAAAGCAATTGCATTACAATGACACGGAATCACATGGTTACAGGTTATAGAATGGTAAGAATTCAATAAACCAATTTATTAAAGTACGGTCATTAACTTCATTAAATTATGTAGGTTTGCTGAGACATATAGATGTTAATATATACAAAGAATCGGAGTATACGACTAGTCGACTTTGTCAGTGAGTTGTATCGGGAGAACATTCTTTTTAAAGGGGAAAACAAGCTTAAGACTGATTCAGAGCATTTGAAAATGAATGCAATCAGTTGGAGCTAAACTCAGTTTACGCGCTGAAATGAGTTCCGAGCATGTTTTCACCCATTAAACGTCGTTTTAGTTGAACCTCGTTCAAATTCTGAAAAGCCTACTTTTAAAGTTTATGGTTAAACGGGTTCAAGAGCTGTCACTGTCATCACAGGTGTTAGCTAACATAGAATTAAATGATTTTGATACATTCATTGTATGATAAAATTAAAAGAGCCTTAGCCTGTAACTTTCTCTTATGAATATTCAGTTATTCGTCGTCCAAAATTGCCCATTTTAGACCGATCCCAGTTTGTGTAAACGCGATCAAAATGTAGCTTGTGAAATCTACGTGATTTAAACGGAGATCAAAATCACCACTTGAACTTGGTTATGCAGAACTTGATTTTATTAAGCTTGCTTCTATAAGCAGATGGTGTAGCCCTTAGTCAAAAGACTTTCTTATTTCTAGCTTATTAATATGACTTTTTTAATAATTATTTAGCACAACAAAGTAAACAAGAAGATTAGTTCCCACGTTTTTCTCAGGTCGCTTTCTTGTTTGTCTGTCTGTCTGTCTGTCTGTCTGTGCAGTTGGATTCTTGCAACTCAATTTTGAGGCACTTCCCGGCCACCTAGCGAGCTGAAATTTTTGGAGCAAGTCAGAACCCGATGACAATGCACGCTTAAACAACTTTCAACTTTCTAGGTGCACTTTCAGGTCAACTTTCGGCAACTTTCACTTTTGTATGGGGCTTATCCGATTGTTGCGTAACACATATATATACGTATGCATAGATATTGAGAGTATTTCTAAAGATGCGCCCCCACGTTTTGAGTGGCCCCTCGCTTGGCCCCGCCGGGTTATTTTATTCTTTTTTGGTCACTGAAAAACGTGGTATTTTTAGATTTTAAAATCTGGTATTATTATTTTATTCTTTTTAATTATTAACTCATTTATAATAATAAATATTGTACACTATATTCATTTCGGCCTTATTTCTCCCGTTTTAAATTATATAAACAACGAAACAAAAGCTAAACCACTTCCCAGTTATATATAGATGATAATAGGATTGATCCCTAGAGCTTTTTCATTGCGAGCCATCAACTGAGATTTTGTGGAAAACAGTGGCAATAGAGTCATTTTACGAGGCCCATATTATACTCGGGACGATAAAATGATTTTTTTTCGTTGCCAAAAATAGGTGATAAAGTTTTATTTCTTGGAATGAAGCGATGAAATTTGCTGTTGCAGCGATGGACGGTGATAAAGTGGATAGTATTGCTATTTTAGGAAATTAACGCGATAAATTCATTTGAGTATTTGATGTAATCAGGCATTACTTGGCGGAAGTCCATATCCATTAGTAAAACAAAAATATGTAGCTTACTTCCGCAAAAGTCAGTAAAGTAGTAAGCGGAAGTAAGTTAAATATTTCAATTAAATGAAACAACTTTTTTACGGTAATTAGCGCATATATAAAATAGAGAAATTATAAAAGAATTAATCCAATGGCAAATGTAACTATGCTATAACGTATAACATGAGATATTTTAAAATAAATTTCAAATACTTTATTACGACATGTTTAGTTTATTAAATTGTCATTATATTTATTCAAATGTTTTTATTGTAATTTTGAATTGTTGGTAACTTAGTTCTTAAACTTCACGTTTATTGCACATTTTAACAAAACTTAAAGTATTTTAGTATTAAATACCAAAGTCATTCTTGTTTTTCTTTTGAAGCGAAGCTTCTAGACGGACGTTCGGGCTGCTAGCATATAGACTCACGCCGCGCGGCCACGCTATCCTTGTTAAGCATCAGATTGTACCCTCAGATTTAGTACCGTTACCGCCAGTCAGCTGCCTCCCCACCTCAGTGTGCGTGGCCTTCTGTCTCGCTTTCACTCATGTCAGTGTGCGTGGCTGGTGTGACTTCATATCTCTTTTTGATTTTTTTCAATTTTCCTCTTATTATTGTATGTAAATTAAACCTTATTATGAGACCGGGTTTTTTAAAATTTATTTTCCATATCTATCGTTAATAATAATAAATAAATTTCAAATAATTCACTAAAATTAGTTCCAAACTAAGCAGAGCTTGTATTATGGGTACTAAATAAAGATCAGTATATAAAATTAAGTATAGAAAGACCATGACTAGGGAACAAATGCTTGTGTTTATGGTCCTACCGTTATTCAAACCTGGGTCGGTTGGCGCAGAAGGTGGGATTGCTGCCGTTACACCAAGCTTTTGGCTGTATGTGTTACTAATTGTTTTTTGTCGTTAAGTTTATGGTATTTTTGAATAAATAAAATAAAATGGCAACTTTTGGCGGGAGCGGGAAGCGTCTCTTCGGTGGTTTGGTTTTCCTTGTCAAATTTTGTGTTGTGGTATATTTTAGTGCGTAAGAATGGTGTATTATCAATCACCAAGAGTTTGTGAACATGCAAGAGTATTGGCAAGTAAAACAAAGCAGCGGAACTTATCTTTTCCTGCTCTCTCAAGACGTCCACGGGGAGTTTCAGTAAAACTCTACACCTTAACTGGAATCTAACTTCTAATCTAATGAAGATAAAATAACTAAAGACCAGGCTGTATGGGCTTTGTACCCTTTGCCTGCCCTTATGGTAAAATATTATTAAAAAACGATAAAGTTGTTTTAAGGCGTATAGCTCTATTCGAACTAACAGCCTCTCGCTTACCCGGTAAGTGTGCCTCCAATCGACTTATCCGAGCGGGCGCTCTTTGCAAACACTTGAAACAGAAATTGGTACACAGATAATACAACACTGAACGCAGATATCACCGCGAATGTATATTTCGAGTTATAAAAACTCTTACGGAATAACATCGTTTCCATAAAACTGTCATAACAAAGAGGCTTTTCCCCGTGTCCTTATTACGAACGAGGAAAAGTATAAAAAAAATGCCCTCATATGAATTCCTTTCTTGTTCCACAATATTTTTTTTTATTCACATGAAATTGGGTCGCGAAATCTTATTATTAACAGTTCAACGTCCGCATTGCTAACAGGGTTGCCAATAATGTTTGTTTTATTAAATAAATAAATTTTAAAATCTTAAAGCGATACTAAAATAAAAATAAAATCTATTGGAAATAACAATTAAGAAACCTTAGAAGGGAGTCGAACCTATTTATTTTTCTAATGAGATTTTTCTATACGACCAAACACAAAAAATCGTATGTTAATAAAAAAAAAGTAATTAAACCAAAGCAAAGCAAAGACGCACAATTTTAATTCATATAGATATAAAAATCTAGCAAATAACAGAAAATTTATAAGAAATATATTTGTATTTATTTTATTTCTTGAGCATTCACAAAGCAATGTTTCTATTAGATTTCAAATAAGCACTTAAAAACAACCTTATATTAAACATTGATTCAATTGATTCAAAAGATACTACTTAAATAAAAAAAACATGTATGCAATCCACACGTGGTAAAAGTGAAACCTTCAAAAATAATACTTACACGTATACAAAATACCACGGCTGTTGTGATGCCTTCTCTCAAGCTTTGTACTACGCATGCGCACACAAACACCTATTAAAACACGTACATAATGCTTCCCATCTCATTTTCTCCTACTTTAAATATTATGAATTGATGTGTCTGTCTAATGTTACTGTCACTTTTTCGTTACAACCACTTTCAAATCACAACGATGCTAAAGAAGTTTTCACTTCAATAAACATTGTTAGTTTGTCTGTCTAGCCACATGAATTGACAATTGCAACAAATTTAATTAATTATTATTCACATACATAAGAAAAATTGCATAAATATCATTTTAAATTGCATTATCACTATATTATCTTTAATTTTTTTTATAATTTAATGTTCATCACATGAAGTCTATCAATTTTAGTGTTAAGATATTCATGTACAGAGCAATGACATTAAAACAGTAATAAATATGTGCTTTCAAAGAAAAATAAATTCTAAGTTACATAACATCATAATCCAATATGGGAAGTAAGCAGAAAACAAGATGCCTTTATTAGTTATTTCATCACGAGACTACAGAACCACTTCGTTGATTGCTATGGGATTCGCTTGACATTCCTAATTAGTACGTTGCTTTTAGATAATATTGTCCCAGTGGTAATAGCTGTGGTAAACAAAACGGGATTAATTATTGTCTCTAATAATGAAAGAAAGAAAGAAAACGGTACATTAATATATAACATACGCATGTAAAAAAACAAAACTACGCTTCCGAGCCCTCAGGTGGGATTCGAAAGGAGAGAAAGTGACCAACTTCTGATAAAGGTGCTGTTTTAAAAGCACCCAAAATTGGGAATATACTCGAAGAACTTTACACATAGTACTTCATACGAGGCAAATAAATGGCACTCCTCTAAATCAAGTTAAAAATATGCATGATATATTTGGTGCAACTAGCGATCCTGCCTTTCGCAGCGACGGTCCTGGGTTTCAATCGAATACGAGTCTCTACCCGCGGCAGTCATAACTTCGCTTGCCTGCAAGTCACCAGACAGTTCCAATAGTGCGTGCTTGGTTTAGCTATAGAGTGTATTATTTGGAGCGAAGCTCCCATTGATAAGCTTCAATGACGAAATGTATATGACGCCACAACTCTATGAGTTCTTAGCCGATTTTCATATTTTTTGTACTGAATCGAACCAATAAGTTAAGTTCGCAAAAATAAAATAGTCATGACCAAAAAACATTAACTCTATGGGATGAGCAAAAAACTTTTTCCAAGCTTCAGCATATATACACCGAACTCTATAGAGCTTATATTTTTGAAACCACTAATACGCTCCGCTCCAATTTATGGTGCTAGCGAAGCTTTATGCTTAGCTTACAATTCTATATCTGTGTTGTCTACATAGTGAAAGTAAATTTTATTTCGTTTTTCTGTTTACTAAAACCTTTGAATTGCAATTCAAAATCTGATTATGTAATTATATTTATCTTTGTAATAATTGTAATCTGTCTTGTCTATTAATTAATAAAAAAAATAAAAAATATAAAGAAGTTCGAATCACATTTCTTTGTGGCATGTTAAGGGGTCAACAGAATGTTTTGAATAATTTTATTAGTTATAAAACGCGGTATATTGAAGTTAACTTTGCATTACAGATGTTTTATAACCAATTGACATAATATTTAAAGGGTTTTGATCTTTAAATCGATGTTTATAAGGTAAATTTTTGTGATAAGATTTTCGTCTCTACATTGAGAAGTTCAAGTGGTCCTTTGGGATTGACCTTTAAATAGATTTGCACTCCAAGCGCAAAGGATATCTGAAGGTAGCTTTGTCTTCCTTTGATATCGTGAAGACAAATTTAATAATATCGAATAAGACAAATCATTTGGAAGTTTGTTATATCCGACTAAAATATAAATATTTTTTGGTGGTTAACGTAAAGGTACTTTATAATGATCATATCGACGGTGAAGTGCCAATAACACTTAACTGCTAAATTCAAAATAATACTCAAGCTGAAAAAAGAAACTATATATACTCTTTATTGCACTTATAAAGTAATTAAACAGTACATTAACATATATTAGTGAGCAATGGTGGGCTTATCTCTAAAAGAGATCTCTTTCAGCCAACCAAGGGTATGTGGGGGATTAAACAGGTAAGTGGGACAACTTAAGAGTTCAGATCATATATAATATTCATAAAATAATTACATTAGTTAAAAAAATTGTGTCTTTATTTTTTAACTTGATGCGCTTGCAACTGAGAATACGATTAGGAAATTTCATCAATACATGCAAATAACGAATTTTAATTGGAAATGATAAAAAAGTGAATTTCTCGACGAATTTCAGTTAGGAGGTCTTGGCACTTCGCCCTCGATATGAGCTAAAAGAACTGAAAGAGAAAGAACATAATTATAATACTTACATCTGGCCTTTCCCAGATAATATATATTTACAGAATACATTTACACTGAATAGCCTAGTAAGAACTATAAGGCTTGTGTTATGGATACTGGGCTAACGGATAGGGGTACTTTTATGATACATAGAAATTTATATATATGTATATACTCATGACTTAGGTACGAATGTTTGTATTCATCACGCAAATATCTGCCCCTTTTGGGATTCGAACCCAGGGCCGTCTGCGTCGGTGCGAAGCATTTGTATCCGAATTATGGGTATCTACATATATTTACTAGTTGATCCGGCCACGCGTTGCTGTGTTATAAATTATAATGAAACCTATTTTATGTCCTAAGTCAGAACAAATCCAGCCAAATGTAAAAAAATAATCAAAATCGGTTGAGTTTTTTATATTTTTAGATAAAAATATAACATATCTATATATAATATATTATGAATGTCTATCTGTTACCATAGTATCCATAACAAACATTGGTGTGAATGTCAGTAGTATTATTATTTATTATATTATAAATAAAATAAAATATTATTACAAAGAAATGCTCCAGGGAAAGTTATAAATGTTGAATATTAAGTAAAAATATTATACGTGTGGAAAATGCCGAAAATTGTAACTTTCCTAATGTAAGTTGTATGCGTAGTAAACTAATTAAAATTTATTGCGTTAATCAAGGATAAATATTTCCCCTTAAGATTAAAATCAAGCCGAAAGAATTCATTTCCGTCTTCCTCGCCCCAAAAACCAACAATCTCCCCTCAAACGAAAATTAATTGGACAAAGGGAAACTGTTCCTGCTATTGATTTATATATTCACAAGACAACTTTGTTTATCAAAGTAAATTTCCCGAACACGGAGAGAACAGAGTTTTTGTAAATATTTACCTTCGAAATAATACAAACCACTTGTTGCCAGCCACGCCTGCGTTGCTATAGCAACGGTGACCTTGCCAAGGTTACGAGTTGCCGCTACCCGCCGCTAAGCGGTAGTGTTGCGCTTACTTTTACACGAACCCGAAAAGCGCTGGGTGTGATTTTAAAAGCATCGGGTGTTTAGTCTTGCTACTGATTCATAGATGGCGATAGCTGTATTGTTACCAAGAGCAATGTTATTTATGGAGTTAAATGATTTTCGTGTTTTTTATTATATTTTTAGAGGGAAATAATTAAGTCGTTCATTTGGTATTCAACGTACGTTTAAAGCAAGGTTCAGTGTTTAAATTACATTTTAATATGATTGTTATTCAGTTTGGACTGTATACGAGTATTTCAACGAAATTCGTATTGTATTTTTGTTATCATAACGAGATCGCAACATTTGCAAGTGGGAAAAACGTCGAAAGTGATTAATCGTTTATGTATTTGATACCTGCTTGAATTGCGAGTAAAGTAAATAGCCTACGAATGCCCAGCGGCAGATGAGAATCCTTAAATAAGTTCCTAAATCCCTCTTTATAGGAATATTGCGAATAAGATTTAGAAGGCTTATAGTATATCACCGAAAAAATATTATTTTTAGTATAATAATCTAAAGTTATTAATTTGAACAAAAATAAAACTGTCAATGCTTTTTATAACCTGGTTAGGGCTGCCACGGACCCGACGCAACAAGGATCCTGCCTTTTTGCGCAAAATAACTGGAAAACTGTTGACCCGCGCATCTGCAAACATCCCTGATGCACTACAGTAATGACTATATTTTTTTTGCTTATTTTTTTTTTGGGGTCGCTCTTAATCCCAGTCAATCCCGGGGGCAAGACAGGATCCACGATGGAACGAGCTAAGCCACAAGGTGCCTTTTTACCCTAGCTTTAAAAACGGACGGGTTATAAGTACAGACGCAGGGAGAGAGTTCCACTCCTTTGCTGTGCGCATTATGAAGAATAGCTGAGTAGGCAATGAATGACTTGTAACATTACTCCATCTTGTACTAAACCCTATTCCGAGGCTAATAAAGATTATTCTATTCTTTTTTATCTTGTTCTGAATTCGTAGTTCCATCACGTCTGTAGACAAGAGTATTCGGCATTAAAACTAATTTATTACAGAGCACTGATAAAATCGGAAGAACGAATTATTATTCATTCAGTTTCAGGATTAAATTTCGAGGTCAAATTTTGGATGCCTCTATAGTTTAACTGATTGGCAGTGAATTGAGTTTTTTTTTACATTCACACTGTCAAATGCTGCTGAAAACAAAGGCTTTTCGTGCCTTTTGAAGTAAAAAGTGTAATCGATTTTATCATTAATATTTTATAATTTATTTATTTTGTTTTCGACGCATCATCAGCTTAACAATATTCTATAATTACAAGCTACATAACTTAAAAAAGAACTAATAAAAGATTCACACAGACGAAATCGGTCCAGCTATTTCTAAATAAAATTTATATGAATACAAAACAATGGTGAAATGAAAAAAGAAAAGCGGAATTATTCATCATCGAAAAAGCGCCCCCTATTAAATGCCTTCGCCGCACGGAAACTGATATTAAATACCTCAACATCAAAATTATTTGGCATATCATTAAATTGCTTCATTGGTCGGTAGATAAAATTATTCTTCCTATTTATGATTAGTATTACAAAGGGCAAATGAAAAATTTGTTATTAATTCCCATGGATCGGCTTCAATGGCGCAATGTCTGTTACGCCATAACTTCCCTAGTTTTTAACCGATTGTTAATAACTTTTGTGTGGAATTGAATCAACACATTTAGGACTGGATTTAGACGGATTTTGAAATTGACAAAAATAAAAAAGTTATGACCAAAAAACATTGACTGTATGGAATTTCCCATTGAAACAAAAAGCGCGCGCTTTAGAAAGGTTTCATTCTTATGGTTATGGTTAAAATTTACTAAACATTATTGATTCTTTTGTGCTAGCGAAGCTTTATGCTTAGCGACTGCATCGACTTGGTTATTTAGGAGACAACAATGCAAAAATATGAAAATCAAGAAACATTTTGTCTGTTGAAAATTGTGACGTAGCCCAAATTTTGAAATTCACAAAAATAAAAAAGTTATGACCAAAAAACTTGGCTCTATGGGATGGGTGGGTGTTCTCTCTGTGTGTTGGGTATACGCGTTATGGCACTGTTGTTGATTCTAAATTCCATAACACAAGTGCTGTATGTTAATGTTGTCTAATATTTAAGTTCACGATTTAATTTTAAATTTGTTTAAATTTAATTTTGGTGTGCAAGAAAAGTTGTAAATTTAAAAATAAAAGTCGGTTTATCTGAATTATTTTTGGAAATGTTGCTTAGTTTTAAGCGCATTTTGTCCCTTTGTTAAGGCTTTTTACGCCTAGTATACTGCCAATGTCTGCGCTGTGGCTCCGTCAAAGAAATTTCGCAATTCGATTTTAGACGTAACACGACCGGCGACTGTTATTTTAATCCTTGTTCAATTAAATTATACTGAAACATTGTTGTTGTTACTGATTTTGCAACTTTGGGTAATATTATTAAAGCTTTTGCATGTTAAAATCACTTCTGAGTTAGAAGTTATAAGAGTTTGATGCATTAATTACCTTAATTGAATAATATAATTTTAAAAGGATACGGTTCTTAGTTGCTTTCTTAATTTTGTCGTTTATTCTCTGTATAAGGATACTTACTAAAATAGTTGTTGACTTGTTTGTAATCGACGATGTAATGAAACCATAACACCAGTATTATTGTGGTTACTTCTGTTAAAGCTGACGAGTTTCTTGCGCCCATTCTTATTGTCAGTTTAAACACGTCCTCAAGTCTAAACACATTTCTTAATATGCATAAGACTCTAAACAATCGCATGTACTTTGATAGGGTCAGCAACAAGAAAGATAGAGGGGCAGACATTTCTTTAAAATTTATTTGTTAAATATTCTTTATTAGAGTAATAACATGTTACAATTCAGAGCTTTTTAAAGTATTTGTAAATTTATTTATATTGGTGTCAAATATAAACTTTGATAGACATCGAATATGGTCTGGAACTATGTAGTTTAAATTTAGACGTTATTTCCATAAGATTATCCTTGTATTGCTGATTATTATATCGAGGGCCCTCTTCTATAGTATATAATGGAGTTTTGGTATTATAGTAATAATAGTAGAGAAGTACATTAACAAGTAATTCATCTCTCAATTCATACCTTGTTGAGACTCATTTACGGAATGGACGAAATAATTTACAGGAAATGGACTTGTCTGGTAGTAGGCTTTTGTGGTTTCACGCTTGTCAAGGAGCCATTATGGGCTTACGAGCGTAAATAGTTCTGTGCGATGGAATCACGAACGCAGCGGTGAGATGCTACCTCTGGAGGAGGAAATCCTTTTCTTTGGCATAAAGTTTTTATTTTTAATTTTACTTTGGTATAAAATGAAATAGCATTATGTGATAAGATGGCGGTTGATTTCGTTACGCCAACGTGGTTGCTTTAGAAGGGTTTTCATCCATAAACGCCATTAGAAGTCAATAACTCGTCCGGATTTAGGCAAAATTAGAAATCATAAAAAAATTTCACGCCGATTCATATTTTAATAAAAGAAAAGAAGGAAAGAAAAAAACATTTTTTCGGAGCATAATACATATATTTTCTATATAGAAAAGTACATTTTTATAGGTAGGAGTAATATGATACCGAATGGGCTTCCACTCGACATTATGCCACAGCATGTTACTGTCATGGCGCTGATGTAATTTGGAATCAGATAGAGACACGATAATTCAATTTAGCTCTCAAAACAATGTGAAGGGAAATTCATAATTCGAATGATGGTACTTGATGGTATGACGGAATTTTTTATAAGTATTACTTTCGATGTTGTAGGTAGGTATGTTGGTAAGTATTGTAAGCACGTACACAGTCAAACTAAGAGAATAACCACAAGAGGATATTTGTTGTCTATAAACCGAAGTATATCAATCGATTACGATTGAATCGCCATCGGGTTTCATCCGATTTCTCCAGGTATTACGGTTCGAGTTTGCACACTCTTTACCGGGCTTTTTCTCATGGGGTTTCTGCTCTATGGTGTTTGGGTGCCGCTTTTCGGTGGCCGTTGGTACGACTTGGCTTTACTTGTGTCTGATTTATACTGACTTGCTATTAGCGGCCGAAGTTGATACAGCAGCCGCTAGTTGCCAACATCACTTTTTATTGCCCCTACTTTCGCTCTCATTTCGGCGCGGCCCTCGACGCTGTCCATATTCCTTCATGGTCTCACCCGGCATGCGGACTCAATCGACACCAAGACAAAAATTTTATAGCATCAAATGGTGGGGATAAACCCTTACTTTGACAAATAACCAATCAGAGGACACGACACATTACCACAATCGGCCAATTACACGTAATCGCTTAGTGATTTTCAAACACCACGATACTCATTTGATTATATCATATTCATAATTTTGTTTTGATAATAATTGTGGTGTCCTCGATTACTGTCAGGGTATCCATCAAATGAAAGCAGTCAGTAGTTTCACCAAGCAGCACACGCACGTCCGCACCGGCCGACGGTCGAGCGAGCAATGCCCCACTACCGCTGTAGGCCGTGCGTACGGGCGTGTGTCGCTTGCACTTTATTAATACGTCACACCTCTTCCTTTTCAACTGATTCGCATAATTTGAGACAATGAAAAATAATTAAAATACATTTATGTAATTTATATTTTTAAATAGTATATCTTGAATTGTTATTTAACTAAGAAGTATTTTTTTTTGAAATTATGTTTTATTACTTGCAGCCAAATACTCTAATCTTACGTGTCCTCTATTTTTCTTTGAATACGCCACTCTCCTTCTACCTTTTTTTAGGTGTATCAGTTTTTTTATATTAATTTATTTAGTTTTCGACGAATCATCAGCTTACAATATTGTTTAATTACAAGCTATATAACTTAAAAAGCTAACAAAGGATTCACACGGAAAAATTAATCTAGGTTTTACTAAAGTGAGCTCACTCAGTGTGTGAACCCACGAACCCCTATTGTAGTATCTGAATGCCAACTACCCTATTAAGATAGATATAATTAGGGAGTCACAAATTAATAAAACAATATATATAATTATATATTTATAGCATCTTGCAGTGCATATGCAGAAGATGACCATTTTGTTTTATTTAAGTTTCTCTCTAAGTTATGTTCAATTAACCAATTAAGGGTTTTATTCAATCTATTGTTACGTCATCAACGAATAAAATACACGGTTCATTCATAACCTTCGGCAGGTCTATTATGTAAACTAAAAACAAGAGAGTCTTAGGCACTCCCTTGTGATGTTGAGGCATTATAATTTTTAATATCAAATAGAACTCTATAAACTTTTCTACTCATATGATTATAATATTCGATTAGAACATATTGCTGTCTATCTTTTAAATAAGAGATAAACCATTTGTGAGCTGTATTTGGGATACAACCAGTTTATTAATATTTTATGTTGCGCACGGTCATACGCCTTGTACATACATATGTAGCAATATTCGAATAGCATATTTTTAATGTCCAATTACTTATTATCTTTTGAATGTATTTGAGAAAAGCTAATAAAGTTGACTGACTGTAATTATTAAGGTCACTTTTTTGGTAATTCTCATGTAATGGTAATCACTGTTGTTTTTTAATGAGTCAGGATAAACTTCTACTTGCAAAGATAATTGACAGTGAAGGAGAAGGTAAGTTCGACCGCACATTCACAATCAAATGTGAGCGTAGTTCATCAAAACCGTCACTTCTATATTTTTATTTAGTTATTAAATTTTCACTACGATTACATTGTACACTACTGAGTTTACTACCAGTTCGGAAATTGGGAGGCCCTTCCGAGAAGAACTGGCGGAAGAAACTCGGGCAGGGGGACCGACCTCCATCTTACTGTTATTACTTGCAAAGAGAGCTAACTACATCATCGGGTCTTGCAATGTGTGTTTTTGTAGGTATTAATGTATTAATTATTGGATCCCAAGCAGGTGGAACGCTCCAACCATCGTCTCTATTGAAATTTGGATGTTTCCTGATTTCAAAATCCTCTCATTGTGTCCTAGGAACAAGTCTTTGTTCTCTAGCGAGAATTTAAGGTTTATCGATACGAATGTAGTAGTTAGGCCCCTCAAAAGCATGCTCACACTCACACACTGCAGACCTAATATCGCGCCTATGTTTTATGTCAGCTACGTGTTCTATAATGCGCGTCCCTATACTTCTCTTTGGTTGTCCGAAGTATGGGAGAACACAGTCACAATCGATTTTGTAGACACCTGCTGCCTGGAGGGGTATATTGCATTTGATCGGTCGTAAGAATTGGTTAATCTTCCTGGCTGGTTTAAAGTAAGTATTAATGGAAACCCGCTTCAGAATGTTCCCAATCTTGTCAGTGACCCCCTTCATGTAGGGAAGGACAACAGGTTGACGTTCTACTGTGGCTGGTTGGTGCGGCTTCTGTGTCGTAGTTTTGGTACTCGCAACTTTTTATCTTGTAGTACTCGTTTGTCATGCTGAAGCTCAGCAGTCAGATATTGTTAGGCACAGATGCCGTGAGTTCTCTGAAACAAAGATTTCCCAACGGTAGCCAACTGTATAGGATGGTGGTGAGAGTCACCATTTAAATATCTATCTGTATGAGTTGCCTTTCTATACACTGTATGACTAAGGGTTTGATTTAAATTGCTGCTGAATTGAACATTTAGGAAGGCTATTTTATTGTCTGTCATTAATTCCATAGTGACATCAATGCAATCTTGTACAGGTAAGCTTGTGAATAGAGTAAGATGTAGGTGTATTTCACTAACAAAATGGTAGGTATGGTACCTTACTTTGTTTCGATAACAGAAACTCGTCAAGCTTATTGCTTACTATTTTATAAACATCAAAAGTAGCTGTTACTCATTATCATCCCATAAAGAGAAGAGTAGCTCTTTTCTTGACTGTTGTATCTACCCCCGTTGTCAAAAGATATATTCCCAGGGTCGTCATCCATTTGTCCCGGCGTAACCCCAGTGACATCGAATTGTCATCGCATTGCAATGGTTCTACGATGGCAGGCTGAACATTTTAGGCGACCCAGAACAATGTCTGTACGCCTTTATTTTGCGCCCTTGGCGCCATTGAATATGGTGTGTCACATTTATACCTATGCATTATAACAAATTTAACGGTAACACGCCCAAGTTTCTTTTTAACATGTTATCAGCAGTCTGTACTTGTAACTTGACTTCTATGCATATTGGTATTCTATTATTTATTGTTTGGTTTTGTGTTTCACAATAAGAGACCTATTTTACTATAATAGATGTCATCTAACACCAATAACTCTTTTTCCTTCTTGTACCTACTTCTTATAAATTCCAAATTTGTATAGTGTATAAATACACCTTGTATGTAATTTTTTCATTACATTAACATATTTTTGAAGCCACATAAAAACAATATTTGGTAAAAGTTGCCTTTATTTTATATGTGTTTACCTACTGGAAATTATTTTATTAATATAATGTCTGATGCTAATAAATAAAATGTATTGGTATTTTTGTTGATTTATTTTCTTTTATAGACTTGTGTAACTCAGTTATATCCTGGAGCTATATGCCACTCCGGATATATAACTAATCATTTCGTTCAAAATTCTTAGCATATCCAGTATATCCAATCCAATCACATGGGTCAATTCCAAATCATTTGGTCAAATACCGTCTGGCTAACTACATAACAGATATTGACAGCGAAAGCGTCGATCGAAAGACTTAGAGCGCCGAAAACGCTTTGTGTTTTCTGTGTTTTCCGATGAACGGTAAAATTCTTAAAAACGCAATACTGCTGATGCTGCGTTCGCTCTGACTGAGGTGGCAAGCGTCATTATAAGCGAAACAAGCGCTGCATAAAGTTTTGTTTCTATAAAACGGTAGCAAATTTGAAGCGCTTCATGTGCTCTTATTTTGCGATATCTCATTAGTCCGGATTTAATAAACAGATGCGGATATTGATAAATATATATAATAACACCTTAGTTGGATATATGGTATGATTTGATATGGTTTCAAAGAATTAAACTACTAGTCCGGATATATTTATGGATATGGATAATCACTGGATCTATATCTTTTTAGGAAGAATATAGGATAACTCCGATCTATTTCCGGAGTCACCTTACGCATGTGCAGTCCCTTACCCCGTACGGTTAAGAGTGTATTCAGAAATAAATTAACCAGCGAATATTCATTTTATACCATTTCCAAATTACATACTTTGCCGATAACATTAAATCATATAGATTGACTGTAATTCGATAACTTTTAACTTGTATACAATATTTTTTTACATATATGACGGCGAGGCCTCACGCCGGTCATCAGAATGCTCTTTATTATCCAAAAAAAGTTGCAGCGATCTTCAAAATAATAACGTGTATGGTTGTAGGATAGACTTCTTTATTATTTAAAACCACTTGCAGTCTAAAATCGCAAATGATGCACGAGATTTCAATGGATGAAAAACGTGGTGATCCCCGAGACGGCGTGACAACCTCCCTGCGTGGCGGTCCAACGAAAAGTAACGTTCTCGCTCGGTATAAGCTATGAAGTAAAAGTTATACCCTTATAGCGTGCTAACGGTCACTATAAACTTACCGTTTCACGCTTATTGCATGCTAACTAAACGTTTACACTTATAGCACGCTGACAGTCTGCTTCTCAAGTCATCTCAGAAACGTTTAGTGTTGCCAACTTGCAACGCCTCTTTAAGGTCACGCCATTTAGGATTTCACCCAGGTACTAACCTGACGTTTTCCATTTGATAAAATCGTACCTTGTAAACAAATCCTTACTGACAAACATTATTTGAAGCTTAACCTCTAGAGTTAATTTTCATCTAATTGAAATAATCGAATGCTTCAACATATATAATATTACTAACCCAACCTATTATCCAATGAATATCAAGTCAGAAATAACATTGCGTATAATTCCGAAAATATTATTTGTTTATTTCAGTCATCAGTGTAAAATACTAATGTCTTTTAATATCACTATAAAAGACGAGATAGTTATCGTAGGTAATTATATGTTTGAATGTCTTTACAACGATTTAATTCTAAATCGATGCCCCTTAGCAAAGTCACACCTTTGTGCACCTTGTTACCATTGTCGCACCTTGGCAAAATCACACCTTTGTGCACCTTGTTACCATTGTTGCACCTTGGCAAAATCACACCTTTGTGCACCTTGTTACCATTTTTGCACCTTGGCAAAATCACACCTTTGTGCACCTTGGCACTATTGTTGCACCTTGGCAATATATTCTTGTACCCCTTGGTACATGTCTTTTCAAATTAATGTATTGTTGTATATCCACTTGTCTGTATAACCTTTATATAAGTTTTGACGTAATAACCATTGAAATTCAAATCGTTGTTTCAGGAATATAAGAAACTACTTAAAAATAATTTTTTTTAAGTATCATAGTATGTTTATTTAACCCGTATAATGCAATTTAACCCGTGCAGGGTTACTATTAACTAAGTTAAAATCTCGATCGATTTAAATCGTAAGTAAGATTAGGTTTGGTGTGGGTAGGTAGCACAGGCCAGAATTATTAAAAGCAAGAACAAGACATTCATTAATAGAATAATATGGCAGAAATAACCGTGAAGGTAATAATAATTTCAACACATACATTATTCAATCGAGTGCTTATTACAAGGTTATAAGGATTTCCTTTATAGCAAAATAGGATGACTTCATATATTTTCTTTTCTTAAAATAAAATAGCTATCAATAATTACACAAGTTCTTTAGAATTGCAATTAACACTGCCGTTATTCAAGTTGATATTTACATTGCTATAGTCAATGATTTTTCAACTCTTCTTAGAATCAAGTGGATAAACTATTTAACATTTTTTTTTTTTCTCAATACTATGAGACAGCCTTTTTGCAGATGGGTTCGTTATCTCCCTCCTTTAATTTGATTTTCACGAGCTAATTTTTCTATACACCACTTACTTGAAGGCTCGTCGCCACGTGTGGTGTCCTCGATTACTGTCAGGGTATCCATCAAATGAAAGCAGTCAGTAGTTTCACCAAGCAGCACACGCACGTCCGCACCGGCCGACGGTCGAGCGAGCAATGCCCCACTACCGCTGTAGGCCGTGCGTACGGGCGTGTGTCGCTTGCACTTTATTAATACGTCACAATAATAATTACTGAACAATTGCTACCATAGGTTACAGTATCTAGGTAGGTAGGATTACAAAAGTAGGAGGTACTATGGCGTAGGCGTTAGCTTAAGAAACACTTGGAAATATTTAACGTTAATTCAAGTTTTGCGTCATTGGTAGTGTAGGTACTCGCCCGGATTTACGAAACTTATTTGGTTTTTTCAATTGAATTGATACCTTAGAGTTTTTTGTGTTTTGACGTTTCGTCGTGGTTTGATGTGCTGCTTTTTGTACTTTTTGTTTATATAAATATATGTTTGTTGTTTTTATTAGTTATCAAATATATTAAGCCCTCACTAAGTAATTTATAGTGCAGTCCTTTTATCACTCAACATAACTCTATCTAATAAATAATATTAAAAGAAAAATACTAAAAAAAAAATGGCTCACAAGTGAAATCCCAGACGGGAATCGAACGCGCAACCTTTGGAAGTTCGGTAAAATGTTCTCTCAATTGAATTTCATAGGTGTTCACAATGCTCGGTAGCTCCACCACTAGAGGTGGAAACTGTTAGGCTTAAGTTTTGATGTTTGAATTAAAAACTGTTGCTTCGTAAATAAACAATAAATGATAAACAATAGTGTGTGTGGGGATGTGGGTTTGAGCCCCGCCTGTCACTTGAGATAAGTTGATTTTTCTATAGTTATATTTTTGACGTGATAACGTCTTATAAATCGACGAACGCCGGCTGCACGCACGAAAAAGCATGACTCATTATCCGCCTGAGCCGAGCGTGCAAGCGAGAGCGCGGAACAAGCGAAAGAGAGGCACGATCGGCCTAAGCGTTCTTCTTGTGACGCATCTATCTCTCTTCCACTCCATCGGCCGATGCGTCCGAGTTGAAGAGAGACAGCGGCAGCACACAACCTAAACGTGAACTGTTTTATCAACTGTTTATAAAGTGAAGTGCATTAACTCCTTCATTGTTTCATACAAAATAATGATAATTCAGTGATAATAAGTCATTTTGATTCATAAAAGTACGCAATTTTCATATTTTTTTTCATATGACGTTATCACGTAAAATTATGGCCCGTAAACCGTCTCTAGAGACAACCATTTTTTTACATATAAAAATCTACCAATTAAATGCTATAATACCAAAAAATATAATAATAAGGTACACTTTATTCCTGCTAAATTTTCTCAAAATCCATCTTGAATAACTGCTAAGAATCAGTTGTAGATTAAACAAGATTAAACTGCTTGATAACGAACCCGATGATTACTTGTCTACTAAATTCGGTTCGTATCAGATTAAATTAGATTTAGATTGAAGTTGCAGTCAATCTGATTCCACTGAACAACGAAAAGCAATCAAGTTTCCCGAATTCGGCAACACCGTTTGAGAATCAAACCCAGATCCTGTTTCGCTGTTTTCTATTTATTAACATCACAAAACATTTGTAACATAATATATTATGTGATAGACATATCTAACGTATTTCATATTTTTACTTTTTTTTAATGAGTTCACTCTTAATCCCCATCAAGCCCAAGTAAGATAGGATCGACGGTGGAACAAGCTAACCCAGAAGGTGCCTATTCACCCTGGCTCAGGACGGACGGGTTATAAGAATTCGGAAATACAGACGCAAGGAGGGAGTACCACTCCTTTGCTGTGCGCATTATGAAAGATTTTGAGAAGCGCTTGGTGCGACAGGTAGGAAAAGCAACCAAGAAAGGGTGGTAGTGTATCTGGATGTCCGATAGAAGATACTATCTCTCTCCAAAGAAGCTCTTCAAAGAACATATTCTAGAAGATCGACAGACAGGCAACTTTCACACTGATGAGTCTTGTCCTAAGTAAGCAATATAAGGCTAGTGTTGTGGATACTAGGGTAATGGATAGATATCTATATATCCATGATTCAGGTACAAATACTCGTATTCATCACACAAATATCTGCTTCTTCCGGGATTCGAAGCCAGGGCCGTGATCATTTTATTTCTTTATTAATAACAATTATAAAGTATTAACATCTTCATTCTATTTAAAACTAAAACCTTGATACAAAGAAATGAAAACACGCTTGCGACGCACGCTTCACCACTCTTTTTTAATTCCGGCCAATTGTCTCCGAAGTAATTTTGACTTCTTCGTTCGATAGTGAACTCAAATGCTTGGACTTAGAGTTAATTTTAAGATGTACATCCAGTTTGTGATGGAATTTTCACGGCCATCCGTTTTATGCGATGCGATGGCCTGAAGTTTATAGACGCTGGAACTGTACGAAAGACAACGTTTAATTTGCTGTCCCAATATATTACAGTGAATCATTGCTTTAAATTACAATGTCTAAATATCAATGTAATAGATATATCTCATATAGATTGAATCAACAGCTTAATATATGACTTTTTAAGAATTATAAATAAGTAATATTTCTCACATTCACACTAATAAGCGTATTCTCGTATTCATCTCACAAACATCTGCCCCTTGCCGGATTTGAATCCAGGACCTTCGGTGCGAAAGGCAGGATCGCTACCGTTACCCCAAATGGTCGTCTAAGTATAATGTTACTTTTTGGTTTCTAATAACTTAACTCATTATTTGAGTGTTTTCACAGTAATGCCATTCCGAGGTTTGATCCCCGTTCCTGTTCAGTGTAAAAAATGAACTTTTCTTAATTGGCTCGGGTTTGTGCTTAAGCAACTTAACTTGGGTTTAGAACTAATAATAATAACTGTCTAATATTTACATTAATTTTATTACTACCTTTTACCCGCGGCTTCGCTCGTATAATGTAAACTACCGATTAAAAGTTATATTTACATCCCTCGGGAGCAGTATCTTTTTCTGGATAAAAGGTGCCCTACGTACATTTCTGCGCCCCTGACAAAGTGTATTCAAAATTTCATTATTATCGATTGAATAGTTAAGGTGTGAAAGTTTAACGAACAAACTCACTTTCATATTTATAATATTAGTTAAGAACGTAAGATATATAGCGATATAATATATAGCCTATCATTTGCGCAATTACACGTTTTTACCAAATACCTAATTCCATTAAAATAAATCAACCCATTCTTGACTTATAGAAGGACATACAGACGGACAAAAATTTCAAAATAGAATTGTTATCAGTGAGTCATAAAGCGAATATTTATTATTAAGTCCCAAAAAATGTGCAGACAAAACCAAAAGATTTATATAGTAGTATATATATATATATATATATATATATATATATATATTATTTATTTAAATATTATCTGGTGGTTTTGTATTGTATTCATTTTCCATTTTTTGTATTCAGAATGCCATATTCCTATAAGATATAAAATACAGTGCAACCTCATAGTAGAAGTTGAAATACGTTTGTAAATTTATACGCGTCTGCCAGCGTCTCGGTAGCGCACCGGTCAGAGCACTCGCCCGGATAGCGAAAGGTCGTGACTTCGAATCCCACCAGAGGGCTCGGAGGCGTGCTTGTAACCAAATATGGCCGTGTGTGGGTACCGGCATCGAAAAATGCGACTAATGGTACTGAAGGCAATCACCATCTACAATAGACCACGAACCGATTTCGGCAGTGTTTTCCAAATTGAAGGACTTTACTGAGATCAAATGACAAAATCAAATAGAAACGTTTTATTTTTGCTATTAAAATAATATATTCAATATATACAATAAACAGATCTTACTGAAAAAATCTGTATGGGAAACAATTATTACAATGCCGAGTACCAGGTCTGACTTTTAAAATGAAATAACAGAATTAAACTACAAAAATAAAATAAAAGATAAAAACCACTTTTATCACGATTAGTATATAAAATTGTCACAATATTATTATATAATATAATATTGTTATTATCTGAAAATGAAAATGAAAATAACTTTATTCAAATGCACTTAAAATAAGTAGTTTTGAATCGTCCAACATTTTTACCTACCACCCATTCAGGACGTCTTTTAACTGACAATAAGAATGGGCCCAAGAAACTCGTCAGCTTTAACAGAAGTAACGACATTTACAATATAATAAGTCGTCACCATACACAATCCACAAAAAAAAACAAAATTATTTTGTTATGACAATACTAATAGTGTTATGATATCATTATTTCGTTGTGTAGTTTCGTAGTGTTATATATAAAATTACCTCTCACAATATTTGACCGCAGTGAACTCCAAAACTATTCCTGTGGCACTAAACGCTTCTCGACGTCTTTTATAATGCGCACAGCATAGGAGTGTAACTTCCTTCTTGCGTCTGTATTTCCGAGTACTTATAACCCGTCCGTTTTCAAAGCCAGGGTGAATAGGCACTTTCTGGGTTAGCTCGCGCCATCGTGGATCCTGTGTTGGCCCCCGGGCTTCATTGGGAACAAAACCGTTCAATACATAGGCTACATTTTAAACGACTTCAATAATAGCAGATATTAACCGATTTCTTTTTTGGATGAAGGGAACCCTTGTCCTTTTCTACATCTTTGTATCCGGTTGAGTAGTCAAGGGTTGAAGGAAAAACAAATAGGCTGGGATATAGCAACTTCAAATTTGTTCGAAATTATTCTATATTTTTTATGTGACTGTGTAGTATATAATGAAGGAAAAAATATAAATAACTCAAACCTGACTACTCCAAAAATTATTTAAAGAGTAAATAAACTTAAGGATCTTAAAACTTAACTGAGCCATTAATTATTGTAACTTATTTTACACGAAAAAGATTGTTTTTTACGCATAATTTATATTTAATCCTGACGTTTCGACTCCTTTACAGAAAGACTAAGGCAATGGTCGTTAAATATTTCGTATTATATCAAAAACAAGTTTGATTTATAACATTTAACTTTCATAGTTAGTAACGTGCCAGATTAAACTTATGGATAAGGGAACATGTATTAGTGATCACAGCTCATGTAAATGAGTCGAAACGTCAGGATTAAATATAAATTATGCGTAAAAAAGCGTAAATACTCGTATGTTGTTTTATTTTCCTTTTTCTAGGACAAAATTAGTAATAAAGAAAACGAGCTCAATAAAACAGTCGTTATTGCAGACAGGGATAATTAAGTTTCACGCAATTTACTGTCTGTCGTTAACTGTTAATGAAGAAATTAACTCAGATGGCTGCAATATAGTCGAATGACTAGATTTTTTATTATTTTTTTTGCTTACCGAAATTTAACTTGTTTGAAACTAATGTTATATGCCACAGTCAATTAGGTAAAATAGCCTTTCATATAACAGTCCATTGTGAGTCAATAAATAATAATAATATTTGTTACATTCACACCAATTAGCTTTTCCCAAGCCTTAGCTTAGGGAATTCGCATCCAGGACCTTCGGTGCGAAAGGCAGGATCGCTACCGTTGCACCAAACTGTTGTCAAGTCAATTGTAAAATTATTTTATATTTAAAATTGAAACTGCTATTTATTTCAAGGAAGAGCAGTGTCTTCTGACACAGGCTTATATATATATATATATATATATATATATATATATATATATATAGCTTAAAAGGAGGCACTCATTATTAGGCTAGGAATATATTTTTTTAAGTCCATAAAAACTTTTTACTATTTTTTATTATTATTATAACCGTTTTTGGTTCTTACACTTCCGGTCAAATTACACATTTAAATCAAACAACTTTTGTACGGATTTTGCGCATAATTTATTTTATATTTAATCCTGAAAGTCGTCATATATTTTTAACTACCTTCATTATATTTTAATCGGGTACGTTCCTAACTGTTAAAATTTTTAATACAAATCAAACTGTTTTATTTCTAATTTTATTTAGTTATTTAATTCTTACTAGATCGCTTCAATTCATTAACAGGAGCCGTGATCTCAGAATGGCTAAGTTTAAGGTAATGGTCATACTATCTTCCAATATCTTTAACGGGCACGTTCGTAACAGAATTTATATGAATAAAATTGTTTCATTTTGCACTTTACTTATAATGACACAACTAAACATATGTGACGATCTTTAGTCATCCTGTGATCACATGAGGAACGTAAATAAAATTAAATATACAATTAATCCCGTAAAAGAGGTTTTATTTTCTGTTATTTCGTTCAGAGCTCATAGGATGTGTTAGTAACAGTAATCTCAATAACTAGGGTAAGTAAAGTACAATGAAGGACATAAAAACACTAAGGTTTAAATTGTGTATTTAAACATTAGTATTTTTAAAAGTTTGTGAATTAAATCTGTAACATAATGGAGCAAGTAGGTTGGTAGTAGTAGTTGGTAGGTAGGTAGTTCCGGTCACCGTACTGGAATTACACTATTTAATTACAGTACGGTGACCGGAAGTTTTAATAAGAAAAAACCACTTTTAAATGAAATTGTTATTATATAATATCATTGTTATCATGATTTTATTTAAATTATTGTTAACTACCAAATATAATTTATAATCATACACACACACACACACATTCATAATTAGCGACCAACTTCATCGTGCTGGTTTATTCTATGTCGCTTTTGTGGCCAACTTCAACATGACAATTTTGTGTTACATCTTAAAATTTCACTCTCATCATTTTTTCAAAACGCGCCTAAAGAAGTATAACTTCAAAAATAAGGCCGTTCAGCTCGAAGCTTTAATACAGACTGACTTAATTATATTACAGAAATCTTAGGCCTACGGTTCTTATCTTTATAACGGAGACAGGTCGCCCACCTAAGAAGCTCCGCGATTAGCATGACGTAGGCATCATAGAGCCGGGACATGCTTGCATAACTAGATAGAGTAAGAAACTAATTAAAATCAGTATTTACTTTTTTACGTTCATTATTTTTTTTTAATTAAACAGAATAACTATAAATATAGTAAGTAATATAGTTTGACAGCGGGAGACAGTCTCAGCTAACATTTAAGGTATTAAATGAACTGAAATAGTACATGTATTGTTATATCGTATCCCCAGACTCGACTGTCTGTAATAACCACATACCACAAATCTTGTATGTAAATTTAGATTTGCGATTAACCCCAGGGACCGCAAACACACTGCCAACTCAACATGGACGATGGAATAGATGTTTATACAGGATGCCACGATTGCCAATAAGGGGCCAATATCGAGCTAAGTACTGCAACACGTAAGTTTGTTGGTTGATGTTTGAAGCGATGCTTCTATACGGACGTTCGGGCCGCTCGAATATAAGCGCTCGCCGCGCGGCCACTCCAACCGTGCTAAGCGTCAGATCTTACCGTTACACGAGAGCCTCAGATTCAGTATCGTTACACGATATATTTAAGCCAGCTGCCTCTTTTCAACATCCTTCATAATGCGCAGAGTAAAGGAGTGGAACTCCTCCCCTGCGTCTGTATTTCCGAGTGTTTATAACCCGTCCGTTTTCAAAGCCAGGGTGAATAGGCACCTTCTGGGTTAGCTCGCTCCATCGTGGATCCTGTGTTGGCCCCTGGGCTTGATTGGGATCAAGAGCGAATCTATTCGAAATAAATAAAAAATCTTAATGAAATATAACACTATGACATCGAATAAGTTAATTTATAAATATTAAACAACATCAAATACATTATTCTCAACCCAATTCAGCTAAAGCACTTGTGTCATGAAATTTAAAAACAACAATGGTACTGCAAAACTAAAACCCGAGCCGTAGAAAAAATCAATTTCTACATCAATCCGTCTGGGATTCAATTAGGGACTTCGGAGCGGCTTTACCATTAATTTAATGAAATGAATCGGTATGCGAGCTACTCGAGCACGGAGTTAATACACAAAGAAAAGGGGATTATGTTAGTTTCCTTATTGTGGAGGGTATTCCCCGGAACTACTGATACTGTATAGCTATATATATAAAAATTCCCTGGCACAGTGTTCTACCGCGATGAACTCCGAAACTACTGAATCAATTTAGATGATTTTTTTGTTTTGCTGGATTCGTTCCAACTTAGGACATAGGCACATTTTAATTGATACCATTCCCCCGAGCCCTCAGGTGGGATTTGAACACACGACCTTTCACTATCCGATCGAGTGCTTTGACCACTGAGCTACCGAAATTGGGCATGGTGAGTGCAAAAAAATAAAATAAAAATTACATTATTGTTGCTGATTCCAACTTAAATGTTTTATATTTGTAAAAATGTTTGTAAAATCGATGTCATCTTAACTTTCAACATTGGTGGA
Organism: Calamotropha paludella; assembly: GCA_927399485.1. Taxonomy (NCBI): domain Eukaryota; kingdom Metazoa; phylum Arthropoda; class Insecta; order Lepidoptera; family Crambidae; genus Calamotropha; species Calamotropha paludella. The sequence goes on from OV656822.1 coordinate 599,478, forward strand.
ACGATACTAGCTCATAGTAGAAGTTAAAATACATTTGGAAATTTCAACGCGTCTGCCAGCGTCTCGGTAGTCTGCGTTTTCTGATAAATACAATTTAGGGGTCTTCAAGTCACGAGTGGATCTCGAAGTATCTTCTTGGCAATCGCGTAACATCGTAAATCGCATCATCGCTGGCCATCAGGCGAGATTGCGTCAAGCGTTTACCTATTTACAATAAAAAGCAATTCACTTACAATGGACTGTCATATGAAAGACAATTTACAAATTAAATTTAGATAGGCAAAGAAAAATTATTAAAAATCTAGTCAGTCGACTATATTGCAGCCATCTGAGTTAATTTCTTCATTAACAGTTAACGACAGACAGTAAATCGCGTGAAACTTAATTATCCCTGTCTGCTATAACGATTGTTTTATTGGGCTCGTTTTCTTTATAACTATTTTTTTCCTAGAAAAAAGTTAAATGAAACAAATTATTTACAGTTTTTGCGCATAATTTATAATTAATCCTGACGTTTCATTTCATTTTAGGAGCCGTGATTACGGATGACTAGGATTGGTCGCCATACATGTGCCTTCCAAAAGTTTAATCTGGCACGTTCCTAGCTATAAAAGTTAATTTATATAAATCAAAATTGTTTTTGATATGGTAGAAAATATATAACGACCATTGCCTTAGTCATCCTGTAAAGGACTCGAAACGCCAGGATTAAATATAAATTATGCGTAAAACACAATCGTTTTCGTGTAAAATAAGTTACAATAATACAAGATTCAGTTAAGTTTTAAGATCCTTAAGTTTATCTACTCTTTAATTAATTTTTGGAGTAGTCAGTTTTGAGTCATTTATAATGTTTCCTTAATTATTTACTGCACAGTCACATAAAACATAACGTATCATTTCGAACTTTGAAGTTGCTATATCCCAGTCTATTTGTTAAGCTTTCAACCCTTGACTACTCAACCGGATACAGGGATGAAGAAATGGGCTAGGATTCCTTTCACTTAAAAATGAAATCGTTTCAAATCGCGCCTCACTAGGTAAAATTAACTCTTCATATTGTTGAAGTCGGTTATATGTAGCTTATATTACACGGGCCATAATAACGATTTTGATTTTATATTAAATAGGTTTTCTCTTAATCTCAATTAAGCCCGGGGGCCATGACAGGATTCACGATGGAGCGAGCTAACCCAGAAAGTGCCTATTCACCCGGGCTATTAAAATGGACGGGTTATAAGTACTAGGAAATAAAGATGCAGGGAGGGAGTTCTTCTCCTTTGCTGTGCACATTATAAGAGATGTTAAGAAGCGCTTGGAGCGACAGGTAGGAATAACAACCAAGAAAGGGTGGTAGCCCGCAGTGCGTCTGGACGTCCGATAGAAGCAGGGAGATGGCGGCATGAGCACATGCAGCTCTTGAGCACTTTCTTCAAAGTATATTCTCTAGAAGACAGACAGGCAACATTGACACCTTATCATCGAAATCAGATGAATGGTTTATAACGCTTCCTTTTGGCCTTGCCGTTGTCAGTTAAAAAGTGTACTTTCAAAATTCAAAATTAACGCGACGGGAGCCTAACCAATCATAGTAAGTTCGTATCTAGATGTAAGGTTATTAACTAAATTGTAAAAACACGAAACACTGTCATTATCTTTTGAAAATAAAATTTTAGCAAAATAACAAAACGTGTTACGGTTCATTTTTGCAGTGAAAATGTTGATATAAGTACTATTTATAAATGACAGTTTGGTACAACGGTAGCGATCATGCTTTTCGTCCGGTCTTGGGTTGGAGTCCCAGAAGGGATGTTTGTGTGATGAATACGAGCATTTTGTACATGAATATCTATGTATCGTATGTGTATGTCTATCCGTTACCCCACTATCCATAATAAATAACACAAGCCGTACGGTATTTACTTTGAGCTAGGCTGATTGATAAATAAGGAAAAATATCTGGAGCATAGCTACGATACTACGTTATATTGCTTTTTGCTTAACTTCGCTTCGCCAACATAGACAGAGCCGATTAACTACTTATGTTACTACCTTATGTTCAAATGCTGTTTCTGTGGCTTTCAGTTGTGTGATAATTTTCACTTCCTTTGATTTGTCAAGTTGACATTCACTTCGTAGTTTCATTTCAGCAGCAAAAAGCAGTTCATCAGCAGAAGTAGATGCTAGTATTTTTTTAGTTTTTCTACGTTTATTATGCTCACTAGACTCAGCAAAGTCCTTCGTTGGCCTACCTGGGCTGACTTTATTCTTAAGATATTTTTTGGAAACGCAGACTATGTAACCAAGACAAAATATTTTGAACGAATTTTCATTTGTCACTGTTCGACAAACACTACTTAGCCTTAAAATGTTTTATAAAATTATGTAAGCTTCTTTGAAAGTGCTGGTTGATCTGAAGCAGGGCAGTTGATTTAAGCAATAGTCATCTGCTCTAATTTTAAAGCCTACTATTTAATTACTTTAATGAAAACAATCTATCACACATTTCTTTCCTTTTAGAAGCGAAGCTTTCATACGAACGGCCGCTCGCATATAAGCACTCGCCGCGCGAGCGCTACATCCGTGTTAAGCGTCAGATCTTATCGTTACACGAGAGCGTCAGATTCAGTACCGTTGCACTATATATATAGGTGCCAGCTGCCTCCCCACCTCAGTGGGCGTGGCCTTCTGTCTCGCTTTCACTAATGTCATTGTGCGTGACTGGCGTGACTTTCTATCTCTTTTTAAAACTATAAAGTTTCGCTTCTTTCACTTTTTTATAGGGTAGTTTGTTATAAAATGTAAGTGTAATTAAGAGTGTAAAATATATTATATTATTGTTATGTAACATTTCACGGTATATGTTTGCTCTTGACCAGTAAAACAAATTGCCTTATCGCATTCTCCTACATAATTCACATAGAATCGATATTGCCTCGCTTACTCTACCCTCTTGCCTACTCTGAAGCAACTGATATTGATGGATAACTGCTATTTATTCTCCGGTCTCTGATATATTCCATTGTCTTAAGATCCGATCAAAGATATGAAAATTTTATTCTTTCCTGTGATATGCAAAGCACCGGGTGACCTATTTGAATCACAAGAATTGCCAATTCTGATTTTATTCGGGTTAGAACAATTTCATAGGAGAAGGCAAAATAAGTTGAATATGAGAAAAAGAGTAAATGCAATTAATTTTAACAATTACAATGGCTACTTTCCCAGTTGTATCCGTGCCGATCACAGACCATCTCGAGCTTCTCAGCATGTCATTGTCACCAACTCTCGAGTTTGGCACTTTCACTGAGAGTAAGGTTCAATTAACTTCAAAAAAGCTTGGCATTCTGGCGAAAGTGAGAAGGTACTTCACGCCGGAACAGTTGCTCATCCTTTATCAAGCACAAGTCCGATCGTGTCTGATCTTCTCATCGTTGGGACGATTCCGCCCATTACCAACTCCAGACGTTTGAGTTCATTGAGAGGAGGGCCAAGAAACTCATCGGCAATGACGATCTTTCTAATAATAAGCTGAAAAGCGTCGAACATAAAGATGGAAGGTAGCTAGCCTCTCTATTTTTTATAAGTTATATTTCGGAGAGTATGTAGCAGAATTGCACAGCCTTGTTCCACCGTCCCCATTTTTTCATTGGACAACCAGAGATAAATAGGCGTCACCGTTATATGGTTGTTATACCAAAGAGTCACATTAAGCGTTTTGATTCTAATTTTGTGACACGTATCGCTAAGGAGTGGAACTCTTTGCCTGAGTCTGTTTCCTGACAAATACAATTTAGGGATCTTCAAGACACCAGAGAATTCTTCTAGGCAGGCTATTGTAGATCGCATCAGTGCTTAGGTACCGTCAGGCGAGATAGCGGTCTAGCGCTTACCTATCTTAATATATATAAATTACGTGTCACGTTGTTTGTCCGTGATGGACTCCTAAACTACTTAACCGATTTTTGATCAAACTTCGTAACTATCTGTTATTTGATCTAACTTAAAAGATAGGATAGGTTTTATTTTAATTTATAACACAGCAACGCGTGGCTGGGTCAGCTAGTTTACAATAAAAAAAAACTACTATTAAAAAGATGTTAATTAAAAGTTTTACGGTCCAGGTTGGTAAACAATATGTTTGATTTGTTGTATCCGCTTTATTTATGAAGTGAAATTTGTTTAGGCACATAAAACAAAGTAGGTAGGTACATATTGGTCGGTGGTCACATTGATTTTGAACGTCCTTTCTGTCAAACGCAGGGCATGTCAAAGTAATAATTAATTAATAGATAAATATATTGTACTAGCTGTCTACCGGCTAATAATTATTGATTTTCGTTGGTATTCGTTAAATAAGTGATTCGATTGTCATAAAACCTCCCCTTTTTGTTCAGAAATTTTTGCATAAATTTACGTGGCGGGTGACGGCTAGTCAGCATATAAACAAAATTTCTTCACCTGTTGGACTGACATCTTCAGTTTTCTTATTTAACTTTTTACTTTAGTTATTTTGGTTAAATACCTACATGGAGCATCATCAGGTGCTGTGAGACCGTGAAATATAGAGTATTAAGTGCGAAACACATGTAGAGTAGTTGGTGAAGGTAACGTCGACTGGTCGGTGTCGGCGGCTTCTGCATTTTTTTTGAATTTTGCGGAAGTAAGCTACATATTTTTGTTCTAACCCGAATAACATCCGAATAAGGAATTCTTGTGATTGAAATAGATAACCGTAACTATTTTTTTCACTCTATGAAAACGTATGTAGTCACCAAGTTGTAACTTTGCTATCCGTGCGACCTCCATAAATTTCCATGGATCCAGAGTGACAAGATAAAGGTCACCCGTGTGCGCGGCTTATAACATCACCCTAGCCTTAAGTTCTTATGTGACAGACCATGGATATTCGAAGGGTCAGGCTATTTGTGGATGTATCAACACCTTCTAGATAAGTTTTCTTAAGTTCTGTTAACACTATTATAAAACATTATTATATATTCATTAAATTAATACTCGAATTAAGAATGAACTTGCTTTTTCATGTTTTAAAGAACAATAGGTTAATTTTTGGGTAGATTTGACATTTTATGACAAAGTTCCCCACAAGCTAACTGACCTACCCTTTGAAAAATTTAAAAAGTTTGTTGACATTGCATTTATGAACAAAGGCATGGAGTCTTGTTTTTATTTATTGTTATTATGATTACGAAATGAGAGATGGTAAGTGTGTAAAACCCGTTCTGTGTATCTTTTATTCGTCTTGGTAGTACAAGATATGTTTGATTAAATGTGTAAATACTTAACACTTAAAAAAGGTAGAAAAAACACCCTTTTCGAGTTTCTTCCGGCTTTTTCTTGGTATAAGGTCTCCCGCCGTAGAACTTACGAAGCCATAGCGTAACTTTGACGTTCAATACACGCATTGTTAATGATTATATTTTATAAAAATTATTTTATTTTATTTATTTTATTCTGCAGATCGGATAAAGACACGGTATATGGTTCGCCCTTATCAAGACAAAAGTATTTTGTTTTTCAGAATTTTATAATAAACTATACCCTTCTAATCCATAGATGTCACATTATTTCTTCGGTGACTTTCTTCTTCTTCATTCAAAGGTTGTCTGGCAGAGATCGCTTTGAACGATAAGACCACTTGTTTTTAAGACTGTTTTCTTTATTATATCACTTGGTGTTATCAATGAAATAAAAAAATAAAATTTTATATTATTATACACATAAATCCAGGTTGTACTGATACTCTGTAGTTGTTTATATGCATTGCATTTCTTCCACTCATAATCACTGTTAAAAACAAAAGATGACGCTCTTTGCTGGTTTTTCTGTTTGTAAGCGATAGACACTTGTGATAACAAGGACTTTACTAGTTTGAGGATAAGGTCGAGTCATCCCCTTAAGGACTTTTGGGTCAAGAACTTATTACAGTATTCAATGACAAGACTCTTCGACTGAACAACCAATATAGATAAGTGTATACAACAACTGTTCATAGTTTTCCTTATAAGATTTTATATAAACTCAACGACAAACAAAAGTACTTAAAACTGTTTGATATCATCAAAATTTTTGTATTGCAGTTTTTTGAAAAATATGAAATGTGTATGTTTGCATCACATTTCCTAGAATATGTCAAAAATTAAAAGATATATCAGTTTCTAAGAAACGGGAACAAACTTGTCACAAAACATTATAAAGAATGGCAGGATAATAATAAATATTGCAAAAAAAATAAGTAAAACATCAATTTGGTGTTATTTGTTCACAAAAACTGCAGGTTCATTTATTCGTATGTGCTACGACGTAGCGCTATGAGCTCCGTAGCAAATAACTATTGTTTATGTTTTCTAGTACCTATGTTTGTTAGACGCAAAGAAGGCTCGCACTAGAGTCATTATGAGTAAACAATTATATGATATGAATTTTCAATCTATCTCTTACAAAATATAGTTGCGTAATCCAAATAAAATATTACGAAGTGTCTGCATATACAACGTAAGTAAAGATGTGTTTTTTTGGACTAATCGTTCTTTAACTTTTATTTATATATTTTTGTTGCTCATACCGCCATCTCATTTTTTCCATCGGACATCCAGACGCACTGCGGGCTACTTCTTGATTGCTATTCCTACCTGTCGAACCAAGCGCATCTCAACATCTTTCATAATGCGCACAGCAAAGGAGTGGAACTCCCTCCCTGCGTTTGTATTTCCGAGTACTTATAACCCGTTCGTTTTCAAAGCCAGAGTGAATAGGCGCCTTCTGGGTTAGCTCTTTCCATCGTGGATTCTGTCCTGGCCCCCGGGCTTGATTAGGATCAAGAGCGATCCCACTTGAATTAAAAAATGATTATATCAGTTTTTCCCAAAATTTCCATTTCTGGGTACCATTGGTACAATCATCTTAAACGCGACCTTAAATAACTTAAATTCATAAAGAATCATTCACCAATAAACAGATAAATATGATAAATTATTATAATAGAAAAATACTAGAAAAAATCGAATCGGGTCACAAGTGAATTCTAAGGCGGGAATCGAACCCGCGAACGAGTGTTCACAAGGCTCGGTAGCTCAATTGGGAGAGCATTGGACCGGATTTCCAAAGGTTGCGGGTTCGATTCCCGCCTGAGAATTCACTTGTGACCCGATTCGATTTTTTCTAGTATTTTTCTATTATAATAATTTATCTTATAAGATCGCATTGAAAATGCATAAAATTTATAAAAAATATATATATAACTAAAAAGATAAATATGAGTTTGTTTTACTAAAACAAAACTACACATCAAAATACAACGGTTATTAAAATATCTATACGAGTATATATAAATTCCCTGTCACAGTGTTTGACCGCGATGAACTCCTAAACTACTCAAACGATTAAAATGTTTTTTTTTCAATTTGCTGGATTTGTTTCGTTTTATGATGAAGGATATACAGATACACCTTAATTTATTATAAATAATATTGCAAATTATAATAACTGAGCCACAGCAACGCTTGACTGGGTCAACTAGTGTCAACTATATATCAATGTTGGATTTATATATTGTAAACAGCTATAGGAAATGGACTAGAGTTTTATGCAATTTTTAAGGTGGTTACACAGACATAAAAAGCCAGAAGTAGAGTGTTAAAGTTAATTGGACGGGGAATGCTGGGAGAAAGTTAGTCGTAAAAAAATGGGTATTTAAGGGAGTTGAAACCTTTATCGACTTCCGATAATAAAATGATATTAGAGATTACCGAGCAGAAGAGACCTTTACCGACTTCTGATAAGAGTCATAATGACATCACATATTGCAGAACAGACACACGACACCCATTCCATAGACAAATTAAACAACGCATTACAGCCGACCACACACCATTTACCTAGCGAGTACGACATAACAAATCTAAGTTACAGTTGGTAAAAGCCTGTAAATCACGGCATCTCTATTCAGAAAACCTGTTTTATTCAGTGCAAAAGTAAAACCCATGGTCACATTTTATTGTATAATATGAAATAATTACAATAGTTTGACTAATCATTCTTATATTGGCCACTAAAGCTCAATAACTTACATATTTTGTTAACAACTATCAAGTTTGATAGTAGAAGTTCACACAGCTATGCCATAAATGAAATATATTGAAATATGTTTTGATAAAGTTTGCTGGTATCTGTTACATGCTACGAATTCCGTAGCATCGTAGTAGCTACGAGCCGAGAATATCCGTCAACGTAGCAGATTCTTGAGAGTTTATTTGTGTTTGTTTGAAAATAAAGTGCTTTCAAAGCACAAGCCTAGTGAACTAAACTTTTCAATGCGTTTTAATGTCCTTAACGAAATGTAAATCCATACATATACATACGCATACGTGAGGAGAACAGTATGTTCTCCTCACTAGAATTACTGTGTGTATGATGCTATTTCTAGGAAATACGTAGATTTAGAATCATTTCAATAATTTATTTAGTGAAATCATATTCCATAAGTTTCAATAGTTTTAAGCTCCTCTAGCTTTATAATATAAATCTTATTTATTGCTACTTTTATTTAAAAAATACATAATCTAAAAAGTTTAATATACTTACCGCACACTAAAACATATTATTTTCTATAAGGTAATGCTTAAAGGCATTAAGCGTTTATTACATTGAAGCTTTACGACATAATATAATGTGCACAATCTCGATTACAAAGATGAAGCAGTTGTAGTAAGGCTCAGTTATCGGATGGGTGATTGAGCTTTACCATTTAAAGGGCACAAAAGAGACGGTTGTATTTGGGTTACTACTTACCAATCCATATTGGATCATCTTAGAGTATTATGCCCTCTATTGCCTCTTTACATAAGGAAACTCTCTACCAGTAACGATGACTAAAATTATTGAAAATTTGTTAACGAAGCTCAAACACGTTCGTTTCTCAAATTAGAAATGCCTCACTAATAATTGAGTCAGTCTCGAAAGGTTAAATAAATATATTTAAACTCGGGCTTCTTCTAATTATGTCAACAGCCCTTTTGAATTTACACTGTATATACAAAATCTATAGAGATTCTAAATTTGTAATTTCAAACAATATCATTATTCGACATTGGAACGATGTATTATAAAAGTATACGCAAGCATACCCTGACCAAAGGCAAAGGAATAATACCAAAGATTCCATTAATAATTCGATTTGCTTCATTTTGTATGCTGTAGGCTTCACCGCATGTCCGCACGGATCGTCCTCTCTTTGCTATCAAGCCTTCGACCTCATAATTTTATCATCGTGAGTTGCAAATTCTAGAAGGTAACAGGAAATCGTGGGTAACTTCAAGATGTTATTATGTGTGTTTGAGAAAGGATTCAGTGTTAGAAAGTCAGTTATTTTCATGTTATATGTAATTTTGTTGACTCATTGTACATTTAACGTTGAATCGTAATGGTGAACGCGTTCATCTTAACAGAGTAAGATATCAGTTTTAAAAAATCTTTTTTACCTCATATGCTCGAAAAAGTTTGGTTTGTCATTCAATTTCTGCGCGGAAAAATGCGTTTTATCCGCTAGCGTGGAAATTATACACCATTTCTCACAAGATTTTAAATACGCCTATTAAACAACCACATCTTCGAGCCCTCAGGTACAAATATGGCATTGTTTTATAGGTTGACTGGGAGAGAATACAATTAGTTATAAGTCCGCTTATCCATCAGTATTTTTTTTTTTTTTTTTTTTTTTATAAATAAGATAAAATATCTGATAGAATAATGTCATTGTAAATGCTAAAAAATTAAACATAAAAACTATTTCTCACTACAAAAACCCAATTTCAAGTGAATGTTGATTTCGTAATAAGAATACTACTAACAAAAAATTAAATAAACTTTCTTGAAATTTAACATTAAATTATCCTTATTTACGGATAGTATCTAGGCTATTTTTGGTATTACTCATTTTATGTAAAAACAAAATATAACTTTTGGTGAAAATGTGTCTATTACTTAATTTACCACATGTCATGGAATCAAGTGAAGTCAACCTAGAAATAGGGGGTTAGGGAGAGATTAATCAGTATGCAAACAAAAAGGATAATAATAAAAATGTCTATTTTGTGACAAATTACATTTCTCGTGACTAAATGCATCCTCCCTGACCGAGTGGCCTGAAGGCTGTCCTCTAAGGCACCTACCCCACTTTGGGGAGTCGGGTGGATGTTCCTGGATGCAAGGTTGTGACCTCATTATTGCAATAGCTGCACAATATAATGCCTTGTTAAAGATAACTACATCACGAGATGGGATAAACGATGGTTATTAGGATAAAGTTTATCTAGATTCTATTTTTATTATGTATTCTATTTATTTGATCTTATCTCTTTATAACTGGGTCTAGCGAAACTATAAGGCACAAGCAAATTTGTTAATTGACATCATAAAATTCTTATTTTGAAAACAGGTGTCTTAGAAAAAGAAAAAAACACATGGTAACAGAATAAGAACGTGGCACATGCAAATATATCTCTGAGTGTGCATGTGTGTGTGTCTCTCTCTCTCTCTTCAAGCTTCAAGCAAAATCTTACAGGTCTACTTAATCAAGTCGTGCAAATATCATTACATAATTTTATTAGTCTCGTCAATACAAATTTAAATCCACTCAAATTTAGCTGCATTGAATTCAACTTTATTAGGTTGTTCAATCACATTTAGAAATAAGAAAAATAAAATGATTAAAATTTTTATGAATAAAAAGCAATTCTTTTCATGTTCTTCAAATGGCTCAATACTGTTCACATAATACAAAAAAATAGAGATATAGCAAAAATAATTCACGGCATCTATTTAGTCCTAAACTAAGCGGATAGCTAAAGAACGTAAAGAATACATCAATAAGTATATAAGTGCTTTTTAATCACATATGCCCCTACCGGGATTTGAACCCGGGATCTTTGACGCAGAAGTTAGGATCGCTACCATTGCACCAAGTGACCGTTTCTGCCTCTCATCATCACAAGTTATATGTTAGTAATATATCTTAGTATGAGCCCGGATAGCGAAAGGTCGTGGGTAATTCCACATTTTTGTAAGATAAATTATTTTAATAGAAAAATATTAGAAAAAGTCCAGGCTCGAGGCCGAGGCTCGGTAGCTAAATTGGGAGAGTATTGGACCGGACTTCCAAAGATTGTGGGTTCGATTCCCGCCTGAAAATTCACTAGTGAACCGAGTCGATTTTTTCTAGTATTAATCGATTAAAATAATTTATCTCATATGATAGCATTGAAAAAATGCAAAAAAAAATAAACATTTTTGTCAAAATAAATTAAATAATGGAAATAAAAAATTATGTAACATAAAATTTATTAACTAATTTATATTATTGCAACTAACTGTCTGTAAGGTGCTCATGAGCTGCTCATACCGCCATCTCCCTTTGTCCATCGTCGGGCTTTCTTGGTTGCTATTCCTATCTGTCGCACCAAGCGCTTCTCAGCATCTTTCATAATGGGCATAGCAAAAGAGTGGAACTCCCTCCCTGCGTCTGTATTTCCGTACTTATAACCCGTCCGTTTTCAAAGCCAGGGTGAATCGGCACCTTCTGGGTTAGCACGTTAATTCTTGGCTCCTGTCTAACCCTCGCGCTTGATTGGGATCAAGAGCGAAACAATTAAAAAAAAGTACAGGTAGGTTCTATATGCTTTTTTCTAATAGAAGTTTCTTTACATTAACTGTAAAGGCAGAAGACAACTCAATATCATTCGGCCATTCGGTCAAAGACCGGTCGTTTTTGTTTTATATCCGTAATAGTGATTCCGAGCACGATTAGTTTCACATGGAAATTACACTCGTCTGTAGTAAAACCGGTTTCCCGAAAAGCCTTAGCAAAACTAATTAACATTTCCCAAACATTTGTTCAAGGAGGAATGTTGGGACGTATCATTCGAGTCGTAGACTAATGTCGCGTGACAAATGACGGTACTAGTATACGTACTAGCAAGTTATTTTACAAGAAGAAAGAACAGATACTACAAACTAAATAATTAAGACTCACATTATTGTATTAAATTTGTGGGACAATTTGAAGTATATTAGGAAAATCGAGCATTAAATCAAATTTAATGTCTAAACAATTATTTTATTGAAACAACATTTTTGTTTAAAAACATTGATTTAACGATTTATAATAATAAACTTAAATATTTTTTTTATACTTTTGCCATAATATGGCTAATTGGATGATTATCCCATTGAAGAATAATATCTTCAAATACACATTGCAAGACCTAGTGATGTAGTTAGCTCTTTTTGTAAAAAATAAAAGTTAGATGGAGGTCGGTCCCCCTGCCAGAGTTTCTTTTGCCAGTTCTTCTCGGAAGGGCCTTCCAATTTCCAAATTGGTGGTAAATTCAGTAGTGTACCATTGTACACTGTGTTACGTTTAAAAGAAGTGACAGTTTAATAAGTAGATAAAATGCAAAGAACAATTTGATTCATATAAATCAAATTTTTCTTGTGCTGATCCTATCAATTAAAGGCCCATCTCGGTCACGTCCATTCTCTGCAAGATAATGGAACGTGTACTGAAACACAGGCTCCTGTCGTATCTAGAAGAAAATGACCTCCTTAGTGACCGGCAATATGGGTTTCGCCGGAACCGGTCTACTGGAGATCTTCTAGCATACGCCACTTACATATGGAGCGAAGCCATCGAGAGGCACGGTGAGGCGCTTGCCGTCTCTCTTGATATCTCGAAGGCTTTTGATAGGGTGTGGCATGAGGGCCTTGTTAGTATGCTTCCATCATATGGTCTTCCTACTGGTTTGTGTGTCTGGATATCGGACTTCATGAGAGATCGGTAAATACGAGTTGTCATTGACGGTAGCTCGTCTGACCATTTGGCTATCAATGCCGGCGTCCGTTCTCTGCAACACTTTTTCTGCTGCATATAAATGACTAGCTTTTGCCCGGTATTTTGGGGTACGCATATAACAGGACTGTTGTAGAGACCTATATGTCTGATGCACAAGCCAGTGCTGAACGGATCCAGCGTCATAGAGAGGCGATGGTTAGCCGCATGCACCTATCTCTGCAGGCTGTCTCCGAATGGAGCGATGCCAATCTAGTAAGGTTCTATCCGTCAAAGACCCAGGCGTGTCTTTTCTCCGCTAAAAGGAGTCCTATCAACATGACTCCTATTTTCCGAGGTGTATCCGTGCCGATCACTGAGCATTTTGAGCTTCTCGGTATGTCTTTGTCACCAACTCTCAATTTTGGCTCTTTCATTGAGAACAAGGCTCAAGTGGCTTCAAAAAAACTTGGCACTCTGGCTAAGGTGAGAAAGTTCTCATCTTTGGGACGGTTCCGCCCGATACCTGCTCCAGACGCTTGAGTCAATCGAGAGGAGGGCCAAGAGGCTCATCGGCAATGAAGATCTTTTCTGTAAAAAGCTCAAAAGCCTTGAGCATAGACGGAAGGTAGCAAGCTTATCCGTATTTTATAGGATACATTTCGGAGAATGTGCAGCTGAATTGCACAACCTTGTTTTCTCCATTTTTTCATTGGACAACCAGACTTACAAATTGGCGACACCGTTATATGGTGGATATACCAAAGAGTCGCACTCAGCGTTTTGGTTTCAATTTTATGATACGTACCTCTAAGGAGTGGGACTCTTTGCCTGAGTCTGTGTTTCCTGACAAATACAATTTAGGGGTCTTCAAGTCACGAGTGAATAGGTACGCGCTCTCACATCCTAGATCACATCGACGCTTACCATCAGGCGAGAAAGTGGTCAAGCGCATGCCTATTCTCTATAAAAAAATAATTAAAAAATAAAAATTGTAACAGTTAGGAACGTGCCCGATTAAAATATTGTGTAGGTAGTAGAAAATATATCCGGGCGAGCTCCCATGGATCAGCTTCAATGGCGTAATGTCTGTTACGCCATGATTTCCCGAGTTCCGAAACGATTTTAATATTTTTTGAGTGGAATCGAATCAACAGGCTTAGGACCGGATTGTAATTGAGAAATTTCCAAATTCGCAAAATTAGAAAAGTTATGACCAAAAAACATTGCCTCTACAGAATTTCCCATTAAAACAAAAAGCGCGCGCTTTTCGAAAGTTTTCATTGTTATGGAATTTTAGAATTTATTAAATATTTTTTGCTTATTTTAGTATTACGCTCCGCTCCAATATATAGCGAAGCTTTATGCTTAGCGACTGTATCGATTTAATCCAATATCATTGTTTAAACGAAGCCAAAAATACATATAAATGTTTATGAAGCCTTACACTTGTGTCATCTTAAACTGTCAAATATTCAGTAAAGGGATGTATAAAGGGATATTATATAAATAATAAAAGTATTGTATTTCTTTAAGATATAAAATACGCATGGAAAAAAATGACCACGCCTTCGAGCCCTCAGGTAGGATTTCTTTAACTATATTTAGTTTCGGAGGCGTTTTTTACATGCCTATTTTATATCTCATAGAAATATAGGATTGTGGATGAAAAATAAAATTAAAAAACATTATTGTATATCTTGTTTCAGGTAAGAAATTGTAAACCGTAAGTAAATTACAGATAAACCGTCTACGTCTACAACGGTAAATGCATGACAAACGTTATCTATTATCTTATTATCTGCTATTTCCTGTTAACGGAAGAGACATGAATTACAAGAACTTTAATTTAGTTGTTACTAAAGCTTTTATTTAAATTTTATATATTTTTTAAATATTAACATTAATAATCAATTTAAAACTTATTTATCTTTGATCCTAATTACATCAATAATAAATATATGCCTAAATATTTATAATTATAATAATATTCCTTATATTCACACCAATTAACCTAGGTCAAAGTAAGCAGTGTAAGGCTTGTGTTATGGATACTAGGGTAACGGTTAGACACACATAATTATACATAGATAAGTCATATTTATAGAAATATATATAAAAACCCATGACTCAGGTACAAATGCTCGTATTCATCATACAACATTTGCCCCTTCCAGGACTCGAACCCAGGATCATCGATCGATAGACAACAAACTGTCGTATTAAATATTAGACAATAATTTTGAACACAAGTTCGGTAGCTAAAGTGTTACGGAATTCAGACACAACGATACCACTAGCCACTCGACCATAGGGGTCGTCATCTATACGTGTCTGATCAGAATATCGAGAAAAAATCTTATCGGATCATTTGTCTTGTTGACCTCTGTAATCTAAATAAATCTTAGTTGTCGTCATAATTATTCGTGACAAATTTCTTCAGCCAGATTATATTTTTGAAGTGTTCTTCAACACGAAACCTTCGATATCACAAATACCTTTGCTTCACGAAACACAATAGAAATTTAAGAAAAGTCTGGAGTACCGCTTCAAACGTTATATCTACCTGAAACCAATAAAATGTCTGGATACAAATTGTTAAAATATATTTTGAGTTTGTTGCGTTGAAAATAGGTGATTTTTTAACAAAATAATAATAGCATTTCTCATTCTCATAAGGCTTGTGTTATGGATACTAGGGTAACGGATATACAATGAATATATGTATACACATATATGATCAAAATATGTAATATTCATAGAAATATCTATGACCATGACCCACATCATTTGTACACATGACCCAGGTACAAATGATCGTATTCATCACAAACTCGAACCAAGTACTGATACGAAAAGCAGAATCACTACCATTTCACCGAACAGAGGATTAAATTATGATAAAATATAATTTTTTAGGTTAAAAATGTTTGTAACATAAATTATTATAATAGGAAAATACTAGAAAAAATCGACTCGAGTCACAAGTGAATTCTCCCCAATTGAGCTACCGAGCCCTGTGAACACTCGTTGAAATTTTCTAGTACCTTTCTGATTTTACGCTGTAGGCCAGCGTTGTTTCATGAAAGAGAGGAACATCCTCTATTTCTAATATTTTTCTACTATAATAATTTATCTTATAAGATCGCATTGAAAAGTGCATAAAATAAATAAAAATTATAAAACTAAATGGCTGTTTCATCTTAATAGATTGCCTAAATATTTGTGAAAATGTTTCTTTCGAATAGGAGAGGATGTTCCTTTTTAGCTTTTTTTGTTGTCTATGACCTGTTTTTTTTATTGACACGATTTTACCAATTCCACCATTAATGTATATTTTATTTTTATGCATACACAATGCCAAATGAGATCTGAATTAGCCACGTAAAAAAATAACCACATCCCCAAGCCCTCAGGTGCGATTCGAACCCACAACCTTTCGCTACGACCCTTCCCACGACCGGGCAAGTGCTCTGACTGCTAAACTATAAAGAGATGTCTTCCTTCTTTCTTCCTTTTTTTATTTATCAATTTGTTTTTGAAATCTGACATTGTATTTTGTAATTGCTGATCATCAATAATTTAGTTAATTCATAATTCCTGACCCTGATCTGATAATAATGTTACTTAATGTTTATAATTACCCATTCTTTTTGTAATTATTTTTGTGATTTGTATGTATTTTAGATACCATCTCTGTCAACTTGCATTAATCTAAATATATTAAAATTACATGTCAAAATGTTTGACCGCGATGAACTCCGTAACTAATTAATCGATTTTGATTATTTTTTTTCAATTTGCTGGATTTGTTCCAATTTAGGACGTAGGATAGATTTTATTTGATAACAAATGAATGTTATGAAAATTATATGTCTGAGCCACAGCGCGGCGTGGCCGGGTCAGCTAGTATGTAGGTATATAGAAATATAATAAAGATTTACTTATATACTTATGTTGATACCTTTGAACTTGTGAAATGTCGATATATGAATATTTCCTAATTTTCAAGAAAGAAAGAACACATACATTTTTCTTCCTTTCTCGAAAATGAAAAGGTTACGACCCTTAAACCCTTGGTATGGAAATATTATGTTTTCCTGAATTCCAAATGGATTACACAAATTGAAGTTACAGGAGTTATGAGCGTTAAAGAAAATATTGCTAATATTATAGTTTACAACCCAATATTTAGTGGCGGTTATAATTTTTTTAAGATATAAAATACGCATGTAAAAAACGACCATGCCTCCGAGTCCTCAAGTAGGATTCGAACCCACGACCTTTCGCTATCCGGGCGAGTGATCTGACCACTGAGCTACCGAGACGCGTCTCGGTTATTTTATATCTTATAGAGTATGGCATTGTGAATACAAAAAATAAAATTAAAAACAAATATTTTTTTGTTTCGTTTCATCTGCCGCACCGTAGGTTCATAAAGTATTCTTGTTAAGAGCTCCTGATAAATATATTGTTCAAACGTGTAATTCGTTGGAAATATTTTATACAGTGCTTACATCCAACCACCATAACTAACTTTGAATCGGTTCTCGGTGCATTAAATAGTGTTATATATTTATGTGAATACGGTTTCGGTTTACTTCTACCTGCGCTTTAAAAGTGTCGCTGCAACTGAATTTCGTTAACATTACCGTGCGTACAGTGATCCCATCAAACTTTAAAGTTCTTAAGCTGACACTTCATTTTCTAGGTACTTTTACTTACAAAATTTTAGTGTAATACTTTTACTAGTATAGAACAATCGACAATATGTTATAATAATATTTTTTCTTATTTAAAGGTGTAACTGCTAGATTTTTATATAATAATATTTTTATATTATTTTCAAGCGATCTAGAAGCTACCTCCTCTCTTATACTTAATAATCTACTTACATAAATTACTTATGAAAACCTATATACTTGTCAGTCCATGGTAGCAATTGCTACCGATAGCCAACACCCCTCGTCAGGCCCTGGTAGCAATTGCTTTTTGTATGGACTTGTGACCGGAAATGCACAGAGACCATACAAACAAATATAAGCAGCTAAAGCCTTCTTGATTAGGAATTTGTTGGTTTCAGTTTAAAATTCAGATTCGTAATGGAGAAAAACGAACTTTTCTGAAAACAGAACTTAACATTTCAATACCTATTTTATAATACTTAAATTAGTATTTTGCCTATTATTTCGCTCTTTTTTATACTAATCATGTAAAAGAATCGAATAAAAAAATATGTGACTATAAACGTCTTCTTTTCATGACTCGTGACTGGTTTAGAGATTTATATTTATGAAGATACCTATCCTACTTTTTTTTCCATTATAAAACTAATAATTAATCATCGCACAATGTAATGGTTTCCCGTAGGTCCATACTTGAGTCTTGTTACATGCATACATACATCTCACGCCCATCCTGTAGGTCTATTTATCAATGCAAAAACATACTTGTTTTTACATTAAAAAATAAAATAAAAATAAAAATAAAAATCTTTTATTTCAGACCAATCACGTCCATAAGTTAGTAACAATTTATTTATAAACTATGTTAGTAATATTAATTTTACAGAAACAAAAATTAAGAGTTATAAAAATCAAGAGTTATAAGTTAAGAGTTATAAGTTCACCGATTTGCATGTTTAGTCACATGCAACTCGGTGAACCTATTGAGTACAGCTGAGTCCATTCTATTGGCAATTAACTTCAGAATTTCGTTGGTGCCCCCTCGGATATGCAACACAATAGTGGCAGACTTTTTGCGAATTATCGTGAAAAAATCATCAATTCCCACGTTAGCAAACATACCCGAAGCGCTACAGTATCTTGGAAGCCTCAGCAAAATCCTAAGAATATTATTATATTGCACTCTAATGCTATTATAAGCCTTTTGCGTAAAACTCGTCCATAGACCACTTGTATAAAAACTTTGACAGAAAGCCTTAAACAGTGTGAGCTTCACACCTACAGTACAACGCATGAAACGATGTGCCAACATATTACCACGAACTGCTAAGGCTCTGCGCTCTCTCTCTATATCAGAGTCATCATTTAGAGTTTCATTTACAATGTGCCCTAAGTACTTAAATTGTGGTACACGTTTTAATGGTACACCATTTAACAAAAGAGGTGGTATTTGTTTAGGTTGTTTACCAGAACTTTTGAAAACCATAAACTCAGACTTGTTTACATTATATTTTAGACCATGTCTCACAGCATAAGATTCACATTTTGACAGCAATTTTCTCATGCCACTAATCGAGGGGCTCAGCAGCACCATGTCGTCAGCGTAACTAATATTATTAATATTTATGTTATCTATACGACATCCAACATGCATGCTGCGGAGCTCCTCGATCAGCTGATTGACATATAAGTTGAATAGTCTAGGAGAGGACAGGCGTCCCTGTCTCACACCACAACTCAAACCATATTCATCCGAACTAGTATTACCCCATTTTACTACATTTTGTTGACTTTTGTACCAGTATGACAGTAGGTTTACAATTTCTGGAGCTGTACCAGCATCATTAAGTTTATCCCAAAGTATATCATAGACAACTAAGTCAAAAGCCTTTGACAAGTCTAAAAAACAGGCATATATAGGAGTATTCCTCTTTGTATAATAATTTACAGTATATTTGAGCGATAATATTGCACTCTCTGTTGACAAACCCTGTCGAAAGCCAAATTGTCCATCTGATAATTTTATAGTGTTCTCCAAATGAGAGTCCAGGATCCTGTCCATAACCTTTGCAATAATGGTTGCAAGAGATATAGGCCTATAATTAGTCTTGTCCGCAATATCACCAGTTTTATTCTTCACAAGAGGAATGACCACTGTTCGCATACAATCAGGTGGCAAATAGCCATGCCTAAGACAAAAAGTGAATAACATTGATAATATTCTACTTATGTGAAAGCCTGCATGTTGCAGGTGCTCAATGCTGAGCCCGTCATGTCCTGGAGATTTACCTCGTGTCATATTCTTTATTACTGCACTAACTTTCTCACTAGTTACCCTGATGAGCTCGCTGGGCTGACTGGGCTCAGCACTGGACACTCTATTTGATACCCTACTTAACGGAGTCATACAATGTGGCTGAAAATAGTTTTTAAAAGTATTTGCTATCTCTTTTGGATCGCTGCTACCATCCACACTGACAGGCAGGTCAGCCCTACCACTTAATTTCTTAGTACTTTTCCAGAATTTAGCAAATTGTTTGGATGAGTGCTGAGTTGCTATGATATCAAGTTGAATCTGTTCCTGGTTACGCTGACAAAAATTAAGTCTGGACTTAAAAATTTTGCGACTTAAGGCCATCCTTTCATAAACAGGACCAGACTCAGGTTTACCATGCAAAACAAACAATTGGAAGTCCAACCTAGCCTGTCTGTGTGCCTGCGCTACATGTTTATTCCAACCTTTTATACATTTATTTCTGTTGCAACCACCATTACTACGCAAACAACTGTACTGAGAGGCCTGACTCAACACATTTACAATGCTGTTGTAAAAATTATCTATAACCTCCCTGTGATCATTGTTAAAACACAATCTATCGGCACATTGACAAAACTCTTCTGGAAAATCTATCAGTCTTAACTGCTTGTCACAATATTCCTGATATTTAATCACCTGTTCTGGATTTCTGAAACCCCATCTTATACCATCACAACCCTGATTTAATACATTAATTTTCTTTCTAACTAAACCTAAGTTACATTCCAAAACTAAAGGAAAGTGATCTGACCATAATATATCATAGAGCACATATACATTAGTCACTGTAAGCCATGACGACGAGCTCACTAAACAATGGTCTAACCATCTTTTACATCCATGCGCCTCGCTTATGTATGTATATGTCCCAGATGATATACCCAGCTTTACAATATCGGCACACAGCCACTGCTGCTCAGCACAAAAACTAAGTAATTCGTTACAAAAAGAAGCCTGTGGGTGAGCATTAAAATCCCCCAACATAAACGCTGCCTCAACATTACTCTCCTCTATGATCGCATTCAATTCGCTTAAACACTGTGTAAAAATGGGCAAATTTCCAGGCTCATCCGTGGGCATGTACACACTCATAAACAACATCTCTCGTAAGTCGTGAGTAACAACTCTTATAGCCACTATACGCTCACTATCACACTGGATCACCGCCACATCACGAAACACACTTTTGCGCCATAGGATTGCCACTCCCCCATGAGGGCGACCACGTAGAACGCCTGATGTCAGGTCCACCGCACTCTTCCCTGTATAACTGAAGTCCCGATGAATGCCACCAAGAAAAGTCAGGTCGTGAGGCAGCAACCATGTCTCTTGCAATGCCACTACGTCCGCCTTTTTACATAATTCTCGAACGCAGTCAACACTACGCTTAACATTCTTACAGTTAAACGAAATGATTTTACTAATATATTCGTTACTATTCATTTATTTTATTTGCTTGCGTCATTCGCTTTTTGAAATGAATAAAGCGTCTAAATGTTATACCGTCCGGCCACATATCACTATCTAGGTACCGGTGTTCGTTACTTTTTAACACATTCACCTTATAAGCATTATACTCCCTCTCTTCTTTCATTTTTACTCTCTCTAAAGAAACCAACTCTTGAGTCTTGCCTTGAATATAGTCTATTATGTCTTGTTCAGAGCACTGTTTACTCACGTTTGATATAAATAATGATACCATGACGTCGGCCGCCTTAAACTTAGTTGTCGAGTCCGTAATTGCTTTACCGAATTTACCCAGAAAACGGTTTCTATGTTTTTTACGTTGAACCTCTATCCATTCTTCGCTCGGTTTACTTGTTTTCCAATCACCCGGTTCCTTTACAACCTCCGCCATATTCGGATTAGCCGGCGGGATAGGTGTCATGCTGCTATTTACGTTCTCACCTACTAGATGGCGTTTGTCGTTTCTTTGTACATGCGTGGCCGCCGCCGGTAAAGCAGATTGGCGTTGGTGTCGCGCAGTCGTAGTCGGCCATGTTAATCTATCCTCCTGCCGCGGGACAGAAACAGATTGTTCTACACGCAATGTGTGGGAAAGAGACAAGGCACTACAGTCGTCATCTTTCGGGTCATACTCGTTTAAAGTGAACTCACTCTCAGTTACTTTGTTTATTGAGTTAACTTCGTGCGAAAGGCCTCTTGGTCCGCTATCTAAGTGACCGCCACGTCTATTAATATTCACGTTTCTATGATTCAAAATAGGGCTTGTTTTTTCATTCACCGTGTTTGATTGTATTGCTGTAAAATGCTCAAGCGTGACATATGTCTCTTTAATGCACTTTATTTCGTTCCGCAGACTTATAACGTCTTTCATAAGGGACACTGCGTCAATGTGATCAATCGAAATTGGCGGCAGTTTCAACAAATCTCTGGCCACAAAAATAGGAATAGTATCCGGGTCCAGCTCCTTAAAAACGTTTATGATGTCTTCAATATTTCTTCTCTTCTTGCCATCTTTACGACGGGATACTTTTCGTGGAGCACTTGCCTCAGGCAGGGATTCAAAAAGTAACGTTTTCGCACACTCAATCTCTTCATCTGAAAATGATGATTCGCACACTTTGATGAGGCTCTCATTGTCCATTACATCTTGCTTGTATTGGATGTAAGACAGCACTTCACTTATAACAATATTACAATTTTTACATTTTAACGTAGTTGATGACATTTCACTTGACACGCAACCGATCGCTATCGTGGCCGACCGCTCTATCATGAAATTAAACTAAGTTTATAAAAATCAGATACACAGGTATGTAGTACTCACATCTGATTTTTATAAACTTAGCTTTAAATTGCAAAAGGAAAGAGGAAATTGCTATTTTTCATTGTATATAATAAAACATTGCATGTTATTTGTTCTCATATTTTCTTCTATATATATAGTACTCTTATATGTTGTTAATTTTCCAATATTCAATTAGGAACAAAGAAGTTTCACTTTTGACTTGTGAACTTTGTACGCACGCACTTTTTAAATTACGATTAATTTTTGAGTTGCAGTGATTCAAAGTATTATGTGGTGGATTCTTTATTTAATCAACAATACGATTGTATTTTTTGTTTGGTACTAGCTTCATTATTAAGCGAGAAAATGGCATTTTTATCTAAGAGACCGACGACCGACATTTTATTTTCACAATTTGCGCAGCGTTGAAATTTTTGAGAGGAGTGGGGCGCACGGTAGCGGACTGACAAGTAGCTATTTAACAATATTGTGGAATGGCAAAGAAATAGTAAGTATTTTATATTTATACCAGCTGACCTCTATGCGCTTTGCTGTGTTATAAATTAAAATTAAACATACACTATGTCCTATGTTTGAACAAACCTAGCAAAATAAACTTCTCACCCGTCCATTTTCAATGCCAGGGTAAATAGGCACCTTCTGGGTTAGCTCGTTCCATCGTGGATTCTGTCTTGGCCCCGGGGTTGATTGGGATCGAGAGCTATCTCATCCTAAATAAAAAAAATTAAAACAAAAGCATCAAAATCGGTCTAGTAGTTTCGGTTCTTGCTGCGGTCAAACAATGTGACAGGGAATTTTTATATATATAGATATTACTAAAAAGTAGTATAAATTTAAATTTACGACCGTTTGGTGCAACGGTAGCGCTGACGGTCCTGAGTTTGAATCCCGGCAAGGGCAGATGTTTGTATGATGAATACCAGCATTTGTACCTGAGTCATGGGTGTTTATATATCACTACATAGTATAAAACAAAGTCGCTTTCTCTGTCCCTATGTCCCTATGTATGCTTAAATCTTTAAAACTACGCAACGGATTTTGATGCGGTTTTTTTTAATAAATAGAGTAATTCAAGAGGAAGGTTTATATCTATAATACATGCATAATATAGTAGAGCATTGCATCCGTGCAAAGCCGGGGCGGGTCGCTAGTATTTCTATGAATTTTACATATCTGTGTATCCGTTATCCTAGTATCCATAACACAAATCCCACAGTGATTACTTTGGGTTAGGATAATTGGTGTGAATGTAGCTCATGTTTATTTATTAAATTAATTTAATATTTAAGACAATAACACAAACATTGTTTTGAATCCAAGTGAAATAATTAAAGCACTTCTATTATGGAATATTATGGAGCCGATCTAGAAACGTTCATTTTCTACATTAACCTGGCTCGGAATCGAAGTCAGGACTTCGGAGTGGCATCACCTGCATGCATACCATTTAACCACAGAGGTAGTTAAAACAGGACAAAATTAATACAAGATTTTGCAAATAGCTTTAAGTTCGCATAAGTATTTTTTTGTGTATTTGTATATCCAAACTACAGAGGAAAAAAATACTTACCAACGTAAGGGGCACGAAAAGAAATAATGCTTGTTACGATCATGAAATAAAAAGGGCTAAATTGTGATATAAATTTGCCCGTTTTTATCAGTCGCCTTGTCCCAACCCGTTTCTTATATACGCTTGTTTTGGGTTATATCGTGACAGTAGGGTGACCATCATTAAATAAATATTTATTTGTTTGTAGCTTCCCTAATAATATCAATCATAGATTTATTCATAATAAAATTGGCTTCGACATATTCTTAACGCTTATTGAATAAATACTTAATTGTTACACATTCATAGATAAACCGCCTTGTTATATTTAATTATTGGAATTTTAGAACAATATTATTGTAATAATGAGCATTTTTTAATTTTGCATTATTCATAAGGTACTTTTACATTACATTGGTCTTAACAAATACAATTTAATTCAATTTACTTTAGTAACAATGGAAATTTAAATCTAGGTTAGTAAATGTATTAACAATTATAAGGGCATATCAAATAATACTAATAAATAATCATTGTCGCTTTTATGTTATGTTATGTAACAGAAAAGCAATGACAACTACCCTCCTTATTTCTCCTACATACTCTCCTAACTACCGTCCTACAATTTGCACGTGGTAGAAGTGAAACCTTAAAATATAATACGTTCGCGTATACAAAATACCACGGTTGTTGTGATGCCTTCTATCAAGCTTTGCACTACGCATGCGCACACAAACACGTACATAATGCTTCCTCTCTCATGTTGTCCTACGTGAAATCTTATGAATTTATATGTCTCTCTCTTTTTACTGTAGTTTTTTCATTTCAGCGACTCTCAAATCACAACGCTGCTAAAGAAGCTTTCACTTCAAAAATGTCATAGTTTGTAACTATATGTACCATCCGACAGTACTTAACAAACAAACCTTACCCGTAATCTTTAAGTTATATTTCATTCCCCCTTATTTACGATTTCTTTTGTCTTGTCATAAATTTATCCCAATTTTCACAGTAACGTGTGGTATCCCTACAGGCTCTCCACAGCCTCCGTGCCCCATTGAATCCTAATTGAGAGCGTTTATCGCACGCTGAGTGGTCGTGTGGTAAGCTGAGTGCTACACTAAGCTTTTGGCATATCGTTCCCGACGTAAATGGGTTGAGTTGGTTACACGTTTGTTTCCATGTGCTGATACCATGGTGTTCTTAGCGACCTGGACATAAATAAATGAATTACAGACAATTATTTAGTCCCAAACTAAGCAAAGATTAAATACCATAACAGGTCGTTAACGGCCGACCAAGGCGAATTTTCAGGGACCATTTAGAGGATGTCCTGAAAAAAGACCAGTTTAAAGTACCCTTAACCGACAAGCTTGTATAAAAAGGCTGATGAGAGTTGAAGAAGCTGGAGATGTATTTCAGGGTCATGTTAAGTGGAAATCTCTGATATCTGACTACCCCTGTGGCTAAAAGGCTTGATTCTCTGTATGTATGGATTATACATAAATAAGTTATAAACTAGCTGACCCAACGCTTTGCTATGGTAACGTATATACAATGGAAAAAGAGCTGGAAAAAGAGCGGACAGACAAACATACAAACAACAAATTTGTATTCTTAGATTATAGACTAGCGGCCCGTCCCGGCTTCGCACGGGTGGACAAAATTCCTTTTTCTATCATTAAATATTTTTCCGTTATCTAGCGTCCGGTAGATGAACTACTTGCGATAAACGCGTTGCTATGGTAACGTTATTGATACAATGGAAAAAGAGCGGACAGACAAACACACAAACTACTGTGATCTTAGATTATAGATTTAAACGACCATGACTTGGAAACAAATGCTTGTATTCATCACACAAAAATATGGCCCTACTAGGATTCAAACCCGAGACCATTGGCGTGGAAGGTAGGATCGTTACCGTAACAAAAAATATAGCACATTTTTGAAATAATTGCAAGTATCTATAACACAAGCCTTATAGTGCTCATTTAGGCCAATTAGTGTGGATGTAAGAATTAATATTATTATTAACTAGCTGACCCAGCCACGCGTTGCTGTGTAATAGTAATTTTAATTTTATATTATTTATTTATATTTTATATACAGTAATATTTATTTTTCTAAAATAAAAGTAGCTTAAGTTACTCCTTATTACATCAGCTACCTGCCAATTATAGTCCCGTCAAAATCGGTCCAGTCATTTCAGAGATTAACCGGAACAAACAGACAGACAGACAGACGAAAATTGGGAAAAATTATATTTTGGTGTATGTACCGTATATATATTCATATGCATGTAGGAAAAAATGGTTATAACAATATTACAAACAGTCATTCCAATTTTATTTATATACCTATAGGAAGCCTAAGTTTTTTGTCCTATAACGCATAATTTTAAATGGCATATAATTATTGGCATCGTTTGTAACGCAAAATATTTGTTAATTATATAATTAAAAAAAAAATAGATTAGTTTCACCCCAATAAGCCGCGCCCAAAGTAAGCAGTATAAGACTTTTGC
This sequence comes from Calamotropha paludella, assembly GCA_927399485.1. NCBI lineage: Eukaryota > Metazoa > Arthropoda > Insecta > Lepidoptera > Crambidae > Calamotropha > Calamotropha paludella. Next base: position 626,173 of record OV656822.1, read on the forward strand.
TATCCTTTGAGGACGTCTTTTTACTGACAAGAAGAACGGGCGCAGGAAATACGTTAGCTTTAACAGAAGAAGCGACATTTACAATATTGTATGTCGACATCATATATAATCCACAAAAAACAGCTTGACCGCTATCTCGTTTGATGTGACGCGCTTGCCTAGAAGATACCTATTCACTCATGACTTGAAGACCCCTAAACTGTATTTGTCAGGAAATACAGACTCAGTCAAAGAATTCCACTCCTTAGCGGTACGTATCACGAAATTGGAACCAAAATGTCCGTCTATTATCACAATAGCAGTAGTTATGGTTTCAATACAACGATTATTACAACAATGTCAACAAGTATTTATTTTTAATAAGTATACTTAACGCGGAAAACTCCTATAAATTAATATATAAGGTACTGGCATTCAAAAACACAACCGCCAACCAATACATTTAACTTTTTTGTTTGCCCACAATTCGCACGTCACTTTCCCAATTATCGGGGAAGCTCCAAAAGATGTCGTTTGAGTAATTTCCCCAAATGAACGGCTTTCATTGGCACAGCTTTTTTTCTTAAAAGTTCCACGAAAGGTCTTTAGTCTTCCTTTAGGGTTGTCACAATTTTTCTTGTGAATTATCGTGAACAATTTTTTATGACATTTTTATGCTCAATTAATTTGACTCAAAGTTGCAATCTTGAAACTGTTTTGAAATTCCAAGATTATTTAAGTTTAGTAAAAGAAAAAAGAGAGATAGAAGTAAGACATTAGTTGTTAAGAAATTAAACATTTTGTGATAGTTAAAAACACGTTGACAATTCGAATACTTTTATTTCATTTAGTTCAGTATTAATCGTAAAAATTGTTACATTTTCAAAAGAAAGTGTAATTCTTATTTTAGTTTATTGCATTTATAAATGAAGTGATAAAAAAGAGATGTTTGTTTTTTCACGCTTTCACGTCTTAGGTGCTCAACGGTTAATTAGAAAATTTTACATAAGTACGCGGATGTATCAGGAGTATAGAAAGGACATATCTTTTACCCGTTATTAATATTGCATTGAAAATAGCAGGTTAAACCTAAAAATAAAGAGTAATCATCTTATCTTCCACAAAAAGCATTGACTTTTTCCTTAATATACTTTGTTAATAAAACATTTCTTCTTTTTACAAACACACACACACACACACACATTAGTATTATTTATTTTTGTTACCTAGGTTATAATTCTTCCACTAAATTTAAATACACAAAATAAAAGAAGAATTTTGAACGTAGCTCGTGTAGCCCATGTAAGAACTGCTTACGCCAAGAGGCAGTTTACAGTACAATCCGCACATATTTATAATAAAATTAATAAAATTCTTAATTTCCACGCCTTGACATCATATTCATGCAAGCAACAATTACAAAGTTGGCTGCAAACAAAAAACTTTGATGAAATTGAAAACCTTATAATATAAAAGAACAATGTAAAGCATAAATTAATTATAATTAATCTACATATCTCTTCCCATGTTTTACACGCAGTTATACACACAACATTAAATGCAATCAACTCTTTCACATCTTCATACACCTTTTATAACTCATCGTACATGTTTCGTTACACTCACACATACACGCACACACATCCACACACGCACACACATCCACGCACACACACACACACAAACACACACATGCACACTTTTCTCCACGACACACATTCAACCTATCTTTCCAACATAATTTACACCACCTTATCGAGAACACAGAACACTATTTACACTCATTGTATATAAACAGTCACCACAAAATCTGTTTTATTTTTATTTTATTTTATTTTTTTTGTTTTGTATTCATTCACTCATTAAGTAAGAAATGGTTATTTAAAACAACATGTATCTTTTGTAATTTTATAAGAAGCGCTGCCCTCTAACACAGGTTTAATACTTAAAAGAGGACACCAGCCACTAGTTATGTACGTTTTTAAAAGAGACTGAATAAATATTTTTTCATTTTTTTTCATTTTTTTCATAATAAACTTATACATCTGTACATAACTCCCAATGTCTAAATGTTGTCTGTCACATTCAAGTGACAGCTAGCATATTTAATGTCAATTAATTTGAAGATTGTTATCTGTACGAAATGTGCCGTGCTGTACTGTAAGACAGTAAATCTATTGAAATCGTGCAATATATTTAGAAATACACCATTCGATTTGAAGTTTTGTTAATGATTTCCGTTTATGTAGTTAGATACTACTAAAAAAAATTAATACTTGTTTTGCATTTTATTCTGAAGGCAACCCTAAGCTTAATGAAAGTGACGGAAATTGGATGGTTTTGATAGGGATTTAAGTATTGGACAAATTAACGCATAGTCTTTCATTGACACGCTTTCAATATTTTGATATTATCTGTAATATCCTAAAAATAAACAACAACTAAAAAAACAAATTTTGTTATTCCACTTTGATCATTTAACGATAGCGATAACTGCAACAATTTATAAGCAAAATCACTTTATATAACTCATCTTGGTTGACACTATGTTGTTAATAATTAATACTGCTGTGTCACTACTGATTTTCATACATTGCCTACAGGTGTAGTGTATCAAATGTATGTTTAAATAGTTTATAGATATGACACAACGGTGCTAGGCGTCAACGTATTTAGACGCTTCATAAAACAATTTTTGGAGTCTTTTCTTTTCTTCTTCTTCGTAGTTCTTAGTCTTCATAGGTATTTCTATTCCCCATCTGTAAAAGTATTAGATTTTTAGATTAGATGATTTCAGACAAACAAAAATTTGTACGTCGGATGGCGTACTGTTATACCACTGTCAGTCGCTTGAATGCCTGTAGGTGTTTTTGTCCACCATAGTGTTAAAGAGACTTGATTTACAAAATATAATGCCGTACACAATTCTTGTCCTAAATTAAAGATCAATTAATGTAAGTAAGGAAAGATGTTAGACCCAATGTTCACCCCTGAGGTACGCCTATAGTGACATTAGCTTCAGAAATCTTCGGATAACCAACATTATAATTATACATATCTCATATCTAATTTTAATTCTTGAAAGATCAATATTAAGGATCTTGCCTGAATTAAAAATAAAGATAGTAGCAATGTATGACGATTATTACCTTAATCGTCCTGTGATATCTGCTCGTGTAAAAAGTCGAAACATCAGGATTAAAAATAGGAATAAAAGCGTATTGAATCCGGGAAAAGAGGTTTTATTTAAACGTTTAGTTTCACAATTCAAATTTTCAGCGTACAAACTATTTTTCTTCGACTTTTAACAAATCGGTTTTTCGTGACAAATATGGTGGTTCCCATATGTCACTGTCGCATCGACGCACTCTTTGCCTGAGTCTGTGTTTCCTGACAAATACAATTTAGGGATCTTTAAGTCACTAGTGAATGTCGCTTACCATCAGGCAAGGTCAAGCGCCTGCCTATTAAGAATAAAAACTGCAAAATATAAAATAAAAATTTCAAAATATACATGTGAATGACGTACACAATTGCCCACATATAAAAAAGCATAAAATTAAAAAATATTTAAAAATCGACTGTAAAAATATTAAAATTTATATTTTTTTTACTAAAGCGATAAACAAATGAACAAATTATTACAAGAAAAATTCAACTCTCTTGGTAGCTCAATTGGAAGAGTTGACTCTCGATGTTGTAGGTAGTAATAACTTGGACATGAAGAGACGGAAGCCATTCGCAACTCGTAATTTCAATGGACATAAAGTCACTAATCCGCCTAATGGACATAAAAGGCATAAATTTACATACTTTGCAGGTTAGGTTTGCTCGGGTATTTTTTTATTCATTACCAGCCAGCAAACTTTTTGAATTTATACAAAATGATAAGCATGAGTTCTTAAATTATACTTTTTAAATTTCTACAACCTAATATGGACTCGAAGAGCCGGTGCCGACAACTTAAAAAATCTGTGTTTTGATACGTCTGTCAAGGTCTCGGTGGCTTCATTGGAAAAGCACTCGCCCGGATAGCGAGTTGGTGTGGGATCGAATACTACCTTATCCGAGACAATTTGAATTCTTTTTTTTTAATAATTTCTTAAGTTATAAAAGTCTAGCAGTTAAATGTTTAAATAACGAAAAATATAATCCTGGTTACTATTATTTTTATTTTTACGAACATTTACGCCATTTACGCCATTTTCCCGCAGGGGTACGCTAGTATCACAGATTTCCGCTTACCACGATCCTGACATTATATCTCTCGTTTCCTCAACTTTCATAGGCCACAAGCTCATCGGTTAAGGGAACTTTTGACCTGGCCTTCTTTCAACACATCTCAGTCTATTATCGACTTGCCCATGTACATTGGCCTCAAATACTTGTCTAGTCAAACTTCTTTTGGTCGTCTTTTCTACATCTAAACTTTCTAAGCATCCCTTTTTCTTATCTGTATATGTCACTTAAGGAGTTACGCCATCGATTCGCCGAATCTAACGACAGGGAAACATGTAATGAAAAAATCGACAAAATGGCAACAAAGTAAAAAAAAAATTATGCGTGTCAGCTCCGACACGTGATCAGAGTTTACTCCTTAAAACAACTTTAATCTTAAAAAAATGTTTGTATACTGAATGCTATAGTGTGAAAGAAAGAGAGAGAGTAAATGTGTACTTGGAACTGAGGAGCGGGAAGCGCTATAAGATGTGCGAATATATAACGCAGAGAAAATGTGACCCTTCATTTTTTTGTTAATGTTTGATTACTCACCTATTTTTCATACCGTGCGCTACATTTAAAACGATTCTTAAGGAGTTAAACTCCTATAAAATCCAAAAAGTCAGCAATTTCAATCTGTTTTTTTTACTATTTTTTAAATATTTGTCTATTTATAAAAATATTAAAAGAATCACAAGTAATAAAGAGTATTATCAGTTACATGATTTTAATGTGCGTCTTCTTAAATAAATAAGTAATAAATATACTCATTCCTAACTAAAAGCAATACGTAATTATATTACTTGCTCTTAAGCTTGTTAAGTGATTACTTGTCTGCCAATCGGGTTGGGAATATGACATTTAGTGGATTATCAAAGTTTCGTGAATATCTTGTTTAAACATTATGAATAAGTTACAAAGGGGATGCCGCGGTTATGGAATTAACCGATGTGTGTATTTGTCTCTAGAAAGGTCTCAATTATAATTTCATATTAATTTTGGAGCGAAGCGAGCGAAGCTCTCATGTATCAACTTCAATGACGAAATTTATGTAACGCTATAACTCTGTGAATTCTTAGCCAATTTTCGTATTTTTTGTAATGAATCGAACTAACAGGTTTAGGACAAGATTGTGAGCACGAATTTTGAAATTCACAATAATAAAAAAGTTATGATTAAAAAACATTGGCTCTATGGGATTTCTCATTGAAATGAAAAGCGCGTGCTTTTTGAAAGTTTTCATCTTTTACAATTTAAAAATTTACTGCATATTATTGATTTTTATTGGCGAGCGGTTTTCAGGCTTTACTAATTAAAATTTACTTGGTGAATTCGTTCACAGGCGTTTGGCTGAGATGTTTAGTATTTACAAATAACGAGTAAAAAAAGGAGTGAATTAAATTAGTTAAGCCTTGAAGACCACCTTTTTAGTCATGTTACATCATAATACTTGAACATATATCTTTGAAATTTTTATCATTCCGGAAAAGAATTTTCCATCACAACTCTGGAAAAAAAATTATTTTCATCTTTTTAGTCAGCTTATAAAAACGTGATTTTTAAAAATCTTTTTTTAATTCTATTTATTTAATAGCCGGCTTTAAATTTTGTATTTCCTGTTTTTACTTATTCGTTAAAAATATTTTTTATTGTATAAATAACAGCGATTATAAAGGTCGGAGCGTTATATTTGTCCTGTCAAAGTGACGTTTTTCTGACTGTATCAAAGGGAAAAAAGGTGTTCTGTTAGAAGGTTTTTTTTTTAATAAACAGAAATTGTTAAATCAAATAATATATATGAAAATGTTATGTAAAATATCCTAATACTTTTTTTAATAAGAGTGGTTACCATTTGGTCAACACTAGACATAAAAATAAACTTGATGTTTTAAGCTTCAGATTATAAAAAGCACTATATTTGTGTTATGGATACGGGTAACAAATAGACATACGTATATGATACATAAATATTGAATATTTATAAAATACCCATGACTCATGTATAAATACTCGTATTCATTAAATAAACATCTGCCTCTTCCGGAATTCGAACTAAGGACCATCGGTACGAAAGGCAGGATCGCTACCGTTGCACCAAATACTGATTAGTTATAAATAAATAAATAAAATAAATCACACACATTGTTGTAAACCCAAGTTAAGTAGCTAAAGCACTTGTGTTATGGAATCCAGAAACAACGAGGGTACCACAACACCCAGACTCGAGCCAATATACAAAAGTTCGTTTTTTACATTAACTCGGAGTGATGTGACCATGAAAAATGGTATGCGGGCCACTCGACCATGGAAGTCGTTGAGTGTATAAAAGCAATTATTTTGATAATCTTAATATCTACGTCTGTTAAACCAAATCCATTATAAATTTCCTCATCTTGTTTTATGAGATGTGGTAAAAATTAACATTATGTAATTAACCACCCAAAGAACAGTTGTTATACAGATTAAAAGCGAAAGCCGCAAGATAAACTGCGCACCAACTTTGAAAACATAAGTCGCTTAATAACGTTTTGATTACTTTGCCGTTGATAATTTAATTTCGGCAATAATTAACGAGATGGTTTAAGAAATTCTTTTGTGAATAGTTTACAGAAATTTGCTTCTGTGTTTTTTTTATTTAAATACTAGCTGACTCGCCCACGCTTTGTGTTATAAATTAAAATAAAACTTATCCTATGTCTTAAGTCGAAACAAATCCAGCAAATAAATAACATCAAAATCGGTTAAGTAGCTTCGGAGTTCATAGCGGTCAAACATTATGACAGGGAATATATATATATATATATATACTATCTGACCTGGCCACTAATTGCAGTGTTATAAATTAAACCTACCCTATTTCTTAAGTCAGAAAAATTCCAGCAAAAAGAAAAGTCATTAAATTCGGTTGAGTACTTTCAGAGTTCATCGTGGTCAACACTGTGATAGGGTAATTTTATATACCTATATATAGAATAGCTAACGCGGTTAAAAATATTGTATACCTGGAAAATTAATGTGGCTCAATTGTAATTTAAAATGAAACCTATTCTATGTTCTAAGTCGTAACAAATACTGCAAAATGAAGAAAAAAATCGTCAGATACGGTTGAGTATTTTCGGTTGAGTAGTTCATTGCGGTCAAACACTGTAATAGGGAAGTTTTATATATATGTTACCGGAAATGTATGATATCAAGGAATTGTATACAAATCCTAGGAATTGTGTACAATTCCGATATTATTTAGGAAATGTATAAAATATTGTTTGAAAAACTATATAATGCATAGATATCCTAGGAAATGTGTTAATTTCCACGGAATTGTATCTTATTCCTATATTGTATTAGGAAATTTATAAAATAAATGCTTTCGGTAATAAAACACGTCGTTAAAATGAGAATAATATTTTTTATAATAGCACTCATTGAGACAATCGGGTGACAGTCATGCTGTAAAATATAAAATGTTCATATTATCTTACTAATTAATGCTTCAAAAATCAACTATCTATTAACTTTAAACGTATCACAAAATCAGCTTATATTATTCTTATAACCTAACCAAACCTAACCTATCTTCTAATTAAATCTAATGTGATCGACTTGGAGACATGTTAATCTGTACTAAAAGAACTTAATAGTGCGATTGATGACAAAAGATCTGATAGCTTCTTCGGCCAACGTTTAAGTATAGCTATCCAATGAGGAAACGCTGTCAGTCTTTTGGGTACATTTTTCTAATACTAGTAAAGATAATATCGTTAAAGTGATAATTTTCTGACTTTGATTGGAACATCCACTTAGACACTTTGATTTGAATCATGTTTGGGATATAATTTTCTAAATCATTAATGAGAGGTAATGCTATTTTCGTTTGGCAAATTAATGGTTAAAAGTTAGTGAAAATATGTATATCTACTTAATAAATATGTTGATGATAACGCACTATTTTTATATGATTTTATTAAAGACTGTTTTTGTAATATTGTCTGATTTATTAATTTTCTAATTTCGTGCTTATAATAATTAATTTTTGTCAAAAATATATGAAGAAGTACAAAATAATTATATTTATTTAATGTAAAAAATAGCTTTTTTATAGTTTGAGGTTAATTGATAAAATAAAGAATAAATAATGATACAGAACTAGTTTTCAGGTCTTCATCTACACACACACACACCAACACACACACACACACACACACACACAGCACAGCACAGCACACAAACACACACCGCACATACTAAATACACACATCTACACACCAAATACACACACACACACAGTCTTTATGATTTAAAATAATATGTTATTTCTCATGTTTTCTGAGTGTCTGATGTGTCTTTCCTAGAGGTGGGCGCTAATAACTGCGACACAGTCTTCGACTACTGCGGTCATTAACGCTTCGACTGTTTTTGTCAATAATTGTTTTGTATATCAAAAATTTTTTTTATTAAGGTTGGTCCATACCTATAGTCCATTTTTTTTAGCATTAGAAATTATGTAAACAAAGAAGCAGTGGTGGCTAACCTTGTGCTGGAGTCCACTTTGACCGGCTTTAGGCTCGTCCATTGTTGAACAGATTAAATAACAAATAACAACAAAAACTTTTAACAAAAATTTCAACAAAAACAATAGAAACTTTACAATTAACCAAAGCAAATAGTCAAAACAGATAAATGCAGACGTTGACGTTTGCCGCTATTGTTGCAAATGGCGGCCATGTTAAGCGACCATTTTAAAAATCACCTAATATGGTTCGTATTACAACACTGCTAGTACTTTTTAATTTTGTCGTGTCAAACTGACCAACGTTTCGTTCCACGAGTTTGTAACTTCTGCTTCTTAAGGTACTTTTTAGTGTAAACTTTTCACGATGTTACGTTTTGCTTGTTACATTATATGTGTACAATAAAGTACCCAAATTTTGTTCTTTCTAATGCTAAAAAAAACGGACTATAGCAATGTATCTTTTTTGCGCAACATAGCTAAAATAAAGACTGTAATTATATTGAGAAATGTATGGTTTCACCAATACTGTGCCGCACAGTACCTAAAAGCCAAGCGTATTTTCTTGCAACAAAGACATTACTTCAAGTAAAGATAAATCGAAGATAGCTAGAGATGTGTCTAAAAAGATCAGTCGTTTTCAGGGTTGCCACCTTTACATGAAATAAATAAAATATTAAAAACGAATTAGATACTAAGTTAAAAAGGTACATGACATTTTTTCAGTCTGTTTAATTTATTCAACTGTCTAAAGTAAATTTAAATAAAACAACTTTTTCATGGTTTTTGCGCATATTTTATATTTAATCCCGACGTGTCGACTCGCCAATTTTTCAAGGAAGGACCTCCCAATTTCCGACCTGGTGGTAGATTCAGTATTGTACATATGTAGTGACAATATAATTAAATAAAATTCAAAAGAAAACAATTTTGATTTCTATAAATTTTAAAAGTTAGGAACGTGCCTAATTAAAATATTGTGAAGACAGTAGAAAATATAGTACGACCATTGCCTTAGTCATCCTGTGATCACGGCTCCTGTAAGAGTCGAAAGTGCGCGGAAGTGTAAGTACTAAATGAACAATTCCCAGATTGGTAACAAAAAAACAACTGTATCTAAGGCGAATTCAATAATGTATTAGTACAGTAAGGCTAAATACATAGAAAACAAAAACAAGTAAGCGTGATATGAAATGATAAAGTGCCATCTTTTGACGATTTAAGGAACTATGAAACTAAAACTAGTGTATTCTTATGAGTTTATACACTAAATAAGTAATAATCTTTTTAAGTGGCTAGTGTCTTAAATGTGATTACGGATTCTCATCTTTCGGGTTAACATGATATTAGCTAACATAGTCAACAATTTGTAAGTATATATAAACCTAGATCTTTGCTAGAGATCAAAGGTTTATTTCGAGAATGCTCGCAAAGCTAATGAGATCAGGAAACATCCCAAGTTTAATAGAGATTGTACAATAGGCCTTGGAGTATACCACCTGCCAAGGATAATTGTCACAAATCAAAAGAATTCAAATCAAATAATTTTATTCTGGGAGTATTATGTTACAAAGCTGTGATCACAAGTTCATATATTTTCTACTACCTTCACAATATTTTAATCAGGCACTTTCCTAACTGTTAAAATTTCTATAAATTAATTTATTTTTATTTTAATTTCACTAAAATTACCGTGTATACTACTGAGTCTATCACCAGTTCTGAAATTGGGAGGCCCTTCCGAGAAGAACTGAAGAAACTTGGGCAGGGAGACCGACCTCCACCTTACTTTTATTATTTGCAAAAAGAACTAAGTATATCACTAGGTCTTGCAGTGTGGGGTATGAACTAAATAGGCAAATTATTGATTGATTTTTAACCGACTTCAATAAAGAAGGTTATCTATTTGAACAGTATGTATGTTATATTGCCAAAATTCCATAGGTTTTTGTATACGTTAGTCTATGCCAGCTTCAAAACATGGGTGCCATATTTAATACTTACGGAAGGTAGCTAGCTTATCCGTTTTTATAGGATACATTTCGGAGAGTGTGCAGCAGAATTGCACAGCCTTGTTCCGCTGTTCCCATTATTCATCGGACAACCAGACATACAAATAAACGCCACCGTTATATGATTGATATACCAAAGAGTCGCACTAAGTGTTTAGGTTCCAATTTTGTGATACGCACCGCTAAAGAGTGAAATTCTTTGCCTTAGTTTATGTTTTCTGACAAATACGATTTAGGTGTCTTGAAGTCACGCGTGAATAAATACCTTCTAGGCAGGCGTACCTTTTAGGTAGCGGTCAAGCGTTTTCCTATTCACGATTAAAAAATATTTGCCCCGTTTACCTGAATAACTATAAGTTGGATTGCAAAAATTATTTTGAGTTTGATTAGGAAACACTGTTTTCACTCCATTCTTGGTAACTAAAAAAATGTTGTCATTAGTCGTTTGGAAACAGTAGTCGAACATTTAAAAAAGAAAAACAAAAAATTAAGTTAACAAACATCTGTTACTGATTAGTTATTAACATAGAAATCACACATATTTTATAATATTTTTATACAGACATTATAATCCATATCAAATTCATCGTTAGATAGTGTCTAATATTTTTGTACTTTAATTATTTTTAATTTACATTTGCAGTGATACCTGTGAAGGAGTCGAAACGTCAGGATTAAATTATACGCAAAATACTTAAAAAAGTTGTTTTATTTAAATATTAAGTTAGTGATATTGTCAGCCCTACAGGTGTCGCTCCGTTAGTCGGCCCGAGCCGCTTGGCGTGACGGACGCACGTCGCGATTCGTTCCAAGCGTACGTCAAAAGACAATATCACACTACATCGTAGTATTTTGTTTTGTGAGTGGGTGTTGTGGAGTGTTTACAGTGTTCCCCGTATAGAGTATTGATAATATTTCGGATAAGAAACCATTAAATGGGCAAAAGTCTATTGGAATATAAAATATATTCCCTTTTGACTTCTCGCAAATAAATTTCAACGTTAGGTTATTTTCCAGGAATTTTTATATTGGGAAATGTGATATTCGTCCTTATATATTTATATGGGATGTCTATGTGTTCAGTGTATGTTAATTAAGTTGGTATTAGATGACACGGCCACGAGATGATTTGTTATATATTAAAATGAAACCTATCCTATGTCTGAACAAATCCAGCAAAATAAAAAAGTATCGAAAATTGTTGAGTAGCTTCGAAGTTCATCGCGGTCGAACACTGTGATAGGGATTTTAATTTATGTGATAAATGTTGATATAAATTAACTTTTCGCGTCAGATTCCTTATTTAACTCTCCCGATAAAAGCTGTTGAAATCAGCTGTTTTCAGACTCCGAATAATTTCAATAAGTTGATAACATTTTTAGTTTTATAAAAGAATAAGTTTTGTATGCTTAAAATGTAGTATTGGAATGGTAAACAAATGTTCACATTGCATATGTTTGGCTTATTATATACATAGCTAGGAAAAATAGTTTAAATTAAGTCAAAACTAAATATCATAACATAAAAATTTGAATAAATTAATATGTCAAAAATAGTTTTTACAGCATTAATTTCGAAATTAAAATTATTATTTTTCGTATTTTTTTCAATGCTATCTTGTTAGGTAAATTATGTTAAAGATACACACTGAGAACTTACTTGTGAGCTTAGTGGATTTTTTCTAGTATTTTTCAATTATAATATAATTAAAATGTCGATTTTACTGTTTTTTTTCAATAATCTTATAGGTGCATTCTTGTATACCTTGTAAAAGATGGAAATGTAGAGAGACAATTTTAACCTCAAAACAATTTTTATATAATTACCTAAATTTCACAATAAAACGTTAGATTTGATTTGAATGAGTGGTAGGTAAAAATGTTAGAAAAGTCAAAACATCTTATTTTTAAGTGCACATGAATAAAGTTTTTTCATTTGATATCTAATCCGCGATAATATACAATTCGCAGGTTCAAAAAGTATATATAAAATAAAATTACTGTAATATTATTGTATATCTATAATATATTTATATTAATATAACTTATTTGTGAAAGATATATGTATGCCTATTACTTTTGGATCCACAACACAAGCCTTGGATTATCTTTAGGCTCGGCTAATTGGAGCGAATGTAAGAAAAGGCGATTTCCAATGATTTAATTTTGTTTATATTTTTTGTTACTTAATATGATGATAAGAAATAATTCAACTTATCACGGGTGTCAAGCGAGAGAGAGAGAGAGAGTAATTGGAATGATTGATTCCCGGATGATAGCTGGGACAAGCAAAATTTTTTCTTTGCATTATTTCTTTAACTTTTTAATTATTAGTTTCCGTGATATAGTTTCATAAAAATCTTTGTAATAATGGGTCGAACAGGTGGGTTTAAAATTAGTCAAACAAAATATGTAGCTTATTTTGGAAAATATAAGGAAGTAAGCAAATTTTTGTTTTACAAATGGATATGGACTTCCGCCAAGTAACGCCTGATTCTATGAAGTAGGTGGGTTTAATTTACGCTGTGGTTTTTTTTATTAACTTTAAATTTAAAATATATGAAAGAATTGGCTAGAAGAATTATAGGTCACTTCGGGAGATAAACTTGAGATTTCTAAATAAATAAAGTAAGCTTTTTTTTGCTATAAAAACTCAAACATACTTGTATTTGAAACCATAGTATTTTTTTTTAAGAAAAAATTACAAAAAATGCTCCGTTAAAATATTGTGATTTATTATCTAATAATTAGGTGCTACTTTAAACATAGTTTGCTACCCCATGTATTTATATATAGGCAAGCAGAATAAATAACAATAAAATATATAAATTATTATAGAATAATTGAAATGACTTTTATTTTTTAAACATTGATATTTTATTTTCAATAGACTACGAACCACTGCCAAATAATTTGTCAACTGTATTATCTGCCCACAAATAATTTAGACATTCGGTTCAGTGAACAATTCGAACCAAAATTTCTCTTGGAAAAGTTCAAGTGAAAATGAAAAAATACATACTTATTTATTAAATCTTATTTGTTTTATTTTAATTTATTTTATTATCATTTAAATAAAAGATACATTAAATAATCCATAAAATTTATTCTAACTTAAAAGTATTTCATGCTCTATTAATGACCGAAGAACACAACAAAACCAATTATTACAATTATACTAGCTGACCAATCCACGTCTGTTGCTGAGTCATAAATTAAAATGAATCCTACCCTATGTCCTAAGTCTTAATCAAAATCGGTTGAATAGTTTTAGAGTTCAGCGCGGTCAAACACTGTGACAGGGAATTTTTATAAATAGACTTTAGTTAACAAATGGCTTTATAATTCTGAATATATATTTATTATGTCAAAAATGAGATTGAACAATAAGAGTGAAATCGACTATAATTAATTGCGAAACAGCGATAAATTAAACTCAGTTTAAAAAAAAATATATATATTTATCTAAAACATAACTGAATGTAAAGTTATCAAATAACATAGAGTCATAATCTATTAATACACATATTCATATCCGTAACCTTAGTATCCATAATACAAGCCTTACAGTGCTTACTTTGGGCTAGGCTAATTGGTGTGAATGTCAAATATTTTATATGATAAATTAACTATTATACTTATTGCTTACATTAAAAAAGGTAAAATTGAGCTGCTCAACTATTTTCGTACCTATTATTAATTTAAAACTACCACGACTTGCGAGCGGTTTGACTAGGACTTACCCACCAAGGGGCCGCACACACCAAAAGGCACTTTTTATGGACAAAAATCTGCCTCGCCTACAAATTTTGATCCAATTCAATGTTTTGTTTTAAAGTGCTTGGAAGAGGATAAGCTTTAACGTGTCACTGCCATTTCTTCAATATCTTGAAACATAACCTTTTAAAATGTTTTTTACCAAAACGATCAAATTTGCTCGAAAAAAATACTAAATATTTTATCTTTCTTCCATATTTAATAAGAAAAGTGCCTTTTGGTACACTGTGGGTCGTAGAGAAATGTCAGAGGGGCGTAATAGGTACCTACGTTTGTGTTTCCGAAAAAAAATCTATTTAACGCGTAGGTAAATAATTTAGCTAATATTAAAAAATGTGTTTCTAATCTTTGTTGTCAATTAAGGGGCATGAAAAATTTTTTTTTTGCTTCGTTGAGACTCGGCGAAATTAAGGTTGGGAAACCCTTGGTTAGACCCTAGTAATACCTTCGGGGTGAGCCGCTCACGATAATAGCTTACCATCAATTCCAGAAAGGATTAGTCAAGATCCATAAACAATTAACGAGCGGTTAGTGTATATAAAACTATAAAAATAATTAAAAAAATATATTAATTTTTATTATGTGTCAGGCGGGATTTGAACCCACATCCCTCTCTATTCGGGCGGAGGCTGAAAGAGCCTTTAAGCCTATTAAGCTATCGAGACATAGACCTGTCGAATTTATCCATATACTTCTTAAGTTGACATCGGCGTTGTATTTTCATTTTCTAAATACATACAACAGTGCATGTAATAAACTCATTTGCAAAAAAAACGGGCACCTAAGCAATGAACCATTTCAAATGTTAATATTGCTTTGTTTGATAATTATAGGTAGTTTTATCCTCACAATTTGGTAAATTAATAAGCAAATAATCGTTTTCATCAGTATTTCATAAA
Organism: Calamotropha paludella; assembly: GCA_927399485.1. Lineage (NCBI taxonomy): Eukaryota > Metazoa > Arthropoda > Insecta > Lepidoptera > Crambidae > Calamotropha > Calamotropha paludella. Next base: position 641,567 of record OV656822.1, read on the forward strand.
ATTTTTATACAATTTATGGGAAATAATGCTAAACCTCACTAGTAGTGTATGTTCGCTAGTAGTGCACATGCTCATGGAGTAAAAATAAAGAAGTTTTTTTGTTTGTTTTTCTTCAATAAAGTAAAAGCAGATAAATGTTTAATATCGAGTGTGACCCCCTCTAGCTAAAATCACAGCTGGAATTTGTTTGGGCATGCTAGCGAGTATATCCCGGATACTTGCTTGAGGAATACGTTCCCACTCCGCAGTAATCACATTCTTCAGCTCTCTGATGATCTGCGGAGCCGGTTGTACTGATCTCACACGTCGTTTCAAAACGTCCCAGACATGCTCTATGGGATTGAGGTCGGGACTTCGAGCTGGCCAATCCAAACGACGAATGCCGACCTCTTGAACATACGCTTTAACATCGCGAGATCGGTGGGCGCGAGCATTGTCGTCCATAAAAATCGAGTCTTCACCTAGAGCGGCCAATGCGGGTTGTGCATGAGGAATTAGAATTTCCGTTATGTATCGATGCCCAGTCAGTGAACCATTTTCAATGAAGACTAACTCTGTACGATCCATTGAATTTATTCCTGCCCAAAACATAACAGAGCCCCCACCATAAGGTGTGATTTCTTCGAAACCTGCCTCTGCAAAGCGTTCTCCTTGTCTTCTTAGCACTCGCCGACGTCGATCTTCACCGAACAGAGATATCCTGGCTTCATCAGAGAACAAAACCCTATTCCAATCTTCTTGTGTCCATGATTCACAATTTCTAGCGAACCTAAGCCTGTGAACTCGGTGCTCACGGAGTAATTTGAGGCCGCGGGCCGGGCGGTGACTGCGTATATTGGCAGCGAGAAGCCTCCTCCTGACCGTCCATACACTAATATGCACATTTCTTACTTCTTGGAGGTTGTTCTTAAGATCCACATACGAAAATTTGCGATTTCTCAATGCGCGACTCACAAGAAAACGATCACCCGTGGTTGGGTACATGGTTTTCTTCCAGAACCAGGCCTTCTCTCGACGGAACCAGTCTTCTGATATCGCTGCCAGGTCCTTTGGACCGTCGAGCGACTAACATTTAGCCTCCTAGCCACGAAGCATTGGCTGCAACCCTCTTCAAGCAGCGCGATAATTTTGGTAGCTTTTACCACTTTATCTACCATTTTTGATACAGCCAAACAGCACTAAATAAAGCTTTGACAGTCAAGGATATGAAATTAATCGACGAAAATTGAATAAAAGTTATGAAAGTCGATGTTAACTTCTGGAACTACGCGCCAAAAATATAGGATAAAAAGGGGTTTTCTGTAAAAATGAGCATCAAATGAAAATTTGAATTTAGAACGTACTTCTTTAAATACCACGGCATTTTTAAAACCGGCCAGTAACGTGTACAAACGATTGAAATCTTTTTTGTATTGTATCTTTTTAAAGATGAATGAAAATCAAAACCGCCCGTTTTTTTTGCAAATGAGTGTAGTTTTACAAGTATTTAACAAAGCAAGAATAATTAGTTACTATTATATGGTTGATATACCAAAGAATCGCACTAAGCGTTTTGGTTCTAATTTGTGATATGAGCCGCTAAAGAAGTCTGTGTTTCCTGACAAATATATCTAAAAAGCTCAAGTCCGATCTTGCATAGAAATAGCAGCCACCTCTGGGACGGCTCAGCAAAATACCAACTTGCTGCGCTGGAAACAATTCAGCGCAGAGCTGAGAGGCTCATAAGTGGCATTAGTTCACTCAGAATTAAGTCACTGTCTCTTCTTTATTGCTGTGATCAACAGGGTCCCATATTGGGTTAAAAATTACATCTACCAGACATGTAACATGTTGAATTCCAAATAAATTGTAAATGTAATTTTTTACTTATTAATGTACCGCTTACTATTAGGCGAAATAGCGGTCAAGCGCTTACCTATTTACAATTTTAATATATATATATATATATAATTTTTATTTTATAAGTATACAAAATGTTACAAAAATACCCGTAAAGCGGAAGCGGGGTTTAATGGTCCCCTATAAAGAGTCAATTTACAATATTTGAAAACCTTAGTATCGCATTATGAATAACCACCAAATTTTTTTTTTTATTTATGTGCCAACCATATTTCCAAATAATTAAAGAGTAAATAATACAGAATTTTTATGTACATTTTCACCTAATATCCGCGGGACGGCATAGAGTTAATAACAAAATGTACAGAAGCCGCTCAGATCGATATTACAAGTAAAAAAAAAATGTTAAAAGACCTGACATAGGTACTTTATGTTAGGTCTCTTTTAACCTAAACTAACACTTACTTTTTCACTTAGTTCATGGCCTACGCATAACATCATATCGTAATATTGAGAGTTAGAAAACATAGCCATTTTTTCACTTTAGAAATAATGTTGGTTAAAACACGAAATAATAGTAAGATATCGATTAGAAGATTTGAAACTGACAATTTTTTTTTGACTTGACGTTTTTCGAAGCCATCAGTTCCTCTTATTGAGTTTGCAAACCTTTTTGAATAAAAAACTTAAAATCCTTTAAAGAGTACACACTGTTAAATAAATAATCTATGATAACTTTAGTTCTATCCAGTGACAACTTACTAGGGTTGACAATATTTTTCGCTTTGTTAATTTATTACATTTTTTACGGGGTTTTCTGTAATACATTGTATATTTTCTAAATCAAATTGACGCTCTGGCGTCAGCTTAAGAAATACTTGAAAACCTTCAATGGGTCTGTCAAGGTCTCGGTAACATAATAAGAAGAGCACTCGCCGGGATAGCAAGGAATGTGGGTTCGAGTCCCACCTGAGACAATTTTTTTTCTTTAGATATAAATATCTAGCAGATTCAAGCTTAAATTACACAAAATATTTAGGAAAGACTTTTTCTTGAACGCCAAAGCTACACTGTCTGGCTTACTGGCCACCAAAAACTGTTTTACTCGTTCTTAGCAGATTATTTCTTTTATTTTTTAATACATAACACAAATCACAATTATTACAAAGATAAATAGAAATAAAATTAGAGTCGGCATTGCAATCCAAAGGTTTTTGTAAACAGAAAAACCAAATAAAATTAACCTTCGCTACGTAGACAACACAAGAATTGATAAATATATTTTATATTCGGCTCGAAGGACCATGGACCAAGGGTCCTCTTCGTTTATAAATAAATCAGTGCAAAGTGAAAAATGAAGTACACTGTATGATGACTGAATGTGAACTAGTAATATTAATTATAATAATTATTACGAAATATTCGCTGCGGGTGTGAAATGCTGACCTCGCTGAATGTACCGTCGTTTGCACCATACATATATTTTCGTTCATACATATGTACATACATACATATACTTCGTTTTATGTTGAAAATTCGATGTTATGTAGCAACTTGATGAAGAAATGCATCTCTCTTTGTAAATAATAAATGGAAGATGGAGGTCGGTCGCCCTGTCTTAGTTTTGCCAGTTCTTCTCCGAAAGGCCACCTAATTTTCGAACTGATAATTTAATTAGCTTATAATTATCGTATAAATAAAATGAAAAAAAAAACAATTTAATTTCTGTAAATTTAATAACAGTTGTCGGGAATTCATTTATTTATTTAATATAGTGCTTAGACCTATTTAGACGACCGTTTGGTGTACAGGTAGAGATCCTGCCTTTTACACCGATGGTCCGGGTTCAAATCCCGGTAGGGGCAGATGTTTGATGAATACGCGCATTTGTACTTAAGTCATGGTTGTTTATATATATTTCTATTTTTGTATCATATATGTATGTCTATCTGTTACCCTAGTATCCATAACACAAGCCTTACAGTGCTTACTTTGGGCTAGGTTAATCGGTGTGAATGTAGGAAATATTTATTTATTATTTATTTATCTCATTTTCTCCTACGTTAAATCTTATGAATATTTATGTCTGTCTCTTTTTACTGTCGTTTTTTCGTTTCATAGACTTCGAAATCGATGCTAAAGAAGAAGTCATTTCCAAAATATTATCTATCCATTTTAAATAGCATGCAGAATTATAATTAATATGAAATCTCAATAAGTATTAAATGACTATGTCAAGTCAAATTACAATTCTAATTTAGATTTATATTATCGTATAAATAATGTCATCAAATGACAGAACTGTATAAATATAATGATAGATAAATTGGCAGAATAGAAAAACAGAAAAATGTAGATTAATTGTTACAGTACTCACCTGGATAGCGAGATATGCGATTTTTTTTATACTTAATAGTCAGGCGCTTGACCACTATCTCGCCTGATGCTCAGCGACGATGCGTTCTAGGATGTGACGCGCCTGCCTAGATGATTCCTATTCACTCGTGACTTGAAGACCCCATAATTGTATTGGTCAGGAAACACAGATTGAGGCAAAGAGTTCCACTCCTTAGCGATACGTATTACAAAATTGGAACGAAAACGCTTAGAGCGACACTTTGGTATAATAAAATCAAAAAGTGATGTAAAAAACCATTGTTTTGATGTAGAAAACATACAAATAAAGGTATATTTTACCCGTGCGTGCGTTAAGAGCATTGAGAAACGTCACGGCGACTTTTATAGGCTTTACGTGCCTTCTGTAGCCCGAGATAGCAGAATTTTGGCCAACTGATAAAAAAACCAATTGCAAAAAGTTACATAACTTTCGTGTTCGGAGACTGTCCCCGATCAATACTTTATACATATATATGTTACGGTAAATGTGATTACTGTGGTTATTTTTAATAATAATCAGTAATTATTAATACTTACCTCATGATTTGGTTAGGTTAGGTTATTGAAGTTTTATTATTAATAATTGTTGGTAACTACCCGCCCGTCCCGGCTTCGCACGGGTGGACAAAATTCTTTAATTTTTTTCTAATATTAAATATTTTTCCGTTAGCGCCATCTAGCGTCTGGTAGACGAACTACTTGCGGTTAACGCGTTGCTATGGTAACACGTATATAATGGAAGAAGAGCGGGAAAAAGAGCGGACAATAAATTTGTGGTCTTAGATTCTAGATTATTCATAATTTTGCAAATGCCTTTCTTTAGCACCGACCTGGGTTCGAATTCCGAAAGGAGCATTTATGTGTCTGATGCGTTCAAGCTTTTTTTTCGAGTCACGGTCGTTTGTATACGTATTTATGTATTCTATGCGTCATTTAATACCCACAGTACAAGCTTTGTTTTGCTTGGAACTAAATAAATGTCGTGAATTTGCCAAAATAAGAAATACTTTTTACGGACTTGTTACTAAATACTAGCTTTACTTTACTATTTATTGATATATTGGGTATTAAAATATAATAACTGAAAACGTAAGTTATGAAAAGTATATATGAAACTGTAGAACCTGGCACAGGTTTCTTGAAGATCACTCACTACTACTAGGAAATTTTAATTCGATAATAACCAAACCGTATATTGACTAAGAACTGGAGTTACAATAATAATAAAAGTATATATACAATCCAACAAGAAACTATTGTTGCGTGATTGACAGGCGTATAGTGACATCTAGTGAGAACTTATGTAACTATATATCGAGCCTTTTCAGGAAGAACATCGTAACCGCCATTTTGCATATTTTACAGGAGAAGGATTTTTTAAAATATTTCTTAAGATATTTATGCCATCAATTTAAAATTCTTACTGAGTGTAATATGGGCGTTTATCTATTAATCTAAATGTTGAGTTTTGCCTCAGTACTTTAAAATCACATACGTTCGTCGCTTACGTTAAAACTGCCGACCATTTTTAGTTTATAGCTGTTATGACTATGTCAATTACGATAATTCTTAATATGAAATAGGTAGTCGAAACAATATTTTTGCGGAGTTTTTTAAGCTGTTTCACGAAATAGCATAACATACAGAGACGGACAAACAACTGTAATTAAAAACATAATTTTAGTTTTAGAAATCCTAAAGCTTTATAAAATAAAACCATAAATCTAAGTACGAGTATTTATTAAAAAAATAAGCACAAAAAAGATATAATTATTTTCATCAGTCTCTTGTGTTTTTATCGTAGGGCAAATCCAGATATTCTTTCGCATATCGCTTTCATAAATGCTTTCATTGTAACAGGCATTTAGTGTAACGCAGTGTGAAATTTCAAGGGTTTTTAAAATCCTGTTGGCAAATCTTATCTGATTCAGCGCTCTTTGGTAAATAATAATTGTAAAATATTTTCCGACGATCACTTTCTGTTCTATTTCGACCGTCTCACATTCCGTAATACAAGGTAAAATGAAATCTCTTTGTCCCTGTAACGATGCAAGACACCAATAGAGCTCATGAACGCAGTTTCTCTTGATTTCAGTAAACTTATTAGCGCAGTTGTTCACGCATTTTTGACCTAAGCAGGGATTTCGTTTGACACCTTTTCCGACCTTTCTTTTAGTTCTTTAAGTAGTACTCGTTTCTTTCGCATACCCTTTATACCAACGATACCTGAGTCTCTCTCTACTCTTCTATGCTATATAAACTTTATTTTCTTGAGTCAGAACTTTCAATTATCGTCATAGGAATTTGCATTGCCGACGTAGATGGGCAGGCGTAGTCATCCATACTTGTAAATATTGGCCTTTTCTATTTTTTTCTGATAGGAATATGCCAAGTTTGATCAGAGTCAAATCCGCTACATGTATACTTTTAAGCATAGCCATATCGTGTTATATTGAAAAGTACTTTTTCAATAGAAGTTGTCATAAAACTTGTAACCTAACACCTAATTTAAGAAGTCAATGCATTGCTTTAGCTTTAGGTAGGTACCCAACATTATGCATTCGTATAAAAAAATAGCAAGGAATTTTATTTTTATTCGCTTAAATATCGCCCACCTTATTATGCGAATTATTATACATTATAAGCTTAAGTAGTTGCACATTTAACTTACCTCGATATTCGATATTTACTTAAACACTCAGTTTTCGTCAATACACACTAATTTAAAATGGAAATCAAACAAGTAACTATAACACTAAAGCCCAATAAACTTCAAATTTTAAACACGATGAAACCAGTTTGAGACGCTACACTACTTGTGCAAGTACATTTTGATTCACGGTGTAAATGTCATATTTAGTTAAATGTAAAAAATAAGTAGTTTACATTATTTCTATAACTAACATAAATTAAATATTGTTTTGCTACATTAATAACCATTTTTTTTGCATTTATTTAAGCTTTATAATGTTACAGTTTGCGAAAAACTAAAAGCAAAACATATTTTATTTTTATCCCAAGCGACAAGTATTTGACTTACGTTACATAATTTATAATCGTAAGCGGCTGGTAGTATACTTACGATCTATCAGTCGATGGAGGTTACGATAAAAAACTGATTGCGTTGTAACTTACAATAAAAACTTGTAAATTTAATAAAAGTGTTAAATATTCTGCCTTTAACTCCTAAGTCAGTGCAAAAGATGCCAAATCCGTTGATCTGGGGTTTACTATAAAAACACTTTTTTGGGATTTTAGGCGCTTACGATGTTTTTCCTGAAAAGGCTCGATATTAAGTTAGACATGCTATTACAATTTCTTGAATACAATCAAATGAATTTATTGAAAACACGGTCAAAGAAATATATATATATATATATATATATAAAAAGGAACATAAAATTAACTCCAACAGAATGTTTTTTAATTGGTTCGCTCTTGATCAAGCCGGGGGCTCAGACAGGATCCACGATGGAACGAGCTAACCCAGAAGGTGCATATTCACCCTTGTTTTTATCCATATTATTTTTTGTTGACGACACCATTGCGACACTCATATGTTTGTTTAGAGTTATGAGCATGTGTTCTAAAATTTTTTGATAAAGATATGTTGTAGTTGTACCTAGAACATAAAAGATGGCGCTTATGTCAGCTTAAAGAATAATTGGAAAAATTCGAAACGTCATTCAATGTCTCGGTAGCTCAACAGATAACGAGGAAATGTCGGTTCGAGTCCCGCTTGATACTTGAGAAAGTTGATTTTTTTAAGTAATAAATTCTTTGCATATAAAAATACTTATAACAAAATACTTACAATAATATTACTGCTGTTATATATGACTAGCTTCTTGCTCCTGTTCTTCTTGTAAAATAAAATATGCACTGAATAGGTTGTATATAAAAAAATCTTAGGCGATGAAAAAGAACTTTTTTTTAAATGCATTTGATTTTTTGGAGTTTAACTCCTTAAGATCATTCCATATATAGCGCATGGTATGAAAATAGATGGGTAGTAAAATCAGACGTTAACAAAAAGTGAAGGGTCACATTTCCTTTGCGTAATATACTCCCCGCTGCTCAGTCACAAGTACTCATTTACTCTCTCTTTCTTTCTCACTATAACATTCAGAAATCATGTAAAACATCATAAATAATAACAATAATAATAATAATAATAATTTTCTTTATTTCTTCTCTCACATAGAATTACACATGGTACAGTTTATGACTTAATCTAGAAATAATTATAAAATTAGTCTATGCGAGGGACTGGTCCCTACTAGGAGACCCTGTAAGACAGAATAAAGAAATGAATATAAATAATAATACCAAAATTTAAGTAATATATTTTATCAAATTAATGTCAATTAATATATGAATTCATTTACATTTATTTTCCTAATCTTGATATTGTCAATTTCTGTCAAAAAATTATCTTGATTGATTCGCTTTCCCCCGCTATATTCATCTTGCCCTCTCTTCTTTGTAAGAAAAATAAATAAACAATCAATAAATTTCCATTACACCGGCTTGTCTGTTAATTGAACTGTCAGAAACAAAACGCTTAGCGTAGCAGTAGTTGTGCTTGCTTAACAATTTAAACTGTTATTACTGAGGAATTTATGCAGTTATGTTCGTTTCAAGATAATTAAATGTTCATTTATTTATTTTGGACAGCAAATAACGTTTGTAATAATTATATTTTTACATTCACACCAAATAGCACAGCTCAAAATAAGCACGGTAACGCTTGTGTCATGGATACTAGGGTATAATATCGACATACATATTATGATACATAGATATGTAATATTAACCCTTTTTAGTGCCATACATATTTTACCAATATATGTTATAATGCCAGTAAAAATGTATATTTTTATAGATAATTTATATGAACAAAAGTTATATGAACGATGTTTATAGAAAAAAATATGCGATCGAAGATAGTTAGAATGCAACTTAATGAATAAAAATACGAACACGGTAACGCGGCCGTCACTTGCGCACGTGCGCGCCAAAGAGCTGTCAAAAGGAGCGCTATAGCGACGCTGGCATTTTTCACAACTAAAAGGGTTAATGGAAAAGATATATAAATACCCATGACTCAGGTACATGTTGTCGTATTCATCACACAAACATTTGCCTCTTCCGGGACTCAACCCAAGACCATTCGGTGCGAAAGGCGGGCGCAACCATTGTTCTAAACGGTCGTATTCTATATTAAAATCGTCGTATATTAAAATAAGTATTGTTTATTGTGAAGCTTATTGTCATTAACTTTTTATAACATATATGTACAGTCATCACCAATTAGATGTAAATACCGTAGAAGCATGTTACAATACATTAATTATTTATTTTTGTACTGTTATCTCTTTTCTTTCGGTCGATTTTTTCCATTTGACAGAAATTGGGCCCTTTCTTGGTTGCTATTCCTACCTGCCACACCAAGCGCTTCGCAATATTGATCAAAATGCGTACAGCAAAGGAGTGAAAATCCCTCCCTGCGTCTGTATTTCCGAAAACTTATAACCCGTCCATTTTCAAAGCCAGAGTGACTGGGCATCTTCTGGGTTAGTTCGTTCCATCGTGGATCCTGTCTTGGCCTCCGGGCTTGATTGGGATCAGGAGCGAACCCATTATAAATAAAAAAAAAAGATTTCGTGTGACATGTTTAAGCACGTACAAAATTAAGCAAGAGGTTAATTCTCGTCCACAAACAGAAATAGAATGCCTCAATTGACTTTCCTTTGTCCCCTAGCAACTTGGGCACCCTCCGAACGCGGGGGGAGTGAGGCGGTGAATCCGGCATGGATACTTCGGCCCGGCTTCGGAGTTATGTCAGACTTGTACTGATTAAACACCACTTAGAATGTGCCATAGCCTAAAAAGGCTGTAAAGGCTTCATCTAAGCGACTGCCTCGGGGAATCGCCTCAATTGACAGCAATGCAAGCCTTTTATAGTATCAAATAGTGGGGAAAAACGCCACTTCGACTAGAGACAATGATTTTATTGGCCCATAACACATAAATCATTTTATATAAAACAGTGTAAAAAGATAATAATAGTAAAAAGGAAAAAAAATAAAAAGAAAACATTTATGATGGCCAATCAGGACCCTGCCTCAGCATAATGTCAATACTCTGTGACACGTCACAGTGCATCGGCGCTGGTATTCTGGCAAGGTCTGTAGGAGGTACTGTGTAAGAACAAAATAGTTTACATATATTTACACGAATTAAACTCAAACCAACAAAAATTAAACAGGATTAAAATTTAAAAGTATAACGGGATTTACTTACCGACTAAAACCAATCACAGTAATCAACCAATTACACGTAATCGTTTAGTGACTTTCAAACACCATGATAGTCTTTTAATTATTGTACAATTAAAATTAATATTTGCTCAAATCTATATGAAGCTAGATGAAAATAAACTGTAGCATTTAAAAACAAGGAGTCATATTCAAATCTTGTTCAAAAAGAAAAAAGTTAAACTTCTATGACATTTTTTTTAAGTATTACCAGTAATTGTCTTTGTCTGCAGTTATATTTTTAACTTTTTCATATAAACTAGCTTTTACTCACGGCTTAGCTCGCGTTCATGTAGACTGCCAATTAGAAATTATATTTCTATCACACGGAAACAGTATTTTTTTCTGGATGAATGGTATTATGTACTTTACTTTATCCCTGGCAAAGTGTATGCAAAATTTCATGATGATCGATTGAGTTGAGATGTGACAGTGCAACAAAAAACTCACTTTCGTATTTATAATATTGGTTAGATTATAAGACTTTTACCGATATGATGTAAAGCCTACAATTTGTGCAATAACATGTTCTTATTATAACTAAATTCATTGAAATCAGTCATCCCGTTCTTGACTTATAAAAGTACATACAGACAGACAGGCAAACAAACAGAAATTAAAAAAAAAATGTAAAATTAATATCAGTTAGTCAATAAACGAATATTTATCAAAAAAGTTGTCCAAAAAATAAATGTACATACAGAACCTATAGATTTATATTATAGATCAGGTTTAATCCATCCATTTAAACAAAGAGGTTTTACACACTACAACTAAATAAAGTCATTCCGTTTCTACAGAGTTTACAATTAAAAAACAGAAAGTTATTGCTCTTTAACGGATAATAGGAAATTCTAAAACTTAATTTTGGCGGGTTTATTGTTTTTTTTTTTTTTTTATAAGGGGTTTTGGCTTGGTTACAAAGACCTTTGAGCCATTTCTTCATATTAAGTCCATTCTTGTTTAAAGAGTTGATTTATGAATGATATGAATGATAGATTATCAATGGATGATGAATGAAAAGTGAAATAGGTACCTATTTCTGCCGCAAAGCAGCAGTGCTTGCATTGCTGTGTTCCGGTTTGAAGGGTAAGATATGGCAGTGAAATTACTGGGTACAGTGACTTTACATCTTGTGTCACAAGTTGGCAACGTACACTGTGGTTCTTGTGGGGTTGCAGTTTTGCTGCGAATCTCACAAGAACCACATGTATTATAGGTGACTGTTACCACTTACCATCAGGTGGGCAGTTTGCTTGTTTGCCAACTTCTGCAATTAAAAAAAAAAAAAAAAAAAAAAAAATATCTTAACCTAGGTTTCAGTAAAGATGTGGGGTTTTACTGAAAATTTCTCGTGGACTTCTTGAGAGAGCGAAAAGACACCATCCATTGTTTTGTTTCACTTGCAAACACTCGTGCATCTACAGAAATACTTAGTGGTTAATAACCCACCATTATTACACACTAATATCAACCACAACACAAATTTTAACAAGAAAAACAAGACCACCATAGTGACGCTTCCCGCTCCCGCCAAAAAGTCCGCGGGTTTATTGTACATTTTCTTTAACACAGATTATATTTGACGAGTTGAGTAATAATGACAGCTGATGAGGTTAATTAAAACGGGCTAAGGGATTGAAGGGATGGACATCCAATGATCGATGACACAAGTCTGTGGAATAATTAATTAATGATTTATTGAGGGGCATAGATCCCTAAATATTTTCACTTGTTACAATGTATACAACATATTATAATATTATCAATATTATCTTACATTCAAACCAATCAGCCTAGTGCAAAGAAATCACTATAAGGTTTGTGTTATTGATAATAGAGTAACGGATATAAATACATATATGATACATAGATACGAGCTTATAGCTTTTCTACCTATATTTATAGGTAGAAAAGCTCGTATTCATAATACAAATATCTGCTTTTTCCGGGATTTGAATCTAGGACAGTAGATGCGAAAGGCGCGATCGCTACTATAGCACCAAACGGTCGTCAGATTTTAGGATAAATATAAAAAAAAAAACAAATTAAAAGCACAATTAATCCAGTAAAATGGTTATATTTAAATGTATATGTAATGGCTTGGAAGTGTAACAACGAAACAATATAATAAATTATTTTTAAGATTATTAATTAATTTATTTGTTATTGAACAATTAAGAAATATATGTTTTTATTATTTTGCATTCACAATGCCCTATTTTTATAAGACATAAAAATATGCATGTAAAAAACAACTACGCCACCAAGCCCTCAGGTGGGATTCGCTCATCGGTCAGAGCACTTGCCCGAAAATTATCAATAGTGAGTTTTGGATCCCACCTGAGGGCTCAGGGGCTTAGTTGTTTTTTACATGCGTATTTTATATCTGAAATATAATAAAATAAATAAATCTAGATACAATGAAATAACAAAACAAAAATAAAAAAGGTGAAAATCAGCCTCACCGCTGCTGTAGAAAAAGATGCCCGAAAGGCTGACAGCGTTTCCAAGTTGGAAAGCTAAACTTATATTATTATTTTGTATGTGGTAACTGTTATGGAGGACGGTCCCCTGCCCGAGTTTTTTTCGCCAGTTCTATTCGGAAGGGCCGCCTAATTTCCGAATTTGTGGTAGACTCAATATTGTACACCGTAATCGTAATGAAAATTTAATAACTAAATAAAATGGAAAATAAAACAATTTTGATTTGTATAAATTAAAAAAATAACGGGTTGCACTCCGGGAGTGCCGGCAGAACAAGGAGATGCACAACATTGGCGTTGTGCATTTTGATGTTTTGGAGTGGTTAGGGAATAATTTCGCACGAATTGCTTTAATTTTTAGTACAAAAGTATTATCATTTATGTGATAAAATACAATATTCATTTATTGCGCTATCGTTCATAAACATGGCAACAAACACACACGTACACTCGCGCAAGCGCCCTGCGCCGCTTAAACGAAACAGTAAGAGCAGGCATACATTTTCGCCGCGCGGTAGAGAGAGAGGGTGACACTACTTCCTCCCCAACGCCGCGTCGGCGGTCTTCTCTCCGTCCATCTTACGAATTTTCGATCAGGTCACGTGTCCTGCCGCGAGTTTAACTTTTTTACTCATCCCAAAAAGTGCACAACGCCGCTAAAGAAGTTTTTACTTTAAAAATAATTATGCCCCATTAAAATATTGTAAAGGTATTGGAAAATATATGACGAACATTTCCTAAGTAGTCCTGTGATCACTGCTCCTGTAAAGGAGTCGTAACGTCAGGATTAAATATTAAATAAATTATGCGCAAACAACCGTGAATTAGTTGTTTAATTTAAATGTGTAATGTGCGCGGAAGTGTAAGAGTTACATATAAAAAACAAGAACAAACGCATTGTAAATCCAATTAAAGTGTTTTTATTTCAATAAAATTTTTTAAAACTCAAATTAAACGAACATTTATTAATAAAACGAAACAACAATCAAAACCATTGCTTGCAGCTTACCATATCCCCTGAGGGATCTAACCTGCTTTATATAGCAAACATCTGTATTCACGTACACAAATATTCAACCGACTCTAGGCTAAGCTAGACTCATCCCAGGGGATTGACATACATACAACACTTGGCAAATCTGAGCATGTTACCGAATATTATTACATGTCTGATGGAAGCTAACAGATCTGTCTGGCGTTCGCGTATGATTGATCGAAATATCGAAGGCAGGGGATTGATAATCACGTCATCGAGAGATATATTTTTTGTAGTAATATCGGTTTTATTTTACTTTACCACAGGGAAACGTTGAAATGAAAATCAACTTTATTCAAATGTATTTAAAGTAAGTCATTAAATTTCAATTCAAGAAAAAGGAGAGAACGGCATTCGTCACTTTATCAGATGTAATAATAATAATATTTCTTATAATCAGAACAACTAGCTGACCCGGTAACGCGTTGCTATGGTAACAAGTTGCTATGGTAACGTTATTGATACAACGGAAAAATATCGGGAATAAGAGCGGACAGACAAATACACAAACAACAAATTTGTGTTCTTAGATTAAAGACTAGCGGCCCGTCCCGGCTTCGCACTTGTGGACAAAATTCTTTAATTTTTTCTTTAGCGCCATCTAGCGTCCGGTAGACGATCCACTTTGTGGTTAACGCGTTGCTATGGTAACGTTATTGATACAATGGAAAAATGAGCGGGAAAAAGAGCGGACAGACAAACAACAAATTTTTGTGTTTTTAGATTATAGATTAGCCTAGCCCAAAGTAAGCACTGTAAGGGTTCTGTTATAGATACTAAGGTAACGGATAGACATACGTATATGATACATAGATGTGTGATATTCATAGAAAAAAATATATAAATACCATGAATAAAAAAAAACGACGGGTTGCACTCCGGGAGTGCCGGCACAAGTGAAAACTTTAATATTAACTTTTATATTTTATAATGGTTAAGGAATAATTTCGCAAGAATTGCTTTAATGATCAGTATAAAAGTGCTATCATTTATGTGGTAAAATACAATATTCATTTATTGCGCTATCGTATGCAAACATGTCAAAAAACACACCAAGTCGTGTTCGTTGCATTTTTTTGTGCGATTTTGCACATGCGTAATGAATAAAATCAGTTGAACGCATGCGTTCTCATGACATTACCTGCCATTTTAAAATTTCATAATGACCTTTTTAAAAATGACGAGCAGCAGTTGTAATAATGTATACAAAATATAGTAACACTATAACTATAGTATACAAAAGCACTACAACAATGTTTTTATTAATTCTATTAACACTTTAGATTTGTTTTTTTTTTAACACAATACCATAGCAGCAACACAAGTCAAATGAAATATTTAAATAAATATTTTTTTCGTTTAATATTAATTTATAAAATAAATATAAAAAACTCTCAATCTCGTCTGTCGCGAGGGCACGAACGAATGCCCATGCAAAGACTGCGTATAGCATGCAGCGCTCTCGCATACCTATACACTCTGAGTATACATATAGGTATGTAATCTTGTCTGTCACGAGAGCACGAACGAATGCCCATGCAAAGAGCGCGTATAGTATACATATATTATAACAATACACGCGGAGTATATCTGTGTAAAATCTCATCTGTCGCGAGAACGGCTGAAAATGCTCACCCACAAAAGTGCCCATCGCGCCATAAGAAATTTTCACTTCAAAAATATATAAATACACAGTATAGTCGGTGCGAAAGGTCAGATCGTTGCATTTGCACTAAGCGGTTGTAATGACATTTAATATATTGGATATAGTTAACACACATAAAATAAAATATAAGTATAGCTATCCAATGAGGAAGCGCTGCCAGCCTTTTGGTCACCTTTTTCAACAGCAGCAGTGAGGCTGATTTTTGTCTTTTTTAGTTTATTTTTAGTTATTTTATTATATCTAGATTCATTTAATATATAATATTTCTTTGTTGTTCAATAACAAATAAAAAAAAATCATGATCATAAAAAAAAAAAAAAATATGTTATTTACTTCCTACACTTCCGCACCTTTTATACATGTGAATAAAACAAACAAAAAAACCGGCCATGTGAGAGTCGGACTCGCTCACCGAGGGTTCCGTACTAACATGTAGGTAAAAGTTTTTATAATTTTTATATATTTTATGCATTTTTAATGCGATCTTATAAGATAAATTATTATAATAGAAAAATACTAGAAAAAATCGACTCGGGGCACAAGTGAATTCTCAGGCGGGAATCGAACCCGCAACCTTTGGAAATCCGGTCCAATGCTCTCCCAATTGAGCTACCGAGCCTTGCGAACACTCGTCGAAATTTTCGAATCGGGTTCGATTCCCGCCTGAGAATTCACTTGTGACCCGAGTCGATTTTTTCTAGTATTTTTCTATTATAATAATTTATCTTATAAGATCGCATTAAAAATGCATAAAATATATAAAAATTATAAAAACTAAAATGGCTGTTTCATCTTAATCGATTGACAAAACATTTGTAAAAATGTTTCTTTGGAATACGAGAGGATGTTCCTCTCATTGATGAAACAACGCTGGCCTACAGCGTAAAAATCAGGAAGGTACTAGAAAATTTCGACGAGTGTTCGCAAGGCTCGGTAGCTCAATTGGGAGAGCATTGGACCGGATTTCCAAAGGTTGCGGGTTCGATTCCCGCCTGAGAATTCACTTGTGACCCGAGTCGATTTTTTCTAGTATTTTTCTATTATAATAATTTATCTTATGTAGGTAAAAGTCAATTTTTAAAAATGTTTTTGTTATATGATGTAACTAAAAAATCACGGTTTTCGCAATTTTTCCTTTATCTGTGCTATGAGAAGTTCCTTCGTACCAAATTTCAAAATTCAGAGTTTACGGGAAGTACCCTGTAGGTTTTGATTCCCTTGTGAGTGGCGGAAATTTGCGGAATAAAACGGCTGTATCGTTTGATTGCGTTGACTTAGAAGTTTGGTTTTTTCACATCTCCAAGGGACAGTAGACCTGAGTATCTGATATGAATTCCAGCTTGACAGCTTGACAGCTTGACAGCTCCATGCGTTTCTGAAAAAAGAGACTTTTCCGACGGACGGATGGATGGGCGGACATCAAAGTGATCCTATAAGTGTTCCTTCATCACACAAATATCAGCCCATTCCGGGACTCGAATCCAGGACCATCGATACGAAAGTATTTAATATGCGTTTAACCTGAACGCTGACATGCGATATTGTGTGGCCTCTCAGGGCACTACAATATTTAAAAATAACCTAAGTATTCAATTAAATAATGAAAATATTTTGTTTCATGTACTAAAATATACTTAAATATAATATTTTTTCTTATTATCGTTCACAAGACTCGAAAAACTCCTACATAGTATAGAAACAGTTTTCCAGTGAGTGCTCCTTCAATTTTCTTTTAAGTGAATTAGTTTTACTTTCATCTTGGAACAGAACAAAATAACAATTTTATAATACGAATTAATGTTACGAAAATACGTTATAAATAAATATTTATACATATATATAATAACACACACAAACACAAACACACACACACACACACACACACACACATATATATATATATATATATGTTATAAAATTATAACAACATAAATAAATAATATACGGGAATATTTTCTAATAATCATATATATTAATCATATATATATATATATATATATATATATATATATATATATATATATATATATATATATATATATAAATATATATATATATATATTCAATATTCTATTGGAAATTCATGTTTTTAAAAATTTTCTTTAAAGCCATTGAATATATTATTCAAAAGTACTAGCAGTAAGGTACACTTAAAGTCATTTTCTTACTTTTGTTTCATAAATTGCGGTCGTAGTTTAGAAATAGGTTAGACTAAACAATCTTTGCGGTTGAAATATTGAAGTGACCCATATAGACCCATTTAACCTATTCGTGTGACGGCAAATTACACCCTAATTACTGGAACACAAAAGCTAAAGCACTTAGACTGCTAGTTGGAACATAGTCTTTATTCAATTACTTAGGTTACCTCAAATTATATACCCATATAATGAAAAAAACCGTTCTGTGTACTTATGTAAGCACGTAAGAAGTTATACTTCTTTATCTTTACTAAACAAGAATAATTACTATTATAATTTTATATAAATTATTGTTAACTGCCATATATAATTTAAAATCACACACACACACACACACACACACACATTCATAATTAGCGGCCAACTTCATCCTGCTGGTTTATTCTATGTCGCTTTTGCGGCCAACTTCAACATGCTAATTTTGTGTCACAGTGATGCGCGCGCATCTTAAAATTTCACTCGCATCATTTTTTCATAACGCGCCTAAAGAAGAATAACTTCAAAAATTGATGTTTTAAACTCACAGTAGATAACTATTCACTAACACTACTATTTATTAAAATATAAAATATTTTAATAAATATCATGTGGGATTCGAACCCACGACATATCGCTATCCGGGCGAACGCTTTAACCGCTGAGATAGCGACACGCTGGCAGACGAGTCGAAATTTACAAACTTATTTTAACTTCCACTATGAGCTAGTATCGTTCCACCAATGTTGAACACTAACTACCTTCAACATCGAAAGTAATATTTTTACAAATATTAAACATTCGAATAAGTTGTATAAGCTATAATTATGTTATTTATTTTTATGTTTTAAATTCCCAATGCAAAATTTCTATAAGATATTATATATCTACTAGCTGTCCCGGCCACGCGTTGCTGTGCCGACTGCAGTGCCATCTGCCGGACTGATTTGTGAATCTAAACCATTCTCAGATCCCCTTGAACACACACAAAAAAATTCATTCAAATCGGTCCAGCCGTTTAGGAGGAGTTCAGTGACATACACACTCACAGAAGAATTATATATATAATTATTTACTGTTTTACTGTATTAAAATATAATATATATTTTTTTTATTTTGACATTTGGTCTCAAATTAACGCAATAGAATGCTTTAGGGATGTTGTTAAAATAAATGATGTAAGTAAAGTTTATTAAATTTCTGAATATTTAAAAATTTATAAAAAAATATTATAAGGTTACAAAAATAATGTTAGGGTAATAGGATTAGGGGAAAATTGGCAAGCTATGTAATATCGCATGTATATTACAGTACTCCATGTTAATTAAAATTATTTAAAACTATAAGTACAGTATTCACATTTTTATTTGATAACTATATAAATTAAATAATAAATAATAAAATAAAAAATCATTATTTATTTTGTTCTACCCACATAATAACATGACGAACGTTTGGTGTAACGGTAGCGTTCCTGCCTTTTTCACCGACGGTCCTGAGTCCCGGAAGGGGCAGATTTTTATGTGGTGTATACGAACATTTGTACCTGAGTCATGGGTATTTATTTATGTTTCTATTAATAATACATATCTATGTATGTGTGTGTGTGTGTGTGTGTGAAATATTACTGTTAAATTAAGCATCCTCGAAGGCTCTGATTAGAGAGTGACCGAAGGGTAAACCTACCTACTTTCTGGTTAATACTGTCCTATTATGAATACTAAATATATAAAATACTTAAGTAAGTATATAAATACTGTTAATGTTTATTTATTTAACTTAACATTATAATATTAAAATTAAATGTTTTGAGAGATTCTTTTAAGAGAAAAATCTATTTCTCTCAGGCGTCAGGCTATGTACTTTAAAATAACCTCAAAATACATCTTGATATCTTAAAAGTAATATAAAAATTCAATTTAACTTAACTTTTTCTAAATAATTAGAAGTAATAACTTAATTAAACTTAGTTCACACACACACACACACACACGCACACTCACGCACACTCACACCCAGAGAGAGAGAGAACGAGAGAAAGAGACAGAGAGAGACAGAGAGACACACACACAAATTTTAATACTTCCAATTTAATAATTCCGTATTTCGTTTACAGCTATTAGACGTCTTATGTGATAATTTTCTCCTAAAATATAGTATCTCCTACATAAGGGACAGAGGAATATTGTTTAAATTTATCATTGTATTGTAAAATTATTTTTCTAAGGTTATTGTTGATGTGCTATTTTTGGAGAATTTTTACTATTCTTTATATATTAACTAACTAGTCAACAACATATTGTCAGAAGTTCTGAATTTTCGTCGGAGCAGAACGCCCCGTACCCCAACGCCCACGCGCTACTCATACACGTGACTGGATAATTAGGCGATCCACCAAAATGGAGGAGCTTTGTAAAACCTTCTCAAATGAGCTTAACATCTAAAAATGTTTTGAATGTAAAATATACTAATATATATTTTTAAACACGCATAGAAATTCGATCATTATTTTGGCGACCCTTTGGTACAATGATTGCGATCCTGCCTTTCGCAACGACGGTCCTGGGTTGTAGTCTCGAAAGGGGTAGAAATTTGTGTGATGAATACGAGCATTTGTATCGGAGTTATGGATATTTTTATACAAGGTCATTATATAAACACCATCCAAATTTATAAATGATATTCTTTGAAGAGAGTTACGAAACAAGATTTTTTTCTTTTAATATCACTCAGTACTAAAATATTAAGTTAAGGCTATACAAAGTTATCCGAGGAAAACTACCGATTTACTGTCACAACCCCCGCCCCTCCCCCCGTATTTCATTGATACATTACGCTGCGCACGGTGTTGTAGCAGATGACTACATGACCTCCCCCACCCCCCCGCCGCCGCCGCCGCTCCCGCTCCCCGCTCTCGCATATTTCATTAATACATAACAATAATTGTCATAAGTTCCAAATTTTTCCTTCATACTTGATCGGGCTTAGGACCGTCAAATTGCAGAAGGTATGAGTTGTTTTCTAATAACAGATAAAAACTTTGAACGTAAAAGTAAACCATACTTTTTGCAATAAGGCGTATTTAAAAAATCTGGAACAACTTAGGTACAAAAATTGGTTGGAGTATAGCAATGGCTGTGCAAGGCGTCTAGAACTTAAGATTTTTTTTGTCTCACTGAAACATACAAAACTAAGAGAACTATTAACAACAGAAACTAAAAAAACACAGGAATCGCATACGCAATACGAAAATCGGTATTAAAAAGCAATAAATTCACTGATAACACATTTCAATACTTTTCCTAGTCCTAAACATTAACATCGCTCATTTAATACTAATCCGAAGCCGGATGAAAAATAGAAAGAGTAAAATTATTATTAGATTTTATAATTTTTATGACTCACCCGGATTGCGAAAGGTCGTGGGTTCGAATCCCACCTTAGGGCTCGGAGACGTAGTTGTTTTTTCATACGTATTTTATATCTTATAGAAATATTGCATCATGAATGCAAAAAATTAAATAAAAAGCACATAATTATAGCTGGTTCCATCTTAATCGATTGTTTAATATTTGTAAAAATATTACTTTCGATGTTGAACTCATAATAGAAGTTGAAATACGTTTGTAAAATTCGACACGTTTGCCAGCGTCTCGGTAGCTCAGTGGTCAGAGCACTTGCCCGGATTGCGAAAGGTCGTGGGTTCGAATCCTACCTGAGGGCTCGGAGGCGTAGTTGTTTTTTACACACGTATTTTATATCTCATAGAAAATATTGCATTGCGAATGCAAAATAATTAAATTAAAAACATATTTTTTGAAGCCTAAACGCCCTGCACACCTTTGCTATACTCAAACCCAATAATAAATAAAAGAACCAATCATAATACACTTACATAAAGTTTGAAAACAATCGTTTTAAGAGTACTTCATTAACTGTTCAAAATGTAGACCATTTCTCTCCAAACAGAGTCTTGCACGTTTACGAACATTGTCTTTAATTTTATTAAGCACTACAGTGTCATTTTTCACTTCGTCAAATGCACGGATTATTTTTATTTTTAAGTCCTCGAGGCTTTGGGCCTCCTCCACATAAACCCGCCGTTTAATTTCGCCCCACAAAAAAAAGTCACAAGGCGTGAGGTCTGGTGATCGGGGCGGCCATGGGACGGGGCCTCCACGACCGATCCAGCGATCACCATGTTCGGTGTTTAAATAATCGCGAACTGCGGCCGCATAATGAGGTGGTGCTCCGTCTTGTTGGAAATAAAACACGCGATTTTGAATAAGCGCGAGTGGTACTTCGTCCATAAAGTCGGATATTACAGTGCGTAACATATCAAGATACGTGCTTCCGGTCAACCGCCCTTCAATAAAGAACGGCCCCAGTACTTGGTTACCGATAATACCCGCCCACACATTTGCACTAAAACGCACTTGATGATGGTTCTCCCTTATCACGTGCGGGTTCCGGAACGACCACCAATGCTCGTTGTGTTGGTTATACAGTCCCACGCGAGTGAATAAAGATTCATCAGTCCATAAAATAACAGCACCAGGATGTTCAATCAGCCACTCACAAAAGGCACGGCGAGGCACGGCATCTGCTTCACCTAAAGACTGCACTTTCTGATAGTGATAAGGATGCATGGTTGCGGCGTTAAGTAATTTCCACACCGCGGGTTGACTTACGCCGAACCGTCTTGCTGCGTCATTCGTACTTGCTCTGGGATTTCGATCAAAGAAATCAAAGATTTCGTCTTCGATTTCAATTGCAAGTCTCCTTCTACCACCTCCTCGAGCGTGTGATGGCGTCGTAAATTGTCCGTGGTCAAGTAAGCGTTGATTCGCAGCTAAAATGGTTTGACGATTCGGTGTTGTAGCATTTACGAAACCACTATTTCGAAGACGAGGAAGACTTTCAGCTTCGTACAGTGCACAGGCACCGTTTAAGCTTTCTCCACTTAAAATATAGCACCGTACCATCTCGTAATACTCGCGATTTGAATACATTTTGTTAGGTAGGTATTTATGTGATGTAAGCTCGCGGGAGCACAAGACGTACGTCGCGGGAGGTTCCCGCGTGACTGATTTCATTGCACAGGTGTCGCCACAACTAGGGTTGCCACCCGTACGAAAATACTTTATTTCGAATGATTTGATTTTTTTGGGATTTTGAAAATTTTAGTAGTACAGCTCGACAATAAAGAGTTGACAAAAAATATTCCGCAACTAATGTACACTTTTTGTTGGCAACACTTCCTTATCTGTCAAAACTGTCAAGAGGTTGACTAATTTTTTGCTTAGTTAAGAAGTCAATTGTTATTCTAGTGTGTTTTACGTGATATTTCTTTATCCTGGGTTTCATCATGAACAAAACCTACCGTATCGGTTCTCGCACAGAACAGAACTCTCTCTCGGAACAGATAGTGAATATGTTACACCGAAAAAATGTTTAAAAGAAATGATAGGTCAAAAAGAAAAATAAACGATTGCAGTAAAGTATAAAAGTACGTGGGAAAACGGACATGGTGATTGGTTAATTTATGATCCACAGAACGAATATAATGGAAAATGAAAATTGTGTGGAATTACAATTGCTTCAGTATAGGAGTAGGACAAGTAAGAAGACAAATTTTCTTTTTCTGTGTGTGTGTGTGAATTGATATGGTTGCATTAAATATCCAAACTAAACTATGCTATGCTAGACTGTAAAGATGCTGTGTTTGCAATTGTTTAATAGAAATACTAATTTGATACAAACTGCAAAAAGCAATAAAAAATATGCTTTTAAACATAATGATAAAGGAAAATAAATTGTACTTTATTTTCATACTATGTACTTTTTTTTCTTACCTATAATAACCAGTGTACTTTAACTACAAAAATAAAAGGTGGCAACCCTAGCCACAACCTGCGCGCGCAGCCACGATCGCGGCTCGCCGCATGCGCTTCGAGTATTTAAATTGAGTAAGTCATTGTTCTAACTTTTTGCAAGTTATAAAAACATCGACTTCAAAGTTATTACGGTTTTCGGCAAAAACAAACAATATTTTATTTCCCTTCATTGTTCTAATAGAAATAGTAGTATTTATAAGGCTATTGAATTATTGATTTTTATTTTTTTCTTTTATGAAATAATCATAATTTACTATTTCAACGTAACATAACAAATTTACGGTAAACATTATTATTTTAATTTTATACAACTGTCCGTTTTGCAATAAATGGAAAAAAAATATTGATTATTTTTCCTCTTTTAAACAAACAGGCAACAGTATTTTTTTAATTATTTAGCAAGAAATGGTTTAATGCGAAACAAATTCAAATAATTAACAAATTTAAATTGTTAGAATGACATTAATTAATACAAATAAATGAATCGTGGTCAAAAAGTGCACTACACATGTGGACTTATACTGCAGGCAACCGTATTATTGGACTTTTCATTCTTTTTCGAGGTCCAGCTTCAAAACGGTAAGTTGTATAAAAAAATTGTTCAAACAAAAGTCGTTGACAAAATCCTAAGGAACAACTTTTACATTTACATTTTTGCAATAAAAATGTATTTTCAAGGTGAAAAATAAAAAAACACCGTTTGAAGACTTTGGCGCCACCTACTGTGTGCATTTGTTGGTGTACGGGATTGCAGCAATGACACTTTTTGTAGATTTTGACGTCCTCTACATTTTATAATCAATCGATTTTTCTGTGAAATGCATACATTCCGAGAAAAATGCATTTCAAATTTTTTTGGCTCGTTTTTGGAGTTTGCAAAAAGACGCACCAAGATGGCGCGTGGCCACCTTCAAGGTAGATAACTAACACCATTTTACAGCAAATAAAACAACTTTCACCCATTCGGCAATTTTCTCACTCAAACGATTTTTTCTTCGACAGATTGACTTTCTAACAACTCAATTTTGGAAAAAGAAAGTTACGTCGTTCTTTTTATTACTGTACCTCGGCATCAACACCCCGCGACCCCACCCCGCTGTTTCATTCAAAACATTTCGGCCGTGTTTGACCTTTCGGGCGACCTTTCTTTTGACCAGTAACCAGCTGTTGTAATAATTCGCTCGGACAAAATAATATTTTTGCGGAAATTTTACCTACCAATTTTTTTTCATAAATGAAGTGTTTGAATGATATCTAATGCCTAGAAAAAATTTGGATGGTGTTTATAAAATAACCTTGTATATTTCTATGAATATGACCTATTTATGTATCGTATATTTATGTATTTATGTATCGTATATTTATGTATTTATGTATCGTATATTTATGTATTTATGTATCGTATATTTATGTATTTATGTATCGTATATTTATGTATTTATGTATCGTATATTTATGTATTTATGTATCGTATATTTATGTATTTATGTATCGTATATTTATGTCTATCCGTTACCCTAGTATCCATAACACAAGCCTTACAGTGTTTACTTTCGGATAAGATAATTGGAGATAAATGGAAATTGCTGTACAGTCAATGCATGCAAGCAGTGACCGGCACTAAATGATATTAAAATCCATATTATCCATAGGTGGATATGAAAATCTATAGCAGCAGCAATATTATAAATAAAATGATCAATGAATGATGAAATACCCTTTTCTCTAGGTTTCAGTAAAGGGTTTTACTGAAACCTCCCCATGAACTTTTTGCGTGAACGTTAAAAATCATCACATCTGCCGCTGTTTTATTTCACTTGCCACGCCACCAATATTAAGTGGTTAATATACAATTTTTACATACTAATAACCACCATAACACCAATTATAATAAGAAAAACCAACACTGCCAAAGCGACGCTTTCCCTTCCCGCCAAAAAGTCCTCAAGCAAGGAAATAACGAAACAAAGTTTTCATTTCAACTTTAAATTGACTTGTATATAGCAGGCTGTGTAAATACATACCGGCCAAGTGCAGTATGATAATACCGTGCTGAGAAAATGCCAGAACATTTTCACCAACTCTTAATTTTCCTTTCATTAAGAGTAAGTAAGGCTTCAAAAACAACTGGACATTCTGGCGAAGGTATTTCACGCCGAAAAATTTGCTTAATCTTTACCAAGCGCAAGTTCTATCGTATATGGAGTACTGTTTTTATGCTTGGGATGGTTCCGCCCAATTTCAACTACAGACGCTTGAGTCCATTGAGAGGAGGGCCAAGAAACTCATCGGCAATGACGATCTTTTTAATAATAAGCTGAAAAACCTTGAACATGGACGGAAGGAAGCTAGCCTTTCCGTTTTTATAGGATAAATTTCGGAGAGTGTGAAGTAGAATTGTACAGCCTTGTTTCGTCGCTCCCATTTTTTCATCGGACAACCAGACTCACAAATAGTCGCTATAGCGTTTTGTAATCCGTACCGCTAGAGTGGATTTCTTTGCCTGAGTCTGTGTTTCCTGATAAATAAAATTTATTGTTTTTCAATTCACGAGTGAATAGGTATCTTCTAAGTAGGTGCGTCACCTAGTAGATCGCATCGTCGCTTACCATCTGGCGAGGTAGTATCTACCTATTTGCAATAAAAAATAAAATTAACGAAAATATATGATTCTATAAATAAAACTTTATGATGTATCAGATACCCTAGTATTCATATCACAAGCCTTACAGTACTTACTTTGGACTTAAGCTGAGTGGTATCAATGTAAAAAAATATTATGCTTACTCGTAGAATTGTTGCAAAATTCATATTACTACGCTGCTAACATATCTCGGCTTACCCGTCATAAATAAACAGGAAAAATTCGCCTGTATCGACTTTAACACCAGTTTCCAGTTTCTGAGCCGTAACTAGAACGCTCGGAGCTCGAATAAATCTGTGTGTAGTCATTTTTATAAAATTGTATATACCGAGAGTGTGAATCGATGACATTCTTCAATGGAAGTTTTCCGTTCTACTTGCCTTATTAGTTTTATAGTAACATTTGTATTAAAATATTGGTTATTATAATTTTTCGTGCGTTTTGATCCCACTACAAGTACTGTTATTTATCGTTAAAGGAAGTTTGCTTTTAATGATTTGTTTTTTTGTTGCATTTTTGAATGACTGTGGACTATCACCCCTTCTTGTTTGCTATTCCTACCTGTCGCACAAAGCGCTTTTCAACATCATTTATAATGCGCACGAACGAGTGGAAGTCCCTCCCTGCATCTGTATTTCCAAGTACCTATAACCTGTCCGTTTTTAAAGCCAGGGTGAACAGGCACCTTCTGGGTTAGCTCGTTCCATCGTGGATCCTGTCTTGGCCCCCGAGCTTAATTGGAATCAAGAGCGAACCCATTCTGAATAAAAAGAATCTTATTTGATAAATTATTTTATAGAAAAATACTAAGAAAAGTCGAAAAGTATCCCGCCTGATAATTAACTTATGAGCCGAGTTGCTTTTTTCCATAAAAATAATTTATCTATTAAGTTTTAATTGCTTTAATGTTCCTATGGATGTATTTTAATAATAGCAGCATTTTAAGCTTTATATTAACTCGTCTTATTTAATTTGTCTGATATCAATTAATATAAAAGTACTGATTCCTGGGGGACTTTCAGGATGGAAAGGAAAAGCAAACAAAAAACATTCAAATATAAAAACGTTAGGCTGTACAAAAACTTTCGGCGAATCCCCGCGGATCAGAAAATTTGTACCTCTTTCTGTGTTTCGTAGAGTTTCACATATGAATGCTGAATATTCGTATATAAAAACAGTCCCTTTAGTATTTATTAAAGTTTTTATCATGAATTATACATTGACGCATAGACATCCGTCAGAGTTTTTATATAAATTCAAAAGTAATAATTATAATAATAGACATATAAATTTCAATTTTAATATTAAACGAAATTGGAAAAACGCAGTTGAAGTATACTTACATTCATAATATCCAAATAATAAAAAACCGTTAACCTCCGCAAAAAACCACTCAAAAAACAAATTAATTTCAGTTTTAGATGGAATAACTGTAGTGATAGAAAACACTAGCTTAACAAAGGACCAAGTAACGAATTTTATTTGAATACCCCGAACCAATAGTAGTTAATCAAAGGAGATATAGCCAAGACTGAGATGGGATCAAGGCACAACGCTCGGGATAAAGAAGCATGACGTTGCGGCGAAACGACGTTAGAAAATGAAGCCTAGTGGATCCTGAATAGTGTTTAAAATCCCATTTTTATTGAACCTTTTATAGAGAATTTTATCCAAAGAGTACGTTTTAAACCGACAATACGAAACTGATCCATATCAACAGAACATTTTATTTCGTCAATTTTTAAAGTATTTACCTGGAATATTTGGTAAGGGAACTATCAAAACCGTATATTGCAAAATTCTAAATTAGTGTTAGGAACAGAAATTAAAATATTCAAATTGATTAGATGAACTTTATTAAAATAATAGAGAAATAGATGATTACTTTGTGATTATTTTTGTGTAAATGGAAATAATAAAACCAGTGGATGCAAAAAAAGTAAGTTTTTCTGCAAGACTCATTTCCACGCTTGCGTAGAACTTAACAACCCGTTCTTCAAAAGTACCGTGTTCAAGAGCAATTTTCACACCCCACAAGTGCTCTTTCTAAATCCTGCAATTATAAACGTCGTTAAATTTTTTTATCAAACTAAGAAGTTTGGTGACTATATGAACAGTGCTAAGGTTGAAAATGCAACTGTGGTTGTAAATATCGCTGATTTTGATGCCATAGAGTTTTGCAGTAATGTTAAAGTGGGTTTCTGTGCTTCGTTTGACTATGGTTTGCGTTGAAGTGCAATTTAACTGATAAAAGAAGCAAAAAAGTTTACAGTGACAAAAACAAAAATGTGTGGTATGCAGTATGAAATAAAAATAATATAACCTGAATTAAAATTAAAATGGATGTTACATGCTAAACGATTGCATTTAAAGTGGACATTAATTGTGATAAACTAAATAATGAAAGTGTTGCAAATAGCTTAATAAAAGCAAAAGAAAATGTTAGAAATGATAACAGTAGTGCTACAATTATTGCAAAGGACTTTGTGACTAAAGTGTTAAGGATTAGTGTTGAAAATGAATGTGCCAATGAAGGGGGGACCGGCTCCCACGGTAGCTGTGGTGCCTGTTCCGGAGAGCGAGATGGATGCGCTACTGCTGGGTCGGACTGCGGTGAGGACATTTGATCAGTACGTCAGAAATGTATGTATTGTATTAATATTTATCATTCTTGTAGCTGCTTCGCTTTGGTATTGGAATAAATCTGATTTATTGGATCCATGGATCAGCTTCAATGACGAAATGTATGTGACGTCATAACTCTGTGAGTTCTTAGCCAATATTTTGGTATTTTTTGCAATAAATCGAACCAACAAGTTTAGGACTAGATCGTGACAGAGAAAAAGGGGTCTTAACCCAAACTACTAAGACTCTGCTGTCCGTCCGTCCGTCTGTCACCAGGCTGTATTTCATGCACCGTGATAGTTAGACAGTCGATATTTTCACAGATGATGTATTTTTGTTGCCGCTATAACAATAAATACTAAAATACAGAATAAATAAATATTTGAAGGGGCTCCAACAAACATAATTTTTTTTGCTCGTTTTTGCTCGATATTGATAATTTGATAATAATAAATTTCTTTATTGACATAATCCATATTTACAATTTAATTCAAAACTCTGATGCCCCAATTAGATTAAATGCCTCTACTCGAGGTGTCAGCGTTCACATCCAATTTTTTGTAACATGAGTGTAAAAAAAATAATTTAAAATAGAAAATTAACAATGCATTTATTTCGAATCCATTTTCAATATAATACTATTTAATTTTAAAACTAAATTACAAACATACAAATAGAATTAAAACTAAATTCCATAACCTATAGGTAATAAAAAAGGAAATGTTAACAAAAAAAAAATACCTTAGGCACTAAACTAAAAAAAAATATCACCTAAATCCCTTAATTATAATTAGATATATGTCATTTTAATACATAAACATAAAAAGGATTGATATATGTTGTAATTGGTATTATGGTTAGTACTGATTTTATACCAGAAAGATGAGGCTTTTCAGCTTAATATGATAAAGCGAAACATTAGCATATTTGACTCATTAAATTAACCTCGCTGAAATCCCGTAATTGCAGACTGGACGAGCGAACCATTACACATTAATCTTCTCAACTCCTATAACATTAATTGTGTAGGTAGATGTGTAAATAAACCACTTTTATCGAATTAGTTTTACTTACTTTTTTTTACAATAAATCCTGACGTTTCGACTCCTTTACAGGAGTTGCGATCACAGGATGGCTACGGTAACCTAACCTTAGTCATCCTGTGATCACGGCTCCTGTAAAGGAATTCAAACGTCTGGATTAAATATAAAATGGGAGAAGACAGCAAACCAACCAGCAGTGGACTAGGTATCTGTTGGTGGAATTACACTCTCTTTACTAGTCTGTGGTGACGCCTGGCTGTACTCAGTCATCACCAATCCGTGGAGGTATCAGAAGCGGTCCAATCACCAGGACGTATTGGTGAATCCTCAAAAGGCCAACCAGTGAAGTAGAGTACAGCGGGTTTTCATGCTGACGTTTTGCGGGGGTTTTCATGCTGACGTTTCGTGGGGGTCCGTAGGTCTGATGTTCCGTCCGTCAGACTGACGGGCTTACCTACTAAAACCCGACGGGTGTTTCACCAAACCGTGCACCCAATGCTGGAATATGCATAAAGCATTTCTCTTCATCAAAAAAGCGGTAGAATATAAAGAAAACAACGAAATTAAATGTCTGATACAGAATGTACTTTGGAGAGTGAGTTTGTGTGCTCAGGAGTTGCATATGCTCATACCACCATCTTCCCAAGTAAGCTTAAAAGGGGACTCCAGCCACTTTTGCAATGTGTGTATTTACAAGTTAATAAAGACTATTATTTAAATATTAAGAACAGAATAGATAAATATTATCCCGATCTGAATAGATAGCGTGTTTGTTGCTTATTATCGTATAATGTTGATATTACAGTCCGCTGCGAGCCATATTCGACGGCTAAATCCAACTTTATGAAGATTTACGATATTGTCCTATTGCTCGTTCCAACTCTGCTTCTAGTTGAATACCTATCGCATTTATAGAAGGTAGATAACATTGTTTATATTGTTAACAGTGAAAATATCTTGGTATTACAAAACTGTTGTATCATAATTGCGTTTAATATTGACGGTAGACATGAAATGAAATATAACTTTATTCAAATGCACTTAAAATAAGTTGTTCTGAATCGTCCAATATTTTTACCTACCACCCATTGAGGACGTCTTTTAACTGACAAGAAGAATGGGCGCAAGAAACTCGTCAGCTTCAAAAGAAGTTACGACATTTACAATTATACGTCGTTACCATACATTATCCACAAAACAAAATTATATTAGATTACAACTAGCGGCCCGTCCCGGCTTCGCGCGGGTGGGCAAATATATTTTTTTTTTTTCTATTATTAAATATTTTTCCGTTAGCGCCATCTAGCGTCCGGTAGATGAACTACTTGCGGTTAACGCGTTGCTATGGTAACGCGTATACAATGGAAAAAGAGCGGGAACAAGAGCTGACAGACAAATGTGTGTTTGTCACCACTGTGATCTTAGATTATAGACTAGCGGCCCGTCCCGTCTTCGCACGGGTGGACAAAATTCTTCAAATTTTTCTATTATTAAATATTTTTCCGTTAGCGCCATCTAGCGTTCGGTAGACGAACTACTTGCGGTTAGTGCGTTGCTATGGTAACGCATGTACAATGGAAAAAGAGCGGGAAAAAGAGCGGACAGACAAACAACAAGTGATCTTAGATTATAGATAATAATCTTTTTTAATGGATTGGAATAGCAATAAATACAATCAAGCCTTTTTCCCGCAGTAACATGCAGATATCACAGATTTCCACTTACCACGATCCTGACATACATCTCTCGCTTCTTCAACTCTCATCAGCTTCACACAAGCTCGCCCGTTAAGTGTACTCTTGACTTGACCTCTTTTCAGGAGTTTGAGTTATAATTTAAATTATTATGCCTAACTTAGCGGTACTTGACTATTTTTTATCGACTCTTTAATATACAATGAAAGGATTTTGGTTTTTTCATTAGCTGTGTGTTGAATAATCTTAAATAAGTTTTCAAATCTTCAAATTAAAGTTGTCGAACAAACTTTTTGATGTTTCTGGCCTCGTTGAAGTAAAATAATATTTATTTATAAAAAATCTAGGCGAGAGTAGAACCAATACTTTTATCAATATTGATAATAAAAGTGAAGTAGTGATAAAAAATTACGATTGTTTGATGCAATGGTAGCGATCCTGCCTTGACCACCGACGGTCTTGGGTTCGAGTCCCGTAAGAGGTAGATGTCTGTGTGAAGAATACGAGCGTTTGTATCAGGATTTTTAAATATATTTTCATATATATATATATAAAAAATCTGTGTCAGTGTTTGACGGCGATAAACTCCGATACTACTTTACCAATTTAGATGATTTTGCTGGATTTGTTTCAACTAAGAACATAGGATAGGTTTCCTACGAGTGTCCAACGAGTGGGCGGGTCAGCTAGTATTTCTATGAATATAACGTATCTATGTATCATATATGTATGTCTATCCGATAGCCTAGTATTCATAAAACAAGCCTTTCAGTGCCTTCTTTGGGCTACATTCATTGGTGTGAACGCCCATAACTCGGGTACAAATGCTTGCATTCATTACACAAACCTGCCCCCCCCCTCAGGGACTCGAACCCAGGACTGTTGGTGTGAAAGGCAAGATTGATACAGTTGCACCAATAGTTGCGTCCGTTATGACGTAGGTAACGGTCTTATATGATACGAGATACTAAACCATAGCGTGTGTCAAAATAACACAGCGCCATCTATTATCTAAAAGTGAAAACTTATTAAATACGGTCTTTACAGTCATATTGTAAACTTATATTTGAAAATTGTTTAAAAAGTACATCAGATTTATTCCAATTCCATATAGTATGTATTATTTTATGCTAACAATTTATTATGTAGAACGCTAAAATTTGTATAATTTGCTGAATTGGTAAAAACTGTATCTTTATATAAAAAAAACATCAAATATACTTTCTCTTTGATGTTTTTTTAATGAAATGGCTATGAAAGCCTTCTGTATTTTTTTTTTGCTTTTATCATATGCTAATATCTGTTTTAATGCGATGTGTGCTTTAGACTTATTATTATAAGCTTTATTTTCGAAGGACGTTTATTGTGTCTGCTACTTATTTCTTTTTGAATGTGTGAAATCAAGTGTATAGAGAAAGAAAATTATAAATTATAAATGGAAGACAACTTCTATTGTTAAGAACAAAAGGAAAGTAGCTAAATCAGAAACAATTAAAGTTACAAAGCACCCAGACTCAATTCTTTATTGAACCGGAGAACGAATTCGGGACCACAGAGTGGAGTCATCGTGATAGCTGATATGTCATCGTGATAGTGCTGCCATCTCTAAATATGAGAAAACTAGACTAACCCGCTAAAAACCGGACTTTTGTGTCCCTCGGTCGGAGGGACCCAAAAAAGGATTTTATTTTTAAAATATTTACAATTTCAGAAACTCTACTCCATTCGAGTAGATTCCACTCGGGTAGACTGAAGTGTGTGTGCGGCTTGCTTGCGTCATAATAAAAAAAGGCTAACAAAACCGGACGATCCGGACGCAGTCCAATTGGCCCGGAAAAAAAGATCAAAAAGTACACTGTCCGGCTTTATCCGGACGGATGGCAACACTATACCCGTGTTACTAACTGGAGTGTCAAACGTATTTTCTAAACAACACGACACCATCGATAGTGAGATAAGTTACAATAAGGACTTTAATCTTAAGAAGACGTCTGTGATATCGTAAACCTTATTTTATGTTGTTCACATTAAACTACCCAATTTTTATTATTGACTAAAGTTGGCTGGCTGAATCCGACAGAAATTGAAAAAAATAGGTAAAAAAATTCCACTTTCGAAACGATTATACATTTCTTACTTAGAAGTAATACAGTCCCCACTTGTGTGATATATAATTTAGTTATGTTTGACTTTTGGTAACGAAATTACAGTCAATAATTAGTACCAGTTTTAGTGTCTTGGGATTTGAAAAAAATCCCTCATACCATCACTAGTGCCATTGGTCACATTACGCCACATCACGTCATATCACATCACGTGACATTACTTCACATCACTTCACATAAACCCATATCACGACATATATCGTCACATCACGTCACATCATGTCCGGCATGGGAAAACTGCGTTCGTGAACACAGTTAGAAAGATTTTGCTGTGGACTTGCTTTATACACTCGTTAATATTTAAGTTAATTTACAATTTAGTAACAAGATTCCATAAAAACAAGATTTTTTTAGTACTTGTAAATAAAATGAACTTAAAAGATAAAAACTAATCAAACGAGCAAAACCTCGATAGGGTTGTGTCATTTTATTGCAAAGTTCCTATGGCCACCTTCCAGTTCCAGCATCAGATCACCTCCATGTCATAATAATATTGCATTATCACGCAATATACATATGTATGTAAAATTTCAACTTGATCGGAAACCGGGAAGTGGGTCAAATTTAACTTGCAAGATTTCATTCCAGACATCAGGACAGATGAAAGTTAATAAACGCTTGTAATTATAAAGAAATAAATTAAAGCAAATACTTTTCTATAGTTGCATTCTATTCAAAGTAAATTAAGTCCATACTTAAGTAGATTCAACTTAAATATACCACTGATGCGTGTGTATCTTACAAAGACTTCAAAAATTACGTAAGTAACGTTTTGTATATACTTGATGAGTTACTGATATTTCAAATGACTTCTTGGACATGAATTAGGTAAGGTTGAGAGCATTATAAAATAGTAAATTAAAGTGGACTCTGTTGCAGTGGCGTAAGGTAGATCGAAATGTCATAGGGAATAGCTTGATGTTCACTTGACTGAATTTTTGGCAACAACCATCAATTTCTTTTTCTTTTTGTGAAAAGTATGTCAATTCTGTGAAAACTAAGTAGCCTTACTCATGATTTGTTTTTCTCGATTTAAATGTCAAAATGCGTATATTTATGAATAGGTATTTTTTTGTAATTTTGGATGAAAAAAATTCGTAATATTACTGTATTTAATATGACCGAAAAAGTGAACAGGCAATCTGGTTTTTGTGAAAAGCTGAATGAGGGGTTACGTTTGATGGGGCTTTTCATAAAATTTACAATTGACTAAGGGAGTAGTATTAAAATTTCGTAACTTGATATTCACTGTATGATTTTCACACATACATGTCGTTGAATGGGTAATTTTTGATCTTTATTCTCGGCTTTAGTTTTTAACTATCAACGTACGCCACGTTAGGTAGTGTCGGTTGAAATCACGAGTCTTGATATGTTTAAGTAACTAACTACAAATGTCATCACAAATCGGTAACATAGTAGTATAGGACGCGCGATAGTTTCTTGACGCTGAGACGAGTTGGCAATCAAATAATTATAAATAAATAAAAATAAAATAAAAATTGTTTATTTCAGACAACAGAGATCCATATGAGTTAGTAAAAATAAAACAAAAATCTTACTGGCTATTGTTAGTATTTTAAATTAATTTCTTAAATGTTATTCAAAGCTGTAAGTTCCCGACACAATTAACCTCTGAATAAAAGTTCTCCACAACGGTGCAGTGTATCTGTCCGCCAATGTGCCCAGGATGGTATTTGAGGTATTTCTCAGCCTTTTTACTAGCGAGTATGTCTTTTTACGTAAAATCGCTTCGAAACTGTCAATTTGATACTCCGCAAACATACCCGACGCACTGCAGAAACGAGGCAAACCCAGTAAACATCCTAAACACATTGTTATACAAAACCCGAAGAGAATCCAGCGACTTTCTAGTATATTTGAACCACAGACTACCCGTGTACAAACATTGGCAATACGCTTTAAATAATGTGAGCTTAACATCTTCCGTACATCTGTAAAATCTGCGAGTCAACATGTTTCCTCTTATCGCCAGAGCCCTGCGTTCACGCTCAATATCGTCATCGTCCTTGAGGTCGCCAGTAATAAAATGACCAAGATACTTGAATTTTTTAACACATTTAATGTTCTCGCCGTTAAGGGTAATATTACTAGTATTATTGGAACATTTCCCGGCGGCCTCAAAAACCATGTACTCTGTCTTTTTTACATTATATTTTAATCCATGATTAACAGCGTACGATTCACAGACACGTAGCATTTCATTAAGACCTCCCACCGTGGGGCTGAGCAGCACCATGTCATCAGCGTAATTTATGGTGTTTATTGTAACACCATCAATTCGACACCCAACTCGCATGCTGCTCAGCTCCACAATCAGATCATTTACATAAATATTGAAGAGCCTGGGGGATGACAGGCCTCCCTGCCGAACACCACACTCCAAAGTGTACGCATCCGACATAGAGTCCGCCCACTTCACATGGTTCACCTGATTAGAATACCAGAATACAAATAGGTCCAACACTTCTTTCGGTACACCCCTGTCCCCCAGCTTCCGCCAGAGCAAATCGTATGACACCAAATCGAAAGCCCTGGAGAGATCAAGGAAACAGGCATATATCGGAGTCCTACGGTCGGTATAGTATTGGACAGTATGCTTAAGACCCAAGATCACGGTTTCAGTTGAAAGTCCGGGTTGAAACCCGAACTGTGCATCATGTATGGCGCAGTACTTGTCTATCTGTGAGTTAAGCACACTGTCCAACACCCTAGCAATGGTGGTTGCCAACGAAATAGGGCGGTAGTTCCCCACATCCGAAATGTCACCAGTCTTATCTTTCACAATGGGCACAACGATGGTTTTCATTAAATCACGAGGTAGGTAAGAGTGACTTATGCACATTGTGAAGAACACCGATAACACCCTGGGCAAATGAACCCCAGCAAATCTTAGATGTTCAACACTGATGCCGTCGTGACCAGGTGATTTGCCACCACTCATATTTTTTATTGCCTCGCGTATTTGGGTAGCAGTGATATGCAAGCGCGGCTCCTCACCCCGTCGCGCGTCACCAGTGCTACATGAACTGACAGAGGGACCCAGTGGCGATTGTACTTTAAAATGTTTCATAAAGACATTAGCTATTTTTAATGTATCATTTTCTCCATCGACACTCGTAGGGAGGCCACGCCGTGTGTCGCAATTCCTAGTGGCTTTCCAAAAGTCTTTAAAATTTTTCGCATGTTTATGTCTATTTAAAACATCCATATTTAGTTGGTCTTGGTGGCGCTGACACCACTTTAAACGACTTTTAAAAACTTTTTTAGATTCACTCATATCATCATATATTCTACCGGATAATGGTCTGTTATAAAGCATCCATAACTCAAAGTTAAGCCTGGCCACCCCATGAGCCTCGCGGACGTGCCTATTCCAACCACAAAGATGCCTATTTTTATATATCTTTGTACGAGGAGGTTTTTTCGTAGTGATAGCAGCATAACATATAGCATTTACAATTTTATCATAGAACTTATTCAACACAATTTTATGTTCCTCCAGACCACAAGACGCACGACTACAGTGTACAAATTCTGCAGGAAAGTCGATTTCCCGTAATAATTTATTACAGTACTCCTGGTACAAAGCTATATGTGACTCGTCTCTTTCACCCCATACAACTGCGTTAGTCTGTACGCCGTGTGACACTTGTTTGGGTTTGACACTATTAAAGTTACATTTCACTGTCAAGGGAAAATGATCCGACACAAAGACATCCTCCAGTACCTTCACCTCGGCTACACTCTGCCAGGCGGCGTTAGAAACAACACAATGGTCCAACCATCGCCTGCAGCCATGTGCCGCGCTTGTTAGAATTAGGAATAATTCGGAGTGTATTAATTGTTACTTAATCATATTCATTGTCATTATTTATATTTAAATGATTATTTATTGATTTACTAAATTGATTTATTGATTGATTTAACTATGTACACTTTATAGTACAATATTTTTCATCATTGTCTTTGGTCTAACGTGTTATCTGTCATAGCATAGACAACACGATCGGTCCGCGTCACTCCACCGCCTGGCGGGGAGGCGAGGTGACGTCAATAAATAATCATTTAAATATAAATAATGACAATGAATATGATTAAGTAACAATTAATACACTCCGAATTATTCCTAATTCTAACACGGCCATACTGACAGTACTTCGTCCCCGAAGTAC
This sequence comes from Calamotropha paludella, assembly GCA_927399485.1. Lineage (NCBI taxonomy): Eukaryota > Metazoa > Arthropoda > Insecta > Lepidoptera > Crambidae > Calamotropha > Calamotropha paludella. Next base: position 679,752 of record OV656822.1, read on the forward strand.
TTTTTAGATTATATAAAATCAGATATCGTTTCACAAAATCAAGTTATTGTTTCTTAATTTTATAAACCTCTATGCCTAGACATGTACAGTTCCATCACTTGCTGGTTAGTGAAGACCAAACTGACACCAAGCACATGGTTATCCAGCATATCTTTTTTTATAAACCTCTATGCCTAGACATGTACAGTTCCATCACTTGCTGGTTAGTGAAGACCAAACTGACACCAAGCACATGGTTATCCAGCATATCTTTTTTTTATAAACCTCTATGCCTAGACATGTACAGTTCCATCACTTGCTGGTTAGTGAAGACCAAACTGACACCAAGCACATGGTTATCCAGCATATCTTTTTTTTTTTTTAAACCTCTATGCCTAGACATGTACAGTTCCATCACTTGCTGGTTAGTGAAGACCAAACTGACACCAAGCACAGCGGTATCCAGCAACTGATTTATTTATTCTTAATCATTGTTTTTATGAAACGATTCTGTAACACTATTACTCAATTAATAATTTTCATTATCACCAAATTCAAGTTCATTTTCATTATCATCATTTATAAGTTCATTTTCATTATCACTATTTTCCAGTTTCATTTTCATGATCACTTTTTACAAGTTCATTTTCATTATCACTATTTACAAGTTCATTTTCTATAGAAGCATTTCATCTATGAAGTTATGTTCATTATCTTTCGTAACCTCATTAAATCGAGCCTGTAAGGTAAGTTTGCAGTACGACCTGTTAATAATCGAAGAGAATATAATCCGGTTGATTTTAAGACAGTTGTAATCAAAATTTGAACTTTCCAAAGCCTGTTCGGCCAGCCTGATGAATCAGAACATGTAGTAACAGGCACTAAAATTTTTCGAAAAGACGTGTAGATAACATGCCTTTCCTATTCTATCGAAATATAAGTAACATGATGAGAAGTGATATTTAAGACGCTTTGCTAGACATTCCCTTATCAGACTACAATTTACACCAATACCTAATATGAAATTTAGTTATTTCTCATTTAGTTCTTACACCTCCGCACACACTACACATTTGAATAAAACACTTTATTTTTACGGATTTTGCGCACTTTTTATTTTATATTTAATCCCGATATTTCAATGGTTGTCATGTATTTTCTACTTCCTCCACAATATTTTGATCGGGCACGTTCCAAATTGTTAAAATTAAATTGTTTTATTTTTAAATTTTATTTCGTTATTACATTCTTACTACGATTACATTGTATACTACTGAGTCTACCACCAGTTCGGAAACTGGGAGGCCCTTCCGAGAAGAACTGGCGAAAGAAACTCGGGCAGGGGGACCGACCTCCATCTTACTGTTATTATTTGCATAAAGAGCTAACCACATCATCAGATCTTGCAATGTGTGTTTTTGTAGGTATTCATTAATTTTTATTTTTATTTTTTTTTGTTACTTTTTCTCAGCCATGAATAAATATTTTAGTAGTTTTTAGTCACGATTCATTAAATTTACTCGTTTGCTGAACACGTGGTTTCAAATTACAGTTTTTAGTATCATAACGAGGTAGAGCATCACGTATTGCCAACAACAATCCCTTCAGCATCGTAGGGTCTATATCGAACTATTTAACCGACCTTGGTCACATGCTGAAAGAAAGAAAAAAAAAATTAGTACAGGGCGTGTGGATCCCACTTCTGATGTGAGATTACGGAAAAGAAGGAAATATTATATTTTCTTTAGATCAAATGAAATATCAAAAGAGGGTAGATAATAAAGTATTTATTAAGTGGCCAAAATCAGTTTATTCATCTAGGTCATGTATTTGCCATCACAATGGAAAACTAAATATTCAAATGCTCTAAATTTATATTGTATGATGATTCAACAATTAATATTCGCACTTTACCAATATATACTTATCTTTGGCACAACGATTTTGTGCTGAATATATTCCTATAAGGACTGCCGGCCGTCCGCCGGCTCCGAGCGTCAAGCAAAGAAAAAGACCGTCTGACTCAGTGCGAGGCATTATAAAGGCACCGCGTCACTCCACCGCCTGGCGGGGAGGTGACGTGGACCGATCGTGTTGTCTATGCTATGACAGATAACACGTTAGACCAAAGACAATGATGAAAAATATTGTACTATAAAGTGTACATAGTTAAATCAATCAATAAATCAATGTATTAATCAATAAATAATCATTTAAATATAAATAATGACAATGAATATGATTAAGTAACAATTAATACACTCCGAATTATTCCTAATTCTAACACGCTCACATATGTATAAGTATTAGAGTGAAGGCCTAGTTTAAGAGTGTCGGCACATATCCATTTTTGGTCGGAACAAAACTTACTTAATTCTTCAAAAAATAATTCACTAGGATGAGCATTGAAGTCACCCAATATATAAACATTCTCGACATTTTCACTATCTATGATTGCATTGATTTCTCCCATAACTTCTATAAACATAGATAAATTATCTACTGAATCTGTGGGCATATACACTGAGAAAACTATGATAGTACGCTCCCCTCGGGTGGCTCGGATTGCCACCAAACGTAAGCTACTACATTTAATAATTGATACATTACTGAAAAAGCCCTTTCTCCAAAGAATGGCCACTCCACCATACGGCCTGCCCTTCAGTAAACCTGTAGATAAATCAACACCAGATTTGCCTGTGTACTCAAAATCGTTCGATATCGTTCCTAAGAAAGGCAGATCGTAGGAGAGCAGGCATGTCTCCTGAAGTGCTATTATATCAGAAATTTTACACAACGATTGTATATCATCAATCGACCTCTTTACAAAAAAGCAATTAAAACTTATTAGATTTAAATAATTTTTGTGTTCCAAATCCATTAGTTACTAGAAATAAATACTATTACTTTTTATGATTATACATAAAATTCACAAAACGCCTAAAAGTGATACCTTTTGGCCATAAGTCATCTTTTAAAAACAAATCCAATTTTTCTTTCGATACATAAACTTTATACGAATTATAAGACTTAGCTTTGCGCATATTTATCATTTTTAAATCAACAGTTTCCTTGGTTTTTTCTTTGATATAACTAATTATGTCATTCACATTAGTGTCTTTACTTACATTCGAAATTAGAAGCGGAACTTTAACATCAGCCGCTCTGAATTATGGGCTCGCGGTACAGTTTATAGGGAAAGTCTGTCCACAGCGCTGGTTAAGACAAAAGTGAGTCCAACGCTACGCCGCTGTGCCATTTAGACTCTGTACAGCACCGTTAAGTGGCACTTGTGTTCAGGAGTAATTTCAGATAGGTTATTAGGACGGATTCATGGCGTTAAAGCAACCGTGATCATGACCAAGATGCGACGTACATTATTATATATTTTCGCACAAGCGTTGCAGCCCGAGGAGGCAGAAAGACGACTGTAGCCTCACGTGATACTACAAGGGCAATGCAAGACCGATCGATACCCTAAAATGTGCTGTTTTTGTTTATTAAATGGTGTTTTGGGACTTATTTTCTTAATTGTGGTTACATAAGGCTTCTATTATCTGCAGGTATCTTGGGTATAATGTGGACTTCAATAAGCAACTTACTTAAGAATATTTTGTTTATTGAAAAACAAACATATAAATACACATAAAAATGTACACTCAACAGGCTCGACACGACGACTGTAATATTTAATGTTAGACTTTACGTGTATGTATCATGTTCTATCTTTGACAAATGTTATCTTATATTCTTTGATTCTTTGGCTTCTATGACATTTAGCAACGAAACACTATTTTTAATAATATTCTAAATAACTTTATAAAACAAAAGTTCTCTACAGTACCTCACAAATAACCTATTGCTGGGGGTCCAATGTTCAATTAAAATTAAAATCCAACTATTCCTTTTAATCATAAAAATATTTTTTTTGTAGTCAGTGATATAATTTAATTTTAAATACTGCATCAGAACGAAGCTCTCTTATGTGGTCAGGTAAATTATTATAAATTTCAACGGATATTCTTAAACAGCTTTTACCATATTTTGCTGATCTAGAAACTTCGGCGCTTACAAGTTTGTTTGGGTTCCTTTTCAGTATTTTATTTACATCGGGCGCTTTTTGAAGTAAAACTTCTTTACGTACGTTTGACTTGAAGAGTAAGCTGGTGAACGTGTGACGAGAGCGTCACGAAAAGTGTGATCGGGTGAGGCGAACGGAAGTTGAGAGAGAGATATAAGTTAGTGAAGATAGAAGAGAGGGAGATACGTTTCGTAAGGCTTGTGTAATACATACTAGGGTATATAAAAATCCCTGTCGCAGTGTTTAACCGCGATGAACTCCAAAACTATTCAACCGATGATGATGACTTTTTTTGCATGTAGCTTGGATACCACTTCCCTTTCCCACTTAGGACATAGGATAGGTTTCATATTAATTTATAAAAAAAATATTGTAAATTATAATAACTGAGCCACAGCAACGCGTGGCCGGGTCAGCTGGTATATATATACAGTGTGTCTGGTCATGGACTAGCGATATTCTAAAGTCTGTTAGAACAACTATTCTAATACACAAATACACTACATGGTTAGGTTCAAACTACTTGTGGCAGCCATTTTGTTTTTTTTTTCTTGACATTTTTTCTACTTGGACACAAAAAAAATCATATCTCCCAAAGTGTAGGCGTTAATGGTATAAAATTAGGCTTATTCGAAGCGCAACACACTAGTCTATCGTATAAAAATAGAAACAGGGAGTTGTTACGTTCATATTTGAAAAATAATTGATATTCATGTAAAATATAAAAAAAAATATGAACATAAACTAATTATTGTAAATTACTGCAAAAGTAACCCCGATAACTCATTTATTTTTAACCATGACCAGAAAATATTTCAAGAAAAAAACAAAATGGCTGACACCTAGCTGATATGTAGTTTGGACTTAACTATGTAGTGAATTTGTGTATTAGAATAGTTGTCTAAACACTAACAGGCAGTTGTTCTAACAGACTTTAGAATATCGCTAGTCCATGACCAGACACACTGTATATACCTAGTACTTAGTACCTAGAAATACCTAGACGTGCCTAGGATTCCTTCATATTTAATTATAGCGCGCTTTTCAAATGTCATCAACATATTGTTATAGTTGGTCCAATAGATGGCGCCATCCAGTGAAGATGAGTAAAACAGCATTTTTGTTTTGACTCGATGTGACTGTCTTGAGGTGATTGAAATAATAGAAAAGATTTTTTTTTTTTTATAGGAAAAGATCGACAAATTAACTTTAAATGTCATTTCTTTGATTTACAGGTTATATTTGTAACTTTACGAAAGTGTAATAAATGTTCATGTTCCTAAATGTGAAAGCTAAAATAGAATCTATGTTTTACAGAGCAACGCATAGTTTCAATTGTCATTACAAATTGAAAGATAACAAATAATAATAATAATAATAATATTTCTTACATTCACACCAATTAGCCTAGCCCAAAGTAAGCACATATATGATACATACATAATATTCTATATATAAACACCCATGACTCAGGTACAAATGCTGGTATTCATCATACAAACATCTGCCCCTTCCGGGATTTGAACCTAGGACCGTCGGTGCGAAAGGCAGGATCACTACCGTTGCACCAAACAGTCGTCAACAAGACTTATTATTTCATGTATATATATGAATAGGTATATATACCCATGACTCCTCCTCCTCCTCCTTCCGGAACTCGAAGCCAGGATCGTTGATGCGAAAGGCAAGATAGCTACCGTTGCATCAAACGGGTGTCGTTTAAAGAGTGATAGAATTCTACTGTGCCGAATACCATTTGATACTTTGTTGATTAATAACATTTTAATCAGCTACTGCTGATCATATTGCATACACTAAGATCGCTTTTCATTGGTCCACTCAGTGTGAAACGGAATAGGGAGAAAAATATAGGCCTTCTTCGCACCGGCAAAAACCTATTTCTCGTTGACTTCCCACATTTATTAGCCACATTATATAAAAAACGAGTTGAACACGACATGCTTAGCAACGCACTTTATCTCCTGATCTTTTTTGCTGACCATACATAAATCTTCTGCGAAATCCATCGAGTTTTTGCGACATAAACACAATTGATTGTCATACAATTATGAAATATTACAGAACAATTGAGAGCTCATTTTTTTTTATAGAAAATAGGCATGCGCTTGACCACTGAGGCCTGATGGTAAGCGTCGATGCGATCTAGGATGTGACGCGCTTGCCTAGAAGATACCTATTCACTCGTGACTTGAAGTTCGTTTATTGTCTATTTTTCAATACTGAAAAATAGACAGTAAACGAACGAGTGTGCGTTAGTGACTGAAGTAAAACTTCTTTAGTTCCATCTATATATATAAAGATATTAGATATAAGAAACGTAACTGGCTATGAAAGAAAGGGAGAAAGAAAATGTGTGCTCACAACTCTCTCTCTTACCCCTACAATATACGAAACGTAACTCTCTCTCTTTATATCTTCACTAACTTATATCTCCCTTTCAATTTCCGTTCGCCTCACCTGATCACACTTTTCGTAACGCTCTCGTCACGCATTCACCAGCTTACTTCCTAAGTCAAACGTGCGTAAGGAAGTTTCAGTTCAAGAATTGACAAATCGATATTTTAAAAAGTAAAGTTCAACTTGTGTCTGTCACAGAACTTAAATACCTTTACAAAAATTTGTTTAATACCCAAAGGGCACATGCAAAATTATCTTCAATTTGCACTAAGAAAAGGATCTAAAAATATTGGAGCACGGAAATTCCGGTTACTACCCGCATTTTCGTTTTATCTTGAAAAAGGTTCGTATTCGCATCGCGTGCAAATATAAATGACTTTTTTGCTGACTCTACCTAACGGTAGGAATACGGATCGCGTTCACCGATTTATAGTCTTCAGTTCCAGTTAACCATAATTATTTTTTTTATTCTATACTAGCGGCCAGTCCCGGCTTCGCACGGGTGGACAAAATTCTTTAAATTTTTTCTATCATTAAATATCTTTCCATTAGCGCTATCTAGCGTCCGGTAGACGAACTACTTGCGTTTAACGTGTTGCTATGGTAACACATATACAATGGAAAAAGAGCGGACAGACGAACAACAAATTTGTGATCTTAGATTATAGATTTATTTTGGGGTTTTCATCTATATGGAAAAGCCAGCGCTATTGTATCTTCTTACAATTCCAAGATTGCACAGTTTAATGAGTTATGATATTTTTTTTAATTTGGAATGGGTTCGCTCTTTATTCCAATCAAGCTCGGGGGCCAAGACACAATCCACGATGGAACTAGTTAACCCAGAAAGCGCCTATTCACCCTGGCCTTGAAAAAGGAACCGTCCATTTTCAAGGCCAGCCATAAAGGTATGGTCGTTTTGATCTTTATAGTTTCACAACCATTCGTTTTCCCAGTATGGTTAAAAAAATGCACGTGATTATGAAAAGAGTTTGTGGCTTAGTCTTCATGCATCGCAATGTTTTGATTCACATAACATTTTTATTCCGTATGTTAAGTACTTTCGCAATATCTAAGCAAAGTACACCGCTCGTCCGCCCGCAAATGTACGCAGAAACCGCAGACACCGACACTTTCACCAACTTACATGTGTGCCTGGTATTGTACGGTCTAACAGCTCCTGATGATGCTGCGTGTGAGGGGAAACACGTGTAGAAAAGATGGTGAAGGTGTCTGCGGTTTCTGCATACATTTGCGTGAATTTTACGAAAGTAAGCTACATATTTTTGCTTTACTAATGGATATTGACTTCCACTAAGCAACGTCTGATTCTATCAAATATAAACCACTGCACTTCTTGCATCATTTAACTAACCTTTAGAGCTGTATCGGTGAAGTTGGGCCAAGTCCCTTAGGCCATAAATTAAAGCAAAACGTTTTCCAGCGCCGGAATTATGTTTCATTTGCCAAAAGTGAATTTTCATATGAAGTTCTTACTCAGTCCGCTCATTTTCAATGACATACTTTTTGTGGGGCTCGATGATAAACCGGTTCGTTCGGATTTATTATTATATCATTTATTTCGGATGCTAAAAATCCATAAATACGAGTACGATTAAAATTAAATATACGCTCCTGGGTTCGAGTCCCGGAAGGGACAGATGTTTGTGTGATGAATACGAGCATTTGTACCCAAGTCATGGGTATTTATATATATAAAATTAAATATTATTTTTCTTTCTTTGGGCTACGATAATTGGCGTAGGTGTACATAACTATTATATTATATATATATAGTTAAAAGACGTCCTGAATGTGTGATAGGTAAAAATGTTGGATGATTCAAAACAATTTATTTTAATTGCATATACATAAAGTTATTTACATTACTAGTGTGTGTATATATATTATGTATAATTTATGTATGTTCATTTAATAAATGTATGTAGTTAATTAAGTCTTTTAAATCTCAGACATTAAAGTCCCGCAACTTATATAAATTCGTTGTTCCAATTATTGCGATATACTAACAGATTTCTCGTTCCTTAATTGGCGTTTCGACATGATCTCCTTTGGGGGTTCGCATCCTTAACATGACGAGACAGGCCTTTAATCTGACGCCTTTAATCAACTCACGATTGATTACTCCCACCGGGAATCAAAGGGATCATTCGGAATATCGTGATTTGATACCATGATATCTGAAATCAAAAGGTCCGGTTCAAATGTGTACTGACACATTGACATTCTTTTTATTCATTTTGGTAACAACATTTGGGTCAAGGTTACGAATCTCAAAGATGCTGAAATACGTATTTTCTTATTCAAAATAGATTTTTTATTCATAATAATTAGCCTAGCCCAAAGTAAGGACTGTAAGATACTAAAGTAACGGATAAACGTACGTATATGATACATGGATATCCTTACTATCCTTACTTCCTTACTAATATTATAAATCGGAAAGTGAGTTTGTTTGTTTGTTTGTTCCGCTTTCACGCCGTAACTACTGAACCGATTGCTTTAAAATTTTGCAGACGTAAAGATAAAAGTCTGGATTAAATAAAAGGGTACTTTTTATCCTGGATAAAATTGATATTCCCGAGGAAAAACAAAAATATAGTTTACTTGATGGATGGATTGTAGATGGCGCTGTGTGTCGTTTAAAACAAGGTAAAATATTGCAAACGAATATAAACATGTAAATTTAGAAGCTAAATGATACGATAATGAATCCCCGAAAATGAGGAATTCCCGAGGGATGACGTACAATTTGTTTTATCGTCTAAACTGTTTTTTTTACATCTTCTTATATGTTGCAAACGAATATGAACATGTAAATTTTGAAGCTAAATGATTCACTAAATGACTCATTCCTCGGATTCCGATTATTCCAACAGACCTCCCATTTCAATTTAAAAGACTACAATTTCCTATAAGGGTTTCATTTGCAATGACCATTAATAAAGCACAAGGCCAAACTCTAAGGGTTGCTGGAGTACACTTGGAAAAACATTGTTTTTCGCATGGTCAGCTCTATGTAGCGTGTTCCCGGGTTTCCAGTGCCCAAAATCTGCATGTTTTTGCTCCACAAGGGAAAACATATAATATAGTGTACCATTCAGTTTTAACAACTAATTGTATCCAGCGTTACATCGCGCTTCTTAGATTTCTCCGTGGGAATGAGAAGTTTTCTTATAGTTGTGCTTTATACCGCAATATAACCGAATTCCACGCGGGAGAAGTCGCGGGCGGAAAGCTAGTATTTAATATTTAAAGGAATATATATAAATACCCATTACTCAGGTACTAATGTTTTTAAACACACACACAAACCTTTGCCCCGTCGGGGACTCGAACATAGGACCATTGGTGAGAAAGGCAGGATCGTTACCGTTGCACCAAACGATCGACATTTAATTCTTAAATAAAAATGTACAAATATAAAATATTATTTTTTGGTTAATGCTGAACATTTTTGAAATTAAACTTCATCATAACTGAAGTTTCGTCGTCGAAATAATTAAATTTCTTTACAAGAAACCCATTTTATTTAAGCGGGAAGTGGCTTTTACTTTACTCCAAATATTGACATTTGTAATTGTATCTTGTTAAGTGGAAATTGGATAATAAATTATTAAAAAAAGAACGACCCACCCCGCAAGATATTCTCGGGTGCGATTTGAAATGAAAAACAAAAACAACGGGTTGCACTCCGGGAATGCCGAAAGAAGTGAAAACATGAACATACACGTTGTGCATTTTTGTTATTTTGGAATGGTTAGGGAATAATTTCACACGAATTGCTTTAATTATCAGTATAAAAGTACTATCATTCATGTGGTAAAAAAGTACATGATAACAAACACATGCGCACACTCGCAAGCTCCCTACACCACTTAAACGAAACAGCTGGAGCAGGCATATAATTTCGCCGCGCGGTAGAAAGAGAGGGGGATATTACTTTCTCTCCTACGCCGCACCGGCGGTATATTCTAACCCCATCTTACGAATTTTTGATCGGGTCACGTGTCCTGAAGCGAGATTAACAAATTTATCCATCCCGAAAAGTGCGAAAAAACGCTGCTTAAGAAGTTTTCACTTCAAAAATGCGACAGCTGTTCACAAGGCTCGGTAGCTCAATTGGAAAAGAAAAGCGGATATCCAAAGGTTGCGGGTTCAAATCCCGCCAGAGAATAACTTGTATGCCTGTGTTCTAGTATTTTTCTTTTAAAATAATTGATAATAAAAGATAGCTTTGAAAATGACATAAAAATATATAAAATCAATAATTATATTGCATAATAACTTCAGGTCATACAAACAAAGACATGGTTTCCGACCTTTTAAAAAAAAACAGATAAATATTAATGTAGGGTGTTCTAAGCTAAGATTATATAATTTAACTGATAATGCTAACGCTACCATTTTATCACTCAGCAAACAATTTGAGCGCGTTAACGCTTAATAGCTTTTAAGCGTTAATGCACCCATATAGCTTTGTCTTTCCACCCACAGATTTCCGCTCGTAGCACTCTCTTTACAATTATCCAAATATTATAAGGTTAAGCAACCAAGAGAAGGTAAAATACTTCTATTCAGTTTATTTTACATATTTTTCTTTTTTATTGTGAATTATTTTAACAGAAAAATACTAGAAAAAATCGAATCTACTCAAAAGTGAATTCTCACAATAAATTCCTGCCTCGGAATTCACTTGTGAGACGAGTTGAATATTTCTAGTATTTTTCTATTAAAACAATTTACTTGTATTCATTTATTTCATGGATTTGGTAAGCATACATCCTAACACATAATTACAATTAATTAACAGTAATTGACAATTAAAACAAAACATTTGTACAGAAATAGTTGGAACTGTTTTATATAAAAGAGATCAGATTACATAAAACTGTTTTAGCAGCATAGTTGATAGCGACGCGCAAATTGACTGTATCTGTCAATCTGTGTAGGGTAGACTACATGTAAACAGTTCAGCTCCGTATTTTTTTTTTCATCATAAATATATATAGTAATAGTATTTCTGCGTCGTAATATTGTTATTAGATAATTAGTAAAAACAGTGACCTCTGTGAGTATTATCTCCACGAAAAACAATAAGCTAGTTTGTGAAATAGTGAATTTTAAAAAACAAATACTTACAAAGTGCATTCAGTTTAAAATTATGGTTAATACTGTGGAAATTAAATGAAAAACAGTGAAAATCAATAAAACAACGCATATTATAAATGTAGAAAACAAGTTTCCCGTGATTAACAAAATACTGGAAAGAATCTAAATATTTGATTAAATTTTAAGTTTACCTCCGCGTTATGAATACTTTAAGTAGTGTCGATGCTCGCCACTAGATCGCGCTACGTGTTATTGAAAGTTATTGAAAAAACGCAAGAATACAATCAGACTATATTTGTGAAAATATATAATCATTAAAAATAATAAAAATAAATAACAATATTAAATGGATTAACATAAGAATATATATTTAGAAAAGTGAACAACTATAACATGAATTATCACTTTTATTGTAATTGTCTTTAAACATATATAATTAGAGACAAGATGTTGAAGAGATATGAATAATAAAAGAGAAATATATAAGGTCATATAAAACGAACATTAATTTTTATTAATTTTTTTTTCTCTGTATTGAAGACTGCTACCGGCACGAGCGCTGCTATCCATTTACGACCTGTGATTTTATTTTTTTCTGTAATGATAAAACAATGTCAAGGAGCTTCTAATGACGTTAAGGAGTTAAACTTTGGAGAGCCTAGTGCTGCGTGACGCCTCTCCGGCCTGACAAATTGCGCTTGCCCCACTCGCCACGCACGCCGCCGAACTCCCGCACCGTGCTGCGTCCAAGCGTGCAAGTGCACTTGCCACTGCTTTGCTGTATAACGACTGCACTATTATGTTTCAAACAAAAACCAAGTTCGGTTGTTGTGAACGGCAGACATCATCATCGAACTTTATGATTTGTCAAACTTGTAAGCTGAAGTACCATCTAAGTTGTGTTAATATTCAGAAGCAATTTAAAGATTTGACTGAAGAATTTAAAGCAAAATATACGTGCCCAGGTTGTCGGAGTAAGCTACCAAAATTCGATAATACTAACACACCAATAAGGTCCAGTGGCCAAGCAGCAAACCATTCTCAACCAGACGAGCCTGTATCGGATTATGTTAACCATAAAAGAGGTGGCCAATGTCCCCAGCGGTCCGAGACTGATGTAACAACTGAAAGTATACGACAAATTATAAAGGAAGAGCTGGAAAACGTCCTCAGTACTTTCAAAAATAGTATCTTAAAAGAGTTTGAACTAAAAACTAAGGAAGTCCATGATTGCTTCAATCAGATATCGGCTACACTTAAGTCAATTGAACATCAGCAGGAAAGTCTGAGAGCAGAAGTTAGGTCTAACTCGAATAATATTCACGTATTGAAAACTGAAAATATAGCCCTCAAAGAAACAGTCAACGATCTTCAGTCTAGAATCACCCGGATGGAACAACACTCTAGAGCCAGCAATTTAGAAATACAAAACGTGCCTGAATACAAGTCCGAAAAACTAACTACAATAGTCAAGCAGATTGCTGCAGTCACCAGCTATAAATTAGAGGAGAGCGACATACAACTCTGTACTAGAATAGCCAAGGCGACGAATGAGACTCGACGCCCAAGATCAATAATTGTTAAGTTTAACTCTCAAGTAACACGAGATAACTTTTTAGCTGCCACATTACAGTTCAATAGGAAGAATAAAAACCCTAGCGACAAACTAAATACTAGCCTATTAGGTATCAGCGGCGACAGGAAACCAGTTTTTGTAGTGGAGCATTTATCTCCGGTACAGAAGGCACTACATGCAGCAGCACGTCTTAAGGCAAGAGAGCTGAATTACAAATTTGTTTGGGTAAGGGGAGGCAAAATTTTTATGAGGAAAACTGATACCTCTGAATATAAATTAATAAAAACAACAAGATCTGTCAAAACTTGTCTAAGTGATTATTTATTTAACGCTGTTCGAGTTTAGTATCGTTTTCTTTACTGTTTGATTTCTTTTACTCTTGTTTTGATTTTATTGAGTTTGTTAATTAATTGTCAATTGACTACATGTCAATAGATTGTCTAAATATTTATTACCAAAATGTAAGAGGTCTAAATACTAGTGCACCTGAGGTGCGTCAGCAAATAAATAGTAATAACTATGATATTTATATATTGACAGAGACTTGGCTCAAGGATGGATTCTTTGACGGTGAATTGTTTGAGAATGGTTATAATGTGTACAGACGGGATCGTGAAACAACTGCTTCAACTAAAAATATGGGGGGAGGTGTCTTGATAGCGGTTTCCAATCGGCTTATCTCATCACGCCTCACTGAATATGAGAGTGACTGCGAGGACCTTTGGGTTTCAATCGGCTCCAAATCCGGTAAGAAATCTATTGCACTTAATATCTGTGCCATCTATTTGCCACCACCAGTTACTAATAGTAGTGTTAAAATTTTTACCGACAAAGTTACTTCGATCTTACAGTCACTTGCTGGCCGCGAGTGTACATTGATTGCGGGTGATTTCAATATGAGCGGTATCTCTTGGCAAAGCAATGACATTAGTGATACTTTGGGCTTGACACCAATGGGATATGGTAACTGTGAATTATTTTGTAAACTCATAGATTTTCTTATGTTTAACGATCTGAAGCAATTTAATAATATTGCTAATGATTATAATAATATCTTGGACTTGATTGTATGCAACAAGGGGCTCCTGAATGTGAACTAATGTTTGCAGCCTATAAAGAAGATTGATAGGTATCATCCTGCGCTCGATATAAAACTCAATTCACAAATAGAAACGCTTAAGAAATCGGTTCCGTTGAAGCGTCATAATTTCTACAAGGGTGACTACTTAGCGATAAACAAGGTTCTTGGATCAGTTGATTGGGAAAAGCAGCTGAGATCTTATGATAATGTGAATGACATGATCGCTCGATTCTACGATGTGATACACGAAATCATTACCAAATATATACCTATGACGAGAAGACGTAGGGTATCTTACCCTGTTTGGTATTCACCGCAGTTGATACGACTACTTCAACGAAAGCTGAAATACCATATGAGGTACAAAAAATATGGCAATCTTTTGGACAAATTAGAATTTGAATATTTACGACATGACTGCAGTAAGATGATCAAAGGGTGCTATAATCAATACATAGTCGCAATAGAAGATGAAATTAAGAGAAACCCGAAATACTTTTGGACGCATGTTAAAAACTTAAGAAAAAGCTGTTCTTCGTATCCTAGTACAATGGTTTTTAATGGCATTACAAGTTCTGATGCTTATCAGATTCCTGAATTGTTTGCTAAGCATTTTTCTTCGGTCTATGAAGTCGATGACAGTGACCTCAACACGTGTATTCATGCGTCGGAGTCGATCTCGAGTGCATCGGATATTATCAATCCTATTCAGTTCAATCCTCACCAAATTAAGAAAAGACTAGAAAATATTGATACAACAAAGGGTGTTGGCCCTGATAATGTCCATCCAGTTTATCTAGTGAAATGTGCAAACACACTATCTCTGCCTTTATCCATACTTTTTAATAAATCCTTAGAAACGGGTACGTTTCCGGATACATGGAAGCATTCAAAGGTTGTGCCCATTTACAAAAGTGGAAAAAAGGAATATGTCTCAAATTACAGACCCATAACCATCCTCTCCACAATGGCAAAAATCTTTGAATCTATGGTGCATGCTATTATGTATAGGCATATAGAAAAATATATAATTACTGAGCAGTACGGTTTTATGGCTAAGAGGTCCACGAACACAAATTTGGTGCTTTACGTGTCTGAGCTGATGGAATCTGTGGATCAACGGTCACAGGTGGATGCAGTCTACACGGATTTCTCAAAAGCGTTTGACAAAGTAAACCACAAAATCCTTTTGGACAAGCTTTGCTTGCTCGGTGTAACAGGTAATGTGCTAGATTGGTGCCGCTCCTACCTTGTAAAGCGTCCGCTGAGAGTGGTTGTCGACAATGAAGAGTCTGAACCTTTTCTTGCACATTCCGGTGTACCGCAGGGCTCTGTTCTGGGGCCGCTATTTTTCAACGTGTTCATAAACGATATTGCCAAATTTATCACACATAGTAAAATATATCTCTTCGCTGATGATCTCAAATTAATAAGAAAGGTTTCATGTGTGGAAGACTCGATTTACCTACAAGAAGACATTGACAAACTACAAGCATGGTGCATTACTAATAAAATATTCTTAAATACCTCAAAGTGTCACCACATAAAATTTACTAGAAAACGGAATAATTTTTTAACAGAGTATTCAATAGCTGGTGAAAAACTCCAAGAGGTCACTACCATCAGAGACCTCGGAATCACAATAGATAGTCAACTGAAATTCTTGGATCATATCGACATAATTATAAAGGAAGCCAATAGATCCCTCGGATTTATACTCCGAAATACAAGAGACTTCAAAAAACCATCTTCAGTCATTCTGCTTTATAACAGTTACGTAAGAAGTAAACTCGAATATTGTTGCACGGTCTGGTGTCCAGATTATAATATACATATAAATAGAGTAGAAAGAGTACAAAAAAAACTGGTTCGTAGCCTATCCTATCGTTTTAGAGCACCACGGGAATTAAAGTGTTACAGAGATAAATTGGTTCATTTTCGTCTAGATCCGCTTTATTTGCGTCGGCGTCGTCTGGACATGTCTTACCTATACAAACTTATGAACAACCACATTGACAGTCCTATGTTGCTTAATAGGTTCGCATATAACGTTCCCTCAAGATTACCGAGATATCCTTGCAGACTATTTAAAAATAAATTGTGCAGGACAAGATTAGTTTGCGGCTCACCAGTTGTTCGCTTGGCTCGTCTGTACAACGATTTAAGTAAGAAACTGCCTGACCTCGACATTCACTTTCAAAGCCTTTCCCAATTTTTGAAGTTACTTCAAACTGACGTACCCTAGTACCCTATACCCTAGGACGACAATATTGGGGGGTAGGTGTAAAAGAAAGTAGTGAATTAAAACTCCTCATTAAATAAATTAATTAAAAGACAATAATAGTTAATAATAAACATATTTTAATGGAATATTAATAGTTATTGCTCAATATCTGCCGGCAAGTGTTATCTTCACAGTTTCACATCCATAGCACTATTTTGTTTTTTTTCACAATTTCATTGAACCCAATGGAGGCCATACAAGAATCACTGACACAGCTGCAACGGTTATTCACTGAGCGGATGGACACCTACGAAAGTGAGCTACAGGCTGCTGTTCCATCATCCAACATTTCCAGCCTAACTTCAGATTTTGCTTCATTCCGGAACCTTGTATTATCATCCATTCGCAGTCTTCAGGAACAGTTAAATCTACTTGCTCATCAGGTGGACAACATAGAGATGCATAGTCGGAGAAAGATACTGCTTCTTCATGGTGTGCCAGAAGCTACTGAAGAAGATCCTACGGAAGAAGTGGTAAAGACAATTACTGGAAAACTGAAGCTGGACGATTTCTCTGACAAGGATATTAGTCGATGCCATCGTATGGGCCGCCAGTCTGGTCACAGTCATCCACGTCCTCTTGTAATAAAGTTCCGAGAGCTTGATGTCCGCAACAAAATTTGGTACTCCAAAACGACTCTTAAAGGGACAGGACTGACCTTGTCAGAATTCTTGACAAAAGCAAGACACGACACTTTTATAGCCGCACGAGAGAGGTTTGGTTTAAATAAGTGTTTTACACGTATGGGATTTGTGTTTGTGATAGGTGGTGATGGGAAACGTCGGCGTATAAGTTCCATTGCCGAACTCAGTGAAATCTCGGATACACCAATTATGAAGCCTAATTCTTCGAAGCCTTTATCATCAAAGCCTGCAAAGGGCAGGCGTGCGGCTACAGCTGGCAAGAAATAGATTGGGTTTCTGTTTGTGAAGTGCCCTGTAAATTTAACGCCTTTCTGTGGATCTTTTCATACAATTCTTTACTTTATATTTTCTTTTTTTTTATGTTAGTCATAACGGGTATTTTTATATTATTATTTAGTTAATTTCGTAGCTACTTGTATTGTAATATTATTGTTGACAGATTGACATCACAGTACTTTATTTTTTTTTTTGTCTTAGTTTAGTATTCCGTAACGCAAGGCAAACGATACATAGCCCATACAGCCTAGTATAAGGTGAATTCACAGATTGGCTGAACTTTAATTTATGGTTTTTGTTTCTTATCATTTTTAATTTTTTTTTTTCTATTAGTTCTCTTTTTTTTATTTTTTAGCTCCAACATTCAGCCGGCAGATGGGATATTTAATTTGTTGATAAAACTAACCATTTTTTTTTGTTTGTTTATATAAAGTATATATATATATATATCTATTTTTTATTTATTTTTATGTCTAGTTCTAGTCATTATAGTGATGATGAACACTCTCAATCATTATCGTCAGAAAATGACTCTAGTTTTGACAGTTTACCGTCCCTTTCTGATTCTCTTCATAACCAATTTTCGAATATGCCTCAAAATTTTAATGTCGTTCACATCAACGCACAGAGTATTCCGGCCCACTACTCAGATATGCTGGTATCTTTTGATGTCAAAAATCTCCATGCTGTTTTAATCTCCGAATCCTGGCTTAAGCCCTGTTTACCCTCTTCTTCCTATGCGATACCAGGCTTCAATCTCATAAGGAATGACCGCACTAGCTCTGGGGGAGGTGGAGTTGCTATTTATTTGCGATCTAATATTTCCTACACGATAATTAGCTCCTCGGCCCAACCTTCTTCACTTATTGCCGGTGAACATCTGTTTCTTGAAGTCCTGCTATCACATAACAAGGTGTTGCTTGGAGTTTATTATAGCCCCTCCCTACGAGTAAATTTCTTTAATTCTTTTGAAAAACTTCTAGATGACCTAATACCATCATACGCTCACTCTATAATAATGGGGGATTTCAATACCTGCCTTTTAAAGGATGATTCTCGAGCACAGACTTTTAAATCCATCGTCGGATCTAGTAATTTGCATATTCTTTCACTCAATGCCACCCATCATTTCCCAAATGCTACCCCCTCACTTCTAGATTTATTAATAGTTTCGGCTCCTCAACATGTTATAAAATATGGTTAATGTCCGGCCGATTCCTTTTCTTATCATGACCTTGTATTTTTATCTTACAAAATTCGTCCTCCTAAAGCTAAACCAAAAGTCATTCTTCAGCGCAGCTTTGGTAGCATAAATCAGGAAGCCTTTATCACTGATGCTCAGAGCATTGATTGGTCGTTGGTGATAAACGCTGAAACTGTCAATGAACAGGTTGCTGCTTTCAATACTCTCATAACTAAACTTTATGACAAGCATGCACCTTATAGATCCATAAAGTTGAAGCATCTCCCGGCTCCCTGGATTACAAATGATATCAGGGCATTAATGCACAAAAAAGCTGTTGCAAAAAATAAATATAAACGTTGTCCAAACGATATTAATAAAAATAAGTATACCAAGGCTCGTAATCGCTGCAACACGGTGTGTAGGGATGCCTTACGCCGCCACATTCATGTTTCTGTCGCAGACAAAGACCCGACAAAGGTCTGGAGTTTCCTTAGGTCAATTGGAATTGGAAAATCACATCTGCACTCTATTCCTAAAAACCTTAACATCGATTCACTTAATACACATTTCTGTGCCTCTTCCAGCCTCACTGATTCGGATAAGAATCTTACTTTGAATTATCTTTCTTCTTTACCAATTCCAGACTATTCTCCTTTTCTTTTTACTCAGTTTTCGGAATGTGATGTTAAGAGGAGCATGCTATCAATCTCTTCCAACGCGGTCGGTGACGATGGCATTAGTCGCAACATGTTGATTCCTATCCTTGATATCATCCTTCCTATTCTGACCTTTATTTTTAATAGCTCTGTATCACAAGCTGTCTTCCCAGAAGGTTGGAAGTACGCTCAGGTGATTCCACTGCCTAAAAAACTCACTCCTCAGTTATTCTCTGATTTTCGACCCATTTCTATCCTTCCCTTTCTATCCAAAGTTTTTGAACGTCTTGTCCTCAATCAATTGAATTGTTTCCTAGCCCGTCATTCTCTTTTCAATCCTTTTCAATCCGGCTTCCGTTCAGGACACAGCACTACGACTACTTTGCTTAAAATTACAGACGACATTCGTTCTGGAATGGAAGCTGGTCATGTCACGGTTTTAACACTATTGGACTTTAGTAATGCTTTTAATACTGTCAATTTTGATATTCTTTTGGCATTACTGCGCTCTCTTAACATATCTCCATCGGCAACTGAATGGTTCCACAGTTATCTTAGCGGACGCAAGCAGCGGGTTCGTCTGGAGGAGAGTATCTCTTCCTGGAGTCCCACGACTGCTGGTGTTCCGCAGGGCGGTGTCCTTTCTCCACTTCTCTTTGCTATTTTTATCAACTCTATCTCAAATAATTTATCTTCTTCCTATCACCTGTATGCAGACGACCTTCAAATTTACTGTCAGGCTCCTGTCACTGAATTGCATAATGCAGTCCGTGCTATAAACAATGATCTCTGTCGAATTGCAGAGTGGAGCAAATCCTATGGCCTCGATGTTAATCCCAACAAAAGTACCGCAATTATCGTGGGAAGTTCCAGGATGATTGCTAGAGTGGACTGGCAATTGCTGCCAAATATAAACTTTGCTGGCACCGATATTCCTTTTAGCTCGTCAGTGAAAAACTTGGGATTAATTTTTGATAATAATTTGAGTTGGCGACCTCAGTTAGAGGCCGTCAGTCGTAAATTATATGCTTCAGCAGCTGCGCTGAGAAGACTGCGTAATTTTTTACCCACTTCCACCAAAATTGCACTAACGCAATCTCTGTTGCTCCCTATTCTAGACTATGCCGACGTCTGCTATCTTGACATCACGGAGGAACAGCTTAATAAGCTTGAGCGTCTTCAAAATTTTTGTGTTCGATTCATATTTGGCCTACGCAAATATGATCACATATCTCAGTTTCGTTCTCAGCTCAAATGGCTTCCCATTCGTCTTCGCCGGAATACTCACATACTTACTCTGCTCTACAACATACTATTTAATCCTTCAGCCCCTCACTATCTTAAAGAACGTTTTAAGTTTCTTCATACATCAAACACGTTTTCCTTGAGGTCATCAGATAATCTTGGCCTTTATATTCCCGCACATAGTTCCACGTTCTATGACTCTTCCTTTACTGTTCAAACAGCTCGTCTTTGGAACTCCCTCCCGGTTTCTATAAGGCGTGCACAATCCATTGGCGTCTTTAAGAATCTCGTAAGGGAATATTTTCTGTCAATTTAGGCGAGCAACGTATGGATGATGTATCCTACTAACTAGACGTTATGTATGTGTATTATATACGTATGTATGTATTTTTAATTTAGGTATATGTGTTTGTATGCTATGTATTTATGTGTATGTGTGTATATGTATGTATGTATACGTATGTATGTATATGTGAATATATATTTATCGTTTACACCGCCGCCTCTTACGCTTCCTTCCAGTCCTATCCATCCAAAGGTTGTCTGGAAGAGATCGCTCTGAGCGATAAGACCGCCCATTGTAACACTATTTTAAGTTTTCTCTTGTTATCTTATTATTTCAATGTGGTGTTATCAATAAAATGTTTTGTATTGTATTGTATTGTATTGTACCCTAGACTTTTCGTATATATGTATATATATGTGTGTGTGTATGTGTGTGTGTATGCATATATATTATTCTTCATTTTACTTTGTAGGACTGATGATTTCCATGTTTATTAAACTATAAAATTGACATAGTACTTTAGATTTGTAAATTGTATTTTCGTTTTTTTTTTAATTTTAATGATGATTTCTCTTTATTTATTTTCCTCAATATTGTTCCTTTAGTTTTTTTTTTTAATAAGTTTAGTTCCATATGTTCATTTTAGTGTACTCAATTTTTTTTTTTAATTATTATAATGCATGCTGTGGTAACCTATAATTGTAAGTGCAGTTAGCCCTAAGTAATCTATTGTTTAGTTTTTTTATATACATAGTAAAACTGTAACTTATGTTGGTGACCCTATAAATAAATAAATAAATAAATAAATAAATATGAAAAATAAATATTTCATTTTGAAATGTGTCTAATCTAGGGTACACACACGAATTGAACCCACAAATTTTTATGCAAGTCTATATATTCAAAAGCAATTGGATTTTTTGTTTGTGTTTTGTTTTTTTGCTGTGTAACTTTTATTTTATTTTTACGCAGTACCTCTTTCAGGCCTTGCCAGAATACCAGCGTCGTTGCGTAGTGTATTGGCATTATGTTGGGGCAGGGTCCAGATTGGCCGTCATGATTTTTTTTTATTATTATTATTGTATGAGTCCTTGTTAAACCCATACACCTTAAACGCTAATGATAAGGATGGCTATATCTTCAATAATACGAGACGAAGTAAACTATTATTTTTTTATTACGTGTTTCCACAATTATAAAAGTGGTTATTAATTATAATGCTGATGCTAAGGAGTAATGCGATTGGTGACGGAAAGCAAACTAAATGTATAAATCTAAGATCACAGTGGTTTGTGTGTTTGTAAGTCCGCTCTTTTCTCAGCTTTTTCCAATGTATCAATAACGTTACCATAGAAACGCGTTAACCGCAAGTAGTTCGTCTACCGGACGCTAGATGGCGCTAACGGAAAAATATTTAATAATAGAAAAAAATTAAAGAATTTTGTCCACCCGTGCGAAGCCGGGACGGGCCGCTAGTTATAATTAAATATTTCATTTACAAAAGTGCTGATTGACAAATTTTTGCTATTATGCGGTTAAATGACCGTAAAATTATCCTTTTTCATGTTTTTGAAAAAAATATTTTATCTGTGCTATGGGTCAATAAAATCCTTTTTTTAATGTACAAGGTGTCTCAAAAGAAAGTTCACATTTAAATCTTTTTTTTAAAGAAAAGTCTTAGCTTTATTGAAAAATTTTTTTTTTTTTAAATAACATCGTCCAAATGTAAACCGTTGCGCTCTCGGCATTCATTTAGTCGGGCACTAAAATTGCCTATGACAGCTCGGCAGGTAGTCTCCGTGATGGCTGCCATTTCATGACGGATATTTTCTTTTAATTGTGCCAGGGAAGTCGGTTTATTAGCGTAAACTTTTGATTTGACATAACCCCACAGGAAAAAATCCATAGGCGTTAAATCTGGACTCCGTGGAGGCCAATTTATGTCACCTCGCCTGGAGATTAATTTGTTCGGAAAAATTTCTCGAACTCGAGGCAGAGATCTGTTGGACGTGTGTGAAGTTGCCCCATCCTGCTGGAACCATGTTCTTTGGTTGTAACCAGGAAAGTTTTGCAGTTGGGGTACGAAAAACTCGTCTAACATCTCCACATAACGCTCTGAATTCACTGTGAGTGTGCGTCCCCTTGCATCTTCAAAAAAGTAAGGGCCGATAATTCCTCGCGCCGACATCGCTGCCCATACGGTGACTTTGGGTGAATGTAGCGGTTTCTGATGTTTTTGTTTTGGGTTGGTTGCACTCCAGTAACGACAATTTTGCTTGTTTACATGCCCATTCAGGTGAAAATGGGCTTCATCGGAAAACAAGATGTTGGTGAACGTTGGAAAGCGCTCAATCATCTGATTTACAAAGGCAAGCCTCTGACCAGCATCTTGAGGCTTCAGTTCTTGCACTAACTGAATTTTGTACGGGTGCAGCTTTAAATCTTTGTGTAAAATGCGGCATAATGAAGATCTGTGCACATTTAAAGCAACAACACGCTTCCGAATCGAGAGGTTTGGATCATCTCGAATAGACTGAGTAACACTGTCCACGTTTTCGGCTGTTCTTGATGTTCTTGGCCGCCCAGATTTTGGTTTCTCCAGAGTTGACCCAGTCTCTTCAAACTTCTTAACCCATTTTGCAATGAGTCGAGTGCTAGGCGCATCATTTAAGTGACGAATATGTCGAATACTGCAGAATTTTCTACGCGCTACAGTCGCCGAATTACCGTTTTTGTAAAACTCACGTACGCACAACGCACGGTCCGCACCAGAGAAACGCTCCATAGCGACTAAATTCCCAAGAGCCAGACTACCGACTGACATACCCCCCGCGCCCCTCAGAATAGTTGCTTTCGCGTAATAAAATAAGCAAATGTGAACTTACTTTTGAGACACCTTGTATATAATGCCATACACTATACATAACATCTGATTGTCATATTTTTTTCTCTAAAGGATTAAAACATTGTTAATATATCTGTTAACCTTCTTTGGTAAGCTTAATGCTTGTGTTACGGTCCACGTCCAGTATATCGGTGAGATTCGAACTCGCTCCGCTTGAGTTTAAGCTGACATTACAATTTATGGGTTTACAACTTTGAAATTCAATCAGATAATAAATGAAGTACTTACTCAATTAAATGTGAGTTTTGCATTAGGTATATATAAAATTTATATTTTAAAAATAGTTTCTTACAGATTTATTAATTGTGATTATGTTTACAAGAACTAATAATAATAATATTTCTTACACTCACACCAATTAGCCTAGCCCAATGTAAGCACTGTACATAGATATTTAATACTAGCTGACCCGGTAACGCGTATACAATGGAAAAAGAGCAGGAAAAAGAGCGGACAGACAAACACACAAACAACAAATTTGTGTTCATGGATTAAAGATTAATAGAAATATATATATTGTATTCATCACACTAACATCTATCCCTTCCAGGATTTAAACCCAGGACCATCGGTGCGAAAGGCAAGACCGTTGCACCAAACGGTATAATGACACTTCAATAATTATTAATTTTTTTAGCCGAAAGTAAGCTTGTTTAATAAGTTAAGAGGTTCAAACTCTTGTTTGACAATATATTTATTAGATGAGCTCCATAGTCGAGTGTTTTTCATGTTAATGCTACCCTGAGGTTCCAGGTTGTATCCCTGACCGGGGATACAGAAAATAACATTTCTGTGTTAGCTCGGGCCTGTTATGGTTGTTTCTAATTCCATGACACAAGTACTTGGGTTCAGAACAATGTTCAGCAAAATACCAACTTGCTGCACTGAACACTGAAGAGTATCAGCTCTTCGCTAAATCGTGTCCAGTGCAGTCCAGGCTCATCGGCGACAGCAAATTGGTGAAAAGCAAGCTTCACACCTTAGCTCATCGCCGCAAAGTTGCCTGTCTGTCGGTCTTTTATGGAATGTACTTTGGAGAGTGTGCTCAAGAGCTGTATTTGCTCATAGCGCCATCTTCTTTTTTCCATCGGACATCTAGACGCACTGCAGGCTACCACGTTTTCTTGGTTGCTATTCCTACCTGTCGCACCAAGCGCTTTTCAACATCCTTCATAATGCGCACACCAAAGGAGTGCAACTCCCTCCCTGCGTCTGTATTTCCGAGAACTTATAACTCGTCCATTTTCAAAGCGAGTGTGAATAGGCACCTTCTATGTTAGCTCGTTCCTTCGTGGATTCTGTCTTGGCCCACGGGCTTGTTTGGGATGAAGAGATAACCCATTCTAAATAAAAAAAAATGCATGTAATGTTATCTAATACTATTATTATACCAATGTAAAAACACATAACATAAATCTAACTGGTATTCGAGTGGTCTCTACGTTATTAAAATACCGACGATTCAGCAATTGTTACGAATATAAACCCTGAAATAGTTTCAAAGCACATCCACTAAACTTGGCAAATGCTTTGCTAAAATAACTCTTAAAATAACGTGTACAGGATTCGTTTTAGAGTATACCGCATATTGTCACTGATACAGAAAATGCTGCAGAGAGTTATTAAAATTCACGTTGCAATCGCTTGAATATTCATAATATTGTCATAGTTGTTTATGAATATGTTGTACAGGCTACAAGTGGTTAATTTTGGATATGATTTTGAATTAGAGATCTTTTCTAGTTATATTATATGATGATAAATGAAAGTTCCATTCCGGCGAATATTATGTTGTATAATTTGTGTAAATTTAAATAAAACAATTATTACCGATTCCATGAGTCATTAATCTTTTTTTATATTTGATCTTGACATTTCAACTCCCTTACAGGAGCCGTGATCACAGGGTACAAATAAAATAAATTACTGATATTATTATTAAAATAGCATTGAGAATGGAAAAATATGAAAAATCATTACTTTATATAGATTTTTAGGTTCTTATAATACGCACCTATCGCACATTTAAATAAAACTTTTTACGGATCAACGCGATTATTTTATTTTATTATTGCAAATAGGTAGGAGTTTAAACAACTATCTCGCCTGATGATAAGTGATGATGCAATCTAGGATTAGACGCGTTTGGCTAGAAGAAAGATACTTATTGATTCGTGATTTAAGACCCTTAAATTGATTTAGTCAGGAAAAACAGATTCAGGCAAAGATATCCACTCCATAGCGGTAAGTATCACAAAATTGGAACCAACTATGGCCGCTCGCATAAAGGCCCTCGCCGCACGTCCACTCAATCCGTGCTTAGCGTCAGATGTCACCGTTACACGAGAGCGTCAGATTTAGTACCTTAACGAGATATATATCGGAGCTTGATGCCTCCCCACCTCACTGTGCACGGCTTTTTGTTTCGCTTTCACTCATGTCAGTGTGTGTGGCTAGCGTGGTTTTCTATCTCTTTTTCTACTCTATGCATCTACGCCAGTCACTTTTGAATATCTCTTGCGATCAGCTGTTTTGTTTATCCTTTAAGTTACGCTTAGTTCCTACGCTTTATACTATAAAGCTTCGCTTCTTTCGGGCGTCCCTAGATGGCACTGTTGTTTTTTTAAACAGATGGTAGTCCGATGGATCCAAGACTGGACTATAAGGTGAATGGTTAAAAGTTCGGTTGGGATAGTTGAAATATAATCACAGTCTCCTCAGCTCCCAACCTTTGAAAATCCAGTCCAATGCTCTCCCAATTAAGCTACCGAGCTTTGTGAACATTGGATATTGGGAAAGCATTAGTCCGGACTTCCAAAGATTGCAGAATCTATTCCCGCCTGAGAATTCACTCGTGAGCCGAGTCAACTTTTTCTAGTATATATCTATTAAAATAATTTATTTTTAAGTCAAATTAAAGATAATTTATAAAAAACGCTTTTTTAATTAAGCTCAAAGAAAAACAATACCAAGTTGAAATGAATATTTCGTTATTTCAACAGACGCTCGCGGCCTGGATGTCAGACAGTAATTACTACAAGTACAGTTCATAAACAACCAGTAGCATAAAATCTTCTTCTACTAAATAAAAAAAATATAATGATACAAATCTAAAAGATTTAAAATACGCCTGTAAAAACATAATTAAAGCTGGTTCTATCTTAATGAATGTTTTATGTTTGTAAAAATATTACTTTCGATATTGAAGGTAGTTAACGTTCAACATCGATGAAACGATACTTACTCATAGCAGAAGTTGAAATACTTTTGCAAATTTCCACGCATCTATTAGCGTATCGGTAGGTCAGCGTTCAGAGCACTCCCCCGGATAGTGGAAGGTCGTAGGTCGTAGTCAACCTGAGGACACCGAGGTGTGGTTGTTTTTTTATAGATATCTTTCTTATCTTATAGAAATACTGTATCGTTTATTCAAAAATAAAATTAAATACGATATATAGTATATCTGAATTTATACATCCAATTATTGGGCAGCCATAATTATATGTTCTAATTAAATTATATTAATTATTTGATAACCCCTTTTTATAGAATGCGTTTAGTTTATAATAACATTTATCAATTAAGTTGTCATTCAGATATATCACAATTTTGTTGTAATCGTCAATTTCTCTAATATATTTTGGAAGATTTTTATCTTATCGCTATCGAGTAAGGTCCTGATCCAACTCATATCTTTTTTATTTTTCTTAATTGTATTGATTCAGTTTACTTATATGTACCTGTTAGTATTTTGAATTTTGTGAAAAAAAGGCTTTCAGCTTTCTGTTGCGTCTATAATGCCTAGTATTCTCATTTCTTTGGAAGATGAGGAATTTAGAAGAATCTTTGCTATTACCCCATAGTAGCACAGCTTTTGCTAGATTGAACATATGCTAAATGAGCTATTCTTGGCGTGTATTTTTGTTGGATGGAGTTGCACTCTTTTACTGTGCGCATTATGAAAGATGTTTAAAATCACTTGGAGCGAAAGGTAGGAATAGCAACCAAGAAAATTTAGTCTGCAGTACGTCTGGATGTCCGATGGAAAAAGGAAGATGGCTGTATAAGCACATGCAGCTCCAGAACACATTCTCCAAAGTATATTATGTATAAGACAGACTGACGAGGCAATGAGCTATGATGAGATAACATTAGTAAAGCTTTATTTTTAAGAGGTTGGTTTTAACTTTTTACTTTTTCACGGCGAACAAAGGGAGAATATGCCAGATTGGTATTATTTGTCACCTATATAAACTATGATATATAGTAATATATAGTAATGTAAACTATGATATAGTTTATATAGGTGACAAATAATACCAATCTGGCATATTCTCCCTTTGTTCGCCGTGAAAAAGTAAAAAGTTAAAACCAACATTTAAAATAAAAACAGTTATCCAAACATTAGTCGAAATCAATGTTCATTCAGTAACCATCATTTTAAATATTTATCGTGAATTTATTAAGTTATTAGTTAGTTAATAATAATGAAGTTAGTAAGCATATACAAGGTCATTATATAAACACCATCCAATTTTATAAATGATATTCTTTGAAGAGAGTTACGAAACAAGATTTTTTTCTTTTAATATCACTCAGTACTAAAATATTAAGTTAAGGCTATACAAAGTTATCCGAGGAAAACTACCGATTTACTGTCACAATCACGCTACGCACGGTGTTGGAGCAGATGATTACACAACCCCCGCCCCTCCCCCCGTATTTCATTGATACATTACGCTGCGCACGGTGTTGTAGCAGATGACTACATGACCTCCCCCACCCCCCCGCCGCCGCCGCCGCTCCCGCTCCCCGCTCTCGCATATTTCATTAATACATAACAATAATTGTCATAAGTTCCAAATTTTTCCTTCATACTTGATCGGGCTTAGGACCGTCAAATTGCAGAAGGTATGAGTTGTTTTCTAATAACAGATAAAAACTTTGAACGTAAAAGTAAACCATACTTTTTGCAATAAGGCGTATTTAAAAAATCTGGAACAACTTAGGTACAAAAATTGGTTGGAGTATAGCAATGGCTGTGCAAGACGTCTAGAACTTAAGATTTTTTTTGTCTCACTGAAACATACAAAACTAAGAGAACTATTAACAACAGAAACTAAAAAAACACAGGAATCGCATACGCAATACGAAAATCGGTATTAAAAAGCAATAAATTCACTGATAACACATTTCAATACTTTTCCTAAACATTAACATCGCTCGTTTAATACTAATCCGAAGCGGATGAAAAATAGAAAGAGTAAAATTATTATTAGATTTTATAATTTTTATGACTCACCCGGATTGCGAAAGGTCGTGGGTTCGAATCCCACCTTAGAGCTCGGAGGCGTAGTTGTTTTTTCATACGTATTTTATATCTTATAGAAATATTGCATCATGAATGCAAAAAATTAAATAAAAAGCACATAATTATAGCTGGTTCCATCTTAATCGATTGTTTAATATTTGTAAAAATATTACTTTCGATGTTGAACTCATAATAGAAGTTGAAATACTTTTGTAAAATTCGACACGTTTGCCAGCGTCTCGGTAGCTCAGTGGTCAGAGCACTTGCCCGGATTGCGAAAGGTCGTGGGTTCGAATCCTACCTGAGGGCTCGGAGGCGTAGTTGTTTTTTACACACGTATTTTATATCTCATAGAAAATATTGCATTGCGAATGCAAAATAATTAAATTAAAAACATATTTTTTGAAGTCTAAACGCCCTGCACACCTTTGCTATACTCAAACCCAATAATAAATAAAAGAACCAATCATAATACACTTACATAAAGTTTGAAAACAATCGTTTTAAGAGTACTTCATTAACTGTTCAAAATGTAGACCATTTCTCTCCAAACAGAGTCTTGCACGTTTACAAACATTGTCTTTAATTTTATTAAGCACTACAGTGTCATTTTTCACTTCGTCAAATGCACGGATTATTTTTATTTTTAAGTCCTCGAGGCTTTGGGCCTCCTCCACATAAACCCGCCGTTTAATTTCGCCCCACAAAAAAAAGTCACAAGGCGTGAGGTCTGGTGATCGGGGCGGCCATGGGACGGGGCCTCCACGACCGATCCAGCGATCACCATGTTCGGTGTTTAAATAATCGCGAACTGCGGCCGCATAATGAGGTGGTGCTCCGTCTTGTTGGAAATAAAACACGCGATTTTGAATAAGCGCGAGTGGTACTTCGTCCATAAAGTCGGATATTACAGTGCGTAACATATCAAGATACGTGCTTCCGGTCAACCGCCCTTCAATAAAGAACGGCCCCAGTACTTGGTTACCGATAATACCCGCCCACACATTTGCACTAAAACGCACTTGATGATGGTTCTCCCTTATCACGTGCGGGTTCCGGAACGACCACCAATGCTCGTTGTGTTGGTTATACAGTCCCACGCGAGTGAATAAAGATTCATCAGTCCATAAAATAACAGCACCAGGATGTTCAATCAGCCACTCACAAAAGGCACGGCGAGGCACGGCATCTGCTTTACTGCACTTTCTGATAGTGATAAGGATGCATGGTTGCGGCGTTAAGTAATTTCCACACCGCGGGTTGACTTACGCCGAACCGTCTTGCTGCGTCATTCGTACTTGCTCTGGGAAGATTTCGTCTTCGATTTCAATTGCAAGTCTCCTTCTACCACCTCCTCGAGCGTGTGATGGCGTCGTAAATTGTCCGTGGTCAAGTAAGCGTTGATTCGCAGCTAAAATGGTTTGACGATTCGGTGTTGTAGCATTTACGAAACCACTATTTCGAAGACGAGGAAGACTTTCAGCTTCGTACAGTGCACAGGCGCCGTTTAAGCTTTCTCCACTTAAAATATAGCACCGTACCATCTCGTAATACTCGCGATTTGAATACATTTTGTTAGGTAGGTATTTATGTGATGTAAGCTCGCGGGAGCACAAGACGTACGTCGCGGGAGGTTCCCGCGTGACTGATTTCATTGCACAGGTGTCGCCACAACTAGGGTTGCCACCCGTACGAAAATACTTTATTTCGAATGATTTGATTTTTTTGGGATTTTGAAAATTTTAGTAGTACAGCTCGACAATAAAGAGTTGATAAAAAATATTCCGCAACTAATGTACACTTTTTGTTGGCAACACTTCCTTATCTGTCAAAACTGTCAAGAGGTTGACTAATTTTTTGCTTAGTTAAGAAGTCAATTGTTATTCTAGTGTGTTTTACGTGATATTTCTTTATCCTGGGTTTCATCATGAACAAAACCTACCGTATCGGTTCTCGCACAGAACAGAACTCTCTCTCGGAACAGATAGTGAATATGTTACACCGAAAAAATGTTTAAAAGAAATGATAGGTCAAAAAGAAAAATAAACGATTGCAGTAAAGTATAAAAGTACGTGGGAAAACGGACATGGTGATTGGTTAATTTATGATCCACAGAACGAATATAATGGAAAATGCAAATTGTGTGGAATTACATTTACAATTGCTTCAGTATAGGAGTAGGACAAGTAAGAAGACAAATTTTCTTTTTCTGTGTGTGTGTGTGAATTGATATGGTTGCATTAAATATCCAAACTAAACTATGCTATGCTAGACTGTAAAGATGCTGTGTTTGCAATTGTTTAATAGAAATACTAATTTGATACAAACTGCAAAAAGCAATAAAAAATATGCTTTTAAACATAATGATAAAGGAAAATAAATTGTACTTTATTTTCATACTATGTACTTTTTTTTCTTACCTATAATAACCAGTGTACTTTAACTACAAAAATAAAAGGTGGCAACCCTAGCTACAACCTGCGCGCGCAGCCACGATCGCGGCTCGCCGCATGCGCTTCGAGTATTTAAATTGAGTAAGTCATTGTTCTAACTTTTTGCAAGTTATAAAAATATCGACTTCAAAGTTATTACGGTTTTCGGCAAAAACAAACAATATTTTATTTCCCTTCATTGTTCTAATAGAAATAGTAGTATTTATAAGGCTATTGAATTATTGATTTTTATTTTTTTCTTTTATGAAATAATCAAAATTTACTATTTCAACGTAACATAACAAATTTACGGTAAACATTATTATTTTAATTATTATTATACAACTGACCGTTTTGCAATAAATGGAAAAAAAATATTCATTATTTTTCCTCTTTTAAACAAACAGGCAACAGTATTTTTTTAATTATTTAGCAAGAAATGGTTTAATGCGAAACAAATTCAAATAATTAACAAATTTAAATTGTTAGAATGACATTAATTAATACAAATAAATGAATCGTGGTCAAAAAGTGCACTACACATGTGGACTTATACTGCAGGCAACCGTATTATTGGACTTTTCATTCTTTTTCGAGGTCCAGCTTCAAAACGGTAAGTTGTATAAAAAAATTGTTCAAACAAAAGTCGTTGACAAAATCCTAAGGAACAACTTTTACATTTACATTTTTGCAATAAAAATGTATTTTCAAGGTGAAAAATAAAAAAACACCGTTTGAAGACTTTGGCGCCACCTACTGTGTGCATTTGTTGGTGTACGGGATTGCAGCAATGACATTTTTTGTAGATCTTGACGTCCTCTACATTTTATAATCAATCGATTTTTCTGTGAAATGCATACATTCCGAGAAAAATGCATTTCAAATTTTTTTGGCTCGTTTTTGGAGTTTGCAAAAAGACGCACCAAGATGGCGCGTGGCCACCTTCAAGGTAGATAACTAACACCATTTTACAGCAAATAAAACAACTTTCACCCATTTGGCAATTTTCTCACTCAAACGATTTTTTCTTCGACAGATTGACTTTCTAACAACTCAATTTTGGAAAAAGAAAGTTACGTCGTTCTTTCTTACTGTACCTCGGCATCAACACCCCGCGACCCCACCCCGCTGTTTCATTCAAAACATTTCGGCCGTGTTTGACCTTTCGGGCGACCTTTCTTTTGACCAGTAACCAGCTGTTGTAATAATTCGCTCGGACAAAATAATATTTTTGCGGAAATTTTACCTACCAATTTTTTTTCATAAATGAAGTGTTTGAATGATATCTAATGCCTAGAAAAAATTTGGATGGTGTTTATAAAATAACCTTGTATATACATATAAAATAATACCATCTAATGAAAATCGTATAAGCAAAATAATATTACGTATTTGCGTATCTCGTCTTGCTTAATAACCCAATTCGAATCAATGAGTCGCTTAGCGAGATTATTCCGATCAGCTGTCATATGAGGCGGCCATTTTGAATAATTGGCTTAGTCATCCATTTTGGATAATTGGCTTAAACAGACAATCGAATGCCTGTTTATAATTAGGTTATTGTAATTCAAAAAGGTGGAGAGAATATTGGCTAGGCCGTGCAATGTATGTAATAAAATAAATAAAAGACAAATATTTATTTATATAAAAACACTAACCTTAAATATAAAATTAATTTAACCCTCCCCTCCGAAACCTACTGTTCACTTCGCTCATTATTTATAATGCACACGCACACAGAATAGCGCATACACAAAGACACACAAACACGCACCCATAGACGAACACACACATACACAAAATATTAATAATATGCATATTAAAAATATTTTTCTTTCTTATGTACATTTCTGAAATATGTGTAATAATAGCTCTAGTTAATGCCTTAAAAAAACCTGTCTATAGTAAGACTAGTTCCACCTTAATAATAGCTAATATGTAATATGAGACCAGCATTGTTTGGGTTCATGATGTACCTTTACACGCCTAGATTTTATTTTTTAATGTCTGCGTCTCCAAAGTCCTTTATAAATGATTGCTTATTTTTAAAATTGATAAATCCCCTTAATTTAATGCTGACAATGCATTAAACACTTCCCCGTTGAGTTCCTCCGTAGATTACTCTCCAGATGTCTTATTATAAAAGAAAAAAGACACAAAAAACATCAAGAATTCAGAAGCGTAGACGTAGCATAGCAAAATCGTAACGTCGTAGCGCTGTAGATTCGTAGCTTCGTAGCGTCTCGTAGCTTGTATAATTATCAATACACCGATGTTCTCACGCTGGAAACTAGTGTACAGTACAAACGCAACTGCGTTAAGGATATAAAAAAAGATGATAAAAATAGTAATAGTAACAAAGAATTGTTAATCTAAGTAAATACTTTTTCTTTGTTACTGGGTGGTGGGGTTTGAATTTCCGTTTAAATCATAGAGTTACTGCATTTAGTTGCGGGCGGGCGGAGGCATTTTGCTTTGTAAGCTACATCATTACGTTTTATTACTGAATATGAACTTCCGCTAAGTAACGCTTGATTCTATCAAATACACTATATTTTAATTTTCATGTCATCATAACATTTAAACGATTATATTCTCGGTACAAAAAGATGTTAACGGGGTATATTTTTACTATGAAAAGGATTTTTTATAGATAAATAAAAAAGATGTGTTTGTTTAAACATCAGAGAATCTCATTAAAACCCTTACCCACTTTGAAAGCAAACAAAAGTGTTTAGGTATAAAGGTAGGTTCACAATGATTTAATTCGTTAGTATATTTTTTTGTGAAATTAACTTTTCTGATCAAAATAAAAGTACTAAGAGATATGTTTTTATGTCACTAAGCATCGTAACATTTCACACATACTATTAAACTCATCCTTTCTAACCGCTTTCTTTAAGGCACTTTTAAATAAAATGGTATACTTATGGATTGAGTCGCTTTACCTTTCGTGGGTCACGTGGATAAAAGTTACATTGCATAACATGTGGAGTTTCTCAGACCCCAAGAAGTATCAGGGTGTAATTTATAAATATTTGTTTATCATATAAAAAATACTGTTTTCTGTCTATAATAAAGAAACAAATCCATTTTAAATAATCAACATTGTAATCTTTTACAACTAAGAAATTAACAAAGTAATATTTTATGATCGAAATTATATACTCTCCTTTAGCACAACTTCCAGACTATAAAATGTAATCAAATTTATCATTTATCTTAAATTTTAAAAATTGACATTATAAGGCATATAAATAAGTCGTAATAAACGAATATTCTAAAAAATTGAGTATCGTACTTAAATAACTACTCGTTTTTAGACAATGTCCCAAACGACGTGGGGTCTGTAGGACCCGAACGCATTTTGGGCATGTCTGTTTACTGCGTCGGCGATACGATTACGAAACCTTTGTCACCAAGCAGTTGAGCAACGTCGCTATTCCAGCTACTCAAAGTGTCAAGAAGCCACCCTAATATTTAGAGTTACGAGAATTTTTGTTGTTCGTTTGGGGTCTGTTAAATCCCACATGGTTCACGGAAGGTTCAAAATGATTCATAGAGAATAGCCCGTAATTGTGACGTCACCGTTTTATAAAGCTTATATGACATGTGCGTATGAATCTAGTAAATACTAATAGGATTCACATTCACACCAGTTAACTGAGCCTCAATTAAGCACTGTATATCTTATGTTATGGATACTAGGGTAACGGATATAATATGACTATTGTACAAATGTTAGTATTTATCACACAAACATCTGCACCATCCGATACTCGAGTTGGGATTGCAGGCTGGCTAGATTATCATCCAATAATCCATTAGGATTAAAAAATATCTTACTTAATCTTACAAGCAATGTATCCAAATTAAAGCCTTGTGATTTTATGCCAAAGTTAATTAGAAATATCATTATTTCTAATAATGTCATCATTATGCAAAAGAAATGGATCCCTATCCCAACATTTTATTTCACTGGTATTAGTTTTTAAATAATATAAACGAATACCATACATTTCATTTAATTTTTAAGATAAATGCACTCCAAAATCTGAAAGTACCCACCTCGCCTCTGGTATGTATATCACATTATTGTAATGGTTTATGGGGCTTATTCGGGAATCACTCGCCTAAATTAACACTTGTTACTTAAATGACAATATGTTTTACTTTCATACCCCGTGTTTATAGACGTTTTAGCTAATTAAAAATAAATATATATAATATCAAGGTACCGCAAAAATTAACGGAACTTTTGCCACTGCACTGAGAAACATTAAATAGATTTGTTGTGAAAGCAGTAAAATGGCTTTATTCTTTTTTTATATAGGATGTATAAGCTTTTGATCCCAATCAAGCCCGGGGGCCAAGATGGAATAAAAATATCTTACAATAACGCACGTATAATGTTGATCGTCAACCAAACGAGTTATTAATACTATATGATTATTTCAAATTTAGATCCCCTTAACGCTAAAAAGGCTGAACCGATTTTGAGGCTGTACAATTCTAAGACCGCTAGAAAACTGCTTGAAAACAAAAACTAAAAATGTTTCTGTTTTCTTAATTTCTTAAGCTACGTTGTCACAGACAGATTTACACACATAGTGGTCAAACTTATAACGCTCACTTTTTGGCGTCGGGGGTTAAATTTCTAGGTCGATGCAGTCGCTAAGCATCAAGCTTCGCTAGCACCATATATTGGAGTGACGGGTAATACTAAATATATATATATGTCGGTGGGAACGTCAGGATTTAGGTCCGAACCTTCCGATATCACATGGGCAGAGTAGAAATCGTGCACTGAAATGATGTTGCAATTTTTGGACACAGTATTAAGAACCACGTAGCACGTAACAAACTTTTTATAATAAGGTACTTAGCGAAACGTAGGACAGTTTCATGACGACGTCTTCACTTGATGGCGACTCGATCGAAAGTGAATCGGAGCTCGCATGTTGACAGCATCACGACTCTGTCGAAGCGCGGGAAAACATAGTTTCTTATGTTCGCCGGCTAGAGGGCGCGCTTGCGTTTCGCTTAGTATCCGTACTCATGACCGGATACGACATCGTAGTTTCTTATGTTCGCCGGCTAGAGGGCGCGCCCGCATTTCGTTTAGTGTCCGTACTCATGACCGGATACGACATATATATATATATATATATATATATATATATATATATATATATATATTTAGTATTACCCTTATATTTATTTATTTATTTATTTAGGCTCTCACAACAATGAGTACACTATAACTTACACAACTAAATAACATAAGGTTTTTAAACTAAGTGTCCCATTACTTACAGGAGGGCACCGCATGCACTAACTAAAGACTAAGTTAAATAAATTGTTTAAACTTACTATACAAACTTGTTATGTACTGAACAACAATATGACTAAATTCTACTTGAACATTGCTTTTTTATTGCAGAAATGGAAGTTTGATTAAGGTCGATTACATGACTATATTCTTTATAAAGTGATATTGCACGCGATAAAAAGCAATGTGATCTCAAATTGGTTTTACATTTGGTGCACAGAAGAACTTATTACTACCAGACCTGGGCAATCGTCTCGGTACATTAATATCCAGTTTCACAAGTAATTCGGGGCAATCGATTGAGCCTGTGACTAATTTTTTCAGGAACACCAAATCAATGACCTTCCTACGTGCCTCCAATGATATCATTTTAAAGTGAGTTAACCTTTCCTCATAAGATCTGAGTTTTTTCGATAATTTGCAGGAGTATGTCAAGTGCCTCATAAACCTAATCTGCAATTTTTCAAGACGCTGTATATGAAGTTTGTAGGTAGGAGACCAAACAACACTACAATATTCTAAGTGACTTCTGACCAGAGAATTATACAATACTATCTTTGTAAAAGGTCTTTTAAGTTAGTATAAAGAAAACGATAGTGTTTAGTAAATTATGAAACTCCATAAGAATGACTACTCATTTTAGGATGACTAATTTATATAACAAAAATTTAAAATTATATAATTTAATACATCCTTATTATGCTTTTTTGGTATTTTACAATTTGAATGCTTAGCTATTAAAGTATAACTATAAATTCTTATTCTTAGTAGTATCCTAGTATTCTTGGGTCCATTCATCCTTTGTAAGATCTTTTATGTGAAAGTGAATCTGGACAAATATTACGAAGCTAAATATATAATAATAAATAATAAATAATAATAATAATAATTTATTTATGTATAATAATGGTTTACAACACAAAATAACGTTAACAACTACATTAGTCAAAGACTGTGTCGCAGTTGTTAGCGCCCACCTCGAACCTATACAATTAACAATAATTATACATCAAAAGAAAATAAATTGACTGAATCTAAACGGTATACAATTCAAAAATGAATGTGTGTGTGTGTGTGTGTGCGTGTGTGTGTGTGTGTGTGTGTTTCGGTTTGTCTTCAATTGGTTATAACAGAGACTCAACATCTTCATATCTTATGCTAACTAGCCACTCATACAAAACTTTCTTACACTCGTGTAGAGGTAAGCTGTAAAAATGCAATTTATTGTTTATTTTATTATATAAGACTGAGCTAATGTACAAATAATGACGGCTGGTCAGCCTGGTAGAACATTTCTCGACTTTGAAGATTCTGTTTGACAATCTAGTATTCAAAGCTAACTCAGGATTGAAAATACAAGACCTGTGCTTTCGTAGGACAACGGATAAAACGAAAAGCTTGTGCGTAAGGAAAGAACCTGCCATAGCTCATAAAGTTGTGCGGTTGGATAAAAGATGGGTTTGAATGCCATAACTTTCAGCACCGCTCGCTGAGCCCGTTCCAGCGGGATGAGATTGGTCATTGTCGAGGAGCCCCAGACAGAGATACAATAATTAAGTATTGTTTGAGCTAAAGTGATGTAGGCCATCTTCAATGTACCTTCATCAGCACTACCTCGAAGTTTAATAACTAAGTAGTGACATCCAAAAATCTTAAGTATTTAAATTTGATTTAAGTTTGTGACCTTCCATATATATTTAAGAATTTTTTCAACATTGAAAAAAAGGTTTTTTTAAAAAAAAATGTTATTCTGCAATAGACCTAATCCAGACATCCTTTGTATTAATTTTCAAAATATTTACTTATTATTAATTTAGTACCATATAGTATAATAGTTGAATCTCTATGATTATTATGTTATTGCATTCAAGCATTTTTTTTAATACAGAATGAAAGAACTTTAGTGGAAATCATTAGAAATCGAAGCTTTATTTGAATCGAGCGATTTTAACCTTATTATAACCTTCTTACAAAAACCGCTGGATATTTTTCAAACGAAAAGGTCTGCTTCACATGCGGCACTCGTAATGTAGGAAATTAAGGAGACTGCAGGCGTATTTCGCATGCGAGTCAATTGTCAGCGATTTCAGAATAGGGACCTTTTAAAAGGCCACGAAAGGTCAGTTTTATTTGTGGCCAGCGAAGCCTCATTTCGGCTAATAACCTCATAAACCTATCGCATAAAACGTGTAGACGTGGAAGGTGTAAACAAAATAAAATGAGAAACTAGATGGCATAACGGTCACTACGTTCACCCCATAATTACTTATGTTAAGCGACATTCGCACAGGGCGAACATTGGATGGGTAACCAAAGGCTTAGAATAAAATAAAAAGCATGACATTTCTTAAGTTTCAAAGGAACGAGGAGAGTTGGAAACTGATAACGTATTGGTGGTGCATTGAAAGGGAAAATAGAAAATGAGAGCTATAGACTACATAAACATTCATTTACATACATTTAATGTCATAAATAAAATAATAAACCACTTAAATATACACTTAACCAATATCAATACACTTAACTAGATATATAAAAGTGAGATTAAGTGGATAGGTTCGGAGTATATAAAAGGAGATCGCGAACCAGACCTTTGAAATCAAGTTTGCTGTAAACTTCTTTAACATGGGCTGGTAATGCATTCCAGAGTCGTATAGCCTGAAGTGAAAAAGAGTTTGAAACAAAACCAGTACGGTAAGAGTTTCTTTACTGTCTCAACGAAGATTAAGGTTATGAGAGGCTCTCAGATCTTTAATTGAGGATTCAGAGCTAGAATTAGATAAACGCAGTCATAAAACTGGTAAAACGACATTACATAAGAGTTTCTAACATATCAAGACAAAAATCAAGTCAAAATTTGCCCATTTCTACGAATATGATCTGTTTTACTTTTTTTTTTACTACGATATTTAAAAAAATCTCAGTAAATCATGGTTATTTGATACGACATATTGTATTGTATTTGGTCGTTACCTAAGCATTTATTAATAAATGTTAAGTTTTAAAGGGAACTATTTAATTTATTTAAAATTAAATATTAGTGAATATATTAATAAGCAAGATATAACCTATACCAAAATCACTGAGCAATTGAAAACTGTGTACTTATATCCTTAACTAGATTTTTTTCACGTAATTGAATTATTAATATGAGCAGAATTAAGCTAATTATCTACCAGACAATATTTATAAATTGACATGATCAAGAGAATATGTTGGAATGTAATTTAATAAGATCCTTTGTAATCATATTATAGGTTATTAATATATTGATTGATTGTTAACCTCCATGCCATCACTCAAGTTAATATTTGACGTCTAACGGTTCATAAAATTGGGAGACACACAGTAAACGACCACTTCGGAAAACTCAGCTGTAATTTGTGGTTCACGGAAAGTGTGTGGTGATGACCAGC
Source organism: Calamotropha paludella (assembly GCA_927399485.1). NCBI lineage: Eukaryota > Metazoa > Arthropoda > Insecta > Lepidoptera > Crambidae > Calamotropha > Calamotropha paludella. Next base: position 719,993 of record OV656822.1, read on the forward strand.
ACTGTTTGTTTTACCCTTAAGTGTGAAGGTTTGGTGTGAAGATTAAGCAGATCAAGCAGCATGGACTTGTAATGCACCGATCAACTACAAATGATCTTGTGATTTATACCAACTCCTTTTTCAACCGTCTTTTGAAAACAGATTGCCGTTTACACTGATTTTTGTAAAGCATTGTATGAAGTATATCATTAAAAGATCTTGGAAAAAAAATCACCTAATGGAATTCTTGCTAAACTTACTAAGATAGTTTATGTCATACATTCCAAATCAAGATTGCAAACATTAGTAGTGAACGGTTATAAATATTCTAGTGTCGTCTGGGGTCCCGCAAGGGTCCGTTCTTGGATCATTAATATTCATTCGGTTTATAATTACACCAAAAGTTCAATTTGTAGTCCACATTTTCTTATATTTGCAGATGATTTACAAATTTACAGCACAATTAAAACTACCAGTGAAGCCAGTCTCCTCCCTCATAATCATAACCAAAATAGACTTACAAAACATTATTTAGACGATAGACTTCACCAAGTCTCAATAAATAAAGTATCCAAAACACATACTTAATTGGAATTTATTCAGGCTGTAAGTTATCTCGGTTTGTGTTTACGCTCAAAACTGCACCTTGATCGCCATATAAAATACATTAGGTACAAAGCATTCAGGAAGTATGGCTATCTCCAAAAGATCATCGTCTGACTTTTAAGTTTTAGTTCATCTGACTTTAGTGATCCTGTATATTTATTTAACTTTATAAGTTAATCGTAACATCTCAATTAAAATGCGTGGTATCTGTCTGGAACCCTTTATGAAATATATCAATCAACATAAAAGATTACAGTGTAAGTTTCTGTACACGGTAGAAATTATACTCGCAAAAAATATTTTTATCGCTTTCTATGGTTTAATTCTACAAATTGGACCTATTTTTTAACACATTGTCTGGTATTAAATCAGAAATTTTCAATGTGTTAAAGTTAAATAACAAGGCTGTTCATTTGAATAAATTTTGCGTAATTCAATATTTATAGGATGCAACCTACTCGTATATATTCTTGAAATATATTGTTCAATTGTGTTCTTGCCTTAATCATCGAAAATTTTATGATTAGCTGATTTGTATCTTACTAATTGGGTTAAAATTTTGTGTAATATCATTTTATGTTATGACTGTTTTGTATCAAAATTTTTTTCATCAAAAACGCCATTAGTTCACACAACTACTGGAAAAATATAACATACCTAGCTTAGAACATATAGGTACACTTCTTAAAACCGTGTATTTTCATGACATTTGCAACGACAAGTTGGACTTTTCAAATTTATATATGGTGCTATTGCTTGCCTCGGCTGTCAGTCTGTTAACGTTGCCCGGTTCACACATCAACGTACGGAACGTAGGCTGTTGAGCGTGCATACCTGCATCATCTTCTTGACAAATTTAACAAATTATTTTTGACTTTGGTATTTTTGCATTTTCTTCTCTTAAATAAAACAGGGCTAAGTGGTCTTCGGAAGATATTTCCCTCAGTCTTCTTACAATGGTTTTCTATATACTAAAATATGGATGGATAATTATATTAATAATGCACTAGTAATATAAAATATGACTCTCATAAGTGATAGAAAGCATAAGTAATGAAAAAAAAATAGTTAATCAATAATTTCGTTTGAGACAATGATGCTCGCTATCGGCATTCAGTGGTAGACGCATTAATGTAACACACGAACACGTTACGAATACGACATATGAAAAACAAAATGAACGAAATAATTTTTGTCGAATCTTGTGCTAAGGAACAGTGGATCCTAAACGAGAAGCTCGAAAAAATGCTTTTTCCAATAAAATTGATACAATTTTTATATTTTATGCCTAAGTTCAAAATTGAACATGGTATTCTGACAACCAATAGTTTTAAATCGCGGGTTTTGTCATTCATCGGCAGTTTGTTTCTTATCATTTTCAATGTCTTCGGTGTTACTTATGAAAATGTAACTTCAGCTTCGCCGAAAGGAGTGTTCGATACAATATTTACTGTTTACTTATTAACTCATAATTGTTTGGGTATATTGCTTAACTATATTAACACTTTTGACAGTAAATTGTATGTTGAAATGATTTCGAAAATTCAATACGCTAATAAAAGCTTGTTATGTAACTACAAACCAAATACTTTTATCTATTAGACGCTGTTTCATATGTTGTGTATTATTGCTTACAATTTAAATACCGTATACACTCTCAAAAAAATATCTGAACATGTGAACTTCTTTCTGTTATTTCTCAGAACTTTATCTGTATTAACTGTGGTACCGTTTGATTTAAACATAATCATTGCCGCTCGAATCATGAACATTATTGGTAACTGTCTTCTACTGTGGTGTTCAAGAACGTTGCAATATTCAAATTCAACTGGTCGAAGCTTAAGAATTAGCAACGCATTGAAATGTAGCATGTTCGTAGTTTACTTGCAGATAATGAAATCATTCAATAACTTCAAAAAAATCTTTAGATTAACGGTGCGTCTCCTTGAGTTTCATCCTTGGATTGATTTCCTTTTTTATCGTAACAGTATGGTGATGCTTGACTTTTTTTTTCTAGATTTTGTATCATTACGTCTGTAGTTTTGCTTCTGTTTTATTTTACTTGGTCTTTTTGATTAATTTGTGCACAAATTCGTACGATACTGGGAACTTGAAACAGTTTGTAAGTATTTACAATTATTACGGCTATCATTTCATGGAAATTTATTTCATTGCAAAATTTCCATAATATTTTCAGATTAACATGATTTGGCATGCAGTTATATCATTTTGTTCGTTGATTACAAAGGATATTTACTTACACAGCATATTGTGCAAAGAGTGCGAAGATTTTATGTCGACTATTCGAAATATTAACGTAATGTGCATCATGAAAATAAAGGATAAACGTACAGGTATTGTTAAAAATAAGAAGATAAAAAAACGACCTTTGCGACTAAACTTAATATTCTTGCCTTAGTTTTGTTTATAACATGCATTGTAGACTTATATAAGAAAATATAATTTATATATATCCTTTTTAAACATATTAAGAGAAACTTTCATATCGCGCTCATGTTTATTTCATTGTAGCATTCACAACAAATTTTATTCTTAATTATAAATAGCTCAGCGCTAGACGGCTATCTCACCTGATGGTAAGCGATGACGCAATCTAGGATGTGACGCACTTGCCTAGTAGATACCTATTCACTTGTGACTTAAAGACCAAAAATAGAAGATAGTTTGTAAACTAGATATCAATCCAAGAACACACCGTTAGCACACAGTGTGATAATTAATGAACGAACAAACAAAACATTAAGAGTAGAACAAACAAAAAAAAATTGATAGAAGCAAAATAAATTAACAACATATTATATACAGGATAGCAAAAGTATTAGTAAGTCGATTGAGGAGCTGTTTGAGTATGGATTAAAAAGAAATATATTTGCTGACGTATATATTGAGCTTGTCGTGTTTTCGAAATGAATTAAATTTATTGTAAAAGCGATACATGCGCACATGTTTCATACATTGTACTTCGATCATAAAATCGTAATTTTGACAATAGTTAAACAATTGGGTAATAGACACCCGTCCAGATAAGCGGTATAGAGTCGAGAGTGATGAAACTGAAGATGGATTTACTACTGTCTCAAGAAGAAAATCTAAGCGTGTTGCGCGTAGCAATTCAGTTATACTTCCTCTCAGAGTCTCGGACTCTAAGGAAACAAGAATGCCACACGATCACGATGGAACTTTTTTTGAAATTTCTATGAGTTCAAAAGAGTTACTGCCAAAACAGATAGCGATGGCTAAACTATTACAGACTTACAAAATCCCAAACATTCTAAGAATTAAATACAAGAATCCTTTCAAAGTACTTATCCGTTTTGAGTCAAAAGAAGATGCAGAAAAACTACTTAACTGTCAAGATATTACAAAGCTAGGCTATAGATGTCAATTTACAGATGAAGTAAATCTATCATATGGGATCGTGAAACAAGTGGAGACGGATATAAATGAAACAGAAATTCAACAAATTTTTCAGTGCGAGTTTAATATTGTATCGGCAAGAAGGCTTAAAAGATTAGACTATGATGGCAAATGGATAGATAGCGAAACTATAAGGCTATGTTTCAAAAGTTCCACCTTACCGCCGTATGTTTTTGCACACGGGTGTCGTTTTAAGGTGGAGCCATATACTTTCCCTGTTACCCAATGTTCCGGTTGCTGGAAATTTGGACATCTTAATCGTGCCTGTCCGACGAAAAAGGTTTTATGCCCCAAATGCGGAGATGGACATGTAAATTGTGAAATTACCAACTTCCGATGTGTGAATTGCAAAGGCGACCATTTATCGTTTGACAAAAAATGTCCCCAATTTTTAAAAGAAAAAGAAATAAGGGGGATAATGTCTAAGGAAAATTGTACTTACAGAAAGGCATTATGGGTATATTTATCCAAGAATAAGGAAGAGAATAAAACGTTATATACAAAAAAATCTTCTGATCGAAATACTCCTGCTATATCTTACCAGCTTAATTTGGAAAAGTCATACCGAGACATTTTACAAAATAACTCAATTGTATCTACTAAAGAAAATCAGTTTTCCGATGAAACAATTCAAAATGTACAATTAGATCCCATAAAAAAAATATATACTGATAAAAACAATATTAATGTAAATAACAAGAAGAAGAAAAAAACTGGTCAACACCTACGAAAACCAAACAATGATAGTGAAGAAGAAATCATAAATTCAGAAGATAATCAAATTTTGAACGAGGCTGACAATTTACAAGAAAATACAAAAAAGACCAAAGAAAGACTATTTTCCATGAAGAGATTACTACAAGAAGCAAGATTAATCATATTATCGGATTTAAAACTTGAAGAAAAAATTAAACGTTTGATTGAAATACTTTTTGAAGAACTAAAATTGGTTATTAAGCGGTTATTCTGCAGTGGTGATATTATCTCTAATTTATTGTCTATATTTGTGAATGGCATATAGAACTAAGCTTTTTGGTGTGAATATAGTTCAGTGGAATTCTCAAAGTATACGGCCTAAATTGGTCGAATTTGAAGCAATTCTGAATCAGGAGAAAGCGCATATAGCTATTTTAAGTGAAACGTGGTTGAATGAAGATACTACTTTATATCTAAGAGATTTTAACATTTATAGACGGGACAGATGGGATTCCTATGGGGGTGTTGCAATATTTACACATAAGTCTATAAAAACTCAGGTAGGTCATTTAAATCTTAGTAACTCGGAGATAGAAGCAATAGAAATAAAAATTTTGAATTGTTCAAGTTTGGAAAGAATGATATCGGTTTATTGTCCATCAACTGTTTCCACTACGCATTTAGATTGGAGTAGTTTATTTTTAAAGCAATCCAACAAAACAATAATTGCAGGTGATTTCAATGGCCATAATACATTGTGGACAAATAAAAATGATACAAGGGGAAACTACATAGCAGACACTTCCTTTGATAATGGTTTTATTTGTCTAAATGATGGCAAACCAACAAGAATTAGATTAGTAAATGGGATCTTACAGCAAAGTGCTCCTGATATTACTTTTGCGTCCTCTGATATAGCTGTTCAAGTAAAATGGCATGTAACTAACGAGTGCTTAGGTAGCGACCACCTGATAATCAAATATTCTCTGGACTACCAAGATACTCTAAATTTAACTATAAAACGCGATTTTAAAAAGGCGGATTGGAATAAATACAAGTTATCACTAGAAAACTCTTTTGCACCTGATAATCTACCTACCGGTAATACGCAAGACATGTATAATTTTTTCACAGAACAAATAAACTTAGCGGCAATTCAAAGTATCCCCATGACTAAAATTTGTAATAACCCCCTATGTAAATTCAAACCCAAACCCTATTGGACACAACATCTGTCAAAATTAGTTGCAGAACGTAGATTAGCTTTAAAACTTTTTAGACAGAATCCCACCCCACAGAACTTACAATCGCTGCAAAAAAAGTTAACTGAAACACAAAGGGAGATAAGAAAAGCTAAATCAAGAAGTTGGAGACAATTTTGTGATGATATTGATGAGTCGGCCTCAGCCTCTGAATTATGGAGACGTATGCGATGGTTCAAAAATATTAAACACTCCAATCTGTACATAAGTGACCAAAACAAAAAAGATCTTTTACGTAAATTGGCTCCAGACTTTGTACCTAACTCTATGCCCATTTTTACTTCGTCTAACGATGCCTTAGAGATTCCCATTTCTTTTAATGAACTTGCAATTGCGCTTAATAAAAAGACAAAAGACACAGCTCCCGGCATGGACAACATAACTTACTCAATGATGTCAAATTTACCCCTGGCGGCTAAATTATTTTTGTTAGAGATTTACAACGGCATATTGAATACGGGTAATGTTCCTACACAATGGCGCAGTATAAAAATTATACCTATACCTAAATCAGGTAACACACCCAGGTCAGTAGTGAAGCTTAGGCCCATATCTTTAATATCGTGCCTCTGCAAAGTTTTACATGATATTCTTGGGAAAAGACTAGAATGGTATGTAGAAAATAATAATATTTTACCGCCTGATTCGACTGGATTTCGGAAAGCGCAATCATGTGTAGATAGTTTAGCGAAATTAATAACTGCCATTCAAATAGGCTTAACAAAAAATGTTCCAGTTGTAGCTTGCTTTATTGACATTGAAAATGCATACAATAACGTTAATATAGCAAAAGCAGTCAATATTCTTGATGAATTTCATATTGGAAAAAAGTTGAGTAGATATTTATGGGAATTTCTAAGAGAAAGACATTTAACGATATTAGACGAATTAGACGAAAACAAAACTATCTCTAGATGGACTCATACTGGCTTAGCCCAAGGGGATCCTATCTCTCCCTTACTATTTAATATAATAACTTCTAAAATTTGTTGGACAATAAGACAGGTTTCTATATCTCAATATGCTGATGATTTTGTTTTATATGTAGGATGTAATAATCTATGCGATAGTTTCTCATTGCTGCAGAATGCTATTAATCTTATTATTAGATTACTAGATCAGGTAGGTTTAAATTTGTCTACTTCTAAATCCAAATACTGTGTGTTTAGCCGTGGGGGTAGGTCACAAAAACATACTCTTGAAATTAATAATGGTCAAGTTGAACGTGTGCAGAATATTAAGTATTTAGGCATGTGGCTAGATTCCGCTTTACGTTGGAGGAAACATATAAATGAAATATACGAAAAAGCTCTAAAAATATTGAATGTCCTTAAGATTTTAGCTGGTTCGGGATGGGGTGTGCATCCAAAACATCTCCGTCGTTTATATATTTCACTTTTGCGCAGCCGACTTGATTATGGATGTTTTTTCTACGACAACAGTGCAAACAGTAACTTAAATAAATTAGATAAAATTCAAAACAAAGCTTTGCGTGTTGTCGGTGGCTTTATAAGAACCACGCCTATCCACGTAATGGAAAGTGAGCTTAGTATCCCCCCATTGCATTTAAGAAGAAAACTTTTAGGCTACAAATACTGTTTGAGAGCCTTTTCTTGGTCAAATAATGAAACTATTTCTCTTTTAAAGAAACTCAGTGCTCTTAGTCCCAATAGTTATTGGAACAGAAAGAAAAAACCTTTATTGAAATTAGTATTTGATGAAATCAAATTTGAAAATATTAATAATACACCTCGTCTTGAAATATTCAATTTACCTACCTGGAGCTCACGAATAGAAATAAAGCATATAGCAACTAATTTAGACTTTTTAGATGTGTCAAAATCAAAATTAAATAACCATGTATTAAAAACAGAGACAATGAAAGAAATTAATAAGAAATACAACGGTTGGTGGAAATTGTACACAGACGGTTCTAAGAGCGCTGAAGTTGTTGGTGCCGCCTTTTATGATCCCCAATTAAATAAGTCAAGTACATTCAAAATTAATAATAATATCACAATCACAACAGGAGAGCTCGTAGCAATTAGTGAAGCACTCCACTATGCAAATAGTTTGGCAAGCAGAGAAGTCGTAATTTTAACAGACAGCAAGTGTGCTCTCCAGCATATAGCTCTTTGCTTCTCTGGGCACAGAGGAACAACGATAGCTTATGCTATTTTACAGCAACTTCTTGGCTTTCAAAATAGTGGTAGGGTTGTTGTTTTGCAGTGGATTCCAGCTCATACAGGTGTTTGGGGAAACGATGAGGCTGACCGCTTAGCTAAACTGGCACTTAAAGAAGGGATCATTAAAGAAGTAAAACCTAATCATTCGGACATTTTTATAAAATATAAAAAACAAATATACAATAATTGGAAAGAGCATTTTGATGAAAGGTCGTGTGAAAAAGGAATTTGGTACAAAACTCTACAGTCACAGCCTCCTCGAGTCCCCTGGTTCATCAACACATGTTTAAGTAGGTCATATATTGTTACGGCTCTTAGGTTGCGATCTGGTCACATTCCATTAAATAAATTTAAATTTTTACTGAAAATTGCCGAGTCTCCGAATTGTTCGATGTGCGGAAAAGTAGATGATGTTCATCATTTGTTGATGGAATGTGAGCGGAATCGTCACCTGAGAGTTGCAGTTTGTAACTCTTTGAATGTGAATCTGCAAAATGTTGGTTTCTTGACCAACTTCCTAGCTGAGCCATTCTCAGATGCAGCTAAAGCTATTGTCAGCTTTGCAATTAATAGCCTTAAGCTGATTTAGTGAACAAGATTAGGTTAAGATGGAGCTAACATGTTCGAATATCGATCAAAGCTCCTAAAAAAAAAAAAAAAAGAAAAAAAAAAAAAAAAAAAAAAAAAAAAGAATATTCTACGTGTCAACAAAATTGAGGTGACCAAGTTCTCTTTGTATGGTTTGTTCAACGTGGATACCACGATGCTTCTGGACTTCAGGAGGCTTATTGCGATATACACCATCACGATCTTGCAGTTCGCTTTGTTATAAGCTTTATAACAGGTTGTAACAAAATTGCAGTTTCTTCAATAATACAGAAGTTCGAATTTTATCATGTTTCATTTTGAGTATCTGAGTCGTCACTAATTGGAAGCCCATATTCGTGAGAAAAGTTAAATTTCCGCAAAAAAAGTTTCGTATTTTACCTGTCTCATATTTTACTTTTGCTATACATACAAATTTATATTTTTATTATTTTATAATAAAAAATTACAATCCATTATAATATTAATTTGTGAGTAAAAATGTTTGTTATTTTCTTTATGACAAATACATTACAAGCCACTTCCGTGTATTATAGTTTTTTTTAATAATAATTCAATCAATTTGATTTCTTGGCCATTAAGAACATTCAAAACAATTAATCAATCAATTGTGACATGTAATTTGTCAACTAGTTTGGGCGACGTAATTATTGTAAGTAGCATTGAATATTGGGGAAAATAAAATTAATTGGAACCAGACATCTCAAAATTGGAGGTTTGAATCCACCGTGAAAATAAACAAGTTATTTTCAAATTAACCAAGTATTGTTTTTCTTGTAATTGTATATAAAGATAATTAAATAACAAAATATCATAATCATGCTTATATAAAAATCATATAATGAAAATCTCGGGTGCCATTTTTTCTGCAATAGAAATAGCAGTAGTGAATGGTTATACTTCTTCTAGTCTAACGGTGTCGTCAGGGGTACCGCAAGGGTTCATTCTTGGCCCATTACTATTTATTTTGTTCGTCAATGACATCAAAAGTTGTTTTCATAATCCACTTTTCCTTTTATATGCAGATGATAAGATACTCATAGAACATTTAAAACGACTAGTAAGATCATACTCCTCCAACTAGACCTAAATATGTTTTTTGACAATAAATTTTATACCACCATTTCCAAATATTAACAAATATATTTTTGCAAGGATCAACACATGATCAACATAGAATATTATCAATGCCATGTTCGTCATCAATCAAGTTTCGTTCAGGCTGTAAATTATCTTGGCTTATACTAAGACTCAAAGCAGCATCTTTATCTCAATATCAATCACATTAGGAATAGAGAATCAAGGATGTATCAATATAATATAGGACAAAATCACATACATCGTTCTAAATTCAAGTTTAGTATCTAAAACACTTGTGTCACGGAAGTCTTTGTAAATAAATAAAAATATATAATATATAACCACGACGGTATACTTGTATACACCCGTATCCGAGCAAATGTAGAAAGGTTCGTTGTCTACATTGACCTGGCCAAGAATCGAACCGGGAACCTTCAAAAGAAGCGTAACAATCATAACCGCTTTGCGAGCCTCTAGACCACGGATGCCGTCAATGTGACATACATTGATGTCATCATAAGATTTTCACGCAACTATAAGTGGCTCTCTAGATTTCTTTCGGGGCTGTTGACTTAAAAAGTCAAATGTACGGTTTCAATTTAAATACGTAACACCAGTCTAAAATAAGTCCTAGACTTGGGCTAAGTGACATCTGGAAGGTATTCCTACAGTGGTTTCCTTCATACTAAGTTTGGGATGTCGATATATAATTTAATTTAGAAATAATGCGCTAGTAACAAATCAATAATTACATTGTAATAATTGATGGATTGTGGAAAACATAAAAATGAATAAAGAACATTAGTTTATAAATAATTTCGTCTGAGGAAATGATGACTAATGTCACCACTCAATTTGAAGCACTGATGTTAAACACGAATATGTTACAATAGATGAAAATTGAATGGAAGAACCAATTTATGTGTACATCTACTGAACAGTGGATCGTAAACAAAATGCTCGAAAAATGATTTTATAACAAAGTTTAAAAAAAACAAATTTTTTCACAACACCTTCTCTTTCCGAGCAGCACATCTCTGGAACAAACTTCCTTTAGGCATCCAAGACTGTCCGTCCATCACTTCCTTTACAACCAAACTTAACGATCACTTTCTAGCACAGTTATCATAGTCTGAACATAACCAACTTACTTACATCCTTTACTATAGTTATCTACTTTATCTATTTACTCAATGTGTAATTTTATTTATTTACCTATTGTATTTATGTAGTATATAGTTAGTTCCTATTTATGTAGTATATTGACATAGTATAATAGCTTTCTTCTTTTTTTGGATTTTGATTGAGATTATAATATTTTTTTATTTTAAGAATATTATATGATCTGCACTCTTAAGTTGTCCCGCTTACCTGTTTAATCACCCACATACCCTTGGTTGGCTGGAAGAGATCTCTTTTAAAGATAAGCCCACCATTGCTCACAAATATATGTAAATGAACTGTTTAATTACTTTATAAGTGCAATAAAGATATATAAAATTGAAAATGCTATTCTGACAACCAACAGTTTGAAATCGCGAGTTGTGTCACTCTTCGGCAGTTTGTTATCATCTTATCATTTTCATTGTCTTCGCTGTTGCTTATGACGATGCAGCCTCTGCTTCGAAGAAAGGAGTTTACGAAACAATATTTACAATTTTCTTATTAATTCTTTACAATGTGGGCAAATTATTAAAATACATTAACACTTTTAATAGTAAATTGTATGTTGAAATGAGCTTGTTATGTAACTACAAACCAAATACTTTTATCCTTTAGATGCTGTTTCATATGTTGTGTTTTATTGCTTATAACATTAATACTATGTATATTGTCGCAATATTGATTGAACGTTAGAATTTGTTCCTTATTTTTCCCAAAATTATGTTTTATTAATTGTGATATCGTTTGATTTATACTTAAACTTTTCCGGTAAAATAATAAACATTATTTATAACTGTCTTCTATTGTGGTGTTTCAACAACACTTCAATATTCAAATAATTCCAGGCAAAGTTTAAGAAATAGTAACGCTTTGAAAAGTAGCATGGTCGTATTTTAATTGCAGATAAAGGTACCATTCAATATCTTAAAAATAATCTTTAGATTTACTATAGGTATCGTCTGGGATCATCATTATATCGATTTATATGTAAGTTTTTTCTAAATTTTCCAGCGTTACGTCAGTGGTTTCTCTTTCGTCATATTTTACTTGGGCTACTTCATTTCATTATGCAGAGATTCGCGTGGATGATGGAGAAAATTCCTATCAGTTTATGAGTTTGACCAGTTATTTCGGCTATTATTCTATGGTAGCCTTTTTTTTGCTATCGCAGGAAATCCATTAGGCATTCGCTCGTGTTAGGAGCGCACGAGGCGGTATGTGGAACTCTCCTCTATGCTCCCTATCTAGCCTGTACCCGGTGAATGCTTGGGGGCCTACGCACTAAAACCTGCGGCGTCCTACAGCACATTACTTGGGGTTACGTGGCCCCTTATCGGACTCATTTAATAGTCAATTACAACAAGTTTCATTTCGAAAGATTCCCTACTCTGCCAGATACGACACGGCTATAATGAAAATAAATAAAACAGTATCCTCTTGAAGAATACCTACTTTGTTATTCAGAAATTTTGAAATTTTTTATTTCTGCTATTACAAAACAGGCTAATGTTTAACCCCGCATTGCTTATTTTGCACTTTGCCGTGATTTGATCAAGTCTCTTAGAGGTCTTGAGGTTGAAGTTTTTGAATATAGTGAACATTATAACTATTCTAGTATCAGTGTGCCATTTGGGATCCCGCAAGGGTCCATTCTAAGACCATTTATATTCATTCGATTCATAATTACATCAAAAGTTCTTTGCGTCGTCCACATTTCCTTATGTATGCAGATGATTTAAAACTTTACAGACAATAAACTTCACACTAAAAATTACCAAGTCTCAACAAATAAAGTATTCAAAAATAAAATCATAATTAATTAATTTATTTATTTGAACGACCAACCAGGTCATACACTATACATGTGAAAAACTTAATGTTATGCACAGCTTAAACTAAGTGTTGCCTTACTTAAAGGTTGCCACGGAAAGCATAAAAATAAAAGCCTAAAAAAACCGGCCAAGTGCGAGTCGGACTCGCGCACCGAGGGTTTTGTGAAAATATTTTTATTATATGATGTAACTAAAATTTTACGGTTTTCACAATTTTTCCTTTATCTGTACTATAAGACATTGCTTCGTACCAAGTTTCAAGATTCTGAGTTCATGGGAAGTACCCTGTAGGTTTTGATTCCCTTTGGAGTGTCGAAAATTTACAGAAATTTGCGGCATAAGTGGCTGTATCTTTTGATTGCGTTGGTTTAGAAGTTTGATTTTTTCACAACTCCAGGTCCACTGTCCTGAGTGTTTGATATAAAAATTCCAGCTTGATACCTCTACGTGCTCCTGAGAAAAAGGGTCTTGACAGACAGACAGACGGACGGACGGACGGACGGATAACAGAGTGATCCTATAAATGTTGCGTTTCTTCCTTTCGAGGTATGGAACCCTAAAAACGGAAGCCAACTTAATCTATGTTAGTGACTATGAGCTAATATATTCTTTAATGGCAATAATTGGGTTATTTACACTATTTTGAAATTTAAGCAAATCCAAAAAAACGAAAAGAAATTAAAATGACATTTATGAATAATGACTCAGAACTCCCAGAGAGACTTTAACGAGTATATTAAACATGCAAAGAATATGTTTATTTCAGTATATTCGTGAGCATTTTTCTAAAAACGTGGTAATGATAACTGGAAAACATCAAGATCATTTTTTTGATATTGCATTATGCTGAAATTGTAATCTATTCATTGGAGAGTGATAACCTAAATACCTTTTGAGAGATTTGAGATAATAAGGTATAACTATTTTATAGAGAAAAATTTGGTCAATTCTTTTACGCCTGCTTTTTAGATTGGTCATTTCGAAATAGCTAAGCCTATCAGCATATGAAGTTAATTTTTTTGCCATCCTACATTGATAAGCCAAGTGATACATAAAACTCTTTTGCACTATTTCAATCCATAGAACGGAGATAATACGACGCTACCATATTCAAGGCAAGATGCCATTATATATGCGTATTTTAGTTTTGGAATTCTTGAAGTCTACAATTTCTGATAACGAACCCTAAATACTTTAGAGCTTCATTCACAATGTTATTGTTATGATTTATAAATCATAATCAGCACCAAATAATAAAGACATACTTAATTGGAGTTCATTCAGGCTATAAAAATATTGGTTTATATTGAGATTCAAAGCTGCATCTTGATCGCCATATATAACACATAAGGTACAGAGCATTCAGGATGTATGGCTTTCTTCATAAGATCCTCATGTGACTTAAAGGGATCCTCTACATTTATTTAACTTTATAAGTTAATCATACGATCTCAATTAAATGCGTGGTATCTGTCTGGAACCCATTATGAAATATATCAATCAACGAAAAAGAGTACAGCGTAAAAAGCTATTTTTATCGGTGTCTAAGGAAGAATTACACAAATGAGATCTATTTTGAAACACATTGTCTGGTATTAAGTCAGGCATTTTCAATGAGTTTAAGTAAAATAATAAAGCTGTTCATTATAATTAATTTTTCGTAATTCAATATTTATAGGGTGCAATATATTGCTAAACTATATTGTTGAATTGTGTTCTTGCCTTTCTCATAGAAATTTAATAATAAACTAATTTGTATCTTATGAACTTAAATATTTTTTTATTTATGCACCTAATTATTATTGGGCATTCATTCGTCTACAATTTATCTTTAAATTTTGTGTAACTTTATTTTTTGTAATGACTGTTTCGTGCCAGACTTATTTTTTATCAAAAACGCCATAAGTACACACAACTTCTGGAAAAATATAACATATTTAGCTTAAAACATTTATTCACACTTCTTAGTACGATGTTTTTGCATGACATTTGCAACGACAAGTTTTACTTTAAGTATTGACATATGGTTGCGAAAAGTTTGCGTCGACTGTCATCTCGACTTCGACTGTTTCTGTTGGAATACTCTTTTGTATGCCTACTATATTAATACTTCTTAGTTCCTATATGTAATCTAAAATCTGTGACGGAGATCTCAAAGGTGCCGCTCGCCTTTTGTTCTCCAACGACGTGTTATCACCAGATACCCTTGACACCCTTCAGGCCTTATGGACAAAACATCTTCCAGCTCCAGTTAAACCATTTTATCTCGACCCACCAACAGCAGGGCAAGCATGCCTTCAAATTCAAAACAAAGATGGTTGCCATTTTATCTTTTCAACCAGGTTCGGCTGCAGGTTTGGATGGAATCTCACCCCAACATTTGAAAGACTTAACATCACATTCTGTGGGTGATGCAGGCGAGCAACTTGTTAATTCGATCACTAAATTAATCAACTTTATGTATTCCGGTAGTGTCAATACAGAAATTGTCACCATTCTTTTCGGCGCGAACCTCATTCAAGTAAAAATATTTTCTTTTTCTACGTAATCTCCTTCTAACTCAATACATCTCTATCTTGCGACCGCAATGACTGAATTAAGTGAAACTTGGTATGAATACTGTCAGATTGACATGTTTCAGAAAAATAAAAACTACCTCCAAAAATATTCTATACATATGCGTTTCTAAGAACTTTTTGATTTACCCTCGTATATTGGAGCGGAGCGTTATACTAAAAAAACCGACTTCAAAATTGAAAAATCAAAAACTAAAAAATGGTTACTTAGCACAAATTAATTCGAATTATGATTGATTTACATGGAAAATAAACAATCAAGTACTAAAAAGTAAGAAATAAGTTTTTTAATTAAATATGAGTACTGTGATTAACAGCTTAAGAATTTCTTTATTTCCACACGCGTCAGTTCAACCTACCTAAATCTTAAACTATAAACAATATTTACATGATATTTTTGTACAATGAAAATTCAAACCAAAATTATTTATTTCAATATTTACAATAATCTGAAACAATTAGGTACTAACAAAATTAAGCAATATACAATTATTTTAACAGTATTACTATAATAAATTAATTTTGAGTCGGTGCCAGCCTGCGTGTTAATAAGTGTGTATTTCGCACTACGCACGTAGGTACAATCAAAGTAGAGGGGGCGCGGCGCAGGGAGCAGGCGGTCGAGTGTCCGACCCGAATACGGGCAGACGCGTGAGGGCAGACGTCGTCGACGGTCGAGGCCAAAACGTAATTTCGCGCGATTTTGCTTTAATTTCGAAAATTATATTTCATTACACGCGATTGTGTTTGATTCGATCACGGGTTTACATTGTTTACGTCCTTGTATGATTTTTGTATGTAGGTATAAAGATTTTAAACGTTAGGGGATATATTAATAGTTTAGATTTTAGTAATTAGAGATACCTACATGGTAGGGTGAAGTGATTATTGTATGTATAAACATTATGAACGTTAGGCGATAGATTTATAGTTTAGATTGAAATAATCAGAGATAGATAGTAGGGTGAATTTAATTTTGTTTGATTGGCACCGACTCCAAAATTAATTTATTATAGTAATACTGTTAAAATAATGGTATATTGCTAAATTTTGTTACTACCTAATTGTTTCAGATTATTGTAAATATTGAAATAAATAATTTTGGTTTGAATTTTCATTGTACAAAAATATCATGTAAATATTGTTTATAGTTTAAGATTTAGGTAGGTTGAACTGACGCGTGTGGAAATAAAGAAATTCTTAAGCTGTTAATCACAGTACTCATATTTAATTAAAAAACTTATTTCTTACTTTTTAGTACTTGATTGTTTATTTTCCATGTAAATCAATCATAATTCGAATTAATTTGTGCTAAGTAACCATTTTTTAGTTTTTGATTTTTCAATTTTGAAGTCTTTTTTTTTTGTTAAAAATTAGTTTATTTTACGAGTTTTAGAGATGGGTAGACCTGGCAAGGATGCCTCGTGGATGAGGAAACGACGGTTACTTGAGTATTATTCTTCGTATTTCCGGTATTTCTATTATTGTACGAATTGAAGATTTTGGCATATTGCACAGTATTATGTAGGCTCAACCATATGTAACTGTGCATTGTTCTTGAAATCACTCGAATGGCGATGGTCTACAATTCTACATCATGAAACATGTTTTAAGACGTATTCATAACAGAGGGTGCAAAGTTCTCTTAGATAGAAATGTATAATGTCTCCTTGACTGTCCTTCTTCCTCATCATCAGACTCTTAGTCACAGTCACAACCCACCAAAGTGTAATATGCACATCAATATAAATTAGTCAAGCTCAAACATCGACAAGTCACAGTTGTGAGTTTCGACAGTTCCCCTCGATTTCCTGGGATGCCATGATCAGATCCTGGTCTCATGGTACTTTCTCATAACAAAAGAAATTTTTAGTGAACCTGTACTTCTCTTCATAAAAGCTACGAAGAGGAGTATAAATCCATATATTAATGTTGAAAGAACTATTTCCTAACTCCTAGTAATTGAGGACTTACACCTTCCATCATCAGCTCAGCAGCATAACATTATGATTGCCAGAAGCAAATGCCAATATAACTTTAGAAAATATGTAAAATGCGGTACATGTGCCTATAAAATTTGACGGTTCCCCTCGATTTCTCCAGGATCCCATCATCAGACCCTGATATCCTCATCATGGTACCATCCCGGGAGTATCTTCTTTCTCACTAAAAAAAAATCATCAAAATCGGTTCAAAAATAGCGAAGTAATCGGCGAACAAACATAAAAAAAAAAATATACGGTCGAATTGAGAACACTCCTTTTTTTGAAGTCGGTTAAAAAAACATTCAATATTGTTAAGTAAATTTTAAAATTCCATAACAATGAAATCTTTCAAAAAGTGCGCGCTTTTCTATCAATGGGAAATCCCATAGAGACAATATTTTTTTTTGGATTAACTTTTTATTTTTGTGAATTTCATAATTCTAGTCCTTGATATTTGGATTCGATTCCACGTTAAAATTATTAAAATCGGTAACGAACTCAGGAAGTTATAACGTAACAGACATTGCATCATTGAAGATGATCCAAAAAAGGGCAAATTAACATCGGTTTTCCTACAGTTGTTTCCTAAATAATTAGTAAAGGAAGTCGATGTATAATCAATATATGAATAATGCACTATTAATATGAAATATTACTCTAATAAGTGATAGTTTCCGGAAGGCATAAGTAATGAAAAAAAAACATTATTAAATTAATTTAATGAATAATTTCGTTTGAGACAATGATGCTCGCTGTCGGCATTCAGTGGTAGAAGCAAGAAGTGTCAAATACGAATACGTTACGATATATAAAAATTAAAATGAAAGAAAGCATTTATGTGGAATCTTGTACTAAGGAACAGTGGATATTAAACGAGAAGCTCGATAAAATGCTTTCTCCAATAAAACTGACACAATTTTTATATTTTATGCCAAAGTTCAAAATTGAACATGGTATTCTGACAACCAACAGTTTTAAATCACAAGTTGTGTCATCCTTTGGCAGTTTGTTTCTTATTATTTTTAATGTCCTCGCTGTTATTTATGACGATCTAGTTTCTGCTTCCTCGAAGGGAGTGTACGAAACAATGTTTTCTATTTTCTTTTTAACTCATAATTGTTTGGGTATATTGCTCAACTATATTAACACTTTTGACAGTAAACTGTATGTTGAGATGATTTCGAAAATTCAATACGTCAATAA
Source organism: Calamotropha paludella (assembly GCA_927399485.1). Lineage (NCBI taxonomy): Eukaryota > Metazoa > Arthropoda > Insecta > Lepidoptera > Crambidae > Calamotropha > Calamotropha paludella. The sequence continues at coordinate 738,606 of OV656822.1, forward strand.
AAGCTTGTTATGTAACTACAGACCAAATATTTTTATATTTTTGACGCTGTTTCACATGTTGTGTATTATTGCTTACAATGTAAATACTGTGTATACTGTCGCAACATTGTTTGAACATGTGAACTATTTTCTGTTATTTCTCAGAACTTTAACTTTATTAACTATGATGTCGTTTGATTTAAACATAGTCTTTGCCGCTCGAATTATGAACACCATTGGTGATTCTCTTATATTGTGGTGTTCAAGAACATTGCAATATTCAAATTCATCTGAACGAAGCTTAAGAATCAGCAACGCATTAAAATCTAGCATGTTCGAAGTTTACTTACTGATAATAGAATCAGTCAATATCTTCAAAAAAATCTTTAGATTAACGGTGCGTCTTCTTGAGTTTCATGGTCATACTGATTTCTATTTTTATCGTAACAGTGTGGTAATATTTGGCTTTTTTTCTAGATTTTGTTTCACTACGTCTGTAGTTTCACTTCTGTTATATTATACTTGATCTTCTTGATTAATTTTTGCACAAATTCGTACGATAGTGGGAACTTCAAACAGTATGTAAGTATTAACAATTATTACGCCTATCATATCATGGAAAATTTGTCATTGCATAATGTCCATAATATTTTCAGATAACCTTGATTTGGCATGCAGTTATGTCACTTTGTTCATTGATTATAAAGGATATTTATGTACACAGCATGTTGTGCAAAGAGTGCGAAGTTTTTATGTCGACTATTCGAAATGTTAACATACTGTGCATCATAAAATTGAAGGATAAACGTACAGGTATTGTTAAGAAAAGGTACAAAAATGTCCTTAGTGACTGAACTTAATATTCCTACCGCTGCTTTGTTTAATACACGCATTGAAGAATTATATAAGTAAATGCCATTTATCTTTTAGATATTTAGAGATACTTTCATATCGCGCTCACGTTTATTTCATCACAGCATACACAACAAATTTTATTCTATTTATTATTTATTTTATTTTATTAGTATTGTTTACCAACAATTAAACAACAATTAAACAACAATTAAACAACCAACAATTAAATGTAAAATAAACAAATATTAAGGAACTAACCAAGTGTACAATTAATAACAGGTAAACACCAAATGCAATTAAATTAATCAAAAATATCATACAATTACAATACAGATATAAATATAGAAAAAACAAGTACTCCACATAAATAAAAAAGGGAAAACAATATAAACAAAAAAAAAAAACTACAATATCGATAACAAATTATAATATCTAGTTATGGAGTTCTTTAAGTATTTACGGAACATGTTTATGTTCACTGAATGAATGTCAGCGGATCTTTCGTAGCAGTTCAATAGTCTACACAGTCTTGGAACTGGAGAGTTAGAGCCGAATACATTATTCTTAATTATATATAGCTCAGCCCTTGACCGCTATCTCATTTGATGACAAACGATGATGCGATTTAGGATGAGACGCGCTTGCCTGGTAGCTTCCTATTCACTCGTGGCTTGAAGACCAAAAATATAAGAAAGTTTGTTAATCTAGATATTAACCCGAGAGTTAACACGCAGTGTGATAATTAATGAACGAGCAAACAAAACATTAAGAGTAGAACGCTTGCCGGTGAGGCGCTTGCCGTCTCTCTTGATATCTCGAAGGCTTTTGATAGGGTGTGGTATAAGGGCCTTATTAGTAAGCTTCCGTCATATGGTCTTCCCACTGGTTTGTGTGTCTGGATATCGGTTTTCCTGAGAGATCGGTCAATACGAGTTGTCATTGACGGTAGCTCGTCTGACCATTTGGCTATCAATGCCGGCGTCCCTCAGGGTTTCGTTGTCTCTGCAACACTTTTTCTGCTGCATATAAATGACCTGCTGTTGCCCGGTATTTTGGGGTACGCAGATGACAGCACTGTTGTAGAGACCTATATGTTTGATGCACAAGCCAGTGCTGAACAGATCCAGCGTCATAGAGAGGCGATGGTTAGCCGCATGAACCTATCTCTGAAAGCTGTCTCCGAATGGGGCGATGCCAATCTAGTAAGGTTCAATCCGTCAAAGACCCAGGCGTGTCTTTTCTCCGCTGAAAGGAGTCCTTTCAACTTGACTCCTACTTTCCGAGGTGTATCCGTGCCGATCACTGACCATCTTGAGATTTTAGATACGTCTTTGTCACCAACTCTCAATTTTGGCTCTTTCATAGAGAGCAAGGCTCAAGTGGCTTCAAAAAAACTTGGCATTCTGGCGAAGGTGAGAAAATACTTCACACCGGAACAGTTGGTCGGCCTTTACCAAGCACAAGTTCGATAATGTATGGAGTATTGTTCTCATCTTTGGGACGGTTCCGTCCGATACCAGCTCCAGACGCTTGAGTCCATTGAGAGGAGGGCCAAGAGGCTCATCGGCAATGAAGATCTTTTCTATAAAAAGCTCAAAAGCCTTGAGCATAGACGGAAGGTAGCAAGCCTATCCGTATTTTATAGGATACATTTCGGAGAATTGTACAATCTTCTTCCGCCGTCCCCATTTTATCATCGCACAACCAGACTTACAAATTGGCGACACCGTTATATGGTGGATATACCAAAGAGTCCCACTAAGCGTTTTGGTTCCAATTTTGTGATACGTACCGCTAAGGAGTGGAACTCTTTTCCTGAGTCTGTTTTACCTGACAAATACAATTTAGAGGTCTTCAAGTCACGAGTAAGTAGGTACCTTCTAGGCCAGCGCGTCACATCTTAGATCACATCGACGCTTACCATCAGGCGAGATGGTGGCTAAGCGCATGCCTATTGTCTATAAAAAAAAGAACAAACAAAAATAGATAGATGGTAAAAAATTACCAATATGTTATATACACCATAGCACAAGTAGTAGTAAGTTAATAGAGGGGCTGTTTGAGTATGCATTTAAAAAAATGCTAACGTATATATTTAGATGGGAGTGATTTTGAAATTAATGATTTTTTTAAAAAAGCTTATCATAAACTCGTTATTTTACCATAGCAAAATTTATGCCCGGCAACTTTAGTGCATAAGCAGGATAGCTTTTGGGATCACCAGTCGTTTTACATAAAATGAGAAGATATTTAGACTAAATTGGATTAATTTTTCAGATATAGAAAAACGTTTCTACAAGAATATTCTACGTGTCAACAAAATTGAGGTGACCAAGTTCTCTTTGTATGGTTTGTTCAACGTTGATATCACGATGCTTCTGGATTTCAGGAGGCTCATTGCGATATATACCATCACGATCTTGCAGTTCGCTTTATTATAAGCTGTGTGATTGTGATCCCAGTAAGGGATAAAAAGAAACAATTTTTATAAAAAAAATACAATTTCTTTATTCAATGAACCGAATGAAATCACTGAATTTTTTAAAAATGTAAAAGACATCAAACTTTACGACTAAGTTTATTAACAAACAAAAAAAGGTTTGATTGAATTTATATAAAGATATCAATAAATTGAAAAGAAGAGGTTAATGTAGGTCCGTTTGATCGATATTGATAATACCAATTATTGTTAATGTAAAAAAAAGAAATTAGTTGGGGGTTCTTGGCCGGGGTCGCGAGGATGTCCAAGGGCTCTTGGACTTGGTGCGTGGACTCGTTCGGTAGTGGTTAGTATGGTTTAATTACCTACCAACGGCAAATTCAATGCATCTAAGGCCCCCTCGGGGAAAGGTCTCTTTATTAGTAAAGTAAGGTCTCGATACCTCAGGACCCGTACTAAATTCCCTGAAGTTAGCATAAATTACATCTATTAGTTGAAGTTTATTTATAACATTCCTAGGTCGGGGAGGGCTATTTATGAATCCATTTACTAATATAGCTTGTAAATTGGCTCAAGCAGGCCATTACTATTGCAGAAAGCTAAGAAAGATCAATATTTTATGTTAAGTCAGTCTTGAAGGTGACAAAGAATTCATCTAATTTAATTCCATTTTTATGGCTCTTAGCAAGGATTCTACGCATTTTTAAGATCATAAACTGAAGTAGATTGACCAGAAGAGGCATTTAATGATGTAGAATGGTTTAATTAGCGATTCACTAACCCAAAAACAAAAGGGATTGGAATTTCAAAATACCTTCAACTACAAAATAAAAGTTTTGCTATTTTACAAGTTTCTGGAGGATTCTCGGTAAAATTCCTACGAATCTAAAAAAAACACTTTAAGCATTGAATGAATAATAAAATAATGTTCTAATTACCTTTCGGGGTTAAAAATTTATTTTAAAATTTATTAATTAAATTTAAAAAGGTATATATCTTAGGTTCGGAGGGTGATCGGTTCTCCAAAGGAATAGGCAACTTGTTTCCGACCAGCCAATAAGCTGAAATCCACTGGTTGCACTTTTAGGCTCATGTAGATAATATTCAGGATTATATTCTTGATTAATACCGGCTAATAAGTAGGAAACTTGCAGTAAAAAACTCAAGATCTAGCTACCGGCTTAATGAAGAATCAGAGACAAAGAGTTATAGATCGACATGACAGCTATAGTGTTACATACTCCTGGCTCGGAGTGAATTGTTGCCAGGTCCCTGCGATCTGCTCCCGGACGATCAGTCCATATGATGAATATTTTGCCATGTCCGAATGGTTATCTTGGCATTTTTAAAATAAACAATATATTTTGTAACACGAAAATAGATGTTATTTTAGAGTAAAACTACGTTGCAAAGGGGTTAGATTATTGAACAAGTTATGATTGCGCAACGCGTTTAGGTGCCAATCTTTTCAAACCCAACAGAAACTGTATGAAATCTAACCAGTCGGCCAGACGTCAATACTATATCAGATAGGCCGGCGCCGGCGCGCGTTTAATTCTGGTAGTGTTACGTTTCCTTCTTTTCTGTTTTTCTATCATAATGGGAAATAATATAAAAAAAAACATTATTTTATAGTTTTAAGGTAAACGAAATGGATATGTAGTTGTTTTGAAAAATTAAATGTTACTATTATAAATCGTAGTTTGTTTTTATTAAAAAGACCGATCCACTTTGACAAGTTCGTGAAAAGAAAAAAAAGATTATCGCAGGATTATTTAATTTTATATTATTACAGCAGTCCCCCGGCTACAAATCAACATTATCTATAAGATCATCTTTGTTTTTTTTTATAAGTCCTAATGATACCCTTTTTCAAAATTTTATTTCCCTATTTTCAGGGTAAAACACAAAAATTTGAGGCATTTAATAAAAATAAAATATGCGCAAAATCCGTAAAAAGTGTTTTATTCAAATGTGCAATGTGCGCGGAAGTGTAAGAACTAAATCGTGGAAACTTACTAAGATGGTTTATGCCATTAGTTTCGGGTACCATATTTTCCGCAATAGTAATAGTAGAAGTGAATGGTTATACTTCTTCTAGTTTCACTGTGTCGTCAGGGATGCCACAAGGGTTTTTTACATTTTACATGAAATGTAAAAATTGGTAAATATTGTTTCATAAACTCCTTTCGACGTAGCAAAAGCCTCAGCGTCATAAGTAACAGCGAGGACATTAAAGATGGTAAGAAACAAATTGCCGAAGAGTGACGCAACTCGCGATTTACGACTGTTGGTCGTCAGAATACCATTTTCAATTTTGAACTTTGGCATGAAATAAAAACTTTGTATCAGTCTTTTTGGTGAAAGCATTTTTTCGAGCCATTCGTTTACGATCCATTGTTCAGTAATACAAGGCACATTAATTGATTCTTCCATTCAATTTTCATCTATTGTAATGTAATTGTGTTTAACATCAATGCTTCAAACTGAGTGGTGACGTTGACCATCATTTCTCCAACGAAATTATTTATTAACTAATGCTCTTTCTTCATTTCTTATGCTTTCCACAATCCATCAATTATAGTAGGGTAATTATTAATCTGTTATTAGTGCATTATTTCCAAATAAAATTATATATCGACTTCCTAAACTTAGTATGTAGGAATCCACTAGTGTTGCCGACCGATAGTGGACTATCGATAATTAATCGATAGTCTATCGATAGGGGATAGATAGCAGGACTATTTATCATAGAATCGATAATATCAATATTATCGATAGCTCAAAACGTGTCAATACTATTGAAGGTGTGCAATACTATCGATAGTATTGTTGCCCGTAAGTAACAAGCTATTGATAGTGTCGATAGTATCGTTACTATCTTTGTTCTTGGTAACAATACTATCGATAGTATAGGCACTATCGACACTATCAATTGTTTTGAACTATCGATAATTTGTAAATTAAATAGTATTGTTCAAAATTTTAGGCGTAGCAGTCAGCAATAAAGATATTCATCATATCAGCCGTACGACGCCCACTGCTGGACATAGGCCTCCCCCAAGGATCTCCACAACGATCGGTCCTGTGCTGCCCGCATCCAGCGTTTTCCCGCGACCTTAACCAGATCGTCGGTCCACCTCGTAGCGGGCCTACCCACTGAGCGTCGTCCGGCACGCGGTCGCCATTCGAGAACCTTTCCGCCCCAACGGCCATCGGTTCTCCTTGCTATGTGTCCTGCCCATTGCCATTTCAGCGTCGCAATTCTTTGAGCTATGTCGGCGGTTTTTGTTCTCCTACGGATCTCCTCATTTCTGATTCGATCGCGTAGGGAAACACCAAGCATAGCTCTCTCCATTGCCCGCTGGGCGACCTTGAGCCTTCTTACAAGACCCATAGTGAACGACCACGTTTCACTGCCATAAGTCATCACTGGCAACACACACTGGTTAAAGACTTTCGTCTTAAGGCACTGAGGTGTTTTGGATGCGAAAATGTATCGCAGCTTCCCGAACGCTGCCCACCCGAGTTGGATTCGACGAGAGATCTCTTTCTCGAAGTTGGACTTACCTAACTGTATTGTATGTCCTAGGTAAATATAATGGTCAACAACTTCGAGTGTAACGTTCCCAGCATTTACTGGAGCGGGTGTAACATGGGCGTTGGACATAATTTTCGTCTTGTCCATGTTCATCTTAAGACCCACTCGTTGGGATGCGTTACTGAGATCTTCGAGCATGGTGCTCAGGTCTTCCAAGGTCTCAGCCATTAGGACCACATCATCGGCAAACCGAAGATGCGTCAGGTACTCGCCGTTGATGTTGATGCCAAGTCCATTCCAGTCCAGAAGCTTAAAAATATCCTCCAACGCAGCAGTGAACAGTTTCGGAGAGATAACGTCTCCCTGTCTCACTCCTCGCTGTAGTTGGATAGGATTAGAGCTCTGGCTCTGTACTCGGACCGACATGGTGGCGTTCTGGTACAGGCACCTTAACACTTCGATATACCTGTAGTCCACTTGGCACCTCTGGAGAGACTGCAACACCGCCCAAGTCTCGATCGAATCAAAGGCCTTCTCATAGTCCACAAACGCCAAGCAAAGTGGCCGATTATACTCTTCGGTCTTCTGTATAACCTGCCGCAGCGTATGAATGTGGTCTATGGTGCTAAAGCCTTTTCGGAAACCGGCTTGTTCGGGAGGTTGGAAGTCGTCAAACCTGCGAGCAAGACGATTCGTAATGACCCTCGAAAACAGCTTGTAGACATGGCTCAGAAGCGAGATGGGTCTGTAGTTCTTCAGTAGGGTTTTATCGCCCTTTTTAAAGAACAAAATCACCTCGCTTCTGCTCCATGCCTTCGGCGTTTTGCCCTGGACGATGACAGAATTGAAGAGCTTCTGAAGGACTTTAAGTACCGGCGTGCCGCCCGCTCTCAGAAGCTCTGTTGTAATTCCGTCATCTCCCGCCGCCTTGTTGTTCTTTAGCTGTTTGAGGGCTATTCTAATCTCGTACAGGCTGTCCGGGATATCTTCGGTATAGTGTCGGGTAAGCTTGGCTGTAGGATCTCGAGCTCTGCTTTGGCCTGGTGTGATACTGGAATACAGCTGCCTATAGAAACTCTCAATCTCTCTCAGGATTTCAGGAGTCGATGAAATGATACTGCCGTTCTCAGTTCTCAGCCTCGTCAGTTGACTTTGCCCAATAGTCAGATCTCTAGCGAACACTTTGGAGCCTTTGTTCCGCTCTATGGCTTCTTTAATACGCTCGGTATTAAATTGGCGAAGGTCGCTCGTCAGCGACTTCGAGATCTGTCTATTAAGCTGTCTATAACGTAGGGCATCCGCTAAGTCTTGCAGTCTCATTCCATGTCTCTTATCCATGAGTTCGAGTGTATGTGCGGAGAGTTTCTTCAATTTGGGACGGTGGGTTTTGAAGAATTTTGACCCTACCGTACGGACAGCATCCACAACCAGGTCGTTCAGATCGTCCACATCTATGCTGTTATCAAGGGTCTCGAAGCAGTTCTGGAGCTCGAGCTGAAAGCGCTCGGGGTTTTGAATCTGGGCCGGCACTGGTCGGAGCGTAGATTTTATCAGTCGCGATCTTTCAAGCTTCACGTTGATATTCAATGTGCCTCTTACCAATCGGTGATCGCTCCCTGTCTTAACAGCGTTGATCACAGAGACGTCATTGAATATTTGCTTCCTCGTTGACATGATAAAATCGATCTCATTTTTGACCTTGCCGTCGGGACTTATCCAGGTCCATTTGCGAGTTGCGAGCATTCTGAAGAAGGAGTTCATCATATAGAGGTTCTCCCTCTCCATAAAGTCCGCCAGCATCTGGCCTCTGTCGTTCCGTTCCCCAAATCCAAATTGCCCCACTCTCAACTCGTCACCGCAGCGCTTCCCCAACTTTGCATTGAAGTCCCCCATCACAACCGTGTAGTGGGATTTGTGACTATGTATGGCCCTAGAAATCTCCTCATACATAGCCTCCACTTCGTCATCGTCGTGTTTCGAGGTTGGAGCGTATACCTGGATGACCGTCAACGAATACCGTGACGATATTCTGAGTACCAAGTATGCCACTCTGCTGGAAACACTACCGATGGATAGCACGTTGTTGACGAGGGACTTGTGGACGATAAACTCGGAAGTACAGCAAGTTACCGGAGTCCAAAATAATCGTGTCCTCTCCCTCTCTTCGGACTTCAGACAACCCGATGACGTCCCAGTGTAACTTGCCGATAACTTCTTCCAACTCTGTAATTTTCGCGTCGGTCCTCAATGTGCGCGTGTTATAAGTTGCCAGGTCCAGTCGTCGGTGTTGGTAGCCGCAACCTACCCGGAGATTCTTCGCACCCCCTGCCGCACCGTTACCGTAGCCGCTACCGTAGCTAGGAATGGTTTGGCTGCCGGGGACTAGGGGCCGTTTCTTTGTGTGCCTATCCATAAGGGGTTTTGCCATAATCGCCACGCTTGGCAGGCGGGTTGGCGATCGCAGTATGACCCGTACGCATAAAGAGATGCTGCTGCCCATCTCCTTAGGTGAGGTTTCCCTTAGTCGGCCCTTACGACACCCACGGGATGAGAGGGGAGTAGTGCTATTCTAGGCCGGCACTACACGGCCAAAAATATATAAAGATATTAGAACAAATAATTTCATATGATACTTTTAAATTAACGCAAGTAGCACAGATCGGCAATGATGCAAAAGTGTTTGCGTTTTACTAAATTGCTGTTAAAACATACCCAATACTATTGCAAAATTGAAGACTATCGATATTCTAAAACAATCGGTAGTCTCGAAACTATCGATACTATCAATTGTTTGTTATTTACGGGCAACAATACTATCGAAAGTATTGCACTCTTTCAACAGTATTGACATGTTTTGAGCTATCTTTAGTATCGATACTATCGATGGTATCGATAGGCCCAACGATAGCACGTTATTTTTCAGTTGAAAAATCGATAGTAATATTATCTAGAAACCATTGTAGGAGGGCCTTTCGGGTGTCACTTAGCCCAAGCCTAGGACTCATTTCAGACTGGTATTCCAGTTGGGACCGTACATTTGACTTTATAAGTCAACGGTCCTAAAAGAAATGTAGAAGTTCGCCTAAAATCGCGTGAAAATCTTGTGATGAAGCCGTACATTTACGACTTGCGTGGTCGCGTGGCTCGCATACCGGATTTCATGGTTACACTGGTCCGAGGTTCAGGGTTCAATCCTTGGCGAGTTAAGTGTGAAAAAACCGGCCAAGTGCGAGTCGGACTCGTGCACCGAGGGTTCCGTACAAACCTGTAGGTATATAAGTAGAAGTTCACCCATCACGACAATCGATTCATAGTTATGGTATTTTTATTTCAAAATGAAGATATAACAAAAAAATCAAGGTTTTCGGAATTTTTCCTTTATATGTGCTGTTAAACATTGCTTCATGCCAAATTTCAAGATTCTAAATCGACTGGAAGTACCCTTTAGGTTTTGATTCCCTCGCGAGTAGTTGCGAGTTCGAAAATATGCGGCTTAAATTGCCATTTCTTTGATTGCGTTGACATAAAAGTTTGATTTTGTTACAGCTCAAAGGTATTATGGACCTGAGTATTTGATATGAATTTCAATTTAATACCTCTACGCGTTCATGAGAAAAGAGGTAGTAACTTTAAAATTTCCAAAATATTTTTTATTATATGTCGTTACCAAAAATTTACGGTTTTTGCAATTTTTTCTTTATCTGTACGATAAGACGTTACTTCGTACCAAATTTCAAGGTTCTAAGTCTACGAGAAGTACCCTGTAATTTCGTTTCCCGTGCGAGTTTCGAAAATTTGCGGAAATTTGCGGCATAAACGTCTGTATCTTTTGATTGCTTTGGCTTAGGAGTTTGATTTTTTCACAGCTCCAAGGGACAGTAAACCTGAGTATTGGGTATAAATTTTAGTTTGATACCTCCATGCGTTCCTGAGAAAAACGGTCTTGACAGACGGACGGACGGACGGACAACAAAGTGATCCTATAAGCGTTCCGTTTTGTAATTTTGAGGTACGGAACCCTAAAAACGAACATTTCTACATTGGCTCGGGTGTGTGTTATGGTACCGTCGTTGTTTCTTAATTTTTATTTATTTATTTCATTCATTTACAACGACATTGACACAAATGCTTTAGCTACTTAACTTGGGTTCAGAACATTCAATGGGATTTAGTCTTATATTACGTTGATACATCTTGAATTTCCTATTCTTATTGTGACTTTATAGCGATCAAGATACAGATTTGAATCTAAGTATAAAAGAAGATTTTTAAAGCCTGAACGAACGTTATTAGCAATTATAATTTATTTTTGCAAAAAAATATTTTTTAGTAATCGTAAATTTGTTGTCAAAACAATATTTTGGCAAATTATTTAGATCTTGTTGGAGGAGACGTCCAAACTTCTTATCTTACTATTCGTTTTGAATGTTTTATGAGATTTTTAATGATTTCATACACAAGAAAGTGTGGATTATAAAAAACAACTCTGATGTTATTGTCAAACAAAAGGAATAATAATAGGCCAAGAATGAACCCTTGTGGGACCCGTGACGATACAGTGAGACTAGAAGAAGTATAACCATTCACTTCTAACACTGTTACGGAAAACATTGAAAGGGAGATTAATGACATAATCTTAGCAATTTTATGTTCACCTTCTTTTTATAGTGTGTTGTGTAAGACTTCGGTGTGTTATTCGTTCTTCTAATTTATCTCACTATTTGTTTAATCTTTGTATATTCGTTCTGTATGTATTTTCCGTCTTCCGCGCACCAAACCAAACAGGCCCCGTCAGAATACCAGCGTTGCTGCGACATGCATTCGTGTCGTAACAACACAAGCTGAGGCGGGGACCTGATTGACCTGTTATACTTCTTTACCTGAAATTTTATTTGTAAAATCTATTTTGTGTTGGTCAATAAATGTTTCTCTCTCTCTCTCTCAAGTATCCACCATGCTATTTTATATGATAAACTTTATAGAACAATACTAGAAAAAAGTCGAACTTGGCTCGCAAGTTATTTTCAGGCGGGACTTGAACCTGCGACTTTAGGATGATTGGTCTTTATACCTAATTGAGCTACCAAACCTTGCGAGTATCCGCCAAATTTTTTTATTACTTTTTAAGCTGTAGTCCAGCGTTGCTTCATCAATTAAAGGAATATCCTTCTATTAAGATGTAGCATCCATTTTTAATCTATGATTTTTATATTTTTCACTTTCAATGCTATCCTAGAAAAGAAATTTTAATTGAAAAATACAAGAAAATGTTTATTCTACTCTCAAGATATTTTTAGGTCGATTCGATACCGAAAACAAAGTTATCTTTTGTCTTATTTTCTCCAAATTTCAACTGGTACAGATTGCTATTAACATTATTTACGTCGTCCAAACCAGTTGACAAGTTACATGTCAGAATTGATTAATTGATTGCTAATAATGTCCTTAATGGCTTAGACGTCGAATTGATTGAATTATTATTAAAAAAATATATAACCACGCAAGCGGCTTTTAATACATTTTTCACAAAGAAAATTTACGAATATTTTTACTCACAAATTAATGTTATAATTATTATTATAAAATGATGAGCTTAAACATTTGTCAAATAAAGCTAGAGTAAAACAGGTAAAATATAAAATTTATTTTGTGGAAAATATGGGCTTCCAATTTATGACCACTGAAACACTCAAAGTGACACATGATAAAATCCAAACTTCCGTTTTAATGAAGAAACTGCAATTTTTTAACAATCTGTCAACTTATAATAAAGCAAACTCCAAGATCGTGATGGTGTATATCGCCACGAGCCTCCTGAAGTCCAGAAGCATCGTGATATCTACGTTGAAAAAACCATACAAACTGAACTTGGTCACCTCAATTTTGTTGACACGTAGAATATTCTTGTAGAAACGTTTTTCTATATCTGAAAAATCAATCCAATTTACTCTAAATATCTTCACTTTTTATGTAAAACGACTGGTGATCCCAATAGCTATCCTGCTTATGCAATAAAGTTACAAGGCTTAAATTTTGCTTTGTTCGCGACAGATGTTCGCATGTGTCGCTTTTACAATAGATTTCATGTATTCCAAAAACTCAATCTCAATATTTACGTTAGCAAATATATTTCTTTTTAATCCATTCTCAAACAGCGCCTCAATTGACTTACGACTACTTTTGCTATCCTGTATACTATATATTGTTATTTGTTTTAGGTTCTTTTTATGTCTATTGTTTGTTCTTGTCTTATTTGTTTTGTTTATGCGTTTATTAATGATCACACTGTATTGTAACGTTTTTGGGTTGTATTATAGTTAAACAAACTTTCTTCTATTTAGTTATTACACTTGAAACTTAATTATTACCTGAAACGTAACCATTCAATATAAAATAAATTATGCGCAAAATCCCTGTAAATGTTATTCAAACTTTCGTCTATTATTTGCCGCTTTGTTCCTTTATAATTAAGGGGTCTTCAAGTCACAAGTGAATAAGTATCTACTAGGCAAGCAGGTCTAGATCGCATCATCGCTTGTCACCAAGGCGATAGCGATCAGGCGCTGAGCACATATAAATTGCATTCTCTTATATAAATCTCCAATGCCTGTATTAAAGCAAAGCAGCTGTAAGAATATTAAGTTTAGTCGCTAAGGTCGTTTTTGTATTTTGTTATTTTTAACAATACCTGTACGTTTATCCTTCAATTTCATGATGCACATTATGGTAATATTTCGAATAGTCAACATAAAAACTTCACACTCCTTGCACAATATGCTATGTAAACAAATATCCTTTGTAATCAACGAACAAAATGATATAACTGCGTGCCAAATCATGTTAATCTGAAAATGTTATGGACATTTTGCAGTGAAATAAATTTTTCATGAAATTATAGCCGTAATAATTGTTAATACTTACAAACAGTTTGAAGTTCCCACTATTGTACGAGTTTGTGCACAAATGAATCAAGAAGACCAAGTAAATTATAACAAAAGTAAAACTAGAGACATAATGAAACAAAATCTAAAAAAAAAAGACAATCATCACTATACTGTTACGATAAAAATAGAAATCAGTATGAGCATGAAACTCAAATAGACGCACCGTTAATCTAAAGATGTTTTTGAAAATACTGAATGATTCCATTATCTGCAAGTAAATTACGAACATGCTACATTTTAATGCGTTGCTAATTCTTAAGCTTCGTCCAGATGAATCTGAATATCGCAATGTTCTTGAACACCACAGTAGAAGACAGTTACCAATAATGTTCATAATTCGACCGGCAATGATTATATTTAAATCAAACGACATCACAGTTAATACAGATAAAGCTCTGAGAAATAACAGAAAGAAGTTCACATGTTCCGACACTATTACGATGGTGTATACGGTATTTAAATTGTAAGCAATAATACACAACATATGAAACAGCGTCCAAAAGATAAAAGTATTTGGTTTGCAGTTACATAACAAGCTTTTATTAACGTATTGAATTTTTGAAATCATTTCAACATACAATTTACTGTCGAAAGTGTTAATATAGTTTAACAATATTCCCAAACAATTATGAGTTAATAAGAAAATAGTAAATATTGTTTCGTACACTCCTTTCGACAAAGCTGAAGTTACATCATCATAAATAACAGCGAAGACATTGAAAGTGATAAGAAACAAACTGCCAAAGAATGACACGACCTGCAATTTAAAACTATTGGTTGTCAGAATACCATGTTCAATTTTGAACTTTGGCATAAAATATAAAAATTGAATCAGTTTTATTGGAGAAAGCATTTTTTCGAGCTTCTCGTTTAGGATCCACTGTTCCTTAGTACAGGATTTCACATAAATTCTTTTTTTCATTTTGTTTTTCATATATAGTAACGTATTCGTATTGAACATTAATGCTCCTACCATTGAATGCCTACAGCGAGCATCATTTTCTCAAATGAAAAAATTAATTAAATTAACTTCATAATGTTCTATTTTCATTACTTATGCTTTCCACAATCTATCACTTATGAGAGTAATATTTTATATTACTAGTGTATTATTCATATATTTGATATATTTGAATTTCATAGCTTAGTACGGAGGAAACCACTGTAGGGAGACTTAGAGGACTCTGTTTTATTTAATGGATGAAAATACAAAAATATGAAAGTCAAGAAACATTTTGTCAACAAGATGACACGGGAATGCACGCTCACCAGCCTACGTTCGGTACGTCGATGTGTGGAACAATCGAACTGACAGCCGACGCAAGCTTTTTGCAACCATAATTATATAAATTCGTAAAGTAAAACTTGTCCTCGCAAATATCATGCAAAAACATCGTACTAAGAAGTGTATCCGAATGTTCCAAGCTAAGTGTGTTTTATTTTTCCAGTAGTTGTGTGTACTCATGGCGTTTTTGATAAAATAAAAATATTTATTCTGGCACGGAACAGTCATTACACAAAAATAATGTAACAAAAAATTCTAACTTAAATTGTGGACAAACGAGTGCCCAATATCTTAATATATATAAATTACGTGACACGTTTTTTGTCCGCGATGGACTCCTAAACTACTTAACCAATTTTGATCTAACTTGGCAACTATCTGTTATTTGATCTAACTTAAAAGATCGGATAGATATGATTTTAATTTATAACATAGCAACGCGTGGCCGGGGCAGCTAGTTAATTATATATCAAAAAGGCGAGCAGTCAAGTATTTAAGAAAAAACTAGGATTAGTTCCCCAAGGACCCATCGTCTGTACTGCAAAAGGGAGGAAATACTATACCTAATTCCCTGTATTTGCGAGCTTTTCATTTTTTTTTTAATAATATCCTGTATTGCTAAACTAAAAATCGCAGGACCAAATGGATCTACTTGTTGACAACCTACTGATAAACAAAGTAATATTTCCCCGTAAACAAAATTTGAAGGTGTTCCGTAACACTGTCAGACGTAAGGATAAATGGACGGTACATTTACCGTCCATTTATTTTTATATATTTATTTGTTCCTGCAATTTTTAGTTTTGCAATACAGATATTATAGATATTATTAAAAAAAGGTGAGGAGTTTTGAATATCGATCTTAAGAAGAAACTGACCTGCACCAGCCGACAAAAAATTTCTAGCAGCATGTACTGCTACCTCCCAACCACCCTTGGTACCGAAGTCCAACTGGGTTGGCTGGAATAGTTTCCCCGAGTCAGGCAACAATTTTTGGCAGCACACTTTCGATGCTACTCGTCGGAGTGTGTTTCCCATCGTACACATTAATAATTTTTATTATTTTTTCGTTCGCTTTTCGCACTTCCTTCAGGAAGATAAGTTGAACCTTCCAAGAATCTAATCCTCAACAATGAAATATTTTTCATCGGTCCAATGGAAGTCATACTGTGATACTACGGTTTTAAAATATTGTAAATTATCTCTTTATAAGGGACCATTTAACCCCGTTTCTGCTTCACGTTTATTTTTGTTACACCTCGTATACAAAATACATGCAAACTGCTTTTCATACAATTTATAAAAAACAAACTTACTTTTGCTCATTAATTAATAATATATGTAGGTATATTGTAAGCACGTACTAAGTCAAACTAGCAGAATAACGGCAAGAGGTTATTTTTATTACCACGTTTTTCTTATCTCACTTTTCTTATTTGTTTGTCTGTCCGGGCAAAATCTTGCAACTTAAATTTGAGGCACTTTCCGATAAGCTAGAACGCTGAAACTTTCAGGATAGTTCAGAACCCGATGACAATGCACTCTTAAGCAACTTTCAACTTTCCAGATGCACTTTCAGGTCACTTTCGGCAACTTTCACTTTTGTATGGGGCTTATCCGATTGTTGCGTAACACATGGTTACTTCGTTGAGTTAATAATTAAAAAGAATAAAATAATTATACTAGATTTAAAAAATCTAAAAATCCCACGTTTTTCAATGTCCTAAAAAGAATAAAATAACCCTGCGGGGCAAAGCGAGGGGCCACTCAAAACGTGGGGGCGCATCTTTACAATAATCGGCATCAATGCATGTCATTCATCTCTTTAAAATCTCCTCTTAGTAATATGCGCCCCCACGTTTTAAGTGGCCCCTCGCTTTGCCCCGCAGGGTTATTTTATTCTTTTTAGGACATTGAAAAACGTGGGATTTTTAGATTTTTTAAATCTAGTATAATTATTTCGTTGACAGACCGAAGTATAAGGGCTCAATTGACAGCAAGAAAAACCTTTTATAACATCAAATGGTGGGGGGAACCATTATTTTGACAAATAGCCAATCACAGCACACGACCAATCACCGCAATCGGCCAATTACACGTAATCGTTTAGTGACTTTCAAACACCGTGATACTCATTTAATAAGTGTACTCATATTCAGTATTTCGTTTTGATAATAATAATTACTGAATATTCTTCTTGATTATTCAAAAAATTGCATAAAAATTTTGTCAAATGAAACAAATGTAAAACGTTGGAAATGTATAATATGTAGCTTATTGTGTTGATTTGTGGTATTTTAATTTTTTTAAGGATATGGACTGCCAACTAGTGACATCGCAAAAACTGCACAGTCAGTTCGACTTTATAATAAAATAAAAGAAAGCAAATAAATAGTTATGTATTAAGTACTTACACTTTCATGCACATAACACATTTAAATAAAACCACATAAACCGGAAAATTGCGCATTTAATTTTGTGTCTCATATTTATGACTAAGGAAATGAGGATTAAATATTAAAAAAAACAATATAGGTAAATGTCTAATTAATCCGGTAAAATTGGATTTGTTTAAAAGATTATATATAGTAAATTTATGAGTGAAAAGTAAAAAAATTGATATTTTTTTATGACAAATGTATACAAAGCCGTTTCTCTGTATTTAACAAACTGAATTAAGAACATATGGGTACAATTCTAAGTACGATGGTTTTGCATATTTGCAAGGACAAGTCTTACTTTACGAATTTATATATGGCTGCAAAAAGCTTACGTCGGCTACTATTATTGAATTGAATTATTATCACTAAATTATCATTATTTTGTGTTATACAAAGAAGGAGTTAATTGAAAATTAAATATTTTTCGATAAATTAAAATTTATTTGCACTCGTTAATTCAAATATGTACGTTAATTTTTAATCTCACATTAATAGCTACGCACGATGACATTTTCATTGAATACTCAATAAAAGCAGGTGACTTTTTATACGATCATTGATATGAGTCATAATAATGTTTTATTCTAAATTGTAATATAACCTTTTATTACTGCACTTGCGGACCGATGCTACTTTTTAATAATCAAATAACAAATATATAGAATTAAATCGCTAAATCAAATCAAAATTAAATTCAAATTCTTAAAATGCAAGAATTATTTACCTTTTTGCCGCAATTGTTGTTGCAATAAACAATGGAAACCACATTAACTTTCACTTCATTCTATAAACAGTTGAGAAAAGGTAAATGACAACTCTGATTAATTCTGACAGTCCTTTTTTACTTTTCCTTTTTACAAAAACAAAGAAAAAAGCTTATTCTGCTTAAAAATCCTTATTTTTATATGAAGTAAATAGAAGCAAAAGAAGATTAAAAAAAACACGTTTTAATAAGCGGACTAAAAAGAAGAAAATATTTTTTTTCCAGAATTGTGATGGAAAATTGTTGATGGAAGATGGAAAAGGCAAAGTTATATGTTCAAGTACTATGATGTCATATGACTTAAAACGTGGGGCAGGCGGTTTTCAGGCTTAAGGCTTCAGGCTTCTCAGGCAGAAGGACAGACACGGACAAAAAATGTGAATAAAAATGTGGTAAAATACAAAATACTAAAAAATAATTACGGAATATGATTTTTCAAATAAATTAATAAACATTGGGGGAAATATTTTTGACAATTATCTGCACATTGCACTTTACTAAAACTAGCATAACTGTGTACCTAATCGTAGGTACCATTTGGATTAATATTTGATATGAAACAAATGGAATCATACGTGTGTTGTATCTCATTTGCTTAATATGTGCAATTTCATCTTATTCATATATTGCTTTATTAAAAAAATCAAAGTAAGTACAAAACGAATTACATACATACGAAATGAATGAAAAAATATAACAGCAAAGAAATATAAAAACCGCTTCAATTCTTATAATGATGTCGAAAAAGGCAAAAACGACAATTGGATGATTCATCGTGAGATCGGAAAATACCGACGGAGCCTAATTCGCCTCGTTTGAAAAATCGAAAAATCTGGAAAAATATAGCATATTTAGCTTAAAACATTTATTCACACTTCTTAGTACGATGTTTTTGCATGACATTTGCAACGACAAGTTTTACTTTAAGTATTGACATATGGTTGCGAAAAGTTTGCGTCGACTGTCAGTTCGACTTCGACTTTTTCACACCAACGTACCGAACGTGGGCTGGTGAGCGTACGCCCCTGCGCCATTTTGTTAAAACATTTAACAAAATATTTTTTAACTTTGATATTTGGTTTTCATCGCCTAAATAAAAAAAAGGTTGTCTGTAAAGTCGGTTTACGGACGTCGTTTCTGTTGGAATACTCTTTTGTATGCCTACTATATTAATACTTCTTAGTTCCTATATGTAATCTAGAATCTGTGACGGAGATCTCAAAGGTGCCGCTCGCCTTTTGTTCTCCAACGACGTGCTATCACCAGATACCCTTGACACCCTTCAGGCCTTACGGACAAAACATCTTCCAGCTCCAGTTAAACCATTTTATCTCGACCCACCAACAGCAGGGCAAGCATGCCTTCAAATTCAAAACAAAGATGGTTGCCATTTTATCTTTTCAACCAGGTTCGGCTGCAGGTTTGGATGGAATCTCATCCCAACATTTGAAAGACTTAACATCACATTCTGTGGGTGATGCAGGCGAGCAACTTGTTAATTCGATCACTAAATTAATCAACTTTATGTATTCCGGTAGTGTCAATACAGAAATTGTCACCATTCTTTTCGGCGCGAACCTCATTCAAGTAAAAATATTTTATTTTTCTACGTAATCTCCTTCTAACTCAATACATCTCTATCTTGCGACCGCAATGACTGAAATAAGTGAATCTTGGTATGAATACTGTCTGATTGACATGTTTCAGAAAAATAAAAACTACCTCCAAAAAGATTCTATACATATGCGTTTCTAAGAACTTTTTGATTTACCCTCGTATATTGGAGCGGAGCGTTATACTAAAAAACATTCAATATTGTTAAGTAAATTTTAAAATTCCATAACAATGAAATCTTTCAAAAAGAGCGCGCTTTTCTATCAATGGGAAATCCCATAGAGACAATATTTTTTTTTGATTAACTTTTTATTTTTGTGTATTTCATAATTCTAGTCCTTGATATTTGGATTCGATTCCACGTAAAAATTATTAAAATCGGTAACTAACTCAGGAAGTTATAACGTAACAGACATTGCATCATTGAAGATGATCCAAAAAAGGGCATATTAACCTCGGTTTTCCTACAGTGGTTTCCTAAATACTTAGTAAAGGAAGTCGATGTATAATCAATATATGAATAATGCACTATTAATATGAAATATTACTCTAATAAGTGATAGTTTCCGGAAGGCATAAGTAATGAAAAAAGATCATTATTAAATTAATTTAATGAATAATTTCGTTTGAGACAATGATGCTCGCTGTCGGCATTCAGTGGTAGAAGCAAGAAGTGTTAAATACGAATACGTTACGATATATAAAAATTAAAATGAAAGAAAGCATTTATGTGGAATCTTGTACTAAGGAACAGTGGATATTAAACGAGAAGCTCGAAAAAATGCTTTCTCCAATAAAACTGACACAATTTTTATATTTTATGCCAAAGTTCAAAATTGAACATGGTATTCTGACAATCAACAGTTTTAAATCACAAGTTGTGTCATCCTTTGGCAGTTTGTTTCTTATTATTTTCAATGTCCTCGCTGTTATTTATGACGATCTAGTTTCTGCTTCCTCGAAGGGAGTGTACGAAACAATGTTTTCTATTTTCTTTTTATCTCACAATTGTTTGGGTATATTGCTAAACTATATTAACACTTTTGACAGTAAACTGTATGTTGAGTTGATTTCGAAAATTCAATACGTCAATAAAAGCTTGTTATGTAACTACAGACCAAATATTTTTATCTTTTGGACGCTGTTTCACATGTTGTGTATTATTGCTTACAATGTAAATACTGTGTATACTGTCGCAACATTGTTTGAACATGTGAACTATTTTCTGTTATTTCTCAGAACTTTCACTTTATTAACTGTGATGTCGTTAGATTTAAACATAATCTTTGCCGCTCGAATTATGAACACCATTGGTGATTCTCTTCTATTGTGGTGTTCAAGAACATTGCAATATTCAAATTCATCTGAACGAAGCTTAAGAATTAGCAACGCATTGAAATCTAGCATGTTCGAAGTTTACTTACTGATAATAGAATCATTCAATATCTTCAAAAAAATCTTTAGATTAACGGTGCGTCTTCTTGAGTTTCATGGTCATACTGATTTCTATTTTTATCGTAACAGTGTGGTAATATTTGGCTTTTTCTTTCTAGATTTTGTTTCACTACGTCTGTAGTTTCACTTCTGTTATATTATACTTGATCTTCTTGATTAATTTGTGCACAAATTCGTACGATAGTGGGAACTTCAAACAGTATGTAAGTATTAACAATTATTATGCCTATCATATCATGGAAAATTTGTCATTGCATAATGTCCATAATATTTTCAGATAACCTTGATTTGGCATGCAGTTATGTCACTTTGTTCATTGATTATAAAGGATATTTATGTACACAGCATGTTGTGCAAAGAGTGCGAAGTTTTTATGTCGACTATTCGAAATGTTAACATAATGTGCATCATAAAATTGAAGGATAAACGTACAGGTATTGTTAAGAAAAGGTACAAAAATGTCCTTAGTGACTGAACTTAATATTCCTACCGCTGCTTTGTTTAATACACGCATTGAAGACTTATATAAGTAAATGCCATTTATCTTTTAGATATTTAGAGATACTTTCATATCGCGCTCACGTTTATTTCATCACAGCATACACAACAAATTTTATTCTATTTATTATTTATTTTATTTTATTAGTATTGTTTACCAACAATTAAACAACAATTAAACAACAATTAAACAACCAACAATTAAATGTAAAATAAACAAATATTAAGGAACTAACCAAGTGTACAATTAATAACAGGTAAACACCAAATGCAATTAAATTAATCAAAAATATCATACAATTACAATACAGATATAAATATAGAAAAAACAAGTACTCCACATAAATAAAAAAGGGAAAACAATATAAACAAAAAAAAAAAACTACAATATCGATAACAAATTATAATATCTAGTTATGGAGTTCTTTAAGTATTTACGGAACATGTTTATGTTCACTGAATGAATGTCAGCGGATCTTTCGTAGCAGTTCAATAGTCTACACAGTCTTGGAACTGGAGAGTTAGAGCCGAATACATTATTCTTAATTATATATAGCTCAGCCCTTGACCGCTATCTCATTTGATGACAAACGATGATGCGATTTAGGATGAGACGCGCTTGCCTGGTAGCTTCCTATTCACTCGTGGCTTGAAGACCAAAAATATAAGAAAGTTTGTTAACACGTTCACTGCGTTGTGTGGTCATATTGGCTCATAGCTAACTTTCATTCCGTGCGCACCGCAAATTAGCGTTTACTCCCCTGGTGCGGAAGGCATAACTTTGTGTGTTGCTATCGTAGAAAAGAGATTCATATACCGTTGTTATTGTCACTTGAACGAGAACAACTCAGCATTTTTTAAAACTCGTGAACCAATTTGACCTCACCCGCACTTAAAGAAAAATATTTAAATCTGGTGCGGTGTGTGGTCAATATGACCAAGCGCTCCCCGCACCCCACACCCGTACTAGATGATGCGCGGGCGCCATTTTGTGACGTTAGTGATGTGCCGCGCAGTCAACTGTGACGACGTGTTGTTTTGAGCGGACCAAATTTATATTACGAATTAAGATTTTTTTGAAGAACAAAAACGCGTCACTAGCTTCATGTCGCTTACTACGGATGGGATTTCATAGAAATACATATTAACCAGTAGTGTCGCTGCGACACGTCGTCTGCTGCAGCTTCATGTCGTCCGCTATCAACTTTACCTTAAAGCTTAATTTACGCTACGCTATGATGCTTAAAAAAATATACTTCCCTATGCAAAATAACTCTATTCAACTTTGCTCCGTAAAGTTATAAGAGAAGTAAAATTCGCAATAATTCATAACACGTTAGTAATCTACGAAGTGATAAACTTTGCACATATATAAAAATTGCCTGCGACAAATCACACCCTTGAGAAAGATACCAAAAGAAGAAGATGCACTGGCTGTTAAAATAAATTGAGATTAAGGCTTTCTAGTATTGAAGTAGGGAAAGAAGTAAAAAAAGTGCCTACTCTCTGCAGACAATGTCAAAAATATTTATGTTTGCCATGTTTCAATGAAGAACACAAGTAAGTTTACAATTTCTAGAAAAATAAAAATTAACAAACAGATTGTAATCTGATGTATTGTAAATGTTTTAATTACACTTGACAATCTTCAAACTTTTCCCACCTAACTCTACCATATATATATGTGTTGTGTCCAGGTACTACAGGTAGACATTTGAAATGCTGATTCAAGAAATTTTCAATAATGACTACATACTTTCGTTGTGTTGTTACACGAAATAAATCACTTTATTTTATATCTGAAAAAAAAATATTATTTTAATTTTAATACAACCTACAAGAATCAAGAGTTTTATTTGCATTAAACATTTTCACATATTCTACAAATACATTCGGTAGGTATGTAAATAGAAAGTGATTAAGTTTATATTAAATATTATATTCACATCTCAGTACGTAGAAAATATATTAAAAAATATATATCAGAGCAAATTTCCATCTTAAAATTTTCTCTGATATTCAAATTAAGGAATTTTTTACTGTTATTGTTGATAACACTCTCTATAGTAACAGGTGTTTCCCATCACTAGTTTTTTGTTATATTCAGTGCGTTGTGTGGTCAAAATATAGCAGATACCAGCTCCAGACGCTTGAGTCCATTGAGAGGAGGGCCAAGAGGCTCATCGGCAATGAAGATCTTTTCTATAAAAAGCTCAAAAGCCTTGAGCATAGACGGAAGGTAGCAAGCCTATCCGTATTTTATAGGATACATTTCGGAGAGTGTGCAGCTGAATTGTACAATCTTCTTCCGCCGTCCCCATTTTATCATCGCACAACCAGACTTACAAATTGGCGACACCGTTATATGGTGGATATACCAAAGAGTCCCACTAAGCGTTTTGGTTCCAATTTTGTGATACGTACCGCTAAGGAGTGGAACTCTTTTCCTGAGTCTGTTTTACCTGACAAATACAATTTAGAGGTCTTCAAGTCACGAGTAAGTAGGTACCTTTTAGGCCAGCGCGTCACATCTTAGATCACATCGACGCTTACCATCAGGCGAGATGGTGGCTAAGCGCATGCCTATTGTCCATAAAAAAAAGAACAAACAAAAATAGATAGATGATAAAAAATTACCAATATGTTATATACACCATAGCAAAAGTAGTAGTAAGTTAATAGAGGGGCTGTTTGAGTATGCATTTAAAAAAATGCTAACGTATATATTTAGATGGGAGTGATTTTGAAATTAATGATTTTTTTAAAAAAGCTTACCTATCATAAACTCGTTATTTTACCATAGCAAAATTTATGCCCGGCAACTTTAGTGCATAAGCAGGATAGCTTTTGGGATCACTAGTCGTTTTACATAAAATGAGAAGATATTTAGACTAAATTGGATTAATTTTTCAGATATAGAAAAACGTTTCTACAAGAATATTCTACGTGTCAACAAAATTGAGGTGACCAAGTTCTCTTTGTATGGTTTGTTCAACGTTGATATCACGATGCTTCTGGATTTCAGGAGGCTCATTGCGATATATACCATCACGATCTTGCAGTTCGCTTTATTATAAGCTGTGTGATTGTGATCCCAGTAAGGGATAAAAAGAAACAATTTTTATAAAAAAATTACAATTTCTTTATTCACTGAACCGAATGAAATCACTGAATTTTTCAAAAATGTAAAAGACATCAAACTTAACGACTAAGTTTATTAACAAACAAAAAAAAGGTTTGATTGAATTTATATAAAGATATCAATAAATTGAAAAGAAGAGGTTAATGTAGGTCCGTTTGATCGATATTGATAATACCAATTATTGTAAATGTAAAAAAAAGAAATTAGTTGGGGGTTCTTGGTCCGGGGTCGCGAGGATGTCCAAGGGCTCTTGAACTTGGTGCGTGGACTCGTTCGGTAGTGGTTAGTATGGTTTAATTACCTACCAACGGCAAATTCAATGCATCTAAGGCCCCCTCGGGGAAAGGTCTCTTTATTAGTAAAGTAAGGTCTCGATACCTCAGGACCCGTACTAAATTCCCTGAAGTTAGCATAAATTACATCTATTAGTTGAAGTTTATTTATAACATTCCTAGGTCGGGGAGGGCTATTTATGAATCCATTTACTAATATAGCTTGTAAATTGGCTCAAGCAGGCCATTACTATTGCAGAAAGCTAAGAAAGATCAATATTTTATGTTTAAGTCAGTCTTGAAGGTGACAAAGAATTCATCTAATTTAATTCCATTTTTATGGCTCTTAGCAAGGATTCTACGCATTTTTAAGATCATAAACTGAAGTAGATTGACCAGAAGAGGCATTTAATGATGTAGAATGGTTTAATTAGCGATTCACTAACCCAAAAACAAAAGGGATTGGAATTTCAAAATACCTTCAACTACAAAATAAAAGTTTTGCTATTTTACAAGTTTCTGGAGGATTCCCGGTAAAATTCCTACGAATCTAAAAAAAACACTTTAAGCATTGAATGAATAATAAAATAATGTTCTAATTACCTTTCGGGGTTAAAAATTTATTTTAAAATTTATTAATTAAATTTAAAAAGGTATATATCTTAGGTTCGGAGGGTGATCGGTTCTCCAAAGGAATAGGCAACTTGTTTCCGACCAGCCAATAAGCTGAAATCCACTGGTTGCACTTTTAGGCTCATGTAGATAATATTGAGGATTATATTCTTGATTAATACCGGCTAATAAGTAGGAAACTTGCAGTAAAAAACTCAAGATCTAGCTACCGGCTTAATGAAGAATCAGAGACAAAGAGTTATAGATCGACATGACAGCTATAGAGTTACATACTCCTGGCTCGGAGTGAATTGTTGCCAGGTCCCTGCGATCTGCTCCCGGACGATCAGTCCATATGATGAATATTTTGCCATGTCCGAATGGTTATCTTGGCATTTTTAAAATAAACAATATATTTTGTAACACGAAAATAGATGTTATTTTAGAGTACAACTACGTTGCAAAGGGGTTAGATTATTGAACAAGTTATGATTGCGCAACGCGTTTAGGTGCCAATCTTTTCAAACCCAACAGAAACTGTATGAAATCTAACCAGTCGGCCAGACGTCAATACTATATCAGATAGGCCGGCGCCGGCGCGCGTTTAATTCTGGTAGTGTTACGTTTCCTTCTTTTCTGTTTTTCTATCATAATGGGAAATAATATAAAAAAAAACATTATTTTATAGTTTTAAGGTAAACGAAATGGATATGTAGTTGTTTTGAAAAATTAAATGTTACTATTATAAATCGTAGTTTGTTTTTATTAAAAAGACCGATCCACTTTGACAAGTTCGTGAAAAGAAAAAAAAGATTATCGCAGGATTATTTAATTTTATATAATTACAGCAGTCCCCCGGCTACAAATCAACATTATCTATAAGATCATCTTTGTTTTTTTTTATAAGTCCTAATGATACCCTTTTTCAAAATTTTATTTCCCTATTTTCAGGGTAAAACACAAAAATTTGAGGCATTTAATAAAAATAAAATATGCGCAAAATCCGTAAAAAGTGTTTTATTCAAATGTGCAATGTGCGCGGAAGTGTAAGAACTAAATCGTGGAAACTTACTAAGATGGTTTATGCCATTAGTTTCGGGTACCATATTTTCCGCAATAGTAATAGTAGAAGTGAATGGTTATACTTCTTCTAGTTTCACTGTGTCGTCAGGGATGCCACAAGGGTTTTTTACATTTTACATGAAATGTAAAAATTGGTAAATATTGTTTCATTGCTTTTGCTACGTCGAAAGGAGTTTTCCTTTCGACGTAGCAAAAGCCTCAGCGTCATAAGTAACAGCGAGGACATTAAAGATGGTAAGAAACAAATTGCCGAAGAGTGACGCAACTCGCGATTTACGACTGTTGGTCGTCAGAATACCATTTTCAATTTTGAACTTTGGCATGAAATAAAAACTTTGTATCAGTCTTTTTGGTGAAAGCATTTTTTCGAGCCATTCGTTTACGATCCATTGTTCAGTAATACAAGGCACATTAATTGATTCTTCCATTCAATTTTCATCTATTGTAATGTAATTGTGTTTAACATCAATGCTTCAAACTGAGTGGTGACGTTGACCATCATTTCTCCAACGAAATTATTTATTAACTAATGCTCTTTCTTCATTTCTTATGCTTTCCACAATCCATCAATTATAGTAGGGTAATTATTAATCTGTTATTAGTGCATTATTTCCAAATAAAATTATATATCGACTTCCTAAACTTAGTATGTAGGAATCCACTAGTGTTGCCGACCGATAGTGGACTATCGATAATTAATCGATAGTCTATCGATAGGGGATAGATAGCAGGACTATTTATCATAGAATCGATAATATCAATATTATCGATAGCTCAAAACGTGTCAATACTATTGAAGGTGTGCAATACTATCGATAGTATTGTTGCCCGTAAATAACAAGCTATTGATAGTGTCGATAGTATCGTTACTATCTTTGTTCTTGGTAACAATACTATCGATAGTGCCGTATAGGCACTATTGACACTATCAATTGTTTTGAACTATCGATAATTTGTAAATTAAATAGTATTGTTCAAAATTTTAGGTGTAGCAGTCAGCAATAAAGATATTCATCATATCAGCCGTACGACGCCCACTGCTGGACATAGGCCTCCCCCAAGGATCTCCACAACGATCGGTCCTGTGCTGCCCGCATCCAGCGTTTTCCCGCGACCTTAACCAGATCGTCGGTCCACCTCGTAGCGGGCCTACCCACTGAGCGTCGTCCGGCACGCGGTCGCCATTCGAGAACCTTTCCGCCCCAACGGCCATCGGTTCTCCTTGCTATGTGTCCTGCCCATTGCCATTTCAGCGTCGCAATTCTTTGAGCTATGTCGGCGGTTTTTGTTCTCCTACGGATCTCCTCATTTCTGATTCGATCGCATAGGGAAACACCAAGCATAGCTCTCTCCATTGCCCGCTGGGCGACCTTGAGCCTTCTTACAAGACCCATAGTGAACGATCACGTTTCACTGCCATAAGTCATCACTGGCAACACACACTGGTTAAAGACTTTCGTCTTAAGGCACTGAGGTATTTTGGATGCGAAAATGTATCGCAGCTTCCCGAACGCTGCCCACCCGAGTTGGATTCGATGAGAGATCTCTTTCTCGAAGTTGGACTTACCTAACTGTATTGTATGTCCTAGGTAAATATAATGGTCAACAACTTCGAGTGTAACGTTCCCAGCATTTACTGGAGCGGGTGTAACATGGGCGTTGGACATAATTTTCGTCTTGTCCATGTTCATCTTAAGACCCACTCGTTGGGATGCGTTACTGAGATCTTCGAGCATGGTGCTCAGGTCTTCCAAGGTCTCAGCCATTAGGACCACATCATTGGCAAACCGAAGATGCGTCAGGTACTCGCCGTTGATGTTGATGCCAAGTCCATTCCAGTCCAGAAGCTTAAAAATATCCTCCAACGCAGCAGTGAACCGTTTCGGAGAGATAACGTCTCCCTGTCTCACTCCTCGCTGTAGTTGGATAGGATTAGAGCTCTGGCTCTGTACTCGGACCGACATGGTGGCGTTCTGGTACAGGCACCTTAACACTTCGATATACCTGTAGTCCACTTGGCACCTCTGGAGAGACTGCAACACCGCCCAAGTCTCGATCGAATCAAAGGCCTTCTCATAGTCCATAAACGCCAAGCAAAGTGGCCAATTATACTCTTCGGTCTTCTGTATAACCTGCCGCAGCGTATGAATGTGGTCTATGGTGCTAAAGACTTTTCGGAAACCGGCTTGTTCGGGAGGTTGGAAGTCGTCAAACCTGCGAGCAAGACGATTCGTAATGACCCTCGAAAACAGCTTGTAGACATGGCTCAGAAGCGAGATCGGTCTGTAGTTCTTCAGTAGGGTTTTATCGCCCTTTTTAAAGAACAAAATCACCTCGCTTCTGCTCCATGCCTTCGGCGTTTTGCCCTGGACGATGACAGAATTGAAGAGCTTCTGGAGGACTTTAAGTACCGGCGTGCCGCCCGCTCTCAGAAGCTCTGTTGTAATTCCGTCATCTCCCGCCGCCTTGTTGTTCTTTAGCTGTTTGAGGGCTATTCTAATCTCGTACAGGCTGTCCGGGATATCTTCGGTATAGTGTCGGGTAAGCTTGGCTCTAGGATCTCGAGCTCTGCTTTGGCCTGGTGTGATACTGGAATACAGCTGCTTATAGAAACTCTCAATCTCTCTCAGGATTTCAGGAGTCGATGAAATGATACTGCCGTTCTCAGTTCTCAGCCTCGTCAGTTGACTTTGCCCAATAGTCAGATCTCTAGCAAACACTTTGGAGCCTTTGTTCCGCTCTATGGCTTCTTTAATACGCTCGGTATTAAATTGGCGAAGGTCGCTCGTCAGCGACTTCGAGATCTGTCTATTAAGCTGTCTATAACGTAGGGCATCCGCTGAGTCTTGCAGTCTCATTCCATGTCTCTTATCCATGAGTTCGAGTGTATGTGCGGAGAGTTTCTTCAATTTGGGACGGTGGGTTTTGAAGAATTTTGACCCTACCGTACGGACAGCAT
Source organism: Calamotropha paludella (assembly GCA_927399485.1). Lineage (NCBI taxonomy): Eukaryota > Metazoa > Arthropoda > Insecta > Lepidoptera > Crambidae > Calamotropha > Calamotropha paludella. Next base: position 768,489 of record OV656822.1, read on the forward strand.
CCACAACCAGGTCGTTCAGATCGTCCACATCTATGCTGTTATCAAGGGTCTCGAAGCAGTTCTGGAGCTCGAGCTGAAAGCGCTCAGGGTTTTGAATCTGGGCCGGCACTGGTCGGAGCGTAGATTTTATCAGTCGCGATCTTTCAAGCTTCACGTTGATATTCAATGTGCCTCTTACCAATCGGTGATCGCTCCCTGTCTTAACAGCGTTGATCACAGAGACGTCATTGAATATTTGCTTCCTCGTTGACATGATAAAATCGATCTCATTTTTGACCTTGCCGTCGGGACTTATCCAGGTCCATTTGCGAGTTGCGGGCTTTCTGAAGAAGGAGTTCATTATATAGAGGTTCTCCCTCTCCATAAAGTCCGCCAGCATCTGGCCTCTGTCGTTCCGTTCCCCAAATCCAAATTGCCCCACTCTCAACTCGTCACCGCAGCGCTTCCCCAACTTTGCATTGAAGTCCCCCATCACAACCGTGAAGTGGGATTTGTGACTATGTATGGCCCTAGAAATCTCCTCATACATAGCCTCCACTTCGTCATCGTCGTGTTTCGAGGTTGGAGCGTATACCTGGATGACCGTCAACGAATACCGTGACGATATTCTGAGTACCAAGTATGCCACTCTGCTGGAAACACTACCGATGGATAGCACGTTGTTGACGAGGGACTTGTGGACGATAAACCCGACACCACCCACGGACAGTTGGTCGCCCTCTCGGAAGTACAGCAAGTTACCGGAGTCCAAAATTATCGTGTCCTCTCCCTCTCTTCGGACTTCAGACAACCCGATGACGTCCCAGTGTAACTTGCCGATAACTTCTTCCAACTCTGTAATTTTCGCGTCGGTCCTCAATGTGCGCGTGTTATAAGTTGCCAGGTCCAGTCGTCGGTGTTGGTAGCCGCAACCTACCCGGAGATTCTTCGCACCCCCTGCCGCACCGTTACCGTAGCCGCTACCGTAGCTAGGAATGGTTTGGCTGCCGGGGACTAGGGGCCGTTTCTTTGTGTGCCTATCCATAAGGGGTTTTGCCATAATCGCCACGCTTGGCAGGCGGGTTGGCGATCGCAGTATGACCCGTACGCATAAAGAGATGCTGCTGCCCATCTCCTTAGGTGAGGTTTCCCTTAGTCGGCCCTTACGACACCCACGGGATGAGAGGGGAGTAGTGCTATTCTAGGCCGGCACTACACGGCCAAAAATATATAAAGATATTAGAACAAATAATTTCATATGATACTTTTAAATTAACGCAAGTAGCACAGATCGGCAATGATGCAAAAGTGTTTGCGTTTTACTAAATTGCTGTTAAAACATACCCAATACTATTGCAAAATTGAAGACTATCGATATTCTAAAACAATCGGTAGTCTCGAAACTATCGATACTATCAATTGTTTGTTATTTACGGGCAACAATACTATCGATAGTATTGCACTCTTTCAACAGTATTGACATGTTTTGAGCTATCTTTAGTATTATTATCATTGAAGATGCCTACCATAGTATGATGGAATGTGAGCGAAACGTGGCGGAGAGATCACAGCTCTTTTCCTACACCCAATTTAAAGGAGAGATAGGTTTTTGTAATAGCATTTTGGTAACTGCGCTATCAAAAACGGCCAAGATCCTATATTTTTCTGTGCAGTGAGGCCTACAGCGTAGAGATACTTAATGAATTCTTTTCGTGTTACCTGTGCGGGTGGCATTTCCTAAGGAAAAGCCCTCGATAATATTCAAGAAAAAAACATTTAAAAATCAATTGGACATATTTAAATTGGTCAACAAACACTTTAAGATATTGATATGAAATAAAAACAACAACAAAAACTTCGTTGAATAAATTATTTACAACAAAGTTTGTGGTATGAAATTAAAATTAAAAATATACAATAAAAAAGGTATTTTACCATATAGGTCTTAATGTCAAATTCCATTTAAGTTAATTTTAAAATAAATTAAGGGAATAATAATTCGAAGCTCTTATGTACAACTTGCATTATTCGTCAGTGAAATTAGGGGGGAATATTTAAGAGATTTGAAAAACAACAAAAAACCGTTTAACATAAAAAGAGACTTGTAAAACCTATTGCATTGATTATTCTATCTATAAATTATTTATTTACAAAATAATTTAAAATTTACCCATAAATAGTAGAAAATAAATTATACTTTAAAAAAAATTAGGTATCTATTATAGTCATCACATTTTGAATAGGTGCTATAACTTGAATATAACATACATAAATAAAAGAGATATTTCTTTTAATTAATAATAATAATAAATTATAACGTTAATATTATCTCAAAAAGTACTAAATGCAATTATTATGTCATAAATATAAAAAACGCAAATAACTAAAAACAATCCAAAAGAAAAAAACAAAAAAAAATGTCTGAAATCTTGTAGGTTAGAACTCGGTCTTCTATAGTTTGAGTTAGCTTGCCCGCCTAGCATACGCTTCTCGAGCTATCTCGCGTACGATTGAAGAGAAGTTTGTCGATATCGACATAATATCTCGTTGTCCTTAACATGTAGACAAACGGATGTTGCCTCTTGATATATGATTATAAACTACTTTATTATCTAACATAGCAACACCGATATCGTTTATTTAATTTGTGTTGTGTGTTTTAACCTTTTATTTACTTTTTGGAAATGTGGATTACTTCAATTTTGACGTTGATTGACAACTTACATGATCTGTGGTTGATCGTTTCTCGCTAAGTCAACGGCGCTTGTTTTTTTTTTGAAATCGCCGAAAGCTTTTGCTGTTTATTCTTTTTATATAAGTTTATTCTTTTTACAATCTAAAATTTTAAAAATAATAAACGAGTACGTTTAGTTGGCGCAATATACTAAGCGACTAAGATTTGTAAAGAATGCAACGAGTTTTACAAGTAGATTTATAAATGTTACTACACAAACAAAAATATTGTTATGTAAAATATTGTTAGAGTTTTGATATTATTAGGTTAAAATTGATTGTAATGGGTAGATCGTCAATAAGTCGAGAAACTCATTAACGAAACTGGGTGTGGCTACCCAGTTAGCCTGGTACCTTTGCTTGCCGTAGATGCGCAATTGTGATTGCGTTGACCCGACTTACCTATATCCATATTTATGCCGATACCTGTATAGGATTTTATTACAATTTTGTACTCAAAGTATTTTAAGGGCGAACGAAACGTAAACATATGTATTACACTCATATATTTTATTTATGCATATATATATATATATATGATTATAGGAATATATTAATACTTATAGAAATATACCTTTGCCAATATATTTAAATATATAAGTATTCAAGTATAAAGCATATATTTAAGTTTCGTTCGCCTTTAACATATTTTGAGTAGGTACATAATTGTAATAAAACACCGCCATCGCTCCAATCGAAATAGCACACCAACCACTTGTCGTCTCTTCTCTACGTGCTGACACAAAGACGAGAAATATGTCGACAATATCGGTTAAAATGTCGACAAAACGCAATTGCTATGTTAGAGTTTGAACACAAAAACCCGCGGCTAAATAAAACTACTCTTTTCACATAAGAAATCGACTTCTAAGCGCAGCCATGTTAGACGACTGACGGCAAATGACTAAAACACGAGAAAATGGGTCGACAAAATTTTGTCGTTTTGCGTATGCTAGGCGGGCTGGTGACTATTCCAGCGGTCGGCCTCTGTTATTTCCGCTCAAATTATGAATACAATTCCGCGTAGGATGTTAGTTTGTAGTAATGTATTTGCTGGGGAGTAGCAAAAAAATCTGCATTCCCCCTACGTTCTCCAAACAACTATTTACTTGCACTAAAAAACTATTTATTTTCAAAATCCAGTCGTGATATTAATACCAACGATATTAATGCGACCTTTCTAATTGTAATATTTGATTTTATGAATAAAATCACGAGATCCGATGTTACCGCTGTCAGTTCACGACACGATCACCATATACGGTGGTGATTATGTGATTATTTATTTATATGAATGATTATTTGAATACTTTATTTGTTGAGACCTGATAATTTTTAGTGTGAAGTTTATTGGTTAAACAATATTTTGTATATCTATTTTGGTTATGTTGGGAGAGACTGGCTTCACTAGTAGTTTTAATTGTTCTGTGAAGTGTACATAAGAAAATGTGGACTATGAAAAGAAATTTTGATGTAATTATAAACCGAATGAATATTAGTAGTCCGAGAATGGATCCTTGCGGGATTCCAGACGACATAGTGATACTTGAATATTTATTACTATTTCCAAAAACTTGACTTTGATCAAACCTTTAAGAGACTCGACCGAATCACGACAAATGTCAAAGTGAACTGCACGGGGTTAAACATTAGTCTATTATGTAATAACAGAAATATATTTTTTCAAAATTTCTGAATAACAAAATAGATATTCTTCAAGATTATGTTGTTTTATTATAGCCCTATTGTGTCTGGAAGAAAAGGGAACCTTTCGAAATTAAGGATGTCGTAAATGGCGAATAAAACCTTTCGTAGACCACAAAATGGGCACCAGCGTTTTCCCAATGTAGGTCTTTTAATGCGATCTCCAGAACCCTAGCAAAACGACTTTGGCAAAATCAGGCATCCATATATACATTCGAGAAAGTAGCGCCATCTAGCGTGCAGCCTAGCCTAGTAAACTGTCATCGAGCGATCCACACCGTACAACCAATAAGTGAGACCCGCCATCGCCACTTATTTACGCACCAATCGGGGATGCGCCCTCGTACACATTAATAATTTTTATTATTTTTTCGTTCGCTTTTCGCACTACCATCAGGAAGATAAGTCGAACCTTCTAAGGATCTAATCCTCAACAATGGAATATTTTTCATCGGTCCAATGGAAGTCATACTGCGATACTACGGTTTTAAAATATTGTAAATTATCTCTTTATAAGGGAACATTTAACCCCGTTTCTGCTTCACGTTTATTTTCGTTACACCTCGTATAAAAAATACATGCAAACTGCTTTTCATACAATTTATAAAAAACAAACCTCTTTTAATTTTGCTCATTAATTAATAATATATGTATATTGTAAGCACGTACTAAGTCAAACTAGCAGAATAACAGCAAAAGGTTATTTCTCGTTGACAGACCGAAGTATAAGGGCTTAATTGACAGCAAGGCAAACCTTTTATAACATCAAATGGTGGGGGGAACGATTACTTTGACAAATAGCCAATCACAGCACACGACCAATCACAGCAATCGGCCAATTACACGTAATCGTTTAGTGACTTTCAAACACCGTGATACTCATTTAATAATTGTACTCATATTCAGTATTTCGTTTTGATAATAATAATTACTGAATATTCTTCTTGATTATTCAAAAATTTGCATAAACATTTGTCAAATGAAACATGTCAAACGTTGGAAATGTATAATATGTAGCTTATTGTGTTGATTTGTGGTATTTTAACTTTTTTAAGGATATGGACTGCCAACTAGTGACATCGCAAAATCTGCACAGTCAGTTCGACTTTATAATAAAATAAAAGAAAGCAAATAAATAGTTATGTATTAAGTTCTTACACTTTCATGCACAAAACAAATTTAAATAAAACCACATAAACCGGAAAATTGCGCATTTAATTTTGTTTCTCATATTATGACTTAGGAATTGAGGATTTAATATTTCAAAAAAAAACAATATAGGTAAATGTCTAATTAATCCGGTAAAATTGGATTTGCTTAAAAGATTATATATAGTAAATTTATGAGTGACAAGTAAAAAAAATGATATTTTTTTAAGACAAATGTATTAAAAGCCGTTTCTATGTATTTAACAAACTGAATTAAGAACATATGGGTACAATTCTAAGTACGATGGTTTTGCATATTTGCAAGGACAAGTCTTACTTTACGAAATTATATATGGTTGCAAAAAGCTTACGTCGGCTGTCAGTTCGACTTCGACTGTTTCACACATCAACGCGCAACGTACCGAACGTGGGCTGGTGAGCGTACGCCCCTGCGCCATTTTGTTAACACATTTAACAAAATATTTTTTAACTTTGATATTTGGTTTTCATCGCCTAAATAAAAAAAAAGGTTGTCTGTAAAGTCGGTTTACGGACGATAATTTTACGTGATACGTCATAAGATAACATTGATGAAAAATTGCATACTTTTATGAATTGAATTATTATCACTAAATTATCATTATTTTGTGATATACAAAAAAGGAGTTAAATGAAAATTAATTTTTTTTCGATAAATTAAAATTTATTTGCACTCGTTAATTCAAATATGTACGTTAATTTTTAATCTCTCATTAATAGGTAGCTATTAATGTGAGATTAAAAATTAACGTCACATTTTCATTGAATACTCAATAAAAGCAGGTGACTTTATATACGATCATTGATATGAGTCATAATAATGTTTTATTCTAAATCTATACTAATATTATAAAGCTTGTTACGCATGCCTAGTACATGCAATTCGTCGAGTAGGCATCGCCCCGATTCCGCAAGACAGCAGCAATGCACGAAGCGCTGACACCGCGCAACGTGACCAGGCGGCTGACGTCGTTCACCGCATCGTGGTTATTTTGATTGTATTCTTGTACCTTTTTTTTTTTTTTTTTTTTTTCGTAGAAAATGCATTAGGCATTCCACCGTGTCGGGAGAACACGGTAGATATGTGGGACTCTCCTCCATGCCTCTACCCGGCCGAGTGCCCGGTAAAGGCTTGGAGGCCTACCCACTAAAAACTACGGCGTCCCAATACACATTGGAGCGGGTCGCGGGGCCCTTGGCCGGAATCGACCGCAACCCGCTCCAGTGTGGGTCCGCGCTCGTGGGCGGACCTCGCCTATGCTCCGTGAGGGACGGAGCAACGGGGTGAACCGTGACGCCCTGAACACCCCGCACGCCTGAGGGCCAAGTGCAATGCGACTGCCGGTCTCCCGCCCCGACAGCCGCTGGCCCCCTTTCGGTGAGGGAAGGAATAAACCACACCCCCCGACCGACCCCCGACCCACAAGGGACGAGACTCCCGCGCCCGCGATGATCACCCAAGAACAAGTTCCCAGGCGCCATCGCAGGCGGCGCGGTCGCCCCGCCCCACGCAGGCCGGAGGCGGCCGAGGTGTGCTAACGGCCTTCCCCCCCCCACCTCACCGGGATGTGCGTCCGCGGAAGCCCCCCGGAAACAAAAGTTCCCGGAGGGCTTCCGCGGTCGCCATCCCATCGGGCCCCCTCTCGGCCACGCCGGGCGATAAGGGAGAAAACTCCGTTATCACCCGTAGTTTCCGAGTGAGGGTCCTACCCTCGGGGGATGCTGTTCCCGAGGGTCCTCCTCAAGCGCTCCGCGTGCGACCCCCGCACGCGCCCGCGCTTCCGGCGTCTTCACGCCCCTCCCGCGAGGGAAGGGTGGAAGAGGCTCTGTCCCCCCCGAGCGTTCTTACGGGGGGGGGGTTGGGCACCCGACGGGCTGGGTGCCCGTCGGGTGACGGGTCCCGTTTACAAGAAGCGGCCCTGTGACCGGGTGCCCCGCACCTAAAACACAGGCCGCTTCTGTCCTCCCTGGCTGGGCACTTGGGTTTCGTGTGCCCCAGCCCTAGGCACTTGAAGCACCGCAGTCATGTCATCGCTGTACGTGGGCCTCTCCTGTGCTGGCTCCACTGTTCTTGTCGCCTCAGCCCTTTTTAGCTCCGCGACTTCCTTTCTTAGGGCCTCTACTTCGGCGTGCAGCCTCGTATTCGCCGCGTATAATTCGGAGCTCAGTTTTTCATTCTGCTGAATGATCTCCGCGACTCTCGACCCCTCCCGAGTGAGGACTTCCCTTGCCAAATTTGACATTCCCAGCATGCAGTCCATCAGACCTTTCAGCGCGTCAACCATTTGTTCCTGGGTGTCGAAGTCCAGGACGTCTGCTCCGTCTTGCAGGCCTTTCTGGATGCACTTCGCGTGTTCCACGGCGCCGTTGCGATGCCGCTGCCATCTCTTGCGCTCCTTCTTCCTTACAGACCTGAGACACACAAACTTCTCTTCTGGCGTCGCAGTCTCTTCCCATCCCTCGTCTGGAGTCTCATCCGAAGACTCGTCGGTTGTGACTTCCTGAGGGGGTTTCCTGGTTGTCGGAAACCTCAGCTTAAGGCTAGCTGCCCGTGTGGTAACGGGTGAGCGCTCCCTCTCTGACTTGGAGTTCTTCTTTGACTCGGCACTGTTTATTCCCGGACCCTGTGCGCTGTCCATCCTCCGTCCTCCACCAGAAGATGGCTTCGGACCACGTCTTTTTGATTTTATTTTATCAGGTTCATTCATAGTTATTCCCACGAGCTTGGGAGATATAACGGACCGCCAGGGCAGAGATCCCGGTACCCTGGCTACCCTACTTACGCCTGGGGGGTCGGGAGGTACCCCAGGGCGACCGCTAATGGGCCGACTGCGCTCCGCCGGCCACCTCCGAGAGGCGCCCCGACACCACGTATCCCAGTGCCGGGACTTTGACGATTTTTTATAGTGGTTTTCTCCACGCGGCCCCCACCTAAGTGGCGGCCCCCGCTCCCGCACCACGTACGAGGTTACGGTTGGGCCGGAAACGCCAGCCGAGCTCCCCCTTGTTGTCCCGAAGGCCCCCCCGCGGGTGATTTTTTAGAGGGGTTGTCTTCCCCGCGGCCCCCACCTGAAGGTAGCGGCCCTCGGCCCTGCACTACGTACAGGGTTACGAGCTCCTTCGGCGACACCAGAACTGGCGTCGCCTAAAACTCCCCATACTCGGCTACCGCTACCCGGGATACCCAGGACGCCAGCCGAGCTCCCCCCCTGTTGTCGGATTATTAGCCGCCGTCGTATGCAATCCCCTAAGGAATTACATACGAAGGCGCCCAGGATGCACCGGCCCGAACCCATTGTCGTTCCCACCGCACGTGTGAAGTGGGACCTACAATGGGCAGGGCACACGTAGAGGTTCTATCCGACCTTGCACCCCTGTATTCTTGTACCTACCATCGGTCGAGTATCATTCATATTTTATTGTAATTTTAATGATAAGTTTTTATTTAATAAAATTGATTTTTTTTGGACCTTCCGCTGCGAAGTAACTTAATTGGCGCAGTCGGTAGGATACCCGCGGGCTGGATCGGGTATTTAAGAGTAAATTCACCACAAACTCATCCCCAAACCGCCCGAGTGGCTATCGCGTCGCGTTTCGGGTATCACGAATCTACATCAAGAACTGGCAGCAGAAGGGAATCAAGACATAGATTCATCCAAAAAAAGATACCAGAATATGTTGTAAGTACCTTGAATCTTTCAAGTACCAATTTCCTTTATTACCTAGAAATTTTCCTTATAAGCATCTTATATATATTAATCGTAACGTGTCTTAATAACCTTTTTTTCTCTCTCTTTGTAAGTGTTAGTATAATCCTTCAAAATTTTTCATCCAAGAGCCTCGCGAGATAAGAAAAGCAGTAGGGGTAGAGATAATTGTATGGACGAAAGTAGGCAATTAGATTCGATTGACATAATTGAAGAACCGACCCCGACCATGGCTAGTGACGCCCTTGACATGATTTTTAAATCCCTTAGGTTGGTGCCCGAGTTTGACGGGAACCCACACGTTCTTACGCGTTTCATTAATATATGTGATCAATTAGTTATCTCTAATTTTAAAACGACTGTAGGGAACAAGTTAAACAATTTAGCCCTTATTAACGGCATATTAAATAAAGTGACAGGCCCCGCGGCCCGACTTATAAATTCAAACGGTATCCCAGAGACTTGGGATGGGATACGCAGTGCTCTGATAAATAATTTCGCTGATCATCGCGACGAAACAGCGCTGTACAATGACTTGTCGATGTTAACCCAGGGTTCTAGCACCCCACAGGAATTCTATGAGCTGCAATGTGGCGGTTCGGGATGTAAATGATAAGTCTGACTGCGATTAATAACTCCTTTATTGTAGAGCTGTAAACAGTTTATATATGAGGAGAGATGTGTGTATAAGACATATTCGTACACACACTACACCTCCCCCCTAAAAAGAAGAAAAAAAAATAGTAAAAGATTTTTTTTAAAACCAATAAGCAAGTAGGTATACTGTTTTACCTATAATTTCTGATAAAGGTAATTAAGTTGAATAAGTACTACATTTTCATCCAAAACAAATTTCGAATATTAACAATCTTATTTTTCTTAACAATTCATTTAACAAATATTATTTTTCAGCACAAAATTTACTTATTTAAAACATTCGGAATATATAAATTCATATTTAAATTATTAGGTAGACTCATTAAAAGTATTACGATTAAAACCAAGTTATTTACTTTAAAATACATTGAAACGTGAACTTATAAAATTTTGAAAATTTTTCCCGCTCCCTTTAGGGGAAAGGGAGCGGGAAAAATTCTAACTATCCACAAGTAAATTAAAATTCAAAAATAAGAGTCTCCTAAAGAGAGCGGGAAAAAAATTCAATATTTCACATAATGTTTAAAAATTTTAAGTCAACGAAGTCCTCTGGTTGGCCACTTTCTGTTGGTTAACTCTTCAGCTCCCTGCTGCATCGACCCCCTTTGACACTATCATCTGCCGGCTGGTCCACATCCGACACCATCGTCTCCCGGCACCCTGCTTTTGATCTCCAACATCATCAGCATCACAGCAGCAACACAGTACGCGGCAACGAATAATTATTTCACATTTATTCATTTAGAGTTAATGTATATTTTATTAATTGTTCATAAAATTATTTATCCATCTGGTAATTTTGAAGAATTTATTTGTTACATACTATTAATTGATATTTAGCTTAACATTATTTTTTATTATAGTTTATATTTTAGTCCTTTATATATTTCACCCACATCACCTTTATTGTCCAAAAAATTATTTAAATATATTTAACATTATTCTTATGAAATAACCGTCTGCGCAGCGCCGCCGATAGGCAGCACTGGCAGGGTCGCCATGCAATGTGGCGGTTAGGGATGTAAATGATAAGTCTGACTGCGATTAATAACTCCTTTATTGTAGAGCTGTAAACAGTTTATATATGAGGAGAGATGTGTGTGTAAGACATATTCGTACACACACTACAGAGCGGTGCCAGAATCTTTACAGTCCTATAATGACTTATGTATCCCTTCACGAGACAGTGCGTAGTACAATCGATGCTAGGCGCGACTTATATAGAAAACTAACCCTACAAGCATACCTACGGGGCCTAAAGGATCCCTTAGGTTGCCGTATTAGGTGCATGCGCCCCGCGAGTGTCGAGCAGGCTCTTGAATTTGTACAGGAGGAACTAAATACCCTTTATATGCAGCAACGCAATGAAGGGCCTAGTCGAAAAGAATATCAACCTCAGTTGCGTCCCAGTAATAATTTTAACCTACCATTAAATAACTTTTCTCAGCGGATGCCTATCCTTAACATGCCTGGTCCATCTAGACAGAATGTAGTTAATGTGCCTGGACCGTCCAAGCCTTTGGCTATGCAGTACCAACTTAATCAAGGTTGGAAACCTAATTGGCAACAACCACCCCGAGGGCCAACCCGAACTCAGCAGATGTTCCGGGCGCCGCCACCAAATTACAACCCCCAAAGCAACGTTTTTAGGATGCCTAATAGGCATCAACCACAACAGTCTTTTAGATTCGGTGCACCGCGCCCTATGAGTGGAGTTGCTCCTTTCGTAACAAAGCCGCTACCCCCCTTGGGACATGACTGGAATAAATTCGGAAACCCACCACCAAGTAATTATTTCAAATCACGCGAAATAAACTTCAATGATTTTTATTACGACAACCCTTACTATGACTATGACTATAATCAAGTTGACTACTACAATAATGACTATAGTAATTATGATCAGTACTATGATTGCGGTTATGTTGAGGAGCAGTCGTGGTGCGGGGACACTTCAGTTGAGGAGGTAGACCAAAAGGCTCCTTCATATGAGGATCAGAATTTTGAGAAAGTTACCAAATCCGACATACAAAAATAGAAGTTAATTTCCACATTCAAAGACAACTTGGCTATATCCAGATACATAACCCTCCGCTTAAATTTGTTATTGATACGGGAGCTAACCAATCGTTTATTAGCCCCCATGCCGTAGAAGAATATTTTAGTCATATCCAGTTAAACAATGAACCATTTCAAGTAACTAATATTCATGCTACTAGTAAAAACGATTATTCAATAACCTTGCCTATTTTTCCAGACTTCAAGGAATCGGGAGACATTACTTTGTTCGTTTACGATTTTCAAAATTACTTTGATGGGCTTTTTTAGGCTTCGATTTACTTGACGCGTGGAAATCCAATATCGATTTAAGAAATAAACTTCTTATTACACGTAAAACATCCATTCCGATAGAAATGTATGATTCGCGTAATGCCAACTTATATGAGGAGATAATTCCGGCTAACAGTTCCAAATTAATTCGGTTGCCTATAAATAGTCGTGACGGTGAAGTATTGGTAGATAATCAGGTTATATGTAACTGTTTAATTTCAGAATGTTTGACGCAAGTTAAGAATAATAGGGGTTGGGTCCAAATTACTAACGATTCTCCTAATGACATTATATTTTCCATGGACCGCCCAGTATCAGCTGAATTGTTTAATATAGAATTTGATAGTACTGAAATTTCATCTGATCGAGTAAGCGAAGTTTTATCTCGCCTTCGCACAGAACATTTAAATGCGGAAGAGCTAGCAAATTTACGAAATCTTTGTGCGAATTACGCCGATGTGTTTTACCTTGAGGATGAACCATTAACATTCACCAACAAGATAAAACATAAAATAAGAACTACGGATGAAATTCCAGTACACACGAAAAGTTATCGCTATCCTTACGTCCACCGACAAGAAGTCCGAGATCAGATAGAAAAGATGCTTAGTCAAAATATAATTAGACCTTCGGAATCTGCATGGAGCTCGCCTATCTGGGTCGTCCCCAAAAAGGCTGACGCGTCCGGCAAGGTCAAATGGCGTCTTGTGGTGGATTTCAGGAAAGTTAACGAGTAAACGATTGACGACAAATATCCTATCCCGAACATTACTGATGTACTGGATAAGTTAGGGAAGTGTCAGTATTTTACTACTCTCGAATTGGCCAGTGAATTCTACCAAGTCGAGATGGATCCAACAGACATTCCCAAGACCGCGTTCAACGTAGAAAACGGGCATTACGAATTTCTAAGAATGCCGATGGGTCTTAAGAATTCTCCATCAACCTTTCAAAGGGTGATGGACAATGTCTTAAGAGGCCTTCAGAATAAAGTCGGTTTGGTTTATCTCGATGATATTATCGTGTTCAGCACCTCCCTGCAGGAACATATTATAAATCTTGAAAAAGTATTCAAAAAACTACGCGAATCCAACTTTAAAATACAGATGGATAAATCTGAATTTTTAAAGTTGGAAACCGAATTTCTAGGTCATGTGATTTGTAAAGATGGCGTGAAACCTAATCCCGGTAAGATAGCACCCATCGAAAAATATCCACTGCCCGAAACGACTACAGAAATCAAACGTTTTCTCGGCTTATTGGGATATTACCGAAAATTTATCCCAAATTTCGCTAAACTAACCAAGCCACTAACACAATGCTTAAAAAAGGGTTCCAAAATTACTCTCGATCAAAATTACATTAGTTGTTTCGAACATTGTAAAACATTATTAACAAATGACCCGATACTTCAATACCCGGACTTCTCTAAAGAATTTTTATTAACAACTGATGCTTCAAACGTAGCGATATCTCAGGGAATTGTGGGCTCGGACAAACCTATCGCTTACGCCTCACGCACATTATATTCAAGCGAATTTAATTACAGTACCATTGAGAAGGAGCTTTAAGCAATCGTATGGGCAACAAAATATTTTAGACCCTATCTTTTCCGCAAATTTAAAATCATAACCGACCACAAGCCTTTACAATGGATAATGAATTTAAAAGAACCCAACTCGCGTTTCATAAGGTGGCGGTTGAAATTAAGCGAATACGATTTTACGATACTTTATAAGCAAGGTAAATCTAACACTAACGCGGATGCCTTGTCACGAGTTGAAATTAATAACGACGAAATAAGTTCGATTATAGTTAACCCTACGGAAAAGCTCCCTCTCTTGATGCTTCTAGAACCATCACAGCTCCGGAGCTTGATGATTCTAGAACCATTACAGTACACACTGATGAAGAAAACCCTATTCTAGAGGTACCCATTACGGATGATCCTTTGAACAAATTTACTAAACAATTAATATTGAATGTAGTAGGCGACATCAAAGGACGTCCCGTAGTGACTAAGCCGTTCGAGACGCATATGCGTATATCTATTCAACTATCCCAATCAAATCTAGACGAAGATGTTATTAACGCCATCAAGGAATATGTTCATCCCAAGATTAAGACAGGAATTTTTATACATCCATCCGAAGCTATGTATGCGATAGTCCCTATAATACAGAAAACCTTTAAAAATTCCGCTATGAATCTTATGATAGCTAAACGTGAACTAGAAAACGTGAGAGAGTATCTAAGCCAGCAGGATATTATCAATAAATGTCATGATGGTAAGACCAACCATCGCGGTATCAATGAAACCTATCTATCATTGTCACATAAATACTATTGACCAAAAATGCGCGAGCACAAAGTCAAATTTATTAACGAATGTACTGTTTGCGGTCAGGCTAAGTACGACCGCAAACCAATAAATCAACAGTATCGTATAGTTCCCCCGGCAAATAAACCATTTGAATTAGTTCATTTAGATCTTTTAACAATTCAAAGCGAGAAATTCTTAACTATAGTTGATGCCTTTTCTAAGTACGCACAGGCCTACTATCTGAGAGACGGGACAGCTGTAAGCGTAGTACAAGCGTTACTTAAGTATTGTACTCACCATTCTATACCAATCACTCTAGTTACAGATAATGGCACAGAATTTAATAATCAGTTATTCAGTGAATTTACGAGATTACATAAGATACAGCATCACCGTGTTGCACCTCATGCCCCGAATGAAAACGGCATCGTTGAAAGGTTTCATTCAACTGTCTTAGAACATCTGCGTGTCCTAAAGATCGACAAAAAATCGGAATCCGTCATAAATCTCATGCCATACGCTATACTTGGATATAATAGCAGCATACATAGTTTCACTAAATGTAGGCCAATTGAAGTAATTACAGGTCACTTCGATCCCCGCGACCCCTTTGATATTGATTTATCAGTCCACCTTTTGCAACAATATATTACTAATCATCGTGAAAAAATGAGTAAAGTATATAGCATTATCCATAATTCTGGTACTTCATATCGCAAAGAAATAACCAACTTACGAAATAAAGATCGCGAGCCGGAAATATTGTATACACCCGAGCAGCAAGTTTTTGTAAAGAATCCTTTTGCATCTCGCCAAAAACTTGCTCCTCGCTATACAAAGGATGTTGTCATGGCAGATTGATAATCTGGATGACGGACCTGGCGTGTTACCTTTTAAGTTGGGCCCCGCTAATATAATCTCCAACTACCATTCATTCCTACAACATGTTAACTTTGATGACCTTCAGAGCAAAATTAATAGCCTAAACAATCAATTAACCGGTATTAGCCCCGACCTTGACAACAGTACATCTTGCTTATTTGAACCTCATGTTTCTTACTTAAAAAGCAAACTCGAAACTCTATCCACTCAATTACTAACCTTCGAAAATAACCGCGTCAAAAGGGGGCTTATAGATGGCCTGGGTTCCGCTATAAAGAGTATAACAGGCAACCTTGATCATACGGATGCTTTACATTATAATAACGCTATAAAAAATATACAGAGTAAAGAAAACGAGTTTCTTAATTAAATAACCATGTTAGTATAACTAAGGAGTGGACAACTCAATATTCGAAAATTATTGATAATATAGTTTCAAATCAAAATAAAATTGAATCTATAGTTGCTAAAATAAGAAATAGTGTAGCTACAAATGACTACGATTTAATCAAATATGCCCATTTAGCTCAAGTATTCCTCATCTTACGCGATAACGTAGATTTAGTATCTTTAGAAATAACTAAACTAGATTATTACTTAGCTTTTATTAGAACCTCGACTATGCATCATTCTATCATTAGCCCAGAATTGATTCGAGACATATTAATTAAGATGAAATCTTTGTATGGCAAGGACATTATCATAGATTTAGATACGCGGGAGTACTATGAAATTTTTAAGTTAGGATCATATTACACAGACAATAGCATCGTTATAGTATATCATTTACCCCAATCATATAAGCTCTATAAATTGTCCATTGTTCCCAATAAACATCATGAAATAACCCCATCATCCCCATTCCTTGCTATCCACTCGAAAGATTTCAAGTACTTAGAGGCAAAATGCCCGAAGACGAGCAAAGGGTATCTATGTGAAGAGATGCGGAATCTGCGGAGTGGAACATCCCCGGACTGCATTCACCAGCTGATCGTCACCCAACAAAGGAGTACGGTATGTCGTCCGATTACTGTCCAGTTGGAGAATCCAGCCTTCGAGGAACTCGATGACAGGCACTACACAGTCAGCTTCCCGAAGCCAACCAAGGTTCACTTATCATGCGGACAAGATCTGCACCAGACACTTCAGGGTAGTTACCTCCTCATCTTACCACACAAATGCTTTATTGAAACACCGGAGTTCCTGATTACGAATACCAAGGATCGCCTTAAGGACCAAGCTATGAAGATCATGGACCTACCAAAATCCAACAGCGTCTTAACAACTAAGGCATTACCATTTAAACTTACTTCAATAAACTTAGATCATCTTCACGCAACAAGCTCTAAGATAGCGATGCAGAATCCAATGCAACCGGTCACACTCACCGACTACAGCCTATATCACACCACTATTCCGATGTACATATTACTATTCGGTGCATGTGTTCTAATAACAGTTGCGATAATATATCGCAAATACATAAATCGGAAAAGGGACAAGCCAGATGAATCTTCCGAGACTCAACATCAGCTTCCAAGAATCTATGCTGTCCCCATCGCTTCGAGATCATCATCCGTCGCTACGCAGCTTCCAGCTCAATTTACGACAAAAGTCTTCAACACTCGCTGCACTACGGGGGGAGGTGTTACGCATGCCTAGTACATGCAATTCGTCGAGTAGGCTTCGTAGTATTCGAGGCGCTGACACCGCGCAACGTGACCAGGCGGCTGACGTCGTTCACCGCATCGTGGTTATTTTGATTGTATTCTTGTACCTACCATCGGTCGAGTATCATTCATATTTTATTGTAATTTTAATTATAAGTTTTTATTAAATAAAATTGATTTTTTTTGGACCTTCCGCTGCGAAGTAACTTAATTAGCTGCAGAGTTTGTTTGTTTGTTTGCTTGTTTATTTGAACGCGCTAATCTCTGGATCTACTGGTCCGATTTGAATGATTCTTTCAGTCTTGGGTAGTCCATTTATCGAGGAAGGCTATAGGCTATATATGTTTTTTCAAAATTAGGGATCCGTAATAAAATTGCTATTTTGTAACACAAGGTGTAAAATCGAAAACCTATTTTTGCGTGCGCTGCAAAAACTATTGACAATAGAACAAAATGATGTACTACGGGTTTGTAGATCCCATTAAGACCTACAAAAAAGTACGCGAGAACATATATCTAGCTATCATGGTTTAATCACAATAACCGATTTCGTGTTCAAAATAATTATAAAATCGTCTGAAGAAATAAAAACTACGTTAAATATGTATCGTAATATTAACCTTTATCGAAATTAAGCATTATGTTATCAAGAGTATTTATGTAGAAGTAAAATACTTTTTGTTTCATCTCAATCGGATATTTCGTTTAAAAGTTATCACGTGTGTAAGATGTTAAGTGTTGGTACCTATTAATGAGTTATGGGCCAACGAGTTTTTTATCAACATAAAATCCTGTAATAATCTTTTTCGAAATATATTTGTTGATGATTGTAAGTATAAGATCTTTGAAGAGTATAATAAATACATTTCTAAAATAACTCTGCTAAGGAAATCCACGCGCGCTTGATGCAAGCAAGACAAGACGCATGCAAAAGTGTCGGGATCTCATTGTTATCTACAGTCTACACTAATAATATAAGGAGGAAAGATTTGTATTTTTGTATGTTTGAAATAAACACAAAAAGTACTAAGCCGATTTTAAATATTCTTTCACCATTGCAAAGCTACATTCGCGCTGTGTAACATAGGCTTTATTTAAAGCTAGAAAAATTTAAAGAATTTTGTCCACCCGTGCGAAGCCGGAACGGGCCGCTAGTTGTAATATAACCTTTTATTACTGCACTTGCGGAGCGATGCTACTTTTTAATAATCAAATAACAAATATATAGAATTAAAAAAAAGTAAATATAGAACAGTGGTATTCATTACACACACTCACACATCACACACATCACACATTCACACATTCACACATCACACACTCACACATCACACACAACACAAAACATTCACAAAAACAAACATATCCTCCTCTCGTGTATATTTAGTAAATAAGTTTTCTCTTTTTATACCTTAAGTATTTTATGTACCTAGCTTAACTATCCACTTCCTGGTTGTTTAATACTGTCGCGTGGTTTTGTTAAATCCGTTTGAGGAATCACTGACCCTGATAATACAGTTTTTACTAGTTTCGGGGTCAGGGGTACAAGTTTTTGTGACTTTATAAAATTAAAACTAACCCTAGATTAACATAATTCTCCTGATTATATGCTATTGTAAACACTGGGTTGTTGTGAATAAATTATTATTATTATTATTATATATAATTAAATCGCTAAATCAAATCAAAATCAAATTCAAACTCTTAAAATGCAAGAATTATTTACCTTTTTGCCGCAATTGTTGTTGCAATAAACAATGGAAACCACATTGACTTTCACTTCATTCTATAAACAGTTGAGAAAACAATTCACGTGTAGGTTGTGTGCTGCCGCTGTCTCCCTTCCACTCGGACGCATCGGCCGATGGAGTGGAAGAGAGATGGATGCGTCACAAGCCGAACGCTTAGGCCGATCGTGCCTCTCTATAGCTTATTTCGCGCTCTCGTTTACACGCATGGCGGAACAGGCGGAACGTGACAATGAGTCATGATTTTTCGGGTGTGCAGCCGGTGTTCATCGATTTGTAAGACATTATCGCGTGAAAAGGGCTTATTGACCTTGGTCTTTCTACGGTGGTTTCCTACATACTAAGTTATAGAAGTCGATGCTTAATCAATATATGAATAATGCACTAGTAATATAAAATATTACTCTCATAAGTGATAGATTGTGGAAAGCATAAGTAATGAAAAAAGAACATTAGGTAATGAATAATTTCGTTTGAGACAATGACGCTCGCTATCGGCATTCAGTGATAGAAGCATTAATGTTAAACACGAAGACGTAACGATAGATAAAATTAAAATGAAAAACCCAATTTGTGTGTCTAGTACTACTGAACAGTGTTTCGTGAACGAGAAGCTCGGAAAAATGCTTTCGCCAATAAGACTCGTAGAAAGTTTTTATTTTATGCCAAAGTTCAAAATTGAAAATGGTATTCTGACAACCAACAGTTTTAAATCAAGAGTTACGTCGTTCTTCGGCAGTTTGTTTCTTATCATTTTCAATGTCCTCGCTGTTGCTTATGACGATGCAGCTGCTGCTTCTTCGAAAGGAGTATACGATAAAATATTTACAATTTTCTTATTAATTCATTATAGTGTGGGCATATTATTAAACTACATTTACTCTTTTAATAGTAAATTATATGTTGAAATGATTTCGAAAATTGAATTCGTTAATACAAGCTTACTATGTAACTACAAACCAAATACTTTTATCTTTTGGACGCTGTTTCACATGTCGTGTATTATTGCTTACAATTTAAATATCGTATATACTCTCACAATATTGATTGGAAGCGAGAATTTCATCCTCATACTTCTCAAAATTTTGTCTTTAATAACTGTGATGTCGTTTGATTTAAACATAATCTTTGCCGGTCGAATTATGAACATCATTAGTAATTCTCTTCTATTGTGGTGTTCAACAACATTGCAATATTCAAATTCATCTGGACAAAGTTTAAGAAACAGCATCGCTTTGAAAGGTACAATGTTCGTAGTTTACTTGCAGATAAAGGAATCATTCAATATCTTCAAAAGAATCTTTAGATTTACGGTGCGTATCGTCTGGCTTCATCTTTATACTGAATTATGTTTCTTTATCATTTGTGTTGTGATGTTTGTTTCTTTTCTAGATTTTGCATCATTACGTCGATAGCTTTTCTTTTGTCATGTTTTACTTGGGCTACTTAATTTTACAATGCAGAGGTTCGTACGATAGTGGAAATTTCAAACAGTTTGTAAGTATTACCAGTTATTACGGCTATCATTTTATAGAAAACTTACCTCACTGACGGAATGTTTATAACATTTTCAGATCAGTTTTATTTGGCACTCAGTCGTATCATTTTGTTTGTTGATTACAAAGGATATTTACTTACATAGCATAATGTGTAAGGAGAGCGAAGATTTTATGACGAGTATTCGAAATGTTAACATAATGTGCATCATGAAGTTGAAGGATAAACGAACAGGTATCGTTTATTGGTATAAGATATAAAAACACATTTAACGAATATACTTAATGTTCTTGTAATTGTTACGACGGAATTGTTGGTACGTTATGATACTTGACTTGACATGATTATGACTTTACCCGAGAATACCGAGAATAGCTATGAAGTTATGGATCTTTAATTCGAACGTTTTTTCAATCATGTTAAAATATCACATTGAACAGCGTTCTAAATAATTATCATTTAAAATTTCTGTTTGTTGTTTTTTACGTAATAACATTATTTATGTATACACCTCATCACCACATACTGTTGGTGTCTGTGTGGAGTAGCACTAACCCTTTACACTAGAATGTATTCTAAAAGGTGTCATAAATCACGAAACTGGCAGGTTCCGAAATGCCGTCTTCTACTGCGATCTCTATACCACCTGCGAAATTTTGAAATTGTGACGAAATCTTTCATTGTATTTTATTTTATTTTTGCATTCACAATGCAATATTTCCATTACGATATAAAATGCGTCCTTAGGTGGGATTCGAACCCTCGATCTTTCGCTATCACGGCGAGTGCTCTGACTGCTAAGCTACCGAGACGATGGCAGATGCGTCGAAATTTATAAAAACTAAGGGGTCTGAGGCGTAGTTGTTTTGTACAGGTGTATATTATATCTTATAGAAATCCTGAATTTTTAGGGGTTGAAATAATAATTTTGACCAAAGCATTTGAACCCATCAATCTTTGAATCAATCAGTCACCATACATAAAACGGCGTGAAGGTATTCATATTTAATTTGGATTATATTTTCAGATGTAGAAAAATGTTTCTACAAGAATATTCTACGTGTCAACAAGCTTGAGGTGACCGAGTTCTCTTTGTATGGTTTGTTCAACGTGGATACCACGATGCTTCTGGACTTCAGGAGGCTCATGGCGATGTACACCATCACGATCTTGCAGTTCGCTTTATTATAAGGTTGTTACAAAAACATCATGACTTAAATCAAAAATCAAAAAATATTTATTTTCGTTCAAATATCATTATTAAATAAACAAGTGGTCAAATTCTACATTTAAGTATCAAAATACTAGTGCCGGAAGGCTCTGCTCTTCATAACTGATATTTGACCAAAGAAAAAGGAACATAATATTTAGCTTTACACTTCAAGTAAACATAAATTTATATTTAAATTAAATTATATGTAACAATAATTTGTGTGTGTGTGCGTGTATGCGGCATGTCTGTGTGTGTATATATTTTTTTATTTGTGTGTGTGTCTAAAACCACATAAAAACTATTTTAGGATTGATTCAAATTCTTCATAATTGAGGGTTCTAATCCAAAGAAGTAATGTCGATTTACAGTCCTGATATGTTTTTTTATCTTTTTTAAGGATTCGCCAAGGATGGAACGAGCTGACCCAAAAAAACACTAAAACTAGATAATTACGCATTAAAAAAAACAAAAGAAAAGCCCAATTCATAATAATAATTATTATATATTGTTAATTTATGAGTAAAAAGTTAACTTATACTTGTGGTTTTATTTTATGATAAATGTATTAAAATCAGTTTGTAGATCTTTTTTTAGAACTTCATAGATTACGATGATGAATTATAAATATATATGAATAAATATATGAATATATGAATTTATTGCTAAAATTATCTTTTCCAGTCCACGTGCAGGTGTACAGTTATGGCTTTTCCACGAGAATAAGATAAATGTGAAGTTAATAAATTGATTGTTCGGTGATTTAGAACCTTATAACAATAAATTGATTGTATCATGTAACTTATCAACCAGTTACGGCGTAATTGTCTATCTATCACAGCAAAACGATTCTATGGTTTATGGTAGTCTGACTCTATAGACTTTGCTTGTTGTCACATGTAAACTAGATTTCAAAATCTAAAAATTCCATGTTTTTTTGGTAAAAGAATAAAAAAGAATAAACCAGTACGCTATCAGTTCCTAACTCTCCGGTTGACTGGTAGAGAATGCCTAATGGCATTAAGTCCGCCATTTGTACATATTTTTTGTGTGCAAGAAAGTTTAAATAAATAAATAAATAAAATAACCCGGCGGGGCCAAGCGAGGGGCCACTCAAAACGTGGGGGCGCATGTTACTTATGGAGATGTAATGAGATGCATGATATGCATAAATGTTGAGAGTATTTGTAAAGATGCGCCCCCACGTTTTAAGTGGCCCCTCGCTTGGCCCCGCCGGATTATTTTATTCTTTTATGGTCACTAAAAAACGTGGCATTTTTAGATTTTTAAATCTAGTATTATTAATTTATTCTTTTTAATTATTAACTCAACGAAGTAACCATGTGTTACGCAACAATCGGATAAGCCTCATACAAAAGTGAAAGTTGCCGAAAGTTGACCAGAAAGTGCACCTAGAAAGTTGAAAGTTGTTTAAGAGTGCATTGTCATCGGGTTCTGAGCTACCCTGAAAGTTTCAACTCGCTAGGTGGTCGGGAAGTGCCTCAAAATTGAGATACAACATTCCAACCGGACAGACAAGACGACAGACAAGAAAGCGACCTAAGAAAAACGTGGGAACGTGGGAAAATAATATCGTATTATTTTGTTCACATTTAAATGTTTCCTTTAATTTGTACAGTATTAAATTTCAGTTTTTGATAATCATTATTAATCATATTGTGTTAATACACAGTGTTGTTGGATAAATATAGAATAATGGAGTAAGCTATTGTATTACTATTTTTAACTAAATTTTCATTAATCATATAGTTCTTTCAATTCTGCGCACATTACACATTTCAATTAAAACAACTTACATAGGAATTTTTTGCGCATAATTTATATTAAATTCTGATGTTTCGACTCCTTTACAGGACTATAGCCTTAATCATGCATGCAAAATTATAGATCAATCGGTAACCGGGAAAAGGGTTAAATTTAACTTGCAAGATTTAATTACAGACTCCGGGACAGATGAAAGTAAATAAAGGCTTGTAAAAAGAAAATGAGATATATGAAAAAACAAAAATATCAATAATAACAGGTTAGTTTAGGTCCGTAATAACTATGAATTTATTAAAATCTGAGTTAAAAAACCCATAATAATAACAATATAGCCGTTAAAGATTACACATAAATGAAAAAGAAAATAACTTTATTAAAATGCACTAAAAAAAAGTTGTTTTGAATCGTCCAACATTTTTACTTACCACCTATTTAACGTCTTTTGACTGACAAGAAGAATGGGCGCAAGAAACTCGTCAGCTTTAACAGAAGTAACAACATTTACAATATAATACGTCGTCACTATTCACAATCCACAAAAAAACAATATTATTCTATTATCACTATCAGTGGCGTAAATAGATCGATTGCCGCCCGGGGCAGTTTACCAATATTGCCGCCCCTGTCAGAGGGCTGCGCCGCCCCTTGGAACGTTCTTCCGGTGGGTACCACGTGCCTTATCTTTTTATCGTATACCGCCGCCCGGGCATTTGCTCCCTCTGCTCCCCCCTATTTACGCCACTGATCACTATAATAGTAGTGTTATAGTTTCATTAAATCGTCGATAACAACAAAGTCAATAAGTATCTGTTTTAAAAACAGTTTTCAAGAAACCTATATATTATCAAGTAAGCAAGCACATTCATACTGATATTCTCAAAATGTCTTACGTGTGTTCAAATATGAGTTGATAGTGACTTGCATTTTGATCCCTCATCGTTTGGTGATCGTGCGTCATGTTTGCTCGCTCGTTAAGGAATGTCAACACCTTGAATGTGAAACGTGCGTTCATTTCATGAATAATGCTGACTGTAATATAAATATACTTACATAGCGGTATGTTCACGAGGCCCGAATGTTTCCGCTCCGAAATAAAATTGCCGTATTGGAGGCCACGTGGGGAACAAAAGAGTTTTAGACAATAAAAATTATGGAGTTTTACTCTGGGTTGTGCCAGGAAATGTATTCCCTCGTTGACGAGTGAAGGTTATTTACGGTAAGCTTATCAAATCAGAAACGGATCACTCATTTTTTAATTAATAATAATATTTTCTATATTCACACCAATCAGCCTAGCCCAAATTAAGCTTGTATTATGGATACTAGGGTAACTTAAATATATGATACATATAGAAATATACATATTTCGATGAATATTACATATCGCCGGCTTAAAGGCAAAACCAATTATTTGCTATTGAAAAAATAAATAATCGGTTTTGCCTTTAACCCGACGATATAAACCTATGACTTAGGTACAAATGCTTGTATCGATCCCACAAATTTTATATTTAAGTTACAATATTCTGACTCTCTGCCTGAGTCTGTGTTTCCTGACAAATACAATTTAGGGGTCTTCAAGTCATGAGTAAATAGGTACCTTCTAGGCAAGCGCGTCACATCCTAGATCGCATCAACGCTTACCATCAGGCGAGATGGTGGTCAAGCGCATGCCTATTTTCTATAAAAAAAAAAAAATTTTAATGTTTAGTCAATAGGCTTTTACATCTCAATACCTTGAAATAGTGAATTTATAATACTGTTATAAACTTGTGAAGATTCAGTTAATATTTATTCATCGTCACATCTATCACAGCTACCATTAACGTCATCATCGTTATAATTCTCATTTTCTTCGTCTCAATCATCATTGTAATTTTCATCATCATCATCCACCTCATCATCTTTTCTTACCATATGCAAGTGATACGTCTTGCCGAGTTTACCTACTTAACATGTAGTTGAGATAAATCATACCCAACGAACACGTAGGTGCTGGTAATAAAATTGCAGGCCATAAAGAAAGTCATTTTAAACCAAACGACGCTCTTTCGTGTGAGGTCGTTAACACAACAGTTTCTTTGCCTTTCAAAATTTATATAATTTGGACACACCCAATCTTCTTGCTGAAATCGGTTTTTGTACACCTAAAACCCGTACTAGAATAACTCCTCTTCTCCTCATACCCAGATACCGAACCAACTACACAAAAAATGCTGTATTGAATCGCCTACCTGCTTTATATAACAGTAAATACAGATGTATTGATCTTTTCAATCTCAGTAAAAGGGAACTTAAAAAGGAATTACATAAAATTATTATGAATGACTGACAGCCGCCCGAGCTTTCTTTTGCATAAATTTTGAAGTGAATTGTTTAAGATAACTAATTATACTATTATATTCTTGGGGTTTATATTTTATATTTTATATATTATTTTTTCTTTCCTTTTAATAATGTCTTTGAATTAATAATAAAATTATCAACAGTGATCTTTGCCCTGATTAAGTTAATCGGCCAGTAAGTCAGTTATTACCTTTAAAATAGTCTTCGACAATTTAATTTTAGATACATTTTAAATTGAATTAACATAAGCATTAAATGATATGCAAGCAATCATAGCTCGAATACTTTAGTTTTGTTGCTACTTCCTATTTATGTTTTAGCCTGATAAAATGCTATGAAACTCTGTAATTGGCTTAAGAGTTAAAATATCATAAGTTAGATAAGATACATATGTAAAAAAAGCTGTTGAGTTTCTGAATAAAACAATAAATAAACAAAAGTACAAAAATATTGTTTGCTCTCAGACAGGTCTTGAATCTGTTCTTTTGCTATCTTGTACTATCTACGATTGTATGTAGATCAAGACGCCATCATTTGCTTTACTTTGTATTTATTTTACGTTTTGCTTTTACAATGCCTTATAATTTCAATTAGATTTAAACCCGTCTGTAAAAACAACCACATCTCCTACCTGTCTTTTACAGACGCATTTTAAATTTATTAGTTTTACATCATGAAATTTGAAAAAAATATTAATTTTAGGTTTATAGTGATAGTTATCATTATTAAATTATATATGACCCCACTGTTGAGAAACAGTCCCCCATACAAAAAGCTTTATAGTATAAAGCGTATGAACTGAGCGTTAAAAATAGAGTAGAAAAAGAGATAGAAAGTAACGCCAGCAACGCACACTGACATGAGTGAAAGCGAGACAGAAGGCCAGGCACACTGAGATGGGGGACAGCTGGCTCCTATATATGTATATCGTGCAATAGTCAAAGAGTTTCTATATATTCTATAGAACTCTTTGGTAACGGTACTAAATCCGACGCTTAGCACGGATAGAGTGGCCGCGCGACGAGCTCCTTTATGCGAGCGGCCCAAATGTCCGTATAAATTTTCGCTTCAATAAAAACCTTAGGAAAAATGAGGCACAAAACACTATACGTTGGCCAAAAGCAAATAAGCGCGAATAACTACTGATATAGCAGGATTCATATTGACGTTGGTTTCGAAGACGCCATCACCCACCAACGCTGTGTTTTTATCAAGCAGTCCACCAAGCTGGCTGGGAGAGTGACTCTCCACACCAGCTCGGCGGCGCAGTTCTGGACTTGACTTGCCTCACTTTACGGCATGGTAAATCGGGGTTTCCCTCCTTAACAAAAATAAAAAAAGGATCCATTTTAACGTAACTTTCGAGAACTCCAAAGAAAAAGTGAAATCTTACCGATGCGCCAGCCAGCCACTCTGTGAAATTTATATAAACTTATGTCTCGGGTATATAAAATAGAAATAATTAATCTACGATAATGGAATAATAATTCTACCCTAATGGCTACTTGTCCAACATCGAAAGAAATATCTTCTCTGGTAACTGATTAGGTAAGTTTAGTTACCGTATAAACGGAGGGATGAAATCAATGTAATTATATGTTATGTAATAAAACGAAGATCAAAGAAACATTTTCTAAAAAAAAAACAAATTCAAACTCATATCCCATCGAAATCGGAGCATGTATCGCTATCTGAGATACATTGAATTTTTTTCTAAATATAATTTCTTTAATACCTAAATCTAGCGATTAAATAACAAATAAAAAAAAAACATGAAATACACTTATACAAAATACCAATGTTGTTGTGATGCCTTCTCTCAAACTTTTTACTACGCATGCGCACACAAACACGTTATAACACACCTATATAATGCTTCCTATCTCATTTTCTCCTAGGTTAAATATTATGAATTTATGTGTGTCTCTTTTTACTGTCGCTTTTTCGTATCATCAACTTTCAATTCACAACGATGTTGAAAAGTTTTCACTTCAAAAATATTAAAAGAAATTCATCGGCAATAACAGTATTTTTAATAAAAAGCTGAAAAGCCTTGAACATAGATGGAAGGTAACTAGCCTATCCGATTATTAGGATACATTACGGAGAGTGAAGTGCAGAACTGCACAGTCTTATTCCGCCGTCCCCATTTTTTCAAAGGACAACCAGACTTACAAATAGGCGCCACCAGTATATGTCACAGTGCAACAAAGGCTCTTAACATAAACTATAAAAATTCACGAGTGCTTCAAAAAGACTTTACTAATTTCTTAGGGATTACAATAGACAAGAACCTCAACTGGAAAGAGCATATTAATAAAGCCTGTGCTAAGCTGGACAAATTCGTGTTTGTACTTAGACGTCTAAGAGTTGTTGCAAATCGAGAAACCACTTTGGCAGCGTATCACAGATATGTATCGTCTGTTTTGCGTTATGGTCTCATTATTTGGGGAAACTCAGTAGATGTTCGCAGAGCATTTATAACACAAAAAAAATGTGTCAGAGCGATGTGCGGAGCTGACTACCTTGACCATTGCAAGCCACTATTTAAGGAACTTAGGATTCTACCGCTGCCTTGCCTTTATATACTTGAGATCTGCATGTTTGTTAAGAATAATTCACATCTCTTTCCTCTTCATGACACGGTATATAAAAAAAACTAATACAAGGCATAAGTATAAGCATAAATTACATTATTAATTAGATAGAACAAATTCAAGTATAAATTGTTTAACATCCTTTTAGATGAATACTATTATTCAGTTGACGAATTCCTGGGACAGAAACTATAATGTATATTTGTTAGTGTTTAATTAAATTGTCATTGTACTGGCAGGCAATCATGATGCAATAGTATACATTTTTAATATGGCTATGATATGTTAATGAATTAATGATGTATAATGTTTAGATTATTTATTTTTGTTAGCTTTTTTATAATTTATTAATTTCCACGCCGAACAAAAGCAGAATATGCCGGATTTGTATTTTGTCACCTATATTTATTACCATATTCTTGGAAATAAACGCTTATCTTATCTTATCTTATCTTATCTTACCAGTATATGGTTTTGGTTCCAATGTTGTGATCCGTATCGCTAAAGAGTGGAATTAAAAATCACGAGTGAATAGGTATCTTCTAGGCAAGCGCGTCACATCCTAGATCGCATCGTCGCTTAGCATCAGGCGAGAAAGCGGTCAAGCGCTTGATGTTTGATATCTGAGATACAGTAAATGGGTATTTACAATAAAAAAATCTCATGTGAGAATCAAACCCACATCCCATTGCTATCCGAACGAGTGCGACTCCAACTGAGCTACTGAGACCGACGTCTGATAACTAAGATACCTTGAATTTTGTGCTAGTTATAATTGCTTCAAATATTAAAATCTAGCAATTATGCTTAAATTACAAAAAATATGTATTTATTTATTCATTCTGTAATCCCGAGTACTTATAACCCGTCTTTTTTCAAGGCCAAGGTGAATAGGCACCTTCTGGGTTAGCTCGTTCCATCGAGGATTCTGTCTTGGCCCCCGGTCTTGATTGGGAGGGAGGAAGAGCGAACCCATTCTAAATAAAAAGATAGAAGAAGATAAATAGAAAGATAGATAGAAGAAGAAGAATATAATAAAATTTGTCTTAGCATTTAACTTACAACTTAATAGGACAAACCAAGACAAGATAACAAATGAACTGATACAACTTTATTAATCATTCATTCGTAGCTTTTATTAACGGTAAATGTTTTAAAGAAGTAGTTACCATGACTGTATTCAATATTGCTCTGAGAAACGTCTAGTCATTTGCGGAAAGTCGATTAAAGTAATAGGCAGTGATGTTTGTCGACGATCAATCAATTAGTGGTAATAGGAAACGCCCGTTTCGACAGACACATATATATGGGAATACAGGCAAAACGCATGGTTTCTGTGTAATAAAATCTACGGTATTATCTTAGTGAGTAAAAATGAAACGTTGAAAAAACGTGAGGAGTGATTCGAACGAAGCATATTTCAGATTAATTTTTAAAACAATTTAGCATAAGATAAATTTATTTTAATAGAAAAATACTAGAAAAAATCGACTCGGCTCACAAGTGAATTCTCAGGCGGAAGAATTACCGAGTCGATTACTGTTTTGTAATGACAACGGTAATATCCGTCAAATAGTTGTTTTATTAAAAAATATACTGCAGTTTTTAATTACTCAATTTCGAATATTTTGTAATGCAATAAACATAAATTTGGAGTTATTATAATTTGTTTATTTTGACCTTATGACCCGAGTCGATTTTTTCTAGTATTTTTCTATTATAATAATTCATGTTTTCACTTCTGCCGGCACTCTCGGAGTGCAACCCGTTATTTTTTTCTTTATTTATTTATTAAGACATAATAACAATTCACACGCTTTGAAAACACATACAAACTAAAACTAAAATAGAGTTTGGTTTGAAACCTATAACAATTGTGCAAGAAATTGATGTATATATTAGTTAAATAAACAGTCGAATAAAACTTAAATATTTATATAATTAAACAATAACCAAAAATATAAAAACAGTTAATATGAAAGATATCCGAAATAAGATCAGATCAACAGATTAAGATACTTTGTTTCTTAATGATATTTTTTCATTATAAATGATTCTTATCATGATTACGATCAAATATGAAGGGTCCTCATTACAGTTTATCATTTAATATATCATATTATCATAGCATCATTCCATCAACGTCAATATGGAAGTCAGAATAAAACAATCAATCAATCAAATGTTTTATTTGTTTCAATACTTGTCCATATAGTTAATATCATAATAGCTTTCTAGTAACAGTTTCTCGTTGATTTATTGACACAAGACAATTTTTGGACTAAAAAACGTGTTTATCGTAATATTTACATATGAGGCTGAAAATCTCTTAAAAATCGACACCTAACTAAATCACACAATCATATATATATATATATATATATATATATATATATATATACACACACTACTGAAACGAAAACTTCTTTTTTTTACTTCTTTGGTGTGCATTAAAGTGGAAATTATTAGTATTACCGAAAGTGTGCGTTCGTGCGAGCACAGTCACTGCCAGGCCACGATTGCCGCGCCGTCTCTCGAGCCAAAGTTACATTAGATCAATTTTAAATCATTCTTCATACATTCATTCTTATTTAAATTTGTAATTATTAATACAAAATTTGAAAATTAACTTTTAAAATTAACGAAAAAAAGTGAAAGTGACTCCACCTGGAACAGGTGCACTATGCACTTAATAGAGGAAGTCAATCACCATGTTGTAACAATTATTGGTACTGAAATATATTTTTTTTTCATATTTCATTTTCACCTTATCAACATGTCCCAGTTTTGTTGAGTATAAGTTGATATGTTATTTTATTTTATAATTATAAAACTATAATATTTATATATTTCATGCATTATAATAATTTATCTTATAAGATAGCATTGAAAATGCATAAAATATATAAGAATTATTAAACTAAATGGCTGTTTCATCTTAATCGATTGCCCAAACATTTGTAAAAATGTTTCTTTCGAATACGAGAGGATGTTCCTCTCATTTGATGAAACAACGCTTCCGTAGAGCGTCAAATTAGAAAGGTAGGTACTATATAATTTCGACGAGTGTTCACAAGGCTCGGTAGCTCAATTGGGAGAGCATTGGACTGGACTTCCAAAGGTAACGGGTTCGATTCAAGTCAAGTAAACAAAAATATCTTTACCACCATTTTTTAAAATTAAGAATGGGTTCTCTCTTGATCCCAATCAAGCCCGAGGTCAAGACAGTATCCACGATGGAACAAGCTAACCCAGAAAGTGCCTATTCACCCTGACTTTGAAAACGTCAAGTTCATTTTTGAAAATGTAAATGAAATGCGTTTTCTTTAATTAAATGAAATAAAATTAAAATATATTTCGGGAATAACTTATATCTTTAATTTCTTAAAATAAAACAATTAAAATTGTATATAACAAAAATAAACAACAACAACCATATTTCTTACATTCACACCAATTAGCTTAGCTCAAAGAAAGCAATGTAAGGCTTGTGACATGGATATTGGGGTAACAGATAGACATACATATGTGATACATAGCTGTGTAATATTACTTTAAAATATTTATAAAAACCCATGACATCACAACTGCTTTAACTACTTAACTTGGGTTCAGAACAGTGTTGGTGATGTTTTCTAATATTATATTATTATTATTAAAAGAGGACCGGCTACTTGCCTACATACATAAATATTGTAGATTTCTTTGATGTGATAGAGTCTTATAAATGGATGGACACCGGCTGCAAGCACGAAAAAGTGTAACGTTACGCCTGAGCCGAACGTGCAAGCGAGAGCGCGGAACAAACGAGAGCGCTGAACACGCTGATAGAGAGGCACGATCGTCCTAAGCGTTCGACTTGTGTCGCATCTATGTATCTCTCTTCCACTTCATACAAAATAATGATAATTCAGTGATAATAATTCACTTCAATTCATAAAAGTATGCAATTTTTCAACAATGTTTACTTATGACGCTATCACGTAAAATTACAACCAATTTTTTCAATTTTATTTTAACAGTTACGTCCAAAGTATAGTATAGTATCATAACCCAAAGTAAGCCTTACAATAGGCTTGTGTTATGGATACTAGGGTAACGGTTAGACATATACATAATCTATACATATAAATACAATTGGAGTGTCTGTTTGTAAAATTGAAATAACCGTTTTTTACTACATGCATATGAATATTTATAGGGCACAGACACCAAAATAATATTTTTTACAATTTTTGTCTGTCTGTTTGTTCCAGCTAATCTCTGAAATGGCTGGACGCATTTTGACGGGACTTTTTTTGTCAGGTAGCTGATGTAATAAGGAGTAAATCAGGCTACTTTTATTTTAGAAAAATGAAGTAATGTTGCAATGTTCCACGCGGACGAAGTCGCGGGCGGCCGCTAGTATAATATAAAGCATGTAATATTTGCAGAAACATATAAATACCCTTGACTCTGGTATAAATGCACGCATTCATCACAAAAACATCTGCCATTATACTGTTACACCAAACTATCGTCTACAGTAAGGCTATAGTTTCTTATAATAAAACGAATTCTAATATGGTGAACGTATAAGTAGCCACTAGTCCTACGAAGCCAACTAGCAGCATGGCATCCACGTCGAAGAGTCGATATAAATTATATTGTGTTACATCAACTCTGTTCACTCTCAGAATGTTCTTGAAAAATTTTCTGGCTCTTTCTGAAATTAAAAGAAATATAATTTTAAATAACATAAAAAAGATGGTTATCAATTTAAAATAATAGTGTTAATTTAGTGTATAATTAAAAGGGAGAAATCATGGATTCACAATGCCATCTTTATATATATAAATTCTCTGTCACAGTGCTTGACCGCGATGAACGCCGAAACGACTCAACTGATTTTGATGATTTTTTGTTCCATTTAGCTGGGTTTTCTCCCACTTAGGACATAGGATAGGTTTCATTTTCATCTATAGCACAGCAACGCTTGGCCAGTTTAGCTAGTTTTCTATAAAATGTATAAATACACCTTTAAAAAACAACCACGCCTCCGAGCTATCATTTGGGATTCAAATCCACGACCTATTGTTGTCCGGGAGACAGCTGAGCTACTGAGATGTTTGCTGACTCGTCGAAATATAAACGCATTTTAACTTCTACTATGAGTGAATAGTATTATTGACAGGCATATTTTATATCTTATAGAAAACTAACTGACCCTGCCACGCGTTGCTGTGTTGTAAATAAAAATGAAAACATCGCATGTTCTGAATCGAAACAAATCCAGAAAAATGATAAAAAAAAATCATCAACATCAGTTTGGTAGTTTCGCAGTTCATCGCGGTCATACACTGTGACCGAAAATTTTCATATATAGACTAGCTGACCCGGCTACGCTGCCTCAGTTATTTTTTTTCTTATAAATTAAAATGAAATATATCGCATGTCATAATTCGGAACAAATCCAGGAGAATGAAAAAGATTCTTTAAAATCAGTTGAGTAGTTTCGGAGAGCGTCACGGTCAGACACTATGACAGCGAATGTTTTATACATGTTTTTTTTTAGAAAAAAATATAATTAAAACTTTTTTTTACATATACAGTGCTATATAAACCTATTTAGGTATAAACCTATATAGATATGGCATTGTGAATGCAAAAAATAAAATAAAATACATCATTATAGCTTATAGTGGGTTCGTATTTATTAAACAAAGTTTAGTATCGTGCATCATGTATGCATGAAAATAAATGACAAGAGTTATCTCAGTTTGTGTCGATCTTGCTCATCTTACATACCTGAATCCACACTTTTCAGTATCGTGTTACAGATTGCATCCACTTCGTTGATGGTTGAAAAAAAATTTTCACACTCCGTACAAATCGCGCCGTGTAAACTTAAGTTTTTAAAAAATAACAGGAACATAATGGTGACTGTTGATTTCACGGAAAATGCCTGAAAAATATCATGGCATACTAAAAATAACTGTGTATTTTTGGAGAATTGATTTTCATATAAGACGCCCGGTGTGAAAAAGTATGAAGAGTAAAATGTTGTTATCGAATGATACCGTTACGTTTTTTGTGCGCACTTTACATTTTTATTATGAAGTTTTGTTTTATTATTTTCTGTTTCTATTCAAAGACAATGGTTCTTAAGGAGTTAACTCCAGTCGTGCGTCGGAGCTGAAACTCGCACTTTTTTTTAACTCTACAGACGGAGTACTTCACTTTATTCTTAATTTAAAGTGCTGAGGTACTGTGCGCCTGAGTTGTCTCCTGTGCTAACACGCTTGTATCGCCTCTCTCTCAACACAAAAACCGTCCCAAAATCCTGGAAGCTTGCCAATGTGCAACCAATACCCAAAAAGGGTAGTCGTGCCGACCCATGCAATTACCGACCGATCGCCATCACTTCCATACTCTGTAAGGTTATGGAAAGAGTGCTGAACAGCAAGTTGCTCTCATACCTAGAAGACAACGATCTCCTCAGTGACCGTCAATATGGCTTTCGCCGAGGACGCTCAACTGGGGATCTTCTAGTTTATGTCACGCATTGCTGGGGCGAGGCCTTCGAGATGCACGGCGAAGCACTTGCCGTGTCACTTGACATCTCGAAGGCTTATGACAGGGTCTGGCACGCAAGTCTGCTGCGCAAGCTTCCTGCGTACGGTATCCCCGCTGACTTTTGCAGTTGGATAGCCGACTTCCTGACTGAACGATCGATCAGAGTAGTTGTCGATGGCTGCTCCTCTGACTCAGTGCCTATTGATGCCGGAGTTCCTCAGGGGTCTGTTCTTTCTGCGACGCTTTTCCTGCTGCACATCAATGACCTGTTAATACCAGGAATTGTTGGGTATGCAGACGACAGTACTGTTGTAGAGAGATACCTGTCTAGCGCAAAAGCCAGCGGCGAAGACGTGATGTTCATGAGAGAGGCCATGGTTGAGCGAATAAACCAGAGGCTAAACTACGTTTCCCAGTGGGGCGATAGTAACCTCGTTAATTTCAACGCCTCCAAAACACAAGCGTGTCTTTTCACGGCAAAAAGGAGTTCCTTACACCTCACTCCTACTTTCCGAGGTACATCTGTACCTGTGACCGACAGCCTCGAGCTTCTTGGCATGGAGTTGTCTTCAGACCTTAACTTCGGCGCCAACATCGAATCCAAAGCTCAAATTGCAGCCAGAATGCTGGGCGTCCTAAATAAGGTCAAGCGATATTTCACGCCAGGACAGCTTTTAACACTCTATAAAGCTCAAGTCCGATCTTGCATGGAATATTGCTGCCACCTTTGGGATGGCTCAGCAAAATACCAACTTGCTGCACTGGTCACAATTCAGCGCAGAGCTGAGAGGCTCATCGGGGACAACAAATTGGTGAAGAGCAAGCTTCACACCTTAGCTCATCGCCGCAAAGTTGCCTGTCTGGCGGTCTTCTACAGACTGTACTTTGTGTGTGCATTTAAATAATACGGTTATATATAATATTAGAAAAATAATGATATTTACATAGTTTGGTGTTGAGTTTAAGTGTTGTACACCAAAAAGATGGTTATCAAAGTACTTTCAAATTAACGATTTATCTTACTTACAAAATTCGTGGAGTTTCCATCGTCTAAATCCTTTTCACACATGTATATGTTGTAGCCCAGAGAAAACATCATGTTGAAGAAACTGTTGATGACATGAAATAAAATCTACAAAGTTAACAAAGGTATTTTAAGTTTAAATTATTAAAGGTACATGATAGGTTCCAACAATAGCGATCAGTGCAGAACATAAGTCTCGAAAGGATGTCGTTATTACATCGTCATAAATTCCGAAAGACGTTTACTGCGTTCCAGAAACCTCTCCCAAATGTGTGGAGGTTTTTGCTGTAATATAACTCTTGGTAGGTGGGTTGGAGATCTCAGTCAAAGACCATAATTCTGATAACGCTGGTGCCCATTTTGTGGTTAATCCAAGGTATATAGCGATTACTTCAGTATCAAGTAATGATTATTTTACAACACTAGTAATTAATCCTTTTTCCATCGGACATCCGGACGCATTGCGGGTTACCACCATTTCTTGATTGCTATTCCTACCTGTCGCATTAAGCACTTCTCAACATCTTTAATAATGCGCACAGCAAATGAGTGGAACTCCCTCCATGCGTATAAATTTCTGAGAACGTATAACCCGTCCGTTTTTAAGGTCAGGATGAATAGGCACTTCTGGGTTAGCTAGTTCCATCGTGGATCCTGTCTTGGCCTCCGGGCTTGATTGGATTAAAGAGCGAACCGATTAAAAAAAATGAACGATAGTTGAAAGATCCTGTCGAACACCATTTTATGTTAATAGTTAATGTGAGCTTTTCCATTGCTGGAAAAGTTACAGAAGCACGAAGCAGACGTATAATAAAAGAAGAAATTGACTACGAACCAATGGTCGGAACACCTTTTTGCAAATAACAAAAGTAGACATTATGTCCATATAAGCGTTATATAGTTTATCTTCAGTGGGAGCCTCGATATCGAATCTCTGCACTGTCGAGCACCACATAAATAGACGATTCCTGATGATATTCATCATTCTACCTGCGCAGACCATGTTTAAATCGAATGAAATAACGGATACATCAGAAATTGTCCGCCACAATAAATCAATGTAGTTCAAATCGCTGACATTGTACACGCGGAAAGATATTAAGATGATGTAATAGGTGAAGACCCCGATAATATGAATCCATGTCCAAATTATGAAGTTGTTGGGTTTGAATCTGTACAAAAATGTGTCGTTGATTGATTGGATTTTTGAAATCATCAGCACGAAATTCTTGCTTTCGAAAGTGTTTATGTAATTTAAAATTATACCAAAGCAACGGTGGATCATAACGTACACTAAATTTATAATCAAATAATTGTCAAGTTTTGATGACGATGAATGCAAATCGTGCATGAAAAGATTGCTTATTATTAATATTATAAATATTAAATTGCCAAGAAATAATATAATATTTTTAAGTTTTGTGTTGGGTTTTATGATACTATTCTTCATATTGTATTTAGGAATGAAATAAATTATTTCAATTATATTTAAAGGTCGTAACATGCTTTCAAAATTTCTGTCTATAATGAGCTGTTCTATATTATCAGTTTGGACTCCGAATATTTCTTCCATACTTTTGTTTCTACACTTTAGTTATTCACTTTAGTTATTCACTTTCACCAGTTTTAACAATACTGGATCATGAGTTTTAATATGACCACATTCGAGTAGACTTTCCATAATAGTAGTTTTTCATCAGTTATGATTGTTATCACTGAATTTTTGAAGTGAATTCATGAAGAGTTATTACTAGTTCATATTGTAATGTTTTCCGCTTTAATTATAGTAGAAACATTTCATTTTGAAAAATTACTTTACCTAACTATTCTAGTTACCTAGGTATTACAATTTTAGTAGCAACAAATGTAGCTTTTGTAATTTCAGACGGAGCGACGCTTTTTAACACAGGTTTTATACCCTAGTCATCAAGCAGTGTTTAATATTTAAAAGATACTGAATAACAATATGTATTTTCATTTTGATATTTTCTTAATAGTAAAGTGATAATTTTTATTAAAGGTAAACCTATTGATATCATTCACCTCCTGTGTTCGTCTTTTTTGTAAGTTTATCTGTAAGTACGAGCCAGATGCCGTTACCGCAAGAATATCGAGACTTTTTTTAAAGCTAGGTAAGCGCTTGACCGATATCTCCCCTGATTATAAGCGACGATGCGATCTAGAATATGACACGCCTGCCTAGAAAATACTTATTCACTCGTGACTTTACGTAACTTAAGATCCCTAAATTGCATTTATTAGGAAACACAGACCCACCCGAAGAGTTCCACTCTTTAGCATCACAATCTTTGGTAAATCAAGTATATAACGTTGGCGCCTAATTGTAAGCCTGGTTTTTGGTGAAAAAATGGAGACGGCAGAACAAGACTGTGCAATTCTGCTGCACACTCTCCGAAACGTATTCTGTAAAAATCCCATACACTCATTTTGGGTATGTTACATCAAAATTATAAATTTTCCTCTTGTTTGTCAGTCTTTTTATACAGTGGTGACTGTTTCAAAAACATTATAAAGCTTATTAACTGACTTAATATGTGAATTTGAATAACACGAAACACTTCCACTTTTGGCCAAAAAACGTTGATTTCCGGATTTCGTCATAACCTCCAGGCTTGGCAGGAAGGTTGGTGATCGAAATAAAAGACTTTGGCAAACACTGCTTCCCATTTTGTGACCAATAGGAGGTGAAGAGTACCTTGAAAGTTATGAGTCAGCTTTTAATAAAACCTTTAACCCTGAAGAATGTATGCTCTACTACTTTGCCAGACTACACATGGCAAAAGAATTTGGATATTGTATTTTAGATTATAAATCTCCATGTAATCTACCGAACATTTTAATCTGATGATCGTTTGGTGTAACATTAGCTATCCTTCCTTTCGCACACGGTCCTGGGTTCGAATCCCGGAATTGGCAAATGTTTGTATGATGAATACGTTCCTGAATCTGTACCTGAGTCATGAGTGTTTCTATATATTACTATGATTATTACATTTTTATGTGCCATATATGTGTCTATCCGTTACCCTACTATCCATAACACAAGCCTTACAGTGTTTACTATGGGCTAGGCTAATTGGCGTGAATGTAAGAAATATTTATTTATTTTATTTAATTTTGGTGTTTTATTTCTCAACGTAGATGTGAATAAAGTTTTTTTATTACGATCTTAAACGTAAAATAAAAAAAGTCGGTTTTTTTTTTTTTTTTTTAATAAGCAAATAATATTTACTTAATTAAGACCCGAAATAACTATCAATAGCAGATCAAAGCTGAAATAAAGGAAAACGCAGAATAATAATATTTTTTTGCCAGAAAACAGAAATTCAATGTGGAATAAAGTAAATTGCTTAAGCTTCGTTATCATATTGTGTTATAAATTATGAAGGTAATTATTAAAGTTATTTTCTTAATAATGAAATTAAGATAACTAGGTCGAATCATATAGCTTCGCTAGTACCATATATTGGAGATGAGCGTAATACAAAAAAAAAAGAAAAAGCATGTGTGCAATTCACACGTGGTAAAAGTGAAACCTTCAAAAATAATACGTACACGTATACAAAATATCACGGTTGTTGTCATGCCTTCTCTCAAACTTTGCACTACGCATGCGCACAAAAACACGTATTAACACACCTACATAATGCTTCCTATCTCGTTTTCTCCTACGTTAAATCTTATGAAATTGGGTCTGTATCTTTTTACTGTCGCTTTTTCGTTTCATCAACTTTCAAATCTCAACGATGCTGCAGAAGTTTTCACTTCAATAAAAAAAAATCAATAATGTTTAGTAAATTTCAAAATTCCATAAAAATGAAAAATTTCAAAAGCGCGCTCATTTTGTTTTTATGGGAAGTCCCATAGAGCCAATGTTTTTTGGTCATAACTTTTTTTATTTTTGCAAATCTTAAAAATTCGTCACGATCTAGTCCTAAATCTCTCGATTCGATTCCACACAAAAATTATTAATATCGATTAAGAACTCGGGAAGTTATCGCGTAACAGACATTGCGTCATCGAAGCTGATCCAATTAAGTTGTTCTGCAAGTTTTAGAGACATTAACAAGTTGTAAGGAGGCTGTACATCCTGATTAGAAACTTAACTACGTAATCCGTAAACTGTAGAGTTTATGGCTCACTTAACTGTTAAAATTTTATACAAAACAATATTGTTTTATTTTGCAATTGTCAGTCTTATAAACTAGATAATATGTATGAAAGTCAATCTGATATATGTAGCTGTTCACCTATTATTTGACATTTAAGCTCATCATAAAAAACTTTATTTACACCATAATTTGTAACAAAATATATAATAAAGCGACAATATGATAACGAAGCTTAAGCAATTTTCTTTATTCCAACTATGAATTTCTGTTTTCTGGCAAATAAATATTATTATTATTTCCTTTATCTCAGCTTTGATCTGGTATTGATAATTGTTACGGGTCTTAATTATGTAATATTTATTGCTTGCTTTAGACCTGTTATTATAATAGAGAAATACTCTCATGGATGATGTTTTATTTTGCATTTCTCAGTCTTATAAACTAGATATTTATAGGTAGGTCAATCCGATACAGACTTTAGATCTTCACCTATTATTCAACGTTTAAGTACGTAACTTTATTTACATCTAATTTCAGTTATGAAACATAAATATGTTCGGTAAATTACATGAAGATTGATAATTTGAAAAGAAATATTGATTTTTTCCATGTGTAGTCTGGCAAAGAAGAAGAACACCATTTCTTCAGAATTAAAGGTTTTGTAAACGGCGACTAATGTTTTTTAAGTTAACTACCGCACCTTAAACACCTTAGAGATTTACTGTACTGTATAAACATCGGTAGAGCTCCAATCCCCAGCCGAAGATCACATAGCTGGAAGAATATCTTCTTTTCCTGTCGGTCATGCAATGGTCTATTCGTGTCTTGCTTAGTATTACTACCAACGGTCATTTGGTGCAGAAGGGGCAGATATTTGTATGATGAATACGAGCATATGTATCTGAGTCATAGGTATTTATATATTTTTCTATAAATATATAATATCAAAGTATCGTATATGTATGTTTATCCGTTACCCTAGTATCCATAACACAAGCCTTACAGTGCTTACCTTGGGCTAATTGGTTTGAACGTGAGAATTAATTTTTTTAAGTATTATATTTCATGAAAACAAACGTTGACTCAAAAAAATAAAAGTGTGAACAGGTAAAAAGTAAATTATCATAAATTAAACTTTAAAAAGTAATAAATAAAATAAATGTATTAACAATCAGAAATTAATAGTTAGGTTTATATGAAAATCTCGACCGAATATATTATATTAGAATTTATAATACAAGAAGTAAACTTCTGTATTTGTCTTTTTTTAGAGGCTTCGTATCTGGTATAGCCTACAATGCACAGCCCCACCGCGCTCGTCGTCGGGAATCCTCAATATTATTACTGGCTCCTAAGAAGAGAAGGCGATTGAAATACTTAATGGTTAAAGTATTAATATTTAAATTTTGTGTTTATGTCATCTTAACACTATTAAATATTATTATATAATGCCTTTTTATTTTTGTGGTTTGATTTTTTTTTCTTTATTTCATGTCAAATTTATAGTTTATTTTAAATTTGTTACATTTCTGTTAATTCGTATTTTAGGAATTACCTAACTTAATTCAAGTTTATTTTGTTAAGGTTAATGGCAATCTTTATTTGTTTTTTAAATTTACTAGTGACACGTCCAAAAATATTATGGGTGATTTTGGGGGAAACCTGTAGTTAGCTTTATCATAGACTTATTACTCATTAGGTTAAATGAAATTGTGACGCTGTTGGTTTTTCAAAATAAATTTAAAAAAATATATATAATTACTTAAATGAAAACTGTCTGTCTGTCATGTCTGGTGACCGCTCAATACTAAACTACATACATACCTACATATATCTTTGTACCTACTCTGTTCATAATCAACTTTATTGATAATGTATTTATTTTATTAAATGAGTTTAATAAAAAGTTAAGGTTTAATAAAAAAAAGGGCTTCGATCGCAAAAAGGCAGACATACTGACATACACGTCAAGCTGAAACACCCGTTCTTTTGTGTCAGGGGTAAAAAGTAGCTTATTATATAAAAAATTTAATA
Source organism: Calamotropha paludella (assembly GCA_927399485.1). Lineage (NCBI taxonomy): Eukaryota > Metazoa > Arthropoda > Insecta > Lepidoptera > Crambidae > Calamotropha > Calamotropha paludella. Next base: position 810,591 of record OV656822.1, read on the forward strand.
CAGTTATCAGTCCGCCATCTTAAGCAGTTAACTGCTCATCCATGAGTGAACGGGAGGTGAGTCTCACTCGCGGCTTCCTGGAAAAGCTTTTAATGGCTTCCGTTTCCGCAACGCCTCCTCGATTCAGTTTTATGACTTGCTGTAAAGAGATATCGATAAAAGATAAAGAGTTGATTACGTAGTAACGAGTACGTTTACTCAACAATCGTAGAAGTAAAGCAATTTTCTTTTCTTGTTTTGATTTGGATGGGAGGTAGAAAGAATTGAATATTAAAATAGAATTGAAAAATTAAATATGGATTGGTTTAATTATTTTAACAGAAAAATGCTAGAAAAATTGACTTGGCTCACAAGTGAATTCTCAAGCTCAATTGGGAGAGCATTGGACATTCAAAGGTTGCAGGTTCATTTCTCGTCTGAGAATTCACTTGTAAGCCGAGTAGATTTTTTCTTAATTCTAATAATTTATCTTATAAGATAGATAATATATTTATATCCTGTAATAGATTCGCGCTATCATGAAAAGCTACCTTTCAAAGTCCTGTAGCAACTGATCATCCATATAAATCTATTAATGTCAGCAGTAATGGGGGTACAGGATTACAATGAATAAAAACACTGCAGGGAGAAAGCATCTTTCTGCATCAAAGCATGAGCTAATTTAACTCTGAAAAACAATTGAATCACAAATTTATTTTTAGCAACTTTTTATTTACTCATGATGATCTAAAGAACTTTAAAAATCGTCTGCAAGCATTACTTATCGAGAAAGCATATTTCACAGTACAGGAATTCTTAAATGACGAATCACTGAAATAACTCGGACATGTTTCTTTTCTAATAATTTAAATATAAAATAAATATATGACATATCCTTGACATTTATTACTGACTTTAAATTGGTATTACATAATACTTTGGACTAACCAACCTAACCACATTTCTGTCTGCTTTCTTTCATTCCTATCCCTACTGCCACTCTATCTTTCTAAACTCTTTTCCTCTGTGTTGTTGCTCTCGGGTGATCTCTGGCTCTTAAGTAAATAAGTAAGTAATAATTAAGACTGCACAGCAAGCTGATGGTGACACAATGGTTTGACGTGCACAAAGGAGCTCGTTATAGTAAATTTGCGGTTACCCATCCGAAGACCATCCATTGCTAAAGTTGGTTGACAATGCTAACCACTATACTATCGAGCTCTTCGATCGAAAGTCCTATAAAAAATAAATTCAATACCAATCATTACCCTTGTCCTGAAAGTTATAGTCAGAATATATTTTATTTTGTGATACATATGTATGCTGCACTCATAAAAAACTCAGTCAATGTTAAAAGTGTATATCAGTTTATAGACTTTTAACTTATCTTATCGTTTTTGTTATCTGTACAAAAGGGTTGGTTTGTTATCAGTTAACTAATAGTCAGAAAAAAAATCTGTATACAATTTCCCATTGACCCTGTGAAATTAAAAGTTGATTTATTTCTTCTCCAAGTCTTCTTCTGACTGTTCGAGCACTTATTGACTTTCCAGGCTCTTCGGACAAGGCAGCAGCAAGCTTTGATGAAGTCTTCTTCCGATCTTTAATGGATTCGCGTATTAATTTTCTATCCTCGCGCTTCGTCGTTACATGTTTTCTGCCTGTTCTTGGTTTATTAGCATGTGTGCCACTCTGAGTAAACCGTTTGATGGCAGATTGCACGGCACAACGCGAACATTTAACCAACTTAGCAATTTCTTTTTGCGACCTTCCTTGTTCATGTAAAAGTTGAATTTTTACTCGCTTTTCCAAACTAATTTCAGTTTTTTTCGGCATTTTTAAGTAAATTATATGTCAATTTAGTCGGTTCACAACAAAAAAAAGCTTGTTTACTCCTTAGAGTCCTGAACTGAAGTGACCAAACATTGACTGATAAGACCGAAAGCAAACTAAATCCTTTGTTTTCGGTTACCAGGTATTTTATTACCTTAACAATGTGCCGCTTACTATTCAAGGTAATTATTTATGACCCCGGCATGTCATCTGAGATACACATTGTTCATTGTTCAATTAGTAAACTCGTATTGTGCATTTTTGTGGGGTGCCTAATACTTTTGCCCAAGGCTGTATATTTCTATAAATATTACATATATATTTATGATACATGTAAGTATATACGTTACCCTAGTATTCATAACGCGAGCCTATAATGCTTTCTTTGGGCTAGGCTAATTGGTGTGAATGTAAAAAATATTATATTCTCTTTATAGTTCACATCAGACTTTTAAGGCTGTTTTATTGAGGAATGGATTCCTATGAGGAAAAATGAAAACACACAAGGGAGAGTCGAAAACCATGAATTTGGATTAGGAGTTGTTTACAAGTAAAGATCCCACCGGGGCTATAAATTCAATGGGTTCCCCTTGTTTAAACATAACATTTTGTGCAAAGTATTGGAAGGCCTTATAAGAGGGCATAATTCTATGTCATTCAATGGCTGGTCAAGGAAATAATATCTCAAGCAATGTAAGCTTTATTTATGGCTTTGATTTTAGCCAAAATAAATTTTGCGAGAGAAAGAGACCCCGGAGGAGCATTTCCTCTGTAAGGCTCAGGCTCGTGGATTGTGTTCGTTAACGTATTGTGTATGTCACAGGAGGTTTCTAATAGGGGCTATTTATTACCCCCTTGTTGTCGTGGTTACAGTCTGCAGGAATATCGGAATTCTAGAAGACTGTTCTCTACCACGGGGAGTTTTATTTTAATTATTAGTTTACTTACTCACAAATTTCGTTACATGCAGCTCAGTGACTAAACAGAATATACGAACACTAATTTTATCATATGCACCTCGGAAGATGTAGCATATGCCTTCATGTCTGCCCCCCTACCCTTGTAGAGGGCAGACATTTTTTCCTCATTATATTTATTGTAAGAATAATTACTTTTTCAAAGATCTTTAAATTGAATAATATTTATTTCTGCGTTAAGATATTTTGGCTGTTTATTATAAATTTTAATTGACATCTGTAAACTGTGTAGAGTTAATTTAGATTTTGTTAGCAAAAGGTATGAGTGTCGATGTTGTGTTAATTTTTCAACTTTGTTCACCGATCAAACTCCAATCCAAATCTGATCCAAAGGCGCCAACGCTGATCGTATACAAGCACGACCAGCGTTGGCGCCTATTTATTAAATAATCATTCTTTTAATTGCATATCTCGAGTCACCCAATTTGAATCCCGGAAGGGGCAGATGATTGTGTGATAAATACGAGCATTTGTATTGTCCCCGGCAAATAAGTTGAACATGATTTTGAAATCACGTGACATGCGCAGTAGTGAATAATGTACCTAAACTAGCGCATGTCACGTGATTTCAAAATCATGTTCAACTTATTTGCCGGAGACTATACCTGAGTCAGGGATATCTATATATATATTTCTTAATATTACATATCTATGTATAAGATATGTACGTCTAACCGTTACCCTAGTATCCATAACACAAGCATTACAGTGATTTCTTTGAGCTAGTCTAATTGGTGTGAATGTAAGGAATATTATTATTATTATTATTCATTAATTGAGATTTGTTCTTCTGACGACGTATGATAGGGTCTTACTCTGTTAAGTAACAGAACTCAAAGTAGTTAGTATGCCACAATTGCTATGGAAGAGTGGCTCCCTCTGACACAGGTGCTTCATGTACCTACTAGAAGGTGCAAACAACTCTTTTTGTACACCAGTTTTTAAAATGAATAAATTTTTTTGTTTGTTTTTTACTCAGGAACTTCGTAAAATACATCAGTGAAATCATCATTGTTATACCAACGAGTTGTACATATATTGTTGTATATTCAGTTCTTACACTTCGTCATACATTACACATTTGAATAAAACAACTTTTTCACGATTTTGTGAATCATTTATTTCATATTTAAAACCTGACGTTTGACGTGATGTGACCTAACTGAAAAAAAATGCAAAATAAAACAATTTGATTTATATAAATTTTTAAAGTTTGAAACGTGTCCGATTAAAATATTGTAAAGGTAGTAGAAAATATATGATGACCATTCCTTAGTCATCCCATGATCACGGTTCCTGTAAAGGAGTCGAAACGTCAGGATTAAATGTAAAATAAATTATGCACAAAATCCGTGAAAATGTTGTTGTATTCAAATAATAAATCAAATAATAATAAAAAATAAATAGTATGAAAAGGTATTTAGATTTCAGTCTATATCACTATTATGGTACAAACCTGTCCCGAAGTAATATGAGTAATTGGCCCGATAACGGCGCAGTATTCACAATCCACTTCTACTAATGGCGTACCTGTAACCTTTGTAGAATTACAGAGATGAGAATGAATAGGTTTTTCATATCTTTGATTGTATATTTTTTTTATTTGAGGCTAGGGATTTTTTGTTATAGTCAATAGGTCAACGCTTGACCACTATCTTGCTCGATGGTAAGCGACGGATGTAGGATGCGATGAGATTACCTAGAAGACTTGAACTCATGACCTGAAGACCCCTAAATTGTATTTGTTAGGAGACTCAGGCAAGGAGTTCCACTCTTTAGCAGTACGGATCACAAAATTGGAACCATAACACTTAATGCGATTCTTTGGTATATCAACCTACTTGTAATTCTGCATGGGTGCATTTTTTTCAATAATTTTTAATCCCGTATTCATATTAATATTCTCGCTACACCTTTATAGCGAGTAAGCTGAATGTTTTTGATAGGAGCTGACATTACGATTGATAGGCTACAGCTACCTATTTAAGCAATAATTTCAAATTTTTTGTTTTGTAATTTTAGTAATGCACTTTTTAAATACATCTTTCAATACTATATTATATGATAATTTATTTTCATATAAAATAGAAGAACGAATCGACTTGGCTCATTCTCATAAGGGATAGACGAACTTCTTTGCATTCCATGGATTCACCGTGTGGGTGCCGGGTCTACCGTGTGGCAGAAAGAGAAACTGCGAGTACATCCCGAGGCTTGTAACACGGGTGTAGGTTTAAGGAACCCCTTTCCAATGTACATCAACACTCACCTTCACTATCGTGTTTCTCTCCCTGCCAAATCTGTTATGAACCTGCTAGTGCAGCTTTAGATACTCGTTCTAGTATAGAACCTACTGTAGTAAAAAAGATGCCACCTATGGTATGGCATATGATGCCCAATATATTTTGGGACCAATTTCTACCCTAAGTGAATAAATACGTAACAGTGCCTATAACACGGTTTCATGTCTTCAACTTGAATTATTGGAATCACATCTTTTATTTGCTATATAGGTGTAGTATATAATACTATATACGACACTTCAAACGGCACCCTTGTCGGCAATTTGTCACTCTCTCCCCTCTGTGAACAATATCCCATTGTTGCTTACAAGGAACACGTGTTTTGTCACTCTGTGTACTTTCGTCGAATGTGGAACTTTTCTTGAATGGAATCGTTCCAAAGTGAAATTGGTTCGAGATAGAAAGCATTCAACCAGTCTGTATGAATGATGATATTAATAAACGTACTTAGTTTATTTTTATTATGACGAATTTAAACTCGAACAGGCAGGTTTGAGTCCTGCCCGAGGAAAATTTGTGAGCGAAGCGAACGTAGCTCCCGTGGATCAGCTTCAATGACGCAATGTCTGTTACGCAGTAACTTCCCGAGTTCTTAACCGATTTTAATAATTTTTGTGTGGAATCGAATCAACACGTTTAGGACCAGATTGTGACGGAGCCGGAATTATGAAAAGTTATGAACAAAAAACATTGGCTCTATGGGATTTCCCATTGAAAAAAAGCGCGCCAATTTGAAAGTTTTCTTTCTTATGGAATTTTAAAATTTATTTAACATTATATTTTTTTTAGTATAACGCTCCGCTCCAATATATGGTGCTAGAGAAGCTGTATGCTTAGCGACTGCATCGCCTAGTTATATTAAAATTTACCATATAAGATAGCACTGAAAATGTAATAGAAATTTGCTTCATTTAATCGATAGTTAAACATTTGTAAAAATGTTTCTTTTGAATGCGAGGATATTTCTTTGGCCTACGGCGTTAAAATTTAAAAAGTACTAGAAAGATGGGGTACTCAATTGAGGACCGGATATCAAAAGGTTCCATAACTTGCGCGCTTAAAAACCTCCGCAGTCGTAGGTCTAAGAATCGCTCAGGTAAAATAACAATCGAAGATGAAAGGGTAGAAGACAAAATGGTTTTTATTATTACCTCAGAAAATCTTAAACGGAGAAGAAGCTGCAAGAAAATCGGTCCCTTTTATTATGTGTTACTTAACATAGTTTTAAAACTTTTTTGTACTTATTAGTATATTAATCCTAATTACAATAGCTTCCGTTCATGAATATAGTATTTATAACATTTGCAAACTTTTTTATATATTTTTTACTAGCTTTCCGCCCGCGGCTTCGCCCGCGTGGAATTCGGTTATATTGCGGTATAAAGCAATAGCGTAAGCTATCATTCCACTTCTTACGTATTTTAAAACACATCGTTACCATGTTTTAAAAAACACCCAGCGCCATCTATCGCATACCTCAAGAACTAAATAGCGTAAGCTATCATTCCACTTCTTATGTATTTTAAAAATACATCGTTACCATGTTTTAAAAAACACCCAGCGCCATCTATCGCATACCTCAAGAACTAAATAACGTAACTAAAACTTATACCAATTAGTAATTCGTTGACTTTAGTGATTTCAGTCATCCCTCGAGAATTCCTCATTTTATATTATTTAGCTTCAAAATTTACATGTTCATATTCGTTTGCAATATATAAGTAGATGTAAAAAAAAAAACTGGTTGGTTGCCTGTAAAGTCGGCATACGGGCGAAAGTTTTACGTGACAACGACTTTGAGTGGTAAAATAATTTTAATGTGAATATTCATTCGTATAGTAGGAAGAAGGATGAAATAATAGTAACAATTTAAAACATTTATTTATACAAAGAATTATATTTAAAACATTAATTTATAGGCACGCGTCCCTTCCACTTTTTATGTCTGTCTCTCTCGCTCTTAGGCGGGCTAACCATGCCCGAGTGGAAGGGACGCGTGCCTCTCACTCGCTCTCATTGTAAGCGCATAACGTGAGCGGAGCGTAACGCAGTTTCTTGAAGTGTCACCCGGCAAACCAATTTATAAGACGTTGTCACGTCAAAACCAGTTTAGACGATAAAACAAATTGTACGTCATCCCTCGGGAATTCCCCATTTTCGGGGTTTCATTATCGTATCATTTAGCTTCTAAATTTACATGTTTCTATTCGTTTGCAATATTTTACCTTGTTTTAAACGACACACAGCGCCATCTACAATCGATCCATCAAACAAACAATATTATTGTTTTTCCTCGGGAATATCAATTTTTCAGGATAAAAAGTACCCTATTATTTAATCCGGACTTTTATCTTTACGTCTGCAAAATTTCAAAGCAATCGGTTCAGTAGTTACGGTGTGAAAGCGGAACAAACAAACAAACTCTCTTTCCGATTTATAATATTAGTAAGGATATTTTATGCATTTTGTCAATGCTATCTTATAAGATAAATTATTATAAAAGAAACATACTAGAAAAAATCGACTCAGCTCACAAGTCAATTCTCAGGCGGGAATTTTCAAACTTTTCAAAATGTTTTTCAGTGAGCTTGTATTGATGTACTTTGTTATAACAAGTAAAACTATCTAAAGTACCCTAAATATTAGCATTTTGTTTTTAAAACTGATATACTTCAACTTCACTTATTTATATAAGTGTTATAGTATGTTATTCTTATTAATTACATTTATAATATTGTCATAGTTATTACGTAACGCTATAACGTACGTACGTAAGTCATATGTAACTGTTAATATTTTGTATTTCCTTAAAAAGTTTTGAAAAGTATCTCAGCAGGCAATTTTTTTTAAATGACTAAATAGGTAGGTGCTTGTTAAATTTAAACATGAAATTATATAATTAATATTTTAAACATGAAAATAACTTTATTCAAATGCCCTTAAAAATAAGTTGTTTTGAATCATCCAAAAATTATACCGACCACCCATCCAGGACGTCTTTCAACTAACAAGAAGAATGGGTGCAAGAAACTCGTCAGCTTTAACAGAAGTAACGACATTTACCATGCATAATCCACAAAATAAAAAAAAAACAAAATTATTCTTTTATTGCAATAATAATAGTGTTATGATATCATTATTTCTTTGATTACATCAAAGTCAACAAGTATCTGTTTTAAGTAAGTATCCCTGAACATTGCAATAACATACAGGGAACATAATGGTAGCTGAGTCCCACAACAACAGTCCATACGTCATTTTACAATGAAAATAACTAAAATAAACCATTCTTACCATTACAATCAGTAATTACCGTTTTCTTGACAGCATATGCCGCGAAACTAAGTCTGCCCGATAAGGCATCGATATGAGGATCCATTTGTAGCCTTGAGTTTTAAGTTATAAAAAAATCGTTATAACTAAACACAGCGAACTAAATGGATTAGTATATAATTTTAGTAAAGGCAATTAAAAACAATGATTTCAATAGCATATGCTGACAACGACCGTTTGGTGCAACGGTAGCGATCCTGCTTTCGCATCGACGGTCCTAGGTTCGAGTCCCGGAAGAGGCAGGTGTTTGTGTGATAAATACGAGCATTTGTACCTGAGTCATGGGTCTTAATATATATTTTTAATTATTACATATTTATGGATAATACATATATGAGTATCCGTAACCCTAGTAGCCGTAACACGAGCCTTTCAGTGCTTACTTTGGGCTAGGCTAATTGGTGTGAATGTAAGAAACATTTATTATAAATATTTATCATAAATATCGGATATATTGATAAATAAAGGCAGATCAAGGCAAACTTTTAGTGACCAAATCGACGATGTCCTGAATACTTCGGACTGAATACGTACTTAACCGACAAGCTTGTACGAAAGGATTAAAACTTTAAATATCCGATATTATCGAACCGTTACTTAACAACAATACATAGATATTTACATAAAAATGCAAGTACAGGCAACTTAAATCACTTTTCATAATATATGCCATAACAAGCCAAGGTTAGAGAATCTTGGAAACACTTAAGTCTGTGATAAATCATAATCTCTCACGCTGACAATTCGCCAACTCCGATGTATTTCGCGATGAAAGAGAACAAACGGAGGCTTAGCCGCGTCTCGCTACTCAAACATTACGCTCGAGTACCAACTGGTGCCTTTATGTTTAGGGTTCCTTAGGTACCACAAAATTTAAACAAGGGTAAGGGAACAATAAACTTTTTTTTTTTTTTATTATCCAGCCCCGACCCTGCAAGCAAGATTAGGCCAGCACCTAAATTAAAAAAATATGTATAAGTAATATAAACTATAGTGAATAGGCAGGCTCTTGACCATTTTTCCGCCTGATCTGCTTATATTTTTTACACATGGAGTACACTCACACATACTTGTTCTCGACTTGACGGCGCAGTAGCTAGGATCCGCATTTTATCTCTGTGTGACGGTTGAAAATTGGTGTTTAGCTGACAGGCAAAAATAGATACTTTGTCCCTTCTTGCTGCTGCATACACGTACATTGCTCTATCTTTTTTCCATTGTTTTAATTCATTTTGTGTGACTTTATTCTTTTACTCTTCGATTTAATGTAGTGTTATATGTGAGTTATGAATGTGTATGTAGTAAATAAACTTCTATCGAACTAATATTCAAGTACATACATTCTTATAAATGTGGAATTAGGTTATGGTCATCATGATTTTAATTTCTTATTGTATTTTCCACATGCCATGCTCCGCGGGGGCATCCACGTGTCAAGAGAAAAAGAAATGGGGGCCAATTGAAAATCAGCGTCAGCTGTACAGACGTGGGACATATTAAGTGTAAATTAAGTATTTTTTTGTTTGTTTAAAGTTTTAGGTTAATCATAATTGTCTTGTTTTGTTTTATTCTCTTTTAGTTTAATTTATTTATTATTATTATTTATGTACTGTCTTTGTGTTGTATGTTAAAGTCCTGTGTCAGTACCAAATAAAAAAGTGTTTATGTTTTTATATTTATGTTTATGGTTATATTTTTTGAGCGATAGAGCTGAACTGATTTTGATAAAACTTAGTGTGAAGATTGCATTAAGACTGGGGTGGGACACATACTTTTTTACTCTCGGGAATCGCAAAATTACCATTTTTTATATAACCGCTAGCTACATAACTTTACAGTTGACAGTTACAGCTTTTTTATCATTTTGAAAGGGCAGATGTTTTTGTGATGAATACGAGCATTTGCACCTAAGTCATGGCCATTTATATACATTTCTATAAATATTGAATATCTACGTATAGTATATGAATGTTTATGTGTTACCCTATATTAAACTTGTTGTGCCTCATAGTGCTTACTTTAGGCAAGGGTAATTATGTATTTGTAACATTATTACTATTACTAGCTGACTCGGTAACGCGTTGCTATGGTAACGTTAATTGATACAATGGAAAAAGAGCGGACAGACAAACACACAAACAACAAATTTGTGTTCTTAGATTATAGATTATATATCGCACGTCCAATACTACAAAGACAAAATTGTCGAAATTTTCGTGTCTGAGTTAACAATGCCAGAATATTCAAAAAAACTTAATTTAACATAAGATCGAGATAAAAGAAAACATCTCACTATTACTAGTGCTCAAGCACATACAAAAAAGGTCACCGGTACACAACTCTATTAACTCTTGACAAATTATCACAAAGATTATTTGTATTCAGCTTATTAATAATATAAAACTATTTACAAACACGAATCAGAAAAAAATGTTATGGTAAATAGTGCGTGTGAACAGGCTAATAGAGTAGATTACAGAGCGACAATGAAAAATTTACTATCGAACATTCGATAATTCTCACCCGAAATCACTTTTAACCTCGATAGTGTTGATACTAATCGATCTTTTCTCGCATTTGTGTCGAAGTATCTGTGCTGTAAGCCTAAAATGGTATTATTAGGCACACATATGGAATAAATAAATAAATATTTCTTACATTCACACCAATCAGCCTAGCCCAAATTAAGCACTTTAAGGCTTGTGTTATGGATACTAGGGTAACGAATAGACATACATATATAATACGTAGATATGTATTATTCAAAGAAATATATATAAATACCCATGACTCAGGCACAAATGCTCGTATACATTATACATACATTTGCCACTACCGGGATTCGAACCCAGGACCGTCGGCGCGAAAGGCAGGATCGCTTCCGTTGCACCAAACGGTAGTCAATATAGCACGTAGATGTGATTTAAATGATGACCGTTTGATGCAACGGTAGCGATCCTGCCTTTCGCGCCGACGATCCTGGGTTTGAATCCCGGAAGGGGCAGATGTTTGTATGATGAATACGAGCATTAGTACCTGAGTCATGGGTGTTTATATATATTTCTATGAATATTATATATCTATGTATCATATACGTATGTCTATCTGTTACCCTAGTATCCATAACACAAGCCTTAAAGTGCTTAATTTGGGCTAGGCTGATTGGTGTGAATGTAAGAAATATTTATTTATTTATATGTTAATAAATATGTATTTATATAAATTTTAACAGTCAGGAACGTGCCAAAATAAAATATTGTGAAGATAGTAAGTAGAAAATATATGTCAACCATTATCTAAGTCATCCTGTGAATACGGCTCCTGTAATGGAATCGAAACGTCAGGATTAAATTTAAATTATGCCTAAAAAATCGTAAAGGAATTGTTTTATTTAACAAATTATAATTAGATTTGCAATTATCGACACTTGTATCGATAGATGAGTGATTTAGGGCCTCTCGATAGCATATCGATACTATAGATAGACAGTCGATATTCAGACAACACTAGATGGGTTGGTACAATTAATTTCAACTTAGACACGGGTTCGGGGCCATCGATTTTACGTTCAGCTATTTTCATCAAATTAAGGAGATCAGAAACTTTCCACTTCAAGTGGGAGTAGTTGGAATCGAACACAGCGATCTACAAAGCTGAGCACTTTTGTAAACCTTTGTACTATCTTCTAGATTGAGATATGGATCGAGTAATAAGGTTTTCTAATAGCTTGCATATTTCAATTGACCAATAAGGCAGGTGCAGGGTTGATGTTTCTTCTTCGCTTGTCCAGAGAGAAATGAAAGGCGGTTTTCTTGACTCGAACGAACAAATGAACATTTGTTTTGTTAACTATATACAGTTTGCCGTTTGGCAATTAGCGAAACAACTCCGTTACAGGAAGACATACTTAAGGCGGGAACATATTATTAAAACGCGACGCGACGCAACGTGTCGACACCCGATATGCACCGTGCACATTACCAACACGCGACGCCACGACATACTAGCAATTTTTGAATACAGTTTGCTTCCAGCAGCGGAAGTGTATGGTTATATACAATGGCTTTAATAAATAACGAGAGTCAGATGCAGGCTTTGAAGAAGATTTGATGCAAATTTTGTGTACATATATGATACTTAAACGACTCAATAAAAAGAGAATAACTAGGCGTTACTGGGTACATGAAATAAATCAAATGAGAAATATGTGTGGTGAATATCATACTCTGTATCTGGATACAGAGTATGATAGGTCTGGACCTACTTCAAGATAATGAAAGATTTCATATGTACTATCGGGTTATTCAATATCTTGAATTGGCAATTTCTTCCCATGCATCATTTATGACAGTATAATTGCTGTATATAGCGAAATTCATGTCATATAGAACAGGATATTGTTTTACCAACTTTTTTAATTTTTCGTCGGTCATTTCGCTAAATAAATGCAAGAATTAATATTAATTTGGCATAAATTCCGTTTCACAGTTTGAAGAATAGGGATGGGGTCAAAGAATTCGTATATGCTGTGTGACAGTTCTCGAACGACTGACGCGTGGCGTCGGGTGTTGCCTAGAAACATACCGCGCACGCTACGTCGGATGGCGTGTTTACCCCCACCATGGACAACACACCGACCTGGCCCGTCTGGATCGGGTGGCGTGTCCGCGCATGGCGTTGCGTCGGGTGTTCATAGTATGATTCTGGTCTATAGAAAACAATACATTTGATTCAACTCAACACGCATCGCGTTTCGTCGGGTCGCGTCGCGTTTTAATAATGTGTTTCCGCCTTTACATATACAATTACATTTTGGCAACTAGCTGATTACATACTTCGACAGAGACAGCAAAACAATGATGGCAACTAGCGGCGCATTTAATTAGTTACAAAAGGACAATATTGGGAACTAGCGCTATGATAACTTACATGCTAAGCGGTATATACTTATATTTACATTTACAATTTAATTATATTAAATGCACCTTTGAATCGTCCCTAACAAATGTATGGGTAGATTTAAAAAGATTTATATATATATATATGCCTAGAAGATACCTATTTAACCGTGACTTGAAAAACCCCTAGATTGTATTTGTCAGGAATCGCAGACAGTCAGTGTAAGTTTAAGCTGATACTAACATACCGAATTACATAAACGCTTCCGGTTTAACAATGCAGCAAGTCAACGATTTGAGGCTTTGTAAACAGCTTGGAAAAAACTCCTGTTTGTAAAATTTAATTCCCATTTTCACCCATAGCTCAGTAAATCATAACAACGAAAATCGTAATAACAATTTGTTGTTTGTCCGTCCGCTCTTTTTCTATTGTATACGCGTTACCATAGCAATGCGTTAACCGCAAGTAGTTTGTCTACCGGACGCTAGATGGCGCTAACGGAACAATATTTAATATGTCATAAAAAAAATTTAAAGAATTTTGTCCACCCGTGCGAAGCCGGGACGGGCTGCTAGTATTTCATACATTCACGTCTATTAGTCTAGCTCAATGTAAGCACTGTCGAACCAAACGGTCATAAAAGTTAAATCAGTACTATCGTTATAAACTATTCGGAAATATTTAACCGCCTAAAAATATGTGATGGCGATTGTCCGTCTTCAGATTGTACGATCAGTCACAGAGTCTTTAGATGACGAAGCATTCCCATGCGGCTCAAAAGATCTGCAGTATTGCTTCGAGGAAAACTAACTTTATACGTCTTTTTTTAAAACCCTGTGTTTACGGGTTTCATTGCACTATGAGGTTTCATAATGTTGAAAATCAAACCAAATAAAATTGTATTAAGTTGTAAAGTAACTAAAAAAATAACAAAACGCTCAATGCCCTGTCAAAACCAGGTTCGGATACCTAAAAGCGTTATTTTGAACTTTGTTTCTGGCACATAGAATTCAAACTTGGATTGTGTGTTGGTTTGATACCGATTCTTGCTTGCACACGTCGTTTTATATGAGCCGTCACGTGCGATTCTCTGACCCCAGATAACCGGGACGCTTGCTGCATTCTGATGAGCTGATAGATAAAAAAGACATTTATCATCATTCGCGTTTATCTTGATGTCTATGATGAGTTAGATATATAAATACATACATACATAAATCACAGATTTCCACTTCCCACGATCCTGACGTACATCTCTCGCTTTTCTCTCTCTCTCTCTCTCATCAGATTTTATATTACATCATCGGTTAAGGGTGCTTTTGACTTGACCTTTTCAAGCACAATTACTTCTTCTATTTGGTCATATAGATAGATAGTTCATTACCTGGATTAAGACAGAATATTTTCATATCGAATATTTGAAGTGATTCCTGACTAGGTCAATGCAGTCATTAAGCAGAAAGCTTCACTAGCACCATATATTTGGAGTGGAGAGTAAAAAAAAAAAAAATTTAGTAAATATACAATTCCATAACAATGAAAACTCTCGCGTGCTTTTTGTTTCAATGGGAACTCCCATGGAGCTAATGTTTTTTGGTCATAACTTTTCTATTTTTACGAATTTCAAAATAAGGATTTAGTCCTAAACCTGTTGGTTCGATTCATTGCAAAAAATGCGAAAATCGGCTAAGAACTCATAGAGTTATGGCGCTGTACGGTGAAACCTACATTTATAATATGTATTTAAATTTGTTTTGAAACGTAAAGGTATCAGATGACGGGTTCCATTGTAAGCCGAGCGTTTTACGTGATTCCGAATCTTTAACTTCGAGTGGTGTATTAAGTTTGTGAGACGGTAAATGCTTTATGAGATCAAATTCGTTGCTGGACCATTTTCTGATATTTATTCCCGCTCCTTGCAGGACTTCAATTAGCTGACGTATTATTTCTTTTAAATGCTCTTGATCATTGCTCCCACTCATGAAATCGTCCATATACATTTCGGTTGTTACAACATGAGGTTGCTGCGAGGCTGTAATCGGGATTATCGGTTGCTATCTGTCTTAATGTTCTCATCGCCAAAAAGGGTGCGGCCTTTGTTCCATACGTGACGGTGGTTAAGTATTATTCTTCTAAAGGTTGTGTAGGTGAGTCTCTCCAGATAATCGATTGTAGAGGTTGATCTGAGCTTCTGATAAGAATCTGAAGAAACATTTTTTCAATGTCCGCAGTCACGACGTATTTATGTTTTCTCCACTGAATGATAAGAGTTAGGAGGTCTCTTTGTAAGTTAGGGCCACATTCCATCAAATCATTAAGGCTGTACCCGGTTGATGTTTGCGAAGATGCATTGTATACGACCCTTAATGCAGTGGTGGTCGAATCTAGTTTCAAAACAACGTGATGGGTATATAACATCTAGGCGTCATTTCAAAATCATGTGTGACCTCTGCCTTACGCATATGACCAAGATCTCGGTACTCATGCATAAACTGTCTATGTTTTTCTTATAAAGATGGATTTTGCATCATTTTTCTTTCTTGTTGGAGAAACTGCGCCATTGCTTTAGGCTTTGATGTGCCGAGATAAATTTCAAAGTCTGGTTTCATCGGTAAGGCAACCTCGTACCTACCGTCTTCCAAACGTCTTGTGGTAGCCTTATAAAAATCCTCGCAGTAACGTCCTTCCGTGGTTAGGGGCTGGGCCAATGACTCCTTGATATCTTCTACATCCCAGTATTTAGCAATGTCTTGAATATTCTTTAAGACGACGATGTCGTTTTTCGCAATTGTCCTCAATTTGGCATCCGGTGGAAGGTTGATGAACCTTTTGCAATGAAATAATTGATGATTGTAGTTATAAGTACAGATTGGACACCGTACATTATTATTAGTTGCGAATGATTTATAATTATTATTTTGATATTTTAGTGGATGATTATATTTGTTCGGCGCATATTTAGTGGATTGATATTGCTGTTGAGATGCGAACTTTGGAGATGGTTGTTCGTTTTCATTCTTTTTTAAGGGCTCGAGAGCGGTAAATTAACTCTCAAGAAAACTCATGAGCTCGTCCAATGATGGTAAATCGCGTGGTGATTTGCGTGATTCCTTATAATCACCATATGTGACAAGGTCTAGCTTTTTTGAAATTAAATGTACCAGGAGTGGATCCCATGTTGAGGTATCAACACCTAAGTTATCGATTGCGTGAATGCACTCCATAGTTGTATCATGGAGGCGCTTTAACTCGTAGGATGTCTGCTTATGTTTAGACGGCTGATTTAAAAATAATTCTATATGATTGGCAAATAATACTTGGGGGTTGTTGTAACGATGAGTTAATATATCCCAAGCGGTATCATAGTTCTCCGCCGAGATGTGAAGGTGTTGGATGAGACGCACCGCTTCTCCTCTTAATTTCGTTTTCAAATGCTGCATTTTTGTGCCTTACTGATTAATACATTATTATGAATAGTCTCTGTAAATAAGTCGAAGAAGGTAGGCCACTGAGTATATTTACCCGAAAATGTAGGTATATCTATTTTGGGGGTTGAATGATTTAAATGAACAATTGAGCTCAATTTCTTATTTAGTGGTCGTTTTATACAAAGATATGTTTTTTCGGACTCATTGAATTCGTTATTATAATGTTCATTTTCTCCAAGAAAAATATTATCGATACGTAAATGAAAATCGTCAATAATTAACCAGCGTCGATCTAGATTATTCAGTTCATCCTCGATTTCCCATTTTTCTGATAAATCTATACGATCTGATAATCTATAAAATGCCCTAAAGTTCGGTCTTTGTTGCGCTAATAATTCGTCTATTTCTCCGCAGGGTACTGTAGCTCTATCAACTCTTGATATTTTTGTGACTTCAAACGCTATCTTGGGCATCTCGCTCGTTCCGTGAGGGGTGCTGGGGTCAGTGACAGGGGTTACAGAAGTTACAGGGGGATACATGGAAATTAACTACCAGGTAGTCTCATAGTACATCTTGAAACGAGTATAGATATTCTTCGTGAAATATTCATGTTGCTTATCTTCGTAGCCCTCCAGAGTTCTATCGTTGGCCATGAACTCACTCCACAGGTCATCCAATGTCCGGATCCTTTTTTCAAGGTAATCTCTAGTCTTACAGACCGAACTATCTTTGCTAAAGTTAACACCGATGCGCTCTATTACGGAAATAAGCTTTCTTTGACGTGCAAGTAGTTTATCCATGACGAGTTAAAGTTGATGAATTATTGGTAAAGAAGAAAATGGAAAGATCTTACTTGGAGCTCGTCGATAGTTTGAGCAGTGATTAAGAGCTCAACCTGTGATACCTCTGCGATGCCTTGGAACCCACGACAGTAGGTTTTACTTGATCCAGGAAACCACTTTTCACAGGTGATATAAAGATATAGTTTGATAAAAATCAATTTACTTATTTTTCACTTTTTAACTTATTTAGTCTATGATATTCTAATTTAAGTAGTTTATGATAGAAATTACTGACACTGCACCTTTCAGTTTAATTTATGATATTGTTACAAAAAATATTTTTGATAGCACAAGAAAATTGCACAATAGTCACAGTTTGAGAGTTACTAAACTGCTAAAAACGGAACGGAAAACGGAACTTTCGATTTTTGATAAATTTGATAAGCTTAAAACGAGGTCCCGCTTTTGACATTTCCGCGCGTTGGATCAATTGCTCGAAGGACCAAAATGTGGGGTGATTTCCATACTTATGATAAATTATAGAAAATGATATAATTGACTGATAAATGATATTATAAGATGATGAGGTAAACGACCGTCTGATATGAATGCGTGTATTGCACTGCACAATTGATACTGGTATAACAATGAGTAATTGCTAGGTAAGCAGAACGCTAAATTAACAAATTCAAATACATATTATAAATGTAGGTTTCAGCGTACAGGCGCCACATACATTTCGTCATCGAAGCTGATCCATGGGAGCTTCGCTCGTTTCGCTTGCTCCAATCTAATCAATAAAATACCAGCTTTTTCATAATTCTCACAAGGCATCTAAGAGCGCTTAAGGCTTTCAAACTTCACCTGAATAACATTAAGATTTTAATAAATAATAAACTTTTTAGAACAACAAAAGTAATTACAGAAAGCGTCGTAAAAAGTATACTATGTTTTTAAAAATTCAGGCTGTCGGCTATTACTGACTTTGAGTGGTTTAATCTAATGGAAACATTTTGAAGATTTTATTATTCGACTTTAATAAAGGTGGAGGTTCTGAATAATATAATAATATATTTTACATTCACACCAATTAGCCTAGACAAAAGTAAGTAAGTAATATCTATGTATCATATATGTATATCTATCACTTACCCTAGTACCTATAACACAAGCCTTACAGTGGTTACTTTGGGCAACGCTAGTTGGTGTGAATGCAATAATGATTATATTTTAATAATACGAGTATCCGAAAACTGAGTTTAAAACAGTTTTTTTGAGATATTTGATTCTCCTTTTTTGTTATAAAAAAGGTTGGATTTGACTAAACTTTGATAACATAAGAAGGCAGTTGAAATACTGCCTTCCAGACTATTTTTGCATATAATTTTTTCCAGATATGTAAACACAATGAGGGCGGTTTTCTTATCTTTTTTGAGAAATATCCCATGCCTTCTGTGACGTATCTAACTCCATTATACAAGATATTTTTGTGGTACAAAAGAAATTTATAAGAATCTTCTCTAGTATATACCAATCAGAATCTTGTAAACCTTATTTCAATAAATTTAAAATATTGGCTATAACATCATTGTATATAAGTGAAACTTGTAAAAGGTCAGGTTGTCACAAAAAAACTGTTAAAAGGAACAATAGAGATTTATAAAACAGGTTGTACGGTGGAAGACACGTAGGTCGTGTCGTCGACCGTATTCATTATCATCGTCGATTTAATTTGTTTAAAGACAGCATTTTCAACATAATTCAATCAGTCTATATTCAACTCGCGACTCATAATTAGCGTTACATTCATTACGCAATAAAAGTTGTTTTAAGTTATTTCAAACTTTATCATTCATCTCCTTTGGTGTGTGACCATTCAACTCATACATCAAATTGGTCTTTCGAGCCGGATTTAAAGTCCGTTTACCGTAATTTACCGACATTTAAAGGTAATACAAATATACAATACTATCCCAAATACTTTTGAATGCATGAAAAACATTATGAAGTCCCTCTATTTTCGCGAGAAATGCCAACATAATTAAATAGTTAAATTAATTTACATCAAAACTGTTACGAAACCAATATTAAAAATTATATCAATGTGTACCGTCGTCTTTCAAAGAATTAATTATATTCATTGACGAAATCCTAAATATATCTCAAGTTTTTTTTATACTAAATAAGCAAGCGCTTGACCACTATCTCGCCTGATGGTAAGCGACGATGCGATCTAGGATGTGATCCGCCTGCCTAGAAGACACCTATTCACTCATGACTTGAGACACCTAAATTGTATTTATCAGGAAACACAGACTTGGGACACACACAGATTTATTACTTTTTACTTTATTTTATTTTTTGTTATGTAAGCATTTAACTGCGAGATTTTTATCTTAATATATATAAATTACGTGCCACATTATTTGTCCGCGATGGACTCCTAAACTACTTAACCAATTTTGATCAAACTTCGTAACTATCTGTTATTTGATCTTACTTAAAAGAGAGGATAGATTTGATTTTAATATATAACACAGCAACGCGTGGCTGGGGCAGCTAGTATCTTATATAATTCTGACGAAAGAAAATTCGACTTGTCTCGGGACTGGACGGGATTCAAACCCACATCCCTTGCTGTCCAATTATAATTGAATCAGATAACGAGGGATAAAAAATTCTAGCGATGATGCTCAAGTGACAAAAAATAATTACATCTAGCTTATTTTTAATAGAAAAATAATAGAAAAAATCCACTTGGCTCACTAGTTAATATTAGGCGGGAATCGAACCCGCAACCTTTAGAATGAAAAGTAGCATTGAAAAATGCAAAAATATATTAAAACTGTTTAGTTCTTACACTTCCGCGCACATTACACATTTGATAAAACACTTTTTACGAATTTTGCGCGTAATTTGTTTTATATTTAATCCTGACGTTTCGACTCCTTTACAGGAGCCGTGATCACAGGATGACTAAGGTTATGGTCGTCATATATTTTCTAATACCTTTACAATATTTTGATCGGGCACGTTCCTTGTAATTGTTAAAATTTTATATAAATCAAATTGTGTTTTTACAGGAAGAACAAGTTTATTAGTGTATTTGGTGCGTTCGTTTTTCCTTGCAAATAATGATTGATTTTAGCAAATACAGC
Source organism: Calamotropha paludella (assembly GCA_927399485.1). Taxonomy (NCBI): domain Eukaryota; kingdom Metazoa; phylum Arthropoda; class Insecta; order Lepidoptera; family Crambidae; genus Calamotropha; species Calamotropha paludella. The sequence goes on from OV656822.1 coordinate 831,283, forward strand.
TTGTAAATATACAGACATGGTACTGTCAATATGATGAATTAGCTGAGTCCACTGAGCATATGGAGTAATAATTTATTAATTGAAATATTGAAAATAATAATATTTTAATAATGATTGGTTAAGAGTACCTAGGTTTGATCTGGAGTGATCTAGGAGTGGTAACAAAAAGAAACCACAATGCAATCTAAAGGACAAATCGTATTTTACTTTGTGTCCCCTTCGGATTCGGGGGAAGGCCGCGAAAATGTCTTATTCTGAGAAGACTGTACAGGCTTAGTAGGAGCGATTTCACGCAGGGTGGCGGGGTCTTGTATAAAATATAAACCGAAATATTAGTGCGATTTAATCTAATATAGCGTCATCTATTATCAAGATGTGGGTCATCCTACTTTTTTACCGACAATGGTCTGTCCTTCGTCTTAATATGGCATCTCGTTGGAGTATTGATATTTACGGTTTTTTTATTCGATTCTAATAAACGTCCATATTTTTCTTATCTATTAATATTATGTAATTTTTCATTTTCATCAACCAACATATTTTTTCTTTTGTTTTCCTTAGAATGCCGTGACAGAGTGGTAAACCGAAATGTGATGTCTACAGAAAAGGCCACATTTTTTTTTTCAAAACCAACATTAAAAAAGAATTGATATTTGCCGCAAAGGAAACTTTAATTAGTTTTAATGACAACACAGATGCAATTTCTTTTAAATTCCACACAGAAACCACAATTATGGATAGTTTAAAACCCAAATAAAGAGAAAAACGTCGTTTCACTGTCGGTAAAAAAGAAGAACGACCCATATATAATTAATAATATTAATAACATCGTGACATTTAATTAAATGAAATTAAATTAGGACTAACAGAAATTAAGTAAAATTGTTACTAACATGTCTGAAAATAATTTATTTTATTTGTTTCATTTAATAACGTAAGATATTTTAAGAATAGCCAGGCTGTTAGGGTATCAATGTAGCATAAATACTTCGAACGAGTGTACCTCGATCAGAACTGTCACTAACTCCAATTTCTTCGTTACGACAACAACTTGTAACTTAGTAAGTGGCTTTACCAAGTTATGGCTGATTGGGTTAAGTTCTTGAACTTAAGAAAACTTGATATTTAACTTTTATTTGATATCTTTTTTCTCGAACTCTTTAAGCATGTTTTAAATGTTCAATTTTGAAACTATTTACGATATTTTTAAACTTACTGCCTTTCGCACCGAACGGTCTTAGGTTCAAATTTCGGAAGGCTCGTATTCATTATACAAACATCTGCCATGTTTGTATAATGAATACGACCATTAGTACCTGAGTCATGGGTGTTTATATATATTTCTATGAATATTAAATATCTATGTATTATATATGTATCCGTTATCCTAGTATCCATAACACAAGCCTTACAATGCTTACTTTGGGTTAGGCTAATTAGCGTGAGTGTAAGAAATATTTATTTATAAATAAATAATAAATAAATAAATATTTCCTACATTCACACCAATTAACCTAGCCCAAAGTAAGCACTTAAAGGCTTGTGTTATGGATACTAGGGTAACGGATAGACATACATATATCATACATAAATAAGTAATATTCAATATATGTAAACATCCATGACTCAGATACAAATGCTCGTATTCATCACACAAACATCTGCCCCTTCCGGGATTCGAACCCAGGACCGTCGGTGCGAAAGGCAGGATCGCTACCGTTGCACCAAACGGTCGTCATTTATTTATTGATTTAATGAAATTGCATGATCCATATACTTTCTTAATAATAACACTTCTTTATTCTATGATAGTCTTTCCGTACGAATGAATATTGTAATCCCATAAAGCTAAGGTTATCTACGGGTGGGGCCTAATTACCTATAGTTCAGTTTTCTTTGGAACTAATTTTAGGGACTAGTCTTTTCCACAAAGTTGGAAAACATCAACTAACAATATTCAGATGTCACCTTGCAGTCGCCTAGCTATTTAGTATAAAAAATAGCTTTTTCTTCTTTGTTTTTGACTTGCACAATTTGTGCATTAAGCCAGTGTCAAATAAGTATAATTTTTCTTCTGTATTCTTGAGTAATTTCCTAGGCAAGGGCGGATCCAGCTTTGGCGCCAGGGGGGGGGGTCAAATAGTCCTGGTCAAGTCACGAGAAGTAATAATTAAATTTTGATTATAATTGATACAGGTAAAAAGTAGGTATTTAATTGATGTATGTAATTACTGTACCTACCTACCTAAATTTTTAAGAACTCTATTCCTTATATTGGAATTTTAAAGCTTTTTTACTTAATACTTTATTAAATTTAATAGTTCATTGAAGTAAGTTTAGTCGTTCCGATTGAGGTTAGGTAGGTCTTGCTAGAAGTAAGTCGAAACCTCAGACTAAGTATACCAATGGACTCGCAATGTATTAATTATGTCTAGTCTGCCATTACAAAGCACCGTGTAATCGCGTTAAATATCAGTCAGTGAGCATTATTTGTGAATACATTTTACAGTTCTGTTTTTCATTGATTTTTTAATGAATTGTATAAAAAACATAATAAGTGTGGAATCTTGGATGCGGTGTCCCTAGTTTTTGCCGCTATCTTAGAACAACAACACAAATTTTTCGCAGTATTTCATTTCCTTTGCTATCCATAGTCTAAGGTTGAAACACAGCGCGTGCAAGTGTCACACGAAAATGAAAGGTGGGCGGTAAAATTAAAAAATTAAATTAAATTTTTTGGGGTGGTTGGGATCTATCTCCTAGCGGTCCACCCCGGGCAACGGCATCATGGACCAACTCGGTCCTTGGTGACGGCTGATGATCCCAGCGGCGGTGGTAGGCTCCGCAAGGGGCCGCCTGGCTCGCGACCACCATCCTGCCGAAGTTCGCCGCCAAGCAGCTTTGCTACGTTCCGTCGGAGGGCGGGAGTACCAGTGCCCATGGGGGTTGGTAATAAGTCAGTTGCGCAGCTTAGGACCGGTCTTGGTATCTTGGCTATGCTGTATCTAGTAACTCATTCTGGAGGGTAGCAGGATGCGAAGCACGGTTTAAGCCGCTAACCGACCGCAGTTAGCAGGGGGCCCAACTAGCGCGCTAGCTACGCGTGAAAAGCTGCCCCGCCAACTTGCGAAAAATCCCGAAATGCTCTACCGTGCCAGTTGACGACAGGACGTGAGGACCCGGTGGCCATTTCGTGGGGGTTCGGGCTACCCCGCAGTCTCCTGGTGAGTTCCCTTTTTTGGTCAGCTCAGTCCAAGAAACCTTCCTTTGGTCGACTAAGTAGCGTCTCGACTAAAAATCCTACCCACCAACATTCACCATCATGAAAAGAAGGAACAGGAAGAATCTTAAACAACGGCTGCACTTCCTCCCATTTAAAGTGCACCTTGCGAACATTAGAGGACTGCACTCAAATCTCCATCCGGTCCATCACCATCTGGAGACCGAGAAGCCGCACCTATTCTTCTTGACGGAGACTCAGATAGCAACCCCGTTGGATGGGGCGTAACTCAACTACCCTGCCTACACACTTGAGCATAAGTTTAAGATGTGTGCAGGGGTCTATGTGTTCGTCAGCAATGACATATCGTCGGCGAAGTGCCAATAACACCTAACTGCTAATTTCAAAATAATACACAAGCTGAAAAAACGTTTAATTTCTTGACAAGTTAATAATTAGTTAAAGATTTGTTTATTTATTATTTAACATGATGCGCTTGCAACTGAAAATACGCTGAGAAATTTCATTAAAACATGCAAGTAACGAATTTTAGTTCGAAATCACAAAAAAATGAATTTCGCGATGAATTTCAGTTAGGAGGTCTTGGCACTTCGCCGACGATATGCTATAAGCGTCTCCAATGCTTTGAAAAATCCGGGTTTTCTGTTATCTGGCTTCTGGTGGATACAGGGGTAGAGAAGATGCTCTACATCTGTGTCTACCGATCGCATAGCGGTGACCGGAAGACGACTCGGCTCATAGATTACCTCACAGAGGCGGCAGACTTGGCAACTCAGCGATATCCAGCAGCGGAGCTTGTTTTTCTGAGGGACTTCAACGCTCACCACAAAGAGTGGCTATTCCCATACCAGAAAATTGACCATGCTGGGAGAGAAGCGCGACGATAATTCCAGATATTGCTGGCCACACACCCAATTGTCTTGATCTACTGCTGACAACTGATCCACACAAACATTCGGTATCGGTCTCAGCTCCACTGGGATCGTCCGATCACTGTGTGGTGTAATCCGTATCAATCTGCTCTCCTCCAGATGATAGCCCTAAGGGCATGAGGCGGGTATGGCGTTACGAGTCAGCAGATTGGGACGAGATGCATATATTCTTTGCTTCTTATCCCTGGCGGCAAACTTGCTTCTTTTTGAGCGACCCTTCATGCACCGCTGATGCGATAGCGGAAGCCATTCGGCAGGGAATGGAGTATTTTATTCCATTCTCCGACAATTCGGCCGCCAAGTCATGCAAAAGGGTTTTACTAAAGACGAGATTCGACCATATCAGCCGAATAGGGACGAAACTGTCTTCCTATCCGAATGGAAGTAAACAGTTCTGGTCCCTCTCGAAGTCAGTCGAAGCGAATTTCTGCCGCCTTATGCTACCGCCATTGCTGAAAGCTGACGGGTCACTGGCCCATTCTGCAGCTGAGAAAGCAAGTTAATTTGCCTCTCTTTTTGCGAGCAGTTCCTGTCTAGACACCGGCTCTCAACAACCACCAAACATACCTCGCTGTGATTCTTCGATGTCCTAGATAACAATTCACAATAAGCAGGTCCGTAGAGTCTTACTTAGTCTGGACGTGAATAAGGCCAGTAGTCCTGATGACATACCAGCAAGATTACTATGGTACTGTGCGCCTGAGTTGTCTCCTGTGCTAACACGCTTGTATCGCCTCTCTCTCAACAAAACCGTCCCAAAATCCTGGAAGCTTGCCAATGTGCAACCAATCCCCAAAAAGGGTAGTCGTGCCGACCCATGCAAGTACCGACCGATCGCCATCACTTCCATACTCTGTAACGTTACGGAAAGGATGCTGAACAGCAAGTGGCTCTCATACCTAGAAGACAACGATCTCCTCAGTGACTGGCTTTCGCCGAAGACGCCCAACTGGGGATCTTCTAGTTTATGTGACGCATTGCTGGGGCGAACCCCTCGAGATGCACGGCGAAGCACTTGCCGTGTCACTTGACATCTCGAAGGCTTTTGACAGGGTCTGGCACGCAAGTCTGCTGTGCAAGCTTCCTGCGTACGGTATCCCTGCTGACTTTTGCAGTTGGATAGCCGACTTCCTGACTGAACAATCGATCAGAGTAGATGTCGATGGCTGCTCCTCTGACTCAGTGGCTATTGATGCCGGAGTTCCTCACGGGACTGTCTTTCTGCGACGGTTTTCCTGCTGCACATCAATGAACTTTTAATATCAGGAATTGTTGGGTATGCAGACGACAGTGCTGTTGTAGAGAGATACCTGTCTAGCGCAAAAGCCAGCGGCGACGACGTGATGTTCATGAGAGTGGCTATAAACAGTATAGGCAATAAACCAGAAGGCTAAACTACGTTTCACAGTGGGGCGTTAGAAACCTCGTTAATTTTAACGCCTCCAAAACACAAGCGTGTCTTTTCACGGCAAAAAGGAGTTCCTTCCAACTCACTCCTATTTTCCGAGGTACATCCGTACCTGTGACCGACAGCCTCGAGCTTCTTGGCATTGAGTTGTCTTCAGATCTCAACTTCGGCGCCAACATCAAATCCAAAGCTTAAATTGCATTCAAAATGCTGGGCTTCCTAAATAAGTTCAAGCGATATTTCACGCCAGGACAGCTTTTAACACTATAAAGCTTAAGTCCGATCTTGCATGGAATATTGCAGCCACCTTTGGGATGGCTCAGCAAAATACCAACTTGCTGCACTGGACACGATTCAGGCTAAATAAAAATAAAAAATAAAAATAAATCGTTCGTTCCCGAAGAATGCATTCGCTATCATATAAAGTATTATATTAAATTATTTCAATATTGAAGGTACTAACATTAAATATATACAAAAAATATATATAAACATTGTTTTACAATTATAATTAGTGGTCTACGTAGGTCCTGGACCCAGCCCAGGAGGGGGTCATGACCCCCATGACACTCCCCCTGGATCCGCCCTTGTTCCTAGGTTTCAGTAAAGAAGTGGGGTTTTATTGAAACATCCTCGTGGCCTTCTTGAGAGAGCGCGAAAATACACCTTCCAACCAGTTTTGTTTCACTTGCCAACACTCATGCATATTCAGAAACACTCAGTGGTTAATAACCCACCATTATTACACACTAATATCAACGACAACACAAAATTTAACAAGAAAACCAAAACCATTAAAGTGACGCTTCGCGCTCCCGCCAAAAAGTCTAAAAACTAGTTAATAACTTGATCAAACGTCTACCTTATCTTCTTAATAGTTAGGCATCTGCTTTGAACATAACAAATACTAATTCAAAAAAATGGTAAATAATTATGTCTTGGATATTGAAATAACTTTCTAAAGCTTACATGCTCCGTATTCTAGTTTTAGTTAACTATTGGTACAGTTATGCAGGGCATTGTTTTCTGTATATTTCATTGTTTTGTTTAATAATTAAAAAAGGGGAATTAATCTCTATTCATATCAAGATAGAGTTTATTGTTCTACCGCTCCAATTTATGGTTTTAGTAATTTATACTACAGCAACATCCAATCATGTTGAGTTTGCGCGTCGTATTCGCGTTGCCCTCGCCCGCATGTAACACGCAAGCAACATTGTTGCGACTCGTAAACTCGAAATTGGATGCCATTCAAGGCATCGTAAACACGGCACTGACTGGTGGATCTCCCTTGGGCTGCCATCCTCATTTTGTTACATTGCTACTGATTTGATAATGGACATAAACGTAATTATTTATAAATTAAATTATATTTTTAAAATTTAGAATGGGATCGCTCTTAATTACAATCAAGCCCGGGGGCCAAGACAGAATCCACGATGGAACGAGCTAACCCAGAATGTGAATATTCACACTGGCATTGAAAACGGACGGATTAAAAGTACTCGGAAATACAGAGGCAGGGAGGGAGTCCCACTCCTTTGCTGTGCGCATTATGAAGGTTGTTTATTATTATTGACACGTAAAGCGCCATCTAGCGTTTGAAAACAGAATTCTGAAATGTTTAAATATCAAAAGTCGAAGTTACTACCACACAATTTGCGAACATATCAATTTTCATATATTATCATTAATAGTAATAATGTTTGTATGTAAATAGTCAAAACATTTAGCATGCAAATATACATATGATTAAGCGTACGTATGTTTATACGCCTAAGAAATGACTACCAGAAAAATATAGAACATATAAATTGTTTACATATAAATCTAGCAGGTAAATACTTAAAAACATAGATATAATAAGTGATAGTTATTATTTAAATAATTATTACTTATTATAAACTAAAATTATTATAGCACCTATACATAATTAGTCTAATTTCTGTTAATCTATATTTTTGGGATAACCTAAGTTAATTCAAGTTTATTCTGTTAAGGTTCTCAACTGTTTGTTTTTTCGTTTTTAAATTACGTCCAGAAATATTATGGGTGATTTTGGGGAAACTTGTAAATAGCTTTTCCATAGATTCACTGCTAATTATGATAAATGAAATAGTTACATTGTTGGTTATTCAAAATAAATAAAAAAAAACAAACCAGCAATATCACTAGTGCCAACCCTGATTACGATTCTTCTATCCCTTACAACTCAGGCAACCTTACTTTCCGACTAGATGAAATTAGGTTATTTTTAGAATAGTTAATACTTTTTGACGTGATAACGTCTTAAAAATCGATGAACGCCGGCTGCACGCACAAAAAAGCATGTCTCATTGTCCCGTTCCGAAAAAGCATGACTCATTGTCACGTTCCGCCTAAGGCGAGCGTGCAAGCGAGAGCGCGGGACAAGCGATAGAGAGGCACGACCAGACTAAGCGTTCGGCTTGTAACGCATCTATCTCTCTTTCGCTCCATCGGCCGATGCATCCGAGTAGAAGAGAGATAGTGGCAGCACTCAACCTATACGTGAACTGTTTTGTCAACTGTTTCTAAAGTGAAGTAAAAAGTTAATGTGGTTTCCGTTGTTTATCAAAACAACAATTGTGACTAAAAAGGTAATTCATTCTTGCATTTTAAGAGTGTAATTAGTGATATAATCTCATATATTTGTTCTCTGATTATTAAAAAGTAACATAGGTCGACGAGTGCAGTAATAATAGGTGTCAGTTTTGATTAAAAAAATATTATGAGTCATATAAAGGATCGTATAAAAAAGTCAATTTCTTTTATTTAGTATTTCAGCAACTTCAGCAATTTTTCATTGATGTTTTCTTATGAGGTTATTACGTGAATTTCTCGTCCATAAAACAGACAGCCAATTTTGAACTATATTTTTTTGCTACATGAAAGTACAACTCTATTTTATTTTACCTTTGTTAATTACACTAGTTTACACGGTTTTTTATTTTGTGTTCAGGTAGAACTATCCAGAAAAAATAATAAAAAAATTCTGTCACGTCTGGTTTAAAAAATATTTATTTTCTTGAAGGGAAATACAAAAATTTTAGGATTAATACAAAAATAAATTAAAAATGACTTATTTTTGCTTTCTTTTTATTGTTATTTGAATCAGTTTCTCTTATGATACACCAACAGTAATCCCCTAACATATTTTCATCCCAAAATCCTTGATGTCGTTCTTCGAAAGTCCTTAAATCTTGGTGGAAACGTTCACCCTGTTCGTCACTCATACTTCCTAAGTTTTCAGGAAAAAAATTCAGATGAGAGTGTAGAAAGTGAATCTTTAATGACATGTTTACTCCCATATCATGAAAGTTTTTCAATAAATTGTTAACAATTTCTTCATAATTTTCACTTTTTTATTTCCCAAAAAATTTTCTACAAGCATTTTAAATGAGTTCCAAGCAGACTTTTGGAAGGAAAACTTTTTCTCCTGATGACCACTGGAGTAAGATGATTCTACAGCTTTCGCAAAACACGTGAGGCGCCCACTTTTTATCTTGATTTGCAACAGGAAATCCAAAATAATGAAGATATGCAGTTTTTAACGAATCACAATAGGTCTTCTCTTTTTTGAAAATATAAACTGTCCACAAACATAACAAAAACGGTCAGAACTTTGTTTGCACTTTCTGCTAGCCATTTTAAATCAATCCAAAGCAAAGTAACTGTCGTTTGAAGCGAACGAATAAACAATAAAATATCACCACCACGTCGGGTAGTTAAAAAAAAACAATTGACGGCAGAAAAAAATTCCGACGTGATAAAATATTTCTGCTAACACTTTTAGGTTTAGGGAAGGTAGATTAACATATTGACATACATTCGGTTCGGGGTATAAATAAAAAGTAAAATTTTGTAAACTAGTGTTATCTATTGACATAAAATTAATTATAACTCAAATTTGTTCTCTATTAAGTAGTTTTACTTGCCTTTATTGACCAATGTTTTTATAACACAAATTAATATTATTACTTATTGCTCTGATTTAAATATTTAAATTTATGATAAGATTTTTTATTATAATAGAAAAATACTAGAAAAAATCGACTCGTGTCACAAGTGAATCTCAGGCGGGAATCGAACCCGCAACCTTTGGAAATCCGGTCCAATGCTCTCCCAGTTGAGATCAACTGGGAGAGCATTGGACCGGTTTTTCTATTATAATAATTTATCTTATAAGATCGCATTGAAAATGCATAAAATATATAAAAATTATAAATATAAGATTTTTTGTTTATTCATTATTTATTTACAAACTCTTTGATCATTGAGTGTTGTGATTTGTCAATTTATTAAATTCCATATTACTAGGTCGTTGTAGTCGCTAAGCATAAAGATGCGCTAGCACCATACGAGTATATTGGAGCGGACGTCTTTTTATTTCAATAGGAAATCCCATAGAGCCAATTTTTTTAGTCACAATATTTTTATTACTGTGAATTTTAAAATTCGGACTCAGTCACGTTCTGGTCCTAAACCTTTTGGTTCAATTCAATACAAAAAATACAAAAATTCGGCTAAGAACTCATAGAGTTATGGCGTCACAGACATTTCGTCATTGAAGCTGATCCATGGGAGCTTCGCTTTCTCCGCTCCTATTAAATCAGATTGTCTATATTTAGAATTTATTAAAAGTAACTGTGTTATTTACAATTATAATGATACGACACTCTGTCAACTTTTGACATGTGTGCCGTAAAGACAAAACAGTATTATTGGTAAACACACGGTTGGAATGTATTGAACGTAGGAGACGTGATTTAATTACTGGCTAAACAATAACTGTGGGTTTTCTGCTTCGTGTGTTTCCAGGGTCACAACAGTTTCTGCGTCCAGTATTCACACTATATATATATATATATATTATTTAGATTAGAAAGTTTCCACAATGTTTGTTTTCTATGGTTCTTAAACAGTAATTTATAAGTACATTATGGACCCTGTAAGGCAAAGCAAATTAGGAGAGAGGTCGCTTATTTTTCAATTGTCTAAAATCTCATTAAAATAATCGAGGAGGTTTGTTTATCTAAAGTCATTAATGTTACTTAGATCCATTTATTAACTCTATTAATTTTTTAAAACTTATTAAAAGAGAAAAAATATTATTTTCAATATCATATAAATAAAAAAAAAACTTATTTTATTACTTTTTTTATTATGTTATTAAAACCATTTGTCAGTCCGCTACCGCGCGCCCCACCCCTATCAACAGCGCGAATTATGAAAAAAAAATTATAGATTCTTAGATAAAAAAGGCCATATTCGCGCTAAATAATGAAGCTAAACAAGAAATACTACCGTAAAGCTGATTAAATAAAGGATCAACTGAAGAATACTTGGATCTCTGTAACTCAAAAATTAATTGTAAACGCTACCGTGACTGACGAAGGATATTGGCTATCGGTAGCAATTGCTACCGTGGACTGACAAGTGGTTAATATACATACCCACACATTTGCATATACACAAATACAAACTCGCGTCACATATACATATTAAATTGTCATTATATATATACACATTTCAAATATATATATGGATTGGTCGAGATTTTTTAAATTGGAAAATGGGCTTTGGATGGGGATGGGATTTTTTTAAATTGAAAATTATAACACGAGTAAGGCTGAATAAAAGCTGCATTTCTATACAAAATCTGTAATAATATGCATATTATATTAAGCTTGTTCTTTTTATACTGTAGCAATTGAATTAATTACCGTATTTAAAGGCGGATGAATAATAAGTTTTTTGAATTTATAATATTTTATATAATATTTTTATTATAGAATATTTTTATCGGCAACCCTGACGCCCCACCGTTTTATTGTCAGACATTACGGCGGATACAGACGAATGTTATTACCCAATATAGCTACAGTTCGACACTTTACTGGATACGAATTTACGAATGATTATACCCCTTATTTATTGTGTAATAAAATAAATTTTAGACAACATAACTTACGTTGTCCTGAACCCATGTTAAGTGGCTAAGGTTGTTATGATGACCGTTTGGTGCAACGGTAGCGATCCTGCCAGCACCGACGGTCCTGGGTTCGAATCCTGGAAGGGGCAGATGATTGTGTGATGAATACGAGTATTTGTACTTAAGTCAGAGGTATACCCTAGTATCCCTGAGGGACGTCATCGACACAGCAGAACGGCTGGGGCAGGGAGTGTTTGCGGTGTCATTGGACATCCGCAACGCATTCAACTCCCTGCCGTTCGAGGTGATCAGGGACGCCTTGAGGTTCCACCAGCTTCCCCCCTATCTCCGGGTCGTCGTGGAGCACTACCTGCAGGACAGGGTGGTGCTGTACGCCGACTCGAATGGGGAGCTGGTGGAGAGGAGCATGTCGTGCGGTGTTCCACAGGGAGCGGTTCTGGGTCCGCTCCTGTGGAACATGGGGTACGACTGGCTCCTCAGGGGGACGATCCTCCCCCGTGCGGCGATAGTGTGTTACGCTGACGACACACTTATCGCCGCGAGGGGGACGACTTACCTCGAGGCGCGCCGCCGGGCCAAGGAGGTGGCGGAGGTGGCCATAGCGCGCATCCGGGCCATGGGACTGGATGTCTCGGTAGATAAAACCGAGTGCATCTTCTTCCATGGCCCGAGGAGAGCCCCACCGGTGAGGGCCAGGGAGGTCGTACTTGATGGGGTGAGGCTTCCAGTGCTTCGCCACATCAAGTACCTGGGGCTGCTGCTGGACGCTCGCTGGGATTTCAGCGAGCACTTCAAGCAGCTAGCCCCCAGGTTGGTGAAGGCCTCCCTGGCCTTAGGAAAGCTCCTGCCGAACGTCGGCGGCCCAGGTACCACGTGCCGCCGACTGTACGCAGGGGTGATCCGGAGTATGGCCCTCTATGGGGCCCCGGTGTGGGCAGAAGCCGTAGGGACCAAAGGGAAGGCAGATCTCCGGCGGTCCCAAAGGGTGATTGCGACCCGCCTTGTACGAGGATACAGGACGGTGTCGCGATCGGCGGCTTGCGCGCTCGCGGGTACACCACCGTGGGAATTGGAGGCACGTGTCCTACGGGAGGTGTATGTGCGCAAGGTGGAGGCCCGGGTGCGTGGAGATAGGCCCGCACCCGAGGAGGCCCGGCGAGCTAGGAGGGATGCCGAAGAACGGCTGATGAGGGAGTGGGAGGAGTCTCTCATCGACCCGCCATTTGGGAAGCGCACCCTCGAGGCACTGAGACCAGTGCTTCGGGAGTGGTGCGCTCGGCGCCAAGGGTCGGTGACCTTCAGGCTGGCGCAGGTCTTTACCGGGCACGGGTGCTTCGGTAAATACCTGCACCGGATTAGAAGGGAGCCGACCCCGTCGTGCCATCATTGCGGCGCTGCGGAGGACACTGCCCAGCACACCCTTGAGGTGTGTCCGGCGTGGTCTCCTCAGCGCGGCAATCTTGTCGCGACGATTGGGAGTGACCTCTCGCTCGCCGCCGTGGCGCGAGCTATGGTGACGAGCGATGGGTCCTGGGAGGGGGTGGCCACCTTCTGCGAGGACGTCCTCTCGCAGAAGGAGGCCGCCGAAAGGCGGAGGGAGGAGGACTTAGACTCCTCCCTCATAAGGCGCAGGCGTCGGGGGAGAAGGTGGCGGCGTTATGCCACCCGCATCCCCATCTAGAGGATGGAGCTCCGCTTCTCCTCTAGAGACGCCCCAAATGGCGGAAGGGGCACCCATTCTGCCTGGGTGTCCACCCCCCACGTGAAAACGCACGAAGGGGGAGAGGGTCTCTTCCCACCCTTCCCCGCTGGGAAGGGCTTTGGGTCAAGAGGCCAGTAGCGCAGGCTCGCGGGATGAATGCCTCGCGAGCGGAATGCGCTTGAGGAGGACCCTCGGGAACGGCTTCCCCGAGGGTAGGAGCCTCACTCGGAAACTACGGGTGATACCGGAGTTTTCTCCGTTATCACTCGGCGTGGCCGAGAGGGGGTCCGATGGGATGGCGACCGCGGAAGCCCTCCGGGAACTTTTGTTTCCGGGGGACTTCCGCGGACGCACATTCCGATGAGGTGGGGGGGGGGAAGGCCGTTAGCACACCTCGGCCGCCTCCGGCCTGCACTGGGCGGGGCGACCGCGCCGCCTGCGGTGGCGCCCGGGAACTTGTTCTTGGGTGATCATCGCGGGCGTGGGAGTCTCGTCCTGTGTGGGTCGGGGTCGGTCGGGGGGTGTGGTTTATTCCTTCCCTCACCGAAAGGGGGCCAGCGGCTGTCGGAGCGGGAGACCGGCAGTCGCATTGCACTTGGCCCTCAGGCGTGCGGGGTGTTCAGGGCGTCACGGTTCACCCCGTTGCTCCGTCCCTCACGGAGCATAGGCGAGGTCCGCCCACGAGCGCGGACCCACACTGGTCCGGGCCGCGGCTGAGTCCGACAAGGGACCCCGCGACCCGCACCACTGTGTATTGGGACGCCGCAGTTTTTAGTGGGTAGGCCTCCAAGCCTTTACCGGGCACTCGGCCGGGTAGAGGCATGGAGGAGAGTCCCACATATCCATCGTGTTCTCCCGACACGATGGAATGCGTAATGCCATTTTCTGCGAAAACAAAAAAAAAAAAAAGGTATACCCTAGTATTCATAACACAAGCCTTGTAGTGCTTACTTTGGTCTAGGCTAATTGGTGTGAATGTAAGAAATATTACTTTATTTTATATTAGAGGAAATAATTACAAAAAAAAAGAAACAACTTGTATAGGGCATCAGGCGGGACCGGAAGCCACGTCCTCCTGCTTTCCGGGCGAATTTTATTTCTATAGATCTACCGAAGTCTCGAAATCGGAAGAGGCTTTGAGTCCTTGTTAAACAGGTGTTAACTTTAGATGAGTTGAACTGTTTTTATTTTAGTTTTATAGCACCTTTTTCCCATAAAACATTAACTTTACACAAAATGTGAAAATATTATAAATCTAAATCCATTAATAAAACAAAGTAGATTAAAGTCTTCTTCGTTTTTGTGACACATTGTATAAACCAAAAGGTTTCCTAGAAGCTCTAAAGCAAATACAAGTAAACAGTAAAATTGTAAACACTAGAGAAATAATTGAAAGAAACCCCACAGCTGTAAAGCGAACAACTTTAGAGAGCGAACTGCGAAATTGAAATGAAAGTGCACACTGCAAGCTTCAGGCGATAGTTAAATTAACCATTCTGTCCTTTTACTAAGTCGGTTAAATAGTTACTTCTTCTTTATCATAACATTCGATGTTTTATGTGCTTAAATAACAAAAAAAAACATGTGTGGCGTTCACACCTTCAAAAATAATACGTACACGTATACAAAATACCACGGTTGTTGTGATGCCTTCTCTCAAGCTTTGTACTACGCCCGCACACAAACACGTATTAACACACGTACATAATGTTTCCTATCTCATTTTCTCCTACGTTAAATCTTATGAATTTATGTGTCTCTCTCTTTTTACTGTCGCTTTTTCGTTTCAAGGAGACACTGTATAATGCTTCCTATCGCATTTTCTCCTACGTTAAATCTTATGAATTTATGTGTATGGCTCTTTTTACTGTCGCTTTTTCGTTTCATCGACTTTCAAATCACAAGGATGCTAAAGAATTCTTCACTTCAAAAACAATACGTTATGAGTAATTATCCTTGAGATGAGTAATATTATGTCATAATAAACTCATTTGCAAAAAAAACGGGCACCTAAGCAATGAACCATTTCAAATGTTAATATTGCTTTGTTTGATAATAATAGGTAGTTTTATCCTCACAATTTGGTAAATTAATAAGCAAATAATCGTTTTCATCAGTATTTCATAAAATTTTGATACAATTTATGGGAAATAATGCGAAACCTCACTAGTAGTGTATGTTCGCTAGTAGTACATATGCTCATGAAGTAAAAATAAAAAAGTTTTTTTGTTTGTTTTTCTTTAATAAAGTAAAAGCAGATAAATGTTTAATATCGAGTGTGACCCCCTCTAGCTAAAATCACAGCTGGAATTTGTTTGGGCATGCTAGCGAGTATATCCCGGATACTTGCTTGAGGAATACGTTCCCACTCCGCAGTAATCACATTCTTCAGCTCTCTGATGATCTTCGGAGCCGGTTGTACTGATCTCACACGTCGTTTCAGAACGTCCCAGACATGCTCTATGGGATTGAGGTCGGGACTTCGAGCTGGTCAATCCAAACGACGAATGCCGACCTCTTGAACATACGTTTTAACATCGCGAGATCGGTGGGCGCGAGCATTGTCGTCCATAAAAATCGAGTCTTCACCTAGAGCGGCCAATGCGGGTTGTGCATGAGGAATTAGAATTTCCGTTATGTATCGATGCCCAGTCAGTGAGCCGTTTTCAATGAAGACTAACTCTGTACGATCCATTGAATTTATTCCTGCCCTAAACATAACAGAGCCCCCACCATAAGGTGTGATTTCTTCGAAACATGCCTCTGCAAAGCGTTCTCCTTGTCTTCTTAGCACTCGCCGACGTCGATCTTCACCGAACAGAGATATCCTGGCTTCATCAGAGAACAAAACCCTATTCCAATCTTCTTGAGTCCATGATTCACAATTTCTAGCGAACCTAAGCCTGTGAACTCGGTGCTCACGGAGTAATTTGAGGCCGCGGGCCGGGCGGTGACTGCGTATATTGGCAGCGAGAAGCCTCCTCCTGACCGTCCATAGACTAATATGCACATTTCTTACTTCTTGGAGGTTGTTCTTAAGATCCAAATACGAAAATTTGCGATTTCTCAATGCGCGACTCACAAGAAAACGATCATCCCGTGGTTGGGTACATGGTTTTCTTCCAGAACCAGGCCTTCTCTCGACGGAACCAGTCTCCTGATATCGCTGCCAGGTCTTTTAGACCGTCGAGCGATTAACATTTAGCCTCCTAGCCACGAAGCATTGGCTGCAACCCTCTTCAAGCAGCGCGATAATTTTGGTAGCTTTTACCACTTTATCTACCATTTTTGATACAGCCAAACAGCAATAAATAAAGCTTTGACAGTCAAGGTTATGAAATTAATCGATGAAAATTGAATAAAAGTTATGAAAGTCGATGTTAACTTCTGGAACTACGCGCCAAAAATATAGGATAAAAAGGGGTTTTCTGTAAAAATGAGCATCAAATGAAAATTTGAATTAGGAACGTACTTTTTTAAATACCACGGCATTTTTAAAACCGGCCAGTAACGTGTACAAACGATTGAAATCTTTTTTGTATTGTATCTTTTTAAAGATGAATGAAAATCAAAACCGCCCGTTTTTTTTGCAAATGAGTGTATATTAAGCCATGAAATTCAAATCAAATCAAAAAATTTCATGCACTCATGTGGTTAAATAGGTAATAATAATTAGTTTTAGGTACCTTACGTGAACATTATTATCTAAATATTTATTTTTAATTATTTAACGTTAGAATTTTGTTTTTTGAAATGTATATTTCATCTTCCAATCAAAAACATATCATTCTTCATCTTTTAACTCAGTTTGTGAACTTTCTTTGTCCCTGATGTGATATGTAAAGTTAAATTGGATGGCATCAGTCGCTCCATTTCTCACAAAGAGTTCAAATCGAACTGAATTCCAGCAAAAGTTTGGAAAGTCTATGGACCTTGCCGGAAGGGGGCTTTACTATAGAACAGTTTGGGAACCTCGTTTCAATTGGGATTACATACTGTTTGTCAGTAACTTATGATTCTTGTATAAACGTAACGGAAACAAATAGTCTTATGCCTATTCAAATTCATTTAATTACGTTTAGTGCAACGGTGACCCTGCCTTTCACACCGATAATCCTGGGTTTGAATTCTGGTAGTGGCAGATGTTTGTGTAATGAATACTTGGATTGAATGAATCATGCATATTAATAAATATTACATATCTATGTATGTCTATCCGTTACCCTTGCATCCATAACGCAAGCCTTATTGTGATTACTTTTAGCTAAGCTAATGGTGTGAATGTAAGAAATATTATTTTATTTTATGAAGCCACCGTAAAGCTTACAATGAATCTAATATTTTTTTCAGTGCGTTCAACATCTATACTAATATTATAAAGCTGAAGAGTTTGTTTGCTTCAACGCGCTAATCTCAGGAACTACTGGTTCGATTTGAAAAATTCTTTCAGTGTTAGATAGCCCATTTATCGAGGAAGGCTATAGGATATATATCATTTAACATATAATATCTGAGCCACAATAACGCGTGACCGGGTCAGCTAGTTATTTATAGGTAACCGCGTGTGGTAAACATATTAATCAATTTATATTTGCTAACAACCATCCTTACTAATATTATAAATCGGAAAGTGAGTTTGTTTGTTTGTTTGTTCCACTTTCACGCCGTAACTACTGAACCGATTGCTTTGAAATTTTGCAGACGTAAAGATAAAAGTCCGGTTTAAATAATAGGGTACTTTTTATCCTGGAATAAATGATATTCCCGAGGAAAAACAATTTGTTTGATGGATGGATTGTAGATGGCGCTGTGTGTCGTTTAAAACAAGGTAAAATATTGCAAACGAATATAAACATGTAAATTTAGAAGCTAAATGATACGAAAATGAATCCCCGAAAATAAGGAATTCCCGAGGGATGACGTACAATTTGTTTTATCGTCTATACTGTTTTTTTTACATCTATTTATCCGGAAATCACTAAAGTCAACAAATTACTAATTGGTATAAGTATTAGTTACGTTATTTAGTTCTTTAGGTATGCGATAGATGGCGCTGGGTGTTTTTTAAAACATGGTAACGATGTGTTTTTTAAAATACATAAGAAGTGGAATGATAGCTTGGAAAAACATTGTTTTTCGCATGGTCAGCTCTATGTAGCGTGTTCCCGTGTTTCCAGTGCCCAAAATCTGCATGTTTTTGCTCCAAAAGGGAAAAAATATTATAATATTGTGTACCATTCAGTTTTGGTTTAACAACTAATTGTATCCAGCGTAACATCGCGCTTCTTAGATTTTTCCGTGGGAATGAGAAGTTTTCTTATAGTTGTGCTTTATACCGCAATATAACCGAATTCCACGCGGGCGAAGCCGCGGGCGGAAAGCTAGTGGAAATATAGAGGCATTAAATTACAGTAAGTAGTCAAACAAGTGCGGTCATCAATATGGCATGGAGAAATATTTTATTCATTATATTTCATTATTAAATCATTACACAATAAAAATTTATTTATATTATCATTAAATTTAATATTATATATCAAAACTTAATATTAAATAATTCATTCGTGTCATATAAAGTGTGTGATATGAACCATTTTTGTAGATGTAATTTGAATCTAATTTTACACACAAAACTGAACAGCTTTAACTAAATTAATTCGTTGTCGGTACTTCAGCCTGTACCAGTCTATTGGAATTTGTGGGATAGAAATTACATGCTCATTTTAATAGTAATTTATTTTTAACAAATAAAAATATTTTATGAATATAAAGCGATGTCAGCTTTAAACTGCAGCCGTAAAAATAAAGAATGGTATTTATAGAAGAATTTCAATAATTGTTCATTTTTGCGATGATCGCTTTTATAACGTACTAGTTGACCCGGCCACGCGTTGCTGTGCCGACTGCAGCGTCATCTGCCGGACTGATTTGTGAATCTAAACCATTCTCAGATCCCCTTGAACACACACAAAAAAATTCATTCAAATCGGTCCAGCCGTTTAGGAGGAGTTCAGTGACATACACACTCACAGAAGAATTATATATATAAAGACTAGTGGACCCGACAGACGTTGTCCTGCCTGTTATTTTTGCAGTATAGATAAATAACCTAGATACCGTCTGCAGCGCCATCTGCCGGGCTGATTTGTGAATCTAAACCATTCTCAGATCCCCTTGAACACACACAAAAAAAATCATTTAAATCGGTCCAGCCGTTTAGGAGGAGTTCAGTGACATACACACTCACAGAAGAATTATATATGTATATAAAGATGTACAGTTTATGATAACTTATATTAAGATCAAAAAGTTTATAGTTTCCCAGATGAAGATGAAATCACAGCTAGAAAATTAATATATAGTTGTAAGATACACTCGTGTACAGAGATGTCAGATGATAGCTCCATTAGTTGCCGACTTAAGTAGTTCTGTCAATTGCAGGCCAAACGATGTTTTGTGGGATCAGGTCAGGTTGTATCATTCAAGTATATGAATGTAACACTTAAATTAGACGATATCAATGATACTGTGGTTGAGAATATTTGGCAAGGAGTGTCATTATAGGAGTATGTCTCGTTAAGAGCTCCTTTGGAAGCACGCTGTACTCTTTAACTCGTTTGCATAAACAACATATAGTGTTGATCGGTACAGCATTTTCATCCATGCTACCATTGATTAGCTATAAGGTCACTTAGCCTCAGTGGCTTCAGTCTAATTCAGTCTGCCTAGGAATTATATTTCTATTACTTGTAGTTTTGAAAAAAGTTCTAACAAAAAATATATATTTTAAATATTTTTCTCGTTTCTGTTTCATATCTCGTTAAATGATTTTGTGGCTTAGCCACATCTAAGCTTAAAGAAGGCAGCATAGGAAAGAACTGTAACTCCAAAATTAGGCACATTTATGTGGATTATAACGATTTACTGCTATGTATCTGTACGGTCTCACCACCGCACATATTTTGCTGAATCAGCTACAGAGTTTCAGCCGCAACAACTTTTAGTTGCATAAAATTTATTATGTTTAGTTGAATTTGCGACACAGGTTTTAGCCGCCACACTCTTTCGGTGACTCGACATTTTTCACTTATTTTATTATTACATTTAATTAGAATAAGTACTAAAAACACGTGCATTGAACGGACGAGAAAAGAGTTACCTATAACTTTATTTTACTGCATTTCTTACGTGTTAACTAATAATAAACAAATTGTTTAACTTCAGAAATTCCTGTATGTGCGTAATCCATCGTTAATTATAACTTCTAACATGATATCAAGTGTATGTGGTCAAATTGGCCCGTACAAACATAGTAGTCTTTGAAATAATTCGAACAAAAATATAAATTTTCCGCTGTTTTTGTACATGCAACGCTAACGGGCGGCAGTCCTTCCCTATAAAGGATTGTTTTCCAAAGTGGACATATTTATTGGGTGATCATGAAGATTTACTTCTATATAGTCGTGTGTCGCTTTTTAAAGTACCGACTCATTGTTCCGAAACATGTATGTGATCCAAATGATCAGGAACAGTCGCCCGGCGTTAAATGTACCATTTAGAACTCGATCATCTCGACCGACGCGATGACGAACGGAACAACGCGAGTGAATGAGAGAGAAGCGAAATGCGCGCACAGCGCTAAGTTATTTTAAGAGAAGTGTCTGAAATACTTTTTTATATTTTAATAAGTAAATAATGAGTGTACACACTTGTAAATAATATGACAACCATTGAATATAAAATAGATTTTTTAATACGCCAGCTACATATTTTTAATGAGTAATACTAGCTGTCAGTCTTAAGCTAAAATAAAAAAGATACCTTTTCTTATATCTATTTATTGCAAATTTAAGTTTTATAACAATATTGATATATAAACAAATCTCTGAGAAGTATCACATCTGAAACAAATTTCAGCGTGAAAGAAATCCTATGATAGGCACTTCCATTTTGATGAAACGATGTTCCAAATCAAACAAATCACTGATCCGGAACTTCGTACGGTTCCAGATGCAAATGTTCCAATCTGTTTATGGATACACTATTGCCACGATTACTTCAGCTAGTATTCTTTGGGTTTGTTATTAAATTTGAATTGATTTTTCAAAAAATATCTTCTTGTCAAACTGCACAATGATTTGTTGTTAATTCTTTTCGTTAACGAGCTGTAACAAGTCTTTTGCTAACTTTATTCACGAAAACTCCATAATGGATATGAATGACGATACCGTATTTCCGGCTTTCGACGACGGTGGGGCGTTGTTAAAAAGTTTGACAATAACTGACTTTTATAATTATTATTTTTTTAATATTTAACAATAATGTTGGAGAAGATGTACGGTAACTGCCTGATGGTAGACCTTTTATGTAGGAATATGTTACTTATGAAAAGATTTGAATAAAACAACTTTTTTACGGACTTTGCGCCTAATTTATTTCGTATTAAATCCTGACGTGTCAACTTCTTTACAGGAGCCGTGATCACAGGATGATTAAGGCAATGGTTATTATATATTTTCTACTACCTTCACAAGATTTAAATGTGTAACGTGCGCGGAAATGTGAGAGCTATTTTATTAAAGGATATAACCGCTGCGTTAAACAGCTTAAATAAGTGTTCGCCCGCGCAGTACAGAGGCGCGGGGACAATGGGGAGATTAAGTACGCCTGCTGCCCACTCCTCTCTCGATCCCCTGTGTCGCCGTACCTCGTACCCTGTACCGACCTATAGAAATATTTCAGCTTACCCCCGTGGTAAGCTAAATTCTTGTGTAACTCTACTAGGTCCATATCCAAAGCATACCGGTGAGGTTCACTTGTTTCAAAGCTAACATCTTTCAAGCTAAGTCCGTCTTAAAAGTATCATTGCCCTCCGAAAACAGGCCTAAAATTGAGTAATAACAATAATAATATTATTGGCATTCACTCAAATTAGTTGAGCCTAAAGTAAGCACTGTAAGGCTCGTATTATAGATACAAGGGAACGGATAGATTTACCTATATGATACATAGATATGTAATATTTATAGAAATATATATAAATACCCATGACTCAGGTACAAATGCTCGTATTCATCACATAAACATCTGCCCTTGGCGGGATTCGAACCCAGGATTGTAGTCAAAACAACGTCGATAAAATGGAAGTCCAGAAGTAAAGCATTACTAGGGTTATCCTAGTCACATCATGTGTGTTCCGCGACTTTTGATTTTTTGAGGTATGATTTCTTTTCGAAATTTTGAAGAACTTTCGATTTGATAAATTTAGAAAATTAAAAAGTAGAAGAATTTTTAGAAGTTTTTATTTTGCAACTGAATATTCATGAGTAGTACTCGTAACTGTGATGTAATTTATGAAAATTTTCTTCTAAAGCATTAATTTTTAATGCTCGGTGAATTATGAATTATTCAACTTTTAATTAAAAATCTAAACAGGTGACTACTTGATTCCAGAGTAGGCCTCAAGAATGTGCCAGACTCGGCTTTTATTATCATTGTAAAAAGGAATACTTAATGAGGCTTCTTTGGCTAAAATCGCCCTTAAAAAACAGCTAGGTGGAAGATTCTAAAAATTCATCATCTGATCAAAAACATTTTTAGCCCTTTTATCATTTCTAAGTGTTAAAAGTTTGTTACCTAACCAAAAATGCAGCAAACTGCAGGAGAGCTAGGAATTAAACATTTGGAAGTTTGAATAAAGCCAGATAAAAGGTGCCCATATGTATTAAGGCATTTTAATACTATCGTAATCTTGACATTTGGTGTTTAATTATTTTACGTATGCTTGATAATAAACATACTTTTATTTATGTAATTGTTAATATGTTGATTTAATTAATTGCATGATGTCGTGTTGTTTTAAATGTTTCTGAATTTCATAAACGTAGAGTAGTTGTATCAATGTTATTATAATTACTTGTTAAGTATTAAATACGAAACTTCTCATTATTATATTATTTTAAAATGTTAACTGCATGATTGCATTTTTACTAAAACTATTTTTTTTGGTCGAGAACATCTTTAAATGTATTTAGAATAAGCGTTTCTTAACAAGATATAAAGTTAAAAACATTGAACATTGAACTCAATTTCAACGTTATTTTCAAATCGATAAACATGTTTTACTAAGCAGTTGTTTGCTCTGTGGCAAATGTTCTGAAGATATCATGTATTATGACGTGTTAAGTGTAATGTTTGAACATATGTAAGTTAAGTTCCTCATTCTCTCAAAAGATGGCGTTGCATTTTTTTTATCGGGCTATGCTTTGGGTTGTCAGTTAGTATTAAGACCATTGTCAATCGCGTTAAAAAAGTTTATTAAAGTTAACGAACATTATTATTATGTTAATTACAAATAAAAATATATAGAATATTTATAATTACAAATGACGACTTTTAAATTTTCTTTTAATTGATATGTTATCGATAACTTAAAAAAATATAATACATCAAATCGACTTGTTTTAAGTTGTATAAATATTATTGTATTCTTTATTTTTCTTTCAAAGATTTTTAGACATAATGAAATTTCGCATTTGCCCTAATCAGAAGTGCAAAAAAGAAAAAATTTAACATTTAAAAATAGATCACT
The DNA here is from genome assembly GCA_927399485.1 of Calamotropha paludella. NCBI lineage: Eukaryota > Metazoa > Arthropoda > Insecta > Lepidoptera > Crambidae > Calamotropha > Calamotropha paludella. The sequence goes on from OV656822.1 coordinate 855,131, forward strand.
GATTCAAACAAAAATATATTGGTCATAGAATTTTGACTATATTTTCAATAAAACGGAGAGTGAAATAAATGAAATATATTTAATTTTTAGAAAGATTAATTACATGACACGTTAATTAAAATCCATAACTATATCAATCACATGAGCAATTTTAATAACATCAATTTTATTTTCAGGTAAGTGACACTTCGTGTTTCTGTGATATTGGTGAGTCATTTAAATAAAGATTTTGTAAAGATTTATTTGACTGATAATTTATTGAAATGTATTCAACCTATTGACATTTAATTGTTAATAGTTATATATTTTATACGTATTACATATTTAAAAACTGTAATAGTGAGAATAATGAAATAATAGTTACTTTAAATAAAACAATTTTAATGCAAAAGAATTTACGCACTATTTTTTTTTATATTTAGTCCCTTATGTAGTCCCTTGTTCCTAATTTTAAATTACATAATTACAGTCACAAATAGCTATGTTCACAACCGATAATAATCCGCCACAAAGTATAGATCAGAAATCACAGAAAATTCAATACAACGACGTACATTCAAATTAATGCCCCTTATCGGTCCTGATTTTCCAAAGTTGCCGTCTAGCGATGGCGACTTTACCCAAGTCATTCACTGGACGTTTCCGATATTGTTTACATCTAAGCTCGATAGATGGCGTAAGGAGTCTAAACAAGCAATTTAGGAGTAACAGAAGACAGCACTGTGCTAAGGCACAACACACACGCACAGATACAGACATATGTGTATATAACCTTAAGGCTGATGAGACTTGAAGAAGCGAGAAAGTATGTCAGTAAACCTCACAACATAATTTATAAAGATATTTATCCTTTGCTTTAAGTAAACCGTGTCCGCACTTGTAAGGACATCAATAGGGTGATGATAAGGATAAAATTAAAAAACAAAGGTTTTCAACTAATGAACTTTATCAAACTACCGAAATTTTGTCCATCAGAAAGCTTTACATTGTACAGACAATTCTAAGTAAACATAAAACCCTGAAATTTGATCCAACTAATGCTGTAAGAAGGAGGCATAAGCTGGAAACCTTCAAATGTAATTCTGTTTTTGCTTCTAGACAATATAAAGCTCGGTCTGCCTACCTCTACAAAATGATTAATAAAAAGCTAAACCTATATACGAAAACATATCGCGACTGTAAGAAGTGCTTACAAAAAAGTCTAGAAGATAAAACCTATAATGATCTTGAGGCATTACTAGTTAATATTAAATAGGAACATAAACACACCCACTCATACACACATATACACACACAAACACACACACACACACATAAACACGCTCATACACACAATATGCACGATAAAAATGTAAAAAAAATATAAAAATAAATATAATAGTTTATAGATTTAGATAATGATTGTCACTTTTATTCGTTCCTGTATTACATTAATATTTAAGTAGCTTATCTTTAAAACATACCTATAGCTTTATAAATCATTTTACTTAAATTTAAACTTTTAGATTTTAGATTTTTACTGTACATTCTTCTTAAAACGACCTAAATTAATGGAAGAGCGCTGCTCCCTGACACAGGCTCAATAGCTTAAAAGGGCGCTACAGTCACTAATATAATATAATGTACCTTTGGTTATGAAATAAAAAAAAAATATATATATTATTAATATTATTAAATGGTTTAAACATACCTTCTAAAAACGGGGGAGGTAAGGTTGATAAATTTACGGTGACCCATCTGTTGTTGGCTTAACTTGAGCAATCTTAGACGGAACTGCGCCACCGAGCTATATTAGGCACAACTTAATCTATGAATAAACTTCTGTAAATAAAGACCATCCGTCATCCAACTTTCCATTCATTAGGTGACAGTTGGATGCAAAAAGTTCTCTAAGACGAAGGAAGAAAATCCCATTTACTTTGATGGCTCAAACACTTAGGAAGTGTTAAGTTGATAAAGTGTGAATAACTTTGTTGGGAGAACACAACTCCAGTCTCTACTAAGTGAGCGGTTTTAGTTGTGCATTATTAAGGAATTTCCAACCGTATAAAATTAAACTATTCTTTGAATTTAACGATATAAGGTGATGCTTGGAATTTGGAAAATAATTTCAGTTTTTTTCGAAGAAAAAGAAACTGCTGTACTGGTCAAAGTCTAGGTTGATGCAGTCGTTAGGCATGAAGCTTCGCTAGCACCTTATTTTACAGCGGAGCGTAATAATAATAAAAAAAATATATTTTTTTTGGTCATAACATTCGTCACAATCTAGTCCTAAACCTGTTGGTTCGATTCATTGCAAAAAATACGAAAATAGGTTACGATCTCATTGCGTTATAGCGTCACTTACATTTTGTTATTAAAGCTCATCCATGGGAGCTTCGCACGCTCCGCTCCAACAACGGCAATGTTTAGTTCTAAAATCTATCCAAAGATGTCGCTGTAGTAAAGCGATAATTGTCTGAATGACGCTGTTTAGATTTTTGTTATGTATTGCTACTATTCCTTGTATGTCTCTCTCTGTGTGTTTGAAAACTTTTACTTGTAAAATATATTATAATAAACGAATTTCATCAAGGCTGGTAAGAACCTCATAAACTGAAATTACAACGTGGCTTCAAATCCTACCAGTAGAGATTTTTTATAACAAAACTTTTATTAATTTATATTACCTTTTATACTTATAATGATGAAAAATAAAATGAAAACATTAAACTCTTTAACTTACAATTGTTTTTGAACTAAATCCATGCAAACTGCACTGCTTTGTTACCAAACAATAAGCATTGTTTTTGTAAACAATTTATATTCTATTTCTATGGGTTTAGAGTTTAGTTTTGCTCGCGTTTTAATTCAAAGAAGAAAATCGCCAGCTCGAACAAAAGAACTGCAATTTCAGACATTACTGTATGCAATTTCAGGAAACATAAGAGAATGGTTTTCATAAAAAAATGGTAAAATCAACTTTGTGAAGATTTTCTTTGATAAAATTTAAAGTACTGTTTAGAGTAAAAAAGTGAATGTCTGTTGTCTTATATACTTTTTCATAGAAAAATACTAGAAAAAATCGATTTGGCTCATTAGTTATTCTCAGATGGGATACGAACCCGTAACCTTTGTACGTCCGATCCGCTCTCTCAATTGAGCTACCGAGCCTTGTGAGCACCCGTATAAATTTTAAAGTACTTTTAAAAGTTTATGTATGAAAAATTATTTTCATAGGAAAATATTAGTGCTAATAAATTCCGTCAATTTACTGGTGAGCCGAATCGATATTTTTCTTGTATTTTTCTAATAAAATAATTTATCGTATAAAATAGCATCGAACAATGCAAAATGCACCTAATAAAAATAATTAAATGTTCTCCAATTAAGGCATATTGTTATTAGTCATTACTATGAAATGCATAATATGATAAAGCTTGCTGGCTGGTGATGAATAAAAAAATATCTAACCCAACTTTACATTCAATGTAAATCAATTTAAATTTTAACATATTTGAATCGATGAGATGTCAAGTTTATCTCAAGCAATGACGATCTTTTTTTATAATAAGGAAAAATAATAGGATACATTTCGGAGAGAGTGCGGGAGAATTGCACAACCTTGTTCCGCCGTTCTCATTTTTTTATCGGATAACAGACTTACAAATAGTCGCCACCGTTATATGGTTGATATACCCAAGAGTCACACCACTTCTGCCTGGAAGATACCTATTCACTCGTGACTTGAAGACCCCTAAATTGTATTTATCAGGAAACACAGATTAAGGCAGAGTTTCACCCTTTAGCGGTACTGTAGCGCCCTACGCGCGCTCCGGGATCTTTATCTCGTTAATTCAAACGGCTTATTTCACTTTATCATTTATTATTTTATTAATATAATACAACTCCGATTACACTCTCAGACACTACTGGTGATTCTCTTATGTTCTCTAGCCTTCAGGAATATTCTTTATTTTAAAAGGTGACATTCCTTGCCATAAAGCAAATATACGTAAAGAGGTGGAATGCGGTGTCAGATGCAAGGAGGTCACCACATTCCCCCCGTACCGTTAAAAAAATAATTTATCTAACAGATAAATATTTTTTCCAAATCACCAGAAGTTCACTAAACATTCTACTTCTTAACTACCTGCCTATCTGGGAAACTTTAACAATTGACATGACGGTCTTTGCTACTAGACTGGCTCTTACAACCTGATCCATTAAAAAGATTATGGTTGGAAAAACCCTATACTTTCAAAAACCCAGAGAAAAGGAAAATACACGTCATGTATATATTTGCGAATTATTATATGCCCTTTAACATTATATTTAAAATTAATCATTTAAGACTCGGGCTATATAATACCTAACTCCTTTTCCTTTACTGGCCATAGAATTAAAAACATTTTATTTGTTCTCTAATTAGTCTGTGGTCCGAGATTTGTCAAATCTGACACAAGTCACTATATTGAAAATTATATTAAAATCTTTGTGAGAAGCACCAAAAATAGAAAAGTGAACTCAACAAGCAACAAATAACTTGATGAGCGGATCACCTCAGAGAAGACAAGTACGTAATTGTTTTCATTACGTAGAATTAAAACGTACGATACCATTCATACTTTATATGCACAAATAAAAACTTACATTATTTGTTTGTGTTATAATGCATGTTATGGACACGAGAGCCTTTAAATTCCACAAAGAAAACTGACAGTAAAACTGGGAAATATTTGAAACTTTACCATCAAGCTATCATTTAAATTATGCCTACCTCACCAAACCCACCTATATTCTTCCCAACTAAACCAGCATGATACCTGTCAGACACCAAAATCTGACATCCATTCCTTACGGGATAATTGGACCTGGTACCACTACATAGTTTTCCTACGAAATGACCAACTCACAAGCCTATCTCCTATCTCCTATCATATTATAATAACATTTACTTTCATAACAAAGACCCTAGCTAAAACGTTTTTCTTTTTTCAGTGTTCATGGTGATTTGTGCCAGTATGAATGGTCCATTTGTCTACTCTCTTCAGTGATCACCTCCAGTCTTAGTTGAATGAGTAATCAGCATCTCAGGAACCATGGAACAAGTTATAAAGCATCAATACAGGACAATTACAACTATAATACAAGTTTACAACAACAGGAATTCCCAACATTATCAAGATTATCAAATCTTATTGAGAGATTAACCATTAATTAAAATAACTGAGCAAAACATTGTTTTCCTTTTATAGACTAAGTGAGAAAATTCATATAAGTAATCATAATAACATATATATTACAAAACAAAACTTTTCTTTATAACATCTAATTCTAATTTTAATCTAATCCTAACTTCTATTAATTTTAATTTTACGAATGGTCCATTCAATGTATATTTTAAAATATACTTATCTTAATCTAAACAGTTTTAATCTATTCACATGAACTAATAGTTTTTGAGAAGTACTCAGCTTTTTTTATCATATAATTGTTATTATCAAAGCATCGCACAATTTTATAAGGACCTTTGTATTGGCAACTTAATTTATTGCTTACTCCAGTAACTCCTTTCGGACAATGTAATAACACTAATTCGCCACGATTATAAATCACGGGACATGCCTTTAAATCATATATATGTTTTTGTTTTAAACGCGCTTTATATAAATTATGTCTCACTTTATCTATACAAATTCCATGCCTATATTGTCTTTGTACTAAATTTAATGTCTGCATATTGTGGTTTAAGTTCACATCAGAAGCCATTACTGGTTCCCTAGCAAAGACAAGAAAATATGGGGAATATTTTGTCGAAGCTTGCTTCGCACAATTATATGCAAATGTCACCATTGGTAATTGTGAACACCAATCACGTTGTCCAATATGTGTATATTTAGACAGCATATTGAGTAAAGTTTGATTAAATCTCTCTACCAAACCTACTGTTTGAGGCAATTTGTGCCATGGCACCTTTACTGTTATCTTATTCTTGTCTGGACATTGAGGGCGCCTTTTAACTATTCTAATTTCTTCTAATTGTTCAGAAATTATTTTATATTGTTCACTGGACACTCTATATGGTGACCTATGAATCGGAACTTCATTAATAGTGTCTATTTTTACTTCCATTAAATTACATTTGCCAAGCTCATTTTTATCAAATGCAAAACCTGACCGATAATTCATAACTAAATTATTCAATTCTTCGCGCTCATTAAGAGGTAAGCCTTTAAATACATTGAATTATGTTCCATTATCTGCGACAGATGATTCAAATGTACATTTATCATTTTCCGGCACTAAATTACAAAAATACAAATAATCGCTTTGCGACAAAATTTTCGTCGCTGACTGTACGACCTCAATGGTGTTTTCAATTCTCAAAACTTCCGACTTTAACATAAATTTACAAACCACATTATTTATCTGCACTTGACCATTCGTAAAATTTAACAATACATCATTTTGATACAAGAAATCTTGTCCTAAGATCATGTCTTGACTTATATTATTTACAACATAAAAACTATGAACAAATAAGACATTTTCTATTATAATATGCGATCTTATTTTACCTAGAACATTCAAGTTCACACCATTGATTGCCTTCAGGTTCAGAACACCGGCGTCAATTATTTCTCCGAACATATCCGCCACGGACTTTGATATAACCGAGACTGATGCGCCCGTATCAATCAAAGAACAAATTTTTTTATCCCGACACATTACACGTATAAATGGAACGAACTCACGTTTTTGAGGGGTTTCTTCTTGTTGTGATGGCGATTGATCATTCCCTTGAATAACATCAACCGTCTCCGCTCGTTTGGGTGCGTGCGTCCAGCCACGCGCGTTTGTATGGTCCCCGGCTGCATTTCCCTTCGTAGATTGTGGTCTGGGTCTAAAATTGTAACGGGTCTGGCAGTAATTTGGTTGAGAGTAAGGAGGATAACCCATGTAACCACCAGGCTTCTCGTTCAAAGAGAGTTTCCCCTGTGTAGTAGAGTCAGCAATACCATCACTAAACACATCTTTTAGCTGTCTCAACACCTTTTTTAGTTCGGCCTTCGTCGCATATAACTGTGGGGCTAATTTTTCTTTTAAATGAAATTTACAATTTTTTATAAAATGTTGGATGAAACACGCTTCATCAATCGCAGATCCAGCTTTCGATGCGAGGCTCTCTAAAGAATAAAAGAATGTTAACGCTTCTTCCTCGTGACCCTGTATACGTGCAAAAAAATTGGCGATCGGGTTCGAAGTTGGAGCAAACTCATCACTGAATTTCTTTTGTAAATCTGAATACGTAATTGTTTCTGACAACGTCGATTTATAAAACAAAAACGCTGGACCCTCCAAATAAGCCCCCAAAACAAGCTTCTTCGCCTCCGCGTCGTATTTATTCACCGCAGCTACAACATCAAATTGATTAAAAAAATCGTGCACATCACCAGATAGTCCATCGAATCGCTCCATGATGACTTCTTTGCTTCTTTTCTTCAAAGTACGCCGTTCAATATAGTATAAACGCTATACGCTATACTTTATACTTTATATACGTTAGATATTCTATTTTATACGCTAATATACGCCGTATTATATACTTTATACGCATATATATCGATACCCGGCGCCTCCACCATGTAGCGCCCTACGCGCGCTCCGGGATCTTTATCTCGTTAATTCAAACGGCTTATTTCACTTTATCATTTATTATTTTATTAATATAATACAACTCCGATTACACTCTCAGACACTACTGGTGATTCTCTTATGTTCTCTAGCCTTCAGGAATATTATTTATTTTAAAAGGTGACATTCCTTGCCATAAAGCAAATATACGTAAAGAGGTGGAATGCGGTGTCAGATGCAAGGAGGTCACCACAGTACGGATTACAAAATTGGAGCCACAACGCTTGTTTGATTAATACGAGTATTTGTACCTGAGTCATGGGTTACTTATGTTACCAAGTTTTTGTAATAACTTTTATAGAACTTTATTTGACGGGTAAAAATAATCGCACTGAAGTCATGTTTAATACTTTGTTTCACAATCAGTAATGAAATCAACCTTTCTTTGTTTCACAATCAGTAATGAAATCAACCTTTCTTTGTTTCACAATCAGTAATGAAATCAACCTTTCTTTGTTTCACAATCAGTAATGAAATCAACCTTTTCAATAATATTAATAGGAAAAGAATTTGAATAGTCGTCACTTAATGTTTATTTACTCTATATGTAAAGATTTATTTTTGATTATTAAATAATGACTGTAAATTCACTTAAAATGTTATGTTTCCGGTGCGCGTTCAACTGACCAATCAGCATTCAGCTCGTTTAGCAAGAAGGGAAAATGGAGGGGGCTGAAGTCAGTTGAGCGCCACTCGGATGCAGGAAGCCCTCTTTGAACTCCGACCGTCGAAGTGTACACATGCGTCATAGTACTGAGAGATTTCAGTGGTGTTATTTCTTCTCTTCTTTGGCCTCGCCTTTTCCCGTTACACGGGGACGGCTTCCCTGGTGCTGAGGCGCCACTTATTCCGCTGGTATGCGTCGTCATCTGAAAGCCCCAACTGCTTCATATCCTTGCGGACATTCGTCATCCACGTAGTTGGGGGCCTTCCCCTCCCACTCTCCTTTGTAGCCATAGAAAGGCACTTCTTCACGACATGGTCGTCTGGTCTTTGCTGTATATGACCATACCATCTCAGTCTAGACTCCGTGATTTTTTCCGCAATTGGTGCAACTTTAAAGGTCAGTGGTGTAATTTGGCATTTAATAAAACTGGTCGTTCACTTATCTATGTCTATTAGTTACTCTAGTCGTGTGAATATAAGAAATATTATTATGACAAAAAACAATTCAAGTTGTCTCAATGTAAGGTGGGACTCATATCCACATCTATTCGCTATCCAGGCGAGTGCTCTTCAAATTAAGCCACCGAGACCTCGATAGACGTATCAAAAGGCAGATTTTTCAAGTATTTCTTAAGCTGACGCAGCGCCGTCTCCTCGGGTTTATATTGGGTTGCATAAATTTAAAAAGCATAATTATAGAACGCATACTAATCATTTGGCAGCATTTGAAATAGCTTACTGGCTTGTTATGAATAAAAAAATACCTAACCTAACCCAACCTGCAATGTATATCAATTTATGCCTTTTGATTGGTATGCCAAGTGACTTTATATCCATTGAAATTATATATTGCGAATGGCTGCCGTCTCTTCATGTCTCAGAAATTACTTCCTACAACATCGAGTATCAACTTAATTAAGCTACCCAGAGAGTTGAATTTGTTAATATCAAAATCGAGCAGTTTTACGTTTAAATAACATAATATATATAGCTTTATAATTTTTTATATATTTTATGCATTTTCAATGCGATCTTATAAGATAAATTATTATAATAGAAAAATACTAGAAAAAATCGACTCGGGTCACAAGTGAATTCTCAGGCGGGAGGATCACCTGAGAATTCACTTGTGACCCGATTCGATTTTTTCTAGTATTTTTCTATTATAATAATTTATAATATATATATTAAAAAAAAAAACTAGCTGACCCTTCTACGCGTTGCGTGGATAGGTTTCATTTTAATTATAAATTAATTATAAAATGAAACCTATTCAATGTCCTAAGTGGGAACAAATCCAGCAAAATGATCCAGAGTTCATCGCGATAGATTTTGAAATATTTTTCAATTTTTTATGTAGATGTTTTCTGTTTACTTGTGTTTTTCATTCACATGTATATTTTGAATTGTGCTAATATGAATGCGTCGACTTGACAGTGACATATGGAACCCACCACTTTTGTTACGAAAAAGCGATTAGTTGAAAGTCGAAAGAATATCGTTTGTGTGATGGAAATCCGAAATATTAAACTTAACATTTTAATTCAACCACTTTTAACAGATTCAAGACGCGTTCATTATTATGTTAAGTCGATTCCTTTACAGTAGCCGTGATCACAGGTTGACAAAGGTCGTTACATCTTTGGTATAGTCGCTTACTATCAGGCGAGATAGCGGTCAAGCGCCCACCTATTTACAATCAAAAAGGGCGTCAAACATTTGCGACCGCTTAAATGAGCGCGGTACAAGGGAGCGGGCGTCATGTGTAATAAAAAAACCGGCTAAGTGCGAGTCAGACTCGCGCACCGAGGGTTCCGTACAAACCTGTAGGTAAATAAGTAAAAGTCAATAATTAAAAAAATATACATATAATGTTATTAAAAATTTACGGTTTTCGCAATATTTCCTTTATCTGTGCTATTAGACGTTGCTTCGTACCAAATTTCAAGATTCTGAGTTCACGGGAAGTACCCTGTAGGTTTTGATTCCCTTGCGAGTGTCGAAAATTTGCGGAAATTTGCGGCATTAACGGCTGTATCTTTTTATTTCGTTGGCTTAGAAGTTAGATTTTTTCACAGCTCCAAGGGACAGTAGATCTTAGTATTTGATATAAAATCCAGCTTGATACCTCCATGCGTTCCTGATAAAAGGGTTCTTGACAGACAGACAGACGGATGGACGGATGGACGGACAACAATGTGATGTTATAAGGGTTCCGTTTTTTCCTTTCGAGGTACGGAACCCTAAAAATACATAAAAAGTTATATTAACAATAGGGAAAAGTCAATATTTTTTGTAGTAGATAAGATGATTAGTCTATATAATGAGTTTCTAAACGTTGAACACCTAAGGTCTGAAGGCGTAAAAAATACAGATAAACTCTTTTTTATAACATCAAAACAAACAAACAAACAAACCACGCCTCCTACCCTCAGGAGGCGTGGTTGCTTTTTACAGGTATATAATGCAAAAACTGAAATTAAATACAAACCTCTTTTTTTCATAATTTGAATAATAAATACAAAACGCATATTTTAAAGTTTTTAACTTAACTTTTAACGAGACGTTTTGAGGCCTTAGGAATCTTACCTGACCCTTCCCGCGATGGTGTCTGTGTGTGTGTGTGTGTGTTTGTGTGCGTGTGTGTGTGTGTGTATGTAAACCTCTTATAACTGTTGAACGGTTTGACCGAATCGAACCAAACCAAATGCGTTCAAAAGAGTTTCATCAAACTTAGATTTCCTGAAAATTTGAACCGATTCCGACCGGAAGATTCCGATAAAGTAAAAAAACTGAAAAAAATTCGAAAATAAACTTTTTAAATGTGGTTTTTTGAAATAACTTTTGAACGGCTTTACCGAACAATTCCAAAAACTAATCAACTCTTAACCTTAAAAAACCACGTCGATAGCGCCCAAGTGCGTCAAAATCGTTTGATTCGTTCGAGAGAGATGAAAAAAATCGAAAAAAGTGTTTTTTTTTGTAATAACTCCGGAATTTTTCATCTGATAAATTTTTTTGTTGCAATTTTTTTCTGAAGTTTGAAAATCTACATCAAATGCTGCCAACCGCGTAAAAATTGGTTGATTTATTCAAAAGTTATGGCAGTTTGAAAATTTTAAAACTCGTGTTTAATTAAACTTTTATTGGCCTTTTGAGCTCGAAGAGCTCAAAATCATAGAATAGCTACTTCTTGAGCTCGGAGAGCTAAAAATAACACATATATTATATTTTTAGCTCGAAGAGCTCAGAAACATTGTATTGAGTGGAATTTTGAGCGCAAAAGCATAGAATTAGCGGGAAGTTATAGGGATGGCCTTTAGGGTCAACCGTTTACCAGATTTTTTTTGAAATGATAATCTTTTATTAATAAAAACAGCTTTATAGGGGTGAACCTCCTCTCACCAGTTCTTTATCTAACACTTTTATTATTTCAAAATCCCGACACAATAAGAGAGGTGTTATAAGTTTGACCACTATGTGTGTCTGTCTGTGGCACCGTAGCTCTTAAACAGGTGGAAAAAATTTCAATTCGGTTTTTTATTTTAAAACAGGTTTTCTAGCAGTGGTTTTTAGATTTATTTTATCAAAATCGCTTCAGCCGTTACAAAGTCATCAGCTCTTTTGTTAGCTGCGGTAGGAATCTTAGAGTAGGTATAAATTAACTGATCTTTCTCACTGATACATGACTACAACTAACTTTGGTTGCTGTGTATATACAACACTATAAAAATCGCTTTTCTTTTCTGCGTTAGTGTATTTCAAAATATTTAATTTTATTTAATTTTAACTTTAAAAATACTCAAACACAAATACAGAAAAAAATGATCGAATAGCTATCATGTTTTTTAACTACCACCAAATTTCAAATTTATTTATAATTAATTAATTAATGTTACTGATCATGCTTTATTCTTTTACAAAACTTAAAAATCCTTAGATTGTTACTTTACCATTAATAAAGTATTATTAGTTCACTTAAAAACCCAAAGTGTAGGTTCAAGTCCGTAACCTTAAGTTGAATGAATCGAACACAAACAATAGTTGGTGACATTTCACGAGAAAATTGTGACAACCCTAAGGAAGGCTAAAAACTTTACGCGGCGCTTTTAAGAAAAAAAGCTTGAAATAAAAAAAATGAGTGGTAGAATTGTCAACGTGTTTTTTTATCTAATTCATCAAATTTCAAATTTCTTAACGACTAATGATAATAATAATAATAATCTATCCCTCTTTTTTCATCTACTAAACATGAATAATTTTTTAAATTTTATTTTCCCCACTTATCAAGTCTGTTTAGTTAACGACTAAACTTAATTTTAGTTTTAAGACCGCAACTGTAATTGAACATAAAAATTTCAGATAAATTATTATAATAGAAAAATACTAGAAAAAATCGACTCGTGTCACAAGTGAATCTCAGGCGGGAATCGAACCCGCAACCTTTGGAAATCCGGTCCAATGCTCTCCCAATTGAGCTACCGAGCCTTTGCGAACACTCGTCGAAATTTTCTAGTACATTCCTGATTTTACGCTGTAGGCCCGCGTTGTTTCATCAATGAGAGGAACATCCTCTTGTATTCGAAAGAAACATTTTTACAAATGTTTGGTCAATCGATTAAGATGAAACAGCCATGTTAGATTTATAATTTTTATATATTTTTATGCATTTTCAATGCGATCTTATAAGATAAATTATTATAATAGAAAAATACTAGAAAAATCGACTCGTGTCACAAGTGAATCTCAGGCGGGAATGGAACCCGCAACCTTTGGAAATCCGGTCCAATGCTCTCCCAATTGAGCTACCGAGCCTTGCGAACACTCGTCGTAATTTTCTAGTACATTCCTGATTTTACGCTGTAGGCCCGCGTTGTTTCATCAATGAGAGGAACATCCTCTTGTATTCGAAAGAAACATTTTTACAAATGTTTGGTCAATCGATTAAGATGAAACAGCCATGTTAGATTTATAATTTTTATATATTTTTATGCATTTTCAATGCGATCTTATAAGATAAATTATTATAATAGAAAAATACTAGAAAAAATCGACTCGTGTCACAAGTGAATCTCAGGCGGGAATCGAACCCGCAACCTTTGGAAATCCGGTCCAATGCTCTCCCAATTGAGCTACCGAGCCTTGCGAACACTCGTCGAAATTTTCTAGTACATTCCTGATTTTACGCTGTAGGCCAGCGTTGTTTCATCAATGAGAGGAACATCCTCTTGTATTCGAAAGAAACATTTTTACAATTGTTTGGTCAATCGATTAAGATGAAACAGCCATGTTAGATTTATAATTTTTGTATATTTTTATGCATTTTCAATGCGATCTTATAAGATAAATTATTATAATAGAAAAATACTAGAAAAAATCGACTCGTGTCACAAGTGAATCTCAGGCGGGAATCGAACCCGCAACCTTTGGAAATCCGGTCCAATGCTCTCCCAATTGAGCTACCGAGCCTTGCGAACACTCGTCGAAATTTTCTAGTACATTCCTGATTTTCTAGAAAATTACTAGAAAATTTCGACGAGTGTTCGCAAGGCTCGGTAGCTCAATTGGGAGAGCATTGGACCGGATTTCCAAAGGTTGCGGGTTCGATTCCCGCCTGAGATTCACTTGTGACACGAGTCGATTTTTTCTAGTATTTTTCTATTATAATAATTTATCTTATAAGATCGCATTGAAAATGCATAAAAATATACAAAAATTATAAAAATAAAAATTTCATTAAAAACTGACATTTTGTGAATATTGAAAATTCTGACAACCCTTATGAAGACTTATCGCGGAGCTTTTAAGAAAAAAAGCGGTGCTAATGAAAGCCGGTCATTAGGGGAAATTAGTCAAACGACTTCTTTTGGGGCTGTCCCGATAATTGGGAAAGTGACGCGCGAATTGTGGGCGAACAAAAAAATTAAATGTATTGGCTAGTGGTTGTGTTTTTGAATACCAGTACTTAAAGGGATTAATACTTACATATTAAATTATAGGGATTTTCCGTATTAAGTATACTTATTGTAAACATATACTTGCCTACTTTGTACAACAAATCAATGTTTTTAGTGGTATGAGTTGAGAAAAAGGTCCTTGTTCCAGGCATGAGCTGACAAAGTGAGAATTGCTTTTAGGTTTGCCTTTTTTTTATTTCAAACGGGTTCGCTCATAATCCCAATCAAGCCCGGGTGCCAAGGCAGAATCCACGATGGAACGAGCTAACCCAGAATGTGCCTATTCACCCTTACCTTGAAAACGGACAGGTTATAAGTACTCGGAAATACAAACTTAGGGAGGGAGTCGCACTCCTTAGCTGTGCGCATTACAAAAGATATCGAGAAGCGCTTGGTGCGACAGATAGGAATAGCAACCAAGAAAGGGTGGTAGCTCGTAGTACGTCTGGATGTCCGATGAAAAAAAGGAAGATGGCGTAATGAGCAAATGCAGTTGAGCATAGTCTACAAAGTACATTCTGTAGAAGACCGACAGACAGGAAAGAAGAAGAAGTGCCCCAGCAGTTGGAATATGAATGATGTATTTATTTGTTTACTAGCTTCTAGTCTAGACTTCAGAAGCTTTAGGCTACAGATTAAAAATTATATTTCTATCCCTCAATAACAGTACTTTATTCTGGATAAAAGGTCACATGCCTTTTTCTGTACCCATGACAGAGTGTAGGCAAATACACATTTCCATGATGATCGGTTGAGAAATTGAGGCGTGAATGTGTTTACTATTCATAAACTTTGTTAGGGTAAACATAAACGAATATTAATTATAATAAATCTAGGCTTGCAGCACCCTGTTGCTCGAATATGTAAAACATACGACGAAATGAAACACGAAATAAATAATATTGATATTTTCAGTGACTCTGCTAATATTAAAAAAAAAAAAAATTAAATACTTCCAACCAGTCAGTTATTTTTGAGTTTCTATTTTGTAAAGGGTAGCTATATTTTGTGGCCACCCAAGAACATCAACGAATTTTTAAATTAGCAAAAAAAAAAAGCTATGACCAAAAAACATAAGCTCTATGGGATTTCCGATTGAAATAAAAAACGCGTTTTCGAATTTTTTGTTATTTTTTTAGTATTACGCTCCTAGTACTAGCGAAGCTGAATGCTTAGCGACTGATTCGACCTAGTTAAAATTATTAGAAGTATGAACGCAGCCCTTAGCCTAAAAGCCTCTTCATGTAATGTGTGTAATAGTTTCTATGTTTTTCCTTTTTTCTACTACACCCAATAAACTGCAAATCATCGTTCCACTCCGTCCCTTTGTTGCAATCCCTAATTTGATGTAGTTAATTAATAACAGAACAATAAGATTTCATTAATAATAAATAATATATACTCTAAGAACATAAATTTGTTGTTTGTGTGTTTGTCTGTCCGCTCTTTTTCCACTGTATACGCGTTACCATAGCAACGCGTTACCGGGTCATCTAGTCTATAATCTAAGAACACAAATTTGTCATTTGTGTGTTTGTCTGTCCACTCTTTTTCCATTGTTTACGCGTTACCATAGCAACGCGTTACTGGGTCAGCTAGTATTTCTTACATTCACATCAATCAGCCTAGCCCAAAATAAGCACTGTAAATAGTGTTGCCCAAATTCAGTCTTGGTCTTGCAGTCTTGGTCTTGTTCTTGCGTTTTTGCAAGACCAAGACCAAGAACAAGACCGCGTATTTTTAGCAAGACCAAGACCAAGACTGACCGTGCAAGACTTGAGCAAGAACAAGACTAAGCCTGCAAGACTCTTGCGTCTTGCAGCTAGGACTTAGCGCTATTTCACGGAGTAGTTAGGTGTAACAGTTCGGTGTATAGGTACGCTTAGGAATTCTATGAGACGCAAAAAACTGTATCAAAGAATATGAAAAACTGGATCTATGCGCATTACGACTAATACCATAAACATACCTACATAGCGAATAAAAAAATATCCATTAAAATCAAACTGAGTGCATGCATAGTTATGTTTTAACCATCGGCACTTTGATAATGCGGCATCAAAGGTTTTGTACTTACTTCTCAAAGAAATTTGCTGCTTTTCGGAAGCACATGGTTATAATACACGCGCCGGCGGCTTCTTTTGAAATCATATACAACAATCGTTGCCGCCGCGCCGAAATCACAACATTTGACACTATTTGATTGCCGCCACAGGGCGTAGGCGTAGGTATACTCATGCAAAATAATTTCGAATTTTAAGAGTACCTACAGGTGTTCCAAAGAATAAATAAGTTTCAGAGTGCTTATAATGAAAATGAATACATTATACTGATCACGCAAGTAGTATTATGATTAGAATAAAATGGTAAGGATAGGTAGTAGATGTCATAATAATTTATTCTAGTAAGTATATATTATAATATTGATTATATGGTTTTAAACTAATTACTTAGGTACTATTATTGTACATTTAGTCATTATATTTCTTAAGTTTTTACAAGAAAAAATAGCAAAAAAGTGTTCAAATATCACCCGTTTGATAAATATTGTAGCCACTTTTAAATATACTTGAAACGTGTAAAAAAATTCTACATAATTAATAAAATAATATAAAAAGCGTAGGTACTTACCTACTAATAAAATAAAAAGCCTGCGATTTATTATTAGTAAATAATCACGGCAGCCGAGAGTGTGTCTCCACTTTTGAATACATAAATCATAACCAGATCACTAGAGCCACTTCAAAAAAGAAATTTGTAATTCCTAGGGTTCAAAATTATTTTGGTGACAGAACTTTACAGAAGCGTATACCATATCTTCTTAATTCGTTGCCCGAAACTATTAGATGTGAAACGGATAAAAATAAATTTAAAAAAATATTAAAAGATTATCTGATGACTACTATTTAACACAACAATTGTATGTTTTTATTTATTTTTTTGCATTCACAATGCAATATTTCTATAAGATATAAAATACGTGTGTAAAAAACAACCACGCCTCCGAGCCCATCTGAGGGCTCGGAGGCGTGGTTGTTTTTTACACACGTATTTTATATCTTACAACAATTGTATCTTATTATTATCACCGCTAAATTTTCCTTCAGTTTGTTGTAATTCAGTCTAAATCCAATTATTGTGCACTTAACTTTACCTGATACAGTTATAGTTGTATTATATACCTACATAATTATAATTATAAGCTAAGAGACTAAAGATCCCTCAGTCAAACCGACAAGTCGGTTTTGTGGGACTAAATTGTATCTTTGTATTTTTTTTTCTTGTATATGAAATAAATAAATAAAAAAAAATAAATAAAAAAAAAAAAAAAGTATTTACAAGCAGTGCCCGCGACTTCGCCCACGAAGAATAGTAACTTTGGAGGTATAGTGACGTTCAGGATTTATTTATTTATTTTAAAACTTCTGTCATCAAACATACAAACAAACTCTTCAGCTTTATAATATTAGTATAGATTAGTATAGATGTACGCCAAAACATTCACTTATATGTAAAGAATAGTGATTGGCACTAATTCTTTACATATATTTTATTCACGCGTCGCGTCTGTACAAGTAGGTAATAATCTGTGTTTGTACGCCGCACGCGGCATCGTTTGATTTGCGGCGGCATCCTTTTAATAGAGCCGGCACGTGGCGAGGCGGCGCGGTAGAAAGCAAGGAAACGTACTATAAACAAAGGAATTATTTTAATTCCAGTCATTTCCAATTGAGCTGTGCTTCGAGTCTAACTTAATAATTGTTTTTACTAATTCTTGTTGTTTTCTAAAAACGTATCACGTGTACAATTTAATATGAGTGACGAAGATTCAAATTATTCTAGTCCGAGTAACGAGAGTTTGAGTCACAGATCTAAAAGACCCAAAAGCAAATTTGAGGAGTTTTTCGAAATAATTCATGCATCCCAAACTGCCTTGTGTAAATTGTGCCAACATAAAAAGACTGAAATAAAAATGAAAAACAGAAACACTTCAGGCTTAAGGAAACATCTAATATCTTTCCACAAAAAGGAATCACAAATATTTCTTCCTGTTAAACCAAAATTAAGTGGAGATATCACAAGCTTTTTAGTAACCGCTGGAAGAAGTGGACAGGTAAGAATATATTTTTTTTATATGAAAACTCCAGGAACTCAAAAAAGTCTTTTTTGAACAAATGACTTTAAACTGACTTCGGAATATTTTATAGATATTGATAAAATAGTAATACATAGGTACATATTTCGCGTCATTTTTAACAATGGTCGAAATTGTCGCTACGGGAATTTTAACTCCGCGTAGCTGTTCATGCGATACTTTCAAAAACGCCATTAACTTACGTAAGTATTTTTGAGTTAGTGGTGTTTTCATCTAGGGGTGCGACATATTAAGTATGTAATTATCGTCTTAAATATTTTTATAAACACCTATATTTTCATTTGTTTTCATAATCGGCCAGTAACAACTAAGTACTTTATTTTGGTAAATTACAGTACAGTGCAACCTTAATATAACAAATGTCAATTTAACGATTTTCTCGATTTAACAACAACAAACCTCCTCCTCCTAAACGCTCAAACCTAGTATGTTTTAAATAATAACACAAGATTTATTGTTTTATTTCAGTCGGAAAACAGCAGTGACAACATCACGACAGCTACAGTTGATTGGGTAGTGAAAAAATATCTTCCCTTCTCATTTTTCGATGACGAAGCTACACAAGTATATTTTCGACGTATTTGCCCTAATATGGAGTTTCCTAAAAGGTCTACACTTAGAAGGAAAGTCAAAGAGCGATTTGAAGAGCTCCAATTTAATCTCAAGGAACGACTTCAACAATTATCATCTAAAATGTCATTTACCATTGATGGGTGGACGTCAATTGCTGGTAGGAGTTACTACGGGGTTACTATGCATTATATAGACAACGAATGGAAGTATCGATCTGTAGTTCTTGATTTTATACCATCACGCGGTCGACATACTGGGGAAGATATTGCAACGATTTTCCATGAATGTTTATTGGAATATGGCATAATTGATAAAATACAAGGTATCACGGTCGACAACGCAACTGCAAATACCAAATTTATGTATGAACTGGGCAAACAGTTGCCACACTTTGATTCAGACAATCAACATTTCCGGTGCTTTGCTCACATTTTAAACCTTGGTGTACAAGATTTATTAGAGACCTTAGCATTACACTGTGAGTCTGACACTAACGCGCAAGATCAGCAGTATGAAGACTATGCAGACGAAACTGAGGAAGATGAAGAATATGCACCAAATATTGCTGACTCGCGTACATCTGTAACAAAGTTACGCAGTATTTCCAGTAAAATAAAAAGAAGTGAGATAGTGAAGAAGAAGTTTCAGTCTGCTTGTGAAGCAGCTGGCGTGCCATCAAATCTAAATGCCATTCTTGACTGTCCAACAAGATGGAATTCCACACATGATATGATTGGATTTGGTTTAAAAGTGAGAGCGGGCATTAACATATTGTGCAGTTCTGTCACCGAATTGAATGATTTTCAAATCACAGCTAGTGAATGGCAGGTACTCGAAAAATTACATAAATTTCTAATAAACTTTAAACTTTTAAGTACAAAACTTGGTGGAGACAAATATGTTACATTACCGCTAGTCATTGTATCATTCAATCTCTTGCTAGATAAAATTGAATCCATGGTAAAACAGTTAGATGAGAAACCTAATCGATCTGAAGTGGATGAAAGGCTCATTCTAGCTTTCCAAGCAGCTCGAGACAAAATGCTTAAACATTATAAGAAGAGCAACTGGATTTATTGTACTTCTTTAATTTTAGACCCAAGGCATAAGGCTCAGACTTTTGACCTGACAATGTGGGGGAAGCAACTTAAAACAGAAAGTCTGCGCAAGTTCAATGAACTTTATGAAGAATATAAAAGTCTACACTCACTGAACAAATCTCTGGAATTGCCAAGAAAAGAAAATAAAGTATGTGATGAAGATGAAGACATTATAGACTTTGATAAACTCTATGAATGTCCCTCGACGTCATCTGGATCTTGTCTTCAAGGCTTAGTGATAGACGAGTTGGAGGAGTACCTGAGAAAACCAAGAACTGCCAGCTCGGAAGACATTTTAGATTGGTGGAGGACGCATGAGACAGAGTATCCGACTTTATCGAAGATGGCCCGTGATTTTCTCTCAATACCTGCAACTTCAGTACCTGCTGAGAGATTATTTTCTAAAGCATCATTAGTAATTAGAAAACATAGAAATAGGTTAAGTGATGAGTCAGCCAGATGGTTACTTTGTATTAATTCTTGGTCAAAAGAATTGATATAAAGTAACATAACCTAATGATAAAGCTGTTGTGTACTGTTATGTTTGATTTGTGTTGTATTTTATTTTTGATTGAAATAAATGATAAATCATAAAACTCTTTTATTAAATTTCATGCAAGTTGAGGGTTCAATCTCTTTCTAGACAGACATTGTTATTTAAAATACAGTCAAGTTATTGTAATTAATTTGTTTTTTTACATGTTTTAGCAAATGTAAGCTTATAAATCATAAATGTTTATTAAGAAACAGTTACTTCCATGGAAAACGACATATAGGTCAGTTGATTTTTCGACTTTCTTATCAAATCTTCAGTTATTTATTAATCTGATTGATCTTTACTATGGCTATGTTAATTCAAGCTCACAATGTTCCAATTCTAATACGTTTTTCTAAGATTTAAAGTAAACTTTAATAAATAGCAATAGACTAATAGGTAATTGCAAGACTTGCAAGACTCTTGCTGCAAGACCAAGACCAAGACCAAGACTGCAAGCGCAAGACCAAGACCAAGACCAAGACCAGGTGTATTGGCGCAAGACCAAGACCAAGACTGGCTAAGTCTCGTCTTGTTCTTGCATTTGGGCAACACTAACTGTAAAGCTTGTGTTATGGATACTAGGGTAACGGATAGACATACATATCTGATACATACCGCTGGTTTGCGAGAATAGCGACGGAACTAAAAACTTTTGATTATATAGAATAAGGTTTTCAAATATTTATTACATCTTTTATCGCAAACAATAATATGTAATTGTATCTCTTCCGAGTGAACGGTGGCGCAATATCTGCGTTGCGTCTCTGTGCTCGAAAAAATATCAAAGATTTAAGATCGATTGGCATATTTAGTTCAATTTGACAGGTTTTTGAGTTGCGTCGATATTCTCGCAAACCAGATTATGTAACATTTATAAGAATACTAGCTGATAAGGCCACGCGTTGCTGTGTTATAAATTAAAATAAAATCTATCCTATGTCATTAGTCGCAACAAAACAAGCAAAATGAAAAAAAAATCATCAAATTCGGTTAATATGTTTCGAAATTCATCGCATTTAAAAACTGTGACAGAGAATTTTATACATATAGATATATACAAACCCATGACTTAAATAAAAAATCCTAGTATTTATCACACAAATATCTGTCCCTTCCTGGATTCGAACCCAGGACAGTCGGTACGAAAGGCAGGATCACTACCGTTGCACCAAACGGTCGGCAAACAACGTTATATACCCATTTTTATCATATACATAACTGTAGATAGAATTCGGAACCCTCCCCAATATACCCCAAATTGAACTTCAGGGATAATAATCTCATATGGACGATAGGGTCTATATTCGTTTAAGATAAGGATCCCGTTTCTTTGACTGCAAACATTTCCGGGCAACACAGCCTTTTCCTACGGGCGTCATTTGAATATGTTTGTGGTTTCCCAGTCTTTATTCGAAGGGACGAAAAAAAAAAAAAAAATAATAAAAATAGTTGATAGTAACTAATTTTAGTACTTCGTCTTTGTTTGTGGATTTATTAATAGTTATTAACTTAACACGTGAACTTTTAACATCCGAAAATTTACGTAATAAGTGCTTCATAATTGTCACAATGTTTGCCTTATAACATAGTCACCTTAAAAAAGTAAAGCAAATGTAGACATAATATAATAATAAAAAATAATTTAAACATCGATTCATTTACTATTGTAATAATAAATGTATAATTTATTCAATTTAATGACGACCATTTGGTTCAAATCCCGGGGCAAATACATATTTGTGTTACTGTTACGAGCATTTCTATCCGAGTCATGGGTGTTCATATATCACTACATAGTATAAAACAAAGTCGCTTTCTCTGTCCCTATATCCCTATGTATGCTTAAATCTTTAAAATTAGGCAACGGATTTTGATGCGGTTATTTTTAATAGATAAAGTAATTCAAGAGGAAGGTTTATATGTATAATATATGCATAATATAGTAGTAGAGCATTGCATCCGTGCGAAGCCGGGGTGGGTCTATAAATATTAAAAATCTATGTATCATATGTGTATGTCTATAAGTTACCCTAGTACACAAGCCTTGCTTTGCTTACTTTGGGCTAGACTGATTGGTGAGAAAGTTAGAATTATTATTTTTGCTTACAATTTTAGTTTTCAAAAGAAAACAATTTTCAATTACTTTAAAATGACTGTAACCTGTCAGTGCATTTTTAATACGTAAAACAAAATATTTTAATAATAGTATTTCTTACAACGAGACAACTTAGAGTGCAGTTCAAATAATATTCACAAGATCAAACATTCACGTTAATGAAATGGTTTCCCATTATTTCGAGAACATTGTAAATTTACAACGATTGAGTCGAAACCACAATGTGCTCACTCGTGTACTTATTCCAGATATGACAGAAATTTACTACTCTTGAATGGAAATAAGGGAGAAAAGGTGGTAGGATTTAATAAAATTCAAGTAGATTGAGAAATGAGGTCCAGATTATTTTATTGTCAACCATGTGCATGTGAAATGCAATGAAATGTTTGTTGCGCTTTTACCTTTGCACTATTTTCTAATATTATAAAGTTTTCTTAAGCCTAAATGGCCTAAATGGCACAGTCCAAATGGCAGTTGTCCATTTAATATTATGTATTATGATAATGAAGTCGACTATAAATAAATATGATAAAATATATACAAAAAAAAATGATGACTTAAATAAAAATAAAAGTATGCCGGCGCCGGGCGAATCATGATTATGTGAGTACCTAGTAGGTGATGTGAAATGTGTATAGTGTACCGATAGTGTAATTATGAAAATGAAGATTATAACGAGCTAGAGTAGGATTTTGAAGTGAAGAAAATATATGGGAATATTGTTATTGACACAGGATAATTTAGATAACAATTTTGAGAGATAGGGATATTGACACAGACCTTTTTAATTTTTTTAGAGTAGGCATTTTACGGTAAAACTTTGAGGTTAGGTCATGCTTTTAACGTTGAGTAGATCTTATTCAAGGACAAGCTAATGTTAATAAAAAAAAAACTGGTTGGTTGCCTGTAAAGTCGGTATACGGGCGAAAGTTTTACGTGACAACGACTTTGAGTGGTAAAATAATTTTAATGTGAATATTCATTCGTATAGTAGGAAGAAGGATGAAATAATAGTAACAATTTAAAACATTTATTTATACAAAGAATTATATTTAAAACATTAATTTATAGGCACGCGTCCCTTCCACTTTTTATGTCTGTCTCTCTCGCTCTTAGGCGGGCTAACCATGCCCGAGTGGAAGGGACGCGTGCCTCTTACTCGCTCTCATTGTAAGCGCATAACGTGAGCGGAGCGTAACGCAGTTTCTTGAAGTGTCACCCGGCAAACCAATTTATAAGACGTTGTCACGTCAAAAGTGACATTTGTGTGCTACTAAGATAAAATTATAATAATGCAGCCAGTAAAATGGAAATAGCTTAAAATTTTCAAACCTCTTTGCTTGTTCCCTGAACAATTCAAACCTTATGTATTTTTTGATTTTCCATTTTCGCGTCTATTGCACATTTGAATAAACCCACAAACAAGTTATCCTATCATCATCCTCCTATAAAAGAGTCAAAAGTTTAGGATTAAATAAAATAAAAGCATCGTGAATCCGTTTCTCGAAAGATTCACTTAGTCGTTTATAACACGTTTCTTTTCCTTTCGAAAGGAAATCCATACAAATATTTGCCATATTTGTATGATGAATACGAGCGTTGTACCTAAGCCATGAGTATTTATATACAATTCTATAAATATTACATGTCTATGTATCAAATATGTATGTCCTTCCGTTACCATAGTATCCATAGCACAAGCCTTGTAGTGCTTACTTTGGGCTAGGCTAATTGGTGTAACAAATACTATTACTATTATTATTATTCTCATCTGCTTATATGATCGGTCACTGTTTCACTCTGCTTTTATTAAAAAGTAATTCAATACTAAATTATTATTAATTGGGCATAAAAATAGAACCTAATCCGTCTTCGATATTCATTATTCAAAATGGCAGCTATATGGAATATTGGTTCATTCATGCCAGTAACAGCCGCTCCTTGCTAATACAATTTGGCCAGCCGCCAACAGCTGTTTGCTGATTGTGTTACCGGTACAATATGTGTATATAAGTAACTGTGTACCTTTTGTACTGATGATAGCATAACAGGGATGAAAACGCCATAAAAAGGTAGAGATTATAATAAAATATTTTAAAAAAAATCTACTAAATCTGTGACGCCATTTTAAAGTCCGTTACATACATAAATTCACGGCTTCTTCCCGCGGGGGTAGGCAGAGATCACAGATTTCCATTTACCACGATCCTGACATACATCTCACGCTTCTTCAACTCTCATCAGCCTTTTCGTACAAGCTCGTCGGTTAAATGTACTTTTTATAAGATAAATTATTATAATAGAGAAATACTAGAAACAATCGACTCGGCTCACTAGTGAATTCTCAGGCGGGAATCGAACCGCAACCTTTGGAAGTCCCGTCCAATGCTCTCCCAATTGAGCTACAGAGCCTTGTGAACACTCGTCGAAATTTTTTAGTAGCTTTTTAATTTTACGCAGTAGGCCAGCGTTGTTTCATCAATGAGAGGAACATCCTCTCGTATTCGAAAGAAACATTTTTAGGCAATCGATTAAGAGCATTGGATCGGACTTCCAAAGGTTGCGATTTCGATTCCAGCCTGAGAATTCACTTGTGAGTCGAGTCGATTTTTTCTAGTATTTTTCTTATATAAAATTTATCTCGTATAAGTCCAATGCTGTAAAAATAACCTTTCGAAAAGTACATTTACTTTATTTAGTTCTTACACTTTCGCGACTCCTTTACAGGTGCCGTCATCACAGGATTAAATAACTATATTTTTTTTGTTTTTGTGTGCTTATAGGCATGGAAGTGTCAGCAATAGAAATCGAACAGCCTTTCGCTGCAATTCCAGTCATGATTAAACAAAGTGACATATAATTAATTGCTGAATGATATTAAATTATTATACTTAAAATTATTTTAGATAACAAATTTTAAATAAAATTTTTATAGTGTTAAACAATTTATGGAAGTTTTATATCAAGCTGACATCAAAAATTTAATCAATTATAAGTGTAATTAGCTAACAGAGTAAGTAATAAAAAATACAGACAAATGAACATTAAAATATTTGCATTCCTTAATCATAAAAGCGAAACATGTTGGACCTTAAAAATATTATTAACCTAATGTTACCATGTTTGACGCAAATAAATTAATAAATAAAAGAATCAGTGAATATACAACAACTTTGCATCAACAAGCTACTCTTTATAGACATGTAGGCATGGATTTCCGAAAAAAACTCTTAAAATTCCTGTCTCAACAATTTATAACAGCGACACTTCTCAAAAAATGTGGCAACACCGCTTGACATTGACAAATGATTACGTTGGCAACTTTGTGTTGCCAACCGATTCTTGTCATTGATTGAGTCTGGAATGTTCCTCCATCATCGTAACTCACCGACGGTAACACGATTCATCGAATTTCAATAAAATCTATTGGTTGTTCCCTGATAAATGGACGCCTTGATTAGTTAATTGGACCTCAGTAAATTGCTTCGGTAAATTGACTAAGGCTTGTTAACCGCCTGCATTAATTTAAGGTGAGAAAGTGACCCTTTTAGTTCTTACACTTCCGCGCACATTACTCATTTGAAAAAAACAACTTCTTCACCTCACACGCTCGAAAAAGTTTGGTTTGTCATTTAATTTCTGCGTGGAAAATTGCGTTTTATCCGCTAGCGTGGAAAAGTGTCATAAAATAAGCACTTTCCTATGCAAAGAAAAACACAATTTTACATTCCGAATCGTCGTATACTCTTTATAAGTTACATTTTATTCTTATTTAAATTACTATTATAATACTTCATTTTGGTTTTAATAAATTATTTTAGGTCCTTAAATTATAAAAACAACTAGAATAAAATATTATTTAGAATATACTATTTATTATAAGAATTTCAAATGTATGGTGGAGGAGATTTCATAAGTTATGTTTGGATTTCGGAAAGAACTGTCAAAGTTATTATGGAATTCTTAGTGCGCATCCACACTGCGAGCCTAGCGCAGTTACGATGACGGGCGCGAAATATCAAACATATGCAACCGCCGTTTGCGTCCACAGTGTAATGGTTAAGGCGGGCGCCTAGCGCGACGGGCATGAGCGCGATAGCGCGCGTCATTTTGAAGCGTTCCTATCCGCGCGTTATCGATCACTACGGGCCTATAACACATGAGTAAAGAAACGGAACAGAGACAAAGCTTCTAAAGAGCTAGCAAAATTTATACCTATTTTGGAAGGGTTGGCACAATTGAATAAATTAAAAATATAAATGTTCTTTTTTTCACACTTTTTATTAAAATAGGTTATTTTTTACAAATTACATACTCTTAATATATTTTTTTTATTACTTTTGGTTTTTAATAATTTGTTGTGTTTTTTAATCGAATGATAAATTCTAAATCTAATATAAAGTTTTTTCAAATAATCCAATAGGAAACACTCACATGGCATATGAAATATACAATCTTGCAAACGTGCTAATATGTCATTACCAATATTAACAATTTGTACATGAAGATCAAAATATTCGCTTTGGGAATGATACCAGAGGGAAGCCCCCTCTCCCACTTGCGAAATCCTGCGCTCCGATTCAATATATTTCCCAAAAAAGTTATTGTAGGTATCTATTTACAATTACTTACACAATTTTACCGAAATATCTGGTATAATTTTCTGTAAAGTATATAATAATGAATATTGAGTAGTTTTGATTATAGAGTTGTATACCTTTCAATCTACATAACACTTTATAAATATAAATTAAGTTTCAAGTACAAACTTACCTAGTAGACTCCTTGGGATAGTTAAAATAAAAAATATTTTTAGTCTTTCTATTATTATTCATGCACACAATGTACAACCATATTCACAACACTTTTTAAATAGTAAAACTAAAATATTACTACGTATTATGTGAGAAACTCGAAAACAAAAACAAAACACGCACAACGTTCGAGCGTCGCGTCACGCCTGCACGCCCTGAGATTGACCACTGGCTGATCTAGTTTGAAGCGGTTTCGGCTTATACGTGACAAGCGGTCAGTGGTCACGCACACATACGCGTTGCTCTTGTAGTGATGTACCTATCACAGCGCATTCGTATGTAGCTTTGTCTCTGTTCAGTTTCTTTACTCATGTGCCTATAATAGGTATTATAGTAGGTAAGCGTCTCAATGCGCCGGTGGCGGGGATATCGAACCAGTTTGGTCTCGTCGCTCGGCGTGAGCGCTTCATAATATATTTTTGGTAAAATGGCGATAAATACCGAGTTGTTTATAAGTGTAATTCGATATAAACCAGCTACAATTATGGCAAAGTAAAACCCACATTACTGTAATCGCACCACATGAGAAAATTATGGAGCGAAATAAAAGAACAATGTCCTGAAAGCGAAGTTGTAATTATTATTTCATTTAAAACACTCGCATACAATCTTTTATATTGTTCCCAGAAATAATTTCCCTATCAAAGAATTTTCTAGGGTACAGTCTCAATTCTTGATACAAAGTAAAAAAAATTAGCATTTATTTCTCTGCTTTTATTTATTTCGAGCAAACCGTCTTTGATGTTCAATACCTCCCATCTAGTAAACATAATAAATCCTCGTTCATGTTTTAGAACACCTGAAATACGTCTAAGCACTACAACAGTTCGCGCGTCACTGTGGACATTCGCGCGCCCCCGCCGTCGCGCCCACAACAGGCAGAAGTCCCCGCGCTTTCAGTGTGGACGCATACTTTGACTTTTAGCGGGAGCGGGGGACGTCATGTTGCTAGTTTTGTTTCTCTTGTTAAAATTTGTGTTTTGGTGGGTATTAGCAACAAAACAGGGAAAGTTGTCTTTTCTGCTCTCTCAAAAAATCCACCGGGAGGTTTCAGTAAAACCCCACCCATTTACTGAAACCTAGGCAAAAGGATATTCCACTGCTCCTTTATCATCATCAAATTAAGAAAAGAAATTACTCAAGAACTGGCATTTACACTTACTTGACACTGGCTAAATGCACAAATCGTGCAAGCCATAAAGAAAGAAAAAACTAGGTAAAATCATATTGAATAGAAACCAATGAAAATTAACCAGATATTCAACATTACTAACTGTAGCAATATTATTTTTAATTTTTAGTTACAGAAACCCATTTACCATTTTATTTAAGCTGTTTTTCTTGGACCTCAAAATTTTAATCGCGGTAGTGAGTTATAAAATTGTGTGTTTCGCTCGGCAGCAAAGTCTTTAGCGTTTCGTTCTTTTGAAACCCTCGCTACGCTCGTGGTTCAATCCCAGAATTCTGCGCTAGTTTAGGTTTCAATAGAGGTAACTCGCGGCCAAATCTCAATTTTGAAGCCAAATTATTAAATTAAATTGATATCATGCAGTTGAAACTAAAACTAATAATTAATAAATAACTAAACACTTGAAAAAAGTTTTTTCCAATTTTTTCATTTTTACAATGGTGGATATTGGTTTCCATTATCGCTAACCATTATGAGACTTTGTTTTTGGAATTAAATTGAATTTTCTAGCGTTCTTACTAGGGTTCCTTACCGGGAATTCTCGAGCCGAGAATTCCCGGGAAATCGTTAGACTTTGTTCCCTGGAAATCAAGATCGAGAAAAGTCGAGAACTCGAGAAATCATGTACCTATATAGAAATTAAATTGCCGTTTGTTGTGTTGCGTGGCGACGCGGGCCAAAGCGCGCTGCAAGCGCTCTGCGGCGTCGTTTTTACACGTTCATTCATGTTTCGACTCTAGCCAAGTATAGTTTACGTATTGAGTGTTTCACAGGTTACGTGATAAATTGAAATCACACAGGTAAGTCTTTTCACTTTTATTGATACATCATGGCTTTATTATTCATAATATTTTTATCAATAATATAAGCTAAATATGGTCTTAAATTTTACTAGGTACAAGTACCTATCTGTTTTTTTTTTATTACTTTTTAATCAAACTTTAATTCATAAAATAACTAACAATATATTAATTATACTACTTAGTCTAATTAAATTTCCTATTTTTGTAAAACAACAACACACAAACTTAGTTTTTAATTATTCTGATGTTTTTCTTATGTAAGTAATTTGAAATTAATAAATGTGTCATTTTAAATTTGTGAGACGAATATTGCCAGAGGAGATGTGAGTGTGTAACACATATTACTCCAAGGGCTTATTATTAATTTGAATTGCGTTTGTTATAGATTTTACCGAAACGTCACCATAACAGTAAAGATGGAAGCATCAAAAGTATGGAAATATATAAAAATAATAAAAAATCTCTTGCGCAATGCCTAAAGTGCCCAAAAACCATTGCTTGCAAAGGTTCAAATACCCAGCGGGTTGTGAGACATTTAGCACATGTGCATAAAATCAATATTACTAAATGCGGGACCCAAGAAGAATCCGAATCTGAAGCATCTACAAGTTCAGGTGTGAGTGCACCGAAAAAAAGCAGGCCTGGGTATGAAACTATGCAGCAACAGAAACTAAACTTCAAAACTCCACCGATACAATCATTGGATGAAATATTGGCAAGGCTGGCTGCAAAAGACGGCTTCACCATAAATGGATTCACAAAAAGTGATTTTTTTTTTTATTACAATGTTTTGTCTGTATTAGTTTAATAGAAGCTACCTTTGTTAATAAGTTCTAAATAATCAGCCAAAACTGGTGCTGTCATTATGAGTCCGAATAATATTATTTCTGTATTTAAAAAGTCAAAGTTTTATAATTAATTTGATACTTTTATTTGAGAGGAAAATCACTGAATTTGTTGACGTTATTGGAATCAAATAATATGAGAAAACGTCCGTAAACGTAATTTCTCGACAACCCGAGAAGCCCCGAGAATTAGCCTCGAGAATTCTCATGACCCGAGAAATTGAAAAGCTCGAGAAATCATGAACCCTAGTTCTTACTCATATAATGACAAATACTTCTGTTAAGCGAACAAGTCTGATATATTGTTACGTATTGATAATGGTGAAATTGAATGCCTCCGAATTATTATAAAACACATTCGTGCGAATGGTGGAAGATTCACAATGTCAGCGCATAAATTATTCAAGCGGAATATTGATGAGATGGCGCCTGGCTCGCCTAACGACTTTCCGATTCGGATAATGGCGAATTAGCGATTGCCAAGAATTCAATTGAGAAAGCATTTATTGCAAAGGGTCTTGATTAAGTTACAGAAGAAATGGGAGAGTAATTAAAAGGTCTTTGATCCAGTTATGAAAGTTAATTGGTAATTGACTTTTTCGGATTCCATTTTTAGTTTACTGATTTGACTTAGCTTGATATGTTTTTGTTCCATTCCTTTAGCTAAGGTTCTTTTTAGAAACCCATATCTTAAATTTGCATGCTGAAAATATAGGCGAATCATGTTGTACGTACCAAACTGTATTACCATCATGTGTCCTGACCAGTACAATTTGGGGTTCTTCAAGTCTCATGACTGAGGAATGGGTATCTTCTAGACAAGCACGTCACATCCCAAATCGCATCCTCGCTTACCATCAGGCAAGATAGTGGTCATGCGCTTACTTACTTAAAGAAAATCAATATTATCTACACTAATATTATAAAGAGGAAAGATTTGTATTTTTGTATGTTTGCAATGAATAAACTCAAAAACTACTAAGCCGATTTCAAAAATTCTTTCACCATTGGAAAGCTACATTCATGCTGAGTAACAAAGGCTATATTTAATGCTAGAAAAAAATTAAAGAATTTTGTCCACTCATGCGAAGCCGGGACGGGCCGCTAGTGAATTATAAATTCCAAGAGGCTTCATGTTCTAACCTCTTAACTATTGCAACTCATACCCATACCAATTAGCCTAGCCCAAAGTAAGTACTCTAAGACTTTGGTTATGGATACTAGGGTAACGGATAGACATACATCACACAAACATCTGCCGGCACATCAGTTTAAGAGTTGACTTGAGTTTTGCGAATGAATTGCTATAAAATTTTGATGAAACTAGTGTTACAGTGATATAACCACTTGTCAGTCCACGGTAGCAATTGCTACCATATTTAAATTTCCGCGTGGCCTGCTGTTTTTTTAAATGACGATTAATTTTTGAGTTACCGGGATCCTAATAATTTGTGGTGGATTCTTTATTTAATCAGCTTTACGGTACTTTTTCTATCTTTGTCACTATATTTGTCAAAGGTAGCGATCCAGCTTTTCGCACCGACGGTCCTGGGTTCGAATCCCGGAAGGGGCAGATGTTTGTATGATGAAACCAACATTTGTACCTGATTCATGGGTGTATATATATATATCTATGAATCATATATGTATGTGTAACCGTTACCCTAGTATCCATAACACAAGCCTTACAGTGCTTACTTTGTGCTAGGCTGATCGGTGTGAATGTAAGAAATATTTATTTATTATTATTAATATTATTTATATCTCCCTCCATACCACTCTCTTATCACATCATCCCTAATTTACGTAATACTTACCCGCAAAAAAGCTACGCAGAATTATCGAAGCCTCAGAAAGAAAAATAATTTTAAAGAATCCAATTATAATTAAAACCAAGTATACTCTTGATTCTTTTAAAGAAATTATGAACTCTTTGCTTTTAACACTAGTCGAAGATTGAGTGATGTCATCGATTTATCATTATGAATATTCACAAGTTACTGAGTCGGTTGACGTCGTTAACTCGCTCGCTTATCGGTTGATCGAATCTGACGTTATCAGAATTCACTTCGTAAATAACTATCTCTTATCGTTTTTTTTTTAATTGCTCGATTAAAATATTATACAAATAAAAACTGAAGTGTTATCTTTGTTATTGTATTTACTTTGTTATTAAAAAAAAATCCACTTTTCGCACATACTTTCAGTCAACTAAATTATGTTTTAAGTTAGCTTATGTACCATTTCTTAAGTTTATAATGTATTACAACATACTTTTTATTTCCTTAAATAAATAAAAAAAATAACACTGCCCTCTAGGGACACTCAAAAGAAGCGAAGCTTTATAATATAACCACGCACACTGACCTGAGTGAAAGCGAGCCAGAAGATTCCTAAATTTTATTAACGAGGAGACACAGACTAAGGCAAAGAGCTCCACTCCACGGTACGGATTAAAAAATTGGAACCAAAACCCTTAGTGCGACTCTATGTATGGTATATCAACCACATAACGGTAGCGCCTATTTGTAAGTCTATTTATACCTGAGTCATGGCTATATATGTTTCTATGAAAATCACATTGTTATAATAACTATTTATTAAAGACCAGTTTGCACAAAATATTAATACAGCTCTAGGAAATGGGGTATACGCATTAGTAAACTCGCCGCAGGCACCGACGGTAATGAATAGGTGACCTCAGGTCACCTATTAGTATTGTTAGTCACAGTCAAAGATTCTACAGTACCTAAATATTCAGCATTTAGAAAGCTTGAAGCCAGAATATCAAATAGGTATTTGTAAGTGTTTTAAAGTTGAATTGGACTTTTTAGTTGATTTTTTATATCTTTAACATTAATATGTGAGTGTGAGTGAATATAAAAACAATTACAACTATATATGATGTAGTTGTTCTTAAAGGCGTATTATATTCTATTGTTTTATCGCATTTTATATGCTTAATTATAAAATAACTAAACATTGTTTATAACATTGTTTCTTTCTATTGACATTAATTTTTATTTTCTTGATATTGTAATTTTCTTTTTAATTTATTGCCATTTTTATATGATTTAAAACAAATTTCAATGATATTTGTATATCTAATGTGCCTTGACGAAACTAAAAATTTAAATAAAATAACTATTTATCGGATATTAGAGCATACTTTTTATTCATTACTGACTTTTGGACTCCTGTAAAGATTAAAGATAAAGTATGCGCTAATATCCAATAAAAAGTATATAAATGTAGTAAAACTACGTTTTGATAATAAATCTATTAAATATCATTCTATCCTTTTAAATAACAAACTCATCCCAGTCTTTCTCTTCGTTATATTAGTCCAGATGTATCAACATTGACAGCTGCGCAAACCACTAAGCCATTAGACCCGTTTTAGCCGTTAACGTTTGGCAACTCTTGATTCGTAAGTTTTGTGGGAACGATGTTAATTGAACGTCCGGCTCGAAGGACCATGTTGAGAATTGCCTCTTGGGAGATGTCTTGTATTGGGCTAGTATTCTTTTAGGCGATATAATAAAAAAACAAGACTTACAGTGAAAATCGTGTATACCTCGTTTCGATTGGCGGAAGACAAGAGAGAGAGAGAGAGAGAGAGGAAGATAGTGTTGCCACACGGCAGTTAATATTTATTGGAATTTCCTGTTTCTATGTACAAGACGCTTCATTGAAAAATTCAAAATCAATATCTTGCTCAAAAATTTCTTTAAGAAAGTCCACTAAGATGACATTGCAGATGGTTAAAGGTTGTAAATAATATAAAAAAACTAAGATTATCAAATTTAATATCGGTTTTCCGATATCAACTTTTTGGCCCGATATTCCAATTTTTCGATATTATTGGAAACCGATATCTACGCTCTACATCACACGCCAAGTTATCCATAAACAGTTTTTTTAATAGTAAAGAGGTAAACGCTTGACCGCTATCTCATCTGATGGTAAACGATGATGCGATAGAGCATGTGACGCGCTTGCCTAGAGCATACCTTTTCACTCGTGACTTGAACCCTGAATTGTATTTGTCAGAAAACACAGATTCAACCAAAATGCTTAGTGCGATTCTTTGGTCCGTCAACCATATATTGGTGGCGCGTATTACTTACAATCTGGTTGTACGAAAAAAAAAATGGGGACCGCAGAAAGAGGCTGTGCAATTCTGCTGCACACTTTCCGAAATGTATCCCATAAAAAACTAATAGGTTAGCTACTTTCCCTTTATGTTCAAGGCTTTTCAGGGTTTGAATTTACACCTTAAGTAAACATATTTTAGATTGATTCTTTGGCACGTATTATTTTAACACAATGTAGTTTACTGGGCGGTGAATCTTCTGTCGTTCAGTTCCCTGTAATAAGCTCAAGAGCACACACGGGCCGCTGGTTCTCAGCAACTAATATGGCGACACTATTAGCACTGAAATTGTGTACCAAGTGATATTAAGTCATCAAACTGTAGGATTAATTTCGGATATTCAGGAAATGTCTATTCTGTTTGAACAGAACAGACAGTTCCTATGATATAATTGAAAATGAAAATAACTTTATTCAAATGCACTTAAAATAAGTTGTTTTGAATAGTCCAACATTTTTACTTGCCACCCATTCAGGACGTCTTTTAAGTGAGAAGAAGAATGGGCACAAGAAACTCATCAGCTTTAACCGAAGTAAAGACTTTTACAATAAAGTATGTCGTCAGCATACATAATCTACAAAAAAAAACAAAATTATTCTGTTATCCCAAATAATAGTAGTGTTATAGTTTCATTACATCGTTGATTGCAACTAAGTCAACAAGTATCTGTTTTAAGTAAGTATCCCTAAACATTGCAATAATATACGGGGATTAGATAGTACTATAGCATCCGCATCCTATTAGCTATCGTACTTTTTGTTAAATTTTTAAAGAATCTTTTATAAAATAAAATAGAATATTTAATATATAAAATTATTTAGAACGAAAAGTGTTTTGTGATAGATTTGTCATTACAGTCGTCTTGTCTGTTGAGTTGAGTTGAGTCTTATTTTTGTGTTTCTAATGAAAGAAATATTCAGGAGTTAATGATTAATTCCATAAGATACCAAAGATACCTCTCACAGCCCCGCGTTATATACGTCTCCTTAAGTAGTATCAACTTAAAAAATATTTGGAAAAATTCGACTGGTCTATCAAGGTCTTGGTAGCTTAATTGGAGGAGTTCTCCCCCGGATAGCGAGGATAGCGATTCTAGTCCCGTTTGAAAACCGAGATAAGTTGATTTTTTTTCGAGAAATAATTTTGATGGATATATAATTCTAGCAGTTTTACTGCCAAAATATAAAAGTCTAATAATTTATTTAATGTGTTTTTAATATTTTAAACTTTGAATTATTTTATTGTAAAATATTAGAAAAAAAACGTCTAGGTTCACAAGTTATTCTCAGGTGGGAATCGAACCCGCAACCTTTGGATGTCCGAATCTTAATTGGGAGAGCATTGGCTCCCAATTAAGCTCGTGAGCTTTATGGCTGTCTCATCTTAATCGACTGTCCAATACGGAAGGATGTTCCTCTCATTAATGAGACTAGTTGGCTTACAGCGTGAAAAGTAGAAAATTTCGACGAACCAAAGGTTGCGGGGTCGATTCCAGGCTGAGAATAATTTGTGAGCCGAGTCGAGCCGAATTTTATATTAAAATAATTTATCTTATATTTGATAGCATTGAAAATGCAAGAAATATATAAAAATCATGAAATTTTTAAAACTTGGTAAATTACACTGTACTATCAAAGTTTCAAATGTCTTTGGAGTGCTTTAAGCTGTTTTTGCAATACAATATCTTAAAAGCTTAGTGTAAAGCGATGAGAGAATTTAATACATTAGAAAGTTGATGACATTAATATCCTCATCTATAACCCCAACAGCTGGGCTATAATAGATAGCCCAGCTGTTGGGGTTATAGATGAGAATACCTTCAGGAGTACGGTAGATTATGCCAGAACGTTGGGCCGGTGATAGTGTATGGACACCAGGATGAAGGATGAAGGTGATGCAGCTAGGCTAGCATTATACTGTAGTTATAATTTAGTTTAGTTTAGTAAGATAGTTATACTCACAGAAAGTCCGGGATATACTTCTATCACCGTTACTCATGTTTTTTCCACTCCAACGTTCGTAACAGTGTACCTCAATAAATAAATAAACACCAATCTGTAGTTACCAACCAAAATAATTGCTTTTTTCTCATCAAGGTACCCTTAAATCTCAGAAGATCCAATAGCGAGATCCATGATGGATCGAGCGAGTATTTTTTTCATTGGATCCTGATTTCTCATTAGATCCGTACCTACTGAGATTTAATAAGGTGTGCTTTTATCATAAGTAATAAAATGGTCCATATGTCTTTGGCTATGTAAACATCTTAAACACCTATGTATATAGGGTTGTCTTTTAGTCTGGTCTAATTTGTATGTTCAATGTGTAAAGATATTCTTCGTGAATCGTTTTCAAAAAAAAGAAATGTATTTCTCGTAAGAACAGACCATCAAATATACACTTTTTGTGCTCAATTAACTTTAAATAAATAGAAAGATCGTCAATCTGAACTATATATGTTTAGGACTTTTATTGCAACGGTGGCAATCCTGCTTTTCGTACCGACGGTCTTGTTTTCGAATCACAGGGGCAGATGTTCGTGTGATAATTACGAGCATTTGTACCTAAGTCATGGGTATATATATTCCTATAAATATTATTTATCTTTGTATGGCATATGTGTGTATGTATATCCGTTACCTCTATAATACAAGCCTTATATTGCTTACTTTGGGCTAGGCTAATTGCTGTGAATGTAAGATTTATTATTATTGACCTTGTACTGTACCGATATTCCTGTAACTATTCCGAGAGACATTCATTATTCATGGACTTAGTTGACAACTTTGTGGAGCGACAGTGCATATTGGTTTATATTAGCATTGGTTTGTTTGTCGCTTAAGTTACCCTAACTATCTCAGGTGTTTCTGAGGAAAGCTACTTACATATGACTCTTCATTTGAAATTTCAACAATACTACGTATACAATAAATAATTTTAATATTAACGTTTCAGTCACAAGTTCATTAAGTTTATTAACACAAGTCTAAGTATTTGAATAAAACAACCTTTTTTTTTTAACGAATTTTGCCCATAATTTATTTTATATTTACTCCTGACGTTTAGACTCCTTTACAGGAGCCGTGATCACAGGATGACTGGGCATTGCTCGTCATATATTTTCTACTACTTTCACAATATTTTAATCGGGCACGTTCCTATTTGTTTAAATCCTTACTAATATTATAAATCGGATAGTGAGTTTGTTTTTTTTGTTTGTTCCGCTTTCACGCCGTAACTACTGAACCGATTGCTTTGAAATTTTGCAGACGTAAAGATAAAAGTCCGGATTAAATAATAGGGTACTTTTTATCCTGGAAAAAATTGATATTCCCGAGGAAAAAAAAATTATTGTTTGCTTGATGGATGGATTGTAGATGGCGCTGTGTGTCGTTTAAAACAAGGTAAAATATTGCAAACGAATATAAACATGTAAATTTAGAAGCTAAATGATACAATAATGAATCCCCGAAAATGAGGAATTCCCGAGGGATGACGTACAATTTGTTTTATCGTCCAAACTGTTTTTTTTACATCTACTTATATGTTGCAAACGAATATGAACATGTAAATTTTGAAGCTAAATGATACACTAAATGACTCAAAATGAAAATGAAAATGAAAATTCCTCGGATTCCGATTATTCCAACAGACCTCCCATTTCAATTTAAAAGACTACAATTTCCTATAAGGGTTTCATTTGCAATGACCATTAATAAAGCACAAGGCCAAACTCTAAGGGTTGCTGGAGTACACTTGGAAAAACATTGTTTTTCGCATGGTCAGCTCTATGTAGCGTGTTCCCGTGTTTCCAGTGCCCAAAATCTGCATGTTTTTGCTCCACAAGGGAAAACATATAATATAGTGTACCATTCAGTTTTGGTTTAACAACTAATTGTATCCAGCGTTACATCGCGCTTCTTAGATTTTTCCGTGGGAATGAGAAGTTTTCTTATAGTTGTGCTTTATACCGCAATATAACCGAATTCCACGCGGGCGAAGCCGCGGGCGGAAAGCTAGTATTATATAAATTGTTTTATTTTACGTTTTATTTAGTTAATCGATTACATTGTATACTTTTGAGTCTACTACCAGTTCGTAAATTGGGAGGTCCTCCGGAAAAGAGCTGACGAAAGAAACTCGGGCGGGGGACCGACGTTCATTTTACAATCTCATTAACGCCATTTATGACCAGATTGTGACAGAGCCCGAATTTTAAATTTGCAAAAATAAAAAAGTTATGTTCAAAAACCATTACATATAGGATTTCCCATCGAAATAAATAGCGCGCGCTTTTTAAAAGTTTCCATTCCTATAGAATTTTAAAATTTACTAAAAATTATGGAATTTAACTTTTTTTTAGTATAAATAAATAAATAAATAAATAAAATCTTTATTTTCTCACTACAAACTGTTACTACAATACATAATATTACAAATCTTAAGCTAAGTTTGTGTGAGACTGATGCCCGAAATAGGTAAATAGAAATTACCCGTTAGTACAGGTCATCAGGCTCCCACCATCTTGGAAATCCGAGACAATCAAAATTTAGTTACAAATATCAGATGGTATAACTAGTTTATAATAAATTACAGTTATATGCATTACAGATACTCTTTTTTTTTTTTTTTTTTGTTTATATATATGGTTGCGTGTGTATGTGTGTGTATGTGTGTGTGTGTGTGTGTGTGTGTGTGTGTGCGTGCGTGTGTGCGTGCGTGTCTGCGTGCGTGTCTGCGTTTGTGTGTATGAGTTCGATGTAGGTACTGTATGGCTGAATTTCTGGTACATATGGAAAGATATGTCTGAGAGGAACAATGATTTTTACTTTAAGGGCACAAGCAGATTTTCTGTGTCATTGTAGGATAGCTGCTGTAACCACTGCGAAATTTTCTTTTTGCACGAATGTCTTGGGAGGGGATAGACTGAAAGACGCGAGTTGATTTTATTATAAAGGAAGCTACCGAGAAAACAATAGAAGCGATGGGCAAATTGTGTATTACAACGCAGGTATGCACAAACAGTTCCTTTACGGCGAGAGTTAATATTGAGAAGCGGGTTGAAGTCCAGTTGAGAATGTTTACGAAGCACTAAAGACAGAATAAACAACTGACGTACAGTGAGAACCTTCCAGAACTTGTAAACATCACACGTCGGAGTCAAGCGGGGAAGAAAAGCAGCAACCTTTAACACCATTCTTTGAGCTCTCTCGGCCTTGACAATATGCGATTTAGCAGCGCCTCCCCAAGCCGTAATGCAGTATCCTATAATTGACTGGCACAAAGTATTACGCTTCACTGCAATATAAGGTGCTAGCGAAGCTTTATTTTTAGCAACTGCATTGACATAGTTTAGTTAATAAGATTAGGACAAGATGGAGCTAACTTGTTCGAATGTTCGATCAATGTTCCCAAAAAAAGGAAAGAACAATTATTAATTGTTGATTAATTCCATTTGCCTACCGTTCGATGAAACGGCAGCGATCCTGCTTTCCGGACTGACGGTCCCGGTATCAAGTTGAGAAGGGGTAGATGTTTATGTGATGCATACGTGCATTTTTACCTGAGTCATGGGTGTACGTATAAAATGCAATATTTTCATAAAAGTGCTTTCGCAGTAATACTAAGACCTAAGAGGGTTTACAGTTGTATTAAACAAAGATATCCTGTGTCTAGCAGTAGATATTCTTAAGCTATCAGCTCAGTGATATTGTATTGAATACACTATCGTATCCGTGATATTGTATTCACCTGGAAGTATCCTAGTTTAAGTTTTATCTTCGTTAAACTAGTTACAACAGCTGGACAACGTCTTGTTTTGAAAGAGGCTTAACTGAATATCAGCTGGAAGCTTTAAAGCCTTCTAAAGATAGAGTAAGCTCGAGATATTTTGTTTGCCGGGATCCGTTGAAAGGTACTTGTCAAAGTGGCTTAACCATCTCAATTAACGGCGGAATACGCTTAAATTATTGATTCATTTTCGAAATAAACTTGCAGGTTTAATGTTTTATTAATAGACGACCATTTGGCACAACATGAGTAGTGATCTTGCCTTTTGCACGAACGAACGACACTGGGCCTCAATCCCAAAAGGGGCAGGTGTTTGTGTCATGAACACGAGCACTTGTACCTGAGTCATAGGTTATATAATGATGGCTTATATATATTACTAGCGGCCCGTCCTGGCTTCGCACGGGTGGACAAAATTCTTTAAATTTTTCTAGCATTAAATATAGCCTATGTTACTCAGCGTAAATGTAGCTTTCCAATGGTGAAAGAATTTTTAAAATCTGCTTAGTAGTTTTTGAGTTTATTTCAAACATACAAAAATACAAATCTTTCCTCCTCATAATATTAGTGTAGATAACAATGAGATCCCGCCACTTTTGCATGCGTCTTGTCTTGCTTGCATCAAGCGCGCGTGGATTTCCTTAGCAGAGTTATTTTAGAAATGTATTTATTATACTCTCTTAAAAGATCTTATACTTACAACCATCAACAAATATATTTCGAAAAAGATTATCACAGCATTTTATGTTGATAAAAAACTCTATGGCCCATAACTCATTAATAGGTACCAACTCCTAACATCTTACACACGTGATAACTTTTAAACGAAATATCCGATTGAGATGAAACAAAAAGTATTTTACTTCTACATAAATACTCTTGATAACATAATGCTTAATTTTGATAAAGATTAATATTACGATACATATTTAACGTAGTTTTTTTTTCTTCGGACGATTTAATAATTATTTTGAACACAAAATCGGTTATTGTGATTAAACCATGATAGCTAG
This sequence comes from Calamotropha paludella, assembly GCA_927399485.1. NCBI lineage: Eukaryota > Metazoa > Arthropoda > Insecta > Lepidoptera > Crambidae > Calamotropha > Calamotropha paludella. The sequence goes on from OV656822.1 coordinate 896,524, forward strand.
ATATATGTTCCCGCGGAGTTTTTTGTAGGTCTTAATGGGATCTACAAACCCGTAGTACATCATTTTGTTATATTATCAATAGTTTTTGCAGCGCACGCAAAAATAGGTTTTCGATTTCACACCTTGTTGTAAGAAGTGGTGTGAAATACAAACACTGCACTTACGGATATTACTTTTTATTTGGTTATTATAGTTACATTAGGGAACAGCGTTGGCGTGTCCAAGGCGTGTCGCTTGCCAGACCAAAGAGAGAGGGGAGTTCGAGAGCGGGAAGAGACATTGCCTATAGTTGTCTTATTGTGTTGCTATATGTAATATCTTCCCTTTAAAAAAAAAAATTAAGTAAGACTTCACGACTTGAATAAGGTAAGTAAAAAAAGAGTTTTTTATTTTTTAGTAAAGGCTGAATGAATTGGATCTCAGTCGTCAAGTCTTTTACAATATTAAAAAAAATTAACGTCAAAGTTAAACTGACAAGTGACATATTTGACAGATGACATTTTATAATTATAGGTTACACTTTTACAGCAAATACTTTTAACTTAAGCAATCATAGAAAATATTCTTAACTTATATTTAAGAGACGGTTACATTAATTGTTACATTACAACTAGATGTACATAATATATATATATATATTAATTACGAAAACGAGCAGGGACTTTAATAATACGACCATAACGTGATGTCTTTGGAACATTAGGAATCATTACATTTCGTTCTTGCATATTGCTACTAATACTTTCTGTTATGTTTTCAGGTACACTATGGCAAAAGGGAGCAGCTGCTGGCTTTAGTATATGCTCACGACTACGGCGAAATTCACCTTGAGGCGACCTGATTATAAAGCTACGTGGCTCACAACTGGCTCGTGTGATAGTGCCCGGAACCCAAACACTGTGTGGCTTCTGTTTGAAGTATATTTTATCACCTTCTTCAACTGTAGGCAATGGCTTAGTGTGTTGATTATAATAAAGTTTTGTATACGATTTTTGTTTTTCAATATTATTCCTAACCAAGTTTACATCGACTAACTTAGGACTTAAATGAGTATCAGTGACAGGTATCTTTGATCGTAAATGTCTTGACATGGAGAGTTGTGCTGGTGAAAAACCTGTTTTCTTTGGAGTATTACGATACATAAGTAATGCAAGGTAAGGATCATTATTATCTGCAATACATTTTTTCAATAAGTTTTTAATTGTACCAATGGTTCTCTCAACCATTCCATTAGATCTATTTAGGTATGGACTTGAAGTATTTAATTGTATAAGCCAATCATTAGTAAAATTTTTAAACTGCATGCTAGAAAATGGTGGACCATTATCTGCAATCATGAATTCTGGTATACCGTGCCTTGCAAATATAGACTTCAGATGAGAAACAATAGTGTTAGCATTTGAGCCTGACTGTAGTAGTGCTAATTCAAAATTTTTGGAATAATAATCAACAACTATGAGATATTTTTTGTTGTTAAGTTCAAATATATCAACACCTACTTTGTTCCATGGTAATAGTTTATATTCATGAAACATAATAGGTTCCTTAGAATTGTTTCGACTAAAAGTAAGACAAGTATGACACTGATTAATATATTTTTCTATGTCGCTATTCATATTTGGCCAATATACAGTAGTTTTAGCCATGTCAATTGAACTATTAATTCCCTGATGACCTTCATGCAATAGTTTTAAGACATAACTTCTCATTGACTCTGGAATAATAATTTTATTTGACAGAAACAAAATACCATCAATTACATGTAACTTATCTTTAAGAGAAAAGTAGGGTTTTTCATTTTGATGAACTAATCTTTTATGCTCTGGCCAATTATTTTGACAGTATTGAATAACTTTAGTCAGAATAGGATCTTGACTAACCATCTGTTTAATTTCTTTGAGTTTATCTTGACTGACTGACAAAGATGACATGACTAAATTAATGTGTAAATCTATATCAGTTTCTAAATCCAGCAATATTTTCTCACCTAATGCTGCACGAGACAATGTATCTGCTATATAGAGAAAACGACCTGGTTTATATATAATATTGATTTCATAAGGCTGTAGGCGTAACATAATTCTTTGTAATCTAGCTGGTATATCATATAAAGGTTTTTTGAACAGTGAAATAAGTGGTTTGTGGTCTGTTTCAACAGTAACCATCTTACCATATATGTATTGGTGAAACTTATCACAACCAAATAGTACAGCCATTAATTCCTTTTCTATTTGAGAGTAATTTTTCTGGCAACTAGTCAGTGAGGCAGATGCATATGCTATTGGTTGTTTCTCATGTAGTATTACTGCACCAAGAGCATCTTTTGAGGCATCAACAGACAAAATTAATTCTTTATTTGGGTCATAATATGTAAGGACTGGAGCAGATGTAATAAGTTTTTTAATATTGATAAATTCTTGTTCGTGTTGTTCCGACCAGGACCAAACAGTTTGTTTAGACAAAAGTGTTCTTAATAGACTATTTTCCTTAGACAGATTAGGTATAAAAGAGCTAAGATAATTGACCATTCCCATAAATCTTTGTAGGTCTTTGATGCAAGTTGGACTTGGCATATCGCATATTGCTTTAGCTTTAGTTTGATCAACTTGTACACCATGTTGGTTAAATATATGACCTAAATATTTGACTTCTGAAGCACATATTACTGACATGTCTTTATTAAATTTTAAATTAATTTCTCGAGCCCTATCCAAGACTTTTTGTAGGGTCTCTTCGTGTTCACTAAGAGTTTTTGAATATATGAGGAAATCGTCCATCATTATTTTAACATTCTTAATGTCATGAAACCTTTTGACGTGACAACGTCTTATAAATTGGTTTGCCGGGTGACACTTCAAGAAACTGCGTTACGCTCCGCTCACGTTATGCGCTCACAATGAGAGCGAGTGAGAGGCACGCGTCCCTTCCACTCGGGCATGGTTAGCCCGCCTAAGAGCGAGAGAGACAGACATAAAAAGTGGAAGGGACGCGTGCCTATAAATTAATGTTTTAAATATAATTCTTTGTATAAATAAATGTTTTAAATTGTTACTATTATTTCATCCTTCTTCCTACTATACGAATGAATATTCACATTTAAATTATTTTACCACTCAAAGTCGTTGTCACGTAAAACTTTCGCCCGTATACCGACTTTACAGGCAACCAATTTTTTATCATCTCCGCATGGAATATTTCTGGTGCCGCGTTTATACCGCGGAAGACCGTTTAGGAAGACGAGTAAATCTGTAACGTCCAAAGGGTGTAATAAAGGTACATAGCTTTGACGAGCTCTCTGACAGTTTCAGCATCCAGAATCCTTTGTTGGCATCTAGAGTAGTGAAAAATTTTGCTCCAGCGAGGTCAGACTTAATCTCGTCTAGAGTGGGAAATTGATAAAATGGTCTCATGATGGCTTTATTAAGTTTTCTAGGGTCTATACATAACCTTAATTTACCATCCTTTTTTGTGGTAGCAACAATAGAACTCACCCATTCAGTAGGCTCTTCAACATAACAAATTATACCAGCTTTTTCTAGGTGATTAAGCTCTGCCTTCAAGATATTCCTCAGTCTGAATGGAACTCTTCGACATACATCTATAGTAGGAATGGCATCTGGCTTCACCATTAATTCACATCTGAAATCTCTTAGACAACCTATACCTTCAAATAAATCATGGTTAGAGTGGATTATGCTTTCACATGAATTTATTTTAACTTTATGTATTCTTTTTATTAGTTTTAGTGACTGACAAGTTTCTCTACCTAATATATTTTGGCTTTTCATATCTACAATGTGAAATAAGACATTATGTTTTTCATTATTGTAATCTAGGACTAAAAAACATTGACCTAAAGTTGGTATCGTTTCTCCACTATATGTTGATAACTGATGCTGACTTTTCTTTATAATTTCATGAGGGATTTTAAGCTGATTGAAAGTATTTATTGACAAGATATTGGTGTCTGCACCTGTATCTAATAAGAAGTTAATGTTTATGTTATTAATTGGTAATTCTAATCTCCATTGACTTGAATCTATGTTGTTAATGTGTATGGACCCTAACAATAGTGTACTTGTGTCTATATCTTGTGTATTGATTTGGCATACCTGAGCACTGCGACAAACTTTTGCAAAGTGATTGTACTTGCCACATTTTTTACATTGTGCTCCTTTAGCAGGGCATTTAAACCTATGTATTTGACCATATTTATTACACATATTTTTATATACTTGCTTGTATTTTTGTGTAAAATCGCTTGGCTGTCTGTAATTACTCGGCTGCCTGTTACTGCTTGGCTGTCTATGACTACTCTGATATCTTGACCTGTTTCTTGATAGCGGCCTCGTCTGGTGTTGATGTTTTGATGCTATTTGACCAACAAATGGTGTTGATTCTTCCAATGTTTTGGCCTGCTCCTTAGTAGACTCGATGTGTTTTGCCAGCTCTGTGGCTTCATCTAAAGTTGATGGTTTGCTTATTAGGATTTGTTCCTTTATGTACTGATTTTTTGAGTTGAGGTTCCAGCTAAAGATATCACGGACTAAGCTGTCTTCAAGTTTATGAAATTCACATTGACGGCTGATATTTTTTAAATCTGTGACGTAGTCATCTATTGACTCATCTGCACCCTGGCGTCTATTGAATAGTTTGTGGCGCTCCATCGTTATATTGATTTGTGGTATAAAATATCTCGTGAATTTATTTATTAGCGCGTCAAACCCAATCGTGTCAATGTCTTCGTTGAAAGAATAGAAAATTGGTAATGATTCTTGACCAATGAAGTGTAACAAAATGGCTACCTTTCGCGTGTCATTTTCGTCTTCTAAATCGTTTGCTCTTAGGTATATTTTTAGTTGTGTGCTCCAATTTCTCCATTCTATTGCCATGTTATTACTTTTTGTGTTGAGTGGATGAAGATTGCTTGTTCCCAGTGACTGCTTATGCTTCTGCACGTGCGCGCCGATGTCTCGCGGCGGCGGCTGCCGTGATGCGGATGTCTCCGGATTGAGTTTTCCTTTGTCCGTCATCGGTAACTTCTGACACCATGTAAGAAGTGGTGTGAAATACAAACACTGCACTTACGGATATTACTTTTTATTTGGTTATTATAGTTACATTAGGGAATAGCGTTGGCGTGTCCAAGGCGTGTCGCTTGCCAGACCAAAGAGAGAGGGGAGTTCGAGAGCGGGAAGAGACATTGCCTATGGTTGTCTTATTGTGTTGCTATATGTAATACTTGTGTTACAAATAGCAATTTTATTACGGATCCCTAATTTTGAAAAATAAAAATATAGCCTATAGCCTTCCTCGATAAATGGACTACTCAACACTGAAAGAATCATTCAAATCGGACCAGTAGTTCCAGAGATTAGCGCGTTCAAATAAACAAACAAACTAGAGAGTTCTCGCCTTTCGCCTATCGTTGCACCAAACCAAAGTTACTCTCCGAGCGGGAAAGCTATCCGTGCTGAACGTGAGATTTGCCCGTTACACGAGAGCATCAGATTTAGTACCGTCACTCGATATATATAGGAGCCAGCTGCCTCCCCACCGCAGTGTGCGAGGCCTTTGTCTCGCTTTCCTTCGTGTCAGTGTGCTTGGCTTTCTATCGCGCTTTTGTTTTATACTATAAAGCTTCGCTTCTTTCGGGTGTACCTACGACACTGTTTTTTTTTGCATTCGACTTCTCTGAGATTTTAGTTATCTGTCATTCTTCTCCAGGAAAGAACCATTTAGGCTAACGATTGCCAGAATTAGCAATTAGTATATGTATGCGGAGATTGGTTCGAAAATTCGTGTCCTTCTATTTTTCCTACTTTCTTGTTGTCAATTTTAGTTTTTTCCGTTAAATGTTTCTAAATTAATTACTATTCTATTCTCAGGATTTGTTCTTGTTTGAATCCTTAATACCGTAGGGGTAGGCAGAGATCACAAATTTCCACATTCCACGGTCCTGACATACATCTCTCGCTTCTTCAAGTAAAATATAAAAAAAACCGAAAACAGTATGGAAAGGCCTTAACCAGAAAATCTTACTGTGCACCTCAGCCCTTACAGTTTATTTGAGTCATATGAGTAAATACCTCGAACGCTGTAGCACTCAAGTCTGTGGGTCTTAACTATTTGTTTCGTCGTAAATAAATGGGGTGCTTTTAAGCGAAACGAGGCTCTTAATGCACATTTTATATAACGCTACTTAAGTGATCAAGAAAATATACAATTACAATAAATATGAAGTCTTTATAACAAAAACAGAGGAGCGATATTAAATGTTATAAAAAAAACTTATGGTATCTAGCACAATAATTTACAGTTTACTTAATTCGTTCATAGATGGCGTTACCTACTTTATAATAATAATAAATTACGCTTCATTGCACAAACAGATAGGATACAGCGAAATAATATAACAAAGAAAACTATACAGACAGGTGGCCTTATTGCTAAACAGCAATCTCTTCCAGGCAACCTTGGGTAAAAAATTATAAATAAAGGTAAAAGGATAATAATGAAGCGCACCCAGCGCGTATTGAGAGGAAAAAATATAAATATATAATTTTATAGGTAATGGTGGATATAAAATAATAAGATAAGAAAGAAATAAAGATAAAATAGGATCAATAAAGATTGGAGGATAGAAAATAATTGTTAACTCTGTCGCGAAAGGATCCAAGAGTTTGAGCCTTTCTGATATCCTTTGGTAGTGAGTTCCATAAACGGAGAGCGTAAACAGTAAAGCCATATATTTTTTTCTGTAGTACTGTATACTGTTATTAAATATTCAGATAATAAAAGAAACTCATATTTATTTTATATACATGCAAAGAATAAAATAAATAAGTATCTTTCATTTGAGCTACCAAGATCTTCATAGATCCATCGGATTTTCTCACTTGATCCCAATCAACCCCGGGGGCCAAGACAGAATCCACGATGGAACGAACTCACTCAAAAGGTGCCTAGTCACCCATGCTTTGAAAACGGACGGATTATAAGTACTCGGAAATACAGACGCAGGGAGGGAGTTCCACTCCTTTGCTGTGCGTATTATAAAAGGTGTTGAGAAGCTCTTGGTGCGAAGGCTATGAATAGCAACCAAGAAAGGTTTGCCGCCTGCAGTGCGTCTGGAAGTCCGATGGAAAAAAGAGATGACGGTATGAGCATATGCAGCTCCTGCGCACACCCTCCAAAGTTCTGTAGAAGACCGACAGACAGGCAACTTTGCGGCCTTGTGATTATTTGTACGAGCAATATGAAATATTTTTACAAGTATTCGGCCATCTAATTTAGATATAATTATCTAGCAGTTATTTGTGTCAATGATTTCTTTCTTTTGTACAGTTACACCATTCTGTTACGCCATAACTTCCCGAGTTAATAACCGATCTTAATATTTTTTTTTGTGGAATCGAATCAACACATTTAGGACTACTAGATCGTGGCGGAGCCCGAATTCTTCACAAAAATTTAAAAGTTGTGACCAAAATCTTTGGTCCAATGGGATTTCCCATTGAAATATAAAGCGCACGGTTTTTGAAAGGTTTCATTCTTATGAAATTTAAAAATTAACTAAACATTATTGTTTATTTTATTTTTTTTTAGTATTACGCTCCGCTCCAAAATATGGTACCAACGAAGCTTTATGCTTAGTGACTTCATCAACCTAGTTATTTTTTAAATTCATTGATTACTTTAGGTTTAAAAGGTGTTGTCCAGCAAATTAAAAATTGTAGCCGAATATAATTTGTCTCACTTACACGTAAGCGCTATAATGACCTAACTCAAATAATGCCATTAATGACAATAATGAAAATAGAATTCCCTTTATTTAGCAATGTTGAATATACACAACATCCGAAACGTAAATTAATTCCACGAAATATAGCAATTTATTCTATATTATAACACCACAAAATTAAAACAATAACGAAACCCAATGTATAACAAAAAATAGAGAGACAAGTGCCAATATTGTGACACTTAGCGGCAAAATGGCGTCGGGTAAAGTTAGAACTCGCGGAGAGAAAGCCTTTTTTTAATTCATCTAAGGTTATTTTCAGATTAAGCAAAATTTATGATATAATTTACATAAACTATAGCCATTCTTCATATCATTTTACTAATTTGGTTTAGAACTACTTTTGGTAATAAAATAACACTGCAAAATTATGAATAGTATCAATACGACTCCATCGATGGGCCTATCGATAGTAAGTTATTTTTTATATAATAAAAAAATCAATAAAAAATTGTTTTGTTGTCAATAAATGGTTCTCCTTGTCTCTCTCTCTCTCACTCATGTTAGATGTAGGGAAATTTGTAAATATAGACTAGACTTATAAAGATCTTATCAATATGTTTTCGTATGAATGAGTTAATTGTCCCCTTTTCTTTATATTTGATTAGTGTTCATTATTAACATAATAAATAAATAAATCTTTTATTACATTCACATCAATTAGCCTAATCCAAAGAAAATACTGTACATGGATAATAGGGTAAGGGATAGACATACGTATGATACATAGATATGTAACATTCATAAAAATATTCATAAACATCCAAGACTCAGCTACAAATGCTCGTATTCATCATACAAATATATGCCCCTTTCGAGATTCGAACGCAGGACCGTCGTCGATGTGAAAGGCAGGATCGCTACCGTTTCCACCCCCCACGTAAAAACGCACGAAGGGGGGAGAGGGTCTCTTCCCACCCTTCCCCGCTGGGAAGGGTTGGGTCAAGAGGCCAGTAGCGCAGGCTCGCGGGATGGATGCGCTCGCGAGCGGAATGCGCTTGAGGAGGACCCTCGGGAACGGCTTCCCGAGGGTATGACCCTTACTCGGCACCGCCGGGTGATACCGAAGTTTTCTCCGTTATCACCTGGCGTGGCCGAGAGGGGGCTCGATGGGATGGCGACCGCGGAGGCCCTCCGGGAACTTTTGAATCGCCTCTCTACTATCGCTTCCATCGCCTATGCTCCCGGGAACTCCGGGAGCATAGGCGAGGTCCGTCCACGAGCGCGGACCCACACTGGTCCGGGTCGCGGCCGAGTCCGGCAAGGGACCACGCGACTCGCACCACTGTGTATTGGGACGCCGCAGTTTTTAGTGGGTAGGCCTCCAAGCCTTTACCGGGCACTCGGCCGGGTAGGGGCATTGAGGAGAGTCCCACATAACCATCGGGTTCTCCTCGCACGATGGATTGCTTAATGCCGTTTCCTGCGAAAAAAAAAGTATCGCTACCGTTGCACCTAAGGTCGTTAAGATAAGGCTATAGTATAGTTATTTAAAACAGATGTTTGTTGACTTTGTTATAATCAGCGATGTAATGAAGCCTTAAAACTATCTACTATAATAAAATGATGTTGTTTTATGGGGATTATGTTTGATGACGGCGTATAGGCGTTGTCAGTTAAAACACATCTGAATGGAAAGTAGGTAAAAATGGTAGACTATTCAAAACAACTTATTTTAAGTACATTTGAACAGTTATTTTGAATCGAAGCTTTTATAGGGTTGTTCGTGCTCGCATATAGGAGCATGCCGCGTGGCCACTCTATCCGTGCTAAGCGTCAGATTTTACCATTACACAAAAGCGTCAGATTTTTTTATTTCATTTCATTATATCTAATAAAAAAAAATAGCGAAAAAGGAATCTGTTCTTTGTAATCGATTTTAAGTATTATTTTTGCTATTTTATTTTTCTATATGAACGCGATGTAATAAGTATTTAAGTATACATTCTTTCTCAAGTTTTCTATTTATAAAATTGTAAAAAGCCTTAAGAAAACAACAGGATTAAGTTGTAAACATCCCTCACTCACAGTGATTCCCTTATAATATAGAACTTGATCCTTAGATAATTCTCAAGTTTCACATTTGACCTTGGTTTCGGATCCCAAGTAATTGTCTAGTTGCTAACAAGTTTGAATGATATCTTGAATTATAATTCAGTTTTTTTTTTTATTTTGAATGGGTTCGCTCCTAATCATAATCAAGTCTGGGGGCCAAGGCGGGATCTACGATGGAACGAGCTTATCCAGACGTTGCCTATACACCCAGGCTTTAAAAACGGACGGGTAATAAGTTCTCGGAAATACAGACGCAGGGAGGGAGTTCCACTCTTTTGCCGTGCGCATTATGAAAGATGTTGAGAAGCGCTTAGTGCGACAGGTAGGAATAGCAACCAAGAAAGAGAAGTAGTCCGTAGTTGCCTGGACGTCCGATAGAAAAAGGGAGATGGCGGTATGAGCAAGTGCAGCTCCTGAGCACACTCTCCAAAGTACATTCTGTAGATCGACAGATAGGCAACTTTGCGGCGATGAGCTAAGATTTAATTAAACCTTGAATAAGAATTAAGTTTTATTTCAGAGGTGTCACGTTATCTGTGACGAACAAGTTGGCTGCGAAGCATCCAGGTAATCATCATATCAGCCGAAACACATGCTGTGCTGTATGTATGACCTTGGCGTCTTGCTGGACAGTAAATTGGTATAATCGTCTAATTTTCAATATATAACTCAAAAAGCCAGCAAGATATTAGGTTTCTTCCACAGAATCACCAAAAGTATAATCTGTCAAAATTTTGTACTATGCATATGTTCGAAATATTATGGATTACGCCTCACCAATCTGGTCTCCATTTTATGTAAAGTCTATTTCGCGGCTCGAGTCCGTGAAGCGAACTTTTACTCGCCGCTCATAATATCGCCTAAAGAGACAAGAGGATTACACTGATCGTCTCCGCTTCTTTAATTTGCTGTTTGGTTTAGTGTCATCAAATTAATTTGATCAACGAAAGTGTAATACATAAACAAACTCACATTCATATTTATAATACATATAAGTTAGTTTTATTATTATTTACAAGGAATTATTATACAAAATAGTTAAAACAATGTATTCCTTTTGCTAAAAACATTTTTGTTGTGTGTTTTATGTGACGTTAAAATGATATGGTTTATCAAACATGAATGAAAAAATGTGTCCTATGTACTGTTATCACTTAAATTTCTTGTCATTTTTATATTTTCTTAGGGTTGGAGCTTTAAGTCATATTATAATTATAGTATTTATTTTGAACTAAAGTTATTGCTACCTTATTAAATTATTTTTTTGTTTTTCCCTATATATTATTGCAATGTTTAAGGATACTTACTTAAAACAAATACTTGTTGACTTTGTTGCAATCAACCATGTAATGAAACCATTACTATTATTGTGATTTTACAGAATAATTTGGTTGAATTTTTGGATTATGTATGCTGACGACGTACAATATTATAAATGCCATTACTTCTGTTAAAGCTGACAAGTTTCTTGCGTCCGTTCTTCTTGTCAGTTAAAAACCTTCTAAATGAAAGGTAGGTCAAAATAGTAGACAATTCAAAACAATTTTTTATTTTTAATAAAATTATTTTTCATTTCATTTCATATTTCTATTAAACTACCTCTGTAATAACAGTCGTAAATTCTCATGATAGGTTTCGAAACTCATCTCAAAAAACCGTTAAAGGTCACGCTAATCTTATATCAGTACACAAAAGGTTTATCCTTTCCCATATATATAAAAGAGCAATAATTCCGCTGGAGTTTTCCTGTAATAGTGTTACCTATTCGACGAAAACGGCCTGCGAACGCACAACATAATCAATTTCTTGAACGTTCGTTATCGATACAAAGGTGGCCGCGTCATTTGCAGCGATTGTAATGGCGACGTAGCGACAAATTGATATGAGAGTCATTTCGATTCAATAAACAACTTTATCTACTCTGATACTATAATACAAAGATTCTAAAACTGAAAACAAAATGCTTATGACAAACATTACGTACAGGCCAAAAATAATAAAAAAAAAAGTTTAATTACGATACAGGTCTTGTATGGACACCTGTATCATAATATAACTTTTTAATCATAACGATACACCTATACAACCTCCAGCTGGACCAAGGAGGTTGAACCTCTACTTTAAGAAGGTTTCAATGAACGAGTCCGCGACGACGCAACACGCATTCACAATCGATGTTTGCACCTTGGCGCCAACATTTGACATTTAAAAAATCTTTTCAATATTTAAACAAAGTTTGGTTTTGTTTGCAACATTGTTTTACGTATTATAGTATGAGAGTAGATAAAGTAGTGTATGACACTGTACATAACTTGGTCTTATAACACTCGTGTGATGCTATAAAAAAACTCGCCTACGGCTCGTTTTTTTAAAACACACTCATGTTATAAGAACCCTTATTATGCAACAGTATCATAAACTACTATATTTGGGATTTTTATTTAATCCTTATGCGTAAAAAAAAAACGTAATAAGTTGTTTTATTTAGGATTATTAGTGACAACAAATTGGTGGAGAGCAAGCTTCACTTATTAGCTCACCGCTGTAAAGTTGCCTGTGTGTTTGTCTTCTACAGAGAGTGTGCCCAGGAGCCGCTATACTCATACCGCCATCTCCCTTTTTCCATGGGACATCCAGACGCACTGTGGGCTACCACCTTTTCTTGGTTGCTATTCCTACCTGTCGCACCAAGCGCTTCTCAACATCTTTCATAATGCGCACAGCAAAGGAGTGGAACTCCCTCCCTGCGTCTGTATTTCCGAGTACTTATAACCCGTCCGTTTTCAAAGCCAGGGTGAATAGGCACCTTCTGGGTGAGCTCGTTCCATTGTGGATTCTGTCTAAGCCCCCGGGCTTGATTGGGATCAAGAGCGAACCCATTCTATATTAATAAATAATAATAAATAAATAATAAAAATAAAATAAATTTTTAATTTATTAATCAAAATAAAAAATAAATAAAAACAAAATTAATATAATTTAATATATAGAGCATAATGAATTAACATATGACAATAATTCAGAGGACACAAATTGATTTGTGTTTTCTAGTGTTTTGACGTTTCGTCGTGGTTTAAAATGCTGCCTTTTTTAAAAAAGGGCAAGCGTTGCTTATCTTTGTAAAGAATAGTCTGACATTAATTATAGTTTTTTTTAAATATTTGACTGTCGATTTATATATTTTTTTCATTACCAACTTGTGAGCCGAGTAGATTTTTGCTGGTATTATCTATTAAAATTTATCATATAGCATTCAATAGCATTCAAAATAAAATAAAATATAAAATCGACAGAAATTAAAGTTTTAAAATATATTACGTAACTTATAACGGCAAGTAAAAGTTTAAGTGAAAACAAAACCTGGGCCATCAAAAAGTTATAACTTTTCATGGAAGTTCGATAGTCGTTTCACGGAATCTTTTTACATTTTTTTGTATTTTTAAGGGTTCTTTTCCAAAGAAGTCTAATGAAGTTAATAAAAAGAATAAAGATATCCATCTATATATATATATATATATATATATATATATATATATATAAAGTGTCACAGTGTTTGACCACGCTGAACTCCGAAACTACTCAACAGATTTTGACGCTTTTTTCTTCAGTTTGTTGGATTTGTTCCAACTTACTACGTAGGATAGGTTTCATTTTAATTTATAACACAACAAGGCGTGGCCGAGTCTAGTATATCATATAATGTTAATAGTAGCTTTTATTCTAGGTCAACGGAAAATACCCTTAAAATTTTGATTCCCTTGAGAGTGTCGAATTATACTTTTTTGCGGCATAAACGGTCGTATCTTTCTTTCATATTAACTCAGAAAATTTATTTTTTCACAGCTTCAAAGGACTGTAGATCTAACTATATGGTTTTAATTTCAACTCGATATCTCCACGCGTTCCCGAGATAAAGGATCTTGACAGACAGACAACAAAGTGATCCTATAATGATTCCGAAAAAAACGAACTTTCCTATAATGACTCAGGTTTGGGGTTTATGGTACCGTCCTTTTCTCTGAATCCCATATCACAAGTGCTTTAGCTACTAAACCTGGGTTCAGATCAATTGTATGGGATGTTGTGTAACATTCTTTTAAGACGGTTTTAAATGTAGATCGGTGTTATTCTAATCTACCGGACTCTACAAAACATCATTACATAATAACATTACATTATAAGACTTTAATTGCTAAAAAAATGTGGATTGTGGATACATTTTTAAAGAGCTCATGTTTTGCTCATGATATACAGCGTGCAAATTAAATGTGGTTCAATCTTATTAGTTAATCATTTATATCCATATTAACCAATTCGTTGCGACATACAATTACCAGAAGCGAAGGCTATGAGCTTAAGTTAAGAGAAAAATTAAGATAGTTTTATTTTCTGGGTAGATTTCCCTAACACTTAATTTGAAGGAGTTAAAATGACACGACTCCCGTGCCTAACGCCACACGCAAAAAAGTCCGCAAGGAATGGGTAATAAGAGTAAAATCAAGTTAATAAATAAAGTATATTATCTAATTATGTCGTAACACCGTAAGTGTCAAATTATATTCTTTCGTCAAATAACTCTTTTATCTTAAAAAATGATTTTCCAATTAGCCAATGCATTAATTTCCTTCTTAATGAGTTTATATTTGTTCTAAAATGTCTTTTCTTATCTTATATATTTGAATACCATTTAAGCTTCCAAAACATTGTCAAGATCTATCTTAAGATAAACCCTTCATTTTACTCTCAAATACCCTTTGTTATATTTGCTTTCCAAATATGCGACGGGACATTATTCCTGTCGATATGTGCAAATCACCAAAGATCAGTCAAGCTTTGAGAGTAGGGGGAGGGAATGATTCAATCCTTTCTTGGAAGGCAAAAAAGATGTCATCAATTTCAATCGAGCCACTGATGGCTATGGATTACTGCCTACTTATTAACTATGGATAATTTTTAATGTTTATTTCAACTTTTAAATGACTAAAACTACGAATAGATAACAACAGTAAAAGATGAGGATACTATATAAAAACACGGTTACCAGATTCACGACGCCTTTTGAAATACAAGAGCGTCAGATTAAGTAGACTTAACGACATTTACAATATTATTATTCGTCACCATATATAATCTACACAAAAACAATATTATTCTTTTATCATATAAGGTGAAGTAAGAAATATATAAACAATATATTATATCATATAAGAGTTGTTGCTTTATCGATTGTTATTGTTTTAAAGTGTTGGATACATATATATATATATATATATATATATATATATATATATATATGATTTTTAATTATTATAATTATCTACTTTTATAAGAATTTCGATACCTCTTACTCCTAGCTTTACTTTTCTGGATTTAGCTGATGATGCAGGCTGCAAAATAGCTTACATATTCCCACTAATTAGCCTAGCCCACAGTAAGCACTATGGGGCTTGTATTATGGATGATAGGGTAACGGATAGACATACATATACGATACGTAAATAAGTAATATTTATAGAAATATATATAAATACCCATTACTCAAGTACTAATATTCGTATTCATCACACAAACATCGTCCCCTTCCGGGATTCGAACCTTGGACCGTCGGCGTCGGTGCGAAATCTACGCTATTGTGTAACTTATTCACACACTTTCGAACTACCTTAATAAGCCAAACTTTTCTCATTACAGGTAAGTACGTGGCATCAAATATGCATATTTCGTTATAGCATAAACTTCAACCCTGTTGTAATAAGGTAAGGTTTATTTTAAATCGAATTTAATAATATTATTTACTTTTTACAGATATAAATGAAATAAAATTAAATATTCAACGTAGGGCAGAAAAATATTAAATTTTCAATTACCGACAAGATTATAATTCTGTCAAATATAAACCCAATGGATGACTTAAATGTCACAATTATTATAGTTTAAATAATTTTTTGATGGAAAAAATTAACCTATAATTTATTATTAATTACCTTATTATTATAATAATATTATACATAACAATACAATACCACTATAATGATGAAATCATTTAATATATTTTTATATAGTTTTTAGATTTATTTACCGACACCATTGTATGGAAGTGAATCTTGGGTTTGGCAGAAGAAGCGCGAATGTATCATTAATGCAGTGGAAATGAGAGCTCTGAGAAGAATAGCTGGAGTGAATTTGATGGATAAAATAAGGAATGATGTTATAAGAAAATGGTGTTGTGTGGAAGAATATATAGTGACAAAGATTGAAAAAGGGATGCTTAGATGATTAAGACACGTAGAGAGGATGAACGAAAGAAGATTGACATGACATATATATGAGGCGAAAGTGCATCGGCAAGTCGGAAAAAATCCAAATCCAATATGGCTGCCACAATACGGCCTATTGCATATTTTCTCACGAACTACTAAAAATGGGTATCTTTTATTCGATACTTGACTAGTAGAATACGGCATACCGTGATAGATTTCTTATCTAAGATGACTGCCCGGTTCGAAATGGCGGATTTCATATTTCTTGTAATCTCCTTAATATAGATAATAAGTATAAGTTGAAATAGCTTCACATATAGAACACAGAGATAGTTTTTTAATACTTTTTTATAAAAAAAAAACATATTTATCACAAAGACTTCAAATGTACGCAAATTAAAATCAACTGTACTTTTTGGAGCTTCATTAAAACTTTTTCTCTTCCCAAGAATGATTGTCCTGTTTTTTGAAATCTAAAAACTTTGAAAAGGCTAGTGTATCTTTATTTCTTCTGTTAAAGTGATGATGTCATTATTTTTTATTAATGTCAGATCAAAAGTACCTGTTTGTGCTGATGTGTAGTAGTAAAAACTGTTTGTGATGCGAATACAATGTATTACTATTTTTACAAAATTTAATGAGTATTTTGCAAACAATGAAAATGTGAAGCCTTGTGTGCGACCAAGATTCGATAGTCACGACTTCGAACGATTATCCAACGTCATAATCTTCCATAAGTAAGTGTCTGAGAAAAGGATATAGCAATTATGATGAAAGCAGTGATGTCGTTACTTGAGATGGTAGAAGCTTAACGCGTGAACAGTACCTTTAACCAACGAATATGTATGAATGAGTTGATGAGAGTTGAAGAAGCGAGAGATGTATGTTAGGTTCGTGGTAAGTGGAAATCTTTGATCTCTGCCTTGTGATAAAAGCGTTACTGTATTTATGTATTATATTTAAATAAACTCGAATAACGACGCGTCTATATTTCTATTTTAAATTTAATCCTGTCGTTTCGACTCCTTACTGGAGCCCTAATCAGCCTAATCAGCCTAATCAGCCCTAAAGTAATGGTCGTCATATATGTGACTTCTGATCGGACAAGTTTTTAACTATTAAATCTATAATCTAAGATCAAAGTGATTTGTGTGTTTGTCTGTCCGGTCTTTTTCCCGCTCTTTTTCCATTGTATCAATAACGTTACCATAGCAACGCGTTAACCGCAAGCAGTTCGTCTACCGGACGCTAGATGGCGCTAACGGAAAAATATGTAATAATAGAAAAAATTAAAGAATTTTGTCCACCCGTGCGAAGCCGGGACGGGCCGCTATTTTATACATAAAAATTGTTTTATTTGTTCATTTTAAAGTGTTAGAATAAACGCATCGTTGAGCTGGTAAAAGTGTTTTTATTTATATGTGCGAAAGGCGAAAAACTATAAGAATAAAATAAAAAATAAAAATATATTTATTTCGTTAAAATTATGTATAACAATTAAGAAGGCCCCAATCCCTATTGGTTGGGGCCTTCTTTGAAATATTATATACTTGTACTAGAGGACCCCGTTCTTCCATATCGTATATTAGGTTAAAAAATAAAACTTATCAAAGAAATGGTACCTGTGTTTGTGTGTGTGCGTGCTAATAAACTTATTATATTTCTTTCTTACTTAGATAATAGATACTGTTATCATAAATCACAGACTTATCTTGTCATAAACCATAGTTGTCTTGTCTGTCCCATAAATATAATGCCCGGCCACTATTAGTATATTCATTTCCTTGTACAAGTCACTGAGAGTATCTCTAGGGCGAAGGTTGTACGAGTATATTAAGCGGACAGCGCTTTTCTGTAGCACAATAACGCTTTTAATACTAATAGCTGAGTACAATAAAAACCATCCATAGGACAATATTACTCTATGAAAATAAGTGACATAAAACCTTGTTATTTCAATATTGAGTTGTCTTTTAGAGATCGCTTTTTTAATGGCAATTAAAAAAGCTCTTGACCACTATCTCGCCTGATGGTAAACGACGATTTGATCTAGAATGTGACGAGCCTGCCTAAAAGATACCTTTTCACTCGTGAATTGAAGACCTGTAAATTGTATTTATCAGGAAACACAAAATTGAAATCAAAACGCTTAATACGACTCTTTGGTATATCAACCATATAATGGTGGCGTCTATTTATAACTCTGATTGGCCGATGAAAAAATGGGTACAGCGCAACAAGGCTGTGCAATTCTGCTGCACACTGTCCGAAATGTGTCCTTTAAAAGACAGATAAGATAGCTACCTTCCCTCTATGCTCGCTTTAATGATTTGGCTGCCCATTATTACAAGTTAGTTTTAAGCAATTATCTGTGTTGTGATGACCAGTGATAACGTGTAACGAAGACGGGACTATGGGCCAAATAAAAAGGCTCAAGGGTCACCCAAAGAGCATCGCGCTATGTTCGGGGCTTCCCTACGTGATCGAATGAGGAAATCCGTTAGAGAACCAAAGTAACCGTCTTAGCCCGCAGAATTGCCAAACTTAAGTGGAAGTGGGCGGGGCACATAGTTCGTAGAACTGATGGATGAAACTGGAAGACGAAGCGTAAGCAGCTCTCGCACTCGGTGTACGGACGATCTGTGTTGTGTATCCTTTTGTTTATGTGGTTGAAACAATAAAGTATTGTATTAGTTAAAATCCTTATTTTTACAGCCTATAACGTAGAACTGTGTAGACACAGTTCTACGTTATAGGTTATGTCTTATATATTTTCTACGCTGACCGGTCCTGCACTGCCCGCAATTTCAACATTAATATTACCGGGACCGCTCATTGTGGAGACCCTTGGGGGAGGTTTTTGTAAAGTAGTAGACGTCATTCGAGTGAGACGACGAAACGACTTATTTATTGAAGTTTATATAAAAGCCAGTCTGCTTTAAGTAAGGTAGTGTAAATGTTATGGATTTTGATGTTATCTTTGAATTAAACGCGTTGCTATGGTAACGTTAATTGATACAATGGAAAGAGAGCGGGAAAAAGAGCGGACAGACAAACACACAAACAACAAATTTGTGTTCTTAGATTATAGATTTTTAACGATAATTTTGTACTTTTGCAGAAATGTAAAACTTTTTTTTAGAGCATTAATTAAATTTGTCATCTGATATTCAGATTGATTTAGTACTTTTTTAGTTTTGGAATGACGCAGACGCTTATGCTGAGGAAGGGTGGTGGTGACGAAGTGGTACCCTTCAGAATGTTATAGACAGATGGGATTTGCCATTGCCACGGGGTACGGTTCAGCTACACACATCTTAAATCCTTAACAGTGTTTTGAAGGGAAAACTTCTTTAGCATCGTTGTGATTTGAAAGTCGATGAAACGAAATAGTGACAGTAAAAAGAGCCCATAAGATTTAACATAAGAGAAAAAGATAGAAAGCATTATGTACGTGTGTTAATACGTGTTTGTGTGCGCATGCGTAGTACAAAGCATGAGAGAAGGCATCACAACAACCGTGGTATTTTGTACGTGTACGTATTATTTTTGAAGGTTTCACTTCTACCACAGGTGAATTGCACACATGCTTTTTCATGTCTGTTTTATTGTACTTTACTAACCCTAGTCAAACATTATTGTAACTATCCCATTATACGGACTCTGCCCGAAATAAATGAAAATAATAACAATTGGCCTCGCATTTATTTAATGTTAGTATTTTAACTAGAGTACTCTTTGTGTTTATGTTGTATTTGTTTTTTCGGAGTTCATTCCTTAAGAATTAATTGTCATGAAAATGTAATAATTGTAATGTAGTAATTGTTATTAATATTAAGAGTCAAATTTAGCGATCGATAGATTATTAAGACTTTTTGCTCACGTCTCTTCGGTCCGAAGGTCCAGCGAGTGTCACAATAGAATGAGCGACAAAGCACTCACTCACTCACCATTCACTCGGACCGGTGGCTCGTTACGGCTCACTCAACAAGAATGCTTTTGTGCGCTTTGATCGAGAGGTATTAAGCTATGCACAGGTCAATATATTTACCCGTATTACCGGGTCAGGTAAATGATATTGCTTCGGTGACATTGTGCTATTGTATGTCTAAAAGATGAAAGTTGTGTTTTTTACAATCTTTAATTTATTTTCATCTGTCCTGGTATATGTAATGAAATCTTGCAAGTTAGATTTGATTCCCGGTTTCCGATTAATTTGAAATTAAAATTTTGTATGCATATGTATATCGCGTGACAATGCAATATTATGATATAACAAGCGGCCCGTCCCGGCGCATGTTTTATTTTATATTTAATCCTGACGTTTCGACTCCTTTACAGGAGCCGCAATCACAGGATGACTTCTTAGTCATCATCTTTGATGGTTGTCACGTATTTTCTACTACCTTCACAATATTGTAATCGGGCACGTTCCTAATTATTAAATTATTTTATATAAATCAAAAATTTTTATTTTTACATGTTATTTAGTTATTAAATTCTCACTACGATTACATTGTATACTACTGAGTCTACTACCAGTTCGGAAATTGGAAGACCCTTCCGAGAAGAACTAGCGAAAGAAACTCGGGCAGGGGGCCCGACCTCCATCTTACTGTTATTATTTGCATAAAGAGCTAATGTAGGGCTCTCAATTCACTAATCCTCCATTTCTAATGGTCGGGACCCATTCGGGTCCTGACTTCTGCAATTTCCGTATGATAGGTATGACGACTTTCTTGCTTTATGGTTTTTCATTTCCAAATTACACAGAAACGCCGTTTTTATTATATTTATCTACTCTGATACTATATTACAAAGATTCTAAAACTGAAAACAAAATGCTTATGACAAACATTACGCACAGGCCAAAAATAATAAAAAAAAAATTTAATTACGATACAGGTCTTGTATGGACACCTGTAACATAATATAACTTTTTAATCATAACGATATACCTATACAACCTCCAGCTGGACCAAGGAGGTTGAACCTCTACTTTAAAAAGGTTTCGATGAACGAGTCAGCGACGACGCAACACGCATGCGCAATTGATGTTTGCACCTTGGCGCCAACATTTGACATTTAAATTGTAATATTCAGAACATCAATAATTATTACAAGTAAAAATAAATTTGTTGTTATATTTAGCGTTTTATTTGCAATATTGTTTTACGTATTATAGTATGAGAGTAGATAAAGTAGTATATGACACTGTACATAATTTGGTCTTATAACACTTGTGTGATACTATTAAAAAACTCGCCTACGGCTCGTTTTTTTAAAACACATTCATGTTATAAGAACCCTTATTATGCAACAGTATCATAAACTACTATTATAGTTTTGCGTTTTATACATACAGGGTCATTTTATAAACACCATCCAAATTTATATATTATATTCTTTGAAGAAAGTAACGAAACAAGATTTTTTTCTTTTAATATCACTCAGTACTAAAATATTAAGTTAAGCCTTCACAAAGTTATCCGAGGAAAACTACCGATTGCTGTCACAGTCATGCTACGCACGGTGTTGTAGCAGATGATTACACGACCCCCGCACCGCCCTCCCGTATTTCATTGATACATTACAATGATTTTCATAAGTTGCAAATTTAAACGAAAAAAAATAGGAACGTCAAATTGAAGAAGAGATAAGTTGATTTGTTCTTTGATTATAACAATATTAATCGATAACACTTTTAATAAATAAAAAATGAACATAAAAGTAAACCACACCTTAGGCACTTACGTCGCATTTTTTAAAATTTAATCAACTTATGTACAATAATTGGTTGGAGTAAAGCAAAGGGTGTTTATTAACCACAGAATCTAAAAAAACACAGGGATCGCAAAGGCAATTCGAAAATCGCAAAAACAAATACAGTGCCAAAACCTTAGTACCTACCTACCTAAGTTATTTTTGTCTATTTTACACGATAGGATAAAGAAATGTATAATTAATAGTTCTATATTTTTGTGAAAAATTTCACAAGTCTTAGCCGCCCTGCACACATTTTGCTTTACTCCAACAAAATAATTAATTAAAAATCCAAACAAAATACACTTACATGAAGTTTGAAAACAATCACTTTACCTTAAAGTGTAGGTAATTTTTCTCTAAACAGTCTTGCACGTTTATGAACATTGTCTTTAATTGTATTACTTGTTTTTTCACTTTGTCACTTAGTTATGCACGGATTATATTCATATTTAAGTTCTCGAGGCTTTGGGCCTTCTTCACATAAACCCGTCGTTCAATTTCGCCCTCGATTTCAATTGCAAGTGTGAACACATTTCGTTAGGTAGATAATTATGCGACGTAAATGCGTGAACGCAACATTATACATCGCGGAAAGTCCGCGGGTGACTGATTTCATTGCGCCGATGTCGTTACAACTTGCGCGCGCAACTCGGTGGGGCGCTTCGGGCGGTCGGTCGTTCAACTGTAAGTACCTATTTTGCCAGTAACCAGCTGTTGTAATAATTCACACGGACAAAATTTTTTTTGCGGAAATTTTACCTCCCAATTTTTTTTCATAAATGAAGTGTTTGAATAATATCTTATGCCTAGAAAAAATTTGGATGGTGTTTATATAATGACCCTGTATAATTCTATTGTTTTATTATTTTTATTTTGATATACCCAGTGTCACTCTCACAGTAAATACAAATTTATCGACACCTCTTAAGCTTAAATTCATCGAGCCGTTCAGGCCGCAGAGCGTGCCAAACAATTATACATACATACATACTCTCGAAAAACATAACTTTTTTTGGCGCAGTCGGGTAAACAATTTATACGCTTTTCAACTTGCAGGTTTAATATCAAACAATATTAAATGGAAACGCACTAAACATTTCAACTAATAATAATATGGCGAGTTAATAAATAATGAAAAGTTATCCCAAAACAATTTAGAACACGGTAAAACTCAATTCTGACAAATTCAAACAAAAAACAAAACAAGAGCAATACGCTCTTTTAAAACAAATTTAGTAAACCCGACTTAAGCTGACCAATTTATCTCCCGTGTAAACCACGTAAAACAGTTTTCTTTTGGTTCAAACAATAATTTCATCAAGTCACGATCGCATCGTCTCTTACCATCAGCCGAGATAGCGGTCAAGTGCTTTCCTATTCACAATAAAAAAAATGTACTAAACAAAAGCGATCACATATCATAGGCAATACTCATAATTTCCTTGGAAATTTGTAGCGTATTTTATAGATAATGATGCACCTAATACCAGAAAAATAATCATAACTTTCAATCACGTGTAAATAAAGAGGTTTTCTTTTTAGGGTTCCGTATCCAAATGGCAAAAAACGGAACCCTTATGGATTCATCATGTCTGTCTGTCCTTCCTTATGTCACGGCCACCTTTTTTCCAAAACTATAAGAACTGTACTGTTGAAACTTGGTAAGTAGATGTATTCTGCCCTCAGGTTGGATTCAAACCCACAACATAATTAAATTAAATACATTATTACAGCTGGTTCCAACTTAATCGAATGTTTAATATTTGTAAAAATATTACTTTCGATGTTGAAGGTAGCGTTCAACATTGGTGGAACGATACTAGCTCATAGTAGAAGTTGAAATACGTTTGTAAATTTCGACGCTTCTGCCAGCGTCTCGGTAGCTCAGCGATCAGAGTACTCGCCCGGATAGGTCATGGGTTCGAATTCCACCTAAGGGCTCGGAGGCGTAGTTGTTTTTTAAAGGCGTATATTATATCGTATAGAAATATGATCGTGTATGCAAATATATTTTTTGTTATCAATTTTTTTTTGTTACAAATATTAGAAAATCATTTTTCAGTGTTGATCTATATTCAGGTGTTTCACCATGTGTCGCTGTTGTGTTAATTCTCAAAATTTATTTTGCTTTATACATGGCTTATATTCACCAAAAAGTAAAAAAAAACCGTATTACGCCTTTGATTTCGAAGTGTTTTCATGCAGACTTTAATAATCCATACTAATATTATAAATGGGAAAGTGTGTTTGTCTGTTTGTCTTTCTTTCACGCAAAAACTACTTAATCTATCATCATGAAACTTCGTTCATATATTTTTGAAGGTATTAGAAGTAACATAGGATACTTTTTATTCCGGAAAAATAAGTTGGTCCCGGGGAAATATTTTCTTACCTACAGTGATAAACGACATCCACGCGGGCGGAGCCGCGGGCAAAGTCTAGTAATAATATAATAATAATAAAAATAATATGGCATTAATTGCAATTTACATTCATCGGTCTTAACATAATATATGTTATAATGTGCTGATATAATAATATAATCATTCCATTTTAATGTACATGAGACTCATTACTATTATAACTAACATAATTTTTATCTTATTTAAAATCATAACACTAAATTAGAATTTACATATAAAACATCTTATCTTAAGTGAGGCGTATTCATTTCAGCAAAACGGTAAAATTATTTCAACATTTAACATTAGGCGGTTTTAACGAACCACTTTCCCTCATTTGGTACACGAGAGTGTCATAAAGGTTTCATTGTGACTATTATATTTTAGATAACTGTTCTATTGTTCTAAATACCTTTATATTATAATTTTCATAGTAGGCATTTTCAAAACTATCTTATATGATAAACGAGGGAAAGAGATAGATCTCTCTGTTACTTTTAATAGAAAAATACTTGAAAAAAACGTTTCTAGATGTAATTCTCAGGAAATTACAACCTTAGGATGTTTAGTCCTCTGCTTGACCAATCAATTTTTTTGTGCTAGCATAGCTTCACTGATGAAAGGAATATCCTCTTAATAGTTATGAGTTCAATGTCCGAGTGATCAGTCTGGGATTATAAAAGTTACCTTATATATAACTTTGGTAGAAACAGTAATAACAAATCTATAATCTAAGATCAAAAAATTGTTGTTTGTCGGTCCGCTGTTTTTCCCGTTCTTTTGCCATTGTATCAATAAACGTTAACATAGCAACGCGTTAACCGCAAGCAGTTCGTCTACCGGACGCTAGATGGCGCTAACGGAAAAATGTTTAATAATAGAAAAAATTAAAGAATTTTGTCCACCCGTGCGAAGCCGGGACGGGCCGCTAATATACTATAAGAAAGGCCTCCCGTAGCTCTATATAATGCGAAGATTACCACGTGAGGCATGTGATTGCAAAGATTAAGATGCTGTCGCATCTTTCGATGATCGGATAGCTAAAAAGCACACATCTGCAACGGTTCTGTAATCATATTTAAATACTCAAATAAATACATTTTTTTTTATCATGAATAGGAAAGGGCTTCGCCGCTATCTTGCCTGATGGTAAGCAAAGCGATCTATTCACTCGAGACTTGGAGACCCCTAAATTGTATTTATCAGGAAACACATAGCTGGCAAAGGGTTCCACTCCTTAGCGGTACGGATCACAACATTGAAACAAAACGCTTAATACGATTCTTTGGTATATCAACCATATACCGGTGGCGCCTATTTGTAAGTCTGGTTGCCCGTTGAAACAATGGAGATAGGGAAGAAGCTAATGCAATTCGCTGCTGCACACTATATATTTTTCTATATTTTTTTTCCATAGTGTAGTTCTATGCCCAACGGTGACAGATAGTGATGAATATATTCTGAACATGTTCTCCTATAAAGAAATATATAATTTATACTCTTTTTGCCTTCATTAGTGTCACGCAGGAAAGTCTAACTTTGCTAATCGACCTTATCTTTAATAATGCGCAGGATCTCAAAGCGGAAGCTCGTTAGCCTACAAGTAAAATACACGTATCGCAACTTACTTTATATTCGAAACGTTGTCGTCATTAGAAAGCAAAGGTTATTAAAATGGGTCTGCCATCATAAAGCCTTCACTAAATAGTTTTATTACAAAACATAACATATAAAATACGTATGTAAAAAAACAACGTCTGCAAGCCCTGAAGTAGGATAGGTAGGCCCTCGGAGATGTGGTTGTTTTTTACAGGCGTTGTAGCGACACAGTTTGTTACATCAGCAAAAATATTCGTAGCCGTAGCATCGTAGCCGTATACTGTAGTCGTAGCATCGTAGCCGCATACTGTAGCTGCATCAAACAGTCGTATCCACACGTGCGTGTCGGTTCTGTCTTGCTTATTTTTAGTTATTGAAATCAAATTGACATTACTTTTGTGTAACCCATTGTGACGTTTTTTAATAGAATTTTACTAATTTTTATCCTGATTTATTTGGGACACGCAATAAACCCTTCTGATTAGAATATTATAAATAGGGCAGTTCTCATATAAATAACATAACCCTAAAGTGTACCTAAAGGCGTATTTATCTTATCGAAAAATGGTAACATGAATGCAGAAATTAAAAAAAAAATACTTTGACAACACATATTAAACTGAATATAATATTGGATGAAATTGATACGCTGATAACAACCAGTGTAATTTTGTTAACACATCTACTGAGTAAAATGAATTGAAAATGTTATATTGATGATAAATTTTAATAGAAAATACAAAAAAAAATATCAGGTAGAAATAATTTGTGTGTCTTTCGATCTCCGGTCCTTCACTAGTATTATTTTTCTATTAAAATTTATCATACGAAATTGCATTAGAAATGAAAATGTTTTTTCTGTTCAATTTTCTTTTTCTTATTATGATTTACCACATTTTATATGCGAAACAATGAAAAATAATTGTCTATCTCTAAGCCATAATAAATCTCTAATCCATAACACAAGCCTTACAGTACTTACTTTGGGCTTGACTAATTTGTGTGAGTGTATTATTATGTATATTTATTTATTTATATTGGATCTACGTGTGGCATTTTAGTATATTGGAGTGTTCTTCTTTATTAATAGTTAATAGTAAAAGTTTAAAAGCCTTTATTTGATCATATGAACAAAAAAGCTTTATGACTAAATGTATTTATTTATTTTTTGCATTCAAAATATCATATTTATATAAGATTAATCTACTATAATTTATCTCATAGTAAAAGCTGAAATACTGCCAGCATCTCGGTTTGGATCCTACGTGTGGGCTCGGAGATGTGATTTTTTTTATAGGTGTATTTAAAATCTACTCAAGGAAAAGCAGGCTGAACAGGGTCAGAAACAGAATACAAATGACTCCTTAATCAAAACCTAATCTAGCCGATGTTATTCTTTGTAATTTATGATTTTTATTATTTTTCAAGAGTGGAACTCCCTCCCTGTGTCTGTATTTCCGAGAACTTATAACCTATCCATTTCAAAGCCAGAGTGAATAGGCACCTTCTGGGTTAGCTTATTCCATCGTGGATCTGGTGACGGTTCAATGTGGTTTCCAAATTACATTTGTTATTTATTCTGTATCAACGTCTTTCTGTTTCTTTTAATTACTAGGTTGATGCAGTCGCTAAGCATAAAGTTCCGCATAAGTAACCATATATTGCAGTGGAGCGTAATACTAAAAAAATTAAAAGTTAAAAAAATAAAATGCAACAATTTTTAGTAAATTTTAAAATTCCATAAAATTTTAAACTTTTAAAAAGCGCACTTTTTAAATTTTTGTTTTAATGGAAAATACCATAGAGCCAGTGCTTTTTCGTCATAACTTTTTATTTTGCGAATTTCAACTAGTAATAAGTTTCATTAGAGATAATAACTTCATTTAATCTAGACCTTTCGACTCTTTATCAGAAGTCGTGTTCACGTCACGAGGATTAATTATCCGAGAGAACATGAGAAAAAGTCTTTCATCTCCGTGAAAGGACGCGAAAGAGTAAGAACTGAAGTCGTGAAGTTAACACCGGATTTACTATCCGAGCAACGAGGTTTATTAACTTGTTAATTTATATTTTTAAGTACACAACCTTGCGGTTTTTAATAAGTTTTTGATTAAAATAATATACGGAGCTCCTATTGCTATTCAACACAGTTAAAAATATATGTAATTATCAAACGGAAATAGGGAAACAGAGCAACATTTCAAAAAAATATGCTTAAAAAAGTAATTTGTATCACGTATCAAGCGGGACCCGAATCCACATCCCTGAGCTACCGAGGCGAGTACTCTTTTAATTAAGATGCAGAGATATTTACAGATCCGCCGATTTTATTTTTCAAGTATTTCTTAAGTTGATGCCAGCGCCATCTGTTTTTTGTTTTAGGTACCACTACCAACAATATTGATTGTCATACTTTTATATATATTCAATGATTGGTAAAGAAGTAAGCTTTGTATAAGATATGAAATATACATGTAAAAAACGACCACGCCTCCGAGCCCTCAGGTGGGATTCGAACCCACGACCTTTCGCTGATCCCGTATTGATCCCCGGATGATGCGTATTTTATACATCTTACAGAAATAAGGCAAAGGGAATGAAAAAATTTTTTGGTCATAAGTTTTTTATTTTTGCCCATTTCAAAATTCCGTCACCATCTAGTCCTAAACCTGTTGGTTCGATTCAACTCATAGAGTTATGGCGTCACATACATTACGTCATTGAAGCTGATCCATGGGAGCATCGCTCGCTCCGCTCCAATTAAATAATAACAGCTTTGTAATTTCTTTTTGTTAGTTAAGCATTATACTTCTAGATTTTATATGTAAAAATATTTTTAATAGAAAAAAATCTACTTGTCCCAGATAACAGGTACTAGAGCTTACTTTGATCTAGGCTAATTGGGGTGAATGAAAGAATATTATAGTAGCGGCGAATATTATTAATGATTTTTGAGTTAAAATTTAACTCTCAATTAAAAAGGGGTATGTGAAAGCATTCAAGAACCAAGAGTTTCACGAAATGAACAGGAATTCGTAGCAAATGATAAAAAGCCACTTTCAAGAAATGTTTCTCGCTCGAGTTTGTCGTTGTTTCAGAGTTGTTTATTTGTTTTGTTTATTGACAAAAACTTTTTGGTGAACTCTTGTTTAACTTTCTTCTTCTGTGGCGTTACTTAAAGCCCTTTGTCCTTCGCAGATAATTACTTTGCAAATGTTTCGTATCGTTTTTAAAAGAAAATATTATTCGAATTTAAAAGTTATGATTACTCATTTCTTTTGCGGGATAAATTTCAAAAGGAGCATTTGTAAGAATAAAAAAAATAAAAAAAGAACTTTAACCGAAAAGACTGATGAGAGTTGAAGAAATATATGTGTGTATGTATTTGCATATGTAATGTATTTTTGTTGTTTTATTCTGCTAGTATACTATAATTTTCCTATACAGCAAAAGAGGTCTGGAAGAGAGTATTTCTAGCGATAAGACCGCCTTTGCCCACACTAGTTTAAAGCTGTTTTCCATGTACTTTCCTTGTGTATGTGAGCGATAAAGAAGTTATCTTAGTATCTTTCCAATTTCTCTTAACAGAAAAATCATACATGTGCTTCTTTGACAAATTTAAATCGGGCTCGTTCCCAACTGTTAAACTTTATACAAATCAAAATAGTTTTTTTTGCATTTTATTTAGTTATTAAATTGTATCTACGATTACTGTAACTATTACGTCTAGAAAATGGGAGGCCCTTTTTTAATTATAACACTCGATTATTGAACGAAACGCATCTTTTATTTAAAATCTCTTAAAATTTAATTGCGATAATGTCAGTAGTGACACCACAATTACCAAAACCAAGAGACAAGCCGTTACAATTATAATATTATGGTAAAAAAATGCACAACACTTATAGTGGTTTTGTTCAACAACCCTAAGAATTAAAAAACAATAAAAATAACATTTTTGATGTTTCAATAAAACAACTTTTTTACGGTTTTTGCGCATAATTTATATTATATCCTGACGTTTCGACTCTTTTATTACACAGGATGAGTTAGGCAATGGCGGTCATATATTTACTACTAACTTCACAATATTGTAATCGGGCACGTTCTTAACTGTTAAAATTTATATAAAGGAAATAGTTTTATTTTGATTTTAATAATTATTTACTTTGCATATAAAAATTGAATGTGCGTGTATGGGTCTTGAAGAGTGTAAAGTAAGTTGGTAGTTAAGTTGATAGTAGATAAGTCTTGAAGTTAAAACACTTGATTAGAAGTAGTAAAGTTTATTAAATAAGTAAGTAAAAATGACTTATTTAATAGTTGTTGTTAAGTCTCACCAACCAACTAGTACTTAGTAACCAACTAACTCTATTTTTATGATTTATGACGAAAGGCCTTGTGCATCTAAGTAGGTTGCATCATCAGCAGTTATGTCAGTGCCTAATCTGTAAGTTAATCGTACAGTAGGAATGCTTTACTTACATTCCGCATGTAGCTCTCTGCAGCCACTCTAAAATATTTTAAAATAATACTTATGACATATATGTGTTTTTATATAGTACATATATAAAATCCCAGCGATTTTTGGTCAAAAATGTAAAAATTTTATTATGTTAAATTACACACATCTAGAGTTTACTCCTAAAGCACGATTGACTTTGAACTGGCACAAAAAATGTCTGTCATTCGATTACTGAATTTTACTCTTCATATTTTTCTCATATACGGCGCCTTATATGGAAATCAATTCTTAAGCAGTGAATTTCAAAAAACGTTCACCCATCTGATTGTCGAACTTCTCGAATATTGCATATTATTCACAACCATAGTCGTAAAGCGGTTAGCTTTTTATATTTTCAACATAGTACTGATTATTAGAACAAAAAATCTATAATAATTATCTCTCCGATGAATTTCCTCGTAATAAGTTTCTTTGGGTTAAGCTATATACTGAAACCAAAGTTGCATGTCCCCGACTTGTCTTTCGGACAGTTTCCTAGATAGTTTTGGCACTTTGCCAATTTGTGTACAAGCTTTTCCCGCAAACATTATTAGATATCAATTTTCTGTTTACAATATCAAAATATTA
This sequence comes from Calamotropha paludella, assembly GCA_927399485.1. NCBI lineage: Eukaryota > Metazoa > Arthropoda > Insecta > Lepidoptera > Crambidae > Calamotropha > Calamotropha paludella. The sequence goes on from OV656822.1 coordinate 927,502, forward strand.
CATATATTAATATAATTGTTTAGTTCCAAAAGCTATCAAGAGATGTCACTAGTAAATTTCGAGTCTGGAAGAAACGAAAAAAATACATTTAGAGAGTAAACTAAGCCACAGTACTGTACTATGGCAATGAGTAACAATTGCTTTATATTTTAAAAACCCTTAAACAACCTACCCAAAATGGAGGGTTATTTAAGCCATCAAGTACTTGATTATTTTACTTTTGTATATAGCCACATTAGACTGCTATTTTTTTGTATCTTAAGTAATTATTGCTAGAAAACATTCAAGTTGTCTTAATTGCCAGGCGGGATTTAAAATTCTAGCAGTTTAATTCTTCAATAAGAAAATGTTATAATCAACGCATTATTTAACGCATGTTTTTGAATAGAGTTAAGGACTACTCAAATAATACAACCTTTTACATAATAATGAATCCAGGTACAATACATTACATACAGTTACATAAGCCAATTACAGGTGGCCATAGTATTTTCCTTATGGTTTTTCAGATTTTATTGCTTAAATGGGTGATTTTTTCATATGAAAATAGGTGATGTTGTGCATATAAGCAGAATACAAAGTGTTACAAAAATACCCGTAAAGCGAAAACGGGGTTAAATGTAAAGAGTAAATTTACAATATTTAAAAACCGCAGTATCGCAGTATGCCTTACCACCAAACTTAATAAAATAAAACATTTTTTTTCATTTATGTGCCAATCCTATTTCCATATAATTAAAGAGTAAATAATACAGAATGTTTGTGTACATTTTTACCTTATATCCGCGGAAGGACATAGAGTCAATAACAAAATGTACAGAAGCCGCTCAGATCGATATTACAAGTCAAAGAAAATGTTAAAAGACGGAGAACAATCGGAGAAATAGACTTTGTCCTTCACATAACCCCATAAGAAGAAGTCCAAGGGTGTGAGGTCAGGAGAACAGAAGCAGGCCGCGCCACCGGTCCTGCATGGCCGATCCATCTTCGCGGAAAGCGACCGCTAAGATGCTCTCGTTATGCTGAAACACCATGTTCCTTTGGTTGTCAAAGAAATCCCTGTCGGCCACAGGAAAGTCGTCAATCGCCTCTTCTTATTCCGTTTGTAAAAACGTTAGATAATATATTTTTTTTCCTTTTTGTAATAATGTTGGTTAAAACACGAAATAATTTTAAGATATCGATTAAAAGATTTAAAATTTACAATATAACGTTTTTTTTCGACTTAACGTTTTTCGAAGCCATCTATTCCTCTTATTGAATTTGCAAACCTTTTCGAATGAAATACTTAACACTGGTTAAAGCGTACACTCTGTTAAATAATCTATGATCACTTTAGTTCTATGCGAGTTCTAGTGACAGCTTACAAGGGTTGACGAGATTTTTCGCTTTGATAATTTATTACACTTTTCGCGAGGTTTTTTGTAACACGTTGTATATTAGGAATAGTAAAAGGCCCATACTCGACCCTTGTGGGACATCTATATTGTTAGGTTTTATCTTTGATCCTTATTCTTCTTCTTGTATGTTAATGTTTATATTTATCAATTATACAACTGGTACTCTATTGTATAGATATCTTTTTATCCATTTCACAGCAGTGTTTCTTAAACCATAATATGGTTTCTGGCTTCACATTTTTTCAGGAGAAAATCGTTTAAGACAACATCGAAAGCTTTGGACGTATCATAGAATATTCATTTTCTTATTATTTTATTTATTAGTTTGAATACTGCTAATACACTTGCCTTCTTGAAATCCATATTGGTGTTGATCAAGAATTTGGAAATTAAATATTAATTTCATCATTCGTAACTGCATGCGTTTTTCAAGAACTTTAGACATAGGACTGGTGACCAAAATATCATTCGAGATCCTCCTTATTCGATCAACTTTATAGATCCAGGCTGCACGTGCAGTGGTAACCACTCATTAGTTCGCACTAGACATAGTAAATACGTACGTAAAATCTATCAAAATGAATGCATTCACACAAATGCACTCCTCATCAAGACCCTCAAGCGTACGTCGCAGTGTTATTAGTTACGGGTGCCGCGTCTAAACGGGTGGTCACGTTTATTGTTGCTATTCATTAGAATCTGGATTTTATATGCTATAAAATTTAATAATAAAGCATTCCGAACTTATTGTTGCAGACGAAAGTATTTTTCAATAACTAATTTTAAATAACGAACAATAAAGACTTTTTAAACTGTTGATGTTTTTTAGTACTCAATTTTTTAATAAATGATAATTTGAAATTTTTACAAAAAGAGTGCCACCCCTATCGCTCTTATGGCACGCAGAAATAGGCGTAGTTCTGGTACTGCTTTACGTTTATATGTATTTACTTTGCACTGGATATGCATGGTTGCTTATGATCCGTGGTGTTCTTGTATAGAATAGAATAGAATTATTTATTTTGTTAGAAAATGGTACATACCTGCACGGTCTAAAATAAATAGGTTTGAACAGGACACATTCATCCAGATAATGGACATTCAAAAATGTATTAAAACTTTATGTTTAATTTTGTGGTTTCATTATATTTAATGATACATTAATTTTATATCAAATAAGTTTTATTTAATTTTAATTGTAAAAGTAAATGTTGTCTAGTCTAGTCGTCGTCTTAGTTGTCTTGTCTAGTCTGTTGTCTAGTTAATTTCAAGTAGGTATATTACCTATTTTTTTCTTTATCCATGTCAAGATTTCATTGTGATAATTAATTTTTAATGAATTTAATATTAGACGACCGTTTGGTGCAACAGTAGCAACCCTGCTATTCCCACCGACGGTCCTGAGTTTGAATCCCGGAAGAGGCAGACGTCTATCCGTTACCCTAGTATACAGCAAACAAGCCTTACAGTGCTTACTAAGTTAATTGGTGTAATTGTAACAAATATTATTTTATTATTATTATTAATATACAATGTCAAAAAATTCAATATTATAACAATATTTGACATGTAAATTTTATTTGATTTATTTATTATGTACTAGCGGCCCGTCCCGGCTTCGCACGGGTGTACAAAATTCTTTAAATTTTTTCTAGCATTCAATATAGCCTATGACACTCAAGAGTAATGTACCTTTCTTTTGTTAAAAAAAAATTAAAATCGGTTCAGTAGATCCCGAGATTACCCCTTACAATTTAACAAATATACAAACACAAACTTTACTTCTTTATAATATTAGTATTTATTATGTATGACAACTATCACTGGTTATTTCTTTTTAAATTATTATTTTTATTTTTCAATTTAAAATGACATCACTTCACTTCTTTTTTATGAAAAAAGTTTATCATTAACTTATTACTTTTAAGTTTGACCTTTTTTATAACTAACATATAGGCGTTGTGGATGGTGACATCTGTTAACGTAAAAGGATATTTTAATAAATAAATAAATACAAGAAATGCCACTTTTGGGCAGTGAGGACAGATTAGGGTTGATAAAAAGAGATAGACGCAAAATTGTAAATGCTAAATGGTGGAATGAATTTTATTTGTTTTAAACCATCGCGAAAACTGCCTCTTCACTTTCAGTGGTCGTTATCGGCGTTGTGGTCTCTGTGGTCTCCGTCTCCATGGGACTTTCAGTTGTGGTTGTGGTCGTTTTCCTAACTGTTACTGGTTGGTAGTCTACCGTGTGGGTCAAGTATAGCGTCTCCAGGAATTCTAGGAGAGGTCTTCTGGTGCTCAAAGTGGTTCGCATATATCCTCGGTAGTAGCCGGGCATCTGGAACATAACATTGTTTTAGGGTTCCGTACCCAAAAGCGGGAAAGGGTAAAGCGGGACCCTATTAATAAGACTCCGCTGTTCGTCCGTCCGTCTGACTGTTCTTCTGTCACCAGTCTGTATCTAATGCACCGTGATAGTTAGATAGATGAAATTTTCACAGATGATGTATTTCTGTTGCCGCTATAACAACAAATATTAAAAAACAAAATATAATAAATATTCAAGAAGGCTCCTATACAACAAACGTAATTTTATTTGCTCGCTATTGATAACGGAGGTAGACGCCTGAAATATTCACAGAATATTTATTGAGTTATATTATTAACTTAAAAACTAAATAATTAAATTTAAAAAAATAAGGATGGCTCTCATACAACAAACGTGTTTTTTTATTCCCATAATGAACTTTACTTAACTAAAAGTTTGCACAGAACTCTCGGTGCGCGAGTCCGCCTCGCTCTTGGCCGGTTTTTTTTATTTATTTACATAAAAATACTTAAGTTATAAATAAATCAATGCCACAGAAATCTAGCAGATTTCATGGGCACAATATACTTTATCATTCATAGCAACAAAAACTTAAATAAAAACCGGCCAAGTGCGAGGCGGACTCGCGCACCGAGGGTTCCGTACAAAATTTTACTGAAGTAAAGTTCATCACGGGATTTACAAATCACGTTTATTGTATGGGAGCTGCATGATGTACCGCTATCTCCCTTTTTCCATCGGATATCCAGACGCACTGCAGGCTACCAATCTTTCTTGGTTGCTATTCCTACCTGTAGCACCAAGCGCTTCTTAACGTCTTTTATAATGCTCACAGCAAAGGAATGGAACTCCCTCCCAGCGTCTGTATTTCCGAGTACTTATAACCCGACCGTTTTTAAGGCCAGGGTGAATAGGCACGATCTTGGTTAACTCATTCCATCGTGGATCCAAAGCTTGATTGGGATAAAGAGCGAACTCATTCAAAATATTAAAACAAAATACGAGTGATAAAAATGCACTTACGGTCTCATTAATGGTTTCTATCCAGTCGGCGAAAGCTCCAACGAGAGTGAATACAGTGGGTGTGTTAGGGTAACCGCACACGGCAGGCCCGAACGATATTATGCCAACGAGTTTACCGCCCAGTATCGCCGGCCCACCTGCGTCATGCTGAAATCGGAGATTAAGGAAGAAGTATCGGACACAGGGATATTTTTCTCCTCGAATAAGAGCTGCGGAAAACTGTAGTTGTAAAAGGAACTTGAGGTCTTTGGGGGGCGGTATGTTTAGGTAATAATTTAGTTTGCCGAATCGTTACTAGATGGCGTGGTAACTTGTTTAATGGCACCATTTAAATTCTTATAAGTATATAAGTGTGTGCAATAATTTTGAATTGTTCTCCAACTCAACTTCGACCCCGCATTAGGCGGGCGTGCAAGAAAGCGACACGCGTTACCGTGCGACTTAGTGCTCTCGCCTAGAGAGAGAGGGGGGGAGATCTGTCCCATAAAAAAAAACATTTCTACTGATTCCACCCAGTAACTCCACATCCCTCACACCCCTAAGCCGCCGCCCGCTCGCTAGCGCTACCTTTTTTTTTTTTTTGACGCGGGGAATGCGTTACGCATACGCCGCCGTTTGGGAGAACAGCGTACACGTTATGTGGGACTCTCCCCTGCAGACCTACCCGACGATAAAAGATCGTCAGGTTGGTGTGCAGGGGCCTACCCACTAAACCACCGCGGTGTCCCTCTAACACCTTGGTGGGGATCATGTGATCGTGTTAGGATTCTTTCCACGATCCCCACCAGTGTGCGTCCGCCCTAGGTGGACCCTCCTCCGCTCCGTGGGGGGCACGTGGCTGCGGAGCACCCCGTGACACCCTGAGTACCCCGCATCGCCTGGAAACCGGTGCAATGCGGGTGCTGGTCTCCCAAACACAGCACCCGCTGGCCTCCACTGGTGGAGATGGGGGAAAACTTCCCCCACGTCCATCCGTCTTGGGACCTTTGCGCCTGCGGGAGTCCTCCGGGACAGAAATTCCCGGGGGGCTCCCGCAACCGCACTCCCGAATCTGGGTGCATCCCGTCTCCCTCTCAGCTGAGAGGGGAAAGGGAGCGCTCCCTACCTTCGGGGATGCCGACTACTCGGACATCCCCTCCCCCTCTGGCGTCCGGACTCGCGCCTCCCGCACTTGCGCCCGCGTCTCTCCGTCACTTGTACAACCCGCCGGCTCAGGGGGTTTCCCCTTCACGACCGGCGGGTCGCACCTGCGACCGCCCATGACATGGTCGGCCGGCCGCCTATTGGCGGCGCACACCGAGCATGTGGGCTCCTTCTGGCATTGGGCGGCCTTGTGCCCCGATAAGCCACATCGCAAGCAGAGGTCGCTACGATCCTCTTTCTCTGGGCACCTGGGCTTGGTATGCCCGATGCCGAGACATCTATAGCATCGCAGAAGGCGGGGACACAGAACCCTCACCTCTGCCATGCTCCAGCCAATCCGCAACTTCGACTCGCCCCTTACTGCAGCCTGTGCCGCTGCCATTGGGACTCTCATCAGTAGATGGCCGGTTCCATCCCGTCCTTCTCTAATGGGCTGCACCTTAATGGCGGCCTTGGCACATCCGGTTTTGGCCGCGAAAGCCTCAACTACTTCGGCTTCTTCAACTGATTCGTCCAGGCCCGCAATCCGAAGATCTGCTGTTCTCTCAGGCCTGGCGATGACCGCCACCTCTCCTAACGCGTCTTGTAGTCGGGCGGCTAGCTGGTCCGCCTTTATCCCTGTCGTGTCCGGGACCTCCAGAACACGGGCCCCCGTCTGGGTGACTCTCATCTTTATTCCTGATTCCAGGCCGATCTCTGAAAGCGATATTGCCGCCTTCGCTCTTTTTAAGCCGTACGTAACGTACGCCCATATAAATGGGCGTACGTTTCGCCACAATCCTTCGCCTCCGGCCGTATGGTTAAGGACACGGCCGTCGTACGCGGGGGTGTGAGTCTCACCCTCCTCCTCCTGCTTGCTGCTGCCACTTTGCCACCGGCTGCATGTTCTGCCGTTTCTTTACTCCTCTTTTACCTTCCCTGTGCCAGAGTCCAGTCTTCGCTCTGGACGGGGAACGAAGAAGTGTTCGTCACATTCTTGTTGACCTGTCTTGTTGGGGCGGCCCAGGCCTTCGATGTTTGTCCCTGAGGGGGGACACCTCTTGATGTTTGGGGTTGGGGCGAATGCTTCGCCCACTCCGTCAGTCTCTCGTCTACCGCCTTCTTTACCAACTCCACCAGTTTCTCTTCAATCGGCTTTGGCTGAAAGTGCGTGCTGACCGCAGCCTTTTGCAGCTCGGCCACGTCGTTTTTGAGGCTTTCGACGTCCTCACGCAGTTTACGGTTTTCCGCTTCCAGCTTTTGAGCCCGTACGACCGGACCGTCGATCATTTCCTCCACCCATACCCTGAGCGTCTCCATATGGGTGAAAACCTCGTTCATGGATTCCATGATCCCCTCTCTCGATTTTGATGTTAAACCGTTCTTCTTATCTTTGATCCCCTCTACGGTTTCCAACAGGTGGTCCTTGACCGTGAGGCTGAGATCGAACCACTCCTTCATTTCTTTTGACCTATGGTCTTCCGGCTCGTCCACTATCATCTCTGATGGCTCCTTCGTTCTCGTTGCCTTACCCTTTGGGTTGTCTTCTTGGGAGGCTGTCTCTTCCATCGGTAGCTCAAGCCTCACCATCTTCATCACCGGGAGAACCCGGGCAGCTAAAACGGGCGACCGATCCCTGGCGCTACCCTCCTGCGGTGGCATGCACGACTTTTTGGCACTGTTTTTTTCGGACGCTGTGCTCTGTCCTTGCTTCCTCCTTCGCCAGAATCTGGCTCCGGACTCCTGTCATCATTTAAAGGTTTTTTAATTTTTGAACTTTTCATCTTAGTCCCACGATTATGGGAGATATACCGGACCACCAGGGCAGAGATCCCGGTACCCTGGCTACCCTACTTACGCCTGGGGGGTCGGGAGGTACCCCAGGGCGACCGCTAATGGGCCGACTGCGCTCCGCCGGCCCCCTTCACGTTCACGTTCCACGTTCCACGTATCCCAGTGCCGGGACTTTGACGATTTTTTATAGTGGTTTTCTCCACGCGGCCCCCACCGAAGTGGCGGCCCCCGCTCCCGCACCACGTACGAGGTTGGGCCGGAACACGCCCCGACTTGCCCGCTGACGCGAACTGGGCCCGAAGGCCCCCTCGGGTGATTTTTAAAGGGGTTGTCTTCCCCGCGCCCCCCACCAGAAGGTGGCGGCCCTCGGCCCTGCACTACGTACAGGGTTACGAGCTCCTTCGACGACACCAGACAGAACTGGCATCGCCTTAACTCCCCTAGCTCGGCTACCGCTACCCGGGATACCCAGGACGCCAGCCGAGCTCCCCCCCTGCTGGTTTTGGTCCGCGCCGGCTAAGCCGGTGGCCCCCATATCTGGAGGCCCCCAAATCCGCCACCCGGGGGACGCGCCCGATGGCAGTTCCAGCAACTGCACACGGGTCGCTAGCGCTACCTGGGCCTCCCCTCTCGGGGTCTCACCCGGTATGCGGACCGCGCCGAGGGCGGAGCAAGGTGCTTCCCTTGCGACAGCACTCCACGACTTGCCACAGTCGCCGCCACATCAGCCGCTGTACCAGTGGCCATCCACCACCGCGTAGTGTAACTGCATGAGATGAAGCTTGGGGAGTAGCCCATGGCTCACCCCGTACCAGTTAGCGTGCGCCACCCGCTGCCGCTACTGAAGAAGCCCCGAGAATGAATTGTTATTGGGGGACATCGTGGATGTCTGTTTATGAATAGTTTTCTGTTCTACTGTTAGATGTACTATATATAATAGTGGTTAATAGCAGAAACATCACTTACGTCACACGCTCCTTCCCCCGTTGTAAAAGTCCCAGCGCAGAACATCGTGTCGCTAATGAATTTCCTGCAATTCGAATGTGCACAATAATTTAAACCAACAATCAATACAATCCCTGGGGCCAGGACAGGTTCTACGATTGAACGAGCTAACCTAGAAGGTGTTTATTCACCCTGGCTTTGGTTTTTCCCCCTCCGGACTCGTAGAGGGAGGTGGTGAATCCTTACGGATACTTAGGGCCGCCCCAGGAGATATGTCAGAATCGTACTGAATTAACACCACTTAGAAGGTGCCTTAGCTTAAAAAGACTAAGTAGAAATAATCCCACCCAGGACGGGGGAGCGACCCAGACCTGGCTTTGAAAACGGACGGGTTATAAGTACTTGGAAATACAGACGAAGGGAGGTAGTTCCACTCCTTTGCTGTGCGCATTATAAAGGATATTGAGAAGCGCTTGGTGCGTCAGGTAAGAATAGCAACCAAGAAAGGGTGATAAACCGCAGAGCGCTTGGATGATGCTGAGCAAACTATCCAAAGTACATTCTGTAGAAAACCGACAGCCTAGCCCATTGTCAGGGTTGTGTTTTAGATACTAAGATAAAGAATCAGTACATATATGGTGCAAATATATTTAATTTTTAAACAATAAACAACCACGACTCAGATACAAATGCTCGTATTCATCACACTTACATGTGCCCACGCCGTCGATGCGAAAAGCAGGATCACTTTCATTGCACTATTAGATCAAAAAATTGTCTATTAAGATTATAAAAGTATACACGTCCGAAAGGCACTCGCAGAAACAAAACACATTCGCCACTGATTTAGCGAAAAATGAAGAATTTCCGCCTAGCTACATGTCTGTGCTCGGAGATCGCGGTCTTATTGTTTTGTGTTGGAACTTTTATTTGAACTCGGCAGGCTTTATAACTTTGCAAGTGTATTTCAGGTTTTCTTTGTACTTACATCACACATCGCATTATATATTCTGCCTTTTGCTGATCCCATATCAATTCTTTGACACAACTATTTACGTAACGCTAAGAATAGCCACTTCATACATCTTCCAAGAGTTCTATTGATTTTTACATTCAATCTTCAAACTGTGGCTTTGTTGTAATCGAATTTGGTTTTAGAAATATTGTGTATGTATAATTTGTGCTGTATCTTTGTTGTTAAAGTAACTAACAGTGCACCTTGCCTAAAGATAAATCTACTAATTACAAAAAAGGCGGAGTTTTTATTTATAATCCACCATTTTCCAAACACGCTAAATATTGCTACTCATCATTATATAATAAATATCTACATTATTTTACGAGAGCCGTACTTTTTCTTCTTCTGGCTTAAAAACCTTAAGAGACTTACTTGCCATAAACTTCCTTACAAAATGTATTAGGGTAGACAGGTAGAAACTTCCTTTGCAAATAAACTGGTTCATAGGACATTTTCTGCGAAACCTGTAACAGAAAACAGCACTTTCAATTGCCTTTATTCTGGGACTGGAATAGGGAATTTGAGAATCGCTAAATCTGGAATACCGAATAAGACAGACGACTTTAAATTTCCTTATATTTATTTAGGATGGACGAAAGAAGATTAACAAAACAAATATATGAGGCAAATGTGCTAAGCAAGTCGGTAACGGCAGACCAAGGCGGACTTTCAGGGACCAAATAGCAGATGTCGTTAAAAAAGTTAAAGTCAAAATTACCCTTAACGGACAAGCTTGTATGAAAAGGCTGATGAGAGTTGAAGAGCAACAAGTATTTTTTCTCCACGTTTATTGCAGTTTAAGCTTATGCTTATTGGCTCTCTTGGTCGCTTTGGTTGTGGTTTCTTGTATTTTCTTATTGTTGTTTTTATATGTTTTTGTAATAATATATCTATCTATATATCAGTTTTTAATGCAAGAGATATTTCTTGTGAAGAAAGATCCATCATAGAAAAGATTATACAAACATGATCATCTCTATGTTTTTACTCAGCAACAACTCTGCTGCTTAAACTCATAAATGTTGTTTATTTACATTTAAATTTCTGTGAAAACACTTAAGTAGATCACTAATTCTGGACCATCGAGATGATCAGAACTATAGTTATGTAAACTTGTAGTTTACCTTTGTAACGCCCCAACCTAGAAGCAGGACTTCCGCTGTAGCTGCGATGCTATTATCGCTGTGAGAGATGCTGATGATCTTCGGGATGCGATGGTAGTTGAAGTACAAATGCCTGCGCAGGCGAATGACTGCGATGTTGTTCCGGAGCGTCCTCGGATTGTAGCCCGGATGGAAATACACCTAATATTATAAAAATTAGATATTAACAGACTTATTATGCATCCTCATGACAAAAGAATTAATTTTAAACGAAATGAAATAAGTTGAAACGAGATAAAACGAGATGAAAGGAGATGAAAGGAGATGGAACGAGATGAAACGAGATGAAACGAGATGAAACGGGATGAAACGAGATGAAATGAAATGAAATGAAAGGAGATGAAACAAGATGAAATGATATGAAAGAAAAGAGATGAGATAGGATGAAATGAAATTTATTATTTGAGTTCAATTTACAACACAGCACATAAATAAAATATTGTTACAATCAAAGGGCCTAAACTTTATCGAAACATAGCTAACAGTGTCACTGGACTGCACACTAGGATTCCCTGTGTCGTGAAGACCAGGATTTCTATTTAAACTGCATAGCATGTAATCATGTGCTTGTATATTGTTGTGTGTGGTGCACACACACAATGTGCGCGCGCGCCAATAATAGAACATATATATTAATTTATTGATTTATTTATATACATATATACCCCTCTATGTACACACACACAATCCATTCGTATTTTATCAATACGACTTCCAAAAAGGTGTAGAAATGTACAGATTATTTGCCTAAAAATATGCAAATAAACAAGGTATCGATAGATGCAGATATATTTGCATCGTTATATAAACAATTTTATTCACTTTTTAACTATTACGTGACTGGCTACACAGCTATGAGCGATAATGATTTTACTGATCTAAAATTAGTGTTACAATTAAATATCTAGTTTGTGTTGAATTCAAGTTACCAAGAGAGAAAATATTCATCAAAATATCACAATTTCTTTAACATTGACGACCGATCGGTGCAATGCTAACTACTCAACATTTACGATAATAAATAATCCTGAGTTTCTGGTAGCGACATGTGTTGCCAAACTAATTTAAAATCTTTAGCTAAATTATATTAATTTTTACAATTTTATATATTATGTTGCATTTTTTTCAATGTTATTTTACAAAATAAATTATTTTAAAAAGTAATTATTTTAAGAAAATTTAAATAATTTATTTTACAAGAAAAACATTGAAAAAATACATAAAATTATAAAAAAGACTGTTTAATCTTAATCGATTGCCCAAAATTTTTTACATTGTAAAATATTCATTTTTACAATGTAAAAGATGATGATGAGAAGATGAGACAACGCTTGCTTACAGCAAAAAATTAGAAAGGTACTAGATCGTCGGGTATTCACAAGGCTCGGTAGCTCAATTGGGAGAGAATTAGAATGCCTGAGAATTCACTTGTGATCTGAGTCAATTTTCTAGTATTTTTCTATTCAAATAATTTATCGTGTTAAATTTTATCACAATCCGTTTTTTTCTGAAGTGTTCAAGATTAGATGACCACGCGAATAAAGTTGTGCGAAACTTGTATACAATAAAGAAATAAAATGGATGTAAAAAAAAGATATTCTCTTTCGTATCTCTGAATAAGCTGTAAGAAATTTACCTTCAGCCTGATAAGGCAGGTCCGCCGAGATTTTAAATTATGATGTAAAAGCACCAATCTTTATACTCGATCAATTCTACAAGAAATGCTTGTAGTTCTTCGTTATTCCTTTTGAAATTGAAATGCTCACAAATATATTTAGTTTTTGGACTTTTTTACGGATTTGCGCATAATTTATGTTATATTTAATCCTGATGTTTCGACTTCTTTAGAGGAGCCGTGATAACAGGATGTCTAAGTCAATGGTCAATCATTCCTAACTGTTAATATTTTTATATTTTTTTTATTTTGCATTTTATTTAATTATTAAATTCTAACTACTATTATATTGTAAACTAGTTAGTCTACTACCATTGCGGAAATTAAGAGGCCCTTCCGGGAAGAACTGGCGAGAGAGATTTAGGTAGGGCAGTCGAAAATACAGGATTAAATATAAAGTATTTAGCACAACATCCGTAAAAAAGTTGTTTTATTCAAATGCCCACAAAAAGTTAAAGTGTTTATTGAAAAGAGTAGGCATAAATTTTGTCCGTTGTTGTGACAAAATAGTGATAGTGACAGTTGAAATGTTGAAGATTGGGATAAAATAGTATAATAATATTTCTGTCTTTTTTAAAATACTTTTCATGTCGGAAAACAATGTTAACGGAATTATAAAATGAAAACAATAATGTATTTTATATTTACATTAATTTTGCTTAGCCCAAGTAAGCACTGTGAGGCTTGTGTTATGTATACTAGAGTAACAGATAAACGTACATATATTATACATAACTTAGTAATATTCATATGAATATACATAAATACCCATGACTCAGGTAAAAATGCTCGTATTCATCACACAGACATCTGCCGGGACTCCAACCCAACATTGTCAGTGCGAAAAGCAGGATCGCTATTGTTGCACCAAACAGTTGCATTAGGACTTGTCATGCGAAACTCGACCAATTTTAAACAGATTAAAACTTTGAGGATCTCGTACATTTGTTAGGAATATCCTGGAATATGTGTCTGAAATCTGGAATCCGCAAAATTCGAAGTATATCCTACTACACATTCATCTTATTGGTTAGCTAAACGCAGCGGGCATACATTGACCTCCGTAAAATAATGCCTTGAGATATTACTGGGGCTGCCTAAGCGTTGCAGTGCATCCAATATGTTCGCGGAAGCACGAATAGATGGCTTTGCTGCTATAATGCGGAAACGTAATGCCTCTGCACTGTCTTGTTTGCGCAACAGCACGACTGGTATCCTTAGGGTGTTCATAGATAGATGGGATTCACCACTGCCACGGTGTTGGGTTCAGCTGCACACAACTTAAACCCTTAATTATATAGTATTTTATGTAGTGGTTTTTTGTCTCCATCATTGTACTGTACTAACCCTAGTCTTCTTCTTTCAAAATTGAAATTTAATATTCCAAGTAGTTCTGCTAGGTACTACATTGACATTCGTTCCACTAGTCTCGTCATATAATAGCCAAAACTCCTTCCTGCTGCACGCAAGCAAAAGTCTTAATGGTTTGTGCAAATCTAAAAACTTTGACATTCACCACTCTGGTTTAGCATTTGCGAGGCGTTTACTTTGTTGGGATGTCTTTGTGCATTTAATTAAATGCTATATACCTTTCTTATTACAAAAAGTGTACTATTTTATATTGTGTTAGAGTTTAAGATTAAGATTTTAACTAATTTATTATAATTTGTCCACATTTATTCATTTTTAAAGTATGTTATTTATATGTGAAGACCTATTATTAGCCTATTGTTAGACTTCCGAAAATAAATAAAAAAATATATTATAAGACAGCATTGAAAAATGCAAATTATATAAGTGTTAATACATGTCATGCTTAAAGTTGAAAAGTGAGGCTTTTATACCACCATCTTGCGAGCCATCAAGCGGCCGCTTGGTGTAATGGTAGCGAATCTACCTTCAGCGCCTTTGGTCCCAGGTTCGAATCCTGGCAGGGGACATATTTATGTGTGGTGAGCACAAGCATTTCTTATTTTTAATTATTATTTTTTTTTAATTTAAACTTTAGGTCTTAAATACTAAATTCATTTTAGTCAGTTGGTAGCAACTTTTATTTCCTAGCATTTTGGATCATAATTTGTAACTTCTTTTTTATTTTTTACACGGCCTATTTATTTTTGATTGTATGTTTAAATGTTTATTATGTTATTTTGATTTTAATTTTTAATTTAGAATTTAATTTTAATTTTTCTTCCGAAAGTGTTTGTTTGTTTGTTGACTGTGATTTTTGTTATATGAATATTGTACACACCTGTTATTGGTGTTCACATCAGATATTATAATATGATTGTTTTCACTTTGATGTCTTAATGTGTTCACTGTTGGTGTGTCTTAACTAAACAAATAAAAAAAATAATCCTGACGTTTTCACTCCTTTAGCAGTAGCCGTAATCACATGATCACTAAGACAATAGTCGTCATATATTTTCTATTACCTTCACAATATTTTAATCTTTATATTGTGTACAACATGAGTCTGATTAATTTCCATTCAAGTATGATAATAAAAATCCGTAGTCCGACGTGTTTATATAATAAATTTAGCAATCTTTTCATCTTAATAATTTATTTTAAAACATGTAGATCACCGTCAATCATTCTAAGTATTGTCTGTTCAATCTCTTGTTAGGTATTTTTTTATATATTTCATATCGATTCAAAATGGCATAATCTGTGGACTAGCTACACGTTTAGGAATTTGCTGGGACTACCACGCTTTAACGGCTCCACAATGTTTGTTGAGGCATGAACCGATGATTTTTATACATTAGTCCGGATAAGCTATTTCTTGCTATTGAAGCGCATGCATAGTAGCCCGAACAGTATCCTGAGCGTACTGTCTTAGCGGTACTCGCCGATATTAAGAGTGTGGATGAAGCTGCACGCCTTCGGCCCCTCTTATTTTGACATTTTTTTGTTTTAATTTTATGTGAACTTTTATTGTATGTATGTGTTTTTATGATATTGTCATTTAATTTAATTGTATGGCATATTATTTTATTTTAATTGTATCTATGCGTTTTAAGTATCCCAAATAAATTATATAAACCAAAAAAAATATTAGGTCAATGCAGTCGCTAAGGAGCTTCGCTAGCACCATAATATGTTGGAGCGGAGCATAATACTAAAATCAATAAATTTTAAAATTCCATACGAAAGAAAACTTTCAAAAAGCGCGTGCCATTTATTTCAATGGGAAATCCCATAGAGCCGCTGTTCTTTAGTCATCACTTTTTTTGCGGATTTAAAAATTGGGTCTTAACGTTATGATCTAGTCCTTCGATTCTAGTTAATTCGATTCCACACAAAATTTTAAAATCGGTTAAGAATCGGGAAGTTATGGCGTAACAGACATTGCGTCATTGAAGCTGATCCATGGGAGTTCCGCTCCAACTAGGCGATGTAGTCGCTAAGTATAAACCTACGCTGGCACCATATATTGGAGCGGAGCGTAAAAAAAAGGATTTTTTTTTGTTTCGATAAGAAATTTTGAGAATTGCAAAATTCGGGCTAATAGTTTAATTCTAAATTCGTCACAATCTGGTCCTAAACCTGTTGTTTCGATTCCACACAAAAAATATTCAAATCGCTTAAGAACTCGGGAAGTTATGGCGTAACAGACATTGCGTCATTGAAACTGATCCATGGGAGCTTCGCTCGCTTCGCTCCAATTAATATTGTTTTCAGAATCATACAGTCCTAATTACTATGCTATTTAGAAATGAATACTGGTATTATTAATTTTACCTCAACAGCATCCATTATTTCCCCGCTGACCCTGCTGTGGTTGCTTCCAACTCGCACTTGCAGCACTTTTGGGTTCTCACGGAAAAATCGGTTATTGTGCATCCTGACAAATAAAAAGCTAATTGACGAGTACGTAAGTGAAGAAAGAAATAACTTATTCAATCTAAACTTATTACCATTATCAGTAATAAAAAAAGCTGTCGCCTGCCTCGAGTCGTTCTGCGAATTCTTAATCATTTATTTCTTCGAAATACATTAACTAGCTATTACTCCATCTCCCCTTTTTCATTGGACACCCAGACAAACCTTTCTTGGTTGTTATTCCTACCCATCGCACCAAGTGCTTCTAAACATCTTTCATAAAACGCACAGCAAAGGAGTGGAACTCCCTCCCTGCGTGTGTATTTCCACGAACTTATAACCTGTCCATTTTCTAAGCCGGGGTGAATAGGCACCTTCTGGGTTAGCTCGTTTCATCGTAGATTCTGTCTTGGTCCCCGGGTTTGACTGGGATCAAGAGCGAACCCATTCAATGTGAAGAAATAATAAATTTCAGTTCGTCTGTACTTACAGCTGCAAGCAAGATGCTGAAGTGAGGACCAGGTCGTGCCAGTATAGTACACCTCCACACCAAAACCGGTCCATAACGTGGATGGAGACCATGAAGGGATAGTATCTGATGGTTGTCCGCTCTCCCCTGAAGATTCGGCGTCCGTCATGTTTGTGGTGATCTTGTAATTCCTCCAATTCTATTTGAGGATCTGCGAAATAAATAAAGAATTTATTAATAAAACAAAGCTATGTAATTTAGTTCCTTAAAAACCACCGCCCGACACATCCCGCACATTCACTCTACTGTGTTGCGCCCCCACACGAAGCATCATCAGAGCAGTTAGACCACACAATATTGAACACTCAGCTACATATTTCAGTTTCAAGAATGGATATGGACTTCCATCAAGAAACGCCTGATTCTATCAAATATTAAAAAAGATATACCTACCTATATTGTTCTACATCCATAAATCGTTGGCCCTAGAACCAATAGCAAAGGAAATTACTGTGAGTTCTAAATTGTAAGTATGTGTCCATGAAAAAAGAGTTTATTTGCCGGAAAACTTTATAAAATAGTTCTATTTAAATAGATGGAGACTTTCTTCACGTCTTATCGCGATCCAAGTTTAGCCGTTGAAGAGAAACGCCACTATAAGCTTGCTCAAGGCCCTCTGGAAGGATTTTGAGGTTATGTTTATTAAGATTTTTTTAGTAAGTAGAACTAAATAGTTGTTAATAAATGCAATAACAAATACTGAAAAGTATGTTTCAAGTTTTTCTTCTAGTATTGCATTAATAAAGCTTTATCTATTCTCCAGCCGTAAGGTGACTCGTCCTATTGTGATGCCGTAGAATAGATGTCGCTTGATGCACTGTTTCCGGCTTTGCCTTTTGCAGATCAGTCTTATATAGCTTACAGATTGTTTTATTTTCATTATAATATAGTACGTACGTAATTAAGTTTACATTGCTTACATACCACAATGAGCAACTATTGTTAGGAATAGGTTGTTCACATTTTTAATATTATATCCCATTAGCAGTTCTTATCAATAATCGTCTAATTGTAATAAATGCAACAGGTGATTGAATCGAATCTATTAAAATTAAATTACGTGATTTGTGACATTTCTAATAAAAGAAATATTCTGTAATTTTAAATAATAATAATAACGAATAAAACATATATAGCCTCTACAATTGGGCACATAAAAACTTAAGCAAGATACAATTCATTGGACACTACTAAAGCCCAAAGATTGTGAGGAACTGGAGCCTGAAATAGGTTTCCAAAGAGAAACCTGCAACTACAGGTCACCCGCAGATGGATTTATCTGTTTCACAGGTAGTAAATTGTTACTAATGCCATTTAATTTAACAAGGCTTGTCCATTTGATACAGAATATTCGCAACTAAATTATTAATTTATTTTGTTATTTATTGTGTATGTCAATTCTCTACATTCTGTAACAAATTAAAGCGAATAAAAAGCACTTGCCGAGTTTCTTGCGGCTTCTTTAGAGTAAGAGGTATCCCTTCGTAAGACTTAAGCTATGGCATAATTATTAGCTTTCATGCATGCATTGAAAGTACTCATATAGAATAAAAATATTTAATGTTACCTTATCTTTAATTAGTTGTTGGTTCTGAGGCGATTTCTTTTCATTTAAGCCACAAAATAAGTAAAACTGTGACAAAATTTATAATATAATTAAAGGCCTATAAGAAGTCCACCATTAGTTATGAATAAATCAACCAAATATCGTGGTGCCAGAAAAAAAAAATCATAACATGTGGTGTTGATAAAAAAAAATATTGAAAAGATATGTATGCATAAGAAAACAATGAAGAATAATCAAATAAGGACAAAACAGAAGAAACAGAGGATGCAGGCGGGAATGACATGAAAATAGTCATACTATATAACCATTATAAATTCAAAGCTATCTCTTGAATTAGCAGAAAGTCTTACCCCAATAAATACTTTGATTGTCTCGAACGTCATACTTATGGTTATCATTTGGCGTTTCTCCCAACATTTTATCAACGATGAGGTCGACAACCTCATCATTTGGTGACTTCGCAAAATCACCTTGACTCATTACTTTTCTAGCAGACTTTACGATATAACTTTCTTCTGCTTTCTCAGACAACATTTTCATAATATCATCCCTGTTCATTTTCTCTTTTAATTTCAAATACAGACTTTTCGATTCTTTATTTGACAGAAACTTGAACTGTTCATCTTCATTTAAAGCTCTGTAAAAGTTTGTTTCATTTAAACTGGTTTGAGTTGTTATATTCTTTAATAAAAATGCAAATTTATCCTTATCAACTGCATAACTGTTTATCTTTTTCAATTTTTCTTTCAGTTCATTTATTCTTCCATCGACATTGAATTCTAAATCTACACCCAAAGAGCTTACTAATGCGTCAGTTATATCATAGATGTCTGACAATTTCTTTTCAACATTTTCACTTGAAATTTTATCAAAAACATCAAATAATATAAGAAACGCTACGAAATACATGACGCATTCTTTTTGATATATTTGGTTTGCTACACTTTGACTTGGATTTTATGATCAATAAATTTTTAGCACAAATTTTATGTTGATAGCACTTCGAAGTGTATTTGCGGTGTTCCATAAAATGTTTCTGTATTGTATATATTTTTTGTTATAGTACGATGGATTGGAATAGTAGACATTTATGTTAATAGTAATTTCAGTCGATAGAAATATATATTATTTTAATATTTGAAAGGTTTATTTGAATCTATTAAAATACATTTTCTGTAATGAAGATAATTGTATTTTGGGCATTCGACTAAACTGTTATTATACGCGTATTTTATCAACATTTCTCAGGTATCAGGCAGTACTCGAACTAAATAGATGCTCTCGCTATTTGGGCGAGTAGTCAAACAAATGTTCAAAGTAGTCTAACAACCAGTCATTCTTTAAGCGAATGTTATTTTAATAGCTTATTTACTGTGGCATTGATTTCTCTATTAACACCAAACAAATGAAATATGCGGTCTTTATTCATTCATTGACAAACATTATTTTGTTTATTAGCCGTGACGTAGTTAAAAATCTTGGCAGTCTAGCTGTTACATGGCTAGTTAATAGCATAGATTGCTGAATTGACTGATTGTGATTGATTGTTTTAAAAGCTTAAAACAATGTTACCGATGTATCATTCCAAGCGTCCACCATTTTGCAGTAAACCTCTATGGTACCTAAATATATTATATGTGTATATTTTATCTGTTTCTTTATAGCTGTTCTATTTGCATCGTAACACTTTAAAGGTTATTAAAATAAGAATATTGCTGTGGAGTCGTATTTTTTTACGACGACAATTTATGAGTGAAAGACCATATTTCGCTTGATTCATAATTCATACTTGGATTATGGCTTTGTGGCATTAAAAATAATAAGAAACTTTCAGATATGAAAGCACGCATGGTGAAAGAACTGAGACCTTAGTGCGAGTTTACGCATTCGATACTCGTTATCGAACGCGTTACAGGATTTCTATGAAGACTCGTAGTTCTCGATGGTTACCGCTAGGGGCGCTCATACAAATTCCATAGTAATCTTTACGCAGACTGTATCGAGTACCGACGCGTAAACTCGCACTAAGGCCTCAGATTTTAAAGTGACGCCGAGCTACCTGTACTCAGTATCTCTGATGTGGTGTGGATGAAGATATAGTGACAAAGATAGAAAAAAGGATGCTTAGATGCTTTGGGCATAGTTAGTTAGTTAGTTAGTTTTACGGGGCATTTTCCGCACTTAGCCTCCTGATTGGGCCATTGTACGTGATTGAGTATTCTTCCTTTACTCCAGCCATCCTAGTCCATTCCAGAAGGCGAGTAGCCTTTTCAGGTTACTACAAGCTTCCGGTAGTGATTTTGGAGACTGAAGAAAACGTGCCCGTTGATCGGCCACGCTCCTGCACTCCAAGAGCACGTGATGTGGCGTTTCCTCCGCCTCCATGCAGCCTCTGCACAGAGGGCTATCTGTCACACCTATGGTAAATAGATGTTTATTCAGAGGACTGTGTCCGGTTATAGTACCTAGTACTTTGCGGATATCGTCCCTGTTTAGTCTGGTGAGGTTGCGGGCAAGCTTCTTCGAAGCCACCGGAATGGCATTCTTTGTTTGCCTGCAGCCTACACTATTGTTCCATTCTGTTTGGTGGTTTTCCTCTGTTTTTATACGCAGCCATGTTCTAATTTGTGCCATGGGTATAGGCAGTAATGGTTCCGGTCCATACACCGTTCCATTTGAACCCCTTTTGGCTAGTTCATCTGCCGCGTCGTTGCCTAGTGAGTTGCTATGTCCTTTGATCCATTGCAAAGTTATGCTTTGGGCATGTAGAGATGATGGAAGAAAGAATATTAACAAGACAAATATATGAGGCAAATGTGAATGAGCAAGTCGGTAACGGAAATGTCTTGAAAAAGGGCAGGTCAAAAATACCTTTAACCGACGAGCTTGTATGAAAAGGTTGATGAGAGTTAAAGAAGCGAGTGATGTATGTCAGGATCGTGTTTAGTGATAAATCTGTGATCCCTGTCTCTGATCTCTGTGATCTGCGGAAAAAGGCGTGGTTGAATGTAAGTATGTATCTCCGCAATAACATTACTTTTAACGTCGTGACTTATCACTTACTACGTGACTAATAACCTACAGAACCTACTTCCACAACTAACTGTACAATGTTCGCGGTCAAGTAAGCGAACATCCTACGGTATTTATATCAGCAGATGTAATAACTTTGCAAGCGCGATTCAGATTCTTTAGCGTTGGCCGCGACAAACATCGCGTCATGTTTACATCTGAACGCTGCGATTAGGACGTGACAATAGCATTATAGCATATATATATATAAATGTTTTATTAATAAAATTACCTTTTCTACAAGTTAACGGGTACACAACTCCACAGAATAAAGTAAATAACCACAATTAAACTAAATAAATACAAATACCATAACTCATCAGTATTAGTTATAATAAATAACAAATAAAATAGGCGCCACCATTATATGGTTGATATACCAAAGAGTCGCACTAAGCGCTTTGGTTCCAATTTAGTGATACGAACCGCTGAGGAGTGGAAATTTTCGCCTGAATATGTGTTTTCTGACAAATGCAATTTAGGAGTCTGAAAGTCACGCATCACATCCTGGATCGCATCGTCGCTTACCATCAAGCGAGATTATAGTCAAGCGCTTGCCTATTTAGTATGAAAAAGGAAGAAAAAAGGGATTTATAAAACTAAATATATATGTCTTTTATTCGCAAATAAATTCAAATACCGAAGTAACCATGACAACTACACACCTTGCACCTTCACCAACTCTACTCATGATGCCCGATACGGAGCATCATCAGGTATTGTTAAATCGTACGATATCGAACACTTAGAAAAAAAAACTGTTTGTTTGTGTCTGTAATTTATTTCAGTATTATGAAAAGGTTTCTGAAGGATGATAAAATAATTTATCAACCATATCTTCCAATATTTGATGTGGATTTTTGTTCCTGTTCGGATAATCTGTTCTGTCATCATAAAAATGGCGCTAATGACGCTTTTATAAAAACAGATTTCAACATTTTCGATGGTGTTTTTATAACCATAACATGAATTTAAAATTTACGCCCTTTTATATAGTAAACACTGGACCAACAGTAATAATATTATTATTTACACCAATTAGCCTAGCCCAAAGTAAGCACTGGAAGGCTGTTATGAATACTAGAGTAACGTAATATGAAACAGGATAATATATTCATAGATCTAGGTACAAATGCTCGTATTCATCACATAACATCAGCCCCTTCCGGGGCTTGCCCCAAGATGCGAAAGGCAGGATCGCTACCAAACGATCGTAAATGGTACAGGCAAATCATGATACTTAATTAAAGGCTGCCACGGAGAACAAAAAGAAGAGATAGTTGGGAGCATGAGTAGGTAATCTTTTAACTTATAAAAAACTGTACCAATAATATTATATAATTTATAGTAACTAACTGACCCGGCCACATATTGCTGTGTTATTAATAACACCGTGCCTATGTCATAAGTCCAAACGAATGCAAAATAAAAAATCATAATCAAACTTAATTGAGCACTTTCGGAGTTTTTATAGGTATATATAGATAAAAACTGAGAATTACTTAAAAATATTTTTAGTAGAATGTTTTATATTTGATTATTAATTAATAGCATTATAATTCTGAATATTATGAAGCTTTTGTATTCAGAAGCTCAACATTATTGTCTGTCGGAAGTTGCTCGGGAAAACAAACAATATGAAGGCTATCGGGTTTCCGCAAATATTTGTCTACAATACTAAGGTCAGAGAATCAGCTCAAATCACTACGATATAAACAAAGCTGAGAGGCTAATTACTGACAGCAAGTTAGTGAAGAGCAAGCTTCACACCTTAGCCGCAAAGTTGCCCGTCTGTCGGTCTTCTATAGTATGTGTTTTGGAGAGTGTGTTTAGGAGCTACATATGCTCATATCGCCATCACCCATTTTCCATCGGACATCCACACGCACTACGGACTACTACCCTTTCATGGTTGCTATTCCTACTTGTCGCACCAAGCGCTTCTCAACATCTTTTATAATGCGCACAGCAAAGGAATGCAATTCCCCCCCTGTGTCTGTATTTCCGAGTACTTGTAACGCATCCCTTTTTAAAGCCACGGTGAATAGACACCTTCTGGGTTAGCTCGTTTCATCGTGGATCCTGTCTTGGCCCCCGAGCTTGTTTGGGATCAAGAGCGAATTAAGTAATGAGATAACGAGAGTAAGATGTGGTTTCTATGGGTCTCTAAGTTCTCAAATTGCGTCCGAACTACGTTTCGTGATTTTGGGGTAAGTTTATGCCCAATAGAGAGCTCCGTAATTCTGATTTTATGATGGCAATGGTGTATCAATTGTATGTGTTTGTAAAAAACACAAACGAAGAGCTATTTTCCTTGTAAATTATATGACCAGGGAATCAAAAGAATCCTTTAAAACGACGTAAGGCCCCCGTAAAGTTATTGGTTGTCAAACTTTGGCGGAAGTTTTCGTTAAGAATTTCCTTTATTTATCTTGAAATGAAACCCTCATTACGGATGCGGAAAACTTGCTTGTTTTCATTTGATTTTTGTGTTATTCCAGTTGTCCTGTTCGTAGGGTGACTGTTGAGGACGAACAAATGAATATAATGTGATATGAATTTAACTCATTTTCATGGAATCAACTTTGTCTGCTCTGAAAACGTCCACTGCTAGACAGGTGCCGCTCCCAAAAGTTGTTCTGCCGTAATCTGCGAGCTTGGCAGACTGGTCGGGAATTGCAGCAAAATACCATAATCCAAGCAACATATTTTGTATCTACGGGAGATACCTATTTCCCGCAGGGGCTTGATTGGGATTCTTGATCCCATTAATAAAGTAAATAAAAAAAATGTTATTTACCAGCAACAGTCTCAAATGAAAAGCCTCCATGGCTCCACTAAAAATAGCTTGTGTTTGGAGGCACCGCTCTTCCTCAATTAAAAATTAATCAAGAAAAATATAAATTAACAAAACTATAAATTCATCACTAAAGTAGATGTTGTGTATGCGTGTCTAACTGTGTGTGTCACTAGGAACTGCAGTACAGTAAAGATCTATCTCATAATAGGTTTTGATTTAACCTATGTTAATAAAAGTTTCTTACATCCGTGATTTTTTTGGTTCTATATGTAAAATGGTTATGTAGTTAGTCTATATGCTGTAGAAATAGGAGTTAGAGATATCTCCAAAAACACAAGTAAATAATAAAAGTAGGATGGAGGTCGGTCCCCTTGCCCGTATTTCTTTCGCCAGTTCGTCTCGGAAGTGCTTCCCGATTTCTGAACTGGTGGTAGACTCAGTAGCGTATACTGTAATATGTAATAAATTGATAATTGATTTATAAATTTTAACAGGTAGGAACATACCCGATTACTATATTGTGTTAGAGAAGGTACTAGAAAATATATGACGACCATTACCTTAGTCATCATGAATTATGCGCAAAATACCTTAAAAAGTTGTTTTATTTATATCGTTATTTTATTTAAAGAAATTATTACTAGAACAAACTCAATGTGTCTCAGTGTAACTTGGAACTCAAACCCACATCCCCAAAAATTTTTTCAAAATATTTTGTAAGCCGATTCTAGCGCCATCTCTTTTTGTTCTAAGCATACTACCTACAACATTGAATGTAATGCCTTTACAAGTATCCAACATTCGATTGTGAACTGATGCAGGAACTCGTACAAATCAAACTCCCTTTTTCACTTATTTTGCGTTTATTGGCAAAGAATACAGTAGTTGTTCACTCTCCGAAATTCCGAAAGTAAAAGAGACATAATTACTAAAACAACTGCTTTTTATTTACATCAATATGGCGGCAAAATGCCGCCACCGGAAGTTCTAGTTTTAAGTCGTTATTACATTATACATTATTAAGAATATCATGTTATATATTATCATTATAGTGATTTAATTTTAGAGTTATTAATTATATAATATTAAATTAAGATCCAATTGAATTTGAGTTAATATACTATAGAATAGGATTTAAACGACTTTGGCTAAAATTACAATATACCAATCAATACTGTTTAATGCTAATAAATTGAAATCATTACAAAGAAATTACAGGTATATTATAAAAGGGAATTAATATTTACTACATTGATTTATGTATTAAAAAACTATAGAATAAAATTTAAAACACTTGCCAAAATTACAATATACCAATTAATACTCTTTAATGCTAATAAATTGAAATAGTTACGAACAAATTAAAGGAATAGGATATAAATTAATTAAAATCTACTACATTGATTTATGTTTTTAACACGATAAAGTAGAAACAAATATGTTTATCTTGTTTGAAAATTGAGTGGCATTCCTCGTTGTGGCCAAAATTGCAACATGCTCAAGTGATAGCAATCACTGATCTCGGAACTGGAACTAAGCCCCGGGGAAATCTACTTGGTTTCGGATCAGATAAATGGGAAAGAAGCGGCCAAGAGCGAACAGTTATATCACCATTACGATCCCGTAGATTTGTTTTTTTCGACATTATAACATCATTTCTGGATTTAATTTATAATGTTACTGTATTACTTTTTTGTTATAAACTTTCTCATTTTAAATATATATTAGATATCTATATTAGTTTGTAATATGACGTTCTTTGAATATCCTCGTATTCGAAAGAAAAAATTTTAAAAATGTTTGAGCATTTGATTAAGATAAAACAGTCATTTATTTTTATAATTTTATATATTTTGTGCATTTTTTCAATGCTATCTTATAAATAAAATGGTAGAACAGTGGACCCGACTTCTAAAGGTTGCGGGTTCGATTCTCACGTGAATACTACTTGTATATATTTATTAAAATAATTAATCTTATAATAAAGCATTGAAAAAATGCCAAAAAAATATAAAATTATTAAACTTAAATGTGTGCACTGGCGGCAGCCACCTGATGGATATCATCTTTTCCACTTTTACAGAAAAAAATAATACCATCACTCATTTCTTTTTAACATATTAGAAAAAGTTATACTAAATCAAAATTGTATGATTAATTTTGCGCCATCTGTTATAAAAAGAATGTAAACGTTTATTATTATTTTTAAATCGTTCCCTAAACGCGGGATTCCTTCAGATTAGTGGCAGTATTTCACGAGTCGCTTCAGCGTGGCAACTGGACGTTATTACGCTATTTCTGTCGAGCCTCCCATCTATTTCTGTCGTGCCGCCGAGTAAATTGTGTTTTTAAACCGTTGGATATCCGTGAAGATATTGTGCTTTCGAAACGTGATGAAACAAGAGTTGTGTTTAAGCCGAACTAACACAAAATACTGGGCAATATTAAAATTATTGTCCGGTTATTTTTAATATTTCACTTCATATATATTGTTCTTTATTTATTTATTGAAAAATTTTCTAGCATTAAATATAGACCTATGTCACTCAGCGTGAATGTAGCTTTCCAATGGTGAAAGAATTTTGAAATCGGCTTAGTAGTTTTTGAGTTTATTCATTGCAAACATACAAAAACACAAACATACAAAAATACAAATCTTTCCTCTTTATAATATTAGTGTAGATAAGGACAACAACAAAATATACACCGTTACAATATTTATAAACATTCTCCAGTACTAATTAGGTGATATTTGAATTATAGGTCACCATCGCATGCATTTCTTAAATAGGCCCAAGTTAGTAGCTTAAGCACTTGAGTTACAGAATTTAGATACAATTACGGTGCCACAACACCCAGACCCGATCCAAGAAAAGTTCGTTTTCTACATTGACCTGGCCTAAGATCGAATCCGGGACCTCGGAGTGGCGTAACTTAGAAAATCGGATGCTATCCACTCGACCATGGAGGTCGTCAAAATATGTCATTTTGTTTTTCAATATCTTTTTAAAATTAATAGTTTTTAACCGATTCGTGTCGGCACGCCTGTCGTGCCATCACTTTTTTTTGCGTGTGGCGTTAGCCACTGAAACCGTGATGATAACTCCTTCAAATCAAGTTTTAGGGAAATCAATCCAGAATAAAACTATCTTCATTTGTCACGTAAATCAAGCTCGTAGCCTTCGTTTCTGTAATTGTATGTAGCAACGAATCGGTTAAAACCTTGCTTAACACTCCATAGTACTAAATAACGTATAGAACACATAAGTACTTGTAATTTATAAATAAGAACAAAGACGACCATAGAAGATGTATAACATTATGCTAATGGACTGTGTCAAAAACAGGGCCGATAGGGACTCACTATTTGAGGAGTTTCATCTAAATATTAGAAATGTAGGTTTCATACAAAACATCTTGACAGAACCGAAATCAGATGTAGCTAAAAAATTAGGATGTGCTCTAGTGAAACTGACCGAACAGTGATTCCTTTTCGTCTATATAATACTTTTGTATCCGATTTCTAAGACATCTGACATGTAATTGAGAAGATACGATGGAGCTGACGTATCCATGTGGATAAAAGCCCCATATTAATAAAGAGAAAAAACAGACGACCATAATAAATGCTTATCACACAAACAAATGTGCCTACCAGGATTGGAACCCGGAACTTACTTATTCATGTATTATATATGTATGTATATCCGTTACCCTAGTATCCATAACACAAGTCTTACAATGCTTACTTTGGGCTGAGGTAATTGGTGTGAATGTTACAAATATTATTATTATTATTTTAACGCAGAGTTCCATTCCACCAAGCGGCTGTAACTATAATAATGCTTATGCTTATAAGGGTCTTTAACGTATTGCCAAGAAAATGACGATTTAATTTGTCAAAAATTTGCTTGCTAAAAATATATAGATTTAAATAATAAAGTATTTCTTACATTCACATCAATTAGCCTAGCTCGATAAGCACTGTAAGGCTTGTGTTATGGATAATAGGTAACGGATAGATATGATACATAACTATGAAATATTCATAGAAATATATATAATTATCCATGACTCAGGTACAAATGCTCGTATTCATCATATTTGTGTGATGAATACGAGCATTTGCATCTGCCCCTTCCGAGACTCGATCCCAGGACCGTCGGTGCGAAAGCAGGATCGCTACCGCTGCATCAAACGGTTGTCACAATTTGAATGAGCTGTCATCAAACATTTTTTGATCATCTTATCTTATCCTGTTTTTTTTTACAAATAAAGGTTATTCATTCATTCATTCATACAAAATGAGGAAAACTCTTGATATGAAAAAAAGGAGTAGAAAATACATGACAACCATTATCTTAGTCATCCTGTGATCACGGCTCCTGTAAAGGAGTTGAAACGTCAGGATTAAATATAAAATAAAATATGCTCAAAATCCGTAAAAAAGTATTTTATTCTAATGTGTAATGTGCGCGGACGTGTAAGAACTAAATATAAAAAACTTGTGTTAAAAAAATTGGTATCGGATGGGAATCAAACTCATGTCCTTCCGCCTTTCCAAACCAGATGCCGTAATTGTTAGGTCCCCGAGTTTGTTACTCACCTTTGCGAATATCATCATGGGAGATGTAACTTTCATCCTAGAATAAATCTAGGATGAAAGTTACATCTCCCATGGACCCTTTTCAAACGCAATCAAATAATCTCATTTCGTTTCATTAAACCACCCTCTTAATAGACGTCTAGCTTCGAAAACGCTTTGTGTAAATTTACGGTGTTATAACTTTACTATCTTTTATTACCTATATATTTTTTGGTGTCGAAGCATTTAATTTCTTGGTTTTTACGATTAAATATTTATTTTCTTCCAATAAGCAAGCTTCTTAGCTCACCACTGCAAAGTTGCCTGTCTGTCGGTCTTCTACAGAATGTATTTTGGAGAGTGCGGGTTACCACACTTTCGTGCTTGCCATTCCCGTCACACCAAGCGCTTCTCAATATCTTTCATAATGCGCACAGCAAAGGAGTGGAACTGACTCTCAGCGACTGTATTTCCGAGTACTTATAACCCATCCGTGTTAAAAGCCAGGTTAAATAGGCACCTTCTGGGTTAGTACAATAGTACAAAAAGTACAATAATTACATAGCTATTCCCTCTTTATCGGTAATCATTCTTATTACATTCGATGCTGTGGTTAGTTGCCTAAAACATAAAGAGATGGCGCTGATGTCAATTCAAGAAATGAAAAAAGTTATAAATTAATTTAATATAAAATATTTTTTTTCAATAATAATTTCTTAAATTATAACAATCTAGCAGTTAATTACTAAAACAAGAAGAAAATATGACTGTTTGGTATTTGTAAAAGAATTGCATTCGATGTTGTAGGTAGTAACATCAAGAACATATTTATATGTATGTAGAGACGGCGCTGATTTCAGCTTAAGAGATACTTGAAAATGCCTCGGTAGATTAATTGAAAGAGAACTCGCATGGACATCAAGGGGATGTCCTTGCTTGTCTACTCCAGTTAAATACTGAAATTACAAAAAAATAATATATAGTTATCCTAACTATAATGATTGATTATTTTAATAAAGTCCCACTTTTTATAGTTTGTACAGTACGTAACAATATTGTATCCATAACGGGCATATAATTATTGTTTCCAATAGTTTAGCGTGTTGCAAAATATTTAGACGTAGGTTCATACCTTATTCAACTTATTAAAGTTTCAAATTTGAAAAAGGTTATCATTATTATTTTAGATGTTAGTGACATCTAGTGGGGGGTAGCTGAAACGTTTCAGCGCGCCATGAAACTTGGAATTCAAGTCTTGCTGTAAGCTGTAACAAGCAGTTCTATAAAATTATCATAGATGGCGCGAGACTCGATGAATTTTGCCTGTATAAAGCATAACTGAATGTTTGAGATATAGATTCATACTTTTAAAAAGAATACTATGAAGTAATTTCGAAGAAAAAAGCAATGAAGATAAGCAATTAATGTAGATGTAATAACGAAAGATCATAGTTAAAGGGGCTTACCTACTTCTTCAAAACATAACATTTTCTGTGATAAACTTTTCTACACAAAGTTAATTATCTTT
Organism: Calamotropha paludella; assembly: GCA_927399485.1. NCBI lineage: Eukaryota > Metazoa > Arthropoda > Insecta > Lepidoptera > Crambidae > Calamotropha > Calamotropha paludella. Next base: position 957,885 of record OV656822.1, read on the forward strand.
TATAATATTGGCTATAATTAAAAAAAACAAGTTTTAAATTTAAATGTACTTGCTAATTTCGACAGGTGCTCACAAGGCTCGGTAGCTCAATTGTATCCCGCCTGAGAAAAACTTTTGAGCCGAGCCAATATTTTCTATTAATATGTATTATTAACGATAGTATTGAAAAAAAATATAATAAATTAATCATAAAATGAACAGCCCAGCTTAATAATACCCCTTTGTGGGAACAAATTAAGCCATCGGTAACGGGTTCAGAAAATCGTTAGCATCCAGTGAACCGCAATGGGCAGGCAAGTTAGATTATGGCTTTACCCCAGTCCTAACAGTGCGGACATAAATAAGCTTGCAATGATAAATTATTACAAACGAGCTTTTGAATGTAGACTACAGATTCAAGGTTATATCTCTTTCCTTAGTACTTTTCTTTGAATCAACAGTACCCTATATATTTTTCTGTACTGCTGATAAAGTATATGCCAGATTTCATGATGATCAGTTGAGTAGTTAAGGCGTGAAGGTGTAACAAACAAACTCACTTTCGTATTTATTATATTAGTTAGGATATCTATTAGAAAAAAAATCGGCACAGTTGATAATTTAAAAAGAAATGGTTACAATTATTATGTTTTCGTAGTTTAAAAAAGCCTTTCATTGCTTGATTTTTATACAAAAAAAAATGCTACTACAATTCAAATTATCTCAAGACGGGATTCGAACCCACGTCCCCTCGCTTTACGATCGAGTACTCTTCCAGTTGAGCTGCCTAAACCTTTATAGTCATGTCAAATTTTTCCAAATGTTTCTTAACCAGATGCCAACGTACAACAAGTGTAATACTTTTACAAATGTATTATATATTATATTATATTATTATTATTTTTTATTCAAATTTTAATTACTAGTCTTGATATAATCTCAACTTTTTAAATCATATTTATATCTTACACGTTCGCTCACATTACACATTAAAATAAAATAACTTACTATGGCGCTGCAGTCGCTAAGCATAAAGCTACGCTAGCACCATATATTTGAGCGGAGCGTAATACTAAAAAAAATCAATAATATTTAGTAAAATTCCATAGGAATGAAAACTATCAAAAAGCGCGCGCTTTTGGTTTCAATGGGAAATCCGATAGAGTTTTAGTTTGGTCATAACTTTTTATTTTTGCGAATTTCAAAATTAGGTAATCTAGTTCTAAAGTTGGTTCGATACCACACAAAAATTATTAAAATCGCTTAAGAACTCGGGGAGTTATGGCGTAACAGACATTGCGTTATTGAAGCTGATCCATGGGAGCTCCGCTCCAATGGTTTTTTGCGCCTTAATCACCTGTGATCACGGCTTTTGTAAGGGAGTCGAAACGTCAGAAATAAATATAAATTTTGCGCAAAAGACCCTAAATACATTGTTTTATTTAAATTTTCTAATCAAATCACGCCTAAAGTTTGTGTAACAAACAATTAACATTTGTAATAAAGTAATTTTCTATATCTACCCGCGAAGGTAAAACAGCGAACACCGCTTTTAATGGGATTAACTCGGCGTAATTAAATAGACAAAGAACAAAAGGCATTGTGAAGAAATCGTTGCCTATTTGATTTAGCCGAGAAATTTTCTGTTGGGCCGCAAAACGAGCGTTATTTTTTTCTAAATTATTTCACATTTTTTATTACTGAGTATGATAATAGATAGGATGGACTCAGTTCTGCAGGCGCAGTAGTAATTTATTAGTTTAAACAGTATTATTATAAATTAAATTGTGAATAACAGAGAAATAAAGTAAAATTGTTACTTACATGTATAGACTTTGTCTGATATATTTTTTTTAATTTAAAATGATGTTGCATCAGTAACTAATACAAATGAAAATATACTTATATTACAATGAGAATTAGTAGAAGTTCCGAAGCTAAAACGACCTTCACCGAGTTGATAATAGAGTGAAACATATTCTATAACAAATTTAATATGTTAGAAAATATGTTAAGAATAGGTTGTCTAAAAAAATCCTGGACAGACTATCTTTAATTATTCAAAAAAAATGATTTTTAATGAAAAATTTCAACATCAAGATAATAAGAAAATATTTATCCTGACTTAATGTATCAAACGTATAGAATGTGCAGCCGGTAGGTTGCCTATTCTTTGACTGGGCAGACTACTCGGTTGTCAGGTATAAGCGAGTATGTCGATGCTAGTTACCTTCACTGGTTTGATAATTGAAAAAAATTTAGATCAATATCTGCGTTGTTCTATTGCGAACACGTTGATATAGGGTTGCCTGGGAAAAACTTGGTCCTAATCGAGGTTTGCGAATTTTAAAAATTAAATTCTCTCTGGAAAAATATAAAGAGAAACAAAGTGGAAAGACGAAAATTTAAATTAAGAAAAAAGATAGACTACAGACCTTGTATTACGTTTAAAAATTTTATTACAAAACATCATATATAAAAAAATAAATTTTAATAAATATATTTCATTCAATATCTGATTCATCAGAAGTATAATTTTGACTTTCGAATTCAACACAAAACACTTTTTAGCCATTTTTATCACAACGATACATAAAAACACGTGTTGTAACTTGCAACAAACGCTCACTGTTTACTAGAGAGTATCTCCGTCATATAAATACTGAGCATGCGTACTTTTTTATTTTCAAGGTCCCATCATGTGTGACTGCTACTCATCAACTCGGGCCTCTCTGTCACACACTTCCACTTGCGTTAGAATTTAATTTTTAAAATTCGCAAACCTCGAAGACATTGTCGAAATGGAAAAAAACGAGGAAGAAACTAATAACGAATCTGATGAATTCGAAAGTCAAAATTATACTTCTGATGAATCAGATATTGAATGAAATATATTTATTAAAATTTATTTTTTTATATATGATTTTTTGTAATAAAATTTTCAAACGTAATACAAGGTCTGTAGTCTATCTTTTTTCTTAATTTAAATTTTCGTCTTTCCACTTTGTTTCTCTTTATATTTTTCCAGAGAGAATTTAATTTTTAAAATTCGCAAACCTCGATTAGGACCAAGTTTTTCCCAGGCAACCCTATATCAACGTGTTCGCAATAGAACAACGCAGATATTGATCTAAAATTTTTTCAATTATCAAACCAGTGAAGGTAACTAGCATCGACATACTCGCTTATACCTGACAACCGAGTAGTCTGCCCAGTCAAAGAATAGGCAACCTACCGGCTGCACATTCTATACGTTTGATACATTAAGTCAGGATAAATATTTTCTTATTATCTTGATGTTGAAATTTTTCATTAAAAATAATTTTTTTTGAATAATTAAAGATAGTCTGTCCAGGATTTTTTTAGACAACCTATTCTTAACATATTTTCTAACATATTAAATTTGTTATAGAACATGTTTCACTCTATTATCAACTCGGTGAAGGTCGTTTTAGCTTCGGAACTTCTACTAAATGAAACAGCTGATTATGTTAAATTGTTTGTATATGTAGTATTTATAATGTCACTGAATCAATTTCAGAAAATCATTCAACATTAAAAAAGAAGTAGATTATTACAGATTAACACAGACTTTTCAATCATTTAATTGAACAAGTTCACTGAATTTAAATAAATACACAATGTATTTTTAATAATTGTGAAGCTGACAATTTGCATAATAAGATACATATCAAAATAATGATAATTATAATAATGACAATAATTTGTACCATTTCATTAATTAACCTAGCCTAAAGCACTGTAAGGCTTATATTATACATACCTATATCATACAACGTAATATTTATAAATACCCATGACTTAGATACGAATGTTCGTATTAATCACACAAACATCGAAATAAATGTATTTTTTAATAGCACTGAGCAGTGTGCGTGCGGTGTGTTAAACAATATGTTACACTTGATTAGAATGCATTTAGGTGTTTTTTGTTTTTTTTTAGTATAGATAACATCAGATCAGATATGTTGAAGCGTTAAGCAATCATATATGGTAAAATATGTCAAAATACGTCAAGAACATTATTATTTATAAAATACATTCAATAACAACGACGACAACCTACGTGGTTAGGTGGCTTGCATATCGGTTTTCATGGTAAACCACTCCGAAGTTCTGGTTTCGATCCCCGGTGGGGTCAATGGTTTATTTTATTATTTACCAAGGTCTTGTTCATATTTACATGAACAATAAAATAAAATAATAATACTATCAATAAATGCAACGACAGGTATCACAGCATGCATAAAACACTAAAACTTAAACTTATCTTACTTACTTAAATGTTGAAAAATATTTTTTCCATATTGGCTTGGATCCGTGTGTGGAAGTACCGACGTTGTTTCTGAATTCCAAAGCACTAGTGCTTTTGCTACTTAAATTGATTTTTGAACAGTATATGTGATGTTGTGTTATGTTTATTTTATTTCTAAATTCCACCTGATTTTTCAAACATGTAATGTAGAAATATTTCTTTTACCCTCCGTCCGCCATCTTGGGTTCTACTGTCAACTTAGTGGTGCCTTTGGGTTCTAGTGTCATCAAGCCGTAGTTTTATTTTCATTTTGAATATAATTAACATTTATGATAAATAAAAAACAAACGTAATATTGTATTTGGTTCGTGTATGTGTTACCGGCAATGTGTATAATCCGGTATTGTATACAATACCTAGGCAATGTATAGAATACCTAAAACGGGCAGGTAAAGTATGAAATAGAATTTATTTTACACTTTACCTAGGTATTCTATACAATGCCAAACTTGCAGCAGGTAATGTAACACTCGAACGTAAAAAAACGCAACCTAACCTAACCTAACCTAAAGTTGATAATAAAATTTATTTCAAGTAAATACAACATGTTTTATTTGTCCGCTATTTGATAAGTAAGTCTGTTAATATTTATTGATATTAACCGGCGTACCTAACATTAGTTTAGTCTTAAGATTTATTTATTTTACACATTACCGGTGAACCAGCAGGTATTCTATACAATCCCTAGGAATTGTATACAATACCTAGGTAGAGAATGAAATGGACAATGATATTCATGATATTTCATACATTATTATTATTATTATTATTATTTATTCATAAGACAACAAAGATCCAATGGTGTTAGTATACAATTGACTTACTTTCTATGTTAGTAAATTATATTAAAAACTGACTTTACACTATAAACTAAATGGCTAATCAGCGGACAGTCCCCACAATTAGCTATACGCTCCATAACACTGGTGCGGCTGCCCCGAACCCGTCTAAGGAGAGAACCTGCTTTTTTGCGCTGTATGGCCGGGAAACTGTCGACCTGCGCATCCGCAAACATTCCTGATGCACTACAATGTCGCGGCAGCCTCAGCAGTGCCCTGAAGGCGTTATTATATTGAACGCGAAGTCCACGGTATGATTTTTGCGTAAAATTGACCCAAAGGCTGCTCGAGTAAAATGATGTGCAATAAGTCTTAAAAAGTGTTATTTTAACAGTGTCAGAACATCGAGCAAACCTGCGGGCCAACATATTGGCCCTTTTAGACAGTGACCTCCGTTCTCTCTCAATATCGGCATCATCCGTCAACGTATCTGTAATAATGTGACCCAGATATTTAAATTGAGTCACCTTACTAAGTGGTGCTCCGTACAGACATATGGGAGGCACAATATCAGGACATTTAGTTCTCGCTTTGAAAACCATATAAACACTTTTGGTTTTATTGTAAAGCAACCCATGCTCAGTTGCGTAAGACTCGCAAATATTTAAAAGCCTTCTGAGGGCACTGATCGAGGGGGCCAGCAACACCATGTCGTCCGCGTAGCTGATATTGTTGACGCATACACTCCCGACGTGGCAACCGACTCGCGTGCTGCTAAGCCCCTCGATCAGCGCGTTTACGTATAGGTTGAATAACTTTGGAGAAGTTAGTCCACCTTGCCTCACTCCACACTCCATTATATACTCATCAGAGTAAGCATTGGCCCATCTTACAGTATTAGATTGGTTACCATACCAGTATTTAAAAATCGAAATAAACTCAGCCGGTAAGCCAACCTGTCTCAATTTTATCCACAGTTTATTGTAATCGACAAAATCGAACGCCCTGGATAGGTCTAGAAAACAGGCATAGACTGGCGTCTTTCTATTCGTGTAATGCCCGATAGTATGTTTGAGGGTCAGTATAGCGTTTTCTGTAGAAAGGCCAGGCCTAAAGCCAAACTGAAGTTCATTTATATTTAAATATTTACTCAGTTGGGAGTCCAGCACACCATCAAAGACCTTAGCTACGATAGTTGCTAAAGAAATGGGCCTGTAATTCGAACTGACTGACACGTCACCGGTTCTATTTTTAGTAATGGGAACTACTATAGTTTTCATTAGTTCATGTGGCAAATATGTATGCATCAAACAAACGTTAAACAACAGTGCCAGAACCCTAGGGAGGTGCGGCCCCGCATTTTGTAGGTGTTCTATGCTGAGTCCATCGTGTCCCGGAGATTTTCCGCGAGTCATAGATTTAATTATCTTTCCAATTGAGGTACCAGTTATAATTCTCACAGGACCACCTGATGGCTCAGCACCAGACACAGACTTAGTGGGATTTAAAGGTGATTTCACAACAAAGTGACTCTTAAACAAGTTAGCTATAGACATTGGATCACTAAAGCCATCTACACTCACAGGAAGGCTCGGTCTAGGATTCATTTTACTAGTAGACTTCCAAAATTTTCCGAAGTCCCGGTTGCTGTGAAGTGATGCCAGAGCATCCATTTGAATCTGCTCCTGATGACTTTGACACCATTTCAACTTCCCTTTAAAAACTTTTCGACTCTGTACCATTTCCTCATAGAACCGTCCACTTTTGGGTTTTCCATAATCAACCCACACAAGAAACCTAGACCTAGCCTCCCTGTGAGCATCACCTACGTGCTTATTCCAGCCTAGAATTTTCCGAAATTTTCGGTTGCATTTTACCATACGCTTAACATTATAAGAGTCAGATGCAGAACAAGCCATAATAGACACTATTCGACTATAGAGGTTATCAATAACCGTTTTATGTTCTTCAATATCACAGTGATTATAGCAACAATTTTGTAACTCGTCCGGAAAATCAATACATCTGAGTCTTTCATGACACAACTTGTAATATTTGTCAACCTGTCCACAAGATCTATCACCCCATTTTATGGAATTAGGTATAAAATCATCTTTCTTAATTTTACTTCTAATTGCATTTAAATTACAAGTAATAACCAACGGGAAATGGTCGGACCAAAAGATATCGTACATAACATTAGCACCAGTAACACATTGCCAAGCAGATTCGGTAACCAGACAATGATCCAACCATCTCCTACTGCCATTAGATTCACTAATATAAGTATAAGTATCTGAAAAAATGTCTAATAAACTTACATCAGCACAAATCCATGATTGATCATCACAGAAAAGACACAACTCTTTATAAAATAATTCATTTGGGTGAGCATTAAAATCGCCCAGAATCCAAACCGATTCCACACCTTGATCTTCAATTATTGCGTTCAATACACTAAGGCAGTCTGTAAACTCATTTAAATTGCCACGACAATCCGTAGGCATATAAATACTGCATACAATCAAAGGTTTATCTATAAGTTCTATTCTAACAGCACATATACGCGGATTGGAACACGGGATCACAGATACATTAGGAAACACACTCTTTCTCCACAGCAATGCAACACCTCCGTACGGCCGTCCCACAATTAAGCCCGCCTCAATGTCTATTGCAGATGTACCAGTATAGCCAAAGTCAGTATCCACAGTTCCTAGATAAGGTAAATCATGTGGAAAAAGCCAAGTCTCCTGAAAAGCTATTAAATCCACTGTCTTGCATAATTGTCTGACACCTTCGATAGATCTTTTTATCGACTTACAGTTAAACGTAACTAATGATATACAGGCATTATTATGATTTATAGAATCCATTATTTACTATCTTTATTTTTAGCCTGAGCAGCGTCTAGTACTTCGTATCGAAAATGTACAAATCGTCTAAAAATTATTCCTTTTGGCCATAACGTGCTATCCAAAAATAAGTGTAATTTTATTTTTGGCACAAATAATTTATAAGCATTATGACCTTTATCACGCTTTGATGTAAGTTTAAACAATGATACCCTTTCCTGCGTCTTGCATTGTATATACTGTATAATATCACTTTCCTGTGTTTCCTTATGAACATTAGTGATAAATATTGGTACTAAGGAGTCAGCTGCTTTAAATTTAATGTCATCACTCGCCGTTCCCATTTTACCGCTAAACCGGTTCTTTTGTTTATGTTTTCTCTGCACTAATTTCCAATCCGTATTATTTTGGTCGTTCTGAGGGTACTCTTTCTGTTTCGAAGCCACAATTGCATATCGCAGCGCAGTTGGAACATAAGACGGATCTTTCTGCGGCAGCGGCGGCGTAGATACATAATTGTTATCGGACTCAGACATCGCATTAGTCATAATAGCTGCCGATTCATTCATTCCGCTGTCGACAGTGACAGCACAGCGTTCTCTCTCAGGATTGCACTCGGCGGCGGTCGCCACGCTCTCGGTCTCGCTCGACATCATAGGCACAAGTCGTAACGGAACGGACGGCGGTAGCAGAGCTGCATTGTCTTTCATATGTACCCTCTCAGCTGACAATGTTATGAATCCCGCCGGTCCACTTATGTTATCAACACTATCATTTAGCAAATGGGCGCCTCGTTTAATATTTATGTTCATATCATTGCACTTGGAGTGGCGAGTCGGGGAAATTACGTTAATGCTCTCCACAACACTTCTTAGCTGATTCAATTGTTCAATACTAGCGTAATTTTCTTTAACTTCTTTTAATTCGCTTTTTAATAACACAATGTCTTTCAACAAACTTGTCACGTCTAAGTGATCAAATGTTACCGGTGGGAGTTTATTCAAGTCTCGAGCCACAAAAATGGGAGTTACGTCAGGATCAGTCGCTTTGAAAAGACAGATTATATCTTCTAGATCCCGTTGGACCTTTCCATCTCGTTTCCTTACTATTCTCCGCTTAATTGAAGGCACGGAGTCAAATAATAAACATTTAGCTTCCGCTATTTCTTCTGACGTATAGGCTGAGGAACAAATTCGCACTAGCCCCTCCTCGTCCATGACATTTATTTTATTTTGAATAAATGCCAACAATTCACTTATAACTACGTTGCAATTAGCACATTTTATAACTTTAGATGTCATTTTACTTAAAACTCACTCAGTCACTCGGACACACGAATCAAAAACGTGTGCACGCGCCACTTCATGGACGCTGACCAATTGCCTGGACGCCCCAGGGATTGTATACATTACCTAGGTATTGTATACAATACCTGAATTATACACATTGCCGGTAACATTATGCATTTTTTAAAAGTCCGGTGTGCATAGAAATGCGCAATACCAACCAAGGTTAATAATAAATCAATATTTTTAAACAATTGAACTCAGTTATACAACTTTACAGTTCTTCTGACAATTTAGTGAGAAATATATTTTCTCGCTAGCTCTACTTCTTTACGCTTCTCCACTTAGTATAATAAGGAGCATCGTTTTTTTTTATATATTTTTGTTTAGTGACTAAACCCAATTTTATAACTGTAAGATAATCATTTCGTTCTCTCGTAATCAAATCTTTTGGCTCCATCTTCATTTAAACTCCTTGATAAATCAGGTTGGTTTTTGTAATTTGAGCGAATCCAATTAAGCCTTTAAGGCTGGAGAAACTTCCTGTTGAATTACATTTATTAATTTTGATCATCAATAACATAAATAATAAACAAACAAACAGTTGTATTTATAAACACCAATTTACATTCACACCAATTAGACAAGCCCGGAGTAAGCATTATAAGGCTTGTGTTATGGATGCTAGGGTAACGAATACATACATATATAATACATAGTGTTCAAGCTCCCATAGAGAGCGCTTTAAATTATTTTAATATTTAACTGCGACAACACTCAGTTAACCGTTACAATCGTTTCCTATTTTTTTAGCTTACCTACATTGTTAACTTTAACTTCAAATCTGTAACCGCTCAATACTCATTGTAGCTAATATCACAATTATATTTCTTGCTCGGATCAACATCTTTTTATTTCTTGGGAGCTTATCATCACCAAAAGGCGCAAACATACTTCGTGTGGTCCTTCTTCGTCGCATATTTCGCAAGATACGACTCGGTGACCTTTGGACATCATCGTAAGCAGCTCGACCGCAGAGGAAATTCAGCTTACGAAACGCAAGAAAAAGCTTCTAAGAGCTCACGGGACCCAGGTTAAGGCGTCGGAGGACTTGCAGCTAGGACCTACATCAGAAAAAACGCATTTTCGGTACGGCCAGCCATCCTCCCTAACCCTGTCCTCTTAGTTCAGTTGTGTGATACCGTGCTTTATTTACGTTTCAGTGATCGTGTTACGCTATCGGTGACAGTTTTACAACGCAGTTCGCATCATCTGTGCTGTCTCGGAAAAAAAACCGTAAGTCCTTTCACACACCACCAGAATGAGTCTAGAACAGGCTACTAAGTCCGTAACCCGCGATAAGTCACCTTATAGACCTATTGCTAATAGCGAAAATGATAATAATTTACTTTCTGAGTGCATAAAATCGCGTGGCATTATTAAAGGTAGACTGACTAGATTAGCGAATTACATCAATAGTATTTCAAGTGAACAGTTGTCTAGTCATAAACGCATTGATTTAAGGTTACGCATTCAGGGCGCGGCAAGTTTATTTACTGAATTCAGCGATCTTCAAACAAAAATCGAAAAAATCGTACGCGAGTGTGATTTAGACGCACAGTTAACCCAACGAGAATTGTTTGAAGACAGCTATTATAGCGCATTATCTAGGGCCGAGCATATCCTTAAAGAGACCGAGGCAAATGAGAGTTCCAATGTGTGTAATAGTGCGTGTAGTAACAAGTTACAATCAATAAAACTGCCCACTATATCCATGCCCACTTTCCACGGTGCGTACGAGCATTGGCTCGAATTTAGAGACACCTTCTTGTCCCTAGTGCACAACTCTAGAGAAATCAGTAATATACAAAAATTTCACTATCTTAAATCGTCATTAAAGGGGAGCGCAGAGACAGTCATTGATTCTCTTGAGTTCTCAGCCGATAACTATTCGGTAGCATGGGAGTTGCTTCTCAACAGATACAACAATAGCAGTCTATTGGTTCATAATCACGTCAAGGCGTTATTTACAATTTCTAAACTGTCTAAAGAATCACCCCACTCGCTTAGACGACTCATAGACACAGTACTTAAGAATTTACGCGCATTAAAAATCTTAGGCGAACCAACTGAGCACTGGGATACATTAATAATTTTTATTGTTACGTCTAAGTTGGATGATACTACCGAGCGTGAGTGGGAACAGTTTAAATGCACAACACGACACAGCGATTCTAATTCATGCCTAAAAATTGATAATCTGCTGATGTTTTTGAGAGACCGCGCTGATATGTTGGAAACGTTGCAGGTTTCGCACAACAAAATCACTAATCATGATTATAAAAGGCATAACACGGCCACGCACAATGCGTCGATAAGCAAGGTACACTGCAATATTTCCACCAATAAGCCACAGCTACGAACCACGCATAAGCAATCGTGCATTATGTGTAAAGCTGATCACGCACTATATTCATGTCAACGGTTTTTGGAGTCTAATTTAGACACTAAATTAAAATTTATATCCGCAAACAAGCTATGTGAGAATTGTTTACGACCAGGGCATTCATTGATTGCGTGTAAGTTCGGGGCGTGTAGAAAATGTAACAAAAAACACAACACACTTATTCACAACGACGCGCCTAGTGACATGCCAGTAACGGTGCTCCACGCAGTCTACGGCGCCGCCGCCGCCTCGAGTGCGGCCCGGGAGTCGCCCGCGCCGCCCGCACTTCAGCCGCCGCTATCTTACTCCGACCCCACCCAAATTCCCTCGTCTCAGGTTAATAGCACGCACATTGATAGTGATAACGCAAACAATTCGCATCAATCTGTTATGCACCCAGTATTACTCTCTACTGCAATGGTCGAGATAGCCGATAAAGATCATAATTATCACCACGCACGCGCGCTGCTTGATTGTGGCAGTCAACATTGTTTTATTTCAAAATCTTTATGTGATTTATTAAACGCAACTTGTATACAGTCCACTTACGAGATTCGAGGGGTAGGTAACTCAGTTACACAGTCTACGCAGGTCTGTGATGTTGAAATAAAATCGCGCATTGGAACCTACCAAACGCAAATTAGATGTTTTGTTTTGCCTTACGTAACATCTCCATTACCAGCAGCTGCATATAAACAATGCGCAAGGTTTGTTATTCCAAACAATATACAGCTTGCTGATCCATTTTATTACGAGTCCCAAAATATCGACATACTAATAGGAGCAGACATATTTTGGGACCTCCTTAGCGATGGTAAAATAAGGTTGCCTAATGGGCCTGTTTTACAAAATACCAAGTTGGGATGGATAGTTTCCGGACCTATTAATTATTTTACGCGCAATAATAGTCAGTCTTTATGTAATTTTACACACACAATAGATACTCAGCTGCGACAGTTTTGGGAGTTAGAGGAACTACCTCGGGCTGGATACACGCACACAGACGAGGAGCGTGCTTGCGAGGAGCATTTCGTTCGTACTACTACGCGCAATGGCGACGGAAGGTTCTGTGTATGCTTACCGCTCAAAGAGTCACCAGCCAAGTTAGGTGAATCGTTTTCTCAAGCCGAGCGTCGTTTCATAGCACTTGAGAAGGGAGAGGGCGCGACTGTGCCACTGTTGGTATTGAGTCCGTAAAAAAAGTGAACAAAAAATATAAACACCGTGAAATAACAATTAACTAATCTATAAATTAAAAAGTTATACTAAATAATATGTGAATTACGTGAAGAATATAGTGTACGACATGTAAAAAAGGAGATATATGAAAAAGAAAAAAGAAAAATTAACGCCTAGTGAAGTGTCTAAAAATCAGTTCAAATTCCAAATTTAACAACTGATTTATTTACATTGTGAAAAATCGCACAGTATTCAGTGAAAAAAAGTGTGCAAATAGAGTGAATATCAGGATTGAAAAAAATATAACCAAAAAATTGCTTATCATTCTTACTATACTAAGCCAACCAACGCCATCTATCGAAAAACTCTGTAACTGTTACGTTCATTGATAGATCGATAGATCTACGACTGCTTTATTACATGGCCAAGTGTTACACTATATGAAAGACTAGAGGGCACTAAACAACTGTTTGTTATTTATATTTTTCTAAGATTTTTTATATTCAAGAACAGTAATGGGACCACTTTGTGCTGGATGTCAACAAATAATACAAAATAACAAATTTTTAAATTGTGTACTTTGTACTAGTTCATATGATTTGGAATGCGCAAATGTAACCAAAGAACGTTTTAGTTCTTCAATGACAGCCGAACAGAAAAAAACATGGAAATGTCAAGCATGCCGCTGTAAAGCTCCAAAAGTATGTAACTCAAATACACCTACAAGACCGGGAAAAAACCCATAAAATGCATCCGACGTCTGATTACAGCAATGTGACTCTAAGAAAAAAATCAACAAATATCATAAATGATACTATAAACTCAGAAAACTTAAGTTTATTGGGTGACACAATATGCACAAGTGAAGTAGAGACCTCGATTACGGGAAATAATTCAGAATTGATACAGCAGTTAAATGAAATAATAAGACAAAGCCTAAAAGAAAATAACAAACTTCTTTTAACTGAATTAAAAGACACGATACAAATAGAAATATCAAAAGCTATATCAAATTTGAAAGAAGATATAGAAATAAAATTGGAAAATTTATCTCAAAAAAATGAACAAAGGAAGAAAGACATAGAGAAATTAAGTGCAGAAATAAATAAATTGCACATTGAAAATGAATCACTAAAAAAAGATATACTCAACCTATCAGCCAAAACAACGTACTCCGGCGCAGCACACTGCAATGATACTAAAGCTAAGAAATTTGTACTCTACGGCTTTAAAGAGTACCACAAAGAGCCAGACCACAGCCTTCATAATAGAATTATTGACCTGTTTCTTGAAATCATGCATGTTGATCTTACGGGCTTCATAGAGGATACATATAGAATAGGAAGAGATGTTAACAAAAATCGACCACTAGTTATTGAACTTTTGAGCAAAAGAATGGCTTGTTACATCATAAACAACAGCCAATGCTTTCAGGGAACTAGATTGTCAGTTTCTGAATTTCTTGATGAAAAGGCACGTAAAGAAAGGCAAATACTACGAAATAAAATGATAGAGGCGCGAAAAGTGGGACTCTACGCAATCATTCGCAGAAATCAATTGTTTATAGAAGGCAAAAAAGTTGACAGCAAAGATGATCTCAAATTAAAACAATACAATACGACAATACATCGTAAAACTAGTTTATTTAGTAACAATAACGAATCCATCAAATCAACTGTCGACAGCCCCACAAATAATTCCTTTCGATAGAACAGATCTGCAGTTTAATATATTGTTTCAGAATGTGCAAAGCCTTTATAATAAACAACATATCTTGGAAGCTTTCGTATTACAAGATCAGACTTATAAGGCAATTTGCATATCCGAATCCTGGCTATCACCTGAAAAATTAGATTTGATACATATCGACGGCTACAGTATTGCATCTTCCTTCTCACGAGCTGGACAAACGGGCGGCGGCGTCTGCATCCTACTTCAAGATCATATAAAATACAAAGAAGTCGTTGAAATTACAGATATGTCTATTCAGTTTATTATAGAAATGTGTGCATGCGAATTACCAGGTTTAAATATATTGTTAGTAGTTATTTACTGGAATAGCAGAGAGGAACAAATGTTTCTGTCGCAAATGAAGTTACTTTTAGAATTCATAAATTTAAAATATTCAAAGTCAAACGTTATTCTGGGAGGCGACTTTAATATAAATATGTTATTAGACAACCTAAAAAATAATGAATACTTAGATCTAATGCGTGAATATAATTTTAAGCAACATATAAAAGAGCCCACACGTATAACACCTAATAGTTCCACATGTTTAGATTTACTATTTACGAATTTTAACAAAAATATTGTATCTACCTCAGTGAAGGAATTAGGATTTTCTGACCATAGAGGGACGATTATTAGCTTAGAATTACCCCAACAAATTAAACAAACTACTTGGTTTACTAACAAAAGAATAATTAATGAATTAAATATGAAAAAATTTAAATTAAAATTAAGTGAAATAAAATGGAATGAAATAATACATAACAATAACAACATTGATAAAAATTACATAGCATTTAACGATATATTAGTAAAAACATTAAACGAGTGCATGCCAATACAAAAAATTAAACTTAAAACAAAATGTAAAAAGTACTGGTTAACTGTTGGAATACGACGGTCTTGTAAAAATAAAAGATTATTAAAAATATTTACAAGTAAAACAAAAAATCAAGTATTGACTCAACACTACAAACAATATGAAAAACTATTAAAAAGAGCTGTACAGACTGCAAAAAAATTACATTTTAAATATAAAATAATTAATTCAGAAAACAAGGTAAAAACGATGTGGAATGTTATAAATGAAAGAACAAATAAAAATAGAAAAAAAGACAAATGCAATATTGAACTAAATATAAATAATATACTTGTTTCTAAACCTGAACAGATAGCCAACTATTTTAATAATTTTTTCGCATCTATTGGGCAAGATTTATCCGGTAGAAACCCAAACGGCGCCCCTGTACTCCATCCTACGGAGAATACAATGTATCTAAGACCAATAGATCCTTACGAAGTGTATAAGATACTTAAGAATCTAAAAAATAGGAAAAGTAGTGGAATTGATAAAATTCCACCTAATCTTATTAAATACTGTGCTGACGAGTTAACCTTACCTTTTTACAAACTTATCAACCAATCATTCGAAGAAGGCATTGTCCCTGATCAATTGAAACATGCATTAATAAAACCCATACATAAAAAAAACTGCAAAAGTGACCCAAATAATTTTCGTCCAATAGCTATTTTACCAACAGCCTCTAAGGTGTTTGAAAAGGCCATGTGTGAATGTATTTATTCCTTTTGTGAGAAATATAACATATTTGATAAATGTCAAAATGGTTTTCGAAAGAATAAGTCGACAAGTCTTGCAGTTTATAAATATATCCAAGGAGCTCTCGATATTATTAACAATAGAGAATATGCAATAGGTATACTGCTAGACATGACGAAGGCCTACGACAAAGTGCAGTTTAAAATATTGTTAGATAAATTATATGGTATAGGTATCCGCGGAAGAGCCCACGAATGGCTTAAGTCATACTTAACAAATAGACAGCAAACAGTAGAAATTGAGTTTTATAATAACCAAACTGGACAAATAGAACACATTAGATCAAACGCAAAACATATTAGCGCCTCAATCCCGCAAGGGAGTGTGATCGGATGCCTACTTTTCCTCATCTATATAAACGACCTACCTAAAACTATCAATGAGCCCTGTGTTTTATTCGCAGATGATGTCTCCCTACTCGTTGCAAGTAAAAATAATTTTAACGTAAATGAAAACATTAATTCTATTTTAACTAAAACAGAATATTGGTTGGAAAGGCACAATCTAGAAATTAATTTAAAAAAAACAAAACTTATAACCTTTCACCCGCACCAAAAGACTCCTTTAGATATAAACTTTAGTTTTCACGGGAATAAACTGGAAATTGTCAGCGAATTTAACTTACTAGGGTTAACTATTGATACCCATATAAATTGGAAACAACATGTGAAAAAGATTAGAGCTAAATTATCGAAATTTTCATATGCCCTTAGAGAAGTCAAGAAAACCACAGATCTATCAACTGCACTCACTGCTTACTATGCATATGCTCACTCTTGGCTTAGCTATGGTATAATCTTGTGGGGAAATAGTACCGACGCACCTACTATCTTTACCGCGCAAAAAAAATTGATTAGGATTATGATGAATATCGATCAGACTGACTCTTGTAAACCCCATTTTCAGAGATTCAAAATAATGACTGTAACCTGATTATACATTTTTGAAATATGTAAGTTTGTACGTAAATACCCAGAGTTTTACACACTGCGAAGTAACATTCATACCACTAAAATATTACGGCATAAAAACAGATTAAACCTTCCAATTTCCCGATTAACAATGCACTCTTCAGGCCCTTTAGTTATGTCTATTAAGATATATAACAAATTACCAATGGTCATAAAAAATGAAAGTAATTACAATACCTTTTTAAACAATTTAAAAGCATTTCTTGTTGACAAAAGCTACTATAGTATATATGAATATTTTAATGACAAACAAACATAATGATTATACAATAATAGGCTAAATATAATATTAGAATAATCCATGTAAAATTGACATTTACGAATATGAATAATAACTGAGATATAAATAAATTATAATAATAATATTAACAATAACAATGAATATATAAAAATTTATCTTAAATAATTCAAAGCTACAGAATTTAAATTAATTATTTATTTATTTAAAACAAATATATAATATAGGGATTAAATTTCCAATAACCTAAAAATTATTGGAAATTTAATATCAATAAACTGTACATAAAATTATAAAAATCATAAAAAAGTTTTAACAATATAATTTTAAATCATTTTATTAAATTCGAACGAAAATCAAACTTAATTTATTAGCTTTAGAATTTACTTCCTCTCTCCTATCAAACTGCCGTGCCCAACAGGGCCCATAATTGATTCAAAACATTTCTATGTAATATCTTTAAGTAACATTATGGAGTGCAATAAAGTATTGAGTATTGAGTATTGACTAGGACGAAACCCTAATTATAAAAAACTGTATAGCAATTTTATACATGAGTACATCGACTTAGGTCACATGACTAAGGTGGACTCGTATGGAATACCACATTATTTTTTACCGCATCACGGTGTGTTCCGCGAGCATAGCACTACTACAAAGTTACGAGTAGTGTTCGACGCAAGCGCAGACACTACTAGTGGTTTGTCATTAAATGACATACAGCGAGTAGGACCGCCACTACAAGGCGATTTATTTGACATTTTACTTCGCTTTAGGCAACATAGGTATACTGCTTGTGCTGACATCGAAAAAATGTACAGGCAATGTTTAGTACATGAATCACAACGCGACCTACAATTGATTGTCTGGCGTGACAACCCTTCCGAGCCGCTAGGTATTTACCGGTTAAATACTGTAACGTATGGGACCGCTTCTGCCCCATTCCTTAGTGTTAGGTGTTTAAAACAGCTTGCACTTGACTGTAAAGACACGGAAGTACAGAGAATAATCGACAACGATTTCTATGTTGATGATTTAATTACATCTGCAGATAATAAAAACGAATTACTAGGATTATGCCAAAAAACTTCTCAAGTTCTGCAGTCTGCCTGTTTTCCATTGCGAAAATGGACTTTTAACTTTGATTTCGATAAATCATTAGCTCCGTTCTGCGCGTCGAAAGAATTGTCGCTAGGGGAAAACAATCAAGGCAAAACATTAGGCTTAGGATGGCACAATAGACTTGATGAATTTTATTTTAACACACAATTTAAAGGTGACGTTAATAATTGCAATGTTACCAAACGCGCAATTCTATCATATGTTTCGCAGATATATGATCCCTTAGGGTTACTCAGTCCGACCATAACATTAGCAAAGATTTTATTGCAAAGACTATGGCTGTTGCAATCGGGTTGGGACGACGAAGTGCCACGAGACGTGTCGCGTATGTGGGCGCAATTCGTGAATGGTTTATCTGCGTTAAACACCGTGCGCGTCCCGCGTCATTTTATAGGTACCGATGCTACACGTATAGAGCTACATATTTTTACCGATGCCTCGCAATCCGCCTACGGCGCTTGTATTTACGTACGTACAGTTGGCAATAACGATATGGTGTCGGTAAGATTATTATGTTCAAAAAGTAAGGTCGCTCCTTTAAAGCCCGTAAGTATTCCACGATTGGAATTATGTGGAGCTTTACTCGGGGCACGGTTATACGACAAAGTAAACAAAGCACTCCAGCGTCCCTTTGACAGTATTGTATTTTGGACTGACTCCACCATTGTATTAGGTTGGTTACACATGTCACCTAATCTTCAAAAAACATTCGTTCAAAACAGAACAGCTGAAATACACGAATTAACGGGAGAACATCCTTGGCGTCACGTAAGCGGTAAGGATAATCCAGCTGATTTAGTATCACGAGGAATTCGACTGGAATGTCTTTCATCTTCTTCTTTATGGTGGGAGGGCCCATCTTTTCTTCACCTGTCAACTTTCAGCTGCAATGACATTCCTTTACTTTACACTGATACGCAACAAGTATTTCCTGAATTGAAGTCCGGTCTGACACATTCTTTCGTCGTCGAGCAAGTTCGCGAATCAACACTATATCCGTTTCTCAGATACTCTCAATTCAATCGTATTAGGCATGCTGTCGCATATGTACGTCGCTTTATTAATTACACGCGCGATAAGGGCAGTAAGCTAACAGGAGCTGTAAGTGTAGGTGAATTGAGAGAAGCTGATATAACGTTAGCTAGACTGGCTCAATTAGAATCGTTTCCGGAGGAATATAGGCTACTTGCAAAACACGGCGCTTTACCGAACACTCATAATTTATCTAAATTAAATTTGTTTTTAGATGACAATAAAATAATTCGCGTGGGTGGTCGGATTAGTAATTCACCTTTTTTTTCTCTAGATAAAAAACATCCAATACTCATTACGTCTAAACATCGAATGTCTTTGTTGCTTTTTGAATATGAGCACAAACGATTGCTACACGCAGCTCCACAGGCGCTTTTATACAATTTGCGCGAGACGTGGTGGACTATTGGCGGAAGGAATCTTGCTAGGAAAGTTGTACATGCTTGTGTTATATGTAAACGTCTGAAAGGTAAAACTCCATCTCCATTAATGGGAAATCTACCTAAAGAACGACTAGATCCTGGTTTCCCTTTTATGCGTACCGGTGTAGACTATGCCGGACCGATGCTCGTACTTAATCGTAAAGGTAAGGGCGCTAGAACGACAAAGTGTTATATTTGTATCTTTGTATGTTTTGCTACACGCGCAATACACCTGGAACTGGTTACTGACCTGTCGACCGAGGCTTATTTATTAGCGTTAAAGCGTTTTATTTCTAGGCGGGGCCGGCCTGCTGAAATATTTTCTGACAATGGTCGAAATTTTGTTGGCCTTATGAACGATTTTAAAAAATATTTAGATAACTGTTCACCTGAAATATTACAATACGCTTTGAGTGAGAACATCAAATTTAGCTTTATTCCACCTTATGCTCCTCATTTTGGTGGTCCTCATGGGAGGCAGGTGTTAAGTCCTGCAAATATCACTTGAAACGGGTCGTAGGCAACGCTCATTTGACCTACGAGGAGTTCAGCACGGGACTCACACAAATTGAAGCCGTCCTGAATTCCCGTCCTTTAAGCCCAATGTCCACAGATCCGCATGACTTCACACCTTTAAGTCCAGCTCATTTCCTGGTTGGTCGACCGCTCACTGCACCTCTTAGCGACGACATCGCAGACATTCCTGCAGCTCGACTCACGCGCTATCAACGAGTGGAGCAGATACGTCAGCACTTTTGGCGTCGATGGGCGAAGGAATACGTGTCGGAACTGCAAATTCAGACCAAGAGGGGGAAGGATGCGACACCGTTGAAACCGGATATGCTTGTTGTCATTAAAGATGATAACCTTCCACCTTTGAAGTGGCATCTAGGAAGAATAGAGAAGATCATTCCCGGCACCGATCTAGTGACTAGAGTGGCTGATATCCGGACGGCGAAGGGCATCGTTAGACGTGCTTACAGCAAAATATGTCCTCTACTCGACAACTAGTGCCAGCTCTGAGCTACATGTCTTCATTGAAAGCCGGTGCTTCCAAGGCCGGGGGCATGTTCAAGCTCCCATAGAGAGCGCTTTAAATTATTTTAATATTTAACTGCGACAACACTCAGTTAACCGTTACAATCGTTTCCTATTTTTTTAGCTTACCTACATTGTTAACTTTAACTTCAAATCTGTAACCGCTCAATACTCATTGTAGCTAATATCACAATTATATTTCTTGCTCGGATCAACATCTTTTTATTTCTTGGGAGCTTATCATCACCAAAAGGCGCAAACACATAGATATGTAATATTTTTATATACATATATATATAATAATAATAAATTATTTTAGCGCAGCATTGGGACTGTTGAGAGGGGTGAAGCCCGCGGTAGTAGACTGACAAGTGGTTAGAGATATTACTGCAAATATAATTATTCATCATCATCATTAGGTATTGAATGTCTTTTTAAGCTTTTGATTTGAATGAAGAGAGAGAGATATATGAATGAACTATTTAACGTACCTTCTGTAGGAGAAAGGGTCTGGAGATTCAATTTTCGGACACCCCTTTGATAACTCGCCCTTGCGAAACTCGATTAACCTTCATAATCGCATTAACCACACTATCATCGAGTGCTAACATTATCATAATCACTATAATCCTAATATTATTAACTAGCTGCACCTGGAATGCTTTGCATTGCATTTTTTTGCTGACTATGCATAAAAACCCTTAATATACTAATTTAACGATTGGAAACATGTGGTAACCGTTTTAAGGTCTTCGAGAGATGTAGGTATGTCACACCTTGAGTATCATTCGTCTCATTTTACACCCTTAAATATAGAGTGTTCTATTTTATCTATTTTACTCTGACACATACCATAAGGCACTTTTTTTTATCTCGAATTGAAATCAATATGAACTTGTATACTGGATTTTATTTAATTTAAAAATCATTAGAACCAAAGAATTAATCGGACAAAGACTTTAAATGGTGGACATTAGATTATAATAATAAATGTAATCGTAAAAAGATATGTAAATTATTATAACAGAAAAATACTTAAAAAAATCGACTCAGGTCACAAGTGAATTTTCAGACGGGAACCGAACCTGCAACCTTTGGAAATCCGATCCAAAGCTCTCCCAATTGAGCTACCGATCCTTGTGAACACTGTGACAATTCCCGCCTGAGAATTCACTTGTGACCCGAGTCGATTTTTTTAAGTATTTTATCTATTACGATAATTTATCTTATAAGATTGCATTGAAAAATGCATAAAATATATAAATATTATAAAAAAAAAGAAATGTAAAAAAAATATTAATTGAATGTAATTGCTTGATATTCACATGCCCACTGCTGGCTAGATAGACTAGAACTAGCAATGTTTATTTAAATATCTATTATTGTTCTCTATTTTCTGTGTATAAATCATTCCATTCCATTTCATATGTAGAGGTTTCTCTGTGAATTCCTTTGTGACGTTCCGATGACGTCACGAACTATTAACACGAACCGCACCTCCGGAAATACGTCATTACGGCACAATGCCGACTGTCCGTCCGCGTTCGCCCGAATCAGGGTTGACAGCTTTCGGAGTTGCATTTTTGAAGTGAAAACTTCATTAGCATCGTTATGATTTGAAAGTCGATGGAACGAAAAAGCGTCAGTAAAAAAAGACAGACACATAAATTTATAAGATATAACGTTGAGAAAATTTTGTGATCTGTACCACTAAGGAGTGGAACTATGTCTAATTCTGTGTTGCCTAATAAATACAATTTAAGGGTTTTCAAGTCACGAGTGAGTAGGTATCTTCTAGGCAGGCGCGTCACATCCTAGATCGCATCGTCGCTTATCATGAGGCGAGATAGCGGTCCAGCGCTTGCCTATTCATTATTTAACAAAAAAGTTTTCTTATTGGATTTTGATTCGAATATGTAAACAAGACTGTGTAAACAAGAAACTTTTTCTGTTTCACTAGAAATTGTAATCAATGTTATCTATGAAATAATTTCGTTTTGAAATATTATGCAGTTTAATGTTTACGCTTTACAAAAGTTATGCGTATAATATAATAGAAGATATAGTAACAAGGATAGAAAAAGAGATGCTTAGATGGTTTGGACATGTGAAGAGGATGGATGAAAGAATATTGACTTGACAAATATATGAGGTAAATGTACATGGCCAAGTCGGTAACGGCAGACCAAGGCGAACTTTCAGGGACCAAAAAGAGGATGTCTTAAAAAAAAGTCAGGTCAATAGAACCCTTAACCGACGAGCTTGCTTGAAAAGGCCGATGAGAGTTGAAGAAGCGAGAAACGTATGTCAGGATCATGATAAGTGGAAATCTGTATCACATATTTATCTGTACTTATTACCTATAACAATTTAAGCTTTATTGGATTTGTCAGTTTGACAACCGTCTGGTCGTCTGATGATCCTGGATTTGAATTTCGGAAGGGGCAAATGTTTGTGTGGTGAATATGAGCATGAGTATTTATATTTTATTTCCGTAAATATAATAAATAAATACATATTTATATATTATATATGTATGTCTATCCGTTACCCTAGTATCTGTAACACAAGCCTTATAGTGCTGACTTTGGGCTAGGCTAATTGGTGTTAATATAAGAAATATCATTATTTGCTACTGTTTCGTGAACGTTTTTTTTATAAGAAAATCTTCCTTACTTTATGGGAGTGAGAGGAACCCGCTACCCATGATAACCCTGACTTGGAAATTTTGTATCCGCAACACGTGACGACACTGGCGCGTCTAATGCATTAGGTGATCCCGTTTTACCTGCAGTTTCTGGCACGAATACGTGCATTGCATGACAAATGCTAGTATCGCGAATGCATGTGTGTCAATTGCTTGACACCGGAATACTGAGAAGACACACGTTAACTCAACTTTTTAAAACAAGTTTGCACATTTAATTAGAAAAACTGAATCACCAAACTGTGACGCGAGTGGTAAAGTAGATGATGTGCAACACTTGTTGATGGAATGTGTCAAAAACCAAAGCGAGACACAGCGACTTATTCATCACTTAGACCTGAAGGCATCTGATTTGGGAGCTTTCCAAAGTATTTTGGCGGATCCCGCATCAGATGCAGCCAGGCTTGTATGCGACCTCGTTCAATTACTGACGTACTCTGTGTAAAAGTCCCTAAATTTAATAAAGAAAATAAAAAACTTTTTAAAAATAGATTTGTATTTCAACGTTGGATAATTTACTTTGGAGATGAGTATTTTAAGTTATTTAATTCAAATTCAATTGCGTTATAAAATGTATAAAACAAAAAGCTAATTAGTATCGGTAGTATCAAAAACTTAACTGGTTGTAATGTAATAAATAAATTTATATATATGTAACTTATAAATTTATTAGGTTGTCAATGAAAAAATGAAACTGAAAAATGTTTATTTCAATTACAAACGATTTGTTTACAAAACTTTTGTAGTAACATTGCTTGTAAGTATATAAGCTACCTGTATTAGAAAGTTACGTGTCAAAACTTTGTTTTTCTTAAAAAGCCCATATTTCTTTTATTTTTTTACTTTGTTTTACTTTCTAACACCAACAAGCCAAGTCTAAAGTAATCACTGTAAGGCTTGTGTTATAGATACTAGGGTAACGGATATACATACATATATGATAAATAAATGAATAATATTAATAGAAATCGGGTACAAATGCTCGTATTCATCACACAAACATCTGCCCCTTCCAGGACTCGAACCCAGGACCGTCGGTGGAAAAGCAGGTTCGCTACCGTTGCCATAAATTGTTAATTATGGCAAATTATTTGTATTCATTTTATTTTATATACTATAATAATACTATAATACTATATTTCGATAAGATATAAAATACGCCTGTAAAAGACAAACACGTCTTCGACCCTACAGGTAGGATTTGTATCTACGACCTATCGTGATCTGGGAGAGTGCTCTTACCGCTAAGCTACCAAAATCAGCTTATAGTACGTTGAAATACATTTGTAAATTTCAACGAAATTGCCAGCGGTTTTTTATTAAAATTATGTAAAGTTAACTTTTCTAACGTTTTAAAAATGCATTAGAAAATTTCTTTACATAATATTAATTAGAATAATAGTTTTAAAAAAAAGGCCATTTACTCCACTGCTATACATAAATTATCTTTGGTCATGTTTTAAAGTATTTGAGCATATATATTTTTAAATAATATATAATTTTCGTTGTTGGCAACCCTGTTATTGGCGAAATATTTATAGGTCGCTAGTGTCTTTCGAAGGTTTCTAGGGCAAACGAGTTCATAGCGCGTTATGATTTATGAATTCAACATTTTTTCTGTTGAGAATTATGTCAAATGTTCCTCCAATTTATATCCATATACATAAGACAATACGTAGCCACTTGGATGAATTACCTATTCCTCTTAGATACATTGGTTGATAATGCTCGCTTTTATTCTTGGTAGATACCTTATTATATTATACAGTAAAATAGACGATAATTTTTTGCAACGGCAGCGATCCTTTCTTTCGTCCTGGTCCTGGGTTCGAGTCCTATAATGGGCAAATGTTTGTGTGATGAATACGAGGATTTGTACCTGAATTATGAGTATTTATATATATATATTTCTATTAATATTATTTATTTATTTATCATATATGTATGTCTATCCGTTGCCCTAGTATCCATAACACAAGTTTTACAGTGCTTACTTTGGGCCAGGCTAATTGGTGTGAATGTAGCAATATTATTATTAAAAATTGCAAAAAAATCTTAGAATAAAAATTGGAAATAGGCGTATAAGCAAAAGAAGACAAAATAATTCCAATTGTGCTAACGAGCTTTGTGAGCACAAATTTTCTAGTATTTCTTCCTTTTTTTACGCTGTAGGCGAGCGTTGCTTCATTAGTGAGGGGAATCCTAACATTCGAAAGAAACATTTTTACAAATGTTTCACAATAAAATAAGATGACACTTATAAAAACACTTGATGGCACAAATTGACTAAATTATTTTAAAAATATCTCTTATTCGGCTTACGTAATTTAAGTAAATAATAGCAACTTATTCTTTAGGTTTTTGTGTATTTTCGTTGGTATTTTTCTTGACCTAATCAGTGTGTGCAATAAAGCGTCATTTATTATTATTTAAACAAATTATATTGATCAGGGAGATCGTAAAAAGCATGACACCTATCGATTATAATATTAATAATACTAGATTTAAAAATCTAAAAATCCCACGTTTTTCAGGGACCAACAAAGAATAAAATAACCCGGCGGGGCCAAGCGAGGGGCCACTCAAAACGTAGGGGCGCATGTTACTTATGGATATGTAATGAGATGTATGATATATGATAATTATACATAGATGTTGAGAGTATTTGTAAAGATGCGCGCCCACGTTTTGCCCACTGCTGGCTAGACAGACGAACAATGTTTATTTAAATATCTTTTATTGTTCTCTATTTTCTACGTATAAATCATTCCATTTTATTTAATTTCATAGCCAATATTAATTGGAGCGGAGCGAAGCGAAGCTCCCATGGATCAGCTTCAATGGCGCAATGTCTGTTACGCCATAACTTCCAGAGTTCTTAACCGATTTTAATATTTTTATGGTGAATCAAATCAACAGGTTTAGGACCAGATGGTGACGGACGGACCGAATTTTGAAATTCGCAAAAACATTTTTTTTTCTTTTTTAAGTATTACGTTCCGCTCCAATATATGGTGCTAGCGTAGCTTTATGCTTAGCGATTGCATCACCTAGTATTATTTATTTATATGTATGTTTATCCGTTACCCTAGTATCCATAACACTAGCCTTACAGAGCTTACTTTGGGCTAGGCTAATCGGTGTAAATGTAAGATATATTATAAAAGGATAATAAGGGAATAAATACTAAGAGAATGGGTGTGCGTATGTAAAATGGGTTGAAAAAAAATAATCTTTTTTTATAATACATATTAATTAAGTTTTCAAAACGTGTATCTATAACGAACTGCACAGGTATTCGGCCAAGGTACCAGAAGTGACAAGCTTTTTTTCAATTAAATATTTATACTACTAACCTAATTACATTAACAATTAGTTAATATTTCATCAAATATTAAATAACGAATACAACAAAACATTAATAATGAAACACTTGGGTGTTTAACTCGTATAAGCCGGAAGTTTAACTTACTTCAGTGTTGCACAAACTGGGCCAAAATGCAATATTCAAGTTAAGAGGGGCGCAGAACAAAGTTACGGTTTAAAGTTTCACATTATTTATCTTTAACTTACCCTTGCAAGGAAACTATACAATAGTTAAAAGTAATACAGAAAGAAAGAGTTGATTTTTCAGTAGAACTCGTTGATTACTTATAAGCAATGATGTAATAATAAGTCTGCATTTTTTGAAATAATAGAATATTGTATTGTTCTATAGATAAGATGGACGAAAAAATATTGACAAGACAAATATTTAGTTCTTATATTTGTGCGCACATTACACATGTAAATAAAACAACTTTAGTGTTTTTTGCTCATAATTTATACTAGCGGCCCATCCCGGCATCGCACGGGTGGACGTAATTCTTTAATTTTTTTCTATTTTTGAATATTTTTCCGTAAGCGCCATCTAGCGTCCGGTAGACGAACTACTTGCGGTGAACGCGTTGCTATGGTAACGCATGTACAATGGAAAAAGAGCGGGGAAAAGAGCGGACAGACAAACACGAACCACAGTGACCTTAGATTATAGTTTTAATCCTGACGTTTCCATTCCTTTACAGGAGTCGTGATCACTTCTACTATCTTCACAATATTTCTGCAACCTTTAAAATATTTTAATAGACCACATTGCTATATTTCAAAATTTATTTCAATCAAAATTTCCTCATATACTTGTCTTATATAGGGTTTTTTGCGCATATTTTATATCTTATTCTAACGTTTCGACTCTTTTACAGAACTTCCTTCCTTTGCTTCCTGTGATCACGAACTGAGATAACAGATTTTCACTTTCTTCGAAACATCAGGATCTAGACACGCGGTAGCGTGTCAAGCCAAGTTCAAGAAACAGAACTGGCGAGCCGCACCGTGTGTAATATTACACGAACCATTTGGAGCCACTTTTGACCCCCTTATAAATCAAAAACTATTTCACATAAACTTATCAAATTTGTCTCATGTAATGAGACTTGCGAGATACATATGTGTTCTAAATTTAATAAGCTTATCGCAAACGGTTATTTAGATATTAATGTCCAAAAATCCTCATTTTTATCATTGACTGACTGACTGACCTATAGATCAAAATTCTAACCCAGTTCCAGATGACCTAGAGAGTTAAAATTTGTCTCTTGTATTAAGACTTGCGAGATACATATGTGTTCTAAATTTAATAAGCTTATCGCAAACGGTTATTTAGATATTAATGTCCAAAAATCCTCATTTTTATCATTGACTGACTGACTGACCTATAGATCAAAACTCTAACCCAGTTCCAGATGACCTAGAGAGTTAAAATTTGGTATGCAGATAGGTAATTAGATGAATACAAAGGAATAAATAAAAAACTGACAATTTTTAAATAATTAGATTCTATTATGAACGCTTAACATAAATACCTAATTAGTGCCTGCACCTGACTATAGACGTAAGAATCAGTAAGTAATCAAAACTCATGGGACCCACGGCGTTACGAATATATGTACTGACCTACAAAAAGTAATGATATCCCAATCAAAAACATAAATGTGAAATAAGAGCCAAGTTCAATATTATGATAAATGCCTTGGTTGTTGACTTCAACGACTAAAGAAGTGAGATCTAAATGGGTGCCAAGTTCAATGGTCAGTCCTGAAATGTATTTATAAGTAACAGTATAACATATCATATCTTCTTATAACATAAGATAATGTATTGTAGCCTAAGTTCTGTCTTGGCTAGTTTTTATAAACCTACCAACGAATTATTATGTTCGATCGCTAGTTTCTACCAACAATCCAAATTTTCGGAATTATAAAATAAGAACCGACAAATACTTGTAGGTTTAGAACTTGCGAAGGCTATAATTCATATTTGAAAACTAGCCAAGATAGACCTTAGGCTACAATACATTATCTTATGTTATAAGAAGATATGATATGTTATACTGTTACTTATAAATACATTTCAGGACTGACCATTGAACTTGGCACCCATTAAGATCTCACTTCTTTTGTCGTTGAAGTCAACAACCAAGGCATTTATCATAATATTGAACTTGGCTCTCATTTCACATTTATGTTTTTGATTGGGATTAAATATTAATTATGCACAAAAAACCCTTATTAAGACAAGTATATGAGACAAATGTGCATGAGCAAGTCGGTAAAGCAGACCAAGGCAAGCTTTCAGGGACCATATAGTGGGTGTCCTAAAAAGAGACCAGGTCAAAAGTACCCTTAACCCATGAGCTTGTTTGAAAGGTCTCATGAGAGTTGAAGAGAGAGATGTATATACGTATGTATGTGTCTGTATTTCCGAGTACTTATAACCCGTCTGTTTTAAAAGCCAGGGTGAATAGGCACCTTCTCGGTTGGCTCGTTTCATCGTGGATTCTGTCTTTGCCCCCGGGCTTGATTGGGATCAAGAGCAAACCCATTCTAAATTAAAAAAAAATCTGTGATTTCTGCCTACCCCTGCGGGAAAAAGGCAAGATTGTATGTACTTTCTGACCCAGTAACGCGTTGCTATGGTAACGTTAATTGATGCAATGGAAAAGAGCGGGAAAAAGAGCGGACAGACAAACACTCAAACAATAAATTTGTGTTCTTAGATTATAGATATAATATTTTTTGTTGCTTATGTATAGTGACGATGTGTTATATTTTGAATGTCATTTTTATAACTGTTTTATCTACCTATTCATTTTGTCAGTTAAAATACGTTCGAATGGGTAGTTAAAAGTGTTGGACGATTCAAAATAACCTATTTTAAAATTAATTTCGTTTCATTCCATTTCAATATAAAGAAAATGTAGCATTATATTCTAATAATTATCTCTGCTTCTATAACGTCATTAATTAATACAAAATCAAGAAGTTCACATTTTAAAGTATATACATTACATTTCATTTTGTCCTCTTTATTATAAACGTCAACGTTACTAAAACCTCAAAAGGTCTCTGTTTGTTTTTTTTTTATTAAGTTGTAAATAGGTAGTCGCTTGACAGCTACCTCGCCTGATGGTAAGCGACAATGCAATTTGGGATGTGATGTGCTTGTCTAGAAGATATTTATTAACTCGTGTGTTAAAGACTGACTGTACCCTAAATTGTATGCCTCAGGAACTCTGAGGTTAGGAAACACAGACACAGACAAAGACTTCCACTCTTCAGCAGTACTGATCACAAAATTGGGACCAAAACGCTTAGTGCGACTCTTTGGTATATCAACCATATAACGGTGGCGCCTATTTGTAAGCGCCTGTTTGTATTTATGCAACATTCAGAAGAAATGAGGAGGAACTATCATGAGGACAATTCAACGATATAGTATTTAAAGGTTATTGTCAGATGGTCTTGAGTTCGAGTACTGAAAGGGGCAGTTCTTATCATATGTATTATTTCTGAATATTAAACTACCCTTACATCCATAACACAAGCCTTGCATTGCTGGACTAGGATAATTAGTGTGATCGTATTAAGTATTATTTTAATTTTTTAAGATATTTGATAGTAGTAGGCGGAAGTCCTTATCCACCATTAAAATAAAAATATGTAGCTTACTTTCGCAAAGAACAAACAAAATGCACACATCGCACACATGAAATTAAATCCAGACAACAATTTTTTCGGCTTTGAATTTATTCTTTAGTACCTACTATAAAAAGATTTAGAAAAAAAAATATGAATCGAAAATTGGATTCACAAACGTTTAAATGTAGTCAAAATTGAATATTTAAAAAGGAACAAACGAAGGAATAATTTACATACGAAAGCTATTGGGGAGTCTTTTGAGAATATTACAGTTACTAAATTAAAAATGTTTTGACTGGTTTTCGAAGAGAAATTGTAAGTTAATTGCTCTGTACTAGTTTACTTTTAGTTAATTAAAACTAATCAGTTACTTTTTTTCATTTAATACAAGTAATTTTGTGCTTTAAAGCACAGTCCGATCTTGTATGGAATACTGCCTCTGGGACGGCTCAGCAAGATTCCAAATTGCTGCATTGGACACGATTCGGCGCAGAGCTGAGAGGCTCATTAGTGGCAGCGAATTGGTGAAGAGCAAGCTTCACACCTCAGCTCGCCGTCTCAATGTTGCCTGTCTGTCGGTCTTTTACAGATTACACTTCGGAGAGTGTGCTCAGGAGCTGTATGTACTCATACCGCCATCTACCTTCTTCCATCGGACTACCCGACGCACTGCTGGCTACCACCCTTTCTTGGTTGCTATTCCTACCTGTCGCATTAAGCGCTTCTCAACATCTTTCATAATGCACACAGCAAGAGAGTGTAACTCCTTCCTTGCGTCAGTATTTCCAAACACATATAATCCGCCCGTATTTGGAGCCAGGGTGAATATTCACCTTATGGGTTAGCTCGCTCTATCTTAGGTCCTATCTTAGCCCCCGAATTGATTGGGGTCAAGAGCAAACCATCCAAGATAGAAAAAAAAACATCAATCAGCCGACAGATATTGTCCAATGCTGAATAGAAGCCTTCCCCAAAAAAGGGGCCGTCTAGAGACGCTCGAAAAAAGCGAAGCTTTATAGTATAAAGCTAAAAAGAGATAGAAAGCCACGCCAGCCACTTACACTGGAAAGAGTGAAAGCGAGACAGAAGGCCACGCAAACTGAGGGGAGGTAGCTGGCTCCTTTATTTATAATGTAACGGTAAAATCTGACGCTCCGGTGAAACGGCATAATCTGACGTAGAGTAGCCGCGCGGCGAGCGCCTATATGCGAGCGGCCTGAACATCACTTTAGAAGCTCCGCTTTAAAATTTGGAGGGGTTATTCTATAATCTCCAGTCTCCACGCTTGGTAGGGAAGTTTAAGAGCACAGTAAAATACCTCACTCACTTACTGCGCTGGATCCGAAACAAAATTTCGCCATTCTGCCCTATGTTTAGTATACTTATTTAAATCAGATACTTCTTGATTTGTTGTAATCAACGATGGAAAGAATCCAGAGCACTACGTTTATTGTGATAATAGAATAATATTGTTTTTTGTGGATTATGTATGGTAACGACTTATATTACTGTAAACTTATAATACTGTAAATGTCGTTATTTCTGTTAAAGCTGACGAGTTTTTGCGCCCATTCTTCTTGTCAATTAAATAACGTCCTGAATGAGTGGTAAGCAAAAATGTTGGACGAATCAAAACTTTGCAATGCTCTTTTTTGCTGACCTAATGTACATATAAACTCAACAGCTCAACAAAGTTTGATTACAATCTGATTGATGGTTTCAGCACACATATGGAACATACATACAAATATTAATTGTTGTTTATTTAGGTTATAGATTAATACTTGAATTAATTCTTTCGGTTAATGATATAAATGTATAGATAAGCAGAAACTTTGTTAATCAGGGAACATACACGGACGTGTCACCGAAACCTACCCAACTAAATAGCCTAAAGTGAATTATTATATCCCTTTGAATATTCATAACGTGGCGTGACTTATTATACGGCGGACTTGTCACAATGAATCGCAAACGCGAAGTGCTTAGGGCGCTCTCACACTGGATAAGACATATTTTTTTGTAATTGAAGTAACGTGTGTAAATCTTTATATATCACTCAACATATCACCATTTAGACCTATTTTTATAAAAGTATCTCTCACTTCTTCAATTATCATCAGACATTTCAAAAATGGGTGACTACTTAAAATACACATTCGTGTCGTGTCGATATCGATAGTATCGACTAATCAGCCATGATACCAGTGCTACCAATATAAAAATATTATAATAATTGATTAGCTTTGTTTTTATATGTTTTTATTTGTGATATGGATGAGTGGTGTGCTATGGAAGAACATATAGTGACAGAGATATAAAACGGATGCTTAGATGGTTCGGACATGTAGAGAGGATGGACGAAAGAAGATTAGAAATACAAATATATGAGGCAAATGTGCATGGTTATCAGTTTTCACGAAAACTTGAGCCAATTAACGGCCAATTTCATCCTGCTGGTTAATTCCATGTCGCTTTTGCGGGCAACTTCAACCTGTTACTTTTGTGTTACAGTGATGCGCGCGTCTCTTAAAATTTCACTCTCATCATTTTTAAAGAAGTATAACTTCAAAAAACTCAGTGCTGTGCGCGCATTTCGCTTCTCTCTCATTCACTCGCGCTGTTCCGTTCGTCATCGCGTCGGTCGAGATGATCGAGTTCCAAGTGATACATTTAACACCAGGCAACTGTTCCGAATCATTCGGATCACATTTATGGAACACTGAGTCGGATCCATAAAGTGTGGCATACGTCTCATGTTTAGTGTGACTTTTCTCTAAAACCTTAATATGAAAACAAAATCATTTGAATAATATATGCAATATCTATGACGCGCTGAATGTAGAAAATATAAATATTCCTAAATCTGAATAGCTTTTTTTGTTATTTGCCTGATTTAGTTGGTTAGTCCTAAAGTCCATGTAATAAGACACATTATCAAAGTTTCCCAAAAGCATTTACAGGTTTAATAGTATTTTTATAGTTTTTAGACTTTTGTAGTTCTTTTTTGGATAGTACCTAATAATAATAATATTTCTTACATTCACACCAATACCTAGCCCAAAGTAAGTACTGTAGAGCTTGTGTTATGAATACTAGGAAAACGGATAGACATACATATATGACACAAAGAAGTTTCATACTTATAAAAATATAATTGGTACCTATGAATCAGTTACAAATTCCCGTATACAATACAAAAAGTTCCCCTTCCGGGATTCGAACCCAGGACCATAGGTACGAAAGGCAAGATGGCAAAGGCAAATGGTCGTCTTAGATATGATGTATTGTAGTTTATTTATGTAATCATCATTTGCCTTTAGACAGATCAAAACCTTTTCTTTAATTGTATTTTATACTACTATAAAATCAAGTCTTAATTAGGTACACTGGAAGAGTTCTTTTTAAACCAGTCAGTTGTCTAAAAATATGCAGTACTAGAATATCGCCTTTTAAATTCAAATTTAAAATGTACTCTTGGATGTCTTCCAAGATAATAAAGATTTATACATATGGGTTGCATACTAAGAGACCTAACTTTATTTTAACACTAAGTGTGTTTCTACCAACAAATGTAATTGATATTGGACTTTATGCACTGAATTCTAGGTTGAAAGTTGGTTGAGGAAATTGGTTAGTTGTTGTCTGTACTTTCAAAATCTTTTAAAAGTGGGGAAGTTTTTAGAAGAAATTGTTATAGTATTTCTGTACTTGCATATCGACTGTGTTTTAAATTTTCGTGAAAAACAGTATATTTTAAAAGTATCAAATAACAGCCATATAAAATATTTATATACCCCATCTGTAAAAATAAAATTCTGCTTGAAATTCGCACTCTGACTAAATTTTTTATTTCTAGTAACAGATAGATACGCATTTGTTGTTAAAGTAAAGAGACCAAAAAATTACCATTAGAAAATATAATTTAATTGTGGCCAACCAAAAAAATTATACATTTAGTTCTTTCAATTTCGCGCACATTACATATTTTAATAAAACACTTTGTTACGGATTTAGCGCATAATTTATTTTATATTTAATCCTGTTGTTTCGACTCCTTTACAGGAGCCGTGATCACAGGATGACGAGGAAACGTCAGGATTAAATATAAAACAAATAATGCGCAAAATGCGTAAAAAAGTGTTTGATTAAAAAAATAATATTATTTTATATGTTTCAGTTAATCGAGAACACACATAAACATATAATCCAAAAGTTTCATAGGATATTTTTGTACATGCGTACGTCACTGAAGTCCTGCTAAAGATGGACCGCTTTTGATATAATTTTGTGGACGCTCTTGAACCATGCAGGACAACATCTACCAGTTCCATATTTTACATAAAAATTGGCTGTCTATAAAGTCGGTTTACAGGCGATAATTTTCGTGATAACGTCATAGGAAAACATTGATTGTTTGCATTGCATTATTACGACTGAATTATCATTATTTTGCAGAATACAAAGAATTAAATTTATTTGTACTCGTTAATTCAAATATAAACAGAACAGAATAGAACCAAAGGAAACCACATTAACTTTTCACTTCACTTTATAAACAGTTGACAAAACAGTTCACGTGTAGGTTGTGTGCTGCCACTATCTCTCTTCTACACGGATGCATCGACCGATGGTGTGGGAGAGAGATAGATGCGTCACAAGCCGAACGCTTAGACAGATCGTGCCTCTCTATCGCTTGTTCTGCGCTCTTGCTTAGCTCAAGCGGAACGTGACATCAATTTATAAGACTTTATCACATGAAAAATAAGCTTCCCAAACCCAAAGTCTTAAAGCGAGGACTCATAAAGAATCAGTACACGTGCGTAAGTGGAATGGAATTTAATATGAAAGCAATATCGTTATTTGCACAAGCATCCATTGCTTTAGGGCTGCCAATGGCATTTTTGGTGAAACAGAACTCCAGATAAATTTAGGGCTTATTTCACCATGGAAAATAAACGCGATCAATTTAGGCTAAATTCAATTAACACGCTAAGCAGAGTTCCGAGCATGTATTCGTTTCAAACATATATTAAACGTGTATTTAATTTTATTTTCAGCATTCACAATGCCATATTTCTATAAGATATAAAATATGCCTGATAAAAACAACCACGCTGCATCTTGAACGAATGTTTAATATTTGTAAAAAAATACTAGCTGACCCGGCCACGCGTTGCTGTGGCTCACCGATTTTAATTTGCAATATGTTTTTAATATAAATTTTAATCCTATGTCCTAATTTGCAATAAATCTAGCAAAATCATCGCGGTCAAATACTGTCACGGGGAATTTATATATATAGAAATATGACACAACAAATTATAAAAATAAAAAAGTGGGTTGCACTCCGGGAGTGCCAGCAGAAGTGAAAACATGAACATTAACGCTGTGCATATTTGATATTTTGGAATGGCTAGGGAATAATTTTGCTTTAATTATCAGTATAAAAGTACTATCATTTATGTGGTAAAATACAATATTCATTTATTGCGCTATCGTACACAAAAATGACAACAAACACACACGCACACTCGCGCAAGCGCCCTGCGCTGATTAAACGAAACAGCAGGAGCAGGCATACATTTTCGCCGCGCGGTAGAAAGAGAGGAGGATATTACTTCCTCTCCTATGCCGCGCCGGCGGTCTACTCTCCATCCGTCTTACGAATTTTCGATCAGGTCACGTGTCCTAACGCGAGTTTAACATTTTTTACCCATCCCAAAAAGTGCACAACGCCGCTAAAGAAGTTTACACTTCAATAAAATACAAAACAAGATACATTTTCATTCTTATCCTCCATTAAATAAAATCATATTATGTGCCGACCCTCGAGTTCTTATAAGCGAATTGAGGGAACTTGTCTTTATCATGTCAAATACGGCCAAATATGATATAAAATGAGATCAAGTTCTCCAACGTACAATTCATAAGGATATTACAGGAAAAACCAGTAGAATAAATAGCCCTACTTTGAGACGTCTAATTATTCATTTTAAGTAAGATTGAATACAATTTATTTAGCGTTCAAATTCATAGCTTAGAATAGCTTTTATTTAGATTCACTTCAATTGTAATAATAAATATTTCTGGACAATTGGCGTCAAATACTCATAATTTAGGAACAAATGCTATCTGTAAGTTATACGCGCAGTCGTTTGATGAATATTACTCTTAAATAACAAAATTTTGAATGCAGAAGGCAGACTAAAATTATTACAACATTTGTATTATTAAATTAAGCAAACATTTATTTGAATTGTATAAATATTCAGTGTGTTGTGAGTGCCATAGTGTTTAAATGTCACTAAACGATAACGTGTCATTAGTCGATTGCTGAGATTGGTCGTGTGCTGTGATTGAATTTCAGTGAAAATAGGACATTCTTACCCCATCATTTGATTCTAGAAAAGGTCTATCTGGCTGTCAATGCGGTCTAGACATGGATAACTCAACAAAAAACTATGAGTAACTGCAGATCAGATCATGGTTCACATATGTGAGCTGGACCTGCGATCCGGTTCACCGATCAGCTCACTCGGTACCTAAATCTAAACGTTTGTAGATCTGCTTTGCGCTCGACACCCTGAGCCGGTTTGCGGTTCGTTCGCCGATAATAATACTCGCTTGTCTGTGACCCTGTGGTCGAATATACTTAACCTAGTGAGCTGTTTGTTTTGTCGTTGAACTGCAGATCTACGGTTCAAATCTATTTGATGTGAATATTTCAACCGATTTAGAGAGGAGTTACTCATGTCTAATGTGATCACTTTATTCTTGTACGCGAAGGAGGAATAAACTCTGAAGCTGTTACTCTGTTCGTTTTATTGGTATGTTTATCCTACAAATCACACAAACATCTGCCCGTTCCGGGACTCGCACAACAGGACTATCGGTGCGAAAGGTGCTAAATCGCTGCACCAAACGAATAGACATAGAAAAATTCCACATATATAATTGTCTTTTTGGTTCAAGCTTTTATTTTAACCAGTGCCAATATTAGCTCTGAATATGGTAAATTTCCTGAGAACTACACTTCGCAACGCTTTTACGGTAAGCTGACAGTTTCCGACAGCTTCCGATAGTTTCCGAGTTACCTGAACGAAGATATAACAGGGATGATATGTGTAGGTTTATATTGAAGCTCATATTATTACACCGGTCATTGGAGGAAAGGCGATGCGGAATCGATGTTATGAGCATCCACTCATATCGGATCATAATACTAACAGAAGCTGTGTGGATAACAAAGGATATAAATTATTGTTTTCCACGACTCTATTAAATATCTACCAGCAGTTATCTCATCTTGGGAATATTATTTCAATTAAATACATTGTCTTAGTGGGGTTTTATTAAAACGTCCCCGTGGACTTTTTGAGAGAGCAGAAAAAGACAATTTCAACTGCTTTGTTTCACTTGCCAAGACTATTGCTTATTCAGAAACATTGAGTGGTTAATAGCCCACCATTAATTCATATTATTATTAACCACAATACAAATTTTAACAAGAAAAACTAAACCACCATAGTGACGCTTCCCGCTCCCGCCAAGACGGTTTCCTTTTTCTTTTCTTTATTTGTGGCTTGAACGATTTGTGCATTCCATAGACTGCATAATATGAATGAGTGCCAACACAAAGCTTTTTTATCAAAAGAAATAAGGTTTTATGTCCTTTTCTATATTTTTATTCAGTTAAGAGCTTTTTTTCTCCTGACATGCCAGCTCCATCGAAATACAAGTAACAAAAATATACGTTAAGCGGAAACGGGGTTAAATGATCCCTTATAAAGAGTCAATTTACGATATTTAAAAACCGTAGTATCGCCGTATGACTTACCGCCAAAATTTTTATTTTTCTTTTATGTGCCAACCCTATTTCCATATCATTTAAGAGTAAATAACACAGAATGTTTATGTATATTTTTACCCAATATCCACGGAACGACATACAGTCAGTAACAAAATGTACAGAAGCCGCTCAGATCGATATAACAAGTCAAAGAAAATGTTAAAAGACCTGATATAGGAACTTTATGTTAGATCTCTTTCAGCCTAAACTAACACTTACTTTTTCGTAACGAACAACAAAATAGAAGCGGCTTAAAGTGTTCTCCGCCTTGCTCCATGCACAACCTCTCTGGGATATGGCTTATGTGGCATTTAATTACGAAACGAAATAATTGTAAGATATCGAATAGAAGATTTGAAATTGACAACATAACGTTTTCTATACGACTTGACGTTTTTCGAAGCCATTAATTCCTCTTATTGTGTTTGCAAACCTTTTTGAATGAAAAACTTAAAATTCGTTAAAGAGTACAGTCTGTTAAATAATCTATGACAACTTCAGTTCTATGCACTGACAGCTTACTAGGGTTGACGTTTATTACATTTTTTAAGGGATTTTTTGTAACACGTTGTATATTTGCGAAATAGTTTTATGTACATACTAAGTATCTATAATGTACCCATTATTATTTACTGTTGCAAATGTTTGTGTCTTTTTAGTGTTTATAAGTCAAAGAGTTTCTCAAACTATTTTGTATAATTGTGTTGGCTTCGCTATAACCTTACCTTTGTAATAAACAAAATTTTAATATATATATATATATATATATGTGTCTGTGTGTATAGAAAAAAAACAATATTTGTCATAAAAGAGAGGTCTTTATCTCTCCTAGTTGCTGTTCCGAATTCCATAATAATTTGTATATTTATTTATTTGAAATATTTGTACATTATGGTTTTACCAATAAATACTAGGTCGATGCAATCGCTAAGCATAAAGCTTTGCTGAAACAAAAAGCACGCGCTTCTTGTTTCAATGGGAAATCCCATGGAGCCAATGTTTTTTAGTCATAATTTTTTATATTGCGAATTTAAAAATTCGGGCACCGACCGTCACGATCTAGTCCTAAACCTGTTGGTTCGATTCATTACAAAAAATATGAAAATTGG
The DNA here is from genome assembly GCA_927399485.1 of Calamotropha paludella. Taxonomy (NCBI): domain Eukaryota; kingdom Metazoa; phylum Arthropoda; class Insecta; order Lepidoptera; family Crambidae; genus Calamotropha; species Calamotropha paludella. The sequence goes on from OV656822.1 coordinate 997,601, forward strand.
CTTAGAACTCATAGAGTTTTAGCATCACAAACATTTCGTCATTGAAGCTCGTTCGCTCGCTCCGCTCCAATAAAGTATTGAGTACATACGCGTGGCCAATATATTAATTAATTGATCATTAATGATAATTTTAATGGAATCACCCAATCCCCCGGGCCTTCATCAGGTAATTTGGTTTTTGTATTTCCGTGTTAACTTATATTAAAATACAAGCAATTTGATTGAATAATATCAATGTTATACAGATAGATTCATGATAAGATAAATTGCGTATTCGTCATCTCAGATAAAAGATTTCCATTTAATATGTTAACAAGAAAATTATACCAATTACAAATGTTAATAATATGTTTTAATGAATTGACTCACAAGGCTTTAAATTAATTCAAATGTAATTTATATTATTTTGTATTTTGTATTAACAATGAGATATTTCTATAAGATATAAAACGCGCCTTTAAATTAATAAAAGGTGTATAATAAAAATATTTCATCCACTCACTTCAATTAGCCTGACCGAAAGTGAGCACTGTAAGGCTTGTGTTATGGGTACTAGGGTAACGGATAGACATACATATATGATACTTTATATATGCTCGTATTCATCACACAAGCATCTGCCCCCTCCAGGATTCGAAACCAGGATCGTCGGTGCAAAAAGCAGGATCACTATCGTAGCACTAAACTATCGTAAAAGACAACAAAAAACAACTACGCCCCCGAGCCCTCAGGTGGGATTCGAACCCACGACCTTTCTCTATCCGGGTGAGTGCTTTGACCGCTGAGATAGCAAAGGCTGGCCGACGAATACTATTGCCTTACGGCCTAATGCTAGTCTTTTCTGCCGGACATGACACAGCAAAATGCTTACCATTCTTTTTCTTCATCTATACGGGTGATTTCCGCAACTTGACGTCTTGTGCGCCGGTTTTGTGTCTGAAGGGTGTTTGGCTTGTTTGACTCCAGCCACCCCAGCTATGCCAGTACACCTCCAAGCGCCTTTTTTATTATGAATGGGTTCGCTCTTGATCACAAACAAGCCCGGGGCCAAGACAAGATCCACGATGGAACGAGCTAACCCATACGATGGCCATTTACCTCAGCTTTAAAAAAGGGCCGGGATATAAGTATTCCAATTCTTTGCTATGTGAATTATAAAAGACTAGCGGCCCGTCCCGGCTTCGCACGGGTGGTCAAAATTCTTAAAACAATTCTAGCATTAAATATGACCTATGTTACTCAGCGTGAATGTAGCTTTCCAACGGTGAAAGAATTTTTGAAATCGGCTTAGTAGTTATTGATTTATCGCAAACATACAAAAATACAAATCTTTCCTCTTTGTAATTAAAGTGTTGATGTTTATTTTATTTATTTATTTATTTATTAAGTACTACCACATGACTTACATTATCACAATTGTATAGATTTAACAAAGGTTGCAAGAATTCTGATGTATGTCACAATAACGGCGTACATAACATTCGCCAAAATTATATTAAATTAAATTAAATTAGCAAAAAAAAAAAAGAGAAGATGATAACAAAATCAAACCAAACAAATTTAAAATTGATACAAATATTTTAAAAGAAATTTAACATTTAATTTAATTACATTGATAAAACGATAAAAACAATATTACATTGGGGTACACAAGCAAAGTTAGTACTGAAAAATAATATTCATTCAATAAAATAAAATAGAAAAACACAAGAAAATTATAATTTAAGTTACAAGCATAAATCATACCAAACATTAAATATGCTGAAAGAGGCTGACAAGCTTTCGCTTAAAACTATAGAAACTGTCTCCAAATATATCGAGGTCTGATATTTTATTAGAAAAGTAGTTATAATCCCTACAAATTCGTGCTAGGGGAGACTAACCCAGATTTGTCCTGGCAAAAGGCAAAGCAAGAGTCTTGGTTAAACGATGCCTAGGGTAATTAAATGGCACTGATAACTTCATTCGGGATAATAAATCATCGCACTGCACATGTCCACTTATGACCTTGTGAGCGAAACACATATCCAATAGGTGTCTACGACTGCAAAGACTAGTGAGTTTAAATTTAGCCAATCGCTGAACATATGGCTGCCTGTGAGAGAAACCACTAGTGTGGAAGGCAAGGTATCTAGTGAAAGCCCTCTGGATGCTTTCAACCCTTTGCGAGTGCACGCTGTAGAAAGGACTCCAGACACAGGAGGCAAACTCTAAATGACTACGCACCAATGAGTTATAAAGTAAGGTCCTTGTATTCAAATTATTAAAATACTTTGTATTGCGCCTTATAAAACCCAGCATTCTGGCCGCCTTTGTGACAATCGTATCAACGTGGGTTTTAAACTTTAGTCCACTATCAATGATTACGCCCAAATCCCTAACCTCACCTACGTGAGATAGCTTTACGCCATTGACCATATAAGCTGTTTCACAAGATTTTCTTTTTCTTGAATATTTGATATGAAGGCATTTGTCAGTGCTTAGAGCCATAGAATTAGCCACACACCAATCACTTATCCTGTTGAGGTCGTCTTGAATAAGATCACTGTCTATATGAGACTTGACCGTCCTATAAATCTTCAAATCGTCAGCAAACAGCGAAGCTTTGCAGTTCCTAATACAAACAGTGATGTCGTTGATAAACAACTGAAAAAGCAATGGCCCCAAAAGAGAACCCTGGGGAACACCTGAATCAGCTAAATAGCAGTCAGACTGATAACCATCAACGACTACCACCTGCGGTCTCTTCTGCAAATATGATTGAAACCATTTCAACAACGGGCCACCGACACCTATGGCATCAAGTTTTCTCACCAGAATGGAATGGTTAACCTTGTCGAATGCACTCTTGAAGTCAGTATAAATGGCGTCCACTTCCAAGCCCTTATCCATTTCCTCCGATAGATCTGAGACGAAGGGAACCAGATTGGTAAGAACAGACCGTCTAGAAATGAAACCATGCTGGCGATCAGAAATGTTAGTCCTAACAAGGCTAGCAATAACAGGATGCAGAAGAGACTCAAAAACTTTCGCGAAACAAGAAAGTACGGAGATCGGTCGATAGTTACTCACCAAGGTACGATCTCCTTTCTTGAAAACAGGAACGATGCGAGCCCTTTTCCATTCGTCAGGAAACAAGCCATCTAAAAGAGATCTGTTGAAAATCAAGGTAAGGGGTGAAACGAAACCCGTCATACACCTTTTTACAAAAAGTGGAGGAATAGAATCAGGCCCCGCTCCCTTTGTTATGTCAAGCTTTTTTAAAACTCTCAAAACATCAGATTCCAAAAATGTTAACTTGGTCAAAAAGCCTTTTCCAGGCGAGAATGTCTCAAAGGACTCAGAGCAATCTGTGGCATACATAGAAGAAAAGTAACGAGCGAATAAGCTAACGATGCTTGGGCCAGAGTCAGCGACCACATTCTCCATTTTCACTCTTGCTGGCATAGAGGAATGGCCACCACGCTTACCCTTAATAAAACTCCAGAAAGCTTTTATATTATTGGGAATATTCTCCTCAATTTTATTCAAATAATCACTAACTATAACATTTACTTTGCAGCTTGTGACCGCGACGACGAAGCAACTGAAACTGCAGCTCATCCCTAGGGTTTCTATATTTCAAAAATCGCCTACGTACGTTGTCTTTTTCTGACAAGAGCTTAACAAGACCACGACTAAACCAAACGGGATGCTTAGCTTTGTAGATCTTACGTTTTGACACGAATTTTTCTATTAGTTCAAGATGTTGGAAAGCGCTTGGTGCTACAGGTAAGAATAATAACCAAGAAAGTACCTACCTTTAATTTGGCGACGACTTTTTAGAGGCTGTTCGGTGAGCTAAGATATCTTGCCCAGTAGGGTGCCACTTCTCTGCATTTCAGCAGGACAGGGGTAGCTGTTTCTTCGGCTTCCAGGTATCCCCTGAATAGAGGGCAGTCAGTAACGCCTGTATAAAAAAGTTTAATAAACTCCGGTAATGGAGCCTGTAACCATGCGCAGTTCTGATCTACTTAGCTGTAATATTGATCTGGAGAGACGAGCGTCTACTCGCAGCAGTGATAGCTTCGCATGCCTAAATGCAGAGAGTTTCATGATATAACTATTTGTAACTTGTTACTAATAGAAGCTGAAGTCCTAAATTGTAATAACCGTCTCTTACCAAAGTTGCTCAACATCTACAATTACAAACCGAACGTGCTAACTACTAGGCCATCCAATTGTTCTCGCAGTTTTTTTTTTATTTGTACCAGTTTTCGTATTCGTTGTGGATGCTTCATAATATCCGGCAGCATTTTTATTAAAAACGATGCCAGAGAATAATTACAAATTTATGCAGCGTCCGTGTTATAATTTCCGTAATATTAATAAGCGATGTAAAATTAATTCAGGAGCAAAATTAATTTTGTTATACAAATTTTCACTAGGACAAAATGTAGTCTCATGGTTTGGAAATATTTAGTGAAACAATAAAAAGATGCATATACGTAAATCTATAATCTAAGATCACAAATTTGTTGTTTGTGTGTTTGTCTGTCCGCTTTTTTTCCATTGTATACGCGTTACCATAGCAACGCGTTAACCGCAAGTGGTTCCTCTACCGGACGCTAGATGGCGCTTACGGAAAAATATTTCATAAGAGAAAAAATTTAAAGAATTTTGTCCACCCGTGCGAAGCCGGGACGGGCCGCTAGTATATAATCTAAGATCACAAATTTGTTGTTAATGTGTTTGTCTGTCCGCTCTTTTCCCCGCTCTTTTTCCATTGTATACGCGTTACCATGGCAACGCGTTAAACGCAAGTAGTTCGTCTACCGGACGCTAGATGGCGCTAACGGAAAATATTTAATAATAGAAAAAAAATTAATAATTTTTTCCACCCGTGCTAATCCGGGACGCGCCGCTAGTTACATATATAAAATTACGCCTTTTTCCCGCAGGGGTAGGCAGTGGTCACAGATTTCCACTTTCCACGATCCTAACATACGTCTCTCTTTACTCACCTTTCATCAAGCTCGTCAGCTAAGGGTACTTTCGACCTTTTTTCAGGACATCTTCTATTTGGTTTCTGAAAGTTCTCCTCGGTCTGTCTTTACCGAAGTGCCCATGCACATTTTCCTCATAAACTTGTCCTTCCTCCCTACATGTCCAAACCATCAAAACATCTCTTTTTCTATTTTTGTCACTATATAACACCACTCTCTCAGTATTTAATTGAACTTAAATGGTTGTATAATGAATAGTATGATGATTTGACCAAAAAAACACCTGTGCTGAACCTGAGGAACGGGAACATAATTGACACAAACTCGTAAAAGTGATTTACAAGCCTCGTAATTTATATCAATATAGTGTTCAAATAAGATGAAGACATGGTGCCACGTATTTATACCAAGTTCTCTACCACGCAACCACCAGATGAAACACGATGAGTATGACAACTGAGCCAGTGAGCCAATGAGCTACAAACGCACATAAAATTATTATTGTAGAGTTATAAGTTACAAAATCATATTCAATTATGATTGTGAATTTATGAGAGAAGATGTTAAATGATGTGTTGGCAAACATTAATAATTTGACGAAATCCGGCGTGCTCTAAACCGAAAGTCGGCGCTAGCAACACCTTGCGGGCACACGCGGATACGGATGTGTAGGTGGTGACAATATGGCGGCTATTTAAACGGTCACAGAAGCGACTCTTTCCGGCTAGTGCGCCGTAGTGATTCTATGCTGGTTCGGAGACTCACTCATGGGAGATGCCATCCATCTAGAATACCACTAGGTGACACGCTCCTTTCGGCTTGAGGTCCATTTAAGGATCTCGCCGTCCCAAAACCCGGCAACGTTGTTGCGGTCATCTGCGACTAACAAGAATCACTCATCAAAAAGAAAACTCGGGCCCTCTATTCCTTGGCGACCCGTTCCTGATCCGGATAGTACTTACGTTAAATAATAAAATTTAAAATTAATAAAAAAGTATCGCAATCATCGGCGTATTTTATTTATATATATTTACTAAGGAAAAAATTTAATGGAGCCGGTATGTTATCAGACAAAAGCTCGTAAATAAATAAAGATAAAAAAAATACAAAAAAAATTTCGAAGTAGACTTCCGTCCATCAGTTGACGTCTTTCAGCAGTGATGACAAAAACGGTAGAAAAAAGAAAACAGCGTTATAAAGTATGCTGGTCCCAAATAAAGAAAATGAAATAAAATATCTCACCATTATTTCCGTTTATTAATGCCGAAACTTGACAACAAATCTCATTTCTAGCCATTCCGATGTTGGTTTTCGCGAGACGCGTACAAAAGTTACCTTTTTACTTTTCTGAGTTCACAACCAAACTTTGCTAATGGTAACACGAGACATGACTGGAATAATGGGCTCAACACTTTTGCGCACCATCCGTAATTGTTTTTAAAACATCTTAACCTTTTTTTAGTTGGTGTTTCAGGGTTTTATATTTTTCATCCCTTACCCTACCCTATGCATCTGTATTTCCGAGTACTTATAACCTATCCGTTTACAAAGCCGTGGTAAATAGGCTCCTTCTGGTTTAGCTTGCTCTATTGTGAATCCTGTCTTGGCGCACGAGCTTGATTGGGATCAAGAGCGAACCCATTAACCCTTGACATGTCTGGTGGGCCTGTCAGACCCCGATTTTAAACTTGATTTATTTTCCATAAATTTTATTATGTAGGGTGTTTTGATGCTTTAACAAGTATGTCCACAAAGTAAACAAGAGATGATAATAAAAATCATATTATAAAGTAACAAACTTTTTTTTTTCAAATTATACTAAACTCACATTTTTCAACAAAATTTAAACAATAGAAATTAGGTAACATCTTATTTGTGTCAGAACTAAAGAAATCTAAACAGACTTGATGAAATGTAAGGTACTTACTTAGATTTACCCTTGATAATAAAATAATGTGTCTTCTTCACCTGCATAATCACTTTAAAGGGCTTTCCAGGGGTATGCCTTGTGGGTCTATGGGAATCACGCGCGCTTTATGAGGAAGCAGGCGGAGCATGTTCCGCGCTTAATAACAGTAAGCTTTTAAGAACGGTGAAGAGCGCAATTCCAATTTAGAGGAACTATAACAGATCATGCGTTAGTGTGGGTCTGACAGACCATACCAGACATGCCGAAGGTTAAAAAAACTTAATTTCTTTATATCCATTCCCTGATGTTGAGGCTGGGCTCAGCAGACTATAGTCAATGTAGAACTTTTTATAATATTAAGCGTTATTCAGTAATAACATCACATCACTATGCATGTATAGTGTATAACCCCCACACGTCTTGAAAAACATAAGATATATTATGTTTGTGGTAAAATATGAAGAAAATATTTTTAACAATTTTACCTGTATTTAATACCTACCGTTTAAGCTACAAAATAAATTAGTATTAATTTTATTTTTAATTAAAATGAAGTCAACTTATTCTCCAACCAGTATTCTTCTAACTTTCCTGAAGGGTTTATGAATACCAGTAATTATCGATAAAAGTCAGTATTGAAAGTTATATCAGCTTACCACTGTACTTGAAAATATCTAATTACTTTAACACACTGCTTTAAATGTTGAAAATTGGTGCTTTCTCTATTTCCCAAGTCTTGAACCTATGTTGCACACGCGTGTTGTTACAGCTACAGCTGTTGATTATATAAATAAAATAAAATATTTTTTATTCAATACGAGCATTAACAATGCGTGTATTGAATGTCAAAGTTACGCCATGGCTGCGTAAGTATTACGTCGGGAGTCCTGGAGACCTTGTAGGGAAGAAGCCGCAAAAACTCGGCAAGGGTTGTGTTCTTGTACTACCAAGATGTGTTAGAATGTTACTATTACACAGAACGGATTTTATACATTTACCATATTAAATTACAAAAGAAAAATATCAAATAAGAACAAGGTTTCCACGCATTCTTGTCTTTTAAATGGAGTTATGTAACATAATATAACATTTGATATTTTGAAGTGGAATCTTCTTAAGCGGCATTGTGCACTTTTTGGGATTGGTAAAACATGTTAAACTCGCGGACAGGACACGTGACCTGATCGAAAATTCGTAAGACAGAGGGAGAGAAGACCGCCAGCGCGGCGTAGGAGAGGAAGTAATATTCCTCTCTCTTTCTACCGCGTGGCGAAAATGTGTGCCTGCTCTTGCTGTTTCGTTTAAGTAGCGCAGGGCGCTTGTGCGAGTGTGCGTGTGTGTTAGTTGTGATGTTTTTGTACGATAGCGCAATAAATGATTATATACTATTTCACCACATAAATGATAGTATTTTTATACTGATAACTGAAGCAATTTGAGCGAAATTATTCCCTAACCATTACAAAATATCAAAAATGCACAACGTTGGTGTTCATGTTTTCACTTCTGCCGGCACTCCTGAAGTGCAATCCGTTGTTTTGTTTTTACAAATGACTTGTCAAATAACCATTCATCATGTCTTATTAAAGCTGACGTATTTGTATGTACTAATCGAATGAACTATCTTGATCCTCATTGAGCTCACTCAAAGTTATTGTTCTTGCTCGCAAAACTTCCGATAATCCCTTTGGCATTCGGAAATTACGAACAAAATAACGATCCAGTTACACACGACTTATATATATTGTGGGCAGAAATAAGAAATAATGTCTTGGTAAGTATTCGGTCAGATAAAGAGGATATGTAGGTTGAAGTCCAGCTTGATCTAAGCCAATTTTTTTTTATTCTTAACAAGCTGACCCGGCCACGCGTTGTCCTATTATATATTGAATTGAAACCTATCCTATGTCCTAAGTAAGAACAAATCCAGCAATATGGAAAGAAAATCATCAAAATCGGTAGAGTAGTTTCGGAGTTCATCGCGGATTTTATATATAAAGAAAGGCAGTTGCTTGACGACTACCTCGCGTCTTCGCGTCTTCCTAGAAGATACATATTCACGCTAGATAAAAAAATTTAGTTCTCTAGAGTGGCGGTCGCCTCAGACGAAGGCTTCTGACCCTTCCCGGTTACTAGCCAACCTCAGGTGGTGTTTAGTCAGTAGTCATAGGTATCCATGATAAATACACCACCTCCCTCCCCCTGGTCCGGAGGGTACCCAGTCGCTAGGGGCACAAAAAACACTTAAATATTTCAATAACATAAATATAATAACAATAATATGCGTCAAAAGGACTCGATTTCATTTTTATAATAATAGATTTGTATCATAAAAGCTCAACAGTATACAAAGGCATAATACTCGATAAAAAATGAAAAATGCAAATAACTTTATTCAAATTCACTTAAAAATAAGTTTTTTTGAATCGTCCAACATTTTGATCAACCACCCAATCAGGGAGTCTTAACTGACAAAAAGAATGGGCGTAAGAAACTCGTCAGTTTTAACAGAAGTAAAGACGTTTCCAATATTATATATACATCGTCACTGTCATAGCCATAGTTACCTAGCAACCTTTGTTAGTTGTCAATTGTAAAAATATATTTCTAATATGAGAGATTGAATTTTTATTTCAACAAATATTTAATAAATTGGCGACGAGGATGGAGGAACATAACCGCCTTACTCGCCTTCGGGCCTCTATACGCGGCCAAATAACGAAAATTCAGACACACATTCTACAATTGCAAGAATTAACGGATTACGAAATCGAACAACGAACAACAGTTTTACAAAACTATGAAAAGAAATTTGATCAAATACAAACCGAGATAGAAGCTCAAACAGAAGATATTGAGCACGAAATCGAAGAACGTCATGTAACCGAAGAAAGCAATCTACAGCTGAAAATTAAAATACACGAGTTACGCATTCCAATGTCTACTCAGACTTATCCTTCAACATCACAGAGTCGAAGAGATGAAGGTACTGTAATCACTAGCCAGCGAGAACCAATTCCTAGACTAAATTTTGCACCTTTTCACGAAAAAGAATCATTCAAAAATTTTACAAGAAGATTGTCAGTTTACTTTACCTTGAATCATGTCGTCGATCCTAAAATCAAAGTATACATGCTATTATCCACATTGTCTCCTGACTTACACGAGAGAATCTATGACCTTTGTTCACCGGAAGATCCACTGGCTAAAACTTTTGAAGAACTTTCAAATATTCTAGATGCCTTCATCGACCCGAAACCCAGCATTTGGGCATCTCAACATACCTTCATTTCCCGTTTACAACAGATTGATGAATCGATTTCAACATATGCATCGGAATTGAAACGATTATCACACAACTGTGATTTTAAGTGCACACATTGCAAGAAACCAACCTTGGACTCATTCCTATCCTTACAATTTATTCGTGGTCTAAAAGACGGAGAAATTCGTACAAAAATTTTACAAGAAAACGAAAAAACTTTTTCCGATTTGGTACATATTGCATCGATGATGGAAACAGGAAAGAAAGAAAACTTCAGCATAACTACATCTATAAACAAACCTGCACTCAATCACATAAATAAGATATCACCAGCTCGTAACGATCTCTCACATTCTTCAAAAAAAGAATTTGGTAAAATGCCGTTTTCTATCAGAGACCTTAAAGGAAAATGCTATCGTTGCGGAAAAGACGACCACAAAGCTAACGAATGTGGTGCTATTCAAAGTACATGTCGTAAATGCCAAAAGAAAGGCCATTTAGCGAGAGTCTGCTTACAAAGGAACGATCGTAATGAAACTAACATTTTGAACAATTCGTCAAGCAGCCTTAGTGAAAATAGTACCGCTGAAATTAATCTTATTAAAAGCGAAATGCCTAAAAAATACATTATTACAATCACTATTGAAGGCAAGAAGGTCGACATGGAATTTGACACTGGAGCAACACTTTCAACCATTTCACTGAAAGATTATAATAACTTAAATTTAAAGAACAAGTTACAGATCACCAACACTAAATTAAGAACCTACACTGGCGAAATCTTTAAACCTATTGGTATGACCTTCGTCAAATGTGAATACAAGAACAAAATTTTTTATGGTGAATTATACATTATCGATAAGGAAGTTGAGCCAATCCTGGGCAGAAGCTGGATGACGGAATTCGACGTTAGATTGGCTGATATGAGAAGCATTCAACAATGTAAAGCACCACAACTAGAAAAATTACTCGAAGAATACAACTCTACAGTTTTCGATTCAAAGTTAGTTGAAATTCCTAATTTCCGAGGTCACCTGTCACTCAAAGACAATGTACAGCCCATATTTATTAAACCACGTAGAATTCCGTACGCACTAAGAACCAGAGTAGATGATGAAATTGACCGACTAGAAAAACTAGGCATTATAACAAAAATAAGCCACTCAGAATGGGGTACGCCCGTAGTTCCAATTGTTAAACCTAACGGAACCATTAGGCTATGTGCTGACTACAAAGTTACATTAAATAAGGTTATAAAAGACGAACAATACCCGATTCCGATAATAGAAGACATTTTAGCAGAGATGAACGGTGGGAAACTCTTTTGCACTTTGGACATTACGCAAGCTTACTTAAACATGGTAATGGACGAAGAAAGTTCGCATCTTCAGACCCTAAGTACACACAAAGGAACGTTTAAGGTCAACCGTCTAATGTTCGGCGTTAAGGTGGCTCCGAGTCTCTGGCAGAAGTTTATGGACCGACTATTACTAGACCTAGAAGGAGTAAAATGTTTCTTTTCTTTCTCTTCTGAGGAACAATTACTAATCAGACTTAGACAAGTTTTACAGAAATTGAAAGAAAGCAATCTGAGAGTCAATAAGGAGAAATGCCACTTCTTCAAACAAAGTATAAATTATTTGGGACATACAATAGACAAAGACGGATTACACAAGAACCAGAAAAAGGTTAAAGCTATCGCAAATACTATTCGTCCCACTAACGTTGATGAATTAAGGACCTTCCTAGGGATGGCAAATTATTACAATAAATTCATACCGAATCTGGCTTCAATCACTAATCCGCTTAATGAACTTCTTAAGAAAGGAAAAAAATTTACTTGGTCTATGAGATGTGAAAAAAGTTTTCATGCCATTAAAAAAGAAATTATCAGTGAATGAATCTTAATACATTTCGACCAAAATAAACCATTAACTCTTGCAACAGATGCCTCTCCGACGGGCCTTGGAGCGGTCCTCAGTCACAGATTACCAGATGGATCGGACCGGCCTATAGCTTTTGCTTCTAGGTCCCTCACTAGTAGTGAAAGGAAATATAGCCAAATTGATAAGGAGGCAACAGCAATTTTTTGGGGCCTTAAAAAGTTCTTCCATTATTGTTACGGTCGCAAATTTACACTCATCACCGATCACAAGCCACTTACATCAATTTTTCACCCAGAACGAACGTTGCCCACCCTGAGCACGATGAGACTTTTTCATTACGCTCATTTCCTTTCCGGATTCAACTACAATATTGAATACAGATGCTCTGCGAAGAACGCAAACGCTGACTACCTTTCACGATTTCCAGTAGAGAAAATTATTGATGACAAGATTGACCAACATTCCATATTTCAGCTAAAACAAATTAATGCACTTAATGTATCGCCGGAAGCAATTGCTAAGGAAACAAAAGAAGACCCTGAATTACGAAAATTACTTCTATCACTAAAAACTGGCAGTCCACCTAAAGAATCGGGATATAAAGACAATGAACTTACGATTCAGAACGATTGCATCCTTAAAGGTACAAGAGTATTTATACCCCATTCACTGCAGCAACCAATCCTAGATGAACTACATACAGGACATATTGGAATTTTGAAAATGAAACTCTTAGCACGGAGTTTCATATATTGGAAAAATATAGATAGAGATATCGAGGAAAAAGTGAAAGCATGCCGCACATGCCGATTAGAGCAGAATGAACCCCAAAAAGCCCCTATTCATCACTGGGAAGACCCATCGGGTCCATGGCAAAGGCTGCATATTGACTTTGCAGGTCCTATATCAGGCTATCAGTTATTTATCATTGTAGACGCCTTCACCAAATGGGTAGAAATTATCCCGACAAAGTCGACTACTAGTTCATTCTGCGTCCAAAAATTAGAAGAACTTTTTGATACATTTGGACTACCGTACACCATAGTATCGGACTATGGCCGACAGTTTGTATCTCAGGAATTTGAGGACTTTCTAAAAAACAATAAAATTGCTCACAGAGCTATCGCTCCCTACCACCCAGCAACCAACGGTCAAGCCGAAAGATTTGTCCAAACAATCAAAAAGGCCTTACACAAGTTAGAGGGGGAGAGTGGGGGCCTGCCTCAGAAGGTCCGCAAAGTGAAGACTATCCTTCGAGCGACGCCGTTGAACACGGGAGACTCGCCATTCGTCTTGATGTTTGGAAGGGCAGTCAGAACTAAACTGATGGCGAAGGTTCGAGCTCCCCCGCAACCTGCCCGACGACCAGAGTCAGCCCATGTGAGGTGGCTTGAACGAGGAAGGCGTGTTCAGGCACGTAACTATGCTGGTACCAGACATAAGTGGGTATTTGGTAAAATCACCCGTCGGCTAGGCATGTTACACTATGAGGTAGAGACTGATGACGGCCGACTATGGATCAGGCATCTGGACCAGCTACTCCCGGCTTCAAGGATTTCCTGGAATCTCGAGGGAGGTGTGTCATAGCCATAGTTACCTAGCAACCTTTGTTAGTTGTCAATTGTAAAAATATATTTCTAATATGAGAGATTGAATTTTTATTTCAACAAATATTTAATAGTCACCATACATAATCCACAAGAAAACCAAATTATTCTATTGTTTATTATCATTATTTTTAAATAACATAAGATAAAATTAAGTTAAGTTAGTAACACTGATTGTTACACTAAATATTGATGACGCATGCTGTGGCTATCTTTAAGTAAAGTTGCATGCACCATTAGGTGCATAAAAATAAATATTTACAATAATTATATTGTAAATATTTTTGAAGTGAATACTTACGAACGGACTCATAAATTCATAAGATTTAACGTAGGAGAAAATGAGATAGGAAGCTTTATACAGTGTCTTTGAAACAAAAAAGCGACAGTAAAAAGAGACAGATACATAAATTCATAAGATTTAACGGAGGAGAAAATGAGATAGGAAGCATTTTACAGTGTCTCTTATGTTCGTGGTTATCTTTGTGCTCTGCTTCGTCCCTCCACTCTTGTTTACCAAGTTATAGTGGGAGTTTGCTTGGGCCTCAGCGTTGTACGTGTGTTAATACGTGTTTGTGTGTGCATGCGTAGTGCAAAGCTTCAGAGAAGGCATCACAACAAAAGCGGTACTTTGTATACGTGTACGTATTATTTTTTAAGGTGAATTGCACACATGATTTTTTTGTTAAGCATAAGAATTAGTTGACTCTGTTGTTGGTCTAAATAGATGATTGAGAAAACAAGACTGTTACAATTTATTTTGATTATAAATAAATATTCCTTACATTCACACCAATTTGGCTGCCCCTAAATAGGCACTGTAAGGATTGTGTTATGGATACTAGGGTAACGGATAGACATACATATACGATACATAAATATGTAATATTCATAGAAATATATATAAACACCCATGACTCAGGCACAAAATGCTCGTATTCATCATATCAACATCTGCCCCTTTCGGGATTCCAACCCAGGACCGTTCAGTGCGATAGGCAGGATCGCTACCGTTACACCAAACGGTCGTATTCTATGCATTCAAAGGCAAAATCCTTGATTGTTTTTAACTAACATAAAATACTGTTACCATTTAGGTATTTTTGGCACAATGAAATTGCGCTTTTAAGAGTATATTAACTCTGTTGATGGTCTAAGTAAATAAATGGATGAAAATACAAGAGATTTTTATTTGTTGTACCTATATTTTAACGAATAAGAGATGCGTATAGATAAAATTCAATATTGTTCACCATAAGAAGTTTAATATCAGTTTTTTGTAAGTGAACAGTAAGTTTGTTTATGTCTGCATCTACGATACCTCCCACGTAAGTTGTTGTATCTCCAAAACTGCAAATTTACAGTAGAGCGTTTCAAAGATTTATAGTGAACCAAAATCTGCATTTATTGTTGCATCTTTTTGAAATTTGGTATTTAAATGCAATATAATAGTCGTCTTAACTTCGTTACAAGATATTTGAAGTCATATATTTATTTTCTGAGATATTGTTCATACAACATTTTACTCCGGAGTACAAGCTATGCCAGTTGTTGCATCGGATACTAACAACATTATACCGCGGCGCCCAGATAACGCCACTTGTGGAATACGATAGTTACAACTGTATACGTTGAAAAACATAAGTCTCACTCTGTTGTATGTGGTAATAATATTTATATTAGTTACAAAATTCAATTGTACAATTTGAACGTGATTAATTTTTTAGATTTAATAAATAAAAAGAAATATTATTAAGGTTAAATTTATTTATTAGAAACAACATAAGTGCTTAAAGATAATCAGAAAATCTTTAAAAAAAACTGGTTGGTTGCCTGTAAAGTCGGTATACGGGCGAAAGTTTTACGTGACAACGACTTTGAGTGGTAAAATAATTTTAATGTGAATATTCATTCGTATAGTAGGAAGAAGGATGAAATAATAGTAACAATTTAAAACATTTATTTATACAAAGAATTATATTTAAAACATTAATTTATAGGCACGCGTCCCTTCCACTTTTTATGTCTGTCTCTCTCGCTCTTAGGCGGGCTAACCATGCCCGAGTGGAAGGGACGCGTGCCTCTCACTCGCTCTCATTGTAAGCGCATAACGTGAGCGGAGCGTAACGCAGTTTCTTGAAGTGTCACCCGGCAAACCAATTTATACGACGTTGTCACGTCAAAAAGAAAAGTAAATATACTTTTCGTAATATAATTTTTTAGTAAATATATTTAATTTTCAATATTGATCAATTTTATCAAAAATATGTCGTTGGATTTCAATCATTTACTATTGCATCATCGTTGCAAGTCCGATACTTTGGTGTGTAAGAAAACCCAACAGTTTAAAATTTTAAGACAAATAGCGCCATCTGTATTTTGTTAAAAAACTATACTTAAAAGCAATGCCTACATTGTGTTGTGCGTTTAAAAGCAGACACTACGATTACCCTTTGTTATAGGATTAAGAGTAAATTGAGTGGGAGAGAGACGCAAGGCATTCGGCGGGCCTCTCTCTCGTTCGGTGACTCATCGTAACGTTACCGAGCGTTACACTTTTTCATAAGTGACTCCCAGCCGCAACCTAATTTAAGACGTTGTCACGTCAATAAAATAATGATCTTTTAAAACATAATTAAATTACTTCTTCTATTGCTAAGTAATCAAAAACGTTTCAACATAAAACAATCATTCTAATACAATTATACAATATTATAGAATCAAAGCATGACCTATGCTTATAATAATATTTTTTTAGGTAGACGTGTATAACGTTAGAAACTAATTACGTAGCGCGCTTCTATGGAAACCGATGACATCGCGGCAACCCAGTTTTATTCCACGATTTGTGCAATATGACGGAATAGCCAACGCTGCACAACGTGAGGTCGCCGCGTGCAACGTCTTCGCCCCCCGCGCGTCTCCGACGCCGCGTGCCTTCCTTCGCCTCACTTTTGATACTTACATCGATCGGGTCAATAGTTATAAGAAAATAATTGTAATTTTATTATAATTAAATTTATTAGAAATCATTTCGGTTTTTTTTAAATCCATCGGTTGCGACCTTCGTATTTGGCGCAGTCGGTAGGATATTCGCGGGTGGTTTCGCGCTTCATAAACGAAGATTTCCGTTCTTACGCACGAGCCGCCCGAGTGGCTTTTAAGTCGCGCTTCGAATATCCGGACCTGAAGGAGCAGCCGGGAGAGTATCCAGCAATCGATACGCAGAAAGGGCTGAAATGTATTTGTGAGTACGCTAAAAGAATTGTCTTTGTGTTGCTCTGTGCTAGTCCCATAAGATATATATTAATTTGGTATAGTTTTCAAGATTTTCCGTCAAGGGAAAATTTCCAGCGAGTCTGTATCGCAACAGTCTCGCCGACGACTATTAGATTCACGTAGGTTTAGTGTAGATAAAATAGATTCGTTAGATAGTTTAAATATCAGTGAAGATAACATCTTAGAGAACCAACCCGAAATGGCACAACCGCATTTTGATCCGGATGTAATTTTCAAGGCCTTACGCCTGGTTCCCGATTTTGACGGGAACCCGAACATTTTAACTCGATTTGTAAGACTCTGTGACCAATTGGTACAGGCATATACAGTTCTTGAAGGCCCAGGAGCCGAATTAAATAATCTCTCACTTTTAAATGGAATTTTAAATAAAATTACGGGTAATGCAGCCAGGACTATTAATTCAAATGGTATACCTGCGAACTGGCTTGGTATTAGAACTGTGCTTATTAACAACTTCTCAGATCAAAGGGATGAGACAGCCCTTTATAACGACTTGTCATTACAAACTCAGGGTAATAGCACCCCACAAGAATTTTATGATAAGTGTCAGACTCTTTTTAGTACTCTAATGACGTACATTACTTTACACGAGAATATTCCTACAACCATAGAAGCCAAGCGTGATTTGTATAGAAAGTTGACCTTGCAAGCTTTTGTTAGGGGTTTGAAAGAACCCCTCGGTTCTCGAATCCGCTGTATGCGACCGGATAGTATAGAAAAGGCTTTAGAATATGTTCAAGAAGAATTGAACATCATGTATCTCGTGCAAAGGAATGAGGGTTCCCACAGGAACCATAACCCTTCCACTTCTAACAAAATTCCACCGAGTTCATTTACTAACCCAATAATGTCTATGCCTAAACCGTTTGTCTTACCACCATTTCCACAGCAAGCTTCTCACTGGCAACGTCCTATGCCACAGCCGCCGTTCCAATTCAGACCTAATAATGCGCAGTTTAATAATAATAATCGTATGCCAACCCGTACGCAACAAATGTTTAGAGCACCGCCGCAAAATTATAACGCTAATAGTAATATGTTCCGCTTTGCTCCTAGAAATAATTTTTCAATTAATAATTATACACCGAAACCTATGAGCGGTATAAGTCATTTTGTTCCAAAACCAATGCCGTTATCAGGTCATGATTGGCGTAAGCATGGAAATCCACCTCCAGGTAATTATTTTAAGACCAGGGATGTAAATGTTAATGATTGTTGGGCTTACGACAATAATTACGACTATTATCACTGTACCACTCCGTACGAGTATGACGTTTACAATGACTACGGACAGAACTACGACGTTTGCTACGGCACCGGTGACTCGATAGGCTACGGAATTGATAACGGTCAATGCTACGATAATGAGCAATTGTCGTGTAATGAACAATTAGAGCAATCTCAACAGACAGACCTTGACACGACTAATGAGGATTTTCAGAAGGCCTCTACTTCAAAAAAGTTAGGATAGAATTGAACTTACAAACTCAGCGACAATTACCTTACATCCGTATAAAAAACCCGCCGCTTAACCTTCTCATAGATACTGGTGCTAATCAATCTTTTATTAGCCCTGAAACAGTGCAAAGATATTTTTCTCATTTAGAAATGACTTATGAACCTTTTGAAGTTACGAACGTCCACGCTACGAGTAGGAACAGTCATTCGATAACGATACCGTGCTTCCCAGAATTTAACCAGCCGGTCGGAATTAAATTATTTATATATAAATTTCACGATCATTTCGATGGACTTATCGGTCTTGATTTGCTAACTAAATTGGAATCAAACATAGATTTAAAAAATATGATATTAAAAACAATTTCATCTTCAAATCCTATATATCTTTATAATTCACGGAACGCGAACTTGTACGAGGATATTATCCCAGCAAATTCGACACAATTAGTTAAAATTCCAATTAATTCAGCCGACGGTGAAGTTTTAGTTCCGCAGCAGATTTTATGTAACTGTATTGTCCACGAATGTTTAACAACGGTAAAAGATAGTCACGGTTTCGTTGAGATAATAAATCCAAGTAACAACGACGTAATATTTTCATTAGACCGGGCCGCACAAGCTAATATATTTAATATCGAGTGCAAGCGAACCGAACGTTATCACGCACGCGTAAGTGAAGTTTTATCTCGTCTTAGAACCGATCACATGAATGATGAGGAAAAAGCGAATATTATATCTCTTTGTACAAAATACGCTGATGTCTTTTATCTTGATGGTGAGCCTTTGACGTTCACTAATAAAGTAAAGCATTCAATTCGGACCACAGACGAAATTCCTGTTCATACAAAGAGTTATAGATATCCGTTTATTCACCGAAAAGAAGTTAACGACCAAATACATAAAATGTTAGAGCAGGGTATCATCCGTCCTTCTGACTCAGCTTGGAGTTCACCAATCTGGGTCGTACCTAAGAAAGCCGACGCGTCGGGCAAGCAGAAATGGCGAATAGTGGTCGATTTTAGGAAACTAAATGAGAAAACTATCGATGACAAGTACCCCATACCCAACATCACAGATGTCCTCGACAAGCTGGGGAAGTGCCAGTACTTCACCACGCTTGACCTCGCGTCAGGTTTCTATCAGTGCGAGATGAACCCGGACGACATACCCAAGACAGCATTCAACGTTGAACATGGTCATTATGAGTTTTTGAGGATGCCTATGGGACTTAAGAACTCACCATCTACCTTTCAGAGGGTGATGGATAATGTGCTCAGAGGTCTCCAGAACAGCATTTGCCTAGTATATCTTGATGACATCGTAGTATTCAGTACATCCCTGCAGGAGCACATAAATAACCTAGAAAAAGTATTCCAGAGACTTAGGGAATCCAACTTTAAAGTCCAGATGGATAAGTCTGAGTTCCTTAAGCTCGAGACCGCTTATTTAGGGCATATAATCAGTAGGGAAGGAATCAAACCGAACCCAGATAAAATCATAGCCATCCAGAACTACCCTATCCCAAAAACCCCTAAAGAAATAAAGCAATTTTTAGGACTCATCGGGTACTATAGAAAGTTTATTCCTGATTTCGCCCGTATCACCAAACCGCTAACTTCATGCTTGAAAAAAGGTAAAAAGGTAACCCTTAACTCTGAATACGTTGACTGTTTTCAAAAATGTAAGACCTTGCTGACTAACGATCCCGTATTACAGTACCCAGACTTCACCAGGGAATTCATTTTAACTACTGACGCTTCCAATGTGGCGATTGGAGCTATTTTATCTCAGGGCACAGTAGGTTCAGATAAACCTATCTCGTACGCCTCACGTACGTTGAACGATAGCGAACAAAATTATAGTACTATAGAAAAAGAATTACTTGCTATCGTTTGGGCAACAAAATATTTCCGCCCATATTTATATGGCCGTAAATTTAAAATTTTAACCGATCATAAGCCACTCCAGTGGGTTATGAGTCTCAAAGAACCCAATGCACGCCTAACACGCTGGCGCTTAAAATTAAGTGAATTCGACTTTACGGTAATTTACAAAAAAGGCAAATATAACACAAATGCTGATGCCTTATCTCGAGTCGAAATTTGTAATGAGGAAACTAGCTCCATTGCTGTAAACCCGTGCGAACGACCCCCATCTTTGACAGAATCCGATACAGCCAGTGCTCACACTAACCAAGAGAACCCTATACTAGAAATCCCCATAACAGACGAACCATTTAATAAATTTCATCGACAGATACACTTGACTTTAGTAGGTGACATAAAAAAGAGACCCACAGTTACTAAGCCATTTGAGACACACACTCGGACCTCAATACAGTTATCACGAGGTAACCTAGAGGAAGACTTAGTCAACGCCATTAAAGAGTATGTCAATCCCAAGGTCAAAACTGCACTCCTTATAACCCCCATTCTTGACATGTATACTATTATACCAATTTTGCAAGAAAAATTTAGAAGCTCTGCAATGAATTTAGTGCTTGCTAAGACCGAATTAGAAAATGTCAAGGAATACTAACGACAGCAAGATATAATTCGTCACTACCACGATGGTAAAACTAACCATAGGGGTATTAACGAATGTTATCTGGCCTTGTCACGTAAGTATTACTGGCCGAAAATGAGGGAGCATATCACTAAATTCATCAATGATTGTACAGTGTGCGGTCAAGCGAAATATGACCGCAACCCTATTAGACAAGCATTTAATGTTGTACCGCCACCTACAAAACCGTTTGAGATATTACATATGGATCTGTTTACAGCTGAAAACGAAAAATACCTAACCTTCATTGATGTTTTTTCTAAATACGCGCAAGCTTACCATTTGAGAGATGGTACAGCACTCAGCATCATTCAGGCTCTATTAACATTCTCAACACATCATGGACTACCATTAACTATAGTTACAGATCAGGGCACCGAGTTTACTAATCAGATGTTTTCAGAATTTACTAAATTGCACAAAATCATACACCATAAAACCCTCGCACATTCACCAAACGATAATGGGAATATCGAACGCTTTCATTCCACTCTTTTGGAACATTTACGCACATTACGCTTGCAGCAGCGAAAAGAACCTGTAGTTAACCTTATGCCCTATGCAATATTAGCCTATAACAGTTCGATTCACGGTTTTACTAAATGCAGACCCTTAGATTTGATACTGGGCCACTGTGATCCTCGGGACCCTTGTGACATTGATCTAAATGAATTATTATTACAACAATATATACAAAATCATCGAAAGCAAATGCAATCTGTCTATGACATAATTAACGAGACCGCACTTATAAATCGCACATCTCTTATTGAAAATCGAAACAAGGGCCGTGAACCAGAAGCCGAATATCAACCTGGTCAGCAAATATTCGTTAGTATATTTGCTGACCAGGCTTCCATTAGCTTCCCGCCAGAAACTAGCGTCGCGTTACACTCAAGATAAAGTTTTAGCCGACCTCCCTATTCACATTTATACATCTAAAAAACGAGGTCCGGTTGCTAAATCTAGGTTGAAACGCGTACCTAAAACTAATAAATTGTTACAGGATGATCCTCATGCTTCTACCGATGATTCATTCTCAAGAAATAAAACTTGAGAGTCTGGACAATGGACCGGGAATCCTACCATTTAAGTTAGGACCCATGGCGCTTATCACCCATTATCATTCATTTCTTCAATCCATAGATCTGCATGATTTAGAAATTAATATACAACTAGTTTACAGTCAACTTGAAACGATCAAATCGCAACTACGTGGTAAAGATACAAAATTTTTATACGAATCTCAGTTAAATTACCTTAAAAATAAATTAGACAAAACTTCATCTTTGTTAAGAAATCTACAGCCAAACCGTCACAAACGCGGCATTGTAGACGGCTTAGGTTCCATTATAAAAAGTATAAGCGGAAACTTAGATCACACAGATGCTTTGAAATACGATCATGCCATTTCAATCCTAGAGCATAATCAAGATAAATTAGTTCATGAACTAGATAGTCGTATTAGTCTTAATAAAGAGTGGATGACCCATCATACTCAAATTTTATCTCAAATTATAGATAATCAATCTAAGATAAATAACACTATTCAACTCATCTTAAAAAGTAGTAATTTCGGCGAAGACATCTATATAAGATTAACTAAATTAAATCAGCTACTTACTATTACCGGCGAAAATATAGACGATCTTTTATTAGAATTGCGTAGAATAGAAAATATAATAGCTTTCACCCGCTCCTCTAGCGCTCATCATTCCATGTTAGGTATAGATAGTTTAAGTAGTATAATAGCGAAACTTAGAACGCTTTATAATAAAGAACAAATATTAGACATAGAATTGCGTGAATATTATGACGTAATTTTACCTAGTTCGTATTACTCAGGGACCCGTTTAGTGTTAGTTTTAAAATTTCCAATAGTCGTTAGCGATAGGTACAATCTTTATAAGTTATCTTTATTACCTAACAAGAATAATCAGATCATTATACCCCCATCTCCGTACATAGCAACCAATGACGAAACTTTTGTGTACATAGAGGCTGAATGCCCGAAGTTGAAAGCCTATTATCTCTGCGAAGAGAAATTCAATCGACAGGTCCAATCGCAACCAGACTGCATCCGGAAGCTGTTAACGGAGCAAACAGTGGATGCATCGTGCAAGAAGATGTCCATCATCTTATCCAGGGAAGCTATGGAGAAGCTAGATGACAAGTACTACACCATTGTACTACCCGAGCCAACCAAAGTACAACTATACTGCGGCAGCAACGAAGATTACACCGTATTGAAGGGAAGCTATCTCACAACCATACCACGGCACTGTCATCTACGGACTCGGAGATTCACTATCATAAACGAAGAGAATCGCCTCACCGGTCAGCCCATCAAGATTACACAACTTACCAACGAGACTGCATCCCCAGCCTCCGCAGCATCACTTCATCTAAACACAATCAACCTCACAGAGCTACACCGAAGCGAAGATAAGATTTCATCTCAGCCACCTATTCAACTCGATGACGTAACGGACAGTACCCTGTACCACACAACTCTGCCATTTTATATACTTGCATCCGGCGCAGCATTGCTTACTGGAGGTTTGCTCTGGCGACGCTACATTTCATCCCAATCTAAGAAGAAATCATCCACCGCAGCTGAAGTTGCTACAGATGACATATATTCGGAGATAAATCACCCCACCAAGATTCAGAAACAAGTACCAGCAACTTTTTCACTTACCGTCATGAAATAGTTGCTGCTCTGAGGATGGAGGAATTACGTAGCGCGCTTCTATGGAAACCGATGACATCGCGGCAACCCAGTTTTATTCCACGATTTGTGCAATATGACGGAATAGCCAACGCTGCACAACGTGAGGTCGCCGCGTGCAACGTCTTCGCCCCCCGCGCATCTCCGACGCCGCGCGCCTTCCTTCGCCTCACTTTTGATACTTACATCGATCCGGTCAATAGTTATAAGAAAATAATTGTAATTTTATTATAATTAAATTTATTAGAAATCATTTCGGTTTTTTTTAAATCCATCGGTTGCGACCTTCGTATTTAACTATTCTTAAGAACTAATCAAATAGAATTACAAAAATCAACATCATTATAAAAAAATAAAATTATGAACTTACTTAATCATTTATATGAGATCAGCTTAAAATCAAAGTAGTAATTTGGTATCCATTTATAATTTTTGGCATTGTACTTATTGGTTTATTACGATAACATCGTTAATGTGTGTATAATAATGATAAAAAAAGTTGAAAAACAAAAATAATTGACTTATTGTCAACCTTACAAACCTTAAATTATGGGAGCCTTAAAACAATATAAATCAAATAAATATTATTTTTATGAGATCAATAATAAAACCTGAGATGCTTAATGAAAAGCGATATAAAAAAAGAAAAATTAAACAGAATATTTGGAAAAGACTAATGTCTATTCTGAATCAGAAAATTCAGCGTCATTATTAACGCCAGCAGCAAAAGATAAATGCCTGAAAAAGTCGTGATATGTAGCTGGAATAATTCCACTATGACACAGGCTCATTAAGTCTTCATATTTTGCCTTAGTTATAGGAAGACGGTTGGAATACAAGGGGCATGCATAGCTCAGCCATACTATTCCTTTGACGTCTACGGGTATTGGTATTGAGAGCGATTGTCATAGCATTACTGTCTGCCAAATCGTACCGATACATAATTTTAAAAGGATCTTCTGCACATACACTTACTTCTTTTATTTTATTCCATCTAACTGCGTTCCCATTTACATTTTTTGACCAATTACGTCCATTCAAAAGTGTTTTATAGTTTAAAAAATCTGTATGTTTCATTTCGATGACGTTATATGGTTTGCCCTCCTGTTTAGCCCATCTAACTAAGCTAAACCATTCAAAGGGTGTAT
Organism: Calamotropha paludella; assembly: GCA_927399485.1. Lineage (NCBI taxonomy): Eukaryota > Metazoa > Arthropoda > Insecta > Lepidoptera > Crambidae > Calamotropha > Calamotropha paludella. Next base: position 1,022,458 of record OV656822.1, read on the forward strand.
AAATAAGTTTATTTTTAGACGAACGTTCTATCAGAGCATGTACGCTATCCCCTGCTGCCTGGGTGTGACCTTTTTCTAGAAATGTATGTTTGATACTAATATTAAGCTTATTAGCAATATAAACATAAAACGCAAACACTATACGATTGCGATTCTGACCGGCACAATTATCAGACCAGAATCGAAATTCTTTTGCACCCTGTTCATGCATTTTATGTATGAAATGAGAAAGACAGCCTGATACCTCATTAGAACCACGTTTGGCTTCTCCCTCGTGCCACATATAACAATGACCCTCTTTATTTGCTAGGTCAAATAAAGTAAAATTAAAGACGGACAGCTTCCGTTTGTAATATAAAATACTCAATTGGCCATGGGGTGCATTAAGAATCTTTTGAAAATCAAAAGTGCCAGCAATTATTTTCCCTTGAGAAGATTTGCTTTCCTCTTTGTCAGACTTCATAAGCTGTCGGGATAACTTCTTGTTAGTGACGTGAATTTCATGATCCATGACTTGCTGCTCCGATGGACTGTTAATATTTCTAAAGATGTGGCACTGATCGCACTGATCTTTCTTAGGAATATAAAAACTGAGCTTAAAGTTTTCATTTACAATGTCTCGATATAGACGTTCGGATTTAGCTTTCTCTTCATATGTATTAGACTGAAGCCACTCATTATACATTTCAAATAATTTATGAAAATTTAAATCTCCTTCCAAATATAACTTATTTGACCTTTGCCTAGTAAAATGTGACTCAACAGGCTGCAAACTCTTAATATGGTCACACACACTGGTTATAACAGACTCTGTCTTTTTTATAGCGTGATTTGAGTGTTTTTCTCGTTGATCTGGAATAAGTACTCCAGTAGTCATATCCATCTTTTCTAGGGCCTTATTAATAACCTGATCACTGACGGAAATAGTGCTCAAAAAATGTTTTTTGCATACATCCACATAATTGTTTTCACCATGATCTAGTGGCAATGAGTACTTTAACGTGTACTTACGCCTTGAAGTGGCATCTGTGTAGACTCTGCGTTTAATATTTTTTTTTACTAAGCTGGCTATATACATCCATTGTTTTTCTCGATTTCCCAAACTCCAAAAACTCTCAAATATCTTCTGTCTTTCTTCTTCACTAAATTTTTCAAAACACTTCTTGCGGCAGTGACATGGCGGGCCCATCTTTCTCTTTGCTTGAATTTTACCATTTCTTGACATGTACTCTTTTCCCACATTACGTAAATTCTTTCTCTTAGTGTCTATCCATTCATTAAAATGTCTTTTTCTTATATTACCTTTATCTTTCCTTGGTTGACGACGGCGACCGCTTGTGCTAGGACTATTATTCGAAATATCTGACAGCGAACTATAATTGTTTATTGTTGTGTATGTTGAGCAGCTAGACAGATAACCTGGTGAGGGTACAGGTAAAATATCAAAAGTTGATAAGTTTTCCCTTTGTATATAATAAGGGCAAAAATCATTATCACAGTCGTAGTCTAAGTGGTTGGTACTACAAGAAGGTGAAGGGTGCGGTGTTTCGAGATTTGCAATATCAGAATCTGAAGCAACTTCTGGATTATTATCAAAGAAATCTGTATCAATTATGTTTGCTAGCTCATTAATTTCCGACTCATTAAAGCTTATTGGTAATGGAGACTCTGAAGCAATAATAATGTTTTGTATAATAAATGATCAGCAGATTCGGGGAATCGAACCTGAGACCTCGGCGTGCTAATACAATGCACTAGGTACGCATCTAGCTATTGAGGCAGTCGTACTTACAATTTAAAGATCGACTTTTCAATTGACGACTTGACTTACAACGTAAATTTTAAGTAAAAAAAAAAAGTAAATCCAACGTAAAATATAGCATTTCACTATACAACAACATTTTAATGAACGATTTCCGAAGTAAAATGTTGTATTTATTACATATAACAAAATGTTTAACTTCAATGAAAACGTAAAATATTGTATGTATCACATACAACATTTTTAATGAACGCTCACCGGCGAATATTGTCGTAAGTAATCTATACAATGTTTTAGGTTGGTGCCACCATAAAAAGTGTTAGTAACCTAATTCATGCTACTGAAATAATACTAAAACTTACCATTTCGTAGGCTTGAATCAGGAAAACCGTTTAATTCTATTTCGTTTAATGAAATATTGTTGTTTTCAATGGGTGTATCGGCATTGTTACTATTCGCATTATTAAGTAATTCACATATTCGACGCCCTCTTGAAAATATAATACTTTTACGATTCATTATAACAAATATGAACTAAACTAATAACGTCAATGAATTAGCAAATAAAATAATTATAAGCACTTGCAACGTGCATGCGGCCGGTTGAAAGTCCGGCGTAGTCTGTTGTTTGTAACCAATACGAGGCGCGAGCGCGTGATTCTACCCGCCCCGCGCCCCGCGTACACAAATGTATAGGCATATATAATGGTGTAATCCGTTCGCGTTTCAAAAAATTATACTAGATTTAAAAAATCTAAAAATCCCACGTTTTTCAATGTCCTAAAAAGAATAAAATAACCCTGCGGGGCAAAGCGAGGGGCCACTCAAAACGTGGGGGCGCATATTACTAAGAGGAGATTTTAAAGAGATGAATGACATGCATTGATGCCGATTATTGTAAAGATGCGCCCCCACGTTTTGAGTGGCCCCTCGCTTTGCCCCGCAGGGTTATTTTATTCTTTTTAGGACATTGAAAAACGTGGGATTTTTAGATTTTTTAAATCTAGTATAATTATTTTATTCTTTTTAATTATTAACTCAACGAAGTAACCATGTGTTACGCAACAATCGGATAAGCCCCATACAAAAGTGAAAGTTGCCGAAAGTGGACCTGAAAGTGCATCTGGAAAGTTGAAAGTTGCTTTAGAGTGCATTGTCATCGGGTTCTGAACTATCCTGAAAGTTTCAGCTTTCTAGCTTATCGGAAAGTGCCTCAAATTTAAGTTGCAAGATTTTGCCCGGACAGACAAACAAACAAATAAGAAAAGTGAGATAAGAAAAACGTGGTAATTACAACATTATGCGTCTGACAAATCCTTTAAAAATTGTGTTTTTGTTGTTTTTTCACATTGAATGGATAAAATGATTCATATTAGGATATTTTTCAACAAAAAAGCAAAATAGCAATTTTGTGGCATACAACAATTTACGTGGGAGGTATCGATATATTCTTTTATGTTATTGTTATCTGTTTTGTCATATCTTTCTTTTTGAAGCGAAGCCTTTATAGTGCGTTCGGGCCACTCTATCCGTACTAAGCGTCAGATTTGACCGTTACACGAGAGCGTCAGATTCCTCACCGTTACATATGCATAGGAGCCAGCTGCATCCCCACCTCGAGTGTGCTTGGCCTTCTGTCTCGTTTTCACTTATATCAGTGTGCGTGGCTGGAGTGGCTTTCTATCTCTTTTTGTAACGCATAGTTCCTACGTTTTATACTATAAAACTTTTATAAAAAGATGTGGGCCTTTTCTGGTTCGCCCATTAAGAATAATATACAATCGATCGTTGAGCGAAGGCATATTTCCTAACGAATGGAAAAAAGCTAAAATTATTCCAGTTTATAAAAAAGGTGATAAAGCTGACGTCACTAACTATCGCCCGATTTCCATCCTTTCTTGTTTTTCCAAATTATTTGAATGCTTGGTTTATCCATTACTTTATCAGCTACTCGAAGGTGTTATTTCTGAATCTCAACATGGTTTTTTGCGCGGTAGATCCGTGGAATCTAATCTTGTACCATTTGTTTCGTCCGTATCACAAGAAATAGACAAAGGGAAACAGGTTGATACAATTTACGCCGACTTCTCAAGCGCGTTCGACAAGGTCAACCACCAGATTTTGTTACACAAACTTAACGAGGTCGGCGTCCGCGGATCAATGCTTCACTGGTTTGCATCGTACTTATCCAATAGACCTCAAAATGTTGTCGTTAATGGTTATGAGTCATGTACATACTTAGCGTCATCTGGCGTACCTCAAGGTTCGCATCTTGGCCCTTTACTTTTTCTGGCGTTTATAAATGACATCGTGGCAAATATAAACCATTGCGACGTTTCTATGTATGCAGATGACTTAAAACTAAAACGTACTATTGACAATTATAGCGATAGAGATCTTCTGCAGTCAGGTCTAAATAGTGTTGCGGACTGGTGTAATAAGAACTCAATGGTACTAAATGCCGCCAAGTGCTTCTTTATAAGTTATAGTAAGAAGAAAGCACCCTTGAACACTTTCTATTCACTTAAAGGAGCTAATCTTACAAAAGTGAGTGAAATTAAAGATCTTGGTGTCACATTGGACAGTAGGCTAAAGTTAAATGTCCATGTAGATAATGTTGTCAGTAGTGCAGCTCGTATGCTTGGGTTTCTAAAAAGAAACTCGAAGGAATTCCGTAGCTCTAAAACTAAAATAAGACTGTATAATAGCCTAGTTCGAAGCTATTTAGAATATGCGAGCGTTGTTTGGAACCCCTCATACGTTGGATCGTCACAAAGAATCGAATCCATACAAAGAGCATTTACCCGATACCTTGCCTATTCTGCCTCTGGAATATCACACAGATATCCATATAGTGAGCGACTTAAATTTTTCAAAATTAGTTCACTAAATAATCGTCGATTGATATCCGATTTAATGTTCCTACATAAAATTTTAAATGGAAAAATTAAAAGCATGCATCTCTTAAGTAAAATAAAAATTAATGTTCCTTACAAATATCCACGTTACCAAGTCCGCAAACTATTTAGCATACCTGCTCATCGAACAAATTTAGGTTTACATCATCCCATTTCGCGCATATGCAACGCTTATAATGAAATGGTTTGCAAATTGCCTAATATCGACATTTTTCATGATTCAGCCAAAGTTTTCAAAAACAAATTATTCCTTTATTTCCATCCAGTTAGCACAAACTCGTATACTTAACCCCATATTATCACTTATTATTTTTATGTTTTAATAGTTTCTGATATTTTATTTTTAATCTGTAGTCTTTTAAGTATTTAACTGATCACTCTTTCTATTAGTGAATGTTGTGTGTACCTATAATAGGCGAACATATATGTACCAAATACTATGTTATGTTGTTGAAGACTGTTTTAGTATGTATTGCTGTTGGTATGCCTTATTAAATAAATAAAAATAAATAAAACTTCTCTTCTCTCGGGCGTCCCCAGAGGGCACTGTTATTTTTTTTTTATATGAAAGAAGTTTTTACATACGCCGTTTCACCATTATCTTTTCACACCATGTTTGTTAAAATTTTATCCCTCAGTAATGGAGATGTTATCTGATGCCGACGGATGGACAAATAGTTTTCGCTTTTTTAGGGTATCCGGGGTTTCGCAAGACAAACACACTTATGTTTTTCAACAAAATCGTCTCAAATTTTTTGACATTTGAACTCCTTGGTTGGTATTTTAATGTAATTTTCAGAGTTATAAACTCAAAAATATCAAAGAGTATCTTTGTCGTCAGCCTCAGTAGCTGATTCATGTTTTTTAAAGAAATATTATTAATCTATAATCTAAGATCACAGTGGTGTGTGTGTTTGTCTGTCCGCTCTTTTACTTGCTCTTTTTCCATTGTGTCAATAACGTTACCATAGCAACGCGTTAACCGCAACCAGACGCTAGATGGCGCCAACGGAAAAATATTTAATAATAGAAAAAAAATAAAGAATTTTGTCCACCCGTGCGAAGCCGGGACGGTTCGCTAGTATAAATAATAATTGTTCTGAACCCAAATTAAATATAGAATTAAAAAACATCGATGACGTTACAATACATTACACCCGAGTCAATAAAGAAAAGATCGACTTCTAACTTCACTTGGCTGGGTATCGAACCCGGGGGTGGGGTTACCACGAAAACCGGTAATATTTTTTATTTAGTATGGGTTAGCTCTTGATCCCAATCAAGCCCGGGGGTCAAGACAGAATCCACGATGGAACGAGCTAACCCAGAAAGTGACTATTCACCCTGGCTTTGAAAATGGACGGGTTATAAGCTCTCGGAAATACAGACAGTGTTGAGTGTACTCGCCTGAATTAAATATTTTTTTATTTTCATTTCATAAATATTTTCGCCTACCAGGAGTCCAACCTAGGAGCGCATATGCACATACCGTTACACCAACCGGTCATCAAATTAGCAATACAAACGCCATAAATTAAAATGAAATATTCCTTTATAGAGTCCTAAATCACCAGGTTGATTCATCTTCCTTATTAAGCCGTATCTCACTAAATTATTCAGAACAAAACGTAATCGTAAACTTTTTGGAGTTCTACGCTGTAAAACGAATTACGCTAAAAATAGATTTCTGGTTCGAGCATGCAGAAGCTATAACGGTAAATTTAAGGAAGCTGACATATTTTTTGAAAATTTTACAGTTTTTAAGAATAAAAAATATGTTTTTGATGGGGATCTATTGAACTAGAGAATATTATTTTAAATTGTGTGCTTTTAAATTGATAAATTCTTAGAAACCAGTATCCAATAACGATGTAAGGTACTACTGTTGCATGTCTGCTAAAACTATTACGAAAACTGTGTTGGTTAATGCATTTATTCATTTATTTATTTATTACAATTTCCTTACATGCTAACAGATCAAATCCAAAATGCTTATAAGTTAGAGTTATTAAATAAGTCAAACTTTAAAATAACAAATTAATGATAAACTATTTTATAAAAAAAGCCATACCATGCCAATTAGATATTATCATTATAAATTTAAAAATGTCAATAAAATAATAAAATAAAATAACCAATGTCAATTGTCATACATAATAAATGAAGCAAATGAGATGCTCATGTCAAATTTTGTGGTAATATATTACTGCTTTTCTAATTTTTACGGATAATCGGCAAATAAGTCAATAGCATAGTCATTTCAGTTACTTGGAATTTTATGTTAAATTAGCTGTTTGTATCGTTTAATAATAAATAAATAAAAAAAATCTACATAAGATCGATATTCTAAAACCGAATTTTCAACATCTCAATTCTGATTTCCTAAAATTTTAGCATCAATTGGGAAAGCATTTACGTCCATGGACTCCATGGACTTTCAAAGGTTGCGGATTCGATTCTCGTCTGAGAATTCACTTGTTCACACTTGTGAGCCAAGTCGACTTTTTCTAGTATATTTCTATTAAAATAATTTTATCTTATAAGATAACATTGGAAAATGAAAAAAAAACTAAATGGCTGTTTCATCTTAATCGATTGTCGAAAAATTTGTAAAAATGTTTATTTTGAATACGAGAGGATGTCGCTCTCATTAGTGTGACAATTCTGGCCTTAGACAACTAAGATCTGACAAATTAGAAAGGTACTAGATAATTTTGACAGATGTTCACAAGGCTCGGTAGCTGAACTGGGAGAGCATTGGGCCGGAATTCCAGGCCGGTTCGATTTCCGCCTGATAATTCACTTGTGTGCCAAGTCGATGTTTTCTAGTACCTATTTTTCTATTAAAATAACTTCAATTTACGATCTACCAACATGATAAAACAAACATTATTTCGACTCTGAATGGTTGACAATGACCTTGCAATAATATTACACAATAATTTCTCAACTGCGATTGTTAGATAATTTGATGTTTTATCAACATCTCAAACAAATTTTATGATTTGCTTATAATTTAACCCTGACCAACGTAATAAAAAAATATTGCTCTCCGTAATTGGTTAGCATTCTATATCGTGCCAACATAACATTATGTCGTTTTGATTGGTTGTCAAGTATGACAAGGTTTTACTACCAACATTAGGCAAATGACAACAAACCGCAGACTAATTTATTGAAACAGATTAAATATCTACTTTGTAAAAAAATGACATTCAGTGGCGCCATCTAGATCCAATATGTTTTTGTTTTTAAATTGGTGCAACGGTAGCGATTCTACCTTTCGCATAGATGGTCCTGGGTTCGAGCGCTAGAAATAGCAAATTTTTATGTGTTGAATACGAGCATTTATACCTGAGTCATGAGTGTTAATATATATTGAAGCGAAGCTTCTATGACGTTCAGGCCGGTCGCATATATGCTCTGGTCGCGCGGCAACTCTATTCGTGCTAAGCATCAGATTGTACCCTTACACCAGAGCGTCAGATTTAGTACCGTTACACGATTTATATAGGAGCCATCTGCCTCCCTACCTCAATGTGCTTTGGACTTTGTCTCGCTTTCACTCATGTTAGTATGCGTTGCTGGCGTGTCATGCTATCTCTTTTTTGCTTTATAACATAAAAATTCGCTTCTTTCGGGCTTCCCTAGATGGCATTCTTTTTTTCTATAGATATTACATATCTATGTATCATCTATCTCTGTATCATATCAGTGTTTACTTTGGGCTAGGTTAATTGGTGTGAATGAAAGAAATATATATATATTTTTCTTATTCATTATCCAAAGAACAATTTCTGCTTAGTTTGTACCTAAATAATTGGCGTGGGGTGTTATTTTTTTTTATCATTGCCTTAGTTATCCTGTAAACACGGCTCGGAAACAGGAGTCGAGACGTCCATTTAGGATAAAGAACCGTGTAATTAATGGGAGCTGATTAAGTATTATATATTTTTAATTAAGTTTTCAATTGTCAGATTTTTTGTAATTCAAATTCAACTTATCTTACGTGTAAGGAGGGACTCGAACAGACATCCCCTTGTTAACCATGCGAGTACTCTCCCAATTGAGCTATCGAAACCTTAACAGACCCGCAAATATTCTTCCAAGTATTTTTAAGCTAACACCAGCGTCATCTATCTTTATCTACCTACAACTATCTTTATCAAAATAAAAAATAAACATTAAAATTAAAAAACGCGAAAATAAAAAATTATGACCTAAAAGTATTGGCTTCATGGGATTTTCCATTAAAACAATAAGCGCGCGCTTTTTGAAAATTTACTAAACATTATTGATTTTTTTTTGTATTACGCTCCGCTCCAATGTATGGTTCTAGCAAAACTTTATACGATTGCATCTACCTAGTTAATAAGAAATATAAGATAACATCACTTGCATTGTTCTGAACTAAAGTAAAGCAGCTAAAGTACTTGTACTATGGAGTTCAGAAACAACGATGGTACTACAGCACCCAGACCCGAGCCAATATGAAAAATTATATTTTGTTCTATATATTTGTTTTTACTTTTAAATCGAACTCGGCCTTAATTTTCTAGTTCACAATTTCAACAAGCCCGCTTTGAGGAAGTATAATTATATTTATGGTTTTATATATATGTATATTTCCATTTTTAGGGTTCCGTACCTCGAGTGGAAAAAACGGAACCCTTATAGGGTCACTTTGTTGTCCGTCCGTTTGTCTGTCAAGACCCTTTTTCTCAGGAACGCGTGGAGGTATCAACCTGGAATTTATATCAAATACTCAGGTCCACTGTCCCTTAGAGCTGTGAATAGATCAAACTTCTAAGCCAACGCAATCAAAAGATACAGTAGTTTATGCCGCAAATTTTCGACACTCGCAACAGAACCAGAACCTACAGGGTACTTCACGTGAACTCAGAATCTTGAAATTTAGTACAAAGCAATGTCTTATTGCACATATAAAGGAAAAAATTGGGAAAACACAACACATAACAAAAGCTTCATAAAAAATGTTTACTTTGAGCTAGGCTAATTGGTGTGAATGTAAGAAATATTATTTTATAATTTTTATATATTTTATGCATTTTTCAATGCGATCTTATAAGACAAATTATTATCATAGAAAAATACTAGATAAAATCGACTCGGGTCAGAAGTGAATTCTCAGGCGGTAATCGAACCCGCAACCCTTCTAGTATTTTTTCTATTATAATAATTTATCGTATAAAATCGCATTAAAAATGCATTAAATATATAAAAATCAATGGTTGTTTCATCTTAATGGATTGCCCAAACATTTGTAAAAATGTTCATTTCGAATACGAAAGGATGTTCCTCCCATCAATCAAACAACGCTGGCCTAAAGCGTAAAATCAAAAAGGTACTAGAAAATTTCGACAAGCGTTCACAAAGCTCGGTAGCTCAATTAGGAGAGCATTGGACCGGATTTCCAAATGTTGCGGGTTCGATTCCCGCGTGAGAATTCACTTGTGACCCGAGTCGATTTTTTCTAGTATTTTTCTATTATAATAATTTATCTTAAAAGAGATATAATTATGATTTTCCAAAAATATAAACAGAAACAAAGCTTTCAAATTATTACCAATATTATAGCCTTCGTTCAAGAGTGTATTTTTAAAACTTTTAATTTTTTTTAAAGGGTAGTGTAGTGAGTTTGGAACTTTCTTATAAAAAGTAAAACCTCTACCCAAAAATGAGCAGCTGAGTAAAAAATAATATTAGCCAATAAATTGTTGATCTTAAGAAGTTTTAAGTCTTACTTTTGTGCATACAATATTCATGGGGAATTTCAGCATTTTTCATTAAAATGATGTAACAACATGTACTTATGAATACTTTACGGAAGATGGGGTCAGCTGACAAAGAGAGGTCAAGGGTGCTTATCTTATGATAAAAACTCTCCTAGATAGATAAAGGATAGGGATATCGGAGGATCGTTTTTTTAAATTTAGAATGGGTTCGCTCTTAATCCCAATCAAGCCCGAGGGCCAAGACAGGAACGACGATGAAACGAGTTGACCCCCAAAAGATGCCTATTCACCCTGGCTTTAAAAAGAGACGGGTTATAAGTACTCGGAAATACAGACGCAGGGAGGGAGTTCCACTCCTTTGCTGTGCGCATTATAAAAAAAATTAAAAGTGCTTGGTGCCACAGGTAGAAATAGCAACCAAGAAAAGGTGGTAGCCCCCAGTGAGTCTGGATGTCCGATGGAAGAAAGGTGATGGTGTATTGGTTGCTTGAAATTTTGTCTATCTTTATATATAAAAAATTCTGTCACAATCTTCGAACGCGATGAACTCCGAAATCACTAAATCAATTTTAAATTATTTATTTTTTTCATTTTGCTAGATTTGTTCCCACTTAGAATATACGATAGGTTTCATTTTAATTTATAACACAGCAACGCGTGGCCGGGTCAGCTACTACTACTATTTAAATTAGTTAGCTCTGCCTGAACATTTATTTTTTTTAACAAATTTTATGATAAATAATCGTTTTGTGACTCACTGATACCAATTCTAGCATTGTTAAATTTTTGTGTATCTGTCTGTATGTCCTTTTATAAGTGAAGAACCTGTTGACCGATTTAGATGAAATTTGGTATATGATAAGAATATATGATGGCGTAAATGATAGACTATATATAATCTTAGCTAATATTATACATACGAAAGGAAGGTTTGTTTGTTTGTTATACTTTCACGCCGTAATTACTCAACCGATTGTCATGAAATTTTGTTTACACATTGTCAGGGGCACAAAAAACAACATAGGGTTATCCAGAAAAAAGTACTATTCCTAAGGCATAGACATATTACTTCAAATCGGTAATCGACATTAACGCGAGCGAAACTGCGAGTAATAGCTAGTAATAGTATAGTCCTTATAAATTTTAAGTATATTATAGTATTTTATCTACTCTAATACTATAATACAAAGATTCTAAAACTGAAAACAAAATGCTTATGACAAACATTACGTACAGGCCAAAAATAATAAAAAAAAAGTTTCATTACGATACAGGTCTTGTATGGACACCTGTATCATAATATAACTTTTTAATCATAACGATACACCTATACAACCTCCATCTGGACCAAGGAGGTTGAACATCTACTTTAAAAAGGTTTCAATGAACGAGTCCGTGACGACGCAACACGCATGCGCAATCGATATTTGCACCTTGGCGCCAACATTTGACATTTAAAAATTTGTTGTTATATTCAGCGTTTTATTTGCAATATTGTTTTACGTATTATAGTATGAAAGTAGATAAAGTAGTGTATGACACTGTACATAACTTGGTCTTATAACACTCGTGTGATGCTATAAAAAAACTCGCCTACGGCTCGTTTTTTTAAAACACACTCGTGTTATAAGAACCCTTATTATGCAACAGTATCATAAACTACTATTATGATACTGTTGCATAATAAAGGTTCTTATAACATGAGTGAGTTTTAAAAAAACGAGCCGTAGGCGAGTTAATTTAAAACACACTCATGTTATAAGAACCCTTATTATGCAACAGTATCATAAACTACTATTATCATACTTCCAATTTTTTTTCTACGAAACCTTCAATTCTTACCGTTGGCAGAGAATCTATCCTTCCGCAGAGTTCAAGCTTAGATTTAGATTCAAATGTAACTGTGAATGTCCTTCTTTATTTCCGCAGCTAAAAAAATGCAGGCTAAAACAATAGTAAGTCGTATAACCTCCTTAATCATACCCTCCTTTTCTTTTTGTAGATAAAAATTAAACTAACATAAGATATGTAATACGCCTGTAGTAAAACAACCACGCATTCTTACCCCAGGTGGGATTGGAACTCACGACCTTTCGCTATCCGAACAAGTGTTTTGACCGGTGAGCTACCGAGACGCTGGCAGACACGTCGAAATTTACAAACGTAGGTATTTCAACTTATACTATGAGCTAGTATAGTTCCACCAATGTCAAAACTGTACAATTTATGCCTCTTAGTACTTATTAAAAAGTTACAACCATTTTTGGAAAAAGGTTATGTTTCAAAAAGAAAAATTCAAATTTCGAACGCTTCCTGATCGAATCGGTTTCATCCCCGGATAGGTTCGCATCCTTGCGTCAGTTGCTGGGCAGCTGAAACCCGGACCGGCAGTCTTGCCCGGCACGTCGCGGGGTTCGGACGTACCCATCCTTCTCGCTATATCTTAAAAAATCTCACCTTCCGATTCTAAACTTCCATTAAAACACCTTTAATCAACCATCAAATCATACCTATAAAATAAAAAATAGTAAATAAATAAATTTTCTTAAGAATCCACAGGTGGTTCTCGCGTTTCGTCTAACAAAATATTAATTTACTTTGGAATGTAATTAAAAAAGTTAAGTGTTACAATTTGAATTTTATTAATAGATCATTCAAGTGAATTTTGGTGTACGCTTCGTGGCCTAAATGTATTTTTGCTGTGATAAATCTTGTTGTTGTGTTTAAATGTGTACTTTATTAATAAGGTATAAAGTATATTTTTTATCATATTTAATTTTTGGCATAATTTAATTTAGGTTGGTTTCCACACAACATAAACAAACAAGGAAGTCGAAAAGAAAAAATTCAGATGACATTTTTTATAATTAAACCCAATGGATTTTTCAGAAAAAAATAAGATTCGAAGTTACTATAGACTCGATTTTTTTTTATAAATATAACAAATTATGTAAATTTGAGGCATTATTAAATACAAAATATTTTTATGATAAAAATATTAATTAAAAATTGCATTGAATTTACAGTGTCGGGCAAAATTATTGTGAATTAAAATCAATAATAATCATTTTAAATTAAGGGCATATGAGTAAAGAACCTTAATTATAAATTCTCAAACACCGAATTATGGTGTGTTTGGAATATAAGAAGAATTATTGTAAACAATATTATGAGACAATATTTTACTATGCAATAAATAATAACATGTAAAAAACTAAATCAATGAAAAAAATTACATTACATCATGTTACATAATTTAATAAGCCAATCCCATTTCTAATCTTGATTTAAATTAATGTATCGTTGATAAAAACGTTTTCCCGCCTTTTTTAATCTGTTATCACTCAGTGTGTAAGCTACTATTAAAATAATATACACAGGTCCGCATACTATTCTCACGTTGTTCATGTTCTCACATGTTTTTTTTTATATTGCAAATAGAATAGAAATCTTTATTTGTGAAGTACAGGTAGATGCACATTAATTTTACAATGTTGGTGTATGATACAAATTATGTATCACTGTAATTTTAGTCAAAGTATAGAAATGTTAAATAAGTGGTTATATTAATTAAAACATGACAAATTATTTTATAGAATCATCAAAACATAAAATAATAATAGTATCAAACAAAAACATGTCAAGATATTGTAGACTTAGCCTTATATTAAAATAAAATAAATTTCATAGTAGTCATTAATTAATGTAACTGCTAAAGAGTCGAATTCGTTACCCGCTCATGTGATTCCCAAACATTATAACCTGAGATTTATTAAGACTCCAGTAAATAGACTTTTTCAATGAGAATGTAGACGTGCAAAGCAACACTTCAATTTACAACTGTCTTGACGCCGATATTGAACCCTAATATTATGACTTTAAGCTCAAATCGAATGAAGAAATTAGGCAGTTTTGCATAAGTTGATGAGTTGAATCATGTATCATCGTAGAACTTATCGTCACTCAAGTAAAAAGACAATAGTTATTTACATTATTGTTTTCAGTCTTACATTTTAGTCGAGGTATGTTACTATTTCTTTTTAATAACGAGGTGACAATATCAAATTAGCACACTAGCTGGCTAGCTTGGAAACTCACTGGAGTAGTATCAGAAATCATTACTGAACTCTATTACTTCTACTTCGTGTTACTCTGGAATGATATCAATTTAAATGTTTGAGAGCCACATTATGTTTTCTGACCGGTCCCGTTTTTTATATGTTACAACAATGTTGAGGAGAACTAAGCTCCTGAGATGTCAGCTTTTTCAGCTGTCAGCCACTCGAAACACGTTTTTTTTACCACAATCTATAAAAAATGAAGCAATAATTATCCCATAGCAGTATAAAACAAATTATCATATATATTAAACGACCATCGATTTATTATATGACCATCTTAACCATCCAGAGTTAGTTATGAATATACACGAAGACTTTATTGACACACCTCTGTAGGTTTATAATAAATAATTTACAAACCAACTAACATTTAAGTTTTACGAGAGGATGTTCCCGTCATTGATAAAACAACGCTGGCCTAAAGCGTAAAATAAGAAAGTTACTAAAAAATTCGACGAGTGTTCACAAGACTCGGTAGCTCAATTGGGAGAGTATTGGGCCGGATTTCCAAAGGTCGCGAGTTCGATTCTCACCTCAGAATTCACTTGTGAGCCGAGTCGACTTTTCTAGTATTTTTCTATTATAATAATTTAAAATTAAGGTAACCTAAAAAGCTTTAAATAGAAATACAATAAATTTTTCATTTGTTCAATGCTATCTTATAAGATAAATTATTTTTTTGCTTGAGAATTCACTTGTACCGAGTTGATTTTTTCTGTTATTTTTCTATTATAATAATTTATAACAAAGAATATTTCCTGGGAAATGAGGACAACATTTTTTTAACTGTTTTGTTTTAACAATATTTGCAATTATCAAGTAAGTTAGGCAAAGGTTGGTTGTCAAATTTTCAAGCTTCATTACTCAAAAAGCACATTAAAACCGGGACATTACTTTTACGGTACAAGGATGAAAACGTATCTGGTTCGCATTTTTCATTATAGCTTGTTCTCCTTATAGTGTTTCCATATATAAGAAAGTTTTCTACCCTTACTATGAAAACACTTGATGTAGACAATAAGGTCGATTACAAAATTGACTCGTATTTGAAATTATATACACATACAGCCACGCTTAAGGTAGGTATCCTGCGGTATAAAAGCGTGGCTGTATGTGTATTAAGGAATCTTTAAATCCTTATATTAATAGATAAGAGAAAATATATTAAAATTCTTTTCATGCAATATGAGCCTTTACAATGCGTGTAAAGTAAGTCAACCATGACATGGCATCGTAAGTCGGGAGACCTTGTACCGAGAGCGAGCCGTAAGAAACTCGGCAAGGGCTATTTTCTTGCTTTCCTTTGCATTTCTCCCTTTAATATGTTACAGATTTTTTGACGTGACAACGTCTTATAAATTGGTTTGCCGGGTGACACTTCAAGAAACTGCGTTACGCTCCGCTCACGTTATGCGCTTACAATGAGAGCGAGTGAGAGGCACGCGTCCCTTCCACTCGGGCATGGTTAGCCCGCCTAAGAGCGAGAGAGACAGACATAAAAAGTGGAAGGGACGCGTGCCTATAAATTAATGTTTTAAATATAATTCTTTGTATAAATAAATGTTTTAAATTGTTACTATTATTTCATCCTTCTTCCTACTATTAATTATTATAAAATATTTTACCACTCAAAGTCGTTGTCACGTAAAACTTTCGCCCGTATACCGACTTTACAGGCAACCAACCAGTTTTTTAATTAAGGATTCCTTAATCATATTCTTTTTATTACTTTGTACACTAATTACAGTCCATATAATTAGTTCTTACACTTTCCCGCCTTACGCATATTAAATCGATCATCCTGTGATCAAGTCTCCTGAAAAGGAGTCGGAACATCACCCTTTCTTGGTTGCTGTTCTTGCCTGTCGCACCAAGCGCTTGTCAACATCTTTCATAATGCGCACAGCAATGGACTGGAACTACCTTCCTGCGTCTGTATATCCGTGTACTTAACTTTTTGGAAACGTAACACGTACGTTTCCAAAGTCAGAGTGAATAGGTACCATCTGGTTTAGCTCGTTCCATCGTGGATTCTGTCTTGGCCCCCGGGCTTGTTTGGGATCAAGAAGGAACCCATTCGAAATAAAAATAAAAACAAACGCATTGTTTATCCGGTTAAAATGATTTCATTTCCTTTAACAGTTGACAGTCCTCATAATTAATAATATTGCGGGTACTTAGCGCTTAATTATAGCTAGTCTAAAAGATTAAACATATTAAAGTGTTTTGAATTCCTTTAATATTGGCCACAAGTGTATGTTAGATAATAGTTTAAGTATATAACGATCATTTGTAATACTCTATGTTGTTTTCACTAAATTGTGTGACGCTAAACCAGATTAAGTACTTATGTACAAGAAACGAAGCCATATTACTATTTTCCAAATGCGAATCACGTATTAAGTAAGAAAACGATTGAATTTGCAGGGAAATTTCTGTGCCGTGTGTTAATTTTGTACCGTGAATCTTGATGATGTTTGCATGTGTTAAATTGTGTAAATTGAGTTCTATATTTAACTGTGTAAGGTTAATTTTAGAATGGGTTGTAATTTTAATGACTATAAGTAAAATAGAAACGAAATTCCATTACCTATAGGTAAATCAAAAGGTACATGTTAATAAAAAAAAAATTATACCATTGGCACTAAACTAAACTTAATAATCCCTAAATCTTAGCTTATAAGTAATGTGCTCAGAAGACTGATAGCGTTACCTCGTTGTATCACCAACTTATGCTCTGGGGAAGGTACAAGCCAGCCTAACGATCACTTAACTTCTCGATCAGTTTAAAATAAATAAAAAATATAATGTTTAATAAATTTTAAAATTCCATAACAATGAAAACTTTCAAAATGCGCGCGCTTTTTATTCAATGGGAAATCCCATAGAGCTAAAGTTTTTTGATCATAACTTTTTATTTTTGCGAATTTCAAAATTCGTCACAATCTGGCCCTAAATGTGTTGATTTGATTCCACACAAAAATTATTAAAATCGGTTAAGAATTCGGGAAGTCATGGCGTAACACACATTACGTCATTGAAGCTGATCTATGGGAGCTCCGCTCGCTTCTCTCACTCTGCTCCAATAATGGATAGCCCCGTTTTCACCCTGAGTTCCTGTAGAATAGATGCATTTGCACATCGAAATTGCACTTTTTAAAAATAAAAGTGTCTCTCCAATCGTTAAAATCTAATATAAGTAGGGTGGTAAGCGAGAAACCTTGTCACAGTGCATTACTGAACATATTTTATGCAGATTCCTGTAGAGAGTTCGTTCCATAGTCGTTTTGGTTATGTAATTTAGTGCGATAAAGTGATAAAATACTTTTTCGTTACAAGTACTAGCTGACCCGGTAACGCATTGCTATGGTAACGTTAATTGATACAATGGATAAAGAGCGGGAAAAAGAGCGGACAGACAAACACACAAACAACAAATTTGTGTTCTTAGTGTATATATATAGAGTATATACTAGCTGACCCGGTAACGCGTTGCTATGGTAACGCGTATACAATGGAAAAAGAGCGGACAGACAAATATACAACCAAAAAATTTGTGTTCCTAGATTATAGATTACGCCGAAAGTAGAATTCGTTAAGCTGCTTAACACAATTTGAGTAAAATTTCCTAGATATAAAAAGCTCTTAGCCAGACTTTGATATCAAGTGAGAGCAAAAAATAATTGAAATAGTTCTACCAATCAAAGAGTCAATTTTCACAATTAAATAAATGCCATTCCTTTCTGCTTTATGTGTTGAGGACTTTCGATTTCATTGATAAGATTTTTAATAAAAAAAACCCTTTGTTTAGAAACTTACCTTTAGAAACTACAGTCTCAAGTGCTGTCATTTTTTTAGTTTAACCCAGTGTCTCGTAGCCTTTTTGATCTGTTAAGCACTCCTGAGAGTGGAAGATGCAAGTACGGTGCTTGTCTGAATTTTATTTCTTTTTATGAATTTTAATTTAAATGTATTATATTCTTTACAGTCAAAACAAATTATCCAGGTTTTTTTTTTAACCCCGTCGCACAAAAGTGATAATTTAATGGGTATTCTATGTTTTAGCTCAAAAGTAGCTTTTGAACGAATCAATAGTTCTTAGCTATAATTTACCATCTTTTCAAATGATGTAGCATCATACATACTTATATCGGTATATTTGTAATGTTAACTTAGAACTGATTCATCATCTTAGTCAAAAAGGAGGGTCTGCAACAATCTCTAAGCTTAGCAAGTGGGTTGAGGAGCGTACTAAAAAAGGTCTACCTTTTTCGCAAAATTTAAAATTCATAATTTTAGAATGCATACGAATCATTTGGCATAATTTGAAATACCTTGCTGGCTGGTAATGAATAAAAAAAATACTTTGCCTAACCTCTATGCCTTTTAATTAGTATCCCGTGTGATGTTCTGCGCAACAAGATTCTGCCAGATAGATGGGTACCCCATTAAAATACTATAACTCAAAAACCCTGCTGCCAATTTTGTTGCCTACGAAAGGACTGTGTTGTAGCTGTTTTTCCTCCGCCTTTTAAAATTCTTATGGTTAGCAGTTAAAAGATTTTTTTAACTTATAGTTATTGTAATGTATTTTTTTCTTACTATGAGGTTGGTGTTTGTTGTGTTCAGTATTTTCTCGTTTAAATGGAGCCGCCTTACCGAATGTAATTTTACTATTCAGGAGATCGCAATCAAATAACTTTCTAATAACTACTTGAAGTGAGTGTATGAAATACTAGGTTGATGTAGTCGCTAAGCATAAAACTTCGCTAGAGCCATATTATATTAGAGCGGAGCGTAATACTAAAAGAACTAAAATAAATGTTTAGTAAATTTAAAAATTCCATAAGAATTAAAACTTTCAGAAAGCGCGCGCTTTTTGATTTAATGGGAAATCCATCGAGCACATATGGGGAAATCCTATTAGAGCTTAAATTTTTTGGACATAACTTTAATTTTTGTAAATTTCAAAATTCGGTCCTAAATGTGTTGATTGGAAAATTGGAATCCACACAAAAATTATCGAAATCGGTTAAGAACTCGGGAAGTTATGGCGTAACAGACATTGTGTCATTGAAGCTGATCCATGAGAGCTCCACTCGCTTCCAAATATTATTTCTTGATCACCCATCTCATAACCGACCAATTCAAAAGGAGCTTTACTTCAATAATCGTATACCTTGTTTTTAAAAATTAAAAGCCCTCCCACCCATGGTCACGCTCGCTTAAGTGAAATGAGTATCTAAACGTAAACTTTGGCGTTAACGGTCGCCAGTATTAATTTTAACTACACACCCAAATGTATTTTAAGCCTTTAAAGTTGGGCACCTATTTATGAGTTGTTAAGGTTTCATTTTAATAAAAGCCGAATGCGTCCTTTTGAGGTTATTATCAACTTTTACTGTTGATTCTCATTGTATAGTTACTGCCATTAAATTTAACTGAGGTATGTCTGGGGTTTGGTTCAAGTCATAGAAAAAGGTCCAACAAAAGAAGCAAAAACAATATCGCAAGAAAAAAAATTATGGAAACGTAATATTGACGATCGTTTGGTGAAATGGTAGCGATCCTGCGTTCTTGGGTTCGAGTCCCGGAAGGGGAATATGTTTGGTAGATAGATAATAATCCTACTAATATTATAAATGTGACTGTAAGTTTGTTTATTATGCTTTTACGCAAAAACTTCGTACATATATTCTTGGAGGTATTAAAAGTAACATAGGATACTTTAATTGAAAAAAAAAAAATAAAAAAATGTTAGTTAAGAAATCTCAAAATCTAGCTACTTCAACGCTATCTAGCATTCCAGTAATGAAGTTCTAACCCTGAGTACTGCATTACCGACGGTCATGTCAACATCCAATCCGATTGACTGTAGTTTCAACTGTTTGAAATTTTAAAGGAATAAAATATACTTATCATATTGATTCATTTCTATTGTAATGATGTCTGATACTTATTTAATGGCTTCAATGCGGGCGAAGCCGCGGGTAAAAGCTAGTCAGAATATAAGTAGAGGATAGGGCAAAAATTACAAATATGTGCATATCAAGTAAAACTTACAGTTAAAATCATAAATATGTAATATTATATTTTTTTTGCATTTTATCAATGCTATCTTATAAGATAAATTATTTTTATAGAAAAATACTAGAAAAAATTGACTGGCTCACAAGTGAATCTTTAGGCAGGAATCAAACCAAATACGAGAGGATGTTCCTCCCATTGATGAGACAACGCTGGCCTACAGCGTAAAATAAGAAGGTTACTAGAAAATTTCCACGGGTATCAAAGCTCAGTAGCAATTAGGAGAGCATTGGATCAGACTTCCCAAGGTTGTGGGTTCGGTTCCCACCTGAGAATTCACTTGTTAGCCGAGTCGATTTTTTTCTAGTATTTTTATATTCAAATAATTAATCATAAATATATGTAGTATAAAAAATAAACAAAAAATAATCAACCATGTTTTAAAAAAAACGCTAAAACTTATCACTTGTACTACGAAAGCCGTAACAAAGTTCGCATCGACGGCCCACGGAGACGGATCTAAACTCCTGGAACGTAAAGCCTCCTGTTTACAGCTGTTCAGACAATAACGTCAAACGCGGAGGCATTACAGAAAGCCAGTCAAAAGTAAACGCAGAAGTTTCTCTTCTCAATTCGAGAACAATAGCTAACAGTGTGCTCTAGTGTATTTTAAACAATGGCTTAGGTATAACTCATTATTATGCAGGATTTAATACCACTAATAATAATATTTCGTACTTTCACATAAATTATTCTAGCCTAAATAGTATTTTAAGGCTTGTGTTATGGATACTAGGGTAACCGATAGACATACATATATGATGAAATAATTATAATTGAAAGACAACTGCTCCTCTGTTGGGTGACCGGAGAAGTGGTAATTTCTTCACTCAGTGCATAAGCTTGGTCATTTAAAGGAGCAATGCTGCCAGTCTTTTGGGTACCTTGCCTCAAACAGGCGGTTTGGTTGAAATATTTTTTTATGAAATGTTATTGTTAAAAATCTTAATATAAATGATTGCAGTGAAAACTTCTTTAGTATCGTTGTGATTTGAAGGTCGATGAAACGAAAAAACATCAGTAAAAAGAGACAGACACATAAATTCATACGATTTAACGTAGGAGAAAATGAGATAGGAAACATTTTGTATGTGTGTTAATACGTGTTTGTGTGCGCATACGTAGTACAAAGCTTGAGAGAAGGCATCACAACAACCGTGATATTTTGTATACGTGTACGTAATATTTTTGAAGTTTTCACTTTTACCACGTGTGAATTGCACACATGCATATAACACATACATAAATACACATTAGTATATAAGTCCAATTACCCGTAATAATAATAAGTATCACCTGATATTTATTTTTATTATGGGTATTTGGACTCGACGTCGTTTTACATTCAAAGTACTCAGAATTTCGTTTTAATGAATATTGTTGCCACTAATGTTCATGATTCGGTATATAAATAATACTAGATTTAAAAATCTAAAAATCCCACGTTTTTCAGTGACCAAAAAAGAATAAAATAACCCGGCGAGGCCAAGCGAGGGGCCACTGAAAACGTGGGGGCGCATCTTTACAAATACTCTCAACATCTATGCATATCATACATCTCATTACATCTCCATAAGTAACATGACAGATTTTCTTAACAGTGAGGCTGATTAAAATATTGTAAAGGTAATAGAAAATGTATGACAACCATTGCCTTAGTCATTCTGTGATCACGGTTCCTGTAAATGAGTCGAAACGTCAGGATTAATTATAAAATAAATTATGCGCAAAATCCGCAAAAAAGTTGTTTTATAGAAATGCTTCCGAAACGCGAAACCAGAACCGCAAAAGACAGGGTCGCTACGGTAAACATCAAATCGGAATAAAGTGTATATTTTTAATGACAAACTGTTCAGATTTCCGAGTTATATTTCGGGTATCGGATACCCTTGAAACTTGGACGTATAACTCCGAAATAGGGAGTGGACAGGTCACGGTCAGTGTAAATATATTTAATCTACCACCTCGTTAATTGAACACCAATAGGTGTGATAATGAAACACACATTTTATGGTTTTAAACTTTCATGGTCACTCACATTATAGTAATATAAGTTATTTACGGGATTGTTTTGATTGATTGATTGGATTCTCGGCGAGAATGTGAACAGTGGTTCGGGTAACGAACGCAATAAGAGACTTCATCGGAGGGTAGACCGATATTTCTACCAATAACAGCCTACCCGCAATTACTTCAGTCGCTCCGTGATCATGGCACTTGCAACAGTGCCGAAATATCGGAAAATCATTTTGTTGGATTTATTCTGACTTAGGATACAAGATAGCTTTCATTTTAATTTATGTTAAAAAAAATATGTAAGTATAATAACGGAACCACAGCGACGCGTGGCCGGGTCACCTAGTATTTCTATAAATATACCATATCTCTACTATATAAAAGAAGGAGTTTGTTACCATACCAGCAACCCGTGGCCGGGTTATACCAGCAATTAACTTTACCCTAGCAACGCGTGACCGGGTTATACCAACAATTAATTCACTGGATTTGCCTCGACTTAGGACAGGATAGGTTTCATTTTAATTTATAATGAACCAGAAACGCGTGGCCGAGTCATCTAGTTTAATTATCATTTAATATCTAAGTCTAACCGTTACTTAAGTGTCCATAACACAAGCCATACAATACTTACTTTGGGTGTGACTTTAAGAAATATTTCTATTATTATTATATCTTGGTCACCCATCTCATAACCGGCCTTTCCAAAAGTAGCTTTGCTTCAGTAACCCGCTGATTACTTACTGCTACTACTGTGGAGTTTATCTTGATTGTCAATTTTTTTTAACATACAGTGAAACATGTTTAACTGGGCTCTGGATCTTAGAGAATCCTCTGTTATTGATAATTACAATGAAATCCCGATACATTTGCATTTAAATAATAATAATATAATATTTCTTACATTCACACCAATTAGCCGAGCCCAATGTAAGCACACAGCATCGCACATAAGCAGGTAGACACACAAATATGATAAATTCTTCTCTCTCTTCCTTGTTGCTATGCCTATCAAGGCACATGGGATTGTTTAGTACCATAACATTTATACTTAAATGTGTGAGCTCCATCATGTGGCATGCAAATAAATATTCCAGACAGTGTGACTGACGCGATTCCCTATCCGATGTGAATCGCGATTTATGGCTGGTCGGTCAAACCGGAATTTTTCATTTCTAAATACCAGCTTGCCAATGGAAAGCGCGCCAAAATGGCGAATTTGAAGGATGATTTAGGCGCAGCACGCGTTTATTTTTTAATTGATGGCAGCTCCAAGGTCTTATGTTTTTTCGTTTGATTAATAGCCGTGGATTTGATTTATTCAGCGTAGTTGATGCGTTATATGAAGAATCGTGTGGCCTTTTCTATTTATTTTTGTTATGACAGAAAATGTTTAACTATACAGACCAGTGAACAAACCAACCGTATTCATTAGAACAGAATAATAATAATACGCCACAATCCAATTAGTCTAGCCTAAATAAGCACTAAAGGCTTGTGTTATGAATACTAGGGAAATGGATATACATACATATATGTATGATACATAAATGAGTTATCTATAATCTAAGATCACAGTGGTTTGAGTGTTTGTCTATCCGCTCTTTTTCCATTGTATTAATAACGTTACCATAGCAACGCGTTAACCGCAAGTAGTTCGTCTACCGGACACTAGATGGCGCTAACGGAAAAATATTTAATAATAGAAAAACTTTAAAGAATTTTGTCCACCCGTGCGAAGCCGGGATGGGCCGCTAGTAATAATAGAAATAAATATAAATATCCATGACTCGGTACAAATGCCCGTATCATCACACAAACATTCCCTTCCGGGATTCGAACCCAGGACCTTCGCTTCGGTGCGAAAGGCAAGTTTGCTAGCGTTGCACAAAATGGTCGTCAAAAAAACTATTCAAGATACTACTATTTTTTAGATAGTCAATTTCAATTTAGCTTAATTATGAGATATATCAATATCGATTTTGAATGAATGTAAAAATTAACTGTACCGCGTCTGAATCCTGTTTACTGCAGAAAATTGACCTACATTTGTTCTAGACCCAAGTGCCTTGAACTGTAGATATTTTGACGAATGGCTTCAGTAAATCAGGACATTCAATTTTAGCGTTAAAAATTCTGGAGCTTAATTCGTTTTGCCCAATTTATTGAAGTGGGCAAGTCCCCTTGCCTCCTCTAAATAAAATTCGTTAATTCCAATATTTACGACTTTGCCTAGTCTGTTGTAAAGATTTTTTTTTCTAAAATTATTTTAAACTTATTTTGTATTCTGATGTGCAAGTTAACAAGTGCAAGTTGTTGCATGTCGTATCTCCAGTACTACAAAGACGATGAGACGAAGACGAATAACGAAGACGAGACGAAACAGATTATCAAAATTTCCGAAACTGAGGTAACACTTCCAGAATGTCCCACACAGAATTGTCAGAATTTCCGAAATGCCAGAATGTCCCAAATCGTTTTTGACATGAAAAATTTCGTGTTGGACATATCGAGTATTATTGCACACTATGTTTTTTTAAATGCGCGTTTCATTTTATTCCACCAAGCCATGTTTCGCATGTCTAATGCGTTTGTGATAAAAATGCGCGTTATCATCACGTTGGATGGATTGGATTGGATCGGTACAGATCTGTGTGAGACTGAATTTATGCAAATATGGTCCTGGTTTCGAATCCCGGAAGGGGCAGATGTTTGTTTGATGAATACGAGCATTTTTACCTGAGTTTTGATATTTATATATATCTCTATAAATATGTATCTTTTAGGTATATTTATCCGTTTCCCTAGTATACATAACACAAGCCTTACAGTGCTTACTTTGGACTATGCTAATTGGTGTAAATTTGAGAAATATTTTATAACTAATACGAAATTTTTGTTTTTTGTTTCGTATAATTATTTTCACCCTTGGATTTCTTATTGTTTATCTATAATAAAGTTAAAACTTTTATTACAAACACGCGTAAAGTTTATATTCTCAAAGCCTATTTTACCGTTCTAAAATATAGGTACAGCCATTTTAGCATAAAGCAATTTGTAACGCGTCACGCGATGGTAAACGTTAAGTTATGAATAAGTTATCTGAAATGCAGCGCTTTCCACCGGTTATCTATATAAATTGTGTACACATACTTTGAAATGTGTCAGCGTTATTCAGGTCTACTTGAATTTTTCATAAAACTAGTATACTAGTGCTGTTTTCGGAGTAAATCTGGATCTAGATCGCATTGTCGCTTACCATCATGCGGTCAACCGGTTACCTATTCACGATATAAAAGGGTAGATTAATACCAACCCACCACTTTTAAGGATGTCTTGGAATCACCACAATCACCTTGGAAATGGGAAACATTGTTTTCCGAATCATGGTATTCTCCTTCTTCCTTCTTAATCCATTACAGGCGGTGTCCACAGCTTGAAAACTTCAAGCGCCTATTTTGCTGTTTTTAACTCCTAAAATAAAAAAAAGACATTTGCAAACAAGACACTCACATACATACACACACATACACACACACACACACACAAACACACACAAACACAAACACACTAGTGGTAAAATCTATTTTCTTTGTTTGTTTTTCAATTTATATATTTTTATTTCTTCTGTATCTTCGTTTAAGAATGAAATTAGTTTATTTATTGAGATATTATATCTTAACTTGAGGAGAGGCCAAGGAAGGCGGGCGCTGACAGTTGTGGCAGTTTTTACTAGTACAGCTGTCAATCTAAAATATGTATGTGTCATCTTGTCGATTACTTATTAAATATTTTTTCTCTAACTTTGTAAATGTACACTTAATGATTTAATTGCAAAATAAAAATAAATTATTATTTATGTCTCTTTTTATATGTTTAAGATTACAGGCGGTCCTCGACTTACGACGTTTCGATTTACGTCGTTTCGATTTACGTCGTTTCAAGTTACGTCGAACAATGTTTTGACACTATTCCTCAAACATACGTCAATTGTTCCGGCATAGGAGAATTTACTTGTCGCGAGGTCAATTTCCGTGGGGCCGGCGGGGCGCGGTGTCAGAAGCGGAGATTACCCCGCACATGCTGCTGATTTTGTTTAGTTAGTTCAGGGACAACGGACAATCAAGACGTAATATGTATTAAAATTAATAACACAAAAATAACTAGAAATTTCATAAGTAGGTACATATCTAATTCCTTTGTTATAAATGCATTTTTTTTTTAATTTTGAGTCTGTGTAGATCCTAACCATTGAGTTTTATATGTAAACATATGAAAAAATATGTCTCAACTTACGTCGTTTCGATTTACGTCGCGTATTTCGAGAACCTAACGTGCCGTAAGTACGAGGACTGCCTGTACTGTAAACTGAGTCTACGAACTTGGAGAACTGGCAAAAAAATCTCGGATGGAAGGACCGACCTCTATGTCCAATTTATAATTTCCCAAACAGTCCACTATATTATTAGGTCTCGCAGTATTAAAGTTCCGTTGAAAAAACATTCTTTATCATTTAAGTGAATGTTAATTGTGATCAATCTTTGGAATCGCTCCATTCACTTCCCGCTGCCTCCATTTTAACTGAAACAACGCCATTATATTTCTATCACTGAAAATTGATGCATAATCGTTGTTTCTCGCAGTTTCATTGCGAAATGTGAAACTTTTCAGCCTCTGACGGCGAAATTCGGACTGAAAATTACTCGAAAACGAACGAATTCAGTTTGTACAAAGCTCTCTACAAAAAAGTAGAAATATAACACTTAATAAGATTTAAAATACGCCTTTAAAAACAATTACCCTGGTATTGTGAATGCAAATTAAATAAATAAAATAGAACACTTATTACATCTCATTTTTTGACGTGATAACGTCTTATAAATCGATGAACACAGGCTGCATGCACGAAAAAGTGTATTCCGCCTGAGCCGAGCATGCAAGCGAGAGCGCGGAACAAGCTATAGAGAGGCACGATCGGCCTAAGCGTTCGATTTGTGGCGCATCTATGTCTCTTTCATTTTATGAAGTGAAAAGTTAATGTGGATTCCATTGTTTATTACTACAACTTAATATTAATTTATCAAAAAAATATAATTTTTATTAACCTTTTTTGTATTATACAAAATAATGATAATTTAATGATAATCATTCGATTCAATTCATTAAAGTATGCAATTTTTTCATCAATGATTTATGATGCTATCACTTAAAATTATCATCCGTAAACTGACTTTACAGACAACCATTTTTTTATATGAAAATATAACAAAGGTAAATTTCGCATCTAAAGTATACTTATAAAAATAATAGTAATTCTTACATTTATACCAATTAGCCAAGCCCAAAGTAAGCACTATAAGGCTTGAGTTACGGATACTAGGGTAACCATTAAACATACATATATCATACATAAATAAATGTCATATTTTATAGTAATAAATATAAATACCCATGACTCAGGTACAAAATGCTGCAGCTCCTGTGCTACAGACAATAAAAGCTACAGGTAGGAGCATGAAGCTGCAGCCAGCGGCGCAGCAGTGGGGAATCCCACCGGTTAGCCAAGGTGCTCAGGATGCTATTCGAGCTGCCGCGCACGCGTACGCGCCAAAGCTAGGCGCAGCGCCTATGTATATAATATCGGTATAAACCTTATAGTCCTAACTAATATTACAAATATGAAAGTCTGTTGGTTTGCTACACTTTCACGCCTTAACTACTCAATCGATCATCATGAAATTTTGCGTACACTTTGCCAGGGTTACAGAAAAGAACATAGGGTACCTTTTATCCAGAAAAAAGTGCTGTCCCCGAGTAATAATAAATAAATAAATATAATAATAAATAAATAAATATAATAATAAATAAATAAATATAATAATAAATAAATAAATATCGTCAATTACATTTCTTATACTTCGTTCTCTTTTATGCTTCTTTCCAGGCATATCCATTCAAAAGTTATCTACAGAACTCTCTTTCAGCGATAAAACTGCCCATTGGAACACTATTTTAAATTTTTTGGTCTATATTCCCTCAATTTCATGAATAAAGTGTTTGTATTATTATTTACATTCATTTTAAACTATTAATAGTTGCAAATTATTTTTAAAAGCACTCAATAAATTCGTATATTTGCTGTAGAAGCCTAACCATCAGTAACTGCATTCGACTAAGATATCACCAATCGTTTGGGTTGGCGCCAACTAAATACAAGATGGCGTCTCCGTTTATTGGTCACATTATATCACGTACCAGCTCAAGTGGTTATTTGAATAGACCGCTCGAAATGTGAACTGAATTTCGTCGTAAAGGGTTTTAAACTTTGCCAGTCATATGTTCTGTGTTGAACTTTCTAATTTTTTATTATATGCTACGGTAGCAATCCTGCCTTTCGCACCGACGGTCTTGAGTTCGCGACCGGGAAGGGGATAATCTTTGTGTGGTGAATACGAGCAATTATAACTTTCAACGCGTCTGCTGTCGCTTTGGTAGATCAGCGGTTAGAGCAATCGCCCGGATAACGAAAGGTCGTAGGTTCGAGTCCCACCTAAGGGCTGGGATGCGTGGTTGTTTTCAACATGCGTATTTTATATCTTATACAAACATTCTGCTAATAAAATTCTAAGTCAAAAATATAACCCAAAAATAGTCGGAGTGTATAAAGTCGTTAAATAAAATGAATGGAGGATTTTTCTGGCTAGTGTCCTAGACTGATCGTTGTGTGGTAGCACTTAGCTAAGAAAATAGGGTCCAAATAGCAAAGGGTCGTCTTGGGTAGACTGAGATGTACTGATAGTGTTTATTTTATCCGGGGACACATTCCAGGGTTTAGTATGACAATATTTTTAGTTTGGCTTAGCTATGTTTTAAGGCCTTATTTTTGTTTATAAATTCATTCTTGAAACGTAATCATTGCTTTAGTCATGCGAGAGCTAAGATATCATGTTGACTCATTTTTGCGTCGAGGGTTAAAATGGGATACCACCCATAGACTATTACAAAAAATACTTACACAGAATTAAATTGGAGCGGAGCTCCCATGGATCAGCTACAATGACATGTCTGTTACTCCATAACTTCCCGAGTTCTTAACCGATTTTAATATTTTTTGGGTGGAATCGAATCAACACATTTAGGACCAGATTTTTTAGAAATTTGAATTTTGAAATTCACAAAGAAGTTATAACCAAAAAAATTGTCTCTATAAGATTTCCCATTGAAACAAAAATCGCGCGCTTTTTGAAAGTTTACATTCTTATGGAATTTTAGCGAAACTTTATGCTTAGCGACTACATTGACCTAGTATCGCAAATCACAACTCGGCTCACAAATTGTTCTCAGGCGGGAAATTTAGACTAGACATCCAAAGGCTGCGGGTTCGTTTACCGCCTGAGATAAACTTATGAGCCGAGACGATTTTTTCTAGTATTGTTCTATTCAATAATGTAGGACATAAGCTATTATTCAAAATGCAGAAAAATATATTTATTAATTTATATTTAATGGTTTATTGAAAACTTCAAAGGTTTTTAAAACTATAAACACAAATTTCTAATTATAAACAGGAAAACCTAATTACAAAGTTAAACATATTATTTTTTAAACGTAAATCGATCACCCGATATTTTAATATATTGTCTATTAGGTTTATCGTGTGGAATTTAAATAGTTTTATCATTAATTTAGTAACTAGTAGTTACGAAATAAGGGTATTATTTCAATATTGCTTTTTCATTAAAACTTAGCACATTACATAAAGTTTACTATCTTAGTATTGATACTTAGGTATATTACAACTTTGCACTAATTATAACTTAAGGAAAATCTGTAATAACCTACCTATAAGCCTACCTTTTGTTTTTATATTTGTATATATTTTTTGCATTTTTTAATGATACCTTGTATGATCAATTATTTTTGTAGAGAATTCTAGAAAACATCGACTCGGCTCACAAGTGAATCCCGTCTGAGAAAGTCGATTTTTACTTTTGAATAAAACATTTTTTTACGGATTTTGAGCATAATTTGTTTTATTTTTAATCCTGACGTTTCGACTCCTTTACAATGGTCATAGGATGATGGTCATGGTCGTCAAATATTCTCTACTATCTTCATAATATTTTAATCGGGCACGTTCCAAACTTAAAAAAAAAAATATCAGGTACCTTTTGTAGCTATATAAGTTATATAGAGCTGTTAGTTTTTTAAATAAATAAAAATATTTTTAACAAGTATAATATATATTATTATTAATAAAATAAATATTTATTATTAATAAAATAATAAATATTTTTAACAAGTATTATTGAGTATTTTAATACTAAGCATTAAATTGAGTTACATCTAAAAAAAATCAACATTTATCAGGTGACATATAGGACTCGAAATCACAACCATTGAACCAGCATTCATTTGTTCTTGTGAAGACAACGTCCGATTTGCAAAAAGGTTAAATTTTTAGTAAAAGGTTTCTATTCATTCGTAGATTTACAAAGGCTTAAGCTGTGATCATTTCCACTTAGATATAAAGTGTCACTTTAGCACTTTGTCACATTGGCTAATGTTTAGTTGGTTGTTAGGCAGTAATTGGTGTGATTTGGTTTAGAGTCCTATATGACACCGGTGTCATGATATATATTAGAATAAAACACTTTTTTACGGATTTTTGCGCATGTTTTATTTTATTTTATATTTAATCCTGACGTTTCGACACAGGACGTGGACAGGAGCCGTGATCACAGGATGACTAAGATGATGGTTGTCATGTATTTTCTACTACCTTCACAATATTTTAATCGGGCACGTTTCTAATTATTAAATTATTTAATATAAATCAAATCGTTTTATTTAAATTGTTACATATTATTTAGTTACTTAATTAATTCTCACTACGATTAAATTGTATACTACTGAGTATTCTAATGTGTAATGTGCGCGGAAGTGTAAGAACTAAATATGTCATGATATATGTTGAATTTTTCTAGTCAATTTATGCCTTATGATTTATGCCAAAGTCGTTTACTTTGCCTCATTGGCATAAAAAAACATTATGCGAAAGAACGGAATCCCAGCTATTAACAATTTGAAAAATCTTAAAAGCATATTCAAAATTTTGTTTCTTGGATCTAAAAGCAATAAACCGTTTAAACTCCAAAAACTTTTGCCATTACAGAGTTAAACTTTTAGGGTCATAATTGTCCAACTTTAGTGGAAAGGTTAATATTGGTAAAAGTACTGTAATAATACATTTTATCTGATTTTAATTAATCATTTATAAAGGTGTTATAAAATTTCTTTGATAATAAAACCAAAATACAATGAAAACATGGTTAGATAAAAAAATATAATTATAACTATAGACGAGAAGCGAACTTGCGATATTTACTCATGTGTACGAAATATAATAATAATATTTTTTACATTCACACCAATTAGCCTAGCCCAAAGTTAGCACTGTAAGGCTTATGTTATGAATACCAGGGTAACGGATAGACATACATTAATATTACATATAATGCCGTGGAAAAAATTAGTTAAAGCCCATTTTCGTAGCCGCACAACATTAAAAGTCTTCTATTGTTCGAGTTTTTGACACAATGTTATTTTTTTGACATAACATTATTAAGTGTTTTATATTTAATATTTTTATAAGATATGAAATACGCGTGCAAGAAACAACTACGCCACCGAGCGATATTACTTTCGATGTTGAAGGTTGTTAGCGTTCAACATTGGTGGAACGATACTAGCTCATAGTAGAAGTTGAAATAAGTTTGTAAAATTTGACACATCAGCGGTCAGCGGTCAGAGCACTCGCCCGGATAGCGAAAGGTCGTGTGTTCGAATCCCACCTGAGGGCTCCGAGGCGTAGTTGTTTTTTACACGCGTATTTTATATCTTATAAAATTATTTTGTTATTGTGTTTACCTTACTCCTTTGTGGGTACTTCTCCTTTAATTAATATCATGTAGAAACAGCGAAGCACTAGTTATAATACCGCCTGCGGGAACCCCCGTAAACTTTTACATGGACCAATTAAAACTTAGTACGTTACCGATTAATATTTCGTTTTTCCTTGTCATTATTTATGGGTTTTACGACTATTTCTATAAATAAATAAAATAATATATAATATTCAATATAGAGAACCAGCATCCTTAAATAAGATGAGCCAGACGCTTTTACCGCGAAATGACAGCATCTGGCATATCTTGCCAGATGACAATAAATGTAATGTTGCCACAAGTAAAATTATTTTTCTTCTATTTTAACTCCAAAAAGGTTTATTAAAATTTAGACTCTACCTTTTTGAATACCTACATATCTATTTAAAGACAGTTCATCAGTGTTCTATTATTTATTACGATCAAAGTGCTGTGAATAACAGACGACATACTGTGCCTAAAAGTAGTTCGAATGTCCATTTAACGTAGTGAGAATTTAGTGTCGTGTGTTGGTCCAAATCGAGTTGTAGTCAGTGCGATTTGTTGAAATTGTTGTTGATTTGTTTAAAGACGTTTTGTAGTGTGACGTAGCGACCATGAATACAGTGCAAAGTACAGGTGGGCATGGAGGGTCCATGAAGAAGGATCATAAGCATGAGGTAAGTGTTACTAAGATAAGAAAATTTATTAATCAATAAACATGTCACTAAAGTATTTGTACACTGAAAATGGAAATAACTATTCAAATGCACTTAAATATAAGTTGTTTTGAATCGTCCAACATTTTCACCTACCACCTATTCAGGAAGTCTTTTAACTGACAAGAAGAATGGACGCAAGAAACTCGTCAGCTTTAACAAGAGTACCGACATTTACAATTTTATACGTCGGCATCATACATAATCCACAAAAAAAACAAAATTATTCTGTTATCACACATACAGCAGTTATGGTTTCATTAAATCGTTGATTTAATGAATAAATACAACCTGAGTTCTTAAATAAATTATTAAATATACCGATTCCCTCTTCTAGCTCTTTCTTTTCTATGTTTGCTATCACTCTATCTTTCTACTTTTCTTTTTCTTTTCATGCTATTGCTCCAGGTCGAGTAGTTTCTCTGGCTCCGACCCCTGGATGTAATCACACATCAGTACAACAACGAACCCCTGAAAGTTACAACAATTCGTACTAATCGTTTAAAATTTAACAAATAAGATATAAGAAAAATATACCTACATATATCAGGTTTCAAAACCGGTGAAATTTTCAAATGTTTCTCATTTGGTAACCGTAATTTTTACCGTTATTTTAAGGGTGTCGTTTTTTTGTGTACTTTGTGGACAAATTAATTTCTGTGTAAAACTTCATTTTAGTACTACAAAGCCAGAATTGTCAAAATTTCCGAAACTGGAGTTACAATGCCAGAATGCCGGAATGTCCCAAAAGGTTTTGGGACACTCTGCTATTGATAACTCGAAAATTTTGAGAATTCTGTCTTTAAAGTACTAGAGGTGCGATGCCTTTGAAATATACACCTACATTAATCAGATTTCAAAACGCTTTCGATAAAGCTTTCAAACGATAAAGCTTTTAAAGATTTCCGTTTTAATAAAGGATATTGTAACCGTTATTATTTGGTAACGTTTTGTTTAACAAAACAATACACCTATTAATAAATTACACCTATATAACAATATAGGTGTAATTTTTTTTAATTATAAAAAGCTAAGCGCTTGACCGCTATCTCGCCTAATGTTAAGCGATGATGCGATCTAGGATGTGTCCGATAAAAAATGGGAACGGCGGAACAAGGTTGTGCAACTCTGCTGCACACTCTCCGAAATGTATCCTATAAAAAACGAATGGGCTAGCCACTTGAAGGATTTTCAGCTTGCCGTTAAAAAGATCGTAATTGCCGATGAGCTTCTTGGCCCTCCTCTCATTTAACTCAAGCTTCTGGAGTTGATAGTGGGAGGAACCGTCCCAAATAATAAATTCCAAAGAGTTATTAATTCCAAAATAAACAACTAACTGTAAACTATACGCTATCTCCAACGACTTAATTACATATATACAGGTAGCTATAAATAGCAAACAACTATGTAACGCCACTCGGCACGTGTCTACCGAATAAACAAAACTAATTGATTCGGGTTTTGTTACTGGTACTTTTGAAATTGCGTTATCTCTGTTAACTGGTCATTTGGGACTGATTGTTTACAAATTACTTAATTGCTTCAAATGGAAAACGAAAAAAGTGAAAACTTATACTTATCGCTTGAATAACTTATACTCGTATATAACGGACGTGACCGATCCGTCATCTCTTCGTTAAAATGTGCAATAATCACTCAAATAACAACACCAGAATATCACAATTACCGTCACCAAATATTAACAAAATAATTTTTCATGGATCAGTTTCAATAACGCAATGTCTGTTACGCCATGACTTCCCGAGTTCTTAACCGATTTTAATAATTTTTGTGTGGAATCTAATCAACATATTTAGGACCAGATTGTGACAGAATTTCGAAATTCGCAAAAATAAAAAGTTATAACCAAAAAACATAAGCTCTTTGGGATTTCCCATTGAAACAAAAAGCGCGCGCTTTTTAAAAGTTTCCAATGTTGTGGTATTATAAAATTTACTAAAAATTATTGAATTATTTTTTTAGTATTAAGCTCCGTTCTTATATATGGTGTTAGCAAAGCTTTATGCTAAGCGACTGCATCCTCCTAGTATATTTTTTTCTATTACCATGATCCCTCATCATATAAGATAAAGAATTCACTAAATCGGTGCATTATGTCTAATCTAAAAATTAAATGAATGAATTTTGGAAAAGGTTACTTACTTTCCGTGTTAAAATTTAAAAAAACTTCTTCAGCTGGTAGCTGTGACACACGTTTTTCGACGTCATCCAATTGTGCCGTGATACTTCGTGCGTGAAATTGAAAGGTGTGAGATTTCAAAGTGCATCCTTTGATCGGCTGTGCTAACTTAAAATTCAGTTTGCAAAGTTTTGAATCGCTATATTTTTTTTTTTTTTGCATTTGTGCATTTCACATTCAATATACAACTAAATATGTGAAAACAAAAGCGACGGCATGCGGGTTTGGGTCTTCTAAGTTGATGCCAGAGCCATCTCTTCAAGTTCCAAGTTCTAGGGAGCCAGAGGTGTAGTAGATAAACTACAATTATAACATATGTTGAAATGTTTAATGCAGATAGGTATATCCCAATAATTGACAATACTGAAGACGTCGGTTTGCTTCTATAGCTGATCTTGTAAGCCAAGTGAATCGACTCCTCAATTTTCAGTACGAATGAACGAGGGAATTGTATAAGAGTCAGCTAAATGTATGATTTGAATGAACGAGTGAATCAAAGGAATGACTGAATTGAATAAACTATTGATTAAAGGAAAACACGTAGTCAAATCAGCATTAATTGTAGGGTCAATAGTTGTCAATACACGGACTTTTATTTTAACAATAACTTTTGACAAATCATAATAGAATGATAACGAATGCTAACACCCACAACTACTACAACATCAAATACTCAAGAAGAAACAGCTATGTTATTATTATATATTTGGTTGTTTAATCATTTAATTGCTACTTTTACAATCTAAAGAATTTATTAAATTGGTAGAGTACTCGCCCGGATAGCGAGGGGATTCGGGTCCAAGTCTCGTCTCACACCTCACATAAGATGTATATTAAATTAAGCTGTTGAATCGCAAAATATATGCTTGTTTCTTTTTTATCCACTTGTCAGTCCACGGTAGCAATTGCTACCTATGGCGAACACCCCTCGTCAGTCCACGGTAGCAATTGCTACCTATGGCGAACACCCCTCGTCAGTCCACGGTAGCAATTGCTACCTATGGCGAACACCCCTCGTCAGTCCACGGTAGCAATTGCTACCTATGGCGAACACCCCTCGTCAGTCCACGGTAGCAATTGCTACCTATGGCGAACACCCCTCGTCAGTCCACGGTAGCAATTGCTACCTATGGCGAACACCCCTCGTCAGCCTACGGTAGCAATTGCTACCTATGGCGAACACCCCTCGTCAGTCCACGGTAGCAATTGCTACCTATGGCGAACACCCCTCGTCAGTCCACGGTAGCAATTGCTACCTATGGCGAACACCCCTCGTCAGTCCACGGTAGCAATTGCTACCTATGGCGAACACCCCTCGTCAGTCCACGGTAGCAATTGCTACCTATGGCGAACACCCCTCGTCAGTCCACGGTAGCAATTGCTACCTATGGCGAACACCCCTCGTCAGTCCACGGTAGCAATTGCTACCTATGGCGAACACCCCTCGTCAGTCCACGGTAGCAATTGCTACCTATGGCGAACACCCCTCGTCAGTCCACGGTAGCAATTGCTACCTATGGCGAACACCCCTCGTCAGTCCACGGTAGCAATTGCTGCCATATTCAAATTTCCGCGAGGTCTGCTATTTTATTTAATGAGATAAATTTTTGAGTTCGAGAGATCCAAATATACTGTAGTGGATTCTTTATTTAATCAGCTTTACGATAGTATTTTTTGTTTGGTGCTAGCTTCATTATTAAGCGAGAAAATGGCATTTTTATCTAAGAGTCCGACATTTTATTTCATAATTCGCGCAGCATTGGAACTGTTGAGAGGGGTGGGGTGCGCGGTCCGCTAGACTGACAAGTAATTAAAGATTGTTGAATACTGTAAAAGTAAAAGTTGTTGGTGACGACCTACGTGGTCGAGTGGATCACGTACCGGTTTTCATGGTTACGCCACTCCGAAGTCTCGGTTTCGATTTCCATCCAGGTGAATGTAGAAAACAAACTTTTCTATATTGGATCGAGTCTGGATATTGTGGGACTGTCGTTGTTTCTGAATTACTTCAGCTACCTGTATTCAGAACAATGTTTTTATTACAATTTATGTTATAATTAGTACCTTGAACACGTAGAGATGGCGCTAGCCTCAGCGTAAAAAATACTTGGAAAAGCTTCGGTCCTTGACAGATCAAGATCTTACTAATTCAATTAGAGAAATACTCACCTGAATAGCGAACGGTACGGCTTTAAGGCTTTATTTCAAAAAATTGACAGTGGCAACCCCCAAATTCAAAAATTTAGTTTAGTAGTATATGTTATCTTGTTCAATATAGTAAAATTTTAGAATTTAATATAGAATAGTTTCCGAGATATTGACCCCTTTAGTGAAACGGACCCACGGGGACGAACCTTCAGGACTCAAAATCTCGAAACCTAAGGGGGCCCACCCTTATTTCATAGTGTTATTGGATACAAATTGCAACCACAGGAGCTGTTTTTAAAAAATTTTCGACAAGCAATAGAGTATTTAACCACTAGAGAGATTACAAACTTAATTTCCCAAAGCAGCTCCTTTGACATAAGTTGGTAAACTAAAATAATTATAACATAAGTGTGCAAAAAATCCAAAATTGTAATAGTAGATAACTAAAATAGATCACTATCGACCACAAAAGCCTTGACCCCCAAAAAAAATTGAAAAGTGCCGAGCGCGAAGTGGTTACAAAATTAAAAATATAGCCCGAAAAACACTAATTAAGGTTGCCGGAGATCGCGGAGTGGAAATTGACTTCCTCAACTTCCCAAAAACTCGCTTTTTGGACACACCTTCGGAGGGGCACTGTCCCAAAAACAACCCCTACCGGAAAAATTTAAATTTAGACCGGATAGAATCAGAGTAATATTCACTAGCATTATTTCATTTAACAATAATTTTCGGGAACACATAGCGGTTCCACCCCCCAGTTTTTGAGCCCGAAAATCCGGGAGGGGATAAACCCTTCCTTCCCCTATAGGAACCCATTTTTATAAAAAGTCTTTGAGCACAAATTATCATAAAACAACCTCGTTTGCGGCTACCCCAACTCTTAATCAACCTTAAGCCACCCCTTAGCTTAGGGGCTGGTGGCGGCGGGTGGACTAAAATTATCCCAAGGGAAGCAGTAGTATCCAGGCTCTCCGCGGATCCTTGTTTGGTCCCACTGGAACCAATACAACGGGAGTTATTACGGAAAGTCTGGAAATCTAGATTAAGACCGACCGCAACATAACTTGGTAAAATAAATTATTGCGAAACATTAATACAGTCGTTAACTTGTTCCATAGTTTAACTTAAATGTTCCGTATTAACCCGTAAAATAATTATTGTTTCAGTTATAAGACACCAATTATCCATTAATGTTCCAACATTAATCACTTCACCAATTTAATTTAATCATATTAACATTAATTAACTTAAACATTTCAAATAAAAGTTTAACTTGTAAATCTTAAAAATTTTTAATAAATCTAAACATTTTAGCATCTGGGTGTTGAGGGTTCCGCGGCTGGGTGATAAGGGTACCCTTAAGAATATTTAAATTTGTAAATTTGGAAATTTTTTGTAAATCATTTTATTTTCGCATCCGTGAGGTACCTCACCACAAAATTGCTTGGGCGGTAAGAGTCCCCCCCAAAAAAGTTTTTGTAAATTTTTTGTAAATTTTTTGTAAATTTTTGTACTTTTTATATTTTTTTTTTTAAATTTGTCTGGGAGGTAGGGGCACCTTACCACATCAGTGTCTGGGCGGTAAGGGACCCCCAAAAAATTTTTTTTTTGTAAATTTTTTTGTATTTTTTGTAACTTTATCCAATTCCATTTTGGTTCTAGCGTCTGGGAGGTAAGGGCACCTCATCCCCGAACCCCCCTGACCCCCCCCTGACCCCCCTGACCCCCGACCCCTCCAACCGCATCCCCACGAAACCTTCCCCCCCCCCCACCTCACCCCCCCGCACCCCCGGTACCTCACCCCCGAATTTTCAAGGGGCCATATCTCCGAAGATATTGGACATACAGGGGAGTGCGACCCCTCATTTCAAAGGGTTTTAAAAGGCGCACAAAACTGCCCCAAGCGATTTTGGATTTTTCCAAAAATATTTTTGCAAAAAATTTTTTGGTCCCAAAAATTACCAAATAATTCACTCAGTTAGACCCATCCAACAGCGGCGGCGCAACTAGCCTACAAACTGACGGAACGAACAAAAAACTGACGCATACTAACGGAAAAATTTTCCTTTTTCCAAAAGTGACATATATGTGCACTTCTCTCTTGAGAGCGCACATTAGTTTTAGTTCTAAGACCTACCTGAGCGGTAAGTGTGGACAACATTCACTTAGAGTAAATAAAAAATTTTTACCACTTACCATCTTAACATTAGACGAAGCTGCTCCCCACACCCCGCCTAGTAGAACCGCACCTGGGAATAAAAATAAAATATTAACACACAAATACTAAAACACGATACACATACACATACAGCCACAACAACACACACACCAAACCATAAATACTACACAATACAACCACACATCACTCTAACACACATACACAGTTCACAGCACACACACAAACACACATTAAAAACTACATAACACTACCATACACTACTCAAATACATACATACATATCACAACACACGCGCAAACCTACACAAACACAACAAAATGTATCGCACTCCAGCGGCAGGCCGTAGTACGGCAAAGGAATCGAATCCTGGCTCGCCCGAAGCTTCATCTCCGACCCAGGACCCCGGACTAACCTTTATAAGGAGACCGGGAAGAAAGCGGAGATCTCTGGATATTCGAGAAAAATACGACAGGGATCCCACAACCAGCCAAAAGGAACATATAGGAGACTTACTGCAGCAATTGATGGGGAATATGGAAGGTATTCCAGAAAAGCTGAAACTGTGCCCACAAATGAAGAAAGAGCCGAAACAATGGCTGGAGGCAACCGCGGACACTAGCCTAAAAATACTGTTTCAGCTGGGTAAAATAGTCAAAGAGCTCCAAGAACAGATAGACAAGACTAAAACCAAAGAGAGCGTGGAACGATCATTTACAACCATGGAAGCATACATCGACGAAAAGACCCAACATCTCGAAACAGCCATGACAAAAATGCTGGAGACAAGAGTAACTCTATTCCAAACCCTAGTTACTGGGCTAACAAAAGTAACACATGACACCAATAAAATAACGGATATGGCATACAGGTCCATGGAAGAACGATACGATGTATTGAACAAGGAAATTGAAGAACTTAACAGGAAGCAGGACATGAACACAAGCATACTGGAAAGAATACCTCTCCAAGAAGAAATGCCGCACCAGGACGGGGCTGAACAGAAGAGCGAGATATTAGACCAACTCAAGGCTAATAAAGAACTGGCAAAGGAGTCGACGATTCGACAGAAAGTAATCCTCCAAAAAGTCGACCACGTCCTGGCATGGCAAAAAGAAAACCCTAACATAACTGAGGAAATTGATAAAGTCGCAAAAATGACTACGGAAACAAGAGACGCCGTACGCACCATGGCGACTAAAACCAAAGAACCCACCCCGAGGTCGGTGCGGGCGGACCAGGCTTACCGTTCCGCCCGCCCCGACCCGGGAAGGGGACCCCCAGCGCTATTCTCCATCGCGATTTCGTCAAAAGAAATCATTGATACAGCGGATGATGTCAAAAGAAAGGCACAGAGCATATTAGACGCGAAGGGATCAGGCCTGAAAGTCGACAGGGTGCGGAAGGCTAAAAACCAGAAGGTAATAATTAGCTGCAGTACAAGGGAACAAATGGAGGGAATAAAGAACAAACTACTGACTAAAGGAAAAGGACTAGAAGTGGCGGAAATTAAAAATAAAGACCCGCTTGTTCTGATGAAGGACGTGCTGGCTGAAAATACAGACCAAGAAATAATTGACGCTATACATCAACAAAACAGCGAACTATTTGAAGATGCCACAGAAATAGAAAGAGAAGTTGCCATCAAATACAGGAGGCGCACGAGAGACCCCAATTCCTCCCACGTGGTTTTACAGGTGAAGCCGAAAATATGGAGAAGGATGACGGAGGCTGGTTACCTCTTCCTCGACCTACAAAGGGTCAGGGTGGAGGACCAGTCACCACTCATCCAATGTACCCGGTGCCTCGCCTTTGGCCACGGCCGTAAATTTTGCACAGAGAGTGTGGACAGTTGCAGTCACTGCGGGGGCCCCCATCTGCGCACAAAATGTGCGAACAGATTGGCAGGCACTGAACCGGAGTGCCGCAACTGTGCGCACTCCAAGATGCAGGAAACAGGCCACGATGCCTTTAGCCACGAATGTCCAACAAGGAGGAAGTGGGACTTCCTCGCGCGCTCAACTACAGCATACAATTAACGCCAGGTTACTACACAAACTACACCCACACACTACATACTACAATAATAATACATACCATAAACACCACAATCCATATCCAATCAAATACAAACTCGACAAATCAACCGCGCAGAGGGAGAATATCCTGACGATACGAACCCACTCGCGGGAGAGCCAGGAACCAAAACTAAAATTAAAATGGTATTTGATGACCAAATACCAACTTAATTTAATGTAGAATCCAACATAAAACAAGAGCAAAAGAAGGTAGACACAATATATATACAAGATATATATATAAAGTAGCCACACAAGGAACGGAAACTGAAAATAGGGAAACCAATATAAACAAAACTACGGAATAGGTAAAACAATAGTATCAAACATAAGTTGTAGTAAATATAGGGTGAAGTGAAAAGTAAGGCAAATATAGAAGTAGTCAAAACTGGGCAACATGGCTCAAAACAGTAGAAAATAAATTATCAGTATGTTAAGAAAGCCACAACTGCCTCAAATTAGACAAAACAAAATGTACCGTAGAATAAGATAACAAAGCACGAAAACAGTCAATTACAATTAATAGTCATAAGAATATAAAATAGCAATAAGAATATGTTGTAAGAATAGAAATAAGGAAGTCATAAATAGACAAGTAGAGAAGATCAACAAGATGTAAAATTATTAGAGTAAGCTAAAAACTATGTAAAACCAGAAAAGGAGAAGGTAGTAGAACAACACTGTAAGCATAGCATAAGCAGAATACGAAAAGTAAATAATTATATAAAGCCAACAAAAGCAATGTGAGTTCATGCGTAACACATATTGGAAAATATAATGAATGTAATAGTAGGAATAAGAAGAAATAAATAGCATTAAATTAAGAACATAAATGTAAGTAACAGTAATATGCCAGGACATGATTACAATATGATGTAAAACTAGTTAAAATTTAACAAAAGTACAATAATGATGTAAAGTAAGACATTAAGTTAAGTAAACAATGTAATAAAAACAGAAAAATAAAATAGTATAAGAATACAAGTACAAAATGTAATAGACAAGAATAAAATTGTAAAAATGTACTAAACTAGTAACATGATGTAACTAATAGTAGAAAAAGGAAGCAAGAAAAGTAACAAAAACTACATGTAGATATGTAAGCCAAAACCGTTAAAGATAGTTAAAATTGAGAAATGACAATAAGTATGTAAAATAAGATGTAAAAGAAAGTTAATAATTAAATAAGAAAATAGCATAAAATAGCATAAGAAAATAAGAACAAAATGTAATAGATAAGAGCATAATTGTAAAAACAAAAGCTGAAAAAGTGTAAAGATTATTTACCCAGTTGTAAATAAAGGCTACAAAAATAAAATAGAATAGGCGGGGTGCACCCCCCCGTTATAGTATGAAAGACGAAGAATGAACTAGGTATGCGGTATGGAAGTACGAGAAGTAGTAACAGTGAGAACTAGATTGAAAGAGAAAATTAGCTGAGCAACGTCTCTGATTATGTTAGAGGAGCAGTGAATAAAAAAAAAAAAAAAAAAAAAAAAAAAAAAAAAAAAAAAGAATAGCGAACGGTTTATTTTATTTATTTAGAATGGGGGCCATGATGGAACGAGCTAACCCAGAAGGTGCCTATTCACAAGTTGATTTTTTTCTAGCAATATTTTCCTCATCTTTATGTTCATGTCCTGGTGTTTTTACTAACTCTATTATATAGATAGATATTTCGTTACACACACATGCTTCTAACAAATTGATCA
Organism: Calamotropha paludella; assembly: GCA_927399485.1. NCBI lineage: Eukaryota > Metazoa > Arthropoda > Insecta > Lepidoptera > Crambidae > Calamotropha > Calamotropha paludella. Next base: position 1,066,080 of record OV656822.1, read on the forward strand.
AAAGATGGCAACAATTTTATAGCGTGCATGCCGCAACGACACAAAGAGGAAGCTCAACGATTCCTTTGCTGAGAGCTAAACATTTTATTTGAACAAAACGTATTTTATCTTTATATTTTAAAGAAGTAAGCGTAGAAAACGATGCTTCAGGTATTGGGACTGCTCGCATATGCGTAGAATAAAAGCTCAGTGGTATAATAATATTAGGGGTTAAAGTATGAAATTGCCGATTTGTACTGAAAATCTATATTGTTTATTTTTTAAATTTTTAACAAATTTATTTAATCAAAATAGTTGCCATTATTATCTATACATTGCTGCCATCTAATGGGAAGGTCATTAATGCCTTTGCGATAGAATTCCGACGATCTAGACTGCACAAACTGTGTGAAAGCATTTTGTACTGCCTCCTGGGAAGAAAACTTCTTGTCACGTAGATAATTGTCCAAATCACGAAAAAAATGGTAGTCCGTTGGAGCAAGGTCTGGTGAATACGGAGGATGACGAATGGTTTCTAACTGCAGTTCCTGAAGGGTCAAAATGGTTTCTCGTGCTGTGTGAGGTCTCGCGTTGTCGTGGAGCAATAATGGTGAAGATCGATTCATGAGTCGGGGCTGTTTTACTGCTAGTTTTGTCAACATGGTTCGGAGTTCGGCACAATAGACATCTGCCGTTATTGCTTGACCAGATCGGAGAAAACTATAGTGAATAACACCATGCTGAGACCACCAAACAGTTACCATTACCTTTTTATTGGTAAGTTTTGCTTTAGGACACTGTTGTGGCATTTGACCTGGGGTCAGCCATTGCATTTTTCTTTTCCGGTTATCATAAAGAATCCACTTTTCATCACATGTTACAATTCGATCCAATATTCCTTCATTTCTGTACCGGTTCAACAAGGCAACACAAGTTTCAACACGCGTTTCTTTCTGCAGATCAGTCAAATCATGAGGCACCCATTTTTCGTATTTTTTTATTTTATTGATTTGACGCAAGTGAGTCAATATTGTGGGTAAGGTAACGTTAAACCATGCCGCTAATTCCTGGGTACTTTGACTAGGATCGGCTTCCACTATCTCTCTTAATTCATCGTTATTTACCTGTGTGGGCGGTCTTCCTCGTGGCTCGTTCTTTAAGTCGAAATTTCCATCACGAAAGCGTTTAAACCAAAATCGCACGGTGCGTTCATTAGTAGACCCCTCTCCAAACGCAGCATTGATATTGCGGGCTGTTTCTGCCGCGTTAGTTCCGCGTCGGAACTCGTATTCAAAAATAACTCGAATTTTCGCAGTATCCATCTTTCTTGTCTAAATTGAATAACAAAAACAATTGAAAGTCGATATTCAAATGTTTTACATTTTTTAAAAAAAGAACATCATAGAAACCATTTAAAAAAAGTTTCATTCGAAAACCTCAAACCATGAAGATTCTATGTCAATTCAAAGAACCTATTGCAATAAAACGGCAATTTCATACTTTAACCCCTATTACTTATATTTCTGGCACTTAGACACACAGAACATAATAATATTCAAAACTAGTCTCACGGCCAGACGCCAAGCTTACAATGGCCGCTGCTGCATCTCTTACCATCAACTCTCTTCGCTAGCTTGTTGGCGGTAAAATCAAGTTTACGTACTAATCCGTCAACCAATCCCAACGCAGCAAAACCGCCAGGTATTAATGTTGTCATAGTCAAAAATAAGTTAATCTTATAGAAAATATACAAAAATGTAATACATTTATATTTTGAAATTATGAACCCAAACATAAGTAAACGCCATCTATCTCCCCAATCGATATCAACGTTTTTGACGTGATAACTTATTAAATAGATGAACACCGGCTACACGCACATAAAAGCATGACTCATTGTCACGTTCTGCCTGAGCCGATAATGTAAGCGAGAGCGCAAAACAAGCGATAGAGAGGCACAATCAGCCTAAGCGTTCGGCTTATAACGCATCTATCTCTCTTCCACTCCATCGGCCGATGCGTCCGAGTAGAAGAAAGATAGCGGCAGCACACAACCTACACGTGAACTGTTTTATCAACTGTTTATAAAGTGAAATGTTAAGTAAATTTTAATGGTTTCCATTGTTTATTACAACAACAATTGCGACAAAAAAGATAATTCTTGCTTACTAGCTTGTTTGCGTAGTCTTTATTTTATAGTGCCGATTTCCAACTTTCGTGTGTAGAAGTCTCCTCAAATTCAAGATCAAATAAAATAATGGTAAAGTACGTTTGAATAATAATCCTAAATCCATCTTAACCAAGGAATGATGACAAAAGTCATGTCTTCAGTTGATTTTGTTTTTCAGCCAACTCTTAGATGGAAGCGCGCTTACCGTGAAATTGGTTAAATCCAACGTTTATCAGTGTTCAACTACATTGGTTTGGATTTAGGATTCTAGATTCTATTGTTATGGTTTATCTTCGGACGGAAACTGTAATGGAACATTTCAAACAATTACGCATATTTTCAAAACAAGAAAAGTTATAGACTTAGAAATCATACATATAAAGGCCAATAAAATGTATGTAATTTATGTAATATACAATTTATACAATCAGGGACGCTTGGCTAAAAACTTGATTATTTCAGTGAATAAATTAAAGTTTCAGTTTTTATATTCTATATAACAGTTCAATGTACCTACTCGTAAACTTTTATTCTGTATCATCTTGCACTATCTTAGGACAAAAGTCGTGAAAACACTGATCCGCTTTTCTCGAAGGGAATTTTACTCCAATATTACGTCTGACATTCTCACATAGGTACCGCCACCGTCGCGTGTTTGCGGTCTTACTTATTCTTTTGTTATACAGTATTTATCGTTAGCAATTACAAAAATTTAAAGGATTTATTACTAAAACATAACACGCGACGAAAATGTTAGGAATTTGCGATTAAATTACCACCTTTATTGAAATTACTTGCTTGAAATATAAATATAATTGAGTAGGACACATGATAATTTTTTAATAGAAAAATACTAAAAGGAATCGACACGGCTCCCAAGTACTTCTCAGGCGTGAATTTATAGTATCTTTCTATTAAAAAAATATCAGCATTGAAAAGGCAATTTTAGAAAATAATAACACACATTATTTACAGGCGTATTATACATTTTACAATGGCATAGTGAATCAAAAAAAAAGTTTAAAATGCATATCATTACACATTTTATAATGTATATTTAGTGCAGTGATGTGAAAAAGTGTATTTCACTTACGGTGCTGGATTCGAATCAATTAATTTGTTTGAACGAAGTCCCTTATGAGGCGTTGCGGAGGGGTAGCCTAGCCGGGAAAAAACGTCCGTAGGTAGCGTTAAACAAAAAGCGTAAGATTTTTATGTATTGTCTATGTGGGATGGCTATACAGTGTCTAATGTATAGTCTACGTGATGACTGTTATTATATATTTTTATAAATCTTTGTAAATTTTGTAAGTTTACGTGAGGAAAATGCGTTACGCATACCCCACCGTTGGGTGGACGGTGGAGTTATGTGGGACTCTCCCCTGCGGACCTACCTGACGATAAAAGCTAGTCAGGTCGGTGCGCAGGAGCCTACCCACTAAAAACTCCACGGCGTCCCCTCATTCTCCTTAGTGCCATTGGTTCGTCGAACCACTCATCATCATCAGAGGATAGGCAGAAGCAATGACACCAGGCGGAGTCACGGGAACCCTTGCGGACACTTCCGCGGCCCCGCCGGTGGATGTCCACCCTAGGCGGACCCTTCTGTTGCGTGCCAGTTACTGGTGCAACAGGTGATCATGTTTAACATTTTGCAACAACTTTTGCACTCCGCTTTGCTCGCAAATAAATCATGAGTAACATAATTTGCAAAGTGTTTAGTTTAGAACTAATTAGTAAAGATTTGCTAAGTCTATTTAATGACTATAGAACACACTAGCGCCACGCTTTTTTGCTCTTAAATTCGTTATGTGTTCATCAGTCATAAATAAATGTTTAGTGTTCTCATAAAGTGTTTTAGCTTTCACTTGTAACATTTTAACCACAGATGATATTACTTTTCACTTTAAGGTCTCCAATAAGATAAAACTACCGGTCTAAGATGCCCGGGATATCCTGAAGTAATGACGTCATTAACTTAGTAATTACAAAGATTTGCGAGGATAATAAAGGAGTATTATTGTAGATAATTCTTTTAATCTGTTCTCTGGAGTGGAATGTTCATGACATTGTTTTCGGTTTGCCACTATAAGATAATAAAAACACATTTCCGACTCTTGGGCTACAAGATTTAAATTACTTTTTGAAAATCAACCGTTTTTTGACGTTTACGATATATCACTGAAAGAGTTTACTTCAATCGGACGTAAAAATTACACACCCACACAAAAAATGGTCACTGATTTATGTTAAAATTTTAATACACTATTGATTTCGAACTCTCATTGAAAATTTAAATGAAAATAAGCTGTAACAGAAGTAACGACATTTACAATATTATACGTCGTCACTATACATAATCTACAAAAAACAAAATTAATCTGTTTTTCACAATAATAGTAGTGTTTTGGTTATATTGTCGATTACAACAAATTTATCAAGCGTCTGTTTTAAGTATCCTTAAAGATTGCAGAATAAACCACTTTAAGAAAGCAACAAAAATTGTATGTACATCGAAGGTTAAAGCAGACCCATCTCCCATGACGCCCGCTCACGAGCATGACGCATGATGCAGCCATCTTCGCTCAACCATATCTTAGGGAATGTAACGACCCGCACCACATGCCACCACCCAAGAGATGTTTTAAATAGCATATAAACCCTCGAATATTTTGTTAATGGGGTATTTAATGGTAAAAATAATTATTTTGTAAATAATGTATAGAACTAAATAAATAAATAATTATAATATAATGTTAATTAATGACTTGATGTTGCCACTTAATCTTAATCTTGTTAAATGGTAAATCCTTGACGATAAAAAAAATAAATTGACAATTGTATCTATATGACAGGACTAAATCTATAATCTAAGATCACAGTGGTCTGTGTGTTTGTCTGTCCGCTTTTTTTCCCGCTCTTTTTCCATTGTATCAATAACGTTACCATAGCAACCGGTTAACCGCAAATAGTACGTCTACCGGACTCTAGATGGCGCTAACGGAAAAATATATAATAATAGAAAAGATTTTATAGAATTTTGTCCACCCGTGCGAAGCCGGGACGGGACGCTAGTTATATAAAAATACGTTATATAATGAAGCCGCAATGGAATACTTTGTGCAGTGTAAACCGCACAAATAACAATTACCTTTGCAATAAAAAGTGGAACGTGTAAAACAAAATACTTATAAAGATTTATTTTAATGAAAATAACGTCATTTGATTTTATTTTTTGCATTCACAATGTCATATAAAATACGCCTGTAAAAAAACAACCGCGCCTCCGAGCCCTCATTTGGGATTCGAACCTATGACCTTTCGCTATCCGGGCGAGTGCTCTAACCACTGAGCTACCTTCTACTGTGAGCTAGTATCTTTCCACCAATGTCAACGTCATAACAATGTTATGCAATCAAAACATGTACGTTGTTATTATACGACTAAATTAAGATACGTTTATTACGCTTTAAGTTAACTTGCAATTAACAGTAAGCTAGTGTATTGTTGCATAAAACTGCAATGTGTATCGTGAATTATTAATAGTTATTCGAAGCTTCGGAGGGAAAGTGAAGTTATTATAAACCAAACAGTTTACATTTGATTTTAATGATTTTGACTTTTATTTTAGTAATTTGATTTTACTTTATAATTTTTTATATATTTTATGCATTTTCAATGCGATCTTATAAGATAAATTATTGACGTGACAACGTCTTATAAATTGGTTTGCCGGGTGACACTTCAAGAAACTGCGTTACGCTCCGCTCACGTTATGCGCTTACAATGAGAGCGAGTGAGAGGCACGCGTCCCTTCCACTCGGGCATGGTTAGCCCGCCTAAGAGCGAGAGAGACAGACATAAAAAGTGGAAGGGACGCGTGCCTATAAATTAATGTTTTAAATACAATTCTTTGTATAAATAAATGTTTTAAATTGTTACTATTATTTCATCCTTCTTCCTACTATACGAATGAATATTCACATTAAAATTATTTTACCACTCAAAGTCGTTGTCACGTAAAACTTTCGCCCGTATACCGACTTTACAGGCAACCAATTTTTATAATAGAAAAATACTAGAAAAAATCGACTCGGGTCACACGTGAATTCTCAGGCGGGAATCGAACCCGCAACCTTTTTACAAATGTTTGAGCAATCGATTAAGATGAAACAGCGATTTAGCTTAATAAGCTTTTAATCATCATCATCATCATCATATCAGCCGTACGACGCCCACTGCTGGACATAGGCCTCCCCCAAGGATTATATTAATCGGCTAATATTGATGATTGGAAACCTGAATATAAAAAATGATAAAGCTAAATGGCTGTTTCATCTTAATCGATTGCTCAAACATTTGTAAAAATGTTTCTTTCGAATACGAGAGGATGTTCCTCTCATGGATGAAACAACGCTGGCTTACAGCGTAAAATAAGATACTAGAAAATTTCGACGAGTGTTCACAAGGCTCGGTAGCTGAATTGGGAGAGCATTGGACCGGATTTCCAGAGGTTTCGGGTTCGATTCCCGCCTGAGAATTCACTTGTGACCCGAGTCGATTTTTTCTATTATAATAATTTGATTTTAATTGTTATTGAAGTGAAAACTTTTTAGCATCGTTGTGATTTGAAAATCGATGAAACGAAAAAATTGGTTGCCTGTAAAGTCGGTATACGGGCGAAAGTTTTACGTGACAACGACTTTGAGTGGTAAAATAATTTAAATGTGAATATTCATTCGTATAGTAGGAAGAAGGATGAAATAATAGTAACAATTTAAAACATTTATTTATACAAAGAATTATATTTAAAACATTAATTTATAGGCACGCGTCCCTTCCACTTTTTATGTCTGTCTCTCTCGCTCTTAGGCGGGCTAACCATGCCCGAGTGGAAGGGACGCGTGCCTCTCACTCGCTCTCATTGTAAGCGCATAACGTGAGCGGAGCGTAACGCAGTTTCTTGAAGTGTCACCCGGCAAACCAATTTATAAGACGTTGTCACGTCAAAAGCGGCAGACACATAAATTCATAAGATTTAACGGAGGAGAAAATGTGATAGGAAGCATTATGTATGTGTGTTAATACGTGTTTGTGTGCGCATGCGTAGTACAGAGCTTGAGAGAAGGCATCACAACAACCGTGGTATTTTGTATACGCGTACGTATTATTTTTGAAGGTTTCACTTCTACCACGTGTGAATTGCACACATGCTTCTATTTTTTTTTTATGTTTTCGCTAATAATTATCTCTTCCCAATCAAGTCCGGGGGCTAAGACAGAATCCACGATGAAACGAGCTAACCCAGAAGGTGCCTATTCACACTGGCTTCGAAAACGGACGGGTTATAAGTACTTGGAAATACATACGCACAGAGGGAGTTCCACTCCTTTACTATGTGCAATATGAAAGTTATTGAGAAGTGCCTGGTGCGACAGGTAGAAAACTACTAAACCTATTGAAAAAATATTTTTCCAGTATAAGGCTACATTATTACTGGATGACATAAGCGTGTTTTATTGTCTTTGATAATATTTAGATGATTAATTCGATGAAGGGTCAAACAATCTCTTTGGTGTGCGTTAAATTTAACTGTTTACGCTGTCCGTTCATGGAACTCACTACCAGAGGATATCAGAAAGGCTCAAACTCTTGGATCCTTTCGCGACAGGGTGAACAGTTATTTCCTTTCCTCCAATCTTTATTGACGCTATTTTATCTTTATTTCTTTGTTATCTTATTTTTATTTTATATTCACCATTACCTATAAAAATTATATATTTACATTTTTTTCCTCTCAATACGCGCTGGGTGCGCTTCATTATTATCCTTATTATTATCTTTATTTATCCATTTCAGCCAAAGAAGAGAAGGAAGGAAGAGATTGCTGTTTAGCAATAAGGCCGCCTGTCTGTATACTTTTCTTTGTTATGTTTTTTTTCTCTTCTTATCCTATCTGTGTGTGCAATAAAGTGTAATTTATTATTATTATTAGTATAATTAAGAAGTATTTTTCCCAAGGCTAGTTATATGTCGTCTCATCAAGGTAAGAGTTCCAGATATCAAATACATTTGCTACCATACAATAACACATTTTAACATAGTATATAACACTGAATCGGCCGGGTATCGAACCCGGGACTCTCGGTCACGGAGTTCGTTGTATCCGCACGGAACCCAAGTGGTAAGGTGAATTATATAGATATAGCAAGGATTTCTTATGGTATTTTCATCCACAGAAAAGGTTTTATGCATTATATTAATCAGCTAATATTAATAATTGGAGACAAGAATATAAAAAATATTATGGTCACCCATCCGATAACACACCAACGCCAAAGTGGCTTTATCTACATAATCGTAAAAATATATGATTACTATGGATATACTTATAAAAACCTTTGCATCAAAAAATATTGGTAGATTTTTTTTTATAAATATCTAGTAATTAAAGCTGAAATAACATAAATTCAGAAATAATATAATGTATCATACATTCACACCGATTAACCTAGCCCAAAGTGAACACTGTAAGGCTTGTGTTATGGATACTAGGGTAACGGATAGATATACGTATATGATACATAGATATATTCATAAAATATATATTATTATAAAACTTATGACTCAGTTACGTATGGTCGTATTCATCACACAACATCTGTCCCTTCCGAGCTTGAACCAAACGAGTGGCAAAAATAACAATATTTTCAATATCATACAAAAATCTATTTTATTTATAAAAAAAACATCATATTTGTCTATTATTCAGTTTATAATTAAAAGTATATGAGTGAAATTGTAAATGCAATTGCATTGAAAGATTTGCATAATTAATTGATTATACTTAAATCAAATTATTAATTACTTATATTTTATTCTTGTAAAATATACATCATATATATAGTATGTGTTTTTACAGATAATCCGTCAAAACAATAACAGAATCGTGGATCATTTTCTTCAAAAACAGCTGTCACCTTAACAAGCGCCATCGTGTTTCAGTTGAACTTTCGCGCAAGACATCCTGAAAAATAAAATCTTCTGTTACTAAATAATATTTAAAAAGTACGTTTTTGACAAGTAGGAAGGATGGACGAAAGAAGATTGACTAGACAAATATGAGGCAAATGTGTTTAGCTAGTAGGTAGGCAGACCAAGGCGAACGTTCAGGAACTAAATAAAGGTATACTGATCTGGAAAGATCTGAGAATTGAAGAGCATGATCGTGGACAGTGGGATTCTGTGATCTTTGCTTTATATTTATATATATATACAATGTGTCCCGTCACCAGTGTCGGAGCCTTTAATAGTGTGAAATATGCCATTTTTTATCGACAAATTGGCCCTCAAATTTTGTTTTTCTCTTACGGCCACCATTTTGTTTACTTGGTAACCAAAACCTGGGCTCTCATACTAATTCGGCCACCACTACTCATGTAAATGTCCTATCAACATTAAAAAAGGTGTCATTTGATAACTAAACATGTAGAGAACAGTTACACAGCCATCATGTTTCAATTGTCATGAAATAAAAAATAGAAAAAAATAATTAAAGAAAAACAAATAGATTCTTTTTTGTGTATTTTTTTATAATTGTTTTTTTTAGAAAAACCAAATTTGAGGGACAACGTATTAATACTAATATGACATTGACTTACTGGCATTTGTTTCCGTATGTGACGCCATTGGTACCACATGCAGGGGCATAGAGTGCTGGACAAAAACAGCCAGCAGCTTGGCTATGGCCACCCATCACAAGGCAGGCCAATAGGAACAGCAGAGATAACGCTTTAAAAATATCAAAGTATATCTATTAAAATAAATAAGTAATTAAATAAATAAATATTTCCTACATTCACACCAATTAGCCTAGCCCAAAGTAAGCACTATAAGGCTTGTGTTATGGATACTAGGGTAAGGGATAGACATACATATATCATACATAGATATTTAATATTCATAGAAATATATATAAACACCCATGACTCACGTACAAATGCAGATCATAAAAACATCTGCCCCTACCGAAATTCGATTCCAGGACCGTCGGTGCGAAAGGCAGGATCGCTACCGTTGCACTAATTTAAAATTATTAAATTTAATTCGTTATTAAAATATATTAAATTCAATTAAATAATAATAAATATAAGACAACATCACATGTGATATGGAATTCAGAAACAATGACGGTACCACAACACCCAGACACAAGCACACAATATAGAAAAGTTCGTTTTCTACATTGACCCGACCGGGAATCGAACTGAGGTGAAGTTCCATTAAACCCGGTTTGCGAGCCACTCGACCATGCAGGTCGCCGTGATTCAAGCTTTCATTATTATTGACGATAATTTGTTGCAACGGTAGCACCTTTCGCACCGACGGTCCTGGGTTCTTTTAGGCGGTCAACACACTGCACCGCGCCCCGTCGCGTAGCGCGTGGCCGCAGATTTTATTGTTGTATGCAAGTATCTCAATTAATATAGAAAACACGCCTATGACAACACACTGCCGACGCGGGAACGCGCTCCCGCGCAGATTCTGCGCGGGAGCGCGGGGCGTGAAGAAGTAGGGTCAACTTGTATTGAAAATCTGCGCGGGGAAGCAGATTAACCGCTAAGTTAGGCAGATCTGCGCCTCCGCGCGGGGGCGCGTTTTTCTGTCGCTACGCGCACCGCGGCGGGACGCAGTTCTAGTGTGTGAACCGCCTTATCTTTGCTCCTTTGATTTTTTTGTTAATACACTCGAGAGCAATGAATCCGGGTCACATAAAGAATCCTAAAAATCTCGGAAACTAAAAATGCTAGGTTAATGCATAAAATTGTATTTAATAGACAATGTAATACTCCTTAAATGAAGGTATTAAAACTTCTTAGTTATTGTAAAGTTATATCATAAAAAAATCAAATTTGAAAAAGGGCCACTTTCGAAGATGGAACTACGAAATTACAGCATTTGGTTTTGCTTTTGTTTGTAATCTGTCATTTATGTGGGTACATAAACCATGTTGATAGTGCTCTATATTCATTAATCAAGCTGAAATTATGTCGCTTACGCCTGAAGAATGCACCAGAATACTTACAATGCTGGAAACCGGCCGGAGTCAGCGCGATACAGCCAGGACTGTCGGTGTGTCGCTGTCAACAGTACAAAGAGTTCTCCGACGTTACGAAGAAACTGGTTCTAACCTACGCAGACCAGGAACGGGCAGAACCAGGTGTACCACAGCACGAGAAGACCGATACTTGGTGAACACCATGCTTCGAAATCGTTTTCTCACAGGAACTGAACCCACCAATCAGTTTCGACGCCTCGGAGGAAGTAACCCAAGTGCATGGACAGTAAGACGTCGGCTTGCTGAATCTAACTTAAAACCCCTTAGACCTGCAAACGGCCCTAAACTGGAACGTGGGCATCGTATTTCAAGACTAAGATATGCCCAGAGCCACGTAAATTGGAGTATTGAAGATTGGTCAAAAGTTATGTTCTCCGACGAATCAAAATTTATGCTCTACAAGCACGATGGAAGACACAGAGTGTATCGAAGACCAGGGGAAAGATTCAAGCAAGCATGCATCGAAGAAAAAGTAGCCTACGGTGGTGGGTCTGTACTTGTGTGGGCCGGAATTTCTTCTGAAAGTCGCACAGAGCTGGTGATCATAGAAAACGGCTCTTTAACTAGCGTAAGATATGTGGAAGAAATCCTCAATGATCACGTTGGTCCATTTATGGTCAATTTAGGTGAGGATGCTATATTTATGCATGACAATGCCCGACCTCATACAGGTAGGATTGTGAATGACTACCTTCAAGAGATGAACATTACTCGTATGGAGTGGCCAGCGCGCAGCCCGGATATCAACCCGATCGAGCATGCTTGGGACGAGCTAGGCAGATGCGTAAAACAACGAAACCCTCCCCCAATCACGCTTCGTGAGCTCAAAATTGCTCTCACAGAGGAATGGGAGAATATTCCCCAAAATCGTATAAGGAACTTGGTGTACAGCATGCCAAACCGCGTAAACGCAGTAATGGAAGCACGAGGAACGGAGGAGGCAATACGAAGTATTAAAATTCAAGAAAATCGTAATAAAGTTCAAACATTTCATGTTTCCTATTTTTGTTTTAAGGAGAGATCAGCAGTTTTTTTCTTTATGTAATTTTGTGTTAATAAAATGTATGGTGACTCATATTTTTTTTACTTTCATTTAAGGAGTATTACATTGTCTATTAAATACAATTTATTGCATTAACCTATCATTTTTAGTTTCCGAGATTTTTAACATTCTTTAAGTGACCCGGATTCATTGCTCTCGAGTGTATATTAAATTTACTTTAATTTATTATCATCATAACTAAAATTCAGTTCAGGTTAAATTAGTTTACATTATTATACGTCAATCAATTAATTGTTTTACAAGTATACAATTTAAGAAATGTTTATATAACTTATATTTCTCTTAAAGTACTTATTTAATATTTTTCTGCGAATGTTATGTACGCCGTTATTGTGGCATGCATCAGAATTTATCTACACCTAACTTGTTTATAACATTAGTATTAATGTTTGCCATGTGGCTGTACTAAAATAAATAAATAAATAAATAAAAAAAGGTATCGCAGTGTATACGGTCACCGAAAGACAGTTTTCTTTGGATAATGGTGATTATACGATCGACTGCAGTAATTAGTGCATACATCAGCCAAACAAAGCAAACAATGGCGTGCCGAATGAAGAACAAACAAAAGAGCAGCGACCGTAAACAAAGAAACGCAAGTCAGCCATCGCTGACCATTTAATTCCAATCTGGTTCGGTGCCATGGTAACGTCGACTGTTTAGTGTGACGGTAGCGATCCTGCCTTAATCACCGACGGTCCTGGGTTCGAGTCCCGAAAAGGGCAGATGTTTGTGTGAACACGAGTACCCGACTCATGAGTACTGTTTTTCTATTAATAATACTTTTTATGTATTTATTTATTTATTTATTTATTTAAACTTTGTTGCACACAAAATATGTACAAATGGCGGACTTAATGCCATTAGGCATTCTCTACCAGTCAACCGGAGAGTTAGAAACTGATAGCGTATTGGAGGTGCATTGAAAAGGTTAATAGAAAATGCTATAGACTACATAAACATACATACTGACATCATGTATAATAAAATAATAAACATATATAAACTAATAAACATATATAAACAAATAAACATATATAAACTAATAAACATATAAAATAATAAACATATATAAAATAATAAACTACTTAAATATCGATACACTAAACCAATATTAGTATTACTAGACATAAAAGTGAGATTAAGTGGAAAGGTTCGGAGTATTCAAAAGGAGATCGCGAACCAGTCGTTTGAAATTAAATTTATTGGGAGCTCTTTGAATATGGGGTGGTAATGCATTCCAGAGTCGTATAGCCTGAAGTGAAAAAGAGTTTGAAACAAAACCAGTACGGTGAGAAGGAATGGCAAGAGTTTCTTTGCTGTCTGAACGGAGATTACGGTTATGAGAGTCTCTCAGATATTGAAAATTACATTTCAAGTACTGCGGAGTGAATGGATCTTTAAGTATAGAATAAAGAGTGGTGAGAATTCGCAGGTCTCGACGCTGCCGAATAGGAAGCCATTTTAATTTCTGCCGATATGAAGAGACATGATCATATTTCCGGAGACAGAAGATGAAACGTATACAATTATTAAGAAGTCGATCCAATTTATTAAGAAGTTCCTGAGAAATGTCAGCATAACACGCGTCAGCATAATCAAGGATAGGAAATATGGTTGATTGGACCAGAAGGATTTTACTAGAAATGGGAAGGAAGTTCTTCAGCTGGTAAAATGCTCTTAGTGTGCCGATAATTTTGCGACTTAAAGAGTCCACCTGAACCCTCCAGCTCAACGCCCCATCTATATTCAAACCCAAATTCACCACATGAGGTACATAATCGATTAAGGTGTTCTCGTATAAGAGAGGTGGAACAGAGCGTAAGTCAAGACCAGACAACGTGCGTGAGCTACCCACAATAATACCCTGGCACTTACCCGGGTTGACCTTTATACCAAACATTTGCGACCATTTATCTATTTTCTGCAAATCCTCATTCAAGGATTGAATAATATCGTTCAGTTGGTTCACCCCAGCTTGTGCGTAAATTTGCAGATCGTCTGCATACAGATGATGAGAGTTCTGAAGAATGGAAGAAATCAAATTGATAAAAATGGAAAAGAGTAAGGGAGAGAGAATGCCGCCTTGAGGTACACCCGATTCCAAATCACACCAGTCCGACATTGAGCTTTTAATACGAACGGCCTGTTGACGCCCCCGAAGGTAAGAAGAGAACCAGTTCAATTCGGAAGTTGAGACTCGCAGATGTGATAAAATAGCTAGAAGTAGATCATGATCAACGGCATTAAAAGCGTTGGAGAAGTCAATGAGAACTAATACCGTCAACCGTGAGCACTCCATGCCATCGCGTATGTCCTCAGTGACCTTCAACAAAGCCGTGGTGGTACTATGACCTATCCGGAAGCCAGACTGATATTGGCTAAGGATATCATGTGTAGCAACGAAGGCTGAAAATTGGCGATGAACAATCGCTTCTAAAATCTTAGAAAGGTAAGGCAGTATGGAAATGGGTCTCAGATGATTAACATTATCATCTGTCTGCTAATATCATCACACCCAACCGCTGCAGACTTCACAGCCATAATGGTTTTGCGGACTTCCATCGGTGAGACTGGAGAAAAAGTGAAATCAACAGGGGGTTGTTTGCAGAGGGAAGAGATGGCTTGGACTGCAGGGGTCTTGTTAGGTAGATGGGAGCAAGAAGTGGCTGCGAAATACTGATTTATATAATTAGGGGTAAGAGAGTGTGGTAATGAAATGCTTTTAGATTTTAACATACCAAGGGACCTTAGGAATTTCCAGGTATCAGCTGGAGAGGATTGACGAATGGTTTCATGAAAGTAGCGGCGTTTAGAGGCTCTCACCATCTGATTGCAGCGGTTACGGCAAGATTTATAAAAAGTCCAGTTTTCCCCGGTTTTACAGCGCTTAAATGTGAGGAAAGCCCTGTCCCGTCTCTTCATAGCTGCACGTACCAGTGGAGTAATCCAGGGAGCCGGCGGTCTCCTAAGCCTAACCATACGCAATGGAGCATGCTTATTGAATAAATTCAATATTTTATTATTAAATAGTTTGACCTTCTCATTCGCATTTGAAGCAATCAGTATTTCAGACCTATCAAAGGCCGAAACATCACGCAATAGATCACCGGGATCAATCCTAGCAAAGTTCCGCAAATTCACAAGTTCAGGTTTGCGTTTCGGAGGGTATAACTCGTAAGCAAGATAGATAAGATCGTGACGGGAAAAACCAGGAGCAGGGAATTGACCGTGAAAATGAACAAGGTCAGGGGAGGAGGCGACAATGTGATCAATCCATGAGTCACTGGTGTCCAAATTGTGGTGAGTAGCATTAAGGTTTAATAAGAATAAAGAATGTGACTCAATGGTTGATCGTAACGAACGTGAGAAAGGGGAGTCCTTAAGAAGGTCGGTGTTAAAATCTCCCATGATTATGTGATGCGTATAGTTGGCCGCTACTGAATCCAAAACGTCGATAAGAGAAGATTTATAATCGACAGCAGGTGGGCAATATACGACACCCAGAACGGATTTCACCCCAGAAATAGATATTTCAAGAAACAAATGTTCCATGCCATTACCATGTTGGTCAGAAGAAGAGAGGATTGCGAAAGGAATATCGCAGCGCAGGTAGATGGCGACACCACCACCTCCTTTAACTAACCGGTCATTTCGTATCAGAGTGTGTCCAGGTAAGGCATAACTATTTGAATTATGACATGGCTTCAACCAGCTCTCAGACACTAGCACTGCATGAATGGAATCTGCCGTAAATGTATCAAGTAAATCTGTATAATGCCTCGGTATGCTCTGAGCGTTAATGTGACAAACGTTAAAGCTTTTGGTCGCGGAAACAAATAAATTAGCAAGTTTGGCACCTAAAGTTCCTTGAGATTCACTTTCGGATTCACCCAACGAGTGAAAAGATGAGTCAAAACTATTGCAAGACTGAAAATCAACGATATCCTCCGAATCTGACATTATAAACTACATAAATATATGAGATAATGTTATAGATATAAATAAAGACTTTAAACAGAAGTAGCTTAAAAACACTATTAAATTCAACCCGCCAGTTAACCGAAAAGAAATCAGTAAAGAAATAAATTTACACTATATAAAATTGACAAAAATGAGTAATAAAATTAGGTAACATGACAAAATAAAAGAATATAAGAGAGAGCAAGACAAGATAAAATAAAAAACATCTCATGTTAAGTCACTTGCCAGTGGAGCCCGCTAGAACACAAAACAATAATCCAAAGACAAGGCTGTATAGGGATAGTACCCTTTGCCTTCTCTTACACGAAACTTAACTAGTAAAAACAAAAAAAAATCTGAAATGTCTGGTCTGTCGGTAAGTCAAACAAAATAACAATGACAATACGTACAAAATCAAAACTTGTATACTGATTACCTCCAGTTGCAAGAGAAAAAAAAAAAGCAAGTACCTGGTAGATAAATGCAATTAAAACTTTTGCGCTCCAAAACCGGGCACCACCAACAAATGGACTCAAAACATTAACCATATCAGACTATCTGTTACTTCTTGACCGGTCTCCGCGATCTGACACTGCTTTGCTTTGATGTCGCAGAAGCTGAGCTAGAACCAGCTACTGGTTCAACTTGGGATATTGGCGGCGACTGTTCCATAAGTTTGGCCAGCTCCTGTCTGTCATAAACGCGTTTAAGCTTTTCATCAGAGAGCTTGACCACTATGTTGCCATCCACCGTCCACACTTTACGGATACCGAAGTGTTTGCGTGCCGTAGCAAATAGATCCTGCCGTCGTCGCGTTAAAAACTCTGAGAGCACTATGGAGGAACCTTTTAGTTTGGTTTTGTTGTTCCAAACAATAGATCTAGTGGTCAAGTCAGTAAAACGAACCAGAATCAAACGTGGACGTTCCTTTTGTTTGACACCAAATCTACGGCAAGCTGAAATATTTTGATTCGTGACGTTGCTGAGTCCCAGCTTTTGATTACAGATCTTGAGGATGGCTCCAGACAGGTCCTCATCATCTTGCTCTTCTACTCCACCCACAAGAATTATTTTCCTTCGATGCCATGTTTCGATGTCATCAATACTGCGGGCCATGGCATCGATTTGTTGCCGCAAAAGTGCTAATATCCCTCCAACAATGTTTTTAAATTGGCAAAACTCACTGCTTAAGGCCTTGAGATCAACACTCGGCGAAGGTGCAGTACTTGAAGACCGGAGAAGCGCCTCAAAGTCAGACATACGTTGCATAAGTGATTCTTCAATGGCTTTTTGGGTCTCAATAACACTTGCATAGTTAGTCATGATGTTTAAGAAGATAACAGTGTAGATATTAAAATAGTGCAGTGGTGTGATGCTAATGTGGTTGTACCTGGCAGGCTGATGAACTCAAACTTCTTCAATAAGCATGTAGGTTTGTTGCCCACACAATATGTTGATTATCAACCTCAAGAGTGATTATTAATACTTATTGTTTCAATTATTTTTCACTGAATTAAATTAAATAATAATTTTAAAATCAGCTGATGTGTTAACTTATTTAGCACCTACCCACGAAAAAAAAGATACAAATACAGATATAAATACTTATGTATCACATAAGTATTTATAGCTGTCACCCTATTATCCATAACACAAGCCTTACAGTGCTTACTTTGGGCTACGCTAATTGGTGTGAATGTAAAAAATATTATCATTTGTTGGACTACGGAATATTTTTTCTTTTGTGTATTTGTTCTTTGATTATAGGATACATTTTGGAGAATATGCAGAATTGCATAACCTTGTTGCGCCATCCCCATTTTTTCATAGGACAACCAGACTTACAAAGAGGTTACACCATTATATGGTAAGCATACCAAATAATCACCTAAGCGTTTTAGTTCCATTCTGATACGTACCGCTAAGGAGTGGAACTCTTTGCCTGAATCTGTGTTTCCTGATAAATACAATTTAGTTGTCTTCAAGTCACGGTTAAATAGGTATCTTCTACGCAGGTGCGTCAGATCGCATCGCTGCTTACCATCAGACGAGATAGTGCTCAAGCCCCTACCTTTATACTATAAAAAAGGTATTTTTATCCAAGACTGTGGCCAGAAATGGGGATAAACGCCTTAAATAACAATAATAAATGTTAGTTTTTATTTACCATGATTTTTAAACTATAAATACAAAACATATATTTAATTAAATAATGTAAAATGATCACTTGTCAGTCCACGGAAGCAATTGCTACCGATAGCCAACCTCCCTCTTCAGTCCCTGGTAGCTATTGCTACCATATTTAAATTTCCGCGTGGCCTGCTGTTTTTTTTTTATTACGATTCATTTGTGAATTACAAAGATCCAAATATTCTGTGTTGGATTCTTTATTTAATCAGCTTTACGTCAGTATTTCTTGTTTGGTACTAGCTTCATTATTTAGCGAGAAAATGACATTTTTATCTAAGAGTCCGACACTTTTTTTTCAAAATTTGCGCAGCATTGGGACTGTTGAGAGGGGTAGAGCGCGCGATAGCGGACTGACAAACGGATAATTAAAAGTTGAAGGATTGACAAGTATTGACTCATATGAAATCACATCATCGCTTATCAGGCGAGATAGCGGTCAAATGCTTACCTATTTAAAATAAAATTACATATATAATAATATTTCTTTTACATTTATGACTATGTAAGTCTTATATTATGGATATTAACGTAAAGAATAGATATAAATTCCCCAAATTTATCATACAAACATATGCTTTCCGGGATTCGAACACATCGGTGCGAAATTCAGGATCGCCACCGATGCACAAAACAGTCGTTAAAAATATATAAAAACAAGTATAAATTATAAATTTCGGACGACTCACAACAATTTTGTCACAAAACACGCAGAGCTTATACTATGAATAGTTAATTACGAACAGAATACATAAACAATCACATAATTAACCATGAATATGGAACAAAGCTTGTTCTCATCGAACAAACATATGAATTTGGCACGAAGCACGACGTGCTTCCCTTCATTATAACCTTTTGCTTATCGTGAATATTTTACCACTTGACCGCTATCTCGCCTGGTAAGCGATTTCATATAAATCAATACTTGTCAATCCTTCAACTTTTAATTCCATTTGTCAGTCCGCTATCACGTGCCCTACCCCTCTCAACAGTCCCAATGCTGCGCGAATAGGGTATTTGACAGATTTTCGTAAAGTACTTCAAAATGTTCTAAAGTCGCTAAAGATACGCTTGACAAATCTTTCTCTTATATTTAGAGCCATTTTAATAACAAAAAGATAGTTTTAATAATTACATTTTGTATTTCCCGCTGAAACGCTAGGTCAGGTGACAAATCAATGGCGTGACGTCACGATGTAATAGTCTTTATGTAAACAATACGCGAGAGGTTAGTTTTTCGTTCATGATTTTTTAAAAAATGGCTTCAAAGACATTTTGTTTATTACATCGTGACGTCACATGCTGTGATTGGTCGTTGAGACGTTTCGTGTAAATGATGCACAGATTCAAAAACTCTAATTTTTATTTACGAAAATAAAATATTTAATCATTCTTATTTGTAATTTAAGTAAAATATTATTAATTAGGACCTTAAATTCTATAGTGTTCAATACAATACTTATTTATTTGTTAACTATGTCAAATACCCTATTGTAAAAAAGAGGAGGCTAGGACCAAACAAAAAATACTAACGTAAAGCTGATTAAATGAAGAATCCAACACAGAATATTTGGATCTCTGTAACTCGAAAATTAATCGTAATTAGAAAAAACAGCAGGCCACGCAGAAATTTGAATATACAGCAATTGCTAACAGAAGTGGTTATTTCATATTATTTAATTAAAAATATTATCTGTATTTATGGTTCAAAAATCATGGTAATTACAAACTAACATTTATTATCATAATTAAATTCTTTATTCTCATTTCTGGCCACAGTCTGGGATAAAAAAAACCTTTTTCTAGTAATTAGGTAAGCCAATCAGTACTATCTCGCGTGATGGTAAGCAGCGATGTGATCTAGGATGTGACGCGCCTGCCTAGAAGATACCTATTCACTTGTGACTTGAAGACCCCTATATTTTATTCAACAGGAAACACAAATTCAGGCAGAGTTTCACTTTTTAACGGTAAAAAAATAAAAAAGTTAGTTACTTACCATACATAAAATTCATGTTGTCTATGATACAGCGCGTAACGATATGATGTGTGGAAACCATATCTCTTTTATAAATAAGGTACTAACAGGAAAAAAAAAAACTTTACCTTGTTCATTGGGAATCACCGGAGCCGACAACAAAAAAGTATCTGCTCTATGTATATTCAACACGTACGTACTAATCGCTTAGTCATCTATCGTAATACACGGTGTCCAAAAGTTTTTCTGTCTTTATTTGTTATTAAAATAAAACAAATGAATGTTCGTTTTGAACACTGATATTCATTTGTTTTTTTAATAACAAATGAATGACTAACGAAAGTGAAATTAAGTGTATTGAAAAATGAACATGTCAAAATTCATATATGTTTATTTATTTATACTTACATATGCGTACAAACTGTACAAATGGCGGAGTGAATGTCAATAATAGGCACTCTCTTCCAGTCAAACAGTCCTAGGTTCGAATCCAGGAAGGGGCAGATTTTTGTGTTATGAATACGAGCATTTGTACCTGAATCATGGGTGTTTTATGTATATTTCTATAAATATTGCATATCTATCCGTTACCCTAGTATCCATAACACAAGCCTAATAGTTGCTTACTTCAGGCTAGGCCAATTCGTGTGAATGTAAGGAATATTATTATTGTTGTAAACATTTTTTTTTTAATAAAAACAGAAGGAAAATCTGCTTATATACAAAATAAATTTGTTAATTGAACGTACATTATTAGACTATTTATTTTGTTCAATGTTTTGTCATAGATCATTACATTACATATTAAGTTTTAAAAATTAATAAACATTCATGATATTTTTGTAGCATCTGTCATAACATAGACAAACATAACTTACAATTAATTTATAAATTTTATTATGAAAATGAAAAAAACTATTTCAATTATGTTTCATTAAATGTTACATTTATTTTAACATTAATAAATAATAAATAAAAATTTAATTACTTAATATTTCTCTGTATACAATGTTGTCTGGTAGCAAAATGTATAAGTTTTCTGGGGTTTCAACTCCTGTCTCGAAAACACAACATATAACTGCCCATGGGAAAAAAATTCCTTCTTCAAGCCAATGCACACCAAAGAAAGTTTTACCCTTTAATCAAATATCACATCAACAAATGATACAGCTAATGTTACTCAGGAATAATGAAGATTACCACTAGTGAATGAATTTTCAAAATCGGTTCAGTAGTTCCAGAGATTACTTCCAACAAACATACTTACAAACTTTACCTCTTTATATTTGTTTAAATATTAATAGTGAATAAAAATGACTTTCAATAATGACCGTTTGGTGCAACGGTAGCGATCTTGCTTTTTGCACCGAACGCTCTTGGGTTCAAGTCCCGAAAAGATGTTTGTATGATGAATACAAGCATTTATACTTGAGTCATGGGTATTTATATATTTCTATGAATATGATATATCTATGTAACATATATGTATGTCTATCCGATACCCTAGTATCCATAACACAAGCCTTATGGTACTTATTATTAATATTCTCGGTATCACTTTTCTTGCCGTTTATACTTAAGGCTGTGCAAACTTTGATCGTAAGTTTTTGCGATATATTGTGTACACAAATATTCTTGTCGTTCTAGACATTCAAAAAAGTGTTTTGTTTAGTATGCGTATATTTAAGGATTTGGTTAACGCTTACGGATAAAATGAAAATAACTTTATTCAAATGCACTTAAAAAATAAGTTGTTTTGAATCGTCCAACATTTTTACCTACCACCCATTCAGGACGTCTTTTAATGGGCGCAAGAAACTCGTCAGCTTTAACAGAAGTAACGACATTTACAATATTATTCGTAGTCGCTATCACAGGTGCTTAAGCTACTTGGATTCAGAACAATATTAGTTATGTTGTCTAAAATTTATATTTATTTAATCTTCTCCCCTCCGTCTTTAAAATTAAATTTAATTAATTAATTCTGGTCATTCACTAAAGTCTACAGGGCGTCCCAAACTTATGGGACATGAAGGGGAAGTACCTTAAATATCGTAGATAGTGAAATTTGCTCAAAGAAGACTTTATGTTATTTTTAAAAGTTAGTAATTCTGCATTTATAGATTTTCTAAAAATTACTTGCTTCGTCTGGGAATCGAACCGACTTAAATGTCAAAAAAAATCACCCTACTTTTATGATGCCAATCGAAAGAATAGCTAAAAAATAATAACTATGCTTAAGTTACATGGTTTTTTTAAAGAAAGGAACAACGTGAAATTAATATTTTAATCAAATTAAAAACATACATGAAACTGCCGTAGTCAATTAAGTAGGTATTTTTTTGTAAATTAATTAATTAAATGCTCAAAATGTGATCCCTCTTGTCTTACGCAAATCTCCAATCTTTTAATGAGTCCGCTGCCTGTTGATTTTCTTATCATTTTATGGTGAACACTCGATGTGATATGGCACAATTCTGTTTGCAACTCGCCCACGTTCTCGTATCGCTTTTTGTGTAGCATATCTTTCACGTATCCCCAAAAGAAGAAATCTAATGGTGTAAGGTCCGGGGATCTGGCCGGCCATCTAATCGGTCCATTTGTACCAATCCATGTAGGAAAACATTCATTTAGAAAATCTGCTGCTCTCCGACTATTATGAGCCGGAGCTCCATCTTGTTGGAAAATTAAGTTTTCTTGCTCCGCCGCGGAAAGATTTCTTATCTTATCCCTTAAAATTTGAAGTATTCCTAAATACTTTTCCGTGTTCAAGGTTCCTTGGTAAAAATGGATTAAGAAAACCCGGTTTTTTAAAAGTCCGCACCAACAGTTGAGTGAAAAACGCACTTGGTTATTCGTTTCAGTGACTCGTAGGGGATTTTCTTTAGACCAAATACGATTATTGTTGCGGTTATACATACCGTTATTGCTAAAGTTAGATTCGTCTGTCCAAATAATATTATCCAAAAAATTTGGATTTTCGAGCAAGCGTGCCTGGATATCAAGACAGAAATTTCTTCTCCTTTCTGTATCGCCCGGAAGTAATTTTTGAACCAATCGTCCTTCAACATAACTCTTAAAACCGTGTTTTTTTAATACACGGTGTATTTTGCTTTTCGAAACTCCAATTTCATGTTCTCCTTCTCTCACCGATGCTTTCGGAAAAGCCGAAAAGTAAATTAAAATACCAAGTTCTTCGTCGTTGATCGTACGGTTTTCTTGCTGTGGTTCTCTTGGGCGTTTATCGAAACGTCCCAGAGTTTTCAAATTGTTCACAAGCCTTTTCAAAACTTTACGAGACGGTAATTGTCTATCAGGATATTTTACGCTATACCACCGCAAACTTCTAGAGATATCTTTATCATTCAAAAAATATGCTTCCATTAGATCAAAACTTACTTGATATGCCATGTTCGCAATAAATTAACACAATAACACTTGTGTAAGTGAATTAAGACTAAACAGATCAATATCCGAAAAATAAACGCTCGCACAGACTGTTCCATTTTCGAATTTAAGAACAACATTATTTTCGTTTTAAATTTGCCTTCAACGCTCGCACAGACTGTTCCATTTTCAAATTTTAGAACTACATTAATTTATTATTTTTAGCTATTCTTTCGATTGGCATCATAAAAGTAGGGTGATTTTTTTTTGACATTTAAGTTGGTTCGATTCCCAGACAAAGCAAGTAATTTTTAGAAAATCTATGAATGCAGAATTACTAACTTTTAAAAATAACATAAAGTCTTCTTTGAGCAAATTTCACTATCTACGATATTTAAGGTACTTCCCCTTCATGTCCCATAAGTTTGGGACGCCCTGTATACTAAAATTCCTAAAAAAGAACAAAACATTACTGATATTGTGTTCAAAAAGCTACTAAAGGATTATCTAATAGACAAAGTATTTTACTTTTATTTGTTTACTAAAATTAATTAAATTAACAATTGATTCGACGGGTGCTTGCGAGGTAATTAGGATAGCAGTGGACCGGACAACCATAGTTTGCGAGTTCAAATTCCGCCTGAGAATAACTTATGAGTAGATTTTTTCTAGTATTTTCCTATTAAAATTCATATATAAGATAGTATTGAGAGTAAATAAATATTAAAAAAACCATAAAAATACTGCTTAATAAACCGCTTTTAATTATAGAGTATTTTGGGTTTTTCTTTTAAACTCGAATCATAATTCGAATTAAATTAATCAAACACTCTTTTATGCAAAATGGGTTTTTATAAATATTGTATATTTTTATTTTTATTAAATTAATAAAAAACAAAAAAACTGATTACCTTTGTCAAAACAAAATTAAAATATATATAAAAACCATACATTTGAATTAAACATTTCTTCCATTTTCCGAATTCGGTTAAAAATACTCAAAGATAGTTATATAATTCAAGATTATTTATGGCAAAACAAACTTTATTTACAATAAAAGGAGAATCAATGATATAATGCGAATTCCATGAACCATTAAAAATATATTTTCTTTTAAAGTTAGCTGCTAATCTCGCCACATGCTCCACGATGTTTCAATCTGGCCCCAGCGCAGGACATACTGAAAAAATATTAAAATAAATTAGTTCAGAAACTTATTGAGCTAATTTATAATTTTATTTATATTTTTACATTTTTGATACAACTTTTATAATTTGTATTACAAAATTACTGAAGAAAACGGAAAGTTATTCGTATGCGAGACTAACCCGCCGCCGTCCCCATTTTTATCGGACAACCAGACTTACAAATAGGCGCCACCGTTATATAGCTGATATATCTCAAAGAGTCGCACTAAGCGTTTTGCTTCCAATTCTGTTTGCTAGTAATCTTTAAGTCACTAGTGAATAAGTATCTTCTAGACAGGGGCGTCACATCCTAGATAGCATCTTTGCTTATCAGCAGGCGAGATAGCGGTCAAGCCCTTTGTGAGCTGCCGTCGAAATTTCAAAGTATTTTTTTTACGCCGTAAGCCAGAGTTGTTTGATTAATCATAAAAAATAAAGTGGCTGTTAGATCTTGTTGTTTGTTTTATAAAATTGTTTCTTTCGAATGCTAAGATATTCCTCTCATTAATAAAACAAAGCTGGGCTATAACGTAATATAATAGAAAGTACAAGAAAATTTCAACGGGTGTTGAAAAGGCTCAAAAGTACCAGCCTTTGTGTTAAAGTCATGGGTATTACTTTATATTATATTTCTATTAATATTACATATATCATAATGTATGCCTATCCGTTAAATTAGTATCCATAATGTAAGCCTTACCGTGCTTACTTTGGGCTAGCCTAATAGGTGTGAATGTAAGAAATATTAGTATTATAAGTAAGTATAAAGGCACGGAGTATGGTAAAGGTATGGTCTATTTTACATTATAGGCGCGAGTTATAAGGAGAGGATATGATATTTCAGAATAAATAACGATTAAAATAATTACTTTAATTGTTGTCAAGTCAATCACACTTCTTCCTTACGAATTACTACAAAAGATGGTTCTGATAATTTTTGTTTTAAATTAACGTCCACCAAGCACGTGGAAGCGTGCGCGCTCTACAACGACACGATCCGAACTGTCAGTACGACAAGATGGCCGCCTATACAGTACTTGGTATTCGTTCATTCAATATGTAGTTTTTAAAAAGCAACTATAGATGGCGCTGTCTACGATAATTTGTGTGGCACCGTCAAGTACATTACATTATTTTCTTTATTATAAAATAGCCTATTGTAAGACTGGCACCTGCTTATACAGAGATAAAAGTATATACACATATTTTTTACTGAGAAGTATCGGATTTCATCAGATTGAGCGCCAAGCATTAGTGTCGTGTTTCGGGGCAAGATGGACGCCAAACAAAAAGTAAGTTCACACAAATTTATTATATAATCTCGAATATCTCAATAAAAATTGAAGTCTTCGTCTTGAACTTAAGGCTGAAGATCGTTTGTGAAAATTTATTGTTTTGTATTTAAAAATTGTACATTACTAATTCAGTTTTTTATGGCGCCGATATCATTGCATAACCTCCAAAAACGTAGTACTAAAAAAAACTAGTGTCACAGACTGGTAAATGGACTTTCTTCATAATCATATCAATGAACCCAGCTCAAAGTAAGCACTGTAAGGCTTGTGTTATGGATACTAAGGTGACAGATAGACATACATATAAAAGTTATATTAACAGAAATATATATATTTATACTCCTGACTCAGATACGATTGCTAGTATGCATTAAACAAACATTTACCCCTGCCATCTATCGGACTGTCAGTGCGAAAGGCAAGATCGCTACCATTGCACTGAACAATCGTATCTTGATGGTGATATCGATCATATTAATATTTATATTACTCATGCTCCGAATATACTTTGTTACTTGTGTAAACGGGTAGAAAAGTACCTACGTCATTATCGTGATAGAAGCTTTGTTTATATGTTTTTCTTATAATTAGAGATGATAACTGTTTAAAGACCTTTCATTGTAATAGTCTTGTATGATTTGGTAGTTTTCTCCATAATATAACCACTTCATCCAATTGCTACCTTCAGCCAACATCCATCGTCAGTCCCGATAGCAATTGCTACCATATTCAAATTTCCGCGGGGCCTGTTGTTTTTTTTTTAATTACGATTAATTTTTGAGTTACAGAGATCCAAATATTCTGTGGTGGATTCTTTATTTAATCAGCTTTACGGTAGTATTATTAGTTAATAATAATAATTAGTTTTTGTTTGGTTCTAGCTTCATATTTTTTTTTATAAAATGCCATTTAGCTAGAAAATGGCATTTTTATCTAAGAGTCCGACATTTTTTCAAAATTTGCGCAACATTAGGACAAGTGGATAAGCGAGAAAAAACAGCCCTTGCCGAGTTTCTTGCGGTCTTTGCGGTTTAATAAACGCATTGTAAATACTCACTTTGAATAGAACTTCTTTTATCTTTATAATAATTTTACATGGACGACGACGTGGGCAAAAGATAGTTAATAATTAAATTTACTTACCGACATCTATTGCTGTATGTGACACCATTTGTTGCACACACAGGACTGTAGTCAGCTGTGCAAACGCAACCAGATGCAGATTGACCACCCATCATGAGGCAGGCCAAAACCAAAAGTGTTAGTGCTAGAAAAATCATTGAATTGTTGTTAAAGTAAGTATTAGTAACAGTTGCAAAAAACCTACACCATTATGGTTTGTATTTGTATTTCGTTTTAAAGTTGAATTCATTGTCAGTTTTAATATGTTCAAGTTATGATTTAGTGAAATAAGCTCCTATAATATAAAAAAAAGATTTTTTAAATAATATCCATTTCTAATTCCTATTTTATATAATAAACAAGCTGACCCAGTCACGCTTCACTGTGGTTCAGACAAGTTGGAACAAAACCAGCTAAATGAAAAAAAAAACATAAAAATCGGTGTAGTAGTTCCGGAGGTTGTCGCGGTCAAACAGGGAATTTTTATATATAAAAAATATATTTATCTATTATTTTTAACAGAACATTAGATAATATCAACTCTGATCTCAGGAGCAGACTTAAGTCCCGCCTGAGAACAACTTTTGAGTCGAGTCGACATTTTCAAATTTTTGTTTAAATAGCTTAAACCACTGTTATATCTTAATCGATTGTCTTTATCAAGCCCAAGACAGAATACCACGGACGGGTTATATGTACTCGGAAATACAGACGCAGGAGAGAGTTCCACTACTTTGTTGTGCGCATTATCAAAGATGTAGTAAACCACTTGGTACGACACGTAGAAACAGCAACCAAGAAAAGGTCTATTTAGTAATTTTGTTTCATATATCCAAAAAAATCTTACCGTATGTAAACTTCATGGTGTAAATAACACAGTTCATACATAACCAACTGATGCACGAAATGTATTTCATCCTTATAAAGATGGCGGTAGCAGGAAAAATAAGTTGCAATGACACTTACATGATAACGGTGAGATTTTCCCAGAGAATAAAACTATAACTTTATGAATCATTTTAGCGTACAAACCACAAGAACAATAAGTATTATTATTTGTATCTCATTCGTATCAGAATCTTTGTAATAATCATATTAATAATATTACATTTACAACAATTAACCTAGCCCAAAGTAAGCACTATAAGGCTAGTGTTATGGATACTAGGGTATCGGGTAGACATACATATATGATACATAAATAAGTAATATTGATAGAAATATATATATGAATACCTATGACTTGGCTACAAATGCTCGTATTCATTACATAAACATCTGTTTCTTCTGGGACTCGAACCCAGAACTAATGGTGCGTTTTGCTTTTTTGCTCGATATCAATAATGGCAACATGTAGACATTTGAAATATACAAAAAATACTCAGTTGTATTTCTATTTTAGTAATTAATAATATGAATTTTGTGTACCTACTGTTATTTACCTAGTCAATGGTACGGAACCCTTCGTGCGCGAGTCCGATTCGTACTTGACCGGTTTTAACTTATTGAAGAACATATAGATAAACAGACAGACCAACAAAAATTAAAAAAATAGTAGAATTAGTAATTAATAGAAAATTGATTATAAACTTTGTCCATAAATATAAATGTACAGACAGAACTTACAGATTTATATAGTAGTATAGATTACAGAGAAAGTGCTCAAAAGTGGTTGAAAACATCGGTCTGGATTTTGTCTGAGTATCGATGGTGAACGTGAAGTCGCTTATTCTCTGTATATTATTCTAATGTATAAGGATACTTACTTAAAACACATACTTGTTGTCTTCGTTGTAATCGACGATGTAATAAAACTGCTATTATTCAGATAACACAATAATTTTGTTTTTGTGGATTATGTATGATGAGGGCGTATATTGTTGTAAATGTGATTACTTCTGTTAAAGCTGACGAGTTTCTTGCGCCCATTCTTCTTGTCAGTTAAAAGACGTTGAATGGGTGGTAGGTAAAAGTGTTGGACGATTCAAACCAACTTAAAGTGCATTTGATGAAGTTATTTTTATTTGTTACCTACAGTGGTAACCCAAACGAAGTACAGAAGCATCGATGATGAATATTGCAGCTCGCTGCATTGCTAGTATAACTGAAAAAAATATTATCTCACCCGAAATCACTAATATTATAGATAATACTAGCGGCCCGTCCCGGCTTCGCACGGGTGGACAAAATTCTTTAAATTTTTTATATTATTAAATATTTTTCCGTTAGCGCCATCTAGCGTCCGGTAGACGAACTACTTGCGGTTAACGCGTTGCTATGGTAACGTTATTGATACAATGGAAAAATAGCGGGGAAAAAGAGCGGTCAGACAAAGGCACAAACCACTGTGATCTTAGATTATAGATTGATATCAAGAATAACCATTAGTATAACATTGACAACCTCCATGATCGAGTGGCTTAGATGTCAGTTTGTATGGTAAAGTTACTCTGTGGTCTCGAACCCGGCCGGGTCAATGTTGAAATTGAACTTGACTCGGGTCTGGGTATTTTGGTCCATCGTTGTTTCTGAATTCCATAGCCCAAGTGATTTAGATATTAAACTTGGTTAAAACAATGGGAGTCATACTATCAATAGTAGATTGATTTGGGGAAATAAGCGTATTGATAATTGAGCGAAGCTCTCTTTTAGGCAACTCATAAATTTCTCTTTCACTCATCCTCATTTGTTGGCGTGATAACGTCTTATAAATCGATGAAGACCGTCTGCATGCACGAAAAAGTGTAACGTTCCTCCTGAGCCGAGCGTGCAAGCGAGAGCGCGGAACAAGCAATAGAGAGATCCGATCGGCCTAAGCGTTCGCCTTGTGGCGCATCTATCTCTCTTCCACTTCATGGAGTGAAAAGTTTTGGTTCCATTGTTTATTACAACAACTTAATGTTAATTTATCGAAAAAAAAATAAATTAACTCCTTCTTTGTATTATACAAAATAATGATAATTCATTGAAAATAATTCAATTCAATTCATAAAAGTATGCAATTTTTCATCAATGTTTTCTTATGTCGTTATCACGTAAAATTATCGTCCGTAAACTGACTTTACAGACAACCATTATTTCTTTTACATTCGAAATTATTGCGATTTAAAGTGATGAGACTTTAACTTTGTTTGTATTGTTAACATGTCGCAAATGTCCGATTCAGGTTTCCATACTTATTTCTTTTTCGGAGCTAGCGCCATCTGTAGTACAACATATCAATTTTGCTACGACGTGTGCGGTACCAGCTGTTTACAAGTGTTGCCGCTGTTGTATGTATAAGAATTGAAGTCTGATACGATTAACGTGAAATATTTTTTATAGTTTCTTATTTAAAAATATGAGTGGAAGAAAAATACACTTGTTATCTATTGATTTATTTATTTAGATATGGAAAACATAATTTTTTTTTGCATATTTTATAGAAACTAGAAGGCATTTGCAAGTGAAAAAAAAAACTTAGAAATAAAACAACCAATACCAAAAAAATATAAAAATACACAAAGCTGATTATCTTAAGAAAGTGTGACGTTTAAGAATAAATTTGAAAATAAGATTACGAAGCAATCACCAAGTGAACATATGAAATAGATCAAAGAAAAGTATCAAATATTTGAACCACATTTTCCAACATAGGCAAGTGTTGCTCCTGCGCAGTCCAAGCTGAAAAAAACACACGATTAGAAATACAACGCAGACTTAATAATAAGTAGAATATAACTATCAATGCCTATAATATGGACAACCATCGTAAGAAGTAGGGTTATAATGTATCGCGCGAACAACTAAGAGTAAGCCTTCGTTCAAAGTTTATTACGGTCTATATATAAAATATAAGATAGGATATAAAATACGCTTGTTAAAAACAACCACGCCTCCGAAGCTCTCAGGTGGGATTTGAACCACGACCTTTCGCTATCCGGGCGAGTGCTCTGACCGCTGAGCTACCGAGACGCTAGCAGACGCGTCATTTACAAACGTATTTCGACTTCTACTATGAGCTAGTATAGTTCCACCAATGTTGAACGCTAACTGGGTCGTTCTTCTTTTTCACCGACAATGGTGTGTCCTTCGTCTTATTATGGCATCTCGTTGGAGTATTGATATTTAAGGTTTTTTTAATTCGGTTCGTATAAACGTCCATATTTTTTTATCTATTAATATGATGCAAGTTTTCATTTTCTCCAACCAACATATCTTTTCGTTTGTTTTCCGTAGAATGCCGTGACAGAGTGGTAAACCGAAATGTGGTCTCTACAGAAAAAGGCCACTCTGTCACAAATATTTTTCAAAAACCAACATTAAAAAAGAATTAATATTTGCCGCTAAGGAAACTTTAATTAGTCCTAATGACAACACAGATGCAATTTCTTTTAAATTCCACACAAATCACAATTATGGATAGTTCAAAAACCAAAAAAAACAGAAAAACGTCGTTTCATTGTTGGTAAAAAAAAAGAACGACCCAACTACCTTCAATAACTGGCAATTACATGTACGTTGTGTTGACATGTAATGCAAAACAAATGAAGCAAATAAAGATTATGTATATGAGCATCGCGTTTGCATCGATATAAGGGTGCTTTCACGGCGCTTAAAAAAACAAAGCTCAGAATAATCCACTATTATCCTATTTATTATTACATGTTATTAATTTGATGTCCTTCCAAAATTTTAATTTTTCAATTAATTTAATTTTTCATTTAATCAGTTTAAATTTAATCAAATTTTTTTTTTTTTTATTTTAATTCTAGTTTTTATAATTATTAGTGTTTTTTAAACATGCTGTTCGCACATAAATTTGAAATTGCAGCCTACCATGTTGTTTTGTTTGTTATAATGTGTGAAAATTAAATTGCTGTAAATGTGTTTTGTGTGACAAATAAAAAAGCATTCGCCGTGCAGTAGAGCTACGAGATCTACTTCTTATTATTAAACAGTTAAGGTTCACATTGGTCTTACATTTAACCGACATCATAGCAGCGTGTTTAGATATTTATTTAAATTGGTTAGTTTGCAATGTCGCCGATAGATGGCGTTATGCTGTTTACTTCATTTTCTATATGGCGATGATGCGATTTTTTGTGAAACACGTATATTAATTTATTATCTATTATTATATTAATTTTGCTACTTATCTTGTGTTTCATTATTACACAAGGATCTTTTTCGGGATTTGTTCATGGTCCTTCGAGCCGACTGGCTGGCTATCACGTGCATAAGCCTTTAGTAATAAAAATAAAACAGTGCCGTCTAGAAACGAACGAAAGAAGTTAAGATTTATAATATAAAACGTAGGAACTAAGTGTTAAAAAAAGATAGAAAGCCACGCTAGCCACGCACACTGACATTAGTGAAAGGGAGACAGAACGCACACTGAGGTGGGGAGACAGTTGGCTCCTATACATATATGTTGTAACGGAATTAAATCTGACAATCTCGTGTAACGGTACAAAGTGACGGATAGAATGGCCGCGCATCTCGAACTTCCGTATAGAAGCTTCGCTTCTAAACTTACCGACACTCATTGGTGTATTCGCGGTTGTCCGTAGAACAAACTGGTTCATATACAGCAGGACAGATGCATCTTATCGCAGTACCATATGCTGCCAAGCTCAGGAACAGAGTGAATACTGAAATCAATTATACTTAAATAAAACCATTTCTTCGAGTTTTTTTAAATTTGGAATGGGTTTGCTCTTGACCTCAATAAAGCCCTGGGGCCAAGACAGGATCCACGATCGAATGAGCTAACCTAGATAATCTATATAAATAAAAATTTATGTTTGTACGTTTGGCCTCTAAACGATCCGAAACTATTATTCACATTGTGATGAAACTTTGATAGAGTAACCTGGTGATGCCCGCAACGGTTCCTGGCCCAAATATATATAAATAAATATTTCTTACACTCAAATCAATTAGCCCAAAGTAAGCACTGTAAGGCTTGTGTTATGGGTACTAAGGTAACGGATAGACATACATATATGGTACATAAATGTAATAATTTTAGAAATATATATTATGTAAATACCCATGACTCAGGTACAAATGTTCGTTTTCATCATACAAACATCTGCCCCTTCCGGGATTCAAACCTAGGACCGTCGGTGCAAAAAGCAGGATCGCTACCGCTGCACCAGACGGTCTTCTATATATATATATATTCGTGGTAAACTAAATGATTATTGCATTCTCTACTAATCAACCTTTGGGATTATTCTAATTTAAAAGCGGTATAGGCCCAATGGATATAGATATATTTACTTTCATACATAAACTATATAAATATATACAACTAAATATATTAATATAAGTTATTTGCGGGATTGCTACCATGTACCTTGTTATTGAGTTTCCGATATTTCGGCACTGTTGCAAGTGCCATGATCACGGAGCGACTGAAGTAATTGCGGGTAGGCTGTTATTGGCAGAAATATCGGTCTACCCTCCGACGAAGTCTCTTATTGCGTTCGTTACCCGTACCACTGTTCACATTCTCACTATGCACTTGGGATTGTTCTCGACACACAACACTTCAGTATCGGATCGCGACACGACACATTTTTGATTTTTTCGGTTTTTACACATACGAACCACTGGATTCCAGACATTCGTGATCATGGCACTTGCAACAGTGCCGAAATATCGGAAACTCAATAACAAGGTACATGGTAGCAATCCCGCAAATAACTTATATTACTATAATGTAAGTGACCATGAAAGTTTAAAACAATATATAAATATATTAAGTTCTCACACTTCCTCGCACATTACACATTTGAATAAAAATTTTAATGCCTTAATCATTCTGTGATCACGGCTTCTATAAAGGAATCGAAACATCAGGATTAATTATAAAGTAAATTATGCGAAAAAAACTTTAAAAATGTTGTTACTACTTCCCTACTAATATTATAAATGTGAATGTAAGTTTGTTTGTTATGCTTTCACTTAAAAACTACTAAACCGATCATCATGAGACTTCGTACATGTATTCTTTGAGGTATTAGAAGTAAAATAGGATACTTTTTATTGAAAAAAAATGCAGGTGAAGCCGCGGGTAAAAGCTAGTATTAAATAAAATAATACATTTATGTATGATGAACATTTGTTACCCGAATAAATAGGTTTACCTGTATCATTATAAACATGTTCGAGTTCTTTGGCTTCTTGCAAATCATAAGGTATA
Source organism: Calamotropha paludella (assembly GCA_927399485.1). NCBI lineage: Eukaryota > Metazoa > Arthropoda > Insecta > Lepidoptera > Crambidae > Calamotropha > Calamotropha paludella. Next base: position 1,100,724 of record OV656822.1, read on the forward strand.
ATTTTCCTCGTTGAAAACACTCATTAAATAGCTGAATATGCGTCAGTTAACAGTTTACCCGTTTTTTCAATAATTGTACTATGAATATTAATTACGTATTGTATTTAAAATCATAACAATATACAGTGCCACGATTTGGATTTTACAGCTGTGTCATTAGCCGAAATAACCATGTAAAGAAATAAAATATATTAAAGTTTTTATATGTGGAGAATAATCTTCAGAACTACAAATTAAAACATTTTTATTAGATTATTGCACTGGAAATGTGGTGCTGGAGACGAATGCTGGGAATTTCGTGGACTGAGTTTCGCACTAACGACTCGATCCTTAAAGAACTCGGGATTAAACAACGTCTGCTAGCTACGGTGTGAACTCGGATCCTCGGTTTCTTTGGCCACATATCCCGACGAGGCGGAGAGTCCATAGAGCGTCTGCTTATGCAAGGGAGAGTGGAGGGCACCAGTCCTAGAGGAAGATCTCCAATGAGGTGGACTGACCAGATCAAAGCCAGTATCTCAGCAAACATAAACGAATGCGCTCGTAAAGCTGCCCTACGAGAGGAATGGCAACGTGTTGTGAAACGGGTCACTCAAGAACCTGCATAATGACCACGACCACTTTGACAAGAGTGTACCGATGAAGAAGATGAAAGAAGAATTAGATCCTTAGGCTATACATTCACTTAATAACGTATGAGCCGGATGAAGTGGAAAATAATAATAATATTTCTTTTTAGCACACGAATTAGCCTAGTACAAAGTTAGCACTGAAAGGCTTGTGTTATGGATAGACTAACGGATAGACATATGATACATAAATATGTAATAACCGTAGGAATATATGTAAATACCCATGACTCTCCGTATTTATTAAGTAAGATTTTGTTTAAATGTTCTGGAGCTAGACTGCGTTCGTGTGATATTTTTTAGGTATCACATTGCAAAACTAATTACGGTAAAATCGCTACATCCTAACTAAACTAATGTAAATTTTAATCATATTTAATACCAAACTTACGACATTCAAAAATGATATTTTCAAAACTTGTTTAAGTAAGTTAAAACCTTAATTTGTTATTGTTTTTATCGTTAGTGTATTCATTTATAATTGCGTTACATGCGATATTGATAGCAGTCTAAATACATTGTTTCTAGGCTCTAAACAATCGCATGTACCTTAATAGGCACAGCAATAAGGAAGAGAGAGGGGCAGACATTTGTTAAAATTTGTCTTTAAAATATTTGATAGAGTTGATAGAGTAGTAGCATTTTGTAATTAAGAGCTTTTTTAAAATATTTTTAAATTTATTTATATTGGTTTCAGCTTTTAAATATTCTGGTAATTTGTTAAAGACTTTTATAGACATTGAATATGGTCCGGAACTATGTAGTTTTAATTTAGAAGTTATTTGCACAATATTATTGTTGTATCGCGAATTGTAACATCGAGGGGCGTCTCCTACCTTCACATACAAGTATGCTTGCTTTTTCATAAATTTACATATTTCTAATATGTAGATGCCATGTGATCGTACAGTTATTACTTTATGTATTATTATTAATTATCACTAGTATGGTCTTGGTAGGTAGAACTTTTTGTCCGTTCAATATTATGTATTAGTTAGTGGTGGAAACTCTTAGCTTTTGTACTAAAATTCTGTTTTATTAACAATGTTCCATTTCATGCTGTATGTTTCCTTAATAAATAAATTAAAATTAAAATGACTCGGGTAGCAATGCTCGTATTCATCACACAAACTAACCCTTCCGAGATTCGAACCTAGGACCGTCGGTGCTAAAGGTACAATACAAATAAAAATATCTATACGTAGGAATACATGTAGATAGTCCTTACTAAAATTTTTTCGTCCATTCATATACCTACATAATTAATGGGCCGTACTTGCAAAATCCAGTACCAGGGGTTTCCTGGTACGTTACATTTTAAATACCAGAACTAAAACTTAGGTCTCAAATTTAGTATTTCTTTTATTTCATGAGAATATAGACTATAATAACGTTAAAATAAGGAACAAAATCGCACACACAGTAATCACTTCAAACGTAAGTTTTAATTAATTAGAAACTTAGTTTTTATTTGTTTAATTATGGATTGGTTAATTTTTGGGCCATAACTTGAAACTTTTTCCTTTCTTTCTCTATTTAAATAAATTAACACTGTGAAATAAAATATTATTATAAATTTTAATACTCACTGAATAAGTACTTCATGTTGATACAGTTTATCAGTCTGCTTACAACTCAGCCTTATTTATATAGCGACTGTACTGTACATACACCTGATATGTGGTTCCGTGGGCAAATAAATTAATAAACAGAAGATTTTATTGATATAATTGGTTTGGTGCACACATCCTGCCTTTCGCAACGACGGTCCTCGGTTCGAGTCCCGGAAGCCGTAGATGTTTGTGTGATGAATACGAGCATTTGTACCTGAGCCAGGCGTATTTAATATATATTCCTGTGAATATTACATATCTATGTATCATATATGTATGTATATCCGTTACACTAGAATCTATAATACAAGCCTTATAGTGCTCAATTTAGGCTAGGCTAATTGAGGTGAATTTATGAAATATTATTATTATAATAATTATAAATTTTACAGTTAAATGTCAAAAAATATGATAATTACACAGGTTTTTCTTTTTTATTGATTGCTGTATACTTGTAAAAGTATTTATTACATTAGATTTATTACATTAGATTTAGTACAAATAGATGGCGTTGAGGTCAGCTTCAGAAATGCATCGAAAAATGGGACAGGTCTGCTATTCGACCTCAAAGTGTCGCCTCGATAGCAAGGGGATGTGAATTCGAATCCCCCTTGAGACAAATTGATAAAGTGATTTTTATCAAGACTATTTAAAATTAGCTCTTTTATGAATATTTTTATTACTTGCATTTTTTAATGCTTACTTATGTGATAAATTATTTCTAATAGATTGTTTTAGTATTTTTCTATTAATAATAATAAATCATATAAGATGGCATTAAAATGCAAAATACCTACATAAAATCTTTAAAATAAAGGGCTGTTTCATTTTAATCGATTGTTCAAATTAAAAATGTATTTTCGAATGCGAGAGAATGTTCCTCTCATTGATGAGACAACGCTGGCCTATAGAATAAAATTAGAAAAGTACTAATTTTGACGAATATTCACAAAGCCAGGTAGCTCAATTGGGAGAGCATTGGACCGGACAACCAAAGGTTGCGGGTTCGATCCCCGCCTGAGTTTTTACTGGTGAGCCGAGTCGATTTTTTTTTGTATTTTTTTATGAAAATTAAATAATATAAGTAGATTCTTTAAGATTAGTTTAATTTCTCAGTTGCCAACAATCATATATTTTGTTAATTACTGTAGCGCCCTTTCATTGAAGTCCTTTGGAATTTTAAGATGCAAAAATCATTATGTGGACACGGCTCTTATAAAAGTAGCCTGTTTTTAAATTTGTTATTAACGTCTTTAATTAATTCGGTTATTTTTGGTATATTTTCCAAAGGTTGGTTGTGTTGGTTCATATGTAAATTAAATATTATTTTGATAGAATTATATTATTTATACGGAACCAAATTAAATTGTTATTTAAATCTACATTATCAACATGTGTTTTGTACACTATTCAACAATTGTTTTATTTTCCTTATTTTTATATTTTTCTTTTGTGTTGAAATATTGAAATACGCCTTTGTCCGTCTGTCTTGTTTATCCATTTTATGTTAGACTTAATTCTTAAATAAAACACTTTTCATATCTTTTGTAATAAACATATAATTTATTGCATTGCACTTTTATTTTTATGATTTCCGTGGCAAGTAAGGCAACACTAGTTTAAGCGGTTCATGTCATTAATTTTTTCACATGTGTAGTGTATGACCTTGTTGGTTTTTTTTATTAAGCGATTCGTTGCTGATGGCACGCCTGTCGTGTCATCACTTTATTTTGGGTGAGGGCGTTAGCCACTGAAACCGTGTCATTTTTAAATCTATAATGATAACTCCAATAAATCAAGTTTTAGGGAAATCAACCCAGAATAAAACTATCTTCATTTTTCACGTAAACCAAGCCCGTCGCCTTCGTTTCTGTAATTGTATGTAGCAACGAATCGGTTAAGCTATCCACTAACTACAAAATTTTATGCGCATGCATGCACCAATATTCAAAAAACTTTTTCAAGTCTGTCGCAGACACCTCTTCTAAGATTTCCTCGTATCTTTGTAACGGTTTTCCCTGTCTGGGTGTTCACCTTCGCTTCCCAGGCTAGTCGGGTAAAACAAGAGTCAGGGGAGGTGTCGGGGCTCAGAGGACGGAGCGAGAATGAAGGGGAGCGTGCTGCATAAATTTAATTTTAAACATAGGGCGCCTTTGCAACACACCAAAATACTTCACTCTCACACCCTCTCAAATCAAACTTCCTTCAACAGGGAAACACTACAGCATAGTTCTCGAATTATTTATTCAGTATATTGGAGTAAGTATTATATAATTATTCATTGTTCATTATATATTCGAATTGGTAGTACAGAATATGAGGAGCTCAATTATTAAATCTATACCTCCTTAACCTATCTTAGATTTGTATAAATGGTAACCTTATTATTTAATAAATTGTTATCTCTGAACATAGAACACGGGACATGGAACGTGGAACATGGCTGAGGTAATGTTTTCCCCGCTGCTATCTATTATTTATGTAAATATATATATATAAATGGTTAACTCACAGCTTAAACCGTCCTATTTGAGTTGCTACATACGATCAGGTGTCCGGGTAACGCAGACTTCCGAACCTCCTTTGACTTGACAGCAAGCTCGCAGTAACTCCCAATGACTATGCATATCCTTGTCGGTTATTAAGGTTGGTAAAATCAGTAGCATAAAAGTAAATCAGAAAAACAAAAGAGAAAAAAAAAAACCCACTGGGCCACAGTGGGTTTTCCTGCAATTAAGTTGGACTCCAGTAGACTCTTTAAAGCTTAGGGGGCCATATCATAATTCATGTGAACCCCTTATCACCGACACGTGGTAAACCTCGATACGAAAAATTATGTTGCATAGATTAATAGAAATATCTATTATAAAATTGTCATGGTGGCGGCTTCCGACATCCACGTGTTAGTTAAATTTCATCTGCCAAAAAGCAGGTCGAGATATGTGTAAATTATGAACATTTACAAAAATTAGTCGAGCACAATAGTGCCGCTTGAAGAAACAATATCAAAAGGAAATGACCCCTTGACAGCTGAATACTCATAATTATGATGGAACAGGGAGGCAAAGGGTACACTAGAACATACTGCCACAACCAGGCAGAATTTATCGCTGGATCTGGAACGACGAATTGAAACACAAAGGAGACTAAATATCAGAAGCTAACTTCATAAAAATATGGTGTTACATCTTTCGGCGATGAAAACTGTATTCCTGTCAGTTGTTTTTTTTTATTTTAGGGAATTAAAAGCACTCACATGGTACCAGAACACTGTTCTGGTACCATGTGAGTGCTTTTAATTGTTGGTTTATTGGCAGTATGTTCTAGTGTACCCTTTGCCTCCCTGTTCCATTCCTGTTCAAAGTTCTAAGTCATTTTCTTATTCTGTTCAACAGAATAAGAAAATGACTTAGAACTTTGACTGGTATAGTGTCCAAAAATGCCTCGTTTTGAGCGCTAAGTGCCTGCGCAATTTCGTGGTAAAACTTCTGGCATTCATTTTGTATTGATGCTGCTTTCAGTATGCCATTCAGAATTAATGGTTCTTTGATTTTGTAATGGAATCAACACCAGATACTCCGAGAAACTAACCAACAACCAATTTTTTTTCTGCACTTCTTAGTTACTTCACTTTGGTAGGTTTTGTTTCGTTTTGAAAAAGCCAATCTGTCGACTAGACGTTTCGTTTCTGGTTTATTGATGACTCCAAGATTAGTCACCCGTCACAATGTCGTAAACGTTCCGAGACGAATCTCTCCCGGTTTTAGGCTTTGAAATCTTAAAAAAAACATCACACGAAAATATTCCTGACGTGGATCCATTTTTCATTGAGACACCATAATTCAGTTTAACTTTCAAAAACATGTGAACGGAAATTCGTAATTCGAACGACGGTACTTTTACTTGTAAATATGTAGTTTTTTAATTATTATAATCTGCCAGGACTTTATACATAAAAACTTTATTTAGCAAAACTTTCTGACTGGCTTGGTGTTGATTACATCAAGACCTATTTACTATCAATCATTATTTTAGTCGAAAGACGTCTACAGTTTTTTTTTTATTTGATTGGGTTTGCTCTTAATCACAATCAAGCCTGGGAGCCAAGACGGGGTCCACGATGGAACGAGCTAACCCAGAAGGTGCCTATCCACGCTGGTTTTAAAAACGTACGGGTTATAAGTACTCGGAAATACAGTCGCATGGAGTCGTTTGGTGCGACAGCTAGGAATAGCAACCAAGTAAGAGTCGTATCCCGCAGTGAGACTGGATGTCCGATGGAAAAAGGAAGATAGCGATATGAGCATATGCAGCTCCTGAGCACACTCTCCAAAATACATTATGTAAAATACCGACAGACAGGCAACTTTGCGGCGGTGAGCTAAGGTGTGACTCTTGCTCTTCACCAATTTGCTGTTACTAATGAGCCTCTCATCTGTGCACTGAATCGTGTCCAGTGCAGCAAGTTGGTATTTTGCTGAGCCGTCCCAGATGGAGGCCTTGGGAACAGGGAAGAGGGCATAGTCTCCAATCTTAGCAGTCCGTTGCAAGAGAGCAGTAAAAGAAAATAGAGTAAATATACGAGGCACCTTCTGGGTTAGCTCGTTCCACCGTGGATCCTGTCTTGGTTTCCGGGCTTGATTAGGATCAGGAGCAAACCCATTCAAAATAAAAAAAAGTATGTGTGCAATTCACACGTGCTAGGAGTCGAACCTTCAAAAATAATACGTAGACGTATGCAAAATACCACGGTTGTTGTGATGCCTTCTCTCAAGATTTATACTACGCATGCGCACACAAACACGTATTAACACACGTACATAATGCTTCCTATCTCATTGTCTTCTATGTTAAATCTTATGTATTTATGTCTCTGTCTCTTTTTACTGTCGCTTTTTCGTTTCATCGACTTTCAAATAATAACGATGTTTCATCATAGAACTTTTCACTTCAAAAATACGATAAAAATATAAAAAATTACAATAATTTGGCAAACCTTAATAATTATTTTGTAGTCTATGGGAAGTGTATGGTGATTACAACGTATTTGAAAATAACCTTTAAAATAATCAGAAACCATACGGCACGATTCAATATTTTTAATAAAGTTATAAGACAGTAGCGACCTATCCCGGCTTCGCACGGGTGGACAAAATTATTCAATTTCTTCTAGCATTAAATATAGCCTATGTTACTCAGCGTGAATGTAGCTTTCCAATGGTGAATGAATTTTTGAAATCGGCTTTTTAGTTTTTGGGTTTATTCATTGCAAACATACAAAAATACAAATCTTTCCTCTTCATAATATTAGTGTAGATTTAAATAAAACAACTTCTTATCGGATATTTGCGCATACTTTATATCAATTCACGTTTCCACCAATAAGACAATTATATCATTTTATATTTACAAGTTCATAGATTTAATAAAATTTAGATCTAGTAGTATAAGTTGCATGGGCCCATATGGTGAACATCAGTATCCGCACATTGTAACCTGAAAAAAAAATGTTAAAGTCATATTTTTTGCTTTTAAATTAGGAAAGGTTTAAATTAAAATTAAAATAAAACAATTATTCAACGAACACTTGCATGATTTATATTTAATCCTAAAGTTTCGACGTCTTTACAGGAACCGTGATCACAGAATAACTACGGAAGATCGTCATACTTGAGCTACTGTTATCTCCAAAATATTTCAATTGTTATTATCAAAAAAGAAATCGAAAGTTACCCGATTGTAAAGACATGACGACCATTACCTTAGTCATCCTGTGATAACAGCTCCTGTAAAGGAGTCGAAACGTCAACATTAAATATAAAGTGGATGTTAGAAAAAATCTCTACTCTGTAAGAGAATATTTGGATATGTAGTTTAGAATATTAATTTAATTTTAATTTCAATTACCATAATAATTATTTGCATGCTAGAAATTGGCAAAACATGCTGAACATTATTGTAAACACTGTATCTGTTAATATTTTACCATGTTTCTGAGCAAAATAAACATCATCAACATCATAAACATCATTTAAAATATGAGCTAATATCAGATAAAAAGGTGATTTATTTAAATGTGTAATATGCGTGGAAGTTTATAATCTAAATAAGTTATAACATATGAGATTTTTGACGCTATTTTACATTATCAACTCACATTTAGACGACCATTTGTTGCAACGGTAGCGATCCTGCCTTTCCTACCAACGCTTCTGGGTCAGAGTCCCGGAAGGGGCAGATGTTTGTGTGATGACTATAGTTCCTGGCATATAAGTTGAACCTAGTTTTGAAATCACGTAACATGCGCAGTAGTGGATATTGCACCTAAACTTGCTATTGCGCATGTCACGTGATTTCAAAACCAGGTTCGACATATATGCCGGGGACCATACGAGCATTTGTACCTGAGTCGTGGATATTTATATATATTTCCATAATGATTACATATCTGTGTATCATATATGTATGTCTATCCGCTACCCTAGTATCCATAACACAAGCCTTATAGGGCTTACTTTGGGCTAGGTTAGGCTAAGAAATATTACTATTTTTCTCACAGACCATTAAAAATTATCGAAGCTAGTTACTTTTCAATTGTTAATATGGTAAAATACTAGATATTATGCCCTACTGTTCAATTGATTATATGTACTATCGAGGTCTCTCGTGCCTTACCACTTAGTAGAAATATTCGTTTGAACTGATCGCATCGGACACGCCCACTCGACCCATACCTATCCCTAATTGCCTTCGTATTTTACTACGATTTATACTACGGCCAATCATAAACAACTAGTTTTAAAATCGTCCTTGATGTCAGTACCTACTGTCAACTGTCAATCTGCTTCTAAATGCTCTAACTTGCTTGTTTGCGCACGCAAGCCATTGTTGAATGAATGGAGCGGGGCGTGGCCTGAAGCGATAGGCGTCGTGCAGTGTGCAAGCTACTTTCGACTTAGGACTGATAAGGCGCCAGAGGCTTCGATAGTACATAAGTAACTCCAACCATATTTATCGTAAAATATATTTTCTTTCATACGTATTATATTAGCTGATCGAAAATGTAACCAAATAATGGTGCTTGGAAAAATATTGTTTGTTCTCCTAGCGATCTAGTAGGTGGCTTTATATTAAACAGATTATTATTTTTACAAGAAATCGTGACATAATATAATTATCTGTACCCTGAAAATGGTATTTATTTGAAAGTAACATTTACACAAAGAAAGTTCCAAAAAATATATCCATTTAAAAAAGTCAACGTTATGTCTTCAAGGTGCACTTTAACGGAACATTAATTTGAGGTTGACTTTTAAGATACATGTTTGTGCCACTTTAGACGTGTTTATTATTTCACCGTGAACTGTACAAAAAACAGTTTTATTTCAACCCAACCAAATTAAGTTTACACCATTTGTAATTCATATTAATTGGTTGTACTATCTAATAAAAATCATAGATAATCATCTATACACTAGCAATGCATGACAATTAATAAATTATATAAATAAACAAGGTTTGTAAATACTTTAATAAAATCATCGAAAAATATATTGTTGTATTGATCAGAAAAGCGAAAAGTTTTACAGAAAATAAAAAAAAAACCTGACTGTATTATCGCGTAATTATAAATAATAATTGTTACGAGTGTGGATTTTATTTAGATGAAACAAACGCAATAAAGTTGCACATTAAAAAAACATCAACTTTTAATTATAAAAACTTATTGAGAGTTTTTTTGCGAATAATTTATAATTAATCCTGACGTTTCGACTCCTTTACAGGTGTAAGGAACGTGCCCGATCAATATATTGTGAAGGTAGTAGAAAATATATCGCTGGTTTGCGAAAATAGCAACGGAACTAATAACTTTTGATTTTATGTAATGAGGTTTTCAAATTTCTTATAAATCTTTTATCGCATACCAAAAAATGTAATCGTATCTCTTTCGAGCGAACGGTGGCGCAATATCTGCGTTGTGTCTCTGTTCACAATAAAATATCAAAGATTTAAGATCGTTTGGCATATTAAGTTCAATTTGACAGATTTTTTATTTGCGTCGATATTCTCGCAAACCAGCGATATGACGACCATTGCCTTAGTCATCCAGTGATCACGGCTCCTGTAAAGGAGTCGAAACGTCAGGATTAATAATAAATTATTCGCAAAAATCCTAAATAATGTTTTATTTAAATGTATAATGTGAGCGGAAGTAAACTAAAAAGCATCAACTATCAGATTGTATCGCCTGGAAATCAAATTCGTTACAAAGAGTTGCAATAAAAATTCTCCCCATTACAACGAGTGCTCATCAAGAAAAGCTGATTTTGCAAACGTGCCAATCTTCGCGAAGCTGAATCTCATAATAGTAAATCGTGTAAAATGTTCAACAAACTTTGAACCCTGTAGACTTCTGTCGTTTATTAACGAAAGTCTTTACTAACAGGGTAAACTTAAGTATTCTAAGACATATAATTTCACCTATATCAAATACTATTCACAAGTCAAAAGACATGTTGTTTCACTGCAAAATTATTCATATATGTGTCCAGTTAACATTTTTCTATCTATAAATATCGATTCTCTGTGTCTACAGAGATTTTACTCTTCAACTTGCGTCCCGCCTCGAATCTGATCGGCTTAAACATAATCTACATATATAAATTCCCTGTCACAGTGTTTGACCGCGATAAACTCCGAAACTATCCAAACGATTTTGCTGTTTTTTTTTCATTTTGCTGGATTTGTTCCGACTTAAGACATAGGATAGGTTTCATTTGAATTTAAAATCAAAAATATTATTTTTGCTGGGCCACAGCAACTCGTGACCGGGTCAGCTTGTAACAATAATATTTCTTACATACACACCAATTAGCTTTGCCCAAAGTAAGCACCGTAAGGCTTATGTTATAGATATTAGGATAACGGATATACAAACATATATGACACATAGATATGTATTATTTAAATAAATATATACTAACACCCATGCCTCAGGTCCAGATGATTGCATTTATCACAATAATATTTGCCCATTCCGGGACTCGAACCCAGGATTATCAGTGCGAAAGGCAGGATTGCTATTGTTGCGTCAAACAGGCATCAAAAATCTAACTTTCAAATGGTTCAAGAATTTTTAAACAATTATTAAAGCTGTCTTTGTCAACACAATACTATAAGATTTAAGTGATATTTGACAGCGAGAATGGGTCTCAAAGTATACCAGCTTATAACTTGCTTTGTAAACATACAGATTAAAATAGGTCTTTAATAAGCCTCCTGTCAACTCTCTCTCTCCGCCTCTGTTTACCGCCTGTGATAATCGTGTTCGACCGTGACTAAAATTAATCCAAGTTGATCGAGGCTGGCGTTTATATTTACAGCCATAATCCATCAACCTTTAGATGCATACGAATATTCAAAATCCATTCCCTTTTTAATAATATTGTGTTATTTAAAAATTAATATTAAACCTATTCTATGTCTTAAGTTGGTATAAAATCCAGCAATTTGAAAAAAAATCAAAATTGGTTGAGCGGTTTCGGTGTTCATCGCGGTCAAACACAGGTCTTTTTATAGATATACTAACTGACCCGGCCACGCGTTGCTGTGTTATAAATTAAAATGAAACCTAAGTCGTAAATCGAACAAAATGAAGAAATCATCATAATCGGATGAGTAGTTTCGGAGTTCATCGCGGTCAAATACTGTGACAGGGAATTTTTATATATATATAATCCCTACTAATATTATAAATGTGAATGTAAGTTTGTTTGTTATGCTTTCACGCAAAAACTACTAAACCGATCATCATAAAACTTGGTACATATTTTCTTGGAGGTATTAGAAGTAACATAGGATACTTTTTATTGAAAAAAAAATTTGCGGGCGAAGCCGCGGGAAAAAGTATCGTATATATTTAAGTGTATATTTAATAGCCTTTCTAATAGACATTAAAAAGGCTTTTTGTATGGATATTTTACGAACGATTATTTTTGTTACTAATAATATTATACTTTCTTACTATTAGCACGATTGTTACAGTACATGCATATTTTATATCTTATAGAAATATTGCATTGTAAATGCAATAAAAACATAATCTAGCAGTTCACAAATATAATAAATAAAAAATTGTTTACTGAAACGTTTCTTACTTGCATATGTTCCCATAAGTGCAGCCGTTGGTTCCACATACTGGCTCCACATACTCGAGGCAGGAACAATTCGGTTTCGTGTAATAGCATATTTTCCTGTGTAGACCGCCAGTTTGGGAAATGCCCAACAGAAAGACTATGACGAGGGCTGAAAAAAGGTCAAAGAAATATTTTATTTACAACCATATAAAAAGTTTAAAAAGGTTTATATAATCTATTACTGTATCAATTTATTTATATTTGATAAAAATAACTTAATATCCATAGACATGTGTATAAATAACAATGACTCAGATACAGACGCTCGTATTCATCACACAACCATCTGCCCCTTCCAGGATTCGAATCCAAGACCGTGGGTGCGAAAGGCAAGATCGCTACCGTGCACCAAACGAACGTCCAATACGATAATACATTTAGCTTATAAAACAGTATCGTAACCAGTTGTGTAAATCACTGGGTTCAAAGTTACAGACAGTACTAACCAATAAGGACCTTCATCTTAAACTGGTTTTGATTCATCTCTGTTCAGAATCAGAGCTGACATTTGTTTTATACCGGATAGAAAATAGCATAAGTTCGTAAAACCTATTCAAATATATCAATAATTAAATATGGAGACTATAGAACAAAAGTTTATTATATTATTATTCGTTTGTTTACTTACTTTTTTAAAACAATTATGATTGTCTTGTTTTTTTATTATAATACTGAATCACGCTGATAAAGAACAAAGAATTGTTGAAAAAAAGGTTTTGATAAAAATTACTAGTTTTTTTCTTCATATTTTTTTAAGTGAGCTAAGATGCGATCTAGGCTGTGACGCGCTTGCCTAGAAGATACCTATTCACTCGTAACTTGAAGACCCCTAAATTGTATTTATCAGGAAATACAGATTTCAAAGAGTTCCACTCCTTATAGGTACGTATTACAAAATTGGAACCAAAACGCTTAATGCGACTCTTTGGTATATAAACCATGTAGCGGTGGCGCCTATTTATAAGTCTGGTTGTCGGATAAAAAATCGGAACGGCGGAACAAGGTTGTGCAATTCTGCTGCACACTCTCCGAAATCATTGGTCTTTACGAGTCCACTGACAAAGGCCTGCTCTTAAGAGCGCTACAAAGAGTGACTGTTAGCAATTTGCAGCCATTGGCTTTCCGAGACCTTTGCCAGAGCATCAATTCATGTAGTGAGGAACTCCCCTTACGTTGCATAGCCAAATAAATAAATAAAATAAAATAATTTTATTCAATATGAGTATTCACAATGTGCGTATTAAACGTCAAAGCTTCCCATGGTTTCGTAAGTTCTACGTCAGGAGACCATTGTATAGAGAAGAAACCGCAAGAAACTCGACAAGGGCTAGTTTTTTTTCTCTTTTTATATATAACATTACATACATCATGCAAGTAAACACCGAGCATAGCTCTCTCCATAGCACGCTAGGTGAATGTGCTTGTTTTAGAGACCAACGGTTGAGAACTAGCTAAGTTTCAGTACTGTATGTCTGTAGACGGCTGTTTAAAGACCCGGAGGTCACTACGGATAGTCGACGAACGTAATAAATTATCCCCGCCCCCGATGGCCTGATTATACTGGCAACTACAACTACAATGCCCCTCCAATTCATCCATACAGGATAAACACAGTTTAGTTAGTCATCACATACTCATGTAGCGGCTGCACACCACACTCGTAGTGAGCAGACCGGTCGCTAATTTGCGCATTACCAGGTACAGACACAGTCGTGGCGTGTGGGCGCTTCTCTCGCACACGCCACGACGTACGATAGCCGAGGTCCGAACCCTTAGAGGTACCCCGTACTCCCTTTCCAGCTAAATCGCTCTATATTCTGGTTCGGCGATACCCATGGGAGATGCCGCCCATCTAGAAAACTACTATGGTGGTTCGCTTCTCTCGGCTTGAGGTCCTTTTAAGGATCTTGCCGTCCCAAAATCCGGTATCGTTGTTGAGGTCATCTGCGAGGGAACCATTTATAAAGCATAATAACAATTGACATAAAGTCACTTGGCATACTAATCAAAACACAAATTGACATACATTGCAGGTTAGGTTAGGTATTCTTTTTATTCATTACCAGCCAGCAAGCTATTACAAATAGTGCCAAATGATAAGTATGCGTTCTAAAATTAAGCATTTTGAATTTCTGCGTAAAAAGGTAGACCCGCATTTGCGACTAACATCAATCACACATCAAAAAAAATCCTCGATCATAGACTGGCTTTACATAATAATAGAAAATATTAGTATATTCGACCTTGTAGGTTTCAGATTAATTTTCAGACCTTAGATATTGTATGCGTTGCTTAGCTTGCAGTTATAGATCGAACGTGCCATTGAGTCAATCCAAGGTCTTATCTATTTGACGACCGTATGATGCAATGGTAGCGATCATGCCTTTTGCACCGATGGTTCTGGGTTCCAGTCTAAAAAGGGACAGATGTTTGTGAGATAAATGCAAGCATTTGCAACTCATTCATGAGTGTTTATATATATTTCCATGAATATGAAATGTCTAGATATCATAATATGAATGTCTATCCATGTATCCATAACATAAGCTTTACAGTACTTTGGGCTAGGCGCAATTTGTTTTAAAGAAAGAAATATAAATAAAAGAAAATTAAGTCGCACAATTTAAAGACCCTTAACTGCATTTATTTCAAACTATTTGACGTTATTATGCAGTTAATACTACATGGCGTGCTGTTTCGCCATATGGTAATCAAGGAAACGGCCAAGGAATTAATTTATGGCAACATTGACTGAGGCTTTCCATAATTTTATTCCGAAATAAAAAATATCCTTGATACTAATTGCGGTAACTTATTCAACGCTCCCTTCGGTTTATTCAGGCTAAATTACTATGAACTACCAGTAGAGTTAATAATTATTTTTAATTTTTAAGCTTTTAACTGGGCTGCCCTTCGATTCGTCCAAAATTATCGGTCCTGGTTTATTCAGCACACTAATCACTTATCATAATTTGATATACATTGCAGGTTCATTTAGGTCAGATATTTTTGTATCCATCACAAGTCAGAAAGCTAAATCCATTGTGCCAGATGACAAATAAGGATAAAAGCATTTGGGTGACCATATCTACCCATTTCAGGCCAACTTGCTGCACTGGACACGAGTTAGCGCAGCTGAGAGGTTCTTTGGTGACGGCAAATTGGTGAAAAGCAAGCTTCACACCTTAGCTCATCGCCGCAATGTTGCCTGTCTGTCGGTCTTCTACAGAATGTACTTAGGAGAGTGTGCTCAAACAAACATTTCTTACATTCACACCAATTAACCTAGCCTAAAATAAGCACTGTGAGGCTTGTGTCATGGATACTAGGGTAACGGATAGACGTACATATATAATGCATAAATATGTAATAGTCATAGAAAAATATATATAAACACCCATGACTCAGGAACTAAAGCTTGTATTCATCATACAAACATCTGCCCAACCGTCGGGGCGAAAGGCAGGATCGCAATCGCTGCACCAAACGGTCGCTCAGGAGTTGCATTTGCTCATACCGCCATCTCCTTTTTCCATCGGACACCCAGACCCACTGCGAGCTTCCGACCTTTCTTCGTTACTATTCCTACCTATCGCACCAAGCACTTCTCAACATCCTTCATAATGCACACAGCAAAGGAACGGAACTCCCTCCCTGCGTCTGTATTTCCGAGAACTTATAAACCGTCAATTTTCAAAGCCAGGGTGAATAGGCACCTTCTGGGTTAGCTCGTTTCTTCGTCAATCCTGTCTTGGCCGGGGTCCAATGGGCTTGATTGGGATCTTAAACGAAGCCATTCAAAATAAAAATAAAAAATTAACAGAAAATAAATTAATATATAGTATGATGGAATTTTTAAAAGAAATTAGTAAAAATAACTGACCTCTACGACAGATGTTTAACCGGAGTTATTGTTTTTAGAATATAATCACTAGAACAAGAAAAAGTCTATAAATTTCAATATATTTTTTAATAAGTGTATTTTATTATACACGTAAACGTCGATTTACTAAATTTATTCCAAACTTATTATCACTTGAGCCAAACTTATTTTTCCAAACTTACTAACAGTAGGACTACTATCTGTAGGTACTTCCGTTCAATTTTACCGCTGGCGTCCAAATTCCTCGACAAGACGGCCGCCCCCAGTGTGACCATTGTGAGAAAAACAAAAATATATTTATGCCATAGATACCCGAGCAAGAAATTAAGATTCTACTCTTGATAAAATATCACAAAAACCTTACATATTTTAAAAAAAATATGAACGTATAAAGAGTAACCCAATTTGATTTTACCTTTACTGAAAGAATTGTAGCCCCAAGGGAAGTATTCATTTTAATGACTTTGAAGATACCCTCCTTTTGGTGTATATAATTTTTTTTATTATGAAGCTACATATTAATGGACTCGATATTTGTCATAATCCAACCATTAATCTGATTCTTACTTAGACTTTACTAAGACGAGTCCAAGTATAGACTTAAATGAAGAAAAGGTTTCGAAGGTTTTGCTATTTTAAATGGATGTATAGTTATTATCCCTTCATGTACCTAAGTTGTTGTTGGAGATAAATTCTCTGGAGGTTGAAGAGCTCGAATAGAATTGTCAGCCTTTATAACAATTTTGCGCGGAAATGTGGACTCTCCTTAATGTGACATGACATGACAACCCCAAATCTTGTTAAAGCAAAATAGAAGTTATGAATGAGTAATATAACAAACTATGCATAATTATGTTAACCCTGTTTAAAGATGTCAAAATAAATGAATAATTTTCTATATATCTATAATCCTGACGTTGGTCATCACGGCTCCTGTAAACGTAAGGATGAATAAATAAAAAAACAAAATTAAATGCCCAATATACCCAGAAAAAATGGCTTTTATTAATAAAGTCGTCTGACTTTATTTCATAACTGAAGTCTATCCGAAAGTCTTCTAAGTTAGATTTCTGTTCTGAAGAAAATTGCTCCTCTGTTTAATCACACTATTCTACCAGAGGATATGGCAGTGCGTCCCTTTTTGCTTTAGGATCATTTGAAAAATAATGCTGACTTGTAGATCCCATGTTTATCTCTGTGACATGTGTGAGAAATGTGTTATTGTAAGTATTTTTATCAACCCAACCATGATTTGGAACAGCGAAATCCTAAAACAGACCTGAGGGCCTACCATGATCTCTTAGCGCGATGCAAGTTCGATTGTCTAAGTGAGACACCTCTATGCATGGCCTATAGTGCCGTCTTTTCAACCGCTAAACTTGAATTGCTATAAGTCTTGATGGTTGGGCCTTTGATACTAAGAATGGTGAGCCAACGTAGCGGGTTACCAAACGTCTGCTTTAACCTTCAGTATTATTGACATATCGCATATACGGTGCTATAACGTCGCTTATGTAATTTTAGACAAAACTGAACTGAGTCTGAGAAAATACTCTTACCTCTACTCTACCACTTTACTTTGCTTGCTTTTACTCTAAAATTAATTTCAAAGTTGTAGCTTAATTATTTTATTTCTTTAGCCGAGAAAAACTATATGTTGTAAGGATGTTCAATTTTTAAATGCTCCCCCTGAAATATTACACCATTTGCATAAGTGACGTTATAGCACCGTATGTGCGATATACTAAACATACATCTTTGTTGCTTTCTTAAATTTGTCGTTTATTCCCTGTATATTATTGCAAAGTTGAGGGATATTACTTAAAACAGATACTTGTTGACTTTGTTGTGATCAACGAAATAATGATATCATAACACTACCATTATTGTGATAGCAGAATAATTTATTTTTTTTGTGGATTATGTATGGTAACGACGTATTATATTGTAAATGTTGTTACTTCCGTAAAAGCTGACGAGTTTCTTGCGCCCATTCTTCTTGTCAGTTAAAAGACGTTGAAGATGACGAAGACGACGAAAAAGAAGACGAATGGGTGGTAGGCAGAAATGTTGGACGATTCAAAACAACTTATTTTAAGTGTATTTAAATAGTTATTTTCATTTCACGGCATTTCCACCGAAGGAGTCTCCGAACTGACGTAGATTTATTGCCGTGTTCGAAACGGAGAACTGCGCCGTGTCGTGAAGAAAAAAGAGCCCACGTATCTGGTAAAGCGCGTATAACGTAATACGAGTCATCCCACGTTTGAACCAGCCAGTTCGTAAAGGAATTTATCTTTCTTTTTTCATATTTCGTTTTAGCAAACCAGCACTTTTATCTCCACATTCAAATTGAATCTCCGCAAATTGTCAACACGGACTATTAATCACTTCTTGCTTAAAAGGCAACCTGTCCCAAACATGACATACGCCGGCTTCAATGCTATTTAAAATATACTTGCGTTTTTTATACTGAGGCGGCTGAGTATGAAACTTTCCGAAAGCTTTTCAATATTATCCAGTATATTATGAACTCTGCTCTTGATCTATTCGCTTACACAAAAAGCTTTTCAAGAACTGGAAATTTTGGTATGTTTCATCCTTTTCAATTTGCTCAGTGAGTTTGTAATGTTTCCTGTTTTAAAAGCGATGTAATTTATCATTAATTAAATGGACGAGAGATATATTTAAAAATTGGCGCGTTACTTCTTTTAATTTCATTAAAGTAAGTATATTTTATGTTACGAAATTTTCACGAGAACATGAAAATTCTTTTAGTAAATACTCCCTTAAATGTATATTCTAGTCAGGAAAAAATCTATCTATCTATATGTATAAAAACTAAGTGTCTCAGTGTTTGACCGCAATGAACTCCGAAAGTAGTCGACCGATATTGATGTTTTTTTTTTTCATTTTGCTGGATTTGTTCCAACTTAGGACGTATGATAGGTTTCATTTAATTTATAACACTTCAACGCGTGGCCGTGTCAGCTAGGTTTAGTATAAAAACTCATGACTTAAAAAAGAAAGATACTTTTCAAGTTTATTTTATCCAGTAGCCATTATAGTGATGGAGTATTTTTGATATTTGCTTTTCATAAAGTAGGTCGCTTTCAATTATAATTAGACGAGCATTGTTATTGCCGTGCTGTGTAGCGTATTTATACATTTAAATTGGCCACTTTTGTTTTTAATTGTGCTAAACATACATCGAGGTCGAATAAGCATGTTAACATTTCACCTTATATTTTGTAAATACAGGTAAATTCTTCGAAAATTAGATTTTTTATTCGCGCCCTTGGCAACTTGAGCACCCTCCGGACGCTGGGGAGGGACGTGGTGAAACCTCATGAATACAGTGCTCGCCATGGATCTTTATGTTTGTGAAGTTAGCTGCGGAATGAGTATGCGCATTCGTACAGACGCGAACAAAAATGCCATTGATTTTAAATTTATTGAATTATGTATCTACTGTGAAAATCTTGTAAGAAATTAAAGAAGATTTTTTGTATTATATTATAGCTAACAGTTCATTCGTAATTATTACGTAAGTTGAGAAGAATACCAAAATGAAAGTTTAATTATTAAATAAATTTTATTTAGAATAAATAGTGACTAACTGTCAATTTTTACTTATGCACGTTAAATCAGTATTATTTTTCTCGCCTGTCTTTTTAAAACTATATTTCTACGCGGCATTTATACAATACTAACCTAACAATTAAACTAACACTAATAGCATTATTATTTAATATATCTAACCTAAACTACCTACCTTATTAATAACCTAACACGAAAATATTAACATTAATGTTTTATATAGGCGACCATCTCGGCGGCGACACAATATTATAGGGTGGACCTGAATTCTCGTAACATTTAAAATAACCATAATAAAAATAGGTAAAAAAACTTTTTAAGTTAAACGGTTTTATGTTAAACATACATTGCAATGTTTAAGATAAATGTACTAAAAACAAAAAAAAATAATAATGAAATAGATACAGTCGTGGGAATTATAAACATATGCATAGACTAGACTAAAATAAAACCGTGGGGCACGTCAATTGTCTACAATCGTTGATTAAAATGTTTGTTTTAATTTTGTTTTTATTGTAGACAATTGACGTGCCCCACGGTTTTATTTTAGTCTAGTCTATGCATATGTTTATAATTCCCACGACTGTATCTATTTTTTTTTTTTTTGTTTTTAGTACATTTATCTTAAACATTGCAATGTATGTTTAACATAAAACCGTTTAACTTAAAAAGTTTTTTTACCTATTTTTATTTTCTAGTTTTTAGTTTTTATTTCGCATTCTGTTTAATTCATTTAGTGCTTCATTATTGCAAGGTTTCATGCCCGTTAGTTTATTGCAGTCCAACTCCTCTATACGTAGTTAAGTTATCCGCCATGTTGTAGAGGCCGCCATCTTGGATTTTAATTTTATATAGTACATTGTATTCTCCTGGTTGAGCACTTTCATTTGATACCCATATTGATGGGATTGATAAAACCTACGTTATCCGCCATTTTGTAGCGGCCGCCATCTTGGATTTCAATTTTTTATAGTATATTGTATTCTGCTTGTTGAGCCCTTTCATTTGATACCCATATTGATGGGATTGATAAAACCTACGTTATCCGCCATTTTGTAGCGGCGGCCATCTTGAATGTATAATGATAATGAATAAACATAATTGTATTGTCACCAAAACCCAAAGTGTATACAAAATTTCAGATTAATCGGTTGACGGGAAGAGGGTGAAATTTGAATTACTAAATTTGACCCAAGAATAAATAAAACAAACGGGGTGAGCTAAATAAAACCGTTTAAAAACACAATAGGAACAAAAGAAAATAGCTGTACATTTCTGAAGTAAGCTTACAAAAGAGGATATTATTTTTTGAATAAGACATTATCCAAGTGAGATTCTCCATTGGTCAATTACTATTGTATAATTGTGTTGAAGTCTTTCTTAACTCGGGTGGTAGAAACAAGCTATCGACCCTTCTGATTATGAAATATTTTTACCCTGAAGGCTTGAATGCAAATTTTATTACACTAACTGTAATAATAGAGAAACGGAAAGCTATATTTAAGGAAGTAGAGTAGAACTGATAGAATCTTTTGAATTGCAGTGAATGACATATTTGTAGTATTTCTAAGGGCAGCGAAATGGGGTCAGGGTTATGTTTCTAGTGTCGGAATTCAAGATCAAAATAAACATTAGGGAGAACGTATATTTCTTTGCATTCCCAAGAATAGAATATTTTCTCCACTAACTTAGCAAAAGAGTTAGTACTTCCTATGACATAAGTATGTTCTCGGCTTAAAAGGTCAGGAAATACAGAGTTGGAAAATATTACAAATGCTTAGTTGGCTTGATAACTTTGCAAGCGTGTTTCAGATTTCCATTGCCCTTTCTTGTTCATAGCTATGACTTATGAATAATGTATATAAAACTAAGAAAGATTACTAAAAATATTTGACGGGGAACGGCGTTCATAATAATATTAATAATTATTTAGTCAGATGACAAAGATCTACTACACTACTACATACTCACTATACAAATACAAATACAAAACACTTTATTGATAACACCACATTGAAATAATAAGATAACAAGAGAAAACTTAAAATAGTGTTACAATGGGCGGTCTTATCGCTCAGAGCGATCTCTTCCAGACAACCTTTCCAAACAACACTATGTTAGTAAAAGATATAAAATGACTACTTATATTTACCAAAGTGTGTTATCGGTTCGATTTAAAAATCAAAATAATAATGATATAATATTTATTACATTCACATCAATTTGTCTAGCCCAGAGTAAGCACTATAAGGCTTATGTTATAGATACGGATAGACATATAATATGATATATAGATATGTAGTTTTAATAAAAATACCCATGACTAAAAATACTCGATTTCATCACACTAGCATCTGCCCATTCCGGGACTCGAAACCAGTACAGTAAGTACGAAAGGCACGATCGCTAAAGTTTTAAGCGATACTTTAGAAACTGTGATTGCGAGATTTGGACTCCCATAATAATGCACTTTTCTGATCATGTTACTTCGTATAGCAAACTATGTTATTTGCGGTAGTATAGGTGTCGCCATATAACTCCCCCGCTGAAATCGGAGATCGATAGTCCATAAAAGAATTATTATTCGAAACAACTTAATGGAACTTTTGTCTTCCATTGGGACGCGATCAAACCGACGTATGTCGTAACTTTGTATATACTCTCTTAGAAATTGCGCGATGTAAGATCCCATTCTAATGCACTATTTTAGGATTTTTGGCGTTCACTAGTGCCATCTGTGATAGAAAGTGTCAATTTGGCTTCGTGTAGCAAGCGACGTCGCGACCACATGGTTTTATTACACAAAAACAAAAGTAATTTAAACAATTAATACGTGGTAGAAGTGAAACCTTCAAAAATAAAACGTAAACAAAACACCACGGTTGTTGTGATGCCTTCTCTCAAGCTTTATACTACGCATGCACACACAAACACGTATTAACACACGTACATAATGCTTCCTATCTCATTTTCACCTAGGTACGTTTAATCTTACGAATTTATGTGTCTCTTTTAATGATGCTACAGAAGTTTTCACTTCAAAAGTGGTCTATTAAATCTTCCATAACTTTATAGCTACCCATCTTTATTTATAAAAAAATCCTATCACAGTGTTTGACCGTGATGAATTCCGAGAGTACTCAGCCGGTTGGGATATTTTTATTGCTGGATTTGTTCCGACTTTAGACATAGGATAGTTTTCATTTTAATTTATAACACAGCAACGCGTTGCTGGGTCAGCTAGTACTGTCTTAAAAACTGTTCTTTAAGATGTAGGATTCCATAATAAGGCGGTTTTTTGGAGCTAGCGCCATCTGTGATACGACGTGTCAATGAGCTTCATGTAGCGGGCGTCATTTCATATGGCGGTATATAGGTATCGCCGCCAAATGTTTTTAATGCCTGAAATAAAAGCAATTTAAAAAAGGACGATTGCTCTATATATAAGATTGTATATTTAAATATATAATAGTAATAATCAATTTATCGCAAAAGTAATTGCTACCAGTAAAGTTAACAAATACAAGATTGTAAAGAGACTGATATCTGAACTAGGCTGCAGCCTGTATCTCAAGAAAACCAGTACTCTCCCTCTTAAATGCTCTTAAGATCTTTTTGAAAATATGATTGTTTTATGGGGATTATGGGTATTATAAATATGGTTATTATGGGAAAATTAGTAGCTTTATTTTTCTCATTTTTCTATATATCCGCTTTATCCACAACTGTTTATGTATTTACTATAAGAAGATAACTTTTAACCAAGACTTTCACTTTGCCTTTTACAAAAACAAATCTGGGTTGCCAGTCTCCCCTTGCACGAATTTGTAAGGATTATAATTAGTTTTATATATTTTATGCATTTTCAATGCGATCTTATAAGATGTCAAGTGAATTCTCAGGCGGGAAATTCCCGCCTCGATTTTTTCTAGTATTTTTTTATTATAATAATTTAGGATTATAATTACTTTTCTAATAAAATATCAGACCTCGATACATTTGGAGACAGTTTCTATAGTTGTAAGCAAAAGCTTGTCAACATCATTTAAAATATTTAATGTGAATTGCTTATATGTTTGTAATTTAAATTATTATGTTCTTCTATTTTATTTTATTTATTTATTTAGTACACAAACAGGTTACAGTTTATTAATCCATTAAAACGATAATAATTAGATAAGTACTAGACTCTAACCCTTAACAGTGTACATAGCAGGCATAAACGGATGAGTTACCAAGTTGAACCACATAAACTTAAATATGTACATTGAAAATTAAGGAATAAAATTAAAATGAGGGTTAAAACTCGTTGATTGGATATTATTTTTCACTAATGCACTTTGACAATCTAATGTATCTGATTATATTTAATTTTGTTATTCTGTATTTTTTTATTTGGTTTGCTAATGTAATATAATTTTAACGAATGTTTTGTACGCCGTTATTCTGACATAAAGTCTGTTCATTTTAACTTGTCCTATTTGATAAACAATCTTGGCACAACTTTTAAACGAAATCGCCCATTTAAAAATAAAATAATAACAAAGTCAATAATCTATTACAATAAATCGTTATTATAGACTGAAACCTATTGAATCTAGTTATCAGTTGATTTTTAATACTGCATTCTCAGTTAAAAGGAGTGCCACGATTGTTTACCAAATAGGAGAAGTTAGGATGAACAGACTGTACATAAGAATTTTTCAAGCTTTGTTAAATCTATGCATTATGATTATGAGAAATAAATTTTCAATTATAATTTGATTAACAGTACTACAACGAAAAATATAATCATCTAATTCAACCATCCCACTTATAAATCAGTAAATATAAACAAGGCAAAAAATATCTTATAATTGCAAAGATGTAAGAAAACTGATCTTCAATTCAGTGATGACGCAACAGGAAACCTCCTCGGGCTAACTTGTTGCTTTAATAATCTGATGTAGGACAATACGGACTATTGTCGCATACAAATTAACAGAAACTAGAACAACTAAAAAGTTATGAAAAGATACAAGATGAATAATTGTCTTCTAACAAAAATGGATATTAATATATTAATGAAAATAAATATTATTATTATTTACATTTTCTTACACATCTGCGCACATTACACATTTGAATAAAACAATATTTTTTTACGTTTTTTTTAGGTAAGATTAGAAATCAAGATATTGTGAAGGCAGTAGAAAATATCTGACGACCATTGCCTTAGTCATTGTGCGATCACGGCTCCTGTTAAAGGAGTCGAAACGTCAGGATTAAAAATATAAATTATGCGCAAAAAAATTGGTTGTCTGTAAAGTCGGTTTACGGACGATAATTTTACGTGATAGCGTCATAAAGAAATATTGATGAAAAATTGCATTCTTTTATGGATTGAATTGAATTATTATCACTAAATTTTCATTATTTTGTATAATACAATTTTTAATTAAATTAAGATTAAGTTGTTGTAATAAACAACTTCACTTCATGAAGTGGAAGAGAGATAGATGCGCCACAAGTCGAACGCTTAGGCCGATCGTGCCTCTCTATCGCTTGTTCCGCGCTCTCGCTTGCACGCTCGGCTCAGGCGGTACGTTACACTTTTTAGTGTATAGTGCCTGTGTTCATCGATTTATAAGACGTAATATCTGTGTGGGTTATATATTTAAAACAGATACTTGTTGACTTTGTTGTAATCAAAGATGTAATGAAATCATAACACTACTATTATTGTGATAACAGAATAATTATGTTTTTTTTTGTGGATTATGTATGGTGACGACGTATAATATTGTAAATGTCGCTACTTCTGTTACAGCTGACGAGTTTCTTGCGCCCCTTCTTCTTGTCAGTTAAAAGACGTCTAAATGAGTGACAGGAGAAAAACAAATTTCATTTTTCTGAAATTAAAATTAATTGTAGTAGTTTTTATAATGTAATTTATAATCGTTTGATGCCGAATGAGAAACATGTAATCAATTTGTATGTGCTTTTTAAGGAAGATCATGATAAACTCTTATCAATAACATTACAAATTATTACATTTTTTGTCACTTAATAAGAAAATTATAACAAAAAAAAAACTACCTGTTTCAAGTATCATGCGAGACATAATTATGAGAAGATTTGAATTCTTCTTATGATCATTTCTTTAGCATTTACTATTTGTAAAAAACTATGTTGCAAGTATTTTTATAATACTAAAATAAATAATAAAGAAAATCCTCCATACGTTAGAGTTGATAAATATTTGGCGCAAGAAACGTTTCAATTACAAGCTTCACAAAAAACTATGAAATATTGACAAGAAAATTACAATGGAAAAGAAATATATTTTTTATTTCTTTTGTGGCAAAAAAATTAAACTATACATAGACAATCCGCGTGTTTGGCAGAAGAAAGCGCTTGAGAGCGCTTGTAAGCAAAATGGCGATCGCTAAGCGATAATAAGCAAAATGGCGGATTGTGTCAGCGCAACTGATGTTAGCAAACGTGTTCTGGCCGAAAACTTTATAGTTTGTTTTTCAGCACTGGCAAGCGCTCTCAAGCGCTTTTTCTAGCAAACACACGGAATGTTATATGGATATTGATGTTATCGGCCAAAAAGTTGCCAACAGTAAAAAAATCACAATACGTTAAAGTACGTAAATAAAAAATTAACACAAGCGGCCCAAAGGTTATTATTTATCGCAACTTTATATATAATATTATAATATAAAATAAATTAACACATTCAACATAATTCTTATTTCACATTAAACCACATTTTCTTGTAAGAAAGTAAAGAGCAACACTCTTATGAGACATGAAAATCCTTTAAGCTTTCGAAAGATGGGCGAGGGCAAAATAGTACTAAAAATCCTCACAGGTATTATCTTCTTCGAACAAGTTTACTTTGGGTCGGTATAAGGATGCTTTTACAACTGTTCATGTTAGTGAAGCGGCCATTATTCTTTGTGTATATTATGGCTGGTTATCATTCTTTCTTTCGTTTGATATATTAATATTTATTACGTATATATTTTGGGTTACATTTATACTCGTAAATATGGCAAGCTAAAAGAATCGTTAACCATAACTTTTGAGGACCGTTTGGTGCAAAACGGTAGCGATCCTGCCTTTTTGCATCGACGGTCCTGGGTTCGATTTGTACCCGAGTCATGGGTATTTATATATATTTCCAATAATATTACTTATCTATGTATCATATATGTATGTCTCTCCGTTACCCTTGTAATCATAACTTAGTGTTTACGTTGGGCTAAGCTAATTGATGTAAATATAAAACAATATATTATTATTATGACTTACAATAAGAGTAATGATAGTAATATAATAACTATCATTATTGATATAAGTTGTCTTAAAGTGATTGAAGTAGTTTTCATACTCTTATTGTTAGTAATAATAATATAACAATAATAATAGAAAATTCCTAACTTCCTCAGTTCCTAATAAATAATAAATTGTAGTGAAATTGACTCCAATTAAATATGTATACCTCAAGGATTAATCCTTGGTCCTAATATTAATATTAGGACCATTTCTTTTCACCATTGTAAGAATCTCCATTGGACTATATGTTATAGAGTCGCTGATAGTAATAAAACAATATTTTGAGAGAATACGTATTGAAATGCATACTCAAAAGATATTACGATATACTTCGTTCAGTAAAGACGGTGAAATAAAGCACAGAAACACGCCCATATACTCCGTCCATTTTCAAAGCCAGACTGAATAGGCACTTTCTGGGTTAGCTTGTTCCATCGTCCCTTTCCAGCTAGAGCACTGTAGTGATTCTATGCTGGTTCGGAGTCTCCCTCATGGGAGACGCCGTCCATCTAGAAAACCACTATGGTGGCTCACTATTCTCGGCTTGACGTCCATTTAAGGATTTCGCCGTCCCAAAACCCGGTATCGTTGTTAAGGTTATCTACGACCAACATCAATCACACATCAAAAAAAAGTTTCATCGTGGATCCTGTCTTGGCCCCCGGGCTTGATTGGGATCAAGAGCGACCCCATCCTAAATAAAATAGAAAAAAACGGAAGTTGCAAAAACCTTATAGTTTTCATTCCATGTTGCCAGCCACAAATACGACGTTTATGGAGTAGTTATTCATATTAATTTGGTAGCTATCAACAACCACCGTTTCGAAATATCCCTTATGAGCACTTAGTATGCTTAGTTCTAATTAATTTTTTAAGCGATACTAGAAAAATCCCACTAATGGATTGCCTATATGCAAGCAGTACATTAGGTGTTGTTATAATGTAACCTGAAGTTGCTGACCGCGCGCATTTCTGTCGTGTGCTAAGATTAAGAAATATATTTTATATTAAGTGCAATAAAGATATACAATGTGTCCCGTCACCAGTGTCGGAGCCTTTAATGGTGTGAAATTTTTTATTGACAAATTGCCCATCAAATTTGTTTTTTCAAAAATACACAAAAAAGAATCTATTTGTTTTTCTATAATTATTTTTTTCTATTTTTTATTCCATTTCAATTGAAACATGATGGCTGTGTTACTGTTGTCTACATGTTTAGTTATCAAATGACACCTTTTTAATATTGAAAGGACATTTACATGAGTAAGGGTGGTCGAATTAGTATGAGAGCCCAGGTCTTGGTTACCAGGAAAACAGAATGGCGGCCGTAAGAGAAAAACAAAATTTGAGGGGCAATTTGTCGATAAAAAATGCCCTATTTCACACCATAAAAGGCTTCGACATTGGTGACCGGACACATTGTATATTCCCTGTATTGCAATGTTAGGGATATTTACTTAAAACAGATACTTGTTGACTCTGTTGTAATCAGCGACAACGCGTACTATTATTGTGATAACAGATTTTTTTAGTGGATTTATGTATAGTGAGGACTTATTATATTGTAAATGTCGTTAGTTCTGTTGAAGCTGTTGAGTTTTCGCCCATTCTTCTTGTCAGTTAAAAGACGCCCTGAATGGGTGGTAAGTAATGTTGGATGACTCATAACAACAAATTTAAAGTGGATTTGATTAAAGTTATTTTTCATTTCATTTCATACTCAGAGCGAATGTTTCTACATTTTTTGCTTCGATTTACCTCGTCAGAGTATTGCATTCCGGGAAAAATACAAATCCCTGTAAACCCACATTTAACATTCATATTTTGTACGAGCCCCAATAGCCTAACTTTACAGAAGAAATACATTTTTTTTTTTACTTGAATTCGTAATAAAGGTTTTTGTAAATATCTCATGTATTTTTCAACATCTATGTGTGATTAGACAATCGCCTATGACGCTTTAATGAATTCAGAAAATTTATTATGTGTCTCTCCTCTGTTCGTCCTTTAATTTATGAAGCAATTTGCGGAGCAATATCATTTGTATCTACACATTGCCTAACCGTTGGCAAGTGACGTTCTTTGTGCTTTCAATGTTGTGAAGCAATGTAATTATTATAAACATATGCAAAAGATTTATATGAAATTTCTTAACCTATATTATCCGATGCATTAAAATAATAATGAAATCTACCTCAACCCTTTAGACTACTAATTATGGTCAATTTTAGAGGACAGGGCCGGCGCTAAAAGATTCGGCGACATCGAGTCTCCTAAATAATCTCTGGAGCATACAGTGGCGAAATTTCCCATGGAAACAGTGCGTAAATCCATAGATTCGTGGCCAGACAGATTAATGGCCTGTATAAAAGCCAAAGGTGGCCATTTCGAATAGAATATTTCTTATTTTTTGCTGAGATTTTAATAAATATGCACATATAAGTTTAGTAATATTATCTTACTTCATAATAAAAAAGGCATTTTCATTTGTAACAGAACTTATGGCCGGATTAGGAATAAACTTTTTCGTTTTATTATCACTATCTATAAGGATATCTATTAGGAGCTATGCTTGGTGTTTCCCTACGCGATCGAATCAGAAATGAGGAGATCCGTAGGAGAACAAAAACCGCCGACATAGCTCAAAGAATTGCGAAGCTGAAATGGCAATGGGCAGGACACATAGCAAGGAGAACTGATGACCGTTGGGGCGGAAAGGTTCTCGAATGGCGACCGTGTGCCGGACGACGCTCAGTGGGTAGGCCCGCTACGAGGTGGACCGACGATCTGGTTAAGGTCGCGGGAAAACGCTGGATGCGGGCAGCACAGGACCGATCTTTGTGGAGATCCTTGGGGGAGGCCTATGTCCAGCAGTGGGCGTCGTACGGCTGATATAATGATGATGATGATGATAAGGACATCTATTTTTTATTATTTAGGGGTCTTCAAGTCACGAGTGAATAGGTATCTTCTAGCCAAGCGCGTCACATCCTAGATCGCATCGTCGCTTACCATAGGCGAGATAGCAGTCAAGCGCTTACCTATTCACGATAAAAAACAATTTATATATAAGACCCGGCCAAGCGTTGCTACATTATTAATCAAAATGAAACCTTTCCTATTAAGCCAGAACAAAACCAGCAAAATAAAAAGAAAATCATCAAAATCAGTTGTGCAGTTTCGGAGTTAATCGCGGTCAAACACTGTAACAGGGGATATTTATATATGAAGATATATCAATTGTTTATAAATGTTACCATATATTTTCTGATTTCAATCAAAATCTTGAAATTTATTTTAACACAGATATGAAACAGTACAGTTAAATATGATAATAGGTTTTTTGGTGAGGCTTTGGTAACAACAAAACAATCCTAAGAAGAGTACCATAGATATAATGAAAGCAAATTATCCTTTGTTGGTTTTTCTCGTCTGACCAATTAAGGAAATCCCTTCACAGCTGGGCGACACTTTAATCCATGAATAATAGCAACACAGAATCCGCTGCAAGAAATACTTGGCATTGTAAAAATAAATCCAATACTAGATGGCTTTGACGATTGTTTGGTGCAACGGTAATGAACTTGCCTTCTCTACCAACGGTCTTGGGTTAGAGTTGGCGAGGGCAAATGTCTGTGTGAATAATACCAGTATGTGTATCTAGATTCGTACTGACTAAACACCACCTAGTAAGTGCCATAGCCTAGGAAGCTGTCGCCGACTCGGGGGAACCCGCGGCGGCGCAGATATTTGTACCTGAGTCACGGGTATTTATATACATTTGTTTGAATATTACATATCAAAGTTTCATATATTAGCCTTTTCGTTACCCTAGTATCCATAACACAATTTAAATATGTACCTATTTCTATGAATTTTATCGATGTATTAAACATATACGGTACATAAATACATACCTATGTAAATGCTCGGATTCACCACACAAATATCTGTTCCGGGATTCGTACCCAGGACCTTCAGTGCAAAAGGCAGGCTCGTTGCACCAAACTGTCATAGACATGCAACTGAAATTCGATTTAAATAATGAAATAGTTTTAACGTATAATAATATTGTTACGAGCTGCGGGTTTTAGAATGAACCAATTAGTTTATTCAGAGATTTAACGACGCAGTCGCGTACGTTCTATTCAATAATCGCGACTCCTTTTTCGTAGGTATTAGAAAACGACAGTGGCAGCTCTCCATCGTAATATGTAGCAGTAAAAATTTAAATGCATATACATAAAATAGATAGGCAAAAACTCCGGCTCTAATAAACTCGGAATAAAATATCACAGAATGAGTAATGGTGCAGAATAAATAGCGCTGAGTATAATTAGCGAGGATGGTACTGAGATACATGAGATTTTGATGTTTACGAGCAGGAACTGAGCAGATATTTGAGCAGATTTTACTTGTTTTTTTCATATTCGCCTGTGGAGCTTTTTTTGTTACGTTTCTTCGCAGGGAAGTTTATCATGTCAACTTATTTTTATATCTAATCATACAAAACCATAGGCTAATAGGTATTTAGTTGTTACACTTTTGCGCACATTACACATTTGAATAAAACACTTTTCCGTAAAAATCCGTAAAAAGTGTTTTATTCAAAGGCTTATAGGTCGTCGCGTTTGAATAACATTATTTAAAAATGAATTAATGAAAATGGATTAGTTAAAAACTTAATCTGAAACTCTGTAACCCAATTTAAAATAGTACACTTATTGTAATAAATTAGCATATAATGTTTAATGCACTGCACAAAGAAATCCCCACAGTGTAATCGTCTCGCAATCGCTAAACCAAAGTGGTGAATGTCAAGTTTAATTAAATTACATAACTTTTTATTTTTTATCGATTGTTCTATACTTGTAAAAGTATTGCATTCGATGTTGTAGGTAGTAGTGCCTAGAACATGAACAGATGGCGCTGGCGTCAGCTTAAGAAACACTTGTGAAAGTGTCTGGCAAGGTATCAGTAGCTCAATTGATATTTGAAGAAAGCGTTTTATAGTTTGTTTACCTGATTTTTAAAGAGACTCGAATAACTATTATTTTTTGTTCCTCTAACCGTCTTGTTATTTAAATTAAAATCCCTTTTTTGTTGATATTTTCCAATTTATTATTTCTCAATACATAGTTATTTTTTTTTTGACAATTATAAACCAATTTATTTTAAATCATTTTCCACATGAAGTATGAAAGGTATCAAAACTTAGATAAAGGTTTTATTATGACATCTCAACAATTATATTTTTATTTTTTTGTTATTTAATCATCTAACAGCCATATTTTTAATATAAAAAAATATTACCAGAAAATTGTCTCAAATATGAGGTATGACAAGAACCCGCATCCTCTCATTATAAGAGCGAGTACACTTTTGAATTTTGAATTTTTCCAATTATTGTCTTAAGCCAACTTCAACGCCATCTCGTTATTATCTAGGTACTACTTACAACATCGAATGTATGACTTTTACAAATATCAAACAATCGATGAATACTTAACAGCTATGTAAATATTATATTTTTCCCACCTGATTTCTGAGACAAGTAGATTATTTTTCAAGTAAAAATATTTTTACATATAAGACACCAAAAGCCTCTTTATAATACCAACGTTTTCGTCTACCATCCATTACACAGCGAGACGTCAGTAAATCAATCACTATAAAATGCTGAATCGGTGGATCGTGCATTTTTTGGAATACTCTTGTATACACGACCTTCGTGGTTGAGTGGGTCGCATACTGGTTTTCATGGTATCGCTTCTCCGAGGTTCGATCCCCGGGCGGGTCAATGGAGAAAAACACTTTTCTATATTATACATATATATGTTGTCTAATATTATATTTTAGTATTGTTATTACAGAATAAACTGTTAGGACGTAGAAAATCATTATTTCGATACGAACTTAATACACCACTATCTGACCCGGTAATGCGTATACAATGGGAAAAAAGCGAGAAAAAGAGCGGACAGACAAACACACAAACAACAAATTTGTGTTCTAAGATTATAGACTAGCGGCCCGTCCCGGCTTCGCACGGGTGGACAAAATTCTTTTATTTTTTTCTGTTATTAAATATTATTCTGTTAGCGCCATCTACACTCGCGAGCAACCAAATCGACTCAAGCCCTCATTCTGCTTACAAACTTTGTTTTTACGTAAAGTATACAAGGTATTTATAAAAAAAGACTGTCATTAGAAAGCTCAATATACAAGCTTTCATAAAACACTAATATTGTTTTTTTTTTTAAATCTAACGCATTCATTTTTACATCAATAGCACTATGAGTCGTTTTGCTCATTACGCTATCCGCGACTTGCGCTAACTGCCACCCCTATAAAAGCTCTCGCAACCGGCACACCTTATCAGTCGCTTATCACAAGTTGACATGTACACATCTCCGAGAATTGCAATCATTTTTTCCACGTTACCATGGATACCACACCTGAAGAAGCCGCTCAAGTTGTTGCCTTGTTGGAACAAGGACTTAGCCAGCGAGTAGTCGCTGCCCAGCTTCGCTTGAGCCAGTCTGCTGTGTCCCGGGTCTACAGACGATTTCGAGAGACCGGTGCCTTCAATCGAAGACCAAGAACCAGCCGCCACCGGTGTACTTCTGACAGAGACGACCGTTTCATTGTCTCAACATCGCTGCGCAATCGGCATCTGACGAGTGTTGATGTTCAACAAGAACTCAGGCACGTTCGTAGTGTAGCTGTAAGCGAGTGGACAATAAGAAGACGACTGAGAGCAGCCAATCTCACTCCAAAAAGGGCTGCGACGGGATGCAAATTGACTGCAGCCCACCGACAAGCGCGTCCTTAGTTTGCTCGAGAGCATGTCAATTGGACCATTGCCCAATAGCAGTCGGTTCTCTTTACTGACGAGTGCAGAATGTGTCTGCATGGCAACGACAGAAGAGGCCGAGTCTACAGGCGTCCGGGCGAGCGATTTGCCCAATGCTGTTTCGCTGAAACAGTAGCATATGGCGGTGGTTCCTGTATGATGTGGGCCGGCATCTCTTTAGAGGGAAAGACGGAGCTCGTTTTCGTGCCTGGTGGAGGCCGAGGAGGCGGGCTTACAGCTGATCGGTACATCACCGATATTCTCCTGGAACACGTTGTTCCCTATGAAGGATTTGTCGGCGAGGACTTCGTCTTAATGCACGACAATGCTCGTTGTCATACAGCGCGCATTACCCAGCAGTTTTTGGATGAAGTCCAGATGCGTACAATGGACTGGCCTGCGCTCAGTCCAGACTTGAATCCGATCGAGCATTTATGGGACCAGTTAAAACGAAGAGTACGAGCCAGAAATCAAGCCCCTTCGACGGTGGAAGAGTTGAAGGCAGCATTGTTGGAAGAGTGGGTTAACATACTTCAAGAGGACGTCAAAAAGTTGATCAGATCAATGAAGAATCGACTTCAAGCGGTGATTAGGGCTAGGGGGGGGAATACCAAGTATTGATTTATTAAATTGTTATGTATTTTCTTAATCAATTTTCTTTTATTTCTAAAATACCCAACCACAACATCTTCTCACAAATTCCTGTTTTTCCTGTATTTATGTTTAGATATCATTAATTACAAAGATAATGAACGGATATTGATAATGGTGATATCTTATTAAAGCTGCAGTTTGGAGCTTTCAGATGATATATAGTTTTTAAAAATATCTCCTATAACTTTCTTGAAAACAGAGTCTATACTCAGAGTTAGGGCTTGAGTCGATTTGGTTGCTCGCGAGTGTAGCATCCGGTAGACGAACTACTTGCGGTTAACGCGTTGCTATGGTAACGTTATTGATACAATGGAAAAAGAGCGGACAGACAAACGCACAAACCACTGAGATCTTAGATTATAGATTATACAATTTGTTTATAGCATTATAGGTTTATTATATATACATACTCTTTGATATATTAAAGATATAATGTTCAACTCTACCTGTAACTACACCACGAAACTTATTTGATATTACTAGCTGACTCGGCCGTGCGTTGCTGTGGCTCAGTTATTATAATTTGCAATATTTTTTATAATAAATTAAAATAATACCTATCAAAAGTTGGAACAAATCCAGCAAAAAAAAATCTAAATCCATTGAGTAGTTTCGGAGTACATCGCGGTCAAACACTGTGACAGGGAATTTTTATATGTATATAAAGATTAAGTACTTTGATCCGACTGGGGATCAAACGTGGAACCTCGGAATGGTTTCACTATTAAAACCGGTATGCAAACCAATCGACCACAGAGAAATATGTTAAGTCAGAATTAAATCAAGAATCAAGAAATTTATTTGCGTTAAACATGGTAAACACAGATGACACACATGATAAAACCAACATGTTTTGCCATAATTTGGCTTGCTAAATTACATCACTTAGGATAATCAATTAGTTTTTGTAAATATAATGAATATAAATTTTAAATAAAACCATAAAATATTACACGAGAATAATCTAAAATAACGATTTCAATCTATAATAAATAATTTCATCATTTCAAAATTATTTTTATTTAAACAATGTCAAATAATTATCTCAGATTTTAAGGGGATCATAAGATCATAATAATAATATTAACCATTTTCCAATTGCGGTACTATTCGGTAAGTATAAAAAAACAAGTACTAACGAGCCGTGAAACCGGTAAAACTTTTATTTAAATATTAAGTATATAAGTAGTAACTATTACAAATCGATATTTCATGATGTCTGGAGTGGAGGCGGTAGATAAAGAAATGGGACAGGAAATTTGAGAGTATCAAATGCCATTGACCGTTTCTATGACTAGCAAGTAGATATGATAGCCATTTCTCTGTTTTTCAAGTAGAGGGTAAAAGAAACTTTAAAAACATGATAAGCATTCAAATTAACTGCTTGACCACTATCTCGCCTGATGCTTAGCGGTAATGCGATCTAGGATGTGACGCGCTTGCGTAGAAGATACCTATTCACTCGTGACTTGAAGACCCCTAAATTGTATTTGTCAGGAAACACAGATAAAAAGTTCCACTCCTCAGCGGTAAGTATCACAAAATCGAAACCAAAAAGTTTAGTGACGTGAATCCGGTCAAACTTTTATTTAAATGTTAAATACAAAAGTGGTGACGATCACAAATCGATGTTTCATGATGTCTTGAGTGGAGGCGGTAAATAAAGAAATGGGACAGGAAATTTGAAAGTATCTAAATCTCGTTGGCCTATTTTCTATGACTAGCAAGTAGATCTGATAGCTATTTCTCTGTTTTTTTTCCGTTAGAGGGTTAAAAAACTTCAATAATTTGGTTAGCTTTCAAATAAATATCCTAAACTTAAGCGCTTCAAAGGACAGCACAAAGGACGCACAGCAAAGGAGTGGAACTCCATCCCCGCGTCTGTATTTCCGAGTACTTATAACCCGTCCGTTTTTAAGGCCAGGATGAATAGGCACTTTCTAGGTTAGCTTGTGCCATCGTCTATCCTGTCTTGACCCCTGGGCTTAATTGGGATCAAGAGCAAACCCATTCAAACTAAAGATAAAAAAATATCTAGAACTTTTCAGAGCTTGACGATTGCAGTAATCATAGACTTGATTGCAAAGATATTTTGTAACCCCTAACACTAAAAGACGAGTGTTATAATTTTGATTGTTATGTATGTGTGTCTGTCTGTGGCACTGTAGCTCTTAAATTGATCAACCGATTTGGATACGGTTTCTGTTATTTGAAAGCAAATTTTTTAGCGGTGGTTCTTGAACTTGTTTTATCAAAATCAGTCTAATAATTACAAGATCGTCAGCTCTTTTGTTAGCTGCGGTAGGAATCTTAAAAGCATAATAGGTACAAATTATTGATATTTCACACTTATACACAATTATAACCCATGCAAGGTTGTATTATTATAAAAACAGCAAACAATATTTATTCGCTTCTTTGCATTGGGGGTTTTTTATTTATTATATCTTTATTATGATCGATCTACATTGTACCAAAGTGTGAAGTCTTTTATAAGATTTAAAATTCTTCTATAAAAAACAAACACTTCTAGAATTCGAACCTACGACCTTTCGATTATAGAACTAGGGTATTGTGAATGCAAAAGTAAAATAAGTACATTGTGTTTTTTTTTCCCTGCTAAATTAAAAAAAGGTCACCAAAGTTTGCTATAGTTTGAAAAACTATTAATAAAAAACATATGAATAAAGACTCAGAAATCCCTTATACAGAAATATTGTTACTTATCTACAAAAGCTTACGAACCAAACTTTCCTTTCGAAAACGTAATATTTTATAACAATTACGTTCGGAAACACAATTTAAAGGCACCACCTAACATAAATCAACCGTCATGCAATCAACTGAACGGACTGCAGACTTCAAGTTTTCAGCAAACACAGCTGGAATTCAGCGAGCAACAATTCACTTCTGTTTTGTGAACAAGCTCACGCCGTCGTACGTTCATGGTGGAATAACACTCAGTTACTCGGAGTAAAAACAATGTTGGTACGATGAGGTTTAGGAAGCTTTTGTAGCTAGAGAAAAGCGAAGAAAATGATAATAAGCTAGAAATTATTTTAAATATATACAAGAAAATGGTTAAATCTTAAGTTATTTTCGTAACGACAATTGAACCAGCCGATCCCAGTCAACAGTAATTAACAGTTGTACCGAAAAAAGTGTGTAGCGAACTCCTTACTCCTTCCTAGATAATAATAAAACAAAACTTCAAAATAAAAGTGAAAGGTGCGCACTATAAGTTTTTTTTTTGATTGTGGCTTACACGATTTGTGCATTTAGCCAGTGTCAAGTAAGTATAATTGTACGGTCTTGAGTAATTTCCTAGGTTTCAGTAAAGAAGTTGGGTTTTACTGAAACCTCCTCGTGTCCTTCTTGAGAGAGCGCAAAAAGACACTCTCCACTGTTTTGTTTCACTTGCCAACACTCATGCATATTCAGAAACACTCAGGAGTGATTAGCCCACCATTACTACACACGAATATCAAACACAACACAAAATGTAACAAGAAAACCAAAACTATTATAGTGACGCTTCGCGTTCCCGCCAAAAAGTCGCACCATAAGTTACGCACAAAAAACGTAACGTTGTCATTCGATCACTAAATTTTAACTTCATTTGTTTTATACACCGGGCGCCTTATATGAAAATCAATTCTGCAGGAGTAAACTCTAAAAAAAAGACCTATTTATCGTGAATATTATATGAGCTTTATTTTTTGGAAATGTTTATTTTATTTATTATTAACTAGCGGCCCGTCCCGGCTTCGCACGGGTGGACAAAATTCTTTAATTTTTTTCTATTATTAAATATTTTTCCGTTATCACCATCTAGTGTCCGGTAGACGTACTACTTGCGGTTAACGCGTTGCTATGGTAACGTTATTGATAAAATGGAAAAAGAGCGGACAGACAAACACACAAACCACTGTCATCTTAGATTATAGATTAGGTTTTCTAATAATCAAAGAATTTAATTAATGAAATACTTCAGATATTTTAAAAGACGTTTACATCATAGGAAGTCTTTATTCTTTCATTATCACATAATAGTTACTAAAAATACTTTCGCCTACTAAGAAATACTTTAATAAATATATTTATATGGCAAAAAATCCTTATTCCAACGAATAACAACTAATATATGTATGTTAAGTCGTTTCTCCACTAAGAGTAACCATAATATAAGATTGCGTGCTTGCTTTTTTCTGTTCCGAATATAATTACTGATTATTTCTTTTGCAGGTAAGTGCATTCCAGTTGGCGTAAACGGCGGTAAATATATTTATACTTCACCTAATCGGAAAGTAGGTTGATACTTGTGTACCAACGCCTTAGTCTTCAAAGACGCGGCTGCCAGCGTCTCGGTTGCTAAGCGATCAGAATAAAAATTAAATACATTGATTTATATATCTTAATCGAATGTTTAATATTTGTAAAAAATATTATTAAACTACCATTAACATATGATGTTAATACAAATACACAATATTTTAATTTCAAAAAACAAGTTACATGAATGCTATGAATTTGAATCCCCTTTTAAGCTAAAAAACCTGTGTCAGGAGACTCCACTGTTCCACAAAAGTGAGTATTTTACACTTATTCAGGTTGATAATGGTAGTTAACTTTCAACATTGGAACGATACTAGCTCATAGTAGAAGTTGAAATAAGTTTGTATGTTTCGACCCGTCCGCCAGCGTCTCGGTAGCTCACCGGTCAGAGAATTCGCCCGGATAGCGAAACGTTACGAGTTCGAATCCCACCTGAAGGCTCGGAGGCGTGGTTGTTTTTACATGCGTATGTTATGTCTTAATAATTCGATTGTTACATCAATTAACCATAAACACAAATCTACCGTTTTTGATGTAGAAATCGATCGCATAGAAATAGAGATGAAAGTCGATTGGATAAACATTTTATACAGCTGCTGTTGACTGTACTTACAAAATCATATTATGCATTTTAGCGCAATATTGCAGCAAAGCATCTGTACGCTCCTCTGTAAACATTGCCGATGCACTGCAGTTGCGTGGCAGCCCCAAAAGGATCCTGAATGCATTTTTATATTGCACAAAATCTCTACATTTGGCAGGTGAATTGTATATCACTGTAAAAGAGTTTTTATTTGTTTAAGAAAATGGAAATCTGTGATCACTGCCTTTATCTGCTTATACCTTCTGGAAAAGGTGATTGATTATTTGATGGATCCGCTTCAATGACGCAACGTCTGTTACGCCATAACTTTCCGAGTTTTTAACCTTATTTAAATAATTTTTATATGGCATCGAATCAACACATTTATGACGGAGCCTGAATTTTGAAATTCAATAAAAATAAAAATGTTATGACCTGAAAAACATTGGCTCTATAGGTTTTCCCATAGAAACACTAAGAACGCTCTTTTTGAAAGTTTTTGATTCTTATGGAATTTTAAAAATTACAAAATACTGTTAATTTTTTTTTTATTTAATTTTATTGTATAACGCTTCACTCCAATATATGGCGCTAGCGAAGCCTATATAACAATACTTAATACAATAATTATATGTATAACATAATTATTGTATTAAGTACTGTTATGTCGTAAAGGTGTGTACAGAGCCTTATTAAAACGCTGGCGGGAAACAGTGAAGTAGACAACAAAAGCCTTTTCATTACCTCAAGAAATTTCCAGGGAAAAACTTGTAAGGTATATCATGATCCATTACAGTGTTAAAGAAAAACAGACACACCGTCCGTGTACAGGAATATAAAGCTGTGTTCATACTATTCTTAATAATTAAAATTTTCATATTTTATATTTGAAATGTTTCTGATTATATAGCACAATCGATAGACATAAAGTTTATTTTGGAAAAAAAATACAATTGTGAATAGATTCAGTTACGGGTATTTATATATATTTCTATGAATACATATTTATGTATCATATGTGTATGTTTATCCGTTACCCTAGTATCCATAACACAAGCCTTACAGTGCGTACTTTGGGCTCGGATCCAGGTTTAAATCGGATCCCGTTTGTAATAATATTTATAATAATAAAGAACAGTACGAAGATTATAACATAACTGTGATGACTAAATTACATTAGATCAAGCAATGAAAAAATTATAGGGAATTTAACAGATTTCATGGTTTAGTTGATTGTCTATTCATCAATTGGGTCGTTCTTCTTTTTTACCGCAGTGAAATGACGTCTTTCTGTTTTTTTCGTTTTTGAACTATCCATAATTGTGGTTTCTGTGTGGAATTTAAAAGAAATTGCATCTGTGTTGTCATAAGGACTAATTGAAGTTTCCTTTGCGGCAAATATTAATTCTTTTTTAATGTTGGTTTTAAAAAAAATATGTGACAGAGTGGCCTTTTTCTGTGGAGACCACATTTTGGTTTACCACTCTGTCACGACATTCTACGGAAAACAAACGAAAAAATATGTTGGTGAGTAAATGAAAAATTACATATTATTAATAGATAATCAAAAATATGGACGATTATTTGAACCGAATTAAAAAACCGTAAATATCAATACTCCAACGAGATGCCATAATAAGACGAAGGACAGACCATTGTCGTTAAAAAAGTAGAACGACCGATTTACATAAAATAAAGCATTTCTGATTCTTTTCATATTCAATCGCTACCACACTAGTCATTAGTACGTACTATAAAACAATTAAAGAAGATAAAAGACGCTTCTAGAACGAAATATATAGGCATAGAAATGTAATAGAGTTGTTTACTATAAGAACTTACAAACGAAATTTTATAATACACATTATTTTATTATCTACTTTGTGCAAGCTCACCAACTGAGCCTAGAGGAGTAGAGATAGGCATGACGTCTCTGTCATATTTACGTCGTTAGAAGAGAATGGCATGTTTCTCTCAAATAGTTTCGACGAATGTGTGCAAGCCGCGCGCCAAGCGCATTCCGGTAATTCGCCATCTAGCGTCACGATTGCAAAACACTACGAAAGCCTCATGACTGAAATAAAGCCACATGTAGCCTAGATACTTTCGTTATTCTCAATTGATTATTTATGGTATATCTTATCTATACATTAAGTAGTTGAATTAAGGTTGATGTAGAGTTGTATTTATAAAATATGCTAGTCTTTATTTTAATCTCAATATTTCTAATTCAGCTTAATGACATTTTATAATTTACAAATGTTAATGGTAGTGCCATCTTATGCTGTTTTTTAGTATTAAATATAGCTCGTACGGGTTGGTAGGCCATGCCTCGAGGTTTTTGCTAATAAATTATCTTGTGTTGTAAATGTTGTAAACTTATATTTTAATTTTTAAACAATAAAAAAAATGTAATATTCATAGAAATATATACAAACACCCTTGACGGGGAGTCAATTTTCCGGGATTCGAACCCAGGATGTCGGTGCGAAAGGCAAGAATGTTACTGTTGCACCAACCAACCAACTGTCGTCAATTATTATTTATAATAATTTCTTTAGATATATAAAAGAACAATAGATAATATAAAAACACAACATATTAGTATCTTATAGTAATTAAAAAAAAAATACTTGATAAAATTGACTCGGCTGACATTTATATTTATTTAATTTATTATATAAGATAGCATATAAAAATGCAAGACTTTTAAAATTATAGATTATAGGTACTATATTGTAATTAATATAGTAATTGACTTTGTTCTGTATTTCTATTGTTGTCTATGTGAATATTTTATGGTTTGCCTACTTAAATAACTGTATAATTCGTCAACATGTGTTACCTTCACAATATTTTAATTGGGCACGTTCCTAACCGATTATTCAATCAAAAATGCAAAACAAAACAATGTTGATTGGTATACATTTAATACTCAGGAACGTGTCTAAATTACAGTATAATTGTTTGTTTCAAAACAATGTAACTAATTTCACATTAGCGGTTGCGTATTTCTATGCGCGAATTTTGTTGTACGAACTTCATTCAGCAGAAAATATCTACCTCTCTTTCAATCAAACGTAAATGAAGGAGATAGTGATATAGACCGCTAAAATCCGACATAAGCGTTGCTTCTAAGGAAGTCTGAATTATTTATTATTTTTCAGTCAATCGCGGCTCAACAACGTTGTTTTTTGAAGACTTACGCAATATCTACGTGAGATAATTATAAGCAATGGTTCCTTAACCTTGTCATTTGATTTATTTGCATCTGCAAATCTTCCATCATTAGTTGGAAGCATGACATTAATTTAAATTAATTTAAAAAAGCTATTACCATTTCTTATAAATTTTTATTGGCTATTGATTATATTGTTATTATCATTATTTAATATTTATTTAACCACATACATTGAATACAATCAAATCCTACTATTTTATAATTATTTGTTCAACTAGCGGCCCGACCCGGCTTCGCATGCGTGGACAAAATTCTTTTAATTTTTTCTATTAAAAAGAAAAGAAAAGAAAAGAAATGATTTATTTAGTGA
Source organism: Calamotropha paludella (assembly GCA_927399485.1). NCBI lineage: Eukaryota > Metazoa > Arthropoda > Insecta > Lepidoptera > Crambidae > Calamotropha > Calamotropha paludella. The sequence continues at coordinate 1,143,950 of OV656822.1, forward strand.
CACAAATTTACATACTCAACTTATTAATCAAGTTACATTTTTAGTGAACACTAAAAAGGTAATCCACTCAGCATGTGTCGGACGTCGTAGACATTACGACGCTGGTCTTCCGTGGTTACCTAACTATAAGTATAACTACTTATAACTAATATCTACCCATATATATATATAAACTAGAGAGCACTACCAGCCTCGCCACTATAAATATATTTTTATAATAATAGAATAATAATAAATAAATAAGTATAGAACTAAATAAATAATAAAATAACCCATAAACAGCAAGATGAGATAATTTAACACAGCTGTATGATTCTGATTATGAATAACGGACTTACATTTTTTGCAATTCAAGTATAAACTTTTTTAAATTTCGCTTGAATGATGCTATACTACCATACTTTTTTAAAGGGGGTGGTATGTTATTCCAACATTTCGTGGCAGAATATCGAAAACTCCCACGAAATGCAGCTGTTTTGTGGGTGGGACATACCAAGCGTGGTGTAATTCTTGCCTCACGACGAGAAAATGAAAGTTTATTAAATAAGTAGGAAGGACTGTGTGTTTTAACAATGCCAAATAGGAGACTTGCAAAGTGAAAATTACGTCGAGAATTCATATTCATTAAATTACTTTTATTTAAAAAAGGAGTCACGTGGGCTCTACGCGGAATGTAAAAACAAAATCGGGCACAGGCATTCTGGACGCGTTGAATAAGTTTTTTGTGTATCCAAAGAGACATTCCCCAATAACTACGTCCGCATAATTCAATTTTGAAAGAACTAATGTTTCACAAAGCTTTATTCGAGTATCGACATCAAGGTAGTTGCGCACTTGGTATAACACTTTGAGTCTGTAAAACCAAGCTTTAACAGTTTGCACAACATGATTGTGAAATTTTAGCTGATTATCAATAAGGATCCCCAGACTTCGTACTTCAGCAACTTGTTCGATAGCGGTATCACCTATTTTTAAAACAGGGTTAAAAGAATTGATTCTGATTGTTTGTGTCCGAGAACCCATTATGATGAATTTCGATTTAATCGGATTAAGAACTAAGCAATTCTTAGATGCCCATTCATTTATACGGTTCAGATCTTCGTTAATTAGAGGTATGCTAGTTAATGTCTCTTGCGGCTTGAAAGTCAAATAGACCTGGAGGTCATCTGCATAAACATGATAATTGCAATTTTTTATGCAAGAGGCCAGGTCAGCACTATATAAATTAAACAGAATCGGGCCTAATATAGAGCCTTGTGGAACACCTCGATGTAAAGTAGCTGCTTTCGAAGCTTTCCTGTTACCAGCCACATCAGTAATCATCACACGTTGAGAACGACCATCTAGGTAACTAGAGAACCATTTTAAAGTGGAACTGTCGAATCCATAAAAAGCCAGTTTTGACAAAAGAAGGTCGTGGTTGATAGCATCGAAGGCTCGAGAAAAGTCAAGAAGAACTAATACAGATCCCTGCCCCGCATCATCTCCTGCAAGAATATCATCCACGATATCCAACATAGCTGTAGCCGTACTGTGATTAGCACGAAATCCGGACTGCTTAGGTGGCAAAATATTAGTTGCATTTACATAGTCGGTTAACTGCTGGCATACAAGTTTTTCTGCGATTTTGGACATAAATGGAAGAATGCTAATCGGCCTAAGATCTTTCAAGTGAACCGGATTATTAACTTTAGGTATCGGAATTACACGAGCTTCCTTCCATGCATCAGGGAAGGTGCCAGTTTCAAAAGACTTATTTATTATTGCTGTGATAACTTTTAGTGTTCGTGGTAAAGTCAATAAAATCATGTCACGAGTAATACAATCCACACCCTCTGAGTTACTATTTATATCCATGATAACCTTAGCAACAGAACTCTCATCAACAAGCTTAAGCGTGAAATGTGCAGGACTATATCTATGATGCTCAAAGTAAGTAAGATCTGAGATAGAAATGACATATTACCGGGCACTTCAATAAAATGATCGTTTACTATATCAGGATCACTAAGTTCAGGAGGTAAAAGACTTTGCTTACTATTAAAATCGACTACGTTAGTTCTAAAATGTTTCCAACTTTGTTTAGAATTTCTTGATTTAAGGTTAATGTTATATTTAAAATAAGCTGTTTTTTCCGTTCCTAATGCTTTACTTGCGATAGATTTCAAGTCCTTGTAGTAATTTACATCAGAATCTTGTTTGGACAAGCGACTTATGACATGAGCTTCATCTCTTAACCTCATCATTTCCTTTAGGGTTGGTGTGATCCAAGGATAACTGCGATGTTTGATACAAACCTTTTTGATAGGAGCATGGATGTCGAAAATGTACATTATATAAGAGATAAAAGACATGAGGGCTTCATTAACGTCATCGCTTAGGAATCGTTCCCAATTGATGGCATTAACGAGTTTATCGAACTCGACAATATTTATATCCTTGATTGGTCTATATGTAATAAATCAAGGGATTGGTTTATTCTTCTTTATATGTAAGTTACATGATATAAAGGCATGTTTACTGAGGTCCCGTATAAGATCGACTACTACGTTTGAAATTTTAGCTGTGCTGCAAACTAAATCAATTAGGGTCTCTGAGTGGTCTGTAAAATGAGTGGGTTCGGTGACGTATTGAGTAAGATTGAGATATTGCAAAAAAATTACTATTTTTTTTGTGCTAGGATCTTCTGAAGCAAGCAAATTGACATTAAAGTCCCCCACAAGTACAATATGGTCAAATTTATACAAGGAGTTGGCTGCTTCTGTGAGATCATCTATGAACGCATCGACATTGAGCCAAGGTGGTCTATAGGCATTACCGATAGCAAAACTAGAACGATTCATCGTTATGCTAATCCACATTTGCTCAACCGTAGAAGTGTGAGTAAGCTTAATTTGTCGCACTTTAATTTCATCCCGAACATAAAAACCAACGCCTCCTCCTCGAGAGCGAACGCTGGGTGGTCGCGTGACGTGACGAAACTTATAGCCCGGCGGTGCAGGCGCACGTTTCTCCTCTCCCTCCCTCAGCCAGGTTTCATTTATGGCCATTATATCAACTGAATGCCTTTCAAGCGCGACCAGAAATTCTTCATGCCGGTTTCCTAGTGAGCCGGGGTTTAACAAGCCAAGAGTCAAAAGTTTCTTATTTATAAATTGAAAAACAAAAGAATATAAAATCTGAATAATTTTCGCATTATTCAAATACTTTTTTACTATTGTATGATGACCAGTGGTCGGAGTAGGTATATTGATTTTAGATACTTGCGTCATGATATCATAACATGGACATGCATTTCTTCCGGAATGTACCGGAGTTTCCAAAAATTTGGTAAATAGAGTAATAAAATAAAAAACCATATGTAAGCAAACAAAATTGTTTATTGTGAATACAAATAATCATTATTACAGTTTTATTAAAAACAATTATTTTTAATCCTCATCGGTTACAATTTCTACATTTTGATTTTCTGTCTCTATACAATTAAAATAAATAACTATAATTTTTTCAATATTTTCGATTTTTAAGCTATTTCTTTTAACATCTAAGATCCATTTGTAAGTGGAAAATGATCGTTCAACATCTGTAGATGTCAATGGAGCGAATTTGAAATAAAGTTTCTGATTATTTGCTACGCTTTTTTCAATACTCTCGCTGTATTCTCTAATTGTATCTAAATCTGGATTTCGTTCCATAACTGATTCTATTTTATTTTTTATATTCTCATTATTGCACTCGTTAAGCGTAGCCCTTACTTGATCAAATACTAAAAGTGAATCAGCTAGAGATAAATTTTGTTTTTGTAACTCTTTTAGGGCTAGTAGTATAATAGAGTAATTTTCTTCGATATATTTTAAATCATTTTCTAAATTTTGTTTTTCCAAAATGTTTTTTGCGTTTCGTATGGCTATAGCATCAGAACTGCTCAAGCAGGATAAAACTTCTTTTATTTTATCTAAATGTTGAGCGTAGTAAGATGTTGCCTGTAACCAAGTACCCCATCTGGTAATGACTGGTTGCGGAGGCAACGGTAAGTCAGGATATTTTTCTTTTAAAATGTTTACCCTACTAGGAGCCTTTAAAAATACTTTTTTAACATTTGATATAAGAATATCAATATCGTTGTATTCTGACCTTATCTGCTCACTTACACGATGAAGAGCGTGCGCCAAACATGTCACATGCTTCATTTCAGGTAAGTAATGTTTTAAATTTCGCCCTGCAGATAGCATGTACGCGACACTGTCAGTGCAAAGCATTAAAATATTGTCAACTTTCGCTTCAAAAGTGTTTTGCCATAAATTTTCTAGACATTGCAGTACAAATTGTGTTATTGTTTGTCCATTTACTGCTGTTAGCATTTTACAAGCAATCAAATAAGGCCGGCCTGCACTATTACTAGGATGCAATGGTTTTATTAGGAAATTGACTATGTATCGACCAAAAATGTCTGTTGTCTCATCCAGCGATATCCATAGTTTCTCATTTTTATTAATTTCATAAATCGAATTGATTTTATTCCTATAAAACTTCTCCAAATAAACTTTTCGTAACTGTGATTCGTCAACCACTTTACGATTGGTACAAACGCAACAACAAGTACTGCACATATATTTCTGAAAAAACTCTTTGAACGCTGGATTTTTCATTTGCGACCAAGGAATATTGCATAGAATCAGGAACTTAATGAGGTCGAAGTAAAATTCCTCTTGCGGTCTCTTAAATTTTCCTTGATGTACAGCGCCTTCAATGTGTTTGGTAATGTTGCCTCTATTCACAGCTTTCAAATGACTTTCACACTTTGTACAGTATATAGTGCCACTAGCGTTATCGTAAAGTAGCTCAGGATAGTGCAATAACCACTTTAGCACTGTTTCAGCCTTGACCTTTGCCATATTTATTTATATGTCACCTAAAACAATGATTTAAATTTACAATATATACATACACAACTGTAAAGTCGATAATGAAATTCTGTTTCATATAAAGTGATTTTTTTAACTGAAGCGGTGATAGCCCTGCGGTGTGCGTACCGGACTCTCATGCGCTATGATGATTGCTATAAAGTGATATTTTAACTGTTTCCAAGTTCTAAAACCTTCTTAAATAGTGAAAATAATTAAAACTTACCCGTACAAAAACAACTTCAAATGGGCCCAATCCAAGAGTAATAAATCGATGTCCGTAGTTATAAGCCAAATTCGTCGTTTTAAGTAGATTTCAGAAGACAGTACACAAGCCAGGGTCAAGTCAAGATATTCACAACACATAAAATAAGCGCACTCCACGAACCGAAATAAGTGAGTGAGCCACTTGGTCTGGATGTCGGTGCGAGCATTGTTTTCGAACAAACAGTCAATGAGTCATCCAGGATACTTGATTCTAATTGGTCAGATGCGTTGAGCATAGACATAAGAGGACAAAAGACCCTGTTTGCCGGATGTCTGAAATGAATATTATTATTATATCATTTTATAAATGAGAGCGAGTGAGAGGCACGCGTCCCTTCCACTCGGGCATGGTTAGCCCGCCTAAGAGCGAGAGAGACAGAGCGAGAGAGAGAGTGAGAGAGATAGGCATACACACCGGTTCATGTCTTGCGCTTCTATTTCGCTTAGGCGGTGATATATGAAATTCAGTGCGAGATTCTTTGTATAAATTAATGTTTTAAATATAATTCTTTGTATAAATAAATGTTTTAAATTGTTACTATTATTTCATCCTTCTTCCTACTATACGAATGAATATTCACATTAAAATTATTTTACCACTCAAAGTCGTTGTCACGTAAAACTTTCGCCCGTATATCGACTTTACAGGCAACCAATTTTTTTTACTATTAAATTCTGGCCATCTACGCCACTAGCAGCATAGCGTTGAGAGTATTGATACATTTTTAACTAGTTTCATGTAATAATTTCGATGTTTCGGTATTTTTATCATAATAATCCGGAAACTCGGAGGCGTATCCATATTAACATATACGTTTGATGTCAGTGACCTTAATTCAATATACCTACTCCGACCACTGATGATGACGTTTGTTTAAATACTTAAAGACAAAAATAAGCACATTGTAAAGCAAGAACACTGTATAGTGGGTATTGAATCCAATTAAATTCAGAAATTGCTTTTTATGTTTATAATATAGTTTAGTATATTTATCGTAATATATACACGCAGATGTACACATAAGTAAAATATAGCACATAGTGATATACAGGGGCAAAGTTGTATCCCATAAAAGTAAATATGACACAAAAGCATTATACAAACAATACACGTCTAAACGTTTAATATGTAAGAAATAATGCAGTATAAAATTAGCAAAACATATACCTACATTCAGTGTTAGTGGCGCATTTGCATATATTAAATAAAAAATTAAGGTGTGATACAGACAATACACGTCAGTGTGCTTAAAACACAAAAAATAATAAAACAGTGACAAATTGGCAGTACATATACCTATGCATATATTCAGTATAGGGGATGATTTTGTATAAAATAATATTATATATAATATTAACAGATTACACAAATCATACTCATCAGTATGTTTGATACAATACAAATAATTATATAGTGGCAAGCTAACAGCACATTTACTGCCTGTATACATAAACATGCATACAAACATATTATAACTATATTCAGCCCAATGAGTTACACTCCAACAATACTTTAAACAACACTTAGACAAGTAAGTTCCCCTTACATTAAGAACAATTTTATTAAAGAAATACAATGCAAAACAGATAGACCTAAGAAGCCATTTGTAAGTTTCATTACCAACTATAAACTCAGTACTTAAACTACAAAATACAAGATTTATCAAAACATTAATGTAAGTTATGGTAATTCCAAAAAATACTAAGGATGTATAGTTACTCGTAAAAGCAAAAATAATATATATTTCGTAACTCAGGACTAAAGGTGACAAGGTGATAGATGTAAAACCAATTCGTATGAAGAATATATTATGTTTAGTATAGATTTGGTATTCAATTAGCATCACTAACAGAATCAGTCCCAAAAACCTTGATAAAATCAGATTCAGATCGAATACGATAACGTGCTTTTCCGGTTTCTTGTCGTACAAAGATCTTGCCTTCGCGCGTCCAAGCATATTTCCAACCACAACGCTTAGCGACTGCTCTCACCTTCTGAAAGAGCTGCCTGTAACGGTAGGTCAGGCGCTCGTTAACGAACTACTTGCGGTTAATGCGTTGCTATGGTAACGTTATTGATACAATGGAAAAAGAGCGGACAGACAAACAACAAATTTGTGATCTTAGATTATAGATTTAAATCTAATTTTAATTCATCGTTTGTATTTTTTTTGTATCTCAAGCCTAATTAAGATCTTTATTACAGTTTTACGGTGCCATTAATTTATTTTATGGCGCTGTGTTTGTAATTACACATGCTAGTGGAGACGCAGCCCAACATCTCACAATGTAATGTTCTGTTTACGATAACTGTGTTCATTTTTGTAACTATGTTGTGCTTAGAAATAAAATAAAAATAATATTTCAGCCTTTATCATAGACGGAAGGTGGCTAGCCTATCCGTCTTCTATAGGAATGCCATATCAAAGAAATATAAGACAACATAATACATTGTTCTGAACCCAAGTAGCTAAAGCACTTGTGTTATGGAATTCAGTAACAACCACAGTACCACAACAGCCAGACCTGAGCCAATATACAATAGTTCGTTTTTGACTCGGCCGGGAATCGAGCCTGGGACCTCGGAGTGACATTACCAAACTGGTGTGCGAGCCACTCGACCACGGAATTCGTCAATATCGATATTTCTTTAAGCTTTAAAATACACTTATAAAAACAATCACATTTTTGAGCCCCTATTTCTCATAATAGAAGTTGAAATGCAAAATTTCAACATGTCTACCAGCGTCTCGGTAGCTCAGCAGTTATTCGAAGAGACAACGAATGGTGGTGGGTTCAAGTCCTACCTTGAGGCTTGGAGATGTGGTTGTTTCTAAAGGCGTATTATTAATCTTATAAGTATTTAACAATCTATACATATAAATAACATCGGAGTGTCTATTTGTAATATCGAAATAACCGTTTTTTACTACACACATATGAATATATAGACGGTACATACACCAAAATAACATTTTTTACAATTTTTGTCTGTCTGTTTGTTCCAGCTCATCTCTAAAATTGCTGGACCGATTTTGACAGGACTTTTATTGGCAGGTAGCTGATGTAATAAGGAGTAACTTAGGCTACTTTTATTTTAGTATTTTTTTTGTTATAATAACTGAGCCACGGCGATGTGTAGCCGGGTCAGCTAGTCTTAAATAAATCCCTTGGTCACTTATCCCGTAATCCAATACTATGAGCATCATAAGAAGGCCCAATGTTATCCAAAGGGCGATGGTGTGTGCTATGCTCGGAGTTTCCCTACGTGAACGAATCAGAAATGAGGAGATCCGTAGAAGAAATAAAGTAACCGACATAGCTCGCAGAATTGCCAAACTCAAGGGACAGTGGGTGGGGCACATTGCTCGCAGAATTGTTTGCCATTTGGGCAGAAAAGTTCTCGAGTGGCGACCACAGACCGGAACACGCGTAGGAAGAGTGTAGGCAGGCCTCCCTGTTGGTGGATCGACGAACTGGTGAAGGACAGGCGGGAAGCATCCTGGATGCGGTCCGCTCGCTGTGGAGATCCTTGGGGGAGGCCTCTGTTTAGAAGAGGACATCATTTGCCTGACACAACAAATAAATCTAATATAAATTAACCTAAATATGTATTTCATGAATGCTAACATGAAACAATGAATTATAATGAACGAGGATTTTTATTTGTATTCAACATGGTAAATACAGATGAAACATTGGATAAAACAAATATGTTTTGCTATAATGAGATGAAATGGCTTATTAATTAAAAACAAGACTATATATTAAAACGACATGAATGAATACCTATGAATAGATATAATAACATGACGCATTTACGATGTATTCAACAATTTCAAAATTGAAACCGGTTTTTATTAACAAATAAACTTATCATTGCATTAGTATAACATTCGATGTTGTAGTAGTACAAAGAACAAAAGTTTCAAGTTCCGTCTGATACCTTAGACGTGTTGATTTTTTTCTAGTTTGATATACAAATATCCCGAACAAGGCAGTCCAACCTATTCAAATGCTTCAAGTTCATCTAAAATAAATACACATTTATGCGTCCAAAGCAATGAAACGGTCATCCTCAGAACTCAAGGGAGGTGGTGAATCCTCATGAATGCCTCAAATCTGACTGTGCAAATATTTTTTTTATTTTTTATATTATTTTTATTTTATTCAAGGAAATAAACAGCGTATCATATATGTATATCTATCCGTTACCCTAGCATCCATAACACAAGCCTAACAGTGCTAACTTTGGTCTAGACTAATTGATATGAAAATAATACTTGGTCTTTTTTTTTATCTGTGATATGTCACACTCTTACTGACTAGACATCCCCGAGATAGTGTCAGAGACCTGGGAGGGTTATATAGACTTCATAGAAACAATCTTTATGATTTTGATTTGATTCATTTCACCAGTTTAATCATATAGCTAATCTTTTCTTCAAATATTAGTAACATAATGACGTTACTGCACAGCACAACATAACTCATTAATTTAATCTGAGCAAACTATTGTAGCAACCTCCTTGTAACGAAGTCTTTGATCACAACTGCAGTGTTTGTGTTTAAATATGCAAATTCGGACTTTAAGCTATTTAATGCAGATGCGCAAATTGCTTGGTAGTTAATAGCTGCATAACTTTAGTCGCCTGTTTGTATTTACACACGTTCTTTAGGACGGGAAAATTAAATTCATTAATCTAAAGCAACTATTAGTATAAAAAATCACGGGACTGGAACCCAAAGAAAGCACTGTAAGGCTTGTTTGAGGGATACTAAAGTAATGGATAAACACACATATGATAGTCAAATAAGTATTAATTTGTGGTATTACTTATATAAAACCGCTTGTCAGTCCGCTACCGCACGACATAACTTACATTATTAAATTGATTTGATTGACTTAACATTATTGAATATTTATGTTTATTTTTTGACGTGACAACGTCTTATAAATTGGTTTGCCGGGTGACACTTCAAGAAACTGCGTTACGCTCCGCTCACGTTATGCGCTCACAATGAGAGCGAGTGAGAGGCACGCGTCCCTTCCACTCGGGCATGGTTAGCCCGCCTAAGAGCGAGAGAGACAGACATAAAAAGTGGAAGGGACGCGTGCCTATAAATTAATGTTTTAAATATAATTCTTTGTATAAATAAATGTTTTAAATTGTTACTATTATTTCATCCTTCTTCCTACTATACGAATGAATATTCACATTTAAATTATTTTACCACTCAAAGTCGTTGTCACGTAAAACTTTCGCCCGTATACCGACTTTACAGGCAACCAATTTTTTTCGTTTTACGATCTGCTCCAATATATGGTGCCATCGAAGCTTTAAACTTAGCGACTGCATAGCCTAGTATATATTTCTATTAATATTACCTATCTATGTGTCATTTCTATCCGTTACCCTAGTGTCTATAACACAAGCCTTACAGTACTTACTTTGAGCTAGGTTAATTGATTTAACAGTAAGAAATGTTATTATTTTATGTTAAATCAACATTAAAATACATTGCCATCATTTCATCATCCTTCGATATTATATCATTCATAAATTAGCTCTCATCATCGTCTTGTGATGTCCTTGGAAGACGTGATAATGAAGGAAACGATACGTTCTGTCTTTAAATATAATCATTTATTAAATACATCCTAATATAAGGTAAAGATGGTAAACAATATATCTACAATATACCCAATGTACCTCATATACCTAATTAAGAAAAAAAATACTAAAAATGAAGATATTTATTTTTTTGCAATTTACCATGCCATATTTCTTTAAGATTTATTATTTATTTATTTCGTGGATCTTGTCTTGGCCCCCGGGCTTTATTGAGATCAAGAGCAAACCCATTCAAAATTAAAAAAAAGATTTAAAATCACATTATTAGTATTATTTTATACGGGCGTATTTCAAATATTACCAAGATGTGGCTTAAAAGACACGTATCCAAACCATTATCAACATCTTAAAAAAATATGGAGGGACTTTTTGGCGGGAGCGGGAATCGTCACTTTGGTCGTTTTGTTTATCTTCCTAAAATTTGTGTTGTGGTACATATTAGTACGTTATAATGGCGGATTATTTATCATTAAGTGTTTCAGTAAAACCCTACACCTTTACTGAAACCTACGAAAAAGGAAATTTCACTGTTCAATCATCATTCATTGATCATCTATCATTCAGATATCAGCTCTCATCATCAATCATCATCTTCTGATGAAGAAAAAATAATGTAAGATTAAGCTGTATGTGTTTATACCCTTTGCCTGCCCTTATGGGAAAACTTAATAAAAAAAATGAAAAAGCGGATCATAAACATAACAAACTAAGTATTTGAAGTAGCGTTACTTTACTGCACTCTTGTCAACATTGATATTCGAGACGTGTTTCGTTGCAGTGTTACAACTGCAGTGGGTTCACTCTGTGCATGCAAATTTACTGCTATAAAACAAATTGCTTTTGTGTGCAATAATTGTGGCTGGAGAGTTTATCGTCTGCTTTCGACATTTTTTGCAAAAATATTTTTTTTAAGTTAAACCTCTAACTTCGAGTTAGTAGTGAAGTTTTGCGGTGATAAAGTTGACTGCTTTAGTTCCTCTTTTCCAATATTGCATTTCTTGTTCCTTTTCAATTTTAGGCTGTTGTTTTAGGCTCGGTAACTCAATTTGGAGACCATTGGACCGAACTTCCAAAGGTTGCAGGTTCGATTCCCGCCTGAGAATTCACTTGTGATACGAGTCGTTTTTTCTAGTATTTTTCTTAAAAAAATATAATTTATATTATAAAACAGTAAAGAAAAAAAAAACAAAAAATATAAAATTGCATTAAACTGTTCATTTTTATTTATTAATTTGACATTTTTGAAGTTATACTTCTTTTGGCGAATTGAGGGTGATATTTTTCATGTATAGAAGTTGCGCACGCAGCATGCGACGAAAAAGCGACAGCATGAAGTTAGCTGCTAAGTGAATGGGCTAACTTCAAGCTATATCATTTAAAAATTAAATAAAGAAGTATAACTACTGCCACACGTACATACTCGTACTCGTAAGTACACGCCCGCTTTTTTATGAAATTATTCTGTATGCCTACTCTGATTTTCGTTTGTTTGTGATTCGTTGATTACTTTTGAGTTCATTGTGTATTTACCTAATGGAATACGTTTTAAGTGTTTAACATTGAATTAATTGAACTATTTCAATGATTTGTTTTATTATTTTCTGTGCCTGTTTCAAGACAATCGCTCTTCAAGAGTAAACTCCATTCGTGCATCGGAGCTGAAAAACACACATGTTTTGACGTGATACCGTCTTATAAATCTTATATGACTCAATGTCAAGTTCCGTCATTGTTACGTTCCGCCTGAACCGAGCGTGCAAGCGAGAGTGCGGAACAAGCAATAAAGAGGTACGTTCGGTTTAAGCGTTAGGCTTTTGACGCATCTATCTCTCTTCCACTCCATCGGCCGATGCGTCCGAGTAGAAGAGAGACAGACAACCTACACCTGAATTATTTTGTCAACTGTTTATAAAGTGAAGTGAATTAACTACTTCTTTGTATTATACAAAATAATGATGATTCAGTGATAATAATTCAATTCAATTCATAAAAGTATGCAATTTTTCGTCAATGTTTTCTTATGACCTTATCACATCAAATTATCGTCCATAAACCGACTTTACAGACAACCATTTTTTTTTATTAAATACTTTGAAATATAAAAATTAAATTGTCACATTTTACGTTATTAAAGAAGGCTCAGTATTATTAAACGTACTTGTAATACTCTCTCCTTCTATTTAGTAGACGAAACTGTAGACTAATACCATATACTTAGTGTCAACGACACAGTAATTATTTCTGACAGCAAGCCAGACGCGATAAGGCTGCAGTACCCTGTCTGTTCTTTGTTAGGCGTTAGAGCTTTAGTCTGTAGTAAATTTGGAAGTATTGTAACGAAAAGCTTTTAATAACATAAATAAAAAGTTGGTTTAGTACGTGACTATTTTCTAGATTTCGATTTGACTTCTACTTTCCGAAGTGTATCCGTGCATATCACAGACCATCTTGAGCTTCTCGGCATGTCACGGTTACACCAAATACAAGCTCCGGACGCCTGAGTATATCGAGAGGAGGGCCAAGAAACTCATTGGCAATGAAGATTATTTTTATAATAAGCTGAAAAGCCTTGTACTGTCGAGGTCTCTCGTGCCTTACCACTTTGTAGAAATATTCGTTTGAACTGATCGCATCGGACACGCCCACACGACCCATACCTATCCCTAATTGGCTTCGTATTTTACTACGATTTATACTACGGCCAATCATAAACAACTAATTTTAAAAATGGTGTATTTGTATGACTGTTTTTTTAATGGGTTTGCTCTTGATCTTAAACAAGCCGGAGGGCCAAGACAGGATCCACTATAAAACGAGCTAACCCAGAAGGTGCATATTCACCCTTATGAGAAAGAACATAACAAAGCACACAAAGAATGATCAATACATTCAAGACTTGCTTCTGTGGAACGAAATTGACAATCCCACAACTCTATCTATCTAACGTCTGGGGTTCTATGTTCCACAAAATTGCATGCGTGGTGCAGGTCAGCGGCTGCACAAATTGCTGGTTTCCCTGGCATTCTGTGTTACGGTGATAATTGTCCCACAGCGTGTGTGATCAGTTTACCAGAATACCTAAAGGCAGAAACAAGTACATGTGATAATTAGTGCTTTCATGTTCTGTTTTAGCCACTGAGTCGCATATAACGCAATTTGTGAATAAATAAAATAAGAAAAAATAATTCCCTTCTGAAGAAGATTTAAGGTACCGATGTATTTACCGACGGCGTGTATTATGAGTAAACTTGTGCTATATTTGTTTGGACCATGTTTAATGATTTTAAATCATATACTTGTTTTTATTTTATATTATATGTTGTTGTAGTATGTTGTTTAGTTTTACTTGATTCTTTAGTATGCTACTGTCGTGTTATCTTAATTGCTGGTGCTTTAATATAATTCATATGACGACAATAAGTCTTGATACATTTAAAAAAGCCATGCACGCCCTGCATAAGCACACGACAAAATTTTGTCGACCCGTTTTTGTGTAGTAATCATTTGTCGCCCATCTATGATTGTGCTTAAAAATTAACTTCTTATATCGTAATAGTAGTTTTACTTAACAGTGGTATTTTTATCTACAAATTTCAACATGGTAACGAAATTTTGTCGACAATTTGACCGATATATATACATATTTCTCGTCCATGCGTTAGTAAGTAGAGACGGACGGGTTATAAGTACTCGGAAATACAGATGAAGGGAGGAAGTTCCACTCTTTTGCTATGCACATTATGAAAGTTGTTAGGAAGCAGGAACAACAACCATTCTTGGTTTTGAGATGGTAGACCGCAGTACGTCTGGATGTCCGATGGAAAAAGGCAGATGGCGGTATGAGCACAATTATGCTGTTTCTTTTATAAATTAATACACATGTTTGTTTGAGTACCAAAAATGTTTCAACTTTTTCGTAACTTACCACCATTGTTTCGCTATTTACAAAAAATGCAATGAAAGTTGTACCGTGCCCTCACTTACATTTTGTCTATACTTAAGTATAGACCACTTTTACAGCTTGACTTTACTACCGCCCCCTATAAATCTTGACAATTTACGAACCAGAGATAAGTAATCTTGGCCTAAAGCGTGTCCCTTTATTATCATCTTTTGTTAAAGCCGTTATCTCGCTAATGGAATGTTTAGTTGGAAACTAATTCATTAGTCTAATAGTTGTCTTCGATCTATCGGTCTTGAGATTGATTACTTTGGTTTTTATGGAGAAGGGGGACTTCTGAAAAACACGTTCGAATACAATTAGCAGACTACACGAATGATGGTGTAATTTATATCAATTCAAAGTAATGTAAAGTGTTTGTCTAAGTTGATTACTGTTAGCGTTTCTTGCACAGTGATAAGCGTGTAGGGTATCCAGGCGTCCGGATAAAGCTGTCATGCTTTTGTTAGGTTTATATTTGTCCGTCTTTTTACATAATTATGAATAATTAATAAAAAATAGGGCTAATCAAAGCTAGTTTATTGATGTTTCATTAAAATTCTAAAAGATTTTATGGTAATTGGTAAATAAGAAGTGTTATTTTACAATGATAAAACTTGCCTCGTTATAATAAGACTAAAAAGTTTTAAATTAACTTAAAACATTAAATTATTATAAAAAGAAGAAAGTTTTAAATTTGTTCCTTAAATTGAGATAAATCTAAAAAAAAAATTGAGAAGAAAATATTTTATTTTTAAAAGAGATAAGTGTGTCCGACCTTTTATCCAAATATCTTGCTTAACTTACTGGTGTGTTCAGCTTTCCGGTTTTAAAACCTTGCAACCACTCTTAACTCCATGTAAAAGTCACACTATCCAACTTTTTTTTGCCGGGCCAGTAGCACAGTTATGTGGGACTCTCCTGCATACCCCCAACTGGCCTAGTGCCTTATGAAGGAGGCTTACCCACTACAAATCTTAGTATACACTATCACACTGCAGTCAGGCTTGCATCACTATTTTTTGATTTGCTTGAATCATATATTCACCATTAATAATTCATTTTCTTAACGTAAAAAACTTTAATAAAAACAAAGTATACTATATCATTACATAATAAGGTTTATAATTGCTTCAATGATATTGAAAGCATTATTCCTATTGCTCCTTTTGATTGAAGTGATTTGTATCCATTAATTTGACACACTACTTTGGCAAATCGCCATTTTGGAAACATACTTCTGTAACAAGTTATCCGAATTCCGAAGCTTAAGTTAGTTACGATATCGTGTAGCTGTTCGTCTGCTAAAATACGATTGACTTGTAACAGACGCTATTTGGAAATACACTCGAGGAGATATTATGTGTTATTTAATAAATTATTTAAAATATACTAGGAAAAACTCACAAGTGAATTCTCAGGCGGGAATCGAACGCAAACTTTGGATATCAGGTCCAATGCTATCTCAATTGAGCTACCGAGCCTTCTGAACACCCGTCGTTTTCTAGTACCTTTCTGCTTTTTACGCTGTAGGCCAGCGTTGTTTCATCTTTGAGCGGAACATCCTCTCGAAAGAATCCTCTTAAAAAGAAGCATTTACTGGTGAGCGATTTTTTCTAGTATTTTTCTATTAAAATAATTAATCATATAAGAAAACCATTGGAAAATTCAAATATATATAGAAATCATAAAATGTATTTATTTATATAATTAGAACTAACAAAACAAAATACGCCCGTTGGTGCAACGGTAGCGATCCTGCCTTTTGCACTGACTGTCCTGGGTTCGAATTCCGGAAAAGGGCATATGTTTTGTGTGAGGAATACGAGCATTTGTACCTGACTTATGGGTATTTATGTATATATTCCTATAAATATTGCAAATGTATGTATTGTATAAATTCATCAAGCTTCACACCTTAGCTCATCGCCGCAAAGTTGCCTGTCTGACGATCGTCTACAGACTGTACTTTGGAGAGTGTGCTCAAGAGCTGCATTTGCTCATGCCGCCATCTCCTTTTTCCCATCGGACTTCCAGACGCACTGCGGGCTAACACCGTTTCTTGGTTGCTATTCCTACCTGACGCACCAAGCGCTTCTCAACATCCTTCATAATGCGCACAGCAAAGGAGTGGAACTCCCTGCGTCTGTATTTGCGTATTTCCGAGAACTTATAACCCGTCCATTTTCAAAGCCAGGGTGAATAGGCACCTTCTGGGTTAGCTCGTTCCATCGTAGATTCTGTCTTGGCTACAGGACTTGATTGGGATCAAGAGCGAACCCATCCTAAATTAAAAATATGTATATCTATCCGTAACCTTAGTATCCCTAACACAAGCCTTAGAGTTACTTACTTTGGGCTTATTTGTGAGATTGTAAGAAATATTATAATTATATTATTGTTAGTATTAAAACGCGCTGTAGAAAAATAAGTATTCATCTTAAAATATGATAATGTAATTTTATACTACACCTGCTCGGGGAGTACGTTGTTATGTGTGCAGGGACTGGTCGGAATGTACGTCTTTGTCATATTAATATGCGGACGGTAAAGTTATATGAAATCCTTTTTCTTGCTGGTCCTTTTTTATTTGAATACGAAAAAGAGAAAACTTTAAAAACAAAATCCAAAGAGTTCTTATTTCGAATTTAAAAGAGATAGTATTGCTGCTTGGTTTCTTCTCGATCGATTCCATTTTAAATTGTTCCGCTGTCCCTATATTTTCATCGGACAACCAGACTTACAAATAGGTGCCACCGTTATATGGTTGATATACCAAAGAGTCGCACTAAGCGTTTGGGTACCAATTTTGTGATCCGTACCGATAAGGAGTGGAACTTTTTGCCTGAGTCTGTATTTCCTGATAAATCTATAATATAATCTAAGAACACAAATTTGTTTGTGTGTTTTTCTGTCCGCTATTTTTCTCGTTCTTTTAACGTTACCATAGCAACGCGTTACCATAGCAGCGCGTTACCGGGTCAGCTAGTCTATAATATAAGTACACAAATTTGTTGTTTGTGTGTTTGTCTGTCCGCTCTTTTTCCCGCTCTTTTTCCATTGTATCAATTAATGTTACCATAGCAACGAGTTACCATAGCAACGCGTTACCGGGTCAGCTAGTCCAAATTAACAAAAATAACAATACAGAATAAATATCTTTCCTGTCACATATTATTTTCCGAGAAGAATAATAATTGCATGGGAAAGTCGGCAAAGACAGAACAAGGGGAATTTTCAAGGACCAAATAGGAGATGTCCTGTAAAAAAGCAAACTCAAAAGCACCATTAACCGAGCTTATATAAACGATGTGATAAGAATTCACGAAACTCAGAAACTACAGGTATTAGGAGTCTCATATTTTGCATGGGAGTTCTTTTTAGTACGGAAGAGCTCACTAAAAACTTTAAACTTAACTTTTTTGTAAAACTTATGTAGTTTTAATAATGCTTCATCTTGAATATATATTGAGGGTAGGGTTATTACTGTGTATTTGAAGAAATTTGGTTTGCAGTTTTGTGTATTGTCTATATGGGCCATGATGCGTATTTATTTTTTTCATTATGAAAAGTTTATCCGCGCTCGTGCGTCTCCGTAAAGACGGAATTGCAAAATTCTTTCTTTGTTTGAAAGGGGGTTATTCCAATATGTTCTTATTTAAATTTCAGATCTAATGATAAATTTCGGAGACAGACAACGAAACTCTTCAAAAAATGACAGCAAATCAACCGCGATTGCCGTAATTATATGTACCTACTCGTATGTATGTTACAAAAAACTTGCTCTCTTGAAAAATGATCATTTCTAAATACTATTAAAAGAAAAGGTTTAAAGTTAACAGTAGATTGTTACTAGTAAGTATTATAATTTTCATAGCCATAACCGTAATTGGAATATGACATACTCTCATAAAACATCTCTTGGGTGGTGGTGTGTCGTGCGGGTCGTACATAGCGAAGCGATGGCTGCATCATGCGTCATGCTCGTGAACGGGCGCTGCTTTGGGAGCTGGGTCTGCTTTAACCTTTAATATTATTGACATAAACATATACTAAACATACATCTTTGTTGCTTTTTTAAATTTGTCCCTTATTCCCTATATATTATTAAGGATAATTATTAAAAACAGATACTTGTTGACTTTGTTGTAATCAACGATGTAATGAAACCATAACACTACTATCATTATGATAATAATATTTTCTCTTGTGAATTATGTATAGTGATGACGTATAATACTGTAAATGTCGTTACTTCTGTTAAAGCTGACGAGTTTCTTGCACCCATTTTTCTTGTCAGTTAAAAGACGTCCTGGGTAGGTAAAAATGTTGGACGATTCAAAACAACTTATTTTAAGTGCATTTGAATAAAGTTATTTTCATTTCATATACCGAATTTATTATTTATATACATTAAAATATTTCAAACAACTCCCTCCTATACATTCTCATCCCACCGTGATCCCGTGGGAAAAAAACATTGATGGAAGCGAACAGGTTCAGCCAATTTGAATATAAAGCGGTACCGAGTAAAGTTGGGGTTATTATAAAAGCGTTGAAGGAGACAATTTTGAGGTCATATTATAATTTAGGATATTTTTGTTTGAAACTCACTTTTTTATTTAAAGGAAGTTGAAACATAAAAAAATGTCTGTAATAGAACTTTTATGTGAGATAAGATACTTTATTTGCGATAAATATGGTACATTCAATACACGCATTTTTCTTGATTTGTTCTTGACTTGATTTGACTCACATTGAATAAAAAAAAAATATATCTTTTTTTGGTTTCCGCACCCAAAGGGTAAAACGGGAACCTATTACTAAGACTCCGCTGTCCGTCCGTCAGACTGTATCTCATGAACCGTGATAGACTATTGAAATTTTCATAGATGATGTATTTCTGTTGCCGCTTTAACAAAAAATACTAGAAACCATAATAAAATAAATATTTAAGGGGCTCCCATACAACAAACGTGATTTTTTTGCTAATTTGTCTTGAGAGCAATGTTCGATACTTTTATAATTTACTTAACTAAAAGTTTGTACGTTACGCTTTGTGCGCAAGTCCGACTAACACTTGGCCTGTTTTTTTATCTTTTATCTTTATCTGGCATGAGCCCGCTAGTCGCTCCGCTTATCGCTCACACTACAGCCTCATCCTGTGAGATAAGCTCATTTGTCTAGGTTCACCAGAATCGAGTTATCATACTACCTACTTTTAAAATGCGGTTACTTTGTGAACGGAATTCTGATCACGAGGTCTTTTAGACACGTTACAGCCAATTGGTATGCGACCCTATCAAAGGGTAATAAAGATAGTTTTCGCTTTATATACTCAGAGATATTTTAAACTTAAAATGTCTGAGGATTAAACTATTAGATATTACTGTTGGAAAATTTTAGCTTTCGCTCAAATAAATTGAAAAAGCCTTATTACTTTATACTGATAGTAATAAAGTCTTTTATCTAAACAGTATCAGTATAAGTGCAATCGTTTTCATCGTTATATTTGATGCAAAGGGTAACTCAAGTAAGTAATATATATATATATACTAATTCGCTATCACAGTTCTTAACTGCGATGAACTCCGAAACTACTACCAAATTCGATGTTTTTTTTTATTTTACTGTATTTGTTCCAACTTAGGACATAGGATAGGTTTCATTTTAATTTTCACGCTGGCTGTGAAAATGGATGGATTATAAGTACTCGAAAATACAGACGCAGGGAGGGAGTTCCACTCCTTTGCTGTGCGCATTATGAAGGATGTTGAAAAACACTTGGTGCGCCAGTAGTAGAATTCAAAGACAAGGACGACACCACAACACTAAGACCCCAGCTAATATAAAAAAATCCTCGGAGTGGTGTTACCACGATAACTGGTACACGAACCACTCGTCCACGGAGGCCGTCAGAAGTAAAATGACTGGCCAATTTTCTTTTTTTTTTCTTACATAGTGCTCGTTATTGCACGGTCTAACAGCTCCTGATGATGCTCCGTGTGGGGGCGAAACACGTGTAGAGTAGTTGGTGAAGGTGCCGGTGTCTGCGGTTTCTGCATTTATTTGCGGGCGGGCGGGCGGTGCACACTGCTTAAGATTTGCGTAAGTAAACTACATATTTTTATTAGACAGATGACCACTACAGTATCACCGGGTTTTGGGACGGCGGGATCGTTAAGTAGGCCTGAAGCCGAGAGTAGCAAGCAAAGATAAAAAATCTCAACGTTAAGTCATTACGCTGACCGTTTGGTGCAACGGTAGTTATCCTGCCTTTCGCACCGACGTTTGAATCCCGGAAGGGGCAGATGTTTGTGTGATGAATACGAGCATTTGTACCTGTGTCATGGGTATTTATATATATTTCTATTAATATAAAACGTCTATGTATCATTGAGCCAAGCTCTCTTTTAGGCAACTCACAAATTTCGCTTGTCTCCCTCCTGCTACTTAACGGTTCAAACGCTCAGTATTTGCAAACAGCAGCATGTATTGCAGACCTAGTATATATATCCTCCTAAGACCCGTTCTTCTGAAATATTAGTTGTTAGAAAGTCCCAACTTCCTTACTATAGAACAAAATAGCAGCCATCGTTAAGTCCTAACAATCGCGAAAGGAGAGATGTCATTATGACCGAACGTTCTATGTTTAGTACAAATTTTTTTCTCAATTTATGGCAACATATTAGATAGAAACAGCGTTATCTCAATATTTAAATATTTCTCCCTGTCACACGCATTGAGTGAAGCGAAGGCAAGTCGCAATATTTGTTCTCAGTGGCCAGGAACCGGTGACAATGGCAGCACGTCGTAACCAAAGTGAGTGAATCCATTAATATCTTAAAGAAATTTTAGTATTTTGGTGGCAATTAACAATTATTTTATTTACTAGAGTTAAAATAATGTCTGTTATGTATTATTTTTGCATAACATCCGGCACAAATTGAACAATTTTGTGGTAACTGAATTTGTTCTTTGTAAAGTGTGTTCGGTTTTTATATAGTAAATTCTCCACAATCGTTTTTTCTTTTAAAATCATTTTCGGTCTCTGTTTTACAATATTTTTTCTTATTAGTTAATTAGTGTGAAACGTTCATTTGTTAACTTAACTTTTCATTTTTGTCATATTTTGATAACAACAATTAAGGGGTAGGTGCACAATTTAATGGTAGTGTCTTTGACTATTAACTAATGAATTATTTTATACATTGTAATTGATGTTTTATTTTAGCACTTCAGGACAAGGAATTAGATCAGCTTCTCAATAACTCTGAGGTCGACGATGCTGAGGATGATGAGGACCCGACTTATCAGGAGCCTGAGGAAGACAGAGCTACGTACAATGTAAATGTGGACAAAGATTGTTCTAGTTCCGGAAATGAAGATTCTAGTAGTTTAGATGGTGAGGTTAGCGTTCCGGCAGCAGCCAGCAGCAGCCAGGTTAGGACTCGAAGATCTTTAACCAGTACTCGAAGAGTTCGAAAGCGAGGCTCGGTACATACGCGTGGGGAATGCTTACTCGTAGTGCAGTGCGTTCTCGTGTGCGAACCCGCGGTGGAGCTAGAGTTTCTAGTGGTAGTGGTCAAGGAAGACCAGCAGATAGCGTTAACGAAATGGTACAATAACAAGCCCTTTGCTTTTGTCAAACATACACGCTGCTGAAACTGTCGACGAATGTAGGCGATACGACAGAAAACTACGCAGCTATGTACAAGTCCAAAGACCAGAAGTAGTCAAGCAATACAATAGTAATATGGGGGGCGTGGATCTTACAGGCAGGTTGTTAGCCGTTTGTTCCTCGAGAATGCGTACCAAAAAGTGGACAGTAAGGTTTTTAAGTCATTTGATCGACTTGTCCGTTGTTAATGCCAGGATAAACTATAAAGCAGATCGAAAGCTGCAAGGAAGACTTTCTCACAAAATAATGCAACTGCGTGTTTTCAAGCAATCTATTGCAGAAAAGATATTGGATGATTAACTGCATTCAGAAAATAAAATTTAAAGCGTAATTGCGGAGTTGTGTGAAGTGCTGGAAGAAGTCACCAACACTTCGAAAAGAGGTAGACCTCCGGTTAAAGCGGTCCCCTCAACTGCTTTCCGACAGTGCGGTTCCCTTAATTTACCTGCAATGGGAACCTCACAACACAGGTGCAGACAGAAGGGATGTGTAATGAAGACCACCATCTATTGTAAAGCTTGTGACTTGCCTCTGTGTTTCATTGCAAAAAGAAACTGTTTTGCAGAATTTCACACCATAGTTCCTACCTGATTTATTTATCCGTGTTTTGAATTATATGTCCCTTGTAAGGCTATTACTTAATGTTAATATTGATAACGACTGAGGAGAAAGAGTTTATGTTTATTAGTTTTGATACTGTATTGTTTATTAATTTTAATAAAGTTTATTATTTTATACTTATTGCACTAATAGATCTCAAGCTGTTTGATAGTTCTATTTAATTTTAATCTCATGTATTTTGCAAAAGTGCCACTACAATTAAAATAAACAAGAAAAAAAATGTTATTGTTATACTTAACTGATAACTAATTTATGTAAAGTTTATTCTAATTCTGTCGTGTTTTAACTGCTTTACATCTTTGATATAAAAATAAATGCAAAAATAAATAATGATATTTTTTTTCAATTGTTTATTCGGTTGTTCAACCGAGTGTTCTTCGTAAAGTCCAAAAATTTATATAATTTGACATAGTGCAAATATATATTTCCATAATTATAAACAATGTTTGTTCTAGCAAAAAATTAAGTGCATAGTCTTAAATAGTTTAAACCTGTGCGAAAAATTCAGGACTTATTCGTGATATTTTTTTGTTCTTTATGAAGAACATTCGGCCATAATGTCATCTCCTACCGCGTCATACCCAGGACTCAAAGATAAACGCCATTTTGTTCTTTAAGAAGACACCTGGGACTTAGGAGGATAAATGTCTATCCGTTGCCCTAATATCCATAACACAAGCCTTAAAGTGCTTACTTTGGACTAGACCAATTGGTGTGAATGTAAGAAATATTATATTATTCAAAGATCGCCATCAAACATTGCTTCTGGATAGAGCATATTATTATTATGTTATGACAATACTTTGTGTGTGTGTTTGTTACCATATTGTCTCGCTATCCTAACATTGCAATTTTTTTTTTTATGCTAAATGCACCCTCCGGACACAGGGGAGGTGGTGAATCCTCCATGGATACTTCGGGCCGGTCCGATAGTTATGTCAGACTCGTACTGACTAAACACCACCTGGGATTGGCTTGCACCCGGAGAAGGTCATAAGCCGTCGTCTGAGGCGACTACCCCTCTAGAGAAACAATACGATAGAGTATTTATACGCGCTACAGCGCCATCTAGATATTCAATATTGGAATTTTTCGAAGACAAACCAATTAAATAAAATTTAATAAGAACTTGCCCATATGACAACAAATTGCTGTGTTTAATTCCAATGTCATTACTATTTATTTGACAGTAATATTATACAAGTTGTTACAAAAATACCCGTAAAGCTGAAACGGGATTAAATGGTGCCTTAAAACATGAAATAATTGTAAGATATCAATTGAAATATTGGAAATTGATAACAAAACGTTTTTTTCGACTTGACGTTTATCGGAGCCATTAATTCCTCTCATTGAATTTTCAAACCTTTTTGACGTGACAACGTCTTATAAATTGGTTTGCCGGGTGACACTTCAAGAAACTGCGTTACGCTCCGCTCACGTTATGCGCTCACAATGAGAGCGAGTGAGAGGCACGCGTCCCTTCCACTCGGGCATGGTTAGCTCGCCTAAGAGCGAGAGAGACAGACATAAAAAGTGGAAGGGACGCGTGCCTATAAATTAATGTTTTAAATATAATTCTTTGTATAAATAAATGTTTTAAATTGTTACTATTATTTCATCCTTCTTCCTACTATACGAATGAATATTCACATTAAAATTATTTTACCACTCAAAGTCGTTGTCACGTAAAACTTTCGCCCGTATACCGACTTTACAGGCAACCAATTTTTTTTTAATGAAAAACTTAAAATCTGTTAAAGAGTACACTCTGTTAAATAATCTATGATAACTTCAGTTCTATGCAGTGAAAGTTTACTAGAGTTGACAATATTTTTTGCTTTGATAATTTATTACATTTTTTACGTAGTTTTTTGTAACACGTTGTATTGTAATTTAATTAAGAAGTGCTATTGAAGTTGCTATTGACATCGAAATAACCATTTTATCAATAATTTTATGTGACATTGATTGTATGCCAAGTAAAGGGTAAAAGCATAGTGAGACCTTAAAATTAACATAAAAATGTTAATACCTGTTTACCCGTTTTATGAATCAAGAATCTGAATCTAGTACAACGACATCTACCATAAAAGAGATAACCTGTGCTAATAAATATTTTTTTACCTATTTCGGGCATCGGTCTCATACAAACTTATAAAAGATAAGTATTGATAAGGCTTAAAGTAAGTTTGTGATGAGAAAATAAAGTTTACACAAATAATAAATATTAACTAGGCCGTTTTGTGCAACGGTGGCGATCCTGCCTTTCGCAGCAACGACGCTCCTGAGTTCGAATACCGGAAGAGGCAGATATTTGTGCTATGAATACGAGCATTTGTACCTGTGTCATGGGTGTTGATATATATTTCTATGAATATAACATATCTATGTATCATATATATATATATATATATATATGTCTATCTGTTGCCCTAATATCCATAACACACTACTTATAGTGCTTACTTTGGGCTAAGCTAACTGGTGTGATTGTAAGAATTATCATTTTTATTTTTATTATTATTAAAATCTACGTTAGTGAACTGCGACAAATACAACTTTTTATTTTCATACCAAACCAAACAACTTGATCTGCAGTCTCCAATCTTCATGACCTTTATGATTCAACTAGCCATACTTCAGATAAACACAACAGGGAATTTGGACAAACAAAGCCATATCAGTAAACAAATTAAACACCATTAAAACATGCAAGATAAAACATGGCAACACCGAAACTGATAGTGTTGGATTGTCACTGGTATCAGTTTGGCGCAAATCCAACCGCTTATCTGATCTGTTCCGATGTGATTTATCACAGTTAGCGAGTACCCAGTGGCTGTCACAGTGCGTTTTAAATTAGTGACGCTTCGTAAACAAATATCGATTTACGAAATATTAAAGTATCTTCTAGGCAATCGCGTCATATTCTAGATCCTCAAGTAATTAAAAAAAATTGGTTGTCTGTAAAGTCAGTTTACGGATAATAATTTTAAGTGATAGCGTCATAAGAAAACATTGATGAAAAATTGCATACTTTTATGAATTTAATTGAATTATTATCACTGAATTTTTTTGATACAATACAAAGGAGTTCATTGTAAAAAATTTTTTCGGTAAATTAACATTAATTTGTTGTAATAAACAATGGAAACCACATTAACTTTTCACTTCATGAAGTGGAAGAGAGATAGATGCGCCACAAGTCGAACGCTTACGCCGCACTATGTGGAGATCGAGTCGGTTTCGGGTCATAAATCTATAACTTCCATGTTTTTATAGATATACAGCTGATTTTTTTTTTAGGTAATCTGAGATAAACGTACTTTAAAATAATATACAGTCTATGCATATAAAAATATATTTAATAATTGTAAAAAAATACAAAACATGAAATATTGAAAAATTATCATAAATTTACGACTAATTTTAAACAATGTGACCTAAAGGTTATAATTAATACAAAATAAACACATAAAATTACTCTTATTAATTAAATATAATAAGAAAAAGAAAATAACATAGAATTATATTATTCTACTAGCTCTACAGCTTCATCTATAAGTTCCATAGACTTTTTATTGGAAGGTTTTCTTAAACTTGTTATGTAAGGGTCTGAAGTGTACAAAAGTGTATGTAAAACGTCTTCATTTGTAGCTACTCTAGAGCATTTTCTAGCATGATGAAGTCTGAATCGTTTATAGTCTTTGTTCCTTGATTCCTGGGCATCTTCGGAGAGCTGTCCAAGAGGTAACACTGAATAATGCCGAATTACACTTTCCCCATGAATTAGGACTTTATGGACAGATGATGGCATATAATACCACATATATTTACTAACATATCGTTGTGCTGTATCGAAAGCATACTGTCCAAATTTCGTAGCATTAATTACTTTTCCGCTAGACATAACTTGAAGTAAAACATAAAATCGTTTTATCAATTCCTCATCCACACCGGTAATTTCTGCAGTGCACTGATAATTTTGAAAAAATCGTCTAGCTGTATTACCGTCATTACTGTTACCAGAACCTTGCTTAGGTTTATCTATATTTAAACCAAGTTCTTCTCTGAACCTTCTTTGTACATATGTCTTCTTTTGTTTTTTCAAATCTTTATTTTCTGTCGTTGTAGCAGACCATTTTACAAAGCCTACATTATAAGATATATGTAAAATTAGTTCCATAAATCTAATCCAGCAATGTAAAGTCGAAAGCCCATATTGATAAGAATTTTCGTCAACAGGTTTATTTTGTACTTTTTCTAAATTGTTAATCTCTGTAGGTCTTGCACCACAAATAGTACATACAGCACCTGATGAAGTTTCTGACAAAACTTGAGCCACTTTCCCGTCAACCATTGTCAAAAATAATGTGTGTTTGATTTCAATACTTTTACCATTTTTATTGATTAAGCTTGTTGTGAGAGCGTTTCTTTGAGCTATAATTTCATTAACTACACTTGTAGTTTTCTCTGGTGTCTCTTTTGAAAATTCTATTAAAATGGGCCTACAAAATCTTACTGATGATGGTACAGGGTTTTCCCACAAAGTTTCATTTGTATTAATATCAACAAGTTTCAGAGGTACTAATGAAGATATAAATAAATTTGTGTCAGAAATTAACTCATCCTCTTCAGTTAAGACTTGCTTGTATTCACTTTGTCCGCTTGAGCCATCAAAGCCCCATTTCGAATACAGCATTAAATGTTTTTTGCCAGCTTTGTATACACCATTGATTTTCAAAATTCTTGCAATAGTGTGATCCAGCAGATCTTGCAGTTTTATTTTTGCTGTAATATTATTAATTTCTATGCTTGATCTTGGTGGGTAGCACATTCCTTTAGCTTCCTGAATTGATTTATATGACGGAAATAATACGCAGTTCTTCGCAATTAAGCAATTTCTCATGTTTTCATACTGTGCCATGTTAAGGTCCAACTCTATAAAAATACTGAGAGCTTCATCTTTAGAGTACGCTGTTAAATGTGCCGGTTCATTTAAAAGATTTTGACGTATTTCACTTTTTTTATCTATGGGTAATACTCGTAAAATTTCGACAATGAATGCTTCTTCCGTTTCCCCTTGAGATCTCAATCCTTGAAGATATGAATTCAGTATATAATCAAGGCCACATGTTTCAAGCAACTCCTTGTTTTTTCGTCTTTGTGTTCTATCGGAACTGTCTTCGTAGGTTTTAGAAGGGCGTCCTCGCTTCCCCGTCGATGTCGAAGGTTCAGATTCACAAGTAGGATCTTCCAGATTTACTGTGAATGTGGCATTCAACCACATGCTATTCTGATTTAAAAATTTTTCTTTATTTCTGCCAGATTATGTGTAGCGTTGACGAAAGTTCGTAATAAGATTTTTTTGTACACTCGCGACAATTTTAGCGATATTTGCCTCAGAAAAGTTGATAAAATTATTCCGTATATAACTTGTTAAAGCAACAACATAATTCCCGTCACTTTCAATCAAAACAAGACATAGGTCGCGTCTGGTACATTGGAATTCACTCATTGCGAGAGAGTAGGTGGTTAGATACACTTTTAATAACGACAATAACGAACGAAAAACAGTATGTAATTATTCAGTATGCAGATGCTCTATTTTATATTAAATAACTGATTTGAAACGTGTGCAAAGTATGGGAATAAAAACTATTTATCATTATGTGGTTACTCGGTTTCCTATGTGTTTTATTGATAATTTATTCTGTAGGCGAACTAAAAATGGTGAGAAATACTCGATACATTATCAAAACATAAACCGCAATTAATAATATATCACAAGTGTAACCTATATCAACTAATAAAACAAATAGATTCGCCCACGTATTTTTAAGAAATTATTACTATTTCATGTTATGATAGATAGCATTATGTTGTGCAATGAAGTTGCAACTTTTTTTTTCTTCCTGTATAAAAATATTAAATTTCCTATCAAATAACATCATTTACAGACCTTCGGCAAATTTCGGCAACTGTCAAAACTCTAATTGAAAGTTTCAGATACGCAAAAATGATATGTCATGAGATAAATATTTCTAGTAAATATATTTATAAATATATAGCATATTTGTGTATACCAAAAAAAAGTATATATTATAAGCTTTCTAAAATGGTATAATACTTGTATAATTTTCATTGCTAGCTTACTAGAAAATCATCCTGAAAAAAATACAAATTATGATGTTTTCGTGATAATTTTTCAATCATCGTATTTAGATGCTCTTTACTATAAAAAAGTACTAGTTACATACATAATTTATACATAATATAGTAGATCAACTTCTTAGCTATAGTTTGAGGTATAATACAAGTACCTGCGCCGATTTTTACAAAATGTATTTATGGCCAAGCTCTCTTAGGCACCTCCACATAGTGCGCCGATCGTGCCTCTCTATCGCTTGTTCCGCTCTCTCGCTTGCACGCTCGGCTCAGGCGGTACGTTAAATTTTTTTGTGCGTGTACCCGGCGTTCATCGATTTATAAGACGTTATCACGTCAAAAATATTTTATTTCTAAGCTTAACTACTCTTACAGCGAATTCCGGTTAAATCTGTAATATTTATTAATTTCTTTAACAAGTAACACTAACATTGCGTTGAAACATTTCTAGAGAGTTGATGGTAAGTAATATGCCTATAAAAACAACAGTTACAAGTGTCGACGGCATTCTAAAAATTAAGAACTAAATTATAATCTTGATTTAAAAATTTAAAAAAATAATACCAACAATATACAATATCAACAAGTTACAATCAAAATTTACTTTTCAAGTAATTAAACAAATTATATTAAAGTTTATTAATGCCCAATCATAATAAAATAAAATTACTCTCAAAACATATTGTAGTTCTCTGCAACCAGTCGTTGTCATGACGACAGAACACGTTCCCGTGGGAAATAAAGCTGCTTCAGTACTAGGTACCGGGCTATATTGTGAATGTTTTATGTAATTCTCACTTCACTGAAATGATTTAAGTCGCTTCCAAATATGACTGAGTATCCTGTGTAATGGAAAAATCATGTTATTTAACTCTACAAAAGGGAAATAATATATATCTTACTACCTACTAGCTGTCCCGGCCACGCGTTGCTGTGGCTCAGTTATTATAATTTGCAATATTATTTATTTGTTATTTAAAATTATACCTATTCCATTTCCTAAGTGGGAACAAATCCAGCAAAATTAAAAAAAAAAACATCAATATCGGTTGAGTAGTTTCGAAGTTCATCGCGGTCAAACTCTGTGTCAGGGAATTTTTATATATATAGATGTATAGGTACCCAATGAGGGAATGCTATCCGCCTTTTAGGCACAGCAGCGGTGAAGCTAGTGTTAACCTCTTTTAGTTGTTTTTTTAACATTAAATTAATTATATTTCGAATTTTAAATAAATATAGTTAAGTAGAAAGTGGTTTAAACACAATATTATTTACTTTATATTTAGTTCTGACACTTCTACATCCTGTGATCACGGCTTATCAAAAAATATAATAAAATGCATCGTTAATCCTGTTAGAGCGGTTTTATTGTCCGAAAGTCGCAGAAGAAATCGCAGAAGTGTAATAACTAAATATATACATATAAGTATGTACAAATTACAAAAAAAATACAAACTTAAACTCTTTTATACAACTTCAATAGTACACAATTCATAATAAACAAAGCACGCTAAATTTAATTTATTTCAGAAAGAAATCCCCACAGACTAAACGTCTCGCAGGTGCTATACTTTGTCCAATGTAGGATGATACTTTTAACAGGTGTCACTTCCTTATTGCTACGTACTAAGGTTGTGTTTGTTTCCTTATGTTTGGCTTGACATTGCAATAGCAACTTTATACCCTCTATATAGGTGTCAACTGTCAAAAGTATCATCCTACATTGGACAAAGTATAGAGTATTGTATATTGAAGTTATTTGATTTTCGAGAAACATGAATAATATCGCATCTCATAATAGACGCATGCTTTAAATCTTAATAACAAATGAAGGATTAAAAATACAATATATAAATATTAATCGTGCCTTCGTAAGGTTTCGCATTAATATTTTCCGCATGAGAAAAGCTGTCACACTCGGTATGACGTAGTTCCGGCCGCTGTTGTATCCGGTGGATGACGTCACGTCCGGCGCTGAAAGGCTATAAAATGTACTCCTGTTGTGTTGAGATGGGATAAAAAATGAATGATGATAATATGTCGTGGTGTGCATTATAAAGGACCTCTTGAATTATTAAGCAATTCAAACTGGTGGACGGATGTTTTTGACGAGTTTGTAGACTGTCATGAATGCCTTTATCTATACATCTGTACATATCAATAAAATTGGAGTGTCTGTTTGTAATATTGAAATAACCGTTTTATACTACATGCATAACAATAAATATACTGTACATACACCATAATAACATTTTTTACAAATTTTGTCTGTCTGTCTGTCTGTCTGTCTGTTTGTTCCGGCTAATCTCTGAAATTCCTGGACCGATTTTGACGGGACTTTTATTGGTAGGTAGCTGATGTAATAAGCAGTAACTTAGATTACTTTTAGTTTAGAAAATTTTATATTTTAGAAAAATAAAACTACTGTGCCACAGCAATGCGTGGCTGGGTCAGCTAGTCACATATAAATCAAAATATTTATATATTTTCTTACAAAAGGAGTATACTTTTTTACATGAAAAACAGTTAGTCAGTAAATAAGTCCTAAAGTATAAAACACGTTTTTCAAATGTTTACAAGTATGTTAAGTTTTAAGCTTCCTTAATTTTAACGATAGAAATAAAGCTGAACTGTTTTTTTATCATTTGTGTATTTAAGGGCCACTGTGGTCGAGTGGCTCGCATACCGGTTTTTAATGGTGATTCTACTGCCAGCGATTTGACTCCCGGGTTTGATTCCAAGCCGGGTCAACGTAGAAAACAAATTTTTCTATATTGGCGCAATCCTCTGCGTTGTGACAGCGCTGTTGTTTCTGAATTCCTTAAAACAATTAATGAAAATGGATAAGGAATACACGCATGCACACACACACACACACACATAACAAATTTGGGAGTGACAACATCTACTAATTACGTTTATATTTGTATCCGCCGGAAACAATTTTTTTTCTGGATAAAAAGTACCCTATGTACTATTTATCCAGAAAAAAATATGCGTGAAGCTGTAATAAACAAACTCCCTTTCGTATTCAAAATATTAGAATTATTACGGGTATTTTTTTGACTCAGATTTTATTGCTGGCATTGATAGTCACTACAGGTTTCAACCAAGTAATGAGTATTATTATTTCCGGCATTGAACTGTATTACAATTGATTTGCTGGATTTTCATCAATTTCTGAAAATTACCGAACTACGCGCATGTATTCAATATGGCTGCTTTCTATGATTTAATGTATAAATTATGATCTATATTTAATAATTTAAGGGTATGGTGCAGGTAGCTTAATATAATCCCGGTAGTCAAAAACACTATCGGAACTATAAAAACTTTTTTTTAAATCTCCATATTTACGTATGTTTCTGTTATTATTACTGTTTTTCTGGGATTATTATTAATGTTATAACAGTAAGAGGTACAATATTTATTCAAAAACTCATAAAAGTGTACAAACTCTGCCGCAAATTGCGAAACTAACTTTCAGATGGAGCCTAGAATTCTAGTAGCCTGTTTCAACGGACCGAAAATTTCGGACGGCAAAAAGCCTCGTTGAGATTCGGGCTTGTTTCAGGTTTGCAAACAGATAGTTTATGTCGATGTTTTCAGGAATGACGACGAATTTTCAGTGGACAACGTCGAAAACATTTCTGTAAAAAGCGAATACGAGTGTAGTTTTCGTGAGTTGTTTGGTCGCTGAAAATATTATCTAATTAGAGTTGGTTGCAATGAGAAGTTATATCTCCATTGCGTTATTTTGTGGAATATGTTAAGGTTTAAAATAATAATATCACGTTTTAATTGATTTCACCTTCAGCGTTTTATATTAAGTGAGATAAATAAATGTAAATGACGTTTAGCCTTTCCTTCAATTTTGTCGCGCAGTGTCTTTAATGGTTCTAATGAAACGGTAAAATAGTATAATTCGGATCGGACGGTGAAATAGTAACTGTCAATAAAAAGAATAATCCTGCTTTGGAATCGTTAAAAAAGCTGTGTAGCTTTTTGTGGGATAAAAGTTTTAAATTTGGTTCTGTTTTCAATGCAACACAATTGTTTTCATTTCGAATCACTGAAGTATTGCTAAATCACATTTTATATATATTTATATATAGAGAGAGAGAGAATGAGAGAGAGAAGGAGAATACTGTATAATGATATGACCAAAAAATACCCGCGCTAAACATTAGTTTTCAGAACCTCCCCAAGTTTCTTTTACATGTTAGGACAAGTTACGTAACTTAGAATTGTTTTAATTCGTAAAACATCTCTCGGTCGGTACTTTCGCTACGAATGGTTGAGCGAAGCGATGGCTGCATCATGCGTCATGCTCGTGAACGGGTGCTGCCTTGGGAAATAGGTCTGCTTAAGCCTTAGTATTATTGACATATTCTAAACATACATTGTTGCTTCCTTAAAAATGTCGTTTATTCTCTGTATTTATTGCAATGTTAAAGGATACTTACTTAAAACATATACCTGTTGACATTGTTGTAATCAATGATGCAATGAAACCATAACACTACTATTATTGAGATAACAGAATGATTTTCTTTTTTGGAGATTATGTATGGTGACGACGTATAATTTTGTAAATATCGTTAGTTCTGTTAAAGCTGACGATTTTTTTTTCTCAGTCAAAAGTTGTCCGTAATGGGCGGTACGTAAAAATATTGGACGATTCAAAACAACTTAATTTAAGTGCATTTTAATAAAATTATTTTTATTTTCATTAGACTTTTTTTATATAAGTACTATTTAAATAATTAACAATTTAATATGTAATTTTTTTAATACTTATCTTTTGTTTTGTATATCTATCTATCTGCCCTATATCTACAAATTTCCTATCACAGTGTTTGACCACTATGAACTCCGAAACTACTTGACCGATTGTGATGATTATTTTTTCATTTTTCTGGATTTGTTCCGACTTAGGACATAGGATTAGTTTCATTTTTACTTATAACACAACAACGCGTGGCTAGGACAGCTAGTATATTATATTTTCTATTGATTATAAGGCTGTATCTTATGTGATACAGTGATAGCTAGAATCATATATTTATTTATTTAAACTTTGTTGCACACAAAAAAATATGTACAAAAAGCGGACTTAATGCCATTAGGCATTCTCTTCCAGTCAACAGGAGAGCTAGAAACTGATAGCGTATTGGTGGTGCATTGACAGGGTAAATAGAAAACGAGAGCTATAGACTACATAAACATACATTTAGATACATTACATTTATACATGACATTATATAAAATAACAAACTACTTAAATATCAATACACTTAACTGGTTATTAGAAAGTGAGATTAAGTGGATAGGTTCGGAATATTCAAAAAGAGATCGCGAACCAGTCGTTTGAAATCAAGTTTGTTGGGAGCTTTTTGAATGTGGGGTGGTAATGCATTCCAGAGTCGTAAAGCCTGAAGTGAAAAAGAGTTTGAAACAAAACCAGTACGGTGAGAAGGAATGGCAAGAGTTTTTTAACTGTCTGAACGGAGATTACGGTTATGAGGGGCTCTCAGATAATGAAATTTACATTTCAAGTAATGCGGAGTATTCATATATTTTTTTTCCTTTTATTGGGATAACATTTGTAATAAACTTAACAAGACACAACAAAAAAAACATGAACTTAAAGATTTTGATAATCATTTCTTTCATTTCACTGGATTTGTTCCAACTTAGGACATAGGATAGGTTTCATTTTATTTATAACGAAAAAAATATGTAAATTATAATAGCTGAGCCACAGCGACGCGTGGCCGGGTCAGCTTATTTTTATATATACTAGCTGACCCGGCAACGCGTTGCTATGGTAACGAGTTGCTATGGTAACACGTATACAATGGAAAAAGAGCGGACCGACAAACAAGCAAACAACAAATTTGTGTTCTTAGATTATAGATTATTCTTTTCCACATTTCTCATACAAACCCCCGCATGTGTAAAAGACAAAAACTATTTCTAAAATTATTTTTCTAGGTTTTAACCTTGTTTTTGAGCCTGAATGTACTAGGTACTTAAGATTTACAGCACTTAAAGCGCAAACCAAATTTCACGAATTCCTCAAGATCAAAGGCAAACTTGGGTTGTATCCAAGTGAAAGGATTCCGCGAAACCCTCGGGATTGCTCAAAAAGTCTAACTTTCGGGCCTGTTTGCAGTCTGGGCGTGGAATTCATTTTAAAAACCGACTTGGCAATGTTATTGAAAGTTAATTTATTTTGAAGTAAAAATCAGAAGAAGCGCGCGGAGAAGGTTCCATATAATAATAATATTTCTTACATTCACACCAATAAGCCTAGCCCAAAGTAAGCATATAAATACTGAGGTAACGGATAGACATACATAGATATGTTATATTCGTAGAAATATATATAAAAACGGAACCCTAAAAACCCGAAAAAGTGCGTGTCTAATTTTCGTAACGAGGGTTCCGTGCAAACACGTACATATATGATAAATAGATATGTAATATTAATAGAAATATAGGTTACAAATGCTCGTATTTATCACGCAAACATACGCCCTTTCCGATATACGAATCCGGGACCGTTGGTGCGAATGGCAGGATCGCTACATATACATCGAAAGCTCGTGTTGTTTTTTCATGTTCTTACACATGAATAAATAACTTCCAATAAAATACTCAAATCATCAATGCAAATCAGCATATTTGAAAAAAAAAAACACTTCTTTAAAATTTAATAAAGTGAAATGAAAGGAAATTAAAAAGGAGATCAATTACAGGTTTAATTAATATTAATTAAGAATTAAAATTACTTTGTGCAGTTTATTCAAAATAAAATTTCAAATAAGCTGCAAACATATTTCGTAAAAATAATACACAGAGATTGTACTATTACAAAACAAAAAGATAAAACAAATTTCTTTTATATTGTGTATATAAAACAATGCCTAATGTTGTTTGGAAAATGTTGGCAATCAACATAAAGATATATTTTTTATTCTATTCCAGTTTCGCTGCGACTTTGTTACACGATTAACCGAAAGGTCACCGCTTTATCAATATTTCATTCAGCATTATATGTATTTCGTTTATGCTGACATAGTATTTCTTTAAACACCATCCAAATTTATATATTACTAGCTGACCCAGCCACGCGTCGCTGTGTTATAAATTAAAATAAAACCTATCCTATCTTTTAAGTTAGATCAAATAACAGATAGTTATGTAGTTTGTTCAAAATCGGTTAAGAAGTTTAGGAGTCCATCGCGGACAAACAACGTGACACGTAATTTATATATATTAAGATATTCTTTGAAGAAAAGTATTGTTCAATGCTCTCCCAATTGAGCTACCGAGCCTTGTGAACATTCGTCGAAATTTTCTAGTACCTTCCTGATTTTACGCTGTAGGCCAGCGTTGTTTCATCAATGAGAGGAACATCCTCTCGTATTCGAAAGAAACATTTTTACAACTGTTTGGGATATCGATTAAGATGAAACAGCCATTTAGTTTTATATTTTTATATATTTTATGCATTTTCAATGCGATCTTATAAGATAAATAATTATTATTATAGAAATCGGGATTCCCGCCTGAAAATTCACTTGTGACCCGAGTCAATTTTTTCTAGTAATTTTCTATTATAATAATTTATCTTATAAGATCGCATTGAAAATCCATAAAATATATAAAAAATATAAAAAAACTATTGTTTCTTTTAATATCACCCAGTACTAAATTATTAAGTTAAGGCTATATAGAGTTATCCAAAATAAAACTTCTTTTGTTGTCACAATAACGCTACGCACGGTGTTGTAGCAGATGATCACACGACCCCCGCCCTGTCCTCCCGGATTTCATTGATACATAAAAATGATTTTCATAAGTTGCAAATTTTCCTTTCATTTTTTTACGGGCTTAGTACCGGCAAATTGCAGAAGGTATGAGCCAGGCGTCAGAAGTCAAATGAACCCCACCACGCTGTTTCATTTAAAACATTTCGGGCGATATTTGACCAGTAACCAGCTATTGGCATAATTCGCTCGGATATTTTTTTTTGCCAAAAATTTTTCTACATATTTTTTTCGAGAATTAAGTGTTTCAATGATATCAAATGCCTAGAAAATATTCATTAACGTAGATATAAACTAGTAAACTAATAAAACGAGTGTGCTTTAGACCACACGAGTGAAGTAAAACTTATATATATACGAAACGTAACTGCCTATGAGAGAAAAAGAAAATGGTTGCTCGCACCTCTCTCTCTTGCCCCTACAGTAATATACCAAACACTCTCTCTTTCTATTTTCACTAACTTCCTCTCCCTCTCAACTTCCGTTCTTCTCGCCCGATCACACTTTTAGTAACGCTCTCGTCACGCATTCACCAGCTTACTCGCCAAATCAAGAGCGCGTAAAGAAGTTTTACTTCAAGTATATTAATTGTGTTTATAAAATGAAGCTATAAATTAATTTTTCTTTTTTTTTCATATCATTCATATTAAGTATGTACTATAAAAAGCGAAAATTTAACTCTTAGGTCTTGGAGTATTTATCAGTCCAAACTTTGAGCTAATGAGGAATTTAAGATTAGTCACTCTATTCTGTAAGTGTTATGTACGCCGTTATTTTGGTGCATATCAGAAATGTTTTTTCTAAATTAAGTATTGTATTATTGCTGTGATCTGTACCATGTGGCCTGTTTTTCTATAAATAAATAAATATGTAATATTTGTAATAATACACTCAAAATTTGAAATGAAATGTAATATATTTATTTATTTTTTGCATTCACAATAATTATATGTAACCGTAAAAATAAAAAATCAATATTTTGTTAAAGCTGGTTCACCCCAATCGAATGTTTAATATTTGTTAACATATTTCTCTCTATGTTGAAGGTAGTTAACGTTCAACATTTGTGTAACGATACTATTTCATAGTAGAAGTTGAAATACTTTTGTAAATTTCGCCACGTCTGCCAGCGTCTCTTTAGCTTAGCGGTCAGATCACAGGCCCGGATAGTTTTTTTACAGGCGTATTTAATATCTTAAGAAATATATTAATTTGCTCGTTTCATTGTGGAACTTCGAGAATCTATTTTTGTATAATATGTATTTTGCCTAACGCGCTTTACTTTGATCTGCTTTAAATATTGCAGGTGTTTAAAATAATGTAAATAATCTTGATTCATAATTATTTGTAAATAGTATTACTAAATGTCACTATGCTTGTGTAAAACGCGCTATGGTTTACCTTCGCTGATTCCTATTTATACCAAATGATTTTTTTTTCAATATACTCTTCAAAAAGCTCTTTCAAAGAAGTTTTATTTCACGTTTTTGGGACGTTTACAGTAGGCATGTAAATATTTGCTTAATTCTGAATCTAATTCTGGTTCATAACATCAAAAGATTTTCGTGAGTAATAATAAAATATTAATTTAATATTATTAAATTTTTAAATATACATTGCCATTTAGAGTAATTATTCGAAAATGAAAAACTGCCATCTGTATGACGTTTTGGTAAACGTATTGGATAAATCTATCTATTTATATTTAAAAATTCCCTGTGAAGTGTTTGACCGCGATGAACTCCGAAACTACTCAACCGATTTTGATGATTTTTTTTTCATTTTGTTGGATTTGTTCCGACTTAGGGCATTAGATAGGTTTCTTTTTAATTTATTATACAGCAACGCGTGGCCGGGTCAGCTAATAAATATTAAAATAATAACATGCTTACGTGGAAATCGATAGTTGTAAATAAATTTATTCGAAAAGTAATAATTAAGCATTACTCTCAATGAAAGAGTCTAAACTGAGAGTTGGTGACAATATTTCATTGATATATCAACTGTATTAAGGAGTTATACAATTTTTTGTTGAAGACACTTGTCCAACTGCTTGTATGACATTACCCCTGTGCGTCAATGCAAAAGGCAAGATTATTTTTAATGGGTTTACTCTTGATCCCAATCAAGCCCGGGGCCAAGACAGGATCCACGATGGAACGAGCTAACCCAGGAGGTACCTATTCACCTTGGCTTTGAAAAGGAACGGGTCATAAATACTCGGAAATACAGACGCAGGTAGGTGCGACAGGTAGGAATAGCTATCAATAAAGGGTGGTAGCCCGCAGTGCGTCTGGATGTCCGATGGATAAAGGGAGATGGCGGTATGAGCACATGCACTAAGCACACTCTCCAAAGTACATTCTGTAGAAGACCGACAGATAGGCAAATAAGCTGTGAAGCTTGCTCTTTACCAATTTGCTATCAGCTCTGCTCTGAAATGTCCAGCGTAGCAAGTGCTGAGCCGTCCCAGGGGTGGCCGCAAGATTCCATGCAAGATCGGACTTAAGTTTTAAAGAGAGTTAAAGCTGTTCCGGTGTGAAATATCGCTTGACCTTATTTAGGCCACCCAACTTTTTAGCTGCAATTTGAGCATTGGGGTGCCAAAGTTAAGGTCTGAAGACAAATCCATACCAAGAAGTTCAAAGCTGCTGGTATCAGGTACAGATGGAGAAAGTAGTAGTCAGGTTGAAGGAACCCTATTTTGCCAGTCACAAGATCTATAATTGCACCAAATTGTATAAATATTCTTATCAACTAAATCTGCTACTGAGATATTTTCCGCAAGAATTTCCGAAACCTTATTAATGTGTGTTGGAAACTTAGCTTGGGTTACCTCTTTGTCGAATAAGCACTAACTTAAATTGTTTCGTAAGCGTTGAATAGTTGCCTCTTGCTTGAGTTGCCTGAATATGTCTCATGTAATTACTTCTTATAAATTATATACTATAATCTCGACAGCGGTGTGGTTCATTCAAAGTATAATTTTAGCTGAATTGTATTTCTGCAACTCCCGTATGATACATTTTTTTTTATAAATAGTAACTCATAACAGAAAACGCAACTGCGTCTCAATATCGGTGCCCAAAATAAAAAGAAAAATATGAGTGCGTGTACTTATGTACGCGTTTGAGAAATTAGACTTCTTTGGCATCATTAAATTCAATAATTTATATTATAAACAAATAAAAAGCATACATACCGACAGTTAACCTCAAATCAATAAACGCACTTAAAAAAGTTTATATTATAAAAACCACTTTTAAATAAAATTGTTATTACAATATAATATTCATTATTGTAAACCACCATACATAATTTGAAAATGTGAAGAAATGAATCAAGCACATACTCACACACACACACACACACACAGATAATTGAGTAACTACCTTGAGCCAATTAGCGGCCAACTTCATCCTGCTGGTTTATTTCATGTCGCTTTTGCGGGCAACTTCAACCTGTTACTTTTGTGTTACAGTGACTCTCATCATTTTTTCATAACGCGCCTAAACAAGTATAACTTCAAAAACAGAAATATGGTAATCATCTTTAGCAAAAGCCGGTAATCAAATAGGTCAAAAAAATTCTTCTCGAATCCCGCCGTGCATCGGAATGCAATTTAAAAATTTTATCTGGCAATCCACAGTTAAAATGTTTTAACAAATTGAATATCTTAGCTAAATCCGTAATTTTTGTTATAACTTCATCTCTTTCATGAAATATAACAGATACTGCAATACAATATAAGAAAGGTTTCTTTATCCTTACTCGTATTCTTCTGTCTAGCTCATTTCTTCACATTTGCATGCTAATATCAAGGAAATCGCTTTCCAATACTTGGACGTTTGCTGGTTCCATTCGATTGTCAAGAAAAATAAAACGCATTAAAAACTTGAGGTGAACGAAATAAGAAAGAGGTTTAAAATGATTTTTACGTTAATACACTCTTTATATTTCAAAATTTTCTACAGTAAATAATGTAAAAATAAGTGTTCTTTGTAAAGGAATTATTATTCTATAGTTAATTAGTGTGAATAATTATAATATTTAATAATAAGAATATTTCTTATATTCACACCAATTAGCTTAGTCCAAAGTCCTAAGAGAGAGACATACATATAAGATACATAGATATGTAATATTTGTAGAAATATATATAAATACCCATGAAAATATATATGAAACTAGCTGACCCGGCCACGCGTTGCTGTGCCGACTGCAGCGCCATCTGCCGAGCTGATTTGTGAATCTAAACCATCCAGGGCGCCACCCCAACGCATACTAAAAATATCATTCAAATCGGTCCAGCCGTTTAGGAAGAGTTCAGCGATATACACACGTACAGTAGAATTATATATATAAAGATAGGTATATATATGTACTAGTATTCATCACACAAACGTCTGCTCACCATATTGGTGCGAAAGGCACAATAGCTACCGTTGCACCAAACGGTCGTCCTAAGTAAAAAATAAATTAATTAAAAAATAAATTAATTAAAAAATAAAAAAGGAGGAAAATATTAATTTAATTCCAATATAATATAACATATGCGTATGGCCTGTCTCCTTTTTATAACAATTAAGAAAAAGAAATAAAGTGAAACCTAAAACTAAAATTACATTAGTTGGAACAGGACTTTACTCGATGGCGATAAAATTGTACAATAGTCTTTTTGAATAGAATTTATGGCTGTATGGAGTCTTTAACATTTGCCTGCATGTATTGCTATATTCTATGCTCTGTGGTTTTCTTCCTTGGTGTGTCCTTGGTGCTCGTTGATCGGTGTCTTTGTGAACTTGTGAGCTCTTAAAATAAAATCCTAAAGTAAAATAAAACATATTGTGTTTAAATACCACCTGGAACCAAATAAAAATAACGAACAAGTCTTCCTAAATATATTAGAGAAATGGCCGATTAAAAATAATTTGTGAAATGTCTGAATGATTACTTGATTGATAATTGTTATTATAAACGAAATGAATACTATAAAGACATGCAATATAATAACATTATTAATGTAATAAAATTGAAAAATATAATAATATAATAATGGCTGATAGATATTTTTTTGAAAAAAAAAGATAATAATTTAATTATAACAATAATAATAATTTGAGTACCTTTAACAATAATCTGATTATTTGTAGAATTATAATTTTTTTATGTTTTTAATGTATATTAGAAAAGAGAGATTTTTTTTTTCTTTTTATTTTATTAGTTTTAAGTACCTAATAATATTGTTATGTCCTTACAGGGCTCATGTGTATGTACTCAATTTTAAATGTGATCTGTTTTGTTACCACATGAAACACAATAAATAAATATTTTATTCTATTCTATTCTATAATAATAATACAATACTAGCGGTCCGTCCCGGCTTCGCACGGGTGGACAAAATTGTTTTTTTTTTCACGCTATTGTAAGCCATGCTAGCAATTGTTCATTAATTATAATTATCAAAACGAAACTATGAATATGAGTACAATTATTAAATGAGTATAACGGTGTTTGAAAGTCACTAAAGGATTACGTGTAATTGGCAGATTGCGTTGATTGGTCGTGTGCTGTGATT
Organism: Calamotropha paludella; assembly: GCA_927399485.1. Taxonomy (NCBI): domain Eukaryota; kingdom Metazoa; phylum Arthropoda; class Insecta; order Lepidoptera; family Crambidae; genus Calamotropha; species Calamotropha paludella. The sequence continues at coordinate 1,186,586 of OV656822.1, forward strand.
GGCTATTTGTCAAAGTAATGGTTTCCCCCCACCATTTGATGTTATAAAAGGTTTACCTTGCTGTCAATGTAGCCAAGGCCTTCGATAAGGTCTGGCACGCTGGACTAACTGTCAAGCTGTACAGACTTAATCTGTCAGTGAGACTGGTCCGGCTAGTAGCATCATATCTCCAGCATCGTACCTTCCGTTTCAGATACGAAGGTACTCTCTCAACTCCGCGTAACATAACAGCGGGCGTGCCTCAGGGCTCTGTCCTGGCTCCTCTGCTGTAGGTTATATACACTAACGACATTCCCGTCCCAACAAACGGGGTTCAACTGTCCCTGTTTGCAGACGATACCGCTCTGTATCTCAAGGGTCCATCATGTAGCCATATCCTCCCGAGGCTTCAGACCTCCATCAACTCCTTAGGCGACTGGTTCCGCGAGTGGCGTATCGATGTAAACCCGGATAAGTCATCCGCTGTTTGCTTCGACGCAAAACGCACGTGTGTACCGGCCCGCCACAACCCACCCCGACTCCAGGGGAAGCCCATTCCCTGGCAACGCACTGCCAAATTTCTAGGTGTCACCCTTGACCAAAAACTAACATTCTCTCCTCACGTCAAGAGAGTGTCTCGTAACGCGCGGTTTTACTTGGGGCGTCTCAACCCTATGTTGGGGCGTCACAGCCGCATGTCATTTCGAAACAAGCGAACACTTTATAAGGTTTGCATACGACCGGTGATGACCTACGCGTCCCCGATCTTCTCACATGCAAAGGCATCAGTCCTTAATAAATTGCAGGTGATTCAAAATACTTTCATACGTAGGGCCTCAAATTCTCCCTGGTATGTCCGCAACGCGGATTTGCACAGGGACTTTGAACTCCCTACTCTCCAACAATACTTTTTAAAGGCCTCTGAACGTTTCTTCGAAACAGCAGAGAGCCACTCGAATCCACTTATCCGGGGCGCATCCAACTACACTCCTTCCTCATCCATGAACCCTCTGTCTAGGCAACCTAGGTCTGTCCTGACAGACCAACCCAATCAATTGTCAGCTGACCTGAACCTCCTCTTAGAGGCACAGGAATCAGCCAAGCGTATAGTCAATACAGACCCATCAGGTCTACCCCAGTCCTCTCAGATGCCGACTGGCCCCCCTTCTGGGAGCCAGCCGACTTAATTTCATTCTCACGACTGACCCCCCTTCTGGGAGTCAATCGTTTTTCTATGCGCTCTCTCACCTAGGTGAGTAGCGCTTGCGCCACCCCTCTCTAGAGGGGTGGTCGCCTCAGATGACGGCTTATGACCTTCTCCGGGTGCAAGCCAATCCCAGGTGGTGTTTAGTCAGTACGAGTCTGACATAACTATCGGGCCGGCCCGAAGTATCCATGGAGGATTCACCACCTCCCTCCCCCGTGTCCGGAGGGTGCATTTAGCATAAAAAACAAAAAAAAAAAAAAAAGTCAATTGAGCCCTTTTTACTTCGGTCTGTCGACGAGAAATAACCTCTTGATGTTATTCTGCTAGATTGACTTAGTACGTGCTTACACTATTAACTCCAAAACTACATAATCGATTTTGATGATCTTTTATTCATTTTGCTGGATTTGATCCAATAAGGTCATAGGATAGTTTTCGTTTCAATTTAATACTCAATATTTTATTGCTTTCCCACAATGTTAGTTTTTTATGGTTCTTAAACAGTAATTTATGTAAGTACATTATGGACACAACAAATTAGGAGAGAGGAGGTCGCTTATTTTTTAATTGTCTAAAATCTGAATAAAATATTTAAATGGTTTTAATTTTTTTTAAATCATTAACGTAACTTAGATCCATTTATTAACTCTATTATTTTTTTAAAAAACATCAATTGTTCTAACTTTCTTTACTAAATTTCTTTATTACACTGGCCTGGCCAAATCAGCTAGTTTAAATAAAAATATAAAACTGTACAAATTGAAATTGTAAGAAATATAGTTATTTTGTCTTAAGAAAATACTCAACAGTCATAAATTGTAATCTTTAACTCAATATTTAATGGTTAGTTAAACCACCAGATCCTGGCGGATGAAGTTAAAATTAAGACAGTAATCACTACATAGTTGAATCATAAAGTAGTTTGGAGTGACATGACAAACCGCCCTGACCGCATTGCGGACTCTCCTAATAGGCTGTACGCAATTTCTACTCGGCCACTTCTTGAAATAGTTTAAGCTAATTTGTCATTTAAGGTCTTAAACTTCCACGCACATTACACATTTAAATAAAACAATTTATTTAAGGTTTTTTGCTCATAATCTATATTCTAAGATCACAGTTGTTTGTGTGTTTGTCTATCCGCTCTTTTTCCATTGTATCTATAACGTTACCATAACAACGCGTTAACCGCAAGTAGTTCGTCTACCGGACGCTAGATGGCGCTAACGGGAAATATTTTATAATAGAAAAAATTTAAAGAATTTTGTCCACCCGTGCGAAGCCGGGACGGGCCGCCAGTTAATATTTAAATAATAAAAGTAAGATGGAGGTCTATCCCCATGGTTGAGTTTTCTTTCGCCAGTTCTTCTCGGAAGGGTCTCCTAATTTCCGAAACTTTTACTAAAAATGTGATTAAAGTGGGTAAAAATTGCTTAAAAGGATTTCGTTACAAACAAACATACAGGTGAAGTTAATAAAAGCATGTTATCGTGTATTGGTTAAAATATAGATGAACAAAATTGTACAATCTCAAAACTTCTTGCTTTGAAAGAAAGTATCTTGCCATTAGCTCTGGTTGGGTCCGCTGTCGTTAAATGGTGAATCCGCATGGTAAATTATATCCCATGTCGTACAGTATTTTTATCGATAGGGAAAATATGTGTTCAAACAGTAGGGATATTAAAAGTTTGATAGTATTTTAATGGGAATTTAAATAACCAATAAAATAATCGGCGATTCTAAAAAAATATCGTAATATTTCTCACATTCACACCAATTAGCCTAGCCCAAATTAAGCACAGTAAGTCTGGTGTTATGGATACTAGGGTAACGAATAAACATAGGTACTCGTACGGTGGGTCCCATTTTGAGAGTTACCACAGTGGCCCGATGGTTGGCCTGCTTCAGGCCCTTCCACGGATCGGTGATGCCTGAGTACAGTTCAGGCATCGAATCAGACAGTGGGGTTTCCCGATTTGCTTCGAGGGAATTGGGATGATGACTGAATTTTAATTTTCACGTCTCGTCATAATATATTAAAAAACCGTAGGAAAATATACAATCCTGTGAAATCAGAATAAAAATCGGCATACATTAGATACAAGCATTTAAAGTTGTTCATTTGGAAGCGATTAGACAGAGAGATCCGACATCAACAGTGACGTCACTGTTTAGTACGGCCATATAAACTCCATGTAAATATCCGTTTTGCTAGAGAGAGATGGAGCAAAATATTCAATACCTTATATCTTGCTTGTTTTTTAAGTTATTCGAAAACCGATTTTTTTTTTGTCTGTTTTTTATAGAAATGAGCTTCTATTAAAGCAAAAAAAAAATTTGTCATTTAGCCTATTAAAAGAGTTCTTTCCTCCTCCATACCTAATTTAAAAAAAGGAAACATTTTTATCACCAACCCGTTGACACAATTGCAAAATATACTCCATCTTCACAGCATTAGGAGGACGTTGAGAAAATATTGTAATTATATTCTTTCTGTAAAACAATACATAATCAATGTAATGATGAATAATGATTATAGTCACATAAAGTTACATATAATGCTTTGAAACACCCTTTTGTTTTGCTGACCATACAAGAAAGCCTAAGTTACTTCTATGATGTCAATGAAAGTCTATCAAAATCCGTTTTGGAAATGAGCCAGAACAAACAGACAAACCTTAAAAAGAATGATTTTTTGTTTGTACACTTATCAATTCATTTAGTATAATTTCTGTTATTTTAATATTACAAACATACAGTTAAATTTTATTTATATGTATAGATAAAACAGATGTACTTGTTGAATTAAAAACAACATGGTGATATTAAAATTTATTCATCGGGATCCCGGAACAAGCGGGATTATGCGGGACAACGCTTTCGAACCCATCAACGCCTTTGCAAGCTCATTTAAGATTTATGAGCGTTCTGATGAAACCGCCAAGTATACACACTAAATTAAATCAAAAAGGTCGCAACCAACTCGTGTATGGTATAAATAAAACAACAAGTATAGTCAGCAGTCTGTTATAATCGTATTTAAAATATACAATGTGTGCCGTCATTAGTGTCGGAGCCTTTAATGGTGTGAAATATGGCATTTTTTATCGACCAATTGCCCCTCAAATTTGATTTTTCTCAAAAAGCCAAAATGCCATATTTCACACCATCAAAGGCTCCGACACTGGTGACGGGACACATTGTATATACGTTTTCTTATGGACTAAATTCACAGTAGAATCTGTCTAAAAGACACGTCAACGACAAGTAAAAAGAAGTGACAATACACAAGACAACATATAAAATTTCCCCATTTTTTCATCGGATACAACCAGACTTACAAATAGGCGCCACCGTTATATGGTTGATGTACCAAAGAGTTGGACTAAGCGTTTTGGTTCCTATTTTGTGATCCGTACCGCTAAAGAGTGGAACTCTTTGCCTGAATCTATGTTTCCTGATAAATACAATTTGGGGGTCTTCAAGTTACGATTGGATAAGTTTTCTAGGCAAGCGCTGCACATCCTAGATCGCATCGTAGCTTACCATCAGACGAGATAGGCGCTTACCAAACTGACTTATAGAAACGTAGTGATATGTAGCTACCGCAGAGTTTAATATTAAACTCAATAATTTGGTGTATAAAATAATTTGGTGATTCGTTGACCACTTATTGACAGTATCTGAGAACGAAACCACATATTGATAGTTTGAACAGTAATATTTTAGTAAGTTGATAAATACGTAGTAGATATTTAAGCAAAAATAGAAAAAGTCGTCCCAAAAAACTGGAAACTTTGGAAACAATCGAATAAGCTTTATATTACTGTTTTTGTAAAAATGAGTTTCATACAAGGCGCCCGGTATAAAAAAAGTATGAAGAATATATTTTTTGTGCATACCTTTCACTGTTATTTTGAAGTTTTATTTTATTATTTTCTGTGCCTGGTCAAAGACAAACGTTCGTAAGGAGTAAATCTCAGCAGACCTCTCTTTCCCACTGGGCACTCTGGGCCCAGGGACCCCAAGTTACTGCCAGATCACTAAACCAATACGGACATTTATTACTGAAAAACTTATTTAATTAAGAATCGCCCCATTTAAATCAAAGATAGATAATTAGTTTATTTGCATCATAAGACACACACACGTTTACAACAATTAATCTTAACATATACATATAAAATTTTAAAATAAGCGTGCGTGCCGCAACGACGCAAAGGGAAAAAGCTCAGCGATACCTTTGCTCCGAGAGCAAAGCACTGATTTTCAGCTCCTACCCCAGAGAACGCACGGGTCTACATGTAACAGCGCGAACGCGTTAAACTACACAATAAATATTATAATATAACAAATAAATAATATCATTGTCAAAAGTAATAATGAAAATGTATAAATAAGAAAATAGATTAAATTACGAAATTCTAATAGAATAATTAAAAATTAGTTGATAAAAAAAAATGTGAAAACATTATTATTGCACATATTATTAAAAAATTAATGCGAATCGTGATATTTCCATTAAATATACTGATCATTAGTAAGTGCGGAAATCTACATAAGACGACCACTGGTGCCTAAACCTGATTTTTGCATTTCCAGGATTAACATTTTTAGGCGATTTTTAAAAGTAAGTCTGGATGTGATTTGTCTTAGTGGTGGAGGTATATTATTCCAGCATTTGGTCGCCTGATACCGGAAACTGCCTGCAAAAGCCACTGTTTTGTGTACTTGCATCGATAATAGAGGACGCAAGGTCCTCAGCCCACTGTCTGAGCGATGGTGTGTAAAAAACTGCAGCTTATCATACAAATACCTTGGGTTCTTAAATTTGATAAGATCAAACATTAGAGTGGCAAGATGTAAGCGCCTACACGATTCCATGTTCAACATTGAAGCGTTATTGATATAAGGTGACACATGAGTGCGCGGTGGAATCTTAAAGCAAAAACGACAGCATGCATTCTGGATCCGCTGTATTAACTTCCGAGTCCTCTCCAAGAGACGAGGTCCGTAAACAAGATCGCCATAATTAAGTTTTGATAAAATTAATGACTCGCAGAGCATTACGCGAGCTTTCTCGGTCAAATAATCACGAATTTTGTACATCACTCTCAGCCGATAGAAACAGCCTCTGACAAGACCCAATACGTGAGTCTCAAACCTTAACTGGCTATCAAAAACCACGCCAAGATTTTTAGCCTCACTGACAATTTCCATATTACTACCACGTATCCCGACGCATATCACGTTACCTAAAACTCTTTCCGTCTGCTTGCTTGAGCCAAGTACCATCAACTTGGATTTGGACGGGTTAAGAACTAAACCATTATTTGTAGACCATGTAGCTAAACCGTCCAAATCATCGTTGATGTGGCGAACAGCCTCGCATATATTAGATGGGGGTGCAGAGATATATAATTGGACATCATCAGCAAAACAATGATATCTACAGTGCTTAACAGCTGACGGCAAATCTGCAACATATATAATAAATAGAAGGGGACCTAGTATGGAGCCCTGAGGCACACCATGCCTGACAAGTTGGGGACTCGATGCCGAAAATGATCCATCCTCCCTGCACAGCTTCACTGATTGATAACGTTTAGTGAAGTAACTGCTGAACCACTTCACCGTTTCAGGTGCAAGGCCGTAAAATACCAATTTAGCGAGTAACAGAGAGACATTGAGACAATCGAACGCGCGAGAAAAGTCAAGGAGTGCCAGCAACGTAACCCGCCCCGCATCCTGGTCAGTGAGAATATTGTCTGTCACATCCAACAATGAAGTTACTGTACCACGACCTCTCCTAAACCCTGACTGGTGTGTCGGTAGTATGTTGTTGGCTTCTATATACTTAATTAATTGGCTATAAACAGCTTTTTCAAGTAACTTTGACAAGAATGGCAGTATGCTTATAGGTCTTAGATCTCCGAGTTCATTTGGAGACACCACTTTAGGTAATGGCGTAACCAATGCAGTTTTCCATTGACGAGGCACTGTGCCGGAGACTATAGATTTATTTATGATAAAAGTTATGACAGACAATGTACGCGGCAATGTTAGCAGTAACATATCCCTACTAATATCATCAGTGCCAATAGCATTAGATTTTGTGGTCAAGATATATTTGGCCACCTCAGTTACTGAATGAAGTTTAAGCGGCGGTGTTACTGTGTCAAACCGATGGCTCTCAAAATAACTCAGCTGAGAAACGGATACTCTCCCAGGCCCTGGTATATTTAAAAAATGATTATTAATTATATTGGGATCACCAAAACCATCTGGAAGGCACTCGCGTTTTTCTTGATTTAAATTTACTTTCTGCTTTAAGTTCTTCCAAAAAAGTCTACCATTATTGATGTTGCAGTTAACGTTATGATTAAAAAAGGCACGCTTTTCATTACGAATACTACTCGCAACCAAATTCTTCATATCTTTGTAGTATTGCTTATGCACATCCGTCCCCGATTTGCGAAAATTATTATAAGCCTCATCACGTAATCCCATCATAAATTTGATCATGTCCGTAATCCATGGCAGACCCTGTTCAGAACGATCTCTGGATTTAATAACAGGAGCATGTACATCCAAAACCGATAAAAGCAAAAAATTAAATCTCTCAACCATGTCATCCGTTGAAGACAATTCAAAAATAGACTCCCAATCCAAAGCCTCTATGTCAGCATTAAATTTGTCTAGATCTATTCGCTTTAACGGTCTATACGTGACATACTTAGGCACTGCCTTAGGTCTCTTGAGCACTAAGCTTACATTCACCATTGCGTGGCCTAGGGATCCAGTAATATTAGAAACTGAGACTTCCCTTACTTTACAGTTAGTGCACACAAGGTCGATAAGTGTTTCAGTGTGAACAGAATAATGAGTAGCGTCGCGCACAACCTGCTGGAGGTCCAAATATTGAAGAAAATCATTGATCTTAGAAACACCACTGTTAGAAATGTCAAGCATATTTACGTTGAAATCGCCCATAAGCACCAAATGATCATAGTCTGGGAAGCCTGAGATAGTTTCAGTCAGTGCATCGAGGAACTGATCAATATGGAGCCACTGTGGTCTATATGCTGTACCCACAATAACACGATATCCGTTAACTTGCGCAGAAAGCCATATCTGTTCTATATCGGTCCCCAATTGTCTCAAAAAACGAACTCTTAAATCCCGTTTTACGTAAAATGCAACACCGCCACCCCTTCCACCGCGCATATATCGAGGACGCGGCACATTGCGCAAACGATACCCGGGCGCAACAGGAGCACGCGATTCCTCTCCAGAAGTCAACCAAGTTTCATTGATGGCCACTATATCAGCGTTAAAACGGTCCATGGCAATAAGGAAGTCATCGTGACCTGTATTCAGAGATCCTGCATTATAAAGTGCTAATTTCAAAAAAATATTTTTTGGAGACATCACTTCTTAAATCAAATTTAAAATAAGAATTTGCAATATTGACATAGAAAAGGTAATTTTTGTATTGCGGATTAGTAATGTAAATATTGAATAAGTAATCATATAATTAAATAATAATAAATATAAGAAGGAGCAACAAGCAAATATGCATAATAGCAAAGCTAGAGCCAAAACTCTTCGGGACGAATTAAGAATTAAATAATGATCTTGCGAATCATTATTCTGAGTCGGAGTCGATGCGGCGCACACAATCATATAAGTTTTATAACTAAAACTTGACCTTAATTTTGAAAAAATAGACATTGTGAATGTTTTTAAACAAAAATAATTAATTGAAACACTAAAACAGATGACACACCTTTTGATTATAACAGACATAAAGTGACATCTTAATTTTGCAAAAATAGCTAAAATTGGCAATAATAACAATAATACGCAGACATACTCGTTTAAGCATGATAGAAGAAACATCATAAACAGCAACAAATACTTGAAATTTTCTGTACATAAATTTGACAATTGTACTAAAGCATTTAAAGCTTTTATAAGGTAGATTTTAGAATAGTACATTGATATGTTGTTATTAGATTTATAAGAAAACTTGACTAACGAAAGAACCTTATATACCTTTGAGATGTAGCTATAAGCTGGCAAATAAATATAATTAAGTGAGAAGCGAGCATATGAGCTTACACATAACAAATTCAAAACATTATAGTGACATGTGTCGTATACATTAAACATCATTAGAACTAACACTATCAGAACCAAAAACTCGGGAAAGATCAGAGTCAGTACGGATACGATGACGCGGAGCATCTTTATCGTGAGACTGGCGAGCGTATATGCGCCCATCTCGCGTCCATATGTATCGCCAATTTAGATTTCTTCCTATCTCACGCACACGCCTGAACAACCGCCTGTTTTCTTTTGTAAGTCTTTCATTAATATAGAATTTACGTGGGTTACCCGGAAGACCCGTGCCCTCAGTGGTGGCACCACGACGGACTCGCGCGGCTTGAAGAAGCTGATCTCGAATGGCGCGCCGCGTCAGCCGCACGACGATGGGCCGCAGCAGCGATATTCTAGGCCCCTCCGCAGTAGTGGCATCGATCACTCGACCAACTCGAACCGTGCTAACGATGTCCCGTTCAGTGAGATCAGTGCCCAGTTTCTTAGCTAGAGCAGTCACAACATGAACAAGGTTTTCACCCCCCTGCTCAGGTATACCTGCTATTTCTAGGTCATTTAATAAAAGATCTTGGTCCCGCTCATTAATCTCCAATTTTAGTTGAGCTATAGAAGTTAAAAGATCATTATTATAAATATTATTAGTATTCTCCTTCTCTGTATTTATGTGGCGCTCTAATTTTTTTAATCGTTCCTCTACATTTTCTATACGGCTTTCACATTCCACGATCCTGGTGGTCAGTAAAAGTAGATTTTCTTCAACGCGATTCATTTGCGCCCGGTTTGATCTCATTTCGCCACGCATCTCGTCTCTAAAAGCGCGCAATTCCATAACAACTGATAAAATAATAAAAGAGAAAAAAATAAAAAATGCGAGAAAAAAAAAATCTTGGGATTTGAAGTCACACCCGTCACCTCGTCAATAAGTCGGTGTATTCGACTATAAGCGTAACCGCGCCAAACTGTTTCATATGTATTCGGCAAATAATTGAATGACTTGTAGGCCGTCACAAGTTACTGTAAGCGGTGAGTGAACCGGTTTGAGATGAGACCGATAAGCACTTAACTCGAACACAATTTGCACGGATAACGGTCACTGACTCGACGAAATATTTTCAACAAACCACGTCTTTTTCTCGTTATTAATGTAACTTCAATCACAATCAACTTGTATTCTAAGTAGGGTATTGTGTAGTTCTATATGATGAAAACAATTTTTTGACAAAAATGAGACTATTACTGGGTTGATTATTAAAATTTACGAGAGCAGTTCAAAACACGTCCGCTACGGTTACCGCGTCCCGCGCGTCCTCGCGCGAGATAATCTATTGATTGTCAATATAAAAAAATCTGAAACCTTGTTTATCTACTTTCATTGTCTATTCTAATAACAAAAAAGGGTTCTATCAAAGCCCTAGGGGCCCCTTTATTCTTATATGCCCAGGGCCTCCAATAGGTTAAAGACGGCCCTGAACTCCAGTCGTACGTCGGAGCTGGCAAATACATACACTTTTTTACCTAAAAATTTGACGGTACTATCTGTCTAATAGTATTTTGAAATAAAAAAATAAGTTAAAAATGTCAAATTTATATGCATAAAGAGACAAGGGACGTAACGTTGGCATTTGTGCAGTTAGAATGCATCAAAGAGTAAATTAAAGATAACTTTGTCAAGCTTAGCAATTGTTTCAAGCGACCTTGGCTTCGTTCGCCTTTGCCGATCTTTAACTGTAGCATTAAATTCTATTAAATAAATTGTTAAATTACAAGAACGCACATCCTGAACAGCCAGGTAGAGCAGCATTTAATTTGCCACATATAAAGTGCCGTGTAGTGCCGGCCTAGAATAGCACTACTCCCCTCTCATCCCGTGGGTGTCGTAAGAGCCGACTAAGGGAAACCTCACCTAAGGAGATGGGCAGCAGCATCTCTTTATGCGTACGGGTCATACTGCGATCGCCAACCCGCTTGCCAAGCGTGGCGATTATGGCAAAACCCCTCAAATGGATAGGCACAACAAGAAACGGCCCCTAGTCCCCGGCAGCCAAACCATTCCTAGCTACGGTAGCGGCTACGGTAACGGTGCGGCAGGGGGTGCGAAGAATCTCCGGGTAGCTTGCGGCTACCAACACCGACGACTGGACCTGGCAACATATAACACGCGCACATTGAGGACCGACGCGAAAATTACAGAGTTGGAAGAAGTTATCGGCAAGTTACACTGGGACGTCATCGGGTTGTCTGAAGTCCGAAGAGAGGGAGAGGACACGATAATTCTGGACTCCGGTAACTTGCTGTACTTCCGGGAGGGCGACCAACTGTCCGTGGGTGGTGTCGGGTTTATCGTCCACAAGTCCCTCGTCAACAACGTGCTATCTATCGGTAGTGTTTCCAGCAGAGTGGCATACTTGGTACTCAGAATATCATCACGATATTCGTTGACGGTCATCAAGTATACGCCCCAACCTCGAAACACGACGATGACGAAGTGGAGGCTATGTATGAGGAGATTTCTAGGGCCATACATAGTCACAAATCCTACTACACGGTTGTGATGGGGGACTTCAATGCAAAGTTGGGGAAGCGCTGCGGTGACGAGTTGAGAGTGGGGCAATTTGGATTTGGAGAACGGAACGATAGAGGCCAGATGCTGGCGGACTTTATGGAGAGGGAGAACCTCTATATGGTGAACTCCTTCTTCAGAAAGCCCGTAACTCGCAAATGGACCTGGATAAGTCCCGACGGCAAGGTCAAAAATAAGATTGATTTTATCATGTCAACGAGGAAGCAAATATTCAATGACGTCTCTGTGATCAACGCTGTTAAGACAGGGAGCGATCACCGACTGGTAAGAGGCACATTGAATATCAACGTGAAGCTTGAAAGATCGCGACTGATAAAATCTACGCTCCGACCAGTGCCGACCCAGATTCAAAACCCCGAACGCTTTCAGCTCGAGCTCCAGAACCGCTTCGAGACCCTTGATAACAGCATAGATGTGGACGATCTGAACGACCTGGTGGTGGATGCTGTCCGTACGGTAGGGTCAAAATTCTTCAAAACCCACCGTCCCAAATTGAAGAAACTCTCCGCACATACACTCGAACTCATGGATAAGAGACATGAAATGAGACTGCAAGACTCAGCGGATGCCCTACGTTATAGACAGCTTAATAGACAGATCTCGAAGTCGCTGACGAGCGACCTTCGCCAATTTAATACCGAGCGTATTAAAGAGGCCATAGAGCGGAACAAAGGCTCCAAAGTGTTCGCTAGAGATCTGTCTATTGGGCAAAGTCAACTGACGAGGCTGAAAACTGAGAACGGCAGTATCATTTCATCGACTCCTGAAATCCTGAGAGAGATTGAGAGTTTCTATAGGCAGCTGTATTCCAGTATCACACCAGGCCAAAGCAGAGCTCGAGATCCTAGAGCCAAGCTTACCCGACACTATACCGAAGATATCCCGGACGTCAGCCTGTACGAGATTAGAATGGCCCTCAAACAGCTAAAGAACAACAAGGCGGCGGGAGATGACGGAATAACAACCGAGCTTCTGAGAGCGGGCGGCACGCCGGTACTTAAAGTCCTCCAGAAGCTCTTCAATTCTGTCATCGTCCAGGGCAAAACGCCAAAGGCATGGAGCAGAAGTGAGGTGATTTTGTTCTTCAAAAAGGGCGATAAAACCCTACTGAAGAACTACAGACCCATCTCGCTTCTGAGCCATGTCTACAAGCTGTTTTCGAGGGTCATTACGAATCGTCTTGCTCGCAGGTTTGACGACTTCCAACCTCCCGAACAAGCCGGTTTCCGAAAAGGCTTTAGCACCATGGACCACATTCATACGCTGCGGCAGGTTAAACAGAAGACCGAAGAGTATAATCGGCCACTTTGCTTGGCGTTTGTGGACTATGAGAAGGCCTTTGATTCGATCGAGACTTGGGCGGTGCTGCAGTCTCTCCAGAGGTGCCAAGTGGACTACAGGTATATCGAAGTGTTAAGGTGCCTGTACCAAAACGCCACTATGTCGGTCCGAGTACAGAGCCAGAGCTCTAATCCTATCCAACTACAGCGAGGAGTGAGACAGGGAGACGTTATCTCTCCGAAACTGTTCACTGCTGCGTTGGAGGATATTTTTAAGCTTCTGGACTGGAATGGACTTGGCATCAACATCAACGGCGAGTACCTGACGCATCTTCGGTTTGCCGATGATGTGGTCCTAATGGCTGAGACCTTGGAAGACCTGAGCACCATGCTCGAAGATCTCAGTAACGCATCCCAACGAGTGGGTCTTAAGATGAACATGGACAAGACGAAAATTATGTCCAACGCCCATGTTACACCCGCTCCAGTAAATGTTGGGAACGTTACACTCGAAGTTGTTGACCACTATGTTTACCTAGGACATACAATACAGTTAGGTAAGTCCAACTTCGAGAAAGAGATCTCTCGTCGAATCCAACTCGGGTGGGCAGCGTTCGGGAAGCTGCGATACATTTTCGCGTCCAAAATACCTCAGTGCCTTAAGACGAAAGTCTTTAACCAGTGTGTGTTGCCAGTGATGACTTATGGCAGTGAAACGTGGTCGTTCACTATGGGTCTTGTCAGAAGGCTCAAGGTTGCCCAGCGGGCAATGGAGAGAGCTATGCTTGGTGTTTTTCCCTACGCGATCGAATCAGAAATGAGGAGATCCGTAGGAGAACAAAAACCGCCGACATAGCTCAAAGAATTGCGAAGCTGAAGTGGCAATGGGCAGGACACATAGCAAGGAGAACTGAAGGCCGTTGGGGCGGAAAGGTTCTCGAATGGCGACCGCGTGCCGGACGACGCTCAGTGGGTAGGCCCGCTACGAGGTGGACCGACGATCTGGTCAAGGTCGCGGGAAAACGCTGGATGCGGGCAGCACAGGACCTATCGTTGTGGAGATCCTTGGGGGAGGCCTATGTCCAGCAGTGGGCGTCGTACGGCTGATATGATGATGATGATGATGATTTCGAAATATGACAAATGTTAACTATTGTTGTACTTACTACAATCTTTATCTAATAGAAATTCTGTATACTAACCAGATGCGAATCGTTCATGAATAGACTACAGATCTGACTTTTATTCTTTTTTAGGGTTCCGTACCTAAAGGGTAAAAAAGGGAACCTATTACTAAGACTTCGCTGTCTGTCCGTCCGTCTGTCACCAGGCTGTACCTCAAGGACAGCGATCGTTAGACAGCTAAAATCAAATAAAATAAATATTTAAGAAGGGGTTAACGTACGTACTGCCTGAATCTGTGTTTCCTGACAAATACGTTGAAGGGGTCTTCAAGTCACGAGTGAATAGGTGTCTTCTAGGTAAGCGCGTCACGTCCTAGATCGCATCGACGCTAACCATCAGGGGAGATAGTGATCAAGCGCCTGTCTATTTATTATAAAAAAGATTATAGAAAATATATAACGATCATTGCCTTAGTCATACTGTGATCACGGCTCCTGTAAAAGAGTCGAAACGTCAGGGTTAAATAGAAATTATGCGCAAATAACCCTAAATAACTTTTTTCATTTAAATGTTTCTATAGATATTTAAGTAGTTTATTATTGTTATATTTGATTTGTGTAGTACACAGTTTACATTTTCTATTTTCCCTTACCAATGCAACTCAAATACGCTGTCTGTTTCCAACTCTCCTTATGACCTATAGATATATCCGTGGATAAGTTCGCCATTTGTGCATGGTTTCTGTGTACAATAATGCTTAAATAAATAAATCCTCATTTTTACCATCAACTTCATATTTGGTCCTTCGACCCGGAACAGAGGAATAAACACATTTTTTCCCCATAAACCGAACATTTCCTATTTCCGATTACGTAAGCGATTTTTCATAGAATAGATATTCAGTATTCCCGGATCGTTCTTCGTGTTAGATACAGAAATGTCCCCGGGGTGCTAAAGATTACGAACCGCAATGCGGGAGTAATTCTTGTCACCCAACGTCGTTTTGCAACCCTGGAACGGGTGTTACATTGTAGCGTCGACGTAAATAAAGGGAGTAACGCAACATAGTGTGAAGACATCAACAATAGAGAGAATGTTGTTCACGTTAAAACTACGTATACGGTTGAGATTAATGTCTTGTTTATTTACTAGCAATTACCCTCGGCTTTCTTTGCGTTATACTACCAATTAAAACTTATATTTCTTTTGGCATTTCTATTCTTTTTGACATGACGCAATTGTATTTTAGTTTGTAAGTCGATATTGACATTTGTATTATACTAGCTGACCCGGCCATGCGTAGCTGTGGCTCAGGTATTATTTATTATATGTTAGTTGATATATACCCTATAGCCTTTCTCGATAAATAGGCTATCTAATACTGAAAGAATTTTTGAAATCGGACCAGTAGTTCCTGAGATTAGCGCGTTTAAACAAACAAACTCTTCAGCTTTATAATATTAGTATAGATTTGGTTTGGTGCAACGATAGTGATCCTACCTTTCGTATCGATCCCGGAAGGGGCAAATGTTTGTGTGATAAATATTAGATATCTATATATCAGTTACCCTAGTATCCATAACAAAACCTTACACTGCTTACTTTGGGCTAGGCTATTTGGTGTGAATGTGAGAAATATACGCAAAACAAAACAGATTACAATAAAAAATACATTAATGCAATGAATAATTATTCGCTAGATTGTAAACCTATGTTGACATATAATTTAAAAAGTAATAAACAAGTAAGATCTACTCTTAAAAACAAACATTTTAACTTATAAATCAATTCAATTTAAAAGTAAATGGCGTTCATGCGATAATACGGAAGCGGGTCATTACTCAAAAGAATTCGTAGCAGATCTAAACTTCAAAGTTGAGAAATTCGACTCAAATATTATGAGGACCTTCATTCCTGATTGGATAACATTGAAAGACACTGTGAGACACGGGTGAAAGTATTTAATTTAACCTATTTTTTGCTTTATCTAAGTATTTAGTAACAAAGAATGAAGGATGAATAATTGTTACTAAAATATTAAACCTAAAGGAAGTACCTACCCTTTATTTTTCTTACTATTATTTGACAAAATACGCTTGTACTTTATATATGTCGCAGCCAACTGGTTGGAATAGCCGTTCAATCAAATAGCTAGCCCTTTGACTGAACAACGCCATTCAACCACAAGTCTAGCTTTATAATTGAATATTTGAGTCGCTCAAAAGGTTCAACACTACAGCTGATAGAAAAGCCGCCGTCTGATTGAATTAGTTCAGCGCTCACCACCGCGGCGCTAGGTGCGTTTTGTTTTCAATATGGCTTCAACTAGCCGGTGTTTGTGATTGTTTCAAGATATTTTTCGGAAAGAAAGTAGTAAATATACGTTACTAGTATTATTTAAGAGAAAAATTATGGGGGCACTTACGAGTGATAAGAGTGAAGTTGATTAGGTTAAGTTAGGTTAGGTTAAGCTTAAAAAAAAAAGTTTAGGTTAAACTTAATCCAAGAATAATCTCCCAAGAAATTACAAAAAGTTTTCCTATTCTCTCAAATTAAACTAATGGTCACCTTACCTTAGTTGGCTAAGCGTCGTCTAGCTGTAGTGTTGAACTTTGCAGTCAACAAGTCGGCTAAACGACGTATAGCTGTGTGATTGAATGGCGTTGTTCAGTCAAAGGGCTAGCTGTTTGATTGAACGTCTATTTTAACCAGTTGGCTGCGACATATACACTGGAACAGCTTTACAGCAAATGAAAACAGCATGTGTGCAATTCACATGTGGTAGAAGTGAAAGCTACAAAAATAATACGTACACATATACCAAATACCACGGTTGTTGTGATGCCTTCTCTCAAGCTTTGTACTACGCATGCGCACAAAACCTAAGAAATAAAAACTTAAATTGTATAAGAAATTGAAGTGTATGTTACTTCTTATTAATTCCACAAATTATTATCACAATTAACAAAATAATTATTATTGCTTTCATAACATATGTACTTACTTTTCACCTAATCATAAAAAGATTATTATCATGTAAGCGGAAACAACACCGACATTTTAACCGCCATGATGCTATTGTAATCGACTATATAAGGGGATGAAAACCATTTTTGGGCTTTACTTTCACGGCAGCAGTGGAAAGGAAAATACTTTGTTGGATTGTTATAAGACCTTACAAGTTTAAAATAGAGGATTAACTGTGAGTAAAAGTATTATTCAGTAAATATATTCAGTTAAATGAGGATAGCGATGTTGTGAACTCTTCTTGCTTATAAAAAATAAGTATTTGAAATTGTTATAATAGAAAAATAATAGAAAAAATCGACTCGGGTCACAAGTGAATTCTCAGGCGGGTAGTTTCTAGTATTTTTCTATTATAATAAGTTATCTTATAAGATCGCATTGAAAATGCATAAAATATATAAAAATTATAAAAGATAAGTATTTTGTTAAAATAAGTGTATCTAGTGTAGTAGCTGTTATTGGTACAGGATTTGAGTGAAAGTATAACAATCATTTTATTTGTTAAAGTTTTTTTTAATTAAAATATGTTTTGGTCACAGCTGTTAGTTATTAAAGATAGTATTATAAACGAGAAGTGAAAAAGTGCTAACTGTATCTTAATAATATATGAAGTCTATTGGAAGTGTCTATGAATTTGTAATTTGAAAAGTGCATTTATAATTATAATCAATGATTGCAATTATATGATAATAAATGTGGATTACTAAAGTATCGTCTTTGTTATTTGTCCTGGCATCTAACTCATGTCCTGTCATCTTATCTAGCCTAATAAAATATATTATAACAACATAAATTTTAAACCTAGGTATATTAGTTGATTTTAGACCTGATCTCAATACGATATTAGGCACTTTGGGTACTGACTAGCTTGGCCCTTAGGTCAGATTTTTTGAAGTGATTTAGTAATTGTATTAAGTTTTTTGATGTGATGTGATATCTACAAAAATTCAAATTGTCAATAAACAATTAACAATTGTACAATACACCAATGCAACACACTATTAAAGCAAAAAGCGTTTTATTTATGCGAAATTGTCTAGCGTTTTGTTTCACCAGAAGAAGAATATATTCAATAATTTTTTGCTCATAATTTCTAACTGTCATAAAAAAACACTCAAACCATCAAATTAACTACCTAACTATGAATTTTAAATTTCACAAAGGCAAATTTCAAAACGTTAAGTATTTTATAATTAGAAGAAAGTTGTTCCCCAATCCGCCATTTTCTTTCCATAAAATCTTTTAAGCTGTCCAAGATACGCCAAATACGTATTGTTCGCTTCATATAATTAAAGAGATGACATTTCAATATTTATCTGTCAATTTATCCAAGATGGCGTCGAAGTAATAGGAATATTCCAAAACTCATCTTCGTCTCTGCTATAACATTTGCATGTTTATTCGAGTAAGTTCGCTTTGCGAATTTTATTCCTGCAGACTTACATTGCGCTGTGAAAACTTAAGACAACTGATTTATTTTTTAGATGATATAGCTTAGCTTTATTAAAATGTAAATAATCCGCTCCCCTAGATCAGTTTCAATGACGAAATGTCCAACTCTATTAGTTCTTAGCCGATTTTCGTATTTAATGAATCCCACCAACAGGCTTAGGACTAAATCGTGACCGAATTTTGAAATCCTCAAAAGTTATGACCTATATCCATGGGCTCTATGGGATTTCCTATTGAAACGAAAAGCGCGCACTTTTTTAAACCTTTCATTCTTATGGAACTTTAAAATTTACTTAAGATTATTGAATTTTTTTTTATTGCGCTCGGCTCCAATATTTAATTTTATTGCTAGCGAAGCTTTATGCTTAGCGACTGTATCGACTTAGTTGAATAAGTACTTAGAATATAATTTTAATAAGCTATGTATGCATAAAAATGTACATATTATTAAAATATTTAAAAGAAAGCTAAGAAAAAAAAATTGTGCGTGAACTTTTGTACGCGCAGCAGAAGTTTTTTTTTTTTTATTAAATTTTTAAATGAGATATCTTGAAGTTAGTCTATTCACTTTAACAGCTAACTTCATGGTATCACTCTTCCGGTGCATGCTGCGTGCGCAAAATTTTTACCCTCAATGCGCCAAAAGAAGGATAACTTCAAATAAATATTTTGACACAGAAAGAAAATAGAAGTAATATTTATAGAAAAGCGACACCAAAAATTAAAAAAATGACAAGAATATAAACAACACACACATTTTGCTGCTTCAAAAGAGGTATTCAATTCAACGTGTTATCAGATTCGATGGCTTGACACTGACTTTCAATTAACTCCTTTTATTCTTCTGACATCTAGAAGGTGACCCGGTCACGCGTTGCTGTGTTATAAATTAAAATGTAACCTATTCTATGTCCTAATTCGGAATCTATCCAGCAAAATGAAAAGAAAATCACCAAAATCGGTTGTGTAGTTTCGGAGTTCATCGCGGTCAAACACTGTGTCTGTGTGTTTATATATATGCCTATATAATTACAATCCGTTTAGTCACTGGTATACGACACGATAAGGCAAAGCAATATGATCAACTTTATGGACAAATCCACAGTAACAAAGTATTTGTAACAAAAAAAGTCCAACAACAAAATTTTGTGTGCTTACTATAGGTCGATCGTCAATTTAAGTGTTCGCCCGCGCGGTACAGGGGCGCGGGGACAAGTGACAAAGGGGATCGAGAGATCTTATTTAAGTCGTCGACCTACAATGAGTGTTTCTATTATCGGGATAAATTCCCTTCTCAAATAATCACAACTCACAAACTTTTTGACTGACATAACTAACAACTGTTTGGTGTAACGGTACCAAACAGTTGGCCTTTCACACCGATGGTTATGGGTTCGAGTCCCGGAAGGGGCTGATGTTTGTGTGACGAATACGAGCATTTGTTCTCGAGTCACGAGTATTTCTACATATCTACACTAATATTATAAAGAGAAAAGATTAGTATTATATATGTTTGCAATGAATAAACTTAAAAACTACTAATCCGATTTCAAAAGTTCTTGGAATTGGAAATCTACATTCACGCTGAGTAACATAGGCTATATTCAATGCTAGAAAAATTTTAAAGAATTTTGTCCACCCGTGCGAAGCCGGGACGGGCCGCTAGTATTAAATATCTATGTATCTATCATGTATGTACATGTACTCGCACCTCTTAAAGTGCTTACTTTGGGCTAGGCTAATTGGTGTGAATATTAAAAGATATGATTATTATTGTGCAACTTGAGCTTAGATCTTAAGATCAGTTTTTATTTATTATTATTTAGTTATTATAAGCGATTATTTTATAGCAAGTTAAAACTAAATTGTTAGGGTCTTAAATCTCTCACGAAACTTCATAAATCTCGAGTAAACGGACTCCAGGCGTTGTAAAGGGCTTAATTACTACCGCAGCGTGTGAAAAACTGGTCTCCAGGGTACGTTCTCTAAGGATTGAGGTTGAGAATAGTACAGAACATAAAGGCACAAAAGTTATTGCTATTAATAGCAGTTTTTACTAGAAAGAGTAGATTCAAATTTTAGTGGCCAAATTTTATCCAAATTCGTTTAATAATATTTGCGTTATAAAATAAAATAAAAATAATTTAACTTTATATAACATTTACAATTGTCCATAGCGATCTCCTTTTATGTAAGTACATAAAATTTATAAAATTTTATGTAAGTACATAAAATTTTATAAATTTTATGTACTTACACAGATTATTGTTTGAGTTTAATGTGTGTGCGTGTATGATTATGTGTGTGTTCATGCAAGTGTGTGTGCCAGGGGGTGTGTGCACGTGTGAGTGTAAATGCGAGTTTGTGTGTGTTCGCCTCTTGTTATTGTAATATTTTTTCTATTTCTTGATAAACTTCATTTAAGCCATTCGGTTAAGAGAAATTTGCATTCTCTACCTACTGGTTTTAGAATAAATAGTTAATTGTTTGTTATTGAGTTACAAATGTAACTACAATAATGTTTCAAATGTAAAAATATTAATAGAATGTGTAATAAGATTTCTTTTGTTTTAGCATAAAACCTTTTTGGAATAATATTTTTAGTTATAATTTTAAAAGGCATACTTTGATATAATGCTGGCTGGTAATAATACATAAAGTACAATACCTACCTAACCAAATAAAGAAAGCAATAAGGCTAATACAAATCACTCATCAACCTCCAACTTATGTCCTATTAGGAAAAACTATCTCATTAAAATAGAAGACCGAATAAACTACGGTCCTAGATAAACCAATTACACAAATAAACCTAATCTTATTTTCACATACAAATTAATTATAGTATAAACAATAAATAACACTACTTATTTATACTTATTAACTAGCTAACCCGGCCACGCGTTGCTGGCATAACCCGGCCACGAGTTGCTGGTAAAATCCAGCCACGCGTTGCTATGGTAACGTTAATTGATTGTAAAAATTTATATTCTTAGGCTTATGGTAACTATATATGGTAACAAACCCACAAAGTCCTTCTTTTATATAGTAGACATAACTCATAAAACTTTGATCAACAACTTAGCTTCAATTGAAGCTGCTTTTAAATTTATTTCTTTCTTCTTTCTCTTTCTTTCCTTTCGATCTGTTTCTCATTATTTTTAAATTCTTTCTCTCCTTTTCTACATGCGTTCTAGGCGAGAGGTATCCCTAGCCTCGACCCTTGGACATAATTACGTCATAATAACATACCCCATGTAAAAACCTTTAAAGAAAAACCTAAATCAGTTACTCATACTTAATAAATAAGACAAAAAAAATAACTAATCAAACCTAACCTCACTTGCGATGTGTATCAATTTACGCCGTTTGATTTTATGAAATCTTGTGTGGTATCGGGTTTATATTCGATTAAGTAGATATGCACCAATCGTGTAAGTTAAGTGTATCGCTAAAATTAACTCATTGTTTAAACGCCTACCGGATCTTTGCTTGCAGTCGCCTCACATTGCTGTTCGTAAATATTTTTTTTTGTGTAGTTGCGGGTTAAAATTAAATTAATCAAAATGTCGATTGACTTTCATCCATGTAGTTTCATTTCCGTTCTTTTTCTTGATAATTTATTTATATTAGTAAACCTAAATCTGTACACTCATGATACTAGATGTATTCACAATGCACCGCCTTTAAACCACAAAATAGGCATCTGCTTTTTAGATATTATGGTATTTTATTACAATCCACAATCAGCCTGCTTAGCGCGGAGATAATGGCAAAACCCCCCATTTATGTAAAAGCTTCCCTTCAGCAGCAAAATTTATAGTAAACTATTTTTTTTATCGGACAAAACGACTTACAAATAGGCGCCACCATTATATGGTTAAGTACTAACTGCTTTGGTTCCAATTTTGAGATCCTCATCGCAAAAGAATAGAACTCTGCCTGAGTCTGTGTTTCCTGAACAAAATTTAGGGGTCTTCAAGTCACGAGTGAATCTTCTAGGTAAGTGCGTCACATCCTAGATTACATTATCACTTACCATCAGGCAAGATAGTGGTGAAGCGCCTGCTTATTTCCATTGAATTAGAAAAAAGAACCGTTGTGTGTACTTATGTACGCACGTAAGAAGTTATACTTCTTTATCGTTTCTAAACAATGATAACTAATATTATAATTTTATATAAATTATTGTTAACTACCATATATAATTTGAAATCACACACACACACACACACATTCATAATTAGCGGCCAACTTAATCCTACTGGTTTATACTATGTCGCTTTTGCAGCTAACTTCAACATGATAATAATTTTGTGTCACAGTGATGCGCGCGCATCTTAAAATTTCACTGATACCATTTTGTCATAACACGCCTAAAGAAGTATAACTTCAATAAAAAACGGGCCAAGTGCGAGTTGGACTCGCGCACCGAGGGTTCCGTAAAATATTTTTATTATATGATGTAACTAAAAATTTACGGTTTTCGCAATTTTTCCTTTATCTGTGCTATTAGACGTTTCTTTGTAGGTACCAAATTTCAAGATTCTGAGTTCACGGGAGGTACCCTGTAGATTTTGATTCCCTTGCGAGTGTCGAAAATTTGCGGAATTTTGCGGCATAAACGACTGTATCTTTTGATTGCGTTGGCTTGGAAGTTTGAGTTTTTCACAGCTCCAAGGGACAGTAGACCTGAGTATTTTATATAAATTTCAGCTTGATACGTCCACGTGTTCCTGAGAAAAAGGGTCTTGACAGACGGAAGTACGGACGGACGGACGGACAACAAAGTGATCCTATAAGGGTTCCGTTTTTTCCTTTCGAGGAACGGAACCCTAAAAAATTATACCTAACTAAACCTCTAACTAAAATTCCCTCATTTTATATTTCCTATAATGAAAGATAAGTCCAGTCAACAACTTCATAAAACTCTATAATAACTTAAGCCGGTGGGATAAATGGAACGGACATTTTAACTCTGAACTAGCACAACTGCACGTGGCTGCAATAAAATGCGATGTTTCAGCTTCAGGTTTTCAATGCACTTTGATTTTCAAGGAAACAGCAAATTATTCTTAGCCAATAAAATGTTGAAAAATCTGCTTCGAAATAAGGAACTACTGTAGGATCTATATGGCCCAGTACTTAGTACGTATGCGTTGTCCAATATCAGTAATTATCGTATCATAGCTATATTTGTACACTTAGGGCGATCTATGGGATGGGCTCCCGAGTCTTTAAGAGAAAAATTCAAAAAAAAATTGTAGTATGACTATACATTCACAATATATTTATGAAAACATGAGTTTCTTGCCCGATTCTTCTCATGTTAGCCCCTACGTTCGGAATCGGGTAGCTCGTGGCGATTACATGCGCGGCATCAACTCTGTTATCTTGCTGTTAGTCGAATATTTCCTTAATTTTGTAATATTAATGATTTTAAGAGCCCGCAAGGGCCTATGAAATAAAGTAATTTTGATTTAGGGCCAATTAAATAAATATTTAGGGCCATATACTCGCAAATGATCATACATCATTTGGTGATAAAGCCCATGATAGCATACGGAACTTATCTGCCAGATCAACTACGAATTTCGGTTGAACAAGTCTTGAATAGAAATAGGTGGCAGATAAAGTTGCTGGTATCAGCAACCTTTATCTGTTGGATAGTGCTAATGGCAGATGACAATCTGAAACTTTATCAGGAACTGGTGAAAGTGGCCCTTAATGTTTGAAAGAATGAGACCGTACTCGAAGACAGACCAAAAATCTGGTTTTACGAGACCATAGCCTCAAGATTTTTTTTTATAATCACTACATAGTATAAAACAAAGTCGCTTTCTCTATATCCCTATGTATGCTTAAATCTTTAAAACTACGCAACGGATTTTAATGCGGTTTTTTTTAATAGATAGAGTAATTCAAGTGGAAGGTTTATATGTATAATACATGCATAATATAGTAGAGCATTGCATCCGTGCGAAGCCGGAGCGGGTCGCTAGTATAAAGAATAATAGCTTGTGTATCTGAACAACATGTTAAAGATACTTATACTCTGTTTTCTGTGAATAAATAAATTCATTCATTCATTCAAGAAGGAGGCATCGGATTGGATAATACTTTATTATTTGGAACTTCTTCGTGCACCTTTATTATTTTATTTATTTATTTAGTGTATCAATCATAATGTTTCTAGACAATTAAAAAAACTTAGTTTTGTCTTAACGGTAAATATCTCTTAAGTTCTTAATTATTAACTAGCTGACCCGGTAACGCGTTACTATGGTAACGTTAATTGATACAATGGAAAAAGAGCGGGAAAAAGAGCGGACAGACACAAACCACAAATTTTTGAATGTTATGTGTAATGAATAAGAAAGAAAATGAAAATATAGTATTAAAAAATATATTTAGTTGCATTTTTAAAATGAAACAAAATGTCTAATATTTTTTAATGTTTGTATTTTTAATGCTAACAATTAAATTTATCAATTAAGATAGCATTAAAAATGCAAAAATAATAATAAACAACATTTATTAAATGGCTGTTTCACCTTAACTGATTACTAAACATTTGTGAAAAAGTTTCTTTCGAATGTGAGGATAATTTTCTCATTGATGAACTAACGCTGGCCTACATTGTAAAAAAGTTCAAATTTATCACACAATGCCATATTTTTATAAGATATAAAATACTATTAAAACAAACAACGCCTCGGAGCCCACAGTTGGGATTCAAACCCACGACCTTTCGCTATCCGGGCGAGTGCTCTGACCGCTGAGCTGAGACGCTGGCAGACGCGTCGAAATTTACAAACGTATTTCATCTTCTACTATGAGCTAGTATCGCTACACCAATGTTGAAAGTAAATCCTTCTACATCGAAAGTAATATTTTAAAAAACATCAAACATTCGATTAAGATGGAACCAGCTATAATAAAGTAATTAATTTAATTTTTTCGTGGATTTGAATCCCACCTGAGGGCTCGGAGGCGTGGTTGTTTTAAAGAGGCGTACTTATATCTTTTAAAAAGTCTATTTAATAATATTAAACAATACGTTTCATGAATGATTGTTAATGTATTGCCTTTATTGTTAAGTATAGTAAGTGCAAAAATAGCGCAAATTATAATTTAAAAAGCGTTGTTTAGTATCAAGCAAAAATGTACTTAATATATATACAATTATGATCTATTTAATATTAAACTAAGTACTAAACTCAACGCGTAACTTAACACGTTACTCTAAAAAGTATATTGTAATTTAGCCACCAGTTTGCTGGGCCTTCTTGGTGATTTATGGTCCATTAACACTACGGTATTATCATTCGTATGAAAGCTATGCCCCAGCTGTGGCAACACTAAAAAGCTGATGGTGATGAAGAATGTTTCCTTTAAAAAAAGAGAGTAATGTGCCTTAAGGATAAAACAGTATTATTGGTTAACACGTATTAAATGTATTGAAAGCTGAAGACGTGATTTGATTGGAGGTACAATAATTGTTAGTTTTCTGCTTTGTCCAGGGTCATAACAATTTCTCCCTCTAGTATTGCCATTATATACTCATTATTTAGTTTAATTAGTTACAGTTATAAATAAACACTTTATTCTATCACCGTGATACGTGTTATATTTCTACACCGAGTCTGTAATAAGAAACCAGCCAGGACTCACAATTTGTCCTCAAGGTTAGCTTTGCTTTGATAGCTGCTAATCTGATTTGCAAGGCTAAGTTTCTATGGGGAATATGTCAATAAGGATACACAATAGACTTGTTTCAGAACAGCTCACTTCTGAAACAAGTCTGGTTTTTAAAGGCAAAATCCTCGATAGTTTTACAAATAAAATAAAATTAAGTTAACTTAATAACACTGACTGTTGCCTAAATATTGATGGCGCATGCTGTGGCTATCCTTTAGTAGAGTTGCATGCACCAAATATTTGAATTTATTTTTTTTCGCTTTAACAGATGTAACGACACTTACAATATTATACGTCGGCACCAAAATGAAAACAAAATTATTCGGTTATCGCAATAATAGTAGTGTTATGGTTTCATTACATTAATGTTCACAACACTCTCTATTTTAAGTAATTATTCTTTTAAACATTGCAATAATATACAGGGAATAAAAACATGTTAACTCTGTTGATGGTCCATTTAAATAAATAAATAATCCATCCACTTAGGTATTTTATGAATTCTCAATATTCATTTTCAATGCTTGATGTTTAAGAAATTGTCTAAAAAGAAAAAGTAATCGGGATGTTTAAGAAATTGTCTAGAAAGAAAAAGTAATCGGGATGTTTAAGAAATTGTCTAGAAAGAAAAAGTAATCGGGATGTTTAAGAAATTGTCTAGAAAGAAAAAGTAATCGCCCGGTTAGTGAGAGATTGCGAGTTCGAATCCTTACTGACGTCTTAGACAAGTTGATTTTTTTTTTTAGCAAAAATATCTTTAAATATAAGTTTCTAGCAGGTTTTTGCTTAAAGTAACTGGGCGATGCAGGCGCTTAGCATAAAGCTACGCTAGCACCATATATTGGAGCGGAACGTAATACCTATAAAAAGAAAAAAAAATTGTTTCCATGGGAATTTTTTCGGATTTAAAAATTCGGGCTCCATTACCATCTGGTCCTAAACCTGTTGACTCGATTTCACACAAAAAATATTAAAATCGGTTGAGAACTCGGGAAGTTATGGCGTAACAAACATTGCGCCCTTGAAGCTGATCCATGGGAGCTTCGCTCGCTCCGCTCCAACAAAACATTAAATGATTAAAATGCACTTCTTCTTAATCGATTAATTGGTACATCTAAAATGACTACAATGGTTGTTATAAGTAGTTTCTAAGAACACGAAAAGATGGCGCTGATACCCAAATGGAGAAAATTTTAAAAAATCAGAAGATCTGTCTAGATCGCCTTTGTTTCATTGGAAAAGCAAACGAATAGCAAGAAATGGGTTTAAGGCCCTTCTGAGCTGTAAAAATCTGAGATTACTTTTTAGTAGAAAAATCTAATATTTTCTTTCTAATAGGTTCCTGACTAATCCAATTTAGAGGTCTTTAAGTAACAAGTGAATAGGTATCTTGTAGGTAAGCGCTTTATCCTAGATAGTAAGCCTTGCCTTATAAAAAAGACTTTATGGCAGGAGTGGGAAGCGTTAATTTAGCGGCTTTGGTTTTCTTGTTAATAATCGTGCCTATTTACTATAAAAATATATCTAGAATAGGAGGCTTATACGTTCAGTATTTTATCAGATTAGTGGATTTATTAAAATTATCAAATATTTTAATTTTAACCAGTATTTTTTGTTACATTAAATCATTCTGGTGTCAATTCATACCAAACTCGAGGGTCAAACTTATAGTTAGCTAAAGTTATATTTACGAATTTGTCCTATGCATTTTTTCAAAAGTCTCCCAGTAATTTTGGGTGGTTAAGCTAGTGGAATTTACTCTCATTATATAAGAATCATGAATGAGTTACCAATTCCCAGAAAAAATCATAAATATTATCTTATGAGACAACATTATTAATGTCAAGATAAGTCCGCGAGAAATAAGTGGATGATCGGTTGAGCACTATCACACTGAGCTTCCTCAAGGCCCATAATCCATCAACGCCCTCCATTTCGAGGGTATTACATAGTAAATGCACAAATCATTCAGCCGATATCGAAGATATTGTATATTAAGAAAGCCTCGACTTCATACGAGTGGACGCTTGATTACAAATTTATAATTAAAACCACCGGAGATATCGAGCACTTTTTACTTTTTAAATTCTCAGAGCTGGCCGCTGCTACATCAATTTCGAATGCAAGGATATTTTTGTCACCAAACCTTATTGTTATTTTTTTTTGTCATAAAGTCATAAAGTACGAAATAAATAAATAAATATTTCTTACATTCACACCAATTAGCCTAGCCCAAAATAAGCACAGTAAGGCTTGTGTTATGGATACTAGGGTAAAGGATATACATACATATATCATACATAGATATCTAATATTCATAGAAATATATACAAACACCCATGACTCAGGTGCAAATGCTCGAATTCATCATACAACAACTGCTCCGTCCGGGATTCGAACCCAGGACCATAAGTGCGAAAGGCACTATCGCTACCGTTGCAACAAACGGTCGTCAGTACTAATTCGTTAATAAAATTACCGTTTTTATTAAATGCATTTCGGAGAGTGTGAAGCAGAAACGCACAGCCTTGTTCCACTGTCCCCATTTTTTCATCAGACAACCAGATTTACAAATGGGCGCCATCAGTATTACGTTGATATGCCAAAGAGCCGCACTAAATGTTTTGTTTCCAATTTTGTGACACGTACCGATAGAGTGGAACTTATTGCCTGACTCTGTCTTTCCTGATAAATACAAATTAGGGGTCTTGAAGTCACGAGTGAAAGTATATTCTAGGTAAGCGCGTCACATCCTAGATCACATCGTCGCTTAGCATCAGGCAAGATAGCGGTGCCAACCCGTTTACTATAAAAAATGTCATGTACAGACATGATCAATGTAAGTTTTTTATACCATTACATGTCACAATACATCACTTATTTATTTATATACTGTTGTCTATTTGCTTCCGGCCGATTTGGTGTGACATGGTTCTGCAGTTTGTAAAATGCGTAAAAATGTAACCGGCACTTGTTTTCTACATTAAACCAAAATCCTAATAGAAGTCGAAGACATAGTGATATTATATGCGCAGGTTAAAGTAAAACTGCAATCTCAACAGTTTTTTCAGTATGCCACCTTTTTTTGACGAGGGGAAATGCTTTTCGCATGGGTTATGTGAGACTCGCCCGTCAGTATAAGGCCGACGGGCATACCCACTAAAAGCCCCTGTTGTACTTTCATGCTATCCTTCAGTTTGTGGTGTTCCTGTTTTGGAATTACCACTTACAAGAATTTATAACAAGATCCCAGCAAGCATTAAGAATCTTAACATAAAGTTATTTAAAGGTAGCCTTCAAAGCTTGCTTCTCGAAAAAGCATATTATTCAATTATTGAATTTTTTGAAGACAAACATTAAATAAATTTTAACTAGAACTTGCCTATATGGCAACAAATTGCTGTGATTTATTCAAATGTATTTTTAAGTGAAATCTTCTTTAGCAGCGTTGTGCACTTTTTGGGATGGGTGAAAATGTTAAACTCGACACGTGACCTGATCGAAAATTCATAAAACGGAGGGAGAGTAGACCGCCGGCGCAGCAGAGGAAGTGATATCCTCCTCTCTCTCTACCGCGCGTCGAAAATGTATGCCTGCTCCTGCTGTTTCGTTTAAGCGTCGCAGGGCGCTTGCGCGAGTGTGCGTGTGTGTTTGTTGTCATGTTTGTGTACGATAGCGCAATAAATGACTATTGTATTTTACCACATAAATGATAGTACTAATATACTGATAATTAAAGCAATTCGTGCGAAATTATTCCCTAACCATTCCAAAATATCAAAAATACACAACGTTAATGTTCATGTTTTCACTTCTGTCGGCACTCCCGGAGTGCAACCAGTTGTTTTTATTACTATTTATTTGACAATTTTAATTATATCGTAATTAAGTTGAAATGTGCTATTGGAATTGCTATTGATATCGAAATAACCATTTTATTAATTATTTGTACCTACTCTATATAATATTTGAATTGTTATTTTAAATCTATAGTAAATTATTTCATGAATGTCATAAAAGATATTTATATGCCCAGCAATGGTTAAAACATAGTGAGACCTTAAAAATAACATAAGAATTTAAATATCTATTTACATATGTTTTATGAATAAAGAATCTGAATCTGCGGCATAAATCTCATTGTTTGTGACTGTATATACTTAGTTAGTAGAAGTTTATTTGTCTATAAACATGATGTATTAGTTAGTAGTGAAAACACTATTTTTGCTTATGTAGACACAAAAAATGATTTATTTACATTGTACTTTTCCCAAAAAAAAAAAAAAAAAAAATTTTTTAATTTCATTTAAAAAGCTGTCAGAATAATGACGATGCACATGACGATAAAATACGGCTGTGAAAAAATCACACTTCCGAATCTCCAGGTGGGGGATTCGAACCCACGACCTTTCACTATCCGGACGAGTGCTCTGACCGCTGAGCTACCGAGACGCTGGCATACTCGTCGAAATTTACAAACGTATTTCAACTTCTACTATGAGCTAGTATCGTTCCATCATGTTGAAAGTTAACTACCTTCAACATCGAAAGTAACATTTTTCAAATATTATACATTCGGTTAAGGTGGAACCAGCTTTATTAATGTAATTAATTTTATTTTTTGCTTTCACAATGCCACATTATAAAATTAAATATTATGTTAAAAGTTATTTTTTTGACTGACTGATACCATATCTACTATTTTTTTAATTTTTGGCTGTCTGTATGACCTTCTATAAGTCAAGAACGGGTTGATCGATTACAATGAAATTTGGTACATGGTAAGAATATGTGAATACGCAAATGATAGGCTATATATCATATCGATAAAAACCTTATAGTCCTAACTAATATTACAAATAAGAAAGTGAGTTTGTTTGTTACACTTCCCCGCCTTAATTACTCAATCGATCATCATGAAAATTTGCAAATACTTTGCCAGTTTACAAAAAGTACAAAGGGTACCTTTTATCCAGTAAAAATAAATGTTCCCGAGGGATAGAAATATAACTTTAAATCGGTAGTCTACATTAACGTGGTTAAAAGCTAATTATAAATAATTTTGTGCCAACTGTCAAACCTTCAGTTAATATTATTTGATAAAATTGTTTTGGATCCGTGAAGGTGTCTCGGCCAATCCTAAGGATATATAGATACGAACTATTTGAAACTCAATCCAAGTTTTTCCATTAATGCTCGTCCACACGTACATTAATCTACTCCTGAACTAGTGATGCGATTGACGGATACACCTGTATCCGAAAAATATACGTTCGGTAAAACATTTAGTGAACGTGGAAATGTTTCAGTGACTCTTGTTAGTTATTTAATTATTACTTTGGCGAAGATTTTGAACTTCGTTTGGAGACGAGAGAAAAGTTTTGAAAGTTGATACAATGATAGAGAGTTTTAAATGAGTATTTTCTTTTCAGTTACAATTTTTTACTTTAAACGTACTAATCTCAAAGGCAGTTAATGTTGTGAATGCAGTAATATCACAATCATCACTTTTTTATAGTAAATAGGCAGGCGCTTGATCACTATCTCGCCTGATAGTAAGCTACGAATCGATCTAGGATATGACGCGCCTGCCTAGAAGATACTTATTCACTCCTGACTTAAAGAGCCCTAAATTGTATTTGATAGGAAACACAGATTCAGGCAAAGAGTTCCACTCCTTAGCGGTACGTATCACAATTGGTGACACCCTTAGTGCGACTCTTTGGTATATCAACCATATAATGGTGGCGCCTATTTGTAAGTCTATTTCAGTTTTTTTCTCAAAAAAGTACTGTTAATTAGGAAAAAAACATATTTTTAAGTCATCAATTTATAATTCGCTCGAAAACAGACGGCCACGTGACATTTACTGGCTATGACGTCACATCACATAAAACGCACCAAAGATGCATCTGCTTTAGGATAATTTGTGCTATCGGCTTCTATCGTATAGCCCGACTTCCTATGAAAATATGAAGCACAAATCGAAATACATCTGGGTTAATCTGTTTATATTTTCAGCACACTGTTTACGACAAACAAAGCACATGACGCTGTTTTGTGTGATATGACGTCAACTGAAGCTAAGTCATGGTCACCCGCGTTTTGATTTTTCTAACCCACAGATAAAAACCCAAAAGTTATTTAAAAAAAAATCTTTATTTTTTTTTTGCAGAAAATATATTGTATAACTATGATAACTTAGTGGTTTACTAAGCTATCACATTTAACATATTTTTTCGTTACAGCTGTTAATTTGCCAATTGTATACGAAAGTGTACATAAGTCACATCACTAGTGCGTTACATATATCACGCTGACGGATTAGACCGAGGCGGGATCATGTGAAGTGCCATCTACCGTCATCTTTCACTACGGCTACCCCACTGGGCACTTAGACAAAATTAGCAAAAGAGTCAAAACCATCAAGACCAAGAGTCGATACAGAAAGTCTTAGGTAATCGTATTTGCTATATTGAGATAAGGGAATATCGTAATTTTAATTATAATGATGATTGGGGTTGACAGTCATGAGCAAAAATATATATACAGTGCAGTGCCATGTCACATTAAATCGACCGAAAGCAAAGAGATTATATTAAAGAAATAAATAATTCATATAATAATTTTAAAGTCTAAAGTGTTGGTTTAATTAGCTACTAACACGTCAAATTGAGAGCAAAAGGCACCATTCATATATTTTCATATAGTAAATAGGTAGACGGTTAACCACTATCTCGCCTGATGGTAAGCGATGCGATCTAGGATGTGACGCGCTTGCCTAGAAGATACCTAATCACTCGTGACTTGAAGCCACATAAATTTTATTTGCCAGGAAACACAGACTCAGGCGGAAAGTTCAACTCCTTAAAGGTACGCATCAAAAATTGAAACCAAAACGCTTAGTGCGACTCTTGGGGATATCAACCGTATAACGGTGGCGCCCATTTGTAAGTCTGGTTGTCCGGTGAAACAATGGCGACGGCGAAATAAGTTTGTGCAATTCTGCTGTACTGTATCATATTTAGTTATTTGTTTTCATAATTAAATCGTAGAATTATACATAATCACCAATTAAAACATAATATAATTAAATAGAATTATTAATTTTCCATAACTTTCAAAGCTGCATTCATTTTTGGTTTCCACTCGTCAGCAAACAAGTCCAGTTCAGGAAATTTCATTAGCAAAGCATTGAAGGCCTGCATTCGGCAGTGTCCCCACTGAGCGCGCGCTTTGGTGCGGCATGCAGGTCTAGCAAATAGCACGATGGCATAGATGCTTGTCAGGCACATAGAGCCTGGAAAGCTGCTCCACTGTTCAGGCAGATCTATTAGTTCACACAAAATTTTAAGGCCTAAACAGATTTCATTCAATGCTCTTCGGACTTCTAGCGAATTCGTTTCAAATATCAAATCAAATTCATAATGCTCACACATAAAATTCAATTTTGTATAGATGGGAAAGTCAAGAAAGTGTTTCTTATTACCATAACACGGGTGCTTTTTTCACTGACTTTGAAGTCAGGGTTAAGAAGTCGAAACGACAGGATTAAATTGAAAAATCCAAATTAAACGCGTCTTTAACTCGGTCAAAGAGGTTTTTATAAAATTTATGAGAGGCACTAAGACGAACTAAATACATGATTGCTTAAAATAATTCCAGCGATATGTGTATTGAATAATTTAAGAAAAATAAACATTTTTATTTTTTATATAAAAGTGGACAGGAACTTTTTACAGTTACACGCATAACTCCTTTACGGTAATTTCAACTCTCAATTCGTTAATTAATTTAGTAACGAACCCATATACTTGACTGATTTATTAAAATATAATCATAAGGTTTCTTTTTGGTTTGGCAGAATTGATGGTTTCATATTTTGTAACATTAATAATATCTACTTGTACTCGTTATTTTGAAGTGAAACATCTTTAGCATCGTTGTGATTTAAAAGTTGATGAAACGAAAAAGCGACACTAAAAAGAGAGAGACACATAAATTCATAAGATTTAACGTAGGAGAAAATGAGATAGGAAGCATCATGTACGTGTGTTAATACGTGTTTGTGTGCGTATGCATAGTACAAAGCTTGAGAGAAGGCATCACAACAACCGTGGTATTTTGTATACGTGTACGTATTATTTTTGAAGGTTTCACTTCTACCACATGTGAATTGCACACATTATTTTCTTATTTTCTTTATGTAACCTATATAGCAATCGATAAAACACACTAAGGTTCATAAAGTTAATAACAAAATTATTATAAATTATTCCTTTAAAAATTAACTGCTAAATTCAAATTAAACTGTTAAATTGAAAATAATCAACTCGATTCAGGCCTCGAATCTATCTGGGCGAAAATTCTCCCAATGGAGCTACCAAAACGTTGACAGACCGATTATTTGTCCGTTTATATGTTTAAATAAAACCTTTTTATTTTTTTAATTTGTCTTGTGTAAATTTTTTGTAATCAGAAGCTATGTGAACCTGGAAAAAAATGGATGAATGATATCCGACCTCGTTATATACTGTTTTCCGAATGAATCATGGGACGAGATAGCGCACCTAATTCTACACGGCTTTAGTTGTATCGGGCCGTGAAATTGGCGGAATTAGAGAGATATTCTTGAGTTACAACTGAATAAAACGAATTAATGGTGCCGTATTGTGCCCGGCAGAGTAATTTGCACTAATCTCTCATAACGAAAGGTAAATTAATTAGTCTAGAGATAATGAGACAATCCGTAGACCGCAATATTGGCAGCATAGTTATCCAAATTATTGTTTTTTACAGCAATTCTTAAACCATCTGCCAATATATTGCCTTGGTCAGCATATAAATAGCAATATTTGTATCAAAACACAAGCTTATACAGTATTTAATAGAAACAGGTGTTATTTGGCGGAAGTCCATATCTATTAGTAAAACAAAAATATGTAGCTTACTTCCGCAAAATCTAACAGAAATGCACCTAATTAATAAACCGCCCGCAAATAAATGCAGAAACCGCAAACACCGGCACCTTCACTTTACACGTGTTTCACCCCACGCGAGGCATCATTAGGAGCTGTTACACCGTGCAACACCGAGCACCGTGCTCGGCTTTGCACGTTCATATATTTTTACAAATACAAGCTTATACAGGTTTCGTTATACTAAAAACAATCAAAAAGGAAATAATAATTAGGACAGTTGCCAATGATTGTTTTTAATTAGGAATTATATTTGTACTATATAAGAAGCACTAATCTCATCGTATGCAACAAGTCGTTCTTTTTGGTCTTTGCAATATTTGACAAATTTCTTCTTCATCTTGACGTGGGGATAGTGTCAGCAAACCCAATGCCTCAGGTCTTTTTACGTAGCGGAATTGCCCTAGTCTCGCCACGTCAGCTTGTTCATAGAGTTCACCAGACCCAGATTGTCTCATTGAACCGAAATTTTAAGGTTATAGGATCTGAAATGCAAGTGTTATGCTGATCGGTGAGTTTTAATTACTACACTGTGCACAAAACCACTTAGTTGTGTATTAAAAAAGATGAAAGAGCACGATATCGCAATTTTTTATATTGAACTTCCTGAGGATATTAAGGAAACCCAATCAATAATCAAATTCCAAAAGCTTCTAAAGAATTACATGCTTCAAACTACCAAGGACTGACATGTGGCCAGAGGTCAGAAAAAAAAGTTATTAAAGAAAGTTGAAATATTTCTATTTCGGATTTACATTTGTATACTAACAAACTTTTTGATGGATACTAGCGCATTCTTTATATGTAATCCATTTTGACACCTTTGATTTGACACATTTGACACCTTTTGACACATTTTGACACCTTTACAGAATCCGTGATCAGATGGTTGATATAACAAAGAGTCGCACTAAACGTTTTGGTTTTAATTTTGTGATACGTACCGCTAAGAAACTCTTTGCCTGAATCATATAATTTAAGGGTCTTCATGTCACGAGTAAATAGACGTCTTTTAAGCACACGCGTAGTTTACCTATTTACAATAAAAGAAAAAGATTTTTACACGCTCCTCTCGTGGCCCCTGCAAAATAGAACCGACCATCCCGCTCCAGTATTGAGAGCAATCTAATTCCTAAAGTCTGTGTGTTAAATGACCCTCCCTCCTAGGTGCTAAGGTTACATGATGGGGGGGATATTTTCGCCTGAAAATACGACTCCGCTTTTATTAAAAGGGTTCTGGGTACTGCCGACGGCATGTCTAAAATGTCAGTTCAAGGGAAAAGCTATTTTGAGTTTAAATATAATTTGGCTCTATATTAGCAGTATTAGTAATTTCGCTTAACTTTTAATTATAATGACAATTTGCTTAACTTTTTTTTGATGATTGATTGTGATTGATGTTGGTCGCAGTTGACCTTAACAACGATACCGGGTTTTGGGACGGATTTCCTTAAATGGACCTCAAACCGAGAGCAACGAGTCACCATAGTGGTTTTCTAGCTGGACGGCATCTCCCATGAGGGAGTCTCCGAACCAGCATAGAGTCACTACGGTGCTCTAGCCGGAAAGGGAGCACAGGGTGCCATAGGCCTCTAAAGGCTCGAACCTCGGCTATGGTACGCCATGTCGTGGGGGAGAGAAGCGCCCAGGTACACGTCTGTATGTACCTGGTAAAGCGCAAATTGAGATAAAGCTCGAATTGAGGTAAAGCGCGAATTGAGAATTTTCTTAACCTTGTTAACTTTGTTAACACTATAAAGCTTGTGTTATGGATACTAGGTTAACGGATTATTATGATACATAGATATTTTATATTTTTTTTAAATATGACTCAAGTACAAGTAGTCGTTTAAACACACACATTTGCTACTTTCAGGCCTCGAATTCAAGACCATCTGTGTGAAAACAGAATAGGTACGAACTGGTCTTTAAAAAGAAAAAAGCAATCATTATCAGGTTTTAATTTTCTTTTAAGTAAAATATTATTTGTTTTTTTAAGACAACGCCACAAACCTAACCTTACTCTGTAGTATATCATCTTATGATAACTTTATGAAATCTTTAAATAGCTCAACAAAATTAACTGATATAAAAGACATTAGTATTTCTTGTACTGTTAATCAACATTTGTTAAGTGTCAAACGGGACTTGAACCCATAATCTCTCGCTATTCGGGAAATTGCTGTTTTCCAAGTTCCAATTAAGCTATCTTTCAAGCGTTGAATTTTGAAATGTTTTTATAATTTGAGTATTTGGCGCGATCCCTTCATGATTTTAGTATTTAAAACATCGAAGTTTTTTTTTTTACAAATAATTAAGCTATCGATCGAAAAAGAAAATCATAATTAGTTCTTATGGGTATCCATCCAGAAGATGAAACCGTAACCTCTGGCTATCGGGATGGTTTGTTAAATAATCATAATGAAGCACATATAATGAAAATATGATAAATGTCTAGTTTTTACTACCGTTCTGTTTTTTAAACGAATGGAGAATAGAATGAAAGTAAATAATTATAGTTTATTACAACTCACTTTTTTTTCACTATTAATACCTGAATACAATTAATACAGAAAACACTACTAGTAAAAATCTCTGTGCTACTGTGGTTGTTATCTATGTCTCGGAGAAGCTTCAATAATATTTATTTTCTTTGTGTTATTAAAATGCATTTAAACTGGTGATTAACTATAGTAATATTTCATTCGTATAATCGCTGGTTTGCGAGAATAGCGACTGAACTAAAAACTTTTGATAAGGTTTTCAAATTACCTAATAATTTTTTTTATCGCATACAAAAAAAATTAATTGTATCTCTTTCTAGCGAACGGTGGCGCGATATCTGCTTTGCGTCTCTGTTCACGATAAAATATCAAATATTTAAGATCATTTGGCATATTTAGTTGAATATGACAGATTTTTGAGTTGCGTCGATATTTTGCAATAATGACTAGCTGCCGCTTTAAATATTTTAATTCAAATTCAACTTTTTCTGGGTTTAGTACATTAGATTTCTCATGTTCTTATTTTGCTTAAGGTATTATGTAACTATGTAATCCTGAATCAAAATAATAAAAATCCAAATTTCATACAATAAATCTTATGACATAAAACTGTAAGTTTATCTAAAAAATACACATCAACAACTACGTTATCTAGAATTGACAAGAAACAGTATTTTTTATTAACCCTATAACTTAAGCAAACAATATGGAAAGATATTTGGACTTTCATTGACTTTTTACATTTTACTTTTACAAGGACTTTCCTCGCAGTGCTAGCGCCATCTATCTGCAAACTTTGGTATCAAGAACTGAAACGTTTTCAGCAAGAAAAGTTTCAGATTATTACGCCATCTGGCTATTCGTAGACGTAACTAGCTTGCTATGTGGTTTCAAGTTGATTCAGCTAAGACTCACAAGGTGGCGTTGCTTAAAGCATTAATGGTTTCGAATCGAGCCGGCAGAAGTCGCGTTTCTGCAATCAGTGTTTTCGTTTCGTCTATTTACCTAAGAAAAATGAGGTTATTGTATGCTTTATCGCCATCTAGAAAGTTATTTAAAGAACTACCGCTTTGTGATATGCCTGGTGACTTAGTTGAAATAAACTAGATGGCGGTTTTGAGATCAGTGATACATTGTCGAATTAAACTGGATTAGCAAGAGGAAATAAATGATGATAATGAAAGATAGTACAAATTACAACTCACCACAAGATGTTTTTGTAACTATCAAATATTAATCTTTATATTTAGGGTTGTAAACTTTCGTTATTTCTTTGATACCAAGTGTTGACTTAACATAACTTTCGGATAAGCAATTCTCTGTCCAATAATTGCTTTTACAATATCTTTCATTTGTTGTTTTATAAAAAAATTAAACATACCCAATTAGTACATTGTTCTTATAAACAATTTTTCGCCATAAACTAGGCCGCG
Source organism: Calamotropha paludella (assembly GCA_927399485.1). Classification (NCBI taxonomy): domain Eukaryota; kingdom Metazoa; phylum Arthropoda; class Insecta; order Lepidoptera; family Crambidae; genus Calamotropha; species Calamotropha paludella. The sequence goes on from OV656822.1 coordinate 1,225,977, forward strand.
CTGATATTTTAGTAAGGAGCGGACAAATCTCATTTCTCACTTTAATAAAACAGCACGTCTAGGTAAGCAACTTAACTTTCCAAAAGACAAGCGACGGTATCGTAGTAAATGGACCTTATAATGCGAAATACATTAATTCATTAAAAAATTTAACTTATTATATACGAATGTAGACATCACCGCATCCATTAGCTAATTTGGAAATCCCAAGATTCGTTAAGCAACTCAAGTATTTATTATCATGAATATTCTAATGTCAAAGTAAGCTTGGATTATGTGAGACAATACCACGGGAAAACAAAATGGGCTAACATACCTTAACTACTCAAGAAACGTACTTTCCGAAGCACGTAGAAGCTTAGAATCGTCATTTGATGACCAGCCCATGTGAAAGATTTTTCACGTCTCTCTGGACACTATTTACGATATACGATACTCATATTATCTGATCACAAAGGGCACAATATTGTGTCCTCTTGTTTTTACACAGACTACTGGTTTCCAGACACTTCAAAACCAGATATCTTAAGACAATATAAAACCACCTTCATGATTTTTTTTGTGTTTGATAATTTCAATCATTTCCTTGATGATTCTTGGCGTAAAGCGTAGCGTTCTGTTAAAATAATCTGAGGATTATGAACTCTATCCAGTGATTCGAGCCCGAGTGGATTAAATGTTCGGCGATGGCCGATTTTTGCGTATCATCGATTTTGATCGTTTGTATGTGCTTCTTCATGTTAATGTTTAGCTCTGTCAAAAGAGAAATTGATCGTACAAATTTGTCGTTCATTAAAATCAAAACTATCTTTCAGTAACCGTAGACACTGTGACACCTTTTTCAATAATGTGAAGATAATGTTAGTTGGACACTTTTTAATGGCAAAAAATTCTTGAGGTCCATTTCATATTTATAGATCTGACGTTATATATAGGTGGTAGCTATCCTATATATCCATTCCTCTACAGTAAAAGCGGATCATGATGTAATTTTCACTCACGTCACTCAATCGTATGCTCGGTTTGTTAATAATGCCATTTTAGAGTTCAGATGTCTAAGATGGTTATGCCAAGTAGCTTTAAGATAACGGTATATGTGACTAGGTTTTCCTTATACAGGAATGTTCCGTCATGGGGTCCTTGAAGTCACGCCACGGAATAATAGGTATCTATCTACCTCCATTACACAGATTAATTTTAATTGTTTAAATATGCAATATAACCTACAACATCTTGAGTGTTTCCCTTTATAATACAGAAGACATATTTAACGTATCTTTTGCATAGCTTGATCTCAGTAGGTGTAGTGTCGTGGGCTTATTTTTCAAAATGTTCCATCGTGAGATTAACTACTGTAATGGCCTGGCTACATATGCGGGCGAATATTCGTGTTGCGTTGGCGCGCTAAAAACATCGTGTACGGGCATGCGCGATGTTCTTGTCTACATTAGCGGGCGAATATTCGTGACGCGATACATCGTGCCGGGTTGTGTAGTGGTGTGCTGTACGGCTGAGAGGTAATTGTCGATAAATTATTATTTAGGTATTACTACTAGTACGAGTATCATTTGCAAAATATTAAAAAAAGAAAAGAAAGAGGAGATGGTTTATGACTACTATTCATAGAAACCGAACGATGTAAGCATACTGCACCATAATATAATGATAAAACCTATTTTCTTAATAATGTTCATATTTGGACTATTTATGCATGAAAAATTTAATTAAGGTTGATGAAGCAAGAGATATGTAAGAATAGGAGCCGGTGGAAAGAACTGATCTCTGCTAAACGAATGCAGATGAATATATGTATATCCCTTATTATATTGTTATATATAATAATTTGACTTTATTTTTCTTATTTTCAGAACAGGAATGGAAAGTAAGTTATCTGAGTTAACCGCCGAGTCTGGCATCGAATTCCCTCGATTTTTACGTATGTCGACGTGTGACTTTGAAATACTACTACAAAAGCAAGCACCATTAACCACTAACCACTCGACCAAGCGGGCCGTCCGAATAAATGTAAACAAACTGTGCACCGACCAACTGCTCTAGCAGCGGGCAGCACGCTTTTTTTGTGCACTACCTACCCGATACATCAGTATTTTTTCTAATGTTAGGTACCGGCATAATAAAATAAAATAATTTTCTTGTTGGCTTTATTGACAAGTCGTCTTTGTTTTAAGTAACACATCGTCGATAATTTGCACACTATGCCGCCGCCACAAAAATCAAATATGTGGTCATTTTTTATTAAAACCGATGACGGTGTCAAGGTGGCGATAAACTGTGTCAAGCGAAAGTGAAAACTAAAAAATTAAACTACAAATCTAAGTACTCATTTGCAGCGATACAACAAGGAAACATTAGATAGAGATCAATGCTCAACATCGAAGTCCTCTATAACTTTAGCATCAGAGCAAGAAAGTAGATTTTGATTCGTTAAATGTATTTTTCGATAAAAAAAAATTATTAATTATTGTTCCTTCCATTTTAATTTCCATTTTTAAAAAATAAAGTGATTTTTACTGTTCGAACTAATACTTTTATTTTATTTTAACCTGTTTAAAAAATGGATAAATATCGTATGTATCGATACAAACGATTATTTTGGACATCTCTAATCCCTTTGATGCGCGCTACTTTACCGACACTGCCTCGAAGCGCGCCACTTTACCGACAGTGCAGCGAATACATCGTCTGCGCCCGAATACTTCGCGCTAGAACGATCCACCCGGCCACACTTAAAGCGGTAACACGAATATTCGCCGTAGCCCGCTAATGTAGCCGCAGCATAAGAGCTACTGGAGTGCCCATTAATAATTTTTGCTACAATCACACCAATTTAAGCCTAAATTAAGCACTACAAGGCTTGTGCTATGGATACAGATAAAAATACAAATATCATACAAAATATGTTATATTTATAGAAATATATAAATATACCCATGACCCATACCCATGACTCAGACACAAATGCTCGTATTCATCACACAAACATCTGCCCCTTCCGGGATTAAAACCCGTGACCGTCGGTTCGAAAGGTGGGATCGTCTCAATCGGTCGTCAATAGATGGTAGGCAGAACTGACCATTCTTTATGAAGAAATCCGTCGTGTTTCAATATCAGTAAATTTAAATAAATAAATATCAAAATTATATTATTTACATAACGATAAGGTAATAGATAGTCCAAGTTTATATAACATGAAGTCGGGACTGATGTGATTAGATTTTGTTACCTACTAGAGCAACTAGCAACTTGATCTCTTTTTTTCATAAGCTCATGACAAGATTATTTTTTTAAAGATGAAACAAAGAGATGTAAACTATTTTTTTATAGTAAACAGATCAGCGCTTGACCGCTACCTCTCCTGATGGTAAGCAACGATGCGATCTAGGATGTGATGAGCTTGCCTAAAAGATACCTATTTACTCGTGATTTGAAGACCTCTGAATTGTATTTGTCAGAAAACACAGATTCAGGCAAAGAAGGAAAAAAGAGTGGAACTCCTTAACGGTACGTATCAGAAAATTGGAAACGAAGCATTTAGTGCGACTCTTTGGTATTTCAACCAAAAAAAGTAGAAAAAAGTCAACTTGTCTCAACTATAAGACGGGACATTTTGTTCTTTAGATTAGACTATATATATCGTAAAATTTAAGTAATAATAATACTCTTACTAAGTTTATACGGAAGCTGTCAAAAAAGCGAAATAAGCGAAGCATTTTCCCGCATAAGCTCCGTTTCTCACGTTTACAGAGCGGAACATTAGCGCCACCTGTCGTCTCGCTGCGACATTTGTCACTCCGATGGCGGGAAAATGAAGCGCCGCCATTTTCACTAAGAAGTGTCGTTGCAGTTTCGACTTTAATAAACGGGCAATAAAGTCTTACTTTGTTATTAAGAAATTTCGGAATGACAACCAGCTAATTAAGTACGTACTGGAGTTGAACAGATAATTCTTTCATAAATTTGAATTTGATGTAAAGATATGTTTAGGTATTTTTCTTTACTTCAGAATTAAAAACAAGTTGATACTTATTGCTTATTCAGTCTGTTTATTAATGCCTTTAAAACAACGAACAAGTTTTATAGTATACTAGCTGATCCGGCCACGCGTTGCTGTGCCGACTGCAGCACCATCTGCCGGGCTAATTTGTGAATCTAAACCATTCTCAGATCCCCTTGAAAACACACAAAAAAAATCATTCAAATCGGTCCAGCCGTTTAGGAGGAGTTCAGTGACATACACACTCACAGAAGAATTATATATATAAAGATTTCTATTAAAGATACATATTTATGTGTTACATATGTAAAAATATTAATATCAAATCACATATCACTCTGTAGAGAACTTGTTTTGAAATTTTGTACTAAAATAGGAGCCCATAAATAACTTTATAATTCAAGGCTGTATGCCCGAATTTCATGCGCCTTCTTGTGAATTTATCATGTCATGCTTGTCAAAGCAACGAACGAATATAAATTTGTCGTAAGATAAAAGGGATAGAGCAGAGCAAAGTTTTCCATACAAACCAAACTTATTAATATCAGCTTATAGCCGTGTGCGAAGCAAATAATCTATTATCTAAGATCACAGTGGTTTGTGTGTTTGTCTGTCCGCTCTTTTTCCATTATATCAATAACGATATGAGTGAAAGCACGTCAGCATAGCAACGCGTTAACCGCAAGTAGTTCGTCTACCGGACGCTAGATGGCGCTAACGGAAAAATATTTAATAATAGAAAAAAAATCAAGAATTTTGTCCACCCGTGCGAAGCCGGGACGGGCTGCTAGTTGATAATATAAAAATATATTTAGTTCTTACACTTCCGCGCACATTACACATCTAAATAAAACATCTCATTTACGGTGCGCATAATTTATTTTTAATCCGGACGTTTCGACTCCATTACAGGAGCCGTGATCACGGCCAGTGTTTAAGGCACATTTCTATGAGTTTTGTTTTTAATTTTATTAATAATGCATTTTGTTTGTTAGCCAAATTTATTTTGAAGCTCAATTTATCATTTTATATGTCCAAATTTTAAAGTTTATTGCTTAATGTATATCATATCATAAATATAAACAACAATGATTTGTGTTCGCTCAACTAGGCCGGGAGAGGGCGCATAAGTCATTCAATGCTTGCTAGCATATTTTTTAACCGTGGTATTAACCACGTTAAGGAGGCATACACTCACGCTCACACGCACGCAAACAGACACACACACCCAGATAGAGAGAAACACACACACGCAAGCTCACATACACACACACACATACAGGGAGAGAGAGAGAGACAGGCACCCAAATGCACATTCTCACTTTGTTTGATTTGTAAACTTTTTAAATGATTGTTGAACTACCCACAATTTTTTTAATATCGCTTGTACACATAATTTAGTTTGTTTGTATACGAATTTATATCGATATATACGAATAAGTTTATAAACAAAATGTTCGCAGAATTTTATTATCGATAATTTATCCGTATCGATAACAAAATGAGACATTACCTGAATCGTATAACAAATCGATGAATCGATGTGTTTTTATTCAACAGTACATAATAATGTTATATTAATTCAAATGATACAAAGTATGGGATAAACAACCGTCTGCAATTGGAGCAGGGAACATTATCATTCATAAAAGAATTTACGGTAGCGTCAGCAAAAAAACTGAGTTAAATGTAAATAAATTATAACTTTTTATAAAACATTGTTTCAGGCGTAATACGTATAAAAAAGGTTTACGTCTACAGTTTGAATAATAATAATATTTCTTAATGTCACACCAATTAGCCTAGCCCATAGTGCGCACTGTAGGGTTTGTACTATGAATACTAAAGTAACGAATAGACATACAAATGACATATAAATTTATAGACATATATATTTTAAATTATTTAAAATAACATTAAAAAACAATATAAATGTCTGCATTTTTGATGTGTAACATCTTTCCTCTCGCTTTCCTGCAATTTGTGAGAGTGATTTCGTGAATTGGGACGGAAGTGTATAACAGGAAATCGCGAAAGCGCGCGCTATTCGATTTGACGAATGAGCGCGCGGTTTTAGAGTTGACCGTCAGATAGTACCAACCAATTTTCCGAGAGGTCGGTACTGTCAGCCATCAGCTGTGCACTGAAGTTACAGTGTTGTAAGTGTAAATACGGTGTATAAAGTTTGCTGTTACATAAATCAATTTATATACTTCAACTACATAAATAAACATTAACTGTTGATAATAAATCTCAATAAAGTGCACATCATTGTGTGCGTAGTCAAGTGCGACTACTGTAAGGCTCGCTCGTTTTTTTTTAATTTAATTTTATTTAAGAGGAAATTAGTCTCCAAAAATATAAGTTTTACGAAATAGATGTCACTGATGATAGGTTAGTTTGCAAATTGACCGTTACAAATATATTTTGTTTACGATTTCACATAATTCAATACAATTTTACAACTTAAATGTAACATTTTAGACAAATATTTCCGAACTGGTGGAAGACTTCGTAAGAGCAGTTGGCCGACCACGGCTCCTGTAAAACGTCAAAAAGTTGTCCGTTACAGGACGCCCGGCAGATGTGAAACTAATGTTTACATAGGGGTCGATTTTGAGATGAGATCCAATGCGCGAAAAATGCGAAAGAGTATTCCCAACATTGTTTACTATTTGAACTTTTTAAGGTACGTTGGGCATTTTTTGAGATGGGAAAAACAATTTAACTCGCGATATTGTTACCGACACTACTTTTGACAGCATAAAAAGAAAACATAAATACTATAATCCAAAAAGTTTTTATTGAAATAAAACTTCTCTTCGCACGCTTGACTGTGTGAGTAAGCTGGTGAATGCGTGACGAGAAAGTTACGAAAAGTGTGATCGGGCGAGGCGAGCGGAAGATATTAGTGAAGATAGAAAGAGAGTTACGTTTCGTATATTACTGTAGAGGCAAGAGAGCGGTGTGAGCATACATTTTCTTTCTCTCATAGCCAGTTACGATTCGTATATCTAATATATATTTGTGAAATATGGATGAGATGGAGCTAAAGAAGTTTTACTTCAGTCGTGTGGGCTAAAGCACACTTGTTTTTTTCGAATTGAAAACTTCTTTAGCATCGTTGTGATTTGAAAGTCGATGAAAAGCGACAGTAAAAAGAGACAGACACATAAATTCATAAGATTTAACGTAGGAGAAAATGAGATAGGAAGCATTATGAACGTGTATATGCGTTTGTGTGCGCATGCGTAGTACAAAGCTTGAGAGAAAGCATCACAACAACCGTGATATTTTGTATACGTGTACGTATTATTTTTGAAGGTTTCACTTCTACTACGTGTGAATTGCACACATGTTTTTTTAATTTCAAAGATATGGCCTTTTATTTTATTTCTGCGTCGAGTTTTAACCTTTTCTACATTTAAAAAGTAAAAATTGCGCTTATTTTTTTTTTTGGTTGACTTTTTTCACGGAGTGCCAGTATTTTTTTTTTTGGTTGACTTTTTTCACGGAGTGCCAGTATTTTTGACGTGACAACGTCTTAAATTAGGTTGCGGCTGGGAGTCACTTATGAAAAAGTGTAACGCTCGGTAACGTTACGATGAGTCACCGAACGAGAGAGAGGCCCGCCGAATGCCTTGCGTCTCTCTCCCACTCAACTATGATCGGTCTGCCGCGCGCATTGTGCAATTTAATTATATTCATATCAATAAATATTCTACCGAGAAAAAGACGTTGTCACGTAAAATCTTCGCCCGTAAAACCGACTTTACAGGCAAAAAAAAAAAAAAAAAAAAAAAAAAAAAAAAAAAAAAAAAAAAAATGTTTTTAAATTAAAATGGACGATGACATTGACATATCTGACTTCTGTATTTAGATTTTATTTTCATATTATACTACTGAACCAGTAATCCTTCTTAATTATAAACCTTGTTATAGCAAATTTAGAATCTTAATTGCAGTGAAGTATAATTTAATTTTAGGTGCTTAAATACTAATTACATTGTTCTCTTTTCAGGTAAGTCTTCTAATTAATTTCCCACCGAAACCGTAAGTAAATGTTACATTATATATTTCAGAGACATATGTTTAAGATAAGTAAAGACGAATTATATTTTTGTTGATATCATTATGAATCACATAATGTTTTTTATTTGGTTTAAATGAATATTATTATATATTATCTAATTTTTATAATGTCATCATCTTTTGTACACTTTTTGGATAAACTTATTTAATACGTCTGATAAATGGTTGAATTAATATATTAGACATCATACATCGTATCAAATCCATGTAATATTTTATGAGGAAATCAGAAATAACGGGTTTACTACAACATTCAAACTTGAGTAGAAAAGTTTGTTTTCTACATTTTACCCAGCCGGAGAACCCGGGTCCTCGAAGTGGCGTCACCATGAAAACCGGTAGACCACGGAGTTCGTCATTTGTAAGGAATTTTTATCACTTTTGTACCATCCCATTCTTTCACTATTAACTAAATCTATTGACTATTATTTATTTTCAAGCGAAGCTTCTATAGGGACGTTCGGGCCGCTCGCATAAGTATAAGCTCACCGCGCTGCCACTCTATTTGTGCTAAGCGTCAGATTTGACCGTTACACAAGACCATCAGATTTGACCGTTATACGAGATCGTCAGATTTAGTACCGTTACACGATATATAAAGGAACCAGCTGCCTACCTATCTCATTGTGCGTGACCTTCTGTCGCGCTTTCACTCATGTTAGTGTGCGTGACTTGCGTGGCTTTCTATCTCTTTTTCGTTATAAAGCTTCGCTTCTTTCGGAGGTCCCTAGACGGCACTGTTTTTCTTTTGTTTAACCTTTTGACTGATAGAAAATTCACTCATAAATATAAAACTCTTTCTCTACCATATATTATGATAGTCTTTTTAAGAAATAAAATAATTCAAGACCAAAATTATTAAATATTATTAACGCATAGTCTACTAAATAAAAATTTTAATATTTATTGTTTTAAATAACTTTAGTATTTTTATTAAATATGTAGATTAAAAACATTTTCGCCACACCTTATTAACATCCATCGGGCCGTTTAAACTGTGAATTTAAAATTCATTCATTCAATTAAGGCTTTGAGGCTTTTGTGAATGACAAATGAGTTTTTTTTTACTTTTACACAACGAACGGACGTTCATCAAAATTGGACTCTAAGTGTAGCTGTAAAGGTTCATTTCTCATCGTTTTGGCTTGTAATTAATATTTCTTTTATACTATTTAAATGACAGTCAAAAGTATCCTTAACCGACGAGCTTGTATGGAGCTGATGAGAGTTGAAGAAGCGAGAGATGTATGTCAGGATCGTGGTAAGTGGAAATCTGTGATCTCTGCCTACCCCTGCGGGAAAATGGCGTGATTGCCAGAAGTACCAGTTAAGTATACCGCTCGCCTATAGATAAATGAAATTAAATTTTTAAATTAAACCATTTTAACCGGATTTATTATGCGTTTATTTTTATGTTTTTTTTAATACTAGCTGACCTGGTAACGCGTTGCTATGGTAACGCGTTGCTATGGTAACGCGTATACAATGTAAAAAGAGCGGACAGACAAACAACAAAGAACAATGGCAAACTCCCATACATCATTTTCTTTCACCTAAAATTGATGCGTCTTTAGATTAAAAAATACTAAATTGATCAACCATTAATTCCTGAAACTGCGTGTCTTAGAATGTTTTATTTAAGAGGCCAGGAAAAAAAGATATTAAGCTTCGAAGTTTTTAAGATTAAGTTACGGTAGTGTTGTCACAAAATCGATTATATCAATCGATAACATTCACTCTGATTAATGAACAAATAGATATTATCAAGACCAACGTGTTTGAAAATGTATCTATTATAATCTGTTATATATGTAGATAATTAGGTATGCAATGTTGTTGAAATAAATAGGTACCTATCGTTTAAGTCGCTGCTAAAGTGTTACCTACCATCGATTAAATTCGATTTTATCGCCGTAATCGATATATCCAGACAATGATGATAACCTTTTCTTTCAAATTCAATCAGCGTCTGTTAGAATATCAACATATTTAACCACATTATTAGCAATGCTATCGTTACTAATAGGTCGCTTAAAATCGAGTGTATTCCATCTTATTTCTGCCTGTTGGTAGCTACTTAAATAATAAGTAGAATTGTAATATACTCAGGTAGGTGAGTATGTTGCACCTGTTTCACGGGAGAAAAAAATAGCAGTGTTGCTATAACAATGTTGCAATAAAAGAAGAAAACACTACATATTTCTTAATATCAGTACTTGATTTATTTTTAAATAATAAAAAGTATAGTGTAGATATAAATTATATTAGTAAACAATTAAATGAACTTTTCAGGATATCATGAAACCGATTTTTACATAACTCGAACAATTATAATAAAATTCCAACACGAAAGAAAATGGTACCTAGCGGAATTTCGATGTTTCATTTAACAATCAATGATATGTCCCAAAAAACAGTGTTTTTTATTCTGGCTCTTACTAGTTATAAGCTTTTGATGTAAAAATGTAGAAAATTATTTCATTTCGTTCTGTAGAAAGAATATTTCAAGACGCTCAAAAATATCTCAAAGAATATTTCGCCATCGTTCTTTGTGATTTTAGTTATAGATTTAATCCTGATGTTTCGACTCCTTTACAGGAGCCGTGATCATAGGATGACTAAGATAATGGTCGTCGTACATGTGTTATTAACTAACCAATTCTTTTATACAATTAGGCGTTACTTGGCGGAAGTCCATGTCCATTAGTATGTAGCTTGCTTCCACAAAGTCCAAGCAAGGCGCAAAAAATGAATGCAGAAACCGCAGATACCGACAACTTCACCAACTACTCTACACGTGTTTCGCCCCCACACGGAGCATCATCAGGAGCTGTTAGACAGTGCAACACCGAGCACTTAGTGCACTTAGTTATTAATAATAACCGAACTAATTCATAATATATATTTTTTGCATTTTTTCTATGCTATCTTATGAAATCAATTATTTTAATAGAGAAATCCTAAAAAAATTGACTCGGGGCACCAGTAATTTGTCAGTTTCTTCTCTTTTATATGTATATTAAATGATATGTCAACATAGTTAGGGTTACAAACTAGCACATAACTATTTATTGTATACCTTAATGTATTTGTGATTGTAATCTGTTTTGTTGTCCATATTATAAAATAAATAAATAAATAAATATTATTTTTTATGTTAATTATAATAGAAATTTGTATTGTTTATTCCTTTCATATTTGTTATTCTTTTTATTTAATATACAACTTTTGTTGTTGTGTATTTGATAATTAATAAATTTAATTCTTACATTTACACCGATTAGCCCAGCCCAAAGTAAGCACGTAAAGGCTTGTGTTATGTATACTAGGGTATCGAATAGACGTAGATATATGATACTTAAATCTGTTATATTCATAGAAATAAATATAAATACCCATGACTCAGTTACAAATGCCTGTATAGATGTTTCTAAATGTTTCTTTCTTTCTGTCTGTCTAATTTATTATGTTCAGACCATTTTTTCTGCTGTCGGTACAGAGGGCGCCACCCGCGCGCGCCATTCAGTCGCCACCCTCGATCGAAAACACATCATTACAACCAGATACCATTACAAATACTTCTGAATGGTTCGTTAGTTTGTTCGTCTTGGCTTCCTTTTCCACATTTGTATATAGATATTTATTAAATATTTGACGTATGATTTACGAGAAAATTATAGTGACAACTTAGAATGTTTAATACTAATAAAGAGGTGGGCGCTAATAACTGTAACACAGTATCTGACTGTTACAATTGTCAACGCAAAAATGTTTCTGTACCTATGTCTTGAGTATAAATAAATAAATAAAAAAAAATAAAACAACCAATCCAAAATAAAACCGATTTGTTAAATGGATCAACTATAAGTTACTCGAAGCAAAATAATACAACCAACTATGAACTTCCCATCATTTTACTTACTTTTCATTTCCAAAGTAAATTTTAAGGCTAATTTTATACAATTACTGGTCGTTTAAAATTAATAGCCTTATCTTTAATATGCGGCCATAGCCCACCGGTTGAGCTGTCAGCTACCCAAGTGGACCAAGTTCGGTCCTCGCCAATGTACTTATTACAATCGCTTCTTCCAAGTTCCCTTTCTCAATAAATAAACGAGGCATTCCTCAAGGGAGTGTAATGGGCCCACTCCTATTTCTGATTTATATTAATAATCTACCAAAATCAATTAACTACGAGAGTATCTTATTCGCTGACGACATCAATTACTATTCCCAAACAAAAAATACTGGAGGGAGACTCTGTACCAGGGTCGTCTGCTTAGGTACCTCCGTCTTACCTATTTCTGCCGCAAAGCAGCAGTGCTTGCATTGCTGTGTTCCGGTTTGAAGGGTAAGATATGGCAGTGAAATTACTGGGTACAGTGACTTTACATCTTGTGTCACAAGTTGGCAACGTACACTGTGGTTCTTGTGGGGGTTGCAGTTTTGCTGCGAATCTCACAAGAGCCACATGTATTATAGGTGACTGTTACCACTTACCATCAGGTGGGCAGTTTGCTTGTTTGCCAACTTTCAGCAATAAAAAAAATAAAAAAAAAAAAACTATAGATTACGAACATGACATAAACATTGGCGTTGAAAATGTTAATGAATGGCTAATTCGTAATGGACTTAGTGTCAACTTTTTAAAAACCACCTACATACAATTTTCAAGTCATAAAGCAGATCGTTTTAATCTAAACATAAAATGTGATGGACAAAAAATACAGGCAGTAAATCAGTGCGAATTCTTAGGCATCGTTGTTGTAACTGGAAAGATCACGTCCACAGCATTTTCACAAAGCTGAGCAAGTTTGTTTATGCACTCAAGCGGCTGAGAAATACAGCAGGTGATAAAGTAGCTCTGACCGCCTACCATGGTTATGTAGCAGCGTTGTTAAGATACAGAATCATATTGTGGGGGAATTCTCCGGATATAAATAAGGTATTCATCATGCAGAAGAAATGTATCAGGGCTGTTTGTGGAATCAATGGTAACATGCATAAGATGAATGAATATTTTAGAAGTTGGAACATTTATTAGATGACACCAAACACTATTTTACATAAAAGACAAAAGAAATCCCCGTTTTTATTTTACGGAAACAATTGTGTTAGTATGTCAATACGTATTTAAAATACCAAATGAAATAAAAGAATTATCTTAGAGTAAATTTGTACCGCAATTGTGAGAATGGCTTTATAATAAGATCCCCTTATAATCTGAGAGGATATTTTGACATTGTGTAATTTAAAATAATTTTGAAATGACGAAATTATTTATTATATTGAAATTGTTATTTTAGATTAATCACATGTAATTTTTTATGGTTTTTATTTTAATTTTGAATTATATTTCAAAAAATTAATTGGTTATCCTAAATGATGTAATTTTGCACGTCAAATTATGGCAAATCATGTTGGTTTTTATCATGTGTATCTATATAAGTTTCTGGTTGGTTATCTAGTTGAGATTACAAAGAAACGGAGGAACTGCACACACATACACGCACACACAGTAGACACACATAGTTTTGTACATAGGTTAAGGAAGAAGGGTACTGATTTCCGAAATACAGGTTTTAAACCTAGTTCGTAGTCAGCGACTTCTTTATGCTTGTAATACTTTTTCTATAAATAAAGATTATTATTATTATCTATTTTTACCATTGTTAAATGCAAATAAATCTCTTGATTTTTGTACTACAGATGTGGACCTCCATGTAGCACTAGCGTTTAGCCTACCATGAGTGTATTAATTTAAACGGATAATTACCATGTTTTTATTTATTTTAAGAACACGCCCTTGCGATTGCACACACCGAGACCCAACTATGGAAAAGATACGACGATGATTTCTATTTGTTTTATTCATTTTGTTAAGGTTCCATATTTCAAAAAGAAAAATGGAACCCATGTAAGATCACTTTGTTGTCTGTCAGTCTGTCTGTCAAGACCCTTTTTATCAGGAATACATCAACATATGCAGTTGGAATTTATAGTTCTTTAAAAATACCAAGGTTCTAAGTCAACGTAATCAATATATATTAGCATTAATGCCGCAAATTTTGACATTCGCTAGGGAATCAACTTACTTCTCGTTCTTCTTCTAGAGTACTTCTCGTTGACCTGGAATCATGTAATTTGGCATAAAGTAAGGTCTTATAGCAGAAGTTAGCTCGTTCCATCTTGGATGCTGTCTCGATAAAAATAAAAAAAATGTAAAGAAAAAAAATACGATCAATTCGTTCTGAAACAGAACGCATAGTGAACTAAGATAGAAACATTAATTTCTATTTATATAGATTTTTAATCAAAAGACTGGTGAAAGAATAATACTTGAACACGTTCTTACTTCAGACTACATGCTACATTCCTATCCACGAACCATCATTTATTTATATTATGTTCCACGCTTTCTTCCATCACAGCTTCTTTCCAAAGGTTATATGGAAGAGATCGCTTTGAGCGATAAAACCGCCCATTGTGACACTATTTTAAGTTTTCTCTTGTTTTATTATTATTTCAATGTGGTGTTATCAAAAAAGTGTTAATTATTGTTTTAAGATTTTTATATTGTTTATGCATTTTAATAATATCTTGTACGACATATTATTTGAATAGATAAATAGGTAAGAGAAATAATCGTAACGGCTTACCTAAGAATGTACTTATGAGCCGAGTCGATTTTTCGTGTGTTTTCATTTTGTTATGTATTGAATTGTTTATATAGTATATTTATTAGAATATATTATAAGTAATTTATTAAATTTTTGTGTTTATATAGCTTATATGCAGCTGTACACCGCCAACTATAGTATTATATTACATTTCTGTCCATCACAAAGTTGCCTGGGAGAAATCTCTCATAGTATTAAGCATCATTTGTCTCTTTGTGTTTATATAATCATTAAAGTATTCCTGTGTGTACAATAAAAAATATTCATTCATTTATATGAACTTATTTCTTTCGATATGATATTATTATTATTATTATTTTGCTAAATAAATTATAAATTTTGTGATTATTATAATGTACATTATTGTTATTATGTATTAAAATATTGATTATCAATATTTTTCGCTCTATTGATTTAGTAATTAATTTTTTACCTCGTTTTTATTAACTTGCTTTCGTTCGTATCTGTCCTTCTGTCTGTCCGCAAAATTTTCTAATCTTATAACTCACAATTAGACCACTTCTGAAGGTCTTAAATAGCTCAAAATTTTACCACACGTAGATAATGGATGACAGTTTCTTATTTAGTCATCACCAACATAAATGTAATAGTTGGATAAGCCACAATAAATTGGTTAAAACACCTATATAATCCTTGAGGAATTCAATAAATACTCGGAACAATCCTGGAATTTACGTTAAAAAATAGAAGTAAAAAAAGATTTTTAAAAACCATGTTTTCATAACCGGACTAAAAAGAAGAAAATAATTTTTTTCCTACAATTGTGATGGATTTTTCTTTTCCCGGAATGATAAAAATTTCAATGTAACATGTTCCAGTACTATGATTTAATATGACTAAAAACGTAGGACGAGCGGTTTTCCGGCTTAACTAATTTAATTAACTTTAATTACTAATTCTCTAACTTTATTTGTAAAAACGTTATTTGTAAATACTAAACATCTCAGCCAAACGCTTGAAAACGAATTCACCAAGTGAATTTGAATTAGTTAAGCCTGAAAACCGCCCGCCCCACGTTTTTAGTCATATTACATCATAGTAATTGAAAATTGTTATTTATTCGTCTAGACTCTTTTATTTGCGTTACGCCCGAAAAGGTAAAATCGAGTTGCACTGTACTTAGTTTGACGACTGTTTGGTGCAACGGTAGCGATCCTGCCTTTCGCACCGACGGTCCTGGGTTCGAATCCCGGAAGGGGCAGATGTTTGTATGATGAATACGAGTATTTGTACCTGAGTCATGGATGTTTGTATATATTTCTATAAATATTACTTATTTATGTATGATATATGTATCTCTATCCGTTACCCTAGTATCCATATCACAAGCCTTAATAGTGCTTACTTTGGGCTAGGTTAATTGGTGTGAATGTAGGAAATATTTATTTATTTATTTAGTTATAAAATCTAATTATTCTTTATAATAATTCATAATTCATTATAATTCATGTATAACTTAATACAAATATGTATAAAGTTATCAGTTAGGAACGTGCCCGAATAAAATACTGGAATGAGCACATATTTGACTACCATTACTTTTTTATTACCATGAATAGGTAAGCGCTTGACCACTATCTCGCCTGATGCGATCTAGGATGTGACGTGCCTAGAAGATACCCATACACTCGTGACTTGAAGACCCCTTAATTGTATTTATCAGGAAACACAGCCTCAGGCAAAGAGTTCCACTCTTTAGCGGTACGGATTACAAAATTGGAACCTAAAAGCTTAGCTCTTAGGTATATCAACCATGTAACGGTGGCGCCTATTTGTAAGTCTGGTTGTCCGAAGAAAAAATGGGGATGGTGGAACAAGGCTGTGCAATCCTGATGCGCATTCTCCCAACTATATCCTAGTCATCCTGTGATCACGGCTCCTGTAAACGAATCGACACGTCAGGATTATTTATAAAAATATAACAAATTTAAACGAGCAACTGATCCAGTAAATATTTTATTTTAATATGCCCTAATATAATATTAGATAACTCAAATACATGGTTTTGAACTCAAGTACTTGTGTTATGGAATCCAGAAACAATGATGAAACTACAATAATGGGAAAACTCTTTCTTCTCTGATCTATTTTTCATTATGTTGTTGACATATTTTCTTCCTTAAGTAAAACTTCAAATTCTTCGGATGCAGTGTCATCATCAAAAGGTGGTCAAGCGGATGGAACTTGGGTAAGTGTTAAGTTAAACCAGAAGTTCATGGTAATTATGTTGTATTATTTAATGTTACAACACAAGAGAGTGATTAAATTTACATTTTATTTAACTAAACTAATAGTCGGTCATCACCTTTTATAGTTTTTAATTATTATTATTTTTATATTTTTCAATGCTTGCAATAAATAAACTATATGATAGAAAAATACTAGAAAAAATCGACTCGGCTCACAAGTGAATTCTCAGGCGGGATTCGAACCCTCGCAACCTTTAGAAATCCGGTCGAATACTCTCCTGTTGATTTATCTTATCAGATAGCATTGAAAAATTGCAAAAAAAAATCGATTTCTACATCGGCCGGGTATCGAACCCGAGACCTAAGAGTGGCGTTACCATAAAACCGATAAGGAATCCACTCGACCACGGAGGCTTGTTTAAAACTCATTACATCAAAAAATTAATTAAGATGCAGCATCAATCAACTTGAGTGCTATCTAAATCCTATCAGAGAATAAATTAAAAAATAAATTCATCTTTAATCTGCTGTCGGTACGGGGTGGGCCTTCTATACAAGTGTACGTCTAAACATTTTCAGTGCGTCGCGAAACATTGCCGACGACGGACGTGCTCGGTTGCGCGACAATTTTAAGTTCGTTCGCGAAAAAATTAAAAAACACAAAATATTATTTATAGTATTAATTGTGATTATAATTACTTTTAAATGAGTGGTTCTTATAAGTGATTGAATTGGAAAAACATAAAATTTTAATGTATATAATAATATTAAGATTTTAGTGCTTAGAATGATATATCGTGTAATCTTAAAAAAATATTTTAAAATTTGGTGTGTAGTGAATGTGTTGTGATCATTAAAAATTAAAATTAAATATTTGTAAAACGAAATATAGAAATGAAACGTAAGGAAAATTGAATTGAATAATTTACACAATCATATTTAAGAGCTTTTGACCTTATATATAATATAAATATATTAATTCAATTAAACATACAAATTAATAACAAATAACATTTTAGTAATTCGTTTAGGTAGTATCTTAAAAAAGTTAAACTAGAAATCTTTCTGAATCCATCACAATAGTCAATCATATTATGTGTATTATTAATTTGGTGCAATTGTAGCGATCCTGCCTTTCGCACCGACAGTCCTGGGTTCGAGTTCCGGAAGGGGCAGATGTTTGTGTTATGAATACGAGCATTTGTACATGAATCATGTGTATTTGTATATATTACTATAAATATTACACATCTATGAATCAGTTCTGTCTATACGTTGCCCTAGTATCCATAACACTAGCCTTACAGTGCTTACTTTGGGCTAGGCTAATTGGGATGTAAGACACATAATTATTATTATATGTTCTCTCTTATATTTATTATGTAGACAAAACATATATTAATTATGTATTTCTCTATCTCTTTATATGGCATCCATTATTAAACGATTTAACTCGTCGGCTTATTTTCTCTTTGTAACACCCACTTATACTACAGACAATGAAGATTTACTGAAAAAGATTTCTTATAGAGATAAGTCTAACTTCGCACGCAATCCAACCGTGTATTGTAACGTTGGTATATTGTATATACAATGTTTGTATATTTATACTTGAAATTGGTATAACCTTTTTTTTTTTATCTTAAAAGTTGACTGGCAGAGGTCTCTTTGAGTAACAAAACCACATACAGTAATACTATTCTTTGCATTCGAAAGAAACAACTTTTAAAAATGTTTGACAATCGATAAAAATAAAACAACCATTTAATTTTTTGCATATTCAACGCTATATTTTATGATATATAAATATATATACATATACATATTTAATTCATGTCACAGTGTTTGACCACAATGAACTGTGAAACTAGTCAACCAATTTTGATATGTATTTTTTTTGTTTTGCTGAATTTGTTCGGACTTGGGACGTAGGATAGATTTTATTTTAATTTATAACACAGCAACACGTGGCCTGGTCAGCTAGTTTTAATATTGAAATACAGGCTCAGAGACCAGGCATACAGAGGTTGCGGGCTCTTGTCCAACTTGAACATATCTTATGAGCCGAGTCGATTTTTCTAGCATTTTTCTATTAGTAATTTTTTCATTACTTATGTTGTTAGAATACAGACAACATTTTCAGTTCGTTACTCATTCAATCTTTAACGTCATTATTCATTCAATATTATTCGTATTCGATCCGCAACATCATTATTCAATCAATCCGGTTACAATATTGAATCAATGATTTAATTATTCAATAAGTACTACGCTTTCAATAGACATATGCTATTTTAATTTATGTTTAATTACTTTCTATAATTACATTATGACAACCTCTGTACTGCCATTCTTATGAAAAGTGTAATAAGTAGGTTTCAGCTACTTTCGAAATAATTGCGATAAAAGATTTAATTTTTGCTTTTTTGTGTATCATCGTAACTATAATAGCTATTGACTTGAAACTTTTACTATACGACTATTAAATGAAGCGGAATTTTATGTTGTATATTATATTTGTACATACATTTGTACGGAAATTGTACGTAAGTCAATTTGCCCAAAAACTCGGCTTATTGCACTTATCGTAAGGACGGCAGTGTAGTGTAGTGGCTCGCATAACAGGTTTTCATGGTAAAGTCACTCACTCGGTTGATCCTAGGTCGAGTCAGTAGAAAATAAAGTTTTAGTTATATATTGCTTCGGGTCTGGGTGTTGTGGGACCGTCGTTGACGCTGAATTCCATAACATAAATGCTGTAGCCACTTAACTTGGGTTCTGTAACAATGCTTAACCAAAGCCCCCAATATATGTGTATAAAAATATATAAAAAATTACCAATAGATATAAAAATGAAATAAAAATTGACCTTCTTCCGAAAAAGAAAATATATATTTGACTGATAAATGTTTCTATACTATAAATTAATTTTTAACATCTAAATAATAATATTAATATGTCGATTTAATTTAATTTAATTTAATTTTTAATAATGTACCTACAATAATTTTAGCTTTATTATTTTATTTTACTTACAATACCCTTACAGGGTTCATGTAATATACCTAAAATTAATTGTTATCACCTAGTGAACTTGGGTTGCTCAACATTTATCACCGGCAGCGATTCTACATTTCGCACCAACAGTCCTGGGATCGATTTCTGGAATGGACAGATATTTGTATGATTAATGTACCTGAGTCATGGGTATTTATATATATTTCTATTAATATTACATATCTATGTACCATATATGTTTGTCGATCCGTTACCCTAGTATTCATAACACGAGCTTACAGTACTTACTTTTGGATAGGCTAATTTGTGTGAATGTAACAAATATATTTATTATTATCGAAAAGACAAAAATCTTAAATGAATTATTAAAATAGTAGCAGTAACAGTAATTAATAAAATCAGAGAGTTTATATTTGACGTGAATTATTTGTGCATTTTGCAAAAAAGGTAAAAATAAATTAAAGGAAATAAAAAAGAAATTACGTTTTTGTGGAAAAGCACAAATATTTTGTATTCACTTCTCGTACTTGTGACTCTTGTTTGATTGTGACTTGTGAAGTAACAGGAATGGTACCACTTATAAAACAATATTTCAACATGTCGACAGTAAAAAATATTGCTTAGAACATGATAGATGAGAGAGAAATGTGCTGTAGCTTTTTCTTGTTATTTTTCTTATGTCAATTCAGTACAAACAAAAACACAATCTCAAACTATTAGTGGATTTACAGAAAGAAATCAGAACACAAAAATAATTTCAAAAATAGTTGTCGTAGTGTATATTCTTTGTGAAATAACTTAACGGGGTTAAGTATTTTTAAGTAATATAAATAATATTGTGTTTTTTTTTATTTTTTTTTTTGCAATATTAAAAAAAACAACTACGCCTCTGAGCTTTCAGGTGGGATTCGAATACACGACCTTTCGCTATCCGGGCGAGTGCTCTTACCGCTGAGTTAATTTGTAAAAAAAATTACAATACAATAAAAATAATAGCTTTTTGATATTTGTAAAAATATTACTTTCGATGTTGAAGGTAATTAGCGTTTAACACTGGTGGAACGATACTTGCTCATAGTAGAAGTAGGTAGCTACGTTTATAAATTTTGACCCGTTTGCTAGCTCCTCGGTAGCTCAGCGGTCAGAGCACTCACCCGGATAGCGAAAGGTCGTGGGTTCGAATCCCACCTGAGGGCTTGGAGGCGTAGTTGTTTTTAACACGCGTATTTTATATCGTCTAGAAATAATAATAGAACATTTTTACTTTTTCACTCAGATGTAAGATATTTCATTATTTGTCTAATAGTCTTATTTATAAATTAAATTCCATTTTTACTGGGATTACGCTTCACATATGAACAAAAGTCTAAGTCTTTGTCTAATATCTTGTTGGGCACGTTCCTAATCGCATGATTTATTAAAATCCAATTTATGTTAACATGAAAATAAACGAATTTCAAAATGAGTGGTTAGGAACGTGTAAAATTTTAAATTTGATTTTAGTAACGTGATAAATTTAAGGTTTATTTTAGGAAGTTTCTATTCAACGCATAATTTTCATTTGCCTGTTATTTTTTGTTAACGAAACTATAATTATATGAGAATTGTTATTTTAATAATAATATTTATTACGTTCACACCAATCAGCCTAGCACAAAGTTAGCACTGTAAGCCTTATGTTTTGGATACTAGGGTAACGGATAGACATACATATATGATACATAGATATGTGTGTAATGTGTAATTCATTCACAACACAAACATCTCTCTCTTGCGGAACTCGAACTTAGAACCATCGGCACAAAAGACAGAATAGCTACCGTAGCACAAAACAATCGTCAAAACGATAGTTTATAACAGTGATTTATACAAGTGAAGTCTTATTACTATTATATAAAAGTGATATTAAAATTGATGAATTAATTAAATCTTAACTATCACACTTAATAAATCTCCTGGTATATGGTATTAAATGTATGCCCAACATATATATCATAAATATAATCACTTGTCAGTTCGCTATCGCTCGCCCCACCCCTCATAACAGTCCCAATACTGCGCGAATTGTGAAAAAAGAAATGTCGGTCATCGGACTCTTAGATAAAAATGCCATTTTCTCGCTAAATAATGACGCTAGGAGCAAACAAAAAATACTACCTTAAAGCTGATTAAATAAAGAATAGGGTATTTGACATAGTTGACAAATAAATAAGTATTGTATTGAACACTAAAGAATTTAAGGTTCTAATTAATAATATTTTACTTAAATTACAAATAAAAGTTATTAAATATTTTATTTTCCTAAATAAAAATTTGAGTTTTTGAATCTGTGCATCATTTACACGAAACGTCTCAACGACCAATCAGAGCACGTGACGTCACGATGTAATAAACAAAATGTCTTTGAAGCCATTTTTTAAAGAATCATGAACGAAAAACTAATCTCTCGTGTATTGTTTACATAAAGACTATTACATCGTGACGTCACGCCATTGATTTGTCACGTGACCTAGCGTTTCAGCTCGAAATACAAAATGTAATTATTAAAACTATCTTTTTGTTATTAAAATGGCTCTAAATATAAGAGAAAGATTTGTCAAGCGTATCTTTAGCGACTTTAGAACATTTTGAAGTACTTTACGAATATCTGTCAAATACCCTATTCCCCCACAGAATATTTGGATCTCTGTATCTCAAAAATGAAATGTAATTTAAAAAAAAACAGCAAGCCACGCGGTAATTTGTATATGGTAGCAATTGCTACCGGGCCTGACAAGTGGATAAGGATTTGTTCCCGACTCGTGGTTATATATTTATATATTACTAGCCGACCCGGGTCATTCGTCGGTCAGTCGGGTTTATCACACGTTCCGGGTCAGTTACTATTACTTGCATTAAAAAAATTATAATAAATTAAAATCAAATCTTTCCTATATCCTAAATGTTTCTTTAACATAACAACACACACATCACAAAACAAATGAATGTCTTTTCTCTCTTTCTAAATGGTAACGAATACAGCTAAATGAATAATGTCATCAAATTTATTGTGTAATTTCGTAGTTCATCGTGGTCAAACACTGTGGCAGGAAGTTTTTATATAGGTATAAAGATATTTATCTGATATTTAGTATTAATAATTCACGTTCTACTTAGTTTGACTTATATACCTAAATAATGACTTTTAACAACAAAGTCATTAACTTTAATTAGAAATCGGGTCCCATCGATATTTCCAATATTGTTGGTAAATAAAAATATATTTATACATTCTAGGTCCGTACTTTGTTTTGGGTCGGCCATTTTCGCTCCGTCATCGGAAGGGTAGCTTCATTAGTCAACGTAGATGTCAAAGCCAATGACTTAACTTCAGGGTTTTGGCAAAAAGGTATTTTATTTTACGCCACCAATGGTAGCCAAACCATTAATTGATGGCGCCATTATATATCAGAAATGATTGTGCAAATTATTTTTCTTTTCACTAAATTGAAAAACTTTTGAATGACATTAAATTTCTCATCAATTTCAATTGTTTCGCCAATAAAGAGCACGGAGTTCTAAAGCGGGAAAATTGGAGCAAAAATTTATTACAAACATGAAAGAAAAGTATCGGGCCAAGAGTTCGGCCTTGTGAGACCCCGAACTTGGAAAGTAATTGAATTTCGTCAAGATGGCATCGTCGAACGGCAAGGAAAGTTCTAAAATGACAGCATCTATAGATAGTTTGAAACTATCCAGCAAGAATCCGTCTATGTGTTCTTCTAAGCATGCTTCATCAGAATCTGTTTTATCGAAGAAAGACAAAGAATGCCTTCAAATGCAAGAATGCAAGAAGAAGTTGCTAGCTATGGAACCACAGATTATAATCAGAGATGAAAATGTGGTGCTTCGATCACCGCCACAGAAAAAGATTTTGATGCCCCCCACGATAAATCCAGAGGTATGTATTCATTCTTTATTGTCTTAATTGTAATTACAAAATATATAACCACTTGTCAGTTCCTGGTAGCAATTATTATTGCTACCTTATTCAAATTCCCGCGCGGCCTGCTTTTTTTAAATTATTATTAATTTTTGAGTTACAGATCCAAATATTCTGTGAGGATTTTTTTATTTAATCAGCTTTACGGTAATATTTTTTGTTTGGTCCTAGCTTCATTATTTAGCGAGAAAATGGCATTTTTATCTAATAGTCCTATGGCCGACCTTTTTTTCACAATTCGCGCAGCATTGGGACTGTAGAGAGGGGTGGGGCGCAAGGTAGCTACTGACAAGTGCCTAAATAGGTACCTCATAAATAACCTATTGTTAGGTGTTCAATGTCATTATAGAGCTATTACTACGCACTATTGATTTCATTTAAACTTTTAATACAACAATTCCATTAGGTCATTAAATAATTAAATTAATAATAATATTTATTAAACACTTTTTTAAATTCTATACTAATTTGATGTCAACAATTAAATGTAAGGTGAAATAAAACATTACATAAATAAAACAAAACATAAAAATCAAAATTAAAATCACGCTTCTTTCCCGCAGGTGTAGAGATCATAGATTTCCACTTACCAAGATCCCGACAAACATCTCTAGCTACTTCAACTTAAATTCAACTTTCTAAATATTATGTATTGTGTATGTACATAAACATATCTAACTTTTATCTGAAAGATAAAAGTAATTTAAGTATAACGAAGTTTAATAAATATTGAATAGCTTTTTCTGTTACAAATTTGGGTATCATTGATAAAAGACAATCAAACATGTTAGATAAGCAAAAACTTTCAGAGACAAATTCTTCCTTTGAGCGTCTTTGGAGAATCTTAAAGTTATTCCAAGTCTTTGTAAGTTTCGCTATAATATCTTGGCATCTACGGCATTTGTTCGCCGGTACAGTGACAGACAAATTACTCATGACACAATTGCCTTTAAATTACAGTCGTGGAGAATGTGTGAAAAAGTTTTCTCTTGAAGAAAAATGTTTCGCGTTTGTCATTCTTACTAAGATTGGTTACAAAAATTCGTTTGTGCTTCAGATAACTTCTATATTATGGATAGAAAGAAAGTTTTGGAACCACTTACGTAGTACAGTCATGAAAAATAAAATGTATAGGCTGTCGAACTATGTCACACTAAATCGGCCGAAAGCAAAGAGACAACAGTATAGAAATAAATAATTGATGTAATGTGACATAGTTCTAAGAAATTTAACTTTTAATAGGTAGTCTACGAAAACGCGGGCAATGCCGCGGGTAAGAGCAAATATAATAACGGTATTAAGACTGGAAGAAAAAAGTGTTACGGGGTCGACATCCCATGACCTAAATCAACCCCACATTGACATAAAAACCTCTAATATGGGGCTTAAAACGGGCAGTTTATTTATAGAAACAAAAGTATCTATAATAGCTATACCAGACAATGTTATTAACACAAGGAATTACAGAAAATAAATAAAAAAGAATAAATTTATTTATTAGGTACAGTAACGGAATGCAATTCAAAGCATTAATCAGTAGTTCCTTAAGTATAATATTGTAAATATCGTTACTTCTGTTAAAGCTGACGACTTTCAATAATTGCATATCTCCTCGATTATTTCTTCTTTTAGTTACACCGCCATAGTAGTGTTCTTATTATCCTCTCTATACAAAGGTCGTTTGGAAGAGATCGCTATTAGTCATAAGGCTGCCCACTGTTACACATAAGTTTTAAGCAATTGTATAGGTTTGTGCATCCTTTTGTTTTTGTGGTGTAAACAATAAAGTGTTATCCCAAATTACAAGTACAAGACCCTAAATAGCATTTGTCAAGAAACAAAGACACAGGCAAAGAGTTCGACTCTTTGGTATATCAACCATATAACGCTGGCGCCTATTTGTAAGTCTTATTCTCCGATGAAAAACAGGACGGCGGAGCAAGGTTGTGCAATTCTGCTACACACAGAAAGAAAGTTTATAAAGATTGATGAAAACACCTCTACTCCCCTCATAAAACATATCATTGAATCACCACACCCTGTCTACTTAGTCTAGGCTCGTTGTTACAAAGCAAACAAGCTTCATAATCATATCATATCATATATTATATTATGACAATACTTTGTGTGTTTGTTTCCATACCAGCAACGCGTGGCCGGGTTATACCAGCAACGCGTGGCCGGGTTATACCAGCAACGCGTGGCCGGGTTATACCAGCAACGCGTGGCCGGGTTATACCAGCAACGCGTGGCCGGGTTATACCAGCAACGCGTGGCCGGGTTAGCTAGTTATAAATAAAAAATAAAATAAAATAAAATTAATTATGCTGCGAAAATATAATTTCTGTAAGGCTTGTGTTATGAATACTAAGGTGAAAGATAAACATACAAATATGACACATAGGTCTATATATATCGTAGGGTGTCCTACACTGAGATGATAATTATACTTGATAATAACTAATAGTTTAATATGATAAATAATAATAGTGTGATTGATAGAAGGAAGGGTTAAAAATGATAACAACCTATTCCAATGAATGCGTAATTTGCACTGATTTGTTGTATAATTGCATTACTTATAATACTTATAAAATGCTTGTACCTTAAAAATAGTACGATAACTCGTACTTATATATATAAATTCTGTCACAGTGTTTGACCGCGATGATCTTCGAAACTTCTCAAATTTTAATAACTTTTGTTTTCAATTTGCTGGATTTATTCCTACTTAGGACAGATTTTATTTTAATTCTAACACATTACCGCGTGGCCGGGTCAGCTAGTATATAATAAATTACCCTTATATTAGGTATAATTGCTCGTATTCATCACAAAAACGACTGTACCTTCTTGTGGATTCTAACACAGGACCGTCGGTGCGCAAGGCAGGATTGCTACTATTGCGCCAGACGGTTGTTAAAATTCGTAACTTCTCGATCTCTTATCAGAAGCAGTATACACAGAATAATAAATTATAAACGGTTGTATTTATTTTATTTTCTTATATTCACAATGCGATATTTCTATTAGATTTAATACGCCTTTAAAAAACAACTACGTCTCCGAGCTCCTTCCTGAGGGATTTTAAATCTTATAAACGGGTTTTCGATATCCGTATAGATATTAACTTAAAATATATCTCGCATTATAATCCGTTGGTCTACAGTTACGAGTATAACTACCCATTCTCCTGAGGTACTTTTGTTCAAAGAGAAAGTTATTGTGGACATCAAAGAGCTGATAACAGTGTTAGCACAGTACATTATTTGTGGGCATAACTCATTTTTTTTTAAGACTCGTGAGTCGCTACAACTCGCAACAAGAAAGGAAAGTAAAAGATATTAGAGTTCTTTCATCTCAAATCTTTTTAATGTCTGTTTGATCTGGTAATTCTTCTACGAATATCTTTCGATAAAGAAAAAACACCTTTATCTTATATCTTATACTATTTTTAAGTTTAATGGTTTTCTTGTAAGAATTCCGTTACATATCAAACTCAAACTTTGACCAAAACTAACTGATAATGCTGATTCAATCCCTTTAGAATGTATTACTTTTACAAGTCTCGAACAATCGATAAAGAAGAAACAGCAATGTTATTATTACATTTTCATTTGTAAAGAAATTATTCCATGAAATATCGACTTGTCTCAGGTGTTAACCCGCATCCCCTCGCTGTTCAGGCAAGTACTCTTCCAATTGAGCTACAAAAACCTGACAGACTAGTCGAATTTATCTAAGTGTTCCTCAAGCTGACAACAGCGCCATCTCTTCATGTATAAGGTACTACTACCTATAATATCGAATGTACTTATAAAATGTAGATATAAAACTCAAATCCTGCCCAACACTTATAAGCTTATAATGCTGATACAAACTCTCTAGCTTACCCTTTTTTGTCACCATTTTATTATTTTAAGTCTATATATAGATTTATGAACGGTCATTTATTGCTCCTACACTGATTTTGCCAGGCCTTTATACCAACTGTCAATTCCCGACTTCGGTAGTACATAAATCAAGATGCTACCCTTACACACCCTTCTCAGAGATTATTGGTCCTCCATACTCCCATGGGACGGTCATTTGATGCTCGCTCCAAATTTGATAAAGCTCTCTCTACCTCGCCTTAGTCAACATGGACATCGGAAATTGTCCTATAAAGATAAAATGATATTAATTTAATCAACGCATTTACAATGCGTTTATTGAACGAGAAAACTACGCCATAGCTTCGTTATCCTACGTCGGAAAATTTGGCAAGGGTTACTTTTTTCTCCCTTTTTTTATGTATTACTACACTACACGAGTATAATATATTTAAAATTAGCTTTTTCCCACAGCTTCGCTCGCGTTA
Organism: Calamotropha paludella; assembly: GCA_927399485.1. Classification (NCBI taxonomy): domain Eukaryota; kingdom Metazoa; phylum Arthropoda; class Insecta; order Lepidoptera; family Crambidae; genus Calamotropha; species Calamotropha paludella. The sequence continues at coordinate 1,254,334 of OV656822.1, forward strand.
GATTAGATTTACAGTGAATGAATGTCAAACTCAGTAAATAAAAAAATTCTACATACCTTCTTTATAGACACTCGCCACGAGAGAAGCAGTTTTCTCTTAAATCTATCCCAACATAAATATGGGTTCACTTGATGAAGCATATTCTGCAATTGTTTTACTCAATTTGGTTTTAAGTTAAGAAATTTTGAATTTCTAATCTTTCCTTGTCGATCATCTTCACCGACGAAATACAATTGAAGATACAGGGCATCTTGTCCAGGTTCAGATAATATACTTCTAAATAAATGATAGACCTGGCCTTGAACCAAAAACCCATTTGTTATTATCTGTGTTCCACCAAAAGAAGTCATCTGAAAACATGCGTTATATTTCCGAATTTTACCCATGAAGTGCTCATGATCTGGATATCGTTAATTAAACTAAATAAAAGTTCAGGTTGTTGTTGCAGTCGATCAAGTTGCACTTATCCAAAGCTTACCTGTTGTCTCATCTTTCCATTTCATGGCGTTACACCACTGACAATTGTATGTCATAGAACCCAAAGCGACATAGCTATCAGTTCTAAAAGCAATATTTGGATCTTACTCCATACCTGAAAGATGCTTGCTTTTATGGAAAAGCAAGCAAGCAAGTCTATGGAGACGTAAATAAACATTTTCCCTGTACGAAGATTGAATCATTCTATTCTAGTTTGATATTCAATTCAATTTAATTCAATTTATTTTATTTCGAGAAACAAAGTCTCATAATCTGTTAGTAACAAAGAAAAGCTATGTTAGTATGTACATTCTATTTTGGTTTCAATTATACACGATTAAAATATAATTACCATAAAAAATTAAACTGCGTTATCAGTATCGACTACTGATACTATAGACCTAGGTTTAAGCGCAAAAAAAAACATGAACTAATTTATCCTTAAAAAACTTAAAAAATGGTCTATCTCAAATATTTACTACGACTTTACTATCTTATTGAATACGTAACTTACACATAGGTATGTATCGGTGCGCAATGACCCAATCCTGGCGCGTGCAAACATTAAACCCCCGCCGCCGTGCCCCTGCCCCGCTGCGCCCTTCCCCCGCACTAGGGGTGTCCACTTTGGAAAAAACATCGATGTTTTTCTCGACTCGATAAATCAGAACTGTACATCGATGTCTTTCGATGTATCGGGTGTAAACATCGATATTTTGTACGCATCGAGTACTTTTTTAGGGTTCCACACCCAAAGGGTATAACTACTTGTCAAGCTACGGTAGTAATTGCCAGTCAACATCCCTCATCAGTCCCGGTAGCGATTGCTACCATATTCAAATTACCGTGTGGCCTGCTGTTTTTTTAAAATTACGATTTATTTTTGAGTTTTTTTTTTATCGTGAATAGGAAAGCGCTTGACCGCCATCACACCTGATGGTAAGTGACGATGCGATCTATGACGTAACGCGCTTGCCTAGAAGAAACCTATTCACTAGTGACTTGAAGACCCTAATTGTATTTATCAGGCAAAGAGTTCCTCTCTTTAGCGGTACGTATTACAAAATTGGAACCAAAAATCTTAGTGCGACTCTTTGGTATATCCAACAAATAAAGGTGGTGCCTATTCGTAAGTCTGGTTGTCCGATGAAAAAATGGGAACGGCGGAACAAGGCTGTGCAATTCTGCGGCACACCAATGTATCCTATAAAAAACGGATAGGCTAGCTAACTTCCGTCTATGTTCAAGGCCCTTCAGCTTATTATTAAAAAGTTCGTTATTGCCGATGAGTTTCTTCGCCTTCGACTCCAGCGTCTGGAGTTGATATTGGACGGAACCGTCCTAAAGATACACAGATCTTAATATTCTGTGGTGGATTCTTTATTAATCAGCTTTATGGTAGTATTTTTTGATTGGTCCTGGCTTAATTATTAAGCGAGAAATATGCATTTTTATCTAAGAATCCGACATCGTTTTCATAATTCGCACAGTACTGGGACTGTTGAGAGGGGTAAGGCGCGCGGTAACGGACTGACAAGTGGATAAATGGAACCCTATTACTAAGATTTCGCTGTCCGATTGTCACCAGCCTGTATCACATGCCAGTCCACTATTGAATCATCAACTTTTCATTTTTAATTAAACAAATAGGGAAAAAGATATTAGGCAAAATTTTAGTGGTTAAACTTTTTTATGAAATTCATTGGTAAGATATAAAATACGTGTGTAAAAAACAACTACGCCTCCAAGCCCTCAGATGGGATTTGAATTTATATCTTATAGAAATATTGCATTGTGAATGCAAAAAATTAAATTAAAAAAATAATTATAGCTGGTTCCATCTTAATCGATTGTTTAATACCTATTTGTAAAAATATTAATTTCGATGTTGAAGGTAGTTAGCGTTCAACATTGGTGGAACGATACTAGCTCATAGTAGAAGTTGAAATACGTTTGTAAAATTCGACACGTTTGCCAGCGTCTCGGTAGCTCAGCGGTCAGAGCAGTCGCCTGGCCAGCGAAAGGTCGTGGGTTCGAATCCCATCTGAGGGCTCGGAGGCGTAGTTGTTTTTTACACACGTATTTTACATCTTATAGAAATATTGCATCGCGAATGCAAAAAACATCGATACATCGAGTATATCGAAAGCATTTCAAAACATTGGATCGATTCGATGCATCGCATTGTAAACATCGATGTTTTCAATGCATCGATGTATATCGAATATCCCTAACCCGCACCACTCTACACGTGTATAATCCCGGCATTTGGAAATCACGTGACATGCGCAGTAGTGAAAAATGTACCTAAACTTGCTACTGCGCATGTCACGTGATTTCAAAATCATGTTCAACTTAAATGCCGGGAACATAACCATTTCTTTGACCTTGACCTAATTACTTAGTTACCACTCGTCAGTCGGCCTGTGAGCATACGCGTTTGTGATCGATCAATTACACTCGTTAAGTACATAATGAAATCATGGCTTATCAGTTTACAACTCGTGAATATGTCATAATGGTTCGTGCTTACTTGTGTGCGGTGAAAATGTGTCGGCGGCTTTACGGAAGTACCGAGAGGGTAACAACCCGAATGCTCGACAGCCAAACTACAGTACAGTGTTAAGTGCTTGTCGACGGCTCCTAGACCATGGCTCATTTTACGTGCGTGAACATTGGTAGTCATACAGGAATCCTATGCTCACGCGAGAGAATTCGTTTCAACATAGGTTTAGTGTAAACGTTTGGACCGGAATATTGAACGGAGAAATCATCGGTCCATATTTTATTGAATGCCGACTCACGGGCGAAACCTATTTGAATCTACTCTGCACGATGGTTTCGACTATGTTGGATGTCATTCCACTGGCGAACTTGAGAGGATTGTGGTTTCAACAAGACGGTGCACCTCCACGTTACCATCGTGATGTGAGAGAGTACCTCACCGAAGAGTTCAGTGACCTATGGATCGGCCGCGGCGCACCAGACCTTACACCTTTAGACCTTGTCTTATAGAGTGAAATAAAGCGTAGAGTGTATGTGAGTGAACCTGACACTATTAAAGTGCTAAAAACAGCGAATAATGGACGCCTTTAATACAGTGAAAATGCAAAGAAACGTAATAATTTCTTTAAAAGGAAATTTATTAAAACGGGCTCGTGTGTGTATTGAAAATAAAGGAGGACACTTTGAACAAATAATGAAATACTTGAATTACAGTGACTTTAATGTGAGCAGGTAATGTACATAAAAATAATCTTTTGACATATGAATAATTTAATGACCTATTTGCATTTTGGTTAATGATTGATGTTCTAAATAAATTTTTGTATGTTATTTTGTTAACTTAATACCTATCTAAACGAAATTTTATAGGTTCCACGCCCGATAAAGTATGAAAGAAAAGTTTGATTCATTAATTGAGTATTTACCTATCGGTGCATTTTTGGTGCTTGAGCGGGAGTGGGGCGGCTTGCTAGCATATATTCTACCTTATTGCTATGTACAGTAAGTTCATTTTCAGTTAAGAGGGTGTGATACGTTTTCATTGACGGAAGTTCATTGAATACAATGTATGTTGTCTGTAAATTTGGCGATATTTTCCGCAATTATAAAAACTGAATAACTTTACTATTATAACTCAAAAAAAAATTTATTCGCGTATTTATAATTTAGATGCTTTCCTAAATTTCGCGTTCCATTTTTTATGGTAATTAAAATTTAAACCTGTATATTTTTTTAATTCATAAAATCAAATCGCTAACAAAACTAAATATGAAAATCAAATCATTAAAATAAAATTATTAAAAATTAAATTACTGAAATCAAATAATAAAAAAATATATAAAAAAAAACAATTAAAATCAAATTACTCAAATAAAAGTCAAAATCATTAAAATCAAATCATATGCAAACTAAATGGTTTACAAAAATGTTAGTATCTTAATCTCTTATGTACTAACATAACCTAGGCTTTCAATATACACTCATTTGCAAAAAAAACGGGCGGTTTTGATTTTCATTTATCTTTAAAAAGATACAATACAAAAAAGGTTTCAATCGTTTCTACACGTTACAGGCCGGTTTTAACAATGCCGTGGTATTTTAAAAAGTACGTTCTAAATTCAAATTTTCATTTGATGCTCATTTTTACAGAAAACCCCTTTTTATCCTACATTTTTGGCGTGAAGTTCCAGAAGTTAACATCGACTTTCATAACTTTTATTCAATATTTATCGACTAATTTCATATCCTTGACTGTCAAAGCTTTATTTATTGCTGTTTGGCAGTATCAACAATGGTAGATAAAGTGGTAAAAGCTACCAAAATTATCGCGCTACTTGAAGAGGGTTGGAGCCAATGCTTCGTGGCTAGGAGGCTAAATGTTAGTCGCTCGACGGTTCAAAGGACCTGGCAGCGATATCAGGAGACTGGTTCCGTCGAGAGAAGGCCTGGTTCTGGAAGAAAACCATGTACCCAACCACGTGATGATCGTTTTCTTGTGAGTCGCGCATTGAGAAATCGCAAATCTTCGTATGTGGATCTTAAGAACAACCTCCAAGAAGTAAGAAATGTGCATATTAGTCTATGGACGGTCAGGAGGAGGCTTCTCGCTGCCAATATACGCAGTCACCGCCCAGCCCGCGGCCCCAAATTACTCCGTGAGCACCGAGTTCACAGGCTTAGGTTCGCTAGAAATTGTGAATCATGGACTCAAGAAGATTGGAATAGGGTTTTGTTCTCTGATGAAGCCAGGATATCTCTGTTCGGTGAAGATCGACGTCGGCGAGTGCTAAGAAGACAAGAAGAACGCTTTGCAGAGGCATGTTTCGAAGAAATCACACCTTATGGTGGGGGCTCTGTTATGTTTTGGGCAGGAATAAATTCAATGGATCGTACAGAGTTAGTCTTCATTGAAAACGGCTCAATGACTGGGCATCGATACATAACGGAAGTTCTAATTCCTCATGCACAACCTGCATTTGCCGCTCTAGGTGAAGTTTCGATTTTTATGGACGACAATGCTCGCGCCCACCGATCTCGCGATGTTAAAGCGTATGTGCAAGAGGTCGGCATTCGTCGTTTAGATTGGCCAGCTCGAAGTCCCGACCTCAATCCCATAGAGCATGTCTGGGACGTTCTGAAACGGCGTGTGAGATCAGTACAACCGGCTCCGCAGACCATCAGAGAGCTGAAGAATGTGATTACTGCGGAGTGGGAACGTATTCCGCAAACAAGTATCCGGGATATACTCGCTAGCATGCCCAGACGAATTCAAGCTGTGATTTTAGCTAGAGGGGGTCACACTCGATACTAACCATTTATCTGCTTTTACTTTATTAAAGAAAAACAAACAAAAAAACTTTTTTATTTTTACTTCATGAGCATATGCACTACTAGCGAACATACACTACTAGTGAGGTTTAGCATTATTTCCCATAAATTGTATCAAAATTTTATCATATACTGATGAAAACAATTATTTTCTTATTAATTTACCAAATTGTGAGGATAAAACTACCTATAATTATCAAACAAAGCAATATTAACATTTGAAGTGGTTCATTGCTTAGGTGCCCGTTTTTTTTGCAAATGAGTTTATATTGAATATATATTGGATATACATTGAAAGAAAGAAAGAAAAAACATTTATTGACACACAAAGAGAGAGAGCTAGAAAATACAAAAATAGGAGAAAAAATATAAGGGACGAATTATGTGAAAATACAAAGGGATAAAAAGTTAAAACTAATGTGTGGGGTCAACAAATACCCTGCCTCAGATTTTGCCTCAGTGCAACTGCTTGCCTATGTTATTCAGGGTTCTGAGCTTGGTAGAGTGTAGAAGCTTGCGTATGTACTTCAGGGTCTTTTTACTGATATTTATAATTTGTTAAAATTGTAAAATAAAATTGATGTAAAAAATACGACCTCCATGGTCGACTGACTGTTTTCATGGTAACGCCACTCTTAAGTCCCAGGTTCGATCCCCGGCCAGGTCAATATAGAAAACTAATTTTTCTATATTAGCCTAGGGCTAGGTGTTACGATACCGTTGTTGTTTCTTAATTCCATAACACAACTGCTTTAGTTACTTGGTTCCAAAACAATGTATGTGATACTGTTTATTAAACAAATTTATTTCTTATGGAAAGTGTAGTAATAACGTTTTTTATTTAACTGACGAACCAACACATAAGACAGGAAAATTTCGACGAGCTCCATTAGTAATTGCTAAAGTTTTGTAATGTCGACGCTTCAATGTTATGTATGTGCCAAAGTTTAAGTCGGTTTGGCACCGAATACTTTTAGTGGTCGGATGTGTAAAAAATATAGGTCGACCGCTTAAATGAGTGTTCGCCCGCGCGGTACAGGGAGCGGGGGTACGGCGTTTACCCCTTCAACGATACCGATTTTTGGGACGGCGAGATCCTTAAATGGACCTCAAGCCGAAAGTAGCGAGCCACCATAGTGGATTTCTTAATGGACGGCATGTCCCATGAGGGAGTCTCCGAACCAGCATAGACTCACTACGGCATTCTAGCCGGAATAGCACGGGGTGCCATAGGGCGCCTCCAAGGGCTCAGACGTTGGCCATGGTACGCCGTGTCGTGAGGGCGAAAAGCACCCAAATACGTGTCCTTACCTGGTAAAGCGCGAATTGAATAGTCATTTGACATCAAAACATGTTTGCTTATATAAGACTGAAAATACATATCTAGCTTCCGCCTTTCAGCGGAGTACAGCGCCATCTTTTGATGCGATTTCGAACTAACATCTATGTAGATGTTAGTTCGAAACCATCCGTCAAGTCACACCATCCGTTTCAGCCGAAATTCACCAATATAATTTTGAAATTCTATGTTTAACGCAAATTTGTTTGAATAACAACTAATCTATTTTTGAAATTTGGCCAATTATAAGCAAATATCTGCGAAACTCCGCCTCAAAATTACTCACTTCCGTGTTTATTTGCACTGATAGTGACAGATTGTGGCTATTTGACAACTAAACTATCAGCTGACATTTAAGACTCTGCTCAGAAACCGATTAGGAGAAAAACTACTTTCCGTTCCACGATCGATATGGCATCATGTCGGGTGATATGTATGTACATATTTTGACTTTGAAACTTTTTATGTATGATGTTTGTAATTATTGATTTACTATAATAGTTGGGTGGTGGTACCTACTATTAGGAAACTTATTTAAATTCCTTTTTTAAGTAAATTAGTATTTTGCTTCGGCATTCCAAACACCACATATTTTTAAATTCTGATGTTACAGTGGCAAATACCTCTTCAGCAAAATTGGCACATAGTAAATCGAAGTATTGTTTACACTTAGCGCACCTCATAAATGCGCCGCGTGTGGCACCCGACATGATGCCATATCGATCGTGGAACGAAAAGTAGTTTTTCTCCTAATCGGTTTTTGAGCAGAGTCTTAAATGTCAGCTGATAGTTTAGTTGTCAAATAGCCACAATCTGTCACTGTCAGTGCAAATAAACACGGAAGTGAGTAATTTTGAGGCGGAGTTTCGCAGATATTTGCTTATAATTAGCCCAATTTCAAAAAAAGAATAGTTGTTATTCAAACAAATTTGCGTTAAACATAGAATTTCAAAATTATATTGGTGAATTTCGGCTGAAACGGATGGTGTGACTTGAAGGTTATATGCGTACCTTGTCGGCGTTGAAGAAACCGCAATATTTGTAAGGTATTCGCCTTCGTGTGTGCAAAATTGTAAAATACTTCAAATTTTCTCGGAACAAATGATACTATACTTTATAGTATATGTATAACTGCTTCAACACCGGAAGTCAACATTATCAAAGACTAGTATGAAACTTATTAAAAGTGATTTCTAAACGGGATGTATTTTCTTAGAAAAATCTCTTTTGTTACCGTAGTTAAAACACTTAACCCACCTAACACAAATCTGGCAAATAATTAGATGTCACCTTAACTACGTGAAGAATTTACTTGGCAAAGCTCTCATCTCAAACACACGCTTATCTTGTTAATATAATGCAAACTCCGATTTAATTAACTCCGATCTCTGTTTATCTGTATCTATTTAAGCTATTTTTAGATTTAAATTGAATACTTTTGTAGTTACATAAATTGAGAGTTGTATCGCATTTACACAATTTATCTTAACTTTTGAATTTTAAAGAAACTATCTATTATATCTAAAGAAATTATTACAAGAAGAACTTCAACTCTTCTTTCGTGTCGAGCGGGACATGAACCCGGGCTAGTACTCTTGCAATTAAACAACAATTCTTGTTATTTTTTTTTTGTCTCTTCTCTATCTTTCATGTCATAATTTCTTAAGATATTGAAATCCAGCTGTTAAATGAATTAATAATATAAATAGAATTTCTCGGGAACGTAGCGCCATCTAGCGCGCAGCATGGTGAACGGCTATCGATCGATATACCAAACAACCAATAAGCGAAGTCCGCCAACGCGATTTTTAGGGCACCAATCGTGGGTGCGCCTTAGTACAAGTTAATATTTTTTTTATAATTATTTCTTTTTAAATAAATCAAAAAGATTGGCCGAGTCTTTCAAAAGTCTATTACTCAACAAGAATAAAAAAAAATTAGTATTCCTAGGATCCCAGTTTTCAATTTGAAATCAAGCTATGACATTTTTTTAGCTAAATTGAATAACAAAAATAAAATAGAGTTTTCTATACAAAATTAACTCATTGGAAAGAACTTACCATTTACTTACTAAACTTACGAAATTATTTACCTATAAGATATAAAACAAAACAACTACGCCTCCGAGCCTTCAGGTAGGATTACAGGGATTTTACAGGCATATTTTATATCTTATAAAAATATAGTGAATGCAAAAAATAAAAATATATTAATTTAATAATACATTTTTAATAAGGCGAAACTCAAACTCGCATCCCTCGCTCCCAAGACCTCAGTAGCTCAATTGTGAGATTACTCGCGTGATACTTAAAACAAATTGATATTTTTTATATACAAGTAGCGGTTAAGTGCTTATATAACAAAATATAATAGTACTTTAAATATTAAAGCTAAACTTCCATAAAGCCCTTTTAATTACCAAACTGAAGGCAAAACTTTGAGGTACTTTAACAAAAGATGGATCTATTAACAGCATTATTGATGAATGATTCGAGTGCCAAGTTGCGAATCTTTGAAGTTCAGAACTTGAGGATATCATCGTAAATATTTCATTGAAGATTTATATCGTCCATAAATCAAGGTTTGTAAATAAATAACACAAAGCCCACACAGATTTTGTATTATTAAAGAACTTTTTTCATAGTTATGGACGCCAATTTATAGCATTTATGAATACCAAAGAGTTTCGGGATCAGGGAAAAGTACAAATATAAAGTATATAATAAAAGTATCAATATACTAGACACTGGCCATAAATACTGTTACATAAAACCTTTTTTCTTTTTTCAACTTTTTAATTATTTTGAATTTGGAACGCGTTCATTATTTTCAATTCGCGCCATTTCACATATTTTTTCGTGTTCATTTGTTTCGAAAAAAGACATAGGATTTCATTTTAATTTATAACACAGGGTCAGGCAGTATTTCTGTGAATTTGACTGATTTTTGTATCATATATGTATCCGTTACCCTAGTATCCATAACACAAGCCTAACTATGCTTACTTTGGGCTAGGCTAAAAATATTATTATTCTTGTTAAATAGTGTTATTTTTCGTTTCATCTTTATCCATTAACTGGTTTATAGTATCCATGTTATAAACAGGGTGTGCCTCAAGTGTTCTCGACACACCCTGCAGTCATAAATCTTACCACACCCTCTAGTGTTAGGAAGATATCTAAGCATTGTTTTAATAATGTGTCTTTATCTAGATTGTTCGAACTGTAAATTATCATTGACGAAACAATGTTGGCCTGCAACGTAAAAAAAGTAAAAAGTACTAGAAAATTTCGTGCGGACCAGACATTATAAGGTTGCCAGTTCGAGTCCCGATTTTTCTATAAATAATAATATAATAATAATATCTCCTTACATTCACACCAATTAGCCAAGACCAAAGTAAGCATTAAAAAGCTTGTGTTATGGATTCTAGGGTAACGGATAGACATATGTATATCTAATATTAATATAAAATATATTTAAATACCCTTGACTCAGGTACAAATGCTCATAATCATCACACAAACATCTGCCCCTTCCGGGACTCGAACCCAAGAGCGTCGGTGCCAAAGGTAGCATCAATACCGTTGCACGAAACAGTCGTAAAAATGTATCATATGTGATAGTACTGAAAATAAAAGAATATAAAAATCATTAAATGTATTTTTGTCTGTGTGTGTGTGTGTGTGTGTATGTAGTAAACTTAAAACATTGATGGAACGATACTAGCTCATAGCAGAAGTTGAAATACGCTTGTAAATTTTCGACGCGTCTCCCAGCGTCTCGGTAGCTCAGCGGTCAGACCTGTCGCCCGGTTAGCAAAAGCTCGTAGGTTCGAATTCTACCTGAAGGCACAGAAACGTAGTATTTCATCTTAAAGCAATCCAAAAAAAAACAAAATAAAAACAGAAAAAAAATTTTCAAATTGATTTTTTTATAATTGGCATTCTGTCTTAATAACTTTAATATTGACTTTAATTATTTGTATGATGAATACGACCTTTGTACCCGAGTCATGGGTGTTTATATATATTTCTAAGAATATTCCATATCTATGTATCATATATGTATGTCTATCCGTTACCCTAGTATCCATAACACAAGCCTTACAGTGCTTACTTTGGGCTAGGCTAATTGGTGTGAGTGTAAAAAATATTTATTTATTTATTATTCTGTCATAGAAAATATTAATTTCTCATTTGTTTTTGTTTACAAGAAGCAGACCAGAGTTAGCTTTTACACGATAAACTGAAAACAAATACTATTAAATATTACCCACAATTTAAATGTCAAAGGCGGCAGTATCGATCACAGACCAAATAAGCAGCCTAACACCCGGTCCGGCCCGGATATCCGGCGGGTCAACAGCCGGTGATAAATCTGAAATCGTACCGATTCGAGAAGTATCGAAATTGCAGTGAGTTGATAACAATTGTGAGAAATTTCAATAGTAAAACTTCGATCAGTAACTACGAGACATTTTATTTATTTATTTAGTTTTTGCATACATACATATATCTATACTAAAATATAAATCTGTAGTTTCCGTCTGTACTTGATTTTTTTTTTTAATTTTATGATAAAAACTCGTTTTATCCACTTGCCAGTCTGCTATCGCGCGCCCTACCCCTCTCAATAGTCCCAACGCTGCACGAATTGTGAAAAAAAAATGTCAGACTCTCAGATAAAAATGCCATTTTCTCGCTAAATAATGAAGCTAAAACAAAATAAAACCATACTAACGTAACGCTGATTAAATAAAGAATCCAACACAGAATATTTGGATCTCTGTAACTCAAAAATTAATCGTAATTTAAAAAAAAAACAGCAGGCCACGCGAAAATTTGAATACGGTAGCAATTGGTACCAGGGACTGACGAGGTGTGTTGGCTATCGGTACCAATTACTATAGTGGACTTTCAAGTGGTTACAACACAGACTAATTCTACGACTTTTTTAATTTTTGTCTATATATCCTTTTATAAGTCAGGAACGAGTTGAACGATTTCGATAAAATTTGGTGTATTTTAAGAAAATATGATTGCACAAATGAGATGATTTATACCATATAATAAGAAACGTTATATTTTGACGTGACAACGTCTTAAATTAGGTTGCGGCTGGGAGTCACTTATGAAAAAGTGTAACGCTCGGTAACGTTACGATGAGTCACCGAACGAGAGAGAGGCCCGCCGAATGCCTTGCGTCTCTCTCCCACTCAACTATGATCGGTCTGCCGCGCGCATTGTGCAATTTAATTATATTCATATCAATAAATATTCTACCGAGAAAAAGACGTTGTCACGTAAAATCTTCGCCCGTAAAACCGACTTTACAGGCAAAAAAAAAAAAAAAAAAAAAAAAAAAAAAAAAAAAAAAAAAAAAAAAAAAAAAAAAAAAAAAATGTTTTTTTTTTAACCAATATTATAAATCCAAATTGAGTTTATTTTGTTACACTTTCACGGCTCAACTACTCATTCGATCAATGTGAAATTTGGCATTTACTTTACCAGGGATATATTAAAGTACACAGGGTACCTTTAATCACGAAAAAAGTATTGTTCCCGAGGGATAGAAATATAACTTTTATTCGAGGTTAACACATTACGTGTTAAAGCTAGTATATTTATAAGAATATCCATAAAACAAACATAAATGCCTATACATGCACCGTGTAAGGGTGTACCCTTTTTGAGGAAAGTTTTGTGCAACGGTAGCGATCCTGCCTTTCATACCGACGGTCCTGGGTTCGAGTCCCGGAAGGGGCAGATATTTATTTGATGAATACGAGCACTTGTCATGGGTATTTAATTCAAATATGTATTTTTTCCGTTATCCTAACCACTTGTCAGTCCACGGTTGCAATTGCTACCATATTCAAATTTCCGCGTGGCCTGCTTTTTTTTAAATACGATTATTTTTTTAGTTACAGAGATCCAAATACTCTGTGTTGGATTCTTTATTTAATCAGCTTTACGTTAGTATTTTTTGTTTAGTCCTAGCTTCATTATTTAGCGAAAAAATGGCTATCTGAGAGGCTTGGTTTGGCTTTTTATCTAAGAGTTTGACATTTTTTTTTCACAATTCGCTCAGCATTGGGACTGTTGAGAGGGGTAGGGTGCGCGATAGCGAAATTACAAGTGGCTAGGCTATTTATTATAGGTTAATTGACGTGTGTGTGCGTGAATATAAATATTAATTATACCTTAACAAATTTTATATTACAACCAACACAATGTACTTAATGAAAATCTAACACGAGCTCGGAAAGGTGGTATTTTAAAAGCGTATTTAATGTTATAGTCAAATTTTTCTTATATACTATATCCAACCACAAGGATAAGAATTCAAAACAAACCCACGTAGAGTTCAATACACTTATTTGCATTAAACATACGAGGTTCAGACATTCTACCAAACATATATTAGTGTGCAATAAAGATAGACGATACTAGATCGTAAATTTTGCTAACATTGCCTTTCTACTAGACAACGGAAACACGATTACTAATTTTGAACCTTATTTTGTTTGGAATAAGGTGATGTTATCTTTCATCTGCGACCGTATAGCGTGCGAGCCTGTGCCAGCCAAAAGTGCTAGCTTCTGAAATATGTGTGACACGGGAAAAAGACGTAGAGGTTGACAATAAATCATGTTTGATTCTGAATGAAATGGAAGAAATATTCTTTATATAAAATAAAGTAGACAATAACTGGTGAAGAACAAGCTTCACACCTTAGCTCACCGCCGCAAAGTTGTCTGTCAATCGGTCTTTTACAGAATGTACTTTGGAGAGTGTGCTCAGGAGTTGCTTGTGCTCATACCGCCATCACCTTTTTTCTATCGGACATCCAGACGCACTACGGGCTACCACCCTTTCTTGGTTGCTATTCCTACCTGTCGCACCTAGCGCTTCTCAACATTTATAATGCACACAGTAAAGTAGTGGAACTCCCTCTCTGCGTCTATATTTCCGAGTACTTATAACCCGACCGTGTTCAAAGCCAGGGTGAATAGGCACCTTCTCGGTTAGATCGTTCCATCGTTGATCCTGTCTTGGCCCCCGGGCTTGATTGAGATCAAGTTCGAACCCATTAAAAAACTAGAAAATATGAATTAAACTAGTCTAAGTGTCGGGCAGGACTAGAATCCACATACCCTTTATATCTGGGCGAGTATTCTCCCAATTAAGCTACCGAGACTTATTAATATTTAGCTTTCTTTAGCTGAGGACGATGCCATCTATTAATTTTCTAGGTATTACCTACTCATACAACATCGCTAAAAATATTTTTACAAGTATCGAATACACAATAAAGAGGACACTGATTTTTATGATCTTTATATATTTTTGTTATTTAGAATATGTCTTGATCCCACTCAAGCCCGGGGGCCAAGACAGGATCCACGATGAAACGAGCTAACCCAGAAGGTGCCTATCCGCCCTGACCTTAAAAACGGACGTGTTAGAACTAAGACCCAGGCGTGTCTTTTCTCCGCAAAAAGGAGTCCCTTTGACTTGACTCCTACTTTCCAAGGTGTATCTGTGCCGATCACAGACCATCTTGTGCTTTTCGGCATATCATTGTCACCAACTCTCAATTTTGGCTCTTTAATTGAGAGTATTAGTAGTTCCGCCCAATATCAACTCCAGACTCTTGAGTCAATGACTTTCTTTTTAATAGCAAGCTGAAAAGCCTTTAACATAGACGGAAGGTGGCTAGTCTATCCGTTTTTTATAGGATACATTTCGGAGTGTGTGCAGCAGAATCGCACAGCCTTGTTTGCATTCTCCATTTATATAGCACCAAATAGGCGCCCCCGTTTATGGTTATACGTACCGCTAAAGAGTGGAACTCTGCCTAAATCTGTGTTTCCTGATAAATACAATTTAGGGGGTTTTCAAGTCGCGAGTGGATAGGTATCTTCTAGGCAAGCGCGTCACATCCTAGATCGCATCATCGCTTACTAACCGAGCGTGAGATATCTACTTAATGCCTGTACATGTGGTAGGATGTCCAAGTCTAAAACTAAAAAAAACCTAAAACCTAGTGTGCGGGCGATACTAATAAAAATAGCTAGATATTTAGGTGCATTATTCCCTATAGTATAAAACTATCCGGCTCGCAGGAACCAGGAAATGGTTGCGAGCTATTCAAAATTAGTGGACTGTACTGAGGTATGAGAAAATTAATATCGACAACAAATATGAGAGGAAGACGGAGGGGAAGAGGGAGACGATACCTTGAACGCCACGTGATGTGAGATGCTGGAGGCTGCAGGGGACGTCCCTTGGCTTTGTTGTTCCTTATGGTTACACACACGAAGACAACATCAAATAAAACTATAGTTTGTTGTAGGGTTTTGCGGATAGGCCACTAGTTCAATTTAATATTGCCATCAAACGTTTTTTTTCCGCATGTTGGCCACATTGCAGTATGATTTGCCATCAGTAGATGGCGCGGTCATCTCGCTGTTCCATATGCGAGACAAGATATGTGCGAAAGGGGGGTGAAGTAAATGGAGGTGAGGCTAGGAGTGTCGACAAAACTAATCAAAATTACAAAAACATAGAAATGAATGACGCGGCACATTTGAATTTAATACTGGCGCAACCAAATAACAATTTAATAAAACCACTTATATCGGATTCATGCCTTTTTTTGGACTTTACTCTTTGAGAATTGATTATCATATAAGCCGTCTGGTATGAGAAGAATATGAAGACTAAAATTTAGTGATCGAATGACAGTGTTACCTTTTTTGTGTGCAACCTATCGTGCGCACCTCTCACTTTTATTTCGAAATTTGTTTTATTATTTTCTGTGCCTTTTCAAAGGCAAGCGTTCTTAAGAAGTAAACTCCAGTCGTGCATCTGAACTGACACACAAACACACATTTTACTTGTTTTTCGACTCCTTTAAAGGAGCCGTGATCACATAATGAAATAGACTTCACTAAAAGTAACTTAAAATGAGTTTTATAATCAATATAGATCCCTAACAACATGTACAAAGAAAACTGTAAGCTCTCCGCTGAACTTTCCAACGGTCCCGAAGATATACAAAAACACATGAATATTACATGAGAGCTCAGCCATTTTGGATAATCAATAACTTTATGAGTAGGTACATCACTTCTTAACTGTCTTGGAACTAGCCTCAGTGGAATAGATCATACTATTGATTTTATTATAATGGTAAAAAATATAAGCACGAATTCGAACGGTTAGTAAATTTCGCTCAAACACGCAGATGAAAAGATAAACTGCCAATTATATCAAGAACTAAGACCAGTTTCTTCAGTTTTATATAATAAAATAAATAAAGAACTTAATATTTATGATAAATCATATATCTATCGCAATTTTTTATTATTAAAAAATTGATAATTTCGAAATTAACAAAGGTATCACATACACACACACACACACATACAGAGAGAGAGAGAGAGAGAGAGAGATACAGACTATACCACACATATTTGTTAGTAGTTTCCTAAATATAGAGCCAGACATGGTGCGTAAATCGTCTGAGGTAAAATGTAAGCTAAAGCTAACAACAATTTTAATGAATTAATTGACATTTATATAATATAGACATAATTATAAATACAATACGACAATATTACAAATCAAATACAATTTTGACGACCGTTTGATGCAACGGTAGCGCTCCTACCTTTCGCGCCGACGTTCCAGGGTTCAAATCCCGGAAGGGGCAGATGTTTGTATGTTACCCATACCACTGTAACAGTGGTACGGGTAACGAACGCAATAAGAGACTTCGTCGAAGGGTAGACCGATATTTCTGCCAATAACAGCCTACCCGCAATTACTTCAGTCGCTCCGTGATCATGGCACTTGCAACAGTGCCGGAAACTCAATAACAAGGTACATGGTAATAATCCCGTAAATAACTTATATTACTATAATGTTAGTGACCATGAAAGTTTAAAACAATATACTGAGTCATGGATATTTATATATATTTCTATGAATATTATACATCTATCTATCGTATAAGTACGAGTATGTCTATCCGTTACGTTAAGTTAGGTAATTCATTGATATTATATATAACATACACAAGATTTAGATAAATATCAACGTTACAATATTTACAGTAGATGTGTCAATGAAAGTGTTACGTCAATTGAATAACTTTATTATGTCTGTCAATATGCACGTCATTACGCGGCCTGTCCTGGCTTCGCACGGGTGGACAAAATTTTTTAAATGTTTCTAGCATTAAATATAGCCTTTGTTACTCAGCGTGAATGCAGCTTTCCAATGGTGAAAGAATTTTTGAAATCGGCTAAGTAGTTTTTGAGTTTATTCATTGCAAACATACAAAAATACAAATCTTTCCTCTTTATTAGATTAGTGTAGATATGTCCTAATAGGTCAAAGAAAAGGTCAATATCATGACTGACTTTAATAAAAAATAATTCAGCTTATTAACAATAGCATCACAGCAGACATATTGGCATTTTTAATGGTAGATAAGCTATTTACACCGTCTTACGTGGTCACTAATAGTTATGCGTAACAATATTCGAGGGGCCAAACCTTCGAATTGATAAACCTCAAATTCTGGTGAGAATATTTGTTCCTAGGATGCTACGCGAGGCTATCGAAATGCGGAAACATCTTAATTTCAATAGAGATGAAGGTTGGAGCATTCTACCTGCTTGGGATCCAATAATCAAAAATATATTATCTCCAAGGACACACAGCAAGACCTAGTGATGTATGTAGTTACCTCATTTTGCAAATAATAAAAGTAAGACGGAGGTCGGTCCTAACTGAGTTTCTTTCGCCAGTTCTTCTTCGAAGGGCCTCCCAATTTCTAAACTGGCGATATTATTGAGATTTGAATAAATAAAACACTTTGATTTAAATAAAAAAAATAACAGTGAGGAACGTGCCCGATTAAAATATTGTGAAGGTAGTAAATATATGACGACCATTGCCTTAATCATCCTGGGATCACGGCGCCTGTAAAGGAGTCGAAATGTTAGGATTAAATATAAAATAAATTATACGCTAAAACCGTAAAAAAGTTGCTTTATTTAAATGTGTAATGTGCGCGGAAGTGAATATATTATTTAGTACATATTTATATCCACTTATCTTTAAAGAGCTTTTGTATTTTTATTAAGAACCGCTCTGTCGAGAAGAGAGTTTTTTCGGGCATCAATCAATACAGACAGGCGTAAATCTTGTCTTCTATCTTCTTGTAAAAGTGATAAATAAAAAAGGGCATATGATTATTTTTTTAAATTTGAAAATCTTACTTCTATAATTAATGAAAGCTTTTCTTTTGCAATATATACTGGTATACAAAGTATCTCTTATCAGAAATACAACCTATCTCAATATAACATAAATATAAGATGGAATCAAATTACCTGCCAGGAATTCGTGGAGTAATTGGGTCAAATGTAAAGAATATGCTTGAAGAGGATTTTTTTTGTTCGGTCTGCGCGGTTCGTTGAACTTTTATTGCATACCTTGAATTGGAGATAGTAATTTTTTTTTATTGAAAAAAAATAACAACAGCCTAAAATCTATGTAAAAAGATGTTTTATAGCTGATACTGATTAAGCCAGAACTGTCATTCCTAATACAACCAAATTTAATTCAAGATATGATATATAGTCTTACGACGTATAGTAGTTTACGACGTATTAAAAAGGTACCTGCTCTGTGCGAATTAAGTAAAATTAAATTACATATACAGCGTTATTTTATAAACACCATCCAATTTTTTAATTTAAACTAATAACTTAATTAATAAATTAATTAAAATTCAACAAAATTTCCATATAATGGCAAAGCTTATCATATGCCATGCAATAAACATTTGAATTTTGATGAGATGTTTCGGCAACTGAATTTAGATGTCCCATTGCGGTCTGTTATGTATCGCTTAATTAAGTACTACCCTTCTAATGTACTTGAAACCAAGTTTAAGCTTTGTTATCGTAACAAGACGTCGCTAACAGACGCTGCAATGACTGAAATCTTCAGTGAACTCAGTGACATATCATATTCAAACTTATTTTAAGACATTAAAGTTCATTTTTCAGCGGTCCCTGTTTAATTATATCTTGATGCGATTGTTTTAAACCTATTAAATAATACAAAATCTGATGAATATTCAAAATAAATTAATAACATACTAAATGGAATTTTATAAAGCTTAGGATATCTTTTACCTAATACAATTAGTGCTAAACGTATTTAAACGGTAATTTACGGTGCGAAAGATCTCTATCGTGTAACGGGGTCAACATAGTCCAGCCTCTCATTTTAAGGGTACAAATCATTTTCTTTGTCATTTTATTTTGCCGTTATATATACCAGCTCCAGTTTCATATATGTATGGGAAACGCGTCTCAAACTAAAAGGGGAATTGTGTTCGGATAAATTATTCCAATCATGTGTAACTTTTGAACACTAATGTGTTAACTTACTTCGTCCATGTTCGGATATTATATCGATTTTAACGGAACTTCTCGAATGGTGTTTATGATTTCCCACAATTACTTTCTAAAATTACTGTTAACTGTACTCGCAGATGACCCCGCTCTGGTAAATTTTCGCTGTTTACTTCTTAGCTTAAAAAAGGCAAATTTTCCCCATTATAAATAAGAGATCGGTGTAGTGTGGAAGAAGGTATAGTGTCAAAGATAGAAATAAAAGATGCTTAGATGGTTTGGACATGTATAGAGAATGGATGAAAGAAGATTAACAAGACAAATATATGTGGCAAATGTGCATGGGAAAGTCGGTAAAGGCAGACCGCGAACTTTCAGGGACAAAATAGATATCCAGAAAAATGGCCAAGTCAAAAATACCCTTAACCGGCGAATGGAAAATGAAAAGACTGATGAGACGAGAGGTGTATGTTAAGATCGTAGTAAGTGGAAATCTGTGATTTGAATGTATGAATTCTCTGTTGTCAAAATAGTTTAAGTAAAAATTAAAATATTTTACATTATAAAATTTCTATTTTCAAAACTGAACTATTAAAAGTGTTAGTAACTGAGTAATGTTAATTATCTCTATATTTGCTTGTATAATATTTATTGATAGTTAAGACTACTTGGTCTTAAGTTTCTAGCAGACTGTATTTTTCTTTTGCATGCCATGACAGCCTATAATTACCTAAAATACCGCAGTGTCTCAAGACTAAAGTCTTTGAATAAAGTGTGTTGCCAGTGATAATGTACGGAACGTGCGAAACAAACTTAAGTGGTACTTAGCTCGATAACCTGATGCCCTCTGACTCAGCAAAATAGTAACTGCACTGAACACGGTGGAACGCAGACACAATAGGCTTATTGGAGGAAAAAATAGATGCACACCTTGGCTGACCGCCACAAGGTTACCTTAAGTTTACCACAAGGCTAGGTCTTCTACAGACTGTAGATCTTTTTCTTTGTTCTGCCCTTTTCCGATTATTTGGGGTCGGGTCTTCTCACTTTTCTGCGCCAGGGTAATCTATCCTGGATTGTCTTTACAGGCAAATGGGATTCTTTGAGGTCTCTTTGTAATTTAGACCACCAAGTTTGTAGCAGGCGGCCTCTACCCTTCTTCTGTTCAGATGCAGATCTAGTACAATCTACACCACATTATCCTCACTTCTTTTGACATGTCCGTACCATCTGAGACCATTTTCGGTGATAAAAACCCACACGATTTCAAAACGCCATCATCTTCTTTAAACATCCAGACACGTATTTTTGGTTTTAATGGCGCTATGCCCTAAGGTTCAGGTACCAAAAAAAACTATTACTAGTAAGTTAGAAATGGTGAAAAATATTTATAGTAATAAATGTTTTATAATTTATGTCACAAAATATACAACCTCACTAAGGTTCAAATTATTGAAATATCTCAAACCAGTTTTGACCGAAGACAATTTATTAGGTGCGTCAACAAGACTATATTAATGTAACAAAAGAAACACCGCGATTTAGATAAGTACATTGGGATCATCGCCATCTAGCGACAATATGTAGAATAAATATTCTTATATAACAACTTAACACAAAAACAGATACAACATTGGCAGGCTAATACGGTCGTTAACGACACTGAAAAAGACGCAATACTCTTCAGCCTCTGATAAGCGGCCAAGACTAATGATGATAGTACATCCCAAAAAGCCGGAAAGATAAGCCACAGCGAAGACAAATGACCAACCAGACATCTCTACGGAAACAAACCAGCAATTATTCCAAACTAAACTTTATTTCATAGCCTTAGGATACAATATCAAAAATGAAGCACAAATAGAAAAATGTTTGAAAGTGAAAATTTTAAGTCGCTTTTTCTGCAAGCGATTTTCTTGAAAGATTTGTTTCCAATGACTTAGTTGTGACACTAGGACCTTTCGCGATTTGGGTAACAAAAAATGAGGTCTATATAGAAATATATTTTATCTAACGTAGGTTCTATAGAAGGTAATTAAAGTATAGCGATCGGACGGTAAAAGGCCTGACGGAATGTCGCTTGTGCCTTGGTACAGGGGGAGTACCCTAGTATGGGACGCGACATACGTGGACATTTTAGCCCCGGGCCATATTGATGCGACAGCAGCTCGGCCAGGGGCGGCTGCAATCGCGGCCGAATTAAATAAAGTTTGCAAATACAGGTATTTGAATGACACATACTTTTCCTCCCTTTTGCAGTAGAGACGATGGGCCCTTGGGGAATTAATGCTAAGTTTTCTTTTAAAGACTTGACTACTCGCATGTTTATGGCAGCGGGTGACCGGAGAAGTGGCGATTTCTTTGCTCAGCGCTTATGCCATGCTTGGCCATTCAAAGGGGCAATGCTGTCAGTCTTTTGGGTACCTTTCCTCGAACAGGCGATTTAGTTGAAATATTCTATTTGTGAGATGTGATTAACAAAATTTCTCCATTATTAATATTAATCACTATACATATATTATTAAAATTGTCTAAATCTGTATAGGTTATATTAAATAATTGTTTGTATCAAAAGCATTTTAACATTAATAGAAGTGATTATTAAAATCCTAAGCTAACGCATCACATACAATAAAAAATATATACATCACCAGTAACTTGGATTCAGAAAAGGAAACTTCAAAATAAAGGTCTTTCAGTGGTATTGAGAATTTTGTAGAAGAGAAGTATTAGTTATCTAACAAGACAAAATCCAATTGGCCATATATCTAAAAAGGAAGGAAAATCAATTCCGTACATGTCAATGTTTTTCGATTTTGATCCATTTTGTGAACAAAATGTTAAAAATTATAACTTGAATGGTATAAATATTTAAATCTTATGGCTTATTAATAGAGCGACCATATCTTCCTATACCCATGATGGTGTGCAAATATTTTAAATACAAACCTCAAAAAAGTCTTGGTTAAGACATTTCTGAAGACGTAGCATCTGAATTAGAAGATTTTAAATCCAATTTCACATTCTACCATCCGATGTTTTATCTACAGAGTAATTACTAAATAGTTGAAAACGATATTCATGATTAGGATAATAAAATGAAAAATAACTTTATTCAAATGTAAAATAAGTTGTTTTGAATCGTCCAACATTTTTACCTACCACCCATTCAGGTCTTTTAACCGACAAAAAGAATGGGCTCAAGAAACTCGTCAGCTTTAGATGAACTTAGATATTCATGAATTTTTGATCAGTTACGTTGGTGACACCGAAGCAATAGATGCAGCTCATTTGGTCGAAGTGAATTTCGTTTTTTATATGCCTAATTTTAATGAACTGTTTGAATAAAACAACTTTTTACAAACTGCTTAATTTCCATGTAAATTAAACTTCTTAAGTATGGGTAAGTAATTGGTCATAATGCACACTTAGAATTGAATGACCTATCCAAAAATGTGATTGGATAGTAATGATGGCCAATCAAATGTAGATTGATAAATCCAAGTTTTTAGTACTGAAAATAGTTAATTAAGGCTTTTAATACAATAAACAGATTACATAATCTCAAAATAAATAAACGTAATTACATAAGTTAGTAATTTTTGCTTGCAAAAGTTTCTTTTATATGATTATCGCTCACTAATATGTTAATGTCCTGTTTAATTACTTTATAAGTGCAATAAAGAGTATAATAATGTATATAGGAAAACCTGAAAACAATTATAAAATTTTCACAAAGGGTTCTATTGACTAGTTAGAAAGAATATACTGTATGGGTAATTGATGGAATTGTGAAGACGGAATCAAATTGTTCAATATCCAAAATCCAGTGATCCGTATTTGTAAAAAGTTTTGTGATCCGTACCGCTAAAGAGTTGAACTCCTTACCTAAATCTGTGTTTCTTGAAACATGCAATTTACGGGTATGCAAGCTACGAGTGAATAGGTGTCTTCTAGACAAGCGCGACATATCCTAGATCGTATTATTGCTTGCCATCAGCCGAGATAGTAGTCCAACGCCTACCTATTTACAATAAAGAATAAAAATAACACTTTTTTATGGATTTTGCGCATATTTTATTTTATGCTACAGGATGACGAAGATAATGGTTTTCATGTATTTTCTACTACCTTCACAATATATCAATCGGGCACGTTCCTAATTGTTAAATTTTTTATATAAATCAAATTGTTTTATTTTTACATTTTGTAAAAATGTACGCAAATAAAATATAATATGCGCAAAATCCGCAAAAAAAGTGTTATTTTTATTCTAAAGACTACTCGTGCCTTTCGAAGCAAAAATAATAAAATGTTGGTCACCCATCCTTAAACCGGCCCTTAAAATGCGTTGCTTAACTTCCTCAATCGTAGACCAATCTTGCTATCAACAAATATAAAATTTTATCAATTCTAAGAAAATACAAGAAAGCGACTACAACCAGCAAGGCAACACGTGCCTGCCAAGCATAAAAAAAGTTGGTCACCCATCCTTAAAAAGGCCCTTACAAAGCGTTGCTTTATTTCCTCAATCGTACACCGATTACCACAACAACAGCGACCAAACCTAAAATATGAAATTTTGTCAATTCTAAAAAGAAATGGCATATCCTTTTATTAACCACACGATAAACTATAATTCTGTTTTATTTCTCTCGAAGGCGTAACATGTTTACTTTAGAATCGCTTCGCAGCTGTTCCAAGCGTCGTTGATGGCATTTTTTATAGCTCGGGAATCGAAGCTGCGACCGCAAGAATAAATAAATTTAGTTACGGCATCGCACTGTTAATGTTCCAGAGATTTAACGAGGAAATATTATTCATGGATTTGGATATATACGACTTTATGTACAGTGAGCAACACGTCGAGATTAACACTTATTTTTAAGTGAAAACTTCTTTAGCATCGTTGTGATTTGAAAGTCGATGAAACGAAAAAGCGACAGTAAAAAGAGACAGACACAAATTCATAAGATTTGACGTAGGAGAAAATGACATAGGAAGCATTATGTACGTGTGTTAATACGTGTTTGTGTGCGCATGCGTAGTACAGCTTGAGAGAAGGCATCACAACAAACGTGGTATTTTGTATACGTGTACATATTATTTTTGAAGGTTGCTCTTCTACCACATGTGAATTGCACACATGCTTTTTTTTAGGTTTCCGTACCTCAAACGGAAAAATGGAACCCTTATCGTCTGTCTGTCAAGACCCTTTATCTCGGAAACGCGTAGAGATATCGATTTGAAATTAAAACCATAAACTAATGTTTATAGACTCTTGAAGCTGTAAATAACTAGGTCGATGCAGTCGCTAAGCATAAAACTTCACTAGAACCATATATTAGAGCAGAGCGGAATACTATTTACAATGATAAATCATTATCCGGTAAATGTGATGCGGTGTTAAAATAAATGTAAAAACCTCTTTTGACATTTTCATAATGTTGATTCAGAGTTGCCTTGCACCTTGGAACTATTTAATATTTTTTTAGCATTTTTTTAGGCATTAATTTCAAATATATTTAAGCGAAATAAAATTTAGTTATATTTAGGAAATTACAAAATTCCAAAAGAATGAAAACTTTCATAAAGCGGATTTAGTTTCAATGGGAAATCCCATAGAGCCAATGTATTTTGGGCATAACTTTTTTATTTTTGCGAATTTCAAAATTCGGGCTATCACTATCTGGCCCAAAACCACGAAGGTGGCGAATTCTGTTTTGGTAATTTGCACGTAAAATTATAAAAGGAATAGCAAATTTAAACACTGAAAGTAATTGCTTCATTATTGATCTTAAAAGATTTAAAAGGAGCGCGCACAGTTTTTTTTATTTTTTTTATTATAGCGATTTTAAGCAAACTCCTCAGTAAAATTCGTCATACCGGGAACGATATTATTTTTCTTTTTATAAATCAAAGTTTTCTTAAAACCATTAATTATTTTTTATTTTTTACAGTATCTTATTACAGTAAACTAAGTGCAAAAGAAAATTTTGTAGAAATATGAGCCTATTTCCCCAAAAAATTAAATGAAATTCAAAATGACCATAAGTTCCAAATTTCATGCATTATAGTTATTATATTAGAGAATACCAATGACTTAAAACGTAAACTTGGTTATGATCATAACAAGAACTTTATTTTATTTATATGTAAGAATTTATCTGTTCAAAAATATTTGAAATTACTAATGAAAAACCAAAAAACGTGGTGTTCTCGAAAATGATTTAGTGTTTCCGGATTGACTGAGGCGTTCACTGAATGATGTAGTCAGAAATTTAAAACTGATAAGGGTGTTTTCTGAAGTAATAAATGCAAATATATATTCTTTATAATATTTAATCAATCCTTATAGTAGTTTAATAACATTATAGAATTGACAATTGCAAAAATAAAACAAAATTGGTAACAAATATCTTTTTAAGCTTTTATAATATGTTACTTAGTCATACATAACTCTTCTTAAATTTAATCTTTGACAACTGAAACTATGTTTAATTCTAACTACGGTATTCTTTAGTCTACTAACATCGTCTTTTTGGAAAAATTCCTTGATCGTTTGGCGTACATCCGGCTTCAAAACTAATTCGCGAACTTTTTGGCCTGATTTAAGAATGGTTTTGTTATTTTTTTCTTTAGGCATAAATGTCTTGGCCATATGCAACAATTTATATTTCCTAATGTCCGTGCCACTGACACATTTTTGGAAAACTTCTCTCTCTTTCGAGTTTTTCGGCAAAGATGTTGCGTTCGTCTTCAGTTGAGTTGATAATACCTCCCCAAATAAAAGGTGCTTGCGTACTTGAGGAGGCACAAGCACAGGTATATCTTTGATTAAGTCATTCACTTTGCTATTAGGAGACATATTGTCATCTACTATATTCTTCTTCGCCTGTAATTGTTCCTTTCTATTTAGTTTTTTCCTCAGTGCATCATTTTTGCGTTTCAGTTCTGTAATTATACCTTTTTGCTTTAATATTTTTCGATATGCTTTTGTTCGATCTTTATTTACTTTTTTCTTCCACGTTGTTTTCGCGTTAAATCGCGAGAGGGCGGTAATGGTAATAATGGTATGTCAACTCATTATCTGAAGGTGGAGGCGTATTACTGACTGCATTTGCTAACATCTTTTTCTTGGCTCTATACTTTTTTGATGCTTCTTTCCATTGTTTTCTTAGCGCTCGTTTTTCACGTTCAGTCAAATCCGATATTTTATTTACCTTGTTTTCAACTTTTTTTTTCTGGTAGTACTACCTGTCTTTAGCTCGTTTAATTTCTTTTTGTTTCTCTGTCATATTATCTAAAAATTTTCTTTTTCTTACATTAGCTTTTTCTCTGTGGCGTAAATAAGCCAAACTTACTTTTGACGTGACAACGTCTTAAATTAGGTTGCGGCTGGGAGTCACTTATGAAAAAGTGTAACGCTCGGTAACGTTACGATGAGTCACCGAACGAGAGAGAGGCCCGCCGAATGCCTTGCGTCTCTCTCCCACTCAACTATGATCGGTCTGCCGCGCGCATTGTGCAATTTAATTATATTCATATCAATAAATATTCTACCGAGAAAAAGACGTTGTCACGTAAAATCTTCGCCCGTAAAACCGACTTTACAGGCAAAAAAAAAAAAAAAAAAAAAAAAAAAAAAAAAAAAAAAAAAAAAAAAAAAAAAAAAAAAACATTTTTTTAAGTGCTTTTTAAGATTTTTTTTTGGTCTTCCCATTTTTATTTGTTTCCATGTTTGCTGCAAGTAAAAACGAAACTGTAATTCCCACAAAATACTAATTTTATATTTATTTAGCATTAATAACGTCATACCGGGAACGTCAAAGTCATTCCGGAAACGCCCCGTCATATTCGGGAACGTTACCATAATGACTGTTCCCGGAATGACGTTTTCAAACATTCGCGCGCTTTCCGGCGCCCGCCATCTTAGATGCCATATTTAGAGGTTAGAGTCAATGTAACAAGAATATTTTTAAGAATTAGATATGAAATAACTGGCATTTTGATTTAACAATCAGTTACACGCGTTCCCGTAATGATATATAATAAAGGTACGATTAATATAAACTGATTGGAAATGTACTTACCATTGAAATCAATATATATTTGCCAACAAAACAAATGACGCCTGACTCACAAAACACTTGTTCACTACTGCAGCACACTAGCGCCAAAAGTTACGTTCAGAAATCAAACTTTCGCCTTTTTATTGCTTCGTTCACAAATATGACGTATACTATGTTGGACATGTTTTTGACGAATCCTGCATTTAAAATATATTTTTTTGTCTAATTTAGATTAAAAAGCTTATTTTTTAGGAACCAATATACTCATAATGATTATTGAAAATGTTTAAAGTTGGATTTTACTACATTTTTGAGTAAGATGAAGCTACAAGTTGTGATTTTGGACGCGTTCCCGAAATGACATTTTGACCTTGTTATTTGTTGTGACAATTAGTTATTTTTGAAGTATATTTTTTAAAGTATAGGTATATCCGACTAATTACAATAGTTTCAAATGCTTATTTACTAAAATTCATACAGATTTATTTTTTTATGAGCTGCCAAAGCAAATTCACCACCTTCGTGGTTTTGGGCCATCTACTCCCAAGCCTGTTGGTTCAATTCATTACAAAAAATACGAAAACCGTCTAAGAACTCATAGAGTTACAGCGTCACATACATTTCGTCATTGAAGCTGAACCATGGGAGCTTCGCTCGCTCCGCCTCAATAAAAATTCTAAGTAAACGTAAATAAAGATACAGCTATTTATGATATAAAGATTAATTTAACAACTTTTTAAATTTCTCTAAAGGCAGTGCAGTTACATAGTGTTGTTTATTATAAAGCGCAATACATCTACCTAAAGATGTGCTTCTCATTTTTTTGAAAAATGAAGCTAGAAACAGCAAGTTTCAAGGCTTTAGAAAAGGTGTTGCGTCGAGCTAAAAAGTATTTATATAATTTGTTCACACACAAGAAAAGAAGCTTATGAAGAGTTCCTTGAAGAGACTAGCGGCCCGTCCCGGCTTCGCACGGGTGGACAAAATTCTTTAAATTTTTTCTATTATGAAATATTTTTCCGTTAGCGCCATCTAGCGTCCGGTAGACGAACTACTTACGGTTAACGCGTTGCTATAGTAACGTTATTGATACAATGGAAAAAGAGCGGACAGTCAAACAACAAATTTGTGATCTTAGATTATAGATTTGTTTAATTATATTTAGTTCACACATTATACATTTAAATAAAACAACTTGTTAAGGGTTTTTTGCGCATAGTTTATATTTAATCCTGACATTTCGACTCCTTAAAGAAGCCCTGATCACAGGATGACTAAGGCAATGGACGTCATAAATTTTCTACTACCTTCACAATATTTGTTTTCTTCAACGTGCCTAATTAAAATATTACGAAAGTAGTAGAAAATATATGTCATCCTGGAATCACGGCTCCTCTTAAGCAGTCGAAACGTCAGAATTTAATATAAATGATGAGCGAAAAATCCTACATAGATTATTTAATTTAAATATTGTTTAACTTGGTTTTTCAGTTTCTCGAAACTTTCCCAGTGTCCCACGTAGTCTACTATTAAATGACGATACAACTTCACCAATTATATAATTATATAGTTTACTCAAAAAGACGATTCTACGACGAACCCCCCTCCCCAGCAAACTCATAATAAATGAAGATTAACCGTTTACGGTGATGGATTGAATCCATTTGTGCAACGTCTTTCTTCCATTACGTACGCTTCTAGAAATAATATCCTATTTTTATTAATTCCATCGTCCACATAACCTTCATTTTGTTATGGAAATAATTAGGAAAGATTGCCGAAAAACGTGGACATTTTTCGCAGACTGTAATATTAGAATTTTGACCGTTGTTGATTATGAGAGTTCTTCAGGGAAACAAAGCGATCTTCTTGGTTTACAATAAGAGTATAATTTCACAAAATGACTCTTAAGTTTAATAAAAATGATAATAAGGAAAAACTGTTACACGTTTCAAACAGTTAAGCATTTATTATTTTAAGTAAAGTTACGGTTAACAAGATGTTAATTATTTTTTTATTTAGGATAGGTTAGCTCTTGATCCCAATCAAGCCCAGGGGCCAAGACAGAATCCACGATGGAAAGAGCTAACCCAGAAGGGCAATCAAATTTGCGGACCGCGCAATCTAGTTTTTACTCAGCTAAAAAATGTCCTTTCAAGTTGACTTACTTTCCGAGGTGTTTTCGTGCCGATCACTGACTATCTCCAGCTTTTCGGTTTGTCATTGTCACCAACTATCAACTCACCTCTCAATTTTGGCTCTTTCATTGAGAGCAATGCTCAATTAGCTTCAAATAAACTTTGGATTCTGGAAAAGGTGAGAAGGTAGTTCACGCCAGAACAGTTGCTCATCCAAGCGCAAGTTCGATCGTGTAAGGAGTATAGTTCTCATCTTTGGGACGATTTCGCCCAACACCAGTCCCACACACTTGAGTCCATTGAGAGAAAGGCCAAGAGGCTTATTGGCAACGATGATCTTTTTTATGACAAGCTCAAAAGCCTTGAGCATAGATGAAAGACATTTCGGAGAGTGTGCAGCAAAATTGCACAACGTTGTTCCGCCATCCCCGTTTTTTTATCGGACAGCCAAATTTACAAATGGCGCCACCATTATATGATTGATATACCAAAGAGTCGCACAAAGCGTTTTGATAATTACCGCTAAGGAGTAGAATACTTTCCCTGAGTCTGTGTTTCCTGACAAATACAATTTAGAGATTTTTAAGTCACGAATGAAAAGTTATCTTCTAGACAAGCGCGTCACATCCCAAATCGCATGAATTTACCATCAAGCGAGATAGCGGTAAAAAAAGCCTACCTATTTACTATTAAAAAAAAAGACTAATGGGGTGCGCGCAATGTCATCAACGGATACCCGATCAGACAAACTTAACGTAACCTGCAATTTTAATCAAATTATCCCAAGTGATTCAGACCAATTTATTATAGGCGAATCGAAGACCAAATACTCGCCAACTATAACACTGGTCATATGCTTAGTATAATAGAATCTTTTGGTGAATAATGGACATTGTGCCACACCATGTGTTTTGTTTCACAAGGGAACTGCCAGTTGTCTTGCCATTATGTCCAACCTTCGATAGATAACCTTTCAAGTGCACGTTTCAAGTTGCTTCGTCTGATAAAAGCTTTTGTTCGAGAATTTATCGGGAAATAAAGATATTTATTTGCTAGAATACATAAAGGTCTTAAAATATTTTATGTTGTCACACCACACTCAACAGGAGTTAGCATGGGAAACAATCATGAAATGAAATGAAAATAACTTTATTCAAATGCACTTAAAATAAGTCCAACATTTTTACCTACCATCAATTCAGGACGTCTTTTAACTGACAAGAAGAATGGGCGCAAGAAACTCGTCAGCTTTAACAGAAGTAACGACATTTACAATGTAATACGTCGTCACCATGCATAATCCACAAAATAAAAACAAAAAAACAAAATTATTCTGTTGTCTGTTGATATAGAATTTATATACCTATATAATTAAAGATATTTCCCACTGCTTCCTCATTGTTATAATATTTTAAAAGAGTAACAGTTGATATATTGTTTTATTCGCCCCTTTATAATTTGTTGCACATAACACCAGCGCAATATGCTGTGGCGTTACGACGAGCGAAGGCCCTTTCGGTAACATATTAATTACTTCTACCAACTTTAATATACTTTAATATAATGTACTTTTATATACAGGTAATAAGTGTACTATGCTCCGAATAATTATTTTTCTCTCTTTCTTAAATATCATTAAATTTACAAAAGTCAATGTTATGATATTTCATTTTACATCATAATAATTTATTTTATAAAAATATATTTCCTTTATCAAACAGATGTTTATGTGATAATTACGAGCTTCTGTAGGTATGTATGTTTATCTTACATATTCATGAATTACGTATGTATGTCTATCCGTTACTCTAGTATCCACAACTCAAGCCTTATAGTGCTTACATTGGGCTAGGCTAATTAAATTATTATTATATTATGATTTATTATTTTAAATTAATAAATTCATTAAAAAATGTTCAACTAACCGTCTCTTTAATTTGATTTTAAATATTTAAAAGGCGGATCTTTAAGTCATCAGGAAACTAACTAAATATTTGAATAGCCATCAAATAACAAATCCTTGAACTGAATTTCATTCTCATCTTCGGTAATCTGGTTTGTTTAGATTTCAAAAAAATAATTAATTGCCTTGTCATTTAAAAAATTAATGTTAAATTTTTATATCTCACGAACTCACGAAATTGTAACAAGAAATAATTCAACTTGCCCCAGGTGTTAAGAGTCAAACCCGCATCTCTTCGCTATCCAAGCGATAGCTCTTTCCATTATTCTACCCATATCCGTCGAAGTGCGAGGATCAAACGCTTAAATAACCAACGATATAATAATTACATAACCTGTTTCTTGTTTATCGATTGTTTGATACTTGTAAAAGTATTCGATGTTGAAAATAGTTAACAAAACATGAAAAGAGCAGTTTAATTAGTAAAATACTCTGCCGAATAGCGAAGGATGCAGGTTCGAATCCCGCCGTCATGGGACAGGTTGAAATTTTTCTTTTAATAATTCCATTAATATGGAATATATCATATCTTATCTTTGGAATAAATCAGATCAATTTAAAATAGAAATTACTTTTTAACGGATAACTATCCGTATACTTTATATTTATAAATATTTCCTACATTTAGAATAATTAGCCTAGCCCAAAGTAAGCACTGTAAGACTTGTGTCATGGATACTAGGGTAACGGATATACATATATGATACAAAAATATGTAATATTCATAGAAATATATATATACACCCATGACTCAGGTACAAATTCTCGTATTCATCATACAAACATCTGCCCCTACCGGGATTCGAACCCAGGACCGTCGGTGCGAAAGGCAGGATCGCTACCGTTGCACCAAACGGTCGTCAAAATATATATTTAATCCTGACGTTTCGATTTATTAACAGGAGCTGTGATTACAAGATGACTATGGTAATGGTCGTCATATAGCCTACTTTCACAATATTTTAATCGGGCACGGTCTTAACTTTTAAATTAAATTTAACGCGACAATCTATAATCTAAGATCACAAATTTGTTGTTTGTCTGTCCGCTCTTTTTCCCGCTCTTTTTCCATTGTATATGCGTTACCATAGCAACGTGTTTACCGCAAGTAGTTCGTCTACCGTACGCTAGATAATATTTAATTATAGAAAAAAAAAATATTTGGTCCACCCGTGCGAAGCCGGGACGGGCCGCTAGTATTATATATGAACGTGCCTGATTAAAATATTGTAAAGGTACAAGGTAGCATGTATGACGACCATTATCTTAGTCATCCTATGATCCTTTACGCGCAGTATGCGCAAGTATTCGTAAAAAGTCTTTTGGTTTCTTTCTTTCTTTCTTCCTTTCTTTCTTTCATTTTAATTAAACCAAAATAACTTTCAACAAACGATAGTACTACGTCTTCATGATGTAAATTAACCATTTGCTGTCAGATTTCCAGAACACAATTACTGATTTCTGGACCGATTTTTTTGCTAACTTTTATATTTGTATTTTATGAACGACTAATCGCTCACATCAGATTGTTCATAAAAAAAATGTCTTTAATATTTAATCATCCGTGTCAGGTTAGTGCTAGTTATATGCTTATTCAAACTAGTGTATGCGGACGCTATAAAAATAAATAATTCATAGAAAAAAAGACACTTAAAATAATTTCCCATGAGACAACTCAGACGCACAGATGTTGCAGACACATTTAAATGTCTTTTGTTTGAAGTATATTTAGTTATTTCACTAAAATATATTATATAGGTAGCCAGCCTTCCGTTTCCTCCGTTTTTATAGGATACATTTCGGAGAGTATGCAACAGATTTGCACAGCCTTGTTCTGCCGTCCCCATTTTTGCAAAATACAACCAGACTTA
The DNA here is from genome assembly GCA_927399485.1 of Calamotropha paludella. NCBI lineage: Eukaryota > Metazoa > Arthropoda > Insecta > Lepidoptera > Crambidae > Calamotropha > Calamotropha paludella. The sequence continues at coordinate 1,287,973 of OV656822.1, forward strand.
TAAATAGGCTCCACCATTATATAGTTGATATACCAAAGAGTCGCACTAACGGTTTTGGTACCAATTTTGTGATCCGTAACGCTAAAGAGTGGAACTCTTTGCCTGAGTCTGTCTTTCCTGATAAATACAATTTAGGGGTCTTCAAGTCACGAGGGATTAGGTATCTTCTAGGCAGGCGCGTCACATCCTAGATCGCATCGACGCTTACCATAAGGCGAGATAGCGGTCAAGCGGTCTATTCACGGTAAAAAAATTGATATACATTGCAGTTTACGTTAGATTAGATATATTTTATCCATTGCTAGCCAGCATTGATGTAAATTACACCAAGTCTGTGTACCAGTGACGAAAAGAACTAGAAAATATATATGTTGGAAAGGATGTACTTCTCATTCATGAGACAATGCTGGTCTACAGCGTAAAAAGTAGAAAGGTACTTGAAATTTTCGACGAGGTTTGGTAGCTCAATTGAAATAGCGTTAGTCCGGATATCTTAAGGTCGCAACTTCAGTTCCCGCCTAAAAATTTACTTCTGAGCCGAGGCGATTTTTTCTAGTATTTTCCTTTTAAAATAATTGAAAAAAAAAAAATCACAAAATGTACTCTGTCTTGAATGATTGAGATAATCTTAAAATATTATTACACGTTTATGTATCGTTCTACCCGCTATATTTATAACACCGTTCTTCTACAGGGTCATAATATTAAATTCATATATCCCCAGTCAGCGCATTTATCCTGACCAGTGAATCCATGGCCCTTATCCTACTCTTCAATATGGATTATATTGATTCGCACTTGATTTGATTGCTTCCAAACAGCTGTCATTACCCTGTCTTTCCAGGGGAATGACTTTACAGTGAATTTGGCCGACGAAATGAGGCGTGAAACAGATTTAATGCGAGGGTCGCATTTGAATGTCTGATATGGATTTGTCAATACGAATTACTCATATTTTTAATTTTATGTTAAGTTGATAAATATATATTTTGAATACCGTTTGGTAACGGCAACGAGATCCCTCCTCTCGCATCGACGGTACTAGGTTCGAGTCGCAGAAGAGGCAGATGTTTGTGTAAAGAATACGAACATTTTATACTCGAGTCCTGAGTAATAAGTAGTTAAGTATAACTCTTTAAATATTTAAAATCTATGTATTATAGAATTAGATATAGATTTATCATCATACACCGATATCTGAATTCCTGGTAGGACCACTACCTTTTCACTAACTGGCCATCTCATACTTATCAACTTAATATCGTGATATAAAATATTATCACATTATATAATTACAATTATGTTAAATAACAAATATAAAAACTATGAACCGAAACTAAAATATAAGTCAGAGAAAAGAAATATTGGGAAAAAAACTAAAAAGGTGTAAATCAGCCTCACCACTACTGTTAAGAAAGGTGCCCAAAAGGATCGCAGTGTTTCCACGTTTGACAGCTATACTTATACGTTAGCCTAAGAAGCTGCCAGAGCCCCAGTCGCTTCAATTAAACGGGCAGACATTCCTGTGAAAAAGAGCTTGGTTTTCCGGCCCCATGAAACTATAGTCTCCACACCGAAGGGAAAAATATAGGGATGTGTAATTTGTCGTTATATAAAAATAAAACCCTTCGTACACTATTGAGTTTACTACCATTTTGGAAATTTGCTCGGTCCTTCCGAGAAGAATTGGCAAAAGAAACTCGAGAGTGACGGACCTCCATCTTACTTTATTATTTGCAAAAAGAGCTAACTACGTCACTAGGTCTTGCAACGTGTGTTTTTAGAGATATAATTTTTTAAATATTGGATCACAAGCAGGTGGAACTCTCCAACCTTTATCTCTATTGATATTAATATGTTTCCTCATTTCAATAGCCTCGCGTAGCATCCTAGGAACAAATCTTTGTTGTCTAGCGAGAATTTGAGGTTTATCGAATCGAATGAACTTCAAGTGAAATCTAATGAATGTTAGGATAAATATACAATAAATTATACGCAAAATTCGTAAAAAAATCGTTGTTTGATTAAAATGTGAACAGAACCAAACATAAAAACACTGTGATAAAACTTTGTAGCAATGTTTATTTATACATTCGTTCACATTTTGTTCATTAAAAATAATTCGCCTCTCGTAACGTAGTCATAACCATAGTCAGTAATTTCCCAACGGATAGCGTTGTAATCACCAGTGATTGCGAAAGCCATTTTAATTGATTTTATATTGCTGTCATCACTCCTCGCGCCAGGGGACTGACTTCAGTATATATATGGCTGGAAAATGTATTTTTATAATTAAAACCTTATTTTATGGGAATAAAGGGATAATTTTATAAATCAACGATTAGACCTGTCTTGATGAATATCCTGTTATGAAATTATAAAGAAAATATATAAAATAAGGAATGAATATGTTTAAGAGCATGTTTGAAAGTTGTGCCAGTGCAAAGTACCGTATTAAGTGAGGGATGGATATGATTGCGAGTAGATGATAGGTAAGAGAAAGACCACAGGAAGGAAGAAAGAGAAAATAGATGATAATATTTTGTTAGTCTGATTTAGTTTTAGCAAAAGTAATAATTATGTTTTTTTTATATTAACATTAATTAGCCTAGCTCAAAGTTAGCACTCTAGAGCTTGTACTCGTATTATGGATTCTAGGGTAACCAATGGACATACATTTATGACACGTAGGTATGTTATATTCTCTTTCTCTATATGATTTAATAATATAATATACTATGGTACAAAACTAGTATTCCCGCTTGAGAATAATATTGTTTTTTCTGGATTATGTATGGTGACGACGTATAATATTGTAAATGTGGTAACTTCTGTTAAAGCTGATGAATTTCTTGCGCCTTTCTACTTGTCAGACAAAAGACGTCCTGAATAGGTGGTAGGTGAAAATTGTTGGACGATTCAAAACAACTTATTTTAAGTGCATTTGAATAAAGGTGCTTTTATATTAATTTTACATTAAGTAATTATTATAATGGTAAAATTGGTTAATCAGTCAATACAATACAAGAATTGCTGTTATACGTTTCCGTACTCAATTTTACCTCCAAGTTCAATCGCTTTTCAAATACTTTTTTTTAGTATAAAGACAAAGATTAGAATCCATTAGATATATCAGAAATCTCGCACGTATCGAATATATTGGCTGAATTGAACCACAGATTTGCTAAAATCCATCATAATTTCATCTATATAAAGCTCAAAATCCTTCAAACATGTCGGAGTTTGCAAAATGATCATCTGACCACATAACTCTTCAGCTTATAAAGGTGTACAAACACAGTGCGGAGAAAAATGTTAGGATATTAAGGCCCCGGTCATAATGTAAGACTTTATTAACGGACGCAGATGTTGCTAGACGACTTGCGAATAAGCACGCGACCCTACGTTTTTTTCTAAGTTTTTTGATGTTAAGCTTGTAGAATAATATTTTTTATAGGTATCCACACAATGTTGTCATGAATTTACTTCTTACACTTCCACGCACATTACGCATTTAAATAAAACAACTTCGTAACGATCTTTGCGTCAGGATTAAATATAAAGAAAGTGCAAAAATTCGTGAAAAATTTTGTTCTATTAAAATTTTATCATGCATTGTTATAAATATTGAAATAGATTGATGATATTTACCCTTCGGTATACCCCTCGGACGTTATTTATCTTAGTGAGTGAAACAAGACAGAAAAAAGAGATAGCATTCATTGAAAATTACTGAGTCTACCATCAATTTAATCAGAACGGACATAAAATTTACATCGATGATGGGTAAATAAATAATCGGTATTCTCGGCCCTATTTAGTAACTGAATGTTTGTTGAAATTACGAGTCTCGATATGTTCTAGTAAACCGCATTTCTAATAATAAATCGGTACAGTAGTATAGGGCGCGGTGCAGTTTCTAGGGAACGTCTGTTTGCAGCGCTGGTTATGACGAAAGTGAGTACAACACCACGCCCGCTGCGCCACCTAGACTGCATAGCACCGCCAGACGGCGCTTGCGTTCCAGAGCAACTTCAAGCTGATTATTAGTACGGACTCATGACGTTAAAGCAACCGTGATCATGGCTAAGATGCGACATAAAAATCTTATTTGAAATTAATATATTTTACCATGTGACAGTACTAAATAAATACATAAACTGATTATGATGAGATTAATTTTAGTTAATGTAGTAATACTTAAAGACATATAAATCTATACGGCAGTTAATTATCTTATAGTATAACGTTAGTACTTCCGAAACCTTTAGGATTGCATTGCATTAAGGGCATATTAAATTTACTATCCCTTTGCTCTGAATGAAGTAGTCGCGTTATAGCGATGCGTAAGATGGATTAATAAAGATCACATTTATGAGCTCAAATTCATCTACTGGTTAATACCAAGGCTTTGTCTGTTTTATGATACGAATAGAGAATGAATGAACTTGTATATTATTATTTTGACGACCGGTATTGCCGAACGAGAGTGAACGAACCTTCCCGGGTTCGAGTCTGAAGGGCAGATATTTGTATCATTTTGTGTTATGGTAAAATTTATCACACTAATAGTTTGTAACCAGGATTAAGACATATAATACATTTTAATTCGGAAAATTTAAGTGTTTCCTTAGAAAGCGCGGTAATTTTTTTTTTGACATACCGAACATCAAGCGAATGAAACTGCCAGCGAAATTTAGTATTAAATAAATTTTAGACAACATGTGATTTTTTTATCCCAAACTAAGGACGAGTTTTACTATGGATACTGAAATAATAATATTTCGTACATTCACACCAATGAGCCTAGCCCTAAGTAAGCACTACAAGGCTAACCCCAAAAAAATATTAACTTAGTAGTTAAAATATATGCATTCTAAAATATTTCAACTGTAAATGTAAAAATTCCATACCCAAAAAATATTTTCACAAAGAAACAGTTTCTAGATATTTCACTTTGTTTATGCTATAACACCTTATTTTATGCCAATTTTCATGATTCCAGGTCAACGGGAAGTACACTATTAGTTTTAATTCCCTCGTGAATGTCAAGAGAATGTTAAGTATTCGATATAACTTTACTTTTTAAACTTTTTGATGTACTCATTAAGAATAAATTTTATCTTTATCTTATCTTGGGAAACACACAGCCTTTTTCTCCACGTCAACATTATACATTCCTTCACTAAGTCGCATGCAACTACTAGTTTATTATAATTTTAAAAAGTCTGAACTTACCCATACCAATTTTTATATTGACGACCGTTTGGTGAAACTGTAGCGATCCTGCCTTTCGCACCGAAAGTCCTGGGTTCGAATCCCGGAAGGGGCAGATGCTTCTATCATAAATACGAGCATTTGTATCTGAGTCACTGGTGTTTATATATATTCCTATGAATTTTACTTATATATGTATAATATATATATATATATGTCTATCCGTTACCCTAGTATCAATCCAAGCCTTACAGTGGTTACTTTGGGCATGGCTAATTGGTGTGAATGTAAGAAATATTTATTTATCTATTTATATTTACCGCATTTTTTATGTTTCAGGTAAGTGCAACAATGTTGGAGATCAGGTTTGTAAGAAAATTATTGTGATGAGACCTTTTTAATGCCACCTTTTCCGTGCGCTATCTGAGAGTAGAAAAACACCAACTCTTTACAATAAGGAGAATCATAAAAGACGACTAATAATGGAGGTCTTACACCTTCCGTGGACCATAAATTGGGCAAAAGCGTTTTAAAATTAAAGACTCTAACGGTAATCTTTGACCCGCCTGCTTACCATAGAGATTATAGCAAAACTGTACCTTTTTCGGCTTCTATCCAGCAGTAGACGTCTTTCGGTTGAGATGATATTACTTTAGGTGAAAAGGAAAAAATATGTAATACTGGCTGACTGAGCCACGCGTTGCTGTTTTAAATTAAAATAAAACCTATCCTATGTCCTAAGTCAGAACAAATCCAGCAAAATGAAAAAAAAACAAATTTGGTTGAGTAGTTTCGGAGTTCATCGCGGTCAAACTGTGACAATCATCTTTAAAGATGTCGAGAAAATTAAGTAAACAATTAATTTTGTCTATATTCATATCTTTATACACTTTTATGATTTATTGTGACGACAGTTTGGTGCAACGGTTTCGAGCCTGCCTCTCACTCTGTCCCAGTTTCGAATCTCGGAAGGGGCAGACGTTTGTGTTATAATGTTAAGTTATGAGAAAGGGAAGAACTTGAAGTTCAATTACACCGGACCGTGGCTTTCAATGGGAGTTTTCGACACAACGCCACCAAGTGGAACAATATTCCACCTCCACTGAGGCACTTAAAAAATAAGTGCCACTTCAAATGCCAAATGAAGGCATACCTTCTCTCTAAACAAAAGTTAGGTATTCCCAAGTTCTTTAGCCGGTAGCGATACCTAAATATTCATTTGAATTATATTATCGTTCGTACTTCATAACTTCATAATATATTTTTATATATTAATATATTTTTATATATTAATATATTTTTATATTAACTGACAACATCACCGTTAATATAAAAATATATTAATATATAAAAATATATTATATGATAGAAAAACACTAGAAAATATCGACTTGGGTCACAAGGGAATCGAACCCGCAACCTTTGGAAATCCGGTCCAATGCTCTCCCAATTGAGCTACCGAGCCTTGCGAATAGGGAATGCAAATCTCGCGAGATTGGGGCTCAAGCGAGATCTCGCGAGTTTATGAATAACAATACTGCGAGATCTCGCCAATTTCGAGATCTCGCGAGATTAGCAGTTTGGTGTGTTTTTTTTGCAAATAATCACAATATTTGAATAAATTAGGAAAGAATAATAAATATTATGAGTATTATAAGATAAACATTTATTTTCACGAATTTTTTCAATAGCCTTTTATGTATCAATCAAACATTGTTTGACGTATCTGTCTATAATTTTTAATAAACTTCTAAGTTGTAAACTTTGCCATACGTATCTATCAAATAACAAATGAAAGAAACGACCAGTCTTCTCTTCTAATATCAAACAAAAATCTTTAAGTAATAAAACAGTTCTTTTATAACAAACATTGTTATGTTTGTTACGAGAAGTCAAAAAAATGAAACTTATCATCTAAGTTGAGTTGACTATTAAACTGAGATATTATTATCAATTAAATGAAACTATATCTACTCAGTAGATCCATTTGATATTACAGATTAATCAACAATATATACCAATTAGTCAGACTATTAGAAATTACAGATTAATTAACAAAATATACTAATCAAATGAAAGAAAAACGTAACGACGTAACGACAGATCGCAACTCCGTCCGTGTCAGTAGTTGCGAACACTCGTCGAAATTTTCTACTACCTTCCTGATTTTTCGCTGTAGGCCAGCGTTGTTTCATCAATGAGAGGAACATCCTCTCGTATTCGAAAAAAACATTTTTACAAATGTTTGGGATATCGATGAAGATGAAACAGCCATTTAGTTTTATATTTTTTTATCTCATAAGATCGCATTGAAAAATGCATAAAATATAAAAAAAATATAAAAATAGGTTGGACACCCAAATATCTGCTGTTATGTTACATTTCATTATTTAGTAAGTTATTATTAAGCTCCAATTTCATATGTTTTAAAATATCACACACACCGGTGTTGCTGGTCATCGTCTTTGTTGGTCACACGTGGTTGTAGCTGAAAATCAGCAATTTAATTAGCGAGTAAATACGATACTGAGCTGCGACCCTTGCGTACTGCTGCGGCACACACACACATTTTTGTTACGAAGGACTTTGTATTATACCTTAAGATATGATTATGGTATTTTCGTTAATAATGCATGTGTATGTGGAGTGGGAAATAAATCTTTTATTTATCTATATGATAATTCTTTGAATATATCATATCTAAATATCATACATGTATGTGTATCCGTTGCCTTATTATCTATAATACAAGCCTTACAGTGCCTTGGACTAGTTTAATAGGTGTGAATGTAAGAAATATAATTCATTTCGTTTAGTTGATAATGCTATAATCATTTAGTTATAAATTCTGCTTCAACATATAAATCTACGTCAATTTCATGCCACTCTTCGGTAATAAATCGACTCTCCGTGATTTAAGAGGTGATTTTTAACGTAAGAGGGTGCCGCAAGTAAATATTATTGGGCCGCTACATTATATAACGACAGAATTTTCCAAATGTAACAAGATTTTTGGAATTCTTTAATTCTAAATGGAACTTTCTGGAGACATGTAGGTAGCAAAATATATTATCATTAATTTTGTTATTATTATTGACATTTTGTACTTGTATTTGGTGTATTTTTTTGCTCTATGAACCAAGTAATTTGTTTTTTATCTTGTGACTTTTTAATCTGACTATTTCCTGCATAACACCTGCAAAGGAATCCTGTGGATATCTGACAATCTGACTTATTACAGATGTAGGTACCCGTGTTTCGTGCGCAATAAATTATTATTATTATTGGAGCGGAACTCCCATGGATTAACTTCAATGACGAAACGTCTGTTACGCCTTAATTTCCCGAGTTCTTAACCGATTTAAATAATTTATGTGTGGAATTGAATCAACACATTTAGGACCAGATTGTGACAGAGTTAATGGAGTTTTGAAATTCGCGAAAATAAAAAAGTTATGATCAAAAAACATGAGTTCTATGGGATTTCCCATTGCAACAAAAAGCGCGCGTTTTTTTTAAAGTTTTCATTCTTATTTCAAATTACGGAACAAGACCTCATTACCACTGGCCTGATTTATATACTGGAGAATATTTCGAAATACAACCATAATATTACAATGCGTGCCATATCTTGTAATTGCATTAGGTATAATTCTAACAATTCATAAATATATTTACTATGTCATTTGTTCACAATATATCGAACAATAAATTTATTCAATGTGAAGAAATAAATAACTCACATAAATGAAGATTAAAACCAAAAATACAAGGCCGGTTATTACAAAAAATTAGATTCATCAATAGATTAATTCTAAATTCTGCATTCAAAATATTCTTTAAGTGTGTAGAAGCACATATCTGCTAACCATTTTGTGAGCCTTTTAATAAATAAAAGTACTGGTAACTCCCGTATCGCTTTAGATATATGATTATACACTTTTGATGACGTCACATTACTGTTTTTGTGACTTACTTCTACAGTCAAGAACTCTAATCTTGATTGGATATTTTCGTGTGTACACCTATACCTACCTACCTACCTATAATTAACTTTAAATTGTTGTAATAAATAATGGAAACCACATTAACTTTTCACTTCATGAAGTGGAAGAAAGATAGATGTGCCACAAGTCGAACGCTTAGGCCGATCGTGCCTCTCTATCGCTTGTTCTGCGCTCTCACTTGCACGCGGAACGTTACCCTTTTTTGTGCGTGCAGCCGGTATTCATCGATTTATAAGACGTTATTACGTCAAAGAAGACAGAAAAAAGTTTATCAAAAAAGTTTATCAATAACTCCCACTAAAACCTATACATAAGAATAGTTCACCATTTACATATTCGAATACCATTAAGGTTGATTACAAAACACAAAAAGAAAGCCTGGTTTTCACAAGGCGTATATTGCTTCCTTCATTCGTTATATCCTATAAGAAACACATACTTCCATCTCGATATAATCTCGAAATAATTTTTTTAGCAATGTTATTCCATTCCAATTTCGGAAGCAAAAAAGGAGGAACAAAATGGGAAATAACAAAAGAAATATTCCCACAGGGACCTCGTAGTGTTATTTGTTTGTTAAAGAAAACGAGCTATACAGAGTTTGGCTGGCACCGATTCTATTTGGTTTCCCGTGAGATTTTATTGATTGTTTTGACAATGGTTACGAAGTCAACGTAAGTAGTAAATACACACGAAAGCGTGAATCCGGGTTGCGTAAATATAGCAATAAATGAATAATGAATATCCCAGAATCTAAGAATGCTAACTCAGTGAAATAAATTATGTTTAATAAATAATTAAATACCTTTTAAATAAAGTATTGAAATATGTTAGTTAATTTGTATTATACTAGCGGCCCGTCCCGGCTTCGTACGGGTGGACAAAATTCTTTAAATTTTTTCTATTATTAAATATTTTACGTTAGCGCCATCTAGCGTCCGGTAGACGAACTACTTGCGGTTAACGCGTTGCTATTGTAACGCGTATACAATGGAAAAAGAGCTGATAGACAAACAACAAATTTGTGATCTCAGATTATAGATTCATAAAAAAACACTAATCTCATCTTGAAACAAAAATAGAAAAACATGATTATCTACAACATTATAACTGTCTAACATTTTAGTACTTGATACTATTAATACTGCGGTTATGTAGTTTGGCAGACGATGTTGGAGAATATTCTTCAATTCTCTTAAGTCAACAATTTTGAGATCTCGAAGCGTGTGTTAAATGTGATAATAATATAAATTATCGGTGTGTACCTACCCTTAACCCTCACAGTGTGTCCCTAGGTTAAGTTGATATTTTAAAATATTCCAATAAAATTCTTTTTAAGTTTATGTGTGTCGCAGCGTCAACAGTTAAAATACGACATGCGCGGAAATGATGACACTGCAACATCCGTTGCATTATACTTTACCAATTTTTAATTATTTATTATAGTCTAGCGACCCGCCCCGACTTGATCTACTGACCGGATGCAATGCTCTAGTATATTATGCATGTATTATCCCTATAAACCTTCCTCTTGAATTACTCTATCTATTAAACAAACCGAATCAAAATCCGTTGCGTAGTTTTCAAGATTTAAGCATACATAGGGATATAAGGACAGAGAAAGCGACTTTGTTTTATACTATGTAGTGATTTAACTGGCATCCGTTGTAGAGCTGCCATTCATTGTAATAGTTTTTTTAAAAATCCCAGTTCCGCTGCTGGATTAATTCGTAATCGGAGACAGGTTTCGATGTCTATGCTATATTTGAAAGCTTCGTTTCTTTCGGGCGTCCCTAGATGGCACTTTTTTATTTATTTTTAGATTTCCTTTTCATTGTATATAAAGCACGATATTAATAAGCTGTATGTGTCACTTAAACTAGGCGATGTAGTCGCAAAGCATAAAGCTACGCTAACACCATATATTGGAGCGGAGAATAATAGCTAAAAAAGAAAAGATATTTTTTGTTCAATGGGAATTTTGCGAATTTTCAATATTCGGACTCCGTCACAATCTGGTCCTAAACCTGTTGATTCGATTCCACACATAAAATAATAAAATTGGTTAAGAACTCGGGAAGTTATGGCGTAACAGACATTGCGCCATTGAAGCTGATCCATGGGAATTAATACCAAAATTTTTCATTTGCCCTTTGTAATACTAATCATAAATAGGAAGAATAATTTTATCTCCGACCAATGAAGCAATTTAATGATATGCCAAATAATTTTGATGTGGAGGTATTTAATATGAGTTTCCGTGCGGCGAAGGCATTTTATCCAATTATATCTTTTAGTTTTAAAGTAGGTCTTGTTGAATAAATGAATATAGAATCTTTTGTGCGTTTATTTCTTGACTCAGCATTGCCCTATTCCTCTGCTGCTTAAATAACCTTTATCTACCGATGCTCTCATATTAGTTATTTCAATTTTAACCGTCACACAATTAACTTTAGTTTCAACTACCACTCCTGAAAACACAAATGAAACAGTATTACTCTTTTCATTTCTTCAGCGAATGCGGAAGCTTATCTGCGCACTTTTACTGCATGCTGCAAACGTCCAGAACTGGGTTAACTGTTATTGTTTGCAACTTATTGCTCTGCCATTTAGGTTTGGGTGGTAATCTATTTTAATATCCTCCGTAATGGACCACTGCTGAAGATTATCTTTGTTTACAATTGAAAATTAACAGAAAATTGGTGCGGGTCATCTCCATCCGGCACTATACAGAGAGATATAATAACATAGATAATAACAGCGACATCTAGGGACGACCGAAAGAAGCGAAGCTTTATAGTATAAAGCGTAAGAACTAAGCGTTACAGAAAATTGATATAAAACGACGCCAGCCACGCTCACTGCCATGAGTTGAAGCGAGACAGAAGGCCACGCACTCGGAGGTGGGAAGGTAGCTGGCTCCTATATACATCATGTAACAGTACTAAATCTGACGCTCTCGTGTAACGGTCAAATCTGACGCTTAGCTGGGATCGAGTGACCGCGCGGCGAGCGCCTATATGCGAGCCCGAACCTCCGTAAAAAAGCTTAGCTTCAATAATATTTATTATATTCACATCAATCAGCCTAGCCCAAAGTAAACACTGTAAGGCTTGTGTTTTGCATACTAGGATAACGGATGGACTTACATATATGATACATAAATATTTATAAAAATATATATAAGTACCCATGACTCAGGTACAAATGCTCGTATTCATCACACAAACATCTGTCTTTTCCGGGATTCAAACCCAGAACCGAAAAGCTAAAGGCCGTTGCACCAAAAGATCGTTATTATCAATATGAAATAGGAATAAATAAAGTATCAAACAAAAAAACAGTGCCCGATAGAAGTAAAGCTTTATAGTATATTGCGAAAAAGAGATAGAAGGCTAGGCCAGCCAGGCACGCTGAGGTGAGGACGTATACAATGTGTCCCGTCACCAGTGTCGCAGCCTTTAATGGTGTGAAATATGGCATTTTTTTATCGACATATTGCGCCTAAAATTTGTTTTTTCTCAAAAAGCCAAAAATTAAAATATACACAAAAAGAATCTATTCGTTTTTCTTTAATTATTTTTTTCAATGTTTTTTTCCATGACAATTAAAACCTGATGGCTGTGTAACTGTTGTCTACATGTTTAGCTATCAAATGACACCTTTTTAATGTTGATAGGACATTTATATGAGTAGTGGTGGTTGAATTAGTATGAGCCCAGGCCTTGATTACCAAGAAAACAAAATGGCGGCCATTTTATTACCGTAAGAGAAACCCAAAGATTTCACACCATTAAAGGCTCCAACACTGGTGACGGGACATATTGTATATATGTTGTAACGGTACAAAAATCTGACGCTCTCGTGTAACGGTAAAATCTGACGCTTAGCAGGAATTGAGTGGCCGCGCGGCGACAAAATATGTCATAGTGAAATGGTAAATATTAAAAAATATATAACGCTAATTAAACGAGACGAATTCTAATTTAAGTAATATATACATTAGTAAACATTTTACAACAATGGCCGCAACGAAGTACGCTGCAGTTAAAACTACATAACCCATTTTACGATCTTTTGTCGAAAACAACACATGGCCGTTTTCTGGGAAAGCTAAATTAGTTAACTGGACAATGTACGCTTGTTACCGGGATATTGTATTCATTAAAAACTAACATTTGAAAATTAAAGTAACTATTAAATATAAAATGAATAAGAATAAAATATAAATTACTAGCTGACCTAGCCATGCGTTGCTGTGCTATAAATTGAAATAAAACCTATCCTATCTTTTAAGATAGATCAAATAACAGATAGTTACGAAGTTTGATCAAAATCGGTTAAGTAGTTTAGGAGTCCATCAAGGACAAACAACGTGACACGTAATTTATATATATTAAGATTTTAATGGAAAAACACTTGAAAACATCGACTCAGTTCACTAGTGAAATTTCAGGAAACGAACCCACAACCTTTGGAAGTCCGGTCCAATGCACTCCCAATTGAGCCACCGAGCCTTATGAACAACCATCGAAATTTTCTAGTACCTTTCTACTTTTTACGCTGTAGGCCAGCGTTGTCTAATCAATGAGAGGAACATCCCCTCGTATTTGAAAGAATTTTTTTTACAAATGTTTGGGCAATCGAATAAGATGAAACAGCCTTTTAGTTTTATAATATTATATATTTTTTACAATATATAATGTACATTAAGCGGGCCGGGGGTTGAATCCGGCAATTCGGAGTGGTGAAACCTTGAAAACCGGTATGAGAGCCACTCAAGGTTTTGAGAGTCGCACATAACTGGTGCCCATAAAAAAGACTCTTCAACAAACAAGATTCGGGAAAGAAATCGTAAAACAACGTATCGGTCCATTTATAGCCACTTTGGATGAGGATGCTGTCTTTATCAGGATAATGGCCGATCTTATACTAGTTGGATTGGGAAACAACAGAATCTATCCGCCAATCACGATTCCAGAGCTCAAAATTGCTTTCGTAGAGGAAAGCAATTTCCCATTCTATATCGAAAAAAATTGAAAAGACAAATAGGCGCCACCGTTAGATGGTTGATATGCCAAAAAACGCACTAAGCGTATCGTATAAGTTCCAATTTCGTAATCCGTGCCGCTAAAGAATAGAACTCTTTGCCTGAGTCTGTGTTTCCTGACAAATACAATTTAGGGATCTTCAAGTCACGAGTGAATAGGTATCTTCTAGGCAAGCGCGTCAGATCCTAAATCGCATCGTCGTTAGGCGTCAAATGCCTGCGTATTTAGTTTATAAAAAGGTAGGTTTATTTATCTTTGTTTTATGATTAGTTTGCATATGTATTTATGTTTTTTTTTATTTAATAGAAAATGGCTGAGAAATGTTATTAATTTAAATTAAAGTGTATTTAATTGTCAACATATTTGAGTTATTATTGTCTTTTTGACATTTTAACTTGACTATGATTGTTTAATCCATTATATTGACATAATTTTGACTATTCTTTTATTACCTTTATTATTATTAAAAAAAAACATTTTTTTTGCAACTTGTGCGTTGGAGAACTCTGTAAACTTGCATTGTTTTTGATTAATAAATAAATATGCATTCTAAGTTTGCTAGATGTTTAAATAGCTTTATGTGACCTAGATTTGTCACTTTTGAGTGTATTAATATAAATTTGCTAAAAGAGAATTTATAATAATACTTAAAATACGAGTATACCATTATCTCGTGCTAAATATAAAATATTTTACCATATAATAAGATTTAATACAGCTATAAAAACGGTAATTAAAAAACTAAAAAATCGACTGCGTTTCTTTGTAATTTGAAAATGAAAAAACCCTAAAACAAGAAGAAAAATTGTAGCTGTCGGGACCCATTCTAGAAAGTCGGGTAAAAACAAACACATCTCCGATCCCTCACGTAGCATCTTATATTTTAAACCTTATGGAAATATGTCATTGTGAATGCAACAAATAAATTAATTTGTCTCAGCCAAATGTCGTCCACGACTGGACAAAGGCCTCTCCCAAGGATCTCCACAATGACTAGTCCTGCGCTGCCAGTATCCAGGTGCTTTCCGCGACCGTCACCAGATCTTTGGTCCACCGAATGGGAGGCCTGCGTACACTGCGTTTTTCGGTTCATGGTCGCCACTCGACAACTCATCTGCCCCAATAGCCATCAGTTCTATGAGCTATGTGCTCCGCCAGTTAAGTTTGCCAATTCTGCGGCCTTTGTCGGTTACTTAGGCTGTCCTATGTAAATACATAGTTGAAATAAACTAGATACAACATAAAAAAATCGGAACCAAATCTAAAACATGGATATAAAAAATATTGAAAAAAAAACTTAAAAATGTGACAGTCAGCCTCACCGCTATTGTTGAGGAACGCAGCATAAGGCTGGCAGTGTTTCCTCGTTAAATTGCTAAACATTGGCCAAAGAAGCTGCGTACTGAAGTATATTATTAATAATATTTCTTACAATACACCAATTAGCATAGCCCAAAGTAAGGATTGTAACGCTTATTTTATGGATACTAGAGTAACGGAAAGACATACATCCCTTCTAATATTATAAATATGAATGTAAGTTTGTTTGTTATGCTTTCACGCAAAAACTACTAAACCGATCATCATGAAACTTCGTACATATATTCTTGGTGGTATTAGAAGTAGCATAGGATATTTTTTTTAAAAAAATGCGGGTGAAGCCGCGGGTAAGAGCTAGTATATGATATATAGATATTAAATATTTATAGAAATATACAAATACTAATAACTCAGATACAAATGCTCTTAATCATCACACAAACATCTGCCCCTACTGAGACCCGAACCCAGGACCATCGATACGAAAGGCAGGATCGCTACCGTTGCACCGAACGGTCATCAATTATTAAATATCATAAGGATTTAATCCCAAAATGGCTTCCGATTATAATATTAATTATAAATAATTAAGAATAATTAAATATAATTCCGGATATAATTAATGGAGTAACTACTAATACGAAATTCTCACAACTTGACGTAAGACAGCATACGCTTTGATACAAATTGAATTGTAATATAAGATTTAATATAGAGATTGCCTAAAGATTAATGAAAACCATTAATACGTTATCAAAAGCACCTGAGGCCTTAGTATTTAGACGTCTGTACTATATATCTTCTGCGTAAAATATTACTATAATTATTTATGTATGAGCGCCCCTAGCAGTAAACGTCAGGAACTACGAATCTTCATAGAAATCTGAAAATGATGGTGCTCGGTTCCTTCAAAGCTGTAAACCACTTTAATTCATCTGCCCTGTAGCTATATAAAAGGAGCCTGTATCTTTGTTAAAGACCATATGAGTAACTTAAAAAAATACTCATAGAAATTAATTATAGGGCCAAACTAATATTTTAGTTCTCTAATTCATTACTAGATGTCGTTGTACCGTTTTGAATGACAGTATTAGACTGCATCTGATTTACTTCAAATGTTGTAAAATTTTATATGGGCTTCCAATAATACAAATTCAAGTGCAGTTCATTTTTTTTACATACAAGATTGACTCTTGGTCTTTTCGTTACTATATGATGATCGTATCGATATGATGCGGTTGCTTAGAAGATACCTATTCACTCGTGACTTAAAGACCCGATTATTGTATTTATCAGAAAACACAGGCTCTGACAAAGAGTTCCACTCCTTAGTGGTACGTATCACAAAATTGGAACTGCAACGCTTAGTGCGACTCTTTGGTATATCAACCATTTAATGATGGCGCCTATTTCTAAGTCTCGTTGTCCGATGAAAAACAAGGTTGTGCAATTAGTAAAAAAAAAGTAGAAAATAGCCCGCCCGCAAATAAATGTACTAAGTTCTCGCTATTTCACGGTCTATCAGCTCCTGATGATGGTCCCTGTGGGGGCGATAAACGTGTAGATTTGTTGGTGAAAGTGCTAGGTGTGCCGTTGTCTGAATTTATTTGCAGGCGGTACATTGATCTTGTTTTTGTGGAAGGAACCTACATATTTTTATTTTATTATGGATATGGATATGGTCAGACCAAGTAACATCTGATCAAATACTATCGTTTTTAACGAGTTATTCGCACGTTAATGAGAAGAAATATCCAGCTTATATGTAATGCCTTTATAGAAGAAAATGAAAGACGTTCTGAAATGAACGCACTTAAAAAAGTTTATAAAATAAAAACCACTTTTAAATAAAATTATTATATTGTTATTATATAATATAAAATTGTTATGATCTTAATATATATAAATTACGTGTCACGTTGTTTGTCCGCGATGGACTTCTAATCTACTTAACCGATTTTGATCAAACTTTGTAACTATCTGTTGATTTCTTCATTTCTATTAGATGTAACTTAAAAGATAAAATAGGTTTTATTTTAATTTATAACACAGCGACGCGTGGCTGAGTCAGCTAGTAATTTTATATAAATTATTATTAACTACCATACCTTTATAAAATTATTATAATAGAAAATACTAGAAAAAAATACTACCATATATAATTTAAAATCACACACACACAGAGACATTCATAATTAACTTAAAGCGCGCGAATCTTAAAATTTCACCCTCATCATTTTTTCATGACACGTATAAAGAAGCAAAACTTCAAAATAGTCAGACCAAAATACCCTTAACCTTGTATGAAAGATCTAATGAGATGATGAAGCAAGAGATGTAAGTCAGGATTGTGGCAAGTGGAATCCTATGATCTCTGTCTACACCTGCGTATGTTTTATGTATGTTTTTATATTTTGCCATGAACAAAGAGTATGTTTTACATTACACTTTCTTATGTAAAGAGCTTTCAGTTTGTTTTTCCTGTCGTTGTCTGTAGTCGATCGAATATAGTTTCGGCATATATTTATATTGGATAACAAATATTTACGCTTACCTGAAAGGTTAGGTGAAGAGTTATGACACGGTGAGGTAATCAGAAGATTTACATCGTTAGTATACAAAATAGCGACCTTCGATTTGCTGAACCGATCGCATCGAGCCATCAAACATTTTTAGGTTAAATATTTAAATACGTAGGATTTTCAAACTTACTACAATTTCATTTTTTAGCGAATGAAATCCAAAGCCTAGCCCAAAGTAAGCAACTATTAGAGGCATATGTTATGGATACTAGAGTAACGGATAAACATACATATATGATGCATAAACGTGTAATATTTATAGAAATATATATGAAATACCCATGACTCATGTACAAATGCTCGTATTCATCACACATACATCTGCCCTTCCGGGATTCGAACCCAGGACTGTTGGTGTTAAAGATAGGATAGCTACCGTTGCACCAAACGGTCATCAAATAATAGGTACATATGTAGCAAAAGCATTTTTGTGTATTTATTAGTAGGTATAAATGAAAATGGGACTATAACCATGATTTTTTTTTATTAGGGACTCCGATATTGTGATCATAAATGATCATTAGTTTTGAACAAAATAAAAAATTTCTATTTTTATTAAATGTTATTTTGTTAAACAACATACCTAACATTTTTATATTTTTTATTAAAAATGTAAATTGTTAGGTTGTACTTATAAATACACATGGGTGATAAAACCGAAGCATGTGTGAACAACAAATAAAGTTTAATAGCTCAAAAAAAAATAGTTTAAAGATCTTTTTCCAAGATTTGAATCTTGTAAAAAATAACTTTTCTGAGTATCGAACAATCCAAAAAAGCTATGTAGGTACCATATTTTTTGTTATTAAGGCAGTTGTATGCTAAATTTTCATATCTTAAGAAAATATTACAAAATAGAGACCATCTTGTCTCAGGGGGGACTCGAACCCAAAAGATTTTCCCCTACTATCCAAGCGAGTACGCTTCTAGAATCAGCAGTAAAAAAATTAAAATCGGTAATATTTCGATTGAAAGCCAATGATGTCGTGAATCTGTTGTAAATTTTTGTTATGAGGTTCCATAGGGAGGTTCGGGCCGCTCGGATATAGGCGCTCGCGGCCACTCGATCCCAGCTAAGCGTCAGATTGGACCGTTACACGAGCGCGTCAGATTTAGTACCATTACACAATATACAGCAGCCTCCCACCCCACTGTGTGTGGCTTTCCGTCTCGTTTTCACTCATGTCAGTGTGCTGGCGTGGCTATCTCTTAATTTTAACACCTAGTTCCTACGCTTTATACTAGGTCTGCAATGCTGCTGCTGTTTGCAAATACTGAGCGAAGCACTACCTTACCTAACTTCACCTAAATTTCATCAATGTAGTCTCAGCGATTTGGCTGTAATCAGCTTTTGAATTTTTCTTTCGGTGATTATTCCTCCATGGTATGTCCGATTTCAAAACTTTTTTTGCACATTAGTCACGACCACGATGTAAGTTTTGGCGCCAAATTTCATCAATGTAGTCTCAGCGGTTTGGCTGTGATAAGCTTTTGAATTTTTCTCTAGGTGATTATTCCTCCATGATAAAGTCTATATTTTTTGTTACATAGCCTATGTCCGTCAGGTTATTATCATGTATGTTCATGCCAAAATTCGTTTGAATCGGTTGAATCGTTAAGTAGCAGGAGGGAGACAAGAGAAATTTGTGAGTTGCCTAAAAGAGAGCTTCGCTCAATAATAAAGCTTCGCTTCTTTCGGGCGTACATAGATGGCTCTGTAATTTTTTTAATATGTTCACTTAATACCTTTAACAATAGATAGGAGAACTCGACTAAACTACCGATACCGGTTGTAAAGTGACAATAAAGCGAGAGTGGCAGTGATTAGATAAGCAGTATCAGACACTGGTCGTAAAACAACTACATTGTAACGTCGTTTTACAATCGACGATCGAACGATAAGTACGTACTAAATGTTAGTGTCCTGAGTTGTAAAATTCTTGAATAAATGTCGGTGATAGCTCAAAATGTTTAATCTTAAATTATTACTTTGTAGTATGTATGTATTCTACCTGAATACTTGGAGATGTGGTTTTATAGGGATGTATAAAAAAATTGCATGGACAAGTTGGTTACGGCAGAGCAAGGTGAATTTTCAGGGACCAAATAGAGGTGTCCTGAAAAAGGCAAAGTCAAAAGTACCATTAACCCACGAGCTAGCACGGGCTCGTTCCTAACAACGTACATCTTTATACAAATATACTTTATACAAATCAAAAATGTTTCATTTTGCATTTTATTTAGTTATATAATTGTAACTATGATTATTGTAAACTACTTAGTCTACCACCAATTCGGAAACTGGCCCTTCTGAGAAGAACTGGCGAAAAAAGCTCGGACGGGGACGGACCTCCATCTTTGCAAGTCAGATGAAGATCCGTCCCCCTATCCGAGCCTTAGTCCGACTGACGACTCCTGTAAAGAATTTTAGGATTAAATATAAATTATGCGCAAATATCCGTGACAAAATTACAATAAAATTTCATAAATATTGTTGACATAATGATCACCGTTATTCAAATAAGTCCAAAAAAAACAGTTCTTTAACCTGAAACCATTTGTACAAATCATAATATGTAATATTAATGAAAAGTAAATATATGAATAAATAAAATGAGTGTTACAAAATATTTACTTATATTGAAAATATGTATATAAATATAAGTAACCAATTGTATTAGGAGATGGCGCTGTACTTAGATGAATCGAGGTAGTTAAATAGATATGATTGTTAATATATAATAAAATATATTTGATTAAATTAAATGAAATTGAATTAAATTAAATTAGATTAAATTAAGTTAAGATAAAAAATTATTGCAAAAATGAAAATGGTTCGTAACAATGGAAACAATAAAACTATTATAAGTTTTTTTTAAACTATTTAGCAGTTTCTTTGGGCACACCTTACCTTACCTGTAGGAGTTAATCGAAAAGTGTTTTATCAAGTTCGTACACCATTTCCTAAAGAGATTTCCTTGAGTTCGCTTTCATTATCTAAGCTCAGGCAAGCTAACTAATGCAATTAAGTTTCTTGCACCCTTTCTAAACTCAGTTAATTAATTTTGAAGAGTGCTTGAAAGTCAATATGTCGATACAAACCAAATTGAGATAATTTTCTCCCTCATGTATAGTAATAATATTTCTTACATTTACACCAATTAGCCTAGCCCAAAGTAAGCACTGTAAGGCTTGTGTTATGTATACTAGGGTAACGGATAAACATACACATGCGATACTTACATATTAAACAAATATATATAAATATCTATAACTCAGGAACAAAAGCTGGTATTCTTTACAAAAAGATCTGCGCCTTTCGGGACTCGAAGCCAGGACCTGCGGTGCGAAAGGCAGGATCATTGCATCAAACGGTCATGATAAAAGGGATGCTTAGATGGTTAGGATATGTAGAGAGGATGGAGGAAAGGAAATTTACAAAACAAATTTATGAAGCAAATGTGCTTTCACGTCGTAAAGGCAGACCAAGGCGAACTTTCAGGGACCAAATAGAAGATGAAGAGAGGCCAGGTCAAAAGCACTATTAACCGAAGATCACAAATTTGTTGTTTGTCTGTCCGCTCTTTTTCCCGCTCTTTTTCCATTGTATCAATAACGTTACCATAGCAACGCGTTAACCGCAAGTAGTTCGTCTACCGGACGCTAGATGGCGCTAACGGAAAAATATTTAATAACAGAAAAAATTAAAGAATTTTGTCCACCCGTGCGAAGCCGGGACGGGCCGCTAGTATATACTCTATGAACACAAATTTGTTGTTTGTGTGTTTGTCTGTCCGCTCTTTCTCCATTGTATCAATTAACGTTACCATAGCAACGCGTTACCGGGTCAGCTAGTAAATATTTACGATCACATCCCCAATTAATGAAAAGAATTTGAAAAATATGCCACTTTAGAAAAAAATTAAAGCATTTTCTCATTAAAAAAAGCTATTATAATATAATTGTTTGACGATACTAATTTGTGAGTAATAGAACGAAAATATTAACTCAAATTTACTGGAATGGTATTAATCCTTCTTTTTTACGTTGATTTATAATTATATAAAAGAAAAGTATAATTTATTTTTGCTAAAATTATTTTTAATTACTATTAATTTATTCCTAAAATTCGTTCTCCAGGTTAAGTTTATATTGCTACGCCCTCACAGGATGTCACATGCAACTCTAGAGCTAAGTACCTTTGTATACCTGTACTAAAGCATGTGGCTTGCAATAAAGAATATGAATATGCAATGTATATTTGTAATGTTATCCATTCGCTTATTGTTATCAGCAAAAAAAGACAAGCTAAATACATACATACATACTTTAATAACTTTTTCGTGTTTTGGCATTTTGTGTTGTTGCCATCAAAGTTTAAACATTCACTTGGGCAATTGTGTATCTTTTACTAAAGGATATTTACGGAATTCTCTGAAAAATGGAAAAAACCTCAAAAAAAAGAAAATAACCGGCCGAAAGTGTGAGGCGGACTTGCGCACCGAGGGTTCCGTACAAACTTTAATTGAGTAAATTCCAAAAGTACCGAACATTGCTCTACAAAATAATCAACGGCTTGAAGGACTGTTGTACCCATACATCGATATAGGGCGCGGTTAGTTTACCAACTGCTTGTGAAAATACAAGCAATACGCTTGTATTTTCTTGTGATCTAACTACAAATTTACAGTCAAAAACTTCTTGAGCTGCGTTGTGCACTTTTTGGGATAGGTAAAAAATGTTAAACTCGCGTCAGGAGACGTGACTTGATCGAAAATTCGAAAGAAAGAGGCAGAGTAGACCGCCGGCGCAGCGTAGGAGAGGAAGTAATACCCCCTTCTCTTTCTACCGCGCGGCGAAAATGTATGCCTGCTCCTGCTGTTTCGTTTAAAGGACGCAGAGCGCTTGTGTACGATAGCGCAATAAATGAATATTGTCTTTCACCACATAAATGATAGTACTTTTATACTGATAATTAAAGCAATTCGTGCGAAATTATTCCCTAACCATTTCAAAATATCAAAAATGAACAACGTTAATGTTCATGTTTCATTTCTGTCGGCACTCCCGGAGTGCAACCCGTTGTTTTTTTCTTTTACTTATGCTACATGACATCGCTTCATGCTAAATTTCATGATTTCAACAGAAAATACCCCATAAATGATTTCTAAAAGTACCGGAATATACGTTTTTGCGGCATAAACTGCCGTATCTATTTTCAACGTTAACTTAGGACCAGTGCTGAATTTACACATTTGCCGCCCCAAAGCTATAAAATTTTTGCCTCTGAAAGTAGATTCACTGTTCACAATAACGTTACTTCCTTTTTTAGGGAATAATCTAGTTTCAAGATTATTTTTACAACTTTTTGGATATATTTTTAAGCTAAGAAAAGCAAAGCTTTGTTTTTACTGCACTATTACTTACATTTTTTCTGTACCAATTTTGCCGCCCTAAGCTTCAGTTTTTTCAGCTTTTATGGTAAATCCGGCACGGCTTAGGACTTTTTCACAGCTTCGAGGGACTGTGGACCTGAGTTTATGGTTTTAATTTCAACTCGATATCTCGACGCGTTTCCAAGATAGGTCTTGACTGACAGATGAAAGGACGATCGGACAACAAAGTGATCCTATAAGGATTTCTGTTTAAGTTACGGAACCCTAAGGACAAGAACCTCTTGTCGTTGCGTGCAATTCACTCACAAAATAATATATGCCTCTAATACTCTTTCTTCTGTAAGAATGGGAATACCTGTGAGCGTGTCAGGAGCCAACGATAAATTTGTATCTAACAGTCGTAAAGGCATGTGTCTGTCCGACCATTTTGAAATACGACCCCTAAAGCCATTGTTTGATCTAGTAGCACCTATTATTTACGAGCGTTGAACTAAACGGAGTCACGTAAGGCAACACGCAATGAAAAGATCCCTTTTTCATATAAGAACTAGCTGCCCAGAACACGCGTTGCTGTGGCTCGGTTATTATAATTTTTTACTATAAATTAAAATGAAACCTATCATATGTCCTAAGTAAGAACAAACCTGGATAAATGAAAAAAAATTGGTTGCCTGTAAAGTCGGTATACGGGCGAAAGTTTTACGTGACAACGACTTTGAGTGGTAAAATAATTTTAATGTGAATATTCATTCGTATAGTAGGAAGAAGGATGAAATAATAGTAACAATTTAAAACATTTATTTATACAAAGAATTATATTTAAAACATTAATTTATAGGCACGCGTCCCTTCCACTTTTTATGTCTGTCTCTCTCGCTCTTAGGCGGGCTAACCATGCCCGAGTGGAAGGGACGCGTGCCTCTCACTCGCTCTCATTGTGAGCGCATAACGTGAGCGGAGCGTAACGCAGTTTCTTGAAGTGTCACCCGGCAAACCAATTTATAAGACGTTGTCACGTCAAAAAAACCTCTAAATCGATTGAGTAATTTCGGAGTTCATCGTGGTCAAACACTGTGACAGTGAATCATCTATACTAATATTATAAAGCTGCAGAGTTTGTTTGTTTGTTTGTTTGAACGCGCTAATCTCTGGAACTACTGGTCCGATTTGAATGATTCTTTCAGTGTTGGGTAGTCCATTTATCGAGGAAGGCTTTAGACTCTAGAACATCACCCTGCAACCAAAAGGAGCAATGCAACAGTGAAAAATCATAATAACAGAAATTGACACGGACGAAGTCGCGAGCATCAGCTAGTTATATATAAAATTTTACTTACCTGATTTTCTTTTGAAGCTCCAATATCTGCATAGAAAATGTGATAGTTATTTTTTTATATTCAAAAATTTTGTACCTTTAATGCTAATATACATAGGATAAAATTATTATTTATTTATGTATTGATCACAAATTTAATACACTTTAAAAAAGCATCCTTTCCTACTTTCGGAGGTGTATCCGTGCCGATCATTGACCATCTTGAGCTTCTTGGTATGTCATTGTCACAAGCTCTTAATTTTATTTCATTGAGAGTAAGACTAAATTACCTTTAAAAAAAAGTTAGCATTATGGCGAAGGTGAGAAGGTACTTCACGACGGAATAGTTAGTCAATTATTACCAAGCGTAAGTACAATCATGTATGGAGTACTAATACCAGCTCCGGACAATGGAGTCCATTGAGAAAAGGGCCAAGACGCTCATCGGCAATGACGACATTTTTTATAAAAAGCTCAAAAGACGGTAGGTAGCTAGCCTTTCCGTTAGTATAGGATACATTTCGGAGAGTATGCAGCAGAATTGTGCAACCTTGCTTTGTAAATCTGAAAACCAGATTTACAAATAGGCGCCACCATTATATGGTTAATATACTAAAGAATCACACTAAGCGTTTTTGTTCCAATTTTGTGTGCGCACTTTTTACTTATGTATATTTTGAAGTTTTATTTTTTTATTTTTAGTGCCTGTTACAAAATAATCGTTTTTAAAGACCCCAGTCGTGCGTCAGAGCTGACACACAGAGTTTTTATTATTTAATTAATATACCTATAAAGTATGTTGTTTATTTTGTGTGTATTATATAATCCATATAACAACAACCTAAATTTCAAACCGGATGAATTCCCGAATGAGTCGAAAAGCTGATAAATTAGTGCTTCGTAGATGAATAAACCGATATTTAACCGACACAAATGTATAACATTCAGATTATTTCCTAGTCATTAGCGGTTTCACCGGTTTTAATGCAACGGTAGGTTTCCGCTAAAACCTATAATGGAACGTTATACGGAAATGATGGTACTACGATTGAAATATTACCAGTTGCTTTTCTGTTCATAAATATTTCGAATTGTTTGAGAAGGCAGGTAATTTTAGATAGAGGTAGGTAATATAGATTAATAATAAATTATAATCTAAGATCACAGTGGTTTGTGTGTTTGTCTGTCCGCTCTTTTTCCCGCTCTTTTTCCATTGTATACGCGTTATTCATTTTGGTACAGCGACATCTGTATCTGAGACACAATAACGCGTGGCCGGGTCAGCAGCAACGCGTTAACCGCAAGTAGTTCGTCAACCAGACGCAAAATTTAAAGAATTTTGTCCATCCGTGCGAAGCCGGGACGGGCTAGCGGCCCGTACTCTAAAAACACAAATTTGTTGTTTGTGTGTTTGTCTGTCCGCTCTTTTTCCCGCTTTTTTTTCCATTGTATACGCTTTACTATAGCAACGCGTTACCGGGTTAGCTAGTACATACATAAAATCACGCCTTTTCCTGCAGGGGTAGGGGGGCAGAGATCACAGATTTCCACTTTCCACGATCTTAACGCGCATCTCTCGCTTCTTCAATTCTCATCAGCCTTTTCGCACAAGCTCGTCGGTTAAGGGTACTTTTGACCTGGCCTTTTTTCAGGACATCCTCTATTCGGTCCTTGAAAGTTCGCCTTGGTCTGCCGTTACCGACTTGCCCATGCGCATTTTCCTCATATATTTTGTCTTGTTAATCTACTTCGTTTGTTTCGTCCATCCTCTCTACATGTCTAAACCATCTAAGCATCTCTTATTCTATCTTTGTCACTATATCTTCTTCCACACTACATCACTCTTTTATCATGTCATTCCTTATTTTATCCATAAAATTCACTCCAGCTGTGCTTTTTAAGCTCTCATTTCCACTGCATTAATCATAAATTCGTGCTTATTTTGAGTAATACTAAATGAAATCCCAAGAAGGAGAAAGTATGTGTAGCTTTCAATGTATGTGCGTTCGTATTTATAATAAAACTGTTAATAATATTAAAAATCTTATTAACAGATTATTGAGAAATAAATTAAGTACGAGTAAGTGGCTTAAGGACAATAATTCGGCTCTAGATTAACACCAACACCAAATTTTTAGTTGATATTTTTTTGTAAATAGGAGTACAGAAGATGTGTAATTTTCTAAAATATCAAAGTGGGGAGTACATTAGTTTAAGAGATACAATTTTTGAAGATACACAGAAAGTAACCTATAACTGTAGTTTCAGTTTTTTTGTTTTAAGGCAAACGATCGTATGCCCATACAGCCAACATTTCATTCTTCTAATTTACTTTTTTGCATTAGTAAATGAAGATTAGGTACATAAAAAAGATATTATTAAAGAAATAACTTTCTGTTATTTGAAGTCTGTTCTGAACATATGGAAAATGGAGCGTAAAATAGGTATGTTAGAGATGTTTTATTTATTTATTTATTTAAAACGGCACAATTACAGATAGGTATTAGACAAAGTAATGTATAATAAAGAAAAACTTTAAAAAATCTAAGTGCATGCCTGTACCCAATTACAAATGTGCACAACATTATATAGAAACGACAACAACTATACACCTACATGTTCAAAAATACATAATTTGAAATTTGAAAATTTACAAATACCTATAAAGTTTGTTTTTTTTTAGCTTTTTTTACAGGGCTGACTTTGGTGAGACGCCCGTCTGTAAAGATGTCTTGAATGAAAGGATACCAGAATTAAAAATGTCGTAGTCAGAGCTAAGGTTGTTATAATATGAACACATTCTATTTAGCGGATTGTTCATGGATACATTGTTTGTGCAAAGTGGCACCCAGAATAAGTCTCTCGTCCACCTGCGCCTCTCTAGAGTTACCATACCCAAATAATTAAGACGATCCGAGTTATCTTTCATCTTTGTTCGCAAACCGCTCTTTATACATAAAGATCTTACGAATTTTTAGGTAGGGTTAGGTTACAATAGTGACCAATAACGCGCGAAGTCAAGGAAGTCTTACTTTGAGGAAGTGGAAATTACCTACATAGTTATTTCTTTTTCAAAAAGTCTGCTTCTCAGCCCTTTGCCGCGTGGAGGGGGGAGGCTCCCCGTCCCACCTTCACCCCTCCCCCCTCCGCCCCCTTCTCCCGCCCTCTTATGGTGTTGTGTTAAAATGCTTCCAATAATTTTTATAGCTTGAATGATTTATTTAGTTATAATAATGGTAACAAAAATGGTACAAAGATAACAAAAATGTTATTGCTAAAGTTTACAGTTTCACGCATTTTCTTTTACGGCGTATACACCATAGTTTGGAAATAACAGTCTAATATATATTCACCGCCCTGAAGCACTTACCCCGATGTCCGAACGACTAAGTGACGTTTCCCGTCACTAAAGTACCGCCAAAACACATCTGCACTCTGTTTATGTTAGTTCCCGTACGTGATTGGCGGATGTCAACTGACCTCTCACAGATGAGCTACAGTGTTACTGGACTAGAATTTTGAAGGAAAGCCTTTAATATTATGAGACTAAAATAATCAAAATACGAATAAATTTAAAAACATTACACGTAAAGTATACTTTTAATTAAAAATATAAACTAGTTAGATACAGACGCTAAGCATATGGCTTCACTAGCTATGGTGCTATGCTATATTGGAGCGATCATAGAGCCAATGTTTTTTGGCAATATTCTTTTTATTTTTGCGACTTTAAAAATTCGGGCGCAGTTATGATTTAGTCCCAAACCTGTTGGTTCGATTCATAACAAAATAATTATAAAATCGGCTAAGAACTCATAGAGTTATGGCGGCACATACATTTCGTCACTGGAGCTGATCCATGGGAGCTTCGTTCCATTAAGAAAAATTTTAATGATGAATAATTATTACTGCATTAGAGATATCTTCTAATATTGTTTTTTTTTTTAGTTATTCTTTGATATTCTATTAATTTATTGTTTATTAGTTAGTTCTATTTTTTAAATAATTATAACATATAATAATATGTATTTATATTACTAACTCCATGATAATAATTCACACGTCTAATTTATCGACAAAATATGATGGTGATCTAATGAAAATCTTTTTGTTTGTACCATATTTTTGCAAATAAATTTATTATTTTCAACAGATTTTAATAAAAGAAATTATAGTTACTTTTAAGAAACATACTGAATGTTAACCCAGTTTAATACAATTAGCAACAACTTACTTAAATGCTAATTAAATATTAAGGGTTTTTAACTTTTTTTTAGTATATTCTGTAAAAGACCAACAGACAAAAAACTTTGCAGTGGTGAAGTGAAGTTTGCTATTCACCAATTCGCTGTCACTAATGAGTCTCTCAGCTCTGCGCTGAATCGTATCCAGTCCAGCAAGTTTGTATCTTGCTGAGCCGTCCCAAAACTGAGTACATTATTCCACGAAAAATCGGAGTTGAGCTTTATATACAGTTAAAAGCTGTCCCGACGTGAAATGTCGCTTGGCCTTTTAGGACGCTCAGCTTTTTGGCTGCAGTTTGAGCTTTTTGGCGGTGGCGAAGTTGAAGTCTGCCGCCATGCCAAGAAGCTCGACGATGCCGGTAATAAGTACAGATGCATTCCGGAAAGTAGGACTCAGTCGTACAAACATACAAATATACGTCGATATTCTCTATTTTTTTGCTTTTTTACTTCTTTAATACTGGAACAGAAATGTGTTATAATTGCGACAGTACTAAATATATAAATAAACGAGCTTGTAAATACTTTTATCAGCTTCAAACATTACACCGAAACAATTTGTCTTCAAGCGGCATAATGATTGCCTGTAAAAAATGGAAATGTTAGCGTCCGCATAATAAAGCAATCAGTGCCGAGTGCTTTCATATTTCAGACCACACTCCAGTCTCAGTAACGCTGACACGTGAGTTTTAGTTAAAAAAGGCCTACGAAAATATTTCATTTGAGCAAAATGTGACTCGGGGATAATTCAATTCTTATTTCTAAATAATGTTTGAAAATAGAAAAAAAACGTGATAGATTTAATGAATATTTTATTAATAAAACAAATTAAAATAATTTCAATAAAAAAGGTTACTCATTTAATACTCTAAAAATATTTCTTGACTACTTGTCAGTCCACGGTAGCAATTGCTACCGATAGCCAACACCCCTCGTCAATCCGTCGTAGCAATTGCTACCATATTCAAATTTCCGCATAGCCTATTGCTTTTTTTTTAAAATTACGATTAATTTTTGAGTTATAGAGATCCAAATATTCTGTGGTAGATTCTTTGTTTAATCAGCTTTACGATAATATTTTTGTTTGGTTCTTGCTTTATTATTTAGCGAGAAAATGGCATTTTTATCTAAGAATCTGACATTTTTTTCACAATCACAATTTTAAGGTATGGCAAAAAAAGAGAACTCACGACGTACTCGGAACGACTTCGTTATTTTAATATGAAGACTCTTGAGGAGCGACGCAAGGTGCACGACTTAACCTACCTACACAGAATATTACATGGATCACTTCACACTACGCTGCTGTCGGATATTCACCTCAAAGTTCCTAAAGTTCTTATTAGGTCCTCTAGAAAGGTATGCCCTTTTTCGATTCCGTTCTGCGATAGCAATGTCTCGTCTCACAACCCTATATTAAGAATGTGTCGTGATTATAACACTCTACTTAACCGGTTAGACGGTGTGCCTGACATCTACGCTTCTTCATCGCTTACCAAATGGAAAACAGCTTTACTTACGATCGATAAATTTTAATTTTAATAAAAGATATTTATTTGCAACAATTTATTATTGATTTATGTTTTCTTTTTCTTTTTTTTGTTAAACCATATAAATATTTTTTTCTTATTAAGTAATAATTTGACGTCCTTCCAAATTTTTTTTTTCTTTATCAATTTAATTTAATTTTTCATTCAATCATTTTTTAATTTAATGTAATTGTAATTTTTTTATCTAGTCCTTATTATTATTTTTTAATCTTAATTCAAATTTTTTTTTATAATTATCATTGTATAATATAAATGTACGATATGTTAAAACATGCTGTTCGCACATGTGTTTGGAGTTGCAGCCTACCATGTTGTTTTGTTTTTTATAATGTATAAAAATGATACTGCTGTACATCTGTTTTGTGTGACAAATAAATAAATAAAATAAAATAAAAAATCCGTACAGCATTGGGTCTGTTGAGAGGGGTGGGGCGCGCGGTAGTGAACTGAAAAGTGGTTATTATGTAAATAGTCTTTATTTGACACCTGCTATTGAATAGGATATAGTTATGCACTCCTTACCCCTCAGGAGTGTGGTGGTCAATAGCTAGAAAGCTGGAAAATCAGCACATTCTTTAAGATTAAGCATTATTGATGATAGAGCATAAGTTAGTTATATGAGCAGTCGGTACGCGCATCCAGCTCTGTGCAAACGTCTCTGTTGTTTAGAATAAGTCTTTATTATGATAATTAGTTAAAATAAGTTTTGATTATTTTTAAAATGACATGAACTGCTCCTCGATACTTGGAAAGTGGAAATCTATGAACTCTGCTTATCTCTGCGGGGAAAAGACGCCATTGTATGTGTATGCAAATGTTTACCTAATCAATTTGAAGTTGTCAGTATAATGCGATATCTAACGGATAAATTTCTTCTGGGGTTTGAGAATTCGCCCAAAGGTTCTTACTTACCTTCTTGTACAAGAATTTCGTAACAGTATTATTACCACCTTATTTTAACTAGTTTAAGGTCGGTAATCGTTTATCGTACAGCTTGTACTTGCCCGATACAACCGCATTTTTGACGAAACAGTCGTTTGTATCGATGCCAAAAATCGTTGTGTAATTCTATCCCTAAAGCCTCTTTTTTCTTCCAGTATTTTTGTGAGTAAAAAGTACACTTAAATGACATTAGATAAAAACCAAAAGAGCTTATTCAAGTGAATTTTAATCTATAATCTAAGATCACTTGTTTTCTTTTGTTCTTTTTCCAGCTCTTTTTCCATTGTATACGCGTTACCATAGCAACGCGTTAACCGCAAGTAGTTCGTCTACCGGACGCTAGATGGCGCTAAAGGAAAAATATTTAATAACAGAAAAAAATTAAAGAATTTTGTCCACCCGTGCGAAGCCGGGACGGGCCGCTAGTAAACTTTATTTTCATAATGTAAAGCTGTTCCAAAGATATGTTGTTTGCCATTTAGAGTACAACATTTCAAATGACATCGAAATCACATTTGAGTACATGCAAGCTTTTAAGCGTCCCAGTTTCGTGGAACCGACAAATCGTCTTATATGACGTGACGGACATGACAAAGCACGTTGCCAAGTTAAACCAAAATTGCTGTTGTATATTCACGCTGAGATGGCAGTTTTGAAAGATGGTCTGCTTTATAAAGTGATCGAAATAAAATATAATTTAAGTTATGTTGCAGTTACCACGTGTTCCCTGATCGATATTTATATATATTTTTATTAATATTACTTATTTATGTATGATGTATGTATGTCTATTCGTTTCCCTAACATCCATAACACAAGCCTCTGCGCTAGGCTTATTGGTGTGATTGTAAGAAATATTAATATTTATTATTATATATATAATTATTATAGATAATCCCAAAACTTTCAATATTATATAAACTTCTATATATTACATAATAGAATTAATACCTGTACAGCACAGTTAGGTTTTACATACAATCAAAAAGGTGATTAAGGCTTAATCAGCTAATTTAATTATTCATATGCTCGTTTATTTACTATTAAAAAGAATTACACTTATTATGAATACATATTGATTTATTCCTTAATTGCTTTTCCGTGTTTTACCTTAATACTGTGATTTTCGCCGATTTATATATTTTGGAGGAAAGGATATTTAAGAGGAAGGGTTCGATAAAAAAATATAATATATATATATTTTTTAGATGTGTATGAGTCTATTTAGAAAGGTTAGCTCTTTATCCCAATCAAGCCGGGGGGCCAAGACAAAATCCATGATGGAACGAGCTGACCCAAATATATCGGATTTAAATCTTGTAAATTTAAATTTAGTAGTCCTAAATTTATTTCGTTAAGTAAGTCTAAATTTCAATAAAAAGAAAAACTATTTCTATTTCTGATCTCTTTTTTTAATTTTGGTAACTTAAGGCAATGGTCGTCATACATGTTCTACTACCTTCACAATAATTTCCCACGTTCCTAACCGTGTACATATCAAAATTGTTTTATTTTGCATTTTATTCAGTCATTCAATTGTCACTAATATTACTAAATACTATATATCGTCAGCCTTCACAAAATATGAGTCAAAGCAAGATTTTATATATGTATTTGTATAATAATAATATTTTTTATATATCATAGATATATATCCAAGGATAATAGTAGTTTATGATACTGTCGCATAATAAGGGTTCTTATAACATGAGTGTGTTTTAAAAAGAGTATTTTTATAGTATCACACGAGTGTTATAAGACCAAGTTATGTACAGTGTCATACACTACTTTATCTACTCTCATACTATAATACGTAAAACAATATTGCAAACAAAACCAAACTTTGTTTAAATATTGAAAAGATTTTTTAAATGCCAAATGTTGGCGCCAAGATGCAAACATCGATTGCGCATGCGTGTTGCGTCGTCGCGGACTCGTTCATTGAAACCTTTTTAAAGTAGAGGTTCAACCTCCTTGGTCCAGCTGGAGGTTGTACAGGTGTAACGTTATGATTAAAAAGTTATATTATGTTACAGGTGTCCATACAAGACCTGTATCGTAATTAAACTTTTTTTTTATTATTTTTGGCCTGTGCGTAATGTTTGTCATAAGCATTTTGTTTTCAGTTTTAGAATCTTTGTATTATAGTATCTGAGTAGATAAATATTATTATATACGGGTAATATCACAATTTACCAGCTTACATTTACTATATATTTTTAAGTTAGAATATTAACAATATGTGAATCGCTTTATTAATATTCCCGTAACCCATTGTCTTACGAACACGTCCGTATACATCAGCGAGGATCGAGCTAAATCCATTTAGGTTAAACTCCCCAACTAATGGGCTACGACCACCTTAAAATAATAAAAAAAACTGGCCAAGTTTTATCGTGCATACAACCGGTGTTCCTCGATTTATAAGACGTTATCACGTCAAGAAAACTTTATAAAGCAAGAAATAAGCAATATGTTCAAATGTAACAACAAATGGCGTTGTGCCTTTCTGTGTCACGGTTTGTTTTCTTTTTGCTTTTTTTATATAAGTAGTTTGGTTTTGTAAGATATAACCCATTTGAATCAAATATACATTCAATCGATTCGTCTCCCAGATTTGGTCGTTTTATTTCACTCGTTAGGCATAACACACACCGGTCTGGTTTAACTTTGGGCAATCGTACAAATATGCATACTATATGTATATGTATTAACAATCAAAAATTAATAGTAATTTAAATTAAAACTTTGCCGTCGTGTCTACTTACATACATATATCTTTGTACCTATTCGGATTACCAGCGCATACTTAATGTACTTAACGTTAAGGTTTGGTAGGTGGTTAGGGCCATAATTAACTTTACTGATTAAGTATTTATTTTTATCAGTATGTTTTAAGTAACGACAAAGTTTTAGTTTCATTAATTATATTATCTCGTATTGTAAATTCTATTATAACGTATTCGGTTCAGATTTTTACATAAACCTTACTATTAAAAACTTAGTAAGCATAACTCAAGTTGTTAATGAGAAGAGTTTCCCCGTTTTCAAAGATGGCTTAACATTTGGGTCAAGTTGAAGCCTTTTGGGAAACGAACGTGCCCAAATGACATCTACTTAATCGAAATGGTAAATGGGGAGATTAAGATACCTAAAAATTGGCAGAACCTTCTGAAAATGAAGCAAGAAATTTTTAAATTATGTGCTTTTTAGGATTCTGTAGTAAAGTAAAAGAAAAAGTTGAAATATCTGCCTTAATAATTAATATAAAGAAATATAAATATTTTTTATCTAATCTAAATATAATACTGTTATTTAGTATTCTATTTTATATTATAATGTCCTCTCGCATTTTTGCTATAGGCGACAAGAATAATTAAATTGTAAGTACTGTATTGGTAATATCTTTAAATGTTCAAGTAATTTGCAAAAAAACCAGCCAAGTTCGAGTCGGACTTTCGCACTAAGGGTTCCGTACAAACGTTTAGTTAAGTAAATTATATAAATAAATAATAATAATAAATAATTGTATAACACAATATTCTGTGAATATTTCAAGCGTCTACCTGTTGCTGTTATACATATCGAGCAAAAGCTTGTTGTATAGCAACTGTGATTTTTTTACTCGTTTTTGCGGGGGCTCCCCTACGAGAGCCCCTTAAAATATTTATAGCTCCCATGGATCAGCTTCAATGGCGCAATGTCTGTTACGCCATAACTTCCCGAGTTCTTAACCGATTTTAATATTTTTTGTGTGGAATCGAATCGACAGGTTTAGGACCAGATGGTGACGGAGCCCGAATTTTGCAATTCGCAAAAATTCCCATCAAAACAAAAAAAAAATGTTTTTTCTTCTTTTAGGTATTACGATCCGCTTCAATATATGGTGCTAGCGTAGCTTTATGCTTAGCGATTGCATCGCCTAGTTTTATTCTGTTTTTTAGTATTTGTTGTTATAGCGGCAACAGGAATACATCAAATGTAAAAATTTCAACTGTCTAACTATGTTCATGAGATACAGCCTAGTGTCTTTTCTCCGCTAAATGTGAATATACTAAAGAGTCGCACTAAGCGTTTTAGTTCCAATTTTGTGATACGTACCGCTAAGGAGTGGAACTTTTTGCCTGAGTCTGTGTTTCCTAACAAATACAATTTAGGGGTCTTCTTGGCAAGCCTATTTTTCTATATAAAAAAAAGGATAGACAGACGGACGGACAGACAGCGGAATCATAGTAATAGGGTCCCATTTACTATTTGGGTACGGAACCCTAATAAATAAATTGTATTGCATTGTATTGACATTCAAACTAAATCTCTAATTGAATATGTCACAAAATAGTTATAAATATAATTTTTGTTTTCTTTTGCTATTTTGCTTTGGAGATTTGAAATAAAATTTTACTTGTATCTTGTATAATAATGGAGGATTTTGGGCAAGATTAATAACTGAGAGATGTAGGATACACAAATCTTGAATCGCATGGCTGAAAAGTGGATAGCTTTGGGATAAAGGACCGCTCTTCAAATAGCGGGTAGATTTATAATAATGTCAAGGAAATGGAAATTGTAATTGGAATTTACAATACTGATTCTCTGTTCGTCTCAATGCGAGAGTAAATATCAAATGTGTACGCCTCCTTGAAATTCGCATTTGAGAATATATTTTTTTGTAGTATTAGATCGAGTGTATTATATTTCTAAAAGTAATTGGCTATTTGACGACCGTTTGATGCATCGGTTGTGATCCTGCCCATCGCACCGACGGTCCTGGGTTCGAATCCAGAAATAGGACAGGTGTTTGTGTGATGTATACGAGTATTTGTACCTGAGTCATGGGTATTTATATATATTACATATCTATGTATCATATATGTATGTCTATCCGATACCCTAGTATCCATAACACAAGCCTTAAGGGGCTTACTTTGGGCTAGGCTGATTGATATGATTGTTACAAATATTATTTTTACTTGACAGTTTTGGAAAAAATATTGTAATAATTACGTAGGTTTATTTAATAACTATTACAGTAATATTTTTCAAAAAAGCCTTGGTAATTAGGACAAACAATTTGAAATTCGCGCGAAAACATGCGGTCACATAAAACGCAAAAAAATATATATGAAGCTATGACGCTGTTTTGTGTGATGTGACGTCATATGATGCTTATAGGTCAACCGCTTAAATAAGTCTTCGCCCGCGTGATACAGGGGCGTGGGGGTATGATGACAAACGGGATCGAGAGAGGAGCGGGTGGCAGAAGATTTTAATGGTTTTGCTCTTAATCCCAATCAAGACAGGGGGCCAAGACAAAATCTGCGATGGTACGAGCTAACCCAGAAGGTGCCTATTCACCCTGGCCTTGAAATCGAACGGGTTATAAGTACTCATAAATATAAACGTACGGAGGTAGTTGCTCCTTTGCTCTGCGCATTATGAAAGATGTTGAGGAGCGTTTGGTGTGACAGGTAGGAACAGAAACCCAGAAAGGGTGGTAACCCGCAGAGTATATATGTACTATCCGTTACCCTGGCAATCATAAAACAAGCTTTACAGTGCTTATGTGAGAAATATTATGCATACATGTACAAACACAAACACAGGATACTTTCATGTGAGTACACACACAACCTCATATTACCTTACCCATGTTTTTACTGTTTATAAGTTGATGCGTTGCTGTTTGTACAGCGTAAAAGCTTGGAAGTAATCCGTACCGTTTGGTTTATCGACTCAGTGGTCGGGACGGGGCTATAATTAAACCTCCCCTCCTATTTAAACCCCATTTCAATAGGGGGAAGGCTGAATATCGATTGTTACGATTCGATCTTTTTCCAGGAAAAATACGAGTAGGTAAAGATATACAATAGTAGTAATATTTCTTACGTTCACACCAATTAGCATAGCCTAAAGTAAGCACTGTAAGGCTTTTGTAATGGATACTAAAGTAATTGATGTACATGTACAATACATAGATATGTTATATATATAGAAATGTACATAAATACCCGTGACTCAGGGAGGTTCATTACAGAAACATTCTGCCTCTTTCGCGACTCGAACCCAGGACCGTATTCATGCCAATTAGCCAAAGTGAGCACTGTAAGTCTTGTATTATGTAATATTTATAGAAATTTATATAAATACCTATGATAAATTAAGTATTCTAACAAACATTTGCTCTTTTCGGGACTCGAATCCAAGACCGTTGGACCGAACTGTCGTCTAGGTGAGCACTGTAAGTCTTGTATTATGTAATATTTATAGAAATTTATATAAATACCTATGATAAATTAAGTATTCTAACAAACATTTGCTCTTTTCGGGACTCGAATCCAAGACCGTTGGACCGAACTGTCGTCTAGGTGAGCACTGTAAGTCTTGTATTATGTAATATTTATAAAAATTTATATAAATACCTATGATAAATTAAGTATTCTAACAAACATTTGCTCTTTTCGGGACTCGAATCCAAGACCGTTGGACCGAACTGTCGTCTAGGAAATACATGTAGAACAGAATCAATATTAATAAAAATAGCGGATTTTATAAGTATGCTAGCGGCCCGTCCTGGCTTCGCACGGGTGGACAAAATTCTTTAATTTTTTTTCTAATTTTAAATACTTTTCGAAGTGAAACTGTTTAATCACAATCTATCGCAGTTAAATTGTCAACTGTCCAAAGGCTTGCCCTGATGGGTTGGTCTTGCAATAAGCCCTTCTGTGTCAATTGAGTTAGGTTGGGTTAGTTTATATTTATATTCGACAACAAACGAATTAATAAACAAAAAATCAGCGCGCGATGTGCGTTCCATCGCCTGCCATTTCACAATTTGGTGGTTTCACTTCGATAGATTGTAATCTACCGAAAAATTATGTGTTAAATTGTAAGTGTTACGGTTAACAATCTTTCGACAAATTACAATCTCGCGAGATAGATTATAATCTAACAGTAATAACAATTTTACGGTGACATATATATTTATTAATTATTATTAATATTTACCTATCCAAGTTAAGTAACTAAAGCACCTTTGTTATGGAATTCAGAAAACCACGGTACTATTACACCCAGACTCGAGGTTATAGAGAAAAGTTCTTTTTCTACATTGCCTCGGCCAAGAATTAAACTCGAGTTCTCGGAGTGGCTTTACCATGAAAACCGGTGCGTGAGCCGATAATTTTATCAGTATTAATGTCTTTAGTACAAGCATAAAGTTCATTGATAATTTACCATCAGATAGAAAAGCTCTTGATCTGCGTCCCTTTAAAATTTAGTTAAACCAGTGGTTTATTAATAATGAATTTTACAGTCTGGGTGATTATGCTTTTAAAACTTAATTTAATCTGCTCACTATAAATTTATTCAGTTATAAATTATGTTCATACCTTATAAAGTAAAATATTGATTTTATTTGAAAAGATTGTTAACTGTTTACTCATTTAGTGCTCGAGATTCCACGGTCTAATAGCTCTTGATGATGCTCCGTGTTGGGGCGAAACACGTGTAGACTAATTACTGAAAGAAGGTGTGACGCTATATGCGGCGGCAAACCATCAACGAGATCTGCGGGTAGTTGATTGATGAAGCGCGGTACGAAATAAGCGGTAGTTCTTTCGCCGTAGACATTATTCGCCTTCGTAAGAAGTTTATTTCGAGCGATCCCACCAGTAAATGAAGGGTCATTCAGTTTTTTTGGGTTCCGTACCCAAAGGGAAAAACGGGACCTTATTACTAAGACACCGCTGTGCGTCCGTCCGTCTGTCTGTCCGTCTGTCACCAGGCTGTATCTTATGAATCGTTATAGTTAGACAGTTGAAATTTTCACAGATGCTGTATTTCTCTTGCCGCTATAAAAACAAATACTAAAAAACAGAATAAAATAAATATTTAAGGGGCTCCCATATAACGAACGTGATTTTTTATTCCCGTGATGAACTACTTCCTTACTTAACTAAAAGTTCGTATGGAACCCTCGATGCGCAAGTCCGTCTCGCACTTGCCTAGTTTTTAAATTTTTGTTTTAAAAGTTTTTTTTTAATTTTAAGTGAATAGGCGACATTTCACATAGTTGTAATAATATAATTTTATTCAAAGAATTTGATTTTTTATGTTTTTACTTACGATGCTTGTTTTTTGCGAAGTAAGCTACATATTTATGTTTTATTATTGTTTATTTATTAATCATATAGACATCAAAATAGATTAAAATAAAAAATACATTTAGTTATATAATAAATACCTACGTGCTAATTGTTTTAACAAGTAAAAATTACTGTATAAAAATAATTACACGATTCAGCACAGAGCTGGGAGGCTCATCGGTGACAGCAAATTGGTGAAGAGCACGCTCCACACCTTAGCTCATCGCCGCAAAGTTGCCTGTCTGTCGATCTTCTACAGACTGTACTTTGGAGAGTGTGCTCAAGAGCTGCATTTGCTTATACCGCCACCTCCTTTTTTCCATCGGATATCCAGATGCACTGCGGGCTACCACCCCTCCTTGGTTGCTATTCCTACCTGTCGCACCAAGTGCTTTTCAACATCCTTCATAATGCGCACAGCAAATAAGTGGAATTCCCTCCCTGCGTCTGTATTTCCGAGAACTTAAAACCCGTCCATTTTCAAAGCCAGGGTGAATAGGCACCTTCTGGGTTAGCTCGTTCCATCGTGGAATTTTTCTTGGCCCCCGGGCTTAAATGGCATCAACAGCTAATCCACCCTAAATAATATATATATATATATATATATATATATTAAGAAGAAAAAACAATATATTGAATATTATGAACTTTTTATGACAGCGAGTGATTTGGGCGTGTCAAGCCAGATTAAGATGTATAAGTGACTATTTGATTCTGAGTTTTGGATTAAAAACATCAATACGCATACAGATATCTCGTTTAAATCAAAAATAACATTTCTTTTTGCATATATAATCCTGACGTTTCGAAGAAACTCGGGCAGGGGGACCGACCTCCACCTTACTTTTTGGAGGTCGGTCCGCCTTCCCGAGTTTCTATCGCCAGTTCTTCTCGGAAGGGCCTCCCGATTAGTAGTAGACTCAGTAGTGTACAGTAAGCGTAGTGACAATTTAATAACTAAATAAAATGCAAAATTAAACAATTATGCTTTGTATAAAATTCAACGGTTACGAACGTGCCCGATCAGTACATTATATTTTGATAATACTTGGTGTGTTTGTTACCATATATAGTTACCATAAGCCTAAGAATAACAGTTTTTATAATTAATTAACGTTACCATAGCATCGCGTGGCCAGTGGTCAGCTCGTTAAAATAACGACAAAAACATATGACTACCCATATCTTAATCATCCTTTGATAACAGCTCCTGTAAAGGAGTCTAAAAGTCTAGATTAAATATAAAATAAACTATGTGCAAAATCCTTAAAAAAATTGTTTTATTTAAATGTGTAATGTGCGCGGAATTGTGAGAACAAAAAAGATATCTCATTGTAAAACTGACACATTCCCACAAGGGAGTTATAAAAGGGAGTGTTATTTTTGTACGTTTGCAAATAAAAGTTTTGTTAGATATTTGGGGTTGCGTTTTGTAGTTATATTTAGCTTACTTAGCAGAAAGGGAGAGTCGATATTGGTATTCAGAATCTGCAATTGAATTAGGTTATTTATTTTGTGTAAAATATAAAATATTAGATATAGGGCTCGGAGGCGTGGTTGTTTTTTTTTTATTATTATTATAGCTGGTTCCATCTTAATCAAGAGTTTAATATTTATAAAAATATTACTCTCGATGTTGAAGGTAGTTAACGTTCAACATTGGTGGAACGATACAAGCTCATAGTAGAAGTTAAAATACTCGTCCAGATAGCGAAACGTTTTGGGTTCGGATCCCACCTGAGGGCTCAGAGGCGTGATTGTTTTATACAGACGTATTTTATATCTTATAGTAATATAAAATAAACAGTT
The DNA here is from genome assembly GCA_927399485.1 of Calamotropha paludella. Classification (NCBI taxonomy): domain Eukaryota; kingdom Metazoa; phylum Arthropoda; class Insecta; order Lepidoptera; family Crambidae; genus Calamotropha; species Calamotropha paludella. The sequence continues at coordinate 1,329,550 of OV656822.1, forward strand.
GTTTATCAAAACAATGAGATTATTATTTTATTATTCATATATGAAATTTGACGTGTTATATGTACTCGGTAATATAGACTCAGGGAGGTAGTTCCACTCCATAGCTGAGCGCATTAAAAAAGATGCTGAGAAGTGCTCGGTGCCACAGGTAGGTGCCACAATAGCAACCAAGAAACGGTGGCAGCTTGCAGTGTCTCTTGGTGTGTCATGTTATAAATAAATAAATAAAGATTTTTTTCTAAACACTGAGGTTGTATTCTCCAGAATCGATAAGCATAGGATAGAACTGATATACATAAGTTAGTAAGCGTTTCATTGCATCCATCAAAGTGGCGTCACAAGCCACTTGTAACCCCTACGTTACTTGATGAGAAAAACTGACTATTCTCAAGAGGCTACAATCCAGCGAACAGCAACACAATTACCAGTCAGTTGCTAATTTCTGCAAAGAAGTTCATTTAATTGATTCAACTGTGAATAAATTCCAGACAACGCTTAACAGTTTTAATTATAAGAATATTACAATAAAAATTATTATAACTAAGAATAATTTAGTTTAAGACGACCGTTTGGTGCAACGGTAACGATCCTGCCTTTCGCACCGACAGTCCTGGGTTCGAATCCCAAAAGGGTGCAGATGTTTTGTATGATGAATACGAGCATTTGAACCTGATTCATGTGTGTTTATATATATTTCTATGAATATTACATATTTATTTATAAAACACTTTTTTACGGATTTTGCACATATTTTATTTTATATTTAATCCTGACGTTTCGATTCCTTTACAGGAGCCGTGATCACAGTATGACCCGCAATAGTCGTCATATATTTTCTACTACATTCAAAAAAATTTCGTGATCACAGGATGACTTAGTCATCCTGTGATCACGCCCCAGTTCTTTTCACCAGTTCTTCTATGGGCTTCCCCATTTCCGAACTGGTGGTAAACTCAGTAGTGTACAGTAATCGTATTGACAATGTAATAATCAAATAAAATGCAAAATAAAACATTATTGATTGATATAAATTTTAACAGTTAGAACGTGCCCAAATAAAATATTGTAAAGGTAGTAAAAAATATATGACGACAATTGCCTTAGTCATCCTGTGATCACGGCTCCTATAAAGGAGTCGATACGTCGGGATTAAACATGAAAAATGCGCGAAAAACCGTCAAAAAATGTTTTTAAGAACTAAATAAAAAAAGCATGAAAAGAAAAGATAACTGTATTTATTTCAAAATGGCAAACTCAAAACTGAATGGGTTATAATTTTTTACACCCACACCAATTAGCCTCCTCCAAATTAAACATTGTTAGGCTAATTATACAGATACAAGAGAAACAGATAGTTATTCATATAATACAAAAATAAGCAACATAATAGATAATTTTTAATTAAATTATTTAAGTACCCATGATTGAAATGCTCTTAATCATCACATAAACATCTCCCCCTTCAGAAGTTCGAACCCGAGATAGCTTAGCTTAGATAAAGTCACTCCCTCTCTGCCTAAAGTGTTATAAATACTTATATTTTCTAGAACCGATGTGTTTCACTTTACCGTACTTCTAATATAGACTTTGTGATATATAATAATACAGATACGTTCTGAACGTAGGGCGTGGTTGACCCAAGCACTCCAATCAATAACTGCGTGGTTTAAAATAAACCGTTGTGTGTTACCTCTGAAGATGGGTGAGCGGTACTGAAATAAACAGATTGTATTCTGTGTTCTTAACACCATAATCAATACCAGAAGAATCCTTTTTCAGCCTAATTTTTAATAAAATCAAAAACGTATATAATCTATAATCTAAGATCACAAATTGTTTGTTTGTCCGCTCTTTTTCCATTGTATCAATAACGTTACCATAGCAATGCATTAACCGCAAGTAGTTCGTCTACCGGACGCTAGATGGCGCTGACGGAAAAATATTCAATTATAGAAAAACATTAAAGAATTTTGTCCACCCGTGCGAAGCCGGGACGGGCCGCTATATATTCCACTTTCCATGATCCTGACATACATATCTCGCTTCTTCAACTCTCATTAGCCTTTTCATACAAGCTCCTCGATTAAGGGTACTTTTGACCTGGCCTTTTTTCAAGACATCCTCTATTTGGTCTTGAAAGTTTGCCTTAGTCTGCCATTACCGACTTGCCCATGCACATTAGCTTCATATATTTGTCATGTTAATTTATTTTATTTATTTATTTAGTTAAGACACACCAACAGTGAACACATTAAGACATCAAAGTTAAAACAACCATATTATAAAATCTGACGTGAACACCAATAACAGGCGTGTACAACATTAACATAACAAAAGTCACAGTCAACAAACAACAAACAATTTTGGAAGAAAAATTTAAATTTAAATTAAATTGAAATGCAAATTAAATTCTAAATTATTTTTTTTAAATTAAAATTAAAATAATAACAAAATAAATTAAAACATTCAAAAATACAATCCAAAATAAATAGGCCGTATAACAAAATAAAAAGGAAGTTATAAATCATGATCTAAAATGCTAGCAAATAAAAGTTGCTGCCATCTGACTGAAATGAATTTAGTATCTTAGACCTAAAGTTTGACGAAAAGTCGTGAAAAATGTCGATTTCGATACAAGCATTTATCGCATTATAATTATTCTTATAATAATTATAAATGTATTAATATTTCTTACAATCACACCAGTTAGCCTAGCCCAAAGCTTGTGTTATGTATAAGTACTAGAATAACGGATAGATACATAAGTATGGAGTATTTGTAAAAATAAGCTGACCCGGTCACGGGTTGATGTGTCATAAATTAAAATTTAAGTTATTCTAAGTCGGAAAAAACCAGCAAAATTAATAAAAATTATATCAATATAGGTTGAGTAGTTTCGGAGTTTGTCGCGGTCAAACACTGTGACATGGAACTTTTATATAGCGCTCATTTGGTGTAACAGTGACGCAATTACACTTTTGGTCAAAATTACATTTCTGAAAAACTTCGACAGAATTGTATTTATTCTATTTTTCACTGGAAGCTAAATGAACCTCAGAAAAATATTCATTTGTAGTCATATTTTAAGTTATGCTAATTTAAAAAAGAAAATGTATTGAAAGTCCCAACCTAACATTTCCCTCTTCTTCAAAAACACAACATTTACAATTGCGACTGTGTTGCACCAAATGAGCGATATATAGATATATAAATACCCATGACTCAGGTACAAATGTTAGCATTCATCATACAAACATCTACCTCTTCTGGGACTCGAATCCAGGAAAGGCAGGATCGCTACCGTTCCACCAAACGGTCGTCATTACATTTATTTTCGAGACCTTGACAGACGCCTCGAATTACAGCCATGTACTTATTATATTTTGATTATCTGTTTCTTCTTTATTTATTATTCGATACTTATTAAAGTACGTAAGTAAAGTTTACTGGAGGGAGACTCTGTACCAGGGTCGTCTGCTTAGGTACCTCCGTCTTACCTATTTCTGCCGCAAAGCAGCAGTGCTTGCATTGCTGTGTTCCGGTTTGAAGGGTAAGATATGGCAGTGAAATTACTGGGTACAGTGACTTTACATCTTGTGTCACAAGTTGGCAACGTACACTGTGGTTCTTGTGGGGTTGCAGTTTTGCTGCGAATCTCACAAGAGCCAAATGTATTATAGGTGACTGTTACCACTTACCATCAGGTGGGCAGTTTGCTTGTTTGCCAACTTTTGCAATAAAAAAAAAAAAAAAAAAAAAAAAAGTATTACATTTGATGTAGGTAGTACTATAACATTAACAGATGGCGCTGGAGTCAGCTTATGAAATACTTAGAAAAACTCGATACGTCTGTCAAAGTGACGGAAGCTCAATTGAAAGAAGAATACTCTCACCTGACACTTCAGACAAGATGTTTTTTAGGGTTCCGTAGCCAAATGGCAAAAAATGGAACCCTTATGGATTCGTCATGTCTGTCTGTCCGTCGGTATGTCACAGCCATTTTTTCCGAAACTATACTGTTGAAACTTGGTAAATAGATGTATTCTGTGAACCGCATTAGGATTTTCACACAAAAATAGAAAAAAAAAACAGTAAATTTTGAGGGTTCCCCATACTTAGAACTGAAACTGAAAAATATTTTTTCTTCTAACCCATACGTGTTATGATATGTCTTCAAAAATGATATTGAAGTTTCTCATATATATTTTTTTCAAAACTGAATAGTTTGCTTCCAAAATGGTAAAATGTGTCCCCCCCCCCTGTAACTTCTAAAATAAGAGAATGTTAAAACTAAAAAGAAAAATATATGATGTACATTAGCATGCAAACTTCCACCGAAAATTGGTTTCAACGAGATCTAGTAAGAAGTATTATTGTTAATTTACTTAACTAGTTTGTACGGAACCCTTCGTGCGCGACTCGCACTTGGCCGGGTTTTTTTAAAAGTTTTTTTGACGTGACAACGTCTTATAAATTGGTTTGCCGGGTGACACTTCAAGAAACTGCGTTACGCTCCGCTCACGTTATGCGCTCACAATGAGAGCGAGTGAGAGGCACGCGTCCCTTCCACTCGGGCATGGTTAGCCCGCCTAAGAGCGAGAGAGACAGACATAAAAAGTGGAAGGGACGCGTGCCTATAAATAAATGTTTTAAATATAATTCTTTGTATAAATAAATGTTTTAAATTGTTACTATTATTTCATCCTTCTTCCTACTATACGAATGAATATTCACATTTAAATTATTTTACCACTCAAAGTCGTTGTCACGTAAAACTTTCGCCCGTATACCGACTTTACAGGCAACCAATTTTTTTACTATACAAATTGTTTTCGAGAAGAATGTGAGTTTCCTCATCATATTCATGTACACATAATTAATGCGTGAGGAACCGCATGCAGTGACATAATAATCCGTCTTGATTAATCCACAGCTTACATAAATACGACATGCGTTAGTATTCCCATATTATTCTCCAACCTCCGTGGTGAATCATTCCGACGTCCCGGCTTCGATCCCCGGCGGCGGCGGGTCTATATTGTCCGACAGAATAAAATAGCACTATTTTTATTTGTTCTTTTAATTACACCTCCATTGCTCTAGCTTCCGTATTATCTTCTCCATCCAATGGTGTTAGAGATCCCTTTTTGCGATAAGGTCGCCCATTGTTACGTGTTAGTTTTAAGCAATTATTTTTAACTGTTTTTTGTAGGTATCCTTTTCTTTTTGTTGTACAACCATTCAACAAATTACAGCATGTATAAATCTTACACAAACAGCCTACATACATAGACTTTATTTAACTTTTAAACTTAAAAGACATTTTCCACTTTGTATGGGCGATTTAGCTTAAGATGAACATGTATTTTTAACAGTATAACTATATTTGCTTGTGAATTTACACCACCAGGAAACTACTTATCGTATTTGTTTTGTGTCAATATTCCTAAAATAATTATTTTCGATTTGTTTAAGATAGTGAGTGACATTACAGACAATAAAACGACCATTTTCCTACATCCTTACTAATATTATAAATCGGAAAGTGAGTTTGTTTGTTTGTTTGTTTGTTCCGCTTTCACGCCGTAACTACTGAACCGATTGCTTTGAAATTTTGCAGACGTTAAGATAAAAGTCCGGATTAAATAATAGGGTACTTTTAACCTGGAAAAAATTGATATTCCCAAGGAATAACAAAAATATTGTTTGCTTGATGGATGGATTGTAGATGGCGCTGTGTGTCGTTTAAAACAAGGTAAAATATTGCAAACGAATATAAACATGTAAATTTAGAAGCTAAATGATACGATAATAAATCCCCGAAAATGAGGAATTCCTGAGGGATGACGTACAATTTGTTTTATCGTCTAAACTGTTTTATTTACATCTACTTATATGTTGCAAACGAATATGAACATGTAAATTTTGAAGCTAAATAATACGAAAATGAATCCTCGAAAATGAGGAATTCTCGAGGGATGACGTACAATTTGTTTTATCGTCTAAATTGTTTTTTTTACATCTACTTATCCTGAAATCACTAAAGTCAACGAATTACTAATTGGTATAAGTATTAGTTACGCTATTTAGTTCTTGAGGTATGCGATAGATGGCGCTGGGTGTTTTTTAAAACATGGTAACGATGTGTTTTTTAAAATACATAAGAAGTGGAATGATAGCTTACGCTATTTAGTTCTTGAGGTATGCGATAGATGGCGCTGTGTGTTTTTTAAAACATGGTAACGATGTGTTTTTTAAAATACGTAAGAAGTGGAATGATAGCTTACGCTATTTAGTTCTAGAGGTATGCGAAAGATGGCGCTGGGTGTTTTGGCGCATGCTGGTTGGCTGCGTGTCACTCAGCTTGGGCGGAACATTATTACAGCCACTATTTTAACTGGCGCAGCAAAAGGTGAAAGTGTACTCATTCCTCGGATTCCGATTATTCCAACAGACCTCCCATTTCAATTTAAAAGACTACAATTTCCTATAAGGGTTTCATTTGCAATGACCATTAATAAAGCACAAGGCCAAACTTTAAGGGTTGCTGGAGTACACTTGGAAAAACATTGTTTTTCGCATGGTCAGCTCTATGTAGCGTGTTCCCGGGTTTCCAGTGCCCAAAATCTGCATGTTTTTGCTCCACAAGGAAAAACATATAATATAGTGTACTATTCAGTTTTGGTTTAACAACTAATTGTATCCAGCGTTACATCGCGCTTCTTAGATTTTTCCGTGGGAATGAGAAGTTTTCTTATAGTTGTGCTTTATACCGCAATATAACCGAATTCCACGCGGGCGAAGCCGCGGGCGGAAAGCTAGTATCTCTAGAAATCCGAGTCGTAATTAACAATTTCTTATCTAAAAAAGCAGTTGGAGACAAATTATCCTGATGCCTTGCTCAACCTTAAAACAAACGTCGAAGTAGTCTAAAAGATTATTTGAAATGATATTGACAGCTTCTACTACGCATCTACACACAGAACGACGCAGAGTAAATGAATGACAGCAATATTGTTAATTTGTTTTTTAGTTGCGCGTAAAGCAAATTTATGAAATAATAACCATAATTTAGAAATATATCGCAAGAATTATTTAATAAAAATTAATTTACAAACCATTATTAAATCGATTATAATTGGTTTTAATTTTACAACTATATAATGGCAACACCAGAATTGAAATGGAGACCAGTGACGGCAGGAAGTGACATATTATATCCCCAAACACTTTATGATAAAGGCAATTCGATACAACTATAAGTTCACCAAAATTCATTTGAAAATAAATAAGTATTTATGGTTCAATTGTTTTTTTCTGAGCACCTTATTTATGCCTAGCCAGTCTTGGACAATGTCCGTTGTATTTGTCTTTATTTAGACAATTAACAAAATAGAGGGTGTCCTAAAAGGTCGTCTATTGTTACACGTTAGTTTTAAGTTATATTTGTTTGTGTATCCTTTTGTTTTTGTGGTGTAAACAATAAAGTGTTATTGTTTTGCAACACACACTCAAGGGTGTCCTAAAACGAAATTTATCACTAGAGACCCGATTATATGCAACATAAAAAGCTTGTTATATACATGCAAATATGCATGAAAAATGCACGAAAATTGTCAAAATATGCGAAATTAAATGATAAATTTTAGGAATCCCCAAAAAAAAAAAACGTAAGTATTATTATCTTTTTTATAAGTAAATTATTTTTTGATAGGCGATAATAGGTACAGTAACATTATATGCGATTAAAATTATTTAAAATTTTTGTAAACGTAAGCAATCAAATATTTTTCTAAATTTTCAGTGGTAAGATTGTGTCTACGATCATTTAGAATATTTTTGTAAGTGGAAAAGGTTCGCTCCACATCCACTGAGGTAACTGGGCAGAATTTGAACTTGGGTGCTATGTTAGCACTTATAGTTTCTGGTAAAAGTTCTGCCGTCCCATTAATGAAGCTATCAATTTGACACAAACTTTGAAAACCTGGTTTATTGTTCAATATGTTGTCAAACTTTTCTTTAAGTTTATGCGGCAATGCCTTTGGCAACGCGGAGTTTATTTGACGTATTTTATTCATTGTTTGGATAGATTCAGTCATACCAAACCGCGAGTTTCAAGCTTTTTAATACCTTCTGGTATGTAGGAAAAATGAGTGAAAATTTTTATTTTAGGATCGTTCAATGCTTCCTTAGATTAGCTAAGCCCTTATATTTTGTGACTGTTATTATACTTGGCTTCGTCCTCAAGATTAGCATATAATACAACATGTAGTATCGCCTAGCGGATCGCCATATACGCACTATATTGAGGGAAAATAGTTTTTTTTTTTCAACTTGCAACACCGTCCCTTCCTCTGTGCGCCATTTTACTTTCGACTCATTCGCGTTTTAGTGCTTCGCCAGTTCGCTTCGACATTAATTTTCATATTTAGTTTGTTCTATCGTAAAAAGATGCCTAAACGGAAATCTTAAGATGACTATGAACATTTAAGTAAGAAGTTACGGAAATTGGAACGAAAAATTCGTCGTAGGAAGCGGTTGTCGTCCACTTCATCTTCTGAACCTACATCACTTCCACAGGATAAAGGAGGTTAGTTCAAGTGTTTTAATATAAAAGAACAGTAAAAAACATTTTTGGTATATTTTTTCCGGTATGCGAACAGTTCGAGGGGCTGTTTCTTACCAATAAAAAGTATAGCGTATAGTCACCGGACCTTCCCATTACTTCTAAATTTATACCCACATTATATAAAGTGTCCTTTTTATAATGTAACCTTGAGGCTGCGTGCTTCTCTTTGGAGTTGTCACTACCCGCTAAATTAGCTTTCAAACAGTATGTAAGGACTGTTTATTAACTAATTATGGTATTTGATGCTATTTATCTCTGTAATTACAGACGATTACATACCGCTAGAGGCGGATTTATCAATGGACACAATAGACCTCGAACGACCAAATTCGAATATTGATGCCTCACAGCAAGTGACAGAAATAAACGACAGTTTAATGTTAGACGAACCTTGCACCAGCGCTGCTATAACAGCAGCGCCGGAACCTATCGAATCCGTTCTTGAACTGGATAAAGGTATTTTGGAAATTCTTGGCACTGACCCCACAGTCAACACAAAATACGGCATGGATACAAATTCTGATTTGGCTCTTCGACTGCAACATTATTCAACATCTGAAATTTCTAAAGAAATACGTAAAGAACTCTGCGAAAGATATTTAATACCAAATAACTGCAGACTTATCGATGCACCTCAGCTAAATGCAGGAATGAAGGCGGCCTTAACAGAAATAGTAGCCAAACGTGACAAATATATTGAAAATAGACAAAAACAGTTGGCCACCACTTTGTCTTGCCTCACTGAAGCATTGTCACACCTCTTTGCTGCCGCGAATAAAGATAAATATTTAATAAAACTTATTATGGACGCAAGTCGAAATCTTTGTGATTGCCAGTATAACGACTCTACTTTAAAGAAAGATATGAAAGAACAGCTCCAGAATACAAAATTAACAAATTTTCTATTTGGTGATAATCTCTCCGAAACTATAAAAGTTGCAAAGGCAATCAACAGGTCTGGAGCGGAGCTAAAAGCGACCTTGCCGCCGCCGAAACCAGTACAAAATAAAAAGACTTTTACCGGTCCGTCAAAAAACTGGAAAGCACCGTTTCCAACCAAGAAACCTCCAGGTACAGGAGCTCAGAAGCCGAAGGAAGCAGTACCGCCTCCGAGAAGTCGGCCTTCGAGCTCATACAAGCAGTCACAGCCTCGGCAGAACAATACTCGCCGATAGAATCGGTAAATATGTATGCTGGCAGGTTATCTTTATTTTATAATCAATGGTGTATGGTAACTCGAGATCTAATGGTGTTATCATATATTCAAGGTTATAAACTTTCATTTTCAACTCCTGTCTATCAGGTTTGCCCACCAAAAAGACCCAATTACTCAGATGTAGAAAAACAACATTTTGATGAAATTATAAGTAACCTTATCTCGAATTGTGCAATTGCCACATGCACGCCTTGTAATGGTCAATTTTTATCGAGTATATTCTTAATACCTAAGCCAAATGGAAAAATGAGGTTCATTCTTAACCTCAAAAATTTAAATAAATTTATTAACACCCAACATTTTAAATTGGAAGATTTGCGCACTGCGTTAAAGTTAATTAGTAATGAATGTTACATGGCAAAATTAGATTTAAAAGACGCCTATTTCTTTATTAAAATACATCCAGATTCAAAAAAGTATTTACGCTTTGAATATAACAATCAATTGTATGAATTTAATGTGTTACCTTTTGGTCTGAACACAGCACCCTTTATATTTACAAAAATCATGAAGCCTGTTACAAGGTTATTACGCTTAGCAGGACAAGCATCGACCATTTATTTTGATGACTATTTTTTAATCGGAGACACATATAGTCAATGTCTTAACAATATTAACTTAACTAAACAATTACTTGTGTCTCTTGGATTTATGCTAAATTAACAAAAGAGTTGTTTGATACCTAGCCAAAAATGTACGTTTTTAGGTTATCAAATAGATTTAAAAAAAATCAAGTTAGTTTGCCTCCAGATAAGATTAGTAAAGTATATATTGAAATAAATAAATTCTTAAAAATAATAAGAAATCCACAATCCGAGAATTTGCACGGTTTGTTGGTCTGTTAGTTTCCTCATGTCCAGCTATTAAGTATGGTTGGCTATATATCAAAGGCTTCGAGCGCCTAAAATATTTAAATTTAAAGAAATACAATAATGACTACGACAGACATATCTATTTACCAACATCATTATTGCCAGATCTCTTATGGTGGAAAGATGTTATTTGTTTTTACTTTAGTAAAATAAAAAGTGAGACTTACTGCTTGGAAATTTTTACTGATGCCTCAACAACGGGGTGGGGTGCAGCATGCGGAAAAGAGATGGCAAGCGGATTATGGAGTAAAGAGGAAATAGTTAATCATATTAATTATCTTGAAATACTGGCAGCATTTATAGGTTTAAAAACATTTGCAAAACGTTTAAGGGATTGTGAAATACTTTTACGTATAGATAATACGACAGCCATCTCTTATATCAACCGCATGGGAGAAATTCAGTTTCCACATTTGACTAATGTAACTAAAAAATTATGGCAATGGTGTGAATGTCGTGGTTTACATGTGTTCGCCTCTTACATTAGATCAGCTGATAATAAAAACGCAGATTTTGAGTCCAGGCGCATTCATCCAGATATAGAATGGGAACTCGCCGATACAGCTTTCTGAAAAATAGTCACTCACTTTGGTACACCAAACATTGACCTTTTTGCTAGCAGAATCAATAAGAAATGTCATAAGTACATATCATGGCACCGTGATCCAGATTGTTATGCGGTTAATGCATTTACTGTACCTTGGAATAACTTTAGTTTTTATGCATTTCCTCCTTTTTCCATGATTTTGAAAAGCTTAAGAAAAATTATTTCAGATGGGGCTAGAGGTATCATGGTAGTCCCTTTATGGCCAACGCAACCATGGTATCCTCTATTTCAAAGCCTTTTGTTAACAGAACCAATTATACTTACACCAGAAGATAATTTAATTATTTGCAATTCCAGACACCGCAGCATCCACACCAAGCTTACACTAGTAGCCGGAATCTTGTCAGGTCAGCGTGGCTAAGGAAAAGCATTCCTCCTTCATCTATTGATGTAATGTTAGCATCTATCTCTAATAATTCATTAAAACAATATGATGTTTATCTTAAAAAATGGTGTAAGTTCTGTCAAATCAATAATTTAGATATTTTATGGCCTCGATCCCTAATATTATCTACTTTCTAACTAAATTATTTAATGATGGTGCTCTGTATAGTACAATCAATAGTTGTAGATCAGCATTAAATCTAATTTTAGGTCATAACATTAGTAACGATGATAGGATCAAAAGATTCCTTAAAGGGGTATATCGGCTCCGCCCTCCGTTACCACGTTACAATATCACTTGGGACACGTCTATTGTACTGGATTTCTTAGGAAATTGGTATCCCAATGATGATAATTAATTAGATATTATCAGTAAAAAATTAATCACCCTCTTGGCGCTAGTGACAGCACACCGGGTGCAGACCTTTTTTAAAATACTCATAGAAAATATTGAATTTTTTCCTGATAAAATCTGTATAAAAATACCCGACCATATTAAAACTTCTCGAATAGGGTCTTTACAGCCGATATTATCTTTACCTTACTTCGAACAACGACAAGAAATTTTCCCGGCAAAGACATTGATGTCATATTTAGATAAAACTAATCATCTACGAAAGAATGTTCATCTATTTATAAGTTGTAGAAAACCTTACAAATCTGTCTCCACCCAGACTCTAAGTAAGTGGATTAAACATGTACTAAATGAAAGTGGCATTGATGTCTCAATGTTTAGTGCACACAGCACTCGCCACGCAGCTACGTCTGCGGCGCATAGCTTAGGAGTTAGTATAGATACCATCAGGAACACTGCCGGTTGGAGTGGTAACTCTGATACCTTTTTCAAATACTATAATAGACCCACTACAGTGGACAATAATCATGGTGATTGTTTTGCAAGAGCAATTATTGATAATTCATTATAATTAATTTGAAAATAAGTACCTAAATGATAAAATATGTCAAGAGTTTTGTTTCTTTTCTTTTGTTCATGTCGAGTAAATTAAAATAAATTTCTACGATATAAAAGTAACAAGTCTATTATTTAACAATAATATACAACGGCATTTACTTTCCGACGCTGCTCTAAAAGTCTACAATTTGTATTATATGCTAATCTTGAGGACGAAGCCAAGTATAATTAATGATTAAACGAGCTTACCTGAAGTGAAGTTCAATTATAATTATACGAAGGCTTCGTCCGAAGAGATTAGCATCCCCCCCTCCCTAAAGAAACCCTTGGTCGTAAAGTAAATGGGCACATACTCTAAACTAAATGAGTCGAAAGTAAAATGGCGCACAGAGGAAGGGACGGTGTTGCAAGTTGAAACAAAAAAAAAACTATTTTCCCTCAATATAGTGCGTATATGGCGATCCGCTAGGCGATACTACATGTTGTATTATATGCTAATCTTGAGAACGAAGCCTTCGTATAATTATGATTGAACTTCACTTCAGGTAAGCTCGTTTAATCATTAATTAAATTTGGTCGCATGTCGGAACGCAGGGTTAGTGCAAAATATTGTAAATGTACTGATAATACGCATCATAACTAGATCTTAGGTAAAATATGCTATTACCGCTGAGAATGGCTAAATATATTTTAGTGCAAATGCATATAATCCGGTCTCTACTTATACTACTAGAGGTAATCAACATACACCTTATGGTCTTATACTTTTGTCTCGAACCTGCTTGTAGATTAAGGTAATATCCTCCATTTTGGGGGGAGGCTTCCCTCAAGCAATCGACGTCTTTTGGCTTACACGATAATGATAATATGGGAAAAGCTTTCTCAATCTTTTCCTAAATCAAAGTCACGATTTTATTAAGTAATAGCTGATAATATAGAGTGTTTAAGTTTAAGTTTAATATGCATTCCGAAGCACGTATGAAGACGAAATATTCACGTTCACCTTTCCAATTTACCTCCACTCCTTACCTCCACATTTTTAAATTCTAATAAGTTTAATATATATTTCTTATGAGATAAAATGTTATATCAATTAAGTGACTATTTGAAATAAAAGTATTGTTATCATAAATATTAGTGAAAAATATTGTATCAATTTTATTGTTTACTAGCTCACCCAACCACGCGTTGCTATGTTATAAATGAAAATTAAACCTATCCTATGTCCTAAGTCCGAATACATCCAGCACAAAGAAAAAAAATCATCAAAATCGGTTGATTAGTTTCGGAGTTCATCACGGTTATGTTTAACAGTGGATTATCTATACATTTAAAAAAATTGGAGTGTCTGTTTGTAATTTTGAAATAACCGTTTTTTACTACATGCATATGAATATATATACGGTACATACACCAAAATAACATGTTTTACAATTTTTGTCTGTCTGTCTGTCTGTTTGTTCCGGCTAATCTCTGAAATGGCTGGACCGATTTTGACGGGACTTTTACTGGCAGGTAGCTGATGTAATAAGGAGTAAATTAGGCTACTTTTATTTTAGAAGAAATATTTTATTTTAGAAAAATAATATTACTGCCACAGCAACGCGTGGCTGGGTCAGCTAGTTATAAATATACTAGCTGACCCAGCCACGCGTTGCTGTAGCTGAGTTATTATAATTTGCAATAAAAATTAATATCAAAAATTAAAATGAAACCTATCCTAGTCGTATGTCCTAAGTCAGAACAAACCCAGCAAAATAAAAAAAGACATCAAAATAGATTGAGTAGTTTCGGAGTTCATCGCGGTCAAACACTGAAATAAGTTAATACATTTCCAACTAGCTCAGTTTTATCATTTGTATGCTAAGCGCTTGAAGGGGCTGTGTGCTTAGTCTTGAAGAGGCCACCTGTTGTATTTGGAACTACATCTGATCTTAAGCTTAAAGGCCTTAGTGATAAAGTTTGTTTTAGAAAAATCGGTACAATGGATTCGGGTGTTTTATGAGAGTGTAATGCAATAAACGCCTCTTAAAATGTATGAAAGATGTTCGATCAAATACGAAGCGACACTAATCATCTAGTTAACTAAAATTGACAAATTAATAATTTATCTAAATTCTTGTTAATCTTCGTTCGTCCATCCTCTCTACATGTCCAAACCATCTAAGCATCTCTTTTTCCATCTTTGTCACTATAATTTCTTTTATCTCATCATTCCTTATATTATCCATCACTTTCACTCCAGCTATATTTCTCAAAGCTCTCATTTCCACTGCATTAATCAAACATTCATGCTTGTTCTGCCAAACCCAAGGTTCACTTCCATACATTAGAGTCGGCACCAACACGCCTCTATGCACAGCCAGTCGGGCCTTATCTGACACCTTCTGGCCGCTCATAAAAGCTTGCAAAGCCCCATTACTTTCTCTTGTATTATTTCTTAATTATTCTTGAAGAAATCCAATCTTTTTTTTCTGCATAACTCTGTAACACGTCTATCCTTTTAACCAATGAGATTGAGGGTCTTGATGTGTTTGGCGATGGTTTGAATTTATTTAAACAAAAAAAATGAAATAGCTTAAACTAGTCTTGCTGGGAGTAACCTTTGTGTTTTATATTTGTTTATGTGTAACTCAATAATGTATTTTTAATACAATGTGCTTTATTTTTGAAGTGAAAACTTCTTTAGCGGCGTTGTGCACTTTTGGGATGGGTAAAAAATGTTAAACTCGCGTCAGGACACGTGACCTGATCAAAAATTTGTAAAACGGACGGAGAGTAGACCGCCGGCGCGGCATAGGGGAGGAAGTAATATCCCCCTCTCTTTCTAAAAATGTATGCCTGCTCCTGCTGTGTTGTTTAAGCGACGCAGGGCGCTTGCGCGAGTGTACGTGTGTGTTTGTTGTCATGTTTGTGTACGATAGCGCAATAAATGAATATTGTATTTTTCCACATAAATGATAGTACTTTTATACTGATAATTAAAGCAATTCGTGCGAAATTATTCCCTAACCATTACAAAATATCAAATATGCACAAAGTTAATGTTCATGTTTTCACTACTGCCGGCACTCCCGGAGTGCAATCCGTTGTTTTTTTATAATGAGGTTTGTATTTTTCTTTTCAATAATGTGTAATGAATTTTTGATTATTTTTTTAATTCATTATTTTTTTATATTCAATTTCTGATGATGATTTTGCGATAAAATTAATGTTACGTACGCTTTAACTGTGGTGCATAATGTATATTTAATTTACTATGATTTAATATGTTCCACGTGGCAATACTATGGAAGTTATAGATATTAGAAGCCCACGTGAGAATACATACAAAAGATACCTCACCAAAAGGGTCTTCGAAAAGCTTACACGTCAATCCGCATATGTCAAGGAGCACTAGATAAAAGATGGAAGGTACAAAGCCGAACTGGCTGCGACAATAGGAACGGGCAATTTGCCCGCGGATAATGCCGACTGGGACGACGATGCCTTTGGATGTCTCTTTGTCAATGATGCTAACAAAACGCCATTGTGGATGTTCGCGAAACGAATATTTTTGAATAGGGCAACTCTTGGACAGAAAAGGAGGCTCGCATTGTCCCTCTCGTTTTTAAGGTCAGTGGATGTCGAATGGCCTTCTGACAGTGACACCTGTATACCGCCACATAACATCATTCCAAACGATGGAACAAGATCGATACTTTGAAATATAGATGGCACCAGTATCCATAAAACAGCCTTGGTTTGGCTCGGTAGCTCAATTGGGAGAGCATTGGACCGGATTTCCAAAGGTTGCGGGTTCGATTCTCGTCTGAGAATCACTTGTGACCCGAGTCTATTTTATTCTAGTATTTTTCTAGAACAATCATTTCACTACGGATATTATTTATACATCGGAGTAATAAAAAGAGAATGTAGTAAAACCTTTTAAACTTTTCTCTCTAGAATTTTTGTCAAAGTAACTGAAGTTTACAAGACGGTCATCCATCACAGATGTCTCATCTTCGCGTCTGGTATAGTTGGAAAATGCTGGATAATGGATTTTCCACTAAAATAGTTACGACCAGCTGGGTAATGCCTTATAGACTTGAAGAAAACTTCGTGCAAATTTGTTCAGGAAGAGGTTTCCAGTTATCCACACTAATATAATAATATTAGAAAGTTTGTCTGTTTGAACGTGAACATCTCTCAAATTACCAGTCAGATTTAAAAGATTTTTTTTCTATTTGATTGCCTAATTTTTTTAAATTATTATACATTATTAAAATCTACGCTAAAATTTTATCAAGCTCAGCGAAAATAAAAAAGTCCAAAGTCAAACAGCGCAGCACAATTGTTGTTTAATCGCTTGAAAAGCAAAAACTAATTTGACTGTTAAATATACACTTTCAAACCGTTTATAATAATAGTAATATTTCTTACATTGACACCAATTAACCCAAAGTGAGCACTATAAAGCTTGTGTTAAGGATACTAGGGTAACGGTTAGAGATACATATACGATACCTATGCTCGTATATCACACAAACATCTGGCCGCTCCGGGATTCGAACCCAGGACCGTTGGTGCGAAAGGCAGGATCGCTACCTATATAAACCTATAAATTATAGCATAATTTTTATTTTGCACCTTGAAAATTACAATGACCTTGAGAATAACAATTTTATCACTAGGATAAGACAATTTGTTTTGTATTTTTTTAGTGTCTTCTGCTCCCACCTTTCTTATTTTTTTATTATGCTTTTCGTGGCAGCCATTCAGTAAGGCAGCACCGTATTGATGCTACCGTAAAAATGTAACATTAGCTTGTAAGGTGTATGTCTAGTTGGTTGTCCTAATAAAATAAATAAATAAATAAATTACGTTACACCATACATTTTTGATAAATTCACTTGAAATTATTCATCATACTGATATTAATGGCGCACTTCTTAATGGGTTTTTATTATACTGGACCTCTGCCTGCCTAATTTTATTCATCAATAAAGACGTGCTATATTCTATTCTTTATTAAAAGTATGCATATTCTTCACATTCCAAGCTTCGAAGGTAATAGGCGAGCAATGGAAAAAAATTACGAAATAACCACATTAATTTGACTCCATTCAGGTAAACAAAAATGTATAGTATAGATTTTTTGTTGACACGGATCATATTAAATGTCCATGTCATGTCTCAACTAAATCGTTTGCTGCCAAGAATGGTACTCTTGCCGACGAATAAGTTTACCTTGGACAAAAATACTCCGATTTAATGTCACCAAAGATCAAACTTTAATATAGACGTAGCACGACGAACTCAACTCAGCTGGGCAGTAGAGATAGAGAATTCTAGACAATTTCGTCTCCCAGGACACGAGACAGCCTACGATTTCTCCGTATTTCTCCGTACGTCCCGGGATTTAGAGACTGTTAAGAATAAAATTTGAATTAAGTCAATTTCTGGTGAGATTTCAGTCTTATTAATTGGTAGATATGTTTATTTATTATAATCACACACAGATTCACTTTTAAACAATCAAATCTTATAGTTATAATTATAAAACAAACTTAGTAATAATCATACTAAGTAATTTTTATAATTCTAACAATCACAGATTTGTTTCTTAATTAAACAATCTAAATATAAAACAGAGTTATAAATCAGTCTTATAAATAATTAATCAACTAACAAATAAGACAGTGTACTCAGTACTACTACTATGTACTCAGTAATTATAGTAGTAGACCAAGTAATTCTTCATTAAACTAACAGATGGCTCTAACCTCTTTCAATAATTTGAAAATAAAAATACAATATTTAAAATTACAACACAATTTCGACAATCTTGTCTGGTCTCGAGTTTTGATCCGAGTCTTGAAACGACTAAATTTACAAAAAGTCCTGGGACTTCGAGACACGAGACGTTCCGGGACCCAAACCCTACTAGGCCATTGAACAACTTAATCAAAACAAGCCAGATAAGTTTAAAAATTAATTAAAAACTACGCAACTCCTTCTACCCTTTTTAGCTCTTACACACTTAAATTAAACACACACACAAACTTAATTTAACCGGATTCGAGGCTTAAATCCATAAATATAAGTTAGAGGTCTGTACCCGTAGCTGAGTTTTCGCCAGTTCCTCCCGAATCGCAAACTCAGTAGTTTACAGTAATCACAGAAATAATTAAGTAAATGTAAAATAATAGTAGTTTATGATACTGTTGCATAATAAGGGTTCTTATAACACGAGTGTGTTTTAAAAAAACGAGCCGTAGGCGAGTTTTTTTATAGTATCACACGAGTGTTATAAGACCAAGTTATGTATAGTGTCATACACTACTTTATCTACTTTCATACTATAATACGTAAAACAATGTTGCAAATAAAACGCTGAATATAACAACAAATTTTTAAATGTCAAATGTTGGCGCCAAGGTGCAGATATCGATTGCGCATGCGTGTTGCGTCGTCACGGACTCGTTCATTGAAACCTTTTTAAAGTAGAGGTTCAACCTCCTTGGTCCAGATGGAGGTTGTATAGGTGTATCGTTATGATAAAAAAGTTATATTATGTTACAGGTGTCCATACAAGACCTGTATCGTAATGAAACTTTTTTTTTATTATTTTCGGCCTGTACGTAATGTTTGTAATGTAAAATTACGTACAGGCCAAAAATGTAAAATAAACTAATTTATTTTATCTACTCTGATACTATAATACAAAGATTCTAAAACTGACAACAAAATGCTTATGACAAACATTACGTACAGGCCAAAAATAATAAAAAAAAAGTTTAATTACGATACAGGTCTTGTATGGACACCTGTATCATAATATAACTTTTTAATCATAACGATACACCTATACAACCTCCAGCTGGACCAAGGAGGTTGAACCTCTACTTTAAAAAGGTTTCAATGAACGAGTCCGCGACGACGCAACACGCATTCACAATCGATGTTTGCACCTTGGCGCCAACATTTGACATTTAAAAAATCTTTTCAATATTTAAACAAAGTTTGGTTTTGTTTGCAACATTGTTTTACGTAATATAGTATGAGAGTAGATAAAGTAGTGTATGACACTGTACATAACTTGGTCTTATAACACTCGTGTGATACTATAAAAAAACTCGCCTACGGCTCGTTTTTTTAAAACACACTCATGTTATAAGAACCCTTATTATGCAACAGTATCATAAACTACTATTATCTACTCTAATACTATAATACAAAGATTCTAAAACTGAAAACAAAATGCTTATGACAAACATTACGTACAGGCCAAAAATAATAAAAAAAAAGTTTCATTACGATACAGGTCTTGTATGGACACCTGTAACATAATATAACTTTTTTATCATAACGATACACCTATACAACCTCCAGCTGGACCAAGGAGGTTGAACCTCTACTTTAAAAAGGTTTCAATGAACGAGTCCTCGACGACCGACGCAACACGCATGCGCAATTGATGTTTGCACCTTGGCGCCAACATTTGACATTTAAATAAATTTGTTGTTATATTCAGCGTTTTATTTGCAACATTGTTTTACGTATTATAGTATGAAAGTAGATAAAGTAGTGTATGACACTGTACATAACTTGGTCTTATAACACTCGTGTGATACTATAAAAAAAACTCGCCTACGGCTCGTTTTTTTAAAACACACTCATGTTATAAGAACCCTTATTATGCAACAGTATCATAAACTACTATTATTATAAATTGAGTGATTAGGAAAGTGTCTCATTAAAATACTAGGCGGATGCAGTCGCTAAGCATAAAGCTTTACTAGCACCATATATTGGAGCGGAGCGAATTGGTGGTATCAAAAATATAAACTCTACAGAGTTTATCTCAAAAATCTCATCTAAAAAAATATCTAATTCGTTTGGTGCAAAAGAACACACGTTTCTTTGAAAAAAGGTGCCATATCTCAAAACGCTTATAAAAATATATAAAAAAACCACTATTTTATTTGACAAAAAAATATTTTGCTCGTCCTGACTGTAAGAATGTACATGTCTCTTTTGTATTGAATGAGTGATATGCTGAAGCTTGATTTTTTTTCCTCATCCCATAGAGCGAGACCATATTTTTGCGAAATTCTAAATTCGGGCTCTGTCACGATCTAGTCCTAAATCTGTAAGTTCGATTCATTACAAGTAATAAGAAAATCGGCTAAGAACTCATAGAGTATTGGCGTCACATTCATTTCGTCATTGAAGCTGATCCATGGGAGCTTCGCTCGCTCCGCTCCAATTAGATGATCTGTGGAAGAATGCATGTTAACCACTGTTAACCATTGCCTTAGTCACCCTGTGACCACGGCTCCTGTAAAGGAGTCGAAACGTCAAGATCAGTACATCAGTACATTATAAAATAATAATACTTTGTGTGTTGGTTACCATATATAGTTACCATAGTTACCGTAAGCCTAAGAATAACAATTTTTATAATCAATTAATGTTACCATAGCAACGCGTGGCCGGGTCATCAATAAACGTTACCATAGCAACGCGTGGCCGGGTCAGCTAGTTAAATATAAAAAAGTAAACGCTTGTAAATTAGGATAAAGTTTTATTTAAACGACCTTTTACCCTTTTATTTGTAGACCTCAAATGAAGGCAACTAACTAAGTTTCGCAAGAATTTTGATTAGTTTAACATCCATTTGGAGGTGAAAAATTAATTAATAAAAGTCACAAGTCAAAGTTGAAGCAAATGATTTAAGTTCTACAACTCCTCCTTCCCCCCATTCATCATAAATGTCGCCTAAGAGTTCGAAACTGCGAGATAACTGTCTAAAGTTAGTTCGCGAACTGCGGAATTTAACTAACATTTTCAAGCTGACTGGGCGTTTCTTGAAAATGGCTTTAATATTACTCGGTAACGATGTCGGTCGCCAAGTGAGATGGGGCAGGATTTTCTGAAGAACTCTACCATTTATAACTTAAAAGGGTTGAAAATAGATGAAAGGTAACTAGCCTATCTGTTTTTATAGAATACATTTCGGAGAGTGTGCAGCAGAATTGTACTTTTTCATCGGACAAACAGACTTACAAATAGGCGCCACCATTTATGGTTGACTTGCTAACCCAGACACGCGTTGCTGTGTTACAATTTAAAATGAAAAACCTTTTTTATGTCCTAAATCGGAACAAATCCAGCAAAATGAAAAAAAAAACATCAATATCTGTCGAGTAGTTTCAGTTTACCGCGATCAAACACTGTGACAGGGAAGTTTTATATATATAGACTAGGTTTTACCCGCGGCTTCACCCGCATTTTAATTACTTTTTTTCAATAAAAAGTATCCTATGTTACTTCTAATACCTCCAAGAATATATGTACGAAGTTTCATAATGATCGGTTAAGTAGTTTTTGCGTGAAGGCATAACAAACAAACTTACATTCACTTTTATACTCGTAATATTAGAAGGGATATACCAAAAACTCACACTAAGCGTTTTGGTTCCAATTTTGTGATACGTACCGCTAAGGAATTAAACACTTTGCCTGAGTCTGTGTTTCCTGCCAAATATAATTTAGAGGTCTTCGAATATCGAATGATTCAGGAGTCTCTAGGTGAGCACGTCACATCCTAGATCGTATCGTCCCTTACCATCAGGCGAGAAAGTGGTCAAGCCTATTTACTTAACCATTAAAAAAAAGACTTTTGGCGGGTTCGGGAAGCGTCATTTTAGCGGTTTTGGTTTTCTATTTTGTGTAAACTTTTTTATTTCTAATAGTAATGGTAAGCGACGATGCGATAGAAGATACCTATCACTCGTGACTTGAAGACCCCTAAATTGTATTTGTCCAATAGAAGGAAAAATAACTTGGCTTTTTTTTCCGTATCAAAAATTTTAAAAAGTTGAAAGAATTGTCATTATCATAACAAAGTGAGTGAAGCTTCTCTAACTGAGATTAACTGAAAAAAGTGATTCTGCCTAATGACGTAATTGGCTGAGCGAACAGAATTTTACACAATTAATGGACTTGTGATTTTCTTTCCTACTTATTATTTACTAGCTTTCCGCCCGCGGCTTCGCCCGCGTGGAATTCGGTTATATTGCGGTATAAAGCACAACTATAAGAAAACTTCTCATTCCCACGGAAAAATCTAAGAAGCACGATGTAACGCTGGATACAAAATTCATATAATTCATTCCACTTCTTACGTATCTTAAAAAAACACTTCGTTACCACTTTTTAAAAAACACCCAGCGCCATCTTTCGCATACCTCTAGAACTAAATAGCGGGAGCTATCATTCCACTTCTTACGTATTTTAAAAAACACATCGTTACCATGTTTTAAAAAACACCCAGCGCCATCTATCGCATACCTCAAGAACTAAATAACGTAACTAATACGTATACCAATTAGTAATTCGTTGACTTTAGTGATTTCAGGATAAGTAGATGTAAAAAAAACAATTTAGACGATAAAACAAATTGTACGTCATCCCTCGGGAATTCCTCAGTTTCGGGGATTCATTATCGTATCATTTAGCTTCTAAATTTACATGCTTATATTCGTTTGCAATATTTTACGTTGTTTTAAACGACACACAGCGCCATCTACAATCCATCCATCAAGCAAACAATATTTTTATTTTTCCTCGGGAATATCAATTTTTTCCAGGATAAAAAGTACCCTATTATTTAATCCGGACTTTTATCTTTACGTCTGCAAAATTTCAAAGCAATCGGTTCAGTAGTTACGGCGTGAAAGCGGAACAAACAAACAAACAAACAAACAAACAAACTCACTTTCCGATTTATAATATTAGTAAGGATTATAGAAATTATGTTATTATTATTGCGTTGTATGTATATTTTTGAAGTGAAAACTTCTTTAGCTACGTTGTAATTTGAAAGTCGATAAAACGAAAAAGCGATAGTAAAAAGAGACTGACACATAAATTCATAAAATTTAACTTAGGAGAAAATGAGATAGGAAGCATTATGAAGGTGTGTTAATACGTGTTTGTGTGCGCATGTGTAGTACAAAGCTTGAGAGAAGGCATCACAGCAACCGTGATATTTTGCATACGTGTACGTATTATTTTTCTACCACGTGTGAATTGCACTCATGCTTTTTAAAAAAATTAAATTATTTAATCTTGAATGGATTTTCTCTTGATCCCAATCAAGCCCTGGGGCCAAGACAGGACCGACGATGGATGGAGCTACCCCTATAAGCTGCCTATTCACTCTGGCTCTGAAGACGGACGGGTTATATGTACTCGGAAATACAGACACAGGGAGGGAGTTCCAGTTTTCTTTGCGCATTATAAAATATGTTGAGTAGCGCTTGGTGCGACAATAAGAAATTGTAATTATATTAAAGAAATTAAAAAAATACTCAACCAATTTTGATGATTGGTATTTTTCATTTTGCTGGTAGTGTTCGAACTTAGGACATAGGATAGGTTTAATATTAATTTAAAATACAGCAACGCGTGATCGGGCCAGTTAGTAATATTTATAACTATCATATTTATTATTTTGAGGCATAGTTACAAGATACAAATTATAACAATTACAACAAAAACATATATAAAATGTTATATAATCTTATCTTAATTCGTATTAACTGTATTTCTTGAATTTGTACCCCAATTACAACTGCGCACAACATCGCTGGTTTGCGAGAATATCGACGCAACTCAAAAAACTGTCAATTTGAACTAAATATGCCAAACGATCTTAAATCTTTGATATTTTGTCGTGAACAGACAGACAACGCTGATATCCTCGTTATAAATCCACCGTTCGCTCAAAAGAGATACAATTACATTTATTAGTATGCGATAAATTTAATAAGAAATTAAAACATTATTCTATAAAATCAAAAGTTTTTAGTTCCGTCGCTATTCTCGCAAACCAGCGACATGCGATTAGAGTTTTACTACTTATTTGTCTGATTAAGAAAGTAAAGACATCAAATTATAATTAAAATAACGATATTAAACATAATGTTTTTACGTGTAAGTCTTACTAAAAGAAGTTTTTAACAGATCACGGGCAGGTAATAAGAAAAAAATATTTATTTCTCTCTTCACAATAAAAAGTTTAAAACTTTTTACAACTTTGTGGGAGAGACTAGTCCCTAAAAAAAGTTCTATAGGAACCTGAACTACAGGTAACTAGCCCGCAATACCTTAGCTATATGGAATATTCATTGGCAAGGAAAGACTATCACTAACTACCAATTACTTCTTAATTTTTGTCAAGAGTACCCTTAAACACCTTGAGTGCGAAACCAGGTCTAATCACCTTGTATATGTCTCGCTTATAGTGCGGCTAAGAAAAGTATAGCATTCCTTGTCGTGCGGAAGGCATAACTTCAATTTGGTTCGGTGTAGCAAAAAGATGAATATATATCTAAGATGTATTATTAAAATAGAATCCGATGGTGTACCTACCTTAATACCAAGTTTAGACACCTAGCACCGCACGGAAGCAAAAAAGATTTAAGTTTGTGAAATGATACCGGGTCTATAAGCCTTGTGCCGCAACAATGGAAGTTTATTACCAGGTGTATTAGCCTTGTGCCGAAGGAATGGAAAGTATTGGAAAGTTACTGCCGCAGCGAACGTGTTAACCGACGAGCTTGTATGGAAAGGCTGATGAGAGTTAAAGAAGCTAGAGATGTATATCGAGATCGTAGTTAGTGGAAATCTCTTATCTCTGCCTACCCCTGCGGGGAAAAGGCGTAATTTTAAGTAAAGCTAAGCTGTTACAATTTGATTGTCCAATTATTATATGGTTATCCAAAAGCAATTTATTCCCACTTAATTTTGAATTATTTTGCAATTTTTATACACTCAACTTATCAAAAACCGACATCTCAAATGAACTTCCTTTGATAAACAAAAAAAGGTATGGCCAAAAAACATTAGCGCGCGCTTTTTGAAAGTTTTCATTCTTATGGAATTTTATTTACTAATTTATTGATCTTTTTTTTAGCATTACGCTCCGCTTCAATATATGGTGCTAGCGGAGCTTTATCCTTAGCTACTGCATCGGCCTAGTTACATAAGAAGTTATTTCCTTTCACATCAACTGTATGAGACCCTCGTGAAATTTCACGACAAATGTCACATATTATGAAACTCTATATTCAAGCTTGTTTTAATCGCCCCCACACAAAATGGTACGCCATAACTCATAACAAGCGAGCACGAAAATTCCTTTAAAACAACCCAAACTTTCAGAAAGTTTCCGACCACATTAGGGTTGCGTCATTATCGATGAAATTAAATATCGACAATTTATCAAAATAACATTGTTAACGCAAACTTTTATTGAAATTGAAAGACTCGTCAGTTAGCATCCCGTGTGGACTAGGAATTGATTACGGAATGTTATCAACGTCCGAAATATTAAACGTAAATTGAAATGACACTTTTTGAAGCGAAGCTTCTATACGGACGTTCGGGCCGCTCGAATCTCTCACTCGGCTCTCTCTATCCGTGCTAAGCGTCAAATTTTATCGTTACACCGGAGCGTCAGATTTAGTACCGTTACACGATATATATAGGAGCCAGCTGCCTCGTTTTTACTTATGTCAGTTCTATGTTTCATGATTTTATTTAATGCTTAGTTCCAACGCTTTATATTATAAAGCTTCGCTTCTTTCGGGCCTCCCTACATGGCACTATTTTTTTATTATTTAGCGGATATTCTTTAAAAATGTTTGACTTGTAGTATTCATAGGCTGTGTTAGTGTTAAGTAGCGAATATGTAATGGTATATATTTGTCTTTTTAGTTGTGATTTTTATTATTTTATCAAATGTGTCGGCTTCAAAAGCACTTACTATAAACCTAAGTGGTTTTTAATTGCTTTTTAATGTGGATTCCTATGTAACTATGTTTTATACGGATGAATTATTAAAACACTATTTATTCTAGGTAGAGAACCTTCAAACTCAAACTTGTGGCACAACCATGAATAGTTGTTAACCTAAGCTATCAATATATGGTATTCGTTTTAAAGTAACTTTTATTTGTTGGAACAAAGTATTGAAGTAGTTTGAATTGGTTTATTTAAATCTCAAATTATTCTTATTTAAAACTTCTCCATCTATCTATCTATATAAATAACATCTTATTTTGGTATGTTTATCCTCATGCGGTTTGAAACAATTAATCAAATTGTGATGAAATTAAGTTATTGTATGCATGCCACGGAAGATTTATGTGTATAGTCAACAAAAAAGGACTAGAAAGAAAGAGCATTGCCAAGCATGCCAAGTGCAGCTAGTATATAAAGCACTAACTTATACTTGGATTTGATACAGGATTTCCCTTTAAAGTAAGCGCTTTAAAAGTTTAAATAAAACAACATATTTAGGGTTCTTTGCGCATAATTTATATTTAATCCTGACATTTCGACTCCTTTACAGATCACAGGATGACTTACGCAATGGTCGTCAGATATTTTCTACTATCTTCACAATATTTTAATCGTGCACGTCCCTAACTGTTAGTCAATCTGTGATCGCGGCTCCTGTTTAGAATTAAATATATATTATGTGCAAAAAAACCTAAATAAATCATTTTATTTAAGTGAAAAATGTGCCCGGACGTGTAAGAACTAAACGCTTAAAAAGTTGCAGTTAGAACCTACAAGACCAATATATCTAAAATAGCGATAAGTAAGAACACAATAACGAGTTTCCTTTAAGCACTCTTGCATGAATGAATAATGAAGGGAAAAAGATAAATGCTGACATCATGAATAATATTAGTCATTATCGATAAAATAAGTAACACCCCTAAAAGCCGCAGCATTAGCCACATGTCAGTCAAGTATTCAGGACAAGACATATTGGAAAAGTTGCTTAACCTTTAACAATAGATTTTTTCCATGAAGGGAGATAGGGAGAATTTCTTGGTGAAAATTTTGTTTTTATGAGATCACAAGCTATTGTTTGAAATAACCCCAAATTTCGCATACACAAGTAAGAGAAAATACTATGAAGTGAAAATAAAACAATTTTCTACAATGTATATTTAGTGTAATAATTTTTATAAATAAAAAAAATGTTGAAATAAAAAAGTGTTCGACGCACGACTCTTTAAAAACGATTTTCTTTAAACAGACACAGGAGATAATAAAAGAATACTTCAAAATAAAGTGTAGTTTGCGCACAAATAATCTATTTGATAAATTTATTTAACCTGAAAATTTATTTGCAAAAATTAAATATGATTACTTATTATATTAAAAATCCCATGTCTTCCAGATTAACTTTATCCTTCGGTACTCGAATGAACAATTTGAGACCAAGGAAGAAGCCCTGACACCCTCCAACAAAGGCCTCAATATTAAAGTCCTGCTTCTAGTCCCTCGTTGAGAACATCAGAAATGAGTGGTTTGTTTGAGAAAACCCGCTCTCTCAAAACTTTTCTTCATTGTGTGTAAGAATGGACGCAAAGGAAAAGGAACTCGATAGCTTGTTAAGAATGAAGAAATAATTGAGTTAGCAGAGTAAGTCTGTATTGGATTAAAATTGCGAATAATTTTGTTTCTGTTATTATTATAATTTTTTTTTATTTGAGTTTTTCCTGCAAAGTAACAAATACACGGGCATAACAATGGGTACAAATCTTAAACATTTGGAGGGACTGGAGCCTAAACTATAAAAGTCCTGTATTTTAGGACTCCAGGTCTCTTACCCTTAGTAAAAGACGTTATTAAGATACAAAACGGTACGGTACGCGTGTGTGTACTGCGTGCTATGGATGTAGGTAATTTGGGAAAAGATAAAAGGAAAAGCAATTACATAAAGAGTTTGTGTTCATTGAGTGAATGTGTAAATGTGTGTGTGTGTGTGTGTTTGCGAATGTGTGTGCGCTTTTTAATGTATGCTTATAAGTAACGTGTGTAAGTAGTATTAACACAAAATAGTAAAAAGAGCAATGACCACAGCCCATTAAAACTATTACAGAATTACTTTTATATCTTGTAAATTTTAAGACAACAAGCAACAAAATAAAATTATTTAATAAAAACCTCTTAAAATTCACCCAGACTTTAACCATCATCAAAATAATGAAACCCAACAACCACTGAATCTAGCGCACAAGATTTACAAGAATCTCGAAAAAACTACTAATCAGAGCTATGGATATTGAAATGGTAACCCCGCTGCGGATATAATAGTAGTTATTAAGACTCAGCGGAATCTGAAATGAGAGCGTGTCAGCTGGCTTGTTTGGGAAATAATTTCGGATGGGGCAAAGCAAATGTATTAACCAAAATGATACAAATAGGTTTCTCCTTTTATTTTTTTTGTGGAAGAAATGAGTGGATTATCGAAACTCCTGCTATTAAAATGTAGATTGGAACTCTTTGGCTGAGTCTGTGTTTTCTGATAAAAACAATTTAGGGATCTTCAAGTAAGTGAATAAAAGTCACATCCTTCATCGCATCGTCGCTTACCATCAAGCGAGATAGCGGTCAAGCTCTTACCTATTAACTTTATTTATTTATTATTTACAATGACCAAAGCTCATTTAAAACAATTATGAAATTTACATTTATTGGTTCAAACAGCCAATTGAGGTCATACTTTCTAAAAAAGATAATATTCAAGTGGACTGTGTCGTGCGAGTGTGTGTAGTGTGTATATATAATATTTCTTACATTCACACCAATTAGCCTAGCCCAAAGTAAGCATACAGGCTTGTGTTATGGATACTAGTGTAACAGATGGACATACATATATCTACATAAATGTTATTCATAGAAATATATATAAATACCCATGACTCAGGTACAAATGCTCGTATTCGTCACAGAAACATCTGCCCCTTCTGTAACTCGAACCCAGGACTGTCGATACGAAAGACAGGATCGCTACCGTTGCACCAAACGGTCGTCGAATGCGAATGCGTTAAATCGACCTGAATCGAAAGCTGGTAATTGCAAAGAAGCACATCAAAATTTTAATACTAAATGCACAACCCTCAACATCGTCTGCTCTCACGTGTCTGCCCAAATTCAGGTACTTTACTCAGGCACATCACATCACTATTACCCTAAATCCAGCCACCCACCGCCGCTCCGTATTGTTCGAAAGTTTTTGCAAAGACAGGATTAAACTGTCCTTAGCTGGCACCGTCTCCAAAAATAACTGTTTTAAAATATATAATAGATATAAGTGGCAATTATTCTGTTGAGTGTCCTTTATTTAAGGCTCTTACTTTGAAGTAATTAAAATATTATTTTAAACTTTTTACTTTAAGTTTCCACATTTAGTTTTAAAGTTGGTTTTTTTTATAATTTAAGATTTTGTTTCTTGGTTAATATTTCTGTGATGACAGTTAAATAACAGAAATTGAAAGTCCTCACCAAAAACTTTTGCTGAAGGGAACCACAAAGCAAAACATTATCTGTGTACACATTTTTGGTTTTGCTGGTTTTTTCAAAAAGCTCCAAATCAATTTCGATAAAATTTGTATGGCACAATCTCTGAAATATGACTTACCAAACAAAAAAAGAATCATCAAAATCAATTTATAATTGGCGGAATGATCACGTAACAAACATACAAAAAAAGACATTTTAATGGAGAAATTCCTTTTTTTAAGTCGGTTAATTATTTCAAAATGTTTTAATACAAAATGAATGATGGTTCCACCGCAGACCAGTAGATGAGCATGAATATTGTAGGTGGCTGCATCATCGGGCATAATACAAGTAGTTAAGCGCTCATGGAATCTGTGATGAGAAAAATCTGACCTATTTCTGACCGAAACTACCAGTTTTTTTCATAACATGTGTGCCTCCACGTTATATCCAAACTCATGTATTTAAGTTATGTAACTCGTGCAATTTTTTCATGGTTTTTATTGATATTAAATTTATCTCTCCGATTTTTACTTTCCCATTGAAATATTGTGAAGGTAGTAGAAAATATGACGACCATTGTCTTAGTCATCCTGTAATCATGGCTCCTGTAAAGGAGTCGAAACGTTAGGATTAAATTTAAAATAAATTATAAGCCAAATCTGTAAAAAACTTGTTTTATTTAAATGCGTAATGTGTGCGGAAGTGTTACAACTAAATAAACTTATCATCATTTCCTATGAATAATAATTATCAGAAATAATGGGTGCTGAAGATTGCACATGCAACTGGGACGCCACAGTGAAGTGTTTAACACTGATCATCTCATGACGGGTCAAATGACCCATTTTAAACTTAATTAAAACTTTATTTTATCTTGTATTATTTTATGATTTTAAATTTAATATATAAACTATTTTGAATAGTTATTTGAAAAAAAAATGTACTCTACTTGTCACATTACATTACACATGTTACATTAGGTTGTTTATTTCAAAGAAAGCATTTAATGTTTTATTGAGCGAAGTTCTCTTTTAGGCAGCTCACAAATTTCGGTTATCTCCCACCTGCTACTTAACGGTTCAACCGATTCGAACGAATTTTGGCATGAACATACATGATTATAACCTGATGGACATAGGCTATATAAAAAAAAATATAGACTTTACCATGGAGGAATAATCACCGAAAGAAAAATTCAAAAGCTGATCACAGCCAAACCGCTCAGACTACATTGATGAAATTTAGGTGAGGTTAGGTAAGGTAGTGCTTCGCTCAGTATTTGCAAACAGTAGCAGCATTGCAGACCTACTATATTTATACACAATGTCAACGAATAATTGTACAGACCAGCAATCGAATTGCACAAAAAACTAGAAATAATTTATGGAATTAATGTACTATTCAGATTTTTTCCTATTCACTGATTTATTTAAGATTCTCTAACATATATAATTTTTTGGCGAGAACACTGATACTCAGCTAAAGAGATATTTAAGAAGAATCAAAAGTAATCGTCTCAATATCTTAATTAGAAGAGTTATCGCTCGGATAGCAAGAGGTCACGGGTTCGAGTTCCGTAAAACCCTGAGACAAGTCGTATTTTTATACTTAAAATTACTATAAATATTATTATTAGCCTAACAGTTTAATATGTAATGAAAAAAATATCTGCTTATGCGTTGCGTTATTTTAATTATTATTAGTGAAGTGCGATAGGATACTACCAGGATCAAACCCAGGACCTTTTGCACATAACCATTACTGGCACCAAGATGTAAATCCTTTAAAGATTACTTAATTTTTTAATTTAATTAACACATCAGGGTGGCATTGCTTTAAATACGGTGTTATAATTTAAGTATGATAAAATCTTAAGTCAGTTCAACAGCATGCAAATATATAAAGAATAAAAATAATATTTCTTACATTCACCCCCATTAGCCCAGTCCAAAGTAAGCATTGTAAGGCTTGTATAATTTATACTAGCTTGTCGGATAGACATACATATATAAGACATAGTTATGTAACATTCAAAGAAATATCATTCTTAGAAATTTACAAAAATACCTAAACACAAATGCTAGGAATCATCACACAGACATCTTCCCCTTCCGGGACTCGAACCCAAAATCGTCAGTGCAAAGAGCAGGATCGCTTCAGCAGGTTAAACTAAACGGTCTTCGTTATTGGTGAAGTATTTATATATCAATCACATTAATTCATCAAACAAACACATATTTTTAAGCTTCAAGACAACAAGTAAAAAAATAAAAACATTTAATAGAAGCCTCTTAAAATTCACCCAGTCTATAAACATCATAAAAAAGCAAACCCCAACAGCCATTGAATCCAGCGCACAAGATTTACAAGAATCTCGAAAAAACTACTATTCAGAGCTATGAATATTGAAACCCCGCTACGGATATAATAGTAGTTATTAAGACTCTGCGGAATCTGAAATGAGAGCACGTCAGCTGGCTTGTTTGGAAAATAATTTCGGATCGAGCAAAGCATATGTATTTAACCAAAATTATTCAAGTAGGTTTCCCTATCCATTTGGGATTTTTTCACCTTTTTTGTGACAGAAATGAGCGGAGTAGCAAACTGTTAATTTTTTTCTTTTATCGTTCAACGCATTAAATCACAAGTAGTTCTACAGAACTCATTAGCAAAAACCTCCAGGATTTATATGCTAATGAGAGTTTGCAATAATATTGTAGAAAAATAAAAAGACACCTCAAAAAACATGCAATAACTTAAGTAAACCCAGGCACACACTATAAAAATGTAGATTAAAAAACTAACTGCGGTTTTACCGAAGCGATATACGTATGCTCTTTACTCTCGTATATAGCAGAAAAAGGAAGTTCTCGGTAAACTCTGAAAGATAACCGACGTCTACTGCCTTAATAGGCAAAAAGAAATTAAGATGGATGCGTCTAATTATTTTAAGAAAGTTCTTTCAACAAGCGAATTGTATTTTAGGTGCACTAGGAACCGTATACTTAATTTATTTTATTCAGGATATTTAAAATTGGTACAATTATAACAAATATTATTGACTTATCGTACAAAGCTCCATTATCGGGATGAGCTACAGAACCGAGGCAGCCTCACCAGGGATATTTAATGGATTTCCGAATAGCTTTTAGCCATATTTCACACACAATTTTTCGCACAATTATATATATTATATATATGCCACAGTGTTTGACCATGACTGCTCTACCGAACTGCTCTACTGGCTCTACTGGCTTTGAACCAAACTTTGACAAAGGATAGGTTTCATTTTAATTTATAATAAAAAATATTACTAATTCTAATAAGTGAACCACAGCAACGCGTGGCCGGGTCAGTTAGTGATTAATTTTAATAGAAGGGCAGAAATTTTAATGGATATTGGTACCCCACAGATTTGTCGTGTGAAAGGAGGTGCAGTTAGTAAACAGTCGTCAATAATAATTCGTTGTCTAATTATTAAGAATCACTACATAGTATAAAACAAAGTCGCTTTCTCTGTCCCTATATCCCTATGTATGCTTAAATCTTTAAAACTACGCAACGGATTTTGATGCAGTTTTTTTTAATAGATAGAGTAATTCAAGAGGAAGGTTTATATGTATAATACATGCATAATATAGTAGAGCATTGCATCCGTGCGAAGCCGGGACGGGTCGCTAGTTATTAATAAAACACAAGTTAGTTTCTGAATTGCATAACACAAGTAGTTAAAGCACTTGTGTTATGCAATTCAGAAACAAATACGGTACCGCAACACCTACACCCCAGCCAATATACATAAATTCGTTTTCTACAGTGACAGGTCGGCGATGAATTCACTATGAAAACCGGTACGTCATCCACTAGACCGCGAAGGTTGTGAAAATTAAAAACATTTTTTAAAATATTACATTGCAAGATAATACTTTTTTGTTAAGTTTGATCTAAATATTCTTTACGAAGCCAAACAATGCTTAGAAAAGCACTTCTTCCCAAACATCAGAGAGTAATTCACTGGAACCCAAACTTTACCGAAGTAGTTCTAAGTAAGTCCACAATACCCCTTTCGGCGAAGATCAACAATGGGGTATGACGTAAGCAAGCACAAAGGTATTTGTAAGGGTGTGAATATACCACTTTGAGATCAACAAAACAAATTTTGGTAATAAAAATGATAAACAGCAGCCGTCAGTCGACCTTATACAAATGGAATAGAATACAAATTTGAAGGCCAAACGAGTGTAAAACAGTATGGAAGTTCCACAAATGTAAATATAGATTTAATTTGACGGATAATTAAGTGTGATATTAAGGATGAGCTCATTTTGTTTAATTCCAAAAGCTGTCAAGAGATGTCACTGAAGTATGGCATACATTTCTGAATGGCGCTATTTCGATTTTTTATATTTAGTAACGTATTTTTGTAATGTAAGAATAAATCGATGATAGCTTCTTCAAATTAGAATAAAACTATGTATCTTCATATTTCACGAAAAACAATTGTATTTGGTAACGAATCGGTTAAGTGTTTCTGTTGCACAAAAACCAAAATTAT
This sequence comes from Calamotropha paludella, assembly GCA_927399485.1. Classification (NCBI taxonomy): domain Eukaryota; kingdom Metazoa; phylum Arthropoda; class Insecta; order Lepidoptera; family Crambidae; genus Calamotropha; species Calamotropha paludella. The sequence continues at coordinate 1,364,087 of OV656822.1, forward strand.
TCTTATACTTTCGCGTCCGTTCATTGCAATTTAACACTTTACGTGAAAACTAATATCTTTAGATGTCTCATATTTTTATTTATTACGTCCTGACTTTTCTATTCCTTTTCGGTATCCGTTAAAAAAGTGAAATAAAGAAAAATATACGCTTTACGGGTCAACAAATTTTAGCACAGCATTTTCAGCTTACTACGCCCACGCCCACGCGTGTTACGGCTACGGGGTTATACTCTGGGCTAATAATAAGAATACTCATGAATTATTATTTTCTTCAACAAAAACCAAGCTGCAAGCCGCCCTTTCGTAATCTCAATATACAATAATATTGTAAAGAGGAAAGATTTGTATTTTTGTACGTTTGCAATGAATAAACGCAAACACTACTAAGCCGATTTCAAAAATTCTTTCACCATTGGAAAGCTACACGCTGAGTAACATAGGCTATATTTAATGCTAGAAAAAATTCAAAGAATTTTGCCCACCCGTGCGAAGCCGGGAAGGGCCGCTATATTTAAATAAAACAACTATATTCAAATAAAAAAACAAGCGCATATTTTATATTGAATGCTGACATCTCAACGCCTTTAGAGGAGCCGTGATCACAGGATGACTATAGGTCAACCGCTTAAATGCGCGCCTGCCGCCTGCTCCTCTCTCGATCCCCTTTGTTGCCTACCTATTCCATTAAAAATATTTTAGAGTTATTTCTGAAGTGAAAACATCTTTTGCATCGTTGTGATTTGAAAGTCGATGAAACGAAATAGCCACAGTAAAAAAAGACAGACACATAAATTCATAAGATTTAACGAAGGAGAAAATGAGATAGGAAGCATTATGAACGTGTGTTAATACGTGTTTGTGTGCGCATGCGTAGAACAAAGCTTGAGAGAAGGCATCACAACAACTGTGGTATTTTGTATACGTGTACGTATTATTTTTGAAGGTTTCACTTCTACCACGTGCAATTGCACACAATCTAATTGGTTTCGTAATATTAAAATATTTCGTGTGCTTACAAGAAAATTTAAATAGTTCTGTAAACTTGACGGTTAGATGATTTCAATCTACATTATTATCTTCTTCTTCAACCTTTCGGCACCCAATGCTGAGTGTAGGCATCCTGCATTGCCCGCCATATTTCCCTGTTCTGGGACTTCCTCTGCCAGAACTTTCCGGCAACTTTGACCAGATCGTCGGTCCAGCCCTTCGTCTGCCTGCCCACACTACGACGACCAGTTCTTGGCCACCATTCGAGCACCTTCTTCCCCCATCGTCCATCCGTTCTATGTCCGTATTATATATTTGTTAATTTAAACATCTTCAAACAAAGTTTCAAGTTGCAATTCTGATCTGAAACAAAATTTATAGATGTGTCCATTCATTCGTCTGTCCTTTGAATGATGCATGAAGTTATCAAGACGTTCTATGGCTCAGTGGTTAGCCTGTTTGGTCTAAGATGACGGAAATTAAGAAATTAGATGGGTAACTGAACACTTAATTATGTCAAGCTTCATATTGTTTCGACAGGTACGTTAGGCCGTTGGTTCTGGCATTACATTCCAGCGGCCCACGTGGCCGGGTTGTATCCCATTCTGCCTGTAGTAGTTTAAACGACAAAAAAGGTATCAATAGGGTGATATTGATGACGGGGGTCGTCGCACAAAATATACAATAATCCTATGTGAAGACAATTGCCCACATGCATTTACGTCATATCTTTTTAATTTCCACACCATCCCCAAGTTAGTCATGTCCACAAATTATACATATAGAATCTATACATGTGATGCATTATACCTATCATATAATCATTCTTCTTATTTGCCGTCCCTTGCCGAAGAATCGCGATTGTCAACGCAATCTCGATTTTGTCAGTTACTGCCTGGAAGAAAATATAATTAATGAGGTCATTATTATGTAACGATAATACCAACCATGTAACAAATATTATTACCTTCGTTTGAAATTAAATGGAGAGAGAAATGATTGATGTTTACGAGGAAAATGTAAAAAGTCTGGTATTTTCATAAGTTATCTTACCTCAATATTTACATATGCATTGTCTCCTGGAGCACTGCTGATCTGTTTTACTAGATTCTAGAGATATAATAGCTAAGGCTTAATTTAATAGTTGACTTACCATAAACCATTTTTACTTAGGATACCCATTGAACAGCCAGTACTCTCAAAATATTATACTTTGCTTTCGTTCGATCTGTTTTGGATTTCTGTAGTACTGTATGGAATCCCTACTACCAAGTTCATATTAATAGAAAGAGTGCAAAAAAAGGTTATGAAATCGCTTAATTACCGTTTTAAATATAATATTAAATCGCATGAGTCCTCCTTGAAAGAGTATGATTTACAATCCCTCCAAAATAGGCGTACAATGTTTGACATTATATTTCCTTATTAAATATTAAATGGTTTAATAGATTCCTCTGAGCTTCTAAGCAAAATTAATTTCGTAAGCCGTGTGCGTTTACTTATGCGATTCTCTCGCAAGCGATCACTATTTGTCCCGCCATCACTTACTAAATAGTAAACACGTAACTGCTTTATTTACCGTTCCACCAACATATGCAATAACGACTTTAACGATATCGATTTGTTTAATTCTTCTCTTTATAAATTAAAGAAAACTTTAGCACATAAATAAGTCAATTGCCTGTATGGCAAACAAAAATGCAGTTCCGGTGGCATTAAAAAAGTTAACCCGCAAACTCACCAAAGTAAAAAAGGACAAAGTTCGCAGTTATTGATTTAATAACTGGACATTGCCCCTTAAACAAGCACCTGTTCGTAATAGGTGTGACTGATAGCCTCCTATCCAGAGGCTGCATAGAGGCAGAAACTCCACAGCACGTGCTTACAGAATGCAGGAGCGTAGAATATCAACGGGCACAGCTTCTCCAGTCCCCAACATCACCAGCCTTTTCAGGCTGCTTACCTTCTGGGATAAATTAGGATGGCTGGAGTAGAAAGACAACCCAAGACACGCACAATGGCCCAATTAAGAGGCTAACTTCGGTGGAAGCCCCGCTAAACTGACTAAGTCCATGATAACTACTAACTAAGTATAGTACTTACATTTGCCTAACCATCCACGTGACCTTGTAAATATGATATTAAATATGATATTTGAACAAAGATAATTTATTTTTTTAAATTTTATTTTACTCTAAAATTTATATATAAACCTCAATTTTATTAGGTATTGCAATAGATATTCGTTTTACTGGCACTATAGGTCTATAGTTACCTAATTTTTTTTACTGTATTATTAGTAGATATGGGCGTTTTGGCTACTTTTTGAAAACCGTTACGTAACGGTTTTGAAGTTTCCATAACGTTATTAATAACCGTTTTCAGTTTTGGTTATCACTACCGCGGTTGACGAGATGGTTTGGCTACTGCAAAACGAATGAAAACTAAAACGCTGTTAGCTAACGTAACCCAAGTTTTTGTTTTAGTTTTACGTTATTATGGTTATGACAATATCCCTTTTAATTTCCTTGGCTTAGGACTAGTTTGTTAAAATTAAAATATATGAACTAGTGATTTTTAATGTAACGTGAATAAATGAGAACTTAAAAGCTTTTTTGGCGCATTTAAAAATCGTCGTATTCTTAATAAATTTTATTTCGATTTTTTTTTTGATAATATTTCTGATAAAATTACAAAATTATTTGTTTTATTATTGCATTTACCACTCTTTTGGCTGATTTACGCGATCGTGGCGGCGCGACGCGGCGCGCGTTTTTCAGTTTTGGTAGCATTGCGTTGATTATGAGAAAAACGGTTTTATGTTTTGCGGTAACGTAACGTTTCGGTATGAAAATCAAAACGGTTTTTAGTTACGTTTTGGTATAACGTTCTCATGCCTAATTATTATCCTCTCCACTGTGCCTAAAAACCTGTTTCTCCTCTCGCTCCTCAACCTCGCAGTGTAGTTTGCGTTCGGCAACCAACCTTTCCCTGGAAGTTCCACGGCCCTCTACCGACTTCTTTTCCTATTCCTTTACTGTTTACGCTGTCCGTTCATGGAACACACTACCAGAGGATATCAAAAAGGAATCAAACTCTTGGATCCTTTCGCGACAGGGTTAAAAAGTTATTTCCTTTCCCTCAATATTTATTGACGCTATTTTATATTAATTTCTTTCTTATCTTATTATTATTTTATATCCACCATTACCTTTAAAAATTATATATTTCTTTTTTTCCACTCAATATGCGCACCCACTTCATTATTATCCCTTTGTGTTTATTTATTCTTTTCACCCAAGGTTGCCTGGAAGAGATTGCTGTTTAGCAATAAGGCCGCCTGTCTGTATACTTTTCTTTGTTATTTCTTTTCTCTCTGTATCCTATCTGTGTATGCAATAGAGCGTACCTAATTTATTATTATTATTACCATATACGACTCTTTGTTGCCATAAATAAAGAGAAAAAAAATAACTTTTAATAGAAGCCACACAAGAAAGCTGTCGTCTTTCTCATCATTATGAGATTAATTATTATTTTGCGATTATTATAGGACTAAGATATAAATAACATATGACCTTATACCAACTCAATTCAGTGGAAAATTGATAAACGACGCATGCATCCTTCTCACGGGCTGACATTTAGGGTGTTCCACCAAAAATAATTCGGGTACTGAAGCCCGTCCCAATTAACAGGAGGGTGTGCAACTGACAGCTCAATTAGGCCCAGATAGGATACTGGGATGTGAGTCATCCTTTTGTAATAATAGTGGCTGCTGACTATGGCACACACAGAATGTGTGCGTATTTTATTTCAGTTAAGTATTCAGTAAAAACTAACATAATAAATAAAAGACTTCAAATTAACAGTAACAAAAGTACAGTTTGCAAAAAAAATATTAAGTACTTCTTTTTCGTATTTGCAGTAGTACACACACTCACACACACGCACACACACAAAGAAAAACACACACACACACACGTATGCACGCATAGACACACACACCAAATATATCTTCACAATATTTTAATCGCTAGATCGCATCATAGCCTACCATCAAGCGAGATAGCGGTGAAGCGCTTACCTATTTACAATAAACAAAAATTAAGATAATAATTTATTAAATACAAAACTTTTTGCCTTTTGCCAGGAGCTTGCAGCATCCACACCGACGCAGCGCAACTGGAGAGGCATTCTCATCGCGTTGCTGGTCATCGCAGCTGTTTTGGGCCTGATTGTCTTCAGCATCGCACTCCTCACACCAGCTACTGATGGCAGCAGGGTTAAAGGCAGAAGACCAACCTTGCAGGATGTCTTGGCTGAGCATTATAAGCCTTTTAACGGAACCTGGTTAACAGGTAAGATTTTTAAAGTAATACTTATTTTGGAGAGTTTTCGAAAAATAATGAAAGTGAATTTTTACGATGCGCGCGCACTCTGACACCTAAAAGCAACAGGATAAAGTTAGCCGCTTATTGTTTTCGTGACAACTGATAACTATATTCATAGTAGTTTCTCAAATATTTATGAATCTATCCAATTACATGTGTTTTATATCAGTAGAGATATAAAATATAATGATACGTATAATTTATATAATATTATAATAACTATTTGTATATAATAGTCGTGATAAAAGTGTTTTTATATAAATTTATCGTTATTTTCACAAACCAAGAGGTTAGGCATACGGGAGGAAATTTTTAAGTTATTTTTGATTAGTTACTTTTAAGAAGTTTAACCTTTTCCTTCGTACATTAGTACACACACACGGTTTTTTTTAACATATTGCTTATAAATGTTCTAAACTCAATATCTGTTTACCTGGCTTGTTGTCGAGAATACTTCCGTTGTAACTGCGTTATACATATTTCAATAAATGAGCCGTATTATTTTTTAATCTTTTTGTCTAATAAATGGGTCAAAGTTGAAGTGAATTTAGCAAGAAATAATATGGTAAATTATATGTGAAAGATAGCACTTAGTGTTGCTCTAATGACAAATAAAAGGCAAAACTGGATTTTCACATATAATATATTTCACACTTCATATCTATACATCTATTACGTCACGGTCTATTCGCTAACTTTAGATTATATACTGCAAACAAAATTTACCAAATTATAGGACTTTTTCCCTTTGAGTATGTTATGATGAAATGATGTTAGTAAAATATATGTACTAATAAACACTATTAGCGAATTTTAAGTTCGTTAACGATTAAGTTATAAAAATCTTCGGAACAAAATTTTGTAAAAAAAGTAACTTTACTGGCTTCTTGTTCTTAGTGAGGCCACAGCTGTAGGGGTTATTAGCCAATTTTTATATTTTTTTCTAATGAATCGCACCAACAGATTTAGGACTAGACCATGACGGAGGAGAAATTCGCAAAAATAAAAAAGTTATGACCAAAAAACGCGGGATCCCGCTCGATTTATGTGCGGTACTGGTCCCGCAAAAATCCTGGTATTTCAGGATTCTGGTATCCCGGTATTGCATTCCCTATACTTAATAGATGAAAACTAGATAATAAAAAAATAACTTGACGCCTGATCTGCTTGCATCTTTCCTAACACTTACACAAAGCATGATGAAAATAACTCAATTCAAATGCACTTAAAATAAGTTGTTTTGAATCGTCTAACATTTTTACTTACCACCCATTCAGGGTGTCTTTTAACTGACAAGAACGAGCGTAAGAAACTCGTCATCTTTAACAGAAGTAACGACATTTATAATATTATACGTCGTCACCATAATTCACATAAAAAAAACAAAATTATTCTGTTATCACAATAATAGTAGTGTTATTTTTTCATTACATCATTCATTACAACAAAGTCAACAAGTATCTGTTTTAAGTAAATATTCTTAAATATTCCTATAATATACAGGGAATAAACGACAAATTTAATTTATATATATAAGCCTACAAAAACACAACATTCTACTACAGTTATTGGTTAGAATGTGTTGGTCTTGTGACGAAGTAGTAGTAGGTCCCGGGTTCGATTCCTGGTCAGGACAATGTAGAAAATAAACTTTTTTTATTGGCCGCAGGTCTGAGTGTTGTGGTAGCGTCGTTGATTCTGAATTCCAAAAACTATCTATGTAATGTTGTATTTTTTATAACAGTTTCCTGTCACATTGTTTGAACGCGATAAACTCTGAAATTACTCAACCGATTTTGATGGTTTTTTCATCTTTTTACTGGATATGTTTCGACTTAAAACATAGGATAGATATCATTTTAATTTAAACGGAAAAAAAATTTTTTTTTTCAATAAAAAGTATCCTATGTTACTTCTAGTACCTCCAAGAATATATGTACGAAGTTTCATGATGATCGGTTTAGTAGTTTTTGCGTGAAAGCATAACAAACAAACTTACATTCAAATTTATAATATTAGTAGGGATATTTATATCAAACTAGCTTTCCGCCCGCGGCTTCGCCCGCGTGGAATTCGGTTATATTGCGGTATAAAGCACAACTATAAGAAAACTTCTCATTTCCACGGAAAAATCTAAGAAACGCGATGTAACGCTGGATACAATTAGTTGTTAAACCAAAACTGAATGGTACACTATATATTTTCTCTTGTGGAGCAAAAACATGCAGATTTTGGGCACTGGAAACCCGGGAACACGCTACATAGAGCTGACCATGCGAAAAACAATGTTTTTCCAAGTGTACTCCAGCAACCCTTAGAGTTTGGCCTTGTGCTTTATTAATGGTCATTGCAAATGAAACCCTTATAGGAAATTGTAGTCTTTTAAATTGATATGGGAGGTCTGTTGGAATAATCGGAATCTGAGGAATGAGTCATTTACTGAATCATTTAGCTTCTAAATTTACATGTTCATATTCGTTTGCAACATATAAGTAGATGTAAAAAAAACAGTTTAGACGATAAAACGAATTGTACGTCTTCCCTCGAGAATTCCTCATTTTCGGGGATTTATTATCGTATCATTTAGCTTCTAAATTTACATGTTTATATTCGTTTGCAATATTTTACGTTGTTTTAAAGGACACACAGCGCCATCTAAAATCATCCATCAAGCAAACAATATTTTTGTTTTTCCTCGGGAATATCAATTTTTTACAGGATAAAAAGTACCCTATTATTTAATCCGGACTTTTATCTTTACGTCTGCAAAATTTCAAAGCAATCGGTTCAGTAGTTACGGCGTGAAAGCGGAACAAACAAACAAACAAACAAACAAACTCACTTTCCGATTTATAATATTAGTAAAGATTACATATAATAACTGAGCCACAGCAACGCGTGGCATATATATATACATATATTTTATATACTTCCGTTTAAATATTTCAATCGATGCTCAATATATTTTTTAACCAATCAAGAAAATTAGTTTTGTCAAATAATAAAACATGGTCTCTTTTATGAACGATAAATCAAAAAGGCAATATCTTAAGAAGTCCCAGTTTTAGGAATCCACTGGCGAATAAATGGACCTTTTTACGACAAAAGATCGGTTGTCAAAACACATTCGAGAGAGTAAAACGAAATCTTTTCATGAAATATCCAATCTTTTAAAGTACGGAGGTAAGGAATGTTTCAATGAACTAATATTTATAATTTTGACGACCGTTTGGTGCAACGGTAGCGATCCTGCCTTTCGCACCAGCGGTCCTGGGTTCGAATCCCGGAGGGGGCAGATGTTTTTATGATGAATACGAGCATTTGTACCCGAGTCATGGATGTTTATATATATTTCTATGAATATTACTTATTTATGTATGATATATGTCTATCCGTTACCCTAGTATCCATAACACAAGCCTTAAAGTGCTTACTTTGGGCTAGGTTAATTGGTGTGAATGTAGAAAATATTTATTTATTATTTATTTATTTAATTAAAATAAATAAAGTTAAAAATTGAAACATCGTCTGTCTTCACGGGCACCGAACCCATCTTCCGCTATTCGACTGCCACTACAGACCGAATCAAAAGGTGATGAAGTAGAATGAAAATATGGCATTTTCTATGGACAAATTGCCCCTCAAATTTTGTTTTTCTCTTACGGCCGCCATTTTGTTTTTTTGGTAACCAAGACCTGGGCTCTCATACTAATTCGACCACCACTACTCATGTAAATGTCCTATCAACATTAAAAAGGTGTCATTTGATAGCTAAACATGTTAACAGTTACACAGCCATCTTGTTTCAATTGTCATATAATAAAAAATAGAAAAAATAATTAAAGGAAAACAAATAGATTCTTTTTTGTGTATTTTTTAATTATTGGCATTTTGAGAAAAACCAATTTGAGGGGCAATTTGTCGATAAAAAATGCCATATTTCACACCATTAAAGGCTCCGACACTGGTGACGGGACACATTTTATAACGATCATTACCATAGTCATCCTATATAAAATATAAAATAAATAATGCGCAATATCCATAAAAAACGTTGTTTTATTCAAATACAGTACATTTATCAAAACTGTCACTTAGTATCGTATTGATTAATTTCAACAATGAAATATGCAAGTCGTGCTTCGAACCTGCGCCTTTTGATCTCCGGCCTGTTAATGGTAGCAAATCAAGTTTCGACAAAAACCTATTTCGTTACTTCTCACTAAGTAGCACTCAGCTTAATGCTTAGCTGGAGGAGTAGGGCTGTCACATAGCTATTGCTCTGAATATTTAATTAATAAATAGTAAAAAAAAAAAATTGAATCGACTTTTTCTTTTTATCTCAACTATAATTTAAACCAATGACTTGATTATTTAGAACATAAGTAGCTAATGTACTTGTATTATGCAAAATACAATACCCAGACCCGAGCCAATATAGAAAAGTTCATTTTCTATATTTACCCGACCTGGAATCAAACCCTGGATCTCAGAGAAGAGAACCATGATAACTGAAATGCGAGCTGCTCGTCCACGGAGGTCTTTAAATAATAATGCACACACGAACACACACACGCACAAATAAGTAAAGTATAAGTTTTAGAAATGTTCAAGAAGAGCGCTATTAACTGCGACACAGTCCTAGGCAAGTGTTGTTGTCAACCTTAACTATGTTCATTTATAACAAAAAAAAATATTATTATTGTATAATAAAAAAGTCACAAAGCTCGGTAGCTCAATTGGAAGAGCTTTGGACCGGATTTCCGAAGGTTGCGGGTTCGATTCCCACCTGAAATTTCACTCTTAAACCAAGTCGATATTTTCTAGAATTTTTCTATAAAAATTATTTATCTTATAAGATAGCACTGTAAAAATGCAAATATACATATATATATATATATATAAATTATAAAAATTCAATAACGTTTAGTTGCCAACCCTGCGTCATTGTGTCATTCACCTTCAAGCCATTTCAGACGGCTCAACTGAAACATATCACTTAGACGCTACACGATATGACGAGGCTCGCTTTCCCGCGCTTTTCTCTTATTAAAGGTGGGAATATCGTGTTTTTCAATATCGAATCAAAACTATATATAACAATATTTGATATTATTAGGAGCGGAGCTCCCATGAATCAGCTTCAATGACGCAATGTCTGTTAGGCCATAACTTCCCGAGTTATTAACCGATTTTAATATTTTTGTAAATTGGAATCGAATCAACACATTTAGGACCAGATTGTGACAGAGCCCCTTCTTCTTTTTTTTTATTTATGGCTTGCACGATTTGTTTATTTAGCCAGTATCAACTAAGTATAATTGCCAGTTCTCGAGTAATTTGTTCTCTTAATTTGATGATGATGAATGAACAGTAAAACATATTTTTACCTAGGTTTCAGTAAATGTGTGGGGTTACTGAAATCTCCCCGTGCACTTCTTGAGAGAGCACGAAAAGACAACTTCCGTTACTTTGTTACACTTGCCAACACTTAGTGGTTAATAATCCACCATTATTACGCATCAATATCCACAAATTTCAATAAGAGAAACAAAATCATCAACGTGACGCTTCCCGCTCGCGCCAAAAAAGCCCTTGAAAGTTTTCATTCTAATGGAATTTTAAAATTTTCTCAACATTATTGACGTTTATATTTTTTTTAGTATTACACTCCATCCCAATATATGGTGCTACGAAGCTTTATGCTTAACGACTGCATTGACATAGTTATAGATATATAATAACTTAATATATTTTTCATTAAATTTTTAATAGTGAAAACGAGACTATTGCTAAAAAAGTCGAACTATGAACGCATATTCTCAAATTTTGTTTAACCTATATATTTTTTATATTAACATCTTCCAAGCGATGACATCCCTAACACTGTGAACTGTATTGCTAATAAATCGCTTCGTTCGCTTCATGAATATTTTAGGTTCGGGCTCTTAAACTTCCCCTATTACTAGGAAATTGGGGGAATTAACCAAACTGAGAACCATGCTCTTTGAAATAATTTATTATTAGTTACATTTTACTACATATTTATCAGTGTCAAATAAGAACTTTTAACTTAATCGAAACATAATATCGTTTATGTCAAAATGCCATTTTGTTTTTTTTATTGATTTTGATATATGTCACTCTCACAGTAAATACGAATCTAACGACATCTCTCAAGCTTAAATCCATCGAGACGTCAGGCCGCAGAGCGTGCCAAACAATTATACATACATACTATCGAAAAACATAACCCTCCTTCTGGCGCAGTCGAGTAAAAATTCCACAGATCTGTCAAGATCTCGGTAGTTAAATTTCAAGAGCACTGGCCAAGAAAGCCTCAGGCGTCAAGCGGGATTTGAACCTACATCCCTTATTTTGGATTTTTACTTATTATAATTTCTTTTAAATAAAGAAATCTAGAAATTGGATACTTAAATAAAAAAAATATTTCAAGATTTACATCAAGTTCTAATCTATCATCGAAAAAGAATTTCAAAATTCCGTGATTTATTAACTACATATGAAAAACACAGGCTTAGTCATTACTACTGGCTCTGACAGAATTGTCAGCATCGACACACTTGCCACTTCTATAAAATAGCTTAGAATTGATTATTTTTAATTTTACAGTTATCCTTAATATTTTAATCAATCAATTCAACCAACGATGAGTCAAAGGTTAAAAATATGATTAAATCTCAATCCCATTATTACTTTGAATAAAAATAGAGACGTTAAAAAATACTCACGTCGTTACAAAGATTAAATTTCAGATACAGCTGATATGTATGTAAATGAACTCAAAAAGTTCATTGACCGGAATGAAATGTCACCGAGGACTCCGGTCAATAACCTCATCGTATCTGAGTTGGATGTCCCAAGAGATTGTTAAATTGAAACTTTTGTAAGCTCAAGATAAGTTGAACAGTTTCGGGATAAAAATTGTGAGCTTTAATATACATGATTTATTGGTGAAGAAATGGACGTGTTCGTTTTATAAAATATAGACGACCGTTGTAATGAAGGTTTTGGATTCGAATCCTGCAAGGGGCAGGTGTTTGTATCCACACGAATATTTGTACTTGAATTGTTGGTAATTATTTTATGGAAAACAACTAGCCACTAAACTAAATATATTACAATGCCATAGAATTGTAAGAAATAATAATAACAGTTTTGACAAATTATTTTAATTTATTATATTATTTCATTATGTCCGTTGATTGCCACCCCACCACCTTCTCCCATTTGAAGCGGATTTGGTCCTAGAGATCCTCCGCAGCATCCGAGTCACTTCACATCCCCTTCTTCTAGGAGATGGGTGGAAGAGGCCACTGCCCCCGGGTATTAGGGGGGCTGGACCCCTGTGTTACGTGAGCATTCCCCTTATATCCTAGACTCTTCCAAGGCTGGGATTTTACCTTATATGGGGACCCTGCTGGCGTAGATACGCCACCTCCTCCTTGTCCGTTTCCTTCTTTGGAGGGCGGCATTTTCGTCTACCTCCCTCTCTCTCATGGCGGCTTCCTTCTGCGAGATAACTTCCTCGCAGTAGGCGATCACAGCCTCACATGATCTTTCAGTAGCCAGCTTTTTTTATTTAGTAGAGTTCGCTCTTGATCCCAATCAAGCCCGGCGGCCAAGACAGGATCCACGACGAAACGAGCTAACCCAGAACCTTCTGGGTATTCACCCTATTCACCCTAGATTTGAAAATGGACGGGTTAGTAGTTCTCGGAAACACAGACTCGGGGAGGGAGTTCCACTCCTTTGCTGTGTGCATTATGAAGGATATTGCGAAGCGCTTAGTGTGACAGGCAAGAATAGTAACCAAGAAAGGGTGATACCCCGCAGTGCGTCTGTATCTCCAATGGAAAAAAGGAGATGGCGGTATGAGCAAATGCAGCTCCTAAGCACACTTCCCAAAGTACATCCTGTAGAAAACCGACAGACAGGCAACTTTGCGGCGATGAGCTAAGGTGTGAAGCTTACTCTTCACCAATTTGTTGTCACCAATGAGCCTCTCAGATTTGCGCTGAATCGAGTCCAGTGCAGCAAGTTGGCACTTACCACGCTGGCTAGTGAGAGATCACTGCCTGTTGTCGCGACCAGTATGCCGCGCTGCGGTGCCCACGCTGGGCACATCTCTAGGGTGTGCTGCGCGGTATCCTTCGCATCACCGCACTCATGACACAACGGGTACGGCCACCTACGTATTCGGTGCACGTACTTTCCAAAGCACCCATACCCAGAATTCCCGTAGTACCAGACGTATTGCGGCCAAAGGACTCACCCCCACTTCGGAGATCTTCACCATTCGCTTCCACTCTTCAAACAGCTTTTCCTCAGCTCCACGCCGAATGTGCTTGATTTCATCACAGGCTAGTCGGTCTCCTGCCGCCTGCCTGGACTACTTCTCCCTGTACACCTCGACACTGTGCCTCGACGAGCATTTGTACCTTTTTTTTTTCTTTTTTTTTTTTTTTAGACGCGGGGAATGCGTTACGCATACGCCGCTGTTTGGGAGAACAGCGGACACGTTATGTGGGACTCTCCCCTGCAGACCTACCTGACGATAAAAGCTCGTCAGGTTGGTGTGCAGGGGCCTACCCACTAAACCACCGCGGTGTCCCTCTAACACCTTGGTGGGGATTATGTGATCGTGTTAGGATTCTTTCCACGATCCCCACCAGTGTGCTTCCGCCCTAGGCGGACCCTCCTCCGCTCACGGAGCTGCGGAGCACCCCGTGACACCCTGAGTGCCCCGCATCGCCTGGAGACCGGTGCAATGCAGGTGCTGGTCTCCCAAACCCAGCACCCGCTGGCCTCCACGGGTGGAGATGGGGGAAAACTTCCCCCCCGTCCATCCGTCTTGGGATCTTTGCGCCTGCGGGAGTCCTCCGGAAACAAAGATTTCCGGGGGGCTCCCGCAGCCGCACTCCCGAATCTGGGCGCATCCCGTCTTCCTCTCAGCTGAGAGGGGAAAGGGAGCGCTCCCTAACTTCGGGGATGCCGACTACTCGGACATCCCCTCCCCCTCTGGCAACCGGACTCGCGCCTCCTGCGCTCGCACCCGTGCCTCTCCGTCACTTGTACAACCCGCCGGCTCAGGGGACGTCCCCTTCATTACCGGCGGGTCGCACCTGCGACTACCCATGACGTGATCGGCTGGCCGCCCATTGGCGGCACACACCGAACACGTCGGCTCCCGCTTACAGGAAGCGGCCTTATGACCAGGCACACCGCACCTGAAACATAGGCCGCCTCTGTCCGTCTTCACCGGACACCTGGGACTCGCATGTCCGAGCCCCATACACTTGAAACAGCGCATGGGGCGAGGGCCGAGCAGCCTGACCTCCGCGACGCTCCATCCGACACGCAACCGTGCCCCATCCGCTAACACTGCCATCGCGGCAGCCACCGGCAGCCTGGCAAAAGTATACCTCAGACCATCGTTTCCTGCTCTTAGGCCCTGTACCTTCACTGCTGCCCTAGGGCACCCTGCCTTCATAGCGATGGCTTCGGCCACCTCATCCTCCTCGACAGAGTCGTCCAGGCCCGAGATCCGCAAGTCCGCGGTTCTCTCGGGCCTTCTTACTAACGCCATTTCACCTATTACTTCTTGAAGCCGCCTCGCCAGCTCATCAGCCTTGGCCCCGGTCACATCTGGTACATGGAGTACCCGGGCACCCGCCTGGGTTTCCCTTACCCTGACTCCGGCTTCGAGCCCCAGGTCAGGGAGGGAGAGTGCCGTCTTCGCCCTTTTCAGAATGAGGGCATATGTCGCTCCGCTGTCTATAGCCTCCTGCTTCAGCGTGATGCTGACGGCCGTGGTCCTCGGGGGAACCAGCTTTGCCTTTCTGCTCTGGCCTTGCTTCCGCTCTGCAGCTGTTGGCGACGATGCCGCGGTCATCTTTTTGGCAGCACGTCTTGCCGTCCTCCTCTTTTTCCTGCCCAACGCTTCCGTCCAACTGTCATATTGGGCGGGGGCGTTGGTGCCCTCCTTACTCATAATTCTCTGGGTTGCCATTGCTGGCCCTTCTCTGTTTGACCCAGTAGGGTTTTCTGGGCCGCTTGCTCTTTCCACCTGTTTTAGGTTCCTTCTTTGCACTGGGTTGGTTTCCAGCTCCCGCAATCTGCTCTCTACCATCGCCGTCACGGAGTGGATGAGGGCCTTCTTCCACTCTTCCCTATCCTTCACTGTCGGCGGTGGCTCCAATCTGCGAGCTTTCTCCTGCGAGGCTTCACGCAGGAGACTCACTTCCTTCGTGAGTCTCTCCATATGCCTACGGAGGTTGGCATTCTCCATCCTCAGCTTTTCCATCTCCTTCTTGGTGTCCAATACCTGGCCTTCCTCACCGGTCCAGGTGGCCACTGAGCGAGATTTGGGCTGCTTCCCGTCGCTGGTCATTTTAAATCGGAGCTTCACTGATCCTCTCTTGGCCCGCTTCGCCCTACCTCCATGATTCGAGTCCGTCTCGTTCCCGTCTTCAGACGACTCATTTTCTTCGGCAGCCTTTCTTCGCCTCACGCTCTCCTCCAGGACAGTGACCATGGTGTTAACTTCGGTGTATCTCCTCGCGATGGACCTGAAACTCGGGTCGTCCTCGTTGGTCCTGGTTACCTGCTTCAGCAGCTCTTTGTGCCTCGGCTTCCACCTTTCCAGCAGAGCTACTTCGTTCTCCGTGCGAACGTCGTCTCCGTCTCGCTCGACATTCTCCTCGTCCGAAGTTGACATTCTGGGTGGATGGTTCATCTCCTCTTCATCAATTCGGCACAGTTTTTCATTGGACTCCGTGCTCTGTCCGTCAAAAGGCTCGCCAGAGCTCGCCTTTCCACCACGAATCTTCTTATTAGATTTTGTTTTAATTGTGCTATTCATCTTATTCCCACGAAAATGGGAGAAACAACGGACCGCCAGGGCAGAGATCCCGGTACCCTGGCTACCCTACTTACGCCTGGGGGGTCGGGAGGTACCCCAGGGCGACCGCTAATGGGCCGACTGCACTCCGCCGGCCACCTCCATGAGGCGCCCCGACACCACGAATCCCAGTGCCGGGACTTTGAAGATTTTTTATAGTGGTTTTCTCCACGCGGCCCCCACCGAAATGGCAGCCCCCGCTCCCGCACCACGTACGAGGTTACGGTTGGGCCGGAACCGATCCTCGGATCGGAACACGCCCCGACTTGCCCGCTGACGCGAGCTGGGCCCGAAGGCCCCCTCGGGTGATTTTTTAAAGGGATTGTCTTCCCCACGGCCCCCACCAGAAGGTGGCGGCCCTCGGCCCTGCACTACGTACAGGGTTACGAGCTCCTTCGACGACACCAGACAGAACTGGCATCGCCTTAACTCCCCTAGCTCGGCTACCGCTACCCGGGATACCCAGGACGCCAGCCGAGCTCCCCCCCCCTGCTGGTTTTGGTCCGCGCCGGCTAAGCCGGTGGCCCCCATATCTGGAGGCCCCCCAATCCGCCACCCGGGGGACGCGCCCGATGGCAGTTCCAGCAACTGCACACGGGACGAGCATTTGTACCTTTTTTTTTTTTTTTTTTTTTTTGTCGCGGGGAATGCGTTACGCATACGCCGCCGTTTGGGAGAACGGCGGACACGTTATGTGGGACTCTCCCCTGCGGACCTACCTGACGATAAAAGCTCGTCAGGTTGGTGCGCAGGGGCCTACCCACTAAACCACCGCGGTGTCCCTCTAACACCTTGGTGGGGATTATGTGATCGTGTTAGGATGCTTTCCACGATCCCCACCAGTGTGCGTCCGCCCTAGGCGGACCCTCCTCTGCTCCGTACGGAGCTGCGGAGCACCCCGTGACACCCTGAGTGCTCCGCATCGCCTGAAGACCGGTGCAATGCGGATGCTGGTCTCCCAAACCCAGCACCCGCTGGCCTCCACGGGTGGAGATAGGGGAAAACTTCCCCCACGTCCATCCGTCATGGGTCCTTTGCGCCTGCGGGAGTCCTCCGGGAAAACAGTTCCCGGGGGGCTCCCGCAGCCGCACTCCCGAACCTGAGCGCTTCCCATTTCTCTCTCAGTCGAGAGGGGAGAGGGAGTGCTCCCTACCTTCGGGGATGCCGACTACTCGGACATCCCCTCCCCCTCTGGCGCCTGGACTCGCGCCTCCTGCGCTAGTGCCCGCGCCTCTCCTGCGGAGTCGTTGGTGCGGTCCGCCGGCTCAGGGGATATCCCCTTCACTGCCGGCGGGTCGCACCTGCGACTCCCCATGGCGTGGTCGGCCGGCCGCCCGAAGGCGGCGCACACCGAGCACGCTGGCTCCCTATTGCAGGTGGCGGCTGTGTGACTTGGTGCTCCACACCTGAAGCACAAGCCGCTCCTGTCCTCCGCTGCCGGGCACTTGGGTCTCGTGTGCCCGACCCCCATACACCTGTAGCACCGCAGGGGCCGGGGTCCAAGGACCCTGATCTCTGCGGCGCTCCATCCCACGCGGAGCTTCGCCCCGTCCTCTGATAACGCTTTGGCAGCCGCAACTGGTAAGCGGAGCATTATGTATCTCATCCCGCCTGGCTGTGCCCTTATTGGCTGAGCCTTGATGGCACTCATCGTGCAGCCTGTTTTGGCCATCACCGCCTCACAGACTTCGGCCTCGTCCACCGAATCATCCAGGCCCGAGATCCGCACGTCCGCGGTCTTCTCGGGCCTGCCTATCACTGCGACATCTCCTAGTCTTCTCCTGAGCACCTCCGCAAGTGCGTCAGCCTTGGCTCCGCTGACGTCTGGCACTTCAATGACGCGTGAGCCGGTTGCCGTTGTCCTCACGGAGACTCCAGTCTCTATGCCAACATCAGCAAGAGAGACGGCGGCCCTGGCCCTCCTGATGATGTGGGCATAGGTCTCCCCACACTCTTCTGCCTCTGCCCGAATGGTAATTGACACCGCTGTTGTTCGGGGTGTCGTCAGTTTGATCCTCCTCTTGTGCTCAGCTCCCTCTTTGCGGCTGCCTGTCGGTTTCTTTGGCGCTGCCGATTTTCTCTCTTCCTCCACAGCCCGCTTCCTTGCCGCGCGCTTCTTCTTTCTGCTGCCTGCCTCCTCCCAGTGTGAGGCCTGAGAAAAGGTAGGAGGGGCCTCCTTTCCTCTCTTCTCTATGTTAGAGACTGAAGCCGCCTCTGTTCTCTTCATCGTCTCCGGGCGCTGTCTTTCAGATGGTTGCTGGTTCTGGGCTGCTCGCGCCGCCAGTTCTCCCAGTCTCTCATCCAGCGTTTCTCTAATTAACTGCCGCAAGTCTTCTGCAGAGGGCAGCATCAGTTTTGCTGGTTCGGCAGATCGGATCTTGGCTACCTCCATTCTCAGCACGGCCATATCCTTTTTAAGCTTGCGGATCTCCGATCGTAGGCTCTCATTTTCTTTTTGCAGTTCGAAGAACTCCGGGTCGTCTTCCATGAGAGCGATGACGTAGTCCCGGAAGTTCCTCAGATTATTGAACTGGTCCATCGCCAACCCCTTGATCGTCTTTTGATGAGATTCCGGCAGGCCAGCGTCCTCCAGTGCCTCCCCAATCTCTCGACTTAGCCTCTTCCCTGCGTCGCGGAAATCTCTTATTTGAGACATCTGACGGTCTCCTATTTGTCGGACTTCGGCGGCCGACGATTCTTCGGAGGAACAGTCGTCGTCCTCAAAGTCGCTCTCTTCTTGTTGCTCGATTGCTGAGGGTTTCGAGCTCTTCCCCTTCTCCTGGTGATGTTTAACCGGGAACTTCAGCGTCAAAGCTTTTCCCGCCGGTAGTGGCAGGGGCGGGAACTCCTTGTCCTCTAATTCTAGCCGTTGGCGCTTACTCTTCCTGCTCTCCTCGCTGGCTCTCGCCTGCGAAACAGCAGCTACTTCGTGGCAAACCTCCATGTCCGTTGCCTGCACACTGTTTTGATTCGGACACAGTGCCCCGTCCTTCATCTCCACGTCCACTTTTTTATTCCTTTTTGTTTTATTTGAAGTCTTCATAACTGAACCCACGAGAATGGGAGAAATACGACGTCCACCCGGGCAGAGATCCCTGTACCCGGGTAACCCTACTTACGCCTGGGGGGTCGGGAGGTACCCCAGGGCGACCGCTAATGGGCCGACTGCGCTCCGCCGGCCATCTCCTAGAGGCGCCCCGACACCACGAATCCCAGTGCCGGGACTTTGAAGATTTTTTATAGTGGTTTTCTCCACGCGGCCCCCACCGAAGTGGCGGCCCCCGCTCCCGCACCACGTACGAGGTTACGGTTGGGCCGGAACCGATCCTCGGATCGGAACACGCCCCGACTTGCCCGCTGACGCGAGCTGGGCCCGAAGGCCCCCTCGGGTGATTTTTTAAAGGGGTTGTCTTCCCCGCGGCCCTCACCAGAAGGTGGCGGCCCTAGGCCCTGCACTACGTACAGGGTTACGAGCTCCTTCGACGACACCAGCGGAACTGGCATCGCCTACAACTCCCCATGCTCGGCTACCGCTACCCGGGATGCCCAGGACGCCAGCCGAGCTCCCCCCCTGCTGGTTTTGGTCCGCGCCGGCTAAGCCGGTGGCCCCCATATCTGGAGGCCCCCCAATCCGCCACCCGGGGGACGCGCCCGATGGCAGTTCCAGCATCTGCACACGGGACGAGCATTTGTACCTGAGTCATGGGTATATATGTATATTTCATATTTATGTATATCTATCCGTTATCCTAGTATCCATAATACAAACTTTATAGTGCTTTCTTTGGGCTAGGCTAATTGGTGTGAATGTTATTATTATTATATCTTTAACTAGGTCTGCAATGCTGCTGCTGTTTGCAAATACTGAGCGAAGCACTACCTTACCTAACTTCACCTAAACATCAATGTAGTCTCAGCGGTTTGGCTGTGATCAGCTTTTGAATTTTTCTTTCGTTGATTATTCCCCCATAGTATGTCCGATTTCAAAACCCTTTTTTTGCACATTAGTCACGACCACGATGTGAGTTTTGGCGCCAAATTTCATCAATGTAGTATCAGCGGTTTGGCTGTGATCAGCTTTTAAATTTTTCTTTCGGTGATTATTCCTCCATGGTAAAGTCTATATTTTTTTACATAGCCTATGTCCATCAGGTTATAATCATGTATGTCCATGGTTAAATTTGTTCGAATCGGTTGAACCGTTAAGAAGCAATTTCGCTTGTCTCCCACAAGGGAAATTTGTGAGTTGCCTAAAAGAGAGCTTCACTCTTTCAGAGCTTCGCTCAATTATAGACTTTGACATTATTTATAAATACTTTCCGTACCTTGCTAAGGTATTTAAGAGGGCTTGAATAGCTACTAGAATGTTAAATTAAACATGTTGAAATGTCTCCAAAAAGTTCTAGAAAATTTCGTCGTTGCAAAAAGCTGCTGTTTTTCTGCTGCCAGTTTCAGCCTCATCCTTGCTTAAATTAAGTTCAAAACTATACAAAATCATTGTTTATGGCTCAAATAAAATACAAAATTGCTTTCAGGACTTTGAGTTTTTTTCCAATTACGAAAACATCACGCAAAACTTCTTACATGGAATACAATTTATGTGTTCAATTTTCGTAGAAACGAATAATTTTCCAGAAAATTTCCACTCCAGGGTCGTCAGAGACAAGTGTCACAAAGATTTAATTAGATTCCGGGGAAGCATCAGCTGTTCGGGAGAAATAATCCAATATTAATATTTAACGCCCCAGGGGAAACTCCGAAAATAAACATTGGACAAACTGAGGGAATTGTGTGGTGGAAAGTCTTAATAACATAACAGGGTTAGATTATATTTTTTAAATATTTTTTTGCATTTTTTTATGATATCTTATAAGATAAATTATTAAAAATCGACTCGGCAAGCAAGTTAATTCTCCAGCAGGAATCCGCAAAGCTCTCCCAATTGAGCTACTGAGCCTTATGAACACCCGTGGAAAATTTCTAGTACCTTTTTAATTTTACGATGTACCTGAGAATTCACTTGTGTAAGGAAAACATTATACAAACCCTTCTTTTGATTGATATTAAGATATTTAATACCATTACCACTAATGCCATCTAGTGATTGCTGATTGATTTAAAAACAATTATCCTGCGTGATAATTCTGTTTTAATAAGTTTTGGTCACTTCTGAATTATAAGGTAATTATATTAATGTGTAATTTGATTAT
Source organism: Calamotropha paludella (assembly GCA_927399485.1). Classification (NCBI taxonomy): domain Eukaryota; kingdom Metazoa; phylum Arthropoda; class Insecta; order Lepidoptera; family Crambidae; genus Calamotropha; species Calamotropha paludella. The sequence continues at coordinate 1,385,602 of OV656822.1, forward strand.
TGTTATACTAATCTGAATATCTATGCCTAGAGTGATAATATTTAACTGTAAGTCTCTCTAATGATTATAAAGTACACTAGCGCCACGATTACTTTTCAACAGGAAGCAGCCATATTGCGCTAGAGCGGACTCGAGGTGTGTGTGTATGTGAAATAAAACGAACGTTTAACGTTTATATTAAGTGTTTTAGTTTTCACTTGCGAGCCAAAAACTATGAGCTAGTATCGTGCCACCAATGTTGAAAATTAACCTTCAACGTCGAGAGTTATATTTTTACAAATATTTAATATTCGATTAATATGAAACCAGCTATATTTTTTTTTGCATTTACAATGCAGTATTTCTATAAGATAAAAAATACAATAAATAATAAAAACAATATTATTATATAAAAAAGCATGTGTGCAATTCACACGTGGTAGAAGTGAAACCTTCAAAAATTATACGTACACGTATTAAAAAAACACGGTTGTTGTGATGCCTTTGCTCAAGCTTTGTACTACGCATGCGCACACAAAAACGTATTAAAACACGTAAATGATGCTTCCTATCTTATTTTCTCCTACGTTAAATCTTATGAATTTATGTGTCTGTCTCCTTTTACTGTCGCTTTTTCGTTTCATCGACTTTCAAATCACAACGATGCTAAAGAAGTTTTCACTTCAAAAACGACTCAGCTCATAAGTTATTCTGAGGCGGGCTGATATAATTTAGTCTCCTCTGTGATTTATATTTATTTTTTGTATTATTCAGTACTATCTCTTATGATAAATGGTATAGCATTTTTGTATTTAAATTTATCTTAGAAGATAGCATTATTAATATACGCAAGGAAATTTTGTCATAGTATTATTACCCTTACGTATTTCAAGGTTATAAATATTACGTACGCTTTTACACTTTCAACGAAGGATCATTAAAGACCATGCAAATGATATAAATAAAAATATCATAATATAAGAGTAATAATAGATAATTTAAATTGATAATAATTAAGACCATTTAAGAAATTATGCCTAAATTTATTTTTGAGAAAGTTTTGAGAAACTAAAAAAATAACTTATATTTATAAAATATTCAATCTTTCACTTCTGTTCTTTATTCACCCACAAACATATGACTGGCTGGAAGAAATCACACCAATTAGTTAATTTATAATAATTATTTATTTTTATTTGATTTTAAAGATGTGTGTTTTACATATGGTTTACAAACATGTATAGATAGATATAAGTTTTATTTCCCACTCCACACACACATACATGATAAAAACAATACAATAATCATATCTTAAATGTGTGTGTGCCGCAGCAGTACGCAAGGGTCGCAGCTCAGCATCGTATTTACTCGCATCGAGAGTAAATTGCTTATTTTCAACTACAACCACGAGTGATAAATAATATCAGTGTGTCTGATATTTTGAAACTTACATAAAATAGAAGCTCAGTAATAACGTAAATAAATAATGGTGAATGTGTAACATATATTAACGTGATAACGTCTTATAAATCGACGAACGCCGGCTGCACGCACGAAAAAGTGTAACGTTCCGCGTGCAAACGAGAGCGCGGAACAAGCGAGAGCGGCATAATCGGCCTAAGCGTTCGACTTGTGGCGCATCTATCTTTCTTCCACTTCATGAAGTGAAAGTTAATGTGGTTTCCATTGTTGATTACAACAACTCAATGTTTATTGATCGAAAAAAAAATCAATTAACTCGTTCTTTGTATTATACAAAATAATAATTCAATTCATAAAAGTATCCAATTTTTCATCAATGTTTTCTTATGACGCTATCACGTAAAATTATCGTCCGTGGACTGACTGTAGAGACTACCATTTTTTATATATTTAATAATCGTTTACTGTATGTCTAAGCCAATAAACATATGCTTGGCAAAATTTCTAATCACTACGTAACAGTAAAAATTCTCTGACATTTTTATTCCAATGAAAGCCTGTATCCTTAGCTAAGCTTATTTACAACTAATACTAATTATACGTAGGCTCTGTCATCCAATGTTCTCGAAGTACTATTAGATTTTGTCTTTCTATAAATCACAGGTATCAACCTGTTCTCATCAAAATATTCAACATCATTGCCTTGGATCAAAATCTTTAATCAAATTTATCGTGGGATATATCAACATTGCTTTGGGACGGAAGCTGTATCCCTGCCCTTTATAAATATTTACCGATCTAGGATAACTGGATAGATGCCCAACAATGTGACTCGGTATGAATGATATAAGACAACAATTGAAACTGAGTTTGAATACTTTAAAAACTGATCTGAAACACTGAAATATTAACAATGATTTTTATAATGCCATATTTCTATAAGATTCCATTTTATCTTAATCGAAAGTTTAATATTTGTAAAAATATTCGTATATACTCTCTATGTTGCAGGTAGTTAACGTTCAACATTGGTGGAACTATATTAGCTATATAGTAGAAGTTGAAATACGTTTGTAAATTTTAACACATCTGCCAGTATCTCGGTAGCTCAGCGGTAGAGCACTCGCGCTGATATAGTACAGTCAATCTGTCGAAAAAAAGGTCGTTTCAGTGAAAAAATTACCCAATGGCTGATTCTTGTTTTTTCTGTTGCCAAATGACGTCACTAAGCTACCTTGGCGATGGGCATGTTCAACTCGTAGCGGTTTTTTGAAAAACTCAAAAAAACGTCCAAAATATTTTTGAAATGCATTTTTCTCAATTTCTATGCATTTTACAAACTTTTTGTTTAGACAAAAATTGTAGAGGGCGTTGAGTACTACAATTTATATCATTGATGCAATGTCGTACAACAAAAAGTGCGCATTGTAGGTGGCGCTAAAGTGTCCAAAAAAGTGTTTTTTCACATTTTCACCCTAAAAATATCATTTTAATGGAAAAGTTTAAATGGAAAAGTTGTTTCTTACGTAATTTTTAACAATTTTTGTCTAAACAATTTTATTGTATTACTTACCGTTTTCAAGTTACACTGCTGTACAGCGCAGTACAGTAGAATTTGTACTAATTTACCTTATCAAAAAAACCTTTTTAAATTTTAAAGTTTTTACAATTATGAGCTGTTTAATTTATTTGCTATTACGATTACAATTGTTTAAAACAACATTTTGTTTTAAATTCACGTTCTTAGAGTTGAACTTTATTATTAAACTTTTAAGCGATTATCATGTATTAATTCAACTTGCACATTTGAAATAAAAACTTTTTTCCAAATCTTGCAAGAACGCATTAACATCAGGGAATAAGTTAATAACAATTTAAAATATTTATCTCCTATGTACGACAAAATAATAATTATTGTATCAACTACTTTTGTTCCTGCAATTAATTCATGCAAAACAAAAAATCCAAAGCTCTAATTGTCGATATTTCAAGTTAATAACAAATCACAATTATTACAATCATAAAAAAATAAAAAATAGTAAAACGTACATTGAAATATGCACTGCAAATGTGTACTTGTACTACGCAAAACCGCATTATTGGATTTTTCATACCTGCGCCACCTATAACTTGAAAACGGTAAGTAATACAAAAAAATTGTTTAGACAAAAGTTGTTGAAAATTACGTAAGGAACAACTTTACCATTTAAACTTTTCCATTAAAATGATATTTTTAGGGTGAAAATGTGAAAAAACACTTTTTTGGACACTAGCGCCACCTACAATGCGCACTTTTTGTTGTACGACATTGCATCAATGACATAAATTGTAGTACTCAACACCCTCTACAATTTATGTCTAAACAAAAAGTTTGTAAAATGCATAGAAATCGAGAAAAATGCATTTCAAAAATATTTTGGACGTTTTTTTGAGTTTTTCAAAAAACCGCTACGAGTTGAACATGCCCATCGCCAAGGTAGCTTAGTGACGTCATTTGGCAACAGAAAAAACAAGAATCAGCCATTGGGTAATTTTTTCATCACTCAACCTACAGATTGACTGTACTAATAGCGAAAGGTCGTGGGTTCGAACCCCACCTGACGGCTCGGAGGCGTAGTTATTTTTTAAATGCGTATTTCATATCTTAAAAGAATTTGTATGTAAATAATCGCCACAATTTTGAATATATATACATATATATGAATTAATAGTAATAGTTTTGACCATAACAGTTTGAAACAGTATATTCCTTAGTGAATGCTATTTCTTCAGCTTTCACTTAAATTTTTTTTATAGTATTTCATTTAAAATGGCTGAACTTATCAATCAAATAAATTATTGGATACAGTCAAAAGAATCTGAAACGTCTTTATTAATGTTACGGAATAATATCTCCCTAATAAAATGTACCTGGGGCATTAAAATGCAGCACCAAGAAAGATACGAAGTCTATATTTAAAAAATAAATTCTTATAAAGTGAATAGATATCTTTCACTTTTTCAATTATTTAACGCTCAAACATAATAATATTTCTTACATCACAACACAACAAATATCCTGCACTGTAAGACTTGTGTTACGGATACTAGGGTAACGGAAAACATACATATCTTGGTTGATAATGCAACATCGCGGAACCAACATTGGTTAATACCGTGTAACTTAGTAGTGACCAATTTTACAGGACAGCGAAAAAACCTGTCATATTTATTACCATGTCTTTCTCTGAAGTGTAATCTTTATTTTTTGTAGTTTCGCGTTATTAGCAACAGTTAGTTACGCGGTATTGCAGTTTTAACAAAGATTTATCTTCGAAACGTGAGGAAATCTTTCGAATTTTACAAATATATTTAAGTGTCAATTCATAATTCAAATTATCAATTTGTCTTATACCTTTCGGCAACTTATTGTATATTACTGAAGCAATACCAGATACTGGCAAATAGTTCCACTCTTTAGCGGTACGAATTACAAAATTGGAACCAAAACGCTGAGTGAGATTCTTTGGTATATCTTTACATATAAATAAAATTGGAGTGTCTGTTTGTAATATTTAAATAACCGTTTTTTACTACGTGCATATGAATATATATACGGTACATACACCAAAATAACATTTTTTACAATTTTTGTCTGTCTGTCTGTTTGTTTGTTCCGGCTAATCTCTGAAATAACTGGACCAATTTTGACGAGACTTTTATTGGCAGGTAGCTGATGTAATAAGGAGTAACTTAGGCTAATTTTTTTTTAGAAAAAATATTTTATTTTCGAAAAAAAATTACTGTGCCACAGCAATGCGTGGCTGGGTCAGCTAGTCATCCATATAATAGTGGCGCCTATTTGTAAGACTGGTTGTCCGATGAAAAAATGAGGACAGTGGAACAAGGCTGTGCAATTCTGCTGCATATTCTCCAAAATGTAACTTATAATAAAATTAATAAACTTGCTACCTTCCGTGTATGTTCGAAGTTTTTCAGCTTGTTATTAAAAAGATCGTCATGGCCGATAAACTTTTTCTTAAATAACAAAAAACAGCCTTCGGTATTTGAATAGAAAAAATATTGAAAATCAAAAACATATTTTTTTATTTTATATATTTTTTGCATTTTCTTTCAATTCTATCTTATAACATATTTTGAATAGCTAAATCTTTAATCTAAGATCACAAATTTGTTGTTTGTAAGTTTCCATTGTATATTCGTTACCATAGCAACGCGTTAACAGCAAGTAGTTCGTCTACCAGACGCTAGATGGCGCTAACATAAAAATATTTAATAATAAAAAAAATTAAAGAATTTTGTCCACCCGTGCGAAGCCAGGACGGGCCGCTAGTATTAGAAAAACACAATTTAATTTTAAGGTAGGAAACGAACCCGCAACCTTTGGAAGTCCGGTCCAATGCTCTCCCGATTGAGCTACCAAGCCTTGTGAACACCTGTCGAACCTTTCTAATTTTACGGAAATGAGAGCCCGAATCGATTTTTTCTAGTACTTTCTAATTTTTTTTTTTCCGAAAATGTCACTTCGTCTTTAATAAAACTCATTGCTTTCACTTACTTACATTGTTGACTTCCTTGAATAATTCTCTTTAGCGCCACTGCTATCTTCAATCGGTAAATAAAGCCGGCGAAAAGCGAAAACGCTGATCTAAGATGAAGGGAAAATTGATTTGGTATTTCTCCAAGGAATTTTAAGATATGACTTCAGATTCAGTTTTCTTTGAACAAAATTTTACAGTAATTACGGGATAAGGAAATGGCTTTCGCAATGTAAGTTAACTTTTTGATGACACAGCATTTTCGTAAATTTCCCTTTGTGAAGATTGAGAGTAAATACTGAATACTTAATACTGCATTTAGTATAGTAACATCTATCTTTTTATATAAGGTATAGGTAGGGCATTGACCCTACCTATTTACTATAAAAAATCATGTGGGCAATTTACACGTGATAGAAGTGAAACTTTCAAAAATAATACGTACACGTGTACAAAATACCGCGGTTGTCGTGATGCCTGCTCTCAAGCTTTGTACTACGCATGCGCATACAAACACGTATTAACACACGTACATAATGCTTCCTATCTTATTTTCTCCTACGTTAAATCTTATGAATATATATGTCTGTGTCTTTTTACTGTTTCAAAGAGATACTGTATAATGCTTCCTATCTCATGTTATCCTACGTTAAGTCTTATGAGTTTATGTGTTTGTCTCTTTTTACTGTCGCTTTTTCGTTTCATCGACTTTCAAATCACAACGATGCTAAAAAAGTTTTTCAATTCAAAAAACATTCGACGACTGCAACGGTTACGATCTTGCATTTCGCACCTGCAGTCAAATGTTTTTTGTGAAGAATACGAGCATTTCTATCTGAGTCATGGGTATTTATATATATCTCTATAAATATTGGATATCTATATATCATATGGGTATGTTTGTCCGTTACCTAGTATCCATAACACAAGCTTTACCTTGAGATAGGTTAATGCTTTTTTTGTGTTCTTATTTATAAAATTTAGGAGAAACTGTTTCAAATTTATAGTAACTTTTTAAAGTGCAGGTAATTGTTGTACAGTCGGCCAAGAAAGTGGTGTACCACCCTAAGGCTAAATGTCGCTTGCAGTTTACAGAGCAATAAAGATTTGTTTTGCTTGCACCTTGATCTGATAACATTGCTATCTTATGATATTGACGTTTGTCACAGTTGTCACCTTATGCAAAGATATTATTAGTCACTAGCAAAGAGTACTTTATTAGATACTGAAAGTCTCTAGGTGCTAGAAACTAAATCAAAACTAGTTTGGTTGAACAAAAAAATTTCAGCAATAGTCAAGTTAGCAGGCATTGACGTAGACATTTATTATGCAGTTAAATAAAAACTAACACGGAAAATAACAGAAATTATTAAAATATATTTGACATAATGTCAAATGTCAGATTTCTTTCTATAAAGAATTTGGTTGACTCTTTAAATAGTTTGTATTATTTTTGATTAGAAACATTGAAATTTTCTTGGCAGTAATTAATGTCTTATTTCTTAAATAACAAAGGTTAAAATGGCATACACTATTATGTGACCTATGACGTATAAATATTTATCAATTAGGTTTACGTCATTACTATGCATCTCCTTCAGCTAAGTCTAATAGAACCTTGTTGTAATTTTCGATGACTAGCAAACTAAATCAAAAGTGGTACACCACTTTCTTGGCCGACCGTACAGCGTTGTCGCTTCCAGGGGTTGAGGCTAGAGATATCTCTCATTAAATAACGAAAGAAGGGATAGGTAGTAAAAAGAAAGAGTGACAGCGGGGATAGAAAAGAAATAAAAGAGATTAAAATGTAGGTAGGAGTGTGACTTCTCTGAAAAGTTAAAGTTACGAGTATTGTAGAGATTTCAGTGTTTTTTTGTGTAAAATCAAAATATTTTATATTATTTTAATTACTATAGGTTAATGTTATGAATTTAAAAAATATTGTTATAATTATAATTTAAGTGCTAGATTTTTATGTCTAAAAGCATTTTTTCAAATATTGAAAAAAAATATTGCAGTTAAATATTTAAATAACAAAAAAAATATATAATACAGCTATTTCTTCTTTATTGATTGTTGGACACTTGTAAAAGTACCTTGAATAGGAAGATATGGCGTTAACGTCAGCTTAAAAAATTCGGGGCTGTCTGGGTAGCTGAATGAGTATTCGCCCGGATAGCAAGAGGATATAAGTTCTTGTCCCACCTTACACCAAAATCAAACCGTATATAAATCACTAATTTTTTGTTTTAAAAATAAAAAACCTCATCTTATCTTAATATATATAAATCTCGTGTCACAATGTTTGTCCTCAATGGACTCCTAAACTACTTAACCAATTTTGATCAAACTTCGTAACTATCTGTTATTTGATCCAACTTAAAAGATAGGATAGATTTGATTTTAATTTATAACACAGCAACGCGTGGCCGGGGCAGCTAGTTCTATTATATAACGACATTAATAAATTTCGGAAAACTCACAACAATTATACAGACCCAAACTAAGCTAAGCTTAAATAAAATTATTTTATATTACTTTTATAAATTTTAACAGTTAGGAACGTGCCCGTTTTAAATATTGTGAAGGTGGTAGAAAATATATGACGACCATTGCCTTGATCATGCTGTGATCACGGCTCCTGTAAAGAGTCGAAACGTCAGGATTAAATATAAGTTATGCGCAAAAACCCTAAATAAGTTAAGCTTATAATATTGGTACTAGTATAATGTATAGGATACATAAATTAAAATACAAAGCACTCGGGAATAAATGTTTATGTTCATTACATAAACACATGCCCGTACCGGGATTCGAGCCCGGGACATTTGTGGCATAAGGTAGGATCGCTACCATTGCAACAAACGACCGCCAAATCTTATCTTATAACACAGCAACTGGTGGCCGGGTTAGCTAATCGTATATAAAAAACAATATGGAATAAACATAACAACAGAATAACTATTTCAAATGAACAAATAAATTTCCATGTATTCGAATCGAGAAAACAATTCTCATTTTCGTTAGAAATTTCTCAAACAAAACACGCAACAAATATTCGCAATTTGTGCTGAATTTAACATAATTTGTTACGAGAAATTTATAGGAGCTCGTGCCTATACAAAAATGTATCAACGGCACTTTGTTTAAGGATCATAATTAGTTATCACAGTTTGTATATGAGAGCTGAAACGAAATGGCAATCTTTATTGAGTCGTGAACATTTATTTAATTAAAAATCTCCATTGTGTTACATTCTACTTCATTTTAAAAGTGAAATTTTAATGAAATTCAGTCCTTTCACATATTGAATACAAGCAGAGTCAAATATATTTATATAAAAATAACATATATATGTATCATATATGTTGACGAGTACTTTGATCCTATATGGTAACCAGGGTATGACGCTGGAGCTGGAAGGTGGCCATATTAACTCCGTAATAAAACGAACTTAAAAGAACTTTTAAGTTCGTTTTATTAAGAAATAATAATAAAAGCCTGTTTGTATAAAAGGCTTTTTTGATAAATTATTTTAATAAAAAATACTAGAAAAAATCGACTCAGCTCACAAGCGAATTCTCAGGCGGGGGAACCCGCAACCTTTGGAAGTCCGGTCCAAAGCTCTCCCAATTGAGCTACCGAGCCTTGTGAACACCCGTCGAAATTTTCTTGTACCTTTTTGATTTAACGCTGTAGGCCAGCTTTGTCTCATCAATGAGAGGAACATCCTCTCGTATTCGAAACAACATTTCTACAAATGTTTGGGCAAAAGATGAAACAGCCATTTAGTTTTACAATTTTTATATATTTTATGATTTTTTTAATGCGATCTAATAAGATTAATTATTATACCTAATAGAAAAATACTAGAAAAAATCTCCTAGAAAGAATACTCCCCGCCTGAGAATTCACTTGGAGCCAAGTCGATTTTTCCTAGTATTTTTATATAAAAATAGTTTATCTTATATGATACCATTGTAATAATGCAAAAAAATATATATAAAAGTTAAAAATTAAAAGGTTTTTTTAATAAAATCTTGTTTCTATTTTTTTTTTCAAATTTATCATATAAAATAAAATTGAAAATCAAGAATCAAATTTATTTGTGCATGAAATATTTCTTGGAATCCTTTTTCAGGTTTTAAAAGTGATCATCCACACATAGCCAAAGGCAGTTTGATTTAAATGCAAATACTTTGTAAGCTGGGTCCTTTTATTGGAAAAATTGCACGTTTCATAATATTTTGATTGGGTGGCTTTGACGGGCCAATTGCATAGTTAATGATAGAGACCCTTTAAAAAGTTTTAAACGTGATAACATCTTATAAATCGATGAACACCGGCTGCACGCACGAAAAAGTGTAACGTTCCGCCTGAGCCGAGCGTGCAAGCGAGAGCGCGGAACAAGCGATAGAGAGGCACGATCGGTCTAAGCGTTGGACTTGTGGCGCATCTATCCCTCTTCCACTTCATGAAGTGAAAAGTTAATATGGTTTCCACTGTTTATTACAACAATTTAATGATAATTTATCGAATAAAAAATAATTTTCAATTAACTCCTTCTTTGTATTACACGAAATAATGATAATTCAGTGATAATAATTCAATGCTATTCATAAAAGTATGCAAGATTCATCAATGTTTTCTTATGACGCTATCACGTAAAAGTATCGTCCGTAAACTGGCTTTACAGACAACCAACTTTTTCAATAATGGCTGTGTGGGTGATGTGGTACCTTTATAGTGTCTCAATTGAATAACTCATAACATAATATATAATGTTGTTTAATATATTATAATTATATATTTATTATTTTGGTCACAACTTTTCTATGACAGGAATTATTCAAAATATTATTTGTCATGTTATATCCGAACATAAACTGAATTTACGATGTCTCGTCTTAAACAGATTGGAAGAATGTCCAAGCTACAAATTTCGCCTTTATATGAACGCAATACTTACGTGAGGGGAAAACACAGCAAACGGATTAGATGCTCTTGGACTGTTGCCAAAAGATAGTAACGTCAGGTGGCAGACGGTGTGATAAATTATTCTACATACATATATAGTTTATGCTGGATTAGTAAATGGAGAATAATAGAAAAAACTAGCGATTCAAAGTTATATTTCTATCCTTCGGGAACAGCACTATTTCTGGATCAAAGCTACCCCACGTACTGTTCTATACCCTGTACTATATACTGTTCATGATGATCGTTTGAGTAGTTATGGCGTGAAAGTGTGACAAACTCACTTTCGTATTTATAATATTAATTAAGACTATACGATTTTAATCGATATGATATAAAGCCTATCATTTGTGCAATTATATGTTCTTACTATGTTTAAAATTTTAGTGAAATCGGTCAATTTGTTCTTGACTTATAGAAGGACAAACAGACAAAAAAATTTAAAATAATAGAATTGATTTCATTGAGTCATAAAACGAATATTTATCATACAGTTTGTCCAAAAAATAAATGTACAGACAGTAATTATGGATTTATATAGTACTATATAAACGAAAAAACTAAAATGTAAATAGGGTCCCGTTTTATCCATTGGGTACGGAACCCTAATACTATTTTTTCGTGAAAATGTTGCTTTTTGACCTTTTTTTGCTATCGGCTACTAGCAATACTAATACGAGAACATAAAGAATATCACTTACAAAGCAACAGATATACCACACCTTTAAAACTAAAATGACCTTATCCAAACAAATACTAATTTTCAGGTTTTTTCTACATATAATCTATTCTAAAAGAAGTAACTTTTTTTTCAATCAACATTATTCCTAGTCATGGTCTTTCATTTCTATCAAATCACATATTTCGAAGTCGTCAAAAAAAATCTTCAACAACATTAATTAACATACATTACAGACAAAATATAATAATATTTTTTTCATCCCACCACCTCGGAAAGTGTAATTTTGCGCTTCGAAATCTGGCTGGAAAATTCTATTTTATTCGCTTGAGCGGCAAAGTAGATTTGAATTTAGAACATCACATATAATGAGTACTCAATATAATTGTAAATTCAAAACGTCATTAAACCTATTTAATGTAACCTCTATGGTGCCAAATTTATGATAAGAACTTTTTAAATTGTGAAAAAATTTAAATTTGGAACCTTCTTGGTTTCTTTGTTTTATTTGCGTGCTTCGCGCCATTCTAGTTTTTCACGTTTTATTGCTTAATATAATTAACATAACCTAAAAACTGTACAAAAAAATCAACTAAAATGAGTGACATTAGCGACGATGAAGTTTATCTAACGCCAACTGAGTTAACTGAAACAGTTAATAATGCGCAAATGAGCCTTCTCCCTCAGCAATCACGAGAGAAGTATTTGAAACAGTACGATATATTTAACATGTGGCGACTAGCTAAAGGAGCAAAAACTTTCTCCGAAAACGTTTTGCTGGCATATTTTATAGAATTATCTGAGACCAAGAAAGCAAGCACGCTATGGAGTACGTATTCAATGCTAAAATTAACAATTAAGATGAAGAAAGACGTTCATATCGACACCTATCATAAATTAGTGGCATTTTTAAAAAGAGCCTCATCTGGTTATAAGCCAAAAAAATCGAAGGTTTTCACAGCATCTGAAATTGCAAAGTTTATTAATAAAGCACCTGATTCCGTATATTTAGCGGCAAAAGTAAGTCAATACGTGTAATTTTTTGTTGTTGATAAAATTGTACATAGTACTTACAATATTTTTAATTTGATTAATTTATTTACGATTATAAATTCTTCTTTTGTTACAGGTTGTTCTTATTATTGGTATAACCGGAGCATGTCGAACAAATGAACTTACACTACTTAATGTCAATAACGTATCAAAATATTCTCATAATTCTGATGAATTGCTATTAATTAATGTACTAAATACCAAGACAAAAAAAGACCGCAACTTCGTTATTCGCAAGGAATATGTAAACATTGTTCAGAAATATCAAGCTTTACGTCCTTCTAACACCCCAATTGAACGATTTTTTCTACAATATCGCAACGGAAAGTGTATCCGACAACCTATGGGTCAGAATAAAATTGGCAGTATTCCACGAGAAATAGCAACTTTTCTCGGACTTTTAGAACCCCCGTTATACACCGGTCACTGTTTTAGAAGAACCTCAGCCACACTTTTGGCCGAATCAGGGGCTGATCTTCTATCGCTTAAGCGCCATGGAGGCTGGAAGTCTAATTCGGTTGTAGAGGGATACATAGAGGATTCAATCCAAAGTAAATCAAAAATTTGTAATAGTATCGTGGAGGCCATAACGCTGAAAGAACCTCTGTCAGATTCTTGGTCTCGCCCTTCTACATCTAAAATGAGCCCCCATAAGATTGGAAACAATAGCCCTCTCTCGCCAACATTTACGCCAATAGAATCCAATGAATCGGCACAACTATTTAAAATTACTGATAGTTTACCACAAAACAGCGCACAATTCACAAACACCAACATAACATTACCTAACAAAAATATTAAACTTAACATAAGTAACTGTAGCAACGTTACATTTAATATTTCCTAATTATTTTCTACTTCTTATTATTTTCTTCAATTTATAGATTATCTTAATGTGTTTTAATTGAAATAAAAATATTTTGTCATTATAAATTGTTTTCTTTTTCATTTTGTCATTTCCTCGCTGAGGTGGGATGAAAAGTTACGTATTGCACTCGAGTGGAAAGATTTTTCACCTTGTGCTCGTTTGTTTCCCTCGCTGACGCTCAGGATTCTAATTTAGAATCACTCGCTGCGCTCGTGATTCAACTTTAGAATCCTTCGCTTGCTCGGTCATCCAAATCGAGCACGCGGTTAAAAAGGAACTTTCCACTCTTGTATAATAAATAACTATTACACCCACACCAATTAACCCAGCACAAAGTAAGCACTGTAAGGCTTGTGTTATGTATACTAGTGTAACGGATAGACATACATATAATGTTTATAGAAATAAATATAAAAAAATAAAACGTGTGCAATTCACACATGGTAGAAGTGAAACCTTCAAAAATAATACGTACACGTATACAAAATACCACGGTTGTTGTGATGCCTTCTCTCAAGCTTTGTACTACGCATGCGCACACACGTATTAAAACACGTACATAATGCTTCCTATCTCATTTTCTCCTACGTTAAATCTTATGAATTTATCTGTCTCTTAAATTTAATTTAATAATCGACTTTTAAACCACAACGATGCTAAAGAAGTTTTCACTTCAAATAATCTACACCCCAAAAAGCTTCAGTTCTACCGTGACGGCGGCGCACCGAAATATCAGAGCCTCAAAAATATAAAACATGGATATGATCCTATTCTAATACACTAGCTATTATTTACTGAATAATATGAACGCATTGATGTCCCTTATAGTAAAGAATGATAATTTGCACTTTATCGATTTAAATCCGTTCGTGCTTATCTCATCCTTATATTTAATATACCCAGTTTGTATTTAGTTCTTACACTTCCGCGCACATTACACATCAGAATAAAACACTAATTATTTTATATAAATCAAATTGTTTTATTTTAATTTCAAAATAAAATAAAAACAATTACATTTATATAAAATAATTTAATAATTAGGAATGTGCCCGATTAAAATATTGTGAAGGTAGTAGAAAATACATGACAACCATCATCTTAGTCATCCTGTGATCACGGCTCCTGTAAAGGAGTCGAAACGTCAGGATTAAATATAAAATAAAATAAAACATGCGCAAAAATCCGTAAAAAAAGTGTTTTATTCTAATACCCAGATTGTGTCTACAGCACTTTTACACCGTGTTGTGGTTATTTGTATGTCTAAGATACCCATGTACACTTGCCTTTACATGGTAATCTTATCTTAATATATATAAATTACGTGTCACGTTGTTTGCCCGCGATGGACTCCTAAACAACTTAACCGATTTTGATCAAACTTCGTAACTATCTGTTATTTGATCTAACTTAAAAGATATGATAGATTTGATTTTAATTTATAACACAGCAACGCGTGGCCGGATCAGCTAGTATTATATATATCAAGTTGTATTAATAATAATCTTTGGACCGCTTGTTTTAATATCCGTCATTGTCCATATCAGATGGTATATATATAGATTAAGAATGGCTGTTGTTTTATCACAAATATAAATAAATAAATTTAAAATCTTGGATAGTTCAGCACAATATTTCAGGCGTAAAATTAGAAACATTCAAGTGAGCATTTTCTCATTAAAATCCTTCTGTTGTATTTCAATGAGCTACAGCTTGGAATCTTCTGCGCAGTTACTGGCAGATGCTTAACTTCAGTTTGCGGCTTACTAGATCCAACTCAACTACGTCTCAGCTTGGAGATTTTGCGAGTAACTTAATGACTAAAATTTTACTTTAAAATAGTTGGCCTAAATTGTTTTAATTTAATAATAAAACAATAAGATAAAGATGTGTGAATTTGAATGACTTTTAAATTAAACCACTGAAAACCTAATTACATTGCGCCTATTTTGTATTTAATTCTGACTTTTTGACTATACTTTCCTGCACACCTTCACGTCTAAACTACTCAACCGATCATCATGAAATTCTGCATACAGAGATAGATAGATTACCTTTCATCCAGAAAAAAGTTTTAGAGCGATATAAATATAACTTTTAATAGGTACTCTACATTAACGAGAGCGAAGCCCCGGGTAAAGCTAGTACATTATAGATTCTCATTGGAAAAAATCTATATTTCGTCCAACAATCTGTGCTTTTCCGTCGGGTATTTTTAGCGATATTTCTTTTCAATCCCAACAGCTATTTTCCAATTTTCCAATCCGACGAGGCTTACCCTTCTATCCTCTATAAAAATGCTCGTAGCTCGCTAAATGAAATTTTGGCTAGTTTTCAATAAATGGAAAATATGTTTTACTTATAAAATGTTAAAGTCGTTTATTCCCTGTATTATATTGCAATGTTTAAGGATACTTACTGAAAACAGATACTTGTTGACTTTGTTGCAATCAACGATGTAATGAAACCATATTATTGTGATAACAGATTTTTTATTTGTGGATTATGTATAGTGATGACGTATAATATTGTAAATGTCGTTACTTCTGTTGAAGCTGACGAGTTTCTTGCGCCCATTCTTCTTGTCAGTTAAAAGTGCATTTGAATAGAGTTATTTAAAATGTAGCTCCTGTCACCACGGGCGCGGATACAGGTTTTTTATTCAGTAATAAAACAAAAATATTAGGGGTTAAAGTATGAAATTGCCGATTTGTACTGAAAATCTATATTGTTTATTTTTTAAATTTTTAACAAATTTATTTAATCAAAATAGTTGCCATTATTATCTATACATTGCTGCCATCTAATGGGAAGGTCATTAATGCCTTTGCGATAGAATTCCGACGATCTAGACTGCACAAACTGTGTGAAAGCATTTTGTACTGCCTCCTGGGAAGAAAACTTCTTGTCACGTAGATAATTGTCCAAATCACGAAAAAAATGGTAGTCCGTTGGAGCAAGGTCTGGTGAATACGGAGGATGACGAATGGTTTCTAACTGCAGTTCCTGAAGGGTCAAAATGGTTTCTCGTGCTGTGTGAGGTCTCGCGTTGTCGTGGAGCAATAATGGTGAAGATCGATTCATGAGTCGGGGCTGTTTTACTGCTAGTTTTGTCAACATGGTTCGGAGTTCGGCACAATAGACATCTGCCGTTATTGCTTGACCAGATCGGAGAAAACTATAGTGAATAACACCATGCTGAGACCACCAAACAGTTACCATTACCTTTTTATTGGTAAGTTTTGCTTTAGGACACTGTTGTGGCATTTGACCTGGGGTCAGCCATTGCATTTTTCTTTTCCGGTTATCATAAAGAATCCACTTTTCATCACATGTTACAATTCGATCCAATATTCCTTCATTTCTGTACCGGTTCAACAAGGCAACACAAGTTTCAACACGCGTTTCTTTCTGCAGATCAGTCAAATCATGAGGCACCCATTTTTCGTATTTTTTTATTTTATTGATTTGACGCAAGTGAGTCAATATTGTGGGTAAGGTAACGTTAAACCATGCCGCTAATTCCTGGGTACTTTGACTAGGATCGGCTTCCACTATCTCTCTTAATTCATCGTTATTTACCTGTGTGGGCGGTCTTCCTCGTGGCTCGTTCTTTAAGTCGAAATTTCCATCACGAAAGCGTTTAAACCAAAATCGCACGGTGCGTTCATTAGTAGACCCCTCTCCAAACGCAGCATTGATATTGCGGGCTGTTTCTGCCGCGTTAGTTCCGCGTCGGAACTCGTATTCAAAAATAACTCGAATTTTCGCAGTATCCATCTTTCTTGTCTAAATTGAATAACAAAAACAATTGAAAGTCGATATTCAAATGTTTTACATTTTTTAAAAAAAGAACATCATAGAAACCATTTAAAAAAAGTTTCATTCGAAAACCTCAAACCATGAAGATTCTATGTCAATTCAAAGAACCTATTGCAATAAAACGGCAATTTCATACTTTAACCCCTATTATGTCTACTTTCGCAAAAACAAGCACAATATAAATGAATTAGTACCTTATTGCTTGATATTGCACGGTCTCCAACTCTTGATTGTAAGCACATACTAAGTCAAACTAGCAGAATAACAGTAAGATATTATTTCTCGTCCACAAACTGAAGAATAATGCCTCAATTGACAGCAAGACAAACTTTTTATAGCATCAAATGGTGGGGCGAAAACCTCTACTTTGACAAATACTATCACAGCGTACGACCAATTCCCGCAATCAGTCTAATCTTTAAGTGACTTTCAAACACCATGATAATCATTTAATAATTGTATATTCATAATTTTGTTTTGATAATAATAATGTCTGAACAATTACTAGCATAGCTTACATATGATGCTCCATGTAATGGGTAAACACGTGTAGAGAAGCCGAGAGAAGCCGTGCGGTGCATTTTAATTATTTTTGTAAAAGTAAGTTACATTCATTTGTTTTATTATTGGATATTGACTTACGCCAAGTGACACCTGATTCTATCAATTTTTTTGAAGCAAAGCTTCTATATGCGCGTACGGGCAACTCAGATCCGTGCTATTCGTCAGATTTTACCGTTATACGAGAGCGTCAGATTTACTGCTGTTACCTACAGCCAATTGCCTCTCCACCTTAGTGTGCGTGGCCTTCTCTCCCGCTTTTACTCATATCAGTGTTCAAGAATGGCGTAATTTTAACATTTTTACCTTTTTTAGCTTCGCTTCTTTCGAACGTCCCTAGACGGTACTGTTTTTTTATTGTTAATGAGCTTGTTGAATTCCATGGCGCAGTGATCAAGATGTTCGGTCTATGATTGTGAAGGTAAGAAACATTATCAAGAGCCGTTCGTAATAAAATGACCATTTTATCGTTGCACCAAATGGTCTTCATAACCGACGTTCGCCTATAACATAAATAAAAAAAAATATACAAAATAGTATTGAAAATGCAAACATAAAAATCATAAATAGTTTAATTTAAGTAGCTTATTTTATATACTAGTATAGTTTCAACATTTTCTATCGTAAATATACTTAAGAACATTGTAAAGGCTTTTTAAAGTGAAGGCTGTATCAAATTCAAGTCACGTTTTACTTAAGGCTTTTATTAACTCCTTACTCGTATTTACTCTATTGGACACTATTTTCGTTTATACTAAATCCTTTGAAGGCTTTTAGGGTTCGAGAAATGTGATACATTTTTAATTGAAAATTGTTCAGGTGAAAGCTTTTGATATTCATGAATTCCGACTTAAGATGAAGCAAAGGGCGACGACCTTTTAATTACCTTAGTCATCCTGTGATTACTCCTGTAAAGGAGTCGAAACGTCAGGATTATATATAAAAAATACGTCTTGAATGCGGTAATAGTGGTTTTAATTTTTTGAAGTTATTTGTTTTGGCGCATTGAGGATGAAATTTTTCATGTAAAGGAAGATGCGTACGTAGCAGGCAACGAAAAGCGACACCATGAAGTTAGCTGTCAAAGTGAATAGGCTAACTTCAAGAGATCTCATTAAAAAATTTAATAAAAAGTATAACTTCTGCAGCGCAAACATAAGAACACGCACGCTTTTTTTGGGTTCGCTCTGAATCCAAGACAGGATCCAAGTTGGAACGAACTAACCCAGAAGGTGTTTATTCACCCTGGCTTTAAAAACGGACGGAAATACAGACGCAGGGTGGGAGTTCCACTCCTTTGCTGTGCGCATTATAAAAGATGTTGAGTAAAGCTTGATGCGACAATTAGGAATGTCAACCAAGATGGAGCTCCTATACACACTTATCTAAGTAAGTCTTTGATTTTAACACAACTTTCATCCGCAGATAACTGATATTATAAGGAGTAACATAGGCATAGGTATGATCAGCAAAAATGAGTATTACAAAACACGCTGGCTAAGGCTACTATAAAAATAAATTATTTTAATAATTCGATTTGCTTATAATATATCTTTATATATCTTTTAATGCCAAAATATATTTCGTTTTATTGTTAGACATATTATTGCCACACATTAAAAAACTGTAACGTGAAAGTATTTAAATTATAGCTTGGCGATGTGCGTTCGGCTTACGATTGTGGAGGTTAAGCCACTTTGGCTAGGCTGGTCAACGGATGGGGGAACAAAAAAATACAACGAGAAAATATTACAGAAAAGTACCTATGCGTAAATTTAAATATGTATAATCGATTACATATTAAGTACCTAATACATTTTGACGTTTGCATCTAACTTATGCCAATGCACTTAAGATCATTGTTGGAGTGTAATAATTGATTTTCTGTAGTCTATACATACTATTAAATTCAAGTAAAATAAACTTTTCTCTACATTTCCTTTTGATCTTATTAAAAGTATTGCGACAATGATCAATAAAAAAAAATCAAAATGAAGTTGTTTATGTGTGTTCACATCGAACTTTCAACCCCTACTTAATTTGGAAATAAATAATTAGTATGAGTTCCCAGGTATAAGCAAGGTTCGCAACGCATACTCTCAATTTTCATCCTCTCAATCCATTTTTTGTAGAATATTGAAAGGCATAATTTAAAAAGGATAATTTAATATAACTATGTTGCTGCCTGATAATGCTTTTATGCTGAGACAGGGTTCTTTTTGGACTCAGACACACCATATTTGTATTTTTATTTTCCTATTTTATATGTATCTTTCCATTTTTTAAGTTGTTACTCTTTTTAATTATATACATCTTTTGTTGCTGTGTATTTGAGTTTGAAATAAACGTTTTTCTTACTTTCTTTCTTAATGGTAATAAAACCTAATTTCAATTGTTGTCAAAGTAATAAAAAAATATCTGCAAAAAAGATATTTCATTGTACGATAGGTTTAATTTAATATTTACATTTATTACCAGCTAGGAAGCTTTATCAAAATTACAACAAATAAATGACAATTTCATATGTAAGCACCTTTTAAATTAACATCTAATAAAATAAGAAGGTTATGTAACAGTTTCCAACCAAAAACTTACTTCTTAAACTTACAAGGGGCATGTAATTTGCTTATGTTCGCGACAGATGGCGCGAGTTTCGTTTTTAGTGTGCGATGCCATATTGCTATAGTTTTTGCTTCAAAACATGGGTTTCTGTTACTAATCCTCAAAGTAAATAGTTAGTTTAGATAAGGGGATAGATAATAAATGTGTTTGAAAACATGATTAATAAATATTAAAAATAATTGATTAAAAGTGGGTGCTTAGTGACAATGATAGACCATTCCATTATTTAATGAGATAATTATAATGATAAAAATTCTTACATTTACAACAATTACAATTAGCCTAGCCCAAAGTTAGCACTGTAATAATAATAACAATAATATTTCTTACATTCACACTAATTTGCCTAGCGCAATGTAAGCACTGTAACGCTAATATTATGGACATTAGGGTAACGAATCGACGTACATATATGATACATAAATGTTTAATATTTAAAGGACTATATACCCATGACTCGGGTACAAATGCTCGTATTCATCTTCCGGGAGTCAAACTACGCTTCGCTACCGCTGCACCAATATGATATCCCGTCAATATGATAAAATTTACCTTCCTATAAATATTATGTATTTTAATTTTTTTTATTGTGTATTTTTAGACGACCGTTTGGTGCAACAGTAGCGATCCTGCCTTTCTCAACGGCGGTCCTGGGTTCGAAACCCGGAAGGGGCAGATGTTTGTATGATGAATACGAGCATTTGTACCCGAGTCATGTGTGTTTATATATATTTGTCATATATGTTTGTCTATCCGTTACCCTAGTATACATAACACAAGCCTTAAAATGCTTAATTTGGGTTAGGCTAATTGGTGTGAATGTAAGAATTATTTATTATTTAATATTTTACAAACGAAGTATTGTTAAAATAATGTCAAAATAAATAAGAGTTATTACTTTGAATTTTTTTTATGAATATATAATAATCTCTTTTTTATATTGTACTGTCCTTAGTCAGAAAGAAGAATATAATTAAATGTAATTGCAAACAAATATCCGCAAAGCAAACTCGGCAACTCTGTATCGATTTTATATTCAGTAAGCAACTTAAACCGTACTCAAAACAATTTGACATTTCCTTTTTGTTTGATCCCCACATTAAACAGACAAAGGCTATTACAGTACATAACTAGCATATAATGTTACCACAGGGAATTGGATTTTCTGTATATTAAACAAACAAAATATTGTAACCCTCCTCAAAAACAATATTATCCTCAACCTTTACGATTTTGTTCTATAATTGTTATATTATTGGGTACGCTATTATTATGCGCAGCTAACATTTATTTGAAAATAAAAATAAAAATTACTTTATTCAAATGCACTTAAAAGAAGTTGTTTTCGTCCAACATTTTTGGCTACGATATTTCAAGCGTCTTTTGACTTACAAGAAGAATGGACGCAATAAACTCGGCAGCTTTAAAAGAAGTAACGACATTACCAATTACATATGTACAAACAGCAACAATCTTAACTGCCCCTGTCACGTGACTACCAACTTTTTGAAAGAAAGTGAGAATAGATGTATGACGTCTTCATAAATGTCATTTTTATTGTAGATGAGTGTGTAACGTTACAAAGTTTTGAAATGAACCATAATAACTGAAACTAATACTTTTTTCTAAGACCCTAATGAGTTTCGCATCAAAAAGGTGGGATTGTTTCAATTCAATAATAAGAGTAATGTCAGAACAATCGTTAACAAATTTTTCCGGTCGCTAGATATCAATGCAGACAGTGCGGCGTAGGCTAAATGAAGGTGGCCTACACCATCACATACGAGGGCTGCACTAAAAGTATCGGGAATGGAATATATCTACTGGTCCTGTCATATTAAAATCTTTTTAATTGAAAACTCCTTTGTTTCAAAAATCGAATACCATTTATTTATTTTTAAAAAAGATTCTCGGTCTAGTCACAAGGTCTTGTCAGTCTTGTTTAGTCGTTGAGAAAATGGAATTGACTCGAGAAAAATCAAGAGCGATGATTTATTATGACTTTCGACACAAAAACAGTGTGTTGATCGGATACTTTCTGCATTTGGTGATGAAGCCCCATCCAAAACCACAATTTATCGCTAGTTTGCTGAATTTTAACGTGGAAGTGTCAAGCTTAGTGATGTTCCCCGTCAAGGTCGTCCAAAAACTGCAGTCACCCAAGAAAACGTTGATGCTGTGCGTAAGCTGATTGAGGAAGATCGACATGTGACATACCGCGAAATTCAGGCAACTTAAGACATTGGCATGAGTCAAATACAAATAATCTTGCATGAACAATTAGGCGTAAAAAGTTGTTTTCCCGATGGATACCGCATTCGCTCTGTGAAGAGCAAAAAGCGGCTCGCGTTACTTGGTGTGTCAGAACCCTCGAAAGATTCCACGAAGGATCCTCAAATGCTGTATACAACATCGTATCAGGTGACGAATCCTGGATATACGCGTACGAACCCAAAACAAACAACCAAACACGAGTTTGGGTGTTCCAAAATGAGTTAAAGCCAACAAAAATTGTTCCTTCACGGAGTGTTCCAAAAAAATGGTGATCACGTTTGTCTCCAAAACCGGCCATGTTGTGACTATTCGTCTTGAGGGACAAAGAACGGTTAATGCAGAATGGTATGCTAGCATTTGTTTGCCACAGGTCTTTTCTGAACTCCGTAAAGAGAACTGCAACCGCCGAATCATCCTCCATCACGACAATGCGAGTTCGCACACCGCGCACAGAACAAAAGAGTTTTTGGAGCAAGAAAACATAGAATTATTAGACCATCTGCCGTACAGCCCCGACCTAAGCCCTAATTAATGATTTCTATACTTTCCCTAAAATAAAGAATAAATTGCGTGGTCAGACATTGTCATCACATGAAGAAGCTGTGAACAAACAAAACAGCCATTTTGGAGACATCAACTTCATAATGGAATGGTTGCTTCAATGATTGGTTCCATCGTATGGAAAAATGTGTCAAATTTCGCGGAGTATACTTCGAAAAGCAATAAATACATTAAATAGTAATGTTGTGTCACTTCCTTGATTCCCGAAATTTTCAGTGCCGCCCTCGTACCAGCCAGAAAATTGCCACTTACACATACTGTTGGTCCCAGTTATTTCGTATGATAGCGATTTTTAAAAGGCAGAAGGCACAACGGTTGGTCCTTCATAACAATGTTTGAACATTGTTAGGAAGTGGTAATAATATATTTTTACTGAAAAGCGTATTGGTTTTTTAAATTACCAGGACTTATACTAAGCAAACATTCTGCCTAATAAGGCAGAATGTTTGCTTCGGCATATCGTTCATTTTGGCGGCGATATAAAATTTTTTTGCCGTTCTTGTCCGATTTAAAAGATTTTTCGTCGACAAATATTACAATATTATCCGTCCAATCAAAATTGTTATATTGAAGACAAAATGCGATTCTATCTTTGTGCTTTTGTGTAAGTAAGGTTTTTAAAGTTTATAATTATATATTGCTACAAAAAAAGTGTTGGTTTTTTATTTTTCTTTTAGTCACACTGGCTAACAAATTATTTACGCGCTTTGCTCTCAACATTATAGCAAAAGAATAGGTATATTTAATATAATATTATTTCATATTGCACTACAAAATTGCAATTTTTACTTTCTTCACTTTCGTTAACTTGAAATTTAAAAGCAAGAATGGTTTTGAACCTTAAAACCATTCTAAAATTTGCATTTCGAACACCGAGGTTTTTGAACAGAAAAAGACACGCTGTCACAGATATAAAATTCGAGTAGAATTGAATAGATTACCGCATGTCTGAAAAATTATTACTTCATATTTTAAATAACAGAAATAATAAAGTCTTGGGAACGGCAGAGGCAACCAGATGCGTGGTGGAATAAGAGCTAAGGACAAATTACATAATGAGGTCGAGTTTAGCAATGATCCTTGTGGTGTCCTAGATTACTGTCAGGGTATCCATCAAATGAAAGCAGTCAGTAGTTTCACCAAGCAGCACACGCACGTCCGCACCGGCCGACGGTCGAGCGAGCAATGCCCCACTACCGCTGTAGGCCGTGCGTACGGGCACAGTACAGAACAGTAGGTTATCTAAGGCCGCCCGCCGAGTTATTAGCCTACTCTTGCGTTGATCCCCAGGGTTGTGACTTTTACTTTTAGTTAATATTTTCGAACAAGCAGCACTTGATCTAAATTTATGTAATAAAAAGCATATTATGATTGAATATTTGTTTGCGAAATCGTTATTGAGGCACCCGAAAACACTACAATATATTTTTCCCCTTTTTGAAGTCATGATACTCGTAATAATTAATATTATGGTAAGTGGCCGGCGAGAGTTGACGATCGCGAGCGGTCATGTGACGTACGCGCATGCTCACAGTCGCGCGGCACAGCCCGTACTGCCGCTACCTTATTCCCCCATATATTATGCTAGCGTTTGCGTGAAATCGCGTGCCGACACGGCGCGCGGCGCGCACGCGCACATTCAAACCGAGAGCGGCACGTTTGTATGAAGATATTTTACTGTTCTTTACTGTGGTACGGGCGTGTGTCGCTTGCACTTTATTAATACGTCACACCTCTTCCTTTTCAATTGATTCGAAGAATTTGAGACAATGAAAAATAATTAAAATACATTTATGTAATTAATATTCTTAAATAGTATATCTTGAATTGTTATTTAACTAAGAAGTATTTTTTTTTGAAATTATGTTTTATTACTTGCAGCCAAATACTCTAATCTTACGTGTCCTCTATTTTTCTTTGAATACGCCACTCTCCTTTTACCTTTTTTTAGGTGTATCAGTTTTTTTTTATAAAAATTTATTTAGTTTTCGACGAATCATCAGCTTACAATATTGTTCAATTACAAGCTATATAACTTAAAAAGCTAACAAAGGATTCACACGGAAAAATTGGTCTAGGTATTACTAAAGTGAGCTCACTCAGTGTGTGAACCCACGAACCCCTATTGTAGTATCTGAATGCCAACTACCCTATTAAGATAAATGATTGTGAATGATAAAATGTCGTTTTATTCGGTTATCTCCTAATTAGGGAGTCACAAATTAATAAAACAATATATATAATTATATATTTACAGCATCATGCAGTGCATATGCAGGAGATGACAATTTTGTTTTATTTAAGTTTCTCTCTAAGTTATGTTCAATTAACCGTTAAATGTTAAATTAAGGGTTTTATTCAATCTATTGTTACGTCATCAACGAACAAAATACACGGTTCATTCATAACCTTCGGCAGGTCTATTATGTAAACTAAAAACAAGAGAGTCTTAGGCACTCCCTTGTGATGTTGAGGCATTATAATTTTTAATATCAAATCGAACTTTATAAACTTTTCTACTCATATGATTATAATATTCGATTAGAACATTTTGCTGTCTATCTTTTAAATAAGAGATAAACCATTTGTGAGCTGTATTTGGGATACAACCAGTTTATTAATATTTTATGTTGCACACGGTCATACGCCTTGTACATACATATGTAGCAATATTCGAATAGCATATTTTTAATGTCCAATTACTTATTATCTTTTGAATGTATTTGAGAAAAGCTAATAAAGTTGACTGACTGTATTTGGTTATTCTCATGTAATGTTGTTTTTTAATGAGTCAGGATAAACTTCTACTTGCAAAGATAATTGACAGTGAAGGAGAAGGTAAGTTCGACCGCACATTCACAATCAAATGTGAGCGTAGTTCATCAAAACCGTCACTTCTATATTTTTATTTAGTTATTAAATTCTCACTACGATTACATTGTACACTACTGAGTCTACTACCAGTTCGGAAATTGGGAGTCCCTTCCGAGAAGAACTGGCGGAAGAAACTCGGGCAGGGGGACCGACCTCCATCTTACTGTTATTATTTGCAAAGAGAGCTAACTACATCATCAGGTCTTGCAATGTGTGTTTTTGTAGGTATTAATTTATTAATTATTGGATCTCAAGCAGGTGGAACGCTCCAACCATCGTCTCTATTGAAATTTGGATGTTCCCTGATTTCAAAAGCCTCGCGTAGTGACCTAGGAACAAGTCTTTGTTCTCTAGCGAGAATTTAAGGTTTATCGATACGAATGTTGTAGTTTGGCCCCTCAAAAGCATGCTCACACTCACACACTGCATACCTAATATCGCGCCTATGTTTTATGTCAGCTACGTGTTCTATAATGCGAGTCCCTATACTTCTCTTTGGTTGTCCGAAGTAAGGGAGAACACAGTCACAATCGATATTGTAGACACCTGCTGCCTGGAGGGGTATATCGCATTTGACCGGTCGTAAGAATTGGTTAATCTTCCTGGCTGGTTTAAAGTAAGTATTAATGGAAACCCGCTTTAGAATGTTCCCAATCTTGTCAGTGACCCCCTTCATGTAGGGAAGGACAGCAGGTTGACGTTCTACTGTGGCTGGTTGGTGCGGCTTCTGTGTCGTAGTTTTGGTACTCGCAACTTTTTATGTTGTAGTACTAGTTTGTCATGCTGAAGCTCAGCAGTCAGACATTGTTAGGCACAGATGCCGTGAGTTCTCTGAAACAAAGATTTCCCAACGGTAGCCAACTGTATAGGGTGGTGGTGAGAGTCACCATTTAAATATCTATCTGTATGAGTTGCCTTTCTATACACTGTATGACTAAGGGTTTGATTTAGATTGCTGCTGATTTGAACATTTAGGAAGGCTATTTTATTGTCTGTCATTAATTCCATAGTGACATCAATGCAATCTTGTACAGGTAAGCTTGTGAATAGAGATTGAACATCGAAGCTAACCATATTTTCATCATCAGTGAGATGTAGGTGTTGTATTTCACTAACAAAATGGTAGGTATGGTGCCTTACTTTGTTTCGATAACAGAAACTCGTCAAGCTTATTGCTTACTATTTTATAAACATCAAAAGTAGCTGTTACTCATTATCATCCCATAAAGAGAATAGTAGCTCTTTTCTTGTCTGTTGTATCTACCCCCGATGTCAAAAGATATATTCCCAGTGTCGTCGTATAAAAGATATATTCGGACATTGAATTGTCATCGCATTGCAATGGTTCTACGATGGCAGGCTGAACATTTTAGGCGACCCAGAACAATGTCTGTACGCCTTTATTTTGCGCCCTTGGCGCCATTGAATATGGTGTGTCACATTTATACCTATGCATTATAACTAATTTAACGGTAACACGCCCAAGTTTCTTTTTAACATGTTATCAGCAGTCTGTACTTGTAACTTGACTTCTATGCATACTGGTATTCTATTATTTATTGTTTGGTTTAGTGTTTCACAACAAGAGACTATTTTACTATAATAGATGTCATCTAACACCAATAACTCTTTTTCCTTCTTGTACCTACTTCTTATAAATTCCAAAATTTGTATAGTGTATAAATACACCTTGTATGTAATTTTTTCATTACATTACGAATATTTGAAGCCACATAAAAACAATATTTGGTAAAAGTTGCCTTTATTTTATATGTGTTTTCCTACTGGAAATTATTTTATTAATAATAATGTCTGATGCTAATAAATAAAATGTATTGGTATTTTTGTTGATTTATTTTCTTTTATAGACTTGTGTAACTCAGTTATATCCTGGAGCTATATGGATATCCGGATATATATCTAATCATTTCGTTCAAAATTCTTAGCATATCCAGTATATCCAATCCAATCACATGGGTCAATTCCAAATCATTTGGTCAAATACCGTCTGGCTAACTACATAACAGATGTCGACAGCGAAAGCGCCGATCGAAAGACTTAGAGCGCCAAAATTGCTTTGTGTTTTCCGATGAACGGTAAAATTCTTAAAAACGCAATACTGCTGATGCTGCGTTCGCTCTGACTGAGGTGGCAAGCGTCATTATAAGCGAAACAAGCGCTGTATAAAGTTTTGTTTCTATAAAACGGTAGCAAATTTGAAGCGCTTCATGTGCTCTTATTTTGCGAAATCTTATTAGTTCGGATTTAATAAACAGATGCGGATATTGATAAATATATATAATAACACCTTAGTTGGATATATGGTATGATTTGATATGGTTTCAAATAATTAAACTATATAGTCCGGATATATTTATGGATATCATAAATATATCCGTTTAATCACTAGATCTATATCTTTTTTAGGAAGAATATAGGATAACTCCGATCTATTTCCGGAGTCACCTTATGCATGTGCAGTCCCTTACCCCGTACGGTTAAGAGTGTATTCAGAAATAAATTAACCAGCGAATATTCATTTTATACCATTTCCAAATTACATACTTTGCCGATAACATTAAATCATCTAGATTGACTGTAATTCGATAACTTTTAACTTGTATACATTATTTTTTTACATATATGACGACGAGGCCTTACGCCGGTCATCAGAATGCTCTTTATTATCCAAAAAGAGTTGCAGCGATCTTCAAAATAATAACGTGTATGGATGTAGGATAGACTTCTTTATTATTTAAAACCACTTGCAGTCTAAAATCGCAAATGATGCACGAGATTTCATTGGATGAAAAACGTGGTGATTCCCGAGACGGCGTGACAACCTCCCTGCGTGGCGGTCCAACGAAAAGTAACGTTCTCGCTCGGTATAAGCTATGAAGTAAAAGTTATACCCTTATAGCGTGCTAACGGTCACTATAAACTAACCGTTCACGCTTATTGCATGCTAACTAAACGTTTACACTTATAGCACGCTGATAGCCTGCTCTCAGTTCTCAAGTCATCTCAGAAACGTTTAGTGTTGCCAACTTGCAACGCCTCTTTAAGGTCACGCCATCTAGGATTTCACCCAGGTACGTTTTCCATTTGATAAAATCGTACCTTGTAAACAAATCCTTACTGACAAACATTATTTTAAGCTTAACCTCTAGAGTTTAATTTCAACTTATTGAAATAATCGAATGCTTCAACATATATAATATTACTAACCTAACCTATTATCCAATGAATATCAAATTCAGAAATAACATTACGTATAATTCCGAAAATATTATTTGTTTATTTCAGTCATAAGTGTAAAATAATAATGTCTTTTAATATCACTATAAAAGATGAGATAGTTATCGTAGGTAATTATATGTTTGAATGTCTTTACAACGATTTAATTCAAAATCGATGCCCCTTAGCAAAGTCACACCTTTGTGCACCTTGTTACCATTGTCGCACCTTAGCAAAATCACACCTTTATGCACCTTGTTACCATTGTTGCACCTTGGCAAAATTACACCTTTGTGCACCTTGGCACTATTGTTGCACCTTGGCAATATATTCTTGTACCCCTTGTTACATGTCTTTTTAAATTAATGTATTGTAGTATATCCACTTGTCTGTATAACATTTATATAAGTTTTGACGTAATAACCATTGAAATTCAAATCGTTGTTTCAGGAATATAAGAAACTACTTAAAAATCTATTTTTTTTAGTATCATACTATGTTTATTTAACCCGTATAATGCAATGTAATATTTAACCCGTACAAGGTTACTATTAACTAAATTAAAATCTCGATCGATTCAAATCGTAAGTAAGATTAGGTTTGGTGTGGGTAGGTAGCACAAGCCAGAATTATTAAAAGCAAGAACAAGACATTCATTACTCGAATAATATGGCAGAAATAACCGTGAAGGTAATAATAATATCAACACATACATTATTCAATCGAATGTTTGCTATTACAAGGTTATAAGGATTTTCTTTATAGCAAAATAGGATGACTACATATATTTTCTTTTCTTAAAATAAAATACGAGTAGCTATCAATAATTACACAAGTTCTTTAGAATTGCAATTAACACTGCCGTTATTCAAGTTTTTATTTACATTGCTATAGTCAATGATTTTTCAACTCTTCTTAGAATCAAGTGGATAAGCTATTTAACAATTTTTTTTTGGCTCAATACTATGAGACAGCCTTTTTTGCAGATGGGTTCGTTATCTCCCTCCTTTAATTTGTTTTCACGAGCTAATTTTTCTATACACCACTTACTTGAAGGCTCGTCGCCACGTGTGGTGTCCTAGATTACTGTCAGGGTATCCATCAAATGAAAGCAGTCAGTAGTTTCACCAAGCAGCACACGCACGTCCGCACAGGCCGACGGTCGAGCGAGCAATGCCCCACTACCGCTGTAGGCCGTGCGTACGGGCGTGTGTCGCTTGCACTTTATTAATACGTCACAATCCTACTTACATAATCAGAAAAGATTTTGAGTTAGAGTCCCGGTAAGGACAAATGTTTGTGTAATGAAAATGACAATATTTATGCGCTATTTCCATTTGTTTATTTGTTAAGTTAGTATATGTTTCATTTTAGAAATATAATGTTTCTAATAAAATTTTATAATGCGTGGAAGAAATCTTTATTATTATTTGCTTGCTGCATCTATACCTTTCTAAGTCTATGGATGCAGGATAAGTAAAATTAAATATTATCATTATTTCATCCAAAAGCATGCGACGTTGCCGTTGCTCTTTGTTTTGGAAGAGCGGCAACAACTGAAAGCACGTCATCAAGCATGTCAAGACTCTGCGTCAAGCAGTGACAGTTCTCTGGCGCCAAAAGACACACACCACACACACAAAGATATTATGTCATAAAAACTTTAGTTTTTGTTATGAAGTTGTCATGAGAAAAATAATTTCATTTCTTTCTACCTTTCTGTCTGTTGGGTCTTCAACGGGCATTTAAGAGTGTTGCTGTTTGTACATCGTCACCATACTTAATCCACAAAAAAAATCTGTTATAACAATAATAGTAGCGTTATGGTATTACAACAAAGTCAACAAATATCTGTTTTAAGTAAGTATCCTTAAACATTGCAATAATATACAGAGAATAAACGACAAATTTAAGAAAGAACAGACAACGAAGATGTCATGTTAATAATACTGAAGGTTATAGCAGACCCATCTCCCATGAACGTGGGAGGAGGAGAGCATTTGCCAGATTACAATTATTCAACGTTCGAATACAGATCATGTTACAGTGTAATCTACCTGTAAGCAGATATGCAAATATTCAGTCAGCTAATTTATTCCTTTTTTGTCTGTCATATACTCTTAAATAACATTCACATTTTGTTACTAACCATTGAGTCAACTTACGTCTTAACAACACTCCATTATGTAATTTATTATAACTAGCGAACCCAGCCACGCGTTGCTGGTATAACCCGGCCACGCGTTGCTATGGGAACGTTAATTGATTATAAAAAAATGTTATTCTTAGGCATATGGTAACTATGGTAACAAACCCACAAAGTTCTTCTTTTATATAGTAGCGATAGAAAAATACAAGAAAAATTCGGCTCACAAGTGAATTCTCAGGCTTGAATCGAACCCGCAACCTCTAGATGTCCGAGTCAATGCTCACCCAAAAACACAGAAGAGTTATTTTTAGATAGATTTATTGCGTTAAAAATGTGCCGCACGATGTAACTGAACTGCCTTTAGATAAATTTAAAATAAGTTTACATTTTTTTGTTCTCTTTCAATGCTTTCTTATTTAATTTTAGAAGGAAAATCTGGGAACAATGCCGCTTGTGAATAACTGTGCGCTGAATTGATTTCTTCTAATATTTTTATTAAAATAATTCAAAAAAGTTGGCAAACAACTTTAAGAGAGGTAGGGCATAGCAAACTATGTCGTTTAAATTGGAGCGGCCCAAGTGGTAAAATACCTCCACCTTACAGAAGACCGCAGCCAAACAACAATCACTATTGTGTTGTTGTGTTCCTTTGCGTAAGTAAGGTTTCCAGAGCTCCTGGGGAGGTGCCATTTTCTAGGCAAACGCGTCACATCCTAGATAGCATCGTCGCTTACCATGAGGCGAAATAGCGGTCAAGCGCCTGCCTATTTAGTACAAAAAGGGACAGAATGCGTGGAGTTACTTACCTTGTTAAAGGAGTTACTTACCAAAATACCTCAGTGCCTTAAGATGAAAGTCTTTAACCAGTGTGTGTTGCCAGTGATGACTTATGGCAGTGCAACGTGGTCGTTCACTATGGGTCTTGTAAGAAGGCTCAAGGTCGCCCAGCGGGCAATGGAGAGAGCTATGCTTGGTGTTTCTCTACGCGATCGAATCAGAAATAAGGAGATCCGTAGGAGAACAAAAACCGCCGACATAGCTCAAAGAATTGCAAAGCTGAAGTGGCAATGTGCAGGACACATAGCAAGGAGAACTGATGGCCGTTGGGGCGGAAAGGTTCTCGAATGGCGACCGCGTGCCGGACGACGCTCAGTGGGTAGGCCCGCTACGAGGTGGACCGACGATCTGGTCAAGGTCGCGGGAAAACGCTGGATGCGGGCAGCACAGGACCGATCGTTGTGGAGATCCTTGGGGGAGGCCTATGTCCAGCAGTGGGCGTCGTACGGCTGATATGATGATGATGATGATAATGACTTACCTTGACCTTAATTACTATTCTGCCGATTAATATTTTGAAAAGTAAATTTTTCTAATGCGTTATTATTAGAATTATAAAAGTTTCCGTAATTGAAATAAATCTGTAACACATTAAAGGAAAAAGACAACCGTTCCCGCGTTTCTTGTGACTTCTTTTCGATATAAGGTATCCCGGAGATTTACGAAGCCATAGCGTAATTGTTGACTTTAAAAGAGTGCATATTGATACTGCTTTTTGTGTTATGATTTTTGTATTCGATTCACAATGCCACATTTCTCTAATATTGAAAATACGCCTTTAAAAAATAACCACATCTCCGAGGGCTCATGATCATATTCATCCTACGTGAGGGCTTGGAGATGTGATTGTTTTTATAAACGTGTTTTTAAAGTTACAGTATTGCATAAATTATTATAATAGAAAAATCGACTCGGGTCACAAGTGAATCTCAGGCGGGAATTGAACCCGCAATCTTTGGAAATGCGGTCCAATGTTCTCCCAATTGAGCTACTGAGCCTTGTGACTTGAGCTACTGACCGGATTTACAAAGGTTGCGAGTTCCATGCCCGCCTGAGAATTCACTTGTGACCCGAGTCGACTTATTCTTGTATTTTTCTATTATAATAATTTATCTTATGTGATCGCATTGAAAATCGCATATAATTTATTAAAAAAAATATAAAATGAAAGTATTGCATTTTGTCTTTTATCTTTATTTAAATAAAACAACTTTATCACGGATATTGCGCATCATTTATTTTATATTTAATCCTGACGTTTCGACTCCTATGATTACGGCTCCTGTAAAGGAAACTAAACGTCAGGATTAAATATGAAATAAATTACGAGCATTACGAGTAAAAAGTTGTTCTATTCAAATGTGTCATGTACACCGAAGTGTAAGAAAATATTGTATATAAACAACAAAAAATAAGAAAGTTACGCCAAATCGGCTTAACATGATACGTTTTGCCCACTTTATTCAACTTCCCCCAAATAAATCTCCTTGATTGTTAGAGAAGCGAATAAAATAGGTGCTATCCATTTCCCGGTTTATTCAACAGAGAGTGTTTTGTTCAGAGATTTTGTGTGAAGTGTATTGAAGAGCCAGCCCCGACAGCGGACAAATCGAAGCCTTGCGGTCCACCAGCTCGGAAAATTGGAAAATCCACAACTGCAGACTAACTAATACAATGTTTGTGTTTCTTTTTAGTTGAACTTTACAACAATTATAGCAAAAGTTCAAAGTTCTTTATTGCATCATGTTGTAACATCTTAGAAAACAATAAAAAATTGAAATAAAATAATATATAGTTATGATTATAAATAGCTACGTTATAACGTACGATTGTTTGAAACCACAAATAAAAATTAAAAAATATCATTCGAATAAAACAACATTTTTACGGATTTTGCGCTACTACGTAGTGAGAATAAAATGAACAAAAAAACAATTTGATTTATATAAAATTACGAACATGCCCGATTCAAATATTGCAAATTTAATAAAAAATATATGACGACCATTGCATTGGTTATCCTATGATCACGGCTCCTGTAAAAGAGTCGAAACGTCAGGATTAAATATAAAATAATTTATGCGTAAAATCCGTAAAAAAGGTGTTTTATTTAAATGTGTAATGTGCGCGAAAGTAAGAATGAAATATAAGATATTATCATATAAAAATGCTTCAGTGGGATACAAAATCAAATGTTATTGGCGAAACAGGCTACACGGTAACCATACTCGTATACTAATACGTAACTAAGTTATAGCAATTGCTTTTAACACCTTAAATATAAGCTCTTTGTGTTCGTATTTTTATTTTTTATTTTAAGGCTATTTTATTTTGTGGGATATGTGTGTGCTGCGTAAAATAAACTAATTAAATATTATTTTTATATCACTTATCGTATTCTGGAATATAATTTACTCAAAAGTTTACTGGCAGACAATATTTTCTGCATTAAGCTAACCTAGTCTGTTTGCTAGACTCACTTGTTTTTTCGCATATTTTTAGGCATAATTTTAAGAGATATACTTTGATACATCTTGCTGACTGTTAAGAATCAAAAAATATCTAACCTAACTTTACCTGCAATTTACTTGAATTTGTACCTTTTGATTTTATGCCTGAGTAGTTTAGATTATGCGTAAAAAGAAAATCCAGCTTTTATATGATTAATACAGTTTTATAAATAAATATAAACCCATTACTAAAGAGTTCCGCTACTAATTAAGTTCAGCGCTTCAGTTTAATTTCAGGAATTCAGTGAAAGCTGAAACAACTGTGGTACGCTGAAACACTTCGAGTGGCACACTAGTTCAGAATAACGACCGGTTGTAACGAAATACTGGCTGCCTTCCTGTAATATAATGAAATGCTTTTGCCGTAATGCCAGTTTTTATTGACGTACTTAAAAACTAACCTGCTTACATAAATTTAGTTAAAGTTAACACATGACAACTAAATGTAACTAATTCAAAATATTTGATAAAAAAAAATTACTTAGCAAGAAACAAGCGACATGCTCAGGCCTCCTACCCGAAAATAAATGCAGATACCGCAGACAGCAATACAGCGACACACCTTATAACTTTCTTACCAAAATCAAGCGACATGCTCTGGCCTCCTGCCCGAAAATAAATGCAGATACCGCAGACAGCAATACAGCGACACACCTTATAACTTTCTAACCAAAATCAAGTGACATGCTCTGGCCTCCTGCCCGAAAATAAATGCAGATACCGCAGACAGCAATACAGCGACACACCTTATAACTTTCTAACCAAAATCAAGTGACATGCTCTGGCCTCCTGCCCGAAAATAAATGCAGATACCGCAGACAGCAATACAGCGACACACCTTATAACTTTCTAACCAAAATCAAGTGACATGCTCTGGCCTCCTGCCCGAAAATAAATGCAGATACCGCAGACAGCAATACAGCGACACACCTTATAACTTTCTTACCAAAATCAAGCGACATGCTCTGGCCTCCTGCCCGAAAATAAATGCAGATACCGCAGACAGCAATACAGCGACACACCTTATAACTTTCTAACCAAAATCAAGTGACATGCTCTGGCCTCCTGCCCGAAAATAAATGCAGATACCGCAGACAGCAATACAGCGACACACCTTATAACTTTCTTACCAAAATCAAGCGACATGCTCTGGCCTCCTGCCCGAAAATAAATGCAGATACCGCAGACAGCAATACAGCGACACACCTTATAACTTTCTTACCAAAATCAAGCGACATGCTCTGGCCTCCTGCCCGAAAATAAATGCAGATACCGCAGACAGCAATACAGCGACACACCTTATAACTTTCTTACCAAAATCAAGCGACATGCTCTGGCCTTCTGCCCAAAAATAAATGCAGATACCGCTGACAGGAAGACAGCGAAATACCTTGCGCCTTTAATGACTAATCTACACGTGTTTCGTCCCTACACGTAGCATCGTCATTTGCAGAACGTATAATATCGAGGCCCCGAGTGCTTAATTAGTGAAGGTACAAGGTGTGGCTCTATCTTTATATCTGCGGTATCTGCATTTATTTGCGGGCGGGTGGTGAATCTCGCTTATTTTTGCGGAAGAAAGCTGGATATTTTAGTTTAATTAACACTAAATCTAGATATATTGTTGATATATTTATTTAACATATAATTATGTAAACTCAGCTACCCATCAACTTATCTAAAAATGTTAATATTTTTTTTATATATAACTATATAACCCAGACTTTTAAAAAAGGTTGAAATCTTTATGTTTCAGTTGGAAAAAAAATCTAACTATGCGGCTAGCTATTCGTTTTCACCGTCTTAATTTTACAGAGAAATATACTAAAAAAAAGCATGTGTGCAATTCACACGTGGTAGAAGTGAAACCTTCAAAAATTATACGGACACATACAAAATACCACGGTTGTTGTGATTTCTTCTCTCAAGCTTTGTACTACGCATGCACAAACAAACACGTATTAACACACGAAAATAATGCTTCCTATCTCATTTTCTCCTACGTTAAATCTTTTGAATTTATGTGTCTGTCTCGTTTAACTGTCGCTTTTTCGTTACAAAGAGACTGTGTAATGCTTTCTATCTCATTTTCTCCTACGTTAAATCTTATCAATTTATGTGTCTGTCTCTTTTTACTGTCGCTTTTTCGTTTCATCGACTTTCAAAGCACAACGATGCTAAGGAAGTTTTCACTTCAAAACCCTAATTTGAAACAATGATCTTCATTTCAAAATAGAAATACATTAATGTTTTTACATAAGCAACAATCTATACTTCTGTATCTAATAAACACGAACAGAGAGCTTTAAAAGATGGAAAGTGAACGTAATATCATACAATATAATTATTTTTCATTGTATATGAGGTATAATAATTTTTAAAAGTCAACATGACGAAAATGGGCGCCTCTGTCCTCAGAATGTTACTTTAGCAAATAGATATATGTATACAAGTATTATTATCAAAAGTTAGAACCTTACCACGTTAATATATTTGTAATTGTTAATATAATTGCAAGATATTTACTAAACATTACAAATATAAATTAATTATTAAAAATATAACTGAGGAAGTATTAAATTCGATGTTGTTTTTGAAAGATGAAGAGATACATTTTTATTATAATAAAATACTAGAAAAAATCGACTCGGCTCACAAGTGAATTCTCAGGCGGGGACTGCTATGCTATAAAATAGCATTGAAAAAATGTTTAAAATATATAAAAAATATGAAATGAAGAGATAATGCTAAGGTCACCTTAAAAAAACGTTGAAAAATTTGACGCGTCAAGGTCTCGGTAGAAATATAACGAAGGGATATGGGTTCGAGTCCCACCTCCGTTTTCATATAACTAATTTCCCCTTCTAGGATTCAAACCTAGAACGATAAAGAGAAAGGAAATGTCGCTACCGTTGCACCAAACGTTCGTCAAGAACGGACGTTAGAAAGGAATAGAGGGCTTTCTCTTCAAAATTAAATATACAATAATTAATAATTATATTCATAAAATTGCATGTAAACTGATATGTACCTACATTTATTTATCACATTTTTTCCCATACATTTGTTACACTGAATAACATGAGAATAAAGTGAGAAGTGAAAATAAAGAAAAAGAAACGAATTATTAATATTTTATTAATTACGACTCAAACCTCAAAGTTCGTATTGATCGGTTCTTTCGTCCCGTTCGCTGACTTTCATATTATAAGCAAAGTAACAAGTCAATCACCTTTGAGTTCAATTCTCGTAGTCGTAGCAGAGAAGTCGTAGCAAATGTAGTCTGTGTAGTCAATTTCGTAGACGTATTCATACTACGAGGGATGCTACGGTCGCATTCTGTGAAATTGTCTCAATTTATATAATAATATGTTATTGAAGATTTTTAAAGAAATATTCAGAAAGTTGAAGACAACAGAGCAATGCTAGTATTCGTAGAATTTTTAAATTACAATCAATATATATATTTTTAATTCTTTTACAATCAAACGTCTTAGGGGCCGTCCATTAATCACGTGATGTTTTTTTTGGCATTTTTGAACCCCCCCTCCCCCTTGGTGATACATGGTGAGGTTTAAGACTACCCCCCCCCCCCTCCCCTATATCACGTGTATTTTTTAGTACCTACAAAGACTTTTCATTTTTTTTTAATCTTTTTTAAATACAGATATAAGTATCATATAATTTTATTATAGAAAATTAAAGACTACAATAATAACGTTTAGAGGTAAACAGAACAGTTTAGAGGTGTTTTTGACTGACATAAAAATAATGAAAGAAATGCGAAAAACTTTTTTGTACTAATACATGAACATAATTTAATCTACAGTATCCTCGGACCACGGATTAGCAAGACTTTTTTCAACACCAATAACTGGATAAGCATCTTGCAAGTTAGTTGTTGGCACAGTAATTTGTTGAAGATCAACATCGGTTTCATCAAGCCACTCGTCGTCTTCATTATCATTTGGGGTGGTTGGGATCTACCTCCTAGCGGTCCACCCCGGGCAAAGGCATCACGGACCAACTCGGCCCGTGGTGACGGCTGATGAACCCAGCAGCGGTGGTAGGCTCCGTAAGGGGCCGCCTGGCTAGCGACCACTATCCTGCCGCAATCCGTCGTCAAGCAGCTCTGCTGCGTTCGGTCGGGGGGCGGGAGTACCAGTGCCAATGGGGGTTGGTAATAAGTCAGTTGCGCAGCTTAGGACCGTTCTTGGTATCTTGGCAATGCTGTACCAGGTAACTTATTCTGGAGAGTAGCGGGATCCGAAGCACGGTTTTACCATTGGCCGACCGCAGTTTGTAGGTGGCCCAACTAGCGCGCCAGCCACGCGTGAAAGGCTGCCCCGCCAACTCGCGAAAAATTCCCGAATTTCACCGTGCCAGTTGGCGACTGGATGGGAGGACACGGTGGTCATTTCGGGGGTTTCGGGCGTCCCCGCAGTCTCCAGGTGAGTTCCCCTCTGAGGTTAGCTTAGCCTAAGAGTACTTTAATGGTCGACTGAGTAGCGTCTCAACTGCAAATCCTACCCCCCAACAATACTGTTGAAAATGTGAGAAAAAGCTCTAAAATAAAACTCTTCTTCTTCTAGACAGACGTATAATCAAAAAGTAACAAAATACAACCATCAAAATCATAGAAAAGTAGAGTTGTCAAAAAGATCATAAATAATATAAAAAGGTCGTCTAAGCGTAGTCAACAAATACCATCATGAAAAGAAGGAATAGGAGGAATCTTAAACAACGGCTGCACTTCCTCCCATTAAAAGTGCACCTCGCGAACATCAGAGGACTGCACTCAAATCTCGATCCGGTCCATCACCATTTGGAGACTGAGAAGCCGCACCTACTCTTCTTGACGGAGACTCTGATAGCAACCCCGTCGGATGAGGCGTACCTCAACTACCATGATACACGCTTGAGCATAAGTTCAAGATGTGTGCAGGGGTTTGTGTGTTCGTCCGTAATGACATTTGCTGTAGTCGTCTCCGATGCTTTGAAAAGACCGGGTTTTCCGTTATTTGGCTTCTGGTTTGGGACACAGGGGTAGAGAAGAAGCTCTACATCTGTGTTTACCGATTGCACAGCGGTGACCGTGAGACGACTCGGTTCATAGATTACCTCACAGAGATGGCAGACTTGGCAACTCAGCGATATCCAGCGGCGGAGCTTGTTTTTCTGGGGGACTTTAACGCTCACCATAAAGAGTGGCTGTTCCCATACCAGTAATCTGACCATGCTGAGAGAGAAGCGCGACGATTTGCCCTAGCGCTAAATCCTACTCAGCTGGTGGACCAAGCGACGCGAATTCCAGATATTGCTGGCCACACACCCAATTGTCTTGACTTACTGCTGACAACTGATCCACGCAAACATTCGGGCTCAGCTCCACCGGGAACGTCCGACCATTGTGTGGTGAAATCCGTATCGATCTGCTCTCCTCCGGATGATAGCCCCAGGGGCATGAGGCGGGTATGGCGTTACGAGTCAGCAAATTGGGACGAGATGCGTATTTTCTTTGCATCCTATCCCTGGCGGCGAACTTGCTTCTCTTCGAAAGACCCTTCGTGCACCGCTGATGCGATTGCAGGCGTAATTCGGCAGGGAATGGAGTATTTTATTCCATTCTCTGACATTCCGCTCGGTTACAAATCCCGGACTTGGTATAATGCGGCTTGTGCTTGTGGTGAGGCCCGAAAACAGTCTGTTTACCAGGCTTGTGTGCATATCCGCGATCGCAAGGTCCGCGCACGGAGAATCCGAGCGAAGAAGAGAGCCTATAATTCGGCCACCAAGTCATACAAAAGGGTCATTCTCAAGGCGAGATTCGACCACATCAGCGGAATAGGCACGAAACTGTCATTCTACCCGAATGGAAGTAAACAGTTCTGGTCCCTTTCGAAGTCAGTCGAAGCGAATTTCTGCAGTCCTACGTTACCACCTTTGCTGAAACCTGACAGGTCACTGGCTCATTCTGTAACTGAAATAGCAAGCTTATTTCCCTCTCTGTTTGCAAGCAGTTCCCGTCTAGACACCGGCTCTCAACAACCACCAAACATACTTCGCTGTGATTCTTCAATGTCGGAGATCACAATTCACAATAAGCAGGTCCGTAGAGTCTTACTTAGTCTGGACGTGAATAAGGCCAGTGGTTCTAATGGTATACCAGCAAGAGTACTGAGGTATTGCGCGCCCGAGTTGTCTCCTGTACTAACACGCCTGTATAGCCTCTCTCTCAAAACAAAAACCGTACCAAAATCCTAGAAGCTTGCCAGTGTGCAGCCAGTACCCAAAAAGGGTAGTCGTACCGACCCATGCAATTACCGACCGATCGCCATCACTTCCATACTATGTAAAGTTATAGAAAAAGTGCTGAACAGTAAGTTGCT
Source organism: Calamotropha paludella (assembly GCA_927399485.1). Classification (NCBI taxonomy): domain Eukaryota; kingdom Metazoa; phylum Arthropoda; class Insecta; order Lepidoptera; family Crambidae; genus Calamotropha; species Calamotropha paludella. The sequence continues at coordinate 1,426,954 of OV656822.1, forward strand.
CTCGTACTTAGAAGACAATCAGAAGGTTGCGTGTTCAAAATCACGTCGGGGTCACCACTATAGCGAATTAGATCTAATCGACTATTTACAGTTTGTTTAAAGAAGCGAGGAAATTGATAAATGAAAGTCCTACATAGATCACTGAATTTGTCTTAATAAACTTGCAAATATTACAATACCATTCATTAAAAGTTTTCTGATACGAAGAGAAAAATCTTTGCTGTCCGAAAAAGTCAATTACGTCTTATTTTTAATACACAGGGTATGTAGCTAACATCCACAGATTAATAATTATCTCACAGAGTAGTAACACATCCGCCACAATCTCCTCAGTCATGGTCAATATGGCTTTTGCCGTGGACGTTCAACTGGGGATCTTCTAATTTATGTGACGCACTGCTGGGACGAGGCCCTCGAGATGCACGGCGAAGCACTTTCCGTGTCACTTGACATCTCGAAGCTTTTGACAGGGTTTGGCACGCTAGTCAGCTGCGCAAATTTCCTGTGTATGGTATCCCCGCTGACTTTTGTAATTGGATAGCCGATTTCCTGACAGAACGGTCGATCAGAGTGGTTATTGATGGAGGAGTTCCTCAGGGGTCTGTTCTCTTTGCGACACTTCCTGCTGCACATTAATGACCTGTTAATACTAGGAATTGTTGGGTATGCAGACGACAGTACTGTCGTGGAGAGATACCTGTCTTATTCTAAAGCCAGCGGTGACGACGTGATTTTGATGAGAGAGGCCATGGTTTAGCGAGCGCATCAGAGGTTGAGCCACGTTTCCCAGTGGGGTGACAGTAACCTCGTCCATTTCAACGCCTCCAAAACACAAGCGTGTATTTTCACTGCAAAAAGGAGTTTCTTCAACCTCACTCCTACTTTCCGAGGTACATCTGTACCTGTGACCGACAGCCTCGAGCTTCTTGGCATAGAGTTGTCGTCAGATCTCAACTTCGGCGCCAACATCGAGTCCAAGGCTCAGATTGCAGCTAAAAAGCTGGGCGTCCTAAATAAGGTCAAGCGATATTTCACGCCGGGACAGCTTTCAACTCTCTATAAAGCTCAAGTCCGATCTTGCATGGAATATTGCAGCCACCTCTGGGATGGCTCAGCAAAATACCAACTTGCTGCACTGGACACGATTCAGCGCAGAGCTGAGAGGCTCATTAGTGACAACAAATTGAGGAAGAGCAAGCTTCACACCTTAAGTCACCGCCGCAAAGTTGCCTGTCTGTCGGTCTTCTATAGATTGTATTTTGGGGAGTGTGCTCAGGAGCTACATATGCTCATACCGCCATCACCTTTCTTCCATCGGACATCCAGACGCATTGCGGACTACCACCCTTTCTTGGTCGCTATTCCTGCCTGTTGCACCAAGCGCTTCTCGACTTCTTTTATAATGCGCTCAGCAAAGGAGCAAACTCCCTCCCTGCGTCTGTATTTCCGGGTACTTATAACCCGTCTGTTTTTAAAGCCAGGGTGAATAGGCACATTTTGGGGTAGCTCGTTTCATGGATTCTGTCTTTGCCCCCGGGCTTGATTGGGATCAAGAGTGAACCCATTCTGAATAAAAAAAAAATTGGTTGCCTGTAAAGTCGGTATACGGGCGAAAGTTTTACGTGACAACGACTTTGAGTGGTAAAATAATTTTAATGTGAATATTCATTCGTATAGTAGGAAGAAGGATGAAATAATAGTAACAATTTAAAACATTTATTTATACAAAGAATTATATTTAAAACATTAATTTATAGGCACGCGTCCCTTCCACTTTTTATGTCTGTCTCTCTCGCTCTTAGGCGGGCTAACCATGCCCGAGTGGAAGGGACGCGTGCCTCTCACTCGCTCTCATTGTGAGCGCATAACGTGAGCGGAGCGTAACGCAGTTTCTTGAAGTGTCACCCGGCAAACCAATTTATAAGACGTTGTCACGTCAAAAAAATCATTTTCGCGCACTACTCAGAGAATCTCTCTCTCGATGTACCGTTCTGGAAGGTCGAACATTGTGCATCTCCAGGCTTTTATTGCTCGGATTCAGTTGCTTGTGACAGGAATTCACATGCCCTTTGCTTTTTTCTTTGTACAGAAGAAGTAAGCCGCTTTCATTTTGTACGCGTTTGACGAAAAAATTAATACCCGCATTTCGGTTCAGTATCGCGCATTTGCCTAAAAAATAAATACACGTGATATATTACTAAACCCCCCCTCCCCCCTTGTGATATTTCGTGATTTTTTATGGACCCCTCCCCCCCCTTTCGAACCTCACGTGATTAATGGACAGCCCCTTAATCTATAATCTAAGATCACAGTGGTTTGTGTGTTTGTCTGTCCGCTCTTTTTCTCGCTCTTTTTTCATTGTATCAATAACGTTACCATAGCAACGCGTTAACCGCAAGTAGTTCGTATACCGGACGCTAGATGGCGCTAACGGAAAAATATTTAATAATAGAAAAAATTTAAAAAATTTAGTCCACCCGTGCGTAGCCGGGACGGGCCGCTAGTTATTATTATAATTGTATATTTAATTTTGAAGAGAAAGTCCCCTATTCCTTCCTAACGTCCGTTCTTGACGAACGTTTGGTGCAACGGTAGCGACCCTGCCTTTCGCTTTATGGTTCTAGGTTCGAATCCTAGAAAAGGAAATTATTTGTGTGATGACTACGAGCACCTGAGTCATGTGTATTTATATATACTTCGATAAATATTAAATATCTATGTATCATATATGTATGTATATTTTTACCTTAGTATCCATAACACAAGCCTTACAGTGCTTACTTTGGGCTAGGCTAATTGGTGTGACAGTAAGAAATATTATTATACCGTGTATCTCTCGGCTAAGACGATAATGATATTATATTATCTCTGTTGCGCCACATTTAACCGATCCAATTACTTATAACTGTACCTACTGAAGAATTTGACATTTAATTTAAAAAGCAAAAAATATTGTAATTAAATTAATTATTTAAATTAAATTAACTTTGAAGGGAAGTTATCAAGACCAGATAACACTAAAGAAAATTTATATCTATATATATATAAATTCCCTGTTTGATCTCGAAGCTACTAAACCGATTTTGTTTTTTTATTTCATTTTGATGGATTTATTCCCACCCATTTTAATTTATAATAATTTTTAACTACCCGCTAAGAAAATTTAAAATTTTCAAAAATTGGGAAGTAATTGTTTTCACCCCGATTTTCGAAAATCGAGTTTTCAACAGATCTTGACGTTTCGAGGCCCTAGGAAGCTTCTTTGACTATTCCCGCGGTGATGTCTGTATGGCCGTATGTGTGTGTGCGTTTGTGTGCGGTGTGTGTGTGTGTGTGGGGGGGGGGGGGGTATGTACGCCTCTCATAACTTTTGAACGACTTGACTGATTTAATCGCGGTTGGTGTCATTCGAAAGAGCTTTGCCAAACTTAATTGTCCTGAGAATTTGAACCGATTCGGACCAGTAGATTTCAAGAAATTGCAAAAAAAGTGAAAAAAAGGTATTTTTTTTTGTTTTTTCAAAATATCTCTGAATTGGCTTTACCGATCGACTTCAAAAACTAATCAGCTCTTAACCTCAAAAACCCGCATCGATCGCCACCAAGTGCGTCAAAATCGGGTGTCGCGTTCGTAAAAAAAATATAAAAAAAATGTTTTTTAATAACTCCGAAATTTTTCATCAGGTCAATTTTTTTTGTTCCATATTTTTTATAAAGCTTGAAAATCTACATAAATTACTGCCAAATTCGTTGAAACCAGTTAATCCGTTCGAAAGATATTGATTTTTAAAATTTTCAGTGTTTTTCCAAAAATTGCTACTAAATTACTTGTCAGATTAATTATTTACTATTATGCTCTTGTATAAAACTTGAAAAACTGCATCGATTGCCGCTTAACTGATTAAAATTATTTCATTTGCCTGAAAGTTATTGGCACGCCAAAATGTTAAAAAAATATTTTTTTAAATATCTAAGTCTTTTGAGTTCAAAAGATCATAACAGTATGAAGTTCTTATGTTTGGTCTCAAAGAATTAAAAATAGCACATAAATTATACTTATGAGCTGAAATCGCTACATGAAGAAGAAACGACTTTATGTAACTAATATAAATAATATTGTATTAATTAAAAAAATTTACGCCTTCTTTCTGAAATCTATTGATTATACGCAACTTGTTAACTTCCCGCTAAGAAAATCGAAGATTTTCGAAAAATCGGGAAGTTATTGTTTTTTACCCCGTTTTGCAAAAATCGAGTTTTCAACAGATCTCGACGTTTGACGTGTGTGTGTGTGTATGTAAACCTCTTATAACTTTTGAACGGTTTGACCGAATCTAACCAAACCAAATGCGTTCCCAAAAGTTTCATCAAACTTAGATTTCCTGAAAATTTTAACCGATTCGGACCGGTAGATTTCGAAAAAACTAAAAAAAACTAATAAAAACTTTTTCAAATGTGTTTTTTTTGAAATGACTATTGAACGGCTTTACCGATCAATTCCAAAAACTAATCAGCTCTCAACCTCAAACAACCACGTCGATCGCGCTCAAGTGCGTCAAAATCGGTTGATTCGTTCGTGAGATATCGTTGACGAAAAAAATGGAAAAAAGTGTTTTTTTTTGTAATAACTCCGGAATTTTTCATCTGATAATTTTTTTTTGTTCCAAATTTTGAAAATCTGCATCATTTGCCGCCAACTGCGTAAAAATCGGTTGATTCATTCAAAAGTTATGGCAGTTTGAAATTTTTAAAAATCGTGTTTCATCAAACTTTTATTGGCCTTTTGAGCTCGAAGAGGTCAAAATCATAGAATCAGCGGGAAGTTACAGGGATGGCCTTTAGGGTCAACCGCTTTCCAGATTTTTTTTTTATCGCAAGTAATAATAATTGAGCCAGAGTATCGCGTGGCCAAGTAAGCTAGTATATTTATATATGTATAAACATATATACATATAAAAGCAAACTTTATTTATATTTTATTAACATATACGTATTCGTATATTCATAACATATTTATTATAATTGAGTACCACCAATTGACCTAGATTATTTTATTGGTTACTTTCCTCAAAATGAAAAGGTTGCCTGGAAGATATTACTTTTTAACGATAACCATTTGTCAGTCCATGGTAGCAATTGCTACCGATAGCAAACAGCCCTCGTTAGTCCCTGGTAGCAATTGCTACCATATTCAGTTTCCACGTAGCCTGCTGTTTTTTTTTAATTACGATTTATTTATGAGTTAAAGAGATCCAAATATTCTGTGGTGGATTCTTTATTTAATCGGATTTACGGCAGTAATTTTTGTTTCGTCGTAGCTTCATTAGTTAGCGAGAAAATGGAATTTTTATATAAGAGTCCGACATTGTTTTTCACAATTCACGCAGCATTGTGACTGTTGAGAGGGGCGGGGCGCGCGGTAGCGGACTGGCAAGTCGATGAGGCCGCTTACTTTGTCTGTCCGTTAGGCATGTCTTTATTTTGCCGTATGTGATGCACTATAAAGAGTATTCAATTCTGAACTTGTTCGTTCAATAATCACCTATTCGCGATCATTTACCGTTACATTCAATTCATTTTAATTTTTCTCACTTTACTCTGCCGTAGTGTTGCGAGACTATCGATACTAATTCTATCGATTTTTTCATCCGGAAAAATGATTTACTATCGATAGGCCTATCGACATTATCGATAGTGTCGATAGTATCTATACTACGATCGATGGTCGAGCTATTTTGCTGTGCTGTGAGTAAGTTGTATTATCTTCCCAGCAAAAATAATTGAACTGAATATAATTTTATTATTCAATGTAATTCCAAATTTAAATTTGGCTACCCTTCTACAAATTAGAGAAATAGGTCACAGCAGTTCTGTAACATATCATTCGCAGTTAGCAAACTCCTGTTGTCATCCAAAAACTGGATGGAGCGCCCTGCCAAAGTTTAAATTTCACTGTCCACAGTTTTGAAGCCGCTGGCCCGCCGCCAGCCGCACCTGGGAAAGCCATGCCAACTTGATATCGAACCGATAATTTTAACCCCAATTTGCTAATAGAATTTTTACCTAATTTTTATTTTTTTCTTATATTATATTTTCTGAATGATCATAATAATAATTAAATTAATAATCTATATATAAATTTTCCCTGTCAGAGTATTTGCCTCCGATGAACTCCCAAACTACTCATTCGATTTTGATGATTTTTTTTTTCATTTTGCTGGATTTGTTCCAACTCAAGACATTTTAATTTATGACACAGCAAAGCATGTTTCAGTTAGTAAAAAAATATAAACATTGGACAACATTACATACGACCATTAATTTTTTTAGCTTTAAATTATTATCTGGTCGCATCGTAGTTCGAAGATTTATTAATAGATGTCACTAAATGCTAGAAATATTTCCATTACAAAAAACAAGCGTGCGTCCATTTATTATTGCCGTAAAACTTCGAAAATATTTGCCTACTTCTTCATTTTATTGGCTTTTTTTACTTTTGGTTGTGTTATTTCATGATTTCGTAGGATATGTATTTTATTTGAGTTCGATCAATAGTGTAGTGTAGGTAAGTGGTAGTCCTACTTTTGTGTATTGTCAATGAAAAAATGATATTTTTATCAATAGAAGACGACATATTCTGATATGTAGAAGAGGATTTTTTTCTAAGGTTGATTATATTGGTTTTTTTTTTTTTGTATTAGAAATTAATGATCTTTTGTTATGATAAAAATAAAACCTTTTTTTCCCATCTGTTTTAAGGTTACTTTTTAACTTTATTAAATATATTTCTTTTTAATAAATGATTTACCGAACTGATTTTTTATCTTCACTTTACCAACACGTATTACCTTAATAAAAAAAAACTAAAGTGCATGTCGACTACATGCAAATGGTAAAATGGTAGATAACCGATTTTTTTTGTTGTGTAATTGATGATGGTCGCAGATGACCTTAACAACGATACCGGGTTTTGGGCGGCGAAATCCTTTAATGGATCTCAAGCCGAGATTAGCGAGCCACCATAATGGTTTTCTAGCTGGACGGCATTTCCCTAAGGGAGTCTCCGAATTTCAAAAACCGAATGCATACTTCAACCAATTAATATTTTTTTGTAGTTTCAGAGTTCATGGCGTTCAAACACTGTAACAGGGATTTTTTTTATATATTTACATATTATTTAAATAAACCAACTTATATGGGGCCTTTTGCGCATAATTTATATTTAATCTGTGTATAATAATATCAAATTTATGTAATTGTTAAAATGTATTTATTTAACAAATTTAAAGTTGTTTTATTGAAATGTGTTATGTGTGCGGAAATATATACACTAAGAACACAAATTTGTTGTTTGTGTGTTTGTCTGTCCATCCTTTTTCCCGCTCTTTTTCCATTGTATACGCGTTACCATAGCAACGCGTTAACGGGTCAGCTAGTATAAGAACTAAATATTTAGATATTAGGCGTTTATTATCTATATAATGAAAATCAATGTTTGTATGTTTGTTCCCTATACATTCAAAAATCATTAATCAGATTGTGATAAAACTTTGTTAAGTATAGTTATACATACCAGGCAAGGTTTATATGTATAGTCAACAATAAAAAAAACGAGCGTGCTTTAGACCACACGACTGAAGTAAAACTTCTCTAGCTTCATCTATATATATATATATATATATATATATATATATATATATATATATATATATATATATATATATATAGATGAGAGAAAGAAAGAAAATGTGTGTTTGGACCTACAGTAATATACGTCTTTCTATCTTCACTTACTTATATCTCCCTCTCAACTTCCGTTCGCCTCGCCCGATCACACTTTTCGTAACGCTAACCATCACGCATTCACCAGCTTACTATACCAAGTCAAGCGCGCGTAGAGAATTTTTGCTTCAAAAAAGGGCATTGCTTAGCATGCATAAATACCATGATTCAGGTACAAATGCTTGTATCTATCACACAAATATCTGCAGTATTTGTATATTTTAAGCAGAGAATTTTAAATAAACTTGGAGCAAACAAAATATAAATCAAAAGCAGCCGTTACTCAGCTGCGCTAAACAGAATTTAATGCGAGTTGCTGCCGCCAGATGTCGCGGCTCTATTGGAGTTAATCCAATGGGAACGTTGCCTGTTTTGCTAACGATGTTTCATAATTCTAATAAAGATAAATAACGAATTTAGGATATGGATTCGACGTATTATTAACAATTGTTGTTGGTTTGACGACCTTTTGGTGCAACGGTAGCGATCTTGCCTTTCGCACCGACGGTCCTGAGTTCGAATCCAGGTAGGGCCAGATGTTTTTATGATGAATACGAACATTTGTAGCTGAGTCATGGGTGTTTATATACATTTCTATATTTCTATGAATAATGTTATATTTCTATGAATATTACATATCTATGTATCATATATGTATGTCTATCCATTACCCTAGTATCCATAACACAAGCCTTACAGTGCTTACTTTGGGCTAGGCTAATTGGTGTGAATGTAGGAAATATTTATTATTATTTTATTTTTTATTTATTTTAATTGTTAATTTGTAAACAAGATGATAAAACTAAATAACTTAATAAACATACCATCGGAAGACCTTACGCCCGTTAAATATATACTGAAAGAGGGGGGTAAAAATGAATAAAAAAGTTTTTTCTGTCATATTTTTTATCATATAATATAGCATTGAAAATGCAAAAATATAATATCATAAAAAAGTTTATCAGGGACCCAAACCCTCACCTTCTGCTACCCGCGCTACTGCGCTAGACAGTTATGGCTAATAAGATTCCAATTCTATAAATTCGAATGAAATATATATTGAAACTGCATATCTTATCACATTCAAAAAAATACACCGAATTAAATATAGTTATATTTTACAATAAAATAAAACAGTTTTCTAACCATATATACTCAACAAGGAGCTACTTCATAAATGTATTTCTGATTAATACCTACTATAATATATTAATATATAATATTATAAATGTGAATGTAAGTTTGTTTGTTATGCTTTCACGCAAAAACTACTAAACCGATCATCATGAAACTGCGTACATATATTCTTGGAGGTATTAGAAGTAACATAGGATTCATTATTAAAAAAATAAATGCGGGCGAAGCCGCGGGTAAAAGCAAGTAAACTATAAAATTAAAAACCATATTTTACCTTAACCAAGGCTGTGGTTAAGGCTTATAATTCCTGGATTACATTATAAGATGACGTCGCACTGTTCCAGAATAATAAATGTAATGAGTGAAGTGAGTTATGAGGCCCGATGTTAGTGAATGATCGCTTTGGCAGAAGAAAATGTACCCTTTTTTGGTTTTACGAATAAGTTTATTTCGTTAAGATAAAATCAATACTTATCATTCATTCATTTCTTTATTGGTAACCCACAGAGCCCGGGTTCGTAACTAATGTGTGTTTACCTGTTCCCTAGTTACTTACTTTGTGTCTTACCGTTAACAAAATAACCATGAAAAATCATTTCGCGAGTTAAAACCAATGTTTAATGTTAAAAGAAATTTTTGCAAGAAATAAAATTAACTTAAAAAAATTATTATGTCGGACAATCAATTATTACGTCGTCAATAGAATTAGAAAGAAAGAATGAAAAAACATTTTTTTGGGACTCAAACACACAACACCAAAATAACAAAACAACAAAATGTATATAATTAAAAGGAGTAACAACTTAAAAAAGAAAGATATATATAAAATAGTAAAAAGAAAATTAAAAAAAAATACAAATATGGTGTGTCCGAGGCCAAAAAAGGACCCTCTCTCAGCACAAAAGTCTGCGTCGTTCGGAGATGGAAAGAACGAACACAGAGGCGCTGTTATTCTGACAGGGTCCTTGTATTATTAGAAAGAGCTTATATTATGTACTGAATGCTTTGCTTGTGGCCATTAGATGGGAAAATAATAAAAATAAATATTACGTGAAAAACATAATTTTGTTTGTTTTATTTTTATTTTACTTATTGCATAATTTAAAATAAATATTATATTTATTGTTATTTAACCTTTAACTGGTGACAAGCGGTCTCACAGGCCGAGTGACGTCAGTGAAACATCATTTTACCCCCTTCCCCGCGCTTTCTTTGTTTCAACGCCTGAGTAGCTTCGACTTTCGTTGCATCCACGCCGTATAAAGGGATAGTTGCGTTGTATAGTCCTAAATCGGTAAGGTACATCGATGCAAAGTCCGACAACGGTCTCTCAGACCCTATGTCACCACTTATGTAACTTTCGTAAGCAATTTGGCTATATTGTTTTTTCTATTTTTCAAAGTTATTACTTGCAATGTATAATTCCATACCTCCAAAATAGCAGACTGGGAAGTCGGGAGTTTGGCATGTATTGCTAAATATTAGTAAACGATTTAAAAACTGAAGAACTCAAATTGAAGAATATCTGGCACAGGAAGACTCAAATGGATCGGAAATGACTTTCATGTCTCACTTGCCTAAGAAATATAAGGCACAAAATTCCGAGGACAGGCCAAAACACAGAAAACCAGTGTGTCAGTTTTCATTCTAAGTAAAATTGCAAATCTAGTTACCAATGTAATTCGTGTAAAAAACATGTGTACTTGCAGTGTAACAAACAACTATGCCCTGACTGCCGATATAAATAACCAAAGTTTGACCCTTGTTAGTTTCGTAAAATGATACCTGTGATTAGAGCATTACTATTTTTTTTCTTGATTAGTATCATAACTATAAGGAAAAGTAGTATTTTTGTTATAATTTGTTGGTTTAATTATTTTTGTTTGTGATTTTTGATCTCATCTCCAGTTTTTTGATTTTTGTTTCTACACACATTGTAATAGCCTAGTTCTTCATTAAAAATTACATTAAGATTTTATTTCTTAGTTTTATTTTATCCTTTCATATGTTAAAAAACTGTTTTTAAATACTACGGTGAGCTACCGTGTCTACAATCTTTGCTATAGACCAGATATGGCAGCGGCCTCTCAGACCGTTCGTCACCACTTATGTTACACAAAAACCATGTCACCAGTCAAAGGTTAAGCATTTCACTAGAAAAAATCCTACTGGTATCAAATGTCAGGCGGGATTGGAATTCTTGAAATTGAATTTGAAGTGTATTCGCAAGAGGATGTGGGTTCGAATCGCGTCGCATGTTTTCTTGTAATAATTTCTTTATAATATAGATCTACATTAGGAATCACTTTCGATTATTTCCGCAATCAAACTTTAGCAAGTGATTTTCTCTAACGTAAAAAATAATAATTTTATCATCTTACACACTGGTCTTCGTTAAAATTAAATGAAAATAACTTTATTCAAATGCACTTTAAATAAGTTGTTTTGAATCGTCCAACATTTTTACTCACCATCCATTCAGGACTTCTTTTAACTGACAAGAAGAATGGGCGCAATAAAGTCGACAGCTTTAACAGAAGTAACGACATTTACAATATTATACGTCGTCACCATCCACAAAAAAAACAAAATTCACTTCAAAGAGTCATACAAAATGATAAATTCTTTTATTTGGTTAGATCCAAAGGTTGCGGGTTCCAATCCGTTCCAATCAGTTTTATTAAAACAATTTATGAGAGACATTCCTTTAAAAAACTTCTCCACGTAAGGCTGTCGTTATCTTGGTACGCCTTCAGCTATTTCAGGCACGTAGGCTTTATGCGACACATTTTTCTGTCGGGTACAAGAATTTTAATCTTCATTATAAGATCGAATTCTGAACCTTAACTCGGGTAAATATGAGCTCATTTATGTTATTTATTTGCTAGTATAATGTACACCTAATGAAATAATAAGTGTTTTATTTTTTGACACTCGACTTCGCTGGGATTAATTTAGCCTTGAAAAAGTTATATTTGTATCCTTTGGGACCAATACTTTTTTTGAAAAAAAAAAAATGATAATCGATCGAGTAGTAAAGGCATAAAAATGTAACAAACTCACATTAGTATTTATAGTATTACTTGGAACTATTCGATATTTACCGATATAATTTATAGCCTATAATTTGCGGAAACATATATCCTTATCATATACCGAATTTCATCTAAAACGGTCAACTGGTTCTTGAGTTATAAAACAACATATAGACAAAAAAAATTAAAACAGTAGTAGTAACAGTGAGTCGTTAGACGAATATTTATCAAATTGTCCAGAACATAAAAGTATAGAGAGAACCTACAGATTATAAATATTAACGGTGTCCTCCTTGGTCGAGTGGCTCGCTACCGGTTTTCATGGTAAATCCAAGGTCATGAGTTCGATTCACGGCCATCATCGTCCATAAACGAACTTCTCTATATTGGTTCTGGTGAGTATTGTGATACCATCGTTAAATGGTGAATTTTGGACAATTTTACTAACAAACTTTATTTGTATAAACTAGCTGACCCGATAACGCGTTGCTATGTTAACGTTAATTGATACAATGGAAAATGGGCAAAATTCTTAATTTTTTTTCATATTTAATATTTAATTTAATATTTAATTAAATATTTTTCCGTTAGCGCCATCTAGCGTCCGGTAGACGAACTACTTGTGGTTAACGCGTTGCTACGGTAACGTTATTGATACAAATGTAAAAAGAACGGGAAAAAGAGCGGACAGACAAACACACAAACCACTGTGATCTTAGATTATAGATTTAACAGTTAGGAATGTGCCCGATTAAAATATTGGAAGGGCACGTGTATGACGACTTCTACCTTTTGTGTTCAAGGCTCCTGTAAAGGAGTCGAAACGTCAGGATTAAATATAAAAAAACAAAATTAAGTACGCAACTTACTCATTATCAAATTATAAACACTTTAAAGTCACCGTTATATCTGTGATGTAAAGTAAAGTGTTATCAGTTACCGGATATCAACTTTTACCCGCTCATATAATAAGTGACTACCGTCAATTGATTCACATTAATAATAAATAAATAAATAATAATAAATAAATAAATAAAAAATAATTAAATAAATATTTCTTACATTCACACCAATTAGCCTAGCCCAAAGTAAGCACTGTAAGTCTTGTGTTATAGATACTAGGGTAACGGATAGACATATATCGCACATAAATAAGTAATATTCATATAAATATATACAAACATCCATGACTCAGGTACAAATGCTCGAATTTATCATACAAACATCTGCCCCTTCCAGGATTCGAACCCAGGACCAGAACATTACAAAGAAGGAAAATTTTTATTGACCCATAGCACAAATAAAATTATTTTATACAATACTTTTTTAACGGATGGGTTGTAAGTACTCGGAAATACAGACGCAGGGAGAGAGTTCCACTCCTTTGCTGTGCGCATTACAAGATGTTGAGAAGCGCTTGGTGCGACAATTAAAAATAGCAACCAAGAAAAGGTGGTAGCCTGCAGTACGTCTGGATGTCCGATGGAAAAAAGGGAGAAAGTGGTATGAGCACATGCAGCTCCTGAGCACTCTCCAAAGTACATTCCATAGAAAATCGACAGACACGTAACTTTGCAGCGGTGAGCTAAGGTGTGAAGAAACTTTTTGAGGAGATTACAGGGAATCTTTTATAAATGGTCTTAATTTAAGTAATGACGTCAGTTACTTAGCAAAGTACAGTGGGATAGCTTTTTTCTGTTTTCTTCCTTACTGTCCAACCTTATCTACGTAATCTAGTGACTAGGGTTGTCACTCGTTCTGATACCTTAAACTACTAAAAAGTAATTATTTTTATAATTTTATATATTTTCTGCAGTTTTTCAATGCTATCTTATAAGATAAATAATTTTAATAGAAAAATACCGGAAAAAATCGATTTTTCCAGTATTTTTCTATTAAAATAATTGATCTAAAAATTGGTTGTCTGCAAAGTCAGTTTACGGACGATAATTTTACGTGATAGTGTCATAAGAAAACATTGATGAAAAATTGCATATTTTTATGAATTGAATTGAATTATTATGACTGAATTATCATTATTTTTTATAATACAAAGAAGAAGTTAATTGATTTTTTTTCGATAAATTAACATTAATTTGTTGTAATAACCATTGGAAACCACATTAACTTTTCACTTTAAGAAGTGGAAGAGACAGATGTGCCACAAGTCGAACGCTTAGGCCGATCGTGCCTCTCTATTGCTTGTTCCGCGCTCTCTCTATTGCTTTTTTCGTGCATGCAGCCGGTGTTCATCGATTTATAAGACGTTATCACGTCAAAAGTAAAAAAGCAAATTAGTTATTGTAAAAAAATTGCAGAAACTACTACGGTAATCGAATATAAACAATTACAATATAGTTATTACCATTTTTTTTAAATTGTAAACAGGTTAAGCTTGACCGCTATCGCTCCTGATATGTGATAGCAATGATACGATCTATCATGTGACGCACTTGCCTAGAAGACACCAAGTCACTCGTGAATTGAAGACCCCTAAATTGTATTTATCAGAAGACATAGACTCAAGCAGAGAGTTCCACTCTTCAACTCTTAAGTATATCAACCATAAAATGGTGGCACCTATTTGAAAGTCTGGTTGTCCGATAAAAAATGGGGACGGCAGAACAAGGCTGTGCCATTCTGCTGCACACTCTCCGAAATGGATAACTATCCTATCTTGTAAAAAACGGATAGCTAGCCTATCCTTCCGTCTCTTGACCTTCCGTTTTTGTTCGAGGCTTTTTAGCTTATTATTAAAAAGATCGTCATTGCCGATGAGTTTCTGATGTGACAACGTCTTATAAATCGATGAGCGTCGGCTGCACGCACGATAAAGTGTAACGTTCCGCCTGAGCCGAGCGTGCAAGCGAGAGCGCGGAACAAGCGATAGAGAGGCACGATCGGCTTCAGCGTTCGACTTGTGGCGCATCTATCCCTCTTCCACTTCATGAAGTGAAAAGTTAATGTGGTTTCTGTTGTTTGTTACAACAACTTAATATTAATTTATCGAAAAAGAAATTATTTACAATTAACTCCTTTGTATTATACAAAGTATAATTATTCAGTGATAATAATTCAATTCAATTCAAAAAGTATGCAATAATTCATCAATGTTTTCTTATGACGCTATCACGTAAAATTATCGTCCGTAAACTGACTTTACAGACAACCAATTTTTTTAGAATAACACTAATCCTTCACACATAAGAATGTCGTAATTAAGCGAAGTAAAGACTGATACTGGAGGAACATACACCTGCCTTAGGCTGAAAATGGGTGGCAGCGTATTGCGAATTGTGGCCTAACAAGCATGAAAATTGTGGCAAAATACCTCCATTTTGACGACTTCCGTGGTTGAATGACTCCACGAATACACTGCCTTTCAATATTATAATCGGACACGTTCTTATCTTTTTAATTCATACAAATGTAATTATTTTTATTTAGTTATTTTTTTATACCCACAACCAAGGGGCACAAAAAAACGTGTCTTTCATCATGTAAAGTGTTTTTTTTAATAATTGTGTTTAGAACACAGGTAAAATTTTCCCTAAAAAAATGTTTTTTTTTTAATTTAGTGAACAGAAAACTTTAATTTATCAGTCAATTTTTTTTTATGCATTAAAAACGTAAGTTCTCGATTGAAGTGAATTTTAGTAAAAAATTAAGAATGCATAGTGTATATACTAATCAACAGTGATATATAAAAATTAAGTAATTAAATGAGCAATAGGCACTTAATTACCTTTTTTAAACATACAAGAGGCAACCCTAACAAGCGATATCATTGCAAGCACGTAAACCGAATGAGATTTTCCTTGCTGCGAAATGGACCAGTTTAATCTCGCCCACGTGTCCGTGTGATTTTTAAATCTTGCTTCTAGTCTAAAATACAGCGCCGTTGGTAGATCTAATCTCTTTTTATTTATTGCCCTCAGTTGATCTAAAACAAACAAAGTACCTACTGATTAGACATGAGTTATTTTTTTGCTAAGATTTTCCCATATTTTTGACGATCGTTTGGTGCTACGCTAACGACTGCCTGCCTGCCTTTCGCTCCGACGGTCCTTGGTTCGAATACCAAAAAAACATGAATACAAGCATTTTTACCTGAGTCATGAATGTTTATACAATGTGTCCCGTCACCAGTGTTGGAGCCTGTAATGGTGTGAAATATGGCATTTTTATCGACAAATTGCCCCTCAATACTGTTTTTCTGAGAAAGCCAATAATTAAAAAATACACAAAAAAGAATCTATTTGTTTTTCTTTAATTATTTTTTTCAATTTTTTATTCCATGACAATTGAAATGTCGATAAAAAATGCCATATTTCACACCATTAAAGGCTCCAACACTGGTGACGGGACATATTGTATATATTTCTATAAATTTTATTTATTTGTGTATGATATATGCCTATCCGTTACCCTAGTATCCATAACGCAAGCCTTACAATAAAATAGCTTACATAACTTTAATTTACTGCACAAAGAAATCTCCACAGTGTAAAAAGCGATATTTATCTACTGCTTGGTCGCGAAACGAGTTTGTAATAATATCTTATTTTCAAGGCAATATTATTTTTAGCTTATCCAAGTAAAAGGTTCATAATACCATCGGCCGACCTTACGAGGCGATAATAATGCCATTACACACGAGCGGGGCGACAATCGAGTTAAGGTAATGCGGGAGCAGACGAGCGGGTAATAAACGCTAAATGGTTTTATACGAAGGTCGAGAATGTTCGGCCACAATTGTGCAAGTTAATAAAACTAGTCAAGTGCGTTTCGGATTAAGCACATGCAGGGTTCCGTACAATACTTACTAGTGTTTGTTATTTTATTTTTTGAATTCACAATGCAATATTGATATAGAGAAAAAATAGACATGTAAAGAAACGACCACAGCTCCGAGCCCCCAGCTGTCAGAGCACTCGCCCGGATAACGAAAGGTCGTGTGTTCGAATCCTACCTGAAGGCTCGGAGGCGTGGTAATTAGATGCATATTTTATGTAATAATAATATTTCTTACATTCACACCGATTAGCCTAGCCCAAAGTAAGCACTATATAAAGGCTTGTGTTATGGATACTAGGGTAATGGATAGACATACATATATGATACATAAATATGTTATATTTATAGAAATATATATATAAATATCCATGACTCAGGTACAAATGTTCGTATTCATCACACAAACATCTGCCCCTTCCGGGATTCGAACCCAGGACCATCGGTGCGAAAGGTAGTATCGCTACCGTTGCACCAAATGGTCGTCTAATACTAAGTAGATAAAAAAATCTGATTTATTATATTTTTGGTTTTAAGCATTTAATTGCTTGATTTTTATACATACGACGACTGGTATAACGATAGCGATCCTGTCTTTAGCACCGGCGGTCCTGGGTTCGAGTCCCGGAAGGGGCAGATGTTTGTGTGATGAATACGAGCATTTGTACCTGAGTCATGGGTATTTATATATATTTCTATTAATATTACTAATTTATGTATCATATATGTATGTATATCCGTTACCCTAGTATCTATAACACTAGCCTTATATTGCTTACTTATGGCTAATTGGTGTGAATGTAAGAAATATTATTATTTTATTTTATACATAAAATCACGCCATTTTCTCGCAGTAATATGCAGAGATCACAGATTTCCACTTACCAAGATCCTTACATAGATCTCTTGCTTCTTCAACTTTCATCAGCCTTTTCATACAAGCTTGTCAGTTATTGGTACTTTTGACCTGGCCTTTTTCAGGATATCCTCCATTTGGTCCTAAAAGTTCGGCTTGGTCTGCAGTTACCAACTTGTCCATAAATTTTAAGATTTTTAAATCTAAAGGAATTATAAAAAGAACCAATCCAATTGTAGATAAAACCATTAACATGAAGAGGCGATGCTGTGGTCAGTTTAAGAAATAATAGGAAAAATTCGACGATCAAGGTGTCAAGATAAGTTGGATGTTTTCCTCTAATAATTTATTTTTATTTCTCCTTCAAGGCAGGCGCGTCACATTGTCGCTTACGATCAGGCGAGATAGCGGTCAAGCGCCCACTTATTCACGATATGAAAATCAGACTTATTAATATATAGGTGCTTGTTAGTAAAATATACGTAATAATAAACATTGTCACCAAATTCCAATTCCAAAGAAAGTAAAAAAACTCTTCGGAACAAAATATTATAATAAGTTGACTTTCGTGGCTTTTTACCACGTTTTAATTAACTTGCTTTAGTTCTTGTCTGTCCATCTATCTGTCCACAAAATTTTCTTATCTTATTACTCAAAATTAGACCACTTCTGATGCTCCTAAAGAGTTAAAATTTTACCACACGTAGATCATTGATGACAGTTAATTATTTAGTCATCACCAACATAAACTTAATAGGTAGATAAGCCACAATAAATAAATTAAAACACCTATATAACCCTTGAAGAAATTCAAAAAATCCTCGGATTAATCCTGGGATTTACGTTTAAAATAAAAGTAAAAAAAGATTTTAAAAAACCACGTTTTTATAGGCGGACTAAAAAGAAGAAGATATTTTTTTCCCAGATATGTGATGGAAAATTATTTTACCGGAATAACAAACAATTCAAAGATATATGTTCAAGTACTTTGATGTAATATGACTAAAAACGTGGGGCGGGCGGTTTTCAGGCTTAACTAATTTAATTCACTCATTTTCTAACTCGTTTTTTGTAAATACTAAACATCTCAGCCAAACGCCTCGAAATGAATTTACCGGGTGAATTTAAATTATTTTATATGACTGTGGGGTAATAAGATGCGTAAAATTTAAAGACTGTAGCTCCAACCGTTTGGCTGTAAAGTTTATGTGATAGTCGGACGGAACCGTGAGTAACAGCAATAGGGTTCCGTTTGGACCAACATACGGAACTCTAAAAAGAAAATCTCACTAATTGACAATATTTCAAATGAAATCACATCAAAAATATATTTATGGCGAATACAGGTGGCAAGATATTAAAAGGTAGCATATTAGTTCAACCATGTGCTGTATTTTTTATCTATTATTTTATATATTTTTAACCGCAAACAACCCTAAATAAGTTGTTATATTTTAATCTCTTTCGATCTGTCATATTTCTATTACTACTTGTAGTTTTAAAAAAAAAATCTAAAGAATACATCAATATTTAAATATTCTCCGCGATTTAGCTCATGTCTCAAAAATGTCATGTCTTAAGTCTTAAGGGCTTAACGACGTTTTAGTTAATGGACGACAGAAATATATGAATATTAAACCATACACATTCATTGTTCTGACCCCAAGTTAAATAAGTAGTCACGAATGGTTTAAAGCTACGAATTAATAAAGCCAATATAAGTTTATTAGATTCCGAAAACAACAAAAATTCAAGATGTTTATAATCTTAATTAAAACGAAAAACAATTAATAATAGTAATTGAAGTATAAATCCAAATCTAAATAGCGATTATTTTCAATATCATTGTCTACAACAATAAAGAAAATGAGATCAATAATAAATACTTTTGTTAATGGAGATAGAATAGAATTTTCATTAGACAAATACAAATAGAATTAAACAATTACATCTTAAAACAAAGTGAATTGTATTATTCTTGTTCATTGAAAAAAAAATAGTACAAAGCTGTTTATTCTAACAAAGAACACAAACAAGGTCAGATCGCGCAACTACAATCTAGTTAGGACATGTGGGAATACAGACGGGCGTTCACTTCACCTAAAATCAATACCTATTTTATAATTATAAATACGAAATTAAATTTGTTTGTTACACTTTCACGGCTTAACTACTATATAAGATAGCATTGAACAATTGCAAAAAATACGTAAAAATATAAATAAAATCTACCAGTTGCTTTAATATTTTTTAAGCATTGTTAAAGCGAACCTCTTAATAAAGAATTAATACTGCTATTGCGATTAGTGTTGCCCAAATTCAGTCTTGGTCTTGCAGTCTTGGTCTTGTTCTTGCGTTTTTGCAAGACCAAGACCAAGAACAAGACCGCGTATTTTTAGCAAGACCAAGACCAAGACTGACCGTGCAAGACTTGAGCAAGAACAAGACTAAGCCTGCAAGACTCTTGCGTCTTGCAGCTAGGACTTAGCGCTATTTCACGGAGTAGTTAGGTGTAACAGTTCGGTGTATAGGTACGCTTAGGAATTCTATGAGACGCAAAAAACTGTATCAAAGAATATGAAAAACTGGATCTATGCGCATTACGACTAATACCATAAACATACCTACATAGCGAATAAAAAAATATCCATTAAAATCAAACTGAGTGCATGCATAGTTATGTTTTAACCATCGGCACTTTGATAATGCGGCATCAAAGGTTTTGTACTTACTTCTCAAAGAAATTTGCTGCTTTTCGGAAGCACATGGTTATAATACACGCGCCGGCGGCTTCTTTTGAAATCATATACAACAATCGTTGCCGCCGCGCCGAAATCACAACATTTGACACTATTTGATTGCCGCCACAGGGCGTAGGCGTAGGTATACTCATGCAAAATAATTTCGAATTTTAAGAGTACCTACAGGTGTTCCAAAGAATAAATAAGTTTCAGAGTGCTTATAATGAAAATGAATACATTATACTGATCACGCAAGTAGTATTATGATTAGAATAAAATGGTAAGGATAGGTAGTAGATGTCATAATAATTTATTCTAGTAAGTATATATTATAATATTGATTATATGGTTTTAAACTAATTACTTAGGTACTATTATTGTACATTTAGTCATTATATTTCTTAAGTTTTTACAAGAAAAAATAGCAAAAAAGTGTTCAAATATCACCCGTTTGATAAATATTGTAGCCACTTTTAAATATACTTGAAACGTGTAAAAAAATTCTACATAATTAATAAAATAATATAAAAAGCGTAGGTACTTACCTACTAATAAAATAAAAAGCCTGCGATTTATTATTAGTAAATAATCACGGCAGCCGAGAGTGTGTCTCCACTTTTGAATACATAAATCATAACCAGATCACTAGAGCCACTTCAAAAAAGAAATTTGTAATTCCTAGGGTTCAAAATTATTTTGGTGACAGAACTTTACAGAAGCGTATACCATATCTTCTTAATTCGTTGCCCGAAACTATTAGATGTGAAACGGATAAAAATAAATTTAAAAAAATATTAAAAGATTATCTGATGACTACTATTTAACACAACAATTGTATGTTTTTATTTATTTTTTTGCATTCACAATGCAATATTTCTATAAGATATAAAATACGTGTGTAAAAAACAACCACGCCTCCGAGCCCATCTGAGGGCTCGGAGGCGTGGTTGTTTTTTACACACGTATTTTATATCTTACAACAATTGTATCTTATTATTATCACCGCTAAATTTTCCTTCAGTTTGTTGTAATTCAGTCTAAATCCAATTATTGTGCACTTAACTTTACCTGATACAGTTATAGTTGTATTATATACCTACATAATTATAATTATAAGCTAAGAGACTAAAGATCCCTCAGTCAAACCGACAAGTCGGTTTTGTGGGACTAAATTGTATCTTTGTATTTTTTTTTCTTGTATATGAAATAAATAAATAAAAATAAATAAATAAAAAAAAAAAAAAAGTATTTACAAGCAGTGCCCGCGACTTCGCCCACGAAGAATAGTAACTTTGGAGGTATAGTGACGTTCAGGATTTATTTATTTATTTTAAAACTTCTGTCATCAAACATACAAACAAACTCTTCAGCTTTATAATATTAGTATAGATTAGTATAGATGTACGCCAAAACATTCACTTATATGTAAAGAATAGTGATTGGCACTAATTCTTTACATATATTTTATTCACGCGTCGCGTCTGTACAAGTAGGTAATAATCTGTGTTTGTACGCCGCACGCGGCATCGTTTGATTTGCGGCGGCATCCTTTTAATAGAGCCGGCACGTGGCGAGGCGGCGCGGTAGAAAGCAAGGAAACGTACTATAAACAAAGGAATTAT
The DNA here is from genome assembly GCA_927399485.1 of Calamotropha paludella. Taxonomy (NCBI): domain Eukaryota; kingdom Metazoa; phylum Arthropoda; class Insecta; order Lepidoptera; family Crambidae; genus Calamotropha; species Calamotropha paludella. The sequence goes on from OV656822.1 coordinate 1,448,920, forward strand.
TTTAATTCCAGTCATTTCCAATTGAGCTGTGCTTCGAGTCTAACTTAATAATTGTTTTTACTAATTCTTGTTGTTTTCTAAAAACGTATCACGTGTACAATTTAATATGAGTGACGAAGATTCAAATTATTCTAGTCCGAGTAACGAGAGTTTGAGTCACAGATCTAAAAGACCCAAAAGCAAATTTGAGGAGTTTTTCGAAATAATTCATGCATCCCAAACTGCCTTGTGTAAATTGTGCCAACATAAAAAGACTGAAATAAAAATGAAAAACAGAAACACTTCAGGCTTAAGGAAACATCTAATATCTTTCCACAAAAAGGAATCACAAATATTTCTTCCTGTTAAACCAAAATTAAGTGGAGATATCACAAGCTTTTTAGTAACCGCTGGAAGAAGTGGACAGGTAAGAATATATTTTTTTTATATGAAAACTCCAGGAACTCAAAAAAGTCTTTTTTGAACAAATGACTTTAAACTGACTTCGGAATATTTTATAGATATTGATAAAATAGTAATACATAGGTACATATTTCGCGTCATTTTTAACAATGGTCGAAATTGTCGCTACGGGAATTTTAACTCCGCGTAGCTGTTCATGCGATACTTTCAAAAACGCCATTAACTTACGTAAGTATTTTTGAGTTAGTGGTGTTTTCATCTAGGGGTGCGACATATTAAGTATGTAATTATCGTCTTAAATATTTTTATAAACACCTATATTTTCATTTGTTTTCATAATCGGCCAGTAACAACTAAGTACTTTATTTTGGTAAATTACAGTACAGTGCAACCTTAATATAACAAATGTCAATTTAACGATTTTCTCGATTTAACAACAACAAACCTCCTCCTCCTAAACGCTCAAACCTAGTATGTTTTAAATAATAACACAAGATTTATTGTTTTATTTCAGTCGGAAAACAGCAGTGACAACATCACGACAGCTACAGTTGATTGGGTAGTGAAAAAATATCTTCCCTTCTCATTTTTCGATGACGAAGCTACACAAGTATATTTTCGACGTATTTGCCCTAATATGGAGTTTCCTAAAAGGTCTACACTTAGAAGGAAAGTCAAAGAGCGATTTGAAGAGCTCCAATTTAATCTCAAGGAACGACTTCAACAATTATCATCTAAAATGTCATTTACCATTGATGGGTGGACGTCAATTGCTGGTAGGAGTTACTACGGGGTTACTATGCATTATATAGACAACGAATGGAAGTATCGATCTGTAGTTCTTGATTTTATACCATCACGCGGTCGACATACTGGGGAAGATATTGCAACGATTTTCCATGAATGTTTATTGGAATATGGCATAATTGATAAAATACAAGGTATCACGGTCGACAACGCAACTGCAAATACCAAATTTATGTATGAACTGGGCAAACAGTTGCCACACTTTGATTCAGACAATCAACATTTCCGGTGCTTTGCTCACATTTTAAACCTTGGTGTACAAGATTTATTAGAGACCTTAGCATTACACTGTGAGTCTGACACTAACGCGCAAGATCAGCAGTATGAAGACTATGCAGACGAAACTGAGGAAGATGAAGAATATGCACCAAATATTGCTGACTCGCGTACATCTGTAACAAAGTTACGCAGTATTTCCAGTAAAATAAAAAGAAGTGAGATAGTGAAGAAGAAGTTTCAGTCTGCTTGTGAAGCAGCTGGCGTGCCATCAAATCTAAATGCCATTCTTGACTGTCCAACAAGATGGAATTCCACACATGATATGATTGGATTTGGTTTAAAAGTGAGAGCGGGCATTAACATATTGTGCAGTTCTGTCACCGAATTGAATGATTTTCAAATCACAGCTAGTGAATGGCAGGTACTCGAAAAATTACATAAATTTCTAATAAACTTTAAACTTTTAAGTACAAAACTTGGTGGAGACAAATATGTTACATTACCGCTAGTCATTGTATCATTCAATCTCTTGCTAGATAAAATTGAATCCATGGTAAAACAGTTAGATGAGAAACCTAATCGATCTGAAGTGGATGAAAGGCTCATTCTAGCTTTCCAAGCAGCTCGAGACAAAATGCTTAAACATTATAAGAAGAGCAACTGGATTTATTGTACTTCTTTAATTTTAGACCCAAGGCATAAGGCTCAGACTTTTGACCTGACAATGTGGGGGAAGCAACTTAAAACAGAAAGTCTGCGCAAGTTCAATGAACTTTATGAAGAATATAAAAGTCTACACTCACTGAACAAATCTCTGGAATTGCCAAGAAAAGAAAATAAAGTATGTGATGAAGATGAAGACATTATAGACTTTGATAAACTCTATGAATGTCCCTCGACGTCATCTGGATCTTGTCTTCAAGGCTTAGTGATAGACGAGTTGGAGGAGTACCTGAGAAAACCAAGAACTGCCAGCTCGGAAGACATTTTAGATTGGTGGAGGACGCATGAGACAGAGTATCCGACTTTATCGAAGATGGCCCGTGATTTTCTCTCAATACCTGCAACTTCAGTACCTGCTGAGAGATTATTTTCTAAAGCATCATTAGTAATTAGAAAACATAGAAATAGGTTAAGTGATGAGTCAGCCAGATGGTTACTTTGTATTAATTCTTGGTCAAAAGAATTGATATAAAGTAACATAACCTAATGATAAAGCTGTTGTGTACTGTTATGTTTGATTTGTGTTGTATTTTATTTTTGATTGAAATAAATGATAAATCATAAAACTCTTTTATTAAATTTCATGCAAGTTGAGGGTTCAATCTCTTTCTAGACAGACATTGTTATTTAAAATACAGTCAAGTTATTGTAATTAATTTGTTTTTTTACATGTTTTAGCAAATGTAAGCTTATAAATCATAAATGTTTATTAAGAAACAGTTACTTCCATGGAAAACGACATATAGGTCAGTTGATTTTTCGACTTTCTTATCAAATCTTCAGTTATTTATTAATCTGATTGATCTTTACTATGGCTATGTTAATTCAAGCTCACAATGTTCCAATTCTAATACGTTTTTCTAAGATTTAAAGTAAACTTTAATAAATAGCAATAGACTAATAGGTAATTGCAAGACTTGCAAGACTCTTGCTGCAAGACCAAGACCAAGACCAAGACTGCAAGCGCAAGACCAAGACCAAGACCAAGACCAGGTGTATTGGCGCAAGACCAAGACCAAGACTGGCTAAGTCTCGTCTTGTTCTTGCATTTGGGCAACACTAATTGCGATTGTTGGAAACATTAAAAATAATTTATAGGTTTGAAATGTTGTTTATGCATATATATAGTTATCAATGTCAATCTCTCTTCTCAATATTGGTTCATCTAGAACCCATTTATTTTATATCGTCCTCAAATTTCTTCAAAATAAAGAAAGTAATGTTGGCTGAACTCGCCAAGGGGAGTAAGAATCTCCATAGCCTATTAGTTTTGGCGGCATCATTGATTTGAATCGCCTTTCCTCTTTTTTATAAGCAAGGAACAAACAAATTATGGTTAATGCTAGATTTTGTTAATATATAAGTCAGCGGTGTTTTACTTTAAGGTAAGGTATTTTGTTTCTTTTTCTATGCAAGCTTTGCTCATATCGAGTAGGGTAAATCATTGTAAGATGACATTATGTAAGTTAATTTATGTTATTGGATTGTAGCCAGTTTTGTAAGCCCAACCTCTTCAATCAAACAAAAGTTACCAAAAAATGTGAATAATCAGCAATTTATGATTTCTAATCCACTTTGGTGAGCGGTTACTCCCATTGCAGTGGTAAGGTTAGTATGATATCATCATCAACTCAATCGGCTAGCCGAAATCGCTGCAAGTCACCCATGGTTATGGAACCGATAACTCGTGTTTCCCCTCAACAACAATTAATAAAAACATTTTAAAAATGGTAAAAATTATGTATATTTAAGTACCGAACAAATATTACAAGTTATACAAGATTATTTCAGCTTATTTTTTAGTAAATGGACTTTATTTATTAATTTCATAATTGTAATTAAAATATTATATGCTCACCTAGCATTAAGTTCTTTTATTACAAACCATAATGAGACATTGTTTCTTGTTCAAATAAAATGATTTATTATAACACCCGTCCGCGTCTCGCTCGCGCGTCTCGCCCGCGCGTTCCGCCCGCTCGTCTACATCGCCGCCCATAAGCTGGGTTGCAATCCCGTTAAGATAATACTTTCCGCGACCCACATCGCGTTTTATAGCACAAGTTCTTAATGCCCCCATCTTTATTCTGTTCGACGTTCCGTAGTTTTCCAATTGTCCAGACAAGTTTATGATATGGAACTAGTAAACTTAAATGCAAATCTGTAGTACAATGTCTTACTTCTTGAAGATAAAGAAAGATTTTTATTTTTATTTCATTCGCGTTGTATTCCGTAATTCCATGTTGTTTTTGTGTATCACTCTTTTGGCCCCGTCTCAATATTTGCTACATATTTTCAATGTACAGACACATGGATTTCTCTGTTTAATTATAAAGCTGGTATTATCTATCCAATCCAATATTATCTATCGTACTTAAATAAATAATTAATATTTCTTTTTCTTTCACAATCTCAAAAATACACATTTTGTTTTCTGGTGCCTGAACTATCATCAGTACTAATAAATCGACAAGTATTGGACTTGCTCTCCTTTCTCTCCCTCTCCCAATTGAGGTGCCGAGCTTTGTGAGCTTCGAAATTTTATAGTACTTTTTTTACATTTTTGCGCTGCATTCTGTAGGAAGTTGCGGATTCAAATCTCGCCTTAGAACAACTTGTGAACAAAGTCAAATTTTCTAGTATTTTATTTAATAATAAAAATTTATCAACCTTTACCGACAGTCCTGGGTTCGAATCCCAAAAGGGCCAGATGTTTATGTCATGAATACGAACATTTGTACCTGAGTTAATTCATAGATATTACATGTCTATGCATCATATATGTATGCCTATCCGTTATTCTAGTATCCATTACACAAGCCTTATACTGTTTACTTGGGCTAGGCTATTGTGAATGTAAAAAATATTATTATCATCATAAGCACCATTGAAAATTCAAAATATAAAAATCATAAATATCTGATGTCATGTCAAAAAATATTGCTCTAATGCCCTTTACATGTATCAAAGATCGCCCGATAGCTTTTCACAAAGAGAAGGGAGCGTAAACAATGACGTCATCAATTGCGTCACTCCGAAGCAAGGCCACATCTCATATATCAATAACATAAGTCCCGTGAGCCAAAACGCCTTTTTATGGTAATCCCGAACCATTGGAGGCCGAAATGGAGAAATCGTTGCCAAAACTAGCGACTGCAGTCCAAATACGCAATTTGTATCCTGAAAAAATACAATATTTACAGTTATGTACCAATATCATCTTACGCATGATATGGTACTGCTGGTATGGGGCTCATGAATGCACAACGTCTGCCTGTGATGTAAGGAAATTACTCGCATGCGGGCAGAATATTTATATATATACATATATATATATGTGTGTGTATGTCAGAGACGTAGTCCCTTACTAGTAAAGTCACCCAAAGGCCGATGGAGCTTGCTATGCTCAGAGTTTTCAAATCAGACCACCGAAAACCGTAGGAGAACCCAAGTAACCGACATAGCCAGCAGAATTGCTAAACTTAAGTAGCAGTGGGCGGGGCACATAGCTCGTAGAACTGATGGTCGTTGGGGCAGGAAAGTTCTCGAGTGGCGACCACGGACCGGAAGATGAAGTGTAAGCAGGTGACAACCACTTGGTGAACCGAAGGTCTGGTGAATGTTGCGGGAAGCACCCGGAATCGGGCAGCGAAGTACCGGTCGTTGTGGGGATCCTTAGGGGAGGCTTTTGTCTAGCAGTCGTCATTTGGCTGAGACAAATATGTCGCATCTTGGTCATGATCACGGTTCCTTTAGCGTCATGACGCCATAGTCCGTACTATGACCTGTCTGAAGTTGCTCCGGAACGCAAGCGCCATCTAGCGGTGCTGTACAGAGTCTAGATGGCGCAGTGGTGTGGCGTTGAACTCACTTTCGTTCTAACCAGCGCTGCAAGCTGACGTTAACCGTATCGCAGTGCTTAATTATTCGTTTGAAAAATTGTCTCAAATCAATCTAAAGGAGCTCAGTCTTGTTGTAGCGGGCGAACCGTAAACACGCGTCTAAAACTGTCGCACTTCCTATACTACTGTGTTACCGATTTGTAATAAGAATTGCACTTTACTCAAACATATCTAGTGAAAGCTTGTGACATTTTAACCAACACTACATAACGTATACCCGCGTGATAGTAAATAACTATGACCGAGAATAACGATCAAGAATGTGTAAAAGCCGATATATCCATGTTACTGACATAGGATAAGTAAAATTATAACTAACAAAATGAGTAACCTGGCCTTAGTAATACCCTAGAAGAGAGAAAGAACCGCAAAGCATTACCCTTCCCCAATTGAATGTGTGTTTTACATATTAAAATTGTCGACATAAAATTGTTTTTTATGGCCAAGTCATTGTTACCATAGCATCGGTGCTCACTTTGGGCTATAATTGGTGTGAATGTAAGTAATATTATTATTAATATCGTAACAAATATTTTTCGCTAACAATGTGTTAGGCTACGTTTTTTCATAAGAATAACTTTCTGTATCTTAAGGTATTTGGATTTGAAAGATTTCTAAAATATCATTCGCGTAATTAATCACGTTTTAATTATATTACTTAAAATGAAAATTGTGCAGCGGTAGCAATCCTGCCTTTTGCGACGACGGGCCTGTGTTCGAGTCCCGGAAGAGGCATATCTTTGTTTGAATACGAACATTTGATCTTGAATCATGGCTATTTATATATAATATATGTATGTCTATCAGTTACCCTACTACCCTATAAAACAAATCTTACAGTGCTTACTTTGGACTAGGCTAGTCTAGCTATATTATTGTTATTATATTCCCCTTTTCTATCCACGATGAAGGTCAATCTCCCAATAGTAAGGAAATTAAAAAATTGAAGACGTATTCAAACCATATGATCAAAGACAACCTAACAAACTTCCCTAATAAAGTTATCAATTTCTTTGATTACAAGGAAACCCCAAATTGATAATTGAGGGTATTGTTTTCACTAGAAAGGCCCAAACAAAACAAACTGATTGAGGATTCCCTTCCACGGTTCATTGGAATTCGTTATGTACAGTCGAAACCATATCAAGCAGCGCTTGTATCTATTTTATGCCCTTGTTTATACAGATAATTTTGAAAAAAAAAACAAATTGTGTCAAACGGGACACGAACCCACATCCCTCGCTATCCGGGCGAGTGTTCTTCCAATTGTGCTAACGAGACTTTAACAACGACAAATAAGAAATAGTTTTTTTTATGTTTATAAAGGAAGGCAAAGGGTACAGCACCGATGCAGCCTAGTCTTCAGTAATCTCACTTAATAATGATGAGAGATGACGTCTGAATAATACATGATCAACGTATGATGAATGAATAATAAATTAATCCCTTTCTGCAGATTTCAGTAATGATGTGGGGTTTAACTGAAACCTGTATGAACGTCTTGAGGAAACGCGTAAAACCCCTTCCACGGTTTGGTTTAACTAACCAACACTCGTGCATGCTCACAAACACTTAGCAGTTAATAATCCACCATTATTAAAAACTCAATTAAACTCTTGTCTCTTGACTTAAAAAATTGACTCTTCCTATTCCCGCCAAAAAGTCCTAAACATTCACATGTGGTGTTGCCAAAAGTAAAAAATTAACAGCAGGTGTAATCCACTCGTTACATCACACGGTCATTTTGTTTCACACGTGAAACTAATTTTTCCGACCCGACCCCCATTAAGTGTCCGCGGACGTCCCGTAAATCAGACGGGATGACAACCGGGGCAGTCCCGCAGTGTCCCATTGGTGAATAAATCAAAGAAGTGCGTGCCTTTCAGACGGCAGGTAGGAAATTCATATTTTTAAATATTTAACATTTTGTTTATTCTACAATTTGGTTTCTCTTATATCTGATGATGAGCGCTTGTGCTTATCCTGTAGACTATGGTGACTGTATCGTGTATAAAAAATCGATATTATTGGATATGAAAAGTTATTGAAAGATTTTCTAATAAGTAATAGGTTTTACACCTTGCCAGGATTTCAAACTATAAGTTTTTTGAATCTCAGATAAAATTGATATTTTTTTCAACTTAGGACATAGGATACGTTTCATTTGTAGTTATAACACAGCAACTCGTGTCCTGGTTAGCTAGTTAACAATAAAAATAGGTGGCCGTAGCCCGTCGGTTGAGGTGTAAACTTTACCTAGGATTGCCACCTGTTACTGCGTGATTTAAGGGTTAAGCATTAAGAAAACGGGTTTTATTTATTTATGGCTTGCACGATTTGTGCATATAGCCAGTGTCAAGTAAGTTTAATTGTCAGATATATAATAGGGGTTAAAGTATGAAATTGCCGTTTTATTGCAATAGGTTCTTTGAATTGACATAGAATCTTCATGGTTTGAGGTTTTCGAATGAAACTTTTTTTAAATGGTTTCTATGATGTTCTTTTTTTAAAAAATGTAAAACATTTGAATATCGACTTTCAATTGTTTTTGTTATTCAATTTAGACAAGAAAGATGGATACTGCGAAAATTCGAGTTATTTTTGAATACGAGTTCCGACGCGGAACTAACGCGGCAGAAACAGCCCGCAATATCAATGCTGCGTTTGGAGAGGGGTCTACTAATGAACGCACCGTGCGATTTTGGTTTAAACGCTTTCGTGATGGAAATTTCGACTTAAAGAACGAGCCACGAGGAAGACCGCCCACACAGGTAAATAACGATGAATTAAGAGAGATAGTGGAAGCCGATCCTAGTCAAAGTACCCAGGAATTAGCGGCATGGTTTAACGTTACCTTACCCACAATATTGACTCACTTGCGTCAAATCAATAAAATAAAAAAATACGAAAAATGGGTGCCTCATGATTTGACTGATCTGCAGAAAGAAACGCGTGTTGAAACTTGTGTTGCCTTGTTGAACCGGTACAGAAATGAAGGAATATTGGATCGAATTGTAACATGTGATGAAAAGTGGATTCTTTATGATAACCGGAAAAGAAAAATGCAATGGCTGACCCCAGGTCAAATGCCACAACAGTGTCCTAAAGCAAAACTTACCAATAAAAAGGTAATGGTAACTGTTTGGTGGTCTCAGCATGGTGTTATTCACTATAGTTTTCTCCGATCTGGTCAAGCAATAACGGCAGATGTCTATTGTGCCGAACTCCGAACCATGTTGACAAAACTAGCAGTAAAACAGCCCCGACTCATGAATCGATCTTCACCATTATTGCTCCACGACAACGCGAGACCTCACACAGCACGAGAAACCATTTTGACCCTTCAGGAACTGCAGTTAGAAACCATTCGTCATCCTCCGTATTCACCAGACCTTGCTCCAACGGACTACCATTTTTTTCGTGATTTGGACAATTATCTACGTGACAAGAAGTTTTCTTCCCAGGAGGCAGTACAAAATGCTTTCACACAGTTTGTGCAGTCTAGATCGTCGGAATTCTATCGCAAAGGCATTAATGACCTTCCCATTAGATGGCAGCAATGTATAGATAATAATGGCAACTATTTTGATTAAATAAATTTGTTAAAAATTTAAAAAATAAACAATATAGATTTTCAGTACAAATCGGCAATTTCATACTTTAACCCCTAATATTTATATATTGAAGTTATACTTCTTTAGGCGCGTTGTGAAAAAATTTTGAGAGTGAAATTTTACGATGCGCGCGCATCACTGCAACAAAAAAGTTACAGTGTGAAGTTGGCCGCAAAAGCGGCATAGAATAAACCAGCAAGATGAAGTTGGCCACTAATTATGAATGTGTGGGTGTGTGTGTGATTTTAAATTATATATTGTAGTTAAAAGTAATTTATATAAAATTATAATAACAATTTCATATTATATAATAACAATATAACAATTTTATTTAAAAGTGGTTTTTATTTTATAAACTTTTTTAAGTACGTTTATTGAACAGTCGGTATGTATTCTTTTTATTTGTTTGTAATATAAATAATTATTATTTTACATTACTTTTGGTTAAACAGTTTATTTTAATGGTTTTTGATATATTACTTGATTCTGTATACAGATATATAGGAAATCTGTTAATCTTTTGACGCTTCTTACTAATCCTTATCCTTACTTCCTTACTAATATTATAAATCGGAAAGTGAGTTTGTTTGTTTGTTTGTTTGTTCCGCTTTCACGCCGTAACTACTGAACCGATTGCTTTGAAATTTTGCAGACGTAAAGATAAAAGTCCGGATTAAATAATAAGGTACTTTTTATCCTGGAAAAAATTGATATTCCAGAGGAAAAACAAAAATATTGTTTGCTTGATGGATGGATTGTAGATGGCGCTGTGTGTCGTTTAAAACAACGTAAAATATTGGAAACGAATATAAACATGTAAATTTAGAAGCTAAATGATACGATAATGAATCCCCGAAAATGAGGAATTCCCGAGGGATGACGTACAATTTGCTTTATCGTCTAAACTGTTTTTTTTACATCTACTTATATGTTGCAAACGAATATGAACATGTAAATTTTGAAGCTAAATGATACTTACTAATATTATAAATCGGAAAGTGAGTTTGTTTGTTTGTTTGTTTGTTCCGCTTTCACGCCGTAACTACTGAACCGATTGCTTTGAAATTTTGCAGACGTAAAGATAAAAGTCCGGATTAAATAATAGGGTACTTTTTATCCTGGAAAAAAATTGATATTCCAGAGGAAAAACAAAAATATTGTTTGCTTGATGGATGGATTGTAGATGGCGCTGTGTGTCGTTTAAAACAACGTAAAATATTGCAAACGAATATAAACATGTAAATTTAGAAGCTAAATGATACGATAATGAATCCCCGAAAATGAGGAATTCCCGAGGGATGACGTACAATTTGCTTTATCGTCTAAACTGTTTTTTTTACATCTACTTATATGTTGCAAACGAATATGAACATGTAAATTTTGAAGCTAAATGATACGAAAATGAATCCTCGAAAATGAAGAATTCTCGAGGGATGACGTACAATTTGTTTTATCGTCTAAATTGTTTTTTTTACATCTACTTATCTTGAAATCACAAAAGTCAACGAATTACTAATTGGTATAAGTATTAGTTACGTTATTTAGTTCTTGAGGTATGCGATAGATGGCGCTGGGTGTTTTTTAAAACATGATAACGATGTGTTTTTTTAAATACATAAGAAGTGGAATGATAGCTTACGCTATTTAGTTCTTGAGGTATGCGATAGATGGCGCTGGGTGTTTTTTTTAAAACATGGTAACGATGTGTTTTTTAAAATACGTAAGAAGTGGAATGATAGCTTACGCTATTTAGTTCTAGAGGTATGCGAAAGATGGCGCTGGGTGTTTTTTAAAACGTGGTAACGAAGTGTTTTTTTAAGATACGTAAGAAGTGGAATGAATTATATGAATTTTGTATCCAGCGTTACATCGCGCTTCTTAGATTTTTCCGTGGGAATGAGAAGTTTTCTTATAGTTGTGCTTTATACCGCAATATAACCGAATTCCACGCGGGCGAAGCCGCGGGCGGAAAGCTATCACTATATAATTTATAAATTTATCTTTCTTTTCACATACAAAGAATACGAGCATACGGGGGGAAATTTTTAGTTATCTTTGTTTTGTAACGATAAAGAAGTATAACTTTTTACGTGCGTACATAAGTACACACAACGGTTTTTATTTTTGCTAGGTTTTAGTAAATGTGTGGGGGATTTACTGAAACCTCCCCGTGGACTTCTTGAGAGAGCAGGAAAAAACAACTTCCGCTGCTTTGTTACACTTACAAACACTCTTGTTTGTTCACAAAAACTTAGTGGTTAATAATCCACCATTATTACGCATTAATATTCACCACAACACATATTTCAACAAGAGAAACAAAACCACCAACGTGACGCTTCCCGCTCCTGCCAAAAAGTAAAAAAAAACGGGTGACAGTATCTTTTACGGAAATCAATTAAAATAGCATCCTTACTTATTAATATTATAAATCGGACAGTGAGTTTGTTTGTTCCGCTTTCACGCCGTAACTACTGAACCGATTGCTTTGAAATTTTGCAGACGTAAAGATAAAAGTCCGGATTAAATAATAGGGTACTTTGTATCCTGGAAAAAATTGATATTCCCGAGGAAAAACAAAAATATTGTTTGCTTGATGGATGGATTGTAGATGGCGCTGTGTGTCGTTTAAAACAAGGTAAAATATTGCAAACGAATATAAACATGTAAATTTAGAAGCTAAATGATACGATAATGAATCCCCGAAAATGAGGAATTCCCGAGGGATGACGTACAATTTGTTTTATCGTCTAAACTGTTTTTTTTACATCTACTTATCCTGAAATCCCTAAAGTCAACGAATTACTAATTGGTATAACTATTAGTTACGTTATTTAGTTCTTGAGGTATGCGATAGATGGCGCTGGGTGTTTTTAAAAACATGGTAACGATGTGTTTTTTAAAATACATAAGAAGTGGAATGATAGCTTACGCTAGTTAGTTCTTGAGGTATGCGATAGATGGCGCTGGGTGTTTTTTAAAACATGGTAACGATGTGTTTTTTAAAATACGTAAGAAATGGAATGATAGCTTACGCTATTGCTTTATACCGCAATATAACCGAATTCCATGCGGGCGAAGCCGCGGGCGGAAAGCTAGTTGTTTTATAACAGTCTTAATCTTTTTAATAATATTAATTGTTAATAGTTTTAAAACATTCTCCGTGTTGCAGCCAATCGAAAAAAATACGGGAACTTTGGTTTACTATTTAATTTAGGTAATTAAGAGTAAACCCGTAAAATTAGGGACATCTGACAAGCCTAGTTTTACACCAAACGGACCGTGTTCGATCCTCGCCGATGTACTATAAAGATAAGCTAAATGATTATGATACGTCGATCCATGGACCCTAACTTACCATGAGCGGATAACGGAAATATTAATAACTAGCTTTTAGCCGCGGCTTCGCCCGCAATTTTTATTTTTCAATAAAAAATATCCTGTGTTACTTCTAATACCTCCAAGAATATATGTACGAAGTTTCATGATGATCGGTTTAGTAGTTTTTGCGTGAAAGCATAACAAACAAATTTACATTCACATTTATAATATTAGTAGGATGTGTAAAAACCTAATAGTGTTATCGTTTGGAAAACTTAATCTTGCAAACGTCCTACAGGGATGTAGGGTTGGTGTCAAACTCAGGACCGTCGGTGTGAAAGGCAGGATCGCTACCGTTGCACCAAACGGCCGTCAGTAGTAGTAGTAGTTAATTATTATTTAAATTGTGCAACTTATTTATGCCCGGGTCTACGTACCCATATCCGGTAACCGGGCAAAATTGATGGCGCCATAATGGTCCGTAGGCTAGAATAATGTACCCTAAATGGACGACTTAGCCCAAAAGTACCGTTAATGGCCACTCAGGTTATCCATCATTCCCAGTTTGTTTTAAATTACTGTTGTCTTTTGAATAAAACATCTTTCTTACGGATTTTACGCATAATTTATTTTATTTTTCCTCAAAGCCTCTACTTTCGCACATCATTTCGGATCCTTTCTTTTTCCATTGATATAAACAGACTGCCATTGCTTTGCCATTTTAAATATTTAAGTGTTTGAGTAGACACTGTAATGAGATGGAATTACAAGGAAACAGAAAGTGTATTAAAAACCATCGCATGACAGACACACACACGTAAATACATTCACATACACACACGCAAACACACATTCACACACTCACACGCAAACACACACTCACACGCACACTCACACACGGTCTTTAACCTATGGGAGGCCCTGGGCATATAAGAATAATGGGGCCCCTTTGACTTTGACAGAACACTTTTATTACTAGAATAGTTAAAGAAAGTAGATAAACAAAGTTTCAGATTTTTTATAGTGAATAGAAGAATAGATAATCTTTAATTCAAATGGGGCGTTTCACACATATTTAAAATTATCTAAGCCTGCTGAAATTGGATAGCCTTTTTAGGGCGAGAGTAAAGTGGCTTCGCGCATGCAAAAGCTAATAAAGTACCTAATTGAGGTTCGATTTACTCTAATTAAATAAGTTTTTCAGTAATAAATGTCGGTATTCCTTTAGTGATCTAGCAGGAACTATCAATCACGGGGCCCTGGGCATTTGCCCAGAGTGCCCAGTGGGAAAGAGGGGCACACACACGCACACATATACCATCTTCCCAGAGAAATGTTAAGGTTAATATCAGGTAATAGATACTGCTATTGCTTTTTTATCATTATTACTTTGTTATTAAGAAGATGCTGTATTAAATTTGCCTTTTTTGTAAATCGTATACTTCCCCGACAGAACGGGCTGACCCTAGTGTGAGCTCGAAATGAAATATTGCTAAATAAAATTTGGTAGTGAATTAACTATTAAAACTATATTTGATCCGGACGTTTCGACTCCTTTACAGCCGTGATCACAGGATGACTGATAATGGTCGGCATATATTTTCTATCTATATTTTATTTCTATATTTTCTATAACCTTCACAATATTTTAATCGGGCACTTTCCTAATTTTTAAAATTTTATATAAATTTGTTGTTTTATTCAACGCGCGGAAGTGTAAGAACTAAATAACTATTATCTTTTTTAACCGACTTTAAAAAAAAGGTTTTTAATAATAATAATATTGATATTTCTTACATTCACATCAATCAGCTTAGTCCGAAGTATGCACTGTAAAGCTTATAGTATGGATACGTTGGCCGAAAACGCTATTAGCTCTTTCGTCCCTAATCGCTTCAATGAAACGGGCAGACGTTTCTTTGAACGAGAGCTTGGCTTTCGGACCCCATGAACCCATAGTACCTACACCGAAGGAAACAAAATATTACTCTAATTATAATAAATAAATATTTCTCACATTCTCACCAATTAGCCTAGCACAAAGTAAGCAATATAAGGCTCGTGTTAAGTATTACTAGGGTAATGAATAGACATACATATGTGATTCTTAGATATGTAATATTCATAGGTGTCCCGAAACGGGCTTTGTGAACTAGTCGTATTTCATTTAAGCATTTCTTAAGCTCACTGCTTAAGTTGTAGTAATATCTTTATATATAAAAATCGAGCTGGTAAAACCTTAAATTACAAACAATATTATAATTGATTTAAGATTTAAACTTAAGTTATTTATAAACTATACTCTGATTTTTAATTAGATGGACTAAAGTGACAGCCGCTGTGCCACTATATTTTTTTTAATGTTGCCAACTGAAGAGCATAGTATTGTGACGCGAGTAATTTTACCGATTGAATTGAATTATCGTGTAATCACCATAATTGTTTATAGGTATAATATATTGTTTTTGTTGTATTTTTCCTTGTGCTCTTATATTTCATACACATTTAGTAGGTTTTCGAGGTATTGTTTCTATTTAAAAATGTCGTAAAGTAGTGATGAACTTATTATTTTTTATTTATTTTCTCGCAAATATGTTATAAAACGTCGTATGACATAAAATAAAAAACAAGAAATAGGACAACAACACTCAAAAACAACGTAACAAAGAAAAATATAACAAAATCTTATAGTCCGAAAATCTTTTAAGTCACGTGATGGTTTTAGAATTTACAGGAAAACCACTTTATCATAAAAATTATTTAAGCTGGGGTGGGGATCACTGCATCATTCGATTAATTTTCAATTACAAGTATTTTGGTACATACATATTTTAACAGACAAAACTGATTAAAACAATATTAAGTTAATTTAAACCAATTCAGTTTCTGTAAATATTTTTTTTTAAATGAACAGTCGAAAGAGAACTGGGTTTTGTTTATGTGTTCTAATTAAGTAGTTTTTTTCATCAAAATAACACAGTTCGAGTGTTTTGCATTTAACAATGTGCGGATTTGAACAAATAATTGAATTTCAATTGGATAAGGGGACAACACTTTTTTTTATTTTCCATTATGTGGTATCATTACTAATGTCACTTTAGTCCATCTAATTAAAAATCAGAGTATAGGTCATACGGTATGTTAAAATTATTTCCTAACTATAATAACTTTCAGTACATTAGCGGTAACTAAGGTGTCTGGCTGGGTTAATCAGAAAGTTTTGGTTCAAAAAACACTTTTTAACATTTTTTTTTTGCATTTTCAATGATTACTTACATGATAAATTATTCTATTAAAATAATTTAACATTTGTATTTTTTGTTATATTAATTAAAATTACTTAAAAGTAATATAAAATTATTGATATAACATTGACAATTTAAATTTATCTTATAACTGTAAAAATCTAAATTCTACTAAATTTTTTCATTTAAAATCACACTTTCGTTCGTAATTTCATTATATTCTTTAAAATCGTTTGCAATGGTAGACTTATCTCTAAAAGAGATCTCTTCCAGTCAGTCCAAAGTAAGTGTGGGTGGTCGTATAAGTGGGTGTCATAAAGTGCAGACCAACAGTCAAGTAAAATAAATGTTAAATAATACATGATATAAAGAAATAAACTGATAAATAAAATATAAATATATACAAATAGAATATATTATATACTTACACATCCAAATAAATACAACAAATAAAGCTAATTTTATAAATATAAGAGAAACCATATAGAAATAATATACATAATTAAATTATTGGATTAAAAGGAATTGTCAATTCAGTTACTTCAGTTTGATTTTAAATGATAAAATGGAAAAAACAAATTCAGTGAGCTTCTACCTATATTTAGTGAAATATCAATAACACAAAAATAATTCACTGCAAAAAAATTACGCAGATCGCTTAAATCCTTTAAGCATTTTACATGGTATATGGATCCCGGTAAACCGTCCTGGATTTATGCCCAGTCCGGATGAGGGTTAAATAGATGGTGCCTCCAGTTGGCAGATGCCGGTACAAAATGGCCGTCCTTTAGTCGCCATAGATAAAAATGGCGCTGCTTATCGAGTGAACGTAATATTCATATAAATGAAGTAGTTGCTGAAAATATCTACTTTTGCACGTCGGTAAAGCTGGCTTACCACAGCTAAAGATAAAAAGAAATGGAAATCCTTGGAGGAGGCTTTTACCTTGGGGTCCATACAAAATTAAATTAATAAATCACAAGTCTAAATTTAATTATGAAAATTAAATAATCCATCACAAGAATAAAGAAAAATTATCAAATGAATTTTTGTTAAATTATTATAATTTATCTTATAAGATCGCATTGAAAATGCATAAAATATATAAAAATTAAAAAATTAAATTATTTAATTAAATTATTGATTTTTTATATAATTATGATTGTTTATTATTGTTATAAAAATCGACTGTTTCAGTAATGAATAATGTAAAACTTTTTTGTATGGAATTAAATAAAGCTGTATTATTATTATTAATATTATTATTATAAAGGCAATCCAAGGCGAACTTTTAGGGACCAAATAAAAGATGTCCTGATAAAAGGCCTAATCAAAACTACCCTCAACCGAGGAGCTTGTATGTTGTCTGATGAGAGTCTAAGAAGCGAGTGATGTATGTCAGAATCGTGGTAAGTGGAAATATCTCTCTCTCTCTCTCTCTCTCTCTCTCTCACTCTCTTTCTCTCTCTCTCCTTGCGGCAAAAAAGGCGTGATGATATGTATGTATGTAGTCATTTGACATTCTATGTCGCTTGCAGGTTGAAATAACTCAAAACTTGTTGTGGTAGAAAGAACTATATTTACAAAAAAAAGAATGAAATTACATACTCGCAACATAGTTAAACCATAGTGCGATTTTATAACTCACAGTGCCATCTAGTGGTGGAAGGAGGAACTTTATTGATTCAACACAAGATATATTATTTTGAACATTCTAATAAAAATGAAAAACTACTGTGGGGTGTGATTGTAAATGTTTTTTGTATTATTATTATTTTTCTTGACAGTATTTCTATATAAACCTAGCTAGCATGTTATTTGTTTATAGCTGAATAGGCAGAATATAATATTTATATATACGGATGACATACTCACATATATGGGATAACTAGCTGACCCAGCCACGCGTTGCTGTGGCACAGTAATTTTAATTTGTTATATTTTTTTTAAATCAAATCAAACTATCAATTAAAAGTATGATATAAGCACTGGAAATCAATTTGTAAATGAAGTGGTGGGAGGCGCCCGACGTGACGGACAGTTGTGGCATGCGCGTGAGCTGCGCGGTACTGTGGACAGTAATTGGACATTGCAACATTACTTTATTTTTCTAAAATAAAAGAATTTTCCTAAAATAAAAGTAGCCTAAGTTACTCCTTATTACATCAGCTACCTGCTAATAAAAAACCGGTCAAAATCGGTCCAGCCATTTCAGAGATTAGCCGGAACAAACAGACAGACAGACAAAAATTGTAAAAAAATATTTTGGTGTATACACCTACCTATATGAATATATATGCATGTAGTAAAAAACGGTTATTTCAATATTACAAACAGACACTCCAATTTTATTTATATGTATGTATAAAAATTTCGGTCCCTATGTGAGAAATGAGATTGTTCAATGCGGTCTTCAACGTGTTAAGGTGTTGTAGCTAACACTGCCTGGTGTTACTGAAGATCAGGAGTTGCCAGTTACAATCATCAGTTTTGTTATTTACTACCTTCTGCCCTCGACTTTGTCTGCGTGGAATAGTTACTTTGGGCTAACGCTAACTTTAACCACCGTCTTCGTTTACGTAGAAGGTGAAATGTTATTTTAAAATTGCAATATCTCCTAAGATATTCATTGAAATCGAATGATGTAAGGGCAATATTGAAATACTTGTGATGAATAACATTTTTATTTGAATAAGGATTAATATCATATTTATAAAAACACCTTCGCAAATGATGCATTATTTTAGAAGAAATTTGGTTAGCATAAAAGAGGTTATAGTGAGCCAACCTTAAAAAATAGATATATGCTGTCCTGCATTTTTTTTAGAATTTTTAAAGAGGAACAAATCTGTCATAGATAATTTTTGCAAAACTTTAACCTTTTACGTAGCGCACGCAGCGGAAGCTCTAAAAAGGAAACAAAAATCCCCGATTTTGAAACATTCTTCATCGGTGCTCCGCTCTTATTGGTCTCAGCGAGATGATATATAGCCTACAGCCTTTCTCGATAAATGGACTACCCAACACTGAAAGAGTCATTCAAATCGGACCAGTAGTTCCAGAGATTAGCGCGTTCAAACACACAAACAAACTCTGCAGCTTTATAATATTAGTATAGATTTTGATTTCTCGCCTGATGGTAAGCGACAATGCGATCTAGGATGTAGCGCGCTTGCCTAGAAGATACCTATTCACTCGCAACTTGAAGACCCCTAAATTGTATTTGTTAGGAAACACAGATTGACGCAAAGAGTTAGTATATAATAATATTTAATATATTTTCGGAGTTTAAAAATATTCTGAATATACGGACAATTACGGACGATTCTTTTTGTGTTAATTTTTGGCTACATAGACAAAAGTTATTATTGTTACATGACACTTAAGTGTCATGTAACAATAATAACTTCTTACAAGTTTAAACTTGTAAGATAATTTGTCGGTAATATAGTCTTAGTTGTGAGGCTATACTCACATTAAATTCCCACAATACAGGCCTAACTTAGTGTGAAAATTATAGTCTAAGCAACTTAATGTAACACTTTTCATGGAATAAAGAATATATTTATTTATTTATTGTGATAACCACATATAGATTACCTTATTTAATCGCATATAAATAATCTTATCTTAGCACTTAAAATGTAACCGAATAGTTTTTTTTAAACATTCGGAACTTAGCTATATTTTTGCCCATTTGGTACTTATAAGAAAGTTTTAACTTTTTGTCAGATCAAAAAGTAACAAAACCAGCGTAATTCCCTAAATAGCAGAGGAACTGAGACAGGTTAATTATCTGGTAGGGAAATTAAGGGGCTCTGTAAACGGAAACTGGATTAACAAGTACTGACCTTTACTTGTACACTAGAGACATGCAAGGCAGCTAAACGCTGCTAAGATGCGTAATTGGAGTGGAGCGAGCGAAGCAGGCGTAGCTCCCATGGATCAGCTTCAATGACACAATGTCTTTTACGCCATTACTTCCCGAGTTCTAAACCGATTTTAATATTTTTTGTGTGGAATCGAATCAACAGGTTTAGGACCAGATGGTGACGGAGCCTGAATTTTGAAATTAGCAAAAATTCCCATCGTATATATTATAAAATAGTACACTCCGCTCCAATATACAGTGCTAGTGAAGCTTTATGCTTAGCGACTGCATCGCCTAGTTTAAAACTTAAAAAAAAAATACATTCAAACCAATTAGCCTAGCCCAAAGTAAGCACTCTAATGCTTGTATTATGGAGACTAGGGTAACGGATAAACATACATATATGATACATAGAAATACTAGCTGAGCCGACTACGCGTTGCTGCGTTACATATTATAAAAAAACCTATCCTATGTCCTAAGTCTGTACAAATCCAGCAAATTGAAAAAAAAACTAAATCAAAAGGACTCTAGGAAACCTGTCATGTCATCATTTCATAATGAATATAAAATTCCTAGACAGATCCAAAGAGATTTTATTTTACACATAAAACGCAAAGTCGACCGTCTGAGGCTCTGAGGTCTGAGGTTAACAACCTTTTAGCCAACGGACAGCAAAACCTGCTTGGAATACATTCAAATGTTGTTTGTTACAAATTATATTCAGTCTCCTTATTTGGTTTCATATATTGTAGCTTTATTAAGGATATTTTTATATCGATTTGTTCAAGCTATAATATGTAATATTAAATAAAATAAAATGAAAGTTTTACTAAATAATTACTTGTATTGAAAATATGTATATAAATATTATTAACCAATTGTATTAAGAGATGGCGCTGTACTCCGCTGAATCGCGGTAGCTAAATAGGTATTTATGTGAATATAAAACCGTACATGTTTGATTGTAAGAAAGTTTGGCTTTCGAGCCAAATACTCATGTCCCCAGCAGATTCACCGCATAGTCGAGTATATCTCGAGCGGTCTCTTCCCAAGGAAATACAAGACCGTAGCGATCTTCTTTGATGTAGCCAAGGCCTTCAACAAGGTCTGGCACGCTGGACTAACTGTCAAGCTGTACAGACTTAATCTGTCAGTGAGACTGGTCCGGCTAGTAGCATCATATCTCCACCACCGTACCTTCCGTTTCAGATACGAAGGTACTCTCTCAACTCCGCGAAACATAACAGCGGGCGTGCCTCAGGGCTCTGTCCTGGCTCCCTTGCTGTATGTTATATACACAAACGACATTCCCGTCCCAACAAATGGAGTACAACTGTACCTGTTTGCAGACGACACCGCTCTGTATCTCAAGGGCCCATCCTGCAGTCATATTCTCCCGAGGCTCCAGACCACCATCAACAACTTAGGCGACAGGTCTACCCCAGTCCTCTCAGTTGCCGACTGAACCCCCTCTGGGAGCCAGCCGACTTAATTTCTTTATCACGACCGACCTCCCTTCTGGGAGCCTTCTGGGTCGTTTCTTCTATGCGCTCTCTCACCTAGGTGAGTAGTGCTTGCGCCGTCCCACACTTGAGGGTCGCGGTCGCCTCAGATGACGGCTTATAACCTTCTCCGGGTGCAAGCCAACCTCAGGTGGTGTTTAGTCAGTACGAGTCTGACATAACTCTCGGGCCGGCCCGAAGTATCCATGGAAGATTCACCACCTCCCTCCCCCGTGTCCGGAGGGTGCATTAAGCCTAAAAAAAATTGTAAGAAAAAACTATTTACAAGAAGTCGTGGTAAGAACGTAACAGTAAACAGATAGAAACATATGCATCTGGAACAGTACAAAGTTCCAGATCAGTGATATGATTCATTTGGAACATCGTTACATCAAAACGGACCTATCATAGGCTTTCTTTCACGCCGAAATTTGTATCAGACGTGATATTTGTCTGAGATTTGTTTATATTAACATCGTTCCAACACTTTAATTAGCAATAAATAGACATAAAAAGGGTAAAATCGTTTTTTCCGTTAGCTTAGGACTGACAACTAGTATTATTTATTAAAAATATGTAGCTGGCGTATAAAAAAATCAATTTTATATACAATGATTGCAATACTATGTACAAATATGTACACTAATTATTTGTATATTAAAATTAAAAAATAGTATTTCAGACACGTCTCTTAAAGTGACTCTGCGCTGTAACCGCATTTCCCTTCTCTCGCATTCACTCGCGTTTTTCCGTTCGTCGTCGCGTCGGTGGAGATGATCAAGTGGAACTCGATACATTTAGCATCGGACAACTGCTCCGAATAATTCGGATCACATTTATGTTTCGGAACACTGAGTCGGATCCTTAAAAGCAACACACGTCTATTTCTTTTACTCGTAGTTTCTTTCAGCACTCCTTACTTTCTTGGAAATTGGAAAGTATTTAATTAAGCATAGAGTTTTTACACGATTCTACATATTTACGTCAGAATATAGAGCAGCTTTTTACGAGCTCGGAAATAAGAGCTTTGAACATACTCCATTAATAAAATCGCGTGCAATCCTTTTTAATTTACAAGCCAAACCTTTCACCATAATCCTAATCCGGCGGTGGACAAATTGACTTCCTGTGTAAGCGAACCACTTCCTACTCGGGCGGAAGCGCCGCCATATTACCACTAACGGCCAATGGAATATAATGGCTGCCTGTAGGATAATGGAGGAAAGAATAATTACTACTTCTAAAATTAGTAGTTGGATCAGAATTGATATTAATTTTTTTTGCATAATATTACTGTAGTTCTTCGGTTAAGGTATCATAAATATACCTGAACAGTTAAATATATAACTGTTCTAACACTTTCGCGTATTTCACGGATTAAATATTTTTATAGTGAAAACTTCTTTAGCATCGTTGTGATTTAAAAGTCGATGAAACGAAAAAGCGACAATAAAAAGAGACACATAAATGCATAAGATTTAACGTAGGAGAAAATGAGATAGGAAGCATTATGTATGTGTGTTAATACGTGTTTGTGTGTGAAAGCTTGAGAGAGGTCATCACAACATCCGTGGCATTTTGTATACGTGTACGTATTATTTCACTTCTACCACGAGTCAATTGCACATATGCTTTTTTTTATATTTTTAATCCTGATGTTTTCTGACAAAATTTAATGCGCATCCAATCCGGTAAAAAATAGTCTAGTCCAAACTGAACTGGAGCAAGTTAAATTTTATCGAATTAAAAAGTATAAATTTAAAATGAGCACTTCTGAAATATAACTGTTATAGACTGTTATGAACATTCCTTAAAAAAGTCGAAATGATTTATTGTTTTACTCTCAATCCCAGTTTGTTCAGTCACCTGCAATATTGGTGTTGACTATAATAAAACAACTACTACACAACAATTTTAAAAACTAATAAATTAGAGGCACATATACAACTACAAGTTACAAAACAAATGAAAAATAGTCAACATAATCTTCAATCTTTATAAAAATAAATAAAAAATGGCGTGTTTCGTCATATCAGTCAGAAATAATAGTAACTATAACCCCTTATCATCTGTAGGTCGACTTAATCTTGACCATCCGAGTTATCAGCCCAATCGGCAGGTGAAACCGACACGGGTCCTGAACTCCCAACCAGCGTTTCCTTTAAGGACTACCTTCTAAAACCCAGGGGAAAGGTCCACCCAGGGGAAAGCTTTATGGTTTCAATTACGCGGATGATCAACGGGGATATTTGAGGATTCCCCCCGCCATTGCGTAGGGGTATACCACACTTACACACTTAAACCTTTGCACAACCACTATTTCCATCAGGGTCTGGCGGGATCGTGTTATCGCGCACCACTTTTGACGTTTTTAAAACCCTCTATGTACCCTGAGTCCTGTCACAGTCCTATGGAGCCGATATAACAGTCACCATCTTAGACAGAAGTTGATTTACCCTGTCGTCTTGTATATGAAAATTTTCACGTTAAAATTCATAAACATTTAAATAAGGACGTTATCAATTGATATTGAGCTCTATTCATATAATATTAAGCTGAAAATCGAATGGAGAAATTTTGACTGTTCTGTATAAATTGATGTGCCGTCTGCAAATTGAACTGCACATCCTAAAGCCCTGACCAAACATTAAGAGAATAAACGATTGTTTATTTGCCCAATAAATATTAACTCGTAGCCTCCCGTGATAAAACACAGCATCAAACGCTGTTTGCTAACAAGCACATCATTAAATCTCAATCAAGAACAGGGTTACCAACTTAAACTAAAATCAGTTACAACATTTAACTCGACTATTAGATTTTATAATTTTTGGAGTATACATTAAGAATTGATTTTCAAATAAGGCGTTCGGTATAAATAAATCTGAAGAGTAAAATTTAGTGATCGAATGACAGCGTTAGATTTTTGAAGCGCAATCTATCGTGCCTTTAATTTAGATTTGTATCGATATTTTATGTAGGTTTGATTCCATGGAAGATGGGCCGGGTGCTGGTATGGGATGCAACCTGTTCAGACACGCTGGCCCCTTCCCATCTACATGGAACCAACGACAGAGCTGGTGCGGCATGTGAAGCGGCTGAAAAAGCTAAAGTAATTAAATACAGAGGTCTAGGCTCCGAATATGATTTCGTCCCATTCGGTGTCGAGACCCTTGGTCCGTGGGGTCCTAGCGCTATGAGGCTTTTTAAGGAAATAGCAAAAAGATTAGTCGACATCGCAGGACACCGAAGAGCTGGCAGCTACCTCGGACAAAGAATTAGTCTAGCTATTCAAAGGGGGAATGTTGCCAGTATCTTCGGAACCTTGCCTAAAGGGACTCCTTTTAATAATATATTTTAATTATTATATATTTTTTTTAATTAGGTTTTTTGTTTTAGGTTAATTTATATGAATCATATTTATTGAATGAAATTTTGGCGTGGAAATTAATAAGATAGTAAGTAAAAATATCGTCTGTTTTATGTAATAATATTAACTTGATGACGTTTTGGGCAAGCTGTAATCCAGGAAATAAATTGTTTAATAAATAAATACTCCAATGTGTCCTGAACTACCTTTTCTTTGGTTGCAGATGAGGAACTGGTGTTCAGGGACCGGTGGGGGGGTTTGACACTCTTCAATGTCCGCAACTTTACCACCAGATTGCTCATGAATAACTCCACCTTCGTAAGTATCTGTTGTATGTAGCTGAGAAATACTTGAAAAAATTTGACGGGTTTGTTAAGTTCTCGGTAGCTTCATTGGAAAAGCACTCGCCTGGATAGGGATGTGGGTTTGAGTCCCGCTTGGCACTTGAGACAAGTTGAATTTTTCTTTTTATAATTTCTTTAGATATAAATATAAAAGCTTAAATAACGAAATGACGAAAAGGTGTAACGTTCCGCCTGAGCCGAGCGTGCAAGCGAGAGCGCGGAACAAGCGATAGAGAGGCACAATCGGTCTAAGCGTACGGCTTGTGACACATCTATCTCTCTTCCACTTCATCAAGTTAAAAATTAATGTCGTTTCCATTGTTTATTTATCAAAAAAAATAATTTTCAATGAACTCCTTCTTTGTATAATACAAAATATTGATAATTCAATTATATTAATTCAATTCATAAAAGTATGCAATTTTTCATCAATGTTTTCTTATGACGCTATCCCGTAAAATTATCATCCGTAAACTGACTTTACAGACAACCAATTTTTTAAATTCTGTTTTCATTGACTAATTTAGAAAATATAAATACCTAAATTACTTTTTAAAGAGATTAACTCTTCTCCACAAGTTCTTATTAAAAACGGGATTCGTTATCTTCTTGCAATTTATGTAACTCCAAAAAAGTTTGATTGCTTAGACAAGTATAGATATTTAACATTGTTAAAAAAATTGTTGTCTGTAAAATCGGTAAACGGATGATAATGTTACGTAATATCGTCATAAGAAAATATTGATGAAAAATTGCATACTTTTATGAATTTAATTGAATTATTATCTCGAAATTATCATTATTTTGTATAATACAAAGAAGGAGTTAATTCACTTCACTTAATGAACTGTTGACAAAACAGTTCGCGTGTAGGTTGTGTGCTGCCGCTGTCTCTCTTCTACTCGGACGCATCGGCCGATGGAGTGGAAGAGAGATAGATGCATCACAAGCAGATCGCTCAGGCCAATCTCGCGCTCTTGCTTGCACACTCAGACGGAACGTGACAAGGAGTCATGTTTTTTCATGCGAATAGCCGACGTTCATGGATTTATAAGACGTTATCACGTCAAAATTCAAGGAACAATGAGAGTGTACAACTATCTTCCTCCATTAGCGTCTGCTTATCAACACTTATTTCGTGTATATTAACAAGTCCAGGAATGGCTTGGCAATCAATTAGATCCAGAAGATTGGAGTTGGAAATTAATTGATAATATTTTGAAACCAATTAAAACTTTACTTCCGACTGCGCCGGAAAAACTCTTGAATGCCATTATTTGCAATTGCAAAAAAGTTACAGTGCAAAAAATGTGGGTGTAAACGGTCGCTTATTTTGTTCACCAAAATGTTCGAATTGACAAAACCAGTCATCTCTAATGTTAAATCAAATACATTGAAAAATAATAATATTTCTTACATTCACACCAATTAGCTCAGCCCCTAAGTAAGTACTATAAGGCTTGTGTTATGGATACTCGGGTAATAGATAAACATACATATATGATACATAGATATGTAAAATATTTACATAAATATATATAAATACCCATGACTCAGCTACAAATGCGCGTATTCAGCATACAAACATCTGCCCCTTCTGGGATTCGAACCCAGGACCAGTCGCGAAAGGCTGGATCGCTACCGTTGCACCAAACCGTCGTCAAATGGTCAAGAATGGAGATATCGATGAGTAGACAACTACTACATTATCAGAACAACTTACAAATATTCATCAAAAAGAAGAAGATGAGGACGACATGACTATTGACTTTGAATTATAAGATGATCATCAGTCAGGCTAATACTTTTTCAAAATTACTAACCATTTATTCCACTTTCATCATTTCTAATAACACTGCTCTGCAGAAAATTTTTTTTTTGCACTCCTTATTATTGTGCATGATTATTATAGATGTGATATTTGTTAACAGAAACTGGGTTTTAAAAAATTTGTATCACGTATATATTTTTTGTGAGGGAATTTTTAAGAAAACTATTTTTTTGTTCGAAAAATCAATAATAGTTTTAATAATTAGGACAAAATATTACATATAATCACACTAAAAACATTAAAAATCATAAGACAATGTAATTCCATGTTGTTTCTGTCATTTTACTTCGTAGTTTTTTTGTTTTTATATTTTCTACTGGAGTTTCGCGACGAATCGAACTACAAAAATCGGCAAGCATTGCTTCCGACCATTTTCCGTTGTAACGCCTCTCAATGTGCGATATGTCCTGATGAAATCTTTCACCGTGTTCATCAGATACCGCTCCAAGATTTTCGGGAAAGAAATCTAAGTAAGAATCTAAAAAATGAATTTGAGTGAGATGTATAGCTTGCCCAATCTTTAGCGGTACGGATAACAAAATTGGAAACAAAACGAAAAAAAATATTAAGTATATCAACCATATAAAAGAAAGATCAGCTTAATCCAATACTAACACCCTTTTAGTTTAATTCATACCGAGGCTAAGTTCAAAAATATATCACCGAAGATGTCTCTCTAATACGCGTGTATTCACAGTATTATTCAAACATCCCACGCAGGAATACGTAACGAAAGATGTCTTCCAATAATTCCATGTTGAAATATTTCCCAATATAGAGTATGTCCCGAAATGCGGCACAAAGCGATCCTTTATGCTGGGACGTATTATCGGATTACGTTGAGTCCAGGGCTTAAGATGGACGCCATCGTTTCCAGGAAGGTCTACGCCGTCCAATACTTTTTCAGTGAATTTGTTTCCATAAAATAATATATAAAAAGTTTTTTAAAGTCAGTAGAGTTTTTAAATTAATGAGATTCTATCAAAGTACGATTGATCGTCCAAGTAATATATTATCTATACTGTTATATAAACCTGTAGTGTTTGTCTGTACATTTATTTTTTTAGGACAAATTTTATAATAGGTACTCATTTTGAGTCAGTATATTCTATTATTCTTTAAATTTTATCTGTCTGTCTATATCTCTATAAATCAAGAACGAGTTGACCGATTTTGATGAAATTTTGCATATGCTAAAAACATATGATTGCGCACATGATAGGCTATATATCATAACGCTAAAAATCTTATAATCCTCACTTACATTACAAATACAAAAGTGAGTTAGTTTGTTACACTTTCTTTCATGTCTTACTCAATCAATCATTAAATTTTGCATTCACTTGACCAGGAGTACAGAAAAGTACGTAGGCTACCTTTTATCTTGAAAAAAAGTACTATTCCAGAGAGATAGACATATAACTTTTAGTCGGTAGTTTACATTAACGCGAACGAAGCTGCGAGTAAAAGCTAGTACTATAGTAATATTTAAACAAAAACATATGATTAATCTTTCTTTTTTTATGCTTTTTTCCTGCTGCAATTGTGGTTTGTGTAGGTTTCAAAAAAGGAAACCACAAGTAATTTGAACTTATATGAGATTCAGTTTTATTACAGATAATGAACCTAAGTTCAGGTAGAATCGCTACTGTTGCACCAAACGGTCGTCAAATCGTAACATCACGAGATTACACGAAATAGAAAATTGTTTCCTTGATGACTCGTAAACATTCAAATTGCATTCTCAGCAATTTATACAGCGTGTGTTCAGATAGAGTAAATTGCACAAACACCGATAAACGGGTCGATGAGAATTCGCTATATCTTGTGAACTATTACTTTGTGGCCGACTTTTACACCGCGTAGTAACGCTGAAATTTTTATTTCATATTTATATAATTCTTAGACTTCCGCGCCTATAAGATGAAAAAAGCTTTTATTTAAAACTTAATTTATTTGCTGTCTTATAGCTTGCCCAAAACGCCAACAAGTTAATATTATTCGTACTATTACATAAAAATGTCGATAGCAGAATAAAAATAACAAACACTACTACATAATTTACAAATTTGTTAGAATTATCATGTAAAGGGAGTGAAAAAAAATATGTTTTTTTTTTTTTTTTTTTTTTTTTTTTTTTTTTTTTTTTTTTTTTTTTTTTTTTTTTTTTTTTGCCTGTAAAGTCGGTTTTACGGGCGAAGATTTTACGTGACAACGTCTTTTTCTCGGTAGAATATTTATTGATATGAATATAATTAAATTGCACAATGCGCGCGGCAGACCGATCATAGTTGAGTGGGAGAGAGACGCAAGGCATTCGGCGGGCCTCTCTCTCGTTCGGTGACTCATCGTAACGTTACCGAGCGTTACACTTTTTCATAAGTGACTCCCAGCCGCAACCTAATTTAAGACGTTGTCACGTCAAAAAAAAAAAAAAAAGTAATACAATGCAAATTATATCAGTGATTACAAGCTCCCCCTCGGTCCCTCTGCTGAAGTTTCTTTCGCCAGTTCTTATCGGAAGGGCCTCCCAATTTCCGAACTGGTAGTAGACTCAGTAGTATACAATGTAATCCTAGTGAGAATTTAATAACTTAATAAAATGCAAAATAAAACAATTTAATTTATATAACAATTAGGAACGTGCCCTATTAATATATTGTAGGTAGTAAAATATATATGACGACCATTACCTTAGTCATCCTGTGATCACGGCTCATGTAAATGAGTCGAATCGTGAGGATTAAGTATAAAATTAATTATGCACAAAATCCGTAAAAGTTTTTTTATTCAAATGTGTAATATGCGCGGATATGTGAGAACTTAATATATAAAATAATAAAATTGTCAAAAATTATTGTTAAATTCGTCTTATAAACTAAAATGCAATCAAATTAACAAGAGCCGAGAGAGAAATTTAAATTTATATGATCATTGTATAACCAACGTAACTTTAGTCATTACCTTAGAGTCTGTGCACACCAAGTTTTTTAAAGGCGCCGTCAGTCGACATGCGATTCATTCGAAACCTGAACGATACTCAGCAATTCAAACGGAGCTTGACCATGAAATTATGTAGATGTTCAAAAGTCTACTTTTGAATACCTACATAAATACAATCGCACTTGTATCGATACAGACACGATCTAACGCGCTTTTATATCGATAAAAAACGTGTTAGACATGCATAATAATTGCTCTGTGGAATAAAAGAAACGCGCTGCCAACGTTATAAAACATAATGTACAAACAGCAACAACCTTAACTGCCCCTGTCACGTGACTACCAACTTTTTGTAAGAAAGTGAGAATAGATGTATGACGTCTTCATAAATGTCATTTTTATTGTAGATGTGTGTGTAACGTTACAAAGTTTTGAAATGAACCATAATAATTGAAACTAATACTTTTTTCTAAGACCCTAATGAGTTTCGCATCAAAAAGGTGGGATTGTTTCAATTCAATAATAAGTAGTAATGTAATGTCAGAACAATCATTGTCAATTTTTTCCGGTAGCTAGATATCAATGCAGACAGTGCGGCGTAGGCTAAATGAAGGTAGCCCACACCATCACATACGAGGGCTGCACTAAAAGTATCGGGAATGGAATATTTCCACTGCTCCTGTCATATTTAAATATTTCAATTGAAAACTCCTTGGTTTCAAAAATCAAATACCATTTATTTATTTAAAAAAAAGATTCTCGGTCTTGTCACATGGTCTTGTCAAACTTAGTCGTTGAGAAAATGGAATTGACTCGAGAAAAATCAAGAGCGATGATTTATTATAACTTTTGACGTGGTTTAACACAAAAACAGTGTGTTGATCGGATGCTTTTTGCATTTGGTGATGAAGCCCCATCCAAAACCACAATTTATCGCTGGTTTGCTGAATTTTAACGTGGACCTGTCAAGCTCAGTGATGTTCCCCGTCAAGGTCGTCCAAAAACTACAGTCACCCAAGATAACCTTGATGCTGTGCGTAAGCTGATTGAGGAAGATCGACATGTGACATACCGCGAAATTCAGGCAACTTTAGACATTGGCATGAGTCAAATACAAATAATCTTGCATGAACAATTAGGTGTAAAAAAGTTGTTTTCCCGATGGATACCGCATTCGCTCTGTGAAGACCAAAAAGCGGCTCGCGTTACTTGGTGCGTCAGAACACTCGAAAGATTCCACGAAGGATCCTCAAATGCTGTATACAACATCGTATCAGGTGACGAATACTGGATATACGCGTACGAACCCGAAAAAAAAACCAGTCACGAGTTTAGGTGTTCGAAAATGAGTTAAAGCCAACAAAAATTGTTCGTTCACGGAGTGTTCCAAAAAAACGGTGATCACGTTTGTCTCCAAAACCGGCCATGTTGTGACTATTCCTCTTGAGGGACAAAGAACGGTTAATGCAGAATGGTATGCTAGCATTTGTTTGCCACAGGTCTTTTCTGAACTCCGTAAAGAGAACTGCAACCGCCGCATCATCCTCCATCACGACAATGCGAGTTCTCGCACCGCGCACAGAACAAAAGAGTTTTTGGAGCAAGAAAACATAGAATTATTAGACCATCTGCCGTACAGCCCCGACCTAAGCCGTAATGATTACTATACTTACCCTAAAATAAAGAATAAAATGCGTGGTCAGAGATTGTCATCACCTGAAGAAGCTGTGGACGCCTACAAAACAGCCATTTTGGAGACTCCAAATTCCGAATGGAATGGTTGCTCCAATGATTGGTTCCATCGTATGGAAAAATGTGTCAAATTTCGCGGAGAATACTTCGAAAAGCAATAAATACATTTTTAAATAGTAAAGTTGTGTCACTTCCTTGATTCCCAAAATGTTCAGTGCCGCCCTCGTACCAGCCCGAAAATTGTCACTTACACAACATCAGTTTTTTATTACTGTTGGTGCCAGTTATCTTCGTATGAAAGCGATTTTGAAAAGGCAGAACGCACAAACGGTTGGTTCTTCATAATAATGTTTGAAGTGGTAATAGTATATTTTTACTGAAAAGCGTATTGGTTTTTAAAATTACCAGGACTACGATATTATCCGTCCAATCAAAATTATAATATTGAAGACAAAAGGCGATTCTATCTTCTTTGTGCTTTTGTGTAAGTAAGGTTTTTAAAGTTTATAATTATATATTGCTACAAAAAAGTGTTGGTTTTTATTTTAATTTTAGTCAGACTGGCGAACAAATTATTTACGCGCTTTGCGCTCTAACATTATAGCAAAAGAATAGGTATATTTAATAAAATATTATTTCATATTGCACTACAAAAATTGCAATTTTTACTTTCTTCACTTTTGTTAACCTGAAATTTAAAAGCAAGACACATTTGAACCTTAAAACCATTCTAATCTTTGCATTTCGAACACCGAGGTTTTTGAACAGAAAAAGACAGGCTGTCACAGATATAAAATTCGAGTAGAATTGAATAGATTACCGCATGTCTGAAATATTATTACTTCATATTTTAAATAACAGAAATGATAAAGTTTTGGGAACGGAGGAAACCATATACGTGGTGGAATAAGAGCTAAGGACAAACTACATGAGGTCGAGTTTGGCAATGATCCTACTAACATAATCAGAAAAGATTTTGAGTTAGAATCCCGGTAAGGACAAATGTTTGTGTAATAAAAAATCACAATATAAATTATTATAATAGAAAAATAGAAAAATACTAGAAAAAATCGACTCGGGTCACAAGTGAATCTCAGGCGGGAATCACAATAATTATGCGCTTTTTTGATTTGTTTATTTGTTAAGTTAGTATATGTTTAACTTGAGTAATATAATGTTAATAATAATTTTTTATAATGCAAGTGTAAGAAATCTTTATTATTATTTGCTTGCTGCATCTATACCTTTCTAAGTCTATGGATGCAGGATAAGTAAAATTAAATTTTATCATTATTTCATCCAAAAGCATGCGACGTTGCCGTTGCTCTTTGTTTTGGAAGAGCGGCAACAACTGAAAGCACGTCATCGGGCATGTCAAGACTCTGCGTCAAGCAGTGACAGTTCTTTGGCGCCAAGAGACACACACCACACACACACACAAAGATATTAATGTCATGAAAATTTTAGTTTTTGTTATGAAGTTGTCATGAGAAAAGTAATTTCATCTCTTTCTACCTTTCTGTCTGTTGGGTCTTGAAGGGGCAGTTAAGGGTGTTGCTGTTTGTACGCCTCCTGTAAAGGAATCAAAACGTCAGAACTCAATATGAAACATGGGCCTAACTTTTTGGCAGAAATTTAAAGTTCATAATTTTAAAACACATACTAACCATTTTGCATAATTTGAAAAAGGTTGTTGGCTGGTTATAAATAAAAAAAATCCCTAACCTGTAATGTATGTCAATTTACGTCTTTTGATTAGTATGCCAAGTGACTTTCTGCACAACAAGATTCTACCAGATAAAGGGTACCATAAAAATAGAATTAAACACGATACGTTGGTAGTTGCAGACGTTACTCAATTAGGAGTCCATTGCTACCAGATAAAACTTTAATATTTAATACCTTAAATTATGCATACATGGATACACATAAAGATTTTAATTTGTTCAGAGAATCGGATTATATATCGAGATCTTAGTTCACCACCGTAAAGTGCCTATCTGTCGGTCTTCTACAGAGTGTACTTTGGAGAGTGTGTTCAGCAGTTGCATGAGCTTATACCGCCATCTCCCTTTTTCAATCAGACATTCACACACACTGCGGGCTAACACCCTTTATTGGTTGCTATTCCTACTTGTCGCACCAAGCGCTTCACAACATCTTTCATAATGCGCACAGCAAAGAAGTGAAACTCCCTTCCTGCGTCTGTATTTCCGAGTAGGTACTTATAACCCGTCCGTTTTCAGGGCCAGAGTGAATAAGCACCTTCTGGGTTAGCTCGTTCCATCGTGGATTCTGTATTGGCCCCTGGGCTTGATTGGGATCAAGAGTGAACCCATTCTAAATAAGAAAAAAATATTAGTAGTCTTTGACAGTGAGTTTATTTGGAGAACATTCTATTTAAATGAGAAAACTGAAAGAAATGACTTTGATTTGGAATTTCTGGTTACAAATAAGTTGTATCTAGTTTTTCTTGGCACTTAAAAATTATACTTTACATAATCATAACTGAGTACCTATAGGTTTTTCACTAGTGATGTTTATATATCAAAATAACATACTGTAACGACATTACTGTGACAGGGAGTCACAGTGTTTGACCACAATGAACTCCGAAACTACTCAAC
This sequence comes from Calamotropha paludella, assembly GCA_927399485.1. NCBI lineage: Eukaryota > Metazoa > Arthropoda > Insecta > Lepidoptera > Crambidae > Calamotropha > Calamotropha paludella. Next base: position 1,483,336 of record OV656822.1, read on the forward strand.
CAATTTTTTTTTTTTTTTAATTTTAATGGATTTATTCCCATTTTGGATATATGAGATGTTTCGTTTATAACACAGCAAGCAGTGGGCGAGTCAGCTAGTCTAAATATATATAAAAAAAATTCCTGTCACAGTGATTGCCTGCGATGAACTCCGAAACTACTCAAACAATTTCCATGATTTTTTTTTCATTTTGCTGGATTTGTTCCCACTTTGGATATAGGTTTCATTTTAAATTAATAACGCAGCAACGCTTGGCCTGATCAGCTAGTAATTAATGTAAATAGTTTCGTTTTATACATTAGCTCTCCTACATAAGTATAAGTTTATTCAGGATTATTGTTGTTATTGTGATAAAAAAAACTACCAACCAAATTAAATATCTCTTTTAAATTTATATTTATTTATATAGGATGCACAGATAAGTTTTTTTATTGATGTACGATAAATGTAAGAAATATTTTTTTCTGTAATTCAATTTATATAATATTAATTTACTAATAATGTCAAATTTTTGTCAATAACATTTCACAAAAAAAAAATACAACTAAACCGCACAGTCACCCGTTGCCTCAAACAGGCGAACAGTCCCATTAGTTCCCCAAGGGCCCATCGTCTCTTCTGCAAAAAAGAGAAAAAAGTAAGAAAAAATAGATAAATTATATTCAAAGAAATGTATATTAATATCCATGCCTGAGGTACTTAAGCCCAGTACTGTCTATCGAAATAGTGACTACATAATTTCATGACGCTGAAACAAAAAGCACGTATCTCTAGTGATGTACGCGTGGGAGCAGTGACGCACGGAGCTGTGACAGTGACAACAGGGTGGTACGCGACGCGAATAATAGCCAGGGCTGTCAACCACTGGACCGTGATAATGTATACGATGTGGAGGCGAAATCTGCATTTTAATAGTTGCTCTAGGGCTGACTCTGACTTCGATAAAGTTATCTTTATCTCTTTAGAAAATAATGTGTTCTGAATTTTTTTTCAAGGGACAATTTCGTTCACATTAGGAGATTTTCAAAAGCTACTAAAAACATTGGACTAGTGTTCGAGCACGATAAACTTCAAAACTATGCAACTTATTTTGATTATTCTTTTTCATTTTTCTAAATTTGTTTCATAGGATAGGTTTCATTTCAATTCATAACACAGCAACGCGTGGCCAGGTCCGCTAGTCTATATATATAAAAATTATCTATTTGACCGCAATGGACTCCGAAACTACTCAACCAATTTTGATGATTCTTTTTTCATTTTGCTAAATTTGTTCCATCTTATGACATAGAATAATTTAAAGGTTTAATTTATAACAAAGCAACGCGTGGCCGAGTCAGCTAGTCATCTATACTAATATTATAAAGAAGTAAACTTTGTGTGTTTGTATATTTGTTAAATTGTAAGGGGTAATATCGGGATCTACTGAACCGATTTTAAAAATTCTTTCACCAATAGAAAGGCACATTATTGCTGAGTGTCATAGGCTATATTGAATGCTAGAAAAAATTTTAAGAATTTTGTCCACCCGTGCGAAGCCGGGACGGGCCGCTAGTATAATATAATATTAGACATCGCATGCATAGTTCTTAACCCAATTAAGTAGCTATAGTTTGTCCAATGTAGGACGATACTCTTGACAGGTATCATTTCCTTATTGCTACGTACTAAGGTTGCGTTTGTTTCCTTATGTTTGGCTTGACATTGCAATAGCAACTTTATACCCTCTATATAGGTGTCAACTGGCAAAAGTATCATCCTACATTGGACAAAGTATAAAACTCTTGAGTTATAAAGTTCAAGCAACCTTAGCCTTGCTATGAATAGGGATCTTAAAAAGACTAGGAACGTCATGACATGACGTTAACAAAAACTTGTATGATCCGTGGAATCATATAAAATTTATCCCTTTTTTTTAAGAACTGTACCTGTCATTCTCATTTAAATCTTTGTTTATTTAACAATAAGGTTAAAGATTGTTGTTTATTTGGATTTCTATGTTTCAATGTTAGAAATTAGCAATATATCCGTATAAATGTTATTAGCTCTTCTAAAAATATGTTATTATATTGTTCACTTAGAATGAAAATTACATATCCAGAAGGATTATTGGACATAAAATAAAGATCCTAAATTGGAATTTTGTTAATTGTAAAGTAAAGTTACTGAAGCGTTTTAATGCAATGCTTTTGTGTTAATCTAAGGTTTAAGGTTTAAAGACATTTATTCTCATAAGAACATATGTTCGTTTAAAATGAGATTAGGGAAAAATAATATTACAATTATAACAATAATTTGGCGCAGCGCACTTAAACATTAACAAAGACACAAACAGAAAACAACAATGAGACCTATTCATCACAGATTCAATACATTATGAAACTTAAAACAAAACAAGAACTACTTGCACAAACACACTCTCAAACGCAATGCGAGCAACACGACAGACTAATCTAAGGATAAATAAATGTAATTAACCTTAGTTAATTACGTGTTTTTTAATTACTTTTTGAAATGAGTGACTAATTTTTAACTGTGTTAACTAGTATTATTTAGCATTAGATAATTTTAGTTTTAAAGAATCGATATAATGGTTTATAATAGAGATGTGCCGACTAGTCGGTAAAGCCGACTATCCGGCCACTATCGTAGTCGGCGACTGGTCGGCGACTATTCGGCGACTGGTCGGCGACTATTCGGCAAAGAGCGCCGACTATCCGGCTTCTTACTTTGTGTGTATTTTTTAATAAAATGTATGAAGGGGCGAATTACATTAAATAAAAACCGTAAATAAAATATTAGTCCTTCTGCTTGGATTTACGACTGAGAGGAATATTCTGTGGTCGAACATTTTATCGCAGAACCTAACTGAGGTATCAGGGTTGGATGTCGGTACTTAATGTGGTGGTTCATACGTGTAGTATTTGCCTTTTTTTCCCTACACACCCACAAGAAATTATCATTTTTTATTTTAATCCACACGAGTATTATTTTTGACATTATTAAATTTCAATTAAGCTCTTACACTTTCACTCAAAAATGTTTTTTTTTATACAAAAGCACTGCTTTGACCCATACAAAATCAAAAATCCAGAAACAATGCGAAGTAAACTAAACAGCTGTAAACGAAGCGTCACGGAATCCCCTGAAACCGTAATGAGCTTGGCCGACTAGTCGGCCGATTAGTCGGCCACTTTACAACCGACTAATCGGGTAGTCGGCTAGTCGGCCAAAGTCGTAATCGGCACATCACTAGTTTATAACGAATATGATAATTTTATTGTTATGCTTTAATATAATTTATGTTATGTGGCACATCACAATTATAACCACATGATTATTTAAAAATACTTTAACCATCTTTAAAAAAACAATTGAATTAATAAAATTATTTATTTCAATTATTGACAACCCTACAGTGCACTAAACAATGAAAAGTATCTATGCGTCCTCCAACTGACCGCTCGATGTGATGATGTTGAGGTCTGCTCAGGGCTGGTCAGGGTCTTTCTGTGCCATCCCGATTAAACCTGGATCTCTACATACATTCTATAAGGATACCTACTCAAATATATAAATAAATCTATGAGTGGCTGAGAGTGACTTTTTCATCAAAAACTGAATAAAACTGTCTGATTATTAAACTAATACCATAATGACCATTTAGAGTCGGTAAAATATACCAAGGCAAAGTTTCAGGGACCAAATCGATGTCCAGAAAAAAGGCCTACCTACCTCTCTACCCTACCCACCTACCTACTTCCCTGCCTATGCTACCACTGCCTCCCTCTTATGCTAAAAATAGAAAATGGCCAGTTCAGCCGAGCGGAACTCTACCTAAGAAACCGAACGGTTCTAGCTCCTAATCCCAGACGGAGCAGGTATTTGTGTCAAGAATACAAGATTTTGTAACTGAGTCATGGGAAAACTCTAATAACATTTCTAAAAGCAATTTTGCTTCAGCCGAAGCTACTTTTTTATTTTTCTTTTTTCTCTCTCTTTCTTTTCTGCTGATTTCTCGCTCCATCTGTCTCTTCTTTTTCTCTGTGTTGTTGCTCTTGGGCGATAAGTATCTCTGGCTTAGACCCTTGGATGTAATAACGTTTTATAACGAATAACCAATTCGCAAAAAACAAATCATAATAATGAAACAATTAACCCTAATTTTGAAGAAATAAGAAATTAAAAAATAAAACTGGGTCATGGGTAAATACACGTTTGAATGAATATTACTTATTTATGTAACATATATGTATGTCTGTTAGTTACCCTTGCATACATAACAGAAGCCCATCAGTACCTACTTTGGGCTAGGCTAATTTGTTTGAATAAATTATAATTATTATTTAATATAGTAAATATTTACTCTCATGTCAATACTGTATATTTATTTCTCTCTAGTCCTAAATATTTATGCTCAAAAAAGAGAAAAGCAACATTTCAGCGAATTAGTAGGAATTATTTACAAAACCTCTTTTCCAATAAAATTAAATGCCCTTTAAATAGGGCTGTCTTCCGTCCTGATTTGCCCTGGATTTGTCCCAGTTTCGTGGGCGACCGGGGAACGGCCGGGTGAGGTTTTATTATCGCCTAGATATTATTTGTTTTTTTTTTTATTTAGAAGGTTATTTAGAAGGGTAGCAAAACAATTTAATTTTATTTATTTAAGGAAACAAACAGCATGTTAAAATACATGATAACTGTTTGATGCAACGGTAGCGATCCTGCATTTCGCACCGACGGTCCTGTGTTCGAATCCCGGAAGGGGCAGATGTCTGATGATGAATACGAGCATTTTTACCTGAGTTGTTTATATATATTTCTATAAATCTATCTATAATCTAAGATCACAGTGGTATATGTGTTTGTCAGTCCGCTCTTTTTCCTTTGTATCAATAACGTTACCATAGCAATACGTTAACCGCAAGTAGTTCGTCTACCGAATGCTAGATGGCGCTAACGGAAAAATATTTATTAATAGAAAAAATTCAAAGAATTTTGTCCACCCGTGCGAAGCCGGGACGGGCCGCTAGTATAACTTATCTATGTAACGTATATGTATGTCTATCCGTTACCCTAATATCCATAACACAAGCCTTACAGTGCTTACTTTGGGCTAGGCTGATTGGTGTGAATGTAAGAAATATTTATTTATATATCATAAACTTAAGAACTACTTTGAGTACGCTAGTGTTATTTGGAACCCCATGTATAGTGTGCACTCACAGCGTATTGAGTCGATACAGCGAGCTTTTACAAGGCATTTAGCATTCATCTCACCTGGAATCACTCATCGGCATCCATATTGTCAGAGATTGAGCTTCTTCAAATTAAACTCTCTGTCTTAACGACGTGCTGTGACAGACTTAATATTTCTGCATAAAATTGTACATGGCTCCACCAAATGTAATGATCTCTTACAGCAAATTTCGCTCAGTGTACCTTATAGATACCCTCGTTATCCGTTTTCCAGGCTATTTCATGTTCCCAAAAGTAGGACCAATCTGGGTTCACATCAGCCACTTTCCAGGTTGTGCTCAGGCTATAATAAGATAAATGGAAAATTACCGGAAATAGATATTTTTAGTGACAGTTTAAAGAAATTTAAAGATAAATTACTGAAACACACTGGATGTAATAACTCACTTAATTAATATTAACTATTATCAATTTTATGTTTTTTTTTTATAATTTAGTTTGATTTTTATTTTATATTTATTTATTTTTTTAATTTTTTATATTTAATTTATTGCTATTAATTGTTTCATTGTTTAGTTAATTTAATTCTTATTAGGACTTTGCTATATTTTATTAATTATACGTATATGTAAATGTTGTGTATGCCAGTTATTGGCTTTCGTGTAGGATAAAAACCTAGAATATAAGACAACCAATTATAAAATACACGTAAAGCTGTTGGTGTACCTTATGAAATAAATAAAATAAAAAAATAAAACTAAAACAGTATATTAGCGTTATTATTTTCCGAGGCTAGCTTAAAACATAAGTTAATTGTGCAATATTTTTTTTAATTTAATAACAAAAGTAAATCCAAAACTTGATGTAAAGGTAGAGCTGATAAAAATTAAAATTTTAAATAATTTAGGTATTAAACTAAAAATGTGGAGACACAGGGTTAGAATCCAGTACCGAAATCCTTTAAAAGTTTGCGAAATCGTGAAATTTGAATGTACTTATCTATTCGAATAGGTTAGTAAAGTTGTAGATTGTTAGCCACGGCTCCTGTAAAGGAGCATTTAGAAGGTACATGTCAAGTATTATTTAAAGGTTTCGATGGGAGTTTTTGATTTATTATTTATTTATCCTTACTAATATTATAAATCGGAAAGTGAGTTTGTTTGTTCCGCTTTCACGCCGTAACTACTGAACCGATTGCTTTGAAATTTGCAGACGTAAAGATAAAAGTCCGGATTAAATAATAGGGTACTTTTTATCCTGGAAAAAAATTGATATTCCCGAAGAAAAACAAAAATATTGTTTGCTTGATGGATGGATTGTAGGTGGCGCTGTGTGTCGTTTAAAACAACGTAAAATATTGTAAATGAATATAAACATGTAAATTTAGAAGCTAAATGATACGATAATGAATCCCCGAAAATGAGGAATTCCCGAGGGATGACGTACAATTTGTTTTATCGTCTAAACTGTTTTTTTTACATCTACTTATATGTTGCAAACGAATATGAACATGTAAATTTTTAAGCTAAATGATACGAAAATGAATCCTCGAAAATGAGGAATTCTCGAGGGATGACGTACAATTTGTTTTATCGTCTAAATTGTTTTTTTTACGTCTGTCCTGAAATCACTAAAGTCAACGAATTACTAATTGGTATAAGTATTAGTTACGTTATTTAGTTCTTGAGGTATGCGATAGATGGCGCTGGGTGGTTTTTAAAACATGGTAACGATGTGTTTTTTAAAATACATAAGAAGTGGAATGATAGCTTACGCTATTTAGTTCTTGAGGTATGCGATAGATGGCGCTGGGTGTTTTTTAAAACATGGTAACGATGTGTTTTTTAAAATACGTAAGAAGTGGAATGATAGCTTACGCTATTTAGTTCTAGAGGTATGCGATAGATGGCGCTGGGTGTTTTTTAAAACATGGTAACGATGTGTTTTTTAAAATACGTAAGAAGTGGAATGATAGCTTACGCTATTTAGTTCTAGAGGTATGCGAAAGATGGCGCTGGGTGTTTTTTAAAACGTGGTAACGAAGTGTTTTTTTAAGATACGTAAGCGTTACATCGCGCTTCTTAGATTTTTCCGTGGGAATGAGAAGTTTTATTATAGTTGTGCTTTTTACCGCAATATAACTGAATTCCACGCGGGCGAAGCCGCGGGCGGAAAGCTAGTTTATTTATATATAAGGCAGGCTCATAGCTTATGTATACAAATTTCTTAAGATATGGTAATGAAGTTGTTGGTAATAAGTCTTATACATTGGCCAGTTACGAGCTAACCAACATTCTTAAAATCACATTTACACATAGAAATGTATTCCAAAGTAAATATCACTAAAACTAATCAAATTAACATAGGATAACAATATTTATCGAAACCAAAAATGTGCATAAAAACAGTAGAAGTAAGTATCTGTTTGCTAATGCCAACATTATAAAAAATAAAATAGGAGTAACTGACAATAAGCAGGTTTGGCACATAATAATTATGTTACATAGTATATGTTGTGGATTAAATGAACAATTCTAGGTTAGGAAAAATATGAAATATTATGATGAATGTTTGAGGGATTCTAATATTTGAGATTTAAATACATTGATAAACCTTTTAATGTCAATTTACGACTGTAGTGACAGCAAATTGGTGAAGAGCAAGCTTCACAACTTAGCTCACCGCTGCTAAGTTGCCTCTCTGTCGGTCTTCTACAGAATGTATTTTGAAGAGAGTCAGGAGCCCACCCTTTTTCCATCGGACATCCAGACGCACTGCGGCCTGTCGGCCCAAGCGCTTCTCAACATCTTTTATAATGCGCAATACTAACATGGAACTCTCTCCCTGCATCTGTATTTTCGAATACTTATAACCCGTCAGTTTTTAAAGCCTGGGTGAATAGGCAGTTTCTGGGTTAGCTCGTTCCATCACAGATCTTGTCTTGATCCCCGGGCTTGATAGGGTTCAAAAGCGAACCCATTTAAAAAAAATTAACCCACCCGACCTCCATAACAAATAAACAGATAAAAAGATGCCATTTCAAAACAATAGGGACATAATGCCTAAATTGTCGATAAATTTGATCATATTACATTGCCTTATCGGATCGGACACCGGTGATCAGACTGTATAAAAGGATATGAAAATGGTATTTTTATTTAATTGTACAACCTTTCATGGGGATATCTTTATTATACCGGGGTTTGTGAAGTTTATGCTCAAGGGAGGTTATTTCATAGGATTATATTAACATTAACTTTATGATTTATCCCTCAAACTCCAGCCACCATAGCTACCTATTAAGGCATAAAACTGGTTTTCCCACTACCATAAAACTGGGAGTTACCATTTATTTGTAATTATAATATTAGCAAGTGTATATAACATAAATAAAACAAATAATAAAAATCGTTTTCGGTTTCTATTGAATTTTTTCGTCAAATTTTATCACAGTTTTGCCTTAAGCACTTTATAAATTTACTAGCTTTTACCCGCAGCTTCGTTCGCTGAAACATTTTTTTTTTCTGTATAAAAGGTACCCTATGTAGTTTTCTGTACCCCTGTCAAGTGTATGCAAAATGATGTTGAATGATAATCGATTGAGAAGTAAAGGCGTGAAAGTGTAACAAACAAACTTACTTTCTTTAAATTATAATATTATAAGGACGATAAGGTTTTCAGTGACTACGACAGACAGACACAAATTTAAAAATATTAGAATGGGTATCAGTGGGTCATAAAACGAATATTTATCACAAAAATTTGCTAAAAAAATGTACAGACAGAGACTACAGATTTATACAATGTGTCCCGTCACCAGTGTCGGAGCCTTTAATGGTGTGAAATATGGCATTTTTTATCGACAAATTACCACTCAAATTTAGTTTTTCTCAAAAAGCCAATAATTAAAAAATACACAAAAAAGAATCTATTTGCTTTCTTTAATTATTGTTTCTATTTTTTATTCCATGACAATTGAAACATGATGGCTGTATAGCTGTTGTCTTCATGTTTAGCTATCAAATGACACCTTTTTAATGTTGATAGGACATTTACTTAAGTAGTGGTGGTCGAGTTAGTATGAGAGCCCAGGTCTTGGTAAGCAAGAAAACAAAATGGCGGCCGTAAGAGAAAAACAAAATTTGAGGGGCAATTTGTCGATAAAAATTGCCATATTTGCCATTAAAGGCTGCGACACTGGTGACGGGACACACTGTATATAGCATAGTTATTTATAATTTTATTTTTAAGATACTTATATCGCCTTGTATATGATTCATCTTAAAATAATGTAACAAAACAATGTACGCCTAATATACCCACCTAAGACCATACGCAATGTCACATGAATAAATTAAACTCGGAGAAACGGTTGACGACCCATGATCAAAAAAAAAGTATTCTTTTACTTCAAATAAGTAGATTAAGAGACTCATATATATTAATTGATTTCATGGTTTCTCTGCCATCATGAGCTAATAACAAGCCGAATTACTTTCAGATAAAAGAAACATAATTATTTAGTTCTTACACAATTAAACTTAAAATGACCAAAAATGAATATAATTCGATATAGACAGTGAAATACCATACAACACTATCGACAATTTTGTTATTACGTATCGTAAGAATAAAGTCAATACTATCGATACTACGATAGCAAGAAATGCCTCAATAGTATCGATACTATTGATTTTATCGTGAAAATAGGTCAAACTAGCGATAATATTCAAAGGTAACTCACCATCGATACTAGTATCGTGATAATAGGTCGATACTATCGACAAACAATCGATCAGGCTACACTAAAATAAATTAATTTTAAGAATACTTAAAGTAAATCGTGCGCTTCCTTTAATATTTTAATTTAAAACAGTTACCTCTATCATCCCTTAAACACAAAACTTAAAAGTATATAACATAACATCACCAATATATATATAAGACCTCTAAAATTAAGATTATCATTATTTCTTTGTCTTTAGCTTTGTTTATCACTTTCAGTTAAATTGTGTTTTGTTTTAATCAGATTTTATGTCACTTTTAATTCCTTAGTTAACTTATGTTGGGTGTATGTGTAATTGGGTGACAATCTACTCTAACTTTATCATTACGACAGCTTGATAATGCAATGACTATAACCTGTACGTGTATCAAATAAATTCCAGTCAAAATTATATACTACTGAGTCTACCACCAATTCGTAAGGCGAGAGGATCTAACACAAATAAAATTAAACTTTATTACGTTCGCAGAGAGAGCTGAATGCTGTAGACTTCAAGGTGTCAGCCGACATGAAGTTTGTGCTTCTAATATCTGACATCAGACCTGGGTGGAGGCACGCGCGTCTCGCGAGGTACCACGTCTACGACGTCAATAACAGGTGGGTTTTATCTAAGATTCTACTTTTGACCATCTACGAGTATATAGAGTAACTCCGCCACTGGTTGGCTAATGGACAATTCCTGACTACAACCAAGCATCGCCAGTGCTACGTGGTTCTGTGAGGCTGATAGTCGTCCTTTGTTTGGTGATTAAAGAGAGAATTTACTGGAATAACATTTTATTATAAGTTCAAAATCATTACAAGACTGAATTAATCACTACTATTGACTGACTATTCTACATATTCTAGAAATAAAATCCCCATATCACCTGTGGAGGATGACCGGTCAGCACCGCTGCTGCAGTACGCGGAGTGGTCACCCACCGGGTCCAGCCTGGTCTTCGTCCACGACAACGACATCTATTACAAGCCCAGGGTTCTGAAGACCCTTGTCTGCAGGATAACTAGCACAGGTAACAAAACATAATGTTATTAAAATTGCTGGGTCTAGTCCCAAAAATGTTTGTGTGATGATTACGAGGATTTTTACCTGACTCATGGGTGTTTGTATATATTTCTATGAGAAGAGGCAAACTTCATATTATTCCATGTACTCACTGTGCGCGTGCTGGGTCCATCGCGTGGAACTCCGAGCAGATCCCGAATTGTCCCAAAACATGGGTTTAGATTTAAGGGGCCCCTTGCTGATGGACATAAATGCTGCGTTTCCTGCCCAGCGAAATCTAGTATAAACCTGCTATCGCTGCTTTGGATATTCGTTCTAATAGTACAGAAGTTCCTGCAATTCTAGGCAGACCAAAGTCTTTTAGCATGTTGTAGAGAGATTTTGCTGGTATACTTCTCGCTACCTTTTCTGCAGCGTATAGATTAACCATAGAACTATTTTTACCGAACATTCTTTTACAGGGATTCCAGGTGTAATCTTCAATGGCGTACCAGACTTCCTCTACGAGACAGAAATCCTTCGACTGGACAGAGCACTCTGGTTTAGTCCAGATGGGCAGACACTCATGTATGCCACCTACAACGACAGCCTAGTCCAACAGCATAGGTACCCTTGGTACGGGTTAGACCAACCTGAGCCACCAGCCTATCCAAGCATACGCACCTTGAGGTATCCGAAGGTAAAAATCCTAATTTTTTAAATTCTTTTTTAACATGGAACGACAGCTGCTTAACAAACACATGATCTTTATAGATGTAAATAGAGAAATAAATAATAATACCAGGTTCTACAATAGGAGATCTTACTGCGATCTTTACCAGACAATATTTGGATAGACAGACGCAACGCAAATAATTGTGGGACCGATACATTAAAGAAAAGCAGATTTTGATAAATCTACTTATTGCCATTGTAAATAAATAAATAAATGATAAGCATGTTAACATAATATTACGAAAATGAAAAGAAATAACGAGAGGACCACAATATCCCTAATTACATAACGAAAATAATCATACTTCTTGTAGCAATCAGATTAACATATCTCTCCGCTTTTAATTGCGTTATTTCTTCTGGTATCTTGTCTCTGGTATTGTCCCCGGCAAATAAGTTAAACATGATTTTGAAATCACGTGACATGCGCAGTAGTGAATAATGTACCTAAACTTGCTACTGCGCATGTCACGTGATTTCAAAATCATGTTCAACTTATTTGCCGGGGACTATAGACTAATGAAAGCGATAAGAAATTTTGTTACCATTAAGACAATTAAATCCTTAAAATAATAAAAAAGATTCGTATAATTTATAAGTGGACAATGCCCAATATCAGCAATGCAACAGAAATTTCGCCTATATACGTAAAAAAGCCGGAAAACTGTTGGCATATGTATCCACAGCCATCCTCAACCCGCTACAGAAACGTGATTAGCCGCAACATTACTCTGCTAAATACGTTATTTTAAAAGAGAAAAGTACCGTAAAACTCGAGTACATTTACCCATGACAGGCTGGCTTACTTACTTATTAGCTGATATATCTGTTATTCTGTAGTGTTCCAAAAAGTCTTCAAATCAACATAAATATATTTAAGCTCTTTCTTATTTTTAGGGTTCCGTACCTCAAACTGAAAAAACGGAATCCTTATAGGATCACTTTGTTGTCCGTCCGTCTGTCTGTCAAGACCCTTTATCTCGGAAACGCGTAAAGGTATCGAGTTGAAATGAAAACATTATACTCAGGTCTACAGTCCCTAGAAGCTGTGATAAAATCAAACTTCTAAGTTAACGTGAAAAAAAGATACAGCCGTTTATGCCGCAAATAACGTATAATTGGACACTCTCAAGGGTATCAAAATTTATAGGGTATTTTCCGTTGACCTAGAATCATAAAATTTGGCATGAAGCAACGTCATGTAAAGGAAAAAATCCGAAAACAGCAAATTTGTTGTTGCATCACATATTTTTTTTGCGATCATAACCTTACTTGTATGTAGTAAACTATTAATAAAAAGTTTTCCAAAGGCAACGTTAAGTTTGCCCCTCAATCCGTTTATCTTGATTCCTGTGATGAACGAACTATTTACTTAACTAAAACCTTGTACGGAACTCTCGGTGCGTGGGTCCTGCTCGCACTTGGCCGGTTTTTTTATGCTGTTTTGCTTATGGCAAAACCGTCTTTGTTTGCAGGTGAACACGAACAATCCCGTGGTGACGATCTACGTAGTCAGTCTGAAGACGCCTAAGTTTTTATTCCCACACGCCATTCAGTTCAGTTCGCAGGTCGATAAATGTAAGTCCACAATTTATAAAAGAAGCTCCATGATGCAATAGTTAGCGTGTTAAGTATAGGATTGCGAAGATTAAGCAACGCAAGAGCAGGTAATCTGGTCGCCATCTTATGTAACGTCTGTTGCGCGGAACTTTTATCGCCGCTTATACTATCGCATCACAAGCCAAGGGGATTACACTGATCAACTACGCTTCTTTCATTTGGTGTCCCTCGAGGACCGGCGTGTAATCACAGACATGAAATTGCTATATGACGTGGTTAATGCTGTCGTCGATTGTCCGGAGCTCACGGAGCGTATTGGTGTGCGCGCATCTGCGGTACGCACCAGGCGTGTGTATTGTCTGGCTATTGGTTCAGCTCGAACAAATTATGCCAGACACTCAGTACTACAGAGAATAGTGAAAACATACGAGGACAAGTTCAGAGATGCCGATATTTTTTTCCTTAGCTGAAACGTCTTCGGTAACGTTGTATTGAAGTCCCTTCTTAAAATTTATAATAAAATTTCGGGACTGATTGTCGTTGGCAGTGCGGAGGAGGTTGCATTTGTATCACACACATCCACACACACTACACAAATCACACATTCAAGCACCGTCATTTTTGCCCATTAAATTTACCTTGGATTAATGTAATTAAATTAACTTTCAGTCATCCAGATCGACTCAAAATAAGAATTGTAATATGTCAAACTTCGTAACTAGCTATTCATGTTTGTAATTATAAATTTGTATTTATGGTATAAATACAAATTTCTTATTACAATGAAATATGATACAAACAAATATTACAAACAAATATGATGAGTAAGTAAACAAATATTTACTTACTCATCATATTTTTTTAGTTTTTGCAAACTTTACACTTTGGGGTGGTGTAAAAGACGGCTAATGATATTGGAGGTTGTCAATTCCGTAGATTACAGAATGGGCGACAGCGTTTTTCAACTTATGGTGCGATATTACTGATTACGATCTCCAACCCGTCTGCCAATGCCATTTTAGCAAAAACCCACATTTTCGTCGAGCAGTAAGATGTCTTTAAGCTGAGATTATGAACCGAAAAATATTTTACAACACCTTTGCTCGTAAAGCTGATGTAATTCCACCGGTTTTAAATATGTAAAGCGGGTCATAACAAACGCATGTGTTATCAAAGCAAATAGTTAAGTTATAGTCCATACAAATTCCATAACAGCATTATTTGCCATTTCGCTCGCTGTTGCTATTCAAATTTCGAACTAATCCCCGCTCGTTAAAATCGCGGGAAAGCAACAGTGTACATTCACAGATTGAGTTTATTTAATAATAATAACATAATTAAAAAATTTGGACGACCGTTTGGTGCAACGTTAGCGATCCTGCCTTTCGCACCGACGGTCCTGGGTTCGAATCCCGGAAGGGGCAATGTTTGTATGATGAATACGAGCATTTGTATCTAAGTCATGGGTGTTTACATATATTTCTATGAATATTACATATCTATGTATCATATAATTGTATGTCTATCCTTTAGCCTAGTATTCATAACACAAGCCCTACTGTGCTACTTTGGGCTAGGCTAATTGGTGTGAATGTAAGAAATATTTATTTATTTTGTAAAAAAATAAAAATAAAAAAGTATCATTTTAATAATTGTAATTTCATTAAATGTTGCAATAATTAAAAATATAAAATGTTTTTTTTCTGTTTCCTCGCAAATGTGTTATAGAACGTCGTACGATATACGTGCGTATTGGTTATAACATGCTCGCTCAATTACGCCCTCGCCTTCGGCTCGGGCTGAAATTCCGCCTCGCATGTTATAACCATCATAACGCACTAATATCGTAATGTACTATGATAGAATCAGGAGTTACTTGGTGGAATTTTCTACTTTCTTATATAATTTAATTTGTAAAAAAAGCAAGCATTTCTTTCTTAATCTAAGCAATTAAGAAAGAAATACGGGTCAGAAATCTGTGTTAGGTAAATACATACAAATATACATTTTATGCTTGCAAATGTGCAAACAGCAATAAATTTACATTAATCAACATCGGGGGAATTTTCGTCTCAACATTTTTGTTTTATGTGAAACTGTGATTCCAGCATGGTACGTGCGCTGGAGCGGATGGGTGACCGAGAAACAGGTGGCAGTGCTGCTGCTAAACAGGCCGCAGAACTACTCCATCATCTCCCTCTGCAATGCCCAAAATTACAACTGCCAAGACGTAAGCTGTATAGACATATATAGACGTATCTTCAAACTCAACCAAAAGTCTAAGACAATAAATTATCACGCTTCTCTTGAAGACAATTAGAAGGAAGTTTTCAAGCTTTTTAGTTAGACAGGCTTTTAAAACGAATTAGTAGTTACCTGCGACGTTGTGTTTTAAGTTCCGAGGCATTCCGAGGGACGGATAGTTTTGCCGAGAGTTAAGAAACCTAGCCTCAATTTTTTACACTAAACTTCATGAATTGAATTTAGTTATTTCGCTTTATAAAACTAACAAACGGTATAATGATAATATGGATGAATCTGCTGATATTAGAAATACGATGTTTCATCACTATCCTTCTGCCCATCTATTGAGTCAACGCAGTCGACGTTATCCCTCATTCCTGTTGACTTCCTTTTCCCATATCTTAAGTCAGAATCAGAGGCCGAAATTTAGTTTGCTAATGAGCATTTCATACACCTACAGTTATATTGGCTCATTTTCCTCTTTTTCTTTTAGTAATTTTGGAAATTGCGCATAGCATTTAAGGAGAATTCGAATTACAGTTCATTTCTAGGCAATAGAAACTTGCGTTCATTTTGCTATAATGGCGTGATCCTTTGGATGCCACTGGCAAGTGTATATTAGACAGTTTGTCAGTCATTTGCTTCAGAGCAATAGCTATCAGGTTTTTTAGACATTCTAAATCCGATTGAGATATAATCTTTATGCGAGGATTCACTTTTTCCCCGAAGAACATAGTCTTCCCCAAAAAAATCATAAGAAATTCTTTGGAGAATTGACCATCAGTTATGTTTTTCCACTAGAAAGACTTTTACAAGTTGCACTGTTTGCTTATTATTAATGATATTTGCGTTTATTTTTAAGTTATTAATCTCTTACTAAACTTAAAGTAAGGATCCTTGCACAAGCCGTTTTTTTAACCAGCAGACAACACACATTTTTGAATCGCAAGTTAGCTTCGCATGTTGATAACAAGGCTATAATGCGCAATAACTCGCGATTTCAACATATGCACTTTTCTAATGACATAATAGACAAGAATCAATATCGTTCCGTGTCCTTTGCACACAACGCATGTAAACAACATGTCTCATTTGTATCATAGTAAAAACTATCTCCTCCCTCAATCTCCTGCTGGGTCCACAATGTTCCTTTTAAAAAATTACCACATGTGTATTGACTTTATGGTATGCAATAAATATTAAATTGAATTAGACTCTCGCCTAAACAAACGATAGTTATAAGTCCCTACATAACGTGACTCTCAACAGATATACCGGGACGAAACGGACGGCACTCGGTGGTCGGGCTTGGGCGCTGAGCCTACCGACGAGGACTGCGGTTGGTGTGGTGGCTCAGCCCTGCTCGGCACCAAGTGAGTATCAACCAACACACGGCATAAAGATGAAGTATATAAAGGAGACCTTTAACTCTTACGAGGTGGAAAGATAGTGTGGTCCACCAGTTGCTGACGGTTAACAATAATGGAGATACGTCATAAATTAGACCAATTAGCCCACACATTAGATTTTTTTATTTTGTTTTATTCGCTCTTTATCCCAATCAAGCCAGAGGCCAAGAGAGGATCTTGACCTACCATTTAAAAAGGTTATATCAGCCTCACCACTGCTTTAGAGATAGATTCCTAAATGGCTGTCAGCGTTTACTCGTTGGCCGAAATCTCAATGAAACATGGCATAATACATCAGAATCAAGGGTAGAATTGAGGATTTTATGTAATTTTGAGTATTCTCGTCGCAGAGAGGGTGTGCTGACATCACTGCCAGTGGCGGAAGCGAGCGGTGCGTGGCGTCACGTAGTACGGTTAGCAGCCGACGCACGCGCCACTCTCACTCACGGCGACTGGGAAGTCACACAGCTGCTGGCCTGGGACGACAGGAGGAAACTCTTGTGAGTACACCATGCAAAGCTTTACTAAAGTTTTTGAAGCGAAGCGTTCGGGCCGCTCGCAGCGCGACCATTCTATCCGTGCTAAGCGTCAAATTTCACCGTTACACGAGAGCGTCAGATTTAGTACCGTTACACAATATATATAGGAGCTGGCTCCCCAACTCAGTGTGCGTGGCCTTCTGTCTCGCTTTCACTTATGTCAGTGTGCGTGGCTGGCGTGGCTTTCTATTTCATTTTCTACTCTATACATCCACGTCTAGTCCAGTATTGAGTATCCTTTTCGATCAGCTGTTTCGTTTATCCTTCCTGTTGATTATAAATAAACCGTGTGAATCGTAGTTTTTTAGCGCTAAGTTCCTACGCTTTATCCTATAAAACTTTACTTCTTTCGGATTTTATTTTAAATGGGTTCGCTCTTGATCCCAATCAAGCCCGGGGGCCAAGACAGGATCCACGATGGAACGAGCTAACCCAGAAGATGCCTATTTACCCTGGCTTTTCTTTTCTTCTTATAAGTGCCATTATGCCGCGTGGTGCCACGTGTAATATGCAAGTTGGCAAATTCGCGGTCATGAAACATCACACAACTCGACATGCATATCTGACATTGACAAACAGACAAACCGATCAATTCTTTTCTTTAACACCGTACCTGTAAGCAAGGGAAGGTTCGTATTGTTGATTCATGTTTTATATGTAAATTTTGTTTTATCTTCTTTATATAATGTGCAGCATAATACTTCTGTTTGTTAATTGTTTAGTTCTTGCACTTTTGCGTATAAGTTATTTTATATTTAATCCTGACGACGAAAGGAGTCGAAATCCTTTACAGAAGCCGTGATCACAGGATGTCTAAGGCATTGGTCGTCATATATTTTCTGCTACCTTTACAATTATTTTAATCGGGCACAATCCTAATTGTTTTTTTTGTTATATAAATCAAATTGTGTTTCTTTTTTATTTTATTTATTTATTACATTCTCACTGCGCTTACATTGTATACTACTGAGTCTACTACCAGTTCGGAATTTGGGAGGCCCTTCCAAGAAGAACTGGCGAAAGGAACATCAACATCATCATGGTTATTCCGTTTAAAAATAAAAATAAAAAAAATAAATGGGGACGCGATATAAAAAAAATGATGCGCAAAATCCCTAAAAACTTGTTTTATTTAAATTTAAAATTAAGTTTGAATACAGGTACGTAATGGGCACAGCACCAGATCGCGCTGGAGAGCGGCATCTGTATCGAGTGTCGGTACCGACAGATCCTAGTGCTTGGCCAGCGCCGCCCACCTGTCTTACATGCCCGGGTCGCGAGCCCGATGTTGTGGAGTCCAGTCCTGACCCGGTAAGTATTTTGGACATCTGTGCCGAGTACGATTGATAATTATTACGGACTTGGTGTGGATAATACCACAAGTAACGCTGATGGAATAAAAAAATTAAAGGTTTAAAATACGCTTGTAAAAAAGCAACTACAACTCCGAGCCCTCAGGGATTCGAACCCACGATCTTTCGCTATCCATGCGAGTGCTCTGACCGCACCAAACGGTCATCGAGTATTGACTGATATAGATAGCCGCATCAGAATTGTTCAATACTTATCAGTGATACCTTTATCTTCTATTTTTACTGGTTTGGCGTGGTTTAATAGCAGTAGTATACCTGCAATTTGCTGCCTTTCCGTATTTACTTGATAATATTCTGAACTTCATTTGATAATACACACGAAAATATCTGTTCAGCCCTTTTCTGTATCTAAGTAGGCCTCTAACTGAGGATAGGCTATTAAAAATTGCCGTTAACCAATCAACATCTCAAACGAGTAATATTGCCGAAATGGAGCATCAGTCCTCAACATAACACTATTTATTACAGGTTGTGTCATACAACATTAGCATTTGTTAATTTTTAAAACTAATTTATTACTGGTAGTTAGAGTCTGACATGCTCTCTTAATACATTTCTTGGGTGGTGGCATGTGGTGCTGGTTGTTAAGTTCTATAAGATATGGTTGAGCAAAGCGATGGCTGTATCATGCGTCATGCTTGTGAACGGGTGCTGCCTTGGGAAATGGGTCTGCTTTAACCTTCAGTATTATTGACTAATACTAAACATGTCCGTATGGATTGAGGAGCCACGCCAGATTTTAAAGAGCAGCTCACCCCCTCATTTAGCAGCAAAGTAGCCGATTTTGCAGCACAAATTCTGGATTTAGCAGCAAAATGTATCGCAAGTTATATCAACGCAAAGGTGACTCCTCAATCTAAACATCAGAATTGAGGAGCCACCACCACCACCACGAGTTCTACTCGTTAAAGTAATAGATAAATATTTTTGAAATTTGTGTATCATTTAGCAGCAATTGTGTATAGTACCTACTAAAAATTTGGGGTCAGTAGTACTGGAATTCAAGAAAATACATTACTTTTAGTATGGCTCCTCAGTCTATTTATAAGAGGGTGAATTTTCATGCATACGATCGGTCAATTAATATGTTCGTCAAAGTTATCATTTAGCAGGTGTTGTGTTTGATTTTGCACTAAAAGAATAAAATAGTAAGACAGAGTGAATTGGGTAAATGAACGCATTTTATTTGGCTCCTCAATCCTGACGTTGTGCATATAAATAATTGACTGTACCCACTTGTAATTACAACGAAATCAAAAGCCAGATACACGTACATTTAGCAGAAATGTCTGATAAATATATATATATATAGTTTAGCACTGTATCTACTTCGGTGTTTGAAAAAACAATATTTTTAGATATTCCATAAGAATTCACTGTGAAGGGTGACCAAATTTTGGGGGTTAACCTTTAAATAAATATTTCACTTACCTACCCACAAAAATATTTATTAAGTAACGTAACATTCATTATTATCAAAATATATTATTCATCGCGTCATAATTTTTGATTTGTGGGAATATTGATACGTGCTATATTGCAAGTGTATATTAAGTGACTGATAATTAATTGCAGTTAATTTCCTGTTTTCAATGTAAGTATATACATTTTGTATCGATTAATTATTATTACTTAATTTACAGTGTGTTTGGGTTCCAAGTTTACACATTTGAAGGACAGAAACTACACACGTAGTTTTTATTGAAGTGGATTTGAGAAACACATGTTGCTTTGATTCAGTCATTTATTTGTTAAGCATGACCTCTATTCAAAGTAGAAGTTTTCGAGAATCATTAAAAACATACTCAGAGGATTTAATTCCAAAATATATTAAACTTCTATCAGATCCTGATTCTAATGACTGTGATTTACACAGAATGAGCACCCAAATTGGCGTGCTGTATTTTGACACAACAAATAAAAACTATTGTGAATTCGCTTGTAATGTAACCTTCATTTTTGAACACATAGCTTTGAAGTATTGTTTTAGTGCAATTTTCATTAAAAAGTGTACCAATTATTCATGCCAATTTACCCCAGTATCCAGACAGGTCGCATTTATCCCTTTAAATCTGAATATAATTTCAGTTTTCGGCATCCAAAGTTTAAAAGTTGCAACTTTAATCACAGAAGATAAAACTGTCTGTACGTTTTGTAATAACCAGTTTGTAAATATACTCTATCAAATATTGTTTCGTTTGAACTGAATGGTTGTAAAAAGTTTCGAGTGAGAGAAATACCAGAATATATAATGGTTTCAAGTAGAACATATAAATTAATGGGCGCTATAGAATTCATTCCTGCAAATAGCGACACTGGTATAGGCCACTACAAATGTCACTACCCAACAACGAAGGATGAGATGTATCGTTACGACGACTACGATTCTAAAATTCGTTTAAGCACCAAACAACCAATATTCATTCATTCTATAACTTATAGCGAAATCGACAGCTAAATAACTAAAACCTGCCTATCTTATGAAAATATAAATTTCAAAAATTAGTTGTCCTGGTTTCATTAATATAATATGGTCACTCTTCATAGCGCATTTATAACGCAAATCGAAAAGTATTTTTTTTTTCAAACTTCGATATAGATACAGTGCTGAACTATACATATATATTTAGCAGACATTTCTGCTAAATGTTCGTGTGTCTGGCTTTTGATTTCGTTGTAATTACAAGTGGGTACAGTCAATTATTTATATGCACAACGTCAGGATTGAGGAGCCAAATAAAATGCGTTCATTTACCCAATTCACTCTGTCTTACTATTTTATTCTTTTAGTGCAAAATCAAACACAACACCTGCTAAATGATAACTTTGACGAACATATTAATTGACCGATCGTATGCATGAAAATTCACCCTCTTATAAATAGACTGAGGAGCCATACTAAAAGTAATGTATTTTCTTGAATTCCAGTACTACTGACCCCAAATTTTTAGTAGGTACTATACACAATTGCTGCTAAATGATACACAAATTTCAAAAATATTTATCTATTACTTTAACGAGTAGAACTCGTGGTGGTGGTGGTGGCTCCTCAATTCTGATGTTTAGATTGAGGAGCCACCTTTGCGTTGATATAACTTGCGATACATTTTGCTGCTAAATCCAGAATTTGTGCTGCAAAATCGGCTACTTTGCTGCTAAATGAGGGGGTGAGCTGCTCTTTAAAATCTGGCGTGGCTCCTCAATCCATACGGACATTACTAAACATAAATCTTGTTGCTTTCTTAATTTGTCGTTTATTCCCTGCATGTTATTGCAATGTTCAGGGATACTTACTTTAAGTAAGTACAGATACTTGTTGACTTTGTTGTAATCAACGAAATAATGATATCATAACACTATTAGTATTGTCATAACAAAATAATTTAGTTTTTTTTGTGGATTGTGTATGGTGACGACGTATTATATTGTAAATGTAGTTACTTCTGTTAAAGCTGACGAGTTTCTTGCGCCCAATCTTATTGTCAGTTAAAAGACGTCCTGAATGGGTGGTAGGTAAAAATGTTGGACGATTCAAAACTACTTATTTTAATTTTTCTGTATTTTTTAAATTCTTTTTTGTTAGATCAGGGAACTGTTATGGTTAGTTTTTTATGTGTTTTTGTAGCTAAGTTTAATACGCTTGATACTTCGTAACACAGATAGCGTTAGCTTTAAGTAAGCGCTAAGTATGGAAACCTAAATCGCGCAATAATAGTTATTTAGGCGAGTTTACCATAATATATAGAAAACCAGTATCGCTCGAACCACGATCACCCGGAATAGAATACTGAGTCGATAAATAATTGTTCTTTTTTGAAGTGAAAACTTCTTTAACATCGTTGTGATTTGAAAGTAGATGAAACGAAAAAGCGACAGTAAAAAGAGACTGACACATAAATTCATAAGATTTAACGTAGATGAAAATGAGATAGGAAGCATTATGTGCGTGAGTTAATACATGTTTGTGTGCACATGCGTAGTACAAAGCTTGGGAGAAGGTATCACAACAACAGTGGTATTTTGTATACGTGTACGTATTATTTTGAAGGTTTCACTTCTACCACGTGTGAATTGCACACAGTGTTTTTTTCTATTATTTTTCTTTTAAAATTTATCATATAAGTGATCCGGCCGAGTGCTCTGACCGATCAGCTGCATAAACGCTCGCTTGCAGACGCGTCGTTTACAAACGTATTTCAACTTCTTCTATGAACTAGTATCGTTCCACCAATGTTGAACGTTAACTACCTTCATCATCGAGAGTAATATTTTTACAAATATTAAACATTCGATTAAGATGGAACCAGCGATAACAACGTATTTAATTTTATTTTTTCTATAAGATAAATATGCATGTACAAAACAACAACTAAGCCTCCGACCCGACAGGTGGGATCCCACCATAAAATCAAAAACATTTAAGTGATTTTACGTTGATATTCCCAGGAGTTGGAGAACACGACGTCCAGTTTACCATGGTGGCCGTCATCGACGGTGCTGCCACACGTGGCCGATGACAACGATTCTCTGCCCTCCGACTGCCTCTACAACAGGATCATGTTCAGCAAAAATTACTCCTACTACGTTCAGGTGAGATGAACCCAAGTATTGAAAGCAAAGTTTTTACACGGACGTTCGGGCCGCCGCCGCTCGCGTATAGCCGCGCGTCTGATTGTACCGTTACAATGAAAGCGTCAGATTTAGTACCGTTACGCGGTTTATATAAGAGCCAGCTGTCTCCCCACCTTAGTGTCGCGTGGCTTTCTGTCTCGTTTTCACTCATGTCAGTGTGCAAGGCTGGCGTGGCTTTCTATCTCTTTCTTGTTACAAAATATTTGCTCAGCACTACGAAATTGACTTATTCGCGGATAATTTATGACATCTTTCTTATCTATTTCGAAACATTTTAAATTGTGATATGATTACTTATTTGACGTTTATTTAATTTTGTAATAGTCGACATAAATATATATTTTAATTGGATTTGCAAAATGTAATTCTTCCTAATAATTTGATTTTCTATTTGTAAGTAAACCTAGTTATATAATTGGACACTTATTATTAACATTTTATATTACAATTAATTATAACGATTGATAATGATAAAAGTATTTTTAGATTTTTTTAATTTATTAATCGTAATACTAGTGTTTCGAGTGTTTTCTGTTAGCTTGTGAGACATGCATGTTAATAAACAAATTTGATGCTAATTTAAACTATTCTATTGAGTATTCATACATAGTTCGACCCTTAAATTAGTCAAGTCACTTAGTAAATTGTAAATAAATCGTAATTTCCAATTGGTTCCTAGCCTTCCAATGGAACGAGAAGCGGTAAAAGATAAAAATTCACATGTGATAATGTGTTAGGCAATTTTTAATTTCAATTTTGCGTATATCTAAACGCACATCATTGGGGGGCTCGGTATTGAACGATTAACGTATGATCGTCAACAGCAGGCATAGAAAGTGAATTGTGGAACGGTATTTACGAATCGTATTCGGTCATAGAAAAACGGATAGTAACTTTTATACCATGACGATCAGTTGAATAGGAACCGGTGGTAAGAAGAAACCCCAAGAAACTGAGTAAGAGTTAATGCTTCTACTTTTAATTTTATGTTACATAGTTTCCTGAGTCATGGGCATTTTTAGATATTTTTATAAATATTACGACTAACGACCGTTTAGTGCAACGGTAGCGATCCTGCCTTTCGCACCGACAGTCCAGGGTTCGAGTCCCACGGGTATGGAGTCATGGGTATTTATATTTATTTCTAAAAATACAACTTTTTATGTATAATATATATGTCTATCTGTTACCCTAGTATCCATAAGACAAGCCTTACAGTGCTTACTTTGGGCTAAGCTAATTGGTGTGATTGTAAGAAATATTATTATTATTATACCTCTAGGTATATCTATCCGTTAACCTAGTTTTACACATACACGTATAACGCATTACACGTAGTATTATTGGAATTAGAATTAAATGTATTTTATCTGTGAGTCTGTGAGTCGCGTGTCTGTGAGTCAGTGAGACTGACTCTTTGGGTAAATATACTTAACCTAGTGAGCCGTGAGCTGTTCGTTTGTCGTTGAGCTGCAGATCTACGGTCCCATCTATTTGAGCTGGTTCTTCTGAGTTACTCATGTCTACCACGTGGTGTGCAGGAGTGTCTGGGGCCAGGTTCTCCGGCGGCTTGGGTTTGCGCACGCGGTGGTGCGAGGCGAGCTCTGTTGGCCGACGGTGCACGTACAAGACAGCACTTCGCTTCGCTAGCGCACCCGCAGCTCAAGGTCTTCCGGGTAGAGGTACGTATGTGACTCAACAGCTTTTCCTTACTTACGTACAACAGAAATCCAGAAAATAAATAGCAGTCATAAAATCATAACAGTATATTTATTTAGAACCACAAAAGAAATACTTTTAATGAATAAAATTAAAACAAAAACATGGAAAACGATAACTTTATTAAAGGATTTCACGAGCTATCAAAACCAGTAATGAACAAGGTGCGAAAAAAAAACAATACAGCCTTGACATATCAGAATTAGCTCATTTCCCTTTCATTCTATTATATTTCGGTAAAATACTAACAAATTTCATCACATTACTAAGGAAACAAAATGCGAAAATATTAACTCATTTTACTCCTTAACGATTTTCACAATAAAAATGGTAGTAACATGCCGACAGGTACATTTCACTCGGTGACCATTTTCAAATAAAATAGCCAATTCATGCGATGTTGTCAATATGACAGCTCCAGACAGACAGAGTCTATGAAATGTTGCTCTTTAAAAAATAAAATGACAGTTGCCTAATATTTTGGCTAACAAAAAAGGGTGTCCATAAGTGGTTCAACGTCCATTATTGGTGTCGTTACCCTAATACTGTTTGTATGATGTTTACTCTATCCCTAAATTCACTTCCTTTGTAGGTACAAACCGGAAGAGAGGCGCGCGTACGCCTCCTGCTACCACCAGGGTTCCGAGAAACGGACGACTTACCGCTGCCACTAGTTTTACAAATGTGAGTATCTTCAACCTTTTCTCCAAAATAAACCTAAAGTTTAAATTATTATAATAGAAAAATACTAGAAAAAATCGACTCGGGTCACAAGTGAATTCTCAGGCGGGAATTCACTTGTGACCCGAGTCGATTTTTTCTAGTATTTTTCTATTATAATAATTTATCTTATAAGATCGCATTGAAAATGCATAAAATATAAAAATTATAAATCAAACCTAAAGTTTGTTCGTTTCATTAAAATCGCAATAACAAATAATAAATATTGAACTCTGAACCCAAGTAGCTAAAGCACTTGTGTTATGGAATTCAGAAACGACGACGGTACCACAACACCCAGACCCGAGCCAATATAGAAAAGTTGGTTTTCTAATTTGACCCAGACAGGGTTGGAACCCGGGACCTCGGAATGGCTTTACCATGAAAACCGTTATGCGAGCCACTCGACCACGTAGGTCGTTGGGTGTTTGTTATATAAAAGACAAGAAAATACAAATAATAAAAAAAAATCTGTAACCTATGTATATTAAGGAGACAACTAAACGCCCTTGCCAAGTTTCTTATGGTTTCTTCTCGGTCTTCCAATGTAGAATTTACGAAGGCATTGCATTTTAATGAAGCATTAAAAATTCACATATTGAGTTCTCACACTTCCGCCCACATTACACATTTAAATAAAACAACTTTAGGGATTCTTGCGCATAATTTACAACTGTTTTGACTCTTTAACAGCCGTGATCACATCAGAATTAAATATAAATTATGCTATTATCCTATCTTATCTTTGTCACGGTTCGTAATATGATGGGTGTGTAGCGCGGCGGAACCAGGAGGGCAGTTGGTTACGGAGAAGTGGAGGCCGGGCTGGGGCTGGTACTTAGCCGCCGCTCGCAACTTCATCGTTGCAGAAATCGACGCCCGCGGCTCTGGAGGACAGGTATCCCAAAATCCCTTTTAGCACAAAATACTGCCGAAAAACGACCACTATTGAACGGAAACCTGTCCCAAAAATGGGGGGGATTTGCCGTAATGTCCACTCTTGGCAGGTGGGTTGAAGATCACAGTAAAAGACCATTATTCGGAAAACGTTGCCATCCATTTTGTGGCCTAAAGGATGGTGCCTACCATTCGCACCGACGGCCCTTGGTTCGAATCCTGGAATGGACAGATGTTTGTGTGATAAATACAGGCATATGTACCTGAGTCATGGGTGTTTATACGTTATTTCTATGAATATTACATATCTATGTATCTTATATGTATGTTTATCCGTTACCCTAGTATCCATAACACAAGCCTATGCTTACTTTGGGAAAGGTAATTGGTGTGAATGTAAGAAATGCTTATTTATCTCCAGTATCATTCGTCGCCTTTACAACATTCTTAAGTGTGATAGGTTGATGTTATTCTTTTCTGCGGGATACCACAAAAATATATAACCTGAGACTAAAACTATAAAATGGACAGATGATTCTTACCTCTGATTGTCAGTTTTGTCAATAACAAAAATTGGTCGATTGTTTGAGACCAGACATATAATAAAATTGCTCATTTTGAACTTAAACGAAGGGAAACCAGTGAGGTTCAACATAAAACTCAGTTCTGTGAGCAACTAAAGAAAATTGAGTCTGCCTAAATTTTTGAGTAACTTGTTCATTTTTCATTCTACAGGGAGAAGAAATGAGAACGGAAATATACAATAAACTGTTAACAGTAGATGTGGAAGATCAAATAGCTGTTTTATCGTAAGTTTAATCATTAATATAATCAACTTAATTTTTGGCTTATATATTTTTTGTTATTTAAACATTTATTTGCTAGAATTTTATATCGTCCATAACACTTACCTCCTCAAAATCATTCATTTACTGATGGTCTACAGATTTTCTTACTTCAAGTCACTCTAAATGATGACGGGTCTTATGGTAATGATGTTCAAACATAATTTCCTGCAGGCTACTCCAGTGACGCTTTGCAGTAGTATACACAATGGTGTTGGGCTTGCGATTGCAGAATTTTGCAAGGGCCATTCATGACCAACAATACCGTTAGTCCAGTTTAATGAGGAACAGCTCGATCAAGATCGCCATCCCCCCTTCTGGGGCATGGAGTAAAGGACATAAAAAGCAGATAAAAATAATTTTAGAAAATCAAGAATTGAACGTAGAGAAACCTTGTTAAATCTTGTTACGTTTATTGACCATGTGAGAGGAATGTGCCACATTAAGACTTTTAATAACATGCGTCTAAATCGAAAGGTATTAATCTAACCTGGGAACCAAGTGCCTTCCGAAGCAGGGAGAAGTTTGAGATGACAATTTACCTAACCTCCTCAATCATAGGACAAACGTGCTCACTCACTGCGCCAACTAGAGTTTGCAATATTGACACATTGTTACGGGAATCCCAAGTTTGATACTGACAAAGAATCGGGAATTCCCGGGACTATTGACACTGATATTTCTCGAGCTAGCACCAAAGAGTTCCAATGTAGGTTACCTCAATAATATCATTGCGTATTACAGGTACTTGCGTGACAATTTGAAAATGGTGGATGGCGCGCGAGTGGGTGTTTGGGGTCGGGGGTACGGGGGCGCTGCAGCCGCCGCCGCCGCCGCCTCCGACCCGCGCAACGTCACACGCTGCCTCGCTGCACTTGCTCCGCTAGCTGATTTAGCGCATCACAGTCAGTATTCATTGAATATTGCTAAAAATTATTTAATTTAAATGAAATAATAATAAATAATAAATAAATAAATTATTATAATAGAAAAATACTAGAAAAAATCGACTCGGGTCACAAGTGAATCTCAGGCGGGAATCGAACCCGCAACCTTTGGAAATCCGGTCCAATGCTCTCCCAGTTGAGCTACCGAGCCTTGCGAACACTCGTCGAAATTTTCTAGTACCTTCCTGATTTTACGCTGTAGGCCAGCGTTGTTTCATCAATGAGAGGAACATCCTCTCGTATTCGAAAGAAATATTTTTACAAATGTTTGGTCAGTCGATTAAGATGAAACAGCCATGTTAGATTTATAATTTTTATATATTTTATGCATTTTCAATGCGATCTTATAAGATAAATTATTATAATAGAAAAATACTAGAAAAAATCGACTCGGGTCACAAGTGAATCTCAGGCGGGAATCGAACCCGCAACCTTTGGAAATCCGGTCCAATGCTCTCCCAGTTGAGCTACCGAGCCTTGCGAACACTCGTCGAAATTTTCTAGTACCTTCCCGATTTTACGCTGTAGGCCAGCGTTGTTTCATCAATGAGAGGAACATCCTCTCGTATTCGAAAGAAACATTTTTACAAATGTTTGGTCAGTCGATTAAGATGAAACAGCCATGTTAGATTTATAATTTTTATATATTTTATGCATTTTCAATGCGATCTTATAAGATAAATTATTATAATAGAAAAATACTAGAAAAAATCGACTCGGGTCACAAGTGAATCTCAGGCGGGAATCGAACCCGCAACCTTTGGAAATCCGGTCCAATGCTCTCCCAGTTGAGCTACCAAGCCTTGCGAACACTCCTCGAAATTTTCTAGTACCGGTTGGACCGGATTTCCAAAGGTTGCGGGTTCGATTCCCGCCTGAGATTCACTTGTGACCCGAGTCGATTTTTTCTAGTATTTTTCTATTATAATAATTTATCTTATAAGATCGCATTGAAAATGCATAAAATATATAAAAATTATAAATCTAACATGGCTGTTTCATCTTAATCGACTGACCAAACATTTGTAAAAATGTTTCCTTCGAATACGAGAGGATGTTCCTCTCATTGATGAAACAACGCTGGCCTACAGCGTAAAATCGGGAAGGTACTATAAAATTTAGACGAGTGTTCGCAAGGCTCGGTAGCTCAACTGGGAGAGCATTGGACCGGATTTCCAAAGGTTGCGGGTTCGATTCCCGCCTGAGATTCACTTGTGACCCGAGTCGATTTTTTCTAGTATTTTTCTATTATAATAATTTATCTTATTAGATCGCATTGAAAATGCATAAAATATATAAAAATTATAAATCTAACATGGCTGTTTCATCTTAATCGACTGACCAAACATTTGTAAAAATGTTTCTTTCGAATACGAGAGGATGTTCCTCTCATTGATGAAACAACGCTGGCCTACAGCGTAAAATCGGGAAGGTACTATAAAATTTAGACGAGTGTTCGCAAGGCTCGGTAGCTCAACTGGGAGAGCATTGGACCGGATTTCCAAAGGTTGCGGGTTCGATTCCCGCCTGAGATTCACTTGTGACCCGAGTCGATTTTTTCTAGTATTTTTCTATTATAATAATTTATTTTATAAGATCGCATTGAAAATGCATAAAATATATAAAAATTATAAATCTAACATGGCTGTTTCATCTTAATCGACTGACCAAACATTTGTAAAAATGTTTCTTTCGAATACGAGAGGATGTTCCTCTCATTGATGAAACAACGCTGGCCTACAGCGTAAAATCGGGAAGGTACTAGAAAATTTCGACGAGTGTTCGCAAGGCTCGGTAGCTCAACTGGGAGAGCATTGGACCGGATTTCCAAAGGTTGCGGGTTCGATTCCCGCCTGAGATTCACTTGTGACCCGAGTCGATTTTTTCTAGTATTTTTCTATTATAATAATTTATCTTATAAGATCGCATTGAAAATGCATAAAATATATAAAAATTATAAATCTAACATGGCTGTTTCATCTTAATCGACTGACCAAACATTTGTAAAAATGTTTCTTTCGAATACGAGAGGATGTTCCTCTCATTGATGAAACAACGCTGGCCTACAGCGTAAAATCGGGAAGGTACTAGAAAATTTCGACGAGTGTTCGCAAGGCTCGGTAGCTCAACTGGGAGAGCATTGGACCGGATTTCCAAAGGTTGCGGGTTCGATTCCCGCCTGAGATTCACTTGTGACCCGAGTCGATTTTTTCTAGTATTTTTCTATTATAATAATTTATCTTATAAGATCGCATTGAAAACGCATAAAATATATAAAAATTATAAATAAATAAATAATTCTTTAAGTCGTCAAAATTATTTTCTCCGCTAATGCGGTATCGTAAAGGAGTGCACACCACTCTTTAAAAGGCTCTGAGATGTACAGCCTCAAGCTAAACATTAATTATTAAATTAATATCACATTAAATTTCAATTTAAATGTTCCAGACTCGTACTGGACGGAGCGATATGGAGGAAAAGGGGTTGGTGGAGGCGCGGGTGCTGTATGGCGGAGAGCAGGCAACCTGCCCCCCCGTCGGCTGCTAATAGCACATGCCACAGCCGACATACGCGCACCACCACACCACGCGCTAGCACTTGCACGAGCGCTTATACGCGCCGGTGCAACCTACACACACCAGGTTGGTTTCTTTCCTTTCTCTTCTTTCTTTACCTTTTGAAGCGAGGCTTCTATACGGACATTCGGGCCGCTCGCATATAGGCGATCGTCACGCGGCCATTCTATCCGTGCTAAATGTCAGATTTTACTGTTACATGAGAACACCAGATTTTGTTTGCGGCACTGTTTTTTATTTTATTTATGTAGTTAACCTGTAGAAGTAGGAGCGAGAGGTATATCAGCAAATTCTTTCTAGAACCTGTTGAAAGACCTTGGCTTGTTCAGAACTGCAGTAAGTTCTATACTAGAACGAGCATCTAAAGCTGCATTAGCAAGTTCATACCAAACTTGACCAGGCGGGGAGAGAAACACGAGTAGTGAAGTTTAGTGTTGATGTACATCGGGACGGGACCCCTTAAACCTACATCCGTGTCTCAAGTCTCGGGATCTACTCGGAGTTTCTATTTCTGCCACACGGTGGACCCGGGTGTCGGGTCCGCGGTAAATATATGGAATGCAAAGAAGTTCGTCTCTCTGAGGAAAATGCGTCACGCATACTGCGCCTATTTACGCCGACGCGGCGCAGTTATGTGGGACTCTCTTTAATTCCCCTAGCCGGCCTAGTGCCTGATGGAGGATTAAATTCTTTAAATTCTTATCTCTTTTTTTTCTAGAGACTCTTTTTTTAAACGCGCCAGTTCCTTCGAACTTTATCAACTATTTGACAAAATTCAGCTAATTTAACCTCTTAGAGGCTAAACTATAGAGTATCACAGCTGATCTCGAGTAAGGTTTAGCTGGGATGCTCATCTCCAGTCTCATTATTCGCCTTTACGAATCCCTCAAGTGTGAGCTATTCCACTCTGCCGAACACCACATTGCCATCAGATATCTATTCATATCGCCCTGGTATGTTATGTAACAAGAAGGTTACAGATACGAATAGGTTTTATACAGTGATGTGACTTATCTTAGATAAAAGTATCTGAAATACAGATACAAGATACAAAATACGTATTTACATCTTGTATTTGAAATACTTTTCAAATTTTGTATTTTGTATCTTGTATTTAGATACATTTTCCTGGTATCTTAGTATTTTGAAGATACTTTGTTCCCTAAGATACTTTTACTAACATGAAGTTCGCAGTTTTTCTTTCCGAACGCAACTGAACGCAGCGCGTCGTATATTTAGTCGATATTGGACTTTTTGGCGGGAGCGCGAAGCGTCACTTTAATGGTTTTGGTTTTCTTGTTAAATTTTGTGTTGTGTTTGATATTAGTGTGTAATAATGGTGTGTTATTAACCACTGAGTGTTTTTGAATATGCATTAGTGTTGGCAAGTGAAACAAAACAGTTGGAATGTGTCTTTTCGCGCTCTGTCAAGAATGCCACGAAGGAGGTTTCAGTAAAACCCCACTTCTTTACTGAAACCTAGGAAATTAGTCAAGAACATAGAAGAAAGATTATACTTACTTGACACTGGCTAAATGCACAAATTGCGCAAGCCATAAATAAAGGAAATAGCCCATATTATCGGGAACTAAATGACAGATGGCGACATTATCTTTCTACAACTGTCTGTCCTCGGTCTTGGTATCTTGGCTATGCTGTACCTGGTAACTCATCCTGGAGGGTAGCGAGATTCGAAACACGGTTATAGCCGCTGGCCGACCGTAGTTGGTAAGGGGCCCAACTGGCACGTTAGCCACACGTGAACGGCTGCCCCGCCAACTCGCAAATGCACCATGCCAGTTGGCGACTGGAGTCTCTAGTATGTTCCCATTTTTGGTCAACTTAGCCCAAGAAAACTTCCATTGGTCGACTAAGTAGCGTCTCGACTAAAAATCCTGCCCCCCAACATTCACCATCATGATAAGAAGGAATAGGAAGAATTTAAAACAACGGCTGCACTTCCTTCCATTTAAAGTGCACCTTGCGAACATTAGAGGACTGCACTCAAATGTCCATATGGTCCATCACCATCTGGAGACCGAGAAGCCGCACCAATTCTTCTTGACGGACGTCCCAAAATTCTGGAAGCTTGTCAATGTGCAACGAGCACCCAAAAAGGGTAGTCGTGCCGACCGATCGCCATCACTTCCATACTCTGTAAGAGTGCTGAACAAACGTCAATATGGTTTTCGCCGAGGACGCTCAACTGGGGATCTTCTAGTTTATGAGTCGCATTTCTGGGGCGAGGCCCTCGAGATGCACAGCGAAGCACTTCCTGTTTCACTTGACATCTCGAAGGCTTTTGACAGGCTCTGGTACGCTAGTCTGCTGCGCAAGCTTCCTGCGTACGGTATCCGCGCTGACTTTTGCAGTTGGATAGTCGATTTCATGACTGAACGATCGATCAGAGTAGTTGTCGATGGATGCTCCTCTGACTTAGTGGCTATTGATGCCGGAGTTCCTCAGGGGTCTATTCTTTCTGCGACGCTTTTCCCGCTACACATCAATGATTGGTTACCAGCAATACCAGGAATTGTTGGGTATGCAGACGACAGTACTGTTGTAGAGAGATACCTGTCTAGCACAAAAGCCAGCGGTGACGACGTGATGTTCATGAGAGAGGCCATGGTTAAGCGAATAATTAGAGGCTAAACTATGTTACCCAGTAGGGCGACAGTAACCTTGTTAATTTCAACGCCTCCAAAACACAATCGTGTCTTTTCACGTCAAAAAGGAGTTCCTTCCACCTCACCCCTCTTTCCGAGGTACATCTGTACCTGTGACCTACAGCCTCGAACTTCTTGGCATGGAGTTGTCTTCAGACCTCAACTTCGGCGCCAACATCGAATCCAAAGCTCAAATTGCAGCCAAAAAATTGGGCGTCCTAAATAAGGTCAAGCGATATTTCACGCCGGGACCATTTTTTAACTCTCAATAAAGCTCAAGTCCGATCTTGCATGGAATATTGCATCCACCTTTAGGATGGCTCTGCAAAATACCAACTTGCTGCACTGGACACGATTCAGCGCAGAGCTGAGAGGCTTATCGGTGACAGCAAATTGGTGAAGAGCAAGCTTTGGTCATCGCCGCAAAGTTGCCTGTCTGTTGGTCTTCTACAGACTCTACTTTGGAAGGTGTGCTCAATAGCTGCATTTGTTCATACCGCCATTTCTTTTTTTCCATCGGACATCCAGATGCACTGCAGGCTACCACCCTTTCTTGGTTGCTATTCCTACATGTCGTACCAAGCGCTTTTCAACATCCTTCATAATGAGCACAGCAAAGGAGTGGAACTCCCTCCCTGCGTCTGTATTTCCGAGAACTTATAACCCGTCCATTTTCAAAGCCAGGGTGAATACGCACCTTCTGGGTTAGCTCGTTCCATCGTGCATTCTGTTTTTGCCCCCGGGCTTGATTGGGATCAAGAGCTAACCCATCCTAAATAAAAAAAATGATAGCTGATATACATACAGACTGTAATCTGAAACTATGAAAAATTGTTGAAACGGTTACAGACAACGGCTCAAATATGGTTAATGGTTTTGAGGAAAAGTATTTGGAAAGTCTGATTCAGAGGTAGTTGAAAATGAACATGTATCACATGCATTTGGAGATCATGAAAAAACATCAACTAAAATCGGAGGCTTTAAAAAACTTTGAAGGTGATGATACCTTGAAGTTAAAAATTACTCTTATTATATTTTTCTAGAGGACTCCAATTCCTCTATTGCTAGTGGCGAAAACAGAAGCAGCACCAGTTATTTAGAGACACTCCAACACCTCAACACTAAATATGCAAACTTTAAGAG
Organism: Calamotropha paludella; assembly: GCA_927399485.1. Classification (NCBI taxonomy): domain Eukaryota; kingdom Metazoa; phylum Arthropoda; class Insecta; order Lepidoptera; family Crambidae; genus Calamotropha; species Calamotropha paludella. The sequence goes on from OV656822.1 coordinate 1,518,311, forward strand.
CTTAAATGCTTATCCTACAATAAAAAAATATTTCTAAAATATAAAACCTGATTGCCCAGCTCTGCTTATGTGGAGCGACTCTTCTCCTTTCGGGGCATGAAAATGAGGCCTCACCGAAGGAAGATGAGCGAAAATATGTTTGGGGAATTATTTTACTCAAAACTCAACTAAAACATAAAAAGTCTCAATTTTAATACCTTCATATTTTGTCTTGTCACATTTGCCTGATCCTTATTATCAACGCGATCTATTCAACAATTGTTTTCTCGAACAAATAAACTTAAATTCAACTAAATGTTGTTTTCTTGCAAAAGTATTTTATCTTTAAAAAGTATTTGAAAGATAGGTATTTTGTATCTAGTATTTCAGATACCTTTTTAGAAAACTATTTGTATCTGGTATCTGAAATACTTTTTTTTAAAGTATCTTGCATCTAGTATTTCAGATACTTTGTATAGGGTATCTTATACATCACTGGTTTTATACACCGATACTACGATCGAAAAAGTAGGTACAAAATGAGAATTTGCTTCGTCATCATCTACCATCACTAGAACCTTTGAAACTAAACTAATAAGAGTAACATAGAAGCCCGAATTTCTTTCGCAAGTTCTTCTCGGAAGAGCCTCCCAATTCCTGAACTGGTGATAGTGTACACTGTAATCGTTGTGAAAATTTAACAACAAAATAAAACGCAAAATAAAACAATTTGTATAAATTTAAACATTTATGAACGTGCCCAATTGAAATATTGTGAAGTTAGTAGAAAATATATGACGTCCATTAGTCATCCTGTGATCACGGCTCATGTAAAGGAGTCAAAAGTCAGAATTAAATATAAATTATGTTCAAAAACCGTAAAAAAGTTATTTTATTTGCCTTGCCAGAATATCAGCGCCGTTGCACTGTGACATGTCACAGAGCAATGGCATTATGCTGAGGCAGGGTCGTGATTGGCCCCCATGTTTTTTTTTTATTATTATTAATTTGTTTTTTTGTTATATTTTTACTTTTATTGTCAATTTCCATGTATCTTTGTTAAATGTATAATATGTCAATAAACTCTTTCTTTCTTTCTTTTATTTAAATGTGAATCTAATAAGATATTCTCAACACAGGTGTACCCAGACGAGGGTCACGACTTCGAGAGGTCTTCAATGCATCTACATAAAACAATGGAGCAATTCTTCGACGAGTGCTTCGGTCCAGTGGAGGTTGCCGACTGGGATGCCGGTGGCATGGGAGGGCTCTTCCCCTTCAGAGACTAGGAGGAGGGATGCCCCTGCTGGAAATAGGGGACTTGGATATTCTCTTACAATTTGTACTGTCAGCTACAAATGTGTTATTAAATGTTACAAAAATATATACTTGTACAATTTAACCACAACTATGGCTGCAATTTTGTCGTATACCGAACGTGTTTCATGCGTAAATACACAGTTTTAAATTAATTCTTCTTTTTGGCAATACAGGCTTAACGAAAAGAATTTTCATATTCTTACACGTAAACTGTCGCCAAAAGAAAGATCAGCATTTCTAAGACCTTACTGTACCGTTAAAGTATTTAAGTCATTCCACAATGTCTACATATAGCAACTTAAAGTTGTGGATAATTCAATAAATATTTTTGTAACAGAACTTACTTATTTACTTAAAACGATTGAAGTTATTAACTGAATATTATGTCATAACAGTCTACAATTTTGTAGCTTCAAAAAAATGTGCTTAAAACGAAATTTGGAACATTTTCTAGAACCATCAAAGAAACCTAAAATTATAGGTTATTCCACGCCAAATGTGTTTCATGTACCTTAATAAAGAAAATTACCTGTTTTTCCTATGTTGAAATAGGTATTGTTATTTTTTTTTTGTGGCTCGCACGATTTGTGCATTTAGCCAGTGCCAAGTAAGTATAATTGCCAGTTCTTGAGTAATTCCTAGGTTTCAGTAATGAAGTGGGGTTTTACTGAAATCTTCTCGTGGCCTTCTTGAGAAAGCGTGAAAAGACACCTTCCACTGTTTTGTTTCACTTGCCAACACTCAGACATATTCAGAAACACTCAGTGGTAATAACCCACTATTATTACACACTAACATCAACCACAACACAAAATGCAACAAGAAAACCAAAACCATTAGAGTGGCGCTTCGCGCTCCCGCAAAAAAGTGACCTAGGTATAGTTCGCGCCATGTAACTTGACACAAACCATAAACAATTTTGCACAGAAATTGGATGACATACCTGTATTTGCTACTGCGCACGCCACGTGATTTCAAAACCACGTTTAACTTAATATGGCGGTGGTTATTGCGTGTGAATAACAAAATATAATTATTTTTACCGATAAAATGGTTGATAAAATATACGAAAAAATATTGACGCCACGATTATTACCAGTGTTTAATTTACAAATTAATCCCAAGTTTGAAAATAAATAAGTAAGTGTAAATCTAACATTTTCTTTTTATTTGGTAACGATTCTCTAAAATAAAATTGGTCCCGTAGAATGGAGAACAGGTTCAGTCATAGTAAAAGATTGTATTGTAAACAAATAGTTTATCGTTACTGAATTTCAGATACTATTTGGCGATATTCAGCAAATTATTGATGTTCCAAATTTCTCTAGACAATAATACAATTATTTCAGTATTATTTTAATGAAAAATTCGCCGGATGACCAATTTCATAATGTAAAAATAAGAATACCGCGAGTTATTAATAACTTAAAAAGTCATGTATGCTGACATGTCAAAATGATATGAATTTTTGTATTATGAATAAAAATTCATGGTTAATTGGTGGGACAAGCCAAAAAATTACTTCCAAAGTGGATGCTTAACATGTTGTTGAAATTATTAATTTTTATAAGAATGTGTAGTATGGAAGTAATAATATTAAAAAAATTAAATACGAAGAATAAATATACAAGGATTATGAACGGTGTGATCGAGAATTCAAGATAATTGTAAAATTTATGAATTCAGATTTAATGCAAATATTATAACAACTGTTTTAACTAAGTATTAATATTATAAGTTCGTCTCCAAATTAATAACACTTTTGTTGGAGACTGTACGATGCGTTCCTCGTGTTTGCTATAAAAGACATCATTCAAGATAAGGGAAAAATAAATAATGGTTTAAAAAATTGTCTAAATGGTGCGTAAAATTAGAAATAATACAGGTTAATATTTCATTATAAGCCTAAATACAATTTTAGAGGGGATATCAAGAGAAAATAAAGTAACAGTGACCGTTTTCATTTAAATAGTTGTATGATGTGTGTTAGAATGTTTGATCCAACCTGTATCATAGACAATGAACAATTGCTTGATTTTCTTTTAATTTAATACACAGATTAGTTTTAATCACAGATCAGAGAGAATAGACAAACTGTATAAGGTTATCTAGCGAATGTTAATTGCAGCATTTCTAAGTTGCTTAGAAATGCTGCAATTAACATACTGACTACGGGGATCAATAAATATCACAAAAATAAATTACAAAACGTTAATCTAATTGACAAAATCCAGTTAATATAAGCTGCAAAATACGAATCAATAGATTGATTCTAAAAAGATAAATTTCTTATTTTGACAGATGCAAAAAGTATCTCAATTGATTTGACTCCCATTCAAATGTGTTCTCATTTTATATAAATACTTATAGAATCTCGATTTGAATCATCGAACGTTCAGGAACAGGACTTTCTTACATTATCTATATATTGATAATATCCGTTAGTTAAAATGGTAGGCAAAAAAATAACTGTTGAGTGTTAAATTTTGAATTTTTTAACGGTCCAAATTATAACTCATTCTATTGTCATAATATTGTTCACTGCCTATGGTACGAAAGTGGGGTGAGCTACTCCCAATTTCTTATGATTATTATAAGAGAAAAAGTATATATTTTAGTGCTTAATGTATCGGAAATCTTTATCTGTATATTTACATGTCGCTTTTAATGTTATCTCTGTGAGCAGTAGCTATAAATATAGTTATCATTGTACTATTGACATCTCATCAAGTGACCACAAATTGTCATTTTTCTAACCAAAATTAAACTTCATCTGATCAGTTGTGAAAATTTGAAATTTTTGGATTTTATTAAGTTTTAATTTATTAAGCCACAGTATAAAGACATGCAGTAACTCAGGTTTCAAAGGTTATATTTATGTAGGTACAGCATCGTAGCTAAGGGTATGTGCAGCCAAGCCAAGATATTTTTTTATAAATTTGATTTACTAATAGATAAGTCACAGTCATATTTGGTCGCTAAGTATATTACATGTTCAAAGTTAATTTACAACCATTAATAATAAACATCATTTGCATAATATGATTTGTATTCAGTTTAGAAGTATAAAAAAATATTGCCCCCTAAAAAAAAGATGAAAAGAAATTTTTAAACCACACTTTTCCAACAATGTAAAAAACGCGCCAATACTATCTAACATATGCCATCTCTCAAGATAACAGCTAGTGCTGCCGAAATAAAGCACTTAACTCTAGGGATGTTTCTTATCGATAACTTTTGCATTTTTTGCGTCTTTAATGCTCAAAATATAAATAACTAAATAAACAAAAACCATTGTGGGCATTGAAGATGCACTTTCCACTACACCAGGTGGCGGCTAAGTCATGGCCATTTTTTTTATTTTCAACGTTTCTTTTTAAATTATTGTTGTCAATTTATTCATTTTTAAAGGAATTGAATTTCTTTAAAACATGGATTGATTAGTATGTACATTTGTCGGCTTGTTGTCTCATGAGGATTGCGGCCATGATAGTGTCAAACCCCTAGCTGGAAATCTATATAAGTATGATTCTTATAGAAATTGTTGAATTTATCAACAAAGAAAACAAAGTATTAGATGCTGCAGACGCTTTAAAGGCCAAAATAGATTTTTAAAAAATACGTCAAAAGTATGTTTTCTAAGCTACTGTTTGTAAACGTGTACTGTGGCTTTTTATTTAATCAAAATTTTCTAGTCTAAAAGTATTTAGTACTAAAGTTTAAGTTAACTTTAATAATAAACTTTAAGTATCTGAAACCAAACATTTAATTTTAGTTGACATAGTATAATATTAAAAAAGTTATTTTATTACATAATCATATCTAGTCTATGGATCTAGTCTTTTCTAGTTTTGATCTAAATAAATATGCCATAATAAATTGAAAAAATCGCTGCATGCAATTGTCGGGCAATGCGATATCTGTATTTTTGTAGGTACCTACTCTATAGTATAATTGATCAGTCGGTGGCATAGTTTATAACAATAGCTAACCCATTTTCTCTTAAACACTAGTGTTATAGAAAAATCGACTAACGATCAATCGATACTTGCCACCCAAAGTCTCTCATAAAATCAATAGCACTATTGAAGTATACTATCGTCTTATTCACCACTATACTATCGATAACAAGTGTTGCATCAATAGCATCGGTAGTATTTAAAAGTAAACTCACTCGATAGTGCTATCAATTTTATTAGTGATTAAGGGGCCATTCGATACCCGATCAATACTATCGATAAACAATCTATTTTCACGCAACACTCAAAACAAAGTGATGCAGACTTTATGGCGGTTAGGATATTGCCATTTTAAATTTATAAAAAAGATAAAAAGGACCATCTAACCAGTAGCACGTGGATATTTATTAGATCTCAAGTTATTTATATTTGGTAACGAGTGCTTTCTGACAAATACAATTTAGGGGTCTTCAAGTCACGAACGAATAGGTTCGTGACTTAAAGACCCCTAAATTGGCAAGCACGTCACATCCTAAATCGCATCGTCGCTTACCATCTGGTGAGATAGTAGTCAAGCGCCTACCTAAATACTAGGCGATGCAGTCGCTAAGCATAAAGCTACGCTACCACCATATATTGGAGCGAAACGTAATACCTAAAAAAAGAAAATAAAATTTTTGTTTCGATAGGAATTTTTGCAAATTTCAAAATTCGGGTCAGTCATAATCTGGTCTTTAACCTGTTGATTCGATTCCACACAAAAAATATTAAAATCGGTTAAGAACTCGGAAGTTATGGCGTAACGGACATGGCGGCATTAAAGCTATGAAAGCCAATACAAATTATTTTTCAGATGTATTGCCTTTACTTAATGCTAAATCCATACAAGAAAGCGTCTCCATTTTTGTCTATTCTGCGCCGCCACAAAGTTTGAATCTCACTCCAAACCTCTTTACTTACATAAACATTCCTTTTATGAAAAAAAAATACATCAGCACTAAATAAGCTACATAATCTATATTTATTTACATTAAGTAAACCAAATATATTTTTAATCTGTTATTTACAATAAGGATGTGAATATGACACAATTTTCATAATAAAGCATTATTCCTTTCGTCGTATCGAAAACTTGATATATTATCTGTAACATACTTATTCAGCCAATTGATTATGGCTCAAAGGTCTTTGTAACCAAGCCAAAACCCCTTATAAAAAAAAAGCCAATTGATTTGATGGAATAATGATTTCAGTATTGCCTTACAAAACTATATAGTCTTTTCTATTTTAACAGATGATAAAAAATGTCTCTTATGACTTCACTATCCAATCCCTTATCAGTTAATCTACTGTTACGCCTATTTTAAGAGCTTTAACACCGTATATATACCTTATTTTAATTATTAAAAACATTTTAGTTTAAGGATACCGATTGTTATGAAATTTAGTAGAAAACATTTTAAATAATATAATGTTACTTAAAAGTAGAGCAATTTTAAAATGTTCCATAGTCAGATTTTTTTTTTATTAAACTTTTCTGAAAAAATCAATTAACTTTCTAAAATATATACCTACTTATTTAATATACTTGGACTTAAAAAAATGTATGAAATGTGAGCGTTTGTTAACGCTCTTAAAATTATCAAACTTAAATTATTTCATTGGCAATTTCAAAATTCTTGCTAAAATAAAAAAAAAAGATGTTCGATTGATGTTGAGACTTAAATATTAAAATTGTGATAGGTGTTTTATTTAAATATCATTTTATATATAAATATTTACTATTCTTATGTATTAAATAGACGATGTAACCTTATTGGATGCATAAACAGTTGAGATAAAAAAAAGTAGGTTATTCCTACATCGACCGTGAATATTTTTGTATTCATTAAGTGTATTACCAATGTATAAATATTCTAAATTATTGACGTAATTAAAGTCACAGATATGCGTCGAATCACAAATATATGAATGAGAGTAGAGAAATAAAATTTTAGTAACCGTTTCAGTATAGTAGTTTCGAACCAGCGATCTCGTGACAAAATAACTGAAAAGAATTTTACCATCTAAAGGAGCCTTTCTTTCTTCCATATAAGTAAGGCTAAATATGTACCTAAGATTCAAAGATACCAAAAAATTGCTAAAAAATTGTATATTCCGAAAAAAATACTTATTTATTTTTAAATACATTTGTACCACTAAATAAAATCATTCAAAAATATACATTACTTGCAACAAATGTTTTCTTTTTAGCTGGTAAACACAATTGTTTTGAGTTTGAAGCGTTTTGTAGCTTAAAGTTATATAAACATTTTTCGATATTCAGTCTTAAACATAAAATGTATACAAGTTTATCAGCAACATACTGCTTTATGAATTCTTCTGTTTTTAATATATACAGTAGGATCAAGAGCGAAAATAGATATTTCTTGCTATTGCGAATCATTCTAAGCGTTTAGTTATTTTATCAGCCTACGGACTTTACTAAAATACCGTGTTCCAGAGCCGCGAAAAACTTGTCAAAATCTAACCGACTGTCACACACAAGTGCCACATTAGCGTTTCGTTCTACGCAGTTGTGATTTAGTGTATAATTTATTGTGTTTTATTAACTTTATAAAAATCTAATTTATGGGTATATTATATATAAAATAAGAGTTGGTACATTATTATGAATATTTTCAAATAACTTGTACCAAGGTACATTTTTGGCCCGAAAAGAAAGGTCTCCTTTTTCAAACTATTCAAATAACAAATAAAAAATTAAATGATAAATTTGAATACGAAATTATTAATTGTGACAGGTAATAATTTTTTTTTTCCGTAAATTTGTGACTTTTTATTTTGTTGCGTAGGCATAAACTAAAATCTTCAATAGCCTATCCAATGGTGTGTACGATACTCAACAGTTCCATGAAATATACATAAGAGGACTGTAAGTGGCCGTTCTACATGTATTAAGGTGCAGTTCTTTGACAACAGTTTTTCGCTTTCGCGCCTATTCCATTGACGTCGAAGGTATACAGCCATTGTCGATAGAAAAAATATTACAATTCACTGCAAGAGTTTAATGATAAAAGTAATAAAAATAATAATTTATTTGATCATAATTAAAATTTTTGCAATGAAACAGTTCCATACAAATTAAGTGGCCAATCGATGTTATGTTGCAATTGCCACTTTCGCGCCAAATTTAAGTTATTTGACGTCGATAATGTACAGCCACGTCCGTCTTTAACTTTGGTTGATATTCTTTGCCTCTATTTTTTTGTTAATTTTAATCATATGGAACGGCAAAGGCTATCCACTGTTTCCTTCCCGATGTCAAAATCGTTGACAATTTGACAGAATACAGAATTGTTGACAATTTATAATTATTTCATATAAGGAAAAACACAAAAAATAAAAATAAAAAAAAATACTTATTATAACCAAACAGACAGCAGACAGTAAGAGGTACTTGCCCTTTTTTAAATTAGCCTTAATATATTAGCGTTGGCTACCAATATTTTAACACGAACTGACTATAATAAACGCTTTTTATAAATCAAACAAATAATAGTTTTTTATAAAGTACCTATGCATTCTATGAAATCAATGGATTAATAAAAGATTGGAGTGATTTGGGGATATTATTTAAAATTAACAGGCATATTTTACCGGATCATACAATCACTTGTTTTATTATTTTCATAATCTTGTGTTATAATACACATATCGGCGCCCTTTTAAAAGACAAGTTCATAGACACTGGTTTTATCAAAAAAGCGATAATGCAAAAAGTACGTAGTATATTTTGTAACAAATAATTCTATAGGTTCACTTAAATATTTCTAACATTTTTAAATTGTTCCAAATTGTTACGAATTCCAGATTTTACTACACAGATACTAGGCCACAGATTAGATATACCCAAAACAGTCCGACTGATTGAGCCACAATAAATCCTTAAAAATAAAATAGGCTACTGAAGATTTAAATGAAGAGATTGTAAAATGCGACCATTGACATAATCAATAAATCACAAATAAATAATAAAATAATTACTGCACGTAGATCTATCTGTTGAATTTATTCCCGAGTCTAAGGTTATATGTATAAACGAATTAAAGCGATAAATTATTAAAATGAAATAAATAAATAGGTGATAAAAGAACAGCATGTGCTATGTTCATAATAGTTAATATTGTTTTTAACAATGCTCAGTGGATGAATTGTTTATTTACGTTGTAATGTTGTTTTTATAAGAAAATTAAAAAAAATTGTTCCCAAAATTTTGTTGTTTTTATTTCGCATCTTACACGACGCGATACAAAATTGCACCGTTTATATTGTCGTTCCTGGTTGTCGGATTGATTATATATAGATTGTCGGTCATGCATTAGAGTCTGTAGTAACGTTACTTTCTATTCTACGATTGATCCACCTGGATCTCAATAACAATACGAAAATCTGATTGGTCATAGAGTTAGTCGGAATTTGTCGGCAAAGCAGCAGCCCAAGCACGATTGCTTAACCGCTTAAAACTAGGGCAGAAAGTAACATTTTTTTAATGTTCAGTGCTTCATAAATGACGCGTGAGAACGCCGGCGTTCAATTGAGCCTTGACTGAAGTTTCGATAAAAAAACAAAGACCCCGGCGATCTTATGAGCCTAGAATAGTTAAAATGTGCTAACCTAGCAATGCTAGTAAAGCGCAGTTACAACGGATGATATAAAATAGTAGATAACAGTAATATATTAAAATTGTTTTCTTAAAGTGTAATAAATGTATTTAACTTTAACAGGTTTTTAGGTGTTCTATTTTAAGAAATATTCTATAATATATTTCTACCGCAAAGCAGCAGTGCTTGCATTGCTGTGTTCCGGTTTGAAGGGTAAGATATGGCAGTGAAATTACTGGGTACAGTGACTTTACATCTTGTGTCGCAATTGGCAACGTACACTGTGGTTCTTGTGGGGGTTGCAGTTTTGCTGCGAATCTCACAAGAGCCACATGTATTTTAGGTGACTGTTGCCACTTACCATCAGGTGGGCAGTTTGCTTGTTTGCCAACTTTCTGCAATAATAAAAAATAATAATAATAATAATAATTCCTATAAAGTTACAGTCAACAACACATCAACGTATACAAAAATGTCAAACCTCTAACTCTATAGATAATCACGTTTTCACTACATCGTTTCGTTTTACGCGATACCGACAAATTCTGATACTTGCCTGACAAACTCCGACAAACTACCGATTAAATTTATGAGCAATCAGATTTTCACTGCGTCGTTTCATATTCGAGATCTAAATGGGCAAGCTGTGGTGACATTGCTATAGCTGAGCCACACGTATCTCCTAAACGGTACACCGACAAACCCTGATACTTGGATGACGAATTCCGACAAATTACCGACAAACTACCGACTAATTGCAACTGCAACTTTATGAGCAATCAGCTGGGCTTGCCCAGGTCTGGCTGCGGTGGATAGCAGAGAGGACGGGCAGGACTAAAATGTTTTGACTGCAGACCACCCAGTCTCCCGCTCCAAATAATAAAAATGGTTTCATTTCTCGAAATAAAATATTATAATATAATATACAAAGAAACATCCGATTCCTTACTCATGAGTAGGCGAAGCATACCCCTCATGGACTTAGGACTCGACTACCTTTGTCAGCGACCGTGACTTCGAAACAATAGTACCGTACATTAAAGAGAAGAATGGTAAGAGGCTACTTCTATTTTTGCCTTGATCTGAGCAGTAAAAGAACCCGCAGTAGTTTGTTTTAGCGTCCTCAAGGCTTTGTAAGCAAAAGAAAGACACCACTCGCCCACTCCATTGGTGACGATACAGATGTCTATGATTGTCCACAATCTGCCCACCGAATATGACAAACGACCTGAACATCGCCTTGAATGTAGCAAGCTGCTTTAGTAAACTAGACATGTGTCGCTTTTTAAGGATCTGATTCAGTGTTCCGAAACATAAATGTGATACGAATTGTTCGGTACAGTTGCCCGGTGTTAAATGTGTCACTTGGAACTCGATCATCTCGACGGATGCGAAGACGAACGGAACAACGCGAGTGAATGAGAGAGAAGCGAAATGCGCGCACAGCGCTGAGACATACAAACATGTACATAATACGACAATCATTGTAAATGAAATTCATTTTTTAATACGTCTTTACCGTTCGTCTAATTTAATACGTTTTTAAGCACCGCGAGGTAAATTTTCGGGAAGACAACTCGTATTTCTCAAACTTAAATTACTAACCTATATCTATGCTACTTAGCATACTTCAATAAACTGCCCATTTCACATTCAAGATGTATTTCAAGAAGAACGGGCGCAAGAAACCCGTTAGCTTTAACAAAAGTAACATCCGTCGTCACCATACATAAGCCATAAAATCCGTAATGACATACATAAACTTAATTTTCTATTATTACTATATCAAACCATAGTTAAGAGTTATTTTCTATTAAAACACGAAGTAGTAACCATGGCAACCATACTCAACGAAGATTATAGTATTCTTTGTCAAAATCTCCCCATAAAATATTCCCACGGTTTTCGTTCTCCCAAAAGTTACCCATAATTTTTAATACTCGCCAAATTACTACTATTTAAAGGTCGTGTTTAATCTCAATTTCTTGACATCGTTGCATGCAAAAACATAGCAACAAATTATACGTACCTACCGAGAAACACGGTCGGGACGGGATGGCACATGAAAAAAAAGTTAATGGTGAATTTTGCCCCGCCCCGTCCAAGATCCCGTCACGTATGCGCCTTACCTTCTCTGATGCTGTAGTGATGTGATTGTTTTGTTTCGCGCGCATGCATGACGTCATCAGGAATACCGATCATGCATCCGGCACCTCGGGAATCCTGAATACATAGATACTTAGATAATGATAGAAGATAATAGATTGCAGTGATGAATTATTTTATTTATTCATAATAAACGATAATTATTTCACTGAAGTAATGTCTTTTTATTTAACTAATTACTGGTACCTGGAGAGAAAACAGCTATAAAATGTCGGTATTTATAATATAGCTCGGTGAAGTCTAGAAGTCAAGAAAAGTAGGTATAAAATTGGTTTCATTATCTCACAGATCCTTATAAAAAGTGTGGTGTTCTACTTCCTTCTCTCTTTTTTGCCATGAAGGATGTAATCATCTTCTGTTTTTTTTCATCATTTAATGCAAGCTATATCTTCTAAAATCGGCATAAATTTGGTCCAGCACTAGCACATCTATAGGGGGCGTGTTTGTTTTTACAGGCGTATGCTATGTCTTATTATTTTGTTATTGCATTAATTTAAAAGGAAAAGTGAAGTTTTCAAAAAAAAAATAGAATAAGAAGAATAGATTAACACAACACACTTCCTAACACAAGTAAAACTTTTGCTTAAAAGGCAGCTCCAACTACTTATTATTGTATTAGACTAAGATACTGAAATAAATATTTTGGATTTTGGAATTTTTGGATTTTGGAGATTAGACTTCTTATTTTATAGTGTATAATATATAGTATATATTGTTAAATGAAATAAAATAAAAAATTGTTTTTTTTTTGACAGTAAATATATCATTGTGCTATTTGACATTTCAAATTTGGTAGCACTAAAAAAAGTGCTTTAGACCACACGACTTAAGTAAAACTTCTTTAGCTCCATTTATATTTATAATAGATATACGAAACGTAACTGACTATGAGAGAGAGAGAAAGAATATACGAAACGTAACTATCTCTTTTTATCTTCACTAACTTATATCTCCCTCTTAACTTCCGTTCGCCTCGCCCGATCACTCTTTTCGTAACGCTCTCGTCACGTCATCAGCTCACTCCCCAAGTGAAGCGTAAAGAAGTTTTACTTCAAAAAACACCCTTAACCCTTTCAACACTTCATTTTATTTCTTTAGAAAATAATAATTTTTTACCGGTCTGTACTTTTTAGTACAGGAAATGGAATAGAAATACGATTGATATATTTTTTTATCCCAGTAGTATGTTATGGTAGGGATATTTATAATAGAAAAAATAAACACTTAGAAAATAATAAATGTATGTATTTATTATCATAAATTTTATCGATATTTAATTAAATAACATCAATACTGTAACACTTTTTATAACACCTTTGCTCATAAAGCTGATGTAATTCCACCGGTTTTAAATATGTAAAGCGGGTCATAAAAAACGCGTGTGTTACCAAAGCAAATAGGAATTTGTTATAGTCCATACAAATTCCATAACAGTATTATTTGCCATTTCGCGCGCTGTTGCTATTCAAACGAACTAATCCCCGCTCGTTAAAATCGCGGGAAAGCAACAGTGTACATTCACAGATCGAGTTTATTTAATAATAATAACATAATTAAAAAACCAACTACAACTACTTATCATTTTAATAATTGTAATTTCACTGTTTCAATAATTAAAAATGAAAAAAATATAAAATGATTTTTTTTCTGTTTCCTCGCAAATGTGTTAAAAAACGTCGTACGTAATGTAATGTACTATTATAATTTTATTAGTAAAATGAATGAAATATTTCGTAAAATATTTGCGCAGTCACACCTCTATCACACTACTATTGACACTGAACAGGCATGAACCTGTTGATACACTACAATTACGGTACTACCAACTTCACAACATAAGGATAATACCATAAACTACTGGAATACTCATATTCCATACATTTTGGGACAAAAATGACATACATATAATTTTTCAAAAATGTTTGGGATAATTAATATCCCAGCAGTGTTGTAAGGGTTAAGCTTAGGTTAGGTTGCCAATTGTATTTTTCTGACCATCAATTACTATTTTTATGATAATTTAAATAAGTGCCTTTTAATTTTTTCGGTGTGAAGTTATCCTGAAATAATAACTCGGGTTGGTTGGAATCACAATATTTATTAACTTACTAAGAAATGTCGCTTAAATAATATTACATATCTTTCTACTCTATTACCCACTGTAGAACATTAGTTTTGCAGGCATAGCACCGGTACCGAAACTGTAATCAAAATATATCATTTTTAATAAAATATCCATGGTGAAGTAATTTTTCTTTTTTTTAATATTAAAGAAGAGAATACGTCACTATTATCTATAAAGAGCCATTAAATATTATAAAGAGGCAATGCGCTATGGTCATTTGGTTATTATTTCAACTGCAATTGGAATTTAGTTATAAATTAAGATAGATCCGTATTAATAGACTATTTTTAAATATTTCTAACTTAAGTTATGGAAGGATTAAATTGTATATACATCGAGGATTTTATTTCATTCAAAACTTTTTGGGTGTTTACGTACAAACAAATATATTTCCAATAAAATTGATGTTAGAGTGAGAAGGTTCTCTTTAATTAAAATAGGGCCTACAGTGGACACTTGTCGTATAAAAAATGTCTCAAACTTATTTTTGAAGTGAAACTCCTTTAGCATAGTTGTGATTTGAAAGTCGATGAAACGAAGAAGCGACAGTAAAAAGAGACAGACACATAAATTCATATGATTTAACGTAGGAGAAAATGAGATAGGAAGCATTATGTACGTGTTTGTGTGCGCATGCGTAGTACAAAGCTTGAGAGAAGGCATCATAACAACCGTGTTATTTTGTATACGGGTACATATAATTTTTGAAGGTTTCACTTCTACCACGTGTGAATTGCACACATGCTTTTTTTTCTAACAATGTGTTAGACATTCAGTGCAAAATAGCTTTCACATTTTTGGATCTGGGTACCCTATCCAGCGGTGGATAAATTAACATAAATGAATATAAGATATCACATCCATGGTTCTGAACCCAAGAAAGCTAAAGTACTTGTGTTATGGAATTCAGGAACAACGAAGGAACTTTGCCCAGACAATATTGCCCAGAGCCGAGGCAATATAGACAAGTTAGTTTTCTAAATTGACTCGGAGTGAATCGAAGCCGGGATCAAGGAGGTAGATACGCTTACCTTGATTATTTTACTTCCAGCGGTTGTTCTCGTAGTCCCATTTGGATGCTAGTCCATCAATTGGATTCACCTTCAGGTCAAGCATACGTTTAAGCTGAGCCTTCTGGTTCTCTTCGCTCATGGATTCAGGCAATGGGCTGTATACTGAAACAAAAGAAAAAAAAAACAAATTTAAATTGATTATATTTAAATTATAATAGAAAAAAATTAAAAGATCTTGCTTGAATTAAACCATATACTTAATATTTTATATTTTCTTTGCATTTTTTTTCACAACATATTTTTAATAGTAATTTACTATAAAAATCGAGTTCACAAGTGAATTCTCCCAATTGAGCTACCGAGCCTTGTGAACACCCATCGAAATTTTCAAGTACCTTTCCAATTTTATGCTGATTTCTCGTCTGAGAATTCACTTGTGAACCGAATTGATTTTTTCTAGTATTTTTCTATTATAATAGTTTAATATATACTATTATGGTTATGACTTTCTGGCTGCTACTGAAGGTCAAAAACTGGACAAGTGCGAGTTGATCTCGTACAAAGAGAGTTCCGTATGATATATCTGAACAAACGTAGTTGAAATATATGAACTACACATTTCAACTGCAAATGTATAAAAAATATTTCTTTATGCAATGTTATGACAAATTATCTGTTTACGATTTTTTCTTTAACTTGCCACATTGTGCCACTTGTAAAAAAAATTAAGATTAAAATTAAATATGAAAATTCCCAGACACAGTGTTTGACTACAATGAACTCTGAAACTACTCAACCGTTTTTGATTTTTATATTTTCCTGGATTTGACTTCGGACTTAGGTTTCATTTAAAACACAGCAGCATTATGTACATATATGACAGGTCAAAATAAAATCTCACCGAACATCTTCATAGCCATATAGATCCAGACGGAGATGGAGCTGATCAGCAGTGTCCACCCTACGACTCCCTTCCACTCTCCGGTGGGAGCCTGGAACTCAGCAAAGGTCTGGCAGAAGGATGCTCGGTACAAAGCTTTCTTCTCCTCTATGGTCAGTTTGCGCCAGTCACCCTTCTCTTTTTCGCGGAGGACCTGCACAGCAGATGTTCCATATAATTTTTTTGATCGAAATGAATATAAATGTATTTAATTACACTAAAAATAAATTTATTTTAAATCTTCCAATGTTTATTCAGGACATCTTTTAACTGTTTTATAATTTTCATATATTTAATGCCTTTTTCAATGCGATCTTTTAAGATAAATTATTATAATAGAAAAATACTAGAAAAAATCGACTCGGGTCACAAGTGAATTCTCAGGTGGGAATCGAACCCGCAACCTTTGGAAATCCGGGCCAATGCTCTCCCAATTGAGCTACCGAGCCTTGTGAACATACGTCAAAATTTTCTGGTACCTTTCTGATTTTATGCTATAGGCCAGCGTTGTTTCATCAAGTATTATTTCTATTATAATAATTTATCTTTTAACTGACATAAATTCGTCAGATTTACTAAAGTAACTTTTACACAGGCCCAGAACTTGAATTATTTCAAGGCAGAGCAAAAATCTAAAAAATGCTGCCCCTACCGGCCGATATTTTAATTTATATCATCATGATCATTCAGTGAAAGAAATACTGATGGATTCAGA
Source organism: Calamotropha paludella (assembly GCA_927399485.1). Lineage (NCBI taxonomy): Eukaryota > Metazoa > Arthropoda > Insecta > Lepidoptera > Crambidae > Calamotropha > Calamotropha paludella. Next base: position 1,535,192 of record OV656822.1, read on the forward strand.
AAAAAATATGTTCATATTTATAATCCAACCCACCTGATTCTAGCTAACTAGAGAATACGATGTTGTCTCCATACTTTGTCCAATGTAGGATGATACTTTTGACAGGTGTCACTTCCTTATTGCTACGAACTAAGGTTGCGTTTGTTTCCTTGTTTGGCTTGACATTGCAACAGCAATTTTATACCCTCCATATAGGTGTCAACTGTCAAAAGTTACACCTACATTGGACAAAGTATATTATAAAATTATTTACTAAATTTTTTTACTTTATCTTCAAATCATTAATTATTAACAGGATTCCTAAATCTTTTTTAAGTGTTTTAAAAATTCTTACATGGTTCCTCAAAGAAAAATCTTTTAAATAATATCTCACCTTGATATCACCGGTTTCAGGACGGAATCTCACAGCGGGCATTGGGAAGTCAGGTCTGTCTATGTAATTGGGTTGGCCATTGAATCCGTATCCGACCCACTCACGGTTGCCAATCTGGAAAAAATAGTAATAACATATAAATTATTTTACATTTATGCATAAAGAAAAATGCATAAAATATATAAAAATTATAAAAAGTAATAACATATGTTAAAATTTTGTGCGAGTGAGTGTGACATTCTAAATTGCTGCACATTTAATTAACAAAGTTATTTAATACTAGCGGCCCATCCCGGCTTCGCACAGGTGGACAAAATTCTTTAATTTTTTTCTATTATTAAATATTTTTTCCGTTAGCGCCATCTAGCGTCCGGTAGACGAACTACTTGCGCTAAACGCGTTGGTGCTGACCCGGTCACCCGTTGTTGTGTCTCAGATATAGATGTCGATGTACCGAAATGAATCTCGCTAACGTTTCGGTTCTACGACTACACATATAGCTAACCGTTCTTAGCCTTCTTGAATGTTATTCTTAGGCATCATGGTAACGCGTATACAATGAAAAAAGAGCGGGAAAAAGAGCGGACAGACAAACACACAAACCACTGTGATCTTATAGATTGACAAATAAACTAGAGGCATAATAATACCAGTATGCCAGTCGTATTTACAACAATATTGAAAGTATATGCAGTTGCCATTGACTATGTTATGTATTGACTTAGTCATGTATCGATTGATAGTTATGGTAAATTCAGCACATGGGAAGCGCAATATGCTTCTTGCAACTAGGGAATATGTTTTTATTATTTAATTATTAATCAAGACAAACATTCAAATAAAGCAGCGACCTGCAAAACCGTTGGTACAGTTTGACTGCAAGATCATAAGTCTCTAACTTAATAGTATCTTATATTACATAAGTAGGTAGCACATTTTTATGTAGCTGAAACTAGCGGCGGCTGAGCGGAGCAAGTCCAGGGCCGAAGCGCACCAATAGGCGCCCCGTACAAAAATCAAACAAGTTGATGATAATGATTGAATAATTGAATAATTCAGGAAAAAACTATCAATTAAATATGTTATTCGATGAAAACAATAAAATGCAATAGACTGATTATAGTAAATTCCTTATGATTAAATATAAAAAAAATGTAGATTTTTCGAAATGTTTAAACTTTTATATGAAGTCGACGAACGTGATTTTCGATTTTTTGAAATTTTTTGTTTATAACAATTGTTTGCAGTCTTTTAGAAACTATTTATCGATTAATTATCAATCTTTATACATATTTCAACAAAGAAAACAATATCCCGTTGCGGATCACTCATGTGTTCAGACCTTAATGTGGAGTCAAAGATTGCGAATTTAGGTCTTTTATGGTTTTTTGTTTATAACAATTGTTTGTAGTCTTTTAGAAATTACTTATCCATTAATTATCAATCTTTATACATATTTCAATAAAGAAAAAAATATCCCGTTGCGAATCACGCATGTGTTTTAACATTTATATGGCGTCAAAGATCGCGAATTTCTATTTTTTATGGTTTTTTGTTTATAACAATTGTTTGCAGTCTTTTAGGAATTATTTATCGATTAATTATCAATCTTTATACATATATCAACGAAGAAAAAAATATCCCGTTGCGGATCACGCATGTGTTCTAACTTTTATATGGAGTCAAAGATCGCGAATTTCGATTTTTTATGGTTTTTTGTTTATAACAATTGTTTGCAGTCTTTTAGGAATTATTTATCAATTAATTATTAATCTTTATACATATTTCAACGAAGAAAAAAATATCCCGTTGCGGATCACTCATGTGTTCAGACTTTTATATGGAGTCAAAATCGCGAATTTCGATTTTTCATGGTTTTTTGTTTATAACAATTGTTTGCAGTCTTTAAAAAATTATTTATCGATTAATTATCAATCTTTATACATATTCCAACGAAGAAAAAAATATCCCGTTGCGGATCACGCATGTGTTCCAACTTTTATATGGCGTCAAAGATCGCGAATTTCGATTTTTTATGGTTTTTTGTTTATAACAATTGTTTGCAGTCTTTTAGGAATTATTTATCGATTAATTATCAATCTTTATACATATTTCAACGAAGAAAAAATATCCCGTTGCGGATCACTCATGTGTTCAGACTTTTATATGGAGTCAAAGATCGCGAATTTAGGTTTTTTATGGTTTTTTGTTTATAACAATTGTTTGCAGTCTTTAAAAAACTATTTATCAATTAATTATCAATCTTTATACATATTTCAACAAAGAAAAAAATATCCCGTTGCGTATCACGCATGTGTTCAGACATTTATATGGCGTCAAAGATCGCGAATTTCTATTTTTTATGGTTTTTTGTTTATAACAATTGTTTGCAGTCTTTTAGGAATTATTTATCGATTAATTATCAATCTTTATACATATATCAACGAAGAAAAAAATATCCCGTTGCGGATCACGCATGTGTTCTAACTTTTATATGGAGTCAAAGATCGCGAATTTCTATTTTTTATGGTTTTTTGTTTATAACAATTGTTTGCAGTCTTTTAGGAATTATTTATCGATTAATTATCAATCTTTATACATATATCAACGAAGAAAAAAATATCCCGTTGCGGATCACGCATGTGTTCTAACTTTTATATGGAGTCAAAGATCGCGAATTTCGATTTTTTATGGTTTTTTGTTTATAACAATTGTTTGCAGTCTTTTAGGAATTATTTATCAATTAATTATCAATCTTTATACATATTTCAACGAAGAAAAAAATATCCCGTTGCGGATCACTCATGTGTTCAGACTTTTATATGGAGTCATAGATCGCGAATTTCGATTTTTTATGGTTTTTTGTTTATAACAATTGTTTGCAGTCTTCAAATAACTATTTATCGATTAATAATCAATCTTTATACATACTTCCACGAAGAAAAAAATATCCCGTTGCGAATCACGCATGTGTTTTAACTTTTATATGGCGTCAAAGATCGCGAATTTCGATTTTTTATGGTTTTTTGTTTATAACAATTGTTTGCAGTCTTCAAATAACTATTTATCGATTAATTATCAATCTTTATACATATTTCAACAAAGAAAAAAATATCCCATTGCGAATCACGCATGTGTTTTAACTTTTATATGGCGTCAAAGATCGCGAATTTCGATTTTTTATGGTTTTTTGTTTATAACAATTGTTTGCAGTCTTTTAATAACTATTTATCGATTAATTATCAATCATTATACATACTTTCACGAAGAAAAAAATATCCCGTTGCGAATCACGCATGTGTTTTAACTTTTATATGGCGTCAAAGATCGCGAATTTTGATTTTTTATGGTTTTTTGTTTATAACAATTGTTTGCAGTCTTTAAATAACTATTTATTGATTAATTATCAATCTTCATACATATTTCAACAAAGAAAAAAATATCCCGTTGCGGATCACTCATGTGTTCAGACCTTAATGTGGAGTCAAAGATCGCGAATTTAGGTCTTTTATGGTTTTTGTTTATAACAATTGTTTGCAGTCTTTTAGAAATTATTTATCGATTAATTATCAATCTTTATACATATTTCAACAAAGAAAAGAATATCCCGTTGCGGATCACGCATGTGTTCTAACTTTTATATGGAGTCAGAGATCGCGAATTTAGGTTTTTTATGGTTTTTTGTTTATAACAATTGTTTGCAGTCTTCAAATAACTATTTATCGATTAATAATCAATCTTTATACATACTTCCACGAAGAAAAAAATATCCCGTTGCGAATCACGCATGTGTTTTAACTTTTATATGGCGTCAAAGATCGCGAATTTCGATTTTTTATGGTTTTTTGTTTATAACAATTGTTTGCAGTCTTCAAATAACTATTTATCGATTAATTATCAATCTTTATACATATTTCAACAAAGAAAAATATATCCCGTTGCGAATCACGCATGTGTTTTAACTTTTATATGGCGTCAAAGATCGCGAATTTCGATTTTTTATGGTTTTTTGTTTATAACAATTGTTTGCAGTCTTTTAATAACTATTTATCGATTAAATATCAATCTTTATACATACTTCCACGAAGAAAAAAATATCCCGTTGCGAATCACGCATGTGTTTTAACTTTTATATGGCGTCAAAGATCGCGAATTTTGATTTTTTATGGTTTTTTGTTTATAACAATTGTTTGCAGTCTTTAAATAACTATTTATTGATTAATTATCAATCTTCATACATATTTCAACAAAGAAAAAAATATCCCGTTGCGGATCACTCATGTGTTCAGACCTTAATGTGGAGTCAAAGATCGCGAATTTAGGTCTTTTATGGTTTTTTGTTTATAACAATTGTTTGCAGTCTTTTAGAAATTATTTATCGATTAATTATAAATCTTTATACATATTTCAACAAAGAAAAGAATATCCCGTTGCGGATCACGCATGTGTTCTAACTTTTATATGGAGTCAGAGATCGCGAATTTAGGTTTTTTTATGGTTTTTTGTTTATAACAATTGTTTGCAGTCTTTTAGGAATTATTTATCGATTAATTATCAATCTTTATACATATTTCAATCAAGAAAAAAATATCCCGTTGCGGATCACTCATGTGTTCAGACTTTTATATGGAGTCAAAGATCGCGAATTTAGGTTTTTTATGGTTTTTTGTTTATAACAATTCTTTGCAGTCTTTTAGAAATTATTTATCGATTAATTATCAATCTTTATACATATTTCAATTAAGAAAAAAATATCCCGTTGCGGATCACTCGTGTGTTCAGACTTTTATATGGAGTCAAAGATCGCGAATTTAGGTTTTTTATGGTTTTTTGTTTATAACAATTGTTTGCATTTTTTTAGAAATTATTTATCGATTAATTATCAATCTTTATACATATTTCCACAAAGAAAAAATAACCCGTTGCGGATCACGCATGTGTTCTAACTTATAAAAGTTTTAACTTATAAAAGTTAATCAATTAATCAATTAATAATTTCTAAAAGACTGCAAAGAATTGTTATAAACAAAAAACCATAAAAGACCTAAATTCGCAATCTTTGACTCCACATTAAGGTCTGAACACATGCGTGATCCGCAACGGGATATTTTTTTCTTTGTGGAAATATGTATAAAGATTGATAATTAATCGATAAATAGTTTTTTAAAGACTGCAAACAATTGTTATAAACAAAAAACCATAAAAAACCTAAATTCGCGATCTTTGACTCCATATAAAAGTCTGAACACACGAGTGATCCGCAACGGGATATTTTTTTCTTGATTGAAATATGTATAAAGATTGATAATTAATCGATAAATAATTTCTAAAAGACTGCAAAGAATTGTTATAAACAAAAAACCATAAAAAACCTAAATTCGCGATCTTTGACTCCATATAAAAGTATGAACACATGAGTGATCCGCAACGGGATATTTTTTTCTTGATTGAAATATGTATAAAGATTGATAATTAATCAATAAATAATTTCTAAAAGACTGCAAAGAATTGTTATAAACAAAAAACCATAAAAGACCTAAATTCGCAATCTTTGACTCCACATTAAGGTCTGAACACATGAGTGATCCGCAAAGGGATATTTTTTTCTTGATTGAAATATGTATAAAGATTGATAATTAATCGATAAATAATTTCTAAAAGACTGCAAACAATTGTTATAAACAAAAAACCATAAAAAACCTAAATTCGCGATCTTTGACTCCATAAAAAAGTCTGAACACACGAGTGATCCGCAACGGGATATTTTTTTCTTGATTGAAATATGTATAAAGATTGATAATTAATCAATAAATAGTTATTTAAAGACTGCAAACAATTGTTATAAACAAAAAACCATAAAAAATCAAAATTCGCGATCTTTGACGCCATATAAAAGTTAAAACACATGCGTGATTCGCAACGGGATATTTTTTTCTTTGTTGAAATATGTATAAAGATTGATAATCAATCGATAAATAGTTTTTTAAAGACTGCAAACAATTGTTATAAACAAAAAACCATAAAAAATCGAAATTCGCGATCTTTGACGCCATATAAAAGTTAAAACACATGCGTGATTCGCAACGGGATATTTTTTTCTTTGTTGAAATATGTATAAAGATTGATAATTAATCGATAAATAGTTATTTGAAGACTGCAAACAATTGTTATAAACAAAAAACCATAAAAAATCGAAATTCGCGATCTTTGACGCCATATAAAAGTTAAAACACATGCGTGATTCGCAACGGGATATTTTTTTCTTCGTGGAAGTATGTATAAAGATTGATTATTAATCGATAAATAGTTATTTGAAGACTGCAAACAAATGTTATAAACAAAAAACCATAAAAAACCTAAATTCGCGATCTCTGACTCCATATAAAAGTTAGAACACATGCGTGATCCGCAACGGGATATTCTTTTCTTTGTTGAAATATGTATAAAGATTGATAATTAATCGATAAATAATTTCTAAAAGACTGCAAACAATTGTTATAAACAAAAAACCATAAAAGACCTAAATTCGCGATCTTTGACTCCACATTAAGGTCTGAACACATGAGTGATCCGCAACGGGATATTTTTTTCTTTGTTGAAATATGTATGAAGATTGATAATTAATCAATAAATAGTTATTTAAAGACTGCAAACAATTGTTATAAACAAAAAACCATAAAAAATCGAAATTCGCAATCTTTGACTCCACATTAAGGTCTGAACACATGAGTGATCCGCAAAGGGATATTTTTTTCTTGATTGAAATATGTATAAAGATTGATAATTAATCGATAAATAATTTCTAAAAGACTGCAAAGAATTGTTATAAACAAAAAACCATAAAAAACCTAAATTCGCGATCTTTGACTCCATAAAAAAGTCTGAACACACGAGTGATCCGCAACGGGATATTTTTTTCTTGATTGAAATATGTATAAAGATTGATAATTAATCAATAAATAGTTATTTAAAGACTGCAAACAATTGTTATAAACAAAAAACCATAAAAAATCGAAATTCGCGATCTTTGACGCCATATAAAAGTTAAAACACATGCGTGATTCGCAACGGGATATTTTTTTCTTCGTGGAAGTATGTATAAAGATTGATTATTAATCGATAAATAGTTATTTGAAGACTGCAAACAAATGTTATAAACAAAAAACCATAAAAAACCTAAATTCGCGATCTCTGACTCCATATAAAAGTTAGAACACATGCGTGATCCGCAACGGGATATTCTTTTCTTTGTTGAAATATGTATAAAGATTGATAATTAATCGATAAATAATTTCTAAAAGACTGCAAACAATTGTTATAAACAAAAAACCATAAAAGACCTAAATTCGCGATCTTTGACTCCACATTAAGGTCTGAACACATGAGTGATCCGCAACGGGATATTTTTTTCTTTGTTGAAATATGTATGAAGATTGATAATTAATCAATAAATAGTTATTTAAAGACTGCAAACAATTGTTATAAACAAAAAACCATAAAAAATCGAAATTCGCGATATTTGACTCCACTTAAAATCTGAACACATGAGTGATCCGCAACGGAATATTTTTTTCTTTGTTGAAATATGTATAAAGATTGATAATTAATCGATAAATAGATTTTTTAAGACTGCAAACAATTGTTATAAACAAAAAACCATAAAAAATCGAAATTCGCGATATTTGACTCCATTTAAAATCTGAACACATGAGTGATCCGCAACGGAATATTTTTTTCTTTGTTGAAATATGTATAAAGATTGATAATCAATCGATAAATAGTTTTTTAAAGACTGCAAACAATTGTTATAAACAAAAAACCATAAAAAATCGAAATTCGCGATCTTTGACGCCATATAAAAGTTAAAACACATGCGTGATTCGCAACGGGATATTTTTTTCTTTGTTGAAATATGTATAAAGATTGATAATTAATCGATAAATAGTTATTTGAAGACTGCAAACAATTGTTATAAACAAAAAACCATAAAAAATCGAAATTCGCGATCTTTGACGCCATATAAAAGTTAAAACACATGCGTGATTCGCAACGGGATATTTTTTTCTTCGTGGAAGTATGTATAAAGATTGATTATTAATCGATAAATAGTTATTTGAAGACTGCAAACAATTGTTATAAACAAAAAACCATAAAAAATCGAAATTTGCGATATTTGACGCCATATAAAAGTTGGAACACATGCGTGATCCGCAACGGGATATTTTTTTCTTTGTTGAAATATGTATAAAGATTGATAATTAATCGATAAATAGTTTCTAAAAGACTGCAAACAATTGTTATAAACAAAAAAACATAAAAAACCTAAATTCGCGATCTTTGACTCCATATAAAAGTCTGAACACATGAGTGATCCGCAACGGGATATTTTTTTCTTTGTTGAAATATGTATAAAGATTGATAATTAATCGATAAATAGTTTCTAAAAGACTGCAAACAATTGTTATAAACAAAAAACCATAAAAAATAGAAATTCGCGATCTTTGACGCCATATAAAAGTTAAAACACATGCGTGATTCGCAACGGGATATTCTTTTCTTCGTGGAAATATGTATAAAGATTGATAATTAATCGATAAATAGTTATTTGAAGACTGCAAACAATTGTTATAAACAAAAAACCATAAAAAATCGAAATTCGCGATCTTTGACTCCATATAAAAGTTAGAACACATGCGTGATCCGCAACGGGATATTTTTTTCTTTGTTGAAATATGTATATAGATTGATAATCAATCGATAAATATTTTTTTAAAGACTGCAAACAATTGTTATAAACAAAAAACCATGAAAAATCGAAATTCGCGATCTTTGACTCCATATAAAAGTCTGAACACATGCGTGATACGCAACGGGATATTTTTTTCTTTGTTGAAATATGTATAAAGATTGATAATTAATCGATAAATAGTTTCTAAAAGACTGCAAACAATTGTTATAAACAAAAAAACATAAAAAACCTAAATTCGCGATCTTTGACTCCATATAAAAGTCTGAACACATGAGTGATCCGCAACGGGATATTTTTTTCTTCGTTGAAATATGTATAAAGATTGATAATTAATCGATAAATAATTCCTAAAAGACTGCAAACAATTGTTATAAACAAAAAACCATAAAAAATAGAAATTCGCGATCTTTGACGCCATATAAAAGTTAAAACACATGCGTGATTCGCAACGGGATATTCTTTTCTTCGTGGAAATATGTATAAAGATTGATAATTAATCGATAAATAGTTATTTGAAGACTGCAAACAATTGTTATAAACAAAAAACCATAAAAGACCTAAATTCGCAATCTTTGACTCCACATTAAGGTCTGAACACATGAGTGATCCGCAACGGGATATTGTTTTCTTTGTTGAAATATGTATAAAGATTGATAATTAATCGATAAATAGTTTCTAAAAGACTGCAAACAATTGTTATAAACAAAAAATTTCAATAAATCGAAAATCACGTTCGTCGACTTCATATAAAAGTTTAAATATTTCGAAAAATCTACATTTTTTTTATATTTAATCATAAGGAATTTACTATAATCAGTCTATTGCATTTTATTGTTTTCATCGAATAACATATTTAATTGATAGTTTTTTCCTGAATTATTCAATTATTCAATCATTATCATCAACTTGTTTGATTTTTGTACGGGGCGCCTATTGGTGCGCTTCGGCCCTGGACTTGCTCCGCTCAGCCGCCGCTAGTTTCAGCTACATCACATTTTTAGCTCAAAATAACCCAATTTCATTCTATTTATTCATCATGTCAACGGTAAAACGTCCACTGCTGGATAGAAGTTTCCACTCCTAAAATCCTCTGCTTTTGGAAGATGGGTTTAAGGTCATAGTAGACCATAATTGGAAAACCTGCTGCTGCCCATTTGTGGTCTAATTCATTTTTTGTTAGTAGTCTTTACAAAATAAATAAATATTGCTTAAAATAATAGCAACAAAAATCCACAAAGGTTTAAACCTGTGCTATCTGAAGTTTACTACATAAAAAAAAAAAAGATTACAATACTGTTGTTAAGAAAAAGTTTTTATACTATAAATAAGTAATTTAACTTAAAAATAGTGAAGTTCAAGTTTATTTGACATGTTTTGGTAAGTGTCCAGGCTATTTTATATTTTCACTACAGATCTGAGATACAACTCCTATTACGATTACGAATAGTAGATATCATTATTGGCCTTTTGCGACATACTAAGTGTGAAGTGTTAGTAATATTCCTCTTTGCCAGATTCCCACAGCTTAATATTTTAATTGTTCAGATCCACACAGCTTAATATTAATATGCTTTAATAAATGTGAATCAAAATATTCCTTATAGTGTTTCAATAAAGTCAATTTTACCTTGGCAAGTTCACTGCTTGAGCGAGTTCCAACGGGTACGCGGATTGCATCTAACAATGCACGACGCAGGAGTAAGTTTGCCATCTATAACAGAACATTGATAAAAAGTTAACACCTCTCGTTGAACTTAAAGTTATGTTAAACTATTTATTAAAAGGTGGCTTCTTGATGTGCTAATGCTGCCCATATGCCAAATATCAATACCCATACTTTTGAAATTCCCACTCTCTGTTGTCTAAAGGGCAGACTTGGCGAGTTTTAAGCCAACGTGAAATGCAATGGTTGTAGAATGCACGATTGCAGACTCCCCAAGCCACTGTACACTCTTCGGTGGTTGCAGATCCCTGGTTTGCTTGGCACTCAATACACAGATCCATTATGTTATTGCGACAAATAGCACAATTGTTCGTGACAATATCCAGAGCCCATGAAGCAACCGCATTCCACTTTTTTACTTGAAGTAAATCTTTTCTTATCACCTTTACCACTACTTGAGGAGGCAATTTCTGAATATGGAAAACGTATTTAATTTCATATTTTGAATCATTAATTTGATTTCCAGTTTGACCGAGTGTTAGTAAATTTACCTATGAGTTCAAACATTCCTAGCAGGGACAAATGTTTGTCGTCATGCTGACTGTATGGGGATATGGATATGAGTCATGAGTATTTATTTCTTTAAATATGAGGTATCTATCTATCATATATGTATGTCTATCTATAACCCTTTTATCCGTAACACAAACGTCACATTGCTCACTTGTGGTTAGACTGATTAGTGTTAATATTAAATGATATTCATTTAGTATACTAGGTACCGATAATAATGTATCGATGATTTTTACTACTGTACTTATCATTACTTATTTTGTGATAGTTTTTTTTTATTATTATTATTGGCTTTTTAAAGTTGGTTTTTGCATTAAGGGATTTATTTAATGTATTTTATGCTTCCAAATGTTCTTTTATTATAAATAATTCAACAAAACTTGTTAACTTTTTAAATTAGTTATGGACAAGCGTTTGGTGCAATGATAGCGATCCTGCCTTTCGCACCAACGGACCTGGGTTTAAATCAGATGTTTGTGTGATGAATACAAGCATTATTACTTCTGGTTTGAAAGCTGACCACTGTATTTTTTTATAAGTGCAAAAAAAAACATAAATTCTGCTATCCCCAATCATACTAGATTCATTACACTGCCAAGACAAACGGAGCATAGCTCTAAAAGGATTATTGTATTAAACATGAAGGGAGCTATTAACTCTCCTCTTGTAATTATATCATAGCTGGCTTTGGTAATATAATATTAATCCATAGGTCACAACTCCTTTTCTGGATAACAAAACATTACTGCTTACTATACTTTAATGGACATTTTTACAATGTGTATTGACATTTTGACAATACTAGAGAAAAACGACTCGGCTCATATGATATTCACAGGTGAAATCAGTGTTACTACTAGCTGACCCGGCCACGAGTTGCTCTGTTCCTATGTCCCAAGTTGGAACAAATCCAGTTGTATGAAAAAATAACATCAAATTCGTTTGAGTAGTTTCAGAGTTTATCGCAGTCAAACACTGTGACAGGAATTTTTATACATATAATATTAATGGGTCGATGAGCATTCAGCCTTTGTATCTATAACTAATAGTCGTTCTTATCATTTCTTTACGTAAGGAAAGTAAGGTTATACAGAGAATCGACGATCGATCCCTAGATTACATAACAAAAAATATTGACCGCATCTACTTGGAATAATTGAATTAAGCACTGTATATTAATTATGACTCAAAAATAAAAGAATCGCGGCTAAAAACTGAACAAATGGTCAGAGTTAAACACAAAATCGAATTTAGAACAAACCTGCCTGTTATCGATAGTACTCGTTTTCACTACTTACCACTTTATTATAATACGTTTTCCATACAATACAACTGAAATTTTAAAAGAACACTACTTACGTAACAAAAAATAGTAAATATACATAAATTACACCAATTACCTTTTTAACTTTTTGATCAGGAAATACTTTAACACCAACCTTTTTTTTATATGACGGACTGAAAAACTGCAGTGCCCTCTATCTGTGAAATGCCAAACTTTAATTCGATATGCGTTTTGTTTCACGCAAGCATAGCATTAGCATAGACACTATCGATTACAAAATTTTGGGGTTTTCATAAAAGATTTTTGTAATTATCTGTTTTTATTGGTAAAACTACAAATATAATAAAAAATTAAAAGACGCTTAAAACCTATGAAATTTTTAATATATTTTTTATACAATGTTTTAATTTTACACTTCATCAAACGAAATGTGCGGATACTAGATAAAAAATTATCGATAAAAAATAGAAAAATATACATTTTAAGCAAGCAATTTCTAAAATCAATGCACTTAATTTATTTTTTAATAAAATTCCCATCCTTCGGTTTTAAATTATTTTCTCTTTGAGTAAACGGTGTATTTTTTCAAAGTAGTCTTATTTGAAAGCTAGAAAGACTAACTAGAAACAAAAATTTTTCATTTGTTATTTTAAAACTGTGCTAGTTTGTTTGGCTTATTTGTATTGACGTAACTTTCTAAGCATGTATTATTAAACTACATGATTTACTCTACAAGTTCTCCAAAATAACATGGGTTCTATCTCTTTTCGTTGTTAAAGATAATCACTATTTAAATAAGGCAAGTAATCTCAGCACGAAAATCAAACTTGATCTAATAATGATTTGATTGACATAAATTATGGAATAAAACAAAAAATAACAGTAGGAGAGTAAAATGATTTAATATATTAAAATTTCTAAATGACCACCATTCTCATCCATACTAACAGTTGCACGTAATGCTACACTACGTACTGTTTTTTTTTTAATACAGTACGATTTTATTTTATTTGACTGGCAAGCAGCCATTATCTTTTGTAACAACTTTTCTCGTGTACTAATTGGAGTGCTGTATACAATCTGCTTCATATGACCCCACAAATAAAAATCTAGGGAGGTCAGATCAGGGCTTGGTGCCGGCCACATTACTGGTCCGTCTCGTTCTATCCATCTATCTCCGTATCGTTCGTTTAAATAATCACACACGATTGTGCTGAAGTGAGCTGGAGCACCGTCATGTTGAAACCACATCCTTCTCCTTGTTTGTAAATCCACATCACTCGTCAGATCAGGTAGCTCTTCTTGTAAAAATGATAGGTAAGCTGGGCTTGTCAACCTTGACGGAAGGAAAAAGGGTCCGATTGAATAATCTCCTATCCAGCCCAAACGTTTATCGAATATTCTACTTGAAAGGATGCTGGCCGAACTGCTAACGGATTTTCTACTTGCGGCATCCACAAGTGTAGGTTGCAAAAATTTGTAACTCCAGTCCGGTTAAAGTTAGCCTCGTCGGTCTATAAAATACGATCACAGAAGTTGCGGACTAAACGTCTTTGCCGCGATAGTCAAGAACAGAAAACACTTCTTCCGTTGTAATCAGGCTCGTGCAAATTCTGCAATCTTCGAAAATGGAAGGGGTACAAACATTCTTTTTTCAAAATTTTCCACACGCTGACGTGATTAATCCCCAATTGGAGAGCTATTCGTCGTGTACTAATTGCGGGGTCTTGGTACACCAAATGCAACATTTGTTCATCCACATCACAGAGTACATTATAGTATACTGAAAATCCACATCCACAGGTATAACGGGAGCACGTACACGACGGACACACGCATTCAAAAAATTCACTATGCACTGCTATGATACTCTTGAGCGGCAGCGCGAGCGCGTTTTAATGTCTGCTACTTCGCGAGCAGACAATGAGTCTATCGTAGAAGGCATGTCGACAAAACATATTTATAAGCGAATTCAACGTGCAAGTTAGGTAACGTTACAAGATGAACTGTTTGTTTTAAAAAAGCTAAAGCTACCTCGTTCTCGTTCTGCGGCGTCATTCTCGTGAACGAGACCCAAAATGTCATTAAAAAGATAATTCACTCTCTCACTCGCTCGTTTCGGCTTTAATTCATCTATCTCTTTCTATCTTTACCTGCTATTGTTGAAATATGGGTAGGTGCAGTGCTTAGCGCAAATCAACAAACCAATAGTTACGTCAATGTGCTAGTTTTAAAATAACAAATGAAAAATTAAAATAGAAAGTGTTTTTCACAAAAAAATATCTTATTATTTTTTTTTAACAAATTAACTGCCCGAAATCGTAAGTCTTTTTAATTTTTTTTGCTAGTTAGTCTTTCTAGCTTTCAAATAAGACTACTTTGAAAAAATACACAGTTAACTTAAAGAGAAAATAATTTAAAACCGAAAGATGGGAATTTTATTAAAAAATAAATTAAAGTGTATTGATTTTAGAAATTGCTTGCTTAAACAATATTTTTTTCTATTTTTTGTCGATAATTTTTTATCTAGTATCCGCACATTTCGTTTGATCAAGTGTAAAATTAACAAATTGTATAAATACAATAATTAATATTGAAACTGTAGATTCCCAGACATTTTAAGGCAAAAAATAATTTAAATACACCATTTGACAAACACATCAAACATTAATTATACTTTAATAATTTTTATTGGAGCGAAGCTCCCATGGAACAGCTTCAATGACGAAATGTATGTGACGTCATAACTCTATGAGTTCTTAGCTGATATTCGTATTTTATGGAACCAACAGGTTTAGGACAAGATCATGACCGAATTAAAATAAAAAAGCTATGACCAGAAAACACTAGCTCTATGGGCGAGCAAAAAAAATTAAAAGCTTCAGCATTGTATACATCAAACTGTTCTTCTAGACCTTATATTTTGAAACCACCAATCTGCATCTACCTATTATATTTTTTGCATTCAATGCTGTGTTATATGATAAATTATTTTAACAGAAACACACTAGAAAAGATCGACTCGGCTCACAAGTAAATTCTAGTTGTAGGGAATTTACTTGTGAACTGAGTTGATTTTTTCTAGTATTTTTCCATTAAATTTATTTATCACTAATTATGCTTTTAGGCTTTGCAGTATACATATATTGAACTTAAAAATCTGATAATTTTTAAAAGCCCTGTAATGATGGATTTCGTAACTCAAATTAGTTTCAGAATCTTACAATTAAAAAAGAGGAATCAATATTATGCTTTTTAAAGGCGGTATCCAGCTGGCATTTGAAATTCGAATGTCACCTTCATTATTCACTGTGTCGTGAAAAAGCGACGGCTTGAGCTTCTCGCATGATAACCGGGCTAGAGTCCAACAAAAATGGTGCGCGTGGTACATTTGAATGACACTTAAAATACAACATATCATAGTTGAAACTGCAATACTGCGTATACTGCTAATAACGCGGAACTACAAAAAAAAAAGTTTAATCAGACAAAGACTTAGTAATAAAGAATTTAACAGGTTTTTTCGCTCTCCTGTAAAATTGGTCACTACCAAGTTCCGCGGTACTAACCACTGCACTGTTTGTTCCGCGATATTGCAGTATCAACGACGATATGTAACTTGTCCAAGCAATTGGCAAGCTAGCATTGGCTAACATTCTTTTTGTTGAATGTATCATAACCAGCTGGGATGGATATCATTTAGTGTTATAAACAATACTTGATCTTTCCAAACGATAATACATTTTTGTTACAGACTGTGTCGAACTGGATAAGGTAGAATGACCAATAAAATAAGGAAAAAACTTTTTAACAAAAAATTAATAATTTAATATTTTTTATTTAAATCCGCATTAGCATTTAAACTATCCGACAACAAGTCGTAGAGATCCTCTTTAGGTAGAATTTTTTTTAACACAGATATATTTTGATTTCTAAACGTGAGATCTTTGAAACCCGCTGTGTCAATGCTAAGACCTCTTTCACTAGTTTCATCATCTTGTTCATCATCACTTTCATCGTCATCGTTATTATTTAACTGACTAACTGCCAAATCGTTTTTCTGACCAGGGTTTTGCTGACCAGATTTCTTCTCGTAATCTGATAAATACAATAATGTTAGAACAGTATCATCAATGTTAGATATCTTCCCATCAACATTTCTCTCCTCTATCATCTCTATAAGTTTAGAATCATCTATTATTTTATCTTCTTCCAAGCTGGATATATGTTCAATAATTTGTTTAAGGTCAATATTGTCAATTAAATCAACAAGGTCCTTCTCCAATTCTGCATCCTTGCCTATCTTCACAATTGTGTTCGTTTTCTTTGAATCTATAGCGGGTATTTCTGTTGTTGAGTATGTTGTATTGTCTTCAGGATCTACATTTCCCAGAGGAGTTGCTAAATTATACATATCTATCGTGTAAGATGAAGTTAGAGGTTGTATGTCTTTTAGCATCGTTATAAGATGAGTAGCTGTGTCCATTGTGACTTTTTCTTGTCTTAAATTATCTTTCTCCACCATATCGTGATAGTCCACTTTGTGTACAGGTTTTTCTACTAAATCCTGGTACTGTACGCTATCCTTGCCACCAAACATGGTTGCCAGGAATTCTTGAAACATTGCTGAGTTCTGTAGCATTCTTAAAGCATCCACTTCGTGTATGGGAATAGGTTCTAGCGTGCCGCTAAGAGGTGGAATTTTGAATGTTGTTTTTGCTGTGATTGTGTAATCCGGAATAGTGAAGAAAACTCTTTCTGGCCTCAAAGTAGTTCTCTTATATGCAGAAGGAACGTCCTAAAAATATGCACCATTATTTTATGTCTCAATAAAAATGGTATTGATAATATTCCTACTTTGAGTGTTTGAATGGTGATGGTTATTCGAAAACCATTAGTTGTATCTTTATTTCTACTTCATACATATATGTAAATATTAAGGCGAGCATAATGCCCAAAGATTTTTCTACCAGACAACCTTACAATTTTTTAAATAGATTCAGTGGTTCCAGTGAATAACCTCTGCATATGAAAAACCTAAATAAATCCACTCTCTCCCTTTATAATATAGGGATATATTATATAAGGTAAATATTTTTAGATTCACAATATCCACACAGACAGGTGTTCTGACCTGTTCCATAATTTCCTCGATCCAATCGGTGTAGTATCCAAGTTTGGTAAAAACCGTGGGGGCATCAGGAGTGCCGCAGACAGGCGACCCGAAGCTGACCACTCCCATCAGAATCCCTTCTACGACGCCGGGTCCTCCGACGTCGCGCTGAAGAAGAAATATTGATATATAAAGAGTCCTAATGTGTAGATTTTGTACATCTTTTGACTTTTTTTATTTTAAATGGGTTCGCTCTTGATCACAATCGAGCTCGGAGGCCAATACAGGATACACGAAGAAATGAGCTAACCCAGAAGGTGCCTATTCATCCGGGTTATAAGTACTCGGAAATACAGACACAGGTAGGGAGTTCCATTCCTTTTCTGTGCGCATTATGAAAGATTTGTGATGCCTTCTCTCAAGCTTTGTACTACGCATGCGCTCACAAAAACGTATTTACACACGTACATAATGCTTCCTATCTCATTTTGTCCTACGTTCAATCTTATGCATTTATGTGTCTGTCTCTTTTTACTGACGCTTTTTCGTTTCATCGACTTTCAAATCACAACGATGCTAAAGAACTTTTCACTTCAAAAAGTGAAAACTAGAAGAAACAACAATTATTTTCGTTTAACTATCACTTACGTTACAAGCACCCCCTCCCGTAGAGAAGAATCCGGCGCAAAAGTTCTTCTTGGTGACGTACTCTCTGTTAATAAAGATATTACTTGAAAATATGCTTGAAAATTATTGTATATAAATAATATTGAATATATAGTATTGAATCGTAAAATGTTAGATACTACTATTAATAAAATATACTTAGACTTTGATACTTTTTAAAATCATTCGTTAGTTTATTAAAGTTTTTACTGTAAAGTTATTAGAATAAAAAAATAAGTATGAACCTAAACTAGAACTAAAATTGGAACAAACCTTTAAAAAAAAGTGAAAATAAGACTCACTACGGCTGTTAAGAAAGGTGCCAAAAGGCTGCCAGCGTTTCCTCGTTGGATAGTTAAAAAAGCTGCTAGTTTCCTTTGTCTTAGGACGTCAACCGCAATCAAAAATAACAAATACATTTGGTAGGACACAAAATAATTTCTTTAAAAATTATTTGGGTAACTTCTTAATAAGAAGTAAAATTAGTTGATAGGACACATATAGATAAAGCTAATATAGATCGATAAGCACGTTGTATTTAGTATATAAGACCACAGTTTAAGTTAGTTCTTCTACACCATCAACTGGAGCATCACTACGTCTCCTGGTCTTATGGTATGAGTTAAATAGAAGATCAACAGCTAAAAAGGAAAACGATGGATAGCCATTTACAGGTCCTCGCATATAGACATATTATAAAGTATACGAATACCGTTTACTTCACACAATTTGCGTACATTTACCTAAAAATGACCTGATATAACCATAATAAATTAGGTAGTAAAGTCGGTAGTACACCTAACCTGCTTAAGGTTTTCCTGCTGTAAAACTGCATAAAAATTTTAACTATAGGCAAAATAAAGATTTTTGCCTAAAGTTTAAAGATGCTGGTGGGATAAATAAATGCAGATTGTACCAGGAAGTCTTCAAGGTAAATTTAAGAAAAATCAGCACAACGATCTACTGTGAAATAAATATCTGGCGTGGGGCCATTTAAGGCTGCCTCCACCGCATAGGAGCTAGGAGGCGGAGGGTTGAGCGTTATAAAAATCCATTTATAGAATGGCATAAAACCTCCACTCCTCTTCAGTGGACATGGATATTATGTCAACTTGTTTAAAAATTCATACAAAACCGAGGAGAGAGCGGAGACGCTTAGCTAGAAAGATTACAGGGGAAGCGGAGAGGTAAACGAGTGCGAAAGACATTCATGGAACTAAACCAATCGCCCGCCACCGGAAGCTCAAATAACTCGTCGCGTGCCGCGGCCTAGCTCTACGTATGGCAAAACACAGTCTGCAACTCCACGCCTCTACCTACCTCCGTGTCTATGCACAGACAGTCTGCAACTACGCTCCGCATTACTCCCTTACTCTGCTCCGCCGCTTCGCTCCATTGAAAGAGCGGAGAAGCGGAGTAAAACTACGCGGTGACACCAAAGAGTTTTATATATACATAGAGAGAGAGAGAGAGAAAGAACTCCTTGGGAGATACAGTTTCCGTCGATACCCGGTTGAACTACTGCTCCGCGCACCACGCGTCTTCAATGTGCAAATTACCTTTTTTATATACGGAAAATGCGTTACGCATATTGTGCCACAGGAGAGCGGCGAAGGGAACCCCTACATGGTTCTTCCCGACCTATTTTTTATAGTGCCCGCTAAGGTCTTGGAGGCATACCCACTAATAAGCGATGGGCTCAGTGCGGTAAACAGTGTGATAATCGCTTAAGACTGTCGACACTTTCTATGCCAAGATTGCCAAGTGTAAAGAAATGGTATGAATGATATGAAATCAATCTAAATCGAAGTATACATCATTAATTTTAAAAGCAGAACTGGTAAAAAACTTACTTTGAATAAACATCCTGACATTCACGCAAAGGGTAAAAGTCAAGAACAGCATATGCAAGTTGTTGACGCCATGGATCCATCACCAAATTATTGGTCTATAATAAAGAAAACGTTCAAAGTGAGTTTAGTTCTGGTTTAACAGTTGAGTTACTTAAATTGTTCACGAAAATTTATTGAATAGTGAATATAAAGAGGAATGCTAAATTAAAATCATTATTATGAAGAATATAAATAATTAATAAATAAATTGATTATGTATTTCTGTTAATATAAAACAAATCAATAAACAGGGAGTTATAAAAATTTTATGTTGTCAGCTGTGTAACAAATTATTCCATAAAAATTACAGAGTATCCTAATTAAACCTTGCTCGAGTTCTGTGACACTCTATATTTTAGCCTTTAAGTATAGTTACAATAGTTTATAAACTTCAATGGACAACTGGCATGTTTAAAAGAAATATTACTTCCTTAAAAAACAGGAAAAAACATATAGTTACATTCTTAGATAAAAGTCCTCACCCCTTTGGATCCCCATCCAATTATAGTTATACCATCGGTAGTTAGAGGTAGCGGCGATGCAGTTCTGTCAAAGTCAATTTTCTTGACCTTCTTCCGCTTCAAATTTATCTTCCTGACGAGACGCAGGATACAGAGGTTATTCCGAAGATTTTTCGGGTCGTAATCCGGGTGAAAGTATACTTCTAACACGGCAATGTTTTCGCCAGAATTGTAGAATGTGCTACCCACTCTGACCGATAGAAATGCTGGATTCTCTCGGAAGAAACGATTGTTGTAAGCCCTGTTCAAATCAGTTTCAATTTTTAGATAAAACCACTTTTTATACTTAATCCCGACGTTTCGACTCTTTGTCAGTAGCATGATCACGAGATGGCTGAGGTCTTGGTCGCCATACATGTGCCACCTTCACAATATTTTAATCGGACTAATTATTTCATTTAAAAAAACAATAATCAGTGTGCAACCAATGTCAAACAATGCAAGAATTTTTCGAAAATTGAACTTATACAAAATAATGGGATATCTTCTTTACCTTTTAATTTTATATATGAAAAGTACTTGGAGAGGCGTGTAAATAGCCTACACCAGGCGGGATCGTAACCGTAAAAATTTGTACACGATAAAATTAAAAAACCGGTAAAAGTCTCCAACAGCGTATGACCATAATACCTAAGAGCGCCACAAAACACCCACTAACCTGGATAATCTGCAAGAGGCGCCTTCCTCAATCGTATAGGCGCTGCAACAGATCCAAGGTGGAAGTCCAGCACGTGCTCCAATTCAGTCCTTATCGTGCAGAGTTATTTTCACCAAAAAACGTCCGAGAGCTCATAAATAACAGCTAGACACAACTCGGAACGTTGTCGTAGATCAAGGTACTCAGAGAAAAAGTCGCGTGCGAGCGCCCTCTTATATGCGTCGCTCAAAACAGATACACAGCTAAGCAAGTGCATTCGCAACGCTCCATAGATAAATAATTACGCCAATTGGAGACGAATTATAGATTAAATTAATATCGAAATCTCATCAAATTTAGTAAACGAGAATATTCTATAGTTATTAAGGTTTATTTAGATTAATAATTTTTATTCACCAAATATATTAGATGGCTCAACCATGCTCCCCGCCTTGGAAGCTCGGAAGAGCTTGCAAAATTACTGAATTAAGTTTAACTTTATAACGATACAACTATATTAAACAATACTAAATTATTAATAAAGATATATAATATGATAACTCAGGCCGAAACGCAGTCTATTGAGTTGGTAAAGGGTACAACTTTACAACTGGTCGTTTGCAAATACCACTACTGGTCTTTACAGTTGCAACGCGAACCATCCCATCACTACCCGGGTGTACAGCGGTTATAACACCAAGTGGCCAACACAAAGGTGGAACATCATCCTGTCCAACTAATACGACAGTCCCTAATTTTATGAGGTGTTCAGCCTTTGTCCATTTCTGACGAACTTGCAGCGTATGCAAGTACTCTAAACGCCACTTTTTCCAGAAAGACTGGACCATCTGATCCAACAATTGCTTCCGTTGAATTAAATTAGTATTGGTATCGAAAGACGACGGCGGTAAGTATTGTAAAGGAGTCGACATCAGAAAATGCGCAGGAGTGATCACTTCCGGGTGAGGATCAGAAGAAACTACGTTCAGCGGGCGTGAGTTCATAATGCACTCAATTTGCACAAGAACAGTTTGGAGCTCTTCGTAAGTAAGGAGTTGATTACCGATCACCCTGTACATATGAGTTTTAAGACTCTTAATATTGGTTTCCCACATAGAACCAAAATGTGGTGCACGAGGTGGAATAGTTTTCCACTCTATGCGGCGTTTCATTAACTCCTGCCTTAAATTCGGCTGAAACTCGGAAGAGATTAAAAAACGGTACAAATCGTCTAACTTGGCCTTTGCGCCAATAAAATTAGTCCCATTGTCTGAGTACAGACAAGAGACGGGGCCGCGACGCGAGACAAAACGTTTGAACGCAGCTAAAAAGGCGTCGGACGTCAAGTCGGTGACAACTTCAATGTGTACTGCCTTAACCACAAGGCACACGAAAAGGCAAATATAAGCGTTTTGGGACCTCTGCCCACGACGTCGACACAAAGTTATGCGTATTGGACCAGCATAGTCCACACCTGTATGCACAAATGCCTTCGCCTCCGTGATACGTACAGCGGGTAAGTCCGCCATCATAGGTGTTGGATGAGAAGGACGCACACGGAAACACGCATTACATTTACGCACATTAGCCCTGACAACAGTTCTGGCATCGAGAATCCAATAACGTTGCCTCAAAATAGAAATCAAAAGTCCAGGCCCAGTATGACAATTTAGCCTATGATAATGTGAAATTACAAGATCAACAACATGATCATGCTTTGGAAGGAGAACTGGATACTTTACCTCAAATGGCAAATCCGACTTAGATAGTCTACCTCCAATACGTAAAATGTTATCCCCATCGAGAAACACTAACAGACTACGTAATTTTTTAGACGGCTGCTTCTTTTTCCTAATTAAAGAAAGATCTTCCGCGAAGTGCTTAGCTTGCACAGCCCGTATTACAGTATTCTCGGCGATAACTATACTATCTATGCTGTCTACACGTGACAACTTCTTTATGAATTTCAAAATATATACTACCGTGCGAAGTAACTTATCCCACGTAGAGAATCTAAGAGCCAAATTATCAATAATAGAAGGCTCACTAAGAATCCGAGCTGTAAGCACAGTAGCCTTATGCTCAGGCACATCATGCGAGACTGAAGGCGTAAAAGGGGTAACAGGCCACTCAGAGGGCACACAATGCATCCATGATGGACCGTTCCACCAAAGATTAAGCGAGATGAGCTGCGATGGTAGTAGCCCACGAGATAGACAGTCGCTAGGGTTGTCACTCCCAGAAACGTGATAAAAATGTTTTGGTAATAAATTCTCCTGACACTGAGCAATCCTATTGCTTACAAACACCGACCAACGATGCGGTGAGGAATGAATCCACGAAAGAGCAATTTTAGAATCTGAAAACGCATATATGTCTGTGATGGACACACGTGATATGTAAGCATCATAAACAATTTTAATAAGTTTGGACATAAGAACTGCAGCACATAACTCCAAACGCGCTAGTGTCGTTACCTTCGTGGGTGCAACCTTAGATTTCGCACATAGCAGACGCACAACTACATTACCGTCTGTGCTAGTAGTGTGCAGATAAACAACACAACCATAACCGTTCATACTAGCATCACAGAATGCGACTATGTTCACGATACAGTCACGATAAACACCGATATGTCGTGGAACTTTCAATGTCGCGAGCAAAGGAAACTCTTGCGTTAAAGCAGAAAAACGTTCAATAATATTCTCTGGGGGGGACTCATCCCAACCTATGTTACACAACCAAAGCTCCTTTATTAACAACTTGGCATATAAAATAACAGGTGCTACCAATCCCAGAACGTCATATATTCGAGCCACCACAGAAAGAATATTTCTCTTGGTGCATTTCTCATTTACGAGAGAAGTTGTCAAAAAGAAGAAGTCGTCGATTGGGTTCCATGACACCCCTAAAACCTTGGAAGCAAAATTACCTTCACTAAAGTCAATTGAACAACGATGAGTATCAGGGACACTGGAAAGCAAGCAGGGACTATTACTACTCCACTTCACTAGATCAAAGGCCCCCGACCTTAATAAATTTATTAACTGACGAGACAAAACCACAGCTGATTCCTCGTCTATCACTGAATGGACCAAATCGTCCATATACAGCTTAGACTCTAATATACTGGCAGCATCAGGGTATGCTTGTCGCGCATCAGAAGCTAACTGACGGATAACACGCATGGCGAGAAAAGGACTCGACTTTATACCGAACGGAACACGGTTGAAATTAAAAGTTTTAATAGGTTCATTATCGTTAAAACGATATAATATTCGAACATATTTACGGTGATTAGGTATAAGACCGACTCGCATATACATCTGTTTAATATCAGCTGTCATAGCGACAGAAAACAAACGAAAATCTAATAATAATAGAAAAAGATCGGCCTGTAAGTTAGGCCCGACGTGTAATACGTCGTTAAGCGACAGCCCTGTATGTGTCTTCGCACTCGCATCTAAAACAATTCGAGGCAACGGCTTATCAGGCCTCACGACTGCATGATGAGGGATATAGTAGCCCTCATCGCACAATTCCTGATCTGGGACCTCAGACAGATAACCATTTTCTAAATACTCAGTGATCACCTTAGTATAATTTTTGTGCAACGAAACATCATATTTAAATTTCCGCTCTAAGGCCATAAATCGGCGATAGGCATTTACGCGGGAATTTCCTAAATCACCTGGACTCTTACAAAAGGGCAACGCGACAACATAACAACCATCATCACCACGCGACACTGACGACGTGAATAAATTCTCACATTCAGTCTCTTCTGGGCTTAAATATCTCACGTAAGATAACTCCTCAAGCTCCCAGAATTTCTGCACTAAGTCGTTTAACGCGAGGCAAGAGTAAGAGTTATGTGTAACCTTTATATCGGGCATATCTCCCATCAAAACATAACCGAAAGCAGTCGATAAAGCGGGAGGCGCACGAGACCCAGACTCAATCTTATCCCCTAAATAAATATGTGGAAACAGTTGCGCACCCAGAATAAGGTCAATATTCCCGGGAATATTCCACGTCAGATCGGCGAGCGGTATGTTCTCTAAGTATGTCATATCCTCCATTTTTTCAATAAAATGTGAAGGTAGGTTATCCGTCAAACAATCTAAAACTAATGCATAAATGCTATATCTATAATTTGAATTAACGCGGGACTCAATGTCCAAATAAACATAACCATAAATCGGTTTAGACGTCAAGCCAACCCCTTTGACAACCGAATTACTCATCGGGATTATTGGCAAGTTGAGTAATTTACAACATTCCAATGTAATTAAATTATTCTGCGAACCATTGTCGATCAAACAACGAACAAGTAACTTATGTTCGCTATTATGTTTAGCCCTAGCCAATACTTGCGCAGTAGCTAATAAAATCGAAGAAGAGTTTGTGTTAACTCCGAACGCACACATATTGCCGTCCCTCTCAATCCTATCTACGCGCGACGACGCGCACGGCGACCGCGAGTCTGCCACCGATGCAGTGAACACTGGCACAGTGACAATGTCTTCAACAGGAGGCGCAGCGGGAACGGCTGAAGGACGAGCACGCGGAGATGTCGAACGACTAACACGAACTTTCGATATGTGTCCATGGGTACTTGCATCAGTAACATTATTTTTGTTAAAATGCAACAAAGTATGATGTCGTTTATTGCAAATCTCGCAACACGACGAAGAGTCACAAGAAGAAAGAGAATGTGACAAACATAAACAATTGACACACCCATGTTTCGATTTTATAAAATCAAACCTTAATTGCGGCGTATTTAAATTTCTAAATGGTTTGCACTCATAAAGAAAATGATTATTTCTCTTACAAAAAACGCAAGTTGTTATTTTAGAATTATTGTAATTCGAAACAAATGAATTAAAATTACGGCGAGTTTGTGGCGAGGTCAACGAACTAGGTTTACTCGCTTGCCGCGGGGAGTTGAGATTATTATTATTATTATAACTTTGAGAACGCGTTAATATTTTAACATGGTTTCTAACAAATGTAATTAAATCCGTGTAGGAAGGTATTCTGTCATCCTCAATTGACATCTCAAATAAACGAACTACTTGCGGATCAACTAAACGCAGTGCTAAATTTAATAAAATAAAATCCGATAAATCAGGTATTTCTAACTGTTTTAACGCAGCAATGGATGAAGAATATTTTTCAATAAATGTATCGAGGCTAACGGCACTATCATTACATGACTTTAAATCAAATATATTTTGTAAATAAAGTGTACCCAATGCACGCTTATCCTGATACTTTTCCACTAAGTTATCCCACAAAATTCGGTACGTTTCACCTGTAGGTATCAAGCCGGCCGTGACCTTTAATGCACCGTGCGTTAGTTTACCTATAAGATACTGCACACGCTGCGAGTCCGTCAGCTGATCATTATTGTGAATGTTGGACTTGAAGGACTCATAAAAAATTGGCCAATTCTCAGGCTTACCATCGAAG
This sequence comes from Calamotropha paludella, assembly GCA_927399485.1. Lineage (NCBI taxonomy): Eukaryota > Metazoa > Arthropoda > Insecta > Lepidoptera > Crambidae > Calamotropha > Calamotropha paludella. The sequence continues at coordinate 1,562,142 of OV656822.1, forward strand.
GAAGGGATTTCTATAGATGGCAATTTAATGAAATGCTTAGTTGTCTCCGATGATTTAGATTGCAACGGCAAAGACTGTGGCGGCATAATTAAATTATTACGAGCGCGCTTAACATGCACATATAAATCCTCAAAAGTCGAAAACGCCTGATAATCGGGAATGGTAGTAGGGTTCAAACACAATTTTAGATCATTAATAACATCTATTAAATTGTCATATTTACTACGTAAATCGTCAATAGACTCCGATTCAGCCATAAAGTTTTCATTCGATTTTGAATCAAATGTCGATATCTTTTTAGACATATTAAATAGGCGACTCATACGTGCAAAAATTGCTTCCTTTTTAGACTCGAGCAAAATTATTTTGCGTTCCATTTTTAATTTTTCGTCCGCCATTTTATAACAAAATATCTACTTTGGGAAAAAATATTAATGTTACACAATAGAGTGCGCACTATCAGTAATGTAAAGAAAACTGTTTATATTTATTTAAAAATGCTATTGCACATTCTAAATTAAGCACAATTAGTCTATATTTGTATTTAAAATTATATGCGCTTCCGTCACAAAACTAACACTTAGATCGGAATATGGCGGCGCTTGGCGTTCTTAAATTGAATGCAAAAATATGAATATACTTTAAATTCCTTGGACTGATATTATCCCGGATCGTAAGGACCAATAAAATATGGAGAGGCGTGTAAATAGCCTACACCAGGCGGGATCGTAACCGTAAAAATTTGTACACGATAAAATTAAAAAACCGGTAAAAGTCTCCAACAGCGTATGACCATAATACCTAAGAGCGCCACAAAACACCCACTAACCTGGATAATCTGCAAGAGGCGCCTTCCTCAATCGTATAGGCGCTGCAACAGATCCAAGGTGGAAGTCCAGCACGTGCTCCAATTCAGTCCTTATCGTGCAGAGTTATTTTCACCAAAAAACGTCCGAGAGCTCATAAATAACAGCTAGACACAACTCGGAACGTTGTCGTAGATCAAGGTACTCAGAGAAAAAGTCGCGTGCGAGCGCCCTCTTATATGCGTCGCTCAAAACAGATACACAGCTAAGCAAGTGCATTCGCAACGCTCCATAGATAAATAATTACGCCAATTGGAGACGAATTATAGATTAAATTAATATCGAAATCTCATCAAATTTAGTAAACGAGAATATTCTATAGTTATTAAGGTTTATTTAGATTAATAATTTTTATTCACCAAATATATTAGATGGCTCAACCAGTACTTGATTATTAAATAAAATCTAAATATATAGAGTTTTAAACAGAAGTTAAAAATAGAAATTTGTAATAAAATAATATTATTGTGATAGCATATACTTTTTTAACGTACAGCCAAATTTACAGATTATGTTACAAATCACTTTTGGCACTCAATTCAAGACGCTGACGTCGTCAATTTCGACGTTATATATAATCAGAGTAAACTACCTTATACATCATTCAAGTTAAATTAAATATACAAAAATGACGGTAGGCGACTTACAGCTGAAGACAAGAAGAGGCACTGATTACAAGATCAGATTTGATGATGGAACCACTGCAATAGAACTGGTTGAAGATCTGAATGCTTGCCATGAAGGGAAAGTGATTGATCTTGATCCTTTCCCCGCGATACACGCGGCGACTGAGTTTTTCTGGTTCTGTTAATAAGATAACACTATATGGAATAGTAAATGCTTTTATCCAAAGAAAAAACTTGAAACTTGGAAAAATTCAACTAGTCTCAGGTGACCACAGGTGTCAGGCAGGATTCAAACCCACACCCCCTTGCCATCCGGGCAAGTACTCTTCAAATTGAGCTCCAAAATCTTGACAGACCCGTCGAATTTTCCCAATTAATTCTCTATGAGAGAAAAAATATATTTTACCTGAGAAAGTTATAATTTCTTTAAATATAAAAATATAGCAATTAATTGCCTGAATGACAAAAATAAAATAGTAAGTCAATTACAAAATAAATATAAAAAAGATTTTTCAATTTACAAGCGTAAATAAAAATAGCTGAAATCTTACTCCAGAAATAATTTTCACCCAAAACAGAGTTTTCTTCATCAGAGTTATCAATTTCCCCATCACCCACCGTATCGTTATATGACGATATCTCATTTTCCTTCAATATCTCATAGACTTCGTTTTTTATCCTTAGGTTTTCGCTATTAATTCCGTATTCATCCTTCAGATATTCTAATTTAGCCAAAAATTGTTGAACATATTTCGTAACGTTATCGTCATTATTACCGTAAGTTATATTTTTACGTTCCGTTTCAATATCTTCATTCAACAAATTATTGAGTGCGGCTATAAAATCTACTGTTTCATTATTTGTGTTATTCTTATCAACTCTCGTGAGTTTCGCTATTTCTTTTAAATTATTGTAATCTTGCAACGTGAACGATATAAGATGGTTGTGTACTATTGAATACTCTTTCAGCTTCGGTTTTTTCTTTACATCTTTCAGTTGGAGAATCGAAAAAAGTGAATTGATGGTGTCCCGAATGGCAACTTCCGTTGTCAAAATATTGTTGTCTTCCACCCGAGGCAGTTCAATGAGCCCTGATATTTCAACAATCAGCAATAATAGAGGAGCAAAGACACCATTTTTGGAAGCCATAATTATATTTTTCAAATTTATATTAAGATCTATCTAAAAATAAATCAAAATATTTTCACTGTAAAGCAAGTTTAATCTTAATTTCGAAAAAGAAAATATTTATATCAAAACTATAATGAAAAAAATGTTATTGCAATAAACTTTATGTTTTTAATATACTTAGTTTTATTTTCAACTTTTGTATTAGTTTAGAATATTGTGAAACTGGAAATTGGAATTTTGAAATCAATTTTATGAATAACTATAAAGACGATAAGGAAATAAAAGGCTTTATTTGTGTTACATTTTTATTAGTAAGGCCGTTAGCACTTATATTTTAGAAACACATTATTTGAATAAATAAAATAACGAGTGATAATTTCATCTTCTAGTCAACTATAATCAATATGAATACTTTTAAAATATATTTGTTTGTGATGTTCATTTTTACTGAAAATATCCAAAGAAATGCTTCGGTTCACACATCAGATACAGTGAGTTTCACGTTATATGAAAACATTAATTCGCTCCATAGGATACTGAACGATCTATTCACTTCTTTGAAACTCAAAGACACATTTAGAAAGACGACGAAAGTAAGACTCCTTTTGACTATACACAAAAGTTTTTTGAAACTACTGGAATACAACTATAAACTTAGTGAAATAAAAACTATTACCGATAACATATCAACAAATGTAAAAACGTTAGACGGGCAAGAATCTACCTTAAATGAAATACTGCAAGACACTTCACTGTTTCCTGATAATTCAACATTAAAAGAAAACGATATTACCGAAGTGCTTATAGAACGATTTCAACAATTCCTTTTAAATATCAATAAGATATGTGAATATATGCATACTATGGAACAGGGAGAATTGAAAGTATGGGGTAAGTTATAAATATAAACAGTATTTTGCTTTACATTTTGATTTGGTATCCAATTTTTTACGCCTAACTTACTTCTATCAAGGACAAACATACAGAAAACACTTACTTCCCAAACCTCAAATCCAAAAATTTAGGCAAATATGTGTAATTAAAAGATTTATGTTGACTAATTTAAATGTAAGCGGATTACGGAACTCTGTTGCAGTCAAGCGCTTTACTATCACGATTTAAAAACAAAAACATTATATTTCACGACAAAAAAAAATCTCCAACCCTCTGCCAAGCAATATCCCGCCTATTTTTCGGGGGAAGCTTCCGCTAGTAATGGTTTTGCTTTGGCTGAGATAATAATTTTCTTTAAGTGCCCCATGAAAACGACACTGCTCCCATGCGAAGGATCTACAACAGTAAATCGACTAAGATCGACAGGTACCCCTTCATGGCCAGCATACATTTGGACAGCGAGTTCCTCTGCGCGGGCGCGATCATCAAGAAATATTTTGTGATCACAGCTGCATCCTGCTTACATAAGTAAGTATTATTGAGGTGAATACTTCTTTACCGTCGTTGTAATTTGAAAGTCGATGAAACGAAAAAGCGTCAGTAAAAAGAAACGGGCACATAAATTTACAAGATTTAACGTAGAAGAAAATGAGATAGGAATTATTATACAGTGTCTCTTATGTTCGTGGTTCTCTTTGTGCTCTGCTTCGTATCCCCTCCACTCGTGTTTACCAAGGCATAGTGGGAGTTTGCTTGGGCCTCAGCGCTGTACGTGTGTTAATACGTGTTTGTGTGCGCATGCGTAGTACAAAGCTTGAGAGAAGCATCACAGCAACCGTGGTATTTTGTATACGTGTACGTATTATTTTTGAAGGTTTCACTTTGACACACACTGTGACAGAGAATGTTTATATATATACTAGCTAACCCAGCCACGCGTTGCTGTGTTATAAATTAAAATGAAACCTAAATGTACTAAATCAAAACAAATCCAGCGAAATAAAAATAATCATCAAAATTGATTGAGTAGTTTCGGAGTTCATCGCGGTCAAACACTGTAACAGGGAATTTTTATATATATAAAGATATATGTATATGTTAACGTAAATGTATGTAATCCGTCATTGTATACAATTCCTGGGAAATGTATGTAATTCCTAAATTCGCACGGAAATGTGTGAAATAAAACATATTATACACATTTCCTAGGAAATCTATATATTTTCTAAATAGCAATCGGAAATGTAAAATATTTGCGATATGGATGGGTACGCGGGGACAGCGGGACGAGGGGAGGGTATTTTTCTAATAATAATTTATCTTATACATTTTTTATTAAATTTTTAAATGAGATATCTTGAAGTTGGCCTATTCGATTTAACAGCTAACGACATGATGTCGCTTTTTCGTTCTTCGCATCGCAACACATCTTCCGTTATATAAAAAATTCCACCCTCAATGCGCCAATAGAAATAAATCTTCATAAAATCACTCTTCTTTCAGATTATACAAGAATCAACAAGTTGAGAGCTTTAACAAACTAATGGTGCGAGTTGGAAGTGTATTTACCACGTTTGATGGTGCTCTGATATCCATCATTCAAGTATTCTTCCACCCTGAGTATGATCAAAATAATCTAAATAACAACTTGGCTCTCCTCAGAATGGACAACAATATAAGGACTGCCCAAAAAATTATGAAGAAAATCAATAAGATTGCTTTTGCCAAGGAAAATATGTACTTCAGGAACAACATTTTAATGTTGGGTTGGGGTGCTAAAAGTGTGAGTTAATTTTGAAACAGTCTCTTATTTTATTGAAGCGGAGCGAGCGAAGCTCCTATGGATCAGCTTCAATGACACAATGTCTGTTACGCCATAACTTCCAGAGTTCTTAACCGATTTTAATAATTTTTGTGTGGAATCGAATCTACACATTTAGAACTAGATCGTGATGGTATTTGAAATTCACAAAAATAAAAAAGTTATGACCAAAATACATTGGCTCTATTGGATTTCCCATTGAAACAAAAAGCGCGCGCTTTCTTGAGTTTTCATCCTTGTGGAAGTTTAAAATTGGCTAAATATTACAGATTTTTTTATTCTTTTCGCTTTGCTCCAATATATGGTGCTATTTAAGCTTTATGCTTAGCGACTGCATCGAACCAATTATTTAAATTAACATTTTTATCGGAGCAACGTTTGTATCCGTTATATTGTATATTTTTTAAGTAGGTACATAAACCTGTAAGTAGAACCACGTACAACGACGTCGACCAAAAGTATACATTTATTTGCAGACCATTCAATTACGTCCGTGGCCTCATAATCATAACTCCATATCAATTTAATTGCCCACGTTTCTAGCGCCTCGTTACATTTTTATTATAAATACTGAACGACTATAAACGTCCGTTAAATATGTATGGAATTAGAATATATAAATAAATAAGCTCACATTGCTAGATAACATCGTTGTAGTAACGTTAAGACGGGGATATTAAATGTAACAGGTGGTTACGGGACTAAAATTAACAAATTAGAAAACACATACGTGTTTATGCATAACGCTTTGATTCTGGGTCGTATAGATAAATCCAATATTTGTCACCTGTCGCAATGTCGAGACGAGCCTGACCACACTGACCTGCTCCTGAGCTTCACTGTATTGTGTTCCCACGCAAAAGTACTGCTGTGTAATCTTGGAAACGCTTCCCGATAATTCACATATATTGCGATCTGACGGTTGATGTACGTATAATATTTTTGAATCGAAGCTCCTAAAGCGACGTTCGGACCGCTCTCATATAGACCTCGCCGCGCGGCCACTTTAACCGTGCTAAGCGTCAGATTTCACCGTTACACAAGAGCGTCAGATTCAGTACCAAGGTTTATATAGGAGCCAGCTGTCTCCCCACCTCAGTGCGCGTGAGCTTCTGTCTCGCTTTCACTCATGTCAGTGATCGTGGCTAACGTGGCTTTCTATCTCTTTTTCGCTTTATACTATAAAGCTTCGCTTCTTTCTGATTCTGAAGAAAAAATTGTGTGACAACACGTTATACGTCTTAAAGGTAATTTAAAGGTAGTTAAATACTGAAAATTAAAAACCACATTCGGTCCCTGTTCCCGATGCAATCTGCAATATATGCTGAATCTCTTCGTATGCAATTCGCCTTTTGTCTTGAATAAAGATTTTCACTGCTAACACGTTATTTTCGGTAACAAATTTTTAGATGGACGACCACCCCTTCATCCTCCAAAGTGAGACGATCTCGCTTTAATTCTTTAGGCCAACGGTCGTTTCGCACTTGTTTATTTTTTTCATTTGAACAAAGCTGATATTTACATAAGCCTTAAGGCGTTATGTAAATATCAGCTTTATGCTTAAGCTTAAGTTGGAACTGTAGCTTCCAATTTATATTTTTTTCTCTTTACAGGAAGAAAACGAGCACTTTAAATTTCAAAAACTATCCTATGCTAATATAGACTTGTATGATTTGGACAAATGCAAAAAAGTTTATTCCAGGTAAGAACTTATTTTAGTTGTTTCTTTTTTTATTTCAAAGTTTATTTACACTTTATTATGAGCATCAGATACAGTCAACAGCGCATCAGCTTATAGAAAACCATCGAAATCCATTAGAATTGTCATTATAATGTAACATTTTTCTGACTTTAGAATAAAACACTTTTTTACGGATTTTTGCGGAGGTCGGTCCCCCTGTCCGAGTTTCTTTCGCCGGTTCTTCTCGAAAGGGCCTCCCAATTTCTGAACTGGTAGTAGACTCAGTAGTATACAATGTAATCGTAGTGAGAATTAATTCAATAACTAAATAATATTTAAAAATTAAAATAAAACAGTTTGATTTATATAAAATAATTTAAGAATTAGGAACGCGCCCGATTAAAATATTGTGAAGGTAGTAGAAAATACATGACAACCATCATCTTAGTCATCCTGTGATCACGGCTCCTGTAAAGGAGTCGAAACATCAGGATTAAATATAAAATAAAAAAAATCATGCGCAAAAATCCGTAAAAAAGTGTTTTATTCTAATGTGTAATGTGCGCGGAAGTGTAAAAACTATTTTTTTCTGACTGCAAAAAATAAGTGGTTCCACCTTAATATCTAGAATTTAAAGATATATTTTTTACTACATTGTTACGTTTACTACTTGACTCAAGACTTGAAGAACACAAAGCACTCATAACTCGTAAGGCTAGTCGCAAGATATGAAAAAAAGACTCAAGTTTGTAATTAGGACTAAAGATATTTTACAACACCAGCCAGGACTTTCTCATTTCTATAACCGGGTTAAATACGCAGGGTGCTACACTATGTAATTCGTTATTAACCAATCTGTAGCCGAATGTTTCATGTTATAACATTTGGGGGAGGGGTTTGAAAGTCCTGATAGTCGTGTCACGTTATTTATAGAAGGCCCCTTAGTCATAAAAAACTTATTTTTTGTCAAATACCTACCTAAGGTTAGTCTCCCCAGTGAAATGAAGGATCTTAGGCCTATTAGTATTCTGCCTTTTCTCTCCAAAATACTGGAAAAAGCAATATATCATCAACTAATGAGATATGTGGAAACTTATAACATACTGCCAACTTATCAATCAGGTTTCCGAAAGAGTCGTGGCGCTGTTACGGCGCTTCTTGATGTGACGGACAACATCCTCGCTGATCAGGATATAGGTCGGGTCAATGTGTTGACGCTTCTTGATTTTTCCCGCGCATTTGATAGTTTAAATATCCCACTGCTTTTATCCAAACTCTCATTTTATGGCTGTGATCCCCATGCAGTACGTTTTTTTAACAGCTATCTCAGTGATCGGTATCAGTCGGTTAAACTTCAAAAAGAGGATGGTTCCATTGTGACATCGCAACTTAGACTGGTACCCCGTGGTGTTCCTCAAGGTTCCATTCTCGGTCCACTCTTATTTATTATTTATAGTGCAGATCTACCTGTAGCAATTAAACACTGCAAATCACACTGTTACGCTGACGATGTGCAATTATATATATCAGCAAACCCTAACAAAATATCTGATTATCTGCGTAAAATGAGTGACGATCTAAGTTCTGTAGCTAACTGGTCATCTAATAACTCCCTTGTTTTGAATCCTTCTAAATCAAAATTTATAGTCATAGGCACAAAACAACAAATAGAAAAAATTAATAGATGTATTCCTACGCTACAGGTTCTGGGTTCTAATATTGAATATGTGGAAGAGGCCAAAAACCTAGGAATAACATTTGACTATAAACTACGTTTTGAGAGCCATGTGTTGAGTTTGGTCAGAATCTGCTTCTACAGATTGAAAATCCTTTATAGAATACGTAAATATCTCTCACTAAAATCGCGCATTGTTTTATGTGAGTCACTGGTATTGTCTGTGCTCAACTATGGTGATTTGATGTATGGTCCTCGTTTGCTTTCTAGAACTCAAAGGATGTTACAGCGTGTACAAAATGCCTGTGGTCGTTTCTGTTTTGATATCCCTCCTCGCACCCATGTATCACCTTTTCTAAATAGTGCATCAATACTCAATATGGAATCACGCAGACAATTACATCTAGCTGTCTTAATGTTTGACCTACTAAAATTTAAGAGGCCAGAATATCTTTATGAAAAGTTAAACTTTCACACTTTCCATTTTCAATATGGGTCAGGCATTAGCAGATCAGCAAGACCCTTGCTAGCAACTTACAAGCATAAGACTCTGGCTTTCACGGGCAGTTTCCGCCACCAGGCGACTAAGTGCTGGAACAATATACCCCCTCCAATAAGGCAGTTTACATCAAAGTATTCTTTTAAAAAGTGTATGAAATTAGCCTTATTGGAAAAACAAAGTATTCTTATAGGTTCTCTTGGTCGCTTTGGTGGTGGTTTCTCTCAGTAGTGGAAGGCATATGGTTGTCATGCGTTTAGTTATCATATCTAAATCGTATCGAACAGTTACTGTTGTTTGTACCATTGTGCATGTTTATTAATTATTAATTATACATTTTTTATTAGAACTTATTATGCTCTCATACTATTATTCAATTTTATTGAATATATTTGATATTTATTTGTTTTATTTATATTTCAAACTATTAATTTTATATTATTATTTCAATTATTATTAACAGATATATTAATTATTTTTTATCTTTATCATATATAAAAGTGGAAAGCACGGCCGGTTTCGTTACCCGGTCCTCGCGTCTTACTACGGGCAAAAGCTGAAAACCAGCGTTTTGCTCTATTAGTGCAAATATATCGCTGAGCTTTAGCCTTTTTGCATCGCTGTGACACTCTTTGTCAGTAGAGTGCTATGTATATTAGTTGTGTTTGTAGTTTTCTTTTTTTCTCATTCACTTTGCTGTTTCCATGTGTTTTTGTATGTCAGTGCCTTTGATGCAAATAAATGATATATCTATCTATCTAAATATTATCTCATTGTCCATCATCCTCTTTAAATTTATGACATACATTTGCCTGGATAGCGTCCGACAAAATGGCGTACGTGTCTCAAACGCGATAATAAAGTGTGTTGAAAATGGTGAAAAAGTTATGAATTGTGTGCTGAAATGCTTATGTCTCACTTTTGGCGAGTTATGTTTTAATTACTAATTATCAGATAGCATTATGCCACTTACAAATAGGCACCTTGCAAATTTTTTCATAAACGGAAGTTATAAATGAATATGTAAATTCATATATGTTGTTTTATAAAGTTTTTTCGTGAATCGCTTCCACTCATAAACTCATAAAATCCATCTATAGGTTTTTATAGACCTTAATTATTTATCCATGTTATTTTAATATCACATATTATATGGAATCAGTTATATTAGCCCAATATTACACTCATTAATAAAAAAATATTAAATTTCTATTGTATATAGGCTTACACAGTTCCACCAAAAATTATTACACAATAGTCGAATTAACACCTGCTGCAAATAAACCATTAGTCAACTATTAAGTAAATTAAATAATAAATAAAGGATTTCCTAAAAAAAGCCAGGTTATAAGTACCCTTAACCAACGTAGCTTGTATGTAAGATCTGAGGACCTAGTGTAAGTTTACGCTTCGATACTCGATATCTGCGTAAAATATTACTATGGATTTCGTATAAGCACCCCTAGCGGTAGCCATCCGAAATTACGAATCTTCATAGAAATCTGTAACGCGCTCGATACGATAACGAGTATCGAATGAGTAAATTTACACTAGGGCCTCTGATGAGAGTTGAAGTAGCGAGATACGTGTGTCAGGTTCGTAGTAAGATGAAATCTGTGATCTCTGCGTGAAAAATGATTGTATGTTTGAACTTAATGATTATGTTTGTCTACCACCAGTTTCTACGTGACGGAAAACAACTTTTGTGCTGGATATGCTTCAAGAGGAAGTGGTGCGTGCCTAGTGAGTTGTTTATGATTTCTTATATAAAATTAAAACACTATAGTTGCTAATAATCCTCGTAAAACTACTTCTAAGTTATTACACTATTTAAATGCTAAAAACTCAATATAATAACCACTATCTAAATATTTTAATATAGATAAATCCTGAGGGATCAGCAATCTGGTAGTTACGACCAGGTAGGTAGGTAGGTTGGATGTAATCTGAGGCGAATTAACATATCTGTTTTACTTAGAGCTTTTTTATTTTAGAGTTTATTGCTACAAACTAAATTATTAAAAAGTAGTATGACACTGCATAATATATGAAGATGGGCCGGGTGCTGGTATGGGATGCAACCTGTTCAGACACGCTGGCCCCTTCACATCTGGTGCCGCATGTGAAGCGGCTGAAAAAGCTAAAGTTTGCAAATACAGGGGTCTAGGCTCCGAATATGATTTTGTCCCATTCGGTGTCGAGACCCTTGGTCCGTGGGGTCCTAGCGCAATAACGCTCTTTAAGGAAATATCAAAAAGGTTAGTCGACATCACAGGAGCCCGAAGAGCTGGCAGCTACCTCGGACAAAAAATTAGTTTAGCTATTCAAAGGGGGAACGCTGCCAGTATCTTTGGAACCTTGCCTAAAGGGACTCCTTTTAGTAATATATTGTAGATTTTATATTTTTTGAGGTTTTTAGTTTTTTGGTTTAGACTTAATAATTTTAACTTAATTATTTCTTTATTACAGTTGTTAATAAAGAAATAATTAACAACTGTAATAAAGAAGTTACATAGTTATTATTTAGTTGTATATGACAGTACCTTCTATTTACGTACGTATAATTTCGTACAACTTTAGTTTCAAATGAGTAAATGTCAACATACATTTTTTATTAGATTTAAATTACGCCTGTCAGGTTGTTCACATTACTGCGTAAAAGTCATCCGCGCTGACATCAGCAAACATATCCGGCGCACTACAGTAGCGTGAGAGCCGGAACAGAACCCTGAAAATGTTGTATTAAACGCGATTTATTTCATATAGAAAGATATTGGAGATCCAGCAATCGTGGACGGGGTATTAGTGGGTGTGGTGAGCTACGGGCCCCCCTTATGCGGAACACCCGATGCACCTACGGTCTTCACCAAGATCAGCCACTATGCGCAGTGGATTGAGAACACCATCAAATTGGTAAGCGAAAACAAAGAAATATTTCCTCTTCCTGTAAAAATCTCCCAGGCACTTTTATAGATCTATGATGATCCTCATGAATGGATCTACGTACATATAATTCTATACTCCTGTTTCTAAACCATTGTGGACAAAGAATTGATTTACTTCTTGAATTTTTTACTTCAAATATAATCTCCAATGCGGACTGGATCCTTGTAATGGGCAATATCCCACCTTCTCGCATGGTTCCCATTTATATAGAAAGCCATTATTCATTCCCATGCCTTAACAGTGGAGATAGGTGGACCGCTTAAATGAGTGTTCGCCCGCACAGTACAGGGCCGCGGGGTACTTCGACCAAGGGGATCGAATGAGGAGCGGGCGGAAGGCGTGTACCCCGCGCCCCTGTACCGCGCGGGCAAATACTCATTTGAGCGGTTGACCCGTAACTATGATGGTGATGATTGGAAATAGAATTAAAATCAGAAATATGAGGTATGAGAAGAGATAAAAACTGCCAATTACACGCTATAGATGATGCCGATGGAAATATTAAGGACAAACGTAGACGATTTTGTCGTTGGATACACCGACAACCTCTTTTCCGATCTGTTAGAAAAAAATATAGAGATCTCGGCTGATTAACATCCGTCATCGGTGTTGGCCGAACCGAAAGCTTTTTGCCAATCACATCACTCAAGCAAATCCTTGGACACTTGCCAACTGTGAACTAAGAAATCCTAGTGATTTTATTGTTGGTTACGTAGTACTGTGTTAATTTGAAAGTGCCTAATACACTGAAATACCAAACTAATAATATATATAATATATAAATATGCAATAGTGTTTAAAATATCAATTAAGTTCCCCACACTCCTACTCACTTTGTTTACTAATTAAAATATGTGATTTCTTTTTTTTACTTTTAATAGAATATTGGATGTCAACATCGTATTTCTTATAAATTATTTAATAACGAACGAATCCGAACCCGCTACCTTTGGAAGTCCAGTCCAATTGAGCCACCGAGCCCTGTGAATATGAACTGAATAGAGTTCATCTATTAAAATAATTTATCTTATAATATAAGATGGCATTGAAAAAATGCACAAAAAAGATTGTCTAAATATCTGTACAAATGTTTCTTACGAGAGGATATTCCTCTCATTGATGAGACAACACTGGCCTACAGCGAAAAACCAGAAAGGTACGGGTGCTTACAAGGCTCGGTAGCTGAATTGGGAGAGCATTGAACCGGACTTCCAAAGGTTGCGGGTTCGGTTCCCGCCTGAGAATACAATTGTAATATAATATCGAGTAGATTTTTTTTGGTATTTTGCTATTAAAGTATTTTTTCTTAGATCTTAGAGGGTATTGAAAATATGCACAAAAACATAAAAATTATAAAAATAGAATTTCCTAATCTTACAGGATATGACGAAACCCTCTCTAATTAAAGAAGCGCTCCGAATACCTCAGCCAAGGAATACCAAGTACACGACAAGTGGTAGTACTAAATTTACACAGAAGAGTAATTCCCCGCTTCTTATTAGACCTGTTAATGATTATCCTGAAGAAATGAAGATACTAAGAGAAATACTAGAAGATTTAACAAAGGCGAACGTTTCACTTATAGAGGAAGTCATCGAGGAAAGCTTCGACAAGGAGATCATTAATTCTCTAAAGACCACTACCAAAATGGATTTGTTACATCACCCACTGGTAAACAAAAGTATAGTGCCTTTCCCGGGTGTCCACGTACCGAATACCGTAGGAGAATACCAAACGGTATCATTGACAACTTCTAATCGTTTCACATATCCCTGGCAGGGAGAAAGGGTGCCTATTCCTGATCCTATTATATATGAAACATACATGGCTGAATATGATTTCATTAAAACTGCAACTCATATGACACCTACAATTCCGACGGTACCAACTAGAAGCCCACCTTTAAATTCATCCATGAGGCAATTTCCAGACAAAATTGATAAATTTAGTCAAGCAATATTTGACGAGAAGTCTTCACAAATTGCTTCGAATTACGAAGAAAGCCTAGAAGGCTTAAGTATTGAAATAGCAACAGATAAAGTATATGATGTAACCCACATTTTGTCATCCAGAGAACGTGAAAGGAACGTCGCTACTAAAACTGACACAAAACTATTCTTTTATCTAAATGGTGGATTAAAAGAATTTGAAGAAGGGCCACCTCACAAAAGAAAGAAAAAGCTCTTAAAGAAACATAAAACCAGGAATAAGAAACGAATTAATCCTGCTTTCAGGGATCATAAGAAAAAATCGCAATATTATGATAGTTTTGACTACAAATAAAGACGTGACGTATTTCATTTTTTACTGCATTCGGGTTATATATTTGCTGGTACCAAATGTTATTCCTTCGGTGACATTACATTAACTCCTTTAAAACAGGTTACAGCATTTAAATATCTGGGTCTTTGGGTCACTGAGGACCTCATAATGAGGGAACGAAGGGCGCTGGCTGTTAGATGCAATATGTTGGCTATGTGTACATATCAAGTTAAGGTGACACTTTTAAAAAAGTACTGTCAGGCTTTTTACACATGCAATCTATGGGTCAACTATAGGTACGATTCAGACCGATCGACTCGCATCGGCCCGGCCCGGAAGGCATTTCACAATGCGGTAAAGGAAATTGAAACTTGTAACAAGAAATGAAAATTCATATTTCTGCCACATATACATTCCGCGACGGCCGTTCGGCTCCGGTCGGCTCCGGTCGGCGCCGTTCGGATCCGAGCGGCTTCCATCGGCTGTCGAACGCGAATGGAGATTAGCGGTGCAGCGAGACGAGTCATTTGAAGTTGTGTACACTAAAGGATATGGACATAATAACTTAAATAAATGATGGACACCGAAGAAAAACAATACGATTGTCGTTATAATGTCGGCTGTCGATTGCCGCAGCACGCATACGGCGCTCGCGGCATGCGTCCGCATCCGTTACGGCCCGAGCCAATGCGGGCCGGTCGGTCTGAATCGTACCATACCCGGAAGACTGGATACAGCGCGCTCCGTGTCCAATATAACTATGCGCTCAGGTCAGGATGCTCTTACGAACGTTTAGACATTGCAGTGCATCCGTAAGCTCGTCAATCATCGTCGTCAATCGTCATCAAGCCCGTAAGTCCGTCCGTTCGCAGAGGCTCAAGCGGATTGTTTTCATTCTATGATGCGTAAGTTGCGTCTGCGTTCCTCGCGCAACCCCATTCTGAGCACAATCGCCGACCACTGGGACTCGCCTTTCTTGAGTCATTCACTGGGTTTACATGCATGTTCTTATTGCCTTTTTTTAATAATTCAATTTAATATGGAAATATAAACTTGACCATTTTATTTTAGTGATTTGATTTTATTAATTTGATTTGGTTTGTTTTAAATTTCATTTGTAATTTGAATTTATTGTGATTATGATTGATTATGATGTATGATTGGATAATTATTGTAATAATATTGGTTTATTGTGATTATGTAAAATTATCCTTAATGGTCGAAATGAATAAATGAATTTGAATATATTGTACTTTATTCTTTGGTTCCTCGCAGGGCAGGCATCGTCGGGGAGAAGGATCTGTGTTCTACTGTAGGTAGAAATAAATAGCTCATCGGCAATGAAGATCTTTTCTGTAAAAAGCTCAAAAGCCTTGAGCATAGGCGGAAAGTTGCAAGCCTATCAGTATTTTATAGGATACATTTCGGAGAGTGTGCAGCTGAATTGCACAACCTTGTTCCGCCATCCCCATTTTTTCATCGGACAACCAGACTAACAAATTGGCGACACCGTTATATGGTGGATACACCAAAGAGTCGCACTAAGCGTTTTGGTTTCAATTTTATGATGCGTACCGCTAAGGAGTGGAACTCTTTGCCTGAGTCTGTGTTTCCTGACAAATACAATTTGGGGGTCTTCAAGTCACGAGTAAATAGGTATCTTCTAGGCAGGCGCGTCACATCCTAGATCGCATCGACGCTTACCATCAGGCGAGAGAGTGGTCAAGCGCATGCCTATTTTCTATAAAAAAAAAAAAAAAAAAAAAAAAAAAAAAAAAAAAAAAAAGTTCCAACTTACTCAGTAAACGGTCTATTGATCAACAGAATACACACACCAACAAAAATCGGCGAGGATTGAACCCAATCAGCCTGGGTTAAAGCTGACATCTCAACCGACTATCTATTATTTCAATCGGATACATTACTAACGTATGTTTGTTACGAATAGTAACGCGGTGTCGTGTCCAGCTAAATAAAATAGTATGTACAGAAGAATAGTGTTGCATATAGCTGCTAATGATACCAGAAACTTTTCGAAGAGCATTAAAAAGGCAATAAAATGTTATTCCCCGAACCCCCGGTTATCCGACAAACGTTTTGCAGGGCAGTGGCGGACTATCGGCGGACTATGGCGGAATATGATTTTTTAACTTTTAGGGCAACTGGTTCACGTTTTTAAAATTATGGGTAATAGTTATTATTATGTTTTTGCATCCAGGGGTCGGAACAAAGGATACTCTTCGTCCTATAGCAAAACATGGAAAGACAGGAAGAAATGAGTAAGTAAGAGGGATAGAACGACAGAAAAGAAAGAGAAGCACCTTCCCCTTACTTATCCCAATCACATAAGAATCACATTTTTAAAATTAATTAAAACAAAGTTTAAAACATGTAAAACATGTCTCAAATATGTTTTTAACATTCCAATTTAAACATTTACGAAAAGTTTATTTTAAACTTGTTGTTTTGGTTCAAACATTATGTTTTGTTCTTATAAAAAAACTGTTTTTTCCAACGTAACGCTAAGTTACGGTACAAGTGTACAGTACGACTATATTACAGGGCTGCTCCTCTGCCAAAACATCCACACCTGTTCAGTAAATACGTTAACATCAAACAAATTGTATATATTTCACCATAACATAAAATAATATAATAATAATATTTCCCACAATCACACCAATTAGCCAAGCCCAAAGTAAGCACCTTAAAGGCTTGTGTTATGGATACTAGACTAGGGTAACCGATAGACATACTTATACGATACATAGATATGTAATATTTATAGAAATATATGTAAATATCCATGACTCAGGTACAAATGCTCGTATTCGTCATACAAACATCTGCCCCTTCCGGGATTCGAACCCAGGACCGTCGGCGCGAAAGGTAGGATCGCTACCGTTGCACCAAACGGTCGTCTAACATCCCGAGTTCTTAACCGATTTTAATATTTTTTGTGTGGAATCAAATCAACAGGTTGAGGACCAGATTCTGACGGAACTAGCACCATATATTGGAGCGGAGCGTAATACCTAAAAAAGAAAAAAAAGAATTTTCGATGGGAATTTTTGCGAATTTTGAAATTCGCAAAAATTCCCATCGAAAAAAAATTTTTTTTTCTTTTATAGGTATTACGCTCCGCTCCAATATATGGTGCTAGCGTAGCTTTATGCTTAGTGACTGCATCGCCTAGTTATTAAATATCATACTAAACATAACAATCAAATTATTATTGCATTTAGGTACAAATATGCCCCAATACTTAATACCATATAACATCGTTATACAAACTTTTTCGTTTCTAAATAAAAATGAAAGCTTTTTATACATTTTTTGAATATTTAAAACAAAAAATTGTCATATAACCGTCACTTGAGTTGTCACAACACAAAATGGCACTCCTAGCAAAAAGTGGAACATGTTCTATAATCCCGAAAGCATATAGCGTCAGGAATGTGTACGGAACATGTAGGACCGGGTATAGGGATGTGGTGGGTCATGGCATCAATGGGATGGCCAACTATAAGGACGACGCTCATTTTCCTTTTCCATCTGTGAGGTTCAAAGAGAACAGTAGAGACATCTGTGTGAGTATTAAAGAGCTGATACTTGATCATAGATAAATCCCGATAATTCAAAGATAATAAGATAAAAGATAATGATTTTTATTCAATGTGAGCATTTATTG
The DNA here is from genome assembly GCA_927399485.1 of Calamotropha paludella. Lineage (NCBI taxonomy): Eukaryota > Metazoa > Arthropoda > Insecta > Lepidoptera > Crambidae > Calamotropha > Calamotropha paludella. Next base: position 1,580,235 of record OV656822.1, read on the forward strand.
AAAGTCACCTTGTACCGAAGCCGCAACGAACTCGGCACGGCAAGGGTTATTTTTTTTCTACCTTTAATGTGTTACAGATTTTTTTCAATTAAGAAAACATTTCTAGCGCTTGTAAAAATGCATTAGAAAAAATAACTTTACAACATGTTAATAACAATTATAGTACTTAAAGCAAAGGCCATTAACTCCACGCCATTTTGTCCTTCATATAATCTCTAATTCTTTGAAATTCAAGCAGTTTTTTAACAATTTTTTGTTAATTTCTCTAAAGGCAGTTCAGTTACATGGTGTAAATGAGCCGCTCATTTTTTGCAATCTGACGCTTGAAACAAAGTTAAAATGTGTATATAAATTAAAATACGTCTGTAAAAATCAACCACATCAGCGAGCCCTCAGATAGGATTTAAATCAACGAACTTTCGCTATCCGGGCTAGTGCTCTGACTGCTGATCTAAATTTACAAACGTATTTAAACTTCTACTATGAGCTAGTATCGTTCCAATGTTGAACGTTGAAGTACCTTCAACATCGAAAGTAATATTTTTACAAATATTAAACATTCGATTAAGATGGAACCAGCTATAATAATTTATTAATTCACAATGCCATATTTCCAAAAGGTAGTTAACGTTCAACATTAATAGAGCGATACTATGTAGATCATAGTAGAAGTTGAAATTTTGTAAATTTCGACGTGTATGCCAGCGTATCCTTAGCTCAGAGGTAAGAGCACTCGCCCGGATAGGGTCGTGAAAGGTCGTGAATTCGAGTTTGTTTACAAAATGTAATGTGATACATGAATCAGGTACAAATGCGCGTATTCAACACACGAGCATCTGCTCCTTTTAAGGCTTGAACCCAGGGCTATATTAACTTATTTAATAGTAAATAGGTTAGCGCTTGACAACTATCTCGCCTGATGGCAAGCGACGATGCAATGTTGGATGTGACTCGCTTACCTTGAAGATTCACTCGTGACTTGAAAACTCCTAAATTGTGTTTAGACTGACAGAGTCAGGCAAAGAGTATCTTTAGCGGTACGATTCACACAATTGGAACCAAAATACTTAATGCGACTCTTTGGTTTATCAACCATATAACGGTGACGACTATTTGTAAGTCTGGTTGTCCGATGTAAAAATGAGGACGGCGGCAAAAGGTTGTGCAATTCTGCTGCACACTCTCTGTAATGTATCCTATAAAAAACGGATAGGCTACATTCCGTCTATGCTCAAGGCCTTTGAGCGTTTTATAAAAAAGGTTGTCATTGCCGATGAGCCTTTTTGCCCTCCTCTCAATGGACTCGTGTCTGGAGCTGGTATTAGACGGAACCGTTCCAAAAATGAGAACAGTACTCCATACACGATCGAACTTATGCTTGGTAAAGATTAAGCAACTGTTCAGGCGTGAAGTACCTTCTCACTTTCGCCAGAATGCCATGTTTTTTAAAACCAATTGAGCCCTACTAACGAAATAAAAAAAAAAAGGAACAAGACAAATATATGAGGCAAATGTGCATGGGCAAGTCGGTAACGGCAGACCAAGGCGAACTTTCAGGGACCAAATAGAGTATGTCCTGAAAAAAGGCCAGGTCAAACCTATCCTTAACCGACGAGCTTGTATGAAAAGGCTGATGAGAGTTGAAGATGCGAGAGATGTGTGTCAGTATTGTGGTAAATGGAAATCTGTGATTTCTGCCTACCCTGCAGGAAAAAGGCGTTTTTTATGTATGTATGTATGTTTAAAAAACTAGATATTTTCCAGGCTCTACGTGAGAAAGAGAAGGGTGATTGGAAAATGCTGTGCTGCGAGGAGAAAAAGGCACTTTATCGCGCCTCTTTTTGCCAAACCTTCGCGGAGTTCCAGTACCCTACGGGACAGTGGAAGTTCATCCTCGGCGGTCTCTTTTTCGTAACGTCTTTCGGCTTCTGGTGCACAATGTTCCATCATTACTATAGTACGTAATTCACTAGAATACTAAACATTTAGTTCTTACACTTCCGCGCCCATTACACATTTGAACAAAACAACTTTTTTACGTATTTTGGGCATAATTTATTTTATATTTAATCCTGATGTTACGTTTATTTTGCATTCTATTTAGTTCTTACAAATATTACAATTTGATTTATATAAAACTTTAACAATTAGGAATTACCCAATTAAAATATTGTGAAGGTAGTAGAAAATATATGACGACCATTGCCTTAGTCATCCTGTGATTACGGCTCCTGTGAAGGAGTCGAAATGTCAGGGTTAAATATAAAATAAATTATGGGCAAAATCCGTAAAAACGTTGTTTTATTAAAAAGAACACTATATGTTAAAAAATAACATTTAAATATTTTTTAATCAGAGGCGTCTTTACCTATGGTGTAGGGTGTGTGTTGCACACTGACGCCGTGGTCCTAGGGGGCGCTGAGCACTTTCAATTACTTTAATATCAATAAATGGAAATCATTAACAATTTACTCTCCATACAAAATAACCGATCGAGAGAGAATGGAAAGACGTTTTGTTTACAATTTCCATTTTTTGACATTGTTATACTTACATCTATTTTGGTTTGTTAAGATTGTTTACCCTGTATAATTCTAAATACAGTCAGTCAGCACGTAATGGCATCCAAAAGTGGCAAATTGCTTTAATCTATTTTCAATTTAATCTTCAAAAAATAGTTTATTATCCAATGGGGAGTTTTCACAGTTTGTGGTTAATGCTGTTATTTGCACACATTCCATTTTGACCACGCGCTTACTAGATGGCGCTAGGGTAATAATCGCACACGGGCTCTACATGGGCTAAAGACGCTTCTGCTTTTATTAGGCTTGTGGGTACTAGGGTAATGGATATGGACATACATAGATATTTAATATTTATAGAAATATATATCAATACCAATGGCTCAAGTAAAAAAATCTTGTATACATATATCACACAAACCGTCGGTGCGAAAGGCAGGATCTTTAATGTTTGACTGTGACCATAGTCATATTTTAATATTTTTGATACATTAATATATTCGTCTAACTTTTACCTGAATCTACATATAAACTGAAGGTTATTCATTGGAATCAATCATTGATTGTGACGTAAAAAACAAATCTTAACATACTCTTGTAGTCGCCGAGCCTCTCCCAGCGTCTTTCTCGAAAGAGTCCAAAAAGGCTCAGCTGCGGAGGATGCTGGAGCTGAGGGTCAACCCCATCGACGGCATCTCCTCCAAGTGGGACTATGATAACGACCGGTGGAAGGTATTTAAAATCATAATTTTACACTCAACCGTGAAAAACTGTCTTGACATAGATTCCACATTGAAAGGATATCCCTTTCCATGTGACTGAGATAATTAATTTCACTGTAAGAAAAGCGTGGGGCGTTCAATATCGAATGTTGTATTATTTATTTATAACCAAGATACCTTACTATTTATTTTTATTTCGAAACGCAGAGTTAGTGTAAAAATAATTTCGTACGCTTTTTTTTAAATGATATTTGTTTTCTCGTTAATTACTTAATATCTCTATAGGTCAACTTCCCTTGTACGACATTACGTAATAGGTTTATTGCATGATTTTTTTTTTATAAATCGTCAAATCAAGTAATTTTTATAGAAAACACTTACTTTTTTTGTACAATTATTTTTGTTAAAAAAATAATTTTCTTGGGCCAGTGCATTAATCGTAATTTAAACATCCGCCACTTTCGCGCGCTTTGTATGACGTCACGTGACATGACTCGCCACGTTACTATGGGTGAATCTACATACATTAGAATGATATATGTTGCCGTCACAACCAATGAGAAGGCGCTCAGTTTGTTTGGAAATTTTCTTTCGTTTATGCATAATTTTTAACAGAAAAAAATATTGTTAAAAAAAATAGAAATTATCGATTTTTACGAATGCCGTCAGTTTATTACAAATTTAAAAAATATTAATATTTTCCCACGTTTTTCTCAGGTCGCTTTCTTGTTTGTCTGTCTGTGCAGTTGGAATCTTGCAACTCAATTTTGAGGCACTTCCCGGCCACTTAGCGAGCTGAAATTTTTGGAGCAAGTCAGAACCCGATGACAATGCATCCTAAAACAACTTTCAACTTTCTAGGTGCACTTTCAGGTCAACTTTCGGCAACTTTCACTTTTGTATGGGGCTTATCCGATTGTTGCGTAACACATGGTTACTTCGTTGAGTTAATAATTAAAAATAATAAAATAATAATAATAGATTTAAAAATCTAAAAATCACACGTTTTTTAGTGACCAAAAAAGAATAAAATAACCCGGCGGGGCCAAGCGAGGGGCCACTCAAAACGTGGGGGCGCATCTTTACAAATACATCACATCACACATCTTCATAAGTAACATGCGCCCCCACGTTTTGAGTGGCCCCTCGCTTGGCCCCGCCGGGTTATTTTATTCTTTTTTGGTCACTAAAAAAACGTGGGATTTTTAGATTCTTTAATCTAGTATTATTATTTTTTTAAATTACATGCAAGAAACCTATTACATGACCTAATGACGTCATAATCTTTATCGTTAGCGATGACTAAAGGACCAATTTTTTCGAGGACTTAGAGGTGATGCCTCTTTTAAATTATTCATACAACTAACAACGTCTTTTTCCGTGGGGGTAGAAAGAGATCACAGATCTCCACTTTCCACTTTCCTGATATCTCTCGCATCATCAACTCACATCAGACCTTTACACAAGCTCTTCGGTTAAAGGTTTTTTTGGGTAATCATACAAACCCGTAAGTAATTTTGTTTTTCTTTTGTTTCAGCACTGATCCAACAGATCGAAGATTTTAGGATAACAACTTGGTAGTTATTAATTTTGAGATATATTTTTAAACAAGTTTGCGACACTGTACAAAATATGTGTGACGGTGCCAACCTCAGCTTCCTCCAAGAAAAATTGTTGTGCTCGCTTCGAAACCATGTCGCATATTGACGAATACAACAAAACATATCTTGAAACCTTGAATCACGGTGCTGTACAAGACTTGGCAATTCTCTCTATGGGTAGTAAGGTTAACCTTTTTTTGGATGGGGAGAAATACCATTATTGAATTCTGCCGACTGGGTAGTAGTGTTGCCGATCGATAGTAGACTATTGATCCGTTCTAAAATTACATCTATATTGGACATCAAGATATATTAAGCTGTGGTAATTCTATGTGGTAATAATATACTTAAAAATATATAGGATAATAAACTTTGTTTGTTGCCTATTAAAGTATTTAATTGAAAACATTGTTAGTTTAATTCCGACTTTAACTTAATTCTTTATGATAATCTTTAAGAACGACTATTACCTACACAGCTAAAAAATATATCAAAGCATGTGTGCAATTCACACGTGGTAGAAGTGAAACCTTCAAAAATTTTGGTTTCAAGATGAGACGAATGTAAAAATTCGGGAAGAGGATAATTGAAGGTTTTAGTAATGATCATAGTGATACAAAGTTAGATTTTTTCAGCTTACATTTTCGATATATTATTACAAGAGGCTTATGGTAACTATAGTAACTAACATACCACGAACATAAAAGAAACTCTATAATGCTTTCTATCTCATTTTCTCCTACGTTAAATCTAATAAATTTAGGTCTGTCTCTTTTTACCGTCGCTTATTCGTTTCACCAACTTTCAAATCACAACGAATAAAAAAGTTTTCACTTCAAAAAATCTTCAGGTTCACTTCACTAGTGAATAGGATATTGCTTAATTAGGGTTTCGTACCTAAAACTGAATCCTTATAGGATCACTTTGTTGTCCGTCCGTCAGTTTGTCAAGACCCTTTATCTCGGGAACGCGTGGACGAATCGATTTGAAATTAAAACCACAACTTACGTTAACGTAAAAAAAGATACGGCCGTTTATGCCGCAAAGAATGTATATTTCGAAACTATCAAGGAAAACGTATTTTCTGTTGATGTAGAAAAAATCCAAAAACAGTAGTCGTAGACGAATCACAAAAAAATGCGGTTATAACTTATTTGCAGTTGGTAAACTAACCGCGAGCTATGTCAATGTATGGGGATAACAGTTTTCCAGAGGCAAAGTTAAGTTTGTCCCTCAATCCATCTTTATTCCCGTGATGAACGAACTATTTTTTTTTTAATTTACTTGCATTCGGGTTGTTTATATCTTAAAATTTTATTTTTGCTTTTGAAATTATGATTAATAAATTAATCTATTTCCCTAGGTTTCAGGCAAATTATTATTTAACAAATATAAAAATAAAATTGCCTTATTTTAAGCAAGGAAAGATTAGTATTTATAATAGGGGTAGGCAGAGATTATAAAGATAATCTAAAGATCTAAAGATAATATAAAGATATATATAATTCTTCTGTGAGTGTGTATGTCACTGAACTCCTCCTAAACGGCTGGACCGATTTGAATGATTTTTTTTGTGTGTGTTCAAGGGGATCTGACAATGGTTTAGATTCACAAATCAGCCCGGCAGATGGCGCTGCAGACGGTATCTAGGTTATTTATCTATACTGTAAAAATAACAGGCAGGACAACGTCTGTCGGGTCCACTAGTAGACATATATTATAGGGGTAGGCAGAGATTATAGAAATATATTATAGGGGTAGGCAGAGATTATAGACATATATTATAGGGGTAGGCAGAGATTATAGATATATATTATAGATTTCCACTTTCTACGGCCCTGATGTATATTTCTCGCTTCTTCAACTCTCATCAGACTTCGTGAAAGCTCATCGGTTAAGGTTGTTTATGACCTACCCTTTTTTTTTTGAGAACATCAATTGGTCCCTGAAAGTTCGCCTTGGTCTGCCTTTACCGAATAGCCCATGCACATTTGCCTCAGAAACTTGTTTAGTCAATCTTTCATCAATCCTCCCATGTCCAAACCATCTAAGCATCCCTTTTTCTTTGTCACTATATCTTCTTCCACACCACATCGTTCTCTTATAACATCATTCCTTATTTTATGAAACAAAGTTATATATAGTCTATAGATATACTTCCTAAATCTCGCATAACTGTGTTAATCATACTTTCGTGCTTTATCAGCTTCTATTGAACTTGTGAACGATTATTTTAATCACTTCTCAAGAACTGAATAGATTTGAAAGGAGCGCGACGTAAGAGAATGTGCACACCACTCTTCTTAAACGCGCCGTCTACGCGCTTGTTTCGATACAAACGCGATTCTTAAGTGAGTCAAAGGCAGCTTGACAATGAATTTATGTAGGTGATCAAAGTTCTACTTTTAAATTACTGCCCCAAATAATTCAGTCTCGCGATTGAATTGGTACAGATGTGATGATAACGCGCATTTTTACCTATACAAATACATTATTTATGTATTTGTTGTAAAAAATTGCTCTGTGGACAAAAAAAGAGGCGTTTCAGATGCGCGTTGGCAGCTCATTTAGAAAACGCAGTATGCATAGGTTCTAAGTACTCAGATTTGTCTATGGTTCACGCGAAAAAGGTTTGTACTTTGTTTTTATCAATTGCCGTATATTTTAATACAGTAATAATATACCATATACCGTATCTATGATGCTTAGAAGAATATCTGCATGTGGTATATTAAGGCAATTCTTACCTTATCAAAAGCAACAAAAAATAAAATACTTTTATTTCAGACTTGGGTCCATTATCGGAAGAAATACATTATATCATAAAATAACATTAAAATTTCAAATAAAATTCATTTATAAAATTAAAACAAAAAATATATAAAAAAGTACGTATGTACACGTATACAAAATACCACGGTTGTTGCGATGCCTTCCCTCAAGCTTTGTACTACGCATGCGCACACAAACCCGTATTAACACACATACATAATGTTTCCTATCTCATTTTCTCCTACGTTAAATCTTATGAATTTATGTGTCTCTTTTTACTGTCGCTTTTTCGTTTCATCGACTTTCAAATCACAACGATGCTAAAGATATTTTCACTTCAATAAAATAAAATATGTTAGTAGCAATTGTCCTAGCAACTATTTAAGTAAATAAAACAACATCGCAATCCGAAGATTCACAGACAATGCCTGCAGTGTGTCAACCTACAACAAACTCCCAAATCATAGACAATGTGCAGTTTTTTACAATAACGCACACATTATAGAACTAATATAATATAACCACAAAACAATAAATACTATAGCCTCATTCTTATATATCTTATTCACAATCATTCAATGCAGTTTTCAACTACAAAAAAGGATAGCTACGTAGATTCAACAGCACATTTACAATACAATACAAAATTTCCTTAACCAATTTACAATTTTAAACCCAACAAAGAGTTTATAATCAATTGAACAAATTATAACAGTTTGAGGTACCTTTATGTGTAGTAGTATGTACCTACTGGAGCAAAATAATTTATACTAGCAATAAAAACGTAACAACCTTCGTATCGTATAATAATAAAAAAATTCACTGGCTTTTCTTATGGTTACATCAGTTATACATTTAAAAGAAAACTTAAAACAATGATTTATTTTACAAGATCAAATACTTTGAAAAGTATTTTATTAGTATGTTTAATTGATTTAAATAAAGCTCATATGGAAGCATCTTCGAGTAACACTGATAATTCAATCTCATCAGATGAAGGTAAGATAATGCGAACGAATCTGAGTGCTTACCGTGATCTAGCGCGATACAAGTTCGATTGACAAAATGAGACACCGCTATACGCGGTCTTTAATGCCGTCTCTCTTTAACAGCTGAACTTGAATCGCGGTAAGAGGTAGGGTAGGGTAGTAGTATTTCTTTAGTATTTTGCGTACAACTGCTCAGTGTAATGGTGTCCGATAAAAGAGAATAAATAACACTTACCCTTCACAAATGACAATGATACTGGAGATAGTATTTTATTTTTTATTTTGTTTATTCCTTAAACAATTACAATTGTATTGGAAACTGATATACATTACTTAAAAATAATTTTAATTTAATAACGATATAATTAACTTGGCAATAATAATAAAATTATAAAAAAATAATGTCAAAAAATTTAATAAATTGATGTCAAATTATCTTAAAACACTTAAAAGCACTTGAGTTGCTTTTTAAAGCGATTAACATTATGTATACAATCAGATGGTTGGGAAGTCAAATAAACATTCTCACAGCCTGATGTCTGACACTGTGCTCAACGAGTTTCTAGTCTTATTACACTTTGCTCTGGAGTTTCATATATCATATAAGTGTATCACCATACACTTACCCTATATCGCAAAATGGGCAGCAGAGTTTTCCGAATTATAGTTTTTAACATCGATATCCAACCCGCCTATAGTGTGACAAACTTAAGCGTTTGATTGTTGGTGTCGCTAGTGGTAAACAAAGAGTGTCATTAAAATATCAAAATCTATGTAAATTGTTGCTTTAATTTTTGCCGCTGGACCAGATAAGTTTGTGGCACTGTACATGGCGATTAAGAAAATAATAATAACTATATTCAAATGCACTTAAAATAAGTTGTTTTGAATGATACAACATTTTTAACTGACAAGAAGAATGCGCTCACGAAACTCGTCAGCTTTAACAGAAGTAACGACATTTACAATATTATACATCGTCACGATAAAAAACAATATTATTCTATTATCACAATAATAGTAGTCTTATAGTATAGAACAAAACACTTACATTTTTTCGTGAAGACTTCCATTCTTCAGCTTAAATAATGAGTGTAATTCCAGTTCTCAGTGGGTACAACAGGGTTTTAAGTGATTTGAACACAGATCTTCCCTTTCTGTGTAGGTACATACAAGATAAAACATATTTTTTGTATATTAAGATTATACAATGATCTAGTTAACGTCCATGCTATATTTGCCATAGCTTCAAAAGTCTTCGCCGAAATCAATTATTGAACGTTTTCCATTTTGACAAAATTGTCGATACTGTGTTGCACTGTGTCGCCATACTATAGCAAAAACCTATACACAAAAAGTTGACACAGTGCAACACAGTGTCGACTTTTTTTTCTAAATGGAAAACGCTCATTAATATCCATTATATTATATAGTAATAGTATTGTAAATAATATTCCATGCAAGAAGAAGTCTGGTGGTAAAAAAGCACTTTAAAAAAAAAACAGCAGTTGTAAAAAATTGAACTTCCTCCCTGCGTCTGTATTTTCGAATAATTATAACCCATCCGTTTTCAAAGCCACGGTGAATATGCACCTTCTGGGTTAGCTCGTTCCGTCTTGGCTCCTGTCTTGGCCCCCAGGCTTTATTGGGATCAAGAGTTAACCCATTAAAAAAATATATACAGCCATAAGTATTTTAAGTTTCATTTAAAAATAATTGAACCATCACAGTGGAGAAACAGTCGAATCGACGGAGTTTCAAGCCGGAGTGGCAGTACGAAGGCCTTCCGATCGAGTTTCCGTCAAGGCGGTTCGGCGGTGATCCGGATGCCTCAGACGATGTACCTACCCCTCGCACTAGTAGTATGTAGCCAGTATTTTTTATTTATTTGTTTAAAAAGCTTTATTGACCATAAATATTAAATGGTACTAAAGGCGGACTTAATGCTAATTGCATTCTCTCTGTCAACCTTTGGGGAAAGAGAAACTTAGAACCGGCTACAAAATAAACTGTTAAATTAACACTTGTTGTAAATCTTGACATTTTGTTAAACAACTATCTGTCTCTCTCACACTTCGTAAATTGACTGTCCCAGTCTCACTCAAACTAGAATGTTGAAGTTACGGCCTTAAAGCAAACCATGATTACACTAAAATAATTTTTAAGTACGTAAGAAAAATTTGTTTAAAGCTGCCTGTTTTTGGAAAAAAAATATTGTCCACAATTGAAGGAATTGTCTAGCAAGTATCATACCATTTTAATCCTTATTAAATGCGCCAACTTTTACAGTTACTTGCCAAACTCTGACTGAAAAAAAAATGTACTATGCACATTTTTTTTTAGTTCAGCTTTCTAAAGCTATGCGAAAAATTAATTTGAATATTTCATTTAGATAAAAATGGCATATTCTTCTAATCTGGAACAGCTGACTTTAAATTTTAGATAAGAGTATACAGAAGCATTATTCTGATTACAAAACAAAAGAAAATGTTTAGAAAGGTCAAGATTTGTAGCAACAAGAGTGAAAAAACCGTCAGAGGGTGTAAATTTTATTGATTTTTTAAAATGCTAGATTTATTTTTATATTTTTCTGATAACTTGTATTAGTTAGTCTATCACCCGCTTTCGGCTTGACGTCGGCTTCTGGGACACCCTGTATAGCTATTTATATTAAACTACATTCATACATCAAATATACACTCATTTGCAAAAAAAACGGGCGGTTTTGATTTTCATTCATCTTTAAAAAGATACAATACAAAAAAGGTTTCAATCGTTTGTACACGTTACTGGCCGGTTTTAAAAATGCCGTGGTATTTAAAAAAGTACATTCTAAATTCAAATTTTCATTTGATGCTCATTTTTACAGAAAACCCCTTTTTATCCTACATTTTTGGCGCGAATTTCCAGAAGTAAACATCGACTTTCATAACTTTTATTAAATTTTCATCGATTAATTTCATATCCTTGACTGTCAAAGCTTTATTTATTGCTGTTTGGCTGTATCGAAAATGTTAGATAAAGTGGTAAAAGCTACCAAAATTATCGCACTGCTTGAAGAGGGTTGCAGCCAATGCTTCGTGGCAAGGAGGCTGAATGTTAGTCGCTCAACGGTCCAAAGGACCTGGCACCGATATCAGGAGACTGGTTTCGTCGAGAGAAGGCCTGGTTCTGGAAGAAAACCATGTACCCAACCACGGGCAGTGGCGTAGCATAGGTCACTAGCACCCGGTGCGGATTCCAAATTTGCCGCCCTCTTATTTTTGCAATCCATTATAAAAAAATTAAGGCATGGTAAAAAGAGTACTTTTATTGAATAACACTAACCTGAAAAGTGAAATTAACATTTTTTGACATAGAGTAGAAGGTAGACTAAATCACTAATACGTTATGTTATTCCATTGTCTTCTATTACTATGTAATAAGTACAATAGACTCTTCAGCTGCCGCCCACCAAAACCAAAAGACTCGTTCCGGGTATCTAACTTTTTAAGCAGTAGTGTTTGACACGAAACACCGTTTTTTAAAAAAAATGTAAATCTTTTTACTCGCTAACTTTGTGAATATATCCGATGAAACGGTCATCGGTAATCGTTATATCATTATTTTCTGTAAGCAAAAAATGCTGTCGATTGCCTCCAAGGTGTAATTCGCGTTGCAACAATGTACGCGTAACGCGTATCTTTGCTGTTTTTCTACCAGTAGCTTTTAGCTACGGTGAAGTACAAAGAATGCGTAAGGAGACATATTTATTTAAAATAACATTGAAACTTGAAACGAAATAAGTTTCCTAAATAATAGTTATTGAGAAACCTTGCGCTTGCATCACCCATGCATAGAACCTGCATAGGAACCTGGGTATTTGGTATCAACAACAAAAAAATGACGAAAAAAAAACTGAAAGAAATTAACTTTTTTTTATATTTTAATTTTTTTTTTCTCTATCTGCCACCTCCGCAGCGCCGCCCCCGGCAAAGTGCCGCCCGGTGCGGACCGCACCCTCCGCCCCCCCCATGCTACGCCACTGCACGGGATGATCGTTTTCTTGTGAGTCGCGCATTGAGAAATCGCAATTCTTCGTATGTGGATCTGAAGAACATTCTCCAAGAAGTAAGAAATGTGCATATTAGTCTATGGACGGTCAGGAGGAGGCTTCTCGCTGCCAATATACGCAGTCACCACCCGGCCCGCGGCCCCAAATTACTCCGTGAGCACCGAGTTCACAGGCTTAGGTTCGCTAGAAATTGTGAATCATGGACTTATGAAGATTGGAATAGGGTTTTGTTCTCTGATGAAGCCAGGATATCTCTGTTCGGTGAAGATCGACGACGGCGAGTGCTAAGAAGACAAGGAGAACGCTTTGCAGAGGCATGTTTCGAAGAAATCACACCTTATGGTGGGGGCTCTGTTATGTTTTGGGCAGGAATAAATTCAATGGATCGTACAGAGTTAGTCTTCATTGAAAACGGCTCACTGACTGGGCATCGATACATAACGGAAGTTCTAATTCCTCATGCACAACCCGCATTGGCCGCTCTAGGTGAAGACTCCATTTTTATGGACGACAATGCTCGCGCCCATCGATCTCGCGATGTTAAAGCGTATGTGCAAGAGGTCGGCATTCGTCGTTTGGATTGGTCAGCTCGAAGTCCTGACCTCAATCCCATAGAGCATGTCTGGGACGTTCTGAAACGGCGTGTGAGATCAGTACAACCGGCTCCGCAGACCATCAGAGAGCTGAAGAATGTGATTACTGCGGAGTGGGAACGTATTACGCAATCAAGTATCCGGGATATACTCGCTAGCATGCCCAGACGGATTCAAGCTGTGATTTTAGCTAGAGGGGGTCACACTCGATACTAAACATTTATCTGCTTTTACTTTATTAAAGAAAAACAAACAAAAAAACTTTTTTTTTTACTTCATGAGCAAATGCACTACTAGCGAACATACACTACTAGTGAGGTTTAGCATTATTTCCCATAAATTGTATCAACATTTTATGAAATACTGATGAAAACGATAATTTTCTTATTAATATACCAAACTGTGAGGATATAACTACCTATAATTATCAAACAAAGCAATATTAACATTTGAAATGGTTCATTGCTTAGGTGCCCGTTTTTTTTGCAAATGAGTTTATTATATATTTGATGCATGCATACTTGCATATAACTCGCGTTTGTATCGACACAAACGCATTAGATATGCAAATAATTGCCTTGTGTATTATTGGAGCGAAGCTCCCATGAATCAGCTTCAATGGCACAATGTCTGTTACGCCATAACTTCCCGAGTTCTTAACCGATTTCAATATTTTTTGTGTGGAATCGAATCATCAGGTTTAGGACCAGATTGTGACGGAGCCCGAATTTTGAAATTCGCAAAAATTCCGATCGAAAGAAAATTTTTTTTTTTTTTTTAGGTATTACACTTCGCTCCAATATATGGTGCTAGCGTAGCTTTATGCTTAGCGACTGCATCGCCTAGTAATAAAACGCACGTTTAAAAACGGAGTGTGCATAGGCCATTATGGATACTACTAGATAACTATATCCGTTACCTTTACCAGTTCAATTTAGCTACGGAGCCTACATATAACATTGAAAATGAAACAATATTAATAATCATAAAAAGAAACGTTGTCAACTGTTTATGAACTCTTTCTCCACCAGCCACCACTACGATAAGCCCGCCTCTCGACCGGCGGTTCCGCCGCGTATATAACCCGGATGAGTTGGCTTCGGTCGAAGATTACCCGTTCATGGCAGCGTTACTCGTCAACAAGGAACTGTGGTGTGGAGCGGTCATCATAGACACTGATGCGGTCCTCACAGCCGCGCACTGCCTGCAACTGTACGTACTTTTTTTATCACTTACTGCACTGGACACGATTCAGCGCAGAGCTGAGAGGCTTATGAGTGACAGCAAATTGGTGAAGAACAAGCTTCACACCTTAGCTCACCGCTGTTAAGTTGCATGACTGTTGGTCTTCTACAGAATGTATTTTGAAGAGAGTTCTCAGGAGCTGCATATGCTCATATCGCCATCTCCCTTTTTTAATCGGACAACCTGACGCACTGCGGGCTACCACTCTTTCTTGGTTGCTATTCCTAACTGTCGCACCAAGCACTTCTCAACATCTTTTATACTTACTGCGCACAACAAAGGAGTGGAACTCCCTGCGTCTGTATTTCACTTATAACCCGTCCGTTTTTAAAGCCACAGTGGGTTCTGGTGGTGGGTTTCTGGGTTAGCTCGTTCCATCGTGGATCCTATTTTGGCCTTGGGCTGGATTGGGATCAAGAGCGAACCCATTCAAAATAAAAAAAGCGTTAAACAATCATACCGGCTGCCATATTGTAAATTCGGTCTTTAAACCCTTGGACTTCTACAATACTGGACTACCATTACACGATTTTCACAGATTTTCGTCAAGACCTTCTGTCTTCTTCTTGTCTGTCGTTCTACCATTTTATCGACTGTCATCCTTTGGAAAAATCTTCATTAGTATTAACTAGCGGCCCGTCCCGGCTTTGCACGGTTGGACAAAATTCTTTAATTTTTTTCTATTATTAAATATTTTTTCGTTAGCGCCATCTAGCGTCCGGTAGACGAACTACTTGCGGTTAACGCGTTGCTATGGTAACGTTATTGATACAATGGAAAAAGAGCGGGGAAAAGAGCGGACAGACAAACAACAAATTTGTGATCTCAGATTATAGATTAGACCGGTATTATTACTTTATTTTTGTTAAAGATAAAATGCTTTTTATGTGGTCAGGAACTGCATGTATCGCTTGAAAATTCTTTATCGGATTCGGAATTTTCTCACTGAGAGTGTTCGTGTCATGCTATGTGAGTCTCTAATACTCTCAAAACTCAATTACGGCGATGTTGTGATCGGTCCTCGCTTATTGGCTAGAACGCGGCATTTGATTCAGCGCGTGCAGAATGCATGTTGTAGGTTCTGTTTTTGCGTGCCTCCTCGAACTCACATTACACCTTTTCTGAATTCGGCAGGTATGCTCAGGATGGAATTGCGAAGGCGTCTGCACCTGACATGCCTTGTATTTAACGTGTTGAGGCATCGCAAGCCGGAATATTTATTTAAGAAATTAAAATTCTCCGAGAGGTTAGGTAGGTACGAGACGCGTTCTGTTCGGGTTCTACTCTCATATTACCGTCACCGGACCGTAGCATTCAGGGGTAGTTTTCGCTTCCAGGCCACCAAGTGCTGGAATGATTTGCCGCCTCCGCTGAGAGATTTGTCTAGCGTATTCATCCTCAGAAAAAATCTCAAGTGCCACCTATTACAACTACAGCAACTTGGTGTCGCCTAATGGAGCTACGGTGTTTTCTCTCCATAATATAACTACCATATCATAACTACCATATCATAACTTAAACTACCCACTCTAATTTAAGTCTTATTATATTGTCTTATTTACATTTATATTATTTCTTACTGATTTTACTATTTTTTACTGTTTTACATTTTGTACCCATTAATTGAATTATAATTATTATCTAATTATCTCGACCAAATTGTAGTATATTTATTATTACTATTTTATTTCCTTCTTTTTTTTTTTCTAACTCCACTCTCTTTGACAGTTTGATTGTACACATAATATAACACTGACTTTCATTGTTTCATCACATTTGCGCCCCATCAGCCAGGGTGATGGCTGAAAATCGGTGCTTCACCTAATTCCAGGTGAATTTGTTTTTTGCATCGAGCCTTGACCCTATTCCTGCTGCTGCACACAGGTACCTGCCAATTTTGGTTGTTATTTATTTTATTTTGTTATTTTCTTAGACTATATAATGGCAATGTATTATGTGTGTACAACTGGAATAAACGTATTATCTATCTATCTATCTATCTATCTTTTTATTCGATATGAGCATTTAAATTGAATTTATTGAAAGTCAACTATGCCTTTGCTTCGTAAGTCCTACGACAGGAGACCTTGTACCGAGAAAAAGCCGCAAGAAACTCTGCAAGGGCTATTTTAAATTTTAAAAAAAACTTCTCTAGCACTTAAAAAAAATGCATTATACAAAATCAACTTTACAAAATACTAATTAGAAGTATAGTTCTAAAAGCAAAGGCCATTATCTCCACGTCTTTTGCCCATCGAGAAATCATCAATTCTGTAAGAGCCAAAGGCTCTTATAAGGGTTTTTCAAAAACTTTTTAAAAATTCTCTAAAAGAATTTCAGTAACATGGTCTGGCACCTTGTTATAAAACGCAATAATTTTTTCTAAAACTGATCCTCTCGTTTTTTGCAATCTGAAGCTTGAAACAGACATGTAAATACCAATTATATGTAAAACCACTTCACATTGGATAGCCCCAATACCAAGAGACAACAGTATAAAATTATTGTAATACTAGCTGACCCGGCCACACGTTACCGTGGCTCAGTTATTATAATTTTTCTAAAATAAAAGAATTTTTCTAAAATAAAATATTTTTTCTAAAATAAAAGTAGCCTAAGTTGCTCCTTATTACATCAGCTACCTGCCAATAAAAGTCCCTTCAAAATCGGTCCAGCCGTTTCAGAGATTAGCCGGAACAAACAGACAGACAGACAGACAGACAAAAATGGTAAAAAATGTTATTTTGGTGTATGTACCGTATATATATTCATATGCATGTAGTAAACAACGGTTATTTCAATATTGCAAACAGACACTCCAATTTTATTTATATGTATAGATAGAAATTTGATTTGTCACAGAAAGTCTTTATCGCTTTTCCCCAAGGAACACTTTTATTTCGTTGTTGGAATTAGTCAATTTATTTATCAGCAAGTCATCGCTGAGACATTCTATTCAAGCCCATGCACCCTTCACGCCAGCGACGCTGATCTCTTGTCCATTGTTGTGACAAAACAATCTAGTCCAGCAGGTGCATATATTCCGGATGCGCTACAGCGGCAATCCCAACAATATCCCGAATGAATGCGTTATTGAATTATACACGGATACTCAGTGCTGGATTTACACATTTGCCACCCCAAAGCTATAAAATTTTTGCCGCTCCAAAGCTATAAAATTTTTGCCGCCCCTACTGACCTTTAAAATTAGATGCACTGTTCACAATAACGTCAATTCCTTTTTTAGGGAATAATCAGAATCTAGTTTCATGATTATTTTTACAACTTTTTGGGTATATTTCTATACTAGAAAGCAAACCTTTGCTTTTACTGCATTACTTATAAGGTGTGGTGGGCTAAGGAAGATAGGTATAGCCCGATAGTGCTAACCATGCACCTGTTAAGTCAAAATATCCAACAGTTGGCATGACTAGGTCGGCGGAGGCGGCGGAGGAGGTACGCGAGCGGGTGAATTCAAGTACTGCCAACCGACAAGACTTGACAGCTCCAGGGGCACAGTTGCCAATGTCGGGTTATAGTCTTAAAACTGCTCAATTAAATTAATGCACGTACGATAAAGGTTATTTAATGATTTTTATTGCACTCAATTTAACACAAATTTTAAAAACAATATGGAATTGAAATTTATAATCAATAAGTACGTAACTATCAATATCTCTATTTGAATTAAATATCTTTTCGATAATCTTTTTTTTTTGCTTGATTTGGAATCAGCAAAATCATCAATGTTATCGTCGTGAAAAATCCTATTCATTAATTCCCACTCTATGGATAAAGGGCTAAAGAATTTCTGCCCCGCCACGCCACCGCCGCAGCCTTACTTTTTTCTGTAACTATTTTTTGGCCCATTTTGCCGCCCCCTAATTTTGCTGCCCCCTAATTTTGCCGCCCCGTAATTTTACCGCCCTAAGCTTCAGCTTTTTCAGCTTCTATGGTAAATCCGGCACTGCGGATACTGCTATAATGGGTAGTTTTAGCCCACAGGCTGCACGTAAAGAATTATCTACAACCGTCTCCAAATAGACACACATTAACATTCTTAGTATATCACATTTTTAACTCCATTTTTGATGTGATAACGTCTGATATATATTTCAGTCAATACAACAATCGATTCTTCCGAGAATACGTGAAAATGCTGACTGTAAGGGTTGGATCGGACAACGCAACTGCTGGTGGCGAGCAACTGCGAGTGACAGAGATATTCTTCCATCCCAACTATAAACCGCAGACTTTGGAATTCAATTTCGCAGTCGTAAAAGTCCATAAGAACCTGACGTTTGGGAAAGCAGATGTGCATGTGGATATGGTGCCATATTCCAGGGATCTGATTATTCCTATAGATAAGAAGATCACGTTTCTTGGATGGGGATCTGTGTTGGTGAGAATGTTTATATAATTCAATAACTTAGGATAACTTACTTTATGTTTTCAGTTTGTGATAGAAAAGAAATAGTCAAGAAAGCTTCAACTTTTACAGCAAATAAACTTTTTTTTATAAATAGGGTGTCGGAGGAATGGGTGGTGCTGTACTTCTACAGAAAGTTGTGCTTCCGATATACGATCTCGCAGATTGCCAAGAAATTTATGGAAGGTAAAAAGAACTTAATAAGCAATGTTCATTTTATTTACGTTTTTTTTATAATTTCATATAGTTTGAGAATTTTTTCAATACTAGCAAAAATCGACTCGCCTCACAAGTTAATTCTCAGGCAGGAATCGAACCCATAATCTTTGAAAGTGAAAGTCCAATGCTCCCAATTCAGCTACCGAGCCTTGTAAACACCCATCCAAATATTTTCAGTAGTATCTGGTTTTTAAGCTGTAGGCCAGCGTTGTCTCATCAATGACAGGAACATCCTCTCGTATACGAAAGAAACATTTTGAACAATCGATTAAGATGAAACAGCCATTTAGTTTTATAATTTAATTATGCATATTTTCAATCCTATCTTATAAGATAAATTACTTTAATAGAAATATAAAAGATAAAATCGACTCTGCGAAAGGTTGAGGGATGGATTCCTGCCTGAGAATTCAGTTGTGTCGATTTTTTGCTAGTTTTTTTCTATTTAAATAATTTATCTTATAAACAACTTATCCTTTAATGTAGGAGTCTTGTGACGAGAAATAACTTCTGCGCCGGCTTCATTACTATACAGAAGAACGTTTGCAATGTAAGTACCTCTGAATTTCTATTTAAACCTTTAGTATGTTACTCCTTAAGAATTGATTCTCATATAAGGCGCCCGGTACGAAAAAATATAAAGAGCAAAGTTTAGTGACCGAAGTACATCGTTTCCTTACCCTTAATTCGACGTCGTGCAATATACTTCCCGTTGAATGAAAAAAAATCTCCGTCGAAAACTAGTCCATATACCTATCTAGAGTTCTGGGTGCTGTAATTGTAATAGGAAATTGAAATAGGTAGATTTTTTAATATATTTTTTCTAGGGTCCCCTACAAGCTAAGAACCAAAATTAGTAACAATTTTACAAATTTAAAAAATAATAATCCGTCGAATTAAGGGTAGGTGCGCACCTTTAATTTTTGTTTTGAAGTTTTGTTTTATTATTTTCTGCTCCTTTTCAAAGACAAATGTTCTTGAGGAGAAAACTCTAGTCGTGCGTCGGAGCTAACATTATGGCAGACTTGGGGTTGGCCTCTTTTCCAGGGAAAAGAGCACGTGAAGAGGCCGGGATACAAATGAGAGGTGATGGGGTGGCCTTCAACGGACCGGGTATCCGTTGGAGGCATTGCTCTCACCTCACTGTCTAGGTCGATGCCTGAACTGTACTTAAGCATCACCGAGTCGTGAAGGGGCCTAAAGCGGGCCAACCACCGGACCACAGTGGTGGCTCCCAAAAAGGGACCCACAAGGTCACACGGCGGAGTGTAGTACAGCGGGGGGTTTTAGTGGATATGCCCGTCAGCCTTCGTGACGGGTGAGTCCCACATAACCCCACCGCCCGCCCAACGGTGGGGTATGCGTAATGCATTTCCGCTCGAGAAAAAAAAAGGCTTGGGGTTGGCCTGCTGTTTACTCCTCAAAGCCTTCTTTTCATGAGTTGGAATTGTGTTAGTTTGTATATGTGGCCAAACTCGACTTTATGTGCCTCGTAATAAAGTATCGTGTCGTGGACTATATAGCGCAAAAGCCAAGCTCCTCTCGTATTAATACCTGGTAACTATAACTTTTTGGGAAAATTACTTTTCCAATTCGCATTTTAAATTGTAAATACCTACATCGAACCAGATTATCGAAATTATGATCTAACTTAACGATTGTAATTATGAAAGGAAAACATTCCCAAAATCTATACTAGTTACTAATTCTGTCACAAAATATGAAAAAAGTTAAATATAAAAAAAAACTTTTCTATACTAATATTATAAAGCTGAAGAGTTTGTTTGTTTGAACGCGCTAATCTCAGGAACTACTGGTTCGAATTGAAAAATTATTTTTGTGTTGGATAGTCCATTTATCGAGGAAGGCTTTAGGCTATATAACATCACGTTGCGACCAATAGCAGCGAAGCATCAGTGAAAAATCATAATAACAGATATTGACGCGGACGAAGTCGCGGGCAACAGCTAGTTATATATTTTTTCCAAAAAATGGTAGGTGAATAGATTTCCCATTTATTTACAAAATAACGTTTTATTTCGCTCGTTATAAAATTTAATTAGAAATGACGCCTCGTCGTCGATATGACAGTCAAGTTGCAAGAAAGCTAAATATTACTGTAATAAGTAACTATTTTAAATTCTTTATAGCATGATGCAGGAGGCCCAGCTATAATGGATGGTGTTTTAATCGGAATCCTCTCCTTCTCTTCTAAAAGATGCGACAGACCTGACCAACCGGCAGTATTTTCTACTATAGGAATCATAGCACCATGGCTTGAGAATCTGGAAGAAAAGGCTTTACGGTTACGGTAATAAGATCACAGTGGTTTGTGTTTGTCTGTCCGCTCTTTTCCATTGAATCAATAACGTTACCATAGCAACGCGTTAACCGCAAGTAGTTCGTCTACCGGACGCTAGATGGCGCTAACGGAAAAAAATAAGAACTTTTGTCCACCCGCGCGAAGCCGGTAGAACAACATTAGATACTTACAAAGAAGTTTGTAATAAAAAAATACCCTACGTTTGAACTACAAATTAAATTGTATTAAAATTCGCTTCAAGTAGATTCGAACCTTTATAGAAAAACGAGTTTATTCCTGCCTGTCCCAGATTAGGACAAACGGGATTAAAAATCCTGCCTGTCCTTGTAATGTTAAATGAACAGACAGGAATTTTCTAAAATATACAGGAACTGATGAGTTTATTCTGTGATTGCGAAGGATTCCTGTCTGTACACATATATATATTAGACGACTAACAGGAACATGAAAGCTTTGTAACTGCTCATATCAAATTTTGTTTAGTATTAGACTAACTCATATGTATAACGAATTGTAGGTATGCCAATAGGTACTTTAGGACAACGCCTTAAGATATATCTAAAGCAAAAATATTTTTTTTACATATATACTAATAGTTAATTATTTATTTTAACTTAGAGCCTTCGCATACTACGTATTTAATACAAACAAACGCGATACTCACGCGAGTTTTGCTATGAATTTACGTGGGTGTTCAAGATTCTTTTCTTTTTTTCCTTTGAATATCTGCATAATTTCAGTCTCGTTCTTGAATCGGTATCTGTATCGATATTATATCGATACAAACGAATGCAAAGAAACGCGCTGCCGACATGTGTCTGACGCGTTTCTAAGATGGGCGACAACAGCGCGTTAAAAAAACGCAGTGTGCAAAAGTGTATATTCTTATTAAGGCGGCTTAAGTGAAAAGAAAGAAAAACGAAATATATATATTTCCCACTCTAGATTTGCGTTTCATGTCCCACAACAATTCTTAGTTTCATATTCCTATTAGTCGCTTTATTAAAATTCGATGACCAACAGGAATCTTTTTACATGAGGTCAGCATAACTTTTCATGGGGTCAGAATAACTTTTCCCGATTGTCCCCTCGTACGAACAGGACTATCGGGACAGACAGAAAAAACCCGGCAAACTATGCTATTGAGGCTCTTACCTAACAATGCCACTCCAAAATTAACATGCATTTTTTTGTTCCAGTAATACGGCAATTAAATCTATGCATTCATAATGAAACAAACAGTATCCATACATCAATAATATATTTCTAAATACTGTACACACCAGCTTCCATTTGACTACAATGTAATAACAGAAATAAATAAAAACATTATAAATATTCGTTTTTAAATCTTTAATTTCTATTCAACATACAACATTGAATAACATACAATTTAAGAGTAAGTAATTTATTCATTTTTAATGTATTAATATAAATCATTCTTTAGCGGATCTTCAATTTATTCAAATGGAATGATATCGAGCTGATTTACGTTACACGCTTAACTATTAATTCAACAACGATTATTAGGAAAGAAAACAAGCAAATTTTTAATATACAGCAATGGCAAAGGCATTTTGGTTTATGCCTTGATCTATTTCAAGCTTAACATTGGCTGTAATGCCAATTTTAACTTTTGTAACAGTATGTGCCTATCGATTAAAAACTGAATTACAATAAGGTTAAGGGCTATAATAGTGTGACCGCATATGCCCTATTATTGTTGCTTAATTAAAGCGGTAGTTTACGTGAAGCTCTGGTTTGATATCGTAGACCAAGTTGAGGATGTCTTTGATCACCTGTAAAAAGTAAATATAAACTTAAATACCAAAAATTTAAGCTTTATTACATTTAACTAACGTGACGACTGCGTGAATGTAGGAAAAAGACGTGATTATATGCATGTACCAACATGTCATATCAAGTTTTAAAAAAATGATATACATTTTTGGACCCAATTGAGATCCTTGAGAAAGCCTTTAATCTGTTGAAAGTTGAAAGTCGGCTTTATCTAACTATAATAAGATTTAAATTCGAGTACTCACCAGTTCTTGTTTCTGCTGTACCATTCTGTTCATCTCTTCAATCTTCACTCTGGTTTCAGCATCAATCTTAGCCGCCACACCTTCCCTTGTGCCCATGTGCTAGAACAAAAATATTAAAGTTAAGTTATTTATTCTCTGTGCTGTTATCAAGTGGTCTGAACTAAATAACACACATATTTTATCTTTATAGGTTATCTACCACATCATATTTTTGAAGGTTGAATGAGAAACTTGTTAAATAAATTAATAAAAGCTTAATACTTCAAAAAGATCCTAATTTATTTATCCTTGTCAATTATAAAACTGACACATACATGAATTGTTAAATAATTTTACTGCAATGAGGGCCAATTAAATATTAGTCAATAAAAAAAATGAATACTGCTTATATTGACATTTTACAGTATTTTAAGCAAAATACATAAATAATATTGAGAACACCTTTAAATTAAGAGATGTTTGTAGTCTAAAATTACTCATATTTAATAAGGGGTTTTATGGTATGCATTCCAATCAATTATTATTTACTTAAAATACTTATTTTGATACTTAGATATTGGGTAAAGGCAAATTCGGCGAATATAATGTAATACACTCAAAATATCCTGACAGTTTTACTCTATCACCTTCATCATCTTATTCTCAAGACATTCATAGCTGAAAGGAGGCTTCTTCCAAAAAAAATGGGAGGGTTTTGTCATAAACTTTGTGCTAGGAAGGCTGGTTGGAGGTGTAAGTAATAAATTATTATTCTAAAAACACTGCTTTTCGTTGATGGTATACTGGAGGTTTATAGTGATAACTCCATTAATTATTATTTTAAAAGCTAGCTGATTTCTTGTCAAAGTGTTTAACCCTGATGAACTCCGAAAGTACTGTACCAATTTTGATGATTTTTTTTTCCTTTTGTTGGATTCGTTCCAACTTAGGGCATAGGATAGGTTTAATTTTAATTGATAACACAGCAATCTGTGGCTGGGTCAGAATGTATGAATAAGTTTGCTTTAAAATGGAAAACTTAGGAGACCAAGCTGTAAGAATAAAATACCTTGGCCTCAAATTCTTTGAACTGTCTCTCGCGTTCTTGTCTGTACTTCTCCACCTCATCTTGAGCCTCTTCCTTGGCCTGCTTTAGGCGTTTCGCTTTTCCTGTAATAAATATTTGATTAATATTATCTAACTAATAACCATGTCAGAATTTGGTTATCATTTCTGTTTTAATTGCCTACAGTGTATGAAATATGTATTTTAGGAAGTCAGTAGCATACAAAAATATGCTACATAACATCTTAACTATTACTTACTTAAGTCTTATAAGACCAGTTCTCTTTTGATTCAAACATGAATTAAAAAGGGAAGTTTCCAATGAAACTAAGAATTTCATGCAATTATCAACTAATTTATTTCGTAGATAAATCAGCATATCATGTGACTACAAAAAGTGTATTTCAAATGATTGAGACGAAGGTGAACTTTAATGGAAATATAAGTCAAGAGATATTATGTATTAATCAACAAAAATCACTTAATAAGCATAAAACGTATAAGATATGAACCTGTTTTCAGAATGTTACTCGAAAATTATCTACTTAAGAGTGTAAATGAGTTTAATTTGGCAATCATAGGTATAAATCGTAGATACCTTGAAAATGGGTGTAACGAAATACGCAGCAAGTAATGGTACTTACGCTTTCTCGCCTCTGATACTTTCTCAGCTGCACGTTTTTCGGCAGCCAGCAGTTGCTGGATTCCCTGTGTCTGACTCGCCATTTCAAATACACTCAAAAACTATGTCAAGCGAGAATCGAGACCAAGACACGAATCAATAGATGCAAGTAGAAATACGACGAAAGTCATATGATTACTTTAGTTCCTCATTGTTGTCACAATTGGCGCTGTCATCGGCTCGTGCTTTACCGTTTGTACGTAGAACGGAACGTCAAATGAGGTACTTACGTATTTTTATTTTGTTATTTTTATTTTTATTCCAATTGTATAAAAATGAAAAAAAAAACCGCTTAAGTACCATTTGTCACTATATTATATTTAATTCAAATGATTGGTAATTAATACTTTAATGTTACACATTTTCGTAAAACGAAATTTTATGTTACGTTGGTATATACTTAAAACTTCTGACATCCATCGATAGATGACGCCATGCTCCGTTTTTCAAAAAGTACGTTTTGTATTTTTGCTTCAAAAATTATTATTTTTATTAATTAAATTTTTACTATTATTGTTCTAATTTTTTAATGCTGTATGTAAGCTTTATTATAAAAAATATCAAATAAGAAAAGCTGCTTTGTAAATATTTCTATATTGTAACATTTTCTCCAAAATACATACCGTGGTAAAGAAAAAAGAACTTTTAGATAAATGTATAAAAGTCGCTTCTCGATTACTAGTTTCGGTTTCTTTTTTTGAAATTTGTGTTGTGGGGGATATTAGTGATAGTGTGTAATTATTAACTATTAGGTGTGCGGAAACATTCACCAGTGTTAGCAAGTGAAATAAAAATAAAAACGGTGTCTTATCGTCACTCATCTTTGTTTAAATGAGAAAAGAAATTACTGATGACTTGGCTGTATGGAGCTTTGTAACCTTTACCTTCCATTTTGGGAAACCTAACAAAAATACGCGGTTATACTTATTTAAAACCATCAATATTAAAATAAAATTATATGAGTATAAGTTTATTTTTACGTTTTTATTTATATTTTATTAGGCGCAAAGTTTAGCTTTGTATTGTGATAGTAAATTTTATTATAATAAACAAATTATATAAAATTTTGGAGTAAACGTGATCAGTGTTGCCATATGACTTTCCCATGTTCTCCCCGAATCTTCTCCAAAATTGTTTTGAAGAAAAAACTCTACAAGTGACAATAAACTTTTTTGTAACAAAAGTCAATAAAATTTTATACACAATTATCTATAGCCAACATGACTGAATCAGTATAAGCGTCGTATTCAGTTCCGTACATTGGGCTGAGTTAAATCTTATTGGCATCTTCTTTGAGTGTGTTCATTTCACACGTCCTAAACCAACAATATTAGATGGATGGGTGGTGCAAAAATCTTGCCTAATACGCTAATGGATTCGAATCCTGATAAGGACATTATGTTTTTCTGATCAGATCAGCATATGCATTTTTTCCTGAATCACAGTAATTATATACTTATTTATGCATTTTATCCATTATTTAGTATCTATAGTACCAACTTAATCCCGACACTAAAGCACTTAATAATTCGTGTCAAATGCCGGCAATGTATTAATATTTACTAGCGGATTCGGTAAACGTTTCGCCAGATTGCAGCACCACTTACTGGATACAATTGTGAATATAAATCATTCAGGAACCAATTAAATTCACAAAACGAATCATTAATTATTTAGCCACTTAAGAAAAAGTCAGTCACATATACGTATAACGTATTAAATCACCGACTGCATGCAATGCATTTTAATAGATAAACTTCAACCCAAAATCCTTTGATGTGTTGTGTGCATTTCCACTTTCCACCCGACTATCACGTTGTGCATTGTTCGTTTTCGTATGCGCTCGCAAATTAGGTAATTAATAGCTTAATTGCATTTATTTTATTTTTCAAATTATTGTTTTTGTATCTATAACCTGCCCATTTTCCCCCAACCCTATTTATTTCCAAAATTCCCACAGAAATATTTTTTCCAACTCCCCAAATTATCCCCCATAACTTTAAAAAACCCTTAAATTCGGGGAGATTCCCCGAATCTGGCATCAGTGTAGCTGCTATATAATTTGCCATGGAAACTCTATCTCTGTCTTTCTTGTAGGTTAAGGTGAGTAAGCGAAATACTCCCCCCTATGTGTACATGTATCCCGGAACGGCCTAGACATCGGTTAAAATCTTTATTAGACTACAATGCGTACTTCATGGCGCTGTTACGGTTATCGTGTCATGTCGATACAGCAATGTATTAAAATAAAAACGACTGGAAGTGTTGATCGTACGTATTTGAGAAGATAATACACGCATCTGGTTTCGGCGTCACGTCACAATTTTCTTTATCATTTCGGTGGCAAACTTAACGTAGTATGGCCGTCGTTTGGAAGTATTCACAGTTTTACTTCCACAAAGAATACGCGATAAACATTGAACGGAGCGAATTACGAAAGACATTTTTAAACAAATACTTAACGCGAGTGAGATAAACAATCGATACAAGTGTTAAAATAAAGGAGTTAACGGAACAACGTGCGACCTCATTTGATTAAATATTTTTTACGGTTTTCTCCTATTTAAAGATGTGGTTAATAAGCCAGCCTAATTCTGTGATCCTGCAAATCAAAGCAGACCCTAATGCCATTGGACAAGAATGCCTGGAGAAGGTAAGCCAAATATGTCGACAATGTTATTGCTTCATCATTACAAAATAAAATTAACTCAAAATTTGACTTATTTGTATAACTATTTATTTATAAAATATTATTGTATTGTCAACTTTTTTTTTTTTTAATTCCAATGAATATTAAGGAATTCCTTTTGTTCTAACAGCTACTATAATAAACTTTCAAATAAAGTTAACTTTTCTGCATTCCTATAATATAATATAAACAAATCTTTTTTCGTCACTTCATTAAACCAATGTCTCCTCACTAAATTATATATACTCTTGATTTTATTAAGTTTCATTTGATTCTCTTAATTATTACAAAAGCATTGAACAAGACACGTTCATTCGACGTCATATTTTACCTTGTGGACTTTGGACCCGGCAAACGAAACGGCGCGCGACAATCCACGCTGCTACTCCGTGATTAAATTTGAAAGTAAAGGTGTAAATCATCGTTCAGCGTTACTTTACAAAGTTAACATTATATATATATAAATTGATACACACGTATGTTTGCTCAATACGTAGGTATTTTGCTAACTGACCCCCTTTGCTTATTGTATGTAATCAATATTAAAAAGTTATCATCGATATTGTTCAGCGGATTAGAGACTCCTCCCCTTGAATAAAATGACGTCATACGATATATTTTTCTTTATTGAAACACCAAAGAACAAAGTACAGAACGGTAAACTCATTGATTTCCAAAAATGCTGATTTTTGGCATGAAAAGTTAACTACAATGTCTTCGCTCTAAATGTCTGAAAAATTGGCTTTGTGCCAACAATTTCGTTAATTCAGGACAATTAAGATTAAAGTTTGGTTTTCGGTTAACTATATTAGAATGAGTTGTATACTGTAAAAATACTGATTTAACCGAGAATTTCCATACCTACACTACAATTATACTCAGATTTGCAGAAGGTATTTTAACATTACTGCTGATAGTATTAATTAGCTATTAAATCAAGATATTATTACTCCATTGAAATTTTAGATCGAAATCTATTTTGTTTGATTTGATTTGTTACGAAATATAGTTGCATTATTGTTTCGCAACAACTAGGTATATCGCGACATCTATTGATTACTCTTGAAAATTCTTGAATTAAACATCTTATTGCAAATCTTATAAATAGTTGTATATTTTTTTTATTGCAATAATATAAGTGTCTAATGATATATGTATATTAGAGTACCTAAGATTTGGTAATGTAATGGGATTTTTACATCACATTTGTCCGTGATTCTTAGAATAATTCTCTCGCTCTGTACTAAATCGTTCTTGTAACACCGGTGACTGTAATATGGGTCCAAAGTCCAACCGTTCGTAAAACAGCTGTGAGCTCACCGTCCGTGCTCCGGCGCACGTGCTGCCTGCGTGATCAAGAGATCTAACCAACTGTTACTGTTAAAAACCGCTAAACTCAGTCTTATGTCGCTAGCAATAAGGTTGTCTTCAAGTACATTAAGAATAGTGGTGGAAACGTTTGATTTTCGAAATTCGTTAGACTCGAACACAGAAAGTTGTTGAGTTTAACATTTGTTTATGTTGCGACTTGCAAGTAATCGCATAATGTTTTGTTAAATTCAATTTTTGTTGTTATAAAAATCTTGTTCATGATCATGTAACTAAATAAATAAAGCCATATTTATGGTTTCTGCGGTTTACGTAAAAGGAAATTCAATATTACTCAGTAATCACCAATAAATATGACTCATTTTTATTGAACAAATTAGCAAAACATCTGATAACACTTCTTGACAGGATTATACAAAATTATGAATATAAACGTTTTCGATACCCAAAAATATATTTTTAATACTAATTGAAAAGTCCAAATTTTCGAAGGGATATATTTATAGTACTGTGATTATTAGTACAATCAACAGCACAATTGTCAGCCTAGATTTCAACTTTATCTTGAATACTGGTTCTTAACAAAACAACATTACAATTTCTGTGTTCCATCCACCTACATATATCCAAAACGGCGTAATATTTCATTATGATTACCTTAATGATTGATCATAATGGAATAAAAGCATTAAAGACGATGATAATTATCATTATTATCAAGATTGGAGATATCTCTACCCATTTTTTTAATAATTTATAATATAACTCAAGTTATGTGCGCCTTTTTATAATAGGAATATAAATTATTATAACTTTAAAAAACAAAGTATACCACGAGACAATGAACGTTAAAATGTTAAGATACATACATGGTACATACTAGAACAAATGAAAAATTGGTTTGGCCAATAATGTCTAAAATGTTTTGCTACTATTTATTGAACTTTCCAATTGGTTTCATTCGGACTTCGTACCCTGACGTCACACAGTGGTTACGGCCTCTGTTGGGTAACGCGTTCATTGTTTGTCACAATATCCCGTTTATGGTCGCTTGCTAATGTTTCAAAGATAAAGAGTAACCTTTGAATACGATCGTATTGAAAACAATGTTGAAATTGTTCTTACCATTGGAAGGACAATCTAAAGAAACTAAGACAAACCACTCGAAAACTTTCACTTCGGAGTTCAACAGTGCATCGCTTTCGCAAAATGCGTTTCACGGTTGCGTGATATCACCAAAAACATCCAGTTACTCACATAACACCTAACTAGGTATTCTTGTGTATTTTTTTATTTTACTCATATCATAAAACACAAAAGCATGCGCATAAAATCATAAAGCCTAATGTTACAGTCATTGGATTCAGTACATCAATCTTGCAAATTATTCAGCACTTTATAAAACAGAGCAAAGACTCATGAAAGATGTCAAGGCCACCACAACACAAATCGACGGGTTTCAAACGCCTTTAAATTATTAAAAACTTCACTGATATTGATACAAGAGTCATCTCATCATCGATATGAGAACGAGGATATCAAAAGATAAACTTGAAAAGAAGGAAATTACCATCAATATGGGAAAACCGAATTAATCCGTCATCGCAAATTCCAAACTGCACTATAAGTTTTGATTTATACTTGCAACAAGAAATAGACTAATGTCTTCAGTTTTGATCGATGGAATGCAACTGGTTTTGCTCGATTTCTTCATTATCCACCACCATAGGCGTCACAGTCCGCCAGTGAAACGTAACGAGAAGACGGAGCACCTAGGAAGTATCATGATACGACTATGTGACCCAATAATGTCTCTATCAGGAAGTATGGGTGTTGAATTATCTTTCTAATTGCGGAAATTAGATCGATTACTTGTCCATTGGAATACTGATTAGATTTGCAAACTGCGCTGAACTAGTTAAAGTTAATTAAATAGTTATATAGGATGAGTATGAGAATTTATATCTAGCAAAGAACGCATCATAATGTATTTAAAAATAATGAAGTTAAAATCATATATACGCGTATGTAAAAATTTTTACTGTATACGTGACGACCGAGTTGTAAGACGGAACCTTGGCTCACATAGCGCCCATTATCGTTCGCTTTACCTTGTTTGTCTACGATTCTTCAAATTATTATGATATTTGTAGGCTTACTTTGATTGACTTTGAAACCGAGTTGATACGGCTTATTCTACGTTCTCGACAATCCAACGATTCAAGCAAAGATCATAGCTGTTTTAATTAACAAAAACTTTACATGTTAAGCTCATGAGCTGCGCTTGTTACTGCTCTGTTAAAAGGTCGTGTCACAGACACGAACTCTCCATAGAACTGAGCATCAGGAAGCACTCTGCATTGTCGCCAACACATTATTAGTAAAAATTGTACAAAATTGTGACCTCATTATTATAAAAAGACCAACGTTAATTCACAGTTGACAACCAATAACAACCCCTCAAGGTCATAGGTCAGCATAAAATAAATTGTTTAAAAACCTTGAAATAATCAAGTTACGTAATAAATACACTTAAAATACACTAGCAATGAACGTGAAATAGTTGCTAATGATGCGATTAACGATATCAGTGACAAGTGTAATGTATAAACAATTTAACTTGAACTCTAGATAACCTAACTTCCGTTGGCAGATGGCAACAGGACAGGCGATTTTAATTTTAATAGCCAATAAACAGATGACGATGAATGTTGGGAGATAAATTATGATAACATTATAGTTTCTCAATAATGACAGGTCGCAGGTCGTCGTTAAGGATATCGTGGACTTGACAAAGTCACGCATCTTTAACAAAGTTGACATATTTTTTTTTAGTTTGAGCACCTAATAAATAATTTGTAGATATTTTAAAGAAAACAATTCCGTTGCTGTATAAAGGTATTTGAAATTTCTATTTGAAGCTGAGCGAGCTAAACTCCCATGGATCAGCTTCAATGACGAAATGTCTGTGACGTCCTAACTCTATGAGTTCTTAGCCGATTTTCGTATTTTTTATAATGAATCGAACTAACAGGTTTAGGACTAGATCGTGACGGAGCCCGAATTTTGAAATTTGCAAAAATAAAAAAGAAATTACCAAAAAACATTTGCTCTATGGGATTTCCCATTGAAACAAAAAGCGCTCTGCACCAATATATGGTGCTACTGAAGCTTTATGCTTAGCGACTGCATTGACCTAGTAAAGGTAAATCAAAGAAAACTAACGACAGCAGCAAAAAAGCTACGCTTCGGTACGATTTTTTAGTCTATGACAAAGTGTTAAACGCTACTAATAGATTAGAAAAGGTGGCCTCCTAAAATTGTATGAAATCATTTCTATAATTATAACACTACAGTGGTTTAACTGTTTCTAATCAGAACTTATTTAGTTTTTTTTTATTGGCAACACCGTGGTAATTTTTTGAGGTAATTTGAAAATGGAAAAGTATTGCACAGAACGGACTAATGAGGAGCACCTTAGCATATTTCCAATAAAAAAGTTATTGTACAATACAATCTGTGATAGCGCCTAAACCCCGGGAAAGCGTAGGATAACCTCCATTCTGCCTTAATATGTTTAGGAAATTAAGCGTACTTTTTAACTGCGAAAACTGATTAAAAGCAAAAATACTGCGCTCTAATTTTTTTAATTGTGATCATAATCTATAATCATTATTATTATCGATAAAAATGTACTGAGAACTAATTGTTTACTCCAATTCAGTAAATAAATCAAAATAACGGATCAATCAATAAAAGATATTATTTTTGGCTCGTTCTTTGTTTGAATACTAACATTAATATCATTTTATCATTGAATATAATTAGCATATTTTTAACACATAATCAGTTTATCTAAAAGTTTTCCACTAAATTAGCATAAAAATGATGTCTAGTAAGCTTTACGACATAGCTTTTACCGCGTCTTCGCTCGCGTTAATTTAGATTACCGATTGACAGGTATAGTTCTATCCCTCGGGTACAGTATTTTTTCTGGATTACATGTCTATGTTCTTGTTTCCACCCCTGACAAAGTATATGCAAAATTTCATGATAATCGGTAACTTAGTTAAGGGGTGAAAGAGTAAGAAACAAACAAATTCACTACATATCACATGACCGAAAAGTGTATAATAAGAAATAACCGATAAAAAAAGGAAAAAAATTATCTGCATTTATTAATAAGTTATAAAAGAAGTTGAGAAGCGCTTGGTGCGACAGGTGGGAATAGCAACCAAGAAAGGGTAGTAGCCCGCAGTGCTTTTGGATGTCCGATGGAAGAAAGGTGATGGCGGTATGAGCATATGCAGTTCTTGGGCACACTCTCCAAAATACAATCTGTAGAAGACAGATAGACAGGCAACTTTGCGGCGATGAGCCTCTCAGCTCTACCCTGAATCGTGTCCAATGCAGAAAATTAGTATTTTGCTGAGCCGTCCCAGAGGTGGCTGCAATATTCCATGCAAGATCGGACTTGAGACCTATTTACATACTACATGAAACAAATTATGACTAAGTACCTAAGTTGTACCCGGATCCTTAATTAATCACTAGTATTAATCTGTATTGTGATAAAAAACATATCGGTCATTATCAGTTGCAATAAATAGCAGTAACGAGTACGTACTAGTTCAACCTTGTACTTTGAGTTGACAAATAACGTGATTATCTATATGATATACTTAAGTTGCTTATAAAGACCTGAGTTTAGTGCACTTAATGTAAATTTTTATTTTCAAACTTCTTATCATAATTTCTTTATTACCATCATAGTAGATAAAAATTAAGTACTTATTTCTCCATTCGATTTTCAACTTTAAAGACAGTTTGTGGTTAGTTGACAATCGGTTGTCGATAGTATTATTGAATATAAGCCGTAAAGTTTGACGTGAAAATTAGCCTAAGTAGGATAGATTTCCAGATTTTTTGATAAACAAGATTGTAGGCGACGCACGCAAACACAAATATATTTACATAAACCTATCCTTAAATATGTAAGTTGTCCGTGTTACTTAAATTTACGTATTATTATATGTTAAACAAATATCAGTGTACTAAGGTTAATTTTAATAAAAGCGTGATATGAACGGATGCCGGCTGCGATATTATATTTATTTAGTCGGGTACATTCACTCTTCATTCGCTAACGAGCGAACGACGCGCCCTCCCGCGGCAGTGGCTTCAAAAACGCGATCGCGAACGCATCTTTCATATCTATGCTCTGGATCAAAACGTGGTCTTATTTCTATCCCTTATAATCTGATCCATCGAGCCAAATCTATAACCAGTGCCTATCAATTATTAATTAAAATGCAACGACCATCTGTGCAGTGCGATAAAGTTTCGTATAAAGACCGGTTAAAGTTGTCTGAAAGGTTGGAATGTGCATCCGAACATGTGCTCGCTAAAAGTAGTGAAAAGGCAGTGCCAGTGTCTACTGATAATTTATCGCTTAACATATATCCAGAACATAACAAAGATACGATCGCAGGACATTCGATTAAAAACGAAACTATTTGTTCGTCAAAGAAGTCGACGTCATCTCAAGCTCGACGCAAACAGCTTGAACTGGAAGCTGCTCAAGCTAAAGCTAAGATCCAGATGGAGCTCATTGATAAGCAACTAGAAGTTGAATTAGCTTTGATTAACGAGAATGACGATGATCGGTCTAGAAATCATTCACTTAAGTCATTTAATAAAAATAGTGACACTAACGTACGTTCGCAAGTTGAGGAATGGTTGAACCGTAGCAATGAACACCAATTTGAGCCCGAACCCGAGGTTGCAGCGACGGCAACGGAGGCAGCGCAGACTACCAATTTAATGAAACAGAGTCACGCTTTGCCCTCCACCCAGCCTGTCGACAGTGTTCTCAAGCTAGCACATACCCTTAAAGACATCATGGTAACGTCTTCTAGGCAACATGAAGAGCGTCTTCTCACTCGTCTATCTACTCCACGTGAACTTCCCTTTTTCAGTGGAGACTGTATAGAATGGTTACACTTTAAGAATGCATACAATGAAACATCTATTATGTGTCAATTTAGTGACTCTGAAAATTTGTGGCGACTGCGGCGAGCATTGCGGGGAGAAGCCAAAGAAGCAGTCTCCGATCTTTTGATTGGTAATACTTCGCCTTCACTTATACTTGAAGCACTAGAATTGCGTTTTGGTCGGTCTGACATCATTATCCATCAATTACTACACCAGATGAAAAGGTTGACACCGCTACCTAATAATTATCAGCAAGATATTTTTAATTTCTCGGTAAAAGTGAGCAACTGTGTTGCTACCTTACGAGCGCTTAATGAAAGCGATTATTTACGTAGTCCAGAATTGCTATTTGTTGTCACGTCTAAGCTTCCGAGTACACTCATTGGCAAATGGACTGATTATGCTTACGAGAAATTATGTGAAAAAGCTACAAAATTGGAGTTAATTGCATCATTTCTTAAGCGCGAGGCCGAAATGATATCGGTTGTGGGTATGACTCAACCAAAGGAATATAAAAAACCCGATCCCGTTGCTTACGCACGGAAGCCTACAGCTGATGCGCGATACAATTCATATAATCGATCCGTACTCGCTGTAACTACGAACGACAGCAATAAATGCATCTGTAATTTTTGCAAGAAATCGTCTCACTCATTACCGAATTGCAGAGTATTTAAACGAGCACTGAGGAAAGATCGTTGGAGGTTTGTTAAAATAAATAACTTATGTTTCTGCTGTCTATCAAATAAACACGATCGTAACGATTGTCCAGCACCACTATGCGACATCAATAATTGTGGGCTCGCACACCATCACTTGTTGCACTACAACCGGCCAGCAGCGAGCCATGCATCGGGCCACACCACGTCAGAAACGATTGCAGCTACCGCGCAGCGGCCGCCACCGCCCGAGCTGGCGCCGCAGGCGGGAGCCACCGTAGCTCACGTGTCGGGCTCGGCGCAAGCGCCGCCGCTCAAGGCGCAGCGCGAGCCCGCTGCCGCCTCGCCCGCGTCGCACGTGATACTCAGAGTGGTAAAAGTGAACGTCAGTGGACCCCTAGGTACCGTGAGTACATTTGCATTATTAGACGATGGTGCCGCGATATCGATGATTGATAAAACTTTGGTGAATGAATTAGGCTTAAAGTGTATACAACCTAGTTCCATAAAATTTGTAGATGCTTTCGGTTTAGAAATTTTTCAATCTGATTGTCCAAAAGTTTGTACTAAAATATCTGGCGTTCATGATGAAAGTAATTTATTTGATGTAACTTTACGCCAAGTCGATAAATTACAATTGCCGAAACAAAATTTATCTATAATTAATTATGTTAACTGTAAACGTTTTTCGCATATTAAACAATTTGTTTGTAAAGAGTGTGTCGTGCCTCGCCTGCTTATCGGAGAAGATAACTATTCTCTAATGGTTCCCTTAGAAATATTGCACGGTAATGAGCGCGAACCATATGCGACGAAATGCCGATTAGGTTGGTCTATTCACGGCTGCGTCGGTCGCAGTCACACTTCTGTCAATGGCCATACGTTCCATCTCGCTCACACAGAACTGCAGGAAAATAGTATGAATGAGTTGACCGATTTAATTAAACAGTCATATGAATTGGATTCCATAGGAATATCGACCGTACGACGTGAGAATACGGCTCATGTCAGAGCTATTCGTATTTTGGACGATAGTTCACGTAATATTGGTGATTGTTGGGAGGTTGGTTTACCTTTCAATAAAGACGAATTTTCTATGCCTGATAGTTACAATTACGCTTTACTACGGCTGAAGGTATTAATGAAAAAATTTCAAGCAGACGATTCCTATGCAGTTAGATATCGTAATGAGATACAAAAACTATTTGAACTCGGCTATGCGCGGGTGCTAAAGGAAAATGAACTCTCGGTTAGTCACACTCACGTATGGTATTTGTCACATTTTGGAGTACAAAATTTAAATAAACCCGGCAAATTACGATTGGTTTTTGATGGTGCGGGAAAAGTTAATGGCGTCTGCTTGAATGATTACTTACTGACCGGTCCTGACCTTTATAATTCCTTACTAGGTATTATGTTACGTTTTCGTCAACATAGGTTTGTTATAGTTGGCGACATAAAAGATATGTTTTTAAAAATAAAAATACGGGCCGAAGATCAACATGTTTTAAGATTTTTGTGGCAAAATAGTGCAAACGAACCAATAAAAAGATGTGTAATGCAAAGTTTAATTTTTGGGGCGACTTGCTCACCATTTATAGCCCATTACATTAAAAACAAAAATGCATTAAAATATCAGGATTTATTTCCTAATGCTGTAGATGTCATTATTAATAGCCATTATATGGACGATTGTATACATTCTTGTGAAAGTGAAAAAGTGGGTATTAAATTAGTCCACGATATTACTTATATTCACAGTAAAGGAGGTTTCGAAATAGCGCGTTGGTCGAGTAACAGTAAAGAAATATTACGAGCTATCCCGCCTAATGCGCTAGCGCAGACTGCTATTGAATTCAGCCATGGAGCTACAAATGTTACTGAG
This sequence comes from Calamotropha paludella, assembly GCA_927399485.1. Taxonomy (NCBI): domain Eukaryota; kingdom Metazoa; phylum Arthropoda; class Insecta; order Lepidoptera; family Crambidae; genus Calamotropha; species Calamotropha paludella. The sequence continues at coordinate 1,618,031 of OV656822.1, forward strand.
CGTACACTCGGCTTAATGTGGTTCCCAAATGACGATTCTTTCGGATTTAAAATATCGCTCGATCGCATTCCACGCGATGTTTTAAGTGGCACGCAACCTCCTACAAAGGCACAAATGCTTAGTATAATTATGTCAATCTATGATTTACATGGTTTTCTTTCGCCTTTTATTATTAAGGCAAAAATTATTTTTCAACTTGTTCATCGCAGTGGAGTCGATTGGAATTGCCGCATCCAATCAGATGAGCACGCGAAATGGGTTAGTTGGTTAAAAGATTTGCAACTTTTATCTTCATTGCGTGTTCCGCGCTGCTATTTAAACTCTGGTAACTGGATACGTTGTTACGCTAGTGTGCAGCAAGAGTATTCATCTGTTAATATTAGCGACTCGGATGTTATTGAAAGACAATTACATGTCTTTTGCGACGCGTCGATGAAAGCGTACGCAACCGTCATTTATTGGAGATTTATTTTACTGGATGGTCGAGTATTAGTCTGTTTTGCTTCTAGTAAAAGTAGGGTCAGCCCTCTTCGTCCCATTTCTATTCCGAGGCTTGAACTACAAGGAGCTTTATTAGGTGCTCGCCTTGCAGATACTGTTTGTCGTGAACATAAATATGTTCAAGCCGTAAAGCGGTACTACTGGACCGACTCCAGCACTGTACTACAGTGGGTTCGCAGTGACCCAAGAAATTACAAGCCTTATGTAGCCCATCGACTTGGAGAAATCGATGAGTTGACTACCACTTGCCAATGGCGGTATGTACCATCAGGAATGAATGTTGCAGACGTAGCAACTCGCGAAGACGCCCCCGCATTACGATATTCTGACGTTTGGTTTCAAGGTCCATCGTTTTTACGTTGTCCTGAAAGCGAATGGCCAACAGACACAAAGTATACCAAGCGGTCAGCTGATGTCATTAGCGAGGAACGCCTCGTGCTGACTGTGATTGAAAGCTCGGAATTATCTTTACCAAATGAAGATAATATCTCGAAGTGGACAATCCTCTTAAGGGCAACCGCCAGAGTTCTGCTCTTCATAAGACGAAATGCTCAACTTGACGTTCCTTTAATAAACGAAGCGGAAGAGCTTGTTATAAAAAAATGTCAGCAGAGTACATTTAGAACAGAACTGACATGTTTGCAACAAGGTAAACCGCTCCCCTCAAACAGCCGTTTACTTCAACTGTCACCTTACTGCGACGAGTCCGGTGTTCTGCGCGTTGGTGGTCGTATAGACAGGGTTGTTGGTGTCGAACAATCTGTACGAAGACCAGTTATTTTGGATGGTAATCACAGGATTACACGGCTATTAATTGAACACTATCACAGGCGGGCTATTCACGGCGCAAATGAACTCGTTGTTAACGAATTAAGACAGAGATACTGGGTGTTACGACTTAGACCATCCGTACGGTCGGTATCAGCGCACTGTCTTTTCTGTAAACATAAAAGAGCGATGCCCAAGCCGCAACGTATGGCTGACTTACCAGTAGCTAGATTAGAACATCACCGTCGTCCGTTTAGTTTCACTGGAATCGATTTTTTTGGGCCGCTGGAGGTCACTGTGGGGCGTCGCAGGCAAAAACGTTACGGAATGTTATTTACTTGCCTTACTATACGTGCTATACATATAGAATTAACTGAAGATCTCAGCACTGACTCCACCATCATGGCGCTTCGTCGGATGGGAGCGCGTCGTGGATTACCAACAGTTATCTACTCAGATAACGGTACCAACCTTCGAGGAGCCGACAATGAATTAAAACGAAGTTTGGCTGAACTAAATACCGACTTGTTACGAGAAGATGGTACCGTTCGGGGCATAGAGTGGAGATTCATTCCTCCAGGGGCACCGGAGATGGGCGGTTCGTGGGAGCGAATGATTCGTACTGTGAAGTCATCTTTGAAAGTTATTTTAAAAGAACGAGCTCCGCATCCTGACACGTTAGCTACACTATTGGGGGAGGTAGAAGCGATGGTAAACAGTCGCCCAATAACTCATGTGTCTACTGACCCTAATTACCCAGAAGCTCTCACTCCCAATCATTTTTTGATAGGTACGTCATCAAATGGTCCGTCATTCGGTAGGTATAATGACGATGATTTTAGTCTTAGGAAAAGGTGGCGGATAGCACAACGTTTGGCGGATATCTTTTGGACGCGCTGGACTAAAGAGTATTTGCCAACTCTTATACCTCGCAAAAAATGGACACAAGAAACTAGGTCTCTACAAGTTGGTGACTATGTTATTATAGTTGAGCCAAACATGGAACGTAATGGCTGGCGACATGGAGTAGTGGCTGCGGCTCGCGCGGGTAGTGATGGTCGCGTCCGCGTTGTAGATGTGCGCACACGCACCGGTATACTACGTCGTCCAGTAACGCGCGTCGCTTTACTCAACCCACGGGACGATAGTGCTGTTAGCACTAAGGGGCCAATATTGTAGGCGACGCACGCAAACACAAATATATTTACATAAACCTATCCTTAAATATGTAAGTTGTCCGTGTTACTTAAATTTACGTATTATTATATGTTAAACAAATATCAGTGTACTAAGGTTAATTTTAATAAAAGCGTGATATGAACGGATGCCGGCTGCGATATTATATTTATTTAGTCGGGTACATTCACTCTTCATTCGCTAACGAGCGAACGACGCGCCCTCCCGCGGCAGTGGCTTCAAAAACGCGATCGCGAACGCATCTTTCATATCTATGCTCTGGATCAAATCTAAATCAAATAGGTCTTATTTCTATCCCTTATAAAGATATAAGTTAAAAAAACTTTTGAAATCAAGCTTTTAATACTACTTAAAAATGGAAAAGCCCGATATGATATGAAGGGGCAATAATTGAAATGAATATGAGTATTTGTTCTTGAGTCATGAATATTTCTATGAATATTACATATTTATGTATCATATATGTATGTGTACCCGTTACCCTAGTATCCATAACACAAGCCTTACAGTGCTTTGGGCTAGGCTAATTGATGTGAATGTAAAAAATATTATTTTTATATTCTGCATTCTTCAAAACATTTTACAGAATGACAAGTTTTGTTGCGAATCTTATGACAAGTGGAATCAGATGAAAAATGAATAAAAGAACAACTGAATACCATAAAAACACGTTACAGTTGCAATATCGAGTAATTTTCTTTTTTACAACAATCAAACATCAATTAAAATTCAATGTCAAATAAATATTATAAAAAATGTATTGATTATAATGTCTTGACCTACATTATGCTTAACGATTGCAAAAATAATTGAGATCATAAGCTAAAATATTCGTTATCGGTAAATTATTTTCGGAACTGTGTACATTCATAGTATTATTAAACAAATAAATTATAAAAAGATTCTCAAACATATATCATCACTTATAAATAAAAAATGAATCGTAAAAAAACACACTTAAAATATATTTGCAACGTTACTTAAGTCACGTACACGTCTTACTATTACACTTTCCTCCGCCGATACTATAATTGCAGTTGCACTTAAAGACAAAGTGATAAAGTTGAAAACTCAATAACCGACTTTAAGAGGGGATAGCAACGCGTGTTTTATCACATCCAACAAAAAAACTTATAACAAGCATCATGTTAATAACTATACAATCAAAAAAGAAACCATCATTTGATTACGGGTTGATAATTAAACAAGTAAAAAAGTAAAATAAATAATACTTACATTCAAACCAATTAGCCTAACCCTAATTAAGACTGTAAATGTTGTGTTATGGATACTAGGTTACCGGATAGATATTTAATGTTTATAGAAATATACACAAAAACCCATGACTCAGGTACGAATGATCGTATTCATCGCACAAACATTTTCCCCTTCCGGAATTTGAACCCAGAATCGTCGGTACAAAAGGTGGGATCGCTACCGTTCGGTCGATTCAACAAGTGTCACTTTAAAAAATGCTGCTCTAGAATAAATCTCAGTCATGTGACAGATATAACCAAATTATATAAAAACTGTAGGTGTGAAAGAAACCCATTATCTAGAGTTATTTCTGAACTCTTTCAACATTGTGGAAATTTATTTAAATACATATCTAGATATGAGTAAAGATTTTGGCCAAGGAGGCTTATGATCAATGAACATGCTTACAGCACGTGAGAATCTCTGCATAAGAGTCATTCACCCAGTTTCTTGACTTTTTCTTCTAATGACAAAAACAGATAATGTCCCCACACCAAATGAAACATGTGATAATGGAACAGTCATTTCACTAAAATGTCAATTGTCAATGATAAAGAAAAAATGTGTTGTAATATTTCGAATTGGCATATATTCAAAGCGAAATAGGTAAATATTAAATTCACGCAGACGCCACATGGTTACGTTGGCCGCCATCCAAATTCCAGCTCACACCTCGTGGTATAACAATCTTCGTGATACAGTTAACATTTTTGAAGGTTAAATGACTGACTACATAAAAAGAATCTAATCTGTGACTTTCGTAAGGTATGGAAAACTTTATTTTATAATAAAAACAACTATTAAAACAACAATGTTTAGTCTAAAACAATTATACATTGTTAAATGTATTTCTGACTTTCACGACAATAGCATGAAAACAACTACAGTGGAAAAAATATAAATGGAATACATTTTAAAATAGACTGTGTTTTAATTTTATCATGTTGCATTACTGACATTAACAAGTTAAAGTGGTCTGTACTATTTATAATCCTTGACTCATATATAATCGAATTTAGCTTTAATATTTCCCACAATCACACCAATTAGCCTAGCCCAAAGTAAGTACCTTAAGGCTTGTGTAATGGATGCTAAGGTAACGGATAGACATACTTATACGATACATAGATGTGTAATATTTATAGAAATATATATAAATATCCATGACTCAGGTACAAATGCTCGTATCCATCACACAAACATCTGCCCCGTCCGGGATTCGAACCCAGTACCAGCGGCGCGAAACGGTCGTCAATCTATAATTGTAAGACTAAAAGTGTGAATTTTTATCATTTTTTTACCATAAATTGTTTTTATTTAATTAACAGCGTTAAGTATTCAAAATCAAATACTTAACTCTTTTATAAACTTACATTTTATTAATTTTAAAATGCGTTGTTATAAGCAAGTTTTTAAAAAAGATTTTTCGGCATGGATGATTGTCCTTTAAGCTACATCTTCATATTCAGTAATTTCCTTTCTTAATAATTAAGAAAGATCTAATTATTAGATGCTAAGAGCTGATCCATGTGTGTTAGATCATCAATTAATGATGAAAGTACATCAAAATACCTCTTTCATTAGGTTTCAGTAAAGGTTTGGGAATTTAGTGAAACCTCTACGTAAAATTTTTGAGAGAATAGAAAACGACAATTCCTGCTGTTTTTTCTTCACTTGACAACTGAGTATATAAACACTTAATTAGCCACCACAACACTTTTAACAATTAAACTAAATCCACAAAAGTGTCGTTTCCCACTCCCGCCAAAAAGTCTGTTTAATCTTTTAAAAGCAATATAATTATTAATATCGGTGACTAATCAGTCACATGTTAATCGCACTTTTTTAATTAAACTCAGTAAATGCCTTATGATAAAATTATTATTGCCTGGTTGTTAAAACCTTATAAATCGCAAAAATATGTTTTGTATTATTATCAAAATATAATATGAAGATAGGGCGTTAGCTCTAATTCCTAATGATAAACTTGACAAATATTTGTACGTTTTATGGTAATTTTGGGCTTCGACTAATTGATTCTAATCTAAATTATCATTACTTTCTACCAATTAACAATGGCTCAAAGCCAACGTTTCAAGAGAACCCAAATTATAACTTTTATTTATTTATTAATTACGGTATGATTTTCGTAACTTTCTATTCCATAGTAAATAGCTTTAAAGAGTAAATATATTAAGGATTATTTGTACTTTAAAATCTTATCTGACTCGATTACTATGTACGTACTGTGATTAATTACTTAAACACAGAGTTTTTGTTATCATAATTTCTTGGAAGGGAAGCGGGGAGATGGTTTGTTTACAAACAAGAGTATGAATCGCTTGATTTCTTGAGCTATAAAATTTATCGCTCAAAGTATTATTTACCTAAAGCCAGTTAAACAAGTGCGCAGTTTTTAACTATTTACACGTAACCCCGTACGAATTACAAAGCATAACAATGAAGCATTCTTTGTCTTAGTTTAAAAAGAAAAAAGAAAATTCGATTATTGCGTTCTCGCAATCTAAATACGCAGTGTGAGTGAAAAAGAATTAACTCAGTAGCTGTATAGCTAATATAATAATAAAAATACTTTAAATGATGATGATTTTGAATAATATTAACAAAGCTTTTTTTTTATGACGTTTAAATATTATTCCTTGTCTAGTCAATGTCCTTTGGAGGTTAGCCGAGTTAACTAGGTTTTTTGTGACTTCTATAAGGTAAATTATACTAGATTTAAAAAATCTAAAAATCCCACGTTTTTCAATGTCCTAAAAAGAATAAAATAACCCTGCGGGGCAAAGCGAGGGGCCACTCAAAACGTGGGGGCGCATATTACTAAGAGGAGATTTTAAAGAGATGAATGACATGCATTGATGCCGATTATTGTAAAGATGCGCCCCCACGTTTTGAGTGGCCCCTCGCTTTGCCCCGCAGGGTTATTTTATTCTTTTTAGGACATTGAAAAACGTGGGATTTTTAGATTTTTTAAATCTAGTATAATTATTTTATTCTTTTTAATTATTAACTCAACGAAGTAACCATGTGTTACGCAACAATCGGATAAGCCCCATACAAAAGTGAAAGTTGCCGAAAGTGGACCTGAAAGTGCATCTGGAAAGTTGAAAGTTGCTTTAGAGTGCATTGTCATCGGGTTCTGAACTATCCTGAAAGTTTCAGCTTTCTAGCTTATCGAAAAGTGCCTCAAATTTAAGTTGCAAGATTTTGCCCGGACAGACAAACAAATAAGAAAAGTGAGATAAGAAAAACGTGGTAATAAATAACAATATTATACACAAGTCAAACTTATGTATGTTTCCTGACTGTATAAAACATATTGTTGAAAACAAAAGATAGAACAAATAAAACAATTGCGCAGATTCGCTAATTGAATTTCAGTACGTTTTGGTTCTTGATTGTTTTTTTACATTTTCCTATTTACAGTTAGTAAGCAGTTAACTATTTGTTTAAGCAAAATAACGGTTTTGGATACCTTCTTTAAAATTATTTGAAATATTGTTGACATAAAATACAAGTTCTACACATTTGATAGCATGTTTTATGCATAATTACTGCCAACTGTATCTAACATGGAAGCAGCCATTTTGGTTTCAAGGTTGTTTTTGTTCGAATCTTCAATAGTGCCTAAGTCCTTGCTTTTTACAACCTGTCTAAACTAAGCGATAATATCTACATAGTCACTTATTGTCGTTTTCCCTTTCTATTTTCTGTTTCTAAATCTATCCATTCAAAAATAAATATAATTTTAAATAAATGTAAATTCAGGTGGCTTTGTTATTGTGATGAGATTCACAAAGAAAAATATTGGTTAAAATTTATCTCATTTTGAGTATACAATTCGGTCGTTTACCTGTAGAAATCCTTCGTTGCTCTGAATAACAACGTTTTTAGAAACTAATGTAAATATCACAATATATTTCACATTGTTTCGTATGTGACTATTCAAAGTATGTCTTCCTCGATCTCATAATATTCTTTCAATTAAATGTTTTGAATCTATGTTCTTTGGAAATATAAATACTCCGCGATTACAGTTTTGTATCATTTTATCTCAGATTATAAAACAAAAGGCAGATAGACCGCACGGAACAATAATGTGAAGCCACGCTTGTAGACATGTGTGCGTGACAGCACTATAGAAACACGTAGCCTCGGTGTGCGTTACGGTTGCCAGGATAATAACAAAATTACTTAGTTACAGTTACAGAGTTGGTTTTGATTTTTTTTTAACTAACCGACGACCGTTTTCGGTGAAGTAAACATTTTCTTCTTTGAAATGCGTTGAACAGACAACACAAAATTTTGATGGTAGCCAACCGGTATGAATAGAAATATTTTGTGGATTTATAGCAGCCATTAGTAAAGTCGTGATGAGTCTTTATTGTTTTTGGCTATATATATATATATTTACTTTATGTTGGCGAATCGACGGATGTACATACCTAATTATTATAAGAGACAAAACATTCAGTAGTTTTAGTAATGAAGTCACATAGAAACGGACACACATACATACAAACACACCAACAAACAAGCGAGACAAACAAAACACTATTATCGAAATAAATATTTGTATAAATCGATAATCCTGTTTCCAATACATATTTCCCAACTTAAGGGCAAATGTTTAAAAATAAACTAGCAACACCGGCAGATTTTTGTTAAGGTTTTGTGTTCCAAGAGTTCACTAAAAATAATCACGTAAAATAATATCTAAATAGACAAATAAATCAATATTTACATATGAAAAGATACTCCATCTTCTTTCTTTTGTTTTTGGGATCAATTTTTGCAATGTTTGAAAACACAAGACGGCATTATTCTCAAAAATATGAATATTATCTGTGACGTACTAACGATGCGACGCTTCGTGACGTACTGACTCGAGATTGTATTCGCTTTTGAATTTGTATTTGCTTTGTTGGCTTCACTTTCGGTGTTCCGCACGGTCTATCTGCCTTTTGTTTTATAATCTGAGCATTTTATAAACAAAGTTGACAACAAAACTCGGATAGAGCGAGACAGAGTCACAACTTCACAAATAGCGGATTATATTTGGCAGCGAGGTTAATCTGCTTCTGTATTTGGCGATCGATCGCGCAACTCGTGCTACGATAGGCTGAATGTATACGAAAAGCTCGACTAGTTGGGTAACAGATCGAGCGTACAAACCACGAGCACGATGCGTGATCTTTATTTAGAGTGAGACAACGAAGTGCGTTTGAGGGGGACGCATAGAAAACATCTGGGAGCCGGTGTTTTGCTTGCTCTCCGCGGCTATCCCTATTTATTTTTTTGTTTGTGGAAATCAGTTGGTTAGTTGTACTAAGTACTACAAGTTGCAATATTCTTTTGATTAAAAAGCCTTCGAAAATAGAATTGGGATGATGTAATATTTTTTGTACAGCTTTTTTATTGCAATCATTAACATAAAAACAAATTAAAGATTAAAGTTCAAGCCTTCTGATCTTAGTATGTTGACTTTTTTAGTGTGTACCACCAACGTGTATTTTTCACATGTTTTTGCACTCACCTAATCATTTTTAACAAGCTATGTATAAAGGTACTTTACAGGCTTTAAAATAAACATTGTAAGGACTCAATTTGAACAAAGCTTGCTGTCCCGGTCGTTGACCGAGCTCCTTCCGTGGTTACGACTTACGACGCAAACGCACGTGTCCAGATTGAAAAATACGAAATGGCGGACTCAGAAACAAAATGGCGGTGTCTTTTTTAAACACTACTGCTATTTTTTAAATAAGACGTCTTATTTAAGGTTTTTTTACGTATAATTTATATTTAATACTGTAAAGGAGTCGAAACGGTAGGATTAAAATTAAAACATGCGCAAAAAAACCCTCAATAAGTTAATTTGTTTAAGTGCGCGGAATTATAAGAATTATCTACTGCTATTATTTTATGTTCCCTCATTTCAGAGAAAATGATTTAAGCTTCACCTGTACTTCTGTAATTTTAACTGTAAACATAATTAAATACCAACGTGTACGTATTTTTTTTCATTTTTCACTTGTATTAACTGCGTTCCAGGAAAATTGTTGTATCCTTCGGGCGATTGTAATTTACTAAATCACTTCGTTCCGTTATAATGTCGTATACACAAGGAATCATCAAGTTTTTGTATCTGAGAAGCATTTTGTTATTCTCCTTGGTACCAAAATAATTAGATAAAAGTTAGTACCTAGGTATTGAATTTAGTGAAACTAGGAAGAGGTAGGAATTATTTTGCTAGGTATTGTCAAAATCTAGACCGTATATATACACTAAGATTATTAAGTCCTAACAACAAAAACATAGATGGACAAAAAAAAATTTCTACAATAAAAAAAAAGGAAAATTAGCATTCATTTTCATACGCAGCCTGTCTTGATACGAAACAAAAATTTACGGATAGCAACACTGTTTAAACGATCAAGTAGAAATACTTCTATCTCGATGATCTCATAGTTTAAGTAGCGCTTACTTTGAATGTAAAGTAGGTTTGCTATTTTGAACTCTTGTTCATATGTGTCAAAGTCTGTTTTCTTATGTTATCTCATCTCACCATACCTACCAGGCGTGTTAAAAATATTTGCATAATGCTTTTCAAAATCCATTTGTTAGTATTATGATAGCAATGTAGTTTCTTCTTCTTTCTAACTTCTATGAAGGCCTATTGAAAGAAGTAATCAGTGTTAACTGAATTTAATCCTTATCAATAACGATGCAAGATTTCTTATCATTAACAAACTTTGTAACATTAGTATGAAAATTAAAAGGTCTTTATTTGGTAGAAATAAAAATGCTCTAACATGTAATTATTCATCTACACTAATATTATAAAGAATATAGATTTGTATTTTTGTATGTTTGTAATGAATAAACTCAAAAACTACTAAGCCGATTTCAAAAATTCTTTCACTATTGGAAAGCTACATTCACGCTGAGTAACATAGGAAAAAAAATTAACAATTTTGTCCACCCGTGCGAAGCCGGGACGGGTACTAGTAAACTATATAAATACATCTATTGAAAAGTTCTTCACTCAATATATCACAAACATTAATCGAATAACTAACTCGATAATAATTAACTCGAATCCAGGACCGTCGGCGCGGAAGGTAGGATCGCTACCGATGCACCAAACAGTCGTCCTATATACCTGTCCTTGAATATCCCTTATACGTTACTATCTTTTACCCGCGGCTTCGCCCGCAATTTTTTTTTCAATAAAAAGTATCCTATGTTACTTCTAATACCATCAAGAATATATGTACGAAGTTTCATGATGATCGGTTTAGTAGTTTTTGCGTGAAAGCATAACAAACAAACTTACATTCACATTTATAATATTAGGGATTGTAGGTACTACTATTGTTTTATTTTTCGAAATCAATATAAATATGTTATGATGACGTAAAACTTGTTTGTCACAGGTAGTAAAACAATATGTAAATATATTATTATAATCATAACATAGATACTGATTGAAATTCTAAACGACACCCTGTAATTGTGATTCCTAGTCTTACTTAGCGTTTGATTGTTAATATTTGTCATCGGAGCCGACGCCATTTTTGTTTGAACACATGATAAACATCTCGGTTTAGCTAATATCTTTATTACACAGTACCGTGGCTTCGTTTATTACCAAGACTGCTATTTGGAAATAGTATTTTGTTGGAAATAACAATGATATCTATATAACTAATAAGGCAAGTGCTTCTTTATCTATAATTTTTCTAGCATTAAATATAGCCTATGTTACTTAGCGTGAATGTAGCTTCCCAATGGTAAAAGAATTTTTGAAATCGATTTAGTAGTTTTTGAGTTTATTCATTGCAAACATACAAAATAACAAATCTTTCCTCTTTATAATATGAGTTTAGATATATGTATATCTATCCGTTACGTTAGTATCCATAACACAAGCTTTACAGTACTTACTTTGGGCTAGGCTAATTGCTATGAATGTAAGACTTATTATTTTAATTCTTTCTAAATTTGTTTATATAAAAAATGACGGACATGTCCTGACGTTACGACATACGAGCCAAGCATCTGTATATCGAGCCTTTTCAGGAAGAACATCGTAACCGCCATTTTGCATATTTTACAGGAGAAGGATTTTTTAAAATATTTCTTAAGATATTTATGCCATCAATTTAAATGTTTTACTGAGTGTAATATGGGCGTTTATCTTTTAATCTAAATGTTGAGTTTTGCCTCAGTACTTTAAAATCACATACGTTCGTCGCTTACGTTAAAACTGCCGACCATTTTTAGTTTATAGCTGTTATGACTATGTCAATTACGATAATTCTTAATATGAAATAGGTAATCGAAACAATATTTTTGCCGAGTTTTTTAAGCTGTTTCACGAAATAGCATAACATACAGAGACGGACAAACAACTGTTATTAAAAACATAATTTTAGTTTTAGAAATCCTAAAGCTTTATAAAATAAAACCACAAATCTAAGTACGAGTATTCATTTAAAAAATAAGCACAAAAAAGATATCATTATTTTCATCAGTCTCTTGTGTTTCTATCGTAGGGTAAATCCAGATATTCTTTCGCATATCGCTTTCATAAATGCTTTCATTGTAACAGGCATTTAGTGTAACGCAGTGTGAAATTTCAAGGGTTTTTAAAATCCTGTTGGCAAATCTTATCTGATTCAGCGCTCTTTGGTAAACAATAATTGTAAAATATTTTCCGACGATCACTTTCTGTTCTTTTTCGACTGTCTCACATTCCGTAATACAAGGTAAAATGAAATCTCTTTGTCCCTGTAACGATGCAAGACACCAATAGAGCTCATGAACGCAGTTTCTCCTGATTTCAGTAAACTTATTAGCGCAGTTGTTCACGCATTTTTGACCTAAGCAGGGATTTGGTTTGACACTTTTTCCGACCTTTCTTTTAGTTCTCTCAGTAGTGCTCGTTTCTTTCGCATACCCTTTATACCAACGATACCTGAGTCTCTCTACTCTTCTATGCTATATAAACTTTCTTTGCTTGAGTCAGAACTTTCAATTATCGTCATAGGAATTTGCATTGCCGACGTAGATGGGCAGGCGTAGTCATCCATACTTGTAAATATTGGCCTTTTCTATTTCTTTCTGATAGGAATATGCCAAGTTTGATCAGAGTCAAATCCGCTACATGTATATTTTTGAGCATAGCCATATCGTGTTATATTGAAAAGTACTTTTTCAATAGAAGTTGTCATAAAACTTGTAACCTAACACCTAATTTAAGAAGTCAATGCATTGCTTTAGCTTTAGGTAGGTACCCAACATTATGCATTCGTATAAAAAAATAGCAAGGAATTTTATTTTTATTCGCTTAAATATCGCCCACCTTATTATGCGAATTATTATACATTATAAGCTTAAGTAGTTGCACATATACCTCGATATTCGATATTTACTTAAACACTCAGTTTTCGTCAATACACACTAATTTAAAATGGAAATTAAACAAGTAACTATAACACTAAAGCCCAATAAACTTCAAATTTTAAACACGATGAAACCAGTTTGAGACGCTACACTACTTGTGCAAGTGCATTTTGATTCACGGTGTAAATGTCATATTTAGTTAAATGTAAAAAATAAGTAGTTTACATTATTTCTATAACTAACAAAAAGTAAAGATTGTTTTGCTGCATTAATAACCATTTTTTTTGCATTTATTTAAGCTTTATAACGTTAAAGTTTGCGAACAACTAAAAGCAAAACATATTTTATTTTTATCCCAAGCGACAAGTATTTGACTTACGTTACATAATTTATAATCGTAAGCGGCTGGTAGTATACTTACGATCTATCAGTCGATGGAGGTTACGATAAAAAACTGATTGCGTTGTAACTTACAATAAAAACTTGTAAGTTTAATAAAAGTGTTAAATATTCTGCCTTAAGCTCCTAAGTCAGTGCAAAAGATGCCAAATCCGTTGATCTGGGGTTTACTATAAAAACACTTTTTTGGGATTTTAGGCGCTTACGATGTTTTTCCTGAAAAGGCTCGATATATAATTGATGGTTATAAAAAAATAAGGTCTTCTTACTTTCACTTTGATTTGCCAAATTGGATACAGCTGTTTTGGATATTGCCTTTAGCACTATTATTAAACAACTGCGAAATCTATAATTATAATTCAAGTAAATTACCACTGACAATTAAAAATGATTATTTTTTTAATTCTTTTAATAACAAATAAAAAAAAAATTAAAAAACTGCTTTTATTTTGTGAAAGAATACATTGAAATAAAATATGTATCAGTAATTAATTGTATTGTAAAATTTTAATTTAAAATTCTCATACGATTAGTCATACCTATACAAGGTGTCTAAGTTATAAGTAATAATAATAAATATTTCTTTACACTCACACCAATTAGCCTATCCCAAAGTAAGCACTGTAAGGCTTGTGTTATGGATACTAGGGTAACGGATAGACATACATATATGATACATGAATATGTATTTTTGTACTACATAAACATCTGCCTATCTGGTAATCGAACCCAGTACCGTCGGTGCGAGAGGCAGGATCTCTACCATTGCACCTAGCGGTTGTCGAAAGTACTTTTTATTAATACTAAGAACATGTTACACTAAGTAAGCAAATAAAAGTTTAAAGTTAAAAAAACTCAACTATATAGTTGAGATTCTGTGAAAAACATTTGCATTCGAATTGCGTGCTATTTAAGGTGCTGTTTCCTTAAACGACTAAAACAACTCTATTGCATATATAAATTATAATTATTCATAGTACAATGTTCATTCCGAACTCGTTTCTTTATTATTTATAGTTTGCCAGTACGATTTCCACTGCCGTTTGAAACTTGTTTTTGGCCTGATTCGAGAATGTTTAATCTCGACAATTGTCAACCTACCTGTGGCCCCAAAGTGTTTTGATGATACTATCGAAGATTTTGATATTAAAACAAAATACTTTTAATCCTATGCTGTTTTACGTCGTTAGTTGATTGAGCAACTGACTCGGGTTACAAAACCTTGCCACGACCTTCCCGCATACATTCTAATTGCATATCCGATACGTATTTATAATAAAATACCCATTGAAATTAGAGAATTCTCTACGAGTAAATTTGTACTACAATTGTGAAAATGGCTTTAATAAGATCTCCTTATAATCTTAGAGAATATTTTGACATTATATAATTTAAAATAATTTTAAAGTGAGGACATTTTAACATATTTCTTTTGATTCTCATTTTATTTTAAATAATCATTGGATATCCTTAATGATGTAATTTTCCAAGCCGAATTATGGCAAAACATGTTGGTTTTTATCATGTGTTATCTATTTTTACCATGTTTAATGCAAATAAATCTGTTGATTCTCGATATCGATGACCTCTACAAATGATTCCTTCTATTTTTACAGGTCTGCGAGAAGTTGGAAATAGGCGCTGAAGCGGACTACTTCGGGTTACAAGTGTGCCCGGGATCTGGGCCCGGAAGGTGGTTAAACTTGCGGAACCCCTTAGATCCCCATCGGATACCCGGAGGCAGACTTGACTTGCGCGTTAAGTTCTGGGTCCCCCCCCATCTTCTAATCAACGAACCGACTCGCCACCAGTTCTACCTTCACGCCAAGCTAGACTTAACTGAAGGAAGGCTTGTCGTCGCCGATTTAGAAGTCGCCAGAAGGATCATTGCTTACATAGCGCAAGCGGAAACTGGTGACTGTGACGATGAAGTTCCCCCCACTCATATTTATGAGGAGTGCGAGAAAATTGGTCCTCAAGGAGAGAAGCCGGAGGACCATATGGATAAAATCATTGAGTATCACTGCGAGATCGCTGGCATGCGAGCTTCTCAGGCGGAGTACAGGCTATTGAAGGAGATATCCAACTTGGAGTCTTTTGGGGAGGAATTATTCTTTTGTAAGCCAGTGACGCAGCTTAACAATGCCCACAACTTGTACAGCCATCTGCTGTATCATGCGCAGCCTGTGGAGGAACAGAGGGCGAGGGACGACCAGGAGATAGATGGAGGGGCGACTGTTGGTTGCTTGGCAAGTGGCCAGAATGGAGGTGGTTGTGGTTGCAAGCTCAGCACCAGCGTCGGTGTTGGTCCTCACGGCATCGTAGTCTACAGGCCGGCTTGCAACGGCGAACAAGAAATCGGGGTTGAAAAACAAAGGTATGTACTTCTAATAGAACTTTTTATAAGAAAAATTTCAAATAATTTAATTTGATAGCAATTTGCTGCAACGGTACCGAGCCTGACTTTCGCACCGACGGTTCTTGGTTCGAGTCTCAGTAAGGCCAGATGTTTGCGTACCCGAATGATGGGTCATCTATATATATATTTTTATTAATGTTACATATCAATGAATGATATATGTATGTCTATAAGTTACCCTAGTAGCCATAACACTAGCCTTACAGTGCTTGCTTTGGGCTAGGCTATTTCTTGTCTAAATATTATTATAAAAATATTTGTGTTATCCAAATCTACGAAGGTTTTCATTAGTGTTTTTCATTACTTAGATCTTTATTTTTACATGCAGGTTTAAGATACTAAAAGCTGATAAGTAGTTGAGATAGTCTCATTTTAAAGCACTTGATATGGAAATGAGTGCAAATAATATTTACATACCTATTTATAATTGTTAACGTATCTATAGGTATAATTTAATCAGCGTTGTTTAATTAAAGTGAGTCAAACACGATTTATCTGTTATTCTTGTGTTTATTTAACACAATTGAACGTAAATATTGTAATAGAGAAAATAAAATACGCAATAAGAAATAAAAATGTTTTGTTAAAAATTTGTTGCCATATTTAGTTATTTATCCCAAGATAACTCATATCGTCAGTGTTGCTAGTTGCCGATTTCCAAAATTAACACGAGACTGCTCAAAAATAGTAATATTTTTTGTTTTTTATAGAAAACTACCCTAATACTGTAAATCTCGCTATAAACTTGTAACGAAGAGAACACAAAACAAAATCAAATTCGCAGGTACTTGGCTTGGATTTTCTTATTTAATTCCTGATTCCCTAATTGCTTATTTAAAATACCTACTTGCCAACCGAAGTTCGTATAGTTTTTTCTTTTTTTAGAAATGTTTACAAGTTATGTAAAATAACATTTAGAATCGTGTAACATGGAAGCAGGGGCGTGCATTGGTTTTCCAGCGCGGTAGGCACTGTAGATCTAACAAGTCGTAGTTGCGCTTATCATTTAAAAATTCCTAATATTTGGTAGGTAATATGGATATAAATTCACTTACCACTTTTTTTGCAGGTTTTTTCAGGCTTTTAGAAAAGCCGTTGTTGTTGTTATAAGTTTTTTGTCACTTCACATCATCACTCACGATTTACGAATACCGGGTATGAATAATTATACGAGTAATAATACACTGACTGAGGTAAATTGAGTAAGAAAAAAAAGATGTTGTTGCAGTTTGTGTCGATTCGATCGAACCTTTTCGTATTACTTATGTATTATATTTCTAAATTTTATTTTATTTATAAACAAGATCAACTCGTCTGTCTTTTTGTAAATAAATTTCTAGTACGTTATTTACTAATGCTTGTCGTATTGATCATGTTTCTTAGCAAGGTTTGTTAAATTATTAAAATCACCGTAACCAGTGTCATTCCACACCGTCTTTGTTGTAGAAAACAAAAGACAGGGAAAGCAAAACAATAAATTCGAATGGCGGCAACCAGCTAGCCGAGTATAACTGTCGTAATATTTGGTATTGAAATGTCTGATATTTTTACCTTTCCGTTGAATAAGCTCGATATTTGGAGTTGGTCTAGTAAAAGAAACGATTTTAAATTTATCTATGAACGTAAATTGTCCGAAAGGATAGGTACGTAGTTTTTGTACACAAATCGAATCCTTACAATCGGCACACTGTAATTTCTCCATTATTAAATACCTAACTTCAATACTTATTTTTAACAAAAAACACTCACAACATCAACATCTTTTTTCTTTACACACAGTACACTACAAACACTCACACAGGAAATTAACAAAAAACAACAAAAAAATGCTATCTTAATAGATAATATTGTAATGATATTACTAATGTAATTAAATTATCGGTCGCGCGCGCGTGCTAAAGCTAACTATAAGTAATACAAAAACACGAACTAAAGGAAGGAGGCACTTTTCGGCGGCCTTGTTACATTTTTCATCACTGAAAAAAATAATGGGTTGGAATAATCAAAATTATGTTAGAGGGTATCAAGAAACTTGTTTATATACGAGCGCACAAAGCAACATGATTCTAGCAATAAGTTGTGCTTGATTAAGCGACGTGAACAAGCAATCTTATTGAAATCAAACAAGTATTTGTCAACTGCATCAAGTATGGTTATTATGGCTATCACAAAAGCTTTATGGATTTTACAAAGGCTTTATAATATTTATTACGCTTTAGTCGTCCCTATCATGTCATACATTTCATTTTATAAATTAATTTGTGCCATTTACAAAGCACTTGATAGTTTTTAATAAGTATATGATTGATTGGCTAATGTTTGGTAATGAATGCAAACAACTATTTATTAAAATTAACAATATTTTACATTTAAGTTAATATTTATCTTTTTTATAACAATCAAGTTATCTTTAAAGAATTAACCGAGATCATATTCAATTCAATTATTTTACCTAATTATTGAGTTTTAGGTACTTCATGTGGATAAGGTACTGTAATATAGCTAGCTATAGATATGGTTGAGTAATTTTCATGTTCAAATAATTTGTATAAGACACTTTTTAAAGTCTTATCAGCTTATGACATTTGTTTATTTGGACATTTCTATTGCTCAACAAATCTAGCGCTTTCAATACTTAAAAACAAACTATGACATCAGTACCATGACGTTAGTTGAGCAGAAAATAAATGTCTTTTTATTCTGTTGGATAAGGTTTCTTTTGCAATTAAACAAATTGGTATAACTTTTACCGGATTCTGTAATTCACATTTAAATGTATGAATAAACACTGCAATATATCTATTATTCTTAAGTAAGCTAGGTACCAATATAAATCTATAAGTGGTGCCATCAAAATGTTTATATGATTGCTATTTTTACAACACAAACTTAACACTATTAATTATATTAATCCTATTTAGTCTCGTGACTAATGCAACAATCAACACTACAAAAAAAATGAAGTCTGATTTCAAATTAATAATTACAAAAATATCTCTTAATATAAAAAAGCTACCAATTGATTTAAGGTGATGGTATAGGGGAGTAGTGTGTAGAGCTTGTTGAAGAAGACTTGCCGGGCAATGCAACAATACTTGGGATGATTAATTCTGGTAAGCTCAATACAGCTGCAAGCTTTTTCTCTTTTCTATCTAAATCTGAAATTAAAAAATATTTTTATTTTCACTTATAAAACACAAGCACCAACATTAATTATCCTTATGATATTGACATTCTGTATGATGATTTTTCATATTTTAAGAATTGTTAAAATGTAATTATGGTACTAAAAGAGTCAAAACTCACCATCTCCTAAATGAATGATGTCATTGTGATAATAATTTTAGATTTTTTCTTTCTCAAAAGTTCAGTTAATTTGTTTTTACACTGGGAATATACAAATATATTTGTTCATGTATTTTGAATGTAGATTATTGAAGTTGTCTACAAGCTGAAACAAAAGAATAGTAAATGTACACAGTATGCAAGTACATATCATTTGAAATAACCATATATCAAAATTCATTTTATTTTAATGTAATCTAGTGTAAATAGAATAATATATTTATGGTTGTTGAAGTTGAAGGAGGAAATGTAAGCTAGTTCAAACAATTTTCTAGAAATAAAAGAGAAAAGGCAATTGAGTGATGAGTACTAAAAAAGTATTAAAATCGGACCAGTTCAGCAAAAGCTTTCATGTGTCAAAATAATCGAAAGATATGTATTCTTATATATAAATAAGGGAATTCCCTTTATGTTCAATTGATCATAAGATACACTTATGTTACTAGTTTAGGTAAAACACACTTTTAAGACAAAGAATCATTGAACATAAAGCATCAATCTTATATACCTACTACTTATTTATTTCATTTCAATGGTTTCATAATTATATAATAATTCTTAATATGTTGTTAGTTTATAAGGAATATCTTTATATGCCATATTGTTGGCTAAACATGTTAGGCTAGTTTTATTATTTAAATGACTATTACACATTCTATGTTTACAAACAAAAAAATATATCATAATAGATACTCACCAATTTATATCCATGAGGTTTTCATAAGGCAGAAAAGTCTAAACTATTGTTCAACTGAATATTCCGCCAAATATTTAAATCGTTTCGTTAACCAGCAACAACAGCATTTAAGCCATACAAAGTTTCTTCTTTTTATCACTAGTATTTTGCATAATAATATTGAATAAAGGTTGGTTTGGATTTTTCTGCCACTTGAATGGTCTCTGCAGCTTAATTGCCTTCAGTTAATACTTTACTATCCTGCAATAAGATAGGCCTTACAATCTTGGATCCTTGATAGGTTAAAAACATTGATGATGGAAGAGCTTTGCATGTAAGTAATTACGCTTAGAGAAAAATCTGCTGAAATATTCAAATTACCGATGGTAGCATTACATGGTAATATCTGCTTGCTACATTTTCCAGGATCTTAAAAAAGGTCTCTTGGTCCTGGTTGAGGAATAAGAAATAGGAATGCTTGAATGTTTATTCCATTTAGTGCAAAATTATATTATTAGATTTTCTTACCTACTTCTGATTTATATGGTACAAAACACTTAAGAAATCGACAATTGCAGATTAATAGAGATATGATTTAGTGCGTATAAAAGTATAGGTAGGTACTTACTAACGACGACAGCTCGAAATTCCGGGAGACCCCAAGCCTGGGGAAGATCTAGCACATCATCCACGATAAAAAAGCAGTAAACACAGTCCACAAACCTTCGAAAACGACATCAAACACATTAACAGAACAATTATCTCTAATAAATTAGTATAGGTAGTTAGATTTCGGCTCCGCATATGAGCGAACGACTTCTGAATGAAGTGAAAAATAACGGTCTTGATTGGCGGTCATTTTTTTCAGTATACGTCTCAAGTCATAGTCATAAGTGATGACATCGCAATAAAGTCGAAACTTGTTCAACTTATCCGCTCTCGTGCGGTAGCGTATCCATCTCATCTATTGCGTATAGGACCGAGTGAGACAGATATAGGATCGGGGGTCGTCGGTTTATCTCGCTCGGCAGGTAAGCTTGCTTACCTAGGAACTAAAATACTTTTAAATTGCGTAGCTCATGTTTTAGAACGTTACACGGACAAAGAGCGCACTTTGTATTGCGGCCGTATAATATTGACCAATACTTTTATTAATTATGTTGTATGAAACGCTGCTCGCTTCGAATAGGCAATCTTTAGACTGCCTACCGTTACTGTACGTAGTAAAGAAAAACTTACCGGGCGGGTGCTCAATAGAAGTTTGGTTGAGTATAGAATTACGGAACCAATTAAACTAAATTAACTTTAATACTAGTAGTATATTATTTAGGTTCTTAATGAGGTAGGCACTGCCTAATTGCCTATATGGTATGCACGCCCCTGCATGGAAGTAAAGTGAGGTCAAAAATTTACATAAGTAACACTTTGGCAACACTGAATATTGTTTATGGTACCTTAGTTAGTACCTAATCCTGTACAACTTCTAAAAATGAGTTAACTTAAGGCTCTTTCATAACCTGCGTTCATTGGGAGTCTATAACTTTATTATTTATAATTTTTACTCATTAGGGAGGCATGTACCCACAAGTGTAGGTGACACTCACATTCACACATTGATTGATTAATTTTTAAGATTGTTGTTGAAGTACCCAGTATTTGTTAATATTAATTGTAAACTTACTGAGTTTTTGTAATTGACTACTTTAATGAATAACACTTTTATATATTTCATTTATATACGAAAGCTGTAGAAACTTTGTTTCTAAATAAATAAATATTTCTTACATTCACACCAATTAACCTAGCCCAAAGTAAGCACTGTTAGGCTTGTGTTATGGATACTAGGGCAACGGACAGACATACCTATATGATACATAATTATATAATATTTAAAGAAATAGATATAAAATCTCGTGACTCAGGTACAAATGCTCGTATTCATCATACAAACGTCTGCCCCTTCCTAGATTTGAACCCAGGACTGTCGGTGCGAAAGGCAGGACCTATCACTAAACGATAGTCAAAATTAATAAATAAACATTTTTTCAAGTTTATATCCTTTGAACTCTGTTACAACAAAAAATACTTCCAGCCTCCTATTGAGGTGTGTTAAGATGATAAGAATTGTTATTATTCAACAACAATACAAC
The DNA here is from genome assembly GCA_927399485.1 of Calamotropha paludella. Lineage (NCBI taxonomy): Eukaryota > Metazoa > Arthropoda > Insecta > Lepidoptera > Crambidae > Calamotropha > Calamotropha paludella. The sequence goes on from OV656822.1 coordinate 1,640,172, forward strand.
AAAATGGCGGCGTCCTGTTCTGCGCAGTTAGGTGTTTACGAAAATATAAAATTCCGTGTCAACCTGAATAATAAAATGTACAATCTGGGTACATAACCGTGTCAACCTTGGTATATCTTTGTCTGACCTAAAACTGTTTGTGTACACCTTATGTATTTACGATAAGGTTGAATTTCCAATTTAAGTTTTTGCATCGCTTGTGAGGTTGACTAGATTTATTTTTAGTCCAATAACACGTATATATAATATAATTAATATCTGTTAATGATCTCAATATAGGAATCAAATCAATGCAATGGTAATCATTATTTTTTGTTAGGTTTTAAACAAAAAAAAAATGATTATTTTTGTTTAAAACCTAATGCCTTATGATATTCAATCTTTGGTAAAAGTGTGTGGAGTGGCTCCGGTTGTAATGGTAAAACCACTTAGAGGTCACAAGTTTGATGCCCGGCCGGGTCAATGTAGATTGGCTCGTGTCTGGGTGTTGTGATTCCACCATTGTTCTGAATTCCATAACACAAGTGATTTAGCCACTTGGATTGAGCAAAATGTATGTGATTTTGTCTTTTATTATTATAACTAGATGTCGCTGTACCGAAATGAATCGCGCTAGCGTTTCGGTTCTACGACTACACATATAGCTAACCGTTCTTAGCCTTAGGCTTTTACTGACAATATGGTAACAAACACACACACACAAAGTATTGTCATAATATAATAAGGATAATCTAAATTAATTCTCGATTAATCTTAATTCTCATGTTAATTGCGGTATTAACAATATTTTTATGAAAATATAAATTAATAAAACAAAAAAATCAACGATAAATAAGTAATAAAGTTAATTACCACATAATGTTTATTCCAGAATCTTAAAAAACTTTCTACGTACGCCTTCTGCGATATTCCTCAAAAAACATGTTACAAACGAAATTAGAAGTTTTAAAAATAAATGTATCAATAACAGTTAAGAAATTCAACTAACAGCAGACAGTTACAATTAAGATATAGAGCCATTATCAAATACATTATAATTGGATAAACGACCTCCATGGTTGAATGGCTCATGTACTGATTCCCAAGGTAACGTTCAATCCCCGGCCTGATCAATTAAAAAAAACGAATTATTGGCACGGGGTCTGTGTGTATAACCATTAAACCTGGGTTTAGAACAATGTAAGTTGTCTAATATTTACTATTTCGGTAAAGACCTTAAATAGGATTCCTTAAAAAAGCGTGTGTGCAATTCACACGTGGTAGAAGTGAAACCCTCAAAAATAATACGTACACGTATACAAAATACCACGGTGTTGTTGTGATGCTTTCTCTCAAGCTTTGTACTACGCATACGCACACAAACACGTATTAAACACACGTACATAATGTTTCCTATCTCATTTTCTCCAGCGTTAAATCTTATGAATTTGTGTCTGTCTCTTTTTACTGTCGCTTTTTCGTTTCATCGACTTTCAAATCACAACGATGATAAAGAAGTTTTCATTTCAAAAATATTTTTTTAAATTTTTTTATTATTATTTGTTAATAAAAACCTTCCACCTCTAGCATCAGATCAGCTCCATAATATTGCATTGACATTTCATTCCAAGCACAGGGCCAGATGAAAGTGATAAGCTTTGTAAAATAGTTATAGTTTTTATAGTAGTTTCAGCGTTACCAGACTTGAGGACTACGCTAGCCAATTAATAAATCAATGTCACATGTTCTCGCAATATTTATTTTTAGAAACAAAAAACTCTGTTCAATCCTATTTACAATGAAACGAAACAAAACGTTATTAAAATTTAATAGATTAACTTTATCCGATAAACAATGATGGATTTATAATAATCATGGCAATTTTCTTTTGCATATTATAAGTTTTTGTGAACAATGATTGGTTCTATTTCTAACTTACTTATCAACATTGATAAGATAAAATGTTTTGACAAAACAACTTTGCAGATAACTTAGCAAATCATAAAGTGTTACCAAGTCTGATAAAATATAAACATATATAAATACTTGCTACTATACCTACCTACATACTATAGAAAACTGAATACATTTTGTAAATATTACTTTTAATAGACACTAGCTAACCCGGCCACGCGTTGCTGGTATGGTAACAAACACACACACGAAGTATTATCATAATATAATTAGGATAAAGGTTGACCGCTTAAATGACCATTGTCGTCGTACCTCCCGCGCCCCTGTACCGCGCGGGCGAAAACTCATTTACTACCTAATTTACTAATTCCTAGTTAATATATTATACACTCATTTATGTACAGTCATGAACAATAAAAATTATACACCATTGAATCATGTCATATTAAATCGGCCGAAAGTAGAGTCACAACAGGTATTAAATGGTACATGGTATTAAAAAAATTAAATATTTAGTACATAATATTTTGCCCTAAACCTATCGTACGAATTATGTTAGGTATACTTTTAAAACATGTATTTTCTATATTAAAGGAGTTAAAAGGATAACTCTTAATATACAAAATACATAATGTGATAAGGAAAGAAAACAAATAGAATTTTATTAAAACCTGTTTTTTATTATTTTATATATTTTAGCATTTTAATACTATCTTAATGATAAATTCTTTAAAAAGAAAAATACTAGAAAAAGCCGACTCGGCTCAAGTGAATTCTCAGGCGGGAATTATTTTAGATGAAAACCTGAAAAAACTGTATTTTATCTTTCCAGTATAAAATACACCGTGATCCACCGAGCACAGCCGCTGCGTCGCATATTCCAGCTGTCATATGTGACAGCAGAAGGTCATATCACGACGTTGCACGTCAAAATGGCGACTTCCGGCCAAGCAGCCGCGTTATACCGCGCAGTCACGGAAAAGCATGCATTCTACTGCTGCGAAACAGTTCGAAGTGATGTAACCGAACAATTCATCAGAGACCTAAAGGTTGGTAGCTATTCAAGTCACATTCTTTTTTAATGGTTTTAATATATTCACTAGCTGACCACACGTGTTGCTGTGTTATAAATTTAAAAAAAAACTTGTCTTAAGTCGGAAAAAATCCGGCAAAATGAAAAAAAGCATCAAAATCGGTTGAGTATTTTCGGAGTTCATCGCGGTCAAACGTTGTGACAGGGAAAATTTTTATATTGGCATTTTTCAATGCCATCTTATATGATAAATTAATTGAATGGCTTACACATAGTACATCCAAAGGTTGCGGGTTCGATTCCAAATACAATAAATTAAGCTAATTGGCTTTTTCATCTTAATCGATTGTCTAAACATTTGTAAAAATGTTTCGAATACGAGAGAAGATGTTCTTCTCATTGATACAGGATTGTAAGTCTTCAAGAAGGTCGTGAACTTCTTGCTTTGAAATGGTATATGACCTTATAGCATTAGGTAGTAAAAACAAAAAAACTAAAAAAATCCGACCGCGTTTCTATGTAATTTGGCAATGAAAAAATCCTAAAACCCACTTTACTTAAGGATCGCCAAAGTTGCTAAGGCGATGCTTATAAACGTCAAATCCATAAAAAAATGACAACTTAGACCTTACATAATAATCTTTAGGTGCTTTTAGAAGTTTAGTACAAACGGGCACTCGACTAATATGGGTAGGTAAATTATAGAACAGTAACTCATAATATTTTTTTAATACAAGAAAAATTGTAGCAGTCGGGACCAATTCTAACGACACCTCTCAAGCTTAAATCCATCGAGCCATTTAGGCAGCAGAGCGTGCCAAATAATTATTCATACAAACATCCATATTCTTGAAAAACATAACCCTCTTTCAGTGGGGTAAAAAAGATACCCACTTGAGGAGAACCCTTGATGAAATTAGAAAAATCTTTGTCAACACATACTCTTTCGTAATCAATACAAGTTCTAAAAATGATGTAATATGTTTTTACATTTGCCTGTATCATTCTAATCGAAATACCTATATGTTAATTGCTTAACTTATTAAAATCAAATAAAACGGAATTTAAATATGACCATTTCATATTGTTAAAGTAAAATGTTACATCTTTCAAATAGTATAACTATTTTTTTTAAGTTTTTTTTGTGGGAAAATACAAAACATTTATAACTTAACATAATGACACATTGTTTTGAACTTTGTTGAACTCACAACAATGGTGGAACATTGTTTTAAAATACAAATAGTAAATGATTTATTAGTATTTGCGAATGATTCATACTTAACTAGTACAACAAGATATAAATACGCCTGTAAAAAACTACCACGCCTCCGAACCATCAGATGGGATTCGAACCCTGATCGCTGAGCCACCGAGACGCTGGCAGACGCTTCGGAATTTAATTACTTATTTCAACTTCTACTATGAGCTTACTTCTAATATCTGACGTGACGAGTCAGAGCATCCCACCTGAGGGTTCTGGGGCGGGGTCGTTTTTTACAGATTTATTTTATTTATTATAGAAAATATGGCATTATCAATGCAAAAACCATCATAGACAATTTCGAAATGTAGGACACTGAAATAACACATTTGTCTATTAAGCAAATATTTTGCAATATTTTCTTATTTAAATTAATTATTACAAAATTTGTAATAAAATGCTAAGGTCTGCGTCTGTACAGTCCACGTTTGACCGATATTAATAGGAGACGATGTTGCAATAACTTAATTAAAAATATTTTAATATATATTAATACCTACATTTATGGATTTGAAGAGTTTGTTATTAAAAAGTTATTATTATATTAATAAATTTTATTAGCATCTCATAAAATATTAAAACATAAAATAAATAAAAGGAATCAAAATTACACAATATAATAGAAACTAAAATTAATATGCACTTTAATGAACAAAATCTAACGTTTTATAAACGTAAATGTATAAATTACTAACTGACTGGGCCACGTGTCATTGTGGCTAAAAATATATTTTGAATTTGAATTTAAAAAAAAACAAACTCGGTTGAGGTGTTCATTGCAGTCAAACACTGTGACATGGATATTTTATATATATTCTAGCTAACCTGGCCACACTTATAAATTAAAATGAAATCTATCCTAGCTGGGATGGCTGGAATAAACAAACAAACATCCTCCAGACGCAAAATAGGCGCTCAAAGTCGTCGAGTTGCGGATACCGCCCGTATTTCATGAAGAAGATGAAGAAGAAATCTATCCTAAGTCGGAACAAATTTAGTAAAATGTTTAGTAGTTTAGGAGTATATAGCGGTCAAACACAGTGACATGGAATTTGTATATATATATATATATGATTGCCAGGATAATGCAAAACGTATAATTCACTGATTTTCACCTTAACCCGTATGAATAGAGTAAAAATATTAAATATCAACATGATTGCTTCCCCAGGGCACCATAGCGTCCATCTTCAACGATTCCACGACTCTCGGGCGCCGGTACGTGTTCGACATCCGACGTACTTGCCGCGAGGTGCACGACCGCGCCCGCCGCGCCCACCACCGGCAGCCCCACCCCCACCTGCCGCACCCCGCCGCAGCGCAAGACCACAAGGTACGACCACATTAAACCTCCACGCTACTACCACACCCGCACCAATATCACATCTAACCCTGTACACCAAACCAACATCATAACCATACCACATCCCCAACACTACCCCACCACACTCCCCAACACAACCACACCATGCCACCCATTTCTATCACACCACACCTACTACCATTACCATCTATACCGATTTTGCAAAAGCTTTTGACAAAATAAATCATGATATACTATTATTTAAACTTTGGCGACTCGGTATACACGGCGACCTCCTTCGGTGGATAAAATCTTACATAAATAACAGAAGTCAAGCTATTGTATCTGCTGGTTTCTCATCAGAGTTTAGGACTATTATCTCTGGAGTCCCACAGGGCTCTCATTTAGGACCACTTTTGTTTATTTTATATATTAACGACATTTCGTCTATTACAAATTCTAATTCAATCTTATATGCAGATGATACAAAGATATATAGGATAATTCGTGATATTAATGACTGTCGTGCACTGCAAAATGATTTGTTATGTTTTGAAAACTATTGTAATGATAACAGCTTATTTATTAACTCTGATAAATGCTCTGTAATTAGTTTTACCAGACGTCGTAATCCAATAATATTAGGGGTTAAAGTATGAAATTGCCGATTTGTACTGAAAATCTATATTGTTTATTTTTTAAATTTTTAACAAATTTATTTAATCAAAATAGTTGCCATTATTATCTATACATTGCTGCCATCTAATGGGAAGGTCATTAATGCCTTTGCGATAGAATTCCGACGATCTAGACTGCACAAACTGTGTGAAAGCATTTTGTACTGCCTCCTGGGAAGAAAACTTCTTGTCACGTAGATAATTGTCCAAATCACGAAAAAAATGGTAGTCCGTTGGAGCAAGGTCTGGTGAATACGGAGGATGACGAATGGTTTCTAACTGCAGTTCCTGAAGGGTCAAAATGGTTTCTCGTGCTGTGTGAGGTCTCGCGTTGTCGTGGAGCAATAATGGTGAAGATCGATTCATGAGTCGGGGCTGTTTTACTGCTAGTTTTGTCAACATGGTTCGGAGTTCGGCACAATAGACATCTGCCGTTATTGCTTGACCAGATCGGAGAAAACTATAGTGAATAACACCATGCTGAGACCACCAAACAGTTACCATTACCTTTTTATTGGTAAGTTTTGCTTTAGGACACTGTTGTGGCATTTGACCTGGGGTCAGCCATTGCATTTTTCTTTTCCGGTTATCATAAAGAATCCACTTTTCATCACATGTTACAATTCGATCCAATATTCCTTCATTTCTGTACCGGTTCAACAAGGCAACACAAGTTTCAACACGCGTTTCTTTCTGCAGATCAGTCAAATCATGAGGCACCCATTTTTCGTATTTTTTTATTTTATTGATTTGACGCAAGTGAGTCAATATTGTGGGTAAGGTAACGTTAAACCATGCCGCTAATTCCTGGGTACTTTGACTAGGATCGGCTTCCACTATCTCTCTTAATTCATCGTTATTTACCTGTGTGGGCGGTCTTCCTCGTGGCTCGTTCTTTAAGTCGAAATTTCCATCACGAAAGCGTTTAAACCAAAATCGCACGGTGCGTTCATTAGTAGACCCCTCTCCAAACGCAGCATTGATATTGCGGGCTGTTTCTGCCGCGTTAGTTCCGCGTCGGAACTCGTATTCAAAAATAACTCGAATTTTCGCAGTATCCATCTTTCTTGTCTAAATTGAATAACAAAAACAATTGAAAGTCGATATTCAAATGTTGTACATTTTTTAAAAAAAGAACATCATAGAAACCATTTAAAAAAAGTTTCATTCGAAAACCTCAAACCATGAAGATTCTATGTCAATTCAAAGAACCTATTGCAATAAAACGGCAATTTCATACTTTAACCCCTATTATTTCCATACAAACTTTGTATTAAGCAGCTTGCTAGGGATACAGAAGTACGAGACCTCGGTGTCATTTTAGACAGTCAATTGAATTTCAAAACCCACATAGATAAAATTTTGATCAAAAGTTATAAGCAGCTTGGTTTTATTCTACGCGTTAGCAAACCATTTAAGAATCCCGGTACTTATAAAATTTTATATAATAGTTATGTACGAAGCCATTTAGAATTTGCTTGTAGTGTATGGAAGCCCTTTTATCAGATACACATTGATCGTATAGAAAAGGTTCAGAAAAAATTCGTTAAGGCTTTGGATTATAGAACTGGTTATGTTTATGAGGATTATCGTGTTTCTTCTAATAGACAGCATATTGAATCTCTTGCGTATCGACGAGATAAATACGATCTTATAGCACTTTATAAGATATTAAATAACTTTATTACATAAAATTTCATTTAGAATACCCCGTAGATGTGAACGTAATTGTCGTGAGAAACATCTTTTTGCAAGTTCATTGGGTAGAACCTGCTACACTGATAATTCATCTTTTATTAAGCGCACATGTAAATTATATAACAAAAAATTCAGTAACATTGACCTATTCTGTTTTAGTTCTATTGCTAAATTTAAAAGTAGCTTGAAGAAATGTAAAAAAGTTTTGAAGAGCACTTAGACTAATTGTATTGGATATATTGTAGTATGCTAGATATAAACTATTCTTGCAAGTGTTTGGTGTTTTGCAATGTAAATTTAATACAATTTTAGAGAAACTATAGGTTTATAAGTGTAAATAATCATAAGTTTTTATATAAGTGTAAAACTGTTTGTTTCTTAAATAAATTATAAAATAAAAAAAATAAAAAATTACGTCTTCACCCCCATACCACCATCACTATATCACCACAATAAGTTATTTTTAATCGTCGACCATTTTTACCTACCATTCAGGAAGTCTTTTAATTGACAAGAAGAATGGGCGCAATAAACTCGTCAGCCTTAACAGAAGTAACGACATTTACAATATTATTCTATTATCACAATAGTAGTGTGATGGTATCATTACATCGTTGATCACATCAAAATCTACAAGTATCTGTTTGAAATACCAATTTGCGCACAGCTGAGAGGCTCATTGGTGAGAGCAAATTGGTGAAGAGCAAGCTTCACGCCTTAGCTCACCGCCGCCAAGTTGGCTGTCTGTCGGTCTTCTACAGACTGTAGTTTGGAGAGTGTGCTCAGGAGCTGCATGTGCTCATACCGCTATCTTCCTTTCTTCATCAGACATCTAGATGCACAGCGGTCTACCTTTTCTTGGTTGCTATTCCTACCTGTCGCACCAAGCGCTTCTCAATATCCTTTATAACTAACACAGCAAAAGAGTGGAACTCCCTCCCTGCGTCTATATTTCTGAGTACTTATAACCCGTATGTTTTCAAAGCCAGGTTGAAAAGAGATCTTCTGGGTTAGTTCTTTCCATTGTGGATCCTGTCTTGGTCCCTGAGCTTGAATGTGGGACCAAGAGTGAACCCCGAAAAAGAAAATTAAAAAAAATACTTATACATAAAACTCAGAGTATAAACGACAAATTTAATAATTGTTGTTGTTCGCTTGTCCACAGGAGCCCCGCAGCCGGTCGCGAAGTGGTGGGGGCGACGCCCTAGCCTGCCGCGCGTGTATGGACAGAGCAATGGACACCTTGTTCCTGCCCTGCCGACACGTGGTATGCTGCCAGGAGTGCGCTCCCAGGTCAGTTGCAGCTGTTCCATCCTTTATCACCATTAGTCATTTAGTCATTTGGTGCAACGGTAGCGAGCCTGCCTGTCACACCAACTGTCCTGGGTTCGAGTCCCGAGAGGGACAGATATTTGTGTGATGAATACAAGCATTTGTACCTGAATCATGGGTGTGTAAGTGAATGTAAGCAATATTATTATTAATTAAGGTAGCCATAGCCCAATGGTTAAGATGTCAGCTTTAACACAAGTGGACCATTCGTAGCATAAGTATTTAGCTTACCATGAAGGGTTTACGGAAATATTTATAATGTGTTTATCGCATTGTTAATATTCTTTATAAAAAAGTTGCCACTGTCAAATTTAACATCAGAGCGAGAATTACTAAATTACCTTTATCCGGGCCCAAAGTGGATTGGTTGGTGTTAATGGCTCCAGATGTGATCACAAAGAAATAAAGATAATAAATTATTTTTATTTATTTTTTATATTATATTTTTATATTAGTAGGTAGCTATTTAAATAAAATTTAAAATGTATCTAGGCTAAACTTATTTGGCCAAACATTTTTATTTAATAATAAAAAATATCGGTCACCCGACCGATGACCGGCCCTTGCAAAAGGTTATTATTCTCTTCAATTTCTTTCATCAACTATTCGCTTATTTTTCAAAAAAATATTTTTACTTGAATAAAATCGGCCAAGCGTCAGGCGGGAAATGCTCTCGCTTTAAAAATCTATCAGTTAAAAAAAAGCAAAAAAAATCTTTATAAAACTTACTAAAATGAACCTGGGCCATAACCCCCATCACCAACATGCCTTGTACACATTGGTTGTCGTGATTTTCAGAAGAACGTGTAATTTTAATCTAATTTTATTCAATATGAATTTCAAAGTATTTTTATATTGTTACAGATGCGAACGGTGTCCACTATGCAGGGGACAAATAGAGAAATGTATGCACATATTCTTACCAGTCGAATACCAAAACTCCCCTGGCGTAATAATCAAATGAAAAGTTCGCGAACTGAACATTGCTGGCCCAAATTGACTAAAGTTCCCGACTTTGTGATTAAATCCTTCGTACGCAATTCGCGCGCCGTGCAGGCAGAATGGAGTGGATGTCGTGGACATGAAAAAAAAAGTTGTCTATGGTAGAAACGTAATTATAATCAGTGACAATAATTTGGTTGCTATAAAGGAACTTCCGAAGCGGAGTCATACAAATAACTCGTATTAAATATCTTTAACTGGTTTGTTGGAATTTTATATAAAGTGTGGAGCCAAGTGCCCTTAAAAACGTACTGTAAGCTTGTGTGTGTGAATGTCTAGTCAATTTATGACTCTTATAATAATATACATGCATTTTTCTTTTAAGTTATTGGTTACCTTAATAATTTTTGTTTGCATTCCAACTTAATAAATCATTTGGAAAGTTACAATCGGTACTTATGTACGTAGATTATAAGTGATCATTCGCTAACTGCCTTTGTTGTTGTAGTTGTTTTGTCTATGGAAAAGAAGTACCACATTAAAGAAGTCCTTTCGTTTTAGAAAGGTGTATTTGTATTAATTATAATTTTGTGATAATATTACAATAATGATTGTAAGATTATACGAACGAGTTTTTCGAGTCATAACCTCGTTTTGATAAGCAAATTCTGCATTTTCTTTTGTTTTCTTGCCTTTATCCGAAAAGTAAAATTCGTTTTTCTGTTTAACATTATGGTATATTTTATTTTTAAGATGTAATTTGTAAGACCTGTGGTCTATAAGTCAATTTTAACATAAAAAATAAGAATCATGAAGAGGAAATAAATCATTAGTACCTACTTACTATTTTGTTTTGTTTCATTCACGAAAAATACCCTACAGTTTTTTTACTAAAACTTTTCCTTATGTAATGTCATATTTTGGCGTCACTGTAGGTTGGAATCGGTGCCAAATTTACTCCACGTGATGAAAGTACACGTAATTCACGTCATAGGTGTAAAGTGAATAACCTTAAAATAAATATTTTATCCAAAAGTTTCCGTAAAGGAAAAATAATTGTGACAAAATATTGCCTTATGAAGAATTCTTTTAATAAAAGTATAAGAATAGATCTTAGGATAGTTATCATTTGATACTGAGTATCAAATATGAGATAACTTTATAAATATAAAGTTAATCCAAAAGAGAAAAATATACCTGTATGTACCTATGCATCTACAGATATATTTTGCTCTGCATTAAAAGTAGTGCATGAATAGTTTTACCGATATTAGTAAACTGTTGTGTTCACTTGAAAAGAAGTGGAATATACCGTAGTCACATAAATAATATATAAAAAACAGGATTTTTAATAAATAGTACCTATCTATAATAATAATTTATTGTCCAACAATAGCACTTAAACAATAATCTTACAAACATAATTCAAAATACAATGCTAAACATAACAATATTACTCTGCCCCCTAGGTTAGGTCAACCTGTGTTCTAGGAGACAGATCCCTCCCTCTAATATCTTATTGTATTAGCATATAGCACTATCTAGTAGCTATAAACTAAGAAGTCATCGGACGTATCGGTTATAGGTTATTTTAGAGTGTGTGTGTGTGTGTGTGTGTTAGGGAGTGTGCGTGTACGCATGCGTGCATGTGTTTCATTGATTTGATACTATATAGGTATATTTAGAATAACTTAGTATATTTTATTACTTTAAGTAATTTGAAATAATTGAGTTTAGTTATTGTTTAGTTAAATTTACTATTTTATACTTATCATTAAATGTATTTTGAGTTTCTTTGTAAATATATTTTCGAGTTAAGCTAAAAGTTGTTCAGTTTTTTCATAGTCTAGCAGAAGTAGCCAATCTCGTACTTTTATTTTACATATGGTTTTTTGTAAATTATAAATTTCTATACTTTTATTCACCTTGTTGTACAAATGGGGCCCCAAAAAGCATGAGAATCTTTCATAGAATGTAGTTTTATGTATATCTATTTTACATATTTTCTTCGCTCTTCTTCCGCCAGAGCATAAAGTAGACCGGTCATAGGTTATTTTAGAGTGCTGATTCAATACAGTTTTCAGAATAAAAAGCTGTCTTACAGAAAGTAATCCACATAGCCGATACAGTTCAGTTGTGCAGTATTTGTAGGGTTTAAATGTCATCACTTTAAGCACAGACCTCTGGGCTCTTTCAGTGGTCAACAGTCTTGTTTTGCATGCTCCACCCCATACTGCAATGCAGTATAATAGAATGGACTGGCATATTGCATAATAAACTGTTTTTAATACTTCCAGATCAGCAACATGACGCAAATTTTTCATGACCCAAATAACTTTTCTCACTCTGCCATTTAAATTTTCAATCTGTTGGGCCCAGGAGAGATGTTTATCTATTTCGACACCTAGGTATTTAATATGTGGAACTGCCACTAAACGAGCGCATTTACAAGGAAAAGATAGTTCGCCCTCACATGTATGTGCCCGAATGCCAAAGTGTGAATTAGGTTGGGTGCTACTATTAATGGAAAAGGTGACATATTTAGTTTTAGCGACATTGAGTGATAGCAAATTTTTGTTTAGCCAAGTGATCACCCTACCTAGACCTTGCTCAGCATGTTTACGAACCTCATCCCAAGTATCTCCATAGTATACTAGAGCAGTGTCATCTGCGAAGGAAAAAACCTTACCATTAACTGGAGTATGAAGACAAAGACATTAGACGACCGTTTGGTGCAACGGTAGTGATCCTGCCTTTCGCACCGATGGTCCCGGGTTCAAATCCCGGAAGGGGCAAATGTTTGCATGATGAATACGAGCATTTGAGCCTAAGTCATGGGTGTTTTTATATATTTCTATGAATATTACATATTTATGTATAATATATGTATGTCTATCCGTTACCCTAGTATCCATAACACAAGCCTTACAGTGCTTACTTTGGGCTAGGCTAATTGGTGTGAATGTAAGAAATTTATTTATTTTATTTATTTAAAGCTCATTGATGTAGACCAGGAAAAGACTTGGTCCGACCGAGGACGCTGCCTTGAGGCGTTCCGTAAGAAATGGGCATTTCATCACTACTGTACTCGCCAATTTTAACACATTGGTAGCGATTACTCAAGTAATCCTCAAAGATTTTTAACGGCACTCCGCGTATACCCACATTCTCCAGCTTGTTTAACAGAATCTATAGAGCCGCTAGTAATTTGAAACTCATCATCATCATATCAGCCGTACGACGCCCACTGCTGGTCATAGGCCTCCCCCAAGGATCTCCACAACGATCGGTCCTGTGCTGCCCGCATCCAGCGTTTTCCCGCGACCTTGACCAGATCGTCGGTCCACCTCGTAGCGGGCCTACCCACTGAGCGTCGTCCGGCACGCGGTCGCCATTCGAGAACCTTTCCGCCCCAACGGCCATCGGTTCTCCTTGCTATGTTTCCTGCCCATTGCCACTTCAGCTTCGCAATTCTTTGAGCTATGTCGGCGGTTTTTGTTCTCCTACGGATCTCCTCATTTCTGATTCGATCGCGTAGGGAAACACCAAGCATAGCTCTCTCCATTGCCCGCTGGGCGACCTTGAGCCTTCTGACAAGACCCATAGTGAACGACCACGTTTCACTGCCATAAGTCATCACTGGCAACACACACTGGTTAAAGACTTTCGTCTTAAGGCACTGAGGTATTTTGGACGCGAAAATGTATCGCAATTTGAAACTCATAGTTGTTTAAAATTCATAAGCTCCTTTATATTCTTTTTTTTGAAGACCTCGAAGTCCTGGCTATTATTTTTTTTCAATGTAAATGCTGTGTATTTTATCTACCAACATTGGTAACGTGAATATGTGCACATTTAAAACAGCAGTTCTTTATCAGTGTGTACTTTTCGGGAGCAGTAATACGAAATGCGTCTCCCTTAAGCATTTAGCCAAAATCTCATAATATAGCAATGGAACGCAAAACAAATATAATAAACATTATAAATATGTGTAATACAAAGGCAAGAAAAAAAAATTATATGGCAACCATTTTGTTTGTGTCACAATAAGTAATCAATCACATGCAGTGAAACAGTATACTTATTTTACTTTTGAGCGCCAGTATTTTATTTAATAGGTACTTATTCAAAGTAGCGAATCTTTGCAAGCGCTAGTTGTCAATGGCAGCACTTAAGCCTATCCAAAAATGCTAAATTACTTCAATACAGTCAACTCTCGATTATCCGCGGAATTGAGTGGCTGAGGGACCGCGGATAGTGAAAATAGCGGATAATCCGCAAAACGGACGAAAATGGGAGGTAAACACACAAAAAAATAGTTCCAATATACATAATAGATTGATTTATTGCACCGTTTTTAACATAAACATTTTAAATACAGTAGGTACAGTTTAAAGAGTAAACAGTTCACTATTTAAAAAAAATTAACTTAATTAATTACCATATTGTTAGCGGGTTAGTGACCTTTCCTAACCGCTACGTCAACTCATATTGTTACCTTTTTTTTTTTGCCCACGCGGATAATCCGCTTGGCGGATTAACCGCGCGCGGATAATCGAGAGTTTACTGTAATTGAATAATTGAATTGAAGTTCAATTGATTTTCAACTTTTAGTTCCACACATAGAGTTTAGCGGTAGATAGAATGGCAATAACTAAGCACCTGAGTTTGTCAACATCCGTGAGATGGCAGTAACTACTTTCATTTCAATTTTTTTATTTTATGTTGAATATATTCTATGATGAATATAATATTCTTGCAAAGCTAAACATTACTTAAAATATGTAGTCATGTATTTTTTATTAAATCATTTGACAAAAACAGTAACAAATACTTTTACAAAAACTATCGTTTGTTACGAATGTATTCCTTTGCCTTTTTTCTATTTGTCTATGCTTTAAGGTGTGACCAAGTTTGAATAAAATCCCGTGCAGAATGTGAATTTTAGTTAATTTGAAAAGTATAGTATTTAAAAATATAGTATTTAAAAAATAAAGTTAAGTGGAGCTTATAATCTTGCTAACTCGAATAGTAATATTACGTTAAGTACTCAGATAAACAAAAATATACAAAATATCTGTTCATTAGGGTACCGAACACAACCAACCCCAAATATTTGCAATCAAGCGTATTTTAATTACTGCCAGCCGTAGGTAATAATAATAAAAATGATATAATTTAAATAAATTTTCTTACTTTTACTCATTTATCGTGTTCAATATAGCTAGCAACAAAATCACTTATCTTTATTACATCTGTTTTGGGTAAATTATCTGTTTACTTAATCCAATTTTCACTTTGTTAGTTATAAGTTAGCTGTTCACACACACTGTCTACACACTAGATTCATTAAATAAAATCATCAAGAAAAAAGTAAGAAAAACAATATATTAGGAGCATAATTCATTTACTAATTATGTATAAAAGTACATTTTTATAGGTAGAAGTTATTAATATGCTACCGAATTGGCCTCCACTCAGCAAAATACTATGGCGCTGGTGTTATGTGGAACCGGTTAGAGAGGGGCTCTTAAAGCTATATACAAATTGTTACACTTTGAAAATATTTAA
Organism: Calamotropha paludella; assembly: GCA_927399485.1. Lineage (NCBI taxonomy): Eukaryota > Metazoa > Arthropoda > Insecta > Lepidoptera > Crambidae > Calamotropha > Calamotropha paludella. The sequence continues at coordinate 1,655,885 of OV656822.1, forward strand.
CAATGATGAAACGATGGGAATTATTTTTTTATTATATAAGTATAATTTATTAATTACTTTTAGCATTTTTCTTTAACAAAGAACAACTGCATAGGTGTTGGCAAATATGAACAGCAAATAGCTGTTTGAAAATATGTCGTTTAAGGTTTTGCCTAAAGGCGTAAACAGAATTACAGTTTCGAATAGGTGGATCCAGATTATTCCAGCACTTTGTGGTAGCATAGCGAAAGCTACCACGAAAGGCAGCCGTTTTGTGTTGTGCTAAAACTAAACGTTGTACAATTCTGACTTTACGCTCTGAACACTTAAGTTTCTCGAACAAATATTTAGGTTGCCCACTAATGACTATCCTGAATAACAAACAAGTAAAATGTTTAACAAATTGTTGCTTGCTTGTTTAACAAAAAAAAGGAACAATATGAGATCACCGTGAAACTGGAAAACAAAAATGCGCACAAGCGTTCTGGATTAGTTGTATTGTCTTTTTAGTCCTTTCCAGCAGGCACCCTTGAATAACAGTGTCAGCGTACTTGAGTTTAGATAGAATGAGAGCTTCACACAACTTTGCTCGCATATCAATACTTAAACAATCGCGGATTTGATACAACACCTTCAACCTGTAGAAACAATTACACTTTGTTACACACAAACGCAATGCATTTAAATTATTGTTCGTAATGATTTCTTAATCATTAATAAAGAAAACAAAAGAGGAAAGAGAACAAAAATTTAATCATGTATAAAGCATTTTTGTGTGTGAGAATTTTAATATAATTTAATGGTTATATTCCTTTCAACGATTGTCTATGAAACTGAAATTATTTACCCTACGGGGTACTGCAAAATTATATACTGGCAATATTTTTTGTTAACTCTCGTAAGAACGCAAGATGGCTACCAATTTATGTGAATGCAAGGACATGTAGAAAAGTAATATCCGTTTTATGTGATATTCCATTTTATATTGTGATAATAACTTTAAAAAATATTATCCTGTTTTAGTGTTTGTGTAAATACATGTTTTTGTGCAATTTGTTATGAGTTATCGATGGTTTTTCGGTCGTTTGTGCAATACTGCGTTGGATGCCATATAAAATGTTCAGTGTTGAATTGTGATTATTTATGCAGTGATAGCCCATTTTGGATCGCTATGAGCGCTGTTGTTGGATGATACCTGTTATTTTATGTGAGTACAATTTATTCGACATTTTTCTCAGAGGTTTTGCAAGCAAACTGTGACGTTATGGCTGTCGTCATTTGTAACCTATTTGACTATATTGGGGGTTTGTAGTGGCGTGGCTGGTTTATGCAGGCGCCGGAAAGCCGGCTTCAGCTTATTGAAAGCAGCTGTTAATTTCTCATACGTCAGACACTCTGCTTTCATCGACAATCATGTATTATCATTAAGATTTCAGTTCTAAACTTACGTTGTGTTGTTCGCTGTAGAACAGATGTTCTGAAAACTGAATAGGTACATCTCGTAGCAATTTCCGTGAATGTTGAAAGTTATCAGGATGAAATCCTCGTCTCTTGAAGTTAATATTATAGGTTATCTTTGAATACGAATACTTTACGTAAACTTAAAAAAAATTAATTGATTTGAAAAAATTATTTACTTCATTGCTTTTTTTAAAGAACTGAAATGTTCGCGTTATGGTTGATTCCTCATATCTGAAAATTCAATACATATTTTTTTATGTTTTAATAATGACTAACTTGAACTATAGACAATGCTTGCTTTTCGGGTGGTATAGTGTTAAAACTATAGAATATCAACAATAGTAGTCTGAGATCACTACATTACTGAAGTTAACTTGAGCTATACTTTTTTTACCTATCTTTAACTATGTTAATACTCAGGCTTGTTATATGAATAAATCAGTGGCATTATTTTCCTTTACATTAATAATCCATCATACAAAGATTATGTTGATATACATGTATCGTTAGCAGTCATACCAGTTGTCAGAACTGGTATTGTGAAGCCAATACATTCCTCTTAATAAAATCTGATTAAAACATGTAAAGGATATCTCCCATTCCTCAAACATTATTTGCCCACAAAGAAAAGTGCATGCATCACAATTAAACTTCAATTTTTGATTAGGTTTTCTATTAAGGAATAATGTAAAATACAGTTTTTATGCCTGAGCAGTGTGTTTGTAACTTTATAATAGATCTAGTGTTACAAAATCTTACCTTAAACACAGCAAAATGCCAAATTTTATATCAACATTAGTTATCTAACCTTTAATACTAGATAATCAGTAAAGAATTTTAACATTTGTTGTTAATGTGATAGCAGGTTTGTAGAGCAATTGCTCTTCATAAATAATGGCCTCATGCAAATGTTATTTTATTAAAAGATATAATGTTTTCACTCTTTGTAATGTTTCCTTTGCTTTTTTGTCACTGTTTGGGGCTTGGAAACATTATCCTTTAAGCCATACTTTTTCTTTATGTGCATAGATCACACTAAGTGAAGATTCAAACAGCATATTTTTTCAAAATGTTTCATATGGAGCAGTCCATAAATAAGTCAAACACCTGTACATAGTATTTCCCGCTAAAAACATTTTTTAAAATTTAAGGTTCCCCTCAAAATACTCAGAGTCAAAGCTGTATACTCATAATTCAGGAAAAGTGTGTGGATAACACTATTCAAGCATAACAATCAATTATGGTACTTGTTTCAATCTCCTAATAAGCCTCAAATTACAAAGATTTTAGTTTCATAAGTATAAAGATTTTTATACTTATGAAAATATGAAAAACCCATTTTCATATTTTCATAAGAAATAAATTATAATTAAGCTAAAATCAATGTATGAAAAACCCATTTTCCAGCCCTTTCACAAAAGCCCTGCCTTCACAAATACTTTAGGGCTCAATTTAGCAGTAAAATGAAGCAATACGGTATTGATTTTAGTTAATATATAAAACAATTAAAAGCTCACTTCCACCCCACAATAGTTAACAGAAGTAAGTAAGGGCTTAAAGATTTATATATTTGGATAAGTTACTTTAAATTTATGTAGATTAAGAATTCCGTTGTTCCTGTCATTTATGTAATTTATTTTATCTAAGTATTCAGTATATTATAAAATAAACTAAACCAAATGCGATATAATGACGTTAGGAACGCGATTCAAACCTTCAAAGCTCCCACTTATTGTACTTACTATTTTGATGAAGGCTTTGGGGTCCAGTGAGGTGATCTGTCTTATTAAAAATGATAAAGAATAATTTCTAAAGAAGAACGTAGCTACATTTTCTCACTGGGCATTTAGAATAAAAAAAATATGTCAAGACTGTCATAATTATAGCTCATTGAAACATTTGCCAGAATGAGTAGGAAATTTACTTGTAATTAGTATTCGAAATTGGTGGGTGTGGTTATGATGAATCTTGGACAATTTATTGGCACCTGAAGCCTATAAATTAAATTAAAAAAGTGAAGCCTCTTATGACTTGATGGTTGTTTGTTCTTTTTAAATTTAAGTTAATTTTTTATTCATAATTAAACTTCAAATATAAATAAAGGTAAAATTTTTCAAATTAACATTAAAATTTGCAATTGCATTTGTTTTAATATATCTAGAATTAGAAAGGTTAACTGGAAGAGAATGCTTAAAGCATTAAGTCCGTGCATTATACTGATGTTATATTGCAGTCAAAAAAGGTTTGTTGATATCTTAGCTACAAGGCAAAACCAAATAAAATTTAATGTTTTTTGTTTAACTATGGTTGGTCAGATGTATTGTTAAATTCTTGAGACTTAGAGCTCTTTATTATCACAACACTATCCCTATCAATTTTACTATGGCTATTGTGATTTTATTTCAATAATAATAAGTTATGTGATTTTGTTTTAATAATAATAGTAATTAATAACATTGTTTACATTTTACAATTAGCCTGGAATTCTAATTAAAACTGCATTATCAAGAAAAAATAATTATAAAAAAGCAGTTTATCTACAATTTAATGGATTGTAATAGTACATTTAATTAAAATGGCATAATACAATTTTAAAAGGCTTAACCTCAAATTAACAAATTTTAACTAAATTGCAAACACAATTTACAAATATTATCTAACTTAACTGAGGCAGTTACATTTTATATTCTTTACTAAGATTATATTTACTTATTTTAATAATAACAAAAATTTAACTTTTCTAAAACAAGACTTAAAATCACAACCTCTTGGAATCCAGGCCTTAACATACCAGTAGAATTTTCCCAAATGTTTTTGGGTACATAGAAAATGAAGAGATGGGACTGCCATACTTTTATTGTGCCTATAGCTAGGGTAGTCGCTGTTTATTGATAACACCACCATGGACTATAACCTGAGACATTAAGTAGTCATTTTTGCAACAAGTGGGATCATGAGCATGATCCATGTCTCTTTGGGATCTTCAGCTGGTGGAGTTTTGAAGGTTCCTTCAGTCTCGTTCTTTAAACGATTTCACTTCAAAGATGTTAGTAGTTGGTGCTTATATCAAGTCTGTTGGTAATTTGTTCCACATTTTCCAGCTTTTTCAATTTTTAAATGCTGATGTGTATTGTTTTGTGATTCAGCTTGGTACTTATATTTATTTTAAAAATATTGTCTCTGGCCTTTTTATCCTTAGGGATGGCCTTACAAGGCTGAGAACCAGCAGTGGATACAAATAGATCCGTCTATAACGATGAAGATGATTCAGTAATGCCTTATTTCATTTTTTATGACTTGGTACACATATATTAGGTTGTTTGAAACTTAATACCATCTCCTGTTCTATTATTGCTGAATAAATCATTTTACTTTACTGTTATATTAATAAAAATACATGCCGACATTAAGTGACTAAAGTGAAGACCGGAACATCAAAGTATCTGGTATACAGGCTGTATTACGTAATTTTTTAATAGAAAGATACGACAATATCGACAAGTTATTTCTCAGGCAGGAATCGAACCCGCAACCTTTGGATGTCGGATCCAATGCTCTCCCACTTGAACTACCGAGCCTTGTTGACAAAGGTTGCGGGTTCGATTCCCGTTTGAGAATTTACTTTTGAGCTGAGTAGATTTTTCTATTACAATAATTTATATAAGATAGCATTGAAAAATGCAAAATATATAAATAATATAAAAATCTTTGTGCAATTTAAAAGAGTATATGAAATAATAAGCGTACTAATTAATCCCCATTATGATATAATAGCCTTCATTAGAGTATATCGCCATGAATGAGACTTGCGTGGCCAGTTTCTTCAAGTTATTGTTCTATTATAATCAGCTCTTTACCATTGAAGTTTGTGATATATGATGATATCAATACTTCAAAGAGTATTTACATGTTTAATAGGTTAATATTGCTATTAGTGGTAGTAAACCCTTACAATGTCATAAAAATGTTAGAATTTGTAAACTGAACTGTATCTGATTGAATTTAAGTTGAAAATCAATTGTGGAAATTTTCACAATTTTACAGGCTACTGTGTACTGTATATAATTTATACTGTATGTAAAATTGACCATAGTACCAATAATAAGAATAAAGTAATTAATGCAGTTCCTTCCTATTTTAGAGGTGCAGTAAAATTCGAAAACCATATCTAAATTAGTTATATTTTCATCTGTAAAAAAAATATTTTTGATAAGAAAGTAAGACCTATATATGGTCCGAAAGAAACCCATTCTCGCAGACTCCAAATGAGTTATATTGATCAATCGTGTGTCAATTCCAAAAAGCCTAATATTGTAAAGATAATTTCAACAGAGTTTCTAAACTGCAGAATGTTTTTGAGGTTGGAGCATTTTCAAACTATCTTTTGAATACAGCCGCTACGCTATACGCTATTATTGCAATGAGTCTTCAGAAAATAATCGAACCCCACACCTGCATAACACACCTGGCTTGTCCGAACCCCTAAACGAATCGAACCATTCAGCTAAAGGATATAAACAATTAGATTCACTTCGCTTTTTTAAGTCCATTTGTTTCCAATTTTATTATGACAAGAAAGTTTGAACTATAAGCTTTTGTCTTAGGGTACTTTTTGGTGCACGCTAGTGTGTGTCATGTTTCGATAAACGAAAATAATATTAGAGGCTTGTTAAGCATAACTTTACTGGCAAACTCCCCCAAAAATGGAGTCTGCCTGTTAAAGATCATAGCTACTACCCATTTGTGGTCTATGGGGGGTATATGGTGTTTACTTCCAGTATTATTAGTTGCCTAATTGCTATCTAGGAGTGTGAAGAGATGGTGTTTTTTTTATAGAAAATAGTCATGCGCTTGACCACTATCTCGCCTGATGGTAAGCGACGATGCGATCTAGGATGTGACGCGCTTGCCTAGAAGATACCTATTCACTCGTGATTTGAAGACCCCTAAATTGTACTTGTAGGGAAACACTGACTCAGGCAAAGAACCAAAACGCTTAGTGCAACTCTTTGGTACCTATATCTACAGTATATTGATGTCGCTGCTGCCTGTTTTATCTGTCGTACACCACATGGCTATGATGTACATACTAATGTTCATATATAACATATCGTCTTTTTCTGGTATTTAACGTACTTCATACACTAAATCTGCTCACTATCTAGCCCAGTTGTACATATATAATTAATAAATAAGTAATTTTTATAGTAGATACTTTGACTTAGGTACAAATACTGGTATTCATCACACCATCTGCCCCTTCCGGCAATCTAACCCGTTAGACATAGTCTAGGATATTATATTATTCTTATACATTATACATATGTCGAAGACATATACACATATATAATAACAGCTTTTTACTAAATAAAAAAGAATCATTTTTAATTTACTTTATTAAAAAAAAATTGTCTGTTTGTGCAGGCTAATTTCAGAAACTGCTGGACTAATTTTAAACGAATTTTTACTGGCAAATACATGAAGTTATAGTAAATAATTTTAGTTAATTTTATTTTATGATCAGTAAAAGAAATAGCAGAAAAAAGCGCTGCGAAGCACACCAGACAGAAAGTCTGTTATAGATTTTCTAATCCTTTCTCACAATGTCCTTTGTTTTCGGTAAAACAAGGGTACTAAATGTTCGGCGTACATGCATTGTATTGTACAGTACTCATCTCCAACACAATTATACATCGTGTGGGCCGATTCATCACAATCCAGGCACTGACGGATTAACAACCGAAGATCCGTTTGCAGCTACGACGCGGGCGTACAATGTTTTAAACACAGTTGGGAAAACTCAAAATAAACCATTTAATTACCAATGAATACGATATATTTCGAATTTACTAAAAAAACTCGTTAAAATCATTTTCCTGAACAAAAAACTGGTTGGTTGCCTGTAAAGTCGGTATACGGGCGAAAGTTTTACGTGACAACGACTTTGAGTGGTAAAATAATTTTAATGTGAATATTCATTCGTATAGTAGGAAGAAGGATGAAATAATAGTAACAATTTAAAACATTTATTTATACAAAGAATTATATTTAAAACATTAATTTATAGGCACGCGTCCCTTCCACTTTTTATGTCTGTCTCTCTCGCTCTTAGGCGGGCTAACCATGCCCGAGTGGAAGGGACGCGTGCCTCTCACTCGCTCTTGTATTGTAAGCGCATAACGTGAGCGGAGCGTAACGCAGTTTCTTGAAGTGTCACCCGGCAAACCAATTTATAAGACGTTGTCACGTCAAAATAAAAAAAAAAAATAGCCTATTGATATTTAGTAAATTGATATGTAGCAAAACCCTAATTTCAATTAAAGTAAGGAAAAAAATATGAATTCAACAAAATGTTTTAAACTTTAATGATCACATACATACATACATAGTATTAAATAAAACGGGATTGTAGTTTTTTTATACTTGAGACTGGTTTTTTTAATTATATCATTTATTTCGGATACTTAAAATCCATAGATACAAATAAAAGATAAAGTAAAAAGAAAATAGAATTAAATATCAATATCATAAACATACATAGAATAAAAGTTCACAATTAATTAAAATAAAACAATGTTAAAACAACTACCTACATATATGGTCAATTCGATGTGCTAAAATATCGGACCCACAAAAATTAAAATACATGGTAATAATCTCGTTTTATTTATTTATTAACGAAGATTGACGACTGTTCCAGTTCGATCTCTGCCAGAATTTTTTGTTTTTCAAGATGAAACCTATTTCTTTAATACTAAAATCAATAAATATAAAAATATGCTATATAAGGTCTTCATTTACGATTTACTCGTAATTTTTTTTACTGCTAATAATTCCCAAAATGCTTTGAGCGCACAATAGAATCTGTTCTCAGAATTGGAACCTAACGTTGTGAGTTATGGTGTTGTTTCAGCAAAACAAAGGAAGTGAAATATAAAAGGGTCTTAAGTCACTCGTTTCGTTTTTATGTCGTTTTATCTAATGTCAATAAGCGACAGGTCGAAATTTTATATATGACGTGCAGAGTATTAGGTAATACATTGCTTGAACTAAGCAAAAAAAAATGAAGTGTATATGCTAAATTCAGTCCATATATTGTCTATTTCCTTACAAATATATTTAAGAACAGTAAAGTGTATTTATAATTAAAGGATTAGTTATATAACATAAACACGAAAAATAGGCTTTCCATTTTTTTCGTTGTACCAAACGGTCGTCATTAATATTAATTATTTTCACAGGTATTTAAGAAAATGTGTCGGAATAAATTAATTTATAAGCAGATTTATGTAAATTACATTTCGAGTATAAAATAATGACAAAAGTTTGAATACCGAAAAGGTTAGCCTACCGTGAAGTGCGTTACGTACAATATCTTTGATGGTTTTAATTTTGTAAATTAGAAATTTTCAATCAAAGTAAAATTTCAAAGGATATAATATAAATTAGCCAATCAAAACTCTTTTATTTTATTATTTTAACGTAAGTTTGGCGGTACCTCCTACAGGCCTTCATAGAATACCAGCGCCTTTGCAGTGTGACCTGTCATAGTGTCATATTAATTGTTTTATTATTATTCCTCTGCTTCTCTTTTGTACAATTGATTTTTTGTGTTGTATTATTGGCCAATAAAATCTTTCTTTCTATCAATAAAAAAGGAATAGAAATAACGTAAATAAAATGACTATATCGCACATACGGTGCTATATCGTCACTTATGCAAATGGTGTCATATTTCAGTGGGAGCATTTAAGAATTGAGCATTTAAGAATTGAACATCCTTACAACATATAGTTTTTCTCGGCTATACAAATAAAATAATTAAGCTACAACTTTGAACTTAATTTTAGAGTAAAAGCAAGCAAAGTAAAGAGGTAGAGTAGAGGTAGGAGTATTTTCTCATGCTCAGTTTAGTTTTGTCTAAAATTACATAAGTGACATTATAGCACCGTATGTGCGATATAAATATTTAGGTATTGTTAGTTAGTTTTATCGATATCATCCATAATCGAAATGTTATCATCGGTATTGGATATACTGTTATCGATTAATGCTTAGATTTTGGGAATTGAGCTGTGTGAAATATGAATTGTATCGATGAGGTCTGTATGGGTTATAAAAAAAAATGTGTGGAGTGACGAGAATGGATTTAATAAGGAATCAGTTTGTAAGGAGAGGAGAGAACGACCGCAACCCATGAAGTGCCTATTCACCCTGGCTAACTAAAGAAACACCATAATTATATGACGCGATGAAATTATTTTGTTAAAAAAAAATAAACTCCTTGAATAGGTAAGAACAATTTTGGCAGGTTTGGAATTTAATTCAAGCTTAAAATTGATATTTATTTTCCCAGCAATATCATGATGCGAATTATTTATCACTGACTAATACCTTAAAACGAAATGCTGAGTAAATTACTATTCGACAGAAATGCGACATTAATCCATGCCGTAAAGTGAAATTGATGCGTCACGTCAGATACTGTTTTGTAAAGTTTACATAAATGAATGCTCGTTGCTAGAAGCAAATTTACGCTTTTTTCTTTCCGTAATGGTCTGGGTTTTTTTGGTTCAAAGGTTGACACTTTACGTAAACGTTGAATTAGTGTTATTGTCGAAACGACTTGATGAAACACAATGCAGTTGAAACACATGATTTCGAAGAGTTTATACGACTTTACATGATTTTGTAGTTTATTTTTTTATTATAAATTGTATAGAATTAAATTAAAAATGAAATTAAATCAAGACTAACATAGAAATTGAGTATTTTGTGTTTTTATTTTTCTGCAACATCAGACTGAACGTGTTTTGTTTTTTTATGCGCGTGCTTTTTTTTATTTAAGGTTCATGAGATTAACGCACCAGGTGTAATGAACAATGTATAGAAGTTAGGTTTTTAAGAGAACACTATTGCTTTACCATGAAATTAGTAATAACTTCTCTATTTTAGGACTAGCGGCCCGCCCGACTTCGCACGAGTGTACAAAATTCTTAAATTTTTTTCTAGCATTAAATAAAACCTATGTTACTCAGCGTAAATGCAGCTTTCCAATGGTGAAAGAATTTTTGAAATAGGCTTAGTAGTTTTTGAGTTTATTCATTGCAACAAAGAATCAATTATTTCAACATTATTATTATATCTTGATTGGCTGTTGATTGAAAATTCCTTATAACAAAATTAATAGCATCAAAGATATTGTACCAAGCGCTTTTCAAGGATAAATTTTATTAGAAAAATACTAGAAAAAATCGACTCGGTTTCCAAGTTATTCTGAGGCGGGACTGTCGTCAAGTGCCATTGTCGTATAAGATAGCATTGAAAATGAAAAATGTAAAAATCATAAGTATTATTGTTCAGAAGCTGGATTATTATCTCGATGGTGCTTAGGGAGGCATGTTAAGTCGTTGATCCCGACTGTTGTAGTCGTTAGCATGCACCAAGCGTGGTGAGTTAAATTACATTAATAGCTTGATGACGATGACGAGTCTTTCTCCGGGATAAGTGTTGAATTAAAATAATAACATTTCTCACAATCAAACCTTAGTCCAAGCACTGTAAGGCATGTGTTGGATACTAGGGTAACGGATAGATATGTATACATATTATCATACATAAATAAGTAATATTCATAGAAATACCTATATATAAACTCACTCAGGCCCAATGCTTGTATTCATCACACAAACAATTGTCTCTGCTGGGACTCAAAACCATGACCATCGGTGCGAAAGACAGAATCGCTATCGTTGCACCAAACGGTCGTCAGATTGTTTTACTTTTGTCCTTGAAATAAAACTCGAATTTGCTCTATTTAGTTGGTACACATTGTGACTAAACCTCTGAATTTGTTTAATACTTTTCAAATGCAGTTAAAAATATTAATACCCTTAAAATTCACAATGTTTTTAAACGCTGTCAACCATTGCTCATATCGGTGGTCATAATAGCTATGTATTTTCAGCTAAGATTATGATTTTGTAAAATTTCGTATTGGGCTTCTTTGAGGGAGCAAATAGAGAATGTCCTGAAAATAGTACCCTTAACCGACGAGCTTGTATGAAAAGGCTGATGAGAGTTAAAGAAGCGAGAGATGTATGTCAGGATCGTGGTTAGTGGAAATCTGTGATCTCTGCCTACCTCTGTGGGTAAAAGGCGTGATTTTATGTATATACTACTGGCGGTTAACGCGTTGTTATGGTAACGCATATACAATGGAACAAGAGCGGACAGACAAACACACAAACAACAAATTTGTGTTCTTAGATTATAGACTAGCTGACCTGGTAACGCGATTTAATTTGATACAATGGAAAAAGAGCGGACAGACAAATACACAAACAACAAATTTGTGTTCTTAGATTATAGATTTGTGCACCCGGAGTCATATCTGTTGTATTGTTTATTTATTACTGAGCGTGCATTGCAACACTTCTTTTATGCTGACTATATTTTATCTTCTAGTTGGTGATTTGGTCCAGCATAAAAAAACCTTCACATTAAACAATAATTCAATCCGCATACTTGCATTAAATCGTTGTTATCACGCGCGTGAAAACCGCCACTAAGTGTATGCAAATGAAATTATCGAGTCACATACCGTATAGCAATGGAGATGTTTATTTGCTCAATTACTATAGACTTTAGAAATCCAATGTTTGGCCAATGCGTTAAGAATTCACTTGTAAAGAAGTATACCTCGAATTATCGTTGATATTAGCGTAAATCACACCCACAGTTAGCGGATAGGGTTGCCACTAACCACTTTACTAACTTTTTTATGTATGCCTAGGTGTTTTTTTGTTGAGACGTTATTGTTATTTATTTATTCCATCATAAATACAATAAAGATCACCGTTCTAGATTTGTAAAGGGCTGATGACTAAGGACGCAATTATATTTATTAGCTCTGAATCTCTGATTCGCATTATACTGGAAGGATATCACCACACATATTTGTAAATTAAAGTAGTTGTAAAAAGTAACTTTATAGAACTACCTACTTTAATTTTTTTTAAAGATTATTCGTGCAGTCAGTTTTTGATAATTGAAATCAAACCAGACCGGATTTTATTCTAAAGAATTACTTTATTAATAATTTCTTTTAAATACTTATCCCTTGAAGTTCTATATTAAACCGTCTTTCTATATAAATATTATTTATAGTGAAAAATATTTGTTCTGTTTTAATTACTTAATTATAGAAAAAATTTGTTATAAAGATTTGCCTCAGGTAGGATTTCAACTCAAGTCGTTCTGGTTAATCGAGCCGAATTGGATGAAATTCCATAGGCGAGTATTTTGTTCAACACAATTTGTCGATGTAATCATTAGAACTTGTGTTTCTTGTGCCAACCCTAATCACGCATTTGTCCATTTTACCGTAGTGATCACAACGCGCTAAGTTGCAAGGTACAGTGGCCCTCGTACGAGCTAATGGTCTGTTTCGCGAACGGTCGCGAATTCGTGCACACCCCTCCTCCCCCCTAAATGACCTTCCGTGACCACCAAACATTTAGCCTGCCGTGGCACCTCGTTAATGTATTTTGTACATTAGCGACGGTTGATCTATTTACTACAATGACTTGTTTATTTCCTCAATTTTCACCAGATTATTTCTTCGAACATATTATGTAATGTCCGCCCGTTTTGGTTTGAAAGAAGCGAAAGTGACAATTGATAAAAGGATTGTAAAGTTGAAAGCATGGAAGAAAATTGACGAAAAAGATATATGAAGGAGTGGAGCTGGGCATCCCCTCGGGCCAGCCTGCCAGGAATCTCACGCCAAAAGCCAACAGTCATCCCGGGACCAACGGCTGTGTGAACTTGGCACCCGACTTTGGAAAATTTCGTTTTTTTTATTTTTTTTCGAAAGATTTTGATTAGTAGTGGATAGTAGTGAAGTTATTTTCGTTAGTAGTAATGCCAAAAAAATAAAAAAAAATAGTGAAAAAATGTCATCCCCCGAAATTAGAAAAATTTGTTTTTTCCGACTGTTTCTCATAGATGGACGTTAGGAGTAGATTGTAGTGCAATTTTATTCGTTAGTAGTAAAATAGAAAAAATAAAATAAAAATAAAAAATGTTTCGGAGCATTTTTTTAAAAAAAATTATGGCGTAAATACTGTTTCAAGGCTTATATGATTACTACAAACGTTGAACTTGAGTAAGGGGGGTTCGTAGAGGTTAGTAGTGAAGGAATTTTTGATAGTAGTAAAGAAAAAATATCACTAGGAGCACTTGAATTGAGTCAAACCTGTTTCGGAGCAATATTCATTGAATAAAATCTGTTTGCAGATAAATACGATTACTACAAACTTTGGAATTGAGTAAGGGGGGTTCGTAGAGGTTAGTAGTGAAAGAATTTTTGATAGTAGTAAAAAAAAAGTCACTAGGAGAACTTGAATTGCGGCAAACCTGTTTCGGAGCAATATTCATTTAAATAAAATCTGTTTGAAGATAAATACGATTACTACAAACGTTGGAATCGAGTAAGAAGGGTTCGTAGAGGTTTGTAGTGAAAGAATTTTTGATAGTAGTAAAGAAAAAAAATTACTAGGAGCACTTGAATTGAGTCAAACCTGTTTCGCAGCAATATTCATTGAATAAAATCTGTTTGAAGATAAATACGATTACTACAAACGTTGGAATTGAGTAAGAAGGGTTCGTAGAGGTTTGTAGTGAAAGAATTTTTGATAGTAGTAAAGAAAAAAAATTACTAGGAGCACTTGAATTGAGTCAAACCTGTTTCGCAGCAATATTCATTGAATAAAATCTGTTTAAAGATAAATACGATTACTACTAACGTTGGAATTGAGTAAGAAGGGTTCGTAGAGGTTAGTAGTGAAAGAATTTTTGATAGTAGTAAAGAAAAAAAATTACTAGGTGCACTTGAATTGAGTCAAACCTGTTTCGGAGCAATATTCATTGAATAAAATCTGTTTGAAGATAAATACGATTACTACAAACGTTGGAATTGAGGAAGAAGGGTTCGTAGAGGTTTGTAGTGAAAGAATTTTTGATAGTAGTAAAGAAAAAAAATTACTAGGAGCACTTGAATTGAGTCAAACCTGTTTCGGAGCAATATTCATTACATAAAATCTGTTTGAAGATAAATACGATTACTACAAACGTTGGAATTGAGTAAGAAGGGTTCGTAGAGGTTTGTAGTGAAAGAATTTTTGATAGTAGTAAAGAAAAAAAATAACTAGGAGCACTTGAATTGAGTCAAACCTGTTTCGGAGCAATATTCATTGAATAAAATCTGTTTGAAGATAAATACGATGACTACAAACGTTGGAATTGAGTAAGAAGGGTTCGTAGAGGTTTGTAGTGAAAGAATTTTTGATAGTAGTAAAGAAAAAAAATTACTAGGAGCACTTGAATTGAGTCAAACCTGTTTCGGAGCAATATTCATTGAATAAAATCTGTTTGAAGATAAATACGATTACTACAAACGTTGGAATTGAGTAAGAAGGGTTCGTAGAGGTTTGTAGTGAAAGAATTTTTCATAGTAGTAAAGAAAAAAAATTACTAGGAGCACTTGAATTAAGTCAAACCTGTTTCGGAGCAATATTCATTGAATAAAATCTGTTTGAAGATAAATACGATTACTACAAACGTTGGAATTGAGTAAGAAGGGTTCGTAGAGGTTTGTAGTGAAAGAATTTTTGATAGTAGTAAAGAAAAAAAATTACTAGGAGCACTTGAATTGAGTCAAACCTGTTTCGCAGCAATATTCATTGAATGAAATCTGTTTGAAGATAAATACGATTACTACAAACGTTGGAATTGAGTAAGGGGGGTTCGTAGAGGTTTGTAGTGAAAGAATTTTTGATAGTAGTAAAGAAAAAAAAATTACTAGGAGCACTTGAATTGAGTCAAACCTGTTTCGGAGCAATATTCATTGAATAAAATCTGTTTGAAGATAAATACGATTACTACAAACGTTGGAATTGAGTAAGAAGGGTTCGTAGAGGTTTGTAGTGAAAGAATTTTTGATAGTAGTAAAGAAAAAAAATTACTAGGAGCACTTGAATTGAGTCAAACCTGTTTCGCAGCAATATTCATTGAATAAAATCTGTTTGAAGATAAATACGATTACTACAAACGTTGGAATTGAGTAAGGGGGGTTCGTAGAGGTTTGTAGTGAAAGAATTTTTGATAGCAGTAAAGAAAAAAAAATTACTAGGAGCACTTGAATTGAGTCAAACCTGTTTCGGAGCAATATTCATTGAATAAAATCTGTTTGAAGATAAATACGTTTACTACAAACGTTGGAATTGAGTAAGAAGGGTTCGTAGAGGTTTGTAGTGAAAGAATTATTGATAGTAGTAAAGAAAAAAAATTTCTAGGTGCACTTGAATTGAGTCAAACCTGTTTCGGAGCAATATTCATTGAATAAAATCTGTTTGAAGATAAATACGATTACTACAAACGTTGGAATTGAGTAAGAAGGGTTCGTAGAGGTTTGTAGTGAAAGAATTTTTGATAGTAGTAAAGAAAAAAAATAACTAGGAGCACTTGAATTGAGTCAAACCTGTTTCGGAGCAATATTCATGGAATAAAATCTGTTTGAAGATAAATACGATTACTACAAACGTTGAGATTGAGTAAGAAGGGTTCGTAGAGGTTTGTAGTGAAAGAATTTTTGATAGTAGTAAAGAAAAAAAATTACTAGGAGCACTTGAATTGAGTCAAACCTGTTTCGGAGCAATATTGATTGAATAAAATCTGTTTGAAGATAAATACGATTACTACAAACGTTGGAATTGAGTAAGGGGGGTTCATAGAGGTTTGTAGTGAAAGAATTTTTGATAGTAGTAAAGAAAAAAAAATACTAGGAGCACTTGAATTGAGTCAAACTGGTTTCGGAGCAATATTCATTGAATAAAATCTGTTTGAAGATAAATACGATTGCTACAAACGTTGGAATTGAGTAAGAAGGGTTCGTAGAGGTTTGTAGTGAAAGAATTTTTGATAGTAGTAAAGAAAAAAAATAACTAGGAGCACTTGAATTGAGTCAAACCTGTTTCGGAGCAATATTCATTGAATAAAATCTGTTTGAAGATAAATACGATTACTACAAACGTTGGAATTGAGTAAGGGGGGTTCGTTGAGGTTTGTAGTGAAAGAATTTTTGATAGTAGTAAAGAAAAAAAATTACTAGGAGCACTTGAATTGAGTCAAACCTGTTTCGGAGCAATATTGATTGAATAAAATCTGTTTGAAGATAAATACGATTACTACAAACGTTGGAATTGAGTAAGAAGGGTTCGTAGAGGTTTGTAGTGAAAGAATTTTTGATAGTAGTAAAGAAAAAAAATCACTAGGAGCAGTTGAATTGAGTCAAACCTGTTTCGGAGCAATATTCATTGAATTAAATCTGTTTGAAGATAAATACGATTACTCCAAACATTGGAATTGACTAAGAAGGGTTCGTAGAGGTTTGTAGTGAAAGAATTTTTGATAGTAGTAAAGAAAAAAAATTACTAGGAGCACTTGAATTGAGTCAAACCTGTTTCGGAGCAATATTGATTGAATAAAATCTGTTTGAAGATAAATACGATTACTACAAACGTTGGAATTGAGTAAGAAGGGTTCGTAGAGGTTTGTAGTGAAAGAATTTTTGATAGTAGTAAAGAAAAAAAATAACTAGGAGCACTTGAATTGAGTCAAACCTGTTTCGGAGCAATATTCATGGAATAAAATCTGTTTGAAGATAAATACGATTACTACAAACGTTGGAATTGAGTAAGAAGGGTTCGTAGAGGTTTGTAGTGAAAGAATTTTTGATAGTAGTAAAGAAAAAAAATTACTAGGAGCACTTGAATTGAGTCAAACCTGTTTCGGAGCAATATTCATTGACTGAAATCTGTTTGAAGATAAATACGATTACTACTAACAGTGGAATCGACTAAGAAGGGTTCGTAGAGGTTTGTAGTGAAAGAATTTTTGATAGTAGTAAAGAAAAAAAAATACTAGGAGCACTTGAATTGAGTCAAACTGGTTTCGGAGCAATATTCATTGAATAAAATCTGTTTGAAGATAAATACGATTACTACAAACGTTGGAATTGAGTAAGAAGGGTTCGTAGAGGTTTGTAGTGAAAGAATTTTTCATAGTAGTAAAGAAAAAAAATTACTAGGAGCACTTGAATTGAGTCAAACCTGTTTCGGAGCAATATTCATTGAATAAAATCTGTTTGAAGATAAATACGATTACTACAAACGTTGGAATTGAGTAAGAAGGGTTCGTAGAGGTTTGTAGTGAAAGAATTTTTGATAGTAGTAAAGAAACAAAATTACTAGGAGCACTTGAATTGAGTCAAACCTGTTTCGCAGCAATATTCATTGAATGAAATCTGTTTGAAGATAAATACGATTACTACAAACGTTGGAATTGAGTAAGGGGGGTTCGTAGAGGTTTGTAGTGAAAGAATTTTTGATAGTAGTAAAGAAAAAAAAATTACTAGGAGCACTTGAATTGAGTCAAACCTGTTTCGGAGCAATATTCATTGAATAAAATCTGTTTGAAGATAAATACGATTACTACAAACGTTGGAATTGAGTAAGAAGGGTTCGTAGAGGTTTGTAGTGAAAGAATTTTTGATAGTAGTAAAGAAAAAAAATTACTAGGAGCACTTGAATTGAGTCAAACCTGTTTCGCAGCAATATTCATTGAATAAAATCTGTTTGAAGATAAATACGATTACTACAAACGTTGGAATTGAGTAAGGGGGGTTCGTAGAGGTTTGTAGTGAAAGAATTTTTGATAGTAGTAAAGAAAAAAAAATTACTAGGAGCACTTGAATTGAGTCAAACCTGTTTCGGAGCAATATTCATTGAATAAAATCTGTTTGAAGATAAATACGTTTACTACAAACGTTGGAATTGAGTAAGAAGGGTTCGTAGAGGTTTGTAGTGAAAGAATTTTTGATAGTAGTAAAGAAAAAAAATTTCTAGGAGCACTTGAATTGAGTCAAACCTGTTTCGGAGCAATATTCATTGAATAAAATCTGTTTGAAGATAAATACGATTACTACAAACGTTGGAATTGAGTAAGGGGGGTTCGTAGAGGTTTGTAGTGAAAGAATTTTTGATAGTAGTAAAGAAAAAAAAATACTAGGAGCACTTGAATTGAGTCAAACCTGTTTCGGAGCAATATTCATTGAATAAAATCTGTTTGAAGATAAATACGTTTACTACAAACGTTGGAATTGAGTAAGAAGGGTTCGTAGAGGTTTGTAGTGAAAGAATTTTTGATAGTAGTAAAGAAAAAAAATTTCTAGGAGCACTTGAATTGAGTCAAACCTGTTTCGGAGCAATATTCATTGAATAAAATCTGTTTGAAGATAAATACGATTACTACAAACGTTGGAATTGAGGAAGAAGGGTTCGTAGAGGTTTGTAGTGAAAGAATTTTTGATAGTAGTAAAGAAAAAAAAATACTAGGAGCACTTGAATTGAGTCAAACTGGTTTCGGAGCAATATTCATTGAATAAAATCTGTTTGAAGATAAATACGATTACTACAAACGTTGGAATTGAGTAAGGGGGGTTCGTAGAGGTTTGTAGTGAAAGAATTTTTGATAGTAGTAAAGAAAAAAAAATACTAGGAGCACTTGAATTGAGTCAAACTGGTTTCGGAGCAATATTCATTGAATTAAATCTGTTTGAAGATAAATACGATAACTACAAACGTTGGAATTGACTAAGAAGGGTTCGTAGAGGTTTGTAGTTAAAGAATTTTGATAGTAGTAAAGAAAAAAAATTACTAGGAGCACTTGAATAGAGTGAAACCTGTTTCGGAGCAATATTCATTGAATAAAATCTGTTTGAAGATAAATACGATTACTACAAACGTTGGAATTGACTAAGAAGTGTTCGTAGAGGTTTGTAGTGAAAGAATTTTTGATAGTAGTAAAGAAAAAAAATTACTAGGAGCACTTGAATTGAGTCAAACTGGTTTCGGAGCAATATTCATTGAATAAAATCTGTTTGAAGATAAATACGATTGCTACAAACGTTGGAATTGAGTAAGAAGGGTTCGTAGAGGTTTGTAGTGAAAGAATTTTTGATAGTAGTAAAGAAAAAAAATTACTAGGAGCACTTGAATTGAGTCAAACCTGTTTCGGAGCAATATTGATTGAATAAAATCTGTTTGAAGATAAATACGATTACTACAAACGTTGGAATTGAGTAAGAAGGGTTCGTAGAGGTTTGTAGTGAAAGAATTTTTGATAGTAGTAAAGAAAAAAAATCACTAGGAGCAGTTGAATTGAGTCAAACCTGTTTCGGAGCAATATTCATTGAATTAAATCTGTTTGAAGATAAATACGATTACTACAAACGTTGGAATTGAGTAAGAAGGGTTCGTAGAGGTTTGTAGTGAAAGAATTTTTGATAGTAGTAAATAAAAAAAAATACTAGGAGCACTTGAATTGAGTCAAACCTGTTTCGGAGCAATATTCATGGAATAAAATCTGTTTGAAGATAAATACGATTACTACAAACGTTGGTATTGACTAAGAAGTGTTCATAGAGGTTTGTAGTGAAAGAATTTTTGATAGTAGTAAAGAAAAAAAAATACTAGGAGCACTTGAATTGAGTCAAACTGGTTTCGGAGCAATATTCATTGAATAAAATCTGTTTGAAGATAAATACGATTGCTACAAACGTTGGAATTGAGTAAGAAGGGTTCGTAGAGGTTTGTAGTGAAAGAATTTTTGATAGTAGTAAAGAAAAAAAAATCACAAGGAGCACTTTAGTTGAATCAAACTTGATTTGGAGCAAAATTAAGTGGATAAAGTCTGTTTGAAGATAAATACGATTACTACAAACGTTGGAATTGAGTAAGAAGGGTTCGTAGAGGTTTGTAGTGAAAGAATTTTTGATAGTAGTAAAAAAAAATTACTAGGAGCACCTGAATTGAGTCAAACCTGTTTCGGAGCAATATTCATTGAATAAAATCTGTTTGAAGATAAATACGATTACTACAAACGTTGGAATTGAGTAAGAAGGGTTCGTAGAGGTTTGTAGTGAAAGAATTTTTGATAGTAGTAAAGAAAAAAAATTACTAGGAGCACTTGAATTGAGTCAAACCTGTTTCGGAGCAATATTGATTGAATAAAATCTGTTTGAAGATAAATACGATTACTACAAACGTTGGAATTGAGTAAGAAGGGTTCGTAGAGGTTTGTAGTGAAAGAATTTTTGATAGTAGTAAAGAAAAAAAATCACTAGGAGCACTTGAATTGAGTCAAACCTGTTTCGGAGCAATATTCATTGAATTAAATCTGTTTGAAGATAAATACGATTACTACAAACGTTGGAATTGAGTAAGAAGGGTTCGTAGAGGTTTGTAGTGAAAGAATTTTTGATAGTAGTAAATAAAAAAAAAATACTAGGAGCACTTGAATTGAGTCAAACCTGTTTCGGAGCAATATTCATGGAATAAAATCTGTTTGAAGATAAATACGATTACTACAAACGTTGGAATTGAGGAAGAAGGGTTCGTAGAGGTTTGTAGTGAAAGAATTTTTGATAGTAGTAAAGAAAAAAAATTACTAGGAGCACTTGAATTGAGTCAAACCTGTTTCGGAGCAATATTCATTGAATAAAATCTGTTTAAAGATAAATACGATTACTACAAACGTTGGAATTGACTAAGAAGGGTTTGTAGAGGTTTGTAGTGAAAGAATTTTTGATAGTAGTAAAGAAAAAAATTACTAGGAGCACTTGAATTGAGTCAAACCTGTTTCGGAGCAATATTCATTGACTGAAATCTGTTTGAAGATAAATACGATTACTACTAACAGTGGAATCGACTAAGAAGGGTTCGTAGAGGTTTGAAGTGAAAGAATTTTTGATAGTAGTAAAGAAAAAAAAATCACAAGGAGCACTTGAATTGAGTCAAACCTGTTTCGCAGCAAAATTCATTGAATTAAATCTGTTTGAAGATAAATACGATTACTACAAACGTTGGAATTGACTAAGAAGTGTTCGTAGAGGTTTGAAGTGAAAGAATTTTTGATAGTAGTAAAGAAAAAAAAAACTAGGAGCAC
The DNA here is from genome assembly GCA_927399485.1 of Calamotropha paludella. NCBI lineage: Eukaryota > Metazoa > Arthropoda > Insecta > Lepidoptera > Crambidae > Calamotropha > Calamotropha paludella. The sequence goes on from OV656822.1 coordinate 1,677,392, forward strand.
TTTAGTTGAATCAAACTTGTTTTGGAGCGATGTTTACTGGATAAAGTCCGTTTGAAGATGAATACGATTACTGCAAACGTTAGAATTGACTAAGAGGGGTTCGCAGAGGTTTGTATTGAAAGAATTTTTGATAGTAGTAAAGAAAAAATATTACACAAGGAGCACTTTAGTTGAATCAAACTTGATTTGGAGCAAAATTAAGTGGATAAAGTCTGTTTGAAGATGATAGTAGGGTTTACTCCCTTTGTAGTAGTGTTGACCGTACGCAGTGGCGTTTATTTCCTTAGTAGTGACTTTTCCTCGTTTGCAGCAACTTTTGTTTGTTAGTACCACTATCAATAATTCTTTTAATACTAACCTTTGCGAATTTACCTCGATCTATTCCTTTGGTGGTCGTACCCTTATAGTGTTTTGAAGGAGAATTATTGAAGTTATACTTCTTTAGGCGCGGCTAAAACCGATTCTTGACGCGGTGACGCATGCTGTGGCGACCGACGTGTCGCCACTATACGATGGTATATATATATATTGTCTGCATGTAGTAGTAGTATGCGCGTTAATTTAATGTAAATTGTAATTTATCGTGTTAAGGGTAGTGTTAAGGGTACCGTGTCAGGGTGTTTAGGGTACCGTGTCTGGGTGTTAAGGGTACTATGTCTGGGTGTTAAGGGTACTGTGTCTGGGTGTTAAGGGTACCGTGTCTGGGTGGTAAGGGTACCCCCCGAACTTCACATCCATGGGACACGCCCCCCCCCTCATCCCCTCCTCCTCCCCCCGAATTTTCAAACCTCGATATCTCAAGCAATACTGATCAGACAGGGGTGTGCGACCCCTCATTTTGTATGTTTTTTTACGACGCACCGAATTGCCCCGACAGAATTTTGATAATCCGCGAAAAAATATATTTTTGGAAAAAAATTTGATTTTTTTTTAAATTATACTTTTATAGGCGCGTTATGAAAAAACGTTAAGAGCGAAATTTAAAGATGCGCGCGCATCACTGTGTCACAAAATTATCATGTTGAAGTTGGCCGCAAAAGCGACATAGAATAAACCAGCAGGATCTTCAAACAGACTTTATCGAGAAAATATCACTCCAAAACAAGTTTGATTCAACTAAAGTGCTCCTAGTAATTATTTTTCTTTACTACTATCAAAAATTCTTTTACTACAAACCTCTACGAACTACTCTTAGTCAATTTTAACGTTTGTAGTAATCGTATTCATCTTCAAACAGACTTTATGCAGTAAACATCGCTCCAAAACAAGTTTGACTCAACTAAAATATTTCTAGTAATTTTTTTTCTTTACTACTATCAAAAATTCTTTCACTACAAACCTCTACGAACCCCTCTTAGTCAATTCTAACGTTTGTAGTAATCGTATTCATCTTCAAACAGACTTTATCCAGTTAATTTTGCTCCCAAACAAGTTTGACTCAACTAAAATATTTCTAGTAATTTTTTTTCTTTACTACTATAAAAAATTCTTTCACTACAAACCTCTACGAACCCCTCTTAGTCAATTCTAACGTTTGTAGTAATCGTATTCGTCTTCAAACAGACTTTATCTAGTTAATTTTGCTCCCAAACAAGTTTGACTCAACTAAAATAATTCTAGTAATTTTTTTTCTTTACTACTATCAAAAATTCTTTCACTACAAACCTCTATGAACCCTTCTTAGTCAATTCTAACGTTTGTAGTAATCGTATTCATCTTCAAACAGACTTTATCCAGGAAATATCACTCCACAACAAGTTTGATTCAACTAAAGTGCTCCTAGTAATATTTTTTCTTTACTACTATCAAAAATTCTTTCACTACAAACCTCTACGAACCCCTCTTAGTCAATTCTAACGTTTGTAGTAATCGTATTCGTCTTCGAACAGACTTTATCCAGGAAATATCGCTCCGAAACAAGTTTGATTCAACTAAAGTGCTCCTAGTTATTTTTTTTCTTTACTACTGTAACGAGGCGCCATAGCTATATTGGCGACTCGTTGCTTTCATTGCGCTCTTCTCTGGCCATTTTTCATATTTTCTTTTTTCTTCGAACAAAACAAATAAACAGAGACAGACAGTAAATTTAAAATAGGAAACGAAGAGAAAAGAAAATATGAAAAATGGCCAGAGAAGAGCGCAATGAAAGCAACGAGTCGCCAATATAGCTATGGCGCCTCGTTACACTACTATCAAAAATTCTTTCACTACAAACCTCTACGAACCCTTCTTAGTCGATTCCACTGTTAGTAGTAATCGTATTTATCTTCAAACAGATTTCAGTCAATGAATATTGCTCCGAAACAGGTTTGACTCAATTCAACTGCTCCTAGTGATTTTTTTTCTTTACTACTATCAAAAATTCTTTCACTACAAACCTCTACGAACCCTTCTTACTCAATTCCAACGTTTGTAGTAATCGTATTTATCTTCAAACAGATTTTATTCCATGAATATTGCTCCGAAACAGGTTTGACTCAATTCAAGTGCTCCTAGTATTTTTTTTTCTTTACTACTATCAAAAATTCTTTCACTACAAACCTCTACGAACCCTTCTTACTCAATTCCAACGTTTGTAGTAATCGTATTTATCTTCAAACAGATTTTATTCCATGAATATTGCTCCGAAACAGGTTTGACTCAATTCAAGTGCTCCTAGTATTTTTTTTTCTTTACTACTATCAAAAATTCTTTCACTACAAACCTCTACGAACCCTTCTTACTCAATTCCAACGTTTGTAGTAATCGTATTTATCTTCAAACAGATTTTATTCAATGAATATTGCTCCGAAACAGGTTTTTCACTCTATTCAAGTGCTCCTCGTAATTTTTTTTCTTTACTACTATCAAAAATTCTTTCACTACAAACCTCTACGAACCCTTCTTAGTCAATTCCAACGTTTGTAGTAATCGTATTTATCTTCAAACAGATTTTATTCAATGAATATTGCTCCGAAACAGGTTTGACTCAATTCAAGTGCTCCTAGTGATTTTTTTTCTTTACTACTATCAAAAATTCTTTCACTACAAACCTCTACGAACCCTTCTTACTCAATTCCAACGTTTGTAGTAATCGTATTTATCTTCAAACAGATTTTATTCAATGAATATTGCTCCGAAACAGGTTTGACTCAATTCAAGTGCTCCCAGTAATTTTTTTTCTTTACTACTATCAAAAATTCTTTCACTACAAACCTCTACGAACCCTTCTTACTCAATTCCAACGTTTGTAGTAATCGTATTTATCTTCAAACAGATTTAATTCAATGAATATTGCTCCGAAACAGGTTTGACTCAATTCAAGTGCTCCTAGTATTTTTTTTTCTTTACTACTATCAAAAATTCTTTCACTACAAACCTCTACGAACCCCCCTTACTCAATTCCAACGTTTGTAGTAATCGTATTTATCTTCAAACAGATTTTATTCAATGAATATTGCTCCGAAACCAGTTTGACTCAATTCAAGTGCTCCTAGTATTTTTTTTTCTTTACTACTATCAAAAATTCTTTCACTACAAACCTCTACGAACACTTCTTAGTCAATTCCAACGTTTGTAGTAATCGTATTTATCTTCAAACAGATTTAATTCAATGAATATTGCTCCGAAACAGGTTTGACTCAATTCAAGTGCTCCTAGTATTTTTTTTTCTTTACTACTATCAAAAATTCTTTCACTACAAACCTCTACGAACCCTTCTTACTCAATTCCAACGTTTGTAGTAATCGTATTTATCTTCAAACAGATTTTATTCCATGAATATTGCTCCGAAACAGGTTTGACTCAATTCAAGTGCTCCTAGTATTTTTTTTTCTTTACTACTATCAAAAATTCTTTCACTACAAACCTCTACGAACCCTTCTTACTCAATTCCAACGTTTGTAGTAATCGTATTTATCTTCAAACAGATTTTATTCCATGAATATTGCTCCGAAACAGGTTTGACTCAATTCAAGTGCTCCTAGTAATTTTTTTTCTTTACTACTATCAAAAATTATTTTACTACAAACCTCTACGAATCCTTCTTACTCAATTCCAACGTTTGTAGTAATCGTATTTATCTTCAAACAGATTTTATTCAATGAATATTGCTCAGAAACAGGTTTGACTCAATTCAAGTGCTCCTAGTTATTTTTTTTCTTCACTACTATCAAAAATTCTTTCACTACAAACCTCTACGAACCCTTCTTACTCAATTCCAACGTTTGTAGTAATCGTATTTATCTTCAAACAGATTTTATTCAATGAATATTGCTCCGAAACAGGTTTGACTCAATTCAAGTGCTCCCAGTAATTTTTTTTCTTTACTACTATCAAAAATTCTTTCACTACAAACCTCTACGAACCCTTCTTACTCAATTCCAACGTTTGTAGTAATCGTATTTATCTTCAAACAGATTTTATTCAATGAATATTGCTCCGAAACAGGTTTGACTCAATTCAAGTGCTCCCAGTAATTTTTTTTCTTTACTACTATCAAAAATTCTTTCACTACAAACCTCTACGAACCCTTCTTACTCAATTCCAACGTTTGTAGTAATCGTATTTATCTTCAAACAGATTTTATTCAATGAATATTGCTCCGAAACAGGTTTGACTCAATTCAAGTGCTCCTAGTGATTTTTTTTCTTTACTACTATCAAAAATTCTTTCACTACAAACCTCTACGAACCCTTCTTACTCAATTCCAACGTTTGTAGTAATCGTATTTATCTTCAAACAGATTTAATTCAATGAATATTGCTCCGAAACAGGTTTGATTCAATTCAAGTGCTCCTAGTTATTTTTTTTCTTTACTACTATCAAAAATTCTTTCACTACAAACCTCTACGAACCCCCCTTACTCAATTCCAACGTTTGTAGTAATCGTATTTATCTTCAAACAGATTTTATTCAATGAATATTGCTCCGAAACCAGTTTGACTCAATTCAAGTGCTCCTAGTAATTTTTTTTCTTTACTACTATCAAAAATTCTTTCACTACAAACCTCTAAGAACACTTCTTAGTCAATTCCAACGTTTGTAGTAATCGTATTTATCTTCAAACAGATTTAATTCAATGAATATTGCTCCGAAACAGGTTTCACTCTATTCAAGTGCTCCTAGTATTTTTTTTTCTTTACTACTATCAAAAATTCTTTCACTACAAACCTCTACGAACCCCCCTTACTCAATTCCAACGTTTGTAGTAACCGTATTTATCTTCAAACAGATTTAATTCAATGAATATTGCTCCGAAATCAGTTTGACTCAATTCAAGTGCTCCTAGTAATTTTTTTTCTTTACTACTATCAAAAATTCTTTCACTACAAACCTCTAAGAACACTTCTTAGTCAATTCCAACGTTTGTAGTAATCGTATTTATCTTCAAACAGATTTTATTCAATGAATATTGCTCCGAAACAGGTTTGACTCAATTCAAGTGCTCCTAGTAATTTTTTTTCTTTACTACTACCAAAAATTCTTTCACTACAAACCTCTACGAACCCTTCTTACTCAATTCCAACGTTTGTAGTAATCGTATTTATCTTCAAACAGATTTTATTCAATGAATATTGCTCCGAAACCAGTTTGACTCAATTCAAGTGCTCCTAGTAATTTTTTTTCTTTACTACTATCAAAAATTCTTTCACTACAAACCTCTACGAACCCTTCTTACTCAATTCCAACGTTTGTAGTAATCGTATTTATCTTCAAACAGATTTTATTCCATGAATATTGCTCCGAAACAGGTTTGACTCAATTCAAGTGCTCCTAGTAATTTTTTTTCTTTACTACTATCAAAAATTCTTTCACTACAAACCTCTACGAACCCTTCTTACTCAATTCCAACGTTTGTAGTAATCGTATTTATTTTCAAACAGATTTTATTCAATGAATATTGCTCCGAAACAGGTTTGACTCAATTCAAGTGCTCCTAGTAATTTTTTTTCTTTACTACTATCAAAAATTCTTTCACTACAAACCTCTACAAACCCCCCTTACTCAATTCCAACGTTTGTAGTAATCGTATTTATCTTCAAACAGATTTTATTCAATGAATATTGCTCCGAAACCAGTTTGACTCAATTCAAGTGCTCCTAGTAATTTTTTTTCTTTACTACTATCAAAAATTCTTTCACTACAAACCTCTACGAACACTTCTTAGTCAATTCCAACGTTTGTAGTAATCGTATTTATCTTCAAACAGATTTTATTCAATGAATATTGCTCCGAAACAGGTTTGACTCAATTCAAGTGCTCCTAGTATTTTTTTTTCTTTACTACTATCAAAAATTCTTTCACTATAAACCTCTACGAACACTTCTTACTCAATTCCAACGTTTGTAGTAATCGTATTTATCTTCAAACAGATTTTATTCCATGAATATTGCTCCGAAACAGGTTTGACTCAATTCAAGTGCTCCTAGTAATTTTTTTTCTTTACTACTATCAAAAATTCTTTCACTACAAACCTCTACGAACCCTTCTTACTCAATTCCAACGTTTGTAGTAATCGTATTTATCTTCAAACAGATTTTATTCAATGAATATTGCTCCGAAACAGGTTTGACTCAATTCAAGTGCTCCTAGTAATTTTTTTTCTTTACTACTACCAAAAATTCTTTCACTACAAACCTCTACGAACCCTTCTTACTCAATTCCAACGTTTGTAGTAATCGTATTAACTTCAAACAGATTTTATTCAATGAATATTGCTCCGAAACCAGTTTGACTCAATTCAAGTGCTCCTAGTAATTTTTTTTCTTTACTACTATCAAAAATTCTTTCACTACAAACCTCTACGAACCCTTCTTACTCAATTCCAACGTTTGTAGTAATCGTATTTATCTTCAAACAGATTTTATTCCATGAATATTGCTCCGAAACAGGTTTGACTCAATTCAAGTGCTCCTAGTAATTTTTTTTCTTTACTACTATCAAAAATTCTTTCACTACAAACCTCTACGAACCCTTCTTACTCAATTCCAACGTTTGTAGTAATCGTATTTATTTTCAAACAGATTTTATTCAATGAATATTGCTCCGAAACAGGTTTGACTCAATTCAAGTGCTCCTAGTAATTTTTTTTCTTTACTACTATCAAAAATTCTTTCACTACAAACCTCTACGAACCCCCCTTACTCAATTCCAACGTTTGTAGTAATCGTATTTATCTTCAAACAGATTTTATTCAATGAATATTGCTCCGAAACCAGTTTGACTCAATTCAAGTGCTCCTAGTAATTTTTTTTCTTTACTACTATCAAAAATTCTTTCACTACAAACCTCTACGAACACTTCTTAGTCAATTCCAACGTTTGTAGTAATCGTATTTATCTTCAAACAGATTTTATTCAATGAATATTGCTCCGAAACAGGTTTGACTCAATTCAAGTGCTCCTAGTATTTTTTTTTCTTTACTACTATCAAAAATTCTTTCACTATAAACCTCTACGAACACTTCTTACTCAATTCCAACGTTTGTAGTAATCGTATTTATCTTCAAACAGATTTTATTCCATGAATATTGCTCCGAAACAGGTTTGACTCAATTCAAGTGCTCCTAGTAATTTTTTTTCTTTACTACTATCAAAAATTCTTTCACTACAAACCTCTACGAACCCTTCTTACTCAATTCCAACGTTTGTAGTAATCGTATTTATCTTCAAACAGATTTTATTCAATCAATATTGCTCTGAAACAGGTTTGACTCAATTCAAGTGCTCCTAGTAATTTTTTTTCTTTACTACTATCAAAAATTCTTTCACTACAAACCTCTACGAACCCTTCTTCCTCAATTCCAACGTTTGTAGTAATCGTATTTATCTTCAAACAGATTTTATTCCATGAATATTGCTCCGAAACAGGTTTGACTCAATTCAAGTGCTCCTAGTAATTTTTTTTCTTTACTACTATCAAAAATTATTTTACTACAAACCTCTACGAATCCTTCTTACTCAATTCCAACGTTTGTAGTAATCGTATTTATCTTCAAACAGATTTTATTCAATGAATATTGCTCAGAAACAGGTTTGACTCAATTCAAGTGCTCCTAGTTATTTTTTTTCTTCACTACTATCAAAAATTCTTTCACTACAAACCTCTACGAACCCTTCTTACTCAATTCCAACGTTTGTAGTAATCGTATTTATCTTCAAACAGATTTTATTCAATGAATATTGCTCCGAAACAGGTTTCCTTCTTACTCAATTCCAACGTTTGTAGTAATCGTATTTATCTTCAAACAGATTTTATTCAATGAATATTGCTCCGAAACAGGTTTGACTCAATTCAGGTGCTCCTAGTAATTTTTTTTCTTTACTACTATCAAAAAATTCTTTCACTACAAACCTCTACGAACCCTTCTTCCTCAATTCCAACGTTTGTAGTAATCGTATTTATCTTCAAACAGATTTTATTCCATGAATATTGCTCCGAAACAGGTTTGACTCAATTCAAGTGCTCCTAGTAATTTTTTTTCTTTACTACTATCAAAAATTATTTTACTACAAACCTCTACGAATCCTTCTTACTCAATTCCAACGTTTGTAGTAATCGTATTTATCTTCAAACAGATTTTATTCAATGAATATTGCTCAGAAACAGGTTTGACTCAATTCAAGTGCTCCTAGTTATTTTTTTTCTTCACTACTATCAAAAATTCTTTCACTACAAACCTCTACGAACCCTTCTTACTCAATTCCAACGTTTGTAGTAATCGTATTTATCTTCAAACAGATTTTATTCAATCAATATTGCTCCGAAACAGGTTTGACTCAATTCAAGTGCTCCTAGTAATTTTTTTTCTTTACTACTATCAAAAATTCTTTCACTACAAACCTCTACGAACCCTTCTTACTAAATTCCAACGTTTGTAGTAATCGTATTTATCTTCAAACAGATTTTATTCAATGAATATTGCTCCGAAACAGGTTTTTCACTCTATTCAAGTGCTCCTCGTAATTTTTTTTCTTTACTACTATCAAAAATTCTTTCACTACAAACCTCTACGAACCCTTCTTAGTCAATTCCAACGTTTGTAGTAATCGTATTTATCTTCAAACAGATTTTATTCAATGAATATTGCTCCGAAACAGGTTTGACTCAATTCAAGTGCTCCTAGTGATTTTTTTTCTTTACTACTATCAAAAATTCTTTCACTACAAACCTCTACGAACCCTTCTTACTCAATTCCAACGTTTGTAGTAATCGTATTTATCTTCAAACAGATTTAATTCAATGAATATTGCTTCGAAACAGGTTTGACTCAATTCAAGTGCTCCTAGTAATTTTTTTTCTTTACTACTATCAAAAATTCTTTCACTACAAACCTCTACGAACCCCCCTTACTCAATTCCAACGTTTGTAGTAATCGTATTTTTCTTCAAACAGATTTTATTCAATGAATATTGCTCCGAAACAGGTTTGACTCAATTCAGGTGCTCCTAGTAATTTTTTTTCTTTACTTCTATCAAAAATTCTTTCACTACAAACCTCTACGAACCCTTCTTCCTCAATTCCAACGTTTGTAGTAATCGTATTTATCTTCAAACAGATTTTATTCCATGAATATTGCTCCGAAACAGGTTTGACTCAATTCAAGAGCTCCTAGTAATTTTTTTTCGTTACTACTATCAAAAATTCTTTCACTACAAACCTCTACGAACCCTTCTTACTCAATTCCAACGTTTGTAGTAATCGTATTTATCTTCAAACAGATTTTATTCAATGAATATTGCTCCGAAACAGGTTTGACTCAATTCAAGTGCTCCTAGTAATTTTTTTTCTTTACTACTATCAAAAATTCTTTCACTACAAACCTCTACGAACCCTTCTTACTCAATTCCAACGTTTGTAGTAATCGTAATTATCTTCAAACAGATTTTATTCAATGAATATTGCTCCGAAACAGGTTTGACTCAATTCAAGTGCTCCTAGTAATTTTTTTTCTTTACTACTATCAAAAATTCTTTCACTACAAACCTCTACGAACCCTTCTTACTCAATTTCAACGTTTGTAGTAATCGTATTTATCTTCAAACAGATGTTATTCAATGAATATTGCTCCGAAACAGGTTTGACTCAATTCAAGTGCTCCTAGTAATTTTTTTTCTTTACTACTATCAAAAATTCTTTCACTACTAACCTCTACGAACCCCCCTTACTCAATTCCAACTTTTGTTGTAATCATATAAGCCTTGAAACAGTATTTACGCCATAAAAAAGTTTTTTAAAAATGCTCCGAAACATTTTTATTTTTTTTTTATTTTTTCTATTTTACTACTAACGAATAAAATTGCACTACAATCCACTACTAACGTCTATCTATGAGAAACAGTCGGAAAAAACATTTTTTTCTAATTTCGGGGGATGACATTTTTTTACTATTTTTTTTTATTTTTTTGGCATTACTACTAACGAAAATAACTTCACTACTATCCACTACTAATCAAAATCTTTCGAAAAAAAATAAAAAAAACGAAATTTTCCAAAGTCGGGTGCCAAGTTCACACAGCCGGGACCAACGGCAGTGTGAGCCTGCATACTTAGGTTTTTAGTGGGTAGGACTCCAATCGTCCATCGGGCATTAGGCCGGGTAGGGGAATGGAGGAGAATCCCACATAACTGCGCCGCGTAACACATTTTCCTAAGTATGAAAAATAGGAGTGCGCGGAGCTGCTGGATGGGTATGACCTAGACGAACATTTCTTGACCAGATTGGGAGATGTTCAAAAGCAAGGCCAGGCCAAGAGTACCCGAAATCGACAGTGGTGTGAGAAGACTATGATGAAGAAAGAGGAAAGAAAAGAAATGGGTTAATGGCTATGTGTACAAACAAATGTATGTATATAATATACGGCCTATAACCATCTGATATAATGTACTTTTCAAACGTTGAAAGAACTAATCAAATAACTTCAAAGATTGCGGAGACCTGTATAAATATAGGATCTGTTATATAAGCACTGTCTTTATTGTTTTAGTAATAAGACAAATATGTTGCTTGTTAGCTTATTTGATATTTCATCATTTGAAATACAACTAAGATGTTGAAGTGGGGATTTCACTGATATATATTATCAAATTGCTCAATATTTACACTTCTAATAAGCGTTAAATATAGAATCAGGATGTATCAATGATAGTTCAAAATGATAAGGTAAATATTTTCATCATGAATATACCTACTTGCTGTGGATGTGCTAAAAGTGAAATCATCAGTCGATACCTATACATTTAAACGCTCGGAACGCCAGTAATATTAAATAGTTAAATCGAAATGAGCATTACAAAATGTGGCAAGTCACACGAGAATCTTTCTTTGTGTATTTACGGGAGTATGGAATCGGAATTTTTTACTTAAATCTGTGCCATGTACGTATGATGTGTACGATGTGTACGTATGATAACACGTGTTGTGATCCTTTGAATACGGCTCCTAAAAAGAGCTGAAGAAGCTTCAGGATTTCGTAAAAAAAGCCATGGAAATAGACACGTTTTCCGTGAATCGTGTTTCCGTGTTGCCGGTTACCATACACCATGACAACAAGATGTGACATGTTTTTAACATTGACCTGTCTATCTAACATCAATTATTCTTGCTATTCAATTCAGAACCTAAACAAAACTGGCTTATTGATATTATGAACACATCTTAAATTCTACAAGATTTTAATGACGTCACCAGTGTGGGGGTTTAATTTTAAATTAATAATCTAAACTGAATCGCAAACCTATGTCTGATATTGATCATGTATTAGGGGTTAAAGTATGAAATTGCCGATTTGTACTGAAAATCTATATTGTTTATTTTTTAAATTTTTAACAAATTTATTTAATCAAAATAGTTGCCATTATTATCTATACATTGCTGCCATCTAATGGGAAGGTCATTAATGCCTTTGCGATAGAATTCCGACGATCTAGACTGCACAAACTGTGTGAAAGCATTTTGTACTGCCTCCTGGGAAGAAAACTTCTTGTCACGTAGATAATTGTCCAAATCACGAAAAAAATGGTAGTCCGTTGGAGCAAGGTCTGGTGAATACGGAGGATGACGAATGGTTTCTAACTGCAGTTCCTGAAGGGTCAAAATGGTTTCTCGTGCTGTGTGAGGTCTCGCGTTGTCGTGGAGCAATAATGGTGAAGATCGATTCATGAGTCGGGGCTGTTTTACTGCTAGTTTTGTCAACATGGTTCGGAGTTCGGCACAATAGACATCTGCCGTTATTGCTTGACCAGATCGGAGAAAACTATAGTGAATAACACCATGCTGAGACCACCAAACAGTTACCATTACCTTTTTATTGGTAAGTTTTGCTTTAGGACACTGTTGTGGCATTTGACCTGGGGTCAGCCATTGCATTTTTCTTTTCCGGTTATCATAAAGAATCCACTTTTCATCACATGTTACAATTCGATCCAATATTCCTTCATTTCTGTACCGGTTCAACAAGGCAACACAAGTTTCAACACGCGTTTCTTTCTGCAGATCAGTCAAATCATGAGGCACCCATTTTTCGTATTTTTTTATTTTATTGATTTGACGCAAGTGAGTCAATATTGTGGGTAAGGTAACGTTAAACCATGCCGCTAATTCCTGGGTACTTTGACTAGGATCGGCTTCCACTATCTCTCTTAATTCATCGTTATTTACCTGTGTGGGCGGTCTTCCTCGTGGCTCGTTCTTTAAGTCGAAATTTCCATCACGAAAGCGTTTAAACCAAAATCGCACGGTGCGTTCATTAGTAGACCCCTCTCCAAACGCAGCATTGATATTGCGGGCTGTTTCTGCCGCGTTAGTTCCGCGTCGGAACTCGTATTCAAAAATAACTCGAATTTTCGCAGTATCCATCTTTCTTGTCTAAATTGAATAACAAAAACAATTGAAAGTCGATATTCAAATGTTTTACATTTTTTAAAAAAAGAACATCATAGAAACCATTTAAAAAAAGTTTCATTCGAAAACCTCAAACCATGAAGATTCTATGTCAATTCAAAGAACCTATTGCAATAAAACGGCAATTTCATACTTTAACCCCTATTATAACAGTGACGGCTCAGATCTAAAGTAGCAAAGCATATGTTACTCGTGGTACAAAATATAGTTATAAGTTCCTGATGAAAAGTATAAAAAAACTCAAATATGGGAATAAAAAAAAACTTAATAGTTTGATTTTTTCACAGCTTTAATGGACTGTTAACCTGAGTATATGGTTTTCATTTCAACTCGATACCTCGACGCTTTCCCGAGATAAGAGTCTTGACAGACAGACAGGCGGACGGACAAGGAACTTGAGGAACGGAATCCTAAAAATACAAAACTAAAAAGCAAATCAATAGAAAAGTAGACAAACAATTTATTCAATCATAAAACTATTGAAATAAACTACGCGTTTTTGAATGATGTTAGCAATCAGGTTTGTAATATCAATCTTTCTTTTTCTATATTTGAAATAGACCTTTTCATTGGAAAAGAAATATTTGTACTGTTTGTAATAGGGGTTTTATATCCTTTTGACGGGGCCATATTACTAAGTTTTAGCTATTATCAAAAATATATACAAACATACCTAAATATAGAGACTAGAAACTGTTAACTTTATCCTTTCTTGGCTCTGCTGTAGTCTGATAAAAACTTAAGGTAGACCTAGAACGATAGGTATATTGAATAGAATCACCTCGACATCTAGGTAGGAGGAATAGTTTTTTTCTTCGTTAATATGACAACGTGATATGTGTGTTGGGAATTCTAATTTTTATATGTAAATAATAAGTTATCTAACATAATCCTATTAGTTTATGATACTGATATGACGAATGGAATATAATTTGTCTGTGTTTGTTTTGACTGGTGATACGTCATAAGTACGGTTGTTTTCGATGCCATTGTGAACCTTTGGCCCTTTCCCACTTTTGGGGCACTTTTGGGGCAATTATAATAAGATTCACACCCATTAGCCTAGCCCTCAGTAAACTTGTGTTATGGATACTGTTAGAGATAGACATGCATATAATTATTTTATTTATATAAACTTGATTCACAATGGTGCACAGGCGGACTTACCCATGTCATTGTTTACCAGTCAACCTTAAGGTGATGTAGATAAAAAATAATTAAACAAATATATATATGATACAATCAGGCGTTACTTGGCGGAAGTCCATATCCATTAGTAAAAAAAACCGTGTGCACCGCCCGCCCGCCCGCAAATAAATGCGGAAACCGCAGAAACCGGCACCTTCACCAACTACTCTACACGTGTTTTGCCCCCACACGGAGCATCATCAGGAGCTGTTAGACCGTGCAATGACGAGCACTTGAAAGACTAAGAGAAAAGACATCCTTAGTAAGAACGGGCGATTTATAACCCAGGGTTTTAACTTAATACGTGGTCACAAAGAGCAGTTCTACTGTATACTAAGGACTGCATATTCAGTCAGGTTTGCCCCCAGCTTAGAGTCTTCAAAAGAATAGCGAAGGAGCACAAGATACGGAACTTGCTTTCTTCAATCGAAGACCAAAAGCTCTGTTCATCTGTCGTCATTGTGATTTAGTATCGTAAATAGTTTTAATTGTCATGCAACTAATCATTTAGCCCTTAACGCGTCCGGGAGTTGATGGAATTAGATTCCTCAAGTGTCAGGGGTGGTCGTTACGTTCTAATGTTATACTGCCGGCACATTTTTCGTTCCGTGTCAACGTGACATTAGCATCTTAACCCTTAATGGTTAAAATATTTTCTTTACAAACATTGTGTCAAAAACTTTATTATTAATATACTTTACATATTATTTAATTGCCGTGAAGTTAATTTGAAAGTTTGTTCATGTTATATTTAATACTAGCTATATATCGCGTTAAAACTACTGAACATATCGGTATGGGACCATGACCAATCGACGCGGGAAAATCTGTAGATGGTTTTATGCTTCTTATCTTTTGTATTCGATGGACCCTTTGCCTTCCCTCGATTTACTTTTATAAACTTTTTCCTAAGTTATTTTAATCAGTGGGTTGCCTTTGTAACGGTTTTATCATTATTTTTCTGTTTTTAACTAAATAATTAATTCTAACGTCAAAATAGGAATGTGAAAAGTTAAATAAGAAAACTGAAGATGTCAGTCCAACAGTTAAAAGTGTAGAAACTTTCCATGTGTTTGGCAGAAAAAAGCGCTTGAGAGCGCTTACCAGCGCTGAAAAACAAACTACCTATACAGTTTTCGGCCAGGACACGTTTGCTAACTTCAGTTGCGCTGACACAATCCGCCATTTTGCTTACAAGCGCTCTTAAGCGCTTTTTTCTGCCAAACACACGGTTTGTTTGCATGCTGACTAGCTGTCACCCTGTTGCTTCACTGGGCTAATTATTTCTTTACATTGGTATATGTTTTGTTGAATAATTGATTTGGTTGTCATTAATGAAGCCATTTTTCAGAAATCTTTGCAAAATATACGCCCAGCGAGACGGGCTGGTGACGGCTAGTTCATGTTATGATAAAGCCAATAACTACTTCTTTAATAAAAGTATACTTAAATAAAAAAACATATTTGATATCGTAATAGCAGAATGTTAAAAAGGCAAAACTTTAAACAAACGATCGTTTAGAAAGTTCTCCTATTAGTAACGTGTGTGTGTGTGTGTGTGTTATAGGAAACAATAATTACGGTGTAACTCTTTACACGGGAACAGAACAAACGCGATCCATCAGCATTCGCTCCATGAATCAATATGATTAATCGCCCGACGGACAGATGAAACGTACACATATAAAGATTGTATATGTGATAGTTGAAACAATGCCTAAAATAAATCAATAGTATTAAGAGCGGGCCTGCGTACTGATTATGTAGATTTCGACTCCGCGTATGAAATTTCAATGGCATTGTTTATTAAATTTAACAGTATAGTTTGCTTATCTATATTTTGTTTAATACGTAATTTATTATTACAGGATATGATTTTTTTTTTATAAATAACTTTATTAAAATGAACTTGAAATAAGTTGTTTTGAATCGTCTAACATTTTTGCCTACCACCCATTCCAGACGAGTCAGTTAAAACTCTGAAGTGATGATTCGACACTCACGATCAAATTTTGGATGGACGTCAGTTCAACTGATGCGAAAAACTGATCGTCAATTCGCAGATTAAAAACTATACCGGATTTTAGGACAGCGAAATCCTTTAATGGACCTAAAGTCGAGAAATGACAAGCCATCATAGTGGTTTTCTAGATGGACGGCCTCTCCTATGAGGGAGTCTCCAAACCAGCACAGATTTACTACGGCGTTCTAGCCAAAGAGAGAGCACAGGGTGCCATAGGTCACCTCTAAGTGCTTGAGCTAAGGTACACCGTGTCTTAAACTTTTCTAACTAACATCACGCAATGAAAATGTTCAAGCTTTGTGAAGTTAAGAAGAAGTATAAGCAATTAACTGGTTTAAGCGTGGACTTTGAGTCTAATGACAAGAAAGCTACGTGAATGGGGCAGTAAGTTGTTATTATTGTATATTTTTATATGTAAAGAAATTATAACAAGAAATAATTTAATGTTTCGGTTCTAGGCGGGATCACATCCTCTCACGATCCGGGCAAATACTCCTCTCGGAGGAGTCCTCCGAGTCTTGATTTACCGAGATTTTGACAGACCCGTTAAAAGAGACATGTTGATTTTTATGAAGTACGTAATAAAGTATTATAAAAGGTTAAATATATTTTCTTTATCATTTAAAAAATTCGTTAGTTAAAAAGGTCCTTATTACAATGTCATAATAATCTAAGTTCAAACGTCAAAGTGTACATAACTTGATGTATGGTCGACTGTACGTGTTTTTTTTTAATTCTCTGAAGAGCTTTGAACTCGTATGTTATTTTTATTGGATCCCATTATCCCCGCATTGAACATTCGCCATAGCGACCTGGAATATATATCAAGTCCTTTATTAAAAACATAAATTTATGCGAAATGAAATATTGGTGAGTCGCGTGATCCTCAATTTATTGGCATATTGCGTGTTTAATTGAATTCTTAATGTTCGTATTCGTTTAATATTTACGTTTTTGAGCAAAATATATATTTTTCGTGTCGTTTATATCTTACAATGATCACTAACTAATGTTATGAATTTATAAAGATTTTGCCAATAACAATTTTCTTTATGCTCTACTTGACACAAATATATTTATCGTCATCAACCTATTTCATTTCCCAGATGTCTGGCACCGGCATTCCCTAAGGATAAGAAATCAGTTGCCTTCCGAAATTACTAATTTTTGGGACACAATCTATAAACATTGGCTTTTCGTAAAGTTGTTTTTAAACATTGCCATCGCTGCCCGATCGCGTTAAACTGATAAAAATACTTTAATAAAGCAACAAACAGGATAATTATAATAATAGTAATAATTTTAAATTCACACCAATTAGCCATGCTCAAATTACGGATAAGATATCTTATATTCATAGAAATATATATAAATACTCAGGTCTAATGTACAAATATTGGTATTCATCATTCATACATCTGCCTCTTCCGGAACTGGAACCCGGCGCCCTTGGTGTGAAAGGCACCGTCGCTACCGTTGCACCAAAAGAAAAAACAAAAACACGTACTATAAGCCATTAATTACTTTTTTTAGTTAATCTTATCAAACCAATCGTAACAATAACGCAAAAAGTGCGTTTTCAGTTAAAAATTATTGGTTTCGTTATTTTATTTGTGCTTTGTAAAACTTTCAACAATGAATGGATTTACTTTATTTTTAGGATTGCTCAGTTTTCGTAACCACTTTGCGTTGGCAAGGTTTTTTTTGTAAATTTTCTTCCTTAGAGATGTCCTTTGTTCGGTCGATGATTCCGATATTATTGATATATTTCGATAGTATTGTTTTTAAATATGTGACAGCATGGTATGTATTTTTTTTCTTCTCCACACAATCTCTTTACAAATAAAAGTAATTGCTACCGTGAAGTAATGTTTACAAATATAAGATTGTGGAGAGACTGGTATCTGAACTAGGCCGCAGCCTGTACCTTAGAGAAACTAGTACTCTCCCATCTTAAATGTTGAGATGTTAAGACTATATAAAATATATTTTATAAAATAGCTAGATTATTATATTAATTTGCCGCATTAATCACTTTTGTCTAAATTTAGTAGATATTATGTATAATTAGTTCTATAATTCGTGCGCTTGGAATCGAATTAAACCAAGAAAACTCATGATTCTTCCCGCCCCTTATGAAAGAAGCCTTATGACTTTCCCCAGGGTTTAAACAATCTTCACACTAAAATTGATCAAAACCGTTTCAGCTGTTTAGTCGCGGAAACGTGACAGACATAATTACTTCAGTATTTATAATATTGAGTATGGATTTGTGTTGAGTTATAATATTCACGTTAATTACTCTAGCTGTAATGCATCATACAATTTATTAAATAAAGAAATCACTTGGCTCGATAAGAGTTGGTACGTACGACGTAACATTTTTCATATGCAAACGTATAGGTTCACTGGTATTAATCGATATCTTTTTATCGATGTCTCATCACTATCGATTAACTGCAGCCTGTAAGCGTTTGAGCAAGGTGACCTTTTTGCGGTATAGACACGCATCGGCGATGTCGTTGCTACCTAAAGTGTTACGTAACTGGCGTTATGAACGAAACTTTAATTTTATGTATAGTAAAAAATATTTCCTTTGATTCGGAAGCCAGTAAAGATGGAAAATGAAAATTAGGTAACAAGAAATTATGATAAAATAAATTAAAAGTATGCTTATACATTTGTATTTTTTTTTTAATTTTATTTAAAATAAACCCCATACGTAATTTGAATTATTAACTCAAAGTGCCTGAGTCAGTGTTTCCTGACAAATACAATTCAGGGGTCTTCAAGTCACGAGTAAATAGATGTCTTCTAGACAAGCGCGTCACATCCTAGAACACATCGTCGCTTCCAGCGATTCAATATTAACATATATTTCAAAGAAAATGTAACAAAAGACCAAAACAAAAACTACCGTGAGTCGGCAGACCACAGCGCCATCTATGTGTTATAAACGCGGACAAATATCCATATAATAGCAATGGCACGGCTTGCTGTTTATACAATAAAATGAGCCT
Source organism: Calamotropha paludella (assembly GCA_927399485.1). Lineage (NCBI taxonomy): Eukaryota > Metazoa > Arthropoda > Insecta > Lepidoptera > Crambidae > Calamotropha > Calamotropha paludella. Next base: position 1,696,506 of record OV656822.1, read on the forward strand.
TTACACAGCTACTCACGTGACATTGGCGGAATTATGAGTTCACAAAACAAGTCACTAACCAAAAGAAGAAGAAAACCGGACATACAGCCTCTGTTCCGATAAATTTTACGGTGGCTGTTTTATCGGCACTATTTGTCAATATCGGGTACCTGGCAGCTGTTTGATACCTCCCGCTTAAATAAACTGTTACCTACGTGGATTAGGTGGTTGGCAATAAAAACGACGAATATTGTCATTTGATAGCGAAGTCGCCGTCTACATATTTATTTCGCCATTTTAGAGAGCTTTATTGCTCTTTCAGCCATTCCAAAATGTAGCATATTTCATTCGGCCGTCGTGTTCTTGTAACAATTTCCGTAAAGTATAATTTATTATTATATATAATTGTGTATGTACTGCCCTTGAAGCTCAGCATAATAAATTTATGCACCGACAGTACTGGATCCGAGTCTCGGAAGGCGGATATTTATGTGATGAATACGAGCATATTTTGTGCCTGAGTCATGGGTACTAATATAAATTTATTTAAATATTAAATATCTATGTATGTATATATACGTTACTGTAGCTTTGACAACACAAGCCCCAAAGTGATTACTTTGAATTAGGCCAATTGGTATAAGCTTAATAAAATCATTATTATAATTTAAAAAATAAAAATAGTAACATATGTAAAATTTAAAGACGACAAAGAACGATGGTCTTCGAATCAAATTTAAATAATATTGTGTTATTAGGTACCTGGTAACTTTTGTAGGTGACCAATAAAAAGGCATGTCAGATACATGCCTATTATCTATTCACTTTGACCTCACGTGCGCATCAAAAATACAAAGATTGCACTCTAAAGCTCGTTTTATGTCTTCAGGTGACAAATAACCTAGTGTTAACACCTCCAGCCAGACGATAACGCATCTAAGTTGCGGAATTAGCCAGGCCAGGTGCTATTAACTTCATCTGTAATCGGCTTAGTTAACGACATTTTCTGAAGCCTTTAAACACAAGCCTACCGCTATGTTTCCATAATTGACTATCAGGACTAAGTCACGATCTTCAGGCGTGCAGAGCGTTTGCCTAGGGCGGACACACTGGTCGGGATAACGGCAGCATCCGCAAGGGTTTCTCGTGAAGATGTTTGTGGGACACCGCGGTGGCTTAGTGGGTATGTTTTCATCGGGCACTAGGCTGGGTGGAAGAGAGTCCCCCCATAACGTCCCTCGCGCTCCCAGCAACGGCGTATGCGTAAGGCATTAACCGCAACAAAAAAAGGACTAAGTCACGATACAGCGTAAAATTAACGTTTTTATTGTGTCAGCTTTCAAAAAATAAATTTGATAGAAACACAATTTAGAGTTTGCTGGTAACGTTGCACTGTTGCGAATCAATTTTGTTGGGCGTGTATGCCCCGACTGAAATTTACTGGCATTGTTAAAATATTTCCGCAGCCATTTGGTTTTGGATTCTCCTCTGGAATTTATGTATATCTAAAAAATCTCTTTATTTTTGAATCTTATTATTATGACACATATCGGAATAGATTTCCAGTAATTTTTATGTTATCGCCATAAAAATACGTGATTGCTACCGTTGCACCGACTGAAAATCTAATATGTCACTGAATTATTCTTATATCTGTTTTTTTATATTTTAAGTCTAAAAATTAAAGTATAATAATTAGTTTATTGCTTCACATTTGTTTTATGAAATTATTAATGATAATTTAATTAAGAAAAAAAAACCCAAATATTTCTCATCATTACGTTAGCTTACGTTAAATGTTAAATATCGAAGCACAGCAAACACCCACGCAAGAATCAGAGGCAGGTGTCTGCAGCGAACACTTTTGCTATAGGAAACTAAACTAATTTGAAAGGAGAAGTTCTTTGTAGCATCGTCGTATTGCTTTTCAAAGAAGTAACCCTGGATTTGAGAACCGAGAATATAAAAAAACAGTTTTCTTTGTACATAAAATCCTGTAATTAACTAGAGATGCGATAAGGGGAGATTTCCATCACGATTGCTGCAGCTGGCGTTCCGAATTTCATATCCGCGTTTTCCTTTCAAAGCTTAACACAAAACGGATATTTGCTTTCATTTTTGTATATGTCATTGCTGTCGATCGCAACCTGGTTTGGCACGTCTTATATCGAAAACAACGACCCTGTTATCAATTCTTTAGTCCAATGATCTGTTTTATGATACATTTTGTTCGCTACCTAATTGTAATCGGAAAAGTGAATCATTCTAGTTCGATGTTAACCTTTATCCGAGCTCGTAGTGCCTTCGGTTGGATGGAATTCTACTCCGCCTACTATTCGATATTTAGGAATTGTTCGTCATTTTTACCGATTTTGGTATCTTGCTCATCGAATTGCCTGTCGTCCTCTGTAAATATTTTAATTTTGTTATTTTAATATTGAAATGCTAGACTTTTAGAACTAAAGAACATCGGTGGAAGCTCTTATCCTCAATCCTAAGCCAAAGGCGTTGACCACGCCACCAAGTTCTTCTCTTTTCTGTTTTAGAAGGGCTTTTTGAAGTGAAAACTCCTTAAGCATCATTGTGAGTTGAAAGTCGATGAAACGAAAAAGTGATAGTAAAAAGAGATAGACACATTAATTCATAAGATTTAACGTAGGAGAAAATGAGATAGGAAGCATTATGTACGTGTGTTAATACGTGTTTGTGTGCGCATGCGTAGTACAAAGCTTGAGAGAAGACATCACAACAACCGTGGTATTTTGTATACGTGTACCTATTATTTTTGAAGGTTTCACTTCTACCACGTGTGAATTGCACACATGCTTTTTTCTACTTTGATTTTCACTTAAACAAAACACGTATTTATTTGAGAACAGCAGACGTTGGTGTGGTGCTTTAAAAGGCCGCCACATAGGATTAGCCGGGATTAAACGTCATGTATAGGTTTAGTGACCAAAACACCGACACAATGTTTGTATCGATTTTTATAAGGCGGCGACCAATTTTCAATGGAACAGTTCTAAAAGAAATACATATTTTATGAAAAGGAAATGAAAATAACTATATTCAAATGTACTTAAAATAAGTTGTTTTGAATCGTCAAACATTTTTACCTACTATCCATTCAGGACGTCTTTTTACTGACAAGAAGAATAGGCGCAAGAAACTCGTCGGCTTTAACAGAAGTAACGACATTTACAATATTATACATCGTCACCATATAGAATCGACAAAAACAATATTAATCTGTTATTACAACAATAGTACTGTTATGGTTTAATGTAAATCATATGTTAAAAAACAGGTTTGTTTCAAATCTAGGCAGCTGAGCATACCATGATACATTGGTTGAACTTATACGAAAGTCAACGCTTGGTACTTTTAAAGAAACATTGTCTGTGATTCTCTTAATTAGCTCCAGAAACGATTCGAAACGATGGTATAAAATACAAATTCAATTATTAAGTCAATATTTCATTAAAAATTATTAATTATTTTGGTACGGTACCTTTCTGAGCTTGTTTAAATTCGTTTCCGTAATATTAAAATTCCATTGTTATGTCACAATGGGAATATTTGCAATTATATGGTAAATTAGCACACAAGAGTACATGTGACGCCCCATTAGGCTTCATTTTATATATATCATTTTATAAAGTTAAATATGAATTTGATATATAAAATTATATTTGTCTTTTATTGGATACATATAAAACAATTGAATTTCATTATTATATGTTGTTATTGTATATAATTATATGAATAACATTTTATCAATCAAAAATCTATTATCTACTATTATTTATTTTTCTATACTATGCTCAATCCAGAGTTATTGAAATATGCTTTTACTTATGTTTATTATCAAAATATTAGCTTACACTAAAAAAAAAACTGATAATTTTTGTTTTAATATACAAAAGCTGAACTTACGACATGTTTATCAATAAACGGAATTAGTCGCGGTCATTTATCAAAGCTAATTAGACGGGCTGTGTCAAATGCAATTAACATTTTATATCGAATTACGGTTCGGTTGGCTCTCGGCGTGGACACTGTGATGTGCGAATTTGCATATGTGCACTTAATTAGCGTAATCCAATCAATAATTAGCGATTTTTATGTTTGTTTTTGTTGTTGTGTGTCTAAAAGCCAAAAAACGAATCAATGTTGATAGGTAGATTATGCCTAATATCTTTTGTGTATCCATTTGTATAGAACAAAATATGGACTAGTAACTTAAAATTTAATTTAATTTAAATTTATAACCCGTCCGTTTCTAAAGCCAGAGTGAATAGGCACCTTCTGAATTAACTTGTTTCATAGATCTTGTCTTGGCCCTGGACTAGAGCAAACCCATTCATTAAAAAAAAATACTAAAATTTCTCTGTGCAAATAGCTGAGTAGTTTATGTAATCTCTTATATAATTTAAATCTGTTTATTGAAGAGTCGCTGCATTTTGTACAGTACCAACAATCTTTAAAATTCATTGATCGTAAATTTATATCAATCAATGAGCCGTGACTTCAGTCAACAGTTATCTCTGTTGCACCGTTTTAAGACATAAAATTATGATTCAAAGGTTGTGTCCATGGATGCCGGCACAGACATTCTTCTGTGGTGCCGATAACTCCTGACCTGCGACACGGAGGTCAAACATTGACGTTTGTTGAAGATCACGTACAGTTCTGATGTGAGGCACCTATGTGTTGAACCTTTGTATGTTTTGAAAGCAGTTGAAGTTTCACGATTTTTATGTAAAATGGAACGGGTAAATACCAAATGGTATAAAGTGGATGCGGAAATGTAAGAACTAAATAGGTACAGTTGGCAGCACAGCAAACTAAAATATTTTTTTTAATTGTAAATAGGTTAGCGCTTGACCGTTATGTCGCCTGATGGTAAGCGATAATGCTATCTAGGACGTGACGCGCTTAAAAGATGCTAAAAGATACATTTTCACTCGTGACGGAAAGACACCTAAATTGTGTTTATCAGGAAACACAGACTCAGGCAAAGAGTTCCACTCTTTAGCGGTACGGATTGCAAAATTGGAACCAATCTTTGGTATTAAGAAATTTCTACATTTCTGACACGGTGATTTGCTGATGTATTTGACGTTTCCGTTCACCTTATTCCGTTGTAATAGAGACTATTTCCCATAAACCTCTATTAAATAGCTTTATATTAATTTTTAATTGAAAATATTCAAGCTGTCTCAGATCACGGGAAATTTTTCTTCCAATGGAGCGACCGAGATCCTATGAGAACAGCTGAATTCTTTCAAGTTTTTTTTTTTTTTAATTCTGAGTATTAACAGCTCTCATCCGTGATGAATGGCGCAGGACTGAATAGGCATGTTCGCGAGTTCGAAGAGGAGCGTGAAGCTGATCTCGACGCGATGAGATAAAGGCCCGTCCACTCGCCGTTATCAATTCTAATTACGTGGACGGTAAACTAATGTGTCCTTATTGAGTAAGGGAGTTTTCTGCCAAGATAGGCTCCGTAAGCCATCATAGGGCGCATCAGCGCCATTCCGACTAGGGGAAGAAAAGGTCGAAATCGGTCGAACACATAAACATCCCCACTTACTTTGTACCTTTTTAACCGATTCGTTGCGACATACAATTACCTGAAACGAAGGCTACGAGCTTAATTTACGTGATAAATTAAGATAGTTTTATTCTGGGTAGATTTCCGTAAAACTTAATATGTAGGAGTGATCATAAATTTTAAAATGACGGCTCCCGTGGCCGACACGGATCCGAAACGAATCTGTTATGTTATGTATTAACCAATAGATAAAGAATTTATTGCTGTGTAATTATAGTAGGTATTTATTTATGATTTAAACGTTAAACTATTATTCTATTTTGATATCTAGATTTTTCTAGTAAAGATAAGAAAAGATACATGTTTAACAATTGTACCATTCAGCATTCAGTATCTTCAAAGAAATTTCTATATTTGTACTAGAAAGGTATTTACTCATCTTACAACCTACGACATCGATTGAAATTTATCCACTTTCAGTTGAACCTGCAAAGACACCTACAGTGGACAAAGTATGAAAATCCTTTGAGGTTCAATACAAAATGTTATAAGGAACTTGAAAAATGGTCATGAAAAAGAAAGGCGGCATATAGATATAAATATTTTGTTATTGTTTTTTGGACTGTTACTTCTTTGTTAATTTTTGTTAGACTAGCTGACTCAGCCACGCGTTGCTGTGGCTCAGCTATTATAATTTGCAATATTTTTTTATTATAAATTCAAATGAAACCTATCCTCAGTTATAACAAATCCAGCAAAATAAAAATAAAAATCATCAAAATCGGTTCAGTAGTTTCAGAGTTCATCGCGGTCAAATACTGTGACAGAGAATGTAGAAGATTGTATGTGTATGTACTATGTTTTCATATCTATAATGTTATTAAATCCGTTGTATTGAAAAATCCTGTAAAACATGTAAAGCAAACAACTGAGAAGTCAGGGCATCTATTCATGGATTCCAGAAATGATAGAGACGAATGTCGCTGAAATGGTGGAAATGTGAGATGTCTCTGGAATGTAATGTCCTGTAAAGGAATAGAATCTGCAGGATTAAAGAAAAAATATATGCGCAAAGTGCGTAAAAAAGTTGTTATATTCAAATTGCTATTTACCGTCAATATCTACGATAAAGTTATGAAGCATAACATCACCTTGACTACTATCGTTATCTTAGTTATAATTTTAATATAGGGGTAGTGATACCTAACGCTATTCAGAGACTTGACAACGAGGTTACCATGCTTACAGAGAAAATACCTATTCACTACCTAACATATGGGTAGTTTGCCTAGAAATAACAACTACCCCTATTCGGCCACGCGTTGCTGTGTTATAAATTAAAATGAATCCTATCCTTTGCCCTAAGTGGGAATAATTGAGAAAATAATTTTTCAAAATCGGTTGAGTAGTTTTGGTGTTCAACGCGGTCAAACACGGTGCCAGAATCTTTATATATAAATATGTATCGTTTGTGGCTTATGAACTTTCAATGGAACTATATTAATAATTAGAGAATTTACAAAACCTCAAGATTAAAGAAATAAGATTATTTATTTCACAAAAAAATCACCTTGACTCGACCGACTAATAAAGAAATTCCCCGCCCCAGTAGCAGGAAAGAGGGGTAAACTTACCTCAAAGTCTGGTTCAACATGTTTAGGTAAATATTTGCCGACCCACAAATAGGTAGCTACCGACGGTTTTCACTGTGTACATAAAACAATTTACTTATGTCAGATTTCTGTTTAAAAATACAAGCTTTTATGTCGCCGGTACTAGTAATTAGAGTTGCGAAACGAATCACTTGTGTCGCAGTTCCGTTTGTAATAAAATCGTAATGTATCACATTATTCGGTGTTATCGAAATTGGAACGAGCGCTGTCACTGAATAAGTTGTAACCCGACGCTATGTGGTACTACTCGCTATTCTAGTCACGTTCTTTGCTAGGTACGATTGTAATGCATCAATTCCTAGCTTTTCCAACAGGCAAATGATAGAAAATGGAATTGCTTTAGTTCTTAGTAGTTTCAATTTACATACCTAGATAAATATATTCATGGATGTGTGTGGGAGTTTATAAATGTCCCTACGCTGATACGTTACCACTTATTTGTATTAAGGCGTATCAGTTTCTTTCTGCTTCATTGTAAAAATTAAGCCTTTGACATTTCTATTTATTGTATTTTGACATGATTTTGATAAGTTGTTTATTTATTTTCTGGTTAATATGACTTTTCAATCAATGATTCTAACTATCCTTTTATTATTTATATTAGTTTTGTCATTATTTTTCGATATGTTTTTGTAACTTGCACGTGCGTTGGAGAAATCTGTAAACTCGCATTATTTTTGATTAATAAATAATAGATTGTTAACCACAATTTATACTCGTTATTACATTATTTATCATATATTTTCCGGTCTTTGCAACTAGTTTTTTTCGTATTAGTGTGTTAGATGTTACATGGCTGTATTGTCTACTATTTACAGCCCGTAAATAGTTAAGACAAAAAGCGATAAAGTATACGATGTTAGAAGCGCAAATACCATTTCATTTCATAGTTTAGTTTTATCCTAAAACGTCACAAGTACTTTGTCACTGTGACATTTGGTATTTGCAAATTCTCTCACCACTATATTCTAAAAAGATATTGATACAAATAATATTCGGCGAAACCTCTCAACGTTTCTGTGAAGGCCCGGGGCGAGGGGACACGATAGAATATCGCCAGGAGTGGGGGTGGGGGGGTTAAGTACTTGCTTTTTATTTGATGGTCCCTGTCGATACGGAATCGACTCGTTTCGAGCCATTTAACGTTGAATAAACGTTAATATTATCTGGCGTAATTTGTTTCGGGAATGGGTGAGCGTAGTCAATTTTAATTGACTTTTTTATAATTTTATTTATTTTGGACAAAAAACAATTGTACAATTAGTATATATTAACAATTTGGAGTGGGGTTACTTATGTTATTGTACAGCTAACTTCATTGTCCACTAATTTCTGTATAATAAGTTTAAGGTTAGGTCTAGAAAGTATTGAAATTATGAAACTTAAAATCTTATTTAAAACAGTTGAATAATCTGTTGTGAATTGGCAAAAACTTTGATTTAAAATAGTACCATCAGCACTTTTCGCATCTTCTGCTATACTAGTCAAGACCAAATATTTGCTTTACCGGCTAGTTTTCCTCGTATAAAGGTGTTTACGTATAGATGGCAAATAATTATAATTGTGGATTCATTGTTGTTAAAAACGGTGCCGATATTATATATTTTAACTGTATAATATTGTTTTTTTTTGTGGATTATGTATGGTGACGACGTATAATATTGTAAATGTCGTTATTTCTGTTAAAGCTGACGAGTTTCTTGCGCCCATTCTTCTTGTTATTTAAAAGATGTCCTGAATTAGTAGGTAGACATTTTGGATGATTCAAAACAACTTATTTTTAAGTGCATTTGAATGAAGTTATTTTTATTTCATTTTCAAAACTCGGCAAATCGCATGCTGGAGTACCTGCTCAGAATATGTTTTGCTGCGGATATCATGCAGTAATAAAGTCATGTTTATGTTAAAATATAAACATTCATATATAGCGCGCAGTATGACAAATAGATGGGTAGGAAAATCAAACGTTAACAAAAAGTGAAAGGTCACATTTTCTCTGCGTAATATACTCGCACATATTAAAGCGTTTTCCGTTTTTCTGTCCCAAGTACACATTTACTTTAAAAATATTGCGCGTGTCAGTTCGAACGCGTGACTCGAGTTAATTCCTTAAAAACGATTATCTTAAATATATATATAATAGGCAAAGGAAGTAAATGAATTCATATATTTATTCATATTAATAAAATAAAAATAAAACCGGCCAAGTGCGAGTCGGACTCGTGCACCGAGGGTTCCGTAAAATATCTTTATTATATGATGTAACAAAAAATTAACGGTTTTCGCAATTTTTCCTTTATCTGCGCTATAAGACGTTGCTTCGTACAAAATTTCAAGATTCTGAGTTCACGGGAAGTACCGTGTAGGTTTTGATTCCCTTGCGAGTGTCGAAATTTTGCGGAATTTTGCGGCATAAACGGCTGTATCTTTTAATTGCGTTAGCTTAGAAGTTTGAGTTTTTCACAGCTCCAAGGGACAGTAGACCTGAGTATTTATTATAAATTTCAGCTTGATACGTCCACGTGTTCCTGAGAAAAAGAGTCTTGACAGACGGACGGACGGACGAACAACAAAGTGATTCTATTAGGGTTCCGTTTTTTTCTTTCGAGGAACGGAACCCTAAAAAAAGAAATGTGACCCTTCACTTTTTGGTAACGTTTGATTTTACTTCCCATCTATTTGTTATATCTTGCACTATATATGAAACGATTCTTAAGGAGTATAAACTTAAAAAATCAATCATACTGTTCTATTCAAGGCATAAACTATCATAATTATTCATTGAATAAAATAGGTTACGGTGGTTATAGGTGATTAAATAATTTTTGGTACTTTATTGATAGTCATTTTGTTCAAAGCTAAAGAAGTAATTTCCCGGCCACTGTATCCGTTTGTAATATTCGATTTATTGGCAGCCAACGCCCCGTGCAATAGCGCCGTCCTACCCACGCGCTTTTAATTGCTCTAAATCAGGTTTAAAAACATCTGATATCTATATGATTAAAAATATATATTTGTATGTCTGTTCCCAATGCGTTCCGATACCATTTATCAGATTGTGATAAAGTTAAGTTATTGTATCCATGCCAGGATATATTTATATGCATAGACGGTAAAAAAGCATTGCAAAGCATGCCATGTATAGCTAGTTAATAATGAATATCAAAATATCTAATATTTATGATATTTATCAGAAATATATAAATTTTTGATATAGATATATCTGATTTTTTATATCTATTAATCTGACTAATATTTAAATTAAAGTTCTAAAATATAGGTATTTATTTAATAAAACAAAATTGGAATAAAATTCAATTGAAAAAGAAAATTTATATTTTAATAATTTATAAGTAAAGTGCGGATGCGGAGAGCTGAAGTGATTAAGCACCATTAATCCTAAATTTTCATGAGAACAAAAGGGAAAAATAAGTTAAAGTGTTCGTAAAATTAATAATTGTAAATCGCTTCGACTACCAGTACGTGTATCACTGTGACATGGAACATGTACGGGAACATTTTTTGATTTGAATATAAAAATAATAATATATCACGAAACCCTACTCCAAATTCTCACGTAAACTCATTGTCATATCACCTGCAGCTTATAACGCCAGGTGTGTAACCGTCCTAACAACGAGAGCATTATTTCTGTAGGTATCCGATCAATGGCCGCCGCGCATTCAAGTCGACTAAGAGTAGCCGATAACCGGTTCGCGCCGGTGTCTCTCGATTGTGTGTTGGCAGATTGTGTTATCGAGATGATATTGGACGCTGTGCTCTACGCCTCGTGCTAGTTCCTTGCCAAAAGTTGATTGACGGAATTCCTGTCGTTCAAACTGTCATCTGGCCTTTCATATTGTAGGAGATAAACTGCAGGCATAGTCATTAAAATAGTCATTTATTGTCGTTTGCACACATCTTTATCACCATACATTTTTAGACAATAATAATTTAATTCTAAGACAATGTCAGTCCTATCAATCTGTGTCTATGTCTAGCTGGCCAGCTTAAGCATCAAAAAGTCCATAACACTTATGCATACATAAATACAATCACATCTATATCTTGCTTATTCAACTCTCATCAGCCGTCAGCTCGTCAGTTAATGGTACTTTTGGTCTGGCCTTTTTTCAGGACATCTTCTATTTGGTCCCTGAAAGTCTTCTTCTATTCATCTTTACCGACTTGCCCATGCACATTGGTCATATATACTTGTTTTTTGCAAATTTCTTTCGTCCATCTTCTCTATACGTCCAAACCATCAAAGCAAAACGTGTTCTATCTTTGTCACTATATATTCTACCATACCTCACTGCTCTCTTATCACATCATTGTTATTTACCCAGGACGGAAGAAAATTTTCTTCCGTCTCTCTACATGTCCAAATCGTCTTAAGTATTCCTTTTTTCTTAAATTGCGTAGCGTCATTGCAAGTGCCAATTACCTGTCACGCGCCCACAGTTTCACTCGCAAGGTGCCTGTCACAGAAATTCTTTATCACGCTTCCCTATGGAACACAGAAGTTATAGCCAGTTTACGCTGGTACCGTCTTCACAGCGTGGAGGTACCAGTTTATTTTATTAATATGCAGAAGGGTATAACGATAACGGTAACATGTGCCCGGGAAAACTATTTTAAATTACATTATTGTATGAACGTGAGTCCTAGGGAGAGGTAAAGCATACAGCTTTGTTTTTACTCACTCGAATGAGATTAAACATGGCTTTGATTTTAAATTGGACCCAAAGCTGTGGAAACCGCATTATAATCTATTCAACGATTTTTGCGTGATGCGCACATAGACGAACCGACAAAAATCTGGAAAAGTTTTTTAGGCTTATTTACGTCCCCTTTACCTTTACTTTAATGTACAGACACGGGATTTTTTAAATAGTTATTTGAAATATAAATAATTGGGAAAACCAAAGACTACTATTAACCTGCTAATATTGCTGCTACTAGCATTAACGTTCTCCGAACTTCTATTTCTACGCACGTCGTGACTGTTTTTAATAACTGACCGACTTGTTGGATGTTCTATGTTAAAATTACTAATCTGACTTTTACGATGGACGAGAAAATATTCAAATTTTATTTACTCACTTTATGACTTAATGAAAAATCTGAAGTATTCATTATATATCTTACTTTTATATCAATTAGCTTAGTGTTTGATATAACATCAGATAAGATTATTTCATTTATTAAGGCTCACATATAGTTTTTAATGGTAAAGTCACTCCGGGGTTCGTATCCTTTTGATGGGCAGTATATATTAGTATAATATATTTTAATATAGCTAGCTGTTTGCTTCGTTATGGAGGCTAAATTTGAAGGCCTTACAAATGTCGCAGCATCTTAAAACATTACAAAAAAAAGGTTGGCTCTCCTTGTGCTCCCCGAGGAGACGCATTTTTCCTCCATTCAATTCGGTCCTAATTTTTTATTTCCTTGTAATCCGATTGGTGTATTCCCCGGAGTTAATTATGATTACATCACGGTTCGTGCCTCCCGCCGCCGGCTAATGAGGTTTGCGTCTTAATATGCCTCATGATTAGAACAAAAACTACCCATGATATTCACCATTATGTTGAAATAAAAGCTTTTTTTTTGCATGTTATTTCAAGATCCATTTTTGGAGGAAACCTTTTCATAGGCCACGTAAGAAGACATTATCTTAAAGTGGCGGTTAGTGCTGTGATTACATTTGTCTCCTTTGTTAATAGTCTTTTGATCTTTTTGTCGCTAGTTCTTGCTTGGTGGTATTTAGTCTAAAGTGGTGTCAACGTGCGTGACTTAGCTAAGTGGTGAGATAAAATCCTAGTTGCGCGAGGTTAGTATAAGAAGCAATTCAATTAGTGCTTTATTTCTTTGCCCACTGTATAGCTGCCTCCTACATTTCTAGTAGGAGAGCACACTTAACTGGCTCAAGCGATGTGTTGGACGAAATTAACGGGGAATTTTCATTTTCTTTTTCACTTTAAAAGGCCAAAGGGGAACTTCAATTAGTATTCGATAGAATCAGGGGTTGGTAGAAGCCTTTATTCATTTATGAAAACAAAAATATTTAGTTTTTCTGCAAAAAAACAAGCAAAATGCATCCGCCCGCCCGCAATTAAATGCAGATACCGCAGACATAAAGACACCTTACACCTTCACCAACTACTCGGAAAGCATCATCAGAACTGTGCAATTAGACTGTGCAATATGGAGCACAGAGTTTTTGTTAATATAAAATGACTGAGTTCTAGATACTAAAAGCTTTTTAGAATACCCTCCAATCGCTTTATATTACACAATAAAAGCTAGACAGATGAAGCAAAAAAAAAAGCAATACAGTAGACGAATACCTTTTAGCTGTGGATAATGTTCGGTCAACACAAAGGGCCGGCAATCAGATCCGACACGCGTCACATTGCGTGCTATCGATTGGATTGTTCGACGATTTGTTATACCTACCCACATATGCGAGTAGCAGGAGAGAAAGACCGGCGTAAAAAAACAATGGGACATAGACTATACGTGATGTACTGAAAACATGGAATGGGACTGCATTGTACTGTCTAGGATGTGGATGGAAAGAGGAATGATATAGCTATATCGGCTGCACCACAGAGTTAGCAATAGATAAAGTTTATTTAAAAAAAAAATTCAATGTGAGCAAATTGTGTGAGGTGCATCTGGTCGGAATCGAAGTGTAATCAACGCAACACAAATCATATATTATTTTCCAATTCAAAGTACGTACTTTATAACGTTTATCCGGTTATTTGAACACTTCTTAACATACTTATATGACTGACAACCATTACTTTAGTTATCCTGTGAACACGTCTCCTGAAAAGAGGTAGAACGTCAGAATTTATCTTTTTATATATTTATTTAAAGTATATTTCTATCTTGGTTTCGTATTTATTTATATATACTTTTTTTACTTAATAGGCAAGCGCTTGACCACTATCTCGCGTGATGATAACATACTCATATACTCTCCGAAACTTATCCTATAAATAACTGATAGGCTAGTTATATTTCGTCTATGCTCAAGGATTATGAGCTTTTTATAAAAAAGATCGTCATTGCCGATAAGCCTCAGGCTATTGTTATTTATTTACTACTTACTAGCTGACGTGACAAACATCGTGTCAAAATTATTCCATAAGAGAAAGCATTGTCCGTTTTGTTGGAATTTTTCATTTTGTAACAAACAATATAGCTAATGAAATTGAAATAGAAACTAACTTTATAGTTGTGAATGGGAGAGGCAATAAATCAAAGCTCAGACTGTAAAAGCTTTATACGACAGCGCTTAATCGGGTCAAATGAACTAAGCAGACACTTTCTGCTCCAGTCGGCTTTGGCGTGGCGTGCCCGTAATACCCGCTATATAGTTTATAGGCTTTACATATATTACTATGTCTATCTTCAGAACACTAGAAGAAATCAATATTGGAACCTATATCAGGAGATAAGTGAAAAATAGATTTCGTCTCTCATTAATATTCATTAGCACTTCCGGACTCTTCGAAATAGATTTTTAGACGGACAGACTGACAACATTATTGAAAAGTATTATTGATAACGGTGATCTATAAATTTTTGAAGCTTCAATATTTCGACGCATGCGCCACCGTCACGGCGAACTGAATGTTTAAAAAAATTAAAAACATGGTTACGTATTATTATGTAATGTATTAATTATTAGCTGTTTCTACTTAATTTGTGACATTTGTTTTCATAATCACATTTTATTTATTGAATGTTCTATTTAAATGAAATGGAATTGCGCTGTGTTTTGGAACGAATGTAGCATGTGCCAACAAGGTAAGACGTGGTTAAACTCGCTAGCTTTTTAAAATTTCTTTTGTACACGATAAAGGTTTTTGTACATTTATAATTATACAAGGTGGCGCAAAAAGAACGCATGGTTTTTGAAATGTTATAAGTTTGTTTATTATAATCATACAACATTTCTTTTAATACTAAAACAACCAGCAATCAACCCAATTTAAGAATTGATCATTGTGAATTCCAAAGCCCCTCATCAATTTTTAAAAATAACATCTGAGAGTTGGCGCATAACCTTTGTCAATGTGTCCTGTGGTACAGCACCCAACTAGCAAAATGCTTATATAATACAGAAATTATATGACCTCCAATCCTTTAGATGTTTTATAGTCGTTTTACCATTACTTATTAGTCGTATAGAAGTTGGAGATTTTACATAATAGTCGTATACCGAATTAGTCGTATTGCTTCGTCCATTAAACGTTTTACCAACTTTCTTATATGACGGTCATATAATGGTCTAATAGAAAACGTTTACCTAACATCAATTTAGTCCTATAAACGTTTTGGTTGGATAAAAGTCATATTAAAGACAAAATCGTTTTAAGGAAAACATTTATGTAACGGTAATATAACAATTATATAATGTGGATAACCCTGACTATTATAAAACATTTCAGTGTTTACAAAACTTTAATATAACTCTTTTCCGACATTCAGTCATATAAATTTAACTCCATCGTTGGTCAAGAAAGGCCACTGAAAGTTCCAAAGGTTCCGTACAAACACTTTTTAATACAAATACACCAGATCTCGAAAGTAAGTGCGAAATTACAATTTTGTAGCTTGCATTTATATTGGTGGTGATCTTTTTTATTACGTTATACTTACCCATAAAAGTGAAATCTTATTTCTTTTTTCCTTGCGAACATATAAACTTGCTAGGTGTTACTAAAAGATTTTGAAAGATTATTCTTACGTATCAACAATCTGCCCTAACAGATACATATATCGTAGGTACTGTACAAGATTTTGGTATAATAAATCTACTCTGCCACGGGGTTCACTTATTCACCTCGAGAACCCTAGCGATAAAACATGGAGCTTATCAATAGTCACACCAAAACGTGTACATGACTATTTTGTTGTTTAGTAGTTGTATAGCAGTCTATATATAACTAAAACAAAAATGGCTACTCTTAAAAATTGATTTTATAAGAAATTAATATTCTCATACATCAGAAAAATCACGAATATCGAGAGGGCTTAAGGAAAATAGTACATATCGTCACATACATTACCGACAAAGTAAAGTTCCCATGAGAAACTAGTCCCAAACGTGCTTAATGTAGTGTATTAAACTTGTTCATGTTAAAAGTAAACCTTAATAATTACCTTTTTATGTCAATACAATATTAAAATTTCAATTGGAGTACAATACAAACTGACAGTTAGGATGGAGGAAAAATGTTTTATAAATGTCATAGCTTAATATGAATAAACCATTTTAATCATTATGAAGTCTTATAACTACGTTAAATAAAACGTTTTAGTCGGTCTCACGACTTTTACTAGACTACTACATGACTATTTAGTTTAATAAAATGGGCCCTTTTGACGTTTTATAAACGTTAAATTGATGTCTATATGACCACCACATCATCACTTAAAGTCGCATAAGAAACGTTAACTTAACGTTTATATGACATTATTTTGCTAGTTGGGCAGCTATTTCGTCACTTCTTCACTGAGAACGTTGTAGAACACAGTATACCAGAGAGATCTTTACAAATTACTCGCATCTGTTGTATCGCTTGCTGTAGAAAACGTTAAAATTATAGAAAACTACAAAATGCAGGGTTGCCCGGTACGGATGTTGATACTTTTAGCTGTAGGAATTTTTCAAAAGCATTCCAAACGAAACGCAGCCATTGCGTGTGTTTAACGTTGAAAGTTTAGTTGGTGGAGCGGGCGTTTCAATAAATCAACTGTCCACACAGGGATCGCGACATTTGTGCGCCAATACATACTCCGCACACGTACATGGGTCGGAATGGGTGCCGTGTTTGCATTCGCAGGTATTGAGGGGCAATGGGGGCGGGGGGACAAGTGATGGACGTACAGGGCGAAATTGAATTTACATACGGATTATGTGGAAGGGTTTCGGTTTAGCTGCCACGTACAATCCAATTGTATGGACGCTGTGTAATTGAGAAATTTAAAATTTCAAATGCTCGCTGTTGGCATTCGGTAGAGAAACATACGAAATTGGTTTATTCCGCTTAATAATATTTATTACTAGCTGCTCCCGGCATGCTTTGCAATGGTATTTTCTGCTGATATTTTTACTGAGTATACAATGTATACTCAGTAATTATTTACTAGCTGACCCGGTAACGCGTTGCTATGGTAACGCGTATACAATGGAAAAAGAGCGGGGAAAAAGAGCGAATAGACAAACACAAACAACAAATTTGTGTTTTTAGATTATAGTCTAGCTGACCCGTTGCTATGGTAATGTTATTGTTACAATGGAAAAAAAGCGGGGAAAAGAGCGGACAGACAAACACACAAACAACAAATTTGTGTGCTGATATTATAGATTCATTAAACATAGTTGTGTAACTGTGAAATAAAAAATAAAACTGGATTATTTCTTCGAGCAAAATTTCAAAGTTATTAGTTTTGTGTAAACAAGTAACATTACACATATTAATCATTCCTCCATTAATCCTTCGCTTGTTCGCCATTTGCTAACGTTTTCTAAAATTATTATATCATTAACAGAAGATGTAATTAATACAACCAGTTAAAAAAGTCGTTTAAAAAACCGGTTTTTTCTAGAATCAGTAATTTCTTAACTAATTTAGCTATTTGTAGATTGATAATTCCTCGAATAAACGGAATATTGTTATTGTTACATGTTTGGTATTTAAGCATTTAACTGCTAGATTAATCTAAATTGTGTCGGGCAGGACTCGAACCCACAACCTCTCGCTATTCGAGCGAATAATCTTCCAGTCGAGCTACCAAAATCATGATAGACCCATCGAAATCTTCCAAGTGTTTTTTTTTAAACTGACTCCAGCGCCATCTTTTAATATTCTATGTACAATAACGATTGTTATATCTTTACAATTATCGAAAGAAACAGATATGTAATTTTTTAATTTTATTTTTTGCATTCACAATGCCATATTTATATAAAATACGCATGTAAAGAACGACCTCGCCTCCGAGCTTTAAGGTCGAATTCGAACCCACGACCTTTCGCTATCCGGGCGGGTGCTCTGACCGCTGAGCTACCGAAACGTGTATATATACCAGGGAAGGTTTAAAATGTATAGTATACATTTTAAACCTTCCCTGGTATATATACAACAGCTTAAATAAGTTTCATCACAATCTGATCAGTGCTTTCGGAACGTATAGGGAAGATTGCTCGAAGAAATAATCCAGTTTTATTTTTTATTTCACAGTTACACAACTATGTTTAATGAATCTATAATATCAGCACACAAATTTGTTGTTTGTGTGTTTGTCTGTCCGCTCTTTTCCCCGCTTTTTTTTCCATTGTAACAATAACATTACCATAGCAACGGGTCAGCTAGACTATAATCTAAAAACACAAATTTGTTGTTTGTGTTTGTCTATTCGCTCTTTTTCCCCGCTCTTTTTCCATTGTATACGCGTTACCATAGCAACGCGTTACCGGGTCAGCTAGTAAATAATTATGATTATGAGATTATTACGGCTTCATTATTATCATAGTTATATAGCGATGCAGTTTGTCGGCAGAAGTTGTCGTCTAGAATTATGTAAATTGTTTACTAACAGTAACAAACTCATATACTATACATTTATACAAATACTAACTAAGCCGGCCACGCTTTGCTGTGTTATAAATAAAACCTGCTTACTAAATACGAAGAAATCCAGTAAAATAAAAAAAAAAAACATCAAAATCAGTTGAGTAGTTTCAGAGTTCATTGCGGTCAAACACAGGGATTTTTTTATATATACATATATGTAGTTCCACTTTTTGACAATCATTTAGTTTAAGGTCAGCAGATTTGTCCCTAATTTTGAAATTAAAAACAATTAATTAAAGTGCTTACGTTTCAATACGATTGAACTTTATTCAACGAAAATTCTCGAAGAAGTCTTTAGCAACTGAGGAGATTTCCTTGCTTGTTAACTTTAGTAATTAATTACTGTTGCCTTCTTTGTAGTAGGTACTTATGGTTCAGCGACCCGAAGATAATCTCTACCTTTATTACGAGGTCCAACTGCTCCCTGTCCTGAGCGATTAGCTAATTCCTTTTTTTATCGTGAATAGGTAAGCGCTTGACCGCTATCTCGCCTGATGGTAAGCGGAGATACGATCTAGGATATGACGCGAATGCCTAGAAGATACCTTCTTTCAAAGATTCACTCGTGAGTTTAAGACCCTTAAATTGTTTTTATCAGAAAACATTGACTCAGGCAAAGAGTTCCACTTACCTGCTTTTGCTCTATAATATTTGGGTAGTGATTGTTTTTAAATTGTTTAAATAGTTCACAATGTATCAACATAAATATAAAAAAATATAATAATATAATATAATAATAATAATATAATATAAAAATATTAAAAAATATCAATTTTTATTATATATCTGTGTTATAAGCTCTGTTTTGATTGGGTTGGTAACTATGTGAAATGAGCTTCATTAAAAAAGTGATTTTTATTTGTTGTAAATTATCATTTGATCGGAATATATTTTCTGTTTTAAAAGGAAATTGCATGAAATACCTGATCGAAGACTGTTCTTAGTCTAACATTATTATAAAAGGAAAAGTGAACACAAGGCAAATTACATGTTTACTATTTTTCCTCTTGAGATATAGTTTGTAATTGAATTAAAAAAAAATCTTTTGGTTCTTCTATATTGTTCACAAAAATTATCCGAATAAATTATCAATAATAATACCTTATAATAAATTGAGTTTATTGTCGTTTCTTACAATAAATCCATTCTTACAAATTATAAAATAATGAAACGCTAAATATTTGAGTTGTTTTTGTTTTTTTCTTGTAATTGTCGATTAAACCTATCGAACTAGTATTGTTTCGTTAAAGTTAGAACTATGACCAAAATAAATAAGAAAATTATTTTTTGTTTCTATTGTAACTTTGGTGAGTGTTTGAAGCATAAGGTATTATACGTTTATTATAATTTCGTTTGTTCTATAAATTGAAGTTAGTTTAAAATAAAAAAAATATTTCCTCTTACGTGCCCTACAAGTCCTATAATATTTTTATAGTTTATGTTTATTTTATTCGGTTAGCATAGTATAAGAATGACTAAAAGCATAACAAACTTAATAACAATATGTCACAATTAAACTGTTTTCACATGTAATCATGGAAGCAATAAATGATTGAAAATATCCCGGTATCCCCTCGAAGTAAAATTACCTCTTTGGGGTCCGAACTCTGTTCGGCTGGTTTTAAGTTGTCATCTCAACTTAATTTCCTTAATAACTCTTTTTTTATATTACCATAACCAATTCCTGTCAAAGCGAATCAAAAATAGATTGTAATAGCTTATTTAACTATTCTTCTATTATCTAAATCGTTATTATCACACAGTATTTACCCCAAAGTAATATATTTTCGTCAAGCTATCAGCGTCAATAACTGTCACGGCTACTATCAGCACAGCGATCGATATTGCGCCGTTATCGGATGGGCTGAATCGCCGATCGATCAACTCTGCAGGATTACCGAGTTATACAGGGTGGGGTAGAATGGAGATTTTATACGTATGTACAGTACGCGGTAGATTTAGAACGAGCCCCGCTAAGTCACTAAAGTTTGGTAGATCGATGTAAATAAATAATATTTATTTTTCTTTTACAGTCTGCTTTTTTTATTGAGAATGGGTTCGCTTTTGATCCTAATCAAGCACTTTATTTAAATATACTTTAAATAATTCGTTTAAAATGGTTGCTTTGTTTGTTATCATCGACTTGTATGTACTAACAATAATTGGTACCGAAATAAATATTTTTAGTAAGCAATTAGAGAGTCAAGAATTTTATAAGTCTGAGCTAAATACCAACCAACACAGCCGTAGAATTTGGTTTTGTATTGCGTTCGTTTTGCATCAAATTGAGTATAGCAAGTTTTCCAGAATAAGATTTTTTTTCTTAATAAGATAATGTTACTTTTCCCTTGAAAATATTACTGGCACCCGTGAATCTAGTGAATTTTTATTACTATTTTAATAACTATTGAATAAACAAGTGTATAAGTTCTGTAAGTTGGTGTCTTGATAATCCCGCAGGAAACTAACGTTTTTCCGGGATAAACGTGTGCTGAATTTTCGCCAAATCCCTTAGATCCGTCGGTTTTTCCTATTTTCTCCCTGGCACACGAGAAGTGAATCCAAAAGGTAACGTGTAAAAATGCATGTGACGAAGTTATGTTTCTTTTTAACGTTTTCATTGTAATAGCGTTTTGGTCTTATGTGATTAACGCATTGCGTATTGGAATGTTCTCGTATGCATACCATCGATACAACTTTCGCACCAACGGTCCTGGGTTCGAATCCCGGAAAAGGCAGATTTTTGTGTGATGAATACGAGCACTTGAGTCATATTCATATATATATTTCTAAACAAAATTGAATAATATCTATGTATTATATATGTATGTCTATCCGTTACCTAAGTATCCATAAGCCTTACAGTGCTTACTTTGGGCTAGGCTAATTGGTGTGAGTGTTTGAATTATTATTATTATTATTATTAACTATTCAAAAGCGATTATTTTTGATAAGTAAAGAAACCACTAATGCTCTCGACCAATTATATTATCACTGTGGTAAGCAATATATTACTATTTTCCTCTAATATGAAATGAGATACAAACTTAATTATTTTTATGTATCATCCCATTTAGATGTTTAATGCAGTGAACTAATAACTTTAATTTTTTTTCTTACAGAAAATTTGTTACAATTTTTTTTTGTCAATTTATCCCTATGTTTCTAAGTTTGACCAGAAGATTTCAATGTTTGACCGGTCGATGTTCTAGTGGTTGATCATGTAAATAAAACTACATATTATTTAAAAATTATATTGTTATTGCAGCAATTTTTGTACCTATATAAATTATAAGCAAATAGTAACATTAAAACAGTCTCATAAAGTTTTTATTTTAAGTACAAGCTTAGAGGTTTTCTATTAAAGTATGAACTTAGCTTTTAAATCTTTGGATATTTACGAACGTTCGATACTTAATAATATATATATATATATATATATATATATATATATATAGTATATTAATAAGATCACAATAGCCTACAGGAAACAAAGCGTACAGGATCATCTAAAATGTCTAAAGCATTTTTAGCTTCTAAGTAATCATGCAATCCGGAATGCCAGTTCTTGATGTCCTTCTCCATAACTCTGCTGCGTACAATATCTATATTTTCTGAATTTCTTTGGCTTATATCTTTATGTCATTTAAGAAATCCTTCAATCCACGCTCTTCCTGTATTGACTTCCGCAACCTGTCTGTGCTAAGGCTATGGCAAAGAAAGCCTTTCTTTGCCATAGCCTTAATCCAGCGCACAAGTAGATTTTCTTCTTCAGTTGTAAGAATTGTTGGAGGCCCCATTGTTCGAATTAACGGCGTTCGTGACTTTATTTTGTTTATAATAGTGCTATGGGGTATCCCATATTTTCGTGCAGTTTCTCTTATTTTTACCCATCTCCAATTTCTTGAATCGCGTGATCCAAGCTTTTTACGCTATACTTGAAAAATATTTTTTTGGTGGCATTTTACATTGGTACCCAGTATCTGAAAAAGAAAATTTCATCTGATAAGCTTTAGAGCTATTTTGTTAACATTTATGTGAAACTACACTCTTCATTCTAAAGTTAAGTTTGGTCAAACACTAGAGACTACTGAAATAATATTAAGTGCTCCAGTAATTGACCATGTGGTCAATTATCGGTTACAGAATAGTTTAGAAAAAAAGAAATGTACACAATCAAACTGCTCATTAAACACAACTCATTTGCGTTAAAATTTTGAAAAATGGTAAATTATCAAAAATTGACCATTTTGGTCAATAACTACGAATCCAACCATTTCGTGTGTCCATAGTTGACCAGCACGAAATATCACGAAATAGTAATCAAATTACAAAAAAAAATTACCACAAACAGATCTACACACATTTTTCTTCAGTTTAAACACAAATTTTGCTTATAGCATAAACATTGAACACAGATATAAGAGAATTAAAAAAAAACATACCTGTTTCGAGCTCCTTACTGCAGGCTACAAAAAATGGCGACTTTTTGCGCGTCTCTCACAAAACTCACAGAATTTAAAAGTCGCTGTCACTATAGCTGTCTTTGACGGGATTGGTCATTCACTGAATAGTGCCCACATAATTTAAAAGACCATAGACAGCAATCCGTCAACTAGAAAACTTAATATTGGGGCTTAAATTCAAAATTGGTCAATTACCCATACATGGTCAATTATACCCACGGTGACCCTAGATATTATATTTTTATACTAGACCACGTAACATACATTGTTTTCCTAACCCAAGTTATTCGCTTGTATTATAGTATTCAGAGTATACCCGAGCTGATTAGAAAATTTTGTTATCTTCACCCTGACCCGGCCATCGAACCTGGGACTTTGATGGAACCTGGGATATATCCTCGTATACCCCTTTCTTATAATACTGTACATGACGTTTTATCAAGTGCCCATTTCATTCAATGAGTTTATCTTGTTTGAATGTTGATAAAGAAATGCTAGTATTTTTAAATGCCAAACACGTCAAATTACCACTGTCGTTTTTTATTTTTTAAACTTAAAACGAAAGGTGTCGTTTAACGTAGCAAAACAAGGTCAGAGTTTAGTGACAGATTAGATGTAAGATGGCAACCGTTTGGTGCAATGGTGAAGATCTTGCCTTTCGCACCGATGGTTCTGGGTTCGAGTCCCGGATGGGGCAGATATTTGTGTGATGAATAGGAGCATTGGTACCTGAGTCATGGGTAATATATTTCTATAAATATTCCTTATTTATGTATCATATATGTAAGTCTATCCGTTACCCTAGTATCGATAACACAAGCCCTACAGTGCTCAATTTGGGCTAGGCTAATTGGTAGGAATGTAAGAGATATTATTATTTTAAAAGCCCCCTTGTGTCTTTACAGGAAATCAGTAAAGAAATTAAAACTGTATACAAAAAGGATGAAAAATAAGTTTCTTTTTTCTTCAAGAAAAAAATTCATCTTATCTCAGATGGTATCCGGATAATTACTCTTCCAGTTCACTTACCTATACCGTGACAGATAAGTTGAATCATTCCAAGCATATAGATATATAAATTTTGTGTAATATGTTGAGATATAAGAAATTTGCAGTTAAATGCAACGGCAAATAATATAAGTTTTTATCTCTTTCGTAACTGAATGGTGATTCTGCAGTTTGTTGATGTAATTTTATCTTTTTATTTAGACGTTGTTATCAACTGCTCTTATGAAGTAGTTTATCAATCTTATTTAATGATGTTATCACATGATAAATATAACATAATTATTTTCGGGAAAGAGTTGGAAATGTCACCTTTTAACTTCAAATGTTTAGGAAATTGAATTTGTTTTCTAAAATAAAACTTAAAAATAATAATTCATAGTAGCATCTCATAATGGATGTATTATTGGCTTACCATATTTTTCATAACCCCTTAGTTTAACCTAAACCAACTTAGCGAATTAGTTTGTTAAATTTTATTGTATCTTGTTTAAAAAAATATGTTAAAAACAATTTCTTTAAACAATACCCATTCTACACCTTTTGCCAAATGTAATGTAATCTAGCATCCTAAAATTTATATAATTGAATATAATCAACGTGAAAATAGTCTATTTTTATGTAATAAGCATTTATAAGTAAAATGAATATATTAGTTTCATATTTATTTGTGAAGCAAAGTCAAAATTTGTGTTTTGTTATAAGAATATTCTCCCAAGCATAGATGTTGTGACTTTTTATGTGGATAATCAATACATTAATGAAAACTTTTTCTAGTAAATATTAATAGAATCGGGTGCTTCAAAAATATTATCAATTATATTCTGATATTCTTTGGTGGTGTACATAACCCATAACAGCATATTATTATATAAAATGTACGTCAACAAGAATTGCTCCTTCGTTTTGTGTTAATGTTGGGCGTCTTTTCAGCTCACAGGCTTTGTTCATGCGGCATTGTAACCGCCGCACAAAAGGAATTTATGTTTTACACAATTCTAATGGAAGTAATTGTTTGAAAGATATTTACACCGACGTTCCTCGGCAGAATTTCATTTTGAATAATATTTATTGTTGTATGTTTGACATTGGGTGAAGTTTAAGCCTGTTTTCTATGGACAGTCCAAGAAATTGTACTGGTTATTATGTTCTTGGTATATGTGTTGTATAGCTTTACTTTTACTGAAATCCTTATTATGTCAGCTACAAATACTACTATACATAAGTCTTTCCCAAAGATCTCAGATCAGATCCTCGGTACATCTTGTATATTACTCACAGAGCATCGTCAGGTTCGATGTTGCGAAGAACTTTTTCGCCTCAACGACCGTCGGTTATTCTGGATTTATGTCTCGCCCTATGTCCTTTCAGTTGAGTATCCTATGAGCAATATATCTGTTCCATTAGATCACATACAGATCTACTTATTTCTGTATTTAAAAGACAGGGAAACACGTAAGATTCAGTTTTTTTTAAGTAAGATTCATTCGTATTCGTAAGTTAAGTCCGATTTTATATTAGGAGCCATGTCCACAGAAAGACACGAATAAATTGTGTCCAAAGCGACTTCAAGAAGTCGATTCTAAATAGAAAAACGAATATTTATTCTGGGCTTTGAAGGATATTTAAAGATTTAAAGAACTGGCGCCTGAGTTAGATAGTATCACAGTCACTACTGGTCTACTGGAACTTCGCCGGAACAGGTAATCCTGTGGACACGTGCCAACGGTGTGTCCCGAACTCGCTACCGGTTAACCCACCGGCGGAAGCAGGCAAATATAATTTCCCCTCGTTAAAAAATATTCATACATAGGTACTTGTATAACAGTTCACAGAGGTCACTACCCAAAGTATCTAAATTATTTGCTATTTTCCTCAGCCATTTTCAACCATCCGAGCGTGGAAGACTTTCCTTTCGCTGCGGCATTAAGTTCTTTGCATTCAATCAACCTATCTAAACTGAACCAATGTTTCAAATCAAATATAACCTCAATACACAGAGAAATTAAAATAAATAATTGATCGAAGAAACGAGAAAGTGAGTTCATTAAAATGTAATTAGTGAAATTTAACAGGAAACATAACACTACCAAACAATCTGGTGCCACATCATTTGGTTCTGACCCAAACATTGTAATTAGTACGCAGACACTGCATACGGGAAGGCTGAACTAGCAGCTCGCGTGACGACCGGCCTCGTTATCGCTCACGATCGGCCGATATCCACCGATGCCAGCGAACGCTGTTAGGTACCCATTTCGACGATAACTAGTTTCTGAGTATAAACCAATGGTCGGTTGATTATTAAATCACCTTATAGGTGTGTTTAGGTCATGGGGATATAATAGCAGCATTAGATATCCGTGACTGAAGCTTTCGACGTCACAGAATTAGTTTTTTGTAAGTTTCTAGAAATAGTTTTAATTTATATTGAGATGCTTTAAAACTACACAATAGGTTATTTGATTAAATGGATTTGTGTATTGTTTTTACAAATACCAATTCAATATACATCGTTTTATAGTTTTATTTTACAAAACTCCATCATCATCATTGGTTGTAAAGAGGTTTGGTGTTAGTATGAAGTTCTATGGATGAGTTGGCGTAATTTCGTTGTATTTTTTTTCAATCGGTTCTAAGAAAAAGTTTGTTTACGTTTATTAACCAACTTTTACTTAAATCTCTCTTTTTTCTTTAGGCGGTATTGGAGCGGAAAGGAAATAATATCTTTGCCTCATCAAAGCATACCCTTTTAGACGATGTAATAGTCACAAAGTCACTAACTATTTTAGATATGCATCTATTTTGATCGTTTTTTGCATTGGATGTCGTTTTGCTGTCCCGCTGCTCAACTATTAATGATAAACAAGCCTTTATGCTCTAAGATAACATTGGAAGAATCTAGAAACTCTCAATTGAATAATTCAAATATCATAATTGTGATTTGTCTACTTGAGGAAGTAAGCTACATATTTCTGTTTATCTATTGGATATGTACTTCCGCCAAGTAATGCCTGATTCTATCAAATACTGTTCATTATTGTTCACTTTGTCGTGATGTTGACTGTACAAATTCAGTACATGTACAACAGGGTGGCGTGATCGCTTCGATCATTAGACTTTAATCGGCGTACGATCGCGGCATGTCGCAATTAAATAACCATTAATCTGAGCTATTACCTATCTATCGTGATTTGACCAACGTACCTACCCTCAGTGCTGTCATTAGAAAGGGATAAGGAAGAACGCAAGTCGCAAGTAAGTAAAAAAATACAAAATGAAACTAGGTGTATTCAAGATATGTGAGTCCGTGGTCGAGTGATCATGTGGTTTTCATAGTAACGTCAGTCCGACTCGGGTCTGGGTGTTGTTGTACCGTCGTTGTTTCTGGATTACATGACAGAAGTGCTTTGGCTACTTGGGTTAGGTTAGGTTAGGTTAGGATTAGTTAGCAATGTATGTGATATTGTCTAATCTTTATTTATTTCTTAACTTAAATTTGTCACTTTCTAATTTCGACGCTTCTAATTGTTTGATATTTGTCAAATACACTACTACATTACAGGAAAAAATTAAGCAATGATTGAAGTTCTAATCTATTCGCCGAAAGTTAATAACTATCATAAAAACGTTTCATAATAGCGACTGTCGCTCTATAATCGCAATCTGTTTGATGAGCGTCGGTTATCGCTCTGCACACAGAATTTTGTGGTACGTAGGCATGCAGCTGCTACTGCAAAAGCTAAAAATATAATATTATGATTTTTCACCCTCACATACATGGTTAATATGGGCTTATATAAAAGGGCAACCTTTAAATTGCAGGAATTCAAATTGTTATGGAGACCATGCAAAATCTAGACGGTGAAATCTGGAAAAAAATCTATAGATTATTAAGATATATTGATGGCAAGGTAGACAAAGTTTTTTGAGTTTAAAAACCATGATTCATTTTTTATAACCATTTGACGAGCAGACAAATAGACATATATAATTATTGTTAAACATTCAAACTTACGTCCTTGACATTGAGACCGTTTGTGTAGTCACGTTGCTGCTTAATGGTCGCGATCATATAATAAATTGATGTAAACATTTTATATTTTGTAATCTGTTCTTAATGATTAATGAGCTCGTATTTTTTTCTATTTTGAATTTCTGAGATATTTATATGTATTGATATTACCAAATAGTTTTCGATTTCAGTGCCTTAAAAATGGAATATCTATTATTATACGACATGGATGTTTCATTTCCTAAAGAAATGCTGCAAGGCACATCTAGAATCAGAATAATTTGTTAAAGACACATTATTAATATGGACAGTATAACTTAACAGGCATGCACAATTGATTAAAATTATGATTAAAGACAAAAGTGCAAATACTCTCAAACTGTGTTCAAATCGAAATCGCGCAGGGTATAATATACATTAGCAAATAACCAGCTTTTTAAGTTTCGCTTAAAATGACCATCAAATATCGGAAGGCAAATGATTAAAAACTTTAGTGCCATATACACTCATTTGCAAAAAAAACGGGCGGTTTTGATTTTCATTTATCTTTAAAAAGATACAATACAAAAAAGGTTTCAATCGTTTGTACACGTTACTGGCCGGTTTTAAAAATGCCGTGGTATTTTAAAAAGTACGTTCTAAATTCAAATTTTCATTTGATGCTCATTTTTACAGAAAACCCCTTTTTATTTTTGGCGTGAAGTTCCAGAAGTTAACATCGACTTTCATAACTTTTATTCAATATTTATCGATTAATTTCATATCCTTGACTGTCAAAGCTTTATTTATTGCTGTTTGGCTGTATCAACAATGGTAGATAAAGTGGTAAAAGCTACCAAAATTATCGCGCTACTTGAAGAGGGTTGGAGCCAATGCTTCGTGGCTAGGAGGCTAAATGTTAGTCGCTCGACGGTTCAAAGGACCTGGCAGCGATATCAGGAGACTGGTTCCGTCGAGAGAAGGCCTGGTTCTGGAAGAAAACCATGTACCCAACCACGTGATGTTCGTTTTCTTGTGAGTCGCGCATTGAGAAATCGCAAATCTCCGTATGTGGATCTTAAGAACAACCTCCAAGAAGTAAGAAATGTGCATATTAGTCTATGGACGGTCAGGAGGAGGCTTCTCGCTGCCAATATACGCAGTCACCGCCCGGCCCGCGGCCCCAAATTACTCCGTGAGCACCGAGTTCACAGGCTTAGGTTCGCTAGAAATTGTGAATCATGGACTCAAGAAGATTGGAATAGGGTTTCGTTCTCTGATGAAGCCAGGATATCTCTGTTCGGTGAAGATCGACGTCGGCGAGTGCTAAGAAGACAAGAAGAACGCTTTGCAGAGGCATGTTTCGAAGAAATCACACCTTATGGTGGGGGCTCTGTTATGTTTTGGGCAGGAATAAATTCAATGGATCGTACAGAGTTAGTCTTCATTGAAAACGGCTCAATGACTGGGCATCGATACATAACGGAAGTTCTAATTCCTCATGCACAACCTGCATTTGCCGCTCTAGGTGAAGTTTCGGTTTTTATGGACGACATTGCTCGCGCCCACCGATCTCGCGATGTTAAAGCGTATGTGCAAGAGGTCGGCATTCGTCGTTTGGATTGGCCAGCTCGAAGTCCCGACCTCAATCCCATAGAGCATGTCTGGGACGTTCTGAAATGACGTGTGAGATCAGTACAACCGGCTCCGCAGACCATCAAAGAGCTGAAGAATGTGATTACTGCGGAGTGGGAACGTATTCCGCAAACAAGTATCCGGGATATACTCGCTAGCATGCCCAGACAAATTCAAGCTGTGGTTTTAGCTAGAGGGGGTCACACTCGATACTAACCATTTATCTGCTTTTACTTTATTAAAGAAAAACAAACTAAAAAACTTTTTTATTTTTACTGCATGAGCATATGCACTACTAGCAAACATACACTACTAGTGAGGTTTAGCATTATTTCCCATAAATTATATCAAAATTTTGTCAAATACTGATGAAAACGATTATTTTCTTATTAATTTACCAAATTGTAAGGATAAAACTACCTATAATTACCAAACAAAGCAACATTAACATTTGAAGTGGTTCATTGCTTAGGTGCCCGTTTTTTTTGCAAATGAGTTTATAAAAGAACTCTTGTACTAGACATTATTATTAACATAAGGACAATTTACATTATATTTATAACGTTGATTACGAGAAGATTTGAGACAGTGGATTCCATATAATTCTTGATAAATAAGGATATAAATATAATTAAGAGTAAGGAATTATTTCTTTAAAAATTTCTCGTTACTCATCATTATTATCCATAATATAAATAATGCGGAAACATTTTTTTAGGATCAAAAATGTTTATCTTAATTCACAGACCTACACTAAAATATAATTCCATGTGTGGCTCAACTCTTCGAAATAAAATTTCTTTGGAACATTCAGCTGCGAGACAAAAAAAACAATGCGAATGCGCACAGCAAAGGAGTGGAACTCCCTCGCTGCGTCTGTATTTCCGAGTACTTATAACACGTCTGTTTTAAAAACTAGGGTGAATAGGCACCTTCTGGGTTAGCTCGTTCCATCGTGGATCCTGTCTTGGCCCCCGGCCTTGGGATCAAGAGCGAACCCATTAAAAAATATATGAAAAACTACCGCAAAAAGTCATTGAAATAAGTAACGAGTTCTACAGAACTGAACTATACATAACATAAATGATCAGTACAAGCTTTTTATTTATTTCCAACGACAAGAAAAATATATAGTTAGAGAACTCTTCTGGATTAGATATAATCTGCAGAGGTATAACGTTCATTTAATTACCGATAGTCGGCGTTTCTATGTTCTCCGCAATCCAATATTGAACTTCTGGCCATACCTAACTCACCCCCCTCACCCTTCTTACTGTATAGCCAGTTTCGGTCATATGGCGAATTTCGTACGTTTTTGCGTTGCCCATTGTTGAATCTAAACTATCAGGTTATTGTAAATTGAAACGCAAACAATGACTGATTGTTGGGCACGCGGTGACTTGGTTGAAATAATAGTGGATATTTTTTACTGTTCCCATTGTTATTATGGTAGCCCTTGTCATATTTTTTTATAAAAAAAACTTGAGTAAAAAGGTCGATTATATACAAGGTACAGTCGGCGTCATATATTAGATGACTGTCGTGATGTTTATAATAGTTAAGAATATGGAATAGCTTAATAATTGATCACAAATGTTTGGTGCAATGGTAGCGATCCTGTATTTGGCTCTGTGTTCGTGTTATGAATTGCATTTGTATCAAGTCTTGAGTAATTATATATGTTTCTTCGAATATCCTTAGTATCCAAAACATAAATCTTGCAGTGATTATTTTGGGCTAGGCTAATTGATTGAAATTTAGAACGGTTAAAAACTCTTGCCGTTGCTTACAACACTTGAGAAATTACAGTAACGTAATTTATATTTCTTCTTTGGTACCGGTTAGTGCTTTAAGCCTATAATGTCGGAGGTCAAGCAACATTTTCAGGGGCAGTTCGAGTCCCTGCAGGGGCAGATGTTTGTGCGTCATATGTGTGTATCATATGGGTATGTCTATCCGTTACTCTAGTTTCCACAACACAAGCCTTACAGTACTGACTTTGGGTTAGGCTAATTGATGTGAATGTAACAAATGTTATTGTTTCAAGCCCCCTATTGCTTCGGAAGGCACATATACCCATTGGTACCTGCTGCACCTGCAGCCGATAGCACCCACTATTCAGTCCCAGCGGCGGGTATGAGATATGTTCAGACTCCTTGGCAACCAAAATATATTATATTTTATAACATTGAAAATAAGCCTGTAAAAAACACCGTGGTTGTTTCTTACAGGCGTATTTTATATCTTATAGAAATATGGAATTCTGAATGCTAAAAATAGAAAATTAAATTTTAATTAAATTCTATTTTGTGTACAGAGGCCATGGAGAAGGCGAAGGCGTACATAAAGAGCTCGCTGGGCGCTTCGAAGCCGGCGTCGCCGTCGCTGGAGAAACCGGCGGCGGCGGCCCCGCCGGAAGAGGAGCGCGTTTGCTACGTGTGCGGCTGTGCCGGGTTCAGCGAACAGTACACCGTCCGGTTCAAGCCAGATCCTCAGGTGAGATATGACGAATGTTTAAAAATAAATTCACCTACAACCCGGTTACAATATCTGTGGACCTGATGACGTCACGTCAGGTACGGTTAGGTACGGTGCACAAAACAAGCATCATGGGGATAGTATTGTAAACAATAATAATTATGAACTATAAATAAATATATTATACTTTTACTCTTTTATTTTTTTATTCTTTTTCAAGAGAACGGAGAGGGGGCTTGACATTCCAGCGAGGTCCACAGATTTTGTAACCGAGTTGTAGTCATCTGCAGAATACCAGTGCCATGATGACTAGGTACACAATATCGAAACCAAAAGTATCGAGACCTTCTATGTATCGATAGGAGATGCCCCTCGATATAATAATCCGCTATACAAGAATCATATTGTGCAAATAACTTCTAAATTAAAACTACATATTTCCGGACCATATTCAATGTCCATAAAAGTTCATAACAAATTACCAGAATAATTAAAAGCTGAGACCAATATAAATGAATTAACAAATATTTGAAAAAAGCTCTTAATTACAAAATGCTATTACTCTATCAAAGAATATTTTAAAGATAAATTTTAACGAACTGCACCTCTCTCTTCCTTGTTGCTGTGCCTATCAAGATACATGCGATTGTTTAGAGCCTAGAAAAAATGTATTTAGACCAATCAATAACGCATGTAACGCAATTATAAATGAATAGATATAAACACCAAAGTATCTAATGAGTAATAGTATCGAAACTAAAGTACCAATATGACTAAGTATCGGTTGATATATTTAGATGCCTGCAGCAAGTATTTGAATCTCTCTCTCTCTCTCACTATCTGAATGTAAGAAACTAATGAATACAATTAAAAGGTAAAAAAAGTTTTTATCACAAAATTACATTGCTCAGTAGTATCTAGGGTGACCTTTGACATTCCACTCTTCATCGGTACAGTCACCGTGTTTCTAATCTAACACGAGAACGCTGCACAGGAGACGCTTCACTTCAGAAGTCACACTCCGCCCTCCGTATATTAATAACAAAAATGCAATAAATATTTTAAATCGCATTAAAAAACTTTCAACTTGTAGGTTGGTGAATCAATTCGATACTTTATTCAAAGTACTCGAAGTACTAATATTGAAATCAAAAGTAGTGATATGAGTAAAGTATCGGATTCGTTATCGTGCTCCTACTTGCATTGTCACATCTTATATTGAACAGAGGCCTATTTGGCACTATCTCTGTTTTTATTTTTTAATTGTGTTGTATATTTAATGTGCCAAATAAACTTTCATCCTAATAATATTGAACAAATTTCCTACACATTTTTCTAGTTTCAAACTAAATAGACTCGAAACAGTACTATAGCTATCAGGGCTATTGCGTAATTATTTTCTAAAGATAGACCTTGTCTTTCTTAATTTAGGACGTCTCAGGCAAATTGAATTTATTCTACAAATTCTTGCAGTTAATAAATGGTTCTAAATGAAAATTTATATAAAAAAAAAACCGATTTAAACTAAAAGCTGGTCTATTATTTATTTGAATAATAATATTGCTTACATTCACACCATTAACCCTAGCCCAAAGTTAGCACTGTACGGCTTGTGTTATGGATACTAGGGTAACTGATAGTCAACGTAATATTTATAGATTTATGTACAAATTCTCATGACTCGGGTACAAATGCTCGTATTTATCACACAAACATCTGAGACTCGAACATAGGGCCATCGATGCGAAAGACACGATCGCTACCGTTATATCAAACGGTTGGTTCTCACCGTAATGTCTATCCGAAAGTATAAGTTAATCATTGTCTAAAGATAAATCATACTAATATCTGGTTTGGTTCATCCTATAAGTCATGAATTAGATAAATGACAGTCACTCCAGTGGGCTGATGACATTTGTCATTTAAAATTCGACGATTATCTATGCCACCTTGCAGATGACAAATGACGTTGCTTCGAGGGGATCGGAAATAAAGCATTTGTCATTGCGACCCTTCCGTTTTAACTTTTACAAAGAGAATTTCGCCTGTGGACATGGAAAACGCTATTTTTTGCGACACAAAAATATTTGTATTACGTTACGTGTACAACAAGAAGGACGAAGATAAATTAAGAGAAGCTTTGTATTTATTACATTAGATATAAAAGTACAATTGATGAGATCGCACAGAGAAAACGAAAAGTATTTAGGAAAATTTAGAACATATGTGCGATTAAGACATAAATACATTTTAATTGTAGATGGCGCGTTATTAGTGGTGATTTCGAAATTTCAATCTTAATTTTTTTTAATAAAATTTTAAAACAAGTTAGGAATTTGTCATTCAGAAGGAATTTGCGTGTCGAAATGTTGTTATCCCATGATTGTTCTGCAAACAATTGTTATCGCCTGTGGTGTAACGTGGAAATTTTTTACACCTTTATATATTTCTGAAATTATATCGATATGGATTTTCTTATCTGCCACTTAACAAATGCTTCCTGTTATTCAGTAATGTCTCAGTTGCTACAATGTCGCCGAACCAAACCGCTTGCCAAGCCAGTACGCCCATCTTTGTAGACGCGCAATTGTTTATCACCATTTTAATCGTGCTACATCGCAGTACTGGTAATAACCGGCTTCCATTTGCTGCTGTGTCTAAAGTGATTGACATTCGACACGAGACAATTCAAACACTGTGCACAGTTGAATATCTGGTTCAGTAACGTGATTTTCGAACGATTACTACATTGTCATGATATGATTCATATCATGGAAACTACTTTCTGTAGTTTCTTATTTGTCATTCATTAATTGATAATTAATACCGCGTGTGGAGTCTTCTCATCTAAATAAAGTAGCATTTGATGTATTATCAATCTTAACCTATAAACCAAAAGAAAATATATTTTTGGTAAGCATTTAGTTTTGTTTTTAGGCAATTTAGTATTATTTTGAATTCAACAGCTTTTTTACCAAAAATCCATGTTTGTTAAAATCCTTATAATCTTAATGTCTCAGTAGTTTATCGTGTGTGCATAACATAACAGCTGTGTTCCGAATGTGGCCTTTATTACGTAAGGTAAGTTACGTTTCACAATATCTCATGTTTATCAATACGAGTGCATCCGCGATACATTTCCAGAATTTACTATCTCTCAAGTATACTACTGACCAGAGTTAACTGTATCTATAAACATAAATTACACTCACGTGAGAATCATGAATCTTGTGATAGAATTGATGTGTTACCCACTGATTGAAAATTTGGCGTCCCGCAAGGAACTTTATTGGGTTCAATTATTTAGAGCGTCGAGTTTGATTGGAGTATTAAAGTATATTTGTGGTTTTTATTTAAAAGATCTTTAATAAGAAATAATTTGGTTAACATTTCCATGGATTAAACAATTTCTTTACGGATTTTGCGCATATTTTTTTTATATTGAATTTGACTCGTCATATATTTTCTACTACCACCGCAATTGCAAGACACACATTGCAAGAACTAGTGATGTAGTTAGCTCTTTTTGCAAATAATGAAAGTAAGATGGAGGTCGCCCGAGTTTCTTTCGCCAATTCTCATCGGAAGGGCCTCCCGAACTCCGAACTGGTAATAGACTCAGTAGTGTACAATGTAATCGTAGTGAGAATTGAATAACTAATTAAAATGCTAAATTGTTTAATTTGATTTATTTTTACAATTAAGAACTTGACCGATTAAAATATTGTGAAGGTAGCAGAAAATATATGACGACCGTTGTCTTAGTAATGCTTTGCTGTGTGTTTAAAGGAGTCGAAACGTCAGGATTAAATATAAAATAAATTATTCGCAAAATCCGTAAAAAAGTTGTTTTTTCAAATGTGTAATGTGATGTGTAAGAACTTAATACTTCCATGGATCTAGACGATGAGTCGTTATAAAATTAAAAAGAATTGTGTTTAATTCATAATTGACTTCATGTCGCTGGCCAATTTGTTCTTGTCATTGGAAATACATGACTTAACACTAGTTGATTGCTTCAGCACAGTTGCCGGCCATTGTGGCTGCATCTAAACTGATTGACATTCGACACCAGACTCGTAGGAATTGAGTTTCCCACGTGAGTCGAGTGCAATTGCAGTACTGCTCTGATTGAATGGTGAATTGTCACGAATATAACTAATGTTTCCTTTGAAGTTATGCAATTATGAACTTTGATTTATATAGTTTTAGTAGTAAAATACAACATATTAAATTTACATGAATATGAATGAAATGAAATATTTATAATAAACTATCTGAACCGGCGACGCATTGCTGTGTTGTAAATGAAACCTATTCTATACGGTGGTTGTGATGACTTCTCTCAAGCTCTGTACTA
This sequence comes from Calamotropha paludella, assembly GCA_927399485.1. Taxonomy (NCBI): domain Eukaryota; kingdom Metazoa; phylum Arthropoda; class Insecta; order Lepidoptera; family Crambidae; genus Calamotropha; species Calamotropha paludella. The sequence continues at coordinate 1,733,316 of OV656822.1, forward strand.
CACATGCGCACACAAACACGTATTAACACACGTACATAATGCTTCTTATCTCATTTTCTCCTCCGTTAAATCTTATGAATCTATGTGTGTCTCTTTTTACTGTCGTTTTTCGTTTCATCGACTTTCAGATCACAACGATGCCAAAGAAGTTTTTACTTCAAAAATCTCATTTCGCTCACAGCGCAGAGTTACTTCAAGAGACGTGTCTGAAATAGTATTTTTTAAATTTTAATATGCAAATAATGAGTGTACATATTTGTACGTAATATTGCAATCAATGCATATAAAATTGATTTTTTAATACGCCAGCTACATATTTTTAATAAATAATACTAGCTGTTAGTCCTAAACTAACGGAAAAAACGAATTTAGCTATTTTTTGTAAATTTATTGCAAATTAAAGTGTTGGAACGATGTTAATATAAACAAATCTCAGACAAATATCACGTCTGATACAAATTTCGGAAAGAAACCCTATGATAGGTCTTTCCATTTTGATGAAACGATATTCCAAATGAAACATATCACTGATCCGGAACTTTGTACTGTTCAAGATGCATATGTTCCTGTTTACTGATACGTTTTTGCCACGACTACTTGTAGCTAGTTTGTAATTGGCTTTATATTTCATTCCATCTGTCGGTCTTATCATCACTTTACATCAGGTGAGATAACAGCGGAGTACTTCCCTGTTTGATAAAAAAACTCGCTCGACGTTTTTAATACAAACGGCGGCCCTCTAGTTTACTTTTAATTAATAACTCGGCTACTTGTTCTGTCTCATTTTAGGGTCGTTGCGTCAATAAAGGGTTACTTTTCAGATATCATTTCTCTGTGAATGTATATTAAAATGTGTCCTGTTTCCATGTTGTTTGAGATTAATTTTCTTTACTCTTGCATTTTAATAATTGGTAAGAGGACGTGTTTGGTTTCAATTCACCATGGTGTGTATTACTCTTGGTATTATATATATTTTCATGGTAAAGCCTTTTAAGCTTGTAACTGCACTGCAGAATATTAAGTTATTTACCATACAACCGACCGCAATGATACATAGGTAGCAAATGATAATAATATTTCTTACGTGTAAATGTTAGCCTACTCCAAAGTAAGCAAGTAAGCAGTGTGTGTAAGCTTGTAGCTTGTGTTATAGATACTAGGGTAACGGATAGACATACATATATAATAATAAATACCCATGACTCAGTTACAAATGCTATTCCGATCCTTCCGGCACTCGAACTCAGGAAGTCGATGCAAAAGGCAGCATCGCTACCGTTGTGCCAAACACGTTTTTAAATTCAATTAGCTGTAACTCGCCGCAAGATGACACCTTTGCATATTAATTTTTACACAGTTCAACTGATCAGCATGAAATTTGAATACTTAGGTATTAGAGATGGAATTTTTAAGTTTCGTAATAAACCTTAAATAAACACAGACGCGTCTACCATCTTCTACGCAAGATAAATATTAAATCAATTTGAAATGGTTATTTTAGAAACCAACAACTTTCTGCCTCTTATATTATCGAATTGACAAACATATACGGATAGCTTTTGTATATTATAAAGATGAAGATACATACCTAATTGAAGATCTATTTATTATTCATCAGACTAGACTGCGGCTTGCTCACCTTGTATATGCCACGGTGACATAAAATAATTTATAACATTTACTTAGAAACATGTGACTGTTCACAACAATTATTTAGTCCTAAACTATTCAGAGGTTGTATAAATAATGTATGTATATATATATATATATATATATATATATATATATATTAACCAGTTGTGTAAATTATAGTGTATTCATTGTTGTGAAAGCCTAAAAAAATAAAAAATAAAATAAAATATATAAAAATTCCGTGTCACAGTGTTTGACCGAGATGATCTCCGAATCTACTCAACCCATTTTGACGATTTTTTTTCATTTTGTTGGATTTGTTTCGACATATGAATGGTTTCATTTTAATTTATAAATAAAAAAAAATTGCTGAACACTGAACTGAGTGAACTGAACTGAGCTGATATAATTAAAAAAAATATATATATATATATTTAACTGAGCGTGGCTAGGTCAGCTACATAGACAAGTGTATACATCTATGATTCGAGAATATAAAAATAATAATTGTTGTTTTTTGTTTTACGTAAATCAAAAGAATACTTTATTCAAAAAGGTGACAACCCTACTCGTAACGCAGTAATTTGGCTTACAATGAGTTGTTAACGGGAATATTAATATTTGCATGTTATTCCGATATGGATAAATAGGTTATAAGCTCTGAATTATAATTAACATCCGTGTATTACCCTAATTAATGCAAATAAAAAAAATAATTTGAATTAATGTTTTTAACGCATTGTTAATTGATATGTACCTCCTTAGTGCTAATAGTTTTTCATAATCTCTTGACAAGCTGACATTGTCACTCTTAAAATAAAGCAAGAAATAAAAACTCACGAATTTCATTTAATTAATTAGTATCTAATATTAATGTTACTTATAAAAAATATATTTTACTGTTGTGTGACAGTTGGTGCAATGGTAGCCATTTTACCTTCGCTTTAAAAGTGCCCGGGAGTCGGTAATAACTAATGATGAAATTAAAAAACATTACAATTGAAAAATACGAGAAAAAAAGAACGACTCCGCTCATAAGTTATTTTTAGTCATCTCCCCTGAGAAAAGCCTGTGAGCCGGGTTAATTTATTCCAGTATTTTCCTATTAAAATAATCAAAAATAATAAAGATAGAATTAATTATTATTCTGGTTTTTTAATTAAATCATGACATTTCAACTCCTTTACAGGAGCAGTGATCACAAATGACTAGATAATGATTGTCATATGTAGGTACTACTACACTATACTACATTCCAATGTTTTAATTGGACTTGAGCTTATTTTGCATTGTATATAAATTATTTTATTATATCTACTTTACGGTAAACTACTGAGTCTACCACCAGTTCGGAATTTGGGAGGCTCTTTGTGTGTTTTTTTTGTTTGAGATATTATTTTGTTAATAATGGGATCCCAAGCAGGTGTTACTATTTACTTATCTACATAAATATATTCATAACCAATATTAGTCAGAGTAACGTCCTAAATACAATATTTAAGAGTACTTTAAAATTGAAAGCGTATCTAAACGAAAAAAAAGACGATACTCCATTTAAAAGTACGATTGATAACCCTACTTACGGGTAGGTCCATGTTCGTAGTATATCGGCGAAAATCCAACTTCGTGCGCTTGTGTTAAAGTTGACATCTCGACCGAAGGACTATGGCCGCCATAAGCATTTATAAAATTCACAAAGCTCGTTGTAAACAGCAGAAACCATAACAGAGGCCCATGTAACCTTTAACATTAATACAGCAAATTCGTACAAAGAAAAGTAACTAACCTCAGAAGTCTTAATAATACAAACTTGCGTAGTCAAAACCCTTTGTGACCACAATAAATTACCACTTAATGAAATTTCCCAGAAATATATTATGTACTTGTGGAGTTTCCAATTTCGTGTTCGCCTCAGGCGTGGCTTTTTCTCTCTCTCTCGCTCTCCCTTTCTATTTTTAATGACACTCGTGGTTTCGGGAATGCCACGTAATTTGGGATATGAAAGTTTACCCTTTATCCCGTTAGGTGCTACGCCTTAATCGCGCGAGCGAAGCATGCGTAAAGAAAGATAGAAATTGCTATTTATTCAGAATATATTGGGTATTTAAAGTCAATGAACAAAGTACATGTAATCCAGTAAGATTACCAAAAATAAAGTTGAGAAACAAATTTTACGGTGGCTTGCTACCTATCCTGCCTTCTGAGCTAAAGGTCCTGTATTCGAATCCTAGTAGTATATGTCTGTTTGATGACCATACTTATTTATGTATTCTAAATTGCAAATTTTATTTAATCTGGAACTAAATAATTTTGGTGAGATATCCCATATGTGAAGCACGTTCTAAGTCAAACTGGCAGAATAACAGCAAGAGGTTCCTTCTCGTCGACGAACCTAAGTATAATGCCTCAAATACAGCAAGAAAAACCTTTTATAACATCAATGGTGGGGGGAAATCATTGCTTTCACAAATAACCAATCACAGCACACGACCAATCACCGCAATCGGCCAATTTCACGTAATGGTTTAGTGACTTTCAAACACCGTGACACTTTACATAGCTTACACATATAACGAATTAAATATAAAAACAACAAACTTTGTAATGTAGAGTACCAATGTATTTTCATTTATTGGAATGTGCAATCCCAAAAGAAAAAAAAAATAAAAAACATGGTCGATATCATCATCAATAACTCCTTAGCTGAACATATACTAGGTATGATGATGAAATAATAAAACAATCATCTGTATCTATTCAAAATGATAACTAGATTAATGTTGTATGATTATTAAGCAAGATTAAATAGATTTTTTTAAATTTTAGTTTCCTATGTATTTCTATATTCTGTTTGTGTTGATAAATAATAATTGAGAATATTATTAAAGCTACAACAAACTGGTGTTCGTATAAAACAGAAGTCACTAAAATGATTGCCCAAAATTAAGATAACTGAAGACCGCTTCTTCAGCCGCCAGCGGGGTCCGACGCTGGACATAACATTCCTGTTCAGAGCGCCACAACTAGCGGCTCTTTGCAATTTGCAGCTATTGGTTTACCGGAACCTTCACCAGGTCATCGGTCCACCTAGTTAGGGGGCCTCCCCACATTGCGTCGAGCTCGTGATTACTACTCGAGGACCTTTCTTCCCTAACGGGCGTCCATCAGTTTTGCAAGCAATGTGGCCTCCATATTGCTAGTAAAACTAATGGTAGTTGGAATTGATTTGAAGGATTGATGATGTTTTGCTTGCTTGTGTTATAGCGAAAAACCATTCTTTGATAAATCTAGGAATTGTGCATCTAGGCTCCAAGTGGAATGGAAATCCACGCAGGCAAATGCAGTTAATTATTAATTTCGAAAACTCCGAAAGTCCTCACAGATTGTGGAGCGTGAATAACCGCTAAAATGAATCTGACGGTATTTAAATGAGAAACCAAATTTCAGCGGACGATGTTGCATTACTGACTTATCACAATTCTCATAATAAAAGGCTCTATTATGTCTGTTTGTAATACAGAATTAAATACTGGTATATTTTTCCGAAAGTATTGTTTATGAGGAGGTTTTGATAAAATAAACGAATACAATTTTAAATCTATCCACACCATTGTGAAATGCAGGTGTTTTCTTGCGTAATAAAATTCGTAAACAGGACGTCGACAAGAGAAACCGACTTAGCTCTTCTAGTCACAAAGCTAAAATGGGAATGGGCAGGTCACATTGCTCGCAGAATTGATTACTGTTAGGGAAAAATAGTTCTGGCGAAGAGACCACAAAAAAGACCATAACAGCGTAGGGGCCTCCCACTAGGTGAACTGATGATTTGTGGGGTTAAAGTCGACGGTGGAAGGGTTGATCCTACCGTCGGTAATGCACATGTTTCATACGTCAGGTCGTTGTCCGTTACGTACCTGGACATCTTCCATAGGGGAGGGGGCGCTAGCGCTAGGGTCGGAGTCAACAGTAGTGCGTGAGTGGTCGTAGGTCACGCGGTTTTTAGTTAGGGTATGCCCCGCTTACGCTACATGCGCTAAGGTGTGGAAGAGACCAACATTCCCGCTGCCAACCCGCGGCGAGTCGGTGAGTTTTTCTACTGTGTGAAAAAAAGGTGGACCGATGACCTGGTGAAAGTTGCGGGAAGTCTATGGTTGCAAATGGCTCCTTGTGGTGCTTTGAAGAGAGAGCCGAAGTCCAGTAGTCGACTCGTAACAGCTGATGATGATGAATGTGATCTGTGATAGCCATCGATTGCATTAAGAGCACATTAAGCATGAGCAACATAGTAGATTGCTGCATATAATGATTTGCACCCGTGAGATAAAAACGTGTGATCAGCATTGTATGTTGAAAAACCGGACAAGAATGAATAGTGCTCTTATTGTGTGCCTTTCGAAATTGCATTTATGATATATGGAATCTAGTTCATTGGTTGGTTGCTTTTTATGATGTATATAACAAAGAAAATCTATTTCTACCTACACAAATATTTAAAAAAGGTTGAGTTTGGATGTAGGAGTTAACCTTCATCATTCATTACTAATCTGATTTCCATAATTTATTCACTAATATTTAGAATGGATCTATAGGGTGGACTTTATATTTATCCCGTTGAAATAAATCCCAGAATAAAAGATTGCTTATTATTGAACATTATTATTTTCAACGTTATTGTTGTATATGTGTCCTGTAAGTTGGTTTTTATTAGGCTTCACTACAGTTAACAAAGTTTTTGAAATTAAAAGAGGAATTTTAACTCCCATTAATAAGAGCAATTTCGAAATCATGCCGGGTTTTACAGGAATATTAGTAAAACCAATCACTGCCATCTAGCGTGTATCATGTTTAACACGTCTCATTCGACCTGTTTTAGTACAGCTGCTGTCGTTTTCTTGTCATTGTGGTATCGTCTAGGCCCGAAAGAAGCGAAGCTTTATATTATAAAGCGTAGGAACTATGCGTTAAAAAGAAAGAGATAGAAAGCCGCGCCAGCCACGCACATTGATATGAATGAAAGCGAGACAGAAGGCCACGCATACTGAGATGGGGAGGTAGCTGGCTCCTATACATATAATCTGACGCTCTCGTGTAACGGTGAAATCTAACGCTTAGCACGGATAGTGTGATCGCGTGACATGCAAGCGGCCCGAACGTCCGAATAGAAGCTTCGCTTCAAAAATAGCAAAAGCCTGTGTATGTTCAGCATCACATAAAGGCTTAGCGTTTCTAAGTGAGTGTTAGGTTTTTAATGCTCTAATAAAGTTTAATAAAATATGTACAGTCTCAACTACACATTACTAAACCCACTTAATTTAGCTACCACAGCGACCTATATTTGCGCGTCTGCGGTTTGTTTACGTTATTTAATTTATATTTTCAAATTGAGTGCTGCCAACTATCATAAAGAACGTATTAGCATCATCGTCAATGATATACAATACACCAAGTGTGTTACACACTGTCAAATCAGAAACCGTATTGTTTATGCAAAAAGCCTAACAGATTAACGTTTTGTTTCAGCAAAGAAGGATTTATAAAATATTTTTTTGTACTTATTACAAACTTCTATAAGAACATTCAATCCAGGAAATGTACTGCCTAATTATGAACGTTAAAATTTCTTAAAATCATATTTTCAAACGTTATGTATTTTTTAATTAGAAAATGTGGTTCCCAATTGGTCATTCTCCTTTAAATATAGATTATATAATCATTGAAATAAATTACACTTTATTGCATACACAGAAAGGATACAGAAAGAAACAAGTAGATACATCAAAGAAACATAAAAATTCATAATGATTTTATGACTATTACTCTTTAGTTTAAAAACAAAACAACGAAAAAGTCTGTCGCCAGCTTAAGAAATACTTGGAAAAATTCAACGGGATACTTATAAACCATCCGTTTTTAAAGCCAGAATGAATAGGCACCTTCTGGGTTAGCTCGTTCCATCGTGGATTCCGTCTTGGCCTCCGGGCTTGATTGGGATCAAGAACGAACCCATTCTAAATAAAATAAAATGTCTCGATAGCTTAATTGGAAAAAGTTTGAAATTCGCTGGATACCTGAGAAGTTGAATTTTTCCTGTAATAATTTCTTTAGACACATAAATATGATAATTACATTTGCGTTTTAATTACTTTCGAATTATGTACTGACATTCCATTTTCTTAATTACAAAAAGGTTTGTCTATAAGAAGACGAAAGTTCAACAAATTTTGCTCCAAGTTTGGTCACAACGACGTAAGTAATTATATATTTTTAAAATTTCTTTTCATAATACGGACAGGGCGTGTCAATTACGCCTACATTTGATCAAAGACAAAATTAACGAAGCGCGAGGGTGTATAAATTATTTATATCACAAATCAATTTTCTGTTCAGTTCAAATTGGGAAATTGGGACAGTTATATAGAACGATTGCTCCCTTAAATGGTATCCATAGTTACACGGTTGCGATGGTGCATTGTGGACGCGTGAGTTACGAATACTTTGGCCAGATGGCCGGGATATCCGGGTATGTCTCGGAATTGTGCTCCTTGTGTCGCGACCAAGGGTTTCACTTGCTTGTTCTCTTTATCACGTTTTAAATGATAACTTTTACCTGCAATAATATAATTTGCGTTTGTAAGTTATAACAAGGATATTCGTCATCGATGCTTAATTATATATAATTGGATGTATTTATTGAGTATCACACAATAATAACATGAAAAAGTTATTACAAAGTCATTATTTTACAAGAAAGGACTGAAGTAAAATAATTAGTTAGGATTGAAAGTCCATTTGTTTCAACTTGTGTCGTTAATAAGCTGAATATTTTAAAACAGTAATGGTGCTTGTGTTATGGTAGGAATTATACGGGTACAGTGTTATGTGTGTCATTAAATGCTTATTCATCATCATCAGTCTATTAATATCCCCACTTCTGGGGCACAAGGGTTCCCTGTTCATGAAAAAACGTGGGGAGAATGGGTCATATAATTACTTATAACGCGACGCTAGCTTCTAATGCGATTGGTAAGTGCCGATAACTGATGCAGCTGTGGTCAAAGGCTCAATGTGCCTTTCGTAGCACGGAGGAGTTTCAGATATTAAAATTGTAATCACCCGCCTACCGATGGACCCTTGTGAAAATTGCTTGAATTTTGTCATCATTGGTCGTTGATACTGCGTCATCGCCATCTATTTATTTCATACGTTTAGTTTATCTTACAGCCTGTTTTACTTGGTATTTAAAAACTCATTAAAATTAAATGCTATCATGTCATTTTGCTTTCGTATTTCAATTTTTTAAAATTAGTTATTATAAATGATGCTGATTAAAATATCTTTAAATAAAAATAAAGGGTATTTAGACAGCATAATTTTTGTTTCACTCAGAATCACATTCACTGTGACATGACCATGACAATTCCTTTTCTGATACAGGCAAAACATATACATACCGGCAACAATTCTCAGCATGGCACCGACTTCAAAATTATTAAATAATTATTTAATCATTTAATTTAATGAAAATACGTATTACTTTGTGCGAAGTAATTTTATTTTTTGCTTTTTATTAGTTTACTTTTTGAAGTCGGTTTTTTTGTTATTATTATTTTATTTTACGATTTTAAACGATGGGTAGACCAAGCAAGGATGCTTCTCGAATGAGGGGACGACGGTTACTTGAGACGGAAATATTAATCAAGCTCAAACATAAGGTAGCTGCTGTGAGTGAATCGTTGAGGAGTTCCCTCGACTCTCTCTCCACTCCAAAGTCAGTTCTACCTCAGACCTTTATTAAATTGTAGTGTTTTCAATAAATAAATAAAATAAAAAAAAACTTAATATTAATGAAAAGAAAAACGCACTAGTCGCCCCTACGATTTTTGAAAGTTCCCCTCGATTTCTCTGGTCTGCACTCATCAAACACTGATTTCCTTATCATGGGACCACCTTTGAAATATCTTCTTCCCAACAAAGAAAGAATCATCAAAATCGGTTCTTAAACGACGAAGTGATCCGCGAACAAACATACAAAAAAACATACGGTCGAATTGAGAAACCTCCTTTTTTGAAATCGGTTAATTATAACAGTAGAATAAAGGAATACTTCCAAATTTTTCCAAAGTTTTGACCCAAAAAAATCAACACTGTTGTGAAAAGAAAATAACTTCAATGATACTTTTCAAGTGATAATTTTGGAAAAAAGTCAGACTTTCAGCAATATTTTTCTTTTTTCTAGTTTTGTAAAAAGAATTGTTTGGGCACGTTGTGTGATTATGAGCACAAGCATTTGTTCCCGAGTCTTTTGGCGTCTCTATACTTGTTTACGTATTCAATATGTTATTTAGCACCTATAGTTCAAGGTTTGCTTAGTTTGGAACTAAATAATTGTTCTGAGTTACAGCAGGCCAATACAATATAGGTTCTCGATATGGTTATGAGGGCTATTGTCCATTGTACTTACGATGTTTTTATCCTTAATGCCTGTGTCTGTGACCCTACAGTGGGGACATGATGAGGATGGTGATGACCTCGTATTAAAATAATAATATTTCTTAGATTCATTCCAATTAGCTTAGCCCAAAGTAGCACTATAAGGCTTGTGCTGTGGATACAAGGGTAAAATATGTAATATTTAAAGAAATGTATATAAATACCCATGACTCAGGTACTCGCATTCATCACACACATCTGTCTCATTCGGGACTCGAACTTAGGACCGTCTGTGCGAAAGACAGGATCACTATCTTTGCACCAAACGGTCGATTATAACCTATTATTGATATCGTATTCACTTCGTTACATTGCATATCCTGTTTCATTCCCAAATAAATAAATGAAGCCAGCCCATTCACATGTAAACGATCACTGAACTAACACCGTTCACAGTAAAAGTTGAACTACTCCTGTCGTTTCTATTCGAAATTCATATTCCCTGAAACCGTGTTTTGTAAAAATAAAAAACTTCTCCCATAAAAACTTGGGTGTTCGGTATAAAACCGGAGCTCTGTCTTGTAGTTTCGCTTTTTCTCGGCGCATTTTTACGACTCCATCAGTTTTAGTACCCTATGTAACGGCTAGAGACGAAGCCGTTACGTATTTCGACTCTGCCACTGATGTTAAAATAAAAACCATGATGACAGAGTCTAAATACGAAAAATATGAAATCTGAACTATTTATCGATCTCCTGGACCTCCTGCATTCCGGACGTCGGATAAACAACTAGCTTATTCAAATTTGTCACAGATCACCGTATCAGAAATGTATAGATTTCTTAATATATTTTGTGCTATTGCAGTTGGAATTTGAGTTCAATATCGGTCGTGGAAATATGATAGCTATGTGCTACTGTTGGTGTTTTGAACAAAATGTAATATAAATTACCCTATTATTATAGTTACCGTTCTTAGCGTCAATCACCCCTGCCCGTGCCATCAAGGCACGTATTCGCCAAGTATTGTTGTTAATCTTAACATCCTATAAAATTAAATAAACACGAAAATTTTTACACATCTTGCATAAGACTAGTGTAAATTTTGACATAGCAATGTTAGTATGCTGTCAGATTTTCTTAGGAGTTCTGTGGTCACTAGCGGCCCGTCCCGGCTTCGCACGGGTGGACAAAATTCTTTAATTTTTTCTATTATTAAATATTTTTCCGTTAGCGCCATCTAGCGTCCTGTAGACGAACTACTTGCGGTTAACGCGTTGCTATGGTAACGCATATATAATGGAAAAAGAGCGGACAGAAAAACAACAAATATGTGATCTCAGATTATATATTGTTGATTAAAGATGAAATCCTAGTGGTTTGAGATACCGCGTTTTTGTGTGTTTTCTGGTCAGTTTGCGTTGCCAAAATGATTTAGAGACAATACGGGGCTAAAGTCATAATTAATGAGTACGTGGTGTGAGTAGAAGAGGAAAGTGGCACCACAGCCTCTCTGTCGCTTGGTTTTATTGGTGCCAATTCGTTGCCAAGCGGCACTGAATGAGATAAAGCGCAACTATTCTATGGTTGACATCCCAAAGAGCCGCCTCAAGCGTTTTGGTTCCAATATTGTGATTAGTACTGCTAAAGAATGGCACTCTTTGCCTCAGTCTGTTTCCTCACAAATATCATTAAGGGGTCTTTAAATCATGTGTGAATAGATATCTTCTAGGCAAGAGCGTCGCAAGATCGCATAGTCGTTCACCATCAGGCGAGATAGCGCCCAAGTGGTAGCCTATTTCTACTAAAAAAAATATTTATTTTATTTATTCACAAATTGCGTTACATGCGATTCAGTGACAAAACAGAACATGCAACCACTAATTGTCACATGCACCTCAGAAGGCGTAGCAATGAAAAGTAGAGGGGCAGACATTCAGAATTTTCTTTTCTCAAAGAATTCATTATTAGAATAACAACTTTTTGCTATTAATAACTTTTTAAAGACCTTATGAATTTATTAGTAATTGTTTCTGCTTTGAGATATTCTGGTTTATTTATAAATTCAAGAACCTCCCTCTTTAACTGAACTTTTTACTTTGTTTAGAGTTCCGAGCCATACTTCCCGTTCCTCGGCGTGCACGCGCCCCCCTCCGGCTACCGGTCGGAGGGGGATGAAGAAGGCACCGTCCGCTGCTGCTGCGTCTGCTACACGCTTCTGCGCCAACAGTGGGAGCATTACGATCGCGAGAACAAGCCACACAGCCAGCGCTTCTACTGGATGAAGCGGTACGACGGCAAGCCGTTCATTGGTGAGTCTGCGTCCTACATCCACGTAGGTTCGTTATAGCTTAAAGGACCTTCCAACAGGGTTGTCTTTGCTGAAAAGCTGAAAAGCCTTGAACATCATCACGGAAGGTAGCCAGCCTATCCGTTTTTTATAGGATACATTTCAAAGAGTGTGCAGCAGAATTGGATAGCCTTGTTCCGCTGCCCCCATTTTTTCATCGGACAACCAGACTTACAAATAGGTGCCACCGTTATATGGTTGCCATATCAAAGAGTCACACTACGCGTTTTGGTTCCAATTTTGTGACCCGTACCGCTAAAGAGTGGAACTCTGCCGGATTCTTTGTTTCCTGGCAAATATAATTTAGGGGTCTTCAAGTCACGAGTCAAAAGATATCTTCTAGGCTGGCGCGTCATATCCTAGATCGTTACCATCAGGCGAGATAGCGGTCAAGCGCTTACCTATTCACTATAAAAAAAAGTGGTCGAGTGTAGCTTGTATGTTTAATTTATAATATAACTACTATTAAACTCGAAAATTAATAATAGAATCCCTGTATTGGTTAACTATTGTTCGAATAATTTGTCTGAATTTCTGTGATGAATTAAAAACTAACTTAACTAATCTAACCTATTGTAGGTTATTATTAAGCATTATTTAAATTACGCCTTTTGATGAGTATGCGTTTTAAAATTATGCTTTTTAATTGATGCCAATCATTGACCCCCAACTAAACTGTTAAAAACAATTTTGGTATTTATATTGCTTACCGTTACTGTAATTAGTCTACGACACGTTTATGGGATGAACACCACCCTTTAATCACGGTTCCTGAAATGGAAGTCGAATCATCGAATAAAAAAATATTAATCTCAACGAGTGGTCGAAAAAGAGATCCTAAATCTGATAGTAATAACGATAAGATAATACTTTTCAAGCTTTTCAACGCCCTTCAAAAATACTGAGGCAGATGGAGTCTTATAATAAAGCTTTCTTTTATTATTTAAAACTGTGTTTACTCATTTCCTATTGTAAAATATTTTTTCCCCCTTCCACCCTGCGCCCTTTCCTTATCAGAGCTCAATTTCACCCGGCAGACGCCTAACAATGGGCAGGCTTGGCAGTCGAGTCGTCGCTAAATGTTATCTGTGTGTCCACTGCGGTGGGCGTGTGCGGTATCTAGGGGAGGGGAGGTAATCCCCACCCCCTCCTTTTGACAGGGCTGTTGCTATTGTCACTTCTAACTGTGTTTGTCGTATTGTTGCTGATGTAGCGAGCAAGAACGCTGTTTTTTTTATATGAAAACGAGTCAAAACGTCAATAAAATTCCAATCGTCTTCTGATCTTCCTTCTTTGTGCACGCGATTCTTATACGTTGACGATCATTTGTGTTGACAATGTATTCGACAAAAGTACTTGCAGAAGTAATGCCGAGCTTAGTTTGTTCAGATCTTACCTTCCTATGGAAAATGTAATTTTTAGTTGGGTTATTGGTATTTACGTGTATTTTAATGCTTAGGAAATGCCTGGAAGAATTTGACGAGTCTGTTATATACTCTCGGTAGCTAGGTAGTAGCACATTTGTCTCATACTTGTCTAGTCAATCTTCTTTCGCTCATCCTTCCATCCGTCCAAACCATATAATTTTCGTTGTACCATCTGTGTCACTATATCTTCTTCCACACCATACCACTCTCATATCATATCATTCCTTACTTTATTCATCAAAATCACTTGAATATTTGAATTTTGAAACTGAATTTTTTCAAGCAATATTTTTAAATCTAGCAGTTAACAAAGTTTAGTAAAATTGTAGTTACAAAATTTGACTTGAGTATCTGCGTACGAGATTAGATATTTCTACAAAAAAAAGTTCATTTTATATTTTTGTTGTGTACTCAATACACAAGTCAAATTTTGTGACTACAATTTTACTAAAAATCTTTATACAAATCAGCATATAGCATATATGTGTGCAACATTTATATTATAATCATCATAAAGACATCCTTTAATCCCATCGCCAGATGTTCTGATTAGCCAGTCTACAATCTTAGCCCAAAGGAACACGATTCACAAAACATTACCCTTCTAAATTGGAAAAAAAATCTTTGAAGTATTTTCATTGTCGTTCGTGAAATACCCGCGTTCGGTGTGTTTTACAAATCCGAGTTCCTGGATTCAAATGAATGTAATGTAAGCAAAGAGTAGCTTTTATAAGGAACTGTTTATTTTACTCGTTTGATTCGTTTTAGCATTTTCTCTTAGTTGTTTCATTCCAATTTATAAAGACTGTTCTTATTATACATCTACATTAAATTCAGCATAAAAATAGAAAAAAGCACGTGTGCAATTCACACGTGGTAGAAGTGAATATTCAAGATTGATAATCAAGTATAATGATTTGTTATGGGTGAAAGATATTTTTGAACATAACACGCTGACTACTAAGAACTGCGATAGCAACAGGAAGCCGATTGCGCTCCCTTTACGCAACCGGCTCTTTATCCTGTGTTCCTAGGTTCGGAGGGGTTCCGCATATTGATTTGTATTAAATAAATCATCACTATTATATTGACATGTTCAGAATTCCTATAAGATATAAATAAGTTTCTAAAAACGACCATGCCTCCGAACCCTCAGGTGGGAAAGGTCGAAAGCGAATGGTCGTCCTTCGCATCCCACTTGAGAACTCCGGGAATAAATATATGTTCAGAATTCATTAAAATAAACAACGGTAACTATTTTTATAGCACTCACATAAATATTGCAGAAAAGTAGGCAGTACTCCATCATCTCTTTGGTAACTGCTGTTTGCAAAATTTTACTGTCTATCAATTTTTGTTCCCAATTATTTTACCACTCTACTTGTATTTGATTGAACATGCAATTAAAATTTACCATAATAGGCTGATTATAATTCCAGCCGTTTTAAAAGACATTTTGTACAGTCCCACTGTTCTGTTCTGTTTCAATCAATGTTCGCTTCAATAAAGACAGTATTCTTGGAATAGCATTTTGAACCAAACAATGCTTGTACGCAAGTGACGTCACTGACGGTTCTCGGTAGGCGGCAGCCATTGTGAACCACGCTCCCTTTACGCAACAATACCCTTTGTTTTTTATCCCGTAACGTACCTTTTGCAATAACATCACATGGTTGTTATACTCTGCTTTGAAAAAACTATCACAGTTGTTAAAAGTACTATTATCAAAATAATACCGCGGGACGTAGGCATAGCGGGCGGAGTTGTAAGCGCGTTTTGTTGGAATATGTTTTTGCCGCAAAAGCAGTTCAATGGATCGGTGACGAAAACTTATTATCACGACTCCTTTGTGCTTTGGAAGGCTTCGGCACTCAAAGATATTGATTCTGTATAGATTTGACGTCTTTAGAATCAGCATCGATCTACATTGGGCCCGGTCCCTCTTGTTTTGTCATGAATTTATTGCCAGAATATTGTTAGGCATAATTTTAAAAGGATGGAATGGAAATCGGTGTTTTTTTAAACCGTCTACGAATCTACACATGGAACTTTTTCAAGTATTTAATGATTTTTGGGATAGGAATTAGAATTAGTTGTAAAAAATGGGTATTTTTCACTCTGTTTTTTTTTAATTTAAGGAAAGGAATTGAACTTTGTAATGTTTCACGAGCGACGCATGCGTGTTGCTTTTACCGAGAAAAACGCAGGAGTTCTGCAATAGTTTACAACAAATCACAACGCAGTCTTACTATCCCAGGCTGGGATAGGAATACTCAGTGAGCACTAAGAAAAATGGCTTAGTTTTTTTGGTTTTATCAAAATTTTAGTGATATATCTGATACATATTTTCAAACTAAACAGAACAGTCAAAATACGACCTTCTCTATAAATTGTCTCATCAAACAATGACAAGTTCACTACTCCTCACTAGGGTTGTTCCCTGTTGTTAGAATATATCGATATGGATAGACGAAGACTTGTAATATTTGACTTTAGTGTTATTTTTTTTTTATATATTATATTTTATATATATTTTGGTATCGAAAGCCTTATTGTTAGAATGTCTATATTCTATTAAAACATACTACTACCCAGCAATACGACTAGTCGTGAATAGTTTTAGTATAATTATCTTCCTGTAGAGGTTTTCCAAGAATAATAACTGTAATCCTCGAAGGACCATAGCTTGTTTTTTTTTTCTGAAAGGAATGAAAAATAGGATCGTGCATGGATATTACTCAAGTGGTATGGTAAATGTGTATGATTTCTTTTTAAAACGCAAGGTTTTAAAACGAAACGAAGGAAAACGAAAATCTCCTTTCAATGCATTGATGTTGAAACTATTGTGAATTAACATTTTTTTAGTCCAATAAACCCATTACAGTCGTTGCTGTCGTTTCTTATCAATGTATCATTCACATTGTAACCTTAATTATCAGGAACGTAACATTCATATAAGCTGTCTATGTTTCATTAGTCAGTCATTGTTGACTCCCTATTTTTAATTTTTTTCATAAACTAATGTAACAAGTTTGACTTAATTAAACTATAGCTCAAATGAAACCAGTTGCTGACTACAAAAATATCAAATGACTTTTTTATATGCCGAACCCAAAAAGTCATATAAAAGAACAGGTCAGGTCAGCCAACTAATTATTTGCCAACAATATCGATAAGTACTAAATTAGGTAAATCGAAATTAATAGTACTTGAGTTATTACGAAAACATATATTGGCATGAAAACATGACCCAAAGAACAATTTCCTCTAAATGTGCGTGTGCACAAGTGTAGAGGTGTATGTATGTTCGTGTTATGTCATCAAACTTTAATAGAAATAAACTAGTCGGTACAAATAAAAATATGTAAGAGCAGTAAAGTTATCGTTTATTACAAGAAAAAAAAGCATCACTAAATAACACTATTTGGGTATTTATTGTTATTGAGAGTGAGACAGTGTGCTCAGGAGCTGCATATGTTCATACTGCCATCTTCCTTTTTCCATAGAACATCCAGATCCACTGCGAGCTATCACCCTTTCTTGTTTGCTATTCCTGCCTATCGCACCAAGCGCTTCTCGACATTTTTTTAACGCGCACAGCAAAGGAGTGGAACTCACTTCCTGCGTCTGTATTTCCGAGTACTTATAGCCAGAGTGAATAGACACCTGGGTTAGCTCGTTCCATCGTGGGCCCTGTCTTGGCCCCTGCGCTAGATTGGGATAAAAAGCGAACCCATTCAAAAAATCTATCATTCATATTAATAATTACGTTTAGGTTATGCACTACGAAACTGCTTATGCGTAAATAGCTAATTAGTCAGTAATTGGGTCCCCGATTCGTGTTATTATAGGTAGACATTATTGGGGTCTTAAGTTCATCACTTGTAGGTAGTAAGTTAGTCATTAAGATATATGTTCATTAAGTTAGTCTTACTTATTATAAATAAATAATATTTATTTATAGCAAATCAACATTATTCCCTACATCTACCCAACAAAGTTCTTGTTGGGAATGCTGGAAGTTAGGAGAGCTCGAATGGAGTTGTCAACTGCCATTGCAGTTTTGCGTGTGGACTCGCCCGAATGTGTTGAGCGGTTATTTCGTCTGTTTGTGCCTGATAAGTATCTGCGTATTCGATCCGTTCGCCGGCATCTGCTGTTTGCGTGTCCGCCATATCAGTGCGGCGCGCGCGCAATCACCGCTGTTTCGCGTGCACCGGGCGCTAAACGCACTCCCTGTGGCTTATCCAGAGATTGACGTCTTTGTTGACAACCCTAGATCCTATTTAAATAAAATATAACAGAGAAATGGGATTTAATACAAATAATCAAGAAAAACGATAATTGATAAAAAGAAATACTTAGATTGACTGGTCTGCAATATTTTATTTTTGTAGTCTTTTGGTATTTCCTTCATAAGTTAAAGTTCCATTTTATCATTGGCAGTGCGTGATGTTCATTATATACAATCATTGTAATTTTTGTGAAAAGTTGCCTATCGTCCTGTTTTTGTGAAACACGTTTTCCATATCAGAAATCATAACAAGACGATATTTGTTGTTTATGTATGTTGACGTAATTTGTAATATTTGTAATCAATCTTTTTTTCAATTTTTTGTTTGTTATCAGTTTTATAATACACAACACACAACTAATACTCCAGTTTTATGAAATATCAAAATATCCGATATTTATTTTTTGCTATATATTGATCGACTATTTTTTGTAAATACTTTGTGAATATGTTATTTATTATGTCCTATTTGGAATGGAAATCAAATGAAAAGAGATGATGTATGCATATATAACATTTTAATATGTAAAAATATTGTAAAAATATATTTACAAATTTTCAATTAAAATGCGGATGCAGGAGATCAAGTTTCATCAATCCAGTGCTTTCGTAGAAACAAAATAATCCATCCATCGTCAGCGTTTCGCTAAATATGAGTAAAAGCGATATGTTATGTACGTATTGTAAGATTAATCACTGACATGTATCATTAACATATATCCAAAGTTTAATATCAAGATATACATATGACGTATATATTTAGCTGATCCTATTTATATTATGACAATACTTTGTGTGTTTGTTACCATATTGTCAGTAAAATATCTATAAAAAGCAGAAATAAAAACTTTTTGGTTTATAAAAAGTTCTAAATTCAAAGATATTGGCCGCTTATTTTTCTGACGTCGATTGTTAACTTATTCTAAATTAAAAAAAAAAAGAAGCTAGACAGACTGGCGTATATCTAGTTTTTATATAATAGAAATATTTAAAGAGCTATAGTTTTTAATTAAGTTTTCGGACAACGCATTACTCATTCGTGTACCACTGTAATGTTATGTTTTAGTTGATCTACCAATGGGGTAGATTTTATCGCGAAACGGACTGAAAAACGTACCGCGTTTGTAGGGTAGGGTAGATTAAATCTGTCCCCGAGGGAATACCTAAAGGTTTATGTTTCTGCGGATTGTGTACATTGATATTTGGGCTGTGGTTTTTCAAACAAAGCAGCAAATGGAATTGATTTTGTTACAAGTATTTTAATACAATATTTTATCAAATCATATAAAAACCACTTCTATCAAATTAATGACGCGTTTATTTTTTAATTTTTATCCTGGCGTTTCGATTCCTTTACAGGGGTATATTTATACGACTTTCACAAGATCAGAAAATTAGTCTCGCAGATCTATAAAAAAACATCGCCCATTCAACTTCCGCGCAGAGGTCGAGTGCCGAATGACGAAATCGAGGTCGTGAACGCGACGCTGTCTGACTGGAACTAACTTACCTTAATCATATCAACCAGTAGACTATATGACGCATTAAAAAACGTATTTGACATTTTGGTTT
Organism: Calamotropha paludella; assembly: GCA_927399485.1. Taxonomy (NCBI): domain Eukaryota; kingdom Metazoa; phylum Arthropoda; class Insecta; order Lepidoptera; family Crambidae; genus Calamotropha; species Calamotropha paludella. Next base: position 1,753,020 of record OV656822.1, read on the forward strand.
GAGTAATGAAAAAATAATAAATTAAAATAAAAAATTTTGATTGTATTAGAAACGCGCTATCAAAAACATTCGTTTTTCTAATTCTTCTTATATTTATTTATTATTAAAAAATAAAGAAAAACTAGCTGACTCGGCCACACGTTGTTGTAAATAAAAGCTATCCTATGTCCTAAGTCGGAACATTTCCAGCAAAATTAAAAAAAATATCATCAAAATGGTTGAGTAGTTTCAGAGTTCATCGAGGTCAAACACTGTGACAAGGAATTTTTATATCTAAAGATAGTAACCCATACTTTTTTTTTAATTTTTGTTATTTTTTGATATGTTTAATTTCAGTAAAATTTGATGAAAAAAGTTCTTCAAACAGATTATTTTTTTGTCTCATTAGAGAAATTTACTTTGATATGACAACGGTAACTAAACGACCTATTTCAATTTTATTGACAGATATCAAGCAAACTTATTTATCAATTTTTCTTTGTGAATATAAAATACAATCAAAACAAAAACATTTAATCGTGATCACAGGATAACTGAAGTAATGGTCATCACTACCTTCAAAAAACACGTTCCTAACTGTTGGAATTTATGTGCATATATTATTATTCATTCAATGAAAAATAAGCGTTCACTCAGTTAACCAGAAGACAAAACAATATAAGGAACCTATAGGATCAGTTTGCAGAAAAACAGTTTCAAATATACAATGAAGTGTGTAAAGTATTCATTGTCAAAGATAATGAGGACGATTTGTTGTTTAGCTAGCCTGCTAGCCTATACAGAAAAGGAGACGTAACACTGATGTAAGAATTACCTTCACAATAATTCGATTATCACTGTGGAATAATGAGTTGTTATGATTGTAGACCAATCAACTCCCACGCAGGGGTCACATGTCGTATGACGCCATACAGGTCGTTGTTGCTGGCAGGTTTAATGGTGTGCCTTGTGTCTTATTAATTTTGTTTCAAAACGCGATTATTACTATTTTTTGAGGGTTCGATTATTTTGAGCAGCTGTAAGCGCTTTCGTCGTCACGGAAGATTTCTTGAGTTTTGATATGATCTGAATTTAAGTGACCATGTCGGTTTAAAACAATACCTCGTGTCTTGTACGTGATTTCAGTATTTTCGGTGTATAGTTTTTATTAGTATATAAATAATAATAATATAACAATTAGTCTAGCCCAAAGTAAGCACTATAAGGCTTGAGTTATGGATACTACGATAGATAGATAAATTATAGTCATAGAAATATATATACATACACATGAATCTGTTACAAATGCTCCTATTCACTGCTAAAGGCAGGGTCGCTACCTTTGCACCAAATGATCGTTAATCATCAGCTATGGGTGAAAACTTTGAGGATAATCTACCACGCCGGTTCAGTACTGATAAATGATGATAAAGGAGCTTAAGATAGTAAAATTTTTGCCCATCCATTCAATAATCGGGTATTCTGAATATTGCTTAATATTAGCAATCACAGATCGCATACGCTAATAACTACGCTATTGAGCCTTTCATTATTTTTTTACACACTAATTAGCCTAGCCCAAAGTAAGCACTACACGGCTTATGTTTTAGATGCTAGGGTTACGGACAGAAATACATATATCACACACATATATGTTATGTTTATAGAATTGTATTTAAATCCATACCCATCACGCAGTTTTAAAAGATTATTCATCACACAAACATCTGGCCTCTCCGGTACTAGATCTCTGGACCTTCGATTTGGCAAACAGGATCGCCACCGTTGCAGCAAACTTTCGTTAAATTGGGTTATATTTTAATCACGTACCTGCTTTAATGGGAAATGTTTTTGAATAAACATTACTATTCATAAGTAGTCCGCATATCTCTTTTGTATAAAAGAAGGACTTTGTGGGTTTGTTACCATATATAGTTATCATAAGCCTAAGAATAACAGTTTTTATAATCAATTAACGTTACCATAGCAACGCGTGGCCGGGTTAGCTAGTTTAACTAAAAATATAAACTTAATGTACACTTTTTTTACAAGCTTTTAGTTACTTTCACTTATCCCGTTGCTGTAAATGTAATCTTGCAAGTTTAATTTGACCCACTTCCTGATTTCCGATTGAGCAGAAATTTTGCATGCATGTGTATATTGCGTGACAATGCAATATTATGATGACATGGAGCTGTAAGGTGGCCATAAGAATTCCGCCTTAAAACGACACAACCCCATCGAGTGTGGACTCGTTTGTTTCTTATTGACGAGTACTTTATTCCTATTTGGTAACCAGGGTCTGATGCTGGATTTGGTTTGAATTTTTAGTTCCTTTTATTAACAGCTTAGTTTAAAAAAAAATTATTACAGAAGCCGCCTGTCCGAATATATATTTGTGACGGAAATTACGTTCTATTAACATTATCGTGTAGGGTCAATGTCAAGACAATGCGACAATAACAATGATTGTATTGTTAATGTCTTTATCACTGTTTTGGGTACCCGCGAATTCAATCGTTGACCCTTGTTATGTGTACGTTTTGCAGTTGAAACAGTTTTACGCCTAGTCTTGATAAAAATTTACTGAAACTCAACTATAAAGGTGTTTTCAGACTACGCTATAGTATAATAGCATATAGTATATAGCTCACAGCACAACAATATCGCGCACCATACATTGCTATGGACACGTTCACACTGACATCGTATACGCTATAAAATTGTCCGATGCGCTATGTTCATGCTGTGCTATACCACGCTTCGTCCTCTTCCTCCTCCCTCATCCCCGGCCGTCCCGCAAGCGAAACGAACGACAACACGTCTGGACACGATCCTGTGGCTGCGACGGATTTTTGGCTGCCGCCAAATGCTTGCGATAATATCGCGTAATGTGAACGCCAAGCTATATAGTATAGCATTAGGTCCTTCTTTGCTATACTATATGGCACTATAGTATAGCGTAGTCTGAAAGCACCTTTAAGGCTGTGTCTTCGTTAGGCTACTAGTGAACGGTTAACTTCTTCAGGTCACTTCTCTATATATTTTGAACTAGCTTTCCCCCCGCGGCTTCGCCCGCGTGGACTTCGGTTATATTGCGGTATAAAGCACAACTATAAGAAAACTTCTTATTCCCACGGAAAAATCTAAGAAGCGCGATGTAACGCTGGATTATTCATATAATTCATTCCACTTCTTACGTATCTTAAAAAACACTTCGTTACCACGTTTTAAAAAACACCCAGCGCCATCTTTCGCATACCTCTAGAACTAAATAGCGTAAGCTATCATTCCACTTCTTACGTATTTTAAAAAACACATCGTTACCATGTTTTAAAAAACACCCAGCGCCATCTATCGCATACCTCAAGAACTAAATAACGTAACTAATACTTATACCAATTAGTAATTCGTTGACTTTAGTGATTTCAGGATAAGTAGATGTAAGAAAAACAATTTAGACGATAAAACAAATTGTACGTCATCCCTCGAGAATTCCTCATTTTCGAGGATTCATTTTCGTATCATTTAGCTTCAAAATTTACATGTTCATATTCGTTTGCAACATATAAGTAGATGTAAGAAAAACAGTTTAGACGATAAAACAAATTGTACGTCATCCCTCGGGAATTCCTCATTTTCGGCGATTCATTATCGTATCATTTAGCTTCTAAATTTACATGTTTATATTCGTTTGCAATATTTTACGTTGTTTTAAACGACACACAGCGCCATCTACAATCCATCCATCAAGCAAACAATATTTTTGTTTTTCCTCGGGAATATCATTTTTTCCAGGATAAAAAGTACCCTATTATTTAATCCGGACTTTTATCTTTACGTCTGCAAAATTTCAAAGCAATCGGTTCAGTATTTACGGCGTGAAAGCGGAACAAACAAACAAACAAACTCACTTTCCGATTTATAATATTAGTAAGGATGGAGTGTCCATACTGAATGAAGTATTCTCTTTTCTTCTAAAAGATAATAACAATAATAATATTCGCTGCAATTAGCCTAGCCCTGTAAGTAAACACTGTAAGGCTTTTGTTATGGTTACTAGGATAATGGATAGGCATACATATATGATACATAAATATTTAATATTCATAGGAATATAATACATATAACATACTTTTAATATATTATTCGAGCTAGTCCCCTTGAGGTAAAGCTGACATCTTAACCGATGGGCTGAAGTCTCCTTAAATTATAATAAACAATACGATAACTTATCGTACGTAGTTTGTGGTGTTTCGCTTGCCGACTCATTCAGTGCAGTGCAGTACTTACTTGCGCAATTCACTTCAAGTAGGTGGCGAAGTAGGCTCGCTACGCCTGGCGAAGAATACTTATACGACGACCGACTGAAGAAATCCGTGGGAGAGTCGCTCGCATACTAGATTTGATGTTAAAGTCACTCTAATGTACCCGGTTCGATCCCCGACCGATACGACCGTGATTGTAGGAAACAATTTTTTCTAAATGGGCTATTAAGATGTGGGTGTTGTGGTACTGTAATCTATTTTAATGTGTTCGCTCTTTATCCCGATTAAGCCCGGGGCCAAGACAGGGCGTATGATAGAACGAGTTAACCCAGAAGGTATTCACCCTGGCTTTAAAACGGACGGGTTATAAGTACTCAGAACCACTCCTTTGCTGTGCGCATTATGAAAGATGTTGAGTAACGCTGGGTGCGACAGGAAGGAATAGCAACCAAGAAGGTTGGTAGCCCGCAGTGTTGTTGTTTCTGATTGCCATAACAATAAAATTTTAACTTCTTATTTTGGGTTCAAAACAATGTATGTGATGATATCTAATATTTATTTAATTTCCCTTAACCGACGAACTTGTGATCTCTGCCTACCCCCTAAGGAGAAAGACGTGATTGTATGTTTGTACTATACTCGCCGTTTGGAGTCAGCCAGCCTCTCACTTTTAGCTTCATTTGTATTCACAATGTAAAAATTGGTGAGTTAAGGATAGACGGCCGAGGCCCATCTCGCCGACGTAACACTTGAACCCATTCGGAACATAAGTCTTGTGTGTACTACACACTAAGTAATGTAAATGGGTGAGGCACTAAACCCTTATAAAAAATAACTATAAATAAATTATAGCAGTGTTTGTGAGAGTATATAGTATACGTATTGTTACGAGTTAGGGTTCGAAGGATTTCTAGAGAAAGACCTGCTGACACTTTTGAAGACTTTATTCACTAGCATTAGGTCCAATATAAAGCACTAGGTCTAAACACTAAGCACTAACGATGTCCTAGGTCGTAGCCAAGTCGTAGGTTTCACTGGTATCACTCTTGATCACTAGTTTTTACTCTTAGTCGCCTCGAAGGTAGCTCAAACTGAACTGAACTGGCTCGCCTCTCTGCGGCTATTTATATGGGCCAAGACTAGTCATAGACCATTCCAGAAAGTTCCTTTCTGGAACGTACCCTCGCGCGAACGTGGTCGACCGGGTTGGATGACTCTGGAAAGTTCGCGCATGTACCCGGTTTTCGAGACTATACTTCTATATAGTTCCACAGTAGTTCCTCTAACGCCATCTAGTATTGAGTAGGGGTTTCATGATGTCTTTGTGCTTTGTGTGTTCGTAACAGTATTTATTTTTAGTTTATTATTTTAATAAGAATATAAGTCGAAGGAACCTCTGGTCGGTCCTTAAATATACTGACCAAAGTCATCCACAAAAACTATAATATGGAACTATTAGGACACACTTCTCTCGAATAGTGAGAACTGCTGTGTTTTATAAAACGAAACCATGGTGAACTACTGGTGATTACCCATTTTTTTTATTTAATAAGAAAACGTTTTGATATCAGTACATTAAACCAAAACGCATTTCGATATTAGCAAATAACAGCAACCCACCAGCAGAATATGGTTTTTAACCACTTGGGCTGCATTAGAGTTAGCGGTGATATAATAGTCGTGATCGATGGAATGCGTCTAGTGTTATCTAAAGCGCAACAATCGATTGATGTGCAGCGTGTAGTTGCCCGCCAGACGCTGGCAATTTATTAGGAGTCTCCGTTTGATGTTAAATATAGGAATAGCCGAACGGCGCAAGAGTGCGAGCGCTGCACTTGTGAATATATTGGTGCACCCTTTTTGGATGGGTAGAAAAACTTCTTCATTTTACAAGGTTACAATAAGATTTAAAATACATCTACAAAAATTAACCACATTGGGTAGAATTCTACCTGAGAGCTTGGAGATGTGGTTTTAGAAATATGACATCGTGAATGCTAAAAAATAAAATACAGTTAAGTTACAATTTAAGCAATCCTTAAATCTGAAATAAACTAAATTTATTCATTAAAGATGGCGTATAAATGTAGATTTATAAAAAGTAAAATACATAGTTTTAAAATGGAATACGTGTCAAAATCGTTGTTGTGGTTTTGACTGAAGCAACAATAAATCCCTACGTTTTTTTTGTTTACGGACAAGATATTTATTATTTTATTACATATGTATTGTGTCCGCTGCGCCATTGTAGGTATGGTTCAGTTTATTTACATTGTTTTTAACCATTGAGAAAGCCAGTGCCCCAACAGTGGGGACAAAAAAAGGTTGATAATGATGTATTGTATGTGGAGGAGTATTCAATAGCATTTTCACTCTGCTTTTGCTGAGGTTAGGAAGGATTTTTCTGTAATGGACAATCAAAAAAAAAAATTCTCTCGAAATCTTGTTTATCGGCATTGAAAGCATGTCGTGAGTTATGGCATGGCCCTCCATTTGGAGTTTTAATAAATCGTTGATAATGATGACTTTATAATATTATTAGGTGCAATTATGTTCCTTTATTCACTTGTCATTCCGCTTCCGCGCGCCCCACCCCTCTCAACAGTCCCAATGCTGAGAATTGTGAAAAAATGTCGGACTCTTAGATAAAAATGCAATTTTCATAAAGCATCATAAAGCTAGGACCAAGCAAAAATACTACCGTAAAGCTGATTAAATAAAGTATCCAGCACATGATACTTGGATCTCTGTAACTCAAAATTTTTTCGTAATAAAAAAAATACAGTAGGCCACGCTGTTATTTGAATATGGTAGCAATAGCTACCAGGGATTAGAAGAAGTAGTGTTGCCCAAATGCAAGAACAAGACGAGACTTAGCCAGTCTTGGTCTTGGTCTTGCGCCAATACACCTGGTCTTGGTCTTGGTCTTGGTCTTGCGCTTGCAGTCTTGGTCTTGGTCTTGGTCTTGCAGCAAGAGTCTTGCAAGTCTTGCAATTACCTATTAGTCTATTGCTATTTATTAAAGTTTACTTTAAATCTTAGAAAAACGTATTAGAATTGGAACATTGTGAGCTTGAATTAACATAGCCATAGTAAAGATCAATCAGATTAATAAATAACTGAAGATTTGATAAGAAAGTCGAAAAATCAACTGACCTATATGTCGTTTTCCATGGAAGTAACTGTTTCTTAATAAACATTTATGATTTATAAGCTTACATTTGCTAAAACATGTAAAAAAACAAATTAATTACAATAACTTGACTGTATTTTAAATAACAATGTCTGTCTAGAAAGAGATTGAACCCTCAACTTGCATGAAATTTAATAAAAGAGTTTTATGATTTATCATTTATTTCAATCAAAAATAAAATACAACACAAATCAAACATAACAGTACACAACAGCTTTATCATTAGGTTATGTTACTTTATATCAATTCTTTTGACCAAGAATTAATACAAAGTAACCATCTGGCTGACTCATCACTTAACCTATTTCTATGTTTTCTAATTACTAATGATGCTTTAGAAAATAATCTCTCAGCAGGTACTGAAGTTGCAGGTATTGAGAGAAAATCACGGGCCATCTTCGATAAAGTCGGATACTCTGTCTCATGCGTCCTCCACCAATCTAAAATGTCTTCCGAGCTGGCAGTTCTTGGTTTTCTCAGGTACTCCTCCAACTCGTCTATCACTAAGCCTTGAAGACAAGATCCAGATGACGTCGAGGGACATTCATAGAGTTTATCAAAGTCTATAATGTCTTCATCTTCATCACATACTTTATTTTCTTTTCTTGGCAATTCCAGAGATTTGTTCAGTGAGTGTAGACTTTTATATTCTTCATAAAGTTCATTGAACTTGCGCAGACTTTCTGTTTTAAGTTGCTTCCCCCACATTGTCAGGTCAAAAGTCTGAGCCTTATGCCTTGGGTCTAAAATTAAAGAAGTACAATAAATCCAGTTGCTCTTCTTATAATGTTTAAGCATTTTGTCTCGAGCTGCTTGGAAAGCTAGAATGAGCCTTTCATCCACTTCAGATCGATTAGGTTTCTCATCTAACTGTTTTACCATGGATTCAATTTTATCTAGCAAGAGATTGAATGATACAATGACTAGCGGTAATGTAACATATTTGTCTCCACCAAGTTTTGTACTTAAAAGTTTAAAGTTTATTAGAAATTTATGTAATTTTTCGAGTACCTGCCATTCACTAGCTGTGATTTGAAAATCATTCAATTCGGTGACAGAACTGCACAATATGTTAATGCCCGCTCTCACTTTTAAACCAAATCCAATCATATCATGTGTGGAATTCCATCTTGTTGGACAGTCAAGAATGGCATTTAGATTTGATGGCACGCCAGCTGCTTCACAAGCAGACTGAAACTTCTTCTTCACTATCTCACTTCTTTTTATTTTACTGGAAATACTGCGTAACTTTGTTACAGATGTACGCGAGTCAGCAATATTTGGTGCATATTCTTCATCTTCCTCAGTTTCGTCTGCATAGTCTTCAAACTGCTGATCTTGCGCGTTAGTGTCAGACTCACAGTGTAATGCTAAGGTCTCTAATAAATCTTGTACACCAAGGTTTAAAATGTGAGCAAAGCACCGGAAATGTTGATTGTCTGAATCAAAGTGTGGCAACTGTTTGCCCAGTTCATACATAAATTTGGTATTTGCAGTTGCGTTGTCGACCGTGATACCTTGTATTTTATCAATTATGCCATATTCCAATAAACATTCATGGAAAATCGTTGCAATATCTTCCCCAGTATGTCGACCGCGTGATGGTATAAAATCAAGAACTACAGATCGATACTTCCATTCGTTGTCTATATAATGCATAGTAACCCCGTAGTAACTCCTACCAGCAATTGACGTCCACCCATCAATGGTAAATGACATTTTAGATGATAATTGTTGAAGTCGTTCCTTGAGATTAAATTGGAGCTCTTCAAATCGCTCTTTGACTTTCCTTCTAAGTGTAGACCTTTTAGGAAACTCCATATTAGGGCAAATACGTCGAAAATATACTTGTGTAGCTTCGTCATCGAAAAATGAGAAGGGAAGATATTTTTTCACTACCCAATCAACTGTAGCTGTCGTGATGTTGTCACTGCTGTTTTCCGACTGAAATAAAACAATAAATCTTGTGTTATTATTTAAAACATACTAGGTTTGAGCGTTTAGGAGGAGGAGGTTTGTTGTTGTTAAATCGAGAAAATCGTTAAATTGACATTTGTTATATTAAGGTTGCACTGTACTGTAATTTACCAAAATAAAGTACTTAGTTGTTACTGGCCGATTATGAAAACAAATGAAAATATAGGTGTTTATAAAAATATTTAAGACGATAATTACATACTTAATATGTCGCACCCCTAGATGAAAACACCACTAACTCAAAAATACTTACGTAAGTTAATGGCGTTTTTGAAAGTATCGCATGAACAGCTACGCGGAGTTAAAATTCCCGTAGCGACAATTTCGACCATTGTTAAAAATGACGCGAAATATGTACCTATGTATTACTATTTTATCAATATCTATAAAATATTCCGAAGTCAGTTTAAAGTCATTTGTTCAAAAAAGACTTTTTTGAGTTCCTGGAGTTTTCATATAAAAAAAATATATTCTTACCTGTCCACTTCTTCCAGCGGTTACTAAAAAGCTTGTGATATCTCCACTTAATTTTGGTTTAACAGGAAGAAATATTTGTGATTCCTTTTTGTGGAAAGATATTAGATGTTTCCTTAAGCCTGAAGTGTTTCTGTTTTTCATTTTTATTTCAGTCTTTTTATGTTGGCACAATTTACACAAGGCAGTTTGGGATGCATGAATTATTTCGAAAAACTCCTCAAATTTGCTTTTGGGTCTTTTAGATCTGTGACTCAAACTCTCGTTACTCGGACTAGAATAATTTGAATCTTCGTCACTCATATTAAATTGTACACGTGATACGTTTTTAGAAAACAACAAGAATTAGTAAAAACAATTATTAAGTTAGACTCGAAGCACAGCTCAATTGGAAATGACTGGAATTAAAATAATTCCTTTGTTTATAGTACGTTTCCTTGCTTTCTACCGCGCCGCCTCGCCACGTGCCGGCTCTATTAAAAGGATGCCGCCGCAAATCAAACGATGCCGCGTGCGGCGTACAAACACAGATTATTACCTACTTGTACAGACGCGACGCGTGAATAAAATATATGTAAAGAATTAGTGCCAATCACTATTCTTTACATATAAGTGAATGTTTTGGCGTACATCTATACTAATCTATACTAATATTATAAAGCTGAAGAGTTTGTTTGTATGTTTGATGACAGAAGTTTTAAAATAAATAAATAAATCCTGAACGTCACTATACCTCCAAAGTTACTATTCTTCGTGGGCGAAGTCGCGGGCACTGCTTGTAAATACTTTTTTTTTTTTTTTATTTATTTTTTTTTATTTATTTATTTCATATACAAGAAAAAAAAATACAAAGATACAATTTAGTCCCACAAAACCGACTTGTCGGTTTGACTGAGGGATCTTTAGTCTCTTAGCTTATAATTATAATTATGTAGGTATATAATACAACTATAACTGTATCAGGTAAAGTTAAGTGCACAATAATTGGATTTAGACTGAATTACAACAAACTGAAGGAAAATTTAGCGGTGATAATAATAAGATACAATTGTTGTAAGATATAAAATACGTGTGTAAAAAACAACCACGCCTCCGAGCCCTCAGATGGGCTCGGAGGCGTGGTTGTTTTTTACACACGTATTTTATATCTTATAGAAATATTGCATTGTGAATGCAAAAAAATAAATAAAAACATACAATTGTTGTGTTAAATAGTAGTCATCAGATAATCTTTTAATATTTTTTTAAATTTATTTTTATCCGTTTCACATCTAATAGTTTCGGGCAACGAATTAAGAAGATATGGTATACGCTTCTGTAAAGTTCTGTCACCAAAATAATTTTGAACCCTAGGAATTACAAATTTCTTTTTTGAAGTGGCTCTAGTGATCTGGTTATGATTTATGTATTCAAAAGTGGAGACACACTCTCGGCTGCCGTGATTATTTACTAATAATAAATCGCAGGCTTTTTATTTTATTAGTAGGTAAGTACCTACGCTTTTTATATTATTTTATTAATTATGTAGAATTTTTTTACACGTTTCAAGTATATTTAAAAGTGGCTACAATATTTATCAAACGGGTGATATTTGAACACTTTTTTGCTATTTTTTCTTGTAAAAACTTAAGAAATATAATGACTAAATGTACAATAATAGTACCTAAGTAATTAGTTTAAAACCATATAATCAATATTATAATATATACTTACTAGAATAAATTATTATGACATCTACTACCTATCCTTACCATTTTATTCTAATCATAATACTACTTGCGTGATCAGTATAATGTATTCATTTTCATTATAAGCACTCTGAAACTTATTTATTCTTTGGAACACCTGTAGGTACTCTTAAAATTCGAAATTATTTTGCATGAGTATACCTACGCCTACGCCCTGTGGCGGCAATCAAATAGTGTCAAATGTTGTGATTTCGGCGCGGCGGCAACGATTGTTGTATATGATTTCAAAAGAAGCCGCCGGCGCGTGTATTATAACCATGTGCTTCCGAAAAGCAGCAAATTTCTTTGAGAAGTAAGTACAAAACCTTTGATGCCGCATTATCAAAGTGCCGATGGTTAAAACATAACTATGCATGCACTCAGTTTGATTTTAATGGATATTTTTTTATTCGCTATGTAGGTATGTTTATGGTATTAGTCGTAATGCGCATAGATCCAGTTTTTCATATTCTTTGATACAGTTTTTTGCGTCTCATAGAATTCCTAAGCGTACCTATACACCGAACTGTTACACCTAACTACTCCGTGAAATAGCGCTAAGTCCTAGCTGCAAGACGCAAGAGTCTTGCAGGCTTAGTCTTGTTCTTGCTCAAGTCTTGCACGGTCAGTCTTGGTCTTGGTCTTGCTAAAAATACGCGGTCTTGTTCTTGGTCTTGGTCTTGCAAAAACGCAAGAACAAGACCAAGACTGCAAGACCAAGACTGAATTTGGGCAACACTAAGAAGAAGTCACTCCCCTGCTGATGTTGCAAGTGTCCACAGGCTAGAGCTTACCAGCCCGCCTCTATATTTGTTTATGAGTCACATTATTTACGTTACAGTTTTTTTTAAGCATTTAACGGCAATATTTTTTTCTAAAAAGATTATTATTAGAAAATTTTCTTAAGATATGAGTGTTGTATTCAAATTATCTCGTATATTACATGTTGTTAACGTATAAACTGGTAATAAAGTCCTAGATTTCTACACGAAAATATATGAAAATATTACACTTTAATAAACCCGTTTCATAGCATTCTCAATTATGTAGTCATTTTGGCATAAAAACGGCACCGTTGTTGCGTGGCGTCACGACACCACGTTGCAACAATGTTGCAGCGAACACGACTGCTGCATCACTGCACCTCGACACGATATCGTTAATATTACCTACTTGTTTACCATTTTTAAAGATGCAGTTTTTTGCAGAGAAATGTGCCATAATTTAAAAAAAACCGTTTCAGTCGATCACAAATCTTATTATTCACTATTAATACCTTCGGATGGTAGCGAATGACTTTGCAAACGAGAAATATGTTTTATTTCTTAACACTTCATAAAACAACCAGACTTTATAAAAGATCGTGGGAACTACAGCACTAACTATATTCCAACTGTGTGAATCAACTTGCCCTTGAAAAACATTAAAAACTGTGGCATAATTTATTCAATACTTTAAGTACGGCTTTTGTTATTCTTGGATATACATTAATAATTCGTCGCCATCATATTTTCTTATTTAATATCGACAAAAATAACGAACAAAAAGCTCCGAGCAAGGCATTACTTATCCCTCGGGTAAAAATTTGTTTTGTAACTTTTCTATTCATAGTTATTTCAAATCGGAACCCAATGTGGTCAGACTGGAGCCTCTGAAAACCAGCTTCAACTATTTGACGGTGCCAAATTGTAAATACGATAAAAGTACTTTTTTTTATAAACAAGCCAATATTATCACTTGTTAATTAAAGGAATTGAAAAGTTAATAAGCCCTAGATCGCTGGGGTTGTGTAGTTTTATTACGGAATCTTGCAGCTCTATCATCAGATCAGTTCCATGAAATCATAATATTTCATTTTCTCGCGATATACTTATGCATACAAAATTTCAGCTCAATCGAGAAAGTGGGTCAAATTTAACTTGCAATTACAGACACCGGATCAGGTACTTAATTACTCACTGAACTGGCACAGCGACCCGAAATGGATCTTGGCCTCAGATACAAGTTTTCGCCATTCTGCTCCATCCACAACCACCTGTCGCCAGTCTGACCTTTGTAGGTCCTTTTCGTCCTGGTCCAACCAGCGATATCCGAGGCGTCCCACCGGGCGTTTCCCGGTTGGTATGCTCTTTTTACAGCCCGATCCGACTTCATTCTTTCAACATGGCCGAGCCAGCGCAGTCTAGCCGACTTATTTCGCCAATAATGTTCGGTTCGGCCACAAGCTCTTCTATGTGTTTATTTATATGCAATGTACTGGAGTGTCACAATACACTCCAGTACATTGCAAACACAAACAGCATAACTTTGCAATGGATCAAAGGACATAGCAACTCACTAGGCAACGACGCGGCAGATGAACTAGCCAAAAGGGGTTCAAATGGAACGGTGTATGGACCGGAACCATTACTGCCCATACCCATGGCACAAATTAGAACATGGCTGCGTACAAAAACAGAGGAAAACCACCAAACAGAATGGAACAATAGTGTAGGCTGCAGGCAAACAAAGAACGCCATTCCGGTGGCTTCGAAGAAGCTTGCCCGCAACCTCACCAGACTAAACAGGGACGAAATCCGCAAAGTACTAGGTACTATAACCGGACACAGTCCTCTGAATAAACATCTATTTACCATAGGTGTGACTGATAGCCCTCTGTGCAGAGGCTGCATGGAGGCGGAGGAAACGCCACATCACGTGCTCTTGGAGTGCAGGAGCGTGGCCGATCAACGGGCACGTTTTCTCCAGTCTCCAAAATCACTACCGGAAGCTTGTAGTAACCTGAAAAGGCTACTCGCCTTCTGGAATGGACTAGGATGGCTGGAGTAAAGGAAGAATAATCAATCACGTACAATGGCCCAATCAGGAGGCTAAGTGCGGAAAATGCCCCGTAAAACTAACTAACTAACTAAGCTCTTCTATTTCGGCATTCTTTCTCAATTGGTAAAGTTAATGGAGGTTAATAAGTGAGTGAAGGCAATACAGTAGGAAATAGATTCAAAATATTAATTTAACCTCGTAATTCCACATCGGTGTTTGATATAAACTGCCATTCGCCCACTCGCTATTCAAGCGTTAATCATCCGTCGGACAGACTGTAGCGTATCGTGCAATGTTTATCATTTTTTATTCGAAGACGCAGCATTAGTTGTGAATAATCTAACTGAACAATCATTACATATTAGAAATAAGTGACAGAAAATTGATGAAGAGCAACTTCACACCTTAACTCATCGCCTCAAAATTGCTTTTCTGTCGGTCTTTTACAGAATATACTGCGGAGAGTGTGCTCAGGAGCTCCATAAGCTCACACCGCCATCTACTTTCTTCATTCGGGCATTCAGATGCACTGTAAGCTACCACCCTTTCTTGGTTGCTATTCCCTATTGTCGCACCAAGCGCTTCTCAACATCTTTTATAATGCGCACAGTAAAGGACTGGAACTCCCTCCCTGCGTCTGTATTTCCGAGTACTTATAACTCGTCTATTTTCAGAGTCAGGGAGAATAGGCACCTTTAGGTTAGTTAACAGAAAACTATATAAAAAAACAAATAGTTGGGATTTGAAAGTAATACAAAGAAAACTCCTTATTTTTCATAATACAGCTCCTATATTTCGTGAACATTGATATTTATGTCCCCACTATATCCACACAAGTATTTGTTTTTCAAACAGAATAGCCTAACACTAAGTCTGGTGTTATGAATACTAAGATAACGGCAAGACAAACATATATGATACATAGATATTCATAGAAATATATATAAAATTCCAGCACTCATACTAATACTCGTATTAAACCACACAAATACAAATACCTGCCCCTTTCGGGACTCGAAGCAAAGACCGTCGATGCGAAAGGCAAGATCGCTATCATTCCTCCTTTTCAATTAAATTATCACAAACACCAGAATCCAACTAGTATATTGTTCACTGTGTATATTTTTATGGACAACGTCTGCTGGAATTCGGTTGCAGCGTGGTAATTAATCAAAAATGGCATTTTTAGAGCGTTATATCGGTCTTGACCTGACCCAGTTCAGCGAATGGAGGCGGGTTCCATGTTCGATGGGCTCGCTCCATTTTTGCTGAGTGAAATACCTTCGATTGTAGCTTAAGATTTTTCAGGCTTTTTCAGCTAAAGGCATTTTCAGTTCTTAAACTTCTGCACAAATTTGATTTATATAAACACTAGTTTTCCGCCCGCGGCTTCGCCCGCGGGGAATTCGGTTATATTGCGGTATAAAGCAATAGCGTAAGCTATCATTCAACTTCTTACGTATTTTAAAAAACACATCGTTACCATGTTTAAAAAAATACCTAGCGCCATCTATCGCATACCTCAAGAACTAAATAACGTAACTAATACTTATACCAATTAGTAATTCGTTGACTTTAGTGATTTCAGGATAAGTAGATGTAAAAAAAAAACAATTTAGACGATAAAACAAATCGTACGTCATCCCTCGAGAATTCCTCATTTTCGAGGATTCATTTTCGTATCATTTAGCTTCAAAATTTACATGTTCATATTCGTTTGCAACATATAAGTAGATGTAAAAAAAACAGTTAAGACGATAAAACAAATTGTACGTCATCCCTCGGGAATTCCTCATTTTCGGGGATTCATTATCATATCATTTAGCTCCTAAATTTACATGTTTATATTAGTTTGCAATATTTTACCTTGTTTTAAACGACACACAGCGCCATCTACAATCCATCCATCAAGCAAACAATATTTTTGTTTTTCCTCGGGAATATCAATTTTTTCCAGGATAAAAAGGATACCCTATTATTTAATCCGGACTTTTATCTTTAGGTCTGCAAAATTTCAAAGCAATCGGTTCAGTAGTTACGGCGTGAAAGCGGAACAAACAAACAAACTAACTCACTTTCCGATTTATAATATTAGTAAGGATTTTAACAGTTAAGAAAGTGCCCGATTAAAATATTGTGAAGGTAGTAGAAATATATAACGACCATTATGTTAGTCATCCTGCGATCACAACTCCCGTAAAGGAGTCGAAATGTCAGGATTAAATATAAAACAAATTATGCGCAAAATCCGTAAAAAATGTTTTATCCAAAGGCATTACATAATAGATATTCTTGTGTGATTCTCCTAAGTTTGTGTTTTATTTTACTCAGTTTAGTTTAGTTGTTTGCTATTTTTATTTAGATGGTCATTTTTTTATGGACGATTTCCGTAGTTGAGTAATTCACTTACTGGTTTTCATCCTAAAGCCACTCTTGGTCAATGTAGAGAACGAACTTTTCTATATTGTCTCAAGTCTGGGTGCTGTGGTACCGTCTTTGTTTCTGAATCCAAAACACGTGTTCTTTAGTTGCTTAACTTGGCTTCAGAACAATGTATGTGATGTTTATCTATAATCTAAGATCACAATGGTTTGTATGTTTGTCTGTCCGCTCTTTTTCCCGCTCTTTTCCATTGTATCAATAACGTTACCATAGCAACGCGTTAACCGCAAGTAGTTCGTCTACCAGACGCTAGATGGCGCTAATGGAAAAATATTTAATAATAGAAAAAAATTATACTTAGTAGTTTATATGTATAAGTTTATTATATTTATATCATGTCCAAGTCGTTACTTTTATTGATAGCTTAGAATGTGAGAATAAATGCTAAATATACAGTTTTATGACCGGTTTATCTAGCGATTAATGAACATTACTGAGACACCAACGGTAGAAATAGAGTGTGATTTTATTTATACCCCATTAGTGGATGATTAATCTATATATATATAAACATATATGACACAGTGTTTGACCGCGATGAACTCCGAAACTACTCAACCGGTTTTGTTGATTTTTTTTATAATTTTGCTGGATTTGTTAAGACTTATAATAGGTTTCATTTTAATTTATAACACAGCAACGTGTGGCCGGGTCAGCTAGTATACTATACTTATGTGTTCTATTAGTTATATAGTACTAGCCATGTTTATAAACTAATTCATTGTTGATTTAAATATTATTCCTTAAGCGATGGTCCTGGGTTCGAGTTTCGGAACGGGCAAATGCTTTTGTGATGAATACGAGCATTTGTAGTTTAGTATGAGTATTTTTATATATTTCAATAATTATTACATACCTATGCATAATATATGTATGTCTATCCGCGCTACCCTTGTGTCCATAACACAAACCTTATAATGCTTACTTTGTGCTAGGCTCACAGGTGTGAACATAAGAAATATTATTTTTTAAACGAATAGTTCCTAAATTGAGGAACGTGTCCGATAAAAATATTGGAAGATATAAACACATGTATGAAAACCATTAGCTTAGTCATCCTGTAATCGCGGCAAATCTTAAGGAGTCGAAACTTCAAGATTAAATATTCAAACCAGAATAAACGCGTCATGAAACCGGTAAAAGTGGTTTAATTTGAAGTGCAATAAGAGCAAAAGTGTATTAACTAAATATTTATATATTTAATTTTACTGTACTTGTGTATGTCACTGAACCCCTAAACGGCTGGACCGATTTGAATGATTTTTTTGTATGCGTTCGGGTGGGGATGGATGGGCCCTGGATGGTTTAGATTCACAAATTCAGCCCGGCAGATGGTGCTGCAGTCGGCACAGCAACGCGTTGCCGGGTCAGCTTGTAGTAAATAAATTCATCAATAGTATAAAGTGTGAACGTTACTACATTGAGATTATTACACAGATGTGACATTCGATTTCGCGTAGATCGCATTCCATTAAAAAAATGACTCGCCATTTTTCAATTATAGAAGCATAGTATACAGCTGGTAATTGTATAAGCGCTGCATAATTCCAGCATTAATCTCGTTACGCGCCACCGACGAGTCGTCAAACACGACCTAATCTGACGTGCCCTAGTTTGACTATGAATGGAGTAGTTAGTTGCGAACGCACAGTCAAGTGATAACAGTATATATATTTTATAATATACATTTTTTACCTTATTGCAATCAAAGTTAAATTTGATATTAAGAATTGATATTTATTTAAGAAAGAAACAAAGAAGAAAAAAGAAAACATTTGTACTCAAATACCTACACAACAATAACAATATATATATATGACAAATATGAAAGAAACACTTTTTTTATGCGCAAAATCTGAAAAAAAAAGTGTTTTATTGTAATGTGTCATGTGCGCGGAAGTGTAAGAACTAAATAAATATCAAAGAAATAAACAAAATAGGTTTCTATTATAAATAACATAAAAATATACAAAAAAATAAAAGGTGTCCGGTATGAAAAAAATATGAAGCGTAACATTTAATGATCGAATGACAGCGTTTCGTTTTTTCTGCGAAAACTTTCATGCGCACCTTTCACTTTTATTTTGAAGGTTTATTTTATCATTTTCTGTGACTGTTCTAAGACAATTGTTCTCCTTTAGAGTAGACACACAGACTTCATAAATATTGCCCTTTGTAAAATTTAAAATTCTTAGCCATTATGAAAATGAAATGTATAAAGAAAATAGTTTGTATTAATTAACCTTTTTGACGAAGTAATTAAATTGGTTAATAAGAGTTTGATGGTTTAAAACTTTAATTTTTTATCACAACGTGAGAAATGATGAGTATGCTTTCGACCTGTCCATTTGATTGACTTTTATAATACCAGGACTGTGCCTGGATCCAATAGGAGTTCATTCTAACTGTTCTCGCTTGTGAAAAAAAAACTCTCTATCACTTTTATTCGTATTAACTGTGAGAATTATGTCCAATATAGAAAATAGTTTGCTCAAAACTTTTGTTAGAGCTACAAACTTCTGAGTATCCTTCTCCACTGCGTGTTTAATTTATAAGACGATGTAGATTTTAAACTAGAAGTAGTGTAATTTTCTCAATATTATTTCCCCATGAGCGTCGTACATTCCATTAGGAAAAGAATAGGAATTATTGCATTAAAAAAAACAATCAATATTATAATTTGCTGGTATTTACATTACGAACGTAGGCATACACTATGCGCGGGCGCATTGCGAGTGAATCACGCGGTCGCGACCTCGACCGGCGCGGGCGGCGTCGGCCAGTGAAAGTGCCTCCTTGCTCCGCTGACCGAGTCGTAGTCTGCCCCAAGTTACGTCATAATCATAAGGCCTCGATTACACGGTGACCTCTCAACTGTAGACGCGGCTCATGTGTGACAATGCGTCGCTTCTTATTGACGACACCTACCTTTACGATAAATTATTTTAATAGAAAGTGAATTCTAAGGCGGGAAATGAACCCGCAACCTTTGGAAGTCCAGACCAATGCTCCCCCAATCGAGCTACCGAGCCTTGTGAACTTTGAGTTTTCTAGTATTTTTCTTTTAAAATAATTTATCTTATAAGGTAGCTTTAACACTAACACATGTTACATAATTAACTTTGACATTCTTTATAATAGTGCTAATCATTTGAATATGATTTGCATGCTATTGCCTATAGCTCAGTAGGTCACACTACTTAAATAATATTATATGATGTGATTGACTTGCTGCACTGGACATGATTCAGTGCACAGTTGAGAGACTCGTTAGTGACAGCAAATCGGTGACGAGCAAGCTTCACATCTTAACTCATCGCCACAAATTGCCTGTCTGTAGGTCTTCTATAGAAAGTACATTGGAGAGTGTGCTCAGGAGCTGCATATGCTCATACCGCCATCTCCCTTTTTCCATCAGACATGCAGACTCACTGCGGGCTACCACCCTTTCTTGGTTGCTATTCCTACCTGTCGCACTATGAGCTTCTCAACATCTTTTATAATGCGCACAGCAAAAAAGTGGATCACCCCTCCCTACGTCTGTATTTCCAAGTACTTTTTTTAAGCCAGGGTAAATAGGGTTCGTTCTGGGTTAGCTCGTTCCTTCTTGGTTTCTGTCTTAGTCCCCCCCGAATAATAAATTAAGTCTTGAATTTATGAATGGTAAGTCATATGCATATGCTTTATTTTTAATTCAATATTTATTAATACATTGGTATTCATTAAATAAAAACGTTATATTAATTTTGCATGCTATATTTTAATATAAGTAGATAACAAAACGTCAAAATTCTACTGATATGTGTACCACCATTTTATACCACCCTATTGAATGCAAATAAACATATTCTTCTTAAGAGTCGGTTAAAAAGTATCTTAATGAACTGAACTTGGGTCACAATGGTCTAGGTTGGTAGGCGACTGTATCATAATTAAATATTGTAACTGCAGACCCAGTTTGTGCTATTTGTAAAATGTATCTTATACAGTACTCCAATAAAAGAAACTCTTTCGTCGTATACGAATACATGCTGAATTTATTTTCAGTCAATTGACTTAATAGAATAGTGACGTCATGATTCATTAATTATTGCCTTACAAAGAAACTCCGTTTTGATAAAAAAATAGTGGTAAAATAAAAAAAAAAGGTGATAAAAATAATTCCATGGAATTTTACTCTGGACACTGTATAAGAATTATTATGAGACACTTTATAGTCTTCACCGCAATAATTATCCTGACCGCAAGTCAATACAAAAAGATTTTGCATTCCTGACTGGTCTACTCAGCTATAAAAAAAATACCTTATGATAGAATATGTTTTTTTAAGTCGTGAATAGGTAAGCGTTTGGTTGATGTAACGGCCGCCTTTTAAAATCAATTATTAAAATAAATTAACTATCTCAATTTATCCTTTCGCAGGTGCTGATATGTCGTTCCAAGGAGAGTACGCCGCCCAAATGCTGGGTCTGTCCGGGGGTGCGGAGGGTGCGCGGGGGGAGGAGCCTGCCCGGCCGCCTTCGAGACCCGCGGACCCCGCCCCTCCCGCCCCCGCTCCCCCTTCTCCATTCAGGAAGGAGGAGAAGGAAACCAACCACGTGGCCAACAACAAATTCAACAATGTGAGTATCATTTCTACGCCTGTCCTTGTGTTTTTCTACTTAAGGTCCATACTCCCTTGGCTCGAAGGTTGATGCATGACCTCCATTCTGAAAGTTACCAAATAGAGACGAGGATCAGATCTCTTGCTGGATTTAGGAGACGTCCACAAATATACTGAAGTTGTCTTTGAATAATATTTCATCCTTAAAGCGATGTGATGAATACAAATGTTATGGGGATGAAGAGATATCTTAGGCTTGGAAGGACAGATTTCTTTGCGCTGCACTTTATTGGCATAGCAACTGATCTGAATGCGCAAAATATTGGGATATCAACCTTACCAGATATTTGCTCGTATCTTTTTAACGTTTTTAATATTGGGGGTGTTCAACCGGTCGAACGCTTTGTGGGGATTATCGAGTCCGACTATTCGTCCCATGTATTCGAGCAAGCAGATTGACCGCTTTTCTTGTGAAATTGTATGAAATAAACAGTGAAACATGGCTAGCAGAAGAACTTAAGTCTACTATCATATATTTGTTAAATAATTTTACACAAGTTACAACACAGTTTTTTAGTTTTTCGTGAAGGGTGACATCTTGTAACAAAGTGTGAGAGGGTGTGTTTAGCTCGTTTTTTTAAATAACCTATTTACGACGCGTTTATTTTTGGTTTTTAAATTTAATCCTTATTTTATTAAATATTTTGGGATTTAACCTCAGTAATCCTGTAAGCACGGCTTCCGTAACGAAACGTCAGGATTAAATAAAAAAGCTATAACAATTTGTGTTGGCAATGTAATGCTATAATAAAATATTATGTTGGCAACAGTGCCACTCATATACTCGTTTGTTCCTCGAAAGATATCTTTGTAATAGTAATAATAAAATCTTTTGCGTTTAATAAATACTTACATCGAAGTTGTAATATTTTTAATTTGTTTTATTTTTATAAAACTGAGGGCTTGGAGGTATGGTTGTTTTTTACAGGCGCATTTTATATCTTATAGAAATATCCCCTCATTTTTATTCGAAATTTGATGGGATAGTTGCGGAAGTGTAAGAGCTAAATCTGTTTTTGATGTCACGTTTGCAGCAGCGGTACAACAGCGGTGGCGTGGAAGAAGAGGGAGTGCTGGACCTACGCGCGCGCGACCCCTCAGTCATCTCGGTGGGCTCGCAGCACTCGGGCGCGTCCGAGCCAGCCGGGTACCTCGACGCCGTCAGGTCTAACCTATATATTTTATTTATTAACTAGCTGACCTGACCACGCATCGCTTTGGCTCAGTTATTAGATTTTGTATTTAAAAAATGGTTATGAATTAAAATGAAACCTATCCTATGTCCTAAGTTGAAAAAAATCCAGCAAAATAAAAAGAAAGAATCATTAAAATCGGTTGAGTAGTTTCGAAGTTTAACGCGGTCAAACATTGTGACACTGAATTTGTTATATATATATCTATTAAAAAGAAACCTATTATATGTTTCAAGTTGAAACAAATCCAGTAAAATGAAAAAAAAAAAACCATCAACATCATGCAAACATAACGAGCATATTAATTCTATATGTATTGACGGCCGCATGGTGCAACGGTAGCGATCCCACCTTCTGATCTAAAGGTCCCGGGTTAAAATCCCAGTAGGGGCACACGTTTGTGTGATGAACATAAGCATCTGTTGCCGACACGTGGTCGTTTATATACTTTTTACTGTATCTAAATTGAATTGTATATGTGTGTATATATCCATATATATGTATGTATGTATATAAATTCTCTGTCACAGTGTTTGACCGCGATGAACTTCGAAACTAATCAGCCGATTTTGATGCTTTTTTGTCGTTTTGCTGAATTTATTCAGACTTAGGACATATGATAGGTTTCATTTATCACACAACAACGCGTGGCTAGGTCAGCTTGTATCCTTATATATCCTTAGACGGTTATTTTCGACGACCTTTTGTTGCAACGGTAACGATCCTGGGTTCGAATCCCGGGAAGGGCAGACGTTTGTGCGTATTTATATACTAGCATTTGTACTTGAGTTATGGAGTATTTATATATATTTCTGTAATTATTACACATCTATGTATTATATATGTATGTCTATCCGTTACCCTAGTATCCATAACACAAGCATAACAGTGCTTACTTTGGGATAGGGTGATTCGTGTAAATGTAAGAAATATTATTTAATTTTATCATTTAAATATTCTTTTAGGCTAAAATAACATTTATTTATTTATATCTTATTTCATTTTTATCTATATCTGACAGTAAAGTCGCTCTATGGTTGCATCTAGTCTTGTCTATGATACACTATGTCAATTACTAACAACTCATTGCTGGATACACACCCAAACATAAAATTTAATGGAGAAAGGCCAAAGGATAGATTTTCCTTCGGAGAACTATTGCTCTTACTGGGTTTCGAAAGTAATTTGCGCTTTTATGTATGATGTTTTCAAGATATCTGCGATATGAAGTGTCAGTCTTGCTCCGTGTTGCGATGTTATACGAGTCGGTGAGTAAGTGTCGCTACCCGCCACGGTGCAGTGTTTGATGTGGTTTACATGGTCGAGCCGGATTTATCATAATGAACCCTATATGCTTATGTTAGGATTCATTATTGCATGCGAAATAAATATATTTTTTTCTTGTAGTTAAGTTGCGGTGCTCTCTTAAATCAGTTGTCACTGTTAAAATTATCGACTTAAAAGTGTATATATAAAAAGACTAGAAAATATCGACTCGGACTCACAAGTGAATTATTAATTAAGTAAGGTATAAGAAAATTTCGACGGGTGTTCACAAGGCTCGGTAGCTCAATTGGTAGAGCATTGGACCGGACTTCCAAAGGTTGCGGGTTCAGCTCCCGCCTGAGAAGATTCTTGTCAGCCGAATCGATTTTTTATAGTTTTTTTCTATTAAAATAATTATAAGGTACTTTGTAAATAAGTTGTGCTTTTTATAGTTTGTGTATTTCTGTGATTACGTCTGTTTTTATCTGTCCCGCGATTTTGTTACGTACAATCTAGTCTAGCCAAGTTAAATCAAATTTTTAACAAAATAAAATATCCAATAGTGGTTACCTTACTATACGTTATAATATTTCGCTATGCAAAGTAGCAATGAATACTTGACAAATGTCAAAAAAATATTTTCGATCTATTGAGGGTCGACACATAGATTTTATGTTGCAGAATCGAGAGGTTGGAAATATCGTACCGGGGTGCGTTTTATTTTAACTACATTGATCGCTACAAACGCACCGCATGACAAATGCAATATTAAAAGCATACTTCAAATCAATTAAATCTAAAAATATATGAATTCGCGACATATTTTAGTCTTCTGGGCAGTCTTTGAGGCGGTGTGAAAATTTCAAAGGTTGAGAATTCTTGTATTATTTTTATACCTTCCTGTTAGCTAATGTAAATTTCTTGAAACTTTAAATAAATTAGATGGCCAACCAACTTTTGACATTCTCTATACACTCGGTTTGTCTAAAGACTTAACCGCGCTAGACACTTGTCAGTCCACGGTAGCAATTGCTACCATATTCAAATTTCCGCGTGGCCTGCTGGTTTTTTTATTACGATTAATTTTTGAGTTACAGAGCTCCGAATAATTCGTGGTGAATTCTTTATTTGATCATCTTTACGGTAGTATTTTTTGTTCGGTCCTAGCTTCATTATTTAGCGAGAAAATGACATTTTTATCTAAGAGTCCAACATTTTTTTTCACAATTCGCGCAGCATTGGGACTGTTGAGAGGGGTGGGACGCGCGGTAGTGGACTGATAAGTGGCTAGACATATGCTGTGGCAGACAAAAATAATCTTTGGCACGCTGGAATTCAGGCTTTATTGATTATCATATCGGCTATTATTGCATACGACCGTTTGGTGCAACGGTAGCGATCCTGTCTTTCGTACCGACGACCCTGGGTTCGAATCCCGGAAGGGGCAGATGTTTTCTTTGAATATTACATATATATGTATCTTATATGTAAGTCTACACAAGCCTTACAGTGCTTACTTTGGGCATTAATTGGTGTGAATGTCAGAATTATTATCATTATTGTAAATGCTTTTATGCTCGTTATATGCTGGTAAATTTAAGTATAGCTTAAAGCGTAATTTACGAGGATCTTTAATCATGGATTTATTTATTTCATTATCGTCAGCGTATTAATTCTCACTGCAGGGGCACAAGCTTTCCCTATGAGATGGAAATACTGTATCGACGGCTAAGTACCAATACCTCTTAACTGACATTTATCGCGAAATTCACTTTTATTAATGTGTTCTCACCTTTTTGGGAAAATTTCTAAGCTATTTTTTTTGTTGAGACCACATAAGTTAACAAAATTATACATAAACATATCAAGAAATAAAAACTTTCAATTTGTATAATTAAATTTAACAGTTTGAGGTTATTGGCACTTCGCTGTCGGTGTGTAGAAAGAACGGTATATAAATCTCCCCCACACGAGTTCAAAGCTTTGGTGAGTCCTGACGATTGCAGATTCAGCCAAAACCAACGGCTAAACTTAACTATCGACGCACAAAGGAGCTTGAAATAATATTTTCTTGTGGTTTTTATTTAAATGTATTTTCAATGGTATATAAGACTAAGTTTAATAAAAAAAAATACTAGAAAAAATCTATTAAATTAACATATCATTCTCTGCCGGGATACGAACCCAAACTTATAATATCATCATACATTATGTAATAGCAATAAATATGAAACATGAACTTTGGATATCCGTTCCAATGCTATCCCGTCTGAAAATAACATATGAGCTGAGATTTTTTTTATATTAAAATGGATCATATAATAAATTATTGGTCACCGATGCAATAGTTCAAACTTGCGAAAGTTGCGTAATTTTCACGACGAGTATACCATTGCGTTATCGAGCTCCTTCTCAATTAGTGTCACGTTGGTGGTTTTGTTTATCGTATTGAAAATTTGTGTTGTTATGGATATTAGTGCGTAATAATGGTGGATTATTAACCACTAAGTGTTTGTGAACATACAAGTGTGTTGGCAAGTGTCACAAAGCAGCGGAAGTTGCCTTTTCCTACTCTCTCAAGAAGTCCACGGGGAGGTTTCAGCAAAACCCTCACATTTACTGAAAAGTAGGGAAAATATATTTTACTGTTCATTCGTCAACATTAAATTAAGAAATTACTCAAGAACTGGTAATCATACTTACTTGACACTGGCTAAATGCACAAATCGTGCAAGCCATAAATAAAGAAAAAAAGCATGTGTACAATTCACATGTGGTAGAAAATAAACCTTCAAAAATAATACGTACCCAAAATACTACGGTTGCTGTGACGCCTTCTCTCAAGCTTTAACACACGTACATATGCTTCCTATCTCATTTTCTCCTACGTTAAATCTTATGTGTCTGTCTCTTTTTACTGTCGCTTTTGCGTTTCATCGACTTTCAAATCACAACGATGCCAAGAAGTTTTCACTTCAAAAACTTACATGTCTTGTAATATACACTGAATATGCGAGCGGCCCGTACGTCCGCAAAGAAGTTTCGTTTCAATAATATTTTAATATATATGTTGTCTGGTAGAGATCGCTCTAAGCGATAAGACCGCCTATTGTAGCACCCTTTCGTTCTATATATATTTTTTTAAGCTATTTGTATATGTCTGTGTGTAACATTAAAGTATTTTTTATTAATTCAATATTGTTATTATCTTTGAATGATTGTGGGAGTGGTCCGGTTACAGGTCGACGGTGTCGGTGTACTCGGGCAACTCCAACTCGAGCTCGGACCGCGACATCCTGGACCTGTCGATGCCCGACAAGAACTCGATGACGGAGGTGTGCTACGTGTGCGGCGACGAGTACAAGCGTGGCACCCTCTACAACCTGCACACCAAGGAGCCCAAGGATAAGGCGGTGAGATTACACATTCGATTCCCCCTGTCCATCAGTGGACCCTCGCGTTCTACCCTACTGATGGTCATCGAAAACATGTGTTCCATTATCCCTCAAATTTTAAAAATAAAAATATTGTTAATTTAATATGAGCTTCGTATCCCCGTTAAAATTTCAATCCCGGTGTCCTTCAGAGGGCCATAAAGCCCTCTTGTTTTACTCTACTTCCACCTGGAAAGAAATGAGCTGCTTATTGACACCATTGTCCCTCAAATTTAATTTTATTACTTTCATTATTATTGGGTACTCTTAAATAGAAAAATCTTGAAAATTACATATGAGCTTCAAAACCCTATGATACATTCAATTTCCAGTGTCCACCAGTGGGCCAGATGCCACTAAATCCTACACGTTTTACCCTATTAATGGTCATTCTTCAGTAAGAAATGAGGTGCTCATCGAAACCATAATGTTCCATTGTTCCTCAAAAATAATTTTTTATGCTTTCGTTAGTATGGTTATTGTTTGTATAATCTTACATAGAAAATCAATTCTAAATTAAACGTGAGCTTTATATACCCCTCACATATTCAATTTCCAGTGTCGTCCATCATTGGGGTAGATACCATTAAACCCTCCGGTTGTACTGTATTTCCACCTTATTTGGTCATTATTTAATAAGAAATGAACCGCTCATTGGGACCATATACATGTCATTTGGTTTTGGTTATTATTGGGTATGCAATCTCATATAGGAATACTTAATCATTTTAATTTATATCAAAAATTAACTGTCTATAGTCTAGCGTGCTCAGTATATACAAAAAACGTAATTATATAAGTAGATAATTAATTATATTTAAAATAACTATTTAAAACTGATAATTATCGTATTGATGAAATTAAAACCAACAAAAGGAGTGAGAGGCAAAGCAAACTCGTTTCTTACCGATGACCACCAGTAATGGTAATCGTATTAAATTTTGTTTCCCGTTATCCGCCACTAGTATATTTACGATCTCCATGGTCGAGTGGCTCGCATACCGGTTTTCATGGTACTGTATTGGCTTGAGTCTGGGTGTTGTGATACCGTCGTTGTTCCTGAACACCTGAATATGTGATGTTTTCCAATATTAATATTTATTATTTACCCGTTACCCGTAAGGTGGTGGATAATGGGAACAGAGATTATTCATATGATGCTATTGGCCGCATTCACTGCTGCCTCTGGGTAGGATTGTATTGAAGGCAAAGAAAAAAAATTTCTTAACGAAATACTTCATACATTATACTACAAAAACATTTTCCTTTTACTTTCTGTAATATTAATATGGCGTTCTATTATAATATATATATAATAGGGTTTGAAGTTAACGCCATCTATGATAAGACGATTTAGTTTTACTTGCGATTGTTATGTGGTCTGAATAGGCCATATTAAAGTTTCATGATTTTTTCAGACAAATTATGCACTTCATAATTTGTAAACTAGTTTGATGTGTGTTTGTGTGTTCATTAACGAGAACTACCCAGATTGTTTTTTGAACATTTATGATTGAAATGGACTAAAGTTTTCACTGCCCTATGGCAGCTATTTTAAGCTACCTTAGACGTAGTAGGCTTTTTGTTATAGCAAATAGGTCAGCGCTTAACCGCTATCTCGCTTTATGGTAAGCGACGATGCGATCTAGAATCTGACGCCTGACTTAAAGACTCCTAAATTGTATTTGGGGGTCAAACAAATGACACGCAAACAACATGCTCAGTCAAAGGACACACCAAAATTTTAAAATGTTTTTCTTATTATGGAAATACTAATTAATGAAACTATCTAAAAAATAAAAATAAAACTACCTTCATTTTCCAAAACTTCAACAAAATAATTAACAGTTTAATTGAAAGTAGGTAGGTATTAAATTACGCCGTTAGGATTCTGTGGAATTCTGGGGTGTCTTTATAAAGGATTCTTGGTTGACCAAAAGTGTTTCATAAGCATTGCTTTACTCAATTCATACTTATAAAGTTTTTTTTATAAACAAACATCGGTAAAACTGAATGAAACGAGCTATTAAACAAACGCGGAAATATCTCAAAACAATGTTTACGGCTTCAAGACATTATTGTCGTTGCAAAACAAGGAACTGGCTTTTTGATTGGGTAAGAGTTGGTTCAATCTTTGTATTAGTATTTTATTTTGGGAACATTATTTATTTTTAATTTGAGCGTTTGGTGTTTTATAGAAATTCTATTGTAGCACCGACTCTTGACACTTATGGGGGTTGTAAAAGACCAAAACTGTAGCTAGTTAACTTATTCCTTTCTTTAACCCATAAAAAAAAAGAACAAATTTTTTCGAGTTTTGTCCATTGCTATGATTTTACCCCCCCTCCCCCCAGCCAAGTGCAGGTTATGCCCCGCCCCCATCGTTATTGGGCTTCCGAGTAGCTGCGGACGTGCTTGGACAGAAATTAAACTTATTATTCTTTCCGATTGAATATAGATGAGGAACTTTTCTATTTTGTCTCTGCTCTTGTGTGGCTGTAATATCGAAGTCGGTAAGAAGGGAATTGCGTTTTGGGAAATTAGACAGAGTACCATAACAAGAGCTTTTGTGATAATTTTAATAATATAAAATGTAGCCTTGAGGTTCATCATAAACCTATGATACGCATTATTTTACTATTACTTTTTATTTAGTAGTATGTCATAGAAAATATATGCTAGTGACATAATTTTGGGAGATAAATCTTAGCTAATATGAGCTGACGCAATAATGCTTCGTTATTTCACTATATTAAACAAGTCACGTAAGCAGAGTGTAACACTGGTTCAATATTTATCGGTAACAGTTATTTACTCGCTAGTGCAATTATTGAAATAGTTTATCGCCTATTTGCTGTTGGTGTTGTTTGTAAATACGACGGGAGATTCATAAGTAAGCAAATGCCTCATCGAAACTAAGATTATAACGTTTTAGTTCAGACGATCGTTCATAGATGGCAGTGTTGTAAAGATTTTTAAAAATATTGGAATTGAATTGAGTTGATTCGTCGTTTAAATCTATTGCGCACATTATGCTGATGCTGTTATGTATCTTTTTTTTTTTCGTATGTGTAAAAAATCGAAAGAGTCTCTTTCACCTTCATGGTGAAAGGTAGTATTTATGATGAACTATGAGGTAATATGAAAGATAACATAAATAAATAAATAAATAAATATTTCTAACATTCACACCAATTAGCCTAGCCCAAAGTAAGCTCTGTAAGGCTTGTGTTATGGATACTAGGGTAACGGATAGACATACATATATGATACATAGATATGTAATATTCATAGAAATATATATAAACATCCATGACTCAGGTACAAATGCTCGAATTCATCATAAAAACATCTGCCCCTTCCGGGATTCGAACCCAGGACCATCGGTGCGAATGGCAGGATCGCTACCGTTGCACCAAACGGTCGTCAAAGACATAGTTTCGAATATATCTTTTTAGTTATGTTATGTTCTCAGTGAGAGTAACTTCCAATGTAGTATCACTAAAGTTGCTTCGGCGTGCCAATAGATGGCAGTATGCTTTCATGCCAAGCAATTTTGTTACTTGATAACTTGTGATATGATGATCTATAGGCCGTCTCACATAGTATACATATTTAATTAATTATCAAATTAATGTACAATATTTTCATGTTTATTTTATCGCAGTATACTTCGCTTTTAATAGTAATTTCTCTCGTATCTCCTATTCAGATGACATTTGATCCAGCGTTATAAAGTATTCAAAATATTGATAAAAAGTGACTTTTCGTTATTATCATTGGACCTTTGACCGGATCACTGGGTTCGGATTGATCCGCCCCATATCCGGCTAAGTACGCTTCGTTTTAAAGTTATCATTAAAGTCTACCTTTAAGTGTATGACAAGATAATTTAAACTATACAAAATATAAGCTTAATATCAATTCGAATTAATCCTATTAAATTCCCAATAATTTCTTACATACTAGTGTCGCAATATTCTTGTAAACAGTAATTTTAGTTAAGGACTACCAACAAACAAACACCTATAATTTTTTTTATAAAATGTGAAAAATATTTATGAAAAATTATATGTGACGTAGACTTATATTTATGTAGGTTTTTTTGGTTTCGCATATGGATGCTTTAATATTTCTTCAATACGAAGAAGTTTGTACTAGTGCCATCCGGAAAGTAGTACCCACTTCGGAATATAAATGTATTTACACATATATTTTTTTATAAGAAAATATCTTAAACTACTTGTCTACGTTGTCACCTCCCAAAGTTAAGCTCTGTTGGGATTCCGACCCACATATTTCCGACTATACGTCGTAGCCGTTCGTCTACCAAGACTGAAGGTGTACCAAGGCCTACAAGGTGGCTAATATTGTCAACACTTTTTTCCTTGTTTTGGCAGTGTTAATGCCGTCGTCACAGCCGACAAAATTTACACTGTGGTCCTTTGTAAAACGGGTTAAAAAAATAAGAATTAGTTTTTCCAGACAGGTGATATAGTTTCGAGTCGTTTGCACCTATTTTATTATCAAATATATATGTAATTGTTAATTATTGCTTCGGATTTCTTCGTCAGACATGATAATCCGTACAGCAGCCACTAAAATATAGTTGAATACAAATTGACGGAAGTTTATAAAAGTAAGTTTCACACCATCTTTCTCGTGTTTAGTCTTATCACTCGGTGAGCCATAATAATTCAACGTCACGTTTGTTTTATCAATAAACATGTCTTATATTTATTGTTGTAAACGTTACATTGTGCGGCGGTCGCTCCCAATTATTTTTATCTGTTGCTTTGCTGAACTTGGCTGTGACCCGCACCCGCCTGCGAGTTGTTGGCGTAAAGGACGTCCTATTTCTAATTACTACATCGATGTATTTCTGTTTCAATGCGTAATTCGATTAAATGTGTACTCACGAGTGTTTTGTACTTTTAAGTACATCTTTGAGAAGCTAGATGACGCAGTACTTTGGTTTCCGTTTGTGGAGATTAAAGGAGTTTATTTATCGTTTGTTGAAGTAAAGCAAAGACGCACGCTTGACTTGGGGAGTGAACTAGTGTATGCGTGACGAGAGCGTTACGAAAAGTGTGATCGGGCGTGGCGCACGAAAGTTGAGAGGGAGATATAAGTAAGTGAAGATAGAAAGAGAGTTACGTGTCGTATATTACTGTAGGGGTAAGGGAGAGGTGCTAGCACACATTTTCTTTCTCTCTTTCTCTCATAGCCAGTTACGTTTCATATATCTATATAGATGGAGCTAAAGAAGTCTGTCTTCAGTCGTGTGGTCTAAAGCACACTCGTTTTTTTATTAAATGATTTATAATTACACAAGCGAACAAAATGTGACAAAGTTTCTTACCCAGACACCTGAGTATATTTTCCGGAAGAATTTTGGTGTGCTGAATCCAAATCCAGTCGCAGAATTGCTCTATCACGTCAGATTTATGAGATCTGAAACTGATCTAAACTAAACTGATGACGGTATAGGTAGCATGAAGCAAAATTGAGAAAAATGAACTTCAAAATACGATATCTCAGCAAAAAAAAAAGAATTTGTAAACAAACTCAACGCCATTTGAAAGTTCAAGACTTGTACTTTCAGATGACCCCTGTAGTTTTTTAGGTATACTAAAAACTGAAGGATCACATAACCTCAAAAATAGGCGAAAACGGCGTTTTTTGCACTTTTAGGTTAGAATATCTCTAAAACCTGACGTGATAGAGCCATTCTGCTACCGGATTTGGGTTCAGCACACCAAAATCCTTCGGAAAAGTATACTCACGTCTCTGGGAAAAATTTTTGTTGACCTGTGTTATTATTTTGCATAATTATTTCGAATTTGCTCTTGAGACATGATTAGACGTACAGCAGCACCACTGGAATATAGTTTATAACATTGACGGAAGTTTAATGTCAGTTTCACACTATCTTTCTCGAGTTTGGGCTTATCGCTCACTCGGTGACTTATCAGTCACAAAAATTATTACACAAGTTCTTTTGTACTGAGTTCAGTCAGCTGTCTGTCCCGGTTTATCTTCGAATTACCTTGCATTAGCTTGCACCCTAGGAATGATGATATTTTATATT
Source organism: Calamotropha paludella (assembly GCA_927399485.1). Classification (NCBI taxonomy): domain Eukaryota; kingdom Metazoa; phylum Arthropoda; class Insecta; order Lepidoptera; family Crambidae; genus Calamotropha; species Calamotropha paludella. The sequence goes on from OV656822.1 coordinate 1,786,547, forward strand.
AAGAAATAAACTGGTTCATTGTTATGATTAGTCATCCTTAGGGATATTGTCTTAATTTTCCAATTAACTCAATTAGAAGAGCACTTGCTCCGATAGCGAGAGGTGACAAATCATTACTGATAGCAAATTGGTGAAGAACAAGCTTTAGCTTATCGACGCAGAGTTGCCTGTCTCTCGGTCTTCTACAGACTGCACTTTGGAGAGTGTGCTCAGGAGCTGCACTTGCTCATACCGCCATTTCCCCTTTTCCATCAAACATTCAGACGCACTGCGGGTCACCACCCTTTCTTGGTTGCTATTCTTACCTGTCGCACCAAGCACTTCTCAACATCTTTTATAATGCGCACATCAAAGGACTGGAACGGAACGGACTAATCCGTCCGTTTCCATAGCCAGGATGAATAGGCACTTTCTGGGTTAGCTCGTTCCATCGTGGATCTTGTCTTGGCCCCCGGGCTTGATTGGAATCAGGAGCGAACCCATTAACCGATTCGTTACATACAATTACCAGAAACGAAGGCTACGAGTTTTATTTACGTGAAAAATGAAGATACCTCTATTCTGGGTAGATTTCCCTAAAACTTAATTTGAAGGAGTTATAATCGATTTAAAAAATGACAAGGCTTCCGTGCCTAACGCCACACGCAAAAAAAGCAACAAAAATTCGCAACGAATCGGTAAAAAATTGTATTTATAAGACCAGTTTGAAATTTGAGAAAAGTAAAATGTCAATCTTAAACAATTTTTTTATAGGTATAAACATAAAGTATTAGTATTAATTGAAATATTCAGCGTTTGGAGAGTTAGACAAAGTCGCGTCGTCGGTGTAAAACGCAGTGCCTTGTGATTGGTGTTATTAATATATACGATAATATGAGTCAAGTATGTGAATAATGTCACAATATGAGTATATTTGTCAGTAAATCTGTAAGAGCAAAAGTCAGTTTTGCCAACGCACTAATCACACCATTCTACCGTATTGTCTTTACTGTAAGGACAATAGCTACAGATGTCTGTGTTCAAGAATGCAATCCTACAAAGCTATAGTGGAATAAAATGTACTAAATACAAAGTGACTTTGTGAGCCTGTTTCAGGTTTACTTTGTATCGTGTGGTACGTAGTTGTGACGTCACATTCACGTCACATCTACTCGCAATGTTCACATTTGTACTTTACGCTGATACTGCGTTTCTTCGCTATACAGATGCAGATGTATATAGCTAAGAAACTTAGAGTTATGACGTGGCCGGTCACTTCATCATTATTGGCCTATTAATGATTTCACAGTTGTGTCACAGACTAGCATAATAATAACCTTTTATATTTTCATTATATAGACTAAAAATCTGCATTTAAATAATCTATGCGGAGACTTTTATCTGTACCATAACAGATCGCATAAGTAAATTAATGTAGTACCTTATGTGTAATAGAGTCAATAGGTAAATTAATAAGAAATAAAGTAAAAGAAGTATGGAATCTGAATGAATCGACTGTTGATATAGCTGAGGACAACAGCTTAGACTGCCTTTTTAAACACGAGAAAGTTTGTTTCGAAGACCAGCCCTTGCAAACTGCATATTTCTCATTTTTAAACTTACAATTTTTGTAAATTTAATTTTGCTTTATAAAAGGATTTTTAATTGAAGTTAATAAATATATATTAGTCAACATCACGCTAATTCCAATGCCAATTAGCTATTAAGAAGTTCTATTACCATAACATTCATTCTGATTCAATACAGAAAAGTAAATTTTATACAAACGGAAAGGAACCCTTTGGCAAAGACGTTCGCCAACTGTAATAAATGTATACGATTGACGATCGCTTGGTGCGACGGTAGCGAACCTGCCTTTCACACTAACAGTCCTGGTTTCGAATCCAGGAAGGAGCAAATGATGTGTGTGATGAATACGGGCACTTGTACCTGAGTCATGGGTATTTTATATTTATTTCTGTAAATATTAGTTATCTATGTATGATATGTTTATCTGTTACCCTAGTATCCATTACACAAGCCTTACAGTTCTTACTTTGGGCTAGGCTAATTAGTGTGAATGTAAGATGTATTATTATTGGCACAAAATTAATTATATATTATTAACAATATGCTAGGGTACACAGAGGCCGAGCATAAGTTATCTGGCGTGGAAAATATTAGTCGGCTGACCTTGCCCGCCGCGGGTCTATCTGGGAGCCGCGTGGTACTGACAACTTCTTATCGGGATATTATAAAGTTTGGACCACACAACGAGCTGGGCGAAGCTAGCAGGATAGTTTAGCTTAGCTTGCATAGATGCAAGAATTTTGTAATACGTACCTTGCTTGCTTGACTCTTTGTTTCCTGATAATTATACAATTTAATGGTCTTCAAGTCACGAGTGAATATGTATCTTGGGCAGGCGCGTTACATCCTAGATCGCACCGTCGCTTACCTTCAGTCGAGATAGCGGTCAAGCGTTTACTTATTTACAATAAAAAAAGGTCACCCGTTCACAATGTGACCTACGCTTAAGATGACTACAGTTAATTTAAGATATAAAATCTTCTGTAAAAAGCAACTACGCCTGCGAGCCCTCAGATGGGAATCGAACCCACGACCTTTCTTTTCGATCTCGATTACTTTCGATGTTGAAGGTAGTTAACATTCAACATTGGTGGAACGATACATGCTCATAGTAGAAATAGAAATACGTTTGTATATTTCGATATGTCTGCCAGCGTCTCGGTAGTTCACCGGTCAGAGTACTGCTCGGAAAGCGAAAAGTCGTGGGTTCGAATCCCACTTGAGGGCTCGGAGGCGTAGTTCTTTTTTACAGGCGTATTTTATATATCATAGAAATATTGCATTGTGAATGCAAAAAATAAAATAAAATACGAATATTAAATTTTTTCAACATTTGTTGATTCATGTATTGAAAAAAGGTATGCGTGCACTTGGAAAAACTGTTATTCAACCTTTTGTGCCTTTGTGAAATTTAAAGGTAGTTAATTTCCTAGTTTTAATGTTTTTGTGGAAGTTGAGAATAATAACATTTATTTTTTATTTTCTGATAGATGCGTAATTAATGCAAAGGTAAATAAGCATGAGGATACTCAATTTTTATTAAAACATAATGCAATAAATAAAAAATATACGAGATCCATCATTTTAATTAAACTTTGATTGTGTGACAATTGGGGTCAAAAGCTTCTGATGTCACATGTTAAAATAATAAAACGCAAAATTTAAAGATGAATTAAAAACATATTTCTTTTATGTCAATAACATATACAGTAATTTATTGTAGCCTAACTAGTTGTTTGTTTTCTCTGTTATCTCATTTTTGTGTTAATTTTATAAAAGGTTATTTAATAAAAATAACAAGAAAAAAACAACGGGTTGCCGGCTGAAGTGAAAACATGAACATTAACGTTGTGCATTTTTGATATTTTGGAATGGTTACGGAGTAATTTCGCATGAATTGCTTTAATTACCAGTATTAAAGTACTATCATTTATGTGGTAAAATACAATATTCATTTATTGCGCTATCGTACACAAACATGACAATAAATATACACGCACACTCGCGCAAGCACCCTGCCCTCCGTCTTACGAATTTTCGATCAGGTCACGTGTCCTGACGCGAGTTTAACATTTTTTGCCCATCCCAAAAAGTTCACAACGCCGTTAAAGAAGTTTTCACTTAAAAAAATAAAATGACTGTTGACTTTTGCTAATTTTTAAATACATGCATAAAAATTAAAAAAATTGTGACGTCATATCAGGAGGGAGGGGGTTCTAAATATGTGACAACCCGTGACAAGGACCGGGAGAGGGGTAAGAAAGTCCTAAAATTCATGTGACGTAATTTCTGGAGGGCCCCTTATATTTTGTCTTAAGAATGTGTACTGTCTCATCAAATTTTTGTCTTAATCTTAAGACTTCTTGGCATTTTTTACCGTGTTAGCGGAGTCTTAAAGAGCAGTCGTTCCCCTCTTCGCGAGAGCCACTATTTTTATAATAAACTTGATTAATATCGTAATTTATTATTGTTTGCGCGGTCGCGGCGGGTCACAGTATCACAGATAAAAGCGATTTAAAAATAAATAACAATACGTTGAACTGCCACCGCGTTACATACAAGTGAGTTTATTTATTGGGACTGTTGCGATGCAAAAATTACTGTTTGAATGAGGCAAACTATATATTAACAACTGATCAATTAAGCATGACGTATATATAGTATCGTAAAGTATTACGGCTGTATTTTGCATTGCTATAACAGCCGTCGCGCAGCATACAAGATTTAATAAAAGCACAGGCATTTTATATGTCTCTCGAATAAGACAGTATCCCGTTACAAAATGATGACAAAATAGTGCATATTTAATATAGAACTATATTGGTCCTTCAAGATATATTTAATGAATGTTAAACTGCTGTTTCGTTCAAATATTTTTTCTACCATTTTGACTTTAGGATGGATATAAGATTTTTTAACTTCGTTGCCTTCATGAACTTATCTATGATACAGAAATACAAAATCATCATCATCTTAGCTGAAAGAAGTAAACTGTTCACCTGTTTTTACTGTTAATGTTTACTTAGGTTAATAATAATAGTTCATCATAAACTTAACTACTAAATCTGATGAGCGATATAATTATTAGTCATCATCGTCGAGTCTATCTATGTCCCCATTATTAGCCACAGGCCTTGCCTATGGATGAAAAGACCGTATGGAAAACGTGCCATACCTCCCACGCCCAAAGAGTATTGGTTGGTGCTAAATACTACAAATTCAGTTGGAACCAGCGGCTTATGTGCCTTCGGAAGCAAGGAGGAGATTGTGATAGTAATTTTTTGTGATTGGCAAGATCACTTTGAAAGACTATCTAAAGACATATGGTATAAAGCATCGTGGGCCTTGATCATCTGATCGGAATAGAATAATGCTACGATGGTCTTCTAATTTAATTTTAAAAGAAACGGTGAATAGGCACCTTCTGGGTTAGCTCGTTCCATCTTGGATCCTGTCTTTGCCTCCGGGCTTGATTCAAAGAGAAAGTTAAAAAAAATTAGGTTCCTCGTCCGATTACAGGCCCTTGCTAGTTGCTTTACCTCTGCATCATAGGCTAAACATACGAACTGCCGCGCCATCAAGCTCCGCTAATTAGTACCCAACTATAAAATGCGTTATTGACTTAAACGTAAGCTAATGGTGTCGGAAGTGCACGATTCGTCAATAGGTTTGTTTACCGACCTTTTTATCCAAAGGTCGGATCTTGTTGATTTAATTGACCGCAAAACAAGTCTTACTGTAAATAAGATAAGACATTTTTGGACATACAACATAATTATGTTAGTTTTATTAAGATGGAGTACAATTGCACTCACGGAAAAGGGTTGGCAACCATATTTTATAATCTTTATTTCGTGTAAATGTACGAGAGCTATCCGGAAAGGATAACCCGTTTGGGTATATAAATAAGTCTAGTATATATTTACAAATATTAACTTTTTATTTCTTAAGAAATAATTCAATTTCCTTAACGTAGTCACCTCCCAAATTTAAGCATTTATCGTAAGCTTTGACGAGTTTTTGTATCGCAGCTTCACTTTCATGCGCCGCCAGTGTATGAGATACGTAGTCATAGTTTCTTTTAGTTTTTCATCTGTTTCTAATTTCTTTCTTGCCAAAAATTCCTTTAGTTTTGTAAACAGCTGGTATTCTGACGGAGCCAAGTCTCGACTAAAGGGTGGATGGTTGAAATTTAATCACAGCCGTAACTTCTTAACTGTTGCCGTTATCTTTTTTATTGAACATTATTTATAATTATATAAACAACACATTCAATACCAGCGAGAAGCAACTTTGCACACAGACAGCTAATATACAACTGAACATGTTAGAACTTGTCCGGCGGCTACTCGATCCGCCAGCGCTCCGCACGACAAACGGGTACTATTTTCCGGAAGGCTCTGGTAAGTCTTTGAGAGAACAATAATGGATATAATATAAATATGGTTTCGATTAGCGATGAAAAAATTTGTAATTTTTATTAACTTGTGAAATACAGTGCGAAAGATGATAGCGTTCTCACACACAAGCTAATCGACGACCGTTTGGTGCAATGGTAGCGATCCTCCTTTCGCACCGACGGTCCTGGGTTCGAATCCCGGTAGGGGCAGATGTTTTTATGATGAATACGAGTATTTCTACCTGAGTCAGGGGTGTTTCTTTATTATTCTATGACTATTACATATCTATGTATCATATATGAACGTCTATCCGTTACCCTAGTATCCATAACACAAGCCTTACAGTGCTTACTTAGGGCTAGGCTAATTGGTGTTGAAGTAGAAAATATTTAATTATTTGTTTACCAACAACTAATGCACGCATTATGCTAGCTTAAATGCGTAGCTTTATATGTTGCTGTTTATCTTAGTATACAGTCAATTAAAGGTAAACACCTCATGTAAGACAATATTATTCTATAAATAGGCACCTAAAATATGTAGACTATCACACTAAGTGCCCTTTTCACAATCTATTCTTAAGCACTGACTTCTGGTCCTTTACATTACATGCGGCTTTTTTTATACAACTTTAAAATACTAAATATACTCTGTCCATACATTCAAACGTATATTATTAATTACATTCTAACGCAATGCGCGTTTTCTCATTCAAGTTTTTATTAAATCCTGGTTTTCAAAAATCTTATCTTGTCTCAGTATCCTAAGAAAATGATTAATTTCAATGAGTGGATATAATGTAAAAAAAAACTAATGAACAAAAACCTATTGGCACTACTCGTAGTTATCAGAAAGCAAATAAATATTATTGTTATTTATATGGAGGTGTGTGATATTTTCCTTGTAAGCCAGTGTCGTGACTTGTATGATCGCTAGCGGTTATCTCTTTTATAAATAGCCGTTTGATCTGTGACCCCTGTAGGCAGATGCGTCGCCGTATTACACGGAAACGATGACATTATCGGTGTCGAGGCAGATTGGGATAAAAGATGTAGTACTTTACAGGAGGGAGATACTAAAAAAATGCTGTCAAACAGATATCTGGACCGACCACCCAGAAGTTAATTTTTTTACGGGACAGTCTTACTGTTGTCTTGTGTCATTAACCCTTTGAACTCCTATTTTTTTTTTTCAATTACCTAATTAATTTACAAAAAGGCATAAAAAGAGATCTCAATAAAAAGTAAAATAAAAATTTATAAAACATATAATTTTTATTACTATTACTTTACATTAAGAACAAAATACATAGAAATATAATAAAATTAAGAACTTAATATAGACTCATTCACTTAATTTTTTCAGTGTGTGGTACTTTTTGAAACATCCATCTAGGCAAGGTTTCCAGTCACAAGTTTCTCAATAGAATTTTGTCTCTTTTCTGCCTCCATGCATTTTCTAATTGGAACACACCATACAGTTTTTATGTCTATATTGTTTAAAGGAAAAAAAATACATTTGATAATTTAAATTATTAAAAAAAATGATTTACTATATGCAACGGGTTAATGTACGATGGTATAAAATCAATGGCAAGCCGGAGGCGACCGAAAAGCTAGCTGCTTCGCCTATCTAAAAAGAAATAAACTAATAAATGTATCCCGCAAGCTTGCGCGTACCGATAAACGAACACGACACGATCAGTGTTGGTCTCAAAATCGGTGGTAAGCATAAGAATCTGGCAGAATGGCAAATAGATGGTTGTGAGCTCCAACGCATAGTGTTAATCGTATATTGCGTATATACACGGCTGTAAAAAACAACCACATCTTCAAACCCTCAGGTAGGACACGAATCTACGATCTTTCGCTATTCGTGATCCGTTGAGCTATTGAGATGCTAGTGAACGCGTCAAAATGCATTATTTTAACTTCTACATTTCATCAATGTTGGTTGACCTTTTTAACATCGAATAAGTATATGTTAATGACTATTTGCCGAACATCTAGTAATATTAAGTATTATGTTATCTGCACATGTAATAATAATAATAATACACAACATATATTATTTCTGAACCCAAGTTCAGTAGGTAAAACTCTGAAACAAACTCATACAGCAATAAACTAACTAATACAGGAATATTCGGTTTATACATTGCCCCGGCTGGAATGGAACGCCACTCCAAGGGCGTCACTATGAAAACTGGCATGCTAGCCTCTTGACAACGCAGTCGTCTTCGTAATGTATCTGAGCGAATTGTGTACTGATGAAGTGTCCTCTTTCAGAACAAACAAGCGTACTTCCCGATCTTCGGCGAGCAGCACCCTCGGCCGCCACGCTCGAGACCAAAGGACGCGCAGGGCACAGTGCGCGCCTGTCCAGCCTGCCACCACCACCTGCTGCAGCAGTGGAACACTTACCAGGTCAGTACCCTCTTTTTAGCCATATTCAAAATTCAAAAGCCTTTATTGCTGAACAAAATTACATCATAAATATTTACGACTAACGACTGTCTGGCGCAACGGTGGCGATCCTTCCTTTCGCACCGATAGTCCTGGGTTCGAGTGCCGGAAGAGGCAAAGGTTTGTCTGATGAATACAAGCATTTGTACCTGAGTCAGGGGTTTTTATAAATATTACATATCTATGTATCATATATGTATGTCTATCCGTTACCCTAATAACCATAACGCAAGCCTTACAGTGCTTACTTTGGGCTAGGCTAATTGGTGTGAACATAAGAAGTATTATTTCCATTGAGACCTGTCCCTTGCCACACTAACCCAGAGAGTTCCCGCAGCCGTCGTTAAGTTGTCTGGCCACCTTTTGTGTGGTCTTCCACGTTTTCTTTTGGTGTTGAACCTAGGGATCTATTATGTAGTCTTTCTTGTCCATTTCTCCTGTATTTCTCTAATTATGTGGCCTGCCATATACACAATGCAATTTTTATGACCTGAAAGAATTGTTTGACTATTACTTAGGGCTGATCTCACCATAGAAAATAAACGCAATCAATTGGAGCTAAACTCAGTTCACGCGCTAAACTGAGATCCGAACACGTTTTTGGTTTTCACCAATATATATGGAACGTTGTTTAAGATAAACCTCGTTCAAATTCTGAACGGCTGATTTTCGACGCTTAAGGTTAAACGAGTTCAAGAGCTGTCACTGTCATCACAGCTGCTTGCTAACATAGAATTAAACGATTTTGATACATTCATTGTATGATAATGAAAAGAGCCTTAGCCAGAAAGTTTCTATGATGAATATACTGTTATTCGTCGTCCAAGATTGCCCATTTTAGACCAATCCCAGTTTTTGTATACGCGATCAAACTGTTGCTGGTGAAGTTGATGTGATGTAAACAGAGATCAAAATCGCCACTTGAACTTGGTTATGCAGAACTTTGGTTTTATTAAACTTGGTTTTATAAGTAGATGGTGAAATCAGCCCTTAGTCACATCCTTATGTCAACAGCAAATTATTAACTAATTACTTAAACCGGTCCGTTTTCATAGCCAGGATGTATTAAAAAAGAACACAAAATTTGAACAATAAAAAATATTATCACTATCATGCACCGTAAACAACCTAAAAATTTGCATGAAGCGTTTAACAATTTCTATGGAGCTGTTCCGATATGTGGTGTCGAAAAAATCAAGGAGTTTTTACCGGGCGTCTTGTCATTGTAAGGCGGGCGTGGCCTCATGTTAATGAACTCGCGCCGGTGAGCACGTGTCGATGCTCCCGTTCAATCCGCTACGTTCTTCAATAAATTCTTTATGGTTCTTGGAAGACATTCATTCACACTTTTACTTCACCGAATCCAGTTTCTACAGTAGCAATCCTGCCTTTCGCACCGACGGTCCTGGGTTCGAAACCCGGAAAGGGCAGTTGTTTATATGATGAACACGAGCATTTGTACCCGTGTCATGGGTGTTAATATATACATATATATATACTTCTATGAATAATACATATCCTTGTATCATTTATTACCCTAGTGTCCATAATACAAGCCTTATACCTAGTTCTTACTTTGAGTTAAGCCAATCGGTGTGAATGTAAGAATTATTTATTTACATATTTACTGTTGTTCTACCATACATAGTCCAAAAAAGGTAAACACGTTTTATAGAAAAACTTTAAATAATCTGAATAACTATGCGAACCTCTTTCTTTCCTCGAAGACTTGCAAATAAACAGAATTATCTATGAATTTCAATGTTATAAAATTAAATGTGACAAGTCTCAATCCCACATTGCTCAGCTACCAGGCTTTTCATAAATTTGTTTCTATTCGCTTTACATTATCTTTCGCAACCATAGTTTGTCTCTAAGACATATTTCTTAGCGACATTGCTGTCCCAAAATAGTTTGAACTTACACCTTTGCCCCATCGGCTGCTCGATGTCTAGCGTACACAATTTAAACGTATACAATCCGACGAAAATATACAGAAAACAGACTGTTCCCCAAGGCCTCGTCATGTGGGATTATGTCTAAATAAAAAAATATTTGCATATACATTAGCGCTATTCCGACTATCAAGGTTGATTTTATGACGTGCAATGTCGTGATTTCGAGTGTGATTGAAGTGCCTGAGTAAAGATTACATTTTAGACAGGCATATAAAAGGGGCTTTAGCATTTTAGTGCGGTATACCACGATTTTCATTCAGTATTCCCTTACTACATTTATATTTTCATAACAACTATTACTATATGGCTAGAATTTTTTAAAGAACATACGTTATCCAGTTATGGTATGAACAGTAAATTAATTTATTAACTCTATCACATAAAATTAACAAAAAAATACATTTTATGCCTGGTCGCTGCCCTCTTGTTCATACGTCTTGACCGAATGTTCCGCGCATTTTCTTACAAATTCACTGTAATCTTATCTTTAATTATTCTATCATAAGTCAGTGCGACCTACACATGTATGTAACTAGCACATTTTATTACATCATATCATTCCTATTCTATTGTTAGAGACTCGTCATTTTTTAAATACATTTTATAATTATTTTTTGACAATACATTTTTCTAAGTTGTCAGTATCCGTCTTATAATATAGTTCGATTTACTAATTCCCTAAGCAATACTAATTAATTTATATTGTTACTTCTGTTAAGCTGACTAGTTTCTTGCGCCCATTTTTCTTAACAGTTAAAAGACATCCTGAATGGTAGTTAAAAATGTTGGACGATTCAAAACAAATTGTTTTAAGTTCATCATCAAAGTTATTTTTCATTGATTTTTTTTATCGAACACAGAGTCTGTAACTTTTGTAACAACGTAACAATGGAACGAATAATGCTTGATGTCAACATCTGACAGACGCCAGTTATTTCTTCTCGTAGCAGGGTTTCCAAATATCTTTCAGTACATTATTTCGAACAATTATACTTGTATCTCATAATATTTATAATTTACGCTGTTTAGCCTAAACTAGTGTTATTCTTGACCTTAATTACTAAAATTTCAGGAGAATTGCTAAAACATCATGCAACGAATAATAGTGCTCAAAATTTTTATAGTCCTTTTTTAATTGTAAATAGGTTAGCGCTTGACCGCTATCTCGCCTGATGGTAAGCGACGATGCGATCTAGGATGTGACGCGCCTGCCAATTCACTCGTGACTTGAAGACCCTTAAATTGTATTTATCAGGAAACACACTCAGGCAAGGAGTTCCACCCTTTAGCGGTACTGATCACAAAATTGGAATCATAGTTACAATTTAAATGATATTTTGATTGATGTGAACATAACTCTCCATAAATCTCAAGTCCGATCTTGTATGGAATATTGCAGCCAGCTTTGGGACTCCTCGGCAAAATACCAACTTGCTGCAACCCGTCCATTTTCAAATCCAGGGCGAATAGACACCTTCTGGGTTAGCTCGATCCATGGATCTTGTCTTGGGCCCCGGGCTTGATTGGGATCAAGAGCGAACTCATTCTAAAAAAAATCATGCTAGGCTCATTAATGGTATTTTGTCGCCTCAATTGCGCCTAACACAGGGTGTTAATCTGCATTTTACTATTAACGAAAACTAAAATTAAACTAGGTGATGCAGTCGCTAGGCATAAAGCTACGCTAGCACCATATATTGGAGCGGAGAGTAATACCTAAAAAACGTTTTTTCTTTTGTTTCGATGGGAATTATTACGAATTCAAAATTCGGGCTCCGTTACAATCTGGTCCTAAACCTGTTGATTCGATTCCACACAAGAAATAATAAATCGGTTAGGAACTCGGGAAGTTATGGCGTAACAGACATTGCGCCATTGAAGTTGATCAATGGGAGCTTCGCTCGCTCCGCTCCAAAAAGTTATCATTTTCATAACCACTTATTCAAATTATTATAATAACTGCTGCTTACTTTATATAAGTTACATAAAAGTTTATGCGCATACTCGTAGATAAATAAAATGACGTATAGTTATTGGAAAAACAAATTTATTGTATATAACTACGCATGTATTATGTTGTTGTCAACATGTTAGAAAACAAATTTTGTCTGGTATGATAATGTGATATAATATAACTGATAACATTTATCACGTATTGTATTATCTGATTTCTCCATTTTGTATACTCAACGCGTGTACGGGAAACCACGCGCTCTGTTGATGGTTCCGCTAAACATATGACGAAATGTGTATTTATTATGTCTTCGCTTTAACCCGGTTAAGCCCAAGCCAACAAATACTTGACAACATTACATACGTTGTTCTCAACCCAAGTCGAGTAGCTAAAGCACTAGTGTTATGGAATTTAGAAACTACGACGATATCACAATACCCAGACCCGAGCTAATATACCGGACCGGCCAGCTACCGTATGAGCCACTCCACTACGGAGGTAGTCACACTACTTATCTATTAAAAATAAGAGGCAAAAAGTGAATAAACATAAACACAATTTTCTTTGACCTATTTTGACACGAAGAAAGTTTGTATTGAATTTTTTTTAACCTAGTGGTTTGCCAATTTTTTTTATATTTATCAACATGTTGACATGCATACTTCAAAAGCAAAGGACAGGTTTTTGATTTGGATGAAAAGACCGTAAAGAGTGAAGACCGTGGGTTACAACACCCAATGTGGCCTGGATCAACGGAATAACGTACCATTCGAAGTATAAAGTAGCTTGGTAAATATTTGCCCACCCATCCAATGGTCCGCCTTTGCTGATATTGTTTAGCCTCCGCTATCCCAACCGAGAGAGATCATCAAGCACGTTCTGTTTCTTTATGATTTCTAATTTTTAGAATTTTAAAGACTTTTTGGTGCAACGGTACCGATCCTGGCTTGGTCCTGTATCCATAACACAAGCCTAGCCTTACAGCGCTTACTTTGAGCTAGGCTAATCGGTGTAAATGTAAGAATTATTACTGTAATAATGGCACGATATAGTATGTATTTTAGGATATTCTAGGTATTGGCAACCCTTGTTACTAACTCATAAAAATGTAAGTTATATGACATCTGAACTTTTAATTTATTTTTAGCATTACTTTTTGTTAGTAATGGTAAGTTGTTCGTTAGTTTTTATAGTCAACAGAACCCAACTAATTTAGTATATATATATATATATATTTTTTTTTTCTTATTTATATTTAAGCTAGTATGTAGTTTGTTTAAAATACACGTATATATTACATACAATCTATAAAATATGCGCATAGCAAAGTTTGAATAACAAAATTAATTCATTTTAAGGCATTTTTCTATTTTTCAAATGCTGTTTAATTTAAAAGGGTTAGATAGAAGTGTTACTAATATTTTTAAATGAAATAAATAGTTATCTTACGTAAACAAAATTTAATTTGCACTTGTTGAGTGTTAATACTTTTTGGTTATCAGGTGTGCTTCATCAAAGTACTCCGTCTGAAATGCATTGTAGACACAAGAGACATATATAAAACGAACCGTGAACATACACACCCTTCGCTGCCTTTAAAATTTACACAGATGCCTCAAAGTAGATTCTCTCGTAGCTCTTTTGTAAATTTATTCACTTATTTCACTTTATGAAATTTTAATGTTACATCTCAACGGTTGAGACATTTACCTTTTAAATCAGTCACTGATTCATATTAAAACTGAATCAATAGCGACTCGTCGCAGCTCCTCTGCCGCAAATAAACATGAAAAAAACACATTACCATAATATTCATGTTTGACATGGTTCTGGTCTATCGAAAAACTATGCGGCAAACTGTTGAATAATTCAACAGTCGTAGCCACTGCTACGCAATTAACATAACTATTTACACCCACGTAATGCACCAATAAATATTCCGCTTTTATTCCATGACCTAAGGCATATAACTTAATTATTATGCAAACATAACCGCAGCGCCGAGTGACGTGGTCAACAGCACTCTTTGCTTTCACAACGATGTCGTCTATGTACACAATCGTGCTCGAACTATTTGACAATGTATTTATTCACAAACGGAGGAAAGTCTCCTGATGACCCACAAATACTATCACTGCGTAATGTCAACTGTACGCGCTCAGTCGTATATAGTTGTGAACCGCGCGCGTACGTCCGTCGCCTCGCTGCCTCGACACTCGCGTCTGATAATACGCACTCGTTGTATCTATAATCGTTCATATTGATAAGGTATCGCTCCTGTTTAAGAGTGGAGTGATTCGACAACGATAAAAAAGTTCCGTGACCAAAACATATCAGTGATGATGTTTCATTCGAGGTGTAAACGTGATGTGGTTTCAAGGCAAGTTTCTGGTGCCAGTGATACGTGAGGTATTTATAAGTGTTTCTAGTGTGAGTGTGTGATATTGAATTTGTTGTAAAGTGATTGTTATCAAAACAGGTGGAAACAAGGAATGAGATGTTGACGTGTAAGGAGGAAAACGCGCCAGTGAACTGCAAGGTACAGAATTCTCTGTTACAGCATTATTGGGATTTATATGATACGTGACTTATTTAGTAATCATTAATGATGTAGCAAGGGTTGCCAACCATGCTTTACAATAACGTATCCTGCTTTATTTTTGTATATAATTTATGCTTCTATATACAAATAAACTATGCGAAAATATTTTAATTTGAATCTTTATTAAATAAAATACCGTCTTGCCATGACCTCAGTTTTGACTGACTAAGTATATCTTTTAGGCAAGCGTGTCACAACCTAGATCGCATCGTCGCTTACCATCAGGCGAGATAGCGGTCAAACTATCTTAGGTTACCTATTCACAATAAATAAAAAAGTATCTAAGCTTACTTTGTAAAATAATAAAAATAAAAGAAATTTAAAATAGTCAATTTGTACCGAAATGCATTATTCAAAACAAACAAATCACTTGATGATATTATTTTCATGCATTTTCTTTACTTTATCTAATACGTTTTTAAGTCGGCAACCCTGTATGTAACATAAACCCATCAGTATTTAGTTATGCTAGTAGGATAAACAATATAATTTACGTTCGTATCTTGCCAACGGCACTGTCGCTTTTGCTGCGTTATCAGTCACGGTGTGACCAGGCGACCATTCCGGGAGCGTTGTTGACGATCTCTAACCGGATAGAACCAGTTTTGAGGTTATGCGAATTGACATTGATTCGGCTAAGCTGAGGAGGTGTGGCATGATGTTTGCACTGATAGGATTATAATCTGTTTTTATTTATGGAGAAAGTGTTTTTGTATTATTTTGAATGGGTTCGCTCTTGATCTCAATCAAGCCGGGGCCGAGACAAGATCCACGGTGGAATGAGCTAACCCAGAAGGTGCCTACTCACCCTGGATTTAAAAACGATCGGGCTATAAGTACTCAGACATACAGACGCAGGGAGGGAGTTCCACTCCTTTGCTGTGCGCATTATAAAAGAAGTTGAAAGAAGTAGTGTTAGGATTTGATGTTAAATTTAACATATTTACTTAGGTACTTAGTAAAATTAAACACTAACAACATATAATCAAAGCATGTAATGGTTTCATTCTGTTTCTGAATTTGTAGAGACCTGCTAGCAATGAGTATGAGTACCGTTAACCTGCTTTTAATTTCAATTGTGTTGGGAATAATCTTAAGTGACGTAAATTGCATGAATTTTAATTTATTTATTCATTCGTATAATGTTATTTTAGTTGAAATACAACAATATAAAGCGGTAAATCATCGTTCTCAAACAAGTATCGTCGTAACTAATAAAAATAAATGATTTCCATATGAATAATACTGATGATAAACGTGTACTTGCAAAGTTATAACCAATAAGTAATGTTTATAATTGGATCTTTTGGAGTTCTTACACTTCCGCGCACAACCCATTTAAATAAAACAACTTATTTTTGCGCATAAATAATTTTATATTTAATCCTGACGTTTCGACTCCTTTACAGGAGTGATCACAGGATGACTAAGGCAATGGTCGTCATATATTTTCTACTACCTTCACAGTATTTTAATCGGGCATTGTTATATAATAAATCCTGTGATCACGGCTCCTGTAAAGGAGCTTTTAAAAGATCCAATAGTTGCCATAGTGTATGAATTTAACGTAATCTTTTGTTTCGTTGTTATTTCAATTGTGATGTAATTTAGTAGATTACTTAAACGCTATAAAAAGTTTTATCGGTGCTAATTGAAAAGAAAAACTAGGTACCATTAGGAAATAATGTGATACAGATATTGTGTTGATTTGACGTCAATGATGTTTGTGATGGTTAAATGTTAGATAAATATGTTATTTACAAAGAAGTTGGGGAATTGGGAGGCGCGAACGCGAGTGACGCACTGGCGCCATTGTCTGAGTTGCGCCTGTTTGCCTAGCTGTCTCCCGTGTGTTTGCCCGCGTGGTTTGCACAGTTGTACCGCTGTGAGCATAGCCACCGTCGCGAAGCGTCGCATTTTCGTTTACTCAAGCTATAAATAATTATATTGACATTTGTTTGCGTTGTGACATTTTATTTATTGTTGCAGTCTGATATATATATTTATATTGTTAATGTTCAATAAAATTGTACTGGTATAATGAGAAATGATTATTTATAACTCAACCCAACCTAAGTTATATATCTGTTAGCAAAATATAGCTGCATGTTGTAGGCGAATTAAAAATATATATATAATGAGATAAACTTCCAATAATTCGTGTTTCCGAACAGTGTTAAATATAGATAAAATTCAGATGCTGGATACGTTCTTGAAGAACGAAACAAGATTTTGCTTGATTGCCACAAAGAGTTTATTCCCCATAAGTAACCAAAAATATTCAAAAAAACTACCTGAAGATCGACCCTGAAAAATAAAGGGTGTCCCAAAATTAACGCAAGATTTGAATTAAATAGAAAACACAGTTTTTAGTCTTTTGATTGTAATTTTTTTATTGATTCATAAAGTACATAGGATAGGGTTATTTATGGAATAACACATCGGGCAAATGGCCTCCGCGGCTTTGCATACACATACGCACTCGTTTGTCGAAATTTTCCATGACCGTTCTGCATAAATGTGGCTGAATTTCGTTGATGCAACGTTGAATCTCCTCCTTTAATGCACGCGTAGTTGTGGGCTTGTTGACGTAGACCTGTGATTTTAGATATCCCCATAAAAAGAAATCTAATGGTGTTAAATCACACGATCTAGGGGGCCAATTCTGATCACCGAAACGAGAGAGTACTCGACCTGGAAATGTCTCATGCAATAATTGAAGTGTTTCACGGGCTGTATGGCATGTGGCACCGTCTTGTTGAAACCACATATTGGCCACATCAATATCATCCAATTTCGGCAAAAAGAACCGTGTTATCATGTCGCGATATCGAGCAGAAGTAACAGTCACTGCTTGACCAGCCTCATTTTCAAAAAAGTATGGTCCAATTATGCCTCCAGCCCAAAATGCACACCAAACTGTGACACGTTGTGGATGCATTTGTTTTTCGACAATCACATGTGGGTTTTCAGAACCCCAAAAGCGGCAATTTTGGCGATTAACAAAGCCATCAAGGTGAAAATGTGCTTCGTCGCTTAGGATGAGTTTGCTCGAAAAATCAGCATTCATTTGTTGTTGCTCAATAATCCATTCAACAAACTCTCTTCGCTGTGCATGGTCATTGGGCTTCAGTAGTTGTGTTAATTGAATTTTGTAAGCATGGAGACACAGATCTTTAGTGAGTATACGCTGTAGAGAGCTTCTTGAAATTTGCAATTCTTGTCCACGACGCCGAATTGAGGTTCCAGGATTGTCACCGACACTCGCACGCACTGCCTCTATATTGACATTTGAACGGCTTGTTTTTGGACGACCAGTGTGTTTGGCGTCTCCCACGGATCCTGTCTCTCGGAATTTTTCAATTAATCGCTTCACAGTTGACGAAGTTAAAACACTATTCCGACCATATTTTGTATGAAATTTTCGAACTACGGCCGCCAAGCATTCATTATTTTTGAAATATTGCTCAACAATGAAGACACGTTGTTCTATTGCGTAACGCTCCATTTTTACTAACCCTAAACTGTCAACTGTCGATTTAGTTTGTTTTTAGGGTTGGCAACACTGTACTGCATAAATGGCGGCAAATTCAAATCTTGCGTTAATTTTGGGACACCCTTTAGGTCCCCTAATATTATTTCATTTAAAAACCAGAAAATAACTGCGCAGTAATGTATTTGACAACAATGAAATTATATATCAAACTCTTGTTAATTTAATAGTAAACATTTTTAAGCCAAATTAGCACACAAATAATTTTAAAATTTATATGATTTTTGTAAGAAATAATTAATAAAATAATGAAAACTTCATATTCGACCACGTGGTTGAATATGAACGGAATTGACTGCATGACGGAGTGACGTCACCTGCTTGTTTACAGTAAGTGTTGTCAAAGTATTACTTATTACGATTTGACAGCTACAATGACGTCATGATATCAAGTAACCTGCGTAAAGGTGTCGTTAAGCGTTTCGGTGGGATATTTGTTCCTTAAAAATGAGAAATTAAAAAAGAATTAATCAAATTGGTACAAATTTTTTATGCTAAATCGAACTATTTGAAATATTTTCGTAAGACCTGTCAAATTTCCTATTATCTGTTCTTGGTTTATTTGCGACTAACTATGCCTGGCATGCTATTTTACTAACCTAACCTGATACAAACCCAATTTATGTTACTTGTTCTCTATGCGGACAAGTTTTATTTTTTTTATTTTATTGACGTGAGAATGTCTTATAAATTGATGAACGCCTGCTGCACTTACGAAAAAGCATGATTTATTGTCACGTTTTGCCTGAGCCGAGTGTGCAAACGAGAGCGCGGTACAAGCGATAGAGAGGCACGATCGGCCTAATCGGTTCGGCTTTTGACGCATCTATCTCTCTTCCACTCCATCGGCCGATGTGTCCGAGTAGAAGAGAGACAGCGGCAGCACACAACCTACGCGTGAACTGTTTCATGATAATAATTCAATTCGATCCATAAAAGTATGCAATCATCAATATTTTCTTATGACTTATAAAATTATCGTCCGTAAACCGAATTTACAAACAACCTCTTTTTTATTTGCATTACATTACATGGGTCTAAACAAAATACATAATCTGTCGCATATATGGTATGTAACAGATAAGCAATGTCAACGCACTAGTTAAAAACTGTATTACGGCATTGCAGTATTACCGCGTTCAGTTCTCATGAAGTTGTCTATTGAAATCGGATTGTTTAGCTTTTTTAAATATATTTTTTGTTATAACGCCGTGTATACTTTCATATGAATGATTAAAAAGTAATTTTTTTCTGTTACAAATAGACCCTTAAATTTCAAATTAATTTTTTTTTGGCAGAATTCAAATGAAAGCACTGTCGTATTTCCTTAATCTATATAAAAAATATCTCAGCATATGTAACAAACATTCATTTGCAACGCTGTTCTTTCGTGGAGCTATCATATAACTAAATTAAAATAATATACTTGATAAATAAGTAAATATTGCGTACATTCACACCAATTAGCCTAGCGTAAAGTAAGCACTGTAAGGCTTGTGTTATGGATACTAGGGTAACGGATAGACATATATAATATTCATAGAAATATATATAAACACCCATGAATCAGGTACAAATGCTTGTATTCATCACACAAACATCTGACCCTTCCGGGATTTGAACCCAGGACCGTCGGTGCGAAAGGCAGGATCCCTACCGTTGCACCAAACGGTGAACAGAACTGAATATTTATTTCATTTATTTGTCCCAAATTCTTCACTTGTACACAAGACTCAACAAAAGTATTTTTTTTTAAATATTAATTTATAACATTATCTAATAACTATCTCTTATCTAAGCACAATAAAATAATTTATTGCAAACTTCACAGCTTTTCTCAACCATAAACACAAACTTCCTATTATAAACATTAAAAAAATGAGAATTGTTATACTCGATTCGATAACTGGATATTCTAATATAAACTTAAATTAATTACATTAAACCAAGGTAAACTTAATAGGCAAAAATGGCGGTGCTTGTATGTGTGATTTGTGTGGTGTGTGTGGTACAGTGCTGACTTCAATCAGTCCTATATCTTACTATAAATTTGAAGAAGGGACTTCAATACCACGTTATTAATTATAATTATTATAATGAGAGGACTATCCCTTTGGACGAATTATATGATATCAAGATTGGAGCTATATCTTACATTACAATCATTTGTAATTATCGCCTTAATCGATTTGTTACCTGGAATCGATTAGCTTTTGATAAGATTATCTGTCTTTTTATGTTCTGTTATCTTATTGCTTATCGTGTCCGATACCTGATTTTAATTTCGATGATGATGCATTTCTTCACCGTAAATAAAATAAAAATTTAATAATTGGGTCAGAATTGGATTAAAAATATTACTTCAAAATAATGTAATTCATTAGAAGTCAAAATTATTTATTGCTTTCATGTTATGCAAGATAACATGTTCAATTAATTTTCTGTACCAGGACATGAACCTTACCGCAAAATAATAAGACAAATCATTTTAAAATACCAAACAAAATTATCAACAAAAGACGAAAATTATTATAACATTTAAAATTAAAGCGTAGTTATATTAAGTTATTTAATTGTATATTTATAAAGCCATGGGAGAAGGACCAGAGTGAATTAAAGTTAATTTTAAACTCGTGGTTAGTTTTTGACGTGGTCTCAAAAAATATATATCGCGGTTGATAGTTTTGCAATTAAAAATGGAAAACGAGCAATTTAAAATTTGCACGCTACTTGAACATGAAATCGAATCAACACACATACTTACATACGGTCAGGATAGTGGAACGACGTGTTGAATAATTGCTTTCGTCTCATACGCGGGGCTATCTCCGTGATCCCACGCCGGGTGGTATCGACAGATAACCTGCAGCTTACACCGGGTGTATGAAACGGTCACTTCTGCTGTTTGCTCTGCCACAAGTAAACATGTAGCTATCACGGACTTCGCTAAATATAACCATGAATCGTACCGCAAGGGGCACACCTAGGATCACATTTGTTTACCTTGTTGAAAAAATGGAGAATCCCATTGGAATTTTGAAAATACCACACGGCATTATTATTTATTTATTTTAGTTTTTTAACAACAATATTGTTCAATGCAGCAGTATTAACGAATAACGTTTTTACCTTAATTTCATTGTTATGTTTGAGTATTAACATTTTCAAACATCTGTCCGAAAAATCTGCAAAAGTTGAACTTAATTACAAGATAATTGAACTATATAATTATCCTATCACAATTCAAGATCATAACAATATCGAAACCTCGTGACAGTTGCAATCTATCCGTCTGTGGCGGCAGGTTATCGGCGCGACCTCGCACTAAGATAACCTCACTTACGCCGAGCACATGGTGTGTCAGCTTCTAGCAGATTATCTATTCAGTACTTCACAATAAAAATTGGCATATTTAATAGACATCTCAACAGACAGTGCCGGTTTTAGCATTTCTAACGCCCCGGCGAGATTGCTACGGGACGGTTATTTGTCTAATTAAGAATCCTATATCCTTAGAATATCTGCGAAATCAAGGAATATTACAATTCTCATTAATGCAAGTCTGTTGTGGATTCCCTCAAGTATGCATGCAAGGAGTTCACGCCTTCTCTTTCTCTCTATACGCAGATTAAAAAGGACGACACGCTAATTTCACATAAGATCTGAACGCGACCGTTTCAAAAATAAGGCCATTGAATCTTTAGTACGCTCATTTATTTATTGTTATTATAATGCTATCGTTAATACATTTGCTTTTAATTACTACCACAAGAGTTATATTATATTATATTATTTTTTATAATCTTCGTAGTATACTTTATTCGATACGACACTTTATTTACTTTAAGAGAAGATAGTGTACGAACTAAATGAGTTCGTACACTATCTTCTCTTAAATAAAAAAAAACCGCTTTGGCCAAATTGACTACGAGTTTAATCGCGTTTTTTATATTCAATATTTAACTTTCTATTCCTTAGTAGAAGCGGTGATCACAGGATGACTAAGGTTATGGTCGTCACGACTACTATCCTCCAACATTTTGATCGGGCACGTTCCTAATTACTCAATTTGTTAAAATAAATAAGTAATTTTTGTTATATTTAATTGTCTGTACGTAATTAAACACTATTAAATGAGCATACTCGTAGATTGGGGAGGACCTTTTGAATTCCGATTCAAACAAACAAGATTATTTGCGCAGTAATTTTGGTTGAAATGCTTATATTTGAACGACAATTGTTTTAACTCAACGTATAATTTTATATTGAAAATATAGAGTTTTAACTGGTCGTGAAACTTACTCGTGAAACTATTTATTAGAACAACCAACAAGGTCATATTACTTTACATATGAAAACTTAATTATATGAACCGCTTAAATTAATTAATGTCTTACTTAAAGGTATTAAGTAAATAAAAGCTTAAAAAATAGAAGCCTTAATCTATGATAGTTGGTTACTAATATAATTTAAAAAACTATAATGAAATTTATGAATAATTTACAGTTTTCAGTAAAACTTATAATTATAGCCAACTGGGTGTTATGTTTTCTATTAAATAAATATAAAACGATGCGTCAATAAGCTAGCAAAATATGTGGAGTTGCAAACTTCCATGGGTTATACTATGCCTTTTATCCATCTGATCAGAGTGCAGCAAAACTTGCTTGCAGAACTTAACAAAATGTTTGGTTTGATGACATTACGAGTACATTCGTTGATATGCTAAGATTGTTTGTTCAAGTATTTCCAGTGGAATAATTTTAAACTATTTTAATATGCAAACAGCTATCAAAAAGTTAATATATGAACTGGCAATGAATACTAGAAACTGATAAAGATGTTTGAATTATCATACCGTAATGTTTGTGTACATACATATATTACGATTAGTACCTACCTATATTGTATTCTATTATTCTATGACATATTTCATTCTACAGTAATGAGTCAATTGTACAGTCAACAGCACATATAGTTTTACACTTTAACGTTTGAAGAGTTTCTTTTCTTTGAGTGATTAACTTGATCTGACAGTATAAAATGACAGTAAATTATGACAGAGAGTCATATTGGATACAAATATGCAATCTTCTATATATAATATCTATATATAATAAAATATATAACCGATTTTGATGATTTTTATTTTCATTTTGAGGGATTTGTTAGCAACGCGTGGCCGGGTCAACTAGTATGTAATAATAGTCAAACCGACACAACCTACTCTTGACATTAAAGTAAACAATTATTGAAAGTTAATACAATTATTAAAAAATAAGTGTATGCGCTGAACACATTGAAAAATGGTCTTTAATAAATTAACAATAGTGTTATAATATAAATGCAAAATTTTAGTTCTTTCACTTCCGCGCACATTGTGAAGGTAGTAGAAAATACATGACAACCATTATCTTAGTCATTCTGTGATCACCACTCCTATAAAGGAGTCGAAACGTCAGGATTAAATATAAAATAAAATATGCACAAAATTCATTAAAAAGTTTTTATTCAAATGGCAATTTTTTATTTTTTTCTTTGGTTGACACACCATTGTATATTTGCTTTTCCATTCAAACACGTGACGCTAGCCTGTTATCAAATCGATTCCAGTTGTAACATTTTAAATGCCTTATCGTATAGATATGTTATATCTTCATAATCCTTATGAGTGGGCTGGCTTATTCTTGATCATAGAGTAGCGAAAACTCACTTAATAATAATCTTTGAACGCACATTCAAATTACATAAAAAGTGTCAAGAAAAAGAAAAGATATTGCTCTATTTGCACAAGATATTAGTTGCATTGCTGCATCATACATATTTTTGATAGTCATCTTGGTACAGTCACCGTCAGTAATTAAAATTGCTTATATAATAAAACATAAATGCAATTTCCACAATCCTGATATGCTTCTCTTGCTCCCTCAACTCTCATCGGACTTAATGGAAGCTAGTCAGTTATGGGTGTGTTAGACTTGGCCTTTTTTCAGTATATTTCTTATTTATAATAATATTT
Source organism: Calamotropha paludella (assembly GCA_927399485.1). Lineage (NCBI taxonomy): Eukaryota > Metazoa > Arthropoda > Insecta > Lepidoptera > Crambidae > Calamotropha > Calamotropha paludella. The sequence continues at coordinate 1,811,067 of OV656822.1, forward strand.
TAAATAATTGAAATGCAGGGGGACCACATTTGAATTATTTCTAATTGATAGACCGTATGTACGTGCATTTTTTTAACCCAACAAGGGCGGTGTTGGTAACAAGCTTTTTACTTAAGGCAAATCGTAACGTGACTCTAACTTAAACTTTTAACGCAAAAACATTATTCTGTTCTAAGATAAATCATTTTAATAGATTAATTTTTCACGCCTGAGAATTCACTTGTGAGCCGAGTCGAGTTTTTCCAGTATTTTTCTATTAAAATGTTTTATCTTAAAAGATAAATTTAAATGAAATTATAACATTAATTCTGTTCTGTTATTTACTCTATTTTAAAATATTCCCGTCCGTAAATAAAAAAAAAACTAACGCTCCGAAAACGCATTTATCTTTACTTTTTTTCATTTAATCCATCATTTGGATTGGCTCCTCTTCCGGAGCCGTGTGTTCAATACAATATCGTACCTGTAGCTTTTTTATACTTTTAAATATTAAAATTAGTTACGATTTGTTAGATATATGTATAATCTTTTATTTCTACTATAAATTTAAGATAGAACAATAAAATGGATAGAGTTATAGCAACAGCAAGGTACACTTTCAAAGCTCTTTGAGTTTTTATCGTCATTTTGTATGTTAAAAAAAATTACCAAGTCTGTAGTTAAATGACGCATAACTGTGTAATTGTTGTGGTAATAGTTTATTATATTTTTTATTAAATAATGTTTAATTAATTCTTAATTCTGATAAGTACAATGTGACCGTTTTTCTCATCAGTTGACCTGAATAGTTAAAGTATTTAAAACGTCTGTGGGTCACAGTACTGTCTGTTTGATCAATGTTATTCTGTCATTATTTACTATGTTTTTATGACACTAATTACAAGTTGATCCTATCTGTAAACATGAAATTGTATAATAAATTTAGCTTATCATTATTTTATTTAACTGAGATATCGTCATTTTAGACATTTGGTCTCTTTTATCATATAAATTCGAGTTTGGGGTGTAAGAGAATAAAAAAGTATGAAAAAATAGTAAATAGAACTACATACATACCACCTTTTTTATGTACCTAACAAGAGGTTGTAAAAAATAAATCAAAATACCTAACAAAATAAAAAGCGTATGTGCAATTTACACGTGGAAGAAGTGAAACCTACAAAAATAATACGTACACGAATACAAAATGCCACGGTTGTTGTGATGCCTTCTCTCAAGCTTTGTATTACGCATGCGCACACACACACGTATTAACACACGTACATAATGCTTCCTATATCATTTTCTTCTACGTTAAATCTTATAAATATATTTGTCCGTCTCTTGTAACTGTCGCTTTTTCGTTCCAAAGAGGCACTGTATAATGCTTCCTATCTCATTTTCTCCTACGTTAAATCTCATGAATTTATGTGTCCGTCTCATTTCACTGTCGCTTTTTCGTTTCATCGACTTTCAAATCACAAAGATGCTAAAGAAGTTTTTACTTCAAAAAATCGCATGAAAATCAATAAGCAAGAGAGAGCGGAAGACATTTTTCTTCGGCCTCCTTTATTTAGGTAAGAAATAATCGATGCTCGTTACATGTTAAAATAAAAGCATTTATGTGGTTTGCTACATATTTTAATAGAATATCATTAATGTTATGATAAAACTATCTGTTAAGTGACATTAAAAAAACTACCAAGATAGCAATCTAATTTAATAATGTTTGGTAGTATTGGATAGTATCCATTGTTGTAACTATTAATGTTAGTTTCTCGTTCCCCAGATAATTGATTGGGTTGATTGTTTCGCATAGCCACTCGTAACATTTGAGCCCAAAATGCACCATCTCTTTTGCATTTATCGTTCTTGTGGAAATCAATGGAAATGCTGATAGCCGTTTTTATCATCATCAGGTCTGATTGAGAAGTTAGGTAACATTTAAATGGGCTGGTTATTAGATGGGTGACCAATAACGTTGGTCTTGTCTTAGCATACATTTTTACTACTGGAAAATGCGTTACGCATACTCTTTCGTTGGGAACAGAGAAAGTTACTTGAAAATTTCCAACATTCCGCTACGTATTCCGATGAATAATTGGAGGCCTACCCACTAGAAACCACTCCATCTGCTTGCCGATGTCTGTCTCAGTCTCGGGGTAGCTGTAGTATTCACCGATACAAAGGAAGTCAGGCTACTACTGTCATCCCAAGGGATTTCTCCCAACTACCCGTCAAAAAGCGCACTGCACATAATCGCACCAAGCCAGTTGTGGGTCTTTAAAACCTTTAGAGTAATTCCCAACCCAAATTCAGAGCCCAAACTTAACCTTACAGTATTTATCAATTTATGCCTTCTGAATTTAAGTTTTTTGGTTTTATGCAAAACCAAAACCAATCAATTCATATAAACGCGCCATTTTCCCGTTCCGGTTGCCAGAGAATACAGATTTCCACTTTCACGATCCTAAAAAAATTATCTCTCCCTTCTTCAAGGACCTGGCCGTTTTTCAGGCTTTTCTGGCCATCTTCTATTTCGCCCCTTAAAAGATCGCTTTGGTCACCCTTACCGATTTGCCCATGCACATTTGCCTCCGTTCTTGTTTTGCTAATCTTCTTTCGTCTGTCCTCTCTACAATTAGCTTATCTTTTATTATCCGTTATGCCATTCCTATTCTTTTTGACGTGATGCAATTGTATTTCAGTTTATAATTAACATTCGTAATATAATATCTTAATATATATATATAAATTACGTGTCACGTTGTTTGTCCGCGATGGACTCCTAAACTACTTAACCGATTTTAATCAAATTTGTACACCGTGTGCAGTTTGATCCACCTTGAAAGAAAGGATAGCTTACATCTCAATTTATGATCGCAATATTATTTTATTGCTAATTATTGTCTATTATTTGACGGTCACAATTATTTGTTAGCTGCAAACGATTCTAACAGTCTGTTGACTGGATTGAGTAAGTATTTAATAGATGGCGCTATGTCAAACTTCCAAACGTTTCACATAAGCTACAATTTAATAGCATAACTACCACGTGTTGCTGAGGTTAAAGTATAGGTTCAATTTATTTTGTAGTAAACGAAATACAGTTAATTTTACTTTTTCAATTTTTGGTGTTAGCATAGCCGGCCACGTGTTAGTTAGACTGAAGTATAAATCTTAATATATATAAATTACATGTCACGTTGTTTGTCCGCGATGGACTCCTAAACTACTTAACCAATTTTGATCAAACTTCGTAACTATCTGTTATTTGATCTAATTTAAAAGATAGGTTTTTGTTTAATTTATAACACAGCAACGCGTGGCTGGGTCAGCTAGTAGCTTATAAATATAATTTGCGTTGTTTTAATATTCACTATATTTTTTTGACTTGCTTCATAACATGTTTTGAAAAATGTGTGAATTATGTAGTTGTGTTCAACATTATTATTTTGCTATCGACATTTTATGTAATAATTAACTTGATATAATAAATAAATAAATATATTTCCTAGCCATCTTAGCATCCCTTTTTCCATCTTTGTCATTGCATCTTCTTCCACACTGTTCTCTAAAATAAATTGACATACATTTTAAATTAGAAAGGTAATCAGCAATAAACACGTTATTTTTTAAAGAAAGGGATTCTATATCGATGATATGATGTTTATCTGTTCGTTATCGTATCAATCAATATTAAACCACTTCGCCCGATGTGTGCCATTACGATATCGCCACTATCCGATAATGATGGTTGGACAGCTTATTCTCTATATCTCACGGATTTAGATAGCACTCTATTTGTTTCTGATATTACTTTTATTTTTGCTTTTATTTGTATGTAAATATTTTTTTATCAAATCATTACTATTTTTTTTATTTTTTTATTTAAATTTTAATTGTGTTCTATTTTTGTTTGTGTAAAATTGTAATTTTAATCATAATGTATTACCTCTCACAGGCCTTGCCAGAATATCAGCGCCGTTGCACTGTGACATGTCACAGAGCAATGGCATTGTGCTGAGGCAGGGTCCTGATTGGCCCCCATGTTTTTTATTATTATTTTTTTTTTTTTTTTTATATTTTTACTTTTATTAATGTATAATGGGTCAATAAACTCTTTCTTTCTTCTTTCTTTATATTGTCTCATTCAGGCTTTACTCATATAAAGTTGCATATAAGTGTTAATTTAAGTTATTAATTTAAAGTATTAATTTCATATTAACATTGCGTCAATATGATTTTCAAATATCTCTAATTAAAATCTCAGCTAGTTATTTATTATTTTTTTTATATTAAATTCTTCAGTTTCCTGAAGAGGTATTTTATTTAAGTAAGACAGTTAAAGTTCTAAAAATTTTATTAAAAGCCACACTCTTTCTCCGAGTCTGTGTTTACTGACAAACACAATTTAGGCTTCAAGTCACTACTGAAATATCTTCTTGGCAAGCGCGTCACATTCTTCGCTTACCACCAGGCGTTATAGCGGTCAAGCGCTTACCTATACACGGTAAAAAAAGCAGCTTATGCCTTTGTCCAACAAAGACTATGAATAGAACTACAAATCATTCATTCACAATTTTGTTTGACATTAACAACAGCAGCTATCAGTTTACACTTAGTTAGTTACTTTTTACAAATTGAACGAACTAAGTTCTTTCACCTTCGCGCCTCTAGTACATTTAAGTAAAGCCTGTCATCGTGACTGTTAACCTGTCATTGAGCCTCCTGTAATAGAGGCGATACGTCAGGATTGAATATAAAAAAATACTTATAAGATATATTAACCTCTTAATGATTGTTACAATGATTAAAATACACGAACTATTATTGATTGTACAATTGCGATCGCTAATACCATGGCTACCATGTCAAACTGTCGAATTATTCACGACGACCGTTTGGTACAACGGTAGTAATCACGCCTTTCACACCGACGGTCCTTGGTTCGACTCCCGGAAGGGGCAGATGTTTGTGTGATGAATAATTTGTACCCGAGTCATGATAACTTTTTTTTATGAATTTTACATAAATATATGTATCATATATTATGTATGTCTATCCGTTACCCTAGTATCCATAACAAGCCTTACAGTGCTTATTTTGAGCTAGGCTAATTGGTGTGAATATAAGAAATATTTTTTTTATTTGTAGCTCTAACAAATATTAATATATCTAAAGACTTACAGCGCCAGTCATTATAAAATTCTTTACAACAATAATACGCGAAACTCACGCTTACATACAAATTAACAAATAAACTATAAAAATAAGCTGCAGCAAATCTAAATCTGTACAATTTAGGCCTAATTATCTAAGTGTCAAGTGCCATTTATAAATGATGGTTTCAAAGTTCTTAAAGTACTGTTAAAAAGATCTATATCAGTGATTTTTATATTTATATTCATTATTGATTCAGCGTTACACCATGCATATATATTTTTTGAATATATTGTTATTAATTTAAAGTTTATAATTGTTCCCAGATGCGCGGTGTCCCAGCCAACGAGCGCATGTACACCCTTCGGACTCGTCCGCCCTCCCTTCTACCCCCCTCGCCCCTCAGCCTGGCTAGCTCGGGAGACAAGTCCCTGGCGGCCACCACCCACTCCCCCTCCCTGGAGCGACCGGCCAGTCAACCCCCAGCTCCCCCTTCCACCGCTAGCTTCGTTTGCTACGTTTGCGGGGTGCCTGCGCCCAGCTCGCATTTAAGGCTCGTGTACTGCTGCCCTAATCCAGAAAGGGAACCGTACTATCCGTTTATAACGTCGTTGAAGCCGCATCCTGACGCCAGCCCAATTAGTCCACAAGGTAAGCCCACTGTTGGATTTAGCTTTTTTTTAATATGACCGGGTTCGCTTTTGATCCCAATCAAGACAGGCCAAGACAGAACCCACGATGGGAAGAGCTTATCCAGAAGGTGCCTATTCACCCTGGCTTTGAAAACGGACCGGTTATTATCTCAGAAATACAGACGCAGGAAGGGAATTCCACTCCTTTGCTGTGTGCATTATAAAAGATATTGAGAAGCGCTTGGTGCGACAGGTAGGAAAAGCAACCAAGAAAGGGTGGTAGCCCGCAGTGCGTCTGGATGTCCGATGGAAAAAGGGGGATAGTGGTATGAGCAAATGAAGCTCCTGAGCACACTCTCCAAAGTACATTCTGTAGAAGACCGACAGACAGCTTTATTTTTTACGACGCACCGATGGTCCTGGATACGCGTCCCGGAATGGGTAAATTTTTGTGTGATGTATACGAGCTTCTGTACCTCAGTCATGGGTATTTATGTATATTTCTATAAGTATTACATAGCTATGTATCATATATGTATATCTATCCGTTACCCTAGTATCCATAACACAAGCCTTCAAATACAAATTCGTTAATTATCCATTTTTATTAAATACATAATTTTTTCCACCGGATATTTAATAAACGATGACCATTCTGCACCGAATTCTCACGTAGATATATTCTATTTTATACAGCGAGAAGTTCGTTTGCTCCCCGAGGGCTAAAGGGTTTTACGCTAGCTAACTGTCTTCTCGGTCTTTCGTATAATCAGAGACTTTTAACTGCAGAACACTTAATAGTACTGACCGAATTGAAATACGAGTTTGATTCGGTGACGATCTTGCTTATGTCCTAAAGATCCTGAAATCGAATACTGGTATGGGCATGTCATCTATAACAAGTGCTTCAATGAACGGGTGCGAAAGTGTAAATACTACAATCTGGTAGAATTATTTTTAATAAACAAATGCATTTGTACCTAAATCATCTATATAGTAATTTATATGTTTACAAGCTGATCTTGTCAGGCGTTGTTATGGATCAGATTATATGTTTTGCATTGTTTTTTTTATTTATTGATTGAAATGAAACCTATCCTATGTCCTAAGTTGGAACAAATCCGGCAAACTGAAGAAGAAGACATCAAAATCGGTTGAGTAGTTTCAGAGTTCATCGCGGTCAAACATAGTGAAACGGATATTTTTATATACAAGCTGGTATAAGACTGCGGTAACACATCGGTAGAGATGACAGTTTTTATGCAAATGGACCGAGTTACTACGGACCCACTTGTAATTCCCATTGTAACCCAATTGTAAAAGAATATTAATAATGGGTTTCTCGCATTGTTAATTTTTTAAAGTTTCTAACTAAATAATTGTTGTGATATATCTAAGGTTTATTTATTGTTTTGTATGTTGTGGGACTGTGCATGGGCCAGTCGGTAAAGACTGACCAAGACGAATTTTTAGTGATCACATAAATGCCCTGAAAAATGCCAGGTCAAAAGTACCCTTAACCAACGAGCTTGTATAAAAGGTTTTGATGAAAGTTGAAGAAGCGAGGATCGTGGAAATCCCTGAGGTAAAAAGGTGTGTTTGTGGTCTGAAAGCTTTTGACTTGACTTGACGATTTGCCTGTTTATTACTCATGAATACATTTGCCCTGGGAAAATATGAATTATGTGTGCCAATGAACCGTATTTAGTTCATGAACGTATAACTGAAATGGCAAGGCCCGCATGTTGTGATGCAGTCATGCGCAATGACAAATAAACACAAACGCAGTACCGACCAAGCGTACTATGGCTATTTTTTAGGTTTCATGATTTAATTTTGGTTAAATTTTTTTTTTGGTAAATTAAAAAAAAAAATGTATGCAGTTTTTTATTTGGGGCCGTTAGAAAAAAAAACACTATCACGATGGCCAAAACATTTTTAATTTTGTAATTTTGGTTTCTTTATACTGAGGAATATTTTTTTCAATCTAAAAGCTCTGTTTCAAATTTTAAAGATATGTTAAGGAAATCTTTCAAAAATAGTGGTGAATAATTATTGTCTTGATTGGAAAGTCAGTAGGTCTTGATTTATGTTAAAAGTACTTAAATGCTTTTTTTGCGAGTACCAAATGTCAATCAACCAACATCTCTACCATGATTTCATAAGTCCTACTACTTCGGCAGATCATATACTTTAAAGAAGCCGCCAAGAAATATGGCAAGATCCTTTTTTCGCCCCTTTAATCATTTGTAACACAGTATCATAATTTAAGAAATGTTTTCCTGTATTATCTATTACAAATATAAATAGAAATGAACACTTAATATGAGTAAAGCAAGTAGGATGTGTTTATTTTTCGCATTCACAATGCCGGAATTCTATAAGATTAAAAATACGCTTCTTAAATACAATCACATCTCCGAGCCCCCAAGTAGCATCCAACCTGATAGCTTGGAGATATACGTATTTTAAATCTTAAAGCTAGTAGTTTACTTTTATGACGAGATTTCCACTCGCCACATCAAATCATACCATCACCGTTACTACCTCGACACACCCAAAACGCTATATCCACCTGTTAGCAACAAACGGGTAAAAAATTAACAACACTTCACCATGTCAATTGCAATGCAAATAAGAGAGGAACACGACATTGTCACGAATTTGCAATGTGACGATGTCGTTTCTTGTTGCACGTCGGGTTTTTAAGTGCTGTTAGATGAACTTGAATAGAGAGCCACTGTAAATAATTTCTAGACGAATGACATATCCTGACGGAGTTTCCCAACTGACATAGATTCAATACGGCGCTCCACCTTGAGGCTGCGTCCTGAGTCACGGCGCATTGCGCATGCGGAATCCGCCGAGTACGAAACAAATACTTGACATGTTTGAACCTATCCGAACTGCGAGCGGGCGCGCACACGATCCGGCGCCTTATGCTGGCGGATCCGCTCGCTAATACGCGTCTTTTGATTTTAACTGGCGGATTGTGATTTCATATGACTTAAAATGTCGATTGAAGAGTTTCCTGTGGAAGATTTTATTACGGTGGTGATGAAAAGGCCTTTCATTTGGATGTCCAGGCACCTTGAACATAAAAATAAAAGACTTATACGGATAATGTGGGACGAAATTAAACAAAAGTTTGAAGGTCATAGTGTTAAGTTTATTTTAATATTTACGAAGGGTTTTTTTTAAAAATAACGTACAAATTGGTCACGTATGTGTCTACTTTGTGCACAAGATGCATTACTACGGCGCGTGGTGTGCAATCTATTACCAATTTGTCTGGATAGCGTCTTAATTCTTCATTTAGTCTAGCGTATTCACCGTTTCTTCTTGTCACGTATAGAATTTCGTGCTTTCTTTTTTTGACACTAAACATTATGTCATCAGTAAAGAAGTTACTTCTTTCTAGATACTGTAAACGTTTAATTTTTGAAAGCGACATTTTAAAATATAAATAGAATATGCACAGCACTATACTCGTGCGAACGCAGTCGCTCTTCAACGTGCACTAAGGATAGCCATCCGCTTATTGTTATTCTCCGCAATCCGCATGCGCGATGCGCCGTGACTCAGGACGCAGCCTGAGAGAGCAGGCAGAGGCGTCAGCAAATTACCACAAATTGTCAAAATTCCCCAAAGCCTAATAAACTCTATTGTTTGAAGATTAAATTGAAAATTGATTAAATTTGCCAATTTGCTAGTTTTGGATACCATGATGTGCTGAATGACTCTATTTAGAATTATACAGGGTAAACCACCCTAAAAAGCCAAAACGTACCCATGTTACCATGTCTATACAGATGTTAGGTTAAAAAATGAAAATTGTAAACAAAATGAATTTTCATTTTCATTCGATCAGCTGATCGGTCATTTTGTATTGAGATTTCATTACGATTTTCATTTATAGTCACTGAAATGAATGTAAGTGCTCGGCGCCCTCTATGATCGTGGCGCCCGTGTGCAACGCACACCCTGCATCATAGGTAAAAACGCCTCCGAGAGCAGGTCGCGTACAGAGAATTGTTATTTATATGAGTTAATATTTCTTATGTTGGCAACAATAAGCCTAACGCTGGCTAGATAAAACGTATATTATACATCAAAACAGAACTAGTAAATATGTTATTAACTAAGCAATTTTAAATATCCTTTTATTTACTTGTACTATCTCTATTGTAACTTAAGGTAAGTTGCATGCTGTGGTAGCCTTGAATTTAGGAGATACTATACCTCATTAGGTTAAAAGTGTATCTTACTCATGTTTAAGTGTTTGACTTGTTGGTTGACCTTAATAAATGAAAAAAAGTGTTTATACAACGTACAAACGCACGTATTCATCACACAAACATTTGCGCTTATCGGGACACGAATCCGTGCCAATTTGGCTTCAAAGGCCATTCAAGCTCAATCCATTTCCACCTGAATCACATTCTTTCATCATCCGCTGGTGAATGGATATCTTTATCACCATGTTCCAAAATGTGGACTAAAGGTAAACCTTGGCTAAACATACTGTTACTGTTATTAACTATAAGAAAGAGAGAGACAGCATCAGTTCATGTAAAACAAGGGCTTTTTTACATATTAAAACAAGAGGGGTAAGTGGGAAAAAATGTAGAATAAGAAAACCCCCTGAGGTGTTTTTATCGTTAGGTAAGCCTTGTGTCCCAGTAGTGGTGACATTAATAGGCTAATGGTGATTGTCCCTTCCGCCCCATCCTACTAAATATTACCTCAACGCAGTGCTGATCGATACATTTGCTGTGAAATGATTAATTCGTTATCTATAGAAAGTGGACTTTAAAAATTTTAGTATACGGTTGAAATTGCAATTTACCTGCACCGCGTTAGGCAATTTCATTTTTATTAATTAAACTTTCTGCGGTAAATCACAAGAGTAAAACATTAAGTTCAAAATCGATGGATGAAATTTGTCATTTTTAGTAGACATTCGTGCTATTATTATATCTCCGCCTTAGGGCTCTACCTGCCGCATAATATTAAATATATGTGTGACTTATTTGATTAATTTGCTTTTCCTCAGGTATGGTGCAGATCTGCGCGTCGTGTTACAAAAGTATACCTCACAAGTACCCGGCGTACGGGGAAAACGGGGAGCCGAACCCGGCGCACAACAACTCTCATACCAACAATATTAGGTGAGCTTTACTCCACTACTCCGTTCATTCCTTTGTAAAGTTCGTTTTAGACAGTTCTCTTTCAGCCAACCAAGCGTTATGTGGGCGACTTAAGTAAGCAAGGGATTTAAAAGTGCTTCTATTAGTAGAAACATATTTTAAACATAATTACCATATAATTATAAATATGTTGCTATCACAAATAAATACATAAATAAATACACTGAGGTACTATCGAGGTCTCTCGTGCCTTACCACTTTGTAGAAATATTCGTTTAAACGCATCAGACACGCCCACACGACCCATACCTATCCCTAATTGGCTTCGTATTTTACTACGATTTATACTACGGCCAATCATAAACAAATAGTTTTAAAATCGCCCTTGATGTCAGTACTGTCAACTCTCAATCTGCTTTACGCGTTCTAAACTTCTAAATGCTCTCACTTGCTTGTTTGCGTACGCGCGCCATTGTTGAATGAATGGAGCGGGGCGTGGCCTGAAGCGATAGGCATCGTGCAGTGTGCAAGCGACTTTCGAGTTAGTACTGATAAGGCGCCAGAGGCTTCGATAGTACATGAAAAAAAAAAACAAAAAACTTTTATAAATTCGACAGCCAAAAACTGTACAGTTTATGAATAACTTTGTGGTTGGTCTCAGATGTTTGCCAATTAGGATTGTTATAAATACACATTCGAATTTCATCGCGATGGCAATAATAACTTAGTACACAGAATATTGACCTCTATAACCACGATTTTATTTACATATTTCTACCGAGATAAAAATCAGAGATGTGTTCATTCTAGGAACTTGTGAATTATACAAAAGGTTTGTATGTTGGTCGTTATACCCGGTATCCATTTCGATTAGTCATTAATGCGACGATTTCTCAGTATTTATTAAGAAACATGTTAAGTATTTAGTACACAACGAAGTACTTGTCACGCAAGTAGCTCTCACTTTCACTCCTCGTTCGCTATTAAACACAACTAGATAGTACAGGCTATTGTTAAGTTTATATCAACAAAATCTACTATATTTTCAAACGAATAGATAAAAAGAAGGAATTATAAAAAAATACAATTATTGCTTTGGTTCTGTCACCGACCAAAATATATAAAATGAACTATACGTCGTGTACTAAACGGTTTAGGACATCACCTGCTGATCACGAAGCAATAGAAAGTGCACTAAACACTTGCCACTTAATTTAACAAAGTGTATACCGAATACAGCATAATCTCTTTGATTTTGACAGTTTGTAAAATGAATTAAGCGTTGCTTGGTTTTGGCTATGTCATTCATTACTCATAGAAATAATTAATTATTTTTGGTAGTGTGAATTATTAGTATATATATGAAAAGATTGTGTGTCTATGAAACTATTAAAATTATTAAATAAATTAAAGCAAACATTTTTTTGTTGCAGGTTTAAGCCATATGATATAAAATCTAGTAGTTCAAGCCAGTCCAATAAAAGGCCCTCAAATGCCCTTTCGAGTAGTCCACATAGTCAAATCGTGGCCGGCGAGAATGGGCTGGGACAGTTTAGGTACGTAATATAGTATGTAATGTATTGCCATGGTGTACGGTCTATTATGCCTTGCAAATTGATGCGATAGAATTTTCACAATAAAAATCGTCGCTTATGCACTTTATAACGAATTTCACTTCAAATACCGATTTGACATCAGATTTGTCACGTGTATTAAAACATAAATTGTGATATTGAGGAATAATTTTGCACAGCACGTCTATCTATTACAGCTTGTCAGTTTTTCTCATTGATGTTAAATTATGTGTTCGGATTTCAAGTTAAATAATAAATAAAATAAAGCTTGGTATTCTGTTGACTTTACAGATAAGATTAAATACGCTTATAAAATACAACTACCGTTATCCGGATATCCGGGCGAGTGCTCTGACCGCTACGAGGCCGATACGTTTGAAATTTATGAGCGCATCTTATCTTTTAATAGAATTGTATTTAATCTTATAGAAATATGGCAAATATGAAAATTGTGAATCCTAAAAAATAATATGAATACATTAAAATTTGGGGCTATATTTTTCCTATAATTGAATTTTTGTATTTAGCTATGTAACAGTACCTTTATGTCTACCATTAGTAGTTTCTGGAACTACAAAAAAAACTGAACCGCTATAGAGTGGAGCTCTTTGCCTGAGTCTGTGTTTCCTGACAAATACAATTTCGGTGTTTTCAAGTCACCAGTGACTGTATCTTGTTGGCAGACGCGTCACAACCTAGATCGAATCGTTGCTTACCATCAGGCGAGATAGTGGTCAAGCGCTTACCTATTCACGATAAAAATAACGAGCGTGCTTTAGACTACACGACTGAAGTAAAACTTCTTTAGCTTCATCTATATATATAGATATATATTAGATATACGAAACGTAACTGGCTGTGAGAGAAAGAAAATGGGTGCTCGCACCTCTCTCTTGCCCCTACAGTAATATACGAAACGTAACACTCTCTCGTTCTATCTTCACTAACTTATATCTCCCTCTCAATTTCCATCCGCCTTGCTCAATCACACTTTTCGTAACGCTCTTGGTACGCATTCACCAGCTTACTCCCCTAGTCAACGTGCGTAAAGAAGTTTTACTTCAAAAAAGAATCGTTAACGCTGTTTACATGTTTATGCGATCACACCAGGTGCTACGTGTGCGCGAGCTTATGCTCCCCGCACGCAATGGAGTGGCTTTCAACGACGGCGGAGTACATGAACTCGCACGCGATGCACTTCCCCTGCTTGGCGGGGGCGGGGGGCGCGGCGGGTGCAGCGGGGAGGGGGGGAAGGGTGCTCGCCTGCAGTCGATGCGTGCGCCACCTGGCGCGCCAGTGGGAACTGATGGATGCGGAACGGGTGCCGCTGGAGCACAGGAGGTGAGTGGGATACACCTTTTTTTGACACAGGGGAAAGCTTGAGGACTTCGACCCGCAGGTGGGGGATGGCTTTAGGACTCATATAAGTAAGACAGGCTAGACACTAATACACAAATAGTGTACACAATTTGATTAAAAAAAAATGGACTTGTCCATACTAATCCTCTAAATAATTTAATTTTTGGATTTTTATATTTACATTTCTACTGAAAAACATTCAATTTGATGCAGTTGTCAGACTTGAACGTATTATAATATTGATTATTTGCAATGTGCAGTAATGATGTTACAAACTTATTTCGAAAAGCGAAGATTTTTGTAAGCTTCGTCGTTAAAAGTCTCAAGTTGATTTAGATCAAAGATCAAAAAAAAAGAGAAAGAAAATTAAAAAAAATTTGTCGTTTTTAAAAAACTCCATTACTCAAGTATTGCTTTCACCGTTTATTCTAACGTTGTTTTCTTGGTTTGCAGGTACAACATCCCTTCGCCGCTGCCATCGAACTCGTCGGCGAACGGTGAACGCGTCATCCCCACTCCACCCTCCACCACCTCCGATCGGACAGTCGCTAGCAATAACGGTTGGTGTCAATCAGAAATGCTACTTAAAATCAATTTAGGTGTTTCAACCGAATTCTTGTCGTAAGATAGTTCAAACAAAGTTAAGTTAATTTTGCTCCGAATTAGTCATTGGCAAAATCAGAAGAGAGATCTTTAGAGCTAGAAGTCTAAACTTGGAGTCAGTCTTTATACAAATATCCTAAATATTTATTTTATTTTTTCATTTTTAAAAGTACGAAAAAGCTCATTGTGTAGAAAGGAAAGACCAAGAAAATTCAAAGGAGAATTTTCGATATTATATATTTATATTTATATACAGTTGTGGCTTTATAGTTACGAACTATTTTTAGTTAAAGAAATTGTTTAAACAAACCATCTCTATTCTATACTTCTCTGATGTAATTAATAGATAAAGCATTGGAATACAAAATTACGTTTCTTTTGCATAATGTTTTTTATTGCTAATTAACTTTGGCATAAAATCAAAAGGGATAAATTAACACTGCACTTTCGATTAGATATTTTTTATCAATTACAAGTGATATTAAAAAAACCTTTAAAATTATGTCTTTCAATATTCTGCCAAAAAAGTCCTTTTCAAATTCCCAAAAAATATTTAAAAAAATACCCATTCAAATAACGGCTATTGTGACAGAACATAATTATTCTGGCTTTGTATAAGTAAATGGAAATATTTTAATACAGTTATATTTGATAAACCTTTTAATTGCAAGCCATGAAGCCTATTGCTATTTTTAAACACCAATTGGCTTATTTTGACAAATAATCGAATAAACATACAGTATATGTGTAAATATGTTTATTGGGTTGGACTTGTAATATTGGTAACTTTTATTTTCTTAAATTGTCTTGCTCGCTCTGAACGCTGTTCGCACTGAAGCTTTACAGCTATTTTGAATTCTTCGTTATGTTGCAGCGTCCACGTCGATCTACTGCTTCCTGTGTGGGCTCCACTCGGATTTCCTCCTGGCGCGGGTGCTGTACGCGCAACCACAAGGCAATGCGCCCTACTTCCCCTGCTTGCTTACGCACCAGGTATGTATGGACACAACAACAACCTTTCTCAACCGACATTAAAATAGGAGGTTGTTAATTTGACTCGTATCTATGTCTATCAAAGAACAACACAATATATTGTTACTCGATTGTTAAATAACTTAGACCATTCTTTTAAAAATACCATCACGGCTCATAATTTAAAGAAAAAACTGAAATTACTTTTTCTAAGCACCCTATAGATAAAAGAACGAAACGGTACGGGCTCCAGCGACACGAGTCTGCCTTCCTTCTCATTCACTCCAATTGTGCATAACACACCAAAGTTGTAACTATCTCCCTCCTGCCTACGCAATTTTATAGCTCTGTCGTATTTTAACAAATTCTGGTATCTGTAGATTATATACTGTGGCAATTCAACTTAATGTTTTTTTCTATAACTTTCAATAATAATTTGAACATATTATAATTTGTTTTATGTTGAATAGCAATTTGATGTCTTATTACAAAATCCTTAGTTTATTTACTTTGCTGTATATACTGTATATTGTTTAATGTATATACATATATAACCTAACCTAACCATATGTAGATATATGTGCAAATGTATGTGTCATTCAATTATGTACTCTCAGCACACCGGACAAATCCTAGCGATTTTTGGTGTGCTGGTTAACAATGTAATTACTTTATTTTATTTAATACATTAAAAAAAGTAATATTGTCAGATTTGAACAGTTTTTGTATTTGTTAGTCTATACCAGCTTCTAAACATGGGTGCCAAAGTAGTTGCTCATTAAGTATTTTTGATAATCTTAGTACGGATAACAACTCATTAACCTACTGTAGAAATGTGAAATTTGCTTATTCGATATTGAACTATGAGTGTTAGAATTAAAGCTCAAAATAGAATGGAGAAATTTGAGTTTTGCATAGATTGATGTGATGTTGACTACATAGCTGGCGGCTTGGTGAAGAGTTTGATTATTAATTTTAGTTTTAGTTCGAACTAGCTGTACCCGGCATCCTTTGCAATGCTCTTTGTTGCTGACTATACATATAAACCTTCCCTGGCGTGCATACAATGATTTGGTTTCTCTATAGAATATAAAATGATTGATGTCATTTTGCCCACAGAGCCATTCAAATGCGGAACAGTTACGAGACGACAGTTCCGCCCTAGTTTGTACCTTCTGTTATCATTCTCTACTCGACCAGTGGAGGCGGTGAGTTTTATCATAAGCAGTAAGTCTAGTATGGCTTATTTAAACTATTATTGCTATCGGAAACACTGCTCATAGTCAATGCGAGTGAAAGGGATGGAGCGATACTTTTTGATAGCGAGAACAGTTTAAATGAAAATTCTAACTAGAATTTAGGCGCTCATGACAATATTATTAAAGGTCTGCCTGTACATTGCTACAGATTTGTTGTCATTGATTAAAACAATTGTTTTTTTTTGTGACTTGCTCAAGCATAATTGTGTCTATTTATTTGTTTATTTATTTTTAAAATGAAAGACTTAATAAGATTAATGCCTTAGGTATTCTTATAAAAGTAGATGTGCGAATTACTATACTGCTACTTTTGTGGGATTTTTTGAAATATATATGGTAAAGTCGTTATTTAGATTATGTATAAACATTTAAATCGTTGTAAACTTTCGTGGTCACTAGCACTAGTATTCATTAAATAGGGATAGTTACATGTTTTTTTTGAGGCTCTGATGTTTCGGTGCAGTTGCATACGCCATCGTCACGGAAGAACTGAGTAATTCCTCAAAAAATAAAATAAACGTGTTAGTAATAATCCCGTTCAACTTATTATTAATATTTTTATAAACTCTTCATCAGTAAATGGTAGTCTACATATATTTATCTCCTTCTCATATTGCATAAGTATTATTTAGCATAGTATTATAAGCTGCGTTTGAGTTTAGTGAGTAAACATAAAATGCAAATACAAATATGTTAATTTTTTCTATGAGTTTTATATGGTGATAAATGAAATCGCGTAGCATCATGAACCCCGTTAAGACACTATTATATTAAAAATTAAACTAATTTTCAAATAAACTTAGGTAAAGTATTTTTTTACAATATTTATAGCATCGCGTCTATGAACCTATGCACATGTCGTCGCGTGTGCATAGGTTCATAGTACCTTCATGAGAAGAAGCGCATCGCCTATACGTTGGTAATTTGGTCGCAGATACGAGTCCCTGGGCGGGTACCCGCCAGAGCGGCGCGTGTACAACACGCACGACTACTACTGCTACCTGTGCGGTATCAAGACGTACCGGAAACGAGTCAGAGCGTTGCCTATTAAGGTAAGCATTATTTCTATAAGTACTTAAATTTTAATAAAAAAAAACTAGAAAGAAGAAAGTTGACTTGGCAACATCTCTTATAGTCTCAATCGGTCGTTTGCAAGAACTAAATATGATTTGTGTATCATCCTTCGTCTTACTTTTAAAATATATTTGCTAAGTTTATGTATGTTTTGTTGCAGGAATTCCCATTTTTAGTGCAAAGGCGGGCTGAAAATTCATTATTATTATTAGAAAATATCGACTATGCCGTAGTATGTTTAGACTGTTATGAAAGTTTAAGGTGAGTTAACGTGAAGCTAATAATAATATATTTATTTTCTTCTACTTCGTAATGAATCTCAAATCTATGTAATGCCTTGATTTAAAGATTTCCTTCTGATAATTAAAGGTTGCTGGTTCAGATCCGGCTCGAAGGACCATAAGTATGTTAGATTGATGAAATCGATAAGATGAGAAGTTTGATGAAAACACAAATTTAATTTTATTACTATTAATGTTAAATGATATGAGTAGAATCGGGGCAATCGAATACGTACTAAATGATATTAAAATTACAGTATAATGCAGTAAATGCTGAATCGCCGATGTCGCAATTTTGCGGTTGTGTTTTTTCTCAGCTACACACAGTACACAAAGTTTTTTGCAGTTATATATGTTTTAAATAAATATTACGCGAATTTGCGTTAAACCGACTAACGAAATCTTTAAATCGAAATTGATTTAGTGAGTGTAGGTGCAATTTATAAAAAATAGAATATTTTTTTGGTGCAACGGTTGCGAGCCTGCCTTTAGCTACAGTCTGATGTTTGTGTGATGAATACGAGTCACGGGTATTTATATATATATTTCCGTAAATTATTACATATCTATGTTTCATATATGTATGTATATCCGTTACCCTAGCATCAATAACACAAGCCGTATTCATCACACCAACATCTGCTCTTTCCGGGACTCGAACTCAGGACCGTCTGTGCGGTTGCACCAAACGGTCGTCAAAGTTAACTATTGGCATCGGTGTGATGTACAGGACGCAAGCACAGGACTATGAGAGGCGTGGCGTCCCAGTTGAGAAGCGGGAGTACAACTGGCTCCAGCAGCCTCCACCTCCAGAAGACTCGGCAGACGTTACCATCGCGAGGCTTCCATCTGGAGATCGTTCGGACAGGCTGGTCAGTACCTCACCCCTCTTTCTTCTGATTCGATTCGTCTTTCGATATAGAAGTTAACTGAAATAATTTTGTATCTAAAGAAATTATTACTAAAAGGAGCAAATGTATGTAGGTGGTTAAGTAAAATCGGACCTCACCGCCATCTGTTGGCGCTCAACGGAGTCTTTTTGTATCTAAAGATTTTTACAAAATAACAATTTGGATGTCAGCGCCGTCTGTCGGCGCTCAACGGTGTCTTTTTGTATCTCAAGAAATTGTTACTAAATAAACAGATGGTTATGTCAAGTCGGACGTCAGCGCCATCTGTCGGCGTTCAACGGAGTTTATGACGTAACGGTGCAATACTACTTTATTTCGGACTCATGATAAGAATTGCGACTTATCGAGAATTATGATTTCAGCTAACACTACCTCATGTATGACAGCTTCATACTTAATAACTATGGCTGGAAATAACAATTAAGAATTAGTTACCCATATGTCGAAATATACACAACATATAATAACAACATGTCTGTATCTTGTTTATAAAACTAATATCTATCAATTAATTATTAACAAATAAAAGTTGCCTGTAAAGTCGGTTTACGGACGATAATTTTACGTGATAACGTCATGAGAAAACATTTATGAAAAATTGCATTATTTTATGAATTGAATTGAATTATTATCACTGAATTATTATTATTTTGTGTAATATAATTAAGGAGTTAATTCACTTCACTTTATAAACAGTTGACAAAACAGTTCACGTGTAGGTTGTGCGCTGCCGCTGTCTCTCTTCTACTCGGACGTATCGGCTGATGACGTGGAAGAGAGATGGATACGTCACAAGCCGAACGCTAAAGCCTATCGTGCGTCTCTATTCCATGTTCCGCGCTCTCGCTTGCACGCACGGCTCAGGCGGAACGTGACAAGGAGTCATTTTTATCTTAAAATATTTTGCTATCGGCATTCATCGATTTATAAGACGTTATCACGTTAAAAGAGAGAAAAAGGAAAGTGGTAAAAGTGAGGTTATATTATTTTAATAGAAAAATACTGGAAAAAATCGAGTCGGCTCACAAGTGAATTCTCAGGCGGGAACCGAAGCCGCAACCTTTGGAAGTCTGGTCCAATGCTCTCCCAATTCAGCTACCGAGCATTGTGAACTTATGAGCGAAGTCGATGTTTTTCTATTAGAATAATTTATCTTATAATATTATAAAACTAAAAGTGAGGTGAACTAACGCGCAGATCCCGCAGTCGCTGGTGCTGTCGCGTGGCGCGTCCCGCCGGCACAGCCCCAAGCAGCCCGCGCCCAGCGACCGTCGCCCCGCGCCCAAACCCGACAAGCCCGACGCAGGTCAGTCAGTAGCTATGTTTCTTATTTTATTTCTTTATACACAAGACAGATCACAAATATTATATAGATAAATACATATAGAATTACATATTAACTTTGACTTGATAGACTAATATTACTCAGCAATCTGCAGAGTTCAAACTATCGGCTGTAGAGTAGAGGACATATTTCTTATTATTATTGATATTTTTTATAATTGTTATCTTTATTGTATAAGATTTTTGACATTTCATATATATATAATATTTACTTAAAAATTGTATGGCCAGACATAGCTATACAATATAATTTCCACCATCTGTATTAATACAACTACCTGTGTCTACCAAAAAAACATATCATTTGATTTGATTTGGTCGATTACTCTGATGTCACTCACGCATCGTACACTGATATCGCACACTCACTGATCGTGTGTCCAGATATCACTTCTACACTGATGTCGCTCACTCACTAATCTTGCTCACAAATGTCGCTCACATACTGATACTCGCTCACTTACCAATTTTGATTCTAGATATCTCTAACACACTGATATCGCTCAGTTACTGATCTTGCTCTCTGATATCGATTACAGATATCGCTCACACTTTAATATTGCTCACTCACTAATCTTGCTCACTGATATCGTTCACAAATATTGCTCACACACTGATGTCGCATACCCACTAATCTTGATTCCAGATATTGCTCACTCACTTGACCAAACGAAAACATAGCTGTTATTTGCGGAAGCTAGAATAAAATCTAGTCATTACTTACCAGACTCGGACCTTATCTTTCATGTCTTTTCGTCACTGTCTGTTTGGTCAATGTGACGAAAGGCGTCACATTGACCAAACAGACATTTGAAACTCATAACAACTCTCTGTAGGTAAACTTTAACCTTATACATATTTAAAGAAAATAAGCAAGTTTCAAATGTTCTACTACGATGTGGTTTTAGTACACAAACCATGTTTTTAAATTACCTTTAATCCACAGACGATATTATAAGTTATTTACACAATACCTATATGCTGTCGTGCAAAGTGAAATAGCCACAATCTTTTCCACTTAGGTGTTGTAAATGGCGAATAACAATACTGGATGTAGTCAACCGTAAAGCACGAAAAGTGCGGCAGCATTTTTTTAAATGATCTTTTACTTCGCTCTTCAACCTGCATAAACATGCATATTATGGAAAAATCCTCTTATATCTAACTTAACCAATTCGTTGCTACATACAATTACAGAAACGAAGGCTAAAAGCTTGATTTACGTGAAAAATGAAGACAGTTGTTATTCTGGGTTGATTTTCCTAAAACTTGATTTGATGGAGTTATCATCGATTTAAAAATGACACGGTTTTAGTGGCTAACAACACAAAAAAAAGTGATGACACGACAGGCGTGCCACCAGCAACGAATCGGTTGAACGTAATAATAATATTTCTTACATTCACACCAATTAGCATAGCCCAAAATAAGCACTGCAAGGCTTGTGTTATGGATACTAGGAAGAATACACATACATATATATATTACAAAAATATGTTATATATAAATACCCATGACTTAGGTACAAATGCTGGTATTCATGACACAAACATTTGCCCCTTCCCGGATTCGAACCTAAAACCGTGGTTAGGAAATGCAGGATCGCTACCGTTGTACCAAACGTTCGTCTAAATGAAACGTAAGGCTAAATCTATTTGAATTGTTAAGTGCAATCTGCATCGCGCCTCAATCGTACGCTCAGTTATTACGTCGCAGTAGTTCCAAGCGAAGTCCTTCGCAATATATTACTCGGTCGCATTGAGGAGGCGCCACTTACTAACGGTTTGCAGAGAGATGGGGAACCACCTGTGGATGCCACCCCAACTTATTGCGGCATAGATTATTTTACCTAGTTTGATACCTACGCGAAGAAATCTCTCAGAGGACGTTAACTTTAAAGACTTATGAATGCATAACAGCTATTAAATTTTAATTTATTTTGTATCATATTTGTGTGTCTTGACATAGTTTTTTGTCAGAGTTTAATAATTTCATGCCAAAACCAAAACCAACATTAATTTACATCTTAAATATAAATAACAATTTTCTATTTGTTAATTCTCTAAAATTCAAGTTGGATCATGCTAAAACAAAAAAAAACATAAATAAGGTACATTGTTCACCAAAAGTGACTGTTTACTGACAAAGGTGCAAAAAAGCACCCAAGATCGGGAATATATAATATAGGTAAATAAATATAGATAAAAAAAGTAATTATTTCTTTAAATTTATACGAAAGTAAAGTCATGGTAATTACTTCATCGTAGTAACTTGTAGACTTGGATTTATTGCAATGGCTGATTAGGCGACATTTTTTAGTTCTGACGGTGTCATTTTAAAATTGTCACTATTACTAATAGTCAAGTACTAGCGCGTGCTGTGTTTTAAATAAAAATGAAACCTATCCTATATCCTTAGTTGGAACAAATCCAGCATAATGTAAAAAAGGCATCAAAATCGATCGAGTAGTTTCTTAGTTCATTGCGGTTAAAAACTGTTACACGTAATTTTTATATATTTAGATGTAAGTACTACAGTTACATAGAAAATATGAAATGAAAAATTCAACCAACAAAATATCGAGGAATTCTTAAATTATTTATATTTAGATCTATTGAAAAAAAAAACAGAACGGCTAATATGATTTCTTTAAATTTTTAAGTTAAATCGTTACAATATTCTTTAACCTTTCTTTCAATTGGAAGAGCACTTACCCGAATAGCGAAACTATTCATATTATATGAATAAAGAGCGAAAGGCTGAGGATTTGAAGGTATTTTTTCTAGTAAAAATTTCTCAAGTTATTATTTTCATAGAATAATATTTTTATTGTTTCTATAGTGTCTAAAATTTAAAAAAAACCAGCAGGCTAGTAAATGACTTTCATATAACTGCCACCCGCGCTAACAGGGAAGTAATGGATTTTCATACAACTTTGCCTAACGCATATTTGTATGACGATAAGTTTTATTTTCCTACCCGTTCTTGCGCAAATATCAACAGAATAGGTGTAGTATACAATTACTTATCAATACTGTCGATGTCGACATACCTCATTTTTATATTGAAATTGAACTCGTTGCAACAAAATTTACTTTAGATTGACAAGCTTATTTCAAAATTTCGCGCTAACCCAAAATGACACGATTGCCATTTTCATGAAATCGTATACAATCATTTTCATTGGCCGTTTCTTTTTGTAGACATTATAATTCAGTAATACAAAATATAGCGACCAAATGTCTCTACTGCACGTTCCTTACTCTATCCCCCTCAGTTCGCAGTTATCCCGAGGCGCTTAAGAGCTTCTATCCCGTTATCACTTGCATGTCACACTCCAATACTATTACATTTAAACAATACGACTCTGGAAAGGTGCATGCATTCAGTAGTTTAGTTAGAATTATTTTATTTTCGATTTGTTCAATTAAGTATCGATTTGAGGTGACGTTCTTGATCCAATAAAAGTGATAAAGAATTTATTTCTTAAAATTTCTTTTTTTTTAAATTAGGTTAAACATTTTCGAGACTGATTGACGGATTTTGTTAAAAAGGATAGTTTATTAAAATATGTCATTTGCGAAAAAAGTACCGCTTTTTTCGATATACAAGCTATTTTTAAATAATAACATTAAGGGGTACTGAAAAAATAAAATAAAACACTCTCTTATATTTGTAAGATATGTTTCTATGAACCAATGGTTTTCGCTTCACGATGAGTATTTATTTACGCAATTCCATATACCATTAAATAATTTAATAATTTTAAAAAGTGTTTTCAATATGCTTGTGAATACGTGTCATTTAACGTAGAAAACAACACAAAACCCCAAAATGAATAATATTAATAGAAAAGAGTATATTTAAATTCACTATCATGTAATATCACTAATATTATAAATGTGAATGTAAGTTTGTTTGTTATGCTTTCACGCAAAAACTACTAAACCGATCATCATGAAACTTTGTACATATATTCTTGGAGGTATTAGAAGAATTTTATTGAAAAAAATAATGCGGGCGAAACCGCGGGTAAAAGCTTGTCATAATGCGCACAAGAAAGGAGTGGAACTGCCTCTGTTAGCTGTCTGTATTTCTGAGTATTACTCGTCCGTTTTCAAAGCCAAGATGAATAGGGACCTTCTGGGCTAGCTCGTTCCATCTTGGATGCTGTCTTGGCCCCCGGGCTTGATTGAGATCTAGAGTGAATCCATTTAAATAAAACGAGTGGTTAGTTCCGTATATAGGATCGCGACTATACACGGAAATACGTTGGGGGTTACGTCCCCCTCACCCCCTCAAACAAACAGAGCGCGAGTTCTGAATTTTACATAAAAATAAATCCGGTCCAATAACGTTTGCACAGATACAATATGACGCTATTTCCTATCCGCACACGAATCGTAACCAATTATGGACTCTATTTTGTGAGAATTACAGTTCACGTTACAGTCGACTACCACGAATTACGTTTCGATATTGAGAGCAAATAATATTATGAGAGTAAGCCGGGTATCACAACATATTGGTATTTCGCATAGACTTTGTTGTAGGCCGGTGTGGTTGTTAAGCGACTGGCGTTTTATTAAATTGGTATTGCAAGATGCGATACGTTGCATAAATCAAAATGAAAGCCTTAGTCTTAAAGCGTATTGTCGTAAGTCTAATAATTAAAAAAATACTACCCATCACAGATTTGACGGTTTAACACTTATTTTGTTTATTGTATTAATGTAGAAGGGATTACATGATAAGTACTCAAAATGAATGAGTTTTTTATAAATTCAAACAAATTAACGAGATAGAGATACTAAGAATAAAAAACAAATTAAAAAAATGTGTCATATAATTTGGATCCTTACTTAAGATCTATGGCTGGCTAATTTATACTACTATATAAAGTTCTCTCTGTACATTTTTCAATTTTTTTTCGTAATAGGCTATCTATCATATCTATACTGTTAAATTAATGTGTCGGTTCTGTCTGTACATTTATTTTATTGGACAAAAATTATGATAAATATGACACACTAATAGAAAATAGTAGTTTGGTATAACACTACTATTTTCTTAATCCTCCTATGACTCAAAAACGGGTTCACCAATTTCGATGAAATATAGTAAGAACATTGATTGCGCATATAATAGACTTCATGTCGGTAAAATCCTTATAGTCCTAATATTATAAATACGAAAGTGAGTTTGTTTGTTAACAAACAAATAATTTTATGATAGGCTGTATATCATTTGCGCAATCACACATTCTTCCCATATACCAAATTTCGTCAAACCGCTTAATATACATATTACAGATACGGCATACGGCATACAGATAGAAAGAAAAACAGACAAAAATTAAAAAAATAGTGAAACTGGTATCGTTGAATTATAAATCGAATATTTATCATGAAATGTATCTAAAAAAAGTATGTAGTATAGCTGACCTGGCCTAATTTTGATCGACCCAGCAAAAAAAAAGTCATCTAAATCGGTTGAGTATTTTCGGAGTTTGTCGCGGTCAAACACGGTGACAGGGATTTTATATATATAGATGGACATTATAATAACAGAGATGGTAATTGTCGCTCCTCTCCCCTGCCTTGTGGCACGCGACAACCACCCTCCGGTTGAGCAGTTGACGTCACACGGCTACATCGGAATTGATTCGCGTCAGTTTATTGTGTTTGCTATTGTCGTGTCGCGCGACAAAACGGGGGCTAAACGGGGCACGGGAGGGTTGCCCTCCACACTCTATACTCACAGTCATGTCTAGTGTTATAAGCTTAGTAACTTAATTTTTTTTAATACTTTAGTATGCAAATGTGTTTTTATTAAAAATATTGTTTTAACATTACGACATGTTTGGGGACTTTTTAAGTTATGACACCAGTTCAATTATTATCAATATATTTTAACTAATCACGATATTATTGAGGACATTATTATTTTTTGTGTTATGTACGATTTGTACGTTTTAGATTGACAGATCTACTTGTCTCAAAATCAATACTTTGGCAAATGGAAGGTAAAATCATTATACATCACGTTACATTATTATTATGAATAAATGAATGATGAATAAAATGATAAATGAATGAATGAAAATAACTTTATTCAAATGCACTTAAAAAAGTTGCTTTGAATCGGCCAACATTTTTACCTACCACCCATTCAGGACGTCTTTTAAATGACAAGAAGTATGGGCGCAAGTTATTCGTCAGTTTTAACAGAAGTAAAGAAAGGACAATGCCCATTCGTGGTATCGTCTTTGATCGTCGTTGTACTTAAATCAAATTTATGTCAAAAACTAAGTTTTAATTTTTCACGAAATGCTGTAAAATACTTTGCCATAACATCGATGGACAATAATCCACATAATAATTAGCAATGAATTCACTTCCATAATACCGAGTATTTCTATTGGCACTTGTCTCCTTAGTATTGCCATTTTCTTTTCGACCGTATCGATTTGCCAAATATAATACAATCGATACGCTATTTATTTAATTAAAATATCGAATAGGCAGTTCGCCTTCTAGCATATAAAGTAATTAAGCATAAGACATGATGTGAAACTAATTTGTTACTAGAAGACGATTTCATCTTTCTAGGGTTTTAACGGCGCTCTTTTTTCCAATAATCTTGTTGCGTCGTGCTTTTAACTTTTCATACAGTTTTTGTATTGTGAACCCTTATAATTAAATTAATTAAACCGCCGACAATGACTTATACAATTTAATATGCTTTATTATGGAATATATGCTTTATTATGGAATATATCACATTAACAAACAAGTAGACAATGTATATTATAGCCCATATTAGGCCCTCCGAGTCCTTCTGGATTCGAAGGAACTCGAAGTTAAGGAATACTATGATTGATGTCTATCAATCATAGTACGGCCCTAAACGGTGATGCCGCCGACATGCAGTACCTAAACGTGCATGACTCGTAGATGTGTAGACAATACATACATACGCATGCATACACGTCATTTATAGCTAGCATGTTGAAAAATAAAGGTATCCGTCAATCCATTGCCAGCATATTGTTTGCATGTCATTCGTATCTATCAATAAAATAAACGATCTTGGCATGCATAACAGCACGTAAAGCATGTCTATGAGTGCTGCATTGCCGTCTAGAGATCACAGATTCATCCAACAGTATGATGACAGATTTTATTCGAAATACGTGCAATGTGATTCTTCTATGATCATAGATATATGCTAGTGTATTAGGGGTCTTATAAAGAAGTTAGTAGGTATATCTGCTATTTTAATGTTCTAAAAACGAATATATTTAATAAAACATAATATCAACGCACAGATATTTAAGTTATTCATATAAACTTGCATTTGGCAGTCATAATCGATACATAATTGTTAATAATTTAGAAGACTGGCAACAATGAGACAATCGGGTAGGATGAACTGTCAAATTGGTATAGTCAATTGAGTGTTGTGATGAAAACCTTAATAGTCTGAAATATTATATCTAAATTAGTATTATTCAAACTAAAGCATTAAAATACTCGCACCCAGCTCACATCCAACCATTTGTGTTGATAGATAAAACTTCAAATGTAAATAAAAACACAAATGAAGACCGGGAAAAGTGTTAATTTGATGAGTTTTGTTATATATTTTTTTCATTTTATCCGTCGAACTACGGAAAAACTGTTTTTAATAATTTAATCTACACTTAGCAACCTAAAAATATAGTAAAAATCATCATGGCACAAAATTAATCAAAGCGATACCAAAGTCCATACTACGATGGGCATTGTCCTTTACAATATTAAATACCATACATAATTCACATTATAAACTGTATTATTCTGTTATACCAATAATAGTAGTGTTATGGTTTCTTTACATCGTTAATTACAACAAAGTCAACAAGTATCTGTTTTAAGTAAGTATCCTAAAGCATAAAATAAACGACAAATTTAAAAAAGCAACACATTTCAAAGTAACCAATATAAGTTAATCTAAAAAATATTATGCGTATATTTCCCATTACAAAAATAAGTATCACAACCTAAATATGTTGTTTATTTCACAATCTCTCGACGAGAGCATTCGGGTGAATGGGGAAGAGGCAATCCCGGTATCCCGGGCGACAAGTGGGAGTCAAAGCCGGGATTATTGGAAAGCCATTTGCGGCGGGATACTGAGCCGAGAGCAGAGTACTATGGACACTGTGTATAGAGCGTCTATACGATATGAGGGTAGTTGTATTGGGTTTTTACAATAAAGAAAAAGTTCACATTGATTGGAGGAACTTACTGTTTTCCCGTTAGATGTCGCTTTTTATTAGTTATTGGTGCTATTGGTTTATTAATAATAATTATACATATTTATTACCATCACACCAATTAGCCTAGCCTAAGATTTGTGTTGTGGATACTAGGGTAACGGATAGACAAACATATTTTATGCTACACAGATATTTAATATTTATAGAAATATATATGTATAAACACCCGTGACTCAGGAACAAATGCTCGTATTCGACGCAAAAACATCTGCCCCTTCCGGGATTGGAACACAGGGCCGTTGGTGCGAAAGGCAGGATCGGTAGCTTTGCACCGAACAGTCGTCGATAAAAGAGGTTAAGCTCTAAGGCTTAACAAGCCTTAGAGCTTAACCTCTTTTATGGTTGGCTTAACTATTGTCTTCCGAAAGCATCGTCTTTCTAGCAATGAGCGATGAACATCCTAGTTATATTACAAAATGTAAAAGATTGTATGTTTGGATGTTTATTACTAAAGTACGCAAAAACGGCTGAACATATTTGCATGAAATTTGGCGGAGAGATAGTTTATAACCTGGATTAATACATAGGACTTTTATCGGTGAAAAATGTAGCGTTGCCTGCGGAATCGCGATAAAAAATTCGTGTGCCAAACCAAACATTACAAAGATCTTATCTTCTGCTAGTTGCAGTATTTAGCAATCGCATAGTTAGACCCGTAGGTAACTAACTTCTACTCTGTAGTAAGGGAAACTTGCTAGAAATTTGATATTCTAGTCTTGACACTATATTGAAAATGTTCCTTATTGTGTTAGCGGTGGCAACACTGCCAATCCCAACTGCGAACTATTCCAACTTCTACGCTCACCGAGCAGCGTTCAAAATTCAATAGCAAGTTTGCAAGTCACAACTTGTACTACGGCAAGGTAGACTTATGACTTCATGACTATAAACTTAAAACTTGGAATTGAATACTTTGTCACAGATTGGAATTTAATATTGTAAAATGTCACTAGATTTAGTTACTAATATTAAATCAGGATTTTAGATGACACGTCGGTTGAAATGCCAGCTTTGACTGAAGCGGCTTGAGTTCTAAGTACTGTGGACATGAACCCACTCGAAAAAAAAGCATTTAGGCATTGTTGGCAATGTTTTTGATTGTCATAACAGTACTATCTAACAATATTATCTGTTCTACTTAACTCGGTTTGGTGCAACGGTAGCGATCCTGCCTTTCGCACGAGGCATTTGTTTCTGTGACGAATACGAGCATTTATACCTGAGTCATGGGTATTTATACAATGTGTCCCGTCACCAGTGTCGGAGCCTTTAATGGTGTGAAATATGGCATTTTTTTATCGACAAATTGCCCCTCAAATTTTGTTTTTTTTCTTACGGCCGCCATTTTGTTTTGTTGGTAACCAAGACCTGGGCTCTCATACTAATTCTACTACCACTACTCATGTAAATGTCCTATCAACATTAAAAAGATGTCATTTGATAGCTAAATATGTAGACAACAGTTACACAGCCATCATGTTTCAATTGTCATGGAATAAAAAATAGAAAAAAATAATTAAAGAAAAACAAATAGATTCTTTTTTGTGTATTTTTATTTTTTGGCTTTTTGAGAAAAACCAAATTTGAGGGGTAATTTGTCGATAAAAAATGCCATATTTCACACCATTAAAGGCTCCGATACTGGTGACGGGACACATTGTATATATATTTCTATAAATATTAAATATGCATCTTATTTTTATATATGTATGTATCCGTAGCACTAGTATCTATCTTGGGCTAGGCTAATTGGTGTAAATGTAAGAAATATCATTATTATACTATCTAGCGAAAATCTTCGATTTTATCGCTATTCAGCATCATCCTCAGTGGGTTCGGTATTAGTTACTAGTTCACTGGTACCTCTGTCTAATCCAGTTTCAATCCCCCGGTCAATTATTGGCGAAGCCTCTGCTGCCGTCTGTTAATGTGTTCGAGCGGGTCAAACTTTAATATTAGTTTAGGAGATGTTCCATCGGGCGATGTCGGGTTGTATGGAATAGCATTTTAGTACAGTCAATCTGTAGGTTGAGTGATGAAAAAATTGCCCAATGGCTGATTCCTGTTTTTTCTGTTGCCAAATGACGTCACTAAGCTACCTTAGCGATGGGCATGTTCAACTCTTAGCGGTTTTTTGGAAAACTCAAAAAAACGTTCAAAATATTTTTGAAATGCATTTTTCTCGAATTGTATGCATTTTACAAACTTTTTTTTTAGACAAAAGTTGTAGAGGGCATTGAGTACTACAATTTATGTCAGTGATGCAATGTCGTACAACGAAAAGTGCGCATTGTAGGTGGCGCTAAAGTGTCCAAAAAAGTGTTTTTTCACATTTTCACCGTAAAAATTTCATTTTAATGGACAAGTTTAAATGGAAAAGTTGTTCCTTACGTAATTTTTAACAACTTTTATCTAAACAATGTTTTTGTATTACTTACTGTTTTCAAGTTATAGGTGGCGCAAGTATGAAAAATCCAATGATGCGGTTGTGCGTAGTATAAGTACACATTTGCAGTGCATATTTTTATGTACTTTTTACTATTTTTTGTTTTTTATGATTGTAATAATTGTGATTTGTTATTAACTTGTAATATCGACATGTGCAAGTTGAATCAATACATGATAATCGCTTAAAAGTTTAACAAAATAAAGTTCAACTCTAAGAACGTGAATTTAAAATAAAATGTTGTTATAAACAATTGTAATCGTTATAGCATATAAATTAAAGAGCTCATCATTGGAAAAACTTTAAAATTTGAAAAGGTTTTTTTTGATAAGGTAAATTAGTACGAATTCTAACTAACATCATAAATGAAATGTATACGTACATACATATCGCACTGTGTTGTATACGTAGCGCTGTACACCAGTGTAACTTGAAAACAGTAAGTAATACAAAAAAATTGTTTAGATAAAAGTTGTTAAAAATTACGTAAGGAACAACTTTTCCATTTAAACTTTTCCATTAAAATGAAATTTTTACGGTGAAAATGTGAAAAAACACTTCTTTGGACACTTTAGCGCCACCTACAATGCGCACTTTTTGTTGTATGACATAGCATCAATGACATAAATTGTAGTACTAAACGCCCTCTACAACTTTTGTCTAAAAAAAAAGTTTGTAAAATGCATACAATTCGAGAAAAATGCATTTCAAAAATATTTTGAACGTTTTTTTGAGTTTTCCAAAAAACCGCTAAGAGTTGAACATGCCCATCGCTAAGGTAGCTTAGTGACGTCATTTGGCAACAGAAAAAACATGAATCAGCCATTGGGCAATTTTTTCACTGAAACGCCTTTTTTTTTCGACAGATTGACTGTACTATTTCACATGAGTGTAAATGATGCTTCCTCAGAATTCCATGGTCCAGATTATCTGTTGGTAATAATATATCGCTCATTTGGTGCAACACTAACGCAATTGTAAATGTTGTGTTTTTGAAGAAGAGGGAAATTTTAGGTAGGGATTTTAAATACATTTTCTTTTTAAATTAGCATTACCTTAAAATTTCACAACAAACGTATATTTTTCTTAGGTGCATTAAGCTTCCAGCGAAAAATAGAAGAAATACAATTCTGTCGATGTTTTTCAGAAATGTAATTTTGACCAAAAGTGTAATTGCCTCACTGTTGCACCAAATGAGCGAATTATATATGCACACGCCGCTTTCTTTTTATAAAGTTTTCGATAAAACGTAAAACTGTTTACCAATTAAACTAATTTATATGAAAACAAATTAAATATGTGGAACATATTGTTATTCATAATTTTTTTTTATGGCCTTTTTAGATGAATGTTATTAATACATTTAAATACATAAAACAAATTTTTACGGTTTTTGCGCACAATTTATATTAAATCCTGACGTTTCGATTATCATCAATGATCGTCATATATCTCTAAAAATATTGCAAATAATAATAACGGAGCTACAGCAACGCGTGGCCGGGTTAGCTAGTATATTATACGTTTCCTCGTATTTATTCTCCATGGTACGTGCTCGCTCTTGTGTGCATTACGCTCGTCCTAATGGCGCCCGACGTGGTACTGCAAGACACCATTTTGTTCAAAGTTTAAATGTAACTATTGGACGTGACTATACGTTATTTTTACAAATGAAAATATAAGCTTGTGTTACAAAGAGTCGCCCTCGTAGTTGTGTATTACTCCCATATTTAGCTTCAAAGATTGGAAAGTGGATTTAATTCGTGAATTTATTTTAAATGTTTTGTATATTTATTCTAAGTGTATCGTAAGTAACCAATTTTATGCTGCTGTAATAGTGGAACAAATTCAAACGTAATATTTTAAAAGTTATTAATTTCAAAGTTGAATGTTGGACATGTGGTTATCTACCTCTGATGGTAGCCGGTAACGGCCCGGGACTTAATTGAGTGTTAAGACGTCTCGATGTGGTGGTTAAAAGTTTAGTGGTCATATATTGAGATTCAGGAGATACATGTGCTATTGATACAATTTAAGTTGATTTTCATGTCAGGATTTCAAATCTTTAGGTAAATTAACATAGCGTAAAAGTAGGCGATTATTGGGCATTCTGGAACATTTTTTTTAGAATGCCCAATAATTAATGTACTTGTATAGCCCTATATACAAGCAAAACTACTTTGAAAAACTACTTGAATGGTTTTTGCAAACGTATAAAAACGTATACCCTCGTCAAATAATTAAGGTTGTCCTTATAGTAAGGACTACAGTCAAAACTAACTGGATTTAAAAAGCATCGCATATTGCTTTATCATTGCGATTTTCATCTTATACCGGTATTTCATATACTTGTATATACGTAGATATGATATAGTAAGGGCGGCTCCAATTATGAAACTGTTTACATCACGCTCCTATCTACACACTCGACAATTCTACACCGTCAGCGCGTCGCTAAGCGGCGAGTTGTAGGGGCGACTAGTGATGAGCTGAAAAGATACATATCCCAAATATTCTAGCATCTCTGATTAAGTCAATTGAACGACTGTGTTTTTATTTATGATAATACTGTTATTAATGTGATAATAGATTAATTTTATGTCGGTTTTGTATAGTTCCTTTTGTTAAAGTTGATGAGTTTCTTCCGTTCATTCTTCTTGTCAGTTAAAAGACGCCTTGAACAGATTGTCGATAGGGACAGAAGTGGTTTTAAATACGTTAGCTTTTATTGTACTTAGTGAATATTGGTGGAGGTTGCCTAGCAACTAAACCAAAGTGAGTCTATCTCTGACTGAGGATAGGTTTTTGGGCAGTGTCAAAAAAGAATGATATATGATAGGGTGACATGTATCTTTTGTTTTTGGAGAATATTCTAATGTAATGGGGCCTACACAGACCTATCGTGTGTGAGTAAAGGTCTCATCCCACCCTCGTTTGGAGTGCGCTAGCCTTCACAGCGATGCCGCGATACTGTACGCTTTGTTCTCCCGCTCTTGTCGCACGCTGTTAGCTCAGAGTGGAGAGCCCTTTGTGTCGGCACTAGTGGAACTGCATGCTGTGTTAATAGTTCACTTCTGAGAACGCTCGTGGGGTAAATATGGTTTTGTATGGATACGTTTTGTGTGTAGTGGGGCATTTTTAGTAACGAGTCGAATGAGTTATCAGTTGAAGTGTATTATTGCTGGTTCCATACCTCGGAAGGAAGAAAGAAGAAAGAAAGAAAGAAAGAAAAAACATTTATTGACACACGCGCACTTAAAGAAACAGAGAAAAACAAAATAGGGGAAAAAACAATGGAAAAAAAAATACAAAAGTAAAAATGAAATAAAAAAATAAAAAAAGATTAAAACTAATGTGCGGGGTCAACAAAATACCCTGCCTCAGCATTTTTGCCTCTGTGTCCTTCACAGATGGGCAGAATAGACACAGAGGCGCTGTTATTCTGACAGGGTTAAAAACCAGTGACAAAAAAATAAAAAAGCGCCTTATAAAATAATATCAAAACTAATAAAACTAGCAATCATATATAATATATACACACACACAAATTTAAAATATTAATAATAAATGTTCACATACATCATTAAAGAATTAAAAAGTAAAAGCGGCCAAGCGGCAGCATGGCCCGATTCATTTGCCGTTACTCTACGTAGCAACCGATACCTAATCTGTGATGTCATTTTGACATGACTAAAAAGGGCTCAATTGCCACGTCAAAAATGCCACGCAAGTACCGCATGGTGATTAGTCGAATGGTTGGTACATATAAGCGATTAAAATGAAGCGGGGTCAGTGCTGTGTTATATATTTCGAGTGCAATGAATAAGACTCCATACTACTCAATGTCCGCCAAGGGTGTGATAGGCAACTCGCCTCATCGGTAGCCGGACGCAATCCATTGCACATACCTACGTTGAGCTTGACGTGAAGAAAACAGAGGTAAGCTGGTTTATATATTTGTGTGACATTTCTGCTTCATTAGTAAATGCTTCTTGAGCTGTTTTTTAAAAGCGTATTTTGTTTTCAGTTCACGCATCGGCGGCGGAAGGTCATTCCAGCACCGAGAGGCGGCGTACCTAAACGATCCCCGGAAAGCCATCGTACGATGCTTCGGAGTGCAGAATATATATTTACATTTTCTTTTTGGATAATGCCTACGCTCTTGCGCCCATATGAGTTTATCTAAGAGGTATTGCGGCCTTTCTGTATTAAGTACTTCAAATAACAATGACGCGAGATGGAGACTTCTGCGAGCCTCCATCTTGAGTAGATTTGCAGAGTTTAAAAAAGGGGTCACATGTGATCTAGGCGGTACTTGAAAACTAAATCTAGCACAGGAGTTTTGTACACGTTGTATAAGTTTTTTAGTCCGGGCCAATAGACATGGCCCATACACCGTGTCACAGTAGTTCAGCCTGGACAGGACCAGCGATTCACATAGTCTGATTCTAAGTTTCTCACACAAGTATGGTCTTATTTTGTATAATAACTTGAGCCGATAAAAACAGTTGCGCACACATTCACCTATGTGAGTCTCAAAATTGAGGGAATCATCCAGGACCAGCCCCAGATTTCTAATCTTCTCCACACGTTTGATGTTTTCCCCTTTCAGTGAAATGTCAAAACAATGACCGTTTTCATTAAAGCTAATTAAATTATACTTACTACCAAACAATATTAGTTTTGACTTTTTGGGGTTGAGGGTTAGACAGTTTGACTCACACCAAGCAGCCACCCGAGCCATGTCCTCATTTAATTTAGCTTCAGCTTCAGCATGGTCTGATAAAGGGAAGGAGATATACAGCTGCAGGTCGTCAGCGTACAAGTGATGTTGACTGTGAATTATGATTTCAGTTATATCTGTGCTGTACAAAATGTAGAGAATTGGCCCCAAAATGGACCCCTGGGGAACTCCACGGGTGACCGGAAGTGGACTAGATTGTATTTTGTTCCCATTTGCTCCAGGAAGCTCAACATACTGTCGCCTATTTGAAAGGTAACTATCGAACCATTTGATTGCTTTCGAGTCAATTCCATAATACGATAGCTTTGATAACAAAAGTGTTGTATTTATTGAATCAAAAGCGCGTGAAAAATCAAGTAATACCATAGCGCTGATCATTCCCTGGTCCTGACCTGCCAAAAGGTTATCCACCACATCTGCTAGGGCCGTAGCAGTACCATAGCCTCTGCGAAATCCAGATTGAGTGTGGGGCAGGATGTGGTTGTCCTCAATGTATTTGGTGAGCTGTTCATAGACCACTTTTTCTAGGACCTTGGAGACACAGGACAATAAACTGATAGGCCGAAGGTCATGAACAGATTCAGGCTGGCTATTCTTTGGAAGCGGCTTGACGACAGCAATCTTCCAATTCTTAGGGAAGGTACCCTCCTCAATGGATTTATTAATCAAGGCTGTGATGGTTGACAAAGACTGCGGCAGGGTCAATTGTAGCATTTCCAGTGATATTCCATCGTCACCTTGAGCGTTTGACTTAAAACTTTTTATAATTTTCAAAACAGTGTCTTCATCCACCCTATGCAGAGAGAAAGCTGAGGCACAGAATCTGTGATGTTCAAAGAAAGTCAATTGCGAGATGGACACCCTGTTGTCACCTGGGACATTCAGAAAATGCGTGTTTATACTGTGTGGGTCATTTAAAAAAGAAGGCAGTTCTAATTTGCTCTTCTTACATGGAACAACAGTGTCTTTTAAATTTCTCCATAATCTTTTGGTGTTGTGTAAATTTTTGTTAATTTCATTATTGAAGAAGTATTTTTTTTTTCATTTTCTATAGCCGTGATTACTATGGATTTCATTACCTTGTAACTTTCTCTCTTAGCTGATGAGTTGCTAATTTTGGCTTCTTTGTAGTACTTGTCCCTGATACGCATCGTATCCTTAATAGTGTCTGTTATCCATGGGTAAGAGGAATGTTTGAATTTTTTCTTTCTGAGAGGCGCATGGAGATCAAACAGCATTCTCACACAGTTCGTGAACGCCTCGGCTAGGGCGTCAACATCCTCTATCTTGCAGAGGTCTGTCCACTGAAAACAGCTAAGGTCCCTGTCAAATTGCTCTACAATAATATCTCTCATTGGCCTGTAAGTTACCCACTGTGGGGTCAGTTTGTCTTTTTTAAATTTAAACTCTGCCAGAACTATTGCATGATGTCCTAAATCTGGAGAATATGTGACGTTTACATGAGTAGCTTGCGCATCTGTACATATCACATCTATCAGGCTTTGACTATGATCCGTGAAATGTGTCGGCTCATCAACCAATTGTGTCAAGTTAACACTGTGTAAGAATTTAGTAAACAGCTTAACCTTACCACAGCTAGGAGTAAGGAGATCTATGTTAAAATCGCCTAGTAAAATTACACTGTCATGCTTGGCCATAGAGATGACAGAATTAGTAATAGCATCAAGAAAGGTATTTACGTCCTGATTTGGTGGTTTGTAAGCGGTCCCAACGGCTACATTTTTATTG
This sequence comes from Calamotropha paludella, assembly GCA_927399485.1. NCBI lineage: Eukaryota > Metazoa > Arthropoda > Insecta > Lepidoptera > Crambidae > Calamotropha > Calamotropha paludella. Next base: position 1,848,630 of record OV656822.1, read on the forward strand.
TTCACGCGCAGACTTAACCACATCTGCTCAATCGCTGCAGCTATGGGGTGGTGACACACCCGAACGTACATACCTCCACGAATGTAAAAACCAACCCCACCGCCACGGCGGCCGTCAGACCTTGGCGTATGCAGCAAGCGGTAGCCCGGCAGCCCAGGTGCAATGTCATCCTGTCCAAACCTCAACCATGTCTCATTAATTGCCATAATATCGGGAACCAGGTCCTGCATAGCTACTATAAATTCTTCATGTTTTGTGCCTAATGAACCAGCATTGAAAATTCCAACTTTTAAATTTCTAGAACCCATGACTATAAATTGTTTTTAAGTAATATTCTTAAAAACAGACAAAAATAAAAAGTTATAAAATATTTCTTACATAAACTTTTAATGAATTGAGAGCATTGTTATTATAATTAGTTAGTGAGTGCATTTGATATTTATATGATTCTAATACAGTTTTAATATATAATATTGATTTTGTATTATTATAGTAATGATTTATACACAGATTATTGATATGAAATATTGATGTTATGTGATAAACATAGTGATGTATATGGAAATTAATAGTAAATATATACATTGCATACTTGTAGATAAGTAATAATATAAATGTGGCGATAAATTGATATTGAAAATTGCCTTTTTGTTTGGCTATGGTTGTCATGAAATAAATATTCAATAAAAATGTTATTTTTTTCTTTGTGGGCCCCGCACACACAAAAAACGGAACTCTTATAGGCTCACTTTGTTGTCCGTTCGCCTGTCTGTCTGTCTGTCTGTCAAGACCCTTTTTCTCAGGAACGCGTGGAGATATCAAGCTGAGATTTATATCAAATACTCAGGTCTACTGTCCCTTGGAGCTGTGAAAAAATCAACGCAATCAAAAGATACAGTCGTTTATTCCGCAAATTTTCGCCACTCTGAAGGGAATAGAGGGGAAGGGAAGGGAATTTCGGTATCAATAATACATATTGAATCAAAGATACATCAAATCTAGTTCTTAGCTTTCGATCTGCCAAAAATGTCTCCACTCAGTACAGCTGATCTTCCGTGAAGCCATGACATTAAATATAATAATATTTAAATGGTAAAGCGAGTAGAAATTTTGAAACATGAAAATACCTAAATACAGTTTTGAACGTCAAAGCTTGGTAATGGCTTCGTAAGTCATTGACCTTGTACCGAGAAGAAGCCGCAAGATCTCGGCAAGGGCTGTTTTTTCTCCCTTTTAATGTGTTTCATTATATAAATAGTTATACAACATTTCAGTAAACTTTTCTTGAAAATTTTCTTCTATAAGAAAAATCTTGTGTAATAAGAACGGATTTTAAACAGAAACCATTTCTCATTACAAAATAATAATTCATTCTTGTCTCTTACTGTGGCTTTTTCGTTTCATCTACTTTCAAATCACAACGATGCTAAATAAGTTCTCACTTCAAAAAAAAAATTAAATGAATATAGTGTTCGTGTTAGTCAAAGTAGTCTTTACCTATGGCGCAGGGTGTGCGTCGCACACGGGCGCCGCGATCCTTGGGGGAGCTGAGCACTTTTAATCACTTCAATATTATTAAATGGAAATCGTAAAACATGGACTCTTCATACAAAATGACCGATCAGTTGATCGAGTGAGAATAGAAAGTCAAATTTCAATTTATGACATTGATATACCTTACACCCATATAGACATGTGTACGTTTTGGTTTGTAAGGGATGTTTACCGTGTATAATTCTAAATACATAATTGGAGCGGAGCGAGCGAAGCTCCCATGGATCAGCTCTAATGGCGCAATGTCTGTTACACTGATCAGGTTTAGGACCAGATTGTGACGGATTTTGAATTTCGCAAAAATTCCCATCGAAACAAAAATATTTTTTATTCTTTTTTTTAGGTATTTCGCTCCGCTCCAATATATGGTGCTAGCGTAGCTTTATGCTTAGCGACTGCATCGCCTAGTACATACATCATGACATCAGAAATTGGGAAATAGCTTTAATCGATTTTCAATTTAATCTTCAAACAATAGAGTTTATTATCGATTCGGGAATTTTGACAGTTTGTGGTAATGTGCACTTATTTATATACATTCCATTTTGACCATGCGCTTACTAGAGGGCATTAGTATAATTATTGCACAAGGAAGCTATATGGGCTAGAGACGCCTCTGATGTTAGTTCATGACGGCAGTGTGCAACTGTCTTAACAGGCAACGCATCGCGCATGCGTGATGTAGTTGTCGGTTATTTGTCGGGCTAATGCGGACGCCGGCGGAGACTTGTTTATTCGAGCCACCCTCCGAGTCATTTGTCTCGTGGGACTTAATAAGGCGCACTTTGAGTTTTTCCTTTTGTCATCTATTACAATATATCTATGCGACACAATTTATATATCAAGCCCAAATCGGCGGAGTATAGTTAATATGAAAATTTAAACCTTTTTTCTTCAACGCAAATTACACATTTAAATCTTCGGTTTTTTGCTCATAATCGCACACATCCTGTGACCACGGCTCCTGTAAAGGAGTGGAAATGTCAGGATTAAATATAAAATTATGCGCAAAAAAACATAAAAAAGTTTTTTTATTTAACCCGTTATAACTCTGTGTGACATTACTGTAACAAACCAAATAATTCCTAAGAAATTCCACTATACGCATTTTATCTCCTTGTAAATCAATGTGTCGTATCGGTAACATACCTGTCTATGCATTTTAGTGCAATAGTCATTAACTAGATAGCTTTACTTGTGTCAAAACTCCTACGGAATTCACTTCGTGCCAATTTGTGTCATTCGGTTGTGGGTAAAATAAAAAAACTAAACAACTGTTTTGAAAACTGTGGCCTGTAGCATTATGCTATAATAAGTTGAACAGTTGTTTCAAGGCATTTCATGCATCCTAGGAGAATAGTATAGCTCAGTGTGACATATCTGTAACACTCCCTTTTTTATGATTTTCTGCGTATCTAATTTAAAAAAAAGCGAAACAAAAAAATACTTGTTTTTTTTATACCTACCATAATAACAAGTATTTAAGAAAATATATGTTGTTGAGTTATAAAGGGTTAAAAAGCAATAAGTACTTACTAAAATCTAATTATATCTAATAGTTACTATAACTAGCTTCAGAAGGCATGTTAAACTGTTGAAACACGAAGTACTGCAATGGGTTATTACCCAGTGTACCTACGGTGTATATCTATAGGAAAACCTGTGCCCCAATTAGTAATACTGATTAGTTTTTACGAACCTATGACCCTTTTTTTCCAATATTTTTCTCCAGACAAAAATAAGGATACCTTATGTCATAACGTTGAGTGTATATATGAAAAGATATTTCCCCAACAAACGAGGACCCTTCCATGCTCCTTGAAGTGTGTGCACAATGTCTCAACACTTTTCTAATGTGTAGACACATTACCCGCCCCGCAGCCACTGTTCGTTGATGCGGAGTAAGCTACGTAATCAACATGAAAGGGAAACATGATCATGTATAAATGGGCGAATGACACAAACACACACACACACACACACACATATATATATATAATTAGTTCTTACATTTCCGCGCATATTATACATTTTTACGGATTTTGCGCATAATTTATCTTCAAATACACATTGCAAGACCTAGTGATGTAGTTTAGCTCTTTTTACAAATAATAAAACTAACTTGGAGATCGGTCCCCCTGCCCGACAGTCCATCTCGGAAGCGTCTCCCAATTTCCGAACTGGTTGTAAACTCAGTACTGTACAATGTAATCGAAGTGAGAATTTAATTACTAAATAAAACAATTTGATTTATATCAAATTTTAACAATTAGTAACGTGCCCGATTAAAATATTGTGAAGGTATAAGTTAAGAACGGATTGACCGATTAGGATGAAATTTGGTATATGGTAAGAACGTGTGATTGCGCAGATGATAGGCAATATATCGTATCACTAAAAACCTTTTAGTCCTAACTAATACTATAAATATGAAACTGATTTTGTTGTTACACTTCGAATTTTCATTTAAAAACACACTTATGCATAACACGAATAAGACAAGACTATGATTATTTTAGTGATGTAGTGATGCATCTAGTGATGAGCTGAGTCGATCGTTTCTGGAGTGGCATTTCATTACATTTTTGGCTAGGACACATGGCGCAGTCATTGAACATGGATGAAATCTCGTACAAAAGTGTGCGAGATTTTTATTATTCTCGTATCTCGTATAGAGAATGTAAATCTCGTACCGGTACGAGATTTCTCGTATGTCTGCACCACACGGCTAACCATAAATACAAATCAAATGTACTTATTTTAAATGCTTTGAAGTCCATATTCGGTCCTAAAAGGGAGATTATATATATAAATATATACACATACTGGCTGACCCGGCCACGCGTTGCTGTGCAGACTGCAGCGCCATCTGAATCATCGCCATCCGGGCTGAATCTAAACGTTCCAGGGCGCCATCCAAACGCATACAAAAAAATTATTTATATTGTTTTGTCAGACAGGTATTAATTTCAATCCACGAATCCATTACCCCATATCCACCTCGTGTAGTACACTAGTGTGTGGGCGTAAAAAACCAATATGTTTGTTCGGACTCAATACTTTTTCTTAGTAAGCATTTCGTTAAGCCCCGTGTTACAATTTCTCGAGAGATTTTCAGAACCGAAAGGAGAAAACCTTCAACTTATTCTAAGAAAAAGGGCCCCTCTAATGTTTATTACGAATAATGGATATCAGCTTGAAACGACTATATATTTCAGAAGATATATTGACCGATGTTCTAGGAAAAATTATAGAATCAATTTGTTTATAATATCTACGTTATAAGCACATAATTTTGAAACATATATTTATTATGATATAAACAAATTTTTGGTTAAAGAACATTTTTGAGACATTAAAATTTATATAAAAAAAAAATGATCATTAATCTATAAAATTAATTCTAATTCGTTTAATACATTTTATTGTATTGTGGTGGCTATAATTATATTATAGATAATTGCTACATCGTGTTTATTATGTGGTTATTATTTTTTTGCATGAAACTACTAGATTTTTTCTTAAAATAATCAACATGTCTCAGTCAGTCCGACTGGATTTGAACACATAAGACAATGACTTAGGCCCTTGCACCAGATAAGAAACAAAGGAATGTTTATATTTAACTAGAAAACTCTGTTCGGATCTCGGCACTCGGAGTCCCGAAATAAGTCAGGTAACTCGAGTGGCATATAAATGGGCTCTTTCCATTAGCCTTTTTCCTTTAACATATAAGACTATATGTTAGAGTCATCGGGTGGGAAAACAAGAAGTGATATCAGAGGCCTTAAGTGCGAGTTCACGCATTCCATACTCGTTATCGAGCGCGTTACAGATTTCTATGAAGATTTGTAGTTCCTTGTGATTAACGCCAGGGGGCGCTCATACAAAAATCCGTAGTAATATTTTACGCAGACTGTATCGAGTATCGACGCGTAAACTCTCATTATGGTGATCCCGATCCCAGAGAAGTTGATAAAAACAAATTTCAAAATACACACGTAAGCCTAGTTCATAGCAAGCATTGTAGCTTGTGTTATGGATAGTAGGGTTACATATCCCGGCCACGCTGTATAATAAATTGAAACTAAACCTATCCTATGTCATAAGTCAATCCAGCAAAATGAATAAAAGAAATCATCAAAATCGGTTGAGTAGTTTCGGAGTTCATCGCGGTCAAAGACTGTAACAGGGAATTTTTATATTTATAGATATATAGATGTTTAATAATTATAGAAATACAAGTATATATAAATAACGGTACAATTGCTTTTTTATAACACAAACATCTGCTTTTTCTGGATCTCGAAACCCAGAACCGTCGGTGTTAAACAGAGGATCGCTACACTATTGCTAGGTCGTCTAAAACTATTGTCTACTTGGATTGTTTCTAGGAAATGAAAATGGTGTTATGTTATAGTAATATTTTAAGAGTGCAGAAAATCTTTGGAATTACTTTGTGCATTTGTCTCGTAAAGAACAAATATAACTCATTTAAATCAAAAAACTTATTTGGGGCGCATCAAATATATGACGACCATTGCCTTAGTCATCCTGTGATCACTGCTCCTGTAAAGGAGTCGAAAAGTCAGCATTAAATATAAATTATGCGCAGGATAAACGAAAAGAGAGGACGTGTAAGAACTAAATAAATATAACTCGTCTCAAATGAATTACGTCCATTGCTGAAAGGAAGCCTTTTTTTCTGAAGATTTAAAAAACTTACAAAAGCAGTCTTCTCTTTCTTTCTTTATACTATTAATATATGACATGCGTAAATCTAACAGTGCACGTAATGTAATGGAATGGAAGCCAGTTAAAATACCATGCAATAAACACTTCGTGCCTTCCTATTTCCATTATCTCGAGAACAAGATAAAGCACAAAATAGCTCAACACAATCCCATGAAACAAAGTCAGAAGCTCTTTACTAAACGGACTCGTGTCATACCACTGTTGATATACAGCTAGGAGGGCTGCTGGAGTATTTTCAACCTTAAACCTTTGCGGGAAAAGGCCGTAAGGATGGGGGTGGTTAAATCGGGTACTAGTATCAAGACGTTATTGCCGCGGTAGCCGGTTTTTACGAGCGCTTAATCTCCAGGGTCGGTGTATAGTAGGCGAGGAGTGTCCATTTTTGCATGCGGCACGGGATCTGAAAATTGGAATATAATTTAAGAATCACTTTTGCCGGATTTGCTGCGCATTTAATTTTGCTTTTATATTTTATTCGGACGTTTTGATAACTAAGGTAATGGTCCTCATACATGTGTGACGATTTGATTTGATATAAACAAAATTAAAGGCGCAACTAATCCGGTGAAAGTGGTTTTATTCAAATAAGTTGAGAACTCGTTTAACTTTTATCCTGTTAGATTCGATATTCTGGGTGCAAAAGACATGAAAGTATGTAAGATATAAGTTATAAACGGGATTTTTACCATGTACCTTGTTTTTGTTTTTATTGAGTTTCCGATATTTTGGCACTGTTGCAAGCGCCATGATCACGGAGCATGAAGAGCACAGAAAAATCCCGTTTATAACTTATAGAGGAAGAGCCAGTGACAAATTTTAGGTGGTCATTTCAAAAGTCACGAAACTTTCTACAGTTAATCCTCCATACCTACTAAAAATGAAAAGCCACTTCTGGCAGCCCAGCGTGGCCGGGGTAGACTACCCTAGAATTTGAAGGAGGGTAAGAAATAAGTTTTATTTTAGTTAAAGTATCAGTCATACAATTTTAGGAAATTACTTTCGACAGTATTTTGTCTTAATGGAATTTTTGCCAGAGCATTTACATCTCTTCTAATTGTTGTCTTACCCTCCTTCAAATTTTAGGGTAGTCTACCCCGGCCACGCTGGGCTGCCAGAAGTGGCTTTTCATTTTTAGTAGGTATGGAGAATTAACTGTAGAAAGTTTCGTGACTTTTGAAATGACCACCTAAAATTGGTCACTGGCTCTTGGTCCATTATATTACTATAATGTTAGTGACCATGAAAGTTTAAAACAATATAGTTTGTAAGATTATCAAAAATAATTGTTTGCTAAACGATTTTTACGAAATTACGAACGACTAAATGGTAGTAACGCCTTGCAAAGCTTTCTAACATATTTGAACATTTTATTTTTTTATGGAATTTGAATAATATGCCAAACCAATTATTAAAATGTCTGTTAACCCCTAATGTTACGCTAAACGCTTGTATCCGCGTCCGTAGTGCATCGGCGAGATTTGAATCCGTCAAATAAAAACTCGTTTGGTTGATTAATCGTGGTACATTGGAAACGTGGCCCGCGCATGCGCCCTCTCAACCAAAAGGGGTGCAAATAGTCCTGTGGACTCTCACCCTCCCACCCCTCTTTTTCCCGCCAACACACGTATATGTCGACAAACATCGACACTGCAAACGATGCTCCGCAAATGGCGCCACTGTACTCACGCTTTTAACTCTCTTGGTGAGTATAAACCCACTGAGTATAGACATTTCTATTTCAAATGCAAATCTAATTGTCATTAATATAAGGTATGTAATGTTTATCAGTTTAAGTTTTTTTTTTTACTAAATAGGTTGTCGCTTGACCATTCTCTCGCCTGATGGTAAGCAAAGATGCGATCTAGGATGTGAAGCGCTTGCCTTGAAGATACTTATTCACTCGTAACTTGAAGACTTCTAAATTTTATTTATAAGAAAACACAGATTTTTGCATTGAAGTCTAATTGCACTTAGATGGCGCCACTTTCAACGAAACTTTTTAGCGCGAAATCGATTTCATTTGTGTGGTGTTACTGTGAGTAGGAAAAACTGCACAAACTGCTCTTGAAAAAGAGAGTTTGTCGAGGTCCGATTGAAATACAGTTATGTTCACAGTTGTGGTAAAACTTGTTTTATTTTTTTCATAAAATTGGTTAAAAACCGACTTTAAATCAGTACAAACATATATTTTTTAACAAAATTACATTTTCACAGACAAGTGTAATATCTCTTCTTTAACTTATTTAATCATGAAGTATGGGTCGGCACCGCTACACCTCTAATGCCGCAAGAGTCCAGACTACTTCAAAATACACTTAACCTCGAACGGGCCGCCTAACAATCTTGTGTTAAAGACCCTAAGTTACAAGCAGACAGGCGTTGCCTTTCATAACTTCAATAATTAATCAAATTGGACGACCGTTTGGTGCAACGGTAGCGTTCCTGCCTTTCGCACCGACGGTCCTGGGTTCGAATCCCGGAAGGGGCAGATGTTTTAATGATGAATTCGAGCATTTGTACCTGAGTCATGGATGTTTGTATATATTTCTATGAATATAACTTATTTATGTATGATATATGTATGTCTATCCGTTACCCTAGTATCCATAACACAAGCCTTAAAAAGTGCTTACTTTGGGCTAGGTTAATTGGTGTGAATGTATTAAATATTTATTAAATAAGTCTGTTAAAGTACTTATATTACATACTATTTAGATTCTATGGGTACACTTCCTCTCAATAATGTATATCTCACGTCCCCTTTCTTTCACACATAAGCACGCACGCACAAAACAAAAGCATTATATTTTTTTAAGTTATTGCCTAAATGATAACAGTCATATAGTTATTCTAATGGAACAGCGATATCACCTGGCACAGGCATTATTTTTCGGAACAGTTGCTCATTTTTTACCAAGCGCAAGTTCGATCGTTTATGGAGTACTGAGGGCCTACCATCATCATTTAGCCCGGTTCAAGTTCGATTGTCAAAGTGAGACACCGCTATACGCGGTCTATAGTGACGTCTCTTTTTAACAGCTATACTTGAATCGCTATAAGACGAGATGGTAGAGCCTCTGTTCTCGTTTGAAAAGCGTTTTGGTTCCAACTTTGTGATCCGTACCGCTAAGAAGTGGAATCTGCCTGAGTCTGTGTTTCTTTATGAATACAATTTAGGGATATTCAAGTCACGAGTAAATAGGTATCTTCGAGGCAGTCACGTGAATACTAGATCGCATCGTCGCTTACTATCAGGCGCGATACCGGCCAAGCGTTTACCATTTCACGGTACAATAAAATAATAAGGTGACTCAAGCCACTAATAATTGTAACCCAAACTCCTTCTGGCAAAATACACGTTAAAGTTTAACTGATTTGTGATAATAAAGATCAGCAGAGCATTCTAACCGACCAATTCCTCAATACGAATTCGTCGGCAGGTCATGGGTTAATCCGGTGGAAAGCCGGGCCTCCAATCGACTTACCACGCTCCCCCGGGTCAACAAGAGTCAATTACTAAATTGAATAGTTCGTCAAACGTTGTTCAGAGTATCCCATGAATTTGTTGTTTGGCATTTTGGAATTCTTATTTTTATAAAGATAGAAAGATAACTCTATAGCACTCTGTTAGTAAAAAAAGGTAATCGTAGCGCCATCAAACTGTCGTGCTGCAAAGAGTCTAGGAGTTCTAAGAATTGGGAAGGTTAAGCGATATTCGCAAGGTTTACTCATCGGTTGGGTGGGCAAAAGTCTTTGTGCTGTCTCTACCTCCATGTTTCGGAAGGCATGTTAAGTATATTGGTCCCATAGGTGGTGCGTGATAATACGGTCGCGTCAGACCCTGACGGTGGTGGATTCCCTCAGGGGTTTAAGTGTTATACTCCACCTACGCTTCGTGCGAAATGGCTGGGGGATTTCTCATATCCCCGTCGACTACCTGCGTCGGGTGGAAGTCATAAAGCTTTCCCCTGGATTAAAAAAAGTACATTGGTCCCAGTTGCGTCTGAAGTCATCTGCATCACTCGGATTTTTGTCCAATCTCCCTGCGGTGTTTTCACCCATAGGAAAGGCTTGTACCCCAGTACTAGGGACATTATTAATAAATCTATGAGACAACATCAAATACTTTGTTCTGAAACCAAGTTAGGTAGCTAACGTACTTGTGTCATGAAATTCAGAAACCACGGCGGCACCACAACACTTACACGCGAGTCAAAATAGCAAAACTTTGTTTAAGGGGAGGGCTGGGAATCGTACTCGGAGTGGCGTTACCATGGAAACCGGTATGCGAGTCACTCGAATGTTAATATTCTGACGGTGAAACAGTGGAATTGAGTTTTTCGATTTAAGCATAGCAAAGTAAAACAGTGCCTTCAAATGCGAAAGGAATTAGATGAACCCTGCATAATTGGCGTGCGACCGGCCGGGGCACACAAACCGAGCGACCGCGACCCGCCCCGGATTAGTAACGCAATTGCCTTTCGGCTGCAGCCTTCCCACCGGAAGCCAATGTTCAGTGGACATTTGGGGTTCCGAACCCGGATAACTACAGGGCATTTCCGTACAAATAAGAACGCTTTTTTCCACCCACCAAATGTACCGCTCAAACTTGTGCCTTTAGTTAGATTGACTTGTTTCTTGCGCCCATTCTTCTTGTCAGTTAAAAGACGTCCCTAATGGGCGGTACGTAAAAATGTTGGACAATTTCAAAACAACCTCTTTTAAGTTTTATAATTTTTATATATTTTATGCATTTTCAATGCGATCTTATAAGATAAATTATTATAATAGAAAAATACTAGAAAAAATCGACTCGGATCACAAGTGAATTCTCACCTCTTTTAAGTACATATATATAAAAGTTATTTTCTAATTCATTCATAAAATAACCTTTATATTTCGGAAAATAAAGACAGGTTTTCTTTGCAATTTATCAATTAAACCAACAAAATAGCGTTTCCCTTGTCCGTTTACGCGACAAACGATCCGTAAACGGGTACAAAAGTGTCCCAGCACTATGAATTATTTATCCGGCGTGAAGTTGGCAACTGCTGCGCCGGCCGGAATTATTCACGCCGACTCCACTGACGAACTGCACGTCCATAGTGCTGTTACTTAACGCCGAACGTGAACCGCCGGAATATCGATATTTTCAACGAAATTGACTTTCCTATTATGAATGTGATAAATGATTTATGTGCCTTTAACTAAACGCTTGTGTTGATATTAATTTCTATACTAATAGATCAAACGATAGCATGGTCTAATATTTTAGTGTTGGGCTTAGTCGATGAATATTTATCTATAAAATGTCGCGGTATTTTGATATTGATTGTTCACTTTTCCCGCCTTTTTGTGTTGGACATAGCTGGTGTATTCTACCACCAAACCAAACATTCTAATACATTACCTACTTTTATAACTCTTGATACCGATTACACATGATATATTAAATTGAACCTCATGTTTATTTTTTTTTTATTTTATTCTGTCGACTTTGGTGTCATGAATACGATTAATAATTCTACATCCTTAGCCTATTGTTATCTACATATGTTTTCATTATAATGGTCGAGTTTTTAACTGACAAAAGGCGAATAACTTGGAACCCTTCCTTTCTATGACGTATGATTAAAACTCGGGCACCCTTTAGAACCTACCATTTTTATTATTATTACTAACTGATACGGCCACACGTAACTGTGTTATAAATTAAAATTAAATAAATAAATTAAGTGATAGAGAATTTATATATATATAGATATTAGACAATCAGTATAAAGTTACATTGTTTTAAACCCAAATTATGTAAGTAAAGTACTTGTTTTATGGAATTAAGAAATAACTGTGGTCTCACAACGCCCAGACCCTAGACAATATGGAAATATTTTTTGTTTTTTTTATTGAGATTTTTGAAAATCTAGTATGTACTATGTTCCAATTTTTGTATATTCACTCAGTGAGTACCGGTGGGACAAAAGTTTCTCGGTAATTAGCAAACGAGCGCCACTTTGTCGGTCATTCACGACAGATGCACACATTTGCATATATTCAAAGCGCTCGCGCTGTGGACTATCTGTGATTTGCATGCACTAGTTAGTGGAAGTTACATTTGAATTCTATTCAACATGTTAGACAGTATATTTGAATGCTATTTAATGTCTTCTTTAAATGAAATATATGAACATCATTGTGTCTCATTCGTGTTATTAATGGCGTTTCAAATTTCACGATATTAACTTTCAATTAAGTCAGGTTATTCATTACCATTAAAGTTGATTCCAAAAATGTGTTTTGCACAGTTATCATAAAAATAATAATAAAATTCACTATTCTGTGAGAGGAACAATATTAAGCACGACCGTTTGGTGAAACAGTAGCGAGCCTGCCTGCCATGGTCTTGGCTTCTAGTCACGGAAGAGGCAGATGTTTGTGTGATGTATACGAACATTTGTACCTGAGTCATGGTCATCGTCTCTATATATATTTTTATAAACATAACATATATGTACCATGTTAGTCCAGTATCTATAACGCAAACCTTACAGTGCTTATTTTGGGCTAGGCTAATTCGTGTTAATGTAAGAAATAATAACAATATTTATATAACAACGAAAATTAATTGAAATGCAATTAAATAAGCTTCTTGTTACTTTGAAATCTCCATACCAATTTAGTAACAACTCATTCAAAACGCAATAAACTTATCTTTTTAATAAGTAACCACGTTATTAAAAGCGTACGTGCGTCATCCATCATAGAAGTTCAATGCCAAACGATATTGCATCATGATCTTAATAAGTTGATTTCGTCGTATAATTAATCCAATCGACAATTTTTCAAAGAAACATGTTTAAACGTGCTGTGATATGTACAGTATGGGTATTTAAAATACTTATTTAACTTGTGACACTAACATAATTGACGAATCACGCAAGCATATCGCGTCGCCTAGAGATAGCGATCGCACGCGACCCTATGCGGTTTTAACAAACATGCCGCCCGCAATTCTCCTACCACTCGAATCGAATAGTCAACCCGCATAGATACAGCAACCGTTAGAACTGAATTTATTTATATTACAACAATAACTGACGTGGCCGCGCATTGCTGTGGCTCAGTTGTTACAATTTGAAATAACTTTTTTACTACGAATTTAAATTAAACCTCTCATATGTCCCAGGTCGGAACAAATCCAGCAGAAATGAAAACAAAAACATCAAAATAGGTTGAGTAGTTTCGAAGTTCAGGGAGGTCCAATACTGTGACAAGGATTTTTTATATATGATCGGATCGGAGAAAATAATAATTTATTTATTTGACCATAAATCAAATTTGAGTCTCTTTTTCCTGATAAATATAATTTAGGGGCGTCACATCCTAGATCGCATCGTCGCTTACCATCAGGCGAGATAGTGGTCAAGCTCTTACCTATTCATAATTAAAAAAAAAGTTTTACATTATTTCTATTAAAGCTTATAAATTTAATACATCAACAAATATAGCATCTGTTCCCAAATTTCGTAATAAGTAACCTGTAATTCAACATACAGCGCCTAGTATGGCCCTAGAGCTACATCTGGCTCGTTAAAGGCTTAAAATAGCTGTTACTTTAAAATACGTAGACGATTTCGTTACTTAAGATTTTTTTAGTATTCCTTGTGAAACAACTACTATTATTTTTTTTTAAGACGGTTGACTTAAAATATTTTACACTTACCAGTGTTATAAGTAAAACACGATATCAAGTAAATTAGTTTAATAAGTTTTCATTCAAACTTATACTTAATTTTTGTATAATTATATAATGTTTGTTATTCTTTGTTGCAGGTAAGCTACATACGTATAATATCTTCAGTAAGTTTTTAATTCTGTTTTTAGAATAACATTATTTACTGAACTGTTTTAAGGTAAAACAATAATTATTTTCTTTGGAAATCAACCGACTATTTATAGGTAAGTGCTTACTACATGAAGAAAATTGTTTAACAAAAAAAAGGTATTGTCTATCCGGTATTAGGTCTATATTAATTTGCAGGGCGCATGCGCAAATCGTGGTGGTTAGCACCGATACTGCGCCGAAGTACGTAGCCATCGAGTCGAGACATATTCGCTGCAGACACAAACATCCGACCGTCACGCGCCAAATTAGGGATGCGCCATGCCACCGACGACGGTGGGCGCATATCGATAAAAAAATAATTTTTATATTATGTGACGACGAATCTTTGAATCGAATAAAGTCGCATTTCCTGTGTTTGTTATTTATAGGTTTAGAAGACCGCTTGGTGCAACGGTAGCGATCCTACCTTTCGCACTGACAGTCATGGGTTCGAGTCCCGGAAGGGGCAGATGTTTGTGTAATGAATACGAGCATTTGTATCCGAGGTTTTATATATATTTTCTATTAATATTACAATCCGTTTTCATAACACTAGCCTTATATTGCTTACTTTGGGCTAGGCTAATGGGTGTTTTAGGTCAGGTCATTGCGCCATGTAGATTCTCATTCCCAGTTTCCTGGAGCAAGCCCCCTTTTGTAATACGAAATGTCAATCTTGTTGATTCGTGTTCAAACGATTTCATGGGTTGTGGTGTGTAAATATGAAAAAAGTCACTATATCACTGATTTTTACATTATAGCTTTAATTAATTGAAATCAATGAATTAAAATTACACTACTACTACTTCATTAAAATTACCTTTGGATTTTTTTAATAGTATAAAATACTTTTTCATTGATTTCCTTGGGTGATAAAAGAAGAAATATATTCTTAACTTTGTAAAAGGCTTCATTTCCCAATGGAATTTAGCCGTCATAGGTAACTAAAGTGTACTTTGTAGGACTATGTAAATAAGTATCTCAATTTCTACTATATGAAAGGCTGTAACGAAAAAATGAACCATGAAAACACGAGAGTTATAAAAATCTGTCTGTTACATTAATAAGTTTTCAATAAAACATTCAGGTTCCTAAAATATTCAGAGCGATGTTCCAGGAAACATTTTCATTACTATCAACCTAACAGATTGCGACGTCTGCTCCAATGGATTTACTTCACAGAACCCGTAGAGAACAATAGGGGGAACGCTATATCGAGTATCGATATGAATGCTCCGAACAACAGGAGACTGCTTGTTTAATTGAACTGGCGCTAGTGATGCTTTGATTTATGTCAATATCAAAAGTAGGACAGTTCGATATAAATAGAATAGGTGGAATTTAAAGTAGATACTGTTGATTTCATTGTTTTTGAAATGAAAACTTCTTTAGCCTTGTGATTTGAAAGTCGATGAAACGAAAAAGCGACAGAAAAAAGAGAAAGACACATAAGTTCATAAGATTTAACATAGGAGAAATGAAGCATTATAATACGTGTTTGTGTGCGCATGCGAGAACAAAGCTTGAGAGAAGGCATCACAACAATCGTAGTATTTTATATACGTGTTCGTATTATTTTTGAAGGTTTCACTTCTACCACGGTTGAATTGCACACATGCTTTTTTTTTACTTAGTTTTATTTTGATTCCTTGCTTCAAAACTTATAGGTGTCTTCTAGGCGCAAGTGCGTATAGATCCGAAATCACATCATCGCTTACCATCAGGCGAGATAGCGGTCAAGCCATTTACAATATAAATAAAAAACTATATTTCCTATTTCGCTATTTTCCATGAATGTAATTTTTTTTAAATGTAATCATATTTCATTTATTCTCATCAATTAGCCTGTGTAACACTGTGAGGCTTATGTTATTGATACTAGAGTAACGGCTAGACATACGTCATATGTATGATACATAAATTAGAAATAAAATTAACCATTACGAATGCTTCACCACAAAGACAGTGAATCAATTAGAACTCGAAACGCGAACCGTTTAGCTTCGTAGATAGGTCACTTTTGCTCGGCTAAAGCGGTCGACGTTATAATGATTAAATACTCTTTGTTTGTGGACCAAAATAATTAAACCCATCAAATTTAATGTGCTTATGGAACTCGCTTTGTTTACGTTCCGTCGTTGTTTGGCCTCATACGCTCGTGCAAATAAACTGTAATGAAATGTAGATTAATAATTGTGTGTTGACTGTGTGGTACTCGCCGTCCAATTTGGAATTGTGTTTTTTACACAATACAGTTCAATTTTGAACGTTTGGTTTACCGAGTAATCTCGATTCTGTCTAATAATGCTGCTTATATGTCGATATCGATAGAATTGCATGTATCGATTTTGTCTCGTCACGATTTACACCTTAAACTCGAGGCAAAACAGGATTCTTAATTTTCCTCTGGTGAGAAATTCTGTAATTTTTAATTAAACGGGGTAAACAATAGCCTTTGTTGAAGTTATTGGTACTAGCAATTCTGGCGTTAAACTTATGGCGTAGTGATTGACGTGTAATAAACGCCTTGCTTTGACTATTGAATTAAAATCTTGAGAAGTGAAAATGAGACGTTGAAAACAAGACTTAAGTGGTAAATGCCTAAATAAAACTACCCTACAAATTCCTGCTCACAGTTCTAACTTGATTAAGTTTATCAATATTTCTTACTTATGTTTTATATGGTATGTCTCAACAACATTGATTAAGCGTTAATAAATGTCATAGCTTTAAAAAAGATCTTACAAGGTTCGATTCCCAGACGGGAATAAAAAAAAGGACGCTTATTTTCAAATATTTATATATTGAGCGTAAACGCAAAAAAGAAACATATTTTTTTATCATTATAAATCTTCGACTATTCCTGAGTTTTAAATCAGTCATGGCAACATATATTTTGGATCTGTGGCAATTAAACCTCACCTCATCTTTAAAGCTGACCCCATCGCATTTACGGCGGCGTATGATTTACGACGCGACTGAAGTCGGTTTTATTGACCGCCCGTCATTGCGACCGTAACCATATGCCGTATGCCGTCCACACGCCCCGTCTGTAACATTCATAAAGCCAGTAGGTGATTGAAAATGAACAACGCGCCCGCCCTCAAAAACAATTGTGTGTCTTAATGTATGGCACTAAAATTTCATTTAATCAAAGTTTTGTAATTTATCATTTGTCACAAGAATGTATATTTAATAAAAGTGTTTTAATAAGTGCCTGATAGCCGGCAATTGTAATTTTTAGCACTCAACGATAAATTAAAAAAAAAACTTTTTGAACCACTTTGGTTAGTTCAATCTCATTAGTAAAGCCAAAAAGATTTAACACTCTTTTCATCTGTCAACCATTTTGCAATAATTACTGGCGCGTCAGCAGATAATAAATTCCCGAATCACGAGTCCCCCGCCCTCCTCATGGCGACCCGTTCGACGCAATAATCGCGTTGGCGATGCACGCGCCGCGCGGCGAATCTCATTTTTATTAGGGAAGTAATGTGGAAAGAGTGGAAATGACACTGCACCGCCGACTTCCGACCCCCCGACGTTTATACAGGTGTCTGTACGCCGCAACAATGCGATGAGAGCTCTACAGAGGCAGCTTTAAAGTGCAATGTTGATTGTGACCGATGCGACATGGCGCGCGTGCGCGGGCTGATAGACGCTCGCTTGTTATACGTCAGTTGGCCGAAGGTGGCGATATCGCGCGGACGCTTGTCGCAGCTCGGCGATGCACGCGCCGGCTAGTGATGTGTCGTGCGAAAGTGTCGATTGTTTTACGAGTTCTTTTATCGATGTTTAGATGTTTCATTTATGAGTGTCGGTGAAAGGTGCATAAGTGTTTTGGATACTTTTTAAACAAAGAGGTGGATGTTTTTTTAATTTTTTTATCCTTACAAAATGTGAAAGCAAATTATTAAAAATACTTTTTTTTAACACTAGTTGAAATTTATTGGCAAACAACCTAAGTCAATATAAACATAACAAACCACGGCATCGCAAGCGTGACGAGCCGTCAGAGGCACATAATTCGTTCTAATTATACCGCTTAAAATCCCGTCTACGTTAAGTCTCCATTAACCCGAGTTACCCGCGCGATCCCTCGCTACCGTAGGGTTGACACGCAACCGACTGGTGGGCGGAAATACAATATATTTCTATCATTTCTTTACATTGAAAATTCAATCATATATCTATGTTAAAGGGATTCGCTTACTCAAACATTAAATATGTAAATTTAGAATCCGTCCTGCCATCAATAAAATAGAAACCGCATTACTGCTTCTCCCAGTTCCACCGGTGGATGATAGCGATTTTGAGACGAGATGTTATGAGAGTTCGCTGACAGTTATATCCAATATTTGTCAAGTGGCTCGCATACAGGTTTTCATGATAACACCACTTCAAGGTCTCGGGTTCGATCCCCGCCCGGGTCAATGTAAAAAACGAGCTTTTCTTTATCGGCTTGACACAAGTGCTTCAGCTACTTGGCTACAGAACTTTGTATGTGGTGTTGTCTTATATTTATTTTAATAAATTTATTATCATGAACTAGCTGACCCGGTAACGCGTTGCTATGGTACCGCGTATACAATGGAAAAAGTGCGGGAAAAACAGCGGACAGACAAACACACAAACAACTAATTTGTGTTCTTAGATTATAGACTAGCGGCCCGTCCCGGCTTCGCACTGGTGGACAAAATATATTTATTTATTAGTTATTTCTATTATAAAATATTTTTCCGTTAGCGCCATCTGGCGTCCGGTAGACGAACTACTTGCGGTTAACGCGTTGAAAAGAGCAACAAATTTGTGATCTTAGATTATAGATTAGAATGAAAACTATCCTATGTCCTCAGTTGAAACAAATCCAGTAAAATTAAAAAAAATCATCAAAATCGGTTGAGTAGTTTCGGACTTCATTGCGGTCAAACACTGTAATACGGGACTTTTATAGATATATATATATATATATATATATATATATATATATATATATATATAGATTATTAATTATAAAATAACTCGCCATGTGTAGCCATGGGTCCCATAAGTCGTGGCGGCAATCAGCGGAACGGTTAGCAACCCTACCGCATCCCGTCTCGTCTGTGCCTTGTTTGTAAATACGTCGCTTCACAGGCGACCGCCCGCTCCCGTTCGCGGGATAATTAGTCCGGAGTTCTTACCAGCGCGGGCTTTTCTTATCCCCCCCACCCCCCATCAAGTTTCGTCAAAGTGTCTCTCCCTTTTAAGGCTTTGTCGGCCAAAGGATTTTTGGCATAGGTTCACACCATTTGTCCCTGTTTTCTGCTGCAACGCTTTTGGTTGCCATTCTTTCTTTTAAGACTTTGAATATTTATTCCTTCTTCTTATGATGATTTGAGTTAATACTCAAATCATCATAAGAAGCATATGTTATTAATATAACATATGCTTTATTAAAGAATAATAAATGGAAAAGGAACAACCTGTATATTTTATTACAGAAATAATATTTCTGTACATTCACACCAATTAGTCTAGCCCAAAGTAAGCACTGTAAGGTTTGTGTTATGGATACTAGGGTAACCGATATAAATATATGATATATAGATATTTAATATTTATAGGAATAAATATACTCAAAAACCCATGAATCTGGTACTATATTATATTCATCTCACAAACATATGCTCCTTTAGGAATTCGAGCCCAGGATAAGGCGAAAATAGCTTTCGGTAAATAGAACGACGTTTTTTCGAAACGGTCTCATGCATCGATTACTCCATTTGTGTCATCGAAATAAGCTATTTTGCTAAAAATAACTCCTTTTAACTTATGTCGACTTAGGGGATAATTTTCCAGGCTTTACTTTTCCAACTCGCGCTGTCGCCTAGCGGAGGCCCCGTCTCGGTTGTTTGTGAATGCAACTCACGGGCGGTACAGCCTCGCTGGATAATTAGTACCGGCGAAGTTTACTCGCGAGCTTTTCAAATAATCTCCCCGAACGTTGAATGCGCATTGCGAATAGTTTGCAACTATCTACCGACGTTCTTATTCATTTCATTCATTCCAAGCACGCAAATAGTTTTTGATGTATGTATATTACCTATTAATTAAAATTATTATAAATTTTTGTTATATAAATACTAGCTGACCCGGCAACGCGTTGCTGTGGCAAAGTTATTATAATTTGCAACATTATTTTTATTATGAATTTAAATGAAACCTATCCTATGTCCTAAGTCGGAACAAATCCAGTGAAAAAAACATCCAAATCGTTTAAGTAGTTTAGAGTTCATCGCGGTCAAAATCTATTTTACTATATTAGGGAATTTTATACATCGACGGCGAAGTGCCAATACCTCCTAACTGAAATTCGTTAAGAAATTCACTTTTTTGTCATTTCGAATTATAATTCGTTATATGCATGTTTTAATGAAATTTCCTAAGCGTATTTTCAGTTGCAAGCGCATCAAGTTAAAAATAAATAAACAAATATTTTAATTAATTTTTAACTTGTTAATAAATTAAACGTTTTTTCAGCTTGTGTATTATTATCGATTTAGCGGTTAGGTGTTATTGGCACTTCGCCGTCGAGATTTTTATGTCCAAAAAATTAAAAATAATAATTACATACCTGTTTATTCTTTATCGATTCTTAGATATTTGTAAAATTATAACATTCAATATTGTAGGTAGTACGTAGAACTTAAAGAGATGATGACTCTGTAACGATCGCAGTAGCTCAAATGGAAGAGTACTCTCCCGATTAGCGCGGAAACATAGGTTCGAGTCCTGGGACAAGTAGATTTTTTTCTAGTTCTTTTTATATATTAATACAATGTTATGATTATAAGTTATAATTAATTACTCATTAGTATCAGGGCAGAAATCGTCTTTATGATAAAAACCACGTAGGGACAGTAGGCCAAAAAACCACCACACGGACCCAGCTCGGATACTTGGTTGCTAATGACTGTAAATGCTGGCTGGAATATTGGTTTGAGATACTTTCTCGAAACGCGAGATAAAAAGTTTTTACAATTTAAACAATTATTTAAACCAAGAAAATATGTAACCAAATACGAAAGAAATAAACCTAAAAATACGCGTTTTTCGTTTAATTCGAGAGCTGTGCTGTCGGTTTTATTTACGTATTTGACACACTTGTATAATTGCTTTGGGAGTTCTCTATTATTTGTCGGAATATTTTTAATTTTAGTTGTTGATTTAAAACACCCGCTGCCGTCCCAGAATATCCTGAAGATAATCTCGCGTGTTTCCGTTGGCACCAATTTGTCATAAGTTGACAATGTCTCGTAAACGCTTTCGCGAAGCTGTCGTTGTTAATAGAGTTATATTAATACAAAGTTAGCCAATTCGACCGTTTGTTGTAATGGTATCGATTCTGCCTTTCGCACCAACGGTCTCGGGTTCGAGTCCCGGAAGATGAAATCGACTAAATAAAATCGACGCGACTCAGTTGTTCTTAGCCGGGATAGGCTTTTAATAATAATATTTCTTACAATTACTCCAAAGGTAACTGATTGACATACATATATTACATTTATTTATTGAAATATACATAAAAAGCCATGACACAGGTACAAATGCTTGTATTCATCATATAAACATCTGCCCCTTCCGGGACTCGAACCCAGGATGATCGGTGCGAAAGGCAGGATTGCTACCGTGGCACCAAACGGTTGTCAAATACATGAAAGTGTGGAAAATGCAAAATATAAAAATCATTAAAAGAACCAGCAAGTCCCGTTAAATTGGGCTGACCTGAACTAGCTGACCTGGCCTAGCGTTGCTGTGTTTTAAATTAAAATGAAACCTATCCTATGTCCGAAGTTGGAACAAATCCAGCAAAACGAAAAAAGAATCATCAAAATCTGTTGAAAAGTTTCCGAATTTATCGCGGTCTAACACTAAGACAGGGAATTTTTATATGTAAAGATATTTCTGCTTCTAAAGCCAACTTGGACTGCTCAAGCGGATCTAATAACTACCATGGAAGAAAGACACACTGTGTATAGCACACGCTAGTAAATCTGAAAGCTAACGGTACCGCAACATCGGATACTCGGGTTTTATGGCTTTTTGTGCGTGCTCGCAACGGCGTATCTGTTAATTTGCCGCCACCCCTGGCGCCCCCTGCCCTGCTAGGGTTGCCGCCACCGGTTGTTTGCTCTAAAACGGTATCGATGTTTGTACCCGTCTTAAAGGGTACCACCCTAAAAGTTTATGAATAGGGATGAGGATGATCTTGAAAGAAACACTTTTTGGAACGAAGCTTCTATACGAACATTCGGGCCGCTCGCCGCGCGGTCACTATCCGTGCTAAGCGTCAGATTTTACCGTTACACGATATATATGAGAGCCAGCTGCCTCCCCACCTCAGTGTGCTTGGCCTTCTATCTCGCTTTCACTCGTGTCAGTGTGCGTGGCTGGCGTGGCTTTCTATCTTTTTTTCTACTCCAGTCACTTTTGAATTACCGTTGCGATCAGCTGTTATGTTTAACCGTTTTGTCGATTATAAATAAGCTGTTTAAATCGTTGTTTTTTTAACGCTTAGTTGCTACGCTTTATGCTATAAAGCTTCGCTACTTTCGGGCGTCTGGTCGACACGGTTTTTTCTTTTCATACGGTCCTGGAGGCCTACTCCCAAACCGCACGTTCGAATCTTCGGGCCCGACCGATAGCCGACCGAAGTTAATACCATGACCTTACTCTGAAATCATATCGGGCTTGAGAAGTTAGATCGGAGTCACGTGACAATTATCGTGAACGAACAATAAGCGAATGATTAGTGCGGCCAACTATGAAATCTTACTCCTCGGTTCCGGTTTTTATCTCTTGTTAATATTTTAAAAGATTTACGCTTTTGTGTTATGTAAAATATTTAAATGTAGCTCTAAAATGACCTAAGAAGGTGCAAAAGCCATAGAAAAGTTTATTTCCTTAATGTTTTGTAAAGAAAACTATTTTATGCATGGCTGTATGTTATTGTCTTTGCCTATATTGAGTTATTATATCATAGTTCGTGTTTATAAACAAATCGTTTATGAAGAAGTTTATTAGGTTAGATATTTTTTAACAAATGTTCTACATCTGCGTTTGTTAAATTTAAGTGGCCGATTTCAAACTCTTATCCCTGTTCGACAGCTATTCAAGTGTTGACAGATTCCATTTTTTGTTCGTAATCATGTTTTATCTGTTTGTTAAAGTTTGTGTATAGTTTTGATTGTTAGTTTGAGTAAATAGTAACTGGAGCAATGTCGCCCCAACTTCGGAGCAAATGAAATCGCTGCCTAATTTCTTAGAGGAGCACCGTGAGCATTTGGGGTGAAATATGTATAACATTCAATACGTTGGGCGATTGCACAAAGACTGCAACAGTGGCAATGGGTAAGTTTCAACACAATAATTCATTAACAATTCTTTCAAAACTTTATTGTGGTTATAAACAATAAACAAATATGTTATAGTATTATGTACCTAATTTGGTAAATTAAATTTTACAGAAACACTGGAATCCACTAGAACTAGGAGCATGTCAGTGCCAACGACTTCAAATGAACACCTTCTCACGACTTCTCACAGACAGAGATGTAAGTACAAGCTTGTAATTACAATAAATACATCACAAATAAGATTTTAACAGACAAATATTGGTAATAAGTGAGAATAATCAAAATCAGCTTGCTATAGGTACTCAGAAGCATTTTTATTATTGTCAGAGTTAGATTAATTT
Organism: Calamotropha paludella; assembly: GCA_927399485.1. Classification (NCBI taxonomy): domain Eukaryota; kingdom Metazoa; phylum Arthropoda; class Insecta; order Lepidoptera; family Crambidae; genus Calamotropha; species Calamotropha paludella. Next base: position 1,872,560 of record OV656822.1, read on the forward strand.
GAAGGAGAAATGATAGGAATCTATTTAGATTCTTAGATTCTTATTTTAATTTATTCTTATTTTAAAAATGCAATTATGATAAAGTTTGAAATATGTGTTTAATAATGGTTGAATTAATTTAATGTTTTTAGATACAAACACAAGACAAGAAAGAAGAAGGCCATGTAGCACTGATGACTCAGTTAGAAGGTGATTTTTCATCTTGAAGAGCGTGTGGCGTTAAAGAAGAGGTAGAGTGAAGAGTTTACCCGGGATAAGAGCTGCCCTCGCACAACTTGATAACACTGTATAGGGAGAACTAAAAGAATAACTTTTCTGTCATTCCCTTAAATATACTTTTTCCATTTATGTGTTTTTTGTATTTGGCTCAATATATTTTATTATCCATCCTTATAAATCTAATGAAATTATATGTGTTATGCTTACTTTTAAGTACAATTTGAAACTAATATAATAACATATTGATTTTATTGTTATTTGTAAAGTTCTGGATTTTTTTAAGTAATCAAGACTTTTTGTGTTTTTTGCATCTCAATTATCAAGTTGATAATCTATAATAAATATAAAATTCCATAAATATATTTCAACTTAGCAAAATGTTTTGACTTGATTGCTAAGTAATTCATTTTTTTGAATATAAAGAATGCATTGTTTCATACTTGTGTTAAAGAATCGTAAGAGTTGTTACTTGGATACATTTATTTCAAACATTTGTGAAGGCTTATTATTAATGAGATAATAAGAGTATTTGTAAAATAGGACTGATTATATAAAATTTCTTATATAACAATGTTCTTTCATTGTAGTGCAATGCAATTAAGCATGGTACCTATAGCATGATCCATCCTTAAAGTACTCCCAAAAAAAACCCTTATATTCAGACTAAGTCTGTATTTACCTACAAGTTCAATATCAGAAATTGTATAAAGGTTAAATTTCTCTTGTATGCGACTACGGTGGTCCCTGCACTCCAATCTTTTTTCTTCAAAAAGGCAGTCTTGCTTCCATTTCCCAGTGATAACATTAACTTTCAATAAAGTTAGATACATTATTTATGATTATTCATAACCAAATTCACGTATTCATATCTTATTATAAGTTTAATTCACTTCCCAAAATCCTTCCGATGAACAAAAGGTACCTTTATTGTTATCGTGAATTTTGACACTATTCTCACGAGAAATCTCATGTCAAATTCAAAACTTCGGTCGTGCTTCGTGCGTTCAGAGTAACCTCCGATACTAGAAACGTCATTTGAAGTTCGGTCGGGACGATCTTCGGAACGAATGTATTTCAGAGTAGGAAACGGTCCGATTAATCGGCCGAAACTTTGACTATTGACGTTCGGAGTAGACCTCCTGGGTTCCAGTCCCGGAAGGGGCAGGGGCAGTCTGAGGTACAAGGTCCTTATTCATGGGTATATGTATCATATATGTATGTTTGCCTTTGGTTACCTTAGGATTCATAACAGGAGCCTTAGAGTGCTTATTTTGGACTAGGCTAATTGGTCTGAATGTAAGATATATTATTGTTATTGCCTATCATGAACTCTTAGTGCGATGCAAGTTCGATTGTCAAAGAGAGACACCACTATACGCAGTCTATATTGGCGTCTCTCACCAACAGTAGAACTTGAATCGCAATAAAAGCTGATGGTAGGGCCTCAGGTCACTTGGCAAACTCGACTAGCCGAAACCCCTAAAAATATTAATAACTTTACATAAGATATAAAATGCGCATGTAAAAAACGACATACGCCCGAGTCCTCAGGTGGGATTCGAACCCACGACCTTTCGCTATACGGGCGAGTGCTCCAACTTCGTAGAAATTTTGAAATATATATTCTTTACATATTTTTATTACACTGTTTAAACCATTTTTGTGTTACCTAGTTCAATACTGGTCAGGGTCCGAGGGCCACCATAGCTCGAGGGTGGTTCACAGCACCATCAAGCCCTTTGGTAGCTACCCCATTGCGTATCTGCCTAATTGCCCGTCAGAATTTAACTAGACTATTTGAATCGTTTGATGTGTACCGACAATAACAGGACTCGCCCGAATCAATTTCAGAGTTTCATTTAAAAGTTGAAACGGTAGCTTTTCGCCTACGGTTTGTACGCGCCCATTGGAAATACGAGCGCCGTTATTGGGAGGAAATTAAAAATACAACGTCAATTTTTTTTTTGGAGAATCGGCGCACGAATTTTTATTACCAAACGGTATATGAGAAACGTTTATTCATTATCATTTTCACGGAATATAATCTAACTGGGGATTCATGAACAGAAACGTAATTTAAAAATACGCCTCGTGGAAGATAGGGTAATATAATTATATTTTCGCAATGGCAATATTGATTGATGTTATGCGCAAGATAGGGAAAATATAGAATAGATGACACTAACAATTACACAAATACAAATATTACTATTTAACACACAAACAGCGGCCCCTTCTGTCATTCTAACTCGGGACCGTTCGGCTTCGAAGGATAGGATCACGGTCAGATCAGTAGGCGAATCAATCAGTCGGCGTTATAAGCTCAAAACTCTATACTGTTTAATTCAGTTTTTATAATTATTCAAGGAGATGATCATGCTACCGCAATAGTTATTATTACAATTACAAAAGTCAAGCAACTTTCATAATGGCTGGTAATAGGATGGGTGATCATAAATGGATGCTCTAAAACCGATTTACTACGATGTTTCTGCCTACAGGTAGGGCCAGTGTCCCAGTAGTGGAGACATTCATCGGTGATAAATATTTAAGGCGTTACAATACTTGTGGAGCTACCAAATCATTGTAACAAACTACGAATAATTGATCCTTAATGAAATAAAGAATTCTAGATGATTAAATAGGCGGTCGTAATTCTTAGAGGGATCACTATAAAGATAGATATTTTAAGATGAGCCTGAAATATGGTCACATTACAAAAGATGTCATAAAACTACAGTAGCTCATCATATTTCGGAGGCCCTTCTTGATTGGGATCAAGAGCGCACCCATTACAAAAAACTATGTACGCAGTTTTTTTCTATTTTTTTAGCTGAATCGTAGCGTGTAAAGCTTCACTATTGTTATTTAGTTTCCAATTTCTAAGATTTGATTAAGCGAGAGGCAATTAAAAAATCGTTAAAGTTTACTTGACGGGACGCCCTCCGGCCGGTCTTTGATCAATATCAATCATGGCGGGGAATTTTGATGAATAGATTAATTGTAAAGTGTTGATCGCCCTATTTGCAATCCAGGGATAAAATTTTACTCTTATATAAACTTGATATGAAATAATGTTTATTAACGGGCAACAAAGGTCGAGTGGCTTTCATACCGATTTTCATTGTAAAGTCACTCCGAGGACCCGGGTTCTATCCCCGGCCTGGTCAACGTTAGACGACCGTTTGGTGTAAGGGTAGCGGTACGGTCTGATCGTTGGTACCGAATCTCGGAATATATACGTCTATAAATTTTCAGTATTAATGTTTAATATATGTATGTCTATCCGTTAGCCTGGTATCCATAACACAAGACTTATAGTGCTCACTTTGGGCTAGCCTTATTGGTGTGAATGTAAGAAATATTTATTATTTACTTAATAAGCTTTAGCGATCATAGATATAAAATGGTACAAAAGGCGGACTGAATGCTAATTGCATTCTCTCCCACTCAATGTTTGGGGAAAAAATAAACTTAAAAGCAGTATAGGTACCATGGATATAGATAATATTATTATTATTTTATCTTAAAAGGGTTTGCTCTTGTTCCCAATCAAGCTCGGAGCCAAGACCGAACTCTTCAAGCTAACCCAGAAGGGCCTATTCACCCTGGCTTTGAAAATGGACGGGTTATACGTATATGAGTATTATTATATTATTAAAAAAATCACTTCACTACAATCGTAACTGCACATACATTAATCACAATTTCATCCGCATGCGAGACCACATAGTCTGTCATAGTGGACTCCTACGTGTCGCCTACATCAATCTTTGGCGGTGAGATTTACGGCGTGTACGTGACGAACACGCAAAAGGCACAATGCCCTTATCATTTATTTCCCTTTCACTGACTGAGCTGAGACACTCTTTATGGAAGACGGTGGTGTTCAAAAAGATATATATATTTTTAAATAAATATTATAAGACTTATTTATTCATTTAGATTTTTAAAGCGAAGCTTTTATACGGACACTGGCACATACGCGCTCGCCGAGCACCCACTCTATCCGCACTAATCGTCAGATTTGACCGTTACACGAGAGCGTCAGTTTGGGCATTTCTTTAATCGGTACTAGGATATATTGAGAATTGGACGTTATGAATCCGCTTGAAGTATAAACCGCTAAGTTATTATTTCGCGTATAATTATGCGTGTACATTATCCGAAATAATACAACTTTTAAGAGTTATTTGTGTATTAAACTTATTCGGTACAAAACCAATTTCATCTTTCAACAGAGCAAATTAAGTTATATTCACCCCCTCAGTGTTTGATAAGCTATTCAAAGAACTCCCCAGGTTTATTGAAATATGCTTCCTCCATTCATTATCTTGTGAGACCGGTTGCGAAATGATGCTGAATGGTGATCTTCAGTCGGGCCCCTTAAATCACTCTTAATGGACCCCTGAGGCCCTACCATCACCTGTTATCGCGAGAGAGACGCCACTATAGACCGCGTATAATAGCGGTCTCACACAATCGAACTTACATCTTTCAAAGCAAATGTAGACAGATCATTTCGGAATCGTAAAACTGTGGCGCTAGCTATTATTCGCTGATAAAGATACTCCTTGGAAAAACACTTGTAATGAATTCAAATTAAACATGTTATTTTTAGCGAATTTTACGCGAATACTTTATTTTTACTCCTGACGTTTCTTATTTAACTTATTTAAGTGACCTTGACAGAAAAACTTATTTAAGTGACCTTGACAGAAAAAAACGTCTAGAGAATGGGTCTAATAATACATTGAAATAATAAAAATCCATTTGACCAATCGACATTTGAAAACTGAATCCATATATGCGTCCCATCTCTGGATGCATTTGTAGTATGTGTACCATGTTTTCACACACGCTTGCCTCTTCCGTATATACAAAAGGTAATAAAATCAGTCATTGAACGATCAGAACTACAGCTAATCTTTCATTTCAATTGCTGTTGCGCAGAAGTCCTTTTCCGCCAATGCATGGCGACCCTGCCAATATAAATAGTGACACTATTCGCTATGTACAGTTGAAATAAACGATACAAGAATTTTAAATGCAAAACTAAAATAACGTATGATGAATCGACATTGCTCCCCGGTATCGGTATCGCACTGGTATAAATAAAAATATTATTCAGTAAAACTAAGGTGCATACACGTTTTAATAAAAACAGGAATTTAAATAAGTTTCCTTGCAGCGAAACCGATAAGTTGCATAAACATAATTTAATGCGATGCTAAATTTAAAACAACTCTGTGCTAAAAATGTGTAGAAAAGGCAAAGTGACATTGACGGACAGTGCTATTTGAGTCAATAGAAAAAAAACTGTAAATATGCTCATATTTCTACGGGAAAAGTAAAGAAAATACACTGTTGGTTTGAAAATGCTAAGTGTTGTGTCCCGGACGGCGCGTAAATTGCGCCAGTGTGCAGTGTTGTTCAGTGTCTGTGCAGTGCAGTGATATGGAGTACAGAGGCCCACACCCCATGGGCAGCATCGGACAGCCCTACGTGCCGCCTACAGGTAAATTGATACAAAGAACTACGACTGCCTTTCGCACCGACGGTCCTCGGTTCGAGTCCCGAATGGTGTACCATCTGTAGATATTTATATTTCTATGAATATAATGTATCATATTTGTATGTCCATCCGTTGCCCTAGTATCCATTACGCGAGCCTTACAGTACTTACTTTGAGCTAGGCTAATTCATGTGAATGTAAGAAATATTATTATTATAAAGAACGAGTTACTGGAGTAATTATTAAGTACTAACAAAAAATGTAGGATTTACCTGTTAATCTGTTTATAAGGTCTTTAACTTGCTTCAAAAAACTTCAGTTTTTACTATTGATTTGAAAGCCAGATCATATTTTTAAAAGTGTTTCTTCAAACAAAAATACTTTTATATCGACAAGCGTTTGGTGCCAAGGGGTAGATGTTTGTAGGGTGAATACGTAAATTTGTACCTGGGTCGTGGGTATTTATATTTGTTTCTATGAATATTACATATCCGTGTATCGTACATGTATGTTTATCCGTGTCAACTTTGTATCCGACTTTTTACGACGTGACGACGCACAGTAAAGTGAACTCTAAATTACCGTTATAAAGTCCACAATATAAATTATGAGTATACAGGTAGCGTGTTAGCACCCCGCCTGCCAGGTTAATTGAGCGCGTCTTCGGCGTGACGACGACGCGACGTGATGAATGTTCTTAGAGGTTGGTACGAGCGGGTTTTCCCATTCGTCCGATCGACCGCGTGACTCCCGAGTTGTAATTACCGCATTTGTACGATTCCTTCTCTGTTAATTGTGTTTAGCAGTCGTTTTATCCAATGACGTTTTACGTGGGGCGTACTGAAATTTTTCGCAAATAATAAGAAAAAATACGGTACGAATGATCGAACGTGAATTTATTGTTTTTTTAAAACATCGTTTTTGTGAATGCAATTTTTCGTACGAATAATCTAATTTTATAAACATTTGACATTCCTTTTTATACTCTTCAACCACCTTATACAGTCATGAAAATCATTAACCGCGTTAATGATTTTACCGCATACTCACACACGCACTCACACACACACACGCTCGCTCTCTCTCTCGCTCTCTCTCTCTCTCTCTCTCTCTCTCTCTCTCTCACACACACACACACACACATACACACACACACACCATATTTGTTTTGAGTTTTGAGTTCTATTTTGTTTTTTACTTAATGTATGATATGAAAAAGCGGCCTCTCGCCTAACCCTCTAGCACAAGTATGTAATCTTTAAGAAAAGGCTACAATCCCTGTTTTGATTTGTAAATATTTTTAAAGATATAAAACTATTTTTATTGTATATATGTATTTACTTTATATATGATACAAATGAGATAGATAAGAATATATCCTATTCGGTCGATTGGTCGGACCAACGGGAATCGACCGAGCAAGACCTCCACGCGATTTAGCTCAGCCATTAGGCGAAGTGCCGCTGTTAATGAAACGCCGACGAGATGTGTGCCATTTGTCTTGATTACTCGTTTTTTGGGAGCAGCTTAAGAATGCGTGTGTATTACTGCGACCGTATTCTATATAAATTAGATTTGCTTTTTATATATAATTCGTTGGTCTTTTCGACGATATTGTTTTAATATCCCTTTAAGACATTATTTTATTTAAATCTGAAAAATAACAGCGTTTGTTTGTTGGAAACATAATTTGCTATTAACAGAAAAAAAACTGAAAATAGGTTTATTAGGATACGGTGACGAATTGTAAAGTTTTATCGTGTGTTATTTTAATTGTGCAAATATTTTTGTTGCTATCATTATTTTTTTATTTATATGTATTTAAAAAGCTTTATTGATCATAAATATAAAATGGTACAAAAGACGGATTTAGTGCTAGTGCATTCTCTCCCAGTCAACCTTTGGGGATAACGAAACTTCTATATAGATATACTAAAACTTACCAATTTAACATATTATTATATACAATACGTATATAGCTATATTGAACTACATATATAAACCATATAAATAAATATACATTCACATCAATTAGCCTAGCTCAAAGAAAGCACTGTAAGGTTTGTGTTACAAATACTAGGAAAACGGATAGCCTAGCCACACAAACATCTGCCCTTTCCGGAGCTCAAACCCAGGATCTTTCGTGCGAAAGGCAGGATCGCTACCTTTACGCCAAACGATCTTCAAATAAGTATATTAGTTAGCAATTTAATAGTATTTAAACTGCAGGTTAATACAAAGGAGCTTTTAATCGAATCAATAACTAATAGCCGACTGCGAGTAGCTCCCCCTGGCGGCTTCAATAAACAACATTCGTCTCTTCCTATACTAATCACATCCCGTACTAATCACATCACAAACAATGGGGGAGCCGCTTTCCGGCTCTATTGGGATACGCAACTGTCCGGAGTTTCACAGTAATTTGGTCACCCTAGCGAGTGGCGCGCGCAACTCGAGTCCCATCCCTGATGGAGTCCTTTGGGATTTATACATACGGACAGGTAGCGGTTATCGTCTGAAGTATAATGTTGTTTTAATTTAAAGACTTTATTACATACATATTTGGGTTAAGGCAAATCTTGGCTAATCGGTGATAGTTAGGTTTTTGAAGTAAAACTTCTCTTCGCACGCTTGATTTCGAGAGTAAGCTGGTGAATGCACGACGAGAGCGTTACAAAAAGTGTGATCGGGCGAGGCGAATGGAAGATATTAGTGAAGATAGAAAGAGAGTTACGTTTCCTATATTACTGTAGGGGCAAGAGAGAGGTGCGAGCACACATTTTCTTTCTCTCATAGCCAGTTACGATTCGTATCTCTAACATTAATAACATTTTAAAATTTATTAAAAATTTAACATCTGCTTTGGCACAAACATCTTCGGGTTACTTATGTATTACTTTAGAAACTTTTTAATCACATGAATTGCTTAAGAATCCAAATTTGCCTTATTATTTAATATACTAGTCATACATTTGAATAAGGTTTCTCTATTTAGTACTAACACAGTACAATAAAAAAAAAATTAAATTTACAATATGTCCCGCGTCTGTACCAAATGGGTGACCAATTCATCTTATGTCAGCTTGGGGTCTACCTTTTTTCGCGGAAATTTAAAATTCTTTATTTTAGAACGCATACTAATCATTTGGCATAACTTTAAATAGCTTGCTGACTGAGCTTGAGCTTGAGGGCTGACGCTGATTTTCAATTCCCATTTTTTTGACATACGGACACCCCCGAGGTGCAAAGTGTGTGCTAGCACCATAAATTGGAGCGGATCGTAAAAATTTAAGAAAATAAATCAATAATATTTAGTAAATTTTAAAATTCCATAATAATGAAAACTTCCAAAAAGTGCGCGTTTTTTTTCAATGGGAAATCCCATAGAGCCAATGTTTTTTGGTCATATCTTTTTTATTTTTGTGAATTTCAAAATTCAATCTGGTCCTAAATGTGTTGATTCTATTCCACACAAAAAAATATTAAAATCGATTAAGAACTGGGGAAGTTATGGCGTAACAGACATTGCGTCATTGAAGCTGATCCATGGGAGCTCCAATTAACTGTTAAAATCTGTATATTGCGCAGATATCTAATACAGACTCTTATCGACAGTGCATCCTTATCTCCATACCATATTATCTACTAACTGACCAAACCTTATTATTATTTGGATCGATATCACCCAATTCAAACTAGCCCAACATTTTTGATATGATTTGCAGATTACTGGTTTTAAGCTAACCTCGACAATTACGTTTACTTTTAAATTATTTTATCACTTTAATGATCTTCGTGATGAAGTGGCTCGTATATCTGTTTTATAAAACCACTCCGGTTTGATCCCCAGACGGGTCAATAAAAGTCCCAAGCCAATATAGAATATTGGCTTGGGTCTGGGTGTTGTGGTACCGTCGCTATTTCATAACACAACTAACTTGGTTCAGAACAGTGTATGTAATTTTGTGTAATATTTTTTTATTACTATAATGACTGAATATATCTTGGTAAAATAAGGTTGGGACTGTAACCAGTAAATATAAGGGATATTTTTAATATCCCTTAGATTTACTGGTTACAGTCCCTGGATATAATTTCTTACATTCACACTAGTTAGCCTAGCCCGAAGTAAGCACTGAAAGACTTGTTTTATGAATACTAGGGTAAGGGATAGACATACATATATAAGTAATATTAATAGAAATGCTCGTATTCATCACATAGTCATCTGCCCCTTCTGGGACTCGAACCCAGAACCGTTGGTGTGAAAGGCAGGATCGCTACCGTTGCACCCAACATCATTTACCCATTTGTATGTCTCTAATGTATTTCTGTACATATCTATGTTAAAGTTGATTTCTTACGATTATAATTATAGTGTAATATGTTGAAGGGTATTCAAATTTTATTTTAATTATTTGTAATATCGAATTTTAAATACAAATTTTATGAAACTTTAAAACGAAAACAATCTTTAAGGGTAAATAGGGCAAATTAATGTATAATATATTAATACTTTAAATAAGTTTATTAAATTGACTGATATCAAAATAAATTCTTTTAAAATTCAGTAAGATCTTTTTGGCGCTGCGTGTAGCATACCCACCTTGAAAACCAATAATGTAAGTTTACACAAGAAATAATTATTGCATGTAATTTCCTTCTGATCAGATAATCCATTATATTCAATGGACTGCCATATTTAAAGAAGACAGTGAAAAAAAAAACGTTCAGTTTATAGAATGACTTTTCAAAGAGCCGTGTTTTTTTATCTTTTCTTAAAATAGCTCACCGGCATTCACAGAATGGTCCTTGGAATGCGATTATAAATCGTCACCGTTATAACGGGGAGTTTCTTTGGTAAAGTGAGCTTTTAGATGAAGGATGTCTTAACTTTGAAACATCTCGACGTTGAAATTGGCTTTTCTCTGAGATTTTTTCAAACAAACGAGGATGGTTTCTTACGAAAATGTCTACTTCTAAAATATATAATTCAGTTAAGTCTTATCTGAACTTCTGAGTGTTTGAAATTTAAGCTAAGAGTCTTTTTTATACCAACATATTTAAATAATTTCGGCAAAACCACGTTTCATTTAACAAAACCGTTTTCTGTTTTATTTTTTAATATTTAAGCTTGAGGTTTCGACTCCTTTACAGATGATCACATTATCTCTTGTAAAATTGTTATTAATATCTTCTATAGGTATAAACATGTATAAAAAATCCCCGTCACAATGTTTGACCGCGATAAACTCTGAAACTACTCAACCTATTTTGATGATATTTTTTCACTTTGCTGGATTTGTTTGAACTAAGGACGTAGGATAGGTTTCATTTTAATTTATAACACAGCAACGTGAGGCCATATCAGCTAATATGTATACTTAATCCTGAGGCTTCTACTCCTTTATACATGATCACACGAAAACTCTTGTAAAGGGGACGTTGAACTAAATGCTACCATAATTTGATATTAATATGCACTAATATATTTTACACAAGGCGCGGCCATTTACATCAAATGACTTCGTCCAGGTTAAAAATGTTTAGATAGTATATAATCTGTCTAGCAGCTACTGAATATATTTCTAGGATTTTTTTTATTTTTTTTATTTTTTTTATTTTTAGGAAAACCTCCGCAGGTTATCGTCCACATATCGGTAAACAAATTTATGAAATTCCCTTTCTCGCTCACTTTGTAGACTTACGTGGTATTGCGACAAAAAGTAAGTGCAAATAATGGAAATGGCGTGGGTACTGGTACTTTAATTTATAGAGCAATGCATAAGTCATCTATTCTTACACTGCCGCGCCTATCACGTCTACTTTTAGCATCCGATAACATCATCATCCTGATATCACGGCTCCTGTAAATTAGGCAAAACGTTAGGATAAAATATAAAAAATGAAATTTAATGCGTCACTAATCTCAAGAGCTGCAATTGCGCATACCGCCATCTCCTTTTTTCCATCGGATATCCAAACGCACTGCAGGCTACCACCCTTTTTTTTGCTATTCCTACCAGTCGCACCAAGCGCTTTTCAACATCCTTCATAATGCGCACAGCACAAGAGTGGAACTCCCTCCCTGCGTCTGTATTTCCGAGAACTTATAACCCGTCCATTTTCAATGCCAGGAATAATAGGCACCTTCTGGGTTAGCTCGTTCCATCGTGGATTCTGTCTTGGCCCCCGGGATTGATTAGGATCGAGAGCAAACCCATCCCAAATAAAAAAAAATCTGGATTTTTTTTTATTTAATTGTGGAATCTATTGTGAAATTACCGTTATTATCAGTTTAATCCAACTCGCGAATAGGGTAAATGTTGAAAGTGTTGGCAAGTGTCGTCAGATGGCGAGGGTGTGGATAGGATAGTTGACGTCCTCTTTTGTCGAAAAGTGGATTTGTTTGTGGTTTATTAGGATCGATTAAAGGGGTGCTTGCAAATTTAAAGCGGTTAAGAAGGTAGTTTTCAAAACGGAAATTTAAGATTATTATTAAATTTTTTCCGAAAGTTAAGAAAATTATGTTGTAACAATAATATCACAAATATAGTGATTATGTAATTATTTTTTTAACCATATTACTGAAGTGAAATCTAGTAATACTCACCTCCTTCTGTTTTGATTTCTGGGTGTGTAAACTGGTCCAATGTGCTTTTAAAATGAAATAAAAATTTATTTCCTCCAAAGTAACTTTACAAAGCGCATAACAACAAATAACACACATTTGGATGTACCAGACTATACTAGGACATTCGTGTATTTCAGTACTTCAAGTTCTGTTCTATTAGGTAAAAGTCGGTTTAATTAACCGGGAGAAGCTCGATAACGCAACGAGTAGCGCGTTCGGCCTATTATTGCGATAACTAAGCAACTTTTGCAAATCATCAGATTGGTGACCACAATTTACCGGGTCTACCTTTTTTCGCAGAAATTTAAATTTCATAATTTTAGAACACTAATCACTTGGCATAATTTGAAGTAGCTAGCTGGCTGGTAATGAATAAAAACATACCTTAACTAACCTAACCTGCAATGTATGTCAATTTATCAAGTGACTTTCTGCGTAACAAGATTCTGCCAGATAAAGGGTACCCCAATTTACCAGCTCCTCCCTGCTTCGGAAGGTACGGTAAACCTATGATGTTGGCCTGCATCTGCAATCGCTATCCTCCTCACTTTGTCCATCCTCCCTGCGGTGTTTGCATCCATGGCGAAGACCCATGTCTCAGTAGTGGACCTTGATAAGCTGATGGTGTGCGTGAACTTTATCTGGACGTCGATTACCTTCCAGTACGGTAGTCTCAAACAAAACGTTCCTTACATTATGCTCGTGTAGTAGGTTAAGATAATAGTGCTATACGAAACAAGCGACCTGTCAGTAATGTAGCTTATCCTGAATATAAAGGGGATTTGGCAGTAGTTTCGTGCCTCTGGTACATTAAACGGCGTTGTGACTCCGGCGAGATGAAAGGAGGGGGGTACCTCAGATGCACCGCCTCTGCTATTACCGTTGTCTATCCGCAGTGCGAGCGGTTGTTGCTTCAGCTCCTGCTGATTTGTTATATCTTTAGCCTGCTTGAACAGCTAAAACATCGACTTTTAGATCCTAAAGTTTAATTGAGACTGTTTGTGTTGAATACTTCATCTATTTCAAACGTATTATCATAAACGTCCCGTGGCTAGAATACACATAGCTTCCCGTTATAGTGTAGCGGTAGGTCGAATGCATGAGGGATTAACCCTGGATTTACTCAGGCATAGCATAACGCGGGAGAGCGTTTTTGCTCTTCTACTAATAATGCAGTTACGTCTATAGGGGACAAGCGCCACTATTGGCCGACCGGCTTTCTCAGTACGGTTCTTTCAGTTTTGTTTTTTTAACCCCAAAACAGTTCCTATTACTGTTCAAGTTACCGTTTTTAAAACCTTTTAATTGCTTTACCGGGTAGCATGTTAAATTAAATTAGCCTGTTTTTATAAATTTTGCAACCCCTCTCCTAGAATTCTCTTTCACCGCCAGTCGCAAATGATTAAAGAACGTACATGAAGGCAATAGACAATGTAATGCCACACGGCACGTGTTTTTAGTATTTGGTCAATTCAGATCTTGCTTCAGACTTTTTTCCGTTATAAAAATATGATTTATTTTTATTCATTTATGCTCAAACGAAAACCTCTATCAGCTTCTAATAAAACTGATGAGATCTCTTAAAGCGTAGACAGTATATTATAATACACAATATCATCTGAAGTTATCAGCTGAAAAGGAAGCGTACTCCTTAACAATAAAACTTGTATTATTGTTGCGAAGGCTCAATAATACGACAAGATCAACCACAAAATCGTCGGCGACACTGAACCGAGTGCCGAGTGTCGAGTGCCATTCCTGAGGGAGTTCACCCCAACGAGGAGGTCGCACCCTCTTCCCTTTGAATATTTTATAAGGTGTCCCAACACCCGACGAATTTGTTGACGATTGATCGTGTTATGACGCGCCTTCACTTAACCGTTGTTTTTGTTTACTCACGTTTATATAAATTCAATTAGTGCTTTGAAATATATTTTTAGGAACCTAAACTTTCTGACTTAAGTGGAAATTTTTTAGTACTTTTCTTTTCTATTTTGTTTCATCACAAGGCTCGGTAGCTCAATTGGGAGAATCCAACGCTTGCGGGACGATTCCCGCCTGAGAATTCACTTGGGAGCCGAGTCAATTTTTTCTAGTATTTTTTATTATTAATAGATTTTCATATAAGGTAGCATTCCTAGAAAACATTTTTGTGTTCTACTCATCAGCAACGAAGTTATGTCGGAATAAAACTCTTTATGGATATTTAAAATACGTTTTTGTTTATATATTTATTTTGAACGTCATGTTTTCTCTCCTCCTTCATTACCTTGGTGATTTAGCTGTGTTCACAGTATGGCTAACGTACTGGTTGTCATTGGTTTGTTACTACTGTCTTGTTCGGGTATAACGTATTCACACAATTTAACAAGACTTGTGATAATTTGATTTAGTTTTTGATTGAGTATGAAAAATATAGCGTTACGTTTGTTGTGCGCAAACTATCGTGAGTTTTGTATTATTATTTTCTGTGCCTGTTCAAAGACCATCGTTTTTATGGAGTAAACTCCAGTCTTGCGTCTCAGTTGACATACACACTTATTTAATTTTTTATTTAAGATCAGAATTAATGATAATAGCTCCTACCGCGCCTTCTGTTTTCGAGTATCATACCTTGTGATTCGTAAATCTGTCAACTTCGGAAGGCAATCTAAAATTTATTATTACATTGTATCTCGTTTCATTCATCTTTCCACGATATTAATAAACTTCAAGTATTTATATCTACATAAACATAATATCATAAACCACTTTAAATAATAGTATAATTTTTTTTTTTTTTTTTCTTCAAATGCGGAATGAAAAAGTGAATAAAAAATATCCCACGAATCATTTGAAAGGCGGAAAGCAATCGGGGATTCTAGGGATTTCAATTCAATTAGCTCCGAGCGAGCCTCTTCACTCACCGTGAGTATTTTGGATATTTTAGGAATTTTATCAGAATCGCAATAACTTGTGGAAGTTTAATACTAATCAGAAGTATTATTGTGTATGAAGTATTGAGGATTTATTTGCTATCAAGTAAAACTGGATCAGTAATATATAAAATAAAAATATTTCTTACATTCACACCAATCAGCCTAGTCCAAAGTAAGCACTATAAGGCTTGTGCTATGGATACCAGGGTAACGGATAGACATATATTTATACATAAATATGTAAGAAAGATTAGATATAAAGATAAGAAAGATAAGATAAGATATGTAGAAATATATATAAACAACCATGACTCAGGTACAAATACTCGTATTCATCATACAATCATCTGACCCTGCCGGGATTCAAACCCTGGCTCATCGGTGCGAAAGGCAGGATCGCTACCGTTGCAGATGTTAATAATTATCAAGTAATTAATTTGTAATATTAGTTCTGATTCATTCTACTCGCTATTTTGCTCTACCCTCCTATACTTGTTTACTTTTGAACAGTAAAAAAACAAATTATATAAGCTATCAGATTTACGATTCCTATCCCAATCGAAATATTTTCGCTCAATTTTTTTTTAACTCACATTTAGAGAAAAAATTTAAAGTTAAATCATACAATTATAAAATCTGACATGATATTCTGTTAATGTAGATATAAATACTTTAACTTTATTAAAATATTAATGAATGAAATGAGATGACAGATGTGCAAATTACTCCATTTTTCTTTAATACTGATACCAAAAAAAAGTGAAAAAATGTGTGTTACTTCCGACGCACAACTGGAGTTTACTCCTTAAAACGATTATCTTTGAACAGGTATAGAAAATAATAAAACAAAACTTCAAAATAAAAGTGAAAGATACGCACGAAAGGTTGCATTTGCGTTGTCATTCGATCACTTTTCACAATTTAGTTCATATCCATCGACTCTACTCCTCCAACGTAATATGATATTGTACAAATGAACCGTCCGTTAGCCATATTGATATTTGTTTTAACCAAACAACTATAACCGCAAGAATTACACTACTCGCTGTGTACGTATGTACAATTCTGAATTCCCATACTTGATTTATTTAATAACACTCGCATACTTCAAATCAAAAGTAATGGAAAGACTAAACTGATCTCATTGGTCGAGTTCATTAATATGTCATACACTTTTGACAGTTTATCGCTTTTAATCTAATATATTTGTCTGCAAACAAAGGCTTTTATTTTATTTTGAATGGATTCGCTCATGATCCCAATTAAACCCAGGGGTCGAGACAGGATCCACGGTGGAACGAGCTAAACCAGAAGGTGTCTATTCACCCTGGCTTTGGAATCGGACGGGTTATAATTATAAGTACCCGGAAATACAGACGCAGGGAGGGAGTTCCACTCCTTTGCTGTGTGCATTATAAAAGATATTGAAAAGCGCTTGGTGCGACAGGTAGGAATAGCAACCAAGAAAGGGTGGTAACCCGCAGTGCGTCTGGATGCATCCTGAGCACACTCTCAAAAATACAGTCTGTAGGTTTTACAATATGTAGTAATTTTTGGACACTGTTTGTCTATCGATATGATGTGATGTAGAACATGTGCATTTTATTGTAATGACTGTTTGTGCCAAAATAAATAAAAAAAACCTGCTCCGAAAGAGTAGAAAGTCCGTCGGTATGTAATAGCGGATAATGCAGGTAGGTAATAAAGTGTCGAGTGGCGCCCACCGGGAAATGATCCCGGTAATGTCGACAGATGGGGTCAATGAGGTGACCATGCTAACGAATTTTAACAGGACAGTCTAAATGAACTGAATATTCATAATTGGGGTGGATTTATTTTCAACATATCTGATGACTTATTTATTTTAATAAAACAACTTATTTAGGGTTTGATGCGAATAATTTATCATGTTAATAAAGTTGACAGGATGACTAAGGCAATAATCGTCATATATTTTCTACTACCTTCACAATATTTTAATCGGGCACGTCGCCAAATGTTAAAATTTATATAAATCAAAAATATATTTTTTTTAATTTTATTGAGTTATTAATTTTTTACTACGGTTAACGGTGTACACTACTGAGTCTACCACCAGTTCGGAAATTGGGAAGGCCTTCCGAGAAAAACTGGCAAAAGAAACTGACAGGGAGACCGTCCTTTTACCGACCGACATCTTACTAAAGTAAGGAGGTAAATATGTAATGTGCGCGGAAGTGAACTTAATATGACGACTTATTTTTAATTTCTTTCAATTGCAGTTTGAAGCTTTACCTTCGTTGCCTTTTTTCTTTCTTTGTACACACACACACACACATATTACACATAATATTCCTTTTATGTTTTCTGATACTTCGTAAATATATTAATTATTTCTCAAACCGAACCCGGACCCAGTTAAGTGTGGTGACCCGCACCCCACGTCCGGATAACCGTATAAAATAGCACGGATGTCCTTATCCCGCGGATCGTCGGCGGCGATATAAAAAAAATTGTCCCCTCTCCTATTCCACCCACCCATCTCCCGACTCCGACGATGGGGTGGTACCGAAATAAGCGTACACAGAGCTAGTGATGGGACTGAATTGTAATTAAATGGATCGTCTGTTTTCCTTGAAAATCTCATGATTGAAAATTTATTACAAAGCAGTGTTGTATTCTATAAAATTCAGTTCCGTAAAAAGGGACAGATAAAAGATAGCCGGGTAAGGTACCATTGTTTCCTAAAAAATCTCTAATAATGATTCTGCATAGTAAGGATGTTTATAGACGAATAGAAGTTTCTCGGCGATAGTTGTAGGCGCGTCCGTGATTGTCGCAAGTACATAAATGACTGCCCTTAACCTTAGCATAGCCCAAAGTAATCACTTTAAGGCTAATGCTATGCATACTAGGTTAACGGGATTGCAAATTGCCTTCCACCAAAATGGTCTGCACTCGTCTGGTAAATGATGCCTTACGCATTCGCCCTACGGTGTTTTCTTCTATATGGATGATGGCTGATGATCTTGAAATTAGTATAATGAATAATCACATTTTTTTCTTTAAACTTTCGGTTTTTATATTCCTTTCAGGTATAAAAGTCAGTTTTCGAGGTTAATTTATAATCTAAGATCACAAATTTGTTGTTTGTCTGTCCGCTCTTTTTCCATTGTATACGCGTTACCATAGCAACGCGTTAACCGCAAGTAGTTTGTCTACCGGACGCTAGATGGCGCTAACGGAAAATTATTTAATAATAGAAAAAAATTAAAGGATTTTGTCCACCCGTGCGAAGCCGGGACGGGTTGCTAGTGTTCTTAAAATATCTTTTACTTTACTTTAACAACTGTATCTTAATCTTAACTAATGTTACTTAACAAAATTGAGTTTGATTGTTTGTTACACTTTCCCGCCTTAACTACTCAATCGATCATTATAAAATTTTACATATATTTTGTCAGGGGTACGGAAAAAGACATGGGTACCATTATTCCAGAAACAAAAGTACTGTTCCCGAGGGATAGAATATCAACTTTTAATCGATTGTCCACATCGAGCGAAGCTGCGGCTAAAAACCAGTTTTAAATATTTCCAAATGTGAAAAGTATATGTTGTACCTTTCTTATAAAAAATAGCACTGTTCCTGTTCCACGTACTCGTGTGGGATTAGCATTTTATATAAAAAAATCTACACACAAAAAATGACATTGCCAACGTCGAGGCGCATCCCTAGAGAGCTCGGCGGAAGTTGCGACGCGGGCTTGTTAGTCACATCTCGGGATTTTCTTTCCCCTCCCCCCCTTCTTTTTGGGGCTGGAATGGGGATAAATAATTTGCTCGTTTCGCCGCGCGTAAGTGCTACTAATGTTTGGCTGGATTGGAGTCTGTGTGTACATCTGTATGCTTTGCGGAATGCAGATATTTTTTTATCTTTTTATTAGATTGTACGAGGTTCTCGAATAACCCAACATAATCATTAAATGTCTTCATTTCTGCAAAACACCGTAGAGAGAATGGGTTACCATGCCTTCCTAAGCACGGCGGAGTTCAACATAACAATTTTTTGGTCACCCATTGGATGACACACCATTGCAAATGTTGCTTCGTCTCTGTTTTATTATGGTATAATTACAAAAAATGAGCTGTCATCAGCGTGGAATCACGGGCCCTATAATTAATTAACAGCTGTTTTTGGACCCCCTCCATTAATCATAATAGGGTCGCCTGCTTCGAGACAAACAAGGAAATAATTGCCCAAAAATACGCTAATGCTGCCCCGGGAACTCGTTTCTATTAGCCCAAAGACTCAACCCTGGTGGTTCCGTCGAAAATTAGGACATCACACAAAGCAACAATATGCAAATACCGCAAATTTATTACGTCACACCCATTATTTAAATCCCTCACGACAAAGAATATAAAAACAAAAAGGTGTCTTTAAAATATGCTGCCTATCATACAACAACTCCCTTTAAAACACAAAAGTTTTAGTGTATGAGATCCCCACATTTGAATTTTGGATGAACTCGTTAGCACAAAGTTAGCGTTCTCAAATTAGTCGTGCATATTCACTGTCATAATTGTATTATAACAGGGCTCCGGGCGTGCCCCGGCGAAACTTTAATTAAAAGTTGACGAGACAACGCCGGCTGTCGTCAGGATTATCGCTCCAAATCCTCTTCTAAATTGATCCCTGGGAACATATCAAAATACGCCTTACTGCTCACAGAATACAATCTACCGCGCAGCTCACAAAAATCGACTTTACCATCAGCGCCGCAAATCACGTATTACTTCAACAAACAACCGGCGGAATCTCCCAGAAATCCGTGTCGGAGTAAATTACACTTTATATTAAAGCGTGGAAAAGCCACTTTTCCCCTCCGCGGGTGGTCGCAGCCCAAAACGTGAGGCGCCCAAATGGAAATTGATTCACTGCGAACCGTAAGGTCTCAAGTAGCTTGCTATTTGTCCATTTAACCGAGAGCCCCGAGGCGATGGCCGTATCACCCGCCCGGATCCGCGAGGATGCGGCGGGCGGGGGGTGCGATAGGCCCAGTTACACTGGTGATTGTTCGCTTTGCGTTGAACATGGTCCGTTGTGGAAACCAGCGGGTCGCCGCTCCGAAGTGGCGAGGGTGTACGATTACTGTTCGTAATCGGCCTGATCCCGAAGAAGTTGGTAACGGAGTGCCGCCCCCCAAACGCGGTCGCAATAACCGCACACGGCGCAGACGTTCATTGTGATTTATTGCCTAATTTGAAAGTGTTTACTTTGCGCTTTATTATGCGGGCAAACACGGCCCGGAGAATACATATTTAATCTCTAGGAAAAGTGGCATGCTCCCTTAACTCTTATAATTATGTAAATGGGATGGTAAAGCCCACTTTTATAAATCTCAGTTGCGTCGTGTTTTTCATTATAACAAAAAAAAATCTTAGCTTATAAAGCTTAGACAACAAAGGAAGTCTAAACATAAAAATAAACAAGAGAGCACCAGAGAGGTGCGTAAAGTGTAGGCAGCAAATGGTGCAAGCTTTTCTGTACTCTTTGTCGGACGGGTGACGGGCGGGGTGGAGCGCCATCGGATTGTAATGGAAATCCGCAGACGTTATACAATCCGCATGGTTTCTGCCATGAACGGAAAGCGAGTTTGCATTAAGCAGTATTTGGGAATTTTACCTAATTGACTATGAAAACCGTTAAAGTATTTTTTAGTTTTTTACTTTCTTTTAGTAATAGAAAAATTGTGTTGATTAAAATCGCCTCAGGTAAGATTTGAATCAGTCTTAAAAGTTTTTATTTCAATGCTGATTTTGCTATTTGTCTTATAAGCTTTTACTTCGTGCCTTTTTTATTTTTTTTTATCTTTTCCCCGTTTTAATTTTGATTTCAACTTCAGTTTACTTTTACTTCTTTTGTAGGTATTTTTTTGGATAATTCCAATTAACAGGAGTATCTTTTGATTATTTTCAATTAAAATGACAGTAGAGTATCCGCGCATATATAAATATAATTAATATAAAGTGTGATTAATTTACAATTAATTAACGGATTAAATATAAATTAAACGCAAAAATCGTAAATAACTTTTACTTTATATTCTGTTAAAGATTTTTATCTACACTTGTATGAAATATAAATGAGATGTCGTTATCCGTGTGGGTGGGTTGAGTTGCGTTCGTTTGTCCCGCTACCCTCCTATCGCTTGCCTGCGTCGCATCGAGTGCGCAGGTCGCGATCCTCGCCCATCCCCTCTCCATAACAGGTTGCCTATACTACAACAGGTAACCCGCTGGTTATCGCGGAACTGCGCGACCCCACGCCACAGCCACTGGCACTGCGCCAACGTAACCTTCTTATTCGTTTCAATGACTTCACTAGGGTTCACAGATAATATTACTAATTGGTCTACCCGTCGAGTATTTATAGCATCATTCTAAGAATATAATTTAGAATAGAATAGAAAGCGTTTGTTCAGCATAAAATATTACATTAGCATTACATTATAAATAAACAATTATTTTTATGCCGAAACGGTCACATCTCAGCACATGTCACCGCCTGAGCAGAGACGCTGATTTTCAGATGCAATGCTTGGGACGGTGTTAGATGTCGGAGTATATACATAGATTTTTTTTAAAACATATATTTATTGTACAAGTGCACGAGAAATACGATTTCATTTCATTTTTGGAAATATTTCATTTGTGATTACAATATATTTCTTACACTCACATCAATTGTATATACCCATGACTCAGATACAAATGCTCGTCACATCACACATATATTACCACTTCCGGGACTCGAATCCAGGACCGTCGGTGCAAAAGGCTGGATCGCTACCGTTGCACCAAACGGTCGTGCAGAAACGCCGTTATGTGCTGAAAAAAATTATATATTTTTTTTTATTTGGTCGAGTGGTAGATGAACGAAGTCTAACAGATTCAGTAGATTCGCTCTTTGGTATTTGTCATGATTATTGAGTAAATTTAGTATTATTGTATCACAATAGTTGTGACCTGGTATTCAATGAAGTGCAATACTATTTATGGGGCTGACTGTACTTATTTTGACAGTATTGAATCTTTTATTAGTTCATAAATATTTGAGGGCGTCTTTTTCACACCAATTAGCCTAGCACAAAGTAAGCACTGCAAGGCTCGTTTTATAGATACTATGGTAACGGATAGACATAAACACCCATGACTTAGGACAAATGCTCGTATTCATCATACAAACGTCTGCCCCTTCCGAGATTCGAACCCAGGATCATCGGTGCGGTCGTCTTATTAAATTAAAAACTGTTTAACAACACTTGGACACTTTGCTAACTACAGTAAGTAAGATGGCGGCATTTAATTATTATTTTTAAATGCTAGTTACTCTATTTTGTTCACACTTCCACCCACATTACATATTTGAATAAAAATCCGGATTAAATATAAAATTATACGTAAAATCTGTAAAAAGTTGTTTTATTCAATTGGTTACTCTTTAAAAACTGACACTACTTAACTGTTTTTTTAATTACACACAAGTATATAGCTCCTCTTAGAGTATTTCTTAGTAAGTTAATATGTGACGACCATTGCCATAGTCATCCTGTGATCACGGCTCCTGTAAAGGATTCGAAACGTCAGGATAAATATAAAATAAATATTCCGTAAAAAAAGTTGTTTTATTAAAAAGTTAAGACATATAGGGATGCCAAAATGTAAGGGAAAAACATTCAGCTCGCTCTCGTATCAAATGAAACAAAACATAAATAAATAAAAAGATACCCAAACTCTTGGTGGATCGTTTTAATTATTAACAAGCATCGGCTACGGAAGCAGCTGTCTGGTCGCCAGTCAATTACACAATCGATACGGTCGCCGGTTCACATCAAACGGGATCTGTTAATAATTGATACCGGTCACCCCCTGGTTCCGCGTCACGGGTGGGCTCACCGACTGTCGTTGAGTCTCCGGGACGTGAAGCTTTTAAGTCTGATTTGAGCCCTTGCGGGATTATACCTTAACTTTTTGCTCGATAATCAGTGACCTTAAGGGCCTGTGCACACTGCGTTTTCTTTTATTGCACAGAACAATTTTTGCATGTATTTTATTTTATGCATTCGCAATGCCATATTTCTATCTAAGAATTAGAATCTTAAATATAGCATAGTGGACGCAGAAAATTAAATTAAATACATAATTGTAGCTGGTTCCATCTTAATCGAATGATTAATATTTGTAAAATATTAGTTTCGATGTTGAAGGTAGTTAGCGTTCGACATTGGTGGAACGATACTAGCTCATAGTAGAAGTTGAAATACGTTTATAAATTTCGACGTGTCTGCCAGCGTCCCGGTAGCACGAGCTTTGCTAGCAGGCGAGCTCGTGGTTTCGAATCCCACTTAAGGGCTGACGTAGTTGCTCTTTACATAGGTATTTTATATCTTATAATTTTTTGTATGTCTAATGCAGCTGTGTAGATAGGTACAAACGCACGTTACCATCACATCTGTATCGATTCAAACGCGTGAGTGAATTTATGCAAGTACTCAAAAGTAGACCATTGAACACTTAAATAAATTAATAGTCGAGCTGCGTTTGAACCGTGTGAATATGGCGTTTGTACCGCTACAAACGTGCGTTTAAAATTGCGTGGTGTGCACGCGCTCTACAATATTGGCGTCACGGGTAGACGAATCAACTATTCGGGAATTTCAGAGACGTACCGGCGTTTTGATCGAATTTGAGCCGTGGGAAGCTTTTAACCTCGGAACTATTTGATATTAAAAGCCACTTCGAGGGCTCGAGTCGATGTAGGACACGAACTTTTCTATATTGGTTCGCGTCTGGGTGTTGTGGTCACTGTTGCTGAATTCCATAACATACGTGCTTTAGCTACTTATAATATTTATTTATTTTAATTGTCTGTGAAATGAAATCCATTGCTAGTATGTGAAAGCATCGTGGAAATGATAATACTCGGTAGCATCTACTGGTGGACTTATTAAAATGAGAATAAATGGCGTCTGCTGCCATTACAATGGCGAAGGATTATTGGATTCCGGCAGTTAAACCAGCCCTTTCAAGAATGGTCCAGACTTCATATGGTTTAACATCATTAATAAACCATGTAGAACTAACGCCGGTAAACATGCTACACTCCACCGTATCATGAATTCTTATAATACATATTTCTCAGATGTCGATCTGTTTCAACATTAAAAAGAAAACAAAAATTAGATGAAATCAAAACAAAACCTGATTGTCTAACTTAAGTCTTCACACCTACTTTACATTGATTATATCTTGCAAAATTGTGTAATTACGCTAAAGCTAACATTGTTTATTATTCATGGATTGATACTATTTAGATAAAATGGGGATAATGGTGCTGGTGGTACAATAAGTAACACTGATTTCAAACATTGTAATTTGTAATAAGTATTCTACTATTGTTAATTATCCTATATAAAATAAACGTCAGGTGAGATAATGACAAACCACCTACCCATTGTGAATATTAATTAGGTCCAGAAATGAGGTTGCAACATGTCATTTTTTATAATAATCTGTATCAGTTTTTGATAATTTTATTCAGTTTTTACATTTTGTTTACATATTCATGGATATCTCGAAAAAGATTGGCAACGATACGTCTCCCTGAAATAAATTAAAGATAAAACCTTTGGCCAAGTTGGTGCCAAAGTCTTTGTTGAACTAGTCAAAACTATGAATGTAACTAGTCGTCGAATTATTATAAGTAAGTTTTTTAATGTACCTCAACAGGTTATAACTGCGTTTAATAAATACATTGAAAATGATTTGTAAATAAAAGTGCACAGTTCACATTTACAGCGGACGACAGATGGTTAACGTTTAAATTTGACTTTATGCCAAAAAGATATACGCATTAGTATTAAATAGGGAGAGACTCGAATATTTTGATCCTTTTTCATAAGATAAATCTTTGTCCAGGAATCGAAGGAACAGGCCTGCTCTTTCCATTTATTGTTTTAGTTAAAAGGGTTAATTTAAAATTTATTAGGCTTCGCATGTATATTTCAGCGTTGGAAACTTTTAACAATGTTTTGGTAGGCTCATATAATAAGTAGTATAAGTAGGTTTGTTTCCGTAAATAAATAAAGCTTATGGTACCTTTTTGTAGATTCGTAAATGAAAGCACAAACCTTGCGACTGATTTGAGAAGGTTCCATATAATCCAAGTTCTTTGCTTAAATTTAAGTTTTTTAGAGATTTAGTCGTTGATCCAATATATGTAAATAAAATTCACACTGTCTTTATGACGCCTTTCGGAATAAACCATCTCATGGCTAGTTAAAAATTAACAAAAATTTCACGCGAACGTGTGTGAATTTTATCGTGGTATATTTAAGGCATTTTAAGTCTGTTTATATCATTATGCCTCTCTTTGAATTCCGCGAAGTATTTCTTCCACTTTTCCTTATCACCATTAAAAATATTAGTCATCGATCCATATTTTCTACACCCATTCATGAAAACCTATTTATAATTAACTGAATTTGTGATAACTCATAACAATTATTTAGTTATGACAAATAACCATGCTTATGTTTATCCCACAAATATTTCAAGAGGATTCGAACCTGGTATCGTTGGCACTGTAGGCAGGCTAACCGTTGCATCAGGCCATTAAACGTTTAATAACATCCGGAGCACATTTGTTGCCTATATATTTCACGTATTAAAACACACATTCTACATTTTTAAAACAAACTTTTTTGTCGTAACCAAAGACAACATTACACAAACTAACCTCCCCTCATAGTTATTTTTTTAAATTCGGTTTCAGTTGTGACTTCATGTTTTCTATTTGTGGCGACACAAATCGGTGTTCAATTACATGTGGTAACACTCAATTTGATCCCAACTGCCACAAATGACGCGCGGTATATTTGGAGCCACCCCGCGTTTATATTAACGTGGGATCGTTAAAAAACGTATAAAAACGATTAATACCGCTTTGAGTGGCGACACGTGTGGGGAAATAAAAATAAAGGATATTGTTGGCATGGGTGCAACGCGTTTTAACCGCCGCTATGCTTGAGGCGATACATTCAAGGAGATAGGTAAATAAATAAAAGTATTATTCTGTTAAATTATGGGGTTTAAATAAAACTTCACTATTTGACTTTAAAGAATTGTACCCGTATATTTGGAGCGGAGAGAACGAAGCTCCCATAGATCAGCCTCACTGACGAAATACATGTGACGCGATAACTCTATGAGTTCTTAGCCTATTTTCGTATTTTTGTAATGAATCGACCAACAGGTTTAGGACTAGATGGCGACCGAATTTTTAAATTCGCACAAATAAAAAAGTTTTACTGGAGGGAGACTCTGTACCAGGGTCGTCGCTTAGTCCTACCTCCGTCTTACCTATTTCTGCCGCAAAGCAGTAGTGCTTGCATTGCTGTGTTCCGGTTTGAAGGGTAAGATATGGCAGTGAAATTACTGGGTACAGTGACTTTACATCTTGTGTCACAAGTTGGCAACGTACACCGTGGATCTTGTGGGGGTTGCAGTTTTGCTGCGAATCTAACAAGAGCCACATGTATTATAGGTGACTGTTACCACTTACCATCAGGTGGGCAGTTTGCTTGTTTGCCAACTTTCAGCAATAAAAATAAAAAATAAAAGTTATGGTCTCTATGGAATTTCCCATTGAAACAAAAAGCGCGCACTTTTTGAAACTTTTCATTCTTATGGAATTTTAAAATTTACTAAACATATTTTTTTTTGTATTATCTCCTCTCCAATATATGGTGCTAGCGAAGCTTTATGCTTAGCGACTGGATCGAACTAGTTACGTTAAATTCCACAAAGAACGTACTGTACGTGAATAATCTCTTAACACAATAGAGGCGAGCGGAAGACTAACTAAACTAACCAATAGTTCTGTGCCAGAAATTTAATTTCATCAGCATAACCTGAGAAATAATAATATTAACTATTCAATAAATTTGAAAGCCCTTGTTAAATACATTTTTGTATTCTAGCTTACCAAGTGCGTTCTAAGAACAACTAATGTTAACAAACCAACACGCACCTACATCGACATAATTCATTGATAATTTAACCGCCTTCGTGGTCCTTGGGCTTCATGGTAAAGCCACTCCGAGGTTTGAAAATTAGATTAATCTATAATCTAAGAACAAAAATTTGTTGTTTGTGTGTTTGCTTGTTTGTCCGCTTTTTTTTCCGCTATATTTCCATTGTATCGATTAACGTTACCATAGCAACGCGTTACCGGGTCAGCTAGTCGTTAATCTAGGAACACAAATTTGTTGTTTGTGTGTTTGTCTGTCCGCTCTTTTTCCATTGACTTTGAGGTACTCGACCACGAAAGTCGTCAATATATATAGTCAACGTTAAATATGTGTGCACTCTAATAGCGTCCTATATAATTAAATACATAAACACTTGTTTCACAGCAAAGACCTTTTACCTCGACCAAGACACCTCGTATTAAACCAGTTAAGGGTTCTCCCTTCTTTGGTTGCTATAATAAAAATAAAATAATATAAATATTGCTTCTCACAGTGTTTGACCACGATGAACTCCTAAACTACTTAACCGATTTTGATGATACTTTTTCATTTTGCTGGATTTGTTCCGACTTAGGACATAAGATAGGTTTCATTTGAATACAGCAACGCGTGGCCAGGTCATCTAGTATATAAATCAAATCAAATAAATAATTTATTGTGAAACACAGGTGCAGGTAGATAAACTACAGTTTAAAATTAGGCATATTAGTAGAGCATGATACATACGTAGCGTGCGTAAACCTTTTGATTTATTTATTGCTCAATACCAATATTATTAATCCAAGTAAACGTATTTCCGAGTACTTATAACCCGTCCGTTTTCAAAGCCAGGCTGAATATGCATCTTCTGGGTTAACTCGTTCCATCGTGGATCCTGTCTTGATCACCGGGTTTGATTGGTATCAAGAGCGAACCTAAAGTTCCTAAACTCTTCTCCTGTAGAACTCAGCTACAGCTCACACAAGACACTTATTGCACATGCATGCAGTAAATAGTTTTGCATTGCCGTGCAGTGAACGAGAGAGCTGATGTTAAACTAGTAGCCTATTGGTACTGTAACTGTCAAAAAATTAAATGTTACCACTTGAACATTTGACCCGTTCTCCGAAACTAATCTCTGTGGGCCGGGATCGGCTCTCCACAACTGTAATTAGCACTTCGGACAGAATTAATTACCGCTCGGTGACAACCCTCGACTGTTAGGGCTGTTCCTGACGAGAGTACTTCATTGCGTGCCGTCAGTATTATGCCAAGCAGTTGTTATTGCTTGGTCTCATAAATTGGCGAGAAAATTTCCGTTGTTACATTCCAAGACCAAAATGATGTACTGGTTTAAACCAACCAATCTTATCTTTCACACCAACGGTCCTGCATTAAGAACATTTGTACCTTAGTCGTGGTATTTATATATATTTCTATAAATATTAAATATTTATGTATTATATATGTATGTCTATCCGTTACCCTAGAATCCATAACACAAGCCTTATAGTGCTTGCTTTGGGCTAAGGTAATTGGTTTGAATGTAAGAAATATTTAAAAAAAATAGACCAGCAGACACTATGCATACAAATAGAAAAAAAATAGGAATTGGTAATTTCGCTACGTAGTTTATAAGTAGTGAACGGAAAATGTAATGGAATTTAGGGTGAATGACCTTAAACATTGTATTCATATGGATAAGCCTTGTGAAATGCGGGATTTAAATGATTTGTTATGATTAAATGTTTTTATTCTGACAAAAGAAATTGTATTTAGTTTATTGATGGTTTGGAAATGGTTGCTTTTCTTTTATTTACTGAATAGATGTTTAAGACTGAAATTAATAATTTTCACGAAAATAATTAAAAATCACTGTGCCGTAAAGAGATTTATTCCACACATGTCTATTGTGTTGGTAGTATGCAGACTGATGATAACAGTTGCAACGCTTATTTTATAATCCTCAAATATAAATTGTATTAATTCCATATTTAATACTAGCTTTGGTATGATTTCAAATTGCAATTTTAACGCTGAACTAGTGTGCTGACAATCAGCTCTACTTTGTATACCACTGAACAACAATAATGTTATAAATAAAATCCATAAATAAGAATTATTATTATTATTATTATAAATAAACATGTCAACTATTGAATTTATATTTTAACACAGTAACACTTGGATTTTTATAATTGGCTTTTTTAATTCTATCTTCTTTGATGAATTTTACTAGAAAAGAATCAGACGTAAACCCTTCTCGCCTGTAAATTACTTAAAAGCAAGTCGATTTTTTTTTGTATTTTTTATGAAAATTTTATAATTTTTTTTTTATAATTTTTATATATTTTATGCATTTTCAATGCGATCTTATAAGATAAATAATTATCATAGAAAAATACTAGAAAAAATCGACTCGGGTCACAAGTGAATCTCAGGCAGGTTCGAACCCGCAACCTTTGGAAATCCGGTCCAATGCTCTCCCAATTGAGCTACCGAGCCTTGCGAACACTCGTCGAAATTTTCTAGTACATTCCCGATTTTACGCTGTATGCCAGCGTTGTTTCATCAATGAGAGGAAGATCCTCTCGTATTCGAAAGAAACATTTTTACAAATGTTTGGTCAATCGATTAAGATGAAACAGCCATGTTAGATTTATAATTTTTATATATTTTATGCATTTTCAATGCGATCTTATAAGATAAATTATTATCATAGAAAAATACTAGAAATAATCGACTCGGGTCACAAGTGAATCTCAGGCGGGAATCGAACCCGCAACCTTTGGAAATCCGGTCCAATGGCCTCCCAATTGAGCTACCGAGCCTTGCGAACACTCGTCGAAATTTTCTAGTACATTCCCGATTTTACGCTGTAGGCCAGCGTTGTTTCATCAATGAGAGGAAGATCCTCTCGTATTCGAAAGAAACATTTTTACAAATGTTTGGTCAATCGATTAAGATGAAACAGCCATGTTAGATTTATAATTTTTATATATTTTATGCATTTTCAATGCGATCTTATAAGATAAATTATTATCATAGAAAAATACTAGAAAAAATCGACTCGGGTCACAAGTGAATCTCAGGCGGGAATCGAACCCGCAACCTTTGGAAATCCGGTCCAATGCTCTCCCAATTGAGCTACCGAGCCTTGCGAACACTCGTCGAAAAAAAAAAAAAACTCGCCTGAGATTCACTTGTGACCCGAGTCGATTTTTTCTAGTATTTTTCTATGATTATAATTTAATTTTATAATTTGTTTTAACATGTACCATGTGGCCTGTACTTATACAATGTGTCCCGTCACCAGTGTCGGAGCCTTTATGGCATTTTTTATCGACAAAGTGCCCCTCAAATTTGGTTTTTCTCAAAAAGCCAATAATTAAAAAAAAATAACACAAAAAAGAATTTATTTGTTTTTCTTTAATTATTTTGACGTGATAACGTCTTATAAATTGGTTGCGGCTGGGAGTCACTTATGAAAAAGTGTAACGCTCGGTAACGTTACGATGAGTCACCGAACGAGAGAGAGGCCCGCCGAATGCCTTGCGTCTCTCTCCCACTCAACTATGATCGGTCTGCCGCGCGCATTGTGCAATTTAATTATATTCATATCAATAAATATTCTACCGAGAAAAAGACGTTGTCACGTAAAATCTTCGCCCGTAAAACCGACTTTACAGGCAAAAAAAAAAAAAAAAAAAAACCGACTTTTTTTCTATTTTTTTATTCCATGACAATTGAAACATGATGGCTGTGTAACTGTTGTCTACATGTTTAGCTATCAAATGACACCTTTTTTAATGTTGATAGGACATTTACATGAGTAGTGGTGGTCGACTTAGTATGAGAGCCCAGGTCTTGGTTACCAAGAAAACAAAATGGCGGCCGTAAGAGAAAAACAAAATTTGAGGGGCAATTTGTCGATAAAAATGCCATATTTCACACCATTAAAGGCTCTGACACTGGTTAGGGGACACATCACTACATAGTATAAAACAAAGTCGCTTTCTCTGTCCCTATATCCCTATGTATGCTTAAATCTTTAAAACTACTCAACGGATTTTGATGCGTTTTTTTTAATAGATAGAGTAATTCAAGAGGAAGGTTTATATGTATAATACATGCATAATAAAGTAGAGCATTGCATCTGTGCGAAGCCGAGGCGGGTCGCTAGTTGTATATACAATAACGCTATTCTATATGTAGAGACATGTTGAATATTTGCAGTGATAGTACCTACGAGTATATCACGTTTGAACTATTCGCAAATTGGCCCCTCTAGGCCTCGGTTTTATACTCGACCACAGACAAACGCCACGCCGATATCGCGAATCTGCCCCGGATTATGCAAATGGTCGGCTCAGAGAAGGAAGTAGTTAGCCGGCGACTATAAAATGGCCGCCCTTCCGCCCGCTAATCTGACCCCTACCTTTTAGCTTTTGTTGGTGATACTTTGCGTTTCGTGGTAAACGAAATAGGTTACCATAATGCTGTGTTTATAAACGTATTAAAAATAATTTTTACTGACGGTTTATTGTTTATTTGTTACAGGTATGTTTGAAAAGGAGACTAAGGAAGTCGGTTTGTTAATTTTCATTTTCACCAATAGCCTTGTAATATCCCATCCGCTGGGGCACAGTTCTTGCCCACCCGGTATGGTCTTGTCAAACCCTTTTTTTATTGAGTATGGGTTAGTTCTTGATCCCAATCAAGCCGAGACAGAATTAACGATGGAACGAGCTAACCCAGAAGGTGCCTATTCAACCTGGCTTTGAAAATGGACGGGTTATATGTTCTCGGAAATACAAACGCAGGGAGGGAGTTTTATAGTTTTTTACCATGTAATATTAATAAAAACTTTTTTTTACTCGCGAGTGTACACATGACAATTGACTGTCACCATCAGCCAATTTTCGTAAAGAAGATCAATATTAAGCCTCATTCGTCTTATGCTCTTTTTTAATCTTCTTCTTCTTCTTCTTCATCCAATACGGGCGGTATCCGCAACTCGACGACTTCAAGCGCCTATTTTGCGTCTGGAGGATGTATACCCGTTTATTCCAGCCATCCCAGCTCCGCCAGAAATGCTCCAAGTGCCTTCACCTTGGTGAGAACCTCTCGGAGACTGCCCAGCGAGCCGAGATGTTTTGCCCGGTAGTGTGCAACTCCTTGGCATTCCATTATGACATGGGTTGCTGTTTCTTCCACTTCCATGCATCCTCTGCATAGAGGGCTGTCGGTGATACCTAAATGAAAAAGGTGCCTGTTAAAGTTGCCATGACCAGTAATGGCGCCTGTTACTAGGCGCAGCTCTGATCTACTTAGCTGTAGTAAGGATCTGGAGACACGAGCGTCCACCCGCGGTAGAAGGAGTTTAGCTTGTCTACACGTCTCCAGAGAGTTCCACTGCTGCTGATGCAGTTTTGATGTGTGTTCACAAATACTGTTGTTGAACCAGCTGATCGGAATGGGGATGATGGGTTCCGGGCCGAAAGGCACCATATCCGATGCCCTCCGTGCCATCCCATCAGCTGCTTCATTACCTCGTGATCCACTGTGGCCTTTTATCCATTGGATAGTTATCTCGTTATATGCTCCTGCCTCATTTAGGTTTAGGTGACATTCATGGAGCAGGCTGGATGTGACTCGATAGCTGCACAGAGCCTGTAGGACTGACTTGCTATCGGAAAGAATTCTGATTTTACAACCTTTTACCTTCCGTGCTGTTATCGCCTTAGCTGCCATAGTGATGCCCATACATTCCGCTTGGAATACGGTGTTGTGCAGGCTCATGGGGAAGGCGAAGTTTATGTTAAGGTCCACTGAGAATACTCCCGCGCCGGTTCCCAATTTGGTTTTGGATCCGTCGGTAAATATCATGAGAGCCTTGTGTGTTACCTCTGGGTTGTTGTCTTCATTCAGATGTATTCTATATTTCTTATCAAAGATGAAGGTAGGCTTTATTTTATCGCAGGGTGCATCGATAAACGGAGTATTTAGCCAGTCCTTCAGTAGGCCGTTGAGGTGTTTTACTTTTTCTGATCTTACCAGTTTGTAGAGTCTAAGCCTCAGCGCTGTTTTTGCCGCTTTCTGTTTGATGTGTAGATGGAGCGGGGTGAGATTTAACATCGCTTCCAGTGCCGCCGTGGGGGCTGTGCTTATACAACCTGTGAGGGCGCAGCATGCCTGGCGTTGTAGACTTTGTAGCTTGTTGACACAGGTTGACTGGGTAGTTTTGGGCCACCACACTACAGCACCGTAACTTACCATTGGTCTGATCACCGTGTTATAGAGCCACAGGAAGATTTTCGGGGACAGGCCCCATCTCTTACCTACCATTTGTCGGCACTGCCATAGCACAATGCTGGCAGTTTTGATCTTGTGGTCAATGTGGCTGTTCCAGTTTAGTTTGTTGTCCAGAACTATACCTAAATATTTTACCTCTTTGGACAATTGTAATGTGGTCCCAAACAGTTTTGGAGCCTGGTAGCTGCTGATGTTGCGTTTGTTAGTGAACATTACCATTTCAGTCTTGGCGGGGTTGACTGTTAGTTCGTACTTTTGGCACCATGTTTCAACTATTTTCATAGCTGCCTGCATGGTGTCACAGATTATACCGGCCTGAAACCCTATAGTTAGTATAGTGATGTCATCCGCATAACCTATGGTGTAGAAGTGATTGTTATTAAGTAAGGTGATGAGGTCGTTCACTACCATATTCCAGAGTAATGGCGAGAGTACTCCTCCTTGTCCGGGCATCCGCGCGCCACGATCGCTCCCTGGCTGTCTCCTGCAACCCTTACTATTCTGTTGCGAAGCATGTTAACGATCCAGTCTATGATTTGCTGCTCAGCTCCATGTCTCTTTAGAGCTGATTCAATGCTGGTAAAGTTGGTTTTGTCGAAGGCCCCTTCAATATCAATGAAGGTGCCAAGACAAATAAGTTTGTTTTGAAAAGCTTCTTCAATCTTACTAACCACCTGATGAAGAGCAGATTCTGTAGATTTCCCCGCGCTGTAGGCGTGTTGAGATTTATGAAAAGGTACAGACCTCAGCACTCCTTCTCGTAGGTGCTTGTCGCATATCCTCTCTAATGTTTTTAGTAGGAAGGATGTCAGACTAATCGGTCTGAATGACTTAGGGTTGGTGTAGTCTGACTTCCCTGGTTTGGGTATAAATACTACCTTTACGTCCCTCCAGCCATGCGGTGTATACTTGTAGGCTAGGCAGGCTCGCAGCAGGTGAGTGAGAGTTTCGAGTATAAGTGCTTCCCCCCATTGGAGAAGGGCAGGAAAGATGTTGTCTGTTCCCGCTGCTTTAAAGGGAGAGAAACTGTTTATGGCCCAACTTACGTTTTCAGGTGTAATCACTTTATTGGCTAGTCGCCAGCATTCTTCTGTAGGGATGACTGGTTCATCGGTCCATGTCATCTGTTGAATCGGTGAGCTGTTCGGAAAATGGGTTTGTAGAAGGATGGCGTTTGACTCCTCCTGGCTTTGGGCCATGGTGCCATCAGCTTTCTTGAGGTAGCCTAAGGTTCCTGGACCTTGTTTAGCCAATACTTTTCTTACCCTATTTGCCTGTTTTGTCGTATTTATCTCTGTGCTGAAGTTCCTCCAGGATGCGGTTCTCCAGTATCTGATTCGTTTTATGTACTTGGCTTTAACTGCCCTGTAGTTTTCCCAGTCATAATCATTGCATGTGTTCATGGCTCTGTTAAACCTCCTCCTTACCTCAGCTCTTAGTCTCTCCAATTCGGGTCCCCACCACTGGTGTTTCCCCGAAGTTTTGGAGGGTGGGAGTTTGGGGGGACAGGCTTGTTCAAAGCATTCTATAATGATGTTTGTTAGATTCTTTACCTGCTGTTCCAGTTGCGAGGTGTTGTATATGCTCGTGCTATTGTTTTCTTTACTCAGCGACTCCTCAAGTAGCTGGGTGTATCGATGACGATCTGTTTTGTTTGGGTACCTTCTAGGGGTCGGAGTTACGGTGATTACCTGTAGGTCGAATCGTATCCACCTGTGGTCCGAGCAGGACGCCTCATCAGAGACGTGCCAGCCAGACAACATGGCGGCCACTGTCGGTGTTGCGAGGGTGAGGTCAATAATGGTCTTGCTTCGTTTGGTGACGAAGGTGGGCTTATTGCCTATGTTCGCTATCTGTAAATTTGTTGTAAGAAGGAATTCAACTACTTGGTTACCTCTAGTGTTACTCGGTTCTTGTCCCCACAGGGGGTGATGGGCGTTGGAATCTGTCGAGATAATCAGCTCTAGATCTGCCTCTGAACAGAAGCGAACCAGGGAAGCTAGCTCCTCCGATGGTACACGAAGATCTTCGTGCATGTAGACTGATGCTACTATCAGGTCTTGGTCGTGATTATCTTGGTTAAGTGTCAGCCTTATAGCGCATAAGTCTCTGAAACAGAAGTTTAGTAGCGGCTGTGTTCTAATGTTCTTTGATGTATAGATACAGGATCTTACGTCCCCACAGGTGGCATGCACGAGCTTACCTCCTAGACTGGAGAGTCCTCGTACGGCGCCACCTCTAATCCACGGCTCCTGGATTAGGGCGACTGCTGTGTAGTTGTTCTCCAGGCACCGCCGAAGCTGAGCCGTTGCGGTTACGCTGTGCTGGAGATTTGCCTGATAGAACTGGACATTAGAGGGGGATGCCATCATGACAGATGACGTCCTCCAAGCCCAGATCGTCGAGCCCCAGTGTCTCATCTTCACTTAAAAGCGAGGATTCCGCGCAGGGAGACCCCGCAGCATTCTCTCCCTCGCCAGAAGAAAGTGGACAAGACGGTTCCGCGTTCTCGGCGCCCTTGGGTACCTGGACTGGAGCTGTGGAGGTCGACGGTGTTGGTTCCGTCTGTTGTGTGGTTTCTTTTTGTGTGGTGTCTATTTCCATGGCCGTGGAGTCGTCAGTGTTTGTTGTATGTGGTGGTGTGTCAACAAACCTGCCCCTGGCATCCCTGAACTTCAGGTACACCGACCCAGTCAGAAAGCTGAGTCGGCGTCCCCTAGCCAGTATAGCTGGGACGATCTCCTCCGGGATGGACACAATCACAAATGTAGACCCGATGCTCTCCTGCAGTTGGACCCCATTCAGGAGCCACCGTTCGGGTTTTAAGTCTGGATTTGCAAACTGAAGGCATTTTTTTCCTATCAG
This sequence comes from Calamotropha paludella, assembly GCA_927399485.1. NCBI lineage: Eukaryota > Metazoa > Arthropoda > Insecta > Lepidoptera > Crambidae > Calamotropha > Calamotropha paludella. Next base: position 1,909,079 of record OV656822.1, read on the forward strand.
CGCCTGTTCGTGTTTCCATAATTTGGGTAGGACGAAGCCGCATCGGATCCTCTTGGGAATGTCCTCAGCCCGCACAACCGTGAGGTTTCCCACGTCCGGAATTTGCAGTTCCTTCGCCCACCGTGTAGTCCACTCAAGGGTTTCATTGTTGGCACCTGCAAGTCTGAGGTGTCCGTCTACATAGGTCGGCTTGCCGCAGAAGGCGATCGTTGGACCTGTGTATCCGGATGTACCGGCGTTCATTACTGCCTGCATCAGGGCTTCTTCGAGCTCTGTTTCGATCCGCTCCGCCGCCGCCCTCGAGATAAACCCGGTGGTCGACGTCACAGCGAACCGAACGTCCCTCGTCTTTCCTGTAGCAGCAGCGTAGGACCGGTGGCGGGTGCCATCAGACGACTCCATCTTCAGCTTCTTGGACTCGCCCCGAGGAGACATGGTCTCATCGAAACGTGCCCTTTTCGCTTTGGATTTTGCCGCTCTTTTGGCTTCCGCGCCCTCGGATGTTGCTGGCCGTCCCTGTTTCCGGTAGGGTCCGGTAGTCACCGAAGGTAGCTTGGACGTTGACGGGTTTCCCCGCATAGCGCCTTTCGCTCCCCCCGGCGGTCTCGGTACCTTCCCGTGAGCCCCGGTAGTCACCTGGGTAGATTTTGGTGTTTGCGAGTCCCCCCGTGTCACATCCTTCGCCCCCCTCGGCGGTCTCGGAGCCTTGTCATGACTTGGCCCGGTAGTCACCGGTGGTAGCTTGGATGCTAGCGAGGTTCCCCGGTCTGCAGCCTTCATCGCCCCCGGCGGTCCCGGAGCCTTACCTGGCTGGTCGTCTTTTGTTGCGGAAGTTGCAGACTCCCGAGCTAAGCTCTGAAGTTGTTTCTTCCGCATCAATCTTGCCCTGTCCTTCGCCTTTCTACCGGACACCGGCTGGCCGTACTGAGCACTGGTTTCACCAGGGTTTCCCCCGATGACTCCCCGCCCAGACCGGCCAACCAGTGTCCAGTTTTCTTCGATGGATGATTTAGGGTCCTCCAGAGGAGGTGTAGTTTCTATGCCAGGGGGTACTGATTTTTCAGCCTGCCCCTGATGTGTTCCCTCTGAGTTTTCATCGGGTGTGGTGTCGTGTGGCGGGGATTCCGATTTCTCGGCCGTCCCGCTTGTATTTGCGGTATTAGTGAACCTTTGTGGATCCATATTTGGTATTAATGTGGTTCATCCGATCAGCTTCCCACCCTCTTTGGAGCCCGCACATCTGGGAGTGCCCTATCAAAAAGGTGCACTAGGATTACTGATCGGATATAGGTGTGGTGGGTTGGTGCTCATGCGCCACATCGGAGGTTCGAGACAGATGGCTGGGTTGCCGGTTCCTGCTTCCCAGTGGTTCCACCTATCCTTGCCTCGTCAGCATGACCCTAACAACCCGACATGCCAAGGAGCACATCGGGCCCCCCCACCCCTCGCTGCGACCCTCTGACGGGACGCATGACCGTTTCCCCCCTGGCGCTACCCAGAGGGGCCACCGTTTCGGCTGAAATCCAGACCAAAGAGGGCGTGTTGTGTTGCGGAGGTACTACCGCCGACCCCGCTTCACTCAACCCTCCAGGATTCCTTCATCCCTCCTTACGGCGCTCAACTGCACAGGCCCTAGTGCAGGAGGGCTGATACTCCACCGGCTCGCCCCCTAGTGCAGGTGGAGATGATGGCTAAAAAGGGATCAGCCAAGGAGGAGGGGAAAGGGAAAGCAGGATTGGGAAGGAGTTAAGTGCAAAAAGGAAGAGACAGGAGGTGCATCTGGCTGTTTTAGTTACGTCTGTTTCAGAGGGAAACAGACCAATAACAGGCGGCAACCACGAGAAGGATAACAGGCAGACTTGCCTTAAGGATCTATGCGACCTGCGCCCTCCCTTAAGGCCCTTCGCCACCCTACCACCGGGAAAGGTGGTACGGTAGGTGAGAGATTAGGTTGAGCGTCCTGGCGCTGTTGTTCAACTTAATCTTTCCCCCGCCCAAAAAAAAAAAAAAAAATTTTTAATCTTTAAACTTTTCAAAATTTTACAAAGTTGTCAAGTATATAAATATTAAATTATAATTGACAGAATTTTAGACCTTGTTGGGCACAGCAAAGTAGAATAGAGGATGATGCGCCATTAAGATTTTTTTTTATTAATTTACTAGCTTTTACCTTCGGCTTTGCTCACGTTAATGTAGAAGACCGATTAAATGTTAAATTTCTATGCCTCTGGAACAGTACTTTGTTTTGAATAAAAGGTATGTACTTTTCTGTACCCTGGCAAAGTGTATGCAAAATTTCATGATGATTGTTTGGACTAGACCCCAGGACAGTCGGTGCGAAAGGCAGGATCGCTACCGTTGTACCAAACGGTCGTCTACGATGACATATTTCTCGTAACCGCTTCGCGTGTTAGTCACGCCGGGGTCAATTGTACAACGCTAACGGCGTGACCCCAAGCCATTGCTGTCGTAACATTACGCGTATGACAATCATCGCGGCGGCAGCCTATTATTCTTTAATATGGCTTTTTATTCACATAGTTAATATGCATAGGCTATGATCGGAGTGCGTTCTTTTAATACGGCTCAAGTTTTCGTTTAAAACGATTGACAACTGTTTTTGTAATTATTCGGTTTAATGTACTATTTAATATTTATACACCTACCTTACGATTATACCTATAACAATGAATTTGTTTATTACTTGTCAAAGTATCACATTTGATGTTATAGGTAGTACTTGCCTGAACCATGAAATAATGGCAATTGGAGGGTATTTAGCTAAAGACACACAATAACTTCGGCAGGTTTGTCAAGGTCTATTGGAAAATCACTGGCCCGAATAGCTAGAGGTTATAGGTTTGAGACTTGTTCGTATAACAAGCAAAAATTTTATAGTAAAATTTATTTCCATATAAATAAATTAACATGCAGAGCTCTGGTGTTTTTTCATAGTTCTCGAATCTTAATGTCTTTCATTAAATGAAATGTGAGTCGCTGTCGTCTTTATCATTTTGATGTAGTTCCTGTCGCTATTAGTCTCGACTGATGTTAAGCGACGTTATGATTCGGTCGCTAAAAGTGGCAATTAGTTGAAAATTCCTTTGTGATCACACTAAGAGTTGTCACAGCCACAGTAAACAGCAGTCACGTAGGCCAGATCGCCGCGGGGTCAAACGGGCTCCAAGCCACAACTGGGGTCAATTGGAACGGACGCTCCGTGACATGGCCTCTGTTTACTCCACTAATTGTGTTTGATAGTCGCGAGCTTGTCAAGGGGACTGGGTTGCGTCATCGCTGCGCTCGTAATGCGTGCAACAAGCGTTTGGAGCAATATATGCCCTCGAATCGAGGTCTGTGTTACCAGAGATAAGGAGATTTGGTTCATTCTAATTTTACCAGATGAGGAAAATGTTTGTGTGATGTATACGAGCATTAATACCTGAGTCATGGGTATCATATATGTGTGTGTGTGTGTGTGTATCCGTTACCCTATCATCATCATTGGTATCATTGGTGTGAATGTAAGAAATATTATTATTATTAATTGATTGACGACCGTCTGGTGCAACGGTAGCGATCCTGCCTTTCGCACGCACGGTCTTGGGTTCGAGTCCTAGATGGGGCAGATGTTTTTGTGATGAATACGATAATATTTAATATTTTTTTAATAATTAACGATATTTTTGACGTGACAACGTCTTATAAATTGGTTTGCCGGGTGACACTTCAAGAAACTGCGTTACGCTCCGCTCACGTTATGCGCTTACATCGAGCACATACCCCAATAGAGTGGTAATATTGGGCTGTCCGCCTCCGCAACTGATTAGTGATATTTCACTTATAAATATTAACGCTCGCTCCCTCTAAAACAGTACATAACCAGTATTGGATCTGTGCGTACGTGTCTGCTTATTCCGATATTTAATTTAAATTAAATAGTTTCATAATGGCGTGCTGTTCTATTCGGTGGTGTGGAAAAACAGCAGGACTTCAAATTATAAAACCGACGGAATAACCTTTTATCGGTAAGTTATAGTTAAAAATTACTTTTTATAAAAAAATGTCACGGCTCAAGTTAAACTGGACAATCAAAGCGAAATGGTTGACGCACGTGTTCAGATGTCTATGCGTCCTGCTTCCACATAACGTAATTTCTCATTACGCCATCTCTTTCTAGTCTACGCTCTCAACACTAGTGTTGCATTCAAAGGATCAAGGGGTGTATCGATAAATAACATTATTGTAGCTTATTACATATTTTATTCAAACATAAAAGTAATTTTGAAATTATAATATTTGCATTAATGATCTAATTGAAAGTGTTGTGCATTATTGATTATGTAAATCTTGATCGATTATATCGATATATTAGGTATCTAGTGTATTTAAAATAAACGTTTTTTATACTTTTTTGAATAAATCGGTTTGTAACAAAGAAATTGTTTTTTTTTGTGTTAGCTTTTTGTAGCAATAAAAAGACATATGATGAGAAACAATCAGTCTAGGGTTTCTCAATTCTCGACCATATTTATTTCTCGGAGCATGAGAATTCTCGACCACTATTTCCCGGGAATTCCCGGGTTGTCGAGAAATACGGAAATTTTTAAAAATATGTGTGATTTAAAAATAAATCTACGCTTTTTTTTGCAATATTCAACAACATTTATCAATCAACAACATTTATTTTTATTTTCATGTGACTTTAACTTAAGTAAGTATATAAAACTTTAATTAAGCGAAATAAACTCTAGCGAGATCTTTTTTCATTATTTCTAGAAACAATTTTAGGACTAAATAGTCTTTTTCTTTGGAAAAAACAAATAAAATATCTTCTAAAAACAATGTCATCATGACACCACAATAAAATTTAGTACCTTACATACTTATGTAACATGAAACGACAGTTTTTCAATTAGGTACAAACAAAGAACAATCAGACTAGCTTTATAATTACGAATAACAATAAGATACAGGTAATTTAGTTTAGTCCAACTTTTCAATATTTGTTATAAATGGAGTTTTTTCGTTACGTAAGTAAACATAACAACGTAATAAATAAATAAATAATCTTAGACTTATTACAATCGCATTTTAAAGTGGAAACTGCTTCAAAAGCTAGCCCACTATGTCTTGTTATTATATGGAAATAAGCCTTTAAAAATACGAGGGCATTTATATCATCATCTGACAATCGGTTTCGTATTTTCGTCACAAAGTTTCCAGACAAGGAGAAAACCCGTTCATTTTCTGTCTACGTAGGCTTTACTGACATAACAGCTTTATACAAGTTTTCCAGATTTTGGTGTTATAAAATTTTTGACTTCGGTGTGTTCTAAAATGTTTGATGAAATTTCTCGATTTCTCGACCAATGTTTTTTCGTCTCGAGTAAGGCAAAATTTTCTCGAGAATTCTCGGTTCGAGAACACTCGAAGAGAAACTCTAAATCAGTCAGAAGAATTAATACGTAGCTAATTCATTTTAAAAATCAGTAAACCAATGAATGGTTAATTATTATTTCATCTTTACTTTTAATACAACTAAATAAATGTAATTTGGTAATTGGTTTGGTTCTTGTTGAGGTGCAATTCAGCGGTTAATATCTTCTTATTTGATCACTAGCAGCATTTATAGACATTTATTTCCATAAGAGAACACGTTTGTATTATTCACTATTGCTATAATTACTGATGTATTGGCTATCGATATCGATGAACCTTAGATACTTGGACACTACCACATCTCTAGAGTGATAGTTGACCTTAGGATAGCCAATCGCAGCTCAGTTAGAGCAGTGTGAGTGGTAGCGGCGAATAAGCGGAATTGTTTTCAAACAAAATAATTGACATTTCTACTCTATTGGGTTATGTGCTCGATGTGCGCTTACAATGAGAGCGAGTGAGAGGCACGCGTCCCTTCCACTCGGGCATGGTTAGCCCGCCTAAGAGCGAGAGAGACAGACATAAAAAGTGGAAGGGACGCGTGCCTATAAATTAATGTTTTTAATATAATTCTTTGTATAAATAAATGTTTTAAATTGTTACTATTATTTCATCCTTCTTCCTACTATACGAATGAATATTCACATTAAAATTATTTTACCACTCAAAGTCGTTGTTACGTAAAACTTTCGCCCGTATACCGACTTTACAGGCAACCAACCAGTTTTTTTTTTTTTTTTTTTTACGATAATGATGCATTTGTAACTAATTCATTATACATTTATAATTTTAGAAATATTACTTATCTATGTATGTCTATCCGTTACCCTAGTATCCATAACACAAGCCTTACAGTACTTACTTTGGCTAGGCTAATTGGTGTGATTTTAATATTATTATTATTATTTAAAAATGCGTTTCAAATTATCGTAGTAGAAGAAATAAATGTTGGAATGATTTTGGTATTCGACGTTGTTTCTGTTAATCGCTAAATGCAGCGGAACTATGATAATGCAATGTGATTTTAGAATATATCAATTTATAATTTTGCTTAATTAATAATTGGTGCACTATCCACTGTCCTCTGAAAGTCGAGAGATGCTTAAATATTGTTAAACGTGGCTTCATTATGTGGCGCTTAATTGTGCGGCGCATAGTATCTTATAAAATAAAATAAATGCATGTTTTTAGTCAATACGAGCATTTAAAATGCATTATGTGACAACCTCATTCACTCGAAAGTTATGCCATTGTTTAATAAATCTTACCCCGTGCATCCGAAGATCGAGAAGACCAGAAGAAACTCGGCAATTATAATTAATTATTAATTAATTATCTTGTTGATTATAGTTCATTTTTTATTCTTTTTATAATTATATCATATTTTTTACATTCACACCAATTAGCCTAGTCCATTGTTAGCACTGTAAGGCTTGTGTTATGGATACTACGGTAGCGGATAGGCATATATGATACATAAATATGTAATAATCACAGAAATATATGTAAACTAGTGGACCCGACTGACGTTGTCCTGCCTGTTATTTTTGCAGTATAGATAAATAACCTAGATACCGTCTGCAGCGCCATCTGCCGGGCTGATTTGTGAATCTAAACCATTCTCAGATCGCCTTGAACACACACAAAAAATTTCATTCAAATCGGTCCAGCCGTTTAGGAGGAGTTCAGTGACATACACACTCACAGAAGAATTATATATATAAAGATACCCATGACTTAGGTACAAATGCTCGTATTCATCACAATTGCCCCTTCCGGGACTCGATCCAGGACCGCTAGTGCGAAAGGAATTTTTATCTTCCAATGAATCAGTATGTTAGCGAGGTCAGACTATAGTGTGGCGGTTTAATGTTTGGGTCACAGGTCGGAACACTCATTGCGCCGGCGCACCAATCAATTGGACGTGCACCCGTTTCTTGAAATGGCTGTAGTTCAACCGGTATAGTTGTTTTCTATGCCACCATATTCTGGTCACGGCCGCTCTTTAAAGCAATGGTCTGGAGTCATACAAACGACGCCAAAATTGTTTTTTTTATTTTTTTTAGGATAGGATAGGATAATTTATTTGCAAGCAAACACTGTAGAAAAGCTATTACAAAAGATTATATATGATCAAGTGTTGCACCAGGTACTGGCACGCAAGTATTACATGATTGGTTTTAATAATAATTATGAAAATCACATTATTAAATTGCTGAATAAAAGATGTCAAATAATGTTACGTAATTTTATAATCTCACATTACTATCATCATCAGGGATCTCATTTTAAATTATTAACAGTAATATAGCATTTCAATATCAGACAAATAGAGGTATAATGCACTAATAAACAATTGAATTGGCAATTCATTTTATTTAAAAGTGCGTATTTACGGCTTTGACAGTTCGTGAGATTTGCAATTTTTAGTTTTGTAATGAGGTATTATTCTTTTGTTATTCGACCTTACCTTTAAACTATTTAACTTGCGTTATTATATTTTTCATCCCTTTAAACATATTAATAACAACATTTTTAATGTGCCCAATAATTCGATGTCTGTACCTATGAAAATACAATAGTATCATTAATTATAAATGTTGATGTGATTAGCAGTGTCGTGTCTGGCACAGTAAAGTAGTACCGTGTGATAAAAAGCGATTAATAACACTGGCGAAAATCACCGTTACGACTCCCGTAGACCTAGTAGACCTTTTGCATGTTTTTTGACACATGGTGTCATAGAAACGAGCGTCCCCAAGTAAATTTAAACGAGGCGACCGAACGATATTTACGAGGCGACCGAGCCCCATATGTGGTTCCTCCCGTCTTTCAAATCCGACACGGTATGACTTTGGGAAAATAGCTATGATCGCTTATTTTGTGACGGGGCCGTTAAAAGTCGTTTGGAGGTCCATTAATTCGAGTATCCTGTCCATTATTATTTTCTCTGAAGTCGGCCTATTGTTAAATTAACTTTGTTAACTTTTGTATTAACTTACAACACTACATATGAAATTGAACATTTCATTATATCATGTGTTTTTATTTTCTTAAGTTGTTACCAGATGGCACTATGCGAATCTGAATCGCACGTTACATTAAGAATAAAAAATAATAATATTTCTTAGGCCGCGTTTCCACCTGCAAGTAAACTTCTGCGAAAAATGTCCGACAGTCTGTCCGACAGCAACTTGCAAATGTAAACTACCTAGCAAGTACGCTCACGACAGCTTGCCAGACAGTTCCTGCGAGTTGTCGTGCAAGCGATTGATAAGGTGTCTAAACGTGTTTGCATCGACTCGCGACAGTTCTCGCCGCTTATCGGTGCAGGTCCGTATATCTCGCACTTGCAGGTGAATTATTTACAAAAAATGAGCCAACGGCAGACTCGTGAATGGTCGCGGGAGGAAGTTATTAAATTAATAGGCTTTTATGAGTGCAACCCTTGTTTGTGGAATAGTTAATGACACTTCCAAATCAACTGCCGTCATGCGAACGAAATTGAAATATTGTAGAGCATCTTCTATCTGTAGTTCTTGCAATAAATTATGATAGACACCAGCTTCACGTCGTCTTAAAATCCAATTTCGAACCCAAGTAGATCTTTTTTTTTTCTTTAATAACAAAATTGTCATTGCAGCTGCTAGACGTGCGCGTTTTCTCGGCATGATTGTATAGTAAACACTAAATTGCTTGTCGAAGTTCCCGCGACATTATTAGATTCATGTGTAAACACCTCTGCGATAAATAGCGACACTATGATCCGCAAGTTTCTCATTAGACAGTAATTGCAGGAATAAATTGCACAAATTTATATTATATGTAAACGACGTGGCAAGAAACTTACGCAAGACTTTCGCGAGTTTACTTGCAGATGGAAACGCGGCCTTACAGTCACAAAATTAACCCTAACACAAGTATTTTATTATTACTTACTGGGGCTTTTTCAATACTGATCTTGTATGCTTTTAATCAACACTGATTCTGTAAGCAATTCTGCTTTATGTTAATAAAAAAATTTTTCATTACACTGACCCGAACCAAGCACTTGGCTTTTGCCTTGTGTTATGGATACTAGGGTAACAGATAAGAATACATATATATATATATATATATATATATATATGTGTAATATTAATAGAATTATATATAAATAAAAGTTTAATAGGTCGCGTATGATAAAAGAAGTTGTTAGTAACATGATAAGAAGAGCCCTTTTCACATTATGAAACTTAGAATTGGTCATCTTTTTCACGTCTACCACAAAAAAGTCCTATTTAGTCTATTGATCGGTGTTTTTTTTTAATAATTTTAACGCTCTCGGAAGCGCTCTATTTGTCAGCGAGCGAATTAATGACCAAGTGTCGACTACCCGCCCAGGTATTAATCGATTTAGTAGGTCTCTACAGGGGAATTCTACATTCCTACGTGGATAACAAAAACTAGGCAAAATTAAATAGACAATTAAACAAATAAATTAACAAGGGGGTTGGAAATAATGAAATGATGTCATTGGATGGTATGCTTTAATTTTTTTATTTAACACACTTTTTTTAACTTTATCTGTTTTTGTATGTTTGTTTGTAACGGAATCTTCTAACGAGATTTATACCCTCTTCTAAAATACAGATTACATCACAATAATATAAAAAAGTAAAGAATAAAATATAAGAAACAAATAATAATTAACGAAAAATTAATGTCATTGTAAGAAAAGCGTGGGGTGTTTTGTACGGCATTCTTTTTACAATATGCATTTTGAAATAAAAATAGTAAGGTATCTTGGTAATAAAAATACAAAAGTAGGTGTTCTATAACAACAATGAAATGTTCTCTTTCTATTGTATGGTTTAATTTTGTTTTTTTTGACCGGCAATTTTAAAATGACGCTAATTATGACGTAATCGCTTAATGAGCGCTCGCCACCCCTCATTTGAGCAAGCAAACGTTGTGTCCCTCGCTTGCGTGGTTTCCGCGGGACACAGTTGTTTGTCCGTCGCTTTCCCATCATTATGGTTGCTGTTCGACGGTTATTCACAGCTTAAGGGTTGTCTGCAATGTCACTACAAAACAAACAAATTTCTTTATAAAGTTAAAGAGTGGAACTTCCTCCCTGAGTCTGTATTTCTGAGTACTTATAACCTGTCCGTTTTCAAAACTGGCTTGGATAGGCACCTTCTGGATTAGCTCGTTCCATCGTGGAACATGTCTTGGTACCCGGGCTTGATGAGCGAACCCATTTAAAATAAAAATTATCGACAATTCTAAGGATGTGTTCTATAGCTGATATGTGTACAACATATTGTATCTTCAGCCTAATTTATTAGACTGTGTACATTCTTTTGGATAAATTTTACAAGAGGAAGAAAAAATTGGTTATTTAAAATCGGTGTATTTATATAAAAAAAATACAAATGTCTTCTTTTTGAGTTCCCAAAATTTATTCTTTAGTGTTAGTAAAAATACTTAAAAAAATACATACATATCGGCAATTTAGCAGTATTAGAAACACTTATTGTAATTTTTTATATCTTTATCACAATAATAATTTCAATATTATATTTTACTCCCTTGAGCCACCCCTGCGGTTAGTGGCAGCTGTGACATCTGACAAATAAGTCAGGGGTGTATTTAGATTAGTAACGATAACGCTTCGTTACGCTCTGTTAATTTTTTTGTGTTAGAATAACATATTTGAAGCTTTGTCTATTATTATGACTTACACATTTTTTGCTGCGGAAATCGTTAATTGCATTAGAGGTCTTAACAACAGCTCTTTTTGAGATCTTTTTATGGTATTACTACAGGACAAGTTAAACTTTACGCACCTAATAATAAAGATTATTGTCAACACTCATAGTTGTTGTATTTATAGGTTAAAACCTATTCAATTTAAATTGTTTATTGCATTCCATTAGTAGGTATAAGATGTTACAAAAATAATTACCTTTTTGGGCCCTGTGGGGCATAACAATTAAGTATCAACAAAAGAATATCGGACAAGAATGATTTCTTATCAATAAGTAAACAAACTACGTTTAAAGTTGTTTTATTTCGTATCTTATTTGTATATGCGTAATGATATTTTCTATTATAGTGGAATGGAGCAGAGAAACTAGTAGAGTCGAGAACATTATATATTTTTATAATGAGGTTTTTTCTCTAGATTTAGTATTAGAAAGTCGGATACTATCTCTTATTATTTTTAAAGTGTTCTGGAGATTGATAATATCTCAGGAAGACGACACTGTCTCAAGGGGACTTTAATAATATTTGTTGTCAAAATTGATAAAAAAAAACACCCAAATAAATATAGTACAATTATAAATTAAATGAAAAGAAATTCTAAATTAATAAGTTTAATATCTGTTACATGTTATAGATACAATGTCAGTGTTGCTTAAATAAATAATCGAGCCATAACTGGACACTAGATTAAATAGACACCAATTTCACATTTAATTGAGTTACATGGATGTTTGCAGATACTGTCTTGTAAACAGAAGCTCCTCTGTGGTTGCAAATCCCTAATCCACAAACGAAGTGTCCCGTTAGGCAGATCTCGTTTACTATGGGCTTTTCAACTCAGAACTAGGGTTTAAAAAGAGTGGCGACCTGTGTGATTTACAAACCATATTGCTTTAGTATGAGGTTGGATTCTAGACGAACGAATTTATTTGGATCAGATGCACTTTAATGAACAGAAACGTGGAGTCAATTTTTTTTGTTTGCGGACCCAATTTGGGGCTTCGTTTCTGCTTATACATGATAATGCATGTTCACGCACTGCCTGTTGTTGCAAAAACCCTTGCCGCAGTTAATATCATCGTCCTACCATGGTCGGTTCAATCGCCAGACTTGAATCCCACTATGCCGTACACACATGAGCAAACCTTATCTGTTAGAATCGTTCTGTAACGTAATTTGGATGAACTTATATTGAGTATACCGAATCACTGAGATTGTGATCCAGTAATTGCTTATTTTACCAAATAAAACCAGTTTAAAATATTTTTATCAAATTTTTTGTCGTGTGTTACCAAAATGAAAAATCCAGCTTAAGCAAAAATAAACAAAGAGCGGACAGTATCTCGTCAGTCTACACATACAAAAACATTTTATAGATATTTTATATTTAATTCCAAAATATAAATTAAATATTTTTAATACATTGCTCGCTAGACATTTTAATAATAATATTTCTTTAATTCACACCATTTAATTACCTTAGCCCAGCCCTAAGTCAACAAGGTTGTGTTACTGATACTAGGTTAAAATAGACATAGACGATATGTAATATTCACAGAAATATATATAAAATACTCAGGTACATATTGCTCGTATTACGCAAAGGCAAGATAGATAGTGAAAGGCAAGATTACACACTTTTACTAAGCCCATTCTCCTTGTTTCCAGGTGCGAGCGCGAACAAGATCGCCAAGCGAACGGAGCTCGCGCCTAACAAGGGCGGTCCGTTCGCGGCCGCTCTGCGAACGCTCGCCAAGAACGCGGGCCCAGAGGCTAAGGACGGTGAGTGTGTCGCATCTGAATCGCGCTGGTGGATAGCATACGAAGGGATATCTTCTGACGTTACAAATACTATTTCTTACATTTTATTATGAGCTGTGTGTGATAGAAATAAACTTGTTATATATGTATCTATCAATTATAACTGTTGTAATATAGGCTTAAACTAAATAAAAAGTCATATGCAGCTAAGAATATGAATCATATTGATTCTTAATTTTAATAATATATTTATATATTCCTATATATAATATTCCCAATTTTAATTTCAAAATAAAAGCTCTACTTGGTTGAGGAAAATTTTGGAGTGACTCAGTCAACAGTTAAGCCGTGGCTGCAGAAAAAAAAGGCGTCTGTTTTAAATTTGCTAGAAAACTTGGCTTTAAATCCAACCTAAATCTGTGTCTTTTATAACTTTTAGCATTTAACCGAGACATGTAGCAACGCTACGTCCGTAGCGCTGTTACGCACGTAGCAAAACTCCGCATGTAGCGTCGCTACGTATGTAGCAAGTAGCAACCGTTACATGGCTTTACTTACTGTACTTTTATATTTATTTATTGTTTGGGTAACAAACTGCATTATTTATTACATAATTGCTTAGTAAATTAATTAATTAATTCATAAATAATTAGTAAAATTGCCTAAACAGTTTCCGTTGCTAATAAGAAACAATAGTGTCGAATATACCATTCATTTTTTTTATCTAAGTAATTTTAAAGAATTGGCTTTTTCATATTATCTTATTTATAGGGAACTTTATTATATGATATTTATTATATAAACTACAGTTTTACACAGTATTCCAAATTGTCAATTTATATTTTACTGATGTTAAAGACAAATCTCGGAGCGATGCCGTCGTCTGCTATCCATCTACTAAGCTTAAACCCCTCTGTTTATTTTTTTACTGTCAAATCAAATAAATGCCAACACTTGTTGGGATATGAAGTCCATACATATTGAATTCTAACTAAATTGTATTGCATTATTGTGATGGTTGACCATTGTGTGCGTTTTATAACTAATGACACTTTTGTCAACTAATTATTTTAGTCACAAAATTGTAATTAGCCGTTAAAAGATACAAGAATGTTATTGCAAGAAGGATTTGTGGTAAAGTGTTAATTTCTACAAGAATTTAACCATTGTTTGTGGTTTATAATATAATTCAAATACTTTAGTTTGTAATGATAAATCTATACGTATAATATGATTCAGAGTTTTATGTTGAACAGTATTCGCAACAATAAACCACCTCCGTAAGCCCGTCCAGCTAGAAAGCCTTCTTTGGATTATTCTACTTAAAACAGCACGTCAACCAGTAGGTTGTTATAGTAACAAACTGTCATTTTTTTTAATAAATTTTGAATTTATTGTATTGTTTTTTAAGCTAAAAATCGAATGGAGAAATTTATTTATATATTGTTTATTCAGGAAACAACAGCTTTTTACATAAAACATAAATAACATATTAAGAAAAAAGAGTTGGCACACAGCCTAACAGTTTCCACCTCTAGTTAGTACCGATAAAGTTATGTTGAATGACAAAAGTGAGAGTAAACTATGAATTATTTAGTGAAGATTATTAATACAGTTGATCAATTTTAAAAACAACAAATATTTATATTAACGAAATCAACAAAAAGCAATTAAATGACACTAATCAATGCCCCACAAGAAGCTTCGAAAACGCTTTACTTTTTCGTGAAATATGTCGATGTGATTATTTGGACAGTTTCATTTAAATTGACGTGCTCTAACTGTACAGTGGACAGCACATGGATTTACCCTAAAGTGTCAAGTGGACAACAATTCTTAATATATTTATATCGAATACAATTAATTTGAACCCAGTTGAATAATGTTTTTATAAGATTCTTTAAACTAAACTAAAGCCGCAAAACTATTTTGATAATTCATTTACATTGAAATCTGAATCACGTTTGACTAACTTGAATTGTTTTTAACTTTGTTTCTCTAAAAGTATCGGTATTAATGTAATAGGAAGCACTATCTCCTTTTGGACACTAAACAGTAAAGTATAATGCAGTTGACCACAATTACATAAATAGCGTAATAGATTTACACCAAAGAGAATCAGTATTATTCAGCTAAATGCATTCTGACACTCATATATCATTGTCCCATGCTTACTAATCAACTGAATTTTAGATAGAAAAGGGAATTAAAACGGGCGTCCAAAAGATGTTAAAATTATTATGTAAGTATTTGTAAAATTTTATTCTTTAATTTGCTGTAAATAAGATTTTTATTCTAGGCTCAACTCCAATTAAAAAAGAATGTCCTTTTTCAAACGATTTTCGACATAATTTCCTGTACATAGAATACAAAATCAATTGAGAAGTTTTATGGTAAATTAATGTGCTGTTTTGAGTACTACAAAGAATTATAATTTAAATATTCTGATTATTAATAGTAGGATAAATAGCCACAAAAAAGAAATGAAAAAAGTTGTGGATAAGCAAGTCTAATGAAGTTGTTTGATTGAAGGACCATAAAGGTCGCACGAAAGGTCCTAAGTGCTTACAATTTAACACTTCAATGTAATTGATGTGAAGTGTGCTACATGTGCTTGCGAAGAAGTTAAAGGTACTTGTTGGACTATCTTAATTTATTAGATAATGAGGGGTCTTATAAGGCCTTAAATAGTAACGCGTTAACGAAATTCTAATAAATCTAGGTAATAGCCACAAAATAATACTATTGCATCACAGTCAGCTTCCGAGAAAACACTTGCTCTGAATTCAAAGCTTTCAATTCAAAAGATTGCAAAGAAATGCATATTTAAATTATGTGACCGAGGTCATGATAAAAAGTTACTTTCCCCAAACATGAAAAATCATTGATATTATAATTTTTCTCAAGACATTAACATGATTCGCGCAAAACTGTACCGAAAAGGCGAACGGTATAAGGTGTATTCTGGCTGGACGGGAGCTAGGCTCCGCACGTAGGGTTACCCCCTGAGCGCGAAGGCTAGGCTGACTGGCGAGTGTGCAGGCGCTGGAGGAGGCGCGGCCGCGGGAGGGGGAGGGGGCGGGGGTGCGGGTGCGGGGGGCGCAGACCACAAGGACAAGCCCGCGCCCACCAAGCGCGCGTCGCCACACCACCTACCCGCCAGCGGATTCCAGCCCTACCGACCTGATGACAGGTGAGTGGACCCACCACTTCACTATAGATTTTTTTCTTTCATTTACGATGGGTTCGCTCTTGATCCCAATCAAGCCCGGAGGCCAGAACAGAATCCACGATGGAACGCGCTAATCCAGAAGGTGCCTATTCACCTTGGCTTTAAAAACAGACGGGTTATAAATACTGTACTTATTAATTGAAGCGAAGCTTCTATACGAACGTTCGAGCCGCTCGATTATAGGCACGATTTATTAATTATGAACAAATGAACCTTTAATTTAATTAACTATCAATTCGGATTTCACACAAAATAATACGGTTTGAATATGGCACGACTTACAGCTAATTACGCCGATCACCAGACGACCGCTACGCTCGACAGCCAACCGTCAAATAACAGTACGACCTTTTTTTTTGTTTCCCCTCCAGACTCGGGGGAGGGAGGTGGTGAATCCTACATGGATACATCGGCCGGCCGAGAGGTTATGTTAGACTCGTACTGACTAAACACCACCTGAAGGTGCTTTAGCCTGGGAAGGCTTAGTATGAGCGATCGCACGCAGTGAACATACGGCCCGACGGAAGCCATATTTATAGGGGTTATCGCGTGCTGTACTTAATATCCTAATAATATGTATTTCGCCAATCTTGCATTTTTCAACGTTATTATATTTCTATATAAAACATATATTAAAAATAGTGACTCACCAGCCCCGGTGTCTAATAAGGGTAGCATCATTTTAGTCCACATCATCCATGTATAGATCCAATGTTGAGTGTGTATTTATGTTGGACGCAGGTTGTCGCACCCGGCGGCAACGTCGTTCCCGCTGTTGGAGCCGACTCAGTACTCACCGTACGCGCATCCTTCGCTCTACTCCAGTGCGGCGTTGCAATACAGGTGATGTTACATTTATATCAGATATTCATACTTTATTAACTGCTCAAAACATTGTATAAATAGCAATCGTGCTATACAAGATTAATTATCTTTGTGAGTTCTAATTTTCATTGTAATCATTGCTGAGTTACTTATAGTTTTCAGTAGGTCTTTCTTTAATGTGTCAAAACATATTTATTAATCAACTTTTGTGGTTCTGATTTTGCTACTAATAGAATGACATTATTCGTTATTTATATTGACAATTCCTATTTTATATTGCTTATTCAAGTTTAATCAAAATGATTGTATTTAAACATATTTCTTAAATTGTTCCTTTGCATCCTCCATAGTCTTAGTAAAAAAGGAAAACATTATTTTTTAATTTGACGTAATTACTCTTCTACCTTTTTTTAATCGCTGCTCCAAAGTGTTACCACTTACATTCACATTGATGACTTGGACTCGGGGTAGTGTTGAATGGAGACGAATTTATAGCCGCTTGTAATAACCAGCCATGTGAAAAGAGACCAGAAACTCGTAAATGGTTATCTCATTAAAGAGAGTTTCACTGTGATCGCAGGCTAGCAGCAGAGGAGCAGATGTATCTGGAGCGCGTGATCCGCAGCGGTGTGGGCGTGGGCGTGGGCTGGCTTCCGCCGTACGCGCTGTACCCGCCGTTGGCCCCGCCTCTGCCTCTGCTGCCTCACGCCCCACACGCTGCCCACCACGCCCACGCCGCCCACCACGCGCACCACGCGCATCCCGCCCACCACGCGCACGCACTCGACGAGCGGGATAAGGAGATAGCGTTGCAGAGAGAACGCGAGCGAGAGCGAGAGCGGGAGCGAGAGAGGGAAAGGTGAGATAAGCAGTGGTATGCTAGTACACTCGGCGTCAAAAAAATCGCACCTCTAAGAAAATCACGTTCAAATGGCATTAACTCTGGATATGCACATGCAGTCGTATTAATTATAATTTTATTTAAAAGGTTACTTAATTAACTTAATAAAAAAACATTATTTTTCATTATCAAATAAAACCTAAAGCAACAAATAAAGGGTCACAAAAATTCTAAGGAAATTTTGCTGCTCGGGAGAGTCGCGAGTTGCGCTAACTTTGTGGGTATAAAGAGGTCAACACGGGTTCAATGTGGGTCATTCGCTATTAAACCGTTGAAGGGGACACACGCACTGATTTTACTGAAGAAAGAACATCTGGAAAATGGACACTACAGCTGATGAGGCCGCTCAAGTGGTTGCACTACTGCAAGCAGGGGTGCGGCAGTGTGATGTCGCCCGGCAACTGAATCTGAGCCGTTTTTCGGTTCGTAGAGTCTACCAGCGCTTTTTAGAGACCGGTGGCTATATCCGGCGACATGGGTCCGGTAGACGTCGCTGCACTTCGGAAAGAGACGACCGGTTCGTTGTGTCGTACTCTTTGAGAAATCGCTTCTCAAACGCTGTTCAGCTGCAACAGGAGCTCCAGGCAGTTCGCAGACGCACCGTGAGTGTATCCACGGTTAGAAGAAGACTGAAGGAGAAGAACATAGCAGCCCGCAGAGCTGCTACAGGTCCAAAATTGACTGCAGCGCACCGACGAGCCCGCTTGCAGTTTGCTCGCGACCACGTCGATTGGACCATTGAGCAGTGGGGAGCTGTTCTCTTCTCAGACGAGACACGAGTGTGTCTTTTCTGCAACGACCGACGAAGAAGAGTATACCGGAGGCAGGGTGAACGTTTCGCTCAAGCCTGCATCCAGGAGACGGTGGAATATGGAGGCGGATCCTGCATGTTCTGGGGCGGTATGTCGGCTGCCGGCAAAACCGACCTGGTCTGCGTCTCCCGGACCGGAGGTGCTCGCGGACAAGGGTCGCTGACTGCGCGCCGCTATATCACAGAGATCCTGGATGTGCATGTGGTCCCTTTTGCCGAATCTTTTGGCGAGGGGTTCACATTAATGCACGACAACGCTCGCGCACACACTGCAGCCATCGTGAACGACTTCCTGCGGAGGTCCCAAATTCCTGTGATGCAGTGGCCAGCGAGAAGTCCTGATCTGAATCCGATAGAGCACCTCTGGGACCATCTTAAACGTAAGGTTCGATCTCGGGATCCGGCTCCTTCGACTCTAGAGGAACTCCAAACCGCGGTGATTGAAGAATGGGGTCTTATCCCTCAAGAAGAGCTCCTGAAGTTGGTGAGGTCTATGAGGGACCGTATGGAAGCCGTCATCAGGGCAAGGGGGGGTAACACTAGATTTTGAGTTAATTTTAAGACACTTTTTGTACATTTTTTTTGTAAATTATCGATTATTAATTAGGACTTAATTAAGATTTTTTATTATTTTTCAAATTTTTATGCTTTTTGTATAATTTTAATTAAAAAAAAGATTGCACTTAATTGTTGTTTGATGCTCCTTTTTGTTACCTTTCTAATGATACCTAACACTATCCTCTATATAAGGTTTAGGAATTTTTGAATAAGATTTTTATAAGGTGCGATTTTTTTGACGCCGAGTTTATATGGATAGGCGTGGTAAGCAGGAAATGGAGTCAGCGCTGCAAAGGCGATGGTGAGGAGGAGGAATCCGGAGAGGTTAAGGTATGGCTACAGAATTTGTTGAAGCTCACGTTACCTCTTCAAGCATCTTCTGCGCCAGAAAGATTACGTATAGCCATATATAACGAAATACATATACATATATAACGAAAGTGCTAAATATGTAAATATTTAAGCCTATGTTTAGGTCTAAAAATAAATTTTAAAAACATTTAGTGGTAGTTTTAAAATTAACAAGTTTTAACCGAGAACAAATAGGTCAAGCTGAAAATATTAATATCTATAATTTAATAAAAAAAATTAGCAGCCTAAAATAAAAATGTATATGACCACACTAAAGCTTTTGACTACGTTAATCATGATATATTTAAATAATAATAATAATAATAATATAACACTCTTATAATATAATACAAATTTTGCTGTAATTTATAACATTAAGCAATGTACTCTAATATTACCGATTACAAAACAATTGCAAAAGACAAAAATTTTAATAAAATATGTCAAATTTTACTAAAATCTACTTTATGGTGTGCCACAAGGCGATATTATGGGGCTTTATTTATTTTAATATTTTATATATGAACCTAAAATTTGTTATAAGATACATTTTACTTAGGATTTATCGCTCTTCTTCCATTTGGACATAGAGAACCCATTAAATTTTCACTTAACGTTGACATTTAATTCAGTAGTGTACATTAGTAACGGTTTTTGCTTACATATAAAATTAAATATTAGTTTGAACCAATATATTGATTTATGATTGTAAGGAGAAGAGGTGCTTATCACACTCACTTGTCGACAGTTAGGATTTAATAGGAACAGTAATATAAGGAATGACAGAGATGAAGGTAGGCAATTTATGCTACTGATGACAAGTGGTAAGTAGTGGAACGGCAGGCAAAAAAAAAACAATTACTATGGCGATCGGTAAGGTCTTGATGCACTATTTAATATGATATAACTCACACTGAGGATGAAAAGAAAAGAAATTAAGAAAACTATGTATAGTTTTAGTATCAAACACCAAATCAAAGTCTTGGTCTGTTAAGGTCTCGGTCGCTCAATTGGAAGAGCACTTGTTATATAGAGAGGGGTTCAAGTCTCCTTGACACATGAAAAGAGTTAATTTAAAAATAAAGGTCTCACAAGTGAATTCTGTGGCGGGCAATATTCTCCTTAAAATATATTTCGGGCCGGACTGGACTCCCAAAGGATGTTTGGTTGACTAGTTCGTTTCCCGTCTGAGAATTCACTTGTGAGCTGAGTCTTTTTTCGTAGTATTTTTCTATAAAAATAATTTATCTTATAAGATAGCATTGAAAAAATGCTAAAAGTTATAATATTGCTTATATATTTAACCAATATATTTGTCTTTCGCAGAGAACGCGAACGCGAGCAACGTGAGAAGGAGCAACGCGAGCGCGAACGCGTTCAGCGCGAGAAAGAGCAACGCGCTCGCGAAGCGTTACGCGACGAGCATCGAGCGTTGTTACACGCCCACTTAGCCCCGTACCGAGCACTCCCTCCCCTGCTTTACCGGCCGTACCGACCCTACCCGAACTATCAACCGCCAACGGAGCCCCCACCTCCTACGCCGACCGTGCCAATCTCAGCCCCAGCCGAACCCAAGGAGGAGCCCCGGGATACTAGAGAGAGGGAGAGAGGTGAGGATCCGCCCCCCGCTAAATCCCCCGCCCCGGCTCCCCCTTCCGCCCCCGCCCCAGCTCCCGCGCCCGTCTGACCCTCTGACCAGGTAGCGGTCTCTTAGCCGCCATGTTTCAACTGCCACGTCATAATCGGACGAGAATGTATAAAAAAAATTCTTTTTTTTTTGTCGGTTTTTACAAAATTTTAATCGATTCTTGAAGCTTACTTTTTTTTTTTACTTTGAAAAGTAAGCGAAAGTGACTTGGTTTTTGAATTATATTTTATGGAGAATATTATAGGGATCGAAAAGTTGAATCATTATATTGCATTTTTCTAATGAAAAGTGTTATTGATTTGATACATAATTGGGGCCATCTATAAATTACGTCACACAAACTTTAGGACTTTTTAACTCTTCCCTCAGTCCTTGTCACAGAATGTCATATATATATTTATAATACCCTCCCACCTGACGGGACAGCACAGATTTTTCAATTTTATGTATATATTTAAAAACAATCAAAAGAAAACAGTTACCTATATTCATTTTTATGAAATCAAATATTTTAGATACCTAAGTGACAGACAGACAGTGAGAGTGATAGACAAGTGACGTCACAAAGCTTTTGACACCCCTGCCCCTTCCCCTTGTCACATATAGGTTATAACCTCCCCCTTTTAACGGTAGACGTAATTTACGGATGACCCCTTATTAAAAAAATTGCTTACGTTTTAGACGATTTGATTGAAATGGCGTATTATTTATTTGATTTCGCGCTGTCCGAAAATAATAGACGTTTCATAAAATATATATGTGAAACATTCCTAGCTTTGGTAAGCGATGGCAGATTTATTTTGGTTTGAAAGTGCTACATCGAGTGTCGTGTAAAACGATAATCCAATTAATTTATAAAATAACGACATCTCCCTAGTTCGATATATTTTCTCTCATGACGTCACATCACTAAATCTATTCGTATTGTGACAAAATTCAAAGTACTTATCGATAGTTCATCAAAATGATGAATGAAAATTATATTTTGTGTTAACATAACACATTTTAGTATACACTCGATCTTTAAACGACCAAACTATATTTATACTCCATAGTATATCACTAAAGACTTTTGCAAATCGATATAGTAGTAGTTATTAATCGTTAAAATATCGATTCATATCCAATATCGTGTAACCACCGAGCGAATCCTTCCACCAATCCCAACCTTGACCAAAAATGACGGGCGTTTGTAATGAATACAAATTTGAATATTTAACTCTTACGTGTTAAGTAATAAAGTTGAATTTCCTGCAAATTTTGACTCAGTTACAATTCTCGCCTATCAATTTCATTCTTCAATATTACTTCTATACGTTTCTCACTCAATAGTTATAGTAACTGAGGCAAAATTAGTGTAAACAGACTTGTAAATATATATTGTTATCTCTTTCGGGTGTTGCAATATTGTATGCAATGCCGAGTAACGACTAATGTTCCTACTCACTCGATTGTAACCGCAGTGCAACAATTATACAGTAACTTCACTATAAGTTCTTTATTCAGTCACCTATTGTATTTTTTATTGTAAGTACCACATAATGTTGAAACAAATATATGTTTAAACATATAATTCAGTACAATCATGTCCACAAATGTATATAAAAACCATGTGTACACCTCTATAATTATGGGTATTAAAGTGTACATGTTTCTAGTAAACATTAGACGGGTTATGTTTATTTAACCTTGATTTATATTCGACAAAGTGTAAATGTATGTAATTTGTGTTCAGTTGACGGCATATAAGACCATTTTCACGGGCAAGCACCCGCCTAATTGTATTTGATTAGCTGGGTGGGTTATTGTCCATTGAGCAACGGGGAGCTGATAGTAAACAATCCAAAAGCACAATAAAACGAAGAATAATTGTTATTCAGTACTGAAAGTTTTTAAAAAGTCTACCTTCTTGCTCGATACACATCTTACATCGCCTAAAAAAGTTTATTTCAGTCATATGAACGCTATTCTGCTGTTTTTTAATGTTCATATGACTAAAAGAAAATTTTGTTTGTATTATTAAGTCAGTTTTGATTCAATATATAAATATATTAAATATCAGATTACCTCAAAGGAAAATTTAAGTCCTTGACATAAGGTTTAAATTAGTTTAATCTGGTTTGCAGTAGTTGTTTTTAAGTGACAATAGTGCAGTAATTGTATAATTGTGCAGTGCGGCCTCGATGCACAGTAATGGCGAACACACCAAATGTTAGGATAACGGGACCGATCAAACGGAGGATTGCGGCCTGGCTGGCGCAGGCGTGTAGATAGGATCGCTGAGATATTTAAAATGTAATGTTATTGTGTAATGTAACACAATGTGAGCGCTCGCTCGGGGCTAGTATCGTTATGTAGGCTTAATACCCCCTCTGGGCTCGCGTGCAATCAGCTTCGCTACTGCATTTGTGATAAGACTTAATTTCCCTTGCAGTATTCGAGCCCCGAGCGAGCGAGACTGCGAATTTAATCGAACATGTGTAAATGATTTAAAGAAAAAATCGAAATTTTTGTAACAAAAAAAACCTCTTGATACGTTTACTTAGATAGTTATTATTAATTTCTAGCTTTTAATAGGTGTTCAATATTTTTCAAGTTTTTCATTTATGATCGCGCGCAGCATTTAACGGGCAGAGCGCCCGAGTGTCAGTGTAAATATTATATTTAATAGTTAGATACGATATGGACAATACCTAACAAGTGAAAAAACGACGATGAAATACACTCAATGGAATGAAATTGCATGCTGTAGTGATTTTATTTTGTGTTGCCCCCTCCCCGCTGCCGCTTCCCCTAGCATGTAGTTAGTGTCGCCGCCAAGGGAGATTGTCGATGAACACAGCCACCTCAACATGCCGAAGATTATATGAAAAACAAGTCAACACTCCAATTTTCTCTTATCGATGTTTCAGTCAATTTATACACAAAATGTGGGGAGCCCCCGCAGACAAGAATAAGATCAGTGAAGTTAACTGATCGATGGCAACTTTTGGGGCTTCCTCACATGTAATTCTCGAGATCTAATAATAAAATAAATGTTTTACAATTACATCATCAAGTGTATATACGTAGCAACAGAAATCTTTATTTAAATTAATAATCGACAAGATGACATATATTTTATGTTGACAGCTGTACTAATAAAAACTGTATCACAGCTGTCAGTATAGCGTTCTAGTCTTTCATAGCAGAAGATATTCTAAATGAATTATTCGAGGAGTCGATGATAATGATTTTATTGATTAACTGATAAAAATTAAGGGTTCAGAGGAAGTCGAAAACGATGTTCTATCGAACATTATGTCAGTGCAGGAAAGCCCCGCGTGCTGTTTATCCACTGGAATTTGATAGGTCGTTATTGCGGGGATTCCCAGAATACTGTGTATTCATTGAAATAACGATCAGTGAAAAATGACTAAAGGCAATTAGCGTCGTAGTATAAAATCAATATATGAAACAACCCGTAATTACTACAACCCTCGTGTAAGCAGAAAAGTCCTACTTGAGACTTTCTCTTATCGTCCGGTTAATGTCTAAATATGGTAAGCGCTACATTGTTATTTGTAAATATAGGGCATTGGTTCTGGCTGTAATTAGCATATTCCAATTCCCACTGGGCCTGCGTAATGGGTTTTAGCCCAATTCTGCCAGTGGGGTCATAGACTGATGATAAACAAAAATATATTTATATAAAATGATATATAAAAAACTAAAAAACACGCTTTAATGATGAAAGAAACTAAAAAGTGGAAATACCCATATCACAGGGGTGCATTTCAAATAGCCTGCCTGCCATTTTAGACGTCCGCCATGTTAGATTTAAGTCACGTGACTATTTTTTTCGTATTCCTGACAGCAAACCCTTTCATTTGATCAGTTCGCCATCTTGGGGAGGCCGCCATATTTGATTTGTAATGACGTTTCTTAGCTAGTCATGTGTTGTCATCAGAACTCAGAGCGTGTGCAAAATTTCATCCTAATCAAAGACCGGAAAGTGGGTCAAATTAAGATTCCGAGATTTTCTTACATAGTTACAAGTGAAGCTAATAAAAGCGTGTTAAAAATGATGATATATTATATTCGGGATACCACGAGGGACACCATGACTCAAAAATTTTGTGATATTTACTTGATTTAAACTAAGGCGATTATCACATTGTACCGCATACCGTCGCGTAGAGCGGGGCCACAGTAGGATTGCCGATCGATAGTGGATTATCGATAATTATTCGATAGGCGATAGATAGCAGGAATACCGATCGTAATATCGACACTATCCATAGCTTGGAACGAGTCAATACCATTGAAAAAGTGCAATACAATCGCTAGTGTTGTTACTCGTAAATAACAAACTGTCGGTATTTTGACTATTGATAGTGTTAATAGTGTCGAGACTAATTATAGTTATTCTATTTTTTAGTATCGATACTACCAACAACCACCTTGTAATTGCTACAACCTATCAATAGTATTGTTACTAAGAACGTAGATAGTGTCGATATTTTCGATAGTTTATTATCTACTAGCAGCAATACTATCGATAGGGTGGCACTCTTTCATTGACACATTTTGAGCTATCAACACTATCGATAGCACATTATTTTTCAGATAAAAGAAAATCTATAGAAATACTATCGGTAGTGGCAATTGTGCAAATCGTGCACAATTACCGACTATGTGTTAATTTAATAACACTGACAGAAAACACTATTCAAAAACTGTTATGACACGGATATATTTATCTAGGCTACTGAATATTAATTTTCATCTATTTATATTTTTAATTTAAATCTATCGTGTGCACATGTAGGCAGATTGTAATTTAACTTACTACATAATTATGTCAAAAGTTATGGCATCGTCAATATGAGCAGTACTCTATTTTATATACAAACTGTTAAATTTTCCCTATCAATAATGAAATCTATGGTATGGATTTAAAGTTAAAGATCGATTGACAACATTTGTTACGTTTGACTAGGTTGATGTTCTGACTGTGCTTGACTTGGTATGCATATACAATTATAATACATATTCACCATGAACGTTGGATAACTTTAATGCGTATTTATTTATCCATTGCGGAAAGATATTCTACTGTTCTTTGGCGTTACTAAATATTACTTCCTTACACGGGAACTTAAAAATAGTACCTTAACCGATTCGTTGCTGATGACCATCATGACCATCACTTTTTTTTGCGTGTGGCATTAGCCACTAAAACCGTGTCATTTTTAAATCGATGATAACTCCTTCAAATCAAGTTTTAGGGAAATCAACCCAGAATAAAACTATCTTCATTTTTCACGTACCTAAATCAAGCTCGTAGCCTTCGTTTCTGTAATTGTATGTAGCAACGAATCGGTTAAGCAGTCAACCTGACTTTGTCTATTGACTTTATTCAATAATAGATTGTCAACAGTATTTGCCACCATATAAGTATATCAAAGAAAAATTTCAAATCCAAGATGATGATATGATGAAATGATATTATTTGGCACTAGTTTGTAAAGTAAAACACGGTCACACTTAAGAAAAAAAATCTTTAATAAAAAACAAATAACATAAATATAAAAAAAACTAAGATGCTAAATAAACAATATGATAATGAGCACTTGACATTCAGTAGGAAAAGCTGACAAACCAACGTATTTTTAAACGGTAACTTATCGACAAAAATTGCAAATTATAATATCCGCCATATTATTTTATTCATATCAAAAATAAATTAAATTATCTGTATAATATTAATGAAATCCTAACCATGTCAATATTTATCTAGACAACTAAATAACTGGTTGTAACAATAATTATTTATTCAGAAGACACCATTATAAATAAAAAAATAAAATCTGAACGCGAGTGTCCAGTATTATCATCCCTAATAATATTATAAATGTGAATGTACGTTTGTTTGTTATGCTTTAACGCAAAAACTACTGAACCGATCATCATGAAACTTCGTACATATATTCTTGGAAGTATTAGAAGTAACATAGGATACTTTTTATTGAAAAAAATGCGGGCGAAGCCGCAGGTAAAGGCTTGTATTGATTAAATATATAATCAAGGCGTACCTAGTAGGAGCTAAAATTTCAATTATTAAGCAATAATGACAATCACAGTTTGATTATAAATGTAAGTTATTTAACCTTTTCAAACCGACATAGGGGTACTGATACTGTACCCCTGTGATACTGTGATATTTATTAGAAAGTTTACACTATATTCCAAAGTTTCATAAAGGGAAGCTTGTAATAGTTGATCAATTATTTTCCGACCACTGAAAATTACCACTATCAAATTATAAATTGATAAACCTAGAACGATTTGGGACAGGCAATCCCATATTTAATAGCAAAACGAAATCACAGTCTTGTTGAAATTAAGAGGGATGTATCATCCAATTAGTACTTAATAGACATATGCAGAATATATATGATATATGCATTCCCTTTTGATTTGAAAAGGTTTAACTAGGGTTATAAACTGTCATATTAATTTTTTATATATTTTATGCATTTTCAATGCGATCTTATAAGACAAATTATTATAATAGAAAAATACTAGAAAAAATCGACTCGGGTCACAAGTGAATTCTCAACTGGGAGAGCATTGGACCGGATTTCCAAAGGTCGCGGGTTCGGTTCCCGCCTTAGAATTCACTTGTGACCGAGTCGATTTTTTCTATTATTTTTCTATTATAATAATTTGTGTCATATATATTTGAGAAAATTGTACTTTTAAATGATGATCTTCTGCTCATAAATTATTAGGAGATGAGTATATTTTTTACTGATTTCGTTTAAGTCAATATTGGTTAGGAAATACTATATCCACGAGCCATACAATGCAAATGTGTTTAACTATTCGTTCGAAGAGATAAATTGTCTATTTTTATTCATTCCAATCAGTCAATTAAGCAGGGCTTAGCAGAATACATGATTAGCTTTAATGAAAATACAAATTACAAAATAATACCTCGCAAGTATTTAAAATATGAAATACAAATATAGTATTTTAGCTATTTTTATTTAAAATACAAAATAGAAATTAGAAAATACTATTTACTAGGCGATGCAGTCGCTAAGCATTAAGCTACGCTAGCACCATATATTGGAGCAGAGCGTAATACCTAAAAAAAGAAAAAAATTTTTTTTTGATTCGATGGGTATTTTTGCGAATTTCCGAATTCGGGTCACAATTTGGTCCTAAAGCTGTTGATTCGATTCCACACAAAAAATATTAAAATCGGTTAAGAGCTCGGGAAGTTATGGCGTAACAGACATTGCGCCATTGAAGCTGATCCATGGGAGCTTCGCTCGCTCCGCTCCAAAAATAAAAAGTAATACAGCCCAATACGAGCTAAAAAGCAGAGTAAAAGAAGATTAATCCTCAGAACAATAACTAAAGCTATAGAAGGAGCGCTAAAATAAAAACTGTATAACAGCTCTCGTATTCACTTAAAGTAATCTAACATACATGGGTAAGAGCGAAATAGACGACAATTGTAAGGTTTTATTTTCACGTCATTGTCACAAACTCTCAAAGTACAAATGTCAAATGGTTGTAATTTGGTTGTATATTATACTACTAAATTAAAAGTACGTCTTTGATGAACGTGGTTTCTGAAGTAAGACCAAATTCAATGCGGTCGTATTACAGTGGCCGAACAGCTTTGTGAGCGGCTAGCGTGAAATTATATTATTTTACAAGGAAGTTCGTGATAAAATAACAGGAAAGTGTGCATATAGACGCTTCAGACATCTTAGAGTCCGCGTCCAGGATGGCTTGTGTTGTTCCAGACTGCAAGTCTCATATATCACGAAAAGAAAATACGGATGAGGTGTTATCATTTCATCGGTGAGTTTTGTTTCTAAATTCTCATATTTTGACAATATAACAACGGTATATTCAGAAAATTGTAGTAAATTAATATTACAAATAGATTGCTCCATGAGTTTTGGTTTAAATTGTCTTATTTTCATGCCTTCTGTTTTGTATATGATAGTATGATAGTGATGTGTTCTTTGTTATCGATGTCAACATTTTTGGTTTTTACTTTTTGCTTTAGTATTCCCAAAGATGAACCTATTAGAACTGAATGGATACGCCGTATATCAAGGATCAATTGGACACCGAAAGCGCACAGTCACATTTGTTCGAAACATTTTAGACTACATTCATTTGAGCCAGATGAAAACATTTGATTTCGGCGGCTGAAAGCAAATGCTATACCCACATTACATTTACAGAACATGCAATTGCTCCTTTTTTATTCCAAACATTATCTTAGTCTTGCTTTGTCATATAATTATTTCGATCCTACCAATAAATATTCAGATTTTCAATTAACATTTTGGCAGCGTGTATCCCAAATAATAATGATAGCTTATTTACAATAATATTTTTGTGTTTCAGAAACCACTATCGCATTAAGAAGGAATTATGAACCACCAAGTAAACGCCCCAAATCTATGACCACAGTTGAAACAAATACTGATTCCGATATCTCTGAACTGATATCTAATTTACAGAAAATTATAGCAGATTATAAAAAACCAAATTGGAATATTAAAAAAAGAGTTAGAAAGGATTAAAAAGACCAGCAAGTGACGTCTTCGCAAAATAAACACTAACAAAGAGAACATTAAGGAGCAACGCGAAGAAATCTCAACTCTATAACATATTGATAGAAAAATTGAAACAAGAATATGTTCAAGCCGAATACCTAGCACTTTTAGGGTGTGTAAACAAAAATGACAAAAATTCGCGGCGAGAACTGAACTCAATTCCGGAAACAGCGTTTAAAAAATGTTTTGATGATTGGATTAAGTTAGCGTAAGTGTATCGTTTCTGAAGGAGCATACTTTGAAGGTGATAAAATAAATTTGGATGAATAACAAACATTGTGTATATTATTGATCTTTTCCCGGTACTTTCTTGACAGAGTAGTATATAAAAATAATAAGTAAATATGTATAAAATAATAGTTGGTTAATTTAATTTAGTCGATTAATTTTCTTTTAAAATTTTTCCTCTTTTTTAATCTATACCTATTGAAAATTTAATGTTGAATGCAGTGTTCACTAATGTACTGCTAGAGGTCTAACTTAAAATAGAAACATGTAGCCTAATATGATATACCTATACAAAGTGCAATTTTTTAACTGTACCTACCTGGTTTCTCTAGATACTGAAGACTGCAAATCTAATAAATAAATTGGTTCGGGTCCAAAATTCTACTCATGAATACTGCATTATAAAATGTTCATATTGCAGATTCTACACGTTTATTATGACACATTACCGTCCGTTCTAGTGTCATAGACATACCAACAGCATATTTTTTTACATGTTTTTAATTTTATTTTTATCGATAGTAATATCGATGCCGTTACATCATTGACGTAAGGGAAACTAGTGACTACCTTATAAATTACGAAACAAAATTTGTATACTTATTTCTTTCTTACACATTTACAACTGTATAAGTCAAAATAGTACGAACTAACGTATTGTGTTGTTATTTTAACACTCCTTCTATAGCTTTAGTTATTGTTCTGAGGATTAATCAATACAACCAGAGTTTCCTTTCATGAACACTAGATTTTTAAAGGTTCTGTCATATGAAAGCTATCGAGCGCTGTTTTTTTCAGAGCGCACCGCTAGATCGCTAAATGGAGGTTAAATATATTTATGTTAAAATGTATTTTGAAGCCATAAGTATTTGAAATACGAATAAAAAATACCAAATACGTATTTGTACTTTTATAACAAGTAATTCAAATAGTGTCCAACCCTGCAATTAAGTATAGATATTTTGACTATAGTTCTTTCTTTATTTAATTATAGAATATTAAAAAAACATGCTCTGCGGTTATTTCATCACACAACAGTAATCTATTCACCTCTCGTCGGTTTATTCTTATTATTGACTGAACCAAGAGTATTCTACATGCAAAGATCTGTCACATGACAGACATCTACCAAACAAATCAGACTACAAACATAAATTTAACCAACAGTCTACAAACTTCTGCAAGCAATGCCTTCGGATGGCCAGACCCATCCCAGACATTAACCTGCGGGATATATCCAAACTAAACGAAGAGGACATCAAGCCTACACCAGCTACCAGCAGTTCATATTTAGAAGCTGCAATAGACAAGATCTCAACCAGCAAACCCACCAGGAATCTTATATTCGGCACTTTTTCCGGCTGGTTGGTTGGAGTGACTATAATAAAAGTGGGCAAGGTTGCCGCTTTTGGTTTAGGAGGGGGAGTGATCCTCCTTCATTTCGCGAGTGAGTATGGTTATATCCATGTTAACTGGGAGCGTGTGAAGGAATCAGTTAGTCGAAGTCAAGCTTGGGTAGAGAAGATTGTTTACTTCGTGAAGAAGAACAGTTGTTATTCTGTAGGCTTTGTTGGGGGTTTCTTTTTTGGAGTAGCTTCTACGTGACGTAAGAATATTAGCTATTTCATAGAGGTATGACATCTAAATGATAACGAAAAACTGCAGAAATAAAATAGATACTACAAAACAACAATCAAAATATTGCAAAATGTTGAAATAAAAATGGAAAGCACATTTTGTGCTTTTAAAAGTATTGTGAACTGTGTAAGTATAAACTGGATGTAGTTACAGTTTAGTATTATTATATATTAAAAATATTCTTTGCATTCGTGTCATTTTTATCTCACAACCAGTAAAATACGTAACTTGTTACGAAGATATAGAAATGAGGAAACCAGTACCGATCGTCACTCAAAGCTCACTACAAATAGTAGATGTACATATAAAGTATATAATGAAAGTATTACTAACATTCTCACCAATTTGTCATCTCCTCCGGAAGACCTTTACAGCTGGACGTAAACATTCTCCAAAAATGGGGATTTTTGCTCCATAAGCTCCAGGCGAGTTGAAGATCTCAGTAATACACCATAATTCGGAAAACACTGCTGCCCATTTTGTGATCTAAGGTAACTCTATGGATATTACTTCCAGTAGGTATCACGACCCTAATAATGTACCATAATGATCCTGTAAATATCTACTCACTCACACCTTAAATATACAAATATTATTGTCATATGTTTCGAGGCAAATAACGAACTCGCAAAATACTTAGATTCCTGTGAAAGACACATTTATAACGATAATGACTGACACATTTTACATTCAGTGTATAGTAAATCGAAATAAAAACACAGTTTTCAGATAATGTGACATGAAAATAAGTTCGATTTCTTAAGATTTAAAAAAGTTCATTATAAAGATCTACTGCTAGATCATTTGCACTTTCGTGTCCACTTTAATCCATGAATTATGTTTTTTACGATTCATTAAAATAAAATAGTTGTCACATTCTATCTTTTTTTTATCAACAATTCCAACTTTCTTAGCTGAATCATAATTACGTAAATACATCTAATTTATAACATTATTTATTCAAATATTTTTAGTTCTATTGGATTTATATTACAAGATCTATTGGATTTCTCGATAAATCCACATTCAGTTTTACCATACACTTTCAGAATACGAGATGGCGCTGCTGTTAGTAAGTATTCAGTCAGAATTAATAACTTATAATTGAACGAATGGTAAAACTTCTTAAAGTTGGAAAATATGTCATAAATATTCTCTACTTAAAACAATGACTGCAGTATATATAGTACCTACAGAACGAAAAAACCTACTTAATATGAAATTTACATATAAATTTTAAGTGTGTTAAACAATTTCTAAGGAAACGAAACTCTTTGTTCTATTCATAGTTAATGTACTGTATTAATATATCTGAATTAAGGTAAAGAGACGGACAACAGCGCATCAACATACCACAAACTGTAAAATAGGTCGAGGACCCAGGACCCAGGTCGACGATATTTAATTACTACTAGATCTAGATCTTGTATTTACTGAAATACCTACCCACACAGACTAAAGATGAAAAAGACCAACTAAAGAAACCAAGGAAAAAGAAAGTTGTTGCTTTTTTCATTCACCCCAGCTTCAAAATCCGCTATTTCAGACTACAATTTAAATTGAAAATTATATGTAGAAGTACCTACCCAACCAATATTTGTCGAACTCATTAAACAGGTTGTCTCGAATAAAAGGGTAAGACGGAAGTCCATTTTTGTAGTTCAGAGAGACATCAATTATCAGGATAAGTATCTGATCTTTTTCTAAATTAAGAGAACATACATATCTTGCATAAACAAAAACAACCATGATTAAGTAGGATATAAAACGATAAACAATATTAAAATAAAAAAAGAACAATGCAAAAACTACAGAAACTCACGGAACTACATGGAATTGATTTGGGTAGCCGTCGTGATACTGAACTGTGATGGCATCTGGACTTCCGCTTTACCCTATATATTGGATCATATTCATATTCCTTTATTGCATCTTGTTGTATATATATAGGTGTTACATAAAATAGATATATCACAAACAAGTGCCCTGTAAGGGCATGGCAAATTGCTTATAAAACGAAAATATACTTATTTTAGGTCTATGTTCCTAACTTATCGTCTAAATATTCCTTTACAGAATAGTAAGCCTTATCTAGAAGAAATTGTTTCAAAATTTTTATCTAATTTACTTCCCTGGAGGGCTTTGAGTGAATTAGGCAAGTGGTTGTATAGTATGACTGCCACGTAGAATGGCCCTTTTTTAAATAGATCGAGGTGTGGGGTTAACAGGCATAAGTTATTTGCTCGGCGAGAAACATAGCGTCTTGGAAGATCAGTTATTTGTTTCAGATCACCTGTATATGAATTCGATAACACATGGTAAAGAAATAATCACTAGAAACAATATATTTTTTGAAAAATATAATAAAACCATGATTATTTGATGTGCATAATTAAGGTAGGTTTCCATAGTACTAGTTCTTGCTTTTTGTGTAACGATTAAAGCTAAGTAAGTTGATTTATAGAGAGAAAGAAACATTTATTGGCTTCGCAACATTACATCAAATTATCATAATGTATGAAATAATTTAAAACTTATAAGAAAATAAATTATTAGAGAAAAGGCATATGTGCAATTCACACGTGGTGGAAGTGAAACCTTAAAAAAATACCAAGGTTTTTGTGGTGCCTTCTCTCTAGCTTTGTACTACGCATGCGCACACAAACACGTATTGACACACGTATAGAATGCTTCCTATCTCATTTTCTCCTACGTAAAATCTTATGAATTTATGTGTCTGTCTCTTTTTACTGTCGCTTTTTCATTTCATCGACTTTCGAATTATAACGTTGCTAAAGAAGATTTCACTTCAAAAACAAATATTCCATCAAATACAGAGTATACTGACATAAAGTCTAATATAATTTAAGTGCGAGGCAAATACAGAACTTGCCTCAGCATAAGCGTCTGTGTCATTCTAGGATGGACAGAGTGAGGCAGAAGCGCTGGTATTCTGGCAGGGCCTTTGAACATAATACAGTATCGGCATTAGGGTAGGCCGCGGTGGGGCGACCGCCCAGGCACAGTAAACAGAACAGTAGGTTATCTAAGGCCGCCCGCCGAGTTATTAGCCTACTCTTGCGTTGATCCCCAGGGTCGTCACTTTTACTTTTAGTTAATATTTTCGAACAAGCAGCACTTGATCTAAAGGAGACCTTTCTTTTCGGGCCAAAAATGTACCTTGGTACAAGTTATTTGAAAATATTCATAATAATGTACAAACACTTATTTCATATATAATATACCCATAAATTAGATTTTTATAAAGTTAATAAAACACAATAAATTATACACTAAATCACAACTGCGTAGAACGAAACGCTAATGTGGCACTTGTGTGTGACAGTCGGTTAGATTTTAACAAGTTTTTCGCGGCTCTGGAACACGGTATTTGCGTAAAGTCCGTAGGCTGATAAAATAACTACGTTTAGTAGTTAGAATTATAATTAGAACTTAGAATGATTCGCAATAGCAAGAAATATCTATTTTCGCTCTTGATCCTATTGTATATATTAAAAAACAGAAGAATTCATAAAGCAGTGTTGCTGATAAACTTGTATACATTTTATGTTTAAGACTGAATATTGAAAAATGGTTATATAACTTTAAGCTACAAAACGCTTCAAACTCAAAATAATTGTGTTTGCCAGCTAAAAAAACATTTGTTGCAAGTAATTTATATTTTTGAATGATTTTATTTAGTGGTACAAATGTATTTAAAAATAAATAAGTATTTTTTTCGGAATATACAATTTTTTAGCTATTTTTTGGTATCTTTGAATCTTAGGTACATATTTAGCCTTACTTATATGGAAGAAAGAAAGGCTCCTTTATGTAATAAAAAGCATATGATGATTGAATATTTGTTTGCGAAATCGTTATTGAGGCACCCGAAAACACTACAATATTTTTTCCCCTTTTTGAAGTCATGATACTCGTAATAATTAATATTATGGTAAGTGGCCGGCGAGGGTTGACGATCGCGAGCGGTCATGTGACGTACGCGCATGCTCACAGTCGCGCGGCACAGCCCGTACTGCCGTCACCTTATTCCCCCATATATTATGCTAGCGTGTGCGTGAAATCGCGTGCCGACACGGCGCGCGGCGCGCACGCACACATTCAAACCGAGAGCGGCACGTTTGTATGAAGATGTTTTACTGTTCTTTACTGTGGCCCAGGGCACCGGACATTAAGGGGCGCTATAAAGCTCAATTCTTTTAACTGTTGAGCAAGAGTAGTAAGCTCATGAGAAACTTGAACGTCAGTTTCCTGTGTTTCATAAGCCAAAGTAATGGACGCGTCACGGATGGCGCTGATTTGACAATGTGTATCACTGAGCTTTATTATAATTAATAAATAAAAAATAGAGGTTGATCGTAGAGGGGTAAAAATTTAGGGTTGTATGTATTTTTGTATGATGTATCATAAAATAAAATAAAACAAAAAAAATTAAGGGTGGACCACCCTTAACATTTAGGAGGATGAAAAATAGATGTTGTCCGATTCTCCACCGATATGCACGCTAAGATTCACGAAAATCGGTCGAGTAGTTCAATTACGCACACCGTGACACGAGAATTTTATATATTAGATAATCCCAAGTGGTCGGTTAAAATGTCTTTTCACAAATGGTTATTTTGTAATAAATGGGTATTTTATTATATCCTTGCTTTTTTCTTATAGTATAGGTTTGAATTGCAATTAGGGTGTGCCGTAGAAATCTCGTCCGGGGTGCGTCCGTCTCGTTGATAGTGCTAAAACAGGCACTGCATAGATATGCTAAAACAGACAAATGCTTCGTGTGTAGGTCAAATGTACGTCAAATGCCTCATATATCTATTCTATTTAAAAGTTAAACTCTTTCACTTGGCCAAGGTAGCAAAGCGATGTGCGAGTAAAAACCCACCCAAAGCATTTTCCTGCTATTGGTAGACTTTTACCATTTCTGGACCTCGCACATCTCTGTTGGAAAAGCAGCGTAATAACCGGACGCACCAAGGCTGACATGTGCAAAGCAATCCTTGTATATTCTCTGACGCTGCGCGGAGATGCTTAATAGTAACATCGTAATAAAGATCTAAAAGAGAAATACAACCAGCTAGTGCTGAGATGAGATGAATAGATTGACATAAATGGAGCTGGTGCTGTTCTTGTGGAGCCAAGATGCAGACTGGTTGTGTGCGAAAATACCTAGCAGTACGGAAAGCTGCTTACATCTGCTCTCGTCTCCTCAGTACAGTTTGAGAAGCTTAGCTGTTTTTGATCGCACTAAACTAATAAGTGAATTCTCTCCACTGTTCAACTGTGAACAGAGTGCCAGAATACGCGTCGATACTCGATATCGTCTGCGTCAAATATTACTATGGTTTTTAGTATGTACGCAGAGGCGTCTTTACCTATGGTGCAGGGTGTGCGTTGCTCAGGGGCGCCGCGATTCTAGGGGGTGCCGAGTACTTTCAATTATCAATGTCATCATGGCATCCAAAACCGGCAAATTTTTAGTCTATATAATTTATAATATCTATATAATCTAATAAATAATAATCTATATAATTTAATCTTCAAACAATAAATTTTATTATCCATTGGGGAATTTTGATAGTGTGCGATAATGTGCTGTTATTTATACCTACCCATTCCAGCATTGCAACTAGCCTCTGTATGTGCGCGCCCTTAGCGGTAACCATCAGGGACTACGGATCTTTATAGAAATCTGTAACGCGCTTGTAATCGACAATTGAATTCGTAAACTTGCATTAAACCCTCTCGACATGCAGAATGTGAGCACGTGAAAATGCGAAGAGTGATTTTGAGCGTAAATCTGAAAAAGATATAATTGTTTTTTCCCTTTATTGCTTTAAGGAGCTTTTGTAAACAGTTACATGTCAGCCCCATCGCAACTATATAAATATGGTGTAATGCATTAAAGTTAATTGTTTATTATTACTTGATCTATCAATAATGCTTTCTGCTGCGAACCTGTAAGTCAACACTGCTGCTTCACAAGTAGGGTTCGAAAGTGCACTCAGGAAGACGCCAATATCAAGTCGTTTAACTTTAAGCTTTGCTACTGAGTAATGCGTAATGCTCGATTCCTGACACCAACCAATAAAAACTGGATATCTTCAATTTTTCCACACATCGTGCAACTAGGCGAGCTATCTTTTTTCTTCAAATGTTCAAACTTGTTCAGTGGGGCGTGACCAGATCGAATTCTATAAGCAGTTACGATCAAAGACCTATTTAACTATACATTGCTGGACCAAAGAGTGTGTGGACATTGCACAACTCTGTAATATGATTGTTATAATGTAAAAGTATGTAAATACACAATCAAAGTCCCAGAAATATCAATGAGACGTCTTTGAATTTAACATGCACTTTCTATTATTTTCATGTTAAAATCAAAACTATATCTGATTCGTATTGACTTAAACTTTTTTCTAATGGATTTATATTTCTGGCACTTCAAATTTATATTTTTATTCTTGACTGTAATAAATATATTACTTACGCTTCATTAACGTCCTATGATATAATTACAAGGGAAACGAAAGACACCACATATATTATTTTTATTTATTTAGGATATGTTTGCTCTTGATCCCAATCAAGCCCGGGGGCCAAGACTCTGGAACTCTGCATCTGTACGACGAGTTCTTCTAACCCGTCCGTTTTCGAACCCTTTAAAAATCAAACCTTATAGTACAAAGAATCTAAACAGTTGCCCTTCGATTCGTCTTAATTTCATTAGATAGATTTAAATAGGAGAGGAGCCCTACCTGAATGCTCGAACACGTTGTTAATTTTTACAGGCATATTTTTATTTATAGCTTTGCGAATACAAAAAAAAAAGTTGAGCGCACTTACACTTGGCATGATTTCACATACATTCCAGTTTAGGTAAAATTATTATTTTTTAATCCTATACCAGCCAATAAGCGATATCATATTATACCAAATGTTCGTGTGCACATACGGCTACAAATAATTCATTGATCCAATAAATGCCTACAATAATAAGGGATAAAAATGCTAAGATACTTAGTTTTCATATACAGTATCTTGTCGTCAGAGCTACTCTCGCTATGGGAGAGGTTGCCTAGAAACTAAAGCAGAGAAAGGAAAAAGGTACATTTTTTGTGTAATATTGGGTTACAAGTTATAAGTGGGTTAAAAGGCAGAATATTATTTCAATTCAAATTATCATTGAAATCGTTAAAAGCTGTTTTCGAAGTAAGCCATTAAATGTATATATAAGTACTGCGCATTTAAAATAATCTTCATATAATTATACAAACCGATTTTGATGAATTTTTATGTGTGTTTGAGTGAGCCTCTAAGTGTCTCATAGTCATAATTTGACCCGGTAGGAGGCGGTGCGATCGGGCAGGACAAATGTCTGGTCCGCTAGTTAGGTATTCATTTTAAGCTTTAGATGGTCGGAGATTGAATTAACGTTCAAAAGGCTTCGAAAGGATATAAATCCCAAATTAATAAAAGCCTTAATACATTTTAATTGACATTTCTTTATTCCTATCCTCCTGTTTATATTAAAACGTTGAAAAATATAGTAAATTAAATATAGGTATAATTCAGTTATACATATTATATATTTTAAGCTATATGAGAAGTTGTGGCGGAAAGAATGACAATCCTGCTGTACGACTTTTCGAATCAATTTATATAAAAAAATTGGTTGCCTGTAAAGTCGGTACCTATACGGGCGAAAGTTTTACGTGACAACGACTTTGAGTGGTAAAATAATTTTAATGTGAATATTCATTCGTATAGTAGGAAGAAGGATGAAATAATAGTAACAATTTAAAACATTTATTTATACAAAGAATTATATTTAAAACATTAATTTATAGGCACGCGTCCCTTCCACTTTTTATGTCTGTCTCTCTCGCTCTTAGGCGGGCTAACCATGCCCGAGTGGAAGGGACGCGTGCCTCTCACTCGCTCTCATTGTGAGCGCATAACGTGAGCGGAGCGTAACGCAGTTTCTTGAAGTGTCACCCGGCAAACCAATTTATAAGACGTCGTCACGTCAAAAAAATAAGTTCACATAGAGCTGATTAATGTGGATACAGGCAAATGCGTTTCGCTTTGAAATGCTAAAAATATTGCACTGTACATTCTTATAAGATATACTAGATTTTTACACACGTATTTTATATCTTATAGAAATATTGCATTGTGAATGCAAAAAAATTAAATAAAAACTGTACATTCTTCATTCGTCGATTGAGACTACTGCTTGACTAAACAGTGACCGTAACGATGACTTTAACATTAGATGCGATGATTTAGTTTCTACCTGTGACAGTGGAGCTCACTCTAATGTTACTGATTCTACTCCTGCACTTTCACCTTTCGGTGAAATTATTATAGAATAAGTATATAGCTGGATTTGTCGTACACAAATTAATAAAAAACTGAAGTGCCATACGTGTGTAACCGCACTATTATCGGACACAAACCAGTGGTCTCATGAGTAAAAATACATGTGAAAATTGATTCATCCTTGTGGCGATACAATATCTATATCTACTTGACAATCCGCTACCGCGCGCCCCACTCTTCTCAACAGTCCCAATGCTGCGCGAATTGTGAACAAAAATGTCGGCGGTCGGACTCTTAGATAAAAATGTCATTTTGTCGCTAAATAATGGAGCTAGGGCCAAATAAAAAATACTACCGTAAAGCTGATTAAATAAAGAATCCACCACAAAATATTTGGATCTTTGTGACTCAAAAATTAATCGTAATTAAAAAAAAAACAGGCCACGCGGAAGTTTCGATATAGTAGCAATTGCTACCAGGGGCTGACGAGGGGTGTTGGTTATCGGTAGCAATGCTACGGTGGAATGACAAGACTATGTCTCTGAGTTCAGAAAAACAACCTAAAAAACTTGACTTAAGGTTTAATAGTTTCAACATATCATTCGTTTATCATTAGATTGTAAAATAATCAAAATTTAAGCACGCCTGCCTAGTAGGCTGATCATGTGAACTAAACAAGATTCTTAACTTATTGTTATTATAATGTGTGTTCATGTAAATAACTGATGATTTGATTTAGAAACTTACGTATTTAGAGAAATTATTAAAAGAAATAATCGAACTTGTAGCAGGCGGGATTCGAACCCACATTTCTTGCTATCCGGGCGAATGCTTTTCCAATGAAGCTTTACAGAACTGTCAATTATGACATTATTTACTTTTCACACAGGACAAAGGAATTTACGCAATACCTTTTTTGGATTGAACTTGTAATTTGGATTATTTATAAACGTTAGCTAGAAACTGTTTTTCAAGCTGATAGGAAGTTATATTCCAGTTAGTTAAGATTCTAGAGCGTAGGTGCTAAATTGATCCCTATTTATGTTATTTCAGTAACTTACCAATCATATTACATAAATCCAGAAATCCAAGCAAAGCTCCTATCCCATTCATAATATTTATAGAACGTTTCCAAAATATTTTAGGCGCTGAAGAAATACGAATATTATGGATTACTGGTGATCAAAGATATAGGCATATCTTTAGAGGAGATATTTAAGAAATATTATGTCTGAAGTTATTCACAGATCAAGAGATGCTGCTAACACCAACTCTCCTCTCAGTCGTTGCAAACCCCAATATATGTCGGTCTCGTCAGCTTTTGCTTCCACGCTTTAAATGCATGTATCAGCTTTTATTGTTTGATTTTCAGTAGAAAATACACTGTTCGAAGAACTTCGCAGTCATGATTTAATATAATAATGTGAAATTAAAAGTAACATATTGTAACATACATATTCACATTGTCATTTTTATCTGTTCACAGCCAGATCGGGTTTACCAGTAACAGCCCTGACGACTACCATCACAGAGCCTCCAGAGAGACCACCTATACCACCAGACCCTATTCCTCCCCCACCCCCAATAGCACCTTTACCAAAACCAGTAGAACCTTTTAAACCAAACGAAGAACCAACCCTATTTTTAGAAAAGCCTAGTTTTATAACACAGCCAAAACCTATATCTCACTCTCCAAAGATCTCCCCATCATCTATACCCAACCCTAGTCCAAGTGTGACAGCTACAAAGCAACCGGAACCAGGGTTTCCCAATTATAACAGTTATTTGTATTCAATTCCAGGATACTCGGCATTTCAGCCGGTATCCTTTCCTGGGGTAATGCAGCCCAATCAGGCATCTTTAGTGCAAAACGAAACCACTACCAATGACTTTGTACCATTTCCAAAGATAACACCGAAGGAAACTCCTGTAGAAGAAAAGAATAATACCGAAATCAAGGCAGTAGTAGAAACACAGCCTAGTCAACCTCAAATAGACATAGCTAAGCCACAAACAGATTTCGAAGACCATTTTACTCCAGAAATAATACCAGCCGTTCCTATTTCTGAAATAAACCAAAAATCGGAATGTAAAATGAGCATTACCTCCTTGACACAAGGTTCTGGAGCGACGGTTACGATACCTTCACATATCCCAAATAAGGACACTAAAATAAAAACATCAGAGAGGTTTAGCCTAAAAACCAGCATTCCAATAAGTAAATTAGATTTAAAGTGTGTAAGCACACCACCTGATCCAGTTTTTACAAACGCAGCGCCGAAAAAGATGCCAGTTACACAACCTTTTCAAAATCAAAAATGTGATAACGCATCAAGAGTAGAAATACAAAGTAATATTGTCATAAAAACGGCTCAGGACACCGAAACTAAAGAGATCAAACCGAATAATAGCATTAGCACTTTAATAAATGCCGCGGAAGCAATAAACAAAACTGAAGCTCAATTCAAAAGGCCTGAAACTAAACCTGAAATACCTAATGATACTAAAGATACAGCACCGACATTAACAACTCAAACAACCAATGCAATACCGAGGCCACTATTCAATCCTCTCAATGTGGAATCGAATAAATCTAGTTTCGTCAACAAACCTCCCGATGGATCGTTTAATGAACAAAAGAATCAAATATTGTTCATACAGAACAAGAATACTTCTAACC
Source organism: Calamotropha paludella (assembly GCA_927399485.1). Lineage (NCBI taxonomy): Eukaryota > Metazoa > Arthropoda > Insecta > Lepidoptera > Crambidae > Calamotropha > Calamotropha paludella. The sequence continues at coordinate 1,951,890 of OV656822.1, forward strand.
CCAAGATGTTGCTAACCATTCAGCAACAAAATCCACAGGTATTGTTACAACGAACTAATTTCGATTCAAAAAACCTGCAAGCTCCTTCACGATTGTCAAACCTAAATAAGAAAAGTAAAGACGATGTTGTCAACGATAGCGGCAATTCATCAAAAGTCGTAGCTTTGAAACGCCTCCATCAAGAAAACTGTGATGAAAATGATTTCGAGAACTTGATCACAGAAAATCAAATATACGGCAATAAGATAGTCGTGAAGGAGAAATCGCAAGGAACTTTACAAGAACAAGATTTAAAGAATAAGGCTAAGGCAGACAAGCCTATTCAAAATGAAACGAAAAATGTTGTATTACAACCAAATTTTCTTTATCTCAGTAACGTCCAATTTCCAGCTAATTTAATGATGATTAAAAATAAAGTCCCACCAAATAATGAGTTAAGTAAAACTAATAAAATGGCTTCAAACGAGAACAAAGTATCAGAGGCAAATTCTGTGACGTCTACTGTGGATATAAACTCGCCAGCGAAATGTATAAACAAACCGCAAAATGTTACCGTCAGCAAAGAGATACATGTGCTTAAATCAAGTAACAATGTTTTACAGACACTATCAAACAAAAATAACAAAACCGATTTAGTATTCCAAACGACAAATCAAAAAGTAATTATGAACCCACAAATAGTATATCAAGTGCCAATGATTGTTGATTCTGATAATAAATTGAATCAACCGTTCATAAATATGGAATACTCTAAATTTGTTGGTCAAAATAAAAAAGACTTTGCCAAACCTTTTGATCAGAATAAAACCAGTGACAAGCTTTTTATAGCTTGTCCTTACCAAATGGATTCTAAACTACAACCAAAAATTGTTATAACAAATATAAGACCTAAACTATCTAAGATAGAAGAAGTTAGTTCATTAGATATTTATGAGAAGCGGAGACGACTGCGGCGGCTTAAGTACTTGAGTAATCGAGAAACAAAAGAACAAAAAAGTGATGTCAAGAAATCACAAGACAAAGAGAAAACGGATACTCGTAAAAATATCATAACTCCAGAAAAAATGACCGCTGAGATATATAAAGAGTTTTCTAAAACTAAAATAACTGTAGATGAAGGTATGAGTGAAAGTGACAGTGATTATGGAGAGGACGAATTAACGGAATATAACTCAATAATAAAAGAATACGGAGACAAACTGGAAGATGATAATGGCAAAGTCGAATTTATGTCTGGTCTTAGATTAGCAACACTCGAAACTTACAAAGGTAATTAAATGAAATAGAAAATAAACTAGAATTTCTGAGTAAGCTATAACCTATATATACCTCTAATTTTATATTTTTCTCACTTAAGTACTTATTGTCTTATTTCCAGAAAAGGAGCTTGAACGTCAAGAAAAGATTTTGAAATGTGACTCTGTAGCTTCAGCGTACGTAGCAGCAGGTCGTCTTGACAAAATTATGCATAACGAGAGTACTCCAGAAGCTCCCATACTAAGACAAGCTTTGACACCAACAAATGTGAAGGAATGCGACCCCAAAGAGCCGGAAAATGGCGTCAGTCTCAAACGAAAGCAAATATTTTTGTCTCAGCTTAAATTGGTACAAGTTTCGCCACAATACAGAGATGGTTAGTATTGAAATAGATTCCGTAACTTCCTTGTATGCAGACTTTTCATCAAAAAATATTGGAGGCAGTTTTTCATAACTTTTTCCTGTTTTTGTTTCATGGGAGAAACAATTCAACTCAAAAATTCGACTCAATCGAAACAACCTTCATTTCCACCCACTTATAACATTAAAGACATGTCAGTTATTTAAAAACTTATTTTTATGTATTACAGGATACGAGAGAACATGGCAAGTGATCTTAAAAGAGAGAAGGCGCCGAGAGGGGGGTGTGGAAAGTATTCTCATGACGAAACAGCCACTACAGGATGTTGATTTAGACGCCAATGGACAACTACGAATATTGACGGAAATTAAGAAGTACGTCAATGAAAACAACAATTTGATAAAAAAGAAGTTGGATTCCAATTCTAACGGGATTGACGGCGACAGCATACGAATTTTAGCAGAAAAGAATTTCTCAGAATTGAACAGGCTATCCAAAATGGCAGACAGGAGCGTCAAACTATTCAGCGGACAGGAAACGAGGAAAAGAGATTTAAATCCAGGATTTGACAGTGAGAATATCCATAAACCTCAATTAAGGCCAGATCTGAAGAACTATCCCACTATTAATATACCTAATATAGCTAAGATTATTTCATTAAAAACAACGCAAGAAGAAAATGCTGTGGTATCATCGCAAGCAACATCAATGGATGAGCCGCGGTGTTCTGCGGCAGGGGTGAAGGAGATGTTCCGGGAGGGAGCTGAATTGAGCAAAGTTCAAGACTTTAGTTGCCAGGTAGAGGAAGTAATGCCTTGGCCGGGGTTGGAAGCGATCATGAAGAGTTACAAGGAATTTGATGCAGGTAAACAGACAGTCATGACTCTAAAATTATTTTTGTATACAGTAAATCTACAACAAGTGTTAAAGATTTACTTATCTTTAAATCAAAGGTAGAAAAAGTATTTGTATCAGGTGGGAAACAGCGTTAGATCGTAGCACATAGATCATTGTAGAACATTCTTCTAATTTTGATTGTTTTTTAAACTTTTGAAGGTCAGCAGAAAGATCAGCGTATTTTTTGGTGCCTTGGGCAAAGTGAAATCATACTACGGATCTCTGGACACTCGTCCATTCTCTAATATTAATTATCCATGAGTACCTTCTGCAACCATGTTTTCTCATCCCGGCAACTCATATCTGGCATAATCGAATGCCCCAGATAAACAACTTAGACAAATCAGCAAGCAATTTTTTACGTTTTTCGGTTGATCTACCTATGACTTTCTCATTGGTGATTATCCTCGATTCGAGATATTGTCATAACGTCTCCTTGGTCCACATTTCTTTGTTTTTGCTTCCTATCTTAACCAATCAAGTCCGACATATGTTTAATTTTAAATATAGAAGAAGGAAGGAAGGAATTCATGTTTACGAGGCAGCCTTCGTTAGTAGTTAGTAAAACTACAGCCGATAAGTCTAAATCTTACTATCCTTGTCTTTCATTCCAGCGCGGAGGAGAGAGATAGCGGATCTCCATCGGCGGAACACTTCGCTGCGAGTGGAGTGCGCGCACGTAACGCGCGCGGCTTCGCGCGACTCTGACAGAGCGCGCGCGCTCCTCGCGGAACGCCAACACCTTGCCCACGAAGAGAATACCCTACGAGCCTCCATACAGAAACTGTGCGCTGCTGTAGAAGCTATAAGAAATTGTTAAGCTGTCTACTTAAAAATCTTATCATGAAACTTTTTTTATTTAGTTCTTACACTTCCGCAGATTAAACAATTTATTAACGTTTTTTGAGCAAAGTTTATATTTAATCCTGTAAAAAAGCCGTGAGCACAGGTCTATTAAAATATTGTCAAGGTAAAGAAAATGTAATATATAATATTTTCTACTGCCTATGACGACCATTGCCTAAGTCATCCGGTAATCTTTTAATTGTGAATGATGCGCAAGAAATCGTAAATAACTTGTTTAAAACGCGTGCGACCCCCTTGAAATGATGTTGACGACTGATTAACAAGCAGGCCTGGTTTGCATCTAGGCGATGCAACCGAATTTACTGCTCAAGCATGACACATCTACGAGGATGTTTAACTTGAAATAACATGCGTCTGCGTCCATAAAGAGAAAACATAAAAACAGATTGGACATTGGCAAACGGACAAAATCACTTCAACCTGCCTTTCTCAATTGATGTCCGTATGTAAAGCTTTACTAGCTACATAGCTAAGCTCTAGTGCTCACAGAAAACAATCTTAGACAAACTATATTCAGACGTACCTACTGAGTCAAAAGTAAACGAAAATTTTGACAATACACGTACCTACTTCTAAATGCAATATATCTTTGAATTTTGCGAAATTCACAAGGGTTTAATGAATAATTAATCAGAAGTTTACGAATCTCAGCGGCTTTCAAAAAAAATAAAGTTAGTCAATTGTGTAATTTTTTTGTTGGTCACAGTTCTAACTCTATTTTTTACTGTTTGGTTTGTATTATCTTATAAATATATCTTGTTTTTTAACACTAAAACTAATAAATAAAATTATAAGTCATTAGTTACATAGACAAAACTGTAATCATGTCTTTTTAAAATGAAATGTCACAGACATTGAATTATAATTATAAAAAAATGCACTTCTGCACTTGTGTTATTTTTGTATGAAAAAAGGAATGTAGATAATACTTACACTAATTTATTAATTAGAAATTAGGTTGAATGTAAATATTTAAATAAAAATTTGACTATTGTAAATAAACTAAGTATTTATTCGAAAAAAAAAGCAATAGAATTTCCCTACAATAAATAGGTTTAACTTTAATTATAAACTTTCCTAATGTTTAAGGCTAAATGTTATATGTACATTTAGCTTTATTATTATACGGTTAACTTGTGTTCCACCACAAAAATAAGGCAGATTGACCACTGTTCCGCGGGGCCGCGTTAGAATAGATATTGGTACAGTCGACGACAACAACAGCTATACTCTCAAAAATATAATCATCTTTAATACAAAGGTCTAAAGTCCAAATGTCAAATTCAAAACGCGCTGAGACGGTCCTTAAGGTGGATCGCTCGCGGTCGCTTAGTGTAATGCTACAGAATACGTTATATGGCAACACTTCTTGATCAGCGTTTCGCATTATAACCTTGGTTGCAGCTGAAAATCAGCAATTTGTGGAACTCCCTCCCTCGTCTGTATTTCCGAGTTCTATAACCCGCCTGTTTAAAGGCAGATTGAATAGGCAGCTTCTGGGTTAACTCGTTCCATCGTGGATCCTCTCTTGACCTTGGACTTGATTGGGATCAAGCGAACCCATTCAAAATAAACTATGATCGCCCGAAAGAAGCGACGCTTTTTATTATATATATAAAAATTCCGTGTCACAGTTTGACTGCGATAAACTCCAAAACTAGGTACTCAACCGATTTTAATGTTTTTTTTTTATTTTACTGTGTTTATTCCGGCCTACACAGGATATGTTTTATTTTAATAAAGACCCATTTTTTTATAAAAATTATAATAACTCTGCCCCAGCGACACGTGGCTGGGTCAGCTAGTAGCATTACACATAAAACTTGTAATTTTAACCATGTCTTGGCAAAGAAACGCATTTTTTTATTATTAAATAGATAGATAAGCTTTATTTTTTACTCTTCATACAAAAAGATTAATAACAAAAATACTATAACATATCTTAGAGCAGAAACAAAATCGGGTCCTAAACAAAATGTTTGTGTATGCCGCAGCAGTACGCAAAGGCTGCAGCTCAGCATCGTATTTACTCGCATCACGAGTAATTTTTTTTTTATTATTTCGTTCTTGATCCCCATCAAGCCCGGGGGATAAGTCCAGCCGGGGTGGTTAGGCACCCACCCTAGCTTTGAAAACGGGCGGGTTATAGAACTCGGAAATACAGACGCAGGGAGGGAGTTCCACAAATTGCTGACTTTCAGCTACAACCAAAATTATAATGCGAAACGCTGATCAATAAGTGTTGCCATATAACGTATTCTGTAGCGTTACACTAAGCGACCGTGTGCAATCTACCTTAAGGACAGTCCACAGCGCGTTTTGACTTTGACATTTGGACTTTAGACCTTTGTATTAAAGATGATTATATTTTTAGAGTATATAGCTGGTGTTGTCGACTGTACCAATAGCTATATTCTGTGTTAAAGAAACCACCGAAACAAGACCTGTATGTAATTTTTGACCCAATTACGGCGAGCCAGCAAGAATTTCTTTTCACTTTAACTGATAACATGGGGCTATAGCTCCGCTCCCGAAAATTAAAATAAAAGCTAATAGCAGAGTGTACAGAAAAACGTATGTGAATAATTTTAATAACTACCTAATACCTACAACTGTAATAGTACTTACCTAAATAATATTTAAACTCATACAACTGATACTGTAATTGTAAACTGCACCTAGAATAATAAACCTGATAATAAATTTATAATTTATTTTATAACTAGGTATGAATTTATATGTATTGTCGAAAGCACATTAACTTCAACACAAAACAATAGATTTTCAACAAAAAGCTAATATCAATTTTGTGAATATTTGACATTCTGTGGTGAGGAAGTGTGCTTTTAGTTGTCAAAAAAATCAATATTGATTTGTCAATTTTATTTTTTACATTTTTAATCAAAAATACTCAATAAAGACGCTACCATCCCAAGCTTACATTCATCGACCTATACTAATGGACATGCCGTACCCGTTAACGCGCCGTAATTTCTTGGTTGGACAAGAGGGACGAAGATGGCATATGCTTTCGGACAAACGCTAACTCTTTCCTTATAGGCGATTGGCTCTCAATTTTACGTACGGCATATATTTAGAGAGAGATAAAGACAGTCCGAAACTTAGTTTTATCCCTTTCTTTCGTAGTGCCACAATTCTCACCGCTACGGCATGTCCACTATTATATGTCGCTGCACAACAACAAGAAAATAGTCAATTGACTTTCTAAACTTAGAAATAGAAATAATTTATTTTCATATAAATAAGGAACACTGGAAATGATATAATATTTTTCTTTGTAAACGGACGTGTGCCTAGTATCTCGGAATATTTTATTCTTATTTTAATTAAAATAAGTGGTGCCACAGGGCTTTGCCCCTTCACGTGAAGTGTTCGCCGACCAGTCTGCGGAGCCCCTAGTGAAGTTAAGGTAGAAAAAACCTAACTTTTATTTCTACTGCTCGTGGGATTGAATTCGTGCCCGCCGCGCTAACACCGTGCGGGCGTACCATTAGTCCACGGCCGCTGGGAGCGATGCACGCAAAATTTCCAACCAGTATCTACGCACATTACGGATGAAAGACACATTGCTCCTGTTTTTCTTGTAGGAATTTCATGTTGCCTAACATTCGAAGACACATTGCTATCGGATTTCTGTAGGCGCTTTATTGCCACCGACGTGAGCTTGAGCATTTTGCATATATTTCTTGTAGCTTCTTAGCATACACTTACCATGTCCTGTAATGGCTGTTTCACCGATGTTAAAACCTGCAAACAACTAAAATGCAGGGCTTGCAAGTCTTCTTTCTGCTTATCTTGCCTTAATATCACACCTGGAAAAAAGTCTCAAAATATGGACTCCGTCGATCCAATTAAGTGCCCTGTCTGCGCGAACATAACTCGGCGTAGAATCTCTGAAAATACACCGGTACGAATGACATCAGAAAAATCAAAGCTGCATAGCGACTCCATGAATATGTCATGTGATAACTATGCTATGGATACATCATTGAGTACTCAAAAACCTACCAGTATAACTTTGGAGAAAATAAGTGAACTGTTGGACGATAAATTGGCTCCAACGTCTAGTTTTATGGTGAATCTACGTGCCGTGTGGGCTGAGGACGTGAGAGCCATGATATCAACCGAGATAGACATTGTGGTGCAAAAACTGAGAGACGAACTCACTGAAACTACCGATTTCATTATCAATGATCAAAAAGATATTAAGCTGGCAATTGCGAATAAAGAAAAATATATTAAAGATCTAGAATCGGATACTACTCGTCTGCAGCAGGAAATACGCTCCATTAATAGTCGGTTGTCTGCTATTGAAAAATTCTCAAGGGATCACAATGTGGAGCTTCAGGCAGTCCCGGAGGCCAGAAATGAAAACACCCTTACGATTTTTAAAAATATCTGCACTACCTTAAGCCTGAAACTATCGGACAGTGATGTCCATGCATGCCGCCGCGTAGCTAAAATGGACCCCGCCTCCGATAGACCAAGGAATATCCTGGTCACCGTTTCTTCTCCTCGTGTTCGTGATGGGATTTTATCTGCGGCTCATCGATTCAATAAAGCCCATCCTGCTTCAAAACTCAACTCATCTCATGCGGGTATTGAAGGAGAAACCCGCGGTATATACGTCTGTGAACATCTTTCGGCGGAGACCAAACAGATTTTTGCGGCGGCCAGGAAATTTATTAGAGAGAATGCGTATAAGTATGCTTGGGTGAGATTCGGCAGAGTCTATGTACGCAAATCAGATAACTCAAACGCGGTCCATGTAAAAAGCGCCGAAACGCTCAAGGGTTTGTTGTAGCTATGCTTAATTTAATTTTTATACTGATTAGTCATTACGTATTTTATTCAGTGCTCCGTTTGTTTCTATTATGGTGAAAATTTTTTACCAAAATGTAAACAGAATCCGCTCGAAACTTACCGCTCTTAATCTTAATGTACTGTTATGCAATTTTGATATAATATGTTTAACTGAAACTAATTTAAATGAAAATGTATTTGATAGTGAGCTTCTCGATGCAAGGTACAATATCTTTCGAAGGGATAGATCTAGCACGTCGGTTTATTTCCGTAAGACTGATGGCGGTGGTGTTATGATTGCCGTTAAGAAAACCATTGATGTATTCCGCCAATCCCACTGGGAAAGCAGAATGGAGGATATTTGGTTGACTATTGGCGCAGGCGAGTACAATTTGTCTAAATTACACATTTGTTTATGCTATCTGCCTCCTGATTTACCTATCGCTGATATTAATGATTTTTATTTTAATTGCCAAAATGTCATTCTAGACGGTGCGGCGGACGCATTTCTGATCTTGGGTGATTTTAACGTTCCTGATATTGTTTGGACTAACGCTGATAATTCCTACTCTTTCCTACCGGTTGTCGGCGATGCCATTGACAACAAATGTCGTGCTTTATTAGATACCATTGCTCTGTGTGAACTGTCTCAATATAATAATGTATTTAATGAAAATAACCGTATTCTGGACTTAGTTCTTGCTTCAGGTATAAATAAAATACAAGTAAGCGATACAGACCCGCTAAGTAAGCAAGATAAACATCACCCTTCTCTTGCGATTAATATATCTGGCATGTCTGTTATGCGCAACCTGAAAAATAAGCCCAATACTCATTTTAACTTCAACAAATGTAATTATGAAATGGTCCGGTCGGATTTGGTAAATGTTGATTGGTTTGAGGTTCTATCTTGCGATGATGTTGATGTACAGGTGGATAAATTTTATGATATATTGATGAAAATAATTACAAGTCACACTCCTTATACAAGGATAAATAAAAATTCACATCCCAAATGGTTTTCGAAGGGACTGATTCGTTGCCTGACCGAAAAAAGGAGATATCATGCGTTATACAAAAAATATGCGAATCCAAGAGACTATGACGCATATTCAGTGCTTCGTACTCGTTGCAAGCGACTTATAAAAGAGTGTTATGATAATTACTTGGCTCAGGTGGAGATTGGATTGAAAAACGACACTAAAACTTTTTGGAGATTTATCAGAAGTAAAAAGTCTAACCCAGATATTCCAGATACCATCACATATGACGGTCAGGTTTCCTCGGATGGTCTTCAAATCTCCGAACTATTTTCTTCTTACTTTGGTTCTGTTTTTGTTGATCATCTCGGTTACGCTGTCGATAATGGGTCCATACCTTCTCGCACGAGTAATGTTATATCTTCTATAACTATTGACACTCAGAGTATTGAAGTAAAAATTAAAAAGTTGGACCCTAATAAGAGTGCCGGTCCGGACGGAATTCCACCTAAATTCCTAATCAACTGCTGCAAGGAATTGTCGATACCTCTTTCTATTTTGTTTAACAACTCTCTTTGTTCGGCAACGTTTCCCTCTTACTGGAAAACAGCTCATATCGTACCCATTCACAAGTCTGGCGATAGGTCGAAGTGCGAAAACTATAGGCCCATCAGCAAATTATCTGCCATCGCCAAGTTGTTTGAAGCTTTAATTTATGACCATATTTATTTCCATATCTCTCCTTTGTTATCCGATAAGCAGCACGGTTTTGTTAGAGGTAGATCTACTGTTTCTAATTTACTAGTTTATAAGGACTATCTTTGTAGAGAGTTTGCTAAGCGGGGTCAAACCGATACCATTTACACCGACTTCAGCAAGGCCTTTGACAGGGTTGACCACAGACTGCTCCGTTGCAAATTATCGTCATATGGCATTCACGGCCAGTTACTTCGTTGGATATGTTCTTACCTAGAGAACAGAAGTCAATTGGTTACCGTTAAAGGATTCTTATCATCACCTATTACAGTAACATCAGGCGTCCCACAGGGGTCACACTTAGGTCCTCTGTTCTTCATTCTGTTCATCAACGATCTGGTTGAATCCTTGGTATGTCCTTCTCTTTTATACGCAGACGATCTTAAGATATTCTCCCCTGTGCACAATGACGCCGACTGTGAATGCCTTCAAAATGACTTAACCACTGTTGCTAATTGGTGCTCCCGTAATCACATGCAGCTTAATGTGGGCAAATGTTTTGTTATTTCTTTCACAAATAATACAAAACGCAAAATTATTTACACATATAGGATAAATAGTCTGTCCCTGGAACGTAAATCTGTTGTAAAGGATCTGGGAGTTATGTTCGACGAAGGTTTGACCTTTCGTCAACACTATGACCATATTACAACTCGTTGCAGTAAAGTTTTGGGGTTTATTTTGAGAAATACTAAGGACTTCAATAAACCTGACAGTGTAATATATCTTTTTAACACTTTGGTAAAAAGTATTTTAGAATATTGCTGTTCCATCTGGTCTCCCCATTACGCTGTACACACCGCAAACATCGAGCGCGTCCAGAATAAATTCTTGAAATCATTGTGCTTTCGCCTTGGAGTCAGTCGCAGATTCAGTAATTATGCCGAGCGTTTAACCAGATTCAAAGTGAACAGTCTAGAAGTTCGACGTAAGATATGATCTCCTCCTGTTGCATAAAATAGTCCACTCCAAAATTGATTGCTCGAGTTTGTTGTTCCAAATTAATTTTAACATTAATTACAGATTTCGTCTAAACATAACACCTCATTTTACAATCCTCTGGTCAGAATGTGCCGCATACACAATACAATACAAAACACTTTATTGATAACACCACATTGAAATAATAAGATAACAAGAGAAAACTTAAAATAGTGTTACAATGGGCGGTCTTATCGCTCAGAGCGATCTCTTCCAGACAACCTTTACCGCATACCGCATACCGCTGTACCGCATGTACGATGAATTATCGTCGCGAAATCCGGAAGTCGACATTTTCCAGCGCAATTTGTACTCGTTTCGCCGTAGTATAGATAAAGCACTGTGCCTTTTTTAGTTTAATATATTATGTTTAATATTTTAGTATATGTTTAATATTATATTTTAACGGTACTTCAGTATTCCCAGTAATTTAATAATCTAATTATTTTGTTTTTTTTGCTATCATTTTCAATTTTTATTATATATTTTCAATTTTTATTATTTATTTGATTTTAAAATCAATATAAATTGTAGCAATGAATTTAATCTTAAACAAATAGCGCATATTTTGTTTTAAATCTTATTGTAATTTTAATTTTATTCCGTAATTTTAAATGTACATATTTAAGTTTATGTGGTTCAACTTGGTAACTCATCCGTTCATGCCTGCTATGTACACTGTTAAGGGTTAGAGTCTAGTACTTATCTAATTTAATTTATTATCATTTTAATGGAATAATAAACTGTAACCTGTTTGTGTACTAAATAAATAAAAAAAAAAAAAAAAAAAAAAATGTCAATTTTAATATTATTTCATTTTATTTTCAATATATACATCAATTTAAGTATATAGGCTTATGTATTGCAATTCAAGATTACAATAATTAAATCAAGTCATGTAACTATATGTCAGATTGAATTATCTTATCCTCAGAACAATAAAGATCTTATCTCTCGATTATGGCGCCACCGTCACGTTGTTTTTTTATGTTATTTAATAAGGCGAAAGAAAAGTCAAGTATACATCCTAAAATACGTTTTATTATTTTTCTTTTCAAGCTATTTATTTACTATAAGCTGATGACGCCGCTAAACAAATTAAAATTAATATAAATTGTATTTTTTACTTATAATCTAAATCCATTGAAACCTCTTATGTTGTTACAAAGCAATAATTACAATACTGTCGTAAATAAAATCTTTTTTTATTGTTTTTTATAATAATAATGTTACATAAATATTAACTATGTTTACATAAATAAATTATGCATGTTTTGAGTATTTTCGATTAAAAAACTAGTATACAAAATGGATTAACACACATAATTGTTTATAATAACACCTCCTTTGTAAGTATTTACTTAAGTATATACACATTTGATAGTCAGCTACACCAGGGGTGCAGTTCTCATAACATAATGACGTGACTTTTAAAGATTATTAATGGTTGTCGATATTGGCCATGGTTTAAACTTTCACAGAATACATCACCTCTGATCAATTTACTTAAACGTGTTTGTGTCTTTTAAAGTATATAGTTTTACACTTCCGCATCCACCCATTGAAAGGTCAGTGAAATCTTTGCAAATATATTTTTAAATTTCACAGGTTTTAATCCTGGTAAGATAATACATTTGTCGCATATCTTACATTTGCATCAAACGGACATCTTTCATTGAATTGTTCCGTTTTTGAATTCTATAAAATAATACTTATTCCTGTATAATAATTATGGTTCCTTTTTTAATAATTGAGCGAAGCTCTCTTTTAGGCAACTCAAAAATTTCGTTTGTGTCCCTCCTGCTTCTTAACGGTTAAACCGATTTAAACGAATTTTGGCATGAACATACATGATTATAACCCGACGGACATAGGCTATGAAAAAATAATATAGACTTTACTATAGAGGAATAATCACCGAAAGAAAAATTCAAAAGCTGATCACAGCCAAACCGCTGATACTACATTGATGAAATTTGGCGCCAAAACTCAAATTGTGGTCGTGACTAATGTGCAAAAAAGTTTTGAAATCAGCCGTACCATGGAGGAATAATCACCGAAAGAAAAACAACCAAACCGCCGAGACTACATTGATGAAATTTGGCGCCAAATTTTATCAATGTAGTATCAGCAGGTTAGGTAAGGTAGTGCTTCGCTCAGTATTTGCAACAGCAGCATGCATTACAGACCTAGTATATTTACTTGATATATTATAAATTATAATACAGAGGCAAGGTCACGCAATCGACACTCGTTATCGATCGAGATTTCTATAGAGATTCGTAGTACCTAGTGGTTACCGCTAGGGGCGCTTATATAAAAATCCATAGTAATATTCTACGCAGACTATATCGAGTTTCCACGCGTAAATTCGCACTAAGACCTCAGGACAACATAACACTATCTTTTTAAGTCAGTATAAACAGAATTGAACCCCTTTATGTACGTAACGACTGAGTTATATTTTTGTATGTTTTAGTACCTAGTTCTAAAAGTGAAATAATCTCGTGCAATATTTGTTTGTATGTAAGAATGTATAGATGCAATGAAAATTAAATAATATTATAATAAAATGCATTTTAATAATTCCTTAATTCAATTTAATTTAAACAAAAACCTTTTATTTCATATATTTTGACGTGATAACGTCTTATAAATCGATGACCTTCTTCTTCTTCTTTTGGTTAATGGCTTGTTTTGTGACTTCACAATTCCGCCAATGTCACGTGAGTAGCCTTTACACGTGCAGGAATATTCTGCATTAAATTATAAATAAGAGTAGAGACTTTATGTAAGCTCTTAGCACAGGTTTACCTAAAACAAAGATATAACTGCACTGGACATCACAAAGCATCACATATAAGAAATTTAGTAAAATCCAAAATTCGACAGTTAAATGAGGCAGGGTTATCAGGCTTGTTCATAGTTTAATATTGTTAATTGCCAGGAATTTGGACAAAATTTCGATAAGAGGAGGGTTTAACATACTAAGGATGCATTTTATATTGGTAGGACGAGGGGTGTCATGAGGAAGGACATCATAAAGGGAAACAGCTAACTTTGAACAATTGAAAAAGATGTAGTCTGTAGTTCCTTCTTCCATGCCGCACTCACATAGAGAGGTATCCCTTACGCCGATTTTTGCAAGATGAACAGGGGTGCAGGCATGACCTAGTCTCAGACGGCAGATGGTTGACACAGCTTTCTTACTAATTACTTTTTGTTTGAAAAACCAGGGCGTGTTTGGAATAGATCTTTGGATTTCATAATAATATCTACCTGCGCGGTTTCTAGTATTTTGCCAGTCAGTCTGCCACGACCTCATCAAATGAGCATGGGCTAGTGTAAGGAGGTCATGATGGTAAACCTTTTCGTAGACTAAAGACCCGTTAGTGATTGCCTATTTGGCGCATGAGACTGCAGTTTTATTTCCTGAAATGCCACAATGCCCAGGAATCCAAACCAGAACGAATAATATTATAATAAAATGCATTTAAATAATTCCTTAATTCAATTTAATTTAAACAAAAACCTTTTATTTCATATATTTTGACGTGATAACGTCTTATAAATCGATGACCACCGGCTACATGCACGAAAATGTGTAACGTTCCGCGTGCAAGCGAGAGCGCGGAGAGTCGAATGCTTAGTTCAACTTGTGGCGCATCTATCTCTCTTCCACTTCGTGAAGTGAAAAGTTAATGTGGTTTCCATTGTTTATTACAACAACTTAATGATAATTTATAGAAAAAAAAATAATTAACTCCTTTGTATTATACAAAATAATGATAATTCAGTGATAATAATTCAATCCCATTCATAAAAGTATGCAATTTTTCATCAATGTTTTCTTACGACGCTGTCATGTAAAATTATCGTCCGTAAACTGACTTTGCAGACAACCAATTTTTTTTTGTTATTTAAGCATGTAGGTTTAAGTCGCGTCTGATACTTTGAGACAAGTTGATTTTTGTCTAGTAATAAATATAAAATATAGACATAAGTAACAAAAATATAATGATAACATAGCTATCTCTTCTTTATCTATTGTTGGATAGATGTACAAGTACATTCGATGGTGTAGGTAGGTTACACTGAGGACTTTTTGGCGGCAGCGCGAAGCGTCATTTTAATGGTTTTGGTTTTCTTGTTAAATTTTGTGTTGTGGTTGATATTCGTGTGTAATAATGGTGGGTTATTAACCACCGAGTGTTTCTGAATATGCATGAGTGTTGGCAAGTGAAACAAAACAGGTTGGAAGGTGTCTTTTCGCGCTCTCTCAAGAAGGCCATGAGAAGGTTTCAAAGAACATAGAAGAATGATTGATTATACTTACTTGAAACTGGCTAAATGCACAAATTGTGCAAGCCATAAATAAAGAAAAAAATGGTGTAGGTACTTAAAAATCAATAGATGTCGCTGTCGCCAGCACAAATAATACTAGTGTAGTGGTAATATTATCTATAAAGCATTTTAGTTTATTTTGATTTACTAACTTTGACACTCATTCATTCACTCATGATCAAATCTAACGCGAGCGAAGCCGCGGGCAAAATCTAGTGTACATTATAATCTGTTCTATAAATTTAGGGAAATCAGTCAACGACCGACTCTTTTAAAGATACATATAAGGTTTAGAAAAATACGTATCATAATTTGACATAACTTGTTGACTGGTAATGGAAAACTGCGTTGCGAAGGGTTCTTCCCCCTTTAAACTTGATTAAAGATGATGTTCTAAATATATTGTCTGTTATAATGTTTTCCGTAAGGTCATAAGGAATAAACAGGCTTTTTTATTTTATTTTTATTATTTTAATGTTTACCATATTTATTTTGCTTTAAAATTTTATCTTACACAAAAATCTTCCTAAGTAAACCATACATAAAAAATAAGTAACATTTTGTTATAAATTCATACAAATTGTTAATTACTATCTACTCAGCTCGCCTTATCCATGCAGCACAGTGCTGTTCCAAGCATAATGAGAATAATTCCCATAATTGAGCCTGTAAACAAAAAAATACATAATATTGTATTGTATATAATAATAGTTAAAAAAACATATTTCAGATATAAAAGGAGTCAGTGATGCAGTGGTTAGCTCGATTTCTTTGGTATTGGTTAGCTTTTTTATCCATATGGATAGACTGCATCAGTGGCAGTAAAGAAAGTGATGATTAAAATGGAGAAAACTGCACGGCATAATTGGAGATTCTGAACAAAGGTAGCAATTTAAACAGTTTTTTTTAACCCCAGCGCAGTAAATTTTACCCCCAGCGCAGTAAATTTTACCCCCAGCGCAGTAAATTTTACCCCAGCCCCGTTCTTTTCACCCCAGTCGCTGTTTTTTTCATCGCAACCCTGTTATTTTCACTCCAGTCCTGTTCTTTTTATCCTAGCCCTCTTTATTTCACCCCAGCCCTGTTCTTTTCACCCCGGCCCCGATCTTTTCACCCCAGCCCTTGCCAAGGTTACCTAGATCGAGCGGTTCCTCAGCTCCGACGAAGGCGCCAACGATGGCGGTGAAGGCGAACGCGAGGCTGTTGGCCGCCGGCACTGCCAGCGACAGCGGCGCTCGTTGTACCGCAGCTAAGTACGCCAGCGAACCGCTCTGGTTCACCAACCATGGAACTACGTACTAATAGAGAATACAGGAGTAAAATTGTGATTATACACAAAAAAATCAAGTGTACATTAGACCACACGACTGAAATAAAACTTCTTTAGCTCCATCTATACATAAATATAGATATATATTACATATATGAAACTTAACTAGCTATGAGAGAAAGAGAGAAGGAAAAATGTGTGCTCGCCCCTCTCTCTTGCCCCTACAGTAATATACGAAACGTAACTCTCTATCTTCACTAACTTAAACCTTTTCAACTTCCGTTTGCCTCGCCCGATCACGCTTATCGTAACAGTCTCGTCACGCATTCACCATCTTACTCCCCAGTAAAAGAGTAAAGAAGTTTTACTTCCAAAAAAGTTGCTTTCCTATTGCAGCGTCTACTTAATAGTGGCAATAGCGTGGAGGGTAATTGCAGGCAGAGAGGATTGCCCCATTCAAAGGCATCGGGTTGAAATAGCGACGGGGCTAAGAAAGTAACCTTATTAAGTATTACTTAACTATATTAACATAGGTATAAGAAAAAATGTTTCTAACACAGCTAACAAGATATGGACATTTAATGTGAAATAAATAGGTACAAAAACACTGTGTACACATAGCACATTTTCCGCACAGTAGTTACGACTATTTTTTTATTTCTTTGCCTTAGTAAAGAGTTTCAAAATTTAAACTAGCTAGATCATTATACGTTGGTTTTTATAAATATACAATTTTAACTTTCTAGGTCATCTGGAAATGGGTTAGAGTTTTGATCTATAGGTCAGTCAGTGATAAAAATGACGATTTTTGGACGTTAATATCTAAATAACCGCTTGAGATGTGTTTATGAAATTTGAAGCATATACATATGTATAAACGTTTATGTGAAATAGTTTTAGAGTTATGAGGGGGTCAAAAGTGGCTCCAAATGGTTCGTGTAATATTACACACGGTGCTGCTCGCCAATTCTGTTCTTGAACTTGACTTACCACGTTACTGCGTGTCTAGATGAAAAAAATGTGGTAAGTACAGTTTAAATGAAATTGACAAGCTAAATGAAAACTAAATACCTGCAATAATGATATTAATAGGCGATTTAATTTTTTAATATTATAGGCAATCCAATTTCCTAATTGGTGGTTCACTCAGTAAATTACAGTAATCGTAGATATAATAAAAAAACATGTGTGCAATTCACACGTAGTATAAATAGTATAAAATAACGTACACGTATACGAAATACCACGGTTGTTGTGATGCCTTCTCTCAAGCTTTGTACTACGCAGCGCACTAACACGTATTAACACATGTACATAATGCTTGTTATCTCATTTTCTCCTACGTTAAATCTTATGAATTAATGTGTCTGTCTCTTTTTACTATCGCCTTTTCGTTACATCGACTTTCAAATCACAACGATGCTAAAGAAGTTTTTACTCCAAAACTATACCTATCGTAGATATAGTAAAATCATACAATTTTATTTCTATATATGTATTTAAAACTTAGGAACGTGCCCGATTAAAATACTGAAAGAAGCATATGTAAAGTCCTGTGTTTTTTTTAATATCAGTAGTCATATCTGCCGGCTGTACTATACCAAGTACGAATCAAAACTTCAGACCGCGACAAAGAGATGGTTTTAGGCAATTTTGGAAGTGAATTACTGTTGTCTATATTTTTCACGGTATGTTTGTGATGTATAGCACCTCCTTAAGAATGAAAACATTGAAAATATTTTGTACTTGAGAAAGTACGATAGGTAGTTACTCTATCTACATATGTAGTTAAAATGTCAGGTCTGAACTGCTATCATTAATTTGTACTTGTATAAGTACGCGGGGACTTACGAGGGTAAAACAATCATTCACAGTTGTCCTGTGAACACAGCTCTTGTAAAGAAGTGGAACTGTCACGATTAAATAAGTTGTTTATCCGATAAAACTAGTTTTATCGAAGGTTATTTCGTATTCTCTTTGCAATGTAAAGATAAAACAAAAAAGAATAAATGCGTCGTGGATCCGGTCAGTGTAATTTTATTTAAATGTGTGATTTTTTATTTTTTTATTTAATAGGGCTTACCAACTAAATATAAGTTACATTAAAGTACAGAATTTAGCGAAAATGTATTAAATATGCAATTAACTTAAAATTAAGCACATTATTATACGTAAAAGAAGTTTTTCATTTCCGTACATAATTAATTTATTATTTAATATTACTTGAAATTAGGATATTTGTGTGTAGGCGCGGAAATATAAGAAAATGACTAATTTATACACATTTTAAAATGTCATAATGATAGTAACCAGTGCAACGGTAGCGATCCTGCCTTTCGCACCGGCTGACGGTCATGGATTCAAGACCCGGAAAAGCAAATGTTTAGATTGATGAATACGAGAATTTATACTTTCTCCTGGTGAATATTACATATCTTTGTATATCTATCCGTTACCCCAGCGTCCATTATACAACCCTTACAGTGCTTACTTAGGGCTAGAATAATTCGTGTGGATGTAAGAAATATTATTATTTCATACCCGCCAATTGCCAAGCAGAAATTTGACTTCAGCCCAGGCCTGTCCTAAAGGCGTAGTGGCGCGAACATCCCGCAGACCCTTTGTGCCTTGCCGAATGAACGGATTGGTGCATCCCCATAACGAACCCGTCAGCACCAAAAGAGCTGGAACAATGCAACTAATATAGAAAGAAAGAAAGAAAACACATTTATTGACACACACACACACACACACAGAGACTACAAGGTTAGGAGAAAGAAAAAAAATAAGGGATGTGTTTGTGGGTCAAAAAATACCCTGCTTCAGCATTTTACCTCTGTGTCATTCACAGCTGGGCAGAATAGACACAGAGTCGCTCTCTTATCTGACAAGGTTCAGATAAGTGAAAAAAGAAAAAAATATCGCATTTATAAACACATAAATATAAAATTAATAAACATAAACCCTTTTTATTTGGTACTAACATACAATACAAAAACAGAACATATGTTTGGTTAATTTAACGAACATAGGTAGCAGTTTTACCTAATGTGGCGCAGCGAATGAATCGAGGTCACCGCAGGTCATGTCGTTGGAATTAAACTTACAATTTTCAGTGCTTTACGTATAGGTTAAAATGTTCAACATTTTATAAAATATCTTTAGTGACGTTTATTATAACAGAACATTGTTTTAAAGCTTATACAATATTAAAGTGATATTTCTAAATAATAACTTTGTACATCAACATTAAATAAATTTATAATTAAATAAATAATTAACAATAAATTTAAAACAAATAAAAAAATTACAAATAACAACTTAATATGTCGCACGTCTGTACCAAATGCGTGACCAATTCAGCTTATTTTATATATTATTAATTTATTATTAACTTATTTAATAAAATAGTTTATATGATACACAATTCGTATGTATAGATTTTCAAAATAAAGGAACGTTAAAATAAAAACAGATGTGGACAAGTGCTTTTTAAATAAAATAATCCTTAGATAATTAGGACATGTAGAGAGAATGGACGAAATAAGATTTTAAGGCAGATCAAAGCGAAATATCAGGGACCAAAAAGATTTCCTGAATAAAGAATAAGTCAAAAATCTCATGAGAGTTATGATGAAAAAAACAGCAGCTTTTTGCAACGACCAAATTTTCTAGAACTTTTTGGAGACATTTCAACATGTATAATTTACCATTCTAGTAGCTATTCAAGGCTTGAATCTAGAAAATTTGGTCGTTGCAAAAAGCTGCTGTTTTTCTGCTGCCAGTTTCTGCCTCATATGAGAGTTACAGAAGCGAGAGATATTTGTCAGGACAGTGTCAAGTAGAACACTCCCTACCCCTGCGGGCAAAAGGCCGGCCAGACAGGCCGAAGCTGTCGTCTCAGTGAAATGTATTCACCTTAGACATGGATGAAACACCGATTTTCAGCCATTACCTTGACCGCAGGATAGGCGTGGGTGGTACAAATGTCAGAGGAGATGACTGGTGTGAAGTCTGACTAATAATAGAATTCGAAAAGAAGCAGCGTAGCTTTTAAATATGTCGCTGATTTGCGAGAATAGCGAAGGAACTAAAATCTTTTGATTTTATAGAATAAGGTTTTTTACAAGTTTCGTATTACATCTTTTATCGCCAGGGTTGCCACCCGTCCCGATTTTGCCGGGACAGTCTCGATTTCGAAGACATTGTCCCGCGTCCCGACGGCCTTTCGATTTTGTCCCGATTTTCGACAATGGGTGCGTACAGCCGAAGCAATCGCTTTCTAAGTGCAATAGTCTAGTGCACTCTTAGACGTATACTAGAATATAGCTATCAAGCTTGTTTAGCATTCCAACTTACCGCACCAACTATGCATCTAATGCCGTTATTGCTCGCTTGCTACGCACATAGGTACAATAAAAAATATAATCATATTGATATGTTTCATAACTCAAAACGGGCAATGAAACTAAAAATTGTTGAAGGGATTATAGGGAAACCATCGTAGCATATATTTTATTTTATTTTTATTATTTATTTCTATGGTGATGTTGTCACTAGCTTTGTGTTTATTATTATAATTTATTTAAATATTTATTATCATTAAAATTCTCAGCACAGCTCTCAGTTTTACTGTTGACCATAGCTTTTGAGTGGCAATTAAATTAAATCAATTAAATTAAATTAAATTAAATTAAATTGATTTCTTTGTTAGCTTTGGAAATAATACCTTAATCTTAAGTTTAGAAAATAAGTAACTTTTTGTATTTGAAATACCTGATTTTCCTACTTATCTACAATACATGCTGTGTAACTCTATAAGGCTTAGTGTATGGATTAATGTTTATGCACTTCTTAGACATAATATTAAAAAAAGCTGTAAGTTTCCTAAAAAAAAAAAAAAAGCGCTGTCTTAATGTTATAGTTTAGTATACCGTGAAACATATACTCAGACTATAGCATTTAGTAAGCGATTGCTTCTGCTGTACGCACCTAATATGCGATAGGCTCAATCGATTCATTCACGGGTACTCAACCCAGTCACGCGCCACCGCGCCATCTACCGCGCGCCGCATGTACCGCGTTCAATTGTCGCTTGATGGGAATTTAAATTTTACAGAACTTTGTGATCTTACTTCAATTATGGGATTCGATTCCGAAGAAGGATTTTCTACGGACGAGTTATTTGAAGACTACAGTGTGGTGGAAAAAATACTACCACATATCGAGAAAATGCAAAGCGTTGATAAAAAATGGTTAGAAGTATTTAAAGCCGCAAAGGAGCAGAAGTTGAACGTGTTAGTATGGTAAACCTTATATTGTTATTAGTTTAAATTTAATGTGTTACCAATAATATTTGTTTTATATATACAAAAAAATTGGCAATACCTAAAAAATATTTATTAAATGTCCGACTGTACTGTGTACTCTAAGCCAAACTGAAGTGGATTTTAAAATGTCTTTATTGACGTATTTGAAGCTTGTTTCTTTTTAAAAACGATTGGTAAAGAATCGTTTAGTATTTCAAAATGACTTTATAATTTAAGAATTATGATTCAAGACTTAATTTAAGAGTTAGGTAACTAATGTAGTAAATACGTTGATACCTATTTATTTGGACATCGTTCGATACTTCTTGTTACGAATAGGATGGTTTCTTTCCAACAGACATTTCGTTTGTTTGAGGCCTGTTTACTTAATAATTGTTATTGATATATAGTTTCTTAATATTTCAAAACAATTTAACAGCACTATAATAGTTATTCGCATATTATTTGTATTCAACAGTAAATAGGAAACATTTCCGCATACAGGGTCGTTTGATGTTCATTTAATTTGTTTTTAAAGATGTGTTTATTATATGTTGTTTAAAAATGATCAATAAATAAAAATTGTTTTATAAGATATGTTAGAGTTCTCTTAGTATGTTAATTCACTATCTTTTTATGTAAAATAAAAGTAACTAAAACTTTGTTTCAAAGACGCCATTTTGAAATAACACAGTATAAAACCCAAATCAGATGCTTGAACGGGCGTTTTGCGCCACCCCTCTATCTTGCGCCACCCCTCTCTAGAGGGGTGGTCGCCTCAGATGACGGCTTATGACCTTCTCCGGGTGCAAGCCAATCCCAGGTGGTGTTTAGTCAGTACAAGTCTGACATAACTATCGGGCCGGCCCGAAGTATCCATAGAGGATTCACCACCTCCCTCCCCCGTGTCCGGAGGGTGCATTTTGCATAAAAAAAAAAAAAAAAAACTTGAACGGGCAGTCTCAAAATTGTCACAGCGGAACCAAAGTTAAGTACTAATTAATTATTATTATATTGTTTTAGTAACTGTGCTATTGTGTTAATATCTCGGTAAAGAAATTGCTGTCGCCAAGTGGCATAAAAGGTAACTTACTTAGGTGAAATCGTTTTATATTGATATTTTATCTGTGTAATTAAATGTGTTTATGGTTTAGAAATAGTGTCCCTAAGTAACATGTAACAAACCTTTCAGAAGACTTTTATTATTTGTTTATTCCTTTTTTTGTGATATAGTTCAGTTTGGTTGATAGGAATAATATTTTGTAGTTTAAATAAATTTGTTTTATGTTAACTTTGGTCTTATTTCAACTTCAAGCCTGACCAGTGATTTAGTTGAACCCACAAATGCTTTTATTCTGCGACTAATCATTAACATAAAATCATATAATCTCTTTTATAAAAGAATAATCTAACATCAGAAGTGCTAAGCCTACGGCCCATTATAATTGCTTTATTGGTATTTTTCAGAATGGATGCTGATACTCTGAAAAGTCTTTTGTCTGCAATACACGATGCTGTCTCTTCAACCAGCCGCCATCGAGACGACGATGTGGCACTACCGTTGTTCGATCCAGCTACATCTGACAATGGAGCTGAATCCTGGTGCAAGAACATCGAAACCCTGGCCACGGAATTTGACTGGAGTAGCATCGCAACGGTCGCCAAAGCCGGTAAAGCCCTACGAGGCTCTGCATTAGTATGGTTTCAGACTTGGGAACCAACCGAGGGTAGGACATGGGAGAACTTTCGTACTGAACTTGCTGATTTATATCCAGAGAAAAAGAATCTTTCGGAAAAACTTATAAAAGCTGTTTTATATACATCTGATACGGCAGATTCATATTGTGAATACGCTAGAGAAAAGATAGGCTGTTCCGTAATACTAAGATTCCATTTTCCGAGTCTCAGTTAGTAGAACTAGTGTGCGGAGGCATTACAGATGATAATGTAAAAATGGCATCCTTTAATAGCAATGTAACTACCACGTCGTTGCTAATTTCGTTGTTTACTACCTACGTAAAAAAAAGTAAGAAACGGTCTTTTGAGCAAAACGAAAAAAATATATCTTTGCCCGGTCATACCAAACGCTTTAAATTCAATAATATTGAAAGAAAATGTTTCTTATGTGGTGAATCCGACCATATTAAATTTAATTGTCCTTCAGTAGTTAAAAATCACGAAATAAAGCCTGGTGTTATAAGCTCTCCCAAAACAAATTTGCCAATTTGTAACATTTGCAAGAAAATAGGTCACACCGATTCTATTTGCTTTTTCAAATCACGTAACAATGAAACAAATTTAACTTGTAGTAACTGTAAAAATATCTGGTCACTCTGAATCTACTTGCTTTTTGAAATCAAATCGTAATGAAGTTAATTTTTTAGACAAGCGAAATTGAAGCACACCGAAGTATCCATCCATGATGTTAGGATTAAGTCGTTAATAGACACGGGAGCAGATTGTAGTATTATTAAGGAGAGTATAATTAAACGCATTGGATGTCATCTTACGCCATGTAGTTTAAATTTGAAAGGAATAGGACAGGGTAATTTACATGTGTTTGCTATAGTAACAGTACCAGTTCAAAATAACGATGTGTGTATTGAAATTGACATGTATGTCGCTAGAGATTGTGATTTATCTTTTGATCTTCTTATTGGCCGCAATGCTATCCAACATCCGGATATTGAAATTATAACCGATACTGATGGCAGTAGATTATCAAGAAAAGAGCTTCCACAATCTAATGTTAATATTATTAGCCATCAATCTGATCCGCTTTCGGAATTGTCTGAACAAATTTCTCACCTGTCGGACGAACTTCAAATTAAAATAAAATCTGTTTTTCTTAAATATGAAAGTATTCTTAGTAGCACTGGTGAAGTTCAAACTGGTAAACTAAAACTAAGAATAAAAAAAGACGACATTGTACATTACCGTCCATATAGATTAGCACCAATTGAAAGAGAAAAAGTTAAAGGTATTATTCAGGAACTTTTAGATAAAAATATAATTAGGGAAAGTGACTCGCATTTTGCTAGCCCAGTTTTATTGGTAAAAAAAAGAGATGGATCTGACAGAATGTGTATAGACTTTAGGGCTTTAAATAAAATAATAGAAAAAGATCGGTATCCCCTGCCTTTGATTGAAGATCAGATAGATAAATTAGGTAGGGCTAAGTATTATATATCAATTGATATGAAAAATGGTTTTTTATCAAATTCCTGTAGCCGAAGAGTCTATTAAGTATACAGCCTTTGTCACACCCGATGGCCATTATGAATTTTTAAAAATGCCATTTGGTATATGTAATGGCCCATCCGTTTTCCAAAGATCTATCAATAAGGCAGTACAACACTTAAAGTTCCTTCTGGTATACGTTGACGATATTCTAATTCCATTTTCTAAAATTGAAGACGGTCTTGATTATTTAGAACAAACAATTAAAGCTCTTAGTAATGCTGGTTTTACAATAAATATTAAAAAATGCAAATTTTTTGTGAACAGTATAGAATATTTAGGTAGACATATTTCTGAAGATGGAGTCAGGCCAAGTGAAACAAAGATTTCGGCACTAATTAATTCTCCAGTACCTAAGAATATAAAACAAGTTCGTCAATTTATGGGATTGGCTAGTTATTTTCGCAAATTTATTCCTGGTTTCGCTGCACGAACAGCTTGCATCACAAAATTGACTCAAAATAATGTGAAATGGGATTGGGGAATCGAACAAGATTTTGCTAGGAACTATGTCATTAATTGTCTAGTGTCGAAACCTTTGCTAACTATATTTAATCCAGAATTACCTACTGAATTGCATACTGATGCAAGCTCGATAGGCTACGGCGCAATTCTATTACAAAAAGTAGACGGCTTGAATAGAGTAGTGGCTTACTTTAGTAGAAGAACTACACCAACTGAGTCAAAGTACTGTTCATATGACTTAGAAAATTTAGCAATATATAATGCTCTCAAACATTTCAGAGTATATTTACTTGGTATTCGTTTTAAAATTATTACTGATTGTAATTCAATTAAATCGACTGTAGCTAAAAAAGATTTATCCCCAAGAATTGCCCGTTGGTGGACTTTCTTGCAAGATTTTGATTTTGAAGTAGTTTATAGAAAGGGTAAGTTTATAAACCATGTTGACTTTTTAAGCCGTAACCCTGAGCCATTTAGTAAATCTACTAACACTGTTAATTTTATAAGTGAATCGGAAGATGCTTCTACCTTCAGCTCTAATCTCTCCCGTGTTAGGCCAAATCAATCTTGGTTAGAAATTGCCCAGCAAAACGATTCCGAAACCCAATCTTTAATAGATCGAGCACAGTCGGGTGAACTAGACTCCAACCAATACATAGTTGGAAACAACTTGCTCTATTATATGATACAACATAATTTTGAACCAAAACTTTACATACCCAAAGGCTATCGTCTCAATATATTAAGACTTTATCATGATGAAAAATGCCACGTAGGATATCATAAAACATTAAACAAAATTCGAGAAAACTTTTGGTTTCCTAGTATGGGTATATTTGTCAAGCGGTATATTAGTCATTGTTTGATTTGTGTCGAACGAAAAGGGCATTCGGGGCCTAAGCAAGGATTTTTATTTCCAATTGAAAAAACTGCAATTCCATTTCACACGATACATCTAGATTGTACAGGACCTTTCCCGTTATCTAGTGAAGGTTATAAATATGTACTATTCATTGTAGATGCTTTAACTAAATTTTGTTTTTTGAAACCCCTTAAGACGTTAACTGCACAAGAACTAATTCCACTTATTCGTGAGACTATTACTTTATTTGGAACTCCCTCACTTGTTATTACAGATAGAGGTACAAATTTCAGTTCAAATCAAGTAAAAGCATTTTTTAGAGATTTACAAATAGAACATCATATGATTGCTACAGGAACTCCAAGAAGTAATGGTCAAGTAGAACGATATGTGGCTTCGGTATCAAATATGTTAAATACTATGGTTACGAATTTGTCAGACTGGCCAAACGGTTTATGGAAAACTCAACAATCAATAAATACCACCATACAAAAATCGACTGGTTTTTCACCTCTTCATTTATTGATAGGAGTAAACGCAAATATACCATGTATACAAGCAAGATTAAATGATGTCTCGGACAGTGACCTACAGCAAACTATCGATTTACAGGCTGATAGGGAATTGGCACGACAGCGGCTTTTACAAGTAGCAGATAAATTTAAAGAAAGATTCGATAAAGTAAGAAGAAATAACAGAATTTATAGCATAGGTGATTTAGTATACGTATGTCAAGATCATAGGCGTAATGATAAACTACAACCAAAATATAAAGGGCCTTATGAAATTACGTCTTTGCTTCCAAATGACCGTTTCGCTCTTAGGGGTAGAGGTAATCTTAGAAATATAATTGTGGCAAAAGAAAAGATTAAATATTGGCCAGGAGAATGGGTCGATGAAAGCGTTGCCGTTGAGGATCTTTTGATAAACGAAAATTAGCCAGAAATCATTATTATTATATAAGTCTTAATATTATAAGGAATCTTTGTTTTTTTATTCTTCTCATTGAAATGTTAATCGTGTAACTAGATCATAAGAAAGACATTTGTTGGCTGTTTGTCTAATGCTATTGAC
Organism: Calamotropha paludella; assembly: GCA_927399485.1. Taxonomy (NCBI): domain Eukaryota; kingdom Metazoa; phylum Arthropoda; class Insecta; order Lepidoptera; family Crambidae; genus Calamotropha; species Calamotropha paludella. The sequence goes on from OV656822.1 coordinate 1,979,377, forward strand.
TATGACAGCAATGTTGTTGACTATGACCGAATATAAGAATACCGCCCAGGGGTGGCAAATAAAGTTAAAACAGTAAGACTGTTGGCACGCTGTTGGCCATGAGCTGGTGCGGACCTGGCTTCACGGGCAGCGGGTGATGGGGTCTGACACCAACGAAGCTCTTGACCAAAGGTACGAAGAAAATACAGATTAAAGATGCAAAATAATAATACGATATTATTAACAATTGTAATTAATTAATGTTGAGAAAGAACTTCGAGAACGAAGTTCAGTCAGTATGGCCGTGTTAGTATGGTAAACCTTATATTGTTATTAGTTTAAATTTAATGTGTTACCAATAATATTTGTTTTATATATACAAAAAAATTGGCAATACCTAAAAATATTTATTAAATGTCCGACTGTACTGTGTACTCTAAGCCAAACTGAAGTGGATTTTAAAATGTCTTTATTGACGTATTTGAAGCTTGTTTCTTTTTAAAAACGATTGGTAAAGAATCGTTTAGTATTTCAAAATGACTTTATAATTTAAGAATTATGATTCAAGACTTAATTTAAGAGTTAGGTAACTAATGTAGTAAATACGTTGATACCTATTTATTTGGACATCGTTCGATACTTCTTGTTACGAATAGGATGGTTTCTTTCCAACAGACATTTCGTTTGTTTGAGGCCTGTTTACTTAATAATTGTTATTGATATATAGTTTCTTAATATTTCAAAACAATTTAACAGCACTATAATAGTTATTCGCATATTATTTGTATTCAACAGTAAATAGGAAACATTTCCGCATACAGGGTCGTTTGATGTTCATTTAATTTGTTTTTAAAGATGTGTTTATTATATGTTGTTTAAAAATGATCAATAAATAAAAATTGTTTTATAAGATATGTTAGAGTTCTCTTAGTATGTTAATTCACTATCTTTTTATGTAAAATAAAAGTAACTAAAACTTTGTTTCAAAGACGCCATTTTGAAATAACACAGTATAAAACCCAAATCAGATGCTTGAACGGGCATTCCGCTTCGAGCCGCCGTGCGCACCAGTCGCCCCGTACACAGGTGCCCCCTAGCGGCGCTCGCCTCACTTCGCTCGCCTCCCGCGTGAAACGCTCCTGTTGAAGCCGAACCGCTCCTGAGTCCCCGATCCGGGCGGATAGGCAGCCGCTTGTTGCGAGCCTTCTCGCGACCAGCGGCCCTCGCGTCGGATCGCGTCTCTCTCTCTCTCTCTTTTGCGCACCGCGGTAGTCGTTAGGGCAGCCGCTAGTTGCGGAACCTTCCGAAATTAACGGTTTTTACTTCCGATTTCTCGGTTGTAATCGTTCCGGGTTAGCTGGAACCCTTTGTTTGTATTAAAATAAAGGGTTCCTCTTCCCGCCCGCGTCTTGCGTCGACGGATACCTTGCGGTGTTAACGAAGTCGGCGGAGCAATCCCGGTTTGCTCTCTAGGGCCCTTCAGGCTCTAGGAAAACCGAAGGCCAAGTCCCATTGCACTTGGGCTTAGCCCAAGGGGTTTGGCAGGCGGCTATCCGTTTAGGGATACCTGCCCTCGGTCGCGTCACCCCCTCCCCCCTGCCACCCGGCAGGGGGTGTCTCTTTGCGTTAGTCTTTTTCTTGCTTTTAATCTTTTAATTTTAGTTTTTTCTAGCTCACGAAATGGAGTCTTCGGACCCAAGTGAGCTCATCAACGAGCTTTCGGGTGTCGACCCGCTACTCTCGCAGCTTCCTGCGAGTAGCGTGGCGGCACTCCTCGCCTTTTTTGAGGCGCGGTTCGGGCCCCAGCCCGTGGCCGCGCAAACCCAAACCCAGATAGGAACCCAGCGATCCCAACGATCCCTTCCTATCATCCTCTCCTCCCCGGCGTCACCAGACGCGCAGGGGATTCAACGGTCACCCATCCCGACCGTAACCAGACCCAACATCAGCGACATGGATTGCGATTTCCTCGCATCCAAGCGCTCGGCCCCGAGGCACACGCCTCCCTTCTCGTCCGACTCTGCCGACGAGTCTTCCTCTACGCTCACCGATGGTTTTACCACGGTAGAGGGAAAACGTTCGAAGCGCACTAAGCGCAGGAAGAACGTTTCTCCGCCCGCCACTCCAGTGGCTTCCACCACCACCTCAGCCGCCCCGGTTAAGGCAGCCCCTACGGCCCCGAGCAGGTCCACCGGGGACCTGCCCCGCGCCGCCCCGACTGCACGCCCATCCACCTCGCGTCCACTTTCAAGGTGCGACGCGCAACCTACAAAGGTTGCTGCCCCCCCGCCGATCCAACTTCAGGACAAGGCCAAGTGGGGCTTAGTGTCCGCCTTATGTGTACAGGAGAAAATCCAGTACACAAAGGCCGTCAACAAGGGTTTGACCATCGAGGTCAACACCCCCACGATCGCGGACTTTAGGTCTCTGACCCGACTTCTTGCCAACAAAGGCATATCCTACTACACCTTTGCGCTCCCCGAGGAGCGCAAAGTAAAGGCCGTTCTTAGGGGCATCCCCGAAGAACTTCCGAACGAGGACATCCTAAATGACCTCGTTCGACAGGGCTACCCTGTTGTCGGCGTGCACAAGTTGCACGCTAGCAATGGGAGGTCCTGGCCCCTCGCTTTGGTCATAATGACCAACAACGAAAAGGCCAAACCCATCTTCCGCGCCAAAGACCTCGTGGTCTGCGGCCTTTCTGGCATTAGAGCCGAGCCCCCCAACAAGCGTGGGTATCCTGGGCAGTGTCACCGCTGCCAGCTTTACGGCCATGCAGCGGCGAACTGCAACGCTTCACCGAGGTGCGTCAAGTGCCTCATTCCACACCTGACCAAGGAGTGCTCTCGCACGAGAGACTCCCCCACCCCTCCCGACTGTGTGCTGTGTGGCCAATCCGGCCACCCAGCTAACTATAGGGGTTGCTCTCGCGCCCCTCGCCCCAAGCCTCCCAAGGCTAAAAAGCCTAACCGGGGACCAAAGGCATCTTCTTCTCAGAAGAAGAGGCCTTCTGGCCCCCCGGCCCCTCCTAAGCCTTTGCTGGCAAATTTCCCACCCCTACCTAAAGGGGCGGGACAGCCGGCTACCACCACTCCAGCCCCCCCCATGCCGGCCTCCGGACCGGCCTGGGGACCAGCCCCTCCGGCACCGGCCCCTGGGCCGGCCTGGGGCCCAGCTCCCAAGGCGACGCCGCCTAAGGCGACACCGCCAAAGGCGGCTCCCGCCTCCCAAGCCCCGAAGTCATCCCTTATGGATGACTTCTCCATCATCTTCACCACGATGCAAGGCATCAATATCAATGAGATATCGGCCTTGGCATCCAAACTCAGGATGGCCCAAAACGCCCAACAACGGCTTCTAGCTCTCTGTGAACACGAAGCCCTTCTCCGGTCCCTTAACTAAGGTCCATAATGCCAGGAAGAATCCCATCTTCTTCTTCTTCTTCTCCGACTGTACCAGTCGCTCCTCTCACCGGTCGAGTGAAACCTAGAGGTGTTTCGCTTATCTCTTTCAATACCCGCTCCCTGCGCAAAAACATTCCCGAGCTAAGGGTGTTTCTGCGCGAAAGGGACCCCGACCTTGTCCTACTTCAGGAAACATGGCTCAAACCGTCTATACGGAAAGGGCTATCGATTCCTTCATACTCCCTAGTCAGAAATGACAACTTCACCCCAGCGGACCAGAACCGCAGGGAAATTGTCTCTGGTGGCACGGCGATCTACTACAAAAGATCGCTTCACTGCTCACCAATCCCCACTCCTGCTCTCTCTAACATGGAAGCCACGGTATGCAGACTGGCTATGTCGGGTCACAGAACACTGATCATAGCTTCTGTCTACATACACGCTGGCACCACTCCATTGCGGAGCGACTTCGAGTCCCTTCTGTCTTTGGGCGACTCAGTCATTCTGTTTGGAGACTTTAACTCCAAGCACACTGACTGGACCTGCCGTAAGACAAACACCGGCGGGCGGCGTCTGCTTCAGATCACACATGATCTCGAATTAGACGTCTTCAGCCCGTACGAACCCACCCACTACCCAGACAACCCACAGAATGATCCCGACGTACTAGACTTCGCTCTAGTCAAGGGAGTCTCCCTCCCATTTAGGACGATTGAGACCCTCCAAGACCTCGGGTCCGATCACAGGCCGGTTTCCCTCATTATGGGAAACAAAGAGCCAACCCCTCCCTCCTTCAAAACCATTACTGACTGGGATCGGTTCAGATCGTCCCTCAAGTCGGCAATGGAAGTAGACAACCCTTCGCTCTCTATGGACCCCGACTATTACGATAGTTCGGAGAAAATAGATGCAGCCATTTCCGAATTTATCCTTTTGGTCCAAAGAAAGACTGCGGACAGTGCGAGGAAGGTACCTGTGAAAAATCACAATGCCATTCCTCCCACCCTCCGCAACCTGATGAGGGCCAAAAACGCAGCTCTCCGGAGAGCTGCTAGGTACCCGACCCCTGAGTACAGAGCCAGAGCTAACCGTCTTCAACGGTTAGTAAGATCTCAGTTGAACGACCTGAGGAATAACCAATTTGGTGACCTCATGGCGGACATCACTCCCTCCCATGTAGCCTACTACCGAGTGGCCAGAGCCCTCCGTAGTGACACCTCAAACTTCACACCCCCTCTCCTCCGTCCCGATGGCTCCACAGCCTTCGACGACGAGGAGAAGGCGGAGTGTTTTGCTGACAGCATTGCTTCACAATGCTCAGTCAGCACTCAGACTTGCGACCCATCCCACCTTCAGTCGATTGAGAAGGAGCTCAGCGAGCTGAACTCCAAACCTCTAGACTCTGATCCCATCACAGTGTCCCCTGATGAAGTTCATTCCTTCATCAAGGGCCTCAAGACCAAAAAGGCCCCTGGCGCCGACGGCGTCTCCAACATGGCCCTTAAGCACCTACCATCTCAAGTGCTGGTCTTACTGTCCCTTTTATTCAACGCCTGCTTCGATCTCTGCTACTTTCCAGCAGCCTGGAAGGAAGCAATCGTAATAGGCATCCCCAAGCCGGGGAAACCCTTAAACCTCCCTGCGAGCCACCGCCCCATCAGCCTCCTCAAGGCAATGGGGAAACTCTTTGAAAGGTGTATCCTCGCCCGCCTAAAAGACCATCTCTATACCAATGACCTTATCATACCCCATCAGTTTGGCTTTCGAACCAAACACTCATGCCCCCAACAGGTTCACCGCATAGTCGAGTACATCTCGAGCGGCTTTTTCCCTAGGAAATATAAGACCGTGGCGGTTTTCTTTGATGTAGCCAAGGCCTTCGATAAGGTCTGGCACGCTGGACTAACTGTCAAGCTGTACAGACTTAATCTGTCAGTGAGACTGGTCCGGCTAGTAGCATCATTTCTCCAGCATCGTACCTTCCGTTTCAGATACGAAGGTACTCTCTCAACTCCGCGTAACATAACAGCGGGCGTGCCTCAGGGCTCTGTCCTGGCTCCTCTGCTGTATGTTATATACACAAATGACATTCCCGTCCCAACAAACGGGGTACAACTGTCCCTGTTTGCAGACGATACTGCTCTGTATCTCAAGGGCTCATCATGTAGGAATATCCTCCCGAGGCTTCAGACCTCCATCAACTCCTTAGGCGACTGGTTCCGCGAGTGGCGTATCGATGTAAACCCGGATAAGTCATCCGCTGTTTGCTTCGACGCAAAACGCACGCGTGTACCGGCCCGCCACAACCCACCCCGACTCCAGGGGAAGTCCATTCCATGGCAACGCACTGCCAAATTTCTAGGCGTCACCCTTGACCAAAAACTGACATTCTCTCCTCACGTCAAGAGAGTGTCTCGTAACGCGCGGTTTTACTTGGGGCGTCTCAACCCTATGTTGGGGCGTCACAGCCGCATGTCACTTCGGAACAAGCGAACACTTTATAAGGTTTGCATACGACCGGTGATGACCTACGCGTCCCCGATCTTCTCACATGCAAAGGCATCAGTCCTTAATAAATTGCAGGTGATTCAAAACCTATTCATACGTAGGGCCTCAAATTCTCCCTGGTATGTCCGCAACGCGGACTTGCACAGGGACTTTGAACTCCCTACTCTCCAACAATACTTCATAAAGGCCTCTGAACGTTTCTTCGAAACAGCAGAGAGCCACTCTAATCCACTTATCCGGGGCGCATCCAACTACACTCCTTCCTCATCCACGAACCCTCTGTCTAGGCGACCTAGGTCTATCCTGACAGACCAACCCAGTCAATTGTCAGCTGACCTGAACCTCCTCTTAGAGGCACAGGAATCAGCCAAACGTAGAGCCAATACAGACCCATCAGGTCTACCCCAGTCCTCTCAGATGCCGACTGGCCCCCCTTCTGGGAGCCAGCCGACTTAACTTCATTCACGACTGACCCCCCTTCTGGGAGTCAATCGTTTTTTCTATGCGCTCTCTCACCTAGGTGAGTAGCGCTTGCGCCACCCCTCTCTAGAGGGGTGGTCGCCTCAGATGACGGCTTATGACCTTCTCCGGGTGCAAGCCAATCCCAGGTGGTGTTTAGTCAGTACGAGTCTGACATAACTATCGGGCCGGCCCGAAGTATCCATAGAGGATTCACCACCTCCCTCCCCCGTGTCCGGAGGGTGCATTTTGCATAAAAAAAAAAAAAACTTGAACGGGCAGTCTCAAAATTGTCACAGCGGAACCAAAGTTAAGTACTAATTAATTATTATTATATTGTTTTAGTAACTGTGCTATTGTGTTAATATCTCGGTAAAGAAATTGCTGTCGCCAAGTGGCATAAAAGGTAACTTACTTAGGTGAAATCGTTTTATATTGATATTTTATCTGTGTAATTAAATGTGTTTATAGTTTAGAAATAGTGTCCCTAAGTAACATGTAACAAACCTTTCAGAAGACTTTTATTATTTCTTTATTACTTTTTTTGTGATATAGTTCAGTTTGGTTGATAGGAATAATATTTTGTAGTTTAAATAAATTTGTTTTATGTTAACTTTGGTCTTATTTCAACTTCAAGCCTGACCAGTGATTTAGTTGAACCCACAAATGCTTTTATTCTGCGACTAATCATTAACATAAAATCATATAATCTCTTTTATAAAAGAATAATCTAACAAACGCATTATTTATTGTTGTATCTCGTCAAAGCACGAGATACAACAATAAATAGTGCATACCTCCTTCAAATGTGTATGTTGAGCGCGTATTTTCACTAATGACCATGAAATGGTCTGATGCCAGAAATAGTTGCTCGGTAGATTTGAATAAAGCAGAAATACTAATTTCTTTGAACATACACATGTCTTGTTCAGACTTCATAAATAAATACAAAAATGATGTAGGATTATTAAAAGCGGCTCGTAACAACAAGAAATACGTATGGAAAAATTAATTATATAAAATAAATACAAATAAAAACACAAAATAAAGTTTCATTTTCCTTAGACTGTCTCACATGGGTCATATTTTGATAAGATCAAACTCCGAACGTCTTTGATGGATGCCCGATTGTCCCGATTTTTTTTCCCCTAAAGGTGGCAACCCTGTTTATCGCATACCAAAAAAATTTATTGTATCTCTTTCGAGCGAACGGTGGCACAATATCTGCGTTGCGTCTCTGTTCACGATAAAATATCAAAGATGTAAGATCGTTTGGCATATTTAGCTCAAACTGACAGATTTTTGAGTTGCGTCGATATTCTCGCAAACCAGCGATGTGCAATTGTTGTCATTAATTCAGTAAGAACAGGTTTTCCTATATAGGTTGTATGCATGGTGACATTCCTACTAATACCGATATCGGTGCGAGCCGTACGAAAATTCATTTCACTGCGAGCGAATATTAATTTTAAATCTTTGATATCTTCCAAGATTATTTTAGAGATATGCTGACAAGGACAAGTTTGATCTGCATTAAATGCATAACGTATGTAACGTATTCAATTGATAAAGTCTTGAGACTGTATTATTTAAAATAGCCGCGTATATAGGTATTGAAAGGAATTTGTAAAAAGATAAAATTGTCACTGCGGGTTATCCTTAGGAGATAAACGTATACAATTGTGAACTTTTTATGGACCTTTTTAAGATATACAATTCTGTGGTCAATATTTTGATTTATCTCGAAAGTTTTTGCCAGCGTAAGCAATTTAAGCGCCCAAGTAAATATTTTTATATCATAACAAATCATTGAAAAACTCTGATTTTCTATGCTACAATATGCATGGATTATACATATAAATCTACCAAAAGAGTATCTCTTTACTATAGTTAAAAACGGTATTCAAATCGTTGCGTGGTTTAAAAGTTACGGAATAACAGACAGACGACTTTTATTGATACTATATTTTTAATTGTAATAATCGTTCCGGTCGACCGGTAGAGAATGCCTACAACTCCGCCTTTTGTACAGTTCTATGTGCAATATAGTATAAATAAATACACGCCAAAAAACGTACCTACTCACGTTTGTGACTTGGTTTGATATATAACCGGTTCAAGAAACAATGTTCCAGGTAACACCCCCGGTACTTCAGACGGTACCCGGTACAGTTTGAAGTTCAATTCATTTCAACCTACGATTGCATAATTTGTACCTATTTGTGCTTGCATTTTATTTTTTATTTTAATTATCAGTTTAAAAACTAATTTACAATTTTTTTATCGTGATTATGTAAGTAGAAAGAAAAAATCCCATCAAAAACAATACTTGTCAAAAAAACCAAGTCTCGCAACTCAGTTGTTCTACGGTAAAAAGTTGTGAGATCCATGTAATACCAAGTCGGTTATTTATTTATTAAGTCCCTACTTTAGCGAATTTCTGTCTGTCCAGTGGTCTTAGGGACTGGACGTATTAAGACAGAAATTCGCTTAAGTAGGGACTTAATAAATAAATAACCGACTTGGTATTACATGGATCTCACAACTTTTTACCGTAGAACAACTGAGTTGCGAGACTTGGTTTTTTTGACAAGTATTGTTTTTGATGGGATCTCATTGCTTTTTGTATTTTTTTTAGTTTTTCCTTGATTCATAAACCAAACACTATTTATATTCCAAATTTGAAGCTTCTAGGTCTGCTAGAAGTGTCTTAGAATTTTGATGATCGGTGAGTCAGTGAGTGACAAAATTAAGAAATATGACCCGTTATAATTCTTAAACTACTAGTTCAAATTGAATGAAATTTGAAATATACCGTGTCTTTACAATGCCTGCATGGTTACTGAAAATTCAGTCTTCTAGTTTTATCCACTACGAAGTTACAGGGGACCCCCTGTAACTTCGTAATGGCCTGAATTGCTTCGAGAAAAGGATGGTACGTCCGTGCCGCTTTTTTGCTCGACTTGGCGGGGGCACTGCCGTGCCCCCAGATATGGACGGTGGAACAAGGCAGTGCAATTCTGAATCGACAAACTACTTTACTTACAAGCATTAGATTATGGCCCGAAGTAAGATGAACACGAAATTATGGGTATGCTCTTGGATAACAAGCAGCTCACAGGAGCGAAATCTTTAAGTTTAATTATACCAAAATATTTAAAAACCCTAAAACTGTTTATTAACTCTGCAAATACCTTAATATCGTATTTGCTTCAATTTGCTGGCTCTAAGAAGGTATTTTTAATACAAGAGAAAAAAAAATTAAAATCTGAAAAAAAAACTCCATTTTATTTCTTTTCTAAAATCACTTTACAATTTCAAAAGTTATTGCGAAAAATAGCGATGGCAGTTTTATCATATTAATTTATCAGTGTTTCCTGTAGGTAAACACGCCGCACCCAACTAATAAAAGCAACTTTTGACTCCACGGGATATAATTCAGTCATTTACGCTTTAAAACGTATATATTTTTTATAACTTATAAAATTTTTAGGTTTTGTTTTGTAAAGATAATTTTTGTTAAGATCACTTTTGTCTCACTAAACCATTCTTCTCATCCTTGTGTAAAATAGTCACAATAATAGCATATATTAGACTGTGAGTTAATATACTAATTGCTAACATTTGTCGGACAATCCTGCCTGAGGGTTGGGAGAGGTGGTTGTTTTTTCTAGCGTATTTTATATCTTACAGAAATATGTTGCGTTGGGAATACAAAATATAAAATAAATGCATTTGTCTGACATCTCAAAAATCGAAAAACAACTGATCCAGAGGGAGAATATGTTATCTAAAAAAATTTATCAGTTATTATAACAGTCCATTCCTCTTTAGAACGCCGCAAGTAGCACCAGTTAACTATTTGCAGCTATCGGTTTCCCTCAACTTTTAACAGGTCACCCGTAGTTCTAACTAATGAGATCTTGATTAAATTCATCAAAATTTATGTTTTACTAACACAAGCAAAAGTATCTTATGTTTACTAACAAAAACACAAATTAATTTAAATAAAATCACTTTTACACAATTAATTGTGCATATAAATTTGTTTTTTTATATTCATTCCCGAGGTTCTGACTCCTTTACAGATCTGTGATTGTACATAAGCTTACCTAAGAGAGTGATGGTGGTACAGAAATAAATTAAAACATTTTTAATTAGAAAAATAGCCTCCATTTATTTCCTTATATTCATATATGTAAATAATACATAAAATAAATTTTATTGCACCTCAAATGGTGATATTTAATTAAGCAGCATAACATTACAAATATTCAAAAACACAAATAACATGACACATGTTTTAACTTTCTATTTAGAAAATAATAAGCGTAATTTTGAATTTACTATCTATAAAATAAACAGTCGAAAAATAATATTAGAATTATACAAAAATCAGTCTATATAGACAATAATGCCAAAAAGCCAGTGCAACAATAATTTACAGCACATCATGCATAAGCAAAAACTTATTTTAAAATATTTGTTAATAATTTATTGAAATCTCATTTATTTGAGACAAATACACTTATAAAATAAAATGCTACAAAATAAAACTTATCAAAACTGAAATTGAACACGGGAATAAGATTTCTATGTGAACATCAGCTTTCTGAGTGAAATTTTGTAACCAAAGAGATTTTACAATCCATGCAATCTATAAATTTAATAACTATTGCAATTTTATCCATTAAAGATTTATCAGTCTCTTAGAAATGAATATCCATTGGATTCTTTATTTTGTAATACTTGTATTTTATAAATTATTCGCATACCAAATTTAGCCCCTTTGATTCAACTTTATTGAAACTCTATTACTTAGAAAAAACTTATCTTAATGAGGAATTAATATTGCTCAACTTCCCAGGCGAACGCCTATTGTCATGGGACTGACTTCTGTAAATGGAGAGCAGTTTTTATCAACCCAATCTATGAATCTGTTTCCTAAGGCAACAGCAATTTCTAAAGCAAGTATACAGTCATTCTCTGCACGGTGAGCTTCTATTGCTGGACGATTCATCACTCGTTCATAAATATGTATCAGTTTGTATGATACATCCGGTTTGCGATCAGACCAAGGAAATCTTCGCTTTACCTTACAAATGCTTTTACGGTTATCTTTTCTTACTATAAGAGGCCTCTTAGGTGTAGATTCATTGATCGACCTCATATCTAATGTATTTTCTTGAGATAAAAGTATTTCAATGTCAGACTCCTTCTTTTCTTTTATTGTAGTAGTGCTTGCAGCAAAACTCGTACTTGTTTTAGAAATCATGGTATTTTCTCCATTTTCAAGAATATCGTAAAATGCATGATAACAGTCCGCGCACATGAGATCTTCGGAAAAACTTACTTTTAATTTCTCCAATTGTCTTTTAATAATAGGAAAGTCGAAACAAGTGCCATTCTGGGCTATTAGACACACCGGTTTCTGTAGTACATCGAGAAAATTATAGATCATATTGAATGTCCTTAGGTCAAATTGAGATTCATGTTCCAAAAGGTCATTGCTCAGTCCAGTCACTTTAGTACTGTCAGGATGTATGAGTTTACCAGGATTTAAGCACAGTGTTAACTTATTTTGAACGCGAGGTAAACTACCGGGCCGAGTGTCCAACGCGTGTTCCCTTTTCACTGCCACCATACTAATTTCAGTTATTTTAGTCTTGTTGTGCTCTTCAGCAGGTAATCCCGTGGTCTCCAAATCAATAAAGACGTATGAAGCGATCGGGGACATTTCCGCGCGTTAAAATGAAAATCCACTAAGTTGCTTACCTATAGCTTCCAGCATTATCGTCTCTAATACTTATGTACTTTTTAATTTAATTATCACTCCTTATAAGTTAACTAATAGAGGTGCACGAGAATGATCAGGCGGGGTCAACTATATATGAGCATTCGGTGACATACCTATTGGGGATTTTCCTGTGTGGCTATACACAAGTGGAATTCAAAATAGTAGGATAAAATACTTAGTGGCATCTTTTATTATTTCAATTTTATGCCAGAAATTTATTACATCATTCAAACGCAATCGTGAATTTAAACATGACATTAAAAAAAGTTAATTTCTTGTGTGTATTGCTCATATTATTTGTATAATGGAACTAAGTAGTAGGATATTTTATTATAACTGTGGCAACAATGTGATTTGTAGATGGCAGATGCCAAAACATGGTTTTCAATATGGCGTTTGATGTTTGTTTTCGTTCGGCATTTCTCTCGTTCGTTTTAACATCGTAATCGCTGTACCAGTTGCATTTCTCTATAAATTTCGTCGTTTTCATCGAGTTGAGCACCTCCTCCTCCTCCGATCTTGTGTTAAGTTGTGGTTGCTTTATGCTGCTGTTATTGTATTGTGAGATAGTGACTCTTGTTGTTTTTACCATATCCAATAGCTGTATGTAATTATGGCAGACAACATTAGAAGAATATGCTTGAAATGTGGGCGATCGCCGAAGGAAGATCCCGACATTAGGCTATATAGATATCCTAACCCCGGACCAACTAACACATTACGGTAAGTACAGTTGTTTTAAAGACACTTTTTTGTTTATATATCGCACATATCGCACATAAAATAATCAAGCTCCAACTTTGAACTTCATTTTAAAGTAAAAACAAACAAAGTAAAGACGTAGAGCAGAGGTAGGAGTATTTTCTCATACTCAGTTCAGTTTTGTCAAAAATTACATGTGACATTATAGCACCGTATGTGTGATATATGTGTATGTTCTTATATATATATTTATGTTCTTATTTCTACACATCTTATAAAAACTAAGAACTTGTTATGTGAGCTTTACTTTTTCTTAGAAATCAAAGGTTGAACGGAATAATTCAGTTAAGTTTGTTTAATAATTAATAAAATTGATTGGTTTGTTTCAGATGTGAATCATAGACCAAGTTTTGTTTTCCCGAGAAAGAGTGGCATTCCTATGCCTTTCAAAAAAAATTATATGCTGAGCATAGTATGTTGTGTAACATTTTAAAGAATCTGCATATACTGATTTTGCCAAGAAAAAAGGACATAACGAATCGGGAAAACAGGGACCACAAGGTAATTTACTTATCTGTTTTATCACTTCTGATTTCAAAATTTAGTTTTCCTGCAGATTTTTTATAAAAGCAGCCTCTATACATAAACATTAAGAAAAAACAATCATAGCAACATGTGTATTATGCACTTTTACATTGTATTGCTTATTCCTGTAAAGTGAAATCTTACAACTTATTTATTGAAAAATCAAATATAAAATAAAAATAAATATTTCCTACATTCACATCAATTAACCTAGCCCAAAGTAAGCACTTTAAGCATATATTCTAAAGGCATAAACAATGATTGGTTTTTCAGCAAGTGCATACACTCTCACATCACCCTATGGAACCCATGCCAGGCCCATCAACATCAAAGCTGGACAGAATGGATCCTCAACCAGCCTCGTTATACCAACATGATATTGTCAATATTAGACCTGTTGTGAAGGTGCTCATATAAATTATTTAATTATCATGTTATGTTATAATTTTATCAGCATGCTATACAACATCCATGATGGAAGCTCAGTTTATCCCCACCGTATGATGAACTCATGGCTTTATTATATTGCCAATATAAAACATCTATGCACTTTAAAATAACTTAACTAATATAATTATTATATATCTGACAAGCTTTTTCTTAGCATGTTGACCATGTTTACTATTTTTAACTTTTCATGAGGATGCATACAACCAAATAGACAATTATTAGATTTTTGTAAAATAAATTACAAAGAAATTATATCATTCATGATAATCAATGCCATGTATTTTACAGGACTGTCACCTCTTGCCATGGAACATATAGCAGGACCATCAATGCCACGACAGGAAATGATGAAAGGTCAGCCAGGGCCATCTCACATACACAGGAACATCACAAATATAAGACCTGTTACTAAGGTATCTATACAAATACTATAAATAATTATTAAATTAAAGGTATTAATTTCAACTGCTGCTTGTTAATGATCTTACTGAAAACACTTGCAGTATATATGATAATTAAATAAAATCTCATATCTCTCATATCATCAATCTCATAATCACTGATGAAAAATATGTTTTACAGGTTGTACATTCACGCAGTCAAGATAAATCGGAAAGAGAAAAGGAATTACATAGAAAATGTCAAATGTATATGAAAAGGGTCTGGAAATTGCGAAATACCATAAAAAAGAAAAAGAGTCTTGATAGTTTAAATGTCCTTCATGTAAACTTTGCATATCAACAACTGGTGAGAAGACTAACCCCATCATTTACTATCCTTTTACAATCCCAATTAAAAAATATAAGAAGAAAAACAAGAGGACAAATGTGGACACTAGACGAAAAAATTATTGCATTAAGACTCTATAAAAGGTCTCCAATGTGTTATAGACTTTTAAGAAGAATGTGGTGCTTACCAACACCAGCAACCCTCAAATCTTTATTAAGTCAATTCGAATTGACTGTAGGCATAAATAAAAAAATTCTTAATACTCTAGAAGAGCATGTGAAAAGTCTAGAGCCCTCTGAAAATCGATACATCTTGATGTTTGATGAAATGTCTATAAAAAAACATTTAGAATATAAATCTTAAGAAGATGTAATAGAAGGATACCAGGACCATGGCCCTCAGCATGGGCGGTCTGAACAAGAAGCAACCCATGCATTAGTCTTCATGGTCGCTGGAATAAGAAAAAAAGAAAAACAGCCAATTGCTTTTTATTTATCTAGTTCATATACAACTGCAGATAGACTAGCAGAGCTCATCAAAGAGGTATATATGTTATATTAAAGATTTTCTTCCTAAAACAATAATGTCCAGTCATAGCATACCAAGCTAATATACATTTTGATTTATCTACCTTATGTTGTTACTTAACAGTGTATATATTGATGTGCTGGCAAATGTATGGACAGTTTAGTATGTACTAAAAATGCTATTTATTTTGTTTGGTCAATTTGTTTCCATGTTTCATTAAATAACCCAAAGTACCGTAGCAGTTAATACTAAATTAGAGAGAACATAGAAATGTGTTTGCTGCAAATTGCTCATTGGAAGAGCATGACAATTAACCATATAAAATTTACTTGTCACATATAGTTAATGCGTATAAACTTAGATACAGTGTCGGATTTGTTTTTTATGTAACAATTGTTGTATTTTTTTTTTAGGTTTTGCATGCATGCTTCAGTGTTGGACTATGTATATCTGCAACGGTATGTGACATGAATGGCGTGAATAGAAGGGCTTTAAGTATCCTGGGTGCAACAGCTGAGAAGCCATATTTCACAATATTAAATAATGAAGTGGTCACAATATTTGACCCCCCACAACATGCCATAAAAATGAAAATGTGCAATTTATTATAAAAAATGTTGTAACTATATGTATCCAAAGATTTTGTACACTAAAAAATCGCCAGTTTCACGACGAATCAGCGAGAGCCCTATTAAGAAAAAAATTAAATATGTATAATAAAACATGATTGAAATCCATCTGCTCTTGTTTTTTTTTTTTTTCCTTCACTATTAGGTAATGCTTTCGATTACGTGCCAGCCCGTTTTTCCATGCACCATATTTCCCATAGAAGTATTTATAAATACTTCAATGGGAATGGAATGGTACATGGAAAACGGGCTGGCACTGACCAAAAAATAATTACTCGTATAAATTTTAAATTCCCCGCCATATTAGTTTTTTGGGGACTACGAGAGATGGCAGTGAAGTCGATATTAGTCGCCATATTTTTTGTATGAAGTTAGCATTCTTCTCCTTGGAGTATAATGTTCTGTGAGAATGATTGAACACTTTGAGTTTGTTTCAGAAACAGGTTTTAACCTGCTGCAGCAGTCAGTGCACTTCAGTGCAGCGACCTTTGTAGTCTGCTTTTACGTAGTAACTAATACCTAATCTGTGGTCTGCTTGTTTTACTTTTTTTTTTTTAATGTTTTCCTTTTTTTTTATTAAGTTTTCCCATAAGGGCAAGCAAAGGATACAAAGCTCATACAAACTGGCTTTAAGTTATTTATTTCTTCATTAGATGATGATGAATGATGATGAGAGCCGATCTATGAATGATGATGTTCATTTTTTTCTTTTCCTTGTTTTCCTTGCTTTAGATCCGTAGGTTCCCCGTCAGTAAAGGTGTGGGTTTTTACTGAAACCTTCCCGTGGACTTCTCGAGAGAGCCGAATAAGACAACTTCCGTTGCTTTGTTTCACTTGCCAACACTCTTGCATGTTCACAAACATTTAGTGATCAATAAACCACCATTATAACGTAATATGTATCAGTATCACAACACTTTAACAAGAAAAACAAAACCATCAAAGAGACGCTTTCCGCTTCTGCCAAAAACTACGTTGTTTAGTACAAAACATATACACCTTAACCTTCAGTGATTTATTTTATTATTATAAGAGCTGATTTATGAATGAAAGATGATCAATGGCTAACGAATGAAAGGCAAAAAACAATGGTTGTCTGTAAAGTCAGTTTACGGGCGATAATTTTACGTGATAGTGTCATAGGAAAACATTGATGAAAAATTGCATACTTTTATGAATTTAATTATTATCACTGAATTATCATTATTTTGTATAATACAAAGAAGGAGTTAATTGAAGATATTTTTTGTTTTTTTTTCTGTTTTATTTTATTTTTATTTATTTTCGATAAATTAACATTAATTTGTTGTAATAAACAAACAATTAACATTAAGTTCTTGTAATGGACCTAGAGGAAGATCTCCAATGAGGTGGACTGACCAGATCAAAGCCAGTATCTCAGCAAACATAACAGAATGCGCTCGTAAAGCTGCCCTGCGAGAAGAATGGCGACGTGTTGTGAAACGGGTCACTCAAGAACCCGCATAATGAACACGACCACTCTGACAAGAGTGTACCGATGAAGAAGAAGAAGAATAAACAATGGAAACCATATTAACTTTTCACTTCATGAAGTGAAAGAGAGATAGATGCGCCACAAGTCGAACGCTTAGGTCGATCGTGCCTCTCTGTCGCTTGCTCCGCGCTCTCGCTTGCACGCGGAACATTCCACTTTTTCGTGCATGTAGCCGGCGTTTATCGAATTATAAGACATTTATAATTTAATGCAGAACATTCCCTCACGTGTAAAGGCTACTCACATGACAATGGCGGAATTGTGGAGTCACAAAACAAGCCACTAACCAAAAGAAGAAGAAGATTTATAAGACGTTATCACGTCAACAGTGCAAAGTAAAGGCAAAAAGTACGATGTTCATACAGCCTCATTTTCAATGAGCGTTATTGATTTTTAACCTCTATGTTTAAGATTAATTACCATTAAGTAGTGAAGCCTCTTCCCTGCCTCGCTCCGTCCCCCTCTTACAACCCCTTACATATAAAACTTTAGATATAAAAATCTAACACTTAAATAACAAATAAAATTGATTGCTCACATATCAGTTTCTCCTTATCTATGGTTTGATATTTGTTTGAGTACCTATTACATTCGATATTGTTTGTATAATGGAGTAACCTAGAGAGCAATCAGATGGCGCTGGTAGCTATTCAGTTTAAAACAACACTTGGAAAAATTCGATAGAAGGGCACATATCAGGATACCGAGAAGTTGCGGGTTCGAATCCCGCCTGACTCCTGCTGTAAGTTGAATTTTTGCAGTCAAAATTACTCTGCTTTGATTGTATGGCTTAAATCAATGAAAATAGATTTTTCACAATAATCTTATGTTAATGTGTCTGGCTATAAGGAACTTTTTGGATCATGGTATGTGTAATGTCTATTTTATTATTTGAATAATATACTAGGCGATGCAGTCGCTAAGCATAAAGCTCCGCTAGCACCATATTGGATCGGAGCGTAAAATCTAAAAAATTTTTTTTGTTTAATGGAAATTTAGCGAATTTCAAAATTCGTCCGTCATCATCTGGTCCTAAGCCTGTTGATTCGATTTCACACAAAAAATATTGAAATCGGTTAAGAACTCGGGAAGTTATGGCGTAACAGACATTGCGCCATTGAAGCTGATCCATGGGAGCTTCGCTCGCTCCGCTCCAATAAGACAGTACCTACATAAATGAAACTTAGAAAGATATAAGATAAAATAATTTTCATTCAATATAAGTATTTACAATGCATGTATTGAAAGTCAGAGCTACGAAAGTTAATCAAAGTGTTTTGTTTGTTAAATAAGTTGTGCTAACGTGTGTTATGGTATTGTCGATTTCTATGCATGTGTTTCCCTGAAATAAAGAAAGGTTAAAACATCGTAGTCTTCATTTCTGTTGCTGAACCTCACAGGAACTTTTGCACAAGGCCACTTGCCTTTGTGCCCTGAACGTTCTCCACAGCATCTATAAATTATTAGATACCAATAACTAGAAGATGATTTAATATGTTTATCATTACACGAAATAATATAGTAAACAATTCTGTCCGTCCGCCGCTATATGTGATGACGTGAAGTTTTGCAAAATTATACTTAATTATTTAACCCAATTAATAATATAATGATTCTGCGAAATGCACAGTTGCACCGTTCACTATTCACTTCTGTTGTGTATTTCGGTCCTGTTTACTCTGAGGTATTTCGGCACGTATCTAAAAAATGACACATGTCAGGTTTGGCGCGCTTGCGTCCGACATTTCGACTTTGAATGTTTTCATCCACCATTGACTTCTTACTTAAACACTACATTCATTGTTTGATACAAACTTACAACTAAAGTCAATCCAAGCCTCTCTTTCGACATGTGATTTTTTTTTATATATAATTTTATATATTTTTCCTTTTCTCAATGCTTTCTAATAAGATAAATTATTTTAACAGAAAAATACTGAAAAACTCGACTTAGCTCACAAGTGAATTCTCAGGCAGGAATTCTATTAACATCATTTATATAAACACTATTAGGTTTATATTAACACTACACCATGATCATGGCGGGCGCTTGCAACAGTGCCGAAATATCAATGACCCTTCGATTGTAAAAGTTACCTTATGCTGTGTTGTAAATTGGACTCAAATCAAAATTGAATTTCATTTAAAAGAAATCATTCCATTTATTTACTATATAGTATTACACTTACTTAAAAGATAGGTATACAATACGTCATTCCTACTTTATCAATAACGTAGGCAAAGCTTTTACCATAGCAACCATGTCTGTTTATCTTTCAATGGAACTTTTAGTTGTGCGTTCGAATATAGTGAATTATAATTTATTAGATTGTGTCGTGTAAAGTAGAAAAAAAAAACATTTGAATATACTAAAAGTGCTTATAAACCAAAGAGGTTTTTACAGTATAAACTTTTTTGGCGCCATAAAATAACGTAGATAAAAAAAGAAACAGTCCTTATTTCAAAATCTTATTAAAAATGAAACATCGTCTCAGTGAGGAACTATTTACATAAATGAATTTGTTTCTGGCTTCGTTTACTAATTTTACAACCTCTTGCCCCATTTAAATTGACCTAGTTAGTAGATATATTGTAGTTAGGTTGCTAACATGATTAACACACGGACAATGAAAAAGCAGCACTCGCGAATATTCTACAAGGAGAAACTATATTTGGCTGGTTCCTGTAAAAGCTGATCGAAAACTACCCGTAAGTCTCAATTTATGTGTAAAGAGTAAAGACCTTAAATGTTATGTAAAATACATATTTCGGAATACATTACTCACTATCACAAACCACCTACGTTAAAATGTGTACAAACTTACATATAATAAATATAATTATATATTTATAGTAATATAAACATCCTGTATACATACATATAGATTTAAATGTGTGTGAATATAACAGGGTCATGGGTGGCGTGCTGACAAAGTTGTTCGCGGCAGGCGATGTACAGGCCGCGGGTTCGGTGCTCGATCGTGTTATATCGCAGCCCAACACAGAGGAGCACACCGTATTGTATAAACTGGCTGATTATAAAAAAGGTGTGTATCTATAGTTTTATTTAATACGTATTATTTTTAATCACAGCCATTTTTCCTCGCGCCAGCATCGATTTGATAGAAACCTTTTATGATATGTAATAGTGGAGAGCACGGTTTCGTTACCCGGTCCTCGCGTCTTTTTATGGGCTAAAGCCGAAAACCAGCGTTTTGCTTAATAAGTGCAAATATATTGCTGAGTTTCGGCCTTTTTGCATCGCTGTGACGCTATTGCTTAATGGTTGTGAGTTGTGTGCGAAGGTTGAATACGGACGTTCGGGCTGCTCGCATATAGGCACTTGCCGCGTGGCCACTCTATCCGTGCTATTAAGCGTCAGATTTAACCGTTACACGAAAGCGTTAGATTTAACCGTTACACGGAAGCGTCAGTTTTTACCGTTACACGAGAGCGTCAGATTCAGTACCGGATATATAGGAGCCCGCTGCCTCCCCACCTCAGTGTGCGTGGCCTTCTGGCTCGCTTTCACTCATGTCAGTTTACGTGGCTGGTGTGGCTTTCTATATCTTTTTCTACTCTATGCGTCCACGCCAGTCACTTTTGAATATCCATTGCAATCAGCTGTTTCGTTTATCCGTTCTGTCGATTATAAATAAACCGTGTAAATCTTAGTTTTTTAACGCTTATTTCCCACGCTTACCTAGACGGCATTTTTTTTTCTTGTTTGTGTTTTCATTTTTTTGTATGTGTGTGTTTTTGATGCAAATACATAATATATCTATATATCTATATTTATGATGAATTGAAGACCTCTGAAATCAGGTGGATTCCCTGTCGGGTCAGTGTAGAAAACGGGATTTGCCGTATTAGTGCGTTTCTGGGTGTTTTGGTACCGTCGGCTTTTATAAATCCCATAAAAGAATAACCTGTTCTATGATTTAAATATTTTACATTTTCAATGTTATCTTGCAGGATAAATTTTATTAGAAAAATAATAGAAAAAAATCGACCCGGATCACAAATACAACTCAGACGCGACTTTGAATATCCGGTCCAAAACACTTAAGTAGATAGGTGTTTAAACAGAGCTGAATTTGGGGGAGGGCAGGCGGGGCTACTACCCTGGGGCCTCCAGAAGAGAAATAAAAAAAAATACAAATTTCCATGGGTTACTTTCGACTATCAAGTTTTGCCAATATTTTTTTTGTGGAATATAGAAGAACTTTTAACATTGTTATAAAAACTGTATCACTCATATTCGCAATTAACGATTTTGATTTTTTATTCGAATATAATTAGAGCCGTCTGTTGCCCCAGGGCCTTCACGCGTCCAAATCTGGGCCTGTGTTTAAATACATGTGCTTTACCGATATATCAGCTTGTTTACAGCTTATCGATGACGTAATTTGATGTGACTTCCCGCCACACACGTCTGGTCCATATCGCTTCCGTTGAATCGTTCGTAACTATTCGTTCAATTCGATGTTAGCTAGGAAGATATCTTCGGCAGAACCGTCGACTTTGGCCGGGTTTTGGGCTGAACCGACAGTTTCGTCAAAGGTGGCTTTTTGGCCGAAACCAAATTTTTGGTCGGACAATACCGGGATTATAACATGCTTTTGGACACTACTGACTGTAGCTGGTTCACTTCTCGATGCCTTAAATCAGATAATATTGACTATTTTACGGTCACGTAAAGATTAATGTTTATTTATGCATTCACAATGCTATGTTTCTATGAGATTTAAAATCAGCTCACAGATAGTGCTCGAAGATGTGATTGTTTTTACACGTATTTTAAATCTCATACAGTCATGGCACATTCCTTGCATATCCATTTGTCAGTCCACGGTAGAAATTGCTACCGATAGCAAACACCCCTCGTCAGTCCCCGGTAACAATTGCTACCATATACAAATTTCCGCGTGGCGTACCGTTGTTTTTTAATTACGATAAATTTTTGAGTTACAGAGATCCAAATATGCTGTGGTGGATTCTTTATTAAATCAGCTTTACGGTAGTATTTTTTGTTTTATCCAAGTTTTATTTTTAGTGAGAAAATCTATCTAAGAGTCCGGCCTTTTTTTCACAATTCGCACAGCATTGGGACTGTTGAGAGGTGTGTGGCGCGCGGTAGCGGCCTGACAAGTGGATACTCTATCTCTCTACCACACTGCTCTGCAATACGCTTGTGGGATTACCATAGAGTCCACTTTTTACAGAATGTTAAAAAACATGTATGTTTAGGAGGTCTCCTATTGGAGACCTACGCGAAAGGTGGAATGGTGGCAGCAGAGAAGCTGATCCGGGAAGAGTTCGCAGCTTACATGTACGCAGGAGGAGCTGGGAGGGTTATAAACCGAGCAGAATACTTGAGGTGGAAGTTCAGAGACCAAAAACAGGTAGGGAAAACTTGGTGTTTCTTATCATCATGTCATTATATCACCATCAAAAGCTTTTAACATCCCCTGTTGAGCACTGGCTCTTTCTCTTATTTTTTATATAAGTGATCTCTACGAATCTGAATCCTGGATATCTTGTCGTTGTCGTCTTATTATGATTATGAAAATAACACTTACTTAAGTATCATTAATATAATACTTACGTGTTATTTTTTGCGAGAATTCGATATTTCAGCGCAGTTGCATACAGCATTTTTACATGCAACGACGACCAATTCCCGTTTCAATTAAAAGTAATGTAAGTTACCGTGAAATATTAAATTAAAATAATATAACGGTAGCGATCCTAAATTTCACACCGTCAGTCCTGGGTTCAAATCCCCGAAAGGGCATGATGATGAAGACGATCCTCTCTTAATTGTATAATGATTATGGGGTACCGTCAACGAGTAGCTTACTGCTTTCCAGGTGGTTCTGCCGATAGAAGCATCGCTCTCCCCACACGACCCCCTAGCGAAGTGGGAAGACCACACGGCCTGCTGGCAGATGTGCTACAGGGGGGCCCTTGGCGAATCACTCTTGCACGTCCTCATCATATGCGACACCAAGGTATCCTGGTGTATTTATAACGCTAATGTCAATCTGTGGGTCTAGTGGATATTTTAGTGTTCTGTACCTCAAAATCGATAAAAAAGCAGGGGTCACTACAAAACAGTTTAAGAAAATTAACTAAGAATAATAGTATCGAACAAAATACTGCAAAAAAGGAACTTTGTAAGAAGACTGAAACTAAAATAAAGCAAAAATGCAACAGACACAATAAAATTAAAACTAGGAAACCCAAAAATAAGGTTCCAATCTCGGTATACCGAGATCCAGAAAAACCGAGATTTGATGATCCAAGGCATGATTTTTCAGTCCCGCCCACTGCGGGATTAGAGGTGCGGGACTTGTGAGATTTGCGGGACTGAAGATGACTTTTTATGGATGAGGGGTATCGATAGCACGTAATGCCCTAAAGGCACTACAGCTTACAAGTCTGGAAGCCAAACGAGCGTTCTCCGTTGCCAATCTTAAAAGATACAAATTACTTTTGGTGACAATACGTTGGGAATGTTGTATTTCCTGCGAAAACACTTCCAAAATATAAAGCGAATTCTTTAAAACTTTAAAATACATGCGTTGACATGGTTTGATTTATGCCACGGTCACCTTAATGGTGACTTAAACTTAAACTCTTAAATAGTATTTTGGCGTTCCTAAATAAATAAATAATTAAAAAACGTGAACTGAACTGATAGCAGCAATAAAAATCAAATTTCAGATCCACACAAGATTAGCTAGAACACTGGTCAAATGTTTCCCGAAGCTGTCTCTGGACGTTGTCGAAGGTGAAGAGTATTTAGGTAAGTAGATAATGCATGGTCGATATCAAACAATACAATTTAATTAAAAATGAATCTTATATCAATGGCATAAGGTACATCAAAACGAATGTGCTGTCGACTGTACTTAAGGCCTGTGTACATTGGTCGAAATAGAATAGTAAGAATAGAAAAAAGTTTATTCAGCAATACACACATCCGTAAAGATATAAAAAGGGTTTTATTTCTTTTTTGCTAAAATGGCTTCATCTTAGCTGTTGCCATTGCCTCAGCTTAAACTGCAGTGATGGTTTTCAAGTGCAAGAGTTTTAAAAATTGGATGACGCAAAATTCCATTTTTGGTGTTACAATAAACTTTTATGCACCTTCATCATCAAAAGAGTACATAGCTTTATAAATTTTTCATAAAATGTAATTTAAATAAAAAATAATCTTGATAAAAAAATCTTCTTTTTTATGTAGATTATTAAAGGTAACTCTTTATGAAATGATATTATGATTAATGAATTTAGGGCGCTCACTTACCACGAGGGACTTTGAAATGTGTTTACCGCACAAAATCTGTGTTTGCTGAAAATTACAATTTAAGGATCTAACTAAGCGTTTTGGTTCCAATTTTGTAATCCGTACGTAAAAGAGTGGAACTCTTTGCCTGAGTCTGTGTTTCCTGATAAATATAATTTAGGGGTCTTCAAGTCACGACTGAAAAGGTTTCTTCTAGACCAGCAGCGCGTCAAATCCTAGATCGCATCGTTCGTTGCTTACAATCAGGCGAGATAGCGGTCAAGCACTGATCTATTTATTATTTTAAAAAATGTTTATAATGCTACAACAATACTAGTGTAACGAGATTAATAAAATAAGCGAATTATAAATTATTATAATAGAAAAATACTAGATTTTTTTCTAGTATTTTTCTATTATAATTATTTTAATTTATAAGATCGCATTGAAAAATGCATAAAATATATAAAAATTATAAGCGAATGATGTTATTTTTTTAATAAAAAATAATATTTTATGATCAAACCACGAGAAAAGATTGTTTATTTACCTTTTGAAGTCATGTAGCTTTTTAGCTAAAAAGTGAAAATACTGGCGGGTTTGCCGTTGATATGTTCGGTTCAGCGTTTTCTGCCAAAAATACCCGACAAATTCTTTTAAAAACATTGCAACTTACCCAGCCATTTGGCATTTTTCAAAGATTGCACTGTATAGGAAAGCTTTTGCTTACATTGTAACATAACTTAGTACATTAAATTAACTTCAAAAATATATATTTAGTAAGTGGCCACATGACACTTTATCGTCTTTCAGAACACAACATAAATTACATCCATATCATTTAGCTATAATATTAATATTTAACTATAATTATTAATTACAACTATCTAGAAAACTGAACAATCAAGAGACAATACAATATTAATTAGATATAATAAAATATCAAAAAAGGTGAAAACCAACCTCATGAATAGGTAAAGTTATTTTGACGAAATTGACATTGTAATATAAAGCTGCGAATTGACGATCAGTTTTTCGCATTAGTTGAAGTGACGTCCATCCAAAATTTGATCGTGAGTGTCGAATCATCACTCCAGAGTTTTAACTGACGACTCGCCAGGTATTTTCGAGACTATCATAAATCCAACTAGGCGCGTCGCGCCAAACTGATCGTGAGTATGTGATCGTCAATCCAACACACACAGGTAGTACACTTCCTAACAGCCCGGCCGATTGAAAATGAAAAGCCGGAGTGACGCCAGTGAATGTGGAAATCGAGTGGGCCTAAAACCATTTGGAGTGAGACGCCCAGGTTTTACGTCTGGACTGACGCCAAAAACTGATCGTCAATGCCCACTTTAAAACCTTCAACGTTTTCTCTCTTCAGGTGCAAGTTCTCTGCACTTGGCGATAGCTTACAGCAATAACGAACTTGTGCAAGACTTAGTGGAAGCTGGTGCCGACGTTAATCAAAGAGCTATTGGTATGATAACTCAGATTATTTTTATTTATTTCTCTTCACAAAGTTTTTTTATTACTAATATTACGTTTAGATTTGAGTAAAAAACTTTGTGGGAGACTCATGGCTTAACAAAACCATAAAAATGTCTGTATAACAGGCCACCAGGAACCACTCAGATATAGTAACATACTAGAATAAATCGATTCGGTCCACAGGTAAGTAAATTCTCAGGCGAGAAACTGATACCGCAACCTTTGGAAGTCCGGTCCAATGCTCTCCCAATTGAGCACGATTGTTGTGATGCCTTCTCTCAAGCTTTTAACTACGCATGCGCACACAAACACATATTAACACACGAGCATAATACTTCCTATGTATTTCTACCATAAACTGTGAATTTGTATGTGTATTCAGTGTCTGTGTACATCACTGTATATGTGTGTGTTTATGTGTATTTGTGTGTGTGTGTGTGTGTGTGTGCGTGCGTGCGCGCGTGTGTGTGTATGTGTTAGCGTCAGCGTCAGCCCTAACTAGAGTATTATCTTTACTTTCTTCTGATGATTGCGCTTCAATTGCTTATGTAATAACATCATCATCCAGGCAGTTTCTTCCTTCCTCGCGATCAGCAGAGCGTTCCTGCGGCTCGTCAGACAAATTACGAAGGCCTCGCTTATCTCGGGGAGTACCCATTGGCCTGGGCAGCTTGTTGCGCCAACGAAGCAGTATACAATCTACTCCTGGACTCTGGCGCCGACCCTGATGCTCAGGATTCTTTTGGAAACATGATACTGCATATGGTCGTGGTCTGTGACAAGCTGGTGAGTGGTAAAGAGTTGGTTTAAGTGGCAGGGTTTTTCTTTTGATTTTAAGAGACGCCATTGACGGTCTTGGATACACTGCGAAGTAATTTCCTATTGTTTTCGGTCGAGTTGATTATTTATTTACAATCATAATCATAACTTTATTTCTCTGAATATGGTACATAATTGGTTTTTTTACACTTCAAGTTCAGCATTTTCTGTCTTCGTCAGCGGCATGGATTTTTTTTATAATTGAAATAATTCTACGAGCTTTTATTTACTTCTCCTGTCCCGTGATCTGTGATGAAATCTAGCTAGTTAAATTTCACCCACTCCCAGTTCCCAATTGAGCAGAAATTATCCATGCAGATGTATATCGCGTGACATTGCAATATTATGATGAAATAGAGCAATAAAGAATTCCACAATAAAACTATACAACCCCCTCGAGTTTGAGCTCGTTTGATTCGTTTTCACGAACTTTTTAAGTAATAATAAAAGTAAATAAAATAATTTTTAAATAATAATAATATAAATAAAACAATTTGATTTATATAAAATAATTTAATAATTAGGAACGTGCCCGATTAAAATATATGACAACCATCATCTTAGTCATCCTGTGATCACGGCTCCTGTAAAGGAGTCGAAACGTCAGGATTAAATATAAAATAAATATGCGCAAAAATCCGTAAAAAAGTGTTTTATTCTAATAATAATAAAAGTTTTGTGTTTAAGAAAGTTTTTTTTAAATGTTTATTATTAATATTGTCTCTACTGATGACAGTATAGTATTTTGTTTTTTATTTAATTTTTTTGCATTCACAATGCAATATTTCTATAAGATATAAAATACGTGTGTAAAAAACAACCACGCCTCCGAGCCCTCAGATGGGATATGAGTATAGTATTTTGCTAAATACGATTGACATTTTTTTCCGAACATCCTGTTTATTGATTCATGGGAAAGCAGTAGTAGAAATATAGATACCCATCATTTTTGTTTTTCCGGTATTTTGCATATTAATATTTTTCTGAAAAAAAAGTGGTCTGAAAAGTGGGGAAAAAATCCGGAAACCATACAGTAAGGAATTTGTCGGATTATAGAGTACGGTCTAAGATCCCCTATAGAGGATCTACTACTAAAGTTTCATAGCCCCGGACTATAGTCCGGAATTTTTTGAAACATTAATTTTTGTAATTCGATAAATTACAGATAATTCTAGGCCGCTACGCTATCAAATGTGGTCAAATTCAAACTGAGCAATAAGAATCAAATCAACACGCGTCGACTACAATACAGTATAGTGGTGGCGCGTGCAATTCAATCATGCATCACCTACGTTAGTGAAGATTTGCCAAAATAATGTTGGTATAATCTACATTCATCACCATCAGTAATAGGCTGTCGGATTACAGATGGCGCCGGATTAAAAAGGGTTCAAATTGCCGGAGTCCAGTATAAGTTCCACTTTTGTGTTCCTTCTCTAGTTGTACTACGAAGAATTACCTCATTACCTCACAACAACTCAATTTGAGATATTCCACTACTGTTTTCGACCAACGAAAACTATCGTACAGAAGTTTAGATACAAGACCATAGGATGTTTCTTGCCCAGGACATGTTCGGGTACGCCCTACGGCATCCGAAGGTTCCGGCAAGCAACGGACGCATGAATCGAGCTGGGTTCACACCACTGACGCTGGCTTGCCAACTGGGTCGCGCCTCAGTCTTCCGCGAGATGCTGGAACTCTCCGCACGTGAATTCTGGCGATACTCAAACATCACTTGCTCAGCGTACCCGCTTAATGCGCTCGACACGCTACTACCTGACGGGAAGACCAGTAAGACCACTACTTCTTACATATAAACGGTTTGAAGCTTACTACACACACCAGCACACAGCAATTAGCAGTACATTAAAAAGGCAGAGTATAGAAATTATAACCTGGATATAAAAACCAATAATATCAAACATGAAGTAACAAACTCATAAATATGTATCTTTTAACATCGACCATAAGGTTTTAATGATTTTTTTTTTTAATTGTGTTCTGCTTATCGTGCTGGTGTGTGTATTATATTATCATCATCATCAGCCTATTAATATGCCCACTGCGTGGACACAGGCTTTCCATATGGATGGAATAGGGAAAATGGGCCATGAACCACCACGCGGGCCCAGGGTGGATTGGTGGTTGCTAACGACTGCCGATGCAGCTAGGAACAGAGGCTTAAAGTACCTTCCGAAGCACGGAGAAGCTCAAAATAGTCACCTATGCAATGATCTTTGGCATAGTTGATTAATTTTCATGATCGCAGTATAACTTCCACGATCGCAGTATTATGTGTATTATATATACAACAGTTGAAATAAACTTAAACGGGATACAACAAAAAGAAACAAGTATGAACTTAAACTAACAATTAAGATAAAAGAAAATTTTGAAAAAGGAAAATGATGTTGACCGCTGTTTTGAGAAAGGTGCCCAAAAAGCTGGCAGCGTTTCTCGTTGAATAGTTACACTTATACGTTGGCCGATAAAGCTGTAAGCACTTTTGTCTCCAGTCGCTTTAATTAAAAGACCGAACATTTCTTTGAGAAAAATCTTTTACTTGATAACATTGAAGGCATTATCATCATTCAAAGTAAATAAAGTTAGACCGGCCTATTCGCCTAATCAGCTCAAAACGGTTATGCTTGTATTGCTACCCTGCTTAACAGAATAACAAATAATATTGGCTGCATTGTTGATACTTTTGAAGGAAACGACTTCGTCTTCTATGGTATATTCGACCTCTTCACACTTAAGTTATATTACTACCCACATCCAGATCCTCTTGATTTTTTAAGCTGACATAAGAACCAGGAATAGAGTTTTAAAAGTAATACGAGTTTTATTTAAATGTCATAATTATTTTGAATTAAAATTAACATATTAGAAATGCCGAAGAATCGAGTGAAGCAAAATAAGAAAAAAAATGCTCATTAATAATGAGAAAGAAATTACGACAGTGTTAGAAGTAAGAAAAAAAAGTTATATTAACATTCAAATTTGTCACCCTGCTTTTGTTTTCAGATTGGAATTCTGCACTATTTATAATCCTAAACGGAACCAAACAGGAGCATCTCAACATGTTAGATGGAGGCATCATACAGAGATTATTGGAAGAGAAATGGAAAACCTTTGCGAGGGTAACAAAGATTTTTACACATCTGGAGTCTTTTACAATCTTTGAAAATTTTGTTTTTGATAACATCATCGTGCATCGATCCTTTAACTCCATGAATAAATTCTAATATATAATAAATTAAATCAATAACGGTCCTGACCGTCGTCACTTCGTATACAATAAACGCACGATCATTGTTTTCATTTAATCTATCTTCTATACTTATAATAAATCTGTAGAGAGGTCAATTCTGTACATGAAATATATTTTCAAAATAACTATCAGGGGGTGATTAGTGATCGATACTGATGCCAAAAATGCAATCAGTAAAATTTTTGTCTGTCTGTCTGGCTGCATGTTCCTTATAGAAACAAAAACTACTCGACGGATTTTAACGAAACTTGGTACAATCATTCTTCATACTCCTGGGCAGGTTGTAGTATACTTTTCAACACGCTACAATCAATAGGAGCAGAGAAGTGAAGGGAAATTTTGGGAAAACGGGAGAAGTTACTCCATTTTTTAAGCTTCCGTCGCGTGTGCAGCCTTAATGGTTAAAGTTACATAGAAATCATGTATGACGGAAATATTCTACATTAAATTGTCTTAAAAATATCCCGCAACAGCATACGTTAATTTTTTATGGTTGACTCACAATAACACGTGTAACTCCTGATAGCTTAGCGGTTCGGAGCAGTCTGATTATATTTGTTTACTCTTACGTTTATAACACTCTCACTCATCCCTTATTTAAAAAAGTTAACATTATTACCTATCTAATAAAAAAAGAATCATAGAAATCGGTATAGAAACACCAAACTTATACATGAAATAAGCCATCGCGCCGTCGCACGTGAATACTGAATCATGCTATAAGGATTATTTTTGTGAGAGAATGAAAGAAAGTGTAAGAGAGTGTCTCGTAACGCGCGGTTTTACTTGGGGCGTCTCAACCCTATGTTGGGGCGTCACAGCCGCATGTCATTTCGAAACAAGCGAACACTTTATAAGGTTTGCATTCGACCGGTGATGACCTACGCGTCCCCGATCTTCTCACATGCAAAGGCATCAGTCCTCAATAAATTGCAGGTGATTCAAAATCAATTCATACGTAGGGCCTCAAATTCTCCCTGGTATGTCCGCAACGCGGACTTGCACAGGGACTTTGAACTCCCTACTCTAAAACAATACTTTTTAAAGGCCTCTGAACGTTTCTTTGAAACAGCAGAGAGCCACTCAAATCCACTTATCCGGGGCGCATCCAACTACACTCCTTCCTCATCCATGAACCCTCTGTCTAGGCAACCTCGGTCTGTCCTGACAGACCAACCCAATCAATTGTCAGCTGACCTGAACCTCCTCTTAGAGGCACAGGAATCAGCCAGCGTAGAATCAATACAGACCCATCAGGTCTACCCCAGTCCTCTCAGATGCCGACTGGCCCCCCTTCTGGGAGCCAGCCGACTAAATTTCATTTTCACGACTGACTGACTGACATTTTCTGGGAGTCAATCGTTTCTTTCTTTGCGCTCTCTCACCTAGGTGAGTAGCGCTTGCGCCACCCCTCTCTAGAGGGGTGGTCGCCTCAAATGACGGCTTATGACCTTCTCCGGGTGGTGTTTAGTCAGTACGAGTCTGACATAACTATCGGGCCGGCCCGAAGTATTTTGCATAAAAAAAATAAAATAAAAAAGAGAGCGAGCTTCATCTTCTTAATATATAAAAATCCAGTGTCACAATGTATGTTCCCAGTGAACTCTTCACCAACTCAACCGATATTGATAAAATTTGGTATTTATGTGTAATTTGGTCTAGAGATAGGATAGTTTTTTTTTTAATTCATAACACAGCAACGCGTGGCCTGATCAGCTAGTACTAAATAAAAGCGGTTGACTTTTATTAAATTAAAAACATAACCTATTATTCTTTTTTTATTTAATTTTTTGCATTTACAATGCAATATTTCTATAAGATATAAAATACGTGAGTAAAAAACAACTACGTCTCCGAGCCCTCAGGTAGGCGGCGACCTGAGGGCTCGGAGGCGTAGTTGTTTTTTTACACACGTATTTTATATCTTATAACCTGTTATTACTGCACTCGCGAAGCGATGCTCTTTTTTTTAATAATCAAAGAACAATTTTTTTTTTAATGTCTGAGATCAAATCGCTAATAAAACTTAAAATTCAAGAATTAATTACCTCTTTTGCCGCAATTATTATTGTAATAAACAATGGAAACCACATTACTTTTCACTTCACTTTATAAACAGTTGACAAACCAGTTCACATGTAGGTTGTGTGCTGCCGCTGTCTCTCTTCTACACGGACGCATCGGCCGATGAAGTAGAAGAGAGATAGATGCGTCACAAGCCGAACGCTTAGGCCGATCGTGGCTCTCTATCTCTTTTTCCGCGCTTTCGTTTGCCCGCTCGGCTCAGGCAGAACGTGACATTTTATCGTGCGTGCAGCTGGCGTTCATAGATTTACACTCGAGAGCAATGAATCCGGGTCACTTAAAGAATCCTAAAAATCTCGGAAACTAAAAATGCTAGGTTAATGCAATAAATTGTATTTAATAGACAATGTAATACTCCTTAAATGAAGGTATTAAAACTTCTTAGTTATTGTAAAGTTATATCATAAAAAAATCAAATTTGAAAAAGGGCCACTTTCGAAGATGGAACTACGAAATTACAGCATTTGGTTTTGCTTTTGTTTGTAATCTGTCATTTATGTGGGTACATAAACCATGTTGATAGTGCTCTATATTCATTATTCAAGCTGAAATTATGTCGCTTACGCCTGAAGAATGCACCAGAATACTTACAATGCTGGAACCCGCCCGGAGTCAGCGCGATACAGCCAGGACTGTCGGTGTGTCGCTGTCAACAGTACAAAGAGTTCTCCGACGTTACGAAGAAACTGATTCTAACCTACGCAGACCAGGAACGGGCAGAACCAGGTGTACCACAGCACGAGAAGACCGATACTTGGTGAACACCATGCTTCGAAATCGCTTTCTCACAGGAACTGAACTCACCAATCAGTTTCGACGCCTCGGAGGAAGTAACCCAAGTGCATGGACAGTAAGACGTCGGCTTGCTGAATCTAACTTAAAACCCCTTAGACCTGCAAACGGCCCTAAACTGGACCGTGGGCATCGTATTTCAAGACTAAGATATGCCCAGAGCCACGTAAATTGGAGTATTGAAGATTGGTCAAAAGTTATGTTCTCCGACTAATCAAAATTTATGCTCTACAAGCACGATGGAAGACACAGAGTGTATCGAAGACCAGGGGAAAGATTCAAGCAAGCATGCATCGAAGAAAAAGTAGCCTACGGTGGTGGGTCTGTACTTGTGTGGGCCGGAATTTCTTCTGAAAGTCGCACAGAGCTGGTGATCATAGAAAACGGCTCTTTAACTAGCGTAAGATATGTGGAAGAAATCCTCAATGATCACGTTGGTCCATTTATGGTCAATTTAGGTGAGGATGCTATATTTATGCATGACAATGCCCGACCTCATACAGGTAGGATTGTGAATGACTACCTTCAAGAGATGAACATTACTCGTATGGAGTGGCCAGCGCGCAGCCCGGATATCAACCCGATCGAGCATGCTTGGGACGAGCTAGGCAGATGCGTAAAACAACGAAACCCTCCCCCAATCACGCTTCGTGAGCTCAAAATTGCTCTCACAGAGGAATGGGAGAATATTCCCCAAAATCGTATAAGGAACTTGGTGTACAGCATGCCAAACTGCGTAAACGCAGTAATGGAAGCACGAGGAGGCAATACGAAGTATTAAAATTCAAGAAAATCGTAATAAAGTTCAAACATTTCATGTTTCCTATTTTTGTTTTAAGGAGAGATCAGCAGTTTTTTTCTTTATGTAATTTTGTGTTAATAAAATGTATGGTGACTCATATTTTTTTTACTTTCATTTAAGGAGTATTACATTGTCTATTAAATACAATTTATTGCATTAACCTATCATTTTTAGTTTCCGAGATTTTTAACATTCATTAAGTGACCCGGATTCATTGCTCTCGAGTGTATAAGACGTTATCACGTCAAAAACTAATCATGTTCCATTTCTTTACTTACAGAAAAAGTTTCTTAAGCGTTTGATGATTCTGATGCTGCATTTACTTCTGTTGTCTGTATCGGTATACCTCCGCCACAGCAGTGTGGAGGCAGAAGAGAACCCCAATTGGGGACTGGAAATAGATGATGCTAGAAGTGGAGTGAGGCTTGCATGTGAATTAGGGACGATTGCAAGTACCCTATGTTACATTATATTGCAACAAGGAGACGAAATCAAGAATCAAGGATTGGTGGCGTATTTTAAGACTTTGGTAAGTTTTTGCTTCTTGTTCTTTTGAGGCAATGGGTGTACCAATAGTGCGAATAACTTCCAAAGTAACATAAAGATCAATCAAGATGAAAGATGATCTATGATCTGTGTACAAATTGGTTTACCGATTCGTTGTGGATGGCACGTCTGCCGTGCCGCCACTTTTGCGTGTGGCGTTAGCCACTGGAGCCGTGTCATTTTTAAATCGATGGTAACTCCTTCAAATTAAGTTTAAGGGTAATCTACCCAGAATAAAACTATCTTCATTTTTCACGTAAATTAAGCTCGTAGCAAGTAGTATGTCGCAACGAATCGGTTAAAATATTGTCCAGTTTGACAGCACCGTCATTCCTTTGTGCCGAAATTGTGTTGATCGAAAACGTGACCAAATTTGTCTAGGCATCCCACAGTGCAAATTCGTCTAACCCCTAATCTAGGTCATCTCCCAGGAAAAATGTTTTATCTGAAAAGGCGTCAATTTAGCTAGTTCTCTCTGAAATTAAAACGAAGATGTGCGAACTCATAAATCTTATGCCAAATTTTATGGACAAGGTATAAAGGTTGTTGGTATTGATCGAAATTTTACGAAAGTTTAATTATGAAGAAGATTTAATTCCTTTCGTGATTGCCACGAAAAATATAAAATACAAAATAGTTTCTTTTGTATTTGAGTCATTTTTTGATTTTATCATTCCATGTTTTTGGGCAATTCCTACAATTACACTTTGGCTGTTCACATTATTTATTTAAAAAGGTTATGAAGCTGATATAAAAATGGCGTAACAAGCTCTTAGGTTGCCTACTAATTGTTGAGTACAATTTGTAACTTTTTACTTACTATTTACTTAGCTTACGTTTTTTTTAGTGTTACAGTTTTTTTTCTTATATCATCTTGGTTTTTTCATTAAGCGTTTTTATTGATTTATATCTGTTACTGTTTCCTCAGATGAACTATGCACTCACATGTACCAACCTTATATGGATTACTCCGACAGTCAAACTGAACAGTGAAAGTTCTTGCGCTTTAATTTTTTTTTTAATAATACAGTAACAATAAAATGAGGGACAATATAAAATATCGTTTATATAAAAAAAAAACTAGGCTTTTACCCGCGGTTTCGCCCGCAATTTTTTTTTTCAATAAAAAGTGTCCTATGTTACTTCTAATACCTCCAAGAATATACATATGTACGAAGTTTCATGATGATCGGTTTAGTAGCTTTTGCGTGTAAGCATAAAAAACAAACTTACATTTTAACACATTTATAATATTAGTAGGGATGAAACCTTGAGAGATAATAATTGATGTCTTAGTCTGATAGGGCTAGAGCTTTATAAAGTTTATGAGGCCCCACGTTGGGCGCCAATAGCCGTCTTACTTTTACAGATCCACGAGCCTGCTCAATTCATATTCCTGACTTCTAACATCCTCCTGCTGGCGTGTATCCCGTTCCGCCTCACCCGTCAAACGATGCTGGAAGAGGCGTTACTAATTTTTCTGCTGCCAGGAATTTGGTTCCTTTTAATGTTTTTTGCGGGGTAAGATTTCTATTTATGATGAAATAACATTGAGGACGTCTTAACAGTACTGAGGCTGTACCATGACCTCTTTTCATGGTTCAAGTTCAACTGTTAAAGAGAGACGCCGATATAGACCGTACATAGCGGTGTCTCAATTGGATAAACGAACTTGACACCTAGCTAAAATGAACACAGTACCCAATTATTACAACATTGACGGTGACGCGAAATTCTTAGCAATGCTTGCATGTACAAATATTATTATTTCAACTTGAATCAATATTTAAAACAAACCCAATAATCTGACGGTAATTTCTGGGGAAAGTGTTTCTGTGGTTTTATTTTTCTTATCTCTGGTGAACTAAACTAAACTGTCATGACAAAAGGGAATTTAAAAAATAGTCGATAAGGTACTTACTTGGATATTATAGGTTTATACATATATAAAAATATTTTACAACGGATTTCACTAAATGGGCCACTGACCAGTGTACACATTAATATAATTTTAAAAATTATTACACAGATTACATTTTAACCGACTATTACGACCGTTTAGTGCAATGGTAGTGATCCTGCCTTTCGCACCGACGATCCTGTGTTCGAATCCCGGAAGGGGCAGATGTTTGTGTGATGAATACGAGCATTTGTACCCGAGTTATGGATGTTCTATATATTTCTATAATTAAAACATATCCATGTATCAAGTATGTATGTCTATCCGTTACCCTAGTATCCATAACACAAGCCTTACAGTGCTTACTTTGGGCTAGGCTAATTGGTGTGAATGTAAAAATATTATCATAATTACAGACTTGTTAAAATTTAGTAAAATCACCACATTTTTCGGTTTTAAATGGATTCTCAAGCGATTAATTTAACAAAATATTTAATTTTATTAACAAGCGTCAATACTACGACAGCTAAATAAACTTTTAAACGCTGATTTAGTTTTGTGTGATCTATATTATAATGTATATTGTGCTTGGCCTCTAAGAATCTCCCTTACGTTACTGTTCTGTCGAGAACCCGATAAAATTTCAAGCGTGAAGTATGTAGCTGCATACTTTTATTCCTTGTGTTTGGCAGAAAAAAGCGCTTGCGAGCGCTTGTAAGAAAAATTGCGGATTGTGTCAGCGCAACTGAAGTTAGCAAACGTGTCCTGGCCGAAAACTGTATAGTTTTTTTTTTTCAGCGCTCGTAAGCGCTTTTTCTGCCAAACACAAGGAATCTCTTTGACAGTTCAAATCATATTTAGTTCTTACACATTTTAATAAAACACTTTTTTACGGTTTTTTCGCATAATTTATTTTATTTAGCTCCTGTAAAGCAGTCGAAACGTCAGGATAAACATAAAATAAATGATGCGCAAAATCTGTAGAAAACTGTTTTATTCAAATTCAAATCATATCATATTATTCATCCCTACCTTACTTGATTATGATGGCATATAGCTTTATTTTAACTGTATGTTAATACGTTTTTATCGTAGTATTTATTAAGTAAGTAAGTAACATTTAAAAAAAAAATAGTATAAGTTGCGGAAATTAAATTAGGTCTGCAATACATGCTGCTGTTTGCAAATACTGAGCGAAGCAATCAGATTTTTGAAGGGTGATTATTCCTCGATGGTATGTCCGTTTTCAAAACTTTTTTTTTCCACATTGGTCACGACTACGATGTAAGTTTTGGCGCCAAATTTCATCAATGTAGTCTCAGCAGTTTGGCTGTAATCAGCTTTTGAATTTTTCTTTCGGTGATTATTCCTCCATGGTCAAGTCTATATTTTTTTTACAAAGCCTATGTCCGTCATGTTATAATCATGTATGTTCATGCCAAAATTCATTCGAATCGGTTGAACCATAAAGTAGCAGGAGGGAGACAAGCGAAATTTGTGAGTTGCCTAAAAGAGAGCTTCGCTCAATTATTTGCACGCATTTATTTTGTATCTATTTCTTGCTAAATAGATAGAGCGACCAAAAGCTAACTCTATATCATTACTAACCACCATGTTAAGACATATAGAAATGTATTTATGTTCTCAAATATCTTTATATCTATTACATACATTTTTGAAGTAAAACTTCTTTACGCACGCTTGTTTTAGGAAGTAAGCTGGTGAATGCGTGACGAGAGCGTTACGAAAAGTGTGATCGGCCGAGATATAAGTTAGTGAAGATAGTAAGAGAGAGATACGTTTCGTTTATTACTGTGGGGGCAAGAGAGTGAGGTGCGAGCACACATTTTCTTTCTCTTTTTCTCTCATAGCCACCTTTCGTATATCTAATTTATATCTATATGTATAGATGGAGCTAAAGAAGTTTTATTTCAGTCGTGAGGTCTAAAAAACCCTCGTTTTTTTCATGTGACTGAAAAAATGTCATTAACAATAATCCTGGTGTAATTTCTAACCTTCCCAGCGCCGTCCGGCTAACCGGTCCGTTCG
This sequence comes from Calamotropha paludella, assembly GCA_927399485.1. Taxonomy (NCBI): domain Eukaryota; kingdom Metazoa; phylum Arthropoda; class Insecta; order Lepidoptera; family Crambidae; genus Calamotropha; species Calamotropha paludella. The sequence goes on from OV656822.1 coordinate 2,017,721, forward strand.
TGACGATGATCTACAGCATGATCACCGGCGACATGTTCACCTTCGGCATCATCTACTGCATCGTGCTATTCGGCTTCTCCCAGTCCTTCTACTTTTTATACAAAGGTACAATAATTACAATTGGGAGCCATTCATAATACATAATTTTAATTAACATTAAGTCACTTGGTGTACTAATCTAAAAGCATAAATTGACATACATACATTGCAGGTTAGGTTAGGTTGGGTTAGGAAGCTATTTCTAATTATGCCAAATTATAAGTATGCGTTCTAAAACTGGGCGATGCAGTCGCTAAGCATAAAGCTACGCTAGCGCCATATATTGGATCGGAACGTAATACCTAAAATAAAAAAATAAAAAATTCGATGTGAATTTTAGCGAATTTCAAAATTTGGGCTCCGTCACAATTTGATCCTAAACCTGTTATTTCGATTCCGCACAAAAAATATTAAAATCGGTTAAGAACTCGGGAAGTGAACGCGTAACAGAATTTCGCTCACTTCGTTTGCTCCGCTCCAATTATGCGTTTTTTCTGCGAAATAAGGTAAATCCCATTTAAGTTATTTTTATAGAAGAATACTATAAAATATCGACTCGGCTCATAAGTGAATTCACAGGCGGGAATCGAACCCGCAACCTTTGGAATTCCGGTCCAATGCTCTCCCAATTGAGTAACTGAGCCATGTGAACACCCCTCGAAATTCGAATGTAGCGATATAGCGTTGTGTCATCGATGAGAAGATTTTTACAAATATATAAAATTATAAAAGGTTTCATCATTATTATTTTTGATCATAATAATTTATGATGGTTCGAAAATGAACATTATCTTGTGCTCTTTCGCATCTGTAGTCGTGAGCATCCACCAGTACTCTCTAAGCCCACGACGGTGATTTAATTGAGAAGGAAGTCCTTTCTTTCAACGGCAGGGGCATTAACAGGCTGCTTCTTTTTAGAAAGAGCAAAATTATTGCTAGATTATATATAGTGATGATAGTGAGTAATAGTCGTTACTATAGGCCTAAGAAGAAAGCTCAAGGTCACCCAAATGGCTATGGAACTTATTATGCTCTGAGTTTCCCTACATAATCAAATCAGAACTGAGGAAATCGGTAGGAGATCCAAAGTTACCGACATAGCCCACAGAATTGCCAAACTTAAGTGGCAGTGGGCGGGGCAGATAGCTCGTAGAACTGATGGCTGTTGGGCCAGAAAAATTTTCGAGTGACGACCACGGACCGGAAGACGAAGTGTAGGCTGACAGGTCTTCCACTCCGTAGATCGACGATCTGGTGAAGGTTGCGAGAAGTACCTAGATGTGGGCAGCGCAGAACCGGTCGTTGTGGAGATTCTTGGAGGCCTTTTTCCAGCAGTCATTTGACTGAGACGTAGTATGTCATCATTAGGAATGAAATGCTGCTATACCTTGTCCAATGTAGGATGATACTTTTGACAGTTGACACCTTTATAGAGGGTATAAAGTTGCTATTGCAATGTCAAGCCAATGACATATTTGCTTGACATTGCAATAGCAACTTTATAGTAATTTTTGGATCTTGCAATTAAAAACAAAGAATGGTCACGTTGGTCATGTCACGAATAAAAACAATGCGATTTTCAGGTTATCCGAATGTGCAGTCAACTTTGTACTCCAGCTACCCTAGCACCTGGATGGCGCTGTTCCAGATCACTCTCGGAGATTACAGCGTATGTGAATTTTATAAAAATGTTTCAATAGTATAATGACTAGCGACATGTTGCGATATAAAAATTCATAACTTATTTATTACACTACTGAACTTACACTGGATGTTCAAAAGATCAACCGTCAATGTATAGTTTTCTCTTTTGCTATAATTTAATAATGCTAATTTCGTTGGTCCTATGAAAGCTATAAATTAATCAGATTTTTTAAAAGACATCAAAAATGAATTACAAAAAATATAATTCGAAATTTTTTCTTATTAATTTTTGGTCTTTTAAAAAAACTGGTTTTTATGAAATTAAATTAATCAGATTTTTTATTTAATAATCTGATTTTTATTTATTAATCAGATTTTTTATTTATTAATCAGATATTTCATTAAATTCGTGTGAGGTAATTCATGGATGGCCCCTAAGCTATTGATACATAAATTTCTCTTAGTACTCGGACCTGGGCATGACGATATACCCGAACCTGACGAAGACGGTGTTCGCTGTGTTCATGGTGTTTGTGCCCATACTACTTCTCAACATGCTGATCGCCATGATGGGCAACACGTATGCGCATGTCATCGAGCAATCCGAGAAGGAATGGGTCAAACAGGTATAATGTCTACAATTTCCAATTTACTTAAAAAACATACATGACTTAACTAACCCCCACACTAGGCATTGCCTGTTCTATGGCGAAAATATACGATAAATAAATACGTTTACCATCTCTTATTACAAAATAATAATTAGTAGAAACAAGGCTATAACTCCACGCATTTTTGTCTTTTAAATAATCATCGATATGGTATTAGCCCTTGTTCATGAGTGCGTTTTTAACAACCTTTTTAAACTTTTCGAAGGGTTCAAAAGTTCAGTCAACTTGTGTGGAACTTTCTTATAAAAAGTCACAACTCTACCCCAAAAATAAGCCTCTTAAAAATCCTGAAGCTTGGAACAGCAAGCTTATTCTTGTTTCGTATATAAGTATAGTTTAGGTGTGTAATAAGCGTATGTTATTGAAAGTGGGCGAAGATCGTGGTGTCACTGGAACGTTCAGTGGCTCAGGAAGACGCGCACCGATATCTGCAGGAGTACTCCATCGGACTGGGTCCCTCTGATGACCCTCGATACGAGCAACGCGCCGTCATGGTCATCAAGAGCAAAGCCAAGACTAGAGCCAAGCAGCGCAAGGGAGCTCTCACCAACTGGAAGGTAATATGCTTCGTCCCAACTTGATATCTCCACCTCTATTCCTGAGCAAAAAGGTTCTTAGACAGGCAGATGACAACGAGTTGATCCTATAAGGCCTCCACTTATGAGGTACAGAACGTTAAATGTCTACTACACAATAAGATTGCCTATCTGTCGGTCTTCTACAGAATTTACTTTGGAGAGTGTGCGTGTGTGAAATTAGTATAAAGAGCTGCATTTGCTCATACCGCCATCTCCCTATATCCATCGGACATCCAGACGCACTGCGGGCTATCACCCTTTCTTGGTTGTTATTCCTACCGGTCGCTTCTGAACATCATTTCTAATGCACACAGCGAAGGTGTGGAGCTCCCTCCGTGCGTCTGTATTTCCGAGTACTTATAACCCGTCCATTTTCAAAGCCAGGGTGAATAGGCGCCTTCTGGGTTAGCTCGTTCCATCGTGGATCCTGTCTTGGCCCCGGGCTTAATTGTTACAAGAGCAAACCCATTCAAAATAAAAAAGCTACTTTTTAATTGTTTATTAATGAAATTTTTAAATATAACTACTTTTTATCTGATATTTGCACATACTTTATATTTAATTTACATTTTGCAAGATAAAAGAATTTTGATTTGTATAAATTTAACAGATAGAATCGGGCCCGATTAAAAAATTGTGAGAGTTGTGATTAAATATAAATTATGCGCGAAATACCGTAAAAAAGTTGATTTATTTAAACATGAAGCTCGAATTATATTCTTATAATCTATTCTGTGGTCTCCCATCAAATGACGGTGGCCGGTAAGGTTTCTTAACCTCTGAAATCGGACCGAACGCGCTAATCAATGCGCCAACGAGCTCCATGCATTAACTACATTTTATTTTTTATAATCTAATTGCTTTTTTATTCGTTTTTTTTTTAATTGAGGACCTGCCTGTTACACTTTGTATTTAGGTATATTTTTAATCGGAATTTCCGATTCAAAAAAAAATAGTCAAATAAAATTCTATTAAAAAGGTTTCGTCAAATTCAATCAAAATTGTCTATGTCAACGTGACTTTTCCGATTTTTATCTGATTGAGGCAAAGGACAATAAAAGTCATTCTGCCCAATCACACCAAAATAAACAGACCAATTTTCCTGTTTATTATGAGCTGTTGGTTGATGAGTGATTGTGATGCAGCGCGTGGGCAAGGTGACGATATCGGAGCTGCGACGGCGAGGCATCAGCGGTGAGGAGTTACGCCGCCTCATGTGGGGACGCGTCTCCATCTCCACACCCACGAAGGCGCCCAGGTCAGTCCATGCTTAATCTGAACAGAGTCCGTGATCAGTTTAGAACCGAGCAGACAGCGATTTCCCCAACTCAACGTCTTGTGCGCCTGTTTTTCATCTCGAGGGTGCTTGGCTTGTTTTACTCCAGCCATCCCAACTCTGCCAGGAACGCTCCAAGCGCCCTCGCTTTGATCACGACTTTTAGGCTGCCCGGTGTATCGAAATGTCTTGCCCGGTAGGGTGCCACTCCCCTACATTCCCTTAGGATATGGGTGACTGTTTCTTCAGTGTCCATGCATCCTCTGCATGGAAGGCTGTCAGAAACGCCTATATTGAAAAGATATTTGTTAAAGTTGCCGTGACTAATAATGGCGCCTGTGACTAAACGCAGTTCCGATCTACTTAGCTGTAATATTGTTTTGGAGAGACGAACATTTACCCGCGGCAGTGATAGTTTCGACAGATAGACAGAGAATAAATCTCAATGTGCAGTCAATAGCATCAACCTTAACAAATACTAATAAATTTCTCCATTCGATTTTCAGCCTAAAGTCTAACATATAGATTTGAATAACAATTGAGACCATTTGACAGTTAGTGTTATAATTTTACTACTATGGGCGTGGATCACTTTTACCACTAGCGTTTAGCTAATCATGACTGGTTACCGGGGATAGTAAAAGGAATTAATTCCTAATATTCTTTTTTTAAACAAAAATTTTTGCTTCTGTTCCGTGATATTCATCTTGCCTGTTTACATATGTAGGTACTGTTAAAATAATCACGATTTTCATTTTTAGAATAATATTCAGAGATTATAAATTTCCTATTGATAGGAGACCCACATATTATGAACATCAAGGGATAAGTCCTAAGCACAGAATCCGTTATACAAAATAACAGTAACTTTGTCTCTCTCGAAATCAAGTATTTAATGAAAATTCAGTACTGTTTTTCTAGCAAGGGCGGTAAAGTCATATGACAAATAGTTTATTTTAAAGAAATTTTCTAAGAGAAAATATTGGCCCATTTGTTGTTTTCTGATATAGATTATATTCTTAACTAGCTGTCCCGGCCACGCGTTGCTGTGCCGACTGCTGTGCCATCTGCCGGACTGATTTGTGAATCTAAACCATTCTCAGTTCCCCTTTAACACACACAAAAAAATTCATTCAAATCGGTCCAGCCGTTTAGGAGGAGTTCAGTGACATACACACTCACAGAAGAATTATATATATAAAGATTTCACAAAAATGTGTGGTGTAATCTTTTCCCGCGATGAAGTAATGTTTCTTTGACATTTGTGACACATATTGGCTTTAGTGGTGTATGATGTTTTAGTGATAAACGTCAAAAAAGATTTACTGAAATCAAGAAGTTTTAATTCAATTTCAAATAACGGAAACTATCTGAACAAACAATGAACTGAAGAGCATTAATTCCGTCATAAAAATAATCTGAGTTAATCGTTAAAGTAATTTTACTTTAAAAATTAGAATCGCTCGATTATGTGCAGACGAGGGGCGGCTGCCGGTCCGGAGGCAGGGGGAGGGGGACGTACTGCGGCGGGAGAGGGGGTAGCGCCAGCGCTCTGCTCCGCCCTCACTGTCACTGCACTTGGGGATCTCGACCTCACAACATCTGGTGAGTCAAGCTTAAAATTGTAAACAGAATATAAAATACGTATGTAAAAAACAACTACGCCTCCGAGCCCTCAGATGGGATTCGAACCCACGACCTTTCGCTATCCGAAACTAGGGCGACTGCTCTGACCAGCTGAGCTACCGAGACGCTGGCAAACGTGTCGAATTTTACAAACGTATTTCAACTTCTACTATGAGCTAGTATCGTTCCACCAATGTTGAACGCTAACTACCTTCAACATCGAAAGTAATATTTTTACAAATATTAAACAATCGATTAAGATGGAACCAGCTATAATTATGTTTTTAATTTTTTTTTTTTTTGCATTCACAATGCAATATTTCTATAAGATATCAAATACGTATGTAAAAAACATCTGAGGGCTCGGAGGCGTAGTTGTTTTTTACATACGTATTTTATATCTTATAGAAATATTGCATTGTAAATGCAAAAAAAAAAAATTAAAAACATTGTAAACAGAAGTTTACTTCGCCGAATGATTATATACGAGGGTGGATTGAAAAGTTCTCGGCCTAACATATATACATTCAATTCTGATAATCAAATCTACCTACATTATTTAGTCCAATTCAGACTACTTAATTGTGTGAAGTTTGAAACGTGTGCGATAACTAGTTTTGATTTTATAAACTTTTTAACATAGCAAACGGGCGTAATTTCCGCGAATGGAGCACATCGAGTAGCGTACCGTCATTAAAAACCTCCAAAAAAATGGGCTATCATCAAAAGCCATCTATTATGATATGGTCAGTACATTAGGGGAATCTGCTCTGTCATATTCATTCGTCAAAAAATGGATAGCAGAATTCAAGCTTGGTAGAGAGAGTGTGAAAGATGAACCCCGCTCTGGAAGGCCTTCGACGTCCACAACTGACGAAAATATTCAAAAAGTGCTTGATTTAATTATGGGAGACCGCAGATTAAAAGTTAGAAAGAGAGCCAAGATTATAGGCATCTCTTATAAACGCAGTCGAAACATCATTGTCACCAAGTTGGGTTTCCACAAGGTGTCTGCGAGGTGGGTTCCGCGTCTGCTTTCAGTCGAACAAAAAAGGACGCGATTGACTATTTCACGCGACTGTTTGGAGTTATTTGAAGCCGATGCAGATGAATTTTTTAATCGTTTTGTTACTATTGACGAAACATGGGTTCATTACTGTACACCGGAAATAAAGCAACAATCAAAACAGTGGAGAAGATCTGGTTCACCACCCCCTTAAAAGGCTAAGTCGATTTTGTCGGCTAATAAGGTAATGGCTTCAGTATTCTGGGACTCGAAGGGTGTGATTATGATCGATTATCTTGAATGGGGTCAGACTATAAACTCCGATTACTACTGCATCTTACTGCGTCGTTTACGAGAGGAAATTAAAGAAAAACGTCCAGGAATGATTAGAAGAAGAGTCCCGTTTCATCAAGATAACGCCCGTGTGCACAGGTCTGTGAAATCGATTGCTGAAATCCACAACTGTGGCTCTGAACTCTTACCGCATCCACCTTATTCACCTGATCTGGCACCATCAGACTTCTTTCTGTTCCCCAACCTAAAAAAGCACTTGTGAGGTCAACGAGTTTCGTCAAACGATGAGGTCAAAGCAGCAGTAGACGCATATTTTGACTCTAAGGAAGAATCATTTTTTTTCAATGGTCTAAATGCTTGGAAGGGCAGGTGGCACAAGTGAATTGAACTTGATGGTTATTATGTAGAAAAATAAAAATATAATAGATTTTGTATGTGTTTGTTTTCTTGGTTAGGCCGAGTACTTTTCAATCCACCCTCGTATATCAAGATCCTTAATGCGTTTAACTATGTTCTGACCTAACCTAACTGTATTAATAATAATAATAATAAATTGTCTTACATTCACACCAATTGGCCTAGCCTAAAGCAAGCACTGTAAGGCTTGTGTTTTGGATACTAGGGCAACGCACATAGAGTCTGTTCATACTGACTTGTCATATTTTGTAAACAATCTTGACACAAATTTTTAACAAAGTCCATAATCGATTACAATAAATCGTTATTATAGACTGAAACCTAGTTATCAGTTGATTTTTAATGCTGCATTTTCAATAAAAAGAAGTGCCAAGATTGTTTACCAAATAGGACAAGTTAGGATGAAAAGACTGTACATATTATGATACATAGATATAATATAAATACCCATGATTCAGGTAAAAATGCCGTTACACGTTTGTCTGCCCTTTCCAGGACTCGCACAGTTATGATGCAAACAAAAAATTGTCACTTGATTTAACGACCTATCCAACCCAGGCCTTTGGAGTTTTTGGAGCCTTAGAAATAAAAACAAAAAAAATTATGAGAATTTTAACACGCCTGAAAAATCGGATCATAAACGATTTCATTGTTTTCCAGATACCACATTAAAACAAAATACTCCCGACCTTCTTGTAAATGGAAAAGGTCAACAGTTCTTGGCGCCAGGTTTTACACAACCTCCGATAACCTCATCTGCGAACCAATTGCTGATCCCAACAACTACTGCGTCACCATCACCACAATTTCCGGGACCAACAAAAACTGCTACGTTATCGCAAACGGGTCAAATTCAAGGTCAATTTGGACAAACACAGGGTCAATTGGGACAAACACAGAGTCAAATGGGACAAGTACAGAGTCAATCTGGGCAAGTTATTGGTCAAATGGGGTTGCCCCAAACAGGGACAGTACAAACTCAAGTCGGACAGCTGCCAATCCAAATGGGACAGGTACAGGCTAAAACAGGAATAGACACAAAACCTATGGATACACGAACTATGCCGGGACAGAAAGTTCCCATGACACAGTCTTCGGCTTTGGGAGTTGTGGGATTGCCAACACAGATTCAGAATTTACCGTTGGAACAAACTCCAGGTAATAACCCTTGCTGTTTTCCACTTTCCATTATAAATCACTAATGAATTTCGGATCTTTTTGTTCATACATTTTCATTGGATTTTCTAGATTTACAGTTGTTCTCGTTGAACATACTAGAGTATATATCGGTAACTCAATAATTGTAATAGTTAAGGTTTAATGTTATTTTTAGTATTCTTTTTTTATTACTTATAATCAGGGGTGTTACGGATATTCGCATCTGCAACTGAAAATGCGGAATATTCGCATTAATTCAGACATCTTCGTCCGCAATAGCATCCAAAGCAATTAATGCGGATTCATATCCGCAATGTGTATATGTAAAGAAAGTGGTGCGTGCCGGCGCACAGTGAGACCATTACAATAATGTTTATAAGAAACCAAAACTTATTACTTTTCTTCACTGTTCATAATCATTATCGTATTTTACAAAAAAATACTAAACGAGAAATCCCTTGACGTAAAACCAATGTTGCCATTTCAGACTAATAGCTACCAATCAAATAAATAAATAAAAAGTTAATTAAGAGGTAGAAAAATAAAAGTTTTCTTTTTATAATTCAAAAATAACAATGATAGCACTTTACATGGCTTTTAGTATTTCTTAACCTAAATTTGCCAGCAGTAAATTCTTTAAAAATGCTGAAATCCGAATACCCTAGTTAAAATTAGTCCGTAGTTGGGTAATTCAATTATGTTGCCATTGTTTACTTGTGAACAGTTTGTAATTTCATACTGGTGAAGTTTATATTTTTAATGAATCCTAAAGTTGCTCAACTAGTGAAAGAGGAAGTATACCGAGACTACCTGTTCGAGCTGATGTCCATCGCAGAGTCTTCAGGTGGGCAGGACCCTCGCGTGCACCAGCTGGCCGAGCTTGCCTCCGACCTGGGCCACGTGCCAGTCATCGATCTCAACATCAGCGTAAGCATATGTTTTATACTGTCTCTAGGGCTTCCAATCCTGCATGCCCTTGCGGGATCTCGTATTTGTCGGTGTACATGGTTAAAGATCAGTAAAATACGACATGCTGTCAGTAAAACATGGCATTTATTTACACAAGTACAAAATAATGAAGTAATTTCAAGGAATTTACTTTATTTTTTGGTAGTATTTTCGCAGGAAATAACACATTCCCAACGTCAGAGCTGGATTTCGGGGAGGGCAGGCGGGGCTACTGTCCTGAGGCCTCCACAACAGAGATAAAATAAATACAAATTTCGACGGGTTACTTTTGACTGTCAAGTTTTGCCAATTTTTTTTTTGTAGAATATAGCAATAAACGATTTTGTTTTTTTATGCAAATATAATAAGGGACCTCTGTTGCCCCCTTGCCTCTAAATGTTCAAATCCGGGCCTAACTAACGTATCGTCACCCAAGCTACTTCGTTTCTTGTTGGCAAGATAACCAGCAGCGAAGAACGCTCGCTCGGCTTTCACACTTATAGACACTACAGACTTTAGGGCATTGTGCACTAACGCTAAACCCCTCGATCCTCCTGATTCATACAGTCACTTTCAGTCCCACAAATCTCACAAGATTCCGTATCTCTAATTCCCATCCCTAAAAAAATCATGCGAGTTCTCCGTTTTCCGGGATCTCGGTTTACCGAGATTGGAAGTTCTAACTGCCTGCACAGAATTGCTGTCACTCCTCTCAGCGATCTTCAGGGGGAGATTACACGGTCAGTATTTCATCAGTTTATTCCATCATTTTGGTATTGACTGTCGCCAGACTGATCCTGTAATCCACATTGACTGACAAAATACTGATGGACATTTAAATATATTGGTAATTTTAATAAATTCATCAGTATGCCGTCAGTGAAGACTGATGTGATCGTGTAACCTCCCTCTAAGAGGGGTTATCCTTGACATGACTATCATACCAAGCCGCCATGCGCCATGAAAACATGTAACTCTGATATTCACGCTGAGATTTTATTTTAATTTTAATAGTTTAGTAAGTACAAACATTACCATTTTTAATTTTATTGTCTTATAAAACTATAAACATTCATAAAGCCATCAGCCCCAAGTTTGGCCTGATAAATACTCCAAGACTAGACTTAAATTTTTGAAAACTATTGCAAAATATATCCAAATCAGGAGTAGAAAGTTACTAGAAAATTTCGACGGTTGTTCACAAGGCTAGGTAGTTCAATTGGGAGAGCATGAGACCGGACATCCAAAGGTTGCGGGTTCGATTCCCGCCCCTAAATATTTACTTGTGAGCGTAGTCATTTTTTCTAGTATTTTTCTATTAAAATAATTTATGAGATGAGTGAAAAATGATTTGTAAGGGAAAGTTAATGCACGAAAGAAACCCGATGATAGTCGTTCTAACACTGTCTTTATTACTCAGTAACTATAAAATTATGTATAAGTAGCCGTACGGATATAAGGTATAAATACGTGAATATAATAATAAATTAAATATTAATTAAAGTGACCTAAATCGCAAGTCCCGAAAAAACTAAAGTAATGACCAACGGAAGTAAAAGCAGCATAAATGTAGGCGGAACCCGAATTAGTTATGTTGAAGAATATATATACCTTGGACAACTGATATCACCCAAAGACAACATAAACAAGGAAATCGAAAGAAGAATATCAAACAGTTGGAAAAGGTACTGGGGTCTAAGGGAAGTAATGACAGATAAAAACCTTCATACAGCAATAAAGAGCAAAGTATTCAATGTTTGCATTCTACCAATATTAATATATGGAAGCCAAACATGGGCCTTAATAAAAAACACAACCGATAGAATTTCTATATGCCAACGAGCAATGGAGAGAAGCATGATAGGAGTAAAAAGGAGGAATAGAATAAGAAGCATCAACATTAGGAAAAACACCAAAATACAAGATGCATCCCTAAAACTAAAAAGGCTAAAATGGAAGTGGGCGGGACACATGGTCAGAGGAGAAGATAAATGGAGCAAGTTAATTACACATTGGTACCCAAGGGAAGGGAAAAGGAAAAGAGGCAGACAACTAAAAAGATGGGACGACGATATCACGCAGGTTGCAGGTGTAACATGGAGCAGAGTAGCCAGAGAGAGAACAGAATGGAGTAGGTTGGAGGAGGCCTTTGCCAACTGGCAAACGGACTTACAGAAAGCAAAGAAGCATCAAATTTATGAATATTTTTAATGGTGTAGAATATTATCACTGTAGTGATAAAGTATATATGATAAAGTATAAGAAACTTAATATTAAACTTACACTAAGTATAAGAAACTTAATTGTATAGAAATATGTTGTCCGAATAAAAGGCTTATTATTTATTTTATTTATAAATCGCAAGTCATTGACATTACATGTACATCATATTATTGCTGTTCAGTACAAAGGATGTTCTACAGAGTAATCTAGTAGGGGAAGTGGGCCCAAAGCGGGTACCTTAAGGTTAGTGTAAATAAAAATAAGCTATTTTTATATATGAATAGGTTTTATTGAAATATTACGAACAAATATTAATTAAATTTTGTAAATAAAAATACGAAACACTTCTTTTTTATATAATTACTTAGAAAATTCAAACCAAATCAGTCTGTCATTTTACCCGCTTTGCCCGAAGGGGGTGCCCAAAGCGGGTATGGCCCTTGGGGCAAAACGGGTAAATACTGGGCAAGGCGGGTAATCATGAGATCTTATTCTTAATTACTAAACAAAGGTAACAACAAATAAAAATTCTCATACAATATTTCAAAAAGACAGTCTACATAATCACATCTTACATTTAGAATTAAGGTTTGCTTGTCCAACAGCCAATATATGTAGCTCAAATTGTATCTTATAACGAATTAACACTTATTGCTTATAGCAGAACTATAAGAAGTCAGTCTTCTAAATCACATTAGGCAATCTTAATAAACTCAACATTTATTAAAAAAATAGGAAAGTTTTTGTGACTATATATATATATATCTAATCAAAAGGTATTGGTAGTATCAAAATATTAAAAAGATAAAATAACGAAAGGTAAGTCTACCTTTTCATTATACAAACTTTAATTGAAGCACTACTTTGTGATCTATGCTCAATTATTCTTGGCACAAATCACAAAAGTAGGCTCCAATACCTGAATAGCTTGTACATTGTTCATGCGCCCAACCGTGGCAGTCGTCGCATCTTATCCAGTCTTCTCTTGGTGGATCTTCGTAATTTTCATGGCATAAAAAGCAGATACTTTTTTCCGCTGTATTTTTCTTGCTCTTTCCGCTAACAGCTTTTAATTTTGTGTCGGAGGTCGAGGCTTTTAGTTGTTTTTCTTTGTTATTTGCTTTTCTGGTCATAGGTGGATTATTTGGAGATTTTAGAAACCTTTGAAACCGTTTTTTTGGCCGCAGGTTTTATTTTTCCGACTTTTCGTTTAAGTTTTTTAATTGGTACTTTCTGTTTTTTCATCTCCATTTCCTTTTGTTGCTCTTTAATAGGGGTGCTAGTCAAAATTTCAGCTCTTTGTATTTTTCGTTTGCGTAATGTCTTAGATGCAGGTTGTTTAGGTGTAGGACGAATATCTATTGGTGTAACCTTGGTTGGTGTGACACATTCAGGTACCACTGTTTTAGCTAATTCTTCCTCAGGTCTGGAGACGTTTATATCTTCAAGCATTTGAATAATCTAATACTGAAGGAGAAATTGTGCGATCGGAGTCTACAGAATGACGACGAGTATAAGATTGCATTTGTGGAGAGTCAATAATGATCCTTTCCGGGAAGTCTATGGGAATTTCAGGGTCACAGTTTTCTTGAAGAATGGGTAATTCAGCGGTGACTATGGCGTCGCGTTCATTTTGTTGAGGATGGTCGTTGCTAAAGGTGTTTGGAAAAGATTCAGTGACTGTGACGGTAGACATTTGAACGTCACATGCATGTGATGCTAGGGGTCTATCGGTCAGTGATGAAGGAAAAAAGTCATCGTCACTAAATATATGCCGGTTTGTTGGCCATATACCAGTTGCCTGAAACCCTTTTACAGCATTTTGAGGAGAAGCTGCTTTCAAGTAAGCTTCGCCAAACAGCTGACCAATTTCAAACGGCGAAATGGTTCGTCCCAGATGAGACCGTTGAAAAACAGAAACCGCCTGCTCAAAATACGTTTTTAAGGGGCCATAAACGCTTACGTCTAGTGGTTGCGTTCGATGACTATTGTGTGGAGGTAATGAAATAAATATAACATTATTTTTTGAGGCATATTCTAATGCTGGCAGATATTTATGTGAAACGTGGTTATCCATTACAAGTATTACTTTGTTTTCTTGGGTTGGCCTCGTTACTCCCACAAAATGGCGTAACCACCATCCATCCACTATTCGTGCAAGTAGCTACTGTACCTGGTGGCGATCCATCGAGCAGTCGGGGGTTCATACGTTTACGGGCAAAAATCATGAACGGTGGAATGAAGGACCCAGCTGCATTGCAGCAACATACGATTGTTGTTAACTTGCCTCTTTCGGTACTCGCTATAATGCCTACTTGTTTTTTCCAGCTTTTGTTAATATTCTTGGTGGTTTGTTGTTCGTGGTTCGTACACCCGTCTCGTCGACGTTGTAGATTCTTGTGACATCTATTTTATGGACTTCAACTTGACTTTCTAAAAGATCAAAAAATCTGTTTACCTGATGTCTATTGAAACCCCGGGCTCGGGCTATTGAGGTAGGCTCTGGTTTTCTTAAGGTAAGCTCAGGATGTCTCTTTGCAAAGGCTTTGTACCAATCATCTCCAGCAGTTTTCTTTTTAAAAGGATGCGGATTTTTTTTCTGCATATTGATACACCAGAGATAAAAATTCAGCTTTTCTTAGACCATAAAAGAGGTTATCCATATAAAATAGGTATTCTAGTAATTCAGTTTCTTGCTCATCAGTAAACACCGTAGTAAACCTGCCGAGTTTTTTATCCGCTGATCCTTTTTTTAAATGTCTTTGCAATGTTGATAAATTAAACCATATTTTTTTGCAGCACTGTGGACAGACGCTTTTCTGGCTTCTTCCATTGCCAGCTTCATAGTTTGCACGTCCCACGAAGCTTGGTCTGTTTTGCGTTTGTATTTATTAACCATCTGCAAAAATAATTTATCTGAATGAAAGGTTTATAATAAATAAAATTTTAAAGATTTACGTAATGTAATGATATATAAATTTCGCTAGGCAATATATAGGAAGTTATCATGTTAACAGACTGGGTAAACCAAAAACAACAAAAGCTATTTATTTATTTATTTATTTCTCAATAAACAAAGTTTCTACAGCTTTCGTATACTTATAAATTATATAAAAATGTAATTCAGTTTGGCAGCCAATTACAGAAACTCATTACGTTTACAATAAATATTATATAAATACTGGGTACATCAACAATAATCTTAACAAAAATGTATCGATTAAACAAAGTGTGAATGTGTGTGTAGGTGTGTGTGTGTATGCATTCCTCCCTAATATTTGTTTACCCTCAGTTAAGAAAAATTGCAAGCGAGCACCTAATGATTCACGCGCCGCGCCCGATAAGTCGAGCGGACTCAAAATTACTGCATGGTTTACATGTCGCACGGTGACAACACAATTAAAATAAAAATAAAACAATTAAAATAAAACAATAAAACCAACTCATGCCTACGAATTCAGAGAATGTCAAATAAAATTTGTAGTGAGTATTCATTATAAATATATTTATATTTTTTTGTATTTAAATGTACTCATCTCAAATAAATTAAATAATTCGACGATTACAATAAATCTCTTGGGTAAAGCGGGTAGGGGCAAAGCGGCTACCCGTTTTACCCCTACCCGTTTTGCCCAAAAGCAACTTTTTCACGTTTTGTACAATAATGTAAAAATCTTAATTAGAAATGTTGCTAAACAATTAAAATTCTAAGCCATTTTAATGCAGAATAACACACAGGTACGTATAGTAACATAACTTTAAACACATATAAATAATTAATATTCACATACCTTGAAATATTATAGTGAAACCGGCAAAAAAAAAAAAATTCAATTCGCACAGGTCAGCCACCCGACGCCGATGTCTCGGTCAAACTGATTCCCGTCGTAACCTGTTCGGGGAACGTGTTCGGGTGTTTCCGTTGCACAATCGGCTTGTATTCGTGAAAAACGAAGCTTACCCGCTTTAGGCGGTACACCCGCTTTGGGCCCACTTTAGGGATGATCGATATTAGAAAAACATCGATGTTGACATCGATGTTAACATCGAATCAAAAGTATCGATGTACGATAAATATCGATCGAAAGACATCGATAATTCTAAAACATCGATATTTTTGGAAACAAATAAAACTGTGTATTATATTTATGAAAAGTTTTAATTATTAGTTAAATGCACTCTTACTGAGACACCTAGAAATCACAAAAATAATAAGAAAAAAATAACATTCCCAGTATTTTGAAGGGACACTGTAAAAAAATTAACTTTGACAGGTGTTTTCCTTTCTGTCTGTTCCGTTGCTGGTACAGAAGGTGACCAGCTTTGGAAAAAAAGCCTTTCCGAGGCTGTTAACATCGAATCATCTGTGGATGTTGTTGTGCAACACAAATATTTGAGAGCAATTTTCTTTAAATTAGGGCAGGTGGATTCTAGTGCCTTCCATAAATGTAAAGTTTCATTATTTACAAAATCAATAGTAAATCGAATTTACTTACGGTTCACAAGTTTACTCATAAATCAACACCTTACTCATCAAGTGGGTGACAGTGACAGTTTTTTTTTAATATCTTGAGAAATTAAAACAAACTTATTCGTACGGCTGTAGGCTTACTCCGATTATTTTGATCAGTGTGATCTAGTGGAAAATAGTTGAAACTTGATAGTCATCTGCTAATGACTATGCTATATTTAGTTGAAGCTAGTACACCTATTGCACGCTAGACCGCGCCCAAAAGAATAATTGACGTTTCGATATTTTATTCAGGTAACATCGATGTTTCGATGATATCGAAGTCAACCCATCGATGTTAAAACATCGATGTTTTATAGTTAAACATCGATGTTTATTCAACATCGATGAATATCGATCATCCCTAGCCCACTTCCCCTATAATCTTTTTCAAGAACAGAAGACTACTGTGTACAGTAGCGGCGTTAGGGTAGGGCGCGATAGGGCGAACGCCCAGGGCGCCGAACGTAAGCGTCCATCCATAAACTACGTCACACGAATTTAAGCACTTTTTAACCCCTCCCTAGTCCTTGTCACATTTTTAGAACCCCCTTACCCCTGATGTGACGTCACACATTTTTCAATGTTATGCATATGTTTCGAAATTATAAAAAAGCAATTATTCTTATATTTACATTTTTTTATTAAATAATCTTTTATAAAATCAATATAATGTCGAATATTTTAGATAACAGAGAAAACAAACGACCGGTTAGGAAACAAGAAACGACTAATTATGTTATTAACATAAATTTTTTTTGTGTTTTATTCACGTATAAGTTTCACTTTTCAATATTTTTAATTTTAACATGTGACGTCACAAATGTTTTGGAACCCTATTCGTAAAGCACTATTTCATTTTTTATCTGTGGCTGCGCGCTTTGGCGCATGCGCGGTGATACCGGGAATTTTGGCGCCATAATACGTTTCCTTAAAATTTGTTGTTGTTTCGCTGAATAATTATAATCGTTAATTAAAATGTCTGATAGTGAACGTGAAGAAAATTTAACGCCGCCCGACATTTTAGACTGCGGCAGCAGTCAGTCTTAATCTACTACCAGTAAAGTCATTGAAATATACAAAATGTTAACACTTACAAAACCAATAAATAAACTGTATCAATCTCTATCTTTTATTTGATATATTCAATGTATGAGATTAGATAAAGTAGTGTATAAAACTGCACATAGCTAGTGTGATGCTTTTAAACTCACACTCGTGTATAATACTCCTCTTTATGTACCAGTTTCATAAACTACTATTAATAAATGAGTAGTTTATTATATCCTTTAGCAGTTAGGGGGTGCCGTCGGGGATTGGTAGTGCTAAAGCCGGCACTGAGGCTACCCACAACTCATCTGTTTCGCGCTAGCGTGCAAAGTGTAGGGTTGCCGAGGCGAGGGTAGTTATATAATAATTAATAGTATTTCATTCTAATGATCGCGGGTGTTTTTACGCCAGACGGCGGCACGGTCTGCACGCAAAGTGGTGGCGGGCGCCGTATCGGGGCTATTCGGAGTAGCGGCTGGAGGTCCAGCAGGCGACGCCGGGTGGCGTCGGACAAGACATGATCACAGCGACAGCGATCCCGCACCAGGTAGGCACAAAACTCATATTAGCATGATAAGGCCTTTTTTATTTATTTATTTAACGTTTGGGCAACATACAGTAATAATTATCACATAATAACACCATTTTAAATAGTATAATATAATATTTAGTTCGATCAACTTCCATGGATCAGCTTCAATGACGAAATGTATGTGACGCCAGCACTCTATGAGTTCTTAGCGGGGTTTCGTATTTTTTATAATGAATCAACTGAACAGGTTTAGGATTAAATTGTAAATTTTGAAATTCGCGAAAAATTAAAAAGTTATGACTAAAAAACAATAGCTCTATGGGTGAGCAAAAAAAATTTAGCTTCAGCATAAGATATCTGATTAGTAATTATAGTTAATTTATATAGTACTATATCATGTGCGCAGAGGCAGTATTGCTGGGAAGAGCAGCACGTGCGCGTAGAGCTCGTACAGCTTGTCGACGCGCTCCACCACCCCACCTTTACGTGCCAGCCAGGTGAAAATAAACTGTATTCACATATACTGAAATAAGTGTCACTTAGTTTATCGGGGTTTTCTCAACCTTTATTTCGCCGAGCCTCCCCGAACCAAAAACAATTTTTTCATGCCCCCTTAATTAAGTTACATCAAAAATATGAAACACATTTTTAAATTTCTTAGTTTTCTTTTAATTATACATATTATTCCGTAACGCCTGTACCTATTACGCCCCACCCCCCCTTCCCCACATTTCTTTACCCCCCCTGGTTGGGAAATCCTGGTCTATACAGGGCGTCCCAAACTTATGGGACATGAAGGGGAAGTACCTTAAATATCGTAGATAGTGAAATTTGCTCAAAGAAGACTATGTTATTTTTAAAAGTTAGTAATTCTGCATTTATAGATTTTCTAAAAATTACTTGCTTCGTCTGGGAATCGAACCGACTTAAATGTCAAAAAAAATCACCCTACTTTTATGATGCCAATCGAAAGAATAGCTAAAAAATAATAACTATGCTTAAGTTACATGGTTTTTTAAAAGAAAGGAACAACGTGAAATTAATATTTTAATCAAATTAAAAACATACATGAAACTGCCGTAGTCAATTAAGTAGGTATTTTTTTGTAAATTAATTAATTAAATGCTCAAAATGTGATCCCTCTTGTCTTACGCAAATCTCCAATCTTTTAATGAGTCCGCTGCCTGTTGATTTTCTTATCATTTTATGGTGAACACTCGATGTGATATGGCACAATTCTGTTTGCAACTCGCCCACGTTCTCGTATCGCTTTTTGTATAGCATATCTTTCACGTATCCCCAAAAGAAGAAATCTAATGGTGTAAGGTCCGGGGATCTGGCCGGCCATCTAATCGGTCCATTTGTACCAATCCATGTAGGAAAACATTCATTTAGAAAATCTGCTGCTCTCCGACTATTATGAGCCGGAGCTCCATCTTGTTGGAAAATTAAGTTTTCTTGCTCCGCCGCGGAAAGATTTCTTATCTTATCCCTTAAAATTTGAAGTATTCCTAAATACTTTTCCGTGTTCAAGGTTCCTTGGTAAAAATGGATTAAGAAAACCCGGTTTTTTAAAAGTCCGCACCAACAGTTGAGTGAAAAACGCACTTGGTTATTCGTTTCAGTGACTCGTAGGGGATTTTCTTTAGACCAAATACGATTATTGTTGCGGTTATACATACCGTTATTGCTAAAGTTAGATTCGTCTGTCCAAATAATATTATCCAAAAAATTTGGATTTTCGAGCAAGCGTGCCTGGATATCAAGACAGAAATTTCTTCTCCTTTCTGTATCGCCCGGAAGTAATTTTTGAACCAATCGTCCTTCAACATAACTCTTAAAACCGTGTTTTTTAATACACGGTGTATTTTGCTTTTCGAAACTCCAATTTCATGTTCTCCTTCTCTCACCGATGCTTTCGGAAAAGCCGAAAAGTAAATTAAAATACCAAGTTCTTCGTCGTTGATCGTACGGGTTTCTTGCTGTGGTTCTCTTGGGCGTTTATCGAAACGTCCCAGAGTTTTCAAATTGTTCACAAGCCTTTTCAAAACTTTACGAGACGGTAATTGTCTATCAGGATATTTTACGCTATACCACCGCAAACTTCTAGAGATATCTTTATCATTCAAAAAATATGCTTCCATTAGATCAAAACTTACTTGATATGCCATGTTCGCAATAAATTAACACAATAACACTTGTGTAAGTGAATTAAGACTAAACAGATCAATATCTGAAAAATAAACGCTCGCACAGACTGTTCCATTTTCAAATTTTAGAACTACATTAATTTATTATTTTTAGCTATTCTTTCGATTGGCATCATAAAAGTAGGGTGATTTTTTTTTTGACATTTAAGTTGGTTCGATTCCCAGACGAAGCAAGTAATTTTTAGAAAATCTATGAATGCAGTATAACATAAAGTCTTCTTTGAGCAAAATTCACTATCTACGATATTTAAGGTACTTCCCCTTCATGTCCCATAAGTTTGGGACGCCCTGTATAGTCTATGCCGCCTCGATACTCTGTTTTGTCTCTGGTGGCTTTTTCAAAACGTTTACCGACGCGACTTGATTTATTTTTGAATCTCAATGATATGATGGAGTTACACACAACTCCATCGTTGAGTTCTGTTTTCATTTATTTATTCATAGTTTCCACGCTTGGCAGGCGGGTCGGCGATCGCAGTAAAAGACCATATTTGGAAAAGGGTAATTACATCACACTTTCAGTGTGCTTTTTACGACACATTTAAGTGTAAAGGTATTGTAGTTAGTTTTTCTCATTTTTATATAGAATCCTGCTATATGAAGCGACATTTAATTTTATCGATTAAGTAAGTATATATATTATGCGCAGATCCATGTATTTGGTGGCGTCTGAGAGTAGCGCGATGGAAAGTGACGCTCCAATAGAAGACCAACCCAGTTCCGGAAACAGTTCGTAAGTTATTGCAGACATATTTTCTTCCGGCATTTCACGTTTTTACACATTTTATTTCAATTCTATAGAATGGGAGAAATTGTCCTATAACAATTAAATGTCTTTTTATTTAAAACACCTTTTAAATTTAATTTGATTAGATTTTACAAACTTCACCATTTCAAGGATATGAAGATTTCGGGGCTCAGGGCTAGTATGCTGCGAGAAGTATTTGTACTTGATAACTTGCAAACAACCTTTACTCTTGTATACTTTGTTTATTTAAAACGCAACGATAGTCAATACAATTATAAGTGTAGCTGATGACAGCCTCTACTCGACAGATTCTTATAAAACAAACACTTTTCATTCTCCTAAAAATTAAAATCTCAAATATTTCACGTTATTTCTAGAATGAACCTAAGATTTTTTAATAGCACACGGACGATACAGTACTTAGTGGCAAGATATTTGAGGAATTGGAAAATGGTTTATACGTTATACCTACAAAATACCACATATTGTTCTTATGCACTTTTTGTGCCTTATACAATTATGTCTGAAGTAATTTGTAATTACTATGAGTAATATGTCATCTATGAATCGGATCTGTGTTTCGTCACGTCATGTAAATCATTGACATAAATTAAACACAGAAAATGACCCAGTATACTGCCCTGAGGCACGTCAATTCTATTTTCCTTATACTTGGAATAACAGATTACACTGCCTTGGGGCATGCTAATTCTATTTTGCGTTTGATTGTGTCACTACTTTATAAAGACAGTGGAGAAAGAATGTCTATAAAAATATATATACTCAGTAAGCGTAATAACTTCCCGAGCGTGATTCAGGTTTCTATTGTAGTGCTGTGAAGCCAAACACGTCATATCTGTGCGCTATGTTGGCATTTGTACTTTTTGACGATTTTGCAGTTTTCGCCTCTTATTCATAACTGGTGTAGTACAATAGAACTAAACCAGTTTAATAATTTAGCAGGCAAACTGGTACTTATTTTGAAATCAAGAGTTTTACGTGATAAAGGGGGTGGGGGAGGTGGAAAATAGCCTTTATTAAATAAATCACTATAAAATACAATACAATTTAGGAGTCTTCAAGTCACGAGTGAATAGATATCTTCTAGGCAAGCCCGTCACATGCTACATCGCATCGTCGGTTACCATCAGGCGAAATAGCGGTTAAAAAGCCTGCTTATTTACATTTAAAAAAAAACTTTATTTGGTAAGGAATCAGCTAATCGTAAAACTAACTAAAATTTACTCTTGCAATAGTGGTTCGTCTTGTTCCACCTCAGCCAAGTCAGTGTTGGTCGTCAAATTATTTTTCAGTCCATGGTATAACACTTTGTTTATTAATAATTCGGCTTGACATCTTTGATCGCTGTTCATCCTTTTTAATTTACATACGACGTTTGCCGCAACAGCCTTCAATTCTATGTCACTAATTCCATCAATATTTAAAAATTCATTGGTATCTGTTGATGTCCTTTTTTGTCTTTTTGTATCAGTGGTTGAACGGCGCTTTGATAATTTTAAAGATTGTTCGTGGACAGATTTATTTTCACAAACATCACTAACATCCTGTTAATAAAAAAAACATTTCAACGCTTAACGTTAAGTGATCATTGAAACTTTATACTTTTTTTGTTTTTTTTTATTAATGACATAGAATGTATGATTGATTGTAAATATTGTTACTTGATTGACTGAACATAAATTATATTTGAGAGCAAAACAAAAATAAACTTCTTAGGTTTAATATTTTAGGTTCGGATCACGTCAGAATCACGGCTATTGCACAAAAATTTATTTCGGTGTTTTTTATACTCACATCAATATATTCGACTTCTTCTAGTTTTTCATTTTCTAACATATCTACCTCACCGCCCAAAAAGCGTAATGCATAAAATTTCCAGTTAGATGGTACAAACGTATAGAACTCGGCGCCATCAAGCCCTTTGCGTTTCGATGATAGATATTTTTTTAGTTCTTTTCTGTAGTTTGAACGCAAAGAATTAATTTTCTTCCGAACATGATACAATGTCGTTTCCGACTCATATTTTCTGTAAATTTCTAATAATTGCTCAAGCGCTTCGTGTCTGATATATTTGTTGTTGTAATCACGGTGATTTGCGTCCCATAGAGCTGGCAATGATTCATATTTATTTATAAATTCTGTATCTATTGCCTTTAGTTCCTTTATTCGTGTTACGGACAAAGAATTATTATTTGATAATGGATCTGTCATGATTTATTATATGTTGGTATTACTTTTCTCTATGATTATGCATTGATTGAAGGTCGCCGTTTTGACTCACCGTTAGTCGCGTT
Source organism: Calamotropha paludella (assembly GCA_927399485.1). Taxonomy (NCBI): domain Eukaryota; kingdom Metazoa; phylum Arthropoda; class Insecta; order Lepidoptera; family Crambidae; genus Calamotropha; species Calamotropha paludella. The sequence goes on from OV656822.1 coordinate 2,040,966, forward strand.
GCCGTCGCACTCAATTATAACCTCACTCAATATTATATTGATATATTGACAATGGCGGCCAACAAACGTGCACAGTGCAAATAATCTGTGGCCACGCGGCCGGCCGTTGTGACACGATTGAGAAGGCGTTAACCACAGAGTACACACAAAAATGTGTTGTCATGCTTAAAAAGTTGTTTTATCTTCCTTAACGTAACTAAATAAGAACGGGCCTTCGAAAACATAAAATCTCACGAAAGGTTAAATTATTATACGCCATTTGTATCAAACGTCAATAGTTGTTTCCTGCATTCATGGTTGAAGCTAAGGCGGATTGGCCAACAAACAGTATAATTATCCTGTTTCTGTATCATTTTATTCATGATTTTTTTTTAATTTTACTATCTTTATATTAATATACAACTTTTGTATTACGGAAGTCAACATGTTCGATACTTTAAATAACCGTTACGGATAGTTTTGTAGTTGCGGTTTTTTTAACTAGGTAGTGTTTTGTTTTATTTATTAAACACGATTTGTGATAATAGTAGGTCAAATAAATTTTCAGGGCGATTGGCGGCAGAAGAAATGAGATTGATCGTATGAGATCAGCGAGACCTCTTTGCATACAACATGCTACTGGACAAACTCAAGTCGAATACTCTTTATTTGTAGTTGGTAAGCAGATAACATACGTTGACATGACATATTTCTACAGATTCATCACTGTTCAACAGTTCCATGGCTAAATGTATCTCATTTCGACAAAACTATCAATCGTAAGCAGTCTCTAAAGTGGAGACTTTTTCTTTTAATTTTCATAATTCATAAATATCTTTATAATATCATCGTAGTACGGATATGGCTAGGTCAATGTCCTCATAAGATCATTAGCTTACCATGAAGGGATATAGGGAATATTAATAATGTGTTAGACGTAGTTTTATTTATTGTGACTCAATGTGTTTTAGGTGCTGGCAGCGGAGCAGACGCTCAAAGTGTTGCTCCACCGGTACAAAGACCAAAACACGAAAAGAAGATCCGTCCGAAAACAGCTCGACCACGACAAAATAGGTAAAATAGAGTTGCCAACTCTTTTGTTTTCCCAGGACACGCCCTGATTTTTACGATGTTCTCGATAGATTTTAACTAGCATCCGGGTTATTTTTAATGCATTCTGATAACTAAAAATACTATACTATACTTTGAATACCACCATTTTTACTTGCAGTGCAATCAAAAACAACGCGACAAAATGTATAATTTATAAAAATATATATGATACAGAGTTTACTTCGGCCATTACCAATCGGTCAGTTATTACCAAAAGATTAAATCTTGCCATGTGTTACAGAGTATCGCCAGTCCCAGAGGCGAGTAGTCCCTTACAACCTTGGGCCACCGCTCCCCTATCCAGATTATCAAGAATGATTCGCTCCACCAGTGCTTCGACAGCCTCGCTAACTTCTCAAACTTCGACGGAACACTCGCCTACGCGATATTAGGGGCCAAAAACAAAGGATTTTTTTTTGGTACAATGCGACTCTCCCCCAATGTATTAGTAAATAACTTTCAGTGGTCCAGTTCTATAACTGGCTCGAGGAACCACAATTTCAGTAAGTCTCATCAGAAAGCAAATAATCTTTCTGGTATTTTAGTTTAGGTTAGGTTGAATAGTGCACGAGCAAATCGAAAACATATATATAATCTATGTTCCAACAAAAACGACCCTCGATAGTTTGGGCAAAGGAAATGAGAGATTTTATCAATGCCATAGATACTAATTTACTACCAAAAATAATGGTAACTTGAAAAATATTATAATTATAAAAATATTAATGGTAAAAGGTAACTTGAAAAATTGATCACATCGGTGATACTTCAATTTTTCTAATTTGTATTCATATAGCTCAGACGCCAGTCAGTCTTGTATGTGCAAACATTACTATTGCGTGTAATAATTGTATTATAGACTTTATTACTACGGAGTTCTAATTTATAATCATAACTTAAACGCAATAGTAATAAGTTTACATTAGTAAATTATACTCAGCCCTCTGCTGTATGTCTCAAATATGAAATATATTTCTTTTGGTGTTCGTCGTAAGTCTTCTTCGCCGGAGACATCAAAAGCGCCTCTCGCCTCATAAGTTCGATATGAAGCCTCATAAGGCGATGTTGCCAACATGCGTCTAAGTTTCCAGTGTCAATATTTATATACTTACCTATTTGACAATGATTTCTTTAGAGGCATTTGTAAGACCCCATTTAAAAGAAAAATTGTGGTAGGTACTTACAATTTTTATTTACGTTTAATATCATTTAGTGGAACTACAATGATCCTTAAGCCCATGGATGTGTTGCTGATTTTTCTTGTAGGAAAAAAACTAGTGGGGCAACTAAACTCATCGATTTATAAATTAACTGTTAGTTACAACTACAGCTTTAATTTGTGATAAATATTGTTAATATACTTAGCTGATTAATATTTAATTGTTAAGTCTAAAACTATCTATGTTAGTATATAAGGAGCGTGTAGAAATAAAACAATGTTTTCTATCAGCAGATAATTTATTTCTCCGTAGCATGAATGAAAATGTGGCGAAAATTTTGTGCATATAAAAAATACCAAAACTAAATAATATATAAGTAACCACTATTAAAAACGGGAATGACAAGGGGTATATGTAATAATAGTGCAATAAATCACACAAAAATCAAAAAAATAAATGTTAATAAACAATAAGTAGGTACATATACTAAATAAAGACCCCAATTGTTTTTAACACATTGAAAATTCTTGATTTTGAAAATGGTCTGCATTTCTATTAGTTTATGATTCATTGGTAGGAAAATAGAAAAACTAGGTACAGTATGGACGCTGCACTAATTTTTAATCAAACCCGTGAGCACAAAGTACTCTTTCTGGTTTTAAAAAGTTATAACAGGTAAAGAAGAATAGTTTTATACTTTCATAGTTCCTAATATAAGACGACCTTTTGCAAATCTAGTCCTAAATCTGAAATAATAGATACAAATGTAGATATTCAGGATTTATTGTCAAATTAATCGTTAAACGATCAATCTTATTATTGCTTTGCATTAGAAAATAAAACGTTCTTTTTTTTAAAGCAAAAGTTTTTTTATTATACAGCCTCCGCGTAAAATTCTCAATTTTATTGAAGAATAAATATAACGGTACAGTTGTATAAAACTGTCTCTATCGCAGTGACCATGAAATTTTGATAACTGTACAACATTGCGAACATATATCTACCCTGCTACGCTAAATTTGAGTCAATGGGGAATTATTTTACCAGTTTTTTATATGTATTAGAAATATTATACTAAATATTTTGCTTCAAATGTCTTTTCTATGCCTTTTAAAAAGAGTTATCAAAGAGGTATCGGTTTTGAACATATGATATTTATGATATATGCAAATAAGGAATAATCACATACTCAGATAATTTCTGTCATTTCAATTCTATTCAATGCAGACGATTACCTAAGTGTTTTGTTAGCTACAAACAATTCCTAGAGCACGGTTAATATTCGAACAGACACTAATTAAAGGAATACCTACTGAGAGGTACTTATTTCATTTAGTTTGTTAGATCAATAACAAGGAAGATATTAAAATAATAATCAGCTAAATAAACCGCACATGAAGTCAGATTCAATAAAAAATGTTCGAAAAGTAAATTTCGGTAATGTTTCTTAATGTAATTTACTACACATAAAATATTAGCGAAACATTGATTATTACGAATAATTTTGTTTCCAATATTTCAAAAGCTATGGTAAAGAGAATAATATTTGCTTTCGAACATTTTTCATTGGAACACCTGTCTACGAAACGTCTTTCAAGGTCTGCCAATATAATTTGTAAATGCATTTCCTATTTGGTAAAAATTTCTGATATGGCAACACAAGTTTTATTGGAGAAGCTTTCAGGTCATCAGTAATGAATTCCTCGCGTAAACTCCTAACCACATTCATCAGTAAACTAAATTATTGATTAGAATCCTCTTGCAAATAAGTTATTTTAGAAAATATTTCTTTCATAACCTCTCATAACGTTAAAATCGTTACTGATAAACATGTTTAGCCAAGGAATATTAGTTATCATTATATTCCCAGTTACACAGCAAATGTTGAGTATTTAAAAAAAAATGTTTTAGTATGTGTTGCCACCCTTTTCAGATACCCCGCAGTCTACACATAGTAACAGTTTTTGTTTAGACAGTTATGTGTCTAAAGTATTCCATTAATACTTACCAACATAGTTGCAATAATGCCATCCACATATATATCGTTTTCTCCTTCCAATTTTATCCGATAAGGCAAGGTTACGATCGTATATCATTAGGATTAATCTCCCACCTTTAACAGACTCACAACAATGATGCAGTGATGTAATCACAAGATGATACGCAACATAGCAACACATCAAATGTCAGATATCAAAAAATCAGTACAGATAAACACAGTCATAGATAAAAAAAGGACGGAAATTGATCAATCATTAAAAAAAAAGATGGTGCGGCCAGAGAAGATTCCCCCGACCGCGGCATTTCTGCCCGATGGGGGTATACACTGTGAAAGGCACATTATAAAAATGGAAAACATCGTACAATTCACATAATTTCAAGTCACTACTGAAATTTGTTGAAATAAAAACATTTGGTAAGATCATAGATCGTAGGAAATGTAAATCGAAATAAACATGACGTCATAGTACACAACATGAGTATCAAATAAATTCATATGCGATGAATGATCAATACTATATAAGCAAGTTCAGGTGTCTATGGTACGTTCTATCATAGGATTACTTACCCCTGGGGACTGTGGAGAGAAATCATTATTAGAAATAAAATGAACACGCAATAGTGAATCAACATACACTTTATATCTTAAAAGTTAATACAAGTTGGGCTGGCCCGTGCTGCGACCTCAAAGAATCTTAATCGAACAATTCTCGTGGAATGAAGGTCGGCTTACATTACCTTTCTTCGTTTCGGGTCAATGATACACTTACATTAAGAAATCTAATGAAAAATACATACATAAACTGACGGTTACAACCTAGTGAGCTGAGGTTGTGGTGATCCGTTTTAGAATTTACACCTCACTTATTATCTAAAACATAATTCATTGTATTTTAGATGCAACGCCCCGTTTCAAGACAAGCATTTTTACATTTTGATACTTCTAAGTTCTGCTAAAGCATTTTAACCAGAAACGGTGCGTTCCACATAGTTCGAAGGTTACACATGAAATAGTCTTAACGTCCGTGTGTCTACCACTCATACAGTGCAGTTACCTCGACTCCTCGGGCGCGAAGTATCTCAGTCAATCGAATTTCTTTCTCTCTACAGCTCCGTGGTATCCGGATTCTGTTACATCTTTTAAGGCAGTGTGGCATTTACTTTTAAACCTGGACAGACTGACACATCAACAACGGCATAAAACAATTATTTCAGTTACAGTACAATAAAATACACGTTATAAAAGAAATACACAGTCCGATAAAATACAGTCAAAACCACAGAGCCGTGAAATTATGTGAGAATTGGTAGCATTAGTAGTATTATCTCGTTTATGGATACCTGACCGGCGACCCACAAGAAATAACTAGCTTACGAATGAATCATATTTTAGTTAATAACGACTTAACTCAGTCAAAATATCAAATTCACTTGAAATCTTTTATTTCACTGACTACTTATTCTGATTTAAAATTGACCAAATACATCAAATGAGGATTATTTGTTGTGGGTGTATGAAGAATGATCGCCGAAAGTGTTACTTAATACAAAGATTTACAATCTATACGGAAGTCGTCCGCTCCATTCTGACTCGTCCACAGCATCTCTGTAATCAGAACAAACGGAACATGGCAAACAAGAGAAATATTGTACCTAAGTTTGGTTTTTTTTTGGTAGTTTTTGGTAATTTTTGTGTTCTCGATAGCAGGCAACCCCGGTACTGGCCTACATCTGCAACACTACACACACTAAACATGGTCAAAACAATGACAGCCGTATTTATATCATTTCAATAGATACACAAATAATAATCCACATTATGTAGATGTGACATTGTTTTCATAAAACATTATTAAAAAGACAGAGCATTGTAAACGTGAACTTATTAAACCAATCTTAAAAACAACTAGCTCAACAAACAAAACAACATTTTTTTTTTTAATAAAAAATCGTTATTTTTGGATGCTGTTGAAATAATTTAAATCATCAAAACTACAGCACTTATTATTAAATGCAACATTTTTTTTTTCAGAATCTAAAGTGTCATATCTACATAAAAGTTACCATACTCTAAAATAAAATATACTACACAATCGTAAGCTACTGCATCATAAAAAACATTACTATAAAAGGGATGATATAATCAAATAATATTCATTCATGCAAACTGAAAGAGAATCATATATTAGAACATGCATCAGTTAAAAATATGTAAAATGAAGCGCTGAAATCAAAATAGTGTTTCAGATGTTATAATAACAAAAACACCAATAACCCAGGGCGAGATTATAAAAAAATGCCATTATCACTGAATACTTGCACAACTTTAAATAATAAAGATGACCCAACATAGCCAGCCTCCCTTTTTTTGACTAAATAAAACCAAATGAAACAAAATATTTCATAACTAAATTAAAAGTAGCAAATTACCATGTGGATTTCTTTGATTTTTTAAATTTATTTGTACTTATTAAAAAAAAAAAGATATTTTCTGTTGTGACAGTATTTCAGCGAAGCTGCAAACTGATAACATGCATTTAACCCAAAAATATATGTTGTCATATGAAGCAGTAACTATATAGAACAACTATCCTTGATACCTTAATCTCTTAGACACAAATAAATCGCAAAAATAATATTATTGACTGCGCAGTTCTTAAAATATAAAATTAGTAATGCTAAAAAAGCGCAAGTTAAAACCAAGTATGTAATAATTCAAAAAATTGTTTCAATCATGCATATATTGGCTTCGTGACATAAAAGTAAACCTCTTCTTTGTGTTTGGCCATTGAAGTGATTTAAAAACAGTGACACTACAGGAGCCTCAAAGATTCCGTAATGATATTTAGCATCTTCGTATATTATGGTTTAAGCAATAAAACATTCAGTAAATTCTTATATATCTGAGCTTATTCTAGTTTTTCAAAATAGAACATTTTCTATTCCTTATACTTCTGTTACTAACTCAGTATACAAAATATCTTTGATAAACCTTTTCTTTTTCCTTTTTCCATAAAATTTCTGGAGATACATCAAGGTAATTAATAAGTTTTTAAATAAGGTCAAGTGTGAGTTTGATATTTTTTTGTACAAATAACAAAACTAACTTTTACAATAGCCCAATATTTAAAAATGCATGGTATGCAGCTAATATAAATAGCTTTACTCTATTTCGATCTCTGTGTACTGTTTAATATTTACGCCAAAAACAAAGAAGTTCAGTTCATAAAAAAATGGTCAGGCACAATGACAAGACATGATAGCCTTGGATAAAAACAGCGAAAACTTTTATGTAGTATTGCTTATCTGGCTTGGTTGCCTACTGGTTTGTACACCATTTTTGAATCATCGTTGTAAATGAAAATAAACCAAAATGTTATCAAAAATCCATTTGCTTTTAAAAGGTATTGGGATCCTAATTTCACCTGTTATATACTGAAACCAAAAAGTAAATGGAAATACATTTAAATACGATCATATTGACTTCATAATAAGAATGTGTTATAAACATTAATTTGGTTTATTTCCTTACTCGACTCAGATTTCATAATTTAACTAATAATTATTTTTAAAGGATTTTAACTTAGTATATAAGTATGTATGAAAAATTGGTCATATTGACATGTCTGTATGATACATATTGTATGATAGTGACACGACACACTAGGCGAACATGTCTCTAGCCATACTATATGTATGAAACTGATATGCTTCAGAAATCCATATGTTGGTACGCTAGCAATAAGTGTGTTGCCTACACTATAGTATGCCGAATTATGTGACCGAAGTTCCGTAAGGTACGTTACGAATTAGCATACACTATACATAATATCTTTTAGTAAAAGATGTATAGAAAGTAAACATTTTTTTTTTTTGTCTAACTTATTTTCGTGGATTAAAGTATTTATTATATTTTAGCATTCACAATGCCATATGTCTTTAAGATTCAAAATACACCTATAAAAAAACAATTATATCTCCCGAGTTTACACACACCTAAGGGTTCAAAGATCTTGTTTGTTATGTAACTATTTCTAACCTTAATTTCTGTAATTATTTAAAAATAACAAAATTTCTTTAAAAAATATATATATTTTCAGTTTCCAACAATGTTTGTCAGTGATCCTCAATAATCTGAAAGATCTAATTTATAACCCACCACATTTTTTTTCTATAAAATTTATTTTATATTATGTATAATAATTTTTAATGACAACTCAGCGCAGTCCTCTTCTCTTTAAATAATTTACTGCACTTAACCAATCTGGACTCTTTGTTATGTATTAATTTTTAATGTGCAGTAATTTGCATTATTATTAATTAAAAATGCAGTGTACCCTATTTATGTATTATTGTCTTGCCTACTTTCTTTATACACTTCAGTGTACCTTAGCTGATCAACACTTTCAGTTGTTTCTGTATTTAGTTATAAAAAATTCATTGTATTGTTGACAATGTTAAATGGAAGCACTAAATAAATGATTACTTTAGTTTAATCGGCAATGTTCCTAAAGTTATTTTATTTAGATATTTCGTCATTTTATTGTATCTGTATACACTCGGCGTCAAAAAAATCGCACCTCTAAGAAAATCACGTTCAAATGGCATTAACTCTGGATATGCACATGCAGTCGTATTAATTATAATTTTATTTAAAAGGTTACTTAATTAACTTAATAAAAAAACATTATTTTTCATTATCAAATAAAACCTAAAGCAACAAATAAAGGGTCACAAAAATTCTAAGGAAATTTTGCTGCTCGGGAGAGTCGCGAGTTGCGCTAACTTTGTGGGTATAAAGAGGTCAACACGGGTTCAATGTGGGTCATTCGCTATTAAACCGTTGAAGGGGACACACGCACTGATTTTACTGAAGAAAGAACATCTGGAAAATGGACACTACAGCTGATGAGGCCGCTCAAGTGGTTGCACTACTGCAAGCAGGGGTGCGGCAGTGTGATGTCGCCCGGCAACTGAATCTGAGCCGTTTTTCGGTTCGTAGAGTCTACCAGCGCTTTTTAGAGACCGGTGGCTATATCCGGCGACATGGGTCCGGTAGACGTCGCTGCACTTCGGAAAGAGACGACCGGTTCGTTGTGTCGTACTCTTTGAGAAATCGCTTCTCAAACGCTGTTCAGCTGCAACAGGAGCTCCAGGCAGTTCGCAGACGCACCGTGAGTGTATCCACGGTTAGAAGAAGACTGAAGGAGAAGAACATAGCAGCCCGCAGAGCTGCTACAGGTCCAAAATTGACTGCAGCGCACCGACGAGCCCGCTTGCAGTTTGCTCGCGACCACGTCGATTGGACCATTGAGCAGTGGGGAGCTGTTCTCTTCTCAGACGAGACACGAGTGTGTCTTTTCTGCAACGACCGACGAAGAAGAGTATACCGGAGGCAGGGTGAACGTTTCGCTCAAGCCTGCATCCAGGAGACGGTGGAATATGGAGGCGGATCCTGCATGTTCTGGGGCGGTATGTCGGCTGCCGGCAAAACCGACCTGGTCTGCGTCTCCCGGACCGGAGGTGCTCGCGGACAAGGGTCGCTGACTGCGCGCCGCTATATCACAGAGATCCTGGATGTGCATGTGGTCCCTTTTGCCGAATCTTTTGGCGAGGGGTTCACATTAATGCACGACAACGCTCGCGCACACACTGCAGCCATCGTGAACGACTTCCTGCGGAGGTCCCAAATTCCTGTGATGCAGTGGCCAGCGAGAAGTCCTGATCTGAATCCGATAGAGCACCTCTGGGACCATCTTAAACGTAAGGTTCGATCTCGGGATCCGGCTCCTTCGACTCTAGAGGAACTCCAAACCGCGGTGATTGAAGAATGGGGTCTTATCCCTCAAGAAGAGCTCCTGAAGTTGGTGAGGTCTATGAGGGACCGTATGGAAGCCGTCATCAGGGCAAGGGGGGGTAACACTAGATTTTGAGTTAATTTTAAGACACTTTTTGTACATTTTTTTTGTAAATTATCGATTATTAATTAGGACTTAATTAAGATTTTTTATTATTTTTCAAATTTTTATGCTTTTTGTATAATTTTAATTAAAAAAAAGATTGCACTTAATTGTTGTTTGATGCTCCTTTTTGTTACCTTTCTAATGATACCTAACACTATCCTCTATATAAGGTTTAGGAATTTTTGAATAAGATTTTTATAAGGTGCGATTTTTTTGACGCCGAGTTTACTTTGTTAATTTTTTTATGTACCTCCGAACTCCGATCATATAACTCCGCATAGTATACGATTATAATTACATGTGTTTGTATCGTTTTGTGTGTGTGTGTGTGTGTGGGTATAACTCACCACTGCTGATGGTCAGGCTGTGAGGGCTGCACTGGTGGGTACCCCGGGTAGGAGTAGCCCGGGTAGACGCCGCCTGGGTACACCGGGTACTGATACTGGCCCTGGCCTACGCCGCCCACTTGCTGCCCACCGCTTGGGGCGGGGGCGGGGGGCGCTTGTTGGGAAGCCGCTTGTTGCTAGAAAAAGTAATAACGTTACTATCGTAATTCAACTTGGAGTTTATAGATATATCATAAATAAATAAGTAATATCGTGTTGCAAAATTAAAATAACTTATATCATTTTAGTTTAAAAAAAAATTAACATACTGTTAAAAAGCATAAATATCCTTATAATTTTTTTTTTTTTACTTTATTTATTGTAATAAAGGACACATTTTGTATTCATCTTTGCGTCATTGTTTATTTCCATAATATATATATATATATATATATATATATATATATATATATATATATATATATATTGTATAAGAAAATATATCAAAAGAAAATGTTTGTCATTTCTCTTTGCTTGTTACTTTTTTTATAAGAGATTGTAATAAGAGATTTTATGTATACTATTTTATGTATATTTTATGTATACGTAAGTTCATTGCTCACCTTCATCTTGATCTGCGCCTCGATGGCCTCGGCCTCCTTCATCTTGCCAATGCTGCGATAGTATTCGGCCCACTGGGCGCTGTAGTCGGCGCCCCCTGCGCCTCCCGGACCGCCCCCTACTGGGGCTGGACCGCCGCCGCCTCCACCGGAATTCCCACCACCACCGGGGGCAGGGGTGCTAGAACCACCACCGCCGCCGCCCCCTGGACCTGTGTTATAAATCGCTATTAGGGTTCCTTTCTAAATCGAAAATACTAAACCGAAAGTCCAAATACTTTAAATTAAGGAAACTAAAATAATATTTCTTACATTCACTCTAGTTTTATTAAATATATTATTAAAGATATTTATATGCATTTTTTTTTTTTTATTATTTAGGATGGGTTTGCTCTTGATCCCAATCAAGCCCGGGGGCCATGACAGAATCCACGATGGAACGAGCTAACCCAGAAGGTGCCTATTCACCCTGGCTTTGAAAATAGACGGGTTATAAGTTCTCGGAAATACAGACGCAGGGAGGGAGTTCCACTCCTTTGCTGTGCGCGTTATGAAGGATGTTGAAAAGCGCTTGGTGCGACAGGTAGGAATATCAACCAAGAAAGGGTGGTAGCCTGCAGTGCGTCTGGATGTCCGATGGAAAAAAGGAGATGGCGGTATGAGCAGATGCAGCTCTTGAGCACACTCTCCAAAGTACAGTCTGTAGAAGACCGCCAGACAGGCAACTTTGCGGCGATGAGCTAAGGTGTGAAGCTTGCTCTTCACCAATTTGTTGTCCCCGATGAGCCTCTCAGCTCTGCGCTGAATCGTGTCCAGTGCAGCAAGTTGGTATTTTGCTGAGCCATCCCAAAGGTGGCAGCAATATTCCATGCAAGATCGGACTTGAGCTTTATAGAGTGTTAAAAGCTGTCCTGGCGTGAAATATCGCTTGACCTTATTAAGGACGCCCAGCATTCTGGCTGCAATTTGAGCTTCGGATTCGATGTTGGCGCTGAAGTTAAGGTCTGAAGACAACTCCATGCCAAGAAGCTCGAGGCTGTCGGTCACAGGTACAGATGTACCTCGGAAAGTAGGAGTGAGGTGGAAGGAACTCCTTTTTGCCGTGAAAAGACACGCTTGTGTTTTGGAGGCGTTGAAATTAACAAGGTTACTATCGCCCCACTGGGAAACGTAGTTTAGCCTTTGGTTTATTCGCTCAACCATGGCCTCTCTCATGAACATCACGTCGTCGCCGCTGGCTTTTGCGCTAGACAGGTATCTCTCTACAACAGTACTGTCGTCTGCATACCCAACAATTCCTGGTATTAACAGGTCATTGATGTGCAGCAGGAAAAGCGTCGCAGAAAGAACAGACCCCTGAGGAACTCCGGCATCAATAGGCACTGAGTCAGAGGAGCAGCCATCGACAACAACTCTGATCGATCGTTCAGTCAGGAAGTCGGCTATCCAACTGCAAAAGTCAGCGGGGATACCGTACGCAGGAAGCTTGCGCAGCAGACTTGCGTGCCAGACCCTGTCATAAGCCTTCGAGATGTCAAGTGACACGGCAAGTGCTTCGCCGTGCATCTCAAGGGCCTCGCCCCAGCAATGCGTGACATAAACTAGAAGATCCCCAGTTGAGCGTCCTCGGCGAAAGCCATATTGACGGTCACTGAGGAGATCGTTGTCTTCTAGGTATGAGAGCAACTTGCTGTTCAGCACTCTTTCCATAACCTTACAGAGTATGGAAGTGATGGCGATCGGTCGGTAATTGCATGGGTCGGCACGACTACCCTTTTTGGGTATTGGTTGCACATTGGCAAGCTTCCAGGATTTTGGGACGGTTTTTGTGTTGAGAGAGAGGCGATACAAGCGTGTTAGCACAGGAGACAACTCAGGCGCACAGTACCTCAGCACTCTTGCTGGTATGCCATCAGGACCACTGGCCTTATTCACGTCCAGACCAAGCAAGACTCTACGGACCTGCTTATTGTGAATTGTGATCTCCGACATCGAAGAATCACAGCGAGGTATGTTTGGTGGTTGTTGAGAGCCGGTGTCAAGACGGGAATTGCTCGCAAACAGAAAGGCAAATAAACTTGCTTTCTCAGCTGCAGAATGGGCCAGTGACCCGTCAGATTTCAGCAATGGCGGTAGCATAGGACGGCAGAAATTCGTTTCGACTGACTTCGAGAGGGACCAGAACTGTTTACTTCCATTCGGATAGGAAGACAGTTTCATCCCTATTCTGCTGATGTGGTCGAATCTCGCCTTTAGTAACACCCTTTTGCATGACTTGGCGGCCGAATTATAGGCTCTCTTCTTCGCTCGAATTCTCCGTGCACGATTCCCGCGATCGCGGATTTGCACCCAGGCTTGGTAAGCAGATTGTTTTCGGGCCTCAGCACGAGCACAGGCCGCATTATACCAAGGTCGGGACTTGTAACCGAGCGGGATGTCGGAGAATGGAATAAAATACTCCATTCCCTGCCGAATTACATCCGCGATCGCATCAGCGGTGTACGAAGGGTCGCTTGAAGAGAAGCAAGTTTGCCGCCAGGGGTAAGAAGCAAAGAAAATACGCATCTCGTCCCAATCTGCTGACTCGTAACGCCATACTCGCCTCATGCCCTTAGGGCTATCATCTGGAGGAGAGCAGATTGATACGGATTTCACCACACAGTGGTCGGACGATCCCAGTGGAGCTGAGACCGATACCGAATGTTTGTGTGGATCAGTTGTCAGCAGTAGGTCAAGACAATTGGGTGTGGCCAGCAATATCTGGAATTCACGTCGCTTGATCCACCAGCTGGGTAAGATTTAGCGCTAGAGCAAATCGTCGCGCTTCTATCCCAGCATGGTCAGTTTTCTGGTATGGGAACAGCCACTCTTTATGGTGAGCGTTGAAGTCCCCCAGAAAAACAAGCTCCGCCGCTGGATATCGCTGAGCTGCCAAGTCTGCCGTCTCTGTGAGGTAATCTATGAGCCGAGTCGTCTCCCGGTCACCGCTGTGCGATCGGTAGACACAGATGTAGAGCATCTTTTCTACCCCTGTGTCCACCAGAAGCCAGATAACAGAAAACCCGGATTTTTCAAAGCATCGGAGACGCCTATAGCATATGTCATTGCGAACGAACACACAGACCCCTGCACACATCTTATCTTATGCTCAAGTGTGTAAGCAGGGTAGTCGAGGTACGCCACGTCCGACGGGGTTGCTATCTGAGTCTCCGTTAAGAAGAATAGGTGCGGCTTCTCGGTCTTCAGATGGTGATGGACCGGATGGAGATTTGAGTGCAGCCCTCTAATGTTCGCAAGGTGCACTTTAAATGGGAGGAAGTGCAGCCGCTGTTTAAGATTCTTCTTATTCTTGTTTTTCATAATGGTGAATGTTGGGGGGTAGGATTTTAGTCGAGGCGCTACTTAGTCGACCAAAGGAAGTTTTCTTGGGCCAAGCTGACCAAAAAAGGGAACTCACCTGGAGACTGCGGGGACGCCCGAACCCCCCCGAAATGGCCACCGGGTCCTCCCGTCCAGTCGCCAACTGGCACGGTGGAGCATTTCGGGATTTTTCGCGAGTTGGCGGGGCAGCCTTTCACGCGTAGCTAGCGCGCTAGTTGGGCCCCCTACTAACTGCGGTCGGCCAGCGGCTTAAACCGTGCTTCGGATCCCGCTACCCTCCAGAATGAGTTACCAGGTACAGCATAGCCAAGATACCAAGACCGGTCCCAAGCTGCGCAACTGACTTATTACCAACCCCTATTGGCACTGGTATTCCCGCCCTCCGACGGAACACAGCAAAGCTGCTTGGCGCCGGACTTCGGCAGGATGGTGGTCGCGAGCCAGGCGGCCCCTTGCGGAGCCTACCACCGCCGTTGGGATCATCAGCCGTCACCAAGGGCCGAGTTGGTCCATGATGCCGTTGCCCGGGGTGGACCGCTAGGAGGTAGATCCCAACCACCCCAAATTGCCAAAAATGCATGAATGCATATTAACATTCAAGATCTAATGCAAAATAATAATGTGTCAAATTAAAAAATAAATAACATTTAAATAAGAATCATTAAAATTTAAAAAAAAAAAGTCAAATTTAAAGACAGCACTATGAAAAATAAGAGTCATGTCAATCTATACTACTATATAAATCTGTAGATTCTGTTTGTACATTTTTTTTTGCCCAAATTTATATAAATATATGATATGGTATCTCACCCTGCATAGCCTGGTGCTGATGCTGCTGCTTAGCTTGCTGCTCGATGGCTTCAGCCTCACGGGTGAGACCCAAAGACCGGTAGTAATCAATCCACTGCTGGGAGTAATCCGGTTGACCTGTCGCTGGATTTATCGACACCTGCTGCTGTATAATAAAATCATCACTTAATATTTCATATAAATATACAATAACACTTAATATGAATTTGTTTTAGCTATGTGAATCATAACACTTAACGTGTATATATGGAACCTTCGAAGTATGAATGTCACATAGCTACATTCCGAAACTCTTTAAATATTTCATTTATTACATAGTTGGTTTTATGTGGCATTGAAATAACGACCAACACTGCATCAAAATCCGAAAATAGCTAAATAACACATAGCGATTTTTGCACGCGCAACGACGTTATTTGAAGTAACCTAAAAACATTGACAAGAATATTTTTTTTACTGTGTATAATTTACATTTGTTGTAACGAAGCCGCAATAAACTCATTAAGGGCTAGTTTTTCTCTCTTTAATGAACAGATTTTCATACATTAATCTTAAATTAATGAAACTTTTCTAGAGCTTGTAAAAAGCATTAGAAAAATTAGCTTTGCAAAATTTCGTATTTATTGTAATGAATCGAACCAACAAGTTTAGGACTAGATCGTGACAGAGCCCGAATTTTAAAATTCGCAAAAAATAAAAAAGTTATGACCACAAAACATTGGCTCTATGGGCTTTCCCATTTAAACAAAAAGCGCGCGTTTATAGAAAGTTTTCATTCTTATGAAATTTTAAAATTTACTTAACATTACTTATTTAATTATAAAAACATTATTTTATGCTATATTGATTTAAAAAAATATAAAATAGTTGCTAGGTAACATTATGCAGTTCGAACCAACATTATAAAAACGTCAAAATAGGCATAAATTTTTACATACAGTATATGGCGCTAGTGAAGCTTTATGCTTAGTAAATAATCGCTCACCTGCTGCGGCTGAGCGGCGGGTTGCTGGTGCCAGTGCGGGTTGTATCCCCAGGCGGGTGGCGCCCCGCCCCCGTAGAAGTCGCCGCCCCCGCCCCCACCTCCACCACCGCCTCCGCCCCCGCCGCCGCCGCCCCCGTTGCCATTATTCGCGCCGTCTTGGATGAAGTTGATCGGCTGATTGCACAAATACGAAAAATGTTTAACAACAAAATGACAATAAAATATATAACATACTAGCTGATTTGTTGCTATGGTTTAGTTATTGAAGTAAAACTACGCACGCTTGACTTGGGGAGTAAGCTGGAGAATATATGACGAGCGTTACGAAAAGTGTGATCGGGTGAAGCAAACGGAATTATATAGATGAAGCAAGAAAGAAGTTTTTTCTAGTATTTAACTATTGAATGTATGACATTTATATTTTACTAAATTAATTACACTCTGTGCATTCTTAAAGAAATCACAGAATGGGGGAGGAAGTCTGAATCAAGTTTTTGTTTGGGAAGAAACTAACAATATGATAATTTTGTATAATTTGACTACTTTAAAAAATATAGTAAAAATAATCTGACCCATATTTTTTCTATTTTCTTCTATTTAATAAATCAATTTTAAATTGAACAAATACTGTATGTAAAATATTTTTTTCCTCCTTTCAAAGTGACACCTCTCACTAATTGTAAGACAAAGGCTAAACTGATTTTGGTTAAACATCTTATTATTTTAATTACTTACAAAAAAAAAATTAAAGCAATTATTTTTACTTTAATTATACTATGCCGAGTTGTTAGAAACTCTTTTTTTCTACAATGTGACTGTGACTAGCTGTTGACGTTAGTGTCATGGTGCACACTCACCATGCCGACTTTCTCCATGATGATGCGCTTGCAATGCTCCACAGCATCTGGGTGGCCGCGGATGAAGAAGGTGCGGTTGTTGCGATCAGCTCCGGTGGCGCGGCGGTCCACTTCGCAATGGGCACCCGATTGGGCGTTGATCTGCTTTATCACCTCTCCACCTATAGATGACATGTGTCATATTATTTATTAACTGAATACAATATTGGAATTGCCCGATTTTCTTGTGTATAATAAATAGGTAAGCGCTTTACTGCTATCTCATCTGATGGTAAGCGATGATGTGATTTAGAATGCAACTTGCTTGCCTAGAAAATTTACTAGGGATTTGAAGACCCCTAAATAGGGTATTTGACTATAGTGAAAATATAGATCAAATTGATGTTAACAGTAAACATTATTTTTAACCAATTTAGTCCACATTAATTTAAAATACTTAAAGTTTCATGTTCAACCATGTGGTTGAAAACAAATGGGGTCTGCTCAATCTAAAGTGATGTTTCCTGGTCGCTGACAGAAAATGTCAAAGTTTTAAGTATTACGATTTTTACAGCTTAGTTAGTTTACAAGCGGAGTTTACAAACAACAAAGAATTAATACAGATATATTATACTCTGACAAACAACATTTTTGTGATAGTTGACATGTATTTATATTGCCAATTCTATAATATTAATTTGCACGTCAAAATTATCAACATAATATGCTGGTGATCTAATGTAATCCTATCTGTTTATACCATATTCATCAATAAATTGATGATGATGATTGATGTGATTTTGGATGTCGAATAATTCGCAACTTTGCATCGTTGTAATTTGAAAGTCGATGAAACGAAAAAGCGACAGTAAAAAGAGACAGACACAAATTCATAAAATTTAATGTAGGAGAAAATGAGATAGGAAGCATTACAACAACCGTGGTATTTTGTATATGTGTACGTATTATTTTTGTAGGTTTTATTACTTCTAGCAAATGTGAATTGCACACATGCTTTTTTTTGTCTTTATAGAATTTCTCAGATTCTTAAATCTAACATAAAGTTAATTTAGTTAATTATTTGAAACATATCTCTATCTCTTTTAAATCTCATCATCCACTTCATACAATGTTTCCTGTGAAAACTTATAATTGGCCCTCATACCAACATATAATTTAACAATATAAATTGCTTGTATATTATGTATAGCCCTAAGTTTTTCAAAAATATGCAAAATAATAGTTATTTGTTATGCAAGTCTGGAAAGTTGATTTTTGGTTGCGAGTTACCTTAATGAACCCTGAGCAAGCAAAGGATTCTAGGATTGGTTCAAGGATAGAATCCTAAGTATTGCGGGGGTTTTAAAGTTACAAGACGCTAAAAACTTTGCTGCCGAGCGAAACACACAATTTTTGTAAGTGCAAGAACAATAGCTTAAGTAAAATTATAAATTGAATAAATAGAATTATAAATTAAAAGTGAAATTACTACAATTAGTTATGTTGAATGGAATTTATTTTAAATTGTTTTTTTTACAAATGTGAATTGACTTAGATTACATAGAATAATTTTTATTTTGTACACTCAAGCTTTTTTTCAGATGCGGTCCGAAGTCCAATAAAATTTTTTTGAAATGTTCTTAAAATTCTTACATTAAAGTTTTTTTATGAATTAAGAAACTAAAGTAGTTTAATGAAACCAAAACGGAGTACTATAGTATTTATTTAAATAAGCATAAAACATACTTATAAAGACTATATTGACAATTTGGAAAGTACCATGTATTTTTATTTGAATAGAAAGGTTCTTATTTTAAAACGATTTTCCACGCCAGCAGATAAAACGCAGTTTTCCATGCAGATATTGAATGACAAATCAAACTTTTCCGAGCATGAAGTGAAAAATAAAACCTTATTGTATGAGTCAAGAAACACAGATCCATGCGAGGAGAGGAAGATGAGAAGGCACATACCCCTGCCGATGATGAGTCCACACTTGACGTTGGAGACAGTGAAGCTGACCCTCATCTCCTGCGCATCCGGCCACTGCGCGTACTCCCCTCGCTCCCCGTTCCTCTGCGGCCGCGGGCCCCTTCCTCCGCTCGACCTGACCTCCTGTTCCCGCCTCTGTCATGTCAAATTGCCATCGTACAGCCTCTGCCCGCTGTCCACAATTATCTCCGTGCCAAAGTAAAGATAATTTCAGAACAGAAACAACAGAAAGCTGGATGAAGACAATTTGATATGAACGTATAAAGTAACTACACAATATTTATATACAAAGAGAAAAAGAATTGAAAACCAGAAAACGTATAGCCAATAGCATGTGAACTCTGTTTCGCAGTTGATATAGACCTTATTTTGTACTGGTTGACTATACAGAAAGGTTTTCATCAAAACCATCTTTTCTGATATCGTTAAGTGTTCGCAATTCGCGCAGCATTGGGACAGTTAAGAGGGGTGGAGCGCGGGGTAGCAGACTGACCAGTAGTTATGATAACAATGAACATGTTTATATAATGATTTGAAAAAAGTCCAATTTACTTTTTGTATATAAATAAAAAGAAAATTCGTTACAATTAGGAAAAGAAATTATCAGTCGATATAACTAATCATGAATTAGTATTTAATATAACAAGACTTTTACCAAGTTTCTTACTTATGAGGCTTCAAAAACACAAATCTCTGAATCTAGTAACATTATCCTCAAATAATCTCAACAGAACACCACTACATACCAAGGTTGATCAAAGAAGCGTTTGTAATGTATTTGAATATACACATAAAAAGTACCGTTTCGCGATCTGTTACTGTGAGCATTGTCATTGACAGTTTCCAGTGAATGGTGTTTACGGACAGTGGTACAAGTATCGAGTATAATAAAAATAGTAAAAGGAAGGTAGACCGATATGTATGTCCTTAACATCCACCCGCATAAAACTTCACTTTTTCTTTAAAGATGGCACATGCAACTGCATCGAAATATAGGAGCCTCAAAAATATAAAAAATGAAAAAAATCTCGTTATAATAAACGCTAATGTAAATGAAAATAAAAGTTTAAAACGATATATGGTCACAAAATACAATTAAACAAATTAAAATGTAACTTTTTTCGACACAGTAACTATCTTAAACCTATTTTGTTATAAAAACCATATTTATAGTTCTTTGATTGTTTTAAAACCAATAAAATAATTTGATGTTTTTTTATAAACTAATTATTTTCTTACTTTTAGCAAAATCTAGCAGTCAACTTATTTGATAATGGCCAACATTTAATTCGGAAGTAAGAAGAAAGATGGTTTAAAATTATTAATTGAATATGCTTTCCATAGTTTCTACCTATTTATATATAGATTGTGGATACTCACATTTACACTTGATATCAAGTCTTCGATCATTTGCCTCGCTTGGTCTACCTGATGTGGTTTCCCTTGCAAATAACACCTGTAACAGAATTATCTGTTCAAATGCCTGTCGCATATTTAATTTAATTAAAAAATTGATTATAACTGTTGATGAATGCTGTGCTAGGAAGAATGAAACCGTGATCATATTAAGATCATAGGAATAAATATAAAAAGTATGTTAAAATCAATTGCAAATATAGTCCATTCTCAGTAATAACAATAATTTGTAATTTTATATGTTCTCTCAATATCACTGTGAAATTTAAAAAAAATCAGGTAATGAACTAGAATCAAATAATATTTCCTTGTATGTGCCTACATTTTTTTTAATATTTTATACTATCAAATTTCATTTCTTTGCAAATCATATGATGGTAAAATTTTATTACCTGGAATGTACCTATGGTAATAACAATAATAATTCTTAAATTTACACCAATTAGCCTAGCCCAATTTAAGCACTTAAATGCTTATGTTATGATTAGTAAGGTAATATATAACATACATTATACATAAATAAGTAATATTAGTACGAATGTCCATATTCATCGAACAAACATCTGCCTCTTCCTAAAACCAATATGCTTACCTTTTGTCTCCGGGCCCATCATCTCTTTCTTGATGGAACTGCACTCTGCAGCCCGTCTCTGCTTGGATTTTTTTGATCATATCACCCCCTCTTCCTATGACTACTCCTACCGCTATCTTAGGTACTAATACCTGTCAAAAGAAAAACACTGTGACAGTATCTGAAAATTTTATGTGACAAATAAAATATGCTATACTTTATTATGACTGTTATAATCTATTTAAAAGTTTAGACACAAAATTCACTTATTTGCAATGTATCTGTAGTGGAGGATACCCCTTTTTTGATCATCAATGAAAAAAGCAATGGACTGCTATGAGTACTAGAGATCTTTATAACCTAATAATAATCTACATACATTTAATTTTACATAAAATAAAACTTAATTCTGAGAAAGATGAGAAAACTAAGAAACGTATATGATACAAATAGATATAATAAGAAAATCGGTTTTATTTTTATCACCTGTATGTTAAACACACTGCTATGTGTTGCCTAAAAGACCTAAAAGACCCCATGAGTTTTAAATGCCAGAATAATGCAAAAAATATATATCTTTTGATCTGTCTAAGAATAGCTAATAACATTTACTTGTAATAATTTGAAATAGTTCTAGCAAATATGATTCGCTCATATCCCAAAAAATGATATTGTGGCTTAGTACACTCATCTTGGAAATCAAAATGACTCACCTCAGTGGAGTTGGTGTTAAGGTTATTGCCCTGGTCAGGTGGGTAATCATCGTATTGTGGTCGTCCACCTCCACCCTGCATATCCTTGTCGGCTAATAGCTCAAACACTAGCTGTTTTGCAAGCTCCACTTTTGAAGGATCCCCAGATATACGTAGAGGCTTCTCCTGTTTCATATAAAGATAAGAGAAATGTGAATATACATATATGTAATAAATTTAACAATCAACAAACAACAGGAAAATTCTGCTGTCTACAATGGAAGGAAATGAATACATTATCTAGTAATTACCTAATTTTACATATTGAATTATATAAACTATATATATGAATATAGTATTAATTAATAATATTCTAAAATGCGACTTAAATTCAGTAATCTATACTGAAATGATAATGATGAAAAATTTACATACAGTGGGACATATCGTACTATGATTTGTGAAACATGTTCTTAGCTAATAAATATATCATTTATATCAAATACGGCGTTTATACATACGTATTCCGTGTTGGGTCCATCCTGTATGACCACCATCTTGGCCCCAGACTGCTCCTGCAGCTGTTTAATGGTCTTCCCGTTCTTGCCAATGATTAGACCCACTTTAGGCCCTGGCAGCATTATTTCATCCTGTTTACATTGATTCAGATCTAGTGTATCTATTTTTAAAAAATTGAAAAAAGTTAATATCAAACCAATGTGGTTAGGATTGTTTTGAAATTAACTTTGTTCACATATGTCTTAAGTTCTTTTAATCCTTTCCGTGCCAGCTACGAGAATACTCGTAGTGCGTTACTGTAACATGGTGCCGACTACGAGTATGCTCGTGGATTTTTTTGGGCATCCTATACAAAAAAATATTTCTTGGCACTACAAGTAATATCGGTTTTTTAGAGTTTGGCATTGGGAATAAAAATACATGTTAAGTGTTTAAATTGTATTTTCGTAGCTGGCACGGAAAGGGTTAAACCGTCAAAATCATTTTTAACTATGACTCATTCAAGACTACTTTATTGAAAAGAAAGATAGGCACAAGGTACTCGTTAAAAATTTATATATTGCTATCATAAATTATCATAAAAAATGATAAGAGCATGTTATCAAAATATGGCATTGTTATACTTCTGTTAAAGCATTAATCTATAATATAAGATCACAGTGGTTTGTGTGTTTGTCTGTCCGCTCTTTTTCCATTGTATCAATAATGTTACCATAGCAACGCGTTAATCGCAAGTAGTTCGTCTATCGGACGCTAGATGGCGCTAACGGAAAAATATTTAATAATGGAAAAATTTCAAGAATTTTGTCCACCCGTGCGAAGTCGGGACGGGCCGCTAGTTTAAATAAAATTAACAAGATCTATCTACATAACAAAAGGACTATGTTTGTATGTTGGTATCACTTTGAAGTGACCCCCTATTCTTAAGTAAAGTTGAATGATACTGACCGTAGTAGCCAATCCACCTCCTCCCCTGGGCATTGGCGGCATGTTGCCCACTGGGTTGCCATCTTGGTGTTGGGGGGCGTTCTCTCGACCCCGGTGGTTTACGATTTGATTCACTAGTTCTCTGTTCAAAAGAGAAAGAAAGTTCCAGTAATGTTTAATAATTCATATGACAATCTATACTTTTATTATTATTTTTTTAAAGTTTTTATTTATTTTTATTTTATACTACTATATAAATTTGTAGACATTTTATTTATTTTGAATGGGTTAACTCTTGATCCTAATCAAGTCCGGGGGGCCAAGATAGGATCCACTATGAAACGAGCTAACCCAGAAGGTGCCTATTCGCCCTGGCTCTGAAAGCAGTCGGGTTATAAGTTCTCGGTAATATAGACGCAGGGAGGGAGTTCCACTCCTTTGCTGTGCGCATTATAAAAGATATTGAGAAGCGCTTGGTGCGACAGGTAGGAATAGCAACCAAGAAAAGGTGGTAGCCTGCAGTGCGTCTGTACATTTATTTTTTTGGACAAATGTTATGATAAATATTTGTGTTATGACTCATCGACACCAATTCTTATTTTTTTTTTATTTTTGTCTGTCTGTCTATCTGTATGTCGTTCTATAAGTCAAGAACAGATAAACCGATTTCGATGAAATTTGGTATATGGTAAGAACATGTATTTGCGCAAATGATAGTCTGTATAACACACCAGTTAAAACCTTATAGTAATTAAACCTTAGCCTTACAAAATAATATTATAACGCGCCTTAACTACTCAATCTTTCGATATCTTTCAAGATTGCGATCACGCGTTTAAAAGAAAGTGTTTGGCAACATTCGATTCTAATAGTTGAATTATGTATCGTATTGTTGAAATTCAAGAAAATTTCCAACTTAAATTTATTTAAATGTAAAATTTGTTAAACTTAAAATATTAAATTATTGTTTTTAAAATGTTAGGTAGGCACATTTTTTGTAATCGACAAATATCTAAATTGTTGTTTTTGGACATTGTTATTTAAGACATATTTTTTACATGTGTCACCCAAAATAAGCTTTTCATTGTAATGTATAATTGTATGTTGCTGGCGAATCTGTTATAATAAATAAATCATCATGAGATTTTGCATACACTTCGCCAGAGGTACAGAAAAATATATATGGTACCTTTTATCCAGAAAAAAAGTCCTACTCCCGAGAGAAATTCGTGCGAAGCCGCAGGTAAAATCTAGTAACATATAAGTTTGAAAGTTTACTCACTTAGCCCTCTGTATAGCCTCCCTGGAGCCTGTGAGCGTACACACTCTATCGGGTTGTCCACCCGAATCTGGTGCCATCTGTATCTTGCACCCCGACTCTGCTTGCAGTCTCGTTATTTGCTCCCCGCCGCGTCCTATTACTGGAAGCACCAGCATGGTTAATATATCATGAAGTTTCTATTATACATAAAACTATTGATGCAGTCGCTTAGTATAGTTTTGCTAGCACCATATATTGCAGCGGAGCATTATACAAAAAAAAAATGGTTGCCTGTAAAGTCGGTTTTACGGGCGAAGATTTTACGTGACAACGTCTTTTTCTCGGTAGAATATTTATTGATATGAATATAATTAAATTGCACAATAGGAACAAGGAATTGAATGAAAATAAGAATTGCACAAATTTTAACTATAGAAATATATTTTGTTTACTAAAACATTGTACATGTAAACTTAAACTTAACTAATTCCTATTTGAGTGATTTTGTTGAGGATAAAAAAAACTATAAATCATTATGTAACAGGATGTTTAAATATAAATGCCTGTAATATATTTCGAAAATTAATAAATGAATAATTTGGGTTATATAGGAAATATATCTACTACTATTAAATATTTATATTATAAGTGATTTATACATTAATGATTTAAATGGAACAATCTTGGATGGTTATCAAAATTTATCGATATAAACAATTTTTTTGTATTATATATATCATAAAGAGTTTACAATTTCATATATATACTTATAATATTAAAAATCAATAAACTTTTAAATATTGAGAAAACATTCGGCGGGCCTCTCTCTCGTTCGGTGACTCATCGTAACGTTACCGAGCGTTACACTTTTTCATAAGTGACTCCCAGCCGCAACCAATTTATAAGACGTTGTCACGTCAAAATCAATGTTTAATAAATTATAAAATTCCATAAGAATGAATACTTTCAAAAAACGCGCGATATAAGTTTCAATGGGAAATCCCATAGTCAATGTTTTTTGGTCGTAACTTTTTTATTTTTGTGAATTTAAAAATTCGGGCTTCGTCACCATCTGGTCCTAAACCTGTTGATTCGATTCCACACAAAATATATTAAAATCAGTTATGAAATCGGGAAGTTATAACGTAACAGACATTGCGCCATTGAAGCTGATCCATGGGAGCTTCGCTCGCTCCGCTCCAATAATATTTCTTACATTTACGCCAATTGACCTAACCCAAATGGATTTGAAAATAAGTTTGCTGTTTAGCTAATAATAATTTGACTTATAATTTTCGACGACCGTTTGGTGTAACGGTAGGCGCACCAAAGATCCTGGGTTCAAGTCCCGGAAGGGACAGATGTTTGTGTAATGAATACGAGCATTTGTACCCGAGTTATTGTGAATGTGAGAAACATTATAATTTTCTATTGCTGGTTTTTCTGGGATTGCGTACCTGTAAAAGCGGGCCTACATTAGAACCTTTTTGCCTGCGGGTAATTTTGTCTTTATTCTATGATATGTAAATATATGGAAGGTCGTAGGTATAAAGTACGACAATTGTTCGACACAATGCCCTCGGCCTCGGGCAGCCGCCCTTATTTTTGTTTGCCTGCCTGCTTTCCCATATGCAGGTATGTTTGGTCTGCTTCCCATAAGCAGGTATGCGAAAGCGAACATTTAGGGAAAAATTGTCTGCAGACTGCCTGCTGACAATTTAGTTACGCGCAGCCTTGGAGACTGATGGTTGTTAATTTTTACCACGTTTTTCTTATCTCACTTTTCTTATTTGTTTGTCTGTCCGGGCAAAATCTTGCAACTTAAATTTGAGGCACTTTCCGATAAGCTAGAAAGCTGAAACTTTCAGGATAGTTCAGAACCCGATGACAATGCACTCTAAAGCAACTTTCAACTTTCCAGATGCACTTTCAGGTCCACTTTCGGCAACTTTCACTTTTGTATGGGGCTTATCCGATTGTTGCGTAACACATGGTTACTTCGTTGAGTTAATAATTAAAAAGAATAAAATAATTATACTAGATTTAAAAAATCTAAAAATCCCACGTTTTTCAATGTCCTAAAAAGAATAAAATAACCCTGCGGGGCAAAGCGAGGGGCCACTCAAAACGTGGGGGCGCATCTTTACAATAATCGGCATCAATGCATGTCATTCATCTCTTTAAAATCTCCTCTTAGTAATATGCGCCCCCACGTTTTGAGTGGCCCCTCGCTTTGCCCCGCAGGGTTATTTTATTCTTTTTAGGACATTGAAAAACGTGGGATTTTTAGATTTTTTAAATCTAGTATAATTTTTTTACTTAATAACGTAATATATGTATTATAACATTATTATAATTATGATGGATTATGGAGGAATGAGGATGCAGGAGGTGCAACGGTAGCGGAGTAGCTCTGGGTTTGAATCCCAGAAGGAGCAGGTGTCTATGTGATGAATACTAGCATTTGTACCTGAGTCATGGGTATTTATATATATTTCTATAAATATTACTTATTTATGTATGTCTATCCGTTTACCCTACTATCCATAATACAAGCCTTACAGTGCTTACTTTATGCTAAGCTAATTGGTGTGAATGTAAGAAACATTATTATTATGTAGGATTCGAAAATAAGAACAAATCGTTTTTGGATATTCCCGTAGAGAACCATAGGCAGTATAAAATTTCGTTAGTCGGTCTCTTAATTTTATTTTTATTTCTTTGATTGCGATACTGAATCGTATATTTGCTGTATGCAGGCTGTATGTTTCCAGTATGCGTATCTGTCTTGCTCTTTTGTCAAAACAAATACAACAGAAAATCTAATGACAGTAGGGTCTGCTTTAATGCGCTTGCTTTTACGGTAATAACTGTTCCACAGCTTTCAAAGCAAATTAAAGGTACCGATGTATTTACCAAGAGCCTTGCCTGTCTTATAGGTAAACTTTTTTCTATTTGTCCCGACCTTGTTAAATGATTTTAAATAATAAGTTAAATTGAAAGTTACACTTATTTTGGCGCATTGAGGATGAAATTTATCATGTAACGGAAGTTCCTGGGCAACGAAAAAGCTACACCATGAAGTGACCTATTAAAGTGTATAGGCTAACTTCAAGATATCTCATTTAAAAATTTAATAAAAAGTATCACTTCTGCCGCACGGTTTTTTTGTAGTGTTTGATATGATGTAACAATGTTCTTTATTTTTACTTTGTTCTTTTTATCTAACTTACTGGTATGTTGGATGATCTAGTCTGTAATCGTGTAAAAAATGTATGGGAAAAATTGGAAGAAAGATTCCGAACCAATATTCGGCACTATTTTTCATTTATTTTCATTAAAATAAATAAATTATAAAATAAATGGTGAAAGTCACGAATGAATAGAAGATACCTATTCATTCGTAACTTGAAGACCCCTAAATTGTATTTGGGAAACACAGATTCAGGCAAAGAGTCAAAAGCTTCGTAACGCCAAATGTCTATCATTCACTGTCTGTCTGCCACTCATCTAAAATAATTGTCGTTATATTGATTTTAAAGAAGATAATTTAATAAAAATAAAGAAAAAATTAAAATATATTTTTTTATTATTTTTAAAATACATACATAAAATTGAAAAATGTGACGTCATATCAGGGGGGGTTAAAGTCCTAAAATTCGTGTGCCGTAATTAATGGATGCCATTGTTTAATTATTTGAGTAGCACCTGCTAGGGACTTTATTGATATAAAATTGTAATGTTTTGAAATATTTGCATGCTATTCTGATATGGCTAAATAGGTTAAATATATTAAATCTGATTCAGGTCATAGGTACATTTTACTCTCAAGAATACAAAACACATTTTTTTTTTCAAAAAGCAATATTTATCGAATCGAATACTGTTATATAGGGGAGAGCGAAAACCTACCTATATCGCAATTCGGGTTATGATATGAACATTACATCGGGTTAGGTTAAGCGTCGATTACATTGAGCGAGTTTACAAGCTGCTAGATGACAAATTCACTATCTGCTAGTAAAAACGCCTAGTTTACAATCTGCTAGTTGGCTAGTGAATATGATTACACTAGGCGAGTTTACTAGCAGATAGTGAATTTGTCAACTAGCAGCTCTAGGAAGAGAGTTACGTTCGGAACAAAGTGTTTTTTTTTCGAGTTTCTAACCCAAGGTTCGGTATAATTCGTTATAATCTCTGAGTTATAATTAACATCACTTATAATCATCTTCATTACCCTATTTAATGCAAACAAAAAAAATAATTTGAACTATGACTTACTAAGTCCGACCATCTTGTCGGGTACCCGGATGTACTCGTTGAGGGTTTGGTCCTGCATCATGTTGGGGGGCCCTGGAGGGGGTGCGGGCGCTCCGCCACCAGACGCCGCGATGCGCGCCGTAGCCGCCGCCGCCGCAGCCGCTGCAGCCGCCGTTGCACTAACAATAACCACTACATTAATTTTTCGTGAACCACGTGCAAAAAAGTTTCATCGCAAACTATGTGGGGTTTATCAGACCTCTTGGGGTCTGAAGGGGCAAGGAATGCGTTAATTATTAAAATCTGTTTCATTTAAAATACTGTTTTATGTCGATTAAGGGGTGATAATAAAAAAACCGTAAAATCGAAATAATCAACATTGTAATCGTTTACAACGAAGAAACAAAACATAGTAATATTTTATGAACTAAAACATACTCTTCTTTAGCACAACTTAAGTAATAACTCTTATTATGTGGCACAAAAAAATAAGTCGAACTAAAGGAATATTCTAAGAAGACAGAATTTTTATACTAATAAAATATTTCTTACAATCACACCAATAAGCCTAGCTTAAAGTAAGCACTGTCAGGCTTGTGTTATGGTACTAGGGTAACGGATAGACATACATATGTGATACATAAATATTTAATATTTATGGAAATATATATAAACAGTCATAGCTCAGGTACAAATGCTCGTACTCATCATACAAACATCTGCCCCTTCCGGGGTTCGAATCCAGGATCGTCGGTGCGAAAGGCAGGATCGCTACCGTTGCACCAAACGGTTGTTATACTAGTTTTTTGACGACGCACGGTGGGCTGAAAATCGCGTTGCATGGACATAGAAACTTAAATTTAACGAGTAATAATTTTTCAAAAAATATTTTGTATGGAGCTGGCATGAAAAATGTGAATATTTCCGGTATCGCAAGGTTGGCCGTTGTATCCTTCCACACGGATATAGTACTAATTATTCCTGATTTTTTGACATACTTAGTATATAAAAAAAAACACAGGAGGTGTCGTTAATTTGGATATACTAATTCGTTTGAATGCAAGAATTTTTATCATTATTTTAAGAATTATTACATGTCTAAAAAATTAGTTTTGGTTAACTAGAGACCAGTGGAATTTTTCTAATAATAATTTCATCAAAATATAATAATTACTAGACATCGGATAACTCTCTGATTTTTTTTTCTTAATGCATATTTCGTTTTGTAGCAAAGGGTACGTGTAGGCTATGTCTCCAAGCCTCCACCGGCACTAGGCCGAGTGGGCAATAGCAGGGAGTCCCACATAACGTAAGTTATTAACCGCGTCAAAAAAAAAACGGTTACGTATAGGTGACGACGAAGTTGGCGCGAAAACGCGTTTCCAGAAATGACGCGAACGCGTTCTCCAGAAATGGCGCCAAATTTTGTCCAACGTCAGTTAAGGTAGAGGTCGCTTTCGGCGTACAAATTAATATTCGGATGATGTTATCGTGAATATCGCGAAACTAACAGTGGTTTATACCAATTTTACATTATAGCGAAAAACCTGTTATAATCTTTATTACTACGTCTTTGTCTGATTAGACTATAATTTAGATTTTTTTTGTAGTTCCGCGTTATTAGCAAATGTTAGTTACGCCGTATTGCAGTTTCAACGACGTTATGATACTGGCACCTTTATGTTAGTTTTGAATGGTTAGAATTGTCTGTATTTTGACAAGTCTAACTCGCGACTATCACGACTTAAAAATTATAGAGTCCTTCAAGTTTTTTTGACTTAAATTGAGTCTCTATTCATAATTTTGAAACAGAATTCAAGTTCTGAGCTTTAATAAAGGAGACTGCTGTTTAATCCATATTAAATCAAATCAAAGGTTATTATTATGAAATGTAGGTGGAATGTTATATAAATATTGTTGTGAGGTTTTTTATGTCTCACTACATTTCCACCTTTTACAAGGTATAATATAATGTTTTGGTTATGAGATGATTAAAACTTCGTTAAATAAAAATCAATATTACAAAAAAAACCTGAAAAGAGTAGGTAAATAATTTCATAATATGTGAATGTCAGATGATTTAAATGTTATATTAGATTTCACAAGTAATTTAAAATAATTGATTAATTCAAATCCATTTCATTTAAGGAAGTGTCCGTAAGAAAATTCACCATTGCATAATATGCTTAGTTAATTAGTATTGTCTTAAGCATTTTTAAAATTTTTAATTGGTAAAATTCTTATAGTATTCGGGATTATATTGAATATTTTAGTTGCCATACCAAAGGAACTACTCTATTGGTAGAGTGCAGCTTTTTGCGTAAGAGTGCATAATTTATTCCCATGTCCCCCTGTCTATGGTTTTTATGCAAATTTTTCTCTGCAAAGGTAAAGCATGGTGATTCTGCTTAACAAATACCGCAACTTCATATATGTATAAGGATGGCAGCACCAAAATATTAGTTGTCTATAAACTGGATTGCAACTATCTGTAGGTTTCAAACCCTTTACTGCCCTTAAACATCTTTTTTGCGCTTTAAATACCAGTTTTATAACAAAATTTTTCCCAAAATATTATAAATAGGACTCTCATAAAAGATAATGATGTAGCTTAGGCTGAAGCCCTAATGATGCTAATATTTATATTATTTTATTGAAGTGAAAACTTCTTTAGCATCGTTGTAATTTAAATGGATGAAACACTAAAGCGACAGTAAATAGAGACAGACACGTAAATGGGATAGGAAGCATTATTTACGTGTGTTAATACATGTTTGTGTGCGCATGCATAGTACAAAACTTGAGAGAAGGCATCACAACAAGCGTGGTATTTTGTATATGTGAATTGAATACTTGTTTTATATTTGTCTATATGCCTTAAAATGTTTATACAGTTATAAACATTCAGTTAAGACAAAACTGCTGAGTTTTGTAAATTTCTGTTTCAAGCTCTCTCCAAAAGACTGATCTGTTTTTAAAGAACTCAAACATAAGTTCTTTTTTTAAATGTCTGAGCCCTTTTTTAAGGTTTTAGTTGCAAGTTTTGTTTATTAAGACTCTATACTAATACAGGGATTCTCAGTGGTTTCCCAGGGATCAACATAAAAAAAAACCATAGTTTTTAAATTGATAAGGTGTCAGTTCATTTTGGAAAGGGGGGTCTCTTGCCCAAATATAGTTTGAGAATCCCTGCTCTATTATATATAAACAGATTCAAGATAAGAACTGTTTGATGTTTTTCTATAGACTCAAGTTTTACAAGAGCACTTAAGATTCGTTTTGGAGAGCTTAAGACTGAAAGGAATAGTTTTGTATTTACATAATGAATGAAGGTAAAAAGATAGCTAAAAGCTGCATTATTTTTTTCTCTTTATAGACTTTAGTAAATTCTCTATCCCTATCAAAAACTACACCTTCCCATTCATGATATAAATATGAATTCTTGAATAGCTAAAAGTCATTGTGTTGTTAAATCATAAAAAAATGATAATTTGAGATAGGGATAAAATTCACCTCCAATGGGGTGATACATTACTCCTATACAACTAGGTAACTGTAGTGCCTCTTGCCTTGGTTTTTAAATTGATTTATAATTTACTCAAAAATAAATTAATGTTAAACCAAATATAGTACCAGAGAAACAAATACATATAGTATTTTTTTACAGTAAAATCAATTCATTTTACAATGTAATAATAAAGATATTTGGCTGGAAATTAGTTAATTCTATGGTAATATGACTTACCTCATTGACTGTTGTTGATAGGAATCGAGAGAAGCCGATTTTTTAGCGCTGGGTTCTGAACCGTCTTCCAAAGGTCTCTTAGTACTACTTATTTTAGCCGCAACCTGTAAAACATACTTTGAATCAAATAACGTCTTCAAATAAACAGCAAAATCCAGCCCAATGCTGGACGTAGGCTTCTTTAGAACGCACTACACAATTTAGACAAAGAAAAATAAATAAATCAGCACACTTAATGAAGATAACATACTATACCCGACTACGATATCTACGTATTATGTAGGTTAGGTGAAATCGTATTGAAAATATGCGACACGTACATAAAACTAAATTGTGTAAATATGGCATTTTAACATATTTTACTTATAAGATACATCAATCACTAATTAACGGTACATTATTAGCACAAAATGTGCTGAGGAAAACGAATATGCGTACAACGCTTACCAATTTTGCACGCTGAAGAGCATCCACATATCCCGACGTTTGACTATTATTTTGAAGCGTAGCCATAGAAGGATAGTCACTCATTTTTAGATTAGGGTACACATCAATCGCCAAATACGACTGCCATCAAAATGGATCAAAAGATCCAAAAAATTGTCACGATTTTGCCTCGCTACTTTGGCGAAAAGACGCTGCCCAGTGTCGCCATCACAAAGTATCTTGTATATGTTGCCATGATATATTTGCTTGGATTGTTTTGTTCATGTCTTTTTTTTTCCTTCAAAATAAGTAAATTATTGTTTATGGCACTGATTAGAATTCTATTGAAAATTAGAAAGTTGGTGTGAATGTCTGATGGATAAACTTTATGGGGAAAGAAGAGGTATTTTGTAATGAATTATAAGTAAGTAGTATTTAACTATTTAGTATAAAAATTATAACTCGTTCGCAAGCATGGGTACTAGGTTGGGAACTCCACATAAAGGTAACTATGGCGACCCATGGCATATAAATAAGTTAATAAATAGTCGAATAATTTTTGAATGATCACTTTTTTAATTACTCTAAGCATTTATGATGAAACTCCTCTAAATTGAATTTGAGTGTCTCATTGTCACTTAGGAAAGCTACACGAAAAAGTTTATGAGGAGCTGATTATACTGCTGACATTGTATTACCAAAATCTCGCCTTGGATTACTTGAGAACGTATAAAATTTTAAACGCTAAAATTATTAATTTTAGGCTTGCATTGCTTTAATGCCCTTTGACGTCACGAATACAATGAAGAACATTTAATTTTTCCAAACTCCTGTTTTTATCAATTTCGAAATACAGTAATATTTCCTAAATTCACATCAAAGTAAACGCGGATTGTGTTCCGAAATATACATTAGTATAATGCCCAGTGGTAACGTCATGAATCGACGCCATTCTGTTGATTTATTCCGTAATATACTTTTCAGCCCGTTGACGTCAAAAATCAATGCCATATTTAAAATAGTGTGAGAACGAGAGAGAGGAAAAGTGCCCGGCAAGATACGTCACACTTTCTTTCAATTTGACCAGTACGAAATGGCGACGGACTCATGACGTCATTACGTCTGGCCAGTATAGTATTTAGGAAAACAGCCAGCTAGCGTAAGGCTTGTATCTAGGACCAAGTATCATAATACTTGGTCCTAGGCTTGTATTGTGGATACTACGGCAACGTAGTAATATTTATTGAAATATATACAAATACCCATGACCCAGGTACAAAAGTACTTTGCTAGCTTGCATTTTTATCTCAGAACAATAACTAAAGTTATTATTATTTGTTCTTACTTTCATCTAAGTAGGGCCTTTCTGGGGTTTTTGTATAAATTGAATATACTCTTTGGTCTTTGTCTTTGGTTCAAACCATAGACTTTAATAAATACATAATTAAAGCCAGGCGTTTAGTTTCATCACCTTTAATTTTATCACAAAGTATATCAAATTCGCATATATTATTTACGACATGTGTTTCAGGGATGTCAGTCTAGTTTAAGTGTAATATAAATGTATAACGAGATGACGACTTTTATATTGCTCTAAAACTTTCGGCGTGTTTGTCAAGCTAACAGTTTATCAATCTTTAACATAAGTTATCACCAGAGACGGTCACAATTTCTCATATGATATTGAACTCTATATGATCGTCTTAAAGCTTAAAATCAGATGGGGAAATAAGTCATTTTTGTGAGATGTGAGAATAAATATATTATTCTAATTAAATATAAATACACCGTACGGTTTTTTTATTTTGTTTATATGAAATACCTATTATTCCTACTTATTAGTAAAAGTAATTTATTCGTTAAAAAATCAATTCATGTGGTAACAACAAATTTATTTATTTTTTAGTGAAACAGTGATTTGACTTTTGACAGGTGCCCTTTCTACCAAATACTAGGAATTTAATCTTCTGACCTTTTCATGTTTGTGTCATTTTCCCAGATGAAACAACTTGAAACTTACACTTGAAACAACATGTGTTTAAACAACCAATAAATTGAGTGAACAATGAAAAGCAAGATTTCATTTAATTAAAATAGATTAGGCATTTATTTATTCCTTAGGGAAACACTCTTTGCATATTAATCTGTGACGTCCTAACGATTTAAATGTCAATATTTTTATTCTCATTATTAATTCCAAGTCCGCCGCTGGATATAGAGACTAGGGATGTTGCGGATGTGTTTTTTTTCACATCCGCGGATGCGGATGCGGATTTTAAGAGGCTCACATCCGCGGAAGCGGATGCGGATGCGGATCTGTACAAA
Organism: Calamotropha paludella; assembly: GCA_927399485.1. Lineage (NCBI taxonomy): Eukaryota > Metazoa > Arthropoda > Insecta > Lepidoptera > Crambidae > Calamotropha > Calamotropha paludella. Next base: position 2,076,274 of record OV656822.1, read on the forward strand.
AAACTTAAGTGTTGGTTTGGTAGGGTAAAAAGCAGTAATATTTATCCTTTGTTTATCTATACATATAAATAAAATTGGAGTGTCTGTTTGTAATATTGAAATAACCGTTTTTTACTACATGCATATATATACGGTACGGATACGTACACACACCAAAACTACATTTTTTACAATTTTTGTCTGTTTGTCTCTCTGTTTGTATGGGCTAAACGCTGAAATAGCTGGACCGATTTTGACGGAACTTTTATTGACAGATAGCTGATGTAATAAGGAGTAATTTAGGCTACTTTTTTTTTTTATTATTTTACTTTAGAAAAATAAAGTAATGTTTCTATGTCAAAGTACTGCCCAGTACAGCGCGCAGCTCTCGCGCATGCCACCACTGTTTATGTCGTCACGTCGGGCACGTCGGGTCAATATCACAAAGGCTGCCTATCGCGCGGGCTCAGAACGCGCCAGCGGGCAATTGCTGGTTTTTAATAAAAAAAATTTTTGCAAATTATAATAACTGGGCCACGGCAACGTGTGGCCGGGTCAGCTACTTTAATAATAAAGTAGTGAGTGAATTACTGTTACTGATTAATTGTTTTAGTAATGAAATTTAAATATTGGAGCATTATATTTAATGATTATATTTAAAGTAGAATGACCGTCTTTTCGGACTCCAGTCTGTTTCGCAAGGGTTCGTGTATTAATCCTGCGCTACTAAATAACTGTTCACTTGGAACACTGGCTGGTGGCGCTGATAAGAATTTGCGTGCTTTTTTAGGTAACAGTTTGAACTAACTTTGATTAACACTCCACCATTAAAGAGGACTCTCATTTAAATTAACTCACTTTTTATTACGGAAAGTAAGTAACTGCTTCTTGTGAATTGTGTCAGGGCTGACAATTTCTGGTGTAGCATCATGGTAAGATCACTAATTAAACAGGACTGACGTCCTGTACCTGAGGTCTCTAGTCGTTCCGTTCTGTTTCCATGAAATCTGTCATTCTCATTTTCTTCACTCTTTCGGTACTAGGAGATATTCTTCGAGAAGCCAAGATGTCTTCGGTGTTTCTGCTAATCTTTAATATATCATCTTTAATCTTTTCCTCGGTCGACACTCGCCACTCGCCGGCCCCTTCCCTTTCTTTCTTGTCGCATCCGCATCCGCATCAGCTCCGCACAGATTTATATGCGGATGCGGATGCAGATGCGGAAGTCTTAATCGATGCGGATGTTCCGCATATGCGGATGCGGATGAGAATATTCGCAACATCCCTGATAGAGACACACCCTTCCCAAGGATCTCCATTTTGAGAGGTCCTGCACTGCCCGCATCGATTGGCTTCCCACAACCTTTACTAGATCGACATGGACTCCCAACGCTGTGCTTCCGGTATGTGGCCGCTACTCGAGGGTCTTTTGCCTCAAAGACTAACAGTTTCTCAATGTGTAAATTCTCTTGGCCCTCTTCGTTCCTAGTACGGTTACACAAAGAGACTAAGAGCCGACTTTATTTTATTTTTCTTGCTCTTTGTTTGACTAAGAGGCTTTTAAGCTGACCTGGGATTCTGTTAGCGGCTGCTCTTCAATTACAATCTGCCATTTTGTGATAGGTGAAATGTACAACCAAAAGCACATCAATCTTTACAAAACATTCTACATTCGATATTCAGCTTTACGTAATATGAGTACGATATTAATTGGGAAAATTTGATAATTTGTTGTAATTTGACGTGTTGTTGTCCATTGTTGGCGTTTTTTGCGTAGCTTTCCGAAAGCTACCCAGCTAATTTGTATTTGATGAGAAAGAGTTTTACAGTACAGACTAATAATGGTAAACATAAGTAATCATAGTCGTCAAAAACTTATAATAAATCGCAACTGTCGCGTAGCCTTATTAAATTATCGGACGATAATATACAGACGGCAGGCAATATCTGATCTACGCTTACGAGTTTGCATGTAAAAATGTAGACACAATAAATAAAATATAATAGCATAAAATTATAATGCGCCATATTGGAATAGTTTTTTGTCATTATTAAAAAAAATGCCTTTTGTGCGCTCTCGTAATAGTTTTTCTAGCACTACCCAACGTCATGATGCAATAAGTTAAAATGGACTGGCATGGAGCATGACAGATAATGTTGTTCCCATTTTAAGAACTGACCAATAAATATTTCTCAAATATTTGTAGTAGAGTTCTTGTTATCACTTTACATTGGCAGTGAGTATCGGTTTGACACGTGTGGGCTTTAATACGGGTGTTATCATGTGGTACTATGATACTATTTAAAGCAAAATGTTTTTATTTTATATTTAATCCTGACGTTTCGACTCCTTTACAGGAGTCGTGATCACAGGATGACTAAGATGATGAAAAATCCGTAAAAAAGTGTTTTATTCTAATGTGTATTGTGCGCGGAAGTGTAAGAACTAAATACAAAATGTTTTTTTTTGTTAATACTCAATACCCAACACGCCCAGTAAGGGTTCCCAGGCGTCCGGATAAAGCCGGACACAGTCAGGTTTTTCGTTTGCATGTGTGGACAAAGTAGATGGTATCCGGCCTTTCCGGGTTATGTAAAGCTTTTTAAATTTAATATTTTTTACATTAATCATGTGTTAGTTTGCAATTATTTAAATTAATATTGTAATGAATATTGAATGATTATTAGAAAAAAACTGTTTATGGTAAATAATAAAAAACCTTATTTTAATAAAAAATGTGTTATTATCAGACGAAAATTTAAAGGTATCCAAAATTTTTACTCAAATGTCCGGCTCAACTGGCTGGTCTGCTCGGTCTTTCGGTTTTAAGGCCTGGCAACCCAAAGCACTGCTGTGTCGTTAGCATAGGCTTTATTTGACAATATAGGATGTAGAGCTTACGCAGGTCGTTAATGTAAATATTGAAAAGAGGAACTAAGAATTGATCCCTGAGGAACTTGAAATGTTAGAGCATCCTGATCAGTAACAAACCCGACTTTGATGGACTGGGTGCAGTTTTGAAGATATTAAGAGGAATGTAGGAGGAGTGAATGTTATATTTAATCAATGATATGAATACATCAATTCGTTTAGGCTTGATTAAAACTAACGGGAGAGAGACAGTGTCAAAGGTTTTTCAGAATACAGAAATACCAATACATTTATCTTTCCCATCTTCAGCTTCCACTATAGTGTCAAAAATGTTTTATTATTTATTATATAACTGGCGTTTAAGAAGCTCATAAGCTTGTTAAGTAGCCTAAACTATTAAAAGGTTTTGACATCTCAATCAAAGCAGATAATGATCTATATAGTACATAACTTAATTTTTATCCCCTGACATATTTCCGGATTTCGTGTATTAACCAAAAATAATACTTTGTTTACCTGAAAGCGAATAAATAATATATTGACAAAAACATTAACCTTTTAAATCCATTGAATATCATACTACCAGGGTATCATAAGTATAAAAGCGTTAAACTTGATTCTTGTAATTTTTCTACTCGATATTCGCACTTTAGCCATTAGCTTAACAGTGACATGATAAAGTAGCATGGATTATTTAATTTTGTAGAAATTAAGAATAAATTGTGCAGTAAGTTTTTGAATGGCCTATCACTATGATTAGAATTTATAAGCGTTAACAGGGGCGTTCGAGTGAACTTATTCTACATAAAGGCGTACTTTATTCACCTGAATGAATAAAATGCCGTATTTGGTAGAATTAATGCAACTAGGTGCAATACCCAAGGTAAATTAAGTCCACTTAAGGCTTGACTGCGCAATTATAGGTGACTTGATAACTTAGTACTTACTTATTAATTTAATTTTAGTATAAAAATGCTCGTCTGAGATTTTAGTCTCGTTTAATTAACTAATTTTATTTTGTGAGGTCATATATCTCTCCCTAGGTGTAACCTCTGTTTATTTTTTATAAATTCCATTTAACTTATATATGTTTATTGATCTATTTTTTATATTCTTTAATAACTTTTATTATCAATATCTGTTTTTAAGTCATTTAAAATTAAGTTTCGTTTGCCTGAAGAGGAACGAAACGCTAACTTTTTTTTTCTATGTTATGGGTGCGTGCATTTGTGTTGTCCGGTGTTTGAAGACGCTTTGGAATTCGCTTTCAATTTCTTCGTAAGAAAAATGTCGGGTGATACCGATAAAGCGAAAATCAGTGACAATCAGGTATAGTTGTGAAATATGTATTTAAATTAATTTTCTATATAATTGTGCGCGTGTAATACAAACGTTTTTAGCAGTGAAGTGATGTTATTTCCGTGTTATATCATTAATGTTTGCCTGCGTCTCAACATGGCTGACAGAACGTTTGCTTCCCGCTAAACGCGGGAACTACGCCACGAAGGGTTGTAATAAAAGTCAAGATTTTGGATTAAAAACTGTGAATGCTGATGTGATCAGTTATCGAAACTGAATCTAATGGGATATATTTCGTAATAACGCTTATTTTACCACCCCCGCCCCTTTTGCATTTGGTTGCAGGGCCTTTGTTAATGTGCAAGATATACTATGACATTGGTAGGAAATCCGCATGACCTTGATATTTGATTTCTGGTGGATTATACAATTTTTAAAGACTGCGAGATATGTTGTCTGTCCAATGCCGCCGTCTCGCATCTCATTAGCGACGCTTGGAACTCGGCGAGCGATGTAAATAAAACTCGATCTCCTTTCGGGGGCCTTTCTTGCTGACCTTATTTTTTTTGCAAATAAAGTTTTTTGCGTTGATTTACGACGTCACTTATTATTGGATGAAAATATTGCAAGATCTTTAAAAACATTCTTAACTAATGGTTTAAAATAGATTTTTCAATATGTATAGATAATGTGCCGATAATGTTCTTACATACGTATAGTTGCTATGTACACAGCTGTATGTAGTTGTGTAGAATTTTCAAGGTGTATTTAAATTTGAGATTTATGCACATGGTATTAAGGTTCACATTCGACTAGCAAATTCACCGAAGCTTGTGAGATGCAGTGTCGACCATACCTACATCGCAAGAAGCAAATTATAGCGATTTTCTGCTATTTCATATGATATTTTTCTTAATTTCACAATTTTTTTCACTTACATACTCAAAATTACAATAATTATTTTATACTACTCTTCAAACAGAAAGTGATAGATATCCAACAAATATACATATAAATTAATAAAAGCAAGTGTGTTTTGAAGATACAATTTTCTTGCATTTTTTTTCTTATATAAAACTATGTTTATCTTTATTTATTTTCGACAAATAACGCTTCCATAACATGGAAATCATAATGTCCAGATACATGTCAAAAAAAAATCTGCCTACCTACTCACTTTTTATGTGTAAAAAGGGATTTTTCTGTTTTTTGAATATTTCCTGTTGTCTAGCATAACTAAAATTTATATGTTATTTAAATGAAACGATCCATAATTGTGAATTTAAAGTGGAAAATAATCTATCATAATAGTTCCGTTATGGTTTAGATAATGATACTATTTTGTCCTAATAATTATCATTTTGAAATTATAAATTGTAAAAATAAAAGTTAACCAACATGTAAAAATAATTATTGGTTCATATATAAAATTACCTATTAAAATTATAAATCTCACTTTCAATTTAATAATATATTAAACAAACACATTCGCCATTAATATGATAGTATTTTTTTAAAGGAGAAAGGAAAAAAAAGTAAAAGATTAATTTATATAATTATGTGTTCTGTGTGAAACTTTACCATATTTCCAAGTATCAGTCAATTTAAAAGTTACTTCTTAGGGAATTGTTTTGTCTTTGAATGAGCCGATAAGGCTTCTAGCAGCTTTTAGTCTGTTACAAAATATTAAATTGGTAATATATTCTAAATGTTGATGGACTTAAATTAGTCTAAATATTAGTCATATATTTTTTACAAATTTTTCTCTTAAACTTTATCTATGTTTATGAGGCGATAGAAAAGTGAAGTAAATTCCAAGCCGAGCTAGAGTTTTGCATTACCAAGTATGTTAAGAGTAATGAAAGGTGTTATAGAACTTTACACACTTTGTCATTGTTCAGGTTATCCTCTAGACACTCCAGCCATAGACAAATTTATTTGATTTCTATACAGGAACAGTTACAGCAATTTTGATTCCTGTAAATTTTCTTCCTCTACGTCTATGTGGTCCTGGTACTTCAGCCATTCAGAAATGTTATGTTTACTTAACAGTGCAATGATAAAGTACCATGAATAATTGGTAGAAATTATGAATAGTTAGAGTTCCAGCAATAAACACAATTATAAGGAACAGAACATTAAATTGTAACATGTTAGTCTGTGTCTCCACAAATATAAGTACACAGCATGCATAATAATAATAAAGACAATGCCGTAAAATTAATAAGACTAAGTTTCTTAATAAGAAAAAACATTAAATTAAGTTCATAATTTAATAAGAAGACAAATTCTTACAAAATATTTGTATACAGGATGAAGACAAAAAGTCTGGAGCAGGCGACGGGCAGACAACAGAAGACGAGTCATCGCAGGACTCGAAGGGTGAGTCCCTGACAACCCAGTCAGAGGTCCAAGGTACTGCTGATGTAGATCAACCGAATAAGGACGGCATAAATGAAGGTCAGGAATATGGGTGAACAATGATCATGGTGTTCACTTAAGCGTTCATCTACATCGCAACTAACCATTGGGCTGCTGTTTTCATTTGTCACATTAAACTGCTCTACACCTCTTTATCTTCAAAATACGTTATATTAATGAGTTAAAGGAAATTTTTCTTCTTAAATTTTTAAAATATATTAGAAAAAGTAAGTATATATTTTTAGTGAATACCGCATCAACATGTTCAAAAAAGTAAATTTTCTGTAATTTATTATCAACTTTAAATGTTACACGTAGAATATAATATCATTAAGAATATTATGGTAGGTCTACACATAGTTAAAAGTGTGTCCGCCTTTTGGCTAATGTGATTTTGTATTTTTATAAGTTCTGACAATATAATCTAAATATAAAAAAAATTGGGGATAATAAATTTTAAAACATGCTCTTTGGGTTATCTAGCTTTATATCAAGCAATTGTTTTATTTACTATTTATTTTAAAGAAAAGAATCTGTTGCTCCTAGGTTTCTGCTCGGAAAACCTTTTATAGGTTTGTTCTTTAGATATTTGTTATATCACTGGAAATAACAAGGGTTGCCTAGCAACTGTACCAAAGGTCTATCTTTTACTGAGGAGAGATTATTGGGAATAGCTTGGTGGTATGCCACTCATCCAAGAAATTGGTCTATATCACAATGGACAGAGATCTTGGACGCACGTTGTGCGATTCCATCAAAAATAATCCTAACTCAACTTAGATCAAAGATTAGTATTGCTAGATGTAGAATTAAAGTTATCTTCTTTTTTTTACAATGGCAACAACTGATAAAGGATATTTCTGCCAGTCTCAGTTTTGCTATGTTTACAGGCATCACTTGTAGGAGAGCGCTATCAGAATTTTATAAAAAAGCGATGAGTATCAACAAAATTATATGTACCTTTTCTTAAAAAATTGCCACAAGAACAACAGACAGACCGAGACATACAAAAAAGAAAAACGTCTAAAAAAAAAGAAAAAAGTGTCATTCCTGACTGTAATTTAATAATAATCTGTGTATAATAAAACAAACTGGATTTTTATCTAAATTATATTTTTAATTGTAGAAGTGATTTACATAGACACATAGACAAAAGGGAAAGAATTTAATACTGCCAGTATTCTTAAACTATTTTATCGTAAATCGGGGATATCATCACCAAACTTAAATAACTACTTTATTAATAAAAATAACCAATTTATTGTATAAGTGGCACCGGCTCCCGTCAAAGATCTGCTGTAAACTTGGACAAAGATTGAATCAATTTCTTTTATAAAAAAATGGATAATGGGCTTACCACTCGTACTGAATTATTAAATTAGCCGGTAGTAGCTTGTTGTTTACATATGCGTGACGTCACCCGTAAAGTGCCCAGCGCCACGTAAGTTTTGGCGCGTATTTTATATATAAAATTTTTACCCTACATTTTAACAAATCTCCCTAAAATAGAATAAGTAATCTGCCTTTTACGTCCTAATATATTAAAATGTCTCATTCATAACACTGATAAATAACAATGCACTGCTTTATTTGTAATAAATAACAATACATTTTCAATTTTGTAATTAGCACTAATTTTGAGAAAATAATTTTTATTTTTAAGACCACTATAATCTGTGTTAATATGGTTTTCTAAATTCACTTATAGTTTTAATATTGATTATAATATTTCCATTAATTTGCAAGGTAAGTGGATTTGTTGTAATGCTTAAAATATGAAAAAGGTTGTTTGAAAAAAGAATGGTTTCGTTTTTATTTCTTATTACTTTATTTTTCTAAAATAAAAGTAGCCTAAGTTACTGCTTATTACATCAGCCACCTGCCAAAAAAAAGTCCCGTCAGACAGACAAACAACAACAACAACAAACAGACAGATAGACAGACAAATATAGTAAAAATGTTATTTTGGTGTATGTACCGTATATATTGATTTCAATATTACAAACAGACACTCCAATTTTATTTATATGTATAGATAGGACCGACTACAGAGTTGTGCGATCCGGTCTGCCGCACTATGTGGAGATCGAGTCGGTTTCGGGTCATAAATCTATAACTTCCATGTTTTTATAGATATACAGCTGATTTTTTTTTAGGTAATCTGAGATAAACGTACTTTAAAATAATATACAGTCTATGCATATAAAAATATATTTAATAATTGTAAAAAAATACAAAACATGAAATATTGAAAAATTATCATAAATTTACGACTAATTTTAAACAATGTGACCTAAATGTTATAATTAATACAAAATAAACACATAAAATTACTCTTATTAATTAAATATAATAAGAAAAAGAAAATAACATAGAATTATATTATTCTACTAGCTCTACAGCTTCATCTATAAGTTCCATAGACTTTTTATTGGAAGGTTTTCTTAAACTTGTTATGTAAGGGTCTGAAGTGTACAAAAGTGTATGTAAAACGTCTTCATTTGTAGCTACTCTAGAGCATTTTCTAGCATGATAAAGTCTGAATCGTTTATAGTCTTTGTTCCTTGATTCCTGGGCATCTTCGGAGAGCTGTCCAAGAGGTAACACTGAATAATGCCGAATTACACTTTCCCCATGAATTAGGACTTTATGGACAGATGATGGCATATAATACCACATATATTTACTAACATATCGTTGTGCTGTATCGAAAGCATACTGTCCGAATTTCGTAGCATTAATTACTTTTCCGCTGGACATAACTTGAAGTAAAACATAAAATCGTTTTATCAATTCCTCATCCACACCGGTAATTTCTGCAGTGCACTGATAATTTTGAAAAAGTCGTCTAGCTGTATTACCGTCATTACTGTTACCAGAACCTTGCTTAGGTTTATCTATATTTAAACCAAGTTCTTCTCTGAACCTTCTTTGTAGATATGTCTTCTTTTGTTTTTTCAAATCTTTATTTTCTGTCGTTGTAGCAGACCATTTTTCAAAGCCTACATTATAAGATATATGTAAAATTAGTTCCATAAATCTAATCCAGCAATGTAAAGTCGAAAGCCCATATTAATAAGAATTTTCGTCAACAGGTTTATTTTGTACTTTTTCTAAATTGTTCATCTCTGTAGGTCTTGCACCACAAATAGTACATACAGCACCTGATGAAGTTTCTGACAAAACTTGAGCCACTTTCCCGTCAACCATTGTCAAAAATAATGTGTGTTTGATTTCAATACTTTCACCATTTTTATTGATTAAGCTTGTTGTGAGAGCGTTTCTTTGAGCTATAATTTCATTAACTACACTTGTAGTTTTCTCTGGTGTCTCTTTTGAAAATTCTATTAAAATGGGCCTACAAAATCTTACTGATGATGGAACAGGGTTTTCCCACAAAGTTTCATTTGTATTAATATCAACAAGTTTCAGAGGTACTAATGAAGATATAAATAAATTTGTGTCAGAAATTAACTCATCCTCTTCAGTTAAGACTTGCTTGTATTCACTTTGTCCGCTTGAGCCATCACAGCCCCATTTCGAATACAGCATTAAATGTTTTTTGCCAGCTTTGTATACACCATTGATTTTCAAAATTCTTGCAATAGTGTGATCCAATAGATCTTGCAGTTTTATTTTTGCTGTAATATTATTAATTTCTATGCTTGATCTTGGTGGGTAGCACATTCCTTTAGCTTCCTGAATTGATTTATATGACGGAAATAATACGCAGTTCTTCGCAATTAAGCAATTTCTCATGTTTTCATACTGTGCCATGTTAAGGTCCAACTCTATAAAAATACTGAGAGCTTCATCTTTAGAGTACGCTGTTAAATGTGCCGGTTCATTTAAAAGATTTTGACGTATTTCACTTTTTTTATCTATGGGTAATATTCGTAAAATTTCGACAATGAATGCTTCTTCCGTTTCCCCTTGAGATCTCAATCCTTGAAGATATGAATTCAGTATAAAATCAAGGCCACATGTTTCAAGCAACTCCTTGTTTTTTCGTCTTTGTGTTCTATCGGAACTGTCTTCGTAGGTTTTAGAAGGGCGTCCTCGCTTCCCCGTCGATGTCCAAGGTTCAGATTCACAAGTAGGATCTTCCAGATTTACTGTGAATGTGGCATTCAACCACATGCTATTCTGATTTAAAAAATTTTAGCTTACTAGCTTACTAGAAAATCATCCTGAAAAAAATACAAATTATGATGTTTTCGTGATAATTTTTCAATCATCGTATTTAGATGCTCTTTACTATAAAAAAGTACTAGTTACATACATAATTTATACATAATATAGTAGATCAACTTCTTAGCTATAGTTTGAGGTATAATACAAGTACCTGCGCCGATTTTTACAAAATGTATTTATGGCCAAGCTCTCTTAGGCACCTCCACATAGTGTGCCGTAAGAACTTGACTACTAATAAAATAAACAGATAATTTCAACCTTATACTTTTTGTGATAAAGTTCATGTCGCGTACTGGTTCGCGAAGTCTGTCGTCAAAGGATTCTTTAAGCTCATTTGCTCTAAGTTTTTCTGCTTTTTGAGCGCAATTTGTCTTATTATTAAATTGCAGAGTATTTTTTTTAATCGAGACGTGTACAGTCGCCAGCAAGTAAAGATATACATTAAAATTATCACCTTAAAGTCGGAAATATAGAGTTCAGAATCGATTAATAAAATGTGACAGCTTTTGGTACTTTATGTTGTACCCATTCTGTTTTAATTGAAGTCTGTTTAACTTTAAAATCCTTGTCCGTTGTTTTTTGGTATTGTGACATATAGACTTTTCGTAGGCAACGTTGCTTTAGAATTCTAATTTATATTGATGATAATAAAGTTCAAAATACTTTGTATTTATAAGTTATGAAAACGAGAAAAAGTACGTGGACATCAAGTATTCGACCAAACAGTAAAATTTCATCAAAATAGGTTCACCTGTTTTGCTGTGTAACAGATAGAAAGACAGACAGAAAACATACGCTTTTTTATATTTTGGATTTAATATTCGGAGTGTCGAGTTTAAGTTGTCAAATATCCCTACAAATGTACAAATGTATCGCATTTGAGTTGAGATTTTAAATTAAGACCTTATTTTCATAGTGTTGAGGTCTATCTATTTATTTTTGATATAAACTCGGCGTCAAAAAAATCGCACCTTATAAAAATCTTATTCAAAAATTCCTAAACCTTATATAGAGGATAGTGTTAGGTATCATTAGAAAGGTAACAAAAAGGAGCATCAAACAACAATTAAGTGCAATCTTTTTTTTAATTAAAATTATACAAAAAGCATAAAAATTTGAAAAATAATAAAAAATCTTAATTAAGTCCTAATTAATAATCGATAATTTACAAAAAAAATGTACAAAAAGTGTCTTAAAATTAACTCAAAATCTAGTGTTACCCCCCCTTGCCCTGATGACGGCTTCCATACGGTCCCTCATAGACCTCACCAACTTCAGGAGCTCTTCTTGAGGGATAAGACCCCATTCTTCAATCACCGCGGTTTGGAGTTCCTCTAGAGTCGAAGGAGCCGGATCCCGAGATCGAACCTTACGTTTAAGATGGTCCCAGAGGTGCTCTATCGGATTCAGATCAGGACTTCTCGCTGGCCACTGCATCACAGGAATTTGGGACCTCCGCAGGAAGTCGTTCACGATGGCTGCAGTGTGTGCGCGAGCGTTGTCGTGCATTAATGTGAACCCCTCGCCAAAAGATTCGGCAAAAGGGACCACATGCACATCCAGGATCTCTGTGATATAGCGGCGCGCAGTCAGCGACCCTTGTCCGCGAGCACCTCCGGTCCGGGAGACGCAGACCAGGTCGGTTTTGCCGGCAGCCGACATACCGCCCCAGAACATGCAGGATCCGCCTCCATATTCCACCGTCTCCTGGATGCAGGCTTGAGCGAAACGTTCACCCTGCCTCCGGTATACTCTTCTTCGTCGGTCGTTGCAGAAAAGACACACTCGTGTCTCGTCTGAGAAGAGAACAGCTCCCCACTGCTCAATGGTCCAATCGACGTGGTCGCGAGCAAACTGCAAGCGGGCTCGTCGGTGCGCTGCAGTCAATTTTGGACCTGTAGCAGCTCTGCGGGCTGCTATGTTCTTCTCCTTCAGTCTTCTTCTAACCGTGGATACACTCACGGTGCGTCTGCGAACTGCCTGGAGCTCCTGTTGCAGCTGAACAGCGTTTGAGAAGCGATTTCTCAAAGAGTACGACACAACGAACCGGTCGTCTCTTTCCGAAGTGCAGCGACGTCTACCGGACCCATGTCGCCGGATATAGCCACCGGTCTCTAAAAAGCGCTGGTAGACTCTACGAACCGAAAAACGGCTCAGATTCAGTTGCCGGGCGACATCACACTGCCGCACCCCTGCTTGCAGTAGTGCAACCACTTGAGCGGCCTCATCAGCTGTAGTGTCCATTTTCCAGATGTTCTTTCTTCAGTAAAATCAGTGCGTGTGTCCCCTTCAACGGTTTAATAGCGAATGACCCACATTGAACCCGTGTTGACCTCTTTATACCCACAAAGTTAGCGCAACTCGCGACTCTCCCGAGCAGCAAAATTTCCTTAGAATTTTTGTGACCCTTTATTTGTTGCTTTAGGTTTTATTTGATAATGAAAAATAATGTTTTTTTATTAAGTTAATTAAGTAACCTTTTAAATAAAATTATAATTAATACGACTGCATGTGCATATCCAGAGTTAATGCCATTTGAACGTGATTTTCTTAGAGGTGCGATTTTTTTGACGCCGAGTGTATGTCTATTTCCACAACGTTGTAGTCAGGACCGAATTTGGAGGTATGGAAGCCCCTAATTATTTTCGAATATAATTATCAGTGGTTAACATGCTGGATATGTCACATTATTAGCATATTTTCACTTTGTAGCGTTAGGCACGGGAGCCGTGTCATGTTTTAAACCGATGATAACTCCTTCAAATTAAGTTTTAGGGCTCGTTCCCACTCGTCGGGTGTCGGATTTGTATATTAATCGGATGTCGGCGTCTTTGTTCACACATACGATTAATAATCGGTTGACGGCCACGGTCGAAGCTAGTGCCAATTTTAAGCACTCTACGCGAATTAACTGTGCACGATGGACGACGACGAAGCTCTTGTTGTGATGTATTATTATTTAAGAAGAAAACGAGGTAAGACAGCCAAGGAAAGAAAATATTGGGTGCACCCAATCCTGAGGGAAAGATTTAGTTTGGGAACATTTCAAAACTTAATAACAGAATTGAAAAGTGACGAAATTAAGTTTTTCAATTATTTTAGAATTTCGATAACTACATTCAACCATCTTTTGGCTCAAATATCAGTGAGCATAAACTACCAAAATACAAAATTTAGAAACTGCATCCGACAAAAGTGAACAGCGCCATTCTTAATAACAGGTGAGCGAGAACCGATACGCCCGGAAAAAAATCGTGTCATAATAATACATCACAACAAGAGCTTCGTCGTCGTCCATCGTGCACAGTAAATTCGCGTAGAGTGCTTAAAATTGGCACTAGCTTCGACCGTGGCCGTCAACCGATTATAATTATTAATCGTGTGTGTGAACAAAGGCGCCGACATCCGATTAATATACAGATCCGACACCCGACAAGTGGGAATGAGCCCTTAGGGAAATCTACCAACAATAAAACTATCTTCATGTTTCATGTAAATCGAGCTCGTAACCTTCCTTTCTGGTAATTTTATGTCGCAACGAATTGTTTAAACGATTCTTTAAATTTGATAATAAAAATTAAACTAATCTGTCATCAACATGACCTGTCTGCTGACATTTATCTTTTTATCGCGATAATTTATGTTGAATATATTTTCATTATTGACTGGTACTGTCGCGTGCTAGTTCACTATTTTTTAGTCTTGCTCTGTTTACACGATGAAATGCTGCATGTATGAATTTGTATGGCTAAATAAAAAAGTAAGTGGACATAATTAATTAAGAAAAGTTTACATTCCAATGATTGTATACTTGGTATTTTTTTTAAATCTCAAGAAGTTCTAACTTATAAAATAATAAAACCGAAAATTTTATGTAATAAAAAATTTTCTTACAATCACACCTAGCCTAGCTCAAAGTAATCACTGTAAGGCTTGTGTTATGGATACTAGAGTAACGGATAGACATACAGATATCATACATAACTAAGTAATATTAATAGAAATATATATAAATACCACTGACTCAGGTACAAATGCTCGTATTTATTACACAAATATATGCCCCTTCCGGGAAATGAATCCAGCACGGTGCGAAAGGCAGGACCGATACCGTTGCACCAAACGGTCAACTGTTGTCTCCTTATTTTGAGGAAAAAGAATGGTTTTTTGCAGTATCGGAGAGTATTATGACGTACGTATATCGATGACACGTTTCCTACTGAAGGAGAAGAGGCTCATAGGTTGAACTTTTTGTCAAAGCAATGTTTCACAGGTCATGAACTAAAGCACCAAGCTTATGAAACATGCTTGATGTATCAAATTCAAGCACCGATTTTCTTGCGGCTTCTCGGTACAGGGTGTGCCTACGTAGGATGGTGTAGCTGTTGACGTTAAATAAACGCATTTTAAACTCTTATTTATCTACACTCGAGAGCAATGAATCCGGGTCACTTAAAGAATCCTAAAAATCTCGGAAACTAAAAATGCTAGGTTAATGCAATAAATTGTATTTAACCTTTAAGTACACGCGTTGTTTAGAATTACATTCCGTCACGCGTGGGGTCCAGAAGTATCCCCCATATAAATTTACATATATATTCAGAATTTTTAAATAATTTCTTAAAGCCGTTTTAGATTATAAGAAAAGGCATTATAATACTTATGAAAAGTATTTATTAATTATAAAACAATGAGTCTTTAGACAGTAAGTAACATTTTTATAAAATTAACATCTCGTACATAGAATTTTTAAGGCACATATGTAATGTACTAAAATTTAACAAAAGAGTCAAGTTCTGACTAACTAACTATTTTTGTCTAATAAAATAAGAATCAAAAACAAGTAATTATAAGAAAAATTAACAATATACATTATAGAAAAAAAAATGACAATTCTTGAAACGTACTATCCTAAATTAACGTTAAAAAATATTCTTTGGGTAGGTATGGTAAACAATAAGTAATTGCTACTGAATGAGGCTTGCAAATAGTTTTCTTGCAAGATTTATAGACAATATTACTTTTTTTATCCTTGGATCTGGGACAATGATAGCACCTTCGCTTCATTTTTGGGGCACTAGGACCAGCTTCATCTGAACTATGCAAAGGCTGCTCTTTGTCGATCAACTTGCACATTATTGCTCTTATACGGTCAAGTTAGGATTATTTGCCAGTCTTTGGTAAATGTGTGGCTTTATAAGAGACATTGCAATAGACTTTATGTATATTCGTCGGATCATTTTCTTATTTTGATTAGATAGAACCCAGAGAACATAGCCATTAGCAATTGAAATATTCATTATAGCACCAAAAATTGCGTTTGGCCATATTCGTGTTCGTCGTGAGCATGAGTGATTTGAATATTTCAAATCCAAGGCATCTACTCCTCCTTTAGTGTCATCGCTTTCCTCTATTTCAGACGCTGAATTATGTTCGCTGTGTATTAATTCACGGTCACTTATATCACCTACCACTTCCAAAATGTTCTCTTGAGGCGTGTCTCCTATGCCTTTGCTTTCAGAGTCACTAAAATCGTGTATAATTTGTGCAATTTGATTTTCGGTTAGTCGGCGACTCATTTTTCCATTTACACAACACCAATTCTGAAAAAGAAACAAATAAAAACATAACCAAAGTGAAAAAAGTAACTACGTTAAATCACGGGTGGGGTCTGCAGGTATCCCCACGTAAGCAAAAAAGTAACTTACCTTAGCAGAAGAGAGACGAACTTCCACTCGCCGATAGGCCTCGCGTCGCACTAAGATTAGCCGAAAACGCGCGATCTTAACTTGTCAATTTCAAAAAATAACCTTAAATAACAACGCATGGGGTCTGCTTAGACCCCGCGCGTGACGTTAAAGGTTAATAGACAATGTAATACTCCTTAAATGAAGGTATTAAAACTTCTTAGTTATTGTAAAGTTATATCATAAAAAAATCAAATTTGAAAAAGGGCCACTTTCGAAGATGGAACTACGAAATTACAGCATTTGGTTTTGCTTTTGTTTGTAATCTGTCATTTATGTGGGTACATAAACCATGTTGATAGTGCTCTATATTCATTATTCAAGCTGAAATTATGTCGCTTACGCCTGAAGAATGCACCAGAATACTTACAATGCTGGAACCCGCCCGGAGTCAGCGCGATACAGCCAGGACTGTCGGTGTGTCGCTGTCAACAGTACAAAGAGTTCTCCGACGTTACGAAGAAACTGGTTCTAACCTACGCAGACCAGGAACGGGCAGAACCAGGTGTACCACAGCACGAGAAGACCGATACTTGGTGAACACCATGCTTCGAAATCGCTTTCTCACAGGAACTGAACTCACCAATCAGTTTCGACGCCTCGGAGGAAGTAACCCAAGTGCATGGACAGTAAGACGTCGGCTTGCTGAATCTAACTTAAAACCCCTTAGACCTGCAAACGGCCCTAAACTGGACCGTGGGCATCGTATTTCAAGACTAAGATATGCCCAGAGCCACGTAAATTGGAGTATTGAAGATTGGTCAAAAGTTATGTTCTCCGACTAATCAAAATTTATGCTCTACAAGCACGATGGAAGACACAGAGTGTATCGAAGACCAGGGGAAAGATTCAAGCAAGCATGCATCGAAGAAAAAGTAGCCTACGGTGGTGGGTCTGTACTTGTGTGGGCCGGAATTTCTTCTGAAAGTCGCACAGAGCTGGTGATCATAGAAAACGGCTCTTAAACTAGCGTAAGATATGTGGAAGAAATCCTCAATGATCACGTTGGTCCATTTATGGTCAATTTAGGTGAGGATGCTATATTTATGCATGACAATGCCCGACCTCATACAGGTAGGATTGTGAATGACTACCTTCAAGAGATGAACATTACTCGTATGGAGTGGCCAGCGCGCAGCCCGGATATCAACCCGATCGAGCATGCTTGGGACGAGCTAGGCAGATGCGTAAAACAACGAAACCCTCCCCCAATCACGCTTCGTGAGCTCAAAATTGCTCTCACAGAGGAATGGGAGAATATTCCCCAAAATCGTATAAGGAACTTGGTGTACAGCATGCCAAACTGCGTAAACGCAGTAATGGAAGCACGAGGAGGCAATACAAAGTATTAAAATTAAAGAAAATCGTAATAAAGTTCAAACATTTCATGTTTCCTATTTTTGTTTTAAGGAGAGATTAGCAGTTTTTTTCTTTATGTAATTTTGTGTTAATAAAATGTATGGTGACTCATATTTTTTTTACTTTCATTTAATGAGTATTACATTGTCTATTAAATACAATTTATTGCATTAACCTATCATTTTTAGTTTCCGAGATTTTTAACATTCTTTAAGTGACCCGGATTCATTGCTCTCGAGTGTATTTAAGGATCTCCAAAAAAGAATACACGGTACGCGCTTAGATTTAAGATAATGGTTACAATATACGTGCTCCTCCAATCAAAGCAGACCACAGCGTGCAATTTTTCTTAAATATTATCTGCAATAGTATTATACACTCACTTGCAAAAAAAACGGGCGGTTTTGATTTTCATTCATCTTTAAAAAGATACAATACAAAAAAGGTTTCAATCGTTTGTACACGTTACTGGCCGGTTTTAAAAATGCCGTGGTATTTAAAAAAGTACGTTCTAAATTCAAATTTTCATTTGATGCTCATTTTTACAGAAAACCCCTTTTTATCCTACATTTTTGGCGCGAAGTTCCAGAAGTTAACATCGACTTTTATAACTTTTATTCAATTTTCATCGATTAATTTCATATCCTTGACTGTCAAAGCTTTATTTATTGCTGTTTGGCTGTATCAAAAATGGTAGATAAAGTGGTAAAAGCTACCAAAATTATCGCGCTGCTTGAAGAGGGTTTCAGCCAATGCTTCGTGGCTAGGAGGCTAAATGTTAGTCGCTCGACGGTCCAAAGGACCTGGCAGCGATATCAGGAGACTGGTTCCGTCGAGAGAAGGCCTGGATCTGGAAGAAAACCATGTACCCAACCACAGGATGATCGTTTTCTTGTGAGTCGCGCATTGAGAAATCGCAAATCTTCGAATGTGGATCTTAAGAACAACCTCCAAGAAGTAAGAAATGTGCATATTAGTCTATGGACGGTCAGGAAGAGGCTTCTCGCTGCCAATATACGCAGTCACCGTCCGGCCCACGGCCCAAAATTACTCCGTGAGCACCGAGTTCGCAGGCTTAGGTTCGCTAGAAAATGTGAATTATGGACTCAAGAAGATTGGAATAGGGTTTTGTTCTCTGATGAAGCCAGGATATCTCTGTTCGGTGAAGATCGACGTCGGCGAGTGCTAAGAAGACAAGGAGAACGCTTTGCAGAGGCATGTTTCGAAGAAATCACACCTTATGGTGGGGGCTCTGTTATGTTTTGGGCAGGAATAAATTCAATGGATCGTACAGAGTTAGTCTTCATTGAAAACGGCTCACTGACTGGGCATCGATACATAACGGAAGTTCTAATTCCTCATGCACAACCCGCATTGGCCGCTCTAGGTGAAGACTCGATTTTTATGAACAACAATGCTCGCGCCCACCGATCTCGCGATGTTAAAGCGTATGTGCAAGAGGTCGGCATTCGTCGTTTGGATTGGCCAGCTCGAAGTCCCGACCTCAATCCCATAGAGCATGTCTGGGACGTTCTGAAACGGCGTGTGAGATCAGTACAACCGGCTCCGCAGACCATCAGAGAGCTGAAGAATGTGATTACTGCGGAGGGGGAACGTATTCCGCAAGCAAGTATCCGGGATATACTCGCTAGCATGCCCAGACGAATTCAAGCTGTGATTTTAGCTAGAGGGGGTCACACTCGATACTAAACATTTATCTGCTTTTACTTTATTAAAGAAAAACAAACAAAAAAAACTTTTTTATTTTTACTTCATGAGCATATGCACTACTAGCGAACATACACTACTAGTGAGGTTTAGCATTATTTCCCATAAATTGTATCAAAATTTTATGAAATACTGATGAAAACGATTATATTCTTATTAATTTACCAAATTGTGAGGATAAAACTACTTATAATTATCAAACAAAGCAATATTAACATTTAAAATGGTTCATTGC
Organism: Calamotropha paludella; assembly: GCA_927399485.1. NCBI lineage: Eukaryota > Metazoa > Arthropoda > Insecta > Lepidoptera > Crambidae > Calamotropha > Calamotropha paludella. The sequence goes on from OV656822.1 coordinate 2,096,108, forward strand.
TTAGGTGCCCGTTTTTTTTGCAAATGAGTTTATATAAAGACTTAAAAGGGCCTCGCTTGGCCCCGCCGGGTTATTTTATTATTTTTTGGTTACTGAAAAACGTGGGATTTTTAGATTTTTAAATTTAGTATTATTATTTTATTCTTTTTAATTTTCTTGCGTTATTATTATTTTATTATTTTTAATTTATTAATTAATCGCAGCAAACCATGAGTCGCTATGACTTTTTTCATATGAAAGTAAAATTTCGCAAAATTTGGCCTGAAAGTGGCTGTAGAAAGTTAAAAATAGTTTTAGGATGCATTGACATCGGGTTCTGACTTGCTCCAAAAATTTCAGCTCGCTAGGTGGCCGGGAAGTGCCTCAAAATTGAGTTGCAAGAATCCAACTGCAAAGACAGACAGACAAACAAGAAAGCGACTGAGACGAGAACGTGGGAAAAACACAAACAACAAATTTGTGTTTTTAGAGTATATATTCACGCAGCATCCCGTACCTACCTCACTACTCTTACTGATTTTGAGCGTTCGGGTAAACTTTCAAATGACAGCCAAAGATATATTCTTTATGATATGATTCCCCCCACAACCAATGGTCAACTGTCAATCTTTATACGAAGTCCTCGGTAGTCGTGAGTCAAACTCCCACTCATTTGAATTATTCTTTAATTTTATATACATAGCTAATTAGCCGCTTTTTTTGCCAGTTTTTCTCGGAAGGGCCTCCCAATTTCCGAACTGGTGGTAGACTCAGTAGTGTACACTGTAATCGTAGTTAAAATGCAATATAAAACAATTTTGATTTATATACATTTCAACAGTTAGGCACGTGCCCAATTAAAATATTGTGAAGGTAGTAGAAAATATATGACGACCATTGCCTTAGTCATCCTGTGATCACGGCTCCTGTAAAGAAATCGAAGCGTCAGGATTAATTATAAATTATGCGTACAAAATCTTAAATAAGTTGTTTAAATAGCTAAACCCTTTTAAACCGTAAAACTTTTTTGGTCACCCATCCGTTGACCGGCCTCTGCAAACGTAGCTTATTCTCCGCAATCGTTGGCCGAACGCGCTAACAACTCGGCCATTGAGCTCGTTAGTGAAATCCTCCTTGTTAATAATACAGCTTACTATTAGCGGACACGAATACAGAAATAATTTCAAGTACGAGAGATTCCGCGCCAATATCTCTTTGTCGTAGACGTGACATTGAAAACGCTCGCTTTGCTGACTTACGTACCGGTGACACCGTATTAACCGTGACAATGGGATCATACTGCCGGCGGAATACGAATACTTTTAATTTGAATATGAAATGGATAATCTTATTATTTTTACGCGATACTTCCTTCAAACCTTGCCAGAATACCAGCGCCGATGCACTGTGACTTATCACAATGTTATGGCATTATGATGAGGCAGGGTCCTGATTGGCCGTCAATAATGTTTTTTTTTATTATTTCTCTCATTTGTGTAAAATTATTACTTGTTAAATTATTATAATAAGAAAAATACTAGAATAAATCGACTCGGGTCACAAGTGAATTCTCAGGCAGGAATCCAACCCGCAACCTTTGGAAATCCGGTCCACTGCTCTCCCAATTGAGCTACCGAGCCTTGTGAACACTCGTCGAAATTTTCTAGTACCTTTCTAATTTTACGCTGTAGGCCAGCGTTGTTTCATCAAAGAGAGGAACATCCTCTCGTAATCGAAAGAAACATTTTTACAAATGTTTGGGCAATCGATTAAAATAAAACAGCCATTTAGTTTCATATTCTTTATATATTTCATGCATTTTTCAATGCTATCTTATAAAATAAATTATGATGATAGAAAAATACTAGAAAAAATCGACTCGGGTCACAAGTGAATTTTCATGCAGGAATCGAACCCGCAACCTTTGGAAATCCGGTGGTATCGGTCAATAGAATCCTTCATTTTTAAAAACATTGCATTAAAATTGTAAACATGTGGTGGCTAAGAACTGTTTTTATCGTGCTTAAGAAGAATTATAGTGCTGTAGAAAAATGCAAAGGTACACACAGCACACATGTAAAGGGGAAGGAGGGTAATACATTTTCAACCATAATATTAGGTAGTTAATGTTTTTTTCAGAGATGTATAAATAAATAGATGTAATTTTTTAAATAAAAAATTGACAAGAAGTTAAAAAAAAAACAAAACTAAAATTTTTGATCAGGAACTTGAAACATTTATTCATTTTCATGATTAAACTCAAAGCTCAGGTTAGGAAGCTAGAGAACGTGGTTACTCAATATCTTTATTGCATCCCATAGTGTGCACAGATCTTAATTTTTTTAGAATCTCTATGGACCGTGTCCGGCTCAAAAATAATAGGAGAAAGGAGGAATACTCATTTCATGACTGTCAAAAGTTAAATTGGCAATTATTATCTATTTAATATTATTATTTTTAAATTAACTATTTTTACCTTCTATTCGATTTTTATTTTTTTTGGTCACCCATCCGTATATTTGATATATACATTTTATTGTACTTTCAATTATTAAGTTATAAATAAGTTGTTTGTATAAATATTTTCGATATTTAATAGGCCTATTATCATTTGCCACTTAACTCATTATCAGTACATATGTCTCAGCGTTAATCATAATTCCACATTTTTAGGTATAGTAGATTGGTTCTTTTTAATCAAGCCATTCTTTGTACAGGTGACGCAAAATCCACCACTGCAAACGGTAAAGATGATCCCGCGGAAGACTCAAAAGATGACAAGAGAGAGGCTAAAGCAGATAGTGATGCTAAAAAGGTAATATTTATTGTATTTTTATATTTAACTGCAAGATTTTTATAATTGTAAAGAAAATTTTTGACCGACTTGTGCCAGGTGGGACTCGAAGCCATATTTCTACGCTATCCGAGGGTTTATTCTTCCAATTGAGCTACCGAGACCTTACAGGCCCGTCGAATTTCCAAGTATTTCTTAAGCTGACGCCAGTTGTTTGAATAACATGAAAATCTCTCAGTACCATTAATTCTCAATAAAACTCAAGTCCGATCTTGCATGGAATATTGCAGCCACCTCTAGGACGGCTCAGCAAAATACGATTCACACACAATTCAGCGCAGAGCTGAGAGGCGCATTAGTGACAGCAAATTGATTAAGAGCAAGATTCTCACCTTAGCTCACCGCCGCAAAGTTGCCTGTCTGTCGATCTACTATAGTGTACTTTAGAGGGTACTCAGGAGATGCATATGCTCATACCGCCATCTCCCTTTTTCCATCGGACATCTTGACGCACTGTACCACCCTTCCTTGGTTGCTATTCCTACCTGTCGCACCAAGTGCTTCTCAATATCTTTTATAATATACATAGCAAAGGAGTGGATTTCCGTCCCTGCGTCTGTATTTCCGAGTATTTATAACCCGTCCATTTTTAAAGCCAGAGTTCCATCCATCCAGAGTCGTTCCATCGTGGGTCCTGTCTTGGCCCCCGGACTTGATTAGGATCAAGAGCGAACCCATTAAAAAAACCTGTCAAAGATAATGTAATATTTAATATTTTTTTATGTAGTTATGTTTAGAGAACAATAAATGAAGGAAAATAAAATATTAATAGGAAACCAATTTATATGTGAATTGCTGTATTTAGGAAGAAAATGGTGAGACACACGATGAGGATGAGAAAGACGCCGTAAAGGAAAACGACAAAGGTGCCAAGAAGGGGGCTCCTAAGAAAAAACCCAAGAAAGAGGTAAAGATACTTAAGAATTTAGGCTTTATATTAGTGTTGCTAATGATTTATCATTATGTGATATAAGCAGTAGTAAGTAAGCGGACAGGGCTGGATTTGGGGGTCCTTGGGCAATGAAGGCTCCAATTTTTTTTTTATTCAAGGCACAACAAACAACTACCTTCACAGAAATTTTGTTTTATTAATTTTAGACTTAACAAAGTTATAGAAATGTAGCCAATCTCATTGAATTCAAATTCTAATTAAAAAGATATATTATCATAGAGCAATGATAATTATAAAATATAGGGCCTTTGACCGTTTAGGTGTTTTACACTTGAAATTAAAAATTACATTTTATAGTTATTGCAGCTCACAATCTTTTTTAAAGGTCATCACAATAACTTTATTTTTTATTATTTCATAAATATATTGTTTATGGCGAATATTGGTTGTATAGTTGTTACAACAAATTTAGAAGCTCTTTTTTCTACCATAAAAAAATCTGTTTGAAAAAAAAACGTGATGGTTGCAGACCCGTCGAAATTTATTTTTATCTCTATTGTGGGGGCCGCTTTCTTGTGGAGGCCCCAGGGCAGTAGCCCCGCCTGCCCTCCCCCTAATCCGGCCCTGTAGAGGGAAATAAAAAACATTTTTTATAATAGGTTTAATTATATTTTCATGTCAAAGAGTGGTTTGTTAAGATAAGTCAATATTGGGAAACATTAAAAAGAGTAACAATGTTAATTTTACAAACAGGATACTGAAGAAGAAGATGAAGATGAAGAAGAGGAGGAGGATGATGAAATGGATGATGAGGGTGAGGAAGAAGAAGCACCTAAAGAGAAGTGAGTATGAATAAGCTAGTTATTTTAAGCTGCGATTCGGAGAATGGTTTGATAAATATATCCTATGTCCCAAGTAAGAATCAGCTTGCTGATATATTAACAAAGCCATTGCCCACTCAATCTTTTGTTTTTCTAACAGAACAAATAATGAATAAGATGTCATAATGTTGTGTTTAAGCACAGAATATATTTTGCCATTATGATGTAAAATTTACTTATACTTGCACTTACAGGCGCGCACATACACACGCACACACACGCGCACGCATACACGCACGCACGCACGCACGTTCTTGTAGCAAATTGTTCACACAATTCAGAAACTTAGTGTCAAACATTTTTTGATGCTTAACTTTTATGGCAATGTAGGGTGAAAAAGCAAGCGAAGAAGCCTAAAGATGAAGATGAAGAGGGCGATGAAGGTGATGAGGAGGGTGAGGAGGAAGAGGAGGAGGAGGAGGAAGAAGAAGAAGCACCCAAACCCAAGCCTAAAAAAGAGGTAATTAATATAAGGTTTATTATGATAATAAACCCTTAGATAAAAAATATTGATAAAATTAATTTAGAAAACAGAATACACGTTGCGAAAATAATCAATTAAATTAACGATATATATTAAATTATTTTTAATAGATAAATACTAGAAAAAATTTACTGAGGTTGGATGTCCGATCCAATGCTCTCCCAATTGAGCTACCGAGCCTTGTGAACGCTCGTCGAAATTTTCTAGTACCTTTCTAGTTTTTATGTGGCTGCATTTATTTGTGAGCCGAGTCGATTTTTTTCTAGTATTTTTCTAATAAAAATAATTTATTATATAAGATAGCATAGAAAAATGCAAAATATATAAAATCATAAAAAAACGATATATTTATGTATTTATTAGAAATAAAATAATTAAAGATTACACTTATGTGATTTAAATTATCTTTTGAATTATCGATAACAATTTTAACCCATTCAGATTGTCTTTTGACTGACAAGAGCGTAAGAAACTCTTCAGCATTAAAGCAAGTGACGCCATTTATAAATAAAGAAAGAAACATTATTCGACTACACATATTAAGATAAAATTTAATTATTTTTATTTACAAAATTATAATACATCCTTCCCATAAATACTTATGTTTGAACTTGTGTTCGATGAACGGTTTTTGTAAATTTGTAATTACGACATCCAGTTTCTAACATATCAAAAGTTTAACAGTTTATATCAAGATAAATAAAAGCAGCATTGTTTTTAGATTTAAAAATAAGCCTATAAAGACAATCACATCGCCGTGCCATCAGGTGGCATTTCGGCGTATTTTAAAAATATGGCATTATGAATGATATTTTTTATTAATAGATAAATTTTTATTATAATCAAAGCCTGTGCTGTCAGTCAGAGAGAGAGAGAGAGAGATTTCTTCACATCTATTATTTTTTAAAAGCTCTTTTTATAGGTTAATCTATATGGTTTTGATACATACAGCCATATAATATATAACAATGAATGCAAATATCGTTTACGAATATTCTCACGTTTCGTTTCTCACTAGCCAACGGAGCCACCCGTGCCGCTACCGGCAGGCAAAGGAATCCCTCTGGGGCATATCGGCAACGTCGAAGTGTCGTTGTCGCGATTCAAGACCCAGGATCAGAAGATACTGCATCAGTACTTGTATGGCGTGAGTACATTTAACTTGGATTTATTTATATTATTTAAAAAGATTTTTTTCATAAATTGTTCATTTTGGGCTCTCACTTGTAGCATTAAAAATACACACATACATACCATCACAGTTTTTTCCTGCAGGAGTAGGCAGATATCACAGATTTCCGCTTTCCAAGTTCCTGACACAAACAATGTTTGTGTATTTAATTTATTTCAATATCTGTCTCTCTCACACTTCGTAAAATGACTCTCCCGGTCTCACTTAAACTAGAATGTTAAAGTTGCGGCCTTAAGGTTTGCTTTGAAGCTAGACTAGAATAGTTTTTAAGTGCGTAAGAAAAATTTGTTTAAAACTGCCCGTTTTTGGAAAAAAATTGTCCACAATTGAAGAAATTGTGTAGCAAGTGTATGATACTTGCTTGCTAGGAATCCTTATTTAATGCACCAACTTTTGCAGTTACTTACCAAACTAGCATTGTACATTAATAATCATTACTTTATTTTGAATTAATTTTGAATATTTATTTTAGATAAAAATGGCATATTCTTCTAATCTCGAGCAGCTGGCTTTAAATTTTAGATTAGAGTATACAGAAGCATTACTCAGGGCTACAAAATAAAAGAAAATGTTTAGAAAAGTCTAGTTTTGTAGTAACAAGAGTGAAAAAACCGTCACAGGGTTTTTGAATGCTAGATTTTTTTTGAAATATATAGACTTCGATTTTTTTTAAAATTTTTCTGATAACTTATATGAGTTAGTCTGTCACCCGCTTTCGGCTTGACCTCGGCTTCTGAGACAACCTGTATCAATTATTAATTTCTATACTGTTCTTTTTGCTTCTATTTTTGTGCAATTGTTAAATTGTCTTTATGAAGCAGCACTGTTAGATAGATTTAGACTATCTATTGTATAGTGTTTCACCGCGATGAACTCTGAAACTACCCAACCAATTCAATTCAATTTATTTAGTTGCAAATTAAGTGTACATCTTAAGGTATTAATACTAGCTTAGTACTTACAACTTAATTACTCTTTTCGAGTAGAGCAAAAATACTAGACAAATACTAGACCAATACAACCAATTTTGTTGATTTCTTTCATTTTGCTGGTTTAGTTCCAACTTCACACTTATGATAGGTTTCATTTCAATTTTTAACAGTAAAATGATTTAGTGTTTCGTTGTTGCAGCAATTATGTTTAGATCGGAACGTGAAGAGGAACATCAAGAAGTTCAAAGGCTACGAATGGGCGATCGGTTCAACGGAATACAAAGCCAAGCTAGAGGAAACGGCTAAGATGGAAATGAAGCAGCTACGCACTATGTGCGAAATGCTCGATTTAGATAAGAAGGGTATGTATATAGCTTGCTAATTTTGGTTTTAATTTATTTTAGTTTGGCATTTTATTTGTTATTTTATTTTAATTATGGTAAATAGCTGATCAGTCTTATATTTCATTACTTTATTGGAAATTGCAGTTTTTAATGGTTCTTTGGCTTCAGCGAAAAGACCTTAAAGTCTTTATTTTTAATATTATATTATAAATATTATTTTGTAAAACTTTTGATAATGTTTTTATTTTATAAATTAATTACAATTTCTACTTATTTGATTGTTAATAATTAAATTAGAGTGCTTTCTAGGCCAGAAATCAGTCCGTGCTTATTAGTATAGTTTAGTGACGCATGTTGTGCTTACATCGAGTAGGTTTCAATGTAGTTTGATAAGTTATAAATGTATTCTTAGTTGTTCATTGTGATCATTGTAAACCAGTTTTGTGAGCCTAATTATAAAAAAAATAAATAAAAAAAAAGATGTGATATTACATTCTTAACATGTAAGAAAATGTTACATAATGTTTTATAACTTTATAAAACTGTTGTAACGGCATCGAACGTGTTATAAGCTGGCAAGTGTTGAGTGTTTGTTTTGTACAGGTGGCGCGCAGGAGCTGGCCGCTCGGCTGGTGGGATTCCTGCAGCAGCCGGTGGCGAACTCACCGCACGCGCGGGGGCAGGTGCGCGCCGCCCCCGCGCCGGCCCCCACCACCGCTCCCGGGGGGCGCCCCCGCCGCTCCGCCGCCGTCAAGGTGCACAACAGAGGTACCGCCATTCTTCACTCTTCGTACATTATCATAACTAAGTCGATGCATTCGCTAAGCATGAAACTTCGCTAGCATCATAATTCCAAAAGAATAAAAACTTTCAAAAAGCACACGCTTTTTGTTTCAATGGGAAATCCCATAGAGCCAATTTTTTTATGGTCATAACTTTTTTATTTCGAAATTCGGGCTCTGTTACAATCTGATCCTAAATGTGTTGATTCGATTCCACACAAAATAGTATTAAAAATTGGTTAAGAACTCGGGAAGTTGTGGGTCAATGACCATTACAACTTGGCATACGCACTGTAGTACAAACGCACAGGTGACAGCTCAAGAATTCATGGTCGGTCATTTACTGGCCTTAGACCACAGTATATACGAAGTCAACAGATAAAAAGATAAAATGCTTTTTATTAAATAAGAGCATTTACAATGCTTGCATTGAAAACCAACAACTGGCACAGCTTCGTAAGTCCTACGACGGGACCTTTTACACTACATTAAAAATATACAATTACTCATTAGCAGAAACTTCAAGGGTTTATATATGCTTATGAGAGTTCATAATGCTAAAAATGATTCCTGAACCAAAAGCTATTGATGTTATTTTCATTTAGGGTACTCCGATGAAGAATATGAAACAGACCCAGAGACTAAAGTCAAAGGACCCAAACCGATTAAAGACGGCTCAGAAGATTCAGATGTAAGTAACCTAATATCGTAATACTGTTTAACTGTTGTCTCACTAGAATTTATCCTATTTTAATTTAGTAGTTGAATGTTGCAAACACTAGATTCTCATGATTTCCTGTCTCTGTGACAAATTATCTTTTGTAAATCAAGGTTTCTAAATAAATAGCAATATGATAATTTTAAAATTAAGTAAAATCGCGAAACATACATGGGGTGATTCAGAGCCACAGTGATGCTCTACGTCTTTACTTGACATTTTTGGGTTATCTTTATAAAATTATGGTATATTTTTATGGCTAACATAAAATCATATATTTAATAACGGCTGCTGTAAATATTGTCTGGCAGAGTAGAGTAGCATCTTTCACATTTATAAGTGTCGTAAAAGCAGACTAATGATACAGGAGATAATCACCATACAAAGTGTTTTCTAAAATATGGTCCTTCATGCTTGCCAAGTGGGAGTGCAGACATTATGGCAAAGTCCTCTCTTTTTTACTGATTGGTGATAATGGATCTATTGTTATTTCAGTTTGTATGAGACTTTTAATTATACATAATATTATGTGTATTAAAATGTAAGTATTAAAATTTAAAGTTAATATTTGTATACTTACACACAAGGCGAATACTGTTGAGTGATTGCATTACATGGCATGAGTAAATAAATATTCTTATTATGTACAGACTGAAGTTTGTATTGTGTCGATTTGTTTACGATGAATCGGTTGGTTAATTGGTGTCTGGTGTCGGCAGGGCTCGTTCAACCCGAGCGGGTCGGAGGAGGGCGACTCGGACTTCGACCCGGAGGCGGGAGAGGGCGTGGCGGGAGGTGCCCGCAAGAGGCGCTCCGCCCCCGGCCGTCGCCGCTCCTCGGGCAAGCCCGGCAAGCGGGGGCGCAAGCCCAAGGGCAAGCGGGCTAAGGTCACTGCCTATTTATTTATCGTTTATTCATGTAAAAAACCAGTTAGTAAGCAGATATAGTTGTAGTGGGAAATACCAATTGGTTTACGAAGATAACATGTGATTAATTTTAAAAGAAAAATACTGTTTGTTTGTTTCAATTGCATGTGGTGTTTACCTATTATTTATGGTACACTTAGTAAGTTCTTTTTATCTACTTCTATATAGACTACCCAACGAATGACTGGCCCTTGCAAAATTAACTTAATTTCCGCAGTCGAATGGAGTAACCGTTGCGCCATCGTTCACCTAAAATAAATAAATGATACTTATGAAATAATATTTTGTTGTACAGGGTGCAGGAAAGCCAGGTCGCGGCCGACGGGCCAAGTCGGATAGCGAAGAAGAGAGCGAGAAGTCCGAGAGTGAGAGCGAGAACGAGTCCGGCGGAAGCGAAGGGGAGGAGTCCGATGTGAGTACATACAAAGACTTTAATAATTTTCACGTTGGCTATTCTTATCTATTCTATTTTTCTAGTTATTGAAAGAAAAAGTTAACAAGATACAAGTAAATAATTTTACTTAGTTTAGGTAGCTAAGATTTATATGCACTACTAACCCCAATTTATTTCATGTTAATTCATAAAGTTGTTTATAACACCATAATAATATAATGTTCAGTAATTATTTTACATTAGTAAGTGACTATTAAATAAGATGTAAAATTTATCTAGGTTAAGCTTATTTAATAATAAATTTTATCTACTCTGATACTATAATACAAAGATTCTAAAACTGAAAACAAAATGCTTATGACAAACATTACGTACAGGCCAAAAATAATAAAAAAAAAGTTTCATTACGATACAGGTCTTGTATGGACATCTGTAACATAATATAGGGTCTTTCAACAAGGACGGGTCGATGTTGTAATTGAATAAAACCTGCTGTATGTGAGATATTAACGACTTTTTTATTTTATTTGAAAGGCCCATTTATGCCATTATTTATGGCATATGACGTCGTTCAAATGTCCGCCGCGGCTTCGAACAGTGGCACGGATCCGAGAGGTCCAATTTTCAATGACTCTGCTGCATAGAACCGGCTGAATCTGAGCAATGCCTTGCGTGATATTCACTTTCAGGTCATCGGTCGATTGCGGCTTATTAACATAGACCTGCGACTTCAGAAAACCCCACAAGATAAAGTCTAGTGGAGTCAAATCGCACGATCTTGGCGGCAAATTCACATCACTTCTGCGAGAGATAACCCTATTATTTTTCAGCCAAAATCGGGGTCCTCTTCCAAACGTACCGAAGTCCACTGAGCGAACAAACGGCGTTGCCTATGGTCATTTACTTTGAGCTGCTGGGTCAGTTGGATCTTCTACGGGTGTTTGTGCACGGCGAGAAATCGACTGCCTCGGAGTCTCCTGCACACTAACGGACAGCGTCGATGTTATCGGCCGACCTGGCGTTCCATTGACTTAAGGGTGTTGGTTGGTTGTTTACCGAACAGGTTGGTTGTTTACCGAACAGGTTGGTTGTTTACCGAACAGGTTGGTTGTTTACCGAACAGGTTGTCTTGAATTTGGCTACCAAACGTTGGAGAGTCGATTTTGAAGGGCTACCGTAAAATGGACGCAATGAGCACAATCGTTTGCACTAATGAACACTTATTTTGATAATAAAGTTTAATCATTTGGACATGCTGCTCGATCGTGTAAATTGCCATGGTGATTTGGCATCAGTGACTGAATAAAATACAACAGATTTGACAGATGTCCTCAAAAGACCATGGCCGCTACACACTGTCAACATCTACCCGTCCTTATTGAAAGACCCTTTATAACTTTTTATCATAACGATACACCTATACAACCTCCAGCTGGACCAAGAAGGTTGAACCTCTACTTTAAAAAGGTTTCAATGAACGAGTCCGCGACGTTTGCACCTTGGCGCCACCATTTGACTTTTAAAAAATCTTTTCAATATTTAAACAAAGTTTGGTTTTGTTTGCAATATTGTTTTACGTATTATAGTATGAGAGTAGATAAAGTAGTGTATGACACTGTGCATAACTTGGTCTTATAACACTCGTGTGATGCTATAAAAAAACTCGCCTACGGCTCGTTTTTTTAAAACACACTCATGTTATAAGAACCCTTATTATGCAACAGTATCATAAACTACTATATTATTATTATTTTATTATTATAATACAGTGTTAGTAAAATAAGATATAATAAGAAATAAATCTTGAATTCAGTTAATGGTGAATACTGATACTCGAAATATGACAATACACCATTATTTTGAAGAAACAATTACTTACCTAATCAGTGAATGCGAGGTGCCCACAGGAATTGCTATTCTGTCACAACTACTTGATATTTAATATTACACTTTCTGGAAAATTATTTATTTGCCTGCCATTTAATCTAATTGGAATCGTTGTTAAAATTTTAACCGTACACATAACTTGTTATATTAGGTTTTTTAATAAAGATAATGTTGCGTCTTATGTAATTTCTAAGGACACGTGTCCTTATCGCTTGAAAGTAATATACGAGGGGAGGTCCAAAAATTCGCGGAATGAAGGGGAAGGGGCGGATTCAAAAATTCTCACTGTACATCTCGCTCGTTAGGGATTCATCATTGGTTTATAAGTGAAATTTCATTAAAAATAAAATTTACAAGTGAAAAAAAATCTCCTTTTATTGCCAAAATGTGATAAACATTTATTTATTCGTTAGTATGATAGATACCTTTATGTAGGTTAAAATCTTTAAAATAATAAATCTTAACTAGAAATAATGTTTTGTGCATAACAAAATGCTAAGTCAGTTTTGTTAAAATTAAATTGACGGATGCGCGTGTCATGAATATTTTAATTATGAAGAAAGTTTCGACGATGAATACATTATTCACAAGAAAAAAAAATTAATTCTGATTAATTATTATCTAAAGGAAACCCATTTCAGATCTTAATTATGTTCAGACATTGAATCTCGGCAAATGACCATGTACAAAATACAAGATATTGGACAGCACTGACGAAGGAAGTGGCTAGGTTAGCACGTATACACGTCGTTGTCATTGGTGGCGATTACCGCAACCGCTTCCACTGGATTCCGATGGAACTGAGAATAGATCGGGGGGTTTTTAGCAGGTAGTCCAGCCGGACCGACTGGGGGAGTGACACTCCCGATCAGCTCTGCTGGGAGTCCTGGACTTCAGTCGCCTCACTAGCGGCTGGGTTAATTAATCGAGGTTAACAGAAAAAAGGGTTAGGTGTAGCCTACGTATCGGCATACACAATTTAGCTTTGCGTATTTAAGTAACTCACATAGCTTAGTTTAGGAACTTTTCGAGGTGAGGTGAACTGAGTTGGCTTTTACTCTATGTGTAGGAGCCGAAGTCGAAGCGTGGCCGGCCCCCGGCGGTGGCGAAGGGGCGCAAGGCGGGAGTTGTGCGTGCGCAGCCCGCCAAGCCAGCGCCCGCCAAGCGGAAACCGCCCACTCCGCCCGGTATGTATCTCTATATTTACATTTCTTATTAATCAGGCAACATATTAAACCACGCCCACCCGAAGACTCGGGGCGTGGTTTTTTTTTACGGGCGTATTTTTTATCTTATCGAAATATTAGCACTTGATATATGTTGCCTAGTTTATATTTATAAAAGAAATAAATATTTCTTTCATTCACACCAATTAGCCTAGCCCAAAGTAAGCACTGTAAGGCTTGTGTTATTGACAATAGGGTAACAAATAGACATAGATATATGATACATAGATATGTAATATTTATAAAATTATATACATATATTAATACCCATGACTCGTATTCATCATACAAACATCCCTTCCGGGATTCGAAATTGTTATTGTTATTATTATTATTATGACATTGTTATTATTATGACACGTGCTTTTATCGCCTGGAAATAATAAAATTAAACGCTTTCACTTACCAAAGATTTTTTTGACAATATACACCAATAAATATGTTTCTTACTAATTGGAAAATTTGTAAGAAACATATTTATTGGTGTATACACAAAATAACAAAAACATATCGCCGAACTAGGTAAGAAGAAGCCTGCAGGCAAGCCGCCAGGACGGCCAGCGAAGAAGGGAAAGAAGGCCTCCTCTGAAGAAGAGTCAGGGGAAGGCAGCGAGGAGGAGGAGGAGGAGGGCAGCGAGGAAGAGAGTGGGGAAGAGTCTGACGCGCCCGCAGATAAGAAGCCCAAGCGGCCTCCAACGGTACTTCACGTTATTATTTATTCTCTATACGAAAGTCTTTTAGGCTGACCGTCACGCTTAACTTGCAATTGGTGTAGAAATTCAAGTTAAACCTTATTGTGCAGAAATTCTCTTAAAATCTAAAAAAAAAATAATGTCATAATGTATAGAAAGAGTATATTAACAAAACCTCTTCAGATAACGGAATCTGGTACAACACTACAGAGTGAGCCTCCTCTTATACCTTGAGAACTTTCAGTCAGAGAGTTACCATTTAAAATTTGGCATATTAGTAAATTATGATAAGATAATGATCTCATTCAAGTTTTGAACACTACAGAGAACCAGTAAAAAGATATAGAAATTTCAATTTTTATTTTATTTATTAGATTCCATTCAAAATTGAGAAAATGAGAGAAAATATTATATGAAATATTATAGAGACAATTACTGCTTCAGAGCATGTGGCAGTAATAACTGATTAATAGCTGTAAAAAATGCTCTATTCTTCCTTCAACACATTTCGCCTATACTACGCTACGCTATCTAGGCTACGCTACGCTAGGTAAAAAAAGACGGTGTTTTGAAAACTCGTTTAAAAGAATACAGGGGATTTCCGCATTAAATTAGATCGTCTATCTTATAATTAATAATAAGTTTTAGTTTATTTGTTTGATGAAAAAGGCTTTTTTAAGAACTCATTTACTTTTCACTTGAATAGGATGAGGAAATAAAGAAGTACGTGAAGCAAATCCTGGAGGGCGCCAACTTGGAGCAGATCACGATGAAGACGGTGTGCAAGCAGGTGTACAGCCACTATCCAGAGTTCGACCTCGCCCACAAGAAGGACTTCATCAAGGCCACAGTCAAGTCGGTCAGTATTCACACTTACACACACATTCACTCACTCAAACTCACAGACAGACAATCGCTCACTCACACACAGGCACATACACCCACCCACGCACGCACATACACACACACACGCACGCACATACATACACACACACGCACATTCATACACACACACACGCACATTCATACACACACACACACGCACTCTCACACACACTCTCACACACACACACGCTCTCTCACACACACATACACACACACACACATACACACACACACACACACGCACTCTCACACACTCATTCACACTCACTCACTCACTTACACATTCATACACATTACACACACACGCGCACACGCACACACGCTCATTCATTCTCACTCATACACAGCTCGCATGTAGAAAACTTGATGGATTGCTTGTTTTATTATTTATTTTTGAGAAGTTTTCTTAAAAATGAGAAATTATTTTACAAATTTATTATGAAAATTATACAAAAATAAGTAAAAAAGAAATGACGTATAATAAAATTTAGGAAACAACTCATCTAAATAAAATGGCCGCAATAATGTCTTTATTTGCGGTCAAATCTAAACCAACCTAACCTTATCAATTCGGTTTTGTACTGTTTTTATTATTTTACATTACCAGCATTACCGCTGAAAATAAATTGTTTAGTTTCAAACAGTAAGTGATCAGCAAATAATAAAATATAAGTGCGGCCATATTTTATTTAGCTGAGTTACCGACTAATGATTTTCTTCAACATTATTTTACAGTTATTAAAAATTATTTGTGATTTTGCATGTTTTTCTTTAAATTTCTTTTCTTTGATTTGTTTTATTTTTTGTTTGTTGCAGTGTATTTAAGTTAGGAGTTAAGAGCGGAGTGTAGATGTCTACATAGTATACCTATAGTTTTTAAGAAGGACATAGTTATATATTATTACAATAATAATATATTATGAAATTTAAATAAACTGAAATAAATGAAATGGAATGGATAAACACCCGCTTTTACTGACAAGGTAGATTTTATTTCTTTTCAACTTGCTCTTATTTATTCATTACTCTGTACAGTCGTTAGCACATTTTAGTTTTTTTTAGCCTACCTTATGCCACTGTAATAAAGATCATTTTAATTTTGAAGTGTAGAGTTTGTGCTGCCGAGTGTACTTTAAACTTTTTTGTTTTCACCATCGCATATAGATTATCGCTTAGAAATATTTTCATATCACTGGCCAATGCTAGTGAATACACTTTAGTTTTCCTAAATGAATAAATATTATAAATTATTTTAATTGAATAATACTAGCAAAATATTGACTGGTCTCACAAGTAAATTCTCAGGCGGGATTCGAGCCCATAACCTTTGGATGTCCGGTCCAATGTTCGCTGTCGAAATCTTCTGGTATTTTTCTATGCTTCAGGCCAGCGTTCTCTCATCAATGAGAGGAGCATCCTCTCTTATTCAAAGCATTCTTACATTTTGGATAATCAATTAAGATGAAACAGCCATTAGCTTTATGAATTTAATTAAATCGACCTGAATGTAATGTGGTATGTTTTTAATAAACATATGTTGTTTTCAGCTCATATCATCGTGAGCGGTGACCCGTCGGCCGCATAACATATAAATAGTCAAGTAAGCCACACCACTTAAACTTTAGCGTAATGCCCGCCACTGCGTCGGTTGACTCTATTTAACGCATTGCGTTTCTATAAACCCCCTCTATTCGATAATAACAATCAGTATGTTAAACCAATGTATGCGTGAATGATTCCAATGTCCACGACAGCGCTACAAAGTAATCATGAAATATTATTTTATTTACTATTTTCTTATTTAGTCTAACGAGGATGCTGGACAAAAAAGATTTCCATCTTTTTAATGGTTTCCTAAAGCCTTGTGGCGCTGCCGTCGATTTTACCGAGAACGTCGACGCGGTACGGGTGTATGTAATTTTATGTTGTAGAAATAATTCCCACTAATGTAAGGATAATACAAGTAATCAGTTTCTAGAGTGAATAGGGATGTTTTGTTTTCAGTGCCTGTGACGAGTCACTTTTTAATTTGTTGACAATTTTAAATTTTTTTAACGTGTAATTTGTGAGGCTCGTGCGCATACGCATACAGTTTTTTATTTTCATTTCGTCGACAATAGCGGGTCGGGACCATAGTTTGTTTAAAGCACGAGCCGACACTCAGACATAATTCCACTATAATTTTAAGCTTCTAAAACATTGTACAAAGTTCGTCGTCGATCGAAGGGTAAAATTTGTTCGAAATTCGTTATCGGATCAGTCGAAAAGGGGGCGTCTAGCTATCGTATTAGTTTGTAAAACATTTCCCGAACTCGACACTACCGCAAACTATTCAATTAAGGATCGATTAAGCGTACTTTTAAGATGTGTAAATAAATACACAGGATCACAATGTTGTTCTTTGGTAAAGTGGAAATTGTGCTTCATATTTTTTTAAGAAATATTGACATGTATAATGTACAACTAGGCACGGTTGTACTTCTTGTTTTCTGTTATTCTGTGAAGGTTTTTGACTCGTGTTCTGTTTTACATAAGTACAGAGAAGGCAGCACTGATATGCTAATGTTTCATTCGACTGTGTAGCGTTTGCATGTTTATTTAAAGTCTATTTTGGAACGGTACAGCGTTTTGTCGGGACGCGATGCCGTGTGTTCTATTTAAAAATATAAGTCCGAAATTGTATATTAAAGTTCATTTGTAGTATATTTTCTGAGCTTAGAATATATGCGAGTAGTTTCTCAGACGAAGCAACACCGCCCGTGCGACGTGTTCTATTATAGTGCAATAAGGATTATTTTACAATGAGTCATAACCATATCAAATAATATTCGTTGTCTTAGCTCACAAGAAGTTTCTGTTACAATAGTGTAGTTGTTCGAATCGGTCGCTTCTATTGTTTAGGTGCTTCACAGCGTTTGGTTGTACGATGTATGTTGTGGCCGAACTGTCGCTAAGTCCGTGGGTGGGCAATTTAGGTTACTGGGTTTGGACGCATCGAGACGCCCCTTCACCGCCCAATGCGTCCGAAACGCGAGATGCTTGTTCTATATCTTTATTACGTTGGCTGTGAGCGAGAGAGCGAATTTATTTTTATAAAACTAGCCTGCTTGCCCACATGCCATTTTGATCTCTGTTCTCGTTCGCATTGGGCTCACAATCCTTTGACGGCGTTCGTTTCCTTCTCACGCCTCGGCCTCCCCTTGTGCCCAAACCGTTACTCGTAAGTTAGTTTTTAATCAACATTAAATGTGTATTTGTGAATTTTAACCTTATTTCGGTTGATGTTTCTTTATATGTGTAAATGGTTGAAGATCAGTAGTGGCGTAGTTACACGGAGTGATAGCGAGTGACTGGTTCCCCCTTTTACAATTGGAATATAGATAATAAAGTAAATAAAAGTTTGAAATGTACGTTTTATTTCACACCTCCTTCATAGATTTATATTACGTTAGTGTTACCATATACAGTATTATACAAAAATACAATTTACAGATTCACTTACACATAGACAAATACTTAGTGGTATACAAATTCAGAATATTCTCCTACTTAAAAGTCGAGATCGAATATTTTATCAACCGGACGGCTTTCGTTTATTTTATTTACAGTATTTAAGAATTATTTTATTCAATAATACAATACAAAAAATAAATATTTTTTCTTGAGAATTTTACAGTTGTATCTTTTTTAAGTGTTGTAAAATTACCTCTAAATTCGCAAGGTTTGCAATTTAAACAATATGTAAAAATAAAACTAATGATGAAGTCATTAGTGGAAAAACATTTTTTTGTCACGTCCTAATACTAATATATTTTTATACTCTTCTAGAGTAAAAAATGGTTTACAAAGTCATGTTGAGAGGGTTATCAAATAAGTGAACAGTTGGGTTATGTGCTGCGAGACAAGAAATGTACAAGCACAGTAGTTTATCAAAAGAATTTCAGAAAGATACGTATTTACGTTGCCTGGAAGATGAGGAACAATATTGAGCTAATTGGACGTACGTGTTTCATTGACTCGTGAAACAGCAGTCTCAAGTGTTAGCTTATTACTTATTTTGCAATATTGACCAAAATTTAAATATAAAAAAATACTTCTGTACTTATATTAAATACTGGAATAACTTCTTTGTGACTTGGCGTTTAAAGACTCATTTGAAATTTCTAAAATCAGATATTAGTCAACTGATTCTGAAAGAATGAGAATAATGTGGCTAAGTATCCCTATGATGAACTATGGTTACTGTCTAATACAACCCCAGTATTAAACCGATCGTCCACCGCCAACTGAACAAGTGAAAACTCAGGTTACCTTAGTTTAACCAAGGTTAAACTAAAGTAACCTAGGAATATATCGTCCGTTCATCGAAAAATAAGCTAAAACTACGTTAGTGATGGTCAGTTTGTGCTGAAATTTTGAATGAAGCGGACGTGATTGAAGACAGTCGTCACAGGAAGAGAAGATTGTGCATTTCATGACGAAAAACTTCATAAATACCTTCATTCTGCTAATGACATAATTACTACTTGCACACAATAACTCACTGTACAAACACATTCAAACATTAGCGAAAGACGCTAGAGGGGTGAGGTAAGGGGTTCGGAGGCGCTTAGTTTAGCTCACGTAGTTTTGGATCAGCCTACACAACTAAGTTGGAGTTGTGCTATTTAAAGTAGCTTAGTTGACATAGTTTGCGGTGAACGCACATGTATGAAAAACTGGTTCAACTATGTGAACTAACATATTCAGTTCTTACACTTACACATTTGAATACAACATTTTTTTACGGATTTTAATTACTAAATAAAATGCATTATAAGACATACAAAAATTTCAACAGGAACGTGCCCGATTAAAATATTGTGAAGGTAGTATAAAATTTATGACGACCACTACCTTAGTCATCCTGCAAAGGAGTCGTAACGTCAGGATTAAATATAAAATAAATTATGCGCAATATCGGTAAAAAGTTGTTATATTCAAATATGTGAGCTATACTAAACTAACTTAGTTGGCGATGGACGACTGGCTTTACCGAGGGTAGGCTACAAGCGTGGGCGTTAGTTGGCGCCCAACATGTAACTAGTAATTAAAGCTTAGTCTCTGGCTTGGGCGGTGGTTTCCGATGGCGGCGGGGGCGTCGGTCTGCGCATACGTAAGGCCGGTGTCCACATGGGCCATGCGCCGCCGAACATGGCGAACGACGGTCCGAATCGTTGTCCGCGCTGTCTACGTCACCTGGGGACAGAGGGAGAGGATATACTTTATAATATCAAATTACCCACTTAAATTTACAATGTTTTTTTCTTGGTTTTATCTAGTGTAACTTTCACATATTTAGTTTTGATTGGGACATCGGGTAATAAGATTTTTTTTTATTTTACAAAAATGAGCGCTTAATCATTATATCGTCTGATGGTAAGCGATGATGCGATATAGGATGTGACGCGCTTGCCTAGATGACACCTATTCACTCGTAACTTGACCCCTTAATTATATGTGTCAGGAAACACAAAGGCAATGATTTTTAGTCTTTACCGGTACGCAATGCAAAATTGGAACTAAAGTGCTTAGTGTGACTGGTATATCAACCATATACGGATTGCGCGTATTTGTAATTCTGGTTGTCCAATAAAATGCGGACGGCGGAACATGTTTGTGCAGTTCTGCTGCACACTCCGAAATGTATACTATAAAAAACGGATAGGCTAGCTACCTTCCGTCATGTTCAAAGCTTTTCAATATTTAAAAGATTGTCATAGAAAAATATAAATACATAAATATTACACATCACATACATTGTTCTCAACTCATTAAAAGCTAAAGTGTTATGGTATCTAGAGACAACGACGGTACCACAACACCCAGAGTCGAGCCAATATAGAAAAGTTAGTTTTCTATATTGACTCGTCCGGGGATCGAATCCGGGACCTCGGGGTGGCTTTAACATGAAAACCGACGAGCAACTCAACCACGTAGATTGTCAATCATAAAATCGTAAACTACCCACATAAACTCACTCTTGTCTTCTTTCTTGGAGTAACTTCTAAATAATATAGATTGAGATTCTAAAAATATTAATAATATTTGTTACTCGCATTTGCTGTTGTGGATACTAGGGCAAAGATTTAAAACATATCACACATAATTTTCCCGTCTTCCGCGCACCAAACAGGCCCAGAATACCCGCGTTGCAACACAAGCTGAGGTGGGGGACCTGAGTGACCTGTTGTGCTTTTATACTGTTATTTTTGTTTGTAAAATTTATTTCATTTTCATGTCATGTTCACATAAATAATATATATTTAAAATTTGCCCCTTTCACAACCCAGGATCGTTCGGTCTCGCAGATAGGGTTACTTCCGCTCAGCCAACCGGTAAGCGAACTATAAAGTTAAACCAAATATCTGTAAAAATACATTAAATGCCTGGGATGCTAACATGTTTCGATATAGAGAGAAAAATAGGATAGAAATTTCATTCACGCTGGCGAATGAATTCTTTAGAATTAACCAACAGACTTTGTATCTATTAAGTTAAAAATAATCTCACAGTGTAAGCCTAGTTAAATTGCCAATTACTCTCTGTAGGTAGGTATTAGGTTTTTTCATTTACTTCCGAAAACTGGTTGTAAATTACATAGCCCAAAACTCATTGATTTGGGCATAGACCTGCATTAAAGTACCTCCGCGGTCGAATGGCTTTCAAACCGCTTTTAATGGTAACACCATTCACGAGGTCTCGAGTTCGATCGGTTCATCAGCTCGTGTCATTATGGCTCGGGTCTGGACAAGAATCCCATGTAGCTTTCGTTTCCCAAAGAAAATGCGTAATGCATTTCCTACTCGTAAAAAAAAAGTGCGTTCAAGTCGATCGGTGTTAACTGTAATTTGCTCAATCATGACTTCAAACTTTGAAGATGGGAAGTGTTAGGTAGAATATGACTGCAATGAAGCTTAGAAGAAAGTCCAAGGTAGAAATTACCATCGCTACTGTTGTTGCTCGGCACGTGGGTGTCCCTGAGTCGTGGCCTTCGCCTCCAGTACCGAAACTCACGTGGTAGCGTGTATGAGCGAGGCAGCGAGATCTGGTGGAAAAAATAGTTAAATTATATTATTTCGTATATTCATATTTGTTAACACATTACACATTTGAATAAAACATTTTTTTACGGATTTTACGTATAATTTATATTTAATCCTGACAACTCATTTACTGGATTCTTGATTACAGGATGACTAAGGCAATGGTCGTCATATATTTTCTACCACCTTCACAATATTTTAATCAGGCACGTTTCTACATTTTTTTTATTCACAAAATCCGTAAAAAGAGTTGTTTTATTCAAATGTAGATCACAGGTTACTTTAGGTTGGAAAAATATGGTTAATACAATCTGAGTCTTATTTCTAAGAACATACAATATATATTACACTAGTTGGGTATGAAATAATTAATAACATTCAGTAAAATTAATATAGGATCTTAATTTAAAAAAATTCGGATACATTTTTGTACAGGCATTTCTTGAAGCCTTTTTTCTAACAAGAATATTCTATTCTATAATAAGTAATCAAACAAATTATTTAATACAGAAAAACTAGAGAGTATCAACTCGGAAGACAAGTTATTCTTAGACAGGAACCGTAATCTTTGGACGTCTGGGCCAATGCTCTCCTAGTTGAGTTACCGACCCTTGTGACTTTCATGCATCATACATCCTTTACATTCACACCAATTGGCCTAGCCCAACCAGGACCATTGGTGTTGGCTAAGGTCACTCCCGCTTAATTAAATTCAATTGAAAAAGGTCCTCAATTGAATTCCATTCCGAGTAGAATCGATTACAACTGACCTGACTATCGATGTCACTGGGAGGGCGGGGGGTTTCCCTCGCCGCTTCGGGGGAGGACTCCTCACCGCTGCTGGCTGGCACTCCTTCCTCTTTCTTTCTATTCCTGAACATAGTAAAATGTGATCATGTATTTGGGCACTGTCATTGAAGAAGATTGCTAAGATAAGTATATGAAGCAAAGTAAGAACAAGTCGGTGAAGGCAGACCAAGGCGAATTTTCAGGAACCAAATAGATGTCCTGAAATAAGGCCAGGTCAAAAGTACCCTTAACCGAAGATCTTGTATGAAAGGTTTGATGAGAATTGAAGAAGCGAGAGATGTATGTCAGAATAGTGGAAAGTGGAAATCTGTGATCTCTGTGAAAAGGCTTGACTATACATATATATATAACTAGCTGACCCAGCCACACGTTGCTGTGTTATAAATTGAAATAAAACCTATCTTATCTTTCAAGTTAGATCAAATAACTGATAGTTACGAAGTTTGATCAAAATCGGTTAAGTAGTTTAAGAGTCCATCGCGGACAAACAACGTGACACGTAATTTATATATATTAAGATGTCCAAATAATTATATAGTATTAAAGTGTGTTTAAAGAAACCCACTTTAATACTATATAATTATTGGCGCAATGTAATTATCGTAATTGTAACTTATTAGATGGGTGTCGACATTTTTTATTTATTCTGTTATGCGCTAATTTAGTTTTAATTTGATTATATTTTACTCTTTTTTAAATTTGATTTAATATAATTTTAATACTGTTACTTCTAATTATGATTTTTAAATTATTGGTACGTGGTGTAATAGCCTGAATAAAATAATTTTTATTTTATATATTTTATAAATAGTAAATAAATGCATATTTACGCGTATGGTGGTGGCCAATGGCAGCAGCCTCCCAGGTACCGAGGTGCCAACAGGATCTCGGGAGTTCGACATCGCTGAAGCTTGCGTGTCTCCTTGCCCGATCTGTACTGCCCACAACCTGAGACAGCCCGGTAGATGATCATTCATTTATTTACATAGCACATGCCAACAGTATACACCCAGACATACATAACTTGAAAATATTGGTCCTTGTGGGCAAACTTGACACTGATAATTTATAGTATTACAATTAAACATAAATTTATACACATATTCAATGGGTTACAAAAACATTGTACACAAAACAAACTACATTATTATACTCTTTAAAATAAATTAGATAAATTATTTTAATAGTAAAATTTCTGAAAAAATCGAATAGTTTCACAAGTAAAGGCGGGAATCTAACCCGTAACCTTTGGCAGACCGGTCCAATTGAGCTACCGAGCCTTGTGAACACCTATCAAACCTTTCTATTCAGACATTTTTTAAAAAGATAAGTGATACGGTAGCAATTATTCATATAGTGACTACACGAACCGTTTAGTGAATAAACCCAATTTCTCATCATTTATCGATTTTTATCAATGGCCAACTCGCACAGTTAGACATTTTCTAAGTTCTTAATGACTTAGATAATTGAACGATAATGATAAAAAGCATAAGTATCACAAACCATAAAAATATTAAATACTGTAATATAAAACAAACCTTCGTAACTCCTCATATTGTCTATGCCCTGTACGTTCAACGCCGCATGTAGCGCTGACACGTACTCTCCCTTAGATTCAAATTTCGAATACTGATTCTCACAGTAGCCTAAATATTCTTGATTGTCGCCAAAAACGTTCGCCCTAGGTTTATCCATCGGCGTAGACTCATAATCATTGGCTACGTCCGGTATATAGCTTCTCGGGCTACTGTTTAATACTCTCGGGCTCCCACTCGTCTCGTACACCCTAGTTTCTAAAGCGAGGTACGTCGGCGAACGGAGCGGCGTCCTATTCGCATCGCTTCTCATATTAGGATTCTCGTAAAACGCTCGGGGGTCGTCGTATCTCGTCGGTATTCTTCGGGGTTTCAATTCGTCTATTTCCGTTGACACCTCGGGTTGGAAGTTTTGGAAGTCTTGTTTGATTTCGGTGTACGTGGGGTAAAGGTTGCAGGAGTGGGGTAGAAGGGGGTAGTTTTGGTAAGAATGGGTCATTTCTAAGGGGGGCCATGCTGATGGTTCTGCGTGGGTTTTAGCTCGGGGTATAGGCTGCCTTTGTAGGCTGCTGTAGATTTCATCGGCTGCGACTGGTGTGGTTTTAGCCAGTTTTCCTTGTTTTATTTCTTCCTCTATGACTCTCAGTTCGGCGAGTTGCTTTTGCTTCTTCTCTTGGAGCTTCTGTTGGATGTTGACGCGTGAGCCGACGCTTGACCCCTCGTTTTCTGATGAGCCACCCTGATGAAAATAATATATTGCATTATATTTCTGTCAATCATATCAATTTATGATAATTGCACATTCTGTGATCAGGAAACATCAAGATAAAATAAATAAAAGACTTCATTCACATACATGGTTCTGAACTAAAGTAGCTAATGGAATTAAGAAATAACGACAGTACCACAACACCCAGACCCGAGATAATATACAAAAGTTCGTTTGTTTGACCCGGCCAGGTATCGAACCTGGACGTCGGATTGGCATTATCATGAAAACCGTTATGAAGGCCACTCGACTACTTCAGTAAAAGTGACTATATATATTTTTTAAGTAAAGCTTCTTTACGCACGACGCGCTTTACGTCTTGGGGAGTAAGCTGGTGAATGCGTGACGAGAGCGTTACGATAAGTGTGATCGTGCGAGGCGAACGGAAGTTGAGAGGGAGATATAAGTTAGTTAAGACAGAAAGAGAGAGTTACGTTTCGTATATGTCGGTAGGGGCAAGAGAGAGATGCGAGCACACGTTTTCTTTCTCTCTTTCTCTTATAGCCAGTTACATTTCGTATATCTAATATATATAGATGGAGCTACAGAAGTTTTACTTCAGTGTGGTCTTAAAGCACACTCTTTTTTTTAAACAATAAATAATTTATTTGTAAGAATATGTTTACGTTAGTACTTTAATAAATTTAAGTATAAATAATATTTTTTTATTGGATGGGAAAGTAAAATCGTGGTCACGAACGTGGTGGTTGTGGACTGGCAGTGGTCGACGCCAGAAGGCGGCCTGTGGTGCGGGAGCTGCTGGTGGTGGGACGAAAGACGTCGGCTTCTTCTTCTTACGACCATTGGCTGCACTGTTAAAGGGGGCACATCATTTTATAAAAACAATAAACTAGCTGACTATTTAAAAAAAATTGTCTATCTGTCTTTCTGTCCTTCTATCCTTCTATGATATTTTTTTTTTATGACACACTGATACAAATTCTCCTTTTAAATAAAATTTTAATTTATGTCTGGCGTGTATCTGTATGTCTTTCTATAATTCAAGAACGGGTTGACAGATTGCAATGTAATTTGGTATATGGTAAGAACATGTGATTGCGCATATGATAGGCAATTTATCATATCGCTAAAAACCTTTTAGTCCTAACTTATATTATAAATACGAAAGTGATTAACTAGATACTAAATCGATCACCATGAAATTTTGCAAACACTTTGCTAGGGATACAGAAAAATACATAGTGCCTTTTATTAACAAAAATAAGTACTGTTCCCGAGAGATAGAAATATAAGTTTTGATCGGTAGTCTATATATACGCGAGCGAAGCCGCGGGTAAAAGCTAGTGCTATTATTATTCTAAGGAATATTATTGTGATAAAACATAAGGTGAAAAATGATAATTTAATGTTAAACACATTTTTTTGCTTCAGTATTTTTTTTCTCTAGCTGGCTGGCTAGTTAAATAGTAATTTTGTATAAACAAATTATATCTTTAAATATAAAACAATATGTAAAAACGTTAATTTATTTTAAAATTAAAATGTATATTTACCTATTATTGACTGGGTTTGAAAATCTACAGTTGAACACGCCTGGAATCGCAGCGTTATCTGCTTGTAATGGTTTACCTGTAAATAAAATATATTTTAACATTTGGAACTGTCATAACCCTGTTTACTTACTAAATTGCTTATCTAGCTATTTAATTACTTGTATTTTTCCATACTGTTCTGCTGTATCGCGTTATTTCCTATTATATTACTACATCATTAAACTTCAGTTAGGCTTTGGAGCTCACGAAAAGCGGAGCTTCCCCACAGGATCAAGGATTCGGTTAGTTTAAGTAGTTAGTGGTGAAGTGTCAATTGGACGTATTTCCATGGTAAGGATCCAACCCACAACTTCACTTAAATTGACGTAAGTATACCAAAATGGCCTTTTCTACTACTATACTTTCACGTCACGAAAACAGCTGTAGCAAAATGTCAGAGCGAAGGGTCATTTTCTACTTATGCTACCTTATATTTGCGTGACGTAAAAGTATATGACATAAAGGCCATTTTGGTATACTTACGTCAATTTAAGTGAAGTTGTGGGTTGGATCCTTACCATAGAAATACGTCCAATTTGTGTACCAAAACATAGTTATCTTTTTGTTCCAAGTAAGGTGTTGTTTTAAAAAGTCAACTAGGGGCCGACCTCACAACAGAACGCAAAACATTAAAACGCGCAACTACCGATAGATGACGCTCAATTGTGACTCAACTCTAGATCGCGGTGTAGAGATTTTTACTGCTTATATACACTAGTGTCAATTAAGTTGGAAACAGGAACAAGTTTTAGCTGACCTGAGCTTCCTTTTAGAGGCACAGAAATCCGCCAGTAAATGCGTCATCCCTCTCTGAATATGGAAATATTAAAGTTTCATAAAAAACAAATTAAAACTTAACTAGGACACGGACATTAAGGATATTTTAACAAAATAAAATACAAATTCTTCCTATAACGTAACGTAATGTACCTTCTCGCTAAAACGAAAAAATTTCAAAGCTTCGTCTTAGTTTTTTTTTTTGGAAAAATTAATAATGGCATGCATTTTATAACATTGGATAGAATTACTTGGCGAAAGTTTTTATTATTATGGTGCTATATATTGTTACGAAAACACAAAGCGCAAAGAAACGAGCGCGGAACTACATAGAAGTATAGTCTCGAAAACCGGGTACATGCGCGAACTTTCCAGACACGGCCGATCACGTTCGCGCGAGTCGGGTACGTTCCAGAAAGGAACTTACTGGAATGGTCTGGGGCTCGTCTCGGCCCATATAAATAGCCGCAGAGAGGCGAGCCAGTCAGTGCAGTTTGAGCTACCTTCGAGGCGACTTCGAAGTGAAAACTAGTGATCAAGAGTGATACCAGTTCAACCTACGACTTGGCTACGACCTAGGACATCGTTAGTGCTTAGTGTTTGGACCTAGTGCTTTGTGTTGGACCTAGTGCTAGTGAATAAAGTCTTCAAAAGAGTCAGCAGGTCTTTCTCTCCAAATCCTACGAACCCTAGCACGTAACAATATTTAAACTATATATTTTGCTTTGAAAGATACCTTATAATTAAATATTCTGAAATATAACATACCATTTTTGTTTTGTGAAGATGCGTTTGTACTGTTGGTACCCTGTTTGTTTTCGCTCAACATGTACCCGAGTCGTCGCACGTGAAAGTACCTAAAAATTACAAACACAATCATTATTTCAATATATTGTTTTTAAAGCGAAGCTTCTAGATCTCCATCCGTGCTAAGCGACAGATTGTACCGTTACACGAGAGTGTCAGATTAAGTATCGTTACACGATATATACAAGAGCCAGTTGCCTCCCCACCTCACCGTGCGTGGTCTCCTGTTTCTCTTTCGCTCATGTAAGTGTGCATGGCTAGTGTGACTTTCTATCGCTTTTTATACTCTATTCATCCACGCAATACACACTTCGCTTCAAATCCACGTCTTACATCACATAGTGTAGATGGCGGTACAAGTGAAGGCGTCCTCAATGCGTGCACTCTTACTACACCCCAGTAGTAGAGCAACATGTTGGCTACTCCCTAGGGGTCGTCCATTAATCACGTGAGAATTTTAGAGCACAGAGCTACCCCCCACTGCCTGTCTAACAAAAAGCACTTATTAATCTAAATTGTGGTCTCGAACCAGGGATTTGTTTTTCTACTTTCAACGGTGATTTCATAACAAATAATTTAAATTACTATTTCTTCAATCGAGTCAATTACGGTTTAACTAACGTAATGTCATACGGCACTTCATAGAAAGGAATTCTCGGTCATGATTGCACAAAAATATCAAAAATATACATGTGATATGTAACTGCAATTCCCCCTTCCCCATTGTGATCCAGAGTGATGTTT
This sequence comes from Calamotropha paludella, assembly GCA_927399485.1. Taxonomy (NCBI): domain Eukaryota; kingdom Metazoa; phylum Arthropoda; class Insecta; order Lepidoptera; family Crambidae; genus Calamotropha; species Calamotropha paludella. The sequence continues at coordinate 2,125,259 of OV656822.1, forward strand.
TCCGAAGCACTTCCTACCTTAATTACACCTCATGTATATAATTCCCTTTACCTCTACTAGAACAACATGTTGGCTCCCCCATACCTCTACTAGAGCAACATGTTCGCTCCCCCCTACCTTTACCGAAGCAAAGCTTTAGCTCTCCCTACCTCTACTATATTAATATGTTGGATCTCGCTACCCCTACTAATGCAATATTTTGACGCCCCCCTACCTTAACTAAAGCAACATGTTGGCCCCTCCCCTACCTGTAGTAGAGCAGCATGAAGGCCAGCCCGGCGAGGAAGGCGGCTGCGGCGGCCGCGGCCAGAAGTCCCGGCCGGGCTGCTCGCCCCGCCCACCACCACGCCATCACCAGCACCCAGTTCTCCACGCACATCACGCAGTAGAACGTCGCCTGCGCATACACTGGCGCCATCAATTCCGTGTAACAAAACTATTAAACAAGGCTAAATGGGCTTTGCACGTTTTGCTTTAAAAAAAAACTAATAATGGTTATATTCACACAGCTTGTGTTATGGATACTAGGGCAACGATTTAATATACAAATGATACATAGATATGCAATATTTTAAGAGATATATCTAAATACCCACGACCCCGGTATAAATGCTCGTCATTTATATCATATGGGACTCCGATGGGGGCGGTCTTAAGACCTCCTCTCGGTTAGGGGTACAGCTCAACACGTATGGAAGGAATGTATTAGATAAGTCTTAGGACCGCCCCCACCGTAAGCCCATGTGGAAAATGCCGCAACGTCCCCACGACTGAATTCGTTGGGAGTAGAGGTTACATCCTCATAGGTGGTTTCAGTTTTTGGGCATACCTCTGCCTATCTCCGTGTGTTTTGGCAGAGGGAATCCTACATATCCCCTGGGTAAAGAAAGGTATCCATCTGCCCCATTTTGGTCTAGAACCTCGACAGGATCGCTACCGTGCGAATAAAAAGTATTTAAAAAAACAGTACTAAGTTGCTATATGAATTTTTGATCATTGTAATTACATTGACTTAATTAAATCACTGAACACTGTATTTATAATGACGACTTTATTGAACTGCAATCTAATTTTTTTTAATTAATTTTATAAAGCAATTTAAATATTTGAGAATGAATTTAAAATTGAATCAGTCTGTCAATATTATTTTTGCATGATATTTACTTAGCGAAATATACACAAATATAAATTTATTTCAGTAACGTGGCATTTGTGACCGTGTTTCAAAGCAAAATAATATTGTCTGAAGCAATTTACCATCTTCTGCCTGTGGTTGAGGTCCTGTAAGTTGACGTAGGCGAAGACGTAGACGAAGGCGACGAGCGCGGACAGGTAGGCCCGACGAACGCGCGACATTCGCTCGCCACCGAAGGCCACACGTCCCGATACCACCCACAAGAACATCGACACCCAGTGCAGTCCTGTATTCGGTAAAGGCACTTCACATGGCGGTATGTACGCAAATGTTTGCCTATTTTGTCAAATGTTGGTCTAATTTGTCAAACGTTGGCCTAATTTGTCAAATGTTAGTCTAATTAGGGAAATGTTGGCCTCATTTGTCAAATGTTGGCCTAATTTGTTAAATGTTAGATAATTTGTCAAATGTTAGCCTAATTTGTCAAATGTTAGATAATTTGTCAAATGTTAGCCTAATTTGTCAAATGTTGGCCTAATTTGTCAAATGTTAGCCTAATTCGTCAAATGTCATCCATACAGAGGCGTCTTTACCATTGGTGCAGGGTGTGCTTTGCACACGAACGCCACGATCCTGGTGGGCGCCGAGCATTTCCAGTCACTTCAATGTCAATAAATATCTAAAAAAGCGAACTCCCTGTATCGTTGTAATATCACTTTGCCGAGTGGTGTGCAGCAGAATAGAATAACCCTTCACACTCCACAGTATACTGGAGATAATCAACGTACACCACCCATAGATCACTAAATTATGGCTTTTCACAGTGATTTCCAATCAGGGTTGAGATAATGGCAAAAAACCCACCCATTTTTAGGAGTCGGCTTCCCTCCCGTTGTGGACGTCTTTTAGTTGAGATTTCCGCTTAGAATGTTTACCACTTCAGTATGTAGAACAGCTGGTAACGCCCATCTTAGGATATGGAGACGGCGTCACATTTTATAGTGGTTTTAATACGCGCAAATAAAAATTTCAATATAAAAAATATAATTTGACCAAATAGCACTTGACAAATGAGAACCCTTAATAAAGCCTAAATCGAGCCATGGAATGAAAACTGGAATGGAACCATTTAAACCAAACCAAGAGCTTAAAAACCGCTTGACTAATTAAAACTGTCATTAGGCCAATCATTCTCTAAATCATTACAATTAGTCGGCCTTATAATTATATAAATAGGTATCTCTTTCAGGCTACCTAGGGTGGTGATAATAGAAAAACGGATAAACAGAAATAGATAAGCTTTTCAATCATTGTCAATTTCCGGAAGCATTAATTTCAATAGGTAATTAGTACCAGATTAGTAGATTCATGGTATACATACCTATAACTAAGAAGACCCAATATTCATAGACTAGAGCGTAAACGGTGAGTGCGCACACGCGCGCCGATATAGTCCCAAGCCGCCATAGGAACTGAAAATAAAAAATTCTTATAATAATGATTGAATAGGCCGCAAATATAAATAAATTGTCTATGGTTAATAATTTTTTAATTTTTAGCGATTCAGAGTAGATTAGCACACTTAAAGTTGTCGTAAAGCCGATTAACGTTAACGGGTGTTACACCATACACTTCCCGTAAAAACACAAGACGAGCAGCTACATATTTATATGGTTTTTTACAGCGATCTCCAAACCGATTGCTAAGTGTAAAATGGCAAAACTTCCATAGGTTCTGATGGCATACCAGCAAAGTATTGTGCGTTTTTTTAATCATGAATAGGTAAGCGCTTGACCGCTATCTCGCTTCATGGTAAGCGACGATGTGATTTAGGATGTGACGCGCCTGGGTTAGCTCGTTCCATCGTGGAATCTGTCTTGGCCCCCGGACTTAATTGGGATCAAGAGCGAATCCATTCAAAAGACAAGAGTGAACGTAATAATTAGCTGTAGGAAAAGTCCATCACCTGGAAGATGACGCCGAGCCAGGTGAGCACGAGCCGGTGCACGTTCTGGAGACGTACATTCTTGCTGAAGCTGGCCAGCGCCCAGCAGACGCTGAACAGAGACAGCGAAGCGCTGATCACGTTCAGCTCTGCGAACGCCTTGTTCGCTGCACGAGACGTACAACAAATCAATTAAATTATCGTTTATATTTTACCTTTTTACAATGTTAGGTATTATGGTTATCTGAAGAAATCCTCTACTTTACATACATACATACAATGTGTCTCGTCACCAGTGTCGGAGCTTTTGATGGTGTGAAATATGGCATTTTTTATCAACAAATTGCCCCTCAAATTTTATTTTTTATAAACGGCCGCCATTTCGTTTTCTTGGTAACCAAGACCTGGGCTCTCATACTAATTCGATCACCACTACTCATTTAAATGTCCTATCAACATTAAAAAGGTGTTATTTGATAGCTAAACATGTAGACAACAGTTACACAGCCTTTTTACAGTTACACAGTTAAACATCATTTTTCAATTGTCATGGAATAAAAAATAGAAAAAAATTATTATAGAAAAGCAAATAGATTCTTTTTTGTGTATTTTTTAATTATTGGCTTTTTGAGAAAAACCAAATTTGAAGGGCAATTTGTCGATGAAAAATGCCATATTTCACATCATTAAAGGCTCCGCACTGGGGACGGGACACATTGTATAATCACGGCTGTTCCTGCAGGAGAAGGCAGAGATCACAGGTTTCCAATTCCACGATTCTGACATCTCTCGCTTCTTTAACTCTCATCAAACCTTACATACAAGCTTGGCGGTTAAGGGCACTTTTGACCTGACTTTTTTCGGAACATTTTCTATTTGGTCCCGAAAAATTTGCGTTTACTGACTTGCTAATGGACGTTTGCCTCGAATACTTGTCTAGTCAATCCCCTCTCGTCTCTACATGTCCAAACCATCCTCTACAAGAATATTATTTACATTGATGACTGGTCGTGAGTGTAAAGCCAATTCAAGCCAAAAAGAAAACGACGGTTGACCGGAAGGGCTCGGCCTGTCCCGGCTTCGCACGTGTGGACAAAATTCTTATTTTTTTTTCTATTATTAAATATTTTTCCGTTAGCGCCATCTAGCGTCCGGTAGACGAACTACTTGCGGTTAACGAGGTGCTATGGTAACGCATATACAATGGAAAAAGAGCGGACAGACAAACAACAAATTTGTGATCTTAGATTATAGATTATACAACGTATTTACTATGTTTTTTTTTGTATTTTTTTTGTCTTTTGCTAAACGTTACTAAAGAAAAAGAAAGGTTTTTAATAAGAACACTAAGTTATTAGAAAATAAAAATTGGTCTAACGGTTGAGGTTCCGTTTATGGTCAAATCGACTACTTATGATCTATACTTACTGGCAAAAAAAAAAAAAGATTTTTTGTAAAATATAAAATAGGCCAAAACCAGCCTTAGCTACCCTCCACCTTTGCTTGGGATAACATTTGCTTAATACAAGTGAATGCATCCAATACAATATAGATAGTAGAAAATATATGACGAACATTGCCTTGGTCATCCTGTGATCACGGCTCCTTTAAAGGTGTCGGAGCGTCAGGATTAAATATAAATTATGCCCAAAGAACCCTAAATAAGTTGTGCGCGGAAGTGTAAGAACTAAATAGGCGTTATTTACTCAAAAGGAGATTCCGAATGCTAATCTGACTTTCATACCAGAAGGCTCGTCGACGCTTGGTTCGGGAGGGACGCCGAGCTCCCCAGGAGGAATTGCGGAGTCCCGGAACAGGATGTGCAGCTGCAGCAACAGCATTGGCGCTGCTTCGCAAAATGCGTGCACCAGACGCAGCATACCTGCCCAAATAATAATAATAAATATATTACAATCACACCAATTAGCTTAGTCCAAAGTAAGCACTGTAAGGCTTGTGTTATGGATACTAGAGTAACGGATAGATAAAATGCTCGTATTCATCACATAAACATCTGCCCCTTCTGGGATTATAACCCAGGTCCGTCGGTGCGAATGGCAGGATCGCTACCATTGCATCAAACCCTGATCTGTATCTATAGTAGTGTGTTTATTTATAGTAGGTACCTAATTTTATATTTTTAATAGAGTGTAAGAAATTGGAATTTTAAGGATAAATACATGTTTTTTTGACAGCGGATAACTAATTGGCTAACAAAATTATAATAATAACGTTTATACTTACCAATTGTAAAATGTTGTTGTTATCCTTAACAAATAAATAAATTAATAAAATATTCATTGTGAGCATTGTGTGTCGCAAACTGAGAGTTGTAATTTCATTTGAAATGAATTTCCACCCATTTCTCAAATCCACGCAGAACTCAAATCACGTACTCCGCGCATCGGAGCGATGCATAGTGTGAATTCACTTTAAGTTCGGAATAAGTTTTTATCAAGGACTACAACTGTCATTGGTAGATTTTTTATTATTTAATAATTAGTCATTGAAATTTCTACACTGGTCTTTGGAATTATGGATAGTTGACCCTGATTTGCTATTAAAATAAATTTTTAAATTGTAATTATTTTTTGTGAGTTCAATGTGCTTTGGAGGATATCTCTATGAACTTGGAATGTGTTTGTTCAAATAACTTACAAAGATCCCGGACTTGGTGCTTCACCCTCCTGAGTTCGACAGGAACTAGTAGCCTCGCGTACCGCCATAGCACGCCCAGTTGCAGGCAGTGCAGCAATATCGGTAGCCAGGGTGGCCGACCCTTGCGACCTTCGCTCGCCCACCACATGTGCAAGTACCAGCGTAGGGACAGCACCTGATCATAAAAGATAAGAAGATAACATATATTTATTGATAGATAGAAATATTATTTATTTGCATCAAAGGCACACATACAAAAACACATGAAAACAGCAAAGTGAATAAGAAAAAAAACTACAACTAATACTTATTGGAGCAGAGCGAACGAAGTGAGCGAAGCTCCCATGGATCAGCTCCAATGGCGCAATGTCTGTTACGCCATAACTTCCAGAGTTCTTAACCGATTTTTATTATTTTTTGTGTGCAATCGAATCAACAGGTTTAGGACCGAATTTTGAAATTCGCAAAAATTCCCATCGAAAAAAAATTAATCTTTTTTTAGCTATTATTTTAGCTCCGCTCCAATATATGGTGCAAGCGTAGCTTTATGCTTAGCGACTGCATCGCCTAGTATATAGCACTCTACCGACAAAGTGTGTCACAGCGATGCAAAAAGGCCAAAGCTGAGCGATATATTTGCACGTAGTAAGACGCGAGGACCGGGTAACGAAACCGGCCGTGCTCACCACTATAATATATGTCAAAGAAAAATAAAGATAAAAATAATTCATATCTATTAATAATAATATAAAATAAATAGTATGAAATGTATAAATATAAATGAAATCAAATAAATATATTCAATAAAATTGAATAATGTAATGAGAGCATAATAACTTCTAATAAAAAATGTTTAATTAATAAACATGCATAACGGTACAAACAACAGTAACTGTTCGATACGATTATTTACGATATTTTATTATATAAATTATACGATTTATTGCGTGTATTGAACGTATTTAATTTATTTTTTTGCATCACAATGTCATATTGCTAAGATCACAACACAGTATCACAACGCTCAAACCCGAGCCAATATAGAATTCTACATTTACCCAGTCGGGAATCGAATCCGGGACCTTAGGAGTGGTTTTACCATGAAAACCGGTATGCCAGTCCCTCGACCATGGTGGTCGTCAAACTTCTGCCCCTTCCAGGACTCGAACTGAGTTGCACTAAAAGGTCAACCATATGTCTATATCAATTACGTATTTATTAAATTCTTGCCGGGGCACATAACCTAACCTTTTCTTAAACGTCTGGAAATGCAATTACCATCTTCTTGGTAGGGGGCAGGGTTATGTGTGGCTCGACGAAGGAACCGGTGGGTACCTGGAGGCCTGGAACCTTAGTTTAGATAATTGCGGTTTACAAACATACAAACACACCTTTTTTTCCGTAGGGGAAGGCAGAATTCACAGATTTCCATTTTCTACGATTCTAACGTCGGTTTTTCAACTCTTATCAGACATTTCATATAAGCTTGTCGCGTCGCTTGTCAAGAGTGTCTTTGACCTAGCCTTTTCAGGACATATATTTGGTCCCTTAAGGGTTTGCTGTGCGTAACACTTTTTCCCGTGTATTAAAAAGGGTTAGGTTAGGTTAGATTAAAGAACTAACCTGTGATATAAGCAGCGAAGTGATGACTATAGATATAGCAGCCGCAAAAGATCCTTTGTAGCCCCTCTCAAGTAAAGCGTAGCCCATGACGACGTCGAATACGACATCGCAGAAATAGCCCGCCAGCGAGATCACGTTGAACAGAACATCGCACAGCGGTAGAAACTCCGCCATTTTCGAACATTGCAGTCACTAGCTTGACTTTGAACTCAACGGATCTTTCATTATTTTAAGGTGCTGAAAATAAAAAAGTGTACTATTACAATATGAAATGAATCACTTTAAGCGTTTATATCATTTAATTGTTTTATTAAATCTCGCATGGATGAGCTTCAATGACGTAATGACTGTTACGCCATAACTTCTCGAGTTCTTAAACTTCGAGTTCATTTTAAGTTTAAGTAAATGACTTCAAATTATTATAAACGAGCGAAGGGTCTCTACTTTTGTAACGGGTCCAGCTCGCATACAATATTCGCGTCTCGTTTCTTTTATTCATTTTAAGAAAGAGACGGCATGCACACCTCCAGTAAACGGGGCTCGAGCGTTTAAAAAATAGAGTACCTGGTCGATATACCCTGTAGTTCTTAAGCCTATAGATTACAAAAAGCCCAATCCACATTTCCATCTGTTTCGAAGTTTTGTAGCGACAGCTTAACCGTCAATTCCATCAGCTTTATTATTGTCCCCCACCCATGAATGAAAATACCGTAAGGAGAATGGGCTACTCCACCATGATTGTAGGAGCCAAAGCCAAGAAGTAAGCAGGTGAAAAATGTATCAATGAAAAGAGAGATAAATCAATATTTAAATTCTCTTTTACTTGTTTAAGACTGGACAGAAATCGAAAATGCTGAACAGCATTCAGCTATGCTGACTAAATTATCGGCTGAAACCATGCTGAGTTCAGACGAGAGTGAAGCTTTTCTCAGCCGCCTCAGCGTATGCTACTCAGCAATCGCCATTTTTCTTTTAGTGCTACCAAGATGTTGTGTCGGCTAAACGCACCCATTAACTTGCTAGCTATTTAAACCTAAAGAAATTATATTATAAAAAACAACCTCCGAGAGCGAGATACATCTTATTTTATTTCTATTAATAATTTTATTAGATATAAGCAGCAGTTCAATACACAAATAACACAAAATAAATACGAATTACATTGATGTTACTACTTTATCTACTGTCGGGTACTGGTAAAGTATGACATTTGATGTTGTAGCTCCTACTACATGAAGAGATGGCGCTGGCGTCAAGAAATCTTGGAAAATATAACGGGCCTGCCAAGGTCTCTGTAGGCTCAATTGGAAGAGTACTCGCTCGGATAACAGAAAAATGTGGGTTCCTGACAGTTGAGACAACTTTTTCTAATAATATTTTTTTTCAATCAAAGATATATAGGTATTTATCGTTTATATTTCATCTCACTAGTCCTGTACGAAAATATGAGATTGGAACAAGAGTAGAAAGCGAACGCTTTATTTATCCGTCGTTATCTCTAGCTCTAGTATATTCAGGGGCGTGCATACCATATAGGCAATTAGGCAGTGCCTACCTCATTAAACCTAATAATATACCACTAGTATTAAAGTTAATTTAGTTTAATTGGTTCCGTAATTCTATACTCAACAAAACTTCTATTGAGCACCCGCCCAGTAAGTTTTTCCTTACTACGCACGGTAACGGTAAGCAGTCTACAGATTGCCTATTCGAAGCAAGCAGCGTTTCATACAACATAATTAAAAAAAAGTATTGGTCTAATTTATACGGTCGCAAAATAAAGTGCGCTCTTTGTCCGCGTAACGTTCTAATACATGACCTTCGCAATTTGACAGGTAAGCAAGCCTACTTGCCGAGCGAGATAAACCGACGACCCCCGACCCTATATCTGTCTCACTCGGTACTACACGCAATGAGTTGAACAAGTTTCGACTTTATTGCGATGTCATAAAAGTGTTGAGACGAATGAAAAATGTAACAATGCAAATGCAAGTGCCATTCTTCCTTCCTTTAGTTCATGTGTTTTTGTCGTATTGTTGGCATCATCACGTGCGCGCGACCGCTAAGTACTAATATGTAGATAGCATTTTTTTTATTGTTTTTTGTTAATTTCGTTCTGAGTGTGTGTGTTTGTAGTGTACTGTGTGTAAAGAAAAAAGATGTTGATGAGTGTTTTTTGTTAAAAATAAGTATCGAAGTTAGGTAATTAATTATGGAGAAATTACAGTGTGCCGATTGTAAGGATTCGATTTGTGTACAAAAACTACGTACCTATCCTTTCGGACAGTTTACGTTCATAGATAAATTAAAAATCGTTTCTTTTACTAGACCAACTCCAAATATCGAGCTTATTCAACGGAGAGGTAAAAATATCAGACATTTCAATACCAAATATTACGACAGTTATACTTGGCTAGCTGTAGCCGCCATTCGAATTTATTGTTTTGCTTTCCCTGTCTTTTGTTTTCTACAAAAAAGACTGTGTGGAATGACACTGGTTACGGTGATTTGAATAATTTAACAAACCTTGCTAAGAAACATGATCAATCCGACAAGCATATTCAAGCGTGTGTCTCTATGCTTAATTTTGGAAAAAATCGCGTTGACTTAGGTATCAGTGTGCAATTAAAAGGCGACGTTGAGCGTCATAACGCAAAAGTCGATCGCAATAGGAATATTTTATTTCGTTAAATTGATATTGCTTGTTTTTTAGCAAAACAGTAGGTACCTTTTAGAGCACATAACGAAACAGAATCTTCTCTGAATAAGGCCAATTTTCCCTTTGAACTTTTGGCGAAATACGACAGGCTTTTAGAAAATCCTTTTCATAATTATTCAAACGCTTTCACTGGTCTTTCGAATAGAACTCAAAATGAATTGATTTCTTCAATTGCCACGCTTATGTTACGGAATATTATAATTCAAATTAGTAAAACAGACTTCATTGCAGTTATGATAGATGAAACGCCGGATGTTAGTGGGAAAGAGCAGCTAGTTTTTATTTTGAGATATTTCGATAATAATGAAATCGTAGACAGATTTATTGGTTAAAGAATATGATTATATTTCTAAATTAGTTGCTCAGACATATGATGGGGCCAATGTTATGTCTGGGGAGAACGGAGTCCAAGGATTGATGCGCAAGCACTGCCCTCACGCGTTGTATGTATGGTGCTCGGCTCATGTTTTAAATTTAGTTCTTCCGAAATCTTGTGAGAGAATTAGTGAGATGAAACGATTTTTCAACGTTATAAAAACAATAAGTAACTTTTCCAGTAACAGTACTAAACGACTGGCTTTTTATAACGAACATTCGGACGCGAAAAATATCCACCGTTGTGCTTCAACGCGTTGGACTTATAATTCTCGCACAGTAAGCGTAATTAAAAATGAGCTAAATAATTTAATACACGTTTTTGAACAAATGATAGAAAGTCCCGACTCCTGGGATGGTGAAACCTTAACACAGGCCAACACTTTTTTATTGAAATTGAAAGATTTTGAATTCTTTTTTCTGTTACAAATATTCAGCGAAATATCTGAAAGAACTGATTTGCTTTTTAATTCTTTGCAGAAGCAAATGTGTGATATTGCTTCTTGTCTAAAGCAAATAAATACTTTCGAAATTTTTTTGAGTCACTTTAGTAAGGAATTTAATACGATTATTAAAAATACAAAAATATTGTGCGGCTCTCCTAAACGAAAACGAAATGTTGACGTTGTTAAAACCCATTATAGGCGGATTTTAATAGCTATAATCGATAACATTTTGAGGGAGTCGCGCAATAGATACAGCGACATCAAAAAGTTGTCATTTTTTCAATTACTCTCCAAGGAAAATTTTTTGTCATATTCTGCAGATTTTCCGGAAATTGCTTTTAATGATTTAAAAAGTCGCTACGGGTCATTTAATTTTAATTTTGATCGTTTGCATAACGAACTTAAATGCATTTATAATAATGACGAATTTAGACAACTAAATCCTTTAAAATTAATAGACCATTTGTCAAAAAATAATATGTATCAACTTTTCCCCGCAGTTATTCGTTTAGCAAAACTAATAGTGACAATTCCGGTAAGTAGTGCATCGGCCGAGCGACCTTTTTTTGTTTAAAGCGTATTCATACGTAGGTATTTACGTATGAATACCTACAGTATAATACACAAGGGCAAAGTCGTCTCACTGATCTCTCACAAATTTCTATCGAAAAAAATCTTTTGACAAGTTTGAAACGATCATTCCATAATGACGTACTAGAAATTTATTTACAAAAAGACGAGTTGATCTTGTTTATAAATAAAATTAAATTTAGATATATAATACATAAGTAATACGAAAAGGTTCGATCGAATCGACACAAACTGCAACAACATCTTTTTTTTCCTTACTCAATTTACCTCAGTCAGTGTATTATTACTCGTATAATTATTTATACCCGGTATTCGTAAATCGTGAGTGATGATGTGAAGTGACAAAAAACTTATATCAACAACAACGGCTTTTCTCAAAGACACTACGGCTATCGCTCAAATGTCATGTGTATGTGACTTTTTAAGAGTCATGTAAGTATAATATTCATGAATTTCTGTGATATCTGTGGTGGTGAAAAATTCGCTCGATCTTGTCTCGGCCGTCAGGAGCCAATGGATGATTTAATCGATACATTGGAACTTACAGCCTGAAAAAACCTGCAAAAAAAAGTGGAAAGTGAATTTATATCCATATTACCTACCAAATATTAGGAATTTTTAAATGATAAGCGCAACTACGACTAGTTAGACAGTGCCTACCGCGCTGGAAAACCAATGCACGCCCCAAAGTATATTAATAAGTTTAATGAATATAGTAGCTCTCTCTCTTCTTTAGTTGCAGTATTGTTATGTCACTATCTCTATTTTAACTTCCTTTCCAACATACGCTTGGCGCAGGTACATTAGCTATCCAAAAATGAATTTAACTTTTCGGAAAGATAGAGATACAATTGTTACTAGTGATTTGAAGATATGTTATCCCTTTGGGCTATGTATAAATATATCTTTTTAAGTATTTTTCCTCCTACAGATGCCAAAAAATAACTCGACCTGATAATTTTTGGGGCCCCATCCGATGACTGGTAATTGCCATGAGAAATTAACCTCTGCAATCTTAACGCGCTAATTATTGCGCCATAATTTTCGTTTACATACTAGCCAAGACAAAACAAACAGGTAAAAAAAAACTGTTCCAAGAAATCATTCATGAAGTTCTGCTTTAAGACAGAATAAAGTTTAAGTTGTTTCAAGCGAAGTACACATCATTATTTATTAATTGCTGAAAATAAAATATTTTATTGCAGTTTAATAACTGCTACGCGATTACTGCGTAAAACTAAACGCAGCGCTAATATACATTCCGTTACACGTATATATTATGTGATATTGGTATGAAAGCGTTCGACATATATTTTTTTATATCAACTACTATTTAAACACATAATTTGAGATTTCTTAACCAATAAATAAATCTATTTACGTATATAATGGAGATTAATTTTTAATGTCTAACTTTTTAACGTTTGTGGATATATTATAAAATACTTCGTGATCTGTCTGTACTGTAATGTAAAACGGAACGTAGCGTTGTTTGTGTGTCGACGTCAGATAGAAATTGTGTGAAATAAATTGTTCTTTAGTTAATTTTCTAGCAATTTCTATATTTAGGAAAAGGTTTTTAAAAATAAATGGCTAATTATACTGACTTAGTTAATAAATTTGGGAAGGAGACATCGCGGTCGGCTTGTAAAAAGTGTGGTTATGCTGGACATCTCACATTCCAATGCCGAAACTTTATCAAAGTAAGTTATAGATTTTATGAATGGAGGTATAGGGCTATTGAGGACAATAAATATTTAATTAGGAATCATAACATTTTGTTAATGTTACTTAATCATTAGTCACAGTTTTATTTGCATTTTGGGTAAACATTAGTATTACTAACATGATAATAGAAAAAAATATCTATCAGTGTTAGTATTTGGGTGACTATAGTTACCTTAATTTTAGTAATAACAAATAATATTATAACAAACTGCCATCATAAAGTTAAGTTAAATATTGTTGGTCGAAAACAGTAGTGGAAAATTTCAGAATTAGTTTTTTCTGAGATGATGTGATAATTCTCTACACTGAACTAGAGTGTGTACAGAGAAAAAAGAAATTTATATTTTTAACTAACTTCTATGCAGAATATGACTTTCAAATACTGAACTAAAAATGATGTTGAAATTGTACAGTAGCACACCTTAAAAGTGAAAACCTATAATTTGGAGGCTACTACTAATGTTTTCAACCTTTTAATATAGTCTTTTAAGTTCTATCAGCCTTTAAAACACATCTATTTATAAAAAATCCCTGTCACATTGTTTCACCATGATGAACAGAATGAAAAACCACAACAGATATTGATGATTTTTTTAATTTTTCTGTATTTGTTCTGACTTTGGACATAGGATAGATTTCATTTTAATTAATAACACAGCAACGTCTTATTGGGTCAGCTAGTGTAATATAAAATATAAATTATAAAGAAGTAAAGTTTGTGTGTTTGTGTATTTGTTAAATTGTAAGGGGTAATTTCGGGATCTACTGAACCGTTTTTAAAAATTCTTTCACCAATAGAAAGGCACATTATTGCTGAGTATCATAGGCTATATTGAATGCTAGAAAAAATTTAAAGAATTTTGTCCACCCATGCGAAGCCGGGACGGGCCGCTAGTATAAAATATAATAATATATGGGCATCATTATGAAAAACAAAAATGAAGATTCATATTTTTATTTTAGGTTGATCCAAATAAGGAAATAGTATTAGACGTAAGCAGCACAAGCAGTGACAGTGAAGAGGAGTATGCTACACCTTTGCAGAGTCTCAGAGAAGCAGAGCTACGCCAGAAACTACAAGAGAAGCTCAGGAAAGCTAAGGAAAAGAAAAAAAACAAGAAGCGGAAGAGATCCAGGTGAATAAACTTGATAAACTTATATAAAGTAAAAACAAAGTCCCAGATTTAACAATGTTTTATCAAAGGTTAAGTTCAACATTTATTTATTTATTTCATTTGGTGTAACCTGTATATTCCAGTCAATGCGTTATCGAGGTGTCGTAATATAATAGTAGAATTAAACTGCCACCCAAATACACATACACCCAACATGAGTTAACTAAGGAATTAAAAGCGACATAAAATTAGCATAAAACAAAACACAATTTAACTGCAAGTGATAAACAAAGGTAAAAACAAAGAAACAATGATAGTCTTAATTTTATAGTTCTTGGTCAATGTCTTATGTATTTTGTAATTTTCCTTTAATTATTTTTTATGAATGATTTGTGATTTCCAAAACAATATTAATTGTTTAAGGAATAAATGTTTTCATGAACTTATGTTTAAATTTTTCTTACAAATTAATATCAATATGAAATGATACCAATTATTCTGTTTTGTTCTATTAAAAGAAAGTTAGAAGCTATATTTAAAATCACTGTAGTGATCATATTTCTTCTTCTTCTACAAAATAGTCAATTGGTTTAAATCACTATTTGAATTGAACTAACCAAAGCTTTACTCTGTACTAGTAACCAAAAATAACTTATTATAACTTTGTTGTAGATCATCAAGTTCGTCTAGTTCAAGCAGTACATCGTCATCAACATCTTCAGATAGCAGCGACTCGGAGGAAGAGAAAAAGAAGAAGAAGAAGAAAAAATCTAAGAAATCCAAGAAATCTCATAGAAAGGAAAGCAAAAAAAGGAGAAAATAGTACATGTAGTTAGTTTAATTTATAAAGGCTGATTTTTAAATAGATGAATTTTTTAACAATGTAAGTTTTTGTAATAAGGAAATAAATGTATTCGTCTTTAATTTGTGAGTTATTAAATATTTATAAGGAATTTAATCCTCAGATTTTTATAATTGTTTATCTTTTGCTCACAATCAATTCCATAAGTGACCAAGTGCCAGAAATAAAGAAAATAATTGAATACCATGTTTTTTTTATTATATATCCTTTGTGCCTTTATATTCAATGTAATTAATCATGAGTTACAAAATAAAACACCTATTTAATGAAGGAATTTAACAGTGAAATATTTTTCGTTACACCTTATTATTTTTTATGGCATATAATTTACATATTTGATATATAAAATTAGTAACGACTTTTGCGGTTGGCACTACACAAATAAAATTAATGAGGACAAAATTACACTTTTGCATTTAATTTAGTGAATCGCTTACTCAATTACAACTTCTATAATTTTTTTAAGATACTTTTAAAAACAATTTAACAAACTGATAAATTTTTGATAGAAAAATACTAGAAAAAAAAGAACTACTCTGCTCACAAGGCTCGGTAGCTCATTTAGAAGCGCAACGAACTGGACATCCAAAGGTTGCCAGTTCGAGTCCTGCCTGAATATAACTTGAGAGGTCAATTGTTTCTAGTATTTTTGTATTAAAAACTTCTCATATAAGATAAATATAAAATATAAAAATCATAAATAGAACCAACTGATTTAAATGGGTTTATGTTTCTTTAAATTACAAAAACTCTTCATGGATTTATACAGACAACAAATGACGAGTAATAATAGCCTTTAGTATGGATAACATGTTGGATGTATCTCTTGAATTGAGTTTTATGACTATCTTTTATTTATCACATATAAAATGCAAAGTGCTTACTTTATTAGAATTATATATAAATAACTCTTGGAAAACTGCATAGGAAGACCCCATTTAGGTCTTAGGTGATTAAATAAAGTTATATGTAGTTTTAAACACTGTTGTGGAAATAAATATTGATATTAGCAGCTGTGCACGTAATTAAATTTCTCATTTCGCGAGTCACTTGTTATTGTTGTCATCACAATTTCTCTATAAATCGTTCTCAATTGCCATCATTAGAAAGTAGGCTGAGTTTCACTTTTGTACTAAAAAATCTTGTTATTATAACTTTTTTTTCAGATTATGTTTGTCGTATTTATCTTCTCGTATTGGATATTTATTAATAAAATCATTGTAGCATTACTCACCTCAATTTCCAAGGAATTTTTGATGATTTTTATGCATAGGCACCGGGTTATGCAATTCCGTGACTTTGAAACAACTAAAACATTTCTCACGTATTGTATTATAATTATTATACGGTTTTATATCAGTTCCCACGGCTATCACTATTCACATCACATAAAAAGCTTAGATATTTTGGTTAAGTTATTCAAGTTCCAATCAAGTTCACGTCAAAAGTTCATTGACTGTGGCGCCATCTAACCAACGGCATGCGAGATTCGTGAAAGCTCGATCGATGTTGATGCGTTTCGGTAGCGCGTGCGTTTAGATCTATTGTATGGTGGATATATTAACCCACTTAAACCTACCGACCCATGTATGGGTATTAAGAATTTAAAAAATCTACCGTCTTTTTTTGATACATTAAAAACAAATACACATATTTTTAGAAAATTTGAAAGGTACTTGATGTTTATAATGACAAGTAACATAGTAAATCAAAACATTACCAGTTGTTATTTGCGGCCGAAAAATTGTAAATCGAAAATTGTAAAACATATCCTCAAAAAAGTAAGTTTATATTAATTTACCGTTATTATTCTAATAAAACAGTAATTAAACTAAAAAGTATATTATTTTAGTAATATTCATATTGTAAAGAAAATTAAAATTATCTTTATTTTTACCCTTTTATTCAACTGTGCATTCCATAGACCCATACATGGGTCCGTCGGCACAAATATATTATTTTAACTTTTTAAATGAATATAGTTGTTGTTTGATATTTCAGAATATTTTCAAAATATTGAGTGAATTAGATGTTAATAATTATCTAGCTCCATAATGCGTTATATTTGAACCACTTTGTAACGCAAATACTCCTGTCACAGATAGGGATTCTGAGGAAGAAGGTGCTATTACTATACATAATCTACCTAGTACTATTCTACGTGCATCGCAGAGGCTGTGTGTGCTAGTTGGTGTATATCTGATAAGGAAAGTGAAGATGATAACATTCCTTTGACCAGTTAACAAAAAAAATCTTTTTCATAAGCTAATTGCATCTACATTTTAAAGAGTTAGTTCTTCACCTTTATTCTACGTATGTCCGTAGAAAATAAGGCCTACCATTGGAGGAGTAGACTCAAATAATACTAGTTTTCTAGTTTCCAACCTCTGGAAAGACCAAAAAACTAAATACGTTACAAATTACTTTAACCAATTATTCAATGGCATGGTAATAAACTTTATAGTGGAGTATATGAATCTATATGTTTAAGAAATGTAATGTGACCATAATTAAACTGAAAAATGTTTCGTTGAAATATTTCTTTATAGTGGATATGTTTCTATACAAACTCGTTGTATGTTTTGGGAAAACATATCTGACTGTGGCGGGACAGATTCAAAATGATAAATTTACTAAAATGAGGCCTCTATTTGGTTAACTCAATGGTATTTTTCAAGAACAAACAACGCACTATAAAAACGAAGCGTTTTTCTCGAATTGTCAAAATATATAATGTAAACATAGGAGGCGTCGATCTTTCCGATCTGATTATAGGTCTATATCGAACTTCTATCAGAAGCAAAAAAATTAGTTTCCTCTTTTCTGTAATAGAATTGAAATGGCATAACATAATGTGTGGTAATATTCCGTAGTGACGGTGGAGATTTTGATCATCTCGGTTTTAGCAGGTCAGTCACAAGAGCCTTTTTTGAAAGGTTTCTCACAAAACGCGGGTCTTAGCCTATACCAAAAAGCAGCTTTGGAGATTCATACAGTCTCGACCACATTGGTGATCTTATGTTAGTTATGATGTAATATATAAATATATAAAAAAACTAGCCACATTTGAAGCGAAAAATGTACATTTACTTCCCAAAAATGTGTTTTAAAATATTACACAGTAATATTTATATATATTATCAATACCCGTTATCATAAATAAACTAATAGAAAGTAAGAAAACATAATTGTTTCAATTTTAAGCGTTTTATGTATATTTCAATTTATTACTTAAGCGTTTACTTAAACGCAGTGCTTATGCCGACCGACCCATATATGGGTCATCAATTTTCCAGCTTTTCTACTAGTGAAAATTTTTTTTTATATTTTTCCAAAGATACTGGGATTATAACAAACCATATATCCAAAAAGTCGGTTTTTTTTTTTTTTTTTTTTTTTTTTTTTTTTTTTTTTTTTTTTTTTTTTTGCCGACTTTACAGGCAAAAGCCTGTAAAGTCGGTTTTACGGGCGAAGATTTTACGTGACAACGTCTTTTTCTCGGTAGAATATTTATTGATATGAATATAATTAAATTGCACAATGCGCGCGGCAGACCGATCATAGTTGAGTGGGAGAGAGACGCAAGGCATTCGGCGGGCCTCTCTCTCGTTCGGTGACTCATCGTAACGTTACCGAGCGTTACACTTTTTCATAAGTGACTCCCAGCCGCAACCAATTTATAAGACGTTATCACGTCAAAATCTTCTCTTTCTAAGATAAAAAGAGTTTCAGGCATATCTGGGTTAACCGACTGCGCGAAGATGAATGGTGTATTATGGTGTTGCTTTGATGAGTTGCAAGTAGTTTTTACGTGTCAGGAAGTGTTTGACGACCAGTTCTTGGTCGCTCATGTGGCGTGTTGGTTTGAGTCGATGCTTGGCATTGTTTTGTGAACTGAAAAATATAAATTTTTATAAGTTAGAAATGGGACTTTAGCTTAGTAGAGAAAGTGTTAAACTTTCTCTACTTAACTAATTTAAAAAATATTTTGCCCTAAAATAAGGAAAAAAAGAATACAAGCATGTTATATTCGCGATCTATTTAAGGGCAACAGTAAATCAAAGATATTATTACATGGGGCATTAAAGCAATGATATAGAAAAATAATGTGTACAGCAAAGGAGTGGAACTCCTTCCCTGCATCTGTATTTCCGAGTACTTATAACCCGTCCGTTTTTAAAGCCAGGGTGAATAGGCACCTTCTGGGTTAGCTCGTTCCATCGTGGATCCTGTCTTGGCCCCCGGGCATGATTGGGATCAAGACCAGGGATGTTGCGAATATTCGCATCCGCATCCGCATATGCGGAACTTCCGCATCGATTTAGACATCCGCATCTGCATCCGCATCCGCATAAATCGATGCGGAGCTGATGCGGATGCGGATGCGACAAGAAAGAAAGAGGAGGGGCCGGCGAGTGGCACGTGTCGACCGAGTAAAAGATTGAAGATGATACGTGGATACCACTGAAAATGTTTAGAACTGACCAGTTAGAAACATTGCTAATGAAAACTGTTATTCGAATTTAAATTTTAAAACTCTGGTAATCTAATGTAGTGTATTGCATTCATTTGTCATTTGTTTTTGTGAATTGGCGGCAAATCTAACACTCTTGTTACAAATGAAAATTAACCTAACGCGAGAAAACTTTCGTTCAATAATTTATTATGACTTTCGTTATGGGCTAACTCAATAACAAAGCCATGATAGGTTGCGAATAGCATTTTTTAATGAAGCCCCATCTCGTGCCACTATTTACAATTGGTTTAACGAGTTTAAGCGTGGACGTATCAATCTCAAGGATGATCCGCGTGAAGGACGTCCTTTAACAGCGACTACTGAAGATAACATCAGTACTGTGCGACGCATGATAGAGGATGATAAGAGAGTGACCTATCAGCAGATACGGGCAAGCCTAGGCATTGGTATGAGTCAAGTTCAAAAAATATTACACGAACATTTAGGCGTCAAGAAGCTTTGTACCATATGGATTCCCCATACTTTAACCGACGGCCAGAAACACCTTCGCATGGACTGGTGTCGGCAAATGTTAGATAAGTTCAACGGCGGTGACTCAAATGCTGTATTTGATATCGTAACAGGTGATCAAAGCTGGATATATTGCTATGAACCCAAAACCAAAAGACAATCAGCTCAGTGGGTGTTTCCTTTCGAGGATCTGCCAACTATGGTAAAGAAAGGTAGAAGTCAAGGAAAAAAGATGATTGCCTCATTCTTTGGTCGGAAGGGTCATTTCGCGACAGTTGTGTTAGAAGATGGAAGGACAGTTACTGCAGACTGGTATGTCAATCGCTGTTTGCCTGTTGTTTTAGAAAAAAATCGACAGCAGCGCCCTCGAAGCAGGATCCTCCTTCACCACGACAATGCTTCAGCGCACTCCGCAGAACGGACTGTTGAATATTTGACTATGGCAGGTGTCGAGATAATGAGTCATCCACCATACAGTCCTGACCTGCCGCCCTGCGAATTTTATTTATTCCCAAGAACTAAACATAAAATTCGAGACCCGGCCACACGTTGCCGTGGCTCAGTTATTATAATTTGTTTTTATTAAAAATCAGCAATAGCCCGCTCGCGCGTTCTGAACCCGTGCAATAGGCAGCCTTTGTGATATTGTTTCATTGGTGGGAGAAGTGGTGGGAGGCACGTGACGGCACAGTGGTGGCATGTGCGTGAGTTGCGGGCGGTACTGGACAGTACTTGGACATGGCAATATTACTTTATTTTTCTATTTTTTTTTTTAATAAAAGTAGCCTAACTTACTTCCTTATTACATCAGCTACCTGCCAATAAAAGTCCCGTCAAAACCGGTCCAGCTATTTTAGAGTTTAGCCCGAACAAACAGACAGACAAAAATTGTAAAACATGTTATTTTGGTGTATGTACCGTATATATATTCATATGCATGTAGTAAAAAACGGTTATTTCAATATTACAAATCGACACCAATTTTATTTATATGTATAGATAAAGAAAGGATAAATATTACTGCTTGTTACCCTACCAAACCAACAAATAAGTTTTTTGTACAGTTCCGCATCCGCATCCGCTTCCGCGGATGTGAGCCTCCTAAAATCCGCATCCGCATCCGCATCCGCGGATGTGAAAAAAATGACATCCGCAACATCCCTAATCAAGACCCATTCAAAATAGATAAAAAAAGAGGATACTTTAAATTTTCCTAAATAGTAGAGTAGGTAAATTATGTATTAAAAAAACTGGACATACGTGTTGCAGTAATAAGAGCACGCGCTTAGGAGCCTCAAGAATCCTGGCAAAGCGAATTCGAGGGACGCCTCCTCCATAGCTAAGTTCTTTATCAGCTCCACCGGATCCGTCTTCATTGCAGTCATATTGCAGATGCTACCCTGCACCGAGGAGGAAATACATCAATCTACGGAGAAAACTTGGGCTATGTTGATTAAAAGTTGTCGGTAAAATTATGCAACCGTGTAACGTCTCATAATGGCTCAAAATCATGACATATTGAGCCATTATTGAGCTTGACTAATTTGCAATAAGTTAAACTCAAGAGTCCGAAATTTGTCGATGGAATAGTGGAATAATAATAATATTTCGGACATGCTACCAATAAGATTAGTTTAAAAATTAAGCACTATAACGGTAACGGCTATACATACATATAGACGGCGAAGTGCCAAGACCTCTTAACTGAAATTCGTCGAGAAATTCACTTTTTTGTCATTTCGAATTAAAATTCGTTATTTGCATGTTTCAAGGAAATTTTCTAAGCCTATTTTTAATTGCAAACGCATTATGATAAAAAATAAATAAACAAATTTTTAACTAATTTTCAACTTGTCAGGAAATTAAACGTTTTTTCAGCTTGTGTATTATTTTGAATTTAGCAGTTAGGTGTTATTGGCACTTAGCCGTAGATATATAATAAATAAATATTTAAAGAGATATATATATAAATATCCACGACTCAGGTGCAAATGCTCGTATTCATCACACAAAAATCTGCTCTATCCGGGATTTGAAATCAGGACCATTTGGTGCGAAAGGCAGGTACTGTTACACCAAATGGTCGATCAGGATCAATTTCAAGAGTAAGCCTACAGTTCGGAAATGAGGAGCCTTTCTGAGAAAAACGAATGAAATTTGGACAAGGCAACTTTTTTACGGATTTTGCGCATAATTTATTTCATATTTAACCCTGACGTTTCGACTTTTTTACAGGGGCCGTGATCACAATACGACTAAGGCAATGGTCGTCATATATTTTCTACTACCTTCACAATATATTATCCGGGCACGTTCCAAACTTTTTTTATATAAAGTCGATAGTAATAGTCTAAACGTCAAGATTTAATATAAAATAAAAAAAATCGTAAAAAAGTTGCATTCAAAAGCATGTTTCTACTCTGCACACTTACAATTTTTAGGGTGGTTTTAGGTCAAATTCTATACCTACTTATTTCCTTATATGGTAGAGCCCATTGCTACAATGTCTTTTGTAAACACTTGTTACGAAGTTAAGCAGGGGTATTATGAAATATACTAAAAAAATCGAAATAAAACAATATTTTAACTGATATTTGCGCTAGAGAAGAATCCTGAAGAACTCTTTTACAGGAGCCATGATCACAGGATGAAGGAAATATGAGCAACTCCCGTTAAAAAGTCGTTTTATTTAAATGTGTATTGTGCGCTACTAGAACTAAATACGAAAAAAAATTGGTGGGTTTTTTTGGGAAACTTAAAGTTGATGGATAACGGATTGTTATATGATTAATAGGATCTTGAGGAGGTGGTAACTTTAAATATAAATTGTGTAATGCCTGGATTGTTATACCTCTGTGAGAGCGGTAACATCATACCGCTGGTACTCCAGAGAAGTGACCAGGTTCTTGGTAATCATTTTGCACTGATTCTTGACATGCTGCACGCATTTTTTATATGTTTGCCTCTGACGAGTGGGGCACTTGTATGCTATCTCTGATGTAGCTCTGGTTGCCTGGAAGAGATTACAGCAGGTAGAAGTGGCAGATTACACAAAGTTGAATGACACAAAAAACTACGAGAGTTTACCCTACGACTGTGACAAAAGAGATTAAGTTGCATTAGTATTTAAACTAACGTTAGTTTGCGACTAAACTATTTATTTTACCTCAAACTAAAGGCCCTTTTCGACTATGCTCGGGTTAAACAGCCTTATATATACGACTATTTGGTGCAACGGTAGCGATCCTGCCCTGCACCGACGGTACTGGGTTCGAGTCCCTAGAGGGGCAGATGTTTGTGTGATGAATACGAGAATTTGAATCTGAGTTATGGCTATATCTCTACTATATTATAATAATTCTTTGTGTTTGTTACCATATATAGTTACCATAAGCCTAAGAATAACAGTTTTTTTTATAATCAATTAACGTTACCATAGCAACGCGTGGCCGGGCCAGCTAGTATATAATAAATATTAAATATCTATGTATCTTTTATATATTTTGATCCGTTGCCCTAGTATACATAACACAAGCTTTATAGTGCTTACTTAGATAGGCTAATTGGTGTGAATGTGAGAAATATTATAATTATATGAAACAGTCAACGGATTGCGGCGACACGTTTTCAATTTATTTTTTTGGATTCCAAAATGTTACAAGGCTGGTGAGTATATAAATATTATATTATAGATATATAATAGACTTAGGATCTAACTTAGGATCATGTTCGGCACAACATAGTAGAAGAGATGATGACGCTATGTTAAGAAGATAAAGTTTTTATTTAATGACATCCTTCGTGGAAGCTTAACTATTATATTTGAATTGTGTTATTATTATTTGATATTATTGTACTGATTTTTTAGCTGTTTAATATTTAAGTAATATTTTCATATTATATTTATAAATATAGAAATTCCCTCAGTGTTTGACCGCGATGAACTCCGAAACTACTCAACCAATTTTGATGTTTTTTTTTTCATTTTGCTGGATTTGTTCCGATTTAGGACAAAGGATAGGTTTTATTTTAATATACATCACAGTAACGCGTGGCCGGGATAGCTATATATATATAGTAGTATGTGTAAACCTCAAATATTGTATTGGTACAAAATACCAAGCAAAATAAGATTACCACATCAAACTAACCTCTTTTATGTCTTTTAAGAAATACAGCGCCTTCTTATGATACTTCTTGAACATTTTTAGGAGTTTAGCCTTCATGTGGATGACCAGGTCCCGTTGCGTGGGAACCTCGTAAGGCCCAATGTTGGTTGGACGCTCCTCCTCCGGACAGGATACAGGCGTCGACGTATTCCAGGTTTCTTGGGTAATGTTTGACTGTGAAATCAAGCATAATTGTAATTTGACGGCCGCTTGGTGCAACGGTAGCGATCCTACCATCTGCGCCAAAGAATCCCGAAGGAGCATGTTTGTATAATGAACATAAGCAATTGGTCCATGGTCGCTTATGTGTATATTTATGTACTAGCGGCCCGACCCAGCTTCGCACGGATGGACAAAATTCTTTAAATTATGTCTATTATTAAATATTTTTCCGTTAGCGCCATCTAGCGTCCGGTAGACGAACTACTTGCGGTTAACGCGTTATTGATGCAATTGATGATCTTAGATTATAGATTAAGGAATGAATAATTGTGTGTTGTACATTTATTTATTACAAGCTTTTATTTACTTTTACCTGTCCAGTTGTCTGTAATGAAATCTTGTATTTTTAATTTACCCACTTCCCGGTTTCCGATAAAGCTTAAATTGTGGTAAAACCTCCCATTTTTGGGAGAGAGGATTCTGTCCAGTAGTTGGAAGTCTTTTGGCAAGGATGATTATCACTTAGAAAGATAACCTCTGCTATCCATCTAGAATAGTTGTTCGGATATGGAGACAGCGATATCCATTTTAATTTAAAAAAAAACAATATAATGAATTTCACCAATTAGCACTTCTTACTGGCTACATAAATGAGTACCCTAGATAATGGCAAACATAATATTTTCGCATAATGCTTTTATTCCTAATTTATATTAGCATAAAATCAAAAGGCATAAAATTATAAACAATGCAGATAAGGTTGATTTAAATATTTTTATATACATTGTCAGCAAGCAAGTTATATCAAATAATGCCTTTAATGTTCTGTTTAAATAAGAAGAACCGATATTTTTCCGTTCCTGAATACTCAACATACAAACACGGCTTTTGTCGGGGTAGACAGAGATCACAGATTTTCATTTTAAGGGGGTGCAAATGCCCCGGGCGGCAAAAAGATGATGCACGTGGTACCCACCGAAAGAACGTTCCAAGGGGCGGAGCAGCCCTCTGACAGGGGCGGCAAAATTGGTAAACTGCCCCGGGCGGCAATTGATCTATTTACGCCACTGTTCCACGATCCTGACATACATCTCTCGCTTCTTCCTTTTTAATTAGACCTTTCATACAAACTGGAGTATACTCTTTTCTTACCGTTTCTGTTACATCCAATTTAATATTATTCATGTCTCCGACATTTCCTGAGATATTGGGAGCATTTTCTGATGGTGTGTAAAAGAAGAATTCTGTTGTAGGTTTTGTTGTTACTCTCGATGTTATATTTGTATCGAATGAGACATCGAAACCGGGGAATTGTTCGAACTCTGCTAGACTGCGGCAAAAGTGAAGATTCAGGATTGTTATGGCCGCATCTGAAACGGATTTTACATTTTTTTTAACGTGAATAGGAAATCAATTTACCGCTATCTCGCCTGATGGTAAGAGACGATGCGATCTAGGATGTAACGCGCTTGCCTAGAAGACCTATTCACTCGTGATTTGAAGACCCCTAAATTGTATTTATCAGGAAACATAGACTCAGGCAAAGCGTTCCACTCTTTAGCGGTACAGATTACAAAATTGGAACCAAAATGCTTAGTGAGACTCTTTGGTATATCAACCAAATAACGGTGGCGCCTATTCGTAAGTCTGGTTGTCCGATGAAAAAATGAGGACGGCGGAACAAGGCTGTGCAATTCTGCTGCACACTCTCCGAAATGTATCCCATAAAAATCGGATAGTTAAATAAATCAACATTAGACAACATGTCTGAACCTAGTTTAGTAACTGAAGCACTCTACTTGACCTCTGTATTTTGCTGAACACCCAGTATAACTTTATCTTTAGAATATATGTATGAAAACAAAGACGTTCTTTCTGACTCATTCTAGGGGAGTTCAAGTATTAAGTAACGCCTCTTTTTGAAACTGTGTACCCAATGTAACGCGCCGTAACGTTTTCTGTTTACACCACGTTTAAAGCAAACAATATAACAATATTTCTTACATTCACACTAATTAGCCTAGCCCAAAGGGCTTGTGTTATGGATATTAGGGTAACAGATAGACAAACGATAAACAGATATGTAATATTTATAGAAACATATATAAACACCCATGACTCAGGTATAAATGCTCGTATTAATCATAAAAAGAATTACCGCTTCTGGGACTCGAACCCAGGACTGTTGATACGAAAGTGGGGAGCGCTACCGTTGCACTAAACCGTTGCCAAACAATAATTAATATTAAAATAAATTATGTAGAACAACAACTCACAAACTGATAATCGCAGTGCAGTCGCCATAGTTGTTTTATAACTCTACAACTTCATTTGCCGCCGATTAGAACTGTAAGCCGACAAAAGAACTTGCGGTCACGCTCCTTTATAACTCTACAACTTTATTTTCATCACTTGTATTACATATCATGACGGCCAAAAATAATTTGTCACAAAACGACGATATTTTATAATTTAGTAAAGATAGCTTCATAAAAAAGGTATATCAACAAAACTATATAACTAATAACTAAGAAAGTTTTCTTTTAAATATAATAATAATATTTCTTACGTTCACACCAATTAGTCTAGCCCAAAGAAAGCACTGTAAGGATTGTGTTAACGATACTAGGGTAACAGGTAGACATACATATATGATACAAAGATATGTAATATTTATAAAAATATATAAACACCAATGACTAAAGTACAAATTCTCATATCCATCACACAAACGTTTGCAACTTTCGGGATTCGAACCTGGTACCATCGGTGCAAAAAACAGGATTGCTACCGTCGTACCAAACGGTTGCCTAGGTTGCTAGTCAGTGTGTTTTATAGTTATTTAGGTCTAAAACTCATGTGAATCAGAAGAAACTGGAAACTTATCGGCTATATTTATTGCTCAGTTTTATTTTTTCAGCAACATAATACATTTAGTTCATAGTTATTTCCTCAGGTATTTGTGAGTATACGTTCAGAAAAGTCATATTTATAAATAAAGAAATTAACACTTTGTATAGTAAAAAATGACATTATGATATCTCAGTATATATATTGATTATGTCACCATTAGTCTATTAAAGTCTTCACTGCTTGGGTTCATAATAATAATAATATTTCCTTCAATTAACAATTATCAGACCAGCCTAAAGCAAGCACTGTAAGGCTTGTATTATAAATATCAGTATTATGTATTTTACGCAGACTGTATCGAGTATCGACGCGTAAGCTCGCACTAAGGACTCTGAATGCAAATGTTATGTGTCGGCAATAAAGTAGTTGACTAATACAACCCGTTGTTGTTATGTTTATATAACATTGCTTTTCATTTGGCGATTACTGTGTTGTTGTTAACGAATTGTGACGTCATACCTTTGGTTATGTACTATCCCTGTTCTAACTTAGGAGTTCTAGAAACGGTTACATCTGTACTAATTTTATAGACAGGAATCTTGTAACTTTCTTATTTCTGGAACGTAATCTCGGGATCATTGAATTTTTTTGGAGTATTCTTTTAAATTCGTAAATCAAAACTAAATTAATACATATTTACACATTTAAATATAACTACGTTTTAACGGATGCTTGTTTGTAGGTTTGTATTGAATTCTGACGTTTCGACTCCTTTATAGGAGTCGTGATCACGGAATGACTAAAATTATGGTCATCATACATGTGCATCTTTACAATATTTTAATTTTACTTAAATTGTTAATTTAAAACAAATCAAAATCGTGTTATTATGCATTTAATTGAAGTTATACTTCTTTTGGCGCATTGAGGGTGAAATTTTTCATGTAACGGAAGTTGCGCAATCAGCATGCAACGGAAATGCGACACCATGAAGTTAGCTGTTAAAGTGAATAGGCTAAATTCAAGATATCTCATTTATAACTTTAATAAAAAAGTGTAACTCCTGGGGTATAAGTACACGTACGTTTTTTGAAGTGAAAACTTCTTTAGCATCGTTGTGATTTGAAAGTCGATGAAACGAAAAAGCGACTGTAAAAAGAGACAGACACATAAAGTCATAAGATTAAACGTAGGAGAAAATGTGATAGGAAGCATTATGTACGTGTGTTAATACGTGTTTGTTTTCGCATGCGTAGTACAAAGCTTGAGAGAAGGCATCACAACAACTGTGGTATTTTGTATACGTGTACGTATTATTTTTGAAGGTTTCACTTCTACCACGTGTTAATCGCAGACATGCTTTTTTAATTATTTTAATCTATACTAATATTATAAAGAAGTAAAGTTTGTGTGTTTGCATATTTGTTAAATTGTAAGGGGTAATCTCGGGATCTACTGAACCGATTTTAAAAATTCTTTCACCAATAGAAAGGCACATTATTGCTGAGTGTCATAGGCTATATTGAATGCTAGAAAAAATTTAAAGAATTTTGTCCACCCGTGCGAAGCCGGGACTGGCCGCTAGTACTTTTATATGTCGAAAAGAGTTTGCATATATAGTAACTAGCTGACCACAGACTAAAAACTCTTCTGTAGAATTAAAAGTTTTGTAGTTGTCATGGAATTACTATAGCAACTGTTATTTTATTGATCTGACTTCCCTGTTTCAAATATCTTATGAAGATAAAGCGATATAAAGATTACATTATAATTTTGGTATCATAGTTGTGAGATCAAGCTTTAATAGCGGTAATAAAGTTCTGAACCTAGATGACAATGGACAAACCTTTGAGCCAAGATGACATCGCAGCCATGGAGGGCCAGCTGAAGGACTGCGTTGAGGAGGATCGCAAGTACTGGCGCGTCAACAGTGTGAAATGTGACGCGATTTACAGCGCCAAAACTTATGAGGAGTTCGCGTGAGTTATCATTTGTTTTATCATTAAAAATATATATTTAGTTCTTGTTATACGTATTTATTCACAGTAACTATTTTTAGTTACATAAATTAAAAAAAAAAACCTTAAAAAGTGGCCAGGTGTTCTCATTATATGGTAAAAACAAACTATGTAGGTTTAACATTTAGTGTTTTTTATTATATTTTATTTTATTTTTATTTATACAAGATGGCGCTGTAGCGCGTAGAAACACGCTATCGTGTTGTTTTTGCGGGAGTACGTAAGGGCAAGTTTACTTTTGCAATGTTAGGGTAGCGAGATAATATGGTAACAAACACACACACACAACACACACACACACACACAAAGTATTGTCATACTATAATTAGGATTTTCAAATATTTTATTTCGGTAACGTAGTCTATTACAAATATTAGATGTGGGAACTCCTCTTTAGGCAAAGCATCACCTGTGGTGGGAAGAACCGCTCTTTTAACAATCAGTTACATAGCCAAATAAATTACAACTTTTAAGCACTAAACAAGCAAACAAACAAATGTAAGGATTAAATATAAATTATACGCAAAAAAAACCTAAATAAGTTGTTCTATTTAAACTAGCTGACCTGGTAACGCGCTGCTATGGTAACGTTAATTGACACAATGGAAAAAGAGCTGGCAGACAAACACACAAACAAAAAAATTGTGTTCTTAGAGTATATATTAAAAATATATCTTGTAATAAACAAAAATAAACGAATAAACTCCATATTTAGTTCTTACACTGATGCGCACAGTACACATTTAAATAAAACAATTTTTAACGGATATTTGCGGGTAGTTTATATTTAATCTTGACATTTCGACACTTACAGGAGCCGTGATCACAGGATGACTAAGGCAATGGTCGTCATACATGTTCTGCTACCTTAACAATATTTTAATCGGGCATGTTCCTAATTGTTCTTTTTATATATTAAATATTTTTAACGTTTTCTTATGTGTAGTATATTTGATTCCCAGAGATCGTGTGGCGGCCGCTCACCTGCAACCGCTGGAAAGAAGCGACTACAAAAACAAAACTGCTAGAAGCTGGAACCAGTACGCTGCTAAGGAGAAAGAATTTAAAGAATAATTATTTATAATTTATCAATATAAAATGATGGGCAGTACTATATCATTTTTATTTTTTTAAAATCAATTCTTTATGGACAAACTTACAGTATATATTTTTATTTATTTTATTTTATTTATACACACAACAGAGTTACAACAATGAACATAGTTATCGGAAACAAAACATTAGATTGTAACACGTTAGATTGCGTCTCCACAAACATATGTAAATAGCATGTGTAATTACAAAGATGGCGCCATAAAATAAATTAATGATACTGTAAATTTTTACAATAAATAATCTTAATATATATAAATTACGTGTCACGTTGTTTGTCCGCGACGGACTCTTAAATTACTCAACCGATTTTGATCTCGTAACTATCTGTTATTTGATCTAACTTAAAAGATAGGATAGGTTTTATTTTAATTTATAACGCGTGACTGGGTCAGCTAGTAAGAATATGAATAATTATTGATATACAAAAAATAAAAGTGATGATTTTATAAATTTTATTTATTTTTTGCATTTTTCATGGCTTTCTAATAAGATAAATTATGTTAATCGACTCGGCTCACAAGTGAATTCTCAGGTGGGAATCGAACTCGCAACCTTTGGAAGTCCGGTCTTTCGCTTTTCGCTCTGGCAGACTGTTGGTGATGGAATTTCGGTCTGGCATTGTATATTATTAATTGTTTATTTTTTTTATTTATTCTGTTAAAATTTTCAGACTGATAAAATGACAAAAATGGATTTTTATTCTATAAATAATTATAGCGTTCTGTCAATAATTAGGGGAGATGTAAATGCTCTGGCAAAAATTCCATGAAGACAAAACTACTGTCGAAAGTAATTTCCTAAAATTTTATGACTGATACTTTAACTAAAATAAAACTTATTTCTTACCCTCCTTCAAATTTTAGGGTAGTCTACCCCGGCCACACAGGGCTGCCAGAAGTGGCTATTCATTTTTAGTAGATATGGAGGATCAACTGTAGAAAATTTCGTGACTTTTGAAATGACCACCTAAAATTGGTCACTGGCTCTTCCTCTATTGGCACACTTAGGTAAAGAGTTCTACTTTTTAGCCTTTTTGTGTTTTGTTATGTTGCTTCTTTAATTCCAGGTATTATTTTTTCCTTGTTACTGTTGATGTTGATTGATTGTATGTTCTATGTACCAATTTTTTTGTACTTGAGAGCTATCTACAAAGTAACAGATGTATGCGTTGTGTCGGAAATAAAAGTTCGTATATAAAGGTCAATTTAAAGTTTCGGATACTACCGGGTTTTTTTTCCTGATATTATATCATGGGTAAATATAAAATAAAGAGGCCTATAAATAATACCGGTTAATCCGGGTTTGCGTTTCTGTATTTACCGGTATTTATAACCGGTTCTCACCGCTTTCGTAGCTAACCTGCAAATAAATGAAGAGTTTCATGAACTATATGTTGCTACAAAAGAAAAAACAACCGCACGCCAAAAGAAAAGCCTGTGGCAAAACCCATACTAAATAAATAAAAAAGTTTTGATATTTGGCTTAAATAAAAGATAACGTGACTTTGATATGTATATTATTATTCCATTTTATATAAACTCTATTTATATGGTAAATAAATAAAAAAAAACTAGAAATACAACTCATGTACTTTATACGAGATATTTTACAAAACCATTTCCTTTATAATTTGTTTACAAATGGACTTGTTGTGTACCTTTACACTTTTATAAAAAAAATAAAGTTATTAATTTTATCCTATTCATGAGACTGAGTAGATACAATGCAACTATTTACTATGCGTTTTGTATAATATTCTCTATTTAATTATGTATATTTCTAAAAATATTACAACATTTCAAATAAAACCATAAAAATTGTCATCTTTTAAAAACAGTCTATGTAACACATCGTGTAATCGCTTTAACTTGGTCTTAAAGCATAAAAAGCTCTATAATTGCACCTTTAATACAGAAATCACTTTTTCTTTTTAGAGATCAACTTATATTAATGGCGGATTATAACATAATAAATTTTCTTCTTCTTAAAGATCAGCCATTATTAATTGTGGATCACAATTTATGATTTTGAGATAAAAAATCCTAATAATTTAAAAATATATGAAATCTAATCTTCCTGAACAGTGTAAGTTGATGGGTGTGGCTGTAGATTGTAGTTAATATGATTTGTTTTATAAGGATCTATACACATTGCGTTTTGTAACCGCACTGCCGACGCGCACGCCCAACGCTTTTCTTTTTTTCACCACAAAGCAATTTTTTACATGTCTAATGCGTTCGTATCGATACCATGTCGATACAGATACCGATTCAAACGCGAGATTGAATTTATGCGGGTATTCAAAGGTAGAACTTTGAACGGCTACTTGCACAAAGCGGTTTTCAACATCCTTCTTAATGCGCACAGCAAAGTAGTGGAACTCCTTCCATGCGTCTGTATTTCCGAGAACATACGTCCATTGCCAAAGCCAGGGTGAATAGGCACCTTCTGGGTTAGCTCGTTCCATCGTGGATTCTGTCTTGGCCTCTAGGTTTGATTGGGAATCAAGAGCGAACGCATACTAAATAGAAAAAATATTCATAGTCAAGCTGCTTTTGACTCGCGTACCACGTTTGTAACGACACAAGCGCGGTTCGACGGCGCGTTTAAAAACGTTGTGTGCAAGTGCTCTAAATTAGACACATTCGATGATTTGCCTGTACAAACTACATGATTAGATGTTTTTATTAATATATTTAATAGGCATCAATAATATTGCGTTAATACAACATTTTTAGATACTTTTTCATGAGTAATATATCTATAAACACAATAATTAGTGACGTCATCATTCTAGAAATTAGGCATCTGAATTTATTTGCAGTGCATTTTGCTAGTATTTTGAGAAGTGTAAGGTTCTCATAATTTTATCATGGTAATTGTAGAACCTCCGAGGTGGACCGACGATCTGGTCAAGGTCGCGGAAAAACGCTGGATGCGGGCAGCACAGGACCGATCGTTGTGGAGATCCTTGGGGGAGGCCTATGTCCAGCAGTGGGCGTCATACGGCTGATATGATGATGATGATGAATTGTAGAACGGC
This sequence comes from Calamotropha paludella, assembly GCA_927399485.1. NCBI lineage: Eukaryota > Metazoa > Arthropoda > Insecta > Lepidoptera > Crambidae > Calamotropha > Calamotropha paludella. Next base: position 2,158,804 of record OV656822.1, read on the forward strand.
GAATATGACGGCGACGGCTGTTAATTGCATTCCTGAGCGATAAGCGCGTCACAGGCACACGTTATATGATTATTTGAATGTTCACAAATAATAGTTGAACGGCAAGTTGAGTCAGTTGTGGACTTGTGGTACAGCAGCGATAGTAAGCTGTATCTAGAGTTGTGTCTAAAAATAGAGTAACCAGTGTAACTATAAGTCAGTGTGAGCAGTATAATAAAGAGAGATAGTGTTGTCGCATAAGTTTTATTTGGGGGTTACCCTACATAAACAAAATTATCTAGCTATTTTTGTTTTTAAAATTGGATTATGGTTATCCCTTCTTCTTCGGATTAGACATGAGTATCACGATCTCGACTTTCGTGTGAGAGCTTTCCTTCTTGGGGTGGTAGAACCGCCGGTCATTTCGGTCCATCGGCACCAGTGGTTTGTAGTACCAGCCGTAACTAAATAACAGAAAAAGTCAATTATTATCTTTTTATTTAACTTTTAGCTTCTTATTTTAATTAAAAATTATTACAATTATTTTATTATAAAAAAATATATAATTATTCCGACTGAAATGAAACTTGTGAGCTGAATTTAATTTTTCTAGTATTTTTCTATTCATCTTTTTTATGTTATAATACAGCTTTGAAAATGCAAAAAAAAAGAAAATTATCTATATGCAGATATTGACTCCCTTTACTAATAAAGGCATGTGTGCAATTCACACGTTGTAGAAGGGAAACCTTCCAAAATAATACGTACACGTATACAAAATACCACGGTTGTTGTGATGCCTTATCTCAAGCTATGTACTACGCATGCGCACACAAACACGTATTAACACAAGTACGTAATGCTTCCTAACTCATTTTCTCCTATTTTAAATCTTATGAATTTATGTGTCTGTCTCTTTTTACTGTCGCTTTTTCGTTTCATCGACTTTCAAATGATGCCAAAAAAGTTTTCATTTCAAAAATCATAAATTACATCGCTTCTTCTTAATTATTTTTTATCAGTAAAAGTATTTCATTCGATGTTGTAGGTATCTTGAACACGAAAAAACGGCGCTTGTGTAGGCTTAAAAGAAATACGTGAATTTAATTTATTTTGGCACAAACAGTCATTACAATCAAAATCACATTTTCTACATTACATTATAAGAATAGACAAACAGCGCCCAAAAATTAAAAATTTTATGGGTCTGTTAAGGTCTCGGTAGCTCAGTGGGAACTAGAATTACAAAGCATGCCGGGTGCAGCTACATTTTAATATTCTTTAAAGAAATGGTATCAGATAAAAGTATTTATCTACTCTGATACTATAATACAAAGATTCTAAAACTGAAAACAAAATGCTTATGACAAACATTACGTACAGGCCAAAAAAAAAAAAAGTTAAATTACGATACAGGTCTTGTATGGACACCTGTAACATAATATAACTTTTTAATCATAACGATACACCTATACAACCTCCAGCTGGACCAAGGAGGTTGAACCTCTACTTTAAAAAGGTTTCAATGAACGAGTCCGCTACGACGCAACACGCAAGCGCAATTGATGTTTGCACCTTGGCGCCAACATTTGACATTTTAAAAATCTTTTTAATATTAAAACAAAGTTTGGTTTTGTTTGCAATATTGTTTTAAGTATTATAGTATGAGAGTAGATAAAGTAGTGTATGACACTGTACATAACTTGGTCTTATAACACTCGTGTGATACTATAAAAAGACTCGCCTACGGCTCGTTTTTTTAAAACTCACTCATGTTATAAGAACCCTTATTATGCAACAGTATCATAAACTACTATTATCTACTCTAATACTATAATACAAAGATTCTAAAACTGAAAACAAAATGCTTATGACAAACATTACGTACAGGCCAAAAATGATAAAAAAAGTTTCATTACGATACAGGTCTTGTATGGACACCTGTAACATAATATAACTTTTTTATCATAACGATACACCTATACAACCTCCATCTGGACCAAGGAGGTTGAACCTCTACTTTAAAAAGGTTTCAATGAACGAGTCCGTGACGACGCAACACGCATGCGCAATCGATATTTGCACCTTGGCGCCAACATTTGACATTTAAAAATTTGTTGTTATATTCAGCGTTTTATTTGCAATATTGTTTTACGTATTATAGTATGAAAGTAGATAAAGTAGTGTATGACACTATACATAACTTGGTCTTATAACACTCGTGTGATACTATAAAAAAACTCGCCTACGGCTCGTTTTTTTAAAACACACTCGTGTTATAAGAACCCTTATTATGCAACAGTATCATAAACTACTATTATCTACTCTAATACTATAATACAAAGATTCTAAAACTGAAAACAAAATGCTTATGACAAACATTACGTACAGGCCAAAAATAATAAAAAAAAAGTTTCATTACGATACAGGTCTTGAATGGACACCTGTAACATAATATAACTTTTTATCATAACGATACACCTATACAACCTCCATCTGGACCAAGGAGGTTGAACCTCTACTTTAAAAAGGTTTCAATGAACGAGTCCGTGACGACGCAACACGCATGCGCAATCGATATTTGCACCTTGGCGCCAACATTTGACATTTAAAAATTTGTTGTTATATTCAGCGTTTTATTTGCAATATTGTTTTACGTATTATAGTATGAAAGTAGATAAAGTAGTGTATGACACTGTACATAACTTGGTCTTATAACACTCGTGTGATACTATAAAAAAACTCGCCTACGGCTCGTTTTTTTAAAACACACTCGTGTTATAAGAACCCTTATTATGCAACAGTATCATAATCTACTATTAATGTACAGTATTGTTAGTAAATGAGAACGCAACCCTTTGTGTTTCTGTTGTTGGCCTAACTGGGTACCTAACTTTGTTATGTTGGTAACACCTTCCCTTTTTAGTTCTCTGTGCCAGTGAGTTGACTATTAATATATAAATACATATTTCTTTCATCCACACCAATTAGCCTAGCCCAAAGTAAGCACTGCAAGGCTTGTGTTTTAGATACTAGTGTAACTGATAGACATACATATATTTATTTATTTATTTATTTTATTTTGGCACATCAACATTATATACACAGTACATTAAAAATATATAGCATTCCATATTACATATCTAGTGCATATAACTATCATAGATATGCACAGCATTACAACTAAAGGTTAATTTACAACAGTTTTACAGCTTATTCTTACATTATAAAAATACAAATAAAAATAAAAATTAATAAACAAAAAGAAAACAGAAAGGACAAATTATATGACATTATGTATTGATATGATGGACAATTACAATTATAATAAATAATAGCTATTTCATTTATGGCTTTGCAATATTTTAAATTTAAATTTACGCAAGTTGTCGTGAAAAATATCAATATCAAAAATTTTATGCCAGCTATTGTAGGTATTTACCATTCTTGACACAGGTGCACTTATACCCACATTGGTTCTGCTTTTTGGGACATTAAATAAAGATCCCGGAAAACAGCGACGGGAAAACAAGCGTGGTACGCTAATGCTTAAACGATCAAGAACCTCTTGACACATACATACATACATACATGTAATATTCATATAAATATATATAAACACCCATGACTCAGTTACAAATGCTCGTATTCTTAATACAAACATCTGCCGTTTCCGGGATTTCAACCCAGGGCCGTTAAAGTTTGAAAGGCAAGATCGCTAACGTTGCACCAAACGGTCGTTGGTATTAAAATACGTCCTTACAAATTTTCCGAGTCTTTCCAGATATTTTTAACGTTTTCAATCTCCAATATCAACAGGTATTTGTGAAAAGTAAATGGAAAATTGTCAGGAAAAACTACAGCTGTATCTATCCTCTAAATCCAGCGTTAAGTCCAATTCCAAACTCGACCCTTAATCCGTTCAATCCCAGTTCCTTACGAATTATTCCGATTCTGATCTCAAACAAAATTTTGATTTCAATTTTGGTTTCGTTACCGATTCTAACTTATGAAGGTCGCATGGTGGACCGGTAGCCAGAATATCCCAAAACGATTTTGGGATACTCTGACATTGTTAACTCAGTTTCGGATATTTTGACAATTCTGTCTTTGTAGTGCTGGAGGTGTCATATGTAGATGCTTATAGATTGGCTACTAACACCTGGTTCTCGGTGGCTGGTGAGGGATACTTGCTGTGAGGACCCTTAGCCCTAGTCTGCGCCACGTTTCTATGGTAATTCTCCACTTTCTCTGTCTGCTCTCTGGACTCTGCTTTCAACTGGTCGTGGGCGGCGTAGAATTTACCCGTTACCGGTATTGCTGCAAAAGATTTTTTAACAGGTATGATAAACATTTAAAGTACATTTTGATATTATTGTTGTAATAAAATGGAAAAAAGAAAGTGTCCTTGCTGAGATTTTTGCGGCTTCTTCTCGGCACAAGGTTCGTCGATGTAGAGTTCATGAAGTCATTTCGTAGCTTTGACGTTCGATACACGCATTGTAAATGTTCATATTAAAAAATACAGTGCCGTCAAACGACTTCCGAAAGAAGCGAAGCTTTATAGTATAAAGGGTAGGAACTAAGCGTTAAAATAGAGATAGAGAGTCACATCAACCACGCAAACTGACATGAGTGAAAGCGAGACAGAAGGCCACGCACACTGAGGTGGGGAGGCAGCTGGCTCCTGTATATATCGTGTAACGGTACTAAATCAGACGATCTCGTGTAACGGTACAATCTGACGCTTAGCACGGATAAAGTGGCCGCGCGGCGAGCGCCTATATGCGAGCGGTCCAAATTTCTATACGTAAGCTTTATTTAAAAAAATATTTTATCTTTATTTTATGTAAATCACTTACATCCGAAGTTAGGCCGGTAGATTTTGTAGTTCCTAAAGTGCTTCACCTCACGGTAGATGATTTCGTTCAGCATGTGAATGTCGATAGGCATCCTGGTGCCAAAAGTGCATTTGTCTCCCATCCTGCTATTGTTTCAACTTTATCAGATCAGATCAAATTAATCGAGCAATTGTTAGTAACAAATGAACTTAAAAGTTATGTTAGTATAAGTATAACATTTTAATTTCAATTAATAAATCATTAAAATATAAAAATTAAAATAAAATTAACAAAATAAAGCTATCAATATCAAATTACATAACTAATATTATAAATACTAAAGTCAGTTTCTTTGGTCCACTTTCATGCCGAATTACTCAACCGATCATCCTGAAATTTTCATTCATTTTTCTGGGGTACAATAAACGACACAGGGTACCTTTTATACTGAATAAAGCATTCTTCCCGGGGGATAGAGATACAACTTTAAATCGATCTTTAAAAAATGTTTTTTTACTAACGACACTAAAGTAAGGATTTAGGCATATTCAGTGGTATATCTACCTGTTTTTTCCTATGCGTTTTGTCAGAAATTAACTTAAAATTTAATACTTTTCTTTACTATTTTATATATGGTAAAGTATTTTTAATAGATGTTAAATAAAATTAAAATAAAAGTCTCCAAAAATGTATAGACATACTGACAATGTCATTGTATGTCATCATGTTATATTCGCTTTAATACGGAGACTTGCTAAAAGACCTATTTTTTAAAAAGACTTTATGGCTTGCATGCATGTCCTTTAAGCCATTTTTCGTATTCATTAATTTCTTTTCTTGACGAAATGATAATTAATGATGACAAGAGCTGATAATCAATGTAAGATGAATGAATAATGAAACACTCCTTTCCACAGTGTATCCGTCAGTAATATATATCGCAGTATTAAATAATTACAGTACTGATAAGTTCTTAAAACCTTATTCCTTTTTATAAAGTAAGTTTTGTGTTTATACTTCCGGTCTAATTGGCGGTTATTTATATTATACGTTCTATGGAAGACTTTTTGGCGGGAGCGGGAAGCGTCATGTTGGTATTGTCTCTTGTTAAAATTTGTGTTGTTGTGTATATTAGTGCGTATTAATGGTGGATTATTAACCACTAAGTGTTTGTGAACAAGTGTAATAACGCAGCGGAAGTTGTTTTTTCCTGCTCTCTAAATATGTCCACGGGGAGGTTTCAGTAAAACCCCACACATTTACTGAAACCTAGAGAAAAATATATTTTAATGTTCTTTTATCATCATAAAATTAAGAAATTACTCAAAAACTGGCAATTATACTTACTTGATATTGGCTAAATGCACAAATCGTGCAAGCTACAAATAAAGAAAAAGAAAGGTCTATGGAATGAACATTAACGGTTCGTTCCAGTCGCCATCTTGTCGGTCATTCGAAAAATGAATAGGTTAAAGTGTAACGTATTGACGACTTGTGTAATAAAATAAATAGTTGTTGTGTAAATAAGTGTTTTTTCTAGAAAAACTCTTCTGTGCGTTTTATAAGGTTTCAGTAAAGGTGTGCGATTTTATTAAAACTTCCCCGTAGCCTTTCTGAGAGAGCGTGAAAAGACAACTCCCGCTATTTTGTTTCAGTTGCCAACACTCTTTCATGTTCACAAACACAACTACACAACTTAGTGTTAATAATCCACCATTATTACATACTAATATTTACCACAACAGAATATATAATAAGAAAACCAAAACCACCAAAGTGACGCTTCCCGCTCCCGCCAAAAGTTCCAAAATAATGTCACCCTGTCGATACACTTTATAAGAAAAGAGACTGGGTATTTTGGAACATAAAAAAAAACATGCAATATACTTAATTGGTAAACTTATGTAATTGAAATTAAAATTTAAAAATATTTACTCAATCTGCAATCTTGAGAAGAGAGACAGAATAGATACGAATACTATCATTATAATAACACTGCCAGCTTGCCATCACTGAACACATATTTCGTTTGATTCTGTTACTAACGTTTTTTTTGTATTGTCAAATTGCTAAAGTGCTAAGTTTCATTCTAATTTATAATACAGCAACGCGTGGAAAGATAAGCTAGTGTATAATCTTCATTTGCTTCATCAATCAAACTTTTAAGTTTCTAAAAATATAAAAAAAAAACATTTATAATCCGTTTGCCCTAACTTCGCCGGTAAAAAGAAACAGTTTTCTCTCAGTGTTAGTTAATTATTTGAGTAACTTCACATCGCCAGCTGCAATGATAGACCGTACGGGTTAAAATTATAAAAAAAAACAAAATAAAACTGTATTATCAGTTAATTGTGTTGTAAGTTTTTTGTCATAAGATAGAATATATTCTTTTAACCCTCAAGCGTTTTCTATCGACAGAAACCACACTAAATAGATTGCACTCGCCACCTGCCAACCGGAAAGTCATTAGACAAGCCTCCCATTGTAATCCCACCCCCTCCCACCAGGATCAGAGGAATCTGTAGTCGTCCCGAAGAGCCTTTAAGCCTTCTGGTGCTTAGCGGTTTGAACGCGTCGTTTCAAGTGTGTTCTAGAGTGACACGTATAGAATGTTGTTACCACTATCATCTTCATTCACTATTTATCATATTAACTTTCTTTAATACCCGCTCATGTATTAAGTGATTTTAAATTAAAGTAAATCACACTACAAATTTTAATTAATGTATATTGCTGGTCTTTGCCCTGCTTTCACCATCGTAAACTTTTGAAGGCATGTTTAACCCAATAAAGCGTTTCTTTAGCTGAAATTGATTTTTTAATCTGTATATGATAAACAATGTATTAGAACGAAATACTAATAACAGCAAATAGCACGTCGATGCAGTCGCTAAGCTTAAAGCTTCGCTAGCACCATATATTGGAGCGAAGCGTAATACTAAAAAAAATAAAAAAATCAATAATGTTTATGAACTTAAAATTCCATAACAATGAAAACTTTCAAAAAACGCAACGGATGGGAAATCCCATAGAGCCAATGTGTTTTGGTCACAATTTTTTTATTTTTATGAATTTCAGATTTACATCACAATCTGGTCCCAAATATGTAAATTCGATTCCAAACAAAAATTATTAAAATCGGTTAAGAACTGGGGAAGTTATAGCGTAACAGACATTGCGCCATTGAAGCTGATCCATGGGAGCTTCGCTCGCTCCGCTCCAATTAAGATCGCGAATGTGGGTCAAGGTTGAAATTATTATATTTTTCTTTTTTAAAAAGAGTATGAACAATGCGGTAAATACGTTATTCATGAATATGCATAGACGGGTAGGTTAACGGATTTCCGTTCGAATGGGTAATCTTAATAAGCTAAACGCTTGTGTTACTATTTAATTATTGGTTTCTGTTCGTAGTACATCTGTGAGGATCGAACTAGATCCTCTCGTGATAAAGAGGTCTCGACGCGTCTTGACTGCGTGATATTAACCGGAACGCGAACACGTTAACTAATAATTCTAATTTTGAACAGCGATCAAAGCGAATTGTGATAAATGCGATTGTGATATTCTCGTTTAAGAGTCTAGTTTAAGAGTTTATTGCTAATGACTACCGCTTATTTATATGACGGAGCACATTAACCGTCTATTCTGGAATATTGAGAAGACTGTGTCAGCTTACTTCATAAATATATTTTGGATTATATTAATTATTGCAATTTGACTATTTTATACCCGCAATTATTATTTAAAAATTTAAAAAAAAAAATAAAAAAAAATTTACTTTACTTTTAAGTTGGTGGCGTGTGAGGTGGATAGCTACGTCCCCTAAAATAAAGCGAAACCACGACGGCTTGAACTAGCCGACTAGGTTCAAAAGTTATTCTCAAGTGGGACTTTAGAGCTGAGCCGAAATTTTTTCTAGTATTTTTCTATTAAAATGTAACATCTATGATAGAATATATATAGATAGAATATAAATTGAAAATAAAAAATCACAAAATAAAAATAAATAATCTGCTTATAGTGTTTGACCGCGATAAATTCCGAAACTACTCAACCGATTTTGATATTTTCTTTTCGTTTTGGTGAACTTGTTTCGACTTAGGACATAGGGTAGGTTTCATTTTAATTTATAAAAAAAAAATATAAGTAATAATAACTGAGCCACAGCAACGCGTGGTCGAGTCAGCTAATGTGTTTATATACTAGAATTTCTCATTTAAAATAATGAATACTATGTATTTATTGTTTTTTTTTCTATTATTAAATTTAAAATGATTTAGATCCTCGCTATGTTTTATCTCCTTTATTTCCATCGGATATCCAGACGCACTGCAGGCTACCACCCTTTTTTGGTTGCTATTCCTACCTGTCGCACCAAGCGCTTTTCAACATCCTTCATAATGCGCACAGCAAAGGAGTGGAACTCCCTCCCTGCGTCTGTATTTGCGAGAACTTATAACCCGTCCATTTTTAAAACCAGGGTGTGGGTTAGCTCGTTCTATCGTGGAATCTGTTTTGGCCTCCGGGCTTGATTAGGATCAAAAGCAAACCCATCCTAAAAAAAAGATAGCTGTTATTTATAAAGATAAATTAGAATGATCTTATTATTAAACCGCCAAAGTTCAGAATGCCTTAGGTCCCAAGGTGTGAGAGGGTATTTTGAGGCTATTTCAATTATAGGTCTTATGAAATAGTTGTCGGCACGGTTTCGCGGGTGTCCTCAATATCGGCGCCGATGCGATGGGCGATCGGAATTTTTGTTGAGCTGCGATTACATTGGGGAGCGATAGCGATAATTAGCCTCTGTCTGAATGTCATTTGCCAGTTCTTTTAGTTCCTTCCAATTTCCGAATTGGTGGTATCCTATGTAGTTTAAAGTTATCTTAGATAAAATAAAATAACTAAATATTTTTTTTTTACATCCATATAACATTAAGCAAATTATGAAGGTCGCAACCGAAGGTTTAAAAAAACCGAAATTATTTTAGAAACCAATTTAATTATAGAAAAATTACAATAAGATTATTATAATTAACTAAGCCTTATTGACCCGCTCGATGTTAGATACAAAGTGAGTGATGATGGCGTCCAGACGGATGGCCTCGATGATGGCACGAGGCGACAGCATGCACGTTTCGCAGCGTTGGCATTTCCTTCATGTTGCAACATTTAGGTATGGCCTAATTGCAAGGGCGGCTTCAGCGGTCTTCATAAAGCCAACATACGTAATTAGCAACGTGCCTGATCAAAATATTAAAAGGTAGCGGTATGAATCACACGTATTACGACATACCCTAGTCATCCTGTGATTACGGCTACTGTAAAGGAGACGAAACGATACGATTAAATAAAAAAAAAATCGAGCTATTGAGCCGGTAGAGGTGGTTTTTATTTAAATATGTTTATGTATATACAATTACGATTTAAATATAATTATTTATACAAAATACAATATGTCTAGTTAGTGCCGTGGAGTAGCGATAAATGAGAAAACATTTTATTATTTGTCGAGTAACTCAACGATTTTTGTATAAGAAGTCGTTTTTTTATTTATACATAATGGTCTACAATTACAGTGTTCTATAATATCATTATAGTGAGAATAAAACAAAAACTGACAGTTACAAAAATTATACAATATCATAGTTATAGTAAGAGGTACAGAATATAAAAAGAAAATTGAGAGTTACGTTTATGAGAATAACGATAAAAAGATTCGTAATTTAAGCTTTATATCGGCGTGTAAATAGCAAAAATTTATATATTAAAATCAAACAACTCAGTTTCTCTCAGTTTTCTTTCATGTATCATCATATCATCAGACCAGCTTACTGAGCTAGTATTATGGGAAATATGGAACCCTAAGATGCTCATTTTAAAATCCAAAGTAATTTATTCATTTCACCTGACTACGAGAAATTAAAAAAAAATATTAGGAAATATATTTATATGGTATTAGTAAAAAAAGTTTGTGAAGCCAAGGATAAGAATTCGGGCCTACATCTTTAGCATATTAGCCACAACGCTCACGTTCAAGATTTCAATGCTATGAAAATGGTAGTTATATTTTGATAAAAACGATAAAATGTATGAAAATCGTTATTCATCTTTTGCTACTGCAATCGCTCCGCTTGTGAACGCATCCTCTACCCAGAGTGCTTCACGCGCGCGCGTTAGGCGAAGAATGGCAGATATAGCGATCAAGTTTTTAAATTCACACCGAGATATTCATCTGAAGGACATTTCATTTATTAGATTTTTCATTAAGTATTTATTATTTCGTACTCTCACTCCTGAGTATTTCACACAGCTTTAAAATGGAATGTGAAAAGCGTTTTTTCGGGACGAAAATCAGATTTTTTTCTTAACATAGAATTTGAAAAATCTTCGTTTTTGTTATTGGTTGTTCTTGCGATTCATTCAAATTCAAATTCAAATTCAAATTAATTTATTTGCAAAATATGGGTACATTGAGCAGGTCTTAAAAGTTATTAGAACGCCACATTTAACCAAAATGGTGTGCAAATATAAAATAAAAGAAAATAATCTTATTATATAACAAAATACTACAATTAACTACATCACAAATCGAAATCTAATAATATTAAAATAACTAACATCATAATTTAATAGTTTGGTCAATAGAAATAAACAAAATAAAAACAGATCATAAGCATGCAATGACAAACACAATAATAACAATAAAAACCAATGCAAAACAATATATTATCGGTCAACAGTTTTGTCATTTATTAATTCATTTATTGTTTAATACACTTTTTCAACTAAAAACTTTATTAACCTATTTTTAAAGATGACCAATGATTCGACTTCTTTAACATTTTTGGGTAGACTATTATATATAGTAACTTCCATAATAAATACACTATTTCCTAATAAACTGGTCTTACATGGCTGCGCTTTTAATCTTTTATTAAGTCGTTTACTTTTTAGTGTTTTATAGTCATGAATGTTTTTTCTTACATTTAGAGATGCTTCTAAGATATATACAGAAGGAAGTGTAAGTATTTTTAATTTTTTAAAGTGTGGCTTACAAGAATCGGTCGGTTTCAAATTAGAAATAGCCCTAATGCATCTCTTCTGTGCTTTAAATGCCTTTTCCTTATCAGTGGCATTACCCCAGACTAAGACACCGTTCTTAAGCACTGAACCCACGTATGCATGATAGGCAGTCAAAAGCGCATCTGTATTTACCACTTTGCGTAACATATAAAGAGCATATGAACATTTGCTTAGCTTAGCACAAACGTGTTCAATATGTGATTTCCATGAAAGCTTGGTGTCAATCAGAATTCCCAAAAAGTTTGTACATGATATTTCATCAATCCTTTTACCAAAATAGTTTATATTTAATTTATTTAATGTCATATTTTTATTTTCAAAGCGTAAAATATTCGTTTTGTCTAGATTAATTTTGAGATTATTATTCTTAAGCCAATTTACTATAGAAATTAGAGAACCATTGATGTCATTTTCATGTGATTCATTGCTAAGACATCTCTTATAAAGTGACTAAATAATAATATTTATTCATAGTACTATATACACACTATTTGTGAGTATGATTAACAATACGTTCACTTCTTCTTTGACATCTGAGACAACTCGATTCTTTTCCTGCTTGTCCCGCTAGAAATCTGAGTCAAGTTGAATTTTTTCCCACCAATCCCGTCTGAAATTAAAGACATGTTGATTTATCTCATCAATCCCGCCTGAAATTTAAGACAAATTAAATTTTACCCCCACGTCCCGCCTGACATCTCAGATGAGTTAATTTTTTCCCATCAATCCCGCTTTAAATTTAAGACAAATTGAATTTTTCCCCCTTGTCCCGTCTGATATGAAAGACAAGTTGATTTATCACATCAATACCGCTTGAAATTTAAGACAAATTAAATTTTACCCCGTTTCTCGCCTGACATCTTAGCCAAGTAAAATTTTTCTATCAATCCCGCTTTAAATTTAAGACCAATTGAATTTTCCCCCCTTTTCCCGTCTGATATGAAAGACAAGTTGATTTATCTCATCAATACCGCTTGAAATTTAAGACAAATTAAATTTTACCCCGTTTCCCGCCTGACATCTTAGCCAAGTAAAATTTTTCTATCAATCCCGCTTTAAATTTAAGACAAATTGAATTTTCCCCCATGTCCCGTCTGATATGAAAGACAAGTTGGTTATTCCCGCCTACCAAACCTTACATCTGACACAAGCAAAATTTTTCTCATCAATCCCGCCTATAGTTTAAGACAAATTAAATTTTTTCCAGCTTGTCCCGGCTGACATTTAAGACAAGCTGAATTTTTTCCCGCTTATAACGCTGTAACAATTTCATTTTTTCCTAGTTTCTCTTTTAATTACTTAAAACTAATGCTTTTAATTTTATTTTGTTCATGCACAATGCCATATTTCTAACTTAATATATATAAATTACGTGTCACGTTGTTTGTCCGCGATGGACTCCTAAACTACTTAACCGATTTTGATCAAACTTCGTAACTATCGTTATTAGATCTCACTTCAAAGATAGGATAGGTTTTATTTTTCAGTCAGCGCGCGCGCACCGTACGTGCCGGGTGTTAAAGTGTGTTGTGCGTGCCCTGTCGCTAATTTCATGTGACAATGGCATCGAATATTGTTAAATGTACGGGTTGTAATCTCGTAATTAGTGAAGTATTAACTTTTGTGAAAAATAAACTCGATGTAATGGACGAGATCAGTCTAAGTCGAATATGTGTGACGGCGTTTACACCAGATGAAATATGCAGTGCCAAGAAATTGCTACATGACTCCATCCCAACGGATAAGCCAATAAAAAACCGAAAAGGTGACAAAAAGACGCAACGAGATATCGACGATATAATTACGCTTTTGAAGCAAACGGATCCCGACTTAGTTCCTGTGTTTGTGGCCCGTGATCTCCAGAAATTACCACCCATAACGTTTGATCACGTTGATGTAACCCGTCTGCTAAAAGATATCCTGATTTTGAAGGAGGATGTAAAGGTGCTACATGAACGGTGTGTGACAGTGGATACCTTTCAAGTATTGCAACAAGATGTGGACGACTTAAAAATGACTGCAACTGTGACACACGATAATTACTACAATGTAAACACAAGACGAGGTGCACATTTGCGGGAAGACTACAATTATGATAGTGGTCCAATGGGACTACAGCACATCCCTGACTTGAGCCCCAAGAATAGGGATATTACGGTAAAAAGCCCTGAACATTCGTTTGAATCGTATAGAATGTCACATAAAAAAACTACTACCGCCAACAAATGTTATAATGCGACTTCAATTCAGCGAATGTCAAACCAACCTCCCCACTTGCCGTACGATGTGCAAACAAAATCGCCTAAGTCGCATATTACAAGTGTAAACGCAAAAGCGCCAATGTTACAAGCGCCTTCGGAACCGCGAATGTGCGCGAAACAAGACACTGAAGTCGTATCTATGGCAGATAAACTTAAGGAACCAGGGCAATGGAAGAATGATGACAAGTCTCAGGAATGGAAATTGGTGCAGAGGAGAAAGTTGTGAAATAGAATTGTAGGAAAAAAGGGAACGGCTACGAGTGAACCAAATGGAAATTTTAAAGCGGCTGATATCAAAATACCCTTGTTTTTATACAATGTTGATAAGTCTACAGCAGAGAATGACATAATTTCGCATGTTTACAATAAGAGTCAAATAAACATTTCATTGCAAAGGCTCACATTAAAGATTGACAGAGGATATAATGCATATAAAGTGATGGTGCCAAGAAGTAAGTTGGATGTCTTTTTAAATGAAAGCTTTTGGCCTGAGGGTGTACTTTTTCGGCGTTTTGTAAACTTTACGAAATCTAGGTTGAAGAAAGATGACAATAAAAATGGAAATAGATTATTATTAGATAACAAGAAATATGCATAGTGAAACATCAACAGATAATCTCTCATTTATAAGTTTCAATTGTAAAGGTCTATCTGGATCTGTTCAATGTGTGAGAAACCTATGCAAGTCGGCAGACATTATTGCCCTTCAAGAAACGTGGTTGTTGCAGCATGACATACCACAATTGGGAACTATTGACGCGAACTGCGCCTACGTCGGTAACACAGCTGTGGACTTGTCGGCGGGTGTCCTGCGCGGTCGCCCCTATGGGGGTGGTGCGCTTCTCTGGCGTAAGGATAAGTTTCCATGTGTTTCTTTAATACAGTGCAAAAGTGTGCGTCTCGTGGCTATTAAAGTTCTCATGAAAAATAAATTTATTATATTCTTTTCTGTGTATATGCCAAACGACAATAGTAAAAACTTAACTGAGTTCACGGAATGCTTGGCTGAAATTTACGCAATTATCGAAAGCGAAAGTGTAGATTTAGTGTACATACTAGGTGACTATAATGCTCATCCTTCTGTTCTGTGTGGAACAAGAACTGTGTATAGTGGACAGTGAGTTGCTGCCAAAAGACTCGTTTACCTATGTCAGTGATTCACACCAGGGATGTAGGCGGCGGCTTGATCACTGTGTGATTACGGCGGCGGCTAAACGGACAGTTGTAAGTGTTAAAATACATTATGATGTGTTCTGGTCTGACCATATACCCATTGAAATTGTGTGTAATTTAAGTAGTATTGGGTCTAAACATTTAGGTAATGGCAATGATGATATCTTTAATAATAATAATAACTCCTTGAAAGGGGTGATCTGGGGAGAACGGGAACAATCGCAGATAAAAGAATACTTAAATGTATGTAATAGTAAATTAAAAGATATTGATTTTCCAGATGAATTAGAATTGTGTTGTGATAGTATATGTAATAAAATAATATTAGCCATAGTAAATTAATTAATAAAATGTATAATTCGATTGTTATGATACTAAGAGAGGCATCTGTTGCTAGTTGTGATAAGGCGCGGGTAAAGGGACGAGGTCACATTACGGGCTGGAATAAATATGTAAGGGAGGCGCACCAGAAGGCTAGGTTATGTTTCCAACAATGGTTTTTGCATGGTAAGCCTAGCTCGGGGCGGCTGTATGAGGAAATGTGCTGCTCTAGAAAAAACTTTAAGGCAAAACTCAAATTCTGTCAAAAAAATAGTGACCAAATAAAGATGGATATCATTGCCTCACATCATAAGGCTAAAAACTTTGTACAATTTTGGAAATCTACCATTAAGTTGAATCCAAAAGTATGCTTACCAGCAAGTGTAGATAATATTAGTGAGCCTCGACAAATAGCCAATTTATTCAGGGACCTTTTTAAAGTGGACCCACAATCAGTGGACGTGGGTATGCCGATGCCCGATGCTGAGAGCCGTGTGGGGGGCAACCTTGTAAAAATATCTCCAGCAGAAGTTGCTAACGTCATCAGACATATGACGAGGGGTAAGTCACCTGGACACGACGGGCTCAGTATCGAGCATCTGCAACATGCTGGTGCTCATCTCCCTAGAATTCTTGCAATGCTATAAACATTGTGCATTCGTCACAACTACTTACCAGATGACCTCATGAAAACTATAGTGGTACCAATTATTAAAAATAAAACGGGAGATGCATCTGATAAGTGTAATTATAGGCCTCTCTCGCTAGCTACTATTTTGGCAAAGGTGCTGGACAGTAAGCATCTTAATAAGCATCTTAACCAGCATACAAACTTGCAGGAAGCTCAGTTTGGTTTCAGATCGGGATTATCAACCGAGTCTGCGATACTATGCCTTAAGCACACTGTTCGGTATTATACTGACAGAGATACGCCAGTTTTTGCATGTTTCCTGGACCTGTCAAAGGCATTTGACATGGTACCATACAACATGTTATGGAATAAAATATATAATAACACTAGCTTGCCTTTAGAAATAATAAAGTTATTTAAATTTTGGTACGACAATCAAACCAACTCTGTAAGATGGTCAGGAGAGTACTCTGATGTTTATAATATGGAATGTGGTGTGAGACAGGGCGGGTTATCATCACCCACACTTTTCAATCTTTACGTTGATGGGTTGATTGAGGAGCTCAGCAGTGCGGGGGTGGGGTGCTCGGTTGATGGACATTTTGTTAACAACATTAGCTATGCCGATGACATGGTGCTGCTGTGCCCCTCAGTCAACGCACTGAGAGTACTACTTAAAATATGTGAGAGATATGCTGTGGCTCATGGACTCAAATATAACGTAAAAAAGAGTGAGATAATGATCTTTAAATCTAGGGCAAAAACATATTCACTTCCTCCAATAGCTCTCAATGGATCTCCTCTTCGGGTAGTTACAAAGTTTAAATATTTGGGTCATTGGGTCACGGAGGATCTCAAAGATGATGTCGATCTTGAAAGGGAACGCAGAGCGTTATCGGTTAGGGGTAATATGCTGGCACGTAGGTTTGCACGCTGCTCTCATGAGGTTAAAATTACATTATTTAAAACTTACTGCCAAACTTTATACACGTGCAACCTATGGAGCATTTACACCCAGAGGACCTTCAATGCTCTGCGTGTCCAACATAACAACGCCTTCAGGGGATTGTTGGGGTTGCCTTGGCGATGTAGTGCTTCGGGTATGTTCGCCAAGTTTAGCACTGATGGCTTCTACGCTGTGCTGCGCAAGCGAGTTGCTTCCTTGTGGGAGCGAGTGCGATGCAGTGCCAACACTCTTTTGAAGGTGGTTGCAGATAGGGTGGACAGTCCAATCCTTGCACAATGGATGTCGACCCACGTTAAAAACAATGTTTATTTTAAGTTCTACTAACATAGTTTTAAGTCATTGTTACTAACATATTTTATGGATTTTTTTTTATGGATTGTAATAGTCTGAAATAAATATTATCATTTCATTTCATTTCATTTAATTTATAACACAGCAACGCGTGCCCAGGTCAGCTAGTAAGATATAAAATACAAAACGACCACGCCTCCGAGCCCTTCATAGTAGAAGTTTAAATAAATTTGTTAATTTTCGACGCGTCTGCCAGCGTCTCGGTAACTCAGCGGTCAGAGCACTCGCCCGGATAGCGAAAGGTCGTGGGTTTAAATCCTACCTAAAGGCTTGGAGGCATGATCTATTTTACATGCGTATTTAATATCTTATCTTATACTTAAGAACTTAGTTTAATTAACAAATAAACATAATTACATAAGTCATAATCAATTTATTATTTCCTTCGCCGGTGTTATTTGTGCTAGTGTCCAATTTTTTTAAGATGATGGTTATCATAATTGAAACTACTGGGGATAAGGGAGCTTTTATTTGTAATTTTGACTCCGATCTCCTTTGTGGTGCATCTATAGCACGTATCGTTATGGACTTGCACCTTGGTTAAAGGTTAATTTATGCTAATTTTTTTTTTAGTTTTTATGTCAAAAACGATCGCCTTTGCTTCAGTTGTGAGGACATTTATTAGCTAATATTAAGAAGTTATGATGAAAAAAAAAATTTTCATTTCTGTCTTGACCATGAAAATATTGACAGTTAGCTATCAACACCTTTCTCAAAAAAAACATTATTTTAAATTAAAAGCATATGTTTTATTTATTGATTTCCTTACATTTGTATACACCACAACATTAACAATAAAGTACATGCTAAATAAAAATAAAAACAAGTGCAACAATCTCTTATAAGTAAATACATCATGCAATAAAAACA
The DNA here is from genome assembly GCA_927399485.1 of Calamotropha paludella. Lineage (NCBI taxonomy): Eukaryota > Metazoa > Arthropoda > Insecta > Lepidoptera > Crambidae > Calamotropha > Calamotropha paludella. The sequence goes on from OV656822.1 coordinate 2,177,284, forward strand.
AGATAAGCATCAAAAATTAATTAAACCAAATAATTAGGAAAAATAAATTAAACTGTAGATTGAAAAATATGAAATAAAAAAAAAATAAAAATATTAATACAGTCAGTCACAATTTACCTCAAGATATTATCTACTTTGTGCCTCAAGTAAAAAAATTGTTGTTTTAGTAAACATTTTTTTTTAAATAAGACTGTTTCGATAACATAATAAATTATATGATTCTAAAAAATATTGTTGTTTTCTTTTTTTGTTAAAAATAACAATTCTTGAAAATAATGTTTTTTTTTACTTTAACATCAGTAAGGCTAGCCGAACCCTTCGTGCGCGAGTCCGACTCGCACTTGGCCGGTTTTTCTAGTATTTTTGTATTAAAAGTAATTTATCATTTATTTAGTATAGGAAACTGGTGATTGTTATTTAAATATTATGGGAATATATGCCTTATTGCCCGTCAATAAAACACAAAATTGTTATAAATTATATTGTAAGGATAGTGACAACATATCGCATTCAGTGGCCGGATGAAGGTTACAAGGTTGCACCGCAATCACCAGCGAGGGATGGTAATTTTAATGGCCAGTTAACTCAGTTAGCCATCTCGTCCCATCAAATTAACCCGAGATTACGAGACTCCTAAACTATAGACGTACGCCTGTAGGAATAATAGCGTTCAGGAAATGACTTCATTGAATTTTGCATTTAATCTGATTATTATGCTATTAACAATAGGAACTTTGTGAATAATCTATGGTCACTAATAAATTTTCTTAATCCAATAATCATAAATCATTCATTAATCAGATCTCATCGTCATCACCTAAATAAGAAAACAAATAACTGAAGATTAGGCTGTATGGGCTTTGTACCTTTTGCCTTCCTTTATATTGAGCAACGCATTAAAAAAGTCATAATTATAAAATACTTTACGCGCGTAAAATAAAATGAAGATGACATAAATCATAGACGCGATAATAAGTCTGCAGTGTGTGAGTATGCTTTTGTAGGGCCCACTACATTGTTACAGCACGCATTAGGAAACTGATATTCGTTTTTAGTAGATTACGAGCAGATGCTGATCCGTCTGACCTAAGAACTGTTTATTTTGCCCCTGCACCATCTATTATTAATTATTACATAACAGATTGGGGTGCCTCTTGTTTTGTGTATCAAAAAAATATCATTATATTAGAAGACCACCGTTTGGTGCAATTGTAGCGGTCCTGCCTTTCGCACTGACGGTCCTGGCTTCAAATCCCGGAAGATGCAGATGTTTGTATGATGAATACGAGTATTGGTACCTGAGTCATGAGTGTTTATATATATTTCTATGAATATTACATATCTATGTACCATATATGTATGTATATCCGTTACCCTGGTATCCATAACACAAGTCTTACAGTGCTTACTTTGGGCTAGGCTAATTGGTGTGAATGTAAAGAAATATTTATTTTATTTTTATTAGATTGATAAACCACAATTCTCATTAGATAATAAAGATTTGTTATTAGAAAGCTACGTGAGGCTATTCAAATTAGGAAACATCCTAATTTTCATAAAGATGAAGGTTGGAGCGTTCCACCTGCTTGGGATCCCATACTTATAAAAATAAAAAAAATAATACATATATAACAATCCTGACTAATAGAGGTGAAAACAAAGAAGAACCTGAAAAAAATGTGAGGGAAATTAAAAAGGTTTTACACATAATATATAGAAACTATCTATCTTTATATATAAAAACTCCCTGTCACAGTATTTGACCGCAATGAAGTCCGAAACTACTCAACAAATTTTATGAGTTGGCACATAAATGATATTTTTTTAATTAATTTGGTGGTAAGACATACTGCGATACTACGGTTTCCAAATATTGTAAATTGACTCTTAAAGGGAACATTTAACACTGTTTCCGCTTTACGGGAATTTTATAACACCTTGTATATTATAATTTGTTTGTAACACTTTCATGTCTTAAGAACTCAACCTCATGTAAGTATTCATCATGAAATTTTGCATACGCTTTGTCAGGGATACAGAAAAAGACACAGTACCGGTACAAAAACTATTACTGGGGTATAGCAATAGAACTTTAAATCTGTAGTCTTCATGGACGCGAGCGAACCGCGGGTAAAAGCTACATACAAATAATTAAAAGTGCTTGGTAAACAAATTGCAGGCGTCTACAAAACACGACGAAGCCATTAATATTACGCTTACACTGAACAAAAGCAATGTGCGACGTTTAACTCGTAATTAAACTCAAACTGAAGTAATTACGAACAAGTTTTAGAAATGCATTTGTGCACATCGAGGCCTTATGAGTGGCAGTATGTGATCCGGTGTGGGATGCCTTTGCCTCTTATTATGTACGGTCCATTTTAATTAAAAACGTTGAAAAGGTAAACAACCTTTTTGTGAAGACATTAATATTGTTGTGTCTTTTTTATCTTTATAATAGGGGTTAAAGTATGAAATTGCCGTTTTATTGCAATAGGTTCTTTGAATTGACATAGAATCTTCATGGTTTGAGGTTTTCGAATGAAACTTTTTTTAAATGGTTTCTATGATGTTCTTTTTTTAAAAAATGTAAAACATTTGAATATCGACTTTCAATTGTTTTTGTTATTCAATTTAGACAAGAAAGATGGATACTGCGAAAATTCGAGTTATTTTTGAATACGAGTTCCGACGCGGAACTAACGCGGCAGAAACAGCCCGCAATATCAATGCTGCGTTTGGAGAGGGGTCTACTAATGAACGCACCGTGCGATTTTGGTTTAAACGCTTTCGTGATGGAAATTTCGACTTAAAGAACGAGCCACGAGGAAGACCGCCCACACAGGTAAATAACGATGAATTAAGAGAGATAGTGGAAGCCGATCCTAGTCAAAGTACCCAGGAATTAGCGGCATGGTTTAACGTTACCTTACCCACAATATTGACTCACTTGCGTCAAATCAATAAAATAAAAAAATACGAAAAATGGGTGCCTCATGATTTGACTGATCTGCAGAAAGAAACGCGTGTTGAAACTTGTGTTGCCTTGTTGAACCGGTACAGAAATGAAGGAATATTGGATCGAATTGTAACATGTGATGAAAAGTGGATTCTTTATGATAACCGGAAAAGAAAAATGCAATGGCTGACCCCAGGTCAAATGCCACAACAGTGTCCTAAAGCAAAACTTACCAATAAAAAGGTAATGGTAACTGTTTGGTGGTCTCAGCATGGTGTTATTCACTATAGTTTTCTCCGATCTGGTCAAGCAATAACGGCAGATGTCTATTGTGCCGAACTCCGAACCATGTTGACAAAACTAGCAGTAAAACAGCCCCGACTCATGAATCGATCTTCACCATTATTGCTCCACGACAACGCGAGACCTCACACAGCACGAGAAACCATTTTGACCCTTCAGGAACTGCAGTTAGAAACCATTCGTCATCCTCCGTATTCACCAGACCTTGCTCCAACGGACTACCATTTTTTTCGTGATTTGGACAATTATCTACGTGACAAGAAGTTTTCTTCCCAGGAGGCATTACAAAATGCTTTCACACAGTTTGTGCAGTCTAGATCGTCGGAATTCTATCGCAAAGGCATTAATGACCTTCCCATTAGATGGCAGCAATGTATAGATAATAATGGCAACTATTTTGATTAAATAAATTTGTTAAAAATTTAAAAAATAAACAATATAGATTTTCAGTACAAATCGGCAATTTCATACTTTAACCCCTAATATATACAATGTGTCCCGTCACCATTGTCGGAGCCTTTAATGGTGTGAAATATGGCATTTTTTATCGACTAATTGCCCCTCAAATTTGGTTTTTCTCAAAAAGCCAATAATTAAAAATGAACAAAAAATAATCTATTTGTTTTTCTTTTTTTTTTCTACTTTTTATTCCATGACAATTGAAACATGATGGCTGTGTAACTGTTGTCTACATGTTTATCTATCAAATGACACCTTTTTAATGTTGATAGGACATTAACATGAGTAGTGGTGGTCGAATTAGTATGAGAGCCCAGGTCTTGGTTACCAAGAAAACATAATGGCGGCCGTAAGAGAAAAATGAAATTTGAGGGGCAATTTGTCGGTAAAAAACGCCATATTTCAAACCATTAAAGACTCCGACACTGGTGACGGGACACATTGTATAATTCTACTGTACGTGTGTATGTCTGTATGTCACTGAACTCCTCCTAAACGGCTGGATCGATTTGAATGTTTTTTTTTTGTATGCGTTTGGGTGGCGCCCTGGTTTAGATTCACAAATCAGCCCAGCAGATGGCGCTGAAGTCGGCACAGCAACGCGTGGCTGGGTCAGCTAGTTAAATATATAATACATACAAACACGTCTTTTTCCGTATATCGTACGATCACATATTTCTACTTTCTACGACTCCGATTCTTCGAATCTTTTACAAGCTCATCGATAAAGGGTGCTTTTGAACTGGCATTTTTTCAGGATATCTTCTATTTGTTCTCTAAAAGTTCGCCTTGCTTTGCTTTTACCGACTTGAAAAATATAATGCCTTTAAATAAAAACCCCGACTGTGAAAAAAGCAAGCAAAAATGTCATAAAAAACTCATAAAATAAAACTTTAAAAATTAATAAATAATATGAATACTATAAAAGTATTAGCAATCCAAAAATAATAATAAGGTTTATATCGATGGCATAGAGGCACAGATGTGGCAAGTATTTTTTTAAAAATTGAGGTAAGTACACAGAGTTTGCCTTTGTAACTTAAATTTTATTGTGTACAAATGTAGTAAGCGCAAACTGTTCCAGTTATGATCTACTTATGTACCAAGTGTGGCAGCTATAGCAACATAAGTTTAAACGTAACTGATATCCAAACTTTAAAATCTCTGTCGTGTAAAAGTTATTCCATTGCACATACCACATCTGTGTTCTATGCCATCGATATAAAAATCTCGATATAAGGTGTATATAATATATATTTCGGGGGGGACGTCAGGATTTTGGTCCGAACTTTCCGATATCATATGGGCAGAGTTAGAAATCGTACACTGAGAAGATGTTGTAATTTTTGAACACAGTATTAAGAACCACGTTGCACGTAACAAACTTGTTATAATAAGGCACTTAGCGAAACGTAGGACAGTTCCGTGACGACGTCTACGCTCGATGACGACTCGATCCAAAGTGAATCGGAGCTCGCACGTTGACAACATCACGACTCTGTCGAAGTGCGCGAAATCGTAGTTTCTTATGTTCGCCGGCTAGAGGGCGCGCTCGCATTTAGTTTAGTGTCCGTACTCATGACCGGATACGACATATATAATAACTAGCTGACTCGGCCACGCGTTGCTGTGTTAAAATAAAATCTATCCTATCTCTTCAGTTGGACCAAATTACACATAAATACCAACTTTCATCAATATCGGCTGAGTTGGTGAAGAGTTCACTGGGAACATACATTGTGACACTGGATTTTTATATATTAAGATAATACAATATAAGTATTTTAATTAAAACTTTGTCGCGTCTCGGGGGCCCGCTAAATGCCAAACTACACACCTACTTACATATACATTTGTATCTACTCGGATTACCTACATATACAGTCATCTGTTTTTTTTTCATCGGATAAACCAGACGCACTGCGGGTTGCCACCCTTTTTTGGTTGCTTTTCGCAACATCCTTCATAATGCGCACCAGGGATTTTAGCGGTATCCGAATAGAGTGTTCTGAACACTGTTTTTCATTTCGGTTTTAAAAGTCAAACAGAAAGAACCTGTAACACTTTGAATCTGTTTTAGAAAATACCGGTTCATAAGTGTTAATATCTGTTACAGTCAATAAGGTTCACATTGGCTTAACTATGCAACAGCTCATTAATAATTTGGGTACTTTGAAATGCCTATGTTGGTGTACTGTGTGTACACATAGATAGTTTAACGTTAAACAGTTTCTAACAGATTGGTAACAGAAAACATTATATCTGTTACACTTTTATAAGTGTTCGACGCAAAACAGGTTCAAAACACCCAAATAAGTGATACAGGAATAATTCTGTAACAGATTCAATGTGTAACCCTTATGAAAGTGTATCCTTATAAAGGTGTTTTTGAATCCCTGATGCGCACAGCAAAGGAGTGGAACTCCTTCCCTGCGTCTTTATTTCCCAAAAGTTATAACCCGTCCATTTTCAAAGCCAGGGTAGCTAGGCCCTTCTGGGTTAGCTCATTCCATCGTGGTTCCTGTCTTGGCCCTCAGGTTTGATTGGGATCAAGAGCAAACCCATTCTAAACTAAAAAAAAATGGTGATGGTCAGGTCATATAATTTTATTGGTTAAGTTTTTTTATTTAAGTGGTTTGATATGTGTAGCAGGTCCCAGCATGACAAAGTTTCAATTTAAATAATTATATTATCTTGTTTTATAAATTCTAATATAATGTATTCAGTCCAGATTTTAAATAAACCTCACTATTAATTTTGGATTGTAAATCCAACGAAAAGCCACACGGAAACAGTCAGTGTCCAAGACTTTGTAAAACAGTACTTTATTACTTGCTATTGCATCTTTTTAAGACACGCTTAATGAAAGTACTATTAGATAAAGCATATTACTCTACCAAATAATTTTTTGACGACGTTTACCTGCATGAATTTGACAAATTGTACAGAATCCGTACATTCATTTATGAAGACTTTGATTATTATTTTTAATATTAAGCTAAGTCTATAATATCATGACATGTTTTTGTTTAATACTTTTATGATTTTATGTTATGATGATTCTGTAAAATATTTTGACCTTTTTTTAATTAACATTACCACTTAATTAATATTTGTATACTTCGACTAAGCTGGAATTACAGTGATACAATAATCATTTCGTACACCCACATTAAAAAAAAGTGCACCTACCTGTACTTCACAAATAAAATTTTCTATTCTATTCTGTTAATACATTTATAGTATTCATATTATTAATTAATTTTTAAAGTTTTATTTTATGATTTTTCACTAATTATTTGGTTTTTTATAAAGTCGGTGATTTTTATTTTAATTTTGAATTAAAGTTTTATTTAACGATTTTATAAGATTTACATACATGCAGTCTGTTCATCCTAACTTGTCCTATTAGTAAACAAACGTGGCACTCCTTTTTATCAAAAATGCATCATTAAAAATCAACTGATAAGTAGATTCAATAGGTTTCAGTCTATAATAACGATTTATTGTAATAGATTATTGACTTTGTTATTATTTTATTTTTAAATAGGCGATTTCGTTAAGTTGTGCCAAGATTGTTTACCAAATAGGACAAGTTAGAATGAACAGACTTAACATATTATAATCACGCCTTTTTCTAAGTTTAGGCAGAGATCACAGGTATCCACTTTCCACGATCTTAACATACATTTATCGCTTCTTCAACTCTCATCAGACCTTTCATATAAGCTTTTTAGCTAAAGGTACTTTTGACCTGGCTTTTTTTCAGGATATCTTCTATTTGGTCCCTTAAAAGTTTGTTTTGGTCTGCCTTTACCGAATTCCCCATGCACATTTGCCTCAAATACTTGTCTAGTCAATAATCTTTCGTCTATACTCTACATGTCCAAACCATCTAATCATACCATTTGGTAGAATGTATTTTTTGTTTTGTAATTTTAAATTGATAGATAAAAAAAATATTTCTCTCCTAATAAGCTATTTGACAATAAAATAACTGTAATTTATCCGAAAACTGTCAAATTGCCAATTATTTTAATTGTTGTTTATTTGAAACTTAATCTATAATCTAAGATCACAGTGGTTTGTGTGTTTGTCTGTCCGCTCTTTTTCCCGCTTTTTTACATTGTATCAATAACGTTACCATAGCAACGCGTTAACCGCAAGTAGTTCGTTGGCGCTAACGGCAACTTAATAATAGAAAAAATGTAAAGAATTTTGCGTGCGAAGCCGGGACGGGCCGCTAGTCTATAATCTAAGATCACAGTGGTTTGTGTTTGTCTGTCCGCTCTTTTTCCATTGTATCAATAACGTAACCATAGCAACGCAAGTAGTTCGTCTACCGGACGCTAGATGGCGCTAACGGAAAAAATATTGGATAATAGGAAAAAATTTAAAGAATTTTGTCCACCCGTGCGAAGCCGGGACAGGCCGCTAGTATATACTCTAAAAATACAAAGTTGTTGTTCGTTTGTCCGTCCGCTCTTTTTCCATTGTATCAATTGACGTTACCAGCTAGAATCTATTAATATTGTTATCGTGATTAAAGTAAGCAATAGACAAAAGAGATAATAAGCAATCAATACCTGGAATCCCTAAGGAGACTAGATATTTTTTCTCGTTCGAAGTTTCGTTAGAGATCCAAGAAGAATGATTATGTAACTTGTGGACGATATCACAAAATGTCAATTTTCTCGTTGGACATGTATACGATACATAAAGTATTTGACTATAATTATAATTATTTATGTACGTTGTAAGCTAGATAGTAAACAAGATTAATTATATCACACCTGAGAATTCACTTGTGAGCCAAATCGATTTTTTTCAGTATTTTTCTATTTAAATTTTTTCAGATAGCATTGAAAAAATATAAAAAATTTGAAAAAAATATTTTATAATCAATTTAGCTCAAACATTGTTTTAAAATATCCATGATTTTAATTATAGAACAATTCAAGTTTCATGTTCGATCATAATAAAAGAGGGGTCCCGCAGGGAAGTGTCGTGGGTCCAATTCTATTTATATTGTATATAAACGACATAATAAAAGCAACCAATCATAAATGTATAATATTCGCAGATGCCGTTTCTATAATTGTGACTACTGATAAGAAAAAATCCACTATACAAGAACATGAAAATGAAATTAACACCACTGTTGACAATATTATTGACTGGCTTATGAAGAATAATTTAGAAATTTACTTATTAAAGCAAATTTTATACAAGTTATAGTTTTATAATTCAATAAAACTAAACAAGATAAATAGTATACTTTTAAGCTGAACATTGACACATCTTCCCCTCGGACCACCGTACGGTGCAAACGTCTAAAGCGACATTTATTTGTTTTAATTCTTAAAAAAATAAAAATAAGTAATAATATATTAAACTAAAAAATACCAAAGAAAAATAGGAGTGCATAATCCATGTGGAAGTATCCGGATTGACTCGAGTCCAACATCAACTTTCAAGAACTGCTGCTAACCTGGTACTTGGAACCAATTCGGTGAGCTCAATTGTTTGCTAATTGACTGATAAGCCGCATTACGTGCGTACCACCATCTCAGCGCACTACCTTAGCAACACCCATCTTACAACCATTGGACGTTGTGTCCTACCGCCCACTGCACGGATGGCTCCGCTCGCAACATCTACGCTGCTATGATATCCAAGTACATCACAACTAATACGCTCAGATTCGATTACGATCTGAACACGATCCGATTCGACTACGATTTTAACACGTTCCGATTCGAATTAATTTAATTTTAATAATTTATTGAATTTCTTAATACAATATAAATTTTATTCAAATAAATTGCCTTCTAGTAGATTATACCATTCTACTACCTTTTTTAAATTATAGTGATGGATAAGTCCTTTTCTGAGCCCAATTTAATGGAACAAACGGGTGAAGTAGTCTTATCACCAAAGTTTATAAATAGACGCCAAAAGAGAGGCAGAGAACAACATGATTTGGAAGATGAATTTAATATATTCAGAGAAGAAATGAAAAGTATGATCACAACGTTATTATCTGCGCAACAAAATGAACTAAAAAAAAATATCTTTGGCACAAGAAAAAATCAAGGAAACTAGTAATAAGATTGAGATTTCGCTTAATTTCGTGACTGAACAAAATGAAGAACTAAAAAAGAAAATTGAAAAACTAGAATTGCAGTCAATGAAAGATAGAGATTATATAGGTGTATTGGAAGAGAAAATAGAAGATTTACAACGTTCGAATCGTAAAACGAATTTGGAAATTAAAAATATGCCGAAAATACAAAGAGAAACAAAAGAAAATTTAATAGATATGGTGGAGGAACTGGGAAAGTCTATAAACTGCGTCATACGAAAAGAAAATATAAGAGACATATACAGAGTACCGGGAAAAAAAGCTGATAAGAGTGAAAGTACACCAATCGTGGTAGAATTATCATCAACCATGCTAAAAATGGAGATCTTGAAGATGACTAAAGTTTTTAATAACAAGTACAATGGGAAGCTTCAGGCAAAACACTTGGGAGCTACTATGAACAAGGAAACTGCTGTTTTTGTCTCTGAACAACTTACTGCAAAAGGAGCTCGACTATTCTTTCTAGCTCGCGACGTCGCCAAGTCAAGACAGTTTAAATTTTGTTGGACCTCCTACGGGCGAGTATTTCTACGAAAAGAGGAAAACACACCGGTGATTCTTGTAAAGAGTGAAAACCAGGTACAGAAGTTGATGTGTGCAAGTTGACTGTTGAATTTTTATTTTTACACTTTTAATTGTAATGTATATTTGAACCAAATTTTATATAAAACCACGCTAATTATTTCAATGCGCTTACTCATACAAATACACCATACACTTACTTTAATAATTATATCATATTATGATATTTCACACACTAGCATAACTCATATCACACATAACTTTACATATTTTAACATCTATTCATTCGTAGATGTTTATCCGCATGACTTTTTGCTCCAAATTTTTGTGGTGATAACTCATAATGATTTGATGATCACTACACAAGCAGTAACTTCAACCTTATTTCATCTTAATGAATCATTCTCTAACAAATATCAATGAAATAGACCAAACAGATATAGCGATATCATTTAAATGTCAAATCAATAACCTCTCGTCTGCCGCCACAATACAAGCAACGGATCTTACAGTGGTTTCACAAAATATAAGCAGTATATATGCTAATTTTAATGACATGCGATTAAACTTAAGTTACTTTAATTTTGAAGGTGACGTTGTTATTTTAAGTGAATGTAGGTTAGACTCTAATAAAAATATACCTCAAATAGAGAATTATACATCGTATCATACAACCAAACATGTCAACAAGGCTGATGGTGTTGTAGCTTTCTAAAGAACAAACATAAAGCATCCATTAAGGAATTAAAATTGAACCATGCATCGGGCCTACAGATTAATTTAGACAACAATATTATTATTATTGGTATATATCGTTCGCCGTCAACAACTAATGCGGATGACTTCATAAATTCTTTAAACCTATACTTAGATACCATTAAACGAAATAAAAACGTTATTCTTACGGGCGATATTAACATCAATTTAATATATTATCCTGATGAATTATCACATTGTCGCTCAAACAGATTTAATTATTTAAATATGCTCGCCACCCACGGCATGCTTCCTGGACACGTTTTACCGACTAGAGGTTCTAACTGCCTTGATCATTTTATAATTCGACTTGATGGAGGTAATAGAACTGCTACCATTGCTGTACTGGATTCAACCATAACTGACCACTCTATGATTTTCTTGAAAATTTGTAATTTTAAAAGTATTATCTCAAACGAAACCAAAAAAATCAAGAAAATAACAAATTATGATAAAGCTCTAGAATCTCTAAAAAGCGAAAAATTAAACAACTTACTAGCTCTTATTGATCCTAATCAGATAACTGAAAGATTGATAACTTCTTTACAACGAAGCCTTACTTTGAATACCCTGATGGTTAAAGTTTCTGGTAGAGAGCGAATTATTAAGCCTTGGATGACTGTGGGTGCACTGCGCTGTATTCGGAATAGAAATGATATGCACAATAAACTAAGGTTAGATCCAGAAAATTGCACACTTAAAGTAACATTTAAAAGATATCGCAATTTTTGCACTAAAATTATTAAAAAGTTAAAGCATGATTATGATCGGTTGCAATTAGAGAACGCTATTAAAAACCCTAAAAAGCTGTGGAGCACAATAAACAGCATAACACAACGTAAACCACCTAAATCACAAAACCAAGAGCTTCTCAGCGTTGCAAACACACCACAAGAGTCTCTAGATATGGTCAATGCGTATTTCGCTTCTATTGGAAAAAAGTTGGCAGATAAAATTTCCGCTCCCAAAACGACAGCTTGTGATGATGTTACCATTCCCCTGAAAACATCATTTGCACTTTTCAACACAGATTTTGAGGAGGTTCATTCTGCTCTTATGTCTATGAAGTCTGACAGTGCTCCTGGGTGGGACAAGTTACCGACACGCTTCTTAAAGCTGGCAGGTGACGATGTCGTACCTATCCTAGTTCATCTTACTAATCGGTGTTTTGAGAGTGGGATCTTTCCAGCAGCACTTAAACAAACAATTGTAACACCTGTATATAAAAATGGTGAAAAAATAGACCCATCTAATTATAGACCGATATCGGTTATATTTGTGATAGCAAAAATTCTGGAAAAATTAATAAACACCAGGCTGTTGAGTTTTTTCTCCAAATATAACATTATTTCTACGTCACAATACGGATTTCGTAAAAACGTATCTACTGAAGACGCTGTCTTGGGTTTGACGTCCTCCATTGTCCAAAATGTTGATGCTGGCGACAGGTGCTTGGCGGTTTTTCTCGACTTGAAAAAAGCCTTCGACACAGTGTCCGTACCAATTCTTCTCTGTGACCTCGAGGACGTAGGTATTCGAGGGAGTCCACTTAAACTGTTGGAAAGTTATCTCACTGACCGCCAGTCACGTGTCAGGATTGGCTCAGAACTAAGTTCTGAATGTACTGTCAATTACGGAGTACCACAGGGCAGTGTATTAGGCCCTACATTGTTCCTCGTGTATATAAACAAGTTCTGTAATATGCATATAGATGGAGGTAACATTTTTACGTATGCGGATGATACAGTCATTGTTTTTTCAGGTAAAAACTGGGAACATTTAAAATCACGAGCTGAAACGGGGCTCAAAAGAATTGCTACTTGGCTGAATACACATCTTTTATCCCTTAATGTAGAAAAAAGCAACTACATCTCTTTTACAAAGTACACTAATAGCCAACCTTCGACTGATTTTAGAATTGTTGTCCACCAATGTTTTGAGAGTTCTGATGTGTCCTGCTCATGTGCTGAACTTAAAAAAGTGAGTAGTACAAAATACCTGGGTATTATGCTGGATCAGCTTATCGTGGTTTGGTCACATAGAACTTCTTATGAATAGAACAAGAAAGCTCATATGGACATTCAAAACACTACGATATGTGGCTTCTGAGCGTCTCTTGCGCCTAACATATATATCTCTAGCGCAGTCAGTTTTGTCCTACTGCTTAACTGTATGGGGTGGGGCAAGCAAAACTAGATTTCTTGAGTTGGAGAGAGCTCAGAGATCGTTATTGAAGGTCATGTATTTTAAGCCACGTGATTTCTCAACAGATTCTCTTTACTCTTCTACAGATTTATTGTCTGTTAGAAAATTATACATTTTGAACACTGTGTTGAGTAAGCACAAATCACTTCCTTACCAGCAAAGCGTAAAAAATTCTAGAAGAAAACGTAACGTTGCATTAATTGCACGGGTAAAATCAGTTTTTGCGCAGAGGCAATACGTCTTTAGAGCTGGTCTTTTGTATAACAAAATCAATAGGGAGCTGAATATTTACGACATGACCTATGCAAAGTGTAAAACTGTACTTACCAATTGGCTAAAGTCAAAAGGTTATGCGGAGATAGAATCATTAATTGTTTGACTTAATAATAATGTGGTATGTTATGATTGTGGTAACTTCATAGTTTCCGATTTCAAGACGAAGTCCTAGGACAATTAAACATACCGGATACTCACTCACCCACACACATGCAAACGCGCGGATACATACACACATTCACTCACATGCACACACACACACACACACGTGTATAGACATTCACCCAAATATTTACATTTATAACATATAATTTACCATAGTATAATGTACCGAAAGCAAATTGTTTAATCTCTAAATTTCATGGCTTTTTTCATTTCGATTTCTAGTTTATATACAAGGTCATTTTATAAACACCATCCAAATTTATATATTATATTCTTTGAAGAAAATAACGAAACAAGATTTTTTTCTTTTAATATCACTCAGTACTAAAATATTAAGTTAAGCCTACACAAAGTTATCCGAGGAAAACTACCGATTGCTGTCACAGTCACGCTACGCACGGTGTTGTAGCAGATGATTACACGACCCCCGCCCCGCCCTCCCGTATTTCATTGATACATTACAATGATTTTCATAAGTTGCAAATTTAAACGAAAAAAAATAGGAACGTCAAATTGAAGAAGAGATAAGTTGATTTGTTCTTTGATTATAACAATATTAATCGATAACACTTTTAATAAATAAAAAATGAACATAAAAGTAAACCACACCTTAGGCACTTACGTCGCATTTTTTTAAATTTAATCAACTTATGTAGAATAATTGGTTGGAGTAAAGCAAAGGGTGTTTATTAACCACAGAATCTAAAAAAACACAGGGATCGCAAAGGCAATTCGAAAATCGCAAAAACAAATGCAGTGCCAAAACCTTAGTACCTACCTACCTAAGTTATTTTTGTCTATTTTACACGATAGGATAAAGAAATGTATAATTAATAGTTCTATATTTTTGTGAAAAATTTCACAAGTCTTAGCCGCCCTGCACACATTTTGCTTTACTCCAACAAAATAATTAATTAAAAATCCAAAAAAAATACACTTACATGAAGTTTGAAAACAATCACTTTACCTTAAAGTGTAGGTAATTTCTCTCTAAACAGTCTTGCACGTTTATGAACATTGTCTTTTATTGTATTACTTGTTTTTTCACTTTGTCACTTCGTTAAATGCACGGATTATATTTATATTAAGTTCTCGAGGCTTTGGGCCTTCTTCACATAAACCCGTCGTTCAATTTCGCCCTCGATTTCAATTGCAAGTGTGAACACATTTCGTTAAGTAGATAATTATGCGACGTAAATGCGTGAACGCAACATTGTACATCGCGGAAAGCCCGCGGCTGACTGATTTCATTGCGCCGATGTAGTTACAACTTGCGCGCGCAGCTCGGTGAGGCGCTTCGGGCGGTCGGTCGTTCAACTGTAAGTACCTATTTTGCCAGTAACCAACTGTTGTAATAATTCGCTCGGACAAAATTTTTTTTTGCGGAAATTTTACCTACCAATTTTTTTTCATAAATGAAGTGTTTGAATGATATCTAATGCCTAGAAAAAATTTGGATGGTGTTTATAAAATAACCTTGTATATACAAAAGGAAAAAAAATAGTGCTATAAGTTGTATTTATAGAGTCTAAGGTGGTGTATATTTAGTCTATTGTAACTATGCTATGGAAGAGGGGTGCTGCCTAACACAAGTAAAACTTTTGCTTAAAAGGCAGCTCCAACTACTTATTATTCTACTATACTTAAATAAATATTTTGGATTTTGGATTATTATAGACCAAAACTTGAAATGGCACGTTCACATAGAAAATGTATCAAAAAGAATATACAAATTCGTTTACGCCCTCTACAAAGTGAGAAATATTATTAACAGGGAGACAGCGATTACTACCTATCGAGCTTACGTGGAATCAGTATTGCGATATGGATTAATATTGTAGGTATCGATAACAAGAAGGCATTCATTGCACAAAAAAAAGTGTATAAGAGCAAACTGTGGGATCCCACCAGACGAGTCGTGTCAACCATTATTCAAGGGGCTAGGCTTACTACCACTACCATCAATGTATATTTATGAAGTTTGCATTTTTGTACACAAAAACTCAGGACTGTTTAAAAAAGTCTCTGATGTAAATTCTCGACTTCAAAGGAATCCAATAATGAACAATGGAATAAAACTTTTCACTTCATTAAGAGGAAGAGAGATAGATACGCCACAAGTTGAACGCTTAGGCCGATCGTGCCTCTCTATCGCTTGTTCTGCGCTCTCGCTTACACGCTCGACTCAGGCGGAAAGTTACACTTTTCCGTGCGTGCAGCCGGCGTTCATCGATTTATAAGACGTTATTACTTAAAAATGACACAACTGCTTCTGTTAATTTGATTGCTGATTACGTCTAAAAGCAAAAGTATTGCATCCTATTTTGTGCGTTGTAGGTCATGTTCCAATTAAGAGATGGCGTTGGTGTCAGTTTAAGAAATACTTGGAAAAATCGACAAGTCTGTGAAAGTTTGGGTAGCTCAATTGGAATATTGGCACAAAAAGCGTAGGGTTGTGGGATCGAGTCCCGCGTGACTCTTAAGAAAAGTTTATTTCTTTTTAGTAATTTTGTGTTTGCGATTGTCTGTTATTGTTGAAGTTAAAACCACTTTTGTAGGTATCGAATTATAGGATGGATGAACAAAATTTTTCTTTTATTGTGGGTGACTCATTATTTTGTTATTGCTGGGAAAGCCCCAGTAATGGAGACACTTTTATGTTGAAATGGTAGCGATAGAAATTTTACTTTGAGCATCACAAAATTCGGTATTGAGTTGGACATTACAAAAATGTAAGTTCAACGTCGTAAGATAAGAGCATTGGCTTTTGTTATCGCTTGGGTATTTGCCACAGACTATGGACGTTATAAACTGTGCATAATCGAATAACATCGATTCCATGGTTTTGACAATGTAACACTAAAACTAACGGGTTGTAACGCGTTCGGAGTGGTATATCATAATCGTGATACGTACTAAAGATTGGAACTCTTTGCCTGAATCTGTGTTTCCTGATAAATTTAGGGGCCTTCAAGTCACGAGTGAATAGGTATCTTCTAGGCAAGCGCGTTACATCCTAGATCGCATGGGCACTAGGACCGTTTTTAACTTATTGGAGGCCCTGGGCATATAAGAATAATGGGGACCCTATGACTTTGACAGTAGATAAACAGGGTTTCAGATTTTTTATTGACAGTCAAAAGATAATCTTTAATTCTTACTCTAATTAAATCAGTTTTTCAGTAATAAATATCGGTATTCCTTTAGTGATCTGGCAGGAACTAGGGAGCCCCTATCAATCACGGGGCCCTGGGCATTTGCCTAGAATGCCCAGTAGGAAAAAAGGGGCTGATAATCAATTACTTTTGCAAAGGCTACCAGTTTTGTTTGAAAAAATTTAAAGCAACCCCCAGTTAACAACCCTCTCCACGTGGAAGGTTATACAGTCAATATAGAATCATGACACATAACATCAGTTATTTATTTCTATACAGTTTTCTCTTTGATTTTGGCCGATTTAGTGAGACATGGTTCTATGGTGTATTCTTATTATTGGTCGTGACTGTACAAACAGCAACAATCTTAACTGCCCCTTCAAGACCCAACAGACAGAAAGGAAGAAAGAGATGAAATTATTTTTCTCATGACAACGTCATAACAAAAACTAAAGTTTTTATGACATAATATCTTTGTGTGTGTGGTGTGTGTCTCTTGGCGCCAGAGAACTGTCACTGCTTGACGCAGAGTCTTGACCGCCGCTCTTCCAAAACAAAGAGCAACGGCAACGTCGCATGCTTTTGAATGAAATAATGATAAAAATTAATTTTACTTATCATGCATCCATAGACTTAGAAAGGTATAGATGCAGCAAGCTAATAATAATAAAGATTTCTTACTCTTGCATTATAAAAATTTATTATTAACATTATATTACTCAAATTAAACATATACTAACTTAACAAATAAACAAATCAAAAAAGCGCATAATCATTGTGATTTTTTATTACACAAACATTTGTCCTTACCGGGATTCTAACTCAAAATCTTTTCTGATTATGTTAGTAGGATCATTGCCAAACTCGACCTCATGTAGTTTGTCCTTAGCTCTTATTCCACCACGCATATGGTTTCCTCCGTTCCCAAAACTTTATCATTTCTGTTATTTAAAATATGAAGTAATAATTTTTCAGACATGCGGTAATCTATTAAATTCTACTCGAATTTTATATCTGTGACAGCGTGTCTTTTTCTGTTCAAAAACCTCGTTGTTCGAAATGCAAAGATTAGAATGGTTTTAAGGTTCAAATGTGTCTTGCTTTTAAATTTCAGGTTTACAAAAGTGAAGAAAGTAAACATTGCAATTTTTGTAGTGCAATATGAAATAATATTATATTAAATATACCTATTCTTTTGCTATAATGTTAGAGCGCAAAGCGCGTAAATAATTTGTTCGCCAGTCTGACTTAAAGTAAAATAAAAAACCAACACTTTTTTTGTAGCAATATATAATTATAAACTTTAAAAACCTTACTTACACAAAAGCACAAAGAAGATAGAATCGCCTTTTGTCTTCAATATTATAATTTTGATTGGACGGATAATATCGTAGTCCTGGTAATTTTAAAAACCAATGCTCTTTTCAGTCAAAATATATTATTACCACTTCATAACAATGTTCAAACATTGTTATGAAGAACCAACCGTTTGTGCCTTCTGCCTTTTAAAAATCGCTGTCATACGAAGATAACTGGGACCAACAGTAATAAAACACTGATGTTGTGTAAGTGGCAATTTTCGGGCTAACGAGAGGGCTGGTACGAGGGCGGCACTTAAAATTTTGGGAATCAAGGAAGTGACAACTTTACTATTTAAAAATGTATTTATTGCTTTTCGAAGTATTCTCCGCGAAATTTGACACATTTTTCCAAACGATGAAACCAATCATTGAAGCAACCATTCCATTCGGAAGTTGGGGTCTCCAAAATGGCCGTTTTGTAGGCGTCCACAGTTTCTTCAGGTGATGAAAATCCCTGACCACGCAACTTATTCTTTATTTTAGGGAAAGCGTAGTAATCATTAGGGCTTAGGTCGGGGCTGTACGGCAGATGGTCTAATAATTCTTTGTTTTCTTGCTCCAAAAACTCTTTTGTTCTGTGCGCGGTGTGAGAACTCGCATTGTCGTGATGGAGGATGATGCGGCGGTTGCAGTTCTCTTTACGGAGTTCAGAAAAGACCTGTGGCAAACAAATGCTAGCATACCATTCTGAATTCTTTGTCCCTCAAGAGGAATAGTCACAACATGGCCGGTTTTGGAGACAAACGTGGCCACCATTTTTTTACAACACTCCGTGAACACACAAACTCGTGACTGGTTTTTTGTTTCGGATTCGTACGCGTATATCCAGGATTCGTCACCTGATACGATTTTGTATACAGCATTTGAGGATCCTGCGTGGAATCTTTCGAGAGTTTTGACGCACCAAGTAACGCGAGCCGCTTTTTACTCTTCACAGAGCGAATGCGGTATCCATCGGGAAAACAACTTTTTTACACCTAATTGTTCATGCAAGATTATTTGTATTAGACATTGGCCAGGCAACTTTAGACATTGAGCCAAATTCTAAAGTTGCCTGAATTTCGCGGTATGTCCTTAATCAGCTTACGCACAGCATCAACGTTTTCTTGGGTGACCGCAGTTTTTGGACGACCTTGACGGGGAACATCACTGAGCTTGACACGTCCACGTTAAAATTCAGCAAACCAACGACAAATTGTGGTTTTGGGGCTTCATCACCAAATGCAGAAAGAATCCGATCAACACACTGTTTTTGTGTTAAACCACTTCGAAAGTAATAATAATTTCTCAACGACTAAACAAGTTTGACAAGACCTTATGACTAGACCGAGAATCTTTTTTTAAAATAAATAAATGGTATTCGATTTTTGAAACCAAGGAGTTTTCAATTAAAAAGATTTTAATATGACAGGAACAGTGGAAATATTCCATTCCCGATACTTTTAGTGCAGCCCTCGTATGTAATGGTGTAGGCTACCTTCATTTAGCCTACGCCGCTCTGTCTGCATTGATATCTGCAATTAAAGATAAAATAATACTTTAGTGCTGAATCCGTCGTATTTCATACTAAAATTTAAAATACATCACATTTTGATCGTGTCAAACATACACGGTACTGAACCGCTGAATCGCGAGTGCGGTGGAAGGTATCATGGGAGTGGGTGGCTATAATGGTTGCATCCTCCGCCTCCGTAGTCACTCGGGCTCTTGCCCCGCGAGGACGGTCTCGAAGAGCCTCGTCACCTCCTTCCTCGAACCACTGGATCCACTAGCTTACCAACCTTCTCTACAAATAATTCCAAACGAGCGACCGGAAAAATTTGACAATGATTGTTCTGACATTACTCTTATTATTGAATTGAAACAATCCCACCTTTTTGATGCGAAACTCATTAGGGTCTTAGAAAAAAGTATTAGTTCCAGTTATTATGGTTCATTTCAAAACTTTGTAACGTTACACACACATCTACAATAAAAATGACATTTATGAAGACGTCATACATCTATTCTCACTTTCTTTCAAAAAGTTGGTAGTCACGTGACAGGGGCAGTTAAGGTTGTTGCTGTTTGTACATGGTCCTTCGGGACGGATATTGTGAGCTCATAAATTTCACGTCCTTTCAACATATTTCACTTTTATTAATGAGAGTATTAACCTTGAATTGAACCTGATAAGTGAGCAGCATCCAGGGTTTTACATGATCAGCGGTAGACGATAAAGCAAGCATCCAGATTCTTATTATTTCAATTATGAACCTCTTTAATCATTCGTGGCAGATATTTTAATGGGGTCGATTTAAAACGAGCGACCAATGAATATTCAGACCAAGGACAATTGTTTGAAACATGATTTAGGAATGACAGCGCTTACTCAGCTTATGTATATCCATAAAATAGTAAAACCGATTGTAAATTAGCAATATTTCCTACATCAAATAAAAGTTTTTTAACTTATTACATTGTAAAGTCTTATACATCTTATATAGAATTAAAAAATATATCGACGGCGAAGTGCCAAGACCGAAATTCGTCGATATTTTCACTTTTTGTCATTTCGAATTGAAATTCGTCATTTGCATGTTTTAATGAAATTTCCTAAGCGTATTTTCAGTTGCAAGTACATCAAGTTAAAAAATAAATAAAGAAATTTTTTAACTAATTTTTAACTTGTCAAGAAATTTCAGCTTGTGTATTATTTTGCAGTTAGGTGTTATTGGCACTTCGCCGTCAATATATAGAAAGTAATTAATGTTATTTTTGCATTCACAGTTTAATTTTTTCTATAAAATATAAAATACGCTTGTAAAAACAATCACGCCTCCGATCCCCCAGGTGGGATTCGAACCCACGATCTTTCGCTATCCGGGCGATTGCTCTGACCGCTGTGCTACCGAGACGCTGGCAAACGTGTCGAATTTTACAAACGTATTTCAACTTCTACTATGAGCTAGTATCGTTCCACAAATGTTGAAAGTAATATTTTTACAAATTATAAACATTCGAGCAAAATGGAACCGATTATTATAAATACAACCCTATTCACCCTATTCACAAAGTAGATGTGAGGTAGTTTTGACAATAAAAACCTAACACGTATAACACTTTAAAAAAGTAGAAGTACGAAATCCAGATGGTTAAGGTAATGACGCCATGAATCCGATTCAACTGCTGACCGCTCACAAATCAAGTAGCATGAGGCCTCGGAAATGAAACAGTTCTGGATTGCATGACGTACGGTATGACATGATGCACTGTTGAACTTGGAATATGTAAGCAATATTGTTTGAAATCCACATAAATGAGTGAGTTAATATACCGATCAAAACATTTATAATCAATTAAATTCATTAATCTATAATCTAAGATCACAGTTGTTTGTGTGTTTGTCTGTCCGCTATTTTTCCCTGCTCTTTTTCCATTGTATCAATAACGTTACCATAGCAACGCGTTAACCGCAAGTAGTTCGTCTACCAGACGCTAGATGGCGCTAACGGAAAAATACGTAATAATAGAAAAAAATTAAAGAATTTTGTCCACCCGTGCGTAGCCGGGACGGGCCGCTAGTCTATAATCTAAGATCTCAAATTCGTTGTTTGTCTGTCCGCTCTTTCTTTCCCGCCCTTTTTCCATTGTATACGCGTATTATATATCTTATAGAAAATATGGCATTGTGAATGAAAAAAATAAAATTAAATACAGATATACACTAAACAAATTATAAAAGAATATAACAAAATATATGCAATGCATGGGACACATTATTAATAACGTGTATATGTATATAGATATTGAAATGCTTAACTGACACTTACTTATTTATTTATTTATTAAACAACTAGCTGACCCGGTAACACGTTGCTATGGTAACGCGTTGATAAGGTAACGTTAAAAGAGCAGGAAAAAGAGCGGACAGACAAACACACAAACAACAAATTTGTGTTCTTAGAGTATATATTTACTTGCTGGCTTACACTTTGTCCATAACGCCAGCAAGTAAATGTTATTAATACTATTATATAAAATAAAAATATCAATTATTATTGTAAAATTGTGTTATATACTAGAATACAACTACATAATGTTTTAAATAATAACTGAACTGAATAAATGAATGGCATAACGGATAATAATACAAATAAATTCAATCGTTGGAATGTGAAGAATTATCAGAATACAGGTGGTACCTTGTACGTTAAAATTAATTCAAGTCAGCTCATTTTATGTAAGTACTTATACAAACTAGTACCTTGCTACATAATTGTTCAAAGCGGTCAGCAAATATATCTATATCGAAGTAGTGAGCGAGCAAATCTAAAATGAAACGCAAAGCACGATAAGTGAAATATACATATATTTCTTAAAATTTTGATTTTATTTTTTTTTCTTCAAAAAGCGGCAAAAGTGGAACCTGGATTTTGTAAAGAAAGGTTCTATAAGCCAAGAATCAAGTTCCACTTTTGCGGTTTTTAGAAGTTATGATAGAATTTAGATAAGGTCAACTTTCATATAGATCATATGTGAAAAATCACGATAAGTTCATGATTTTTTTTCTCAAAAAGTATTTGAGTTAGACTTCTGGGAATTGAAGTCATGCCTTTTTAGGGTATAAATAATCTATTATGGTAAAAACCTAAAGGTGTCAGTTTTTTAGGTTCCATAAAACACAGTGCCACCGTGTCCCAACATAGACGCTTGGGAGCTAATAGTCCCAGCTGACTCAAGATCATTGGACTATCGATCCTGTTGCGTATGATTACCAATATAGTGTATTTCTAGCTGCATAACCCGTCTAGTTTAAGTGTATTTATTACAGGCGCATTATTTTTACACACACATATAAGTTGTTATATTTTATGGTTTAAACCCGTTTTTGCGTGTATGCTAAAGTTATAAAAGTGAGCTATCTACTGACCAGATAAATATTTTTCACTGTTAATTATTTAGTAATTAAATTTTATTGGCCTCGATATAACATTGGTAATATGCGGAATTAATGCTAAAACCAGTCAACCGTTGGTAAAACCAAAATTCATGAATGCAGCAAAATAGATAACAAAAAATAAATTACATAAATAAATTACTTTATATATGTTTATGATGAACATAAATAAACATACGTATACTAGGTCGATGCAATCGCTAAGCATAAAGCTCCGTTAGTACCATAAATTGGAAAAAAAATGAGAAAAAAGAAATCAATAATGTTTTAGTAAAGATTGAAAATCCATAATAATGAAAACGTTTAAAAGCGCGTGCTTTTACAAACTCATACAAACAAACAAAAAGAAAGTAACAAATGACAATAAATTAATACGCAATAAATAATTAATTAGTTGACATTTATTTATTATTTCTTGGATTTAAAGAAACGTTTATAACAGATGCAGTGACATTGATATAGTTTTCTTTATAAAATGGGTTTGCTCTTGATCCCAATCAAGCCCAGGGGCCAAGACAGAAGTATATAATTCAATACTTTGTAAAGTATAGAAATCTTGCAATTTTTCTAAAGAGTCAGCGGTTCAGTGAAATCGATATCTGTTGCTAAATGCAGCTCATCGTATAATTCCTGATAAAAAGACGATAAACAAAGATCGCTGTCTGAAACTTGATAGATTCCCTCGTGCCGACTGACTTAGCGGAAGAGAACGCGACTTGATTCCAGTGACAGCGAAGCGAGGTTTTTTGATAACAATATTTTCATACCAGATTGCCCAATATCAAATTGTTAGAGATTTTTTTTTATAAAATTATCTTTTCTGGCGCAGGCCTTTGGTTTGCGAAATAAGACAATTACAAAAAAAGTCCCTCGTTTTTCAGTGACCAAAAAAGAATAAAATAACCCGGCGGGGCCAAGCGAGGGGCCACTCAAAACGTGGGGGAGCATCTTTACAAATACTCTCAACATCTATGCATATCATACATCTCATTACATCTCCATAAGTAACATGCGCCCCCACGTTTTGAGCTTGAGTTTGAGTGATCGATAAAAACAATTTTCTGGAAGGAGAAGTGATGGCTAATCATAAACAAATCGTGTGGTTTCATTTTATTCAATATATCTTTTGTGTATCTGGTTATCTGTATTTATTCTATCAATTAGATATTAATATTAAATTTTAACTTATTCCCTTAAAGATAGGTATCTTGTTGTTATACTTTCCGGAGACTAATTTCGAAGAAAACTTAAAAATTGACATGAAACAAAGAGCCCATTCCGGAAACTGATTTTGGAGAAAATTTAAAAATTTACTGAAAACAAAGGCACAATTCCGGAGACAGATTTCGGAGAATACTTAAAAATTTATTTGAAACTAAGGGGCAAAAATTTTAAAGACTACGCGCGAGTTACTTACATTTGTTAGTATTTTTACGGTTTTTATAATCAGAAATATTATCCGAGTAGGTAGGTGGGTTTTACACCTACTTTCTTGATTTAGATCCTGAGAGCTAAATAGTAATTGCGATATATAAATAACGATTGACGAATATGTATAAGTATTATTTACTGGGTAGCAACGTAACAGTTCTACAAAAATCAGAGTAAATCTTACTCCAACAATAGCTATACTGAAATCTTTGGATACGTGTTCCCTTATAGCATCTCTCTATCTTCTAGGTGTGTAGAGCTATCTTTAGCTTTGAAAACAAAATAGATTTTGTGTCGTTAGTTTTAAGTGTTCGAGTTAATTGATGTATTCAGAGTTATATTGACTGTGAAGTCTTACAACTTAAATAATACCAGATTTAATGATTTAAGGTAAAAGCAGCCATTATCGAGAAAATTCGCAACATTTGAAAGTGGAATTTAAGTATTACAGGAACCGTGATAAGTTAAGGGGCTATACTAGTGTAACCCATGAAAAATTAGTGCGATTTTCGGGATTTTTTTTTAAAGAAAGTACTCGATAGAATGTTTTGAAATTTTTGGACATAATAAGGTATATTTTCAGTTATATTTTAAGATTTTTTTTTTGTGAAATAACGAAGTTATGTGCTGTTTTCGGAGGTGCCAAAAAAAATTCCCCAACTGCTGACATGATTCCGGCCGAATGAGTAGCTATAACAAAAACAATCAAAAAGGTTATTAAAGCTGAAGCTATTTCCTATACAATGAACTACGATATTTTTATTGGTTGAAAATTAACAAATAATGGCCCCTTAATGGTCATCAACATGGGTAACCTGCCAATATTTTAATCGGTAGACTCAGTAGTTTACAATATTCGTAGAATTATTAGCGCGGAATGCGATATTGAACACGATATTAAATTTTATTTGTATAGACAAAAATGTGCGCTATTAAAACATTAGAAGTCACATGTATGACGACCATTATCTTAGTCATCCTCTAATCAATGTTCCCATAAATCTAAAAGTAAGAATTAAACATCAAAAAAAAGAAAGAAAAATACACGCGCAACTTATCCGCTAAAAGAGGTTTCGCTTAAATGTGTGATGGATGCGGAAGTATAAGAACTAAACAAACTTTTAAAGTCTTTACATATGAAAGGCCGTTCTGCTGTACTTCGCCATTTCAAATCAAAACATTTTTTTTGGCTGATAATTATAATTTCAAATTACTTCTATTTTTAAAAATATGGAATTCTTTTTTCGAAAATCGTCATTTGTTTAATAGTTAGTGTTTTGTTTTCGTTGAAAATTCGAGTAATTATGGAGTATGAGTACCGTCGTGGCAGCAAAGCGGCACATGAAATAAATGAACAAAAAATATGCTTCATTTATTTCATGAAAAACGGCAATTTCATAGGTAAATACCTAATATAATATATAGCTAACCAAATAGTCATGCTTATGTATTCTCTATATATGCAACCCTATTATTCCAGATTATGGTAGCTGGTGATCTAAGAGCAGGTTCTTTAGCTCAGTTTGGGTATCAAAGTCCACAATAACTTAAGTAAGTATCATATAATAATAACTCTAAATTTCTCACCACAAACTCTTAGCCTAGTCTTACAGATACTAATCTTAGCGAAGTTTGTGTAAGACTGATGCCCGAAATAGTTAAAATAATTTACCCGTTAGCACAGCTCTCCAGGCCGACCATCTGGGGCATTTGAGGCAATCGAGATCGATTTTAGATGTAATTGTATAAATAAGAGAAATAAAATTACTAATATCAGATGGTATAAGAAATTGAAAATAAATAAGGTACAGTATGTGTGTGTGTGTTTGTTTGTTTGTGTGTGTATATGTATATAGATATTGAAATGCTTAACTGACACTTACTTATTTATTTATTTATTAAACAACTAGCTGACCCGGTAACACGTTGCTATGGTAACGCGTTGATAAGGTAACGTTAAAAGAGCAGGAAAAAGAGCGGACAGACAAACACACAAACAACAAATTTGTGTTCTTAGAGTATATATTTACTTGCTGGCTTACACTTTGTCCATAACGCCAGCAAGTAAATGTTATTAATACTATTATATAAAATAAAAATATCAATTATTATTGTAAAATTGTGTTATATACTAGAATACAACTACATAATGTTTTAAATAATAACTGAACTGAATAAATGAATGGCATAACGGATAATAATACAAATAAATTCAATCGTTGGAATGTGAAGAATTATCAGAATACAGGTGGTACCTTGTACGTTAAAATTAATTCAAGTCAGCTCATTTTATGTAAGTACTTATACAAACTAGTACCTTGCTACATAATTGTTCAAAGCGGTCAGCAAATATATCTATATCGAAGTAGTGAGCGAGCAAATCTAAAATGAAACGCAAAGCACGATAAGTGAAATATACATATATTTCTTAAAATTTTGATTTTATTTTTTTTTCTTCAAAAAGCGGCAAAAGTGGAACCTGGATTTTGTAAAGAAAGGTTCTATAAGCCAAGAATCAAGTTCCACTTTTGCGGTTTTTAGAAGTTATGATAGAATTTAGATAAGGTCAACTTTCATATAGATCATATGTGAAAAATCACGATAAGTTCATGATTTTTTTTCTCAAAAAGTATTTGAGTTAGACTTCTGGGAATTGAAGTCATGCCTTTTTAGGGTATAAATAATCTATTATGGTAAAAACCTAAAGGTGTCAGTTTTTTAGGTTCCATAAAACACAGTGCCACCGTGTCCCAACATAGACGCTTGGGAGCTAATAGTCCCAGCTGACTCAAGATCATTGGACTATCGATCCTGTTGCGTATGATTACCAATATAGTGTATTTCTAGCTGCATAACCCGTCTAGTTTAAGTGTATTTATTACAGGCGCATTATTTTTACACACACATATAAGTTGTTATATTTTATGGTTTAAACCCGTTTTTGCGTGTATGCTAAAGTTATAAAAGTGAGCTATCTACTGACCAGATAAATATTTTTCACTGTTAATTATTTAGTAATTAAATTTTATTGGCCTCGATATAACATTGGTAATATGCGGAATTAATGCTAAAACCAGTCAACCGTTGGTAAAACCAAAATTCATGAATGCAGCAAAATAGATAACAAAAAATAAATTACATAAATAAATTACTTTATATATGTTTATGATGAACATAAATAAACATACGTATACTAGGTCGATGCAATCGCTAAGCATAAAGCTCCGTTAGTACCATAAATTGGAAAAAAAATGAGAAAAAAGAAATCAATAATGTTTTAGTAAAGATTGAAAATCCATAATAATGAAAACGTTTAAAAGCGCGTGCTTTTACAAACTCATACAAACAAACAAAAAGAAAGTAACAAATGACAATAAATTAATACGCAATAAATAATTAATTAGTTGACATTTATTTATTATTTCTTGGATTTAAAGAAACGTTTATAACAGATGCAGTGACATTGATATAGTTTTCTTTATAAAATGGGTTTGCTCTTGATCCCAATCAAGCCCAGGGGCCAAGACAGAAGTATATAATTCAATACTTTGTAAAGTATAGAAATCTTGCAATTTTTCTAAAGAGTCAGCGGTTCAGTGAAATCGATATCTGTTGCTAAATGCAGCTCATCGTATAATTCCTGATAAAAAGACGATAAACAAAGATCGCTGTCTGAAACTTGATAGATTCCCTCGTGCCGACTGACTTAGCGGAAGAGAACGCGACTTGATTCCAGTGACAGCGAAGCGAGGTTTTTTGATAACAATATTTTCATACCAGATTGCCCAATATCAAATTGTTAGAGATTTTTTTTTATAAAATTATCTTTTCTGGCGCAGGCCTTTGGTTTGCGAAATAAGACAATTACAAAAAAAGTCCCTCGTTTTTCAGTGACCAAAAAAGAATAAAATAACCCGGCGGGGCCAAGCGAGGGGCCACTCAAAACGTGGGGGAGCATCTTTACAAATACTCTCAACATCTATGCATATCATACATCTCATTACATCTCCATAAGTAACATGCGCCCCCACGTTTTGAGCTTGAGTTTGAGTGATCGATAAAAACAATTTTCTGGAAGGAGAAGTGATGGCTAATCATAAACAAATCGTGTGGTTTCATTTTATTCAATATATCTTTTGTGTATCTGGTTATCTGTATTTATTCTATCAATTAGATATTAATATTAAATTTTAACTTATTCCCTTAAAGATAGGTATCTTGTTGTTATACTTTCCGGAGACTAATTTCGAAGAAAACTTAAAAATTGACATGAAACAAAGAGCCCATTCCGGAAACTGATTTTGGAGAAAATTTAAAAATTTACTGAAAACAAAGGCACAATTCCGGAGACAGATTTCGGAGAATACTTAAAAATTTATTTGAAACTAAGGGGCAAAAATTTTAAAGACTACGCGCGAGTTACTTACATTTGTTAGTATTTTTACGGTTTTTATAATCAGAAATATTATCCGAGTAGGTAGGTGGGTTTTACACCTACTTTCTTGATTTAGATCCTGAGAGCTAAATAGTAATTGCGATATATAAATAACGATTGACGAATATGTATAAGTATTATTTACTGGGTAGCAACGTAACAGTTCTACAAAAATCAGAGTAAATCTTACTCCAACAATAGCTATACTGAAATCTTTGGATACGTGTTCCCTTATAGCATCTCTCTATCTTCTAGGTGTGTAGAGCTATCTTTAGCTTTGAAAACAAAATAGATTTTGTGTCGTTAGTTTTAAGTGTTCGAGTTAATTGATGTATTCAGAGTTATATTGACTGTGAAGTCTTACAACTTAAATAATACCAGATTTAATGATTTAAGGTAAAAGCAGCCATTATCGAGAAAATTCGCAACATTTGAAAGTGGAATTTAAGTATTACAGGAACCGTGATAAGTTAAGGGGCTATACTAGTGTAACCCATGAAAAATTAGTGCGATTTTCGGGATTTTTTTTTAAAGAAAGTACTCGATAGAATGTTTTGAAATTTTTGGACATAATAAGGTATATTTTCAGTTATATTTTAAGATTTTTTTTTTTTGTGAAATAACGAAGTTATGTGCTGTTTTCGGAGGTGCCAAAAAAAATTCCCCAACTGCTGACATGATTCCGGCCGAATGAGTAGCTATAACAAAAACAATCAAAAAGGTTATTAAAGCTGAAGCTATTTCCTATACAATGAACTACGATATTTTTATTGGTTGAAAATTAACAAATAATGGCCCCTTAATGGTCATCAACATGGGTAACCTGCCAATATTTTAATCGGTAGACTCAGTAGTTTACAATATTCGTAGAATTATTAGCGCGGAATGCGATATTGAACACGATATTAAATTTTATTTGTATAGACAAAAATGTGCGCTATTAAAACATTAGAAGTCACATGTATGACGACCATTATCTTAGTCATCCTCTAATCAATGTTCCCATAAATCTAAAAGTAAGAATTAAACATCAAAAAAAAGAAAGAAAAATACACGCGCTACTTATCCGCTAAAAGAGGTTTCGCTTAAATGTGTGATGGATGCGGAAGTATAAGAACTAAACAAACTTTTAAAGTCTTTACATATGAAAGGCCGTTCTGCTGTACTTCGCCATTTCAAATCAAAATATTTTTTTTGGCTGATAATTATAATTTCAAATTACTTCTATTTTTAAAAATATGGAATTCTTTTTTCGAAAATCGTCATTTGTTTAATAGTTAGTGTTTTGTTTTCAACGCATTCGAAAATTTTTCGTCGTCATGATTAAGTTGAAAATTCGAGTAATTATGGAGTATGAGTACCGTCGTGGCAGCAAAGCGGCACATGAAATAAATGAACAAAAAATATGCTTCATTTATTTCATGAAAAACGGCAATTTCATAGGTAAATACCTAATATAATATATAGCTAACCAAATAGTCATGCTTATGTATTCTCTATATATGCAACCCTATTATTCCAGATTATGGTAGCTGGTGATCTAAGAGCAGGTTCTTTAGCTCAGTTTGGGTATCAAAGTCCACAATAACTTAAGTAAGTATCATATAATAATAACTCTAAATTTCTCACCACAAACTCTTAGCCTAGTCTTACAGATACTAATCTTAGCGAAGTTTGTGTAAGACTGATGCCCGAAATAGTTAAAATAATTTACCCGTTAGCACAGCTCTCCAGGCCGACCATCTGGGGCATTTGAGGCAATCGAGATCGATTTTAGATGTAATTGTATAAATAAGAGAAATAAAATTACTAATATCAGATGGTATAAGAAATTGAAAATAAATAAGGTACAGTATGTGTGTGTGTGTTTGTTTGTTTGTGTGTGTGTATGCATACAAGCAGAATTGAAACAACATTATTGTAGAGATATAAATAATATAATAATTGTATGCTTATAGAAAACACAAATCTACACTAATATTGAAAACAGGAAAGATTTGTATTTTTGTAAGTTTGCAATGAATAAACTCAAAAACTACTAAGCCGATTTCAAAAATTCTTTCACCATTGGAAAGCTACATTCACGTTGAGTAACATAGGCTACATTTAATGCTAGAAAAAAAATTAAAAAATTTTGTCCACGCGTGCGAAGCCGGGACGGGCTGCTAGTATACTATAATTTCTTTGAACTGTACATTACTTTAAAATTGAATCAAGTGAATACGAATGCACTTACGTGGATCGATAGGAGTTCATATAGCACAACCTGCTTCTGCGCCTTTAACGCAAATTATGAATATTTTATATGCGTTCGGACTGTGATATGTCTACTTTATTCTACAATAACATTTAATTTCTAAAACCTGTTTTGTAGTTAGAGCACTCTTATGAACTATATATAAGTATTATTATATTATCTTGTTTTGACGAACGTTTTGTGCAAGGTTAGCCATTCGTACCGACGGTCCTGGTTTCGAGTCCCAGAAAGGGCATATATATATATATATATATATATTTCTATAAATACGAAATATCTATCTATGTATCATATATGTATGTCTATCCGATACCCTAGTGTCAATAGCATAAGCCTTACTGTGCTTACTTAGGGCTAGGCTAATTGGTGTGAATGTAAGAAATATTTGTTTATTTAATATGATGTCACCTACTTCACGTCCCAATTTACTTATAGAAATCGCTTTAAAAATAATTCTGGAAATGCAAAAATTAAAGGACTAGCTACCAGTGGTCATCTGTTGCAGATTCCTGTATTTTCTTTTTCATAAATTAAATATATTTAGCGGGTATATAATGATATGCAGTAATTTTAAATATTACAGGCAGTCAAAATGTTTTTATTTGTAACTAATTAAAATTAAAAATTAGAAAGAAATTAAAAATTTCTTTTATTTTATTGATTCTCATTTGTCATTAATAATTGTCGTCTATATTATCTTTATGTTGTTGCAAGTAATCTTAAGTTTTCTGAGTAGGAGCTAAAACATCATTGCTTTGCTTAGGAGCAAATGAATCACTGAGCTTTCTCCTTTTGTGTTACAATAAAATTGTATGATTACTTCTGTACCAAAACTTTGTATGGCAAACGAAAGCTGTTGACATTGCCTTTTAAAAAAAAGTGCAATGTCTATTGAATGTGACTACCATTTATCGTAACGGTAGCCTGCCTTTCACACCGAAGTCCTGGATTCAATTCCAGAAGAAGCATATTTCTGTGTGATGATGATGCATTTGTGTCTGAGTCATGGATATTTATATCACATATCTATGCATTAATATTTCATATCTATGTATCTTATGTGTATGTTTATCCGTTACCCTTTTTTTTTTTGTTTTCGTAGAAAATGGCATTAGGCATTACCCATTTATCCCATGGATCATCTTCAATGACGCCATGTCTGTTACGCCATAACTTCCCGAGTTCTTAACCGATTTTAATATTTTGATGAGGATTCGAATCATCACATTTAGGACTAGATCGTGACGGATTTTGAAATTCGCAATAATAAAAAAGTGATGACACAAAAAATTAGCTGTATGTGATTTCCTTTTGAAACAAAAAGTGCGCGCTTTTTGAAAGTTTTTATTCTTATGGAATTTTAAAATTTACTTAAATTATTGATATTTTTTAGTTTTATGCTCCGCTCTTATATAAGGTGCTAGCAAAGCTTTATGCTTAGCAACTGCATCGACCAAGTTATTATTATTATATTATTGTTATTAATTATAATTTTGGTTTGCATATAATTAATTTTCAAACCGTAACATTTTCATTTGGCAAAATTTGGCACAACATGTGTCTCTTGAAAATGTTTATACTATTTTTATATACTATTTTTTAAGCAAATAAACATTATTCTCTTCTTTTCTGATAAACGAGCTATTTACATTGGTAAATAGCTCGTTTTTCAGAATAAAAGAGATTAATGTTTATTGGGAGATGATGTATTAGTACTACGAATGAATAGTACTTATAAATCTTTTCCTGGTTTTGCCACAGTCTTCTTGGTTTCTTGAGAACTTCTAAAACTTTGGTTTTCAGGGTTTTTTTTAAATTATGTTCGTTTTCAGCTCCCTTTAATAAATTATTAGAAAGTCTCAAAGGAATAAACAAAAAAATTAAATCTTTATCTTTGGAGCTTCTTATTGGATGCGATGCGAAGCAGAACCAGTGAACTGTGCGTAAAGGGTTGCATTAATATTATATTTAATATCCCATGAAGAATATGGCCAAGTGCGAGTTGTAGTTTCGGAGAAAAGTTTCAAATCAAATTAAATGTTTTTTATTGTGAAATACCGTAGAATGGGGTTACTTTAAATCGCGGGGCGACATTGATCGATACTTCTTTTACAAACTTCGGTGCAAATATTGAAAAGACCGAACGCAATAGCCAACTTTTTTTTTTCGTGTTGGCAACACTGATCGTCAGCTATCTTTCCCTTAGAAGCAAAGGCGTGTGCGGCGGCTCGTTTTGCATAAAATAATTGAAAAGGTGAGTAACTACATATTAATATCTTTTTTTAGCCTGCAAAACTTTGTCCGCAACTAATTAGCTATGTATATAGGCATAATGCAATTTATATTCGGTTAATTTAACTTTAATTTGTAAACTATAAAAAAATATTGTGATTTCCTAATCTCAAGATTTGCTTGTGTTATTGGCAAAAACTTAACGCGGGGTGACATTGATCAGTGATTAAAGTAACTCTACGTTTTAAAGTAAGGATATGGTTAACTACTTTTATCCGATTCTTATGATTCTTTATATATTATTATTATTAATTTATTGCTTCAGAAACATCATGCCGCGAGATTACAAAAAAAACCTGGAACGAGAAGATATATAAACTACAGTGGCGAATTATTAAATTAAGCTTTGTCAAGAGTAGTGACAGGAGCTATGTCTTTACGGGCCGCATCCAGAGAATATGATATTCCCTTTGGAACTCTATACAATAAATATAAAGGAAACTTTACTAGAAATCCAGGTGCACAACCCATTTTTAGCCATACCGAAGAAAAATCTCTGTTGAAGGCAGCAAAATGTTCTGATTGGGGTTATCCTTTAATCCGAAAAGGACTGATTAGAATACAATTTTCTGTGATTTGATAGTTAAACTATTGCTTATTTCAAAGTAAAAACAAATTTTGTTCCTAAGTTGTAAAATAAAGGCTGATTAGAGTAAAATCTGTTTGATTTATATGATCAAAATTACCCTAAAGCATTAAAATGCTTATAAAATGAAAAATTACCGGTCGATTTTTTTGATTATTTTTTTTCCGTAGTATTGTTTCGGGTCCACTTTCGAATTCCATTGTAAAATCATGGATGATCAAAGTATCCCCACTCACGGTTTGACTTTGATCGAGTACTTTTTATTTTATTTTTCTTAAATTATTAAAATTTAGCGTGTTTCAATTAGCTTAATCAAATCTACACAAAAAACCGATAATTATACTTTTAAATAATAATAATCTCGCTAAAAATGAGAATGCTACAGTCATATAAAGTTAAAAATTGATCAAAGTATCCCCATTTTACGGTAATGATTATTATACATATATTATTGAGGTCTAAAATGTCTTATTAAATATCCACCTTTAACAAGATGAAATACTTGTGAGATTACAAAAATATAGTTAAATTTACAATAATGATTACATAAAAAAACAAAAATAGTAGGTTTGTAAAATCCAAAATATTTTGATGTCAAAATTATTCGATTTCATGACCGTTTGGTGCAACGGCGGTTCTGGGTTCGAATCCCGGATAGTGCAGTTGTTTCTATGTATGAAGAATACGAGCATTTGTACCTGGGGTATTTATATATATTTCTATAAATGTTACATATCTTTGTACCATATATGTATGTATATCTCGACTTGTCCATAGCACAGAGTTCGATGTGATCATGACTAGTTTTTTAGCTTGAATATGAGACCCTTATCTCATTTAGCTAAAAAAACTAGCTTTTGCGTCATGATCACATCGAACCCTGTTATATGGATAAGTCGATTTTTTTATTTAATTTAATGAGATAAGGTCTCATTTTGCTAAAAAACTAGTCATGATCACATGATCACATCGAACCCTGTTATATGGATAAGTCGATTTTTTTATTTAATTTAATGAGATAAGGTCTCATTTTGCTAAAAAACTAGTCATGATCACATGATCACATCGAACCCTGTTATATGGATAAGTCGATTTTTTTATTTAATTTAATGAGATAAGGTCTCATTTTGCTAAAAAACTAGTCATGATCACATGATCACATCGAACCCTGTTATATGGATAAGTCGATTTTTTTATTTAATTTAATGAGATAAGGTCTCATTTTGCTAAAAAACTAGTCATGATCACATGATCACATCGAACTCTGTTCTATGGATAAGTCGATCTATTCGTTACCCTAATATCTATAACACAAGCCTTACAGTGCTTACTTTACGCTAGGCTAATTGATGTTAATGTAAGAAATATTATATCTTTATAAAATATGTCTTGTTTATATTAAGAATAATATTAAATTATAATAACAATTGGTTAATAAAGTAATTATATCGAAAAAAATCAATAATTATGACGTCATATCCCAGTTTTTTAAGGAAGTTTTGTATAAAATTCATTGTTAATCAGTAGTTTCACTCAGCGTTTCTTAAATAAATTAACAGATTTTTTTTTTTGATTTTTTAATACTTTATTAGCCATACAAAAGAAACTATTGCTAAAGAGTGCAGTTATGTAAGAGCGCATAATTTGTGCTGCAAATTAAAACACTTTTGTACTTCACTGTGTAGATGAATTTTTGTAAGTGTTCACTGTTATCTATAAATTATAATAAATGGACAATTATTGAACTATCAGATATCAATAAATAAAATAAAAGTTTTTTAATTTATCAACAGAGCGATTAACATGTTAGCGATGCATTAATTCACCGTACGGGTGCCGGGGTCATCGTGTAGCAGAGAAACTTCAAACAGATACCGAGATAGGACTGTAGGTTTAAGGGTCCCCCTTTCCGATACAAATCAACACTCACATTCACTAGTATAACTCTCCCTGTCTAATATAGCTCTGGATATTCGTTCTTTTATAATATATTTTATGCATTTTCAATGCGATCTTATAAGATAAATTATTATAATAGAAAAATACTAGAAAAAATCGACTCGGGTCACATTGAAAATGCATAAAATATATAAAAATTATAAAACTAAAATGGCTGTTTCATCTCAATCGATTGACCAAACATTTGTAAAAATGTTTCTTTCGAATACGAGAGGATGTTCCTCTCATTGATGAAACAACGCTGGCCTACAGCGTAAAATCAGGAAGGTACTAGAAAATTTCGACGAGTGTTCGCAAGGCTCGGTAGCTCAATTGGGAGAGCATTAGACCGGATTTCCAAAGGTTGCAGGTTCGATTCCCGCCTGAGAATTCACTTGTGACCCGAGTCGATTTTTTCTAGTATTTTTCTATTATAATAATTTATATTCGTTCTTGTATAGAATGCTGCACTTTTAGGTTTTTCAGCAGGTTGTAGAGATTATGCTGGTATCCCTCTCGCTTCCACTTCTACAGTGTGAAGATAAACATTACCATAAAAGGGAATTCAATTATAACGTTAAATCTAACATCTAGCGGGAAAATTGTCTAGCGACGATGAGCGATTACGTCATTTTGGGATGTGTAGATCAAGTGATAGAAGAAAGTTGTTGGATCTCACGTTTTTACATAAAATTATTAATGGCAATATTGATTGCCCAGTGTTGCTCTCGAAGATTCATTTTATTGCAACTGTGAGGCCTCGTCGTTCTTCTGCATTTTCCCCATTTTCGCTCAAGTGTTACAGGAGAAATTAGGGTTGGAATTGTTCACTAAACCAAATGTGTAAATTCTATAATAATCTGGTTAAGTTACATGATAGTATTGACATATATGGCTGTATCAGAATAAAACATTTTTTTACTCCTTTACTTTCCGGCTCCTGTAAAGGAGTCGAAACGTCAGGATTAAATATAAAATAAAATAAAACATGCGCAAAAAACCGTAAAAAAGTGTTTTATTCTGATGTGTAATGTGCGCGGAAGTGTAAAAACTAAATATATATGACTGTAGTTCGTTGTCTTTTAAAAAAAAGATTATTAATTCATTGGATAATATGAATTAAATTAATTAATTATTATAGGTTTATATTATTAATGTCACACTAATTAAAATGTAATTGTTTTTGTTTATGTAATTCAATTGTCTATTTTTATTGTTTGTTATTCTAAGTTAATATTTTATATAATTATATTATGCATGCTTATTTAAGAAATGCATGCGGTGGCGACCTATAATTAAAATAGCACCTAATTAGTACAGAAGAATGTACTGTATATTGTAACGGTGTATATTTTGTTGGTTGTTGTTAAAATAAATAAATAAACAACTTTTAAGCAACAGAATTGATTTTTGAGTTGATATTAGTAATAAAATATTTTGACTACGAAGCTTAAGTCGTAGACTTCTTATACCACAGATACTAAATAACATTTTAAATAAATGAGACAAAGTCCAATTTACAGTAGTTCTACATTATTTATTAAATTTTGCTTCATTGCAAATGGAAGCAATCATGTTCAAACTCAAAAACACCATTTTCATAATTACTCTTGCTGGATTCGCAGTGAGACTACGGCGTAGTATCTCGTAGTCGTAGCGTAGCATGTAGTTCGTAGGGCTTAGTTTTATCCGTAGCTTCTCACAGTAGTTTTTAATGTTTACGATAGGGTTTGCACATATTTTAATTTTGGATGATTTTCATAATTATTTATTTTTAATCTTAATATATATAAATTACGTGTCACGTTGTTTGTCCGCGATGGACTCCTAAACTACTTAACCGATTTTGATCAAACTTCGTAACTATCTGTTATTTGATCTAACTTAAAAGATAGGATAGGTTTTATTTTAATTTATAACACAGCAACGCGTGGCTGGGTCAGCTAGTATACTATAATATTGAAATTTAACACACCATAAGTGTGACTTATTCCACATAAAATTCATGAGTGACCTTCAAACACATAAAACAAACCTTCGTATAGTTAAGAGGTCATAAAAATCGCCCTTGTAATCTCACCATGTTTGACCAAATAATTTAACACCTTAACGCCTTGGCATAAGGTATGTTAAAAAAATAATATTTGCCCTATGTACCTACTGTTACGCGTTAAGCACGGTAACTGCGACGCGAGTCCGCGGTTCACCAGTCAGTATCGCGCGGGCTGTCGTCGGAGACACACGTCCTTCTCGGTTGAGTCGCCCTGGAGAACTTTTACGCTGTGCTTACGTGCTTGGCGAGTTTTTGTTTTCGAGAATCAAAACAGCGTTAATGGAAGGTACGTGCTCTATTGTTTTCTTTTATAGAATATAAAACTATTATGTCAGGAGAAATATTTCTAGTGAAAAATATTTTATTTTTTAATGAAAAATAGTTCTGTAGTAGATATTCCAAATTATAATTAAAAAAAATTGAAGTTATAACATAATTTTATTCAATAATATTATCATCTTAAATCTAAAATAGCCTTAAATATGAAAAAGATCAGCTTGAGGATTCGTAGCAAAACTCCGAATAATGCGAGTTTCAAACAAAAGTTTTTAATTTAATTAACACTGTTATTATCTTTTATATTTCAAAAACAATGTGAGTAAATTAACCAATATCATCAGACAATTACTTTCCTTTCATAACTGATATTTTTGAAGATATTATATATTATTTTTATCGATCTTTTCAGTTGGAATCCACAGAAAACTATGAATTTATAAATAAGCATAGAGTAAAGAAAAACTTATAAGAAATTGTTTATTTTTATTATGAAGCATGTACAACATATGTTAATTTTAGTAAAAATATATTTATGTCAAAAAGAAGTGTAATCGATTCTGATAATTCCAATTTTTGGTGTCTCGTAACGTTTTTGAGTTGTATTTGCTACAATCCTGATTATGTTGGGTAGGAGTTGTCAAAACTATTGATTTAATGATAAATGTAACTCATTAAACATTTTTACAAACTTATGTTTCGCTAATATTTAAGCACCATATTAACTCACTGATTATTAACTTAAAATAACACTTTTCTTATTAATTTTTATGTTAGGACTGTTACTGATTAAAAAAATATTACTTTATGTTAAATGAGTTCTATTTTTCTAAGTTTATAATTGTAACGATATAACAAACATATATATTCACATTTCTCCTCTCATGCACACCCACTTCCCTATTATACTTTTATCTTTATTTATTCATAACATCCACGGTTGCCTGGAAGAAATTGCTGTTTAGCAATAATGCCGTCTGTCTGTGTACTTTCCTTTGTTGTATTTGCTTTTTTTCCTGTATCCTATTTGTGTATGCAATAAAGCGTAATTTATTTATTATTTAAGCAATCACGCAACTAATTATTCAAAACACTTTGAGTGGTTATTTTTTTGCTGTCACATGTAATATTATTCGCCTTATATTAAATTTGTTGGAATTCTCTTTCCACTATAAAGTTATGAATTGTATATTAAGAAAATGTTCTTAGGTTTATACAAGTAAGGTTCATTTTAGTAATTAATGTCTTGCAGACATGCCATCTTCATGATGACATATATAATAGAGTAACTTTTCTACTATTTAAACGCAACTTGTATTTATTTTGGATTTAACCAAAATAATACTAGATGACGCTATAGCAAAAGAATAAATAAAACATAATAAATAAAAAATACATACATGATAATTAACCGTTGTCGCCGTATTTGCGACATTAAAATGCTAACATTAAATCTGTTGTCGCGGCTACGGCGACACGGTTGTTTTACTGACTCAGTACCTTTTACACTTGGTGAATGAAATCGTCTGTGTATTATAATAAGGTCTTTATTTAGTTTGTTATCGTTACAATTATAATATTTTCTTTATAAAATAGCTGAGAAATAAATGTTTTGTTACATTGGAACGACTCCATTTTTCTTTTACATCACAGGTATGCACTATGATCTGAGTTACTATGCTGGGTGCAAAGGGTTAACTGCTTAAAATAATAAATCCTCTAAATCAATGTCCATTAAAGCTTACAATCAATAATCGGAATACTTAAAGGCTGATACTAATAAAAGTAAATATATTATTATTTAAAGTCGCTCCGTGATCATGGCACTTGCAACAGTGCCGAAATATCGGAAACTCAAAAACAAGGTACATGGTAGCAATCCCGTAAATAACTTATATTACTATAATGTTAGTGACCATGAAAGTTTAAAACAATATAATATTTAAAAAAAGTTTTTATTAGCAAAATGTTACTACTTTAAAGAAGAAAAGCATTAAAGATAAATTTAAATGAACTGCATGCCCCTCTCTCTTCCTTGTTGTTGTGCCTAACAAGGTAAAACCATTTTTTCTCGAGAAAGAATTATATTATATAATAATATTTATAATTACTAGCTAACCCGGCCACGCGTTGCTGGTATGGTAACAAACACACACACACAAACAAAGTATTGTCATAATATAATGTAGATAATATTTCTTACACTCGCACTAATCCGCCAAGCCCAAAGCACTATAAGGCTTGTGTAACGGATACTAGAGTAACGGATACATACGTATATGATACATAAATAATTTCTAGTAATATATAGAAATAACCATAACTAGAGCGAATGCTTGTATTCATCATACAAACATTTACTCTTTCCGGGACTCGAACCCAGGATCGTTAGTGCTAAAGGCAGCATGCTACCGTTGCACGAAAAAAACGTCGTTGTATACTTGTCTAAGTATTCTATCCGTTATTTACCATCCGTAGTACCAGTTGTTACAGATGGGTATTAAATAAAGCACTGACGGATCTCACAACTATTGTTTTTTTTAGTAAATAGGTAAACGCTTGACCGCTATCTCGTCTGATGGTAAAATGAAAATGAAAATAACTTTATTCAAATGCACTTAAAATAATTTGTTTTGTTTCGTTCAACATTTTTACCCATTCAGGACGTCTTTTAACTGACCAGAAGAATGGGTCAAGAAACTCATCAGCTTTAACAGAAGTAACGACATTTACAATATAATACGTCGTCACCATGCATAATCCACATAATAAAAAACAAAATTATTTTGTTATAACAATACTAAGTGTTATGATATCATTATTTCGTTAATTACAACAAAGTCAACGAGTAGGGTAAAGGCACCAGTGGTCAGCCTCATAACAACTTTTTGAAGTTTGATCAGTTGCCATTTCTACAGCATATGTCAGATAATGAAATGTACAACATGATTGGATTTATTGTTTATAATAGTTTTTAAAAAATATATGTCAAAAACAAGAATTTTCCTAATAAAATATATAATTACGTTTAAATAAAAAATGGCACTTTGTCCCAGTGGACAGCCTCTAAAAACCAGTAAACAACCTCGATGAACCCAGTGCTCAGCCCTTGTAAGTATGAAATATTTATAAAATGTATGTTTATAATCATTGATTATAAATATACATTTTATAACTGTTTCAGGTAAAACTTAGGTATTGCTTATAGATTCTCATACAAATAACCACATTCGTCCCTAAAAATACCATTTAAATAAGATCGTGGCTGAGTACTGGATCTTCAACACCCAGTGATCAGCCGCATGAAAAAATAATTTAAAATGTGGCTGATCAGTGGGTTTTTCGACCATTAGGAAATGTTTGTCGTACTAAATTTGGAAATTTATATTTATCGGTTCTAATGGTGGTCTTGTAATTTCAAAAATAATCGAAAAACTCAGTTATCAGCCGCGGGGCTGTCCATTGGATCTTTTGTAAAAAAGTGGTATCCAATGGTCAGCCCCCTCAATTGATACGTAAAAAAGCGATATTTTTATCAAAATTTAATATAATTTAATACACGAACTAATGTATAAAGCTACCATTTAGAAAACACAATCACATTCCATAATAAAATAGGTTATTTCTTACCTGTTAAGAGAACACTACGTGTAATAAAAAATATGGCGGACTTGACAGTATTGCTCTTGTCGTTGGACAGCACCGATATGAAAGAGTTTATTTCTACCCCCTGATCCCCTGCTGCTCCTGTCGCGTGACACATTAACCAATGAGGAATCAAAGCGTCTATTTAAGTGCAAGTGATTTGTTTATTTTGATTATAGCGATATTTATGGCCAATTAACGATGTAAAAGGCTGAACACTGGTGCCTGGCTGGCCACTGGTGCCTTTACCCTACGTATCCCTGAAACTTTTAAGTAAGTATCCCATTGAACATTGCAATACAGGGAATAAACGACAAATTTAAGAAAACAACAAGATATATGTTTTGTTAGCGACGATACCATCTAAGATGTGAAGCGCTTGCCTAAAAGATTAACTCGTGATTTGAAGACTCCTAAATTGTATTTCTCAGGAAAAACAGGCGTAAGCAAAGAGTTCCACCGCTAAGGTACGGATCACAAAATTGGAACCAAAATTATAAGTAGCCACAAAATACACAAACGCAGTTTTAAACATTACTCACTGTTAGTTACTACAATAGTTACTTTAATATTTAATTTTTATAGCATAAGCGTGCGTTCGGTGTTTGGAGACTGAGACGAAAGAGAGATAGAGCGAGAGAGTGATATATTTTTTAAATTGTTTAAACGTATTCAGTTCCAGCACATAACACATTTGAATAAAATAACTTTTTTACGGATTTTGCGCATAATTTATTTTATACTAGCTTTTACCCGCGGCTTCGCCCGCATTTTTTTTTTTCAATAAAAAATATCCTATGTTCCTTCTAATATCTCCAAGAATATATGTATGAAGTTTCATGATGATCGATTTAGTAGTTTTTGTGTGAAAGCATAACAAACAAACTTACATTCACATTTATAATATTAGTAGGGATTTAATCCTGACGTTTCGACTTCATTTTCGTTTTTTTAAACGGTGAAGCAATATTAAAGACAAGCTGTGCTTAGTTTGAAACTAAAAAAATGATAAAATAAATAAATAAATATTTACATTCACATCGAATAGCCTAGCCCAAAGTAAGCACTGTAACGCTTGTGTTATGGATACTGGGGCAACGGATAGACAAACATAAATAAGTAATATTTATAGAAATATATATAAACATCCATGACTCAGGTACAAATGCTCGTATTCATCACACAAACATCTGCCCCTTCCTGGGTTCGAACCCAGGACCATGTTGACAGGAAAGGCAGGATCGTTACCGCTGCACTAAATGGTCGTCGAAGTGAGTTTTTTAATTTTTTTAGCCTAAAATCTAACTTAAAACTCCCATGAATATAAAGATTTATTTATTTATTTACTTACAATTCATAACATGTGATAAAAATAGAAGTCATCATAATTTTTTTAAATATCTGGGGGCACGGCAGTGCCCCCGCCAAGTCAAGCAAAAAAGCGGCACGGATGTACCATCCTTTTCTCGAAGCAATTCAGGCCATTTTCGACCCCCTGTAATTTCGTTGTGGATAAAACTAGAAGACTGAATTTTCAGTAACCATGCAGGCATTGTAAAGACACGGTATATTTCAAATTTCATTCAATTTGAACTAGTAGTTTAAGAATTATAACGGGTAAAATTTCTTAATTTTGTCACTCACTGACTCACCGATCATCAAAATTCTAAGACAGTTCTAGCAGACCTAGAAGCTTCAAATTTGGAATATAAATAGTGTTTGGTGTATGAATCAAGGAAAAACTAAAAAAAATACAAAAAGCAATGAGATCCCGTCAAAAACAATACTTGACTGACTCACCGATCATGAAAATTCTAAGACACTTCTAGCAGACCTAGAAGCTTCAAATTTGGAATATAAATAGTGTTTGGTGTATGAATCAAGGAAAAACCAAAAACAATACACAAAAAGCAATGAGATCCCATCAAAAACAATACTTGTCAAAAAAACCAAGTCTCGCAACTCAGTTGTTCTACGGTAAAAAGTTGTGAGATCCATATAATACCAAGTCGGTTATTAATTTATTCAGTCCCTACTTAAGCGAATTTCTGTCTTAATACGTCCAGTCCCTAA
Source organism: Calamotropha paludella (assembly GCA_927399485.1). Lineage (NCBI taxonomy): Eukaryota > Metazoa > Arthropoda > Insecta > Lepidoptera > Crambidae > Calamotropha > Calamotropha paludella. The sequence goes on from OV656822.1 coordinate 2,221,515, forward strand.
GACCACGATCGTGGTCCATAACAATTGAAAAGCAATTGTGTCTGGAATCTCCGTACTCGAAGCATTAAGTTGTTACGTAATAATTAACAGCATCTTATAGTGACGCATATCAATATTAAAAATCTTTATTGTTTTATATAAATATATTGACTCGGCCATCGCACTAAATAATTTAATTTTCACGTGTTTTCATGCGATGGCCGAGTCAATAAATTTATATAAAACAATAAAGATTTTTAATATTGATATGCGTCACTATAAGATGCTGTTAATTATTACGTAACAACTTAATGCTTCGATTACGGAGATTCCAGACACTATTGCTTTTCAATTGTTATGGACCACGATCGTGGTCTTAGGGACTGGACGTATTAAGACAGAAATTCGCTTAAGTAGGGACTGAATAAATTAATAACCGACTTGGTATTATATGGATCTCACAACTTTTTACCGTAGAATGACTGAGTTGCGAGACTTGGTTTTTTTGACAAGTATTGTTTTTGATGGGATACATATGACACTGAACAATGACATGTACTTTGAAGGGCACAGCAATAATCTTTTATCTTAGTTACATCTACATGATAAATTGATAATTTTAGAGTTATTATCAGCTCGAAAATTAAACACCAATTTTTCTTTATCTTCCCAAAGTCACGTTTAACATGTCACTAAGTAATGAAAGTTGATTAAGTAAAATATCCGACATAACAGTCTATTGCTAAATGCATTTCTATATTATTGTTTTTAAATTTCTTTAAAGACTGAATCATATTATAAAGAATATAAGAAAGTACATAATTCGCACCTACGGTGCTATAACGTCACTTATGCAAATGGTGTAATATTTCAGGGGGAGCATTTAAAAATTGAACATCCTTACAACATATGGTTTTTCTCAGCTAAACAAATAAAATAATTAAGCTACAACTTTGAACTTCATTTTAGAGTAAAAGCAAGCAAAGTAAAGAGGTAGAGTAGAGGTAGGAGTATTTTCTCATACTCAGTTCAGTTTTGTCTAAAATTACATAAGTGACGTTATTGCACCCTAGGTGCGAATTATGTAGAAAATAATAAAAAAACTTAAAAAATAGTATCTGTTATCAACCTGCCTTTGTGTACAAAAAAAGCATGCGTGTGCGCAATTAAAAAATATTTGAATCTGTGGTAACATTCGTAAAGACGGATACGTCACATTTTTCAATTATCGTAAATATTGTCGCGAATTTCTACTTACAAAACAAAATCTTGCGCTAGGTTTTGTATGAGGATTGGTGATGACATTTATTTATATACTAGCTTGATCACGCGTTGCTGTGTTATAAATAAAATGAAACCTATTCTATGTCCTAAGTCGTTACGAAACCAGGAGAAAGAAAAAAAAACATTAAAATCGGTTGAGCAGTTTCGGAGTTCGTCATGGTCAAACAGTGTGACAGCTAATTTTTATATATGTATACTAGCTGACCCGGCCACACGTTGCCGTGGCTCAGTTATTATAATTTGCACTATATTAAAATGGTTGTAGCCTCAGTTACCCCTTATTACATCTGCTACCTGCCAATAAAAGTCCCGTCAAAATCGGTTCAGCCATTTCAGAGATTAGCCGGAACAAACAGACAGACAGACAGACAAAAATTGTAAAAAGTGCGCTTAAACGAAACAGCAGGAGCAGGCATACATTTTCGCCGCGTGCTAGAAAGAGAGGGGGATATTACTTCCTCTTGTACGCCGCGCCGGCAGTCTGCTCTCCCTCCGTCTTATGAATTTTCGATCAGGTCACGTGTACTGACCCGAGTTTAACATTTTTTACCCATCCTAAAAAGTGCTCAACGCCGCTAAAGAAGTTTTCACTTCAAAAACATTATAAAATATAACTTTTTGAATAGTATAGAATAGAACATTTGTGTTTCATGTGGTAACAAAACAGATCACATTTAAAATTGAGTACAAAAAAACAAAATCTCTCTTTTCTACTAAACATTAAAAACTATAATCATACATACAATCCGATTATTATTATACTTAAATTATTATTATTGTTAAAATACTATTTTTTGTTATTTTAAGTAAAGTAAAACTATGGTTTGTATAAGGAAAAAAAAATACAATAATAGAATATTTACTAACTTTCCCTTAGAAGTATTTATTTTGTCTCAAAAAAACAACCAGCTCGGGTATGTTTCCAGTAATTTGATTGTAAGTGGACGATATTCTAGGGATTGGTTGATGGAAGCCTAGATTTGTAGGACACGGGCGGATACTAAGAGGTTAGGTAATGCGGGATCTAGGGTATTTAGAGGGTAAAGCTTATAAGACCAAGTATTGAAGACCTAGAAATTGTACCATTGAGAACTACATGCAGGAATGTCAGATCAGCTAGATTTCTTCGGTTACGTAATGATATTTACTTTGTTTTATACTATTGGCCCGTCCCGGCTTCGCACGGGTGAACAAAATTCTTTAAATTTTTTCTATTAATAAATATTTTTCTGTTAGCGCCATCTAGCGTCCGGTAGACGAACTACTTGCGGTTAACGCGTTGCTATGGTAACGTTAATTGATACAATGGAAAAAGAGCGGACATACAAACACACAAACCACTGTGATCTTAGATTCTAGACTAGCGGCCCGTCCCGGCTTCGCACGGGTGGACGAAATTCTTTAATTTTTTTCTATTAATAAATATTTTTCCGTTAGCGCCATCTAGCGTCCGGTAGACGAACAACTTGCGGTTAACGCGTTGCTATGGTAACGTTATTGATACAATGGAAAAAGAGCGGGAAAAGAAGCGGTCAGACAAACATACAAACCACTGTGATCTTAGATTATAGATTTACAGGTAGAGATAACTCTCATCAGACTTTTCATACAAGCCCGTTAGTTAAGGGTACTATTGATTTGGACATCTATTTGGTCAATGAAACTTCGCCTTGGTCTTTCTTTGCCAACTTACCCATGCATATTTTTTCAGAAATTTGACTTGAAAATCCCCTTTAGCCACTTGTCAGTAAACAGTCCTATTGCTGCGCGATTTGTGAAAAAGAAATGTCGGACTTTTAGATAAAAATGCCATTTTCTCGCTAAATAATGAAGCTATGACCAAACAAAAAATACTACCGTAAAGCTGATTAAATAAAGAATTCACCACACAATGTTTGGATCTCTGTAACTTAAACATTAATCGTAATTTAAAAAAAAACAGTAGGCCACGCGTAAATTTGAATATGGTAGCAATTTTATAATTTTCTTTATATATTTTATGCATTTTCAATGCGATCTTATAAGATATTTAAGAGGAACATCCTCAATGAGAGGAACATCCTCTCATTGATGAAACAACGCTGGCCTACAGCGTAAAATCAGGAAGGTACTAGAAAATTTCGACGAGTGTTCGCAATCGCTCGGTAGCTCAATTGGGAGAGCATTGGACCGGATTTCCAAAGGTTGCGGTTTCGATTCCCGCCTGAGAATTCACTTGTGACCCGAGTCGATTTTTTCTAGTATTTTTCTATTATAATAATTTATGGTAGCAGTTGCTCCCGTGGACTGACAAAAGGTTATCTTATTAAATCTAGATCCTAATTACTTCGAATAATAATTATTAGCTTTCGATGTCATAGAATATATGTAGAGACCCTTCTTTATGATGACATTACATTAAAATTTTGAACGATTGTGACAAAATAGCAGAGACAGTGGATAACGCAGTCACTGTCGCGATCATAAAGCATTTTATCCTATAAAAAACTTATCTATGACACAAAGAAAACTAAACGAAAATCGGTTCATCCATTTGGGAGCAAGAATACCACAGACAGATAAACTTAAAACGGGGGGTTTTAAGTTTATCTGTCTGTGCTTTTTGCGTCGGGGGATCATAAAGTACTTTGTAATTGTGATTATCTTTTTAGAAATGTCAAATGTTTGAATATATCTTTTTTATAGGGCTTTAAAACCCTTTAAAACAAATTATGACGTGGTTTTATGAATAAGTGAGTTTTATTGTAATATTGAGCCGTAATTGGAACAGTACGTAGTATTTTTACTTTATGTGATATAAAGTAACAGGTATTAACCACAGAGAAAATATAAAGGTACTTCGTAAATTATTTTAATAAGTACGTAATCACTATCTAAATTTCAACCTACATTAAACAATTTAAAACATCCAAGGCTATTGAAATTCCACCAGTGGCTGTATAAATTTCAAAAACAAGGTAACATTCCGATGGATATGAAGATAAAAGAAAGCGAACAACTTTGTTCTTTTATAAACTTTTTTAATTTGATCTTTTATCTTTTCAAGGTCTAAGTTATCATATAAAAAAATATTTAAATCAGAATCATAATTAATTAAATAATTAACAAAACCGCTAAAGAGTGGAACTCTTTGCCTGAGTCTGTGTTTCCTGATAAATACAATTTATGAATGTTCAAGTCACGAGAGAATAGGTATCTTCTAGGCAAGCGCGTCTTATCCTAAACCGTATCATCGCTTACCATCAAACAAGACAGCGGTCAAGCGCTCACCTATTTACAATTATAACAAACATAAATAAATATATTTGTCTGATATTTTTTTATTGCTGAAAGTTGGCAAACAAGCAAACTGCCCACCTGATGGTAAGTGGTAACAGTCACCTATAATACATGTGGCTCTTGTGAGATTCGCAGCAAAACTGCAACCCCCACAAGAACCACAGTGTACGTTGCCGACTTGTGACACAAGATGTAAAGTCACTGTACCCAGTAATTTCACTGCCATATCTTACCCTTCAAACCGGAACACAGCAATGCAAGCACTGCTGCTTTGCGGCAGAAATAGGTAAGACGGAGGTACCTAAGCAGACGACCCTGGTACAGAGTCTCCCGCCAGTAAAATCATACAAACATTTGATATTTCTGAAAAAATAATCACTTATTTTATAAGATAAAATGGTTAATGACTGCGAATATGACTGCGTAATCCACTGTCTCTGTTATTTTGTCATAATCATAGAAAATCTTGTAGGCAGGCGCGACACATCCTAGATCGCATCGTCGCTTAACATCAGGCGAGATAGCGGTCAAGCGCTTACCTATTCACGATTAAAAAAAAGGTGTCAATAAGTTTAGTTAACAAGAGGAATTCTTCAAAACGGTTGAGTTATTAGTTCTATGCAATAGTACCCTCATTGCAGAAATTAAGCTCAGATGACTTGCAACTTTTTGTAATTGTACAGTAGCTGCCTTTTCCGCGCAAAGTTTGTGCACGGAATGTTCAAACATTTAAGTTCAAATACTTTCAAAATAGAAAGCTGATTATGAAATTTTCTGTTTACATTAATTATTTTATTTTAATGAAGTTACCGAGGCTTGTGAACACCTGTCGAAATTTTCTAGCGCTTTTCTACTTTTTACGCTGTAGGCTAGCGTTGTCTCATCAATGAGAGGGACACCCTCTCGTATTCGAAATTCCGATTGTACTCCGCCTAAGAATTTACTTGTGAGCCGAGTTAATTTTTTCTAGTATTTTTTTATTAAATTAATTTATCACATAAGATAGCATTTAAAATGCAAAAAAAATATATAAAATTGCATTAATATTATCTGAAAAGCTGTTTCCTTTTTTATTTCTTAATAACTACAAGATTCCGTTGAAAGTAAATTGTCGGTTTTAAATTTTGTTGTAAAAACATGCAGAGTGTGATTATAGCACATTTCCCAAAATTTATTTAGATAGATTTACTTGTCAGTCCATGGTAGCAATTGCTACCGATAGCTAACACCCCTCGACAGTCCCTGGTAGCAATTGCTAACAAATTCAAATTTCCGCGTGGCCTGCTGTTTTTTTTTAAATTACGAGTTATTTTTGAGTAACAGAGATCCAAATATTCTGTGGTGGATTCTTTATTTAATCAGCTTTAAGGTAGTATTTTTGTTCGGTCCTAGCTTCATTATTTAGCGAGAAAATGGCATTTTTATCTAAGAGTCCGACATTTTTGTTTTACAATTCGCTCAGCATTGGGACTGTTGAGAGAGACAGAAGTGAATTACGTTACTTGGGAATAGCTGTAGCGTATGCAGAATTGCATTATTGATTAAATGTTACCTCGATGATTGATCAAAGCTGTAGTGGTTGCATCAAAGTGCATGATGCGTATCATAGATAAGATTACGATGACAACCGTCTGGCAAAACGGTAGCGATTCTGCCTTTCGCATTGATGGTCCTGGGTTCAAGTCCCAAAAAGGGGAAGGTGTTTGTGTGATGAATACAACCATATGTACCTGAGTTATTGGTATTTATATATTTAGAATGGGTCTCTTAATCCCAATCAATCCCGGGGGACAAGGCAGAATCCACGATGGAACGAGCTAATTTAAGGTTTTTATTGATATGATATATATATCTATATGTATGTATAGCCTATACATACATACATACATACATAATACAGAGATCACAGAACTCTACTAACGTGAGAGAGAAAAATAAGATTATTTTGCCCTCACGTTAAAAAATAAAGTTAGGTTAGGTTACCAATTGTATTTTTTTAACGACTAATTACTATTTTTTGACGAGAATTAAAATATATGTCGTAAAAAATGAGTCATGTATTTACATATTTTAGAATTATTCATTATCACAGATTGTTTCTTAATTTATATATTTTTTCATAACCAGTTATGAAAATAGTTCACAGGTAAGCAATATTGGCCTATTAACTATTTTAACGATAAGTCTGCACGAATATGCCTTAATTTTAAATATGGAAAAAGTTCGTATTTAAAACACATATGTAAATTACAATTAAAATAAGTTTCATTAATTTTTGAAACTTTAAGTGAGTACCTAATTAAATGAAACAGCTCCTATTTGCAAAATTGGCTTAAAAAATTGTATATATAAATAATATTAACAAACTGAGCAAGACGGTTTAAGGGTATTGAAATTGCATCTGAACATAACTTTTTCAGTAGATTGCACTTTCAATGGTAAAAGAAATTTTTAAAACTATTATTACAGCTATTTCAAACAAAACAGATTTATAAAGTAAATATTGAAGAAGGTAAACAAGACAAAGCGATTTCCGGAGTGGACTTTATGAGATGATTGCATTTCATTGCAGTAATGCACCGCTGCAGTCCACAGGGCCGCCGTTTGTTTGTTATGTACTCTCAAGGACGCATACTGCAATATAAATTATAATAGAGCTTAAAGTTCTTTAATGTTTGAATTGCTATATCTATAATAATAATTTTAACACTTTTTGAACAAAATTTTCTAAGCATTCTGTCAGTAAAATCAAAATAAAAACTTTTATTAAATGTATTTTGGGTTATCCTTACTTCCTAATTATTCCTTCCTATTTCACCGATGGTTCTGGGTTCGAGTCCCGGAAAGGGCTGATTTTTGCTGCTTTTGTGTTACAAATACTAGCATTTGTACCTGAGACGAGCATTTATATATATTTCTTTAAAAATTACTTAATTTTGTTTCACATATGTATAGTATCTTTAAATTAAATCTTATAGTGCTTTCTTTATTTTTTTAAACTTAGGATAATGCGCTACGCATACTGCGCCGCTCGCCCGGCGGCCTTATGTGGGAGTCTCCTCCATTCCTCCATCCGACATAGTGTCCGATCGAGGATTGTAGGCATACCCACTGCCGTTTGTCCCGTAAACTGGCCCGAAGGCCCCACCACTATGGTGGATGTCTGGGTGCATGTGGGCATCCCCCCAGACGGGCAAGACCGTGCAATGCTGGCTCAGGACCGTCTATCCTTCCCCAGCTGGTGAACAGTGCTTACTTTGGGCTAGGGCAATTGGCGTGAAAGTCAGAAATATTATTATATTTTTGTTATTTTAACTACTAGATTTTTATACTCAAAGAATTTATTACTAGAAAAATATCAAATTGCATTAGATATCAGGACTGTGCAATACATGAAAAATGAATTATTTATTTATTACATTCCGTGTTTATTTTTATTTAATTTTATTTATTTAGGTTCACCAGTGATTTTTTACGTTAATTTTATATTAAGAAAACTTATGACACATTGCATATTAAAAGAAAACTTAGTGTAAAAAAATAATTAAAGCTCTATGATTCATGATCCAGTAGTGTTACGTATTATGTGCCAAGCCAAGTTCGGCTTGTTGAAGTCAGTAGTATCAAGAACATGAAAAGCTAGGTCTCCTAAGGACTCAAGACGAGGCCTTTTGGCTATCCCATCATTTTACCCACCGGACTTCGACGGAATTGAGGGTACATCGAGAGGGTTTTGTCAGGTAGTTCAGCCGTTCTGCCTGGATGAGAGTCTCCCAGTCAACCCTGTGAGTCCTGGACTCGAGCCAAATTCATCGAGCGGCCGGGCTAATAAATCGGGGTTCCTCTCGTTAAAAAATAGGTTTGTCAAGGTCTTAGGGGTCTTTAGTTAACTGAGGCCGCTCGAACTTATCCCGCGGGATCAGTTGACTAATTGAATGTTTTGAATCGGGTAACTGATCCCATGAATATATTTTATGAATTTTATTGTCACGAATAAAAGTGTTTGACATTAGATTAACGAAATAACGTCAAAGTGCAGTTGAAGGTCAACTCGTTAGATTGTACAAATAGGACTATATGTAAAATTTGTACGGCCTTTTCTCACCTTCCTTCAGAGTTAATTAAAGAAGGACGGCTTTATGTGATGGAAGGAGCTGCCAATAACAAAAGTGTCACGGAATTCAATAGTCAATAGTTGGTTGGAGAATTCATCACTTGCAAACACTTGGTGTATATTGCAACAAATCCATAAAACAAATAATGTCATAGAATCGTTGAACGGACATATAAAAATAGGCCAAATATTCCAAAACCTTTTCTTCTTAAAAAAATCCCACCGGCCTTAGAATTTCAAAGAGGTTGCCAGAAAGAATTGAGATGAAAAAAAACAGACTATGCAATAAACTAGGCGATGGAGTCGCTAAGCATAAAGCTACGCTAGCACCATATATTGGAGCTGAGCGTACCTAAAATAATTTTTTTTTTTCGATGGGAATTTTTGCGAATTTCAAAATTTGGGCTCCGTCACAATCTGGTCCTAAACCTGTTGATTCGATTCCACACAAAAAATATTAAAATCGGTTAAGAACTCCGGAAGTTATGGCGTACGAGACATTGCGCCATTGAAGCTGATCCATGGGAGCTTCACTCACTTCGTTCGCTCCGCTCCAATTATTTTTTTTCCCTATTTTATATGTATCTTTCTCTTCTTTCTTTCAAATCACGGTATTGTTTAGATAAACTTAGATCTTGATTTTCTTCATATAATGTATATTTCGCATTTTATATCTTTTATATTGAAATTCAAAAACTGATTTGATGGAAGATTTAAGAAAACAAATTCATAATATTTACCTTGTTGAATAGTTTCTAGTATTATCAACGTTAACTGAAACTGTAAATAACTGTAATTTTAAGTTTTACTTTTTTAATAAGAATAATATTATATTTATTTTATTATACGTAACTTGTAATCAAACGGCTATTTGACCAGTTCTAAGCTAATTGTAATCGAAAAACTTATAGATTTATAGATTCTTTACTTTTATTTGTTGATGTTGAATTAACACAACTATTGTAACTGTGCTTTTTGGTCTTTTTTTACTGCATTGTGTATGTTAATATCAACCAAAGATGATTTTCATAATATTTATTTTTAATTAAATTTTTAATATATTTAATCAAATGCCTGTAATTTTAACTACCTTCACATAGTTTTAAGCTATCTGCATTAATATTATAAAGAGGAAAGATTTTTATTTTTGTATGTTTGCAATGAATAAACTCGAAAACTACTAAGCCGATTTCAAAAATTTCTTTCACCATTGGAAAGCTACATTCACGCTTAGTAACATAGGCTATATTTAATGAATTTTGTCCATCCGTGCGAAGCCGGGACGGGCCGCTAGTGTTTAATAAAACAATGGTGATTTTTTGTTTTTACAATATTATTTATGTACCTAAATAATAATTAAAAATGTTTTTTTTATCATAAAATGACTGTATTAGATTTGGGTTCACGTTAATCCGATACGGTTATGTTAAAATTTGAAGCGGTGTCTGTTTACTAATTAAACAGCTGTGATTTTTAATATATCTTTATAATCCAGTCATGGCGTGTAATTTTTTCCCCAATGATTTATGTTCACGTGTGTACACGTATTTCAAATAATACAATACACTATATCTTTTTTTAATGGAATCAGTTGACTAAGCAAAAATAATAAAATTAAATTTTCAGTCAACTCATCCCGCGGGATAAGTTTGAAGCGGGATCAGTTGACTTAGGACCCTAAGTAGCTCAAGCGAAAGAGTACTCGCCCGGATAGTGAGGGAATGTAGGTTCGCCTCACGGTTGACATATGTGACTAGTTGACTTCTTTGCAGTAATAAGTTCTCAAGAAATATTATTTGAATAAAACTACTTCTTTTCGGATTTTGTGCATAATTTATTTTATATTTAATCCTGACGATTCACAGGATGACTAAGACAATGCTCGTCATATCTAATTGTTTTATTGTGCAATTTTGTTTTTAATCGGACACGTTTCTAACTAGTTAAATTGTTCTTTTATTTATTTATTTGGTTTACCAATAATTATTGTATACATATACATATGTATACAATGTGTCCCGTCACCGGTGTCGGAACCTTTAATGGTGTGAAATATGGCATTTTTATCGACAAATTGCCCCTCTAATTTTGTTTTTCTCTTACGGCCGCCATTATGTTTTCTTTGTAACTAAGACCTGGGTTCTCATACTATTTCGACCACCACTACTCATGTAAATTTCCTATCAACATTGAAAAGGTGCCATTTGATAGCTAAACATGTAGACAACAGTTACACAGCCATCATGTTCCAATTTGTCATGGAATAAAAAATAGAAAAAAATAAGTAAAGAAAAGCTCCGACACTGGTGACGGGACACATTGTATATATACAAATTTGTGTATAACTTAGAGCTAAGTGTACAATAGTTAGACGGTAAACACAACATGCATACATTTAAAAGCTAGGTTGAAATTATAAGCAACTAAACAATATTTAGCTGGAGAAGTTGATATTTGAGCTTGCATATAGTGGACCCAAATATATCTTTTTCAGTTTTATGTTTGTTGTGGAGCTTGCAGTGTCTTGGAAAAGAGGAATTGGAACCTAATACAGTTACATACCCAGAAGTTACAATAATATAGGATATTAATGAAACATCTGGGATATCTAGTGGGAATACTGAGTTTAAATAAAAACAATAAATCCAATACCTTTCTTCTGCTTTCAAGAGATGTAATTTTAAAGTGATTGAGACGTGTTAAGTATTCTTTAACCCTCTTGGCAACTGTTGTAAGTATTGTGTAGGTAGTAGAAAATATATAGCCACCATTGCCTTAGTCATCCTGTAATCACGGCTCCTGTAAAGGAGTCGAAACATCAGGATTAAATATAAAATAAAATTAAACAAGAAATATGATTATTATTATATGCCTCTATAACAAAAAGTTATTTAACAATGCAATACTAAAATAAACATATTATAATAAGCTTTCTCTTTATACATTTTTCAAAAGCATTTGATGCCGTAAATTAATTATGCATCTTAATATTCATTTAAATGGTGTTTTGTCGGCAGTATATTATTAACTGACTTTGAATCTAGAAACGGTTATGGAAATGTCTCTTTGATGTGTAAACCAGCTCAGATGCGGTGTTTTATACCGTTTGATTAGCATTCGGGTGTTTGAAGCTGTGGAATATTCTGCCTATTAATTTTGCTATAATATTTAGTCATATCATTTATAGCATAGGAGCGTATTATGACCAAAGTTTGGTGGGTAGATATGAATAGCTGCATTTATTGGTGTAATTTGTAAATCTTGGGTTTGTTAGAAGAATCATGAATGAGAATGCAGTGAATTGGATTGATCTAATACGGAATAATCTGATAAGAGAGTGCTGTTGTGTGTAAGAAGATATAGTGATAAAGATAGAAACAGGGGTGCTTAGATCAGGCCCGAATTTGGACGTGTGGGGGCCCTGGGGCAACAGAGGTCCCTAATTATATTCGAATAAAACATCAAAATCGTTTATTGCGAATATGAATGATACAGTTTTTATAACAATGTTAAAAGTTCTTCTATATTCTCGAGAAAAAAAACTATTGGCAAAACTTGATAGTCGAAAGTAACCTGTCAAAATTTGTATTTTTTTTATCTCTTTTGTGGAGGCCCGGTGGGATTTGGAGATGCCGGATTTGGCTTAGATGGATTGGACATGTAGAGAGGATGGAAGAAAGGAGATTGACAAGGCAAGTATATGAGGCGAATGTGCCTGGATAAGTCAGAAAGGTAGACCAAAGCGAACTTTGAGGGGCCAAATAGAAGATGTCAAAAGTACTTTTTTCTGACTAGCTTCTATGTAGCGGCCGGATGAGAATTGAAGAAAAGAGAAATGTATGTCAAGATCGTAGAAAGTGGAAATCAATGCAACAGCAATGTTCCTGTCTTTCGCACCGACAGCCCTGGGTTCGAATCCCCGAAGAAGCAGATGTTTGTATGATGAATACGAGCGTTTGTACCTGAGTCATGAGTATTTACCTATATTTTTAAAAATCTATCTATGTATCATATGTATGTCTATCCGTTACCCTAGTATTCATAACACCAGCCATACAGTGCTTATTTTGGGCTAGGCTAATTGGTGTGAATGTATATAGTTCTCATTTTTCTCATTCCCATCAATGCATCACCAATACGCTATTCATTTCTAACTTCCGGTTAAGTGGTAGAGAATGCATATTGGCATTAAGACCGCCATTTGTAGACGTTTTTAATGTGCAACAAATTTTAAATAATGAAATATCCTATTATAATAATAATCTGATATTATTAAGCATTTAGAGTGGGAGCAATAACGGTTTATTACCTCGACTCTTGTTTATGAAGTTGAGTAAACTACTTCAAGCAAAGTTAGTTTAAGTCTCAAGGAAGGGCTTATAATACCTACAGCAACACAAACATAGTAAATCAGTCTACGAAATAGATGATAAATATTTCAATATAGTTATTATATAGGTATTAGTTACTCTTTTTGATGTGTAACATCTTTTCTCTCGCTTCCTGCAATTTGTGGGGGTGATTTCGTGAAATGGGACGGAAGTGTGTAACAGGAAGTCGCGAAAGTGCGCGCTATTCGATTTGATGAATGAGCGCGCGGTTTTAGAGTTGACCGTCAGATAGTACCAACCAATTTTCCGAGAGGTCGGTCGGTACTGTCAGCTATCAGCTGTGCATTTAAGTTACAGTGTTGTAAGTGTAAATACGGTGTATAAAGTTTGATGTTATATAAATCAATTTATATACTTCAACTTCATAAATAAACATTGATAATAAGTCTCAATAAAGTGCAGATCATTGGAGAAAATTCAAGTAAGTAATAATAAATAATTATTCGAATGAAGTATTTCAGTATTTAGCTTTTCTAAATTTTCAGGTTAATATCAGTCACTGCTTAAACAATTTTTTTATGAAATAAGTCTTTTTTATGATCTTACGAATACAATATTTCAGTATTTAGCTCTTTTAAATTTTCAGGTGAATTACTGTCACTGCTTAAAAAAAATCTTTTATTAAATTTAATCTTTTTTATGACCTTATGATTTAAAAAAGAAGAAATTGATTCTTATGTTTAGGAATCTTGTCCATTCGTATTTTTTTATTTTTGATTGAAAAAAATGTTACACTTCATTTGCGACTACTGTGAGTCTCGCTCGTTTTTTTATTTATACTGAGGAAAATGCGTTTCGCATAGTGCCGGGCGAGCGAAAATACCGCAACGACCGGTCTGCGCTGCTCACATCTAGGTGTTTCCTGGTTTTCATCAGATCGTTGGTCTACTGAGTGCGAGGCCTGCTTCACTGGGTTTTCCGGTACGTGGTCGCTACTCGAGAACTTTTCTGCCCAAACAGCCCCGCCCACTACCACTTTAATTTGGTAATTCTGCGGACTATGTTGGTTACTTTGGTTCTCCTCTGGATCTTCTCATTTCTGATTCGATCACGTAGGGAAGCTCCGAGCATAGCAAGCTCCATCGTCCTTGAGCCTTAAGCACAGAGTAAGGGACCACGTCTCCAATCCGCGCGTCATCACTGGCAACACACACAGGTCAAAAACTTTAGTTTTGAGACATTGTGGTATTTGGATGAGATGTCGCGAATATTCCCGAACGCTGCCCATCCGAATTGGATTCGACGATTGACCTCTCTTTTGGCCTACCTAATTGGACTGTTTTTTTTGTTGTTTTAACTTTAACAAACAAGTATTAGTGGGGGAATCGACAGTAACTTCATGCTAATTCCATTGCATACTCCGGCATTTTTATCAGGTAATGAATTTTACCACTTTATGTGTGTTTATTTAATGTTTAATGTATGTTATATTATTGTTTTTATAATAAATATATCTTCAAAAGGTCTTATCTGATAGATATCACTTGTAGCGATAAGACTGACATTCTAACATGTTAATTTTTACGCAATTATCTGTTATTTTATATATTTTTTTTATTTAGAATGGGTTCGTTTGATCCCAATCAAAGCCGGGGACAAGACAGGATCCACGATGGAACAAGCTAACCCAGAAGGTGCCTATTAACCCTGGCTATAAAAACAGACGGGTTATAAGTACTCGGAAATACAGATGCAGAGAGGGAGTTCCACTCCTTATATCTTTTTTGTTTTGTGGTGTGTAAATACCAAAGTGCGTTGTGCGATCACTGTATTTCTATGCGGTCGGCTCTAGATCGTTTGTTTGTTACTAATGGAATTAATAAAAGCATTTTATGATCTTTATATATTGTTTGCATTATTCATACTATCCCTTATGATAAATTATTTTAATATAAAAAATACTAGAAATATCGACTTGGCTTAAAAGTCAGTTCTCAGGCGGGAATAATACCCAGAACCTTTGGATGTCCGATCCAATGATGTCCCAAGTATTAACCTTATCCTATGTAACCTGGATTTAATCGTATACTGTACGTTATACGAGAGGATATTCCTCTCATTGATAAGACAACGCTGGCCTACAGCGTAAATTCTGTCTTGGCTTACGGGCTTGATTGGGATCAAGAGAAAACACATTCAAATTTAAAAAAAGGTAGAAAGGTACTAGAAACTTTCGACAATTGTTCGCAATGCTCAGAAGATCAATTGGTAGTGCATTGGATAGGACATCCAAAGGCTGCGTGTTCGATACCCGCTTAAGCATTTACTTGTGAGCCGAGTCGATTAATTCTAGTATTTTCCTGTTAAAATAATTTATCATAAAAGATAGCATTGAAAAATGCAAAATATATAGAAATCACAAAGCTAATAACCATTTAAATAAAACTATTTTTACCGCGTTTTTATTAACTTGCTTTCGTTCGTGTCTGTCCGCAAAATTTTCTTATCTCATAACTCAAAATAAGACCACTTCTGATGCTTCAGAAGTGGTCAAATTTTGAGTTTCTGTTTTCAGACTGAACTAATTCAAATTCACTTGGTGAATTCGTTTTCAGGCGTTTGGCGGAGATGTTTAGTATTTACAAATAACTAGTTAGAAAATGAGTGGATTAAATTAGTTAGGCCTGAAAACCACCCGCCCCACATTTTAGTTATATTACATCATAGTACTTAAACATATATCTTTAAAATTTTTATCAGTCCGGGAAAAGAATTTTCCATCACAATTCTGGGAAAAAAAATATTTTCCTCTTTTGAGTCCGCTAATAAAAACGTGATTTTTATAAATCTGTTTTTTACTTCTATTTTTTTTTTAAGTATGCGCCTGTTATCAGATAAATAAGTATTTTTTTAATGTTTGATGCACGGAAGTGTATGAAATAGCATATTAAATCACTTACGAGTCATCTATTATCCTACACAACACTATCAGCTTATCTTAATGGTTAAATTTCATTAGCAATTTACTTGAAATTGCCTCTTCCCTTTACTTTCCCTAAGAGTTTAACTAACCCATTATAATAAGGGCTGTAAATAAGGCGACGTCTACATGTGTCGTTTATCTGTCGGTAGTGGGACTAACACAAAAGGACCGCGGGTACAAAGCTCTTTGCGAGCTGCTTTAGCCCGCTTAGTGTAAATTGGCCCTGTCTTCCATTTGCGAGAGATTTCAAATTGGAATTTTGCAGTTTCTGAATCAAAGTTTTTATTTTATAACTGACGTTTTAAAGCTGGTATAACCTTTTCAATACACAATAATTAGACTCATTTAAGTAATCTTTCTTTATATCTATATTATAATTCCGTGTCACGTGTGTGTCCGTGTTTTGACCGCGATGAACCCCGCAACTACTCAACAGATTTTGATAATTTTTTTTGCTAGCTTTGTTCCAACATAGGACATAGGGTAGGCTTCATTTTAATACATAACCGATTTTTTTATGGAAATTATAAAAACTGAGCCACAGAAACGCGGGTCAGCTAGTACTGGTATATAAATTTCTAGGTTTTGTCTGTACATTTTTTGACAAATTTTATTATAAATATTTGTTTTAAGACTCACTGATACCAATTATAATATTTTATAAAATTTTGTTGGTCTGTCTGTATGTCCTTCTACAAGGTGTTATAAAAACCCCGTAATCATGTAATAAATTATCAAAGCCAAAAATATTGTCACATTAGTAAGTTGTCACTGCATAGAACTGAAGTGATTATATATTATTTAACAAAGTGTACTCGTTAATGTATTTTAAGTTTGTCATTCAAAAAGGTTTGCAAACTCAATAAGACACGGCAATAAGAGGAATGAATGGCTTCGAAAAACGTCAAGTCGAAAAAAACGTGATATTGTCAATTTCAAATATTATAATCGATATTTTACAATTATTTCGTTTATATTATGGTTTTCAACTATAAATTAAATTACTTTTCAATTGCGTTTAATATCTTTTTTTATAAATTTATCGTTTTTTTCACAAACAAAGAGCAGCGTAGCGTAGCGTACACGGGAGGAATTTTTTTAGTTATTTTTGTTTAGTTACGCTAAAGAAGTACAACTTTTTACTTGCATATATACACGCATGGTTTTTTACACATATACTTTACTTTCTTTAGAGCGATATTTTTTTTAATGTTAAGCTGATAACTTCTTACGTGTGAAGTGTTGGTATTATTATACTCTACCAGACATCACATGGATAACTTACTTGACTATAAAATAAGAAATTACCATAACGGTTAAAACAAACCGCCGGAGTTAACTAGAAAAGTTAGTAGTTGTAGAAGACAACGCATCTCGTGTCAAAAACACATCCTCACAACTTTGCCTTCCTTTTTGTGTTTGTTCGGTCTTCAAAACTATTCGAAACTGGGAGTTGAAGTAAGGATTCACTTCGTCAGATTTCTAATAAGATTTATTTATTTAATCAATATAAACATTGTATTAATTATTTTACACTTCCGCGCACATTACTAATTGGAATAAAACAATGCGATTTATACAAAAAAATTAACAGTTAAGAACGTACCCGATTCAAATATTGTGACGGTAGTATTAAATATATGACGACTGCCTTAGTCATCCTGTGATCACGGCTACTGTAAAGGAGTAGAACGTCAAGTGTAAATATAAACTTAGTTATGTGTAAAATCCGTAAAAAAGTTGTTTTATTCAAATATGAGAGATATTAAACTTAGTTTACAAACCTGTAAATAAATCAATTATAAGTATTGAGAATATTCGACATATCATTATTACTTTGGCCAAATAAATAAGTATTATTCACAGACCACATTACGAATAAAGTTACAAATAAATCAATCCGAAAAAAATACTACGAATTTAAATTTAGCTAAAAAAATAAGAGATTTTTTTAATTAAGCCCGGTTTCAAGAGAGGACTTACAATGGACCGAGTTAACCCAGAAGATACCTATTCACTCTTTGCCAGAATCTGTGTTTCCTGACAAATACAATTTAGGGGTCTTCAAGTCACGAGTGAATAGGTATCTTCTAGGCGAGCGCTTCACATCTTAGATCGCATCGTCGCTTACCATCAGGCGAGATAGTGGTCATTTTATTTATATGTATAGATAGTTGTACCTATCTATACATATAAATAAAATTGAAGTGTCTGTTTGTAAAATTGAAATAACCGTTTTTTACTACATGCATATGAATATATATACGGTACATACGCCAAAATAATTTTTTTTTACATTTTTTGTCTGTCTTTCTGTCTGTTTGTTCCGGCTAATCTCTGAAATGGCTGGACCGATTTTGACGAGACTTTTATTGACAGGTAGCTGATTTAACGAGGAGTAACTTAGGCTAGTTTTATTGTAAAAAAATCTTTTATTTTAGAAAAATAAAGTAATGTTAGAATGTTCCACGCGCACGAAGTCGCGGGCGGCCGCTAGTTTACAATAAAAAAAGCTGTGAAGATATGTAGGTTATATGTACTCGGAAATACAGATACAGGGAAGAAGGTGGAAAAGTTTAATAAAAACTTTGTTTTAAGAATTATTTGTTGTATTACCATCGACGGCCGATGCAATGTAATGATTTTGAATATTCACTAAAGGTAACGGGTTCAAATCGTGGTAGTGAAGTTTGTGTGATAAACAATACATGTTTGTTCATTTATTTATGATATTATTTAGGGAATATTATTTATAAAGTTTAATGTTAGTGTATTTACAGTGGATCCCCGGTAATCCGACAATCGTTTTGCAGGGCAGTGTCGGACTAACGAATTTGTCGAATTACAGAGTACTCGCTAAGATCCCCTACAGGGCAGAATTGTGTGAAACATAGTAACTACCTTGTAAATCTACTACTTACAGATCACACACATCATACTGGTAAACAATGAACGCACGCTAGGCCGCTCCCCTATCAAATGTAATCAAATTCAAACCGAGCAATCAGACTCAAAACAACACCCGTCGAGCATAATAGAATACATTTAGTGAAGATTTGCCAAAATAATGTTTGTGTATACCTACATTCAACAGTGATAGGCATGTCGGATTACTGGGGGCGCCGGATTAGACAGGGGCCGGATTACCGGTGTTCCACTGTATAGTATTATTATTAAGTTCGTTTATAACTAGTGATTTAATTATTAATCTTTTAATTACAATTGTCATTTAATATGTATGATTTATAAATTAGACAGAGTAATAATTATTCTTACACTCACATCAATTAACCTAGCCCAAATTAGGCACTGTAAAGCTTGTGCTATGGATACTAGGATAACGGATACATACATATATGATACATATGTGTAATATTGATAAAATTATATATATAAATACCGATGAATCAAGTATATAAATGCTCGTATTTACACATATACATCTGTTCCTTCGGGTAACCGAACCCAAGATCATTACTGCAAGAGGCAGTGTCGCTGCCGTTGCACCAAACGGTCGTTAACATTGTCATATTTATATACATACATAAAAACTCCAAAATTACTCAATCAATTTTGATTATTTTTTAAACACTTTGCTAGATTTGTTCAGGACACAGGATAGATTTCATTTTAATTTATAACACAGCAACGCGTGGCCGAGTCAGCTAGAATACATACATATATATGTGTATACTAGCTGATCCGGCTACGCGTTGCTGTGGCTAAGTCATTACTAGGCGATGCAGTGACTAAGCATAAAGCTACGCTAGCACCATATATTGGAGCGGAGCGTAAGCGAAAAAGAAAAAAAAAATTTGTTTCGATGGAAAGTTTTGGGAAATTCAAAATTCGGGCACCGAAAATGATAAACACGAAAGTGTATATATATACATACATATCCATTACAACACTAGTCGGTACATAACCTAGGGTAATAAAGGATTCGTACTTATCTGAGGTTTGTAATTAAGCCGTCTAAGACGCGTCGGTGAAGTCAGCTAAGACCACACGGTCAATTAAGCACGGTTTCGAAGAGTTGTTATCTGACCACGGGCGAGTGCATCGAAAGGGTCATGGTTATCATCGTCCTGACTTATGGTACATTAAGCTTCGCACTAAAATGCTGACGCTACCAACTTAGAGTTTATTACCTTTATAAAGATAAACTTTGTTTACTAACTTTGCCTTTTAAATATTGGAAGCGTATTTGTTATCAAAAACATAAAACTATTTAAGGTAGAGATTTTTGTTATGAAAATTGTATGTAATGACGTGATAACGTGTTATAAATCGGTGAAAGCCGGCTGCACGCACGAAAATGCATGAGTCATTGTCACGTTCCGCACAGCGTGCAAATGAGAGCGCGGTACAAGTGATAGAGAGGCAAAATCGGCCTAAGCGTTTGTCTTATGACGCATCTATCTCTCTTCCACTCCATCGGCCGATGCGACCGAGTAGAAGAGAGACAGCAGCAGCACACAACCTACACGTGAACTGTTTTGTCAACTGTTTATAAAGTGAAGTGAAAACAATGTGGTTTCTATTGTTTATTACAAGAACAGTTGCGGCAGAAAAGGTAATTAATTCTTGCAGTTTAAGAATTTGACGTGAACTGTTTTGTCAACTGTTTATAAATTTAAGTGAAAAGTTAACGTAGTTTCCATTGTTTTTTACAACAACAATTGTGGCAAAAAATGTAATTAATTCTTGCATATTAAGAATTTAATTAGCGATTTAATCTCATATATTTGTCTCATTATCACGTTCCGTCATTGTCATGTTCCGCCTGAGCCGAGCGTGCAAGCGAGAAGCGCAGAACAAGCGATAAAAAGGCACACACACACACAATTAATTCTTGCATTTTAAGAATTCGATTAGCGATGTAATCTCATATATTTATACTTTGATTATTAAAAAAGAAGCATCGGTCGGCGAGAGCAGTAATAATAGGTTATGTTACAATTTTGACTAAAAATTTATTATTATCATATAAACGATCGTATAAAAGGTAGCTGATTTTATTAAGTATTTCAATTCCTTCTTTGTATTACACAACATATGATAATTCAGTGATATTCATTCAAAGTATGCAATTTTTAATCAATGTTTTCTTATGACGTTATCACGTGAAATTATTCATAAACCGACTTTATAGACAACCAATTTTTTTAGTCATTAAATTTTCACTACGATTACAGTGTATGCTACTGAGTCTACCATCAGTTCGAAAATTGTGATTCCCTTCCGAGAACTGGCGAAAGAAACTTGGGCAGGGGGACCTACCTCTTACTCTTTGAACTCGAAAAGCACATCAGTTGGCTTTATATAACCCCTTAATTGATTTGATACCAACAATTTTAGAGAATTAATTACAAAAATAAAAAAACAGGAGCTATTAGTAATATTGCTAAATTCCCAGAACACGTTGAGATTTAAATTACTTCAAAGTAATATTAAATTGGCTTTCATGCTTTACAAGAGCTTAGCATAGGTTTTCTACAATTATTTTCTTCTTTATTTTTCAAACTAAAATTAAATTTGAACTGGAATGTCAAGTTATCAAATGGATGTGATATTGCGCCCATAAATCTCAGTAGCTTATTTCTTACATCCCTAATCAAATAAATAATATAAGACAACACAAACTAAGTTAAACAGCTGAATTACTTCTGTTATGCAAATCGTAAACAAAGAACGTACCAAAACACCAAGATCTGAATAAATATAGAAGTCAAGAGTGGCTGCAGAGGTCTCAGAGCAATGGCTGAAATAAATATAAAATCTATAATCTAAGATCACAAATTTGTTGTTTGTCTATCCGCTCTTTTTTCCCGCTCTTTTTCTATTGTATACGCGTTACCATAGAAAAATATTTAACAATGGAAAACAATTTAAAGAATTTTGTCCACCCGTGCGAAGCCGGGACGGGCCGCTAGTAATAATAATAAAATCATGTACTTATTTAGAATACGCAATGTAATATTATTAAAGATTTAAAACGAGCCTATTAAAAAGCAACCACATCTTCGACGACCGTTTGGTGCAACGGTAGGGATCTTGCCTTTCGCACCGACGGTCCTGGGTTCTAATCCCGGAAGGGGCAGATGTTTTTATGATGAATTCGAGCATTCGTACCTGATTCGTGAGTGTTTATATATATTTTTATGAATATTACATATCTATGTATCATATTTATATGTCTATCCGTTACCCTAGTATCCATAACAGAAGCCTTACAGTGTTTACTTTGGGCTAGGCTAATTGGTGTGGATGTAAGAAATATTTATTTATTTATTTAAATCTAATAATAAAATCATTTTTAAGACATCAATAATACCTTTGCTGTTAGTATATAACCTAGGTCACTTCTCTCCTATAAAAAAGCTTCAGAGTATAATGTTATGAGAAAAAATGAGAATGTTAATATATAGTATAGGTTAAGTTTACCTATATTAAAAAAAATATCGCTAAGTATATTTTCATCTATAAAACCTTTTTTAGTATACATAAGTTATAATTAAGCTGTTTGTTTTTATTGAAGTTGTTTTTTTAAGTTTTTTAAGCTCAGGGATTCATTATTTTTCATTATTTTCAGAGTCATTATTTTTTGCTGTCCTTGGCAACCTGTAATTAAGGCAGCACTCATTACTTGTAAACCATCGACTTTGTTAATCTTAGCTGTTAAGGTGTATTGTCCTTGTTAATTGTCCAAATAAATAAATTAATAACTTCGAATCTGACATCCTATATACTTAATAAATAAACAGGAGTGATAAGACACATGTGTGCTATGTGTATTAGCAATAACAATTCAATTTAGTTCTTACACTTCTAAACTACCGCTCATTTAAATAAATCTATTTTTACCGGATCTACGACTCATTTGTTACTAATTTTTTATATTTAATCCATTTAATCCTTTTTAATTTCAATACAGGGACCGAATAGAAGATATCCCGAAAAAAGCCATGTCAAAAGTACTCTCAACCGACAAGCTTTTATGAAAGGTCAGATGAGGGTTGATGAAGCGAGAGATGTATGTCAGGATCGTGGAAAGTGGAAATCTGCCTATGCGGGAAAAGGCTTGAACGTAAATCTGTATTTCAATACAGGAACCATGGCCATAGGATGACCATCTATAGTCTGTTCATTCTAACTTGTCCTATTTTGTAAACAATCTTGGCACAACTTTTTAACAAAATCACCCATTTAAAAATAAAATAATAACAAAGTAAATAATCTAATACAATAAATTGTTATTATAGACTGAAACCTATTGAATCTAGTTATCAGTTGATTTTTAACGCTGAATTTTTAATAAAGAGGAGTGTCAAGCTTGTTTACCAAATAGGACAAGTTAAGATGCACAGACTGTAGTCAGTCTATGGTTAAGGCCAGTAAAATTTTTTTTGAAGGTATACTTCTTTAGGCGCTTTATGAAAAATGATGAGAGTGAAATTTTAAGATGCGTGCGCATCACTGTGACACTAATTATCGTGTTGAAGTTAGCCGCAAAAGCGACATAGAATAAACCAGCAGGATGAAGTTGGCCGCTAATTATGAATGTGTGTGTGTGATTTTAAATAATATATGGTAGTTAACAATATTTTTTTATAAAATTATAATAATTTTATATTGTATAATAACAATATAACAATTTTATTTAAAAGTGGTGTTTATATCATAAACATTTTAAAGTGCGTTCATTGATTTTAGGTTAACTGTCGGTATGTATTCTTTTTATTTGTTTGTAATATAAATTATTTAATTTAATGATGTCAAAGAAGCATAACTTCTCGCGCGTTTATATAAGTACACACACCCATATTTTTTTAAACGAACATATTAATTTTGACATTTTTATATATTACTAGCAGACGGGGTCACACATTGCTGTGGCGCAGTCTTATCGTATGTCCTAAGTCGGAAAAAATCCAGCTAAATGAAAAAAATAATTAAAATCGGTTATATATATATATATATATATATATATATATATATATATATAAGCTGACCCAGCCACGCGTTGCACTGTTACAAATTAAAATGAAACATATATACTATATTCTAAGTTGGAACAAATCCACCAAAATTATAAAAAAAGACATCAAAATCGATTAAGAAGTATCGGAGTTCAACGTGGTCAAACATTTAAAAGGCAACTGTAAATTTGTGAAATGAAGTGTCTGTGACAGAAATTTTGCGAATGAATCTTGTTAGTTATAATGAAAGGTAATCTTTTGTAGTCAAGGATGGTCGTTAGCTATCGGCTGACCACTGACGCAGGCCGCTGTCAAATTACCCCGGCTCAATCTGACAGCTTCGAGAAGATGCTTACACGACGACGTTGCTCCATAGAGTTAAATAACGTCTGAAATTACTTTAATAATAATAATAATAATATTTCTTACACTCACATCAATTAGCCTAGCCAAAATAAAGCACTGTAAGACTTGTTTTATGAGTACTAGAGTGGTGGATTGACGTACATATTATATGATACATATATCCCTAATATTATAAATGTGAAAGTAAGTTTGTTTGTTATGCTTTCACGCAAAAACTACTTAACCGATCATTATGAAACTTCGTACATATATTCTTGAAGGTATTAGAAGTAACATAGGATACTTTTTATTGAAAAAAACTGCGGGCGAAGCCGCGGGTAAAAGCTAGTATATATATATACATATATAATGATCATAGAAATAGATATAAATTCTCGTGGATCAGATAGAAATGCTTGTGTTCATCACATGAATATCTGCCCCTTCCGGGTCTTGATCCCAAGACAGTCGGTGCGAAAAGCAGGATGGCTTCCATCGTAACAAACGGTTTGGTTTTTTGGTTTATTACAAAAAATATGTACCTATCACTTGATATCTGCATGTGCTTATACCGCCATCTCCCTTTTTCCATCGGACATCCCAACGCACGGCGGGCTACAATACTTTTTTGGTATCTATTCCTACCTGTCGCATCAAGAACTTCTTTTATATCGCTTCTGAACATCTTTTATAATGGGCACAGTAAAAGAGCGGAACTCCCTCTCTGCGTCTGCATTTCCGAGTCATCTTCTGGGTTACTACTTATTTACTTTCGATGTTAAAGGTAGTTAGCGTTCAACATTGGTGGAACGATACTAGCTCATAGTAGAAGTTGAAATACGATTGTAAATTTCTATGCGTCTGCCAGCGTCTCGGTAGCTCAGCGCTCAGAGCACTCGCCCGGATAGCAAAAGGTTCGAATATTTTTGTGGAAATAAGTGGAAATCTGTGATCTTTGCCTCTTTACATGTGTATTTTATATCTTATAGAAATATGGCATTACTAAATGCAAAAAAATAAAATTTAAAAAATTCGTGCTTCTTTTGCCAAACCCGAGATTCACTTCCATACATTAGAGTCTGTACCAACACGCCTCCAGCTACAGCTAGTCGGGCCTTTTTTGACACTGCTTTAAAAAGCGTGTAAGGCCCTATTCGCTGGATTTCCTGCATTCACTTAATATCGTCCTCTTTAAATGTGTTGTAATTATATGGAAAGTAATTCTGTTTATTTCTCAAACATTAAATAAATAAACACTTTTAGCTTATAAATTACGCGTTTATTAATGTTTTTGTCGTAAAACATCTATAGCCGCGGGTAAAATGTCAACACGATATACGATGGTGGATATAGGCAACTCGAATATAACTATTACTGAAGTCACTGATTAAAAGTTTTTTTATTTGTCCCAATTGAAAATATTTTTTTTCATGTTTCATGTTTGTATTTAATGAATATAAAAGTTTATTAAATAAACAGTCATCATTTTCTGGAAAACATGTGAAGCTAATATTATATTCTTTCATTATGCCGTATTTAGTTTCTGTCGTTTCTTTCTGTCTTTTATGCATATTACTTGCACAAAATAATATCTATGTTTCACATTTGCCAGACTGACGGCTCACAATTTTTAGAGTTCCGTACCTCGAAAGGAAAAAACGGAACCCTTATAGGATCACTTTGTTGTCCGTCCGTCTGTCTGTCTGTCAAGACCCTTTTTCTCAGGAACGCGTGGAGGTATTACGCTAGAATTTATATCTAATACTAAGATCTCCTGTCCCTTGGAGCTGTGATAAAATCAAACTTCTAAGCCAACGCAATCAAAAGACACAGCCGTTTTTGCCGCAAAATTCAGCAAATTTTCGACACTCGCAAGGGAATCAAAATCTACAGGGTACTTCCCATGAACTCAGAATCCTAAAATTTGGTGCAAAGCAACGTCTTGTAACACATAAAGGAAAATTGCGAAAACCTTAAATTTTTAGTTACATCAGATAATAAAAATATTTTACGGAACCCTCGGTGCGTGAGTCCGACTCGCACTTGGCCAGTTTTTTTATATTGAATCCTGATGTTTCGACTCCTTTACAGGAGCCTAAAGAATACAGGCGTCCTTTATCCAGTTAAAACTTGTTTTGTTGTCCTTTAACCAGTTAAAACTTGTTAAAACAAATGAAAGTTGATAATGAAAGCGGAAATGTTAACGCTCAATAAAAAATATAAAGGTGGCCTTACATGTTGACCGATGTCAATATGCCGACCGTGACAGGCGCACAAGCATAATTTGCTAAGCGACGTATAATGGAGGCGAGGTAACTTTCAATATTTTTTAATTGACTCACGCTACTGGGGGTAGGGTTTGCTCAATTCAGGTAACAAATACAATCTATACATATAAATAAAATTGGAGTGTCTGTTTTTAATATTGAAATAACCGTTTTTTACTACATGCCTATGAATATATATACGGTACATACACCAAAATAACATTTTTTACAATTTTTGTCTGTCTGTCTGTCTGTTTGTACCGGCTAATCTTTGATATGGCTGAACCGATTTTGACGGATTTTTTTTGGCAGATGGCTGATGTAATAAGGAGTAACTTAGGCTACTTTTATTTTAGAAAAATTCTTTTATTTTAGAAAAATAAAATAATGTTGCAATGTTCCACGCGGACAAAGTCGCGGGCGGCCGCTAGGTTTAAAATATAATAGAAAAATCATACTCAGAACTTTTGTGTATTATCATAAAAGACAAAAGCTATTACAGTATATATAAAATAATTATAATTGTAAGTAATTATAATTATAAATTATTATAATATATATTATATTAACAAAATAATTATAAGTAATCATTATATAATAATATGCTAAATATAATATAATCACATAATAATCAATGTAAAATTGACATTTAAGAATATATATAATAATAATTAAATAATAATAATAATACAATAACAATTAATATACAAAAAATTACATAAAATAAAATTCAAAGCTTCGGAATTTAAAACAGCTCTTTTAACAACAAATATATAGAAATATAAGACCTAGATCTTATACCAATAACATAAAATTATTGGAAATTTAATATGAATAAAAACGGTGCAAAATATTATAAAAATCATAAAAAAGTGTTAACAATATAATTTTAAATCATTTAATTAAATTCGGAAGAAAATTAAATCCAATAGCTTTAAAATTTACTTCCTCTCACCTATCAAAAGGCCGTGCCCAACAGGGCCCATAATTGATTCAAAATATTCTTATGTAATATCTCTCAGTAACATTATGGAGTGCAATAAAGAATTAAATTGAAAAGATAGCATTGAAAATGCAAACGTATAAAAGTCATAAAAAATTTTATCTACTCTGATACTATAATACAAAGATTCTAAAACTGAAAACAAAATGCTTATGACTAACATTACGTACAGGCCAAAAATAATAAAAAAAAAAGTTTAATTACGATACAGGTCTTGTATGGACACCTGTATCATAATATAACTTTTTAATCATAACGATACACCTATACAACCTCCAGCTGGACCAAGGAGGTTGAACCTCTACTTTAAAAAGGTTTCAATGAACGAGTCCGCGACGACGCAACACGCATTCACAATCGATGTTTGCACCTTGGCGCCAACATTTGACATTTAAAAAATCTTTTCAATATTTAAACAAAGTTTGGTTTTGTTTGCAACATTGTTTTACGTAATATAGTATGAGAGTAGATAAAGTAGTGTATGACACTGTACATAACTTGGTCTTATAACACTCGTGTGATACTATAAAAAAACTCGCCTACGGCTCGTTTTTTTAAAACACACTCATGTTATAAGAACCCTTATTATGCAACAGTATCATAAACTACTATTTTTGTTTGTTATTTATAATTTATTTTTTAAATTAACTATCTAAAGAAATGTTTATTAGAAAACCTTTAGTAAAAAAGAAATGGCTATTTAATTATTATTATTGTTGGATACTTAAAAAGTATAGCATTCGATGTTGTAAGTAAGTAGTATCTATAACAAGAAAAAATGGCGCTGGGATCAACTTAACAAATACTGGAATATATTTGATGGATCCCTCAAGGGCTCCGTAGTTCAATTGGAGGAGCACTCGCCAAGATGTGGGTTCAAGACCTGCCTGACTCATGGGACCAGTTTATTTTGAAATGAAAACTGCTTTTTGCTTTTTTTAATCGTTGTGATTTGAAAATTGATGAAACGAAAAAGCAACAGTATAAAAAGCAGACACTTAAATTCATAACAGTTAACGTAGAAGAAAATGAAATAGGAAGCATTATACAGTGTCTCTTTGAAACGAAAAAGCGACAGTAAAATGATACAGACACATAATTTCATAAGATTTAACGGAGGAGAAAATGAGATAGGAAGCATTATGAACGTGTGTTAATACGTGTTTGAGTGCGCATGCGTAGTGTAAAGCTTTAGAGAACGCATCACAACAACCGTGGTATTTTGTATACGTGTACGTATTATCTTTGAAGGTTTCACTTCTACCACGTGTGAATTGCACAGATGCTTTTTTTTCTAGTAACCATATGATAAGTTATTATAGTAGAAAAAATCGATTCGAGTGGGGCCAATGCTCTCCCATTCGAATTACCGAGCCTTGTAAACACTCGTCGAAATTTTCTTGTACCTTTCTAATTTTACGCTGTAGGCCAGCGTTGTCTCATCAAAGAAAGCAACATCCTTTGGTATTCGAAAAAGATTGTACAAATGTTTGGACAATCGAATAAGATGAAACAGCCATTTAGTTTGGAGCGGATTTCCAAAGGTTGCGGGTTCGATTAAAAAAGAAAAATAATCCTATAATATTTGATTGACAAAACCTGATTTTTTTATAATTTCTTATACTTCCGCGGCTCCCGTTCATTTTAATAAAACCACTTAAACTTTTACAGGAGTCGTCGTCTGGATATGAAATGAAATGAAAATAACTTTATTCAAATGTACTTAAAATAAGTTGTCCAACATTTTTACCTACCACCCATTCAGGACGTCTTTTCACTGACAAGAAGAACGGGTGCAAGAAAATCGTCAGCTTTAACAGAAATAACGACATTTACAATATTATTACGTCGTCATCATACAAAATCCACAAAATAAGAAAAAAAAACACAATTATTCTGTTATTACAATAAAAAAAAATTGATTACAACAAAGTCAACTAGTATCTGTTTTAAAGTAAGTATCCCTGAACATTGCAGTAATATACAGGGAATAAACGACAAATTTACTGGATTGAGACTCTGTTCCAGGGTCGTCTGCTTAGGTACCTCCGTCTTACCTATTTCTGCCGCAAAGCAGCAGTGCTTGCATTGCTGTGTTCCGGTTTGAAGGGTAAGGTATGGCAGTGAAATTACTGGGTACAGTGACTTTACATCTTGTGTCACAAGTTGGCAACGTACACTGTGGTTCTTGTAGGGGTTGCAGTTTTGCTGCGAATCTAACAAGAGCCACATGTATTATAGGTGACTGTTACCACTTATCATCAGGTGGGCAGTTTGCTTGTTTGCCAACTTTTAGCAATAAAAAAAAAAGAAAATTAAGAAAGCAACAAGATGTATGTTTATAAAACGTCCAGATAAAATATATAAAATCAAGATTTAACGCGAAGTAAATCCAATAAAGTGCTATCACTTAAATTTTTCTTTACTCCGAAGTCATGAATTAGATTCAATGATATATTAATTCTACTGATTTTAATCCTTGGGAATTCCCAATCGGATGCTACAATATGCGAAGACAAACAGCTCACAGATATCGTTTGCGCTGAAACGATTTCTGTAACCTATTTGTCTGTAAAGATAAAGATTAAATGATTTTTAGGGTTCCGTACCCAACGGGTAAAACCGGACCCTATTACTAAGACTTCGCTGTCTTTCCGTCTCTCTGTTTGTCACCAGGCTGTATCTCAAGAACCGTGATAGTTGAAATTTTCACAAATTATGTATTTCTGTTGCCGCTAAAAATTTTTTTTTCATTAATGGTTAGTGACAACCCTAATACGGAGCAGAGTGTGAACATAATTGATTACTTGCTAAGTGAGGACCTCCCCAAGGTTTGTTCCGTTAGATTTAAATGGCATTACTGTCTCCGTCCCTTTCCCTTATAATTATGCCACGGCCCTTCACGTGATGTATGCGTCATTTTCACTCTTCATTCACAGGTGAAACACGACGTCTGATTTTTGGGATTGTCAGGATTATGTAACCGGGGTTTCAGATGAAATATTTTCGCATTATTAACTTACTATAATAAATTACAAAAAAGTACTTGATTTTATTGTTGTGACGATAACGATCTAGTTATGAAAATGTTAATCAATATTTTGATATTGAAGTTATTAATGTATGCTTTTGTATTTTCTGTGCTAGTCAACTCGCATCACAAGTTATTTTCAGGAGAGCTTCGAACCCGCAACGTTGAGGTGTCCGGTCAATTGCTCTCTCAATTAAGCTACTGAGCTTTGTGAGCACCCGTCGAAACTTTCTAATACTTTTTCCTCTTTAACGCTGTAGACCAGCATTGCTTCATCGAATCATTCATCGAGAGGAATCGCAGTCGAAAGAAACATATTTACAAATGTTTGTCAATTTATTAAGCTATTACAGCCATTTAATTTATGTTATTTCATTCCTAAAATGTTGAACACGAATGAGTTAGATGATAATCGAATGGACCGCAAAAGTACGAGTCAGACTTAGTGTACTCATTTCGTAGCAGAATTTGTAGCAGCTGTAGCAGATGTCGTAGCAGCCGTAGCAGACTTCGTAGTATATATTTTCATTTTTAACATTATGAAAAAAACAGTGTAAACTGCGATTTATAAGGATGTATGTCATTTTACATGTTTGGATACAGTTTTATTTTATTATAATCCTTTTATAATAATAAAAATTGTTTTTGTAAATAAAATATTGTTTTGTAGTTTAAGTTAATACATTTTTTTTTATAAAAATTATTAATTTTACCATTACTTCCGACATGGGGAGACTGTCACAAAATGACTAACAAAATTGAATAACTGGCTTAATTGACAGCAATTGTTTTATTTAAAGTCTAGCGGCCTTTAAAAGCAACATAACTTTATTTTTCTTAAATAAAGTTTTTTTCTAAAATAAAAGTAGCCTAAGTTACTCCTTATTACATCAGCTACCTGCCAAGAAAAGCCAAGTTAAAATGCGTCCAGCCATTTCAGAGATTAGCCGTAACAAACAGACAGACAGACAAAAATTTTAAAAACTGTTATTGTGGTGTATGTACCGTATAAATATTCATATGCATGTAGTAAAAAACGGTTATTTCAATATTACAAACAGACACTCCAATTTAATTTATATGTAAAGATGTTTAGCTTTGATTAACACCATAGAACCCACAAATTACTTTCACAGTTTAATTGTTATTTATGTATATGTATATATTTGTTGGCAGGTATAAAATGAAGAACAGTCGCTAGTAGCAGTCGGTATGGCGGGTATGCCAGTGCTGGGCAACAGCGTGGGACCGGAATGTCGCGACCACAGCCGAGGTCAGTACAGGTCGAGTATAATGTACTCGGAACACAGGTTTGAAATAGCTGAAATTTTAGAACCACAAAATGTTGTTAAAATAACCACAATTAATGTCGACAAAAGCGTTTTAAAATAAATACACTCTTTATATGGGTATTTATATATATATATTTCTATGAATATTACTTATATGTATGTCTATCCGTCAATCTAGTATCCATAACACAAGCCTTACAGTGCTTAATTTGGGCTGGGCTAATTGGTGTAAATGTAAGATATATTGTAATTTTTTAGGGTTCCGCATCCAAAGGGTAAAAATGGGATCCTATTGCTAAGACTTCGCTGTCTGTCCGTCCGTCTGTCTGTCACCAGGCTGTATCTCAAGAACCGCGATAGCTAGACAGTTGAAATATTCACTATTTATTTATTTCTGTTACCGCTATACTAAAAAAAAGTAAAATAAATATTTAAGCATAAAATATATATAAAATATTTTAAATACTAGGATTTCAATCTACAGCATTTATAACTTGCTGTAGATTGAAATCCTAGTATTATGCTAGAAAATGGTAGAGAAATACAAATATAGTTGGTAGAAAAATCAGTCGTATCATTTTACCAATTAGCTTGGTACAACATCCACCGACATCTTGAGATGGTAGCTTTCAAACAGTTCTTGTATTCTATATAAAAGGATAGTTTTAATAGAAAAAATGGATTGATTTCTTGTACTATAATAATATTAGTAATTGGCACAATAGAAAAAAATACAATATAACTTGGTTTACAAAAACCGGCCAAGTGCGAGTCGGACTTGCGAACGAATGGTTCCGTACAAACTTTTAGTTAAGTAAAAAAATCACGTTTGTTGTATGGGAGCCCCCTTAAATATTTATTTTATTTTTATTTTTAGTATTTGTTGTTATAGCGGCAACAGAAATACATAATTTGTGAAAAATTTCAACTTGTTAGCTGTCGCGGTTCTTGAGATACAGCCTGGTGACAGACAGACAGCGATGTCTTAGTAATAGGGTTTTTTACCCTTTGGGTGTGGAACCCTAAAAATCAGTATTCAAGTTGGAATAAAGAAAACTCCATTATACGAGTAATAATAATAATGTTTCTTACATTCACAGCAATTTGTTTTGCCCAAAGTAAACACTGAAAGGCTTGTGTTATGGATGTAAAGATACCGAATATACATAATCGTCCATATATGATACGTAAATAAGTAATATTCATAGTAATATATAGAAACACCCGTGACTCAGGTACATATGCTCGTACTACGCATTTGCCCTTTCCGGGACTTGAACTCACGCCCATCGGCGTAAAAGGATCGCTACCGTTGCAATAAACAATGAAACAATTAGGTATATATTTTTAGCATTCCGTACCCAAAGGGTAAAAATGGGACCCTATTACTAAGACTTCGCTGTCTGTCTGTCACCAGGCTGTATCTCAAGAACCGCGATAGCTAGACAGTTGAAATTTTCAAAAATTATGTATTTCTGTTGCCGCTATAACAACAAATACTAAAAACAAAATAACAGAAATAATTAAGGGCGGCTCCCATACAACAAACGCTATTTTTTTTTTTGCCCTTTTTTGCTGGATATAAATACTGGCAACAGGTAGGCACTTGAAATATTCACAAAATACTCAGTTGTATTCTTACTTTAATAATAAATAATAAAATTTAAATCAAATAAATATTTAGAGGGGGGCTCTCATACAACAAACCTGAATTTTTTACTTAACTAAAAGTTTGTACGGAACCCTTCGTGCGCGAGTCCGACTCGCACTTGGCCGGGTTGTCTTTTACTTTGTATCACAAACATTTTCGAATAGCTTTAATAATTTAAATAATGGTTACATTTAATGCTTTTAAAATTAAATTAAGGATATACCTAAGCGAATGTTCTAGCCATTCGAATACTTAATTATACTGTGCTTCCATTTACTATATTTAAGGTAAAACACTGTTCAGAGTTAACCACACTGAAAATTGTGTACGATGTAGTTTTGTGTCAAAGTAATAATTTGATTTGCATTGTGTGAGCTTAAAGTCACATCGTAATATATACTTTCGCCTCTTAAATAAATCGTTAGCACTCTTACTATAAAAGCAAACAAATTTTAATTAATATTATAAATAGAAAGTGATTTTGTTTGTAACACTTTCACACCTTTTATATACTTTGTCAGGGGTACAGAAAAGGATATAGAGGATATAGTAGTCGTCTCTGTCACACACACACACACACTGTTATACTGCACTTTTCTCTTTTTTGGATCTTTGATATTTTATCTCGATGTAATCAGAAAACGTTCCTTGGGAAGCCTTAGAATCTGTAAGACAGGTTTTTACCTAGCACAGGCTTTTACCTAGAACAGACTTTTACCTAGCACAGGCTTTTACCTATAACATACTTTTACCTAGCACAGGCTTTTACCTAGCACAGGCTTTTACCTAGCACAGGCATCAGTCCGCACAAACATGAAATACCAAGAAATGTAAAATATTATAAAACCATGTAAGTTTCTGACGAGAAAGAAATAAATGATTATTATTATTATTGATCAAAAACGCCAGCGAAGCCGCAGGTAAAAACTAGTTATACATATAAAACAAGCTAATTTTGTGACCATAGCCGATTAAAAAACCCATAAAAGTATTTTAAATTCTATTTGGATATTTTACGGTCACTTAATTGTATCTAAATTAATAAGTAAGAAAATAAAATATATAAATATTCAGATTATGACGCATAGGTGAAAGAGAGGAGATATTGTGACTGTATTTATAACAAAATATTTAACAGATCAACGTTACATGTCAGGGTAATTATCGCTTTTAACAACGGACATATTTTGATGGAAGACGTAATACGATACTACCGCCCTCTCTCCATTTAAGTGAACATCTTACTTCACATGAGTAGGCGATGGTATTATAATATTTAAGCTTATAAAATGGGACACAATTATAATTATTATTGGCATTTGTATTATATTATAGCTATAATCTTAGACATAATCTGTATTGTATTCCTTTTTAGGGTTCTGTACCTCGAAAGGAAAAAACGGAACCCTTATAGGATCGCTTTGTTGTCCGTCCGTTTGTCTGTTTGTCAAGACCCTTTTTCTCAGGAATGCCTGGAGGTATCAAGCTGGAATTTATATCAAATACTCAGGTCTACTGTCCCTTGGAGCTGTAAAATCAAACTTCTAAGCCAATGCAATCAAACGATACAGCCGTTTATGCTGCAAATTTCCGCAAATTTTCGACACTCGCAAGAGAATGAAAACTACAGGGTACTTCCCGTGAACTCAGAATCTTGACATTTGGTACGAAGCAACATCTTATAGCACAGATAAAGGAAAAAATGCGAATACCGTAAATTTATAGTTACATCATATGATAAAAATATTTTTAATAATTGACTTTTACTTATATACAGACTTTTAGGTTTGTACGGAATCCGTACTTGGCCGGTTTTTTTTTTACCATGCTTTTGTTAACTTCACCTGTATACCACTTTGAAATGTCAGATTAATTTGAAATTTTGCACACTTATCAGAATACGACAATACAATAATTTAAAAAAGAAATTAAAAAACATATTTCTCATCGGAGAAATTATGAAAAACATTTAAGTATACGAAGAACTGAAAAATTATAATAAATAACAAAAGCGTGGGGTGCTTTGTTCGAAATTCTTCTTACACTAACTGCAATTTCCAAAAAAAACAGTTAATTCATTTTTTACTTTTTAATTCGGTTAACCATAATATCGTGTTTTTTATTGTTTTAAACTTTTTTTTTCCCTCTATTTCAAGATGGTTTTGACAAATGTATATAGTATAGTAATTTTGATGTAGCCCTTGACATTTTCATTTTTGTACGAATTCGGCTATCGACGTATTATATATAATAGTATAAATAATATTACCTTGCTAGCGTTTTAGCCAAGCAGTAAGCCATTAAATAAATTGTTTTTAATAAATCAATATATTTCACGATCTCAAAGTGCATATCGTCCAACTAACTAACAATAACACCGCATAAGTCATTTTTACTAACTTTACAGGAGACGAAAAAATCGGTGGAATTTTAACTAAAGTATATATAATATACTTATTATAATAAACTTATTATAATACACGTATTATTATAATATACTTATTATATGTACTTAAGTTAAAATTCCACCGATTTTTTTAAAATAGACAGTTGTCTTCGTCTCCTGTAAAGTTTGGTAAAAATGCCTTATGCGGTGTTGTTAGCTAAGGGACGATATGTATGTACAAGTGTAAAGGTACAGATAACATCACGACAGTCTACCACAAACTATAACACTTTCTCTATTGATAATTGAACTCTATGTAATGGTATTTAAGATAAAAATCGAATGTATAGATATTTGGCAGCTCTGGATAGGTTGATAAATATGTATGTGTATTTAACACCACTTCCGCAAAGGCGATATAGCTTCGAGCCATGACCTCTTTCGTACGTAACCTATCTATGTTTTGTTTGTGTTAATTTTTATTTTCTATTTATTTATTTTATCTATACATGTTCAATTTTGGCGCGAAATGTTTGTTCACTTGCATTTTATTGGAGTTTACTCCTTAAGAATTGATTGTAATGTAAAAAAATATTAATCGTGAAGAAAATCTAGTAATCGTGCGCACATTTCACTTTAATTTTGAAGTTTCGTTTTATCATCTCTTGATTCAGAATTTTTTTTAAACATTTACATGCTCCCGAAATATAAATACACGGCAATGTAAGTATTTGATATTTGATAAAATATGATCTGAAAAAGGTGAAATTGTCCAAGGTAAAAATTATACGAAGCAAATTTCTTTTGAAGTGTAAATAAAGAAATAGCGTCGGTACTATTACCCCACATAATTATACCGTAGCAAATCCACGCATATGCGTAAGCATATTAGGTGGTTAGTGCAGTACGTTCATCTATTGTTATTTTAATTTCACTTAAGGCATAGGCAAAGCTAGAAATTTTAACTTCAGCTTTTGAACATGTGCTTTCCAATTTATATGTGTGTCCAATATGAGGCCGAGTAAAGAAATTTCACTAACTGATTCTATTTTGTTTTCATTATATGTAAAATTTAATTGTATTGGGGCTTTTTGATAAGGGTGAAAAGGTATTAATTTAGTTTTTGAGAAGTTTATATCAAGATTGTGTTCTTTCATACAGATGTTAATATAGTTAATCTTAGAATAAAGTTTGCTGTTTATTTCCGTACTGTTGCTACATGATGTAAGGAGGGATACGTCGTCTGCAAATAGTACACATGTATGTAGTAAGTAGGAACAACAAACATGAGATGACACTACCCTGTGGAATGGAGGCATTGGTGGTTGGTATTATGTTATCTGATTTGACTTTATTCGATTTCATTTGTGGAAGAGTTGTAATGTTCTATTTCAACTATTTGTTTTCGATCCCTTAAAAATGAATGAAACCATTCATAACATTTCCCTGGGATTCTAACTCCATATAGTTTTTGCAGCAGTATTTTAAACTGGACTTCTTCATGTCCGCACTATGAAACACCTGCCTCAGATAGAGTCGTGTAAACCTCATTTCGAAACCTTAGGTATATTAACAGTCCCGTCTTTCTACATTTGTACTTTATTAACTTATCTAGTGAAAAAATTTAACAATTTCGAGTCAAATGATAATAGAACCCGAAGAGAACTTACACGTCAAAAATATTTGCAAATTGCTGTAGTACCAAGACTTAAAATTGTTAGCCACTGCGTAAGATTCCAAGCAATCAAATTATTTAATGCCCTGCCAGTGGAGTAAAAAAATGTTTACGATATGAATAAATTTAGAGATAAACTGGAGTCCTTCTTATTGAAAAAATGTTATTATTCAACAGATGATTATTTAAATGATAGAAATAAGGTTTTATAATTATGATTTTGCAAAGTTTTGTTTTATTTTTCTCTTTTTTATGTTTGGATTTTGTAATTTTCTTTTAATTATTTTTATTAGAGTTATATTAAATTTGTGATTTCCAATACAATATTAATTGTTTAAGGAATCAATGTCTATGTCTATGTCAAGTAAAATTCCAATCGCGTATTGGTTTCCATCAATCTGTAAGTACTCGTATATTGCTAATATCGTTAATTTATTCTTACAAAAATCGTTTTGAGAGTCGTCAAAATATTATATTTTTCGCAAAAATTGTAGACACGCTCGCACATTGCCTTTTCAAATATCTTCGAAGACGTAAGTATAGTTAAGGGCCGGCAGTTGCTAGGGTATAACTTGTATTTTTTTTTGTATCGGTTTAGTGATAGCTTTTTTTCAGTAGATTTGGAAATTTGCCTTCTTCAAAGGATTGATTGACAAGTTCAGTTAATGGTACCGCGAGT
Organism: Calamotropha paludella; assembly: GCA_927399485.1. Lineage (NCBI taxonomy): Eukaryota > Metazoa > Arthropoda > Insecta > Lepidoptera > Crambidae > Calamotropha > Calamotropha paludella. The sequence continues at coordinate 2,259,796 of OV656822.1, forward strand.
TCAGAGACACAATCCTTAAATAGTACTGGTGGTAGTTCATCAAGGCCACAGGTAAATTTATTTTTTAGATTTCTAGATATTCTACACATTTAAAAAAAATTGAGTTTGTGGATGGGTGTATTACTGGTCAGCCTACTGTTCTTTTAGCACTAATGTCGCCAATTGATGCAAAATAATTGTTAATTGTATTATCAACTTTACATGGTTGTCAAATCGTATCTTTAATTATTATTAGTTGAATATTTTCTTCTTCTTTTTGTGTGTTTTATTAGTGCGCTTTTTTTACAATATTCCACATAGTTTAACTTTATATATTTTTAAATTTATTAATGTAATGATTTTTTTTGCCTGGTGCGCAGTCTTTTGCAGCAATCTCTCATATTTTTGTAGCAATTAGTAAGTACGTTATTATTAAATTTTATTGAAATTGTTTTTTAATAATAGTTTGTTTAGAAGACTTTTTAATACCTGTAATTAGTTATTATTTTTTATTACTTATTTTTACCTTAATCTTTAGTTCCGATATATATTTATTCAGAATATCGGTTAATTTATTATGAAATGCGTTATAATTTAGGTCGATGTTATTGTTTTCTTTCATAATTTGACTATGCGCTGTTGCATTTGACTGTTAGTTTTTTATATCTAAAAAATTTACAACAAATGTTTATCAAGTGTCAGTTGGAACTCGAACCTATATCCTTCGCTTTATCTATAATAATGACAGTTGGGTTATTAATACAGCACAAATAGTCATTACCTACCCACGTGTACTGAGAGGCGTGCACTTGACAGGTGTATTCAGTGCTGCGGTTTGAATTAAATTAATTTAAACGACATATTGCAACCGGCGTCCAGCTGCCACCGTTGCAGATTTCTGCATCGTGTTTAAGCTACGGAAGAATGGATTCTGTCGGGGATTTAAATATGAAATGTTTTTGAATGTCAGCCGTATTTCTTTTTGAACAGATTTTTAATTTGAGTAATGGTTTTATGACGGTATTCGGAAGTAAATATAATGAAATAGGATAGGAAAGCTTGAGAGTGTTGAATTAAATTTTTTTTATCGGTATATCGCCGAAAATAATACAAATTAAATAATTATGCACCGCCTTTATTCTGTTTCTGTTACTCAGCTCTCCGGTTGACTGGCAGAGAATGCGTAAAGGGATTAAGTTCGACATTTGTACTGTTTTGTGCAATAAAGTATATATAAATAAATTATACAGGGGCAGGACACATAGCAAGGAGAACTGATGGCCGTTGGGGCGGAAAAGTTCTCGAATGGCGACCGCGTGCCGGACGACGCTCAGTGGGTAGGCCCGCTACGAGGTGGACCGACGATCTGGTTAAGGTCGCGGGAAAACGCTGGATGCGGGCAGCACAGGACCGATCGTTGTGGAGATCCTTGGGGGAGGCCTATGTCCAGCAGTGGGCGTCGTGCGGCTGATATGATGAAATAAATTATACAGTATTTAAACTGACATAACGAATTATTTTCATACAAACTTTTAATTAACTTGGACGTTTCTCATTGGTAGCCATAAAAAATATATTTGATAAAAATAATAATACTAGATTTAAAAATCTAAAAATCCTTCGTTTTTCAGTTACCAAAAAAGAATAAAATAACCCGGCGGGGCCAAGCGAGGGGCCACTCAAAACGTGGGGGCGCATGTTACTTATGGAGATGTAATGAGATGTATGATATGCATAGATGTTGAGAGTATTTGTAAAGATGCGCCCCCATCTTTACAAATACAATATAATAAGAATAATATTTTATTCTTTTTAATTATTAACTCAACGAAGTAACCATGTGTTACTCAACAATCGGATAAGCCCCATCAAAAGTGAAAGTTGCCGAAAGTTGACCTGAAAGTGCACCTAGAAAGTTGAAAGTTGTTTAAGCGTGCATTGTCATCGGGTTCTGAGCTGCCCTGAAAGTTTCAACTCGCTAGGTGGTCGGGAAGTGCCTCAAAATTGAGATACAAGATTCCAATCGGACAGACAAGAAAGCGACCTAAGAAAAACGTGGGAATATAAGTATATAGTGTACTTCAAAGGTTCGACCAACATCACGGTACCTGAAAAGTCACCCGTAAAACGCAAGGCATGGGTTCGATTCTCGTATGAGATATTACACATTTTTGGTGATGTTAATTTTTTTATTTTTTTACATAATATAATGTTTGACGTTAATATTGTGTAAAAATTCTAGTCTAATAACATTGTTTAAAATGAACATAGAACATAAAAAAGTTCTACTACGTACTTTTATACTCGTGAATGTGCATGGGCATGTCGGCAAAGGTAGACCATGGTGAACTTTCAAGGACCAAAAAGAAGATGTCCTGAAAAAAAGCCAGGTCAAAAGCACCCTTAACACCTTGAGTGCGAAACCAGGTCTAAACATCTTGTATATGTCTCGCTTACAGTGCGGCTAAGAAAAGTATAGCATTCCTTGTGGTGCGGAAGGCATAACTTCAATTTGGTTCGGCGTAGGAAAAAAATGAATATATATCTAAGATGTATTATTAAAATAGAATCCAATGGTGTACCTACCTTAATACCAGGTTTAGACACCTGGCACCGCAGGGAAGCCAAAAAAAGGATTTAGTTTCTTAAATGATACTGAGTCTATAAGCCTTGTGCCGCCACAATGGAAGTTTTATGACCAGGTGTATTGGCCTTGTACCGAAGGAATGGAAAGTATTAGAAAGTTACTGCCACAGCGAACGTGTTAACCGACGAGCTTGTATGATAGGTCTGATGAGAGTTAAAGAAGCGAAATATGGAAAGTGGAAATCTTCCTTACCTTCCCATACAGGAAATAGGTGTGATGTATGAATGTAAAAAGTTTACCTTGTATGGGTATCGAACGAGACATATTACGCCATAAAAGGGGCTATAACATAGGACCATAAACGTATTGGTTTGAATTTAGAATTTATAGTACTTATTTCAAATGAATAATTTTCTTCACATCCTTACATTATACCTCCGTGGTCGAGTGATTCGCATACCAGTTTTTATAGCGACGTCATTCCGAGGTCCCGGGTACGATTCCCGGCCATAATGTATGTGATGTTGTCCAATATTTGTTGAAGTTATACTTCTTTAGGCGCGTTATGAAAAAATGATGAGAGAGAAATTTTAAGATGTGACACAAAATTATCATGTTGAAGTTGACCGCAAAAGCGACATGGAATAAACCAGCAGGATGAAGTTGGCCGCTAATTATGAATGTGTGTGTGATTTGAAATTATATATGGTAATTAACAATAATTTATATAAAATTATAATATTAGTGGAAATGGAGAGAGCTATGCTTGGTGTTTCCCTACGCGATCGAATCAGAAATGAGGAGATCCGTAGGAGAACAAAAACCGCCGACATAGCTCAAAGAATTGCGAAGCTGAAATGGCAATGGGCAGGACACATAGCAAGGAGAACCGATGGCCGTTGGGGCGGAAAGGTTCTCGAATGGCGACCGCGTGCCGGACGACGCTCAGTAGGTAGGCCCCCTACGAGGTGGGCCGACGATCTGGTTAAGGTCGCGGGAAAACGTTGGATGCGGTCAGCACAGGACCGATCGTTGTGGAGATCCTTGGGGGAGGCCTATGTCCAGCAGTGGGCGTCGTGCGGCTGATATGATGATGATAATATTAGTTATCTTAGCTTAGTAACGATAAAGAAGTATAACTTCTTACGTGCGTACATAAGTACACACAACGGTTTTTTTTTATTTTGTTTATTATTCTTTGTGCATGTCTATCCCTTCGGACCCAGTTACACCATCAAATTGAGTCCACTTTTTTCCACAGAAATTTAAAATGCATAATTTTAGAACGCATACTAATCATTTGGCATAATTTGAAATGGCTTGCTGGCTGGTAATGAATAAAAAAATACCTAACCTAACCCGCAATGTATGTCCAATTATGCGTTTTGATTAGTATGCCAAGTGACTTTATGTCAATTGAAACTATGCGATATAAATGACTCATCATTAAATTACACCATTAATGGTGAAAGTGGTAAACCTGTTCCATTAACATGTAAGCACGTACTAAATCAAACAGAATAACAGCAAGAGGTTATTTCTCGTCGACAGACCGAAGTATAAGGGCTCAATTGACAGCAAGGCAAACCTTTTATAACATCAAATGGTGGGGGGGAACCATTACTTTGACAAATAGCCAATCACAGCACACGACCAATCACCGCAATCGGCCAATTACACGTAATCGTTTAGTGACTTTCAAACACCGTGATACTCATTTAATAATTGTACTCATATTCATAATTTCGTTTTGATAATAATAATGACTGAACAATTGCTAGCATGGCTTACATACACTATCAGGAGTAATATAATAGACCAACCAAAAAGACCTCCATCAACCTCCATTTAATTGTTTGTGGTGTGAACTTCACCGTTCTAATAAGCAAGGTCTAAGTTTTAAGCATGTCAACTTGTTCCAGAATCGAGCAACAGGTCCTCAAGTAGTGGATCCCGGCGCAACTCCTCACCACATCGAGGACAGGTGGGTTCTTATCTTTCTACGCTTGTGTAATGAACCAACATCTTTAATAGTCCGGACAAAGTAAAGATTTCAAATAACAAATGTTCGCATAAAGCTAAAAATTGGTAGAAAATTTAGGTGTATCATTACAAATAAAATGTCAAAAGTTCCATAATCCCACATACGCTAAAATAGTTATTTATTTATTTAAGCAATACTAATATTGTATTAACTATAATATATGACAGATATTAAACTTAGGTTTTAAATCAGTAAATATAAAAATAAGTGTTGACAATATTCGATAGATCATTATTATTCTACACTTTGTCCAATGTAGGATGATACTTTTGACAGTTGACACCTATTAAGATGGTATAAAGTTGCTATTGCAATGTCAAGCCAAATATAAGGAAACAAACGCAACCTTAGTACGTAGCAATAAGGAAGTGACACCTGTCAAAAGTATCATCCTACATTGGACAAAGTATAGTCAAATAAATCAATAATATTCACATATCACATCAAAAAGATAATAACGCATTGAGAATAAAATTACAAAATTGCATTAAATTAAAATATAACAAAATAAGAATTTCAAAATGATAATAATGTCAAAAAAATATTGTTTTAAAAAGTATGTTTTTGTCATTTAAGTAATTATGTAAGAATACAGAACAAACCAGAAACCGCGAACGCGCCTTATACTGAAGCCACACATACTACTCTAAAAGAGAGTAGTTTGAAATTTGGAAGACTAGTCTATCTGTGACCACCGCATGATGTACATCTGAAAAATTCTTTCAGTTTTTAATTAATAATGCCGTCTTGTGCGATTCCCACCTGCAAGAATGCAGTTGGAAAAATAGAAAAACAAGATGGGATCACATTTCTTGTGTTAGTAGCGCATATGCATCTAATTTTATTTAAATAATGAAGTTTTTTTGCTTGTTCAAATTGTAAACAATTTGGGCGAGTCCATTTTATTAATGTTGTCATTTTTGCTGGATTATTCCCTACTTTCACTGGTTTATTTTTAAGAAGATTAAAAAAAAATATATTTTCAAAATAATTTAACGTTTAATTTTATTACAAAATATATAAATACATATTCATTAATTTACTGTCAAAATAATTATGATATAATATTATAGGATATTACACCTTTTTTGAAAACTAATAAAAGTCAATGCTAAAATCGTAATGACCCAGTAATTTTTTTATTTTAATTTTATTAATCCGAAAAATGCCATAAATCCCTTTTTTAACCGACTCCAAAAAAGGAGGAGGTTCTCAATTCGGCTGTGTTTTTTTTTAAATGTTTGTTACTTCATAACTTTGTCAATAATAAACCGATTTGGAAAAAACTTTTTTTACTTTAAAGAGTATACCTTCAGATTGGTCCCATTTTATTTTCATATCATAAAATTCAGTTCTTATATCATAGGTAACATATAACGATTTCGGTGCTTATAGCAAACTAAATTATAAATAAAAATAAAAAATTCTTCTAAAAACTAATTGCAAAATAACGAACTAAAAAGCAAGAAATAAAAAAAAAACAAAAAAACCGACTCCAAAAATTACTCTACAATTGCAAGCACCACTAAAAAGTTAAAAATAATATTTTTTTTGCTTATTCTATGCTTTTACTACATTAATACTAATATTTATTTTTGGAGTCGGTGCCAGCAAATTATCATTATAAACCTACAGTAAGTTACGGAGTAACGTCACCTCAGAATCCAAGATGGCGAATGGCGTTTTAGACATTTGAAGAACACATTAAAAAATTCGATTTTAAAATTGGGTTCAGTTATGTTTACACAACAAAAATTTCACAACAAAACTTTCGTTAATTTTGCCTAATAAAAAGCTAAATGTTTTTTTTATATCTTGTAGTAATTAAGCTCTTAACGTAATTTTTATTTTTAAACAAAGACTGATTATCTTCATACCTAACTTTAATTATAAATAGAATTTAAACAAAAAAAAATAAAAATAGTGACATTAACAAAATATAAATATGTTGATTAATTATGGTAAGTTGAAGTTTAATTTTTATCTATGTGTCGGGGGGAACGTCAGGATTTTGGTCCGAACCTTCCGATATCATATGGGCAGAGTGAGAAATCGTACACTGAGAAGATGTTGTAATTTTTGGACACAGTATTAAGAACCACGTTGCACGTAACAAACTTGTTATAATAAGGCACTTAGCGAAACGTAGGACAGTTCCATGACGACGTCTACACTTGATGGCGACTCGATCCAAAGTGAATCGGAGCTCGCATGTTGACAGCATCACGACTCTGTCGAAGCGCGGGAAATCGTAGTTTCTTATGTTCGCCGGCTAGAGGGCGCGCTTGCGTTTCGCTCAGTATCCGTACTCATGACCGGATACGACATCGTAGTTTCTTATGTTCGCCGGCTAGAGGGCGCGCTCGCATTTAGTTTAGTGTCCGTACTCATGACCAGATACGACACGGCTATCCTGCGAGACACACGTCCTCGTGTGTTATTCTGAAACAAGACAAAACAACAGAAAGTATCGCCCGGTAAACAAAATGAACACTTTATTCATATTTTTTTTACCTAGATTCTTTGACTAACATATTAACGCTTCATTAGATAATCTTTCTCTAAACAATTAGGAACTTTACCAATTCATTACAACTCGCAAATAAATCAAAGACTTTTACAATAAATCTGAAAACTACATACTAGTTACAGTCAGCTCTCTTATTATCATTGTTGCTCCGAAACAGGAAAATCGTTACTTCTCAATCATTAAACTTTATTCATTGACAAAAAATCTAACAGTAATATTTCATTCACCAATTCCGTGTCACCCTGACACAACTGTGACATTACGCGCATCCCCTCATGGGATCGCCGAGTCCAACGACTCTACGGTTTCCTCCTGAAACCCGACCTCCGCCAGAACTACCCGCGTACCGCGTATCCACGGACTACGCCATGCCCTATATGTAAATAAAGACATATTTTTAGAAAATTACGTGTTTTATTTCACTTAAGGGTTTTTTATGCATAATAGTATATTAATATTTATCTAACAGTATAATTGTAATAGTGATATGTTCACACAAAAATATTATTCGGACTGCATTATTTTGAAATATGAATATTAATTTACCTTACAATAAGCGAACTCTCCCTAAGCTAGCACCACTTTACGGGGGGGAAGTATGAGGAATGCGGGGGGTGCGACTTGTTTTTGGACTCAGTGAGTGGCATATGTTATCGACTCTAGGCTCCTTCTGGTTTATTCTGTATTCTGAGTGTAAGAACTAAAAAAACTAAAACAATAAAGATGAAAAATTATATGTCAAAATTAAAAATTATTTAAGGTCGAAAATCAAAATTATCAAAATTAAAAAAAAAAAAAAATTTTTTTTTTTTTTTTTTTTTTGCATTTTAATGGAAAACGGTAAGTTCTATCGTAAAAATAGTTCATACCGAAAATTGTATTTAAAATTTTTTCCTGAGTTGTATTAAATCGAGGTGCAGAATTCATTAATTCGCGTCGCCCTGTCTTTGGGTGCGATCGCTCCTACAAAGCCTATACAGCCTTACGCTATGGCATCTTCCTGGTGGCGTTTAGTCTGTACGAATCTGACATAACCTCTCGGTCCGGCTGATGTATCCATGTAGGATTCACCATTCGCGCCCGGAGAGGGGAAAAATCTGCGTTTACTGCAAAAGACGTTATGCGACAGAATTGCCATCTAAAGTTCTTATGTTTAACTACTAAACGAATACACAAACCAATAGCGTGTATTTTTTCTCGATCTCCCTTACTCTTTCTCTCTTTCAATCTTTCTCACTATAGCTCTCTCCCACCTCTCGCTCCATGGCACTATGCGTAATGCGACGTTTGCTCTATATCTCTCACTCCATGGCTAGTTGCTTCATGCTACGTTCGCCCTTTCTTACTCTCTCAATCGGTCTCGATCGCTCTCTCCCTCTTCTTCGACGTATCCGTTGCACATCTTCGTGACGTTTCATCTGTAAAAAATTTACCCTCATGCGCCTAAAGAAGTTTCACTTCAAAAATCATTCATTCATGTGATAAGCCGCTGTAACTTTTAAATATTTGCATTTCTATACTTTTTCCCTGTGTTTGATCCCTGGGTCAGCTACTTAAATTATAAAAGATTAATTAAAAGACTATTTTTTTTTGGTTTCTTAAGTTTCCATTGAGGGACTCCGTAGTCCAGTAGCACACATACCCATTTTCATGAATTTAGATTTGAATCCTGGTCGGGTCAATGTGGAAATCGGACGTTGTTACTGAATTTGATATGAATTTGATGACTTAACTTTAGTTACTTACGTTGGGTCCACAACTGTGTATGTGCTTTAAATAACTTTTTTACGGTAATTTTGCGCATAATTTATATATAATCTTGACGTGTCGACTCCTTTATAGGAGCAGTAATCACAGGATGACTAAGGCAATGGTCGTCATATATTTTCTTCTACCTTCACAATATTTTAATCGGGCTCGTTCCTGACTGTTATTTTTTTAGATAAATCAAATAGTTTTATTATTAACAGTTTAAATCTCGAAGCAACTGAAATTGAACACTCAATATCTGAGAATAAGAGAGATAATGTTTTACAGAAAATTACTAAGAGCATTATTATAAATTTCGTATAATGTAATAAATTTAAATAAGCTCATCGTAGCATTCTCAGTTGAAACGTAAGGATTAAATATTAATTATGCGCTAAACAACCGTAAAAAAATATTTTTACGGTTTTTTGCATGTAATATGCGCAGAAGTGTTAGAACTAGGTAAATAGTGTATGTGATGTTAATTAAATCTATAATCTAAGATCACAAATTTGTTGTTTGTCTGTCCGCTCTTTTTCCCGCTCTTTTACCATTATATATGCCTTACCATAGCAACGCGTTAACCGCAAGTAAGTAGTTAAGTTCGTCTACCGGACGCTAGATGGCGCCAACGGAAAATATTTAATAATAGAAAAAAAATTAAGAATTTTGTCCACCCGTGCGAAGCCGGGACGGGCCGCTAGTTATATTTAAAAAATCTTTCTGCTCAGGACCCGGAGTCTGATTCGAACCAAAAGCCGGATCTGACCAGCGCGCTCCCAATACGATCCCGTTCTACTTATGACAGAGATGGCTATCACGATAAGGTGCCCACCATGGTAAGTAACTAATAATGGTATATTTATATAAACTAAGGTATAATGATCTTGCTAGGAGAACGATTTGTAGCAAACTGACTTAAATTAGGACTTAAATTATTATTAATAATATAATTTAATAGTCGTAACTGCTGATGCGGGAAATGTGCGATGTGTAACGTTCAGTATCCATAACACAAGCCTTATAATACTTCAAATGGGGTAGGCTTATTTATTTATAAATAATTCAGACATTTTACGATTTTTTGAGTACAAAATATATAAATTACATAATAAGAGTCAGAATTGCAAATGTTTGTGTACACAGAGAAAAACTGTTTGTTGTCACAATTTCTTTAGAGACATATAAAATAATCTAACTGTTAAATCATTAAATAAAAGTAGAATTAGAATGATACTAGAATATATTTAAACTCTTCGATGTCCGCACAGACAGAGAAAACAAAATTACTACAATTACTACAAACCTCCTATATATATTGTGCAACGCTACTAAATCTGGCGCTGTCATGTAACGGTAATATCTGACGCTGTCATGTAACGGTAATATCTGACGCTGTCGTGTAACGGTAATATCTGACGCTTAGCACGGATAGAGTGGCAACGTGGCGAGTGCCTATGTACGAGCGGCCCGTATAGAAGCTTCGCTTCAAATAAAATAGTCTTCATCTTATAGTCTTGTAAAGCAAAACAGTTTGGTAGGTGGTGTGAATGTAAGAAATATTGTTTTTGGCAGGCGTCCCTCAGTGGCGGAGGTGTGGTGACACACACAGCACCGTCATACGAGGAACAGCGGGCAAGCCCGGCGCTGTTGAGCCGCGGTACACCTGGAGGCCGCAGTGTCCGTGACGATGGCTACTGTTCCGCTAGCAGTACGCCCCGAGCTCTTGGTACGCCTTTAATATCTTTATCATAATTTTGTGTGGCTGTGTGTGTCTGTATGTGTGTGTCTGAAACCACATAACAACTATTTTAGGATTTGTTAAGTTTCTTTATAATTGAGGGTTTTTATCCAAAGTAATTATATGGATTTACATTCATGATATGTTTTGTTATATATATTTTTATATCAAAATTAAATAAAACTTTTTTATTTTGAACAACAAGCGGTCATATTGGGTTAATATTTTGCAAAGCTTAATAACCAGTTTGGGCATGAGATATTAAATCACCTTGTGCACCATACACGTACACAAGGATAAGGTGACCACATCGGCCACCGTCTGCAGAATGCTGTTGCGATGACCACGAAGTTGCGTAAATCATTTATGCTGCCTTTTTGCGAATTATGCCATTGAAGCTATCAAAGCCATGCTAAGTCGCATGGAGCGTAGGCAGAGGTATATCCAAAAACTGCGGTCTACCACACTTTCTTGGTTGCTATTCCTAACTGTCGTACCAAGCGGTTCTCTACTTCTTTTATAATGCGCACAGCAAAGGAGTACAACTCCCCCCCTCCGTCTGCATTTCCGAGTACTTATAACCTATCCGTTTTGAAGCTAGGGTAAATAGGCACCTTCTGGGTAAGGTCGTTCCATCGTGGACCCTGTCTTGGCCCCCGGGCTTGATTGGAATCAAGAACGAATTAAAAAACCTCCATCTTTGGGTTGTACCCCATACTCCCACCGAGTACAGTCGTGCGGACGTTGCTGTATTTATCACATGGTGGGTGCAATGGCCTCTCAGTTGGGGGATGCCCGGTCCTTGGCTCATACGCGTAGAGCTTGTGCAATGCAGACGGTAGGATCAACCCATCCAACACCAAGCCCCACCAGGAACAGGGAGCTACGCGCTAACATTTCCTTTCCGTCTGCCTACCCATCAGATGCCGTTTTTTTGACGCGAGGAATGCCTTACGCAAACGCCGCCGTTGGGAGTATGGTGGACGTTATATGGGACTCTCCTCTGCATTCCTACCCTGGGAACTACCCATTAAACACCGCAGTCCCTGGACGCTATATCAGTTCCTTGAGGGTAGATATTTTTAAATTCTTTCCTTGCGAGCGGTTTCACAATAAATTAGTTAAGAAAAGACGCTACATTGAATTCATAAACAAACAATACAAAAACAAATCAATGTTTCTATTTCCGCCATTGTTCTGCAATAGTATCGTTAATTAGCAGACTGGAATGGTAAATAAATACCACTCGTTTCAGAACTCAATAAAATTGCCTTCTACCTTTATAGGAAAACAATAAAAACCGACACTAGAATAAACGAATCGGAAAATCGAGGTGAACACAACACCATAAAATTATGAAATACGATTTCGCAAATAAACAAAAATTATATTGTTTCTTTGTTTAATTTTAATATATTCACGCCCCCCCCCCCCCTTTTAATTAATTACTTTTTATGGATACTAGAATAAATATGTATATTTTTTTATTTAAACTTCTGACAATTCAACTCATTTTTAGGAGCACATGAAGACAGTTGTGTGTGTGAGTGAAAAAAAAAAATGTTTTGAAAATCATAAAAACTAAATGCTTATTTTATTTATAACCATTTCTTACAAGCTAGCAGATGTAATCACCTTCCAAAACGAACGAATGATTAGCGTTACAATTAATTGAGAAATATAATAGTTTATAAATCATGTCAAATCTATAATCTAAGATGACAGTGGTTTGTGTGTTTGTCTGTCAGCTCTTTTTCCCGCTCTTTTTACATTGTATCAATAACGTTACCATAGCAACACGTTAACCGCAAGTAGTTTGTCTACCGGACGCTAGATGGCGCTAACGGAAAAAATATTTAATAATAGAAAAAAAAATGAAGAATTTTGTCCACCCGTGCAAAGCCGGGACGGGCCGCTAGTCACATATAAAAATAATAATATTAATAAAAATAGATAGAAGAACTATTGTATTCTTCTATCTATTTTAATTATGGAGTTAGTCACAATTATCTTTTCACTTTTTGAGAAATCCTACCAAACTTAAAAACGAATATTAGCCAAAACAGAATGCATCCAACAGGAGCTTGATTCGAGGCGGTAACGGTATAAAACTGTCGGCACGTTCATTGTGTTTCAAGTGGCAATAAACTGTGAGGCGAGAACGCACGAAAGGTTCTATTCTAATATTCTATTTCAAAATTCGTAATCGAAAACAAAAAATTCTATTAAATCTTAAAATAGTCATCAGTTGATCAATTTGTTTCTTAGATCACTCTTGTAATTTAACAACCGATTTAAACGTTGAAATTTTCAGCGGGTAATAATATTCTCAGGTGTCCTATGTTTTAAATGAGTTAATTGATAAGTAAGTGTATCGCATAACAATATCAATACAATATATTTTGTATTTTCTAGTATTTTTCTATTATTGTAATAGAAAAATACTAGAAAATACTACTCGACTCGGTTCTCAAGTAAATTCTCAGGCGGGAATCGAACCTTTGAATGTCCGGTCCAATGCTCTCCCAATTGAGCTACCGACCCTTGTGAAAACTCTTAGAAATTTTCTATTACCTTTCTTATTTTTATACGATAGGGCAGCTTTGTCTCATCAATGAGAGGAACACATCCTCTGGTATTCGTAAGAAATATTTTCATTAATGTTTGATCAATAGATAAAAAGTCATTTTATTTTTTTCATTCAATTATAAAAAAATATATAAATTAACATCGAGTGACTCAGAATACAACGCCTTTTATGGTTTTTAATATTTTTTGGTGCAAATCTGCTACTCTCGAGGTTTCAGGTCATTTCTAGACTTAGATTCGAACGGAAGTGTGTACTTAAAGATTGAAAAAACTAGAACACGCAATATAGGTAGAAAACGAAAAACAACATTATTTTTATAACAAACCCAGTGATAACAGTTACTTTTTAGAAAGTTGTAAACATCTATTTACATCGTTAAATATTATGGTCCTTAAGTTGTAAAATACTCATGTAAAAAACGACCACGCCTCCCAGCCCTCAGGTGCTTAAGCCCTCAACCTGAGGGCTTGAAGTGGTGGTCGTTTATTACATGCATATTATATATATCTATACTAATATTATAAAGCTGCAGAGTTTGTTTGTTTATTTGTTTGTTTATTTGAACGCGCTAATCTCTGGAACTACTGGTCCGATTTGAATGATTCTTTCAGTGTTGGGTAGTCCATTTATCGAGAAAGGCTAAAGGCTTTTTTTTTGAAAATTAGGGATCCGTAATAAAATTGCTATTTTGTAACACAAGGTGTAAAATCGAAAACCTATTTTTGCGTGCGCTGCAAAAACTATTGACAATTGAACAAAATGATGTACTACGGGTTTGTAGACCCCATTAAGACTTACAAAAAAGTCCGCGAGAACATATATCTAGCTATCATGGCTTAATCACAATAACCGATTTTGTGTTCAAAATAATTATTAAATCGTCTGAAGAAAAAAAAACTACGTTAAATATGTATCGAAATTAAGCATTATGTTATCAAGAGTAAATACTTTGTAGAAGTAAAATACTTTTTGTTTCATCTCAATCGGATATTTCGTTTAAAAGTTATCACGTGTGTAAGATGTTAAGAGTTGGTACCTATTAATGAGTTATGGGCCATAGAGTTTTTTATCAACATAAAATCCTGTAATAATCTCTTTAGAAATATATTTGTTGTTGATTGTAAGTATAAGATCTTTGAAAAGTATAATAAATACATTTCTAAAATAACTCTGCTAAGGAAATCCACGCGCGCTTGATGCAAGCAAGACAAGACGCATGCAAAAGTATCGGGATCTCATTGTTATCTACACTAATATTATAAGGAGGAAAGATTTGTATTTTTGTATGTTTGAAATAAACCCAAAAACTACTAAGTCGATTTTAAAAATTCTTTCACCATTGGAAAGCTACATTCACGCTGAGTAACATAGGCTATATTTAATGCTAGAAAAATTTAAAGAATTTTGTCCACCCGTGCGAAGCCGGGACGGGCCGCTAGTCTTATATAAATATGGCATTGTGAATGCATTAAAACATTATTATGGCCCTTAACTTGCCTTTATATTTACAAACTTTGTATTTTTGTAAAAATATCATAGTGTCCTGTTTAAAAATAATAGTGCTTTCAATTAGAGAAGTAGAAATATAAATTATTTGTGCATTCTTTACCAAAAACTGAGGGTACATACAAAAAAAACTTATTGTAAGGCAATACGTGTTTTTAATTAGTTACCAAATAATAATAATAAATTACGCATTATTGCACCCACAGATAGGATACAGAGAGAAAGAAATAAATAACAAAGAAAAGTATACAGACAGGCGGCCTTATTGCTAAACAGCAATCTCTTCCAGGCAACCTTGGGTGAAAAGTATAAATAAAGATAAAAGGATAATAATGAAGTGGGTGCGCATATTGAGAGGAAAAAAAGGAAATATATTATTTTTTAAGGTAATGGTAAAAGAAATAAAGATAAAATAGCGTCAATAAATATTGGAGGAAAGGAAATAACTTTTAACTCTGTCGCGAAAGGATCCAAGAGTTTGAGCCTTTCTTATATCTTCTGGTAATGGGTCTGGTAAATTTTAACTACCTCTAAATAAATTTTTTATAAAAAAAATTATAATTATAGAATTTCAACATAATATATAAAATTATCATAACACATAATAATCATAAATTATAAAATTACAATTACAGATTTAAAAAAAAAATACAATTATAGAATAAGAAACACATCAAACACATACACACTAACACTATACATAACCAGGTTGTGCTGGTACAGGCTGCTGCGCTGGTGCTATCTGCACCATGGGCAGTGGCTTGTTACTGGTCGCCGCGGTGGACACTTCCCTGTGTATCCAACCACGCAATTTCCTTATACATTGGCGTCTCAGTAGTAATAACACAATGAACGTTCCAAAAATTAAAATAGCTACGAGTATATAGCCATACTGATCTAATCTCAACTGAACAGATTGCTGCTGCGCAATTGCGGCATTAATAACCACATTACTATCTTCAGTTTTGTGTTTGCTCTGATTATAAACCATGTTTAAAATAACAATTAAGTTTAAAATTACAGTTATTGTCACAAAAATAAAATATCAATTGTGTTGAACGAATAAATAATAATAATGAAATGGTTGCAATTAAATAGAGCTTATATAGGTACTACTCGTTAATAAAATAATTTGGTTGCGCAATATAATGTTGTTAACCAAATTTGATTTAAAAGCAAGAATTTACAATATATTTATTTTACTAATTATATTAGAATGCTATTCAGCAAAACGTACCGGACGCCTTATCGGTCGCCCGCTACGCGTAGTTCGTGGAAAAGACGGAGCTAAAGGTACAGTTGGCTGCGTGTCTTTGTATGCAGGCTGCGATTCATTTGCGTAAACGGAAACATCTTCACTTAATAAATATGCAGGTTTTAAACGGTTAATTGAGATATTTACTTCTTTATTAGGATATTGTATTTTAAAAACTTTGTTTTTTCTACTTTTAACTAAATATGGACCGTCATAGATGGGTTGCAAAGGTTTTTTAGATGCGTCATTACGTACGAAAACTGATTTGCATGTTAACAAATGGGGATGAACAAAAAAAGACTGATTACTTGTATTTTTTATCGATTGAGGTTTACAATTTTTTATTATTTTGCGCAAGTTTTCGACATACCCATGATCGTCGCTTATAATAATTCGGCTATCTTCGTAAAAATCAATAGGTAAACGTATATTAGTTCCATAAGTTAACTGAGCTGGGGTTATATCGTTATCGCATCTAATAGCTGACCTTAGGCCAAATAATACTGTGGGTAACTCGTCTATCCAAGATGAGTAATTATTATTCCTATTTAACCTTGCTGTCAACGCCACTTTGAGTGTCCTGTGCCATCTCTCAACCATGCCATTGCTCTGAGGGTGATATGCAGTGGTTCTCAACCTATCAACTCCGAGCAACGCCATGAGCTGGGAAAACAGACTGCTCTCAAACTGACGTCCTTGGTCTGTTGTCACCCTTAATGGGCATCCGAAACGTGTGATCCAACCATTATAAAATGCTTTAGCTACTATTTCTGCAGTAATTTCTTTCAAAGGAAATGCTTCCGGCCAACGTGTTCTCCTATCTATCATCGTTAAGCAATATCTATAGCCTTCTACCGATATGGGTAACGGACCAATTAAATCTATATGAACATGTTCGAATCTGTCGCAAATCGGAAATGATTCGATCTGTGAAAAAGTATGTCTATTTACTTTCGATCGCTGGCAGTGTACACAAGCTTTAGACCACGTGGTTATGTCGCGATTCATATTTGGCCAGAAAAATCTTTTTTTAATTAATTTACGCGCATTTCGTATACCAGGATGACTCAAATTATGAATAGATTCAAAAACTAATCGGCGGTACTGCTCCGGTATATATGCTCTCAATTCTTTAGAACTACAACGAGACAACGCGTCAGCAACAACGTTATCACGGCCTTCTATATGTCTTATGTCGGTACTATATTCACTTATGTAGGCCAGGTGACGTACTCGCGTAGGAGTTTCCTTTTCACACCGAGTTTTTTTAAATGCGAACTCGAGAGGTTTATGGTCAGTAAAAATAATTAAATTTCGACCTTCAATCATGTTTCTAAAATGTCTAATTGACAAATATATGGACAAAAGTTCTCCGTCATAAGTAGAATATTTTTGTTGCGCTTTAGAAATTTTTTGCGAAAAATATGCTAAAGGTTGCCACGAATTGTTTACGTATTGTTGCAACACGGCACCCACGCACACATTGGACGCGTCCGTCATGAGCGCTATAGGTACATCCGGCGACGGGTGCGATAACGTGACCGCGTTCTCTAGGCTCGACTTACATTCCGCAAATGCAGCGTCAGCTTTTGGCGTCCAAGTAATGGGTGTTTTGTCCCGCTTCTTAGCATGATGTAAATAATTATTTAATATAGATTGTTGTTCCACGGCTTTAGGTATGTGTGAACGGTAAAAATTTACCATGCCTAAAAATCTACGCATTTCTTCAACGGTTTTTGGCTTAGGAAAATCTTTAATTGCTTTTACCTTATGGTCTAAGGGTCGAATTCCAGCTTCCGAAACTTCATAGCCAAGAAATTCTATTTTCGGTTGTCCAAATGTGCATTTAGATAAGTTAATTGATAAGCCGTATTTATCAAATCTTTCGAGAACGGCTGCCAGATGCTGACGATGCGAAATTGCATCACAGCTCCCTATAATGACATCATCAATGTAACAGAAATAAAAATCTGAATTAGAGTTTGAATTATCAGAATTCGTATTTTTACGACGCGATGCTACTTCCTCGTTAAGGCCTTGTAAGACTTCATGATTCATAAAACGCTGGAATGTTTGGGCAGCATTACGTAACCCAAACGTCATGCGTTGAAATTCGTAAAGCCCGAAGGGGGTAATTAAGGCAGTTTTTTCTACATCTGCTGGCCATACTGGAATACTGTGATATGCTCTAATGACGTCAAGACGCGTAAATATTTTCTTACCTGCTAGGAGATATGTAAAATCATGCAGCCTAGGAATGGGGTAACGATCGGGTTTGGTAATCGCGTTAAGGTTCCTATAATCTCCGCATGGACGAATTTCTCCGTCTTTTTTTGGTACAACATGTAACGCACTAGACCAAGCACTATTAGAAGGTCGGCATATGCCTAACTCATGCATCATGCGAAACTCTTCCTTTACCTTATTATAACGATGCGGTGGTAGGGGTCGCGCTCGCGCATGTACCGGCGGACCTTGGGACTCTATGTGATGGTATACGTTATGCTGTGGCGTTTCTTTATAGGACACAGGTTTGGTTATGTTCGGAAACTTGCACAATATATCAACAAAAGGATGATTTTCGTTAACGGTACATAATGACGTATCTTTACAACTTACCAAAGATGCAATCGAATTCAGGCTGGTTACTCTGTCGATTAATCTTCGCTTATTTAAATCAACCAATATACTAAAATGCGTAAGAAAATCTGCGCCTATGATCGGTTGTTTCACTTCCGCCACAATAAAGGTCCAACGATAGGGTCTGCGTAACCCTAAATCGAGCGTTAAAGTTTTTAAACCGTAAGTTAAAATTTCACTACCGTTTGCGGCGTATAATCTATAATCACTACACTTTGTGTTCTTAGAGTACTTTTTATTTACCGGGATTACGGATACATTTGCACCAGTATCGATAAGAAAACGTAAACCACTTTTATGATCACATACACTGAGGCGGTGCATAGGGGCTATAGTGCAGGATTCCGCCGTTGCCTGCACATCCTCTAGTTTTCCTTATTCTTGCTACTCCATGCACACGGCTCAAAACAACGATGTGCCCGTTCTCCGTAGCGATAATGATTCGAGCACAGCCAATCCTTATCTTGTGGGGTACGCGGTGGGCCTGAGCTCCTTCTGTTCTGAGAACAAGATCGGCTTGAAGGTCTTCCGCGACTTGCACTACGGTTTCGACGTTTCGCTATTTTTTCTAATGCTGCTATCCTTCCACTCAACTTAGCTATTTCTGACAATATTTTGCTTTCACTCTGCGTTTTTTTTTTTTTTTTTTTTTTTATTGCAAAAGTTGGCAAACAAGCAAACTGTCCACCTGATGGTAAGTGGTAACAGTCACCTATAATACATGTGGCTCTTGTGAGATTCGCAGCAAAACTGCAACCCCACAAGAACCACAGTGTACGTTGCCAACTTGTGACACAAGATGTAAAGTCACTGTACCTAGTAATTTCACTGCCATATCTTACCCTTCAAACCGGAACACAGCAATGCAAGCACTGCTGCTTTGCGGCAGAAATAGGTAAGACGGAGGTACCTAAGCAGACGACCCTGGTACAGAGTCTCCCTCCAGTGAAATTGTTTCTGCTATATTAGTCAACTTGAACTCTGCTATTTCTGGAGCGACGGCGGTATTCTCTATAATTTTGTCCGCCACCTGAGCGAGATTATCCAAATCATGAGTATCAGCGATAGATAATACTGCACGGGCTGATGCTGGTAAGTGACCTTGCCATAAAATGCGCAAAGTACTGTCCGGTACTTTGTCACGCGCTAAGTCTCTCATACGCCTTAATAGCTGCGAAGGGCGTTGCTCGCCCAACTCCATTTCGCTTATTAATTTGTGCACCTTACGCGTTTCGGACTCTTCATATATTGCTAATAATCTTTCCTTGACGGCATTGTACTTGTCATTCTCCAGTGGCTTCAAAATTATATCCGAAATATTCTGTACTGTTTCTTTACTTAATTTTGCTACCGTTACATGGAACTTAGCCAAATCACTCATCTTCTGCGGCGCTAATATTGATTCTAATTGGGCGAACCAGACGCGAGGCTGATCCGTCCAAAAATCTGGTACTCGCGCGGTTAGGGAAATGGCGGCCAGTGAGTCGTCCACCTGCCCTACTTGCACCTGGGGCGGAACGGAAGGGCCGCTTGACGGACCTGGGTTGAGCGGCACTGACGGGTTCATCGTGATTTTGCGTATTACACTCACTTGAAAGTCACCACTGTTACGTTTAATTGTCTTCGTATAGGGGACAGAAATAATAGTAGACGTAACTTTTTAAGAAATATTTATGTCCATTCACACTATATATAAGTTAATAATCAATAATAAATATTAGTAAAAACTGACTCCTAATATTACATAAAAGATTCGTAAAGCGGTGCATTCCGCGGGGGCAGAGGGACGACTGTGGCGTCACGTAGGCACAGCTACGATGTTCATGTGCCTAATCAGCAACCTGTGACGCTACACCAGGTTTAAACACCTGGCACTGCACGGAAGCAAAGAAAGGATTTAAGTTTCCTAAATGATACAGGGTCTATAAGCCGGAAGGAATATATACAATGGAAGTTTTATTACCAGGTGTATTAGCCTTGTACCGTAGGAATGGAAAGTATTGAAAAGTTACTGTCGCAGCGAACGTGTTAATAAGATGGAAATAAAAAGGGCTCTGCTTTCACTACGTTACTTGATTTCAGAACACTGCAAATTGTCTGAAGAAGATTGTATCATTGTAGTCAGTGTTTTTCTAAAGGACAAAAATAAAGCAATTGTTAGGGTTCCGTACCTCGAAAGAAAAAAACGGAACCCTTATGGGATCACTTTGTTGTCCGTACGGCCGTCCGTCCGTCTGTCTGTCAAGACCCTTTTTCTCAGGAATGCGTGGAGGTATCAAGCTGGAATTTATATCAAATACTCAGGTCTACTGTTCCTTGGAGCTGTGAAAAAATCAAACTTCTAAGCCAACGCAATCAAAAGATACAGCCGTTTATGTTGCAAATTTCCGCAAATTTTCGACACTCGCAAGGGAATCAAAACCTACAGGGTACTTCCCATGAACTCAGAATCTTGAAATTTGTTACAAAGCAACGTCTTATAGCACAGATAGAGGAAAATTTGCGAAAACCGTAAAATTTTAGTTACATCATATAATAAAAATCTTTTTAATAATTGACTTTTACTTATATACCTACGTATATACGGTTTGTACGGAACCCTCGGTGCACGAGTCCGACTCGCACTTGGCCGGTTTTTGTGATAGTTACATAATTATCTATAAAGATGGCTAAGTCACGTTGGCCCGGAACAAATGGTTTATGCCACCTACAATATCGAAATAATTTTACAAGTAACTTATTATAGTATTTTACTTATAATAATTTCTTCAAGTATAAAAATCCTGCAGATAAAATGGTTGTATAATAAAAAATATTTTCTAATAAATTAATTCCATTTATGGCACAATAAAGTTTAAGAATGAAAAAGCGAATATTCTTACAGGATTAGAGAAAAGAAAAAAAGAAAATTTGACGGAAACGTCTTCACGCTTGAAATAATTCTTGAAAGATGAACATAAAATATCCTTTCATTCTCGCTTCCATTAATTCATGAATACAGATAAATATTCCAAATCAACAAAGAAATGTATTCAAATAACTTTTTTCAGTTAAATTTGTCTTAAATGAGCTTCAAATCACGCCATAGGATAAGATAATAGATTTACCGCAAGAATATGGATACAATAATACTTTAAATAAAACAACTTTTTTAATGGATTTTGCGCATAATTTATATTTGATCCTGTCGTTTCGACTCCTTTACAGGAGCTGTGATCGCAGGATGACTAAGGCAAGTGGTGATTCCTAAAAAGGGTGTAGGTCACACGTGGGGTTTTATTCGTTACATAGTGACGACTCCTGTGGAGCCATCAGGCTGCCCGCCTAGCATGCGCTACTTAAGCTATCTCGCGCACGATTGAAGAGAAGTTTATCGATATCGCCATATATCTCGTTGTCCTTAACATCAAGACAAACGAATGATGCACTTTTGATATGTTGAATATATCGGTTAAAATGTCAAAATTCTGTTGCCATGTTAGAGTTTGCATACAAAAATGCCGTGGCTAAGTAAAACTGTTCTTTTGACATAAGTCGATTTTTAAGCGCTGCCATGTTAGAGACGATAGACGACAAATGACTAATACAGGAGAAAACGGATCGACAAAATTTTGTCGTGTTGCATATGCTAAGCGGGCTGGATTCGCCGGCGGAGCTGTCATTGCCGCCGGCGGGTTAATAACCGTATTTTACCGTCACGTTAAAAAAAGGATGACTAAGGCACAGCGTATGTAATATACGCGGAAATATAAGAACTAAATTACAATAATGATAATACCTACTCTGGGTTAGCTCGTTTTATCGTGCATCCTTTCTGGCCCGGGTTTGATTGGAATCAAAATCGAACCCAACTAAAAAAATTTCTTTTCTTTTACAATTAGAGAAATATACATTTTGTTTTCAACTTAATATTAAAGTAACAAGGTAATTCGATTATGAGAGACTAGTACCTGAACTAAGCAGAAATGCCTGTATCTTAGAGAATCAGTTCTCTCCCATGTGATGGGAAAAAATTAACACACAATAGATGTTACACATATTAATAATGTTACATATATTCCGTTGATAAGTCAGCAAACGAATTTTAAATTTTGTAGTACATTTAGTTAAAGACTGTCATTTTTTGGTAGGAATATATAACAATTAAGAAATATATTAATTAAATCTAGATATAATGAAATCACAAAAAAAAACTGGACGGTTTATAAGTTCTCGGAAATACAGACACAGGGAGGAAGTTACATTTCTTTGCTGTGCGCATCATAGACGGTGTATACCGGTGTCTCACTTTGACAATTGAACTTACATTGTGCTAAGGGGTAATGGTAGACCCTCAAGACTTCCTACCAGCGGTTCCTGGAAGGACTTTCGCTAACAGGAAGAAAGGAAGCTTCTTATACTTCAGTATTTTTTACTATTAAAATTATTACTTTATTATATTTGTTATATTTGCTATCTCATATTTTAATAAAAATATGTGACCCTTCACTTATTGTTAACGTTTGATTTTACTACCCATCTATTTTTCATACCGTGCGCTATATATGAAACGATTCTTAAGGAGTAAAACTCCAAATACAGTAGAAAAAATCGACTTAGGTCATAAGTTATTCTTAGGCACGTCCCACCATATTCCACAGCTCTCACGATTGGATCCCACCTTGTTGACCTTGAATACTTTGTTAGCCAAGTTTATTTTGTATTAAAATTTATTATAACTAGTTTATTTCGCTTCCGCAAATCTTCTTCCGCAATAAAACTAAGAAGCCGGCCAAGTGCGAGTCGGACTCCAGTAAAAAAAATCAAGTTTGTTGTATGGGAGCCCTCTTAAATATTTATTTTATTTTAATTTTATTATTTGTTACTAAAGTAAAAATACAACTGAGTATTTTGTGAACGGTGCAACGGTAGTGATCCTGCCTTTCGCACCGACGACGGTCCTGGGTTCAAATCCAGGAAGGGGCAGATCTTTGTATGATGAATACCAATATTTGTACCTGAGTCATGGGTGTTTTTATATATTTCTATGAATATTACATATCTATGTATCATATATGTCTATTATAATATATATAAATATTATTTTTATTATTGTTACCTACGCGTTAACGCTAAGTAGCTATTTAGCGTTTACTCAGCGTTAAAAGTTTTGCTATTTAGCTTAGCGCTTATTTGACGACACTAAAACCAAACTCGCCCGCCAATGTTATCAATTTGTTTTACAATCATATTTCAAGTGTACCCGACTCCAATAAAAATGAAATGTAATCGAACCCTCTAATCAAAGTCTAATCGAGCTTAAACCCCCGAGCAACGATGGCGATTAATTTTTGATATACGAATATCCTCAATCATTATAATATGAATATAGATATGAAACATCTATTTAAAAGAATTAACCGCTTTTAAATAAATAAATAATAATTTTATTGTCCAATAATAGCACAAAAACATCGTACAGATATAATTTAAAGTACAATGCTAACCACAAACATAAAAAATGTTACTCTGCCCCCTAGGTTAGGTCAACCAGTATTCTAGGAGACAGATCCTTCCCTCTAATATCGTATTGCATTAGCACATAGCACTGTCTTGTAGTTATAAACTAAGAAAGTCATCGGACGTATCAATGCGTGTGTGTATGTGTGTGTGTGGGTGTGTGTGTGTGTGTGTGATAGTGTGTGTGGTGTGTGTTAGAGAGTGTGCGTGCGTCTGATTAATTTGGTACTAAATAAAATTAGTATAACTTAGTTTATTATTTAGTCAAATTTACTATTACTATTACTATTACGTAATTTACGTAAAACGTACGTTATTACGTAATGTACGTAATATTAAGTAATTTACTATTACTTCTTATGGTAGTTAAGAAGATAATATTTGAACCGTTTGGGGTTGAAATAATGGGCCTGTGGGGTCTTGGGGCCCACCGAATTTATAAAGACCTAAAAATATTAACGAGAGGTCAAGTGATCAGAAGACTGTTTTGTACCTCGCCCAGATAATAAGTTGGGCGATACAAGTTAACGCTATCAGTCTGGACACATTGCCTACGAGCAAAGATTTAGGGGATATTTTTTATTTTATTTAGTGTCTAGAGTATTATTTTTAAATTTGTTAAATGTTTTTTGTTGATTAAGTAGTTATAATCTTAAAATTAAACTATATCCAGGAAAATTCATCCCATAGTTTGATTTCATACATTATAGGGTTCACCAGTATAAGTAGGTACAATAAACTGTTCATTATAAGAGAAAAATAAATAATAGTCCTTTTATTCGTCGTGTCAGACAAACGTCGTCTACTATACTTTGTCCAATGTAGGATGATACTTTTGACAGTTGTCACTTCCTTATTGCTACGTACTAAGGTTGCGTTTGTTTCCTTATGTTTGGCTTGACATTGCAATAGCAACTTTATACCCTCTATATATGTAGGTGTCAACTGTCAAAAGTATCATCCTAAATTGGACATGGACATGTACTAGTGGACATAGTTCCCTCTCAAGGATCTCCAGCTGATCCGGCCACGCATTGCTGCGACTAAGTTATTATAAGTTGATTTTTTTTTGTCATAAATTTCAATGAAACCTATCCTTAGTCCAAAGTCGGACCAAATGCAGCAGAATGAAAAAAAATCGTCAAAATCGGTGGAGTAGTTTCGGAGTTCATGAAAATGAAAATAACTTTATTCAAATGCACTTAAATAAGTTGTTTTGAATAGTCCAACAGTTTTACCTACCTATTCAGGACGTCTTTTAACTGACAAGGAAAATGGGCGCAAGAAACTCGTCAGCTTAACCGAAGTAACGACACTTACAATATAATACGTCGTCACCATACATAATCCACAAAATAAAAATAAAAAAACTTAATTAAATAATTTGTCATAACAAAATTGTTATGACAATACTAACAGTGTTATGATATCATTATTTCGTTGATTACAACAAAGTCAATAAGTATCTCTTCTAAGCAAGTATCCCTGAACATTGCAATAACATGCAGGGAATAAACGACAAATTTCATCGCGGTCAAACACTGTGATGGAGGATTTTGATATAGATAGATGATTAATTTTAAGTATTAGGCTGTCTTACAATTCCTTAACTTCACCGATAACCAGAATTCTCTTGAGAATACCTTAGCGTCTGCCTTTCATTTTTGAATTCCAATACGATTGAGTCCCATTGGAATTATTGGCGGTTATAATGGCGGATTTTTGCGCATCGGCATCCCATTATGCGGGTTGGATGCCGCTACGGGCTTTATTAAGACGTTGGCATCCGTTAAGCGGAAATAAGTTTGCGGACAGGTATCCGGGGGGTCGCTTTAGATCAAATTATGTGTTTAGAAGCTCACAGTGTAGGTACAAGTTAATTTTTAAATCAGCATTGCAATTAGGTTTTGCCTTTAACATGGCTCTTAAAAAGAATATGATAGGTATAAAAGTTGTTAATATTTCTAATTATTTTTTATTCACTGAATTTAAAATGTTCTTTGATATATAGAAAGGTTATGTGTCTGAATAAAACCCTAAAAGATGATAACAATTAATGTAAATAAGACAAGCACGTCAGGTACGCGTGTGGAACTACGACTCTTTTATGCGGCTACGATATTCGGCTACGATGCTACACGACTACGATATTCGCCTATCGTACTACGAATATTTTTGCTGACGACAATAAACTGTGTCGCTACATACGTCTTAGAGCTTTTGTATACTATGTTTTTTAATGCGCCATCGACGCGCGCTTGTATTGATTCAAACGCGATACTCACGCGATTCAAACGCAGCTTGACTATGAATTTATGTAAATGATCAAAGTTCTACCTTTGAATACCCGCATAAATTCGGTCTCGCGCTTGATCCATACAAACACAATGGGCAAGCAAAACTTGGAATATGTAGAAAGCGCGTTTAAAAAATTCAGTGTGCAATGGCACTTAGACTTAATATATTGAAACCAATTTGAAATAGGTATTTAATGAATAGGTATTGGTTAAGTACTTACTTAATTGTAACTTAAACGGGTGGGGGGCCTGGCAGTCCGTAATACAGGTCTTACCTAGCATGGATGCCAGCTTCCCACAATGTATTGTACCTTGTATCACAATGTACTTTTATTTGTATGTATTTTCTTTAATTTTGTCTTGTTTGTACCATACATTGTGTGAAGGAAATAAATAAATATTATAAAATTATTTTTATTATTATTTTAGTATTTTATTATTTTCAATAACCTTCAAAATATTGAACATAAAATTTTATAAGCTCTCTAATAAATTTACGAGTTTCATTCGAATGAAATTCTCTTCAATACAAACCAACAAAAGATATTATTAGTAAAGTTATTGTGTCTTCTTAACGTTTGGTCGAACTATAACTAAGAAACTTTGTTATAAAATGTAAGATGCTGAGTCTTGCCCATTTCTATTCCCACTATCTTCACAAAACTTGGCATGTATATACAGTTTATAGATTTTTATATATTTTTAATGTTTTCTTATATGATACATTATTTTAATAGAAAAATACTAGAAAAGGTCGACTCGGCTCACGAGTAAATTCTTAGGCGGGAATTTATTCCATGCACCAGGAATTTTGCTGGCTAAAATAATATAGCTACCGAGCTGATCTGATGATGAGCTTAAAGGTGGGTGATATAGCCCTGGGACGATTACTAAGAAACTCATCGAGTTTTGAGCTCATTAGATTCGTCCTGACAAAACTTGTTTTTTTCAAGGATCTCATGATGGACGGTTGCTGATAGAACCTTTTGATTTATAGTGCGGTTAATTACAGACAACGTATTTTTAAAGTTTATTAAAATCATTATTATCTCAACCGAAAGCAATCACTGCTGGACGGAGGAATCCCTTAAAAACTTGTGGGTTTTACCATAATCTTCACGTTTGACAGGCAAATCAGAGATCGCAGAGACATATTTTGTGATCTACGGGACGTGTTTGATAGTTAACTCCTATGATTAGTTGTCTTTTACTATAAGTGTGAAAAGTTAGTGTGATTCTATTCTACTGGAAACACGCTTAACTATTATTTTTAATAACCGTTTATAAAATGCAATAATTACATAGTTGACGATTATTACTTGCAGTGGTGTATTGGGAGGGGAACGTGGTGGAACGACGTTCCCTTACCATTTTCAGAACCGGAACGCGATCCAGTACTTTTTTAGTAGATTTTTTTTAAATTACAAATGAAAATTATATTTTAAATTGGTGAATTTGAAAAACATTTCAAAAAATATGTTAACTAACAGAGTTTTTATCTTTGTATAGTAAGAAAAAGAAAAAACAAAAACTTACTAGGAAAAAAATAGTTTGCTTTCCCACTATGCGTTCCCTTACTTCTTATTTTACCAATACATCACTGATTACTTGGTTGGATGATTGAAGGAGACACCGCTATGCACAGGGCGATTAGAAAACTTAAATGAGCAATTGCTATAGTTTTTTATATACGTTCACCTTTTTTGCGATTCAAGTTTTAAAGTGAGACGCCACTGTAGCCTATAGCGGTGTCTCGCCTTAACAATCGAACTCGCATCACGCTAAGAGATCATAGAATCGCTTCAGTACTAATTATTTTCTTTGTTCCCAGATCATAAATCAACGAAAGGTTCTGTTGTGACATTGTCATGTTACAAAAGTAAGTATAGCAAATAAGACTTTATTTTAAACACATTTAAAGGGTACATTGTAACAAACCTGAACAATGCGTCTATCTACTTAGATGTAGTACACGTAGCGAGAAGTTCTTGGTTCGAAGCCTGGTAGTGGTTCCAATATGAGAGTACATCACAAGTATTAGCGTTTAACATGACGGAGCTGGCCATAACATCCACCAGCATAAACTTAGCTTTTTCGTTACGATGGCGCATGCAAATGCCCCGAAATGAGTCTTAAAAGATAAAAACTATGGAAAATATTATTATAATAGTTCCAATTTATACTAATGTTATTGACCATGAAAGTTTGAAACAATATATAAAAAATTGTCGTCTGTTGTAAGGAATTATTTATTATCATGATATTATTATATCTTAAATAGCTAAGCTAATTTTTATATATTTTATGCATTTTCAATGCGATCTTATAAGATAAATTACTATAATAGAAAAATACTAGAAAAAATCGACTCGGGTCACAAGTGAATTCTCAGGCGGGAATTATCTATTATAGTAATTTATCTTAAAAGAAGATGAAAATGCATAAAATATATAAAAAATATAAAAACTAAAATGGCTGTTTCATATTAATCGATTGACCAAACATTTGTAAAAATGTTTCTTTCGAATACGAGAGGATGTTCCTCTCATTGATGAAACAACGCTGGCCTACAGCGTAAAATCAGGAAGGTACTAGAAAATTTCCACGAGTGTTCACAAGGCTAGCTAAGCTAAGTTTATGCTGGTGGATGTTATGCCCAGCTCCGTCATAGGATTGACTATATTATCATATATAATGATCTTGATCTTTTGAGTAATTTGATTTTAATTGTTTTTTTATTATTTGATATCAGTAATTTCAATTTTAATAATTTTATTTTAATTATTGGATAATTTGATTTTCATTTTTTTATTATTGGCAATTTGATTATATGAATTAAAAAATATATAATTAAAAGTAAAATAGAACATACATACTAACATTGCTTTTAATTTTCTTTGTTACTTACAGATTATGCGACTTTGTTTCTCGAAGTAAATAAATTGAATTGAATAAGTAAATGAATTATTATCGATAGTTACATTTGTTTTCAGAGGAACCGAAAATACAAGTAGAAGAAGAATGTTTTTTTAATGAAACTACAAAGAAAGTTAGGACAAACAGTCTCAAGACAGGTACGTGTTGATTACGTGATTTTATGTATCGTTGGTATTTGAACGTTTTTAGAGCGTTGTGATCAATTCAAAGACTCCTGTTACAGTATTATTTTAACGGTATATTTTATAATAATTTGCTTGTAAGTTCTATCTTGAATTTTTGGACACACTAAATTTTTTTCTTGTGTATAGCTACAAACTAATAAAATATAGCGAATCAACTTAAGATTTAAATTGTCGCCAATGTTTGAAACAAACGGTCATACACATACCGTAATATAAAAAAGTATCATTATACATATATAATACTAGCTGACCCAGCCACGAATTGCTGTGGCACAGTAATTTTATTTTTCTAAAGTAAAATATTTTACTAAAAATAACCTAAATTACTCCTTATTACATCAGCTACCTGCCAATAAAAGTCCCGTCAAAATCGGTCCAGCCATTTCAGAGATTAGCCGGAACAAACAGACAGACAAAAATTGTAAAAAATATTATTTTGGTGTATGTACCGTATATTTATTCATATGCTTGTAGTAAAAAACGGTTATTTCAATATTACAAACAGACACTTCAATTTTATTTATATGTATAGATTAGATCTATAGTTTCCTTAATAATAACAAAAACAATGTAGTGTTAACCATTACATTTGATTTAAGTACAAGGTAACTGAAAACTTAAGTGGGAACCTTCCTTGCTAATTTTGAATTAAAGTAACTATTTATTTTTGTATTCATAAAATGTGATACAATCTTAAATATTATAAAAGTTTCGGTACATAAAATATAACTATTTTTATAATTTGTTTAATGTAACAATGTTTTATTTTACAAGAATTTTGTCATCCTAAATCAATTCAAAAACTTCGACTGTTTCAATATTTTGAATCACTAAACTAATATTTACATTCTAGAATTTTATTATACTCAACATTAAGAGGACTTGACTTAAATCGAATATTTTGACAATTATAACACTATTCTTGATTACTTTAGATATTTCTAACTATTAATGGTCGTCTTGGCTGTCACTTTATATTTGACGCAAACTTTATCCAATTTATATTTTGGGATGCTAAATTTTTCAATCAGAAGCTGATGACGGCAGGGAGACCTGGGGTACTGGAGCCGACTTTCTTCTGTCTATCATCGGTTTTGCCGTGGACCTTGCCAATGTGTGGCGGTTCCCTTATTTGTGCTACAGAAATGGCGGTGGTAAGTTATGTATTTATATCATTTATTTCATATTGTATGAAGAACTTTTGGTTACCGCTTCACCGCTATCTCGTCTGACGGTAAGCGACGATGCGATCTAGGATGTGACGCACTTGTATAGAAGATACATATTGGGTGCGTTTGGCAGAAAAAAGCGTTCCAAAGCAAAATGACGACTGCTCAGCAGTAAGCGCTGCTGAGAGCTAAATGACTATTTTCTGTTAGGACGCGAACTTAGCGGTCACTGGGGAACATAACCTCGATTAAATATTCTTATTAAATGTAGTGAAAAGTTTTAAACTATGAATAATATATTGAATAATTTAGTGAATGACAATATTGAAGAAGACGAGATTACTACTATTATTTTAATGATTGCACAAAACCACCAGTTAACTTAAGTTTGTAAACAAACTTATCTAAGCAAAATGGCGGAAAACGTCAGCGCTGCGAAAGTTAGAAAACGTGTTCTTGCCGAAAACTGTAAAGTTTGTTTATCAGCGCTAGCGAGCGCCGTCAATCGCTTTTTTCTACCAAATGCACCCTCGTGATTTGAAGACCCTTAAATTGTTTTTATCAGGAAATATAGACTCAGGCAAAGAGTTCCACTCTTTAGCGGTTCGTATCACAAAATTGGTATATGTATGTATATATACTCTTTGGTATATGTTCAGAATAAATATGATTTTAAATTTGAGAGAATGAAAAGTGTATATAATATATCATAAGCCACTACTTGAATTTTATAACTTGATTTGGGTGAAGTTTAAAAAAGGTTTTAATAAAATATTTTATTCATTGATATCTAAGTTAAGGCATGTTAAGGCGGCTTTAGCTCATCGATTCAGATGTCAGATTTATCCCAAGCGAACCCAGTTCGATCCTCTCCGATGTACTATGGACATGAACCCAATCATACCACAAACAAGCTTACTACGAGGATGTAACGGATATATTAATATTAATCAAAGTATTATTAAATAAATATGTACTATATTCAATTAGATAAAGAGTTATCTGAGTTTTTTTTATTTATAATGGATGGAGCGAGCTAACCCAGAAGGTGCATATTCACCCGAAAGCTTTTTTTCATTATCTTGATTGTGATGACTTTCAGGCGCCTTCCTGATCCCTTATACACTGATGCTGGTGTTCGGTGCCGTGCCTCTGTTCTACATGGAGCTGATCCTTGGGCAATACAACCGGCAAGGACCCATCACGCTCTGGAAAATCTGTCCACTTTTCAAAGGTAAATTGTTTCTGTCAGTTGAATTGGTTCCACGAAGAAAATAGCATAAAGAAAATGGTTTCAAATATCATATTCATTGAAGTGATTTTTATATATAGGTAAACATCGTTTAATCAATATTTCTATGAAAAGAATTATTTTCATATTAGCTACGTTGATTCTGAATTTCACAATACAAGTTGTTTAGCCACATTTATTTGATATTGTCTAATTTATAATCTAAGATCACAGTGGTTTGTGTGTTTGTCTGTCTCTTTTTCCCGCTCTTTTTCCATTGTATTTGCGTACAAAAATAACATCCAAGAAGGCTACGAACGGTTAGCTATATGTGAAGTTGTAGAACCGAAACGTTAGCGCGATTTATTTCGGTACAGCGACATCTATAACTGAGACACAACAACGCGTGGCCGGATCAGCCGCAACGCGTTAACCGCAAGTAGTTCGACTACCGGACGCTAGTGGGGCTAACGGAAAAATATTTAACAATACAAAAAAATTAAAGAATTTTGTCCACCCGTGCGAAGCCGGGATGGGCCGCTAGTATTAATATATTGATTTTTTCATATATTTTAACGGATGCCGAAACCGTGTTTATTTTTATTTCATCACAAAGTTTCAACCAATTTTTTAGCAGCCATGCCCGTTTAATACTGACGTTTAAAAAACCTCTTCATGAAACTTAATGGCTGAGGTAATGGTTGTCATAAGTATGTTAAATATTTTGTCGAGCTCATTTCTGATTAGTTATTTAATTCATACAAATTAAAAGTTGCATCTTGCAAGTTTTCTGCGAAATAAGCTAGATATTTTTGTTTTTACAGACACCTGATTCTATCAAATAGGCATATTCTAATTAATTATTGTTTTAATGTAGGTGTCGGATTTTGTGCTGTCATGGTGGCGTTCTACGTGTCTTTTTACTATAATGTCATCATTGGTAAGTGATTTTAAGTTTTAAACTAATAATATTAAAATAAAACAAATAAAAATAATTTATTTTCAGACAGAGATGTTAGTGACAATTTTATTTAATTTCTTTGCTAGTATTGATTTAATTAAATACCTATTCAATTTAGTTTTATACATTTTTTTTAATATGACTCAGAAAATATTTTTTATTTACACACAAATACACTTAAATGCTTACAGAAATAGTTTTGGTATAGATATTTCCAGATTGGAAAATTTCAATATTAATTCCGTCACGAGTGTATGGTCGTGTTATCTGATTCGGTATATTTAGAGCTGGTGTTGGATGACTTCCAAGTGAAGGCTGTTGGTCAAGAGCATCGCAAGGCCGATGTACTCATGCATAATTCCTAAATTACCTGCATTTACTGTCAGGCCTGAAGGCTAAATCTGATTGTGATGTTTCTTTACAGTCTTTAAGATTATGAAGCCATCTCTTTTTCATATAATACAGACCTTATAAACAGAATATCGAATTTTAATTTCCTTAGAGTTGTTTGAATAATTATTACCAGTCTATTAATGTCCGCACAGCTGGCAATAAATGGCCTGCTGGTAAAAAGATCGTAGGAAAATGCTATTAGGGCATCAGTAAGGCTATTAAGGATATCTGTCTTTCGCTAGGTTAGGTGGTGGACTATCCTATTTCAAATTTTAAAACGGAGCCATGGAATTCGTCAATTTGGTTTAAAATTCTGGATTTCCAAGAAATGAAGGAATTTGCACCCATAATATGGTTCTTAATGGGAGATAGAGCGGTGGGAACTTTCATTCTGATTTCATTTCATTGTTTATTAATGAAACAATGCATCGCCAATGCAATCATTACTAATAATACTTCGTGTGGGGGCGAAACACTTTGTCAGTACCTGCGGTATAGGTATTTATGTGCGGGCAGGTCGACTATGCTTTTTTTTTGTGGGAGTGAGCTACATATTTTTGTTTCATGAATGGATATGGTCTTCCACCATGTGATACCTGATTCTATAATTTTTCGCTTACACCAGGATGGGCGTTCTATTTCCTGGTATCATCAGCTCGGTCAGAGCTGCCTTGGCTGCACTGCGATAACTCATGGAACACCGAGCAGTGCTGGGACTCAGGCCGTCTCAACGGTACCAATCGCACCGATGACGTCAAGTACCAGGGTCCGCTGTCTCACTTCACACCGGCTTCGGAGTTCTTTCAGTAAGAAATATATTGACGCAACATTGACTGTGTCGATTAAAATAATAAGCAAAGTCTAGAAGCTTCTAATAGTATATTCACCAAAGCTTTAATCACCGTAGAATGTTTCGGCGAATGTCTCAAGATCCTCAAGAGCTTAGTAGTTAAATATTATTATGTATTATTATTTTAATTTTTCAAAACGACTACTATATCCCCTCTCCCCATAAGAGTAGTATTTAAGTGGTGGGGGTTAAAAAATTAAACCCAAAAGGGATGTTTTTGCGATTGTAGGCTTATATCTCGTAAATGAGTAACAAATTCGAAAGCTGCAATAGTTAAAAGTTGTAGGTCATTAAATTTTTCATTGAATGAGATGAGGTGCATACTTTTAGTCTATCCGTTCCTAGACTAATGCTCATAGAAGTTCTACAAGTTTTGAAAACGCCTGAAAATTCACTTGTGACCAGAGTCGATTTTTTCTAGTATTTTTCTATTATAATAATTTATCTTTTAAGATCGCATTGAAAATGCATAAAATATATAAAAAAGTTAAAAAAGTTTTGAAAAAGTTTAGTTTTAGCTATACCAGAACACTGACCGTTGATTATGCTTGGATGACTCTGAAGCCGCAGTCACACTCAGCAAACATATATTCCTCAAAACCCTGAAAAGGAACGATGCCATCATTTGATTCTCACAGCTTCAAACCGGTAGAGAGCATCAGAAAGACCCTAATATTAATCCACGCCATAACTTAATGTGAGACAACTTCAGATCTCTTCATACATGCCAAGAAGAATGTGGTCAAGCTGTTGGTCCAAAATAATTGTCTTCTCGAAGATATTTAAAATACCCCTTTTGTAACTGCTACAAAAGGATTTATTGTTTTAATAGCTTCATTTGTTGCCAAATATGGCTATCCTTGGTGTTCTCCCCGGATGGTTTTGTGTTTAAGTTATGGGGAGTAAAACGTTCATTCAAATAGACTTTCTCAAACTTGCCAATATGACTATAGGTTGACTGCCTTAATGAGTCTTCGCCCGCGTGGTACAGGGGCATGAGTACGGCGACAAAGGGGGAGTACGAAAAAGGGGAGGAGCGGTCGCACTATCCGCGCCTGCCGCCCGCTCCTCACTCGATTCCCTCTGTACCGTACGGGTGATCACTTATTTAAATAGTCGACCTAATTTATTAATTTGGTCACAAAACCTTATTTTTTATTCCTGTATTTTCTGCAGCCGTGCGGTCTTGGAGATGCAGCACTCGGAGGGACTGAATGACTTGGGGTTGCCCAAGTGGCAGCTGACTGTCTGCCTCGGCCTGGTCTACGTCACGCTGTACCTCTCGCTTTTCAAAGGAGTTAAGAGTTCTGGTGAGTAGTCTTTGTTTTCATCAGACTGCTGGTTTCTATAGATTTAAAATACGCCTGTAAAAAACAACCACATATCCGATCCCTCAGGTAGAATGCGAACCTCCGACCTTTTGCTATCCCGACAAGTGCTCTGACCGATGAGCTACTAAGTGCGAGGCCACACGATGCGTTAACGGTGCGATGCGGTGCCTGAGCGGTGCCGCTGCGTCATCCTACATACAAATCACGATACCATGTCAGACGACGCGTTAGGTCGCCGTGCGGCGCCGCATTGCAAGCGCGCCGGACTTGGGACCTGAGAGACGAAGCGGGGAGGGGTAATGCGCCCGCAGCGCAACGCTTTTCGTCGTTTTGTCTCTTGTTTCGTCGCCGTGCGGCGCCGTGTGGCTCCCTATACCTCGAATTCATTACGCTTTACCCCTCCCCGCTTCGTCCCTCAGGTCCCAAGTGCGGCGCGCTGCGGTGCGACGCGTATAGTGATTTGTATGTAGGATGACGCAGCGGCACCGCTCAGGCACCGCACCGCACCGTTAACGCATCGTGTGGCCTCGCACTAAGACGCTGGCAGATGCATCGAAATTTACTAACGTATTTTAACTTCTACTATGAGCTAGTATCGTATCTGAGGGCTCGAATGTGTGGTTGTTTTTTACATGCATATTTTGTTTCTTATTGTTTCTATTAGTTTATTATGTTATAAACCAAACAATTTGCATGATATCATGATGGTTAAATAGGCTTAAGAATTATATTAAATTTAGATTCTAATTTTATCTTATTCAATGGGAATAAATGAGTATACCACCAGTTCGGAAATTGAAATTCGTGAAGAACTGGCAAAAGAAACTTTACTAGTTCTTCTAGCACAAGAAAAATAACAATTTGATTTATATATATAAAAAAAAACAGTTAGGAACGTGCCCGAAATATTGTGAAGGTAGTAGAAAATATATGACGAATTTTGCTTTAGTCATCCTGTGATCAAGGTTCCTGTAAAGGTGTCAAATGTCAGGATTAATTATAAAATAAATTATGCGCAAAAAAGTTGTTTTATTCAATGTGCGCAGAAGTGTAAGAACTAAAAAGAAACTTAGTTTCGATTGTGATAACCGTTATTTTGGTGCAGGCAAGGTGGTGTGGATGACGGCGACGATGCCTTACGTGGTTCTGTCCATTTTGTTGGCGCGTGGTCTTCTCCTGCCGGGTGCTGCTCGAGGAATCGCTTACTATCTGCAGCCGGAGCTTAGCCGGCTTAAAGACACTCAAGTAAATATCAATAATAATAATAATAATTGTCTATACTGTACCAAAAGTCATTTCTACGACAGGTAAGGACTAATCTCCGCTCAAGCCTAAACATCATAGTCCTTAAACCCAGCATCATTAATACTTTACAGAAAGAGGTACGACTGTAAAAATACAACCACTTCTCCGAGCCTAAGATTAGGACCTACTTACTTATCTTATCCTACCTCTACCGGAGGGCTCAGAAATCTGGTTGTTTTGTCAGCTATTCATAAAGCATAAATTCAGTTGACATAAAGTCACTTGGCATACTAATCAAAAGGTACAAATTGACATACATTGCAGTTTAGATTAGGTATTTTTTTATTCATTACCAGCCAGCAAGCTATTTCAAATTATGCCAAATGAGTAGTATGCGTTCTAAAATTATGCATTTTAAATTTCTGAGAAAAAAGGTAAACCCGTTGTTTTACGGGCGTCTTTTAAATTTTATAGAAATACTATGTTTTGCCCGCGACTTTTCTTTTACATTCTAAGTATCTGCTATGAAATTCTAATAAATCCGTTGGCATGTTTTCACTCCATTTCATTGTATTTGTATGTATGGGACGTATGAATGTGTGTGTAATAGCTATTAGGTTCATGTTATTCCAATCTTTGTTCAGTCAGAAATATAGCATTGAAGTTTTAGGGTGCGCGGGGCGCGGTAGTTGTGCTCTGACGTCTTTACTTAAGCTCCGTGTTATTTTATCGGTCACAAATAGTAAAACGAATTTGTACCTCTGCAGTCGATATCAGTTTAATAATCCAGTAATTTGCAAAGT
Organism: Calamotropha paludella; assembly: GCA_927399485.1. Taxonomy (NCBI): domain Eukaryota; kingdom Metazoa; phylum Arthropoda; class Insecta; order Lepidoptera; family Crambidae; genus Calamotropha; species Calamotropha paludella. The sequence goes on from OV656822.1 coordinate 2,297,318, forward strand.
TCTTATCCATATAACAAAACTGTTGGTGTGAGGATTGTGAAGTAAACAGTGTTTTTCTGTTACCTTAGTGGCGGTGTACAGTGCCAATTCATGTGTTTAGCTTGTCATTGTTGATGAGTCAGCTGATAAATGTCCTTTCAGTCTTAGTCGCTTAGCTAACGTGCACATAAAGACTCGCAATTTTGCCATTGCGGATAAGCAACAAACGGTTTAACGCGCATAAGTAGTGACTTCGGTGTAGCGATCCGTAGTTGCCCACACTAACTTTTATTTTTATTTTTTATTATTTGCCAGTTTTTTTTTTTTTTTGTATCCCGTGCGTTTTAGTTTTTGTTTTTGGATATTATTTTTTTTTTCAAATTTTTTATTTCTTACACTCAATGGCGACCAAAAACTGTGCCGGTTGTCTACAAAATATTAAAAATAGACAATTTCTATGTTGTTGCGTGTGTGCGCAGTTTTATGACATTTTATGCGCAAATGTATCCGAGCAGCGGTTTCGGAATACACTGACTGGGAAGCATAGACTGAAGTGGAAATGTGAAGCGTGTAAAAGCCGCGAGCCCAAAGTCGATAATAGCGACACGCCGGTTCGTGGACATGAGGACAAAGTCACTCGTCGCCGGGGGGCCTCGGCTCCGAGCCCGGTGGAGTGTAGTAGTCCTGAGGGAGCACCGGAACTTTCTAGTAATACACTGGTGACGTTGACTAACAAGTTGGACGTGCTCGTGGAAGAGATACGTACCTTCCGGAAAGAGATGGCTGAAACGCGTCGTCAGGTGCAGGCGTTCGATGGAAAGCTGTCCGGGCTCGTTACTCAGGTGGAGTCATGCATGGGCGAGGTGAAAGAACTCAGGTCTCGAGTAGAAATTCTGGAAAGCGGCGGGGAAACGGGTGCACGGGCTGATGGCACTCTGATGAACACCATCGAGTCACTGAAAGCCGAACTGAACGAACGTGACCAAGAGCTACTCTTTAACGACGTGGAGATTTCTTGTGTCCCGGAACAGAAAGGAGAGAGTCTTCAGCACATCGTCATGACCTTGGCGACCAAGATCGGAGTGCAGCTGGGGCAGCAGGATGTGGTTTGCGCGACACGCGTCTGTCGCCCCCCGGAGGCGGGCGGCGGCGCGGTCGTCGCGGCGCCACGACCGCGGCCCATCGTCGTGCGGCTGGTACGGCGTGCGGTACGCGACGAGCTGCTGCGTGCCGCCCGCGTGCGCCGTGGAGTGACCACTGAAGGCGTCGACTTGCCCGGGTCGCCGCGCCGCTTTTACATAAACGAGCGCCAGACGCGCGTAAACCGCTCGCTGTTCCACCAGGCGCGCGAAGCCGGCGAGCGGCTGGGCTGGCGCTTCGTTTGGACCAAGGACGGCAAGATCTTCTCGAGACAACACCCTGGACAGGATGCACCCCGTCATCGCTTACGCACGCAGGCTGACTTGTCCAGAGTTTTTGGGCCGGGTGCCGTTGGATCTCTTCCGTTCACCGCAGCCTAAAGTAAAGAATGCCTTAGAATGTTATTGTTTAATTCACTCAAATCATTGTACTGTTTTGTTCACTATAATGTTGGATGTATTCTTTAGCCTTCGGACTCAGCTAGTGTTTTTAATATATCACTGGCAATATGGCGCGCATTTCTGTAATAGCTATTTTAATCAATTTGGCATGTATAGCGTTAACACATATATTAGTTTTGCAAGATTGAAGCTGTACATATCTGTGTATAGTTTACATATTCCGTATGCGCTTTACTGCGGTGTTAGATGTGCTTATTGTAATAGCGGTTATATTCCATTTGGTATGTTTGGCGTTAATGCGTATAATTTTTACTTTAGAGTTAAACTGTCCATAGATTTACTTATTATATATGCGCTTTGCTATTGTGTTGTGTGTGCCTCATCGCATTATTGTAAAAGCTGTTTTGAACATATGGGCGCGTGTGGCATCAACACATATAATATTTGCTCAGGGGTTGATCTGTATACTATTTTACCATTTACATATGAGATTTGCTGCTGTGCTGTGTGGGTTTCGCTTCTTGTTTGCCTGTCGTGTTTTATATTAATGTTTTTGGACGAATTTCCCTTTATGATATTTGTGATTACTACCTATCATCGTAATTCTACTTCTCGCATAGAGGTAATTTCAAAGACAGGGTCTGCGCTTGTTGTTACTGTTTTTGTGTTTCCCGGTGCTCTCGTTAATTGTCTCATTTCACACACTATATCGAGTAGTTATAAATTAACACATATCTTACGTAATTGTTACATGTATGAACTGGATAGTCACCCTATACATCGGCTTTTATTCATTATACCAATAGCAATCACCAATGATTAACCGTACTAACTTAACGGTTGGTCTCTTTAATGCTGGGTCTTTGAATACTGGACATGATGAGTTCATTGTAGCCGTGGAAGAATTTGCTCCGGACGTGCTCGCTATAAACGAGACTTGGTTGAGGCCCGGTCAGTACGACAAGGCGCCAAAGCTACCAAACTATAGGTTCTATAATAGCCCAAGACCAGATAGCATATGCGGCGGTCGAGGCGGGGGGGTAGGATTCTACATTCGTAAAGGAATAAATGCGCGCGCATGCGCACACTCGTTTGATCAGGCGGTCGAGCAAATGTGGTTAAGGGTGCGTCTTCTTAATCAAAATATCATCATCGGGACTGCTTACCGTCCTCCAAGACAGGACTCAAAAGTTTTCTTCGAGGCTGTTACCGAGTCAATTTCCTCTCTTCCCAAACATGATGGGTTAATACTAGTTGGTGATTTCAACATAAACCTCCTCAATACTGACAATGGTGGGGTCAGGCTGTTCCAGCAAACTCTAAGCTGTACGAACCTGAAACAAGTCGTCACAGATACAACTCATTTTACACAGCAAGGACACAGCCTAATTGATGTCATCTGTTCAGATATAACGGTTCTCAATGTCACAGTGAAACACATCCCGGAACTTGGTAGGCATGCTATGTTGACAGCAGTGTTTAAAATAAAGATAGATAAACCACAGCCTCAATGGGTAACATATAGACCTCTTAAAAATATTGTTATTGAACAGTTTAATACTGACATAAACTCTGTCTCCTGGGATCACTTCAAACAATCTGAGGACAGTGTTGATTTGCTGGTTGAGAGGTTGAGACTAACCATCACCACTCTTTTCGATCTCCATGCTCCAGTCACTACAAGAAGATTTAAATCTCCTCCTCATCCCTGGATCACAGATACTGTTAAGTCAATGATGAACACCAGAAATAAATATCACCAGAAATACAAAAAGCTCAAAACCCCAGCCCTCAAGGATAGCTACCTTCTTTTGAAACGTTTAGTGGCCGAAGCTATTGAAAATGAGAAGAGGGCCTTCTTTGCTGGGCACATCAATTACAATATTGGAAATTCGAAAGTGCTGTGGCAGAATCTTAAAAGGACTATCCTGCCCAATAGCAGAGCTGCATCTGCTCTGCCGGTATCTTTTGAGGACCCCTCTGCAATTAATACGCACTTTCTTGACGTGCCTGGTGAGAGAAACTCACCAATATCTCAACTGACTTATTTTGAATACCATAGACATAGTGCAGCTGGTACTTTCAAGTTGCTTCTAGTCGGTGAAGAGGTAGTTATGAAAGCTATTAGAAGCCTCTCATCTAATGCCCAAGGGGATGATAACATTTCTTTACAGATGTTGGAGTTGACTCTGCCACAGTCATTGGAGGCTATCACTAGTATAATAAATCACTCCATATTGGAATGCGCTTTTCCAAAGGGTTGGAAACGTGCAGTGGTAAAACCTTTACCTAAAGTTAAGCAGCCTATGTCAATGAGTGATCTTAGACCAATCAGGATACTTTCCTGCATGTCCAAGATATTAGAGAAAGTAGTATGCGATCAGCTCACAGGGTACCTCGAGGATCATGAATTACTTCCTCAGTTGCAGTCGGGCTTTCGCAAGGGACGTGGTACAGCATCTGCCCTTTCAGACATTGTGGATAACCTTTTGACAGCGCAAGATTTGGGAAAGATCAGTATGCTGCTACTACTTGATTATTCCCGCGCTTTTGACAGCATAAACACAGCGCTTTTGCTGTCCAAGTTGTCATACTATGGCTTCGATACAAGCGCAGTTAGATGGTTCTCGAGTTACCTGTCTGACAGAAGCCAATATGTGGAGTTGATCAGGGATGACGGGAGCAAATCTTACTCTCCTGCTCTCCCAGTCACGAGAGGTGTTCCTCAGGGTTCTCTGCTGGGTCCTATTCTTTTTGTCTTGTACAGTGCGGATGTGATAGACTGCATTCACGAATGTCATTATCATTTATATGCTGATGACATACAGTTGTACTACTCATTTAGACCATCCGACTCCGCTATCGCTGTAGACAGGGTGAATGATGACCTTGCGAGACTTTCAGGTTGGTCTCGTGCAAACTGCCTTGCTTTGAACCCACAAAAATCTAAACTGCTGCTTGTTGGTAGCAGGAAAAATATAAACAAGCTCAACAATGAAGTGCTACGAGTGCAGATAGATGGCATATTGATAAACCGGGTGGACAGTGCCAGGAGCCTGGGTGTGACCTTGGATGGTGGTCTAAATTTTGAGACCCACATTATGGAATGTGCAAGAAACTGTTTTTACAGGTTAAAGTTGCTATATAAGATCAGGCAATATTTATCTGAGAAACTTCGAGTTGAATTGTGTGAATCTCTAGTTCACTCCAAACTTAACTACTGTGACACAGTCTACGGTCCATGCATACTGGCTCGGACGGCTCGGCTTATCCAACTGGTGCAAAATGCGTGCGCGCGCTGTTGTTTCCATATCCCACCACGCACCCATGTTACCCCTTTTCTAAATTCTGCTAACATTTTGAAAATGGAAGCTCGTAGGCGTATTCATTTTGCAACATTATTATTTGGTATAGTTCGCACGGACCAGCCGAAGTATCTCTCTATGAAACTTCAAAAAACACAAGCTCACGGTGGGTATTTGGAGAGATCGTGTTCTTATATTTTCTCCACGCCGAGACACCACTCTGCAGCGTTCCGGGGATCCTTTAGATTTGCTGCTTCCAAGTGCTGGAACGATCTTCCGCCTCCGATGCGAGAACTAAGAACTAAGCAGTCGTTAAGGAATAATGATGACACTTGATGGCGTTGCAAAAATTGCATCTGCAATCCTCGTGGTAAATTTCATACGTAGTGTGACCACGGTTGGTTTATACTCAGCACCTTGCTAAGAATCACCTGAATATGGGCCTATTTAATAACTAGCGTGGGGGATTTATTTATTGCTTTAATAGCAGCGCAAACCTTGCTAGTTCCAAACCTTGCTAGTTCCACGTTTTGCCATTGGTCCTTTTTGGCAAATTCGCGGTTTTCAAGCGTCACGCAGCACATCACAGCATGCATATTTCCTAACTCTGTAAGACAGACATGACCACTTTTTTGTTTTTATTTTTATTTTATTATCCTGCACCGACCCTGCTAATAAAGTTGGGTATACATTTTATGCAGGCTTGTAATTTTATGTTTATTTTATGTCCACCTTCTTTTTATAGTGTGTTGTGTAAGACTTCGGTGTGTTATTCGTTCTTTTAATATATCTCACTATTTGTTTAATCTTTGTATATTCGTTCTGTATGTATTTTCCGTCTTCCGCGCACCAAACCAAACAGGCCCCGTCAGAATACCAGCGTTGCTGCGACATGCATTCGTGTCGTAACAACACAAGCTGAGGCGGGGACCTGATTGACCTGTTATACTTCTATACCTGAACTTTTATTTGTAAAATCTATTTTGTGTTGGTCAATAAATGTTTATCTCTCTCTCTCTCTCTCTCTCTCAAGTAACAACACGTCTGTGTCAATCAAGGCATCAATCATCAATAGTTACTTTCTTAAAATGTGTTCATATGTGTTATTTTAATACATACATCACAGCTTTTCACATACAATAATCCTGACATGCATCTATCTCTTCTTCAACTCTCATCAGCCTTTTCATACAAGCTCGTCGGTTAAGGGTGCTTTTGACCTGACCTTTTTCAGGACATCTTCTATTTGGTCCCCGAAAGTTCGCCTTGGTCTGCCTTTACCGACTTGCCCATTTGCCTCATTGTCTAGTTAATCTTCTTTCGTCCATCCTCCCTACATGACAAAACCATCTAATTCCCTTCTTTTCTTTCTTTTTCTTTATTTATGGCTAGCACGATTTGGGCATTTAGCCAGGGTAACGTAAGTATAATTCCCAGTTCTGGAGTAATTTCTTCATTTGATGATGGTGAATAAACAGTAAAATATTTATTTTCCCCCCTAGATTTTAGTAAATGTGTAGGGTTTTACTGAAACCTCCCCGTGGACTTCTTGAGAGAGCGGGAAAAAGCAACTTCCGCTGCTTTGTTACACTTACCAACACTCTTGTATGTTCACAAACACTTAGTGGGTTATAATTCACCATTATTACGCACTAATATCCACAACAACACAAATTTCAACAAGAGAAATGAAACCACCAACGTGACACTTCCCGCTCCCGCCAAAAAGTCATCATCCCCTTTTCTATCTTTGTCACTATATCTTCTTTCACAACACACCACTCTCTTATCTTATTATAATTTTTGCATGTATATTTAGGCTTATATTATGTTATTTAAAATTGTCATCTATTTTGCCACATTTATAAATTTCTTTTGGCTTTTTTAGCATTAAGTCCGCCTTAAGTACCGTAATATTGTGGTCAATAATGTTTTCTACGCTAATATTATAAAGAGGAAAGATTTGTATTTTTGTATGTTTGCAATTAATAAACTCAAAAATTACTAAGTCGATTTTAAAAAATTCTCTCACCATTGGAAAGCTACATTCACGCTGAGTAACATAGGCTATATTTAATGCTAGAAAAAATTTAAAAAAAATTTTCCACCCGTGCGAGGCCGGGACGGGCCGCTAATTATAATTTTTTTTTTGTATATTCACGATGGTCTGTCCGATTAGCCATTATTAAATAAATATAATTTCAGGTGTGGGTGGATGCTGCAGTTCAAATATTTTACTCAGTCGGCGCTGGTTTTGGAGTGCACCTGTCTTATGCTAGTTACAACACCTTCCACAACAACTGTTACAGGTATTAGCAATGCAATAAAAACTATTTATAATTCTCAGTAGTAAATTTTTAATATTAATAAAAATATTTCTTCACACACACCACTTGGCCTAGCCCAAGTGATAGAAAGATATGTAATATTTATAGAAATATATTTTAAATATGCATATGGTGTCACATTTTTTTAAGAAAAGTAGCATGGTCTTGCCATAATAAGTGCGCCGATTAATTAACAGTACTTTATTTTTATTTCCTAATCAACGCATCGTTGCATTTTTTTGGATATTTGTTTCCATAGAGATTTAATTATTTCCTGAATTAGAATACAGGTATCATAGACGTAAAGTTAAAGTAAAAAAATAGTTTTTCATACAGTTATTTAGTTGAATTTCGTTAGGTTAAAAGAGTAATCTGCAAAATTTACAAATATTTTGGACGAATTTGATTTGGGCGACATTGGCCCGCTTAATGAAATTAGGTCCAATTATTTCAGGCAAATCAAAGAGATATAGGCGTTATAATTCCATCAATATATTGAATTTGAATTGAATTGAATAGAAACATAAAAAATGATAATATGATAAATAATTTTCATAGAAAAATACTAGAAAAAATCACCAAAATTTTTGTTGATTTTGATTTGGGCGACATTAGCCCGCCAATTGAAATTAGGTCCAACTATTTTAGTTAAATCGAAGAGTTATAGTCTTATTGATTGCAAAAAATATATTGATAAAACAATGAGATACATTATTTTATTGTTATAATATTTAGAAAAATACTAGAAAATATTCTACTGAAAATAATTTTTAAGCCGAGTTGATTATTGCTAGTATTATAAAATTAACATAATTTATCATTTAAAATAACATGGAAAAATGTCAAACTTACGATATTTAAATATTTTTGATTTAAATATATTTATATTTTTAACAATGACTGTATAAGTCATAATATATAAAATTTATAATAAATGAAATGAATAAAATAAATATAATATGTATTGCTAAATGTATTGAAATATGTGTATAAATTGTATTAATAGATGGCGGTGTACTCCGCTTAATGGCGGTGGCTAAAACTCTACTTCGTAAATTTATAACCAAAAATGTTTATGATAAGAAAAAAGAATTAATTAAAAGAAATTGATTCCATATTTAAATTAATTGGCAGTTTGTTTTAGCACATAGGTATTACCTAACCCAAAAAGTATTTAATCAAGCTTAGAGTTTGTACAGTGACAATGATAACTTGATTTTGTTCATAGAGATTGCCTGGTGACGACGTTGGTGAACTGCTTCACTTCTTTCTTCTCTGGTTTCGTGATCTTCACGTATTTGGGTTTCATGTCGTATAAACAAGGAGTACCGATATCCTCGGTCGCCACAGAAGGTATGGATATCAATAATTTCATTATTATTACAAGCAAACTCTGTATTCTGTAGATTGTATTCTGAAAACTTCCAAATAGGCGCGCTTTTTTAATGAGAAATCCCATAGAGCCAATGTTTTTTGTTCATAACACTTTTGCTTTTGTGAATTTTAAAATTCGGGTCCCTTACAATCTGGTCCTAAATCTGTTGATTCGATTCCACATAAAATTTATTAAAATCGGTTAAGAACTCGGGAAGTTATGGCGTAACAGACATTGCGTCAATGAAGCTGAACCATGGGAGCGACGCTCCGATCAATATAATTCAGCATGCAGTTAAAATTAGTGTAATACAGTATAATAAACAATGTTAAAATTAAATTCTAATAAAAATATCGCTACTCTGTTAAAATTATGTAATATTTGCTTTTACCCTGCGTTAACGTAGACTGCTGATTCAAAGTTATATTTCTATTCCTTGGGAACATTACTTTTGACGTGACAACGTCTTATAAATTGGTTTGCCGGGTGACACTTCAAGAAACTGCGTTACGCTCCGCTCACGTTATGCGCTTACAATGAGAGCGAGTGAGAGGCACGCGTCCCTTCCACTCGGGCATGGTTAGCCCGCCTAAGAGCGAGAGAGACAGACATAAAAAGTGGAAGGGACGCGTGCCTATAAATTAATGTTTTAAATATAATTCTTTGTATAAATAAATGTTTTAAATTGTTACTATTATTTCATCCTTCTTCCTACTATACGAATGAATATTCACATTAAAATTATTTTACCACTCAAAGTCGTTGTCACGTAAAACTTTCGCCCGTATACCGACTTTACAGGCAACCAACCAGTTTTTTTTGTATAAAAGGCACTCTATGTACTTTTCTGTCTGTGGGTGTATTTTGCTTGCTTGCTTTGATTTAGCTTGTATTTTTGCTGAAATAATCTACATATTTTTATGACCTTTTATGAATGAATGAATGAAAATAACTTTATCAAATACACTTTAAATATGTTGTTTTGAATCGTCCAACATTTTTACCTACCACCCATTCAGGACGTCTTCTAACCGACAAGAAGAATGGGCGCAAGAAACTCGTCATCTTTAACAGAAGTAACGACATTTACAATATTATACGCCGTCAGCATACATAATCCACAAAAAAAAACAAAATTATTCTGTTATCACAATAATAGTAATGCTATGGTTTCATTACATCCTTGATTAGAACATAGTCAACAAGTATCTGTTTTAAATATGTACAAGGTATAACTCAATTATCGGAGACGTTTTCCTTACTCAAATAGTTAACTATAGGTTAAGTTCTTACTGGTTTTAGGACCTGGTCTGGTGTTCCAAGTATACCCAGAGGCGGTAGCTACGCTTCCCGGCGCCAGCCTTTGGGCTATGTTGTTCTTCTTCATGCTGATCATGCTTGGACTTGACTCTGGGGTTTGTATATTTTTTACTATCAGTTGTTTCATCAAGTTTGTAAAACGCAATTATGTTAGTTTAAATACCTATATCTTTGTCTGTTATTTACTGCTTTTAAGCTTCGTTTTTCCCCAAAGGTTAACTTGTAGAGCATTCTACTAGCATTAAGTCCGCCTGTTGAATCAATTTCATATTTAAGGTTACAAATCTATTGAATAAAAAAATTAAATGAAATTCGGCAATCAATAGCGAATTCGTGTCCATTGCCATAGAGCGTTTACCATTTTTATGCCCAATATAAAATAATAGGCTGGTACTAGAAATCATCATTGTTTTTAATCGTCGCGTATCAGAAATTGAAATTGAATAGTAAATTTATCACTTTTCAATTCTCTCCAAAACTCAGTCATCAGTTCTTTTTGGAATGACATTTCAAAAGACTAAGTCTCGATTTTTTTTGTTAAGACGTGAGCATACATAAAAAGAGTCAAAACTTAAAGCTCAAGCTCTGAAATTTTTGCTTTATTTAGACTCCGTCCTTTTTCGACGACCGTTTGGTGCAACGGTAGCGATCCTGCCTTTCGCACCGACGCCGACGGTCCTGGGTTCGAATCCCGGAAGGGGCAGATGTTTGTATGAGAATACGAGCATTTGTACCTGAGTCATGGATGTTTGTATATATTTCTATGAATATAACTTATTTATGTATGATATATGTATGTCTATCCGTTACCCTAGTATCCATAATACAAGCCTTAAAAGTGCTTACTTTGGGCTAGGTTAATTGGTGTGAATATAGGAAATATATATATAAAAGCACTCGAATGTCATTTTGGATAGCTTCGGACTCGAGTCTTTTAAATCATTATTAGCCGAATGATGCAATCAACTCCGAAGTATTTCCCTTTGACATTGCTTTACAGTACATATAATCGAAAGCTGCGCGCGAACAATTGAGCGAATGAAAAAATGTTTCAAACAAAATTTGGCACCGATTTTTTGCACTACAATTTTTATAATAGATGTTAATATCATTTGAGCAATAGAAATCGCAATCACAAAAGACTCTTGATTTAAAAAGCTTATGATGGAGACAAAACATTTTATGAGATTATTGAGGCATCTTTAAGAACGTCAAAATGAAGTTATATAAGAAAATCCAGCTTGACTTTTTTAAGCTAAAGTAATTGTTCAAGCGCCTAACGGATTCTTGCTTTTGGCTACTAATTATGTAGTAGCTTAACACTGTTGTTCTTAACTTTTTTGACGGGATAACGTCTTATAAATCGATGAACACCGGCTGCATGCACGAAAAAGTGTAACGTTCCGCCTGAGCCGATCGTGCAAGCGAGAGCGCGGAACAAGCGATAGAGGCACGATCGGCCTTGACTTGACCTTGACCTTGACTTGTGGCGCATCTATCTCTCTTCCACTTCATGAAGTGAAAAGTTAATGTGGTTTCCATTGTTTATTACAACAACTTAATGTTAATTTATAGAAAAAAAGTCGGTTTTTTTTTTTTTTTTTTTTTTTTTTTTTGCCTGTAAAGTCGGTTTTACGGGCGAAGATTTTACGTGACAACGTCTTTTTCTCGGTAGAATATTTATTGATATGAATATAATTAAATTGCACAATGCGCGCGGCAGACCGATCATAGTTGAGTGGGAGAGAGACGCAAGGCATTCGGCGGGCCTCTCTCTCGTTCGGTGACTCATCGTAACGTTACCGAGCGTTACACTTTTTCATAAGTGACTCCCAGCCGCAACCAATTTATAAGACGTTATCACGTCAAAAAATCTATTAACTCCTTCTTTGTATTATACTAAATAATGGTAATTCAGTGATAATAATTCAATTCAATTCATAAAAGTATATTTTATATATATATTTTATGAATGTATATGTATATTTTGTATATTTATATAATTGCGGGTTACGATTAAATTATAACAATATTGCTAGGCTTCCATCCACGTAGTTTCAAATCATTTATTTTTTAAATAAAGCTTCAATACGGACGTTCAAGCCGCTCCCTTATAGTCTCTCGCCGCACGGCCATTCGATCCGTGCTAAGCGTCAGATTGTACCGTTACACGAGGGCGTCAGATTTATTACTGTTACACGATATATATAAGAGTTTGCTGCCTCCCTACCTCAGTGTGCGTGGCCTTGCTTTCACTCATGTCAGTATGCGTTGCTGGCATGGCTTTCTATCTCTTTTTCTACTCTCTCCAACCACGCCAGTCACTTTCGAATATCCGTTGCGATCAGCTTTATTTTTTTATCCTTTAAGTTACGTTTAGTTCTTCAGCTCTATACTATAAAGCTTCGCTTCTTTCGGGCGTCCCTACACAGCACTGTTCTTGATAATTAATTCATATTAGTAAACCTAAATCTACACAGTGATTGGACTGAATACGATGATGATGACTGTTTTCCCAGATGGGGGGATTGGAGTGTGTGATCACGGGACTTCTGGACGCAGCGCGCGCTAGTGGGGCCAAGCACTTACGTCGGGAGCACTTCACGCTTCTCGTAGTCTGTGTGTCCTTCTGCGTCGCCTGCATCAACGTAACGCCGGTGACTTATTCTTTTTTATTAATTTATTATGGATAATAAACACCATTTACTTAATCGTTATTTTATATTAGAAGCAAATTTACAAGCTTTTATTTAATATCACCTGTCCCATCTTGCAAGTCATATTTGACCAACGTCCCGGTTTCCGATTGAGCTAAAAATTTGCATGCATATGTACATCGCATGACAATACAATATTATGATGACATGGAGCTGATATGATGCTAAACCGAGTTTGGGCTCGTTTGATTAGTATTGACTACTACTTTGATTATACAATGTGTCCCGTCACCAATGTCGGAGCCTTTAATGGTTTGAAATATGGCATTTTTATCGACAAAATGCCCCTCAAATTTGGTCTTTTCGGTATTTTTTAATTATTGGAAGAGAGAGTCCAATAATTAAATAATACACAAAAAAGAATCTTTATGTTTTTCTTTAATTATTTTTTTCTATTTTTTATTACAATTGAAACATGATGGCTGTGTAACTGTTGTCTACATGTTTAGCTATCAAATGACACCTTTTTAATGTTGATAGGACATTTACATGGGTAGTGGTGGTCGAATTAGTATGAGAGCCCAGGTCTTAGTTACCAAGAAAACGAAATGGCGGCCTTTTTATAACCGTAAAAGAAAAACTAAATTTGAGGGGCAATTTGTCGATAAAGCCATATTTCACACCATTAAAGGCTCCGACACTGGCGACGGGACACATTGTATATGGTAACCATGTTCTGATGCTGGAGCTGGAAGGTGAACATTCTTTTCGTTATTTCTGAATTTCATAACTTTAGCTACTTAACTTGAGTTCAGAACAATGTGATGTTGTCTAATAATTATACATGTAAACTTACAATCAGCCCTATGTTCTCCATATCATACTGAATTTCATTGTTTATTTCCAGGGTGGTATTTACATGTTCCACTTGCTAGACACCTACGCTGCTGGTATCTCGCTACTGTGTTCGGCGCTTTTCGAGGCTGTAGCAGTCTCTTGGTTCTATGGTAAGTTCGTAAATGTTGGCTTTAAAATTACTCTTAAAGATAATGAAACTTATGAACGGTATACAGTCAACCGATTTGGTTCCTGGGTCACCTTACAGAATTAATTAATCAGTTGTGACATTCAACTTGTCAACCTTTAGATCTCTAGCAGTCAAAGTGATCTAGCTCTAAGGCGTCCAAGGAATCAGTCAATTTCCCAGCGTTTAACATTTTACGTTTGGTGATAGCGATCATGCCTTTAACAACGACGGTCCTAAGCTCGAGTTCCTGTAGGGGTAGATGTTTGTGTAATAAATATGATCATTTGTACCTGACTTATATGTATTTATTTATCTATGTATTTAAAAATCTCTGTCAGTGTTTGACCGCGATGAATTACTCAACCAATTTTGATTTTTTTTCCATTTTTCCGGATTTGATCTGACTTAGAACATAGAATAGGTTTCAATTTAAATTATAACACAGCAACGCGTGGCCGGTCTGTCTATCCGTTACTCTAGTATCCAAAACACAAGCCTTCGTTGCTTACGTTGGGTTAATCAACAGTGGCGGATTTACCAGGAAGCAAAGGAAGCAATTGCGATTATAAAATAGCGATAGTAACGATAATAGCATGTGAGAACTACACTCGGCGTCAAAAAAATCGCACCTCTAAGAAAATCACGTTCAAATGGCATTAACTCTGGATATGCACATGCAGTCGTATTAATTATAATTTTATTTAAAAGGTTACTTAATTAACTTAATAAAAAAACATTATTTTTCATTATCAAATAAAACCTAAAGCAACAAATAAAGGGTCACAAAAATTCTAAGGAAATTTTGCTGCTCGGGAGAGTCGCGAGTTGCGCTAACTTTGTGGGTATAAAGAGGTCAACACGGGTTCAATGTGGGTCATTCGCTATTAAACCGTTGAAGGGGACACACGCACTGATTTTACTGAAGAAAGAACATCTGGAAAATGGACACTACAGCTGATGAGGCCGCTCAAGTGGTTGCACTACTGCAAGCAGGGGTGCGGCAGTGTGATGTCGCCCGGCAACTGAATCTGAGCCGTTTTTCGGTTCGTAGAGTCTACCAGCGCTTTTTAGAGACCGGTGGCTATATCCGGCGACATGGGTCCGGTAGACGTCGCTGCACTTCGGAAAGAGACGACCGGTTCGTTGTGTCGTACTCTTTGAGAAATCGCTTCTCAAACGCTGTTCAGCTGCAACAGGAGCTCCAGGCAGTTCGCAGACGCACCGTGAGTGTATCCACGGTTAGAAGAAGACTGAAGGAGAAGAACATAGCAGCCCGCAGAGCTGCTACAGGTCCAAAATTGACTGCAGCGCACCGACGAGCCCGCTTGCAGTTTGCTCGCGACCACGTCGATTGGACCATTGAGCAGTGGGGAGCTGTTCTCTTCTCAGACGAGACACGAGTGTGTCTTTTCTGCAACGACCGACGAAGAAGAGTATACCGGAGGCAGGGTGAACGTTTCGCTCAAGCCTGCATCCAGGAGACGGTGGAATATGGAGGCGGATCCTGCATGTTCTGGGGCGGTATGTCGGCTGCCGGCAAAACCGACCTGGTCTGCGTCTCCCGGACCGGAGGTGCTCGCGGACAAGGGTCGCTGACTGCGCGCCGCTATATCACAGAGATCCTGGATGTGCATGTGGTCCCTTTTGCCGAATCTTTTGGCGAGGGGTTCACATTAATGCACGACAACGCTCGCGCACACACTGCAGCCATCGTGAACGACTTCCTGCGGAGGTCCCAAATTCCTGTGATGCAGTGGCCAGCGAGAAGTCCTGATCTGAATCCGATAGAGCACCTCTGGGACCATCTTAAACGTAAGGTTCGATCTCGGGATCCGGCTCCTTCGACTCTAGAGGAACTCCAAACCGCGGTGATTGAAGAATGGGGTCTTATCCCTCAAGAAGAGCTCCTGAAGTTGGTGAGGTCTATGAGGGACCGTATGGAAGCCGTCATCAGGGCAAGGGGGGGTAACACTAGATTTTGAGTTAATTTTAAGACACTTTTTGTACATTTTTTTTGTAAATTATCGATTATTAATTAGGACTTAATTAAGATTTTTTATTATTTTTCAAATTTTTATGCTTTTTGTATAATTTTAATTAAAAAAAAGATTGCACTTAATTGTTGTTTGATGCTCCTTTTTGTTACCTTTCTAATGATACCTAACACTATCCTCTATATAAGGTTTAGGAATTTTTGAATAAGATTTTTATAAGGTGCGATTTTTTTGACGCCGAGTTTATTAAATATCATATAGATATGTGTATTAGAAAGTTTAAGATATTCTATGACTAAACTAAGCGTTTTGTTTTCATTTTTCTAGGACTCGAAAGGTTCTCGGATGACGTCGAAGAGATGTTGGGCTTCAGGCCCGGCTTATATTGGAGGATATGCTGGAAATTCGTCAGCCCCATCTTCATTATTGTAAGTTTTAATTATTTATTTTTTTAATATCTTAATAAACCATTGAGGCTGAAAGTAAAATCTATTAATTGAGTCTACACAAAGATATAAATAATATCTATTTATGTTCATTAAAATCGTTAATACCAGGCGACGACTATATATTGAAGATATATAGGTAAACTCACCCATGAGTGCTGGTGGAAGGTACCTACGTTTTGCTCATTCTTTTTATGGTGTATAGTAGGGGTTCCACGGCGATGAAGATACTAATGGCCGATTATTAATGGTGATCATTTTAGTAATTTTTTCGAGAACTTACACTTATTATTAAGTCTAACTAATAGTCAGTCCACGGTAGCAATTGCTACTGGTAGCCATCACCCCTTGTCAGTCTCTGGTAGCAATTGCTACCATATTCAATTTTCCGCGTGGCTTGCTGTTTTTTAAATAACAATTAATTTTTGAGTTGCTGAATATTGTGTGGTGGATTATTTATGTAATCAGCTTTACGGTAGTATTTTTTGTTTGGTCCTAGCTTCATTACTTAGCGAGAAATAGGCATTTTTATCTAAGAGTCCGACATTTTATTTCAAAATTCGCGAAGCATTGAGCCTGTTGAAAGGAGTGGGGTGCGCCGTAGCAGACTGACAAGATGTTGTTGAGCGAAGCAATATTGCTGCTCTGGATTCTAATGCGACATCATAGGTGTACTTTAAGATACCGGTATTATCGATAATTACTTAGGTACTAACATACCATCTTTATGTTGATTTTACTTTATGTCATTGCAATGCCTAAATATACTTAATTAAAACAGATACCTACTTATTTATTAACTTTGTTGTAATCAACGATGTTATGAAACCTAGTGTTATACTACTATTGTTGTGATAATAGAATAATATTGTTCTTTGTGTATAAAGTATGGTGTCTATGTATAATATTGTAAATGTCGTTAATTCTGTTAAAGCTGACGAATTTCTTGCGCCCGTTGTTCTTGTCAGACAAAAGACATTTTGAACGGGTGGGGTTTTGTTATAAAAATGTTAGACCATTAAAAAAATGTTAGACCATTAAAAAAAATGTATTTGAATTAAGTTATTTTTAATTTATGACTCAGGAACAAACCTAGGACTGTCGATAGCAGTGGGCCCTTAACATCGCACCAGCTCATCGTCAATCATAACAAGACATAAATATTGTTGAAACATGATCAGACTTCTGACTAGAACCTTCAATGTAGTTCCTTTCTTTTTTTATGATTAGTATTGTTAGATATTATTATTCAGCAATCTTTTTTTAAAACCGAAGTACGTTAATGTTAGGAATCTCTCTTAACCCCTGCTAAGCATTTTTGCCATTAAGTAATCTCTTAACAAAACCCTCGTGCTTCACACGTAACACCTTTGGTCAATTTATCTGCCAGCATCGAATCCGTGGGAAGGTACCTGACTTAATAAAAACTGTTTGCAGGGCGTCGTGGTATTTGGTCTTCTATACCAGCAGCCGTTGCAGTACCAGCATTACACGTACCCGCCGTGGGCTGTGATCCTGGGCTGGGGACTGGCCTGTTCCTCCATCCTCATGATCCCCGCTGTGGCTATTTACAAGCTGTGCACCACACCAGGAACCTGTCGTCAGGTAGGTCATCGTCATCATCGTCTTTTCATCACATTCAAGCGGTTTTATAAACCCATCAGTCAACAACATCACACCTTCGACATAATTGACATGTTTTTCAAAGACGCTGGAGATTTTGAAAACTCTTTATTTTTAAAATATTACATGATATTAACAAGTATAACATGATCTTTTCTCGGGAAGACGTATGGAAGTCACCATTCAAACTAGAGTGTCCATGAAATTGAATATTTAATTTTTAACATAAAGTCTGGTTGCCCCAGTAATTTTTTTATTATCATATTTTAACCAATAAAAACAGAAACTAATAAAAATGATAAGTTTTCGTTTGTCAACTCCAACACGCGTCTGTTTAGTTTTCTCTTTAAACTAATAAGCTGTTTTTTCACAGCGTGTTGCTTGCTGCATTTCACCGGAATCCGAGCACGAAGCTATCCGTGGTGGCGCACCAGTCTCACGATTCACATGGAGACACTGGTTATACGTTTAATCCACGTAATGTTACCCGAATTGTTCAATCATGACCTTAAGAAAGGAATCAGTATTTAACGCAAAGCCTTATGCAGTAGATGACGGACCGTAGCTAGCTGCTAAGGAGGTTGAAGTCGAGTTCGAGCGATATTTAAAAAAAATCGATCTCATTATAACCTTGAAACTAATAGGTACGTAGTACTTATTAGTTAGAATCTAAAATAATTGCTCACGAAAAAGTATGTGACCGAAAGAGGCGTGCATTAAGAGTTTCACATTGTAGGTGGACGAAAACTGCTACGACTGGAAGAAGTGCTACGAAATTCTCTACGAATAATACGCGTCTACATTTTAACAGATGAATTCAAAAACCACGTTACAGATAATGTTACACAGTATTGTAGTTTCGTTGCATAGATATTTTTTTTGTCTGTTGTTGAGACGGGGAATGACAAATCTTGCCTAGCAATTCAACCAAAGTGGGCGGATTACTTACTGAGGATATGTTGTTGGGAATGGAACCGTAAAACAACGTACGTAGAGGGCTTTTTGGTCTGTAATCTGATTGAAGTCATAAAGCAAAGAGTATAGTAATGTTTAGTGAAAAATAAAATGCAAATAACTGTTTATTTTATCACAATTTTATTGATGTATTAATGAAAGATATTTTATATTCTAGTCTTCTTGAGAACACCCACTCAACTTAGTTTAAAAATACAATCATGGCCTAATTATATTTATTTTTTGGACACAAGATAATGTTAATAATGGTACATGGTACCTTGGGTAAATATTACTTGTAAATTTAAAATAAATTATAGGAATTTTTTCCTTAAAGGTATTGTTTTTAAGGCCCTATTTAAATCTAAGTAGGTTTATTATCTACATTATACTATAAAAAAGTAGAAACATTTATAGTTATTAGTGATCGAATTCAGAGTTTAAAATATTCAATGTAGATATTATAGATTTATTATATATTTATTGTTGTATAGGCATTATCTTCCTATTCAATTGCCTATTTTTAAATCGTAAGAAAATATTAATAAATCCGATATATCACACACGGTGAGAAAACGTCCAATTCTGGACCAAAATCGCGAACTAACTGTGACAAACACAATAATTTTACATGTATGTACATAAAAAATGTAATATATATTTATGCCTGAGCAACGTACATACATAAATATATTTGTGACATTTTATTATATATATAAATATATATAAAACATACCGAAGCATTTAGTAGATTGATTAGATTTTATAAATATTTTGGCTAGAAAGCTTCCCAATATTTTTGTACGCAAGTATGAGTCATATATTTTCTGTGAAAGTGTATAATGATAAGTACTATGTCTATAATGTATACATGTGTATACACTAGAAAATGTAATATAATTATTGTGGTACATAATTTATAATAGTCATACTTTTATTAACTTAACTTATAATTAATTTCCGGCCAAGTATTATTGCGATTTAGTTGTTATAATATAAATTACGTACAGAGTACTTAAAAAGTTATTTTTTTCTTTTCTTTTTTTCAAAAATATAGATATCATGAACTCATTTTAAAGGTAAAGGTAGGAGGAAACGAGGTATCGGTGAGCGTGGTAATAATTCACTAATAGAATTGCTTAAAATCTCCGTTCCTCTTCAATGGACAGGCAGATGCGAACTAATTTAAAAATAACAAAACCGGGAAGAGGAGAGGAGAAAGAGCTCCTCTTGGAACTAAACCAATCGCCTGCTGCCAGTAGCTCACGTGACTCGTCGCATCCTTGCGGCCTAGCCCCCGTATGGAAAAACACAGGCCGCAACTCCGCTCCGTAGTACTCGCTAGCTCCGCTCCGGTGGACTAGCTGCCCTAAACCTTCTATTAGATGCAACACCAAGTATCTGAAGTAACTGAGTAACTAATAAAATTAATTTGTAATTAGTGATTGTATTAAAGAAAGAATGTGTTGAATAAATTCTTTCGAAGTAGGTTTCGAATCTATAAGTTTATAGCTAATGGTAGAAAAGCCAGAAAGATGTAGTTTAAAAACAGTTTTTCTATATTACAACTAATCAATTTTTTTTAATAATATAAACCAAAATATTAATACTTCTTCCATAAAGTTAATTATCATTGTATTTCTTAGTATTAATTTTAAAGAGTTAGCATACATAGATAATTTTAAATGCGTGATGTACTTTGACTCCAAGTTACATTTAAATTGTGCAAATAATGTATACATTTTTATTAATGTAGACAGGTCTACATATAAATAATTTTTCTTATTAATATAATTCAATTGAAAATATAATTATACTTATAATATTAATTATATCAAGATACTTCCCGTCCCGGCTTCGTACGGGTGGACGAAATTCTTTAAATTTTTTCTAGCATAAATTTATAGCCTATATTACTCAGCGTGAATGTAGCTTTCCAATGGTGAAAGAATTTTTGAAATCGGCTAAGTAGTTTTTGAGTTTATTCATTACAAACATACATAAATACAAATCTTTCCCCTTTATAATATTAGTGTAGATAATAAAACAATAAAAAGAGCCAGCCTCACCGCTGCTGTTCAAAAAGGTGCCCAAAAGGCTAGCAGAGTTACCTCCATAGATAGAGATATACTTAAACGTAGGCCAAAGACGCTGCCAGATGCTTTAATTAAACGGGCGGATATTTCTTTTAAAGAGCTTGGCTTTCGGGCACTATGAACTCACAGTCTCTACACCGAAAGGAACAAAGATATAACTGCTTTCAAAGGCTGCATCCTTTTGAACTCTGGATATAATCAATATTGTATTATCATATTTTTCAAATGAATAATATTAATAAGAGATATGTTTATAAAATAAAAAAATTGCTTGTGTTATTGACATAATGATAAATCGGAAGTTTTTATAAATCTTGAATTCCGGAGATTTAATACAGGCTCTGAAAGCACCAGGCATAAACAAACATGTCATCAATACGACTGTATAGCTTCTTCTAAGCTTTCCTTCTTTTATCGAAATACTATAAATTACTATACCTACTTACTGAATATTCAAGGTTGCATATCAGCATAATAAAACATATTATATTTATTACTTCCACAAAGTGAAAGTTTTCGTGTACTCGATGAGTGATTTGGTTCTATAATATTTTAAGTGTTTATTTTTATGCGGATATATAATATAAAATTGAATAAGATTCCCACAACCAATACTGTATGTGTTTAGTTCTAACACTTTCGCGCCAAACGTATAAAAAAAAACACTTGTCGGATATGACGCGTTTATTCTTTTTTTTTAATATTAAATTCTGACGTTGCGACTCCTTTACAGCCGTGATCAAAGTTTGTTTGTCCTGTAAAAAAGTCGAAACGTCAGTATTATCAATAAATCAATGTATTTATTCGAAAAATAAAGTCTCATAATATGTTGGTAACAAAGAAACCTAAAAGTTATTTTTTCTTTGAATTATCAAATTAATAAAATCAAATTCCGAAAAAATATATAAAAATCAAAATACCCAATCATTAAATTAAAAAAAAAACAAATTCACACGTCGTGGATCCTGTAAAAGAGGTTTTATTCCAATTCTGAATGTTTAATTGAAACTTTTTTGTTTTTTTTTATAGTGTTTAGAGTATTTATGGAAATATAATGTACCTATTTAGAGTTACGTAAAGTGCTCCTGGTGAGTAAAAACAGAACGTATAGTAGACTTATTAGCGTTGTGTGTTATATAGATTAAACGAATATTGTATTGTAAATAATAATATTGTGCAAAATAAAATATGTTAGAATTGTCTGCGACAATCATTGTAAACTGTGTTCATTTATAAAATAAATGTATTAGATTACTGTGAAGTGCATTTATTTTTCCTCATTCTCAAAATTTGAAACCGCATGTTGTCTTTTGCTTTTTTTTCTTCTTTAGTAACATATCTTTATTGCATTAAAATTAGATAACACTTTTACAAATACAAAAGAAAACTTGTGGAACAACATTCCAGTCGTATTGTTACAATTTTGCAGTCGCCCTGTTACATTCGCACCAATTAGCCTAGCCCGTGAGCCGAATCAATTTTTGAAGTGAAAACTTTAGCGGCGTTGTGCACTTTTTGGGATGGGTAAAAAACGTTAAACTCGCGTCGCGACCTGATCGAAAATTCGTAAGACGGAGGGCAGGGCGCTTGCGCGAGTGTGCGTGTGTGCTTGTTGTCATGTTTGTGTACGATAGCGCAATAAATGAATATTGTATTTAACCATATAAATGAGAGTACATACATTTATACTGATAACTGAAGCAATTCGTACGAAATTATTCCCTAACCATTACAAAATATCAAAAATGCACAACGTTAATGTTCATGTTTTCACTTCTGCCGGCACTCTCGGAGGGCAACCCGTTGTTTTTTTTTTATCATTTATTCTATTACAATTTACGATATAAGAGAGCATTATATATCATAAGCAAAATTTAAAAATCATAAGAAAAAGTTCAACTTACCCTTGGACTATCAATCAATTCTACAAATATAGCAGCAACTCTATACTTTCAAACTCCTTCCGTCCATTAGAATCCCCTAATTAAATCCCCAAGTAGGATTCATTTAGATATTTCGACCACTCGAATCTCCAAATCAAAAATGATATTGTAATGGATCATTTTTAGAACTTTCAAAATCAATTTTAAAAGAAAAACATTTGATTTTTTTTTAAGTTCTCGGGATTCGCATCAACAACCTTTAGATATCCGATCCACTGTTCTCCTAGTTAAGCTAACAATCCTTGTGAGAACCCGTTGAAATTTTCAAATACTTTTTACTATACGCTGTTGGTCGGCATTGCTTTATCAATGACAGGAATATCCTCTCATTCGAAAGAAACATTTTTACAAATAAATAAGCATGTTTACGATGCTTATTTTTTTAAATTTTCAATGTGATCTTACACCATCTTGTTTGACCTTTTCTTTCCCCTTCTTACTCGGGGGTGGGAGGTAATGAATCCTAATGGATACTTCGGGCCTGTTCCGGAGTATTCATGGTAACGCCACTCCGAAGTCCCAGGTTCAATCCCCGCCGGGAGAATGTAGAAAACGAACTTTTCTATAATGGCTCAAGTCTGGATATTGTAGTACCGTCGGTTTTTTCTGAATTCTTTCACACAAGTGATTTAGTTACTTAACTTGAGTTCAGAACAATGTATGGTGTATTGTCTCATATTAATTTATTTATTATCATTCTGCTTTGTATATATAAAGGAATTTATTGAACATTCCCACATATTTATTCAAAATATCTCAGTCGTTCGTTAGTTTACTATTTAAAACGAAGCATGTGTGCAGTTAACATGTGGTAGAAGTGAAACCTCGATGAAAAATTTTGATTTCAAGATAATGAGACGAATGTAAAATTTCGGGAATAGGATAATTGTAGGTTTTAGTAATGATCATAGTGATACAAAGTTAGATAATTATTCTACATTTTATTATTATGTATATATAAATAGATTTATTCAGATTCAGAGCTCACATTTTCGATAAATGACATAAGAGGCTAATGGTAACTAAAGTACATACTACAAACATAAGAGACACTATAATGCTTCCTAGCTCATTTTCTCCACCGTTAATCTTATGACTTTACGTCTCATTTTACTGTCGCCTTTTCGTTTTATCGACTTTCAAATCACAACGATGATGCTAAAGAAGATTTCACTTCAACAACTAGAAGTAATAGAAATATTATTCCTAGACATCAAAAGATAAACGAGACCTCAGTTGGGAGGCGTGGTTGTTTTTTAAAGATGTATTTTCTATCTTATAGAATTTTGGCAGTGTGAATGCAAGATATAAAATTATTTACATCCTTAACTTACTATACACAACATTATGTTTTTGAAACTTATTATTATTAAATTATATGTAAAAAAAAATCTATTGACAAACGTCAGAGAGTGCGTCTGTGTTCAGCGCCTTGCACAAGCGTCGTCCCGCTCTTGTGTGCTGTCTCGCTTACACATTAAAATATTACATAAATACAAGTTTATCATGCAAATTATTATTAAGTCTAAGATTGTATGAATTATAAAAACACGTCAATAATTATTAAAAAAAAAAACAAAATCAAGCCTTATTAAAAAAAATCTTACTGATATAAGGTCAAACTTGACGGCCGCCTGAAGCAACGGTAGCGACCCTAACTTCTGAGCCAAAGGTCCCGGGTTCGAATCCTGGTAAGGACATATGTTTGTGTGATGAATATAAGTATTAGTTTACGAATCATGGTCGATTATATACCTACTCATTTATGAATTCTGTACCTACGTTATTTCGTATATATTGCAGGGATGTTCCGAATTAAAAAGCAGCGTTTTTAGTTTGGTTTATCGGAACCGGAATCGGAGGCCAAGTTAGAAGAGGGAGGGAGGGACGAATAAAATAAAATTACATACATTAGTCATCAGTCATATTCTTATTAGTTCAAAAAATAATACAGGCAGGTTTATAACTGAGTGTTTAAAATAAAAACAATCTCATTTAGAATCTTTAACAGTAATAGTGCCTAGTTAAATTTATTGCAAATAGTTAAATGAAGTGACTCTAAAAGAAGTATTATGTTTAATGAACAAAAGCTTCGCAGCTTAATCTGCATCCAATTTATTTCTGAACGAGTCATAGATTAGGCCAACACCATTGAAAAGTTGCTCGATGAAATGTATGACATTTTAAAATAACTTTTAGCCTGTTAAAATCTTTATTTATTCCGTGAGCTGTTAGACTTAATAACGATACATGTGAACTTGGGTCGCTTCAAATATCCATTGTAAATGAAATTGTCTTTCCTAAGATGCTAAGCTGTATGGGCAATGTACTTTTTGCTTTAACTTTTGCAATAACTTAACGAAAAAAATTCCAATTTTACGTTTCGTTATACGTCTTTACATGAAGAATATTTTTTTTTATTTTCGCATCCGATTTAAATATTCACACTGATGTTAATACATTCACTGAATTAAAATATACTAAAACAAATTTAATAAGAACACTAAATATCGAATTAAGTCCTTTTATCAAGTTTCAAAAGCTAAAAATAATTGTGTGAACCCATGAGTCATGTAGATAGAAACGTTATCAATGGCAGCTTGTCAATGTTGATTTCTGTAATTTTTGTAATCTACAATACAATATCCATCTATTTTATTTACTGTAAAATAAGTGTCCATATTTTTAAACCGTATTGGCATGACATTACCGTGTACTTTGTAGTGCTAAAGAGTGACGTTTTATTAGTGTTCAAATGTATTTATTAAATGATCGGTAACACTGTCTCGAATCGATATAACTACAAAAATAACTAAGATTACCTTAAAATCTTATCGATATGTCAACAAACTTATGAGTTAAAGGTAAGTCATGTTATAAACAATATCACAGTGTATTAATTTTATCACATAGATGGAATTTGCATTTTCTGTATCATGAAGGCCAATGTATATATTTATCATACACTCCCGTCTATTTTTTTCTGAAAAAATCGAACAAAACAGTACATTGTTTTTTAAAATAATCCGAAGGTCGATTTTTAACTTACCTTTCTAACAGTACATGAGTTTTTAAATAAATACTTGTATTTCACTCTCATATTGAGGTTTGTTATACATAGAAATAAATATATAGTTTTTAGTATAAATATATTATATTTTAACTCATACTAATATCAACCTAGCAATCCTAGCAATATTAAGTATGAATAAATATCATTTATTATATTTTACTTAAAAATATCCTTACTGTAAATCTGTTTTGTGTAACAAATAAATAAAAAAATAATATTCTAATGATAACATTAAAAGCTTTACAGTAAACAATGCAAATTTTAAACTACAAGCATTTTCTTCAAAAAATGGGCTATCAATATTGTATTTAATCTGACTGGTTGTTCTAAAGATTAGCGCGACAAACAAACTATTCAGTCTTTTTATATTAGTTTTGTCATCACCATAACGATGCACAAAATTGCACAATAGTCTTAAAACACATGCTGGCTCATATTTCCATTAGTTGTCATTGATATTTGGGCTCATTTTTTTTTTACGTAAAGAGCTCTTGATTAAGAACTTATGTACGTAATTTCGTCACTCGGAACTAAATAAAACTCGACTTATAAATTATTCAAAATTATTGATTTTGTAGGTTAACCACTGACTATTTACTAATTTTGACAGCAATTTCAAGCATTGTTGCCAACTTTTCAAAGCCAAAACATTTCCGTTATAATGGTAGCATTGTTAAATTGACATAAAGTTTTAAGGTTAGAATAGCGCTATTTAGTTTTAACAGCACCTAAACCATTAACTATAGGACCGATTCGGTTCTGGCTGATACTTATTATAATGATGATACTGATTATTATTATATACATTAGCCCCCCCCCCCCCCCCTCCCACCCCTCAAACCTCATATCGACGGTCCATATTGGAAATTTTAACCAGTAAAACTGCTACTTTTCAATGAAATTTTGGCAAATTTCAAAATGCATTTATAAATTATGTATCGGCTTCCGAGTTTCGGGCGTTGGTGGGGGGATAGGGAGGCACCCCCCCCTCCCCTTACCCCCCACAAAATCGATGACAACTAATGGAAATTTGAACCCACATGCTAATGAATGATTCATAAAGGAGAGTTATGTGTGTACAGGTCAGTAAGCAACAAAGCTCAAATTTGATTAACACAAGTTGTTTAAATGACACTTAGTACACAGTAGAACACTTGTTCCAATTGTTTGTTCATAACTGCACTTGATCAAGCAATCATGTTTCTTGTAACTGGTAAGCAAATAAAATTTAAAAATTGTGATTCACTCTTTTATAATATTCTATTACGACTACCTCCCAGTCCGAATGATGGCTGAAATTCTGTGTTTCAACCATCTCTAGGGTGAAAATATTATATGCTGCACACATCTTGATAAAACCAATAAGCATAGCAATGCACTGAATAAACTGACAGATACGGTAACAAACTCACACACAAAGTATTGTCATAATATAATAAGGATAAATAAATGTGATTTTTACATGTATTGCCTAATCAAGTAACTAATCTCTCACCTTATTTTATAAGTATCACTTTATTTAAATTCCTTGTACATGGTTGTAAAAAAAGATATTGCTATGCAAAAAAAGATTTTACTATGTGGGTACCATGAAAGTTGAAAAATATGGTCCTATTAGCTGACCAGGCCACACATTGCTGTGTTATAAATTAAAACAAAACCAATCCTATGTGTTAAGTTGGAATTAATCAAAGAAAATTAAAAAAAAAAATCAAAATCGGTTGAGCAGTTACTGGTTTATTGCAGTCAAACACTGTAACAGGGGATTTTATATAGATACATTGTGTTGAATCAATTAAACTTAGTTTGCTTTATTTTATTATGGCAACAAACAGTAATTGTATATTGAAATAAACAACTAATATGTTACAAAGGTTTTTGACCTTGGTTGTCTACAATTATGGAATATAATATTCTACATAAGGTCAATTTATAGTTAAAGAAAATACAAAGGCATCAATATACTCAAATCAAGTTAAAGGTAAAATCAATAAACAAATGACGATATTTTCAAAAAGAAATTACAAGTCATTAAAACTAGAGTTCACATTTTAAGTGGAGTGGCTATGGAGACATTTTTATATATTAAATGAAAATTAAAATGTATAACAGTGTTGTTATTTGCATATATGATACATTTTCGCTAAATGCTGTACTATTTAGTCAGTAAGCCATATTAAAAAAATAAATATATTTAAGTAATAATAACCTTTCTTTCTTACTAATATATCCATGCAAAATGAATTAATAACAGTAAGTATATTTGCTTACATTTCTAATAAAATATAATAAATCATTTTAAGGGGTATATTAAGCATTAATTGTTGTTTTTTATATTTAATCCTGACATTTGGCAAGACCCATGGTCCATTTAAAGTGGTTATATGTGCAATAGGCGGGGAATGTTAAGAACTAAATAAAAACATATATTTATAATATAATTTATAAATTCAATTAGAAGCTTCTTTAAAATTAAAATTTATGTAAATTATACTAGATACTTTAAATAAACATTAGTAAATAGTTATTACCTATGTGCTTTGGCAAACTTATAATTATTTGATAATTACATAATTTTATTCCATTTTAATCAAAGAAGATTGCAATAGTAATTTGATACTTTTTGTATCACTTTTAGCCCACATTTTTAGGGTTCCATACCCAATAGGTAAAGACGAGACCCTATTACTAAGACTTCGCTGTCTGTCCATCCGTCTGTCTGTCACCAGGCTATATCACAAGAACGGCGATAGCTAGACAGTTGAAATTTTCACAAATTATAATAAATATTAAAGGGGGGCTCCTTCCCATACAACAAACGCGATTTTTTTGCCCTTTGCTCGATATCAATAATGGCAACAGGTAGGCACTTGAAATATTCACAAAATACTCAGTTGTACTTTTACTTTAATAATATATAAAAAAATTAAAATAAATTAATATTTAAGGGGGGCTCCCATACAACAAACTTGATTTTTTAAACTAAAAATTTGTATGTAATCCTTCGTGCGCGAGTCCGACTCGCACTTGGCCGGTATTAAAATTTATTGAAAGACTTGCACGGTAATTAATTTTAAATAAAAACAAAAATTTACTATTATTATTTTTTACTGTTTGGTACAACAATTGCAATCTTGCTTTTCGTACCATGATCCTGGAATTGAGAAGCGGAAGGGGCAGATGTTTGTTTGTATACGGATATAAGTATTTATATATATTTTAATGAATATGACATAATATCTTAGCATAATATATGTATGTCTATTCATTACTCTAGCCGTCATAACACAAGCTTTATAGTGTTTACTTTGGACTAGGCTAACATTACTATTTTACTATTCTTAGTAATCTTTTTTTGTTTCACACTGCATATATAACTACATAACAACCTTAAAGGTTACTACAATGTCTTAATTTTTCAATTAAAATTCAACCTTATGTGCAGACTGATAAAGTTGCTCATAAAAAAAGTGGAAATACGTTTGTTGATTTCGACGCATCTGCCAGCATCTCGGTATATTAGCGTTCAAAGAACGCTACCAGATAGCCAAAGGTCGTGGGTTCGAACCCCACCTGAAGGCTCGGAACCATGCTTGTTTTTTTATACAGTTTTGTTGACTGCACAGTATATATAAGTTGTAGCTTTGTTAAGGAAATTTTCATACTTAGTTTTATTGTAATTTCAACATCTGTTCCAGGAATCACCATGTCCTTAGAGCGAGACAGTATGGGACCAATGTCCCAAATGGGGCAGATGCCTCAAATGCCCCCACTGCCGATGAATGTGGGTTCTTCAACTGATCCTCGCTCCCAGCTTCTACAGGAAATGCGGGAACAGAACTTTGACCTGATACGGTTTGCATCATACCGAACTGCATGCAAGCTGCGTTATGTCCAAAAGAAGTGCAATTGTGAGTATTGTTTTAGAGCGAGGCCAAACGATGTGTTAACGGTGCGGTGCGGCACCGCATCGTAATGAATTTGAGGTATAGGGTGTCACACGTGTGAACAGCGTTGAGCTGCGGGCGCATTACCCCTCCCCGCTTCGTCTCTCAGGTCTCAAGTCCGGCGCGCTTACGGTGCGACGCCGCACGGCGACCTAACGCGTCGTTTGACATGGTATAGTGATTTGTATATAGGATGACGCAGCGGCACCGCTCAGGCACCGCACCGCACCATTAACGCATCGTGTGGCTTCGCTCTTACTTCAGAAATCTTGCATTTATTGAAATAATACAATATTTCAGAAGAATACAACACTTTATTCTTCCTTATCTCGATACAACTCTTCGCAGTTTGCTATACTTCAGACTTGACCGGCCTCGCTCGATGTCAGAAAAAAAGTGAAGACACAATCAATGACAAGTTTAGTGTTGCCTGGCGGGAAGAATAACTTTGCACAATAAATTAGAGCACTTTATATACTTAAATCTGTTCTATCTTGCGCTCCTGAGTTAGCTCCGGTATTGACACGCCTATATCGTTTATCTATGGCTAAAGGGCAAGTGCCAAATTCCTAAAAATATAGTCCCATCTCGGTCACGTCCATTCTCTGCTAGATAATGGAACGTGTACTGAACCACAGGCTCCTGTCGTATCTAGAAGAAAATGACCTCCTTAGTGACCGGCAATATGGGTTTCGCCGGAACCGGTCTACTGGAGATCTTCTAGCACACGCCACTTACATATGTAGCGATGCCATCGAGAGGCACGGTGAGGCGCTTGCCGTCTCTCTTGATATCTCGAAGGCTTTTCATAGGGTGTGGCATGAGGGCCTTATTAGCAAGCTTCCGTCATATGGTCTTCCCACTGGTTTGTGTCTGGATATCGGACTTCCTGAGAGATCTGTCAATACGAGTTGTCATTGACGGTAGCTCGTCGGACCATTTGGCTATCAATGCCGGCGTCCCTCAGGGTTCCGTTCTCTCTGCATTTCTGCTGAATATAAATGACCTGCTTTTGCCCGGTATTTTGTGGTACGCAGATGACAGCACTGTTGTAGAGACCTATATGTCTGATGCACGAGCCAGTGCTGAACAGATCCAGCGTCATAGAGAGGCGATGGTTAGCCGCATGAACCTATCTCTGCAGGCTGTCTCCGAATGGGGCGATGCCAATCTAGTAAGGTTCAATCCGTTACAGGCGTGTCTTTTCTCCGCTAAAAGGCGTCCTTTCAACTTGACTCCTACTTTCCGAGATGTATCCGTGCCGATCACTGACCATCTTGAGCTTCTCGGTATGTCTTTGTCACCAACTCTCAATTTTGGCTCTTTCATTGAGAGCAAGGCTCAAGTGGCTTCAAAAAAACTTGACATTCTGGCGAAGGTGAGAAAATACTTCACACCGGAACAGTTGCTTACCCTGTACCAAGCACAAGTTCGATCGTGTATGGAGTATTGTTCTCATCTTTGGGACGGTTCCGCCCGATACCAGATCCAGACGCTTGAGTCCATTGAGAGGAGGGCCAAAAGGCTCATCGGCAATGAAGATCTTTTCTGTAAAAAGCTCAAAAGCCTTGAGCATAGACGAAAGGTAGCGAGCCTATCCGTATTTTATAGGATACATTTCGGAGAGTGTGCAGCTGAATTGCACAACCTTGTTCCGCCGTCCCCATTTTTTCATCGGACAACCAGACTTACAAACTGGCGACACCGTTATATGGTGGATATACCAAAGAGTGGCACTAAGCGTTTTGGTTTCAATTTTATGATACGTACCGCTAAGGAGTGGAACTCTTTGCCTGAGTCTGTGTTTCCTGACAAATACAATTTAGGGGTCTTCAAATCACGAGTGAATAGGTATATTCTAGGCAAGCGCGTCACATTCTAGATCGCATCGACGCTTACCATCAGGCGAGATAGTGGTCAAGTGCATGCCTATTTTCTATAAAAAAAATTTTTTGTGATATATGCTAACACACTGTGCAGATAAAATGCATTCTATGCAATGTGTATAATGTTAAATAAGAAAAGAAATATTTTACCTCAATATGATATAGATGAAATAAGATAATATTGATCAATATAATAACATACCAATAAAAATATTTAATATAATACACATAACAGGTGATCACAAAAATCACGGAGAATTTTGAAATCAATGCTAGCTTTTATTATAAATTTTTATGGAAAATTCTAGAAAAAGTCGACTTAGCTCACAAGTTTAACTTGTGATTTTTTTATAGCACCGAAGGTCCTGGGTTGGAGTCCCGGAAGGGGTAGATGTTTGTGTGATGAATACAAGTATTTGTACTTCAGCCATGGGTGTTTATATATATTTCTATAAATATTACATATCTATGTATCATATATGTATGGCCATCCGTTACCCTAGTATCCATAACACAAGCCTTACAGTGCTTACTTTGGGCTAGGCTAATAGGTGTGAATGTAAGAATTATTATTATTATATTACGTTTTGTTACAGTGCATGTGATAGATATCTGGAACGTGATAGAAGCGTTCCGTGAGAACGCTTTGAACACGCTGGAGCCGAATGCGTGCGTGAACGTTACCCGGTTGGAGACGCTCGTGTCTTCTCTTTACCACAACCTGAACAAGCGTCTCCCGCCAGCTCATCAGGTGTCTGTGGAGGCCTGCTCGGCGCTGTTGCTTAACTGGTTACTTTCAGCTTACAGTACTGGGTGAGAAATTTTGTTTAAAAATTAACCAAAGGTAATTTAAATTGTTTTAATACAAAAAACATTGCAAAAATCATAGAAAAAATCGACTCAGGTCACAAGTGAATTCTCAGGCGGGAATCGAACCCGCAACCTTTGGAAGTCCAGTCCAATGATCTGCCAATTGAGCTAGCGAGCGATAGCGATCCTGCCTTCGACGACGACCGTCTTGGGTTCGAATTCCGGAAAGGGCAGATGTTTGTGTGGAGAATACGAGCATTTGATTCACACTTGTTTTATTAAAACAAATTATTAATTAAAACAAATTATTAATTAAAACCAAACTCAAAACTGCTCACAATACAACGCTCCGCTAGAGTGCGCTGCTCTATTCCGACACCAATGCTAGCAATGTGCCGTCATATATTGTAATTCCTCTTATTATTGTTGTTGCAGAGAAAACGTGGGCAAGATCAGAGTTTTTTCCATCAAAGTTGCGCTTGCAACGATGTGCGCTGGGAAACTAATGGACAAGTTGAGATGTGAGTAATTGATGCTTTGCTATATAAGTTTGCTCTCAGGAAATGTTATCTTTTGAAACAGTGTTTACATTTTTAAACCACTATTACACTTAGGTGTTAATACTATTGATCAGTAAAATAAAAATTTGTAGCTTATTTCCGCAAAATCCAAGCAATCAGGAGCTTAGAGCGAGGCCACACGATGCGTAAACGGTGCGATGCGGTGCGTGAGCGGTGCCGTTGCGTCATCCTATGTTATTTTATTTTATTTGCGTTATGTCGCCGTGCGGAGTCGCGCAAGCGGGCCGGACTTGCGACCTGAGATACGAAGCGGGGAGGGGTAATACGCTGCGGCGCCGGAATGACAAACGCGCCGCCACCGCAGTATTGTTTGTGTCTCGGACGTGAAAATTCGCTCCATTGTCATTAACAGACTGAAGTGACCCTACACACTGAGCCATTGACGTTGCGGCGCCGCACCGCGGTGAATAGCGTTGCCATACCACCCGTGTGGCATCCTATACCTCGAATTCATTACGATGCGGTGCCGCACCGCACTAGAAATGAACATCCTAATTATATTATGACAATACTTTGTGTAAAGTATAAGCCTAAGAATAACATTTAAGAAGGCTAAGAACGGTTAGCTATATGTGTAGTCGTAGAATCGAAACGTTAGCGCGATTCATTTCGGTACAGCGACATCTAGTTTAAATAAAACAACTTTTTAACGGATATTTGCGCATACTTTATATTTAATCCTGACGTAATGTTCTTGTAATCATGACTCCTGTACAGGAGTCGAAACATCAGTATTAAAAATAAGTATGTGTAAATATCCGTAAATTTTATTAAAATGTGCGCGAACGTGTATGAACTATTTTAACAAGCTACCTGTTAGAATTAAAATATTAAATGGGACTTAAGAGATAGATAAGAAATGAAAAATGTTTTTATAATAATATATAAAATACGCAATAAAAAAAATACTATTTTTGCGATTACAAAGTTATTTGCAGTTGGTAAATTAACCGTGACCATATGTCGATGTATGAGGACAATAGTTTTCCAACGAAAATATTAGGTTTGTCTTTCAACCGTGCTTCATTTCGTTCGATCAATGTTCATCACTTTTATAATTTACTTAACTAAAAGAACGGAACGGAATCCTTCGTGAGCGAGTCCGACTCGCACTTGGCCGGTTTTTTTTATTCTGCGTTGACGCCGTCTTGGGTGCGAGAATGGGGTGAAGGACGGAGAAATGTG
Source organism: Calamotropha paludella (assembly GCA_927399485.1). NCBI lineage: Eukaryota > Metazoa > Arthropoda > Insecta > Lepidoptera > Crambidae > Calamotropha > Calamotropha paludella. The sequence continues at coordinate 2,331,387 of OV656822.1, forward strand.
TTTACTATATTTGCCAATAGATGGCGCTAACAGTTTGAATGAACTTTTTGTTGCAGATATATTCTCACAACTGTCCGATGGCAATGGGCATTTGCTGATGAAGAGACTGTCTGATTATCTTAGAGAAGTGTTAGCTCTACCGGCAGCCGTTTACGAATCGCCATCCTTCAACTACAACGACTCTTTAGCACTCTCTATATTCCACCAGGTAACTATCCCTTATAATCCTATTCATATCAAAATATGAAAAACTGGTAACTTTTATGGCATGAATTATGAAAAACATCAAGTTTCTTTAGAAGATCAAAGTAAACCTTAAAAAAATACGCTTTTATTGCATATACCCGGATCCGGCTAGAAAACACAATTCCATACTCAGATTCTGTATTTTTTCAATTTTTGTCACTTCACTGATCCTCGTCTTTGACGCATGTAGTTTTATTTCAACCGTCTTTTCATAGCCCAACACTTATTCATACAGACCGGCAGAATATTAATAAGCATATTTAAAAATATTATTTTTAATTGCAATTTTTTTTTCAATAACAGAACGGCAAGATTACTGTGAACGATTTTTTGGACACACTAATGTCAGACCCAGGGCCACCCTGTCTGGTATGGCTGCCGCTGTTGCATCGACTAGCTAGCGTCGAAAACGGTTAGTAAATATTTAAACATCTCTTCAAGTTACAGTTACAGATAGGTTTACTTACGGCCATTCCAAATAATCTATCTACACATAAGCCTGTTTTGGTCAGTTGCTCTTCAACCTTTGTTATTTGCCGATATTTAAATAACAAAACTAGCCTTATCAGATACTAGGGATTGGTTATTAGATTCAGCTGAAGAAGATGAAATCACATTGAATATATCTTTTTAATAAAGAGATTTAAATGTAAACTTTTAACATGCAACTTGAGTAATACAAGAATAGTTTTGTTGAGTTTTGTTATTCTGTGACTTACATAAGTGAGAAAAAACAGCATTTGCATAATCTATTATCTTTCTGTGTAAGGTTTCTCGATGACTTTCAATACACGCATTGTAAACAAAAATAATTGTATTCTCTTATATCTTACCACTACCAATAAAAATACATGTCTATAGTCGGCAGTATTACATCAAAATTCATATTCGAAAAACACAATTTTCACTTTGAATCATTTTTGTATAAAAAAATTAAATGACAAATACCAATATTTAATTAGAATTTGTGTGTTTTTACAATAAAATACATGTCTATAGTCGGCAGTATTACATCAAAATTCATATTCGAAAAACACTATTTTCACTTTGAATCATTTTTGTATAAAAAAATTAAATGAAAAGTACCAATATTTAATTAGAATTTGTGTGTTTTTACAATAAAATACATGTCTATAGTCGGCAGTATTACATCAAAATTCATATTCGAAAAACACTATTTTTACTTTGCATCATTTTTGTATAAAAAAATTAAATGACAAATACCAATATTTAATTAGAATTTGTGTGTTTTTACAGTGGTACATCCGTTAGCGTGTAGTGCATGTCGTCGTGGTTCGCTGACAGGTTTCCGGTACCGTTGTACGCGATGCGCTAACTATACGCTTTGCCAGGATTGCTTCTGGCGTGGCAGAGTGTCAAACACGCATACTAATGAACACGAAGTGAAGGAGTATGCCGCTTATGTAAGTAATCACTTAAAACAATTTCACACTCTATTAAATCTCACTATAGAGTAAAAAATCCTGCTCGAAGGACCATATATACTTTTACTGATTGGGGACTCTGGAGTTGGTAAATTACGTGCTATCATTTATTATAACACTAGGAATTACGTTTTCTAATACGTTTTTTGAGGTGCATGTCTTATTCGTTCGACTTTTGGATTAAATTACTTAGTGAAATAAAATATGTAAATAGCACTGTAACGACGAAATTGTCTGTCATTTAAAAAAATATTACAATTTTATAATATATACAGTTGAAAATACATCAAGCATTGTATGGGAGATCATACCAAAAATTAATCTCTCGAGCTCCTCTGTGTTTCGGAAGACAAATTGTGCGCTGGCTACTCCAGTCATTAGACAACAAAATAGTTGACAGCCTTTTCCGAATTATAGTCTTTTAATGCGATTTTCAACTCGCCTTACGATTATGGCCAAACATCTATATTTATAGCGTAGGCTTCCGCCCAGCAGTGGATGTCATACGGTTAAAATGATGATATATCATCATCATGTCTGTTCGACAGAAGTTCATACTCGTTTTGATCCACATTTTTCGATCGTGATTTATTTTCACCTTGAATAGGTAAGCGTTTGACCGCTATTTCGCCTGATGGTAAAGGACGATGCAATCTAGGATGTGACGCGCCTACCTAGAAGATATCTATTCACTCGTGACTTGAAGACCCCTAAATTGTATTTATCAGGAAACACAGACTGAGACAAAGAGTTCCACTCTTTAGCGGTACGGATCACAAAATTGGAACTAAATCGCTTAGTCTCTACATATTGATATAATAATAATTAGACGCCAACGCCGTTTCTTCATGTTTTATATTAAATTACCTACATAATCGAATAATATGGTCCTTCGAGCTCCGATTGACACCTGACTCAAGTAATTTTTTTTTTGTTATAATTTCTTTTATTATAAACATAAATTTGATGGCTAAAATAAGGAATGATGTTATAAGAGAGTGGTGTGGTGTGGAAGATATAGTGACAAAGATAGGAAAAGGCATAATAACGGTTTGGACATGTAAAGAGAATGGACGAAAAAAAAAGTCGGTAACGGCAGACCAAGGCGAACTTTCCAGGACCAAATAGATGTCTTAAAAAAAGGCCAGGTCAAAAGTATCTTTAGCTGACGAGCTTTTATGAACAGGCTCATGAGAGTTAAAAAAGCAACAGATGTATGTCAGGATGGTTTTAAGTAAAAATCTGTGATCTCTGCCTACCCCTACGGGATGATATGTATGTATAAATTATAATAACATATATACATAAACATTAGTAAGAAAACGAATGACGATGAATGCCTTAATAAGATGTCTAGGAGATACTTGTTTCATTTTCGCTCAGTTTGAATCCCTGTTAGGGGCATATGTTTGTGTGATGAAGGCAAAAGTGCCCTTAAACGACCAGCTTGTATGAAACAGCTGATGAGAGTTGAAGAAGCGAGAGATGCTTGTCAGGATCGTGGTAAGTGGAAAACCGTGATCTCTGCCTACTCCTGCGGGGAAAAAACGTAATTTTATGAATAGATAAATAATACTAGCTGACCCGGTAACGCGTTGGTAACGTTAATTGATACAATGGAAAAAGAGTGGACAGACAAACACACAAACAACGAATTTGTGTTCTTAGATTATAGACTAGCGGTACGTCCCGGCTTCGCACGGGTGGACGAAATCCTTTAATTTGTTCTATTTCTAAATATTTTCCGTTAGCGCCATCTAGCGTCCGGTAGGCGAACTACTTGCGGTTGACGCGTTGCTACGGTAACGTTATTGATACAATTGAAAAAGAGAGACAGACAAACACAAACCACTGTGATCTTAGATTATAGATTAATAATGGCGGTATGTCGAGATGCGCACAATGAAAAGAAGCAAGCGTTCCGGGTCGTATAACATAGATATGTAATATTCATAGAAAATTAAGGGTACTCTTGTACCTTTAACTGACGAGCTTGTATGAAAAGGCTGATGACAGTTGTAGAAGCGAGAGATGTACATATTTCAGAATCGTGGTAACTGAAAATGTCTGATCTCTGCCTACGTGATTTTATGTATATATGTATGTAAGAGTTTTATACTATAATAAGTATGTTGTTTGTTAGAAATCGCCGTCGAAGCAGATAGGCGCAACGCTCCGTAAGTCGTTTAGGTGCGTGCCCGAACGTGCGCGCCCGCAGTTACCACGATACCCCGACCAGCCCGAACGGACGCTCAACCTTAGCCACATAGTGTAAGTATAATATAAATATGTCGGTACTTATGTCAAATCGGATGCCAGTTCCACCTATCGGCACTCGACGGAGACTATGACGTGACGAACGAAGCTCAGTCTTGTTGTAGCGGTCGAACCGTTAACACGCGTTTAGAAATTGTCGCGTGTACTATACTACTGTGAAACCGATTTATGATAAGAATTGCACTTTTTTAAATAGTAAATAGGCAAATATGTCGGTAGTTACGCCAGCGCCACCTGACAGCACTCGACGGGTCGAACCGTAAACACGAGTAAAGAATTTATCGCGCGTCCTATACTATTATGTTACATATTTGTGATAAGTATTGCAATTTACTTAACCATATCAATATTTATTGTGATTTCACCCAACACTACCTCATGTACGCCCTCTTACGGTCAAGGTATCGTGCCGCATCATCTTCCTCTCATATTTGTTGTCGTTATTATACAATCTACTGCAATACAGTCTACTGATTTTGAATTGCGCGCACAACGATTAACTTAATTATAGACCTAGGCGTTAAACAGGTTTTTTATCGGAATTGCAAACGTAATTATTACGGCCCCCCTGACATTTTTCTACGCCCCCTGGTTGGGAAGTCCTGATCTATATTGTTGTGTCAGGCCGCCGTCTCCTGTGCCGGCGCACAACGGTTTCCCGGAGTACTCGGGCGGGTACGTGAACACGGGCTCGCTGGACTCGCGCGGGTCAAGAGGCACCCATCGCAGCATGGCGGACCACGTGGCACGCGCCGCCGCCGATGACGAGCATCGGCTAATCGCGCGCTATGCTGCCCGGCTGGCACATGAGGCGCGCACCATGGTCAGTACGCACAGTGGGCGGGGCTAAACGTACGCGCATGCACGCACACTCAAACTCTCCTCTCCCTAACACACACACACTCCCTAACACACACACACACTCCCTCACACACGCGTACACGCAAACTATCTCTCTCTCTCCCTCTCTCTCACATACACACAAATGCAAACTCTCTCACAATACAGAGACAAGCAAACTATCTCTCTCTCTCACACACAAATACACACACGCTGAGAGACAGAGAGAAAGGCACACACAGTACACACATGCAGCACACACCCACAATTTTGTGGTTGATTAGCACACCAAGCTAAACAAAAATAACAGAAAAAGCGTATATGTGATAAACAATGTAACTACTTATTTTGTTACAGCCACGAGCAGGACGGTCAGCATCATTAACTCCGGAACTGGTAATTATACATTCTTATTATCAATAAACAGTGTCTCTACATCAACATGAAAGAGCAAGTATGGCTCATTTTATGCTCATTGTCTATGCACGAACTTCAGAGTGAAAAGAGTAACAGATGACGGATGGCTTGCGCCTACCTTCACTCTCGTCTCGCATTCAATACCGCCTAATCGCTTGTACTACTGAACTTTGTAGTTCGAAATACCAAAGTACTGTATTCATAAAGTATTTAAGTGCGATTTACGTAGGTTAGAAAGTAAAGTAAGCAATGACGAATTGCTCAATCACGAATGTTCTTTTCACCTATGTACGGAATATTTTTCGGAGTACCGTACATCGGTGTAAAAACCATTTTTCGGAGTACCGTACATCGGTGTAAAACCATTTTTCGGAGTACCGTACATCGGTGTAAATCCATTTTTCGGAGTACCGTACATTGGTGTTAAACCATTTTTCGGAGTACCCTACATCGGTGTAAAGAACATTCGTGATGAAAGTAATTCGAAATACGCTATACTTATTGCATATTTCCCGCATCAGTAGATACTAAAATTATATTTAATTTATTTTGCTTTAGTAAACAGTTTTAAAATATTTAACCTATTTTAAGTCAGTTCGCTATAAGTCTTTCACCTTGCTAGATCAATATACCTTGATTTAAGTATACAATTATCAGTTCGACCAGTGTTTTTATCATCAAGATGTATCTTTATAATCCTTCGGGGATAAAATTCAAGCTGGTCTCACGAATTATATGAAGACTGGTAAATGTCAAATCCCGCTTCAAATAATAATTTTTAACTCGTTTTTATATATCTACTAGCTAACCCGGCAAATGTTGTTTTGCCATGTATATTATTTCTAGGAAAAGTTTTTAATTAATTAATAAAAAATAGGGGTTGATGGTAGAGGGGTGAAAATTTAGGGTTGTATGTATTTTTGTATGTTGTATCATAAAAAAATAGAAACTAAAAATTTTGTCTAAAAAATGAAACAATTAATTTAGGAGTGGACTACCCCTAACATTTAGGGTGATGAAAAATAGATGTTGGCCGATTCTCAGACCTACTCAATACGCTCACAAAATTTCATGAGAATCGGTCAAGCCGTTTCGGAGGAGTATGGGAACGAAAACTGTGACACGAGAATTTTATATATAAGATTACCAATTAATATTGTAATTGTGAATGTAATAATTTATTATTTTTATTATACAGGGACGGTCGTCATCCGAAGGGTCGGAGGTGGATGCGGCGCGTCAGCAACGCGAATTGATCTCACAATTGGAAGCCAAGAACAGGGAAATCATGAGGGAGATTGCACGACTCAGGTAATTATTAACAGTTCATTATATAAAACAACTTATTTAGATTTTTTTTTTGCGCATGATTTATATTTAATCCTGACGTATAGACTCCTTTACAGGAATCGTAATCACAGGATGACTTAGGCAATGGTCGTCATATATTTTCTACTATCTTCACAGTATTTTATACGGGCACATTCCAAACTGTTAAAATGTCTATAATTTTTTTTATTTGTTTTATTTATATGTGAAGAAAGAGTTTTCCATCTGCTTGGAATCCGAAATAGAATAAAATAGAAAATGTTGTCAAGGCTAGACATCATGACATTAAAAATGTTTTATTGCCAGTTCCTCTGTACAGTGAAAGGTAGAAATATGTGCACTATCGAATTTAAATATATATATATATTTATATATATATATATATATATTTGTTTGGTGCAACGGTAGCGATCCTGCCTTTCGCACCGACGGTCCTTGGTTCGAATTCCTGAACGGAAGATGTTTGTGTGATGAATACTAGCATATTTGTGCCTGAGTCATGGATATTTATATATATATTTCTATGACTATTACATATCTATGTATCGTATAAGTATGTCTATCCGTTATCCTAGTAACCCTTAACACGAGCCTTATAGTGCTGACTTCAGGGTAGGCTCGAAATTTTCTAGTACCTTTCTGATTTTACGCTGTAGGCCAGCGTTGTTTCATCAATGAAATTTCGACGAGTGTTCACAAGGCTCGGTAGCTCGATTGGGAGAGCATAACATCTGCCCCTCCAAACTTGAACCCAGGACCGTCGGTGCGATAAACAGAACCGCTACCGTTTTATAACGAGATATGTCTGTCGTCAGACGGCAGCAAGAGGCGGAGGCGTGTGGAGGGGCGGGGAGTGGGGCGACGGGGTCAGCCCCACCTCTCGTGTCAGAGCTTAGAGCACTACGCCAGAGGAAGGACGAGCTGGAGGGCCACCTCTCCTCGCTGCAGGACTCGAGGAAACACCTCATGCAGCAGCTCGAGGGGCTCATGAGGATGCTCAAGGTATGTAAAATTGTCTCAATAGAAATTGAACTCTATGTGTTTGACTTAGTTTTTGTTGTATGATATAGTTTTTTATTTATCTATTTGTTGTGATAAGAACAGCCATATTTTACATATAAATAAAGAATCTGATTTGTATTATTTTACATTTTGGACCAAAAAGTTGTCAACAGTGAAAAATTAGGCATAATAAGTAAATAATAAAGATACGAATCTGACTTGGACTATGACATTTTCGGCCAAAAGTTGCCAACAGTGAAAAATTAATAATATGCATAAATCAATCAAACATATTTAATAAAATTATAAAGGTACGGTGTTTTTAAATTATAGAAATGATTATTAATATATTTATGTTATTTTTTGCACCCATAATACCATATTTCTATAAGATTTAAAATACAACCACTTGGTATCCTGCCTGTTGAAGATGTGGTTGTTTTTAATATGCGTATTTTCCATCTTATCAAAAATAGATATATTTGAGAGTTATGTGAAGTTTGATGTGTATAATAATTGACATTTTTATTTTAAAATATCTACATTAATATAATAAAGAGGAAAGATTTGTATTTTTGTATGTTTGCAATGAATAAACTCAAAAAGTACTAAACCGATTTAAAAAATTCTTTCACCACTGGAAAGCTACATTCACGCTAAGTAACATAGGCTATATTTAATGCTAGAAAAGAATTTAAAGAATTTCACCCGTGCGAAGCCGGGACGGGCCGCTAGTGTTTAATAAAATAATAAGAATAAAAAGAATTATTTATTCCACAAATTTCTATATTAATTTCACGGTTAACTAAAAATCACATCAAAATTGAAAGCTGTTATCTTCTGATTAATAAAGCATTTTTTTGGGTTTCATATTTATTTTCAATTTACATAAGATACATAAATATTCCGTTTGAAATTTAAAAGTAATAAAATAGTTTTATTTATATGGAACATAGTAAATACTATTAATAACAAACTATATAATGCAAAATCTGAAACAAAATATATTCTTCATAAATTTGTACCTGAAACAAAAGAAAATCACATCAGTATCAGTACATTATATTATGATAATACTTTGTGTGTTTGTTACCATTTATACCATAAGCCTAAGAATAACAGTTTTTATAATCAATTAACGTTACCATAGCAACGCGTGGCCGGATCATCAATTAACGTTACCATAGCAACGCGTGGCCGGGTCAGCTAGACAGATTAAAACTTAAAAATATGTTACCAATATGGCGTTTAATGACAGAATTGGATGACGCGTTTTTTGGCTACGTATTAGCAAAGAGTTAATTAATACTACGTTACATTTTTTTTAAATAAGTCATTTTATTTACGGTTTTTTGCGCATAATTTATATTTAATCATGACGTTTCGACTCCTTTACAGGAGCCGTGATTACATGATGACTAAGGCAATAGTCGTCATATATTTTCTACTACCTTCACAAAATTTTAAAGATTTTAATCGGGCACGTTCCTAACTGTTAAAATGTATATAAATATTTATTTTTATTCTGCATTTTATTTAGTTATTAAATTTTCAATTCGCAAAAGTGTAAAAAAATATATTTTTGCGTACATTGTATAAAAATGCAACATAAAACAATTTTGATAGGCACCTAATGAATCCATAAAAAAACGATATGCGAGCCAGAGGACCACTCATTTATAAATCTATAATCTAAGATCACAGTGGTTTGTGTGTTTGTCTGTCCGCTGTTTTTTCCGCTCTTATTCCATTGTATCAATAACGTTACAATAGCAACGCGTTGACCGCCAGTAGTTCGTCTACCGGACGCTAGATGGCGTTAACGGAAAAATATTTCATAATAGAAAAAAAAATTAATTCTCATCACTACATAGTATAAAACAAAGTCGCTTTCTCTGTCCCTATATCCCTATGTATGCTTAAATCTTTAAAACTACGCAACGGATTTTGATGCGGTTTTTTTTAATAGATAGAGTAATTCAAGAGGAAGGTTTATATATATATTACATGCATAATAAAGTAGAGCATTGCATCCGTGCGAAGCCGGGGCGGGTCGCTAGTTTATTTATATATTTTCGAAATAGTATTTATGCGATACTTACCATAGCACTATTATGGTACTACTCGAGGTGAAGTGGTAGAAGGAACGTGTCCTTTGATGCTTCTTCTATAGCCTCATATATGGTATAGTTGCCGCCGCAATCCTTCTTTGCCTTTCTCACATTATCTACGAAGCAAGTTATTGCAAGCACGTCGAAGCCTGTAATGAAAAATTAGTTTTAAGATTTTTATATATTTTATGAATTTTTAATGCTAAAAATCTTAAAAATAAAAATAATAATCTTATATTATTAATTATTGTAATAGAAAATAAAACACTTTTTTACGGATTTTGTAATCCTGACGTTTCATTTCCTTTACAGTAGTCATCCTGTGAGGATGACTGAGCACTCGCCCGGATAGTGAAAGGCCGTTGGTTCGAATCCTACCTGAGGGCTTGGAGGCGTAGTTGTTTCTTACACACGTATTTTATATCTTAAATCTATAATCTAAGAACACAAATTTGTTGTTTGTGTGTTTGTCTGTCCGCTCTTTTTCCATTGTATCAAATTAACGTTACCGTAGCAACGCGTTACCGGGTCAGCTAGTAAATTAATAATTTCATAGCTGTTTCTTCTTTATTGATTATTCGATACTTTTGAAAGTATTTAACTCGATGTTATAGGTTATAGTTATAGCTAGATCATGAAGAGACAGCTTAAAGAATACTGTCAAAGTCTCAGTGACTTAATTAGTAGAGCCCTCGCCCTAATATCGAGGGGTGTGGATTTGAGTCCCGCCCTTCACATGACACAAATTGATTTTTTTCTTGTAATATATTTTTATAGAAGTAGCTCAACATCGTTATCTCATTAGAAAATCTATCAATAGAAGCTCACAAGTGACTTCTATTGTAATAATTTATCTTATAAGATAGCATTGAAAAATATATAAAAATTATAAAATCATTATCTTAATGATATCTAGACTGTGGATGTTTGAGTCTAATGTGAATCGATATACACAGATAGCTAAAGCGGGTAGAAATATAATAATAACAATATTTTTTATTCACACCAATTAACCTATAAGTAAGCACTATAAGGCTTGTGTTATGGATACTAGGGTAATATAGACATACATATATGATAATTAGATATGTTTTATTTATACAAATATATATATACATAAAATACCCATGGCTTAGGTACAAATGCTCGTATTCATCACACAAACATCTGCCCCTTCTTGGATTCGAACACAGGACGGTGCGAAAGGCAGGATCGCTACCGTTGCACCAAATCGTCGAATATGTTACTTACCTTTTTTTAAACATTTAACGGCATCGAGGATATGGCGTATGATGCAAACAATATCGGGAGACTGTATCTCGTGACTTCCTAAACAATCTTCATCGCTTTGACTTCCTTCTTCGCTGTAGTCACCACTTTCTTCCTCAGAGAGAACGACACTCAGAGAATTTTCTCTATCCCTTATACTTGCTTGCCTTCCAATCTGGTCTGCCAAATTTACAATGGAGTTCGATAAGACGATTCCCATTAGAACAGAGATGATTGTAGCAAAAATGATTGCGCGCATTTTGATGTTGTTAATAAGTATTTGAGTTAAACGAACTGATTAACTTTTTAAAGAAAATCATTCACTTTATATACCGTTTGAATTGAAATAAGTATGCAATGAATATTCAAAGTATTTTTTAACGATAGAAATAAATATTTTGTTTTCGCATACTTTGTGCATTTGCGCTTTTTAAATTCCAACAACAAATAACATTTGAAGTGACGTAAGAATATGGTTATACGTGGCCTTTTATCGAATTAAGGTATCCTATAGTCCGCTAAATCTAACCCTTTGTAAGCTAGATCTGATAGCTTTCAGCTTTAATAGATGCACGTGTATTAGCAAATCGTCCCCATTTTTTCTAAGGACAACCAGTCTTACAAAAAGGCGCCGCCGTTATATGGTTGATACACCAAAGCGTTTTGGTACCGCTAGAGAATGGAATTCTTTGCCTGAGTCTGTGTTTGCTGATAAATACAATTTGGGGATATTCAAGTCACGAGTGAATAGGTATTTTCTGAACAAGCGTGTCACAAATTAGATCGCATTGTCGCTTACCATCAGGCGAGATAGTGCGACGGTAGCGATCCTGCCTTTCGTACCGAAGATCCTGGATTCGAACCCCGGCAAGGGCAGATGTTTGTGTGATGAATACGAGCTTTTGTACCTGAGTCATGGGTGTTTATATATATTTCTATGAATATTACTTATTTTTGTATGATATATGTATGTCTATCCGTTACCCTAGTATCAATTACACAAGCGTTACAGTGTTTATTTTGGGCTAGGCTAATTGGTGTGAATGTAAGGAATATTTATTATAAAAAAGTTCACTTTCGTAGTTACATTGATTATCAATCATATAAATAGATTGTGATTTAGTGACTACTACATTTGAAATTAGGTGGATTTTTTTTGTTTGTTGCCTAAGATAAAATTTAATCTTTGGTGAAATGGTATTCGTAAATATAGAGAATTTCTTCGTACTTTTATTTCAGAAAACGATTCGCATGCAAAGAATTAAATATTACATTTGTTTAAATGACATTCGTTACTTGTGCACAGCGTTGAAAATAAATTAGAAACTATAAAAATAATAATCATTAATAATAATATTAAGGATAAAATTGATAGCTGGGACAAAAACGAATCATCGTCATTACACCGTGTTGTGGTGTAATGGTTTGTTGTCATTACACCGTGTGGTGGTTTGTATGTAGTGGACATTATCTACTATTATATTTATTTAATGCTATTTAATTAGATTGTATTATTTTATCTATATATATAAAAATTGCCTGTCACAGTGTTGAACTTCGAAACTACGAAACACCGACTTTGATGTGTTTTTTTTCATTTTGCTGGATTAGTTCCGACTTAGGATATAGGATAGGTTTCATTTTAATTTATAACACAGCAACGTGTGGCCTATCGCCATTGTATATTGTGTTTATTTGTTATTTACTTTACTGACTGAGGCGTATTATAATTTTTTTACTGTTGGCATTTTTTGGCCGAAAATGCCATAATCCAAGTAAGACTGTATATTTATAGATGAGGTATGGTTGTTTTGTCACGAAAAATAAATAAATAATATTGAATATAAATAATAATGATAATTTAGCTTTATTGTTCTCTCACACAGATAAAATAAATAAAATTATAACTTAACCTAAAAACTGCACTGCAATTTAAATTGCCATCAGACTCAGCAGTCGTCGCCCAGGTCGACGCCGAACTCGTCGCCTCGCTCCACCAAGAGTCCGCCGCTACCGGGTGCGCAGACGCAGCCCTCGGCACCGGAAAGGTGAGTATTTTGTAGATATTCAATACGGCTAATGGGAGTCGAAGAAGCGAGAGATGTCAGGATTGTGGTAAAATAATTAATAAAAAATAAAATAAGTAATATTTTTCTTGCTATATTATCTTAATATATAAATGTTAAGCTTTTCATCTGATGGCTTGGACATGTGGTTGTTTGAAAATGAAAAAAGTAGCAAATACATAGGCATAACAATACAATACTTTAAACATTTGGACGGACTGGAGCCTAAACTAGGAAAATTCCTGTATTTCAGGACTCCAGGTCTCTCGCCCTTTAGTGAGAGCGATTATTAGGGTACAATACGGTACGGTACGTGTGTGTGTACTGTGTGCTATGGATGAAGGTAATTTGGGGAAAGATTAAAAGAAAAATAATTACATAAAGAGTATGTGTTCGTTGAGTGAATGTGAGTATGTGTGTTTTATATAATAATAGTTGTTTCTTCTTAATCGATTGTTGGATCGTCCGTCAAGGTCTCGTCAGCTCACTTGGAAGCAGAGCTGGATTTCGGGGAGGGCAGACGCGGCTACTGCCCTGGGCCACAACAGCGACAAAAAAAATACAAATTCCGCGGGTTACTTTCACTATAAGGGTGTAAATATGTAACGGGTGTAAAATATTACACAAGATTTTATAGGTATTTGTCAGTTTAAATAATACTTGGATAGATTCTACGCGTCTATCAAAGTCTCGGTAGCTCAATTTCTGATTAGCCGGCGTCGATAACTTAATTAATTTTTGAAATTTGTTATGCTACATTATGTGACATTTGTATAGTTTAAAATAATTTATTTTTTAATTAATGATACTTACAGGATTTAGAGTTATATTTAATAAGTTAATTGAATATTAGAAATGTTAAAAATATTTGCACGTCGACTAATTCGACAGGTCATGTAAATTGTATTTTACCATATCCTGGCAGATAAATGAGTTGGGTATTATTATTATAACATTTTTTTAACATTTTTATATGTACGAAAAATTCGATTATTTTTATAGCCCATTCTACATACTTTTCTTTGACAGAGAGGTGAACACCAGAGGGACCGTCCGCAGCGCGCCTCAGACTCCTTCCCTAGGCGAGAGGGAGCGTATTGACATGACACACAGTCTTGGTAAAATCCTTTGTAAAGTTACTGTAATACAATATGAACTTAACCATTCAAGACATAAAGTTCAAAATTAGTTGCAGATCTACCTATAGTATTATTTTGCATAGAATTTTGCATCGTAAACCAAATCAAGTATATTTTTCAGTTTATTAAACTCTCATTGCAGGTGGCATGGAAAGCATGGGAAATGAAAACAGAGGGTTCCACCAAAACCAAAGACCCACCACCAGTAAGTAAACATATTTAAAATAATAAGAATTTGTAGATAAACATGATGATATTTTTTTTTACATAGAAAAAATTAAATTTATTGAAAAAAAATTGTTAAAAAATTACATAAAAAGCATGTGTTCAACCTACACGTGATAGAAGTGAAACCTTCAAAAATAATACGTACACGTATACAAAATACCACGGTTGTTGTGATGCCTTCTCTCAAGCTTTGTACTACGCATGCGCACACAAACACGTATTAACACACGTACAACGCTGAGGGCCAAGCAAACTCCCACTATGCCTTGGTAAACACGAGTGGTGGAGGTACGAAGCAGAGCACAAAGAGAACCACGAATATAAGAGACTGTATAATGCTTCGTATCTCATTTTCTCCTACGTTAAATTTTATGAATTTATGTGTCTGTCTCTTTTTACTGTCACTTTTTCGTTTCATCGACTTTGCTAAAGAAGTTTTCAAATAAACAAGTAAATTCTCAAGAGAGAAACAAACCCGCAACCTTTGGATGTCCAGTCAAATGCTTTCTCAATTCAGCTGTCATTTTTCTATTAAAATAATTTATTATATAAGATAACATTAAAAAATGCAAATATATAAAAAAACTATAATAGTAGTTTATGATACTGTTGCATAATAAGGGCTTTTTTATAGCATCACACGAGTGTTATAAGACCAAGTTATGTACAGTGTCATACACTACTTTATCTACTCTCATACTATAATATGTAAAACAATATTGCAAATAAAACGCTGAATATAACAACAAATTTATTTAAATGTCAAATGTTGGCGCCAAGGTGCAAACATCAATTGCGCATGCGTGTTGCGTCGGTCGTCGAGGACTCGTTCATTGAAACCTTTTTAAAGTAGAGGTTCAACCTCTTTGGTCCAGCTGGAGGTTGTATAGGTGTATCGTTATGATAAAAAAGTTATATTATGTTACAGGTGTCCATACAAGACCTGTATCGTAATGAAACTTTTTTTTTATTATTTTTGGCCTGTACGTAATGTTTGTCATAAGCATTTTGTTTTCAGTTTTAGAATCTTTGTATTATAGTATTAGAGTAGATAAAATATTATATTGCCTATCTTAACGGGTCGAACACCGGTGACCAGACATACTGTATATATTTTAAATTTACATTAAAAGTAAATACCAAGGTGATATATATATATATTATAATTTGTCGTTCATTGTATATTATTGCAATATTTAAGGATACTTACTTAAAACAGATACTAGTTGACTTTGTTGTAATCAACGATATAATGAAACCATAACACTAATATTATTGTAATAACAGATTTTCTTGCGGATCATGTATGGTGATTACGTATAATATTGTAAATGTCGTTACTTCTGTTAAAGTTGACGAGTTTCTTGCGCCCATTCTTCTTGTCAGCTAAAAGACGTCCTGAATAAAAGTATGTTGGACGATTCAAAACAACTTTATCTAAGTGTATTTGAATAAAGTAATTTATTCATTTAAATATTGGACTATATGTGTATATTTGCAGTGGGCATTGACAATCGCAGTCTGCGCAGTGACCTGCTGTACGCGGCGGATTCCGTCACCAATGCGATGTCGACTCTTGTCAGGGAACTTAACTCAGGTCTGTATTTCAATAGTCGTTTTTCAACCTTTTGTTTCTTGTACTAATATTGCTTTTATATGTTGGTGCCCATGTTTTAAATATATGAGTGTGTCATCAAACGGAAAAGAGGAAATATTATATTTTCTTTTGATCAAATGAAATATCAAAAAGAGGGTAGATAATAAAGTATTTATTAAGTGGCCAAAATCAGTTTATTCATCTAGGTCATGTATTTGCCATCAAAATGGAAAACTAAATATTCAAATGCTCTAAATTTATATTTTATGATGATTCAACAATTAATATTCGCACTTTACCAATATATACTTATCTTTGGCACAACGATTAGTGCTGAATATAATCCGATAAGGACTACCGGCCGTCCGCCGGCTCTGAGCGTCAAGCAAAGAAAGAGGCCGTCTGACTCAGTGCGAGGCATTATAAAGGCACCGCGTCACTCCACCGCCTGGCGGGGAGGTGACGTGGACCGATCGTGTTGTCTATGCTATGACAGATAACACGTTAGACCAAAGACAATGATGAAAAATATTGTACTATAAAGTGTACATAGTTAAATCAATCAATAAATCAATTTAGTAAATCAATAAATAATCATTTAAATATAAATAATGACAATGAATATGATTAAGTAACAATTAATACACTCCGAATTATTCCTAATTCTAACAAGTGCGTGTAAATAGAGATTAGAGAGAAACAGGGTATTTACGTACAGATTTTTATATTAAAATCAGTGCAATCTTATTATGGTCCTACGAGCAGGACTTATTGATTATACAATGAAGTCACTTATTTATTTTAGTTTAAAATAGGTAGGATGCTCCTGTAATAGCGACAGTCACATAAATACTTTTCTGGATATAAACAGTTATTTTTTCCCGTAAAACTATCATATTAATAAATAAGGTACCGGACTAATAATCACATACCAAAGGATTATGCACCAGGGCAACAGTATTGAAGAAAACATCACTATGACACTAATTCTAGGCACTATATACACACTTATGAAAACTTAGAATCTGCCTATAATTTCAATAATAGCAATTCACAAAGGCATAAACCTATCATAGATTGGTGGATCGACATAAAGAAAACAATATTTATAATAATTATATAAAATACTGGCTTTACTTCGCTAGCGTTAATGTAGACTACCGGTTAAAATTTATAATCCTATCCTTCGGGAACACTATTATTCGGGAATGAAGGTTTCATCCTATGTTCATTTCTGTATCCCTGACAAAATGCATGCAAAATTGCATGATAAAAACAAATTTACTTTCCGATTTATAATATTATTTAGGATATAAGGTATACTTTACGTCTTTTCACTTGTTCACTATGGGTCTTGTAAGAAGGCTCAAAGTCGCCCAGCGGGCAATGGAGAGAGAATCAGAAATGAGGAGATCCGTAGGAGAACAAAAACCGCCGACATAGCTCAAAGAATTGCGAAGCTGAAATGGCAATGGGCAGGACACATAGCAAGGAGAACAGATGGTCGTTGGGGCGGAAAGGTTCTCGAATGGCGACCGCGTGCTGGACGACGCTCAGTGGGTAGGCCCGCTACGAGGTGGACCGACGATCTGGTTAAGGTCGCGGGAAAACGCTGAATGCGGGCAGCACAGGACCGATCGTTGTGGAGATCCTTGGGGGAGGCCTATGTGCAGCAGTGGGCGTCGTACGGCTGATATGATGATGTTGATAGCGTGTATTAGCTGTTATCATGCCTGTCATTCGTAGTTTCGATACAAAATGGAATGAATTTCAATACTTATTGACACTTTGTAAAGTGCCTTTATAAACATTATCTTTATTGCTAAGTGGATTTAGAGTCCATTGTTTTAGCTTTTTGTTTGTTTTAGTTTTAGCAATAATTTACAAAACGTAAAATAACACCTAACGGAGTAATATCATTCTTTTGTTTTCTCCTTTTAAAAAGTAAAAAATTGTATGCTTGATGTTTTGACATTATATCACAGACTAAAGTAGCCCATGAGAGTTGTAGGTTACTTTTTAAAGCTCGAGGAAGTTAATCAAATATTCTGTCTACTGTAGATAGTAGTAGATTTTTAACAAATTATTTTAAATTAATATTTTAATGTATTCCATTAAAACATCGCATTTAGAAGCCCAAGAAGCCATATAATCTTTCAATAAATAATTTAAAATACAACAATTTCCTGATAACATTCCAAAAATTTCGAGTTTGCGTTTTTATCAACATTAGCAAATTTTATTGGTGAAATAAAGAAAATTCCAAAGCGGTTTCATGATAGTTTTTTATTGTCTTTGACTGCACATATTCTATACTTGCAATTCGCACGTAGAATGTTATTCGCATGATAATAATAACTGTTTTCTTTAGATGTTTGTTATAATTTAATTGACATCACGTCAAGCTATAAACTTTGACTTTTGCACCTTATGCCGCTGTAATAAAGATAATTTTATTTTTAAGTGAGTATAACTTTACGTGCTGTTGATCGTACTCATAAAAAAAGTGTAACATTAATAAAATTTATTGAGAAAGTTCTTAGGAGGGATTCAAACCTACGTTTTTCTAGACGCCGTTACCTATGGGCTTTCACAAAAAAAATCGTTCATTTTAAGAAGATTTACATCTATCATTATTCATTTATATCTATCTAAAAAAATATAAATAAAAGCCATTTTAAAGTCTCCATCTGAATCATCAACGTTATCACATCACAAACGTTGTTCTGAATCATTTAAGTCACTAAAGCACTTGGGTTATTGAAAAAAGAAATTGGGGGTGGTTCCGTTTGGGGTGGAATCGATTTGTTAGTCCATATAGTAGATTTTTTTTAAATTTTTAAGTCAAAAATGAAAGGGGCCGAATACCCGCCTTATTGACCCTCCCCCTTTCGTATAAACTTTCTCCTTTCTTTGTTTTCTTCTTCAATTTGTAATATAAGTAACATCATAGTAAGATCAATGTCATTTGATACGAGTTTTAAATACGAGTGATAAATGGCATCTGATATCCGTAACTGCAAACGTAAAAGTGAATTCTCTGGAATACGCGCGCATTCGTGGAACTTCACTTCACATGTGAAAAATTTGACGCTTAGATGCGCTTCGACTTTGCGTTAGTATAAATTGACCCTAATGTAACAAACACAAAAAAGCACTTTGACAAAACAAAGAAATTAGTTAGATAGTCTTAAAATTATTAAAAGTGGATAAGAGCCTCATTCTGCGACTACTGGCGCTATTACCTAGAAAGACATGGATACGACTCCCAAACAGTGGCAATTTTTCTTGTTAAAAAGTTTTGCGTTTTTAATGATTAACATAAAAGTAATCAACATTATGTATTTACAAATTATAATTTAATTATTCGTTTAAAATAACAATATTGTGTCGATTTATTTCTATTTTCACCCAAGAAACTTGTATGCATACTATATATTATTTCTCGAAGTTCTATACTTCATATGTGTATATTTTTCATTAACTGCTATTTCCAAAGATATTGCATTTAAATATGTAGCTTACAACTCCGGTAAATTTTATTTCTTAATGCTTTGAAATCGTTTAAAACAAAATATAATACCGGTATTTATCGTGTAAGAAGTGGTATTTATAAACCCTTTTTTATACGACACACACACATATCGCTTTCCCATAATAATTGCCGGATTTAATAAGAAAAATAAATAAAGAAAGTTAAATTAACTTCATTGTGGCCGAATAGAAATCTATACTCACAACTAAGATAATGTGTAACGCCTTCATTAATGGACTTTATCATTAGTAAATAAGGTTGGTTCTTTCTACGTAGTTCAACTTAACGCTACTATTAATAAAATTCTTTATTAGTGTGCGTAATACACGTGTCTTGTTATCAGCCGTTATCTTTGGCATAAACAACACAACGTAAATATAGTCTTTAATTATACACATAATATTATTTTTCATATTTTAAAAAGATATAATTTGATATAGCTTGGAACGTGGACCGCATTATTGACACAAATAGAAGATGCTAAGTCTGGATATATTCAAGAGACTGGTGAAAGAATATGACCTAACCTAGTCTATTCAGACTACTGACTTCTGTCCTATCCATGAATCAGTATTTATATATGTATAATGTTTATGTAGTACAGGCAGTCCTCGTACTTACGGCACGTTAGGTTCTCGAAGTACGCGACGTAAATCGAAACGACGTAAGTCGAGACATATTTTTTCATATATTTACATGTAAAACTCAAGGGTTAGGATCCACACGGACTCAAAATTTAAAAAAATCTGCATTTATAACAAAGGATATACATACTTTATAAAATAATTGGATATGTATTTATGAAATTTCTAGTAATTTTTAGTATTTGTATGTTATTAATTTTAATACATATTACCTACGTCTTGATTGTCAGTTGTCCCTGAACTAATTAAACAAAATCAGCAGCATGTGCGGGGTAATCCCCACTCGCC
Organism: Calamotropha paludella; assembly: GCA_927399485.1. Lineage (NCBI taxonomy): Eukaryota > Metazoa > Arthropoda > Insecta > Lepidoptera > Crambidae > Calamotropha > Calamotropha paludella. The sequence continues at coordinate 2,351,820 of OV656822.1, forward strand.
GAGACCGCGCCCCGCCGGTCCCACGGACATTTACCTCGCGAAAAGTGAATTCACCTATGCCGGAAATCGAAACAATTGACGTATGCTTGAGGAATAGTGTCAAAACATTGTTCGACGTAACTCGAAACGACGTAAGTCGAGGACTGCCTGTATATTTAATAGAATATGGAGTATATTCTGCGTCTGTATTTCCGAGTAGTTATAACCCATCCATTTTCAAAGTCAGGGTGAATAGACCTGGGTTAGCTCGTTCCATCGTGGATCCTGTTTGGCCTCCGGGCTGGATTGGGATAGAGTGAACTTATTAAAAAATATGTATTTATTTTCATAAATACATATTTTTTAATAAGTTCATTCATTCTTGTTTTTAAATAACTCATATATACTGCCATCTGGTGAGATAGGGTTATCTTACTCTTATATTTGTTTTCTGACCATCTCAAGGTTGCCTTTAAGAAATATCTCCTATTGATAGGGTTGCCATTTGTGCGTTTCCTTGTATTGCTATAATCATATATGTATTATTGTGTGTGTACAATAAAAAATATTATTAAATTCTTTCGTTTTCCAAATTAGATGAATGCGATTCTAATATAATCTTTATATAGCAGTTAATGATAATATGTGTTTGCGTAGTAAGTAGTAGATGGTTTTTTATAAGTATATGAATGTTTTGCAGAGGGTTCGGATACTGAAGACACTGTAAAACGTGAGCCCAGGAAACAAAGGGGTAAGTTCACACTAACTTGATTTATGCCATATAACTAATACTCCTATATTGTTAGTTGTAAATGACAGCGTTGCCGAGCAAGAGAGACAGCAACTGCATACTTTTTCTCACTCGTTTATACTTGACGAGTTATGCGCATGCGTTGCGACAGTAGTGAGGAACTTCAAACACCGACTCTGTATACAATTTAAGCACGCTTGTGAGCATGCTTCATTCTCGTGTGCAAAAAGTTCCAAGTTTAAATGAGGGAGACAGACGTATATGTGTCTGCACCGTTGGGTCTTCATGTTTTTCTAGACCCCTACTAGCAATATAGGAGTACTAAGTATATGATTTAGGCCCACTTTACACTCTCTATGATAGAATAATAGCTCAACTAATCACGCAGCCTTGGTGTCTTTGTGATATCAAACCACAGACTCTGAAACAGGGTTTACAATGTTAGAAGAGGAACTTTGACGTCAAGTAAAGCTCACTTCCCTATTCTCCCTTGCGTAGGAATAGCGAAGTGAGTGGTAAAAGGGGATATTACTAGTGTCGCCATCTAGTAGAGATAAAGTGAGATAAGGGCACATCAACCATTACTCAACATTACTCAATTGAAATTGAACTCTGTCAGTCGAACTTTAGGTTGATAATCGTTTAATAGAAGCATTTTATTTAAATGCACAAATTAATTGAAATTTTACAGTTTTAGGCGAATTTATGCTTGTAGTAGCAACCTGCAAGTTGTATTAATAACTATTTCATTGACAAATGGTGTGATTATAATGAACTACATTCTGGTTATACTTTCATAATGTTTTCTGTTCACTTCGACTGTGGCTAAAGTAAATAGCACGTGATTTTTGAAATAGTAGTAATTGTAGATTTTTAGACGTAAAGAAATAAAAACTCTTTTATCCCCATCCCAAATAGGACAATGCTCTATTCGTTTGTAAAAACTATTAAAACTCATTGCATTTTTGTTTGACTGTTTATTATAGCTTAAAACAAAGTTGCATAAAATCCTTTCAATTTCTTCTACCTATAGTTATTTTCCACGCTATTCTACGAAGCGGCTGAAAATACTGTGAAATTGAAGAGTTTCTAAACGAATCACTGTTTACACGATTACTGTTGAAAAAATTACATTGCAGAGAAATATACATAAATGGGCCAAACCTCTTTCAGTTTCAGGAAATTGAGTTTCAATCTCAAAAACTTTATCTCCTGAGAATCTTTAGTCTAGTGATTAGAGACATCATTTTAAATTTGATCATAATCCTCTGATTAATTTAGATAGCTATCATTCATGGCAATTTAAGACATGGAAATCGTAAATTGTTTTCAAAGGTTTTCTCTCGTCTTTAATCTCTCATGTCAAACCATTTATATTTAAAGTTTGTACTGAAATTATGACGTGATCTCTTACTATGGGCCTCATAAGAAGGCTTTAGGTCTTCCATAGGGCGATGGAGCGTGCTATGCTCGGAGTTTCCCTACCTGATCGAATTAGAAATGAGGATCATGAGTCCGTAGAAGAATCAAAGTAACCGACAGAATTGTCGTACTTAAATGGCAGTGTGCGGGGCACATCAGTTGTCATCCATTTAAAAAAACAAAAATCTAGCTTACTTCCGCAAAAAAAAGCAAGATGCAAGCACCTGGCATACCTAAGTGGATCTTCTTGCAGTTCCATTCAACTTGTTTTTGCGGCAGTAAGCTAGATATTTTTGTTTTTATAAATGAACTCCTCAACTGTCAAACAACATGTACTATCGAGATCTCTCGTGCCTTACCACTTTGTAGAAATATTCGTTTGAACTGACACGCCCACACGACCCATACCTATCCCTAATTGGCTTCGTATTTAACTACGATTTATACTACGGCCAATCATAACCAATTAGTTTAAAATCGCCATTGATGTCAGTACTGTCAACTGTCAATCTATTCTAACTTGCTTGTTTGCGCACGCGCACCATTGTTGAATGATTGGAGTGGGGCGTGGCCTGAAGCGATAGGCATCGTGCAGTGCACAAGCGACTTTCGACTTAGGACTGATAAGGCGTCAGAGGCCTCGATAGTACATACTTATGGAAAAAAAAATCTTCATAATGATGAAGAAACACGTGATCTTTGTATTATTGTTGTTTTATGGTATTAAATGATGGGGGGAGAACCCCACTTTGACTCATAACCAATCACAGCGTATCAATAACAGCAATCGACGTAGTCTTTTAGAGACTGAAACACCATTATACTCATTTGATAAATCTGCCTCCTACTTTCATAGTTTTGCTATGATAATAATTATTACCAGCATAGCTTACATAAGGTTAAGCGTTACGTTTTTCTGGTAGACTTCGAGGAGGATGAAGACAGCGACGAGCCGATGCCGAGGCCGCAGCCACCGAGACACTACCTGCACGACAACAACGTTCAGGTAACCGCACCTTAATAGCGCTACTTAAGTGACTATTCCACTGTCGTTTACGCCAACTAGCTTATTTAGTCATATCTATTATTGCAACATGTTGATAGAACAAACAGTAGTAGATACATAAAAAAGAGCCTTACATTAAAATAAAACAACTAATTAAGGGGTTTTTTTGCACATAATTTTCATTAATCCTGACATTTACGCTAAGTATCTAAGCCTTAATCATCCTGTGACCACGGCTCCTGTCAAGGAGTTGAAACGTCAGGATTAAATATAAATTATGCGCAAGAAACTTTTAATAAGTTGTTTTATTTAAATGTGTAATGTTCGCAGAAATGTAAGAACTAAATAAGACCTTTACATACATTCAGCCAATGTAAAAACATAAATACTTTTTTTACAATGTGTCTAATACATCTTGAAATGAGCTGGTTATTGCTTGTTCATAGAATAAGGAGACTTTAACAAAAACTAATTTCTTTAGATAACTACGACTTAATATATATATTTTGGTACTCAACATATATTTTTTTTTTTTTTTTTTTTTTTATTTAATTTTTTGCATTCACAATGCAATATTTCTATAAGATATAAAATACGTGTGTAAAAAACAACCACGCCTCCGAGCCCACGATCCCATCTGAGGGCTCGGAGGCGTGGTTGTTTTTTACACACGTATTTTATATCTTATATAAATTTATTTTTAAATTTTCTTAAGTAAACGTTTATAAATTATGTAAATTTGGGTGTCGTTACCATTTGACAGAAAATTTAACAAATGTAATTTAAAAATATCGACGTAGTTTGTCTAGTCCTTTAATTGAATGGCTGAATGTCATTCAGGCAATTGGTCGGACGGTATTGTTAAAAAAAAGGCTTTAAATTGAATGTCCAATTAAACTAGTTGGCTGCGACATATATGTACACTATGCCATATATGCCTATGTACACTGCATTTTGTTTTAGAAACTCAAGCGCGAGATTGAATTTAAAGGTAGATAGAAAGCTACAATTTATGGTCAAGCTACGTTCGACTCGCTTGAGTAACGCGTTTCTATCGATAAAATAGAAAAATAAAATAGAGTTGCGTCGATAGCGCGTTTAAAAAACGTGGTGTGAACAGGCTCTATGACATTTGTAGTTGGCATGTAGTTGCAATGTGAATCAGGCATAATGATTGCAGTATTTTTCTTGTTTCTGCAACGATCCCTTTTTATATGTAGATAATTTTCAGTCACAGATGATAAGAGCCATCCTTAAATAGACCCTGCATGCGTGTACGCCGCCTTCTATATATGTTTGCGCATGCGCGTTTCTGTTTGTTTTGTATGTATAGACATAGAATCTCAAACGTTCCTGGATGCGTTTGTGCAGAAAGCAGGCAGAGAAAGGGCAGCTTCCTCCTGAATTTCGTATGCTCATGTATTTGACAATAAAACTGAAGTCAGTCGCGTTTTGATTGTTCAGAAACTGGGTGTGAAGTTAGTCACTTTGTTTTCTTGCCTTCCACTTTTTTACTACCCATTAACCCTTTTGTGTCCTAGTAGCTTCGCACTGGAACCACCTATGTGTAAATTATTTCCTAGCGTCCTAGTCCGCACAATTTGGAAACACCAGCGTGAGTGATGCCTTAAGACATGTTACAACATGAAAATTATTGAAATTTACGCACATCGGTTATTGTCTTTGCAGACTCGCAACAAGTGTCGGAGTGGTTCTAATATAATTTTTCAGCGTCAATTATTAACTTTTCTATTTAAAAAAATTAGGACTCAAAGGGTTAAGTAATTACATATTAATTTTTACAGCATCTATATCATTTATTATTATTGTTTTCAAGGATTTATAAATTTTGCGCTATATATTTATGTATTTTTTTGCATTTTATCAATGCTATCTTGTATGATAAAATATTTTAATATATAAATACTAGAAAAAATCAACTCGGTTCACAAGTACTTACGCTGTATCTCAGTGTTGTCTCATCAATGAGAGGAATACCGTAATAAGTAGCGAGGCGCTAAAATATTTCGTCAGCCGTCACAAGGCTCGGTAGCTCAATTGAGAGAGCATTGGACCGGACATCCAAAGGTTCCGAGTTCGATTCCCTCCCGAGAATTTACTTGCGAATCAAGTAGAAGTATTTTTTAAAGTATTTCTAGTACTTTTTCTATTAAAATAATTTATTCATCGTTTATTTTGTTTTATAAAAATGTGATGTCTTATTTCAGAGCATGGCACCTAGCGTTAAATCACAGTCTTAAGTTATTTGCGAGTAGTGCTAAGGTTTGTTTTTTATTATTTTATGTTTTTGCAATATTATTATTTTTTATTTTATTCTGCTACAGTTTATTCGTTTCAAATCAATTTTGTATTTAAGTCATAAGATACTTTGAAGTTCAAATACTTTAAAAATAAGGCAAATGTATTTTATAAAATTTAATACACTCATGGGAGATAATTGTGTTTAATTAATAAATTAACTTATTATCATTTTGGATAATATTAGTGATTTTAAGTGGTACTTAATTTTCGAGCAATGTTGAAATTTCAGTAGCTTTTTTAACACTCCGAAAATGTGGAATATTACTTTTTAGACCATTAGTGTATAAAATTTCATGAGAATCGGTTACCATGGTATTCTGTTACTCGTATCAGTGACACTTTACCATAAAGTCACTATAATCACAGTGTCGTTACGACGTTTTATATAACAGCAACCGATTTTTATGTGTAAACAAATATTGATGAAACTTTTCTCAAACGATGTTTCACTTTCTAGGACACGCCGCCGCCCCTCCCCGCACGCACGGGCCACTACTTCCCCCGCACATAGTATGTACTGCACCCATGTATTATACATGTTATATAGTGTTGTTAATGCCTATCCATGTAATATTATCGATAATTAAGTCACGGCACTATAGTATGGCAATTTTGACAGCCAACCTAAAAAATCTCATATATATTAAACTTTCATGCTCACTTAAATTAATAATTATTATTTATGATAATTATTATTAATTATTACGGGATTTTTATTACGACAAAACTATGCCCGCTCTCCTATGGTAGTACTTTTTCACCGTCAAGGCACTGAGCTAATTAAATAAAACTCAAATTCGCAAATAGACAAGAATTTTTATTATTTTATATTGATATGGTTTACGTGGCTAAAAAACACGAAACCATACCGCGATCTTAAAATGGGACAGCGCCATCTATTGGTAGCTGTCAGAACTAAACTTATACACCATGCTTTTTTTTATTTTGTGGCATCGATATTTCGGCGAATTTGCATGCGTCATCTCGGAAGAACATGTATAAGTATAAGAATATGTATTAAATTGCGTATTTTTTTCTATTCCCTTTGCAGTATAAAACTTACCTTTATAATAATGAATCTCATTATTTGGCGATGAAATAATATAAATCAAACTTATCTTAATCGATTTCAAACCCTATATCATGGTCATTAAGTTGAATTCACGTGAGACAATTTCACTTTTTTTAATACTTTAAACTGCCAAAACGATACTGTAATTTGACCCTTATGCCCCAAGCATAAGCTATATTTTTATTTGCAGAGCTATAATAATTGCCATATTATCGCGCCGTAACCTTATCCTTCTCTAACACGTATACTTAGTACCCTCAAAATAATATAATAACTCTAAGTAAGATTTTTTTTTAAATACAATAATTTTTTGATAAATTTGAAAAATCCAAAAAATGGACTCTGAGCCGAGTAAATTTTTCTTATAAGATAGTATTGAAAATGCAAAAATATTAAAATCATATATATTACATTTATTGCAATTGGTCACCCATCTTGTTTAACCTCTTCTATTGCATTATAAATCTATTATCCATCCCGCTATTGGCGGCCAAACCTTATGGTCGAAAAATATTAGTAAAAACTTGTAAGTTTTGGTACTAAGCTACGTGTTACAGAAAAGTGTGTTACCTATTATTCAAATTACATGTATTAATAAAATTTATCTTAAGTGACATTTAAAACTTCTATTACTTTCTCAAACTATACAATGTAATTTTAATTTTATTGGTTATTTGTGAAAATGTTTTGATAGAATGACTGATTAATAACCGTACATTGGATGTAGGCAAATTGGGATAAAAACTGATAGATGGCAGCACTTGTGTATTTACGCAAAATGGAATCTTAAATATTTGGCTGTACATAGCCTTTGTAAAACAAAATGAATTCAAAAACTTTGTGGTATTAAATAATAGATTGTATACTTTGTTATTAAGATCTATTTTTGAACGTTCTGACAATAGTTCATTCATTCTTATCTTTATCATATTTTTACTTACTACTGAGTTATATGAGCAAGTTTTTGGCTAAGAAACTAGAGAAAAGATAATCCAGCCACTTTTAAAAAATTAGATTGTTTTATGGATTTACCAAAAATCATAAAACATTATTATTCTATCAAGCCAGTTGACTGAATATTTATTGATTTGAAAAAACAGACATTTACTAATTAACCCTTTCGATGTACGAGTCACTAAAGGTGTGAACAGAGCTTTATACATATAATAGTCACACCTTTGATTTAGTTATAACACACAGGGTATGACTGGATACCATTTCATTATATCCTACTGAAAGTGACTCGGATGTGAGAAGGGTTAACAAATTGTGTACATAACAAAAAGCTTTTTTAATATGGTGTTTATTATTTAGTTATTTACTCGTATGTCGTTCACGACCTTATTGTCCGTTCTTATTCCATATTTGAGAAAAGCCTTATGACCACGTTTTATGTCATAATCACTTATTTAATTACAAACATTATAATACCTTATTAAGGTCTTATTTTAAGTGTATCGAATAATGTTTCTTCAATACCTTATAGTTAAGCTAATTATCAGTTTCTTATCCTATTTGCCGTTCCTTTCTTCCGGATTCTACATACTATAATAAAACTACCAACTAACACTTCGCAACACAAAAGTATTTGTTAATGCATTTCTATGTAAGCATAATATCTTCAATTTCAATCGTGTATTTAAGGACTACAAATATATTTGAAAAGGTCATCTTGATTAACGAAAATATAATAAAACCACATAATAATATACTTATTATAATTGTAAGTTAAATGTTGTACTTAAATGAGGTTTTTGTGTACATAATGACGAGTCGATAAGCATATTGTTTATATAATTGCTTAATGTGTCTAGTCCCAAGCTGTTATACACGGAGTGACGTAAGGCGTTATGTTAATTTCGATTTTTTTTTTCAATAATACAACTAATTTAGGGTTTTTTGCACGTAATTTATATTTGATCCTGACGTAAAGACTCCTTCAAAGGAGCCGTGATCACACACTAAGGAAATGGTTAGCATATATTTTCTACTACCGTCACAATATTTTAATCGGGCACGTTCCTAACTGTTAAAAGCCGATTAAAATATTGTGACGGTAGTAGAAAATATATGCTAACTGCTAATGCTAAAAGGTAATAGAAAATATATGACGGTCATAGCCGTAGTCATCCTGTGATCGCGGCTCCTGTAAAGGAATCGAAACGTCAGAATTAAATATAAATTATGCGCAAAAAAACCGAAATGAGATGTTTTATTAAAATGTGTAATGTTCGCGGAAGTTTTAAGAACGACAAGAAAACTAAATTTAATTTCTTTTTCTTAATTTTTCTCACTTAGGTAATTGTGAACCAAATTAACTATGTATTTTTATATACCTACGGATTTTATTCTTCACACGGACACTATCATACGGCACACAGAACATACGGCATTGTTCCACAAGCTTTTGACGTTTCTCATGCAAACTGACTTGTGTCAACTATGTATAAAGTGTGTTATATTGTATATGTGGTAAAACGTACGCTAAAAACTTTAAAACTTTCTGTATGAATATCGTGTGAACAGTCACTAATAACTTATAGTTAGAACAAAACTTTTATTGTTTAAGCATTAAACAATATCTAATTAAAACTATGTTTATGTAGTAATCTTGAAAATGATAATGGCTAGAATTTTAAAATGTTATCTATTCTGTTACTTTCACAACTTAAAGCATTACGTTATAATTTCTATGATAGGTGCATCAAATAACTTGACTCTTAGGAACTCGATCGATCTTTTAAATTGGTTTTTTACGGTTAAAATATTTGCACTGAGTTTTAATTGGGTGTCTGGAAATTATAAAAGAAAAAACTAATACATTTTTTTTTCTTAAAAACAAAAACATTACCTATAATAACAGAATAAAATTAAAAATATATATTTTGTTTCTTAAAAATCCTCAGTTTTAAAATGTAAAGTATGTTTTTAATTGAAGTTAACCCAATTCGCGCACAAATTATAACTACATTAGTCGAGGTGTGATTAGGCTACACTTGCGTTAGTCACACCCTTAGTTAGTCACTTGGACGCCGAAAGGGTTAAACACATTAATAAAATTTAAGTCAGTCTCAGATCGAGTTCAATATATTACTTAATCATTATCTTTATGTCGATTCATTAAACATATTATTCCTTTTCTGTCTTCCATTCGTCAATTCCTTCCATCTTGTACAAAAATGTCAATTTTATACTTCCCTTGTCGTGTTTCGAACTCTTTACTGCTTAAGCAACATCTCAAATATTGACAATTTAAAAAAATAGCTTTTTTTTTATTGTGTTTGTCATAGAAACCTTTTTTTACATCATAATAACCTTTTGCTTACGTTGAATTTTACCAAAATGAGGATATTTGTAGTAACTATTTTACACCGAAGTGTACGACCTAAGCAACCAAAGTAATCTCTTCGGCTGTAACTGTTAAAGAATTGATATCATATATATTAAAGAAAAAAAACAGTATCTTCATAAATACTGGAGTGAAGCGACATTCCTATGTTTTTAAATTTTCACGATGACCCATATTTTGACCAATAAGAGTATAGGTGTTATAAATCGAATCAGCCAATAATCTTGAATTTCTAATTATTTTAAATAAGCTGAGATTTTTACAGTAATCCTAAAATTAGGTTGTTTGCGAAAATTAAAAAGTCTTAAAATCCAATTAGCCGACATGTTGGAATAAATCATATGACTATGATTTATTCCAACATGTCGGTTACATAAGCTTTTAAAATATAAAATAGTACCATAATTATCTGTCCTTCACAATCGTCGTAGGATTTTCTTAACCATTTCATGGATTATGTTACGATATATGTAGTTCGTATATGTCACCGTAAAATTGTAATTAATGTTAGATTATAATCTATCTCGCAAGATTGTAAACTGTCGAAAGATTGTGAACCGTAACATAGTTGTTACAATTTAACGCATAATTATTAGGTTGATTATAATCTATCGAAGTGAAATCGCCAAATTTCACTAACCTAACCTAACCTAACTCAATGGACACAGAAAAATAATGCGTTGAATTGTAAGCTCTATGTTACGGTTCACAATCTTTGTTTACAATATCACGAGATAGATTATAATCTAACGGTATTTACAATTTTATGGTGACATACACTTGTTGAGCTAATCAATTTGAAAGCCTTCTAATGTGAATTGTCAAAAACTATATTCTCATCTCAAACAGTTAATTTTTAACCCTTTCCGTGCCAGCTACGAGAATACTCGTAGTGCGTTACTGTAACATGGTGCCGACTACGAGTATGCTCGTGGATTTTTTTAGCATCCTATACAAAAAAATATTTTTTGGCACTACAAGTAAGATCGGTTTTTTAGGGTTTGGTATAAGAAATAAAAATACACGTTAAGTGTTTAAATAGTATTTTCGTAGCTGGCACGGAAAGGGTTAAAATAGGTCATTAATAAAATAAAACTAATCAAAGAACGATGCGTTATTACTTCAGTTTATTTTTTTTAAATTTATTTAACACAGCAGCTTAATTATACTACCCGTTCTTCATATCAAACTTATTATTTTGCATGTACTTAGTACTTCTATATTACTAGTCCCTATAAGCAGCATTGCCGATACTTTATTCTCACTCGTTTATACTTGACGAGTTATGCGCATGCGTTGCGACAGTAGGGGAAAACCCTCATCTCTCAAACATGTACATGACATCTCTCGGACTTGCGCGCAACGTTCAAAGCATGGAGGTTAGAGAGAAGGAGAACGATCGCTGTAAATAGTTTCCCAGAAATATAACTAGCGGTCCGTCCTGGCTTCGCACGGATGTACAAAATTCTTTAATTTTTTTCTATTTTTAAATATTTTTCCGTTAGCGCCATCTAGCGTCCGGTAGACGAATTACTTGCGGTTAACGCGTTGCTATGGTAACGCATATACAATGGAAAAAGAGCGGACAGACAAACAACAAATTTGTGATCTTAGATTATAGATTCATCTACTTGTACTCATAAACAGCTGACTTCGCAGATTCTACTTACTGACGGCAGCGCGGCTGGTGGCTGAAAAATTAACTGAATTCTACAAATTTTAGGGACAGCCGGGCTAATGCTTTAGCACGTAGCGATCGTTCTCCTTCACTCTAACCTCCATGGTTCAAAGTTTAAATGAGTCAGGCAGACATATAATATGTCTGCACCGTACCGTAGCAGTACAGGAGTATTAGTTATTTTGCGTGTTTCTCATATGCCAGAATAATTCCCTGCTTAAATGTCAATTTAAAAAAATACGTATATCATAATCATAAAGTTTCTAATTATATTGCTCATATTTTTTAAGACTGAGTTTAAAAACATTTTTTTTGTCAACCACCGAACGAAATGTAGTGAAAATGCCAAAATTAAAACCAAATTGTTAATTTATTGTTGTAAACTCAACGGCGACTTTTGATTGGTTTTCCTTAAACTATGTTTTAATTAAATTGTGATGTATACAAATAGGTATACAGTATACTTTTTCCTATAAGTCGACAAATTACCAATCGAATGTTGGAAAATAAAAAAATGTAGTAATAAAAAATATTTATAAAATAGGCGTACTAGTATACAAAAAATACCTAATTTAAAACTTGAGATACTGGTGAAATAAAAAGAATGAGATAGTTTTTAAGTTTATGCTTTACAATGTCACTGCTTTTAAGTACTTGCATATCAATTTATTTTTAAGTAAATAAGTGCAATATTTTGTTAATTTTTATTTTGTGATTCGATCTTGCCCGTATGCGATGAAGTAATTATTGATGTGTGAAATTGTTTATAATTTTTTAATTGTTGTCTGCAATGGTATTAATTATGGCAAATCTATCTGGTTTATACCAGGACTATACCTTATTTGAGAAATAGCTTCTTTTTTTCATTGACGTTAGTCTTAATAAAAAAACATACGTGTCTTTTTTAATAAATATCCCGGAGTCAGATGCGTTTGTGTTAACAATGTTCCATTGAACTTAAATAGCAATACGTAATCCCATTAAGAAGGGTATGTACAGTCACGAGCAAATAAGATGTATACACCGTAAAATATGTGACACTAAACCCCTTAAGTGCCGAGAGCATGTATACGTGCTCGAGAAACCAATACGTTAAATCCCGAGAGCATTCAGGATTGCTCTAGAGTGCGCTTGTTTCATTAGCTTCTCAGAAACACAACTCCTAAAGTCTTAAAGAAACAAGAGACGAACGGCGTCTGTACGTCATAAAAAACGGAGTCGGTTTTCAAGAGCGGATGTTTACGGGAGATCAAGGGTAAATCCGCCGAAAGCAAAGAAACAACAATATATAAAATATTTATATAACTTGACATGCTTCTATGGTGTGTATACATCTTACTGCACGTGACTACAGGGAGCATTCTCATGTAATTGAATAATTTGAACATTGAATAGATAAATATTCTTAGAGGAGTCACTCAGTTGTCACCACATATAAAATAATAAGATATATAAGCATCGTCAACTGATTTGAGTCCACATTTTGACGTTGTTTGTTGTTCAATGCAAGAAAATGCTTCCAATGTGTACCCACCTTTACTAGTTTTTACTTTTAAATAGAATATAAAGGAAAAGAATGTGAAATTTATATTTGGGTCGATTAATCACAATGCATTTGCCCAAACCTACAAGTTATTTGATAAATAGTTTTAAGCACACCTTTACTGTTATTTATAAATATTTAAAATCCTTTTTTGAACTTTTTCCCACACTTTAAAAAATATTTTAAGATGTTGATAAATTAGTTCAAATGCTTTACCTGTTTTGAATGAGACTGCAATATTGATTGCCCTGATTGGTGATCAATTAATATTCTAGATCACTATTACAACCAAAGACAAGACAATGATTATGGTTTCCTAACAAGACTTATTGATTTAATATTAACTTTTTGAAAGCGTTTTGAGGCGTGATTATTAATTAATTGCGTAATGGCTTATTACTTGTAGTATCAATTTAAAAATCTGAGAGTGTGTACTTAAAACCTACAAAGCTTTTCTATGAAAAAGCTAAATTATTACCCAGTTAAAGGGAACTTAACTGAAGAACAATAAAGATTGACAACTTCTTTTCATTTTCTGGTATAACACGATATCTAAGAAATGAGTTTTATGTGAGGTTTGGGAATTCGACCGTCGGTTTTTCTAAAATATAAAACAAGACAATCACTTAGAACTTTTCGCGATGGTTTTAAAGTATGCATGAAAATGTTATGATATTTTTCATTATCATTTAACTTATTTTGTATACAATATTGGAACTTTTCAGAATATTTAGTTGATTACACATATAATTAAGACATATAATGAAAGCACTGGTTACTGATAAAACATATTTATATATCGATTTTGACCATAAAAACATAGTGAAGCTAAATATGAGTAGCCTGACCAGAAATATAATGCAGCACCATATTTTGTTGAACTGTTGGCAGACGAAGATGTAGAAATTATTATCCATGTATACATATAAGTATACAATTTGCTGCGAAAAATGAATATAAAAACGATAATACTGAGCATAATTCTAAGGAAAATATTGCTTTTATATTTCTGGTCAGTATATAAAATATATACTTATATGTACCAATACAATAGTATAATATGTATACAATAGTATTTGTATGAAAGCAAAACTAAAGTTACTTAAATATTATCTACATAGTTAACTTTTATACCATTCAAATGAATAGATTTTGTAATAGAGTAGTAAATTTAGATGTATATCTAAGTATTACTTAAGCGACATATTATCTACTACATAAAATAAATAAATATTATGATTATAATAGAGAAAAGCACAAAATTCTAAAACACTCAGTTTATATTGTATCGTGATGTCATTTTATATCAACTTCCATTTTTTATCCGTGTTGTATACGTTTAGATAAAATGTCATAAATATATACTATATGTAACATATAACCAAATTATTGAAACAGTGTTTTGTATTTGTGTAAAAAAACTGCTTCAGATTAAATGAGGGGCGGACTCACATTGTATGGAGTTATTTTTTATGTATACAACAGTGTATATAAATCTGTCCATATGGTTTTAAAAATTCTTCACTTAAAAAGGTGTGTTGGTACAGTTGATAATTAACTTATACATTTATCTTTTATATTTAAAAAATCCTTGGTATATATACAGAGTGTTTTATTCCTCGAATGAGGTAGTAAGGTTGTGATTTCAACGAATGGATTGGTACAGTCAGATACAAAAATAATTATACACTTTTGGCATATAGTGACACTTAAAAATGTATACAAACTTATTTATGAATCTGACTTCACCATAGATTTTTATTCACGTGTAATTATTATAAAAGTTTAATAACTATAAATGATACTTCATACTCGGAGGCCGTCCCTCAAGGAGAGGCTCTGTACTTAACATATTGTAAGTTATATTGCAATAGTAAACATTCCATTGCTTGTGAATATTTGTGTTTTATTTACCTTTCCCTCTTTGATGTTGACTTCTATAAATTATAAGTGATATCACATGCCAATTAAAAAAAGTGAAGCTTTATAGTATAGAGCGTAGGAACTAAGCGTTAAAAAAAGAGAAAGCCACGCCAACCACGCACACTGACATAAGTGAAAGCGAGACAGGAGACCACGCGCACTGAGGTGAGGAGGCAGCTAGCTCCTATATACAGGGTTATTATATAAACACCATCCAAATTTTTTCTAGGCATAAGATATCATTCAAACACTTCATTTATGAAAAAAAATTGGGAGGTAAAATTTCCGCAAAAAAAAAATTTTGTCCGAGCGAATTATTACAACAGCTGGTTACTGGCAAAATAGGTACTTACAGTTGAACGACCGACCGCCCGAAGCGCCCCACCGAGCTGCGCGCGCAAGTTGTAACGACATCGGCGCAATGAAATCAGTCACCCGCGGACTTTCCGCGATGTACAATGTTGCCTTCACGCATTTACGTCGCATAATTATCTACCTAACGAAATGTTTTCACACTTGCAATTGAAATCGAGGGCGAAATTGAACGACGGGTTTATGTGAAGAAGGCCCAAAGCCTCGAAAACTTAAATATGAATATAATCCGTGCATTTAACGAAGTGACAAAGTGAAAAAACAAGTTATACAATTAAAGACAATGTTCATAAACGTGCAAGACTGTTTAGAGAGAAATTACCTACACTTTAAGGTAAAGTGATTGTTTTCAAACTTCATTTAAGTGTATTTTGTTTGGATTTTTAATTAATTATTTTGTTGGAGTAAAGCAAAATGTGTTCAGGGCGGCTAAGACTTGTGAAATTTTTCACAAAAATATTTTTAGAACTATTAATTATACATTTCTTTATCCTATCGTGAAAAATAGACAAAAATAACTTAGGTAGGTAGGTACTAAGGTTTTGGCACTGCATTTTTTTTGCGATTTTCGAATTGCCTTTGCGATCCCTGTGTTTTTTTAGATTCTGTGGTTAAGAAACAACCTTTGCTTTACTCCAACCAATTATTGTACATAAGTTGATTAAATTTTAAAAAATGCGACGTAAGTGCATAAGGTGTGGCTTACTTTTATGTTCATTTTTTATTTATTAAAAGTGTTATCGATTAATATTGTTATAATCAAAGAACAAAAAAACTTTCTCTTCTTCAATTTGACGTTCCTATTTTTTTTCGTTTAAATTTGCAACTTATGAAAATCATTGTAAAGTATCAATGAAATACGGGAGGGCGGGGCGGGGATCGTGTTATCATCTGCTACAACACCGTGCGTAGCGTGACTGTGACAGCAATCGGTAGTTTTCCTCGAATAACTTTGTGTAGGCTTAACTTAATATTTTAGTACTGAGTGATATTAAAAGAAAAAAATCTTGTTTCGTTACTTTCTTCAAAGAATATAATATATAAATTTGGATGGTGTTTATAAAATGGCCCTGTATATCGTGTAACGGTCGAATCTGACGCTTTGCACGGATAGAGGGGCCGCGCGGCGAGCGGGCTTTCGTATAGAAGCTTCACTTCAAAAGTGTATATGTTTTTTCCTACGCACAACTGGAGTTTACTCCTTAAGAACTATTATCTTTTATCAGGCACAGAAAATAAGAAAATAAAAGTGAAAGGTGTGCACGCTATCACACGCTAAAAACATGCTAAAAACGATTTATAAAAAACTCAATTCAACAAAATATGCACAAGAAAATGCATTATACAATATTGCATCTCCAGGATACAACGCATTCACGCGTGTTGATGCGAACGACGAAAAATCCATTATGGATAAATCCGAGGCTGCCAGTTAACGCCCTCTCTTTTCGATATCACTTTTGGGCCAAAAATTTCTCGAGCTGCCCTTAATGAGTCATTGGAGGTGTGACAAGTGGCTCCATCTTGTTGAAACCGTGACCGCTGACTGAAACCAGCAAAATCCTGAAGCGGCGCTGGAGTAAAAATGTTTTGTAATTTACCGCTCTGAATTCACTGTAATCGCGCGTCCTCTTGAATCGTCATAATTGTGATGATGCCTCTTGTATATAAAGCAGCCCATGCAGTAACCTTGGGTAAATGCAGGGGTTATTGATATTTTAATTTAATTTAGTGTCACTCCAATAACAGCAGTTTTGTCTGATGACATGCCGATTCAGGTGGAAGTGTACCGTGACTGAGGAAAAAATGTTAGTAAAGCTGGTGAACCGCTCTAACATTTCGATTGCAAACTGCAACCTAGTGACATGGTCCTGAGGCCTTAATTCCTGCACCATTTGAATTTTGTACGGATGTAGACGTAAATCTTTCTTGAGAATGCAGTTTAATGTTGTTCTTGGAACGTTAAAGATACTTGACCGCTTTTGAGTTTAAAGTCCAGGTTGGTCACGAACAGACGCTCTTACTCGCTTCACGTTTTCGGGGTCCCTCGATGTTCTAGGTCGGATCGAGGTAAATTATTGTTGGACCCATCTCCTCAAACTTGAGCACCCATTTTTTGATCAACTGAACTGATGGAGTTTGATTTCTGTGCCGTATGTTATAACGAGCGCAAAATTTTCATTGCGCTAAGGTCGCAGAATTGTTATTTCGATAGTACTCGCGAACACAGAACGCACGTTGGCTAGCGCTGAACGATGGCATGGCACTAAACCCCTCCGCCCCACTCTGCCGCCGCTGCTCGACGCTGCAACCGATTTAAATATAAACGGACTTTTGGTCCACCCTGTATTATACTATAACGAATTTAAGGTGCGGTTTTTTTACACCTGTTACTTGCCAAAGCCACTACCCAAATTTCATAGTCAAGGATCATTCTTACCTGTGTAGGGGATATATGCAGACAAACTTCGGCTCTTGGACTAAATGTATTTATTTTAAGCATTTATGCATAATCCCGCCAAAAGGCCCAGGTTTGTGGTTCTTTTTATTGAATCTTAGAGTAAAAATACATAGTGGTAAGGTATCCCATAAAGCTTATGAGTTAAAATAAACCATCTTTTGAATCTACTGTTTCGTTGACGGTCGGAGGGTAAATAATAAAATTAAGATATAAATAAATTGTACATTATTATTCATAATAAAAACACGGTCGGTACACAAATATAATAGGGGTTAAAGTATGAAATTGCCGTTTTATTGCAATAGGTTCTTTGAATTGACATAGAATCTTCATGGTTTGAGGTTTTCGAATGAAACTTTTTTTAAATGGTTTCTATGATGTTCTTTTTTTAAAAAATGTAAAACATTTGAATATCGACTTTCAATTGTTTTTGTTATTCAATTTAGACAAGAAAGATGGATACTGCGAAAATTCGAGTTATTTTTGAATACGAGTTCCGACGCGGAACTAACGCGGCAGAAACAGCCCGCAATATCAATGCTGCGTTTGGAGAGGGGTCTACTAATGAACGCACCGTGCGATTTTGGTTTAAACGCTTTCGTGATGGAAATTTCGACTTAAAGAACGAGCCACGAGGAAGACCGCCCACACAGGTAAATAACGATGAATTAAGAGAGATAGTGGAAGCCGATCCTAGTCAAAGTACCCAGGAATTAGCGGCATGGTTTAACGTTACCTTACCCACAATATTGACTCACTTGCGTCAAATCAATAAAATAAAAAAATACGAAAAATGGGTGCCTCATGATTTGACTGATCTGCAGAAAGAAACGCGTGTTGAAACTTGTGTTGCCTTGTTGAACCGGTACAGAAATGAAGGAATATTGGATCGAATTGTAACATGTGATGAAAAGTGGATTCTTTATGATAACCGGAAAAGAAAAATGCAATGGCTGACCCCAGGTCAAATGCCACAACAGTGTCCTAAAGCAAAACTTACCAATAAAAAGGTAATGGTAACTGTTTGGTGGTCTCAGCATGGTGTTATTCACTATAGTTTTCTCCGATCTGGTCAAGCAATAACGGCAGATGTCTATTGTGCCGAACTCCGAACCATGTTGACAAAACTAGCAGTAAAACAGCCCCGACTCATGAATCGATCTTCACCATTATTGCTCCACGACAACGCGAGACCTCACACAGCACGAGAAACCATTTTGACCCTTCAGGAACTGCAGTTAGAAACCATTCGTCATCCTCCGTATTCACCAGACCTTGCTCCAACGGACTACCATTTTTTTCGTGATTTGGACAATTATCTACGTGACAAGAAGTTTTCTTCCCAGGAGGCAGTACAAAATGCTTTCACACAGTTTGTGCAGTCTAGATCGTCGGAATTCTATCGCAAAGGCATTAATGACCTTCCCATTAGATGGCAGCAATGTATAGATAATAATGGCAACTAAGTATTTTGATTAAATAAATTTGTTAAAAATTTAAAAAATAAACAATATAGATTTTCAGTACAAATCGGCAATTTCATACTTTAACCCCTAATATTAATTTATTACAGAACTATTAAAAACTTAATGGTCATAAAGTATATACATTAGCATTAAAGTGCTTTGAGTGAATAACTTATACCTAAAGCCTCTTAAACGAGAGAATGAGACAACTGTATCGGGATACATTGAAAAGAGTGAGATAGATCGATGGATTCCATTCCTAATTTCACTGCTGGGCACATAACTCCCTTATTGATAAAATCCTGCATACTTGCTTGGTCAATGAGTCATATATGTAACTTTAGTATTAAGTTCAGCAGGGACAGGACATACAAAAATGAGTTGTATTTAAAAAATGAGCTTAATAAACTCATAAAAAAGATATCCCAAAATTGTATCCAAAAATGAGTGGTGTCCAACACTGACTTACATCCAAAATGAGCTTAGTAAACTCATAAAAAAGATATCCCATCAAGATTTGTATCCAAATATGAATTGTATCCAAAACTGAGTGCTATCCAAAAATACGCTTAGTAAACCCATAACAAAAAAAAATACCAAAGTTGTATCTAAATATGAGTTGTATCCAAAAATGAGTCATGCTCATGAACTAATTACTAAAGATTTGCATGAGTCATTAGAACACAGCAAGTTATTAATATTTCCACTTTGTTACGTAGGTATATATTTAACATTATTTAATACATGAAAAAATTAATTAATATAAAAAAGAAAATTTCAACTTGCATTCCATACAACCTTGTGCCTTGAGGTACCTATCTAAACCCACAACGAAATGACACATTTCCTCGATTGATATTGAACTATATATGTTGATTTAAAAGCTGAAAATCGTTTAAAAGTGTTGTATATTTGTTGTATAGTTTACCAGGACTTGATATCTGAGTAAAAAGGTTTATACTTATTTATAAAAGCTAAATCATCAGGAATTTCTACCTTATAAAATAGCATGCGTTTAATTTATCTAATGTAACTACTTAAGTATATTTTTATACAGACATAACCACTTGTCAGCCCACGGTAGCAATGGCTACCCTACGTCAGTCCCTGGTAGCAATTGCTACCATATTCAAATCTCCACGTGGCCTGCAGTTTTTTTTAATTACCATTAATTTTTGAGTTACAGAGATCCAAATATTCTGTAGTGTAGTCTTTAATTAATCAGCTTTACGGTAGTATTTTTTGTTTGGTCCTAGCTTCATTATTTAGCGAGAAAATGACATTTTTAGCTAAGAGTCCGAATGCTGACATTTTTGTTCACAATTCGCGCAGCATTGGGACTGTTGAGAAGGGTGGGGCGCACGGTAGCGGACTGGCAAGTGGACAAGCCTGTTTCATTTAAACTAATACAGACTAGCCCAACCCGAAGGTTGATTGTCATGAGGACATGGCTAACTTTATTATCAGATCCATTTAAGGATTTCTGGATACTCCAAACTTCTTTGTCCAATTCCTATTATGGTTAAAACACCGTCATCTGGTTGACTCACCAAAGTTTACCACACACAGGCAAATAACTACAGCCTCGTAACTGAAGCTTCGTAGTCTTTTTCCTTGATTTCTCCGCCTGTTCCCGCCAATTCAGCATAGATTTCGTCTATGGATCGCATCCTTGTCTCTGGCATGCATACCGCTATATACACTGTGCTGAGCAAGCATACGGCGGCGAACAACCAGAACTCAGCATACAGACCGACAGCATCAGCCAACGGCTGGAATACTCGTAGTTCTACAGACACCAGCATGCAGGCGAATGATATTACGATTGGAGTCACGGTCCCTCGTAACTGGAAACAATTACATTTATTACTTCATTCCTGGATATTTACTTTCTGTTGAAGATATGATAGGTGGTCACAGAGATGGCACAGATAAAATAGTTCCTAACTACGGTTCTCTAAAAGCATACCAACGTGAATGTGTTTTTATGATAATTCATTAAAAATAATATCCAATGGGGTATTTAAAGGGGAATTAAATATAAAAGGGGGATCACTACCATATTTTTTGAGGCTCCGATATAATTAAAAAACATGATCGGTATCATTTTATTCCGTTTTAGCTGATGCTAATTAAACCTCTTATTGATCTTTCACGTCAAAGAATTAAAATCTGGTAGATTTAAAAACCTATGAACTATAAGATATAAAATACGTGTGTAAAAAACAACTACGCGTCCATTCTACCGAGACGCTCGGTAGCTCAGCGGTCAGAGCACTCGCCCGGATAGCAAAAAGTCGTGGGTTCGAATCCTACCTGAGGGCTCGGAGGCGTAGTTGTTTTTTACACACTTATTTTATATCTTATAGGAATATTGCATTGTGAATGCAAAAAATAAATAAAAAACAACCTACGACCTGTTTAATTTTAGAAAGTTATATAATAGTTACGGTTTTTCGATTAAATCTCAATATATCCTCTGGATTTTATTGCTCATATACTTATTGTTGGCAATAAAAGTTAAGTTTATAGCATGATTTCCCTATGGGTAAGATCATGAAAACAGTTAAAACCTGTGGTTCATTTTGTGAAATTATGCAATTAATTGTTAATTTGTTTATTGTAATTTTTTATTTACACTATATTGACTCTGTTTTATTGATTTATTATGCGTAGACTTGAACCATGCATTACTTACTGTATTACTAAACATCGCTTTATATACTTACCTTTTTAAGTGCTTCACAAAAAATATTAACTGTTTTTATGGGCGAGGACCTATAGTTGGCTTTCAGCTGTCAAATTTTCTACCTATTCATTTGGCTGATGGTACTCTGACAATAAAATATTCAAAAGTGACTGGTGTGGATGCATAAAGTAGAAAAAGAGATAGAAAGCCACGCCAGCCGCTTACACTGACATGAGTGAAAGCGAGACAGAAGGCCACGCACACTGAGGTGGGACGCTAGCTCCTATATATATATATATATATATATATATCCTGTAACGGTACAAACTGACGCGTAGCATGGATCGATTCCCGCGGCAATTCAAACTTCCGTATAGAAACTTCGCGTCAAAAATAAATAAATAGTAGTAAGTTACCTGGAACGTGAACATTTCCGTCATAACGACGAATGGTACGGGCTGTAGACCAGCAGCATCGCAGTAGATGCACAGACACAACGCTGCAACGGGAAGCCACCCCCCTCCAGCTCCACCAGCCGCGTAAAACCATGCGCCCAGCGCAGCCATCGCCAACCCTGACACTAGGCATGTCGCGCCTAGGAGGGGCTGCAAAGTGCGAAGACCGGTTTCATGGTTGAGCGATTGGGCAACGCCGATCGGAATACTTGGGAATACTTAACAGCGTGTTGCCAACACCCGTCGAAATATTTTTGTTCCTTTTTGTATTCGCAAGGCTCGGTAACTCAAATGGAAAATCATTGGACCGGGCTTCCAAAGGTTGTGGGTTCGATTCCGCATAAAAATTTACTTTTGAACCAACTCGATTTTTTCTAATTATAATTTATGATAAAACATTGAAAAATGCAAGAGATATAAAAGAGAGTAAAAGAATTCTTGTTTCATTTTTGGGTACGGATTCCTTAAAACAATATTGATTGTGACTAGCTGACCCGTAACGCGTTGCTATGATTACGCGTTGCTATGGTAACGTTAATTGATACAATGGAAAAAAGAGCGGACAGACAAACACACAAACGACAAATTTGTCTTTTAGAGTATATACTAGCTGACCCCGTAACGTGTTGCTATGATGACGATAAAGAGCGGGGGAAAGAGCGGATAGACAAACACACAAACAAATTTGTGTTCTTAGATTATAGATTCGTTAGTTCTCTAGTTTAGTATCGCTTGGCAGATCACAGTAAACAAGCAAAATTTGGAAAACGCTATCACCCATTATGTGGTCTTTTACCACGCCCTTAAGTACGAAGAGTTGATAATACTCTAGTCTGCCAGAAACTACATGGCAAACGGTCTAGGACCGTAGGTCCCTATCAGCTGTACCATCTCCGATGCGGTGACTGACTATAAAACATACATAGACAGAATATATATGTTACCCTTTTTATGACGACTGTTACGTGCTGGTCTATGGTCCTGAGTTCGAGTCCCTGAAGGGACAAATGTTTGTGTGATGAATAGGAGCATCTGTACCTGGAGTCATGGCTGTTTATATATATTTCTATGAATATTAGATATCAATGTATTAAATATGTATGTCCATCTGTTACCCTAGTATCCATAACACAAGCCTTACAGTGCTCACTTTGGGCTAGATTAATTGGTGAGAATGTAAGAAATATTATTATTATTCGTAAAAGTTACCAACATTTCTTTGCCTCCCTTCTGCTTTCGATGAGGAATATAATTGTGCAAAATTGACACTACTTCTATCAGCTGGGTCTGGCATTAAAGCCTCCATACTCTTCCAGACTACTAGACAAGCATTGACCAGAGCTACGATTGGCAAACAAGGTTCGTTAAGGTTATCCTCTGTCCGGCCGAAGTGGTGCTTCGGACAAAGAGACCCACAAAACTTCAGGACAGCGTGAAGGCACAACTAGGGGTTTTGGCGGGACCTTTGGGCCACACGACTCGTTACAAAGTAATAACTCCTGTGGCGCCATGGGGGAGGCTTGGACTCTTTCGGCGGCACTACCCACGTCGCCGAGAAGTTAAAAAAGAGAATTATGGGCTCATCAAAAAGAAAGTTAGCCTAGCCTTTATAAGTCAATACTGGTTCACATATTTAGTTCTTACACTTCCGTGCCTATATGAATGAAACCACTTTAACTGGTTCTATGACACGGGAGGTTCAACAGGAACCATGATCACGTCATAAAAATCTGCGATCACGATCATTAAAAAAGTCAAGCCAAAACTAACCTTCCAAGAAAATGGAGAAGAGCTTCGCCTTAAACTCCCATTGCTAGCCTAGCTTTAGCAAAGTTCCAACAAGGTGTAAGCCATGCTAGCAATTGCTCAGTAATTATTATTATCAAAACCAAATTATGAATATGAGTACAATTATTAAATGAGTATAACGGTGTTTGAAAGTCACTAAGCGATTACGTGTAATTGACCGATTGCGGTGATTGGTCGTGTGCTGTGATTGGCTATTTGTCAAAGTAATGGTTTCCCCCCCACCATTTGATGTTATAAAAGGTTTGCCTTGCTGTCAATTGAGCCTCTTATACTTCGGTCTGTCGACGAGAAATAACCTCTTGCAAAGGATAGGTAGTTGTTCTTTCAACTCCTCTTAATGAGGGATGATGCTATGCTGTAGCCCACTAGCTATACCGTTTTCCATTACCTTCAGTGACTTGTTCAATAGGTACGAGGGGTGATACAAAAGTATTGATAATGATTATAGTTAATTTTTTATTTTATTTTTCTACATAGTCTCCTAACAAGTTAACACATTTTTTTCATCTTTTACTTAACCTAAAATTCCCTTTGAAAAAAAAACTATTTCTTGACTCTCCAAAAAAGCCTCTACAGCGGCCATCACTTCGCTATCGTCTTCAAATTTCTTGCCTCGGAGGTGTTCCTTGAGCCGAGGAAAGAGATAGAAGTCGCTGGGAGCTAGATCTGGTGAATAGGAAGGGTTGTCGACCAATTCAAATCCCATTCAAATAAATGTAGCTCCCGAAAATCATGGCCTGTTTAAATGATTTTTCTAACCTGAACTAGTGGGTAGTATAGCAATATATACCTATATATATTGGATTTTTATGTGCACTGGAAATAACCGATTATCATTAGTTTTGGATCACCCCTCGTAGCCTTAAACTTCATTCGCCAATGGAGTTACTAACCTTTCTTCCTATCCTCTCGACGAGGGTTGAAGCTGTGCAAGATCCTATAAGCTGAACAACTCCCACGATAGCCGCTTGTTGGTTGGCCGTGAGCACCCAATTGCCGTTGCTGGCTTTGTTGAATATTAGCGATGCATAATGCAAGATGGCCACGCAGCCGCACAGCTCCCGCGCTAGTGTGATGATGATGGTGATGCGAAACGCACGGAAAGTGCCACGGTCAGATACTGAAAAAAACAAATGTTTCTATAATAAAGCATTTTTCTTTTACCCTCGACGTAAAGAGAGGGGTGTTACAAGTTGACCGCTGTGTGTGTGTATGTATTTTAAATAAGCTAATAGACAATGAATGCTATCATTATAATTATTTAAAATACTTCTATAGTAATACTCTTTTAAACCCTGATGCAAAAAGAGGGTTAAGTTTGACCGCTGTGTCTATATGTGGCACCGTAGCTCTTAAACCTATTTGGATGGGGTTTTTTTTATTAGAAAAAAGGTTTTTTAGCGGCGGTTTTTAGATCTTTTTTACCGCAAAGTTTAAAGCGATAAATAAATAGCTAAAAAAAGGAAATTCTAATTGCTAGACTTAATAATTTAACACCCAATATAACTAGATTTACAAAGAAAATATGATCGTATTGAAGCAAGTTCATCGGAAGTGCTAGTAAATTAATAGTTAGGTAGTAAGTTAAATTAGGGCTCCTCCACGACATTATAACGCCATTTCAACGAGTAAATCTTATCCATGCCATTAATACATTTCATTAAAATTAATTATAAAGGGTTTTACAACAAGAACTTTATTTTCAACCGACTTCAAAAAGGAGGAGGTTCTCAATTCGACCCGTATGTTTTTTTTTTCTATGTTTGTTACGCGATAACTCCGCCAATTATGAACCGATTTGAACAAATCTTTTTTCGGCGTATAAGTAATACCTCAAGGGTGGTCCCATTTAAATTTAATAATAAAAAAAACAACCCCCAAGGGTGCAAAATTGGGAATGAACTTTTTTATACGCAATATCTCCGCCGATTATAAACCAATTTGAACGAACGGCGCTGTCTCATTAGAGCTGCGCGTTTAGTAGGCCTACCCATATTAAATGCACTAAGGGTATCTACAAAAAAGTAACACTAAAAATTTTAAAATAAAATAATTAACTTTTAAAAAAAAATAAAACCGACTTCAAATGCGTGAACACAAAAAAAATAAAAATTAAAAAATAATTCCTAATATCTATTACCTAATACTATAATTTTCCTAAACTATGTCAAAGTAATTAAAGTTAAACCACCTAAATATCTTACAATAGTTATACTTATATACCTAATGTTTTTTGGAGTCGGTGCCAGTAATAAATGAATATTATTACTTCTTAAGATCTTCAAAGTTTTAATTTAGATTAAAACTTTGAAGATCTTGTACTGTACATTTGTTAGGAGTATCTTGGAGTATGGGTCTGAAATCTGGAATCCACAATATTCCAAATATACCTATCGCATTGAACGATTACAAATGAAATTTATAAAATTTTTGTGTTACCGTCTGAAAATTTCCTATGATTCTAATAATTACTTAAATTTATGCTCACGATTTCACCTTCTTCCTTTAGTAAAAAGACGAGAGGTGACAGATGTAGCCTATCTACTTAAAATAATACAAAATAAAATTGACTCTCCTGAACTTCTTTCAAAATTGAATTTTAATATTCCGACTAGGTCTGCTAGGCACTACACCCCCATTCGCGTTCCATTGGTCTCATCAAACTATCGCCAAAACTCCTTCCTGCTGCGTGCAAGCGAAAGTCTTAATGATTTGTGCAAATCTAAAAACTTTGATATCCACCACTCTGGTATAGCAACAGCGAGGCGCTTACTCTGTGGGGATTTCTTTGTGCAGTGAATTAAATGTTGTATACCTACTTTGTTACAATTAGTCTACTACTTTATATTATTAGAATTTAAGATTAAGTTTTTCATTTATGAATTTTAATTGGTCCACATTTATACATTTTTAAAATATGTTATTTAATCGTGAAGACCTATTATTAGCTTACTGTTTTTTATGTAAAACTGTGTATTCTGTATGTTCGCTGTTGGTCTTCCAAATATAAATAAATAAATAAATAAATCAATATTAAACCTAATGAAATAAGAAAAAAGTACCCAATGAAACAAAAAATATTAAGAAATAAGTTGTATGTTAAGCCTGGTACAACAAAACCTATACCAACTAAGAATAACAAATACAATAGAATACAACAAACAAAAAAGAAAGCAATAATTTGAAAATTTGCGCATCCGAAAAATTCTGAATTTCAGAAACGAGCGTCAACGTAGTCTGCCCTCAAGTGTCTGCCCGCCTTCGGGTCGCTCACTCGAGCAAGAGCCGCGCGCGCCCCACCACGCGCGCCCGCGTCCCCCGCCGCACCGCGCGGCCCCGCCTCGCGCCTTGCGTCCCCCGCCACCGCGCCGCACGTCTCTTGTTCGCGGCTAAACTTAATACGGCTGGCACCGACTCCAAAAAACAATAGGTATATAAGTATAACTATTGTAAGATATTTAGCTGGTTTAACTTTAATTACTTTGACATAGTTTAGGAAAATTATAGTATTAGGTAATAGATATTAGGAATTATTTTTTAATTTTTAGTTTTTTTTTGTGTTCACGCATTTGAAGTCGGTTTTTTTTTTTTTTTAAAGTTAATTATTTAAATTAAAATAAAAGCAAAAATTAAGATGACAATGATTTAATTTTTATTGCATTAGAAAGAGTAAGGTTTGGCAATTTAAAAAAGAAAAATGTTATCGGACAATTGACCATGGACATAGATATGAAATCACTTTTTATTTAAAATGGCGGGTCTATTTTTCTATCGTGAAAAGGTAAGCGCTTGACTACTATCTCGCCTGATGGTAAGCGACGATGCGATCTAGGACGTGACGCGCTTGCCTAGAAGACATCTATTCACTCGTGATTTGAACACCCCTCTAAATTGTATTTGTCAGGAAACACAGACACACCCAAAAAGTTCCACTCTTTAGCGGTACGGATCTCAAAATTGGAACCAAAACGCTTAGTGCGGCTCTTTGGTATATCAACCAGGGATGTTACGGAGCTACGACTCCGGTTCCGTTAAGTCGGAACTTCCGATTATTATAACACCTTCGGTTCCGACTTCGGCTCCGACACTTTTAAATCGGAGGTTTTAATCGGAGGTCGAAGCATAACATAGCGGCGACGGCGGCCTGTGTCGACTGTTATGAACAGGTTCATACATGTCGCGCGGGGAATCCCGCCGACGTCCGCTACGTGCACTCAATCGTCAATTATTTTTTCACTTGTTGTTAATTTGTTACGCACACGACACGTTCAAAGGTTACCTATAGATATTTGTTTTGATTTTTACGGCTTATTATCAATAAAAGTGATCTGTTTTTGTGTTGAACAATGAAACCAAAATCAAGTTGTATTTGGAACTACTTCATTGAAGTTAATTCAGATTCCGCAAAGTGTAAACTATGTATGAAGACGTTTTTTTTTTTTTTTTTTTTTTTATTTCGGATGGGTTTGCTCTTGATCCCAATCAAGCCCGGGGGCCATGACAAAATCCACGATGGAACGAGCTAACCCAGAAGGTGCCTATTCACCCTGGCTTTGAAAATAGACGGGTTATAAGTTCTCGGAAATACAGACGCAGGGAGGGAGTTCCACTCCTTTGCTGTGCGCGTTATGAAGGATGTTGAAAAGCGCTTGGTGCGACAGGTAGGGATATCAACCAAGAAAGGGTGGTAGCCTGCAGTGCGTCTGGATGTCCGATGGAAAAAAGGAGATGGCGGTATGAGCAGATGCAGCTCTTGAGCGCACTCTCCAAAGTACAGTCTGTAGAAGACCGCCAGACAGGCAACTTTGCGGCGATGAGCTAAGGTGTGAAGCTTGCTCTTCACCAATTTGTTGTCCCCGATGAGCCTCTCAGCTCTGCGCTGAATCGTGTCCAGTGCAGCAAGTTGGTATTTTGCTGAGCCATCCCAACGAAACGAACGTATTCAAGAAAGGGAGGTACGACAACGTCGTTAAAAGGCCATTTGAAGTCTGTTCATGCCACTGAATATGAAGAACTAATAAAATTAGAAATCGAAAAAAAAAATGCCGTACAGCCTTCGACTTCGACGCCCCTTCAGGATGCTAAAAAACAAATAACTTTAAAAGTAACTTTGCTGAAGAATACAAAATGGTGCACTTCTAATACTAAATCTATGGAAATTGACAAATTGATTTCTGAAATGATTGCTTTGCAAGATCTACCCTTCAATTTTGTGGAAGGTATAGGATTTCGGCGACTTATGCAGTTCACTGTGCCGAATTATCACTTAAGGGGAAGACATTTTTTTACTGAAAATATTTGTGGTCATTTATATGAAACATTAGCAAAAAAAATTAAGGATTTTCTCACACAATTTGAAAAGATCTCATTTACAACAGACATTTGGACCGAACCAAGTTCGAATGTGTCTTTATTGAGTCTGACAGCGCATGGCATAAATAGAGATTTCAAAAGGCTAAAAGTTATTATAAAATGCCACACATTTGACGGAAGACATACAGGAGACCTAGTTCTAGAAAAAATTAAGAGTATGTTGATGGAATGGGGTATCACAAAAGAGAAAATTCATTGTTTTGTACGCGACTCTGGATCTAATATGATACGAGCAATGAAACTCGGCGACATACCTGATGTCAGTTGCACTGTACATCAGTTGCAACTGTGTGTGCGAACATTGTTAGATTGTGATGAAGAAATTAAAGCCTTAATAACGAAATGCAAAAAAAAATCTACGCATTTTAATCATTCCCAAATAGCTCTGACTGAACTGTATAAAATACAAAAGGAACAACTCAACCAAGAATGTTTGAGCGTAATACAGGAGTGTAGTACGCGGTAAGTGGTATTAATTTGTGCATTTATTTTTACCCCCACCAGATTATTTCATTTCAATCATAGATCTATCCACGCTAACACAATAAATTCAAATAAAACCATTAAATCGATTTTATTAAAATTAAAACTTGCTGTAGTATATGCACGCTGATTATAATGACTGTATTTAGTTTTTGTCATCCATTTAATTTAAATAATACTTTAAGTTATACTGTAAATTAGTGTAAATTATAAGCGTTAATTAGTTTAATTAATTTGTTACAGGTGGAATAGTACATTTTATATGTTGGAAAGAATGATTAAAATACAGGATTCTCTATGCCTGTACGCATGTAAACACAACATCTCTCAGTTATCTCCTGAAGAATGGCTGCAGCTTCAAAAAATTGTGACTATACTTCAACCTTTTGAAGAAATCACCCGAAATATGAGTGACAATAACACCAGTATCTCATCAGTAATTCCACTTATACACACACTGAAGTATACATTACACATTGAAGGCAGTAAACAAGACACAAATGAAAAATTTAAAACTATAATAAAATGTACCGTCGATCAATTAAATTCCAAATTTGGTGACCTTCCATCAAACAATTTCTTTGCAATAGCAACATATCTAGATCCTCGCTATAAAACAAAATTTTTTAATGAAGTGGTTAAAGAGAAGATTGAAACAGAAATAATGTCACTATTTGATGCAGCTACATCTAAAACCGAGGCTGATTATATTGCCGTTCCTGTAGAAAAACGGGCAAGAATAGAATTACCAACAGAAGCTAGCCATAGTAGTGTCCAAACAGTTTTGTCGAATATATTGTTAAGTAGTGATGAAGACGATGATAATAGTGATAATATCACATCTGAAAAATGTTTAGTTTTTGATAAATTTGTTGTAATGAAAAGTATACTAAATGAGTTCAATAAAGAAAAACGTATAAGTATTAGTGATGATCCGTTATTGTGGTGGAAAGTAAATGGAAATACAAAATTTCAGCCCCTTCAATCAATTGCCCGCCAATATTTGTCGTGTCCACCAGGCTCGGTAGCGAGCGAACAACTTTTTAGTGGCGCTGGCCTAGTCTACGACTCGTTAAGAAATAGATTGGACGGAGACAAAGCTTCAAAGCTTTTGTTCGTAAAGTATAATACACTACTTTTGGAGTCAATTCATTTGATTTAATTTGTTTTAAAGCTTTTGTTCATTTAATATAATGTGTGTTCTTGTTTATTTGGAAATAATATGCTTATTGTTTTCCATTGTTTGTGTTTTATTTTATAATTCAAAAAAAATGATTAAAGAATGTTTTATTTGTCTGTAAATAAAAATTATTTCTCATGCCACCACTTCTGACCCTGCCTCCGACTCCGATTCCGACTCCGATTCCGATAAATCAAATTTAAAAACTCCGACTCCGACTTCGGTTCCGATAAAACTACCTCCGTTACATCCCTGATATCAACCATATTACGGTGGCGCCTTAAGCATAACTTGAAATAGCTTGCATTACCAGCCGGTAATGAATAAAAAAATTCACTCTTTCTTTATTTTCTTTTCTCGTTATCGCTCTTGGGCGAGAGGTATCTCTAGCCTCAACCCCTGGAAGCGACAACGCTGAACAATAACTACTCGCACTTTTAAAAAAGTTTTTGATACAGTTTCTCCTAAATACAATAAATAAGATAAAAAAAACCCACCCTAATTTGGAATGTATGTCAACTTATGCCTTTTTATTAGTATGCCAAGTGACTTTCTTCGCAACAAGATTATGCCAGATAAAGGGTACCGTGTTTAAACCACATGTTATATCAATATTATCAATAATAGACCAAAATTGAGTTGTTAACATATCCCTATAGCCTAATCTATTGATCGTAACGCTACTCTGAAGTCCCTGGTTCGATCTCAGGCTGGATCAATGTAAAAAAATATTTTTTCTATATTAACTCGAATCTTAGTATTGTGGATACGTCCTTATTTCTGAACTTCATAACACAAGTGCTTAAGCTTCTTAACTTAGGTTCACGTTTTTTTTTGGCAGGAGCGCGAAGCGTCACTTTAATGGTTTCGGTTGTCTTGTTCCATTTTGTGTTATGGTTGATATTAGTGTGTAATAATGGTGGGTTAATAAAAACTGAGTGTTTCTGAATATGCGTGAGTGTTGGCAAGTGAAACAAAACAGTGGAAGGTGTCTTTTCGCGCTCTCTCAAGAAGGCCACGAGGAGGTTTCATTAAAACCTCACTTCTTTACTGAAACCTAGTAAATTACTCAAGAACTGGCAATTATGCTTACTTGACACTGGCTAAATGCACAAATCGTGCAATCCACAAATAAATAAATAAAAAACTTGGGTTCAGAATAATGTATGTAATATTTATATGTATTTAATAATAATAAATATTTCTATAATATATATTAAAATACGCTTGTAAAAAACCTATTCTTTAAACTCCATAACTGTAGATTATAAAGTCTATTTTGCCAAAGCAACATTATAAAATAGTCGTCAACTTTTTTAAGAAACGCGCTAATGATATACAAACGACACTCGTATTTACCAAACATTTCGGTTCCCATGGTATAACGAGCGGGTGTTTACCTACTAAAGCTATACTTTTTCACTGTAACTGAAGTGTTTGTATACTAACACGGCCTGGGATGAGAAGTAACGGTCTTGGTGGGCGAACCTACCAATTCATTTCTCGTAGGTGGTACGACACGCCGAACTACGTTGTGATTTTTGACAACAAGTTTGGTGCAACGGTGGCGATACTACCTCTTGCACCGGTAGACCTTGGTTTGAGTCAAATGTTTGTGTGATGAATACGAGAATTTGTACCTAAGGCAAGGGTACTTATATATCTCTACTATATGAAAAAAGGACTTTGTAGGTTTGTGACCATAAGCCTAAGAATAACAGATTTTACAATCAATTAAATTTACCATAGCAACGCGTGGCCGGGTTATATCAGCAACTCGTGGCCGGGTTAGCTAGTTTTTTTTAATATTACATATCTATGTATCATATATGTATGTGTATTCTACCCTAGTATCAATAACACAAGCCTTACAGTGCTATCTTTGGGCTGGGCTAATTGGTGTGAATGTAAAAATATTATTACATTATTATTACCAACTCGTATTTTTTTAGGTTGGTTATTAAAAAAATCATATAATATTAGAAAACATAAATATAACTATATGATATAAGATTTAATTACGTGTGTAAAAAACAACTACGCCTCCGAGCCCTCAGGTGGGATTCGAACCTACGACCTTTCGCTATCCGGGCGAAATGCATTATGAATGCAAATTATATTAAGAACACAATAAATAAAGAAAATACATTTATTATAGCTGGCTCCATCTTAATCAATTGTTAGATATTTCTAAAAAATATTATTAGGTCGGGGAAAAAGTCTCTTCGCATATAGTATGTATAAACTTGTAATAAAATATCTTTGGCTGTACCATTTGTATCTGGCTGGTTTTCATGACTTAAAAAGGTGACATTTCAAAATAAGAATCAAATTAGGAAAATTTTGTTTGCCACTATTTTTCATTTGTTTTTCTTTCTACCAAAATGAGAGAATCGAATGAAGAAATTTTATTACAAAAAAAGAAAAAATGCAACGCAAGCCGCGAATAAAATTTGTGACGTTTATGGACCTAATGCAGTGTCAGTAAGTGTCAGTAAGTGTAGCACAAAGTTGATTTAAGAGTTTTCAATCCGGGAACTTCGATGTCAAAGATGCACCTCGCTCTGGTCGCCGTGTTACGGATAAAATGGACGCTATTTTTGAAAAAGTGGAGCAAGATCGGCATATCTGCAGTTACGACATAGCTGAAGAACTGGGAATTGACCACAAAGCAGTTTTGACCCATTTCAAAATGTTCATATAAAATGCAAAGAAACTTTATTGTTGAAGGTAGTTAACTTTCAACATTGGTGGAACGATACTAGCTCATAGTAGAAGTTGAAATACGTTTGTGAATTTCGACGCGTTTGCCAGCGTCTCGGTAGCTCAGCGGTCAGAATAATAGCCCGGATAACGAAAGGTCATACGTTCGCATCCAATCTGAGAGCTTGAAGATGTGGTTGTTTTTATAGGCGTATTTAAACCTTATAGAAAAAATAAAAAATAAACACATCGCTGGTTTGCGAAAATATCGACGCATCTCAAAATTCTGTCAAATTGAACTAAATATGCCAGACGATCTTAAATCTTTAATTTTTTATTATGAACAGAGACGCAACCTAGCTATCGCACCACCGTTCGCTCGTAAGAGATACAATTACATTTTTTGATATGCGATAAAAGATTTAAAACGAATTTGAAAACCTGATTCTATAAAATCAAAAGTTTTTAGTTCCGTCGCTATTCTCGAAAACCAGCGACATTATTATAGCTGGTTCCATCTTAATCGAATGTTTAAAACGGCCTCCGTGGTCGAGTGGCTCCTGTACCGGTTTTCATGATATCGATACTCCGAGTTACCCGGGTTCAATCCCCGGCCGGGTCAATTTAGAAAAAAAAAACTATATTGTCTCTGATATGGGTGTTGTAGTATGACCATTGTTTCCGACTTCTATAACACAAGTGCTTTAGCTACTCTTGGGTTCAAAATAATGTATTTCAGTTGCCTAATATTTATTTATTAGTAAAAATATGAAATAAATAATAATAATAATATACTTAAAACTAGCTGACCCGGCCACACGTTGCCGTGGCTCAGTTATTATATTTGCAATATATTTTTTTATTAAAAATCAGCAATAGCCCGCTCGCGCGTTCTGAGTCCGCGCGATAGGCAGCCTTTGTGATATTGATTCGTTGGTGGTAAAAGTATTGGGAGGCGCCCGACGTAACGGAACAGTGGTGGCATGCGCGTGAGCTGCGCGCGGTTCTGGACAGTACTTGGACATTGCAACATTACTTTATTTTTCCAAATTAATATTTTTTCTAAAATAAAAGAAGCATA
This sequence comes from Calamotropha paludella, assembly GCA_927399485.1. Taxonomy (NCBI): domain Eukaryota; kingdom Metazoa; phylum Arthropoda; class Insecta; order Lepidoptera; family Crambidae; genus Calamotropha; species Calamotropha paludella. The sequence continues at coordinate 2,386,937 of OV656822.1, forward strand.
AGTTACTCCTTATTACATCAGCTACCTACCAATGAAAGTCCCATCAAAATCGGTCCAGCCATTTCAGAGATTAGCCGGAACAAACAGACAGACAGACAAAAATTGAAAAAATATTATTTTGGTGTATGTACCGAATATATATTTATATGCATGTATTAAAAAACGGTTATTTCAATATTACAAACAGACACTCCAATTTTATTTATATGTATAGATTGAGCCCAAACATCATAACTACGATACTCATTTATTTTTAAAATATGCAAAATGAAAAACATTTTTACGACTAGCTGAGTGTTGGCGTGAATTAACAGTGATACAAGAAATCAAGCTTACCAAGTGTCTTGAGCGCTCCGGAGAACTTTCCAGATCGGCTCTGCTCCAATTCTACCAGGAGCTGCTGCAGCTCAGCGTCTACCTGAGGCTCGGTGCTGTCCCGACAGCGTAACCACGCCAGAACTTTACGGGCCTCCTGCATTTCCATTTTAATCATTTAATAAGCTATACAAAAAGTATTTTGTATAGTTTTTTATATGATTTAAGTTTAATTTTTACATATTATATTTTTGGTTATTTAATTTCTAGATTTTTGTATCTAAATCGAAAAAAATCGAGTCAACACATTTAGGACCAGATTCTGAAAGAATCCGAATTTTAAAATTCGCAAAAATAAAAAAGTTATAACCAAAAAACATTAGCTCTATGGGATTGACCATTGAAACAAAAAGCGCGCGCTTTTTTCATTCTTATGGAATTTTAAAATTTACTAAACATTGTTTTCTCAAGTGTTAGTTCCGCTCCAATATATGGTGCCAGCGAAGCTTTATGCTTAGAGGTTGTATCGATCTAGTATTATTAATTTTTTTTATATACGTCGTAACGTCGCTTTCCAGGCCTTGCCAGAATACCAGAGTATGATGTAGCCATAGCAGCTAATACCGGGACATCAGATTTGCCAGTAGTTATAAAGCTTTACAAATTTATTTTCAATGTTAGTAAACTTGTGTTCACTTCATTATATTCAGACCACTCTTTTCCACTGGGCACTCTGGGTAAATGCCCAGGGCCCCGTGATCGATAGGGGTCCTCTAGTTCCTGCCAGATCACTAAACCAATACCGACATTTATTACTGAAAAACTCATTTAATTAGAGTAAATCGAACCTCAATTAGGGACTATATTATCGACTTGCTTATTAGCTTTTGCATGTGCGAAGCTACTCTACTCTGATCCAAAATAAGGCTATCGAATTTCAGCATGCTTAGATAATTTTAAATATGTGAGAATCGACCCATTTAAATTAAAGATTACTGTCAATAAAAAATCTGAAACCTTGTTTATCTACTTTCATTGTATATTCTAGTAATAAAAAAGTGTTCTGTCAAAGTAATAGGGGTCCCATTTTTCTTTTACGCCTAGCATATAAACAGTACAAAAAGTTCAAACTCACCTCAACCTTCCCACACTTCAACAAATATGAAGGAGTTTCCGGCATAGGAATGAATACGACCAAATGGACCAGCGGTACAGCCAGCAAGACCCATAAGACCGTGTGATAACTCAAGTATTCCGCCATAACGTAGACAACCAAATTGCCCATATTCTGCGACAGCACGACCAAGCTACCAAGGGTGCCTCTTATTGAGTCTTCGCTGATTTCTTTTATGTAAAGAGGCGTCACAACGTAGGACCCGCTTACTCCTAAACCGACTAATGCTCGGGCTGTGATGAGAGCCCAGGTCTCGGTTGAGTATAGTTTTAAAGACCAGCAAATCTGTAACAATATGCAAAAATTAATCTTATATATAAATTGCGTGTCACGTTGTTTGTCCGCGATGGACTCCTAAACTACTTAACCGATTTTGATCAAACTACGTAACTATCTGTTATTTGATCTAACTTAAAAGATAGGATAGGTTTTATTTTAATTTATAACACAGCAACGCGTGGCTGGGTCAGCTAGTATATTATAAATTTTAATAGAAAAAATCAACTCGGTTCGCAAGTGAATTCTCAAGCGGGAACCGAACCCGCAACCTTTGGAAGTCTGGTCTAATGCTCTCACAATTGAGCTATCGAGCCTTGTGAATACCCGTCGAAATTTTCCAGTACCCATCTAATTTTACGTTGTAGGCCAGCGTTGTTTCATCAATGAGAGGAACATTCTCTCATATTCAAAAGAAACATTTTTACAAATGTTAAGGCAATCGATTAAGATGAAACAGCCATTTAGTATTATAATTTGATATAATTTGGGCATTTTTTCAATGCTTTGTTATAAGATAAATTATTTTAATAAAAAAAAAATGGAAAAAAAATCGACGGGTATTCACAAGGCTCGGTAGCTGAGTTGGGAGAGCATTGGACCGGAGTTCCAAAGGTTGCGGGTTCGATTGTGAGCAGATTTAATTGTTCAGTATTTTTCTATTATAATACTTTATCTTATAAGATAGCATTAAAAATATATAAAATTATAAAATTATTATATTTTTAGAGTTTACTACTTTAGAATCAATAATAATAATATATCTTACATTATTATTTTTATTATTTTTTTTTATACATATATGACACAAAGATATGTAAAGTTTATAGAAACATTTATAAAATACCAATGACTAAATATTCCCGGGTATATATAATAAGTCCCGGGTTGGAATCCCGGAATGGGCAGATTCTTTTGTGATGAATACAAGCATCGGTACCTGAGTCATGGATATTGATATAAATTTCTATAAATATAACATATCTATGTATCGTATATGTATGTGTACCGTTACCCTAGTATACACAACACTAGCCTCATAGGCTTGCCTTGGGCTAGGCTAATTGGTGTGTTTCTTTCAAATATATTATTATTCCCACGTTTTTCTCTGGTCGCTTTCTTGTTTGTCTGTCTGTCTGTCTATCTGTCTGTGCAGTTGGATTCTTGCAACTCAATTTTGAGGCACTTCCCGGCCACCTAGCGAGCTGAAATTTTTGGAGCAAGTCAGAACCCGATGACAATGCTTCCTAAATCAATTTTTAACTTTCTACGGCCACTTTCAGGCCAAATTTTGCGAAATTTCACTTTCATATGAAAAAAGTCATAGCGACTCATGGTTTGCTGCGATTAATTAATAAACAAATACGCAAGAAAATTAAAAATAATAAAAGCAAGGGGCCACTCAAAACGTGGGGGCGCATCTTTACAAATACTCTCAACATCTATGCATAACGTACATCTCATTACATCTCCATAAGTAATATGCGCCCCTCGCTTGGCCCCGCCGGGTTATTTTATTCTTTTTTGGTTACTGAAAAACGTGTGATTTTTAGATTTTTAAATCTAGTATTATTATTTGTGATTTTGATGCTATAAGGTACTTATTTTATTTAACTAGCGCCAAACCCCGACTTTGTTCGTGTTGAACATAATATAATAACATTAGCGTATATCCAGGACTTGTATACTTTTCTTATAGTGAGTAGTTTTAGAAATAGATTAAAATATTCAATGATTCCGAAGATTCCACATAAAAACAAACTTACGCAACTAGCTCTCTATTTCTATTATTAGATAGTTAGATAACAACTTTTGTTTTTATTAACTTTATATTGAAACTTGAAAATATATTTTTATTTATTACTCCGTTGTCGTGTGACTTGAATACCGGTTATTTTAATGACGCCAATATGTTGTCCGTTCGATCCCCAACCGGGTGAATGTTGATAATGAACCTTTATATATTGGCTACATATATTGTTTCTGATTTCCAAAATAAAGGTGCTTTAATAACTTGGATTTAAAAAAAAAATAAGGTGATTTTTTTTTCATTCGACAACCAGATTTACGTTCCCCGGCAAATAAGTTGAACATGATTTTGAAATCACGCGACATGCGCAGTAGCAAGTTTAGGTACATTATTCACTACTGCGCATGTCTCATGATTTTAAAATCATGTTCAACTTATTTTCCGGGGACAATACAAATAGACGCTTCCGTTTTATAGTTGATATACCAAAGAGTCGCACTAAGCGTTTTGGTTCCAACTTTGTGATCCGTACCACGGGCGTAGCCAGGTTTTAGTTTCGGGGGGGTTCAAGAAAATAAAACTACTGAAAGTGCATGCAACCTTTATATTATATGAAAAATATGTAAAAAAAAAAGAAACAGAAGGTTTATTTGATTACATATGTACTACAGAAATAATCTTCTGTTTTTCTTTTTAAATATATCCACTACTTCATTCGCATCAATTTCTATCCCATAGTGAATATTCATGAGAGCCAAGACGTTCAGTCTGTTTTCACTCGTTGTGTTCCGCAAGTAGTTTTTAAGTCTTCGTAGGCTTGAAAAGGTCCTTCCTGGCGTAGCAGTGGAAACAGGTATGGACCATACCGTACCGTATGGTAGCCAATATTTGTAACAACGTGTTAATATTTGGATATAATTTTTGATCGCACCCAAAGCCGATTTTGGAGTAGGGGAGGTGATAGTCATAGCTGCTTAACACACTTCAAGATCTGCTTTGACGACAGATGTACTACTCTGTCAAGAAAGTACCGGGAAAAGATCAATAATATGCAAAATATTTGTTATTCATCCTTTAATTTATCACTTTCAAAGTAAGGTAAGTGATACAAATAAGGCCTACCTAATATGAAACACTCATATCTTGATAAATTATTTGAAAAAGGTGATAAATAAAAGCAAGGCATTATTCATTGGTTTACATATTTTAAGTAATTAAGAAAACATATTGTAATATTTTATCAAAAATAACTCGAAAAGAGGTAATTCTGGAATATTAACCTTGGGCCTTTTTAAAACATAGTGATTAAACCAAGCCTATATCCTTTAATTATATTTATATTGTTATTAGAATTTTAGTTATATAAAAATATATATTTCTGAGCCATTTATCAAGTGCTTCCATGAGATCCTTGAACAACTTTCTAAGTTATTTTATTAAATATTATGCTTAAATTTCTAGTCAAACTTGAAGTCGCATATTAACAAGAAATAAAGAATAATATAAAAAAAACGTATCCAAACAAACAAAAATTAGAAAATTAACATATCTTATTAAAAAAAAATAACTAAATTTTGAAAAATAAAATTATATTTTAAATAAACAAGGTAACTAAATAAAGCCTTGAAACTTAATAAGAACCATAATTTGCTCAGGAACATTAATCAGTCTTACTAATTATAAGTAAGTACGAGTAGAGATAATTATAAAATTAATTTTCCTGACAATTAGGACATACAAATGCGTCTAGATCACTTTTTGTCAAGCCGACGCAATTCGTGGTACCACTTATGACCCTCCACGCATTGTCTTATATCGGCAATCCTCTCCTCATTACATGCAAGACAGTACCACCGTTCTCTATCTATAGTCGATTTTGTTTAAATCGAACGTTGCATTGGTTTATTTCCTTTCTTTGTGTTATTCGAATTATTCTTATTGGTTCTTTAATTGCATCGCCCACAACGTGCATCATTAACTGTCGCTCTCAAGCTTTCTTTGGACCACATAGCCCGTTTTCGTCTTGGAGGAGACATACTGAGATAATCAATCTGTACATAAACATTTTAAAGTTAAAATTCAACAGAATTCCTATTAAGCCCTAGGGCAGCAAATAAGGCCTAAATTAAAAGCAGGCTTTATTTAGTACATTGTACTTCATAAATGTTATAAGCAGTGTTAAATTCGCATATTCTAAAAATTACAATTTTAAGTCATAGTTAATTTTTGATGAGTTATATTGTGATCTGTATACATTACTTGAAATAAAACTTCAAAGAATAACGTATTAAAATTCGATAAAAATTATGACAAATTAATAACGCGCAATCAAAATGCACATCCATCAAAAAGGACCGGTCAAAAGTGTCACTGCGAGCGCAAGCGGGCCTCTCGCGCACTGTTTACTGAGTCGTGGGGCTGTCGTCTATACTTGTGAGAGATATTTTTGATGTAAATATATTTTAATCGACTTTTCCGCCCTACAGGCCTTATTTGAGCATAAGCCTTATTTGTATCAGGTATCTTATGCTCCCTCAGTAACGATACACTTACGTGAACGAATAATCCAATCATTAAAACATTTTTTAAACGCTGTTTCCGGAATTCAGTTCAGTTCTCGCCGCAAATTTTCCTTTATGTCTTCTACCGATTGAAAACGGATGCCACGAAGTGGAAATTTGAGTTTAGAAAAAAGAAAGAAGTCAGCTGGAGCCATATCTGGTGAATATGGTGGTCGATGGATGGTATTTGTTGAGTGTTTGGTCAAAAATTCGTTCTCAATGATGGCCTAGTGCGAAGGCGCATTATCGTGGTGAAAATCCAAGAATTTTCTTTCGACAAATCTGGCCTTTTTCATCGAATTTGCTGTATTAAATGCCGCATAACGCACAAATAATATTCTTTATTTACCGTTTGACCTTCCGGCAAGAATTCCGAGTGCACAACACCGCGATAGTCAAAGAAAACTGATCGACATTGGCGTGGTTTTTTCGATTTCGGTTCAGTTGGAAGGCGCCACTCCGAAGTTTGTTGACTAGTTTGCATGTCAAACTCGTAAACCCACGTCTCGTCACCAGTAACAATGCGTTTCATGAATGTTGGGTTGGTATTGACTCGTTCTAGCATGTCCTCAGCGACCTTCACGCGATTGAGTTTTTGCAGAAAATTCAGGTCTTGGGGACAAGCCGAGCGGTAACATGTTTCATACCCAAATGATTATTTAAAATGGTACGCATCGACTCCCGAGATACAAAAAGTTCGGCGGCTATCTCTCTTAAAGTTAAATGATTATTTTCAGTCACTATTTCCTTCACTTTTGCGATGTTAACTTCAGTTGCAGACGTTGATGGCCTACCAGAGCAAGGCAAATCTTCCATCACATCTAGACCGCTTTTGAACACTTTGTTCCACTCATAAGCACGTGTTTTTGATAAAGTTGATTCACCGTAAGCTTTTTGTAACATTTTCAGTTACTCCGAATACGAAATTCCTTTGGTGATACAAAGTTTCAGACAAACTCTTTGTTCGATATTTTTGTCCATTATGAAATTCGCAATATACATTCATCAACATCATAACAGTACGTACGACGCCGACTGCTGGACATAGGCCTCCCCCAAGGATCTCCACAACGATCGGTCCTGTGCTGCCCGCATCCAGCGTTTTCCCGCGACCTTAACCAGATCGTCGGTCCACCTTGTAGCGGGCCTACCCACTGAGCGACGTCCGGCACGCGGTCGCCATTCGAGAACCTTTCCGCCCCAACGGCCATCAGTTCTCCTTGCTATGTGTCCTGCCCATTCACGCTTCGATACTCCACGACATCAATTTACACTAGATGTGATATAACTAAAAACAGCACTGTATTTTATATTAATAACAGATGCAACTCAAACTCCGCGCCACAATGGAAAACAGTTGTGCCAATCTAACAACAAATAAAAAAACAAAAATTTGAATTCGGAACCATAAACAAATCATCCATTCCCGATACTTTTTTGACTCAATGTACTTCTTGCTACTGCCGAATATTGCGTATAAATAAATTGCGTCTTCAATTACAGAACTGACCGCAAAATTTAAAGGTAATATACCAGATAATGTCCCAGGCCCACGTCGAACGCCGGAGCAATGCCTGCGGCGTGTACCCGCGCAAGGTTTAGTTTACCCCTAAATGACGACGGGCGGCGGCGGGTGGTAGAGAGCGAATCCAAAATACACTATTAATGTATAAATAATAAGTAATAAAATAAGTTATGCCGCTGGCCTCTCCTTATTTTGATATTATTGATGTTGATATCTTAACATTTCGGGGGGGGTTTGAACCCCCAAAACCCCCCCCTGGCTACGCCCGTGATCCGTACCGCTAAAGTATGAAACTCTTTGCCTAAGTTACTGTCTCTTGACACATACTATTCAGGGAATTTTAAGTCATGAGTCATCGAGGCATCTTCTAGGCAGGCGCGTCACTTCCTAGATCGCATCGTCGCTTACCATCAGGCGAGATAGCAGACAGACTCCGTACCTTAAAAGAGTGGAACTCCTTGCCTGAGCACAAAAAATGTTGGAGCTCTTCGCTAAACACAAAATAAATTATTACAAAAGCCAGACATACACAAAATGGTCTACTATAAATTGATCTTGTACTCACAACCATAGAAGCTGATGTGATCAAGAGCGCCACCTTCCTCCCGAAGTTATCCACTATGTACCCGAACAGGAAGACCGCTGGTGTGCCCACCAAGTAGGCCACGGATGCCATCCATGATATCACGTCGTAGTGAACTGGTTCCCGGGCTGGGGTATCTTGGGATACAAGCCGGGAGCCCATTGGAGACATCCATCCTACTGCTGTGCCGTAGGAGAAGACTGGCAGTACCACTGGAAGTGATAAGTCATATATTGGTAAGGTATTAGCGATACCTGACTACCTATGGTCCAGATGTTCAAAATGGTGGAATTACGAAGGTTTTTAATACATAGATATGGTTGAACAGGTGCTGCTGTAGTCAGAAGGTGGTCTGATTTTTTTAATCTGATTTTTAAGTTTTATGACAACTGGTTCACATTTATGAAAATTTTTACAGTTTTGGGTACTAGTTATAAATAGGTTATTACTTCAGGGGTCGAAACCAGGGATACTCTTCGCCCTAGAGCAAAAATATGGAAAGAGAAAAAGAAATTAGAGAGAAAGAGGAACAGAACGACAGGAAAGAAAGAGAGGTGGAGCGATTTAAAATTACTAGTATTATCAACAATTAACTTTGCTTAAGATGTGACATCTTTCTATTGCTTTTTAAATTTGTCTTGTTTATTCTATATGTCCTACCGATGTTTGACGGTATATATTTAAAACATGTTGACCCTGTAATCAACGAAGTAATGGAACCAAATCATTGTAATAATATAATATATGGTGACGATGTACGATATTGTAAAATGTTTTTACTTATGTTAAAAGAAGCTTATTGCGGCTTTTATTAAAAAGACATCCTGAATGGGTTGTGGATAAGATATCCAGCTTGAAATCCGGGCTTGACTTCTCCATCTACGTTGCGTTTATAACAATTACTTGGAATCTGTGATATAATGGTAAATTTTAACCATTAAGTGTTTGTGAACGTGCAAGAGTATTGGCAAATGAAACAAAACAACTGAAATTGACTATTCACGCTCTCTCAAGAAGTCGTAGGAGAAGTTTTAATAAAATCCCCAAATCTTTACTAAAACCTATGGAAAAGGATCATTTCATTATTAATTCATACATAAATAATGTAGCATTCATAAATTAACGCTTATCATCATTCATTATCATCTTATCAAGAAAAAAAATCTATAATACTATTATAAATCTGAAGAGTTTGTTTGTTTGAACGCGCTAATCTCAGGAACTACTGGTTCGAATTAAAAAATATTTTTGTGTTGGATAGTCCATTTATCGAGGAAGGCTTTAGGCTATATAACATCACGCTCTGCGACCAATAGGAGCGAATCATCAGTGAAAAACCATAATAACAGAAATTGACGTGGGCAACAGCTAGTTACTGAATATCAAGGCGTGGCTTAAGGACACGTTTCCAAGCCATAAGAAAGCAGCCTTCAAAAGCCTGAAAAAAATTTTTTTTTTATGTAATATTTATTTAAAAAGGTAACTTTAAAAAAAAACGTTACAGATACCAATACAAATCTATCGTTTTATGCATTCGCAGTTGCAATGATTGAACATTTATCTATATATACACACATCGTTTAACAACTGTTTGTTTATAAAACAAAGTTATCTCAATTAGTAAGATCAACTTCGTTCTGCCATTATTGACCTCAACTATAAATTAATTTCTGAATGATGAAGATCAATGTCATTCAAGAGAATCCTGAACACGTGTACACAGCTCACATGATATACCACCAGATTATGAAGAACTCCAAGTTTACTGAGCTTGTGACAAACAAGGCACAGCAAGCGAAGTCAACTTCAAGTGGTTTAATTTAGAGATCAATTGGCGTACAACTAAGGTTAGGGTTGGCACTCGGGAGAAGTTAAATAAAAGAAGAAATCTATTTTTTTTTCGTAGGTAAACTCTAACTCTGTTTATCTACTAGAAGTAATACTGCCGTCCTTACGATAAGTGCAATAAGTAGTTTCAGCTACTTGCGAAATAATTAGGATTAAAGATTTAATTTTTGTTTTTTTTTTGTGTATCATAGTAACTAAAATAGCTATTGACTTCAAACTTTTACTATACGACTTAGGTCCCAACGTAGCTAGCTTAGTTTAGACTATAATAAGGAGCGGCATTATGCAGCTCGATTCCCTTTACACGGTCTCCACCCACTCGGGGTGGGGGACGCTTTCTCGCGCATGCGCTAGTTTGTAACTAGTGCGGCGCTGCGCCGCCGGAGCCTCGCCGAGGCGGTCGCTAGGATGAAACCTTTTACAGCCTCTCCGGCTAAAGGTACTTGCTTTCTACCTAGGTAGGGCGTGGTTTTAGTCAGTCTAGCCTGACATAACACCTTAGATGTGCAGCTAGCCATAGAAGGGTTTCCACGTTAAAACAAAAAAAAAAAAAAAAAATATGTAGTAAATTATATTTTTACATACATTTGTACGGAAATTGTACGTAAGTCAATTTGCCCAAAAACTCGACTTATTGCACTTATCGTAAGGACGGCAGAATAATTGAAGAAGGTACAAATTAAGATGGTCATAGCCCATTAGTTAGTAGACTTTCTGGTAGCACAAACATTTAGCTTAACACAAGGAGTTAACAGAAATATTAATAGTGTGATAATCATATTGTTAATATTCGTGAAAAATTAATTAATAATTAATTATTATATATTAATTAATAATTTAATTTCATAATTTTTACAGACAAAATACCCAAACAACACATCAGTTGTTTGGATTTATTTATTATTTAAGATATTTTCTAAAGTACTTTAAGTAAAAATCAATTGTAAAAATTAAACAGCTTCGATTAGGCTAACACTTCATTGCTACATTACAATAGTCACTAAAATATTATATAGAGACAGAGAGCGCAGGTTGCTTAATCGTAATCTTAATCCACTAATTTATGTGGAGAGAATGGATATGTGGAGAATAGACCTTTAGCGCAATTAATATAGCCTGCTGGCTGGTAATGGGTAAAAAAATCCAACCCAACATAAACTGCAATGTAAATCAAAGTATGCCAACTGCCAAATGAAATTTGAACCAAATTTAAGACGAATGAAAGAGCAGCATTCCACAATCATTGAATATGTACCTGAATTGATAAGTATAATAGTTTTTGTGGAATGTTTATAGCAAATATGTTTTATATTATGAATAATGTTTAAACTCCACTCTAAGTTTAAGTTAAGTCACCCACATATTTTGGGTTATTGCAAGAGATTTATTTTACTGATCTCATATATTTTACTGTACTATTCCACTACTTTGAAAGTGCAGTAAAGAGTATAATAATAAGTACAGATAGCAGCAAGACAATCACAAGCTTATCACAAACTGTCAGTTTTCTCTTAATTTCTAGGAAACTTTATTGGAGGGAATCACCGTACACATTAGACCTTAGAATGAGCAGTAGAGTTTTAAAATTGATGGTTTTTACTGCCATCTGTTAAGCGTGGGGATCATGGAAAATTCTACTCCTTTTTGCAAAGCTTCTGACCAGCAATTGACATTATAAAACTAAGTGTAATCGATATATTTGATTATATCTACATATCTAAGGGATAAAAAATGTTATTGTGATTTGTGCCCCATTCCCTAACTCATCTTAATAGGATGAATTCGCTTGGAGCCTTGCCTTTTTCATATAAATAATATATATTTTATTCAATGGAAAGTGTCAACCCTACCTTTAACTTTCTGTCATGCAGAACATTCGAAAGATCGGTCGCCTGAATGTCTGAAGCTTCCAGAACATGTTTCAATGCATTCAACTCGGAGTAACTTCTTTAATATAAGACCTAAGTCAGTATGCACATCAAGAGAAAACAATTTTGTACAGTACTAGTTTTGTTGTACTAGAGGAAAGATTTGTATTTTTGTATGTTTGCAATGAATAAACTCAAAAACTACTAAGCCGATTTCAAAAATTCTTTCACTATTGGAAAGCTACATTCACGCTGAGTAACATAGGAATGCTAGAAAAAATTTAAAGAATTTTGTCCACCCGTGTGAAGCCGGTACGGGCCGCTAGTAGAAAATAAACGGGATCGGTTTGAGTTATACTCAGTTTCCGCGCTAAACTGAGATGCGAGCACATTTTTGGTTTTCACCAATATATTGCACGTAGATTTAGTTGAATCTCGTCCAAATTATGAACAGGTGATTTCCGATTTTTAACGCTAAACAGGTTCAAGAGGTGTCACTGTCATCACAGCTGTTTGCCACAAAGAATTAAATGATTATATTTTGTTTTTATTTAATTTTTTTGCATTCACAATGCAATATTTCTATAAGATATAAAATACGTGTGTAAAAAACAACCACGCCTCCGAGCCCTCAGATGGGATTCGAACCCACGACCTTTCGCAATCCGGGCGACTGCTCTGACCGCTGAGCTACCGAGACGCTGGCAAACGTGTCGAATTTTACAAACGTATTCCAACTTCTACTATGAGCTAGTATCGTTCCACCAATGTTGAACGCTAACTACCTTCAACATTGAAAGTAATATTTTTACAAATATTAAACAATCAATTAAGATGGAACCAGCTATAATTATGTTTTTATTTAATTTTTTTGCATTGTGAATGCAAAAAAATTAAATTTTTATTATTTTTAATTAATTTTTTTTTTTTTTTTTGATTATATTTTCACTGATGATAATGAAAAGAGCGTTATCACGAAAGTTTCTATGATGAATATTCTATTATTCGTCGTCCAAGGTTGCCCATTTTGAATCAATCCCAGTTTTTGTAATCAAAATGTAGCTTGTGCAATTCATGTGATGTAATAATCAAAATTGCCACTTAAACTAGGTTCTGTAGAATTTTGCTTTCCATAATTTTAATTAGCCCTTAGTTGATTCGTCCTTTTTCAAGTTTTCTATGCCAAATTGTAAGCAGCCAAGGTTTTTGTTTTTTTTGGAAGCCTTGGTGTTAATATTTAGGGTTTCGTACCCAAAGGGTAAAACGGCACCCTATTACTAAGTGTTAGATATTTATTTAATATGCTCAAAATGTACATTGCAGAATGTATCTTTAAAAGTATTTATAATTTTCAATATTATTAGAACGCATCCTTTACTCTATGATCAACTTTCTGTCTGTTTTGTCTGTGTAACTTTTTCTTCTATTAATGATGAGTCATGTTAATAAAATCACTTCTTTCTAATAAACTTTTATTTTGTAAAGCCCATAATCTTAACAGGTTATGGGCCCAGTCGAATTCCACAGTATTAAATATAATATAATAAACAGTGATTGATTATGGCTTTAAGTCGACATTCTTCTTCAGTGAATATCACCGATGGAGTTGGCGCGAACAGTGTTCGTGACCATGCCGACAACGTTGTCTCTCAATCTTCGCGTATCTCGCAAAGCTCAGGTACTACTTTGCCTATAGATAAATTGGAAGGGTCTACCAATTATTCAACATGGAAATTTCAAATGAAAATGTTACTAGTTGATGTTGGGCTATGGCATTGTGTCAAACCATCGTCTGAATGTAGCCAAGCTGAAGATGAACGCGCCTTAGCAAAAATATGTCTCAATGTAAAAGCAAAAGTATATCCTTATGTCATACATGCCAAGTCAGCAAGAGAGGCATGGAATAACTTAGTAAATGCCTATGAAAATAGTGGCATAAGTCGACGTTTATCTCTGAAAAGAGAACTTTATAAAAGCAATTTGTCGGATTACTCTTCAATGGAAGAATATATTACCCACATATTAGATCTTTCACAGCAACTGCAGGACATGGGTTCTGTTATAGAGGATGAAGAATTAGCAGAAATTTTATTAATTGGATTACCTGAAGAGTTTGACGCCTTAACTATGGCCATGGAAGGGTCTGAGGCTAAACTGTCATCAGATTTGGTGATTAGAAGACTAAAACAAGGTGATTTTAGAAAAAAGGAGCAGCAAGGAGTGTGTAATGCCATGGTGTCGGCCAAATTAAGAAGGAAGATTATATGTCATCATTGCTCAAAAGAGGGCCACATTAGACCAAAATGTCCTTTATTAAAATCTGTACACAAACACAATACTACAAAAGCTGATCCTGATCTAGCAATGGCAGTAACGGCTGCTATGTCTTCACGTCCATCGGGGACTGTCTGTAATCCTGAAGAATGGTTAGTAGACTCTGGGTGCAGTACTCATATGACAATGCGTAAGGATTGGATATCAAATTTTTCTCAATATTCTACTTCTACTGTAACTGTTGCTAATAATGATAAACTACAAGGCAGTGGTCAGGGTAATATTAATGTTACTTTAAACAATAATTCACAAAAAACTATAGCTGATGTTATTTATGTACCTGGTATAGCTGCAAATTTACTCTCTGTTAGTAAAATTACTAAAAAGGGCTATGTGCTAGTTTTTGATGACAAGCAATGTAAAGCTTTCGCAAAATGCAATGTTGTAACTAAAGGTGATTGTTTATTTTCAGCATCTAATAAAGATGGTTTATACAAGCTCGATCAGCACCAGACGGCCCCAGTGTTTTCTTCTGATAAGTTTGCAAGTCCTGCCCTGTCAATTCCAACTGCCCAGTGTGTCGCAGACAGGAATTGTGTTGAATCTGATGAAGTACAATCTTTAAATAATAATGTTCAATTATGGCATAAAAGAATGGGTCATCTTAGTTATAAAGGTTTACTATTACTTAGAAATGGACTTGCTAAGGGTATTAACTTTAAAGAATCTTGTTTATTGCAATGTATTCCTTGCATTGAGGGCAAGCAAAAAACTTTTTCCTTTCCTAAAGGTTCTTCCAGAAGAGCTACTCAAAAGTTAGAGTTAATTCATTCAGATCTTTGTGGTCCAATGCCTGTTCCAAGCTGGAGTGGTAAGCGTTACATTTTAACTTTAACGGATGATTTTTCTCGTAAAACATTTGTATTTTTTCTTAAAACTAAAAGTCAATCTGAAATTGTTGAGAAATTTATTGAATTTCAAAAATTTGTTGAAAATCAAACAGGATTAAAAATTAAAAGAGTTAGGACAGATAATGGTAGAGAATATTGCAATGAAGTTTTAAACCTTTTTTTTTGTAATAATGGTATAGTTCATGAAACCACCATTCCGTATTCTCCTCAACAAAATGGAGTTGCAGAACGTTTAAATCGTACTATTATTGAAAAAGCTCGTACTATGTTACAAGATTCTGGCTTGGATCAACGATACTGGGGTGAAGCTGTTATGACAGCTGTATATTTAAAAAATATAAGTCCTACAGCAGCTTTGAGGAATTCTTTACCAGAAGAGTTATGGTCTGGTTCTAAGGTGGATCTAAGCAATTTGAGGGTGTTTGGATGTAAAGCATATGCTTTAATTCCAAAAGAGCAACGTCGCAAGTTAGATGCAAAATCTAAATCTTACATAATGATTGGTTATTGTGAACATTCAAAAGGATATAGATTAGCTGATCCTTTACAGCCAGGAAAATTTATTAAAGCTCGTAATGTTGTGTTCTTAGAGAATATTGCAGGAATCTCTAGTTTAGATAATAAACAAATTAATGTCATAAATCGTTTAATAATTAAAAATGAATGTGATACAGAACCAATTTGCAATAATTTTAATGAGTCTATAACTAGTGATAGAGAATGTATTCCTTCAGGGCAAGATAGAAGATTTGATTTATCCAAAGATATTAGTGCTACGGATTTTGAAAATGGTAATGATAATATTACTGTTAGCAATACTAGCGAAAGTAGTTCGACTCTTCAATCGCCACTGAACAATGATGATACTGTAGAAAATATCCAGGTTGAAGATGTAACTCTTGGTAGGCCTGGACGAACTCGTACACTTCCTATTTGGATGAAGGATTATGTAATTGATAATTATGATGAGGCAGTGCTTTTAAGTACAGAACCAAAAACTTATTCAGAAGCTGTTTCTTGTAAGTTTGGTCAGGAATGGAAAACTGCTATGGATGAAGAATATAAATCTTTAATGGACAAAAAGGTATGGGAATTAGTAGAACGACCAAAAAATAAAAATGTTATACAATGTAAATGGGTATTTAAAGAAAAGAAAGATAGTGCAGGTAACTTTGAAAAATTTAAAGCAAGGCTAGTAGCTAGAGGGTTTACTCAGCAGTATGGAGTAGATTATAATAGTACTTTTTCACCTGTCGTAAGACATTCTACACTAAGATTGCTACTTGCCATTGCAGTACAACGTAACATGGACATTGAACATATTGATGTTAGTACAGCTTTTTTAAATGGAGAACTACAAGAGACTATTTATATGGAACAGCCTATTGGATATGAAAATAAAGATAAAAATACAGTGTGTTTATTAAAAAAGGGAATTTACGGATTAAAACAAGCTAGCCAGTCTTGGTATAAAAAGGTTGATAGTATATTAACGTCCATTGGATTTAGGCGTGCTAAATGCGAAAATTGTGTGTACACAAAGAAATGTGATGGTAGATACGTTATTATAGCTTTGTATGTAGATGATTTTTTTATTTTTAGTGAACATAATATAGAAAAACAAAAACTGATTAAGACACTGCAATTGCATTTTGAAATCAAGCAACTAGGAGAATTAAGGAGTTGTCTAGGTATCAAAATAGAAAGGGATAGAAATAATGGTACTTTAAAAATATCTCAACCAGAGTATATTAAACAACTTTTAGAATCATATGGAATGACACAATGTAAGACAGCAGCTACCCCAATGGAATTGAGTTTTGATCTTAAAAAGGTAGATAAATGCGATAAAAGATATCCTTATCAGGAGTTGATAGGTGCATTAATGTATTTATGTGTTTGTACTAGACCCGATATTGCTTTTGTGTGTAGTAAATTGGGGCAATTTAATAATGGCTACGATGCGACACACTGGCAGGCAGCAAAGAGAGTGCTGAGGTATTTAGCAGGGACAGCATCTCATGGTTTGCTTTATAAGAAGAGTGATAAAGACATTGAAATTTATGCAGATGCTGATTGGGCAAACGATGTTATAGATCGAAAGTCATACACTGGTATTTGTACTATATATGCTGATTGTTTGATTAATTGGGAAGCTCGTAAGCAACACACCGTTGCTTATTCAAGTACTGAGGCTGAGTATTACAGTCTAGGAGAGGCTGTAAAAGAAAGTAAATACTTAAAGAATTTTTTCATTGATATTTTTGATTGCAATTTGAAACCGATTGTTGTATTTAATGATAATTTGAGTGCTCATAAAATTGCTCAGAATGAACAGAATCATAGAAGATCAAAGCACATTGATGTCCGACATCACTTCATCAAAGATGCGGTTGCTGATCAGTTAATAGAATTAAGATATAAAACTACTGATGAAATGACGGCGGACATTTTTACAAAACCCCTAGGTAGTATAAAACATAAAAAGTTTGTCTCCTATCTCAATGTAATTGACTGTAATTTTTGACACCTGAAATGTACATTTACGCAAGGGCAAGTGTTAGATATTTATTTAATATGCTCAAAATGTACATTGCAGAATGTATCTTTAAAAGTATTTATAATTTTCAATATTATTAGAACGCATCCTTTACTCTATGATCAACTTTCTGTCTGTTTTGTCTGTGTAACTTTTTCTTCTATTAATGATGAGTCATGTTAATAAAATCACTTCTTTCTAATAAACTTTTATTTTGTAAAGCCCATAATCTTAACACTAAGACTTCGCTGTCTATCCGTCCGTCTTTCTGTCACCAGGCCGTATCTTAAGAACCGCGATAGCTAGACAGTTGAAATTTTCACACGTTACATATTTCTGTTGCCGCTATAATAACATATACTTAAAATAAAATAAATTAAATATTTAAGGGGGGCTCCCATACAACAAACGCGATTTTTTGCCCTTTTTTGCTCGATATCAATAATGGCAACAGGCAGGCACTTGAAATATTTACAAAATACTCAGTTGTGTTTTTACTTTAATAATAATAAATATGAAATTTGTGTACCTACTGTTGTTTACCTAGTCAATGGTACGGTTTTTATAGTAGTTAAAATGTTATGAAATTAAAGATGTCACAACTGAATTTAAATCTTTAATCGGTAATCTTCATTTTGGTACATATAAATTATCGTTAGTCAAGTCGCAAAAACTCGAGAAGTGAATGATAGAATGCAACGAAATTTTGGTAAATTGTTATACGCACGTCACAGAAGCTTAATCATAAGTCAGTAAAAATAGATCTTTACAAATAAAATAAAAATAACTTTATTCAAATGCACTTGAAATAAGTTTTGAATCGTCCAACATTTTTACCTACCATCCATCAAGACGTCTTTTAACTGACAAGAAGAACGGGCGCAAGAAACTCGTCAGCTTTAACAGAAGTAACATTTACTATATATACGTTGTCACCGTACGTTATCCACAAAAAACAATAAGTATTATTCTATTATCACAATAATAGTAGTGTTATGGTTTCATTACATCGTTGATTACAACAAAGTTAACAAGTACTTGTTTTAAATGGGTATACTAAAACATTGCAATGGTATACAGCTAAAGCACCCATTGTCACGACCAGATATTATAAAATCTATCAAAGTTACATCAAATATTTTATTATATGTTTTTGTTGACGCTTATAGGCACTTGAGTATTTTTGATTGCTTAAAAAGACGGTTAAGGAAAGTGTACGAACCGCATAAAATATAGACGGAATAAAAATAATAAATAAGAAGAAAATATAGCATTCCTTCTCGTGACATAGGTAGCTTAGCTTATGAGTATTTTTATTTGTTTTATTGGAAAAGTACTACGAGACGCAGAAGATATAGACAGAGGCTTTCCTTCTTGTAACATAGGTAAGGTTAAGAGAATATTTGTTTATTTTTTGATATGGAAAGTTTACGGGACACAGAAGACATAGACAGACGCTATGTCTTCTGTGTTCTAACATAAGACTTATTATGTCAAAGCCTAGATGATATGCAATACACTTGTGAATGCTCATATATAGGTACTAAAAAGAACGGATTCTGCAAGTTATATGTAGCGGATAATCAATGTAACCGCCAAATCTTTCCCAAAAATTATTTCTCCAATTAAAAAGTAAATTATACCTCATGGATAGAGACTTGCAGTTAAAAGAAGTACATATCTGGACGGAGGCCCTTTCAAAAAAACAGAAGACATCATAATCTCCGTGTTTGATAGGCAGTTTGGTGAATTCGTAATTTGAAAAATGCTGTGACCATTTTGTGTGTTACGGTGATTATATCAAATATCATTGGTCGCATTTAAGACATCCTAACTGTGATAGGTTTTTTAGGGTCTCTATTCTGTAGAACTGGATCTTCAAATCCCGACTAAATCTTCTAGGCGGCGCTACTGAGATGAAAACTTAAGGGTATTGAGCTAAATTTAAATTGGATTCCAGGCCACAGTGGTATAACAGGCAATGAATCAGCGGACTCGTGTGCCCGGATTGCCGTCACTAATGGTTCCATCAGTTAGCCCATTTTCATTTGTAACAGTCGTGGGAAAGACACTGGCAAAATACCAGAAGAAAGTCCGGTAGACAGTATTTTGTTGTACAACCAACCATCCCAAATAGACCCTGTTTCTCTGATCAGGGTAATGTCTCCAAACAGGTTGTGTCAGTCCTGTACCGCTTAAGAATTGGCCACTTGAGTACACTAGCCTATTTTGCTATAGTTACGGTTAAGGATGATTGCTATACGAGTTCGGCCTAGATGAAGGATCCGCCGAACACATGTTTTTTGCCTACCTCAGTTTCTCTACACTCTTTATGATGTCCTGCCCCATTCTGTACCCCGACCCCTAAATGTGAAATGCATCCTACACTTATAGTTAACATCTCACTTCTAAAAACTATTAAAGGATTCATTACCGATAGTTAAAAAAAATAGTAATTCCGTACATATGAAAATATGTATGTTTGTATATTCACTACCTTAAATGCCCGCATTGTCCACAGTGTTGTGTATGTTTTGTGTGTCATTATGTTTGTCCAAATATGTGTTGTTTTGTTCCAGAATCTTTTCTTTGTCATAGAAAGGGACAGTGCTTCCCAAATTCTTTGGTAATTACAAACCACGTGAAACTGGCAGAATTGTACGAAAAGTGCAACTGAGCCATTGCAAAAGAAAAAAAAAGAAGAATCTTCTAGGCAAGCGCTCATCTTAGATCGCATCATCGTTTACCATCACATGGATAGCAGGCTAGTGCTAACCCATGTATTATAAAAAAACACACACAGCTTATATTGTAAAATTATTTTGACGACGGTTTTTGGTACACGGTAGCGGTCCTGCCTTTCGCTCTGGTTTGAAGAAGGCAGATGTTTGTGTGATGAATACGAGCATGTGTACCTGAGTAGTGTGTATTTATATATATTTCTGTAAATATTTATTTACGTATGATATGTCTATCCGTTAGCCTAGTATCCATAACACAAGTTTTAGAAGTATTTACTTTGGGATAGGCTTATTAGTGTGACCGTAAGAAATATTATTATTATGTTTATTCGGACGAAGTTGGAACTGGTCGTGTTGAAAAAATCATTTCTCATGTTTATTTTCAGCGGTCTTATATATCCTGACTGCGGACGAGTATGCAGCTGCAAGTTAAACTGCAGCCTACATGCAGGCAGAAAAGCTTGCTATAGTTACTTTCATTCACTAATAGTGTGTTTCTACAATGATGGGAGCTCCTGGGGACTTTGCTAGAAAAACACTTTATTTATTATAATCATAACCGGTTCTAGATATAAATCCTCTTTGTTTTTGGAGTTCACTCCTTAAGAATTGATTGTCATATAAGGCGCCTGGCATGGAGGTTAGAGAGACGGAGATCGATCACTACGTGCTAAAGCATTAGCCCGCCTGTCCTTGAAAATTTGTAGAATTTATAGTTAATTTTTCAGCCACCAGCCGCGCTGCCGTCAGTAAGTAGTATCTGCGAAGTAAGCTGTTTATGAGTACAAGTAGATAAAGTTAGTTGAAGAATGTACAAATTTTCTTCGCGGCATATTGGTGAGAAAATAATCGTGCTCAACTTGGCGATTGCAGCGCCTCACTTATTTTTCCCATATTTCTGGGACACTATTTTCTACAGCAATCGTTCTCCTTCTCTGTAACCTCTATGGCGCCCGGTATAAAAAAATATGAACAGTAAAATTTAGTGATCGAATGACAGCGATACGTTTATTGTGCTCAATCTATAGTGCGCACCTTTCACTTTTATTTTTAAGTTTTGTTTTATTATTTTCTGTGCCTGTCCAAAGACAATCATTCTTAAGTAGTAATTATTCTAGTCGTGCATCGGTGCTGCCACACACACTTTTTTTCTTAAATATGTTGCAAATAGTTTATAAGCAAGGATTTTTCTCTATGAGGAAACTATAATAGTATATAGATATTTTATGATTTTTTATTTTGCAATTTCAATTTTATCTTCTAATAAGTAAAAATCAATGTTAGTATGGTTGTTCCCATTGTTTAAATGGTGATGAAAATTTCGTATTAATTCCAGGCAAGGTTTGTATGCAGGGCCGTCCTTAACCTATTGGAGGCCCTGAGCATATAAGAATAATGGGGCGTGACTTTGACAGAACACTTATTTATTACGCGAATAGACAATGAAAGTTGATAAACACGGTTTCAGATTTTTTTATTGACTGTCAATAGATGAATACATTAATAATAATCTAAAATAATCTAATAAAATTGAAAATCCAGCCTTACTGGAGCAGTTGGGCCTATTAGTTCCTACACGTGTACCGCGGGACGAACTGGGGGCGGTGGCGCCGCGACGGCGCCCGCGCCTTTTACGCCGGCCCGTGTCGCGCACACGCCGCGGCGCAAATGCCCCTACTACGGTACGTGCCCTACAGTTGATCGGTGATATGCTCGCTCAGCACGATGATGTTGACTTGTTTGCAGATAGTTTAGTCATTATTTGTAAAAAAGTGTATCCGTTTTTGTGTGTTTAGTTTATGCCTATTGGTGTTTGTATTAATTTGTGTTTGTTTGTATTTGATTATTTAGTGTTTATTATGTACCTATTAATTTTTGACATTTTTTTATATCATTTAAATTGTATGACTTGCTTGTGTGTTGGAGGCTTCTCTGTAAACTAGCATGGTAATTGAATATAAAATAAATAAATAAATAAATGGGGCGATTCTCACATATATATAAGCATGCTGAATTTCGATAGCCTTATTTTGGCGAGAGTAGAGTAGCTTCGCGCATGCAAAAGTTAATAAGCAAGTCGATAATTTAGTCATAATTGAGGTTCGATTTACTGTAATTAAATAAGTTTTTCAGTAATAAATGTCGGTATTGGTTTAGGGATCTGGCAGGAACTAGGGGGCCCCTATGGATCGCGGGGCCGTGGGCATTTGCCCAGAGTGCCCAGTGGGAAAGAGGAGTTTGTTTGTATGTATAGTCAGCAAAAATAGATCTGCAAATAGAGCATTGCAAAGCATGCTAGATGCAGCTAGTATATGAAAAATACTAAAGAAATCGACTAGAGAGCAACTTGTAAAGTTGCTCTCAGTTCCGCCTGAGAATACTAAAAACACGACTAGAGCACTCAGAGTTCTCAGCTAGGACTGAGAACGGCTTATCAATCGTTTCGATTTTTTCTACAATTTTTTTAATACAATTATTCATATCATAAAGATACTTCTATGTTTTATTTACCAAAATAGTGAATTAACCTAGTACACTCAAGCCTTGGAATTATGTCACTATCAAAGTCAACTGATTCACAGCATGGCCAGTCTTGCGTCTATAAGTGAACTGGATAGGTAATTCTCAAGTTCACAAAATAGTCCGCAAACCGATGTGAGAATTCTGCAGAATTAAGAAACCTTATACTGTTATCTTTGATTATCTGTGCCAGTGTTACCATACGTGAATTGACTGCGAATCTGGTTTTTAAGCATTATTAGTGAAATTAAATTTTCATTAAGTATCGTTTGTACGAATAATTGTGTCGCAGACAGTTCATTCGCCTCTATATCGAGGATTTGTCTGGGAAACCAGTTCTATAAAAATGTGCCACTACTTTATATATTGATGTCTGGTTTTTTACTACGACGCGTGTATCTGCTACGTTTTTACGACTAAATCGGTATGTCACCGATTTTAAATTAGTTTATTTTACACGTCGAATTAATTATATCTGGTATGTATTTTTAGAAAGAAAGAAAGAAACATTTATTTGTATTCATACATACAAAAACAAAATATGTATATAAAAATACAAAGAAGGACAAATGTGAAAGAAATAAACATCTATCTATTATAATTAAAAAAAATATACAAAAAAAAAGAAAAGAAAGATATCTTTATACAAATATGATGTGTTTGAGGCCAAATGAAACCCCTGTCTTAGCATAAAAGCCTTTACGCCATGTAGACGTTCGATGAAAGTTTCTGACGCCATGTCTTTTTATAGAAAGACACTTGACCCATGACGTTTAATCGAAAGCTCGATCTGGCGAATATTATTTATTTCATTCGATTGTTCGTCTGAAACTGACCTAACCTTAATATCTGTGGCGGTGGGTAATCAATCATTTATCGAGAAAACAAAATATTCAAGTTTGTAAGAAAGTAATATTTACTTACGAGCTTTCGATTAAAAAACTTCTATAATATATTTCGACACTTAGTCGCGACAATGCGATTTACTATTCAGTATTCAGTAATATATGTTTTAAGTTATCAAGAATAATTTCCATCAAAGACATAAATGTGAAATGAGAGAACTTTTAAGGGGTTAATAAGTGTGTTGGGGTTTTTGGGTTTTGTTTGGTAAGAAATATTATTAAGACTTTCGTGACCCTTTATTAAAAATTTCTATTTGTCGAAAAAATAAAGATGTAAAATTATAGGCCCTGTGACAGTCCAAACTAACCAATCAAATTGATTTTTTGTCCTTGCGACTTCGGACTTAGCGTGTTATGTCGCTAAGTCCGAAGTCGCAAGGACAAAAAATTCGACAATAGATCTTAATATATATAAACTACCTGTCACAGTGTTTGACTGCGATTAACTCCGTAACTACTGAACCCATTTTTCTAATTCTTTTTTCATTTTGCGGAATTTGGTCCCACTTAGAACATAGGTTAGATTTCATTTTAATTTATAATACAGCAACGCTTGACCCGATCAGCTAGTAATTTATAAATAAATAATATTATGAAATATAATAGACAGAAAGGGGTAAAAATATTTGGACATAATGAGGCGCCTAAAAACGCCTAAGCTGGGTAAAGGATCTGGTGGCTCTTAGCTCTTAGGTTCTCCAAAGAGTGCGTTACGTATGGCGCGCCAATTATATCCAACCAATGAAAAACTTGCATCTAATGGGTTGGGTTCAAATTCTTCACATGTCCTTTAAGATAACTTCAATATAGCATCTGTTCCTGCCTAT
This sequence comes from Calamotropha paludella, assembly GCA_927399485.1. Lineage (NCBI taxonomy): Eukaryota > Metazoa > Arthropoda > Insecta > Lepidoptera > Crambidae > Calamotropha > Calamotropha paludella. The sequence goes on from OV656822.1 coordinate 2,411,554, forward strand.
GATCTATAATTGCAAAGACTATATAACATTTGCAAGGGCTTAATTATTAAAAGAAAAGTTTATAACACCCTGTATTCTGCCCTGCTTAACATATGATAGTCAAACATAAATCTTAACAAATAAACTAAGCGTCTGTCAAAATAGAATAGAAAGAAGTGTCATTTTAGTTAAAAGAAGAGATGAAGTAATATTAATAGAAATTAAAAATAGAACTCAATTGAAACAGGCACATTGGAACATTAAAATGGATGGACGATGGACAGGACATATGTTAAGAAGAAAGACAAGAGAGATGGACCAGAATAATACAGAGTGGTATCCAAGAGACGGTAAAAGAAACAAAGGTGGACAAACGAAAAGATGGAAGGGGATCTAAAAAAAGTAAGTCCAGGATGGATCGCAGTTGCAAAGGATAGAGACAAATGGAAATCTATAAACACTTTTCAGTCCGCTATTTCGCGCCCCACCCCTCTCAACAGTCCCAATGCTGTGCGAATTGTGATAAAAATTTTCGGCACTCTTAGATAAAAATGCCGTTTTCTCAAGATGGACTAAGATAAAGATCAGATTTATATCAGTGTATTTAATACTTTTAATTAATTTTAGTAATACATTAGGTGGGTTTTGATGACTGTTTTGTTGCTTATAGTCCAGATCTATAGATAGGAGCAGAAATTTAGTGCTTTGCTCACAGCGCAATCCGTGCCCCTACCCAAAAAAGTTCGCCAAGCTTTTGTCCTTACATTAAAATATAGACACTTAATACTGCAGCCACCCATATCATAATGGAATGTGAAGGACCAAAAATCTCGGCTCGCTGGGTAGCTTCCGGGAAGCTCTCACTAAAGTGAAGGCGCTTGGAGCGTTCCTGGCAGAGCTGAGATGATATTGTCATATAGTATTTTTGAGTTGCAATTGTAAAATAGAGTTGGGAAACCATTGTGATCTAAGGTGGATAACATCATACATAATATATTTAAGTACTTAATTCTTTTATATATGACATTATATGTATGTAAATGTATGTTTACTTACATATAATGTATGAGCAATAGATATAGCTCGCGTTTTCTATTTCCATTTCAATGCACCACCGATATTCTATCAGTTTCTAACTCTCCGATTGACTGGTACAGAATGCCTATTGACATCCATCCGCCACTTGTATATATTTTTGTGTGCAACAAAGTTAAAATAAAAACAATAAATAAATACACATTATGACGGGTCCTCAAAAAATCTGATTACAGCAAAACTATTCTGTGATTTTTCTGATGTCCGTTATACATTTCAATTGCTATTCGTGTGACGTCATCAGCTAGGTGACCGCATGGACGTATGGATGACCGGCTATATAAATTAGATAATAGCACAGTATCGAAAAATAAAGACAAGAAAAACATCTAAAAACAACAAAGCACTAGGGAGATAACGTGTTTTGGTTGGGGAACTCTCATTAAATCGAAGTTTGTACCAAGTTGTAGTCAGCCGCCTATCTTAATTATTTCGTAACGAGGTTACTAAACTCGGCGTCAAAAAAATCGCACCTTATAAAAATCTTATTCAAAAATTCCTAAACCTTATATAGAGGATAGTGTTAGGTATCATTAGAAAGGTAACAAAAAGGAGCATCAAACAACAATTAAGTGCAATCTTTTTTTTAATTAAAATTATACAAAAAGCATAAAAATTTGAAAAATAATAAAAAATCTTAATTAAGTCCTAATTAATAATCGATAATTTACAAAAAAAATGTACAAAAAGTGTCTTAAAATTAACTCAAAATCTAGTGTTACCCCCCCTTGCCCTGATGACGGCTTCCATACGGTCCCTCATAGACCTCACCAACTTCAGGAGCTCTTCTTGAGGGATAAGACCCCATTCTTCAATCACCGCGGTTTGGAGTTCCTCTAGAGTCGAAGGAGCCGGATCCCGAGATCGAACCTTACGTTTAAGATGGTCCCAGAGGTGCTCTATCGGATTCAGATCAGGACTTCTCGCTGGCCACTGCATCACAGGAATTTGGGACCTCCGCAGGAAGTCGTTCACGATGGCTGCAGTGTGTGCGCGAGCGTTGTCGTGCATTAATGTGAACCCCTCGCCAAAAGATTCGGCAAAAGGGACCACATGCACATCCAGGATCTCTGTGATATAGCGGCGCGCAGTCAGCGACCCTTGTCCGCGAGCACCTCCGGTCCGGGAGACGCAGACCAGGTCGGTTTTGCCGGCAGCCGACATACCGCCCCAGAACATGCAGGATCCGCCTCCATATTCCACCGTCTCCTGGATGCAGGCTTGAGCGAAACGTTCACCCTGCCTCCGGTATACTCTTCTTCGTCGGTCGTTGCAGAAAAGACACACTCGTGTCTCGTCTGAGAAGAGAACAGCTCCCCACTGCTCAATGGTCCAATCGACGTGGTCGCGAGCAAACTGCAAGCGGGCTCGTCGGTGCGCTGCAGTCAATTTTGGACCTGTAGCAGCTCTGCGGGCTGCTATGTTCTTCTCCTTCAGTCTTCTTCTAACCGTGGATACACTCACGGTGCGTCTGCGAACTGCCTGGAGCTCCTGTTGCAGCTGAACAGCGTTTGAGAAGCGATTTCTCAAAGAGTACGACACAACGAACCGGTCGTCTCTTTCCGAAGTGCAGCGACGTCTACCGGACCCATGTCGCCGGATATAGCCACCGGTCTCTAAAAAGCGCTGGTAGACTCTACGAACCGAAAAACGGCTCAGATTCAGTTGCCGGGCGACATCACACTGCCGCACCCCTGCTTGCAGTAGTGCAACCACTTGAGCGGCCTCATCAGCTGTAGTGTCCATTTTCCAGATGTTCTTTCTTCAGTAAAATCAGTGCGTGTGTCCCCTTCAACGGTTTAATAGCGAATGACCCACATTGAACCCGTGTTGACCTCTTTATACCCACAAAGTTAGCGCAACTCGCGACTCTCCCGAGCAGCAAAATTTCCTTAGAATTTTTGTGACCCTTTATTTGTTGCTTTAGGTTTTATTTGATAATGAAAAATAATGTTTTTTTATTAAGTTAATTAAGTAACCTTTTAAATAAAATTATAATTAATACGACTGCATGTGCATATCCAGAGTTAATGCCATTTGAACGTGATTTTCTTAGAGGTGCGATTTTTTTGACGCCGAGTGTAATTAGAAGAATCCTTTTGGCACACTTATGTTAATGAATTGTTTGTAGTTGTGGTTCTTAACAAGATCCGAAAATATCTGATATTTATGATATTATATATACAGTAGATCCCCGGTAGTCCGACAAACATTTTGCAGGGCAGTGTCGAACTATATACTATACGAATTTGTCGGATTATAGAGTACTGCCTAAGACCCCCTATAGTCCGAATTTTTTAACAAAAGAGTACCTTGTAATCCGACAAATTACAGATCCAATGATAAGATTACAAATCATACTTCGTTATGTATGTCAAATTTAAGTAAACAATGAACACACGCTAGGCCGCAACGCTATCCTCTCGCATGTATGTATAGAGTCAAACTAAGCAATCAGAATAAAAACAATACCCTACGTGTCGAGCACAATAGTGATGGTGCGTACAAGTTGTAACTTGTTCAATCGTGAATTAGCGAATACTTGTATGTATAAGACGATGTCGGATTATAGGGGGCGCCGCATTAGCCAGGGGCCGGATTACCGGGGCTCCACTATAAATAAATTACGTGTCGCGATAAACTCCGAAACTACTCAACCGATTTTGATGATTTTCTTTTTCATTTTGCTGGATTCGTTCCTACTAAGCCACTTGCCAGTGCGCTATCGCGCGGCCCACTCCGCTCAATAGTCCCAATGCTGCGCAATTGTGAAAAAAAATGTCGGAACCTTTGATAAAAATGCCAATTTCTCACTAAAAAGTAAAGCTTTTTAAATAAAGAATCCACCACAAAATATTTGGATCTCTGTAACTCAAAAATTAATAGTAATTTTAAAATAACAGCGGGCCACGTGAAAATTTGAATATGGTAGCAATTGCTCCCGTGGACTGACAGGTGGTTAGGACAAAGGATAGGTTTCATTTTAATTATCAGCACAGCAACGCGTGGCCGGGTCAGCTAGTTATATATATAAATTTTTGATATATACCGATCAAACTAATTCTTGTAAATATTTTGTCATTTTTAATTTAGTGATCCTAAAATTTTGGTATTTATCAAACAAGTCTCAATTAGAATGGAATTCAAATGAAAAGAAATACATTTGTCTCGCCTTTCGCACCGACGGACTTTATATATATTTCTATAAATATTACATATTTATAAATATGATGTATGTACTTAAACTTATATATTAAAAAAAATATGAAGAGTAAAATTAAGTTCATTATTACTTATATGCCGGGGACTATAATGCTGTCATTACATCACAAAATTTTACTCTTCATATTTTTTTCATACCAGGCGCCTTATATAAAAAAATATTCTTAAACTCCAAAAAAAAAAAAACAACTTATTTAATAAAGAATTTAATTACAAATTATATTTTGGCCTTATTATCGTCACTTAATATTAGGTAAACTAAGGCCAAGCTTTTTTTTATTTTTAACGGGAAAATCCCGTTACAAATAAAAAGCCCAATGAGTTGAGCGTTTAATATGATGCTCTGGCGCCGGTCGGAGAAATTTGTATCCAACATTGCAGTTGCGATAAATTCTTTAACTTTATAGCCCATACGCGACAGTTGGGCAAATAAAATAATTATTGCCAACTTAATAACGCTTTTTTAGCTGTTTTCGTAAAAACTATCCTCATTTAAATAGTCTCGTATTTAGCATTTAATTATAACTGGGCACTTTTTGAGAATTATAGATATTCGCTTGATAGTGTTACAACTACTACTATACTAATATAAGAGACATTTTAAGCTTTTAATGTTTAGTAGAAAAAAATCCTGAGCATTAAGATCATGGGCAAAAGTAAAAAAAGTGAAATGATAATGAAAAAAACCTAGAATTAATTTGTCGTAATATAATTATTTTATAATTTTAAGGAAGATATATTATATATACTTCAAACCACTTGTTAGACTTAGTATAATTTTTATCTACATGTTTTGAATTAAAGGAAATTTATTTTTTGGGAATTAATTAATTTAGAATAACAAGCGACTATAAAACAAATGAAAGTTCATTATTTATTTATTTCTAAAATCATCAACTTCTAACTATATGATTAAAACAAGCCAAATAATTAAAAAAAAATAAAGCTAAGAAGATTATTTAATATTCGTCAATAATCTTCGAAGAAACGATACAAACTACGAGTAAAAATCACCTCTTTTTTACTTTTTTTGTAATATATTTCCATAAAATAAGGCAAAGGGTCTACAGAAACAGCCTAGATTTCAGAAATTTCTTTTCTTATTTAGATGATGAGAGCTAAGAATGCATAAAAGAATAATTCACTGCCTTAAGTTTTAATAAAGGCATAGGAGTTTTAATGAAAACGCCGTGGACTTTTTGAAAGAATGGAAAAGGCACCTTCCGCTGTTTTATTTCACTTACGGACACTTGTACATGTTCACAAACAATAGTTATTATCTACAATTATTTCACACTAATTTTTGCAAAAACCTCAATTTTAAGAAGAAATGCAACCAATTAATCTAACTTAATCTCTTCTTTTTCATAATCGGCCGAAGACTGTAACATTCTAACACTTACTTTTTAAATTGCCAATATGCTAAAGTAATATTAAAGTGTTGTAGAAAAATTAACTATCGAACAATTGATAGTTCCTACTCGAAATCTCTCATAGATTGAGTGATGTGGGACCCTCCGATAGCCTATCGATACACAATCGATTTTCAGGCAACACAAATATTTGTATATCTAACACATTTATGAATATTGCATGTGCGTTTTTTTTATTCAATCCTGACGAGAGTACTTTTCAGAGGCTGTGTTGACCGAGGTAATGAGCCTTTCGCACCGACACGACAGTCCTAGGTTCGAATCTCGGAAGGGGCAGATGTCTGTGTAATCAATACGAGTATTTGTACCTGAGTCATGAGTATTTATATGCATTTTTTATTTTATTTATTTATTTATAAGGTTTGTCAACGACTGCTACAATTTATTCTTACTTACTAAACTTACACAAACTTATCATCTAATTGTACAATCTGTTACAGACAAACACCACATGCACTTAATTAAATAGTTCACCCAACTAGAACAATAATTTATCTATCCTTTTAAAATTAAATTAAATTATATTTAATTAATAATTATTAAATATCTAAGTATCATATATTTATGTCTATCCGTTACACTAGTGTCCACGAAACAAGCCTTACAGTGCTTACTTTGGGCTAGGCTAATTGATGTGATTGTAACATTTTTTTTTTATTTTAAATAGGTAAACGCTTGACAGCTATCTCGCCTGATAAAAGATACCTATTCACTCGTGACTTGAAGACCCTAAATTGTATGTGTCATTAAACACAGACTCAAGCAAGGAATTCCACTCTTTAGCGATACAGATTATAAAATTGGAACCAAAACACTACTCTTAAGTATATCAACCATATAACGGTGGCTAAATTAGTAAGTCGGGTGGTCCGATGAAAAATGGAGACGGCAGAACAAGGCTGTGCAATTCTGCTGCACACTCTCCGAAATTTATCCTATAAAAAACGGATAGGCTAGCTATTATTATTCAATAACTTAATATACAAAAAAATATAAAAAAATCCCAGAAAATTAGAATTTCTCTTTTGTATTTTACTTACTCTACCAGCGACCAAGGTCACCGATTACGCTTTAAGACTGCATACATTGTAATAACGATATTCGGAAAAGAATTTGTAAAACCCATATAGTAGAACGCCGATAATCCGAATTAATCGGAAATAGACTGGTAATAAAGAAAAACGATCTGTCACACATAGAATACACTTTATTGGAGCGGAGCGAGCGAAGCTCCCATAGATTAGCTTCAATGGCACAATGTCTGTTACGCCATAAGTTCCCGAGTTCTTGACCGATTTTAATATTTTTTGTGTCAAATCGAATCAACAGGTTTAGGACCGAATTTTGAAATTCGCAAAAATTCCCATCAAAACTTTTTTTTTTCTTTTTTAGGTATTACGCTCCGCTCCAATATATGGTGCTAGCGTGCATATGCTTAGCGACTGCATCGCCTAGTTTAATTTAACAAACACAGTTCTACAATAACGCTCAGTTAAACATCTCGATCAGAGTAAGTAACATGTAGTATCTTGCCTCTAGCTTTCGACCATAACAGTTGAAATATATCTGGACTCCAGCGAGTTCTAACTTGTTACAACAAAACAAAACAAAAATTATTTGGTTTTAATTTTTTATATTACGCGCCGGCGTTCGGATAATCGGCGTTCTACTGTATTTGGTTTTCATTAAATTATATTTTTGCTCTACTTTACATTACTACCCAGATTGTTTCCCAGGTTGCTTTATCAAGGGAGAGTACAGGCACCGCCGTCTTACACTAAGCTGGGGCCCTTGGGCATACCAGAATTAGAGGCCCTTTTGGAAAGTAAAAAACGCTAATTATACTATAGTAGTTTATGATACTGTTGCATAATAAGGGTTCTTATAACACGAGTGTGTTTTAAAAAAACGAGCCGTAGGCGAGTTTTTTTATAGTATCACACGAGTGTTATAAGACCAAGTTATGTATAGTGTCATACACTACTTTATCTACTTTCATACTATAATACGTAAAACAATATTGCAAATAAAACGCTGAATATAACAACAAATTTTTAAATGTCAAATGTTGGCGCCAAGGTGCAAATATCGATTGCGCATGCGTGTTGCGTCGTCACGGACTCGTTCATTAAAACCTTTTTAAAGTAGAGGTTCAACCTCCTTGGTCCAGCTGGAGGTTGTATAGGTGTATCGTTATGATAAAAAAGTTATATTATGTTACAGGTATCCATACAAGACCTGTATCGTAATGAAACTTTTTTTTTATTATTTTTGGCCTGTACGTAATGTTTGTCATAAGCATTTTGTTTTCAGTTTTAGAATCTTTGTATTATAGTATTAGAGTAGATAAACATTTTAAAAATAAGTTTAATCATTTATTATAGAAAATCAAATACAGTATGATGTTATAAATACGTCATTAATGATATTCGAATGCTGCTGTTTTTTGGTTCTGATTACGATAATGGTTTCTTTCGGGATTTCTGTTGAGCAAAATCTTCTATTATATCATTAAAGTCAATGTTTTGAAGGATATCACTTTCAATGCACATAATTGACAAATTACTTAGTCGTTCTTGTAACATTGTTGTTCGCAATTCATTTTTTATTCTCTTAAGCTGCGAAAATGACCGCTCTCCACTGCAATTAGTAACCATCAAGCAAAGGAATATTCTTGTAGCAATTTCTACGTTTGGAAAAGTTTCTTCCAATTTATCTGCTTTTATTAAGTTATGTAAGGTTGAGATATTTAAATCCGCCGATCGCTTTGCTATGTTTTTTAAATATTGACTTAAATGAAAACATTCTGTTTTGAACTCATCTGCATTTATGTCTTCATGATAAAATTTTGCAAATTCTTTGCATTTTTTGGTCAACTCATCAGATTCTATTATTGTTAACTGACAAAGAAAACCAAATCGACTATCAATTTCTTGGTATGCTGCAGAACGTTTTTTTAAATGAGTAATTAATGTGTCAATTATGGGAATGAAAGTATCTACACGAAACTTTTCTTTGCCTCTCAACTGTGCCGTCTCTGATGATCCTTCAAAAAAAGTGATGCGTGTGCTGCGAAATCGTTTTCTTTCAAATGTGTCTTTGTAGTCAGCATATGGATTTTTTTCTTTAGCAGCCGTTTCGTACTGATCAAAATTATCGCGTGCGGTATTGGCATAACTGATCAGAGATTCGTTAAGTTTCGTTACAACGTCCATGGTCATAGTGCTATTCTGTAAACTTAGATTTGTTTTATTCATAATTCCCAAAAGATCATTCCATATTTCAGTTAGAAGAGCAGTCTCAAATTTTTCCATTTTTTTTGCTAGGCTTTGGGCTTCCTTTCTAGTGTCTCCTGGTTGATTAATGTCACTTGCGATTGAACACAATGCTTCAGAAATATTTAAATAACCATTTTGCAAAGCATTAATAGCATTAGCACGTGCAGACCATCTAGTTTCCGAAAGAGACTTCAAGACTCTATTTGCACCTAAATGTTCTGTCAAAATTTTCCATCGTTTTGTCGAAGCCGAAAAAAAATTAAACAATTTTTGTACAAATTGAAAGAATGTTACTGCTTCAGTAACACACTCAACAGCCTGAACACCCACTAAATTTAGCGAATGTGCCGCACATGGAACGTAAATCGCAAATTCGCAAACTTCTTTTATTCTTGACTGAACACCAGAGTACTTTCCAGACATATTTGACGCATTGTCGTAGCTCTGCCCGCGACAATCTTTTATAGAAATATCAAGTCTTTCAAAAAAGTTTAAAATGGTATCTGCTATATATTGCGCATTATGTTCATCCATAGGCAAAAATTGCAAAAATCTCTCAATAGGCTGTCCGTCTTTTACGTATCTAACTATGAAAGTCAGTTGGTCAACGTGGGACAGATCTGGTGTAGAATCTACGCTAATAGAGTAGTACTTTGCTGTTTTAAGTTCATTGACAATGGTTTTCAAAACTTGCTGTCCCATTAAATTAATAAATTCATTACAAATATTTGCCGATAAATATGATGTACTTCCTTTTCCACGATTTCCGCAGTTTTGTATGTGATCAGCAAGAAAAGGATCAAACTCACTAATCAGTTCTAAGCATCCCAAATAATTCCCATTATTTTGCGATCCTAATGTCTCATTATCACCACGAAAAGCAAGACCTCTTGAAGCCAAAAATTTCACTACTGCAACAATCCTCTTAAGTACATTCTTCCAATAGTTAATTTCTCTATTATATTGGTACAGCAACTCAGTATCAATTCGTCCAGTAGTTTTCATTCTTGCAACATAATTCATCATAAATTCCCTGTGCTGTAAACTGTTCTCATGCTCTATCAATAAGTTACTTATATGCTTCCAATCTTTATATCCATTAGGAGAACTTAAATTATGTCCAGCACCAGTAGTGGTATTAAATAGACGGCAGCAATAACAGTATACAGATTTCTTTGCTGGTGAATAAAGAAGCCATTTTCTTTCTAAAGACTCACCATTCGTCAATTTACGAATAAAAATATTTTTTGTCAAGCATCTTGTTTTTGTTCTACCATTTGAATCTGGAAAACTAGTAGAAGTTTCGGAGAAGTCACTGTTTATATTTTGGAAAAACTCTGGCCCTTTTCGAATCCAAATATCACGGACTTTTTCCGGTAAAATGTCGTCACAGTAAGTACCCGGGTCAGGAGACACAGATACATTCTCTAAGCTTGCAGTTATTAATTCACAGTAAGTTGAAGTCGATGGTTTAGCATCTGATGTGTGATTGTCATTTTCGTCACACGTAACCTCTTTTTCCTGGTAACATTCAGAGGTACTTTTGTCTTGCGGTGATGAGAATGAATAATCTCTCGGCTTATTTGTTTCTTCCACCGTAAAAAATGAAGTGAGTTTTGGAAGTTTTTCCGTTATTTCTTTTTGAGCTATAATTTTTTTTCTTTTTTGTGAACCACTTAAATATGTTCTTTTCGACATAATAAAATAATGTTTAAACGAACGACAAACGAACAAATCGAAACTTTTGTTTATCTTACTCAATTTTAAATATTAAATGAAACAAAATAACTCCACTCACTCATAACAGACTGAAAGTTTAATACATCATTCGGGGATTCCCCCGACCATAGACAATGTCGACATTTATGATAGGCCTTGTTTAGACGGTGCAGCTTGACTTTGGAATCGGAGTGATTGCGTGAGTGATCGCTAGATGGTGTTCTTAGTAAATTAGGTAGGATGCGTTCAGAAATATTATTAATTTGTACAGTAGGAATAGCCGCAGTCATCGATATAATAGCGTAGTATATGCCCACAGTATCTGTGTATATGCCACGTAAATACCTTCTTATAAGGTTACTAATTTGCGAAAAAAAGTAATGTGTCCGACAAAAATGTTTTGAGAATAAATGTGTGAGAGAAATTGTAGGTCCTTCGGGGCCCCCCTGAGAATAGAGGCCCTGGGCACGGGCCCCGTGTGCCCTTATGGTAAAGACGGTATTGAGTACAGGCTTCTTTTAACTGACAAGAAGAATGGGCGCAAGAAACTCGCCAGCTGTAACAGAAGTAACGACATTTACAATATAATACGTCGTCACCACACATAATCCACAAAAAAAAACAAAATTATTTTGTTACTACAATACTAATATTGTTATGATATCATTATTTCGTTGATTACAACAAAGTCAACAAGTATCTTCTAAGTAAGTATCCCTGAACGTTGCAATAACATACACAGGGAATAAACGCCAAATTCAAGAAAGCAAAAAGATGTTCTACTAACTTCACAATATTTTAATCGGGTCCCAACTGTTCAATAAATCTTAAATTGTTTTATCTTGCATTTTATTTAGTTATTAAATTGTCACTACGATTACTGTACACTACTGAGGATCACCAATTCGGAAATTAGAGGCCAAGAAAAACTGGCGACAAAACTCGGGCAGGAAGACCAACCTCCATCTTAAATATGTTGGCAGCTTGTGTGCTGAATACGATCATTTGGACCTAAGCCATAGATAGATTTTTATTTCTATAAATATTACATATCATAAATGAATGTTTGTAACATATGCTGAGTGGATACTTTTTCGGTGGATGTTATGTATCTAGTTTAAATAAAATTTTATCTGAGAGCACATTTTTTTGTATTCTATATAAATATATTTAAATTTAAATCTTTGTATCATATATGTATGTCTATCAGTTACCCTAGTATCCATAACAAAATCCTTACGTGCTGACTTTGGACTAGGCTATTTAGTGTATAATCTAAGATCACAGTGGTTTGTGTGTTTGTCTGTCCGCTCTTTTCCCCGCTCTTTTTCCATTGTAGCAATAACGTTACCATAGCAACGCGTTAACCGCAAGTAGTTCGTCTACCAGACGCTAGATGGCGCTAACGAAAAATGTTTGATAATAGGAAAAATTTAAAGAATTTTGTCCACCCATGCGAAGCCGGGACGGGCCGCTAGTTATTATGTATAATATTATTATTATTCTTAACTTTTTATTATAATTATGTAACGATTGATTATTAATTATTAATAATTAATAATAAACAACACTTGTTCAACACAATTGGTACAATAATTTAACCGGGTCATTAGCTTTCACTTGTATATTTATTCAGATGTCTGCCGTATCGTTACGGTGATTCGTCTTGAGTTAAACGTACTAAATGATTTTCAAACAACGATATGTCAACAGCCTACACTCTAGCAAAATACACCTATGTAAGACACTAGTTAACCCGGCTACGCGTTGCTGTAGATCAGTTATTAAATTTTGCAATATTTTTATTATAAATTAAAATTAAACCTTTGCTACGTCCTTAGTAGGAACAAATCCAGCAAAATTATAAAAAAATCTAAATCGAGTGAGTAGTATCGGAATTCATTGGCGTCAAACACTGTGACAGGGAATTTTTATATATATAAATTTGGACAAAACAAAAGAAGATAATGTTAATAAAATTCACCAAAAAGACCTGGATTAATATTTGCTTCTTTACTGGCTGATCCGGCCAAGCGTTGCTGTGTTATAAATTAAAAACGTATCCATGTGGACACAAATTCAGAAAATTTTAAAAAGAATCATCAAAATCGGTTCAGCAGTTTCAGAGTTTATCGCGGTCAAACACACACATAAACTATTTTTGAGTATAGCAAGGGTGTAAAAGTGCAAGAGGATATTCTTCTAAAAATTAAATTATATATATAACAATAGATTATTAAGTCGTGTAATATAAATCATGACCGCATCTTTTAATTATAAAATAAACATAAAAATATTAAAGTAAGCGTTGCTTTCACTGGTATAATCGATAAATCTGTCAATCTATCAATACGAGTATATGTTCAAAACTGTAATTTTTTGAGGACTTGACAAGAATGCAAACTCCAAGTCTTCTCCACTTCTTCACGCCATAGACATATCGAAAATATGAAATTACTAACTTAAGTTAGCGTCAATGTAGACTACCGATCAAAAGTTTTATTTATATACCTCGGGAGTAGTACTACTTTTCTGGATGATAGATACTCTATGTCCTTTTCTGGACCACTGACAAATTGTATGCGAAATTTCATGGTGAACAGTTGAGTAGTTATGGCGTTACAGTGCAACAAACAAACTCACTTTCGTATTTATTCATTTACTAGCGTTTACCCGTGGCTTCGCCCGTATTTTTTTTTATTTTTTTTCAATAAAATGTATCCTATGTTAATTCTAATACCTCCAAGAATATATGTACGAAGTTACATGATGATCAGTTTAGTAGTTTTTGCGTGAAAGCATAACAACCAAACTTACGTTCACATTTATAATATTAGCAGGGATATTCATATTCATTCCCAGGGGTTGGTTTTGTTGGTGGTAGGACTTGTTAATTCCGCCTGATTAGCTACCACCATCTTACCTAAATCTGCCGCCACAAAAGTAATAATAATACCAAACCCAACCTAACCCAACGTAAGCACTGTAAGGTTTGTGTTATAGACACTAGGGTAACGAATATATGATACATAAATAAATTTTATTCATAGTAATATAAATACCCATGACTCAGGTACAAATGCTCGTATTCATTGTACAACATTTGCCCCTTTTGGAACTCAAACCCAGAGTCGTCGCTATGAAAGGCTGGATCGCTACCGTTGCACCAACGGATTGTTATGTTCCGTAACTTCGAGGTGAGATAGTCTTTTCGTCCATGGTTGAGGATTCAGGGTGACGCGGTACAGTACAGGTGCCTTTCAGCCTTATCACTCAACATCAAGTGAGATAAAAGCATTGAAAATGAAGATAACTTTATTCAAATGCACTTAAAATAAGGTAGCCAGTCTATCCGTTTTTTATAGGATACATTTCGGAGTGTTCAGCGGAATCACACAGCCTTGTTCCGCCGTCCTCATTTTTTCATCGGACAACCAGACTTATAAATAGGCGCCACCGTTATATGGTTGATATACCAAAAGGTCGCACGAAGCGTTTTGCTTCCAATTTTGTAATCCGTATCGCTAAAGAATGGAACTCTTTCTCTGAGTCTGTTTCCTGATAAATACAATTAAGGGGTCTTCAAGTCACGAGTGGATAGGCAGGCGCGTCACATCCTAACTCGCATCGTCGCTTACCATCAGGCGAGATATAGGTCAAGGGCTTTCCTATTCACGATAAAAAAAAATTGTTTTGAATCGTCCAATATTTGTACCTACCACCTATTCAGGACGTCCTTTTACTGACAAGAAGAATGGGCTCAAGAAAGTCGTCAACTTTAAAAAAAAAGTCTTAAGACTTATAAGATAACATCAGACAACAGATTTTATAATTTATAAATAAGTAATTAAATTTTAGGGTGATATTATGTAATTATTCTATGCTGATTTCGAATTTGTATCACGCTCTCAGCATACTTCCATAGATAATACTAGGCGATGCAGTCGCTAAGCATAAAGCTACGCTAGCACCATATATTGGAGCGGAGTGTGATACCTAAAATTTTTTTTTTTGTATCGATGGGATTTTATGCGAATTTCAAAATTCCGGCTCCGTCACAATCTGGTCCTAAACCTGTTGATTCGATTCCGCACAAAAAATATTAAAATCGGTTAAGAACTCGGGAAGTTATGGCGTAACAGACATTTCGCTATTGAAGCTGGTCCATGGGAGTATAACCTCCAATAACCTGTTTTCTGCGCTAATATCCTATAATAGTTTTTTTATTCAAATTTTGAATGAGCGCGAAAGTATAAGAATTGGTTTGATTTTTATGATGATGTCGTAATAAACCTAACCATAACACCTTAAATAATTTTAAGACCGAATTATCGCAACTGCACTAAAATTGTTATCGACATTTTTATGTTTTCTATACCAATTTTATTTACGGGTATGTTTTGCATAATCCTATTAGTTACGAAATCGCCTGAAACTGAAATATAAGGTTTTTGTAAATTTTGTATTATCAAAATTCAAATTCAATTTTTCATTAATTTATAGACAGTGAGATTCTGTTCCGTGTTAATTAACTCAATGCTTTACGCGTAATTTGATTATAAAATCTAATATTTAAAAAGTTAAAGTATTGCATTATTTTCGAATCGAATTAAATTCAATTCTGATGAAGCAGTCAAAATCGCCTTCGAAACGTACGTTCATCTAGAATTCAATGAACTTTCCATAAAATAATGAAACGGTATTTTAATTCTTTATTAATGAAACGTTATGTAATATTTTAAAAATATTTTTTTTTTTCATTTCATTTGTATGAATCAATATATTTAGAATTAATGTTACGTAATTTATAGTATCTTAAAATTATTGACGTTAACACTTTATTTCAATTTAAAATATTAGGTAACCAGCGCTTTAAAGAAATAAGAAAAACTAATTTAATCCCATTATTGTGTTACCAACAGATTAAAATTTATTATAGTTATAAAAAAAAATGTTACACTTACATAAAATCGCTGTCAAAAATTGGTTAACTTTGCTGCCTTCGGAGCAATATTTTTTCACTGTATACTTCAACATTATGAGAACAACTTAAAACACTTTATCACAAAGAGGTTAAATTTATAATAAAAAAAAATAAAAACAAAAACTAAACTTGTATCACAGAGAGAGCATTGGCGGGAACCGCGCGCTTGCCACCGGTAGAGCCGACGAGTGCGCTGTAAAATGTCTATGGTATGAAGTCTCGTCTTGGCTGTATTCATGGCTACCTATGCACCGATATGCGACCGTTTTGTTAGATTGATGATGACGGAGAAAAAAAACTGAATACAATTAGCAAAACATTGTTTATGTTTAAATGAAAATGGAAATGAATTAAATTAATTTAACTTACATAATTATTTTAGCTAACTACAAACCGGTTGAAGAATAAATTATGTTAAAACATAATTAATTTGCATCACTCTCTGTACTCCTTTTAACATATTATTTAGTTTTATCTTAATATATATAATTCTTCTGTGAGTGTGTATGTCACTGAACTCCTCCTAAACGGCTGGACCGATTTGAATGATTTTTTTTGTGTGTGTTCAAGGGGATCTGAGAATGGTTTAGATTCACAAATGGTTTAGATCGCCCGGCAGATGGCGCTGCAGTCGGCACAGCAACGCGTGGCCGGGTCAACTAGTTTGGTTATATAATTTTAGATAACATAATTATATCTTGATCTTATTAATTTCCTTTTGCTCTACCTGCTCAGATTAACACCAAAAAACACAAAATTTAGTAACGATGGCTTATGTAGTTACAAAGGGTTTAAACACTCTTATGAGAGCCCTTAACTTAGTTATTTCGTGAACATGGCTCCTGAAAAAAACAAAAACACGGGGAAAAAAACGTTTTCGGCTTATGTATTTTTTTTCTATTTATTTAATCAGTACTGCCACATGGTAAATATTAATTCATTGTTAATTAAATATACATTTTGTTTTGTGTTCAGATATGCGGCACAGTTAAGGCGTACATAACATTCATTATATTACACTATCATCATCAGAAATATAAACAAAAATATAAAAAAGAATGAATTAAAAAGTTAATAATAATTAAATATTCATTAGACATTATTAGAAAACAAATTACAACTATCATCATATAAAAATAAAGCACATTATATACGAGTATCACATACATTACTCTGAACTCAAGTTAAAGCACTTGTGTTATGGAAAACAAACACAACAACGGTACCACGACATGACAGAAAAGTTTTTTTTTTACATAAACTCGGAACTTCGGAATGGCTTCTTTCCAAGGAGCGACTAAAAGGAAATTCAAAAAACTAAATCTAAATAATAATACACTCATTTGCAAAAAAAACGGGCGGTTTTGATTTTCATTCATCTTTAAAAAGATACAATACAAAAAAGATTTCAATCGTTTGTACACGTTACTGGCCGGTTTTAAAAATGCCGTGGTATTTAAAAAAGTACGTTCTAAATTAAAATTTTCATTTGATGCTCATTTTTACAGAAAACCCCTTTTTATCCTATATTTTTGGCGCGTAGTTCCAGAAGTTAACATCGACTTTCATAACTTTTATTCAATTTTCATCGATTAATTTCATATCCTTGACTGTCAAAGCTTTATTTATTGCTGTTTGGCTGTATCAAAAATGGTAGATAAAGTGGTAAAAGCTATTAAAATTATCGCGCTGCTTGAAGAGGGTTGCAGCCAATGCTTCGTGGCTAGGAGGCTTAATGTTAGTCGCTCGACGGTCCAAAGGACCTGGCAGCGATATCAGGAGACTGGTTCCGTCGAGAGAAGGCCTGGTTCTGGAAGAAAACCATGTACCCAACCACGGGATGATCGTTTTCTTGTGGGTCGCGCATTGAGAAATTGCAAATTTTCGTATGTGGATCTTAAGAACAACCTCCAAGAAGTAAGAAATGTGCATATTAGTCTATGGACGGTCAGGAGGAGGCTTCTCGCTGCCAATATACGCAGTCACCGCCCGGCCCGCGGCCTCAAATTACTCCGTGAGCACCGAGTTCACAGGCTTAGGTTCGCTAGAAATTGTGAATCATGGACTCAAGAAGATTGGAATAGGGTTTTGTTCTCTGATGAAGCCAAGATATCTCTGTTCGGTGAAGATCGACGTCGGCGAGTGCTAAGAAGACAAGGAGAACGCTTTGCAGAGGCATGTTTCGAAGAAATCACACCTTATGGTGGGGGCTCTGTTATGTTTTGGGCAGGAATAAATTCAATGGATCGTACAGAGTTAGTCTTCATTGAAAACGGCTCACTGACTGGGCATCGATACATAACGGAAATTCTAATTCCTCATGCACAACCCGCATTGGCCGCTCTAGGTGAAGACTCGATTTTTATGGACGACAATGCTCGCGCCCACCGATCTCGCGATGTTAAAGCGTATGTGCAAGAGGTCGGCATTCGTCGTTTGGATTGGCCAGCTCGAAGTCCCGACCTAAATCCCATAGAGCATGTCTGGGACGTTCTGAAACGACGTGTGAGATCAGTACAACCGGCTCCGCAGATCATCAGAGAGCTGAAGAATGTGATTATTGCGGAGTGGGAACGTATTCCTCAAGCAAGTATCCGGGATATACTCGCTAGCATGCCCAAACAAATTCCAGCTGTGATTTTAGCTAGAGGGGGTCACACTCGATATTAAACATTTATCTGCTTTTACTTTATTAAAGAAAAACAAACAAAAAACCTTTTTATTTTTACTTTATGAGAATATGCACTACTAGCGAACATACACTACTAGTGAGGTTTAGCATTATTTCCCATAAATTGTATCAAAATTTTATGAAATACTGATGAAAACGATTATTTGCTTATTAATTTACCAAATTGTGAGGATAAAACTACCTATAATTATCAAACAAAGCAATATTAACATTTGAAATGGTTCATTGCTTAGGTGCCCGTTTTTTTTGCAAATGAGTTTATTTCAAAAATCAAATGTTTCTGTTAATAGTCTCTAGCATCATCAATTCAGGTTATGTACATCCACTTCTAAAAGGAAGCCTTCTCCAAGAAAGTGGAAGGATGGTGCAATAATCCCCACGCTTGTTAGGCAGGTTGAAAAGATAGACGGAAGATAGCTAGACTATCCGTTTTTTATAAGATACAGGAGATTATGCAGCAGGATTGCACGGCCTTGTTCAACCGTCCCCTTTTTTTCATTGTACAACCAGATTTACAAATATTCGCCACCGTTATATGGTTGATATACCAAAGAGTCTAGACTTAGACTAGACAAAGCATTTTTTGTTCTAATTTTTTGATCCGTACCGCTAAAGAATGGAACTCTTTGCCTGATTCTATGTTTCCAGATAAATACCATTTAGGGATCTTCAAATCACGAGTGAAAAGGTACCATCTAGGTAAGCGCGTCACTCATAGTAGAAGTTGAAATACGTTTGTAAAATTCGACATTTTTGCCAGCGTCTCGGTAGCTCAGCGGGCAGAGCACTCGCCCGGATAGCAAAAGATCGTGGGTTCGAATCCCACCTGAAGGCTCGGAGGCGTAGTTGTTTTTTTTTCACGTGTATTTTATGTCTTATAGAAATATTTCATTGTGAATGCAAAAAATTAAATAAAAAACAGAAATACAAGAGCATTTCATTTCAAATCCATCACACAAACATCTGTTCCTTCCGGGACTCGAACCCAGGACACTTGCCTTCCGAAGCACAGAGGAGTTCAAGATAAAGAATTCAATGGTAACCCACCCACCACCTGCGGAATTATTTAACATACGCAAGAATTGTGCCAAGTAAAGTAATTATTAATTATGACAAAAAATAATTTTCAGACGACATAACATACGTAGTTCTTAACCAAAATTAAGTAGCAAAAGCACTTGTGTTATGGAATCAGATACAACGACGGTACCACAACACCCAGACCCTAAACAATATAGAGAAGTTCGTTTTTTATATTAACCCGGCCGGGAAGAAAACCCGGCATTACGGAGTAGCATTACCATGAAAACCGGTATGAGGGTCAGTCAGGTCGTAATGATTGAATAAGTGAAAAAGAGACGTTGGCAAGAATTGTATAGCAAGGTACAGCCTAGGTACTAAAGGGGAGGGTTCGTATCCCGCTTGAAACAAGCTTTATTCAACGTTTCTTTGTAACTTATTTAAATATATTTTTAGTGCTGTTGAAACACCAAAACTTATATAATCATGTAGATATACTAGTGGTTCTTTAATTTTTTTCTATTATTAAGTATTTTTCCGTTAGCGCCATCTAGCGTCCGGTAGACGAACTATTTGCGGTTAACACGTTGCTATGGTAACGTTATTGATACAATGGAAAAAGAGCGAACAGACAAACACAAAAACCACTGTGATCTTAGATTATAGATTTACTAAAACGTTATTCTTCATTACAATAATAATAATACCTATATCTTACATTCACACCAAATAGCTTAGCCCAAAGTAATCACTGTGAGACTTGGGTTGTGGATAATAGGGTAACCTACATATGATACATAGATATGTATTATTCATAGAGATATACATACCCATAAACACCCATAAATACCCATGACTCATGTACTCGTTCTTATCACACAAATATCTGCTTCTTTCGGGAATCAAACCTGGGATCGTTTAGCTTCAAAGGTAGGGTCACTCGGCCAAACCGGTCTTAATTATCAAGCGATCGATAAATGCTTGATAAGAAAATGCTTTTCTTAAGATAAACTAATTAACTACTAGATTTCTTAAGTAACTTCATTAGAAAAGAATCAATTTGTCTTTACGTCAGACGGACTTGACCTTGAACAAAGATGTTGTCTTTTGCTGTCCGGGCAATTTCTTTTCCAATCTGTTTCACTAGTTTACATGAGGTTTGTTCATGAAATGGAATATATAAGGTTCTGCTATCAATAAACAACAGACAGAAGAAAATGCGTAACGCACGCAAATACTCTGCCGCATATACTGTGGGCTGACTACACTAAGACAATACAGCGCTTTGCGTATCCAGTGCAATAATGCGTTTAGGGAGATGATGGGGCTGCCGCGGTTTTGTAGCGCTTCAGGGATCTTCACGACCTATGTGGACTGCTTCTACGGCGCTAACAGCGTCCTCAACATGATTGTAAGCAGGCTTGACTGCCTAGTACATCAACCATTTAGGTCTACCTTTTTTCGCAAAAAAATAAAATGCATAATTTTAAAACGCATACTAATCATTTGGCATAATTTGAAATAGCTTACTGGCTGGTAATGAATAAAATAATCCCTAACCTAACTTTACCTGCGATTTATGTCAATTTATGTCTTTTGATTAGTATGCCAAGTGACTTTATGTCATTTGATATTATGCGTTATGAATGGCTCCCCAACCATTACTGTATGATTCATGTGCATATAAATGTTTAGTGTTGTGCGCCTTTGTTTATATTGTAACGTTTGTACTAACATTAGATATAAATACCATTGTTACTAACCATTTGAGTCCAAGTTACTTGAAATAATTATATACTCTACTTGTACGCGCAATGGCCCAACCGTGAGTCTAAGTACGGATATAGCCCCGTCAAACTAACTTACTATACTCTGGCTTCGGTGGATTGTGAACTTCTGTAAGACTCCCCTCCACCCCCTTACCTGGCCTAGTATGCGGTAAAGGATTTAGGGTAAAAACCATCGACTATTCCAAAAAACCAGCGGGACAGGTGTGGTAATCACCGCAGTATGTTTTGTCACGCTAGCAAAGACACACGATGCAGTCTTCTTGGGTCATGGTTTCACAGCACACACATAACTGATACAAATTCCGCATTTGTCAATAATAGCGTATAATTCGACTTTCGTCAAAGACAATTCTTTCACCGACTATACTGCTCACTTGTCAGTCCGCTTCCGCGCGGTCCAACCCTCTCAACAGATGCTGCGCGAATTGTGAAAAAAAAATGTCGGACTCTTAGATAAAATGCTATTTTCTCACTAAATAATGAAGCCAGGACCAAACAAAAAATACTACTGAAAAGCTGATTAAACAAAGAATCCACCACAGGATATTTGGATATCCATAACTCATAAATTAATCGTAATTGAAAAAAAAAGCCAAGTGAAAATTTGAATTTGGCAGCAATTGCTACCAGGGACTGACGAGGGGTGTTTATTATCGGTAGCAGTTGCTACCGTGGACTGACAAGTGGCTATTATTTATCGCATCTCTAATAACAATATAAATAACAAGCATCGTTTTACATTATTTGATGCTGCCTTAATTTAACTACCACCATAAGCAAAAATATTTAAAACAATTATGTGATATGATTAGCGATCAACAAAGAAACTCAGCTGAGTACTACGCCTGGGTAAATTCATATTTATAAAAGTTACAAACTGACATACTTAGCCTAAATAATATACATTAAATGAATACAGATTTTGAAAAGACATTACGTAAAATAGACTTACATTTAATTAATGAATACGACACAATAACATACGAGAATTATATTGTAAATTTATTCCATTTACTATACTGCTACTGTTGATTATAGAAGTTGGTCAGTTATTGCAAATACTTGCACACCAATGTAACTAGTGGTAAACAAAAAAGAAGTAAGAAAATTGACGACCGTTTGGTCCCTTCAACACCTGTTTGTGTGACGAATACGAGCATTCGTACCTATATTTATATGAATATTACATATTATCGTGTCTGTGTGTATATATATTTGTGTGCGTGTGTGTGTGCCCTACAAAGAAATACTATAACCTCAGCCCTTATTTTGGAATGCCATAATACTCTCCAATCCATAGCAAGAAAACCAAAGTAACTGCTCTTCTCTTCGGTGCAATTTTCAATTGCTTCTCTAATTGAGTTTGGATAAAGCGTGTTTAATAAAAGTCATTAATGGGGGAAGAATAATGAGAACAAGACACTTGCTAGAAAAGAGATTCCTAAATAAGCCAGTACTGAAGGAAACTGGAAGAGGGTGTTGGTTGAGGGTTCTGAACTATATTAATTTCTAAGAGATGTGTGTGTGTATCTGTGTGTGTGTACTAGCTGACTAGACCACGCGTTGCTGTGTTATGAATTAAATGGAAACCTATCCTATGTCCTAACACATCCAGCAAAATGTTTCGGAGTTCATTGCGGTCAAACTCTATGAATATATATGTCTATCCGTTACATTACTATCCATGATACAAGCCTTATAGTGCTTACTTTAGGCTAGGCTTATTGGGGTGAATGTAAGAAATAATATTATTGCTATCTCTTACAGTTCTATCAGTTAAATGCAATGGACGTTAAGATTTGTTAGTTATTGTTAGCAAGAACAACAACTTCCTAGGAATGAAACAATGACGACGCGTTCACGGTATCATACGATTTACAATCCTGGAAATGAAATCTTGTATGTATGTACGTCATTGGAGAAAAATTGGAGAATAATTGAACTATTATTTTTTATTTATTTAGAAATTTAACAACTTGTTGATAAAACAGCATACAATATACCGCACCTTTAGAATTAAAATGACGTAAGTGCAAAACAAAGTGAGAATGACTTAACTATACCAAAAACTTTTAATTGTATATATAAAAAAATCTTGTCACAATGTTTGAACGCGATGGACTCCGAAACTTTTTTTCATTTTGCTGGATTTGTTCCAACTTAGAACATAGAATAGGTTTCATTTTAATTCATAACCAAACAATTTTTTAATGCAAATCATAATAACTGACCCACAGCAACGCGTGGCCGGGTCAGCTAGTATATATAAAAATTCCTTGATACAGTGTTTGACCGCGATGGATTCCAAAACTACTCAGCGGACTTCGATGTTTTTTTCTTATTTTGCTGGATTTGTTCCAACTTAGGACATAGAATAGCTTTCATTTTATTTTATGATAAAAAAAAATGTAAATTATAATAACTAACACACGAGAAGGACCTAAAGCCCCAAAGAGATTTCATTAAAAAGCTTACATAACAAGCTTATTTATCTTTAAACGTAGCCGTAATGTGGATCTGTTAGAATAGTCAGAAATCTTTTTTTTTATAGGCTTACTCTTGATCCCAATCAAGCCCGGGGGCCAAGACAGAATCCACGATGGAACGAACTAACCCAGAAGGTGCCTATTCACCCTGACTTTAAAAAGACGGCTTATAAGTACTCGGAAATACAGACGCAAGGAGTTCCACTCCTTCACTGTGCGCATTATAAAAGAAGTTGAGAAGCGCTTGGTGCGACAGGTAGGAAAAGCAACCAAAAGAAAGTCAAAAAAGTTAAGTCCAAAGTCGAAAAGTAAGTCATCAGGCAAAAATGTATAATTTTAATATATAAATTTTAAACAGCTTTACCTTTTTTGTGCTAGTATATTTTTGGTTCCTTATTATGGTGCCCCCCTAGACGTGATTACAGGCTAATCCGACACTGCTGACATAACTTATAAGAAGGTAAAGTGTCTTAATAAAATAAAGAAAAAAAATGCCAGTTATTTGGAGACAAAGAACCATTGACTTGTTTGTCTCCAAATAACGATCATTAGCGCGCATTCTCCGATTTATATCAAAGTAAAGGGTCTACCTTTTTTCGCAGAAATTCAGGACGAGTGCTCTAATCGCTTAGCTTACGAGACGTCTTCGTAGTCACCTAGGCTCGGAGATGAGCTTGTTTTTTACAAGCGTATTTTAAAACTTATAGAAATATGGGTCCATAATTTTAGAACGCGTACTAATCATTTGGTATAATTTGAAATAGCTTGCTGTCTGGTAATGAATAAAAAAATACCTAACCTGACCTAACCTGCAATGTATGTCAATTTATGTCTTTTGATTAGTATGCCAAGTGTCTTTTTGTCAATTGAAATTATGCGTTATGAATGGCTCCCCAAAGTTAAATATCCCGCCATAACATGACGCGACATTGGCCGTGTTGGCACAGAATAAATAAAGAGCCAGATAATTACCGGCTCGTATTGGGTTTATTTACATCTAAAATGTATTTGTATGAATAATCGCACGGACGGGGTCGTCGCACCCGCGGCGCACGCTTCATCAGAACTAGCTTAAGTGAAAACATACGGGATGCAATTTTGGACGTACACGTCGATTTCGTCTTTTTTGAAACTGCTCTTACTTAAAACTATCCTCAAATACTATTGGAGTATATGAGGGGGAAATGACGACACCGACAAGTGGAATCTTGAAAAACCTCCTCTTTTGGCTTTCGCTAAGAGGAGTGTTTTTGCCATAATACCCACGCTTGGCAGACGGATTTAAGATTGCAGTAAAGGATTATAATTCGGAATAAGCTGCTGCTCTTTTTGTGGTCTAAAGCGGTGTATGATCTAGTATTATTAGTCACCTTTATGACCCCTTGAGTGAGAACAGTTGGTGCTATTCTACTCTGGCCACTACACGGTGCGATAAGTGAAATACACGCCAAATATTTTTTTCTTGGAGATTTTCAACAAGAGTCAAATTTGTGGTTATATTTATATGTTATTAGTAATAAATTAAAATGAAACCTATGCTATATATATGTTGGATCAAATCTAGCAACATCATTAAAATATCATAAAAATCGGTTGAATAGTTTCGGAATTCATCTCGTTCAAACATTGTGACAGGGAATTTTCATTACTAGCTGACCCGGCCACGCGTTGCTGTATAATAAATTTAAATAAAACCTACCTATGTCCTAAGTTGGAATAAATCCAGCAAAATGAAAATTTATCCAAATCAGTTGAGTAGTTTCGAAGTTTATTGCGGTCAAACACTGTGACAGAGAATTTTATATATTTTTTTTTTATATATATATATATATATATATGATGGGAAAATAAGTTAACAATGTGTGAAACACATTATTAATATTCCCGTTAATCCCTTGTGATACACTAAATCAGTGTTATACTAATGGGTCCTCGTCCGTAACACACCGGCGAGGATCAATATCGATCTAATCCGCTTGTGTTAAAGATGTCATCTCAACCGATGGGAACACGAGGAAGATATATATCATTATGTCCACGTTTTGTGTAGTTAATTACTGCTTGCCATAATGTATTATAATAGGTATTCATTTTATACAATTCAAAATCAATATTTGTTTCCTTTGCGTTCCGAAACCATTGATCAGATTGCAATGAAACTTTGATCAAGTGTTCTGGATAAACCAGTGACGGAAACTGGCCCAAAAGTATATATAAGTACATATATAAATGGTTTTTCTTTCGTTTTTATTACATTGTTACACTATGGTTTCGCAACGCATGCCAGGTACAGACAGTTTATTATAAGTTTCATAAGATCATATAAAACTATAGTTTTAAGGTATTAATTCCATCACTAATCTATACATATAAATATCAATTACCGTGCGTGAGTCTCGCAAGGCATTAAAAAAGTAAGGGACGGATTGCAGCGAAGCTAAGGGAAATTATTGTAAGTATACCAAAGAAGATTATATATAAAATCACCAAAAAAAATCTTTGAGGAAACACAGCTAGTTAAGAGTTTAAAAGTGAATTTGGTACGCGTCTCTAAGCCAAAATTATATCTGTATATTTCATATCTTATACATGCGTTACGTGCGGTAATTACAAGCCCTCACCTTCGTCGAATCCTTTCTATTTATATCGCGGTATAATTTTATTGTGGACAGGCGCCTCCTCGGGTCCATGGTATAATTAGCTTGGCCATTATTTACTTTTTCTCGCAACTATATAATAGATGGTCCCCGCTTGATAATTAGTTCGCAGTCGCAGGGATTCCTTAAGGCTTCACATCTATTTTATTAAAAAAATTACTTTGTAAAATACAAAGTCGGAATATACACCCGCCGACTTTTTGTGCAATTTATTAGTTATTTAGAGTTTTAGAGTTCAAGTTTAAAAAGATGGTACATAAAAATGGTGCGTCTACGTTTAAGAAAAAAAAAGTCAAAATTAAAATAAGAACCCAACTAGCAAAATAATGTCATATAAACGTTAAGTTAACGTTTCTTATGCGACTTTAAGTGATTATGTGGCGGTCATATAGACATCAAGTTAACGTTTATAAAACGTCAAAAGGTCAAAACGTTAAACGTAAAATTTTATATAACTAAATAGTCATGTAGTAGTCCAGTAAAAGTCGTGAGACCGACTAAAACGTTTTATTAAAGGTAGTTAAAAGACTTCATTATGATTAAAATGGTATATTCATATTAAGCTATGACATTTATAAAACATT
Organism: Calamotropha paludella; assembly: GCA_927399485.1. Lineage (NCBI taxonomy): Eukaryota > Metazoa > Arthropoda > Insecta > Lepidoptera > Crambidae > Calamotropha > Calamotropha paludella. Next base: position 2,438,493 of record OV656822.1, read on the forward strand.
TTTCCACCATCCTTACTGTCAGTTTGTATTTTTCTCCAATTGAAATTTTAATATTGTATTGACATAAAAAGGTAATTATTGAGGTTTATTCTTAACATGAACAAGTGAATGTGGTATTAAGCACGTTTGGCACTAGTTTCTCATGGGAACTTTACTTTGTCGGTAATGTATGTGACGATATGTACTATTTTCCTTAAGCCCTCTCGATATTCGTGATTTTTCTGATGTATGAGAATATAAATTTCATATAAAATCAATCTTTAAGAGTAGCCATTTTTGTTTTAGTTATATATAGACTGCTATACAACTACTAAACAACAAAATAGTCATGTACACGTTTTGGTGTGACTATTGATAAGCTCCATGTTTTATCGCTAGGGTTCTCGAGGTGAATAAGTGAACCCCGTGGCAGAGTAGATTTATAATACCGAAATCTTGTACAGTACCTACGATATATGTATCTGTTAGGGCAGATTGTCGATACGTAAGAATAATCTTTCAAAATCTTTAAGTAACAACTAGCAAGTTTATTACCACGTTTTTCTTATCTCACTTTTCTTATTTGTTTGTCTGTCCGGGCAAAATCTTGCAACTTAAATTTGAGGCACTTTCCGATAAGCTAGAAAGCTGAAACTTTCAGGATAGTTCAGAACCCGATGACAATGCACTCTAAAGCAACTTTCAACTTTCCAGATGCACTTTCAGGTCAAATTTCGACAACTTTCGGCCACTTTCGCTTTTATATGAGACTTTATGTCACTTCTTTCTCTCGATATGTTTGCTGCTTAGTAACTCTTAATAAATTTCATCTGAATAAATAAATATCTTCATAAAAAAATTCACTTGTGTATTTGTGTATTTCATTTAATGGTGTCTCAAAATTGAATTGCAAGATTCCGTCGAAAAAAACAACAAAAAAACATACGAGAAAGCGAAAAAGAATAAAATAATTATACTAGATTTAAAAAATCTAAAAATCCCACGTTTTTTAATGTCCTAAAAAGAATAAAATAACCCTGCGGGGCAAAGCGAGGGGCCACTCAAAACGTGGGGGCGCATCTTTACAATAATCGGCATCAATGCATGTCATTCATCTCTTTAAAATCTCCTCTTAGTAATATGCGCCCCCACGTTTTGAGTGGCCCCTCGCTTTGCCCCGCAGGGTTATTTTATTCTTTTTAGGACATTGAAAAACGTGGGATTTTTAGATTTTTTAAATCTAGTATAATTATTTTTTACCTACATGTTCGCAAGGAAAAAATAAATAAGATTTCACTTTCATGGGTAAGTATAACGTAATAAAAAAAATCACCACCAATATAAATGCAAGCTACAAAATTGTAATTTAGCACTTACTTTCGAGATCTGGTGTATCTTTATTAAAAAGTGTTTGTACGGAACCTTTGGAACTTTCAGTGACCTTTCTTGACCAACGTTGGGGTTAAATTTATATGACTGAATGTCGGAAAAGAGTTATATTAAAGTTTTGTAAACACTAATATGTTTTATAATAGTCCGGGTTATCCACATTATATAATTGTTATATTGCCGTTATATAAATGTATTCCTTAAAACGATTTTGTCTTTTATATGACTTTTATCCAACCAAAACGTTTACAGGACTAAATTGATGTTAGGTAAACGTTTTTTATTAGACCATTATATGATCGTCATAAAAGAAAGTTGGTAAAACGTTTATTGGACGTACCAATACGACTAATTCGGTATACGACTATTATGTAAAATCTCCAACTTCTATACGACTAATAAGTAATGGTAAAACGACTATAAAACATTTAAATGACTGGAAGTCATATAATTTCTTTATTATATAACCATTTTGCTAGTTGGGAAGGCTAAAGTTACTGTTCAGAGAACAATAATAATTAATTTGTACATAAAACTAGCTGACCCGGCCACCCGTTGCTGCATATTTAATGAAATCTATCCTTTATCCTAAGTCTGAACAAATCCTGCAAAATGAAAAAAAATGGGTTGAGTAGTTTCGGAGTTCATGGCACTGTGAATTTTTATTGTGCGAAGCTCTCTTTTAGGCAACTCACAAATTTCGCTTGTCTCCCTCCTGCTACTTAACGGTTCAACCGATTCGAACGAATTTTGCGATGAACATACATGATTATAACCTGACGGACATAGGCTATGTAAAAAAATATAGACTTTACCATGGAGGAATAATCACCGAAAGAAAAATTCAAAAGCTGATCACAGCCAAACCGCTAATACTACATTGATGAAATTTGGCGCCAAAACTCACATCGTGGTCGTGACTAATGTGCAAAAAAAAGTTTTGAAATCGGACATACCATGGAGGAATAATCACCGAGAGAAAAATTCAAAAGCTGATCACAGCCAAATCGCTGAGACTACATTGATGAAATTTAGGTAAGGTTAGGTAAGATAGTGCTTCGCTCAGTATTTGCAAACAGCAGCAGCATTGCAGACCTAGTATATATACTAGCTGACCCGGTCACGCGTTGCTGTGGCTCAGTCATTATATGTTAAATTAGTATATTATAATTAATTATTCGAAATATTGAAACTATTTAACTCTTATGTAACTTAGTTGACAGCATAACTCATTTTTTTTTTAATTTAGAATGGGTTCGCTCTTGATCCCAATCAAGTCCGGGGCCAAGACAGAATCCACTACATCTCGGTTTTAAAAAATTGCATTTTTTTTATATATTAAAATAATCTATAGAGACACGGTGCGAGGAAGCGCAGCCACGATTGGTTCCCTAAATAAGTCGCGATGGCAGGCGTCGCTTATTGGTTCTTTGGTATGGATCACACGATGACGTTTTACCAGGGTGCACACTAGCTAGGGTTGCGTTTCCGAACACTTATTACACCTTTTAAGTTACCATTGGCGTTTAAACTTATAGAAAGTTTATCACATAGTTAGCTCTTTGGTTTCAGATTTGCATAATGTAGTAAGTAAAGAGGAATATTATAAGTACATTTTAGTACCATGTTATTTTATTTGCATGTTTTTCTTCGTACGCTTGACACGGGTGATACATTAAATTTCCCCACTTTCACTATGGTGCGAGGATATGATGTTAATGACAAGAAAACCTAGGCACTGTGGTGCGTTGCATTCCTTTAGCTAAAACATCGCTAAGCCACAAAATCACGTTTTGAGATATGAGCGAAAACAGCAGAAAGTAACTGCAATCGATTTTTGTTTGAATAGGTTCGCTCTCGATCCTAATCAAGCCCGGGGGCAAGACAGGATCCACGATGGAACCAGCTAACCCAGGAGGTGCCTATTCACCCTACCCTGGCTTTGAAAACGGACGCATTATAAATACTCGGAAATGCAGACGCAAGTAGGGAGTTCCACTCCGTAGCTGTACGCATTATAAAAGATGTTGAGATACGCTTGGTGCGATAGGTAGGAATAGGACAGGTAAGACAGGTAGCCCGCAGTGCGCCTGGATATGCGATGGAAAAAGGGAGATGGCGGTATGAGCACATGCAGCTCCTGAACACACTCTCCAAAGTACATTCTGCAGAAGACCGACAGACAGGCAACTTTGCGGCTGTGAGCTAAGGTGTGAAGCTTGCTCTTCACCAATTAGCTATCGCTAATGAGCCTCTCAGCTCTGCGCTGAATCGTGTCCAGTGCAGCAAGATCGTATTTTGCTAAACCTTCCCAGAGGTAGCTGCAATATTCCATGAAAAATTGGACTTAAGCTTTATAAATAGTTAAACGCTGTCCCGGTGTGAAATATAGCTTGACCTTATTTAGGACTTATTAGGCTTATTAGATGTAATTTGAGTCTTGGACTCGATGGTGGTGTCGAAGTTGAGGTCTGAAGACAACTCAATACCAAGATGCTGGTAACAGGTAGGTACAGATGTACCCCGTAAAGTAATATTTGTGCTAGAACTATTTCATAAACTCACAAGTAATAGAAATATGATTCTTAGACTGAACAGCTGAACCATCTTTTGTCAAATGATCGACGCTGTTGGGATATTCCTGTATATTCCCTTATCCTTTCTCCGCGATGGCACCTACGGTAATAAAAAGTCATGGCTGTCCTTTTGAATTTGGGAATAAACTCCTGGGAATAAAAAATAAAATAAAGTTCTGGGAAGAGCAGATGTTTATATATAAATCCGTTACCCTAGTATCCATAACTCGAGCGTTATAGTGCTTAGTATAGGCAGAACCGTCTTTAACCTATTGGAGGCCCTGGGCATATAAGAATAATGGGGCCCTTACGACTTTGACAGAACACTTTTTTATAAGTATATAAGTAATAGACTAAGAAAGTAGATAGACTTTTTATTGACGGTCAATAGTATAACGGATAATCTTTAATTTTAATGGGCGATTCACACACCTTTAAGATTATCTAAGCTTGCTGAAATTGGATAGCCTTTTTTTGGGCGAGAGCAGAGTAGCTTGGCGCATGCAAAAGCTAATAAGCAAGTCGATAATATAGTCCCTAATTGAGGTTCGATTTACTCTAATTAAATAAGTTTTTCAGTAATAAATGTCGGTATCCCTTTAGTGATCTGGCAGGAACTAGGGGGCCCCTTTCTATCGCGGGGTCCTGGGCATTTGCCCACAGTGTGCAGTGGGAAAGAGGGTTCTAAGTATCCTAATTGGTGTGAATGTAAGAAAAAAGTATTTATTTTTAATTAATATCTGCCCCCTCTTCTGACGAGGAATATATGGATGCCTGTATTTTAATTAGATCACTTTAAATTTATTTCAGTAATACAACTAGATCTTTTTTACTTTTTATGTCCATATTTAAACTCAGAAACATTCAATAATTTTTATAACTGTTTATCCCTTCGCGGGTACTGTTCAATGGGGACCAACAGGATTTTTATTAGGGTTCCGTAGCCAAATGGCAAAAAACGGAACCCTTATGGATTCGTCATATCTGTATGTATGTCACAGCCACTTTTTTCCGTAACTATAAGAACTATGCTGTTGTTACTTGGTAAGTAGATGTGTTCTGTAAAACGCATTAAGATTTTTACACAAAAATAGAAAAAAACAATAATTTTTGGGGGTTCCGCATGCTCAGAACTGACACTCAAAATTTTTTTTCATCAAACCCCGTATGGGTTATCTATGGATAGGTCTTCAAAAATGATATTGAGGTTTCTAATATCATTTTTTTTTAAACTGAATAGTTTGCGCGAGAGACACTTCCAAAGTGGTAAAATGTGTCCCCCCTGTAACTTCTAAAATAAGAGAATGAAAAAATGATAAAAAAAATTGGTTTGATCGAGATCTAGTAAGTAGTTCTTTCTAATTTACTTACTTACTTTATACGGAACCTTTCGTGCGCGAGTCTGACTCGCACTTGGCCAGTTTTTTTTTTCATAGAGTCAGCCGTTACGGAAGTCCATAATCTCAACTATTATATAACAAGAATCAACTCCCTGCTAGGGCACTGCAAACATGATTTTAATGATATCTTCTTAATAGAAGATCAAAAGTCAAAAGTTTTCGAACGTTAACCTCGTCTTAAAAAAATAACTGTGGATCTTAATTACTTCTGCAACAACGTAGAGAAGTAATGATAACCGATTTTGACCCATCCGACAGCAGTGTCTGTGAAAGTTGTTCAACTTTCAAAATCGAATGTCGAGTGTTGTCATACTAACCTGACTATGTTATATGAGCTAACGATGATATCCCTTACTGTCCGTGACCTGACCTTGGCTGGCATGGATACAAGCAGGGCTGTCAACTTTCGCATTAATTTTAATTTTAATTTAATTAAAATTTAATAATTTTTTATAATAAATTAATAACATATAATTAATAAATTTTTAATAATAACATTTCTTACAATCACACCAATTAGCCTAGCTCAAAGTAAGCACTGTAAGGTTTGTGTTATGGATACTAGGGTAACGGATAATACATAAACATATATCATACATAAGTAATATTTATAGAAATATATATAAATAGCCATGACTTAGGTACAAATGCTCGTATTCATCACACAAATACTGCCCCTACCAGGACTCGAAGCCAGGACCGCGAAGTGCAGTGACAGCAGTGACTGCCGAAGACAGTGCGAAAGGCAGGATCGCTACCGTTGCACCGAACGGTTTAATGTTTGTAAATGATGTGACTTTTAATATTTTATTTCTCAATCCTTGTCACTAATAAGATGACTGTTTCATCTTAATCGATCGCCTAAACATTTGTAAAAATGTTTCTTTCGAATATGAGAGGATGATCCTCTCATTGATGAGACAACGCTGGCCTACAGCGTAAAATCAGAAAGGTACTTGAAAATTTCGACGGCTGTTCACAAGCCTCGGTAGCTCAATTGGGAGAGCATTGGATCGAACTTCCAAAGGTTACGGTTTCGATTCTTGCCTCAGAATTCACTTGTGAGCCGAGTCGATTTTTTTCCAGTATTTTTCTGGGACTGTGGACAAGCGCGTAACATCCTAGATCGCATCGTCGCTTAACATCAGGCGAGATAGTGGTCAAGCGCGTGCCAATTTAGTATTAAAAATAAAGATCTCTTCCAGCCAATCAAGACTACGTAGGCGACTTAAAATGTAAGTGGAAAAATAAAATAAATAATAATTAAACAATATTATTAACTCTAAAATGTAACCTATAAGAAATTAGAAAAAGACCGAGTGATAATAATCTAATACGTACAATTTTTTGAATTAAAATAGGCTAGGACATACTCAATTAAGCCACAAAACAAAAGCGCTTGTAAATCTTCATTTATCTACTTATATTTAATAATATATATGACCCTCTTTATGTCTTTAATTTAATTTTTTGCATTCACAATGCAATATTTCTATAATAAAGCTACTGAGTCTCGGTAGCTCAGCGGTCAGAGCACTCGCCCGGATTGCGAAAGGTCGTGGGTTCGAATCCCACCTGAGGGCTATTTTATATCTTATAGAAATATTGCATTGTGAATGCAAAAAATTAAATTAAAGACATAATTATAGCTGGTTCCATCTTAATCGATTGTTTAATATTTGTAAAAATATTACTTTCGATGTTGAAGGTAGTTAGCGTTCAACATTGGTGGAGCGATACTAGCTCATAGTAGAAGTTGAAATACGTTTGTAAAATTCGACACGTTTGCCAGTGTCTCGGTAGCTCAGCGGTCAGAGCACTCGCCCGGATTGCGAAAGGTCGTGGGTTCGAATCCCACCTGAGGGCTCGGAGGCGTAGTTGTTTTTTACACACGTATTTTATATCTTAACCCTCTTTATATTAGTATACAAAATGTAGAAACAAAATAAAACAAAATATATATATTATTTTTTTGAAATTATTAAAGACAGGTTAGCAACCCTAGCTACAAACCAGCCTGCCGCCAGTATCCCGTTAGCGCTGCTGAATAATGTCTCCTCGGGTTACAAGGTGGCGCTTGTTAGCCAAAGTAACGCAGTATCATGACTCGCATCATATTAAGAGCCCCCGCAGACTACAGACTTTTTATCGGCCGTTAATTTAATCTGGCTGTCAGTATGAATATCTATTTTTGACAGTCTCTCTGTTTGTTCCGCCTAATCTCTGAAATGGCTGGACTGATTTTGACGGGACTTTTATTGGCAGGTAGCTGATGTAATAAAAAGTAACTGGCTACTTTTATTTAAGAAAAATTTTTTTTTTTAGAAAAATAAAGTAAGTCCAAGTACTGTCCAGTACCGCGCGTAGCTCACGCGCATGCCACTTTTTTGTTAAATTTCACGCGGACCAAGTCGTGGGTACAGCTAGTCTTTAAATAAAACAACTTATTTTGAGCATAATTTATATTCAATCCTGACGTTTCGACTCTTTTACAGGAGCCGTGATTACAGGATGACTAAGGCAATGTTCGTCATATATTTTATACTACCTTCACAATATTTTACCATAATAATAAGAACGATATTTTTTACATTCAAACCAAGAAGCCTATCCCAAAGTAAGCTTTGTAAGGCTTGTGTTGTGAATACTAGGGTAACGAATAGACATACATAAATGATACATAGATATGTAATATTTATAGAAATATATACAGTTACCCATGACTCAGGTATAAATGATCGTATTCATCACACAAACATCTGCCCCTTCAGTGACTCGAATCCAGAACCATCGGTGTGAAAAGCAAGATCGCTACCGTTGCACTAAACGATCGTTGAAAGTGTACGTGGCCCCAAAGCCCAACTTGTTAAAACTACCGGCAGATAAAAGTCTGTAGTCTGTGGGGGCTCTTATTCTAATTTATTCACTTCTATATTTTAGGCTTTAAGCCTGCTTGACACGGCGGCACCATACCAGCATATTTGTTTGATATGGGTATTGCATGAAGTACAACATTAAAAAAAAACTGGTTATAAATGATGAGTCATTGAAATGTTGGTCTTATATTCTTGTGCAGCGACTCAGGGAGTAAGATTAACACAACGTATCATAGATGGCGTTAGCTATACATTGTGCTTACTAAAACGCGAATTGGTATGGAAGCCTACCTCACGCATTCGCAGTTTCTTCGCATATACTGTCGTCCGTTAACTAAAAGATCGCTAAGCCTTATGAAATTATTTTTAATATGGCTTTTGAATGTAGAATCATATTTGTAGTTTTTGAAATCTATAATCTAAGATCACAGTGTGTTTGTCTGTCCGCTCTTTTTCCATTGTATATGCGTTACCATAGCAACGCGTTAACCGCAAGTAGTTCGTCTACCGGATGCTAGATGGTGCTTACGGAAAAATATTGAATAATAGAAAAATTTAAAGAATTTTGTCCACCCGTGCGAAGCCGGGACTGGCCGCTAGTATATACTCTAAGAACACAAATTTGTTGTTTGTGTGTTTCTCTGTCCGCTCTTTTTCCATTGTATCAATTAACGTTACCATAGCAACGCGTTACCGGGTCAGCTAGTAGTTCTAACAATAACATAAATTAAAAAAAATCCACATTTTTCATTCATACTTTAAAAAATGATTATCGGCGTTCGTGGGCGAGCTCACATACCGATTTTCATGTTAACGCCGCTCCAAGGTCTCGCGTTCGATTCCTAGCCGGTGTTACCGCCGTTATTTCTGAATTCCAAAACACAAGTACTTTGGTTACGTGAACTGGGGGGCAATCACCATAAAAATATGCAGTTGGATTGAAATTGAACTACTGCTGAACTTCAACTTTTACCTTTCGTATCGCGGTAATGATTTAACAGATGGTTGAGACGCAACCCGATTGAAGTTGGAACGCTGTGGGCAGTCATTATAATCTCTGTGGTGTTTCCTAACTATAGTACTACTTAATACCTAAAATACTAGGTGACATCTCTTTTGTTTCTAATGCGTCTACGATCGAACTTTGTTTGTTTCAACTGTCGAGTAAAAATTAGCGCGATACCGATTTCGTCCAAAGTTGGATTGCACTTAAAATTAGACTAGATGGAAAAAGAGTGGGAAAAGGAGCGGACAGACAAACACACAAACAACAAATTTGTGTTCTTAGATTATAGACTAGCAGCCCGTCCCGGCTTCGCACGGGTGGACAATTTTTTTTTTCTATTATTAAATATTGTTCCGTTAGCGCCATCTAGCGTCCGGTAGACGAACTACTTGCGGTTAACGCGTTGCTATGGTAACGTTATTGATACAATGGAAAAAGAGCGGGGAAAAGAGCGGACAGACAAACACACAAACCACTGTGATCTTATATTATAGATTAGAATTGAACCTCAGCGGTCCGTTCACATTGAAAAATAGCGCGATTGGCCTTCTGATATTTATATGATCTACTACAACAGTCAACCCATGGTCCTCGAAGAATAAACCCTCAGCATTGAGGCAGAACTTTTCTCTTTGGCCTTTGTTCGTCATTGATATTTACGGGGAAATCTTCGAGATGGCGTTTAACATTTTTATTCCATCTAAAAAAATAGTTTTCGTTCAACTAGATTTAATTCAATGACAATAAATAATGAACTTGCAGTTTTGCTTGTCTAATATTTGGTGAAATGTATAGTGGATATAAGCTTAGGGAACGACATTCCGAGGTCTCGGGTTCGATGCCCGACCGGGTCAATGTGAAAGAGTTTGACGGCCTCTATGGTCTAGTGGCTCGCATACTGTTCTTCATGGTATACCACTCCGAAGTCCCGCGTTCAATTCCCGGCTGGGTCATATAGAATAATTTGAAGGCTTTCGTGTTCGAGTGGCTCGTATACCGGTCTTCATGATAACCTTACTTCGAGGTTCCGGGATTGATGCCTGACCAATATAAAAAGTCAATATAAAAACTAACTTTTCTACATTGTCTCGTGTCTGGGTGTTGTGGTAGCATCGCTGTTTCTGAATTCCTTAACACAAGTGCCTTTATTATTTTTATTTATTACTAGCTGACTTGGCCACGTGTTGCTATAGCTCAGTTATTGTAATTTGCAATAGATTTTTTTTTATAAATTCAAATAAAACTTATCTATGTCCTAAGTCGGAACAAATCCAGAAAAATGAAAAAAAAAATCATTAAAATCGGTTGAGTAGTTTCGGAATTAATCGTGGTCAAACACTGTGACACGAAATTTTTATAGATACATATTTATGTAATGCATAATTATTATTTTTAACAGATGGACTTTAAACTTTACATATCTTTCCATAAAATCAGCTCAAGGTAACTGGTATATACATATAATGAACACCTTTTGAAAAACGCTTGTGACAAATCTTTTATATTAGGGGCTGTCCATTAATCACGTGAGGCTCGAAAGGGGGGGGGAGGGGTCTATAAAAAAATCACGAAATATCACAAGGGGGAGGGGGGGTGTAGTAATATATCACGTGTATTTATTTTTTCAGAAAACGCGCGATACTGAACCAAAAAGCGGCGTGACGTGTATTAATTTTTTCGCCAAACGCGTACAAAACGAAAGCAGCTTACTACTTCTGTAGTTCGATGTTGGCGCCGAAGTTAAGATCTGACGACAACTCTATGAAGGAACTCCTTTTTGTAGTGAAAATACACGCTTTCGTTTTGGAGGCGTTGAAATGGACGAGGTTACTGTCACCCCACTGGGAAACGTGGCTCAACCTCTGATTCGTTCGCTCAACCATGGCCACTCTCATCAATATCACGTCGTCACCGCTGGCTTTTGAATTAGACAGTTATCTCTCTACGACAGTACTGTCGTCTGCATACCCAACAATTCCAGGTATCAACAGGTCATTGATGTGCAGCAGGAGAAGTGTCGCAGAGAGAACAGACCACTGAGGAACTCCGGCATCAATAGCCACTAAGTCAGAGGAGCAGCCATCGATAACTACTCTGATAGACCGTTCTGTCAGGAAATCGGCTATCCAATTACAAAAGTCAGCGGGGATACCATACGCAGGAAGTTTGCGCAGCAGACTAGCGTGCCAAACCCTGTCAAAAGCCTTCGAGATGTCAAGTGACTCGGCAAGTGCTTCGTCGTGCATCTCGAGGGCCTCGCCCCAGCAGTGCGTCACATAAACTAGAAGATCCCCAGTTGAACGTCCACGGCGAAAGCCATATTGACCGTCACTTACTTACTGTTCAGCACTTTTTCCATTACTTTACATAGTATGGAAGTGATGGCGACCGATCGGTAATTGCATTGGTCGGCACGACAACCCTTTTTGGGTACTGGCTGCACATTGGAAAACTTTCAGGATTTGGTACGGTTCTTATTTTGAGAGAGAGGCGATACAAGCGTGTTAGTTAGCACAGGAGACAACTCGGGTGCACAATACCTAAGTACCCTTGCTGGTATACCATCAGGACCACTGACCTTATTCACGTCCAGACCAAGTAAGACTCTACGGACCTGCTTATTGTGAATTGTGATCTCCGACATTGAAGAATCACATCGAGGTATGTTTGGTGGTTGTTGAGAGCCGGTGTCTAGACGGGAACTGCTTGCAAACAGAGATGCAAATAAACCTGCTTTTTCAGTTGCAGAATGAGCCAGGTCAGGTTTCAGCAAAGGTGGTAACATAGGACGGCAGAAATTCACTTCGACTGACTTCGAAAGGGACCAGAACTGTTTACTTCCATTCGTGTAGGATGACAGTTTCGTCCCTATTCGACTGATGTGGTCGAATCTTGCCTTAAGAATGACCCTTTTGCATGACTTGGCGGCCGAATTATAGGCTCTCTTCTTCGATTGGATTCTCAGTGTGCGGATCTTGCGATCGCGGATATGCACCCAAGCCTGGTAAACAGACTGTTTTCGGGCCTCAGCACGAGCACAGGCCGCATTATACCAAGGCCGTACTTGTAACCGAGCGGGATGTCGGAGAATGGAATAAAATACTCCATTCCCTGCCGTCTGCAATCGCATCAGCGGTGCAGGATGGGTCGCTCGAAGGGAAGCAAGTTTGCCGCCAGGAATAAGATGCAAATAAAATACGCATCTCGTCCCAATTTGCTGACTCATAACGCCATACCCACCTCATGCTACTGGGGCTATCATGCGGAGGAGAGCAGATCGATACGGATTTCACCCCACAATGGTCGGACGACCCCAGTGGAGCGAAGACCGATACCGAATGTGTGTGGATCAGTTGTCAGCAGTAAGTCAAGACAATTGGGTGTGAGGCCAGCAATATCTGGACTTCGCGTCGCTTGGTCCACCAGCTGAGTAAGATTTAGCGCTAGGGCACGCTTCTCTCCCAGCATGGTTAGTATTCTGGTACGGGAACAGCCAATTTTTATGGTGAGCGTTGAAGTCCCCCAGAAAAACAGCTCCGCCGCTGGATATCGCACAGTTGCCAAGTCTGCCGCCTCTGTTAGGTAATCGTTGAGCCGAGTCGTCTCCCGATCACCGCCTTGCGATCGGTAAACACAGATGTAGAGCTTCTTCTCTACCCGTGTGTCCACCAGAAGCAAAATAACGGAAAACTCGGACTTTTTAAAGCATCTGAGACTTCTACAGCAAATGTCATTACGGACGAACACACAGACCCCTGCACTCATCTTGAACTTATGCTCAAGCGTGTAACCAGGGTAGTTGAGGTACGCCTCATCCGACGGGGTTGCTATCTGAGTGTCCGTTAAGAAGAGTAGGTGCGGCTTTTCGGTCTCCAGATGATGATGGACCGGATCGAGATTTGAGTGCAGTCCTTTGATGTTCGCGAAGTGCACTTTTTATGGGAAGAAGTGCAGCCTTTCTTTAACTTTCTTCTTGTGCTTCTGGATCATAGTGGTTAATGTTGGGGGGTTGGATTTTCAGTCGAGACGCTAATCAGTCGACCATTAAAGTACTCTTAGGCTAAGCTAACCACAGAATGGAACTCACCTGGAGGCTACGGGGACGCCCGAATCCACCCGAAATGGTCACCGGGTCCTCCCATCCAGTCGCCAACTGGCACGGTGGAGCATTTCGGGATTTTTCGCAAGTTGGCGGGGCAGCCTTTCACGCGTGGCTCACGCACTAGTTGGGCCCCCACTAACTGCGGTCGGCCAATGGCTAAACCGTAATTCGGATCCCGCTACCCTCCAGAATGAGATACCTGGTACAGCATTGCCAAGATACCAAGACCGGTCTTAAGTTGCGCAACTGACTTATTACCAACCCCCATTGGCACTGGTACTCCCGCCCTCCAACGGAACGCAGCAGAGCTGCTTGGCGACGGATTTCGGCAGGATGGTGGTCGCAAGCCAGGCGGCCCCTTACGGAGCCTACCACAGCTGCTGAGATCATCAGCCGTCACCACGGGCCGAGTTGGTCCGTGATGCCGTTGCCCGGGGTAGACCGCTAGGAGGTAGATCCCACCCACCCCAAAACCTGCAACCTCTATCTACCTCTAAACGTTATTATTGTAGTCTTTAATTTTCTATAATGAAATAGGATGATACTTATACCTGTATTTAAAAATATTAAAAAAAAAATAAGATTCTTTGTAGGTACTAAAAAATACACGTGATACAGTGTGGGGGGGAGGGGGTAGTCTGAAACATCACCATGTATCACCAAGGGGGAGGGGGGGTTAAAAAATGCCAAAAAAAACATCACGTGATTAATGGACGGCCCCTTAAGATAGCTGACCCGGCCACGCGTTGCTATGGTTACGTTAATTGATTATTAAAACTGTTACTCTTAGGCTTATGGTAACTATATATGGTAACAAACACACAAAGTATTATCATAATAAACTGATCTCTGAAACTTAACAGTAGGTAAATATACGTCATGAAATAACAGTCAGTTGGTGCCGTGTATGCAAGAAATGATAGGTTAAAATCGGTGGAATAATCGGCCGCATTGTTTATAGGTCGTATTAGAAACGCTTCATTAGTAAATCACGGGGCATAGCTTCTTTTTTTTCTTTTTCTTTATTTGCAGCTTGCACGATTTGTGCATTTAGTCAGTGGCAATTACATTGCCAGTTCTTGAGTAATTTCTTAATTTAATGATGATGAATGAACAGTTAAATATATTTTTTCCTAGGTTTCAGTAAATGTGTGGAGTTTTACTGAAACCTCCCCGTGGACTTCTTGAGAGAGCTGGAAAAGACAACTTCCGCTGCTTTGTTACACTTGCAAACACTCGTTTATGTTCACGAACACTTAGTGGTTAATAATCCACCATTATTACGCACTAATATCCACAACAATACAAATTTCAACAAGAGAAACAAAACCACCAACGTGACGCTTCCCGCTCCCGCTAAAAAGTCCCCGGGGCATAGCTTGAAAGGTGTAGTAAAAACTTTTTGTTTTCTTCTTTAAAATTTATAAACCTTTTCCATGCGAGAAGGTAAAAAGGTAACTATAAAAAAGTTCCTCTTAATAAGTCTTCTGTCAGTGTCTGTCAAACAGCAAGAGCATGGCGGGCAAAACCAAGTCCTTATGATGTAGTGATTACAGATTTTGAAATTCCAAATTGAGCTATGTTCACAGTGTTAGTTTTGAGTCTGTTTCTCATGGGAACTGCTAAGAAATTAACTGGGTTCGACACCGTCCATATACAGAAAGGATTTGCGATGTGTAGCGCATACGGGCATAAGTTGGTAGCTGCGAAATTCGGAAAGGAAACTCATTTGTTGTGCCTAAAATTGAAAGCTATAGGTAAGCATACATGCTTAAGTTTGGTTTAATATTATTTTATATGCCTAAAGAAAGGTTTTTCATTTAATTCCTTAAGAATTGTTTCATATATAGCGCACGGTAAGAAAAAAAGATGGGTAGTAAAATCAAACGTTAACAAAAAGTGAAGGATCACATTTCCACTGCGTTATATCCTCGCACATCTTATAGCGCTCCCCGCTCCTCAGTCCCAAGTACACATTTACTCTCTCTCTTTCATTCTCACTATAGCATTTAGTATACATGTAATAAATCATAAATAATAAAATAATAATATAAATAATAATACCATAATTTAAGTAATAAATTTATCTAGGTCTAGATAATCATATCTAGTTTGAGGGAAAAATAAAGCATTTTATGTAACTTTTATTACCTTGATTTTTAATATTGCCCCGTAAAATTTACGTTTGAGAAAATGACAGTCTGTGTGATCATCGGTGTTCTTCTTGTTAAGGCAAAGCAATATGATCCATTCTTTCGACAAATCTGTGCTGGTTGGCTTTGTCTGGCAAAGCATATATCTTCCATTAAACTCGGGGGCTACTTTAGATGGTGCTGCAAAGTTATAATTTTGTTTTAAATCAATATATTGTTTATGGAAACGATGTATAATATTTGAAAGTGTCGATATTTCTTGGTCTACTTTTTTCGCAGAAATTTTAAATGCATAATTTAAAAACGTATACTAATCATTTGGCATGATTTGAAATAGCTTGCTGGCTGGTAAAGAATAAAAAAATACCTAACCTAACCTGCAATGTTTGTCAACTTATGCCTTTTGATTGGTATGCCAAGTGACTTTATGCCAATTAAAATTATGCGTTATGTATGGCTCCTATATGTCTTGATTTTGGACGTTCCAAAGGATCTTGTTTTGAGTGCATTTGAATAAAGTTTATTTTCTGTTTTCATATAAATGATTAGTGCTGCATTACTGTCATTATTAATGGTTTTTGAATTATTGCACTACTTAAGTCATAATCAAGTACTTATGACCCGTCCGTTTTTAAGGCCAGAGTGAATAGGCACTGGTTAGCTCGTTCCATCGTGGATTCTGTCTTGGTCCCCGGGCTTAACTGGGATAAAGAGTCAACTCATTCAAAATAAAAAAAACTACAGTAAGGCATTTTGGTGACGACCGTTTGGTGCATTGGTAGCGACCCTTCCTTTCGCACCTGCGGTCCTGGGTTCGAGTGTTGGAAGGGGCAAATGTTTGTGTGATGTATACTAGAGTTTTTGAATCTGAGTCATGGGTATTTATATATGTTTCTCTATCATATATGTTTGTCTAGCCGTTACCCTAGCATATGGATACACAAGCCTTACAGTGCTTACTTTGGACTAGGCTAATCGGTTGTGAATGTAAGAAATACTATTATTTATTAATAAAAATATAATTATTTTATACCAAAAAAGTCCAACAACAAAACTTGTGTGCTTAATAATGCGTGGTCCTATTATCGGGATAAATTTACTTCTGAAATAGTCACAAGTCCTATATTATATGACTTAGAGTTTATATCTTGACATCAGTTTTTAGGTAATATCTTAGTGCATCTAAAATATAACAAACAGACTATGTTAATAGTCTACTGTTTTTAAACATTTGTAAAGTAAAAAATCATTTTCTTTTTTACATATTTTACGTTTCAAGTATTAAAAGTGTGGTTAATAAATGCATTGCCTCTGTATCATTCCCAAATCTATAATCTAAGATCACAGTGGTTTGTGTGTTTGTATGTCCGCTCTTTTTCCCGCTCTTTTTCCATTGTATCAATAACGTTACCATAGCAACGCGTTAACCTCAAGTAGTTTGTCTACCGGACACTAGATGGCGCTAACGGAAAAATATTAATAATAGAAAAAATTTAAAGAATACATAATTCTTTAAATTTTTTCTATTATTAATATTTTTCCGTGCAAAGCCGGGACGAGCCGCTAGTTTATAATAATAATTCTCATGTTCACACCAATTAGCCTAGCTCAAAGTAAGCACTGTAAGGCTTGTGTTATGAATACTAGGGTAACGGATAGACATACATATATGATACACAATATGTAATATTAATTAGAAATATATATAAATACCCATGACTCAGGTTCAAATACTCGTATTCATCACACAAACATCTACTCCTTCCGGGACTCGAACCAAGGACCGTTGGTGCAAAAGTCTACCGTTATACCAAA
The DNA here is from genome assembly GCA_927399485.1 of Calamotropha paludella. Classification (NCBI taxonomy): domain Eukaryota; kingdom Metazoa; phylum Arthropoda; class Insecta; order Lepidoptera; family Crambidae; genus Calamotropha; species Calamotropha paludella. The sequence continues at coordinate 2,455,789 of OV656822.1, forward strand.
CAGTATAGTATAAATTGCTACTCTATTGATCTTCTCTATAATAAAATTCCATTTTTCCAGGGTCTTCCCCGCTTACATCGCACCAATCCACGTTATTCCTTGACCCTGAGCCACCTGATGTTGACGAAGACAATTCCATCAGGTTTGTGACAAGAGAATTTAAATTTTACTCCCAAACTTTGTTTTCTTAAAAAAGCAATAGTGCAATGCTAATGGTTAGTTAAAGTATTTTTTATTTTAACTTGTATGCAGAGATGTTTTTTATGTATAGTCAGCAAAAATGAGCTAGCCAGTGAATTATAAACCAGGGCGTTCTCCCTGGCTGACGTGACGATGGCGTACGGCTTTCCTGTCGAGGACCCTGCTGCAGGCTCCGCGGAGGGCTACATCGGTGACGACCACAACTTCTATGGTGTACTGCATTTGGGTAAGCTTTAGTCATTCTATATCTATATCAACTGTTTATAATATAATAATATTTATATCAATAAGCCTTCTACGTACTAAACATGTGTAGTCCCCACACTAACCATACCCTGTCCTGTGAGGAAAGTAATCGGTTACCATAGCAAATTACGGCAAAATATTAGGTATACCATTTGTTAACAATTTAAATGAAATGAAGAACTAAACAATCTAATTATAAAATTAAAATAAAAACAAGAAATAAGTCTAAAACTATGAATGTTTCCTTCGACGCCACTTCGAGGTCCCTAATTCGATCCCCGGCTAGTCAATATAGACAATGAACTTATCTGTATTGGCAGGTCTGGCTGGGTGTTGTGTTGCCATCGGTCGTTATTTTTGAATCTCGCTATCCGGACGAGTGCTCTACCATTTAAGCTACTGAGACCTTACGAACTTTTTGAATTTTTCCATAATTATTAATGATTTTCTGATTTTCTAATTCTATGTAAACTTGAGAGACTCTTAAGACAGTATTTAAAAGAATTTTGATTTCTTGATTTTCAAGTCAAGAATTTCTTTATACCAGTTTAAGCGAAGTTTTTCTTTTCCAAAACAATGCTAACTTATTTTAAAGACGTATTAAACTTAATATCTGTTTGACTGAAACATTATTTATCAATTTGTATGTGTACTGTATCGAAAGCCTTCTAAAAGTCATTGATACACAGATAATATCTAGGTATCATCATCTCAATCTTAAAACTTCTGTTATAATACTTGATCGATGGTACTTGGCTAAAAAGCCTTTATACGCAACTTGCTGTAGATTTAGGCTACGTATTTAAAAGATGGCTAAATAATTAACTTTTCAAAATCTATAGGCTTTCCGCTTGCTAAATCTTGGCACTCCTGTGATTTTTACAGGAATATCAATAGGCTAAGTAATAATTAATGATTATTATAATAAACAGGTAATAAGACACTTCACGCCGATCCATACGGGCGAGATGACCCAAAGAAATCTTTCGGCGCTTTCGACAACGATTACATGGCTGGTCCACGGCTGCGACGCGACAAATCCCAGGTGATCAGGTGAAGTTTTTCAGCATTATAGGTAAGATTTTTTTTTATTTTGAATGCGTCTGGTCCCAATCAAGCCCGGGGTCCAAGGCAGGATCTACGATGGAAATACTCGGAAATACAGACGCAGGGAGGGAGTTACACTCCTTAACTGTGCGCATTACATAAGATGTTGAGAAGCGCTTGGTGCGACTGGTAGGAATAGCAACCAAGAAAGGGTGGTAGCCCACAATGCGTCTGGATGTCCGATGGAAAAAGAAAGATGGCGGTAAGAGGATATGCAGCTCCTGAGCACACTTTCAAAATTATATTAGCTAATCGGTATTTCTCAAGATCTGTTCAAAAAATTACGGCTACAGATTACTCTCGATACCCTTCTCATATCGACTTGTATTGCCTAAACCTCCAGGTGATATGGAGAATACTACATTTCCTTTTATGCTAGCATTGTTAGATTTTACAAGCTTTAATTCATTTCCCGGTTTTCGATTGAGTATGCTTATGTATATCGCGTGAGAATGCAATATTATGATGACAGGAGCTTATCTGATGCTGGAGCTGGAAGGTGGCCAAAGGAATTCCACAATAAAACGACATAACACAAGTTAATTTGGATTCATTTGATTCGTATTGACTAGCACTTCGATCCTATATGTAACTAGAGTCTGATGCTGGAGCTGGAAGGTGGCCATAGGAACTCCGCAATAAAACCACAACACCCCAAAGAGTTTTGGCTTTTTAACTTTTTATTTCGTTTTATTAACAAGTAATAATAGAAGCTTGTCTTGTCGGAGGAGTAAATCATTATCAACCTATCATTATTCTAAATCCAACTAAGGAAGAACATCAAGATTGCACATTAAAGTAATAACATTCTAATTGTCATTTTTTTTATTAAATCATATTTAAAAACAAATAAACTAGTAATGTCTCTCCTCGTTGCAAGACATGATGCCCAAGAATATATCATTTGTATTTTTAGAACCGATGACGAAGCCATAAACGGTGTTGCACTAATGTTATTTGAATTAAGTCAACAATGCTCATTTGAGCCAGTCTAATTACCACGATTAGATAAAGTCGGTGCCCACCTAATTACAAATGACAACTAATTATATTTCTATTAACGATTTGGAGGTCGTAAGACTCATCACGCCAAAATGGATCAGATTTGGCTGAAATTTGCATCTTTTGGTTATTATTTATCCAGATAGGATACTTTTTATCCAGATGAAAAGGTTTCTAGTTACCAATATCTGAAGACGATATAACATACCTTTGATCCTGATCAGGATCCATAAAAATAATGCTACACTACAACTACCAACATATATCATCAATAATTTATATCCGACAACAAAGATCCATGAGCTGTTAAGACATCAAATCTTACACCCTATGTTAGTAGATATTGTATAACTACACAGGAGTTGGATAAGGCACGTGTATACCATCAAAAGACAGTCCCCACTGTCGGCAATGCTTTCCAGAACACTCCTATGGCTGCCACCCGACGCAACTGTTGTCAACAAAGAAAACAGTTTTATTTATAAGAGAAGCTTCTATACGGGCCGCTCGCGCAAACACTCTATCCGTTACACGAGAGCGTCAGCTTTAGTACCGTTACACGATATATATAAAAGCCAGCTGCCTCCCCACCTCACTGTGCGTGGCCTTCTGTCTCGTTTTCACTCATGTCAGTGTGCGTGGCTGACATGGCTTTCAATCTCTTATTCTACTCTTTGCATCCACGCCGGTAACTTTGGAATATCCATTGGGATCAGCTGTTTCGTTTATTCTTTCTTTCGACTATAAATAAACCGTGTGTGTAGTTTTGATCGCTTAGTTTCTACGATTTCGTTGTATGTGTCTTTTTCGATATAGACTTGAACATTACTTGACGGTGTAGGCAGAAAGTTTGAAAACATTAACATAATGACAGGACTGGTTCAGCAGAAGCTGAAGAAGCGCACAAGAAGATTTTTCTGTGATTACAGTTGATTTTGCCTAACCGGAGTTTGGAATAACAAATTCCTTAGAGAAACCCCAAGAAATAGCAGCAATTTAATCAGATCCCTATATAAATCTTAGAATCCATATAGACATGCCAAAACCATCTCGTAGAACGACTACAACACTTGAACTAGAAAGATCACAACGTCGCCTTTGGTACTCTATGTCTTGGTTATATCTGATACTGTCATATCTTTTATCTAAACATTTCACTATCCCGGTCCTACAGCTGGATTTCCTCGAGCGTCTACCATACGTGCCATATGAAATAGAGGAGCACAAGAGGCAACCAGGTATAGCCCGTGCGAGGATATGCGATCTTCTACTTCTCGCTGACAAGGAGTTCTTTGAGAAAGATGCAAATTCCAGCTTAAACCACGTGGTCAGGAGGATGATGCATGCGGTCGCCCAAGCTGACATCATATTTAGAAACGCGGACTTCGATGAAGATGGAGTGCCTGATAATATTGGTGAGCAATGAAAGTGTTATTATAATTAATTTTGAAATAAATAATACCAGTTGTTAAGGATTTTTTGCGTATAATTAATATTTAATCCTGACGTTTCGACTCCTTTACAGAAGCTGTAATCACAGCATGACTAAGGCAATGGTCGTCATATATTTTCTACAATATACGACTATTTCCTTAGTCAAAGTTAGATTACTGTTGACCATATTTTCTTTCAGAATTGAAATCAATTATGATAAAATTGCTTCAGGTTTCTCAGTGAAGTACATTCTGGTGCTGACGTCAGAAGATACCAACGTGCGTGTATTTGGTGACCTCCTTCAGCACCATTCCATTGATGGGCGCGACTACCTGATGCGGTTCGCGAGGTTACGCCGCCTGTCCGAAGTCTGCTTAGGAGTGGCCTTCTCCGGGCACGCCTTCCATAATAGAACGCTCGGATTAAGGTTTGGTTTAGTCTTTATGCTTTTGAAGAAGGAGCGAGAGGTATACCTCGCTATAACCTGTTGATAAACCTTGGCTCGTCCAGAACTGCAGTAAGTTCTATACTAGAACGAGCATCTAAAGCTGCATTAGCTAGTTCTTATCAGATTTGGCTGGGCAGGGAGAGAAACACGAGTAGTGAAGATGAGTGTTGATGTACGTCGGAAAGGGGCCCCTTAAACCTACGCCCATGTCACAAATCTCAGGATCTGCTCGGAGTTTCTCTTTCTGCGATTCACAATATACCCGGCATCCGCACGATGAATCAATGGAATGCAAAGAAGTTTGTCTCTCTTATAACAATTAAGTAAATATCCTTTACTTCTCTTATTCTGATTCAACTGTATTCAACTGTTTGGCGCAACGGTAGCATTTTGCTTTCGTACTGATGGTTCGAGTTCGAGAAGAGGCAAATGTTTGCATGATGTTAAGAGTATTTGTACCTGAGTCATAAATATTTATATATTTTTATATATAATATTAAATATATACTTCGCACGGGTGGATAAAATTCTTTAATTTTTTTCTATTATTAAATATTTTTAGGTAGCGCCATCTAGCGTCCGGTCTTGTGATTAACGCGTTGCTATGGTAACATTATTGATACAATGGAAAAAGAGCGGACAGACAAACACACAAGCCACTGTGAGCCATGTATCCATAACACAACCTTTACAGTGCTTACTTTGGGCTAAGCTTATTGGTATTATATAAAAAATATTATTATTAAAATACTGGAAATATACACGAATCTACTTTCCAATCAAAATAATTCCAATTCATTAATTTTAGATATTTTATTATGTAAATTGGAGCTGTGATCACAGGATGACTGATACCGTCCAGTCATCCTTTGATTACGGCTCCTGTAAAGGAGTCTAAACGTCAGGATTATTAAAACAAAATTAAATGCGCAAATAATCGTAAAATTGGTTCTATTTATATGTGTGATGTGTGTGAAGTGTGGAAATTAAATATGTCGTTTAAAGTCTAAGGATGGGATTTGGTCTTCTAGCTTCACCTCCCTTGGGGGAGGAATGGGTGGTGCCGCAGGAGGACTCTGCGATCGCCGCGCTTACGGTCGCTCGCTCAACACCCTCGCGATCGCACACGCCACCACCAACGAGATGGAGAGGGTGCCAGAGAGGATCGCTGCTCTCACTCTAGCACACGAGATGGGTAAGACAGTCTGAACTTGAGAATTTTCTCAGTTAGAAATAATTTATTTTCTTATAAATGAGGTACACTGGAGATCTTAATATAATTGTTATGAGTCGGTAAAGCATTACTTGTTGATTCTTCCATTTCTACCAAAAGATGGTGTGAGGGAGTTAGTTGTGTTGTCATGGTCGAGTCATACACAACCTATTACAAAAACCTTACGATTATAATGATTATATCTATTAAATCCAGTTCGTCTAATTAAAGCATTATTATTTCATAGGCACGTACCATAACAGTAATAATAGACAGCTCATTTAGCCATCAGTAATAACATGCAAAAATAATGTGTTCTTAATATTGTTGACCGGTTCATTGTTCTCAAGCACATTAGATAGCAGAACGGAGCTTATATTGCAGAAGAATATGTGAACTGAACACCGTGATTTGTCTCTCCTCTAGTTAATAGAATGAGAGATTTGCTACTTTCGTTTTAGCACACCAGGTTTATCCAGAAAGACTTATTTTCCCATAAGTTTGTTATTTATTTTCATAATTAGTATGCGTTATTCTTATTTTAGTTTCACCACCCTAGTTCTTGCTTCCTGATCGCTTTCTTCTCCATCCAAATATTGTCTGGTAGAGATAGCTCTTAGCGATAAGACTGTTCTTGCTGTTATTTTATATCCTTTTGTTTTGTGATGTAAACAATAAAATGTTATTTTATTGTACATTGCATTAAATTAATCTATTTGAAAACTTTAGTTGGTCAGGGATGCCTTTTGTATTGTCCTAACACGATTTCTAATCTGAAATTGTCCTAATATTCCTTTATCCTAATTATGTATTATCCTACGTCGACTTAAAAAACCATACCTTATCCAAATTTTGTTTGTCTCTATCTTGATATGGTAAAACGTCAGAGAAATAACCTTTGCTTTGGTTAGGGTAGGTAAAGAACAGTGTTCAAACTGAAGGCGAGAACCAAGTGATTTTTCGCCTTATTATTCGATTCAAAATAATGGGATACTTATGGAATATTTGGAATACAGACTTTATGACATACGACAGAAAGAAAGATAGAAAAAAAGAAAGCATGTGTGCAATTCACATGTGGTAGAAGTGAAACCTTCAAAAATAATACATACGCGTATACAAAATATCATGGTTGTTGTGATGCGCACACAAATACGTATTAACACGCGTACAAAATGCTTCCTGTCTCATTTTCTCCTACGTTAAATCTTATGAATTTATGTGTCTATCTCTTTTTACTGTCGCTTTTTCGTTACATCGACTGTCAAATCACAACGATGCTAAAGAAGTTTTCACTTCAAAAATGGGTTCCAATTAAAAGCAGTGATGAAATTAGGGCAATTAGAACAATAGCTACTAAGTTAGGAACAAACATTTTAGACTATGCTTACAAAGGAGGACCAATGGTTATAAAAAAAATCTCTGTAAACTGTCGCTTTCGATAAGCAGATACTTAGGTAAAACACTAACTGTTCTAAGCTCAGTTGATTGGCCTCGTGATATTTATTTTCTTTCATGAAACATGATCGGTAGGCGTCAAAATAATAATTCAATAAATTACTTCGCTGCTAATTCTATTGCTAATTTTATTATTATAATATGAGTCCTCTTTTTAAAACCTAAAAAGAACAATTCATGTAGACATTGGTTTTAAGCTAATAAACTGCATAGGCAAATCGGTAACTGCAGACCAACGCGAACATTCAGGGACCAAATAGAGGATGTCCTGAAAAAGGCCAGATCAAAGTACCCTTAACGGACGATCTTGTATGAAAGGCTGATGAAAGTGAACATAATATAATTCAAATGAACTTAAAATAAGTTGATTTGAATCGTCCATTTTTAACTACCACCCATTCAGTATTTCTTTAACTGACAAGAAGAATGGGTGCAAGAAACTCGTCAGCTTTAACAGAAGTAACGACATTTATAATACGTCGTCACCATACATAATCCACAAAAAAAACAAAATTATTCTATTATCAAAATAATAGTAGTGTTATGGTTTCATTACATCGTTGATAACAACAATATCAACACTTACAGATACTTGTTATTTAAGTATACTTAAACATTTTAGATGTTATGCTAAGCGTGCAAGAAGTTTTAAATTGTGCTGACCAAATTAGTATGCAATTAGACGCTGAGCATATTCAAGAGATTTCTACCTTAGATTTTGGAGCAAGCAAAGCGAATATAGTTTTCGAACATTTAGAAAAAAACTGACAACAGATTCAAAAATGAGTGTCACTCTTGTTTCTGAAAGTATTTCTCCTATATTAGAAGACCTTAAAAGTAGTATAGGCAGTGTCAGATCTAGTGATGTTGCCAACAGTGAGCGTGTCACAGATTTGTCTGAGATTACTCTAGCAAAGTCACTTGCACTTCCACTTTTGGAATTGAATTAAAATATTGTGACATTCAACCAAGTTATTAAAGAGAACCTAGATAGCCTTAAAGAAAATACTATAATTGCATCTACTATTGCTGAACCACTTCATGAGCTACATAAAACTTCAGAAATTATACAACATGACGTCATTTCACAATATAATGAAGATATAACTCCTTATGAAATTAAACAATAATATACATAGAAGACTAAACGACAAATTAAAGAAAGCAGCAAGATGAGACTCGAAGAAGCGAGATATGTATGTCAGGATCGTATTAAGTGAAAATCTGTGATCTCTGCCTAGCCCTGCATGGTAGGGCCGTGATTGTATGTATGTAACAAACTCTTGATATAATCACATTGTCTACTTCAGGTCATAGTTTTGGCGCCCACCACGATGACAATTTTCCGAACGAAGAATGCCGTGGTTACCTGATGGGTTCACAATCCACCACTGCCGAGACCGGCATGAACTTCGAATTCTCTTTGTGCAGCAAGCGACTTATCGCTGCAACCCTCAGTAGCATGAGCTACTGTCTTTCAGAAGAAGACAGACCTTATTGCGGGAATGGTAAGAATTTAACCATCATCACCAGCTTCTTACTTTGTAGATCTTAACTTTGAGATTCAAACTTTTAAATGGCACATATTTAAAGTATCATCATAAAATACATTTGGCAACCTAACCTAACCTTCAGGTTATCAATTGTATTTTTATGTGATCATTTATCCTTTTTTTTTCATTTAAATATTTCCCCTTTAAAATTAATATATTATATCGATGCTCATCTTCGAAAAACAAAAGGTTTAGGTAGAGGTTGCTTTTATATCACATTCCTACACATCACTGAACTTGAGAATTTTAAAAATATTGTCAATTTTCACTCATGAAAAAAGTCTGTCACAAAACACAGTTCTTTTAAAATTTTCTAAAATCTTATAATTTTTATATATTTTATGCATTTTTCAATGCGATCTTATAAGATAAATTATTTTTATAGAAAAATATTAGAAAAAATCGACTCGGGTCACAAGTGAATTCTCGACAAGTGTTCGCAAGGTTCGGTAACTCAATTGGGAGAACATTGGACCGGATTTCCAAAGGTTGCGGGTTCGATTCCCGCCTGAGAACTCACTTGTGACCCGAGTCGATTTTTTCTAGTATTTTTCTATTTTCTAAAACCTTCTAAGAGTTTAAAAACTTTTGGAATACATTATTATAGGAGAACAAACAACCCTTGTCAATAGTGACATTCAACGTATTCTAAATGAATATTTAATAAAAAGCACTTATGTATTTAAATATTTTTAATTATTTTAATAGAAAAATACTAGAAAAAAATCGACTCGGCTCACAAGTGAATTCTCAAGCGGAAATCGAACCCGCAACCTTTGGAAGTCTGGTCCAATGCTCTCTCAATTGAGCTACCGAGAGCATTGAAAAATGCAAAAATTTTATTTTTATATTGACTTGCAGGCATTGTAGAAGAAGGCGAAGCGTGCGATTGCGGATTACCATCTCGTTGCGTGCACCGCGACCCTTGCTGCACACCACGGGCTGGCGGTGCACTCGTACTAGAGGAAGGGTAAACAAACCTGTACTGTACGGTCATTGTCGCACCTGTCGAACATAGCGCTACTCAACATCTTTTATAATGCGCACAGCAAAGAAGTGGAACTCCCTCCTTGCACTAAAAAAGTTTATAAAATAAAAACCAATTTTATCACGATCATTATACAAAATTGTTATAATGTTATTATATAATATAAAATGGTTATTATAATATTATATAAATAATTGTTAACCACCATATAAAATTTGAAATCACACACACACTCATTCGTAAATATTTGAGAAACTACCTTGAATATAGTTATAAACTTTAGAAAATTAGCGGCCAACTTCATCGTGTCGCTTTTAGGTGTCGGTGCACGCGCGCATCGTTAAAACTCTCTCATCATTTTATTGAAGTATAACTTAAAGGTACATACGTATATATTGACGACGAAGTACTAAGAAAGTAAGTGCCAATGCCAAGTTTCAGTAAGGAGTATTGAAATTTGTCGAGAAGTTTACTTTTTTGTCGTTTCGAATTAAAATGCGTTATTTGCAACATGCAAATAATGAAACTTCATAAATTTATCAGTTGCAACCGCATCAAATTAAAACGTAAATAAACAATTAACTAATTTTTAACCTTTCAAGAAATTCAGTTTTTTTTAGCTAGTGTATAATTTTAAATTTAGCAGTAACGTGTTATTGGCACTTCGCCGTCGATATGTATGTTGTTAGAAAAATAATGTTTTGCTTATGAATAGCGCGCTCCACAAGGAGGGCTGCTCGGTGGCGCCGACGGCGTCGTGCCACCCGTCACAGGGGCTGTGCTGCACCGCAGACTGTCAGTACGCAGACCTGAGCAGGAGCGGTATTGTAAGTACACATTAGCTATACAATTTTTGCCAATGAATAAAGAACCAGGCACACGATACATGGGATCCATGGCACCACTCAAATTCGCTCAAACTGATACATTTCACAGCTCATGTGCTTGTTAAGAAATGCCCAAGGAGTTTTTCCCCCAGTGATATGTCAAGGGGGTAAAACAGCTTTTAATACTATAGAATGCTGACCTTATCTGCTGGTTCAAAAATTGCTTCTCGATCTCAAACAATTATGAAAGATACTTACTCATGAACGGTGGGTATGCGCATGTAATTACAGAGAGAGAGAGCGAATGAGATTATGGACAAAAATATTGACTTCCACCTATTTGTTGACTGACCAGATCCACTGATTCAAAGCGTTCTTCCGTCTGACAGAAAACTGACTTGTTCTACTGGTTTAAAAACTCTCTTGCACTTTCCGACTTCATGGTTGCCGTGATGTAAAACTTCTTTTTTGAACGGGAATGATTCAGGCACTGCGTTTCGCCATTACCGTCTCCCTGGTCACTGATCTATACATCTTATATCTGAAGTATGTAAGGGCTGTTTTTAGCCCCTTGACATACCACTAGGGGCGAAAACTCTTTAAGCATTTCATCACAAGCGCGTGAGCTGTGAAATATATCAATTTGAGCGAATTTGACCGGTGCCACGGTTCTTATGTATCGTGTGCTTGGTCCTTTACAAGAATAGATCTACAAAAATTGAGGTGGGCAGGCCATGTGATGCGTGATAAAGTAGGAAAGATTAGTAAGAGACTCACAGAGTACCCAAGAGATAGCAAAAGAAACGGAAAAAGGCAACATATAAGGTGGGAAGGTGCACTGAAGTTGACAGCAGACTAACTGGAGGAGGGTTACCCAAGACCGGCAGAAATGGAATCAGAAATCGTTGAGGGGAAAAACTTTGCCAGAAGGCACGCCGACACATTTTCACCAAAAAAAAACTAAAATGTCAACTAGAAATAAATAATTCACAGTTATCAACAACTCAAAAACTTATCAAAATCATGTCGAAATACAATAAATTAAAATGTCAAAAGCTTAGATTTAACAGTAATAAGAACAGAAAGAAACTGATGAATGGTGGATGATACATTAAAATAATTTGGTTCAGTTGTGTCTTACACAAAATTATGTCCAGGAGTGCAGCGGCCAGGAGCGCGAGTGTTCGTGCACCAACTCCAGCTCGTGCCAGTGTGGACTGGGCGGAAGATGTTTGCCCGACGGTTCGTGCCACGCGGCAGAGTGCGCCACCCTCGGCCTTACAGAGTGCGACTGCCCCAAGAAAGGACCGGTAAGGATTTAGCTGTAGGAACTTTTTAATCAAGTCTATAGATAAACCAGGTTGATGCAGTTGCTAAGCATAAAGCTTTGCTAGCACCATATATTGGAGCGGAGGGTCATACAAAAATATATAATAAAAGAAATTAAATTCAATTATATTTAGTAAATATTATAGTTGTGGGAAATCCCATAGAGCCAATGTTTTTTGAACAGATCTTTTTTATTTTTGATAATTTCAAAATTCGGGCTCCGTTACGATCTAGTCCAAAACCTGATGGTTTGATTCATTTAAAATATACGAAAATCGGCTAAGAACTAGAGTTTTGGCGTTACGTAAATTTCGTCATTGGAGCTGGTCCATGGGAGCTTCGCTCGCTTCACTCGGTACGCTCCAATTAATTCAGCAGAATTGCACAGCTTTGTTTCGCAGTACCCATTTTTTCATCAGACCACTAGACACAAATAGGCACTATCTGTATATGGTCGATATACCAAAGAGTCGCACTAAGCGTTTTGGTTCCGCTAAAGAGTGGAACTCTTTGCCTGAGTCTGTTTCCTGACGCATACAATTTAGGAGTCTTCAAGTCACGACTGAATAGGTATCTTTTAGGCAAGCGCGTCAAATCCTAGATCGCATCATTGTTTACAATCAGGCGAGATAGCGGTCAAGCGCCTAGCTATTTATTATAAAAATAATAAAAATATATAGCGTTTTGAGCCAGGCAATTGTGGTTCTTTAACATTGAAATTAGAATAGTGGGTATAGGTATATTGATTGGCTTATTTATACTTTGTCCAATGTAGGATGATACTTTTGACAGGTGTCACTTCCTTATTGCTACGTACTAAGGTTGCGTTTGCTTCCTTATGTTTGGCTTGACATTGCAATAGCAACTTTATACCCTCTATATAGGTGTCAACTGTCAAAAGTATCATCCTACATTGGACAAAGTATAATAAGTAGCTTCAATATATGGATGTATTGAAGAATCTCCGTATATAAAATATCTGTTACATTATCTTAGTCTTATATGAATAATATTTAAATTCATTAGATTATTATAACAAATGTACACTGAAAACATGAAATAATAAAATCTAAAATATAATTAATATTTAATATATTAAGTCAATATAGTTGTCCTCGATAGTGTTTTTATCATCTATAAATAAAAGAAGTATGTATTTAAAATCCATAAGTTATTCTTTGTCTGCGGTTTATACCACAAATGTTCATATTTATTTAATCTTAACATAAAACAATAGTACATAACATACATAATGTTTGTGGTCAGGTATTTGTTTATGCTATAAATTCGCCTTAACAAGGTATTGAGATATAAAGGTCTATTCACTTTATTTTGTGTTATTCATAATTTCCACGTTTATTAAATTACTAGCGGTCCGTCCCGGCTTCGCACGGGTGGACAAAATTCTTTAATTTTTTCTATTATTAAATATTTTTCCGTTAGCGCCATCTAGCGTCCGGTAGACGAACTACTTGCGGTTAATATGGAAACAAACACACACACAAAGTATTGTCATAATATAATTAGGATTAGGATAAAATTGACATAGTACTTAGATTTGTAAATTGTATATATTTTTTTTATTATTTATGATGACCTTTTTATTTATTTTTCTTAATACTTTTCCTTAAGTTTTTTAAATAAGTTTAGTTAAATAGGTTCATTTTAAAGTAAGTACTTCATTTTCAATTGCATTGCATGCTGTGGTAACCTTTTTTTCTCCCGAGGGGAAATGCTTTACACTTACCCCACCGTTGGGTGGATGGTGGGGTTATGTGGGACTCACCCGTAACGAAAGCTGACGGGCATACCTACTGAAACCTCCCCGCTGTACTTCACTCCACTGTGTGGCCTTGTGGGTCCCTTTTTGAGAGTCACCACTATGGCCCCCGATTACCTTGTCCCATTTGAAGCTGATTCGGTCTTCGACCTCCTCCTCCGAATCCTGGCCTCTTCACATACATATGCTGTGATAACCTATGATTGTTAGTGCAGTTAGCCCTAAGTAATTTATTGTTTAGTTTTTTTATGTGCATAGTAAAACTAACTATGTTGGTGACATTTTTAATAAATTAATTAAAAATATTAAAACTCATTAAAACTGACAATCATTTTTACTTTTTAACATTAATTATATGTTAATAAACAATTAATAAATATATTAGGCAAAAAATTTCTTGTTTATAAATGCGAGAAATGCAGTGTTACAATTAACATTCGAAGGCATAGCAAGAAGCTGCCTTCCAGATATCCCGAATCGGTGGACACAAAGTAGGTATAGCAACAGATCGCTGGTCAATTTCACAGGTAGTACCGTTTCCAGGTATCCGGATAATTTGACCGGAAAACTGTCCGGAAGAATACTCGCCCGGGTAGCGAGGGATGGGGGTTTGAGTCCCGCTTAACAAATGAGTTTTTCTAGTAATAATTACAATATTTCTTACATTCACACCAATTAGCCTAGCCCAAAGTAAGCACTGTAAGGCTTGTTATGGATACTAGGTTAAAGAATACACATACATATATGATACATAGATATATAATATTTATACAAATATATATAAAATTCCTATGACTCAGAACAAATGCTCGTATTGATCACACAAACATTTGCCACTTCTGGGACTCAGAACCATAGTTGCAAAAGGCAGGGTCGCTACCGTTGCACCAAACAGTCCTCAATAATCTGTTTAGATGCACCTAAAAAGACTCATTTTTTACAGGCGTATTTCATATGTTATAAAAAAACATTGCCATCTAGGGACGCCAGAAAAAAACGAAGCTTTACAATATAAAGCGTAGGAACTAAGTAGTAAGCCAGCCAAGCCCACTGAGGTGAGGAGGCAGCTGGCTCCTATATATATATATATATATATATATTGTGTAACTGTCAAATCTGACGCTTAGCACGGGTAGAGTGGCCGCGCGGCGAGCGCCTATGTGCGAGCGGCCCTACCTTAGATGGCTTCGCTTCAAAAAACTAACGTTATCAGTTTTTAGGGCGGGATGATATCAGAATTGAAGATGTGTGGTATCTGCTGCAAGCTGAACAGTGCTGGTGAGGGAGGAGAGTGCGTCGGCGCCGAGATCGCTGCCAGGACGACGCTTCTCGTAAAGTCACTGCCTCCCGACTGGCCAGATCCTAACTACAGAGGCCGTGAGTACTTCATGCCTTGACTAAAGGTGCGCTTATACGTGCAATTTTTTGAGCAATTATTTCTCGGCAACACGAATGGATCAATCTGGGTAATTAATGGAGCGATATACAGCAATTTAAAAAAAAACGGCAATTGTTTCGGCATTATTGCTTCTATTTGATCCATATATTCCATATTGCTCAATGTCACTGATACGAATTGACGAATACCTATCCAGTGGGTATAGAAATTCAAGTAAATTTGTTTTCTTCCTCGTATGCACTTATTTATACTGCGGCTTCTACGTCTTGCTGTCGCGGTGAGAGCGAGGAGGCGGGTAGAAGTCTTGTTAAAAACTTTGTCACCCAGATACGCCTATTAGGCAAAGAAATTCAGTTGAAAAACTACGCTCGCCATGGACGACATTTTCCTTGCAGCGGCGCAGGCGGCTTGTAGCACTTATCATGAGTCAAAATCAAAACAGAAAGACTTTTCTTTCTGTTTTGAATTTGAAAGAATTCCAGTTAAAAAACTACCTAGTAAAGGAAACCCTAGTATTTAAACTTAAGAAGTTTCATACAAACTTTGCCACCCTGTTTCACCCCTTAGAGGTAGTTTCAGAGTTCATTGCGGTCAAACACTGTGACAGGGAATTTTTATATAATTGGGCGATAAGTAATGCTTGACTGTTATTCTCGGCCATAGTTTTTAACTATCAGTTTGGCGTACCTGAGGTTGTGTTGGTTGATATCACAAGTCTCGATATCTTTGGGTAGAATGCAATTTTTATCACTAATCGGTAGCACAGTGATATAAGACGCGCAACAGTTTCAAGCACCTTGTGCTCCCTTTCCGGCTAGAGCGCCGCTATGCTGGTTCGGAGACTTTCTCAAGGAAGCAGACCTCTCTTTCCCACTGGGCACTCTGGGCAAATGCCCAGGGTCCCGTGATCGGTAGGGGCCCCCTAGTTCCTGCCAGATCACTAAAAGAATACCGACATTTATTACTGTAAAACTTATTTAATTAGAGTAAATTCAACCTCAATTAGGGACTATATTATCGACTTGCTTATTAGCTTTTGCATGCGCAAAGCTACTCTGTTCTCGCCCAATAAAAGGCCATCCAATTTCAGCATGCTTAGATAATTTTAAATATTTGTGAATCGCCTATTTAAATCAAAGATTATTGTATTCTACTATTGACTGTCAATAAAAAATCTAAAACCTTGTTTATCTACTTTCTTTGTTTATTCTAGTTATAAAAAAGTGTTCTGTCAAAGTCATAGGGGCCCCATTATTCTTATATGCCCAGGCCCTTCAATAGGTTAAAGACAGTAATGCATGAGAGATGCCGTCCATCTAGAAAACCACTATGATGGCTCGCTACTTTCGGCTTGAGGTCCATCTAAGTATCTCGCCATTAACCCGGTAGTGGTGTTGAGGTCATCTGCGACTGAAAAAATGATGATGACTAACATCGATGATACATCAAAAAAAGGTAGAATGGACGCAGCAGGCTTGCGGAGGTTCGCTGAATTGTACATTTTGCGTTCATTTCTGATAATCTCCAGATTAACGATGTTATTTTTTAATTTATTTACTAACACAGTCGCTGTGACAATTGTAACTGACATATTTGTTTTTATAATATAATAAAATATAATATGAATTTTATTTTTAGTTATAAATTTTAATGAATTGATTGATGTAATTTTTCCGGATATGGGCCATTCCTTCTTGCTGAGTCTGATGCTTTGAATTCCGCAATAACCTTTTTGTTCGTTTTATTATCAAGTAATGATAAAGCTTGGTTTTTAGATTTTCTTAAACATATCTTGTTTTATTATTAAGCTTAAGTTAATACGACACGTACAATTTTAATCTGTAGTGAAACTATTAATTTTAATGTTTTCATTAAATTCGCAGCTTAATAATATCAGTGTGGATTTATGATAGTTGTTTTCCGTCACTTTGGCAGCGAACGTGACGCTGCGTCTATGCAAGGACGAGCAGTGTGACTTCGCGGTGTTGCGTGCGTGGGAACCTGGTAGTGCGTGCGTAACTCGGAACGCGGTGGGGCTGTGCCTGCCCAGAGGCGTCTGCCGCAGAGGGTTGGCGACGCCCCGATCAAACGTGTACCCTGACATCATGGTAAGGGCAAACTAATCAGTATAATAATAATAATAATAATTTTTACAATCACACCAATTAGCCTAGCCCAAAGTAAGCACTGTAAGGCTTGTGTTCTGGATACTAGGGTAACGGATAGACATACATATATCATACATAAGTAATATTAATAGAAATATATATAAACACCCATGATTCAGGACCCAATGCTCGTATTGACATCTGCCCCCGGAAGGGGCAGATCATCATTCGAACCCAGAACCGTCGCACTATGGGACGTTTCGCCTATTTTCTGGCCAAAAGTGGCAAAAATCAAAGTCGAAATTCGTAATGTTTAACGACTGGAAAGGTTTCTATTAACATTAGTGAGACCTGGGGAAAAATTTAAGACCATTTGTTCCACGCAAAGTATTTTTTCTGTCGCATTTTGTGTTCGAAAGTGTGTAAAAATGTACCTTGAAATCACGAAAGATTATTGCTTCTTTTATCTTTTTTTTCTCCTCCAATGTTAAAGGCGTACAAACCACTGCTTGAAATACTTGTTTAGCGTAAGTTAATGCTTGAAAATAATAAGAATAAATTAAGCTTTGGCGATTCTGGGGGAGAAAACTTTAAACTTAAATTACAGAAAAGTAATGATTTTATTAGTTTCTAATATTTAAAAGAATAGAACTTCCGAATAACAAACAATAACAAGGCGATCTTTGGCTTGAATATTAGGTGGGACTCGACTCTTCCTAAAACCGTTTCGTAAATTACCCGATAGAACCCTATCCGGGAGATATAATATTTTAAAGTAAAAGCAATCGACTATGTGTTTCTTAACAAGTTCGTGATTAAGCTAAGCGATATCACAGTGGGTCGTTATATAAGGGTTTTTGAGGTTGCTGATTTTGAATAAGACATTAAAAATTAGAAATACAAAATGGCGGATCTAATATGGCCCCCAAAAATATGGAAAACTGCTTTTTTTGCATAAAAATGAAATGTAAGCTATATCCAAAGGGTTGTTGAGTTCGTTAAATTCTAATTTGAAATCAAAGTAAATGTATATAGAAGAAATTTCGTGCCATGTGGGTATGTCATCCATTCTTAGCCTTTAAAATCTCCGGTAAAGGGCTTTACAGCCTACTCGTGATGATTCCTAAATGGAGAGTAACGAAGAAATCGGGTAAGGGTTTATTTACAGCACAGGGTTGTGCTGTAAATAAACCCTTACCCGATGAAATTTAGGATGAAAATATTGAATAAGTCGTTATTAATTAATAAGTTTTAACAGTCATTTTAAATTTCAAGTCTTGATAGACATTTTTTTAATTTTGTTGGGCGCCATATTGGATTCGTCATTTTGTATTTTTAATTTTTAAAGTCGTATTCAAAATCAGCGACCTCGAAAACCCCCTAGAAATCCTCCAGGTTTCATTTTTATGCGAAACAAGCAATTTTTAATATCTTCGGACGCCATATTGGATCTGCCATGTTGTATTTCTAATTTTTAATGTCATATTCAATATCAGCGACCCCAAAAACCCCAATATATAGACATTTAACTCAAGAAAACGAATCTTTGATATTTTGGCCAGAAAATAGGCGAAACGTCCCATAGTGCGTCGGTGCGAATGGCAAGATCGCTACCGTTGCACCAAAAGGTCGTCTTTAGGTATAGGTCGATCGTTTAGATTAAAACCTTCTTTACATAGCGTTAAAGTCTATCATAAAAATATTAACTCACACGCGATTTGTGTTTGCATGCAAAATAGCTTACACCCAGAATTGAACCTAGGGGATCGAATGCAAACCGCGCCTTAAATGTACTACGGACATAGAAGTGCATATTATGTCAACCGCTTAAAGGTGTGTTCGCCCGCGCGGTACAGGGGCGCGGGGTACGGCAACAAAGGGAGTAAGGAGCGGGCGGCAGGCGCGCAGTGTCTTTGACTATGAAAGTTAAAAAAAATATTATAATATTTCTATCATTCACACAAATTAGTCTAACCCAAAGTAAGCATTGTAAAGCTTATGGATACTAGGGTAACGGATAGACTTACGTATACGATACATATACAATGTGTCCCGTCACTAGTGTCGGAGCCTTTAACGGAGTGAAATATGGCATTTTTATCGACAAATTGCCCCTCAAATTTGGTTTTTCTTAAAAAGCCAATAATTAAAAAATACACAAAAAAGAATCTATTTGTTTTCTTTAATTATTTTTTTTTCTATTTTTTATTCCATGACAATTGAAACATGATGGCTGTGTAACTGTTGTCTACATGTTTAGCTATCAAGAAAGCTAGCTAAGAAGGTATAACAGCAGATCGCTCAATTCACATCAATTTCACAGGAAGTACCGTTTCCAGGTATCCGTATAATTTGACCGGAAAACTGTCCGGAAAAATACTCGCCCGGATAGCGAGGGATGGTGGTTTGTGTCCCGCTTAACATTTGGTTTTTCTCAAAAAGCCAATAATTAAAAAATACACAAAAAAGAATCTATTTGTTTTCTTTAATTATTTTTTTTTTCTATTTTTTATTCCATGACAATTGAAACATGATGGCTGTGTAACTGTTGTCTACATGTTTAGCTATCAAATGACACCTTTTTAATGTTGATAGGACATTTACATGAGTAGTGGTGGTCGAATTAGTATGAGAGCCCAGATCTTGGTTACCAAGAAAACAAATTTGTCGATAAATAATACCATATTCCACACCATCAAAGGCTCCGACACTGGTGACGGGACACATTGTATAATAAAAAATATAGAAACATATATACTATTGTATATACCCATGACTCGGGTACAAATGCTTGTGTTCATCACACAAACATCTGCCCATTCCGGGACTCGAACCCAGGACGTCGGTGAGAAAAGCAAGATTGCTAACGTTGCACCAAACGGTCGTCCAATGGTATCCTTCAAAATTATAACCTATAATTAGTTTAATTTAGACGGCTAAGCCATTTTTAATGGTGTACCACTGACTACACGGTTCACAGTTATCATAGACATTTTTATTCTTTTGCAGAGTATCAAACTTTTTGGCAAAAAATCAGCGGCGAGATTAAAAACTACGATCATACATTTATTATCATCATTTATTGTGGTATTTATACAGTAAATTAAACAATTACAATACAAAGACTGAAATCTATTTTATTGACATTCCATACGTATATCTTCCAAAAGTTGCCATCTGTCAAAACGGAGTTACATTTTTTTATGCTGTATCCTTTTTTGCAGCCCATGAACTTAATTTGCTAGAGTGAGAAAGATGAACTGCCGAGCGCATCGCTTCTCTCACTCTGGCAAATAACGTAATCATTATCATAATTTATTTTCTTTTGACGCGGTATAAAAGGTTTTACATACATTGATTCTCGTATGTTAAGCTAAATGGTTGCATGCGGTATTTCATTACAATGAAAATAAATAAAACTGTTATTAATTTATAGTATACATGTTTAACTCTTTCATTACCACTATGAATTTCATGATTTTTCTCGTGTGCCGCCAGGCGAGTCGCCGGCACTGCAGAGTCTCCACACCTTCGTAGAAAATGCATTAGGCATTCCACCGTCGGGAGAACACGGTGGATATGTGGGACTCTCCTCCATGCCTCTACCCGGCCGAGTGCCCGGTAAAGGCTTGGAGGCCTACCCACTAAAAACTACGGCGTCCCAATACACATTGGAGCGGGTCGCGGGGCCCTTGGCCGGAATCGACCGCAACCCGCTCCAGTGTGGGTCCGCGCTCATGGACGGACCTCGCCTATAAGAGTCTCCACACCTGGCCCACCACGTAAATCTTTAGTTTAACGTATATTTAGTGTACTCTATTATTTTAAGCAGAAAATATAGATCTATTTTGGAAATATTAGCTAAAAACACTGAACTCGCCAGGCGAGTCGTCGACACTAGAATAAGATTTACGTAAACTCTCCGGGCGAGTCGGTGGCATTGAACGTGTTAAACCAATTTAGCCCACATATAATTCAGAAAAATATTAATGCATACTCATAAAAATTATATAAAATAATTAAAATTTCATATTCGAGGACGAAGTGGATGGATACTGCTCAGGATAGAGATAAATGGGCGTCTTTGGAGGAGGCCTTCACCCTCAGAGGGGTTCTTGTAGAATAGTAAGCACTTACATGCTTTTCAAGAAATAAAAGGCTTTTTATTTTATTTTATTTTATTTATTTATTTATTCGAGGACATGATTGAAAATACAGGGAATAATTGGCTAAATGACGGATTGACATCATCACTCAATTGCTCATTTACAATGTCTACGATTTGACAGCTAAAACTTTTCTCACAAGCAAGTGACGTCATGAAATCAAGTAACTAGTATCTCTAGCGTTTTGGAGGGATTTTTGTTCATTTAAACTTTGATTTTTTTATAGTTAATAGATAAATTACCAAATAATTAATCAAATAGGCTATAACGAACTATTTGAGATATTTTTCTAAAATCTGTCAAATTCTCTATTCATTACCATTCTGAGCGATAGAAAAGGAACATCAAAAAATTTTATTGTTTTTGTTACTAGAGTTATGCGAAGTAGATAAACGAAACGGCAGGATAAAATCCACCAATAGGAAAGAGGAGCTAGGAAATTGAAGTAATCCTATTGGTTAATTATTTTTATTACGCATGTTATCGATCTCGCACATCTCTCGGAAAAGCACCCTTATAAAAGTGTGCATAAGAACCATTAATGCCATAACCTTGTACAAATTTATGGGTTAAACTGAAGCAACGTACTAATTAGCCATAATGCAATATAAGTCTGGTTTCCGTTTCTTTTTTTATCGTTGATTATTACTTTTTATTTAATCTGCTTTCTTATAAATATCTTTTTTGGTAGCAATACATGTATTACTTTTTACTGTATAAAAAATAAATGCTAGTTGATGGTGAACGCATTACTTCAATAGGCCAATGTTACGGAAACCCCTTCGGTAGAGATATTCCATATATCCATACAAAATTATGTTAATATAATAAAACTAGGTGATGCAGTCGCTAAGCATAAAGCTACGCTAGCACCATATATTGAAGCGGAACGTAATACCTAAAAAAGAAAAAAAAATTTTTTTGCGAATCTCAAAATTCGGGCTCCGTCACCATCTGGTCCTAAACCTGTTGATTCGATTGACCATAAAAATACTAAAATCGGTTAAGAACTCTGGAAGTTATGGCGTAACTGACATTGCGCCATTGAAGCTGATCCATGGGAGCTTCGCTTCGCTCCGCTCCAATAATTATAAAATCATTAAAATTAAATGGCTGTTTCATCTGAATCGACTGTCCTAACATTTGTAAAAATATTTCTTTCGAATACGAATGGTTGTTCCTCTCATTAATGAAACAACGCTGGCCAACAGCGTAAAAAGTAGAAATTTACAAAAAATTTCGACAGGTTCACAAGGCTTGGTTTACTGTAATTATCGGGTTAGTTTCCCGTCTGAGAATTGACTTGTAAGCAGAGTCGAATTTTATAGTATTTTCTATAAATTAATTAAGGATGTTAAGCTTGTTTTAGTGTACAGTTAACTTATGTGATTGCTATACTATATTGCTTTTGTTGTGTAACGATGTATATAAATAGTTCAATCAAATCATCACTATTTTGTAAAAAACATAACTTAATTGTATAATTATTGATATTTGTGCATTAACAAACACTCAAAATATACATAAATATGTGAAAGTTGTGTGTTAAAAAAAAAATCACAAATGAGACAAGAAATGGTGATTTTTAAAATCATTGAGTTTTCAACTCTTATAATAACAATAATTACAAAATAACAAGTGACAATCTTATATTGAAAAAAATCCGTCTATCAGATAAAGATGACATTTTTTCCACAATATGAACCTTAAATTTTTAGATGAATTTTGATATATTTTATATTAAAACACTCAAAATATTCTCATATATATGAAGAAATTGCACCTTAAAAAACATAAGCCTCTCAAAAATGAGACGAAAGATTTTTTGTCAATTAAGTCGACGTAAATATATATTTTTATTTATCTTACAACGCTTAAAATATACTTAAATATGTGATAAATTATACGATTTTTGAATGTATAATTTGTCACATATTTACTATGACAAATTATACATAAAAAAAATCATCTATCAGAACTGAGACAGCTAGGTAATTATTTTATATCCAATATTTATATGTTTACGTTTAAAACGCTTAAAATATACACAAAATGTGAAAATTACACATTGAAAAGCATTGCCTATCAGAAGAAAGACAAAAGTTTATTTGAAAACGAAGACGACGGAAATTTTATATATTTGAAGTGAAAACTTCTTTAGCATCGTTGTGTTTTGAAAGTCGATGAAACGAAAAAGCGACAGTAAAAAGAGACACACGTAAATTCACAAGATTTAACGTAGGAGAAAATGAGATAGGAAGCATTATGTACACACGTACTGTGTTAATAGGTATTTGTGTGCGCATGCGTAATACAAAGCTTGAGAGAAGGCATCACAACAACCGTGGTATTTTGTATACGTGTACGTATTATTTTTGAAGGTTTCACTTCTACCGTGCTTTCTTTTTTTATTTTATTTTATACTAGCTGACCCAGGCACGCGTTGCTGTGGCACAGTAATTTTAAT
Organism: Calamotropha paludella; assembly: GCA_927399485.1. NCBI lineage: Eukaryota > Metazoa > Arthropoda > Insecta > Lepidoptera > Crambidae > Calamotropha > Calamotropha paludella. The sequence continues at coordinate 2,479,515 of OV656822.1, forward strand.
TTGATATATTTTGTTTATAATAAATAAAAGATTTTTTCTAAAATAAAAGAAGCCTAAGTTACTCTTTATTACATCAGCTACTTGCCAATAAAAGTCCCGTCAAAATCAGTCCAGCCATTTCAGAGATTAGCCGCAACAAAGAGACAGACAGACAGACAAAAAGTGTAAAATTCATATGCATGTAGTAAAAAACGATTATTTAAATATTACGAACAGACACTCCAATTTTATTTATATGTATAGATAATAACGTTTACAACGCTTGAAATATACTTATATAAGTAACAATAAACATTGAAATTGAACATTGAAGAAACATTGAAGTAACAATAAACATTTTAATCTAATTTTAATATGTTTACAACGCTTTAAATATACACTATTTAAAAAATAATAAAAGTAATGATCCCAATCAAGCCAGGGGGCCAAGACAGAATCCACGATGGAACGAGCTAACCCAGAAGGTGCCTATTCAGCCTGGCTTTGAAAATGGACGGGTTATAAGTTCTCAGAAATAGAAATGCAGACGCAGGGAGGGAGTTCCACTCCTTTGTTGTGCGCATTATGAAGGATGTTGAAAAGCGCTTGTTGCGACAGATAGGAATAGCAACCAAGACACGGTGGTATAAAAGATAAATTATTTTAATAGAAAAATACTGAGAGCATTGGACCGGACTTCCAAAGGTTGCGGGTGCGGTTCCCGCCTGAGAATTCACTTGTGAGCTGAGTCGATGTTTCTATTAAGTTTTTTTTTATTTGAAATCATTCCAATTTAAACTTATAAAATAAACACAAAAAGTTTAGGGCTAATGAATTTAAATTTTAAAAGTGTTTATGAGAATTAGATTGTTTTATTGATAGCTCCTATTTTATGTGTTTTAAAATACCACACACTCTGATGTTGCTAGTCATCGTCTTTCTTGGTCTTGGTTGTAGCTAAAAATCAGCAATTTAAAAATGCTGAGCTTGCGTACTGCTGCAGTACACATACACATTTTTGTCAAGGACTACCTTGTTTTCTACACTGAGATATGACTATGGTATTTTTGTTAGTAATAAAATAATAAATAAAATAAATAAATGAACAAATATGTGTTACATTTAGCCGAGCCCAAAGTAAGCACTGTAAGGCGTGTGTTATGAATACTAGGGTAACGGATAGATATACATATATGTACAAACGCTCGTATTCATTATACAAACATCTGCCCTTTCCGGGATTTGAACCTAGGACGGTCGGTGCGAAAGGCAGGATTGCTATCGTTGGACCAGACGTTCGTCAAATAATAAATGTGTGTTTGTGTGGAATGGGATATAAATCTTTTATTTACCCATCTATTTATATCAAAAATTGTAAAATATCCAACTATTTATATCGGATATATAAAAAAAAAGAAAATTAGGATATCATGATACTTATTAATTACATTATGACAATACTTTGTTTGTGTGTGTGTGTGTGTGTGTGTGTGTGTGTTTGTGTGTGTGTTTGTTTCATTCAAGAAGGCTAGCTATATGTGTAGTCGTAGAACCGAAACGTTAGCGCGATTCATTTCGGTACAGCGACATCTATAACTGAGACACAACAACGCGTGGTCGGGTCAGCTAGTTTATTATAAATATAAGATATTTTAGAAACCTCCATGAAGGTTTGAAATTAAACCACAATTTTTAAGGTTACGCATAAAACAACTTATGTTATCAACCATCTGATACTTATTCCAAAATCTGTCTGAACAAATACAGACGCCTTAAATATTAATTTATAGTAGGTACCTAAACCTTTTGAGGCCTTACTTTATTTAAAAAAAAAACCTTAGGCTTGTGACTAGAGTTGTCCACTTTACTTTAAAAAACAGTATAAGTAATACTGTTCAACTCCATCATACTTTTTGCTGTCAAACAAAAATAAAGTATAAAAAAAAATGTTTTCGGCTTCTTTAATATTTAAAGCAGAAAACAATTATAATGTTTCGCTGAAACATTATAATTGTTTTCTACTTTGAAACTGGCAATATCAAAAAGTCTTAAAAGCAGTTGGAATATCCTCAAAGAGATTTTAGTATAACTATCAACTCCTTTTTATTATTGGCCATTGCAGATGTAATTTAAGAATATAAGTAAAATTGTGTTATATACAACAAAAAGTAGTTTTTCTTCTTGTCACCTCAGCATTTACAGAAAAAAGTTTACTGTATTGAATACGATGTGGGGCGACTACAAAAATTAAACCTCAATCTTTATTAAAAAAAAATATTATACTTATTTTAAGTTTAAATTGTACTGAGCGTTTATATAAATAACAATATATTGATAAGTTGCGCAAGTAGTACAATAAATATGTATTTAAAACTTATACATAAAATATTCGCTGTACATACTTATTTCAAAAATACTGTTCATTTTCTGTCTCCAACTGTTACATACTGTTTAATGGATAATTATAATTAGCCATTGAATTTGAGCTTTGTAATTTGTTTCATCATATTGTTGTGCTACTGTTGTCCTGAAGAAATAAAAATAAAATAAAATTTATTGTAAACAAAGTTGGCAACCCTACTTGTTACTCCGTCAATCAACACGAGTATAATTCAAGAAGACAATCTTCAATTTGCATTGGAAAGTTACAGACCTTGTTTCTGTTATCCTTGTCATCAGTACATGCCACACAGCTTCTCCAGCATTTTAAAATAGCAGTATTTGACGTCAAACTCCATGTCATACCAATAATTGACGGCTACACAGCCGTGGCTCTGCCTGACATGATGGAACCACAGACTGGGTAGATACAGACAGTCCCCTTTGTCCAAATGTACTTGATACTTGTGCGCTTTTTTATAACCGGGGTATTTGGTGTAATCTGGTCTGAGGGGATCTGGAAAAGACGGTGTAGTAATAATGGTGGATTATTATTCACTAAGTGTTTGTGAACATGCACTAGAGTTGGCTAATGAAACAAAACAGTGGAAGGTCTCTTTCCACACACTCAAGAAGTCCATTTTAAGGGGGGAAATATATTTTACTGTTCATTAATCATCATCAAATAAAGAAAAGAAATTACTCAAGAACTGGCAATAAATAAAGCACTGTAAGGCTTGTGTAATGGTTTCTAGGGTAACGGATATACATACATAAAATATACATAGATATGTAATATTAATAGAAATTTATATAAATACCAATGACTCAGGTACAAATGCTCGTATTCATCACACAAACATCTGCCCCTTTGATTCGAACCCAGGACCGTTGGTGCTAAAGGCAGGATCGCTCCCGTTGCACCAAACAGTCGTCAATAAATAGATTTGGCTATAAAATGCTTCAATTAAACTATAACTATTATAAAATTAAAAATGCTGGTAGAATTTTACCTATACAAATCCACGGTAAAATCTCATCGAACGCATCATCAGGCTGATCCCCACCAAAGCCACCACCATCACATCTCTTCTCCACTGGAACTATTTCCCATTTTCCATCTGTCAGTTTAAACTCCGCTTGAGGATACCTTTTATAAGGAACATACGGTAAATCAGTAGGTGGTATTAGAATGAAGTCTTTGTAGCCGTCGATGACACAGTAGATGTTTTCATAGGGGTCTTTGTGCACTGAAAAAAAAGGATGATTTAACTGAACGATAGCGAGTTCTTCAGTTGGTGAAAAAAAAAATGTTTTTATTGCTTCTTCTTATGTTAACCGTTAATTCCCAGCAATATTTGCATTACTATAGGGAAAGCTATAGGGAATCACTCTTATAAATTATTTTTTACATTCACAATGTCATATTTTTATAAGATTTAAAATAGTATTAAAAATCTCTGAGCCCTCAGGTAAGATTCGAACCTACAACCGTTCGCTATCCGGACGAATGCTCCAACCACTGAGCAACCGAGACACTGGAAGACGTATCAAATTTATAAACACATTTCAACTTCTACTATTAGCTAGAATTGTTCCATCAATGTTGTAGATTTACTACTTTTAACATTGAGAGTTATATTTTTAGAGAGGTGAAAGATTGACCTTACTAGTTCTTATTTATGGAAAAGAGTTGCCCATGCAATGATTGGTAATTTTTTAATCTTCGGAGTAGCCCAATTACTATGGTGCAGAATGTTTTGAAAAAAATAGACATTAAAACAAAAATTTGGTAGGTACAATAGGTACCGTAACTGGTTATAATAACCGTAACAGTAACCTATCGTAATAATTATTGCTTTTAACATCTGGGCTTTACAAAAATATATACATATACCTGTAGATACTAACTAGATGTGACGGCTCTTTCGTCTCCCATCCAGAAGTTGACAGCATCCGGTGACTTATTGAAAGCTTCACTAGCAAATGGAATTTCTTTTTTCACATCTCCCAGTAATTCCAGAAAATCTTCTGTCAAGTTAGAATTTTGCTTCTGAATGTAAGGAATCATGTCTGATCTATAAATAAAACCAGTAAATAAATAATAATAATAAATAAATAAATATTTTCTACATTTACACCAATTAACCTAGCCCAAAGTAAGCACTTTAAGGCTTGTGTTATGGATACTAGGGTAACGGATGATCATACATAAATAAGTAATATTCATAGAAATATATATAAACATCCATGACTCGGGTACAAATGCTCGTATTCATCACAAAAACATCTGCCCCTTCCGGGATTTGAACCTAGGACCGCTACCGTTGCACCAAACGGTTGTCAACCAATATTCTCTTTTATTATACTTTAATTATACCTACATCTTTTATTTTACATTATTATACTTTTAAAAGTAGAAATGAAAGAATACCTGTAACTGTTTGTGTTGCGTTGTGTTGTGTTTAAAAAATAAGAGGATTTTTATTGTTATATTATTGACTCAAGAGAAACAACTTACCCTACCCATCTACACATAATGCTAGACATTTGTTCAAAACAAAGAAGTGAATAGAGTTAATATTGTAGTAATGATCTCAAAGTCTTATCCATAACAATAACAAAATGGATGGAGCAAGTGATTTTGCAAGGTGCGAGTGGATTGTGTTAACAACATGATGGTGCATGCAGACAATTGGTACATTCTTTAACAAAAAATTAATTAACAAACCTCTTTTCTTCTAAGCAGTCCAAAAACTCTGCCATAGTCATCTCTGTTTCAAATGGCATAACAAAGTGCTCAACTCCTTTTCTGTCTATGGTGATTCCATCAGCAAATCCATTAGGTGTTAATGCCACTGTCACCTTTTTGTTAGGTACCTTTTCCCTGTAAATGCATATAAAAAAAATTAAAGCATATTAAATAAAAGGACAACCATTAAATTTAAAATTAGAAAACAAGTACATTGAACTGCAATCATAATTATTAGAAAAAATAATCCAGAAGCACTTTAGATTATGCAACACCATAAAGGGCAGATGAGGAGTGGAATGATGAGCAAGCTCAGGATCACCTGAAATAGTGTGTATTCCACTTCATAATAGCTGGCCACCCAGAACAGCCGCCTCTAATGATAACTGGCAAATTCTTCGATACATAATCTCTATGGAACTCCAGGGGATCCAGGTGAGTGGTTTCGGTCACATCGGTATCGAGGTAAAGAGCTAAACAATATTTAAGATAGATAAAAATAATATTTAATAATACTTTACATATATGTACAAAAAATGTATTAATTCGATAGAAGGTAATTACGTACCGGTAGTCTCTTCATTGAGAACATCAAAAGCTTTTGATATTCTATTTGTCATAGTGACAAATCATGATATTCTTCAAATTATTAGCCTCAAATTCATAAAATAAAATAAACACTAAATACCTATCAAAATACAGATTGTTTTTTTTTTTTTTTTTAATTAGTTCGTTCCTAATGGAACAGGCTAGGGTCTGAGACCATACTGCCTCGTCATTAGTAGGTTATTTTTCCCTTAAGTATTTATTTAAAGATTATGTCATTGGTAAGTTTTCTTTATGAATATTTTATAAAATGTTTAATTCATTGGTAAATTGTTATTTTTTAAGGTTATTTATAATAATTATTTTATATTTTTTAGTCCAATCCTGGAAAAAACGTAACGTCCTTTTTAAATGCCAATCAAAGTATGGTATGACAAATGTCAACAATGTCAATTCCAAATCCAAATCGATGTGATTCCACACACTACATACATTATGTAATTTACAAAATACAATACAATAAGTGCAACCAATTATATACAACACATTATAGACAGCACGACAGCAAGACACGACAGCAAAAACTTAAGAACAATCAATATAAAAACAAACATTCACCTTTAAAGAAATAGTCAAACGACCCAAAAACAACAAAATATTAATATTTACAAAGGCAGGAATAAAATATATTACACTCAAATTTGACCAACTGTGGTGACAATAAATTTATACAGGGGTGCATACGTTAAATTATTATTAAGGAGACTCTGAATGGAGCGCGGTACCAAATTAGGACTATCATAAATTTCCAGTAGCTCATCCATCAGCACAAGGCGCTGAATGCCAAAGGATGGGCAATCAAAGAATATGTGGGAAAGTGATTGTTCTGTTTGTGAATTACAATTATTGCAATGCGGACTATGGACCATTTTGAGGCGGAACAGATGAAAATTTAAACGACAGTGACCAAAACGAAGCCTAAGAATACAGGTATAAAAATTCCTATTGATATAAGTTTGATTTTTACAGAACCATGGTGTGGTTCCAATATGGACATTATAAACAGCATACCATAGACCTTTATTTTCAATTTGAACTGTATTATTCCAGTGCCTACTCCAAATATCATTGGCTCTTTTCTTAAGTATTGAGACTATATCTGTATATGGTATATCAATATTTAGATGACTACTAGAGTCAGGGATTATGTTTGTTGAATTTGTAATAGTTTTGGCTAGAAAATCAGCCCTTTCATTTCCTGTCACACCAATATGTGATGGAACCCACATAAACAAAACCTCAATTTTATATTTAGTAAATAATTCCAGCCAAGATTCTTTAATTATTGAGATTATATAATTAGTATTAGCATTAAACTTGTTATTGTTGAGATTTTCTAATACACTCATACTGTCAGAAATTATAATCCATTTGTTACAACCATTATTTTTCAGTTTTATGTGTTTTAAAGCAGCAAGAATAGCCACAGCCTCAGCTGTAAATATGCTTGTGTTGGAATTTATTTTATAGCCAGTACCAGATTGTGATGACCCATCAAAAACCGCAAAAGAAACTGCTGACTCAGTTTTTGACCCATCTGTATATAAAAATCTATAATTATTAAACTCAGATAATTTTGCATAAAAACCTTCTTTAGTGACTAGATTGTGATCAATAATTATGTCAATTGCAGGAAATTTGCTGTCAAAGTGGCCCTGGTAACATGGGAGAAGGGATGTTTTATGGATATTCAAACTATCAAGAAAATTCGTGAATTCTGTGTAGCCTTGGAGTATGTAAAGTGAATGATGTATTGATTGGGGAAAGGAATGTTGCAGATTCAATAGCAGGTGATTATTATTTCTACTGTAAAGTTTCAACAGGAATCTTTCTTTCAAGTAGGAGAATCTTATATAAAGTGGAGGAAGGTTACATTCAACCTGCATTACATTAATAGGAGTGCTTCTAAATGCTCCAGTAATGAGCCTTAAACTTTTATTCTGTATTTTATCCAGGATATCTATCAACCTACTGTCACTGGCAAAACATAAAAAACTATATTCAAAATGACTACGTATTAAAGATTTGTATAAAAGCAGAAGAACTTTAGGATCAGCTCCCCAGGATGTTCTGCATAACAACTTCAAAATATTAAAAGCTTTATTAGCTCTTGAACCAATTAAATCTACGTATTTTTTCCATGAAACATTATGGGTAAACGTTACCCCCAGAAACTTAACTTCATTAGAAACAGGAATAGAATTTCTATTGTAATAAACTTGAGAAGTTTGCGGACAATAAGTTTTACTAAACACGACCACTTTTGATTTTGATGGATTTATATTTAGATTCAAATATGAGAAGTATGCGTATAATCCTTTTAAGGACTCATTGAGAATGTCAGTAATATTTGTTAAATTATTTCCAGACAAATAAACAACCAAATCATCAGCAAATTGAAGATTTTTAACTTGTGGACCCAGGATGAGATTTAAACGGCGAAGATATAGGATAAAAATTAATGGAGAAAGTATACCACCCTGACAAACCCCAACAGAAGCTGATCTTGGACCATATAATTTACTATTATATTTAACAAAAACTTCCCTATCAATCAGAAAATTACGAATCCAAAGAACTATTTTATTTGGAATTCCTACAGATTGTAATTCAGAACAAAGTACATCAATATTAACACTATTAAACGCTCCAGCAACATCAAAGAAGACAGATACTAATTTTTTTTTATTATTTAGACTATTTTGGATATCCAAATGTAATTGACAAATACTTTCACGAGACGACGTGCCCCTACGGAAACCAAATTGATTAGCAGGTAAAATATTATTTTGTTCTACATAGAATTCTAACCTCTGTTTTAACAATTGCTCAAAGACTTTACCAACACAAGATGTAAGGGTAATTGGGCGATAGGAATCTGGGTTCATTTGAGGTTTATCTGGCTTTAAGATAGGTATTAGACAATCTGACTTCCATGATTGAGGTATAACATTGTACAACCATAAATTATTTAAAATTTCCAAAAAAAAATTTAATCCATTTTTATTAAGTTTTTTTAATTAATACAGATTAATACAGATTGTTTGACTGACTTTTTTGTTGTTTTTCCACAAGGTAATGCAAAGAGTATAAAAACCATACAGCCTAAACTTCAGTAATTTATTTTCTCAATTAGATCATGATGAATGACGGTGAGAGTTCATTTATGAATAATAGATGAACGAATGAATAATGAGATTGATCGTTTCCCTATGTTCCCTCCTCGAGGATTTGTTTTTTTCACTTGCCAACTCATTGTAGTTTACGGGCTAAATAGAATTGAAAAATGGGCTAAATTAGGGCAAAATTTAAATTGACAGTATGTAATTTCCTGAACTAGTTTTATTATATTCTATTATAACAATTACAGTAAAGTAAGCTGGAAAAGTTTAGTATTGTTTTAAGATTTCTTTAACATACCTACTTGTTCGCCATTAACGAGCTCCGTCCGTTTTATAATTAAGTACGTTGAGAACATTTGACATTTTTTTAACTTCTTTGGTGCTTTTGATAGTAAATAGCATTATAATAAAAAAAACTAACGAACTATTGGACAGCAAGATTTCTGTTAACACTTTTTTTTATGAACTTACCTATAACCAGGGTATTTCAATTATTTGTAATTAAAATACGTATTTGAAAGACATACGTATTTGGTATTTGTATCTCAAATTGGCCTGGAAACGTATATAGTATTTTTTTAATAAATGTAGCTTAAAAATACATTTTAATATAAATACATTTTTCATTCGGTCCTAAAGAATGCCCGAAATCAAAAGCACAGACAGATTTTTGCAGACGGCACCCGCGTCTAGTCTCCATATTTCCATATTTACAAATGATTGTTAAACCCACCTCTCGGTAAGTGATGACTAAATATTACTTAGATTAGCTTTAAAATAAATAATAATAAATTTAAATAAGAAAAAAATGTTTAAAAACAATAAAATAAATAAAATATAGCTGTTTTTTCTATATTGATTGTTTGATACTAGCGAAAATATTACTTTTGATGTTGTTGGTCCTTAGTTACCTAGAATATGAAGAGTTTGTGCTTTCAGCCAATTTAGAACTAAGGAAAAATTCATCGGGAATAGAATACAACTCCTGACACTTGATAAGTTGATTTTTTTGTTGATAAAATTTCTTTACCATCAGCAGTTAAATGCTTAATAACAAATCAGTTCAAATTGGTTCGTCTGATAGAGTATTCATCTATTTTAATAGGTTTCCAGGATTTAACTAGGACAAAGTATTAAAAACATTAATAAATTAAAACATTAGTAAAAATTATTAACAATGTATTCAGTTCACAAAGAAAATTACAAATCAAAATAAAAACATGTTTCAAGACATATATTTTATAGGCATTGGTTTCTTCAGTATTCCCTTGACAGGTTGGCCAGGGAAGTCCACCGGTTGTCTGGGTTCTGGCGGGGCTTCCATGGGCGGGGCTTTGGTGTCGCGAGGCGAAGGCACCGGCCGTGACCGCCAGAAAGCGCGCGGCATGAACGTGTAAGAAGAGTCTATAGCTGTGACTGTAATAAAAAAAACACTGCTATTGTAATACTTCATCGTCATTAAGAAGAAAGTCAACGTGGTCATCAATTAAAAGGAATTTTAATAGGCTAGCGATGATGATGAAAAAAAGCGCGAGCCGAGCGAACGTAGCGAGCGTGCTGCAGCAAAATGATCTATCGGGGTAATCGTTCATCGAGATTGTGTCTGTCGAAATCAGGTGGTAGATTGCGTTAAAACCAAACTGGTTTGATGTATAATTATATTATATGCATAATTCTATTATAAAATGTAAAGCCAAAGCTTAAAACTATATATAAAACATAAGTACTTCTCGGTTTCTGGTTGGAGAACTCGGATATAGAGAGTGCACTCTGGGCCCTGGGGCCTGGCAGCATGTTCAGCTCAAAGAACTCGTCCACCCCGCGCTGGTTCACGTCCAGCTTGTTGTTCGCGCGCAACTGGCGCAGGCGCACTACCTTGTCGAAGCTTTGCAGGAATGTCTTGGACGTGTTGTGAATCATCACAGTATCAAGTACACCTTTGTAAATAAATTATGTATTAGCAGACATACCTTGTCATAAATATACATGCATATACCTAGTTTAAGAATTTATCTAAATAATAAAAGATTTAGGTTTTCCCACTATATGCAGACCCATCTTTCCCACTGGGCACTCTGGGCAAATGCTCAGGGCCCCTAGATTGGTAGGGACCCCTAGTTTCTGCCAGATCACTAAGGGAAAACGACATTTATTACTGAAAAACTAATTTAATAAGAGTAAATCGAACCTCAATTAGGGACTATAAAATATTATCGACTTGCTTATCAGCTTTTGCATGCGCGAAGCTAATTTACTCTCGCCCAAAAAAAGGCTATCGAATTTCAGCATGCTGAGATAATTTTAAATATGTGTGAATTTAAACTAAAGATTATCTGAGTATTCTTCTATTGACTGTTACTAAAAAAATCTGAAACCTTGTTCATCTACTCTCTTTGACTATTCCAGTTATAAAAAAGTGTTTTGTCAAAATCATAGGGGCTCCATTATTCTTACATGCCCAGGGCCTCCAATAGGTTAAAGGTGGCCCTGACTATATCTACTTATACTTTACATAAAAATTATAAAAATTTTGGCCAACTCACACCAATCATTGAGTCCCAACCCAAACTAAGCTGACTTGTATGAATTATGAATAGAAAATAATTAATAAAATATTTAAATCAGTAACTAAATAACAACCGTGGAATGGGAACAAATGCTTATGCTCGTCACAAAATCATATGCTCCTGCCAGAAACCGAACCCAGAACCCATTCACCAATGCATAGGTTTATACCGCTTCACTTTTCTTTCCGTACTTTTATTCAATCCTGACGTTTCAACTCCTTTCAGGAGCCGTGCTTGCCGAATTGCTTAGATTAAACCCGATATATTTCAAATGTTTGCTCGCGTGCAGCAGCCATTAGCATATTGTGCCTTGCTGTTCGAACAGAGGGCGCTGTTATCAACTTCTATTTCAAACACATAGTTTTTCTCACCGGGTTACTAATACAATAAAATTAGGTTTATTCAAATATCAAAAGGAAATCATGAGAATAGATCGATATATTTTATCGTTGCACTGTTGTGCTGTTGTCAAAAAAGTTTACATTGCTTTTTCTTATTTTTATTTATTTATTTAACCCACTTACGCAATTGAGCACATCTAGCAATTATGGTTTCCTTGTATCGATGCTTTTTTGTCATAGGATTCCCGATAAAGTTGAGATCCACAAGCCCCACTAACATACAGAGGTGATCTGCAGCAGCCTTAGAAGACAAAACCCATAATTTAATCACCTAGTACACAATAATATTAAAATTTCAATAAATAATCTTACACTATGGCAATAGCTTGGCGACCAATATGGAATAAAAAACTAGCAATATGATATTGAAATGGTTTTAACCCAAGCGGACCTAGTTCGATCCTAGCCGATGTACTATCGAGGCCTCTGGCGCCATATCAGTCCTAAGTCGAAGGTCGCTAGCACACTGCACGATGCCTATCGCTTCAGGCTACGCCCCACTCATTCAACAATGGCGCGCGTGCGCAAACAAGCAAGTGAGAGCAGATTGACAGTTGACAGTACTGACATCAATGGCGATTTTAAAACTAGTGGTTTATGATTGGCCGTAATATAAATCGTAGTAAAATACGAAGCCAATTAGGGGTCGTGTGGGCGTGTCCGATGCGATCAGTTCAAAGAATATTTCTACAAAGTGGTAAGGCACGAGAGACCTCGATAGTACTACGGACGCAGACCCACGCGTATCACAAGATTTAAGCTTACCATGAGGATTTAAATGGTAGGTATGTTAATAATGGATTTGAAATATTATTTTTTTAAATATTCGAAGAAACAGTATTCAACGGTTATACGTTAATTATGCATTATTACAGATAGAAACGCTATTTCAAAACTGATTTGCCATAACTAAGGTAGAAAAATACTAAACCATAGTGTTTGCATTTTCATTCACCTGGTAATCTTCTAAATAGTTTTTTTTAGCTATCAAAACTTCCAGTCGTCTCAAAGGTCTGGCCCAAGCTATGTCTGTGATTTTGTTTTCCGACACATTAAGAATTCTTAATGACGACTGAAAAAAAACATCAACGTAATTACAAATTCTGAAAAGCATTTAAATTTGAAATCTAGTAATGAGAAAATTTTAAATTGAGAAAATGTCCCATCCGTACAATCGCTTACACCGTCAGTTCAAATCAATTCTTTTTTATTTTTTATTTAACTAGCTGACCCGGCCACGCGTTGCTATGGTAACGTTAATCTATAATATAAGATCACAGTGGTTTGTGTGTTTGTCTGTCCGCTCTTTTTCCCGCTCTATTTCCATGTTATAAATAACGTTACCATAGCAACGCGTTAACCGCAAATAGTTCGTCTACCGGACGCTAGATGGCGCTAATGGAAAATATTTAAAGAATTTTGTCCACCCGTGCGAAGCCGGGACGGGCCGCTAGTGTATTATAAAACTGTTATTCTTAGGCTTATGGTAACTATGGGGTGCAAGGTCGGATAGAACCTCCACGTGTGCCCGGCCCATTGTAGGTCCCACTTCATACGTGCGGTGGGAACGACAATGGGTTCGGGCCGGTGCATCCTGGGCGCCGTCGTATATAATTCCTTAGGGGATTGCATACGACGGCGGCTAATAATCCGACAACAGGGGGGGAGCTCGGCTGGCGTCCTGGGTATCCCGGGTAGCGGTAGCCGAGTATGGGGAGTTTTAGGCGACGCCAGTTCTGGTGTCGCCGAAGGAGCTCGTAACCCTGTACGTAGTGCAGGGCCGAGGGCCGCTACCTTCAGGTGGGGGCCGCGGGGAAGACAACCCCTCTAAAAAATCACCCGCGGGGGAGCCTTCGGGCCAACAAGGGGGAGCTCGGCTGGCGTCCTGGGCATCCCGGGTAGCGGTAGCCGAGCATGGGGAGTCTGAGGCGATGCCAGTTCTGCCTGGTGTCGTCGAAGGAACTCGTAACCCTGTACATAGTGCAGGGCCGAGGGCCGCCACCTTTGGGTGGGGGCCGCGGGGAAGACAACCCCTCTAAAAATCACCCGAGGGGGCCTTCGGGCCCAGCTCGCGTCAGCGGGCAAGTCGGGGCGTGTTCCGATCCGAGGATCGGTTCCGGCCCAACCGTAACCTCGTACGTGGTACGGGAGCGGGGGCCGCCACATCGGTGGGGGCCGCGTGGAGAAAACCACTATAAAAAATCTTCAAAGTCCCGGCACTGGGATTCGTGGTGTCGGGGCGCCTCTTGGAGGTGGCTGGCGGAGCGCAGTCGGCCTATTAGCGGTCGCCCTGGGGTACCTCCCGACCCCCCAGGCGTAAGTAGGGTTACCCGGGTACAGGGATCTCTGCCCGGGTGGACGTCGTTTCTCCCATACTCGTGGGTACAAAAATGAATGCCTTTAAAAATAAAAATAACAAATCTAGACGTGGTTCAAAACCAGTATCTGGTGAAGAACGGAAGATGGACAGCGCACAGGGTCCGGGGCAAAACAGTGCACACAAGAAGACTGCACCCCCAAAGGAGGGTGAAGCGGAAAGGGAGCGCTCTCCCGTCTTATCCGCATCAAAGAGCGGCGGAAAAAAGGTGGTTCTTAGATTCCCTCCTCCCACCCGGAAGGAACAACCACCTCAGGAGGCCATGTCGGAGGACGAACCCGAAAGTTGCTCGGAGGAGGAGAAGACGGATCAGTCGGAGCAGTCTGACGGGTCGGTTTCGACGCAGACGGCGGAGGATAGGTTCTCGAACCTCAGGTCTGTAGACGAGGAGGAACGAAAGCGATATGCGTGGTTTCGGAATGAGGGCACCACTAATTTGCGGGATATCGGCCGGGAGCTCTATGACGAGGAGAACGGTCTGGGACCTGAGACCCGGAAGTACCTCAAGATCCGGCTGGGCGCCATGTCGAAAGCCATGAAGGGCATGTCGGAGCTTGCCAGGGTGGTCCTCACCCGCGAGGCGAAGAGAATGGCGCAGCTGCTCAAGATGAACCGTCAGCTCATAGCTACGGTACAGCAGCTAAGCCAAGATGTTGATACGCTGAAGGCAGAGGCGGCTAAGCCCCTGAAGCCTGCTGAAGAGACGCTCCTGAGCAGGGAAGGTATACTACAGGCAGTGACCAAGGCTGTAGACGAGCGGCTGTCGGCCAACGACGACAAGCTGCTCCAGGCGGTGAAGCAGGTCGTTGAAGAACATCTGACGGCGTGGGGGAAGCGTACCGCTCTACCACCGAAGCCAGGAACTGGGCAACCGGTGCCGGAGGCCAGACCGACGGGATCAGCACGCAAGGAGGCGACGGTGGAACCTTCACCGCCCAAACAAGGAGACCTCTGGTCAGAGGCGATTGGCCGTAAAAGACGAAGAAGGGAGGCGAAGCGTGTGGCGGCGAACACCAATCAGAGCGCGGAACCAAAGGTGGCGGCTACAAAGAAGAGGTCCAAGCGGAGGGTCGACCTTAACCCACCGAAGACGGCAGCAGTAACGCTGACATTAAAGCCGGAGGCGCTAGCGTGTGGTGAGACATACTCCCACATGCTGAGGCGAGCCAGGACAGCAGTCTCCCTTCCTGACATCGGCATCACAGCCGAAGTCAGGACAAGGGAAACTCAGACGGGTGCGCGAATAATAGAGGTGTCGGACGGAAGCGCACTAGCGGATCAGCTGGCAGAACAGCTGCGCAAAGCTGTTGGGGACGTGGCGGTGGTATCCAGGCCGGAGAGGACTGCAAACCTGCGGATCTCCGGCTTGGATGACTCGGTCGAAGAGGCAGATGTGGTCGAGGCCATATTGGCGAAGGCAGGATGCCAAAGATCGGCGCTAAAGATGAAGGGGTTGAGACCTGGACCCGACGGTCTCGGGTGGTTGATCGCTAACCTACCACTTGCAGCCGCCAAAGCGATCAGCGCAGACGGGAGACTCCGCGTTGGCTGGAGCTCGGCAGAGGTGAAGGTGTTGACTGCCCTCCCTCTGCGATGCTTTAAGTGTCTTTCCCTCGGGCACACGAAACCCAAGTGCCCCGAGGCGACGGACAGGAGTGGCCTGTGCTTCAGGTGCGGGGCGCCTGGTCACATGGCCGCCTCCTGTAAGAGGGAGCCAGCATGCTCGGTGTGCGCCGCCTTCGGGCGGCCGGCCGACCATGTGATGGGCAGTCGCAGGTGCGACCCACCGGTGGTGAAGGGGAGGGCCCCTCCACCACCGGTGGTCCCCATGGAGGAAGGGGCACCCAGCCCATCTGGTGCCCAACCCCCCCCGTAAAAACGCTCGGGGGGGAGAGAGCGTCTTCCACCCCTCCCTCGCGGGAGGGGCGTGAAGACGCCGGAAGCGCGGGCGCGAGCGGGGGTCGCTTGCGGAGCGCTTGAGGAGGACCCTCGGTACCATCTTCCGAGGGTAGAGCCATCGGAGCTTTTCTCCGAGGCCGCGTGGGGGGGTCGAGAGGGGCGCTCGGCGGGACGGCGACCGCGGAAGCCCTCCGGGAACTATTGTTCCCGGGGGACTTCCGAGGACGCACGGCCCGATTGAGGTGGGGAGGGGAAGTGCCTGCACACCTCGGCCGCCATTAGGGTCGGTCGAGAGGTGCGGCGGTTCTTCTCCCCACCAAAAGGGGGCCAGCGGGTGTCGGAGCGGGAGACCGGCAGCTGCATTGCACTTGGCCCTCAGGCGTGCGGGGTGTTCAGGGCGTCACGGTTCACCCCGTTGCTCCGTCCCTCACGGAGCATAGGCGAGGTCCGCCCACGAGCGCGGACCCACACTGGTTCGGGTCGCGGGAAGAAGCCGTAAGGGGCCACGCGACCCCCACCACTGTGTTGCGGGACGCCGCAGGGTTTTAGTGGGTAGGCCTCCAAGCCTTTACCGGGCGCTAGGCCGGGTAGGGGCATGGAGGAGAGTCCCACATATCGTCTCGTGCTCTCCCGGCACGAGCGAATGCGTAACGCATTTACTGCGAAAACAAAAAAAAAAAAAAAAAAGGCTTATGGTAACTATAATTATGGTAACAAAACCACACACATACTAAGTATTGTCATAATATAATGCACTAATCAGCACATTAAGCAGCCAGAGGTCATATAAATGTACACAGACAGTTAAACATGTACACATCAAGCATAAATAACAATAATAATCAATAATTACGAGTCGACACAACTGTCGCAGATGCAAAAATAAGTTCTTCACGATAAAATCTATCATCGATGATTAAAATAAGTATTTTAGGTGATCTTGGTTATCTTAGTTGATATTCAACCATATAAACTCTCCAACCAAACTTAAATGACTTACTTGACTTGACATAAACTGAAAAAGATCTTGAAAAGTAAAAAATAAATCATATTTTTAATTTAATTTTAGAGAGATTTTATTAAATTATGCAAATAATGCCTTCAAATTCAAAACCCATAAAAATATGAATTTCTCGAAAAATATCGAGGTATTTTCGATATATTTAAGTAAGTTAAATAATGTAAGTTAAATTTAATTAAGTCTATCTGCCTATTAAAAATGACACATGACAAAACGCCTACTTTTGGTTAGGCTTATTGAGGTGAATATATCAAATATTAATATTATTATTTGCTGATGCTTAGGTCTGAATGTTATTATATCTAGGAGCAGCGGTGCAATATACCAATTGAAATTAAGGCAACTTTTTTGCGAGAGCGTTGATTTTGGCTTTCTTGTTAAAATTTGTGTTGTGGTTGATATGAGTACTAGTAATGGTGGATTATTAACCGCTAAGTGTTTGTGAACATGGACAAGTACAACAAAATAGCGGAAGTTGTCTTTCTCATTCTCTCAAGAAGTCCGTGGGAGGTTTCAGTAAAACCCAACATCTTAATAAACCCTAGGGAAATTGCATTTAATGGTTAATTTATCATTTCTCGATCATCTACCATTAATGAACGGCTCTCAACGACTCTCATCATTATCTATCTATCTATTTATCTACATCTATCTACATATATCTATCTATCTACATTATATTATGACAATACTTTGTGTGTGTGTTTGTAACCATATCGTCAGTAAAAGCCTAAGAATAACATTCACAAGACTGAGTGATGATTTGATTTCCTATTGTAAGCGAATGTTATCTTTATGATTGATTTGGCCGAGTCAGCTGGTCTTATTAAAAATGAAATTACTGAATATGAAGACAAGGAGAAGGACACGCATCCAAGCCATAAAATCTTATAAAAAAAAAACTGATATTTAATTATTCATCTTAGTTTCGGAAAATAAAATCAGAATATATGTATTACTTACGCCAATTGCGACAATAGTCCGAGGATCAAAACACAACCCGTCTGCAGTGTCCATGTTTTGTTTTTCTACATGTAATTCTTCCAAATATTTCAAGCCTTCAAGGTTCTCAACAACACTAATGCAGTTGTTTCCCAAATATAACTTTTTTAAGTTGTAAAGCTTTCCAAGTCCTTCGATTTTTGTGATTTTATTCCATTGCAAATGTAAATGTGTGACATTGTATAATAAATCGAGATTTTCGATTGTTGTTATGTGATTATTGTGATAATAAGCGTATATCAAATGGTTTGTATTCTTCGGTTTCGGCTAAGGAAAAAAATATTGTTAATTAACTCATAATTTCAAAGATCATTAATGAAATTGAGTTGTGAAACTTACGATCTTAGTTAAGCATTTTTCATGCATAAATAAATGAGTGGGTCTTCTAAAAATTTCTTTATTCCTCAGTCTTGCTATTTTCTTCGCTACCTTTTTTATACTTTCTTCACTATCTTCAGTCAAAGCGGATTGTTTTAGGGTGTTCATGATTTATCATTTATAAAAAGCGTGTCTCTTGGTAAAGAAAAATATCGATCTAACAAATTTTGAAAATGGCGCCGATCGTCCAAAGAGTATATATAATCACTACGTCTTGGCGGGGGTCTATTGTTAACTTGGTTGATAGAGACTATTGCTTTTTTTTTCCTCATCTATGGTATGTGCTCGATGTCTATTGATATTGATTACGCACTCTTCATTAAATATCTATTTTCAACAAAATTAATATTTATAGAATCTCATGATAGTTGATGACAGATGATTAATTGATTCATCATAACTAGGCTACAAATGAATGTAAAATAAAGACTTGTATATAATGAGTGAATTGATAGAAATGACTCACTCAATCTCTAGATCCCACAGTTTCCCAATACATCTTTAAATATCTAAATCTTTTATTTATCAGTTCGTTCTAGATTCATTGCACAACTAAATTTATAGTTTGCTCTCATATTAGTCCGAGTAGTACCTATTGTATTGTAGAACCGATCGATGGTAGAAACTGCGCTCAATATCTTCTATAATCATATCATGTATATACCTAAGTCAAATTGTATGTAATTCACGCAATTTTTTCAAACCAAGAGCTATTTATAGATTTAACAATCTGAAATGGTGGATTTTTTCATTGGATTTTTAATTGGAGAAAGAGGTATAAGAGTGATTTAAATCATTTGAATGAAAAGAACTGTTCCTGAAAAAGATTGATTTGCGCATGTCCAATTTATTTATTTATTTATTTCATAAAAATACAATAGATTGACTCGTAGACTTAAAAACACCAGCTAGTTAGATAAAAGTAGGAAGTAAAAGATAAACAACATACATTATTTCTATAAGATTTAAAATACGACTAAAAAACAACCACACCTACTTCTCTCTTATAGATGTATGACATTGTGAAAAAATATGAATAAATACACAAACAACACATAAAACAAAACACAGAAAGAACTTATTATTTAAAATTATTAAAACAAAAGTCAGAACAAATAGGAAACAAGTTTACTTATGAGTCAAGCTAGGCAATGGCCCTTTATGAGTGTTAACGATTGCAGATACAGTACCAAAACCTAACATGCCCTCCGAATCACTTAAAGCTCGATATAATAATCTTTTGGTCACCCATCCTAAAACGGATCCTTTTCAAATGTTAATTAACTGACGCACTTCGTTTATTTTGGTTACCTTTTCTATCCTTAAGAGCAATAACATTTTACTAATCCATATACATAATTAAGACGTATCATATTATAAAGAACATCAAAATAAATATAATAGAGTTTTAAGACGTTTTTTTAAGGTTTAAGTTGTTTAAGGCATATTTATTTAAATGAAAAAGTTGAATTGGAGTTAACGTTCATTTGTGTATTTTATTTAATACAGTATGAAACATAATGTTCTATTCCTGTTGTCCAGAAAAAAGATAAAACACCAACTTTCTTTAACTTATTCTATTCTTATTCTTTTTATAGTTAATTATAAAATAAGTCCTCTGAAAATATATTTGGAGTGATCTGGAGATAATGATTGTTTTCATGAAATCGTAAAAGTGTTTCAGTTCTGGTGTAAAGCTTCCATTTTGAGAGATATAGATTAAAACGTTTTCGAAATGTTATATTAGTATGTTTCTGTGTCTATCAATCCAACTGTCCACTATTTCAGCCGTGGTCAAGTGGGTATAAAAATCGACCAGACTGATACACTGCTTATTACTTATACTGAAATATGTATATTTAGTCAAGTCTCAGATTTTAATGTTCATACTTATATTTTCAAATTACTCCTAAATTATTAATGAATGTAACATATTTGATAGATTCAAACGTTATTTGGCGGAAGTCCATATCCATTAGTAAAATAAAAATATGTAGCTTACTTCCGCATAACTCAAGCAGTGTGCACCGCCCGCCCGTCGCAAATAAATGCAGAAACCGCAGACGCGGTACATATTTAATTTTACTGATGAATATAAAATATTATATTAACTTTTTAAATATATATTTGCTACTGGTTCGCGTTAACCTGTAATTTGTTTGAGATGTTAGTAAAATTAAAGTAAAAAATTAATGTAATCTCTAATGATTTCTCTTGGGCTTTCCCAGTACATAGATTTTAAAATCTTTAGTTTGTTATCAATATGTTTTATAAGAAAATTGTATGATAATAGTACTCTGTTACTTTCCGACATTACAGTTTTAATTTAATAAACAATTTGGCGATTTCTTTATAAACGTATAATAAATTCGTGCCTGCAGTGAGGTGTGAAGTAATATTGTTGGGTACGTGCATTGGCTTTTGAATATTCAAAATTAAAATAATTAGAAAAGGCGTACAATATTTAATCATAATACATTTGAATATGTTATCATTTAGAAATCAGTTCTCATCGTCATTTAATTAGAAAAATAAAAACCTGAAGATTAGGCTGCATTTACTTTGTACCGTTTGCCTACCTTTATGTGAAAGCCTTACAAAAAAAGTGAATGTCATGGATGTATTCGTGTTTGTTTTGTCTTGTAATGTCAGTGCTGCTGGCACAAAGCAACACTAGTGCCATTATATAAAAAAAAAGAAAAAAAAAAATGTCAGTGCTGTTGTGTGGTGATTTTATTATAGAGTTCCCGTTCTCCGTTTTCGCTTGAATTCGTTTAGCATTTATTATCAAAAAGGTATATTCATTAAACTAAGAAAAACAAACATCAAAACTCAATTACTGCAAATTGAAATCAATTGTTAACTTTGTGAAATAATAGGAAAAATTCTATTTTTTTAACCTAATATTATTAATTACAGAAAAATGGGTGAAAGATACAACATCCACAGTCAACTTGAGCATCTTCAAAGCAAGTATATCGGAACTGGGCACGCCGACACTACCAAATACGAGTGGCTCACGAATCAACACAGAGATTCCTGTTGCAGTTACATGGGTCACCCGGACTTGTTAAGTTACTTTGCTATTGTCGAAAACGAATCTAAAGCCAGAGTAAAATTCAATTTGATGGAAAGGATGCTGCAGCCATGTGGACCTCCACCGGAAAAACCTGAAGACTAACTGTTTATTTTAATTTTTTTATTATAAGGACTGGTTAAAAGTAGTAGGTGTCATGTTCAATAATGATTAAAATTTTCAAAAATAATATTAATATTTTTGACTCAGCTCAAATAAATGTAAATCTAATTTCCCACTTTGTGTTTTATTTAATAAAAAATGTGATTATTATTGTTGGTAATGATATGCGAAATGCATGCTACATTGATGGTTGTAAAGGGAGCGCTATAATATTTAAAATCTAATAACTATGAGCAAATGAATATATTACTAATTTTATTATTCTGTAACTAACTTAAATGGGCAGTGCTGTAGCTATCGAAGGGCTAGGCACCAGGTCTCCAATTTTAAGGGGCCCTGTCAAGCAATCTCACAAATTGAACTACCTAAAAATTATTCCACATTTGAAATGTAAATAAAATGGGTTTTTCAACCAGATTTATGTCTAATGAGATATCAATAATTACTTTTTAATTTAAGAATAAAATATGTAGAACATTTTACATACAAAGTTACTGGTTCAGAGAATGCTAGTAATAGTTGGTAAAGAACTTCCAAAACTGCTCTCTATCCCCCTTCAATGTGATTGCGCCTGTACTAAGCTGTACTATACTAGTGTAATAGGATTTTGTTTTTTACATTTGACTCTTGTCATATTGATAGTACTACTTTAATATAAATTTGAATGAATTGAGGGGAATTCCCTGCACAATTAGTTAGGGCCCCAGTTCTTTTGCAGGTTGTCACTGGCACTGGGCAGTTTTCTGACTTCTTACAACACATTGTTGCTTGATTCTTAGACATGGCACCCTTTTTTGTATTGATGTCCCTAAATCTGGCCACAAAAGCACATTAAACAATGGTGATAAAAAAAATTATGCTGCATTTGTTACCCATGTCATTTCAATAAGACTGTTTAATTCTATTCTATTAAATTGGATATTTATGATCAAATTAGCTAAATTGTACATATAGGATGTAATAAAACGCATTTTAAATTTCATCCAGAGTTTAATAACTTTTTCCATTCCTCCATTTTGGCATTTAACACGGTTTCCCTCTCTTTTGCTTCAGCCTCCAACTGCTTTCTCTGATTGAAACTATGAACAACATTTTGTACTAGCACTTTTTGAATATTTGGAACGATAATCTCGCACTCTTTTTCTAAAATCTCCATGGCTTTTGTAACACATTCGACATCCATTGACCCAATCTGTGTAAAGTCTGACACTTGTTTTAATTCAGATAACATCGACATGGTGATGATGCCATGATTTGTTCCCTCTGTTTCAGGAGACATTATTGCTAAGCGTTCTTCTGCTTCTGTTGGATCAACAAATATTGTTTCACCAATAACAGCCAATGAGCAAGCAGTGATAATATCGTACATAGGAACAGAAGCATTTGCTAATGCTAATCCAGCAGCGTTTATTGCAGCTGCTAAACATGAGCCATCATGTTCTAAAATATAAACAAACACATCCACCTGTAACAAACAAAAAGTTTCATTGTGTAAATTATTAATTTAGTACAATTAACATTATTTCTTATGTCGGAACAATTGATAATCACATTGGACAAGTGCAAATTCAGACTGAAATGACTTTCCTCCGTTGTCTGTGTGTCGGGTTGTTACGATTTAACTGTCACATCGGCCACCACCAGTTCATTTTTAGTTTCTAGCTAACAGTGAAATACAGGTTTAGGATTCGGATTTATTGTCCAAAGGTCTAGTTTTAATTTAGTATGCAATATACTATGCACTCACTTTTTATATTTTTCAATAACTATATTCTGTATGTGTACCAAATCAAATTAAAAAAAAATAGTTACACTACATTTACCTGATAATTTGGAAACAAATGTTTGCAAACAGTTGGATCTAAAGCTTGCCGTAATGCAACTGACAGGGCTCTTTCTTCTGCATCCGGTGCAGGCGGGCGTCTTTGTTGTGGGCATGAGAATGGTGCAAATTTCACCTCACAGTAGAGTTGACCTAATTGACTGAAAAAGAGGAAACTTTCCATGTTAGAAGTTATAAACCACTTTTTTACAAGTTTACAAGTTTTTATTTAAGAACTTATCTACCAGTTAAAAAAACATTATATACCTGAACTCATTTTGATGGGGTATTTCTCGTGGATCAAATACAGAACAAACTACTTTAGTTTTCTTCAATTCGATGTAAGCGGAACCTTTTGCTTGTGAGACCAAATCAGTTCTTGCAACTGAAATTAACATAACAAGGGTCAGTACGTAATTTGAGATAAAGCATAATTTGTGGAAATGTAGTTAGCAGCATATTTAGCTTATGAGGTGATGATCAATAATAGTTTTTCACATAGCATTGATGGAGTGACATTTGGTGTAGAAAGTTTATTGATGTGGAATAATGAAATAGATTAACAAATTGAATACATATTAATTGAGATGAGTTAATAATTCTATGGAATCTATTATTCAACGGCGGCAGTAGAAATTTGGTTGGTACAAAAAGTAGCCAAATTTATAGATTTAATAAATTAATTATTATTTATTCTTGTGCAATTAATAATGTGACTATAACAGAACAATAACCTATATTACAGTATAGATTTAAAGCCACAATTAGTTCTTACTGATCTGATCTGATCTACTAAGCAGGTTTAAATTATAAGTATAGATTGAGATTTTCACTTTTTGGATTTACCCGAGTATGTCAAAACCAAATTCTGATTTACCCAATGCTATGGCTTTTAACCCAGGGGGAGGCAATGTTACTTCTTATCGCCAACAGCAAGTATATGGGTAAACAAAGTCTATGGAGGGTAGCTGTATATACCTAGAAAATTTTATATTATAAAAATCTTAATTTTACTAATTTGTATTCTTATATTGGATTATTTTGAAACATATCTGTTTCAAATGGATTAATATGAAATGTCATTGCACCCATGCTATGTGAAAAGGATTTTATTAGGAAGAAAAACTATATTTTTCAATTAAGAACAATTTCAAGAATATAACTATTGCAGCTATATAACTTGAGTAGTGTGGGACATAATAGTGAAAGCAGACATCCAAGGATTTAAACTAACATCGAGCTAAAAATTAAATTAACACATACAAAACATACACATGCTTCGCGCTTCATTCAGAGCGCGCCCGTCTTTTCTGCGGCACTTGTCGTCAACCAACTCATTATACAGTTCATCGTAACTCTTTGAGTAATTCGTTGTATAACGTTTATATGAAACACTATCCTCCGGTCCATTAAATCTGCGATAGTCCAACGGCATATTGATGATCTTTCCTTTTTTAGTGGTTATGAATCTCTGTTTATTTTTTATTCACCCACCAACACAACACAATCCTCACACAATCACATTCTTCCAAATTTTTTTTAAGTTTTCATGATATGGTAAGGCAAAGGCTACCAACCGCCTGCAGCTCCATATTACTTTTCTTAAGATGATGAGAGTCGATTAACAAATGATAGATGATCAATGGATGATGAATGAATAATGGAATAATCCCTTTCTCTAGACTTCAGAAAGAGTATTGTGTTTTATTGAACTATTTATATTTATTTATATTTTTATAGTGAACTTTTTCAGTTGTTTTGTCTTACTTGCCTTCACTTGCTTATGCATGATAACAGAACTAAGCGATTAATAATGCACCATTATACACACTAATTTCCACCATAACACAGAATTTATCAAGAAATTAAAAGAACTAAAATAACACTTCGTGCTCCCGCCAGTAGTAGCACTTAATATTCGTCCTTTTCGGGGCAGGACAAGGTCTAAGTCTTGTCTTTTCTTAATTAAATGATGATGATGATGAAAGCCAATCCTTGAATGATAGATGATAAACGAATGAACAATGAGTGTGTCTTTTCCTCAATTTAAGTACAGGTGTATTAATTCCCAAGTAGCAAACAAATGTCTTAAAAAGGAATTGAAGATATCTTGAAGGCAAGTAGACGAATTCCAGCTGTTGTCTTGACTAAAACTAATATGTCCTTCAAGATATCTTCAAGATACACTCCAAGGGCTAGTTAAGTAAAAATGGGCACAGTATTTAACGACATGTTAAGAAAGAGTTAATACTACTGTTAAGATAAACTTTAACCCTATTTAAGAAATGTGGTTTAGCAGAACTCTAAACATTGACTTTAAGATACCTTGTAGGTTGATTTCAGATCAAGAGATAGACTTAAAGATATCTACTATACCTAGTTAAAACTTTCACTATTGAGTTGCAGATATTCGATTTAATCTTAGCGAAGTAAAATTAAAGACCAATTTTGCTTTATAGTGATTTAAGTTACATAATTTTATAAAATATGGCGAACTTTTAATTCATTACAATAACTGTTTTAAGGTTTAGGAAAATGGCGACTAAACAATTAATTTTTATGTCTAAAAAGGCTTTCTTTTGTCGTTGAATGCATTGGAAATTTAAAACGCATGATTGTTTCTCGTGTAAAATCTATAGATAGTGCTATAAAACAGACGGGCTGTTGAAATACTAGAAAAAAACAATAAAATTTTGTATAACAATATTGCAATATGTTTATTTTTTTGCATATATTGCAAAGTCCTACATTTTCTATAAACATACTAATTATTCATGTAGTTAGAATTACTATAACAAAATTAATAAAGTTCAATTTACTCTAGTTTTTGATGAAGTGTTGTCGGAAAATGTATAATAATTTTTTCACATAAAGTGCAAAATGGCGTTAAATCAAAAGTTTCCTTACGAAGTAAGACTTTAGACAATATTGATTTTGTAAGGCTATTTAAGACAAAGTAAAGACAAATTACATTTGAAGTAGTGCTAGTTAAGAGATATTATACTTAATTTATTCTTAAAACCGTATTGGCGAAGTACTATTTAATACATTTTGGTATTAAGTGATTCTATAGTTTGATTTAGTTAAGATCAGATTTCGTCTTAATATTTTCTTAACTTGACATTCTATAGTTCTTGTTTATTTTGTGGTGGGAACAGGTTTATGCAAGATAGTCGAGGAAATAAAATCAGCGGTAAGTACTTACGTGATATTAAATAACTATCCAATCCCCATTTATTTAGAGGATTAATAAACACAGCAACAATAATGAATAGGTACCTACATTAAATAACTTCTGTTCTGCTTCATTACAGGCACATTGTTCATCTCATAAATGTTACAGAGAATTGGCCAAAATTCTACTTTGAACTTTTATGTGGGTAAGCCGACGATATTTACATTTATACATAAATTGACATTTTTACCTAAATTTTCAAAATACTGCAGAATATTTTTATTTAAATCCGTTGTGTCAGTATTCCCCACTGCTACAGTATTCTATATCTACAGAATTTATTGTTTTCAGAAGTGTTCTAGCGTCTTTTGGCACAACACCTGGATCATGCTTGTCAATAATCTGTAATAAGGCATTGATTGCAGTATGTGGTATATTGTGATAAATGGACCAGTTTCTTAATTGGTCTCTAAAATAAAAATCATGATAAATTTTTGATGCGTTATCGTCAGCTCGTGTTGATCGATCGATTAGTGTCGATTCATTAAGAGTTGGAATCACCTCAATTCAAATTTACCGTGGTATCATCTTCCTCGTATACATTAAGTCTAAGTCGTGATACATTAATACATTAAGTTTAGGTCTGACTCGAAGGTTGCTCACGTTTGCAGCATTTAAAGCACATTCGAGTTATTTTTGAAGTTATACTTCTTTAAGCGCGTTATGAAAAACGTTGTGAGTGAAATTTCATCACTGCAGCACAAAAGTTACAGGGTGAAGTTAGCCACAAAAGCGATATAGAATAAACCAGCAGGATGAAGTTGGCCACTAATTATGAATGTGTGGGTGTGTGTGATTTTAAATGATATATGGTAGTTAAAAGTATTTTATATAACATTGTAATAACAATTTTATATTATATAATAACAATATAACAATTTTATTAAAAAAGTGGTTTTTATTTTATAAACTTTTTAAGTGCGTTTATTGATTTGAGGTTAAGTGTCGGAATGTATTCTTTTTATTTGTTTGTAATATAAATAATTATTAGTTTTACATCTCTATTGGTTAAACAGTTTATTTTAATGGTTTTTGATATATTACTTGATTCTGTATACAGATATATAGGAAATATGTTAATCTTTTGATGCTTCTTACTGATAACTATATAATTTTTAAATTTGCCTTTCTTTTCATATACAAAGAATACAAGCACACGGGGGGAAATTTTTAGTTATCTTTTTTTAGTAACGATAAAGAAGTATAACTTTTTACGTACGTACATAAGTACACACAACGTTCGTTTTTATATGTGTCTACACGTCGACGAAAGGCACCAGATCTTTTTATTTTTCCAGATACATCCATGTTTCTTTTGCTTATATTTGGAGAAAACGTCCCATTAAATGAATTTTTACTCTAATCTTACTAATTTTAGTAAAAATGGAATTAAAATATACTTCAGATAATCAATATTTAGAACTTGGTATTAAAATCATCTTAAATTTATCTAGAAAATATATGTTTTCTTAATGAGTTTTAAAAGATACTTTAATTATTCAATAGAGTTTTAAGTGAGCTTTCAAATAATCCGAGAAAAGTAAAAAAAATATTTTTTAGTTTTAAGTGTAGGTACACTTAAATCAAACTAGTTTTAAGAATACTTAACTCGGTTTTTAGTATTCCTCACTTGCTTAAGTAGCGGTAGTTTAAAACTATTTAGTATTAAAGAAAGAAAAGACTTCAGGAAATCCTTTTTGATTTAGCAAAATCCAACTTTAGATAAAGTAAAGGTATATAAGATTTAATCACTAGTTATAATTGCTACTTGGGTTGAATGTTGAATGTTCGTATAAATATTACGGTTGATGTTGAAGGTAGTTACCGTTAAACATTGGTGGAACGATACTAGCTTTTATGATTTTTAGCATTTTTCATTGCTGTCTTATATGATAAATTATTTTGATACAAAATTCTTGAATATATTGACTCGACTCACTAAGAATAAATTGTGAGTAGAGTAGTCATTTTATATTATTTTCTATTAAAATAATTTATGATAATAGCTCATAGTAGAAGTTAATATACATTTTTATTATTATTTTTATTATTGTTTATTAATTTGTGAATTTCAATACGTCTGCTAGCGTCTTGATAGCTCAATGGTCAGAGCACTCACTCGGATAGCTTAAGGTCGTGGGTTCGAATCTTACCTGTTCTCAGAAATGTGGTCATTTTTTACAAGCGTGTATTATGTCTAGGTGTCTTTCTATTCTATCAGGTTTTGTTTTTCTTTTTAAAATTTGTGTGGTACATATTAATGCGTAATAATCACTAAGTGTTTGTGAACATGCAAGAGTGTTGGAAAGTGAAACAAAGTAGCAGAAGTTGTCTTTTCCTGCTCTCCTAAGAAGTCTACGAGGAAGTTTTAATTAAACCACATACCTTTACTAAAACATAAGGGAAAGGAAATTTTACTATTTATTCATCATTCATTGATCATCATTCATTTATAGATCGGCTCTCAGCATCGTTCATCATCATCTAATGATGAAAATATTAACAAAACACTAGGATGTATAGGCTATATGTTTTTTGCCTACCCTTATGGGAAAGCTGAACAAAGAAAGAATAAAAAGTCTATTCTATCCCAGTGTTGCCAATTGAGCAACTTTATCGCTAGAAATGACGACTATAGCTGTAGTCTTAGCGACTAAAAAAATTTTTTGACGACAAAAATTGTTTAGCCACTTATCTAGCGACTTTTGTAGTCGGTATAAATTAAATCGGTTCTATAGCCATTATTGGATTATTTTTTAGTCAACTCGATACAGTGCAAAGAGATACATTATGAAAAACAAACGCACCAAATTCAAACTTTATTAAATCAGTCTCTAAAAAAATATTCAAATCAAAACATTTCATTATCTTCCAAATCTGAGTTTTACATTAACCTATTAGTACATTTACGTGATTGTTACAATGATTATATAATTTAATTAAGTTTTTTTTTATATGTGGGTACCTATGTTGTACACGATGTGTATTTGAATTATAATTTAATTACTTAAGTACCTACTTTTATTTTTTTTCACATATTCCAATTTTTCACACTTCATGCCAGTGGCCTCTTCTGCCTCTCAAATACAAAATCCTGCGTCTGCTTCCGGTGGAATTACTTTAAGCGACTTTCTAGCGACTTTTGATGTTGAGTCTAGCGACTCGAACTTCTAGGAGTTGGCAACACTGTTCTATCCTGTCAAAAAATGACAAGTATTTTCGAGGTGCATGTAACCTCGAATGTTTTATCTCATGAATTTGCGGTGATTCTGTTTAATTTGTTTTACCTCGTCGGGATTTCTTTATAAATTTATTTTGTGATGTATTGATGAATACCATTAGCATTTAGATTTGTGGGATATTGAAAGCCAAGTCGACGAAATAATCTGTAAGTTGACATTAGATTCTAACTAGAAAGGTGACGTTTTGTGTTAGTGCATCAGCTATTATCTCTCTAATATTGTATCTATTATGTATTTTAATATAAAACTTCATTCGTTCAATATATTACTTATGTACTAGATATAGCACACATCAACTATAGAGATAAAAGACCTGCTTTTTGGATCATGATAGTTACATGTTTTCAGTAGGTATTTTTCAGTCGGTTACCACGATTTGACTGAATGGATTGTGATATAAGACCGTGTGTCATCAATAAATCAAAAGATTTGGTCGTAATTAAGAACCTGTAAATTATAACATCTTAGAAACACACTTAACTGCTTGAGATGTAATGAACTGCTTGTATTCTTTGATACTCAAAGAAAATTAGTTAAAATTTCTAGCTATATATTTGAGATATACATATTTCATAATAATAATGTACATTAAACACTTCAAATTGTCAGATTTTCTGTTTAAATTCCAATGCATAGAGTTCAATATTGAATGAGAAAATTTGGCAATTTGTGATACCTAGTTTGCAATGCTATTATCTGTGTTATGTCAATGACCTGATTTAAAGGTGTTCTCATTGCAATAAATAAAATTTGATAACAAAAGTATTTAGTTCTTGCAGTTTTGAATTCATTGCAGTGAACTAATTTTCAAAGATATAGAAAGTTTATTTGCTTTCTTCTTTTTGTTTATTGATATGTCTTAGTAGTAAGAACTGAAATAATCACCAATTGTTTTTAAAATTGTTGGTTAGTTAGCGTTAAGTCATGTTTGGTGCAACAGTAGCGATCCTGCTTTTGCACCGACCATCTGTGGATTCGATCTGAGAAGGGGCGGATTTTTGTTTGATGAATACAACCATTTGTACCTGAGTCAGTATATGGGTCAATATTTGATAATCGGTCGAAAATGACTACAAAAAAATATACATATTTTTTGTCGTATTTTATACATAATTGACGTCTAAGTAATAGAGTCGAGTTAAATCTATATAATAACTACCAAATCGATACACTTTATTCAATTTTAGGGATTTTTGAGCAATATTTGCAAATATACAGAACAGGAAAATGACACTAGTGGCAGGATAATGAAATGGACCGACAGACTAATGACAGGATAGCAGGAAAATGATTGAAACATCAAAAAAAAATATCCATTGTTAGTAATTATTATATTTATTACGAATCCAAGAATAATAATCAGTATAACAGAAAACAAAATTATATCGCTCTTCTTAAAGTTTTATAGAACATACAATTATATTTAGTAAGTAACATATTTGACCAGATTCATTAGGAACTTTAACTTACTGTTGTTGATTAATATAAAAATCACGCCTCTTTCCTTATAACTTTTATATTATATTCTACCTTTATTCAATAATCAATAAATAAGTAATATTCTTTCATTTAAGGGTAATTATTAATAGCTAAATCAAATACAGAATTTATAATCAGCTTTTTGAAGAATGTATCATTCTATAATAATATAATTGGTTTAAACATATCAACTTTAATAACATTTTTAAGAGTAATAAAAATAATATTAAAAATAGTTTATAGAAAAAGAGCAAGACCCAACAACAAAGCTATTTTTCGAATACATCTAAAGCATTCGGGAACTTATAAAAGATGCGTTCTCCTCTGAGTAATAAAGAAGGTTGAGGTAACTTCAAAAGTATATCTTCAACTGGCAGATCATAGCAATTATCATCAATTTTAAATAGTTTACCATCATTACCAGTGGTTTTTAAAAATGTTACTCTAATTTCGCCATCTTCTTCATCTACTTCTCCCAAACACAAAGCAACATATCTATATTCTGTATTTTTAGAGCTACATTTAACAAGAATATAGTCGCCATTGTGATAAGTTATATTTTCTTTATTTGGAATGTTAGACGAGCTAGTTGTCGCAACGTGATCTTCAACAGTATCAAAATTAATATTTGAAGTATTTGGATCGATATTTTCTTTGACAATGGTGTTTGACACCACACCCATTTCGCGTTCATTCTCTGACTCTGAACTTGTGTAAATGTGTTTAGCCTTTTTAGCATTGACATTATCCACATAATTCAAAGTGCCCATCAAATAATGTTCGCAGCTAAACATATTCTCACAAAAGCAACTCAAGAATTTCATTGTTAATTTGAAGCTATCTTTATTACCGATTACTTGATGGACTTTTAAAGTTCCCAAATAAGGCTTAGATGAGTTTCCAATCAATTTAATTTGAGTATGTTCATAATCTTGTTGCGTCACTGTTATAATCTTAATGTTGGGACAGTTTTCTTCTAGAACCGTTTGTATTTTTTTTATATCGACTAAGTCTTCACCAAAAGCAACCATTTGATCGGCAGTGCGTTTACAAACGGCCCCAACACCATCAGGGGCACCCTTTCCGTGCCCAGCCTCACTATAGTTCCAAGAGAAGAAAGTGTAATTTTCATAAAAATATTTAAGTCTGTTTGCAAGAATGAAGAACATGAACCTATTCCTATATTGGGTAACGGGCCCATCGCTAAGAAAATGCAAATTTGTTACAGATTTTAAATTTGTGGAAATCCAATCAAATATAGGGTGCAGGTGAGCCCATATGGCATAAGCATCATGATCTAAGAACTCGGAAATAGTACAGAAACTTTGACACTCCAATTGATTGTTTGTTTTCCAGTATACAACACCTGTGTGTAAAGATATTTGACTTCTCGATCCTCCAAAGTGAAAAGTTTGCACTTCTGAACTATATTTTGTAGCGTAGTTCTCACTAAAATCAACATGAATAAGTACATCATTTTCAGACATATTATCTTTAAATTTCTTTATGGCAGCATACTGATGAACAATATTTGTATGATGGTTCAAGAAGATGGGGACAACATTTTCGAATTGTTTAACAACATCGTAGGGATTCAAGGTGTGATTAACTTTCGATATTTTTTTGACGATTTTGTATTTCCCGGATCGTTTTAAAAAGACCTGTTCACATACATTTTCCCACTTCATTACATTAATTTTGATATTATTGTCGAATTCTCCGTAAATTATTTTTAGATCTTTACAATTCTTACATTTGCGACTTGTACACTCTTCATTGTATTTGTCACAGCAAACTGCTTCCAAAAAATGTTCAGTGCTGTGTACAATTATTATATTGTATTGATGTAAAGATTGAATTAATAGGTCGAAATTTGCATGTATCACACACAAACAAGTATTACGTTCTTGTACATTTGGTTTAACAATCCAAAACGGACGACATTGGCAAAATGCACTGTAAGATATATTTCCATTTTCTTTAACATATATTGTATGTAGCTTCTTCATAGTCATTAATAAGTACCTTTTCTGTTTCTTTACTTTATTCTTTGTTACAGTTTCTTTTTTTCCAGCACATATACGACTGTTGCAATCTTGTTCCAAGAAATTGATGACATTCATTTTCACATCTTCTGAAATTTTATTAGATCTGTTTTTCCTCTGTAAATTTAATAATTTTGATCCAAATTGCACTTTACATTCTCTTTTTTCAGGGAGAACATGATGTTTGGACAGGACTTTATATTTCTTTACTACTTCTCCAGAAATAGCTTTAGCAAATACCTGTTTTTCAGCATGACTTCCAAGTTTGGTATAATTTTGAGATAGCTGTTTTGACATAACTTCACTGAATAACAGTCTCTTCTTTATTTCGGTTATATCCCCCTTTTCAATAATTTCATTGGTTTTGTTTCTCGGACTGTCTTTTTTGCGCTGCATCTTCATTTTAGAAATAATTCTTCGGTATTTCTTTAGTTGATTGTTTAACTTATTTATAGTTCTGTCCTGTTCTTGTAACAGTAGGTTTTTTCTACGTTTATTTATTTCTGACCTCCTACGGCCTTCTATTATTCGTCCATCTAAAACTGGTAACTCTTGGGATACGACTGGAATCATGTTCTCATCATTCATAGAGACTTCGTTATCAGATTGTGGTGGAGTTGTATTTTCTTGAAATAAAGCAGTGTTCGCCAAAAGATTTTTTTTCTTTTCCCTGTATTTAGCTGTATTTTCTCGCCACTCTTTTCTTTTGGCTCTTTTACACCGAGGAGTTAATTCAGAAATGTTTTTAATTTTACCCTCCGCTTTTCTTTTTAAATAGTATTCTTTTTTCTTCTGTTTCAATGCGTTTTTTTGTTCATTATCGTTCTTAATTCGTTGGTATCTCATTTTCTCCAATTCTCGCTTTCTTTCTAACATTTCTTCTCGTGTTTTTTTCTTTGGAGCCATAATTATTGCACACTGAAACAAAATTACAATAAATTAATAACATTACTTACCTTGTGTTGTCATTTTCCTGCCACGGAGTCATTTTCCTGTCAAGAAAATAACAGGAAAATGACCACAGGAAAATGACAAAATGCACATTATATTTCTTATACATTCTAATAACTAATATAACTACAAAATCATAAGGTGATACGAATTACATCTTAATTCGTGAAAGTTTATTACAAAAAGCAGAATGATTTACTTACGATTCAACTCCTAATTGCCTCACAGGTAAATGACAAAGTGTATCAACTATACGCACGCACATGTCATAATCAGGCTACAACGCCGAAGCAACTGCCGACACCGCGTCTCCCTTCTCACTAACCACAAACATGGACACCGCGTCTATTTAGTATGCGCTCATTCATTCTCCGCGACATTATAAAACGCGGCAAATTTAAATTTAAATTTCGGCAGCCTAATGACGCCGTGACCATTACCCTAGATTTTTTATGATTTTTTTTTAGTTTAATATCATATTATCTTAAATAAAATATTGAACGGTTTTAGATTAATGCGTATACAATGTAAATATAGTCAAGCTTTTATAATTTATTTTTTAATCTCCATGTTATTATTAAAAAATGTCACCAAAAAAGAAAATCCACCGACAGGAAATATGACATCTAGCACTTTTTGTTTATTTTTAATATATGAAAACCAAACATATTCTCACCAAAGTGTTTGGGTATGTAGACAAAGTATTGCACTACATTATGAAAATGCTATCAAGTTTAAATATTACATTAAAACTACAAAATAATTATGGGGACCTGTTTCGGCCGATTATCAAATATTGACCCATATATAAATAGTTATATATAATAATAATAATAATAATAATAATAATAAAGCCCTTTATTTCCGAAAATTTACACCGTTTTTACTTAGTTCATAAAATGTCTCTTATTTCGGTATGCCTTACGGCAAAGGCCTCCTCCAACTCTTTCCACTGTTTCCTATCAGCTGCTATTTTTATCCAAAGGGGTCCTAAGGTCACTTTGAAGTCGTCCTCCCATCTTCTTGGTTTGCGGCCTCTACTCCTAATGCCGTTCCTTGGATACCAAACTGTCACCTGTTTACTCCATTTTTCCTTTTTGCAGCGGAGCATATGGCCAGTCCACCTCCATTTAAGTTGGTCAATATGAGACAATATGTCCGTTAATTTTGTTTTGTGCCTTATGTCTATGCTTCTGACTTTATCTATCAGTTTTAAACCTAGCATGCTCCTTTCCATGCCTTTCTGACATCTTTCTAGTTTGTCCCTATGTTGTTTCGTTAGAGCCCAGGTTTCACAGCCATATGTAATGCAGGGTAGAATACAGGTGTCAAAAGTCTTCTTCTTGATTTTCAAGCCCAGTTCCTTGCTTTTCATAATTTCTTTCAAAGCCCAGTACTTTTTCCACCCAGTCGCAATTCTTTTGTCTATTTCTTTAGACATTTGGTCATTTGGTGATATTATCTGGCCTAGATATACGTATTCTTCCACATATTCAATCTTTTGACCATTGTTGATTATGTCTGTGGGTATTGAGTTTGTCATCATTTTTGTTTTACTTAGATTAATTTCTAGACCTACTTCTCTACTTCTGTCTACTAGAGTTTGCAACATGGATTCCAATATCTTCGGGTCCTCCTCCATTATAACCAGGTCATCTGCAAATCTTAGATGGCTCAATTGCGCTCCATTTATGTTTAGCCCCAGATTTTCCCATTCCAATTTTCTAAACATTTGTTCAAGAACTGCTGTGAACAACTTTGGTGAGAGTGGGTCACCTTGCCTGACACCTCTTTCGATTGGAAAAACTTCTCCTATCGATTCCAGTCTGATACTAGCTTTACTTTCTCTGTAAATACTTTTGATGATATTTACGTAAGCCTTTTGGATCCCCTGTTCTTTTAGACTTTGCCATACACATTTGTGACTGAGGCTGTCGAAAGCCTTGGAATAATCTATAAAAGCCAGGTAAATAGATTTGTTGTATTCATTGTATTTTTGTATAAGCTGTTTAATTGTATGTATATGATCGATTGTACTAAAGTCTTTCCTAAAACCACCCTCCAACTAACCTGCCAACTAATTTCACTAAATCCAAGACAAAAAAAGTTATTCGAAAACAAAAAAGTCTGTACGTATGCACACTCAACACAAGAACCTTGAGAACACCCGAAAGTTTGCAAGAGCTAGAGTTAGCAATCGAAAACATCAAGTGGGACATTCTGGGTATAAGTGAGATGCGAAGATTAGGGGAAGATATAGAAGAGAGAAGCAATTATATTATGTACCACAAAGGTGAATTAGCTGGACAAAGAGGCGTAGGATTTTTGGTAAAGAAGAAACTTAAAAGCCAGGTACTTGGATTTGAAGGAATATCAGATAGAATAGCTCTAGTGCATATTAATTTACCAAAACATTCGAAAAATTGGACAGTCATCCAAGTCTACTCACCGACAGAACAAGCAACAAAAACGGACATTTTAAACTTTTATGGCAAACTGAGAGAAGTTACTGAAAAACATTCGAAAAATAATATAGTGCTCATGGGTGACTTCAATGCTCAAGTAGGCACCCGACTAGCAGGGGAAGAACATATAATAGGGAAATACGGAAGCGGGAAAAGAAGTAAAAACGGAGAAAAGCTTGTTGAATTCCTACTAGAGCAAAACTTAACACTTCTCAATTCCATGTACCGCAAAAAGCCCAAAAATAAATGGACTTGGATGTCTCCAGATGGAAAGACTAAAAACGAAATTGATTACATAATAACCAACAAAGTAAGATCTTTTAGTGATACAGGAATAGTACAAAAACTAAATTTCAATACTAACCACCGCATGGTACGTAGCTGTCTAAATGAAAGTGATTCAAAAAAGCCTTGGCCAAAAGAAATTCAACTGAACTACTTAAAAACAAACAGTAAAAAGATATACTCAAAGGACACCACTAAAGACCTAATGGAAATAATGACCTCAGATTTAGACCTAAATGAGAAATATAACAGGCTAGAAAACAACCTTCAAGATCAGGCAGAATTACAAGCTAACAAAAGTAAAGAATCCTACTTAAGTGAAAAAACTCAAAAACTAATTGAAGACAGAAGAAACTTAATAGCAAAACAGGATAAGAAAGGAAATCAAAAAGAAATCTCGAACCTAAGCAAACAGATTCGCGAAAATATAAGAAAAGACAGGAAACGCCGAAGAATTAAAACGCTAGAAAATCACATAAATAAAACAGGAGGCACGAAAAAAGCGCTCAAAGAACTTCGAGAAAAGGGAAAAGAATGGATACCAAAACTAAGAGATAAAGAATTGCTAACTACGTCTCGTAGCAAGATCCAAAGTATAGCAACAAATTATTATCGCATACTATACCAAAAACACAGTCCAAGCCCATCAAATATACAACTGCCTGATAGAGAACATATTGTAGGAAACCAAAAGAGCCAAGATACTGAAGAAATACAAGAAATATTACCATCAGAAGTAGAAAAAGCTTTGAAAAGTCAAAAGATGGAAAAAGCTCCCGGTCCAGACAAAATCACAAACGAAGTAATAAGAGGGACAATCGAAGAACTAATCCCAATACTAGCACGGATCTTTAATGAGACATTATATACCGGCATTATTCCAAGTCAATGGGCAAAATCACACATAATACTTCTACACAAAAAAGGTCCAAAGGACGATATAGGAAACTACAGACCCATATCTCTTATCTCAAATATATATAAAATTTTTGCAAAAGTAATTCTAGACAGAATAACACTCAGGCTCGACGAAAATCAACCAGTGGAACAGGCAGGTTTTAGGAAAGACTTTAATAGTTATATATATATATCTATAAATATTACTTATTTATGTAGATATATGTATGTATATCTATCTGTTACCCTAGTATCCATAACACTAGCCTTTATAGTGCTTACTTTGGGCTAGGCTAATTGGTGTGATTGTAAGTAATATTGTTACTAATATGGTATAGTACCTACACAGTAAAATGCAATTTATTTGTTTTCCATTAGGTCAACATGCTTCGAAAACAGACACTATGTTTGGCCATCGTAGCGTTTGCAGTTTCATGGGCAGTGTCGGAAGCACAAGGACAAGCCCCATTGCCTCCATCATCATCATCATCCCAGTCACCTACAACAGATGTAAGTAAATTTTATTTTATTTATATGGAGTAAGTACAGCTGTAAATGTAATATAATTACATAATCACCCTTTTTTCATCGGATATCCAGACGCACTGCGGGCTACCACCCTTTCTTGGTTGCTATTCCTACCTGTCGCATCAAGCACTTCTCAATTTCTTTTATAATGCGCACAGCAAAAGGGTGGAATTCCCTCCCTGCTTCAGTATTTCTGAGTATTTATAATCCGTCTGTTTTTAAAGCCAGGGTGAATAACATTCTGGGTTAGCTCGTTCCATTGTGGATCCTGTCTTGGCCCCTGGGCTTGATTGGGATCACGAGCGAACTCATTCTAAATAAAAAATATGAGCTATATAGAATTCTCTTACAGAAGCCGAAACATTATAAAAAATAATTTTACAATCGTAATTATTTACCTTGACATCAACATCAGTTCAGCAAAAAACATGAAAAATTGGATGAAGAAGAAGAAGAGCCTCCCTCGCCTCTTCTTCCTCTTGCCGTTCCGGCTGTCTGCCGAGTTCGGCTCCACAGCCTTGACCGCCTTCTCAGCAGCACGCTCTCTGTTAGCGCGTTTCTTCTTTCTGCTCCCTGCCACCTCCCAGGGATTCTCCTGGGGGGGGGCAGGGGGCAGTGCATTCACCACTCTTCTACCGGAGCTGGGGCCTGGGACCGCCCCTTTTTCCGTGACCGTCCCCTGGTGCGAGGGTTTGGAGGGTACGGCAAAGCGTTCCGCCATCGCCTTAAACTTCTCCTCCATTACCTGGTCGATCATCTGTCGCAAGTCTTCTTTTGTTGGCAGCTCTTCTCGTGGCCTGATTTCGGCTTTCACGTTCGCCATCTCCGTCTTCAAGCCGGCCATCTCCTTTCGAAGCTTACGGACTACCTCTCTTAGGCGCCTATTCTCCTCTTCGAGTTCAAAATACTCGGGATCGTCCTCGAGGGCTCTGGCGGTAAATGCCCTAAATTCGCTTAGCAAAGCCACTTGTTCTCGGCCTATCTCTGCGATTTTTCTTCTCGAGTCCCCGGAAAGTCCAGCGGCCTCGAGTTCGGTCTTTAGTCGCTCGTAAGTTTCACGTGCTTTCGCACGGTAACGTTTCAACTCATCCACCTGCTCTTCGTTGATCTGGCGGATATTCGCAGTCGACGAGTCGTCATCCGTCTCGCACTCATCTCCGTCACTCTCCGGTCTGCACGCAACCGGGAACTTTAACGTCAGCGCCTTCACAGCTGGTTTTGCGAATGGCTGATGCTCCTCCTTAAGTTCCAACTTTTGGCGCTTGCGGTCTCGGGATTGCTCGGCGGTTGCCGGCGATCCTTGCGCCAAATCCCTTCTGGATTCCTCCATCGTTTCCGTCTCCATTTCGCAGCTGTTTTTGCCCGGACACAGTGCTTCGTCCTTTCTCCCTCCTTTTTTATTCATGTTTTTGTTTTTATTCTTTGACATTATTCTGGACCCACGAGAGCGGGAGATCTAATGGTCCACCCAGGCAGAGATCCCGCGATACCTGGGCAACCCTACTACACCTCGGGGGGCGGGAGGTACCCGAGGGGGGTCGCTAACGGGTTGATGCACTCCACCAACCACCCGCGCACGGGCGCCCGACACCGCGTTACACCAGTGCCGCGCCTTCGAGGATTTTTTATAGTGGTTTTCTCCACGCAGCCCCCACCGAAGTGGCGGCCCCCACTCCCTGCACCACGTACAGGGCTACGGGTTGGCCGGAACTGGTCTTTAGACCAGACACGGCCCCGACTTGCTCGCTAGCGCGAGCTGGACACAAAGGCCCCTACGGGTGATTTTTTAAAGGGGTTGTCTTCCCCGCGGCCCCCACCAGAAGGTGGCGGCCCTCGGCCCTGCACTACGTACAGGGTTACGAGCTCCTTCGACGACACCAGGCGGAACTGGCATCGCCTCAGACTCCCCATGCTCGGCTACCGCTACCCGGGATGCCCAGGACGCCAGCCGAGCTCCCCCTTGTTGTCGGATTATTAGCCGCCGTCGTATGCAATCCCCTAAGGAATTATATACGACGGCGCCCAGGATGCACCGGCCCGAACCCATTGTCGTTCCCACCGCACGTATGAAGTGGGACCTACAATGGGCCGGGCACACGTGGAGGTTCTATCCGACCTTGCACCCCATAGTGAGACGAACCTAAGCATTCGTTCCTGAGTCATGTTTGTATATTTTCTGATTTATGTATTATATCCTTTATTTAGTATCTACAGTACAAGCTCTTATTAGATTGAAATTAAAAAGTTTGAGAGATTTATATAAAAAATTATTTATTGTTAAAAGTCTAAAATATTGCATGTGTGTAATTAATTATAAAAACGAAAAATATGTCCTCAAATGTTTCCAAACTAGTCAGAACTCAGAACACATGGTTTATACAAATAATTTTGAAAGTTAAAAGTAAAGCATAAATAGTCAACATATGCTGAAAACAAATAGAATATAACGTCACACTTAGGACTACTAGATAATTATTAGCGTTCGTGACTTCGTAATCGTATGCGGAACGAGATGACCGCCACGCCATCTAGCTTTTCGTGGTTGAATCATCGTAAAATAATTAATATTTCACATATATTGTATGTACATGTTCAGAATAATGTATGTGATGTCGAATATTTATTTAGTTATTATTAAATGTATTATGAAATTGAAGACGCAAATATAAAGTATAAAAATGGATTATTTTTTTGTTAACAGCGCTGTCCAGAAATTATACTCTTATTAAATCTTGATGTGTCTTCCTCCTACCTCCATTATACTACCTCTTTATTTGATGGAATAGGTTTCTTGCATGATTTTTTTTATTGTTTAAATGAATTAATTTTTAATAGGAAAATACTTTAAATTTTTTGTTGTGGAATTAATAAAAAAAAATATTTTCTCGTGCAGAGCATTAATTGTAATTTAAATGACATGACTCGCCACGTTACTATGGGTGAATCTACATACATTCCTTGTGTTTGGCAGAAAAAAGCGTTTGCGAGCGCTTACCAGCGCTAAAAAAAACTATACAGTTTTCAGCCAGGACACGTTGGCTAACTTCAATTGCGCTGACACATCCCGCCATTTTGCTAATTATCGCTCAGCTATCGCCACATTGCTAACAAGCGCTCGCAAGCACTTTTTTCCGCCAAACACGAGGATTGTAATGATAATTTCGCCGGCAAACGCATGGCTCCATGCTCAGAACAATAACTAAAGCTATAGAAGCCGCGCTAAAATAACAACACAATACGTTAATTCGTACTATTTTTACTTATACAGTTGCAAATGTGTAAGAAAGAAATAAGTATACAGATTTTGTTTCGTAATTTACAAGGTCGTCACTAGTTTCCCTTACGTCAGTGATGCAATGGCATCGATATTACTATCGATAAAAATAAAATCAAAAACATAATTAACATTTTTCTTATGCTGTTGGTATGTCAATGACACTAGAACGGACGGTAATGAGTCATAATAAACACGTGTAGAATCTTCAATATGAACATTTTATAATGCAGTATTCATGGGTAGATTATTTGACCCGTACCAATTTATTTATTAGAATTTACGTGTATCTAGAGAAACAAGGTAGGTACAGTTAAAAAATTGCACCTTGTATACCTAGGCATATCCTATTAGGCTACATGTTTATATTTTAAGTTAGACCTCTAGCTCTAGTACATTGGTGAACACTGCATTTAAAATTATATTTTTTATAGGTATAGATTAAAAAAGAGGAAAAAAAAAAGAAAATTAATCGATTATTTAAATTAAATTAACAAAATATTATTTTTTACATATTTACTTATTGTTTACCTATTTTTATATACCACTCTGTCGAGAAAGTATCGGGAAAAGATCAATAATATACAAAATGTTTGTTATTCATCCAAATTTATTTCATCAACTTCAAAGTATGCTCCTTCAGGAACGAAACACTTACGCCAACGAATAATCTAATCAACATAACATTTTTTAAACGCTATTTCCGGAATTGACTTTAGTTCTCGCCGCGAATTCTCCTTTATGTCTTCTACCGATTAAAAACGGGTGCCATTTTCTGTAAATTAGATATTAGTTCAGATATATCGGAATCAGTATTTGTTTCATCTGTGGTCATAGATTTGGGGCGTTTACTTGGTGGTTCATAATTCCTTCTGAATGCGATAGTGGTTTCTGAAACACAAAAATATTATTGTAAATAAGCTATCATTATTATTTGGGATACACGCTGCCAAAATGTTAATTGAAAATCTGAATATTTATTGGTAGGATCGAAATAATTATATGACAAAGCAAGACTAAGATAATGTTTGGAATAAAAAAGGAGCAATTTCATGTTCTGTAAATGTAATGTGGGTATAGCATTTGCTTTCAGCCGCCGAAATTTAATGTTTTCATGTGACTGAAATGACTGCAGTCTAAAATGTTTCGAAAAAATGTGACTGTGCGCTTTCGGTGTCCAATTGTTCCTTGATATACAGCGTATCCATTCAGTTCTAATAGGTTCATCTTTGGGAAAACTAAAGCAAAAAGTAAAAACCAAATAATGTTGACATCGATAACAAAAAACACATCACTATCATACTATCATATACAAAACAAAAGGCATGAAAATAAGACAATTTAAACCAAAACTCATGGAGAAATCTATTTGTAATATTAATTTACTACAATTTTCTGAATATACCGTTGTTATATTGTCAAAATATGAGAATTTAGAAACAAAACTCACCGATGAAATGATAACACCTCATCCGTATTTTCTTTTTGTGATGTATGAGACTTGCAGTCTGGAACAACACAAGCCATCCTGGACGCGGACTCTCAGATGTCTGAAGCGTCTTTATGCACACTTTCCTGTTATTTTATCACGAACTTCCTTGCAAAATAATAAAATTTCACGCTAGCCGCTCACAAAGCTGTTCGGCCACTGTAATACGACCGCATTGAATTTGGTATTACTTCAGAAACAACGTTCATCAAAGACGTGCTTTTAATTTGCTAGTATAATATACAACCAAATTACAACCATTTGACATTTGTACTTTGAGAGTTTGTGACAATGACGTGAAA
This sequence comes from Calamotropha paludella, assembly GCA_927399485.1. NCBI lineage: Eukaryota > Metazoa > Arthropoda > Insecta > Lepidoptera > Crambidae > Calamotropha > Calamotropha paludella. The sequence goes on from OV656822.1 coordinate 2,523,211, forward strand.
ATAAAACCTTACAATTGTTGTCTATTTCGCTCTTACCCATGTATGTTAGATTACTTTAAGTGAATACGAGAGCTGTTATACAGTTTTTATTTTAGCGCTCCTTCTATAGCTTTAGTTATTGTTCTGAGACTCCATGTCATGTGACGTCACAACTAATGGAAAGGCGCTCAGTTTGTTTTTAAATTTACTTTCGTTTATGTATGATTTTTAACCGAAAAAATAATTTATTTCTTATAAAATAATAGAAATTATCGACTTTTAACGAATGCCGTCAGTCTATTACATATTTGAAGAATATTTAAAAAAATATTGTTTTTTTTTTAATACATGCGAGAAACCTATTAAGTCACTTGGCGGAAATCCATCTCCAATATATCTAGCATTACAGAATTGATAATAGATCTTAACTGTTCACACACACGAGTTTTTGATCAATTTTTACGCGGACATTTTTAACGCCATTAATTTGACATTGTCAAGGACTTAACACTTAACACACAATACATCGCGATGGTGAGCGTACCTCATGATTTTTCCATAGACGAACGACACACATGTTATTCTGATGGTGAAAAAAACACATACAAAAATATCCGTTAATAATGTGTCTTTGCTCCCGCTTAAACACAAGAATACAATATTTAATTTAGACTAAAAAAAAAGTGAAAAATTCTCTTTGTAAGGTTTGAAACTAAACCGTAACTTCTAGGCAATAGAGGTTTTTATTAACATTCGTGTCTTTCATCTACATTATCTACTTTTATTAAATGTGTCATAAATACGGCTATATTTATAATAATAACAGTAGATTTGTATTACTTATACATCAAAATATGTATGAGATTAATTTATATACTTATACTAGTGGACCCGACAGACGTTGTCCTGCCTGTTATTTTTGTAGTATAGATAAATAACCTAGATACCGTCTGCAGCGCCATCTGCCGGGCTGATTTGTGAATCTAAACCATTCTCAGATCCCCTTGAACACACACAAAAAAAACATTCAAATCGGTCCAGCCGTTTAGGAGGAGTTCAGTGACATACACACTCACAGAAGAATTATATATATAAAGATAAAATTGATTGCGATGAACTCCGAAACTACTCAACCGACTTCAATGTTTTTTTTTTAATTTGCTAGATTTGTTACGAATTATTATATAGAATAGGTTTTATTTTAATTTATAATATAACACAGCAACGCGTGGCCAGGTCAGCTATTTTATAAATATAAATATATGTAGTGAATTTTACTACACATCGCTGTTTTGCGAGAATATCGACACAACTCAAAAATCTGTAAAAATGGTACTAAATATGCCAAACTTTGATATTTTATCGTGAACAGAAACGCACTGCAGACATTGCGCCACAGTTCGCTCGAAAGAGATGCAATTACATTTTTTGGTATGCGATAAAAGATTTAATAAGAAATTTGAAAACTTTATTCTATAAAATCAAAAGTTTTTAGTTCCGTCGTTATTCTCGCAAACTATCGTTATATTACAGCATAAGATATAAGCATAATACAACAGCATAACGACTTTACTATTGTAGTATGACGTATTGACAATAGATGGCGTTACCTGTTCATGAACGAGTTTGAAACAGTAAAGTTGGAATCTAAAGAAATTTTAATCGCGATTATGTTTATACGTTAATCTTAGGGTGCTTTGGACTGCAACCCCTGGAATAACTGTAAGGGTTGTATGATTGAATAATGAATAAATTATAATAAATATTCAAAAATATATTTATAAAAATAAATCGACCATAATTTAAATAAGTTTGAACGTTATTAAATGTTCTTTTAACAAGTACCTTTTATCTTTATAATCAAGGTATGCAGTTAGTAATAATAATATTTCTTACAAGCTTACCATTTAGGCTAACCCAAAGTAAGCACTGTTAAGCCTTGTGTCCTAAATACTAGGGTAACACATAGACATACATATATCATATAGAAATAAGTAAAATTACTAGAAATATATATAAACACTCATGACTCAAGTACAGGTTGCTCGTATTCATTACACAAATATCCACCCCTTTCGGGATTTGAACCCAGGACCGTCAAAGCGAAAGGCAGGATCGCTACCGTTGCACCAAATGGTCGTTGTAAAGTTTTATTGAAGATTCATTTAATTGAAGTTAATAAAAATAATAATTTTAACTTAGGCCGGTATCATTGATATATCCTTATGAAAACACGAAGTGAATGCCGTCCTCTCATAGACAAAATAAAAATCATAAACTACGATTTTGAAATTCACACAATCATATGACAACTATTTGGTACAACAGTAGCGATCTTGCCTTTCGCTTTGACGGTCCTGGGTTCGAGTCCCGGAATGGGCAGATATTTGTGTAACAAATGCGAGCATTTGTACCTTAGTCATGAGTTTTTATATATATTTCTATTCATATTACATATCTATGTATCATATATGTATGTCTATCCGTTATCCTAGTATCCATATCACAAGCCTTATAGTTACTTTGGGCTAGGCTAATAGGTGTGATTGTAACAAATATTATTATTATTAATTTACCTTTATGACAACACGAAGTGAATGTGGTTCTGTCATAGACAAAATAAAGTTCATGAACTACGATTATGACATTAACATTACCATCATGGAGGTTAGAGAGAAGGAGAACGATCGCTACGTGCTAAAGCATTAGCCCGCCTGTCCCTGAAAATTTGTAGAACTTGTAGTTCATTTTTCAGCCACCAGTCGCGCTGCCGTCGGTAAGTAGTATCTACGAAGTCAGCTGTTTATGAGTACAAGTAGATGAAGTTAGTTGAATAATGTACAAATTTAACAACAGCCCGCTTTTATTGATACAACTTAGCGATCGCAGCGCCTCACTTATTTTGTCCATATTTCTGGGACACTATTTTCTACAGCGATCGTTCTCCTTCTCTCTAACCTCCATAATAACCATATTTTTGACATTCAATAAGAATAGAGTAATGAATCTCTTTTCAGTTACCATACACCATAGACATTACAGATTTTAACCATAAACAAATAAATATATCATAGTTATGTGTATCCAATAAATACAGTATTTTTTATAATTTTTTTATATATTTTTTGCATTTTCAATGCGATCTTATAAGATAAATTATTATTTATATAACATAATATAACATTTTACAAATGTTTGAGCAATCGATTAAGATCGTCTTAAGAATCTTATAAGATCGCATTGAAAATGCATAAAATATATAAAAAAATATAAAAACTACATGGCTGTTTCATCTTAATCGATTGCTCAAACATTTGTAAAAATGTTTCTTTCGAAAACAGGAGGATGTTCCTCTCATTGATGAAACAACGCTGGCCTACAGCGTAAAATAAGAAAGGAACTATAAAATTTCGACGAGTGTTCACAAGGCTCGGTAGCTCAATTGGGAGAGCATTGGACCGGATTTCCAAAGGCCGCAACCTTTCGTTCGATTCCCGCCTGAGAATTCACTTGTGACCCGAGTCGATTTTTTCTAGTATTTTTATATTATAATAACACACAGTATTGTTTATAATATTTATTTTTATTAATTTAATATATTTCCAATGCATATTTTATCCATTACAGAAATTGGATACGGTTTGCAAGTCAGCTAAAACGAATCATGAAATATTTTTATATAAAAGTAACTATTGTACATGTTAAAATAGGCTAATAATTTTAATATTTTCCATAAATACGATTCGATACGACTTTGACCTTTGCTTGTGGAATTTGAATGAATAAAAAAAAAGCAATGCATATAAAATATTTCTCTAACATATTAAATTTACACCCATGCAAAATGTCTTTTGATTGAGAAGAAAAACTGGCGCAAAGAATTCTTCAGATTTAACAGGAGCTTACAATATTATAGAAAAAAAAATATTAATACTAACTATGGTAACGCGTTGCTATGGTAACGTGTATACAATATAAAAAGAGCGGACAGACAAACATACAAACAACAAATTTGTGTTCTTAGAGTATATACTAGCGGCCCGTCCCGGCTTCGCACGGGCGGACAAAATTCTTTAAATTTTTTCTATTATTAAATATTTTTCCGTTAGCGCCATCTAGCGTCCGGTAGACGAACTACTTGCGGTTAACGCGTTGCTATGGTAACGCATATACAATGGAAAAAGAGCGGGAAAAAGAGCGGAAAGACAAACACAAACCACTGTGATCTTAGATTATAGATTATTGGAATATTGACGACGTGCAATTGTAGCTTGACTTTCGCACAGACGGTTCTAGGTTCGAATCCCAGAAGGAGCAGAAGTTTGTGTAATAAATATATTTGAACCTGAGTCATGGGTTCATGTATTTCTATGAAAGTTATATATCTATGTATCATATGTGTATGTCTATCCGTTACCCTAGTATGTATAACACAAGCCTTGTAGTGCTTACTTTAAGCTAGGCTAATTGGTGTGAATGTAGGAAATATTATTATTATATTAATTAGTGAAGGTAATGTAAATTCTTCATGATTTAGAAATTCTCAAAGCTTATAGGGTTACCTAAGTATTACCACGTGAAATTCATTTAATTTTGACCCGGGACGATCATTCATTTCAGCCGAAAGACGAAGCTTTCTCCCGAAATAGAAGGATTATGCCGTAATCTCCACTATTACAGTATAACATGCTCTCCTAAAACATCTCTTGGGTGTGTGCATGTGTTGCTGATCGTTTTCTTCCCTAAGATTATCTTGAGCGAACAGATAGCTGCATCATGCATCATGCTCGTGAACGTGTCCTGCCTTGAGAAATAGGTCTCCTTTAACGTTTATATTGTTGACATATACTTAACATATATTTTTATGTTGATTTCTTAATTTATCGTTTATTCTGTGTATATTATAAAAACAAATACTTGTTGACTTTGTCGTAATAATAATAGTTTATTTGACACAGCACACATGCACAACTCACAAATTTTAAGAATCAACGATGTAATGAAACCATAACACTACTATTATTGTGATAATAGAATAATTTTGTTTTTTTCTAGATTATGCATGGTGACCAACTATAATATTGTAAATGTCGTTACTTCTGTTAAAGCTGACGAGTTTCTTGCACCCATTCTTGTCAGTTAAAAGACGTCCCGAATCGGCGGTAGGGACAAATGTTGGACGATTTAAAACAACTTATTTTAAGTGCATTTGAATAAAGTTATTTTCATTTCATTTGCATTGTAAGTAGGGCAAATTTAGAGCCGCTGCTTTAAGAAAATGCTGCATCGTCGGGAGAGCGTTTATGTGGGACTTTCCTCCATCTGGTCTAGTGCACGGTGTATGGTTGGAGGTCTTATGAAAAATCTTAGTAGGCACTCGTAAATGCCGCTGTTGGTCCCACGAAGCCGTTGTGACCTTTACAATTCCAGATCGGAGGCGGAATTAAAAATGTATCTATTTATTAAAATAACTTTTTTACGGATTTTGCGCATAGGTAATTTATTTTAAAGAAACTTGGGTTTCTTTCGCCAGTTCTTCTCGGAAGGGCCTCCCAATTGCCGAACTGGTGGTAGACTCAGTTGTATACAATGTAATAGTAGATTTTAATAACTAAATAAAATGTAAAATAAAACAATTTGATTAATATAAAAAAAAATAACAATTAAGAACGTGCCCGATTAAAATATTGTGAAGGTAGTAGAAAATATATGACGATCATTACCTTAGTCATCCTGTGGTCACGGCTCCTGTAAAGGAGTCGAAACGTCAGGATTAAATATAAAAGAAATTATGCGCAAAATCCGTAAAACTTTGTTTTATTCAAATGTGTAATATGCGCGGAAGGAAGCTAAAAATGTATCTAATTAACATTGAATTAGAGTTAACTTTTGTTAAATATATATACCCGTTTATGGCATTTTAGATGTGTAAATATTTAAATAAAACTATTTTTTATCGGATAACTGGCATATTTTTATATTTAATCCTGACGTTTCGACGCCTTACAATTTTGATTGGTATAAATTTAACAGTCAGGAACGTGCCCGATTAAAATATTGTGAAGGTAGCACGTGTATGACAACAATTACCTTAGCCTATACTGCTCATGTATAGGAGTCGAAACGTTAGGATTAAATATAAGGTATGTTTCAGATATCCGATAAATATTAGTTTTATTTAAATGTTAGTCTTGTTATGCGATGCACATCACTAGGAAGTAAATATTGCTAGCGCACGCATTTAAACAACGGGCGGTGCAGTTTTTGATCCTACGCAATTTATTACCTTTGACAGTAAGAAAGAAAGAAGAAACATGTATTCGGCTAACATTACAGTAATTTAAAAGTAAAATAACAAAAAGAAAAACATATATTTGTTGCCGAAATGGACTCCGACCTCAGCTTTTATCACAATGATGTTACGCTGATTTTCAGGGGGGGGGGGGGGGGGGGGGGCAGAGAATATAGGCACAAGCAAAACAATAATTATAATAAGACTCCTGACTTAAAGCTAATTTAAATTAAGTACAATGATTTAATGGTGATGTTGAAAACCATTAACGTTACGTATCACGTTTCCCGCCAAAATAAAATGGCCGCTAATCAATTAGGGAGGGTATTGATCACGCAAGCACTCTTGTTCTTCACGGTCACGCAATGTTATTGCAACTCTGTTAAATAAATCTACGTAATGCGCCTTTTCTCGTTATTTTTGGGTAGTACCCATTCTTTCTATAGGACATGACGTCATCGGACAAAATGAGCGGTCAAATATAACTCTTTGCCTGAATTTGTTTCCTGACAAATACAATTTAGGGGTCTTTATGTCATGAGTGAATAGGTATAGTCAGAATTATTGATATGACGAAAAAATTACATTGAAAATGTCATAATTCCTAATTAATTGGCCTTCAAAAGGCTACTTCGGGCATATCTTTTGGAATGAATATCAAGGGGTTAATCGTCATTCGTCACTACGATTATTAAGTGAAACCAAGTTTTAAATTGACTTGCAGATTTATTTTAATCAAAGAAACTTCTACACAATCAGTACACACCGCAGCAATACAGACAATAGACTAAGAGAGAGAAAAAAGAAAAACCAGTGTTGCCAAAGTATTGTATTGACTTATGCCAACAGTCACTTTTTACTAGTGTGTGTATATGTGTTACTATAATTTATGTATGCCTTAGTCATGAGTTTGGTCACTATAATGACTAAAAAGAATTTATTGATTTTATTTTTTTTTCCAATTTTCAATGCTATGATAGATTATTTAAATAGAAAAAGACTAGAAAAAATCTACTCGACTCACAAGTAAATTTATTTGTGAGCCGAGACGCTTTTTTCTAGTATTTTTTAATTGACGGCCGTTTGGTGCAACGGTAGCGATCCTGCCTTTCGCACCGACGGTCCTGGGCAGGGATTCAAAAACACCTTTAAAAGGATACACTTTTATAAGGGTTACACATTGAATCTGTTACAGAATTATTCCTGTATCACATATTTGGGTGTTTTGAACCTTATTTGCGTCGAACACTTATAAAAGTGTAACATACATAATGTTTTCTGTTACCAATCTGTTAGAAACTGTTATACGTTAAACTATCTATGTGTACACACAGTACACCAACATAGGCATTTCAAAGTACCCAAATCATTAATGAGCTGTTGCATAGTTATGCCAATATGAACCTTATTGACTGTAGCAGATAATTACACTTATGAACCGGTATTTTCTAAAACAGATTCAAAATGTTAAAGTTTCTTTCTGTTTGACTTTTAAAACCGAAATGAAAAACAGTGTTCAGAACACTGTATTCGGATACCGCTAAAATCCCTGGTCCTGGGTTCGAACCCGGAAGGGGCAGATGTTTGCATGATAAATACGAGCATTTGTACCCGAGTCATGTGTGTCATATATATTTCTATGAATATTACATATTTATGTATCATATATGTATGTCTATCCGTTACCCTAGTATCCATAACACAAGCCTTACTGTGCTTACTTTGGGCTAGGCTAATGGGGACCAGTCACGTTTTATGTTATGAATGCAGTTCTATAGACATTGAGAAACTAAAACATAAAGTGCAAAAATTTTTGTTCTACGACCAAAATTGATAAAGTTATGAGCAAAATACCGAACGAGGTTCACAGACCGCGCGAACTAATGCGATGACGTCACAATGACCCAGCGCATGCCGCCGAACCACTGCGCGGTTTTATTCTGTTTGCGATATTCGTCCAACAGGGAGCGTAACGTCACCAGTTTATACCCAATCGATTAATAACTGATTTTATTTTTTTAATATTAGAAGGTTGTTATTATAATATAACAAATGAGTAAAATAAGGTATTTGTCGGTTTTGAGCAAGCTCAATCCGATAATCTACCTTAAGTGGATACCTTCATGGTGTTTGATTATCTTAGTAATCATTTAAACTAGACAAGCTCTGAAATTCGTGGTTGGAAACTCAGAGGTAGGCAAATCAAATTATCAACCTAATTAGAACTGCAAGATAATAAGTAGGTAGGTGGACACATACTTGGACTAGCCTATACAATACCCAAAAGGTTTAGGTTAGTCAGCCAGGGCAGTTGTGTTTGTTGTTGTAACTACCTACGCCGTTATTTAAACATTGTTATGTAGAAACTTTACTGTTCAAAAAATATTATGTATACCATAAATAAAATTAGACTTAAATACTTCATTTGACAGGAATGTACCTACGTTCTTTGGACACGTAATTTTGAGCTATGAATAAACGAAATCGCTTTGTTAAGTCCTAGTATTGTTTCTAGGTAGGTAGGTAGGTACTACTTTCTTAAATCCGGTTTATTTATTATAATCTTAGTACCTACTATATTTACAGCAAGTTTCGTGGTGATAGCAGCAAGAAAACTTACTTCTCCATACAAACTTCACTTGTGGTCTTCCTAGTCCCTTGGGTTCAAGGCGTGATTATTGTACAAAATTATGTTGAAGAGGCAGAAGGACACTTGAATACAAAAAGTTTTATTTAAATACGTCTAACTGTTTTCACATGAAAAGCGTACAACAGACAGACAGACAAGAAATTCAATAACAATATTTTTGGTTTCTATTGCGTGTATGGAGCCCTCCTAACGCGATTATTCAAAAAATATTCAATGTACAGAATTCACTTTGGCTACAGTTTAATTCCATGGATAGATAGATATATATATTCCCCAAGGCGGGAATATTCCCCTATGTTCCGGGGAACTTCGAGGAATATTCCCGGGAACGACACATTTTATTGTAGTTAGAAGTAGTTAGACCTGAGTACGACCTTGGTTTTTACCCGAGGAAGGGTTATTAGAAACTTCACTACTTACCCTTTTTATAATTCATTTACTCATTGAAATATACATAATACGACCCTGTATTTTTTTTAACATTCGTAAACAAGTTTTACTAAGTTACCTACCCACTTGTTTATCACACGAGAAATGATGATAAAAGTTGGTACCTATACAAATGTTTTGTTGTATACAAGGTAATGGTTGGTTAGGAGGTATTTACATCAAAATGATCCTCGCAATAAAATCTTGAAGCTTGGCACGAAAGCGGAATTTTGTCATCCCTCTTCATGACAGTACACCATTTTTTGCGCACTTTTGAGTCCTTTGGCACATTGAAAAACAGTTTTTCAGGTGTATTAAATGAAGTATTAGTACATTTTATATTATACAGTACTTATAATCCGGCATATTTTCACTTAAAAACTGCAAAACCACAACACCACCCGCGCAGATCGAGGGAATCTTAATAAATGAATGGCGGAGAGCGCGCGCGCGGGTGGAAAGGTAATCGTGACGTCACATAAGCTATTCGGCCGCCCCGCAGTTGGCTTGTACAAAATGTGTAATATCTTCGCAACCAATGGACCGATTTCAATGATTTAAAAAGTATCGTACCTAAACGAGTTAAAGGAACAGCATTATATAGATAATATATGCATTTGCCGACTTGATACGGGGACCCATTGGTGTGAATGTAAAAAAAAAATTAAATTACTTATCGACTACTCGTAGATATAACTTGGTAAGATTAAGTTTAATAGTAACCAGCATAAAAATATCAAAAATTTTATTTTTTATTTGGGCTATATCAACCCAGAGACCTTTTTAATCATCCTGAAGGCAGTGATTGATCGATGGATTTCTCCACTACTGAAATATTATTTGCTCCTGCATGCAACGCCATCTGCACCTGCGCTTATAGAACGCAAGCTGCTCTTATCCATTTATTGTTTTAAATGTATTAATAAAGTTTTTAAGAATAACTGTTACTAACACTCTAGACTACCTTTTCTCTAAAATAAAAGACTTATTAGAGTTTACTTCTTAAGAATTGATTTTCATATAAGACGCCCTGTATGAAAAAAAATATGATGAGTAGTGATCGAATTACAGCGTTACTTTTTTTGCGTAACCTATTGAGCACAGCTTTCATCTTTCGTTTTTTTTTTTTATTATTTTCTGTGCTTGTTCAAAGACAAATGTTTTTAAGGAATAAAGTTGAGTCGTTCGTTTTAAATTATTATATTAATACTATTGTCTGGGCGAGAAAACGTAATGTTCAACCGAAAGAAATAGTCAATCATTTGCAGATAATTTTAAATTAATTTAATAATAGAAACGCGGTTTTTTATATCAGTATGTAAAATCATAATTTTGAAAAAAAAAACAATATAATTTTATTTATTAATAAACGAGTATTTATAAAAAAAAACACGGTCTATTGTATTTTGAGCTGACGACCAATCGGAGAACTTGTGGAAATTTTTATTGATATCTAGCAAATATCTTGTATTTTAGGGTTCCGCAACCAAAGGGTAAAATCGGGACCCTATTACTAAGACTTCTGTGTGTTGTTCGTCTGTTTGTTACCAGGCTGTATCTCAAAATCTGCGATAGGTAGACATTTGAAATTTTCACAAATTATGTTTTTCTGTTGCCGCTGTAATAAAAAAATACTATAAACAAAATAAAATAAATATTTAAGGGGGCTTCCATACAACAAACGTGATCTTTTGGTTTTTTGCTGGATATCAATAATGGCAACAGGTACGCACTTGAAATATTTACAAAATATACAGTTGTATTTTTACTTTATTAATAAATAATAAAATTAAAATAAAATAAATATTAAGGAGGCGCCCAAACAACAAATGTGATTTTTTACTTAACAAAAAGTTTGTAAGGAACCCTTCGTGCGCGAGTCCGACTCGCAATTGGCCGGTTTTTTTAAATAGTCGTTGTAAAGTACATATTTCATTTCTTAGCATTCATAGTGTCATATTGTAAGTTGACTTATTTTTTGCATTTTGCCAATATCAGGTATATAAAAAAATTTTAGTTATATACAATACACAATTTTTACACAATATATTCACTCTAGAATATAATTAAATGAGAAGTATGCTAATCTGATCACCTAATAATTATGAAATATTATAACTAAAAATTTAAGCAAATCAACGCGCCCTTGAAGTCAAACCGTAAATAAGATACTTAAAAGAAAAAAGTTTAAAACAAAACAAGGTTTTGTTTAATTTCTCCTCGGTAAAAAAAGTCAAAGGATACAACAAGACCATACAGCCACCACTTTAAACTATTTTTCTTATTCTAATGATGAATAATGATTGTGATCAATGGATAGTGAATATTTTGAAATTACCCTCAAGATTACTAGAGAGCTAAAGGAATCGTTTACTACGTAACGATATGACATTTGACATACAACATACATATGACAACGACATTTTTCGAGATTTTCACTTTTTTATCGTTACGAATATTAAGGCGTTATTCGCATGTTTTAGTAAAATCTCTTGAAATTATTTATACACTAGCCGTCACAAAGAACAGTCCTCCACTGCTTGTATTGTCCAGTCAATGTGGTCGCAGGCGAACCGTAGTCGGTCTCTTTGATTTTGGGAGTCAATTTCGGACCAGTAGCAGCTCTGTGGGCCGCGATTTTCTTTTTTCTCAACCTTCTTGTAGTGGAGACACTAACTGTTGACCATTGAGCTGAGCGGCGTAGCTGTTGAAGCTCTACAGCGTCGGCAAACCGATTTCGCAATGATAAAGAGACGATAAAGCGGTCGTTTCTTTCAGCGGTACATCGTTGTGGCCCAGATCCGCGCCTCCTGATGTAGCCTCCAATTTCCTCGAACTTCTACTCGACGGACTGAGAAACGGCTTAAATACAGTTGCCTAGCAACATCACACTGCTGCATCCCTGATTGCAGTAGCGTCATCACTTGAGCAGCTGCTTCAGGAATAGTATCCATTTTTGAGTATTTCTTGTAGGTGTTGTTATTGACATGTGTTCTCTTCAACGTCTGAAGAGCGAATGACCCATGTTTGAAAGAAAAACTGCTCGGAGCATTGTTCTATATATTGTTGTCCCATATTTGACAGGTAGCGGCTCTTTGATAGCCTTTCAAGGTAGCGCAGTTAGCTGGGTGCTAAGCCAGTAATAACTTTGATGTCTCGTATTCAAGAGTTCTGATTTATTAATTAAATGTAATGACTGTTAAATTAAAGGTTAAATTTTTATAATAGAAAAATACTAGAAAAAATCGACTCGGGTCACAAGTGAATTCTCAGGCGGGAATCGAACCCGCAACCTTTGGAAATCCGGTCCAATGCTCTTCCAATTGAGCTACCGAGCCTTGTGAACACTCGTCGAAATTTTCTAGTATATTCCTGATTTTACGCTGTAGGCCAGCGTTGTTTCATCAATGAGAGGAACATCCTCTCGTATTCGAAGGAAACATTTTTACAAATGTTTGGTCAATCGATTAAGATGAAACAGCCATTCTAGTTTTATAATAAAAAAAAAAAAAAAAAAAAAAAATGCATAAAATATATAAAAATTATAAAACTAGAATGGCTGTTTCATCTTAATCGATTGACCAAACATTTGTAAAAATGTTTCCTTCGAATACGAGAGGATGTTCCTCTCATTGATGAAACAACGCTGGCCTACAGCGTAAAATCAGGAATATACTAGAAAATTTCGACGAGTGTTCACAAGGCTCGGTAGCTCAATTGGAAGAGCATTGGACCGGATTTCCAAAGGTTGCGGGTTCGATTCCCGCCTGAGAATTCACTTGTGACCCGAGTCGATTTTTTCTAGTATTTCTCTATTATAAAAATTTATCTTATAAGATCGCATTAAAAATGCATAAAATATATAAAAATTATAAAATTAAAGGTTATCAAATGTATTTTCACTAGGTACCAAATTGTATTACATTTCTTTTATATACTAACAGCTATTAATGATTAAAACCGATTTCTGAAAAGGTGTGATTTTTGTGACGTCGAGTGTAGTTTTTAGTATATTTAGTTGAAACCGCATTAAATTAAAAATATAAAGTAATCCGTAACTTAACAAGAAATTAAACGTTATTTTGGGGTTCAATTTTCAATTTGACTGTTATTTTGCCGCATTTAATGTGGGAAAAACTGAATTGCCGCATTGCCTTAAACAATCTTTTTTTTTATGTTAAATCTTATGACAAATAGATATGTTATCATTACAGATACAGTCAGAAATATGTTAGAAGTTGATGGATTTTTTAAGATAGTTGTATCGTAATACGTATACGTGATGTGACTGACGTCATTGATTTAGGTACTTGAGTGCTCGACGACATGAACCTGCAACCGAATATACAAGTAGATATATTTGATAGCGATCACGATATTAAAATGCGTGAGTGAAGTGGGTGTAGAGATAATATATATTTGGCACTTAAGAAGTTTTTTTTCAGCTTTACTAGCGGCCCGTCCCGACTTAGCACGGGTGGATAAAATTCTTTACATTTTTTCTATTATTAAATATTTTTCCGTTAGCGCCATCTAGCGTCCGGTTAACTACTTGCGGTTAACGCGTTGCTATGGTAACGTTATTGATACAATGGAAAAAGAGCGGGAAAAAGAGCGGACAGACAAACACACAAACCACTGTGAGCTTAGATTATAGATTTATCCTAATTATATTATGACAATACTTTGTGTGTTTTGTTACCATATTGTCTCGCTGTCCTAACATTGCAAAACTAAACATGCCTTACGTATTCCCGCAAAAACAATACGATAGCGTGTTTCTACGTGCTACAGCGCCATCTAGTCAGTTTTAAAATGAGAATAATGTAGCTTATTATTAGCCAAAAGCACCTAGTACAGATGAGCTTGTATGAAAGCTCTGATGAGATTTGAAGCGAGAGATGTATGTCAGGATCGTGGAAGTGGAAGTGGAAATCTGATGTCTGCCTACCCTGCGGGAAAAGGCGTGATTATATGTATGTAGCTTATAAATAATCAGTTTTATTATATGTATATACATTATGTTTCATGACTTATATATAAATCTCGTTACTTCTGTAAAAGCTGAAGAGTTGTGCCCGTTCTTCTTGTCAGTTAAAAGACGTGACTTGGGGACAGCTAAAAATGTTGGTCGATAAGAAAAACAAATTAAAAGTGTTTTGAATAAAGATTTAGAAAGCTAATAGCTATAAAGATACAACAAGTCATTAAAATACAATTATATATACTACTGTTTTAATTAAGTTTCTATTTCTAATTGAGAAAAGCAATTAAAGTATTTGTAATTATTTTAGTAACAAACAAATAAAATTAATTATAGGTTATCTTTTTATAATTATGTGATAAATATAAAATTAAAATATTATAAAATTGACATTAATGAATATAAATAATAATTTAAATAATAGCATTATTTAATAACATTTTATATTAAAACTAGCTGTTGTACGCGACTTCGTACGCGTGGATTAGAGAGCCACCTTATCACACAGGGGTGGGAAAAGTAGCCTACGCCCTATTCTCAGGTCTATCAAATTACACAAAAATACCATAAAAACGGAGAATGTTTCGGAGGATTCCGATAACAAACACTGTGACACGATATTTTTATATATTACTAGCTTTTAGCCGCGGCTTCGCCCGCATTTAAGCCATAATTTTTTATCAATAAAATTTATCCTATGTTACTTCTAATACCTCCAAGAATATATGTACAAAGTTTCATGATGATCGGTTCAGTAGTTTTTGCGTAAAAGCATAACAAACGAACTTACATTCACATTTATAATATTAGTAGTGAACATGATTTGTTAAACGATGTATCTATCTTAAATGTTAACACGTAAATTTTTTATCATAATTTATTTAATTTTATGCATAAAATTAGCATAACATGTTGTGACATAATGAACACAAGTAATAAACAAAGAATATTTTAACGTATAAATGTTATGTCATATTTATTATTGTTATTTAAGCATTTGGTGCAAAGCTAACGGTCCTGCCTTTCGCACCGAACGGTCTTGGGTTCGTGCCCCCGAAATGGAAGATGTTTGTGTGATGAAAATCTTAATATATATAAATTACGTATCACGTTGTTAGTCCGCGATGGACTCCTAAACTACTTAACCAATTTTGATCAAACTTCGTAACTACTGTTATTTGATCTAACTTAAAAGATAAGATAGATTTGATTTTAATTTATAACACAGCAATGCCTGGCCGGGGTAGCTAGTACATTATATATAAAAATTTCGTGTCACAATTTATGTTCGAGATAAACTCTGAAACTACTTAACCGATTTTGATCAAACTTCGTAACTGTCTGTTATTTGATCTAATTTAAAAGATGGGATTCATTTTAATTTATAACACAGCAATGCAAGCAAGTCAGCAGGTATTTATATAAATATTCAAAATTGATGTATCTTTTATGTGTGTCTATCCGTAACCCTAGTATTTATAAAACAAGCCTTACAGTGCTTACTTTGGGCTAGGCTAAAAAATATTATTCTTCACATAGAGAGGACGCTAGAGCTTATACGATAGCTTCTTTACCTGCCTAAGAAATCCAAACAGCTTTTTGTAATGAATTGGAGTACGTTCGTTACGATTAAAGAAGCTAACAGCGTACCTCTGATAAACATAGTGGCAACATTGACGTCAATACACCATACCTACGTGACTGAGTGTTCCAGCCAAAAAATTTAATAAAGATTATATTTGTCTATATGACGCGAATCCTTAACTGTGTAATGTTTGGCAAAGTTTCAGAGTTGTAACTAAAAATAGGGTTTTTTTTCTCTATGGGTTTTTCTTACGGCTGACGTTTTCCACTGTGCCTTATGGTTCTTCCGAATTCAAGTGATAGTAGCGACGCGCATTCAGCCGCGCGCGGTCGCGTATTAATACTCTTCATTTGTCAACGTAACGCTGGTGCGGAGTATTTATTGTTATCAGATATTTGAATGATAAAGTTTATCAATAACAATTTCGTTTTCGAGTTGTGTAGTGACAGTTGTGATTTAGCCCGCCCTCGGTGCGGACGTTCTTTTTTTAAATCAAACATTTCGAAAAAGGTTCTTTTTTCAAAATGAATGTGACAGATTGGATGGACCTCTTTCCGAGTAGTACTATTATGCCCGATTTGACTACTATGCTTTCCGACGTTGATACGGTGTTGCCAAGCATGACTACGGTTATGCCGAGCATGACGACGGTGTTGCCAGAGATGACGACGTTCATGCCGGATTTGACGACCACTTTTATGCCGGAAACCACAACGGATGCTGGAGATATTAGAACTTGGCTTACAGACCTTATAATGCAGGTTAGATTTGTGAATGCTCTTTTCTATTTGTTTGAATCGATTACCTCGTTATGCAAATCGGTTGGAGGTGAGAATACATCGGATAGTAATAGATCTTTTGATTTTCCTTATCGTGTAGTGACAAAGTATTAGATGAAGGTTGACTATTTGATGCAATTGTAGCGATCTTGCCTTTCGCACCGATGATCATGGGTTCGAGTCCGGGAAGGGGCAAATGTTCGTATGATAAATACGAGCGTTTGTATCTGAGTCATGGGATTTTATATATATTTCTATAAATATTACATATCTATGTATAATATATGTATGTTTATATGTTACCTCAGTATCTATAAAACAAGCCTTACAGTGCTTACTTTGGGCTAGGCTAATTGGTGTATGTAAGAAATATTGTTATTATTAAGTAATTTTAACAAGATATAAATTACGCGTTCTTTCATTGTTTTTTTGTTCTAATTATAGTACCTTTGTCAGTGATGCTACCTAGACGCTTTTTCTGTTTTTTCTCATGGACACGTCAGCCCCATCGTATCTTCTCAATTACATGTCAGATGTCTTAGAATTCGTATACAAAAGTATTATATAGACGAAAAGGAATCACTGTTCGGTCAGTTTTACTAGAGCACATATTTTTACCACCACTAATACTAGAGCACGTATTAGTGGTGAAAAGACCTAAGCCACACATTTATTTAAGGACCAAAATACAATATAGTGAAAAGATCTAAGTGACATTCCATCTCAAACTATTCTTTTCAACTGTGAAGGAAAGCTATCTGATTCTACATATTACTTTTTACGAAGGAGTAAACACCCAATCTGCTTAGATTTCATATTAATGATTATGAGGGTTAGATCAGTTCACCTGCGATACGACGATGTCTTCTACCTTCATTTCGAATATTTAGATGAAACTCCTCAAACAGTGACTTCCTTTCGGCTCTGTTTTTGACACAGTCCATTGGCATATGTAGCATATGTCACGAGCGATGCAATAAGGTAAATTAGTCTTTTTCATTAAGAATGCAAACTTTGCCGATGGATAGTGTCCCGAAAGAAATCTATTGATATCTATTGAGCTTACTATAGTGAAACCAAGGGACGCGAGTTGGTTCTTCTTGTATAGACTTATACCTACACGTGTTTTATTTTACTTTGTCATATATTTAACAACCATTTGGTGCAAGGCTTTTGAAATTTGTCATGTTCGACGACCGTTTTGTAGCGAATTTACCATTACCGAACGGTCCAGGGTTCGAGTTCCGTAAAGAGCAGATGTTTGTATTATAAATACGAGTATCAGTTATGGCTATTATACTTTCTCCAATGTAGGATGATACTTTTGACAGTTGACACCTATATAGAGGGTATAAAGTTGCTATTGCAATGTCAAGCCAAACATAAGGAAACAAACGCAACCTTAGTAGGTACGTAGCAATAAGGAAGTGACACCTGTCAAAAGTATCATCCAACATTGGACAAAGTATAATATATATTTCTGTACAATTAAAACATGTATTATATATGTATGTCTATCCGTTACTTTAGTATCGATAACAAATACTTACTTTGGGCTAGGTTAATTGGTGTGAATATAACAAATTTTATTTTATTATATTACTTTGACAAATTACTTTAGTAAATATAAGTAATTTTTGCCAGTAAACAATGTGTAAGTTTGCTGTAAGTAAATGACTAACTGTTATAATGTTTGTTTATTTACATAAAGCAAAACCAACATAAATCTATGTACTATAGGTTACTATAGGTTTCGCCGTTTATGTAGTTAAACTTGTTTTAATTATACAGTGTCCCAAAAAATAGGGTAAAACAGAAGTTCAGAGGTAGTGCATCGCTAGAGATACCCGAATTACCCTTACGTTTGTTCCGTTGCATAGTTTTCGTGTATTTTTTTTTAAATTAGATGAATACCATACCTTGTTTGAATAAAATCAATTATGCCACAATATTGAACCTCTTTCTTAAAAGGCGTTTTCAAAAAAGATGAAAGAAGAATGCATACTTCTATTACGAAAATTGTGGAATGTATTACATCTTACATTGCTTACTTTGTTTGTAATTAGTGCTAGGCTAATTCGTGTGAAATATTTTTATTATTTCGCTTCCCTTTGGCTTGAGCGCCCATCGAGATATTGGCGACTTCCTCGTTTATTTTTAGACGCCTCCACGATTTTTTTAACTTTAAAAATATACTGAAGTTTTTTAACTACGATTGGCTGCTTGTCTTTGTCAATGTCTAGACAATTGGGATAGAAGAAATTATAGATATAAATTATTACGCCCGTTCGATGCAACGGTAGCGATCCTACTTTTGCACCGGCGATCCTGGGTTCGAGTCCCGGAAAAGGCATATTTATGTTATGAATACTAGCATTTCTACCTGGATTTGTTATGAATATTTATATATATTTCTATAAATATTACATATCTATTTATCATATATGTATGTGTATTCGTTACCCTAGTGTCCAAGATACAAGCCTTATAGTGCTTACTTAGGTCTAGGCTAATTGGTGTGATTGTGAAAAATATTATTTATTTAAATAACTATAGTGGAATTAATTTCTGTTGTGCAATTGGCTTCTGTTTCCCTTTTGGTGTATGAAGTTCGATCACCCATCTTATAATTATCCGATTACCAAAATTGCTTAATTTCTGCACCTTGGCGACCATCATGGTTGAGCGGGAGTTAATCTACTTGTGAAACTAAACGGGTTCAAATTTCACATGTTTGTGTACCCTAGTCATGGGTATATAATAAGGAATTAATGATATATAAAACTTTTTTATTTTATTTTTGTATTCAAAAATATAATTACTTTTTTGCTTGACATTCGTAATCTTAGGGCGAACGCGCTAACCGGTGCGCCATAGAAATTCTCAAGATAGCACTTCAGATTAATTTTAGTTTTTATCAAAATGCGGGGAAAATAATCTAAGTAGGTATTCGTCATATACTGGGGAGAAGAAATCAATTTGTTACTTAAAACTAAAGTGACATTAGTTGGATCAGGACCTTACTCGATGGCGAAAAAGTTGTACATACGTTTTCCTAAATATATAAGAAAAACCGTTCCCCGGCTATAACTTACACAGCAAACTGTCATATCTATGGCCGACAACTTACAGGCGTCGCTTAAAGAAAAAATTAGTTCTTCAAAAAAATCAAAAGATGGCGCTGTTTGATACAACGGTAACTGGAGCGTGTTAAAACTTTTATAAGGACAAGTCATTTAGTTCCGATCTATGTCTATAAATACATATTTGTTTTATTACACATTTTCTATGAACCATAAAGAAATCTTTAGAAATGTGTATTAAATAAATAAGTTGAATGTTCTTCGTATGCAACCTTCAATGTTGCCAGTCAATGACCTTAACTGGCATAATATTGTCTTTTTAGATAATGAAAGAGGCATCTTTTGTATTTTGAATGAATAGTGACATAGATTAATTGTAAGCCTAGCTGTATTACAGTCGTAAGCACTGTAAAAAGATATAAATATAATATATAAATATTTTTTACACTCACACCAAATAACCTAGCCCAATGTAAGCACTGTAAGACTTGTGTTATGGATACTAGGGTAACGGATAGACATACATACATAGATATGTAATATTCATAGAAATATATATAAACATCCATGACTCAAACACAAATGCTCGTATTCATCATAAAAACATCTGCCCCTTCCGGGATTCGAACCCAGGACCGTCGGTGCGAAAGGCAGGATCGCTACCGTTGCACCAAACAACATATTTTATGAAAAATTGCATTTAATCTTATCCCATTTTCATCTTAAATTCCAATAATATAAGCACCGACGGTCCTAGGTTCGGGTCCCAGAAGAGGCAGAAGTTTGTGTGGTGAATACGAGCGTTAGTACCTTAATCATGAGTATTTATATATCGCTATGAATATAACATATACCTATCTGTTACCCTAGTATCCATAACATAAGCCTTACAGTACTTACTTTGGGCTAGGCTTATTTTGTGTAAGAAATATTATTGTTATAGTAAACATTTTGGTCACCCATTCGATGATCAGCCTTAGTGAATGTTGCTTAACATTCTTAATCATTGGCCTAACGGCTAATCGAGATATTTAAGATGCGCTGTGCTCATTGCACTTAAATTTGCATTGGAATTAAGCCTTCGGCGCGAAACAGGTCCTTATGTAACCGACGGTTGACCTGTCCTCTTTAACTTAGAATAAAAAAAAACTTAAATACATATTATATATTCTCATATATAAAAGACATTTAGATAAACGAATGCTTGGTTTGGACATGTAGATAGGATGGACGAAAGAAGATTGATAAGACGAGTATATGAGGCAAATGTTGGTCTTTACCGACTTGCCCGTGCGGAAATTTGGTAAAGGCAGTTCAAGACGACTTTTCAGGGATCAAAGAGGAGATGCCTGGATAAAAGGCCAGGTTAAAAGCACCCTTAACCTGTTAACCTGTTACGCATAAAGGCGTCAGGCGTAAACAATATCGGGTACGGGTAGGACAAATTAATACGTCCTAGAAAATTATGTTGCGCCCTCGAACGGGCGGAATAAATAAGAAATGACGGTCTCCGGTTTTTTGATGTGTAATTGATGTTGGTCGCAGATGACCTTAACAACGATACCGGGTTTTGGGACGGCGAAATCCTTAAATGAACCTCAAGCCGAGAGTAGCGAGCCACCATAGTGGTTTTCTAGCTGGACGGCATCTCCCATGAGGGAGTCTCAGAACCAGCATAGAGTCACTACGGCGCTCAAGCCGGAAAGGGAGCACAGGGTGCCATAGGGCGCCTCTAAAGACTCGGACCTGGTACGCCGTGTCGTGGGGTGGTAGTCTCTGGGCGTGACGTATTGATATGTCCTAGAGAAAGACGATTAACAGGTTAACCAACCAGCTTGTACAAAAGGTCTGATGAGAATTGAAGAAATACCTACCCCTACTAAAAAGTCATTATTGTATGTATTTATTTAGAAAAAACCTAATTTAAGCATTTCAAGAGTGGTATTTCAAGAGGTTTTATAGTACATTCTTGTTTTTGAACAATCTAAGAATACTCGCTCGATGTTAACGGCGCATGAGGTATCCGTCGATATTGTTTGGTGTATGTTAAAAGCGATTTATTATTTACACCAAAAAGCAATGAAGAAGTGCTCTATTTCTAGTTCTAGCTTGTATTCGCTTGATCAAAACCCACCTTTAGATACATGGTGTATGTTCTAGTAAAACATTATTGTAGACCAAACAAAAGAAAGCTAATTTTATCCCGATTTCATAAAAATCTTTTGGTGTAAACAGGGGCAGTTTTTCTACCTCGATTGCGGAGATTCTTTTGTTTTAAGAATGCTCGCTTGCTATTTAAATGGCGGATGAGTTAATCATTGGTGTTCTTTTGGTGTAAATGTTGAAAGCGATTTATAGTTAACACCACAAAATCGAGAGTGATCGATGTTTCGTGCTCTGTTTCTAATTCTAGCTCTAAAAGCTGACTCTAGGTACAGGTGCATGCACAGGTGCATTATAAAACATTAATATAGACCATAATGTTTATTATATACTAGCTGACCCGGCCACACGTTGCCGTGGTTCAGTTATTATAATTTGCAATATACTTTTTTATGGAAATTAGCAATTTAAAGTACCCTAAGTTACTCCTTATTACATCAGCTACCTGCCAATAAAAGTCCCGTCAAAATCGGTCCAGCCACTTCAGAGATTAGCCGGAACAAACAGACAGACAAAAATTGTAAAAAATGTTATTTTGGTGTATGTACCGTATATATATATGTTACAGTCAAAACTCATAACCACTCAAAACCACTTTTGACTGCAAAAATTAGGCAAAAGTACTTTTGACCAACGATCTCAGTTAAAAACATTTTTAACTGATTTTCACAGTAAAAAGTGGTTTTAACTAAGGGCATCGGTCAAAGTTACTTTTAACTGCAAAAAACAGTCAAAAGTGAGTGACAGGGTTTTGCCTGATTTAAAATTTAGATTGTCAGTCAAAACTCATAAATAGTTGAGGTTACGTTAGGATAGGTTATTCTCTTTTTATTATTGATCTAAATCAAAATCTCAATTTAATGAAAATATGATATTTGGAAATATTGATGCTACCTAGTCCTTGCAAAAGTTATTAAACACATAAAACACAACTCCTTAATGGTTGATGCATGAGTTTTGCAACACGTACAAAAGTTACTTATACGTTACACTATAACCTAAAATATTGTAGCAGGAATTAAAAGAAAATGAGTGGAAACGAAAAGAATGAACGCTTTTTAATAAGGCTTCAAACGTTAGCAGAAATTAAGAATAGTCATTATAATGTAATGGCAAAGGAAGAATTTGAAAAAATTGTAATCGAGGTGGAAGACGCAAAATTTGCGGAAAAAAAAAATCCCACTCCAAGAAGTTTTGACTAACATTCTTAGTCAGAACCACTTTTAACTAATACAATGTGGTCACAAACACTATTTCCCAATATTTTGCAGTTAAAAGTACTTTTGACCAACGTCCTCAGTTAAAACCACTTTTGACTGCGAAAATCAGTCAAAAGTGGTTTTAACTAAGGTCGTTGGTCAAAAGTACTTTTGCCTAATTTTTGCAGTCAAAAGTGGTTTTGACTGGTTATGAGTTTTGACTACATATATATTCATGTGCATGTAGTAAAAAACGGTTATTTCAATGTTACAAACAGACACTAATTTTATTTATATGTATAGATTTAAAGCCTTACAGTGCTTTCTTTGAGTTGGGCTAACTGGTATGAATGTAAGAAATGTTATTATTTATTATTCTTGATTGTAACGAAAAGCTTTTAAAAGCATTTTATAAAGAATGTTAAGCTATGACTCAATACTACAAAAGTTATAATAATAATAAAATTAGGTTTCTTGCATGATTTTTTTTATTGTATAAATCGTTAAAGCAAGTCATTTTTAATAGAAAAATAGTTCAAGAATTAATTTTGTGTTAAAGAAAATGTTTTCTTGGGTCAGTGCATTAATCGTAATTAACAGCCGCCATATTCGCACGCTTTGAATGACGTCACATTACATGACTCGCCACGTTACTATGGGTGAATCATTGAAGATTCAGCCATATCATCCCATTGTAGCCACCGGCAAACGCATGGCTTCATGTCATGTGACGTCACACGACATGGAAGGCGCTCAGTTTGTTTTGAAATTAACTTTCGTTCATGCATAATTTTTAACCGAAAAAAATAATCTTAAAAAATAATAGAAATTATCGATTTTAACGAATGCCGTCAGTTTATTACATATTTGAAGAATATTTAAAAAAATATTACATAATTTTTAAATTACATGCAAGAAACCTATTGGCCTAGCTCAAAGTAAGCACTGTAAGGTTTGTGTTATGGATACTAGCGTAATGGACAAACATACATATATGATACATAGATATATAATAGTCACAGAAAAATATAATAAATACCCGGTTACAAATGCTTGAATTAAACACACAAACATCTGTCCCCTCCGTGACTTGAACTCAGGACAGCGCGAAAAGCAAGATCGCTACCATACGCCAAATGTGACGGTATATCACTAAAGTCTTATAATCTCATATATTCTCTTTGAATAATTTGTTGCCTCCCGTCCAGCTGATTTTTCAATAAGCTACGAATGCGTTGGCAAAGATGCATTAATTGCATGGGTGATTACTTTGATTAAGAGAAATAAAAATATAGAAAAAAATACGCTTCATTTATTTCATGAAAAACGGCAATTTCACAGGTAAAGACCTATTATCATTAGCAATAAACACTATTTTTTTTATCTTCAAAAAGGCAACGCTCGTAAAATAATAGGGCTTTTAAAAATAAATAATGATCGCGTGACTGTCCGTACGACAATTTAAACAATCGCAACACTGCCTTGGTCTCGAGTATTGCGCAACCGACGCTATCGGATTTTAACCCCGAACTATTTCAAGGTTTCCATAGTATTAATACTTAACGATAATCTGTATTACGTAATAAGCTAGGGGCGAGTCACTCCTAATTCCACGTACCGTTTGGTGCTAAGGTAGCGATCCTGCCTTTCATTGTAGCAGGCAATCATTGTGAAATTTAAGGTTTGATATTTTATTTATTTGACAACTAGCGGCCCGTCCCGGCTTCGCACGGTTGGACAAAATTCTTTAAAGGAGGAGGGTCAATAGGACGGGTTTTCGGCCCCATTCATTTTTGACCTAAAAATTCCAAATTTTTTTTTAATCTATTATATGGACTAACAAATCGATTCCACCCCAAACGGAACCACACCCAAACCCCCTCCACCCTCCCACCCCCAAGAAGCAGAATAATCTTTAGAAATATTTAATATAAAATATTTAATTATAAATATCAGAAATATTTTTTAGCTCAAAAACCTTTTAAAACTCTGTACTCTAAGTAGCCCCGCAAAAAAAAAATGTATTAAGTCATATATGATTATTCTGCTTCTTGGGGGGGTGGGAGAGGGAAGGGCGGTTGGGGGTGGTTCCGTTTGGGGTGGAATCGATATAGTAGATAATTTTTTTTTTTAAATTTTTAGGTCAAAAATGAAAGGGGCCGAAAACCCACCTTATTGACCCTCCTCCTTTTTTCTAGTATTAAATATAGCCTATGTTACTCAGCGTGAATGTAGCTTTCCAATAGTGAAAGAATTTTTGAAATCGGCTAAGTAGTTTTTGAGTTTATTCATTACAAACATACAAATATTTCGTGTTTATAATATAAGTGTAGATATTATAATTTTATATTCCATAGTATTAAGTAATATTATTGAATTGAATGACATAATTATGGAAATGAATACGCAATTATATGAATATGATATTGACTAGTTTGGATTACTTGTTTTTAGGGTTCCGTACCCAAAGGGTAAAAGTGGGACCCTATTACTAATACTTCGCTGTCTGTCCGTCTGTCCGTCACCAGGCTGTATCTCAAGAGCCGCGATAGTGTGACAGTTGAATTTTCACACATTATGTATTTCTGTTGTCGCTATAACAACAAATACTAAAAAAATTTTTTCAATGGGGACTCCCATACAACAAACGCGATCTTTTTGCTCTGTTTTGTTAGATATCAATAATGGCAACAGGTAGGCACTTGAAATATTTGCAAATACTCAGTTGTATTTTTACTTTAATAATAAATATTAAAATAAAATAAATATTAAAGGGGGGCTCCCATACAACAAACGTGATTTTTTTACTTAACTAAAAGTTTGTACGGAACCCTTCGTGCGGGAGTCCGACTCGCACTTGTTTATTTTTTAAATTCCTCGCCGATCAAAGGCCGAATATGCCTAATTTGTATTATTTGTAACCTATATTTACTACCATATGCTTGAATAAAAAGTTATCTTTCGCACCGACAGTCCTGGGTTCGAATCCCGAAATAGGCACATTTTTTATTTATGAATACGAGCCTGTACCTCAGTTTCTATTAATTTATTTATTATTATTCTATTATAAGTATTTCTATAAATATAACATAATGAAGTATCATATATGTATATTTAGACATGTAGAGAGGATGGGCGAAAATAGATTGATATGAGTAGTGGAGTGCCGTTAGACTGTAAAATGAGAAAATGAAGGAACCCACAAAACATGCATGGAATTTAAAATGATTTTTTTTATTAGATTGTTTATATTCTGTATAAAAATGTTTACCCATTGAAAATCGTTGCTTTCATCGAAATAAGTTGATTTATTAAAAAATATAGATGCAACGTTCGGTCACAGTAAATACAGAACAGTAGGTTATCTAAGGCCGCCCGCCGAGTTATTAGCCTACTCTTGCGTTGATCCCCAGGGTCGTCGCTTTTACTTTTAGTTAATATTTTCGAACAAGCAGCACTTGATCTAAATTTATGTAATAAAAAGCATATTATGATTGAATATTTGTTTGCGAAATCGTTATTGAGGCACCCGAAAACACTACAATATTTTTTCCCCTTTTGAAGTCATGATACTCGTAATAATTAATATTATGGTAAGTGGCCGGCGAGAGTTGACGATCGCGAGCGGTCATGTGACGTACGCGCATGCTCACAGTCGCGCGGCACAGCCCGTACTGCCGCCACCTTATTCCCCCACATATAATACTAGCGTGTGCGTGAAATCGCGTGCCAACACGGCGCGCGGCGCGCACGCACACATTCAAACCGAGAGCGGCACGTTTGTATGAAGATGTTTTACTGTTCTTTACTGTGGTTC
Source organism: Calamotropha paludella (assembly GCA_927399485.1). NCBI lineage: Eukaryota > Metazoa > Arthropoda > Insecta > Lepidoptera > Crambidae > Calamotropha > Calamotropha paludella. Next base: position 2,550,171 of record OV656822.1, read on the forward strand.
GGTTGCGCGCTGTCCGTGTCACCGCAGCATGCGACAAACATAAGAGCAACGAAGAGACAGCGATATATCACTATAGTCTTCTCTGTCACTCTCATGGCTCATTCCTGGGAGTTTTGAGGCATTAAATCTTTATTTAAAATTATATAGAACAAATGTTAGTAAAAAATAATTATTTATTTTTCTCCAAAAATATACAAAGTACTTATGCTAAATTAATTTAATTTAAGATATATTAATTACAATTTACATCTTCATCAACGTCGTCAATTTGTACTACAGGAGAAGGGTTTGTACAGCTATTACTATTGCAGTTTACACATGCAACTGAGCAATTAAGGCCACTTTTTCTACACCCACAAGCAGATCCACATCCTGATTTACAAGTACAAAAAAGAATTCGCAGCAAATTTTCAGAACCTGGTGGTTTATTTTTCATGATGCCTGCATCAAATTGTCATCCCCATTTTTCAGGAGAAGTATCATTGCTCCATAGCTCCATCAAATTTTGCTACTTGTGGATGAACTGTCTTCTCTGTTTTAGTTGTTTTTAAGGAATTCTTCAACGAAATATAGCAATCATTATGATACTTTGCTGCAAGAGCTAATAGATCAATGATACCTGAAACTCTCTTATGGATTTCTCTGCAGTTATCGTTTTTTGATGTTAATACGATTTTGAGAATATTACTTTGAAAATTTGCATTTCCTACAGTACATATTTGCCTGCGTTGATTTTTATTTTTTTCTTCTCTTTAGCAACATCAGCTTCTTGATTACAAATGAATAAAATTTATTTTTCCAATCAAAATTTGTGGAAAACCAGTTCTTAATTTTTTCTTTGGTGAAGAATACGCAAGATTAACTTTTATTTTATTGATGTAGGCTTGGATATATTTTTTATTGATATATTTAGCTCTACATTTTGAATGAGCATAAACAAAATCATCATTGTACTCCGTTGTGCAGGAACATCTGCCGCGCGCCTCTCTACTTATTTTTACCTGTCCCTTGCTTGTTCAACTATTTTGTATACCTGTTACCGTATAGGTATGTGTACTAGAATATGTATTAATACATATTTTCAATTTAGGATCAAAAATTTAAAATTATTTAACCCAAAATAGTTAATTCACTTGTAAATAAATTGCAATTTTTTATAAATAAATAAATTTAAAAAAGCAACAATATTATTTGGGTAAACTTTGTTACATAGAGTACAAAAAATAATATTCCGCTAAATTTTTACCTGTTCATGGATTTTACTTGGGTTCCTAGGTATAAATCTAACGACACTCCACTAGAGGGAAATGTGCATGGACAAGGTGGTAGACCAAGGCCAATTTTCAGGGACGAAATAGAAGAAGATAAGAGAAATCCTGAAAAAAGGCCAGGTCAAAAGTACACAAGCTTTACAGTGCTTACTTGGGGCTAGGTGTATCGGCGTGAACCACTTGTAAGTCCATGGTAGCAATTGCTACCGATAGCCAACACCCCTCATCAGGCCCTGGTAGCAATTGCTACCATATTTAAAATTCCTCGTGGCCTGCTCTTTTTATTATTACTATTAATTTTTGAGTTACAGAGATCCAAATATTTTGCGGTGGATTTTTATTTAATCAGCTTTACGGTAGTATTTTTTGTTTGGTCCTATCTTCATTTTTTAGCGAGAAAATGGCATTTTTATCTAAGAGTCTGACATTTTTTTGTCACAATTTACACAGCATTGGGACTGTTGAGAGGGGTGGGGTGGTGGACTGGCAAGTGGCTAAGAAATATTATCCTATCCTAATTATATTATGACAATACTTTGTGTGTGTGTGTGTTTGTTACCATATTATCAGTAAAAGCCTAAGAAGCCTAAGAACGTTAGTTTTATGTGTAGTCGTAGAACCGAAACGTTAGCGCGATTCATTTCGGTACAGCGACATCTATAACTGAGACACAATAACGCATGGTCGGATCAGCTAGTTACAATAAAAGTTAATATTGAAAAAAACTTATCACGTGCTTAAATGTACTGTTTTTTACGTATTTTATTGTTGATTGGACAAAACTTAATAAAATTTGTATTTTCTTTGTTAATAATAAAGCAAAACATTTATGGTTGAACAATAAACAACTGATTACAAAGGACCACGTTCCTGGTTGTTAATTTTTTTAAACAAATCAAAGTTGTAAATATTTGTATCCGTGAAAAAGTTGTTTTATTTAAAAGACAGATTTATTTAAAACTTTTTCTTAAATTGATATTTATGCAAAAACGAAACAGACTGATCCCTCCAAAGTCTATAGTAACACAATACTTATGTTACTTAACAAAATAATTACTTTACCACAGAAATAACTTGAAAACAAATCTGAATAATATTTGTAAAGCTATGTGATACACTTTTTATGTACAAATGATTATATTTTTTGTTTCAACTAGCTGACCCGGTAACGCGTTGCTATGGTAACGTTATTGATACAATGGAAAAAGAGCGGGAAAAAGAGCGGACAGACAAACTCACAAAGCACTGTGATCTTAGATTATAGACAAGCGGCCCGTCCCGGCTTCGCACGGGTGGAAAAAAATCTTAATTTATTTTCTATTATTAAATATTTTTCCGTTAGCGCCATCTAGCGTCCGGTAAACGAACTACTTGCGGCTAACGCGTTGCTATGGTAACGTTATTGACACAATGGAAAAAGAGCGGGAAGAAGAACGGACAGACAAACACACAAACCACTGTGATCTTAGATAATATGTACAGAACTGTGTTACCAGAACCTTTTTCTCTAAAGCCGAAAAATGCCCGCAGCGCGCATATAGCCCCGAAGTAGCCCCATTATGGAGTGGAGGCGGGAATTTTTAAACAAAATTTAAAAGTTCAATACTTTTATAATACTTGCCAAATTTATACTAATAATAAACAATAATTTATTTAAAAAGGGTAAGAATATTTAAATATTGCAATACCAATGTGAAGTGAAATAAAAATAATTATTTTTTTTACGTACAAAAGAAAGTATATAGCCGAGTGGCTTCCTACATAGCCAACTAATAAAATCTTTTCGCCCAAGATAGCCGCATTGGCGCTAAATAGTCCCATCTGGCAACACTGGTACAGAATATAATTCTGAAATTAGCTTAACTTGTCTATGGTTTATTTGTACGCCACAGAGTATATACACAGAATACGTCAGCCCTTTTATACTCTATTCTATCCTGTTATAACCTTTTCAACATCTCTAACCGACAGGAATAATATTAAAGCCGTAATATTACTTGATTATTGGATTATGATTCATGACTAAAAATGAGTCCGGCTCACTAAATTGATGTAAGTGTGAAGATAAAAACCGCGTTTACAAAATCAACATACAGACTTTTTATCCCATCGTTTAATTAGTGACTGACAAAAACCACATGAAGCATGTGACAAAAACAGATCATATTTAGAAATGACATAAGGAACATCTTGCGTCATCAAGTAATTTGTAACTGTTGTAGTTTTCTGCTAATTTTGACGTTCTTACGTGCCTACGCTAAAAACGTCCCGTTTGATATCCAACCTACCCATCGACGTAAGAGAACTCATTTTAGGATAGTATAAACAAATGATTTTCAAACAAAACGTAGTAGTGAATCAGTAAGAAATTATCGTACTAAACAGACTCCATTATGCTGTAGGGATGGAAGAATAAAATTCGCCTCTATTGCGACAGCATACAGTTGATATTATAATTTATATACCTGATGGCAACCTCTGTTTAGGATGGACTAACGACAAGCATAAGAACTTTTTAGTTCATTTACAACACTATAGACGAGCAAGGGAAACTTTTTTCACTAATATTATAAGGAGGTAAAGATTCTATGTCTGTTTGTAGGAAATAATCTCTGCAATTACTGAACCGATTTTAAATTTTTTTAAACCGGTAAGAAGCTACATTATTCCTGAGTAACATAGGCTGTATTTTAGCACGATTATGTTTGACGCCCAGTGATGTAGGCGGTTCAGCAATTACTCATATATGACCGAGCCTCACGTCGCCATCACTGAGCTAATTAGAAAAGACTAACGACCTTTTATCTATATTGTTTAAGGATCTGGGTGTTTATGTAACCATCGGAATTTTCATGTCTTAAGCAATGCATTTAATTTAAATACAAATATTGTGTTTACAAATTATAAAACAATGAAATTGCAAATAGGTAACCATTTGTTGTAGTATGACGAATTCTTGCGAATGCATTAGAGCGAGGAAAAATAATTACTTACTCTATATTATGTACAATTTGAGACAGAAGTATTTTCATTTTAATAGCAAGAATTATGTAGATTTCCACGAAAGAAGTGTCCTTTCAGCACTAATTGTCCTTCAGTAAGCGTTATGATTCTCAATTGCTGTTACTTCGTGTCTATTTATTAACAAACGGGGCATTCCCTGATTTTCCTCATCGCGAGTATTATTACATTTCCATAAAAACAGCTACACACCATTAGCAGATAATTTTCCGGTCATTGTCAAGGTGATTGTCAGGGGCAGTACCTTATTGATCGCAATTACTGGATATTGTTTTTCTGATCCCTCCATTAATAGTACCATTGTATACTTGGGAAAAGCTTTAGGCATACTCCGCCATTGGATCGATGGAGGAGTTGCGGTGACTATCTCCTGTCCACCTACCTGACGATATAAGTTCGTAGGATATGGACCCTATCTACTAAAACCCAAGTGTGCTCTTGGAGCCCGTGGGATAGTTGTCTGGGATCCCTTTTCATTGAAGTTCTACCACACCTCCCGGCGGGACCAAAATTGAGCAATTGCAGGGAGTGCGCTAGCACATTTGGGCATTTCCTCAGACAGATAAGCCATGCAATGCGGGAGGATGGCTAGCCCCTGAAACCCTTAAAAACAACCCTTGCCAAGTTTCTTGCGGCTTCTTCTTGGAACAAGGTTACCATAGAGTCTAAAACAAGCATTACAGTGCTTACTTTGGTCTAGGCTAATTGGTGTGAATGTTGTAAATATAGGTATTAATAAATAAATAAATCGAGTAAGTTAAAAATGCTATTAATGTATTTTTTATATTTTTTATGGGTAAGTTAGTAAGTTAGTGGTTATTCTTTCGACTTTGGTGGAGAAAAGAGGAAATGGATTCTTTTCTCAGTTTTTTGCTAAATTGATATAATTAATAAGATGGTTTAGACATGTCGAGAAATGGACGAAAGAAGATTGGCAACTATGCATGGGCAAATCGGTAAAGGCACAGGTGATCTTTTAGGGAGCAAATAGAAGATGTCCTGAAAAAAGACAGGTCAAAAGTATCCTGAACCGACAAGCTTGTAGAAAGGTCTGATTAGAGTTGTAGCAGCGAAAGATGGACCTTGGAAAGTGGAAATCTATGATCTTTGTGAGAAAAAGGCGTTATATTATACGCTAATATCTCTTTTACCATTGAAATAGTTAGGCCGTGAGTTTTAAGTGTTCTGTATTCAATGTACGTCTCGGATATTTCAAGCCTTTTGTTAAGGTAATGCCATACGTGATTCAATCCAATTATTCGCGAATCGTTTTTTGTGTTAGTATCACACCTGTGTTTCTAATTAAGTACAGAATTAACATAAATTCTTTTTAATGATATGTATTGTATATAATAAATGACTGTTCAAATGTAAAACCTTATTGTAGAAAGAAGTTTGTATACAAAGATGGCGGGAAAATTAATCGTTAAATACAGAATAGGCATTTACAAAAACTCGTGGAAAAACCAAGTAATTCGTACTCGGTTACTTGCATGTTTTGCGGCAATTTTGAGGCAACACAGAACTCAGAATTATAATTCAATAGATATTATACATTACTTTTAAAAAGGCGAAGGCCTCTTTTCTCATAATGTCAATCATTTTTTTTAAATCGATTGCCACTTTTAAAATTCAGACGGTTTTTTTATTATGAATGCTAATTACACACACATAGACAACTTTTCGGGGTATCCCCTAAATCAACTAACAATAGTAACAACTGACAAGGATAGTTCTTTATTTTTCTGTAATATTTATATTTGAGTGCCAATTTATTGTGGAAAAGAACTGTATATGTTTTCACCTTTTTTCATTAAAACGCCTGTTCGTAAGCTGTTTCCTTTAATTATGACTATATTCTATTTAGCGGCAAAATCATAAAGAGAAAGATAAGATAAAATATATTAATGACTTTCATATTTTTGCATGCTATAATAAATTTAAATAGAAAAATGTTAGAAAAAAACGATTTGGCTTACAAGTTCTCGGGCGGGACTTGAACCCGCTACCTTTGGATGTCTGGCCCACTGTCGTTACTTCTGTTACGACGAGTATCTTGCGCCCGTTCGTTAAAAGATGTCCACCTAAATGGGTGGTAGGTAAAAAGGTTAACAACTTATTTTAATTCATTTGAATGAAGTTACATTTCGGAGAGTGTGAAGCAGAATTGTACAAACTTGTTCCGCCGTCAGTATTTTTCATCGGACAACCTAACTTATAAATAGGCGCCACCATTATATGGTCGATATACCAAACAGTCGTACTAAGCCTTTTGGTTTCAATTTTGGGATAAGTAGCGCTAAGAAGTGGAACTCTTTGCCTGAGTCTGTGTTTCCAGACAAAAACAATTAGGGGGTCTTCAAGTCACGAGTGAATAGGTATCTTCTAGGCAAGTGCTTCATATCCTAGATCGCATCGTCGCTTCCCATCTTGCAAAATAATGATCAAAGCACCTGCTTATTTAGTATATGAAAAAGTTGCTGCACTGGACACGATTCAGCGCAGAGCTGAGAGGCTCATTGGTGACAGCAAATTGGTGAAGAACAAGCTTCACACCTTAGCTCATCGTCGTAAAGTTGCCTGTCTGTCGGTTTTCTACAGACTGTACTTTGGACAGTGTGCTCAGCAGCTGCATTTGCTCATACCGCCATCTCCTTTTTCCATCGGACATCCATACGCACTGCGGGCTCTCTTACTTGGTTGCTTCTCCTACCTGTCGCACCAAGCGCTTCGAAACATCCTTCATAATGCGCACAACAAAGGAGTGGCACTCTCTCTCTGCGTCTGTATTTCCGAGAACATATAACCCGTCCATTTTCAAAGCCAGTGTGAATAGGCACATAGGGTTAGCTCGTTCCATGGTGGGTTCTGTCTTGACCCCCGGACTTGATTGAAATCAAGCGAACCTATTCTTAATAAAAAAAATGCATTTTATTTTTTTAGTAACTAAATAAAATGCAAAATAAAAACAATTTTATATATCTATATATATAAAAATGAAACCCGTTTTCCGTTGTCACGACATAACATGAAAACGGCTTGACCGATTTGGCTGATTTTTTTTTGTAGTTTTCTAATACTCTGTACAAGGTTCTTACGGAAAAAAATATAAAGAAAATCTCTCAGAAAGATTGAAAAATATAACGTAACGAATGTCAACGTCATTCAATTTAAAACAAAAAATCTGTGGTAATCTGTGACACCACATCGATAACCGCGCTGACAAATGTCAACGTCATTCAATTCAAAGCTACGCTAAGGCGGTACGAAGTTCGCCGGGTCAGCTAGTATTAAAATATAAGATAAAATAATACATGTTATTTTTTTTTTGTCGCATAATTACTTGGAACAAAGGGATAATCATACATTCAGCCAACACATGTTAATAAAACTCCTTCGCCATAAAGAGTTGTTATCATTTATCAAACAAGATAAAGAGGTCTTTCAGGCAATTCAGTTTGAATAAACAAGTAAATTGGAAAGGCGGCTATGGCCTCAATTAACATTGGATTATTTTGTGTAAAAATATTCCGTTTCCTTCCTACGAAGGCAATACCGTAGTTTCTCTTTTACGAATAACAACTTTGAGTGACTTTTTCTGATATTAGACTGTTCGCTGTTTTATTATAAATATCTAGAACAATTTTAGATATAGGAACTTTGTTATTATTTCAACTTTTTAGTTGTTAGATAGTATCGATACTAACGCCAGTATTGATAGTAATCGAAAGGCTTGTCGATAGTACGTTATTTTTCAGACGACGAAATAGGAATAGTATGGATAGTCTAGCAACACTATCAAAAACTTTTATTTTGGTGAGTTTGTAGTTAGCCTAACATTGTTTTCTTTTGCTATGGCTGACTCATGACGGGTGGTTTGAGGAGCCAATAGCACCAAGGTAATTGTGAGGATGTCGTTGAGTTTTTAGTGGGTAGACCCCTGCACACCAACTTGACGAGCTTTCAGCGTCAAGAAGATGTGCAGGAGAGAATCCCACATAACTTCCGCCCGCGCTCCCAGTGGCGGTCGTATGCGTAGCGCAGATTTTCCACGATAAAAAAATATTGTTTTCTTTGGCATACAAAACTGAGGACCTTCCATTTAATATACACATACAATTATTTATAAAAAAAAACTTATTAGGATTTACCCTACTCAAAATAAACAGCATGTTTAGTTACAATTAGAAAAGAACGACTACCCAATATGTTACTACCCTGTTTTTTTAATTAATATGGCAGATTACAACCCTAACATTACAGAAAAAAAATAACTGATAGTCGAATGATTGACTGAATTCTAAGAGGTAGAAATTAAACAATATTGTTACTGATCGCTACACCCTTTTATATAGTAATACCCAAATAGACAAGAACACTTACTGTCCCTCGTCAAATTATCTAAGCAGTACCTCTTTAATATGTCGATGGAACAGGGCTGTCAGTTTTTACAAATATACGACATAACTTATAAAAAAACACAAACGCTTAATTTATTTCAGATATTGAGTGGTTTGTCTTTTTCTTTTATATTGAAACTAGCTGACCAGGCCACGCGTTGCTATGATCAAGTTAATTGATGACCCGGCCACGCGTTGCTATGGTAACGTTAATTGATGACCCGGCTACGCGTTGCTATGGTAACGTTAATTGATGACCTGGCCACGCGTTGCTATGGTAACGTTAATTGATGACCCGGCCACGCGTTGCTATGGTAACGTTAATTGATTGTAAAAACTGTTATTCTTAGGCTTATGGTAACTATATATGGTAACAAACCCACAAAGTATTATTATGTAATGTACTAATCATAATTCGAATGAAATTGAACAAAACACTTTTTTATATGATTTTTCACATTTTTATTTGCATTATCTGTGTATCTTATATAATGGGCATGCATTTTCAATGCTATCTTAATCGAATCAGCTCACAATTTACTCTCAGGCGGTACCGCCTCGCTTCGCCCGGGTTGATTTTTCTAGTATTTTTCTGTTAAAATAATTTATCAAATAAAACCTTTTTTTACTAGACTATGTTTATTGTTTGATTGTTTTAGAGATAATATTCAATTAACTGCCTCTGTGCCTTTTGCATAGGAAGCCGTTGCACGTGGCTTAATAGAGTTGTATGTACATTTAATTTGCAAGTAATTTCTAAAATTTTTTTTTATGATTTTGAGCTCAAGCACAAGTCATAAGTGTTTTCTTGTCAAAAAAGGTTTTATGAATAATAAGAATAAATTTCCTAAATAATTCTTGCTTTACTAAAAAAACCTATTGGGTTTTCTTGATTGGACTGGTCTTTCATTATCAATTACAATGTATAAGGATACTCACCGAAAATAGATACTTGCTGACTTTGTTGTAATCAACGATGTAATGAAACCATAGCACTACTATTTGTGATAGATATTGGAGAATTATGTATGGTGACGACGTATAATATTGTAAATGTGGTTACTTCTGTTATAGCTGACTAGTTTCTTGCGCCCATTCTTCTTGTCAGTTAAAAATCTCCGGAATGGGTGGTAGGTAAAAATGTTGGACGATAAATACCAACTTGCTGCACTGAATACGATTTAGCGCAGAGCTGAGAGGCTCATTAGTGACAGCAAATTGGTGAAGAGCAAGTTTCATACCTTAGCTCACCGCCGCAAAGTTGCCTGTCTGTCTATCTTCTACAGATTGTATTTTGGAGAGTATGGTCAGGAGCTACATATGCTCATACCGCCATTCCCTTTCTTCCAACGGACATCCAGACGCACTGCGGGCTACCACCCTTTCTTGGTTGCTATTCCTACCTGTCGCACCAAGCGCTTCTCAACTTCTTTAAAATGCGCACAGCAAGTAGTGGAACTAAGTCTGTATTTCCGAGTACTTATAACCCGTCTGTTTTTAAAGTCAGAGTGAATAGGCACCATCTGGGTTATTCTGAGCTTCATAGGGATCAAGAGCGAACCCATTCTAAAAAAAACTTATTTTAAATGCATTCGAATAAAGTTATTTTTTGAATAAAAAAAAATTGCCAACCCTACCGCTCATATATTACATTACGCGAAAGTGAATCCTTGTATCTACCAAATTGAGGCTATATCATGTAATCATAAGTGACTTCCATGCCGCGTTTGGTGCAATTCGCTTTTATTCATAATGTCTGATAGCTTCATATAAAAAAATTGGTCTATCGATTGAAGGTGAGTCTAGGGCGAGTCAAGGTCACGTAGAACTGTTTGGTAGCAGCGTATTTTGGTGTGTGTATATGGCTACATTATTAAAAGAGCTTTTTTGACGTCACGCGATGTTTGGCAAACCCCGCACGATCCCATTTGTGTGGTACTGTTGGTTTTGTGGGGACATGGAGTACAAATATTTGTTCCACTTTATGGCTTTGTGCTAACGATTCATTTGTTTGTTGGTGCTATAGCGCTCCGCGGGAGATGTAGCATACCTAGCATACGGGACTCTGGACTCGTTGGCTGTGAAAGGTATCTTGGGTATCTTGTGGACTTGAACTTTTACTCTTGAATATTTTGTTTGTTGGAATAAAAATGACACTTAAAAATACACTCAACAGACTCGACACGACGACTATAACATTATATTGTATAGCTATGTATTATATTATATTTTTGACGACCATGTATCAAACTTTCTTTTCTTAAACTTCAAATAATACTCTTAATAACTTTATAAACCAAAAAGATCTCATAGCGCGCGGGCGCAATAGTCCCATAGTGTACTTTGGTCAGAATACAGCTTTCCACTGTTCGAATTCTAGGGCAGTAAGAAAAGCTAAAGATTGTTTAAGTTTAGAAATTAATGGCTTATATGTGCGGTTTTGCACGCGTCAGTGTAAAAGTTATGTATCCCTCGGGAACAGCACATTTTTTTAATGAAAAAGGTACCTTTAGATTAACATTTCACGATAATCGGTTGAGTATTTAAGGCATGAAAGTGTAACAAAAAAAAAACAAAAACGAACTCACTTTCGTATCTATAACATTAGTTAGGAATTAAGCTCAAGTAATTATCATAAAACCTTTTATAACCTAAAAATACTCTCGCTCGTTAATACCGCCAAAATGGCCGCGTTCCCGCCTTTTTCTTGTCATTTGATACGTCAGTCGACATTCCTTCTAATTGCAGCGACAATCCGTGAAGGTTGTACATCACTTCTGTCAGACAATTGTGAGAAATGATTAATTTCTCTTCTCGCTTATATTTCTCTGTCGAAACTTTACTTGCTGTTTGCTTTTAGACTCATATATATGGGTCAATATTTGATAATCGGTCGAAAACGACTACAAAAAAATATGTATATTTTTTGTCGTATTTTATACATAATTGATGTCTAAGTAATAGAGTCAAGTTAAATCTATATAATAACTACCAAATCGATACACTTTATTCGGTTTTAGGGATTTTTGAGCAATATTTGCAAATATACAGAACAGGAAAATGACACTAGTGGCAGAATAATGAAATGGACCGACAGACTAATGACAGGACAGCAGGAAAATGATTGAAACATCAAAAATATGGAAATGATCCATTATTAGTGATTATTAAAAGTAATAAAAATCAATATTAAAAATAGTTTACAGAAAAAGAGCAAGACCCGACAAAAAAGCATCAAAATTTATATTTGAAGTATTTGGATCGATGTTTTCTTTGGGTGTTTGAATTTCGCGTTCATTCTCTGACTCTGAACTTGTGTGCATGGGTTTAGGCTTTTTAACATTGACATTATCCACATAATTAAAAGTCCATCAAATAATGTTCGCAGCTAAACATATTCTCACAAAAGCAACTCAAGAATTTCTTTATTACCGATTACTTGATGGACTTTTAAAGTTCCCGAATAAGACTTAGATGAGTTTCCAATCAATTTAATTTGAGTATGTTCATAATCTTGTTGCGTCACTGTTATAATCTTAATGTTGGGACAGTTTTCTTCTAGAACTGTTTGTAATTTTTTATATCGACTAAGTCTTCATCAAAAGCAACCATTCGATCGGCAGTGCGTTTACAAACGGCCCCAACACCATCGGAGGCACCCTTTCCGTGTCCAGCCTCACTGTAGTTCCAAGAGAGAAAGTGTAATTTTCATAAAAATATTTAAGTCTGTTTGCAAGAATGAAGAACATGAACCTATTCCTATATTGAGTAACGGGCCCATCGCTAAGAAAATGCAAATTTGAGACAGATTTTAAATTTGTGGAAATCCAATCAAATATAGGATGCAGGTGAGCCCATATGGCATAAGCATCATGATCTAAGAACTCGGAAATAGAACAGAAACTTCGACACTCCAATTGATTGTTTATTTTCCAGTATACAAAACCTGTGTATAAAGATATTTGACTTCTCGAACCTCCAAAGTGAAAAGCTTGCACTTCTGAACTATATTTTATAGCGTAGTTCTCACTAAAATCAACACGAATAAGTACATCATCATCATACTGATAAACAATATTTGTATGATGGTTCAAAAAGATAGGGACAACATTTTCGAATTATTTAACAACATCGTAGGGATTCAAGGTGATTAGCTTTCGATATTTTTTTGACGATTTTGTATTTCCCGGTTCGTTTTGAAAAAGACCTGTTCACATACATTTTCCCACTTCATTACATTAATTTTGATATTATTGTCGAATTATCCGTAAACTATTTTTAGATCTTTACAATTCTTACATTTGCGACTTGTACACTCTTCATCGTATTTGTCACAGCAAACTGCTACCAAAAAAAATTCTGTGCTGTGTGCAGTTATTATATAGTACTGATGTAAATATTGAATTAATAGGTCGAAATGCATGTATCACACACAAACAAGTATTACGTTCTTGTACATTTGGTTTAACAATCCAAAACGGACGACATTTACACTGTAAGATATATTTCAATTTTCTTTAACGTATATTGTATGTAGCTTCTTAATAGTCATTAATAAGTACCTTTTCTGTTTCTTTACTTTATTCTTTGTTACATTTTCTTTTTTTCCAGCACACATACGACTGTTTCAATCTTGTTCCAAGAAATTAATGATATTCATTTTCACATTTTCTTAAATTTTATTAGATCTGTTTTTCCTCTGTATATTTAATAACTTTGATCCAAATGCACTCTCTTTTTTCAGGTAGAACATGTTGTTTGGACAGGACTTTATACTTTTTAACTACTTCTCCAGAAATAGCTTTGGCAAATACCTGTTTTTCAGCATGACTTCCAAGTTTGGTATAATTTTGCGATAGCTGTTTTGACATAACTTCACTGAATAACAGTCTCTTCTTTATTTCGGTTGTATCCCCCTTTTTAATCATTTCATTGGTTTTGTTTCTCGGACTCTTTTTTGCGCTGCATCTTCAATTTAGAAATAATCCTTTGGTATTTCTTAAGTTGATTGTCTAACTTATTTATTGTTCTGTCCTGTTCTTGTAACAGTAGGTTTTTTTTACGTTTATTTATTTCTGACCTCCTACGGCCTTCTATTATTCGTCCATCTAAAACTGGTAACTCTATGGGATACGACTGGAATTATGTTCTGATCATTCATAGATACTTCATTATCAGATTGTGGTGGAGTTGTATTTTCTTGAAATAAAGCAGTGTCGTCACTCTTTTCTTTTGGCTCTTTTACACCGAGGAGTTAATTCAGCAATGTTTTTAATTTTACCCTCCGCTTTCTTTTTAATTAGTATTCTGTTTTCTTCTGTTTCAATGCGTTTCTTTGTTTATTATCGTTCTTAATTCGTTGATATCTCATTTTCTCCCATTCTTGCTTTCTTCCTAACACTTCTTCTCAGGTTTCTTTCTTTGGAGCATAATTACATGCACACTGAAACAAAATTACAATAAATTAATAACATTACTTACCTTGTGTTGTCATTTTCATGCCACGGAGTCATTCTCCTGACAAGAAAATAACAGGAGAATGACCACAGGAAAAATGACAAAATGCACATTATATTTCTTATACATTCTAATAACTAATATAACTACAAAATCTTTAGGTGATACGAATTATATCTCAATTCGTGAAAGTTTATTACAAAAAGCAGAATGATTTACTTACGGTTCACCTCCTAATTGCCGCACAGATAAATGACAAAGTGTATCAACTATACGCACGCACATGTCATAATCAGTCTACAACGTCGAAGCAACTGCCGACACCGCGTCTCTTTTCTCACCAACCACAAACATGGACACCGCGTCTATTTAGTATGCGCTCATTCATTGTCCGCGATATTATAAAACGCGGCAAATTCAAATTTAAATTTCGGCAGCCTAATGACGCCGTGACCATTCCCTTAGATTTTTTATGATTTTTTTTAGTTTAATATCAAATTATCAGAAATAAAATATTGAACAGTTTTAGATTAATGCGTATACAATGTAAATATAGTCAAGCTTTTATAATTTATTTTTCATTCTCCATGTTATTATTAAAAAATGTCACCAAAAAAGAAAATCCACTGACAGGAAATATGACATCTAGCACTTTTTGTTTATTTTTAATATATGAAAACCAAACATATTCTCACCAAAGTGTTTGGATATGTAGACAAAGTATTGCACTACATTATGAAATTGCTATTAAGCTTAAATATTACATTAAAATTACAAAATAATTATGGGGACCTGTTTCGGCCGATTATCAAATATTGACCCATATAGTCGATGATGTTAAAACAAAAGGCAGATAACGTAAATTTCTCTATACAATTGCTAGTTCATAAAAGCAAAGGTTTTCTTTCATGTTTATCTGAATGGAAAAGAAATTAAGCATCGTTGAACTGTTGCCGTGTTTCTTGCGACTTCTTCTCGGTATAAGGTGACCGGTTGTTGCAACGGTAGCGATCCTGCCTTTCGCACCGATAGTTTCGATAGGAGCAGATGATTTTCAGTTTAGCACTGAAAAAATCTTCGGTGAGATTTAAGCATCGCAGTGGACGGCGAACACCAGTTTTTATGATGATGAGTCTTCAGACACTTCCACTATTAGATGTAATAGTAAAGAGAAATATCGAAAGATTGTATCGAATCAAATCGATATCGCTCTGCTCAACCCTATGTAATGTTAAGGGTAATTACACACTTAAATAAAACTACACTAATCACATCTCATCATTACGGGATGATGTGATCACGGCTCTTGTAAAGGAGTCGAAACGTCAGGATTCAATTTAAAAACAAGAATAAATTCGTGTATCCGGTAAAGTGGTTTCATTAAAATGAACAGTTGTTGATAGATTGATGTTTTGCCTACAAATTGAATCAACAGTAAGACTGGTAACAATTACTACATTTAAATACAGAAGTTTTAAATATAAACGTAAATCTTCTAGTGTCTTTGACTCCATTTTTTGTCACATCGATGACAATCATAATTTCGTTTGTAAACGTATTGACGTCTATCATCACTTTTAAATTGCTCAAACATATACCTCTTAAGTTTTTGCGTTAGTAGTAATTTTGAATGGAGCCTGTTTTTTGTCGTCACAGATTTTTTATTTAAGCAAAAAATTAGGTATTACCCATATTAAAATTTATAACTTAGAGACTTACATGCGTTATGCGATTGTAGAAATCTGGTTATCCTTCACTGCCTCAAAAAGTATGTATTTGATAAGTTGTCTCAGGCGTGCTATGATTTCTTTTTGCTGACCAGACATACTTCTCTGCAGTATGCGTGCAAGTTACAAAAGATTTGTGGCAATCTTACTGTTGTTTATAAATATATAAGGTACTTTTTGATTTTTTTGCGAGGCTAATACAAGCAAGATACGCTAGAAGTGGTTAAAATAGCAGTTTAAAATGTTTGAATGTAAAGGACTCGTACAAAATACGAGTAGACGCACATCCTTACGCTACGTTGGTTGACGTTCGGCAATTTTGCCGAGTTTTGCCAAATTTTAGTTACCGGTACGAATATATAATTTTATGGGTGTACGTAAGTGGAAGCGTGACCCCAATTGTTACGTCATTCGCTATCGAAGTAGTTAAAAAACTAGTAATAAGCCCTAATAGACAGGACATTTTTTTAAATATGAGAATTTATAATGCAATATTTTTTAAAACGACACTAAAGTATCGGATTTGCATTAACTACGTCTGTAACATATAAGTCTCTTGTGGGTTTTTTTTTAATATTTTGTGCCAAGTTTCCTGCCACCTTTTAAAGGACTGGTTTAAGTCACCTTAGTTATATAATATTAATGTTATTAAATTGGAATGAAGCAGTTTTAAAATACGAGGCGTGTTTTTTAAGTAAGTACCGTTTTGAAATTAAAAAAGGATGTGCTAAGATATCTCAATAATTTTATTTTTACATGGAAGCCTGTACCTTTATCTATGTTAATACATAATTTTCGTCAATATTGAGGCACTTATCAAAACGTTGAACCAGTTTTTGAATGCCCTCCTCATATAAGTCTGCCGCCGAAGGAGTATTGCTTGTGGAATTTCTGCCTCGTAATGAGACAATCAATGCAGCAGCTTATTGTAAGACATTGCACAATCTGCGTCGTTCAATCGATAACAAAAGACGTGGCAAGTTGAGCAAGGGCATCGTTTTGCTGCATGGTGATGCCCGTCCGCATGTGGCTAATCAGACCAAAGATCTCATCACATCTTTTCGATGGGAAACTCTAGGTCATCCTCCGTACAGCCCTGATTTGGCGCCCAGTGACTACCATCTGTTCCTGCACTTGAAGAAACACCTTGGCGGTCGGCGTCTTCAATCCGATGAGGAAGTCAAAACATTTGTGATGCAGATTTTAAAAAGTCAGGCGGCAAACTTCTATGAGGAGGGCATTCAAAAACCTGTACAACGTTATGACAAGTGCCTCAATATTGACGGAAACTATGTAGTAAAGTAGATTAAGGTACAGGCTTTCATGTAAAAATAAAATTATTGAGATATCTTAGCACGTCTTTTTTAATTTCAAAACGGTACTTACTTAAAAAACACGCCTCGTATATAATATTTAAACAACATTATTTTTCTTTCTAAATTCACTTCAGTAATATTGCAGTGGCACCTCATGCCAGAGAACATAAAGCACATTATTTCTAATATATGCAAATTGTTTACGCTTGAGAAAAAATACGGAAGGAAGAAAGAAGAAAGAAAGATAGTTAATGCGAAAGAAAGTGGTGCAGCGACTGATTTTGATAACGAGAATAGTCTGAACAAACTTATATTTTCGAACAGTCGAATAGTTTCGAATATTCCTGAACGAAGAGACTCCCTGAATAGCAACTTTACTTGTGGTTTCTAATGTTTAAATAATGAATATTACAGTAAAAACAAGACGAGAAGGGTTTTTGTGGTATGTTCTGGCAACGGCCAGCTTACCTCAATTTGGTTTTCCTCAGTATTGTCAGAATCGAACAGGCCATAATTTGTTTCTGTTATGACAACATGACGACGCAGATATTGAAACAATGCAGTTCGCGCGCATTATGTAATGATAAACGCACTGTTATTAATATTGTATTTGTCACCGGTTGAGGAGTACGCATATATGTGATAACATTATCCACTTGTAAAGTTCTATTCAAAATTAAACATATAAACTATATTTGTGAGGGTTACAAAGTGGAGGACACGTGTGCCTGCTCAAAACAATTTACCATGCAAATATTTGCTTGTTTTGTCTAAAGCAACTATGTTGCTGAGCTCCAGTTTTATTCCTCTTGTTACATTAAATATTTGATGAGATATTGTTTTATTACACTTGTGTTTGTATTGTAATGATTTGACATTACACCTGTCTAGGCCTCTCGTTGCTAAATTTGATGTATTGTATCAGTTTTTGTGAGCATTGTGTTAATTCGTATTTTTCCGGCAAGTAGTTGCGTAGGAGCTATTAACGGGCCCTAACAATTGATTTTTATTTATCGTGAATAGGTAAGCGCTTGACCGCTATCTCGCCTGATGGTAAGCGACGATGCGATCTAGGATGTGACGCGCCTGCCTAGAAGATACCTCGTGACTTGAAGACTCGGGCAAAGAGTTCTACTCTTTAGCGACACGGATTACAAAATTGGAATCAAAACGCTTGGTACGACTCATTTATTTTGGATGGATTCGTTCTTGATCCCACACAAGCCCGGGGGCCAAGACAGGAACTCCGATGAAGCGAGCTAGCCCAGTAGGTGCCTATTCACTCTGGCTTTGAAAACGGACGGGTTAAAACTCAGAATTACAGACGTAATGAGGGAGTTCCACTCCTTTGCTGTGAGCATTATAAAAGATGTTGAGTAGCGCTTGGTGCGACAGGAATATCAACCTAGAAAGGGTGGTAGTCCGCAGTGCGTCTGGATGTCTGATGGAAGGGCATGAGCACATGCAGTCCCTGAGCGCACTCACAAAGTATATTCTGTAAAAGACCGACAGACAGGCAACTTTGCGGCGGTGAGGTAAGGTATAAAGCTTATATCTAACAACATTGACCTACTATTTTGTCATCTTTACTGGTCAGACAGGCTTGGCTCATTAAGCTGCAATAAAACACTCTATTACGTCGCAAACTCGTCATAAGTCGATATCAAACGCACTTTGTTTACTATGGCCCTAAACTGACTAAAAACTGGTTTCTCTTCCGAATGAAACAGTCTGCTACTTCCATATTTTCCAAATAGATATCGTGAGTTGCTTTTTATGGTTTACTTTGTCATTAGACACATTAAGTTTAGTGAAATGAGGTTGATAAAAATGTTTACTTATATATTTATCATGCACGAGACATGATAAATGATCCAACTTTGTCCTTGTTAAATAATTATAAAAATAGATGATATTTACTTTTTTTTATCCCAGTTATTGATGTTTGGATAAAAATTAGTAATATTCACTACAAAAACAGCGAAATGGGAAGTATTTGTTTTTAAAAGCTGGTAAACATAGACACATACTTTAAAGGTTTTATATACTACTAGCTTTTCGCCTGCGACTTCATCCGCGTAGAATATTGTCATAATATTTCTTCAGAAAAAAAATCAGTCAAACCAAGAAATGCTTTTTTTAAAAGTTGGCTGATTAAATTAATACATTTTACCAAATTCGTGTGTGATTAATCATATAATAAACTGTTAATAACTACGAAATCTATTGATATTTTATGAAGATATAAGATAAGTTACCTTAAAAATATATGCGTACATAAGCGTCGAAATGAGAACCTTCTTCGTTTCAAAGTGACGTAATGCAATCATTACAAAGTCATTAAATGCTAAATAATCAAACTTTACAGATCACTGTTTACTCCTAGAAATGAACTTACCTTTATAACTCAAGAACTATGATTTGGAAATTGCACTATCTCACATAGATTTTAGTAAGAAAGGCCATTAGTTTGGATCAAAAGAGTAAGGGCCTCATATTGATCCTTGGGGCACGCTTATAGCTATGGGGCTCCAGCCCACACATTTTTTAGTAAAGTTTTGCGTAGGTGAGCACTAAAAGGATATTCTCCAAATATCGTTCATCCCCTAAGGGATGAAAGTAGGGGGTAAAGGTTATACTTATTTATATATCCAATACGTTATTTAGTAACCAGAGTTCAAGCTGCTTAGTTTGGGTCTAAATAATTGTTGTACGTTGTCTGAAATTTATCTATTTATTAGATTACACAGCTATATGGTTTAAATTAAATTGTATATTTTCTCTCTTTTCAGCGCTCAGCGATCAAAGGCAGCTTCTGGCAAGGGTTCATTGCTTCGTTATCCGTCGTCATAGTGTCAGAGTTAGGCGACAAGACTTTCTTCATAGCAGCCATCATGGCTATGAAGCATCCCCGAGTCATTGTCTTTGCTGGTGCTATTTCGGCTCTCGTCTTCATGACCATACTATCAGCAGCTTTCGGATGGATAGCCACTGTTATACCAAGAGTCTATACGCATTATATAAGTGCTGCGCTATTTTTGATATTTGGATTAAAAATGTTAAGAGATGGATGGAAAATGGATCCAAATGAAGGGCAAGAGGAATTGGAAGAGGTTCAAAGCGAATTAAAGAGAAGAGAAGATCAGGTTAGTCTATTTAATATTACTCACTCACTGGTATTAAATATGTTAATGGGTGTATAAGGTTTCATAGTTGTAGGGACTTACGAAGATACTTCTACATATTTTCACATTAGTTTCGTTGTTCATAGATTTTAGGTATAAGGTTAGGCCAAAACCACTTGTATGATGCCAACACAAGTGTTTTGTGCATACGCATACGAAATAAACTACTTGAGAGATTATATAAAAGTATGCATTCAGTGTGAATACAAATTTGGCTTTGTTGGGGAAATCAGACGCCTTACTGTGATCTCTTAACGTGATGCAAGTGCGATCGTTAAAGCGGGACACCGCTATAGTGGCGTCTCTCTTCAATAGTGAACCTTGTATCGCAATAAGAGGTCATGGTAGGGAGAATATTCCTGCTAAAGTCAATGAAACTATAGAAATATATGGAATCAAAGATGAAATAATTTTTGTGAGAAATGAGAAATTTATATTTTCTTACGACTTCGTCAATTACTTCGATAATTTTTATATGTATCGGGACTTCATCAGGACGGAATTGGGGAAGGGTCTAAACAGAGATATCAAATTTTTTAACTTATACTTATCAACCATGAAATGCCCTTCCCCTTAACACTTTACAAACATTTAAATCAGTTTGTGGATTCACGTTCTTATCGAATGCGCGGCGTCTTAAGCTTTTGTTTGATGTTATCGTACATTGATATAGAAATATCTGATGTATCGATTTTAAATGACTTATTTACGGACGTGACTTATGCATAGTCATATGAAAAAGGGCAAAGTATTATGTAGTTATTTTAACGTCGCGTGGTGTCCGGGGAGTACCAATCCTTCACACTAAGGGATATCGTAAAAGAGGACATTGATGCTGGCGATGATTATCGTACACCTTGAAAAGACCGCAAAATGGGAAGCAGCGTTTTTTTTATTAGGTTGGATCCACACTATAAGGACAATCGTTCGTTCGCGGTTCGATCTCGGTCTGGTAAAATATTATAAAATGAAAAACAATGTGTGCATTCATACTATCCGTAACAGTCAAGATCCAGTCGAATCCCATTCCAGTCGCGATCAATCTTTAAGAAATTTTGTTTGAGCAAGATCGAACTTGTTACGATATGTGTCGATAGTATGAATACTCTTTTGTTTCCGGATCAGTCAGTTTTACCCGTTGAAGCGACAATCGCATCAAATATCATTTATGAATAAAATTTAATTGAATTCCTATTGAATAATTTGAAAAAAATATTATTAAAGTTAATTCTAAGTAATAACGATGTCTAAACCAATGTGGACTTAGAAAGAAGTAATTTATGGTAAATAGTTTCTTTTTAAATGATATTTAAATTTCGCAGTCGTGATATTACAAGCAATTAAAATTTTTAACTTTTTTTTTGTTATTAATCATAAGCCAGATACACTCGACTTCGATTATTGACGGTTCAAGACTAGATTAGATTTTACCAGACCGTGATCGGACCGCGAACTAACCGTGATTGACCTTATAGTGTGGACCCAGCCTTAACGTATTTTACTACGATGTCCAACCTGCCTCCTATTGTGGCAATTATTGCAAAACTCCACCCATGTTTTGGAGACAAGATGCGGCCTCCATTGGATGGATGTTGTGGTTAATTTTAATAGTATGCTTTCTTCATTAGCGCAATCCGAAAGCAGTGTTATATAAGCTGTGTTAAGCGCTGTCTCGTTTCCTTAGTTTTAGTTGCATGGCGCTAAGATCTGTCGGTACAAAATTATAGTTCTGTATTACACTGAAAGTGACACGGGAAATTTCTTCTTATATGAAGTTTCCTTTTAATTATCGACTTAAAATTAATGAGAATAGAATCTAAAATGAATATCAAAGTGGGTAGATTGAAATAGTCGCGCAGTTACGATTATTTTGGATTCTCCTTTGACTATCAAAGGAGTTATCACTACTGACTGTTTAGTCATTAATCTGCCACTTAAATCAATTGTCAGTAATTCCAACAATTAAATATCTGAATTCGTCGACGCGTAGTTTCGATTCCTTTTATAGGTTATGAAAATAAAACGCGTGATATCATTGTGTGACGCCACGCTTGAAAAAAAATCGAAACGCCATGATTATTAAAAAAAAACCTTTTTTTATTACGTTTTTATTATCGAGACTGAAATTCCAGCGCAATTGCATGCCGCAAAAAAAAACAAATAAACATGGTATCATCCCGTTTTAAAAAAAACTCGTTTCAGTACTCGGTAAAGAGTTTCATTCCAATAACCATTTATTGACATCAAAAGTGTAAAAACTATATACTTATTAAAACCTTTTTTTTGATGTGCTGTTTGCTTGAATAATATGCAGACCTTATCAGTATCGATCGATTCGTTTAGAAATTGATTTTGGCCAACGCACGGTGGGGTATTTGTAACAAAAAGCTGGCCAAAACTATTTCTTATGGTCTAACTACCTAAACTGATAAATTGGTCATATTTTATCTATTTTTGCTCAATGGCGATTACTATACTGCCCTCAGGTACGTTAAAATTGATTATTTTAGCGTACCTTTAATATTATCTAAGAATAAATTATAAAGTAAAATGTTACTGGGTAGAGGGTATTAAAACAATAGATTTTATATATCAAAATACTATATTAGTCAAATTCATTATCATCAGATATATCACATTCATCTATCGTTTGTCGTATATTGTGCTCCTGTATCTTCAGAATCATCACTTTCTGGTATAAGAAATTCCAATGCTTCTTTTGTGAATGGCTTCTTATTCTTCATAAATCTTGATCGCGTACACGATAACAATGGGTCTGAACTCAATAAAAGCCTATTTAGTACATCCACATTGCAAGATATTTTTGAAAACTTTCTAGCAAAATCAGTACGGTATTGCCGAAAGTGTTTGTTTCTCGCTTCTGCCGCTTCTTCAGAGAGCTGGCCTATAGGGATTATGGCATGTTTTATTATTGTAGGTCCATGAACCAACAATTTGTGGAGTGTAGGCGTCATGGGATACCATCCGTAAAGTCTCACATAAATTTCTGAAGTTTCCTTACAAAATGTTGATAATTTGTCGGTATCTATTCTGTGACCGCTTGAAATGACCTCTAACAAAGTTCTAAACCTTTTTATCAAATCTAAATCTACTCCGGTAATTCTAGATGCTGTCTCAGGATCACAGAAAAATCGTCTTGATACATTGCCTGTGTTAGTATTTCCAAAACCAGCTTTAGGTACATCTACTAGTAGTGACATTTCTTCTTTAAATTGTTGCTGTATACGTATTTTATTCTCATTTACAATTTTTTTGTCAGCAGAAGACCTTGATTGCCATTTTTGTGTAGGTAATTTGTACGCCAAATGTAGAATCGATTCAAATAATCTTATTCTCGCATGTAATATTGAAAGACCAAACTTCAAAGTCGCAGGGTCTTCTTCTCTTCTTGTTTCTAATTTATTGAAATCTTTTGATGTTGCTTTGCAAATATAGCAACGCATTGTTGATAGGGTATTAGTTGCCGCATTGCAGACTTTTCCATCCACCATAGTAAATAAAAACAGATGCTTTACTTTTATCACTTCACTATTCAAAAATATTTCAGATAGGTTTAATTTTTCAATTTGACTTTCTATATAACTAATTTCATTTCTTGTGATGTCGTTAGTTTCATGCACAAATCTGATTCGAATAGGTCTACAAAATCTTGGACTCGACGGGACGGGGTTTTGCCAAATGACTTTACTTTGGCTGTTATGACTAACAAGTAATCTCAAAGGCAAAAACGAGCTTTGGAATATATTTGCATCGTCATAGCTTTCGTTCGTATTTTGTAAGGATTGCATATACCGTGTCTGTTGAGATCCGTCACATCCCCATTTTGATATAAGTTTTAAATTTTCCTTCTCTTCACTTGAAAGTCCTTTCAAAACTTCTTCGAGGTATGTACATAACCGTGAAGCAGTGTGATCTACCAAATCTTGCAGTTTAATCTCAGCACATGTGTCAGTGACATGAAATGACTCAGGCTTAGGGTAACAATCAGCTTTCGCTTTTTGTAACAAAGAATAACACGGATAGAGCTGTTTTCTAGCACTGCGTATCACATTGTACTGACTTCGAGACAAACCTGCTTCTACGAACATTGATAAGGCTTCCATTGTTGATAACCGCTGTATATTTTTTTCTTTGTTTTGTGTGATTACTTTACGTATTTTGTATGCTCTAGTCGGGGACTTGGTAATTTCTTTTATGATAGCCGAAGCATCGCTTTTTCCTGCGGCTCTTAGACTCATTTGAGCAGCATATGTTAACGTTGCATCGGGTACCTGCGCCCGGAGTTCTTTTGTTTTGCGCCGTTTACTGCGATCACTTAACTCCCCAAACTCTTTTGAGGGCCGCGGCCGACCAGTCTTTTGTTTTACCCAGGCCGATAACTTTATAGTACCTGTAAGCCACTTAGCATTGTTCTGGAGGAATCTTTCTTCTTTGTACGATGCCGCCGTCCATTTTTGTCTGAACTGCCATTTGAACAGTTTCAATTCCTTTTTGAGACTACTTATTTTTTCAGTTGGACAATTAGTTTCCCTAATGACACAATCCTCCATGTATGCGAACTTGTCATCAAGTAATCGTCCAGAACTTTGCTTTATATAGTTGTAGAGATCTGTCCTACTTTTCTCCCGGACAGTTTCTTCAAATCCTATGAGGACAAAAAATATTTTAAATTTAGTACCTAAATTACTGTTTCATATAAAGAACTATATTTCGAAAAGGCGGATGTTGGCGGATTATGTTTTTGGTTTAAATGATAGTACACAAGATAGGCTAATATTTGTGCTATCATTTTTGACCGAACCTATCCGAACTTTATAACTAAAACACTAAAAAAGGAAAAATAAAACTATAATTTATGCTAAGTTTAATGTTTGCTAATAAAATTAAAAAAAATATTTATATGAATGATATACAAATGAATATAAGTTTTAAAATACAGTACATACCTCGATCTTCAAGATCCATTATAAAAAACTTCACTTCACTTCTCAGAAATCTTACAATAGCGGTTAATAAAACTCCGTTTTTACAAGCGACGAGAACAAAGACGTGCGATAGGAACAACGACTAAATTCCGACTGTCGGAGGGGCAAACAAAATTGAATGACACTTGTAAGGTGATCGGGGCGTGACGTCATAACTATTCAACAATGAGAAATGAAGGTTCATTTACTAATTGGGTACAAATTTTGATTTCGACTTTTGACCGGTTTTTTGCTTCTAATACCCCATAGTGCAACGGGATGACAATACCAAATAATTAAATATGGCCGTATATCTACTTTTATATAAGAATATTAATCGCTCAACAGAACAAACTATTAAAATTTATTTTTAGGGCTAATAAAATCACTATCTTAATAATTAAGGTGAAATAGGCTTAACATTACGAAAATGTTGACTTTTTAATAAAAAAAATGTGATAAAAATACCTTAGAGGAACCATGTGTAAATAAGTCATGATAATTTTATCAAGAAAGTAATTATGTACGCTAGTCTTTAGTTAGCAAAATAATTATATTTATTCATATTTAAAGACTATAATATGTTAGTTTTGTAAGAATCCATCTGTTTAGTGTTGTCACAAATAATTTGACGTTTAGTGTACAAATGTTGAATTCCTTTCTTTTGACGTTTTTTTCTTAAATGAAACGGATGAGGAGAAAGGGGAAAGGCATTTTTGAATATCGAACGCGTTGCTCGTAAAAAAACGCGATTTTTAAATTTCGAACGCTTTGCTCGTCCGTTGTGAAAAATTGAGGTTATCATACCGTGACACTGCACAGGAGACTCCGAAAGAAAATTCGCGGCCACCGAGTACGGGGTCGCCCGCGTCAGTCAGTTCTCAAAGTCCTGGCCCTTCGAGGGCCACAGAAGCAGAAGCCCCCGCCCCAGAATCGCCCCAAGCGGGCCCCTCGACGCAAACAGAACCGTTGCGGGTGATCTTATGTCATTATGCCTGGCAGTACGAATGACACCATAGTTTTTTTTCTTTTAGCCTTAGCTTTTTACTTTGCGTTCCGTTTCGCACAGATCATACCGTATAAAAAGCTTTACGATGCCCTTTATAGAATAAAATTTGTTAATTGCAAAGGAATTCAGCATTTGAATATTCTTATGCTTTCATTTAAATATGGTACCAGAAAAATATAAAAATAACCTTTAAATAAAACCTTTATCGATATTTTTAAACAAAAATAGATATTTACGGTATTTTCATTTTAAAAAACTTCTGGTATTATTTTAAATTGTGCTTCCATTAATACATTACCCTTAAAGCATCTTGATTCATTTAAAAATATGTTTCTCAATATCATCCGTCTGTATAAGCGCCATGTTACCGCAATTTAAACTAAATACTTATGAAAAAAAAAACAGTTTAATATTTGATGCGATTTGACATTTTACTTTTTTTTTTAATTTGCATGCGACCAGAGATTATGCAATCGTCATATGAATACTATGATGTTGTTTGTTGTACCGTTGCATTTGAAAGTTGATTTCAATTTACGCACCTCCATCTTGCTTTAGATTACTTTAGCTTAGGATTCAACTCTTTGTATTAATAAGATTAGAATTTAAAAATCACCATTTAATTAGCCTATACGTAGATAAATGTTATGTAGTTTTACGTTCTATTTTCTTGTATTTTTGAGTACCTTTTGTATATGGATTTAAAATAATAGATATTATTATAATTTGTAACTATTATCAGGCAACAAATCATATTTCTTTACTTTGGCATGTAAAGAAATTACGGTTGTTATAAAAATTACAAAAAAAAAAAGTCTTATATCCAAGACGTAATTGAGTATTGGCATATTATACCATAGTTATCAATCATTATATAATAATAACAACACTGGAACATATTACAAGTTCAACAAAATAGAGGCGCTAGCATCAAAAGTTCGCTTCCAAAAAATACCTTAGTTCCAATTGTGATTACTGGGAAACAAAAGATTGTCATATTACCGGGGCTGAAATCATCAGAAACTGTTGCCTTATTTTTATTTGCTTTAAAGAAAAAAGCCTTAATTAAGCATACCTACTTGATATATTTTATTCTGGAATGAAATCTGTCCATACATGCCAATTGTGAAAAGCTACAAACTTGTATTGATGTTTTTTCTGGGATTGATGTATCTCTGTCTCTTTCTCTCCCCTTAAAATTTAATCTATCCTTCGCTAAGAAAACTTGCATGAAAAGGATAGAGCGATAAAAATAAAAATTAAATCCTTTCAAACTTTGCAGGACGAGAAAGAAGAAACTCTGGACATGCTAGAACAAGGCCAAGCAGAGAATAGACGGAAAAAGCGTAATGCTTTGATAAAGATCTTCCTCCAAGCGGCATCGCTCACCTTTTTAGCGGAGTGGGGTGATCGTTCGCAGTTGGCGACGGTAGTTTTAGCGACGCGAGAGGACGCTATCGGTGTTGTGGTAGGGGGTTCTTTGGGACACGCATTGTGTACGGGTCTTGCTGTAATTGGGGGTAGAATGGTGGCGCAGAAGATCTCTGTTAGAACTGGTGAGTTTCAACTATTTTTACTTTTCCATAAAGATCCCCATTTTTCCAAGATTTATAAATGGACGCCACCGTTATATGGTTGATATACCAAAGAGTCGCTTAGTGTTTTGGTTCCAATTTTGTAATCCGTACCGCTAAATAGTGGAATTCTACCTGAGTCAGTGTTTCCTGATAAATAGGTTTAGGCAAGCGCGTCACATCCTAGATCTCATCATTGCTTACCATCAGGCGAGATAATGGTCAAGCGCTTACCTACCTCTTCTTGAGTAGTATAGAATGACAACCTCTTTGCTGGCCGAAAACCGGAGGTGCCGGGTTAAATCCCCGCCCATGTCTATTTGACCTAATAGGAAACCAAACATTTCATGTATTAATGAAAAAAGGATTTTTAAATAAGAAACCAAACTTTTCATGTATTAATGAAAAAAAGGATTTTTACCATTAAATAATTTATAAAATATATTTTTTTGTTTTTCAATAGTCTTATTAAGATTTGTAAAATATATACTTTTATAATATAAACTTATGATACATGCAAAACAGTAAGTTAAAGTGAAATGCATGAAAAACTCGGATTACAAATATTTTGTTATTAGCGAGAGTTTCCTTTTTTATATGATCAAATGTAGTAATTAATTCATTTTGTTTAGGTGGATTTTTATTTAACACTTTTTACCCGATAATATCAACAAATATTGTTAAAGTCCCTTCTTTTCCTACACTTTTATGTCCCACAAACCCATAAGTCATCATTTTTGTAACATCTCATTATACGAGTTATCCTGCTCGAAGGACCAACTCGCTACTTTATTTCTTTTTCTTTTCACAGTTACCATAATCGGTGGTTTAGTATTCCTGTTCTTCGCTGTTAGCGCCTTGATAATTGGACCTGGAGAATAAATCTAGCTCTTAAAGTATGTGTAAGTGACAATATGTATAGTTGTAAATTGTTGTTGTAGCTTAACTTCGGGGAATGTAAATGCATTTAAATGGGAAGAGAACAACATTATTGCTAACTAATATTGATAATTTTAAATGTTGGTTGTGTGATGGATGATATTTTTATAAATTTAGACTTAGCGCTATTAGGGCTTGAATTTTACAGGGTAGACAGTGCGCTCTTATAGAATATGCAAATGCAAATGGCGGACTTTCCTTTAGGCATTCTGTACCAGTCAACCGGAGAGCTGAGTACAAAAAACAGTACGCGTTGCATACCGATTTAATTAAAATTATTGAATAACCAAACGCAACTCAACACTAAGAAACAGTTATAAATAGGCTATATTGTTTAAATACAACTATATACATAAATATATTTAATAACTATATAAATAACTAGCGGCCCATCCCGGCTTCGCACGGGTGGACAAAATTCTTTAATTTTTTTCTAGCATTAAATATAGCCTATGTTACTCAGCGTGAATGTAGCTTTCCAATGGTGAAAGAACTTTTGAAATCGGCTTAGTAGTTTTTGAGTTTATTCATTGTAAACATACAAAAATACAAATCTTTCCTCTTTATAATATTAGTGTAGATGAGTTCTATCGCTCGGATTTTTTTCTTCTGATGTTAAATTACTTACGGGCTTTTAGGTTGGAGTGCGATTCAATTTTTGTTATACTAATAATAATAATAATTATATAAAAGCAATTAAAATTTAATTTGCCACATGTTAATAGTTTTAAGTAAAGATAATATCTTAATTAATCTACCATCACCGCGACATAATTCAAGGTTGGCACGTTTTAACAATTTTATCAGATCATCTAATCTTAGTTACAATACCTAGTAAATTAATTACGCGATATATTTTGTTACGGGGTACTTTCTTTATCCGCGATATTTTAATAAACAATATTTTAAATTGACCAGTATTTTAGACCAGTGAGACGGTCCTTAAATTTTGACGTTTTTAGAGGTCGCTATGTTCATCCCATGGCCTACCATAATGTGCCAGCCCTAGCTGGCACTAAATAGATAGCCAATTATTAGCTAATGGTGCATTTTCTAAGGACTTTTTTTTTTTAATGGGTTCGTTTTTAATCCCAATCAAGCCCGGGGGCCAAGACAAAAACGACGATGGAACGAGCTAACCCGGAAGGTGCTTATTCATATATTATTATAAGTACTCGGAAATAAGGATGTCACCGCTCGGAAGCTTAACTATTGCCAACATTATTTTGGTTTCCATATAATATCTCGTTCTGAGAGTGACCATAACATGAAGGAAAATGTTTTAAACGCCCATACCACGGCTTAGTACGCCATATCAAAGGCAAAGGAATAAGATTCTTAAACGCGCATTGTCTGTACCCCTGTTAGTAGTAATCTTGAAGGTACTCGATGGTATAAAAATGATAAGATGAGGACTGATAGAGCCTTAACAACTCTATGCATATAAATATAAGAACTAACATTGTATGTTCGTTAGTGTGCCTATATATGCATTTAACTTAATTACTAGATTTGTTGTTGTATAGCAAAGCAGATAAATCTGCGATAAAAACGTAGTTATTATTAAAATAACGAATTGTAGACCATAAAATTATAAATAAAATAAATGTAGACACAACAGCGCATCAACCTACCATTAATACTTAAAATATCTCAATATATATTGGACTGGACGATAAGTTGAAAATCTATTTTGAAATTTTTTGTCTATGGTAGGTTGTGTTTATTGATGATATTGTTGTCATTTACGCTTCAGTCAAGTCACTGAAAGTTTAACTAAATTACAGATAGAAGAGTGTAATAAAAAAATAAAAACTATCGAAAGGGCGACTGTTATTTAAAGCGGTATGATAGCGGGAATCACAATTTTTGGTTTTAGTTTGAATTAGTGTGAAATTAACACAGCTCGCATAAATTTTTATGTCTGAATGCAACCTCGTAATACAGTTTTTATCTGATGTGCGCGCCAATTAGAGGTACAGCAATTATAAAGGCAAATAAAAAAACAGCAATTACAAGAAACGTTACATAAATTAAATAATTATTATTACTACAGAATATTTAAGTGTACGATAATACTACCCGCAAAAAAATTTGGACGCACAAGAGGACACGTTCTTACTTATACGTTCTGTATAACGGAACGTAGCTATACTTATTACTTAAATAAAGTGCTCACTACTACCAATTATGGTATCTTTTTATTGCGAGATGTACAGTATACTATGTTAGATTTAACACACCATTGACAGTTAGCCAAAGGACTAGGAAAAATACTCTAACAGTCGCCACGCAATGTATAAAATATCGGACAGTTAATCGCACGCATTGAAATGCTAATAAGCGCTTTAGTTGTGTGTATAATTAAGATAAAAAAGTAATATTTTTATAGAAAACCATGTGAGTTTTAAAAGATTGGGTGGGTGTGGGTAGATATAAAAATGTTGATATTTAGATACGCGTGGGTCGAATCCCACCCTCTGAAAAACGTTTTAACACAATTTTTCTATCTTAATTTTTTTTTTGTATATTATAAAAAAAAAAGTTAACAATAGTGTTGTTCTAGAAAGTCGACATGCCGTGCTATTTTTTATGTTGTAATCAAGAAACAAAACAAAGAAAAATAATCCTTAAATCTAATATATACCTCATATTGTTATTTGAAAGTTATTTAAGTGAAAATAAAAAGAAATATAAATTCAATTATCTATGGTTTATATATGTGAATGAGTTTTGTGTTGCAATAGTTAAAAAGTGTAAGCAACATCTTAGTTTTATTTTATATTATATTTTAGTAGTGACTGGATGGACAAAGGAGTTTGTAAAACGTAACTATATATTTTTGTATTTGTCACAGTTCAAATAGAACAACTATTGCAACTGATGAGTAAGTCTTTACAAACAACCGTTCCGAATTTAATTCTTTTTACCATGCAAAGTTGTTAAGGCTTGGTTAAATATAATAAACGGATAACCACAGAGTCATAAGCTTAAATATGTTGGTCGTTGTATATATTTACCACAAGAATACCTACAGACACATATTAATAATGACTAAACCGCAATAAAAAATTTATGTCGACATTGTTATAACAATGAGTACATTGCGTTGATTAACAAGTTCTAGACTTAAGTGGTTTGAAGTCTAAAGCTTATTGTCAAGCGATTTATATGAATCCATATAACTTTATGACTTCCGTTTATGTTGATGACATAATAATGGCTCTTGTAAAATAGCACGGATATTTATTATGGAAGCTTGCATGATGTTCCTGGGTGTTATATTTCACACGTTGAGTCGCTATAATGATGGCTGTGTTTATCTTAAATGTTTGATTAGAAATATGACAAATGCAGAATAATAATTGTCTACGCCACTTATTCCATAAAGGCCGTATAGCTTCGAGCCGTGACCTCTTTGCATCAACCTATATATTATCTGTCGAGCCGCGACCTCTTTGCAATAACGTATATATTATCTGTGGTAAATTTTATGTTTTCATTTTTTGGCGCGAGTACTTATATTTTTTAATTTTCTATTATATTTCTTTTGCGTAATAATATTATTTGTTTCGAATTTCCCTCCGCTGCAATGATTGAAATTAAATTCTTATCGCGACAGCTCTATAGTTAAAATGCCGCTCGCAGGAAAACGAGACATTTTTACAATCGTTTTTTTCCCACATGATAAGGAAAAACTTAAACAGTATAAACGTTCGCAAAGACAAGAATTTAGCCGAATGTATTTGACGTTTAGTGATGAGTCGCGTTCTTAGAATTAAAATGACCAGTTTAAAAAATGTACCTTATACATATGCGGAATAATCAATTGAGATTATATTGATTGGAACGTAAATTTAGTAGTATTATCCCAGTGTTTTAATAAAATGGATATTTTTTATATTACTAATCGAGTCATCAATTTTTGAGAGATGTTTTTATAGAAAAGTTTAGTCTTGCCATATTTCTTCTAAATGCAATAATTTTTTTCTTGTAACATTATTTACACTATGATTCATTATAACGACTCAATTGTGGAATAGTTTTCGTACTTGTCGAAGTCTGTGATGTTTATTTATCTGATATTTTTATATGTAAATGTCTGTCATTGTATGTTGAGATGTATGTATATTGTTAAAGAAGTCAAAGTGCATTAAACATGTACCTATGTATAAATAATTTTAATTTGGAAATTTTAACGTCCCGTCAATTGTAATAGTGCCCTGTATAGTTTTGAGAATAGATTCCTTATGGTATGTCCCCAATGTGTGAACACTGTTTTTTTGTAATAAAATAATTGATTATATACTCTCTAGACTAGATACATCTAACAGTATTATCTGTATCTATTATCTTAAATGAATGCATTGGAAGCGGTTATTCATTTAAAAGCCACAGGTTCGAACCTTAGGCATATATTGACATAGGTGAGCACAAATATATTTTTTCTTACCATATGTCAAGTAGCAAAATGTCCAACTACCTAAAACGCCCTGATAAGCAAATCGTCTTAGTAGCAAAATGTCCAACTATTAAAAACAAGAATAGTATAATTAGCGAATTGTTAATTCTCGGATACCATTTGGCGTAATTGAAAAAACCACTTCTTACTTCATTTCGGACCTATATCCAGACTCAACCTTGTTCAGATACAATCATATAGACACATTTTAAGTACAGATATCTATTTGATAAAATTAAACCTTAAAAAAGCACATTAGATACACTTTTGATCGATACATAAAAATTATGAAAAGTGTACCTTAAGTTTAAGGAGATAATGTTGAATTTTGTTAAACGGATACTAATTTTTAGCGCTTTGATTGTGTGCATATATATACGTAGTTTCGGTTAATTTTACTCATATTTTTTACTCTGTGCAATACAAAAATAATAATCTGATTCTCGAGATTAGAGGTTTATAAATATGAAGAAAATTGGATGATTCTATCTATAGACTATATAATCAAAGATAAACTAGTATTTAATGCTAGATCAAGTAGAATTTATCCCCTCTCTATAAGGTCGGAATTAGTACTGTAACTCCTAATAAGTTTTATACGAGTTCTAATTATAACTTGACATGTTTAAATGAATAATTAATTTGTCTATAAATGATATTGTTGATGTTCGAGTGAGTTTTGTGTTTAAGTACAAAATATTTTTTTAATTATTAAATGGCGCGTCACACATGTAATTGCTTTTGCTAGAAGTTGAATTTAAAAAAGTATTATTTTTATGTAAAGAATAATAAAATTATGGAACAAGCATATTATATTGTTTTTCTATGTCACCATTTTGTTGTGTATTTTTTCTTTGCTTGAGAACTTTGTTAGAAAGAACACCTTCGTAAGTATTCTGAAAAACCTATGACAATTTTTATATTTTGTTGATTTGTGGACCCTTATAAATATAAAAATGTGTTTAAACGACATCTTTTGGCTATCCTTGCTAAACACTTATCGCCACCGTGGATCGTCTTACCAACGCAAGAGATTTTTATTTAAGATAGATTGTATTTCTGTTTCGCCGAAGTGGGCTCTATATGATTACCATAAGACGCAGATTCGAACACCAACTTTTTCAATAGTTACAACAAATTTACGCACAATTTAGTTCTACCTGTGACTGTGATAATTTTTTACTATGATAATTTAATATTTATGTTATATTGTCTTAAACTTTCGTGGTCCTTTACATAGAACACAGAACTGGAACTTTCTGCCTGGAACTGGAACTGCGCCGAAATAAAAACAGGATAATAATTCTGATAAGATTAATACTAATTTAACTACTGCACCTCCAATACTAGTCAGACACAAATGTCAAAACTTCTGAAACTGCGTTAACAATGTCAGAATATCCCAAAACGTTTTGGGATATTCTGACATTGTGCGCTAGGTGCTATATTTGGTTATAAGCGAAGGATACAGAAGTGCGACGACAAAATAAAAGTGTAAAATGACAAGTTGTAAAATTTTATTGATTTATTGATCATAATTTAAGATAAGTTTTCTCAGTGTACCTCCATAATCAATAATTAATCCCAAAGATAAGATTTTTTGCTTATCATAAGTCTTATGTTATTTAAAATATTAGGTAGAGATAGTGCCTGTCAAAGCTTGATCGATCGATTTTTAAACGTTTTTAGTGCTAAACATAGTATGTTGATTTTAATTAATTGATAAAATAATTTAGATAAGTATCTTTAAAAGTGATACGATCAGAATGGGAATTTAATTGATTGTGACGTAATTATTTATCTTTTCTACTTGCAAACAAATAGCAAAATATTTA
Source organism: Calamotropha paludella (assembly GCA_927399485.1). NCBI lineage: Eukaryota > Metazoa > Arthropoda > Insecta > Lepidoptera > Crambidae > Calamotropha > Calamotropha paludella. The sequence continues at coordinate 2,585,352 of OV656822.1, forward strand.
ACATACGATGCGTAAAAGATAAAAGTTATTATAATTTAGTCAGAAACATTTGTTAAAACTATGACATAAATTTCACAAATGTCACTAACAAAGCAGTGCGTTGCTAATATAATATATTTATTTACTGATTGTTTCAAATAAAAATATGATTAGTATTTAAAAATAAACTTAATATAAAATAAAAATATACATTAACCACCTTCGACACAAAAGTTTGTTTTACTAATTAAATGAATGGTAAACTTTGTAACGCTTATTATGAAGATATATAAAAAATATTTACTAGAAAAAATGCAAATTGTCTGAGGCGTTAACCGATTCGCGGCCAATGACGCACAAACGCGTCATTTGAATTTTTTTGTAAACACAGAATCACTTAGGGATTTCCTCGAATGGACACAGTTAACAAGAAAATTAACAAAACATTGTCAGGGGCCCTTGACGCGAAAGCGCGTCAACTTTCAGCTAGGCCAATGATGCGATAGCGCGTCATTCGATTATTGTTAGGGCCTGCGCAAAAAACTAATGAAAATGAGGGTAGCAATGAATCGGTTAAGCGGAATTCGAATCCACAGCCTGCTGCTTTTAAGCTAACTACCAGCTCTCGCATGTTCTCGGTAACTGGCACTTACAACATTGAATGCAATATTTTTAGGAATCGATACAAAAAAATCTAGTATTTTTTTTGAGGCTGTGATTTCGAGTTTTCTGCAGGATGACCACGTGATCCATTCTGTGAACACGGATCCTGTAATCTCGATTAAATATAAAAACAAGAATAATGTCGTTTATTTGGTAAAATGAACAATAGACGCGAAAGTTAAGAACTTTCGCGTCCAAGAACCAAAAACTGTTTACTATTTTCAATATAGCACGTTTTTTTCGCATAATGTTTTTACGCCAAATTTAAAATGGCATAAAATCTAAAGATCTACTGATATCAAATGAAGCTTTTCGAAATATTTCTATATTCTACCAAAACAGGAACCGTTTTGATAGGCATTCTGACGGCATCACAAAATTCAAGAGTTACAAGTAACATGTATTATAATTGCTACGTTTTTTGTGCCTTCACAAATGTATAGTATATATATTTAGACAGTGACGTAATATGGTTCCTAATGCCAGTGGCATAAGTTACATTTTCCGTTCCATTACACAGTTTGTAAGTTATGCAGTTACTCTTTGTAATTTCATTTTTTTCATTCAAAATGCCATATTTCTATAAGATTTAAAATACGCCTCCGAGCCCTCAGGCAGGATTCGAACCGAGACGCTAGACGAGGTCGTCTTTGCATGCGTATTTTATACCTTAGTTACTTATAAATAAGCCGTACAATGCCCCTTTAACTATCAGTGTCCCGGTGATTTTGACTACACGTTATGCCACTACATAAACCTTGATTATCTGATTTTCACAGCGTTGCTTATAGTGTATCAAAGATAATTAAAGTATCACGACAAAACAATGCTTTAAACTCAGCAAGCTATCTAAAATGAACATATATTAGGTTGGGGAATAAGTTCGTTCGGTTTTTTTCAAAGAGGATTATTTACAGTATTTGTTTGTTGTTGAGCAAAGTGTTTGTATTCATTAGACAGTGCCTTTTCTGCTCTACAGAACTGTGTTATTTGTTTTTCGAATATTTTTAGTTTTTCCTATTTCTAGGCTTCGAAATGGAATACCCAGGTGACAAAAATCTGCATTTTCGACATCTACGTTTCTTCGCTTTTCATCGGGGTCAAAAAGCAGCTGAAGCCGCTCGTGACATATGCAACGTGTATGGAGAAGGTGTCATAGGTGAGCGCGCAGCACAGAAATGATTTGCGAAGTTCAAAAATGGCGACTTTGATCTCGAAGAAATGCCTCGCAGTGCATGACCTGCAGAATTCGATGTCCTCATCGCCTTGATGTGCTCCTGCACCTCAAGGAAAGGAAATGCTTGAACGGAACGCAACAGTCAACAAGGAGCTCTACGCCGTGTAAATGAGGCTATGCGACTGAAAAGACCTGACCGACAAGGCCAAGTCATCTTGCTCCACGACAACACCAGACCCCATGTTGCACAAGTCGTCAAAACCGCACTCCAAGAGCTCGAATGGGAGGTTCTTCAGCATCCGCCGTACTTTCCGAACCTTGCGCCAACAGACTATCACCTTTTCCATTCCTTGTCGAATCAAATGAGGGGTGTTATCTTCGACGGCGAAGAGGACCTCAAAAACTGGCTCAACAACTTCTTCGACACCAGACCGGACGATTTTTGGCGGAACGGCATCAACAAATTAGTCGAGAGGTGGGAGGAGGTTGTAAACAGTAACGGCGAGTACATTATTGATCAATTTATTGTTATAATTATTGTTTTTTGTTGAAAGAAAGCTCTTTGAAAAAACCGAACGAACTTATTCCCCAACCCAATATATAACACAATAATAAACTAACTTAAAAATAATACTAAAGGTACTATATTTCAACTTAAAATTCTATTGCACAAGCTATGTAAGGCATGCATTTCTTTCTTTCCTTCAGAAAAGGTCGGGGTATCAAAAAAGTAGACAACAGAATGCGACCTTACTGATTAAAATTTTCTTTTTACCACTAGCAATGTTAAAAAGAAAGTTTTATTCTTTTACCACATGATCAAATATACTTATATTAGTATGATTCCGTAGATATCAGTCTTCAAACAATACTTTTGCCTAAATATAGAAAAACGTGGTGAAAAATCACTTCAGGGAAATGTCCTCTTATAGCATGCCGGTCCCAATGTAATCTAATTGACGCTAATTTTATTTAATTTATCAATTTATTTTATACCGATGTAGAATGTTTGGGTACCGCCCCTAATGATTTTTAACAAGTTTTTTCCATGATATTATAGTATTATTTAATGTTTAAAATAAAATGAATCCAACCCATATTGTTATTTCTCCATTATTTTCTGTCTTCATTATGCGTCATTTGCTTCATTATGCGGAAAAGGAAAGACAATGTCATCGCAAAGTATTATTTCAAGTACACAGCTATGTAGTCGTCGCATGCATCGAGAACTGCCTGCCGTAGCATTGGATCGCGTGCCTGCAATGACCCAGTGTGGCTCGGAAGAAACAGGCACATTCGCGATGCCTCGCCCCACGCGTAGCTCAGCACACCTACACCACATGCATTATAACCATCACCGCTACAATAAACCATACCATAGATACATAGATACGACCATAGATGCAGTGTTGCCAGTAGCCGATTGTCAAAAGTAACAAAAAAATGTGAAAACTTAAAAGTATTTAAAAATAAAGTCCAATTACTTTTACTAAATGAAAAATTATACATACAATAATCATGCAGTGACAAAAAATAAACAACATTAAAATGAAAGTACCTATTAAAATGTATTAGAATAGATTTCATTTCAAAAGATTTTAACGGTACAAAAATATAATTGTTTATTAAAATGGTATAGCAACTTCACGAAGTCCTGCTGCAAGCCGTCGAACGATCGAATGTACCAATCTGCCTTGTTTGTACTTACTACTACACTTCGGACTTAAGTGAACGGACGGTAGCAAAATAAAAAGTGACCGCTTACATTTCTAACTTAACTGTTTAGGTTTAATAAAGTTATAAAAATATTAATATATATATACTTTAAGGTACAAATCTACTTCTTTATCATCAGTTTTACAGCCCTTTATGTTGTACTGCACGGTACAGCAAATACTATTTACTACATGTATGTGCATAAGTATCTTGTGTGAGCTTTACGTGTATGCTCACACAATCCATGTATACATGGATTAATAATACTAGTAATAACAAAAAAAAACCAAGTAAGTCAAAAGATGTATGTAAGTATGTATCATAATATACTAATATGCAAAATTTTAAACGGTTGCAACCTATTTTATTAACATTCTAAAGATGGGAGTTTAACCCTTCGTTAGCTACGCCACTGGTATTTACAACCCCATACCTGGATAAATGCCTCACGCGTAGCTCAGCATACCTATACTACATGTCTTATAACCATCACCGCTACAATAAACTACGACCACAGATATCGAATGTGCCTTATGCCAGTTACTGGACCCAAACCCATGTAATACCACCACAATACACAATGCAGTATATTTAATTGTACATACCTGTATTATATGCTTATGGCGAGACAAGCGCTGAGGGATACTTTTAACGATATAAATCTCCAGTTAGCAACGTACTGTTTAAGAACACACACGAATATTTGTATATCTGGATGATATTATGCTATAAACTAAATTCATTCAATAAAGTACTGGTGGTACTATGGCTTATTTTTTAATTTAGAATGGGTTCGCTCTTGTTCCCAATCAAGCCCGGGGGCCAAGATAGAATACCTTGATGGAATAAGCTAATTCAGAAGGTGCTTGTTCATCCTGGCTTTAAAAAAGGAAGGGTTATAAGTTCCCGGAAATACAGACGCAAGGAGGGAGTCTCACTCCTTTGCTGTGAGTATTATGAAGGATGTTGCAAAGCGCTTGGTGCGACAGGTAGGAATAGCAACTAAGAAAGGGTGGTAGCCCGCAGTGCGTCTGGATGTCCGATGGAAAAAAGGAGATGGCGTTGTGAGCAAATGCAGCTCATGAGCACACTCTCCAAAGTACAGTCTGTAGAAGACCGATAGGTTTATACCTGGATGACTACATTATACAAATGGTTACCGTAATACTGTAGTGGCCAGTGTCTTGGCGAGTGTTTGCGTGCTAATAAACAGGATGGTGCGGCTCCAGGTGGGAGTACCCTTGCTGGCCACCATGAGCACGTTCCTAATTTATGCCACACTACGTCCTCGTACCTGAGAATGGAATAATTATTTTTTTCAATTAATTTTGTTTCAAATTTATTTATTTAATATTAAACAATTTACTTGCGGGCTTACAGGTTGTCCAAATCGCCAGAAAGTTAATATTATTCATAAAATTACATAAAACTTCGGTATTTTGAACTTCGTAGTTCAGTATTACAGTCGTTGCTAAGTCAAACGTAAGGCCTTAAGCATCATACATACTATTGATTATTGATCTATTGTGTTAGAATAGAAATAATTTATTCGCGTATCAATGAGGTACACTGGAGATCCTAATCTAATGTTAGTAGTAGGGTCAGCTCATTTAGCCATCAGCAATAGAATGTAAAAATAATGTTATGTTGTTAATTTGGAGGCTAAATGTGATTTATTTCATGATAAAATATAAAATTTATTTGATCATAAAATATAGAAAAGCAACTACGGTTCCGAAGCCTCAGACCGAATTCGAACTACCGATATTTCGCTATCCGGGCGAGTGGTCTTATCGCTGACCAACCGAGACGTCTTCGTTGTCTAGGCTCAAAGATGAGTTTGCTTTTTTTTCAGGATTAGTGGGTTGCATAAATTTAAAAAGCATAATTTTAGAACGCATACAAATAATTTCGCATAATTTGAAATAGCTTGCTGGCTGGTAATTAATAAAAAAAACTTTTTTCACTAGGGGGGAATGACTTCGCATATTCCCCTGTCACCGGGAGACAGGGGGGTTATGTGGGACTTGAACCCACTCAAACCCTCTGGGTGTTCCTCAGCCGTTAGTGCAACGGGAAATAAGTACCCCACCGTGGCCCGCCGCTGGTCTCATCTACGTCGTGGCGCACCGAAACATGGTGCGCCATTCCACCACAAGCGCTCTGCCGTTAGTGACGGAACCTCCCCGTTTCCGCCACTTAGCACTCAATGCAGGTAACACTCGGGCCTTCTGTTTCGTCTAGCCCCGCAGTTTCCTGACCACTGTTAATTGTGGTTATCTCCATCGCCTCTGGTGTACCTTCCGTGTTTGTTGGTTGCGTTGGCAGAGCTGAAGTGTTGGTTGCCGTAATTTTTTTTCCTCGCTTATGTTGCAAGATTTGCCCCCCAGCACGTGGTCTGACGCTACTTCGGCTGATGCGCAAACCACTTTGTGGTCTGTTTCCCGCTTTGTGGTCTGGAGTACCGCATTTGAAGTACAGGTGGCTCTGATCCATGCCCATGTACTTGGCTCGAACGTGCCCCACTTCTAGGCACTTGAAGCACCTCATTTGTTTTGGTGGTAGGATATTGATACCGCCGACATCCAACCCACCAGCAGTCTGCTTTTTCCCCCTTCGGGCAACCGTTTTGCGACCGCCACTGAGCATCGAACCAGAGCTGTGCCTAGGCCAAGTCGGCTTGGACGAATCTCTCTAACCGTTACAGCGTCCTCTGAGCATCCTCCTTGTTGGGCTACAGCTGCTTTGATATCAAGCGCCACTTTTATGGGCATACATAATTCGACTACTTGCGGGTCGAGAATCTCTTAGAGACGGTGCAGTAATTTTCCGCCTGCTCCTTGTTCTCGCCTGGTTCCTCTATCAGACGGGCCCCCGTCGCTGCAAAATTGCAGGCGAGGCCAGTCCCAAAAATATCACTCGCGATTTTCCCTTGGCCCCTTCTAGGACTTGCGCGTAACTGAGAATAAAAAAATACCTAACCTAACCTCATTGTACGTCAATTTATGCCTTTTGATTAGAATGCCAAGTGACTATACGTTGCGAATGGTTCCCAAATAAGGCATAGTAAATGCACTATAATAAAAATATATTTATTATTTTATAAAATATGAATTAAAATTTGAAGATTGTAGATAAATTTACATACCCAACTCGCGGTCCCCACATACAGCTAGGACATAGTTCTATATTTTCTTTGTCTTTGCGAACCGAACTGATAACCCTCGTGCTAGAAAGAATTTTCTTGACCAAAGTTTGCTTTGGCGCTTGTTTTGGTGGGTTTTTGCGATCTAGAAAATACACACTTATTGTTACTTTATATTTAAAAAAACAAATCCGTTTTTATGGACACTATAAACAGCCCGCCAATGTAAGTTTTACGTGTTACGATTTGACAGCCAAAAATTTGTAAACAAGCAAGTGACGTCATAACATCAAGTAACTTGCATATTGGTGTGTTATGTGTTATGGCGGGACTTTTATTAATTTAAACTTTGATGACGGTTTTTATATAAATAGAGAAATACGAGGGGTGATCCAAAAGTAATGATAATCGGTTATTTCAAGTGCACATAAAAAACAATATATATATATATATATATATATATATATATATATATATATATATATATATATATATATATATATATATATATATACATAGGTATATACTATCCACTAGCTCACATTCATTTGAATACGAGCTGTCGGAGAGAGAACATCAAAATTGAGAAAAAAGAAATAAGAGCCGGCAGAGCTGCCATTCCAGAAATGGGATTTGAATTGATCAAACACCCCTATTCGCCAGATCTAGCTCCCAGCGACTTCTATCTCTTTCCTCGGCTCAAGGAACACCTCCGAGGCAAGAAATTTGAAGACGATAGCGAAGTGATGGCCGCTGTAGAGGCTTTTTTGGAGAGTCAAGAAAAAGATTTTTTTTGTTCAAAGGGAATTTTAGGTTTAGAAAAAAGATGGACTTAATGTTTTAACTCGTTAGGAGACTATATAATTAAGTTGTTTAACATTCATTGTCTTGGATCACCCCTCGTATACAAAGAATTAATCAAATGTGTTATGGAATAACGATCAACTTCAGTTATTCTCGTAAAACCTGTCCAATCCTCTTAATTCTTGATATTTAGTTTCCTGATTATGTCTGTAAATAGAGGTTAGAACTTATAGATATTAAATTGCAAAATAATTCTAAACTCACGTATGATGGTGACAAGCCATTCGCGCCTGCATGCTAGGTGGAATGACGAAGGACAGTTTGGACACTCTCTTAGCCTTTCAGCTTTACCGCAGACCAGACACCAAGGAGCGTGAAGGGTGATCAACTGCTTCTCCGGTGAAGAGTTCTGACAATTTGGGAAAAATATTTTCAACCACTTTAAGTGCGGTGAAGCAAAGAAAAATGTTCAACATTCTAAATCGACATATCGTTATTGATACTGCAATATCGCGGAACCAAGAGTGGTTAATACCGCGTAACTTGGTAGTGAATAATTTTACAGGAGAGCGAAAATACCTGTTATATTCTTTATTTATAAAATTCTCAATTTCCACGCCTTGACATCATATACAATTATAATGAAATAATGAAATTGAAAACTTTATAAAATAAAAGAACAAAGTAAAGCATAAATTAATTATAATTAAACTACATATCTCTTCCCGTGTTTCACTCTGTATTTACGTCATTGTTTTCTATTTACGTCATTATTAGCGTCATTGTTTTCGATGGAATTACAATCGGCTGCAACGCACATGCGCTTGTCCATACCTGATATCTACAACATTTGGTTCCAGTAGACAACAATCATTAGAGAAAATACACGTTTGACGTTGTTCCCTCAAAATATTAAAATGAAAAATTAAAATGATTTCATTGAGTGATAAACGTAAAATTGTATTTTAAGTTTATCGCTCAACTCGAAGGACCATCGGTGCGAAAGGCGGGTACGCTACCGTTGCACCAAACGGTCGACAATATGTAAAGAAAATACTTACAGAATTGTCCACTGAATCCTTACTGTCCGATTGCTTATGAACAAAGTTGTATCTCCAGCATTGATGTAGATAACTCTCCACTTCCTTCTCCGTAGCTATATTCTTGAACACCATCTCGAATTTATCTTCAGTGCTAGCATCGACGTTCAACAAATAATCAAGACTATCCTTATTTCTTTCTTTATTAGTTTGTAAGCAAAAGAAGTAAGTATCGAAAAGCATTTCTTTGCCTCGCCTCACAAATTCTTTGAAGGCGTTTTCATATTTGCCTTGTTTTAAAGGCATATGGCGTATATCGTATGTGGTATTTAGATCAGGTTCCTTCGATTTCGATATCTTCACATTCATAGGTAATATGTGTTCTTCCTTAATCTTTCTCTGTGAAATTAGAAGATAATTTATTAAAAAAAAATGTATTAATTTTCACAGCAATATTTACTATAATCTAAGATCACAGTGGTTTGTGTGTTTGTCTGTCCGCTCTTTTTACATTGTATCAATAACGTTACCATAGCAACGCGTTAACCGCAAGTAGTTCGTCTACCGGACGCTAGATGGCGCTAACGGAAAAAATATTTAATAATAGAAAAAATTTAAAGAATTTTGTCCACCCATGCAAAGCCGGGACGGGCCGCTAGTATATATAAAATATGTTAATAGAAAAATACTAGAAAAAATAGACTCGGCTTACAAGTGAATTTTCAGGCGGGAATCAAACCCGCAACCTTTGGAAGTCTGGTCCAGTGCTTCCTTCCTCTCATTGATGAAACAATGCTTTATTTTACGCAAAATTAGAAAGGTACTAGATAATTTCGACAAATTTTCACAAGGCTCAGTAACTCAATTGGGAGAACATTTGACCGGACTTCCAAAGTTTGCGGCTTCGATTTCCGACTGAGAATTCACTTGTGAACCGAGTCTATTTTTTCTAGTATTTTTCTATTTTCCAAATTAAGCCTTATAGTGCTTAATTTGGTATAGGCTAATTGGTGTGATGTGAATGTAAGAAATATTTATTTATTAATTAAGACTTATATGTTTTGTGTACAGAGGCGTCTTAACCTATGGTGCAGGGTGTGCGTCGCCGGGGTCCGAGCATTTTCAATAATGTCAAGAAATGGAAATCGTTAAAAACTCTCCATACATAATGGATCTATCAGCTGATCGAATGAGATTTGAAAATCGATTTGTTTACAATTTTTATTTTTTGACATTGATAAATCTAACATCAATAGAGACATGTTAACATGGGTACGTTTTGGCTTTTGGGTAAATACCCTATATAATTCTAAATACAGTCAGTAAGCACATAAGGGCATTCAAAACCAGCAAATTGATTTTCAATTTAATCTTCAAGGAATATAGTTTATATTATATTATATTGGGGAATTTTGACAGTTTGTGGAAATGTGCTGTAATTTTTACCCATTCCATTTTGACCACGTGATCACTAGAGGGCGCTAGGCTAATGACTGCACATGGGCTCTACATGGGCTAGAGATGCCTCTGTTTGTGTATATGATAGTATGTGTGTGGGCGCAACCTTTCAGTATCATTAGTCGCCTTAAAATACACCCTTTAAGTGCCAAGGATTGGTGCTATTCTATTCTGTCAGACAACACACTGGTTAATGTGATTTTAATATGATCTTTATCGCTATCGAAATAGAATTCTATGTTTTGCAACATCTATCTTCACTACATTGTATAAAACAAAGTCGCTTTCTCTGTCCCTATATCCCTATGTATGCTTAAATCTTTAAAACTACGCAACGGATTTTTTTAATAGATAGAGTAATTCCAGAGGAAGGTTTTTATGTATAATACGTGCATAATATAGTAGAGCATTGCATCCGTGCGAAGCCGGGGCGGGTCGCTAGTTATATATATAGTTCTACTGTACGTGTGTATGTCACTGAAATCCTCCTAAACGGCTGGACATATTTTAATGTTTTTTTTTTGTATGCGTTTGGGTGGCGCCTTGGATGGTTTAGATTCACAAATCAGCCCGGCAGATGGCGCTGCAGTCGGTACAGCAACGCGTGGCCGGGTCAGCTAGTATATATATAAAGTATCCTATGACTTCTTTTACCAAGGAGAAATTAATCAAAACCATTTTAGCTTTTATTTTTATAGGTTTTTGATGATTTCTTTTTCATTTTGCTGCATTTATTCCGACTCAGGACATAGGATAGGCTTCATTTTAATTTATAACACAGCAACGCGTGGCCGGGTCAGCTAGCATATATATATATATATATATATATATATATATATATATATAAGAATTCCCTGTCGCAGTGTTTGACCGTGATGAACTCCGAAACTACTCAACCGATTTTGATGATTTTTCCATTTTGCTGGATTTGTTCCAACTTAGGATATAGGTTTCATTTTAATTTAGAATAAAAATATATATTGCAAATCATAATAACTTAGCCACAGCAACCCTCGGCCGTATTTTAGTATTTGGCCGTATTTGTCAGCTAGTATTTTATAAGATAAATACGCGCCTGTAAAAAACTACCATATCTCTGAACTCTTAGGATTCGAACTCGATTACCGTATTTTTTTTATATTATGAAGGTGGTAGCAATATATGGCGACCATTGTCTTAGTGCAGTGCAGTGGGCATGGCTCCTGTAAAGAAGTCGAAACGTCAGAATTAAATATAAAATAAATTATGAGCAAAATCCGTAAAAAGTTGTTGTAATAAAAATTTTAATAGCATAAATGTATTGGGCTTCTATGGTTAAAATCCCAAGGTTATTTTGTGACTTTGTGGCCCTTGCCTTCCAAAAGGATGCCGCCCACTGTTCACGGTGGAGAAGAGGTTTTTTTTTTATTTTTATAATGGGTCAAGACAGGATCCACGTGCAACGAGATAACCCAGAACGTGTTTATTCACTCTGGCTTTAAAAACGGACGGGTTATTAGTACTCGTAAACACAGACGCAGGGAGTTCCACTCCTTTGCTGTGCGCACTATAAAAGATGTTGAGAAGCGCTTGGTGCGACAGGTAGGAATAGCAAACAAGAAAGATTGGTAGCAGTGCGTCTGGATCTCCGATGGAAAAAGGGAGATGGCGGTATGAGCACATGCAGCTTCTGAGCACACTCTCCAAAATATATTCTGTAGAAGACCGACAGACAGGTAATTTGCGACGGTGAGTTAAGGTTTTTCCTATAAATGAAAATGTAGAGAACGATCTTGTGGCTTGGTATGTGCACCGGCAGATGGAACTACGAGCAACAGTTTAATATATGTACGTTCCAAAAAAGATAAAATAAATTATTTTAATGGAAAAATATTAGAAGTTATCGTCTCGGCTTTTAAGTAAATTCTCAGGCGGTAAACGAACCCGCAACCTTGATGTCCGGTCCAATGCTCTCCCAATTGAGTGAGCTCTCAATTTTTTTCTAGTACTTCCCTATTAACGTCAACGCTACGCCATGGCTTCGTAAGTCATACGCAGTGATGTATTGGTAAAATAAGAAGTAAGGGGACGCATAGTGGGAGCAAAAAAAGCCCTATTTTCAGCAATCTTTTTTTTTTCCATGTAAGTTTCTTTCTTTCTTATTCTTACTATACAAAGATAAATACTCTGTTAGTTAACATATTTTTTGAAATGTTTTTCAAATTCGCCTATTTAAAATATAATTTTCATTTGTAATTAAAAAAAATCTACTAAAAAAGTATTGGAACGCCTTCCGGTTCTGAAAAAAGGTCAAGGAATTCCACCGCATTCCCCTCCCAATACACATCCTACTTCGGTAGACCTTGTTCCGAGAAGCCTTAAGAATCTCAGCAAGAGTCGTGTTTTCCCTCTTATTATGTGTACCATTACAAAAACGAAAAAGTCCAAGGTAAGTCAAGAATAGACTAGATACTCACATCAACATCAGATATATTTTGAAGAAATGCACCATTAGATACAGGCGATTATCAGTTGTTTCAATTGCTTGCTCGAATTAAATAATTATAATAAACGTGCCCTTGGAAGTTGCTTAACCCCTGTATTATCGCATTTTTCATGTTAAATTCGAAAATATTTTATTTTTAAAAAGTCAAAATTACATTATGAATTGGAATTCTCTTTTAAGATTATATCTCTGTGTCAGGAAACTCCATCCTTTCATTTTACTATTTATTTAGGTTGGTAAGTATTTTTAAAAAAAAATTTCTAGTTATTTTAGTTTCAATGAGTCTATATTTAGGTTTGAGTTTAAAATAAACGACCAATAAATGTGTGGTATAGATTTTATGTGTGCGTATGTGTTTTGCGTGTAGTATAGATATAAGTTAATATTAATGTTCATATATATAATCATCGAGTGTATCCCAAGAGGCAGTAAAAATGAGTACATTAACCTAGTCGGTTGTCTTATTTCCAACGACCTCACATCACTGCGCGTGCGTGTGTGTGTGTGTTTGTTTGTGTGTGTGCGTGTGTGTGTTAGTTTGTGTGTGTGTATGTGTGTGTTTGATTACAATCCTTAGTTTGAAGCAAGTTACTTATTATTATTTTGTAATCAAAATATGATTTACAGTGGGTTGCCAAATTAATAGGGACAGTCGCAAAATATTGGTTTTTTACACTTTATTGGTCCATAACTGATTAAAAAATTTGTTTTGAGTTATAATTACATTTAATAATACTAGACACATATCTTACAAGTAGTTTAAACAAAAAAATAATAATCTTTAGGTAATTAAAAAATATTAGCAGGTATTATGAAAATGGCAATGAGATATTGCTAATATTTTGTCACATTTCCTTTAGCCTGAATGAGTGCTTCGATCCGCCTTGGCATGCACTGTTTGGCACTTTCCTTTATTTTAGGGTTGTGGTGCCACACATTTATTAATTTTTTGATCAGTTTTACCTTGGTGGTTATCATTTCCTTGGCAATTTCCGCCTTGGTAATTTCCCATAAGTTTTCTATGGGGTTCATGTCTGGAGAATTGCCAGGCCAAGGTAAAACTGGTATATTGTGGTCTGCTAAAAATTTCGTTATACTCCTTGCTTTATGGCATGGTGCTGAGTCATGCATGAACATGAATTCCTCCCCCTCTGGGAACCATTCCCGGAGTTGCGGCAACAAGCGAGTTTCTAGGACCTGCTTGTATTGGTCTTGTCTCATGGTTCCCTGGACAATGTAGAGACGCCCAACACCTTTAGCACATATGACAGACCATACCATAATTTTAACAGGGTGTTTAACGCGTTCCACAATGCAGTCAGGGTGAAATTTCTCGCCTGGGCGACGTCTGACAAGGTTGCTTTTGTCGGCTAGAATCTCAAATGTTGATTCGTCTGAGAAACACACCTGAAAAAAAAGTATTTATAACTTTTATGAAAATGTTTTTAGATAATATACCATAACATTAATATAATATTAATATAAAATATAAATTGACATTAAAACTGACCTTGCTCCAGTCTTCAACACTCATCAGATGGTGTTCACGAGCCCAAGCAAGTCGTTTCTTCTTCATCGCCTCTGTCAGTCGCGGTTTTTTAGCTGGACGATGACCGGTCAGGCCTTCCTCTGCCAACCTTCGCTGTACAGTTCTCTTAGAAACTTGTATTCCAGACTCCTGTACCATATGGGTTAACAATCCAGCACTTTACTTCCTGTTTTGCAAACAGATATCCCGGATTTTCCTATCGGACCGTGGTGTTGTAATCCGTTTTCTTCCGCATTTGCCTTTTCTTTTGGGCGAAAGTGGCTGATCTTTATCCAGATTTATTTTTATTTTATTTACTACAGACTTAGAAACACCAGCCAGTTCTGCTATCTTCCTCTGAGAATGACTTGTGTGCAAAAGAAGGGTTTTAACCTCAGACTTTTTTCTTGGAGACAAATCTACCCCTCGACCCATAGTGAAAGCTGTAAAATAAAAAATAAATTATTTTCGTCCTAAAATCAGCCCCAAAATACTTTAGATTTAATAACAATAAAGTAATACTTACTTGCAGTCAATAATTATTTCACAAAATCACAAAATAACTTTTTAAAATAATTAGTTTCGTATTTCACTTTTACACGTGTGAAGGACTGTGCGTCTCTCCCGATATTAAAATATTTTTACAAAATAAACAAATCCCATAACACTTGAAATTTACTTTCAAGTTGGTGCTGTGAACATAAAAATACATTCCAGGACCACTTACACCACTTGAAATAGCAGTCAAACGCGCCTGAAGAAAAAATATGATAAAAAATATGACTGTCCCTATTAATTTGGCAACCCACTGTATAATAAAATAAATAAAGAACTTAACATCTATATGTTAAGTTCTTTATTTATTTTATTATATAAAAATGAGAATGTTGATTAATTGAAATTGATTTAACAACTATAAAAAAATATATCAAAAAGGTGTTTGGTATTGCATACCAAAAGTGAATGCGATATTGTCTAAAGCTGATAGTAAATGTTTAAAATATTTTTCACAATGCATTTAGTAATTTAAGTAAGAATTGGATTGTTGTTGATTTTGTAAGTAACAATTTTAGATCTGGATTATAGAAAAATGTCCAACAATATAGTTTCAAACACATTTTTTGTTCAGTCAACTTGGGTTGAAGCTAGACTTGCTAGATGCTCCGTATTTATATTTAACAAGTAACCCCGTTTTTTCGGCTACAAGTTAGTAGAAACCCTTAACTAGCTAAACTGAATACGGGTTAACCAAAGTTCGCGAATTTTTATCAACTGGCTGCGCAAAACAGATGATTTTTAAAACGTTTCGAATAACAATTAAAATAATTTTAAAAAAGTCATAATCTAATGCCATTTTAATTCTCCCGTAAAAAGGGTGAAAGGCGTTTTTTATGTTGGTAACCCTTAAGTCATGCCATGCCAGGTGGCAACCCTTGGTAAAGCTGTCTTCTAACACCAGGTTTTAGATTTAGTTTGGGCTAGTTAAATAATTGTATATTTTTTGTTGTACGAATAAAAATGATTTTTTAATTTCTTCAACATTCGGTTTTTTATTAATACCTCTATGGCAAGCACGAACATTTGCGAAAACGTATTCGTATCGTTATCGTCAAATTATTCTATAAGAATTGAACAGCGCCCCTATCGGACGTAAAAGTAACTAAAATGGGAAATACGAATGCAAAGTATAACCGACGTATCGCTATAGCATAGTGCCGTTAGCGACATTTGGGTCTGCAGAATCATAATGAATTATATGTTTTTGAAATATACATCGAATAAACTTTAGAATAGTAATAATCAGGGAAAAATAGGTCTGAATAATATTTTTTAAGATATTTTTTTTGTGACGCCCAGTGTATTTATTACACTACCTACTGTTTTTTTTTAATAAATGAAATGGGTGATGCGAGTTTAGCAGTATATCCACTGATTTGCGTCTATAGACGTAACACATAAGAATACATACTTACATAGAAACACGCCTTATTACCATAGGCAGATAGCACAAATTTCCACTTACCACAATCCTGACATACATCTCTTGCTTTCTCAACTCTCATCTTTTTCACACAAGCTCGTCAGTTCAGGGTACTTTTGACCTGGCCTTTTTTCAGGACACTTCTATTTGGTCCCTGAAAGTTTACCCTGGTCTTCCCTTACCGGCTTCCCCATGCACATCTGCCTTATACAACTTGTCCCGACACCAGTGTCGGAGCCTTTAATGGTGTGAAATATGGCATTTTATTGTCGACAAATTGCCCCTCAAATTTTGTTTGTCTCTTACTGTTGTAAAATGGCCGCCTTTTGTTTTCTTGGTAACCAAGACCTGGGCTCTCATACTAATTCGACCACCACTAGTCATGTAAATGTCCTATCAACATTAAAAAGGTGTCATTTGATAGCTAAACATGTAGACAACAGTTACACAGCAATCATGTTTCAATTTTCATGGAATAAAAAATAGAAAAAAATAATTAAAGAAAAACAAATAGATCCTTTTTTGTGTTAGAAAAACTCAATTTGAGGGGCAAATTTGTCGATAAAAAATGTCATATTTCACACCATTAAAGGCTCCGACACTGGTGACCGGACACATTGTATATTTGTCTTGTTAATATTTTTCGTCCATCCTTTCTACATGTCATAAGGATATTAGGGGGATATATAATAAACAATAATCATCATTATCACCAACCTATTACCATTTCATTCTAAGGACTGTTTGGTGCAATGGTAGCGATCTTGCTTTTAGCACCGACGGTGCTGAGTTCGAGTCCCGGAATGTGATGTTTGTATGATAAATACGAGCATTTATACCTGAATTATAAGTATTTATATATATTTCTATTACTTATTTATATATCATCTATATATATAAAAATACCCTGTCACAGTAATTGAACGCGATGAACTCTGAAACAACTCAACCTTTTTTTTTAATATTTTGCTGGATTTGTTCTGACTTAGTACATAGGGTAAGTTTCATATTAATATAAAGATAAAATTGGCAATTATAATAAATGAGCCACAGCAATGCATAGCCGAGTCAGCTAGTATGTGTATATATCCGTTAACCTAGTATCCATCACACAGTGCTTTCTTTGGGCTAGGGTGATTATAGCCCAAGATCCCACGACGGCCAGACCTTCGCTATTTTATAAAAGCTCAAAGTTTCTCTGTGGTTACCTTGGCAGATAGCAGGTAGTAAAGGTGTACAAAATAGTACCCAAAATTTGTTAGAGTATAAAGCTCAATTTTTTTATATTTTCATCGGGATAACTTTAGAAATCTCGTCATCCATTGCCGGACACTTATGGCAGTTGCTACCCCCTGCCAGACACCCCTAAAATTGAATAAATTATAATTATACTTTCGGTATAGTATAAAAGGTAATATGCTACTTGGGGACCTATAAAAAGATGTTACCTCAATAGACGGACAGTTTTCATGGTTTTTACATATCGCCAGACACATTGAAAGCCTGCTGTGTTTGCGGGCGCGAGGTAACAACTGTTCAAGCGGATGCGAGTGAGATAGGGCGCTTAGTCCAGTGCGATCTTTTACTGCGCACCATCTGTTGTCTCAAGGAGTAATGAAGAGTTGTCACGAGGAAGCAGATACTAAGATAGTATACCACGCATGTAACATCAACTATCCAGCAGAAATAGTAATCAGAAGTGCTGATACCGATATTGCGACTATAATGCTTGGTAACACGCATCACCTTAAAAGTGATTCGGTGGTTCGGATGCTTATGGGCACTGGCAATAATTTAAGATATGTAGACCTAACCAAAACCTACCTACCTAATTACCTGGAGTAGTAGTGATGAAGAAAATGAAAACGTCAACGACAATGCTTAAATTAATAAATAAGTTTAAATATATTTTTAACCTGTAATCATACTTTTTTTTATGATATTAAACTAACATTTTTTACTTTATACAACATGGCCATGAACGTAATATTTTTTTTATTAGATATCTTACAAAATCGTAATCGACTAAGCATTCGCACCTACAGCAGGCTTTCAATGTGTCTGGCGATATGTAAAAACCATGAAAACTGTCCGTCTATTGAGGTAACATCTTTTTATAGGTCCCCAAGTAGCATATATAAAATTTAGCTTTTATACTATACCGAAAGTATAATTATAATTTTTTAAAATTTAGGGGTGTCTGGCAGGGGGTAGCAACTGCCATAAGTGTCCGGCAATGGATGACGAGATTTCTAAACTTATCCCGATGAAAATATAAAAAAATTGAGCTTTATACTCTAACAAATTATGGGTACTATTTTGTACACCTTTACTACCTGCTATCTGTCAAGGTAACCACTACCCAAACTCCATAGTCGCTGGTTGTTCTTACCTGTATAAGGGACATGTACAAAGAAACTTTGAGCTTTTATAAAATAACGAAGGTCTGGCTGTCGTGGGCTCTTGCTCTATTAGTGTTAATGTAAGAAAAATTAATATTATTATTTCCACTGCTGGGACACAGGCATATACATCCTTTTGGGATGATAATAACCGCTACAACAATGTACAATAACCAATCATGCACTGTGCCTGCATATAACTTTCATAACCACAAATGCAGTTGGAAGCAACAGTTTAATATCCCTTTTAAAGTGTATAGGAGCTGAAATTAATTAATCAAATAATTTTGGAGGGTCCGTTTTCATTAATCATTGACGTATTGCTTGCCGTGGCAATTTGTAATTGAAACAGCACTATAGCTCGAGACACATAACCAGAAACTATATCATTCTCTCATTTGTGTATGTTTTGCGAGTTATCCTACTAATAAATAACAAGTTCCTTGGTCACCTATCTCATGACTATTAGTTGCTTTACTTCTGCAATGTATGGCAAGTGGACTAGTGAATCAAACTACAATAAATGATAAAATGATAATTATTCAATATGATTATTTACAATGTGTGTATTGGATTTCGATAAAATAAGTATATTAAGTACAATATAAATATAGTATACCTTCATAAACCGTCTTCTGTCAAATCAATTTTGTTGACAGTATCCTTAGTGTATAGGCATGCACATAAAAAGAAAAAGAAATACCATTAAAAATTTAAGCGAATAAATAAACCGGTAACTATTGAAATCGTCTTGTCTTTAAACCCCTTGGCCAAGTGATCTTACCTTTAAAGGCAGACTGACCCAAGATGAGCTCTGGTAGGGGTAGATACTTGAGTGATAGATACATTTGTGCGTCAGTTATTTAAGAAAAACACACTTATAACAATCATACATTGTTCTTAACCCAAGTAAAGTAGTTAACGCACTTGGGTTATGGAATTGAAAACAACAATAGTCATAATGTCAAGACCCCGAGTCAATAAAAAAAAATTATATTGACCCAACCGGGGATTGAAACCGGGACCTTACTGTGGTGTTACCATGAATACTGGTATACGCACCACTCGACCACAGAGATTGTCAAATTAGTTATGGGTATTATATATTTATTTCTATTAATACTACTTATGTATTTTTTTGGCTGTTACTCCAGTATTTCATAACTCAAGAACACACAAAATAGGTGTGAAAGTAATAAATTATTTTAATAGAAAAATCTACTCGCCTTACAATGATTCGCAGGCGGGATATAAGATAGCATTGAAAAGTGCGAAAAATATGTGAAAATCATAAAAGTAATAAATACTATTAAAAGGAAGGCTTTAGCCAAGGCTTTTCAGGATTAAACATCAGTTTACATTTTAACTATAAATAGCAATTATAATATCAAAATATATACATATGTGTAGTATAGAATATCTCTTTATTATTAAAATTTTATATATTACTTCATTTTCCCGATTAAGACAGATAAATTTTTCAGTGTGTAATTTTCATTTCGATATGGTGAAAAATAAGTGTTCTTTACAATAGTAACCTTTTTCGGCGATTTATTTTCTACAGGTTTAAGAACTTGCACTTTATCTGCAGGACCGTAAAATGGTCTGGAACGCCCTGCGAGTCTGAGGCTTGTATACGGCAACCAGAGTCTTTCTTTAGTACGACTAATTTCGACAAAATAACACAATTCTTCAGTCGTAATAATACTTCCTTCTTCATCTGTTGATATACCTAGAACTACAAAAAATTAGGGATTTCATAAAAAGTACTAAAGGAGTGATCTGTGATCGTAAATCGTTTAATTAATGGTTGTTTTCACCGCTTTGAAAAACTAACCTTTGTCATCGTAAAATAACCCTTTATCATCTTTCACCACTTGAACTTTAGCGTAAATTTTATGGCACACTCTCGCAAGAGCTACGTCGCCTAGTTTCCAGTGATAAATGCTCATGTTTTCAGTTATTTTTATAATTACTGAAAACCTCTTGAGACGGCCTCAAAAGTTTTGTTTGAGCACAGATTGCTAAACAATTTTGATTTGACAGCAAAAATAAAAACGATAAACAGCAATCTGTAATAAACATTATCATAAAAGAATGTACTTCAAATCTTATATATTCAGCATAAGTACATGTTTTGATATTTGTTTTATTTCATTATATTTTAATTTGCTTTGAACACAATAAAATAGAATAATCGTTTTTGTAAAATTACAGTGACATCTAGTGTGTAATAGAAACAACTTGATGCAGGTACAGAGACACCTAGCGTCGAGTAGACAAACTGTCATATCATTAAGTCATATCATGCTACATCGTATTCTTGTAATACGTACAGATGGCAGAAGTAGTCTTAAAAGAAATGCGTCCCAATAAGAAAATGTAAAAAGGTCCTTATGAGTAAGTAATGTACATTTAATAGTACATCAACTACAAAACGTACAAAACCTAACTATACAAATCACTCATAATGCAATTTTCTCCATTCGATTTTCAACTTAAAATCCAGCACATCCAGCCGTCGATTTGGATAATTTTAGTTCATATCTTACAGTAGGATATTATGATATTTCGTTTTAAAAAAAGATAAAACATGTCAACTCTCTCTCAGCAAAACTATAATCATTTAAAATTTAATTGTTAAAAAAAAAACAATAATTACTAATAATTTTCTTTGACGATTTATACTAAAATTGCGAATAATTTAATGATAAATTGTCACACCAGGATATTTTTATCTTAATTAATTAAGTACCTATATAGAGAGTTACAACACCTATTTACAGATATTACAAGATAAATTATACTTATCAGTGTCTTTATGTTTAATTATTTTATGTAACATGAAACATTTCACTAAACCCTTTGGCAAAGTTTGTATGTATTTGTAAGAAATTAATGCGATATTATCGTGTCAACCGTTTAACCACTCCTTCATTCATTCCTTTATTCATTCACTCATGTGTTGTATCATTTCAAATCAAACTCAAGGATAAATTCATTTTCGAATTTACTAGAATAATCTGATCATAAGTATAATGTCAATAATTTCTGTATTCTCTTATAATTAAATAACTAGGTATATGTAACTTATTTAGTCGAATATGTCAGTATATTGATTTTGTACTTATCTGTTTATTTATGTATATCATCTGTTATTTAAACATCTATTTTACTTAACTGCTTGTGATACTCATACTTACGTCCAACCATGCATAGAAGGTTAACTGTAATAAATCGCTTATAAACATAAGTCCACCTATGCAAACAAATTGACTTGTCTCTGTTACTTGTTGAAAATAATATATTTATCAATTGTGAACAATGAATGTGTTGAAAAACATTTACAAAGAATACCAGGATGCCTGATGGTTTAGCTCACTGGGTCAAACACTGTAGCGGCTCGATCCCGAAGTTACTTACTTTGAATTTTTAGAAAGATTTTTTTTATTTGGCTATAGTAGCCTTTCGCACCGATCGCAGGTAATCCTGCCTTTCGCACCGATGGTCCTGGGTTCGAGTCCCGGAAGAGGGAAATGTTTGTGTGATGAATACGAGCATTGGTACTTAAGTCATGGGTATTCTATAATATATATTCCTATAAATATTACATAACTATGTATCATATATGTATGTCCTTTACCTTAGTATCCATAACACAAGCCTTATAGTGCTTACTTTGGGCTAGGCTAACTGGTGTGAATGTAAGATTTGTCTTTTAAATAGGTAGGTGCTTTACTACTATTTCGCCTGATCAAAGGTCAACAAAAATTTTACCCAGAGACGTGAGTATACTTTTCCGAAGGATTTTGGTGTGCTGAACCCAAATCCGGTAGCAGAATTGCTCTATCACGTCAGGTTTTTGAGATATTCTAACCTAAAAGGGCAAAAAACGCCGTTTTCGCCCATTTTTGAGGTTATGTGATCCTTCAGTTTTTAGTATACCTAAGAAACTACAGGAGTCATCTTGAAGTACAAGTCTTGAACTTTCAAATGACGTTGAGTTTTTTTACAAATTCTCCCTTTTTTTTTGCTGAGATATCGTATTTTAAAGTTCATTTTTCTCAATTTTGCTTCATGGTACCTACACTGTCATCAGTTTAGTTAAGATCAGTTTCCTTTTAAACCTGACGTGCTAGAGCAATTCTGCTCTAGCACTTGGATTCAGCACACAAAAATCCTTCGGGAAAATATACTCAGGTGTCTGGGTAAGAAACTTTGTCAAATTTTGTTGGCTTGTGAATTAGTGACGATGCGATCTAGGATGTGACGCACTTGCCTAGAAGATACCTATTCCACTCGCGATTGAAGACCCTTTCTGACTTGAAGAGAAGAATTATTTAACAATAATAGACAAAAATTTTGTTGGAATAATTACCCTCACGTATCGCGGGTAAACCTTCATATTTATCCAGTCTTCCTGTCAATCCAAAGGTTGCCTGGAAGATATTGCCTTTTAGCAATAAGGTCGCCATTTGTACTTGTCTCTTTTCATGTACCATAAAGTATATTCTATAATATTTTAAACCAGACCATACACAGAACGGAGAACTTTTCCGTTCTGTGAAGCCAAACGTCAATTATTGTAAATGCTACTTTATTAGACCATATCTTTTTCAAAACAAAGGAGAAAATATTTTAGAAAAAAGTAAAAGTTTATATATCCGAGATTTTCCAGGACGTCCCACTTTTGTGACAGATTTAAACACTCTCATCAAAAATTTTAAATTGCCCTTTGGTCCCAGAAATAAATGAAGTTAAACCTTTCGAACTCAGTATCAGGACTGCAATTTAAAAATTGTATAATTAATGGAAGGTTTACTTTATTGGAGCGGAGTGAGCGAAGCTCCTATGGATCAGCTTCAATGGCGAAATGTATGTGACGCTATAACTATGAGTTCTTAGCCTATTTTCGTATTTTTGTAATGAATTAAACCAACAGGTTTAGAATTAGATCGTGACGGAGCCCGGAAATTCGCAAAAATTAAAAAGTTGTGACCAAAAACCATTGGCACTATGGGATTTCCCATTGAAACAAAAACCGCTCCGCTCTAATACTTATATGGTGTTAGCGAATATTTATGCTTAACAACTGTACTGACCTCTAATATTACAAAATTTTATGTAGGTAAGCTTGTAAGAGTTGATTAATTATTTTCTCACTGATATTGCCTTTCTCAAATCATGAATTGATAAGTCTAGAACGATTTGGGACAAGCAATCTCATTTTTGGACTTTTTGGCGGGAGCGCGAAGCGTCACTTTAATGGTTTTGGTTTTCTTGTGAAATTTTGTATTGTGGTTCATATTAGTGTGTAATAATGGTGGGTTATTAACCACTGAGTGTTTCTGAATATACATGAGTGTTGGCAAGTGAAACAAAACAGTGGAAGGTTTTTTTCGCGCTTTCTCAACAAAGGCCACGAGGAGTTTTCAGTAAAACCCCACATTTTTACTGAAACTTAGGAAATTACTCAAGAACTGGCGATTATACTTACTTGACACTGGCTAAATGCACAAAACGTGCAAGTCACAAATAAAAAGAAAATAATAATCTCATTTTTAATAGTAAAACGGAGTCACAGTCTTTTGCTATTATTGTGTACGTATTAAATTACGTATAATACATTAGTCTGTGCTAGACTGGGACATATGTATACTATTCGGTTTGAAAAGGTTAAATCTATTTAGTACCTAACTACCACAAACTGTGTGGTAGAACTTATAATTTCATAAAAACTCTTTACATCAAAAGAGGCCACTCAGACTTGTATAATTTTTTCAATGTTTTTATTTTGAAACTTTTTTAAGTGCATGTATTAAATTGAGGTTAACTGTCGGTATGTATTCTTTTTATTTGTTTATAATAATATAAATTATTATTAATTTTACATTACTATTAGTTAAACAGTATATTTTAATGGTTTTTGATATGTTACTTGAATCTGTATGCAGATATATAGAAAATCTGTTAATCTTTTGATGCTTCTTACTGATCGCTATATAATTTATAAATGTATCTTTCTTTTTACATACAAAGAATACGGAAATTATAGTTATCTTTGTTTAGTAACGATAAAGAAGTAAAAGTTCTTACGTGCGTTTTTTTATATTTAGATATGGACTTACATGGACATAAATCATTTAGCCATTAACCCTTTTAACTCAACAACATATATTTTCTTAAATACTTGTTATTATGGTAGGTAAAAATAAATAAAAACACACATTTTTTGTTTCGCTTTTTTTATTGGATATGTAGAAAATCATGAAAAAGGGAGTGTTACAAATTATATTACGCGGGATTTATGAAATGCCTTGAAACAATAGTTCAACCTATTAAAGCATAATGCTACGCCACAGTTTTCAAAACAGTTGTGTACTTTTTAATGTTTTATTTGTATTTTGCAAATTTTACCCACGAACGAATGTCAAAAAATGGCGCGCAGTGAAATTCGTACGAGTTTTGACACAAATTATGTTGAGTGACCGAATGCAAAAACAAAAAACAGATACGTTTTTATAAATAAGAAACTATACTAATATATATTAAGCTATACAGAAACGCGTGGCCGAGTCATTATAAAAGGTATTCATTATATAAATGATACTATAAAAATATTTCTAGTTATTTAATTTCAATCAAAATACACTTAGTCACAGTAATCTGTAGAAATCACAGCCGCGATACATAACAGGTGCCGAGTAAATACTTACATCAGCACCCTAAATATCTGTCCCCTCTCCGAGATGATTGGATGCTGTGTGGACCGCCTACCGATGTGCGACCAATCACGGCACTCGTATCGCGAGATCCGTTTAACTGCCGGGTGTATTATATCGTTATCGATACAAAATCAATTTGATTTTATTCGTTAACTTTTGTTTAAAAGGTATTTTTAAGATAAATTATTTTAATAGTAAATACTAGAACGAATCGCCTCGGATACAAGTGAATTCTCAGACGGGAATGGAACCCGCAACCTTTCGAAGTCCGGTCCAATGCTCAATAATTTATCTTATAAGATAGCATTTAAAAAATGCAAAAAAAAAAAATATTAAAATTATTATATTAATTTCTCTAAGATTTCTATATGTAAAATAAAATTATTCTAATATTCAAGTATTTTTTAAGTTGACAACAGCTTCGATATGTCTTTTAAGGTCTCGGTAGCTCAATTGTTTAAGTACTCACAAATAATGGAGGAATATATGTGGGTTTGAGTCACACTTTAGACAAGTTGGATTTTTTTTCTCGTAATAATTTATTTTTCACCTCACACACTCGGAAAAGTTTGGTTGTTTGTACTTTTATACTTTAACTAGCTTACCGCCCGCGGCTTCGCCCGCGTGGAATTCGGTTATATTGCGGTATAAAGCACAACTATAAGAAAACTTCTCATTCCCACGGAAAAATCTAAGAAGCGCGATGTAACGCTGGATACAATTTGCTGTTAAACCAAAACTGAATGGTACACTATATTATATGTTTTCCCTTGTGGAGCAAAAACATGCAGATTTTGGGCACTGGAAACCCGGGAACACGCTACATAGAGCTGACCATGCGAAAAACAACGTTTTTCCAAGCTATCATTCCACTTCTTATGTATTTTAAAAAACACATCGTTACCATGTTGTAAAAAACACCCAGCGCCATCTATCACATACCTCAAGAACTAAATAACGTAACTAATACTTATACCAATTAGTAATTCGTTGACTTGAGTGATTTCAGGATAAGTAGATAAAAAAAAAACAATTTAGACGATAAAACAAATTTTACGTCATCCCTCGATAATTCCTCATTTTCGAGGATTCATTTTCGTATCATTTAGCTTCAAAATTTACATGTTCATATTCGTTTGCAACATATAAGTAGATGTAAAAAAAACAGTTAAGGCGATAAAACAAATTGTACGTCATCCCTCGGGAATTCCTCATTTTCGGGGATTCAGTATCGTATCATTTAGCTTCTAAATTTACATGTTTATATTCGTTTGCAATATTTTACCTTGTTTTAAACGACACACAGCGCCATCTACAATCCATCCATCAAGCAAACAATAATTTTGTTTTTCCTCGGGAATATCAATTTTTTCCAGGATAAAAAGTACCCTATTATTTAATCCGGACTTTTATCTTTACGTCTGCAAAATTTCAAAGCAATCGGTTCAGTAGTTACGGCGTGAACAAACAAACAAACAAACAAACAAACAAACAAACTCACTTTCCGATTTATAATATTAGTAAGGATTTATCTTATAAGAAGGCACTCAAATATGCAAAAAATATAAAAAAATATAAATATACTAGCTGAACCGGCCACGCGTTGCTGTGCCGACTGCAGCGTCATCTGCCGGACTGATTTGTGAATCTAAACCATTCTCAGATCCCCTTGAACACACACAAAAAAATTCATTCAAATCGGTCCAGCCGTTTAGGAGGAGTTCAGTGACATACACACTCATAGAAGAATTATATATATAAAGACTAGTGGACCCGACAGACGTTGTCCTGCCTGTTATTTTTGCAGTATAGATAAATAACCTAGATACCGTCTGCAGCGCCATCTGCCGGGCTGATTTGTGAATCTAAACCATTCTCAGATCCCTTGAACACACACAAAAAATTTCATCAAAATCGGTCCAGTCGTTTAAGAGGAGTTCAGTGACATACACACTCACAGAAGAATTATATATATAAAGACTAGTGGACCCGACAGACGTTGTCCTGCCTGTTATTTTTGCAGTATAGATAAATAACCTAGATACCGTCTGCAGCGCCATCTGCCGGGCTGATTTGTGCATCTAAACCATTCTCAGATCCCCTTGAACACACACAAAAAAATTCATTCAAATCGGTCCAACCGTTTAGGAGGAGTTCAGTGACATACACACTCACAGAAGAATTATATATATAGTCCAGTCATTTTAGGTTTTATCTGCGGAATAATTCCTAGTGAGCTGAATTTTGTATACACCTATATTACGGCATTGTAATGAAGATGTGAAAAATCGACATTGATATCGTGCCGGCTAAAAAAGTTATAAAGGTCAAAAGGTCACGAAAATCAGTTTTTCGCAAATATCTCGCGATCTATTGCTCAGAGGTCAATAAAGGTCATTATAAAATTTGTTTGTCTTGAAATTGTCTACAAAAAATGACTGTTGCATTTTTCTGTAGAATTAACCGTTTTCGGAGTAGAGACTAGAGGTATTGTATACCAAGGCGTACACCCAATTGTTTTTTATTCATGTTTGTAAGTGTGTTGTTAGTGAAATCTACTACATACACAGACATACAGCACTAGTTATACTAGTATAGACAGGACAATTCGTGCCCGTGAATGCCTCAAACGACCTCCACTGGTAGGAAGATGTGCCGTATTTCATTTACTTTTCGTGGTAATTACAATATTCTTCCCATATCGAGCAATCTATTTTTTTATTATTGTTTTATCATCTCGAACGTAATCTTTCATTATATATTTTAACTCAGCCAATGTGAATTGACAATCGTCATTATTTTCTATGTAATGAAAAACATTTTCCATGGCAATTCTAATATTTTCATCCAATGGACGGCCTGCGTCACCCTTTCCACTGACTAATAAAAAAATTGAGAAACATTCATCATGATACTTAGCTTCGACAGATACTAAGTCATACTCAAAATTCACACGCTTCTTTACACTTGTTCCATATTTATCACCACGCGCCTCTGCAGGTTTTAAAACTGTGTCTTTAAATGAAAGATTACTCACTTCTCTAATAAAGCGTCTGTATTTTTTTTTCTTTTTATTTCTCAATTTAATCACTCGCTTCTTCTCCACAAAATCAACATATTTTTTTGAAATTAAAAGAGCTGATTCTTTTCTTACGTGGAGATATTGATGTACTCGCTTCTTCTTGGCATCGTTTAAAAGCCGCTATACTCAAATTGTTCGTATAATTTTTACAACAATTGCTATGAACATTTACAAAAGTCACAGTATCTAAATATTCAAGACCACGCCTAACTTCTACTACATCACCATCCGATAACACTTCTTTGCATATAAAACAAGTATCACTCATTATGAAAACTGTTCAAGAGCAATACTACTAAAATAACATCTTTAACACTCAAGAAATAATTTTAACTGAGCTAAATACAGCCCGACAGGCAGTAGCAGGTATAAGGGTACAATAAAATACGGAACATTGCCTACCAGTGGAGGTCGAAATAATTTGCGAAAAACTGATTTTCGTGACATTTTGACCTTTATAACTTTTTTAGCCGGCACGATATCAATGTCGATTTTTCACATCTTCATTACAATGCCGTAATAAAGGTGTATAAAAATATTCAGCTCACTAGGAATTTTTCCGCAGATTGGGGTTTAAAATAGCTAAAATGACTGGACTAATATAAAGATTAGCTCATTTATCATCTGATATTTTTTTGTAATAATAGCAACGATAGCGATCCTGCTTTTCGCACCGACGGTCCTAGGTTCAAATCCCAGAAGGGGCAGATGTTTCTATAATGAATACGTTTGTACTTGAGTCATGGATATTTATATGTATTTCTATGAATATTTCATATTTATGTATCATATATGTATGTCTATCCGTTACCCTAGTATCCATAACACAAGCCTTACATTACAGTGCTTACTTTAGGCTAGGCTAATTGGTGTATTTGTGAGAGATATTATTATTACTATTAATTTATCTTAGAAGATGGGATACAAACCGACATCCAATCGTTATGGGTTCGAGTTCCGACAGATACCGGAAACAAATTGATCTTTTTTCTTCTCACTCTTTTGCTGTTATATATTATTTTTATTGTTAATATTACGAAAATGAAAGCCTTAATAATGCAACGGACAGATGTACAGGACAACTTTCACTGTTGTGTCATTGCAATGTGCATTCAAGGTCCTTTATACATAATTTGGGCGTTTTTTATGAATATAAATGTGCAGCTTTCGTGTTTTAAGTGCAAAGTTCAAATTATGCAACTTGACAATGTACTGTCGACAGCATATTTATGTTGACGACTTAAATTACACAAGTCAACAAAATTTGACAAAGTTTCTTACCCAGACACCTGAGTATATTTTCCCGAAGGATTTAGGTGTGCTGAATCCAAATCCGGAATCGCAGAATTGCTCTATCACGTCAGGTTTATGAGATCTGAATCTAATCTTAACTAAACTAATGACAGTATAGGTAGTATGAAGAAAAAATTAACTTCATAATACGCTATATCAGCAAAAAGAAAAAAAGAATTTGTAAACAAACTCAACGCCATTTGAAAGTTCAAGACTTGTACTTTAAGATTACCCCTGTAGTTTCTTAGGTATACTAAAAACTAAAGGATCACATAACCTCAAAAATGGGCGAAAACGGCGTTTTTTTGCACTTTTAGGTTAGAATATCTCAAAAACCTGACGTGATAGAGCAATTCTGCTTTTGGTCCGGAAACCGGTTCCGGTTGAACCGGATTTGGGTTCAGCACACCAAAATCCTTCGGAAAAGTATACTCACGTCTCTGGGTAAAATTTTTGTTGACCTGTGTTATTAATCCTGGTTTTCGTACCCATGGTCCTGGGTTTGAATCCCGGAAGGGGCAGATGTTTGTGTGACGAACACGAGCATTTATACCCGAGTCATGGATTTCTATAAATATTACATATCTACCTAAGAAGATTACCAAGACAAATTTATGACGCAAATAATGCGCGTAAATAAACGTGTGGGCAAGTCGCTAACGGCAGACCAAGGCGAAGATTTAGGGACCAAATAGAGGATGTCCTGAAAAAAGATCAGGTCAAAAGTACTTGGTATAGTACTAGTATTCGTACTATACCAAGTACGAATCAAGAATAGTGCTTCAGACCGCGACAAAGAGATGTCGGTTTTAGGCAGTTTTGGAAGTGAATTACTGTTGTCTGTATTTTTTACTGTTTGTGATGTATAGCACATGCTTAAGAAGGAAAACATTGAAGATATTTTCTACTTGGATAAGTACGTTAGGTAGTTACTCGATCTATGTAGTTAAAATGCCAGCTTTGAACTGCTATCATTAATTTGTACCTGTTTAAGTACGCGGGGACTTATTAGGTTAATCGAGGAGCTTGTATGAAAAGGCTGATGAGAATTGAAGAAGCGAGAGATGTACATCAGGATAGTAGTATATGGAAATCTGTGATCTTTGCCTACCGGTGCAGAAAAAAGGCGTGTTTTTATGTATGTTTTTTCTGTGACATATGTCAAAGTAGAGAGCAGAGCCGGTTCCATTACCGGTCCTCGCGTTCTTACAGGCAAAAGCTGCAAACCAGCGTTTTGATCAATTAGTGCAAATATATCGCTGAGGTTTGGCTATTTTGCATCGCTGAGACACTTTTGTTTAAGGATTATGTCTGTAGAGTGCTATAAAAAAATCATTTAATTCAGGTGATTCAACCCATACACAAGCAAATTACTCAAGATCATAATAGACTTACCATTAAATAAATTTAAAAAAAGGTAAATTACTAATTTAATAGTCTTATTTATTAATATAAATTACTAATATGTATACAACAATATCAGACTAAAATCTTATCGTGAAAAATTAACCCTAAAATATTTATATACACATTCACAAAAAGAATATGTCATCCAAAATTCCAATATAATAATCATAATTAATAATAACAATATTAAAATTATATTAAATCAAAATCAAATTAGAACAAATATATAAACTAATAAAAATCAAATTATCAAATAAAACTTACAAAATAATTAAATTTAAAACATGTTACAAATTAGATGTCACAATTAATATTATAAAATTAAAAGAAGTGATAAAATGTAACAATAAATAATGAAATAATAAAGTAAGTCATTATTTCCTGGTATTACCAATATTACCATAACACCCCGCACCATATGTAACATGTTTATAACAACAGTGCCGGGCAATCCAATCCAGCATTTGGTAATCCAGCCTGTCAGCATTCATCGCAAGAACAATGTTATGTATAGCTATGTATATTAGTTCTATTTGTAGATTATTTTCCTATTCACTTTGTTGTTTTCGTGTGTTTTTGTGTCTTTGATGCATATCTTCTTCTTCAGCCTTTCGCCGACCAATACTGAGTATAGGCATCCTGCATTGCCCGCCATTCTTCCCTGTTTTGGGCCTTCATCTGCCAGAACTTTCCGGCAACTTTGACCAGATCGTCGGTCCACCTCATCGGTTGTCTGCCCACACTCCGACGATCAGTTCTTGGCCTCCACTCGAGCACCTTCTTCCACCCGTTCTACGCCCTATGTGTCCCGCCCATTTCCATTTTCTTTTGGCGATTTCTACGGTACGATTGATGCATATAAATAATATAAAAACTTCAAACTTTTATTTGGTTACTAAGTGCAACATTTATTTGTTAATATAGGTACATATATCTTAATATTGAAGTAAGCGATGACCAAAATAGTGAAGTTTTCGGCTCAGATTTCGGGCTCGATCACCCATGAACCTACCATCGAACTGTTCTCGAGTTTTTGCTGAGTAGCTCGTGCCCGTCTTCCGGTACAGTCTTCGAGACAAAAGTCTTTATCGTTTTTTTATTTTAATAGGTTGGGGAAAAAGTTGCTTCGCATTTTATAACAAAATTCAAGGCATTTTTTTTCAAAGTTAATTTACATTTGCTTGCATGAGCTCGTGTGGCACTTAAATATCGAGCTTTTTTGTGTATCCAGCTTTTTTCAATGGGTCAAAACTGTTTTGTGGTCAATCCCCAGTTCTTCAGCTATGTAGTAACTGCTGATATGCTGAACTTGCTCCATTTTGTCAGAAATAGCCTCCATTTTATCGGTAACAGGGCGACCAGAGCGAGGTGCATCTTTGACATCATAATTCCCGGATTGAAAACGCTTAAACCAACTTTGTGCTACTCTTGCTGACACTGCATTATGTCCACAAACGTTACAAATTTTTTTCGCAGCTTGCGTTGCATTTTATTCCTTTTTTTGTAATAAAATTTTAAAAAGTATCTAATTTCTTCATTCGATTCGCTCATTTTGACAGAAAGAAAAACATATGAAAAATAGTGGGAAACAAAATTTTCCTAATTTGATTCTTTTTTTGAAATGACACCTTTTTAATGTCATGAAAACCAGGCAGATACAAATAGTACAGCCAAAGATATTTTATTACAAGTTTATACATAAGTTCTATATGCGAAAAGACTTTTTCCCCTACCTAATAATAATCATGAGCTACCGTTTCGCAAACCTGAAGAGCAGGCTCAGATGCTTGTTCCGCTGGGGTTTGTTGAAATACAAAAACAGCTTATTTTTATAAAATAATACATATCTTCAGTAAATAACGGTTTACATTATTTTTGACAAATACCATAGACATATTTCTTACAATAACACTTGTGTTAGTGACTGTACCTTCTTTGTCAGCATCTGTCACCTTTTTTGTTGGTAGTCGATTCACTCCGGTTTTTGCTCCAGCGCATTGTCGCGATCTCATTTAGAACAGGTAGTTGACGAACTTTTACCTTTGGTCTATCTCAGTACCTGCTGACTTATTGTTTTTGAGTTTTATAGACGAAAGTTCGAAATAACCTGACTTTGCGTATATCTAATGAAAACAAAATATTATTATTGTATATACTGAGTCAAGATTTTTAGAGTAAAAAAATAAAAATGATTTTATAATTTTTATATATTTTATGCATTTTTTCAATGCGTTCTTATAAGATAAATTATTATAATAGAAAAATACTACAAAAATCGACTCGGGTCACGAGTGAATTCCCAACTGAGAATTCACTTGTGTTGATGTTCCTCTCATTGATAAAAAATTTCTTAGATTTAACGATTCAACGGGAACTTTAACGCCGTATTTTTTAAATATATAGAAAACTGTCGGTCTTCTACAGATTGTATTTTGGAGTGGGCTCAGGAGCTACATAAGCTCATACCGCCATCACCTTTCTTCCATCGGACATCCAGACGCACTGTGAGCTACCACCCTTACTTGGTCGCTATTCCTACCTGTCGCACCAAGCACTTCTCGACTTCTTTTATAATGCGCACAGCAAAGGAGTGGAACTCCCTCCCTGCGTTTGTATTTCCGAGTACTTATAAGCCAGTGTGTATAAGGACCTTCTGGGTTAGCTCATTCCATTGTGGATTCTGTCTTTGCCCCCGGGCTTGATTGGGATCAAGAGTGAACCCATTCTAAATTAAAAAAAATCGCATATTTCCAATTACCATGATCCTGACATACTTTTCTCTTCCTCAACTCTCATCAACCTTTTCATACAAACTCGTCGGTGACAGGTACTTTTTTCAGGACTAATTATACATGCATAAGATACGTGTGGAATTAATATCACTTGCAATTTTGTACGTGTGTACACACACAGTTTTAATTTAGAAGTAAGAGTGTGTTGAGGAAAAGAGGCATCTTCTGGCGTATCTACTTTTCGCACTTTTTAAGAGGTCAAACCTTGTGTGTATTATGTATTGTGTTTGTTTTTTATTAAATAATTTATTAGTTTTTCCCAAAAATGCCTTATCATTTGAGGCAATGATGTCACGTATTACTTTGACGAGACAGTGTCTTCAAGATCACGTATCTTGTCTCAAAAACATGAATAAAAATCGTTATTCTGTGTAATATATTTTAAACTCGAATTTTAAATTACGGAGTTCATACATTATACTGTATTAATTATATTATTAAGAATATTTGTAGTGAAATCGATAAAAAACAAAGATTACCTGCATATAAAAATCATGTTGGTTGTTTATTTTTATCAGTTAAGCTTCTTCGATTAATGATGCTTGAAAATGGTTTTTGTAGCACGAGCCACAGGATACGGAGGTTTTTGTTGTCTATTTATTTAGTTAAATGTTCAAGAGGAAGTTTAGTGAGTAATTCAGTTGTTTCTTTTTTGTTTTTGGACACTTTCAAACTGATCAGTTATGGTGGTTTTGGAGAAAAAACACTTTAAGAATCAAGAATGAAGAGATTTTTTTGTATTTAAGATGGTAAATAGATAGATGACTGGGTATTAAACCAACATGTTTTGTTATAATTTGTGTAAATTATTTTTTTTAATAAAATAAATAAATGAAATTAATTTTAAAATAACAATTTAATACAAAATATTATAAATATTAGTGAAATTTTTAAAGGGATTTTTTACAAGACATTTTCGTAATTTTGATACGAATTTATGAGTAAATGATTCTCTGATTTTCACGGGTATTTAACACTGTTGACATTTATGACACATAATAAATTTTAATAGATAAATATTAGTAAATATCGACTCGGCTTACGAGTTATTTTCAGGCAGGACTCGAACTCCAATTGAGCTACTCAGCTTTGTTTCTTTCTGTTAATATTTATCATATAAAAACTCTTAATTATAAAGCTGTTGCGTCAAAACATTTGTAAAAATGTCTCATTCCCGGGAATCGGTTTTCAGGCTTAACTAATTTAATTCACTCATTTTCTAACTCTTTATTTGTAAATACTAAACATCTCAGCCAAATACATGAATTTGAATAAGTTATGCCTGAAAACCGCCCACCTGAAGGCGCACCGCACATTAGCGAGCTAGTTCTGGGGCCCATAGACCTCAGAGCCCACACACCACTAGCCTAGCCCAAAGTAAGCACTGTAAGGCTTAAGTTATGGTACTAGGGTAACGGATAGACATACATATACGATACATAGATATTTAATATATATAAATAACCATGACTCAGGTACAAATGGTCGTATTCATCATACAAACATCTAAACCCAGGACCTTCGGTGCAAAAGGCAGGATAGCTACCGTTGCAGCAAAAGGTTGAATTAATCGTATTAATTCACATTTTTAATTATATCAACAAAAACCAGATGATTACAAAAATGAAATGTCAATTAATTGCAACGCGGCATTACTCAAAGAGTTCTCACGAGATACGATAATTATATAAACGAGATCCACGGTCAATGTCGGTATGAGTCATCGATCTTTATGCGCCTGCGCATGTCATAAGATCAAGCGATTTCAAAACATATATCATATATTTAGTTCTTACATTTTCGCGTCATTACAAATTTGAATAAAACAAGTTTTTTTAAAGATTTTGCGAATTTATTTACACATATATATAAAAAATCCCTTTCATAGTGTTTGACCGCGATGATCTCCGAAACTACTTAACCAATTTTGATAAATTTTTTTAACTGAATTTGTTCCCATTTAGGACGGATAGGTTTTATATATAATAGGATATCAGAATAAAACACTTTTTTACGGATTTTTGCGCATGTTTTATTTTATTTTATATTTAATCCTGACGTTTCGACTCCTTTACAGGAGCCGTGATCACAGGATGACTAAGATGATGGTTGTCATGTATTTTCTACTACCTTCACAATATTTTAATCGGGCACGTTCCTAATTATTAAATTATTTTATATAAATCAAGTTGTTTTATTTTATATTAAAACATTATTTAGTTATTTAATTAATTCTCACTACGATTACATTGTAAAATAAAATAAAACATGCGCAAAAATCCGTAAAAAAGTGTTTTATTCTGATGTGTAATGTGCGCGGAAGTGTAAGAACTAAATATAATAGGATAGTTTTAATTTATAGTAAAAAAA
This sequence comes from Calamotropha paludella, assembly GCA_927399485.1. Lineage (NCBI taxonomy): Eukaryota > Metazoa > Arthropoda > Insecta > Lepidoptera > Crambidae > Calamotropha > Calamotropha paludella. The sequence goes on from OV656822.1 coordinate 2,621,399, forward strand.
TACTTGTGATTTTTTTTAACCGAGATGTAATTAAAATGAATTCTGCTGTCAACTAAGTTACATAAGCATAACAAAGCTTCAATATTTCGAATAGTTATTTATAATATACTTATTTAACATATAATACCTGAGCCACAGCAACGCGTGGCCGAGTCAGCTAGTACTTTTATTTTATATAAAGTTGTTTTTAGTTCTCTAAATGCAGTCGCAACAATAATTGCAGTAGATAATGGTCGACCACTTAAATGATTGTTTGCCCGCGCAGTACAGGGGCGCGGGGGTACGGCGACAAAGGGGACCGAGAGAGGAGTGGGCGGCAGGTATGCATAGTGCTCCTCCCTTTTTCTGTTTTGTCTTACTTTTGGTTAGTCTAATTGGTGAAAATGAAAATAAATTTATTCAAAAGCACTTGAATCGTCCAAAATTTTTACCTACCACCCAATAGGAGTTCTTTTAACTGACAAGAAGAATGGGCGCAAGAAACTCGTCATCTTTAACAGAAGTAACGACATTTACAATATTATACGTCGTCACCATACATAATCCACAGAAAAGAACCAAAAATATTCTGTTATCATTATAATAGTAGTGTTATGGTTTCATTTCATCGTTGATTACAACAAAGTCAACAACTAACTGTTTTAAGTATATCCTTAAACATTGCAATAATATACAGAGAATAATAAGGTGTGAATGTAAAAAAAATATATAATATTCATAATGCTATGAACAACCTGCCGTGAGCTATTGCTTTACGCCCTCGCGCAGTCTGCCCCGCGCTCAGACGGGCAGACGCGAGATGCGCACGCGCCGGGGCAAGCAGCTGACCTCACTATACGCCGACTGCTATAGATTGATACTTGAATTTAGAAACAATCAAAGTTAACGACCGTTAAGTCCAACGGTAGCGATCCAGCCTTTTGCACCGACGGTCCTGTGTTCGAATCCCGGTGGGGCAGATGATTGTATGATGAATACGAGTATTGGTGTCTGAGTCATGGGTGTTTATGTATATTTATATGAATATAACATATATGTATAACTATCCGTTACCCTAGTATCTATAACATAAGTCTTACAGTGCTTACTTTGGACTAGGCTTATTGGTGTGAGTATAAGAAATATTTATTTATCTAATTAAATTTTGTTGACTAATTGGACTAGATATGAACTCTCAGGGAATTCAATGAAAAAGCAATTATTACTATTAAATACCGAGTTTCATTTTTCAAATTCGAATTCTTCCAGTTTATGCACTTTGACCAATGCAAAAAAGGATCAATATAGTATTATGCACTTTTGTTTTTTTGTAGGTAAAATGTGTTTAAAATACGAATACGAGAGGATATATCACTTATTAATTATAAATATCAGACTTATTTTTCACCATCGCCTAAGTGATGGGTGTCTAATCTTCTATGTCCCGTACAAACTTTAAAGAAATTTTAACAACATATCAAACAACTATACAAAATGACTATACCTCATGGTACACTTACCAAAATGCAAATTTCTAAGCACTTCTGACTTTACTTTTGATTTGCTCTTTTATTAAAAACTGTTATAGGATGTAAGGAATTATAAAAAGGTAAAGATAAAATGCTTCCTATTTAATATGAGTATTTACAATGCGTGTATTAAACATCAAGAGTTACGCGATGGTTTTGTAAGTCTAAAATTTAAAGATCCTGTACCGAGAAGTCTGAAAGTACATAATTATAAAATGTAAGCTAACCCGGCCACGCATTGCTGTGTTTTAAATTGAAATGAAAGCTATGCTATGTCCTAAGTCATAACAAATCTATCAAAATGAAAAAAAAATCATCAAAATTGATCTAGTAGTTACGGATTTCATCGCGGTCAAACACCGTGACAAGGAATTTTTATATATATATAGATTAAATAAAAATATGACTAAAATATATTATTACATTAAACGTATTAAATACATTACTGTAATTAGATACAAAATCCAGGTTATTAACGCCAGTTTTTTTTTTGTATTTTAAATTACCACCGATATAAAAAGTATCAAGATTATTGCATCGCAGGCACGCGCCGTAGCAGATGTCCGCAGCATCTGCCCATCATCTCAGCAACCTGCCGCACAGCTGATCGCTACCTGGACGCAACTCTGCTTTTTTAGTTTTCGATCTGTTCACTAGTCGGTGTAAGATTTTTTTTAAGATTTCTGAGATGTCGTCGTTTCGTTTTGACGGTCACCTGTTGTTTGTTGCTATTAAATCAGGTGCTGTTTACTATTAAACTGCCCTTTTGTTGTTCCTACTAACAGATTAAAATATTTCTTAGTAGATAATTACATGATCCTTCGGTTATTAAATTATGCATGTTGTATTCGTCCTTAGAGAACTCTTTCCTTCGCATAATTTTTCTTTCCCATAATTTTTTATGTCTAATTTACTTTGGTATAAAATAAAATAGCATAAATTGATATATAGGTTAGGTTAGATATTGACTTATCCGTTACCAGCGAGTTATGTGAAATTATGACTTATAAAGTGTATACCTTATTTTTTTTCATAATATATTTTATTTTTTTCATTCACAAAGTCATATCTTTATAAGATTTTAAATAAGCTTGTAAAATACGACCATAATAAACAGGTAGGATCCTACCTGAGGGCTCGGAGATGTGGTTGTTTTTTACAGGCGAATTTTAAATGTTATACATTTTTTATGCTTAAACAAATGAACCTAGTCGTTATATAAGAATGTACAGCAAAAGGAAATGAAGAGAAAAATTGTATATCTCTAGTATTAACTCATCTTACCAAAAACAAGTCAAATTGAAGTAATTTTTCCGTCGTTTTGCTTTACTTCTCTTGGTGTCTGTTTGTCTGTCTGTAACGTACAAATCTTGAAACTCAATTTTCACCCATTTCCCGACTAGCTAGGGCTCTGAAACTTTAAACAGAACTCGATGACAATATATGATTATATACTTTCCGACAAGATTCAATTACAATTTCAGAGAATATTTACAAAGTTTAATTTCAATTTGAAAAAATATAGTTCCGAAAAAATCCACAGATGGCGATAAATCGAGGCAACAAATGTTGCAATGACATATTAACTGCTACTTGACATTTTAGATCGAGCAATTGGAAATCATACACACAAAACTAAAAAGAAGAAACTAATTTACATTTAGATTTTTTTTTAAAAACCCTCGTTTTTCAGGCCAACTAAAAAGAAAAAATAATTCTCTGCCATGTGTCCAATACGAAAAACGGGGGGCGCATAAAAGATTACATTTGGTATTTATAATATTTATGCGCCCCCCGGTTTTCGTATTGGACATACGAAAGCTTATAAATATACAGACTTTAAATGATTTCTTTTGCCGTTTTTTCTAAAGTTAGTAGAGTTTCGAAGCTTAATAACTGTTTGTTGATCAATACAGTTAATGTACATGTGACTTCAAAAGTGTTTAAATAATAAGCTTGCAGGTGTACATTATTTGGAACACCTGGTGTTTTGCCCAAAATTGCCGTACTTCAACCCGTTGACCTAAATATGGAGGCATACAAGTTTAAGCTTGATAATGTCTAATTATATGAATGAGGTTTGATGTTAACTTTTTTTTACTTTAATTACAATTCATGACTTTTTGGCGGGAGCGGGAAGCGTCACGTTGGTGGTTTTGTTTCTCTTATTGAAATTTGTGTTGTTGTGGATATTAGTGCGTAATAATGGTGGATTATTATATTAACCATTAAGTTTTTGTGAACATACAAGAGTGTTGGCAAGTGTACACGGGGAGGTTACAGTAAACCCCACACATTTACTGAAACCTAGCAAAAAAAATATAACTGACAATTATTCTTACTTGACACTGGCTAAATGCACAAATCGTGCAAGCCATATATAAATAATAATATTACAATTCATCATTATCATTAGCTTGTTGAAGTCCTATTTAATAGGTTGTGTTATATTTAAGCCTTATGAGACGAAATAATAGCCTGTAATCATCCCTATTTTACCGTTTTAAGCATATCGGTGATTTATTTTGAATGAGACGTAGTGTTTGCTTCAAAGAAGTACTTCTATTTTATCACTCATTTAGGTGCTAGTGAGTGAGTGATAGAGATGTTTCACTGATCTAAGAAATTTAATTTAATCTAGAATTTATGAACTAAGTAAAATAAAATGAAAATAACTTTATTCAAATGCACTTAAAATAAGTTGTTTTGAATCGTCAAACATTTTTACCTACCATCCTTTCAGGAAGTCTTTTAACTGACAAGAAGAATGGGAGCAAGAAACTCGTCAGCTTTAACAGAAGTAACGACATTTACAATATAATACGCCGTCACCATGCTAATCCACAAAATAAAAAAAATAAAAAACAAAATTAGTAGTGTAATGATTTCATTATTTCGTTGATTACAGCAAAGTCAACAAGTATCTGTTTTAAGTAAGTATCCCTGAACATTGCAGTAACATACAGGGAATAAACGACATATTTAAGAAAGATAATATGTCTAATAAAGATGGTCAATGTAGCAATTATCACCTATTATTATTATTATGACGACCGCGTGCCGGACGACACTCAGTGGGTAGGCCCGCTACGAGGTGGACCGACGATCTGGTAAAGGTCTCGGGAAAACGCTGGATGCGGGCAGCACAGGACCGATCGTTTTGGAGATCCTTGGGGGAGGCCTATGTCCAGCAGTGGGCGTCGTACGGCTGATATGATGATGATGATGATTAAGGATATAACTAGTGAGTGAATGATACATTAAGTAGTATCACTCGTTAAAAGAAAGAAAGTTTCGGAGAGCGTGCAGCAGAATAGCATAACCTTGTTCCGCCGGCATTTTTTCATCGGATAACCAAACTTACAAATAAGCGCCACCATTATATGGTCGATATACCAAAGAGTCGCACTAAGCGTTTTGGTTCCAATTTTATGATACGTACCGCTAAGTTGTCGAACTCTTTGCCTGAGTCTGTGTTTCCTGACAATTAGGGGTATTCAAATCATGAGTGAATAGGCCAAATCCTAGATGACATTGTCGCTTACAATTGGCGAGATAGTGGTCAAGCACGTACCCATTTACGATAAAAAAATACGAGTCTAGTTGCTTACAGTCCTCCGGATCGTTGTAGAGAAATCTTATGATCCGCAGCAGGTGGTAGACAGATGGAATTCACCCCACGCTATTGATGAGTTGAGTCACTAGTGAACATCCGATAAGGGTTAAAATTATAGGGAGAACGGCAAAAAGTTTGATAACCAGCGCATGCCTCGATTGTAAAGAAATTCCGTATTATGGTTCTTATATCTTTTTATGCAATTTTTAATGCTCGAGCGTGTGACTCAGCAGTTCCTGGTTGCCGTGGGAATACAGACTATGGACTGGCCTGCGCTTAGCCCGGACCTAAATTCTATTAAACACTTGTAGGATGAGCTCAAGCGAAGAGTCCGGGTAAGAAATCCAGCCTCTTCGACAGTGGAACAGTCAAAGGCAGCGTTACTGGAACAGTGGGACGGTATTTCTCAACTGTGAAGAAGTTAAAAGTTCAATGAAAAATCGCTTGCAATCTGTAATTAGGACTAGGGGAAAGAACACCAAGTATTGATAACAATAAAATTTGTTTATAAGGGTTCCGTTCCTCGAAAGGAAAAAAAACATCCCTTAAAGGATCACTTTGTTTTTCGTCCGTCTGTCTGTCTGTCAAGACCCTTTTTCTCAAAAACGCCTGGACGTATCAAGCTGGAATTTATATCAAATACCCAGGTCCACTGTCCCTTGGAGCTATGAAATAATTAAACTTCTAATCCAACGCAATCAAAAGATACAGCCGTTTATGCCGCAAAATTCCGTAAATTTTCGACACTCGCAAGGGAATCAAAACCTACAGGGTACTTTCCGTGAACTCAGAATCTTGAAATTTGGTACGAAGCAACGTCTTATAGCACAGATAATGGATACATTGCGAAAACCGTAAATTTTTAGTTACATCATATAATAAAAATATTTTCGGAACCCTCGGTTTGGAAATTGGCCGGTTTTTTGTAAATAATATATTTTGAAATTACCAAAAAAGGTCGCTTTTCCTTAAATCCTTATTTTACCGCTGCTCTCATTCGAATGACATTATTTGAAAAGAAAACATTTAATGAATATTGGCAATAATGGTATCAATTTTAAGCTGAAGAGTCACGCTTTTAAATAATGTAGAATTTTAATAGGATGATATATTTGTTTCACGGAAAAAAGTACATTTATATGCGCTTTGAGTCAATTTGGTTGCTCGCGAATGTAGTTACCATAGACAATTTTTTGGTGTAAATGAAATTTTCAAGTCTTTGTCATATATTGTGACACAACAAACTTATAGCGTCAAAACAGTGTCTCACCCCGGCTTTGTCCTCATGGCAAAGAGCATAATGATTCAACGATTGTCCAAGTTGAGTCACCCTGTCTGTCTGTATGCAACAACGCGGTGTCGGGTGGAGCTAATATTTTTTTATGATACTCTTGCAGACGGTGAATCATGTTAGACTTTCGATTTCATGCTCATAATCGATCTTTTTATAGATCCCTTCAATTACTCATTTAATAATGACTTATTCTTACAAGTTATAAAACAGATAGTTGTTGCTTAGTGTTTGACGCGACTGTAATTTATTGAATTATATTAATTAAAAACTAGAAAAGCTATCGTCTATATTAAAATATCTCAAAATTTTAATAATTTTATACTGGTCACAATTCTAACATAATCTTACAATACTCAATATTTTATTGCTTAAACCATAATATATAAAGATGTTAAATAAAAAGTGTACAGCCGTCCCCATTTTTTCATCGGACAACCAGACTTACAAATAGGCGCCACCGTTATATGGTTGTTATACCAAAGAGTACTAAGCACTAAGCGGTTTGGTTCCAATTTTGTGATCCGTTGAGTGGAACTCTTTGCCTGAGTCTGTGTTTCCTGACAAATACAATTAAGTCACAAGTGAATAGGTATATCTTCTAGGCATGCGCGTTACATCCTAGATCACATCGTACCATCAGGCAAGATACCTGTCAAGCGCTTACTTTACCACCTACCTTTACCATAAAAAAAACAATCCGCTTTGCCTAAAGAAAGCACTGTAAGGCTTGTGTTATGTCTGCTAGAGTAACAGATAGACATATATCGTATTTATCACACAAACATCTTACGGGATTCGAACCCAGGACCGTCGAAACGAAAGGCAGGATCGTTACCGTTGCACCAAACGGTCGTCAAAATCCAAAAATAAATTATGGCAACATATTTGTTTTTGGATTAATGACATGGCATTAATGGTTATTTCATTACTATTTTTTTAATAAGTTCAAAATAATAATTGGATGTACTGAATGATGTAATTTTGCACTCCAAATTATGGCAAAACGTGTAGGTTTTTATGCTAAGTATTCACCATGATATATATTTACCATGTTTAATATAAACTAGGTCGATGTTTAATCATAAAAAAAACAAAAATGTTTCGTTAATTTAAAAGTCCATAAGAACGAAAACTTGCAAAAAGCGTGCGCTTTTTGTTTCAATAGGAAATTCCATAGAGCCAATGTTGTTTGATCATAACTTATTAACCTTTGCGCATTTCAAAATTCGGGTTTCGTCGCGATCTAGTCATAAATGTGTACTACACAATTATAAAAATCGGTTATTCTCGGGAAGTTATGGCGTAACAGACATTGCGTCATTGAAGCTGATCCATGGGCTCCAATAAGTTCCAATTTCTTGAAAGAGGCGGTTGAATTCGGAGGTGGGGAAAGAAAACTGTTTTGAGGCTAGATTCTCTAATCACGACTCCCAAGAAGGAGTCACAATTGAATAAAAAAAATGCAGTACAAATGCTCGTAAAAAATCTTTATCAGTTAGTTTTTGTAAATGTTATTTTTTTTAAATTTGATTTTAATTGGAAACCGAAACTAATATCAAATCTTGCATGTGTTTGTATATCTATCTTATCGTAAAAATAAAGTTTTTGTTTCCTATTAGAATTAGAGGATAGAATAGTGATTAGAGAATGAAGCATAGAAAATGCAAAAATATATAAAATTATAAAAATGAAATCAAATTATTAGAATGTATACTGAAAAAGAATTTATACTATTTAATGTTTTTTAAAGATATTTATGTGCTAAATCTAATTGGATTATTTTTTTAATACAATATTTGTTAGGATAAGACAAAAAAATAACTTAACAGTTTTTTAAATATATACAGACCTCACATTATCACCAAAATAATGGGGTACACTAGAGTTGACGTAGAAAATAATTCGAGTTAGTTCCTATTTTCTTTTTTTACAATTCTATTTTTATAATTTCATGTAAACAAAGACTAATTTTAAATAACTAAAGTGCAGTGAAAAGTTAATAAATGAATAATATTAATAATAAAAAAATACTTAACTTTATTTCATAAAAAGGTTTTTATTTGGTTTGTCAATCGAAATACATAATAATTTGGATTTAATCTTTTTCTAATTGACAATTTATTCTTTCTCCGGTTACGGTAAATATATGTTCGTTTATTTATTACAGTGTCAATACGATTCGTATTATTTAAATGTAAAAGGGACAGAAATAGTGCAGTAATCATATTAGAATCAGAAACGGGCGACAAGGTGCGCGGCGCGTGCTCAGAGCACCTGCGGAGTCGATGACCCGCGATTGATGGTATCAATTCGTTTTGTTTTAATCGATATCTACTCATCACGTGCGAACTCGTAATACCGTGTTCACCGTTTTTGGTTTTGTATCCATAGACAATATGAGGTCACAGACTATAATGCGTTGTTTATTATATTATAATCATTTGACAAATCCGTTGTGTTCTGTTTCTAAAAAAGAAAGTAGGTGATACATACGGACTTTTTGGCGGGAACGGGAAAAGACATTTCAGTAATTTGAATTTTATTGTTAGAGTGTTGTGGTTTATATTAGGGTGCAATAATGGTGGATTTATTAACTTTGTGAATATGCTCGAGTCTTTTCACGCTTTCTTAAAAAGGCAACGGATGTTTCAGTAATAATTATAATATATTTTTTACATTCACACCAATTAGCCTAGCCCAAAGCACTATGAGACTTGTATTATGGATACTAGGGTAACGGATAGACACACATATAATACATATGAATTATTCATAGAAATATATAAATACCCATGACTCAGGTACAAATGCTCGTATTCATCACACAAACATTTGCCTCTTCCGGGACTCGAACACAGTACAGTCGGTGCGTAAGGTAGGATCGCTAGCGTTGCACCAAACGGTTTTCACCAAACCCACCACCACCACTAAAACGCCAATTAACGTCGTGATGAAATTAAGTGAAACAAACTTTAATCAAATTCACATAAAATAAGTTGTTTTGAATTGTTGTAAATGTTTTTCCTACACACTATAGAAATCTTTTAACAGGCAAGAATAAAAGGGGCTAGTAACTCGTCAGCCTTAGATATAACGACATTTGCAAGACTAGATATGGTTACCATAAATAATCTACAGAAAATCAATATTATTATATTGTGACGATAATAACAGTGTAATGTTTCAATTACATCATTGATTACAACAAGCAAGATCGCTACCATTGCACCAAACGGTCATTAAATTGGAAATAAATACCGTTTTCATAAAAAAAATCCATAAAACTTTTGGTCACCCATCCAATGAATGGCCTTTGACAAAGTTAATTCATCTCATTTATCTTTATCACAGGCCGAACATGTTAACCACTGCAACTTGATTCTAATTCAATTTTCTATAGATTTAAATTGTTATTGACCAGTGCCGTATTAAGTTCTAAGTGGGGTCCCTACTTCATAGAATAAATAACAATAATTACCTATGTCTGTCATATAAATTTTCTGGGGCCTCGATAATTTAATTCTTATCTTTAAAATGACCATGCATACAATATCTATATTTTGTAAGGAGGACATTCATTTATATTATTTCAATGTTTAAAAATACTTGTAAACTATTTGGAGATTGCCGATTAAAAGTCTAAATTTCATTTTTTTTAAGATATAAGGAGCAGCATTATTTAGCATATTGCCAAATTGAAAATCTAATATATTCGATAGTTGATAGTCTGTGTGGAGACACAGTCAAATGGGGTAGACAAAACGCCAATCTGCCTTAAAAACCCCGAAAATAAACATTTTATTCAAGTATAAAAACTGAGTAAAAAGTTATTTGTTTATATTTAATTAACTTATTAAAACGATGATTTCCAATAAGAATATACAAAAAAAGCTCGAAATTTCTTACAAAAAAATACAAATTAGTCTTCCAATAAGTTTAACAAAAATGTTTATAGCTTTCTAAGTAGTGTTGCCCAAATGCAAGAACAAGACGAGACTTAGCCAGTCTTGGTCTTGGTCTTGCGCCAATACACCTGGTCTTGGTCTTGGTCTTGGTCTTGCGCTTGCAGTCTTGGTCTTGGTCTTGGTCTTGCAGCAAGAGTCTTGCAAGTCTTGCAATTACCTATTAGTCTATTGCTATTTATTAAAGTTTACTTTAAATCTTAGAAAAACGTATTAGAATTGGAACATTGTGAGCTTGAATTAACATAGCCATAGTAAAGATCAATCAGATTAATAAATAACTGAAGATTTGATAAGAAAGTCGAAAAATCAACTGACCTATATGTCGTTTTCCATGGAAGTAACTGTTTCTTAATAAACATTTATGATTTATAAGCTTACATTTGCTAAAACATGTAAAAAAACAAATTAATTACAATAACTTGACTGTATTTTAAATAACAATGTCTGTCTAGAAAGAGATTGAACCCTCAACTTGCATGAAATTTAATAAAAGAGTTTTATGATTTATCATTTATTTCAATCAAAAATAAAATACAACACAAATCAAACATAACAGTACACAACAGCTTTATCATTAGGTTATGTTACTTTATATCAATTCTTTTGACCAAGAATTAATACAAAGTAACCATCTGGCTGACTCATCACTTAACCTATTTCTATGTTTTCTAATTACTAATGATGCTTTAGAAAATAATCTCTCAGCAGGTACTGAAGTTGCAGGTATTGAGAGAAAATCACGGGCCATCTTCGATAAAGTCGGATACTCTGTCTCATGCGTCCTCCACCAATCTAAAATGTCTTCCGAGCTGGCAGTTCTTGGTTTTCTCAGGTACTCCTCCAACTCGTCTATCACTAAGCCTTGAAGACAAGATCCAGATGACGTCGAGGGACATTCATAGAGTTTATCAAAGTCTATAATGTCTTCATCTTCATCACATACTTTATTTTCTTTTCTTGGCAATTCCAGAGATTTGTTCAGTGAGTGTAGACTTTTATATTCTTCATAAAGTTCATTGAACTTGCGCAGACTTTCTGTTTTAAGTTGCTTCCCCCACATTGTCAGGTCAAAAGTCTGAGCCTTATGCCTTGGGTCTAAAATTAAAGAAGTACAATAAATCCAGTTGCTCTTCTTATAATGTTTAAGCATTTTGTCTCGAGCTGCTTGGAAAGCTAGAATGAGCCTTTCATCCACTTCAGATCGATTAGGTTTCTCATCTAACTGTTTTACCATGGATTCAATTTTATCTAGCAAGAGATTGAATGATACAATGACTAGCGGTAATGTAACATATTTGTCTCCACCAAGTTTTGTACTTAAAAGTTTAAAGTTTATTAGAAATTTATGTAATTTTTCGAGTACCTGCCATTCACTAGCTGTGATTTGAAAATCATTCAATTCGGTGACAGAACTGCACAATATGTTAATGCCCGCTCTCACTTTTAAACCAAATCCAATCATATCATGTGTGGAATTCCATCTTGTTGGACAGTCAAGAATGGCATTTATATTTGATGGCACGCCAGCTGCTTCACAAGCAGACTGAAACTTCTTCTTCACTATCTCACTTCTTTTTATTTTACTGGAAATACTGCGTAACTTTGTTACAGATGTACGCGAGTCAGCAATATTTGGTGCATATTCTTCATCTTCCTCAGTTTCGTCTGCATAGTCTTCATACTGCTGATCTTGCGCGTTAGTGTCAGACTCACAGTGTAATGCTAAGGTCTCTAATAAATCTTGTACACCAAGGTTTAAAATGTGAGCAAAGCACCGGAAATGTTGATTGTCTGAATCAAAGTGTGGCAACTGTTTGCCCAGTTCATACATAAATTTGGTATTTGCAGTTGCGTTGTCGACCGTGATACCTTGTATTTTATCAATTATGCCATATTCCAATAAACATTCATGGAAAATCGTTGCAATATCTTCCCCAGTATGTCGACCGCGTGATGGTATAAAATCAAGAACTACAGATCGATACTTCCATTCGTTGTCTATATAATGCATAGTAACCCCGTAGTAACTCCTACCAGCAATTGACGTCCACCCATCAATGGTAAATGACATTTTAGATGATAATTGTTGAAGTCGTTCCTTGAGATTAAATTGGAGCTCTTCAAATCGCTCTTTGACTTTCCTTCTAAGTGTAGACCTTTTAGGAAACTCCATATTAGGGCAAATACGTCGAAAATATACTTGTGTAGCTTCGTCATCGAAAAATGAGAAGGGAAGATATTTTTTCACTACCCAATCAACTGTAGCTGTCGTGATGTTGTCACTGCTGTTTTCCGACTGAAATAAAACAATAAATCTTGTGTTATTATTTAAAACATACTAGGTTTGAGCGTTTAGGAGGAGGAGGTTTGTTGTTGTTAAATCGAGAAAATCGTTAAATTGACATTTGTTATATTAAGGTTGCACTGTACTGTAATTTACCAAAATAAAGTACTTAGTTGTTACTGGCCGATTATGAAAACAAATGAAAATATAGGTGTTTATAAAAATATTTAAGACGATAATTACATACTTAATATGTCGCACCCCTAGATGAAAACACCACTAACTCAAAAATACTTACGTAAGTTAATGGCGTTTTTGAAAGTATCGCATGAACAGCTACGCGGAGTTAAAATTCCCGTAGCGACAATTTCGACCATTGTTAAAAATGACGCGAAATATGTACCTATGTATTACTATTTTATCAATATCTATAAAATATTCCGAAGTCAGTTTAAAGTCATTTGTTCAAAAAAGACTTTTTTGAGTTCCTGGAGTTTTCATATAAAAAAAATATATTCTTACCTGTCCACTTCTTCCAGCGGTTACTAAAAAGCTTGTGATATCTCCACTTAATTTTGGTTTAACAGGAAGAAATATTTGTGATTCCTTTTTGTGGAAAGATATTAGATGTTTCCTTAAGCCTGAAGTGTTTCTGTTTTTCATTTTTATTTCAGTCTTTTTATGTTGGCACAATTTACACAAGGCAGTTTGGGATGCATGAATTATTTCGAAAAACTCCTCAAATTTGCTTTTGGGTCTTTTAGATCTGTGACTCAAACTCTCGTTACTCGGACTAGAATAATTTGAATCTTCGTCACTCATATTAAATTGTACACGTGATACGTTTTTAGAAAACAACAAGAATTAGTAAAAACAATTATTAAGTTAGACTCGAAGCACAGCTCAATTGGAAATGACTGGAATTAAAATAATTCCTTTGTTTATAGTACGTTTCCTTGCTTTCTACCGCGCCGCCTCGCCACGTGCCGGCTCTATTAAAAGGATGCCGCCGCAAATCAAACGATGCCGCGTGCGGCGTACAAACACAGATTATTACCTACTTGTACAGACGCGACGCGTGAATAAAATATATGTAAAGAATTAGTGCCAATCACTATTCTTTACATATAAGTGAATGTTTTGGCGTACATCTATACTAATCTATACTAATATTATAAAGCTGAAGAGTTTGTTTGTATGTTTGATGACAGAAGTTTTAAAATAAATAAATAAATCCTGAACGTCACTATACCTCCAAAGTTACTATTCTTCGTGGGCGAAGTCGCGGGCACTGCTTGTAAATACTTTTTTTTTTTTTTTATTTATTTTTTTTTATTTATTTATTTCATATACAAGAAAAAAAAATACAAAGATACAATTTAGTCCCACAAAACCGACTTGTCGGTTTGACTGAGGGATCTTTAGTCTCTTAGCTTATAATTATAATTATGTAGGTATATAATACAACTATAACTGTATCAGGTAAAGTTAAGTGCACAATAATTGGATTTAGACTGAATTACAACAAACTGAAGGAAAATTTAGCGGTGATAATAATAAGATACAATTGTTGTAAGATATAAAATACGTGTGTAAAAAACAACCACGCCTCCGAGCCCTCAGATGGGCTCGGAGGCGTGGTTGTTTTTTACACACGTATTTTATATCTTATAGAAATATTGCATTGTGAATGCAAAAAAATAAATAAAAACATACAATTGTTGTGTTAAATAGTAGTCATCAGATAATCTTTTAATATTTTTTTAAATTTATTTTTATCCGTTTCACATCTAATAGTTTCGGGCAACGAATTAAGAAGATATGGTATACGCTTCTGTAAAGTTCTGTCACCAAAATAATTTTGAACCCTAGGAATTACAAATTTCTTTTTTGAAGTGGCTCTAGTGATCTGGTTATGATTTATGTATTCAAAAGTGGAGACACACTCTCGGCTGCCGTGATTATTTACTAATAATAAATCGCAGGCTTTTTATTTTATTAGTAGGTAAGTACCTACGCTTTTTATATTATTTTATTAATTATGTAGAATTTTTTTACACGTTTCAAGTATATTTAAAAGTGGCTACAATATTTATCAAACGGGTGATATTTGAACACTTTTTTGCTATTTTTTCTTGTAAAAACTTAAGAAATATAATGACTAAATGTACAATAATAGTACCTAAGTAATTAGTTTAAAACCATATAATCAATATTATAATATATACTTACTAGAATAAATTATTATGACATCTACTACCTATCCTTACCATTTTATTCTAATCATAATACTACTTGCGTGATCAGTATAATGTATTCATTTTCATTATAAGCACTCTGAAACTTATTTATTCTTTGGAACACCTGTAGGTACTCTTAAAATTCGAAATTATTTTGCATGAGTATACCTACGCCTACGCCCTGTGGCGGCAATCAAATAGTGTCAAATGTTGTGATTTCGGCGCGGCGGCAACGATTGTTGTATATGATTTCAAAAGAAGCCGCCGGCGCGTGTATTATAACCATGTGCTTCCGAAAAGCAGCAAATTTCTTTGAGAAGTAAGTACAAAACCTTTGATGCCGCATTATCAAAGTGCCGATGGTTAAAACATAACTATGCATGCACTCAGTTTGATTTTAATGGATATTTTTTTATTCGCTATGTAGGTATGTTTATGGTATTAGTCGTAATGCGCATAGATCCAGTTTTTCATATTCTTTGATACAGTTTTTTGCGTCTCATAGAATTCCTAAGCGTACCTATACACCGAACTGTTACACCTAACTACTCCGTGAAATAGCGCTAAGTCCTAGCTGCAAGACGCAAGAGTCTTGCAGGCTTAGTCTTGTTCTTGCTCAAGTCTTGCACGGTCAGTCTTGGTCTTGGTCTTGCTAAAAATACGCGGTCTTGTTCTTGGTCTTGGTCTTGCAAAAACGCAAGAACAAGACCAAGACTGCAAGACCAAGACTGAATTTGGGCAACACTATTTCTAAGTACAGACTATTGTGAAAAAACGTCGATCAAACAAGTCAAACCACCCAAAATGACTGTTTTCTTTTTTAATTTCGGACTTTAAATACAACCGGTATATTTAAATATCAAAAAGAAATATTAGTCAGTTAATTTTTTATTTTAACTATAATATCAACTTTGTTTCAAATATAGGTAAAACATGAGAAAGGGCTTAAACTTACATATGAATTATACATACAATTGATAATAATTTATTAATTCAAATTATGTTCAGTTAATTTGATTCACTAAAATAATTTTCTCCTAAAGATGAGGGCCCCAGTGTTCAATTCAAGGGGTACCTTTCAACACCCCTGAAACATAATTGCTACATCCCTGGCTCGCGTCATAGATAACTTTTACTTTTTTATCTATGGTCGCGTATACAAACAGTTGACATAAAACCTATTTCGGAATGTTGCCACATCAAATATACGAATGTGGTAGTAACAATCAAAATAGTTAACAAAAAAGGGTAGGTTTAATTTCTTATTATAATGTAATGGCAATGTTAGATTGATTCTGAAGATTTCTTTGAAAAATGTTTTCTTTTGTTAAATTCAAACAGACGATGATTGGCAAGAATATTTAATACCATTGCGTTTATTGAATATCAGTTTGGAAAATCAAAATGGCGAAATGGAAGTAACCAATGCTTTCGCTATTGCTACAGTTATTGACTTCTCAACAACATTTCATATCGCCTTTAAAAGCGATATTACTTTGATCGGGCCAGTAGATAAGCCCAAATTGATTTTTGTTTTTAATAAATTTTTTTTTAAATTATTATTTCTTAGTCTTGTTTTGCCGTCCCCATTTTTTCATCGGATAACTAGACTACAAATAGACGCCACCGTTATATAGTTTTATGATACGTACCGCTAAGGAGTGGAACTCTTTGCCTGAGTCTGTGTTTCCTGACAAATACAATTTAGGGGTCTTCAAGTCACGAGGAAATAGATATCTTCTAGGCAATTAATACAAAATTGTTATTCAAATTTAGTGTATTAATTAACATTATTAATATGATATCTATATTACATGCAAGCTATAAAATCTTCAAAAAAAATCATGCAACAATTTTCTTTAATTAATGTTAATTTTATAATATTTATACACTTTACTGCTAAAGTTCATATCTAAATCAGCATTTACTAGAAAAAAGATCAATATGTTTCAGATGTCACACGAAACAAGAACCCCCGATCTATCGCTATTCAGGCTATATTTCTTCGATCTTAGCACGTCTTACATATTAAATCAAAAGAAGACACACTTGAAAATTGAACACGTCTTAATTGAGGTCACGGAAGATCATCAACAGAATGCAATTTCTGTCTTTTGAAATTTTTCATGTTACAGAAGTTGCGCACGCAGCATGCAACGAAAAGCGACACCATGAAGTTAGCTGTTAAAGTAAATAGGCTAACTTCAAGATATCTCATTCAAAACTTTAATAAACAAGTATAAATTCTGTCGCTCGTACGTAAGAACACTCACGCTTTTTAGTAAAACATATATAAATCATCATCCTTTTTATACAAGCCCGTCGCTTAAACTTTTAACCTGGCCTTTTTTCAGGACATCCATTTGGTCCATGAAAGTTCGTCTTGGTCTATCTAGTAAAACAATCTTTGAATATAGTAATATTACTCGTTTGTCATATTTAAAATGCAAACAGCATACAAATAAGCATCCGTGTAACCTCATGGTCCATGAACACTCGTTGCTAATAACAAGGTATCGAACACATACTTGCGAACCGTTCCTTTGACCACCCGCTCTCGGTCACTGGTCGCAATTTGTCGCCAGAGCAACTGCATATTAGATGCAATCGGTTGCGCTCCAGCTCCTTCTCTTTGCTAAGAATTTAGATAAAAACCTCTTTGAAATTGGCAGTCCATTAATACCACTGTAAAAAAAAAAATATTCTTAATAAAAACAGCTAAAAAAACTTGTAAAAAGGTTAGACTTTTGGAACTGTAATAGTAACTATAATACTGAAATGAGACCTTATTTTAAAAAGAGTAAAAGAAACGAAGGCGATGGTAGAAGAAAGACTGACAGACATACACGTTGTGAACAGGAATGACCCGGATTCTTTCTTCCTTATGAGTTTATTGCCGTCGATATAGTAATATACTATAATTCAAAAAGTGCAACCTCTTTAGAAGATTTTTTTTTAAATAAATCAAAGAGTAAACAGAACTCGAAACCCGTTTTTAAAAGCAAATAGGTTGGACTTTTAGTATTGACGCAAACTTTTGGAACTATAATAAATTTAAAAACAAGTTTTTAAATTATAGTTCCAAATTCCAACCTTTTTACAAGATTTTTCTTTAATAAAACAAAGAGCTATCGGAACTCAAAGACCGTTTTAAAACGCAAATAGGTTTCTTTTTAAATAGGTTGTTACCAAACAGTAAGGTCTGTGCACAGATTAAACTTCAACGAGGCTCGAGGTCTGACTATATTAGATGGTTTAGGATAACAACTATTTTAAAATGACACTCGATTAGTAATAAATTGTATGCCGTTAAGGATCTTTGTTAATTACATTAGTTTGCATCCGAAATCGTCAAGTTCCGTCGCTAAATGATCGAATTTGGGAATCGGGCTGCTGTTTTGCATAATTATTGAATAAGACACCGGATATGGGATGCATTTCCTCTTAACCTTTGTGAGATAAATAAATATGCGTGTTTTTTATTTTATTTCCTCTAATATAAATATAAAAAACAAATTGTAAAAAAACTGTTATTCTAGTTGTATTATAATTTATAATAAGTTACCACATCCCTAACAGAACTTCCTATGGCTTTGTTTATATTTGTTAAATTAAATTATTTAATTTTCTTTAAAAAAATGTTTTTACTATGTCATATCTGGACTCCATAATTGACATAAATATTTGATTTTTTCTTCAATAACTTTTTTTTGCAACTGTATAATTTTAATTGAATTTTACAAAAGTTTATTATATTTTTAGATTAAAAATAATGTAAAAAAATCAGAATAATTAATTTAAAATCAAATTAAAATAACAAACATTCACATGTCCGATGATGGCAAGACAGACGGACAAAATTACAAATGTTAACATTTACTTATACTCTGTTTTCTGTGAATGAATAAATAATGGGAAATATTTAAATTATCCTCAATAAAATAATAAATAATCACCTAAATATTACAATTGGTAACCTAAAGGTTAGGTTAGATTGCCAATTTTTTTGTCGATCAATTACTATTATTAGGGTTCCGTAGCCAAATGGCAAAAAACTGTCTACCCGTCCGTATGTCATAGTCCTTTTTTACCGAAACTGCAACAATTATACTGTTTAAACTTGGTAAGCTCTAGGTTAGTAACTCTGTGAACCACATTAAGATTTTCACACAAAAATAGAAAAAAAACCAATAAATTTTGGGGGTTCCCTATACTTGTGTACGAGTTGAGTGGAATCGAATCAACACGTTTACGACCAGATTATGACGGAGCGCTTCTATGTCTATTCTGCCCAGCTGTGAGGGCGCAGAGGCAAAAATACTGAGGCAGGGTATTTGTTGACCCCACAAATTAGTTCTAATGATTTTTTTTACTTTTGTATTTTTTTTTTCACATTATTCGTCCCTAATTTTTTTCTGTTTCTTTGAGTGTGCGTGTATAAATGGCAATAAATGGCTTTTATTTCATTCTTTCTTTCTCCTTCCTTTCAAAGTTACGATTAAAAAACATTAGCTCTATGGTATTTCCCATTGAAACAAAAAGCGCGCGCTTTTTGAAAGTTTTCATTGTTATGGAATTTTAAAATTTACTAAACATTATTTTTTATTTTATTTTGTAATACGCTCCGCTCCAATATATGGTACGATTGAAGCTTTATGCTTAGCGACTCAGATTTTAATGGGGAAATAACCGAAAAAAGGTAAAACCACTCATATCTTTTCATTCAATTGTACAAGACGGAAAAGGAACTGGCGACATGAGATTCCCACAGCGGGCAGGTCCGGTCGGAAGGCAATCGGACACCGAAGCCCTACGTGACCGCTTCCATACTGTAACTTTAACCCAGCTATATTTAGACAGCTCGGAGAAATAGCCGCGTACGAAACCTGGAGGTATACCATCCACAAAGCTTATTTAAATAACATTTTAAGAAAAAAATCAACTTGTGTCAGTTGTCAGACAGGACTCGAATCCGTATCCCTGCGCTACCCGGGCGTAAAAATGCGCAACATCCGTAAAATAGTTTATTTATTCAAACCATTTATTGGATCCCATGGATCAGCTTCAATGGCGCGATGTCTGTTACGCCATAACTTTCCGAGTTCTTAACCGATTTTAATAATTTTTGTGTGGAATCGAATCAACAGTTTAGGACCAGATTGTGACGGAGCCGGAATTATGAAATTCAAAAAATAAATAATTATGACAAAAATCATTAATTCTATGTGATTTCCTACAGACACAAAAAGCGCGTGCTTTTTGAAATTTTTCATTGTTATAGAATTTTTTAAATTTACTAAACATTGTTAATTATGTTTTAATATTACGCTCCTCTCCAATATATGGTACTAGCGTAGCTTTCTGCTTAGCGACTGTATCGCCTAATATTATTTCTTACATTTACACCAATTAGCCTAGTCTAAAAAGTATGGTTCCCGGCATTTAAGTTGAACATGATTTTGAAATCACGTGACATGCGCAGTAGTGAATAATGTACCTAAACTTGCTACTGCGCATGTCACGTGATTTCAAACTCATGTTCAACTTGTTTGCCGCATATTATAAGCACTGTAAGACTTGTGTTATGAATACTAGAGTAATGGAACGTACATATAAGATATTTTACATTATTTCACACGTTTATTTCTTACACATCCGTGCACATTACACATTTAAATAAAACAACTTATTTAAGGCTTAATTAATATTTAATTCTGACGTATCGACGCAAGGTGACTCAGGTCGTCATCAGGGATTTTAGCGGTATCCGAATAGAGTGTTCTGAACACTGTTTTTCTTTTCTGTTTTAAAAGTTAAACAAGAAACTGTAACACTTTGAATCTGTTTTAGAAAATATCGGTTCATAAGTGTTAATATCTGTTACAGGCAATAAGGTTCACATTGGCATAACTATGCGACAGCTCACTAATGATTTGAGCACTTTGAAATACCTATCTGGGTGTACTGTGTGTACACATAGATAGTTAAACGTAAAACAGTTTCTAACAGATTGGTAACAGAAAACATTATATCTGTTACACTTTTATAAGTGTTCGACGCAGAACAGGTTCAGAACACCCAAATAAGTGATACAGGAATAATTCTGTAACAGATTCAATGTGTCACCCTTATGAAAGTGTTTCCTTATAAAGGTGTTTTTGAATCCCTGGTCGTCATATATTTTCTTCTACCTTCACAATATTTTAATCGGGCACCTCGCCCGAATTTCTTTCGCCAGTTCTTCTCAGAAGGGCCTCCTTGTTTCCGAACTGGTAGTAGAGTCAGTAGTGTACACCGTAATCGTAGTGAAAATTGAATAACTAAATAAAATGCAAAATAAAACAATTTTGTTTTATATATGTTAATTGGTGCCTTGATGCTGCTACTTAACTAACTTGCTGGATCTTGATTAATGATAAATCCTTGACGATTATAAAATATTTAATTACTTGATATAGGTACGAGTTCACAATTGTAATGATATGAGTGACATGACTTGACTTATTATGTTGAGATATATAGATATAAAAATGCTGACGCGGTGACATACTTTGTGCGGTGTAAACCGTACAATATAAATTTTAACTGTTAAGGACGTGATCACGGCTTCTGTAAAGTCGAAAGGTCATGTTAAATATAAATTATGCACACATAACCCTAAATAAGTTGTACTATTGAAATTAATTAATAACACAAAAATTTGCCCCTTCAGGGACTCGAACTCAGGACTGTCGGTACGAAACGATCGCTACCGTTGCACCAAACAGTAGTAATATAGCAATCGATACTTCTAAAGTATTACACGCGATGTTGTATGTAGTAAGTAACACCTAGAAGATGAAGAGATTAATAAATACTGAGTTAACAGACAGGGTCAGGTAATTTCCTCTATTGTTGCATAGAAAAACATTATTAAAAAGACAGATAGAAGATCTTTCACCGTACTAGGTAATCTTAAATAGATTTTAATCCAACCCGTGAGTCGTACTTTGTATAATATACTTAGAAACTGCTAATGCGTGATGTAGAGTTTTTATATTCCCGTTTTTGGAGCTAACGCCATCTGTGATTCGCAACATCAATCTCACTTCATGTAGCGATGTTATGTGTGAATAGGAGGCGCCCCCTGCACATATGTAATTTTATTGGTATTCTTAGTATTAGAGACGTTAAGAGCGGTGAAGCGCGACGCCTTCCAACAGCAGATGTGACTGCATCTGTTCTGTCAACGACCTGGGGGAGATTTCTAGCTTTTAGAGCTGATATGGCTATGATATGGCAAAGGTTTGCCTCCTTCAAAACACGGGGTAACAGCTTAGTAAGAATATTAAGGATTGTATGTAATTGTCATGATTTCTCTCACGCCAAATTTTTATGAAGGCAGTAAGAATGTGTATCAATATGTCAATAGAATAAATTTTAATTTGTTTGTCTCTAAAATGCAAGAATAATGTAAAAAAGCATATATTTTTTATTATTAAAAAATGTAACCAGCGTAATATAAATTTAAGAATAAAAATAAATAAATTGAGACTGAAAGAACTTCTTTCTTTGTTCGTATATAGTAAAAAACGTCTGTGAACTTATGTACACACGTAAGAAGTTATACTTCTTTAGCGTAACTAAACAAAAATAACTTGCAAAAACCACTTTTATCACGATTATTGTTATTATAATATTATATAACTTATAGTAAACCACCATATATAATATAAAATCACACACACACATGTTTATTTACATACAAATATAGTTGATGTCTCCACTGATATTAAACACGTGTTATACCTTGAACACAGTTATGAGTTCTCACGAAGACTTAGACAATTAGCGGCCAACTTCATCCTGTCGCATTTAGGTGTCGGTGTGCGCGCTTCGTAAAGATTCACTTTCATAATTTTTCCCAAACGTGCCAAAGAAGTATCACTTCAAAAAATATTAATTCACCTATCAACCTGTGAACATGGTAGTTTAAACATCTGAATTTTGGGGCCAAACGAATATACAAGGACCTTAAAAAAGTTATCAAAAGAGGTCGAAATGCTGGTCTGTACCTTACACAGAGAATAAGTTTAGTAATATAACGAGATAACGCTTAAAGTCGTCTTAACAACAAAAAAAAACAGTGTCTATAGATGTTAGTGAAAATTTTACTTAATTTCTATGCTAGTCTCGATTAAATTCCATATTTTTATTCATCTCTGTACAATTTAAAATCAAACTAGCTAAGATGTAGCTAATATTTCGATAATAATTGCTCATAGTGGTAAGGATGGCTTTTGAATGAATCCTTAAGTTTCTATACACATTAATGTATTTCTGTGTGTACAATAAAGAATTTATATGCCATCATTCTAAATACATTAAATGTGTTCACTAAAATTAACCATCTAAGAAGGTACATAGTTCACGAAGTTCGAATACATTGGCATACAATGGCTAATTCAAAAGAAAGCGCGCTTTTCGCCAGGAGGACTTGTTTTTATAAAAAGTTTGAATTTCGAACTCGTAACAAAGTTTTCAAGTATCATGTTATTACTCTATGGTACGTAAAAAGATATTATGCAACAGCACCTGGGCTTCACCTGCCGACCACACGTGCTCAGAGTTTATTGGCCGATTATGCCCGTTAATCTTGGTGCTGCTGTGGATTTTAAGGGAGTTTAAATGCCACCTTTTTGCGATCACACGATAGAAAGTATAATATAAATTTCTTTTAATAAAAAAATGCGTGTAATTCAGCCAGTGTAATTTTTTTGTGGATACTTTCTTTCTCTCCCCTTTGATAACATTTGCTTTTGGTTTACAGTTCGTTAAAATGATTTTCCATTTTATTATCTGAAACATTTACGATTTACCTTGCTTATATAAAAATATTTTTGAAAATAATAATTCGTTTTATTGTATAGATTTTTATATAGGAGTACCTTCCAAATTCCAATTTACTTCACACAATGTCCAGCATATATAAGCAAATTAACAACTATAAAAACAGACATTATTGATTCTTTCTTAAAATTAAAAAAAAACTTGAAAAATGGCTGTAAAATCAACCTCTCCTTTGTCCAGAAAAAAAAAACAGTTGCGCGAAAACCACAAAGTTTGGCGCGTAAAATAACGACCTCTAACGTCATATTGACATGTCTCAGAACATACGGTATAACGAAGGATAAACAGGGAACCGTTTGAGGAACAGTTCAAGGGGTGTGTCATGTCACGAGAATGATTTGTCACGTCAAAAATTAGATTAATAAAATTCTGTCTTTGACAATATTAAACGGCAAACAATATATAGACTGTTTTTTTGTTTTTGAATAAAGAATTTGTTTTTGAATCTATTAGCATTGACCGATAATGGATTTTTCGAAATTTGTAATAAGCAATAACACACCATCAATAATAATAATAATTGTTACAATCACACCAATTGGCTTAGCCCAAAATACTGAAAGACTTGTTATGGATACTAGGGTAACGGATATATGATACATAGATATACATTTATGTAATATTTATAGAAATATATATAAAACGTTTATTTATCACATAAAAATCCATCTCTTTCGGATTCGAATCGGGAGTGGTTGACCACAGATCCACGACCAGAATATTGTATGTAATGTTTCAAAAATGAAACGTTTTAAATATATCTAGCTACTATAAATAGACGTTACTATAAAGAACCTTATTTTTTTAAATTAAAATCTTTCATACTAAATATTAACTCAAAACTCATAAGCAAAAACAAACAAAAAAAAATATTTAAGCTATCTATTTCAACCATAGACATAATGTCTATATTGTTAAAAAAAAGTTTGTGTAACAGTTCATTGTACCACATGTTGTATAAATGTAAAATTCAAGCATGCCATTTAAAAAGAGGCTGTCACAAAAAAAAATCGATTGCAAGTATCAAGTAAAGAGCTAGGGAGACAAAGGAAGTGTAGGAGATAGGGGAGCAAGAACAACACCTGTGCTATACGCCGAACGGAGCTAGTTGATACTTGTTGAACTTAATTGCTTCAGCCATTTCGGTGTTATTGATCCCATTATTGATAAAAATGATCGTCAATACCTGTTTTATATGAAATCGCGTTTAAAATATTACTACTATACGTTATAATTACATGCAGTTCGTTACATGCAGTCATCTTCACAATCGCAGACCAAACGCCTTACTGATCGATTTCAGTTCAATTTTTGTTTACACAGTTAAAAATGAATGTGTGGGTATGTTTACTAATGTCAAAATAATAAGGTAGCAATGTTTTTTAATGGGTAAACAATTCCGTTCATGTTATACGCTATGCATACCAATTATGGCAAGAATAACTTTTTAACTCGTGCATGCAAATCTTATGATAGTATTTTTTCTCGAATTGATATATTTGCTTTGTCATATGGACAGTTTAAAAGTCAAATTAAATAAGTATTAGAGAACAGTCCAAATTACTATTTAAAGAACCTTTTGGTTTTTTCTTCGCTTAACTTTAGTTTTTAAGGCCATAGTTAGTTGTCGTATATATATTTTTATATGTGTATTCAATATGTGTTGTGTATAAGTCTAAAATTATGCATGTTTCCCTCGAAAATAAAAAAAAATGTTTACAAACGACCATAGACAAGAATTTTTTATTTGAAATATAATTTAGTTATTTTTTTCAAACTATTTGACATTGGGTGCGTCTGGCAGAAAAAAGCGATTGACGGCGCTCGCTAGCGCTGAGAAACAAACTATACAGTTCTCGGCAAGGACACGATTTCTAACTTTCGCAGCGCTGACGTTTTCCGCTATTTTGCTTAGATAAGTTTGTTTACAAAATTAAGCTAACCGGTGGTTTTGTGCCATCATTAAAATAGTAGTAGTAATCTCGTCTTCTTCAATATTGTCATTCACTAAACTATTCAATATATTATTCATAGTTTAAAAATTTTTTACTGCATTTGATAAAAATATATTTAATTGATGTCATGTTCCCCCGTGACAGCTAAGTTTGCGTCCTAACAGAAAATAGTCATTTAGCGCTCATGAGCGGTCGCCATTTTGTTTTCGAGCGCTGTTGAGCGCTTTGTTCTGACAATCGTACCCATTATTTTTTAACATTTTTAATTATGACATCACGTATATTTATTTTATTGTTATTTAAACTGTAACTGTATATGAACTGCTGGTGTGGTGGAAATGCACTGCTGTAAAATAGCAAGTGTATGGAAAAAAATATTGACACGTTTTCAATAGTATATTTTGTCATAGGTATGCTTCAAATCAAAAGCACAAATCTTAAAATAATTTATTCAGTATAAGTTAATTACAAGAGCTTATGAACGCCAAAAACCTACGACGGGAGACCTGTACTGAGAACTGCCAAGAAAATCAGTAAGGACTGTTTATATCTCGTTATTTTTTTTAAATCGTCAAATAATATATCTTACAAACGGAAAAAGGAGTGATTCTATTATGGTTCCTTTTTAACCCTGTTATAAGTTTGACCGATATGTGTGTTTCTGTGCGTCTGTCTGTGCGGCCGTATCTCTTAAAAAAGTTAACAGCTTCATATGTGTTTTTTTTTATTTGATAGCAGAATTCCTTGCGGTAAATCTTAGATGTATGTACATTATTTAAATCAGTTTAGTCATTTCAAGGTCAATAGCTATTTTATTTGCAATGGGATCTTAATTAAATTAACTCCGTTACATAACGGTTTCTTATTTTCCTTTTGAGTATGGAACATTAACAAGAAGAAATAAACCTTGCATGACCTTCCATGCTTTGAAGACAACCTAATTGTCCTGCCAGTAACCATTTAGTTAACCTTTCGACGTACTAAAGAAGAATTGCATCAAAAAAATTAAATTGAAGCGATTCCTCTAAGTCACTGGATGCATCTTGGCTGTTTAATCTTGATGGAAATTATAAAAAAAATAACGTATCAAACGGCGGCGGTTACTTGGAAAGGGAAGTACAACCTTTTTGAGTCTCTTCAAAAACGGGTGGCTAAAATTTATATTGTTTCTCTTCGTTGTTGAAATTACATGGGTTTCTTTGTATATCAAATGAAATTGAGATTTTTTGTTGCACACTGTAACACTTTATTTCCCACAGAGTACAGATCAACCAACAATCGGAATAGAGGTGACAGAAAATGCAGATTATACAAAATTAAATTCATACAAGTGCTGCCCTCTGACAGATCATCAACTGAGTCTTATTTTAATATGTTAAATAAAATTATATATTTAACAGTTTCCGACTGTTTTTTCATTAAAAACTTATTATTTCTATGCACAGTTACGGATAATTTGGGTTAACAGTTATATCACCTAGAGAAAATTTAATTAATTACGTTTAAATATTATTAACGAAATATTGAAGATATATATTTCGTTTAAAATACAGTTTCTGAGGAAACGTAAGAAGAAAAGTCCTTTGAATAACGACGATACGATTTAGGTTGTGACGCGCCTGCCTAGAAGATACCGTGACTTGAAGAGCCCTAAATTGTATTTATCAGGAAACGCAGACTCAGGCAGAGAGTTCCACTCTTTAGCAGTACGGATTACAGAATTGGAGCCAAAACGCTTAGTGCGACTCTTTGGTATATCAACTATATAACGATGGCGCCTATTTGTAACTCTGGTTGTCCGAAGAAAAAATGGGGTCGGCGGAACAAGGTTGTGTAATTCTGCTGCACACTCTGAAATGTATACTACTAGGCGATGCAGTCGCTAAGCATAAAGCTACGCTAGCACCATATATTGGAGCGGAGCGTATTACCTAAAAAAAAAGAAAAAAAAAATTGTTTCCATGGGAATTTTTACGAATTTCAAAATTCAGGCTCCGTCACAATCTGGTCCTAAATGTGTTGATTCGATTCTACACAAAAAAAATTAAAATCGGTTAAGAACTCTGGAAGTTATGGCGAAACAGACATTGTGCCATTGAAGCTGATCCATGGGAGCTCCAATAACAAACGGAGAGGCACGAACGCGTGTTGATACCTATAATCTAAGACCCAGAGTTTTAAGAGAGTTAGTAAAAGATCTTAATCTGGCTTAACACATGCCCATATCACTCACTGTCATAAGTAGTTCAAAATATTATTAAAATATAATTAATTTATAATGTGTTTTGTTTTAGTGTTTGTTTTTGAAGAGTAAATTTTACTTGTTATTCCCTACTTTGTAAATGATTTGCTAACATAGTTAGGCTTACAAACTAGCATGTAACTACACTCGAGAGCAATGAATCCGGGTCACTTAAAGAATCCTAAAAATCTCGGAAACTAAAAATGCTAGGTTAATGCAATAAATTGTATTTAATAGACAATGTAATACTCCTTAAATGAAGGTATTAAAACTTCTTAGTTATTGTAAAGTTATATCATAAAAAAATCAAATTTGAAAAAGGGCCACTTTCGAAGATGGAACTACGAAATTACAGCATTTGGTTTTGCTTTTGTTTGTAATCTGTCATTTATGTTTGTACATAAACCATGTTGATAGTGCTCTATATTCATTATTCAAGCTGAAATTATGTCGCTTACGCCTGAAGAATGCACCAGAATACTTACAATGCTGGAAACCGGCCGGAGTCAGCGCGATACAGCCAGGACTGTCGGTGTGTCGCTGTCAACAGTACAAAGAGTTCTCCGACGTTACGAAGAAACTGGTTCTAACCTACGCAGACCAGGAACGGGCAGAACCAGGTGTACCACAGCACGAGAAGACCGATACTTGGTGAACACCATGCTTCGAAATCGCTTTCTCACAGGAACTGAACTCACCAATAAGTTTCGACGCCTCGGAGGAAGTAACCCAAGTGCATGGACAGTAAGACGTCGGCTTGCTGAATCTAACTTAAAACCCCTTAGACCTGCAAACGGCCCTAAACTGGAGCGTGGGCATCGTATTTCAAGACTAAGATATGCCCAGAGCCACGTAAATTGGAGTATTGAAGATTGGTCAAAAGTTATGTTCTCCGACGAATCAAAATTTATGCTCTACAAGCACGATGGAAGACACAGAGTGTATCGAAGACCAGGGGAAAGATTCAAGCAAGCATGCATCGAAGAAAAAGTAGCCTACGGTGGTGGGTCTGTACTTGTGTGGGCCGGAATTTCTTCTGAAAGTCGCACAGAGCTGGTGATCATAGAAAACGGCTCTTTAACTAGCGTAAGATATGTGGAAGAAATCCTCAATGATCACGTTGGTCCATTTATGGTCAATTTAGGTGAGGATGCTATATTTATGCATGACAATGCCCGACCTCATACAGGTAGGATTGTGAATGACTACCTTCAAGAGATGAACATTACTCGTATGGAGTGGCCAGCGCGCAGCCCGGATATCAACCCGATCGAGCATGCTTGGGACGAGCTAGGCAGATGCGTAAAACAACGAAACCCTCCCCCAATCACGCTTCGTGAGCTCAAAATTGCTCTCACAGAGGAATGGGAGAATATTCCCCAAAATCGTATAAGGAACTTGGTGTACAGCATGCCAAACCGCGTAAACGCAGTAATGGAAGCACGAGGAGGCAATACGAAGTATTAAAATTCAAGAAAATCGTAATAAAGTTCAAACATTTCATGTTTCCTATTTTTGTTTTAAGGAGAGATCAGCAGTTTTTTTCTTTATGTAATTTTGTGTTAATAAAATGTATGGTGACTCATATTTTTTTTACTTTCATTTAAGGAGTATTACATTGTCTATTAAATACAATTTATTGCATTAACCTATCATTTTTAGTTTCCGAGATTTTTAACATTCTTTAAGTGACCCGGATTCATTGCTCTCGAGTGTATATATTGTAATAAATAAATTGACTAGCTACCTTTCGTCTATGCTTTTGAGGTTATCATAAAAAATAATGCCTTAGGTTCGCGATCCCTGGGCGGGCGAGCGACACCTGCGCCCGCGCACGCGCCAACTGTCCCCATCCCCTTCCCCCGCACCCTTCCACCGCCTCCGCACTTCCGCCGCATCCGGGGTGACCGAGGGTCTTTCTTTTTAATTTCTTTACGTTCCTTTTTCGAATTGCTCTTCCTTTTTGTCTGTGGTAAGTGAACCTGTAAGTTTGTGGTTTAGTCATATTCAATTTTGTTTCCCGTTCTTTTAGTTGATAATTTTAAAAATAGAATTATACTCGCATATTTTTGCATGAAGACTTTTTACTCTGTGCTCTGTGCGGCGCTTCTGTAGCGATTCAAAAGCGATGCACAGACGAGAAAAATTAACTTCTTAGAATGCTACCACCTTAATTATAATTGATTAAGAGTCGCTAATCGTCTTCTTACACATCACGAGTCAAACGTAAAAATACGCGTTTGTATTGATTCAAAAACATAAAAATCAATATTTATAAATATAAAACAGTATATTAAATAACAAACTAATAATATATAGACAATTAGTAGATTTTTTTATATTTGAAACTTATTATTATTAGAAAAAAGTAACAGGCTAATTTAGCGTAAAATAAGGTACTGGTAATTAATTTAGGACGTTTAAGTACGGACAACGTCATATCAACTTGTTTTTAAAGTGGGGGATCCCAATTTTTGAGTCCAGTTGGTGGGACTACGTGAGTCCAGGACTCCTAACCAGCGTTTATTGGTGGGACTAAAAACCCCCCGATCAGTTGTACAGAGATCCGGTAAGACCGGCGAAGCACCAGGTCAGGTCAACCTACAAAAACTGTATTTTTCTTAATTGATATTGAATTCTATGTGATGATATTAATAGCTGAAAATCTGATGGAGATATTTTGACAGTTTTTTATTTAGAATAGGTGCGATTTTGATGCCAATCATGCCCGGGGCAAAGACAGAATCCACGATGAAACGAGCTGACCCAGAATGTGCCTATTCACCTTGGCTTTAAAAACAGACGGGTTATAAGTACTCGGAAATACAAACGCAGGGAGGGAGTTCTACTCCTTTACTGTGCGCATTATAAAAGATATTGAGAAGCGCTTGGTGCGACAGGAATAGCAACCAAGAAAGGGTGGAAGCCCGCAGTGTTGATGTTCTGTTGACTGTACCGTGAACCATTTTCAGCTCTAATTCTAACACACTCATGCCACAAGTCTCATGATATACTCTGAGTTTCTTTTTCTGCCACACAATGGAACAGGCACCCACACGGTGAATCCATGGAATGCAAAGAAGTTTGTCTCTCTTTAATGATAATTAAGTGAGAATAAGTCGAAACTATCGCTATAAAGCTAAAATAATAATAAAATTATTATTATATTTCTTACAAACACACCAATTATAGCCTAGCCCAAAGTAAGCACTGTAAAGCGTGTGTTATGGATACTAGGGTAACGGATATATCATACATAATAAATAAAAATAAAATAAATAAAAAAGGCTTTATTTGATTCTGCTACATTGCTTCTTAAATTACTATTTATATAACTATAACACTATGTTTAATTATTAGCAAGGTCCCCAGGTTGGGTAAAGGCCTCCTCCAACGATGTCCACTTCTCTCTATCCTGTGCTATTTGCCACCACTTTGGGCCAGCGACTTTTTTTATTTCGTCCTCCCAGCGTGTTGAGGGCCTTCCTCTCTTTCTCTTTCCTTGAGGTCCTCTCCATATGGTAGTAAATAAGTAATATTAATAGAAATATATATAAATGCCCACGACTCCACAAATGCTCGTATTCATCACACAAACTTCTGCCCCTTCTGGGACTCGAACCCAGGACCGTCGGTGCGAAAGGCAGGATCGCTAACGTTGCACCAAGTGGTCGAATAATTGAAGCACGTTTTATATTGGCATAGCCACAGCTATTATTTATATTAAATTCAATTTTAAGGACAGGGCTGACTGCATTCTCTTTGCGTATACCTTTTTAGTTAATTGCATGTGATGTTACAAAATCAGTGCTTTTTTAAATATTACTTTGTGTAATCGTACACATCCTAAAGATTCTATATATAAATATCTAAGAAGTAGACTTTAAAGTATGTTAAAATAGAGGAAAAATAATCATAAGTTATTTATTAATATAAATAGAACACCTAAATTGAGTTTAGGTAATTTGTTGGTTTGCGAGAATATCGACGCAACTCAAAAATCTGTCAAATTGAACTAAATATGCCAAACGATCTTAAATCTTTGATATTTTATCGTGAACAGAGACGCAACCTACCTATCGCGTCACCGTTCGCTCGTAAGAGATACAATTACATTTTTGACGTGACAACGTCTTATAAATTGGTTTGCCGGGTGACACTTATGAAAAAGTGTAACGCTCGGTAACGTTACGATGAGTCACCGAACGAGAGAGAGGCCCGCCGAATGCCTTGTTTTCACATTATTATTATTATTATTATTACGTATATATATATATATATTAAATATTTAATTTATTAATATAAATTTATATATATTTAAATATTTAATTAATTATATATTAATAATATATTAATAATTATTTAATTTATTATTAAAATTAAAAATATTATATATATTTCAATGATTATAGATTGATTTATAATTTATATTAATTTTTAATATAAATATTATGAATTAGAGAGAGAGAAAATATTAAATATTTAATAATTTATAATAAATATTTTAATATAAAAAAAAAAAAAAAAATCTATGCAATTTTTATTACTTATAAATAAAAATTATTATAGTTTATATAATTTATTATAAATTTATTTTACATATAAATTTTAGTGTTTAATTTTAATTATTTTAATAATAATTAATTTTAATTAATAGTAATTAATATTAAAAATTTAAGAAATTAAGATTTAGTAATATTTAAATTAATAACTAATTTTGTGCCAGCAGTTGCGGTTATACAAAAATTAAATTAAATTTTATTAATAATTAAGTAATAATTTTATTTTAGTAATTAATTAAATATTAAATTATTGAGTGAAATTTTAATTTAGTTTAATTTAATTTTATATTATGATTTAATAAAATTTAATAATAAACTAGGATTAGATACCCTATTATATAGAATTTAAATAAAAAATATTAAAATAATAAATAAGTATTTATTGAAACTTAAATAATTTGGCGGTATTTTAGTTTATTTAGGGGAATCTGTTTAATAATTGATAATTCACGAATAAATTTACTTAATTAATGATTTTGTATATCGTTGTTAAAAAAATATTTTTAATAAAAAATAATCACTCAAATAGGAATTAGTTAAGTTTAAGTTTACATGTACAATGTTTTAGTAAACAAAATATATTTCTATAGTTAAAATTTGTGCAATTCTTATTTTCATTCAATTCCTTGTTCCTATTGTGCAATTTAATTATATTCATATCAATAAATATTCTACCGAGAAAAAGACGTTGTCACGTAAAATCTTCGCCCGTAAAACCGACTTTACAGGCAACCCAATTTTTGGTATGCGATAAAAGATTTAATATGAAATTTGAAAACCTTATTCTATCAAATCAGTTTTTAGTTACGCCCCTATTCACGCAAACCAGCGAATTTTTTAGTGGTCTACTTGCTGACCATGTCTTGCTGTGTTATAAATGAAACCTATCCTATGTCCTAAGTTGGAACAAATCCAGAAAAATTGAAAAAAAAAACATCAAATCTGTTAAGTAGTTTTGGAAGTCATGGCGGTCAAACACTGACAGGTATTTTGGTATAAATATATATATATATATATATATATTTATACCAAAATACCTGTCAGTGTTTGACAGGTATTTTGGTATAAATATAACAGGTATTTTGATATAATTTTGGTATAAGATATATATATATATATATATATATATATTACTAGCTGACCTAGCCACGCATTGCTGTGTTATAAATTAAAATAAAACCTATCCTATCTTTTAAGTTAGATCTAATAACAGATAGTTACGAAGTTTGATCAAAATCGGTTAAGTAGTTTAGGAGTCCATCGCGGACAACAACGTGACACGTAATTTATATATATTGAGATTATTACTAAGTGCTTTGTCTTTTTGTTGTATCTTAATTAATAATTTCTTATATTCGTTATATTCGTTATAATAGGAAAATCAATAAAATTGATTCGTTTTGCCCTCCTTTTCCCGATACTTTTTATAACTTTCATACTCAAGCAACAAACAGCAAAGACCGATCCAACACTCCATCAACGCCTTAAATAGCATCGGCAAAAACGTTAACCAACGGTCACTTAGACCAAACAAAAAGTGTATCAATGCTTGTCCTAAACACAAAGCGAATCATTAAAAAGAGACCACTCCTTTGTCTAGTTACACCGGCCATACATTTCCCATACAGGACACGATCGAACGTTACACATTTTGCAAACAACTGGAACGTTCTCACGCAAAAATTTCACCGATAGATTCAACAATCTATAATAGAAGCACAATGGAATAGATTCGCGAAAGGATTACTAATAATGTCTTGTAAAGAAAGGGTGATATTCTAAAGAAAGGTCAGTGAGATCACCGGGGCGCAGGCTGACCCCATCACTTACGCTGCACCGATTTTTGGGTGTTTAAAATGGCGTAAAGGGTTGTTTTGACCCTTGGGGTCAGCACGGGTTGGCTACCTGAGGTCCGATGAACGGGTCAAACTGACCCTTTCGACAATTAAAACGAGAACAGACGGGTAACGGTTTTGGATAGGAAAATCGCGATAACCTTTCGTATGCAATTTTGCTTTCTTTTATTTGGTCATTTGTAAGTTATTTATACGTTTGATTTATGATAAATTTAATCTCTTTTAAAGTTAATACCAAGTATATAAAGTTACTCTTACAGAACGAGATAGACGAGTGTTTAATGCGTTTTATCTATATCAATCAACCGTTTCTTTAAAAAAAGTATTCAGCTATAATAAGAAGTCTAAAACCCGTAATTAAAAATAATATCTCATGATGACAAAAAATACCTGAATTTAAAATTAAATCCACATATTCTCCCCATAATTACGATAATTTTTAATTTATCAGTTATTAATAAGTAATTATTACATGAACTTTCTTAAAATCACTTAAGTTATTTGAGGGATTCGTACAAGACCAGAACTGAAAAAAAAACATTTTTAATTGAAGATCAAATCGAATATTTTTTACAGAATTCACATGAAATCTTATTCAAAGAGTGATATTTTTGCAAAAAAAACATGGGTATTCTACGATATACCTACACGCAAATAGTTCAAGTGCATATTATACGTAAAAAATGCCATAATTTTCCATCAATAATGTTTGGTAATCTTACGTAATTTCAGGTATATTATTCATACTGATATCGCGACATTGTCAAGGGTCTTTCTAAACCAAGTAAATAGAAAAAAAAACAGCGTCGTTATTTGACGTATAACGGCAGAAATATGACAAAGGAGTTTTAAATAACTAGCCCATTATTCTACATTATATTAAAATCACATAAACACATGCCGAAGGCGAATCCGTTAGACCATTCAAGCAGTTCGGTTCGGACAATGCAAAAAATAGAGCATAGAATGTTTCCCATAAAAATTGTATCAGGCAAGGGTTTGTATGGTCTTTGTTAGGGCAGTGGGAAAATTTGCGTGGTTTGAATAGACCCGTTGCGAAATAGAAATGGGTCAGTTAGACCACCGGTGGATAGACAGTGCACGCATTGTGCTGGTCGCATCGCACGGTTATGCAAATTGGTTTGTCTATGCCATCTTTAAGATGTCGGATGGGTGGACATAGGATTGTGAGTTTGGACAAACAATGGGTTATTTACGGGTGTATTATTGGGGAGATTTGAAGTCTTTGCATTTTGGGTTTTTAAAAAACCGTTATAAAAAATTTAGGCGGCGATAATTGAAAATATGTTTCATTCTTATGTATTTTTAAATTTCTGAATGTTCTAGTGCCAACATTAATTTCAAAAATTTTTTTTGAGTACAAGCCCGGTTAATTAAGAGATCTGGATTTGAGCCCCGCCAGACATCGAGACAAAAATCTCGCAGAAAAAATATAAAAAAAACATAGTCTTAAATCTACGGTGATAAATTAAATGCATACATAAAAGGTAAATAAATACCACTGAAATGAATTAAAAAAAAATTTATTCAAATGCACTTAATACACTCATTTGCAAAAAAAACGGGCGGTTTTTATTTTCATTCATCTTTAAAAAGATACAATACAAAAAAGGTTTCAATCGTTTGTACACGTTACTGGCCGGTTTTAAAAATGCCGTGGTATTTAAAAAAATACGTTCTAAATTCAAATTTTCATTTGATGCTCATTTTTACAGAAAACCCCTTTTTATCCTACATTTTTGGCGCGAAGTTCTAGAAGTTAACATCGACTTTTATAACTTTTATTCAATTTTCATCGATTAATTTCATATCCTTGACTGTCAAAGCTTTATTTATTGCTGTTTGGCTGTATCAAAAATGGTAGATAAAGTGGTAAAAGCTACCAAAATTATCGCGTTGCTTGAAGAGGGCTTCAGCCAATGCTTCGTGGCTAGGAGGCTAAATGTTAGTCGCTCGACGGTCCAAAGGACCTGGCAGCAATATCAGGAGACTGGTTCCGTCGAGAGAAGGCCTGGTTCTGGAAGAAAACCATGTACCCAACCACAGGATGATCGTTTTCTTGTGAGTCGCGCATTGAGAAATCGCAAATCTTCGAATGTGGATCTTAAGAACAACCTCCAAGAAGTAAGAAATGTGCATATTAGTCTATGGACGGTCAGGAAGAGGCTTCTCGCTGCCAATATACGCAGTCACCGCCCGGCCCACGGCCCAAAATTACTCCGTGAGCACCGAGTTCGCAGGCTTAGGTTCGCTAGAAAATGTGAATCATGGACTCAAGAAGATTGGAATAGGGTTTTGTTCTCTGATGAAGCCAGGATATCTCTGTTCGGTGAAGATCGACGTCGGCGAGTGCTAAGAAGACAAGGAGAATGCTTTGCAGAGGCATGTTTCGAAGAAATCACACCTTATGGTGGGGGCTCTGTTATGTTTTGGGCAGGAATAAATTCAATGGATCGTACAGAGTTAGTCTTCATTGAAAACGGCTCACTGACTGGGCATCGATACATAACGGAAGTTCTAATTCCTCATGCACAACCCGCATTGTCCGCTCTAGGTGAAGACTCGATTTTTATGGACAACAATGCTCGCGCCCACCGATCTCGCGATGTTAAAGCGTATGTGCAAGAGGTCGGCATTCGTCGTTTGGATTGGCCAGCTCTAAGTCCCGACCTCAATCCCATAGAGCATGTCTGGGACGTTCTGAAACGGCATGTGAGATCAGTACAACCGGCTCCGCAGACCATCAGAGAGCTGAAGAATGTGATTACTGCGGAGTGGGAACGTATTCCGCAAGTAAGTATCCGGGATATACTCGCTAGCATGCCCAGACGAATTCAAGCTGTGATTTTAGCTAGAGGGGGTCACACTCGATACTAAACATTTATCTGCTTTTACTTTATTAAAGAAAAACAAACAAAGAAAACTTTTTTATTTTTACTTCATGAGCATATGCACTACTAGCGAACATACACTACTAGTGAGGTTTAGCATTATTTCCCATAAATTGTATCAAAATTTTATGAAATACTCATGAAAACGATTATTTTCTTATTAATTTACCAAATTGTAAGGAAAAAACTACTTATAATTATCAAACAAAGCAATATTAACATTTAAAATGGTTCATTGCTTAGGTGCCCGTTTTTTTTGCAAATGAGTTTATAAGTTGCTTTGAATAGTCCAACATTTTTACCTACCACTCATTCAGGACGTCTTTTAACTGACAAGAGGAATGGGCGCAAGAAACTCGTCAGCTTTAACAGAAGTAACGGCATTTACAATATAATACGTCGTCACCATACATAATCCGCAAAATAAAACAAAATTATTATGTTATTACAATAATAGTAGTGTTATGATATCATTTCGTTGATTACAACAAAGTCAACAAGTATCTGTTTTAAGTAATTATCCCTGAACATTGCAATTACATACAGGGAATAAACGACAAATTTAAGAATTTAAGAACTCGTAGTATAATATAACATACATATCTTAATATATATAAATTATGTTTGTCCGCGATGGACTCCCAAACTACTTAACCGATTTTGATCAAACTTCGTAACTATCTGTTATTTGATCTAACTTAAAAGATAGGATAGGTTTTATTTTAATTTATAACACAGCAACGCGTGGCCGGGTCAGCTAGTATACATATATATTATATTTTTTACATTCACACCGATTAGCCTAGCCCAAAGTGAGCACTATAAGGCTTGTGTTATGGGTACTAGGGTAACGGCTAGACATATACATATATTATATGATACATAGATATGAAGTATTGATAGCAGTATACCCAAGGCCTCGGAGCTGTGTTTGACCTTTATATGCGTAATTCAAATCTTATAAAAAGTTACTAATTACATAATTTCCAATTGGAAACTTGTAAGAATATATTCTCTTATTTTCATATTTTAATTATCAAGACGTGAAAATATTGAGAAATTTGTCATGCAATTAACAAAAAACATTGTTAAAAACTTTTTAATAAATAACTAGCTGGCCCGGCCACGCGTTGCTATGGTAACGTTAATTGATTATAAAAACTGTTATTCTTAGGCTTATGGTAATTAGGGTAACTGTATCTATACTAATATTATAAAGAAGTAAAGTTTGTGTGTTTGTATATTTGTTAAATTGTAAGGGGTAATCTCGGGATCTACTGAACCGATTTTAAAAATTCTTTCACCAATAGCAAGGCATATTATTGCTGAGTGTCATAGCACAGTAAAGAACAGTAAAATATCTTCATACAAACGTGCCGCTCTCGGTTTGAATGTGTGCGTGCGCGCCGCGCGCCGTGTCGGCACGCGATTTCACGCACACGCTAGCATAATATATGGGGGAATAAGGTGGCGGCAGTACGGGCTGTGCCGCGCGACTGTGAGCATGCGCGTACGTCACATGACCGCTCGCGATCGGCAACTCTCGCCGGCCACTTACCATAATATTAATTATTACGAGTATCATGACTTCAAAAAGGGGAAAATAATATTGTAGTGTTTTCGGGTGCCTCAATAACGATTTCGCAAACAAATATTCAATCATAATATGCTTTTTATTATATAAATTTAGATCAAGTGCTGCTTGTTCGAAAATATTAACTAAAAGTAAAAGTGAGAACCCTGGGGATCAACGCAAGAGTAGGCTAATAACTCGGCGGGCGGCCTTAGATAAACTACTGTTCTGTATTTACTGTGGTCATAGGCAATATTGAATGCTAGAAAAAATTTAAAGAATTTTGTCCGGGTGGTCGCACGGGTGTGCGAAGCCGGGACGGGCCGCTAGTATGGTAATAAACACACAAAGTATTATCATAATATAATGTACTGATAAATATCTATGGATCATATATGTATGTATATACGTTACCTTAGTACCCATAACACAAACCTTACAGTGCTTACTTTGGGATAGGCTGATTGGTGTGATAAAAAGAAATATTATTACTATTATATTGTTATTATAAATTACTGCCAAATTATTTTCATAGACAAAATGGATTCGGCTGATAAGTAAATTCTCAGGCGGGAATTACGAGAATTTACTTGTGACCGGAGTCGATTTTTTCTATTGTTTTTCTATTAAAATAATTTATCATTTATTTATTTACAATATGGACAACAAAACAGATTAGAATCACAAATACATTTAGGTTAGCAATAAATAGTTATGTGCTAGTTTGTTACCCTAAATATGTTGATAAATCATTTACAAAGTAAGTAATAACAAGTAAAATCTACTCTTCAAAAACAAACACATGAATAAAATTATTTATTTATTTATCAATTAATTTATTTATCTATTAAGTACTACCACATGACTTACATTATCACAATTGTATAGATTTAACAAAGGTTGCAAAAATTCTGATGTATGTCACAATAATAAAGAAAAGATAACATAACAAAATCAAACAAAACAAATTTAAATTGATCCAAAGATTTTGAAAGAAATTCTAACATTTAATTTAATTACATTGATAAAACGACAATTATAATATTACATTGGGGTACACAAGTCAAAGTTATTACTGAAAAATAATATTCATTCAATAAAATAAAATAGAAAAACATAAGAAAATTATAATTTAAGTTACAAGCACAAATCATATTAATCATTAAATATTTTGTTAGATTAAATATTAAAAATTAATTAAAATTTATAAATTGATTAAAATTTTAACATTATTTTGAACTACTCTTGACAGCGAGATATGGGCGAATTTAAGGCAGATTAAGATCATTTACTAACTTTCTAAAAATTCTGAGTTTTGGATTAAAGATATCAATATGGGTATACTGGACTGATATCTCGTAAAGCCGATTCATTCTTACGAGGGGGTTGTAAAAGGAAGTGTT
The DNA here is from genome assembly GCA_927399485.1 of Calamotropha paludella. NCBI lineage: Eukaryota > Metazoa > Arthropoda > Insecta > Lepidoptera > Crambidae > Calamotropha > Calamotropha paludella. Next base: position 2,661,698 of record OV656822.1, read on the forward strand.
ATTTTTGTTTTAAACTTTCATTAAAATTATAGTAATATAAGTTATGAACGGGATTTTATCATGTACCTTGTTTTTGTTTTTATTGTGTTTCCGATATTTTGCCACTGTTGCAAACGCCATGATCACGGAGTAACAAAAACAAGGTACATGGTAAAAATCCCGTTCATAACTTATATTACTACTAGCTGACTCGGCCACGCGTTGCTGTGGTATAAATTAAAATAAAACCTATCCTATCTTTTAAGTTAGATCAAATAACAGATAGTTACGAAGTTTGATCAAAATCGGTTAAGTAGTTTAGGAGTCCATTGAGGACAAACATTGTGACACGAGATTTATATATATTAAGATAGTGTTATTTTTGTAGGTTTGCAAATAAAAAATCATATAAGATGGCATTAAAAAATGCAAAGAAAAATCATAAAAACTAACTGTCAAATTTTTATGTTTTGTTAAATTGCCTTGGATTAAATTTGTGTTTATTTTTGCAAATAAAAAAAAAACTATCTTTGTACACAATACTTTCGTAATGGAGTCATTAAAATTCAACAGCGCATCGAAGAGTTACCAAAACGTATGCCTTCCCCCATTTTCTTGTCACTGATAATGACGCTTCCAAGGTGCAAAACGATGACCCCAATACGTTAACAAACCACATTACCACCCACACAACAAAACATCATCAAAACAAAACCTTAAATCCAAAACAATAGAGTTCAAAATTCGCAGTCTTCTTAAGTTAGTCAGCATTTAGGTAAAGACATGTGATCCATACGGTTTATTCTACAGAGATATCTTTGCAGTTTTAAAAGCCTTATAATTTGAGAGTTAGAGTCGTTATTGACTTTTTAAGTGTTATTAACGGTTAATATACTTTGAGCGTTATCGTGAACGGGTATATTATCAGCACGGTTCGGTGCTCGGCAGATGTAATGTTGGATGTTTGTTTTGTATCGATTTTTCCAATTGTTGTTTCTGGAAGCAATTTCTACTGAAAACTTTTTGGTGATTCTCATTTTTTTTATTTAGATAGTATATAATAAGAATTTATTTCTTCTCTCACACATACATCAGATGTAAACATTTAACCAGTTTAGTCTAAGATATATTTCACACATCTATAAAACAAGACATCAACTTTATTTAAACACATTTAGAATAAGTTTTTTATAAAAAAATGTAATTAATAAATTTAAAACGGTGACGATGTTAAATAAAACGAAAAAAAAAAAAAAACTTGATTCAAATGGACTAGAAATAAGTTATATTTTTAGGGTTCCGTTCCTCGAAAGGAAAAAACGGAACCCTTATAGGTTGTCCGTCCGTCCGTCCGTTCGTCCGTCTGTCAAGACCCTTTTTTTAGGAACACGTGGATGTATCAAGCTGAAATTTATAGCAAATACTCAGATCTACTGTCCCTTGGAGCTGTCAAAAACTCAAACTTTTAAGTCAACGCAATCAAAAGATACAGCCGTTTATGCCGCAAAATTCCGCAAAATTTCGACACTTGCAAGGGAATCAAAACCTACAGGATACTTCCCGTGGACTCAGAATCTTGAAATTTGGTACGAAGCAACGTCTTATAGCACAGATAAAGGAAAAATTGCGAAAACCTTAAATTTTTAGTTACGTCATATAATAAAAATATTTTACGGAACCCTCGGTGCGCGAGTCCGACTCGCACATGGCCGGTTTTTTTTATTTAATTTTTTGCATTCACAAGGCAATATTTCTATAAGATATTAAATACATGTGGTAAAAAACAAGGAAGGGCATCTGAGAACTCGCAGGCGTAGTTGTTTTTTACACACGTATTTTCTATCTTATAAAAATAAGTTGTTTTGAATCGTCCTACATTTTTACCTACCACCCATTCAGGATGTCTTTTAACTGACAAGAAGAATGGGCGAAAGAAACTCGTCAGCTTTAACAGAAGTAACGACATTTATAATACGTCGTCACCATACATAATCCACAAATAAAAAACAAAATTATTTTGTTATCATAATAATAGTAGTGTTATGATTTAATTACAACAAAGTCAATAAGTATCTGTTTTAAGTAAGTATCCTTAAACTTATAATATTTTAAATGTCGTTGCTTCGGTTAAAGTTGACGAGTTTCTTGTGCCCATTGTTCTTGTCAGTTAAAAGACATTCTGAATGGGTGGTAGGTAAAAATGTTGGACGATTCAAAACAGCTTATTTTAAGTTAAGGATCGTTTGGTGCAACGTTAGCGATCCTGCCCTTCGCACTTACGATTTTGGATTCGAGTCCCGTAAGGGGCAAATGTTTATGTGATGAATACGAGCCTTTGTATTTGAGTCTTCACTATACAATTATGTGTGTGTATCGATGTGTGTATATATATAACTTATTTATGTCTCACATATGTATGTCTATCCGTCTTATGGTCCTTGTAGTGCTTAATTTGGGCTAATTTAATTGGTGTAAATGTAAAAAATATTATTATAACGCAATTACAGAACTTCAATTACTTATAACATGTGCAATAAACAATTTGATTTTTTAAAGTGATTACTTCTTATTGGGGAGTAAACCGCTTCGTTACGCAATGCGTTACGGCGCCAGACTGTCTGGCTTCCTTTTTTCATTTAAAAAGTAATAATTACGGTAATTTTGTTGGTTGACTTTATCAAACATCTCAAAAAATAAACGTCTTAACTTCGAGTTATATAGAAGTTAATAATAATAAATAATAAACATAATACATGTATGTCTATCCGTTACCTTAGTATCCTTAACAGTAGCCTTACAGTGCTTACTTTGGGCTAGGCTTTTTGTTGTGTATGAAAGATTTTAAGTGCATTTGAATTAAGTTTAATCATTATCGTTGACATGCTATAATCTGTACATGTTACCATAGAGAAAATAAATACTACGTATTGTAAAGGTATTGTCTATGCCAGTATACCCATGTGAGGACCACAGATAATATCACATGCGAAATCTAGAATAAATGCGTCATAAGAGCGAGCTGTTATCGTTAAAACTCTCATTAAGTTTGTTGGCAGTTGATCTCTTAGCTCATTTCTCGGTAACAGATCGTGAGAACTGATGCTGTGACGTACCGTTCCCATGGTCAACATTTAGGTTATCTGTATAAATAAAAATTTCCTGTCACATTGTTTGACCGCGATAAACTCCGACACTTCTTAAGGGATTTTGATGATTGATCCTGGATCCTATGATGATGGATTTGATCCAACTTAGGACATAGGATAGGTCTCATTTCAATTTATTACACAGCAACATGTGATAGAGTCAGCTAGTAATATTATATTTCTTTTAATCACACTAATTAGCCTAGCCCAAAGTAAGCTGTAAAGCTTGTGTAACAGACGTAACGGTAAAGGATGGACATCATCACACAAACTTCAGCCCATTCCGGGAGTAGAACCCAGGACCGTAAATGTGTAAAGCAAGATCGCTACCGTTGCATTAAACGATTGTCAAACAAATATTCATTTAAATAATTTCAATCTGCACTATTATTATAAAGAGGAAAGATTTGTATTTTCGTATGTTTGCAATGAATAAACTCAAAAACTACTAAGCCGATTTCAAAAGTTCTTTCACCATTGGAAAGCTAGATTCACGCTGAGTAACATAGGCTATATTTAATGCTAGAAAAAATTTAAAGAATTTTGTCCACCCGTGCGAAGATGGGACGGACAACATATAGGTTCAAACAATGATACTTTTAGGAACTGGCTGGCAAGCTGACCTTTTTGTAAATAATATTTTGAATGTATCGATTAAGCTTACCTACATTATGTGTCAATCTAGTTTTTGTCATTGTAAAATTGGGTTTCTGTCTGCTTTTCATATTTGTCGTATTCCTGTGTTTCTACCAAATTATAATTATTTTACCTTAATATTCATTTCATTGTAGTCTACTAGCTCACCCGTCGCTATCAGATACTATAACATACTAGTATATAAGTCAATAATAGAGTGTCAAAAATATGTTATATGTTTATTATATACCTATTTGCTATACTAGAAAAGAAACATGGATATCTTATTTCAAGGATTTGTCTTTTATGAATTCTTGTACTGAATGATAAGCTTTGTCAATAAGTAATGTTCCAAGACGATTTTTAAAAACCTTTATTGGCAAGCTTTTAAGTGCCTTGATAAGCTGCTGAAAAAGAGAATTAAAACAAAAAAAATATTACAAAGCAATATTTTAAAGAGTAAGAATAGAAAAATCAACTAGTTCGAATGCAGTCGCTAAGCATAAAGCTTCGCTAGCACCTTATATTGGAGCGGAGCGTGATACTAAAAGAAAAAGAAAATTAAAAAAAAACAATCAAAATCAATATCATTTATTTATCGGACATCAATGATCCATTGTTGTAATTTCAATCTTACAACCTATGTTAGTAGGTACTTAATTACTAAACAGGAATTGGATGTTGGATAACGCTTAGTAAATTTTAAAATTCCATAATAATGACAACTTTCAAAAAGCGCGCACTTTTTGTTTCGATGGGAAATACCATAGAGTCAATGTTTTTTCATCAAAACTTTTTTTTAGTGAATTTCAAAATTCGGTTATTTCAAAGTTTGTTAATATTTAAAATCGGTTAAGAACTCGGGAAGTTATGGCGTAACAGACATTGCGTCTTTGAAACTAACCCATGGGAGCCAATAAATGGATTTTACGGATGTTGCGTATAATTTATTTTATATTTAAAACTGACGTTTCGACTCCTTTACAATCCGTAATCACAGGATAACTAAGGCAATGGTCATCATATATTTTAATTATGCGCAAAATCTGTAAAATATGTAATTTTATTCAAATGTAATATATGCGGAACAGTAAGAACTAAATAAACAAATGGATATCTAAACACACAAGCGCATTACATCTCGGACTCCCCTTTACCTTTTGATGCAGTTTACAAAACATTGAAAGATGCCCGATAACCCCATCAGTACACAGCTAATCCCATCTCACAAAGCAACAAAAGAAAAAAAAAACATACAATAATTCGGAGGGTTAACCTTTTCTCACTATGCGCCAATCGTAATTTTTTTCTCAATGCATCTTTTTATTCAAGTATGGTCCAAGTGACCCCTTCTCGTATTACAGTGTTAAGGGTCAAACGAAACGGATGGACTGGTCAGTAGGGTCTAGAATGTTTGAATGGAATCTTATTATTTTGGGTGTACACCTTTATCGTCGTGGATTAAGGGCGAAAATGGGCTGTGAAACTAATTTGTGGGTTTGACCATCCCGGTTCAATTAACTATGAAATTATGGCGTTCGGTTGTAATAAGAAGTGCATTATATGGATTTTGTTTTTAATTTTTAATCTCTGGTTTTGGCTCTTGAAAGTCTTTTTGGCGGGAACGGGAAGCGTCACTGTGGTGGTTATAGTTTTCTTATTAAAATTTGTGTATTGGTGAATATTAGTGTTTATAATAATAATCTTACATTCACATCAATTACTCGCCCAAAGTAAATACTGTAAAGCTTGTGTTATGGATACTATGGCAACGGAAATAAATGATACATATATATGTTATATTTATAGAAATATATACAAATACACATGACTCAGGTACAAATTCTCGTATTCATCGTACAAACATCTGCTCCTTCCGGGATTCGAGTCCAGGACCGTGGGTGCGAAAAGCAGGGTCGCTACCGTTGCATTGCACCAAATGGATGTCGTTTGTCTTATATGTAATTATGTTTTTCTTTAATCTCTGGTCGGGACTTTTTGGCGGGAGCGGGAAGCGTCGCGTTGGTGGTTTCGTTTCTCTTGTTAAAATATGTGTTCTTGTGGATATTAGTGTTTAATAATGGTGGATGAACCACTAAGTGTTTGTGTACATGCATGAGTATTGGCAAGTGAAATAAAACATCGGAAGTTTGGTTGCGTTTGGTGCAACGGTAGCAATCCTGCCTTTCACACCGACGGTCCTGGGTTCGTATCCCGGAAGGGGCAGATGTTTTTATGATGAATTCGAGCATTTGTACCTGAGTCATAGGTGCTTATATATATTTTTATGAATACCTATAACATATCTATGTATCATATATGTATGTCTATCCGTTACCCTAGTACCCATAACACAAGCCTTACAGTGCTTACTTAGGGCTAGGCTAATTGGTGTGAATGTTAGAAATATTTATTTATTTATTTTTCAGGATCTCTCAAACAGTCTACAGGGAGGTTTCAGTAAAGCCCCACATCTTTACTGAAACCTAGGGAAATGGGTATTTCATTATTCATTTATTATTCACTGATCATCTCATCATCATCATTCATCATCATCAGGCTTAAAAGACACATAGAGGTTTGAACCTACTATTATCGCGGAAACATACGTTATTCACAAGTAAATACTACGAAGAAATAGAAATTATTTTATTTCTTTAATAATTACAAAAACAATAATTTAATAATACACACAAAACAAGAAGATTCTATTAATATGCAGCGCCATGTCATCATTGTAAAATTCCGGAGAAGAAATAATAATATTACTTACATTCACACCAATAAGCCTTGCCCAGAGAATGCAGAAGTAAGGATTGTGTTATGGATTCTAGGGTAAATAGACATACGGATAGACATACATATATGATAAATAGATTTATCAATGTCCTCAAAAGCTAGCCAATAAATATATTTAAAAAGATTTATAACTCAATACAGAGGCCCTACCTTAGCGCAATGCAATTTCGATTGTCAAAATGAGACACCGCTATACGCAGTGTATAGTGGCGTCTCTCTTCAACAATAGAACTTGAATCGCGATAAGACGTGATGGTTATGCTTATTTTCTAATATTTTAAATATATGATAAACATATAACATTTTCTGATATTTTATTATTGACTTGTATTTGTTATAATATAGCTTTTCTGGACATTTATTACTTATTGTAATTGTTTAAAGAATATGTGTTTGACAACCGTTTGTTGCAACTGTGTTTCCAACCAACGAACTTAGAATCGAGTCCCGGAAGTGACAAATGTTTGTGTGCAATGATTCGATCATTTGTTCCTGAGTCATGGGTATTTAAATATATTTCTATGATTATTACTTATACATATATATTGCTGGTTTGAGAGAATATCGACGCAACTCAAAAATCTGTCAAATTGAACTAAATATGCCAAACGATCTTAAATCTTTGATATTTTATCGTGAACAGAGACGAAACGCAGATATCGCGCCACTGTTCGCTCGAAAGAGATACAATTACATTTTTTGGTATGCGATAAAAGATTAAATAAGAAATTTTCAACCCTTATTCTATAACATCAAAAGTTTTTAGTTCTCTCGCTATTCTCGTAAACCAGATGTATCTTACCCAACTATCCATAACACAAGCTTTACTGTGCTTACTCTGAGCTAGACTAATTCGTGCATTAAAAAAAAATGAATACTATCTTCTGTATATATAAACAAAAATTGGAGTGTCTGTTTGTAATATTGAAATAACCCTTTTATACTACATGCATATGATTATATATACGGTACATAAACTAAAATAACTTTTTTTACAATTTTTGTCTGTCTGTTTGTTCAAACTAATCACTGTAATGGCTGGACCGATTTTGACGGGACTTTTATTGGCAGGTGATGTAATAAGGAGTAACTTAGGCTACTTTATTTTAGAAAAATTCTTTAAAATGACTGTGCCACAGCAACGCGTGGCTGGGTCAGCTAGCATATAATATATTCACAAATAAGACTGCAGCTCTTTGAGCTGAGCTAATAATTCTTCGTGTTTCAAAATTAATCTTTTCAGATCTTCTTCAACTTTCTTAGTATTTACGTTATCATAATCTTCAGATTCACTCTTGGTTCTATATAAATCTCGGACATCTGCTTTTTTAGAAGATATTCTCTTCGGTATCACTGCATATCTCTTCTTACCATCATTTTCATATAATGGTGGAAACATACCGTCTATTGGATAGATATCATCAACATTCTTCACATCATAATGAAAGTCAGAATTTAAATCATCCATTGATTTCAAATCAAATATCTTTTCTTTGTAAGATGGAACTAATCTTCTAACAGCAGATAATAATTCACCGCCTTCATATAAAAAAAGGAAATTGTTTAAATTGAAATTATCTCTTTCTTTCGCATTGAATTTCTTTCGTAACAAATTACTAATATCATCGAAATTGGACCCAACACTTTTATACATAACAGGCAGAAATATTTGTTCGATGACATGTTTTACGTTACTTTCTTCTATTTCATCACTGGAACCCATTATTGTTTTATTTTTTTTTATTTCTTTATTAAGTTTATTCCTTTTTAAAGTACCAGCAGATACAATATTAAAAGAAACTGAGCTAAATATTAAAACAACGTCCACAAGTAATGGTTTCATACCTGATATTGAAATTACTGATTACACTGTGACAGGCAAAATGTTAATAAGATTTTAATCAATTCGTTTTGCTTACCTATGATACATAGATAAATTCTTTATTGCTTACATACACGGGGACAGTACTGAGAACAGTTTAAAACTAATATTGGCAAAAATGGGAAAGCGATCTCTTTCAAGTAACCTTTGCTGTATAGGAAAATATCCCATCGGAATAAAATGGGAAAGGAAAACCATAAGAATAACATAAATATATCTACATACACACATATACTTTTTTGTTAACTTATTTAATTTTTTCTTTTAGTGTACGGTGGTCTAGATGCGAATTAAGCCCTTTTCTGGGATATAAGTAAGTTATTAGTGTAAAAATTACTAGTCTTATGATTATATATTAGCTAAGGACCTGAAGTACCCAAGAGCACAATATAAAAAAAATCTTATTCAGTTTTTATGATAGTCTCCAATTTTTTTTTCAAGGAAATAGTCCTTTATTGATATCCGTTTTGCTTGCGGAATATTTATTATAAAATCGGATTATTCTTATTATTAAGAACTAGCTGACGCGGCCACGCGTTGCTATGGTAACGTTAATTGATTATAAAAACTGTTATTCTTAGGCTTATGGTAACTATGGTTACTATATATGGTAACAAACACATAAAGTATTTCTTTTATATTATTTAGATAGAATAAAATGGGCTAACTTGATCCCAATCAAGCCCGGGGGCAAAGACAGCGTTGGGACCTTCGGGGAAGCAGGAATATTAAATTATAGAGAGACGACCGATTGATAGAACTTCCATTTATTAACTAACTCAATATACTAGGAGCAGATATTATAGGTAACGATTAGATAAAGATTACAAATAAGGTGACACAAATTAAACTTATAAGGTGCGGCTGCCACCACAACAGAATCCACGATGGAACGAGCTAACCCAGAAGGCGAATTTTAGTTTTTTTTTTTTTATATAGCAGAAAGTTGGCAAACAAGCAAACTGCCCACCTGATGGTAAGTGGTAACAGTCACCTATAATACATGTGGCTCTTGTGAGATTCGCAGCAAAACTGCAACCCCCACAAGAACCACAGTGTACGTTGCCAACTTGTGACACAAGATGTAAAGTCACTGTACCCAGTAATTTCACTGCCATATCTTACCCTTCAAACCGGAACACAGCAATGCAAGCACTGCTGCTTTGCGGCAGAAAAGTTGTTTTATACATATGTATTCTGTTATTTATTTATTTATTACCAATATACAGATTAACAAAGGCAATTATGATAACAGGTAAGTTATATTATTATTATTATTGTATTATTTATTTCGGATAATTAAAGCGCATAGATAAAATTATAATTCAATGACACATAATTTAAAATAATCACATATAAGTTAATCATTATTGAAGCAAAATCAAACATTTTGGATTTAGTTTTATGATTTTCATAGATTTTTTGCATTTTAATCCTATCCCATATGATAAATTATCCCACCTGAGTCTGTACTTGTAAGCCGAGTCGATTTTTTCTAGTAATTTTAAATTTAAATAATTTAGTTTTTTTTTTAATTTAATTTATTTAATACGTAAAAAATAGACGCTAATATCAAACATCTTTTCCGTTAAGGATAGAAAAAAATATTTAAAAAGTAATTTTGTAAATTTTAAATAAATTTAAGTAATTGAAATATCTTAAAATAGCTACAACGAAAAATAAATATAAACTTAAATGTAGACATAAATATAATGAAGAAATATTGAAAAAAAAACCTTAAAAAATACCCTATTACTAAGACTTCGCTTTCTGTCCATCCGTCTGTCTGTCACCAGGCTGTATCTCATGAACAGCGATAGCTAGACAGTTGAAATTTTCAAAAAATATGTATTTCTGTTGCCGCTATAACTATAAATACTAAAAACAATATAATCTTAATATTTAAGGAGGGCTCCCACACAACAAATGCGATTTTTACCTTTTTTGCTCGATATTAATAATGGCACCTAAAATATTCACAAAATACTCAGTTGTATTTTAACTTTATTAATAAATAATAAAATTAAAATAAAATAAATATATTTAGTTCTTACACTTCCTGTGATCACGACTCCTGTAAAGGAGTCGAAACGTCAGGATTAAATATAAAATAAAATAAAACATGCGCAAAAATCCGTAAAAAAGTGTTTTATTCTGATAAAATAAATATAAAAGGGGGGCTTCCATACAATAAACGTTTTTACTTAACTAACAGTTTGTACGGAACCCTTCGTGCGAGAGTCCGACTCGCACTTGGCCGGTTTTTATTGTTACTTTATTATAAGATAAATTATTATAATAGAAAAATACTAGAAAAAATCGACTCGGGTCACAAGTGAATCCCGCCTGAGATTCACTTGTGACCCGAGTCGATTTTTTCTAGTATTTTTCTATTATAATAATTTATCTTATAAGATCGCATTGAAAATGCATAAAATATATAAAAATTATAAATCTGTTAATTTATTTTTAATTTTAATGTAAATTCCTCACACTAAGAAACTGCCAAATAGGTGGAAGCATTACCTTTTTTATTTATTTTACAAATACGACATTTTGACGACGATTGGTGCAACGGTAGGGATCCTGCCTGTCGCACTGATAGTCCTGGTTCGAATCTCAGAAGGGGTAGATGTTTCTGTCATGAATACGAGCATTTGTACCTGAGTCATAGGTATTCATATATATATTTATATTATTATTACTTATTTATTTATGATATATATATATATGCTTATCCTTTACCCTAGTATCCATAACACAAACTTTACAGTCTTTAATTTGGGCTATTAAAAATATTAATATTATATTTTTAGCAGGTATGGAGATATTTACTATGGATTTAACGGAAAGTAAACATCTAACGTTTAAGGTCATCTTAAAAAAATAACCAGCTGCACATTGACAAAAGATTTGCAACCGTTGCGTGCGAAGTTTTAATTGCGAATATTTGCATAAATTCTTAGGGCCGAAGAAAAGGGACAGTGAATGAATTCTAAAGGATTCTTCTATGATTGATTACGAGTGGTCATGCGAGTTCTAGGTGGGGTTAAGAATTTGGCCAAAAATATACGGAGATTTTCATCATGGCGATGAAATTGATATGTTTGCAAAAATCAAGCGATACTACGGATTCTAAACTTGCAAATACTTAGAAATGTCTTTCTAGTTTAGCTATTTAAAATTTTCTCTTGATCAGAATTTTCAGATTTTATCCTGGATTTTTATTTAGTTTAGGTTAAGTCAGAGTTACAATAAAAGAATTGCATTAATGTGTAAGTTGCATTATTACATATATATTACAAATATCGCTTATAGTTGTTCTAAATAACCTTAATAATATAAGTGGAACTCTTTGCCCGAGTCTGTGTTTCCTGATTAATACAATTTAGGGGTCTTCAAGTCACGAGTGAATAGGTATCTTCTAGGCAAGCGCGTTACATCCTAGATCGCATCGTTACTTACCGCTTTCCTATTCACGATAAAAAAAACCTTAAATTAGACTTCAACTAGCCTATATGTGTGCTCAGGAGCTGCATATGCTCATACCGCCATCACCCTACTTCCATCGGACATCCAGACTTACTATGGTTTACCACCCTTTCTTGGTTGCTATTCCTTCCTGTCGCACCAAGCGCTTCTCAACTTCTTTTATAATGCGCATAGCAAAGGAGTGGAACTCCCTCCCGGCGTCTGTATTTCCAAGTACTTATAACCCGACCGTTTTTCAAGGCTTAATATGCACCTTCTGGGTTAGTTCGTTCCACCGTGGATCTTGTCTTGGCTCACGGGCTTGATTTGGATCAAGAGAACCTATTAAAAAAACTACTTCTACATGTGTTTCGCCTCTATCCAGAGCATCACATCATGAAGAGCTGTTAGGCCGTGCAATATTGCTTGGTAATCGGTTTAGGATTTAAACTATGAACTTAATATGAAGTATATGTACTAAGTAATAAGCATTATAGTGCTTACTTACTTACAGGTTAATTGGTGTGATTGTAAGAAATAGATTTATTTAAAAAAGTGCTAGGTAATAAATAGGTTTAGACTGAAAACAAAAATGAAAGAATCGGCTGTATTAAAAATATATTAAAAATTATGCACTGATATATTTATGCACTGATTAGATTTCCTTTTAATTATATTTTATTTGAATAAAATATTTGATTTAATGTAATTTTAATACGAAGTCATATTTCTTATTATGTTATTAATAATAAGTTTCGAATTTTGTGTATGTCTATGCGTTTAATCGTTTGAAGTAAATGATTTTTTATGTATTAGTTTTTTATGTATAGTTATTAAGAACCATAGATACAGTAAGGATACGTCTTTATAAACCTTAAAAATTAAAATTTTCGATAATTTCTCTTATGATTGGTGTTTTCAAAAGTAATTTAACATCTGCTCTATGACGACCGTTTGGTGTAACGGTATCCTTTCATATCGACGCTCCTGGGATCGAGTCCCGGAAGGATTAGATGTTTGTGGGATGAATAAAAGCATTTGTACCTGAGCCATGGGTATTTATAAATTAAATATCTATGTATCATATATGTATGTCTGTCCGTTACCCTAGCATACGAAACACAAGCCTTAAGTGGGCATTGACGATCAGTTTTTCGCGTCAGTCCAGACGTAAAACTGTGGCGTCACTCTTAATGGTTTTAGGCCAACTTGATTTCCGCATTCACTGGTGTCACTCTGGCTCTTCAGTTTTCAATCGGCCGGGCTGTTAGGAAGTGTACTATCTGTTTGTGTTGGATTGACGATCACGTACTCACGATCAGTTTCGCGTGATGTGTCGAGTTGGTTTTATGATAGTCTCAGAAATACGTGGCGCGTCGTCAGTTTAAACTCTGGAGTGAGTTCAACTGATGCGAAAAACTGATCGTCAATTCGCAGCTTTACAGTCCTTACTTTGGGCTAGGCTAATTGCTGTGAATGTGAGAAATATTATTTTTAATATTATCTATTGTATTCCTCTATTTACTATACTTTTATTTACTTATTTGCTATACTTATTGTATCATAATTTGTTATAGAGATTAAGCCACCATAGATTCACGGAACTCAAAACATGACCACAAAACTCTTCACCACCAGCATCCAAATCCCATGAACAAAAAAACCGTAATAATAAACAGCTAAATTACCATAAACAACTCTTTATTCGGATACCAGTTAGAACCGGTTTTATCAGGAAACTGTCAGTTCCTTTAGTTCTGCGACACCGCTTAACAATCGGCCTTTTTGTTTTTTTAGCTGCAGGTATAATTCGGAATTAGCCTGCGTCCTAAATACACTACGCGTTTAGTTTGAGATATTTGTAACATCATGCTAACATACGCAGCATTATATAATGAATGTGTGATAGTGATTGTGTTTTGATATTTTGGTGTGAGGGTTAAAAGACGGGTAGTTGGGGTGTTAAGCGATTAACCGAATCTCGGGTCAAGATGAATGGATGGACAGACGAAGGGTTGCTGTGTCTGTTATGATCCTAATGACGGAAGTGTTTGGATAAATGCGTCTTTGTGTGATGTTTAATTGGGATTTTGGGCGAATCTTCCCATGGTATATGCGTTGGGTATTATTAAATTGGTTTCAGTACGAATATTTGTACGTCAGTTGGAGTTATTAATAATAATAATATATAAAAAATCTGAATTTTTCCAAAAACATTTACGATAGAAGCTGCATTAGTTAAAAATGTGATGCCACTAACGCCCACCTCCAGAAAAAAATAAAAAAATAAACTTTTTTAGACATTGAACATGATCCGGTACTATGTGTTTTAATTAAGACGTATTTATACAAGATTATCCGTGTATTGCGGATCATTATAGCGAGGGGCGTCTCCTACTTTCACATACAAGTATGTTTGATTTATAAATTTACATATTTCTAATATGTATATGCCAGGTAAAGTTAATATTAAGATGAAGAAAATGTGATGCCACTAACGCCCACCTCCAGAAAAAAATAAAAAAATAAACTTTTTTAGACATTGAACATGATCCGGTACTATGTGTTTTAATTAAGACGTATTTATACAAGATTATCCGTGTATTGCGGATCATTATAGCGAGGGGCGTCTCCTACTTTCACATACAAGTATGTTTGATTTATAAATTTACATATTTCTAATATGTATATGCCAGGTAAAGTTAATATTAAGATTTATTATGCCATGTAAAGTTAAAATATTGGGAAATATTTATTTATTAACTTTCGGAAGACCAACAGTGAACATACAGAATATATTTTACATGAGAAACAGTTGGCTAATAATAGATCTTCATTTTTAAATAACTTACTCTAATATGAATAAATGTGGACAAAGCAGTAGCTGAAAACGAGTTTAATACGACCTTTTGGTGCAACGGTAGCGATCCTGCCTTTCGCTTCGACGGTCCTAGGTTCGATTTCTGGAAGTTTGTGTGATGAATACTCGCATTTGTACGTGGGTATTTATTGGAGCGGAGCGAAGCGAAGCTCCCATGGATCAGCTTCAATGGAGCAATGTCTGTTACACCAAAACTTCCCGAGTTCTTAACCGATTTTAATATTTTTTATGGTGAATCAAATCAACAGGTTTAGGACCAGATGGTGACGGAGCCCGAATTTTGAAGTTCGCATAAATCCCCATCGATTTTTTTTTCTTTTTTATGTATTACGTTCCGCTCCAATATATGGTGCCAGCGTAGCTTTATGCTTAGCGACTGAATCAGCTTCAATGACGCAATGTCTGTTACGCCATAACTTCCCGAGTTCTTAACCAATTTTAATAAATTTTGCGTGGAATCGAATCAACACATTTAGGACCAGATTGTGACAAATTTTGAAATGTGCTAAAATAAAAAAGTTATGACCAGAAACATTGGCTCTATGGGATTTCCCATTGAAAAAAAAGCACGTGCTTTTTGAAAGTTTTCTTTATTATGAAATTTTAAAATTTACTAAACTTTGACTTTTTCTTTTTGTATTACGCTCCGCTCCAATATATGGTGCTAGCGGAGCTTTATGCTTAGCGACTGCATCACCTAGTATATACTGGTATTTCTATAATTATTTAATATATATGTATGTCTATCCGTTACACTAGTAGGTATCCGTAACACAAGCTTACTTTGGGCTAGGCTGATTGGTGTGAATGTATGGAATCTTGTTATTATGAATCTTAAACTCAGTTACACAATTAAATATTATACTTATTGTAATAAAATAGGTACATACATAGGTATATATTATAATTTATATTTTAAATTTGATTGCTATGGAATTTCGTATCTTTCGTGTGGGTAATTGGGACATATTGCAATTCCTATATTTCCCTCAGGACACATGACTTTCGATGTCCAAATTAAAAAGCCCACCTCTTTCCTATTATAATTATTGTCGTTTGAATTTGGTCATTATTAATTAATTGCTAAGGTTGAAACGACAAAAATGTTTAGTCACGTTTAGCTTATTATTATTTACCTTAAAACTTTATTTTTATGTACAAAAAAGATTATTATTTTATGCGAATAATTATTACTATGATATAACGAAATATAAGCGAATAACATAACCCATAGGGATTGACTACAAAAAATATTATTTTTAAAATAAAATGATTTATAATTTGGCTGATAAGAGACGTCAAAATAAGTCTATTTAATAGTGGGCATTGACGATCAGGGTTTAGGCCAACTCAATTTCTGCATTGACTGGCGTCACTCCGGCTCTTCAGTGTTCGCTCGGCCGGACTGTTAGGAAGTGTACTACCTATTTGTGTTGGATTGACGATCATGTACTTACGAACAGTTTGGCGCAACGCGCCGAGTTGGATTTATGATAGTCTCGGAAATACGTGGCGTGTCGTCAGTTAAAACTCTGGAGTGATGATTCGACACTCACGATCAAATTTTGGATAGACGTCAGTTCAACTGATGCGAAAAACTGAGCGTCAATTCGCAGCTTAAGACGTTCTGTCAATCATTTTGTTCGAGCGGTCTGTCGGTGATTTATACGCGCCGAGTCTACAACATCCTTATTTATAATACAACAACGCTTTCAGGATGCTTTTGCAACTGCTAAGACGTTGCAGTGTATCAGCAATATCTGCTGAGGCACATGTAGACGTAGACGTGTAGATATGGTTTTGACGCCACCATACGTAAGAAAGCTGCCTCCTTGCTGCAACGCTTGCGTGGCGCTCAAAAAAGCATTTTGATAGCGATCACTGAAAAACCAGACTGTGCTTACAAAGGCACTGGGTGAAATTAGCCATAGATTTGATAAAATAATGAAGGTTGTACCATGTCGATTCACTAATAACATTGATAATAATATGATAATATTGCTTACATTCACTACAATTAGCCTAGCCCAATGTAAGGCTTGTATTATGGATACTAGAGTAACGGATAGATATATATATATTAGATACTTAGATATGTAATATTAATATAAATATATAGAATCACCCATGACTCAGTTACATTTGTTGCTTGCTCGTATTCATCACACAAACATCTGCTTTCTCTCTGGCACTCGAACCCAGAACCGATGGTATGAAAGGCAATATGAAATCTTAACATAGAATAAGCTTTTTTTTGTCACTTAATAATACTAACAATTAATGCATCTTAGTCAATAATAAAAATGTTTACCTATCAATATTCCTGAGTCTGATATTGATCTCGCAATTTTCTCATATTATTTCTAACGAAAGACACTCTAATTCCGGGCAAAATGGGTTCCGTTAAAATCATCATATTCTCGGAAACGAATACCGCATTAATCCGAGTTTTAGGTGCACGTAAAAAGCTACCCCTCTCGGAGGGAGAACGAATCGATATGTAAGTACCACGGACACCTGTGGACACCACACTGATGAAGATTTAAGGACAAGAGTACATTTTTAGGAATCAAAAGTCGGTAAAGCAGATCAATGCGAACTTTCAGGGACCAAATCGATGTGCTGAAATTGGCCAGGTCAAGAGCACCGTTAGCTGAGATTTTAGGTTAAATATACATTTTTTGGGAATCAAAAAAGTCGGTAAAGCAGATCAAGTTGAACTTTCAGGAACCAAGTAGAAGATGTCCTGAGAAAAGACCAAAAAAAGTCTGATGAGAGTTGAAGAAGCGAGAGATGTATTTATCGTGGAAAGTGACAATCTGTGATCGCTGCCTACCTCTGCGGGAAAAATGATAAATTTTATGGGAGATTTTAGGACAAGAATTCATTTTTTTGGATTCAAAAAGTCGGTAAAGGCAGAATAAGGTGAACTTTTAAGGACAAAACAGAAGATGTCCTGAAAAAAGGTCAAAATACCCTTAACCGTCGAGGTTTTTTGAGAGTGATTGTGTATGTATGCAAAAAAGCGTTAGTAGAGTAGCTAATTCAAATTATTTATTATCTCCATAGTGTTACAAGATCTTAGAGCAGTTTTTTTGTATAATTTATTGCTCATGATGGAACTCCGCAAGGACACTACGTTTTCTTAACCGATTCGTTGCTACATACAATCACCAGAAACGAAGGCTACGAGCTTGATTTACGTGAAAAATGAAGATAGTTTTATTCTGGGTAGATTTTACTAAAACTTAATAAGAAAGAGTTATCATCGATTTAAAAATGACACGATTCCAGTGGCTAGCGCCACTCGCAAAAAAAAGTCATGGCACGCTAGACGTGCCATCAGCAACGAATCGGTTAACCGACAAGGTTTGTTGAGAGCTATTGTGTGTATGTATGCAAAAAAGTGTCAGTAGAGTAGCTGATTCAAATTATTTATTATCTCCATAGTGTTACAAGATCTAAGAGCAGCTTCCTGTAAGTTTATTGCTCAAGATGGGACTCCGCTAGGACACTACGTTTTCATAAATACTAAATTTATAATTAAAATATTTTTTAGTTTATCACAACAAGTCAGTACATAGCTTTTAAGGATAGATGTAGTTCCATGGTGTGATCTGGAGCTTAAACGGGGGACGACCCTTTATTTCTGGACTCTACGACTCGTAAATCACCGAGTATGGACTCATATATATGACAAACCGTTTGGGGCAACGGTAGAAATCCCGCCTTTCGTACCGAGGGTTCTAGGAACGGGCAAATTTTTGAGTGATAAATACGACCATTTTACCTAACTACTCATAGGTATTTATATATATTTCTATAAACATGACATATATATGTATCATAACGACCGTTTGGTGCAACGGTAGCGATCCTGCCTTTCGCACCGACGGTCCGGGTTCGAATCCCGGTAGGGGCCAATGTTTGTATGATAAATACGAGCATTTGTACCTGAGTCATGGATATTTATATATATTTATATGAATATTACATATCTATGTATTATATACACCCGAGAGCAATGAATCCGGGTCACTTAAAGAATCCTAAAAATCTCGGAAACTAAAAATGCTAGGTTAATGCAATAAATTGTATTTAATAGACAATGTAATACTCCTTAAATGAAGGTATTAAAACTTCTTAGTTATTGTAAAGTTATATCATAAAAAAATCAAATTTGAAAAAGGGCCACTTTCGAAGATGGAACTACGAAATTACAGCATTTGGTTTTGCTTTTGTTTGTAATCTGTCATTTATGTCTGTACATAAACCATGTTGATAGTGCTCTATATTCATTATTCAAGCTGAAATTATGTCGCTTACGCCTGAAGAATGCACCAGAATACTTACAATGCTGGAAACCGGCCGGAGTCAGCGCGATACAGCCAGGACTGTCGGTGTGTCGCTGTCAACAGTACAAAGAGTTCTCCGACGTTACGAAGAAACTGGTTCTAACCTACACAGACCAGGAACGGGCAGAACCAGGTGTACCACAGCACGAGAAGACCGATACTTGGTGAACACCATGCTTCGAAATCGCTTTCTCACAGGAACTGAACTCACCAATCAGTTTCGACGCCTCGGAGGAAGTAACCCAAGTGCATGGACAGTAAGACGTCGGCTTGCTGGATCTAACTTAAAACCCCTTAGACCTGCAAACGGCCCTAAACTGGAGCGTGGGCATCGTATTTCAAGACTAAGATATGCCCAGAGCCACGTAAATTGGAGTATTGAAGATTGGTCAAAAGTTATGTTCTCCGACGAATCAAAATTTATGCTCTACAAGCACGATGGAAGACACAGAGTGTATCGAAGACCAGGGGAAAGATTCAAGCAAGCATGCATCGAAGAAAAAGTAGCCTACGGTGGTGGGTCTGTACTTGTGTGGGCCGGAATTTCTTCTGAAAGTCGCACAGAGCTGGTGATCATAGAAAACGGCTCTTTAACTAGCGTAAGATATGTGGAAGAAATCCTCAATGATCACGTTGGTCCATTTATGGTCAATTTAGGTGAGGATGCTATATTTATGCATGACAATGCCCGACCTCATACAGGTAGGATTGTGAATGACTACCTTCAAGAGATGAACATTACTCGTATGGAGTGGCCAGCGCGCAGCCCGGATATCAACCCGATCGAGCATGCTTGGGACGAGCTAGGCAGATGCGTAAAACAACGAAACCCTCCCCCAATCACGCTTCGTGAGCTCAAAATTGCTCTCACAGAGGAATGGGAGAATATTCCCCAAAATCGTATAAGGAACTTGGTGTACAGCATGCCAAACCGCGTAAACGCAGTAATGGAACCACGAGGAGGCAATACGAAGTATTAAAATTCAAGAAAATCGTAATAAAGTTCAAACATTTCATGTTTCCTATTTTTGTTTTAAGGAGAGATCAGCAGTTTTTTTCTTTATGTAATTTTGTGTTAATAAAATGTATGGTGACTCATATTTTTTTTACTTTCATTTAAGGAGTATTACATTGTCTATTAAATACAATTTATTGCATTAACCTATCATTTTTAGTTTCCGAGATTTTTAACATTCTTTAAGTGACCCGGATTCATTGCTCTCGAGTGTATGTATGTTTATCCGTTACCCTAGCATCCATAACACAAGCCTTACAGTGCTTACTTTGGGCTAGGCTAATTGGTGTGAATGTATATATATATATATATATATATATATATATATATATATATATATATATATGTCTATCCATTACCCTAGCAACCATAACACAAGCCTTATAGTTCTTGGGCTAGGCTAATTGGTGTGATTGTAACAAATATATCATTATTTATTTAGAAATTTGTAAAACCTTCTAAGATGAGATGTTATAAGTTTCTAGAAGCTTTTTTTTCTTGGTCACCCTACAACACCCTTCGTCAGGTGAGTCACACGTTATCTTGTTGTGTCTGTAGGAGTGGGTGTCAATGTGTGCGTTCGAGACTTACTGGCGTCGGTCGACTGTAGTACAACAGCCGTATTGAATTGGTCACTGATGTTCTTAATGAGAAATTGGAAAGATATTGATTGAGCTGTCAGATGCTGTTTTTGTCATTTGCAGTAATGCCAGTGGCCTGTAACAGTAAGGTGCTTTTAATATAGCATTAAACATGATTTTTACATATGGAGGGATGCCCGTACCAAGAAATGTCTCCTAGTGAAGGGGGGTCTTTTCGGCCTACTATCGTGGTTCATGGTGGAGAGTGCTGAGTCACGGTCCCATATAACCTTGACAGACTGGAAGGGTACGTTCCACTGGTTTTAGTTTCTGGATATGCCCTACCTACGCTCCGTGTTCTAAGGTATGGGAGAGTCCCACATATCCCCGCGGTCAACCAACGATGGGGCGAATCCATAAATGATTTCTTTTTATCCGATCCGTACGTGTAGAGTTGTTGGTGAAGGTGCCGGTTGTCTGCGGTTTCTGCAGGAGCACTTTCTGAATTTATTAAAATAATCGAATCATTTGTATTATTTCTATATGTTGTCTCTGTCTGTTGTTATATGTATATATCATTTGTATATATATTTATGTGTTTATTTCTGTATATCATTTATTGTTCAAACATTTATTTTATGTGACTGTTTGTCTGCACTTAGCTACACTCACTTATACGACCAACCACACTTATTCTGGGTTGTCTAGAAGAGATCTCTTTTAAAGATAAGTCCACCCTTGCAAACAATTTTACCTCTCATTGTATATTATTTATTATTTTGTGCAATAAAGAATATAATACGTCTAACGTATAGTAAACACTGAGCAGAGAGAGGGGAAAGCGTCTATCTGAAATATAGCTAGAGCTGCGGCTAAGAGTTGAGAGAGGAGGAACCTGCCTACTGCTGCCATATGCGTGAGAGGAGGGGAGCCAGACAGACTGGCGCCGTAACGCGTTACGTAACGAAGCGGTTCACCCTCCCATAAGAAATTATCGCTTCAAAAAATAGAAACGTATAGCAGACCGCAGCCCCATCTATCAAGCGTCGATAACTACTCGCCTGCAGAGTGGAACCGTGTCTTACCTCTGCGTGCGAGTCGTGGCGTGCGGCCGGCGCGATATATAGTCAGTGGAACTTGGAAGCTAAGCTGCCCTTTTTGACTACCGCGCGGCCGCCATGTTGCCGCCATTAAATTACGTTGCAAGAAACATAGCTAGAAAATTGGTTATTCTGTGTATGTTAATTATTGTTCATGGAAAATAGTTCATGTTAATTTTTATTAAATATGACATTCTTCAAGCAAGTTTTTTTAGTTATTTCTTCTTCGGATGCTTGCGTTCCCACTAGAACGGAATAAAATTACTAGGAAATATAGTAAACTGGGCAATACTATACAGGCGCAGTATACATTGAGCAGCGTAGTTTTTAATATTCCGCCACTCTCGGGGGAGCGCTCACACCACGGCAAGATAAACGCGCACATCGGCCGCACCTTTATTTACGCAAATAAGAACACTTTTGTTTTTTTTATGTTTCTGCCTATTTTGTGAATGTCATTTTTTTATTAGTATTTTGGTGTTTATTTTTAGTATTCCCAAAATTGGATCATAATTATGCAATTTTGGGAATTTCAACCATAATTGTTGAAAATCGCTCTAAGAGTTAGTTACGTAAAAACAGGTTTGTGATACTATCTGATTTACGGTACAATCAATAGCATATTAATCTATCCACAAAAATGTTTTTTAGTTATTTAATTACTAGCTGACCCGGTAACGCGTTGCTATGGTAACGCGAATACAATGGAAAAAGAGCGGACAGACAACACACAAACAACAAATTTGTTTTCTTAGAGTATATATTACACTCTCGCATCTATCCCATATTTAGATAAAACCTCTTTTACCACATCAAAGACGCGTTTAATTAAGTTTTTTTTTATTTAATCCTGACGTTTTGACTCCTTTGCAAGAGCCGTTGATCTCTATGACTAAGATAAGTAAGTAAGGGGTCATCCTTAAATGAAACCACAAATTAAAGGAGGTGGGGTAATAATGTGATTTGTTTAGTACAATAAATACGATAAAATATTATAATAATATAGCTGACCCGGTAACGCGTTGCTATGGTAACGTTATTGATACAATGGAAAAAGAGCGGGATAAAGAGCGGACAGACAAACACACAAACAACAAATTTGTGTTCTTAGATTATAGACTAGCGACCCGTCCCGGTTTCGCACGGGTGGACAAAATTATTTAATTTTTTTTATTTTTTTAAAAATTTTTCCGTTAGCACCATCAGCGTCCGGTAGACGAACTTCTTGCGGTTAACGCGTTGCTATGGTAACGCGTATACAATGGAAAAAGAGCGGGAAAAAGAGCGGACAGACAAACAACAAATTTGTGATCTTAGATTATAGATTCGTCACATAAACATCTGTTCCTCAATAAGTAGTGTCAATGAATCGTATGAGCATCGCAATGGTGATTACTCACCATGGAAGCAGTTGAAATGATACAGCATCATATGTCAAGAAATGTTCTCATCTCGTATATTCCCATACGTTTCCTATAACAAGAACTGACATGCGTAAGTGTTTTGCATAATTGTTGTTACTTCATAACGAGGTATATGAACTGGCACAAACACCTATAAATATATATATATATATACAATGTGTCCCATCACCAGTGTCGTGAAATATGGCATTGCCGTTAGTGGTGTGAAATATGGCATTTTTATAGACAAATTGCCCCTCAAATTTGGTTTTTCTCAAAAAGCCAATAATTAAAAATACACATAAAAGAATCCATTTGTTTTTCTTTAATTATTTTTTCTATTTTTTATTCCATGACAATTGAAACATGATGGCTGTGTAACTGTTGTCTATATGTTTAGCTATCAAATGACACCTTTTTAATGTTGATAGGACACATACATGAGTAGTGGTGGTCGAATTAGTATGAGAGCCCAGGTCTTGGTTACCAAGAAAACAAAATGGTGGCCGTAAGAGAAAAACAGAATTTCAGGGGCAATTTGTCGATAATAAATGCCATATTTCACACCATTAAAGGCTCCGACACTGGTGACGGGACAAATTGTATGTAACAATCATAGCCGTCTTATTCAAGTGCGAATTTTCAAGCTAATTGTTACTTTATGTCTTTCCAATTGTGTAATAAGTGACCAACTATAATTAAGGAGTTGACTTTATAAAAATCACATGAGCTTTGTCTTTACAATTACAATGAAGGAATTTTCTATTGTTAAGAAATAAATTGAAAGCAAAATCTGAATACCATTTTATTTTATGGCTAATAAAGATTAATGTTATTATTTATTTTCTAAGTTTAATGTAATTATTAATTTTACAAATGTAATTTTGAAAGGCAGCCGCTGCTAAAAGGAAATAATTAAATTATGTCAAAACCCCCTGTTTTGCTGTATCTCTCTATATTCTTTTAATGCTTTCGAAACCTTTTTTTTCGCAGTAAATGGCATTAGGCAATCCCTCGCGGAGAGAACACGAGGTATACGTGGGACTCTCCTCCATGCTCCTACCCGGCCTAGTGCCCGGTAAAGGCTTGGAGGCCTACCCACTAAATCTTGCGGCGTCCCACATTGGTGGGAAATGCTTTCGAAACCTGGACAAGGAAAAGAATAGATGCATTTGAGAAGTGGTGCTAGCACAAAATGCTTGGTAAACCTTAGACCACTCGGCGCACATGTGTACCTATCTATTCTTCAGGAACTCGGGTTGAAAACTACTATTCATATACAAAGACTGATTGGCTACTTCGGACAAGAGATTCGGACATTATGAAAGAGGTGGTAGTGGGCCAGGTGGAAGGCATAAGTAGTCGTGTTAGTAGTTTACTTTGTGTAACAATATATGATACGCAACAATTTGAAAAAATTACCCATTTTTTTAGGCTACAGTCGCTTATAATCAAGATCCTTTTGCTTTTCTCCAAAAACTTTCTTATATTTTGCATTTGCTGTAGTCAATTTTGAAGATTTTCTGTCCTAAAATAAAAATATTTATACTTTCAGTGGGTAAAAAAAGTGAGTTAAAAACACCTAACAAAATCCCGAAGCCGAACGCAGGTAAAATTAGCCCGGACAAGATATTAAATAGCCTTATACAGTCCGGCCTTATCCAGACGGATGGCAACGCTACTTGTCCGATAGACAGACCCCCACAAGGTGGACTGGCGCAATACCACCCTTTCTACAACTCAATTCCTAGCTGACGCACCAAGCGCTTTTCAACATCTTTCAAAATGGGCACAGCAAAGGAGTGGAATTCCTCTCTGCGACTATATTTCCGAGTACTTATAACCCGTCCATTTTCAAGGTCAGGGTAGGCACCTTCTGGGTTAGCTCGTTCCATCGTGGATTCTCTCTGAACCCCCGCTTGGCTTGATTGGGATCAAGAGCAAACCCATTCTAAATAATAAAAAAATACAGGTGGCGACGTACTCCAACCTCTTGGGCACAAACAGAGCAGAAGAGTGGACATGGTAACATGGCGGACACTCATCAGAGAGATTGCTCGTGGTGATCACGATCCTCAATCATTAGGAATCAACTTAGAAGTATCATAAGGTGGTAAGCGCCAATAGTCGATCAAATTTGTCTCGGCCAAATGACCTCCACTGCTAAACAGCCTCCCAGAAGGATCTCCACAACGACCGGTCCTCCGTTGCCCGCATTGAAGCGGTTCCCGTGATTCTTACCAGATCGTCGGTCCACCGAGTAGGCCTGTCTACACTTCGTCTTTCGTTCCATTAAGTTTAGCAATTCTGCGGGCTATGTCGGTTACTTTTGTAGATAAAATTTGACACTGACTTAACCATTTATAAAAAACACAGAAAAAGAAAAAACTATATAATTATTCGAAGCTAATACCTACTCTATTCATTGGTAAGAGAGTTAACTTTCACTTTACAAACGTAACGGTTAAATACACAAATGAGACATACAATCTGGTCCCGTAATTCCGTAGTTCCGACGTAATAAGACGTCGTCTCGTACAAATTGCGGGGAAGTAATCGTGGGACATTCTCTCATTGTACCCCTAATTCTATTATATAGCCACTTGTACTGAACACTCACAGATGTCAACGGGTGTAGTTTTCCAATGTATACAGAAGGAAAATTAACAATGTTTTTTTAATTTTTTTTTTTTGCATTTTCAATGCTATTTTATATGAGAAATTATTTTCATAGAAAAGTTCTGGAAAAAGTCAAATGGGTTCACAAGTAAATTCTCAAGCGGGCAACGAACCTGCAACCTTTGAATGTCAGGTCCAATGCTCTCTTTCACCATAGATCGACCGCTTAAATGAGCTCATAGTGAGCCCCCTCCCCACTTTTTCGGCACCCCTCCTTTGTCGCCGTACCCCCCGCGCCCCTGTACCACTCGGGCAAGCACCTTGAACATTATCTAAAACGTATCAAATGATACATTAAAAAAAAACTACTGAATTCACTTATTTGTGCGTACACTTGTGCGAATGTGTGTGTGTGTGTGTGTGCGCATGTGTGCTTATCCACTTGTCAGTCCGCTACCGTTTGCCTCATTCCTCTCAACAGCCAAACAGCCTCCCAATGCTACGCGAATTGTAAAAAAAAAATGTCGGACTCTAAGATAAAAATGACATTTTCTCGCTAAATAATGAAGCTAGGATAAAAAAAACTAAAAATACTACCTTTACGGTTGTTGATTACATAAAGAATCCACCACAGAACATTTGGATCTCTGTAACTCAAAAAATCGACTGAATATGGTAGAATATGAATATGGCAGATTGAATATGGTAGCAATTACTACCAGGGATTCAGGTCATTTGACGAGGGCCTCAACATCATCATGTGAGGCTTAAAAGCCACTTGTTCAAAACTGTTTTACACTTGCTCAAAGGATTCATAGATGAAACCATGCCACAGTAATCTAGCAGATTTATTGATCGTTTGTCGACACAAATGGACAACACAATAATTGTGCTATATACTTATATATTTTACGTATGTGAAATGTATCTGTCTGGCTGACAAATAATACTTTAGTATGGAACTAGTTTATTGCATTCGGATAAATTACGGTTTATTGACCTTATGGTATATCCTTTAAATTTAAATAAGGTATATAATAACTTTTTTTTTTATACTAGCTGACCCAGCTACACGTTGCCGTGGCTCAGTTATTATAATTTGCAATATATTTTTTATTAAAAATCAGCAAATGAAAGTAGCCTAATTTACTCCTTATTACATCAGCTACCTGCTAATAAAAGTCCTGTCAAAATCGGTCCAGCCATTGCAGAGATTAGCCGGAACAAACAGACAGACAGACAGACAAAAATTGTAAAAAATGTTATTTTGGTGTATGTACCGTATATTATATTCATATGTATGTAGTAAAAAACGGTTATTTCAATATTACAAACAGACACTCCAATTTTATTTATATGTATAGATTAGCTGACTCGGCCACGCGTTGCTGTGTCATAAATTAAAATAAAACCTATCCTATCTTTTAAGTTAGATCAAATAACAGATAGTTACGAAGTTTGATCAAAATCGGTTAAGTAGTTTAGGAATCCATCGCGGACAAACAACGTGACACGTAATTTATATATTTTAAGATAGAGAGAGTGAGAGAGGGAGAAAGAGTGAGAGATAGAATTAAACATAAAAATTGAAGACGACATGTTGGAAAATAGAATATATATTATTTTATTATATTTACTTCAACTGTTAACTTACTAACTTCAACAACATAACACTGTTATTATAGATAATATATTTTTCTTCATTGTCTATATTTCATATATACTTAAAAAAGTATAAGGAATGATTAAAAACTTTAACTATCTTAATAATTTATATTACACACCTAATTTTGACCTTAACCAGTTGTTTCGTATTAAAATTATTATGTCTACAGAAGCAATTTAAAAAACAACAATTATGACTAACAATTACATTATTAGTACTAATTAAAACCTAATCTAAACCTTTTGTTACACTGTAGTATCAAATTATTGTGTGTACAGAAATAGTTGAAAAACAACAGTTATGACTAACTATCATTACTAGTTTTAATGAAAATAGCATTATTACCGTATTTTTCTTTCTTTAATATAATCTTAATTAATACTCATGTGAGTGACCATGAAAGTTTGAAATAACTATAATTATTATCTCTAAAATTATGACAAAGTATATAAGACATAACAACTTTATTTTATTTTCATAATTTTAATGTAGTTTTTTTGCATTTTTAAATGCTATCTTATAAGATAGATTATTTTTATTCCCGCCTGAGAATTCACTTTTGATCCGAGTCTTTTTTTTCTAGTAATAATAATAATAATATTTACCACTATCACACCAATTAGCCTAGCCCAAAGTAAGCAGGTAAAGCTTGTGTTATGGATACTAGGGCAGCGGATAGACATACTTATACGATACATAGATATGTAATATTCATAGAAATATATATAAATACCCATGACTCAGGCATCAATGCTCGTATTCATCATACAAACATCTGCCCAGCCGGGATTCGAACCCAGGACCACCGGCGCGAAAGGTGGGACGTTGCACCAAACGGTCGTCGTCTAGTACTTTTCTATTAAAATAATCTAACTTTATTAATTCGATGTAAAGTTTTATAATCAATAATTATAATTTACACGCCAATTAAGAAATAATATTAAATATTATGACACGTAATTGTGATTATGTCTGATACAATATCAAATGAGTTTGTATCAACTACTTTGGGGTTAATTTTTTTTTCTCTCGTGGCTTGTCAAAGTGGAATGCTGTCAATATGTCTTGGATATTTGTATTTGTAAATATTTAAGAAACCAAAGTAAGTTATCTACGAAGTTCGTATTTAAAATGAGAGAACGTAATCTTGGTGTGTCGCTCTGCCAGCTGTATAGATAATTGCTTGTCCGTCTGTCACATACTCGGGAGATGAATCTAACATCTACACCGTAAGAATCATATGGATATTCCTTGTGGTAACTCGTCATCACAATCCATGTACAATTAAATGATTTTTGTAAGTTCGCTAGTATTCATGTATGAAATATTAATATCAATATTTTATTATTTCTTAATGTTAATATTAATAATTCTTGATGTAATACTTACTTACTTAAAGACTAAACGACCGTTCGGTGCACCTGTATTTCTCAGGTATTTGTTAGGAAACACAAACTCAGGCAAAGGGTTTTACTCTTTAGCGGTTTAGATCACAAAATAGGAAGCAAAACGCTTAGTGCGATTTGGTATCAACCATATAATGGTGGGGTGTCGTAATTGTAAGTGTGGTTGTCTGATAAAAAATTAAAAAGATGGTGAACATAAATAAAAGATCATTATGGACCTTGACGGGCACGCAATAGGATGCTAAATAAGGAGGCGCTATAAAGAAAGCAGGGTTAAAAATACAAATTATATAAATTCTAACACTACTAAGAAGTATCCACACAAAGCGAACACAACAGTTGCTTGATAACGACATTCCTTCTGGGAGCCTGCGCACGCGCCGGTGACGATAAGCTAAGAGGCTGACTGGAGTCCACTCAGCCACAGATATCTGTGGCTGTCTTTGTCAACACCACACTTTTTAGGGATCCGGACTAAAGAATCCAAGTCTGTCGTCTGTCATACAGATTTTACAGTCAAACGTTAGGAACTGCAGTCTCAAAATTTTTACAGTTGTCAGTCCGCGGTAGCAATTGTAATCGATAGCCAACACCCCTCGCCAGTCCCTGGTAGCAATCGCTACTATATTCAAATTTCCGCGTGGCCTGCTCTTATTTTAAATTACTATTAATTTTTGAGTTACAAAGATCCAAATATTCTGTGATGGATTCTTTATTTAATCGGATTTACGACAGTATTTTTTGTTTGGTTCTAGCTTCATTATTTAGCGAGAAATAGCATTATTATCTAGGAATCCGTCATTTTTTTTTCACAATTTGCTCAGCATTAGGACTGTTGAGAGATTAGACTGTGCGGTAGTGGACTAACATGTGGATAAGTATTTTGCTGACCTAAAGTTATACAACTTGTCAAAAATATTTTTAAATGTTGAAGAGTGACCTACCTCTTCGAATGGGATACCGTAGTTTAGAGCTCGTGGAGCAGATAAATACTGTTATTTCTATTTTAAAAGTCATTACAAAACAAAAGAATGAGAAGCCACCAAGATAATTTTTTCTGTACAAATTTCATCTCAATTTTATTTTTATTTCCTACTTTTCTAAACCCCGTGAACCTAAGTATTAAGGTCTTAAATTGCAACACCCTTACAGGGTGTCCCATGTACAAAATAATGTAGCTACCATCTTTGTAACAATATAAACACACCATGTGACAATGGAATAAATTAAATAAATAAACCTTCATAAACTTAAAATGAGGTGATTTTTTTTATTTAGGGACAACCTAATGCCGAACAAATACCAATACATTGATAAGTATATTTATAAGATAAATTATTATAATAGAAAAATACTAGAAAAAATCGACTCGGGTCACAAGTGAATCTCAGGCGGGAATCGAACCCGCAACCTTTGGAAATCCGGTCCAATGCTCTCCCAATTGAGCTACCGAGCCTTGCGAACACTCGTCGAAATTTTCTAGTATATTCCTGATTTTACGCTGTAGGCCAGCGTTGTTTCATCAATGAGAGGAACATCCTCTCGTATTCGAAAGAAACATTTTTACAAATGTTTGGTCAATCAATTAAGATGAAACAGCCATGTTAGATTTATAATTTTTATATATTTTATGCATTTTCAATGCGATCTTATAAGATAAATTATTATAATAGAAAAATACTAGAAAAAATCGACTCGGGTCACAAGTGAATCTCAGGCGGGAATCGAACCCGCAACCTTTGGAAATCCGGTCCAATGCTCTCCCAATTGAGCTACCGAGCCTTGCGAACACTCGTCGAAATTCCCGCCTGTTTCGGGTTCCGTTTCCGTGCGTTGAAATGTCAACAGTCTGTGAAGTTCGTCGTTAGTAAAACACTTATTTAAAATAGTTAAAGTCATACTTACATGGACTTTAGTGCAACAAACACCGGCAAAACAATATCGGAAGATAAAGAAGAGATAATATTTGGATATTCTCAACATCTACGCAATAAAAAGTGAAGAGCTAAGATACATCCAAATTGAGGTTAGAATATATCATTAATTATTTGCTTACCAACGTAAATTTGACAGCATCGTCAACTTGCCAGCTGATAAAATAAACATCAATAACTGCACTGTCAGTCGGCTACAACTACAACGCTGACAACTAACGCGAGTGTTACCATTATAAAGAAATATTTTCTACGTTCCGTTCCGTTTCACACAATCTCATTCGACAACATGGATGAGCAATTCCAACTATTATTTGATAAAATGAAGATAGAAATGGAGAAACAGACAAAGGATCTGAAAGAATCCCTTACCAAGAATATAATGGAACGAATAGATGAAAAACTAACTCCTATGATTGAAGAAAATGAAAAATTAAAACAAAAAATTTTGAACCTGGAAAGCGAAGTTGAATATTTTAAAAAAGAGAAGAAAAGAAATAATATAGTTATTTATGGAGTTGCAGAGAGTGAAAAATCTACATTAGAATTGTTTCAAACTGTCAAGGAGATATTTAAAAGAGATTTAAGTTTATCGGTGGAAGAAAATGAAGTAAATAGACTATACCGTCTGGGAAAAAATAAAAGGAAAAACAAAAATAGACCTGTATTACTCTCATTTACAAACGGGTGGAAAAAAGACCAAATTATAAAAAATAAAAAAAGTTTAAAGGGAATCTATGTATCAGAAGACTATTCTAAGGAAGTTATAGAAAAGAGGAAGGCTTTACTACCACAGCTACTAGAGGAGAAGAAGAAGGGAAATATTGCTTTTCTCATGAACGATAAACTAGTTGTTAAAGGACTCAACTCCGACAAAAGGAAAAGAGAACTATCTACTTCACCACAGTCAGCGCCAACCAATAAACCTAAAAAGCAACAAACGACAAGCTCTATTAAAACAAACAGGATAAACGCCTTCGATTTGATGAGAACCCGATCAAACTCTCTCGCGGATATCCCCACATCTAAAAACCAAAAGCAATTAACAACCGGCAAACGGATCACCCAACCAAATAACGAAAACCTTACAAAAGAAACAACACAATCTCCCCCAAGCCGACTGGTCCTCGTGGGGGACAGAGACCACAACCCTCCAACAACACAGGAAAACAATTACGACAATAATCACACAAGGTCAAAAATTTATGTTGCAGCCCTCAATGTACTTACACTGAAAAACGAAGAAAACCTTATAGAATTAACATATGCTTTAAAACAGATCAAATGGGACATCGTCGGTCTGAGTGAAGTAAGGCGAATGGGAGAGAAAATTATTTCGCATCCAGACTTTCTTCTATATCATATAGGAACTACTCCAGGTCAGTATGGTGTTGGCTTTATAATCAAAAAACACCTTACAAATCAGGTGGAGAGCTTTATAGGAGTATCAGAGCGCATAGCAGTAATGAACCTTAAAATACCGGGGTACAAAGATCCATGGTCCTTCATACAAGTATACTCACCGACGGAGCAATCCGATACACGATCAATGGACTCATTCTACTTAGAGCTAAATAAAACAATACGAGACCATGCTCACAAAAACCTTGTTGTCATGGGAGACTTCAATGGCCAAATTGGAGAACGACAACCAGAAGAAGACAAAGTCCTGGGACCATTTGTAAATAGAAAAAAGTCAAGAAGCAGAAACGGAGAAAGGCTGGTAGATTTTGCACAGGAGAATGACTTGAGAATATTAAACACAATGTTTAAGAAGAAAGAAAGCAAGATGTGGACCTGGGTATCACCAGACGGGAAAACTAAAAATGAAATAGATTTCATAATGACTAATAAAAACAGATACTTCTCAAACATGAAAGTCATATACAATTTCAACTTCAATACCAACCACCGAATTATTCGAGCAGAATTGATGACAACCCCGCCAAAAAACTCAAGACCAAGAAACAATATGATGAACACGAAACCTACCAAAGATCAAACTGCCCTAATAGCTTCTTCTATAACGAGAAAACTTATAGATTACAATAAAGAGACAACAAGCATGGAAGTACAAGAAAAATACAACTGGTTAGAAGGAACGATCAAAGCAGCTATTCAACAAGGAACTAGTACCAAAGATCTGACTAACAAGTGGATGACTAGCAAAACCATTAACCTTTTTAATCAAAGAGCAGACCTAATGAACAGGAAAAATACCAACGAGAATCGAAAGCAAATAGCAGAGCTAAGTAAAGAAATAAAAGAAAGCATTAGAAAAGATAGAACGCAGAAAAGAAGGGAAACAATAGAGAGACACATTTCACAAACAGGAGGAATAAAAAAGGCATATAAGGAGTTAACTAACAAAAAGGACTGGATCGTACAGATGAAAGATAAAAATAGCTTGAAGGAAAGCCGAAGGCAAGGAATATTAGAAATTGCTACATCTTACTATAAGAGACTATACGAATGTACCATAGCGGAAAAAGAATTAGAGTTCCTGGAATTCCCATCAGTACCCAGCATCCTAGAGGGAGAAATAGAATTCGCTATTGAAACCCAAAGAGAAAACAAAGCTCCAGGACCCGACGGAATAAATAATGAAGTACTAAAACAAGCGAAACAGACCATAACACCTATTCTCAAAGAAATCTTCAATGATATCATCATCACAGAAACGATTCCCGAGCAATGGACTAAGTCCAATATTATCCTTCTGTACAAAAAAGGTGATCAGTACGATATCGGAAACTATCGGCCCATAAGTTTGATGTCCAACCTGTACAAAATATTTGCAAAGATCATACTCAAGCGAATGGAGGGAACACTCGACGAGCAACAGCCAATAGAACAGGCAGGTTTTAGAAAAGACTACTCAGTACTTGATCATATCCATGTTGTTAGGCAAATCATTGAAAAATATGCGGAATATCAAGTCGTATACTATATAGCATTTGTAGACTACAGCAAGGCATTTGACTCATTAATACATGGAAACATCTGGGAGGCGTTAAGAGAACAAGGTATAGAACAAAAATATATAAGATTGATTAGAAATGTATACAAAAACAGCTCGGCATGCATTCAGCTAGAAAAGAAAGGGGATTCGTTTAAGATACAAAAAGGCGTTAGACAAGGAGATCCTCTCTCTCCGCAACTTTTCTCCGCTGTATTGGAAATGATCTTCAGAAAATTTGAATGGGATAATCTGGGTTTAAATATAGACGGCCGCACATTAACACACTTAAGATTTGCCGATGACATTGTATTATTCGCCAAAACACCAGGAGACCTAAATATAATGTTAAACGAATTAGCAGCAGAAAGTGAAAAAGTAGGACTAAAATTAAATCCCGAAAAAACAAAAGTAATGACCAACGGAAGTAAAAGCAGCATAAATGTAGGCGGAACCCGAATTAGTTATGTTGACGAATATATATACCTTGGACAACTGATATCACCCAAAGACAACATAGACAAGGAAATCGAAAGAAGAATAGCAAACAGTTGGAAAAGGTACTGGGGTCTAAGGGAAGTAATGAAAGACAAAAACCTTCATACAGCAATAAAGAGCAAAGTATTCAATGTTTGCATTCTACCAATATTAATATATGGAAGCCAAACATGGGCCTTAACAAAAAACACAACCGATAGAATTTCTATATGCCAACGAGCAATGGAGAGAAGCATGATAGGAGTAAAAAGGAGGAATAGAATAAGAAACATCAACATTAGGAAAAAGACCAAAATACAAGATGCATCCCTAAAAATAAAAAGGCTAAAATGGAAGTGGGCGGGACACATGGTCAGAGGAGAAGAAAAATGGAGCAAATTAATTACACATTGGTACCCAAGGGAAGGGAAAAGAAAAAGAGGCAGACAACAAAAAAGATGGGACGACGATATCACGCAGGTTGCAGGCGTAACATGGAGCAGAGTAGCCAGAGAGAGAACAGAATGGAGTAGGTTGGAGGAGGCCTTTGCCAACTGGCAAACGGACTTACAGAAAGCAAAGAAGCATCAAATTTATGAATATTTTTAGTGGTGTAGAATATTATCACTACAGTGCATTAGTATAAGAAACTTAATTGTATAGAAATATGTTGTCCGAATAAAAGGCTTATTATTATTATATTATTATTATAGCTGCCGCCCGCGACTTCGTCCGCGTGTAACATTGCAACATTACTTTATTTTTCTAAAATAAAAGTAGCCTTAGTTACTCCTTATTACATCAGCTACCTGCCAAAAAAAGTCCCGTCAAAATGAGTTCAGCCATTTTAGAGATTAGCCGGAACAAACAGACAGACAGACAGACAGACAAAAATTTAAAAAAATGTTATTTCGGTTTATGTACCTACCGTTTATATATTCATATGCATGTAGTAAAAGACGGTTATTTCAATATTACAAACAGACACTCCAATTTTATTTATATGTATAGATTTTGTACTGAACCTTCCATGTACGAATTTCGATATTCACTTTTCCAGTTTTTTTTAGAAGTGGTAAATAATTTATTTCCCATCACAATAGGTAGGTTGAGATGTCAGCTTTGAACTAATAGGTCTGAGTTCGAACCTCGCTGACGGATTAATCGTGATCACTTGTAAAACTAACCTAGCGATAGACTGCCCCCCAAAATTGGAGGAATTTTCGAATTATCCCCACACTTGGCGGTGGGTTGGAAATTGGACGACCATTTATTTAACGGTAACGATGTTGCTCTTCGCACCGATAGTCCCGGGGTCGAGTCCCAGATTAGGCAGACGTTTTTGTGATGAATTCGAGCATTTGTACCTGCGTCACAGATTTTATATATATTTCCATGAATATTTCTTATCTATGTATCATATATGTATGTATGTCTATCTGATACCCTAGTATCCATAACACAAGCCTTATAGTGCTTACTTTGGGCTAGGTGGTGTGAATGTAAGAATTATTATTATATTATTACTCGCTTTTACCCGCGGTTTCGCCCGCAATTTTTTTTTCAATAAAAAGTATCCTATGTTACTTCTAATACCTCCAAGAATATATGTACGGAGTTTTATGATGATTGGTTTTTGGAGACCTATCCATAGATACCCCACACGTATGGGGTTGATGAAAAAACAATTGTGTTTCAGTTCTAAAATGAAAATGAAAATGAAAATAACTTTATTCAAATGCACTTAAAAATAAGTAGTTTTGAATCGTCCAAAATTTTTACCTACCACCCATTCAGGACGTCTTTTAACTGACAAGAAGAATGGGCTCAAGAAACTCGTCAGCTTTAACAGAAGTAACGACATTTACAATATAATACGTCGTCACCATACACAATCCACAAAAAAAAAAGCAAAATTATTTTGTTATGACAATACTAATAGAGTTATGATATCATTATTTCGTTGTTTCGTTGATTACAACAAAGTCAACAAGTATCTGTACTTACTTAAAGTAAGTATCCCTGAACATTGCAATAACATACAGGGAATAAACGACAAATATGTGGAAACCCCAAATTTTATTGTTTTTTCTCTATTTTTGTGTGAAAATCTTAATGCGGTTGTTAATACAGTTCTTATAGTTTCGGAAAAAAGTGGCTGTGACAAACGGACAGACAGACAGACAGACATGACGTATCCATAAGGGTTCCGTTTTTTGCCATTTGGCTACGGAACCCTAAAAATGATTATGTAGCTAGTCTATAAGCTGTAGAAGTAGAAGCGAGAGGTATACCAGCAAAATCTCTCTATAACATGTTCAAAAGATCTTAGTTTGTCCAGAACTGCAGTAAGTTCTATACTAGAACGAGCATCTAAAGCTGCATTAGCAGGTTCATACCAGATTTGGCTGGGCAGGGAGAGAAACACGAGGAGAGAAGGTAAGTGTTGATGTACATCGGAAAGGGGCCCCTTAAACCTACACTCGTGTCACAAATCTCGAGATCTACTCGGAGTTTCTCTGCCACACGGTGGACACGCCACCAGCATGGTGAATCAGTGTTACCAACTCTTAAAAATATTTATCCCTAAAACTAAATTGAAAACCCCCTAAAATTGCCCCAATTACCGAAATCCCCTCGAAAAATAAATTATATGACATCATATTTTTGTTAAATTTTTATTTATAAAAATAAATTAAATTTATTATGTCAAATATTATTTCAGTTTCTTCTCACGAATCAGATTTTATAAAGTCATACATGTTGACATTGAATAAGCCTAACATTTTAGGAGATGGGTTGAATATTGTACAAGATCCACCATTTCGATTTAAAATTCCAACAACTGTAGTTGTATTATAAGTCCGAGGTCGCTAGTTAAAAAATAAATTTGATTGGCTAGTTAGGACTGTCCCAGGGCCTATACTTTACATCTTTATTTTCAATAAATAAAATATAAAAAAATATGAAGGGTCACAAAAGCCCTAATAATATCGCTAAACATATAAAACCCCAAAAAATCCCATCTTACTTATTAACCCCCTAAATTTAGGGGGTTCCCAACTTAGGGGACCCTGCGGTGAATCCATAGAATGCAAAGAAGTTCATCTCTCTTTATAACTATAATATATCTTAATATATATAAATCTCGTGTCACAATGTTTGTCCTCAATGGACTCCTAAACTACTTAACCGATTTTGATCAAACTTCGTAACTATCTGTTATTTGATCTAACTTAAAGATAGGATAAGTTTTATTTCAATTTATAACACAGCAACGCGTGGCTGGGTCAGCTAGTTATATAAATACCCATGACTCAGGTACAAATGCTCGTATTCATCAAACAAAAAACTGCATAAATAGCGCGCTCTTTTTTTAAGGATAAATATGTTATTAAAATTAGCAGCTGACCCCACAATAATGGCATCTAATGACGAGGCGCTAAAGCATTCCAACACATTAATATTCAAATAGCGTTACAACAATTTTTCTATTATTTCAAGTCCAAATTGCGCCATTCGTCGAACATTGACATCTTCAACTATAAACTGGCAAAGGGTTATTCAAACAACAATCTACAGTTATCAACACATCAAGTTAAACAATACTGACAACACCTCCATTCGATTTTCAACTTAAACTCCAATAGATACAGTTCAATATCAATTAAGAAAAATTTAAGTTTTGACGACAAAGAAACCAACATAAAATGCATTTAACTTCAAACAATTTCTTTATATTTTAACCGTATGTATAAAATAATTACGATAAATATTGAAATGATTTTGTTTTTCATTCCATATATGGTGGATACCTTATATGAGGTGATGATTGGTTCATTGTGTGCTGGTCTGCGATGACACGATAAGAGATGGCCAAATATTGTGTCTGTATGCTAAATCAAAGATTTATACCGCTATTTATTGTTAGACCGGGAGATAGAGCACATATTTTATTTCAAATCAATACTTCACCTCCGCTAAGTCGCCTGTCTGTCGGTCTTTTACAGAATGTACTTTGGAGAGTGTGCTCAGGAGCTGCGTGTGCTCATACCGCCATCTCCGGGCATGCACTGCGGGCTATAACCCTTTCTTGGTTGCTACTCCTACCTGTCGTACCAAGCGCTTCTCAATATTTTTCATGATGCGCACAGAAAAGAAGTGGAACTCCATATTACAAGATCTGCCTTAGTTTTGGAGAAAATAATTGGTGTCAATATAACTTTTGTACTTAGTTTTTTTTATAATAATGGGTTCTCTCTTGATCCCAATCAATCCAGGGGGCCAAGACAGGATCCACGATGGAACAAGCTAACCCAGAAGGTACCACGCCTCCGAGCCCTCAGATGGGATACGAACCCACGACCTTTCGCAATCCGGGCGACTGCTCTGACCGCTGAGCTACCGAGACGCTGGCAAACGTGTCGAATTTTACAAACGTATTCCAACTTCTACTATGAGCTAGTATCGTTCCACCAATGCTGAACGCTAACTACCTTCAACATTGAAAGTAATATTTTTACAAATATTAAACAATCAATTAAGATGGAACCAGCTATAATTATGTTTTTTATTTAATTTTTTGCATTCACAATGCAATATTTCTATAAGATATAAAATACGTGTGTAAAAAACAACCACGCCTCCGAGCCCTCAGATGGGATGGATGGCTAGAAGGTGCAGCCCAGAAGGTGCCTATTCACCCTGGACGAATTATAACGTTCGGAAATACAGACGCAGGGAGGGAGTTCCAGTCATTGCTGTGCGCATTATGAAAGATGTTGAGAAGCGCTTGGTAAGACAAGTAGGGATATCAACCAAGAATGCGTGGTAACCCGCGGTACGTGACTTTTTTCAAATACTTGTTTATTTATTATGTTACAATTAGGTATCACTACATAGTATAAAACAAAGTCGCTTTCTCTGTCCCTATATCCCTATGTATGCTTAAATCTTTAAAACTACGCAACGGATTTTGATGCGGTTTTTTTTTAATAGATAGAGTAATTTAAGAGGAAGTTTTATATGTATAATACATGCAAAATATTGTAGAGCAATGCATCCGTGCGAAGCCGGGGCGGGTCGTTAGTTAAGTAATAAATGAACAGAGCCTCAGGTGGCCAAAAAATTAAGTCTTGTTGTGATCAACTCCCGGTCTAAATTAATGAAATATTCCGTTCACGGAGTAACTCAAAACCGCTTCTCCGAAGGTGCTCACTAAATAATTCTGAGAGACAGGCCTCACATGCATTCCATTTAGGACTTCAACGGAGCATGCTTTACATTCTACTTACTCAAAAATATATATAAACTTGATAGATGCTTCGCAGAGTATTCCGTCGCCATGCTCTGTCAACGTTACTATTTTATTTCGAAAAACGCAGTAAGTATAAGAAGAAAACAAAGCACTTTTGTCTTACTAACTGCAGGTACCATACATTGCACAAAAAGAAACGTAGGCCGAGTTGCGGAATGAAAATATAATTTATTTTAATTTATTATATTTTCTGCACTTCGTTCTTGATGGCTCCTAAGCATATAGGCCGAATTAGTGAATAACTCGTTACAAACAAAAAGCGTGTTAAAATCCCCCAGATGTACCATTAATCCAATCAAAGTCTGATGGGGCAGTTGTCATAGTTACCATCTTGGACAGCGACAGTTCAGCTAAAGGCCTCGTCCTGAGTCGGGAAATACCCGTGGTACATAAGGGGCATCCCTAAAGGCAGGCAAGGCTACGCAATCCAAGCAGTGGGATTGGCTAAATCGACCCCTAAAATGATATTGGTAATTTTTCTTTATTAAAAAGTAAAGCTTGTTTTCATTATTCCTTAATTGTTACACATATAAATATCGTGTTATTGTATAATTTCACTATATTCGGTCATATTGGT
This sequence comes from Calamotropha paludella, assembly GCA_927399485.1. Classification (NCBI taxonomy): domain Eukaryota; kingdom Metazoa; phylum Arthropoda; class Insecta; order Lepidoptera; family Crambidae; genus Calamotropha; species Calamotropha paludella. The sequence continues at coordinate 2,701,901 of OV656822.1, forward strand.
TCTAAATGTTAACTTACAATTTTTTTAAATGCTTTTTTCTTAATAATTTAAAACTTCTATTATATATTTTAGGCTGGTTTTCGTGTCGGGCGTTAATATAAAAGAAACAGGAATAACAACGCAAATAGTGTATTCCTCTGTCAATGGGCGGATAACGAGAGAAAGAAAAATATGTTGCCACACTGCACGTAATCTTACCCTAAATTCTAATGTTGCACGTATAGAGAATCTACTCCCAAAAACAACCTCAAAATAAATTGTCGAAAAAACAGTGAAGTTTTGCAAATGATTCTATTAAAGTTTATAACGTGTTTATGGTTAATGAATTTGACGCAAGCGCACGCGGCGTGTAATGCGTACAATTAGGTAATATAAGTAGACATTAGAGCAGTAAAAGTTAAGTTACTTACACACCGGTTGATTGCTAGATTAAAAATGCCTTTTTGAAGTTATACTTCTTTGGTATAAGGATAAAATAGGTTATAAATCCAAATTTAAAATGTTGAAAATTCACATAAAATTGATACGAGGAGTTCAAAATAACTGAAGCTGTACAGTATTTGTTTAAAATGACCTAGAATTGATCTGGAATGCTCTAGATAGATAGGTAACAAAAAAAGATTATGATTTACAGGATGAATAAGCAGATAAATTTTGTTTTTTTTTTAATGTCAGACTCGTACTGACTAAACACCACCTAGTAAGTGCCATAGCCTAGGAAGGCTGTATAGGCTTCATCGAAGCGATCGCCTCGGGGGAACCAGCGGCGGCGGAGATAAATTTTGTTCAATACACAGTGTTTTATGCGATTCTGAAACTAAAACTCTAGCGCGATGTAATTCAATCTTAGTGCCATCTATGGAGTAAAGGCGGCAGACGCGCACTGTTCGCCTCCTCCCCATTTCTCCGTAGTCCCGCGTCCCTGTACCGTAAAGGCGAACGCTCATTTTAGCGGTCAACCAATAAGTGATTGCCTGCTGCGTCGCCCCATCACCCTGGGTGCGATCGCTCATACTAAGCCTGTATAGCCTTCCCAGAGTAAGGCATTTTCAAGTGGTGTTTAGTCAGAACGAATTTGACTGGACGTGAAGGGAGGAAGTGAATCCTACATGGGAACTTCGGGCCGGCCCGAGAGTTATGTCGGACTCGTACTGACTAAACTCCACCGAGAAGATACCTTAGTCTGAGAACGCTGTACAGGCTTAGTAGGAGTCTTATACGACCAAAACATTAGCGCGATGTGATTTAAGCGTAGTGACATCTAGTTTCTGTAAGTGGAACTAACAATGTTACCAACATCGTAAATGGTGTGTTAATTAATTCGTGTTAGAAGTGTTGTGTAAATGACTCTTTAATTATACTAATAAAGTCAAAACTATCTAAGCAACTGGGTCAATATAAATGGAGAGGAGTGAGTACGAGGACGCTGGTTTACGTGGCTGATTTTAATGGAGTCAGCCATTTTGAAAAATGGCTAGGGATGGCCGAAAGAAGAATGCACCCTTACTTAGCCGTTGGTTGCGGGACGGTTGTTGACTTTAACCGCGTGGTTCCTGGAAGGCTGGTCCAAAGGCCCCACCACAATGGGGAATGCCCGGGTGCATTTGGGCATCTCCCAGACGGGCAAGACCGTGCAATGCTGGACCGCCCGATCCTTCGCCAGCTGGTCTTATCTACTATCTATTCTTCAGAGGTCTTCCTTCGTTAAGGGCTCCATCTCAGTTGCCTCAAGATACTCAGAGTCTGTCTACCCTAGACGAATGAATTACATTTTCCATTTTTTTGTTTTGTAAAAGTTTTGAAAAGAACTTTAAACATAGACAAGCTATTGTCTTATAGTAGAATATTATTCTAAAATTTTATTCTTCTCAGCCAAAAGATATCTACTTCCACAAGGCAACAAAGGCCTTTTTCATAAGAACGATAGGTTTTACTGTTATCTCCATGCTCGGAAAGCAGCTTGGAGACCATAATTTAAAAAAAAATATTGCTGCAAATTATGTGGTTTATCTTAGGTATATGGTGCTTATGCTCAACGACCGACGACGGTCCTGGGTTCGAGCGCCGAAAGGGGCAGATGTTTGTATGCTGAATACGACCATTTGTACCTGAGTCATCGGTATTTATATATACTTCTATACATATTAAAATAACTATGTGTCATATATGTATGTCTATCCGTTACCCTAGCATCCATAACACAAGCCTTACAGAGCTTACTTTGGGCTATGCTAATTGGTGTGGATGTAAGAAATATTATTACTATCTCCAATATAATTACTTTCCTTTAACGATACTTTTAATTGTGTAGGGATGTTGCGATCTAGAATTATCACAAAAAGTCTTAATTTGCACAATGACGCTAAAATTGTTACAACAGTCGGGTATAACGGTATGATCTATGGTCAACTTGATTATTTAAAGGTCGTGCTAGGACGACTTTTCTTTACTTGTTTTATAGCTGTATTTTGTAATTGTTTCAAAATTTTACATTGAAATTAAAATAACAACGATATTATAAGTGCATTAAATTGCACCATGAGAAGAGTTATCAAATGTTACACCATATAATTTGCCCTAAACCAGGGTTCGAAAATATCTGATTTTATTCATCACAGCTCACTTAAAAGTAATTATAATATTTCTTACATTTACACCAATTAGCCTAGCCCAAAGTAAGCACTGTAAGGCTTGTGTTCTGGATACTAGGGTAACGGATAGACATACATATATGATACCTATGTATCATATATGTGATATCTAATATTCAAAGAAATATACAATGTGTCCCGTCACCAGTGTCGGAGCCTTTAATGGTGTGAAATATGGCATTTTTTATCGACAAATTGCCCCTCAAATTTTGTTTTTCTCTAACGGCCGCCATTTTGTTTTCTTAGTAACCAAGACCTGGGCTCTCATACTAATTCAACCACCACTACTCATGTAAATGTCCTATCAACATTGAAAAGGTGTCATTTGATAGCTAAACATGTAGACAATAGTTACACAGCCATCATGTTTCAATTGTCATGGAATAAAAAATAGAAAAAAATAATTAAAGAAAAACAAATAGATTCTTTTTTTATTTCACACCAATTAAGGCCCCGACACTGGCGACGGGACACATTGTATATAAACACTCATGACTTAGGTACAAATGCTCGTATTTATTACACAAAAATTTGCCCTGTACTAGGTTCGAGGACAATAAGAAAGGCATAGAAGTGTAAGAACCAACGATTATTAAGTAACAATAACAATTTCAATAAGAAAACAACACGGAATATCTTTTTTTTCAATGTGTCATAGATGTTTTCTTTACTCAACGAATACCAATCTAAACGAAATTTAATAAAGTTATATTCTATTCTATGTTAGAGGATATAGAGTAGCTTTTAAAGTAAACGAAAAGCGATTCTTAATATGTTCGAATAGTCAAATAGCAAATGTGTTTGTTTGTACCTCCTTGACGCTTCAACAACATAATATATCTTTACAAAATTTAGTATAACTGTAGCCTGTAACATTGTGTAAGATATAGGCTACATTTAATCTTGATTCTATTACTAATTCCCTTGGGATAAACAATTAAAAAATACTATATGAAATCGTGATATAACAATGTAACGTAGGTGAAGAAAGATAAAGATAAAATCAATATATGCTTGATTGTTATAAAATTGCATTCTGGTCACACTCGTCGGCTGCGCTGGCGCATCGGGCACGAGCTCACGACCATATTGTTTCTGGTCGTGATGTGCGCCTGCGCCTATAATTAAACAGTTGTCCTAATTATTGTCACGATTGGGACGTTAAGGGCCAATAAAAATATTTATTTACAATTCAAAGAGTTCTATATTTAAATTTCAGTTCGACTTATTAGTGTTTAAGATATTCTACAACAAACATACATACATAGGAAATTGGCACCCTTATTTTAAAACTGGTATACACAAAAACATTGAAATTCTGACAATATTACATATACACGAATCGAATTGGATAACCTCCTTTTTTGAAATCCGTTTTAAATCTGCGTTCTCTTAATATTTCTGCGGAGATAATAATAATTATTATTGGAACGAAGCTCCTTATGGGCCGTTGCGGAGGGGTACCCTAGCCGGGAAAAAACGTCCGTAGCGTTAAACAAAAAGCGTAAGATTTTTATGTATAGTCTATGTGGGATGGGTATACAGTGTCTGATGTATAGTCTACCTGATGACTGTTATTATATTTTTTTATAAATCATTGTAAATAAAATGAAAGTGTTAAGATAATTTTGTAAAGTAGTTTCTTTCCTTTTTACGGATAAAAAAAAATCATAAAAAAATGTATATCCCAATAATTATTTTCTTTATACCTCGAATAGAAATTAAAATTAATATTTTTATAAAACTTCGTGCCTATCCGGTGTCCCACGACACCACACGATTTTTTATAGTGTTTCTTATATTCACACCAATTAGCCTAGCCCAAAGTAAGCACTATAAGGCTTCTGTTATGGATATCATATCTATGTATCATATACCGATATATATATATATGATACATAGATATGATATCTATAATCTAAGATCACAGTGGTTTATGTGTTTGTCTGTCTGCTCTTTTTCCCACTCTGTTGCCATTGTATCAATTGATGTTACCATAGCAACGCGTTTACCGCAAATACTTCGTCTACCGGACGCTAGATGGCGCTAACGGAAAAATATTTAATAATAGAAAAAATAAAGAATTTTGTCTACCCGTGCGAAGTCGGGACGGGCCGCTAGTATTAATAGAAATATATATAAATAAATACCCATAACTTAGATACAAATGCTCGTATTCATCACATAAATATCTTCCGGGACCATTGCATCAATGATAGCTGGAAATGTAGTGCATTTCGAAATAAAAAAACTATTTGCCACAACATCACTTTAATTTCCTGTTAATATCATCCATTAGTCGGCGCGTGCGCACCGCAGAAGTGTAATTTAGTTGATGTTTTCCTAAAAACAGTGTGGGGGAGAAAACATCTCGGTAATGATCCTCACTTTACCACCATGAGCTAGGGTGGTTAATTTGATGATTTCTTACACATTTAAATAAAACAACTCGCTGGTTTTCGAGAATAAAGGCAGAACTAAAAACTTTTAATTTTATAAAATAAGATTTTCAAATTTCTTATTAAATCTTTTATCGCTTATAAAAAAATGTGATTGTGTCTCTTTCTGGCGAACGGTGGCGCGATATCTGCGTTTCATCTCTTTTCACAATAATAATAATAATAATAATACATCAAAGATTTACGACCGTTTTGCATATTAAGTTCAATTTGACAGATTTGAGTTGCGTTGATATTCTTGCAAACCAGCTAACTTTTGACGATAAATTATTTATAATTGAAAAATACTATTAAAAAATCCACAATCTTTGGATGACCGGTTCAATGCTCTCCCAATTAAGCTACCGTACCTTTTGGGCACTTGTCGAAATGTTTTAGTAAGTACCTTTCTTTTTACGCATTGTAGCACTGAAAAATGTAAATATATAAAAAATCATCTTAATCGATTGTCCAAACAAGTACTGTTTGGATAATCGATTTTCGATCGATCGATCTTTTGGCGCGTTTGGGAAAAATGATGAGAATGAATTTTTACGATGCGCGTGCGCACACCGACTCCTTAAAGTGACAGGATGAAGTTGGCCGCTAATTGTCTCAAGTTTTCGTGAGAACTGATATCTATATTCAAGGTATTGACTCAAGTGTGTGTGTGTGTATATGTGATTTAAAATGATATATACTTTAATAAAAAAAAAATATTATATAGTAATATTATTACAATATTTTTGTTATAATCGTGATAAAAGTGGTTTTATTTAATAAACTTTTTAAATGCGTTTATTGATTTTAGGTTTACTATCGCGATGTATTCTTTATATTTGTTTAGACTATTAATTATTATTCATTTTACCTTATTATTGTATAAATAGTTTATTTTTATGTTTTTGATATATTTCTTGATTCTGTATACAGATATATAGAAAATCAATATCTCTTTAGATGCTTTCTTACTGATCACTGTATATTTTATTTTATCGTTCTTTTGACAAACAAAGAGTACTGGCACACGGGAGATTTATTTTTATTTATGTTTAGTTACACTAAAGAAATATATCTTCTTGCTTGCGTACATAAGTCCAAAGAGTTTACCTTTTTTCGCAGAAATTGAATTCGCATTTGGCATAATTTGAAAAAATACCTAACCTAACCTAACCTAACCTGCAATGTATGTACTGTAACTGTGTGTGTGTAATGTTACCACACACACACACACAGACTTTCTAATAAAATTAATCATATAACAAACATTTATTCGATAAAAATGATTACCCTTTAAAAACTCCATCAATGCAATGACCAAATAATGACCTTTTATCCCATCATAATTTCATTCGCCAGGGTTGCGTCATCCAGCTCAATCCCGCGGGATGCGATATTGATCTCACGGTGTCGCGTGTCCGATCATAGTTTGCCAACCCTACCTGGGGGTAATTACGACCCCTACCACTGTTTGCTTCGAGTCACGTTCGAATTTAGGACGACATGTGATACCTTACGTAGGTATAAAAAAAGATAAAATTCCATATAATAATTTACAATCATAAACTATGCTATGATTTCGTTAGTCCTACGAATAGAGACTTTGTATCAAAAAGAAACCGAAAGATACTTGGCAAAGGCTGTTCTTGAAGTGAAAACTTCTTTAGCGGCGTTGTATTCTTTTTGGGATGGGTAAAAAATGTTTAAGTCGCGTCAAGACACGTGATCTGATCGAAAATTCGTAAGACGAATGGAGAGCAGATCATCAGCGCGGCGTAAGAGAGGAAGTAATATCCCTCTCTCTTTCTACCGCGCGGTGAAAATGTATGCCTGCTGCTGCTGTTTCGTTTAAGCGGCGCAGAGCGCTTGCGCGAGTGTGCGTTTGTTTTTGTTGTCATGTTTGTGTACGATAGCACAATAAATGAATATTGTATTTTACCACATAAATGATAGCAATTTTATACTGATAATTAAAGTAATTCGTGCGAAATTATTCCCTAACCATTTCAAAATATCAAAAAATGCGCAACGTTAGTGTTTATTTTTTCATTTCTGCCGGCACTTCCGGAGTGCAACTCGTTTTTTATTTTCTCCTTTTAATGTGTTACAGATTTTATTAAATTAAGGAAACTTTTTTAACGCTTGTAGAAATGCATTAAAACAACAATATCTAATAAGAAGTGTAATTATTTGCAATGGCCAAGGCAAAAGCGATATGGATACAACTTAGGTACGTTGCTTAAACTACCTACCAAATATATGAACAAAAACCGGCCAAGTGCGAGTCGGACTCGCGCACCGAGGATACCGTAAAATATTTTTATTATGTGATGTAACTAAAAATTTACGGTTTTCGCAATTTTTTCTTTATCTGTGATATAAGACGTTGCTTCGTACCAAATTTCAAGATTCTGAGTTAACGGGAAGTACCCTGTAGGTTTTGATTCTCTTGCGAGGGTCGAAAATTTGCGGCATAAACGGTTGTATCTTTTGATTGCGTTGGCTTAGAAGTTTGATTTTTTTCACAGCTCCAAGGGACAGTAGACTTCAGTATTTGATATAAATTCCAGCTTGACACCTCCACGCGTTCCTGACGGACAACAAAGTGATCCTATAAGGGTTCCATTTTTACTTTCAAGGTACAGAACACTAAAAACCATTAAATACTCTTATTATATTTTTGACGACTCTTTGGTGCAATGGTTGCGATTCTGCCTTTCGCACCAAGGCCCCTGGGTTCCCCTAAAACCTCTCTTTGTGTGATGAATACGGGTATTTGTACCTGAGTACCTGAATAACATATATATGTATCTTATGTAGTATATTAATATGTGATGAGCGCGGTTGTTTAAGACCTAAATAAAACTTCTTTTATTTAAGTGGGAGTGATGTGTAGACTCAGTAGTTACAGTAATGGTAGAGACAAACTTAATAATATGCAAAAAAAAAACAATTTTGTATTGAATAAATTTAACAATTAGGAATGTGAATAGGGTAAAATATGTATGACCACCGTAACCTTAGTCATCCTGTAAAGAAGTCGTCAGGATTATATATAAATAATGGGCAAATATCCATTAAATAGTTGATTTATTCAAACATACTTTTTATATTTTTCTGCGGTAGTTTTGGTGAGAGATGATGGTAACACTGAATTACCCTCGTACCTCGTGTTTGCCCAGACCAATTTACTGATTGTACCGTGACTATGGGGTCCATCTCGTGTCGCCCGGCTATGCGGTGCTGTCGTAAAAATATAATTTCATAAAAACGTCCGCAGTAAAAAGAAATGATACAGTATCAACTTATTTTTTTCTAGTCATCCTCTCACATACACACTCATCTACATTTTACTTACCGAGAGGACTATCATTTTTTTTTATATATAAAGTATATTATCCATTAGAAAAATAGGTCTATTTTGGCTTATAAAAATGTATCTTACACTCTCTGAGGCAAGAAGTGTTTCATGCTGAAAAACAGGTTATTTATCACCGATTTCGACAACAGATGCTACATTTTAGAATGTACATAACTTTATTTTTTTTTTCACATTTGTTTACACTACAACATTAACAATAAAATATATGTAAAATAAAAATAAAAAGCACGTGGGCATTTCACACGTGGTAGAAGTGAAACCTTCATAAGTAATATATACACGTATAAAACATACCACGGTTGTTGTGATGCCTTCTCTCAAGCTTTGTACTACGCATGCGCACACAAACAGGTATTAACATACGTACATAATGCTCCCTATCTCATTTTCTCCTACGTTAAATCTTAATAATTTATGTGTCTATCTCTTTTTACTGTCGCTTTTTCGTTTCATCGACTTACAAATCACAACGATGCTAAAGAAGTTTTCACTTCAAAAATTAATACAGTCAGTCATAAATTACTGTCAATCTTCATTGATTTCATAAAACCAGAACAAAGCCTGTTCGGTGACTCAATGAGGATATCGACTTCGGCATTATATTCATTTGCCAGTTTACTGAGTCTTACTATAGGGTATTTCTTTATTATTAGGTATACTAACAAATTATTATCAAAGCTATGTATATAAAAGTCTATAAACTATTTATTTTATTTATTTATGGCTTAAACGATTTGTACATTTAGCAAGTGTCAAGTAAGTATAATTGTCAGTTATATGTGTTTTGCTTGGTTTCAGTAAATGTGTGGGGTTTTACTGAAACCTCTCCGTGGACTTTCGCTGAAAGAAAAGACAACTTTCGCTGCATTGTTACACTTGCCAACACTCTTGTATATTCACAAACACTTAGTGGTTAATAATCCACCATAATTACGCACTAATATCCACAACAACATAAATTTCAACAAGAGAAACAAAACCACCAACGTGACGCTTCCCGCTCCCGCCAAAAAGTGCTCTGTCAAATAAAGTAGGCTAGACAACAAAAAGTGTACACAGAATATTAAATTACACTTACATAGAATAAAAATAACTAGTACACCACCAAGAGTACAAAACTGTTAAGAGCAGTAATTAATTTAAAGAGAAGAGGAGTGTTGGATAATTTATAAGATTTTATAGGTTAAGTAACAGAAATATAAAACAGACAAATAATTTATGTATTTTAAAACTTTGACATTTGGTTGTTGCAATGGTAATGATCTTATGTCTCAAAAGATAGAGTTAGGATCCTAGTAGAGATATGTGTTTATGACTTGAGTATGAGAATTTTTTGTTTTTTTTTTATTATATGTTACTACCTAGTTTCTGTTGCTACTGCTAAGTTTGGAAGTAAATAATAATAGCATTTTGATATTCTCACCAATCAGTCTAGCCCAAAGAATACACTGTAAATGTAAGGCTTCTGTTATGGATACTAGGGTAGCAGATAGAAATAACATATACTTGTTACATCAAAGATTCACGACTCTAGTACCTACAAATGCTCTCGAACCAAGAACCGTTGGCTTCAAAGCTCCCACTTCCTCCTGCTTGGCCAAAGCGGTCGTGAAATAATCAGTGACTAATCAATTTTTTTTATTTAGCTACTGAACGGAGAAATGTCAATCTTTGTGCAAATTTAGCTATAGTTGTTTGTAAATTGGTGAACAATATTTTCGAGTTTAATCATCTCATAACAATTTTTAGAATTATTTAAAAATGTACATAAACTACTTATCGAAATATTAAGAAAGTTGTTGCATTTAGCGTGCTAATAAATTAAATTATTCCGTAACAAAATCATAAACAAAACGAAATTATTTTCACTCGCTCTGGGGTTATTGCAAAAAGTGATAGCTTTCGTTTATAAGTCTGAATTATAAAGCTCTGAAAAAGAAATAAATAACCTAGTAGAAAATTTAAAGAGTTTTTTCTTCTAAGGTCTAATTACCTCCTTTTGCACATTATTGTGTCCTATAGAAAAATAATAGCAGCATACGTCATGCAATCTAGTCATCGATCGCTTCTTTCTTAATAGATTATGCTGAGTAATAAAAGTCTGTATGAAAAGAATGCCATGCCATGCCATGAATGATAAGTAGTTTATGTACATTTTTAGCTTAATTGATGGGGTTTTTCGAGGTGATTTACAAATGTTAGTATAATGAGAATCATCCTTAATTAACTTTGCTTGTTTTATTTGGTTTAGATATATGTATCTCAACATATTGAGTTCTTATACTTCCGCATCTATCACAGGATCCGAGCTCATGGCTCAAAATAGCAGGATGATGAAGTTACTTTAGTTATCCTGTGATCACGATTCCTGTAAATGAGTCAAAACGTGAGGATAAAATATAAAAAATAAAATTAAATGCGCAACTAATCCGGTGAAATGAATTTTTTTTATTTCTAGAACTCAAGTGTTGTAGTGTAAAGTAATGTAGCTAAAATATACCTAACTTAATTTTAATTTATTTTATCAAACCGTGAACCACAGAGTAAAACTGCGTCCAGTTTTCAAGCTTCTTCTGGACTATATCGTAAACTCTATACTCTTTGGCCTTCAAAACCACATCAAACAGCAAATTGACACCAAAAGTTTATTAATATATTTTTACAAAAAAAAATTCAACAGCAGCAACATGTCCTCATCCAGCAAGCGACCAGCGAACATTCTCCAAAAAAACTATAATGTACCGGTACAGAGTACCGATCTAACCATTTTCGATGATAGCTTCGCCTTGATGAAGGAAAGATTTGCAGCAGAAATGAGGAGGGTGGACGACGAGATGAATAAGTTTAGGTTAGTTACTTAAACTATATAAATGGTTAACATGTATAAACTTCAGTTTCATACTGATGGAGCACAGGCCATCCTTACAGGCTAGAAACCAACATAGTAAAAATAGACTATTAACACCACGACCAATGCTGATTAGTGGGTTCTAACTAACGACAGCAGAGGCAGATATAAAATAATATTTTGGGTATCCGATTAACCGGCTCATTAGTGACAGCAAATATGTAAAGAGCAAGCTTCACATTAGCTCACCACCGCAAAGCCTGTTGCCTGTCTGTCAATATTCTACATAATGTACTTTGGAGAGTGTACTCAAGAGCTGAATATGCTCTTACCGCCATCTCCCTTTTTTGGTTGCCATTCCTACCCGTCGCTCCAAGCTTTTCTCAACATCTTTCATAATGCGCACAGCAAAGGAGTGGAATTCCCTCCCTGCTTCTGTATTTCCAAATACTTATAAACCGTTCCTTTTCAAAGCCAGGGTAAGTGGGCACCTTCTGGGTTAGCTCGTTCCAAAGTAGATTCTATTTTGGCCGCGAGGTCTGATTGGGATAAAGAGGAAACCCATTCTAAACAAAAAAAGATCGGCCCTAATAAGATTTGCTACATTTCCGCAAGCACTGGTCGCCTATGCTACTGGTCTTGCATTGAGCTCTTCGATTTACTAATTAATCTTTTTTACAGTTCCACCCTGACCAGATTCTACGCGCAAATGATTCCAACAGGCATAGCACTTACCCAAACGAACACGCCAACATCCCAAGTTATCACAGGTCCAGCTGAGAGGACAACTTCCCAAACCCAAAGGCCAATATCTCAGACACAAAGACTAACTTCTCAAACTCAGAGACCTACCTCGCAGACGGAGTCGTCGAATTCTCCAATGGGCCTCATTACTGGTTGGCAAGCACTAATCAGCTCCCCACTCGTAGTTGGAGAGGGATCTACTAAGACACTGAAGTTACAATTTGATGTTAGCCAATTTACTCCTCATGAGGTTAGAAATATTTTGATTTTAGTAGCTATTGCATTTGTGTTCGTGTTCGTGTGGTGGCTTTTAAAATTGTATAACACTAGCCCTTCACATTAAAGAAGGTAAAAGACAGGTTAAATTAAAGGTGGTAGAAGACTAAGGTTTTCATAATAATATTTCTTATATTTACACCAATTAGCCTAGCCCAAAGTAAGCACGGTAAGGTTTCTGTTATCGATACTAGGATGACGGATAGACATACATATATGATACAGTGATATGTAATATTAAAGAAATATATAAAATACCCATGACTCAGGTAAAAAAACTCGTAATCATCTCACAAACATTTGGCTCTTACGAGATTCAATTCCAGGACCATCAGTGTTAATATCAGTGCAGCAGGCTTGGTTGCTGCTTATACTGAGCTAAGCACAGGTTTTGGCATCGCACGGCGAGTTTGTGCTTATATCTATAATGCTAGTTTTTTTTTGCTTGTGATCAATGTTATTGTGTATTAGTCATTAGATGTAAAAATAAATGTTATTTCAAACCTCCCCCTATTTTTTTCGTCTTCGTCCAAACGCCTTTCGGCTTAAATGCCTATGGCGGTTGGATATGGAAAAACTAACATTAAAATTCAAAATCTCCTCCAGATAAACGTGAAGATTCAGGACAACGTGCTCGTAGTGTCTGCTCGTCACGAAGAACGATCAGACAACACCACAGTCTTCAGGGAGTACAACCGAGAGTTTTTGCTGCCCAAGGGTATAGACGTGAACGCGATAGAGTCGTCCCTCTCTCGAGATGGAGTACTGACTATTCAAGCTCCTTTGCCATTGTTGCCCGTTACTGATAGTAGAGAAGAGTAGAAGAAGTAACCATGGAAGCAGATTGAAACAGAAATAAACTTATTATTGCCATAACGTTGCCTTTTTTATACTGTTTTCATCGACTTACAAATCACAACGATGCTAAAGAAGTTTTCACTTCAAAAATTAATACAGTCAGTCATAAATTACTGTCAATCTTCATTGATTTCATAAAACCAGAACAAAGCCTGTTCGGTGACTCAATGAGGATATCGACTTCGGCATTATATTCATTTGCCAGTTTACTGAGTCTTACTATAGGGTATTTCTTTATTATTAGGTATACTAACAAATTATTATCAAAGCTATGTATATAAAAGTCTATAAACTATTTATTTTATTTATTTATGGCTTAAACGATTTGTACATTTAGCAAGTGTCAAGTAAGTATAATTGTCAGTTATATGTGTTTTGCTTGGTTTCAGTAAATGTGTGGGGTTTTACTGAAACCTCTCCGTGGACTTTCGCTGAAAGAAAAGACAACTTTCGCTGCATTGTTACACTTGCCAACACTCTTGTATATTCACAAACACTTAGTGGTTAATAATCCACCATAATTACGCACTAATATCCACAACAACATAAATTTCAACAAGAGAAACAAAACCACCAACGTGACGCTTCCCGCTCCCGCCAAAAAGTGCTCTGTCAAATAAAGTAGGCTAGACAACAAAAAGTGTACACAGAATATTAAATTACACTTACATAGAATAAAAATAACTAGTACACCACCAAGAGTACAAAACTGTTAAGAGCAGTAATTAATTTAAAGAGAAGAGGAGTGTTGGATAATTTATAAGATTTTATAGGTTAAGTAACAGAAATATAAAACAGACAAATAATTTATGTATTTTAAAACTTTGACATTTGGTTGTTGCAATGGTAATGATCTTATGTCTCAAAAGATAGAGTTAGGATCCTAGTAGAGATATGTGTTTATGACTTGAGTATGAGAATTTTTTGTTTTTTTTTTATTATATGTTACTACCTAGTTTCTGTTGCTACTGCTAAGTTTGGAAGTAAATAATAATAGCATTTTGATATTCTCACCAATCAGTCTAGCCCAAAGAATACACTGTAAATGTAAGGCTTCTGTTATGGATACTAGGGTAGCAGATAGAAATAACATATACTTGTTACATCAAAGATTCACGACTCTAGTACCTACAAATGCTCTCGAACCAAGAACCGTTGGCTTCAAAGCTCCCACTTCCTCCTGCTTGGCCAAAGCGGTCGTGAAATAATCAGTGACTAATCAATTTTTTTTATTTAGCTACTGAACGGAGAAATGTCAATCTTTGTGCAAATTTAGCTATAGTTGTTTGTAAATTGGTGAACAATATTTTCGAGTTTAATCATCTCATAACAATTTTTAGAATTATTTAAAAATGTACATAAACTACTTATCGAAATATTAAGAAAGTTGTTGCATTTAGCGTGCTAATAAATTAAATTATTCCGTAACAAAATCATAAACAAAACGAAATTATTTTCACTCGCTCTGGGGTTATTGCAAAAAGTGATAGCTTTCGTTTATAAGTCTGAATTATAAAGCTCTGAAAAAGAAATAAATAACCTAGTAGAAAATTTAAAGAGTTTTTTCTTCTAAGGTCTAATTACCTCCTTTTGCACATTATTGTGTCCTATAGAAAAATAATAGCAGCATACGTCATGCAATCTAGTCATCGATCGCTTCTTTCTTAATAGATTATGCTGAGTAATAAAAGTCTGTATGAAAAGAATGCCCTTGCCACGTGAAAAGCCGAAAATTATCTGTGTAAAATTAAAAGGTCGCAGGGAGGCGGCTTTAATTCCCGTAAAACGGAACGCAATCTCAGGGGAGAGTGCCCAAACATCATTACGCGCTGACGACTGTAAAAACCCGCTCAAACTAATTAGATGGCGGGAAAAAATGGAACTAACCTAAATTATATGGAATATGACAACATTTAAGGGAAAATTTACCCAATTCTCAAAGGTAAAACGACGGTGGCGCCTCTACGAATTTATTTTAACGACTTGGTTTGTTTGCAACACACGTAGGAGTGCTGTCGACTTGTTTACTGTGTCAATAGTCACGCGTTATAGCTTTATATATATTGTCGGGTAGGCATGACAACGTCAACAAAGAGGGTTTGTATTTTTCTCGTAAATAAAGTGGCAGTCTGGTATATAAAATCTGCAAATAATTCACAGAAGCACGGTGGACACTCTATTTTAGCTTATCAATAATTAAATAGTACCTCTTTAATAGTTTAATAGTATATATCTATGAAATTCAATTCATCAATGTTAAACAGCGTACAGGATTAGCCATCAATAAAAATTTCATTTTAAACATTTTATTTAAATATATAATTAAATAGACAAAAACATATACTAACTGGGGCTCTGTTGTATTTAATTAATTTTTTTCTTGATTGCGAATTAAAATAAAATCTATCCTATGTTCTCAGTTGGAACAAATCAGCAAAATGAACAAAAAAACATCAAAATCGGTTGAGTAATTTCGGAGTTCATTGCGGTCACACACTGTGACTCGGATTTTTTTTTTAATATCCATACTAATATTATAAATGGGAAAGTGTGTCTGTCTGTTTGTCTTTCTTTCACGGCAAAACGGAGCGACGAATTGACGTGATTTTTTAAGTAGAGATAGTTGAAGGGATGGAGAGTAACATAGGCTACTTTTTGCCCCTTTCTAACCCCCCACTTCCCAAAAATGGGGGGTGAAAGTTTGTATGGAGCATTCCGCAATTTTCAAGGTAGAAAGCTAAAAATTGGTATGCTGACTATTTGTTACTAACAAAAATACCTGCAATTTTTTAGAAATCCTCCCCAAGCCCCTAAAATAGGGGATGGAAATGTGTGTGAGACTCCGCAAAATTAGAACAGGTTCTTTAATACAAACGAATAATAAAATAATTTAATTAAAACGAATTAAATAAAACAATATTAAAAACATTAAATCTTACCATAAATCAATCAGCTTTTGAGAAAATAAACATTATAAACATAAATAAGTGTAACTCATGGATTCCGATAGATGGCGCTGATATGTTTATTGTATATTATGTTCACGATAGGTTTAATTGTTTAGTTAAAAAAAAAATAACAGATGGCAGTGTTGAAATAAAATAAATAACGTGTAAAATTCTGTTCCGAGTTCTCTTCTGTGTTCAGGAAAGGGGAACAGTGCTACCCCGAATTTAACGCGAGCGAAGCAGCGGGCAAAAGCTAGTTATCAATAAAATAGAAGGCTTTAAAATGTTATAAATTTCTACAGCCAAAAAAGAGTACTGCTACAGATAGGTCTTAAAATATATCCAAATAGATATATTTAAGAAAATGTAGTAGGTATCTAATAGTAAACACCAGTAAAAAGCGATTTATCTAACAATAGGTTTAATTCACTTCCTGGCCACCTGGCAGTCGGTGGAACCCCGCAAGCTAAATTTTCGAACGGTATAAAAAATGATCTGTCAAACAGACAGCTTTCCCGCCAATTTGGTGGTGATTCGCGCCCTTGCACGGCTTAGGGTTACCACAATAAAATAAAACTAAGGAATATTTTTTCTTTTACGTATTGTCAATAACTAAATTATATTAAAAGTAATCACAGAGTACTAATAACTGAATGACTGATAGGAAATGCTTAACAGTGACCATGTCATTAAAACTGAGTTGAGGTTGTGACATAAGCTCAGTATTATTGTAGACAGGAACTATATTATAAGAGACATATTGTTTTGAAAAACAAACTTTATAGCAAATTTCCAAGGTCAAATATTGAAATGAACTATGGCAAAACAGTGTATTTATAGTATTGTAAAATTACAATAATTAAATAAGCATCGAACTTTTATCCATTAAATACAGATCGCAAGTAACAATACATTTAATTGCGTCTCTTCAAACCATTTTAATAAAAAAACTCAAATTCTGTAGATTTTTTTTTATTCCTGATTTGTAGTCACCTTTCGAATTCGACACGCCCTCTCTTCGGGATTAATAGAGCTCTATGTTTAGGTCCCGGTCGCCATAGCACCGAGGGAGGGACTCTGAGGGGCGCCTAAATACCACATCTCGGGGGGCACATTATTTATCTGGCAACACTTAATAATGGCGGACAGATGTTGGCGGGAAAGGTCATAGGGTAATCTGATTTTCTAATTCGTGATGATGATTTCGTGATTTTATTAACCCTCTTTTAATCTCCGTTTCGTTTGGTTTTGATTTATTATGGCTTGTTAGCTTAATTGATGGGGTTTTTCGAGGTGATTTACAAATGTTAGTATAATGAGAATCATCCTTAATTAACTTTGCTTGTTTTATTTGGTTTAGATATATGTATCTCAACATATTGAGTTCTTATACTTCCGCATCTATCACAGGATCCGAGCTCATGGCTCAAAATAGCAGGATGATGAAGTTACTTTAGTTATCCTGTGATCACGATTCCTGTAAATGAGTCAAAACGTGAGGATAAAATATAAAAAATAAAATTAAATGCGCAACTAATCCGGTGAAATGAATTTTTTTTATTTCTAGAACTCAAGTGTTGTAGTGTAAAGTAATGTAGCTAAAATATACCTAACTTAATTTTAATTTATTTTATCAAACCGTGAACCACAGAGTAAAACTGCGTCCAGTTTTCAAGCTTCTTCTGGACTATATCGTAAACTCTATACTCTTTGGCCTTCAAAACCACATCAAACAGCAAATTGACACCAAAAGTTTATTAATATATTTTTACAAAAAAAAATTCAACAGCAGCAACATGTCCTCATCCAGCAAGCGACCAGCGAACATTCTCCAAAAAAACTATAATGTACCGGTACAGAGTACCGATCTAACCATTTTCGATGATAGCTTCGCCTTGATGAAGGAAAGATTTGCAGCAGAAATGAGGAGGGTGGACGACGAGATGAATAAGTTTAGGTTAGTTACTTAAACTATATAAATGGTTAACATGTATAAACTTCAGTTTCATACTGATGGAGCACAGGCCATCCTTACAGGCTAGAAACCAACATAGTAAAAATAGACTATTAACACCACGACCAATGCTGATTAGTGGGTTCTAACTAACGACAGCAGAGGCAGATATAAAATAATATTTTGGGTATCCGATTAACCGGCTCATTAGTGACAGCAAATATGTAAAGAGCAAGCTTCACATTAGCTCACCACCGCAAAGCCTGTTGCCTGTCTGTCAATATTCTACATAATGTACTTTGGAGAGTGTACTCAAGAGCTGAATATGCTCTTACCGCCATCTCCCTTTTTTGGTTGCCATTCCTACCCGTCGCTCCAAGCTTTTCTCAACATCTTTCATAATGCGCACAGCAAAGGAGTGGAATTCCCTCCCTGCTTCTGTATTTCCAAATACTTATAAACCGTTCCTTTTCAAAGCCAGGGTAAGTGGGCACCTTCTGGGTTAGCTCGTTCCAAAGTAGATTCTATTTTGGCCGCGAGGTCTGATTGGGATAAAGAGGAAACCCATTCTAAACAAAAAAAGATCGGCCCTAATAAGATTTGCTACATTTCCGCAAGCACTGGTCGCCTATGCTACTGGTCTTGCATTGAGCTCTTCGATTTACTAATTAATCTTTTTTACAGTTCCACCCTGACCAGATTCTACGCGCAAATGATTCCAACAGGCATAGCACTTACCCAAACGAACACGCCAACATCCCAAGTTATCACAGGTCCAGCTGAGAGGACAACTTCCCAAACCCAAAGGCCAATATCTCAGACACAAAGACTAACTTCTCAAACTCAGAGACCTACCTCGCAGACGGAGTTGTCGAATTCTCCAATGGGCCTCATTACTGGTTGGCAAGCACTAATCAGCTCCCCACTCGTAGTTGGAGAGGGATCTACTAAGACACTGAAGTTACAATTTGATGTTAGCCAATTTACTCCTCATGAGGTTAGAAATATTTTGATTTTAGTAGCTATTGCATTTGTGTTCGTGTTCGTGTGGTGGCTTTTAAAATTGTATAACACTAGCCCTTCACATTAAAGAAGGTAAAAGACAGGTTAAATTAAAGGTGGTAGAAGACTAAGGTTTTCATAATAATATTTCTTATATTTACACCAATTAGCCTAGCCCAAAGTAAGCACGGTAAGGTTTCTGTTATCGATACTAGGATGACGGATAGACATACATATATGATACAGTGATATGTAATATTAAAGAAATATATAAAATACCCATGACTCAGGTAAAAAAACTCGTAATCATCTCACAAACATTTGGCTCTTACGAGATTCAATTCCAGGACCATCAGTGTTAATATCAGTGCAGCAGGCTTGGTTGCTGCTTATACTGAGCTAAGCACAGGTTTTGGCATCGCACGGCGAGTTTGTGCTTATATCTATAATGCTAGTTTTTTTTTGCTTGTGATCAATGTTATTGTGTATTAGTCATTAGATGTAAAAATAAATGTTATTTCAAACCTCCCCCTATTTTTTTCGTCTTCGTCCAAACGCCTTTCGGCTTAAATGCCTATGGCGGTTGGATATGGAAAAACTAACATTAAAATTCAAAATCTCCTCCAGATAAACGTGAAGATTCAGGACAACGTGCTCGTAGTGTCTGCTCGTCACGAAGAACGATCAGACAACACCACAGTCTTCAGGGAGTACAACCGAGAGTTTTTGCTGCCCAAGGGTATAGACGTGAACGCGATAGAGTCGTCCCTCTCTCGAGATGGAGTACTGACTATTCAAGCTCCTTTGCCATTGTTGCCCGTTACTGATAGTAGAGAAGAGTAGAAGAAGTAACCATGGAAGCAGATTGAAACAGAAATAAACTTATTATTGCCATAACGTTGCCTTTTTTATACTGTTTTTATTTTCAAACTTGTGGAGAGACTGGTATGTGAACTAAACCGCTGCAAGTAATTCAGAAAACTCAGTACTTTCCCCTCTTATATGCTGGTAATTATACATTAAATACAATTATGGTCTAAAATTAATATATTAGCGACAATGAGAAGAGATGCTATTCGCTTTAATGGTCACTATTGGGTAGATAGCCTTTTCAGGCTGTTGTAGGCTTCCAGGAGTGATGTTGGGGATCGGAGAAGCTGTGCCCGTTGATCTTGAGTACATGATAAGATGTTCTTAATATTACTGATAACAGTTCATCTAAAATCTGCTTAATTTTTAGCATGCAAATATTTACATTAAATCGTCACTTTCTAGGCAACATATTATGGATAATATGAGATTTATAAATAATTATTATCACAATATGTCTGAATTTAAGTACCAAAAAGAATAATCCCAAAAACGTTATTTATTATTTAAATATTCTTGTACTGAGTAAAAGCAGTTTTCAATAAGATAATCATGCAATTTCCTTTTAAATATACGTCCTTCGCATTGTCTTAAATAATCAGGGAGTACATTAAATAAATTGTACGGCCATTGAACAAACATAACGATGTGCTAAAATGAGCGTGTATTTAGGTAAAACTAGTTTATTGCTCGGACTTTGACGAAAGACTTATAATATTTCTTACAATCACACCAATTAGCCTAGCACAAAGTAAGCACTGTAAGGCTTGTGTTATGGATACTAGGGTAACGGATAGACATACATATATCATACATAAATAAGTAATAATAACAGAATTATATATAAATTTAAAATTTTTATATATTTTATGCATTTTCAATGCTATCTTATAAGATAAATTATTATAATAGAAAAATACTAGAAAAAATCGACTCGGGTCACAAGGAATGTACTAGAAAATTTCGACGAGTGTTCGCAAGGCTCGGTAGCTCAATTGGGAGAGCATTGGACCGGATTTCCAAAGGTTGCGGGTTCGTTTCCCGCCTGAGATTCACTTGTGACCCGAGTCGATTTTTTCTAGTATTTTTCTATTATAATAATTTATCTTATATATAAATACCCATGACTCAGTTACAAATGTTCGTATTTACACAAACTTCTGCCCCTTCTGGGACTCGAACCCAGGACCGTCGGTGCGAAAGGCAGGATCGCTAACATTGCACCAAACGTCATATAACTAAATAATAGACGATAAATTTAAATATTTTTTTCTAAATATTTTTTTTAGTTGAAGTAAATTGTTTCCTAGTTTTTTTGTTATTATTTGGTCTGTATATTATGCGAAATATTTTGATGATGACCAGCTCACAAGAAAGTTAAGCCTCCACAATAGCAGGACGACCGCGCTAACTATTGCACCATCGAGTTTCTTTGTTTATTAAAAAATTCTTAGGATTATAAATTTTATCCGTCAATAGCAATATTTGCATACAATTTTTTAAATGCATAATATTTTATTGGAAGAGCATTGGACCGGATTTCCAAAGGTTGCGGGTTCGATTCCCGCCTGAGAATTCGCTTGTGACCCGAGTCGATTTTTTCTAGTTTTTTCTATTATAATAATTTATCTTATAAGATCGCAATGAAAATGCATAAAATATATAAAAATTATAAAAAAATATATGATTTCATGTGACCTGGAATATTATTAAATAATTTTACGCACATTATCAGACAGCTTTTGGAGTAAGTACAGCAGTGTTTGAAACAAACGCATGTACAATCTGTGCATCCTAACTTGTCCTATTTGGCAAACAATCTTGGCACTCCTTTTTATTGAAAATGCAGCATTAAAAATCAACTGATAACTAGATTCAATAGGTTTCAGTCTATAATAAAGATTTATTGTAATAGATTATTGACTTTGTTATTATTTTATTTTTAAATGGGCGATTTCGTTAAAAAGTTGTGCCAAGATTGTTTACCAAAAAGTCAAGTTAGAATGAACAGACTTTAGTACGTTTGTTCATTACTCGTTCAAAAACCTTTGATCAGATTGTGATTTAACTTTGTTGTTGTTGTTATTATGCATCTAAGGGAAGGTTTATTATAAAATGAAGCATTAAAAATCAACTGTTATCTAGTTATCAGTTGATTTTTAATGCTGCATTTTCAATAAAAAGGAGTGCCAAGATTGTTTACCAAATAGGACAAGTTAGGATGAATAGACTGTAACATTGATTTTATTTATGAACATAGATGATTGTTTTTTTTTAAATAAATATACATTTCCAAACGTGTTCTCTATATTTTTGCATTTATTAAAATGATTATAATTTGTCTAGACGTGTTTTTATATAAACATAATACATATATACACAATAAATACATTATAGGCGCATTATCTGTGTCATCGGCTGACGTGGCGGCCGCAGATAAAGGCGAACCCACACTACGGGATTTAAAGTCAGCGATACACCGGGAGAATTTTTCTTATTATTAATTTTCGTGATTTATAGCCGTTACTAATTATTATTTTGAAGAGAACCTTCGATACGGGCGTTCCGGCCGATCGGACTCTACCCGTGCTAAGCGTCAGATATTACCGTTACACGAGAGCGTCAGTTACCTCCAGCCAGCTGCCTCCAGCCAGCTGCCTCCATATACATATTTATATATAAATCACAGTGTTTTACCGCAATTAATTCCGAAACTACTCAACCGATTTTGATGATCTTTATTTAGGTACTCTGAATTTGTTCCGACTTAAGACATAGGATTGTTTTCATTTTAAATCAAAATCAATTTTTTTTTGCATAACAAGCGACACGTGGCCAGGTTAGCTACTAAATAAATAAATTTGTACGTATCAAGGAATTTGCAAATGTTTTTTATACATTGGCAGATTATTTTACAAAAAAGTGGTCAGTGTCTTAAACCATACCATTAAAGTCTTATGTGGTAAGTGCCTCAACGTGCTCAAGATGGACTAAGTGTAATAAAGGATATATTTCAGAGGTTTTAATTATGAGTACATCTCTGCCTACCTTCATATGCCACAGCATACGGTATCAAGTAGCGTAGAATAACACTAACTTCACACTTAAAGGTATATTAAAATTAAGGTGAATAATAATAGTGTAGTATAGCTCTAGGTCACAAAATAGGCACCAGCGTTTTCCTTATTATAGTATTTTTCTTCGATAGCCCAAAGTAAGCACTGTAAAGCTTGTATTACGGTTACTAGAGTAACAGATAGACATACAAATAAGGTAAATATATGTAATATTTATAGAAATATATATGAATACCTATGACTCAGGCAGAAATGCTCGTATTCATCACAAAAACATCTGCTCCTTTCGGGATTTAAACCCAAGACCGTCGCTGCGAAAGGCAGGAGCACTACCGTTGCACCAAACGGTCGTCACGAACTTTGGGATGCTTCTGTCCAGCTGTGAACTTATTTCGGTTATAATTATCATCACATCTCTACTCTCCGTGCTCAATGGCAGAGGGAGCCCTGTGTATCCTTTTTTTCCGGGGGGGAAATGCTACGGTAGCGTTATGTGGGACTCCTCCGTCAATAAAAGCTGCTAAAACCACTAAAATCCCCGCTGTATGTCACATGGTTGGCCTAGTCCAGACCCCTTCACGGATCGGTGATGCCTGAGTACAGCCAGGCATCATCGCAGGCCCAGGGTAGTGACTGCCAAAACTGACCCCACCGGATTGCGATGGAATTGAGAGTGAACCGTGTAGTTTTTACTGGGTAGGCCTCCAATCCTTCATCGGGCACTAGGCCGGATGTAAGAATTGAGAAGAGTCTCACATTTGCGTTTACGTTTGCAAAACGCATTTTCTATAAAAATGCATCACCACAGTCCAGCGAGGTGTGTACAATGCCACCAACGGATACTCTAACCCTACTGACCCCTGCGTATCCTCGCCGACAACATACAACAAGTTGAATTTTATTTTAATGGGTTCGCTCTTAATCCCAATCAAACCTGGGGGCCTAGATAGGATCCACAATAGAACGAGCTAACCCAGGAAGTGGGTACTCACCCTGGCTTTGTAAATGGACGGTTTATAAAACGGAAATACACTCTTTTACTGTGCATATTTGAAAGATGTTGAGAAATGCTTGATGCGACGGCTAGGAATGGTAACCAAAAAGGGATATGGCGGTATGAGCACATGCAGCTCTTGAGTGCACTCTCCAAAGTACATTCTGTAGAAGACCGACAGAGAGGCAACTTTGCGGTAGTGAGCTCATGTGTGAAGCTTGCTCTTCACCAATTTGCTGTCACTAATGAGCCGCTTAAACGGAAACCCAAAATATTAGCCGCAGCAAAAGGGTGGTAGCCTGCAGTGTGTCTGGATGTCCGATGGAAAAAAGGAGATGGCGGTATGAGCAAATGCAGCTCCTGAGCTCTCTCCAAAATCAAAATCTCCTTAAGGATTTCTCCTGGGTTAAAAAAGAGTCCAGTGTGTCCCCTCCTTGCAGGTCACCTGGATATTCACACGTGGCAGGGGCGGGTGTTGATGCGACGCGTTGCCATGGTAACGAACCGTCGGCTTCCCAGAAGAGCGCCGACCACAGCATACTATACGTATATATACGTATACATAGCAAGCGTTCTTAATCCTAGAAAATGGTATTCTTAAGTTTTACACATTTTACTGTACTGATACTGTATTATAAAAAACTTGAGGGTTCGACGAACTTTTTCTTTTATAATATAAAAATTTTAAAAATACAATCATAATTAACAATTATTTAATGTAATGTAATGTAAATAATTTGCAACGTTTTGTTTTTATTTGCACTGTAACAATATCTATATATGGTACCGGAAACGTATGAAATCAAGGAATTGTATACAAATCCTAAGAAATGTGTACATTCCAATGTATGTGTTATTTCCAATATTTTTTAGGAAATGTATAAAATATTGTTTAAAAAACTATTTAATGCATAGATATCCTAGGAAATGTGTAAATTTCCTCGAAATCACTACATAGTATAAAACAAAGTCACTTTCTCTGTCCCTATAAGGTAAACGTCCCAGTAACCGTTAGTTTTTGAACTTTGCTGACTTTGTAAGTCTGCTACGTTCAGATATGTAGAGTTATAAAAATGAAATTTACACGAGCATATAAGTAATTTAATCTAGTTTTTAAATTATTAGTTTTATTCCTATTTATGTAAAAGTAAATATTAAAAAATATATAAAACAATAAAAATGACTGAGTTGTACCAATACCCGTTAGAAATGTACTAGTAAGCGTTAAACAGTCCTAGAATCCGGTATCATTTATCACAAATTTGAACTCTGTTGCGTTTTATTAAAGTTCACAAAAATACTATTTTTGTGTCTGTGCTTTAAACGGGTAATATATAGGTACTTCCTTTAAGAAAAGACATCATTTAAAGGAAATATATTTAAAACGGATAATGTAAAAAAACAAAACAAAAGATATTTCTTCAGGTTTAAAATAAAACATAATTGGATAATTAACAGCTTATGCCCAAAAACATAACTTTGCATATAAACAAATAAGACAACCGAAAACACAACAATCAATCTCTTCAAATATTAAATTAGTCTTAAGAGACCACGGTTTTAGTAATTGTGATTAAATAGTGCAACTTATGCATCTGACGAAATACAATGAGAACAATGGACAATTATTTGGTCTGGCAAAACTCCTGCGCAAATCGTATGACACCAGGATTTACAAGTGACAGATTGTATCATGTCTAATTTTTCGCTTCTTTGACATAAACAACAATACCAATTTACATTTGTGATTTCCACTACTTTGGTATCTAATAATTTTCTTTTTAGATTTCTGTTATCATATCCGTGTTTAGTTTACTTTTAGGTTTTTTATCTTTTATATTTATTTTATTTTTTCTTTTCTTGTCTTCACTTCCTTCTTTTTTTGTGATAAAATTTGCCACCTGTCAGATGTTATAACGCTAGGTAATTTTAGTTTTCTTTTTGAGTAGCAGCTAGGGGTTTTCGGCCAGAATAAAGCGTTTTTAAACGGTGTCGGTACTACCAAATCTCCATAGAATCTTATTTCCGATTACTCGGGGTTATTATTAAGCGGCGCTTGTGTTTTCGGTTCAAGACGTGGCGTTGATTTCCTTAAGTATAATGGATATATAACTTAGTAGTGTCATATGAACAAGTTGTTTGCTTAAAAATGATGTCGGTGCTATGGCTGATAAAGTTTGTGTCTGTCTACATGAATTCAACAGCAAAGTCAGAGTGAGTAAGTATTGATGCCTATCGGACTGGACAAGACTTGATGCCATTTCTGTATTATAAACACATCCTACTGACGACGTCAGCTCAGAGTTTGATCTCACATTTTTGCTTGACGTGAAATATATAAAG
Organism: Calamotropha paludella; assembly: GCA_927399485.1. Taxonomy (NCBI): domain Eukaryota; kingdom Metazoa; phylum Arthropoda; class Insecta; order Lepidoptera; family Crambidae; genus Calamotropha; species Calamotropha paludella. Next base: position 2,728,286 of record OV656822.1, read on the forward strand.
TCAGACCCTATTGTCTGGATCACTTGACCTGAATACTCAAGTACTTTTGTGTTTGCCGTGTTTAAAGAAATATTATTACATAAATCAACAATGTTGATTTATGTTATAATATGTTGATTCAACATATACCTACAGGTTCCATGCCTACTTTTTGGAGATCTCGCCCTGATATATTGGGTATAAAATGTGTTTCATTTTCAAAATCAAATATATTTACAAGCACAGATCCCTTGGCTGAAATTTCCAGATTCATTATTTTCGTCAACGTCCTATTCAAATTTTCATACACTTCTATCTTTCCCTTATTTTCTTTATGATTGTTATATTCCGGTACTAAACCACTGAAATCATTCGAGTTTAAAAATTTTGAGTCCAACATATCCGTTACCCCTTGTAAAATTATATCTGATAGAGATTCGTTGATATAACAGGTATCACCTTTACCAGACATTAGCGTCGAACTTGAGGCCCATTGTTTAATTTGTCAGATGTATTTTGCATCTTCATTTGACTCCAAACTTCAAATAGTCCTTTTAAAGCTTTATCACCCTTCCACGTTGGACTATTGTTGTCGCAAAAAGACTTAAGATTTTCAGGACTTATTTTTGATTCAAAGTAATGGCCGACGGTATCTGGTATTGTTTGGTCAATATTGTCTGGTTCAGTTTTTGGTGACTTGACACACACTTTAAATAGTCGTCGCTATTGCGTGAGGTGTTGCGACGCTCGATGGCATACTTCGGGGTGCTTTTTAAAAAATGCTTCTATGCGCCATATGCGCCAGTGACGATCAGAGGCCCAACCATCACGTCTTATAGCGATTCAAGTTTGGCTGTTAAAAAGAGACGCCACTATAGACCGCGTATAGTGGTGTCTCACTTTGACAATCGAACTTGAATCGCGCTAAAAGATGATGGTAGGCCCTCTGGTCTGTCATTTGAAACGGATTTGAACGCTTCAACTTTTTCATTAATAAACTTAAGTTATCCAGTAACTGTTCTCTACACACTGGGAACCCACGATCTGCCATGAAGATAATCCATATTTTTAAATGTTCTTCTTCTTCTTTTGATAAAATTGTACGCGGTCCCTTTGAACATCAAACTGCAGAGCAACCACGTATTTTATCATCAAATGTCGATCGATCGTGGAATTCTGTACTGCCTAGAAGCAGCAGAAATCGAGGCTTTTTTTACTGCATCTTTTGCCTTCAGTAATGCCTCTTGCTTTTCAGTCATGACTAGCTAAAAATAAAACATTTGTTAGATTAAAGGTGATACTATAAATGAGAAAGTTTTTTTAAACAAGATCATAAAGATGACTCGGAAGCGAAGGAAGGCTTGATGTCAGGCAGAGTATGTATGATATGTATTCATGGCATGGGGGGCAATATTCATATTTGATACTGTATCTATTGTCATGAAACTCCTAACTGAAAACATCTTGAAAACCATACGCATGTGCCAGTTTTTAGGTAACTAATAATAGCGGCATTTTAAAAGAATATACAAGCAGAGGTATGTATCTTAATGTTTAAAATTACGATGTAAGGGATTTTTTGTCTTTTAATGTAATGAAAATGTAAAGAAGGGAGCCTCGATGGCATAGGTGGTTAGTGCACTAGTTCTTTAATTTGTGCGATTACGTGTGTGAAGCAAACCAAAAGCTGTATAGAGCTAATAATTTTATTGTCATTATAAGACAGATCGAAATAGAATCAATCATTTTTTCGGTTTATATTACCTTAATACATAATGAAACAATAAAAGAAATGAGGTTTTTTTTAACATCATCGTTTACAAAACAAAAATGGTATGTTCTAACTAATTCGTTTTAATCAGAGGGAATCCAAGTGCATTAAAAGAAAATGACACTTAAATTCAAGATACTAAGAAACATGACGAGCTTAGGTTCACTGTTATTTGTGTGTCCCAAAAAGCGACACAAGGTTATAAAAAAATTTGATGGAAAATGACATCTAATTCTAGGAAATAAGATACAATAACGGGTTTTGGAGCATCGGCTATTACTAGGTTGTTGCGTGTACCAAAACCCGTTAAAATATTTTATTTTTTAACGGGTACTAGGTCAAGTAGGGATTTGTAAGTACCAATATATGTGACACGTAATAATAATTACATTTCAATAAGATTTGCCTTAAGTTATGGGTTAAATGAGTAGATAATTTACTCATATAATTAAGTAAATTATCATTCTAACCTTAAAACTTTTCGCAGCAGCACAGCAAGCTTAGCAATGTAACCTGGCGGTTTCGTAGTTCAATGACAAAACTTTGTAAAAGTTTATTTTTTTCGGACAGCACACTTTCAATGTTATACAGTTTTGACGCCATTACACTTATAGATAAGTTTTGCCATTATAATTGCACTGAATATTACTACGAGTTCATTACCATTCACATACTTAAACTATTTTTTAATAGAAATGCGCAAACATAAGAAAACTTACTAGTTAACGGGTACCGGGACGTTATCGGCATTAGGGACATTTACCTTATCCCTATGTATGCTTAAATCTTTAAAACTACGCAACGGATTTTGATGCGGTTTTTTTTAATAGATAGAGTAATTCAAGAGGAAGGTTTATATGTATAATACATGCATAATATAGTAGAGCATTGCATCCGTGCGAAGCCGGGGCGGGTCGCTAGTTGTATATAATTCCAATATCGTATTAGGAAATAATTCCTAATTAATAATTCCGTGTCACAATGTTTGACCGCGATAAACTTCGAAACTACTCAACCGATTTCGATGATTTTTTTCATTTTGCTGGATTTAATAATAGTTAGGTATCATTTTAATTTATAATAAAAAAAATAATTATTAAAATATTTGAGCCACAGCAACGTTAGGCCGGGTCAGCTGTACTAGCTGACCCGGCCTAACGTTGCTTTGTAAAAAACTTTGTAAAAACAGTCCATGCGAATTCCATGTCCATTCCTTGCGAACATAAAAATTAAAAATAAACAATCATAATTAACAACGTATGGTTTTATTTAGAGCTTTAATAACATAATTTGTAAATTCAATTTTATTCAACATCAACAAGATAAGTGTAAAATTTCTGATGATGTGATCACAGAGTGTAGGACAGTAAAGAACTAAGGCTAGATTCACACTATAAGGTCGATCACGATTCGTTCGCGGTCCGATCTCGGTCTGGTAAAATATTATTAAATGAAAAATGATGAGTGAATTCATACAATCCTTAACAATCAAATTCCGGTCGAATCCCATTCCAGTCGCAATCAGTCTTGAAGTAAATTTGTTGTTGTATGAATGCTCTTTTGTATCCGGTTCAGTCGGCTTTACCCGTTGAAGCGACAATCGCATCATATTTAATTATTGTACATTTGAAAGATTGAATTAAATTCTTATTGAATAATTGAAAAAAAAAAATTATTTAATTTTAATAAATAACGATGTCTAAACCAGTGTAGACTTTTGGAAAAAGTAATTTATGCATAAATTACTGATTTTTAAATGATATCAACATTTTTCAGTCGCGAATATTACAAGAAATTAAATATACGTTTTGTTTAATTGAAGTGAAAACTTTTTTCGCATCATTGTGATTTGAAAGTCGATGAAACGAAAAAGCTACAGTAAAAAGAGATACACATAAATTCGTAAGGTTTTACGTAGGAGAAAATGAGATAGGAAGCATTATACAGTGTCTCTTATGTTAGTGGTATGTACTTTAGTTACCATAAGCCTCTTGTATCATTTATCAAAAATGTAAGCTCTGAGTCTGAATAAATCTATGTAATATATAAGTTTGTTTCACTATGATCATTACTAAAACCTATCCCGAAATTTTACATTTGTCTTATTATCTTGAAACTAACCTTTTTGAAGGTTTCACTTCTACCACGTGTGAGAACTAGTTAAATCAGACCTTAGGCTACAATATATTATCCTAAGTTATAAGAAGAAATGATATTTTATGTTGTTACAAATATACTTCAGGACTGACCATTGAACTTGACTCTCATTTCGCATTTATGTTTTTGATGGGATTAGTTTTTACCAGACCGAGATCGGACCACGAACGAACCGTGGTCGACCTTATAGTGTGGATCCACCTTAACCTCCCGCTTATGTGACCATAAACAAAGTACTTTCCGAGCAGGTGTAATATAAAGTATTATAGTTTAATAGTTAAAAGGTTATATTTTATTTTCAGACAATAAAAAAGGGCAAATATATTATTATTTTATTAGTAGTATTTCGTGGAGTAATGTTTTCGTAAAGCGGACTTTGTTTTAGGGATTGTCAACGGAAGACGTATGGTTTGGAATTAATTAAGTTACATTACCTACTTTGTGTTATGGTAAAGTGGGGTTTTTTTTAATGCAGTGGCAAATAATAAATATAAGATTATTTGCTTTGCTATTGAAAAAATTGGTGTACGGTTCTTTATAATTTAAGTTTGTGGGCCAAATTAATAATGAAAATGTAATTTTTAGTCTCAAATGTAAAACCCAAACGGTCAAAGGTCACATCCCTACCAATATTATAAATGTAAATGTAAGTTTGTTATGCTTTCACGCAAAAACTACTGAACCGATCATCATGAAACTTCGTACATATATTCTTGGAGGTATTAGAAGTAACGTAGGATATTTTTTATTAATTAAAATGCGGGCGAAACCGCGGGTTAAAGCTGGTACATCAGAATTATTTTAAGGATGTAATTCAATTTCGATTAGCTTTTATGAGAAAAGGCTAGGTCGAACTTGTAAAAACTTATAAGGCTAATTTGTCTTAAGCTTAATAAAAACCTTAAAAAAAATATAACGGAATCATATAAAATTTTAAAAATATCATTAAGTTACTTTTCAATCGGCAATAACTTACTGTGCAGTTTTGAATACTTTAAAATGACTTATGAATAAGATCATTTGTACCTTAGTCTTGGATATTTCTATATATTGCTATGATTATTACTTATTTCATGTATGGTATATGTATGTTTATCCGTTACTCTAGTATCCATAACACAAGCCCCACATACATACAATGGGCTAGGCTGTTTGGTGTAAATATATTATCATTTATAATAATTGACGTAAAATAATAAGCATTGTTATTTAATTATCCGAATATGGTTTTCGATAAAATTACATAAAGATATGAAATTATTTTTGTTCTGCATTTGTGTATGGTAAATGGCAGCCATCATGGAGGTTAGAGAGAAGGAGAACGATCGCTACGTGCTAAAGCATTAGCCCGCCTGTCCCTGAAAATTTGTAGAATTTATAGTTCATTTTTCAGCCACCAGCCGCGCTGCCGTCGGTAAGTAGTATCCGCGAAGTTAGCTGTTTATGAATACAAGTAGATATAGTTAGCTGAATAATGTACAAATTCAAAAACAGCCCGCTTTTATTGAGACAACTTAGCGATCGCAGCGCCTCACTTATTTTGTCCATATTTCTGGGACACTATTTTCTACAGCGATCGTACTCCTTCTCTCTAACCTCCATGGCAGCCATTTTGAAAAATGATTTATTCTATTTATAATTTTGATATATTTCATTTTCAATGCTTCTTCTTCTTCTTCTTCATCGGTACACTCTTGTGAGAGTGGTCGTGGTCATTATGCAGGTTCTTGTGTGACCCGTTTCACAACACGTCGCCATTCCTCTCGCAGGGCAGCTTTACGAGCGCATTCGTTTATGTTTGATCTGGCTTTGATCTGGTCAGTCCACCTCATTTGAGATTTTCAATGCAATCTTGTATAAAAAATTTAAAATAAAATACTAGATATAATAGAATTGGTTTACTAGCTTGCTCTTATGTGGGATTTGAACCCACTTTGGATATCCGGTCCACTGCTCACCCAATTGAGATACCAAACTCGCTAGTATTTTTCTATTGAACTTATAATTTCTCTTAATTAAAAAATCTTAACTATAAGATACCTTTTAAGTGTTTTAATAAACTCGATATGATACTGTAAATGATACCAGCCTACAATATTGTTATCGAAATCATAAAAAACATTTATTCTTTCAACTCTGTTTTCGCTTCGGCACGGGCCTTGTCATAACACTCGCCGTGGTTGGACAGTATTCAATGTTTAATCACTACCACCATTCAATATTATTCTTTAAGACGCCAATGTTTAGCCTTTTATATATACATAATTATGATAACTATTTACTTTTATGCTAGTGTGGTGTCCAACATACCCTTCATATTTAACCCTTTATAACTCTGTGTGACATTACTGTAACAAACTAAATAATTTCTAAAAATTTCCACTACACGCATTTTATCTCCTTGTAAGTCAATGTGTCGTATCGATAACATACCTGTCTATGCATTTTAGTGCAATATTTATTAACTAGATGGCTTTACTTGTGTCAAAACTCCTACGGAATTCACTTCGTGCCAATTTGTGTCATTCGGTTGTGGGTAAAATAAAAAAACTAAACAACTGTTTTGAAAACAATAGCGTAGCATTATGCTATAATAAGTTGAACAATTGTTTTAAGGCATTTCATGCATCCTAGGAGAATAGTATAGCTCAGTGTGACATATCTGTAACACTCCCTTTTTTATTATTTTCTACGTATCTAATTTAAAAAAAGCGAAACGAAAAATAAGTGTTTTTTTATTTACTTTTACCTACCATAATAACAAGTATTTAAGAAAATATATGTTGTTGAGTTATAAAGGGTTAAAAGTAACGGAAAAGACGACTTATGATACATACATACAATCACATTTATTTCACGCTTAAAGAATTATCAATTTAAACAACAATGTCAAGCATAAAACAATATGTCAGTATCAAATAAGTAAAATAATAAAAAAAATACATTAAAAAGAATTATCAAATTAAATTAAATAACAATACGGAATATATTTCTGTGCCTGTAATATCTATGCCTGTGTTTAGGTGTGTTCGTGCGCCTAGGTACTACAGTATTAAAAACCATTAATATTTTCATAAACCATTAAACTCAAAAGCAAAATTTGAATATACTATTTCAACTCACCATTTGCGCAAAGTAAATCGAAACCACTGATATAATTAAAACCAGATACCTGTCGGATAGCTGGGTACTTCCGGGCAGGGGTGGGATAAAAACCTCATTTCCGGTACAACCCCTCCAAGGGATATGTCGTCATGGGGATACCGCTCTTTGTTTGGAGCGGAACGAATGCTGTACGTGCACTTAGCTACTATTAAAAAAAAATCTAATCAATATTATATAGTTTATCGGAAACGTGAGCGCCAATATATCTAGTATAGTTGTTAAAAAATAGATATATTTAATATCAAAGTAATTAGTATAATTTTAGCTTTTTTATTCTCTCTTTTATTTTAGCTCTTGATTCCAATAAAGCTTAGGGGCCAAGACAGAATCCACGATGGAACGAGCTAACCTAGAAGGTGCCTAGTCACCTTGGCTTTTAAAACGGAAGGGTTATAAGTACTCGGAAATATAGACGCAGGGAGGGAGTTCCACTCCTTTGCTGTGCGCATTATGAAAGATGTTGAGAAGCGCTTGGTGCGACAGGTAGGAATAGCGTATGGATGTCCGATGGAAGAAGGGTGGTGGCGATATGAACATATGCAGCTCCTGAGCACACTCTCCAAATTACAAGACGACCGACCGACAGACAGACAACTTTGCGGCGATGAGCTAAAGTGTGAAGCTTGCTCTTCACGAATTTGCTGTCACTAATGAGCCTCAACTCTGCGCTGCAATTCGGTATTTTAAGTAGCTGCAATATTCCATGCAAGGTCGGACTTGAGCTTTATAAAGATTTAAAAGCTGTCCCGGCGTGAAGTATGGGCTGCAGAAAATATTTGCATGTAAATGCATAATATTTTATTTATGTTTGTCACATAGCAACTAAGATGAAAGTATTTTTAATGGGTCCAGCTGAATAATTACGATTTTTTATTTTGTTTACGATAAAGGTTCGTATTCGTCATACAAACATCTGCCCCTTTCGGGATTCGAACCCAGGATCGTCGGTGCGAAAGGCACCATTGCACCAAACGGTCGTCAAAGAATCATATGAAAATACAATTTGTAATTAATTATTGTATGAAACAACTTTACGCCTATGTTACCTCTATTCTAATTCAGAAAATAATCAATAATTTACTAGTTGTCTTTGACCCAAGTGATATCTTCTGGGCTGATGGAAAATGACTGACACCATCCCAAGTAGCAGATACGTCAAAAGAAGCCGTGGTTGCTGCAGCAGCTGCAGAAAGTCGCAAAGTTCCAAAGTATGCAAACCTTAATATAATAATTATTATTATTATTTATTAATTTATTTGTATAAATATGGTAATATTAAATTGTCCAGCATATTCTATCGATAGATCGATGTACAAATATTCAGAGTATTCATTGATTATTAAATTGATTGTAGCTTCAATTACTATTTAAGATCAATACGTACAATAAAATTAATATTTAATGCATCAACTATCAACAAACAAATCACCACAAATAATTAAGCAAGCAGTTGCATCTTTGTTTCGTTCGATGTGAAGAAAGCCTCATTGGACCAGAAAGCCACGCTGTTTTTTTTTTTAAATGTCCGCCACAAACAAAATATTGATTTTTTTAATCGGTAATCTTCATTAACGTGAGCGAAGCCACGGTTAAAAACTAAAACAGAATAAACTCCAAGTAAGATAAATAAATTATACAGTCAATGCAACATGGGGTAGATTTGACTTTTCCGACAGTTATGACAGAGGGTGTACACGCTGTTTACAATTGTTCCTTTGTGGTTTATTGATTGACACCCCTGATTTTTACACCCCATGAGCACCTGAGCTCGTGTTATGACCCATGGTTGGTTTCCAATGATTCATTTAATGTTTGTAGAGATAATTGTAAAAGCAACTGCCATTGCCTTTTTGGTTACTTTTTAGTTTAAATAAATCTCAATCATTATCGTTATATGGTCGATATACCAAAGAGTCGCACTAAGCGTTTTGGTTCCAATTTTGTAATCCATACCGCTGAGAAGTAAAACTCTTTGGTTTATATACCAAAGAGTCGCACTAAGCGTTTTGGTTCCAATTTTGTAATCCATACCGCTGAGAAGTAAAACTCTTTGGTTTATATACCAAAGAGTCGCACTAAGCGTTTTGGTTCCAATTTTGTAATCCATACCGCTGAGAAGTAAAACTCTTTGGTTTATATACCAAAGAGTCGCACTAAGCGTTTTGGTTCCAATTTTGTAATCCATACCGCTGAGAAGTAAAACTCTTTGGTTTATATACCAAAGAGTCGCACTAAGCGTTTTGGTTCCAATTTTGTAATCCATACCGCTGAGAAGTAAAACTCTTTGGTTTATATACCAAAGAGTCGCACTAAGCGTTTTGGTTCCAATTTTGTAATCCATACCGCTGAGAAGTAAAACTCTTTGGTTTATATACCAAAGAGTCGCACTAAGCGTTTTGGTTCCAATTTTGTAATCCATACCGCTGAGAAGTAAAACTCTTTGGTTTATATACCAAAGAGTCGCACTAAGCGTTTTGGTTCCAATTTTGTAATCCATACCGCTGAGAAGTAAAACTCTTTGGTTTATATACCAAAGAGTCGCACTAAACGTTTTGGTTCCAATTATAAAAGAGAAACTCTTTGCTAAAGAGTGAAACTCTTTGCCTGAGTCTGTGTTTCCTGATAAAAATTAGGGGTCTTCAAGTCACCAGTGAATAGGTATCTTCTAAACAAGCGCGTCACATCCTAGATCGTATTGTCGCTTACCATCGGGAGAGATAGCGGTCAAGCGATTTCTTTTTCACGACAATAAAAATCCACAGGTTTTAAGCACGTAAGGCCCAAAGAGGGATCTTAACAACTGCAGCTAATATATTTTTTCTTACATTCACACCAATTAGCCTAGCCCAAAATAAGTATTGTAAGGCTTGTGTTATAGATAGTAGGGTAACTGATAGACAAACATATGATACATAGATATTTAATATTAATATAAATACCAATGATTCAGGTCATCACACAAACGTCTGTGGCTTCTATAATTCGAATCCAGGAACGTAAGTGAGTAAGGAAAGTTAGCTACCGTTGCACCAAACTATCTTCAGTATATTGAGAAGAAACTCTTAATATTATAATTTCCTTAAATGGTTAAGTTGTACAGGTGTACTGCTCTTTTTGAAAAGTAAAGCCCATAAAAAAATATAAATTAAGTACTCAAATAATTCATTCAAAATTGTTTAATAAATTGGTGCGATTTTTTTTTGGTTAGTTTTTAATTGTTTTTAAAGACTCTATTTGCCTTTAGTTCTCTCAGAAATGTAAATGAAGGGCATGTCAAAATGTCGGTTTCAGGCGGAGACAAAGATAAAAATATTTTGATCAACTGAGAATAAAAAACATAAAAAATAAAAGAAAAACGTATTGGCAACTTAATTTCCACTGCCTGAGCAAAAAAAAAATAAGGTTAGGTTGTCTCCATAAACAAAAAATCGACAATATTTAAAATTGGAACGAATTCTTTTTTAAATTATTCATCGAGATGGTGAAATAGAGAACAATGGACAATTTTATGTGGCCAGGTATTTCTTTACAATTAACGGCCGGCGTTTCCGATCGTACTGCCGATCGTGACACGTGAAAGGGTCACCCGACGCCATTTTTTCTCAAAGGTGCTTCGCCCGCGCACCTGTCTTTATAGAGTTGTGAATTTATAGAAATGGCATTGGTGACATAAAATAAGTTTTATTTTCTGCACAAATGTGTTTCCTATCCCGCCAATTTCCAGTTGCGAGACTTTTGGCGGGAGCGGAAAGAGTTAATATTTTTGATTTTGTATTTGATTTTGCATATACAATACAATATTTCTATAACATAGAAAATACACCTGTAAAAAACAACTATGTCTCTGAGCTCTCAGATGGGATTCGAACCCTGAGCTACCGAGACTAAGTCGAAATATACAAACGTATTTCAAGTTCTACTATGAGCTAATCTCGTTCCACCAATGTTGAATGTTAACTACTTTCAACATCGAAAGTAATATTTTTACAAATACTAAGTATTCTTTTAAGATGTTTCCACTACTATTATAATTTATTTTATTTTGCATTCACAATGCAATATATCTATTTGATATAAAATACCTAATAAATAACTTAGAATGTGTATTGTGACGAATATTAATGTGATATTAACTACTAAGTGTTACGTGGACACGCACGAATGTTGGCAAGTGGAACAAAACATCAGTGGGTGTCTTTTCACGCTCTCTCAAGAAGTTATGGAGGGTTCAGTAAGTGCCCACACTTGTAGTTAGAGAGGTAAGATAAGATAAGATATGATAAGATAAAATCATCCGTTGATCATCTATCATATATAAATCATCTCTCATCATTATTCCAATAAAAAAAAACTGAAGACGAGGCTGTATGTGCTTCGTATTCTTTGCTTTCCCGTTTGGAAAAAAATAACTTTTCAAATTTTAATTAAATATTAAACTAAATATGCCCGTTCTAAACTTTTTCGGGTCATCGCTGAGCCCCTCCTTGCGCACGCGACCAAACTACATCCCTTTCTCCGAGACAGTTGAATTGCGACTGACCGTTATTTTTAAATTGATCCCTTTTTGTTCATCATGTTCCTTTTTAAATGACGCTGATCCATGTAATAAAGACTTCTACAGTAGAATCTTTTTTTTATTTGGCTGGAAAATAAAATTCTAAGTTACTTAAGCTGTCTATATATATTTGAAAACCACTTTGGTTGAGTAACTTGCATTACAGTCTTTATGGTGACACAATGCTTAAATCCCGGGTACAAACCCCAGCCCGAGAAATGTCAAATATAATATTTTTTACAATCTCACCAAAGCCTAGCCCAAAGTAAGCACTGTAAGGCTTGTGTTATGGATACTAGGGTAACGGACAGACATATGATACATAGATATGTAATATTTATAGAAATATATATAAATACCCATGACTCAGGTACAAATGCTCGTATTCATCACACAAACATAGCTGCCCCTTCCGGGATTTGAACCAAGGACCGTCGGTGCGAAAGGTAGGATTTCGTCCATCCTTTCCATCCAAAACATCTAAGCATCCCTTTTTCTATCTTTGTCACTATATCTTCTCCCACACCACACCGCTCTCTTATTACATCTTATTAAGAATACCTAATTCTTTATACATAGTATTACTATATTACCTAGCTTAGTTTGTATATGACCTATATATAGCTTATACTATACGCATTACGCACTAGAATTTAAGGAGTTGTAAACCAAAGTATCATAATATGTGATATGGATCTTCTAAGGAGGTGTCGAGGCACTTTGCGTGACAGTAAAAAAACAGGAGTGGACTTAGGGTTTGAGATTTATTTAGTTCAATTCTTACTTATCGAATGTAAAAAAGTAACAATAACTAGTCGATTCATTCGCTGAGCATAAAGCTTTGCTAGCACCATATATTGGAGCGGAGCGTAAGACTTTAATTAAAAAAATAAATAAATTCCATAGGAATGAAAACTTAAAAAAAGAAATCCCATAGTGTCAGTGTTTTTTTTGGTCATAACTTTTTTATTTTTGTAAATTTCGAAATTCGGACTCAGTCACAATCTGGTCCTAAATGTGTTGATTCGATACCACACGAAAAATATTAAAATCAGTTAAGAATTCGGACAATTAGTATTCAATCAGATGACAAAGATTCATTATTGTTGGTAACAAACCTCACTATGTCAGTAAAAAATATACAATATCTACTTATAGTCACTAAAGTGTCATTGGTGCTGTTAAGATCTTTAAACCAATGACACATAATAGTAATAATATAACAATAATATTTTTTACGCTTACAACAATTAGCCTACCCTAATTTAAGCACTGTACTGTTGATGTAGATATTGTTTGCATAGTTCTTTGGAGTATGCATCTTGCTGCTGTTGACTGCTGCTAACTTGCTGCTGTAAAATTATTATTATGTTATTTTTCTAATTACGCATTCATTAATTACGTCGTTGCTTATGAGTAGATAAAATTTTAGATCACAGTATAAAACAAAGTCGCTTCCTGCTGTGTGTCCCTATGTATGCTAAGATCTTTAAAACTACGTTACGGATTTTGATGCGGTTTTTTCTAATAAATAGAGTGATTCAAGAGGAAGGTTTATATGCATCATATAGTAGAGGATTGCACCCGTGCGAAGCCGGGGCGGATCGCTAGGAACAGATAAAACAAAAGACTAAAAATTTTAGATATTTATTCCCATATTAAAATTCGCGGTCAAGTATTTTAAAATTTTACATGTGACATCACAATGCTTTTGACCTCCTCTGCCCCTTGTCAGATAATGTCACATTTCGGGGATCCCCCCCTTTAATGTGACATAATTTATGGATTACCCCTTATATTGAAAGGAGTTAATATATTGTTTTTGGTGTACGTTCTTGCTAGCTGTCTTTTATTAATAAATGTCGGCGTTTGTGGACACTTCGTTGTTTTCGATTTCTATAAAACCATATGCTTTACCTTGCGGCAATATATATAATGATGTCTAAAAGTTATTTATTATTACATTTTTTTTATAAAATTGGACAAAAATTAACCATACGTTGCAATATACTGTCATATTTTACTGTAAGTTCTTTCTAGTCGTAAAAAATATATAAAAAGCATGTAAGAATACCCCTAATACATCCCTGAGCAAAGTTTTTGACTTATATGATAAATTACCACTCCTAAAATTAATTATATCCAAACACTAGGTTGTTTTATACAAACTGTTTCCTGTTTATTCTATAAAAGAATTTTTAATTCTATTATAGAATAAAAGAATTTTGAATTCATAAATAATAGCTCCATTTATTATATGAACGTTTTATTAAAAAAATTAGCACACATATTTTTTATCGTAAATAGGTAAGCGCTTGACCGCTGTCTCGCCTGGATGATGCGATCTAGGCTGTTACGCGCTTGCCTAGAAGATACCTTTTCACTCGTGACTTGAAGACCCCTAAATTGTATTTGTCAGGAAACAGAGACTCAGGCAATAATAATAATATTTGTGAGAATAATACGTATAGAATAAAATTCATCGAATTACGCAAAAGAAAAAATATGTGACGTTGAGTTCATCGTAAGAAAAGATCAGTGAACTCCAAGTGATCTCACAAAGCTTGTTCAGTATCAAACAATGGCTGACCTTGACCTCATCATAATTTTATTATATAAGGAGATTTAAATAGTAACTTTGCTATCACATAATTATATATTTTTCTTGGCATATTTATTTTAACAGAAAAATACTAGAAAATATCGACTTGTCTCACTAGTAAATTCTCAGCGTGAAAAGTATAATAGATAACTAATTTCTCGACAAGGCTTGATAGCTCTATTGGGAGAGCACTGGACCAGACTTCCAAAGGTTGCGGGTTCGTTTTTCGCCTGAGAATACACTTGTGAGCTGAGTCGATTTTTCTAGTATTTTTCTATTAAAATAATTTATCATATATATTTTTGCTAGTTGACATCTCGACCACACATCGATGTTCTTTAGTTAAAAAAATCTTTTGGTTATAAATAAAAATTAAACCTATTCTATGTCCTAAGTCGGATCGGAACAAAGCCAGCAAAATGAAAAAATCATCAAAATCAATTTGGTAGTTACGGAGTTCATCGCGGTCAAACACTGTGTACAGAGAATTTTATAAATATATAGATTGTACTAAACATTATAATTGATTAACAATTATAATTATAATTACAACTCTTAGATCCGATAAATGTTGTTCGTATAGATTCAGCACTTAAGCTTTTTAGAATTCTCCATTTTCTGTAAAACAAAATTAGTGTCTTTCTTATAAAAAATATAATTCCAATGGTCTTGAGCATTTTAGACAATAATTATTGAGAATTGTTTCATCGATACATTTACCAACTAGCCCCGTTTTTTTTTTAATAGGGGTTTTGGCTTGGTTACAAAGACCTTTGAGCCATAACTAGCCCCGTTATTTTTTTATTTCACAGATTACTATACTATGTTTTTAATAAGATTTTATGGCCTGGACGTTATTCTTTTAAGCCATGTCTTCATATGAAATAATTTCTTTTCTTAATCAGATGTTATCAGAACTGATTTATAATTGATAGATGATCAATGACTAATGAATGAACAGTGATATATCCGTTTCCCTAGGCATCAGTAAAGGTGTGGAGTTTCACTAAAATCTTCTCGTGGAATTATTGAGACAGCGTGAAAACACAGTTTTTCGCTATTTTGTTTCAATTATCAACAGTTGTGCATGTTCACAAACATTTAGTGAATAGTAATCCATCTATAATACGCACTAATATGTGCCACGATTTTTTTTCCAAAGATTACTAAGTTTTTTAATAAGATTTTATGACCTGGATGCTGTTAAAGCTATGTCTTCATTTTCAGTAGTTTCTTATCTTAATTAGATTACTAACCGCTTTGCCTAGCTTTCAGTAAAGTTGTGAAACCTCTTCGTGGACTTCTTGAGCGTCAAATACAACTTTCGCTATTTTGTTTCAATTATTAACACTTGTGCATGTTCATAAACATTTAGTGGTTAAAATTCACTATTTTTATATACTAATATCTATTACAAAACAAGTTTTAACAAGAAAACTAATATCACTAAATTGACGCTTTCCGCTCCCGCCAAAAAGTCGACACACAGCTTGTTTTAAACAATGACTAACCTTGACCTCCTCATAAAGTCATCAGATAAGAAAATCTTAATAGTAACTTTGTTATCACATAACCGTATTTATAAACTTTACATAAGACATCTAAATATACTTTTTATAATGCCAGAGAAATAATGATGAGTGCTGTACGCTCTCGTGCCATTGGCTTGTCAAATTAAAAAAAAAATCACGTTTGAAGTTCGAAGCTTTCGGATAAAATTATCTCTGTTGCGTCTTGAAGCGAGACGATCCTGCGGACATATCGGGAAAGAGTTAGCGATATATGAATACTTTTGGGAGCGAGAGAGATAGTAATGTACGCATCTCGGCGAGACGGAACGGCAACGTCGCGTGCACCAATCGCTGGCCGTTCATCTCGATGTTTGTTTTTCCAATTTGTTTTTATTTTCCTTTCGTACGAATCGTAAATAGCATGTTGTTTCGGAATAAAATTGATTTTGTATTCGGTGCGCGACTCGTTCTCTATGGTTGTGCGTTTTAATGTTTTCGTGAGGGATTGTGTAATTAAATGTTCGTTTTACATTCCTTTATAAGTGCAGGATAAAAAATAATTCATATTAAAAACCACCGGAGATTCTATTTAAACCACTTTATTCATTGCTATCAGTATTATTAAAAAAAAGTTTACGGTATTCCATTATTTATGTTACAATAACTTGCAGACTTTTTCATTAAACCTACATATTAACTGAAGTCAATTTAACATAAATTGTGTTTATTTATTTACGTCAGTTTAACTTTTTTAAACTGATATACAAGAAAAAGCTTTTATGAAATATAATTTAGTTTTGTTTTTATATTTAATCTTAAAAATATTGGTAAAATAATAAGTCGATTTAAGCATACATAGGGATATAGGGGACTGAGAAAGCGAATTTGTTTTATACTATGTAGTGATAATGTATTATTTCTTACGAACTGTGACAAGCAATGAATATATGAATGAAAATGACAGTGCTTGCTAACTTAAGATTTATTTCTTTCATCGTAAAGAAATTAATATTTTTGATTAGTAAATATGGTAGACATTAAATAATACATTATTATAAATTACCATTTGTTTTAAAAACGATAAAGATTTAAATAAATAAATAATAATTAATTATTTACGGCATTAGTTAGTTCCGTACTAAACAAAAAATGTACTATGGGTACTAAATAATGTATATAATAAATAAATAAATATATACTAAATGATTCGGGGGCAAAGGCTTGTACTAATTAAACAAATTTCCGTACCAGGATTCAAACGCGGAAAGAAAAGTTACCATTGTACCAAGTGGTCGATAAATAAATATATTTTTTAATAAATTCAAAGTGTTATTTAGACGCTGAAAGTCGATAGCAATGAAATAATTAGTGAAGTCTTAAAGACCTATACAACCAAAGGTTATTAATAATTCTTACATTCACACCAATTAGCCTAGCCCAAAGTAAGCACTGTAAGGCTTGTGTTATGGATACTAGGATAACGGATAGACATACATACGATATAAATATGTATAAATATGTAATATTATTAGAATCAATATATAAATACCCCTGACTCAGTTACAAATGCTCGTATTCATCACACAGACATCTGTCCCTTCCGGGATTCGAATTCAGAACCGCGGTGCGAAAAGCAGGGTCGCTACCGTTGCACCAAATGTGCAACGTTGTCTGGCAGAGATCGCTTTCAACGATAAAACCGCCCATTACAATATTTAAGTTTTCTTTTGTTTTGTCATTTCCTCATTGCGATTATTGACGAAATAAAGTAGTTATTATAATTTAGCTAATATGAATTAAAAGCCACTAATTCCCTTTCCGTATTCCTCCATTTATTTACTAGTTTTATTAACTTTAATGGCGTGACAAGGGAATATGGAAATTATACAAACTGCCGTCGGCTGTTCGTTTATAATGTCGCTAATTAAGAAATGGGTTAAGCCTGGAAATAGTTAAAGGGGAAAACTAGTACGGACTAAGGGCAATCGCATATATACTACTTTTAATGTAATTACTATGTATTTTATTTGTATATGTCACCGTAAAATTGTAAATACCGTTAGATTATAATCTATCTCGTGATATTGTAAACTGTCGAAAGATTGTGAATCGTAACATAGAGCTTACAATTTAACGCATTATTTTTCTGTGTCTATTGAGTTAGGTTAGGTTAGGTTAGTGAAATTTGGCGGTTTCACTTCGATAGATTAAAATCTAACATTAATTACAATTTTACGGTGACATATACCTATATGTCTTGAATTTTTTAAATGCTTATGTGCTATGCTTAAATCTTATAAGATGATTTATTTAAGTAGAAAAAAAATCGACTTAACTTACTTGTGGATTCTCAGGCGGGAACCGAACCCGCAACCTTTGGAGTGTAAAATATCGTAAAGCTGGCCTACAGCGTAAAATAAGAAAGGTACTAGAAAATTACGACGTGTGTTCACTAAGCTCAATTGGGAGAGCATTGGACCGGACTTTTAAAAGTTGCGGGAAAAGGGCGTGATGTGTGCATGTGATGCATGAAGAATCTCGTGGTTTTTGATCACCCATCCGAATTTTACACATTTGCGAAAATCGCTTACAATTCAGTACCATAGGACTATTTCACCATCGAATTCTGTAAAAGAATAACTTTTGCTATGCAAAACCTAAACAGTACTTTTTCTTGACGACTGTTTGCTGTAATGATAACGATCCTGCCTTTCGCACCGACGGTCCTGGGTTTGAATCCCGGAAGGGGCAAATGTTTGTGTAATGAATACAAGCATTTGTACCTGAGTCATGGGTGTTTTTATAAATTTCTATATTAATATCTATGTATCATATACAATGTGTCCCGTCACCAGTGTCGGTACCTTTAATGGTGTGAAATATGGCATTTTTTTATTAACAAATTGCCCCTCAAATTTGGTTTTTCTCAAAAAGCCAATAATTATAAAATACACAAAAAGGAATCTTTTTCTTTAACTATTTTTCTATTTTTTATTCTATGACACTTGAAACATGATGGCTGTGTAACTGTTGGCTACATGTTTAGCTATGAAATGACACCTTTTTAATGTCGATAGGACATTAACATGAGTAGTGGTGGTCGAATTAGTATGAAAGCCCAGGTCTTTGTTACCAAGAAAACAAAATGGCGGCCGTAAGAGAAAAACAAAATTTGAGGAGCAATTTGTCGATAAAAATGCCATATTTCACACCATTAAAGGCTCCGACACTGGTGACGGGACACACTGTATGTATGTCTATCCGTTACCCTAGTACCCATAACACAAGCCTTACGATGCTAACTTTGGGCAAGGCTTACTTGTGTGATTGTAAGAAATATTAATAATACATTTATGATCACCCATCCAAATTCAGACGCTTGCGAAAGTCGCTCACATTGCTATGCCATCGAGCTCAGTAATAAAAACGTTTATGATACAAATCTGAAGTAAAAGAATAAATAGCACAACAAAACTTAAATAATACTTATTATATCAACGAATTAAGTTAAGTGTAAGTCCACACATGCACATTTGCAGTTCCCCGAAGGAGTCTCATGCAGCCGAGCGGAACGCATCTTGCCCGCGGCGCCTGCATAAGCGAACGGCTGCCCTTGAACATAAGGGAATCCTGAGAGAAATACTGATGCCTCATTATAAATGAAATAAAAATAAGAGCAAAAAGTTTTTATTTTAATATAGAAAAAATAAAATCAGGCGAGATTTCATGTATACTTACTTTTTGATGGTGAAAAAAAAGGAAGCATATGTGCAATTCACACGTCGTAAAAGTGGAACCTTAAAGAATAATACGTACACGTATACAAAATACCACGGTTACGATGCCTTATCTCAAGCTTTGTACTCATGCGCACATAAACACGTATAACACACGTACATAATGCTTCCTATCTCATTTTGACCTACGTTAAATCTTATGAATTTATGTGTTTGTCTCTTTTTACTGTCGCTTTTTTGATTCATCGACTTCCAAATCAATAAAATAATGTATCAATTACATATTATATTTTTAATGAATGACTCAAACCCGTGTTCTTGCTATCTGGGCGATTAGTCTTCCAAATGAGCAACCGACACCTTGACGGAGTATTTCTATTTCTTTAAGTACTTCAGCTAACTATGATCCATGCCATAACCGATAATAATCATAGAGAGAAAGTTCTTCAGCTGCCTTGCCAACTGTAGGAGTGTGAGGTATTTTTGTTTACCCATCCTATAGTTGACCCTTCTGAAGGTATTTAACTTCTGTAAATGTTACATGGGCAAATAGGTAACTGCAGGCCAAGGCAAACTTTCATGGACCAAATAGGAGATGTCCTGAAAAATGCCAGGTCAAAAGTACGCTTAACCGACAAGCTTGTATGAAAAGGCTGATAGTTGAAGCAGCGAGAGATGGGAGTCAAGAAGTACAAATCTATGATCTCGAGAAAATGCGTGCTTATGTATGTATGTAATCGCAGAATGAAAGAGCTAACAACTGAACACCTTATTTGGATCATATGTAAACTGTTTACGGACTTAATTTATTAGTCCAAATGCCATGGCCACTCACTGGGACCCCTAACTGGCCAAGCGTAACCGCATCTCGAGTCAAACGGCTGTCTGATGACCCTGTCTATCCTTAGAAACTGACATTTTGAAGTTATATTTCTTTTGGCGCGTTTGGGAAATATAATATGAGAGTGAATTTTTACGATGTACGCCCATTACGACACCTAAAAGCGACAGTATGAAGTTGGCCGCTAATTGCCTCAAGTTTTTCAACTGATAACTATATTCAAAGCAGTTGCTCAAATATTAATGATTGTGTATTTATTTAATTTTGATATAGCAATTTTATATAATAATCGTGATAAAAGTGTTTTCTTTTATTTTAAACTTTTTAAGTGCGTTTATTGATTTGAGGTTAACTGTCGGTATGTATTCTTTTTATTTGTTTACAATGTACATTTTTATTATTTCTACATTATTATGGGATAAATAGTTTTAATGGGTTTTGATATTTTGCTTGATTCTGAATACAGATATATGGAAATTAATTTATCTTTTGATGTTTCTTACTGATCACTAAATAATTTATCGTTCTTTTCACAAACAAAGATAACATAATAGTACACGGGTGGAAATTTTTAGTTATTTTCGTTTAGTTACGCAATAGGAATAAACTTCTTACGTGCGTACATAAGTACACACATACGATTTCTTTTATTTTTTCAGGTTTTTTTTTAAATATGCCGGTACCATCGGGCCTTTTAAACTATTTAACTCAGAATAATATACCATGTAGCTAGTTAAACTACTTGGCTGAACTCTCAAGGTAGGTAGGTAGCTAGGATACTCTGTACTATGTCATCATCAGCGGTGCTATTTCAAAACATTATGTAACGACCCTCTTTCACTTTTATTTTTTTTTATTCTAATATAATGTGCTATAGGTACATCATCCATAGTGCCATAGACATCACAATCAGATAATACTGCAAACTTTTTAGAAGGGAAATTACCTTATCGCAGTCGGGGAGTTACAATAAAATATCTTTTCAATATACTGTTATATATACAAATATTCTGACTTCTTGACAGATAATAGTTACGCCTCTTTAAGAAACCTTTTCGATACTTCTGAATTTGAATTATATTTAAAGATAAGCATAGTTTTGAACTTAAAAACTTTTTAATTATGTTGTATAATTGCTTGTCCGTTTAATTTCTGCTAGGATTTGATGTCATTGATATTGAAAATTCCATATTACTGCTATTAAGTGCCTTTATAACTTTTACAAAATTACGATTTCGTATCTTCCAATGCTTATTCAACACTTTATTTATAACAGCATTTTTTAATTCATTACTGTGAACCAAATAATTTTCCCACCAAAATTTAACCTGCCATTCGTATCTCGAAGCGACATTGTCAACCACGCTAATTTATTCCAACGGAAATGCTAAAACGATAACAACCAGTTTCTTCCATCGACGTTAATGGTTCGCGAGACTGCTGGAGGGGGGGAGGACAGATGTGGAGGGCACTTATGTTTTTTTCCTCCCGTCTCAGAACCACTAGCCCATGAAGAAACCGAGGGACACCGTATCCTGCTTTGTCCTAATGAAATAAATTACAAATGGAAAAGAACCAAACAGTCTTAACAGCCATCAACCTCATTTGTCAAAAAAGGATTTAAAGCCGAAACTATAAATGTCAGTTTAAAAAAAAAAGTAGTACCAAAGACTAAAGAGGATGGATGCATAACCTTTCACAGTGATACACATGACACGCACACATAAGAGGCCCGTGAGAAAACCTGCGCGCAGGAAGATGTCTGAATAAATTAAATGAGAGAAGAGGTAGTATATAGAAGTTGATCGGTTGAACGCTCTTGATTCATTTAGATAACGCCAGTGGATGCGTAGTGATCGGAGATATATCGGTGGTTGAACTTGCAATAATTTAGATAGTAATGATAATATTTTGTTATTTAGGCATTAAAATGCTAGATTATTATATCTAAAGTATTATATCTTACATTCACATAAGTCTTAAATTCATATAAGTATTATATCTTACATTCACGCCAATTAACCTAGCCCAAAGGAAGCACTATAAGGCTTGTGTTATGGATACTAGGGTAACGGATAGCCATACGTATATGATACATAGATATGTAATATTAATAGAAATATATATAAATACCCCTAACTCAGGTAAAAATGCTCGTATTCATCACACAAACATCTGCTTCTTCTGGGATTCGAATCCAAGACCGTCGGTTCGTAAGGCAGGATCGCTACCGTTGCACCAAACGATCGTCATGCTTTGGTCACCAAGCTTGTCTCAGGAGTCGGCGGGATTCGAACCCACCTCTCTCTCCTCTCGCTATCCGTGCGATTGCTCTTCTAATTAAGCTGAGACCTTACCAGATATATAAACTGTTATAAATATATTATTTTAAATTTCATTGATATTAAGATTAAAGAGAAGTGGATGGAAAAAATTTTATTTCTTTCTTATCATGATTATAAAATCAACAATGATTATATTCGAACGTCATATAGTATTTTATTGTTTTAATATTTTTCATCATATGTTGCCATTTAGGGTAAAAGCCGGATAGTTGCCCTACTTTTCAAAAAAGCTCCATAATTAAAAAATATATGTTTATTAAGAACAAATCGTCATTTATATTGACACATAGGTCTTTAATCTTTCATAACAGCCTATTTTTGTAAACATAGTTAATATATGTTTCGAGTAAATCCTGTTTGATTTGCCCTCTCAAAAGGGGGATAGTTGCCTACTATGGCGGATAGTAGCCTAACGTTAAAAATGCTTCGGGGGATACTTGCCTCGCGTAAGGATAGACGCCTCTCTATGTTTCTTTTAGATAAGTTTCAAGTTATTTTAAGTATTTAAGTTACAGTAAGCCTATATTATTTACTGCGATTTTTTATTAAGTATTTACCACAATATTAATTACATTCTAAATCAGTGCTCTGTCCTCAAGTATTAAACTATAAAATTACAAAAAAATTGTCTCGAAATTTTAAATTGGATTAGGTAATAATGAAATATTATTATTTAATTTAAAGATAGAAAAATATGGTATTCAACTTTGGCATTAGCATTAATTATCACCAGAAGCCAGGGTTTTTAACTTTCCACATCTCATGCAATGGTTTTTAAATGTGGAACAAGTTTCATGCAACCACATTTGACACAACTTAAATTAAATCCATTCTGATTTCGATATAGTAAAATTGTAAATCAAAACATTCTGCGCAATATTTCTGAATTAGCGTTTTTCATTTTTTATATCTTTTCAGCGACTCTGATCGATTTTTTGCCTTTTTTTTCTTTGATTGGTTTTTGTTCGGTTCTTATTTTATTTAAAACAAGTCACTATAAGTTAAAAATGTTTCTGCTCGTTAAAAAATTTATAGTTACGGATAGTTGCCTCTAGGGCAACTATCCGCAAAAGTAAACAGGGCAACAATCCTTTTTGATACGGATACTTGCCCTTTCTATTTACGAAATAAATAAAATCTATTTAACAATAAAACCTAATGAGCACTGCTATTTAAACTCTAATGCATATAAAAAAACAATAACTTGACTGAAACTACAATTATTAACAAAAATATTTAATAGTAAATACTTACCAATATAATATCGACGCCTGTCAAAGTTTCACCGCGGAAGATTTTTGCTTACACGGACAAAACACGTGCGCCTAATTTAACGGCTTATATGAAACCTAGGTCAGCAGGGAGGACACTTCCAATCATAATCAACCGCTAATGCCACCAACATACCTAACATAGCGTATTCAAAACTGAGGCATGTATCCGTCTGAGGCAACTATCCGGCTTTTACCCTATGTCTTAAGATTAAATGTTGTATAAAGTGGATATTGTACATCAACCAACTTAAAATATGTCAGATTTCTTCAAAAGGTTTTCAACTTTATGTGACTATACAAAGAGCTCGATATCGATCATGAAAATATGACAGTTCCGAGTCATAGACAATATATCCGAACGTTACTTTGGCGGGTCATAATATGTCACTTATGCAGTCTTATTTTGTTTATTTTTAGGGTTCTGTAGCCAAAGGGTAAAACGGGAGCCTATTACTAAGACTTCCCTGTCTGTCCGTCCGTCTGTCCGCCACCAGGCTGTGTCTTAAGAACCGCATTAGCTAGACATTGAAATTTTTACTAATTATGTATTTTTGTTGCCGTTATAACAACAAATACTAAAAACAAAATAAAATAAATATTAAAGGGGGTCTCCCATACAACAAACGCGATTTTTTGCCCTTTTTGCTCGATATCAATAATGGCAACAGGTAGGCACTTGAAATATTCACAAAAAACTCAGTTGTATTTTTACTTTAATAATAAATAATATGAAATTTGTGTACCTACTGTTGTTTACCTAATCAATGGTACGGAGCCCTTTGTGAGCGAGTCCGACTCGCACTCGGCCGGTTTTTTTATTTAACTGTGGTATTGAGTTTGACCTGTGTGCTTGTTAAATTTAGTAATTAAAATTTTATCATCTTCATGTTGCCAGATTGATCTGAAATTTGGTACACGTATTTAGTTATAATGACAATACAATTATGTATTATTGTAAAACCAAGATGGCCGTCACCACAAAATGAAAAGCGCGTACAATTTCTATAACAGTCAATCGCTCATATCATTATAATTGCAATTTACATATAAACTCAGGTTACGCTACGCTTCAAGATTTTATTTTTGCATCTGATTAATGCCCTAGATTGATTAAAAGAGTAGTGTAAAGACTGGTGACCCTATAATTATTTTTTAACTTCTTATACATTTTCTACAAGTTAATTTGTTTTTTACTATTTTTTTTCTTTTATTAAATATTAATTGCAATATTATTGTGACGGACCTTGAGGGAAAATACTTGCTAATGATTCACACGACATTTTCTTCCGTATGACCGTGTATTCAGCACATTTACAATATTAAGTAAAAATAGAAAGCTACAACCGATTCCTTTCACATATTTTTGACAAGTCAGACACTTTTAAGACGGTGTTGCCAGACTAAGATCTTAAAAGCTACGTTCCGTGACAATTATTAATGTAGAAGCGAGTTTGTTTCTTTGTTTGTGTTATGTTTTTCAAGCCTAAAATACTCAACCGATTAACAGACAACATAACATAGATAGTTCTGAAACCAAGTTAAGTAGAAAAACACTTATATTATGGATATCAGAAACAACGACTGTACAATAACATTAATCTATAATCTAAGATCACAGTAGTTTGTGTGTTTGTCTGTCCGTTCTTTTCCCCGCTGTTTTTCCATTGTATGAAAACTAATCTATAATCTAAGATCACAGTGGTTTGTGTGTTTGTCTGTCCGCTCTTTTTCCCACTCTTTTTCCATTGTATCAATAACGTTACCATAGCAACGCGTTAACCGCAAGTAGTTAGTCTACCGGACGCTAGATAGCGCTATTATATAAAAATATTTAATAATAGAAAAAAATTGATGAATTTTGTCCACCCGTGCGAAGCCGGAACGGGCCGCTAGTATAGAATAAAAAGAATTTCATTTTCAACATTGACCTGGCCGGGAATAGAACCTGGGACCTTGAAGTGGCGTCACTATCATTATGAATTGCATACATATTATCAGCAATACATAAGAGGACAGCAGGAAGGAAAGTCTCAAGAATTCCGTTGAGGTTTTAGTAAATCCCCATAGATTTACAGACGCAACGGGTAAGTCCCTAGAACTCAAACTAGATATTCGATAACATTTAACACTGGCTGATATAATAATTATGGGGAGTTAATTACCATTTGTGATGAGCGGTCTTGCGAGTGACAGTGACGCCAAACTGTCCCGGATTTAACCCTGGAAGAGGCAGATCTTTGTGTGTTAATACTAGCATTTGTTTGAGTTTGAGTTTGAGTATATGGATATTACTTATTTATGTATAATGTATAGGACCCATCTATTAGCCTAGTATCCATAACTGAGCCTTTCGTTTAAACTTTGGCAAATATAACAGAATAATTTTAAAAAAACTTATTTTTGGCCAATAAACGCACTGTCACTGCCTTAAAGAATATATTTAAAAATAGCTTGGAATAAAACGATCTCATAAGAATCATATTCGCTGTTCGAATTTTAAAAATGTTGAGAGCAAAACTGTCAAGAAAGCAATTTATTTATGAAAAAACAAATGAATATCGGTCGACTAAATAAATGATTTGTAAAACCGTAACGCCCCAAAATATCTATGAAAAAAGTCTTATTAAAGGCACAGTTCAACATAGATTAAAAAGAAGGTCGAGCGGTTAGTGACCCTGATTATAATGCCTAAATGGGGTTTGAATCTCAAAGGGGTTCAATGTTTTTATTTGACGAACCTAATCAGGAACTACGTATATTTAATATAATATCGATTTGTAAAAAGGAGGTCTATTAGGTTAGTGACATTATCTCACTACAAAATGTTGTGTGAAGAAATAAAAAAGGATTTAAGCAGAATTGCTTTTGTTTTATCAGAAAAGTACTTCTTCTTCTGGTAAGTGGCTTGTTTTGTGACTCCATATTACCGCCAATGTCACGTGAGTAGCCTTTACACGTAAGAGAATGTTCTGCTTTAAATTTTAATTCAGAATAGAGACTTTATGTAAGCTCTTAGAACGGGTTCCACTAAAACAAAGTCACAAATGTAAATAGTGCAATCAGAATTGTCATTGTCAATACGTTTCTCTAAATGAGGCAAAGGATATAAAGGGATACTGCCTGATGGTTTTCAAATTAAAATAAAATATTAAACCTAAAAATCTAGCCGAAAAACTATGGGTGACATAATATTTGCTAGTAAAATTGAGTTTTGTTTTGAGTTAGTTAGAATAATTTTTACTTTTTGCAAGTTTTTAAAATTATGGTTAGAATTGTTCCGAGATTTCATTTCCTAAAGGAATTTATTTGAAAAACTTCTTTATATATCAATTCAAGAGGAAGGTTTATATGATAATTCATGCATAATATAGTAGAGCATAGCATCCGTGCGAAGCCGGGGCGGATCGCTAGTTTATTATATATGCATGTCTATCCGTCACCCTTGTATCTATAACACAAGCCTTACAGGTTACCTTGGGCTAAGTTAATTGGTGTGAATGTAAGAAATATTATTTTTATGTGATATAAAATTTAGGGAGCGAAGTCTTTAATTGCGGCCAATGACCCATTCATGTCCCACTGTTGGGACACAGATATAGGCCTTTAGTATTGATGAAAAATGTTTTACTATACTCAGGCCTATTGCGGAAAGTTGAGTGTTAAGGAGAACGAACCAATTATTTTTTTAGTAAGGATACAAAGTTAACGGATAAAAATACACACAATAAATTAATGAAAACCGTGATTCAGGTAGAAATGCTCGTAATCAACACAAAAGCATCTACCCCTTCCGGGACTCGAACTCAAGAATTTCAAAGCACAAATCGTTGCGTCAAATTTTCAAAAGGGCACTATATTTCTTGCCACCAAATGTATATTTGTCATCAAGTTGTATCATCTAATAAATAGATCCATCGCCACGAAATATTTTCGTTCTAAGATAAACAAAAAGTGTTCCCAGGTATGAATTATCAAATTAATGTTAATGTATGTGTAAAATAAGAGATGGATTACCAATAAAATTGTAGTGCACTAGATGGATATAAACTTCGTTCTTATAATAATAGTTTTATTACTTAAATAATAGCTTTGTGCTCAGAATGGTAGATCTGTCACCAGAAAACTCGATTAGCGATCCCTGATTGCTACTCCTTTTTATTTGTTATTTTGTCACCAATACAGTAGTTACATTTTATTTCGTTCAGTTATTAAAATAATTGTATTCGTTACCAATTGAATACATCAATTTATAATTTTAATGAAAATATGTTCAAAGAGGCGGAGACAAATTGTCGTTTATTATTTTAAACAATAAATATTGATTATTTTGACTTTAATTAAGTGTTTTATTAACTACTAGCGGCCCGTCCCGGCTTCGCATGGGTGGAAAAAATTCTTTAAATTTTTTCTAGCATCCAATATAGCCTATGACACTCGGCAATAATGTGCCTTTCAATTGGTGAAAGAATTTTTAAAATCGGTTCAGTAGATCCCGAGATTACCCCTTACAATTTAACAAATATACAAACACACAAACTTTACTTCTTTATAATATTAGTATAGATATTAACTATTCTGCTAGATGTTTTTTTAATAAATTTATTCTACCTTTGGTAATTAAGATCCCTGAGGGAGGCATATGTCCAGTTAAGTAGTACTCTTTTGGTTGAAACGATGACTTCAACCCTAAATTTTTTTGGAACTTTATGAAAATTTCTAGTGAGATAATATAAGATTTATTAGCGATCTCTTTAAATTAGTTTGCTTCAAAACTTATTAGGACAAACCTATTATAATAACATACAAAAACATTTATTTGGTACTAGCTGACCCAGCTACGCGTTGCTGTGTAATTTTATTTTTCTAAAATAAAAGTAGCCTAAGTTACTCCTTATTACATCAGCTACCTGCCAATAAAACTCCCGTCAAAATCGGTTCAGCCATTTCAGAGATTAGCCGGAATAAACAGACAAACAGACAGACAAAAATTGTAAAAAATGATATTTTGGTGTATGTACCGTATTACAATATTACAAACAGACACTCCAATTTTATTTATATGTATGTATGTATAGATAATACCCAATATCTCCATGATTTTAGGTGATTTATTTTGAAATTGATTTTATATTGTTTAGTAACTACATTTTAACTAACACAAAACTAATCAAATTGGCGATAGCTTTAATAATACCCTTTTCAAAATGAGTCCAAATGTATCAAAATGATGAGCAACATTTTAAGGAACTCCAATGCATTAAGTAGTTCAAGCTTTCTGTTTTAAAGATATGTAAATATATAACATACAAGAATACGATTGACGATTTCACTGCGCCTGCGCCCATTGTAAACGGATTCTGCGTATCACAAGATCATGAGGTCGCCTGATGAATACTGATTACCGATGGCGGGCAATGAATCAGGTTCCCAATAAAATTTGTGGTAATGCCCCAGCCTTGTCTTGGTGTTGATGCGTCAGTTAACAGGTAAGATTATTTGTACAACGATTATTACAAGATAAAAAAATATATATTTTTGAAGTTATACATCCTTTGGCGCATTGAGAATGAAATTTATCGTGTAACGAAAGTTGCGAAAATGCGACACCATGAAGTTAGCTAGTAAAGTGAATAGGCTAACTTCAAGATATTTATAAATTTAATAAATATAGTTTACGCACGCTTTTTTTTTTTTCTTTCACAATCCCATATTTCTGTTAGATTTAAAATACCCAATAAAAAAGACAACCACATCTCCTAGTCTACCGTAGATTAATACAGCATCTAGCCCTCAGGTAGGCCTTTTTTTCCGACGAGAAATGCGCCTTATGCATACTCCACTGCTTGGGTAGACAGCGAAGTTATGTGGGGCTCTCCTTCGGTAACCCACCCGACAACGAGGGAGCCCGGTGGGTAATCGAAGGCATACCCACTAAAACTCGTCATTGTGCCCTCACACCGTCCTGCAGCCTTGTGGGTTCCTTTGTTGGAAGCACCACTTTTGCACTCAGGTAGGTCTATCTGAAATCCACCTAAATACATATTATGGCATTGTGAATGCATAAAAATACATTATTATAGCTGGTTCCATCTAAATTGATTGTTAGATATTTGTTAAAATATTACCATTCATGTTGGAGGTAGTTAATGAAGGTTTACTAACTTCAGCATTCTTATTTATTTTGAATGGGTTCGCTCTTAATCCCAATCAAGCCTTGGGGACAAGACAGGATCCACCATGGAACGAGCTAACCCAGAAGGTGCCTATTCATCTGGCTTTAAGAGCGGCTAGGAAGTACGTAGAAATACAGACGCAGGGAGGGAGTTCCAATCCTTTGCTGTGCGCATTATAAGCAATGTTGAGAAGCGCTTGGTGCGACAAGTAGGAACAGCAACCAAGAAAGGGTGGTAGCTCGCTATGCGTCTAGATGTCAGATGGAAAAAGAGTGATGGCGGTATGAACATATGCAGCTCCTGAGCACACTCTCCAAAATACATTCTGTAGAAGACCGACAGACTGCCTTCCTCAAGGCCATACAAATCTGTGCCAACTACGCAATATAGAAACTTACGTTTTTTCTTTGTATGGAGAATTCACTACAGCCATATGTTCTCACTGTCCAGTGATAAGAGATGCCACACAATGCAGCATTATACTGTACCGAGAACACTCTGTTTACTCTGACAAATCAAACTGGTTTGTTCCACTTGGGTTCTTAGATTCGACTCTCTTACAATACAATATAATATAAAAAAACTCCTTTTATAACACCACATTGAGGAAATAACAAAAGAAAACCTACAATAGAGTTACAATAAATGTTTCATCGATCAAAGCAATCTCTGCTAGACAACATTTGGATGGATAGCACTCCACTTCTATCTGTCCTACAAGGAAGCGTAAAAACTAGGAGTAATCGAAAAAGAAATTAAAGCGATAAATATACAAATATATACAGTATAAATATATACTTAGGTACAAGTAAGGTACAAGGGTCGTTCTACTTTTTTACCGACAATGGTCTGTCCTTCTTCTTATTATGGCATCTCGTTGGAGTATTGATATTTACGGTTTTTTAATTCGGTTCGAATAAACGTCCATATTTTTTAGTTTGTTTTCCGTAGAATGCCGTGGTCTTCACAAAAAAAGGCCACTCTGTCACATATTTTTAAAAAAAACCAACATAAAAAAAAATATATTTGCCGCATAGGAAACTTTAATTAGTCCTAATGACAACACAGATGCAATTTCTTTTAAATTCCACACAGAAACCACAATTATGGATAGTTCAAAAACCAAAAAAACAGAAAAACGTCGTTTCACTGTCGGTAAAAAGGAAGAACGACCCACTTACACATACACATATGTTTATTTTTTAATTGTAAATAGGTTAATTTGGGATGTGACGCGTTAGCCAAGAAGGTATTTATTCACTCGTGACTTGAAGACTTTTCTCTATTAGATTCGTTAGCGGTAATTATTACAAAATTGAAACCAAAACGCTTAGTGCGACTCTTTGGTATACCAACCATATAATGATGGCGCCTATTTGTAAGTCTGGTGTGAAAATTATTCTATATTGAGATACCTACGAACTATAGGAACGAAGAGGAGCAAATCAGCCGTCTATATTCCCTCCTCATAATCCTGGGAACCAGATTTGAATAAATCTTGACGATCAATATTGATTTTCATCGAGTCACATCGATCTCTTATCGGATGTTATCTGTTTGTCGCCCGGAGACAGGATAGGGTTAAATATTCAATAAATAAAATCAACACAGTTTATTAATATATTTATAGCCTAAATATAATCCGAAACTGCCTATATTTTTAATACAATTAATTTTTAATCATAACCATATTCTGAAACCATTTCTATTAATAAATGCAGTTATTTAGATTGAATTTATTTGTATTTTTTATGCATTCAGCATGCTTTACAATGGTGTTTTTTGTTGATCTTTTTTTTGTATATTACTGTTATAATTTGCAATAAAGAGTAGAAACTACATCACTAGGTCATGCAATTTGTGTCCTTGGAGGTATTAATTTTTTGATTATTGGATTCCAAGCAAGTGGAACGCTCCAACCTTCGTTCCTATTGAAATTAGGATGTATGTTCTCTAGCGAGAATTTGAGGTTTATCAAATCGAATGTAGTAGTTTGGATCCTCAAAAGCATGCTCACACACTGCAGACCTATTATCGCGCTTATGTATTATGTAAGACATAAGATGACAGTAAGATGGAGGTCGGACCCCCTGCCCGATTTTCGCCAGTTCTTCTCGGAAGGGACTCCCAATTCCGAACTGTTACTAGACTCAGTAGTATACAATGTAATCATCGTGAGGATTTAATAACTAAATAAAATGTAAAATAAAACAATTTGATTTATATAAAAACTAGCTTTCCGCCCACGGCTTCGCCCGCGTGGAATTTGGTTATATTGCGGTATAAAACACAACTATAAGAAAACTTCTCATTCCCACGGAAAAAACTAAGAAGCGCGATGTAATGCTGGATACAATTAGTTGTTAAACCAAAACTGAATGGTACACTATATTATATGTTTTCCCTTGTGGAGCAAAAACATGCAGATTTTGGGCACTGGAAACCCGGGAACACGCTACATAGAGCTGACCATGCGAAAAGCAATGTTTTTCCAAGTGTACTCCAGCAAAGAGTTTGGTCTTGTGCTTTATTAATGGTCATTGCAAATGAAACCCTTATAGGAAATTGTAGTCTTTTAAATTGAAATGGGAGGTCTGTTGGATTAATCGAAATCCGAGGAATGAGTCATTTAGTGAATCATTTAGCTTCAAAATTTACATGTTCATATCCGTTTGCAACATATAAGTAGATGTAAAAAAAACAGTTTAGACGATAAAACAAATTGTACGTCATCCCTGGGGTATTCCTCATTTTCGGGGATTCATTATCGTATCATTTAGCTTCTAAATTTACATGTTTATATTCGTTTGCAATATTTTACCTTGTTTTAAACGACACACAGCGCCATCTACAATCCATCCATCAAGCAAACAATATTTTTGTTTTTCCTCGGGAATATCAATTTTTTCAGGATAAAAATTACCCTATTATTCAATCCGGACTTTTATCTTTACGTCTGCAAAATTTCAAAGCAATCGGTTCAGTAGTTACGGCGTGAAAGCGGAACAAACAAACAAACAAACTCACTTTCCGATTTATAATATTAGTAAGGATTTTACAATTTGGAACGTGCCCGATTAAAATATTGTGAAGGTAGTAGAAAATATATTACTACCATTACCTTAATCATTCTGTGATCGCAGCTTCTAGAAAGGAGTCGAAACATCAGGATTAAATATATATGCGCTAGTATCCGTTAAAATCAGTTGTTTTATTTAAATGTGTATAATTTATTTTATATTTAATCCTGACGTTTCGACTCCTTTACAGGAGCCGTGATCACAGAATGATTGAGATAATGGTCGTCATACATGTTCAACTACCTTCACTTTTAATTTAATTATGTAGGTATATAGTTAACCCTTTTTAACCGACTTCAAAAAAGGAGTGTTCTCAATTCGACCGTATATTTTTTTTTGTTTATGTTTGTTCGCCGATTACTTCGCTATTTTTGAACCGATTTTGATGATTTTTTTTTTACAAATAATAAAAGTAAGATGGAGTCTTCCGCTATTTCTTCTTGGAAAGTCCTCCCAATTTCCGAACCGGTAATAGACTCAATAGTTTTCATATTATTAAATATATACTCTAAAAACACAAATTTGTTGTTTGTGTAATCGTCTGTCCGCTCTTTTTCCATTGTATACGCGTTACCATAGCAACGCGTTACCATAGCAACGCGTTACCATAGCAACGAGTTACCCGGTCAGCTAGTACATACATTATTATTAAACACAAATGAAATATTAAAATGAGCTTGGTTTAGAACGATAATTTATTCGTGAAAACCATGTGAAGGTGTTCCTATAAATTATTTAAGATTCTGTCCTGGGAATATGTAAGGTGCTCGCATTTATACACGTTTGCGAAATGGCCGAGTTCCGAATAAGTGAGCGTAGGAATAAAATAAATTATATATTTATGACTGAGATAAAATGTATTTGTTTCAATATGACATCTCCATGCTAAAACAGTTACACCTTGCGTTCTAATCTTGAGCATAGAAAAAGAGGCATCAGTAATGTTAATCATTCCAGCCGAAAAACGTCCACGGTTGAGGTCTTCCCAAAAGGTCATAATCTTTGTCATAATCTTCGTCATAATCTTTGTCATAATCTTAGTCATTATCTTTGTCATAATCTTAGTCATAATCTTTGTCATAATCTTTGTCATAATCTTTGTAATAATCTTTGCCATAATGATTTTACTGATTGGTGCAACGGTAGCGATCCTGTCTTCCGCAAGTTTCCTGTGTTCGAGTCCCGGAAGGAAAACGAAGGGTAGACCGATAATTGTGCCCATAATATCAACACGCATAAAACTTCAGTTCCTCGGTAACGATGGCGTATGAAACTGCGCCTAAATAAACATTTAACGATATTGTGCTTAAGCTATAAATTATTAATATCATATTAAAGACTTTCCATACGGTCACACCTGCTGAACATTACCTATATGTATATATAAAAATTCCTTGTCACAATGTTTGACCGCGATAAACTCCGAAACTACTCAACCGATTTTGATGACTTGTTTTTCGATTTTGCTGGATTTGTCCCAACTTAGGCCATAGGATAAATTTAATTTTAATTTCAAATAAAAAAAAATTCAAATTATAATAACTGAACTACAGTAACGCGTGGCCGGGTCTACTAGAAATATATGTGTAGTAGACAGTCAAGCTGCATGGTCCCACGTTCGCATCTCGGCTCCAGTCACGATATCTTTCCTCATCATTTGCATCGCAAGTTCATCAATATGTGTATCGCGTCGTAGAGCAACGGCCGAATCGAACCCGCTACCCACACTGCAGCCTGCAGATGCAGTTCTTATTTTATAACAGAATAATTATTCTGAGCATGCTTTCCAACTATTTTTTTGTTGCTGACTGTCAGCCTTTTTTTGTAAGCATAGAGTAGACGATTTTTATACCATCTTGCGCAAATAGATTGCTTCGGTGATGCTGTGATTCAGTATCCCGAAGATGGATAAAAATAATGGATTCTGCGACCCTCGGCAGGTTTACAAATCCGCATGTAACGTAATTTTATTGTATATTTTTAGTTTTTAACTTTCTCTCTTTTTGCACTTGCCGAGTTTCTTGCAGCTTCTCGGTACAAGGCTTTGATGTTCAATATGCGTAAGCTTATATTGAATAAAAATCATTTGTACATAAGTTCTTCAAGATTTATTACATAAATGAATGTATGCTTCGTTTAGTTAGTACTATTAGTGTCAGTAGTACTGTACTATTGCAACAACAGTTTGGTCAACGGTAGGTACCCTGTCTTTCGCACAGACGACTGTCGATAAATACGATGGCACATGTTATACTACTCACTCATATATATATATATATATATATATATATATATATATATATATATATATACAAGCTGACGCAGCCACGCGTTGCTGTGTTATAAATTAAAATAAAACCTATCCTATCTTTTAAGTGAGATCAAATAACAGATAGTTACGAAGTTTGATCAACTATTTGAATGTTTTTATTTTTATTTTTTTAAGTTATTACTAAGTATATCGCAAGTTAGCTAAGTTAGTCTTTCACCTTATCAGTTTTACCAGTGAATATTTGGTTTCTTTTTCTTGTAACTAAACGTTTCTTAGATATAAAAACCGACTGTAAAAAAAAAACTGGTTGGTTGCCTGTAAAGTCGGTATACGGGCGAAAGTTTTACGTGACGACGACTTTGAGTGGTAAAATAATTTTAATGAATATTCATTCGTATAGTAGGAAGAAGGATGAAATAATAGTAACAATTTAAAACATTTATTTATACAAAGAATTATATTTAAAACATTAATTTATAGGCACGCGTCCCTTCCACTTTTTATGTCTGTCTCTCTCGCTCTTAGGCGGGCTAACAATGCCCGAGTGGAAGGGACGCGTGCCTCTCACTCGCTCTCATTGTAAGCGCATAACGTGAGCGGAGCGTAACGCAGTTTCTTGAAGTGTCACCCGGCAAACCAATTTATAAGACGTTGTCACGTCAAAACAACCACGTCTTCGAGCCTTTAGGTAGGATTCGAACCCACGGCCTTTTTCTATCTAGGCAAATGCTCTGACCGCTGAGCCACCGAGACTCGGTCATCTCGTGAATGCAAAAAATAAAAACAAATACATTATTATAACTGATTCTATCTCAATCGAATGTTTAATATTTGTAAAAATATTAATTTCGATGTTGAAGGTAGTTAACTTTCAACATTGGTGGAACGATACTAGCTCATAGTAGGAGTTGAAATACGTTTGTAAATTTCGACTCCGTCTGCCAGCGTCTCGGTAGCTCAGCGATCACAGCACTCGCCCGGATAGCGAAAGGTGGTGAGTTCAAATCGTATTTTACATGCGTATTTTATATCTGATAGAAATTTTTCATTGTAAAAAAATACATTCAACA
Source organism: Calamotropha paludella (assembly GCA_927399485.1). Taxonomy (NCBI): domain Eukaryota; kingdom Metazoa; phylum Arthropoda; class Insecta; order Lepidoptera; family Crambidae; genus Calamotropha; species Calamotropha paludella. Next base: position 2,764,818 of record OV656822.1, read on the forward strand.
ACGTGTTGATTTAAATAGATGATTTTATACAGTGAAGATGATCTTACATCTCTCCCGTTTCCAGTCACGATCCATCCCATTAGCATCTCTACATCATCAGTATGTGCCGTGCGCAATCGCAGAGACAGTGCCAACGACCGATGCTTCCGCTCATCTCTTGCTTTTGTACACTTCCTCACACCTATCCGTACGTCGGACGAAATTTAAAACATTCACGTGAAGGTGTACTAGTGTAGACTATCGAATCAATGATATATTTGTATCCCTCGGGAACAGTACCTTTTTTGTATGAAAAGTACCCTATATCCGTAGCTGTACCTCTGAAAAATTGTATGCAAAATTTCATAATTATCGTTTGAGTAATAGATTTCTTGCATGATTTAAATTAAAATCAGGTCATTTTTAATAGAAAAATACTTAGAAAAATCGTAGAATTAATTTTTGTTAAAAAATATATTTTCTTGGGTCAGTGCATTCATTGTAATTTAAACAGCCGCCATTTTCACGCGCTTTGAATGACGTCACATGACATGACTCGCCACGTTACTATGGATGAATCAACATACATTGTAATGATATATGTTATTATATTAATAGTTTTGTGATTATTAGTTATATATTTGCAATTTTTTTATAATAAACAATGGAGCGCTTTAATCGGCGCCGGCAAACGCATGGTTTCATGTCATGTGACGTCACAATTAACTTTCGTTTATGTATGATTTTGAACTGAAAAATTTTTTTTCTTATAAAATAATAGAAGTTATCGATTTTACCGAATGCCGTCAGTTTATTACATATTTGAAGAATATTTAAAAAAAAAATTGAGTTTTCTTTAATTACATGCAAGAAACCTATTAAGGCGTGAAACTGTAACAAACAAACACACTTTCGTATAGATAATATTAGTTAGGATATCTATCATTCTACAGTAACAGTTTCGAAGTCAAAAGATGGGTCACCCAAAATTTACTATCTCGATATAAACCTTTTGCCTTTTTGTTGCATTCATTAATTACAGGAGCATTTTTCACCAATAATGCGATACGTCGCATAATTTTATTTTGTTTTTTTTTGAGATTAAGATATGAAAATAAAACTGAACTAGGTCTTAATTTAATTAAGTTTATGATGATATTTATTTGTTATTTAGGAATTTCGCTGCATTTTTTCATCTAAAGAAATTGTTAGAAGATAATTGTAGGTACCTAGAAGACGGCGCTTGTATCAGCTTAATTATACCTGTAGTAGCTCACTTTCCCGAATGAGGAGAGTACTTTCCCGAATAGCAAATTTACTCCTAGCTTATGTTATTGATATTTAAAAGGTTGTTATCGGAATAAAGGTATTGAAGGGAAAGATGGGATAAATGACCTTTTCTTTTGCATGAAGGGATAAAGTGGTTAAGCTCTATCTCTGGTTTTATCCACCCGAATGAGATAAAACATTTTGTTAATTTTAAGTTGAACTTAAAACTTCTAAAATATTAATATATAATTGAAATATATACAGTAGTTTTTGTGTGATGCGCGCACAAACAGACAAACAATTAAGAATAGTCATGGTTACATTTCAGTACTCATTTCCAAAGCTGATAAGGTTATGATCAATTAATTGGTTACTTAAACAGTTGATAATCAAGTGTTTTATTTTCTAACATTTTCTGTCGTTTTGTGACTGTTTTTTTTAATGCTCGTGATGTGAAATTTAATTCATTGAGTACACATACGATGTAATGCAAAGCAGACACGACATTTCCAAGTATTGTTTTATCAAAGAAGGCTCTCTAATAAGAGTTTTTGTAATTTCAGTGAGGTAAGCCAAAAAAGAAAGTGAAATAAAGCAATAATTCATTCAGTGCTTCCATTTTACATCGTCAACAATACAATGAAGTTCTCATAACTAAATACAGAAGCAACTGAAATGGTCGATCAGCTCAGCTCGTCTTGTAGCCTCTGAGCCACAACGCTGATTTTCAGCTGGACCTAAAAAATACTTGCATCAGTTGCATTTGTGACAAACATAAATTAAATACATACATAGACTTCATACCAATAAATAACATTAAACTAAATTTTATAAACACTATATGACTCGGCCACGCGTTTCTGGTTTATTATAAATTAAAATGAAACCTATCCTATCCTAAGTCGGGGCAAATCCAGCGAATTAATTGGTGTTATAACCCGGCCACGCGTTGCTGGTATGGTAACAAACACAAAAAGTCCTTCTTTTATATAGTAGAGTCTAGCCGTAACCCGCTCATCGAAACGGGCGGGTTGGACTGACATCTTCTTTAATTTTTTTAATTTTTCTTATTTAACTTTTCACGTTCTTATTTTGACGTGTAAGAATTAGTGAAACCGATACCACACCAACGCACCGAATAAACTGACAATATGGTAATGAAACACACACACACAAAGTATTGTCATAATATAATTAGGATATCATATATATTTAGCTATCCGTTACCCTATTATCCATAAGATAAACCTTATTATTGTTTACTTCGAGTTAGCCTAATTGGTGTGAATGTAAGAAATAATATTTTTATTTGATTTGATTAATTGTATTTGAAATTTATTTTTTATTCATACAATTAAAATAACTAGTAGTAATTAATTATTATTTAATTGAATGATCGTTTGGCGCAACCGTAGGGATCATGCCGACGGTCCTGCATTCGAGTCCCTGATGGAGCAGATGTTTAATGAATGCGAACGAATTTCTTTGTAAAGCCACTCCGAGGTTCGGGGTTCGATCTCAGTCAGGTCAGTGTAAAAATCTAATTAATTCTATAATGGCTCCGATCTGCTTTTAGGGTTCCGACGGAAGTTGTTTTTGAATTTTACAACACAAAGCTACTTAACTTGGGTTCAGATAAGTATATGATGTGTATAAATAAATATATAAATAATATATAGTGAATATATAAATAATCATAAGAATATTTATTTATATATTTTTAACTTTAATTCTAAATCATAGAGTTCATTACAAATTGACGATTCGTGCCAGTTTCTGGTAAATAACCAGTTGACGTACAGTATCTATTTTGTTGATGACATAATATTCGTCATTTTGAAAAGACAACAAACCGCAGTAGAAATATAATATTAATAATATTTCTTACATTCACACCATTTAGAATTGCCCAAGTAAGCAACTATTAGGCTTGTGTTACGAATATTAGGGGAACGGATGGACATACATATATGATAAATATAAATACATAATATTTATAAAAATGTGTATAATATGCCCATAACTCAGGTACAGGTAAATAATTAAAATTTGCACGCCTGCCTAGCAGGCTGATCACATGACCTAAACAAGATTTTTACCTTATTGTTATTATAATATGTGCTCATATAAATAAATGATTTGATTTGATACAAATGCTCGTATTCATCATCTGTAATCCGGGATTCGAACTGTGACTATTTCCAAACGACCGTCATCAGCATTTCTATTTAAGATATCATTAACGAAACGTTACCACTTATTCAAATAACACGTACCATCAGAATACTTAAATAGCCAAAGATTTGTTAAAGCCGTATACGTAGTAAGCTGCACATGGCATAGCTACGCGGAAACCGCGCACGAGATATGCATCCAAACAAACTCTCACATGCCCAACTAGGGAAGACCTACCCAATACCTCCTTTCCCATACACCAATCATGAGCTGACCACATATCGCGGGGTCAATAGAAAGTGGCAACATTCTCATAGAGCTCACTTATCAACCATTAAGTGTTGACCTTCCCTCCAATTCATTAGCATCTCTTTCCAAAGGTGTTAAAGACGATATCAGAAATTTGGAAGACCATTTTATGTTGGTGGTACTACCGTTATGCTTGATCGGACTGAATGAACTCTCTTCCATTGAATGTGTTCGAGGAACCACCGGGATATTGTTGTTTGGAGATCGTTGCTTAATGGGTTCCGTCAACGGCCATTGTTTTATCTAAACTCTTTTCTACTGGAAATCTTGGAACGTCGCCGGCGACGGAAATGAAATCATTTGGAATGTAAACCGCTTGTCGGGTTCGGATGGCTCATTTTTGCTTGATAGTCAATCGAGCGTAACATAGTTTTGGAACCTTTTTACAGGATTCATGATGCTTTTATTTACACACACATGCTATTACTATACGATTACTGTAGGCATTTGATAACAGCTCCTGTAGATGTCGAAACCCCAGGATTAAATAAGAAACAGGAATAAACGAGATGTTTATTCGGTACATTATAATTATGGACTACAGTCATCCTGTGGTCATAGGATCACGGCAGAATTAAAAAAATATATTTTTCAGGTAAAAGCAGGGCCGTCTTTAACCTATTGGAGGCCCTGGGCCTATAATGGGGCCCATATGACTTTGACAAAACACTTTTTTATTACTAGAATAGCCAAAGAAAGTAGATAAACAAGGTTTCAGAGTTTTTTTTTGACAGTCCATAGATGAATAGATAATCTTTAATTTAAATGGGGCGATTCTCACATATTTAAAATTATCAGAACATGCTGAAATTCAATAGCCTAATTTTGGGCGAGAGTAGAGTAGCTTCGCGCATGCAAAAGCTAATAAGCAAGTCGATAATATAGTCCCTAATTTAGGTTCGATTTACTGTAATTTAATAAGTTTTTCAGTAATAAATGTCGGTATTGGTTTAGTGATCTGGTAGGAACTAGGAACCTAGGAACCTATCGATCGCGGGGCCCTGGGCATTTGCCCAGAGTGCCCAGTGGGATAGAGGGGTCTGGGTAAAAGTTTAAGTACTAAGTAAACGCTTGGTATATAAGCTTTTATAGCGAAACCGTCTCTTGAAATCGTAAGAAGTTTAACACTTTTAAAGTTCCGAAAGAAATATTTTTTCGAATATTCAAACAGACAATTGGTATAACAGTCAGACTGATTTTACAGATTTAATAATTTTTTACTCGTAACTAATATAATTGAAAATGAATTATTATTTTAGATAATTCCGGATACTATGCAATCGTGTAGTAGTCTAAAATAAAGAAAAGAAATTCATAAATAAAATCTTTATTTTCTCACCACAAACAAAAGTTTAATGTAAGAACTTTAAACCCTATCGTTACTAATCTTAGCTAAGTTTGTGAGAGACTGATGCCCGAAATAGGTAAAAATTACCCGTTAGAACAGGTCATCAGACTCCCACCATCTCGGAAATTTGAGGCAATCGAAATCGAATTTAGATGTGATGATATAATCAATAGAATTAATTGTAAAAAGAAAGTTACAAAACAGCCTTTAATTCCTCATTGGTAAGCTGTTAATGACCCAATTACAGGGCACAGACCTTCACACACCATAGAGAGACAAACACCAAAACGGGCCATCCGAAGAAAAGAATCTCGAAATAAAAATTCTTTCGCCCGCCCATCTTATGCCTGACTCTTGTGAAAACTTAGGTGTTCTGATCCATAGAGGAACAGACTCGTGCCCTCGCCCAGCACTATCCCCATCATGGACAACTGCTAATAAAGTAACCTGAAGAATTTAACAAGCTTTTTTATGTAAGGATTTATTGGATTGAGTTCTTACACTCATTGTCTATCACACATTCAAATAATACCACTTTTACACAATTTAACAGTTTAAAATGTACCCGATTAAAATATTGAAAGGTATGACAACATTTACCTTAGTCATCCTGTGATCACAGCTCCTGTAAAGGAGTCGAAACGTCAGGATTAAATATATAAAAAAACAAAACAGCATCGTTAAAATGATTTTATTAAATGGATTTCATCGTCTTTCTTATTCAATATCTCAACGTTGAAACACACCTATAAATGATTCAGTTAATCGTCGTGATATTAGAAACTGGGTTGGGCTCTTATCAAGATATTAGCTCAATAATTTGCTGGCCGATAATCACCGTGTTTACTTTGCACTTCAGATGGGAGTTGGCTTATCTTCTCCGAAATGGGGACTACTCACCGAAGCCACAATTGGTACTAATGTTATCTTTGAGATCTGGTTTCCTACTGGCCTTCTTTGGAAGTTGCTTTTTTATAATGGGACGTGTAATCCTGATTGTCCCAAATGGTAATTGGAAGAAAATTATGTTTTTTTTTGTTTTAAATGGGTTGGCTCTTGATCCCAATCAAACCCCCGGGTTTCAAGACAGGATCTCTGATGCACTGAAGTAACGGGGCAACCGCAACAGCATCTTTAGGTGGTTTGTGCAACGTGCAAATTTGCAACTCACCCTCATAAGCAGCGGTCTTTAACCTTTAAAGGTCCAATTACATCCTTTGAGGTCTGGAGTAAATATATAACCCAAATATTTAATCTTATGTATCCTTAGCACAATCATATTGTTTATCAACTTTTGATTGGAACATACCTTTATATCATTTCTCAACTTGCTCACCAGATGGTCTTACTCAAAAAAACTGCAGGCTAACACCCTTTCTTGGTTGTTATTCCTACCTGTCACAACAAGCGCTTCTTAACATCCTTTAAAATGCGCACAGCTAAGGAGTGGAACTCCCTCCCTGCGTCTGTATTTCCATGTACTTATAACCCGTTCATTTTTAAAGCCGGGGTTAATAGGCACCTTTTGGGTTAGCGCGATCCATCGTGGCTCCTGTCTTGGCTCCCGGATTTAATCGGGATCATGGACGAACCGATACAAAATAGAAAATAAAAATTATCTGAAAATATACGTTGTCCCTCTTTGTTTTTTCATTATTTTTTGTTAGTGTTTAGTGTTAGAGTGTCCTCCCTTCTGCCATATCTTAAAGAGTCACGTCGTTAAACATTGTAATCATCTCCAAGCTGCTTGCAAAATCTGTAGTGTTTCTCAGTAGGCACTACAGATAAAAAGTCGATTTATCAATCGATCAAAACGAAATAAAACCGAATGATGATTTTTATCGATATTGAATAGACAGCCTAATCCGTTCGGGGCCGAGATAACAGTTATCATTGCTGAAGGAAATTTAGACCGTCTCCAGATAAACGTACACACTAATAAAAAAGGAAAATACAATTTCTTGACAATTTCGCTTCTGTGTGTTTATCTCTGTAAATGTTTTTTAAGCTGATAACATTTTTCAGAAGTGACTAACTATTTGATGATGTCGATATATTTTTAAAATGTTATATTTTTGCATCGATCAGTACATTTTTGGAGCGGAGCGAGCGAAGCTCCCATGGATCAGCTTCAATGGCGCAGTGTCTGTTACGCCATAACTTCCCGAGTTTTTAACCGATTTTAATATTTTTTGTGTGGAATCGAATCAACAGGCTTAGGACCAGATTGTGACGGAGACGAATTTTGAAATTCGCAAAAATTCCCATCGAAAAAAAATCTTTTTGTTTTCTAGGTAAGTATTACTCTCCGCTCCAATATATGGTGCCAGCGTAGTTTTATGCTTAGCGACTGCATCGCCTAGTATTATGATAATACTTTGTGTGTTTGTTAGCACATATAGTTACCATAGTTACCATAAGCCTAGGAATAACAGTTTTTATCTCAGATTTTTATAATCAATTAACGTTACCATGGCCGGGTTATACCAGCAACGCGTGGCCGAGTTATACTAGCAACGCGTGGCTGGGTTAGCTAGGATTATATAATAGATGACAAATTGGTGCAGCGACAGTGATGCTGCTCAAGTGCGCCAATGGGACTGATTTCGATCTTTCAAGTAACAAAAAGGACGGGCGCAAGAAACTCGTCAACTTTAACAGAAGTAACCACATTTAAAATATTATAAGTCGTCACCATACATAATCTACTAACAAAACACAATATTATTCTGTTATCACAATAATAATAGTGTTATGGTTTCATTACGTCGTTGATTACAACAAAGTCAACAAATATATGGACATAGATAATTCAAAGAGTAGAATTTTTATTTGTCGTTTATTTAAATTACAATATTTAGTGTTAATCTTTAGTTTATGCGTGAGAAATAGAAAGTAAACTAAAATTCATAACCTATCCCTACCTTATATTATAAATGTGAATGTAAGTTTGTTTGTTATGCTTTCACGCAAAAACTACTAAACCGATCATCATGAAACTTCGTACATATATTCTTGGAGGTATTAGAAGTAACATAGGATACTTTTTGTTAAAAAAATATTGCGGGCGAAGCCGCGGGTAAAAACTAGTAGGAAATAAAAAGGAAATGTTAACAGAAATAAAAATAATACTCTAGGCACTACACTTAACTAAATAAAAATATCCCCTTAATCTTTGCTATTTGTATCGTTGTAACTTATTTTCACGGCGAGGTACAAACCAGCCTTCCGATCACTTGACGTCTCCATAAGTTCTTTTAGGTCTTTGAAAATTCGGAGAGCCCTAAGACCCCACGGGCCCATTGCTTCAACCCCAAACGGTTCAAATATGTAGTTAGTACTAACAATTGCATACTTGTACAATTTGAGGTCTTCTGCAATAGCTGCGGCAGCACCAGCCTCGAGACAGGTTCGAGAAAGACAAGTAGTCCAATCTTCCACTGTACTAATGTAAGGCAATCTGATGGTATGACCATCAGGTCTCTTGCCATAGTCTCGCATTAAACCATTCGGTTCCAGTATAGCTGGTGCAGATGAGGCGACAAGAGCTCTGCGGATGATGTCATTAAGACTTCTATACCGCGGTATACGATACGCACTGTATATTGTATATAAATCTTTGAATTTTGTCAAAAATTTATATACAAATAACTAAAAACTTGGTAACCAATGCTTGTATTCATTACACAAACATCTGCTGCGGGACTCGAATCCGGGATGGTCGATGCGAAAGGCAGGATCGCTACCGTTGCACAAAACAGTCTACATATCTGCTGGTAGTGAGTTCCATAAAAAGCGTGAAAATCTAGTACCACTAGACTGGTAATCTGAAGGTTTAGGTATAACTTTTTTCCTGGATAAGAGATATGTGTTGTGCTGTACCATGTCGTTTCGTGTTTGTCATCCGTGGAACGAGGAAACAATTGAATGGTACTTGATAAAGAGTCTGTGGGTTATTCTTCAAAAAATTACCGTTTTATTTTCACTAACAAACCGCTCCGATTTTGCTAGAGATAATCATAGACATTTTTTTTTCTGAATGAGCTGGCTATTGATCCCAATCAAGCCCAGGGGCAAAGACAGAATCCACGATGGAACGAACGAACCCAGGCGCTGCCTTTTCACTCTGGCTTTGAAAACAGACGAGTTATAAGTATTCGGAAATACGGACGCAGATAGGGAGTTCCACTCCTTTGCTCTGCGCATTGTGAAAGATGTTGAAAAGAACTTGATGCGATAGGTAGGAATAGCAACCAAGAAAGGGTGGTATCCTGCAGTGCGTCTGGATGTCCAATGGAAAAAGGGAGATGGTGGTATGAGCATATGCAGCTCCTGAACACACTCTCCAAAATACATTCTGTAGAAGACCGATAGACAGGCAACTTTGCAGCGTGAGCTAAGGTTGCTTGCTCTTCACCAATTTGCTGCCACTAATACTAATAATAAACACATAATATAAAGCTTGTGACCATCTTAAATTTTTTTGCTGTAAAAAGTTTAGCGCTTGACCGTTGTCTGGTCTGATGGTAAGTGATGATGTGATCTAGGATGTGACACTATTGGTTATAAGATACTTATTCACTCGTGACTGGAAGACGCCTAAATTGAAATTGTCAGTTAACACAGACTCAGGCAAGGAGTTACACTCATTAGCGGATGTGGGAAATATTATGTTTATGGAATTTACGAATTATTAATTACTATGCATAATATTTATCTATTTATTTATTTCGAACACTTCTGCATCTAAGCCACATTTAATAAAAACCGCATTTAATCTTAGCCATCCTGTGATCACGGCTCCTTTAAAGAGAGCGAAATGTCAGCTAAAATAGGTTTCATTTAAATAAATGTATATTATTTATAGAATAACCCTTCACAGATAAGGTGGTGTAGTCGAGCATGCGCAATGCGGGTTCCGGTGTTAAGGTATGGGAAACTGAAGCGATATGGTATTCATAACACATCAATATTCTATAGAAAACACGACAGTTCAACCTTTGATCTATAAAAAGAAATAGTACGTACACTTATGTATAGACATTAGAAGTTATACTTCTTTGGCGGAGCTCAGAAAAAAAAATTAAAAAGTTCGAAGAAAATTATTTAAAAAAAAGAATTTGTGTCTCCGACGCACGACTGGAGTTTACTCCTTAATATTGTCTTTGAACAGGCATAGATTATAATAAAACTAAATATCGAAATAAAAAAAAAGTGCGCTCAATAGGTTACGCACAAAAAAACGCTGTCATGCGATCACTAAATTTTACTCTTGATTTTTTTATAACGGGCGCCATGAAAATCAGTTCTTAAGGATTACTCCTCCTTACACTCCAAAAAAATTGATTTAAGAACATACATATATTCAAATAATATTTATTTTTATAAAGTAAAAATAAATATAAAACTTACAACGTGTTTTGTTGGATACTTTGAGTCTAGTCTGTATATGAGTGAACTTAGTAAAATGATTGATGGCCAACTTCACACCGTCGGATTGCCGCATCGGTGTGCGTGCGTAATTCTCGATTTTACTCTTATTTAAAGAAGTATAACTTCAAAATCAAACAAGTGGGATCAGGTTCATCACCTATATCATCATTTGACCACAGTTTGGTGCAATATAAGCGATACTTAAGCAATCTTCTCATCTTAGCTCACCGCCGCAAAGTTGCCTGTCTGTCGGTCTTCCATAGAATATACTTTGGATAGTGTACTCAGGAGCTGCATGTGCTCATACCGCCATCTCTTATCTTTTTCCATTGGACATCGAGACGCACTGCGGGCTACCACCAAGTTCTTCTCAACATCTTTTATAGGGCGCACAGCAAAGGAGTGGAACTCCCTGCATCTGTATTTCCGAGTACTTGTAACCCGTCCGTTTTTAAAGCCAGGGTGAATAGGCACCTTCTGGGTTAGCTCGTTCCATCGTGGATTCTATCTTGGCCCCCGGGCTTGATTGGGATCAAGAGAGGACTCATTCAAAATAAATAATCGTAAATTACGCACCGTCGGTCCAGGCGAACCCTGGGTTACGAATGGGGCAAATGTTTCATAATGTGCAAAAAAGTTGTTTTTCAAATACGATTAGACATTTTTTTATTGAATCATGTTTACGATGCATCTTGAACTTAACATTTCCGTTAACACATTGTGAGCTTAATAAAAAGAAATGAGGGTTGTGAGAAGATTTATCTTTTTTATACATGTACCCACGTTGTAATAAAGTAGGTAATCCGCATAACTAGGGCGTGTCTGAAACATAACTGAGAGGGCGGCGCCCTAACTCACAGTGACTAATTTGCTAACCAAATTCTACAAGCAGGATCAGACGACAATATTGATCTGCATAAAAAAAATAAAAAATAACAAAAGAAAAATTATTTATTTTAATAAAATAATTATACAACATCACTTCACAAACAACGACTGCACCACCTGAGAAAATATAGAAAATATTGTTTTTTACAATGACCCAGCCGGGCATCGAACCCGGGACCTCGTAGTGGCGTTATCATAAATATCTGTATGCGAACCATTCCACCACGGAAGTCTTTTCATCAACAAATACTCATCTTCAGATCCACAGAACACTGGTACTGGTTGCTTTTTTTCATAATTTACCCTATTAAAGATATTTCATATACAATCTCTTTCCGCGTTACTCAAATGGCTTCTATTTCGTGTACCTATGTATCGTTATACCATAGACTAACCTCCGTCTGGCCCCTACTCTCCACTACTCCCCAGAGTAAATCGATGTTCGAAACCTACCAACACTCAAAATGTCCTAACAAAATCACAGTCAAACGAATATATACCATAACCACTGGTATTAGTTCGAAAATACCCTTGAACGCAACTCCTGTTTTTCCCTAGAGAACCATCTTTGATCGTTCCATATTTGAATTGCTCTATCATTTTCCAACACAGCACACGAATTTCGAACCTAGTCTCACTGATTTACGACTCCAATTTGAATAGAAGTCGCCATTTTAAGAGAATCGATCTCGTTTTCTGCTTCGCACTGAAAGTCTTAAGTGACGATTTATATAAAAATGGGACTTTATATCTTTGTATGCTAAAGATTAGGTTGAAATTTGATTGTGGTTTGAAATAAGGTGTGATGAACTACAGAATTTATGTAAGAGAAAATGCGCACAGATTGTATACATTTTGAGAAGAGATCTCATTGGTTCCCTGTAGAAGGGAAGATTATATATTATTGATAGATAAATTAGTATATATAGATGTTGTTCTATCAACATCGTATTCGGTAAAAATCTGGTTTCAGTGTCGTTGAACTTTATATGAAATTATGAATTAATACTTAAATTAGTGAATGCTAAGTGAAGTTTGCATTAGATTTGTAGCCTTTGTTACTTATGAAAAAAATAATAAAAATATTTCTTACAATCACAACAATCGGCTTAGTTCAAAGTAAGCAGTGTAAGACTTGTGTTTTGGATACTGTAAAGGTTAGGAATACAGCCTCAGGTACAAATCAGCTCGTATTCATCACACAAACATCTGCCCATTCCGCGACTCGAACCCAGGACCGTGCGGAGCGAAAGGTAGGATCGCTACCGATGTAATATAGGGTCATTTAAGAATCTATTAGCTTAAACAAGCAATAAATATGTAATTTATATTTTTATACTATTTTCAATAAAATAAAAAACAAAACAAATAAAGGTGTCTCATGTTTTTTAAACAAACTGTTAAAACCCTAAAAACATATCCAAACCTTTCTTTTTTTTCAAGACACAGGATGACATAGACAAAAAGACACTTCACATCACAGAAAACTTTTCATTTCTGCTCTAAGGTGGCATCCCCCCAACCACATCCCACGTGCCTAAAGGGGGGAGGTCGTCCCCACGAATACAAAGCGGGGAACGCGCCCTAAACACTCACGTTCAGTTCTACAAAGGCTGTGATCGTTCTTTGTTAAAATCTCTACCATAGTCAAAGAGATTGGAATTTTATATTTATGTTCACACTTAAAACTTAGAGATATCTAAACAATAATACTTAAACGATATTCATACAGTAACTATTTGTAACATAAAACAAAGCATTATATTAAAATTATATATTTACATTGATTTAAAATCATAAATAAGGAAAACAGAACTTCCTTTTAAAAAAAATACTGGATTTGAAACAAAAATTCAAATTCAAATGGCTTCTTTTTTGTTTTGAGTACTATTTTTAATTGTAATACTTAAAAATAAGTATCGCATTTATAAGCGAAAAACTTTATTCAAATTCTTAATTAAAAATGCAACTCTTATAAAAATGCTCAAATGGAATTCAGTTACCTATTATAGGCATACTAAATGCATAAATTGGTATAGCTTGCTGGTTGTTAATGAATAAAAAAATATCTGTACTAACTTAGCCTGCAATATATGCCTTATGATTAGAATGCGTTTTTAAAATATACTTTTTCAAATTACGAATCAAATCTTCTGCACATTCAAAAACTATCGTGTATTCCATTTTCAAAAGCGAAAAGGATACAACTAAAACAAAACTTTTTATTCCATCCTTTTCGTTGTATTCAACTTATTTTTTCGAATGGTTATAAGTTTAACCGTGTTCCATTTTCAATTTTGTTCTCGAAATGGTTAGCCCCTGCGTCGCGTCTGGTCGGTGCCAGGCGCTCGCAAGACGCCTCCCCCCACCCCACCTTCCAAGGGGTGGTGATAATTAATACCAGAAAACTTCCGTAATTTGTAGTCTTTTCGAAAACATCTCTTTGTGACTTTATGGTAATATTCAAATATAAAACTACACGGAAACGGATTTTAGTGCGTTCAAAATGGTAGTTGAGTATGTTTTAATCCTTTGTTTCCGTAAAGTAAAAATAGAACGCGAAATAAAGATCGAACGAAAATTAATCGTCATTGAATTAACGTTTAGAAATTTAAAATTAGTAAATTTATTTTGTATCCATATTATTAAATTCTTTTTACTCAAAAAGCAGTTAATAATTTAGAATCTTTTAAAATTCCTCCTCTAAAATTGACGTGGCAATTTCTTAAGAAACGTTATTAGGCCGTTACAAAACGTGTTGCCCAATAAAAAAGACCTGAAAACTACCAAGAAACTGCACAGAGGTAGAAAAAAACCTGTTGTGCCTTGCAATACATCCTGGCATTAGCTATTATCACGATCTAATAAGCAATCGCTGAATTATAATGTCCATTACAAAACAACTATCATACTTGTAGAGTTTTTTATAGATATCGAAGCATAATTCGATTATCTCACCATTATTATACATTATTACATAGTACAGCACTCAGAGTCGAGGTCTACAGGTAACGGTAGCGATCCTACCTTCTGCGCTAACTGTCCCGGGTTCGAATCCTGGTAGGTACTATGTGTTATGAGCACAAGAATTTGTCCCGAGTCATGCTCGTTTATTACATACTTACTAGCTGAAATCTTAAATGAAATCTATCCTATGTCCTAAGTTGGAACAAATCCAGCATAATAAAAAAGAAATCATCGAAATCGGTTGTATAGTTTCGGAGTTATTCGCAGTCGAACATTGTGACGGGGATTTTTAGGGCATTCATACAATTTTAAACCCTACAAACAAGACACAAAGTTGTATTTTCAATACGAATGTGTGAATCAAAAGCGGTTTGACGAGACTATTAGATATTCCGTTTGACAAGTTTCAGGATCAGTTGCAAGACTTGGGATACAGGAATCTATTATTTTCCAGTGAGATATAGCTCAACATGAAAAGGGTCTAATAAATTGAATTATTGTCAATACATCTTCTTGTAAGATGGAGTATATATGTCACCGTAAAATTGTAAATAATGTTAGATTATAAAATATCTCGCGAGATTGTAAACTGTCGAAAGATTGTGAACCGTAACATAGTTGTTACAATTTAACGCATCATTATCAGATTATAATCTATCGAAGTGAAACCGCCAAAATTCACTAACCTAACCTAACCTAACTCAATGGACACAGAAAAAAAGCGTTAAATTGTAAGCTCTATGTTACGGTTCACAATCTTTGGACAGTTTACAATATCACGAGATAAATTATAATGTAACGGTATTTACAATTTTACGGTGACATAAATATTCTATACGTAATGTAATAACCATAGTACAAACTTGCTTAGTATGGGAATTAATAATTGTCGTGAAATGACCGAAATTTTAATTGGAACTGACTCAGCACTCCTTTGGATTCCGGCCACTGCTCTCCCATTTGTGCTATCAAACCTTGTGAGCATTCGACGAAATTTTTTACCTACTTTTAACTGTTTTTACGTTGTATAGGAATTAAAATCTATAGGCGGTTGTGCAAAGTCATATTTTAAATTTTATGGACACATTTCTCGACGCGACGACTCCATCGAGCGCCTCGTACAGGGCAACATGGAGGGCTCCAGAGGGCAAGGGAGATCCCCCATGAGATAGACTGACCAAGTGAAGTCTGCTGTGGGTGGTGAATGAATGCAACAGGATGTCCTGCTGGCAGCAAGAAGAAATAACCAATGATCGTGAGAAATGCCTCGATATGCCTCGGCTGAAGACACGACCTCATGACCACGACCGCTCAGGCAAGAGTGTTATGACGAAGTAGAAGAAGACGCTGTATTGCGTTGCTTCGTCAATGAAGAAAAAATTGCCGCATTCGAAAGAAAAGTTAAAGAAAATGCCAAAAAATTTATAAATCATATATTATATAAAGATTTTATAATAATTATAACTTATTTGCAACTAACTTGGCGATAGTTACTACAGAGTTTATCATTTAGATAAGGATAGGAAATTCCTAAGATTATTCTATGTATAGATAGATTTTGTAGTTAAATTTGATTAATATCCTTAAACAATTTTTTTTTTATTAATTACCAAAAAAATCATTGATGCTGTAAAATTCACACTTTTTCCCTAGCTGTTGTTAAGAAAATAAATACATTTTGTTAATATTAAGTATTTTTCGTATCTTTTGATGAAAAATAAATATTATTAAGAATTTACTATTGATTTTACTTATTTTGTGCATTATATGTTAACGATGTCTTTTTTTATCATAAAACTAAAAACAAGGTTCTACCTTTGTAGGGATTGCAATCCAGCGGCGTTTTCAATCCAGCTGGATTCTTGCTGGATTGACCTGAATACAGCTGGATGCAGCGCGGATCCAGCAAAATGTGGAACGAAAATAAAAACATTTTTAAAACTTTTTTTAATTTGTACTTCTTATGATAATCTATGAAATCTTTCACTTACTTGGTGATATCTTATATCAATTTGCTTTAGTTTCTCGATCATTTGAGATCAAAAGAATCAACTTAAAATCAAATAACAAACATGTAACCTCATATAACATTTTAGATAATGTTTCTAAATAAGCAATACCTTATTACGTTTATGTTTAATGATAGGACGGCTAATCAGTAGCAATCAGTTTTACAAATTCTTTTAAAATTAACTACAAAAAAGGACCATAATAATAATACTATTTTAATTTTCAATCAATTTTTTGTATCAAAAGAAACTCCGAAATAATCTTCTCTCCAGTCTCGACTCGTTAACAATTAGGCAGTTTAAAATGTGACGATAAGAGACTGACTATTTCTCTTTTTGAATTCTCTGAAAGTAAGACCTAAGAAAGCAAATTTTATCTATAGTCTTATCTCCCAACCTGCTTTGCACAGAACTGCATATGTAGCCGGCTGCTGAGAATGCCCTTTCAGCCTCTACACTGGTCGGTTTTAGGGTAATTAAATACTCATAAACCATAGACAAATGTTCACCTCGCACTCCTTCGGTCTCATAAACGCTCATTTCTTTTTTCAGGACCTTTTCGTAATCTAATTGACCACTTGGCTTTTGTTTATTAAAGTTCTCCTTCTCTCTTTTAAGTTCCATCTCAAGCTCTTGCTCTTAGGTCATTTTCACGGGTTCTGCATCATCATCTAGACCATCCTCTTCTAACTCCATGATATCTTCTTGCACTGGCTCTACAAATTCTACAATATGTTGTTTATTTACTCGTTTTAACAAAGTTTTCATCTCCTGCCGCATCGCATTATTTTTTGGCAAAGGAAAATAGCCAGGTTTTTGTACTGCTTCTTCATACTTTTTTGGATTTTTCAAGTATACTAACGTACCAGTAACTTCGGAGAGTCGCCGCTCTGCGATTCTGTTGTGTAGTGCTTCAGCTAGCTCGGCGCTTAAGGAAGTGCCCTGGCTATATAGCTTGTCTATGTTTGTATTGTCTTATAATCATAATCATAATCATTTATTGCCAAAATATGGTACATCAAGATGTTAATCAATATCTTGTGTTTGATCAGCAGAATTGATACGTTTGCGGATCCGCATCGCTGGATCCAGCACTGTATGCTGGATCCAGCATGTTTAAAAGGCGCTGGATCCAGCTGGATTGCTGTATGCTGGATCCAGCAATTGCAATCCCTATACCTTTGGTTAAAAAAAAATAAAACAATCTTTTTGTCCTAACATATAGTGGTCTGTTTCCGCAAATTTAAAAAGATGAAATACGGGTAATGAATTCCATTTTCAAAATATAACTCACTCTTAAATGAGTAGAACCTCTTTTAAAAATTTCTTAACCAGTTTTGAAAATAGAATCTTATTGATCTTTTTTTTAAAATACCAAATAGTTTCCACAAAAGTAATGAATAAAAGGATCATGCATAATGTATTATTACCCCGAAAATCTAATCTGTATAAAAAGCTGAAAACTCCCACGTCAGTACATTAAACCCAGTTCACAGAAAACCAATTTAAAATACGAACTACGTGGAAGATTAACGAAATGGCTTCCACTGCCGTAGGGCGGGCGGGACCGACGATCAATACAGAGGCTTCTAATCTCAAAAGCGATCTTGCGTCCTTGTCTCACCCGAGATGCGGATGACTTGAAATCTTTGCTATCACCCACCACCTTATTACAACAAAGATAAAACTCATTTTCGTTAAAACATACTTTGTTCAAATTTGTTCGCCTACAGATCTCTTATTGCAGTGTCATTTTTCTTACTGCTAACGGATTAAGGGCTAAATTCGGTTAATCATGTTGTTAATGACTTTGTAGGACACTGGAAATAGGTATTGAGATGTATAGTAGAAATACATAGGGGACGAATGAAGATTTTGTAGGTACGTATATACAACGATATACCATTTTACAACCAGCAGCAAATACGATTATATTGTATGCGATGACTTATCTCTTTAAATGATATGTTTCAGTCAACCAAGATTATTGGTAGTATAATGTGAGTATGGCAAAGTACAAATAATTAATAAAGAAAAGTTATTAAAATTACAAAGATACAAATAAATAAATGGTACTTATACGTATATATACTAGCTAACCCGGCCACGCGTTGCTGTGTTTTAATTAAAATGAAAGCTATCCTATGTCCTGAGTAGTAAAAAATCCAGTAAAATGAAAGAAAAATCATCAAAATCGGTTGAGCAGTTTCGGAGTTCATCGCGGTCAAACAATGTGACAGGGAACTTTTGAAGTGAAAAGTTTCTTCACTACATAGTATAAAACAAAGTCGCTTTCTCTGTCCCTATATCCCTTTGTATGCTTAAATCTTTAAAACTACGCAACGGATTTTGATGCGGTTTTTTTAATAGATGGAGTAATTTAAGAGGAAGGTTTATATGTATAATACAAGCATAATATAGTAGAGCATTGCATCCGTGCGAAGCCGGGGCGGGTCGCTAGTTAGCATTATTTTGAATTGAAAGACGAAACGAAAAAGCGACAGTAAAAAAGACAGACAAATTCATAAGATTTCACGTAGGAGAAAATGAGATAGGAAGTATTATCTACGTGTGTTAATACGTATTTGTGTGTGCATGCGTCGTACAAAGCTTGAGAGAAGGCATCACAACAACCGTGCTATTTTGTATACGGGTACGTATTATTTTTTTATTAAAGCGATATAGCCCGCAGAATTGCCAAACTTGAGTGGCAGTGGGCGGGGCACATAGCTCGTAGAACGGATGACCGCGGCTGAAAAGTTCTTGAGTGACGACAACGGACCAGAAGACGAAGTGCAGGCAAGCCCCACTGGACCCACGATCTGGTGAAGGTCGCTGGAAGCAGGTGGATGCGGGCAGCGCAAGGCCGGTCATTGTGGGGATCCTTGGGAGAGACTCTTGTCCAGGAGTAGACGTCACATGGCTGAAACGAGACTATGGTCGTAACACAAGCGTCTAGTTTACCACGAGGGGTTATCAGGTATATTAATAACGTGTGGATTGATTTTTAAATATACAATGTGTCCCGTCACCAATGTCGGAGCCTTTAATGGTGTGAAATATGGCATTTTTATCGACAAATTGCCCCTCAAACTTTGTTTTTCTCTTACGGCCGCCATTTTGTTTTCTTGGTAACCAAAACCTGGGCTCTCATACTAATTCAACCACCACTACTCATGTTAATGGCCTATCAACATTAAAAAGGTGTCATTTGATAGCTGAACATGAAGACAACAGTCACACAACCACTCAGAGTAAACAGGACCACAACCATCATGTTTCAATTATCATGGAATAAAAAATAAAAAAAAATAACTAAAGACAAACAAATAGATTCTTTTTTGTGTATTTTTTAATTATTGGCTTTTTGAGAAAAACCAAATTTGAGGGGCAATTTGTCTATAAAAGATGCCGCCATATTTCACACCATTAAAGGCTCCGACCCTGATGGCGGGACACATTGTATAAAAATGCTATTATAATAAGCATTTTCTTTTATGATTTGAATATCTTTACTAGATTTCTTTAAATAGAAAAATACAAGTTATTCTCAGGCGGGAATTGAACCCGCAACCTTTGAATATCTGGTCCAATGCTCTCCCAATTGAGCCTAAATTTTGATTGAAGCATTTGTTCCTTATGTTTTCTTAAAATATCTAAATTATTATAGTGATCAAATATTGTTTTGAATTATCACCTAGATCTAATATTTATGAAAAGGTAACTCTGCATAACCAGGCGAGCGTATCAAGTTGCGATCAGCGTAGTGGGAATACGTTAGGGTTGTCAAACAACACTTATTTAAAAAAACAATAATATTTCTTATATTCACAGTTTCACACCAATAAACCCAGCACAAAGTAAGCACTGTAAAGCTTATTTAGTTCTTACACTTCCGCGTAAACTACACATTTGAGTAGAACAACTTTTTATGGATTTTGCGCATAATTTATTTTATATTTAATGCTGACATTTTGACTCCTTCACAGAAAAAGTAAATTCAAATTCAAATTATTTATTAGCAGAATATAGGTTTACAATAATTGTGTATCGATTCACAAGATTTGAGCGCTTTGTTCTTACCCAAAGGGTGTGCAAAGTTGATTTATACACAAAAGAAACAAAAGAATGTAATATAAACAGACGTTTGCAATATTAATATTAAATAAATGCACATTATAATCATAATCAGTTTAAACACATTTCACATAGATATTCGGTCAACGTATAATAGGCTTTATTTATCATTATTTTTTTTAAAGGAGTCGAATCGTCAGAATTGTGCGCACAATCCGTCATAAAGTTTTGGATACTACAATAACGGAAAGATATATATAACATGATATTTTGTAAAAACTTTATTTATAAATTAATAATAATAATCATGAAAAATAACACATAATGACACATGTAATGAGTATGCCGTATATCACCCATGTGTGTTTACTATTTCTTACCCACGGCTTAGCTTCCATTAATATAGTCTATATTAAATGTTTATATATACCGATTCAAAGTTATATTTCTGTCCCTCGCCAAAAGTATTTTTTTATAGATGAAAGGTATCCTATGATCTTTTCTATACTACTAACAAAATTTATGCTAAGTTTCATCACGATCGGTTGAGTAGTTAAGACGTGACAGTGTTACAAACAAACTTTCGGATTTATAATATTAGTTGGGATTAATGAAACAAAGTAAAACTTTGATATTTAACAAATAAATGTAGAAATCATAATAAAATATACCGCCATCTCCCATTTTCTAACGGTTATCCAGACACTGCAGGCTACCACCCCTTCTTAGTTGATATTTCTACCTGTCGCACCAAGCGCTTCTCCTCCTTTATAATGCGCCCAGCAAAGGAGTGAAACTCCCTCCCATCATCTGTATTTCCGAGAACTTATAACCCGTCGGTCTTTAGAGCCAGGGTGAATAGGCTCCTTCTGGGTTAGCTCGCTCCATTGTAGACCTTGTCTTGGCCTTCGGGCTTGATTGGAATCAAAAGCGAACCCATTCTAAATAAAAAATATATATGATTATACCATCAATCGTTTTTTAACGATCTGTTCTGTTATTGATCTGTTTTTTTATATGTTTGGTTTTATTAAAACCATAATATTTTCTGAAAAGTGTTATTGCACAGCCCTGTCCAATAAAAAGTGCATTTATGCGCAAACGCAGCGAGTGGAAAACACACCGGCCTTTATTGCAATTACGCACCTATTACAATGATACGATCGACAACTCGTCAACCGTGACACTTACCACGTGATTGTAACCCCTATCAACGTATAAATAAGATATTTACAAACCTAACAGTGGTACGGATTATCTTTTGGTGACCGTAAAGTTCACTTCAAACTATAAATCATCTGTAGACATCTTTATTGTAATAAAAAACATCCATTTGCGATTAAAATTGCTAAGCAAGTTTTACAATGGTGAGCATCCGGATGGATGACCAAAATGAATCTCAAAAAACAGAATTTTTACTGAAAAATTGTACTCTTTCAAACTCGATGTATAGATATTGTTGAGAAATTATTCTACATTGGGATACATATCCCAGACCGCTAAGACCTTGTAGAGAAACTCTATCGCAAAGGTAGGTTTGGCTTGATATTTTCTTAATATTATACATTATTCAAATCCCAAGTTAAGTAGCTAAAGCACTTATGGAATTCCAAAACAACCACAATACCACAACAACACCATGAAAACCGGTATACGAGCCACTCGACCGTCGTCAAGATTGCTGAAGTTAAACTGCTTTCGCAAGAGCTAGTCACCAAATGAGCAAAAGTACATTGTACATTGTTTATAGACGTATGATACGTCTATGGTAATAGTAATATGTCACCTTGTATTTATTTAATCTGTGCTGATATTTGACATTAAAACAATTCACTTTTTGGCGGGACCTGGAAGCATAGTTTCAGTGGTTATGGTTTTCCTGTTAAATTTAGAATTATGATGGATATCAATGTGTAATAATGGTGGATATTACTGAGTTTGTGAATATGTAAGAAAAAAAGTGGAAGGTGTGTTTTCACGCTCTCTCAAGAGATAGATAAGGTTTTTGTGAAACCAACACCTTTACTCAAACCAAGGAAAAGGTTTTATTTCATTAGTCATTCATCATCGCTTGATCATCTTTCATTCTTAAAAAAAAGCCCATCATTATTCATCATAATCTAATTATGAAAAGGAGTTACTGAAAACTAGGCTGTATAGATTTTGTACCCTTAGCTTTCCCTCACGGGAAAATTTAACAAAAAAAATAAAAAAAATAAAAAAAAAGAAATTGTTTATTTCATTATTTCTATATAAAACATAAACAGATAATATTACACATCGAAATTTCGCTTTCCTTATTCAATTCAAATAACCTTTATTATTTAAATAATTTTCATAACAAATTACATATCTTTCAATTAAAATTCGGAATAACAATAAATTAGTCATTAAATTAAATTTATTATTACTATTCAGCAATCAATAATAATTATTTCTTTTACTATAATAAATTCTCATTGTTGATCAGTTTGCCCTCTGACATAGGCCTCCCCTAGACTGCCATAATTTTCTATTTTTCTTTTCTTCTCCAAGTCGTTTCAGTCATATTTTTAATGTCACTTCTCATCTCTTTCTTTGCCGTCCCTTGTACCTCATGGTGATCATTATATATTTTGTAAATAATCCTTTTCCGCTTCCCTATTTGTTATTTTATATTTGACATTGGCAAAATATAAATACTATAAAGAAAGAAAAAAGAAAAATAACCTAACCAAAATTATAACTTTACAGCATGTTCGTAATGATAAACTTTTATTGACATATAAAAGACAAAATGAGTTAATTTAATACATTGTTTGATAATTAAATATCCGCATTTCTTGAGTCGTTTTGAATTAATTTCATCATTGTCTGTCCGGTGCTTACGATTCGATTATGCTAATCGACTCATACCGGACTCGAATACATCGTTAAATGCACCTTCACACGCGACAGTGTGTTGAAACAACAAATACAAATATAATCACGAAAACTCACATATTCTTTTCAATATTCAGGACTTTATTCAGGACTTATAGTTTCGATGGCTATAAATTTAGGTAAATATAGAAAAATGTGATATTATTATAAAACAATAAACTTTTAACTGATTTAAATTTCATCAGCTTATAAACCAGCAAAAAGACCATAAAATTCATTTTTTTTATGATAGTTTCTGTCAGTAAACCTGTAAAATCTACCCCTGAAAACGATTCAAACGTCAGCATTGAATAAAAGAAGGGAAAAGACCCATTTACCAAATCCTTTATCCTTTAGAAGTTTATAATTTTTGATGTGTGGACGCAAGTGTCAAAAATAAATATAATCAGTCAAACGTTAATGGACTTTAAATCCAACACATAGAGTTTATTATCATACATACACATAATCACGCCTTTTTCATGTAGAAATAGGCAGAGATCACAGATTTCCCATTTTCTACGATCCTCACATACATCTCTCGCTTCTTCAATTCTCACCAAACCTTTCATACAAACTCGTCGGTTAATGGTGCTTTTAGTTTGGCCGTTTATAGGAAATCTCCTACTTGTTTTTTTTTAATTGAAAATAGGCATGCGTTTGACCACTATCTCGCCTGATGGTGAGCGTCGATGTGATCTAGGATGTGTCGCGCTTGCCTAGAAGGTACCTATTCACTCGTGACTTGAAGACCCTCAATTTTATTTGTCAGGAAACACAGACTCAGGCAAAGAGTTCCACTCCTTAGCGGTACGTATCACAAAGTTGGAACCAAAACGCTTAGTGCGACTCTTTGGTATATCCACCATATAACGGTGTCGCCAATTAGTAAGTCTGGTTGTCCGATGATAAAATGGGGACGGCGGAAGAAGATTGTGCAATTCAGCTGCACACTCTCCGAAATTTGCCATGATCTGCCTTTACCGACTTGCCCGTGCCCATTTGCCTCATATACTTGTCTTGTCAATCTCCTTTCTTCCATCAAACCTGTCCAAAATATCTAAGCATCCCTTTTTCTATCTTTGTCACTATAACTTCTACCACATCACACCACTCTCTCACATCATTCCTCATTCTATACATCAGAATAAAAGCTATACTTCTTAAGGCCTTTGGATAGTACGTTTTTTAAACGCGCCGTCGATGCAATCATACAAACACGCAGACGCGAGTTAAATGCAGCTTGACCATGAAGTTACCTAAGTGTTTAAAATTCTACCTTTTAATACCTGCATAAATTCAGTTCGCCCTAGAATCGGTATCTGTATCTACAAACAGACCTCTCTTTCCCACTGGGCACTCTGGGCAAATGCCCAGGGCCCCGCGATCGATAGGGGCCCCCTAATTCCTGCCAGATCACTAAACCAATACCGACATTTATTACTGAAAAATGTATTTAATAAGAGTAAATCGAACCTCAATTATTATATATTATCGACTTGCTTATTAGCTTTTGCATACGCGAAGCTATTCTACTCTTGCCCAAAACAGGCTATCCAATTTCAGCATGCTTAGATAATTTTAAATATGTGAGAATCACCCCATTTAAATTAAAGATTACGTATTCATCTATTGACTGTCAATAAAAAAATCTGAAACATTGTTTATCCACTTTCTTTGTCTGTTTTGGTAATAAAAAAGTGTTCTGTCAAAGTCATAGGGGCCCCGTTATTCTTATATGCCCAGGGCCTCCAATAGGTTAAAGACGGTCCTGTCCACAAACACATTAGACATGCAAAAAATTGCTCTGTGGAATAAAAACAAACGCTCTGCGACGCGCGCCTTATGCGCGTGTCTAAAACGCGTCGATAGCGCGTTAAAAAATTCCATCTGCAAAGACCTTTAAGCTGTAACCTCCACTACGTTTATCATACATTCGTGCTTCTTTTACCAGATTAATTATTGAGTTTATTATCAAACTTATTTCTTCTTAACAAGAATATTTGGAGCGTAGCGAGCGAAGCGAAGCTCCCATGGATCAGCTTCAATGGCGCAATGTCTGTTACGCCATAACTACCCAAGTTCTTAACCGATTTTAATTTATGTTGTGTGGAATTGAATCAACAGGTTTAGGACCAGATTGTGACGGAGACCGGACTATGAAATTCGCAAAAATTCCCATCGATTTTTTTTTTCTTTTTTTAAGTATTACTCTCCGCTCCAATATCTGGTGCTAGCGTAGCTTTATGCTTAGCGACTGCATCGCCTAGTTAAACTGTATTCATACAGTAATTATTTGTAATATAAAAAACAGCAAGCTACTGAAATTGTATACTTTACATTTACGATCGTTTGGTAAAACGGTAGCAATCCTACCTTTCGCATCGACGATCCTGGGTTTGCATCCGGAAGGGGCAGATGTTTGTGTGATGAATACGAGCATATATACCTGAGTCTTGGGTCATCATCTATAAATATAACATATCCATGTATCATATATGTATATCTATCCGTTACCCTAGTATCCATGGGATATTTTGACAGTTCGTTGTAGAATATTAATAGTGAAACGTGGCAGAACCGTGGCGTGTCAAAGAACCTTTACATCAAATATTTGAGGGCGCTTTCCTTTATCGTTATGCTATCAAGAGGACATCGACACCGACCGAATAAAGATGAGACAATAGTGAATTCAACAATTACTCCAGTTACTATCAGTATAATAATAATATTTCTTATATTCACACCAATTAGCTTAGTCCAAAGTAAGCACTATAAGGCTTTTGTCATATCGACGGCGAAGTGCTAAAATTAATCGAGAAATTCACTTTTTTGTCATTTCGAATTAAAATTCGTTATAATTGCATGTTTTAATGAAATTTCCTAAACGGTTTTTTCAGTCGCAAGCGCGTCAAGTTAAATAATAAATAATAAAAAAATTCAAACTATTTTTAACTTGTCAGGAAATTATACGTTTTATTCAGCTTGTGTATTATTTTGAATTTAGCAGTTAGAATTATTGGCACTTCACCGTCGATATGATACATAGATATGTAGTATTTATAGAAATATACATAGATGAAGCTGTAATGGAAACAGAATCAACAAATAAACATATAAACTGAATCAATCCATATTTAATTTTTGGCGGGAGTAGGAAGCGTCACTTTAGCCCTAACTAAGCGTCACTAAGCCTCCCTCTCCCGAATAAAATTAAAATAGAATATTGAATTATTCCCATCGAAGTCAGCAGAAATAGTTGTAAATACTGGCTTCGATAAGAATCTATCCGGTGTTTCTTGTCAAATAGCTATGGTAATCAGTAACAACGACGCGTTGTTTCGTTGTCTGTAGTGAAAGCACATTTTATTTATTTTTCATTTCCATTAAAACCAGAAGAGATTTACAGACTTTGGTAAAACAATCTATGGATATAGTCAAAGACAAACAATAATAAAAGCAATATATTGACGCTGATATCCGAAGGCTAAAACAAGTGGTATGTGCTAACAAATTAATTCGCATCGACAACAGTGGGTCTACTTAAATCGTAAATAAATACTGCAACGCCTCACATTGCTGTTTAACTATACACTAATTCGAAAGTGTTTTCTGTTTAGAAGTTAATGTATGTTTACGTGCAGTAAATTTCGTGTTGTTTTTCGGAGTATGTTTAAAGATGGTCGCGCTATTGTATTCAAATTTGTCAGACGCGGTCGTAGCTCTCTCTTCGTTCGATTGGAGAAAATCGAATGAGATATATCATAATTCAACTTTAACGCATACATACCCAAAAGGACAGTTAAAAATCATTTTTGTCTTTTTTACATAAGATAAAGATACAATGCTTATTAATCGATATGAGTCTAAACATTGCATTTATTGAAAGTCAACTATGCCATGGCTTCGTAAATCCTACAACGGGAGACCGGGAAGAAGCCGCAAGAAACTCGTACATAGAATTACGCCATTTCCCGTAGAGATAGGCAGATATCATAAACACACCTCTCTTTCCCACTGGGCACTCTGGGCAAATACCCAGGGCCCCGCTACCGATAGGGCCCCCCTAGTTCCTGCCAGATCACCAAACCAATACCGACATTGATTACTGAAAAACTTATTCAATAAGAGTAAATCGAACCTCAAATAGGGACTATATTATCGACTTGCTTATTTATTTTTTCCCACGTTTTTTTTAGGTCGCTTTCTTGTCTGTTTGCTTGTCTGTCCGGTTGGAATCTTGCATCTCAATTTTGAGGCACGTCCCGACCACCTAGCGAGTTGAAACTTTCAGGGTAGCTCAGAACCCGATGACAATATGACGTGGGGGCGCATGTTACTTATGGAGATGTAATGAGATGTATGATATGCATAGATGTTGAGAGTATTTGTAAAGATGCGCCCCCACGTTTTGAGTGGCCCCTCGCTTGGCCCCGCCGGGTTATTTTATTCTTTTTTGGTTACTGAAAAACGTGGGATTTTTAGATTTTTAAATCTAGTATTATTTTGCATACGCGAAGCTACTCTACTCTCGCCCAAAATAAAGCTATTGAATTTCAGCATGCTTAGATAATTTTAAATATGTGAGAATCGCCCCATTTCAATTAATGATCATCTATTTATCTATTGACTGTCAATAAAAAATAGTGAAAGTTTGTTTATCTATTTTCATTGTCTATTCTAGTAATGAAAGAGTATTCTGTTAAAGTAATAGGGGTCCCAATATTCTTTTACGCCCAGGGCCTTCAATAAGTTAATGACGACCCTGATCAAAGATTTCCACTTTCTAACGATCCTGGCATACATCTCTTGCTTCTTCAACTCTCATCAGATCACAATAGCTCTTCAGTTAAGGATACTTTGACCTGGCCTTATTTCAGGACACCTTTTATTTGCTCCCTGAAAGTTCTTTGTCTGCCTTTACCGACTTGCCCATGTATAAACATTCTTTTGTACATCCTCGCTCTGTCCAAACCATCAAAGCATCCCTTTTTTATCTCTGTCACTATATTTTCTTCCACTCCACATGTCTCTCTTATTTTTAAAATACTTAATCTTGTTAAACTCAGATTTAACTTTTTTATTTAAAACGTATTCTAAGTTGTTTTTTTTGCATTCACAATGCAATAGTTGTATAAGGTATAAAATATGTGTGTGAAAAACAACTACGCCTTACCTGACTCACGCCTACCACCAGAACGCTCGGAGGCGTAGTTGTTTTTTACACACGTATTTTATCTATACTAATTTTATAAAGAGGAAAGATTTGTATTTTTGTATGTTTGCAATGTATAAACTCAAAAACTACTAAGCCGATTTCAAAAATTATTTCACCATTGGAAAGCTACATTCACGCTGAGTAACATAGGCTATATTTAATGCTAGTACCGTATATTCTAACTTATATTAAATGGAAATAGTATCCAGACACGATTGCCAATTTTGTAAAAGACTCGAGTCATTTAAGTCACTCTATTAAAGCTCTCTTATCTTGTTTTTTTTTATGAACATGAAAAATTCTAGGCTTGGTAGCTCAATTGGGAGAGCACTGGACCAGACATCCAAAGGATTATTGTTTCATTCCCACCTGAGAAGAACTTGTGAACCGAGTCGATATTTTCTAGTTTTTTTTTTAACTAAATAGGCAGGCGCTTGGCCACTATAGTAAGCGACGATGCGATCTAGGATGTGACGCGCTTGCCTAAAAGATACCTATTCACTCGTGACTTGAAGACTCCTAAATTGTATCGGTTAAGAAACACAGATTCAGGCAATGAATTCCACTTCTTAGCGGAACAAATTGGAACTAAAACGCTAAGTACGACTCTTTGGTATATCTACTATATAATGGTGTCACTTAAATTATTACTTAAAAGATAAATACCAAATTCCAACACTAGAAGTCGTTTCCACATCCAAGCTAACTAAATAATGAATTTGGCGCCATAATTCCGCCATTTTGTTTTTTAGTAAGCAACGATGCGATCTAGGATGTGACGCGCTTGCCTAGATAACTTCACTCGTGAATTGAAGTTCCCTAAATTGTATTCATAACTCGGTTACAATATCTGTGGACCTCGCTGGAATGTCAAGCCCCCTCCCCGTTCTCTTGTCACCTCCCCGCGCTTTTGTTTTGTGCACCGTACCTAAGCGCTGACGTGACGTCATCAGGTTCACAGATATTGTAACCGGGTTGTATCAGGAAACACAGAATCAGGTAAACGGATCCACTCTTTCATCTTCTCATTACCCGTACTTTATTTGACTTAAATATTATTTTATCCCATATAGGTAATAAGTGAATTAAATCTTTATAATTAGTAAACATTAATGAAAGTTATCTAAGATATAGGTATGAAATTCCTTATCATGTATTTTAGTATAACATATAATATTCCAATTTATAACCAAACAAGTGATAAGAAGATACTCTCCGCGATAAAATGTCATAGATTTTTGGTGTTATTTACTGATAACTGAAGTAATTGACGGTAAAGAAAATACTTTTAGGTTTGTATGATTATATTACCGAGGGTTTTTCATATGCGTCATGCTCGTGAACTGGCGCTGCCTTGGCGGGTCTGCTTTAAACTACCAGTATTATCGACAATTATTTACCACTGGGCACTCTAGGCAAATGCCCAGGGCCCCGTGATCGATAGGGGGCCCTCAGTTCCTGCTAGATCCCTAAAGGAATACCGACATTAATTATTACTGAAAAACTTATTTAATTAGAGTGAATCGAACCTCAATTAGGGACTATATAATCGACTGCTTATTAGCACAGTAAATACAGAACAGTAGGTTATCTAAGGCCGCCCGCCGAGTTATTAGCCTACTCTTGCGTTGATCCCCAGGGTCGTCACTTTTACTTTTAGTTAATATTTTCGAACAAGCAGCACTTGATCTAAATTTATGTAATAAAAAGCATATGATGATTGAATATTTGTTTGCGAAATCGTTATTGAGGCACC
The DNA here is from genome assembly GCA_927399485.1 of Calamotropha paludella. Classification (NCBI taxonomy): domain Eukaryota; kingdom Metazoa; phylum Arthropoda; class Insecta; order Lepidoptera; family Crambidae; genus Calamotropha; species Calamotropha paludella. The sequence goes on from OV656822.1 coordinate 2,795,147, forward strand.
CGAAAACACTACAATATTTTTTCCCCTTTTTGAAGTCATGATACTCGTAATAATTAATATTATGGTAAGTGGCCGGCGAGAGTTGACGATCGCGAGCGGTCATGTGACGTACGCGCATGCTCACAGTCGCGCGGCACAGCCCGTACTGCATAGAATACATCTAGGTCCAAGAACGTCAACTTCATACAATAAAATTGCAAACATGGAAACTCACTAGCGCTCCAGTTTGTTCCACCAGAACTAAAATAGGGCGCGAATTTTAAATACTATTTAATTTCTTGGTTAGGTACAAAAATTTATGTAGTTTCTATTTCGCAACCAATTTCACATAAAATTGGTTGCGAAATAAAAACTACATATAGGGGTACATACCAAGCTAGGTACAGTAGAAATTAGCTGCAAAACAGAAACTGCAATATTGAAAAAAGAAATAAAACAAGATTTTAAAATTTACATGTGTTTTAATAAATTAATTTTGTTCATGAGAGTTTTTTTGGAGGCTTCCTCAACAAACTAAGTTCTTTAATCTGCAGAAACGTTTTAGGCATACATTACATTTCATTAAAAAACAATTTATTTTTTTTGAAAATCTTCAAATGCAAACTATTTTAGGATAAATTTGTAAGAAATGGTTGCCTCTTTTTCTATCTGCTGTATTTCCATTGACAGCACCAAAGAGCTTGTCCATGTTGGAAGCTATAATTCCCGTGCCAATAGTTTCTTGAGGAAAGGACTCTGAAAAGAATCCAAACTTATGAATTAAATCAACTAACTAATAACAACTCCAGTACAAAAATGATTGTGCTATCCTGTATTAGGGATTTAAGGAATGATTCAAAATCTTACCCGTGTTACTTCTACTTGCGTGATTTGCTTTTAATTGTTCCTCTGGTAATTGGGACAGTATATTTTCAGCTCCAGTTAGTATAGCAAATTTATGCAAACTTTTCATATTGCCGCTGGTATATGATGTTGCATCGAAATGCTTGCTGCAGAGCACCTTATGCTGTGCATATAGCCTTGACAATGATTCTTCAGTGGACCAATCTTGATTAAGAAAACAGGATGTGGCCCATACTTTAGCCCTTAAACAAAACAAGTATTATGCATCATATTTTTATTCAACCCAATTTTTGTGATTGCCAGTAATGTCAAAAATACCTGTATACCTGGGAATCTCAATTTTATGCCAAATTATAGTTAAACACTAACTATTGACGGTTTGAAACTACACGCACAAACACACCAGCGACAGCCCATTGTTGTTCAATTATATTTAAATTATGAAAATATTGATGTGTTATGTGTAACTGAGCATTGGCTAAAGAATTACGAATTGATGACTAACATAGATAATTATAAAATTGTAAGCTCGTTTACTAGAAAATCAGCCAAAAGAGGTGGCTCTATGATAATTTTACATGAGTCAATACAATGTAAGGAACGCAAAGATATAGTATCCAAATCAATAGAACGTATTATTGAGATAGCATGTGTGGAACTAGACAAAATAGTTATTGTATGTGTATATAGACCTCCCAAGAGTTCATACCCACAGTTTGAGGCCGCTATGGAGGAAGTACTAAGAATAACTTTCAACAAAAATAAAAAAGTGATTGTATGTGGAGATTTCAATATAAATATTCTTGATTCAACACATCTGTCGGGTGGGTTCCTAAATTTATTTAAATCTTTTAATTTATTTAATGTATTTAATGAACCGACCCGAATTACTCCCACATGCGCCACTTGTTTGGACAATATTTTTTGTAATAATAAAATACTTAAAAAATCAATAATTAACTGTATTAAATCCGACCACAGCGGCCAATTTGCCTCTATTGAGTACCATCACGTTCCTTCGAAACACGAAATAACTTGTAGACCATTATCTAAACATTGTATAGATAAATTCAGATACAATGTAAGTAACAAACTTGCAACTCTACCGGTCTCCAACTTTGAAACTAATAGTCTTTATAATCATTTGTTTAATATAATTAATAATGAATTTAGCAATATATTTAGACAAAGGGTATTTAAAAAAGATAATGTAAAAAAGAAATTTAGTGATTGGGCTACACCTGGAATTTATAAAAGCAGAAGGAAATTATATGAACTTTATGCTTTAAAATCTACCTCCAGTGATACTAGCTTTATTGAATATGTTAAGAAATATTCTAAAACATTTAAAAAAGTATGTTCTCTTGCTAAATCTATGTACATAGCTAACAAAATTAAGTTATCAGAGAACAAAATAAAGACTACGTGGAATATAATTAATAAAGAAACAGGCAAAAGCAAATCTCAAATACAATCTTTTTCACTAGAAATTAACAAAAATATTGTAAATTCTGACAAAGTTGTTGCTGGTGTTTTTGAGGATTTTTTTTCTAGATTACCATTAGAAACTACAAGTTCCCTACGTTCGTGTCCTAATGTTGCTGCTGCCCTCCTAGAATCGAGTGTTGATAGGTGCAATGTAAAATTTAATTTTACACATATTAATACAGAAGATATTATTAAAGCATTCAAAAGTATTCGTATCAAAAAAACAGAAGATTTATGGGGTATGTCAACTAATAATATTAAATCAATAATTGACATAATTGCGCCTTACTTAGCTTATATTTTTAATAATAGTGTTGACGAGGGGGTATTCCCACGCTTAATGAAACATAGTAAATTAGTTCCCCTTTTCAAATCGGGAGAAAAAAATGATCCCGCTAACTTTCGACCTATATCTATATTACCAGTGTTCAGTAAAATTTTTGAAAAAAATATCTATATGCAGTTATTGGCTCACTTTACCGATACTAAAATTTTTCATAAAAATCAATTCGGTTTTTCTAAAGGTAAAAGTACTACTGATGCTGGAGTTGCACTTATTAAACACATACTTGATGCTTGGGAGGGCAAGCAAGATGTAATTGGCATCTTTTGTGACCTTTCTAAGGCGTTCGATTGCGTTGATTACCGCACGCTATTAAAAAAGTTGGAACATTATGGTGTCTCTGATATGTCAAAAAGCCTAATACAGTCGTATTTGTCAAATAGAATTCATAAAGTTGTCATTAATAAGAGTGAGTCTGCTGGAGCCCCCATAACTATGGGCGTGCCTCAAGGATTAATATTAGGGCCTTTACTTTTTTTGATCTATATTAATGACCTTCCTTACTATGTTAAAAATCTTTGTGAGACAGTACTATTTGCAGATGACACTTCCTTAGTTTTTAAAGTCTCTCGACACGATGATTGCTCTGACGATGTAAATAGTACGCTATCAAAAGTTTTACAATGGTTCACCAGTAACAATTTATCACTAAATTCAAAGAAAACAAAGTGCATACAATTTACGTTACCGAATGTAAGGAGGGTTGACCTACATGTAAAGTTGAATGATGAAGTAGTCGAATTTGTTGAAAAGACAAAATTTCTGGGTATAACATTAGATTCACGACTACAATGGGACCCTCACATTGAGGCCTTGTCAAGTAGACTCAGTTCTGCGGCATATGCTGTAAAAAAAATAAGGCTTTTAACTAATGTTGAAACGGCAAGGTTAATTTATTTTAGTTATTTTCATAGTGTAATGTCTTATGGGTTGTTGTTGTGGGGCTCAGCTGCTAATATTGAAAGCATTTTTGTATTACAGAAAAGAGCTGTCCGTGCAATATACAGCCTTCGGCCTCGGTATTCTCTCAGAGATTTTTTTAAGGAAATTAATATTCTTACTGTGGCGGGACAGTACATTTATGAGAATATAATTTATGTACGAAAACACTACAATACTTTTGTCAAAAATAGCGACGTACATTGCTTTAACACCAGAAATAAGAATAGACTTGCCGTTCCAAGATTTAGACTTCAAAAGACAGGAGGCTCTTTCTTGGGGAAAGGTATAGCACTGTTTAATAAAGTTCCACAAAGTATAGTAGATTTGCCTTATCATAAGTTTAAAATGTATGTTAAAAATAAGCTCATGTCCAAAGGTTATTACAAGGTCAACGACTATTTAATAGATCGCGATGCATGGAAGTAATATGTGTCATTTCAACATGACACTATTTATTACAGGTTGTAACATACAGCATTAGCATTTTTTAATTTTTTAAAACTAATTTATTACTGGTAGATAAGAGTATGACATGCTCTCTTAATACATTTCTTGGGTGGTGGCATGTGGTGCGGATCGTTACGTTCCCTAAGATATGGTTGAGCGAAGCGATGGCTGTATCATGCGTCATGCTCGTGAACGGGTGCTGCCTTGGGAAATGGGTCTGCTCTAACCTTCAGTATTCAGTATTGGCTAAAACTAAACATAAATCTTGTTGTTTTCTTAAATTTGTCGTTTATTCCCTGTATGTTATTGCAATGTTTTGGGATACTTACTTTAAGTAAGTACAGATACTTGTTGACTTTGTTGTAATCAACGAAACAACGAAATAATGATATCATAACACTATTAGTATTGTCATAACAAAATAATTTTGTTTTTTTTTTTTTTGTGGATTGTGTATGGTGACGACGTATTATATTGTAAATGTCGTTACTTCTGTTAAAGCTGACGAGTTTCTTGCGCCCATTCTTCTTGTCAGTTAAAAGACGTCCTGAATGGGTGGTAGGAAAAAATGTTGGACGATTCAAAACTACTTATTTTTAAGTGCATTTGAATAAAGTTATTTTCATTTTCATTTTCATTTTCAATGAGAGGTGGGGTGAGTTGATTTGGCAGTATCATAAAATTATGTAGTATAGATAGGTACTTACTTGAGTGACCCATGCATTGACGGGCGAGGAAATCTATGAAAGTTTTAGGGAGTATCTTCTTTAGAAGTTATGCCGCACTTACAGCATTTTTTTTCGCAACCATTGCAAAAAAGTTCTACTTCTTCTTTTGGATTAATAGCTCTGTTGCGCTTTTCGCACAATTCTGCCAATTTCGCGTAAGAGGCCAATACACAGTCAGGGATTTAAAGAAAAGCAATGATGATAACAATTGCGTAAAAACAGGTAGCCATTTTTTTTTTTATTCCTTTAATTTTAGGGAAAGCAAAGAGGTGATCATAGACAGCCAAAAAGTTAAAAGTAACATTTTTTCCGAATAGGGCATACTCAAAAGAGCCTTTGGATTGCAAGTGGATTACAATGGGGCCTCATATATTGAACACCTATCGGGCAGACTTAATTCTGCAGCATTTGATTAACGTTATGAAGAAACTATAACTAAGGATTTGGCTGTATGGAGGCCGTGGTCTTGTCATTATTCTTATTGTCAGATACATTGCTCTATCTCTTTCTTTCACATAAACCCATCTCTATTTGCAAATCGTTCCATATGTTTGCATTGGCTCCTAAGGAAGTTGACCCCCCCCTGCCGTACTGCCGCCACCTTATTCCCCCATATTTTATGCTAGCGTGTGCGTGAAATCGCGTGCCGACACGGCGCGCGGCGCGCACGCACACATTCAAACCGGGAGCGGCACGTTTGTATGAAGATGTTTTACTGTTCTTTACTGTGTTATTAGCTTTTGCATGCGCGAAGTTACTTTACTCTCGCCCAAAAATCTATCCAATTTCAGCATGCTTAGATAATTTTAAATATGCGTGAATCGCCCCATTTAAATTAAAGATTATATAAACATTGACGACCGTTTGGTGTAACGGTGGCGATCACGCACCGACGATTCTAGGTTCGAGTCCCGTTGAGGCAGATATTTAGAGATGAATATGAGCATTTGTCAGGTACAAATGCTGTAACCATGGTTATTTATATATTTCTATAAATATTTAATATCGATGTATCATATATGTATCTGTTATCTTAGTATCTATAACACAAGCCTTACAGTGCTTTGGGCTTGGCTAATTGGTGTAATAGTAAGAATTATTATTATTAACATTATTACAATAGAAAACACATATTCACCCTTCAGTGTGGACACTATGGGTTCATGGGACCCGAAAGCCAAGAATTTAAAGAAATACTCCCCCGTTTAATTAAAGCGACTGGATACCATAATCTGGCAGCTTCTTCGGCCAACGTTTAAGTATAACTATCCAACCAGGAAACGTTGCCAGCCTTTTGAACACCTTTTTCAACAGCAGTGGTGAGGTTGGTTTTCACTTTTTTTACTCTAATTTTTCTTATTTTATTACCTATATTTAGATTTTCTTGATATATATTGTATATTTCTTAATTGTTCAAATATAAACCTATAATATAATCATTGTAATGATTGTTATATTAACTCTTAGTGGTTGAAAGACATTGCGGGCTACCACCCATTCTTGGTTGCTATTCCTACCTATTGCACCAAGCGCTTCTCAACATCTTTTATAATGCACACAGCAAAGGAGTGGAACTCCCTCCCTGCGTCTATATTTCCGAGAAGTTATAACCCGTCCGTTTTTAAAACCAGGGTAAATAGCCACCTTCTGGGCTAACATCGGTCCAGTCTTGGTCCCTGACTTGATTAGGATCAAAATATTGTAAAGATTGATAATATCCTGTTTTTTAACAGAAAATTAAGGAAATGGAAAAGATAACTCCGGTTTATCATAAAAATAATAAAAGCTGATATGTCGTCACGGCGTCGAGCGCGAAATTGAATGTTTACAATTGGCTGCAGTTCACATACGATCCGCGCCGTCCATATTACACGGGTAGTTGGCACTGTGAAAAACGAAAGTGCTTTAATGTTTACCTCTTCTCATAGTGTATAACTACCTACTGATTATATCTTTTTTTATATAGAACTAGCGGCCCGTCCCAACAAACTGGTGGACAAAATTCTTTAAATGTTTTCTAGCATTAAATATAGCCTATGTTACTCAGAGTGAATGTAGCTTTCCAATGGTGAAAGAATTTTTGAAATCGGCTTTTTTTTTTTATAGAAAATAGGCTTGACCACTATCTCGCCTGATGGTAAGCGTCGATGTGATCTAGGATGTGACGCGCTTGCCTTGAAGGTACCTATATACTCGTGACTTAGTTTTTAGTTTTTAGGAGTTTTTAGGTTTATTCATTGCAAACATACAAAAATACAAATCTTTCCCCTTTATAAAATCCCCTTTATAAAAATTAGTGAAGATGGGTTCGCTCTTGATCCCAATAAAGCCCTGGGGCCAAGACAGAATCCACGATGATACGAGCTAATCTAGAAGGTGCCTATTCATACTGGCCTTGAAAATAGACGGTTTATAAGAACTTGGAAATACCTACAGACGTAGGGAGTTCAACTCCTTTGCTGTGCGTATTATGAAACATGTTGAGAAGCACAAAAGACATTATTATACAAACAAATTTATCTGTCTATGGAATCAGGCAGGACTCTTGTAATAATTTCTTTAAATATAAAAATCTATTAGTCAGATGCTTAAATATATATCAAAATATATAATATTTACTGATAATAATAATACTCCATTTAAGTTTCAACGTAATTCTTAATACAATTTGTTTAAATTGAAATCTTTTAAAAGCAATCAGGGGCATTTTTCATCTATTGACCGTATGCGAAAATTGTACAATAAAATCTCTAGAGGTACAGATATTGACCTATTTGACTAACCTGGATTTTTTTTCTAAGGCTGTATCACTTAAGTTGTAAGTAAGTATGTTGTGAGACCATGACAGTGGCATTAGTGAGTATAGCTCGATCCCAAGATGACTGCATCATAGGGCTGTGCAGCTGCAGATCGTTGCAGCACACTTTGTTCACAATGTTTTCAATTTATTAATCATTTCATGTTTTCAATTTGTCTTATGGTCTCTTATTTGAACTATATTTAAGCTTGCTAAACATTTTTGTGGATGTCGAGGCAGTATTTAATTAAGGCGTTACTGCTATGTATCTTATAAAAATCATGTATGTGCCTTTTATAAGTGATGGTTTTGTTGGTTGTCCAATAATAATAATATTTCAATTCACACCAATAAGCCTAGCCCAAAGAAGCACTGTGTTATGAATACTAAGGTAATTATATATATATAAATACCTATGACTCGGGTACAATTCCTGCTGCGATGAAGCCTATACAGCCTTCCTAGGCTATGACACTTGCAAGATGGTGTTTAGTCAGTACGAGTATGACATAACATCTCGGCCGCCCGATGTATCCATGATAGATTCACCACCTCCCTTCCCCAGGTCCGGAGGGTGCCCGCTAAGGGCTAAAAAAAGGTACAGTTCCTCGTATCATCAGCATCATCACACAAACATCAGTCCTTTCTGTGGCAGGATATTTGTTTTGCATTTTTCACCTGAAAAATACTAGAAAAGATCGACTCGGCCTGCCTAACTTATATTATACGTAATGTTGTGTTATATGTATTTTTTTAAATTTCAATATATTTTTATCATATTGAGCATTGCAGGCTTATCAAATGGAGGATTGGCTGCAATACTTATCCCTACATCATATCTACGCCTTTTTCCCGCCTATTTCTACGATCGTTTTTCAGGACATCTACTTTTTGGCGTGATTATATTTATGTATGCATCATATCTACTGATACTAATCGTAGATGATAAAAGTGACTTATCTATCTCATTCCGGACGTACTATGACTGTTAAAAGGAAATAATTTTTTTTTTTTAGGTATTTTTGAAATGAAAACTTCTTAAGCATCGTTGTGATTTAACAAAAAAAAACATAAGGACTTTTTGGGGGAAGAGGGAAGCGTCTCTTTGGTGGTTTTGTATTTCTTGTTAAAATTTGTGTTGTGGTACATAATATCGCTAAATGTTTGTGAACATGCAAGAGTTTTGGCAAGTGCAACAAAGCAGCGGATGTTGTCTTTTCCGGCTCTCTCAAAAAATGCGCCTGGGAGATTTCAATAAAACCTAACACCTTTACTGAAGCCTAGGGAAAGGGAAATTTTACTGTTTATTCATCATTCATCGATTTTCTATCATTTATCGGCTCTCATCATCATCTAATGAAGAAAAAAAGGCTAGGCTGTATGGGCTATGTACCCATTGCCTGCCCTTACGAGAAAACTTAACAAAGAAAATTAAATATAACACGGATTGATTGGGCGTTCCAAATATTCAAAATCAATACAAGATGGACGACACAGTGAAAGCGCGGTCATTGGTCGGCGAAGAGTCTGCGTGCGCGCGGACGCACGCTCACAAACTTATTTATGCGTTATGGAGACTAGTTAAGACAAAGAAATAGAATTCATTTTAGCTTGTCCATTAATCGCGTTAATTGTGTCGTACACTACCGCTCTGAGTCGCACGCGCTATGTTGAGATAATTACTCTTTTGTTTACGTTCACATACTGTAATTGCATTCATTTTGCTTTTTTTATTACGACTTAGTGATTTTATTGCATTGACATCTGATTTTATCATTATCTTTCTTTACAAATAACGCAATGATGCTATTTAGAAATTATTTCTTTATATTATTTATCTATGGACTTAAGTAATCTGCCCCTTATAGCAATGAAGGATTTTTTTTTAATTATTTGTTTTGCCTTTTTTTATGAGACTTTTAAATTGCCTTAAATGCATAATTAATTAATGATACTTAAACATTGTTAAATTATTATTTATATGAAAAATTGGATTGTTACCGTGTTTTCCGCTATTATTAAAGCTTCGATATTGCACTTTAGATGCAGAAAGCGCAGTACATGCACCAGAGTCAGGGAAGAACTGGAAATGTATTGTCGGAGCCTCCGTGACAGTAAAAAACATCGTAAAACTACAAATTTCGGGGATCATGAAAGTTTAAATACTTTTAACAATAATAATAATAATTCTTACATTCACACCAAGTAGCCTAGCCCAAAGTAAACACTGTAAGGCTTGTGTTTTGCATGCTAAGGTAACGGATGGACATACAATAAGATGCTCGGCCCGTACTACCATACCGTACCGTATTACCATTAATTATATGTATATTTTTATACATTTCCTATGAATATTACAAATCTATATATAAAAAAAATCCTGCCACAGTATTTGATCGCAATGAACTCCGAAACTACTCACCGTTTTTTTTCAATTTTGCTAGATTTTATCTGACTTAGGACATAGTACAGGTTCCATTTTTATTTTTAACACACCAACGCGTGGCCGATTAGCTAGTATCATATATGTATGTCTATCCGTTACCCTAGTATCCATAACACAAGCCTTACAGTGTTTACTTTGGGCTACGCTAATTGGTATGAATGTTAAAAATATTATTACAATAAATAATCCCAGTATAACCGCTTGTGCGTCGTAAATCTTTATATATATTATAATTCTTCTGTGAGTGTGTGTGTCACTGAACTCCTCCTAAACGGCTGGACCGATTTGAATGAATTTTTTTGTGTGTGTTCAAGGGGATCTGAGAATGGTTTAGATTCACAAATCAGTCCGGCAGATGACGCTGCAGTCGGCACAGCAACGCGTGGCCGGTTCAGCTAGTATAATATAAGCTCGAATTAATGAAAGATTGACTTAAGATGAGACTTATCATATTGTCAAGTCGGTTCTTTGAATAAGTCGAATTGTTCTCACGGAACGCAGTTTATAGGAAACTGTGATATGATCACATGTTAGGGTTGCCACAAAAAAGTTACCGCGTAAAAAAATATTACAAAAAAAAAATGAAAACTTTAATTGGAAGAGCACTCGCTCTGATTGTGAGAGATGTGAGTTGAAACAAGTATTTTTTTTTCTTGCAATAATTACTTACGATATAAAAATCTAGCATTTAAATGCTTCAATAACTAAAAATATAATATTCAATGTGTATTATTAAATATGTATGTCATCGTACCTGAATTAATTGAAAATAAATATTTTTCATTAATAGTGAGTAATAAAATTGGTACCTAGAACAAGTAGGAACTGAATTAATTTCTTGTACACGTAGTGATAGACACATAACACGATAAGGGCCATGAATTGGCTTCTATTCTGTTCAAAGTTTATTTTGTATTTCAAAAGAAAAAAATATAAATATAATATGTAAAATTTTGTATTGATAAATAAACGTTTTTGAATAGCATAAAGGTGTTTATTAATTACATTACTAATTTATTTATTTATTTCATTTATTAATTATTTTACGAAAATAACGCTATACATTTGAAAATTTCTAATACATAGATTTGCAATCACGAAACGTAAATTTGAATAAAAGTTTTTTCTAACTCATAATAATGTTTTATCTTTATCTTCCTGTGTATTCCTGAAGGTGTAAAAACTAAATATAAAAAAAAAGCAGCTTTTGTTGCTGCTGCAACTGAATAAAGACTCATGAACTTATTAAATGTGATACGAGGCCTTCAAGTCAAAATAGATATCCTACTTTAAATTATCCATTTATTGCAAAAAAATAAACGCGTCTGTATAAAAAAGTTTTTTTTTTAATACAAAGTTTTAAAAATAATCCAAGGTATTAAAGAGATTTGTAGTTTTTTTTTTGACCAGTTATCGGCTAGAAAATAAGAATGGAAGAAACTTCTAAAATAAGTCATAAGTCATACAAGTAAGGCAACCCTCAAGATCAGCACGATCGACAGGCGGCAAAGCAAAGGAACACCTGAGCTTACAGCCAAGGATCCTGGGAATAAAATTTACTAAGACAATTGCAAATCTCACCAGCAGAAATATAATACAGATGTCTCATTTTAGCTCCCCGAATGCTGTATTTGCACGCATTGTAAATGCCCGTATTTAATAAAAAATATTATATCTTTATCGTATCCTTTTATGAATTCGTCCAAAGTTTTAGTAAATTTATATTATTACACTTAAGTTACCACTCAATATTAATCTATTAAAAAAAATATATATTAAAAAAAAAAAAAAAAATTACAAAGAAAGTTTAAATTCTGCATATATAAACAAACGTAAAAATATATACTCATCTAAAACGTATAAATTGGACAAAAGTTATCCTAATACAATGTTTATTAGTTGCATTTTTGATCGACACTAGACAATGAAAAATGCATCTTAAATTAAATGACATAATGTTGATTTTATTCAAATCACTACATAGTATAAAACAAAGTCGCTTTCTCTGTCCCTATATCCCTATGTATGCTTAAAACTTTAAAACTAAGCAACGGATTTTGATGCGGTTTTTTTTAATAGATAGAGTAATTCAAGAGGAAGGTTTATATGTTTAATATATACATAATATAGTAGAGCATTGCATCCGTGCGAAAACGGGGCGGGTCGCTAGTAGATACATATTATTTTGCACCTTTAGAATTACAATGACGTTAGTGCAAAAAATAGTGGCACTGACTTTAAAAAGTAACAAACTAAAGGTAGTAACATAAACTCTATTACATTTTTTTATTTATTTCAATGGAACAACGACTTACCTTCTGCGCCAAAGGTCCCGAGTTCGAATCCTGGTAGAGGCATATGTTTGTATGATGGACATAAGCATTTACTCCAGAGTCAGTCGTTTATATATACATACTTATATACATATGTATCCTATACATTATTTAGTACCTGTAGTACAAGCTCAGCTTAGTTCAGGGCTAAATAATTTATTTACTGTAGGTTCCTTGTGATAATTGTAACAAGAAAACAATGACAAATAAAAACAATATTAAAGTAAATAACACAAAGAATTATTTTTCAGTTCAATTGACAGTTGATTTTTTTAGTTTACACAGCTGTATGACGTAATAACATGGCCGCTACTATTACAGGGTGTTCTAAAACAGATTTAAAAACTAAGGACTGAATTTATTATGTTATTTTAAGACTACTCTTTGCCTAAACTACATATATTAATAAATCTAATAATAAATAAATAAATTTCATAATAAAATAAATAATAAATGTACACACACACACATATATACAACCCGGTTGCAATATCTGTGGACCTGATGACGTCACGTCAGCGCTTAGGTACGGTGCACAAAACAAGCATCATGGGGATAATATTGTAAACAATAATAATTATGAACTATAACTAAAATATATTATAGTTTTACTCTTTTATTCTTTTGTTATTTTATTTTTTTATCCTTTTTCAAGAGAACGGGGAGGAGGCTTGACATTCCAGCGAGGTCCACAAATATTGTAACCGAGTTGTATATGTATATCTTAATATATATAAATTACGTGTCACGTTGTTTGTCAGCGCTGGACTCCTAAACTACTTAACCGATTTTGATCAAACTTCGTAACTATCTGTTATTTGATCTAACTTAAAAGATAGGATAGGTTTTATTTTAATTTATAACACAGCAACGCGTGGCTGGCTCAGCTAGTATATATATATATATATATATAAATTCCCTGTCACTGTGTTTGACCGCGATGAACTCCGATACTACCCAACCAATCTTAATTATTTTTTTTCATTTTCATGGATTTGTTCCAGCTTAGGACATAATAAGTGTTTCATTATAATTTATAACACAGCAACGCGTGGCCGAGTCAACTTATACATTTTTTCTCATATAAAGTAAAATACCCTAGGTATACAAAAGTGCGGTTTGCTATTTGGCTGTATATATACATTTACCTTTGACTGTAGGTACATTAAATGCATCGCCATTTCTCATTAATGCGAAAGACGATTGAGTGTCACCCTGGCACTTGGGGCGAGGGTCATTTGCCACAGGAAGGCACCAAGAAAAACGATAAAACGAAAACAACAAAGATTATGCAATAAAAATGCAGATAGGATATATTGTTGATAGCTTCAAGTGAAAAATAGAATATTACAATATTAAATCTCTCTAGATATAATAAAAACGCTACCAGCCTTTTGGACACCCATTTCACCAGCAGCGTTGAGGCTGGTTTTTACTTATTTTAGTTTTTTGCATTGTTGTTTTATTGTAATAAATTCACAGAGAAGTTTATTCAGCTTCAAGTGAAAAATATAATAATACAATATTAGTTGTATATATGTATTGTATTGTATTATGCTGAGGTGAGGCTGATTTTTACTTTTTTAGTTTTTTGTTTTATTTATTTTATTATATCTAAATATATTTAAAGTTGTATTACGGAGAATGACCGACACAAGTCATTCTCCGTAACCTTTGTTGCAGTTTTAGCTGTTTTATCTTACCAATTGTTAAACATTTGTTAAAAATGTGGTTTTTCGAATGCGTAAATGTTCCATCTGATTGCTGAAGCAGCGCTGACCTACAGCGTTAAAAAGTAAAAATTCCTAGAAAATTCCGACGGGAAGCTTTGTGGCTCAGTAGCTCAATTGCAAGCTATCCTGTCTGTCGGTCTTCTACTGATTGTATTTTGGAGAGTGCTGGAGCTACATATGCTCATACCGCCATCACCTTTCTTCCATCGGACATCCAGACGCACTATGTGCTATAACCCTTTCTTGGTCGCTATTCCTTCCTGATGCACCAAGCGCTTCTCAACTTCTTTTATAATGCGCACAGCAAGGAAGTGGAACTCCCTCTCTGCGTCTGTATTTCCGAGTACTTTTAACCAGTCTGGTTTTAAAGCCAGGGTGAATAGGCACCTTCAGGGTTAGCTCGTTTCATCGTGGATTCTGCCTTTGCCCCCGGGCTTGATTGGAATCAAGAGCGAACTCATGCTGAATTAAAAAAAAAAACCTTTAAATTTTTAGAGCCTTTTCATACTTATTTTAAATTTATTTTTAATATTACTAAAGATTGACAGTGCTATAAACACAAATTTAAATTTCCATTATCCTCTAGTGGTAATGTAAATGCCTGTGTTACGATTGGGTCCAAGTATAGTACATTGGCGAGGATCGAACTGGGTCTGCTTGGGTTTTAGCTGACATCTCAACCGATAAATTACGGTCACCTTAACATACGCAATCATAAGCTAAACCCAATAACCAATATGGACGACAATGATAATGCAATAAAAAGAAGAAATGATACATTGTTGTAATTATAAATCACAACAAACACACTGTAATATCTATTTTTAGTTTGAATTTTACGGCAGCAGAACAATTACAAAGTTTCAATTTTTCAATTGATAATAAACTCTATTTAGTAGATTTAGATGTGGTGTCACCACAAACCACTTCATCACGTATATAGTCGTTGAGATGATAGCTAATATATATATACTGTGATAATACTACCTACGTCCTCTCAGAAATAACACTATGTTAGGTAGAATTCTGTAATAAAATAGTTTGGTTTTCAATACATATTCAAACTACCTACAACGGACGTGGAGCCAGAGATCAGAGGTGACCAGAACGGTCTAATTTCATGAATATTGATTTACTCTTCATTACAATTAATTAAATGAAACGTGCTCATTCAAACCTTATTCTGATAACCACAAAACTCATTAACCAACATTGATCAAATTCAAAGATAACCAGAACAGTTTTGTATTAAAATTGATACGGTTTTTGTCTGAAGCATTGTTTTGAATAATTTTATCTTCAGTCTTTATTACGATCGGATTAATCAAGGTTTACACATAAAATACATATACATAGCTTATCTAGTATCTTCGTTACATATAAACTATTATATTATATATAATATATGTCTAGAAATAATACACTGAATGAAAAACAAAAAAATGACAACAGAAAATTAGAAGACGTCCATTTGCCTTTCTCACTGAGATCGGATCTTGGGTTCAAGTCCCGAAACGGCCAATGTTTTTGTGATGAATACGATTTGTACCTGAGTTTTGAATATTTTTTTACAATAAATATTATATATCTTTGTATCAAATATGTATGTCTATCCGTTACCCTAGTATGCATAACACATGCCTTACAGTGCTAACTTTAGGCTAAAAATTTTTTTGAATGGAAGAAATATTATTATTATAATAGAAAAAAACATATACCATTTGATTAATTCTTTGCTAATTTCGCTATTTTCTATAAAAATCACAATCAAAGTTTAATTGAATGAAATCATGCCAAAACGCTAAAAGACACCTTAATACAGGTTACTCGTTTATGACGTCACCAGCTTGTAAACAAATATTTAGATTTTATTACTTACTAGCTTTTGCCCGCGGCTTCGCCCGCATTTTGAAATTTCTTGACAAACAATTTTTTTTAATAAAAAGTGTCCTATGTATACTTCTAATAACTCCAAGAATATAGGTATGTACGATGTTTCATGATGATCGGTTTAGTAGTTTTTGCGTCAAAGCATAACAAACAAACTTACATTCACATTTATAATATTAGTAGGAATTATTTGTATTAAAATCAAGTTTACTTCCTTCCTATATGATATCCTTCTAAATACTGTAATTTTGAGCGTAAAATAACTTTTATCTGTGATGAAAATGTAATGTCGAAGAATAGATGCAATCAGCAATTACCGGAATCGCCTGATGAGAGAAAGTGCATTACCTAATAGCTCAGGGTATGACAAATGGGAATGCTAATGATGCACTTATGCAACCACCTATATCGAGATGCTAATGGCCAGGATTAAGTACTAATTGAATCATTGGAGACGATTTCATCATTTGAAGAACTTAAGGCACTTTAGGAAGTGCACTGTATCTGATGATAAATATCTATACTTATAAAGAAAAAGAAGATTTGTATGTTTGTTTGTATGTGGTGGGTAGTCTTCGGAACCGTTAAATCTATTTGAAACATTTTTTTTATTAATAGGTACCTCATTTCCTCTTTTACAGACTTATCCATAGAACAGATTTCGATGTGATCATGACGCAAAAACTAGTTTTTCAGCTAAATGACATAAGGTCTCATTTAGCTAAAAAACGTCCTTTTATATATATATATATATATATATATATATATATATAAATTCCCTGTCACAGTTTTTGACCGCGATGAATTCCGAAACTCAACCGATTTCGATGAAACTTATGACATAGGATAGGTTTCATTTTGATTTATAATAAAAAATATGCTAATTATAATAACTGAACTACAGTAACGTGTGACCTGGTCAAACTAGCTGACCAGGTCACACGTTACTGTAGTTCTGTATTATATCAGTATGTTTAAATAGGATGAAGTCAGATAGGATTATATAATACAATTATTATCCTAATATATATAAATTACGTGTCACGTTGTTTGTCCGCGATGGACTCCTAAACTACTTAGCCAATTTTGATCAAACTTCGTAACTATCTGTTATTTGATCTAACTTAAAAGATAGGATAGGTTTTATTTTAATTTATAACACAGGAACGCGTGGCTGGGTCAGCTAGTAATATTATATATATTATTTCACTCTCATAATTTTTTCATAAAGCGCCTAAAGAAGTAGTATAACTTCAAAAAACTTCAAGAACTGAAAGAATAAAGATATTATTTTTATATTTTTTTGACTTCAGCGTTTAACTGATTTTTATATCTAAACCAATTTTTACTATTCGTCTCGTGTCAGACGAGACTGGAACCCACTTTCCCTCTCTATCCGAGCGAGTATAGTCCCCGGCATATAAGTTGAACCAGGTTTTGAAATCACGTGGCATACGCAGTCGCAAATTTAGGTACATTATTCACTACTGCGCATGTCACGTGATTTCAAAACCAGGTTCAACTTATATGCTGGGGACTATACTTGCCTGATACCTGACATAAAACGATTTTTTTCTAAACATAATATAATGTGAAAAAATATTCCTTTAAAGTATGCATTTTTTTTATTAAATTAAATTTAAAATGTGCCTTTTGATAGGCGTTAATTAAGACTTTTTAAACTTTTTCGTTTAAATAAAATATCTTATAACATGTTAAGGTACTTAAGCACACATATAAACAGAGACAAAATTAATACGCAGTTTTTCATTATTCATTAACTCGTTTTCAACTCGTGACCTTATATTGCCATAAAAAAGGTATACCTACCCTATGTCACATTTGTTATTTTATCCTTATACTCATAACTATAAGAGTTATATTAAATAAGTGATTAATGAAATGGAAAGTACGAATTTTCGTAATTTGCATTGAATCATAACCACCACGTCTCGGTGACGTTCTTTTGACAGCGATGAGTTAAACGAAATTATTTATAATCGTATTCTGATTTGTACATGTCATTCAGGAATGTATGAGTCTTATTTGTTGCATCGCAATTACGAGGGTTAAGCAACTTTATAAGAGGCCAGTTAAAGGATGGGTGACCATACCACATAGCTTATTTCCAACGCTTTTAGTACGTAAACTATTTTTTTTATTTGAAATATTATTATACTGGTCGGGACCTCGAAGTCCCCTGAGAACCGGTGTGAGAACCACTCGACCACAGAAGTTGTCAATAACTACTTATGTTTGTTAAACCTTCAACGGCTTGTGTTAGGATACTAGGATATCGGATGAATTAATAAGGAATACTTATAAAAATATTTATACAATGTGTCCCGTCACCAGTGTCGGAGCCTTTAATGGTGTGAAATATGGCATTTTTCATCGACAAATTAATTAAAATTTGGTTTTTCTCTTAAACCAATAATAAAAAAATACACAAAAAAGAATCTATTTGTTTTTCTTTAATTATTTATTTCTATTTTTTATTCCATGACAATTGAAACATGATGGCTTTGTTACTGTTGTCTACATGTTTAGCTATCAAATGACACCTTTTTAATGTTGATAGGACATTTACATGAGTAGTGGTGGTCGAATTAGTATGAGAGCTAGGCTCTCATGGTCTTGGTTACCAAGAAAACAAAATGGCGGCCATTTTATAACCGTAAGAGAAAAACAAAATTTGAGGGGCAATTTGTCGATAAAGATGCCATATTTTACACCATTAAAGGCTCCGACACTGGTGACGGGACACATTGTATATAAAAATTCGGTATCGCAGTGTTTGTCCGCAATGAATTCCGAAACTAATCGACCGATTTTAATGTCTTTTTTTCATTTCGCTGGATTTTTTCCAACTTACGACATAGGATATGTTTAATTTCATTCATAACAAAAAATATGCAAATAATAATAACTGGGCAGGGTCAGTTACTCTAATATATAAAAATTCCGAATCACAGTGATTGACCGCAATGAACTCCGAAACTAGGATTTTTTATTTTTGTTTTCAAATTGCTTGATTTTATCCAACTTAGAACGTAGGATGGGTTTCATTTAAATTCATAACCAAAAATTTTATATTTTATATATATTTCTGGTCAGCTAGTATCATATATAAATAAGTATTATTCATAAAAATATACCAATAACTATACTTTGTCCAATGTAGGATGATACTTTTGACAGTTGACACCTATATAGAGGGTATAAAGTTGCTATTGCAATGTCAAGCCAAACATAAGGAAACAAACGCAACCTTAGTACGTAGCAATAAGGAAGTGACACCTGTCAAAAGCATCATCCTAGATTGGACAAAGTATAGGGTACAAATCCTATCCAGCACACAAACATCTGTCCCTTTTAAAAAAAAATATTTTTTTATTTAAACCACAGATTATATCTATGTCTTAAACTAATTCTAAAACCTTGCCAACCTGTGAACATTATCTTATTCCAAGACAACGCATGTCGTCGAAAACGATTTGTATATGTGAGTTTATTAGCGTCGTACTTTACATAAAAAGGGCTTTAAGAGCCTATAAAAATTCAGAGAGAACTGCTCGAGAATATGCTATTGCCGGGCGCATAAGCAAAAATTCCTGCAGAGAAAAGTTTGACAGAACCATTACGAATGCGCCGCGCGAGATGCGTACGCGCAGTTATCCGTCCACTTTCGAGGACGCAGCGCTGACATGTTATAAGGATGATATCGGATGATATTGCAAAAATTAATTTGAAATTTAAAAAAGAGTTCTGATATCATTGATAAACAAAGAAGGTTTTATTCTTAAATTTAATAAATTAATAATTGGAAGTACAATAATTTACAAACCTAAGAATAATTTGTGGGCTGTGTCATTTTTTTGTATTTTCTATAAAAAAAATATCATTTTATAAAAATCGTAAGTTTTTTATTTATATATCTTATTTTCTCTTCTTTATTGCACAGAAAATTGTTATGGTTCGTACCTATGAAATTATAATGCTTTAATTAGACGGACTGGATTTGTTTATTAGATACTAGCTGACCCCGCCACGCGTTGCTGTGTTATAAATTAAAATAAAACCTATCAAATTCGGTTAAGTAGTTTAGGAGTCCATCGCGGACAAACAACGTGACACGTAATTTATATATATTAAGATAAGATAATCATGTAATCATAAGGTTTTTTTTAATAGGTTATGACTCGACCATGACAACTCAACTAACTCCCTCACGCCATCTCTGGGTAGATTGGAAGAATCACCAAGTAAAGCTTTACCGACTCATAACAAAAATTACCTACATATGATGTAGGCAAAATGTCTTGTTGTCAATATGCCAAGATGCCAAGATGCCAAATTGATTTAATGCCCATTAAAAAGCGGAGATATAGAACGGAAAAGAAGAATTATTTCTTAAAATAAAATTGTCTCTATTACAATAGCATAAGGTATAAAATCCAAGCTTATTGTTTAACGTAGCGTATGCTTCTTGTGCAAACTTTTATTGCGAAATTTAAAATGCTTAATTTTAGAACGCATCATACTTATCATTTGACTTAAATTGAAATAGCTTGCTGGCTGGTAATGAATAAAAAAAACCTAACCTAACCTGCAATGTATGTCAATTTATGCCTTTTGATTAGTATGCCAAGTCACTTTATGTCAATTTAAATGCGTTAGGCGGTTCACACACTAGAGACGCGTCCCGCCGCGGTGCGCGTAGCGACAGAAAACGCGCCCCCGCGCGGAGGCGCAGATCTGCCTAACTTAGCGGTGAAATCTGCTTCCCCGCGCAGATTTTCAATACAAGTTGACCCTACTTCTTCACGCCCCGCGCTCCCGCGCAGAATCTGCGCGCGGGGCGCCTACCCGTTCCCGCGTTCCCGCGTCGGCAGTGTGTTGTCATAGGCGTGTTTTCTATATTAATTGAGATTCTTGCATACAATAATAAAATCTGCGGCCACGCGCTACGCGACGGGGCGCGGTGCAGTGTGTCAACCGCCTTATGAATGGCTCTCTGTGCAAACACACAACGCTATCTTAAACCGAGTGTGTATGTACTTATTGCAAAAAATACTTATCTCTAATTAAAAGTTTGTATGTATTTAATATTATATATTAGGAATATAATAATAATATTTCTTACATACACACCAATTAGCCTAGCCAAGGTAAGCACTGAAAGGCTTGTGTTAAAGATATTAGGGAAACGGATAGATATACTTATATGACACATAGATATATAATATTCATAGAAATATATACTATGACCGTCGTTGTGAAATAAATATCAAATATATTCAATAAAATTGAATAATGGGATGAGAGCATAATAACTTCTAATAAAAAACAGTATCTGTTCGATACGATTTAGAGATGGTAACTAAAGGCATGACAACCATATCTTTTCCACTACTGTAGACACCACCACCAAAGCGACCAAGGCAACCTATATGCTAGCTAGCTATTATATTACACTAGCGACCCACCCCGGCTTCGCACGGATGCAATGCTCTACTAGATTATGCATGTACTATACATATAAACCTTCCTCTTGAATTACTCTATCTATTAAAAAAACCGCTTCAAAATCCGTTGCGTAGTTTTAAAGATTTAAGTATACATCCCTATATAGGGATTTCTCTGTCCCTATATCCCTATATAGGGACAGAGAAAGCGACTATGTAGTGATAGCAATAATATTTCTTACATTCACACCAATTAGCCTAGCCCAAAGCACTGTAACGCTTGTGTTATGGATACTAGGGTAACGGATAGACATACATATATCATACATATGTAATAGTCATTGACGATTTTTGGTGCAACGGTAGCGATCCTGCCTTTTGCACCGACGGTCTTGGGTTCGAGTCCGAAAAGGGACATATTTGTGTGATGAATACGAGCATTTGTACCTGAGTCATGGGTTTTTATATATATTTCTATAAATAAATCCTATAAATGTATCGTTTATGTCCTTTCCTCAAGTAACCATAACACGAACAGTGCAGTGCTTACTTTGGGCCAGGCTAATTGGTGAGTATGTAAGATTTTTTTGAAGTTATACTTCTTTAGGCGCGTTATAAAAAAATGATGAGAATGTAATTTTAAGATGTTTGCACTTTTTTTTTTCATTGTGACAAAATTATCATGTTGAAGTTGGCCGCAAAAGCGACATGAAATAAACCAGTAGGATGAAATTGGCCGCTAATTTTGAATGTGTATGTGTGATTTAAAAGTATATATGGTAGTTAACAATAATTTATATAAAATTATAATGCTAGTTATCTTTGTTTAGTAACGATAAAGAAGTATAACTTCTTACGTGCATACATAAGTAAACACAACGGTTTTTTTGTAAACGAATGTATACGAATGATGTATACAAATACCCGTGACTGACAAATGCTCGTAATTATCACACAAATGCTTTTGTAGTTATACTTCTTTAGGCGCGTTATGAAAAACTGTTGAGAGTGAAATTTTACGATGCGCGCGCATCACTGCAACACAAAAGTTACAGTGTGAAGTAGGCCGCAAAAGCGACATAGAATAAACCAGCAGGATTAAGTTGGCCACTAATTATGAATGTGTGTGTGTGATTTTAAATTATATATGGTATATTTAGTTCTTACACTTCCGCGCACATTACACATTAGAATAAAACACTTTTTTACGGATTTTTGCGCATGTTTTATTTTATTTTATATTTAATCCTGACGTTTCGACTCCTTTACAAGAGCCGTGATCACAGGATGACTAAGATAATGGTTGTCATGAATTTTCTACTACCTACACATTATTTTTTTAATCAGGCACGTTCCTAATTATTAAATTATTTTATATAAATCAAATTGTTTTATTTAAATTTTTAAATATTATTTAGTTATTAAATTAATTCTCACTACGTTTACATTGTATACTACTGATTCTACTACCAGTTCGGAAATTGGGAGGCCCTTCCGAGAAGAACTGGCGAAAGAAACTCGGGCAGGGGGACCGACCTCCATCTTACTGTTTGATTATTTGCAAAAAGAGCTAACTACATCATCAGGTCTTGCAATGTGTGCTTTTGTAGGTATTCATTTATTAATTATTGGGTCCCAAGCAGGTGGAACGCTCCAACCTTCGTCTCTATTGAAAATAAAACATGCGCAAAAATCCGTAAAAAAGTGTTTTATTCTTATATATGGTAGTTAAAAGTCATTTATATAAAATTATAATAACAATTTTATATTATATAATAACAATTTAACAATTTTATTCTAAAGTGGTTTTTATTTTATAAACTTTTTTAAGTGCGTTTATTGATTTGAGGTTAACTGTCGGTATGTATTCTTTTTATTTGTTTGTAATATAAATTATTATTATTTTTACATTACTATGGGTTAAACAGTTTATTTTAATGGTTTTTGATATATTACTTGATTCTGTATACATATATATAGGAAATCTGTTAATCTTTTGACGCTTCTTACTGATCACTATATAATTTATAAAGGAGATTGCTCATCTTCCATACATGTTTGGCCTAAAGACCAATAATTATGAAAACTTATTTCCTAGAATCGAAATTATGTATAAATGACTGTAGAAACAAATATTATTGACGGACACCCCTGAGAACTTCTATAAACCATATACACTGAATGATTTTGAGGTTATGTTTGCAAACCTAAAAAGGTACCTCACCTGCATAGGTATCAAAATAATAAAAAAACAAATAAGTAAACTAGGGAAATCAAGCCAAAGGTACCGTAATTACGTGGGTGGGTATTAGATTATATTTAGAGCATGTAGATTAACAGATAGTTGCCTGTTTTTGAAATTAATGCACAAGGGTAACATTTAAAATCAGGTAAGTATGTCATGTGATTGCGACTTCCAGAAGCAATCTTGCTTGTTTCATTTAGAAATTGTGATTAGATAGAGCAAATTGTATAGAAGTGTCTAACAAAAAATGCATGTCAAGGAACTAGTAGGTACCTACCTATGAAATGTGAAACTGGAACTGTTGTCATAATTTTATAAAAAAAACAATAGTAATAATTCGGTTTATAATGGTAAAAGGTAATTCTAATGCTTTGTTCTAATGTGAAATATATTCCTGATATACTTTAAATATTCTGATAAGGTAGATTAATGAAATAAAACAACTTAAGTACTATTATGTTGTGTTTAATATTACATATCATCTACATCTACAGATTTTTTAATAAACTCTCGTTAACCAAAGAAAGTTAAGAGATTTAGGCTATACAGCCATATCTACAGTAGCTTAATTATTTTTGTTATGTTTCTATTAGAACTATATTTTACATTTTTAGTGTATTATACCTTATAATGTGTTTATGAAGGTGTTTGGCGAACAATGTATGGCAATAGACTTTATGATGTCGCCTACCATCTATAATAATTGTCTTAGCACATTTGCATGTAGTGAAAATGATAATATAGTTGAGTATATTAATACCACAGTGTAATATTAAAAAATATTTTATCTTACTGATCTGTACAAAATAGATTTGTTTTTATTTTATATAAACAACTTCGATCAGTCTTTGGCTGTATGTTACTACACCCATAGCCATCAAAAATGATTCGTTCGTATGTTTTCCAAACCGGTAAAGTGAAATTCCTTTTTAAAATGAATATATTATACAGAAGTGTCCGTTAAAATCTAATGACTGGATAATAAAATATAAATTACGCCAAGAATTACCGTATAAGTCAATATTTTTTTTTCATTTGGGCCAATTTGAGCAATCTCCTTTATCTTTCTTTTCACATACAAAGCATACGAGCATAAGGCGGGAAATTTTTAGTTATCTTTGTTTAGTAACGATCAAGAAGTATAACTTTTTACGTGCGTACATAAGTACACACGACGGTTTTTTTTTAAATGAAGTAACATAGTTATTTTAGTAAATAAATTGGGTAATAAATAAATATTCAAATCGCAAACAGGTCGAGGCGTAACACTGGCTGTATGACATTTGTTTCGCAAAACAACGAGATCAATTTAAAAAATAAAAATAATAATTGGTGTTGTTATGAGACCTTGCTTCTACTTAACGGAGGTGTGAGCACGGTTACGGATATAGTTATTTTTTATAACAAGAAGCGACATTTACTATAAATTATGAACAGACAAGAAAGTTGTAAAGAGTTTTTTAAATTAATTAGTGAAAGAAGAATTAAGATTATGATAAGACAAGGTCCTTTTGGCCTCAAACACGCCATGTTTGTTTTTTTTTTCTTTTTTATATCTTTCTTTTCTTTTTTGTGTATGTTATTTTCTTTGATAATTATAATATAAACCAGTGTTATTTAATTCATTTTATTTGATATTATTTTTATTAATAATCTTTTGTTGTAGTGTGTTTGAGATCAAATAAATGTTTTTATCTTTCATATATTACCGGCATGAATAATTTCATGAAAATTAATTTATAAAACTATAAAAAACATGCTGCGATTTAAAAAGCATAAATTTAGCAAATCTTATTCGATGACAAAAAAATCATCTCAAAGTTCCATCTCGTCAGTAAATGTCAAGCATTGTGATGATAAAAGAACGAGAAATGGGTGAAGTTTTACGTTTTAATTTCATCTTGACATTATGAAAGTTTATTAATGAAACACCATGAAAATGAAAGCTAATTAATGCCACAATCATATTCCTATAAAATGATCAGAAACTAAGACTTTTGGCAAAGCAGAATCGCTACCGGCTAATAATTTCCCCCCTCTTATTACTGACCTGCATATTGATCAAATAAAAATTTGGTTATCGAAAAATGTAAATTTTACAGGTTAAAATATTAACTATTTTATATAAGGTTGTATTAGTATTTACTAAAACCATGATGACGTATTTTTACAGCAATAATCCGACAAACTCGACTTTACAAAACAAAACATGATTTTTTTGTAAGAATGCGTAACAGTAATTTTGCTGACATAATTTTGTCAATTTATTTCCTTGCTATAAACGTATATGTTATCATATCTTCAAAAATATCATTATGAAGATAACATTTTTCAAAAAAGTAAAGAGTTCATAATAGCATTTTACCGATTCTCTGCTTGGTGACATCGATATGTTGCTTAACCACAGCAATCGTAGGTCAAAAGCAATTTAGAACTCCTCAACCTTAAACTTCTTCTTCGACAACCGTTTGGTCGTTCGGTCTTGGGTTGGAATCCCGGAAGGGGCAAATTTTTACGTGATGAATACGAGCATTTGTAGTCATGGGTATTTATATATTATTCTATAAAAATTACCTATTTATGTATGAAATCGTTCATTTGGTGCAACATTGCGTATGTACCTAATTGTACATTTTGTGTTTTTGAAGAAGAGGGAAACAAATTTTAAATACATTTTCTTTTTTAAATTAGCATTACCTTAAAATATGACTACAAACGTATACTTTTCTTAGGTTCATATAGCTTCAAGCGAAAACTATAGGAATTGTATTTCTTTTTTTTTCTGTTGATTTTTCTCAGAAATGTAATTTTGACAAAATGTACTTGCGTCATTGTTGCACCGAATGAGCGAAATATGCATGTCAATCCGTTACCCTAGTATCCATAATACAAGCCCTATAGTGCTTTTGGCTAGGTTAATTGGTGTGAATGTAAGAAATATTATTATTATTATATTGTTACGTTAACTACGTTTTACGTGTTCAGATGCCGCTTCCATATTCTTTATGTCGTAACAAAGCTATGCAAATCGCTAATACGCAATTAGAACAAAGATAGTAATTAAAATTAATGGTTTCACGAGCTCAATAAATTTATCTGCTTTCCGCTTATCTCGAACGATATGTATGATGCAACTAGGCGATAAGTTATTAGTCAATTAATCATTTATATATATTTTTTAAATTAAAACCCAAAGAAAAAAAGATCACAAACCTACGACGACGAAAAGTCATCGCCAGGATACTGAGAAGAATGTTCTCAGTATCCTGGCGATGACTTTTCGCCACTTGCCGCTAAGGACCATTTTTAACCCCCGACGCAAAAAGAGGGGTGTTATAAGTTTGACGTGTCTGTCTGTCCGTCTGTCTGTGGCATCATAGCTCCCGAATGAATGAACCGATTTCAATTTAGTTTTTTTTTTGTATTACAGGTGCTTTACGGGTGAGTGTTCTTAGACATGTTTGATGAAAATCGATTGAGCCGTTTAAAAGTTATGGGGGGTTAAAGTGGGGAAGAAAAACCGAATGTCTGCAAATATGCTCAAGTGGGGTCTCAAATGAACTTGAAATCAACAAGAACCTGTGTATTTACAACTTAACCAGAGATATTATAAGTATGTTTACCTTTAAAAAGTATAAAATAAAAAATTAAATTAAAAATTTTAAAAACCTCCGACACAAAAAACATAAGCTACCTTTAAAAAGTAAAAAATAATAAAAGAAAATTAATCCTAAAGTACCTATATGTATGTATTAATATTTAAAAAAAACTTCGCGTTCGGGGACCGCATGTGACACTAATTAATTAGGAGCGGTCCCCGAACGCGAAGTTTTTTTTAAATATTAATACATACATATAGGTACTTTAGGATTAATTTTCTTTTATTATTTTTTACTTTTTATTTAAAATTAATCTGCACAGTGTACCGTGAATTTTTCGTAGTTCTTGTAGCTCAGGTGGCCGAGTCGTTTAGGAGTTGGGCAAAAAATCCAATCCAATCCAAATCTACCGTTTAAGTCCCGCCTGAGAGTAACTTGGCAAGCGCGTCGTTTTTTTCTAGTATTTTTCTATTATACAGGATCAGTTACTTTATTTTAAAGTATTTATACTTGAAACTTGTAGAGTTAACGGACTTAAAAGTATGATGTTTTCTTATTTGCTAACATATCGTGATCTTCCATAAAATTTAGATGATCTTTTGATGAATATGTAAATTCGATTTTTATGAGTGCTGTCAGAAAATTATATTTTTTTCAGGTTTTTTAAATTTAACAACAGGTTTTGGTCGGAATTTTTGTTTTTTTTTTTTAAATCAAATCATTGATTTGTAGGCTCAGGTAGTAGTAACAATACAGATTGTGAAAAGTATATTGTATCACTATATCTGGCCATTAACAGGCATAGGTACAAATATTTGAGTCAGTTAGGTATATGAAAAATCTAATTTTTTTTACAATAAAAAATCATAATAATAATTTAAAAAATCATGTGTGCAATTCACACGTGAAACCTTTAAAAATAATACGAGCACGTAAACAAAATACCACGGTTGTTGTGATGCCTTCTCTCAAACTTTATACTACGCATGCGCACACAAACAAGTATTAACACACGTACATAATACTTCCAATCTCATTTTCTCCTACGTTAAATCTCATGAATTTATGAGTCTGTCTCTTTTTACTGTCGCTTTTTCTTTTCAAAGAAACACTGTATAATGCTTCCTTTCTCATTTTCTCCTACGTTAAATCATATGCATTTATGTGATTGTCTCTTTTTACTGTCGCTATATCGTTTCATCGACTTTCAAAACACAACGAAGCTAAAGAAGTTCTCACTCACTTGTCGGTCAAAAATTCAGTTAAGGTATAATAGGTTTTCTTTATTTTATATATTTCTATATTATATTATAGGAGAGATTCAAATGTCTTAATAAATCAACCGATACTTACTCATTAGATACTTTGATAAGAAGGTATCGATATTTTTGGTTTCGATATCTTGTTCTTATAGTCCATTTTTTTTAGCATTAGAAATTATATAAACAAAGAAGCAGTGGTGGCTAACCTTGTGCTGGAGTCCACTTTAACCGGCTTCAGGCTCGTCCATTGTTGAACAGATTAAATAACAAATAACAACAAAAACTTTTAACAAAAAACTTCAATTAAAACAATGGAAACTTAACAATAAACCAAAGAAAGTAGTCAAAACAGATAAATGCAGACGTTGACATTTGCCGCTATTGTTGCTAATGGCGGCCATGTTAAGCGACCATTTTAAATATCACCTAATATGGTACGTATTACAACATCGGTATGTACTTTTTAATTTTGTCGTGTCGAACTGACCAACGTTTCGTTCCACAAGTTTGCAACTTCTGCTTCTTAAGGTATTTTTAGTGTAAACTTTTCACGATGTTACGTTTTGCTTGTTACATTATATGTGTACAATAAAGTACCCAAATTTTGTTCTTTCTAATGCTGAAAAAACGGACTATAGGTACGGATCCCAAAAAAGATATACTTTCCCTCTAAGTATGGTTCATTTATTCCATCCTGTGGACTTGGTGTCTGTTCATAACAGTGGCCACACCTCAGACGTCAGTTAGCGCAGAGTTTTCTCTTCACTTTCCTTGTGCGTCCGTCTGTGCATCGACATTGTTATACGTAATTGGCGATAGGTAACTGACCGATGATGGTACGTCATCATATTTAATTTCGTTTGACTTATATTATAAAAATATATAAATATTTTCTTTTTTGCTATTTTTCTTATGATCTCTTTTATTTATTTACTTAATTGCATTGTCACATGGTATGTTTACATTGTTACATAGAGTTACATTTTCTTGTACATGTGACACCCTGTAAGGGTGTTTGCAATTTAAGACCTTAATGCTATAACATATTAATATAAAATTACAATAAAATTGAATTGAGCTTAGAAATTACTACATTTAATTTTATTAAATTTTGTTTTATTGCACAATGTACAGTATTATATATACCTATTTAACTAGATAAAGAGCATATTAATTTTTTATTTTTATATAAATTAAATTATATATTTAAATTTATTCGATAAAATTTCTCATGGAAATATTCTGTTCAATTATGATACATTTTTATTATAAGAAAGGATTTTAGTTTAGTTTTAAATGCCTTTAAATCGTATAAATAATTTATTTAATTCGGAAAGTGATTATAGATTTGAATTAGCATGCTTTCAAGGTAATTAATAATAGTAATATTTCTTACTTTCAACCAATTAGCCTAGCTCAAAGTTAGCACTATAAGGCTTGTGTTATGGATAATGGTGTAAAGAATAGAAATACACATACGAGATATAAATATGTAGAATATTATTTAGTTGCGAATGCATTGATAATATTCTTTATAAAGACAATATAAGGTACAGACAAGGATGCGGACACACGGATTTCATCTAACCAGGATCCTGACACATCTCTCGCTTCTTCAACTCCCATCAGCATTTTCATACAAGCTCGTATATGTATATATTGATTTCTGATTATATTTGTATTTTCAATGTAATCTTCTATGACATTTTTTTCATAGAAAAAAATACTAGAAAGTCGTCTCGGCTCACTAGTTTATTCTCAAGTAGTATTCGAACTTTTGGATCTAATATCCACTGTTCACCCAACTGAGCTATCATAGTAATTATAAACATAGCTACTATAATATCTTTCCATTTAAATATATATCATATGTGATAAAATTTAAAACGTTAAGCATTTCTTTTGTAACATAATACTTCCAAATATAATAATATTTCTTACATTCACACCAATTAGCCTAGCCTAAAGTAAGTGCTCATGTTTGGATACTAGGGTCAACCTAGTGTAGGATAGACATACATATATGATACATAGATATTTAATATTTATAGATGATTATATATAAATACCCATGACTCAGGTACAAATGCTCGTATTCATCACACAAACATCTGCTCCTTCCGGGATACGAACCCAGGACCGTTCGGTGTGAAATGCAGGCTCACTACTGATCAAGCTTATTTATTTTACTGTAACACCAACAGCTAAATTAATTACAATAGTAAG
This sequence comes from Calamotropha paludella, assembly GCA_927399485.1. Classification (NCBI taxonomy): domain Eukaryota; kingdom Metazoa; phylum Arthropoda; class Insecta; order Lepidoptera; family Crambidae; genus Calamotropha; species Calamotropha paludella. The sequence continues at coordinate 2,825,937 of OV656822.1, forward strand.
TAAAGCTAATTTTAGATCTGCACAAATAAAAAGATAAATATATAGATAAATTACCACAGTTTCCCAAACCACATCAGTTGATAGATGTGTGCGTGGGCGCAATGATAAGTGATATCTGACGCTTTCCCACGATATCACAGGTTCAGAGCGAGAATCGTGCAAAACAACATTTATAGGTATTTGTCGAAATAATTGCAAATTTAATCTTTTGTTGTATCTTGATGGCGCTAGTTAGTACGTTCCAATTACGAGGTTAATCATATATATATACTAGCTGTCCCGGCCACGCGTTGCTGTGCCGACTGCAGTGCCATCTGCCGGACTGATTTGTGAATCTAAACCATTCTCAGATCCCCTTGAACACACACAAAAAATTTCATTTAAATCGGTCCAGCGGTTTAGGAGGAGTTCAGTGACATACACACTCACAGAAGAATTATATATTTTGTACTTATATTTTCATTTACAGAGTATATATACTACCTGCCAGCTAGTATATATATATATATATATATATATATATATATATATATATATAGTTGTATAGGAGTCCCTTTGAAATATTTATTTTATTTTGTTTTTAGTATTTGTTGTTATAGCGGCAACAAAAATACATAATCGGTTCTTGAGATACAGCCTGGTGACAGACAGACGGACGGACAGACAGCGAAGTTTTAATAATAGGATCCCGTTTTTACCCATTGGGTACGAAACCCTAAAAAAGCATCGAAATTACTAGAAAAATAAATAAAATTACAAAGTCATCGTCTCACATCTCCGATGAGAAGCGAAGCTCTAATTGGCTAATTGAATCCAGACGACGCAAAACAAGAGATAATACTATCAACTGATAACCGAGAACAATACCTTGGTCATAATAACTTTGGAGGGGAGACCGATTTTTTTCTTATCACGTTATAAATTGTTACACGTTTTTTTATTATCTTAAATGTACTTTAGTCTGTACCACTTCGATGTAACACTATACATCCGTGTTATATTAACATTATAACCGTTTGGTGCAATAGTGGCGATCCTGCCTTTCGCAACGAAGGTCCTAGGTTCGAGTCCCGGAAGGGGCAGATGTTTGTGTGATAAATACGAGCATTTGTACCTGAGTTATGGGTATTTATATATATTTGTATAAATATTTAATATGTAAGTATCATATATGGGTAAAAAAGTTTAAAACTCAACTTTTAAAAATACTTAGTTGTTATGTTGCATTCATTATAGTTTCCTATATATGTATAATGTAAATAGTACATTTTAAATGTTTAAGATTGATATCTAACTTATATGTATAATAGATTGTTTATGTTTAATGCATGTCGTGGCAGCCTATAACTATGGCAGCAATATTTCTAGTGGTATTCTGTATGTATCTCTTTTGTCATTATCTTTGTGTATTCTTTATTGGTTGTCCCTAAATAAATGAAAAAAAATGTATGATTATCCGTTACCTAGTATCTATGACACAAGCCTTACAGTGCTTACTTTGGGCTAGGTTAATTGGTGTAAATGTGAGAAATATTATAATTACGGGTTGTAGATTAATCACTTGAGGTTTTTAGACCACTTCTTTACACCCCCACTCCCTCTAGTAATACGTGGTGAAATTCTAAGTTATCCTCCCTCCTCTTCTGTACTTCTTGTACTTTAAGATATAAAATACGCGTTTAAAAAACAAACCACGCCTCCAAACCCTTATCTCTACTAATATTATAAAGAAATAAAGTTTGTGTGTTTGTATATTTGTTAAATTGTAAGGGGTAATCTCGGGATCTACTGAACCGATTTTTAAAATTCTTTCACCATTAGAAAGGCACGTTATTGCTGAGTGTTATAAGCTATATTGAATGCTAAAAAAAATTTAAAGAATTTTGTCCACCCGTGCGAAGCCGGGACGGGCCGCTAGTATAAATATAACTTTGAAAATGCAAAAAAAAAGGAACTTTAATCAAAATCACTTAAAATAAGTTCAACCACCTTCTACCACTCATTCTGGTCTTTTAACTGCCAAGAATGGGCTCAAGAAACTCGTCAGCTTCAACAGAACTAACGACATTTACAATATTATACTTATGCTTTATAACGTGTACTTATTAAAAACAAAACAGTGGGATCCCCATATTGATGCCTTGTCAAAAAGATTTAGTTCTACCTCGTACGCCGTTAAAAATAAGGCTCATATCTGATGTTGAAACAGCAGGAATGATTTATTTCTGCTACTTCCACAGTGTGATGTCTTGACTACTGCTGTGGGGGTCAGCAGCTAATATTAATAATATATTTATTCATCAAAAAAGAGCTATGAGCGCTATTTATTATTTAAGTTTTGGAGTTTCTTCAGAACTATTTATTATTACCAGCTCTATTTAATTCTTAAGATTTAGAGATTCTCCCAGAACTATTTATTATTACCAGCGCTATTTATTACTTGAGATTTAGAGTTTCTCCCAGAACTATTTATTATTACCAGCGCTATTTATTACTTGAGATTTAGAGTTTCTCCCAGAACTATTTATTATTACCAGCGCTATTTATTACTTGAGATTTAGAGATTCTCCCAGAACTATTTATTATTACCAGCGCTATTTATCACCTAAGATTTAGAGATTCTCCCAGAACTATTTATTATTATCAGCCCTATTTATCACTTAAGATTTAGTGATTCGCCCAAAACTATTTATGATTACCAGCGCTATTTATTACTTAAGATTTAGTGATTCGCCCAAAATTATTTATTATTACCAGTCCTATTTATCACTTAAGATTTATAGATTCTCCCACTTGCTCCCAGAATATATGTAAAAATGTATTTAAAAATAATATAACCATTTTTTCTAAAAATAGTGATAACCATTCGGTCAACACTAGAAATAAAAATAAACTTGCTTGTTTCAAGCTTCAGATTGCAAAAAAGGAGTTGCTCATTTTAAGGAAGATGTATTGCATCTTATATTAAGGTGCCACACCATAATATAACTGAGCTGCCTTTTAAAACCCTTAGAGGAATGACTATTGCAGAATTGATGATTATTTTAAGGACAAAAAGACGTAGATTGATAGCATTTGCTTTTATATTATAACTATACTTCTAATTAATATTTTGAAAAGTTAATCTAACGCATTTTACAAATGCAAAATAATCTCTAATAAAAAAAAACTATAACACTTTAAAGAGAGAAAAAGCAGTCCTTACTGAGTTTCTTGCGTCTTCTTTTTAACAAGGTCTCCCGTCATAGGACTTACGAATCCATGGCATAGTTGACTTTCAATCAATTTTAGAATAAAACACTTTTACGGATGTTTGCGCATGTTTTATTTTATTTTATATATAAAATTAAATATAAAATAAAATAAAACATGCGCAAAAATCCCTAAAAAAGTGTTTTATTCTAATGCGTCATGAGCGCGGAAGTGTAAGAACTAAATATTTCAATAAATGCATTGTAAAAGCTCATCACTACATAGTATAAAACAATGTCGCTTCCTGCTGTCTGTCCATATGTATGCTTAGATCTTTAAAACTACACAACGGATTTTGATGCAGTTTTTTTAACACGCTCAGCGCCAAACTCCGTATGCCAATACTAACAAAACCATCTAAATGTTTTTTTTTCTATCCCCACCCTTCTATTACCCCCCCTTTTAAGTGTGTATCTTTTTCGATACACAGACCTGTGAAAATAGTTTACACCCAAAACCCAAGGCCATGTGTATCGAAAAAGATACACAAGTGTTAGTATAGTGTGTATCGAAAATGATACACATGGCGCTGAGCGTGTTAATAGATAGAGTGATTTCAGAGGAAGGTTTATATGTATAATACATACATAATATAGTATTGCACCCGTGAGAAGCCGGGGCGGGTCGCTAGTATTAAATAAAATAAAAATTGACCGTTCGCGACAACCAGTGCGGCATCGAACTCATCTCGCTATTATAAAGGTTAAGATATCAACTATTTTCCATTTCTACTAAGCAGTACCGGCTGTGTCCACACCTTCTATTTGCCTGTTGTGATGCCATCGCGTCGATAACCTCTTATTTGAACAAGTAAAAATACACTGTTCCGTTATTGCAACAGAATCGCTGCATTTTATACTATTGTGATTAATTTCGACGAACAAACACTACATAATAATGATTTATTCATTTATTTACTATGGTATAACAAACAACCATCTTTAAATATTAATATAACGTCATTAAAACTCTGGCCAAAGGAGTTTTAAACAAATTATGATAACATGATAACAGTTTGACGTATGGAGCAAAGGTAAAAAAAAATTAAAAGAGTTACTCATTTTAGGCGCGCTAAATGCTCTCTAACTAATAACTTTGTTTAAAAATGGAATGCAGAGGTTTGCCATAGAGTAAAGTAACAAAAAGTTTAAAATATTGTTTTTTACTTTTTGGCGGGAGCGGGAAGCGTCACGTTGGTGGTTTTGTTTCTCTAGTTAAAATTTGTGTTATTGTTGATATTAGTGCGTAATAATGGTGGATTATTAACCACTTAGTGTTTGTGAACATACGAAAGTGTTGGCAAGTGTAACAAAGCAGCGGAAGTTGTCTTCAGAAAAACCCCTCACATTTACTGAAAACTAGGAGGGAGGAAAATATATTTTACTGTCATCATCACGAAATTAAGAAAAGTAATTATCCAAGAACTGGAAATTATACTTACTTGACACTGGCTAAATGCACAAATCGTGCAAGCAACAAATAAAGAAAAAAATGTTTTTTTTAGGAAGATAACAACAGTTCAAAATATTTCCCGCCAATTCAATGCTTTCTTTTTTAAGTCACTGGGTCACTGTTACAGAAGAGGATACTTTTCAAATAAAAGAAAAAACAAAAAAAATACTTTTCAAGTAAAAGTGTTTTATTATACAAGAAGTTGATAATGTTGTTACAAACTAAACCTTTTTTTTACTTGTGGTCGCCCAGACGCCTGTTAGACCGTAATTCATTAACTCTATAAGGAAGTAAGTTATTTCCGTTTATTGATAACACTTAAGCTATTCCGTATATATATTAAACAAAAATAATAGAAAATTAGTAATCAAACAGAGGAAAAAGTACAAAGAAAAGTTGCCCAATATTTCGATAATTTTTACAGATCACTGTTTTGATCTAACTTCATCAATTATGGTTATATCTATTAAAGGTATTTGTTACCTTAATGAATAAAAATAACTTAGTAAGGTAAGGTTAGAAATGAATCCATCAAAAATATCAAAATTTTGAGCTATTACGATTTGGACATTTTTTTCTAATATTTCATATCCATAGATCATTATAAGTATGTCTACCTGTTATCCTAGTATCCATAACACAAGAATTGGGCTAGATTTATTGGTATGAATGTTATTAATATTATAATTATTTTATACTAGTAAAATACTGTAATATATTCCTTTGGTAAGGTCTACGTTAACAGATAAACTACGTATTTGTACCGTATTCGCAAACATCTCATGTACGGATACTAAATTACGATACCTACTTCAATTAATGATCGATAATATTTTCACAAAATAAAATTTACAATCTATATTTTCCATTGCTAACAATAATTCATTTTAAAGAATTTAAAAAATAATTCTTCACCTTTAAGGCGGATGATAACGTTCCTTTTTTAAATTCTTTAGTAACGAATTTGACTCATATTGAGATGGTGGAATCTCCCCAAATAACATTCCATTCCCTAATACGTCTTTGTTTAATACAAATACGGCGTCTTCTCAACAAAATGCCGAAGTATAGGAGTTGCAAGGACCTCATATATCGCCGCTAATGTTTACGTACGATATCTCTTCTCGTTTGTCAATATTGAGAGGGCAATGACCTCGAATATAGGAACGTATCATACTGACCTCCTGATATGTTCGATATTTAAAATTAGGAATAATGGAATCACTTCGAAAATTTGAATTTTCCGAAATTTTCTGCGGGATTATAGAATTTTTTAGATTGTTTATTAATCTGTTATCTTGCAAACACTCTTGACTATTAAGTCATAGAGAATGTTAGCTAGTGAAAGAAAAATGGGGAAAAACCGGGCAGGTTTAAGTAAATGCTCTTTACTTTACTAAAATCCAGAGTAAATAACATATTCCACTCATCATTCAATGATAATCCATAATTTAAATCATATTTCATCACCAAGACTTCATAATAGATAATTGTAAGTAGCACTATAAATTGTGACTGGCAGAAATAGCCCTTATGAGGAGTTGATTGCCATACCAAAAAAAAGGACGTTCTTTTTGCCACCTCTTTAGTGTGATTGCCAGTCTGTCGGAAATTAATTTAAGGGTATATATATATACAGAATTTATTCTGGAGAGTGTGCTCAGGAGCTGCATATGTTCATACCGCCATCCCCCTTTTTCTATGGTTGCTACCTACCTGTCGCAACAAACAAAGCAAAGGAGTGGAACTCCCTCCTTGGTGTCTGTATTTCCGAGTATTTATAACCCGTCCATTTTTAAAGCCAAGGTGAATAGGCACCTTCTGGGTTAGCTCGTTCCATCGTGGATCCCATCTTGGTCCCCGGGCTTGATTGGGATCAAGAGCGAAAACATTCAAAATAAAATAAGAAAAATACCTCTTAAACTTGTCACTGGCAGAAATAACACTAATGAAGTTAATTACCATAGCTAAAACAAGACGTTCCTTTTGCCACCTCTTTGATGTTATTGCTGGTCAGTGATCGCTGAATTGTTTTTAGACGTATTTGTCATTTGGCACACAAACTTTTGGTATAATTATTAAAGCTGCTGGCTGGTAATGTATAAAATATGCAACCTAAGCTAACCTGCAATGAATATCAAATTAGGTCAAGTGATTTGTGTGCAGTAAAAATTAGAACCAATCGTTTTAGGGTTAGCTCGTTCAATCGTGGAACATGTCTTGGCCTCTGGGTTTCACTGGGACCAAGATTAGCGAAACAAAGAGCTGAATCCAAGTCAAAGGAGACCGATATTTTTATTATACCTACACTAGATATAATACGAATTTCAACGTCACCTACTTTTTTAAATATTCATGTGCGATTTTAAACACTGGGAACTTAGACTTTAAGCTGAAAATCGAATGGAGAAATTGACAGTTTTATGTAAGTAACTTAATGTGCTGTTGACTGTATTTACATTATAGTAATCGGCTTTTAAATTCTAATCGTACAATACAAAGATAACGATTTTGCACAAGTTTAGAGGAAAATTGTCAAATAAATCGCAAAAAAGTTAGAGATAATATGATTATTACAGTTTGCGCTTCAAATATTTGTTGGTCGCATAGTTGGCAAAAATGTAAAAAATTGCTTTTTTTATTTTTACCACACGAACACTGGCAACATTTGATTACAATATTTTTTTAATAAAACCTTTTTATTAATTTCCATTCAAAAAGTTATAACGAGTTAATTATAAAAATATTTGCATCATCAAAAACCACAGAGAATATAACTCGAAATATAAATTAAAATGCAAAACTGATTATATGTGTTGTTTTTGTCCCTGTTAGTAAGTAAAACAGGGTATTCTGTCATTTCATTGCTTCAAAAATGTTTTTTTCAACTATTAAATTAGATTTTCATTTGAAATCCATTCTCTATGACCTTCATTATCGAGTGGCAAGCATTCGCCATCTCGGATAAGATTTCCAGCTGAGTCAATACAGAAAAATAACTCATCTATATTGTTTCTGGTCTAACCTATACCTTCATTGTTTCCGACTTCCATATTACAAGACCGAAGCAATGTGTAGCGATATTGTCCAACATTAATTAATACATTATTTATTATGTTTCAAAACGGAATATAATGAACTATAACAAATATTTAATACTTCGTTAGCATGTATACATACTTTTTACTAAGTAAATATCATTATTATTAATATGTACGTAAGATTGATAGTTTGCATCGATTACATCAGCAATTAGCATTTTTATAACGAATAAACAGTGAAGCTAATGAAAAACATAACGCAAGGAAGAGTACTGTTGTAAAATCACGTTTTATTCTCAAATGAAAGTGAAAGAAAGCTATATGACCGATACATCATTTTCATCACGCGAGCAAAATGGCGGAAGCGTTGGCGCGAAATAGAATCTTGACTTTTTTCTTATACGTGCGGGCGATTGCCAGCGTGAGGCATTCCTACCGGCCAGTGTCAGTTACCGACTGCAGGGTTGCCACTTAGTACTCCAGAAAGGAATATATATTGACCTGTCGACCTACCATTTTTTTATTCTATTTTAGTCTGTATACCAACAACGTATCTTATGAAACTAACGGAATCAAAACTATATATAGACTAAGCTATTAACAGGTATTCGCATATGGAAACTAAAATAAAGATTTAGGTAACAATAACAATTTATATAATTATAATAATCAAATACAGGGATTTGGGTGAGACATACTTTTTCCTCTCTTTTGCAGTAGCGACGATGGGCCATTGGGGAACTAGTGCTAAGTTATTTCTAAAAGACTTGACTGCTCACCTGTCTGAGGCAACGGGTGACTGGAGAAGTGGCAATTACTTCGCTCAGCGTATAAGCTTGGCTATTCAAAGTGGCAATGCTGCCAGTCGTTTTGGTACTTTGCCTCGAACGATTAGATGAAATATTTTATTTGTGAAATGTAAAAAAATGACATTATTTATATTATTAACTTAAATACTATAATGTTACATGTAACTATTTTTTATTTTTCACTTTAAGAGTATGTGCTAAAAACTGTGAAGCAAAATGTTTCACCACATTTTTAGACTTGTTTGACAATTCAAACTCATCACTGCATTTTGACATGTCATTGAAAGTATTACTAGTTCTAATAAAAAAAGAGTTGCGATGATAATTAGTGTTGACACGTGGTATCGGTAAAGGATTAGTATAAAGTAGTATTAATCAATATATAAGAACTTTTATTTGCTATCACTGTGTTTAAATAATTTAAAGGAAACTGGGGAATGCCTCGAGTCATCATCATGTTATTGTAACATACATTACGTAACTTCTACAGCTTTCTGATTCACCAGCACTATTTTTCGCATTTTTGAAACATTAGGAAAGAGACAACCCTACAAACGCTTACTTAAAAAAAAATCTAATGTCATGCAATGCCGTTGCAACGATTGTTCAAACGGCGTGTGCTACTGATTCCATTGTGCGTTATTTAATTAATGCACAGATAAAGAGAGCGAGAGTAGTCTTTTTATGAAAAGAATTATCCGAACGCGCGCCTTTGTTGACGTGAGCGATACTTGTATGTTATCATTGTTAAACGTTTTGTTCTTCGCGGTTAATTCCTCCTTCTTCTATTTTTCCCGCCTTTTTTGCTCTTAAATTCTTGCATTATTTTCTTAGATACATCATTGATTTGAAATAAATTATATCATGTTATTTAGCAGCTTACTATATGAATACTATCGCTTTAAAATATTATAATTAAAACCATAGTTTGAAAAAAAAACAATGCTTCTTCAACATATTATCTTTTTACTAATGGCAAATTTCGTTTTCCCTAATTTAAAAAAAAACTGTGCACTTCTTTCCCCGCCCTTTTATGCCACTTTCCCGCCATTTCTTATTACTTTCCCGCCCTTTCTTGACATTTTCCCGCTAAAAGCAACTTAACTGCAATCTGATTTTGTACACGTTAGGAGCATCCCTACCAGCAATAAGTAATTTAACCACGGGCGGAGATGGTTTAGGTTAACAGTCTATTGTGTTCACGCTCGCAGCCACCCTTGTCTATATTTTGTAAACTATGCACTGGACATCCCGTTCGTCTATTTTTTCCGCTGGCAAACCGGTGTGTTTGTAAACTATGGCCCCGGTCTGTGAATGAATTTCGCGCGGTTTCCGCAAATTGGCGCGAGAATATTTATGTTATATTTGATTAGCATCCGAGACATTGCAAATTTAAGATTTGGGCAAGAATATTGCGGAAATATTACATTACTGTTTAAAGTATTTTTTATTTTTGCCATTATTTACCTATTCATTGTTTGAGACTCAATTTTTCATGTTATTTTTATTTTGTCATTTTTTCAGGCAAATTTATTTTATGAAACTTCTTTGTTGTTTTTTTCAATTAAAATTAATGTTTTATAATTTTTATATATTTTATGCATTTTCAATGCGATCTTATAAGATAAATTATTATAATAGAAAAATACTAGAAAAAATCGACTCGGGTCACAAGTGAATTCTCAGGCGGGAAACGAACCCGCAACCTTTGGAAATCCGGTCCAATACTCTCCCAATTGAGAATTCCCGCCTGAGAATTCACTTGTGACAAGAGTCGATATTTTCTAGTATTTTTTCTATTATAATAAATTAATGTTCTTCCAAAGTTCTTGTTAGGGCACTAATAATGGTATAACATGTTTTATATACTACTACAATTAATTTGAAATTATTAATTTTTTATATGCTTTGATAAAAATCGTCACTTTTCCATTAAAACTTAAGATATATATTAATATTTCAGTATATTACAACAATAACCATACTTTTCTTAAATTAAATCAATAATAGCAATCATTGTTTTTTGAGTTATTTGTTTAGGAATTATCCAAAATTGTTAATATTGTTCGATTATCACTATTGAGTTTTCTAAGATAAAAAAGTCTAATTAATGCAGGTACGCCATAGATAATGATCACTCTATGACACAAGTATCCTATATTCAGGCAAATAAAACAAAGGATTATGGTACACTCAGCCTTTTAAAGCGAGGACGAGCCCAAAGTGGCCTGAGCCCTGAGTAACGAAGATAAGACTCCTTCCTACAGATACGTCGTGTTTACCAAGTATCGACGCTATCTGATAATTATCAGTTCCTTTTCTGAAGATACTAATAAACCGTTATAACTATATCACATACCGATGCAATAATGTCGTATACAAAATTTGGTAGGAAATGAGACTGTATATTCATAGAGCTGAATCATTTCATCAGTAAAAAATAAAACTGTCAAGTTTTGAAATTCGAACATTATACTTTTTTTGCGTTATTGTAATACAGTTGTACATTCAAGAATGCAAACTTTTTATCTTAGAAATTTTTAATTAATATTAGTTTGTTTTTTAAAGAATTAAATTATTTAGTTGTGTTTAGTTACACATTTGAATAAAACAACTTTTTTAGGTTAATTAATTATTCCAAAGACACACATTGCAAGAGCTGATGATGTAGTTAGCTTTTTGCAAATAATAACAGTAAGATGGAGGTCCGTCCTCCTGCCAGAGTTTCTTTCGCCAGTTCTTCCCGGAAGGGCCTCCCAATTTCCGAACTGGAAGTAGACTCAGTAGTATACAATGTAATCGTAGTGAGAATTTAATAACTAAATAAAATGTAAAAATAAAACAATTTGATTTATATAAAATTTTAAGAAATAGGGAAAATAGATTACGACCATTACCTTAGTCATCATGTGATCACGGCTCCTGTAAATGAGTCGAAAGGTCAGGATTAAATATAAAATAAATAATGCGCAAAATCCTTAAAAAAGTTGTTTTATTCAAATATTTAGTTTTTAAACTTCCGCTCCTATGCCATATTTAAATTAAACCACTTTTGCCGGTTTGTGACGCATTTAATTTTGTTTTTTTTTTATTTAATCCTTATTCATAAGTGTTACGGTTTCTATAAAGAAGTCGAAACGTCAGAATGATATATGAAAAACAAATAAACGCGACGTCATTCCGGTAAAGATGTTTCATTTAAATGAGACGTCAGAATTAAAAAAATAAATGAAAACAGTTTTCCAATTCATGCTAAAATATTGCGAATTAGGTAAATTGACATAATGCTAAGCTTTTAGGCTTAAATTTCTTACACCCTAAGCTTTGTAAGTCGGCAGCCAAGCTATATACACTTAAGCCAACTTAATAGTAATCATTTTATTTTAGAGTATATCATTGGAGCGGAGCAAGCGAAACTCCCATGGATCAGCTTCAATGACGAAATGCATGTGACGCCATAACTCTATGAGTTCTTAGCCGATTTTCGTATTTTTTGTAATGAATCGACCAACAGATTTAGGGCTAGATCGTGACGGAGAATTTTGAAATTCGCAAAATTAAAATAGTTTTGACCAAAAAACATTGGCTCTATGGGATTTCCCATTGAAACAAAAAGCGGTTCGCTCCAATAGATGGTGCTAGCGAAGCTTTATGCTTAGCGACTGCATCTACCTAGTTTATATCATGTAGACAATACATGAGATATATCTAAATAAATAAAAATCAATTTTTAATAAGTTTGTTCGCTATGCGGTCCAAAACCATAGGACAAATTGTGATGAAACTTTGTCAATCCTTGTTAAGCTAAGGAAGGTTTATATGTATAGTCAGCAAAGAAGATCAGCAAAAAGAACATTGCAAAGCATGCCAGGTGCAACTAGTTCATCTCATCTATACTAAAGTATAGCTGAAGAGTTTGTTTGTTTGAACGCGCTAATCTCCGGAACTACTGGTCAGATTTGAAAAATTTTTTCAGATTTAGATAGCCCATTTATCAAAGAAAGCTATAGGTTATATATATTATTTAACATATTATATCTTAGCCACAGAAACGCGTGGCCGGGTCAGCTAGTAATCATATATTGTTCGCTAAAATTAAATTATTTATGTTGTAGCATAAAATAAAATCGTGTGGTGTCATAGGACACCGGATAGGAACGAAGTTCCTTATAATAAAAATATTAATTTTAACTTTTCGAGGTATAAAGAAAATAATTATTCGGGTATACATTTTTTATTATGAGTTTTTTATCGATAAAAAGCAAAGAAACTACTTTACAAAATTATCTTTACACCTTTATTTTATTTAGAATTATTTATAAAAATATACAATAACAGTCATCACGTAGACTATACATTAGACACTATATAGCCATCCCACATATACTATACATAAAAATCTCATGCTTTTACCGCCACTGACGTTTTTTCCTGGCTAGGGTATCCCCCTGCGTTTCGTTCCAACAAAAAATTCGTTAACAGGAATTTGATTGTCTATGATTTTGGAGCTAAACAGTAATCTGTGGTTTATTTAAAGTGATATTTATTACTCGTGTGATGATTAACATGTTTTCCTATACAGTCACATGATTTCCCTTGAAAGATCCATCTTATCTATCGACCGAAGTAAAATATCGATTAATGTCAGGGAAGCAGATAATGGATCGAGTAAGATTATTATTGAATTCTGTGGGCATGTATCATCAGCCACGCCTGATAGAAATTATTTTAAGTAATTGTAATTATATATCCTACATTTACACTTTGTCTAGCCCAAAGTTATGATGACCGTTTGGTGTAACGGTAGCAATACTGCTTTTTACAGCGACGGTCCTTAGTTCGAATCCCGGAAGGGGCAGATGTTTGTGTGATGAATACGAGTATTTGTACCTGAGTTTCGGGTATTTTTATATCTTTATATATACTAGGCGATGCAGTGGCTAAGCATAAAGCTACGCTGGCACCATATATTGGAGCGGAGCGTAATAACTGAAAACAAAACATTTTTTTTTTGTTTCGATGGGATTTTTTGCGGATTTCAAAATTCGGGCTCCGTCACAATCTGGTACTAAACCTTTTGATTCGATTCCACACAAAAAATATATAAATCGGTTAAGAATTCGGGAAGTTATGGCGTAACAGACATTGGGCCATTGACGCTGATCCATGGGATCCAATAATTCTACTGTACGTGTGTATGTCACTAAACTCCTATTAAACCTATTGGACCGATTTCAAAGATTTTTTTTGTATGCGTTTGGGTGGCGCCCTTAATGGTTAAAATTCACAAATGAGCCCGGCAGATGGCACTGCAGTCGGCACAGGAACGCGTGACAGGGTCGGCTAGTATTTCTATAAATATTACATATGTGTTATATATGTATGTCTATCCGTTAGAATAGTATCCATAACACGTGCGTATTGTGCTTTGGGCTAGATTAATTGGTGTGAATGTAAGAAATATTATTATTATATTACGGTAACGTAAAGTAAATATATGACACAAATATATGTAATTATATAGAAACATACTACTACTCTGTCAAGAAAGTACCGACAAAAATATTAATAATATACAAAATATTTGTTATTCATCCAAATTTATTTTATCATCTTCAAAGTATGCTCCTTCAGAAACGATACACTTAAGCCAACGAATAATCCAATCATAAAAAAAAAAATTAACGCTGTTTCCGGAATTGAGTTCAGTTCTCGCCGCGAATAACTAAAAACAGCACTCAAACTCCGCGCCAAAATGGAAAACAGTTGTGCCAATCTAAAAACAACAAAAAAATAACAAAAAATAGAATTTAGAACCATAAAGAAATCATCCATTCCCGATACTTTTTTGACTGCATGTATAAAAATAATGATTTAGGTACGAATGCTCGTATTCATCACACAAACGTCTGCCTCTTCCGGGACTCCAACCTAAAACCGTTATACAAACTGCTATTACTTGGTATATATACTTAGTAACACTTCGACCAAATTGTGTATATTTTTAGTTCAATTTTAAATCCATTCATTTTATGCATAGATTTGATTATTTATTATTCCTACAGATAAAAAAATAAAACTGTTATCTCATTTTTTTCTCCCTAAAAGTCTGTTAAAAGGGCACTGCATCGATCCAATGTTTGGTTAGGAATGACCGATAGCAAAGGTCGCCATTGAGATGGGTAACCCTCTCCGAAACTTACCTATCTAAAGTAAATATATTAATAATTTTGAATTAACCTAACTAGGAATGTAAGTCATCATCATCTTATTTATTTTATCTTTCACTAGCTTATACCTATTGCTTCGCCAAAAAAAATTATAAAAATTACCGGGAGTCATTCAAAACGCATAATTTTAATTGACTTTAAATCACTAATCAAAAGGCATAAATTGACATAAATTGCAGGTTAGGTAAAGTATTTTTTATTCATTACCAGTAAACAAGCTATTTGAAATTATGCCAAATGATTACTATGCGTTTTAAATTTATGCATTTTTTTCTGCGAAAAACGTAGACCCATAATTACCCTATGTATTTTTACACTTCTGACAAAGTGAATGCAAAATATCATTATGATCGATTGATTAGTTATGTCATGAAGGCGAAAAAAAACAGACAAACGCACTTGCGCATTTTTTTATTTATTTGACCAAAAAAAAGTCATTACATTGTTAACCAGCGCACCAAAAACCGCTAGAATTTGTCCGGTGTGCTGAGAGTACCTACACCGGATAATGTTCGGCACGATATTATATTATATACACACACAAAAAAGGGATATAACATAACAGACAATTGCTTAAAAATAACGTGCTGGCTGTCTTATCATTAAGAGCGATTTCTACCAGATAACCTTTGGATTGATGGATGAAGGACTATCAGAAAGCAAATACAACGACGATGCAAATAAAAATAGAAGAAACAAAGAAACAAACAAATTTTAAAAATATTAACAAAGGTGAATATTTAGTTTTTATTTTTCTATATAAATAAATATAATTATATAAATTATATTGCATATGTATACACGAAAAGTAAGTTTTTACTTAAGTAAAAATCATCAATCATAAAAAAATAGTTAAAAAAGCCCAAACTCAACACTTTGAAAACATCCAAACAAATCTACTGTTTTATAGGTAGGTCTAAAGAAATCTAACAAAACCTAGAAACGCGTGTCTAGGATAAATACATACTTCACGAAAACCAGTCTATTTTATCGTCTTTTTATTGAAAAGTCTTACAAATAGGTTTGAGTCTTGGACACAAGTTTTGACTTGATAACGTCTTATAAATCGATGAACGCCGGCTGCATGCACGAAAAAGTGTAACGTTCCACCTGAGCCGAGTGTGCAAGCGAGAAAGGAACAAAAGATAGAGAGGCACGATCGTCCTAAGCGTTCGACTGGGGCGCATCTATCTCTCTTCCACTTCATGAAGTGAAAAGTTAATGTGGTTTCCATTGTTTATTACAAGAACTTAATGTTAATTTATCGAAAAAAAAATTCAATTAACTCCTTCTTTGCATTATACAAAATAATGATAATTCACTGATAATAATTCAATTCAATTCATAAAAGTATGCAATTTTTCATCAATGTTTTCTTATGACACCATCACGTAAAATTATCATCGGTAAACTGACTTTACAGACAACCAATTTTTTTTACAACAGTAATCATAATAATATTTACTTTGTGCAATAAAAAAGCTTTATTAATCGTAGAAACTGTAGTTACTACGTAGTCCGTAGCAGCACAATGCGAAGTTGACTCTTTTTGAAGAAAATCGCGTAAAAATGCTGAAAGTTAATATTGTAGGTGACTGCTCAGTTATCTATATCATTTAGTATAGTAAAAGTAGATTATTTTTACTGAAGAAAATCTTTTAATTGTTTTATTTAAAAAAAGAACTTTCAAATAATGCCTAGTCAAATTAATACTTTATAAAAGGTTAAAAATCACTTTTTCTTTAAATTATATACATAAATTTATAGATTTGAAAATAAAAATACAGTTAAAAGAAATCATATTATAATTCGTCCTTCCAATAACTTTTACACTCTAACTAAATGGTTCCAAAAGGAATAATGTATTTTTTACTTGCTTCCTTTTATAAAACTCAAAATTATTTATTCGCTTCAAATTATAAATTCTTAATTTCTTTCAAATCCCTTTCCGTTTAAAACCATTATTTTTTTTCATATACGTTCTCATTCCCCTTAAGACATCAGTAACGCCATCTATTGTCCAATTAAAAAAAACTTGACAACAGACTAAACAGTGTACGAGCTTTTGTGTCTTGAATAACTTCGAACAAATAACGTCATAGAACTGGAATTTACAATTTAATATACAGGGTGTCCCAAAAACGACACGTCACAGTGACACTGGGGTTAGGCCAGCACAAGAGGCATCGAATAAGCCTAACATGACCTCAGTAAAAGTTGCTCGGTTTTCAAGATATTGTCAATTTAAACTTTTTCAAAATTTTCACGTTTTTTAACGTGTTCAGTGCTAGCATTACGTTAGATAGCCCTCAGGTTTCGATTTTTCTTTTGTACTCTTGTTGCGAATAGTTGCTTAAGATGATAGAAGTGTTATTTCGTTGATAACTAATGTAAAATGTGGAAAAATACTGGATTGAACTTGAAAAAATTGAACAACGAAAAATTACTTTCAACTTTGATCACTTGCCGTGAAAAAAAATTCAAAGAAACTAAATGAGCAAATAACGTTAAAAACTTGCATGTCTTATGCTTATTCCAAAATGGTATAACACATGTGTCTTATTTTAATATTATACGATTTTTTAATGCTTCACTAATACTAGGAACCCCGGAAGCTACCGCTAGCAGGTAAAAAAATAATGTCACGCGCAACGATAAGGCATTGTTATTGTTATCTATTAGCTTTTTTGTTTGTCAAATGCATGAGAATGAAAGATAAGGATAGTTTATTACCCTTTTGTCGGCTAGATATTGTAAGCAAATAGCTTTGTTTTTGACGTACGTGTCGTTATCATCTTTTCAAAGAAATGGAGAAGAAAGAGGGGTTGTAGTTTTAATTCTTATGGCCCTGCACTGCAAATCAAGTTGTTACGACAGTTCGTTACCTTGCGTTTCGTACGACAACCGTGTTAATCTCTGCGTTCCTTGTTTCCGTGTATTCCTTAATTTAAATCGACTTGGCTTTTCTCTGGACTCTGATTTCTGTTTTGAACGACAACTCGGCGCTCTGTTGGACACTGATATTGCTTTACGGAACTGTCTTATTAACGATGGCAAATCGTGGTACCCAATACACTCACCGTGACTACTCGGACATGCACTTGATTTACGGCGAAACCAGGCAGGTTTCCAATCGAGGCAATGTTTCGTACAACGCAAGATTGGCTGCAAGATTATACTCCGAAAGATATCCAATCCGTAATCCGACGACTTACGAAGTGATCTTAAGAGTTGTGAACGCTTATCGTGATGGCAGATTACCTGGAGTGAGTCACTCAGAAGGAAGACCTCGGACTGTTGACGACAACGTGGTGTTAGAGCAAGTACGAGAGGAGCCAGGAACTTCAGTGCGAATTATTGAACGCCGCACTGGTGTTCCCAAATCTTCGGCACATCGAATTTTAAAACGCCACAAATACCATCCCTACCATATCCAACGCGTCCAAACACTGCTTCCGGCGGACTACGCTGCGCGTGTCCAGTTTTGCCGGACAATGATTCAGAAATGGAGAGAAAATCCAAATTTCTTCAATGAAGTGTTATGGAGCGACGAATCAGCCTGCAAAAGGGATGGGTATATCAATTTGCACAACATCCATAGCTGGCAATTAGACAACCCACATGAAAAAAGAGAAGACCGATCACAGTACCAATTTAAAATTAATCTGTGGACGGGAATTTTCAACGGTCAAATATTGGGACCGGTCGAGTTGCCGCCTGTTCTGAATGGACAAAATTATTTAGAACATTTGCGAAACAACCTTCCTGTATTATTGGAAGA
Organism: Calamotropha paludella; assembly: GCA_927399485.1. NCBI lineage: Eukaryota > Metazoa > Arthropoda > Insecta > Lepidoptera > Crambidae > Calamotropha > Calamotropha paludella. Next base: position 2,844,502 of record OV656822.1, read on the forward strand.
TACTCCGTTGGCGCTGAGACGAAGGATGTGGTTCCAACAAGATGGCTGCCCAGCACACTATGCCTTACCAGTACGTCAGTACCTAAGCAACGCATTCCCCGAAAGATGGATTGGGCGACAGGGGCCAATTTCATGGCCACCGCGTTCCCCGGATCTAAATCCCTTAGATTTCTTTTATTGGGGTTGTATAAAAGACAAAGTTTATGCGAAACCAATAAGATCCGAAGAAGAGTTACGGCGACGTGTATTCGATGCAGCTCGCACCATATCAGAAATCAGCTTAAGAACATTGAGCCGTAATTTTATTAGGCGATGTCACTTATGTATTAGAGTTCAAGGGAGACAGTTCGAGCATTTACTGTAAACTTATTAAACCAATAAGATTATGGAATAAGATTATGGAATACCATTTTGGAATTGGCATAACACATGCAAGTTTTTAAAGTTATTTGCTCATTTAGTTTCTTTGAAATTTTTTTCACGGCAAGTGATCAAAGTTGAAAGTTATTTTTCGTTGTTCAATTTTTTTCAAGTTCAATCCAGTATTTTTCCACATTTTACATAAGTTGTCAACGAAATAACACTTCTATCATCTTAAGCAACTATTCGCAACAAGAGTGCAAAAGAAAATGGAAACCTGAGGGCTATCTAACATAATGCTAGCACTGAACATGTTAAGAAACTTGAAAATTTAGAAAAAGTTTAAATTGGAAATATCTTGAAAACCGAGCAACTTTTACTGAGGTCATGTTAGGCTTGTTCGATGCCTCTTGTGCTGGCCTAACTCCAGTGTCACTGTGACGTGTCGTTTTTGGGACACCCTGTATAGAAATATTTTCAGATACGAACATCGTATGTACATAGGACATTATGTGGTTATTTGACCACAAAACACATGTGTCACTGTTACCAACCTGATAATGTTATACAGAAGATATACGGTATTAAAATTATACAATGGGTTTAAATAATGAATTGCCGAAATCGGTTTTCCTGTGCTCTTAATCAATTTTAATGAGAATATTTAATTAATTCATATGTAAAGTTTAAATTAAGGATATCGGTTAAAGTTTCGCGTGATAATAATATTACTTGCATTCACAACAATTAGACTAGACCAAAGTAAGCACCGTAGGGATTTTGTTAAGAAAAAAAATATATTTTCTATTTGTAAAAGACATTGTTTTACATGATGGTAAAGTATAATGAAGTTGCTTTGAAACTTTGAATACAGCTCAGAACTCGATGACAATATATGATTATATATTTTCCGACATGATTCAATCACAATTTCAGAGAATATTAACAAAATTTAATTTCAATTGGAAAAAATTTAGTTCCGAAGAAATCAACAGATGGCGCTAAAATCATATATTAAACTATGACTTTTATATTTGCTTTATAATACAAGAATCAATATTTCTAGTAACTTTTCTGTAAAAAATTATTACAAATTAAACTAATCAAATAAACTTATATGTACTTAACTGATAGAATGAAATACAGAAATAATATTAATGTCTATGAGATAGTAATTAATAATATAATAGCATTTATCTATAAAACATGTAATTAGTTTGTTAGAAAAATTCTAAACGGTTGTTGTTAGATTCAAAGAGTAACGGAGACACATATATGATACATAGATTTATAATATTAGATATAAAAAACGCTAATGCTCGTATTCATCATACTAACGTCTACTCCTTCCGGGATTCAAACCCAGGACAATGCGAAAGGCAGGATCGCTATCGTTGCGCAAAACGGTCGTCAAGCATAACTATAGGTTTTATACAGTTTTTAATAGACAGATAGAAGTTCCAAAGACAACAGAAAATTCAAAAATGCATGTTACCTATAAGTACGGCAAAGTTAAAATCATAGATTCTAGAACAGTGTGTTTTAAGAGCAAGATTTTGAGATGACATCAAGTAAAATTAAAAAGGTACATAAGGTTGTCATAGATTCGTTAGTTATACCTTAATGAAAGATTGTTGCGATAGTAGTGGTCCTGCCTAAATGCCTAAAGGCCCCGGGTTCAAATCTCGGTTATTATACAAATACATGCCGTATTTGCATATGAATACATGCATTCGTCTCATGTTCTGCTTATGCTCGATTTCATGCTCGTTTTTATCCTACTAATATTATAAATGTAAATGTAAGTTTGTTTGTTATGTTTTCACGCAAAAACTACTAAACCGATCATCATGAAACTTCGTACATATATTCTTGGAGGTATAAGAAGTAACATAGGGTACTTTTTATTGAAAAAAAAACGGGCAAAGCCGCGGGTAAAAGCTAGTAGCACATTATTTATTCATTCAAACAAAATAATTTATGTCAATAAGTAAAGCTTTATTCGAACTTAATGGATACTATTGACGAACAGTCTTTATTATTTCCAAATTAATCTGTTGCTTTAATTTATCGTAGCCATCGACAGTTCATACGCAATATAATTAGACACTTTCTATTTAATTATATAATTATCAAACGATCTTGTTAAATACATTAAATATTAAGTAATGGTAGACCATTTATTAATATAAAATACCTGTGTCATATTACATTGTTCTAAAAGGCGAAGAATTTTTGTAAAAGCTCTTAAAATTAGAAAAAAAAATAAGATTTCTTTTTTAGATAATTATAATAAAAAAAATACTAGAAAAAATCGACTGCTCAAAGCATTGATAATACGAAATATAAAAAACGTAAATAAAATGGCTGTTTCATCTTGATCGATTGTTAAAATGTTTCTTTCTAATGCGAGGATATTCCTCTCATTGATGAAGTAACAACGTAAAAATGAAAAAGTACTAAAAAAAATTGCCATGTGCTCACAAGGCTCAGTAGCTCAATTGGGAGAGCAATGGACCGGACATCCAAAGGTTATGTGTTGAGGTTCTAGCCTGAGAATGCAAGCCGAATCAATTTAAACTAACTAGGATGGCGCAGCGACCCAAATTGGGTCTTGGCCTCCGATACCATGAGATACCATTCGGTATGGTTCTGCGCCTACTCCTGCCACTGGGTGGCCTGAAGTGTGCGAAGATCCTCCTCCACTTGGTCTCTCCAGCGGTACCTGGGACGTCCGACCAGTCTTCGACCGTCCGGCATTAATTTATTCTTGTATTTAAATGTATCATTGCAAAATATTACAAACATTGATGTTCAAGTGGAATTCGAAACCACGTCTTGAGACTTGACCCGATGCTATTTAGTACTGTGTTTCATTTAAGTTTGTTAATTCAAACCTTATTACCTTTTTCTCAAGGTTTAACATTCAAATAAAGACGCAAAAGCTGTAGTAAGGTTTGCACATATAAAACTTACTCTTAGCACTGAGTTAGATACGTTAGTAAGACTTTTATTATAACAATAATGAAAACTCTTGAATTAACAACCTGTTATAATTCAGGATTATATTATAATGTTGTTATTTTATATAGTATTCCAGTTAATTTTTTCGTTTATGACAAATAATTTCTTATTGAACTTTGAAAAGAAACTGTAACTCTGTAAACGGATAAAGTAGTTTTTTTTTACCTATTATCCTTTTTTATCCGTACTTTTCCTACGATTTTATATGCTATTGTTATGTAACAATAATAAATTATTTTATTTTCTGTAACAATCTTAAATGTTACATATATTTTCATTATAATTTGAATACAAGATTGTAAAAGAGACTGGTCCCACACCACTTGATTTTACCCCCTAAATGTTTAATGTACTAAAATCCTTGTTCATAAGTAGATAATGTTCCAAAAACACATTTTTATCTTCAACTAATTCCATGCTGATAATATAATTTTAATCGCGTGATATCATTTCTCGCATGTAAATGGTAGACTTTTCCGTGATTCTTAAATATTATTTACGATTTCAATGAATCCGTATTAAGTATATGGTTTCTTAATCAACTAGAACTTTTCTCATTGTTTAAACTTTTAAATCAATGATAATTAAGGAATATATTAGTGTTATTACACAGTCAATTGTTACAATGACTAAATATCCTAAGAATAATTTCTTTATCGACGTACATATCATAGACTATAGATAAAGCTCGCGGTACAAGGAACAAAATGGAAAAAAAAACATCTCCACAATCATACCTCTCGATATGATCCACCTGAACACAATCTGTGTCGTGCGACGAAACGACCGACTATCGTCGTCTCACTCGATCGCGGTCCGCGCAAGATGCGCCCTCTCCTTTCCCCCGCGCGCCCGTCCGCCGCTCTCGACCAATCAGCAGCCATCTTTTGCTCCCTCGAGAGCAGAGCGACAGTGCGTCTCTCATCAGCGCAATCACAAGGAGACAACATCTCGCCGCGCGAGGTTGTCGCTCCACGCGAGATGCGAACGGCCGTCGAGCAGTGTCTTAAAAACAAATAGTGCCTTCGCCTTTAAAAATTAAAGGAAGTTTATAATCTGTGCTCAATATTTTTTTAAAGTGACAATAAACTGTGAGGACTGGGAATTTGTGCGAAAGACTGTTTCCCGTTGTGTTTGATAGCGCGAAAATTATTCACGATTGGGTAAGTGTTCCTTCGATTAGATTACAATGCAAATTATCGTTTTGTGACGGAAGCTAGCGGCCGGTGCTTTTGGTGCCTGTAGGTGTAAAGTAATCCAGTTGGCTCATTGCGATACGCGATTGTCAAATGATTTGTCGTCTGTTGACCTCTTGGACCCATGGTGCGTAATTTTAGTGTGGTGATTTAAAAAATACTGAGCTTTAAGCTTTTTTCTATAATTATCTTTTTTACGTTATTACTTAAGTTTTAAAGAAAGTAATTTTTGCATAATATAAATTTTCTTCAACGGTTTTGAATAAAAACAAAATTGAAGCGACTTCGATAGTGTATTACAATTTAATAAATGCTACTTTATTTCAGCCATTGATTGCCATTTTATGTAAATATCTATAGAATTATTATTTAAGGAACAAAGTTAAGAAAACTATAAGCTTTCAGATAGAAAAGGCACAGAACAATTTTCTTATACTTAATTCTCAATTTTCCACCAATAAGATTCCAATTGTAGAAAAAATTAACTATCTTAAAACCACAAAAAAGTCAGTTAACTATGGTTTTTTATTTTAAGCCATAAAAAGGTGTTAAAAACACTTTTTAAAATTAAATCAATGTTTAAAATCTATTTTTATGTGAATAGTGAAATGGTACCTAGGAAGGTATAGCAAATTACTCTAAGTACTAATTTGATGACCAGAACTGGCGCAGTAATAAAATTTAGCTTTAAGAAATTGTATACTAAAAAAGTTTCTTAATATTATTAATCGATCACAATTAATCACGTATACACAAGAAATAGTTAAAAAAATCACGCGATTAACAAACGTTACAAATATTTGTGATAAGTTACTAATTACGTACTTACTATTTTAATTATGTCAATCGGAAATTAAAAAAATCCATTTATGTTGTTATTTTTTAGAGTGAGGAGCTTCCGACGGAATCCGTTCCGTCAGTCTCTTAAAGTTATCACGAAAACATATACTGTAATATCTCCATAAGTCTTATAAATCTCAATATCAAATATTTGAAGAGATATTTCAAAATAAAACGTGCTTTCTTTAATATAAAATCAAAAATTTAGAAAACTATGGTTTATCATGGTTCATTAGATAATTACCTAAAATTTTTATAACGCTTATTATGATTTTAAATTATCATACATTAGTCACAGTAAATACTAGGAATAACCATAGACAAAAATATATTTTAATGGCAACTGTTTTCATTTAAAAAAATAACTAGAAACATAGATCGAAATTCATCGGCCATGTCTTAATAATACTAGGTATATGCGTAAAGAGAAAAAAACAATCTCTATTTTTTTTACTTCCCGGTTGTGACATACCGTAATATAACGTTTTGTAGTTTTAATTAAATTGTATTTATGTTAACAGCATACCACTTAATTAATAACACTTTTATATATAAAAATCTTACGTGTTCTTTTATGCAAAGAAATATAAAAGAAATTCGTTATGTATAACTTAAATATAAAAATATTAGTAATTTAGTAATACTAAGAAGTGTATTCTCCATTGTTTATACATTTGAATCAACATCGAACATAATATCATTAAAAAAAACTTTCTTTTTTTAAACTCTATAGAACAGGGTAGATTCGAAAAACCAACGCGTCTAAAAAGGTCATGTCAATAAAAAAACTTCTTCTTTTTTTAAACTTTGCACAGAGTAGATTCAAAAAACAAACGCATCCAAAAATATCGTATTTCAAAATAATTTTAAAACACCTTAACACGATCAATTTACCATCAACTCAAGTGGACGATTCTTATTACGATCTTATTAGGGTTGATAACATTTCAATCACATCTCAAATGAGATCCTATCTATAAAAGATAGCCGACAAGTGCTGTAAACGTGATAAGACGGAGAAAATCATTGTAAATGCACGTATTAATCATAACCGGTGTTGCCATAAAATTATGAAGAGTTAACCTACCATTGTTTTCAATAAGAAATATCATTCTTCATCACCAGTTTATGTCCTCATTGGGAAAATGGCCTTCCATAAAGATAAAAAAAACGAAAGAATGGACGCCACCTTTTATGGTTGATATCCCAAAGAGTCCTAAGCAGCCCTAAGCGTTTTGGTTCCAATTTCGTAATCCGTACCGCTGAAGAGTGGAACTCTTTGCCTGAATTCAGGGGTCTTCAAGTCACGAGTTAATAAGTATCTTCTAGACAAGCGCGTTACATCCTAGATCGCATCGTCGCTAACCATCACGCGAGATAGCGGTCAAGCGCTTACCTATTCACAATTTGAAAAAAAAACCATGTGGGCCTAGAACGGATTGTTGGATGTTCACGAATGCAGATGCAACTGGGACTAACTCTTTCAAATTTTAACACCGCATCGCGTTTCATAAAAGCTTAAGGTCTAATAATTATAAAATAAGGAAAATGAATGATATGAGATTTTAAACACTTAAAGAAAATATATCTTAAAAATGAGTAGAAAACATTTCGGATAAGATTATTACAATTATACTATAGCAGTTTTAAGATTTACAGAGTAACATTTTTTTTATTATTATTAAAAGTTTCAAAAAGTTTATAACTGTTTATGATTTTTTACACTTTTGCTATCTTATATGATAAATTTAATACTGCTACATTAATACTAGAAAAAATTTACTTGATTCACCACTTAAGTATTCGCATACGAGTTGTGAGCCGAGTCGATTTTTTCTAGTATTTTTCTAGATTTATTATAATAATTTCAAATGAACCGGCATCCTTATTTTAAAGTATTTGGACTTTATAAATTGTATAACAAGTCAGGGAAATTAACGCTTTTTAATAAAATCACTGTTGCCAGATAAACGACACGTATAGTCTTGTTTTTTTTAATGAAATCTGAATTAAATAAATAAAAAATTAATGTGCGATAAATCTATACAGAATTATTTTACATCAATAAAGATACTTAAAAAATCTTATTCTAATATCTTACTAGAAGAATTGAAATCTAATATTCTTATTAGAATAAAATATTCGATATTTTATTCTGACGAAAATAAATAGAATAAACTAGTCAATATTTATCACCAGCGAACATTGTCTCAATTATATACAGTTACCGAAGCAGAAAATGTGCTTTAAAAACTAAATCTTCGAAACTGTCAAACAATTTACTTTCAAACAAATAAATATCTTATTAACTGTCAAACATTTTAAATTTCGAATAGACCAACTGTCAAACATCAGAACACTAACCACTGTTAATTTTAAAAAAAAAGCTCTAGAAACACCTATCCAAGATAAAGTCAAGATATGTAGGTACAGCATATTTTTTTATTTGGAAACTACTGAAAAGGCAAACAACATACGTTTTTAGAAATAGACATATTTATCATCAAATACTATGTATATGTCACCGTAAATTTGTAAATTATCGAAAGATTGTGAACTGTAACATACTGCTTACAGTTTAACGCATTATTTTTCGATAGATTATAAAATATCTAACCTAACCTAACCTTATGGTTGGGTTAGATTTATCATATATCGCATATTTTATCTACCGAAAAATATGCGTTAAACTATAAGCAGTATGTTACGGTTCACAATCTTTCTATAGTTTACAATCTCGCGAGATATATTACAAGGCGATGCAGTCGCTAAGCATAAAGCAACGCTAGCACCATATATTGCAACGGAGCGTAATACCTAAAAAAAGTGAATTTTTGCGAATTTCAAAATTCGGGCTCCGTCACAATCTGGTCCTAAATATTAAAATCGGTTAAGAACTCGGGAAGTTATGGCGTAACAGACATTGTGCCATTGAAGCTGATCCATGGGAGCTTCGCTTCGCTCCGCTCCAATAATGTATCGGTGTATACAATTTTACGGTGACATTTACATATTTTTTGGTATAAATAATCGTTCGGCAGGTCTTCCTTTTCCTTTAAAATGCAGGCATACAAATATTATAATTGTAGGCAATTTAAAAACAGATACATTCACCAAAATGATGATGGTTTGGACATGTAGAAAGGATGAACGAAAGAAGATCAACAAGACAAGTATATTAGGCAAATCTACAATGTCAATTCGGTAAGCAGACCAAGGCGGACTTTTAGGGACCAAATAGAGGTGTCCTGAAAAATAGACAGGTCATAATTACCCTTAATCGGCGAGCTAGTTTGAAAAAGCTGATGAGTGTTGAAGAAGCTAGAGATGTATGTCGAGATCTTAGTAACTGGAAATCTGTAATCTCTGCGTGCGACAAAAAGGGATGATTTTATGTATCGAAGAAGATGGAAACAAGTGTTTTTGACAGATTTGCAAGCCGCTTTTCTAGAAATATCTTTAAATACTACTATTTAAAAACTACTAAGAACTGACTTTTTCAACACCCTCAAAACTCCCTCGCGCTTCGAGGTTCAACTTTCTTGTTATTTGTTGTAATAGATCCAATCTCCGTCAAAACGCACCTTTAAACCGCCTCATCAGAGAGTTCAACAGCTTAGCCAAGACCAAAGATTTGGGCATATTCACTGATGGCTTTCGCAAGTTTCAAAAGTCATTTATTTCATTTTTTTTTTCACCGTTAACAGAAAAGATGTTCCACATCGGTGTTTATTTTTTTTTGTCATTTAAATTTAATTAATTCTAAAATGTTTGATTTTCCTTCAATGATGATTGTTGTCATTACCTATAACTGTAATTACATCAAGCTCAACTAAACTTACATGTAAACGTAATTGCGTTTGTCAATGTTTTTTATGTTGGTGATCAATAAATAAAAAAATATTCTATTCTGACAAAGAAATTGCTCACCAAACAACATTTTAACAACTGTCAATTTTAGGTTGCCTGCTGTAAGATTATGAATTGTTGTCTGAACAGTCAGGTAGGTAATCCAGCCTTCCTTTGTCTCGGTTTAAAAAACCCACATTGAGAACAAAAGGAGTCAAAGTTAAAACATTCCTATTTTTGCGTCGTACGTTAAAAAAACTACACTATTCTTTTGATACAATTAAAATAAACTTAGTTTAGTTTATTAAATAATTGTTTTAAGTTATTTGGAATTTATTTTTATATAATCAAATCTTCAAAGTATAAATAAGCTTTTCTTATCCTTTTACCAAATAAATTCTTATAAGAAAACTATTTGCTATTTTATTTTAACAGTTATTTTAATGCTTTTGTGAAAATATTTACCATTATTGATTCAAATGGAATAAAGAAACTTTATTTTTAAACTTTAAATGTTTTGTAACTTCAATATTGATAAAACAACCATTAATTCAGATGCAGAAAAGCCTTACTTTTAAGCAGTGCAGTGCTTCCTAGAAACAATTATTTTTGACAGAGCGAAAAATGCAAAAGTATAAAAATTGTTTTTTTGGAACTGTTTTAAAAACTACATGTATTAGAAATATGACTCCTCCGCAGTTTAAAAAAGATTTTCATTTCACATATGCTGGCATTTAACACTCATATCCCTAAAGCTTAACTTTACGAACAAAATTACTAAGATTTCGTTTCAATGTTATTAAATCTAGAGTTGAATGTGACACCAAGTGAGTAGAATTGCCAACTTATTTTAACAATAAAAACAGTATGATTCGGTGGGAGACGGATAATCAACAGTTTGGAAAAGATAACAGTGTTTTTCTTTTATGTATGTAATTAACTAATCAACCTGCTTTAATTTCCAAAAGCTTTAGGCTTACTCTCAGCACAATTTAAATTCAAAATAAGTTAAAATCTCATTTTTGTAGTCGAGTTTACGGAAAACACTCTTTCCGTAAACGCTGAGGTGACAGAAACTAAAAGTTATTTTTTTTTTAATAGTTTTCAAGACTTTTTATACATTGCCAGTTTCGATCTGTAACGAAGGTTGCCTGCACTCAGAGGAAAATTTTCATCGTTTTCTGCTTTAGATACCAAGGAAGCTGAAAACAGTATTACTTAAAATTTATTTTTGTTCGACAGTAAAAAGTATGATGCAATGAAAAAAGTATTCTACTGTTTTTTAGCAGTATAGTTGGCAACCCTTCCTGTAGTAATATAAACTTAACTTAGAGAATAAATTTTACGATTAAAATGGAATAAATAGTAATTAAAAATAATCTTAACAATAATAAATTAAACTTTTCGTTAAAATAATTATAAATCATTGTAAATAAAGATAAATACCATTATTTTCATTGTGTAATTAAAATCACTTTTTCCATGCAATCTTTAGCTGCAACGAACAGATATCAATAAAACAGATAAATATTGCGATTCCATTATCTCACAGCAAGTGTTGTCATGACATATCACTGTCGTAACGAAGAATTGCTGAACTGCTTCTTCATGTCGAGATTATAACAACTTTGTCACGGAATCACTGATAATGGTGTATATGAGCACGATCACTATTTACACTTTTATTATTTAAGGTGCTTAGAAGATCTTTAACGCACTGTTAATTGAAATCATAGGTACTACACCAGATAAGAAAATTTTTATGTATGTAAATTGTGTTGTTAAAAATTCTCGTGGGCACCTACTTTTTTTTATTGTAAATACATAGATATCTCGCCTGATCGTAAGCGACCAATGGTAGAAGATACCAATTAACTTGTAACTTGAAAACCCCTGTAACATTAAAAAAAATAATAATCTTTTGACCTCAATAAGGTCTTTGCTAAAATTTGTAGAAAAACCAGAGCATGTACTCTTAAAGAATCTTTATATTCGGCGTTCATGATTTTATAGTACGAATTAACTCAGTGACACTCAACAATCATAATAAACGTTTAATTTACTTTAAAATGATATTTAGCTTAAATTAACCTAAAACTAAAAACCTTAAAAAATATATAATAAATAACTAAAATATATTATTAAAAGGAGTCCCTTTAGGCAAGGTTCCGAAGATAGCTAGACTAATTCTTTGTCCGAGGTAGCTGTCAGCTCTTCGGTCTCCTGTGATGTCGACGAACCTTTTTGCTATTTCCTTAAAAAGCCTTATAGCGCTAGGACCCCACGGACCAAGGATCTCGACACTGAAAGGGACAAAATAATTGAACAACTTTTAATTCTTTACCGACATTATGGGATTGGTTTAAAAATTATCAAAAGATAATAAATCAAATATTTACCTTAAACGAAAGATACGAAGTCGAAAGTCTTTAATGTTTGGATTTGAACATGAACGATTACTTCGTAAAACAGATGAAATAGAATGTTACATTCGCAAAGTAAAAGTCTGTATACTCAACATAAGCCATTGAAAAGAATAAAGAAAACAAAAGAATAACAAACACTAATATACCTCAATAAATGCATCATTATGCAAAATTTTGAACGAAAATATAAATTGCATATAATTACTTAAGTTTTAGACTAATTTATTAAAATCTGGACTAAGGTAGTCCAAAATTGCGATTTTTCTTTATATGCATATTGTGCTTACATAGAAAAGGTTATAATCTATCTATCTACATCTATCTATCTTTATATATAAAAATTCCCTGTCAGTGTTTGACCACGATGAACTCCGAAATTACTCAACCGAATTTGATGATTTTTTGTACTGAGCCACAGAAACGCGTGGCCGGGTCAGCTAGTCTTATATGGTATATTTTAAACTGTTACGTATCTTCCCAAATTATTATCAGTTTTGTGTACAATAAGAGTTAATAAATTAATAACAGCTGACTATTGCTTAAATTTTATGATTACTTTTATTGTCTTATGGGTAATATTAATCTAAAATATTCTACACGTGGACGGTGCAATATATACGTATTGACAATATCTTTTAAAAATATCTTATTAACTGTCAAACATTTTAAATTTCGAATAGACCAACTGTCAAACATCAGAACACTAACCACTGTTAATTTTAAAAAAAAAGCTCTAGAAACACCTATCCAAGATAAAGTCAAGATATGTAGGTACAGCATATTTTTTTATTTGGAAACTACTGAAAAGGCAAACAACATACGTTTTTAGAAATAATAGTTTTAAGAAATAGACATATTTATCATCAAATACTATGTATATGTCACCGTAAATTTGTAAATTATCGAAAGATTGTGAACTGTAACATACTGCTTACAGTTTAACGCATTATTTTTCGATAGATTATAAAATATCTAACCTAACCTAACCTTATGGTTGGGTTAGATTTATCATATATCGCATATTTTATCTACCGAAAAATATGCGTTAAACTATAAGCAGTATGTTACGGTTCACAATCTTTCTATAGTTTACAATCTCGCGAGATATATTACAAGGCGATGCAGTCGCTAAGCATAAAGCAACGCTAGCACCATATATTGCAACGGAGCGTAATACCTAAAAAAAGTGAATTTTTGCGAATTTCAAAATTCGGGCTCCGTCACAATCTGGTCCTAAATATTAAAATCGGTTAAGAACTCGGGAAGTTATGGCGTAACAGACATTGTGCCATTGAAGCTGATCCATGGGAGCTTCGCTTCGCTCCGCTCCAATAATGTATCGGTGTATACAATTTTACGGTGACATTTACATATTTTTTGGTATAAATAATCGTTCGGCAGGTCTTCCTTTTCCTTTAAAATGCAGGCATACAAATATTATAATTGTAGGCAATTTAAAAACAGATACATTCACCAAAATGATGATGGTTTGGACATGTAGAAAGGATGAACGAAAGAAGATCAACAAGACAAGTATATTAGGCAAATCTACAATGTCAATTCGGTAAGCAGACCAAGGCGGACTTTTAGGGACCAAATAGAGGTGTCCTGAAAAATAGACAGGTCATAATTACCCTTAATCGGCGAGCTAGTTTGAAAAAGCTGATGAGTGTTGAAGAAGCTAGAGATGTATGTCGAGATCTTAGTAACTGGAAATCTGTAATCTCTGCGTGCGACAAAAAGGGATGATTTTATGTATCGAAGAAGATGGAAACAAGTGTTTTTGACAGATTTGCAAGCCGCTTTTCTAGAAATATCTTTAAATACTACTATTTAAAAACTACTAAGAACTGACTTTTTCAACACCCTCAAAACTCCCTCGCGCTTCGAGGTTCAACTTTCTTGTTATTTGTTGTAATAGATCCAATCTCCGTCAAAACGCACCTTTAAACCGCCTCATCAGAGAGTTCAACAGCTTAGCCAAGACCAAAGATTTGGGCATATTCACTGATGGCTTTCGCAAGTTTCAAAAGTCATTTATTTCATTTTTTTTTTCACCGTTAACAGAAAAGATGTTCCACATCGGTGTTTATTTTTTTTTGTCATTTAAATTTAATTAATTCTAAAATGTTTGATTTTCCTTCAATGATGATTGTTGTCATTACCTATAACTGTAATTACATCAAGCTCAACTAAACTTACATGTAAACGTAATTGCGTTTGTCAATGTTTTTTATGTTGGTGATCAATAAATAAAAAAATATTCTATTCTGACAAAGAAATTGCTCACCAAACAACATTTTAACAACTGTCAATTTTAGGTTGCCTGCTGTAAGATTATGAATTGTTGTCTGAACAGTCAGGTAGGTAATCCAGCCTTCCTTTGTCTCGGTTTAAAAAACCCACATTGAGAACAAAAGGAGTCAAAGTTAAAACATTCCTATTTTTGCGTCGTACGTTAAAAAAACTACACTATTCTTTTGATACAATTAAAATAAACTTAGTTTAGTTTATTAAATAATTGTTTTAAGTTATTTGGAATTTATTTTTATATAATCAAATCTTCAAAGTATAAATAAGCTTTTCTTATCCTTTTACCAAATAAATTCTTATAAGAAAACTATTTGCTATTTTATTTTAACAGTTATTTTAATGCTTTTGTGAAAATATTTACCATTATTGATTCAAATGGAATAAAGAAACTTTATTTTTAAACTTTAAATGTTTTGTAACTTCAATATTGATAAAACAACCATTAATTCAGATGCAGAAAAGCCTTACTTTTAAGCAGTGCAGTGCTTCCTAGAAACAATTATTTTTGACAGAGCGAAAAATGCAAAAGTATAAAAATTGTTTTTTTTGGAACTGTTTTAAAAACTACATGTATTAGAAATATGACTCCTCCGCAGTTTAAAAAAGATTTTCATTTCACATATGCTGGCATTTAACACTCATATCCCTAAAGCTTAACTTTACGAACAAAATTACTAAGATTTCGTTTCAATGTTATTAAATCTAGAGTTGAATGTGACACCAAGTGAGTAGAATTGCCAACTTATTTTAACAATAAAAACAGTATGATTCGGTGGGAGACGGATAATCAACAGTTTGGAAAAGATAACAGTGTTTTTCTTTTATGTATGTAATTAACTAATCAACCTGCTTTAATTTCCAAAAGCTTTAGGCTTACTCTCAGCACAATTTAAATTCAAAATAAGTTAAAATCTCATTTTTGTAGTCGAGTTTACGGAAAACACTCTTTCCGTAAACGCTGAGGTGACAGAAACTAAAAGTTATTTTTTTTTTAATAGTTTTCAAGACTTTTTATACATTGCCAGTTTCGATCTGTAACGAAGGTTGCCTGCACTCAGAGGAAAATTTTCATCGTTTTCTGCTTTAGATACCAAGGAAGCTGAAAACAGTATTACTTAAAATTTATTTTTGTTCGACAGTAAAAAGTATGATGCAATGAAAAAAGTATTCTACTGTTTTTTAGCAGTATAGTTGGCAACCCTTCCTGTAGTAATATAAACTTAACTTAGAGAATAAATTTTACGATTAAAATGGAATAAATAGTAATTAAAAATAATCTTAACAATAATAAATTAAACTTTTCGTTAAAATAATTATAAATCATTGTAAATAAAGATAAATACCATTATTTTCATTGTGTAATTAAAATCACTTTTTCCATGCAATCTTTAGCTGCAACGAACAGATATCAATAAAACAGATAAATATTGCGATTCCATTATCTCACAGCAAGTGTTGTCATGACATATCACTGTCGTAACGAAGAATTGCTGAACTGCTTCTTCATGTCGAGATTATAACAACTTTGTCACGGAATCACTGATAATGGTGTATATGAGCACGATCACTATTTACACTTTTATTATTTAAGGTGCTTAGAAGATCTTTAACGCACTGTTAATTGAAATCATAGGTACTACACCAGATAAGAAAATTTTTATGTATGTAAATTGTGTTGTTAAAAATTCTCGTGGGCACCTACTTTTTTTTATTGTAAATACATAGATATCTCGCCTGATCGTAAGCGACCAATGGTAGAAGATACCAATTAACTTGTAACTTGAAAACCCCTGTAACATTAAAAAAAAAAATAATCTTTTGACCTCAATAAGGTCTTTGCTAAAATTTGTAGAAAAACCAGAGCATGTACTCTTAAAGAATCTTTATATTCGGCGTTCATGATTTTATAGTACGAATTAACTCAGTGACACTCAACAATCATAATAAACGTTTAATTTACTTTAAAATGATATTTAGCTTAAATTAACCTAAAACTAAAAACCTTAAAAAATATATAATAAATAACTAAAATATATTATTAAAAGGAGTCCCTTTAGGCAAGGTTCCGAAGATAGCTAGACTAATTCTTTGTCCGAGGTAGCTGTCAGCTCTTCGGTCTCCTGTGATGTCGACGAACCTTTTTGCTATTTCCTTAAAAAGCCTTATAGCGCTAGGACCCCACGGACCAAGGATCTCGACACTGAAAGGGACAAAATAATTGAACAACTTTTAATTCTTTACCGACATTATGGGATTGGTTTAAAAATTATCAAAAGATAATAAATCAAATATTTACCTTAAACGAAAGATACGAAGTCGAAAGTCTTTAATGTTTGGATTTGAACATGAACGATTACTTCGTAAAACAGATGAAATAGAATGTTACATTCGCAAAGTAAAAGTCTGTATACTCAACATAAGCCATTGAAAAGAATAAAGAAAACAAAAGAATAACAAACACTAATATACCTCAATAAATGCATCATTATGCAAAATTTTGAACGAAAATATAAATTGCATATAATTACTTAAGTTTTAGACTAATTTATTAAAATCTGGACTAAGGTAGTCCAAAATTGCGATTTTTCTTTATATGCATATTGTGCTTACATAGAAAAGGTTATAATCTATCTATCTACATCTATCTATCTTTATATATAAAAATTCCCTGTCAGTGTTTGACCACGATGAACTCCGAAATTACTCATCCGAATTTGATGATTTTTTGTACTGAGCCACAGAAACGCGTGGCCGGGTCAGCTAGTCTTATATGGTATATTTTAAACTGTTACGTATCTTCCCAAATTATTATCAGTTTTGTGTACAATAAGAGTTAATAAATTAATAACAGCTGACTATTGCTTAAATTTTATGATTACTTTTATTGTCTTATGGGTAATATTAATCTAAAATATTCTACACGTGGACGGTGCAATATATACGTATTGACAATATCTTTTAATTATTATTGCACGTACAAACAAACAAAATACTCGTAATAACTTGTTACTGTTTAAAGTGTCATATCTTTTAATAGAAATGTCTAATATATTAAATTAAATATGAAGTAAATTTTCTCTTATTAATAAATTTTAATGTATTACTAGATATGGTTAATTTTCTTCTCAACAGCAAGACAAATCTCGCCATTTGCCTTGTGATTTATACTTCATTATTGAGCGAAGCTCTGAAAGAGTGAAGCTCTCTTTTAGGCAACTCGCAAATTTCGCTTGTCTCCCTCCTGCTACTTAACGGTTCAACCGATTCGAACGAATTTTGGCATGAACATACATGATTAAAACCTGACGGACATAGGCTATGTAAAAAAAATATAGACTTTACCATGGAGGAATAATCACCAAAAGTAAAATTCAAAAGCTGATCACAGCCAAACCGCTGAGACTACATTGATGAAATTTGGCGCCAAAACTCACATCGTGGTCGTGATAATATGCAAAAAAAGTTTTGAAATTAGAAGGTAGGTAGTGCTTAGCCCAGTATTTGCAAACAGCAGCATGCCTTGCAGCATTAATAAACATACTTAAATTCTCAAAAATACATACCTTTGATAGACTTAAGACAGGATAGGTCTCATTTATAACACACCAACGCGTGGCCAGGTCAGCTATACATATAAAAAATCCCTGACACAGTCTTTGACCGCAATGAACTTGGAAACTACTCATTCGATTTTGATGATTATTTTTTCATTTTGATAGATTTTTTTCGACTTGGGACATAGGATAGGTTTCATTTTAATTTCTAACACAGCAACGCGTGATCAAGTCAGATAGTAAATGAAACAATATGAAAACTATCGGTTAAATTGAGCAAATCCACAGCAAATAGAGCGCGGTTAGAACACTCGCCCAGATAGCGAAAGGTCGTGGGTTCGAATTCTACCTTAGGGCTCGTAGGCATGGTCGTTTTTTACATGTGTATTTTATATCTCATAGAAATAAGGCATCGCGGAAGCAAAATATAAAATAAATAAAATCACAGAACCTTGAGGTTATTCTTGATCATATTTTAAAAGATCTTAGTGTCAGTTCTATAAGTTGAATAACACCAATTTCTTCTATAAATACAATGGAACTTAAGAACAAATATTTTTTATATAAATAATTATTTCTTACATCACACCAATTAGCCTGGCTCAAATTAAGCACTGTAGGGCTTAGTATTATGGATACTAGGGTAACGAATAGACATACATATATGATACATAGATATGTAATATTCATAGAAATATATTAAAACACCCATGACTCAGGCACAAATCCTCGTATTCATCATACAAACATCTCCTTCCGGGATTCGAACCCAGAACCGTCTGTGCGAAAGGCAGGATCGCTACCGTTGCACCAAACGGTCGATAAATATATACATACCAAAAAACAGTAGAAGTTTTCTAGGATGTTGCGGGTTCCGAACTTTTTATGAAGACAATATTTTTTTATGCTTTTTGTAGTGAGATGACATATATTTTTTTATGAATAATTATCATCAAAAGCTGTCTGGAATATTTGCCTATATTTTCCTAATTATAATCACTGCGATTACATATCTTTTAAATATCGAACTTCACAATAACAAAAAAAACTTCATAAATAATGCACGAAGCATTTTATGTCGGCTACTCAAAAATAGATGAGTTTCCCTAACATTAATAAATCGCATACAAAATCGATCAAATGTTTAACAAAGATGCATACGCCTTATTTAACTCCTTTAACAAAAGTACCGCTTATCAGTAAGTACTGAGATTAGTATAGATAACATTACAATTCTCATAAGTGATCCTGAATATCAAACGCGCCGGCAGCTAAAGGAGTCATTTTTCTATTCTCGAAACAGCAAATTCCTTGAAAAAACAGTATATTCTTACTAACTTATTCGATTCCAATAACTTTGAATTCAATGACAAACGATGAGATATGAACAATATTCATATCATAATTGTAGGCAACTAGCGCCCCGTCCCGGCTTCGCACGGCTGGACAAAATTCTTTAAATTTTTATATTATTAAATATTTTCCGCTAGCGCCATCTAGCGTCAGGTTGATGAACTACTTGCGGTTAACGCGTCGAAAGCGGGAAAAGGAGCGGACAGACAAACAACAAATTTGTGATCTTATATTATAGATTTAAAAACAGATACATTTACCAAAATGATGATGTTTGGATATCATCTCACTTCGTAATTATCTGTTATTTGATCTAACTTAAAAGATAGGAAAAGTTTCATTTTAATTTATAAGACAGGAACGCGTCTGGTCAGCTAATATATTTATATATACCTTTAGTTGAGTATCATATTCGTGACGACTTCTTGGTGCAACGATGCGCCTAACTTCTGTGCCAATGGATCCGGGTTCGAATCCTTTATGTCAGCACAAGCATTTGTTGCTAAATCATAGGTTTTTACACAACTTTTATCAAACAAGAGAACACAATTTCATAATTTTGACGCCGCTTGATGCAACGGTAGTGATACTACCTTCTGCGCCAAACGTCCCGGATTCAAATCCCCGTAAAGAATATGTTTGTGTGATGAACATAATCATTTTTCGTTCATATACTTATTTATATATTTTATACGTTATGCCCATAGTGCAAGCTTTGCTAGATTTAGAACTATATAATTGTCGTGAATGAACATGAAATGGCTCAACGTACAGTGACGTCGACCGAAAGTATACATTTATTTGCAGAACGTTAAATTACGTCGGTGGTTTATACCAAATTCTTTTAGCTACGTCATTGCATCGTATCACTTCAATTCCCCATTTCTAGCGCCCCATTACATTTTCCCACGTTTTTCTGAGGTCGCTTTCTTGTTTGTCTGTCTGTATGTCTGTCTGTGCAGTTGGATTCTTGCAACTCAATTTTGAGGCACTTCCCGGCCACCTAGCGAGCTGAAATTTTTGGAGCAAGTCAGAACCCGATAACAATGCATCCTAAAACAACTTTTAACTTTCTAGGTGCACTTTCAGGTCAACTTTCGGCAACTTTCACTTTTGTATGGGGCTTATCCGATTGTTGCGTAACACATGGTTACTTCGTTGAGTTAATAATTAAAAATAATAAAATAATAATACTAGATTTAAAAATCTAAAAATCCCACGTTTTTCAGTGACCAAATAATAATAAAATAACCCGGCGGGGCCAAGTGAGGGGCCACTCAAAACGTGGGGGCGCATCTTTACAAATACTCTCAACATCTATGCATATCATACATCTCATTACATCTCCATAAGTAACATGCGCCCCCACGTTTTGAGTGGCCCCTCACTTGGCCCCGCCGGGTTATTTTATTATTATTTGGTCACTGAAAAACGTGGGATTTTTAGATTTTTAAATCTAGTATTTTATATTAAATACAAAACGTCTGAAGACGTCCGTTAAATATGTATGGAATTGGAATGTGTCATTTAATGATGGAAATTAACTTTAAATGATAAATGAATAAATATTGGAAAATATCACATTAATTGCTTTATTCAAGTAAAGTAGCTAAAGCACTTGTGTTATGGAATTCAGAAATAACGACGGTTTCACAGTACCCAGACGCGAGCCAATATCGAAAAGTTCGTTTTCAAAATTGACCCAGCCGGGAATCGAACCCGGGACCTCGGAGCGATAGTATCACAAGCGAGCCACTCGACCAAGGAGGTCGTCTATAATTGACCTACTTAGATTGTTGCTCCAATCTCTACGAAGGTACCACAATCGCCCAGACTGATTTCAAAGTAACCTTTTTTAACGAAATTTACATGCCTAACAAAACAAGGATTCACTTAATTTAAAACTTACTATATTTTAAATAAATCATGGTCACTCTAGTGACGCAAGACACATACTTTATCGACACATCGACATGAAGACCAGTCCTGCCGCCATCAAGTAGCATGTACATAAGATTTGTAGTTATGTACGGCGCATACCAGCCAGGCAGGTTATTAGCACGCATTGTCTGGCTATAATAGGTCGGTGAGCTGCGCACGCGCTTATAACACTAGGGTGACCATCTTTACTAATATAATAAATCTGAATAATTTTTACGCGGTCATATCTGGACTCTGGAGTTGAATGGACTACCGTTTGGTGCAACAGTAGCGATCCTGTCAGCGACGGCTCTGGGTTCGAGTCCCAGAAGGGGCAGATGTTTGTGTGATGGATACGAGCATTTGTACTTGAGTCATGGGTATTAATATATATTCCTATGAATATTACCTATCTCTGTATATATGATACAAAGATGAAGAATGTGTATCCGCTACACTAGTACCCATAACACAAGCCTTACAGTACTTACTTTGGGCTAGGCTATAATAGGTGTGATTGTGAGAAATATTATAGTTTTTATATAAATCTTGTTTTATTTAAAAAAATAAGTGCAACCACAGGGCAAAGCTGGTGTCGCAAAAAAGCAAACAAATTTTTATTCAAATGTCGATTTTCTTGAGAGATGGGAAAATAACTTAACATTTGTCTCAGACTGCACTCGAATCCTTAACTTTTCACCGGGCGGTTGCTATTTCAGCTCGGCCACCGAGCCTTGCCAGACCTGTAAATTGTTGTTTCTAGAAGTGAAAACTTCTTTAGCATCGTTGTGATTTAAAAGTCGATGAAACGAAAAAGCGACAGTTAAAAGAGACGGACCCATAAATTCATAAGATTTAACGTAGGAGAAAATGAGATAGGAAGCATTATGTACGTGTGTTAATACGTGTTTGTGAGCGCATGCGTAGTACAAAGCTTGAGAGAAGGCATCACAACAACCGTGGCATTTTGTAAACGTGTACGTATTATTTTTGAAGGTTTCACATCTACCACGTCGCTTGCCCGGAAGAATACAGTATTTAGTCAAAATTTGGCACTAACTAACTTAATACGACGACTTGACGAATAAAAAAAAGTACGTTGTACCTTTAAATAAGGTCGATTATGCCCCCTTGTTCGTTTGCCCCCTGAATAAGCCAATTACGAAAGTTACCTTATTCAAAAGGTAGAACGTACTTTTTTTATTCGAACTTTTTGTATCATTAAGTCAGTTAGTGCCAAATTTTGACTTAATACTGTATTCTGCCGGGCAAGCGACGTGTGAATTGCAAACATACTTTTTTATTATTTCTAACTTTACAATAATCGGGATGATGAAAAAATGTGATGATAACAATTAGTATTATCCAAACGTTCAGTCATATTGGGTAAATCTTACATCAGCATTATTATATTTCATTTTATCAATATCACAATTATCTGATAGTATTTGAGAAGCTATAATCTTGTACCTATTTGTGACGTCATGGTTGTTTACAAGTAAAATGAATAATTTCAAATTACAATACAGATAAGTAAGTAGGCACTTGAATGTTGAGTCGGTTCGCACTTCCTTACTTGTTCTAGTTTATATCAGTCCAGAAAATGTACCTATACCAAGAATACACTTGGTCACCCTATACTAGAAGAGCCATCTTCATGTAATTCTGCATACACTTTTTCGAGGGTATAGCAAAAGCACCTATCATCCATAGCGAGATACTGTTCCCGAGAGATAGAAATATTACTTTTAATCGGTAGTTTACATTAACACGAGCGAATCCGTGGGTAAAAGCTAGTATCAAATAATGCCAAATGAAATGAAGACAAATTATTTTATCGTTTGACTTTGACCAAAGTAGTTGTTGAAAATACTGATACACATACAATATGAAAATTTCATAACATTTTGAGTTTCCCCTTGTTTTGGCATAAAAAGGCATAATTTATTTTCTTTTTCTTTATTTGTGGCTTGCACGATTTTTGCATTTTGCCAGTGTCAAGTCATTATATTTGCCAGTTCTTGAGTAATTTAGTAATTTAATGATGAATGAACAGTAAAATATTTTTTTCCTAGGTTTCAGTAAATGAGTGGGGTTTTACTGAAACCTCCCAGTGGACTTCTTGAGAGAGCAGGAAAAGACAACTTCCGCTGCTTTGTTACACTTGCCAACACTCTTGTAGGCTCACAAACACTTAGTGGTTAATAATCCACCATTATTACGCACTAATATCCACAACAACACAAAACAAGAGAAACAAAACCACCAACGTGACGCTTCCCGCTCCCGCCAAAAAGTCCCAAAGGCATAATTTAAATATAACTTGCTTGGTAATTAATAAAAAAATAGCTAACCCAACCTTTTTTTTGACGAGGGCAATGCTGTTATTGACTACCGTCTGCAGTTTACCTCGCTAAAACCACACTTTTATCTTTCATCAATTTATTCCTTATAAATGTATGCCAAATTAAATTTGGTTTTAAACATTATGCGAAAAAAGGGGATTCCCGTTTTTTAGTAAATTATTGTATACTTATACTGTATTTTTTTTGCAGGCGCCGGTATCGGCGCGGACGCAATTCGCGGGCAATGCAGGGAGCTGCCGCGACCCCCGCGCCCCCCGCGGCCGATCCGCCATCTTCCCAACGTAAGTGCCAAAACTATTTTTTTTTTCATTTTGAATGGATTTTGTTATTTTATTTGGAATGAATGCCGGCCTAATCAAGCCCGGGGCAAAACAGTTTTGTTTTTATTAGTGATTGGAGCTATAGTTTTGTGGGCAAATGTACGGTTTACAATTAACTAACCATAGATCTTTATGATTGACCGATCAATGGGTATGCGATGTATCGCCCACAGATTGAAATGAGCGAAATACGATTTTGCTAGAATTATTCCAAAACTACAATTAATAGAAATGATTCATAGACAGATATAAAGATATTTTTTTTTTCATATGCTGGCATCTAAACTCAAAATCGACCTTTGCTCTAACGGACAGCGGTTATGGATACTGGGGTTCACATTAACTTGCATATGATACATACATACATACATACATACATATATATATATATATATATATATATATAATAAGATTTTATGGCCTGGATGCGTATCTTTTAAAAGGCATGTCTTGATATTAGGTAATTTTCTTTATGAGATGATGATAAACGATGTTGACAGCTAATTTATGAATGAATAGATGATAAATGATTATTGAAATAATCTTTTTACCAAGGTTTCTGTAAAGGTATGGGGTTTTACTGAAACCTCCACGTGAGCTTCTTGAGAAGCGCGAAAAATACTTCCGCTGTATTGTTTCACTTGCCAACACTCGTTCACAAACACTTCGTAGTTAATAAACCACCATTATTACATACTTATATCCATTACTACACTATTTTTAACAAGAAAAGTAAAGCCACTAAAATGACGCCTCCCGCTCCTGACAAAAAGTCGAATTTTCGATGTATGCAACGGACCCTCGAAAGATCGTCGTGAATTACATATGGCCACTATAATTCAATGCAAAATAACTCAAAAATAAAAAGAAAACTTCTTACACTTGCGCGCGCATTACACATTTAAATAAAAACATATTTTTATCGGAGATTGGCAACTTTATATTTAATCCTGATGTTTCGACTCCTTTACAGGAGCCATGATCACAGGATGAGTAAGATTATGGTCGTCATACATCTGCCCTTTCCAGTATTTTAATCGATCACATTCCTAATTGTAAAAATGTATACAAATTCAAAATTGAAAACAAAATTGATTCGTATAATATTTAAATAAAATTTAATTTTAATTAAATTAAAATAAATTCGTCATAAAGTCAAAAGAGTTATCTATTCTAACTTTGATATCTATTACATCTGGAGCTAATCATTTTGGCGGGAGCGGGAATCGTAAATATGTAATAATGGCGGATTGTTAAACAAAACATCGAAACAGCTGATGTAACAAAACATCTTAACTCTTTATTTTAATAGTTGTTGTTTTGCATTAAAATGCGAATTGTAATTATAATTTCTCTCAAATGCTAATGAGACCAATGGGTTATTCATTATTGATCACCCATCTTGTAACCGACCAATGCGAAACTCAAAACTCAAATAACGATTTGGTGCAACGGTAGCGATCTAGATAGTCATGGGTATTTAAATATATTTCTATCTATAGTACATATCTATGTTTCATATATGTATGTCTATCCGTTACCCTAGTATCCATAACACAAGCCTTAGCGTGCTTACTTTGGGCTACGCTAATTGGTGTGAATGTAATAAATATTATTATTATTAAATTAATCAAATTACGCATAAATTATTACAATAGAAAAATACTAGAAAAAATCGACTCGGGTCACAAGTGAATTCTCAGGCGAGAATCGAACCTGCAACCTTTGGAAATCCGGTCCAATTATAATAATTTATCTATTATAATAATTTATCTTATAAGATAGCATTTAAAATTCATAAAATATATAAAAATTATAAAACAAAGTACGCATATTAATATCTACAATCACTAACGAATGCGCTAACATCATCCTTCTTACTTTTTCTTCACTTAGAAAATTTCAATGATCCAAATACCGAAATATTTTTCAATAATTGCATTTGCAAAGTGCATCAATTACTCAGTACCAACAAATGATCAATCTACTTGAAAAAACAACACTAAACTCGAACGCATCAATCTAAGTCATAATTACCAAACGAGTTGTGCAATGTACACACAAATGAAGCAATATTCATTCATAAATACGCATAATATATTTATTTTTCACACTTCCACGCACATTACGTTTTGATATAACCACTTTTTAAATTATACTTGCGTATAGTTTATATCTTGTTGCAAAACTGTTGGCAAATAATAAAAGTCTGATGGAGGTCGGGTTTTTTCGCCAGTTCTTCTCGGTTATCTATAATCCAAGAACACAAATTTGTTGTTTGTGTGTTTGTCTGTCCGTTCTTTTTCCCGCTCTTTTTCCATTGTATCAACTAGCTGAACCGGTAAGGCGTATACAATGAAAAAAAAACGGGAAAGAGCGGACAGACAAACACATAAACAACAAATTTGTGTTCATAGATTATAAATTAACGTTACCATAACAACGCGTTACCATAGCAACTCGTTATCGGGTCAGCTAGTGCCTCCAAATTTCCGAACTGTTGGTAGACTCAGTATTTTACACTAATCGTGTATACAATAACTAAATAAAATAATTTTAATTTTGTGTGTTTTATTCAATTTTTTGCATTCACAATGCAATATTTCTACAATAGTAATAGCTAGTTCCATCTTAATCGATTGTTTAATATTTGTGGAAATAATACTTTTGATGTTGAAGGTAGTTTGGTAACATTGGTGGAACGATACTAGCGCATAGTAGAAGTTAAAATACGTTTATAAAATTCGACACGTTGCCAGCGTCTCGGTAGCTCAGCGGTCAGAGCACTCGTCCGAAAGCGAAAGATCGTATTCGAATCCCATCTGAGGGCTCGGAGGCGTAGTTGCTTTTTACACACGTATTTAATATCTTGTGGCAATTTTAATTGGTTTAAATTTAACAGTTAGGAACGTCCCCGATTATAATGTTTTGAAGGTAGCTCATGTATTACGACCATTACCTTAGTTATCCTGTGGTCACGGCTCCTGTAAAGGGGTCAAAACGTCAGAATTAAATATAAATATCCTTTAAAAATAGTTTTATTTAATAATGCATAATATACTTAAAAAGAACGCACTCTGTTTAAATGAGGTTTATTATTTCATCTCAAAAAGTCGTGAATTACGAATAACGAAGTTTCTAATCTGAAGAACAAGGCCTACTCCAGAAAATAATCAAACATGTTCTAACTTGTAGGAGGTAGAAAATGATTGAGTCATAATTTAGATAAGAATCTTTAACACTTACAAAATTTATAAACACTCCTAAACCCTAATAACGAAACACTATCCATCTCATCCGATATCATCTCGATTCATAATCGATAAGATCGCTTCTCGCAATCGATTAATAGCCGAAAGCGAAAACAGGATATGAATTCGACACCACGATGTCTCACCATCGTCCTCTCCAGATCATTCGCTATAAGTATGAAACACGACGCGGATTTGCCAGCAATATGACCCTGGAGTTGCGCACGCGCAGTATTGCCAATCATTTAAATTACTCTCCTCACTCACACGTACAGTGAACGACACATTAACCGTTACAAAAATTTCTTATTTTTTTATGTGCCTATTTATAAAAAATATAGTCAATTATAGGTAAACACCTCGTGCAAGACACTCGTGTCTTTGCCTATAATTTACTATATACCAAGATAAACAGCAACATTATAAACATATTTTGTGCATAAGTTTTTGGTAAACCAAAAAATAAATTATTTCAAGCGATTTTCAACTGAAAATTCAACACACAGAGTACAATATCAATTAAGAAAACTATACAGTTTTTACGTACTATTGTTCAAAGCAATAAAGCGATTTAATCAACAAAAAACTTAGAAGATAATTTTACTTTTAAGTTAATCTGCTACTGTAGTAGTCGAAGATCTAAAAGGGCATAATTATAAAACCTAAAATTTATTATATCCAGCTCCTTTACTCCTTAGAAAGCTCTTAAAGTATGCCTTCCAATAATACAAGATATATCAGAAACACTGTCAAAAATTCTAAGAACAAATCATCCAATTATATATTTTATTTGTAATCATAGATATTCATGCAGACACAAACGTGTCTAAAATGAGAGTTTAGTTTTTAGTAAACCTGCTTACATTTTTAAACATAGACAAAAAACTTTTTTTAAACCTTATACCTCGATGCATTGCTTTGCGAATCGCTAATACCAAGAAATATCTTTTATCTTATAACTAAAGTATTAATAAAAAAAACTATATACAAACAGAAAACTAACTCTACTCTTTTTTTACACTATATTAGAAAGAGATAACACTCTTCGTAGATAGTTACGCCATTTCACAAATTCCTCATAACTATTCGCAGTTTAAGCCTTGGGTATGTCATTGCGTTTTTAAAATACTTCAAATAGTGTTAAAAATAATTGTTATTTTTATTAGCGTCGTTAAATGTCTTTACGTAACCCTTGAGCTGTGAAGCGAATAAAATTCAAACGCTTCGATACTTATTTTTATTGCTTTTTTTGCTGAATCTTTACATTTGCAAATAAAAATCAATGTGTGTATGTGTTTCGTATACGTTCTGAAACCATGGATCAAATTGTGATGAAACTTTGATATAGTGTTTTGAGGACGCCCGCTAAGGTTCCTGGCACAAAATATATATATATATATATATATATAAACTACACAAACACACGCACAAACACACACACACACAAACACACACACACATACATACAAACACACTATATAGGTACTTAATATTATGATATTTTTCCGCTAAATCGTTACATTTACAAATATATATTTTCCATCTCTATCAATAGAAATCGACGTTTGTATGTGTACGTATACGAAACGTTCCGAAACCATTGGTCAGATTGGGATGAATCTTTGAAAGAGTATTCTGGGGACATGGTTCCTAACCTAGAAAATCTATATGTAATTTTTTTTCCGACATTGCAACGCAAGGTACAGCTAGTACTATTAAACCGATTTGATATATATAAACAAGGGTATTGAATGTTGTTTGACAGTTGTTTACTAAGAACAATGACAAAAAATCCAATAATAAATGACTAAGTAGGTATTAAGTAGTAGTGAAACCTCATTAAGAAAAGCTTCGTCATCAATAAGGAAAATTTTGGGTATGAAAAACCTAGTAACCGATCACCAATTGTCAAGTTTAAAAAGAGAATATCTTTATTATGTTAAGACATATTTTTAAATCCATAGACAATCATAAAGGTGTTGTTAATAAAAAGAGGTTAAGTAACATCCATAGCCTTCACAAAGAAAAAAAAAATTAAGACGCAGAAGTGTTTTGTTTCAATTTCCCACCTCGTAGGTGTCATTAAGACAATCGGAATTTGGTTCTCCGTATCTTGAGATCCACATCCCATTGTGATAGCCACACTTGTGTCTACAACATCTCTGCGAGTAACGCCTAGTTCAAACAAAACCGGAACAACAGATTTTTGTTATTGAGCCTACAGTGTGTATAACCCGGCCGATTTGAGTTGGTAAATTAAAATCCGGAAGAATAATTTAAATAAGTCTCGTTGTGACCATAATGTTGGAAGAGTTTTGGGGACATACAAAATTTTATAAAAATATAAATATATTTCTTAATTGCTAGTAAATAAAGTTAATTTATATTTGCAAGAATATATTCATGGTCGGTCTCAGAAAAATAATAACAGTTTAGTATTACATTTTCTATATTTATACATTCGACGTTTTGATCCACCTTATGCCATTGTAATAAGATATAAATCCTTTTTTATAGTGTACAGCTGAATGAGCTGTCGATTGTACATTTAATACGGTTACAACGCAATACTCTGTATAACCTGATGCAAAATCGTTCTTATATAATATATCGTAAATTTAATGACATGCAAAATTTTGTTGTGACTCCTAAATTTCCATTCAGTATTAATAAACTATTGCATTTAAGTGCATTGACTCAGATATAAGAATATAATTTTTATTATAACTAATAATGAGTGATAGCTTGTATTCAATGCAATGACTTTTTAAATATTGTCAAATAAAAATTGTTGGATAAATTCCTATAGTAATTAGCTTTCTATCTGACTTGCTCATCCAACCATTTCTATAAATGCATTTCAAATGCTATCATTGAATAAAAAATGATTTTATCTTTTATCTCCATCTTATCATCTCCAGCATCCATCCATAATACATATACGTACATAATTAATTAACAACTCAACAATTTTCTACAAATGAAATCTAAATTATTAATCTTTAAATTGTAAATCGGTTTAAATAGTTTCACTAAACAATATCACGCCATTTTACCGTCTCAAAACTGGTCGACCCATTTCAGTAATACCTGCGTCAGTCGTGTCAAATCGCATGACGCAAATGAAATAACAAACCAAACAGATATATTCTAACACCAACGGAAACTGAAGGATTATTCATCAGATAGTACATTTCCGGTTTTAACTGTACCATTCATCTTTTAAGGAAAAGATAGCCTTTGATAGCTTTCTTAGAAACTTGATGACAGCACCAGACTATTTGACTACCACTGTGGTGGTGTAGTGCTAGCTTTTCTGTTTTCATGGTTACTCCACTCCGATCTTCGGCCTGGTCAATTAAGAAAAAGAAACTTTTCTTTAGTGGCTTTTCTTTGTCTTGAGCTTGTCGGAAGCTCTCGAGAAAACTGGATCTATCCAGTTTTCTCGAGAAGTCCTTCGTAATATCAGTAATGAAATCGGTCAAAAAGTTGATTGTTTGTTGGAACAAAGCGTTTATGCATTTTGCGCTTTTGTAGTGCGTTACTCATGTTTGCGCAAGACCATACTGACGACTTCTATGCCATAAGGCGCAAACGGAGTGCGTCTTTGTTGAACCAGCTTCGAGCCAGCTAAAACAGCGTCCTGTCATTGAGTGTAAAATTGACTGTCCCATCCTTAAGTTACCTACTACATTTCTCTGTACCATTTAGTTGTCTGTAATACACGAATATTATTAAACTCGACTTGTGGCGGAAGAAACGGGAAAATTCATATAATAAAAGCTTATATGACTAGTAAAATACTTTAGTGTATTGAATTGATTCTAGCGTGGCAAAGGAGTTAGGAATGAAATGACAAATCAATGCGGACTTGAGACGATCATTTCACCTAAAACTGATCTCTATATTACACAACAGAAGGTCGATTGTTCTAACAAAACGCGACCAATAAATATATCATCATTATAATTAGATATTGCTTGCTTAAACTGTAATTTTGCAGGTATTTGTATATTAACAGTTTTATACGAGACAAAAACTATTTTTATTGCGAACTTGGAGGTTAAACAGCGGCGGTTATTAAATGTGTGACCAGGCATTCGCTATGTTTAGCTTCTCAGTGTATGTGAAGCTGCTGGTCCGATCGCACCTGCATCGCTTTTGCATGATGAATCATGGCCCCCCTACTCCTTGCCCGCAAATGATATTCTAATATCAATTTCTCAAACGATATGAGAGTAAATTAAAAATCCGTGGAATAAATTATACTTTTATACAAGACTGATTAAATTGAAAGATTAAAAGAAATCTCTGACTTTACCTATTGTTTAGGGATACCATAAATTCGCATAATGTTATTATTGCAAATTTACTTTAGCATAAAATCAAAAAGCATAAATTGTTATACATTACAGGTTAGGTTAGATTAGATATTATTTATTGATTACCAACCAGCAAGTTATAATCAAATTATGCCAAAAAATGGGAAACACCGTTGTACCAAAAAGTTATATGTAAATCGAATTCACTAACAAAACGATAATAACACATCATTTTTACTTTGTTATTAAATAATTGTCACTAATCACTTGATAATATCATATACCATACGAGCTTTCGACCCCATGATTCAGAGTGTCTGTATAATTATAATTAATAATGAATAAGGAACGATCAACAAGTATTGATATCAGTTATACACTAAAGTATGTAATTAATAACTTAAACGCTTAAGTGCCTTAAATTATTACATGAAATGAAAATCATTCTAAACGTAGAAAAAAAAATCTGGAAAATCTACAAGCCGAGGACTTGCCTGAAATTTAAATTTCTCTGTTTCTTTTTAATATTATTTTTTTATACAAGCATTTAACTGTATTTGGAATCCTTAATCCTTGCCTCAGCATTTTGCCTCTGTGTCAATCACAGCTGGACAGAATAGACACAGAGGCGATGTAATTCTGACACTATCAAATTTAGGTCTTTTTGACGGAGCGGAAGCGACTCTTTGGTGGTTTTGTTCTTATTGTTAAAATTTGTATTGTGGACCGTTTTAATGAGTAATATTGATGGATTATTAATCACTTACTTTTTGTGAACATGCAAGAGTGTTGGTAAGTGAAACAAAGCAGCGTAAGTTGTTTTTTCCTGAACCCCTATTCTGAAACCTAGGGAAGGAGAAATTTCACTATTTATTAATTACTCATTGATCAAGGAAAAATAACTAAAGTCTAGGCTGTATGGGGTTTGTACCCTTTGCCTGCCCTTATGGGAAAACTTAACAAAAAAAAACATATTTAAGTACCAAACTCAAGTACAATACAAGTAGCATTTAAAAAGCTATATGACCGATTAGGACGTCAACTAAGGCGTTTGTAGCGGTACTTTTTATCTGATAATGTGTTCCGGTCTCATTTTCGTGTGCGCGATTGAGTAAAGTGACTTATTTGACAATTGGTGTCGATAACACCCAGATACTTGTATTAGGCTATCGGTTCTTGGAAAATGATGAGTTTGAATGCAACGAATAAGTTTGATAAAAAAACTTTTTTGTTATCATATATATTTTCCGAAGAGGTAGGCAAAGATCACAGATTTGCACTTTCTACGACATGGTAACTAATTCATAATGGTATAATTAAATGTCCTATCTACTGTTATTTATATAAATATTATCCTTCTTCAGCGTTAAATGCAAAAAACTCTTAATATATAAAAAACGGCCAAGTGCGAGTCGGATTCGCGCACGAAAGGTTCCGTTTTTTTGGATGGGAGCCCCACTTAAATATTTTGTTTATTTTATTATTAAAGTAAAAAAGTATTTTGTGAATATTACCTGTTGCCATTATTGATATCGAGCAAAAAAGGGCAGAAAAATCGTGTTTGTTGTATGGGAGCCCCCCTTAAATATTTATTTTGTTTTTAGTATTTGTTGTTATAGCGGCAACATAAATAGATAATTTATGAAAATTTCAACTGTCTAGCTATCGCGGTTCTTGAGATACAGCCTGGTGACAGACAGACGGACTGACAGACAGCGAAGTCTTAGGAATAGGGTCCCGTTTTTACCCTTTGGGTACGGAACCTTAAAAAGAGCCTTATATACCGCATACCAATTTTCATGGTTACGTCCACTCCGAGATCCTGGGTTCGATTCCTGGCCAGGTCTGAGTAGAAATCCAGCTTTTCTATATTGGGTCTGGTCTAGATGCTTAGCTACTTAGTTTCAAAACAATGTCTAATATTAATTTTTAGTTTCCTTTCTTTTTCTTTTCTGAAGCAAATTATGCAAAACTTTTGTATAATTGAATATGTATTATAATTTCCTAAAAGTACCATGTTGTTTTCTTAATGAACTTACTTTTATACCATAACTATACTATAAATATAACTATGAAACTATCGCCTTCTAACGCCATCTCTCGCACACTTCCGACATTAAAATTCAATGATCTTACGCCCCTCCCCGCTGCACGACTAATAAGGACACTTTTCCGTTGGAGAAAGCGATCGATTGATTGAATAACGATTTTGATACACCACAGGCAGAATACATTATATCCTTTGCCTAAAAAAGTGCAAATATATTTTTTTTAATCTTCAAAATTATACATCTAGACGTACTTACAAGTTACCATTAAATATGTCAATAACATGCTTGAAATATGAGTGCGCAGCGAATTTATTTGTTATTTGAAACTACCTACGATTCGTTTGCTTTTGTATAAACATAAATTCATTGACAAGTTTGATCATGAACTCAATATATTTATTAATAAAAGGCACAATACGCTAAATCAGTCTCGACGATATGTAGACGTAAATAATTTGATCTGTAATCAGAAATAATATTTCACTGTCATTGAACAAGAAATAGTGATAATAAGCTGAAAAATATAGACATAACATATTATAATATCTATAAATATATATTCCCTGTTACAGTGTTCGACATTTTTATGCATTTAAGAATGTATAAAATAATCTTACTTTTTCGATTTTTTTTTCATACCTAGCCCAAAGACTGAAGCTTGTATTATGGATGCGCGCGCGCGTGTGTGTGTGTAATGTATTTATGTAATTCTTGTCGTTTTTTTTTCTTTTTTATTCTGTTGGCATCCTCGACTTCCTCTTAGTATAGTTTTCCTATACAGCAAGGGTTGCCTGGAAAATATCGCTTCTAGCGTTTACCCACTATTATATAGCTTTTTATTTTAACTTGTTTGCTACACTGACTTCGTGTATGTAAGCAATAAATCTATCTTCCTCCACCGGAACTCAAACCCGAGATCGTTTGACTTTTGATTATTACCGCTCAACCAATCAAGTCGTTCTTTTCAGAATACAAACACTGTTAAATTTACCTAAAGCTAAAAAAGTCGTTTAATTTAAAAAAAAATATACTCCGTTGACCAAATTTGCTGGCCCTCACAGGACAAACCACTAAAATATTCAAAGCTGCACTCAGCGATCATAAACATCATCGGCTGGACCGTTACTGCCGCGGAAGGCGTGCTCCTGACTGGCATTCGTGATGGCGCTCCTTATAACAAGATGGCTGACATCAATCTGTAAAAAAAAAATGGAAACGCGTCCCTGTGATATGCCTACACATACATATTACGAGAAACCTACCGTGCAGGTGAAATTCAAAAACATTTTCAAGTTTATCATAAGTCAACTTCTGTAATTAGAAACTGTCTTAGTTAATTAGAATAATCAAAGATAATTCCTCGTGAAATGAAAGGCGATTTCATAATTTTGACAATTTTATCCGAATAGAAAACTTATTCATTGTTAGGATAATAAAAGTCGTTTCGTCCACCGAAACTAGACCGAAAGTGATACACAATTAAATTTCACCAGAGATACAAAACAGCGAAAGAAATGACCATAGGAGTATGAATTATCAATTTCTCGACAATAGCCAACTGTCAAATCACACCATTTACATTTGCGCGGGTAAACTCCATTTTCTCAGTTCAATTTATTGCTTGGAGGCTAAGGCATACATTGGTTTGCAGCCTACCATCTAGTGACTGCAAATTGGCCATGTAATTGTCTATGGCGACACCATAAATGAGGGCTTGGAGATACGACACAGTGTAATTCAGTACCGTTGAGGCCCATTCGAGTGTGGAAGAAAGCAGCGGTACCCGCGACGTCCACACCATATCAATCAAAAGGCTTATAATACCCACCGTTACACCGGCCATTGTTGGAATGATATCTTATTATTAGGCTGTACGTTCGAGAGTCGTTTGACAAATAAATTGGATGCGTTCGGGATCGGCGATTTAAATTCCGTATAAGCGGGAAGGAGGAAGTCACGGACGCGCATCTATGACACCTTTTCTCCGTATATGAACTTAAGTAACCTCTTTCGACACGGATTTTGTCAATTGTCACGTGTAAACTTATGCCAGGATGTTTTGATTGAATAAAACTCCTTGGACACTATACTTAGCAGGACAATAGCCCGGAATTCCGTGGTAAACATTATTAAAAAAAAAACAACTTTTTTTTAGATAAATTAGCATCCCTAGTAGTTACCCTATTAAAGTATTTGCAATCTTCAAAATAACAGAAATTAATCGGTGCACTGAAACAATGGTATCGCAGTATCATCATAATCATAATTCTGAAAAAGCTGGTTCGTAAACTTTACGCCTAAATCGTATTTCGAGGAAAATTCTTTGAATTGACACGCGATTTTATATAATTTCCTTTAGACGACCTTTTCATTGAAATTAAACACTCTTAACGTTAATTTTATACAATCTATATATATATTTGTCCCGACTTAGAACATAGTATAGGTTTCATTCGAATTTAAAAAAAATATTTCAAATTATAATAACTGATCCACAGCATTTCTTGGCTGGATCAACTTCTCTTGTGCTAGTGCTGACCTTGGGATAGGGATTTTTTTTTTATCGAAAATAGGTAAGCGCTTGACCGCTATCTCGCTTGATGGTGAAGCGACGATACGATCTAGGATGTGATGCGCTTGCCTAAAAGATACCTATTCACTCGTGACTTAAAGACCCCTTAATTGTATTTGTCAGGAAACAGGCTCAAACCAGAATAAATCGACTAAATACTTACAAATTTGGTAAATACTCTGTTCCGTATGTATTATATGGAACCCACGATCTTTCGCTATCCGGGCGTGTGCTCTGACCGCTGACCTACCGAGACGCTGGCAGACGGAGTGGAATTTTACTAATGCATTTCAACTTCTACTATGAGCTAGTATAGCTCCACCAATGTTGAAAGTTAACTACCTTTAACATCGAAAGTAATATTTTTACAAATATCAAACATTAAGATGGAACCAGCTATAATATAATATAATTATATAATTTAAGGATACTCACTTAAAACAGATGCTTGTTGACTTTGTTGTTATCAACGATTTAATGAAACCATAACACTACTATTATTGTGATAACAGAATAATTATGTATTTTTTGTGTATTGTGTATAGTGATGACGTATAACATTATAAATGTCGTTACTTCTGTTGAAGCTGACGAGTTTCTTGCGCCCATTCTTCTTGTCAGTTAAAAGACGTCCTGAATATGGTAGGAAAAAATGTTATCCGATTCAAAATAACTTATTTTTAAGTGCATTTAATAAAAGTATTGTCATTTTGATTATAGAAATATAGCATATACAATTAAATAGATTATCAAATCTCTATTTATTAAACCAGTTTTCCATAAATTTTCCTCATAAAATCAACAAACTAAATTATTCTTTTAACAAGCAAAATATTACGCCACGTGAAACGTGGTACGTTACATTGCCAAACGTAGTTGCGTGAACCGATTATATTGCTAAGAAAATATGATACGTTCCAGTTGCTACAGTTACCCTCGAAGCCTGTTTAGGCACTTATTAGACCAGTGTTGCCACATATTTGATGAGTTAAATATGCGGTAGAAGTTTTTTTTATCACTCAATATAACTTACTTGCTTCATTTTGCTAGCATTTCTGTTTGATGCGCACGCGCACAGTTACTTACTTCGTAAAGTATTTTTTAAAATCACATGTAAAGATATTAAGGCAATTTATAAGTTAATATTTTTTTATATAGTTTGATTAAATTAAATGGCTGTTTCATCTTAATCGATTGCCCAAACATTTCTAAATATGTTTCTTTCGATTTATGAGAGGATATGAGAAGATGTTCCTCTCATTGATGATAAGACAATGCTGGCCTACAGCGTAAAATTAGAAAGGTATTAGAAAATTTCGACGATTGTTCACTAGGCTCGGTAGCTCAATTGGGAGAGTATTGGACTTGTGATTGTTGGTTTTGATTTTTTCTAGTCCTTTTTCTATTAAAATAATTTAATTGATATTTTTTATGAAAAACAGATCATATTTAAAACATATGAATCCAGTAAGTAAATTGTAGTAATTTTAATTAAATTATCTGAAACAGTCATAACTACAAGTAAATTTATGTATCACCACTCACGCACGCACATCTCTCATCTCTCATATTTGATACATTTCACTTTACATTAGTCATACAATGACCATGGCTCTATGATGTCAGCAGGACAATTCAGCGTAATATTTCAACAAAAAAAATCTCCAGAAAAT
Organism: Calamotropha paludella; assembly: GCA_927399485.1. NCBI lineage: Eukaryota > Metazoa > Arthropoda > Insecta > Lepidoptera > Crambidae > Calamotropha > Calamotropha paludella. The sequence continues at coordinate 2,881,892 of OV656822.1, forward strand.
TTTATTTAGCCACGAGTTTACCTTTGTATACTTCAGAATTGGTGCCACTGATTGTTTAAACGGTAGTTTTATTCGAGATAAGATGAGATAAGCTTTTAAACTTATATAAATAATTAAAAAAAAATTACTTCAATTATATTGAGTGATTGGAAAATGTTCAAACATTAAAAAATACGGCATTTTCCACTCCATTAAGTTAGATATCGCCAATTAAAAAGTTAGTGTAATCTGTGATAATCTATACCCATTCTGAGCTATTTTCAGTCTTTTTATCTTGATAAAAGCGTTAGGGTGAAATTATTTCATATATGTTAAAACATTACTTAAATATCTAACCAATAACCCCAATAACTTTATCTTAATTTTTTTCACGTTTATTTTTACTAAGGATATCGAATTATATCGGTCCCATAAAAATATGCTACTCATCTGTGGCACTATTTAATCTATAATTTATCGATGACCATAGACAAAGAAAACTATATATGGTTTTAAAAAGATTCGTTAACAAAATATGATTACCAGATTAAATAAAGACGGTAGGTATATTTGCGTAATGTAACCCCAATACCGGATGTTGATATATATAATGAAGCGACAATGTAAAATATATTGGTTACTTTAAGCGGTTTCTAATTAAGTAATGAGAGCCGGTCATCATTCATAAAATGCATTGCTAAGTATTAGGTTTCCATAATGAAATTCTTTCTTTAAAGGCAATAGAAATCTCTCACACTTTATAGATAACTCTATGGAATTTTTCACTAAAATTAGACATTTATACCAACTTAAAAAGAAGTTTATAAATAATTAGCTGACCCGGTGGTTGCTGTGTTATACATTAAAATAAAATCTATCCTATGTCCTAACTCGGAACAAATCCATCAAAATAAAAAAAAATCATCATATTCGGTTGAGTTTTTTCGGAGTTCATCGCGGGCAAACATTATGACAAGAAATCCAGGGCTATACCCAATTGATAAAAAATCATTCAAATCGGTCCAGCCGTTTATGAGGAGTTTAGTGACATACACAAATACAGTAGAATTATATACATAAAGATAATAGCTGACCCGGCCACGTGTTGCCATGGCTCAATTATTATAATGGCACAATTTTTTTTTCTGTTAATTATGCAAATGAAACCTATCCTATATCGTAAGTTGAATCGGTTAAGTTGTCTCAGAGTTCTTCGCGGTCAAACTCGTGGATTACCGGGCCAACCAAATCACCTATACTTTGTCCAATGTAGGATGATACTTTTGACAGGTGTCACTTCCTTATTGCTACGTACTAAGGTTATGTTTGTTCCCTTATGTTTGGCTTGACATTGCAATAGCAACTTTATACCCTCTATATAGGTGTCACCTGTCAAAAGTATCATCCTACGTTGGACAAAATATAGCTAGGGGCATAAAAATAACCTACGACCTATTCTCAGATCTAACAAATATCCAAAAAAGCATTAATAAATCGGTCAAACCGTTTCAAAAGAGTTCGATAACAAACACTGTAACACGAGAATTTTATTAATTAGATATATTAAATTAAAATACATATTTAATTGTCTGACCACAGAACGTAAGAATTAAGAGGTAAAATGCTGAGGCGGGGAATTTCTTGTGCCCAAGAGTGTTTTTACGTCACCTTTGTCCGTCTTATTTTCTTCTCATATTCTTGTTTTTTGTGTGTATGTTAATAAATATTCTCATATTTTTTTTATTTCACGCTAGTTTACTAAATAAAAACTTTAAAAATCACTTGATAATTGTAGTTTTGTGAGTTTGGCTGTAGGTAAGTAATCTCTGGTACTGTGTCGTAATTTTAAAAATTCTTTCACTAGTACTTAGAACAGAGCTTATTAGTTCTATATGTCCATTTCGGGTGTATAAGCATATATTTTTATCCCGGTATCCCCATAGAAAAGAGAAATATTCTAAGCAAGTTAAAAAACTTGGCTACTAAAATATCTTTGCTTCATTTGATCTGCAAAAGTATTACAAATCATTACTATTTATGTCAAAATTTTTATATTAAATTCAAATTATTTCCTTTTTAGGGTTCCGTACCTCGAAAGGAAAAAACGGAACCCTTATAGGATGACTTTGTCGGTCCGTCCGTCTGTCTGTCTGTCAAGACACATTTTCTCAGGAACGCGTGGAGGCATCAAGCTGGAGCTGGAGATATTGAGCTTTTATGTAAAAGTGAAACTGTATTTTGATAAAACATATTCACTCGTACCTTGAAGACTCCAAAATTGTTTTTGACAAGAAACGCAGATTTAGGCAAAGTATATCGCAGCTTTAATACTATAGGGGCACAATTCGAAAAACATGATTGTTGAGAAAACGCATTTAAAGAATTTTGAGCCCCTGTATTTTCACAAAATCGGTCATAAATAAATTAAACTATTAATAGCAAAATCATTAAACATCATAAGACTAGTTACTTGCTATTAATAGTTTAATTTATTTATGACCGATTTTGTGAAAATACAGGGGCTCAAAATTCTTTAAATGCGTTTTCTCAACAATCATGTTTTTCGAATTGTGCCCCTATAGTATTAAAGCTGCGATATATTTGTTTCCGTAAATAAAAATTATGTTTTCACAGTAATCCTTACTAATATTATAAATCGGAAAGTGAGTTTGTTTGTTTGTTCCGCTTTCACGCCGTAACTACTGAACCGATTGCTTTGAAATTTTACAGACGTAAAGATAAAAGTCCGGATTAAATAATAGGGTACTTTTTATCCCGGAAAAAATTGATATTCCCGAGGAAAAACAAAAATATTGTTTGCTTGATGGATGAATTGTAGATGGCGCTGTGTGTCGTTTAAAACAAGGTAAAATATTGCATGTAAATTTAGAAGCTAAATGATACGATAATGGATCCCCGAAAATGAGGAATTCCCGAGGGATGACGTACAATTTGTTTTATCGTCTAAACTGTTTTTTTTACATCTACTTATATGTTGCAAACGAATATGAACATGTAAATTTTGAAGCTAAATGATACGAAAATGAATCCTCGAAAATGAGGAAGTCTCGAGGGATGACGTACAATTTGTTTTATCGTCTAAATTGTTTTTTTTACATCTACTTATCCTGAAATCACTAAAGTATTCCGTGGGAATGAGAAGTTTTCTTATAGTTGTGCTTTATACCGCAATATAACCGAATTCCAAGCGGGCGAAGCCGCGGGCGGAAAGCTAGTATATTATAAGTGCAATTAAATTAAACGCTTGCAACTCCAAAGATGCGGATAATAAAACTCTGACGTCCGTCATTACTCATCCAGTCATTGTCCAGCTATCAACAATTAATTTGTCAATTTTGCTCCCATTTCTATACACTTAATCATAGGTATTTCCCTATTTTATTTGACATACTAATTTAAACTTAACGGTGCATTTAATATCTCTTACATTCACACCAATTGGCCTAACCGAAAGTAAGCCTTGTATGAATGAATGAAAAATACTGTATTGTAAATACACAGTTATACAACTAGCTTAAAAAAAATAGAGAACGATAGGCGGTCTTAAAGCTTATAGCGATCTCTTCCAGACAACCTTTGGGTGGAGGGGGAAAAAAAGCTATTAAGGACAGGTGTGTGATGCAACAAAAGAAGATTAAATAAATATATATTATATACATATAAGATTTTGAAAGTAACGATAAAAAAAAATGTATGGTTTGTGTTATGTATACTAAGGTAATGGATAGACATATATATATGATTAATAGATATGCCGGGACTCGAAAACAGGTCCGTCTCTCGTCGGTACGAAAGATTGAACCAGTTCTTGTCAGAGCTTACATAAAAATCATATTATAAAATAGCTGACCCAGCCTCGCGTTGCTGTGGTACAGCAATTTTATTTTTCTAAAATAAAAGTAGCCTAAGTTACTCCTTATAACGTCAGCAACATGCCAATAAAAGTCCCGTCAAAATAGGTCCAGCCATTTCAGAGATAAGCCGGAACAAACAGACAGACAGACAGACAAAAATTGTAAAAAATATATTTTGGTGTATGTACCGTGTATATATTCATATGCATGTAGTAAAAAACGGTTATTTCAATATTACAAACAGACAATCCAATATTATTTATATGTATGGATAAAAAAATTACCTGACTGCCCCCGTGGTCGTGTGGCACGCATACCGATTTATATGGTCCACGCTGAGGTCCCGGGTTTGATCCTCGGCCGGGTCAATTTCAAGAAAACAAACTTTGCTATATTGTATTGTGTCTGGGTTTTGTGGTACCGTCGTTGTTTGTGAAGTTTAGGACAATATATTATTATTATAATTACTAGATGGCGCTGTAGCGAGTAGAAACACGCTATCGTATTGTTTTTGCGGGACTACGTAAGGGCAATTTATGTTTTGCAATGTTAGGATAGCGAAACAATATGGTAACAAACACACACAAAAAGTATTGTCATAATATAATTAGGATAAATCATAAATTTAAATGTCAAATATACAATTATTATAGCTATAATACAGAAATAATTAAGTTAAAATTACTTAGTCTAAATCTAAAAACTAAAAACCTTAAAAAACCCTAAAATATATTACTAAAAGGAGTCCCTTTAGGCAAGGTTCCAAAGATACTGGCAGCGTTCCTATTATTATTAATTGTATGACAATTTTATACTTAAACTGTGCCTATTAAGTATGAGGAAATAAAAATATTTTTAAAGAGCAGGAAGAATTGGAACATAGCATTTATTCACAAAATGATCGACCGTCGCACTCACAAAATGCGTATTCTCAGTGCTACTTTTCTACATATAACCAGCTACATAATATAAAGGTACATAGGCGGACGACTGTCGTGTGACGTCACATACGTATCGATTTTTACGCCCATACCACGCCACTAGCCAACCAAGCAAATTAGACCTTCTCACCGAGCCTTAAAGCTTTTATTTAAGTGCTTTTAACGCCGGCACTAAGACAAAGGTGATAGCCACTGAGTCATCTTTTTGTTTCGATCACTCTTTGGGATTTTTAGGGATTCTTTAGAGATTATAGACAAAAGCTGAATTTGTTTTTTGGATAGCTTCATATTTAATTTAATTACAAAAGATAAACAAACAAACACTTTAACTTAGATTAGTGACGAATCAGTATTTCGTCGCAACTGCCATCTATTGTCAAACGACTTCCATTTTCATTGATTAAACTTCGTATTTAGTATAATCTATTGATAAAATCTATTAACTAATCACAAACATCACTGTCCACAATGAATACGCAATATCATTATGTTATTCTTATAAAACCCACATGCACTACAAGTGAATCGCCTTAGTCACCTATTGTCGAGTTTTCTAGGAAATTTAAATGAAAGCGCCCAGTGCTATTCAAACAAACCGACAGTCGATTGTAACATATTCCTTTTGTTGTTGCAGAAATCAAAACAGAGGAGGTCATCAGGGAAGCGAAAATTGAAACCGATGAAGATATGAATAAAATGGTGGAGATACAAGATTTGAGGCCCAATAGGACAACAAGCATCGACAGCGACAACCGCTCAGACCGAAGTGAGGAAGAAGATTCTAGAAAAACGCGCAAGCGCGCCGCCTCCACGTCTCCTTCTCCGGTACCATTGGACAAGAGGATTGCAAGATTCGAATGTCCTAAATGCCATCTGCGATTCGATTCTGTAAACGCTTTCGATTTACATCGGTTTACAGCGCACAGCGATGAAAGCAGAATGGGCTATGAAGACCTAAGCTATGGCATTTCGAACAAAAAGTATCCAGATATTGCACGTGGGTTATGTGAACGCAACCTCCATATATCTGAACAACGACTTAGATGCGAAATGTGCTCACGTGATTTTCCAAGTGGACAAGCTTTGGATATCCATAGAAAGACTTGCACCAGTACTCGGGTTCCTAGCCCTGAACGTGACAAGAGAGAAGATTTCTTTGCTAAACTTGACCTTAGGAACAGGTCTTTCGGCATCCCTGGCACTTTAACACCCCCAATGGAAAGATTCACCTCAAAGTTTGAAGATGGTCACCTTGCCAATGGCATCAGACATATTGATGCTGCGAGAGACCTGGCGGATATTCAGTCTATTCTAAACGTCACATCGGCAGGAGGTCTCTTAGAAAGATTAACAGGTACTAGAGTATCTTTAGGTGATGCTGTTTTAACTCCCCCCGATACTGGATCTAAAGATAGAGAACAAGAAGAGACTCAAGATAATTTTGCAGCAGAATTTAGACGAATGAAACTAAGGGGAGAGTTTCCTTGCAGGTTATGTCCAGCTAAGTTCCCAAACCTCCGGGCATTAAAAGGACATAACAGAGTACATCTCAGCGGAACCGGGCCAGGACCATATCAATGTAATATGTGCCCTCATGCTTCACTTGACAAAGCTGCTTTAGTGCGACATATGCGTACACATAATGGAGATCGCCCTTACGAATGTGCGGTATGTAACTATGCCTTTACTACGAAAGCCAATTGTGAAAGGCATCTAAGGAATAGGCATGCTAAAGTAACGCGAGAAGACGTCAAACGCTCAATAATTTATCATCCATCCGAAGATCCTAACAATGATGAAGTCAACTCAAAGTTAGCTCGTGACGAAGTCAAACGATCACTTGCGTTCCAGACGCCAGAAGTTGAAAGACGTAATGAGAGTACTGGTAGGGACACCCCACTGACTCATTTTACACCGAGTTTCATAACGGAAAGACATCCAGTCGCAGCGTTAACAGTAAAACAACTACCTGAATCGCCCTTATTGAGTCAAAGAGAAGTTGAACAAGCAGTACCGAGAATCAAAGTGAAAGGAATCGGGCAACTAACACAAATACCAGAATTTAGACAGCCAGAAATGTGTTACAAATCTAACGATGTCTCATCGGAAACTTACGACGAAGAAGCTCCTGTTGATCTAAGTACTAGTGATAATAACAGCTGCGATGTTCTAGATCTCAGTAAAAAGAAACGAGATGTCGATACTGAGGATCATAAGCCCCCACCAAGACCTTCATTTGAAACTGATCCAGCAGCAGTCGCGGCCTCTACCTTCGAAAAGGCGAGTTTGTTATTAGCTCAACAAAGACTATTTGGAAATACTCTCCCAAAACTTGACCCGACATACTATGCTAATCAACTATCACAGCTTTATACCGGCACCGTTACAGGTATTACAGGACTACCTTTGCCACCGTCTTTCCCTATCAACCCTTATTTTCTCCAACCTTCTATTTTTCCTCACCCAGCTGACTCCCAAGAACTTGCCGAAATAAAGCAACGTATTCAAAAAGAAATTTTTCGAGGGTTGAGTATGTCTGGAGGCAGTCTTGTGGCAAATGAGCAAGAAACACCAACTAAGCAAGAGCCCGAAGAAGAAGAACAAAAACCACTAGCATTGCCTAGTTCTCCTTCACCAACTCCACAATCTGAATCTCCGAGACCATTGAGTAACAATCTCGTATCGCCAAACGACTCAGTTAAGATGGTAATAAAAAACGGCATCTTAATGCCAAAGCAGAAACAACGACGTTACCGAACTGAAAGGCCTTTTTCTTGTTCTCAATGCTCCGCTCGTTTCACTCTTCGGTCAAACATGGAGAGGCATGTGAAACAGCAACATCCACAGCACTGGAGTGTAAGAAGACCGGCTCCAAGAGCTCCTCCGCCATACCCTACCAATGACGCTTTGGCAGATCGAGTAAAATATGCCTTGTTAGCCCGCCACTTAGAGAGACCATTACAACAATCCGATCGGTCGCCTGCACGTCGAGATTCAGATGAAGTGGCTGACAATGAAGAAGACGAAGAAGATGCATTGGTTATTGATGAAGAACCGGAATCGGACCGCAAATATGATGAACATTCGGCAGCTCACAGAGCTGCAGCAGAAATTCTAATGGCAACGCGCCAACAGGAACTTCATAAAGATTTTGATTTGAAAATAGCAGGGAATTTAATAAACAAACCCGTTCCTATTGTAACTGAGAAAACTGAAACTGGGGGGGAACCTGTTACTGCATCGAATCCTGAAACGTTACCTGTACCGACTGTGCCTTCACGCAGCGATGAGGAAGAAGATGAGGAGGGTCTAGTCGCTTCAACGAGTGAAGGCAACAACTCCGGAAGCGACGAAAACAAGTGAGTATCTGCTCAATATTAAATTTTATAAAATCCATTTGAAAAAATAACTAGTTTAATGGTAATTATCGTATTTTTTAATATTGAAAGCTTTTGTCTGCTGTATTTTTATATTAAATTCAACTTTAATCAGATTAGGTCAGGCAATTAATTTTCGCGTGTTATAGCCTAGTACGAAGAGTTATTATTGGTGTAAGCCAACACTTCAAATTTAAAATTACCTTACAGATCCGAATCTGATACTGGGACCCAACCACCAAAGAAGAAATCTGCCTACAGCTTGGCTCCTAATAGAGTATCGTGTCCATACTGCCATAGAAAGTTTCCATGGTCATCATCACTCAGACGCCACGTGTTAACCCACACCGGCCAAAAGCCATTCAAATGTCCCCATTGCCCATTGCTCTTCACCACAAAATCCAACTGTGACCGCCACCTTTTGAGGAAGCACGGAGGATCAGCAAGAGCAATACTCGCGGAACCAATTCCCGACACGGTATCACAACCACAGCCCGTGAACGATACCAGGACTGTTCCCGAGAGACCGTTTAAATGTGCTTCATGTCCAACCAGTACTTTTTCGACTATGGATACCCTTAAAAAACATATGTCTACTCGCCACGGCGCTGGAGATTCTCAGCCGAATTCGCCACATCCGGAGATTGAAGAATGTACTGATGGTATCGTCTTCAAATGCCACCTTTGTGAAGCTTCATTCGGTGAGAGGACTGGAGCTCTCGCGCATTTGGCATCCACGCACTTATCGGAGTACGAGCAACTGGTGAACAAGGGAGCTTTGGACGCAGCCAGTGATAGGAGTGAAAGCGCCGATGATGACGAGAGGGGGAAATTTCCAGACCACGCCAATAGAAAGGTGGGTATTGTTATATTTTGCTTACCATACTACCGATGACAAATTAAATGCCTAGTAGTATATCTGAACCCCAATGTATCATGGAAATTAAAGAGAAGGAGAAAGATCGCTACGTGCTAAATTTGCCCCCTGTCCCTGAAAATTTGTAGAATTTATAGTTCATTTTTCAGCCACCAGCCGCGCTGCCGTCGGTAAGTAGTATCCGCGAAGTTAGCTGTTTATGAGTACAAGTAGATGTAGTTAGTTGAATAATGTACAAATTTAACAACAGCCCTCTTTTATTGAGACATCTTAGCGATCGCAGCGCCTCACTTTTTTGTCCATATTTCTGGGACACTATTTTCTACAGCTATCGTTTTCTCTCTAACCTCCATGATGTATACGATGTTTTCTATTATTATATGTTTTGTATTTTTAAAGGCAAATGCATTGTTCCAAGTACAACCTATATCAATTATGTTCAGGTTATGGTCATACTTTTATCAATGCGTCGTTAAAATAATAGAACTAGACTGTCACCCAATTATACATACAGCCCATATGAGTTAACAAAGGAATTGAAAGTGACATAAACCTTAAATAAAGCAAAACCACACAATTTGACTAAAAGTGATAGACAAAGGTAGAACAAAGAAATTATAATCTTAATTTTAGAAGTCTCGGGATCCGGGTTTGAACAAATCTGAAATACTTCAAAACCTATGTGATAAATATCATCGCCATATATAAAAATAAATTTTTAAAGAGTAACCTTTAAAAAATGGTTGTTTTGTTAGGTGGTGTGCGCATTCTGCGTCCGCCGTTTCTGGTCTGCGGAAGACTTGCGTCGTCATATGCGTACGCACTCCGGTGAGCGGCCGTTCGCCTGCGACCTTTGCCGGCGCCGGTTCACTCTTAAACACAGCATGCTGCGCCACCGGAAGAAGCACCGGGGCGAACTCACCGATGATGAAGAGCCTTCGCCCCCTCACACGCCAATCGAGCCCCAGCGGACCAATGGGTGAGTTGAATCTTTATATAATCAATACTTTTCGTAATGCGCACAGCAAAGGAGTGGAATCCCCTCCCTGCATCTGTATTTCCGAGTACTTATAACCCGTCCTTTTTCAAAGCCAGGGTGAATAGGCACCTTCTGGGTTAGCTCGTTCCATTGTGGACACTGTCTTGACCCCCTTCTTGGCTTGAAGAGCAAACACATTCAAAATAAATAAAATAGGTGTATGTTTATAAAAAATCCGTGTCACAGTGTTTGACCGCGATGAACTCCGAAAATACTCAAACAATTTTGATGATTTTTTTTCATTTTGCTAGATTTGTTCCCACTTAGAACATGGGATAGGTTTCATTTTAATTCATAATAAAAAACTTCAAATTTTAATAATTTAGCCTTAGCACCTCGTGGCCGGGTCATCTAGTTTATATAGAAAAATCGCTGTCACAATGTTTGACCGTGATGAACTACGAAGCTACTCAACCGAATTTGATGATTTTTTTAATTTTGCTGGTTGTTTTTGACTTAGGACATAGGATAGGTTTCATTTTAATTTATAACATAGCAATACCTGACGTATTAGTTAGTTTAATATATGAGTTTGCGAAATTTAGCTGTGTATTAGGCTTCAAATCTTTTGGTTAACTTTATCGAAATACAAAAAAGAGACTAATTCTGTAGCTTTATTTATATTTGTTTGGAACCGTTGCGTGCATTCGTTCACCTGGGTGCATAAAGTGGAATTTGTAATTTTCTCATATCACCTAGAAAATAATATCACAAATTCGACATATTTTGTGCTCTCCATTGAACGGTAACATTAGTACGACAATCACAATTATCTCCAAATAGAATTATCGCACTAATGATAATCTTCTTCCCATCCAGATATCGTTATCAAGAAGACGATGGCTCCGGAAACGAAATCCCAAGCAACGTGAACAACAACAACTCGCCACCAGCAGCACCATACGACAAAAAGCTCAAACTGGACATGACTTCGCGCAAATATTCCTCTGAAACGGAAAACGACATCGAAAACGGTGGCGACCTCATAGGTAAACTCTTAGGTATACCAGACAAAACAATCATCAACAAACTGCTATCCTCAGCAGATGAAGCCGCCAAATTCTTAGGTGTAAACAAATGAGAGTACGCTTTAGTTCTCGTGACGCCGGCTAGACTCATCCTAGCCCCGCGGGGACTAAAACTGCCATTCCAGATTCAAACCTCAGCAACGAATGAAGCTGTGCAACAACCGTGTACAACGCCATCTAGCAACGAGTAGCTGAATAAGTTTTACCGCGCATTTTCTTTGACATTTTTTTGGTATCACATCGGGTAATTTAGGTGCCTTTAGATGCCTTATTTATAATAAATTGTAAACCGTCCTTTTTCTGCCTTAGCATAAATATAAGCGCTTATTATGTGGGTGACGAGCAACGAAATTTTCTTTATAGTGCCAGTTTATAGAAGTACATTATTATATTTTTTGTTTGTAGTCGATAAGTAGTTTACAATATTTAGATGTGTATTTCTAACTTTAACATTAAAATATATATCTTTAGGTGGTTAATATTGTTTGTATATTTGACAAGTAACAGCACCAAAAACCTCATATCTTTTTAAGTGAATCGCCAGAGACGTTTTGCATTTCCATCTAGTCGAGTTTACTATTTTCAATCGAAATCACTGCTTCAAACCTTAATTCATCTTGTTCTATCTTATTACAAGATGCGAATTTAATGTATTGTTAAAAAATACCCAATTTAAAAGCGAGTTATCGCAATTTGTAATAAGAAGATAATACAGTAAAAAATGCCAAACATTCAAAGTAAAATCCAAAATTATCTAGTCAGAACCTTACATGTGTTTAAAAATCGAAGTTAAGATTTGAATACCAAATTGTCAATTTAAGAATTTCTTTAAATTCAACTTTTTTACTTAAGTATTAAAATAATTCAGTCGTTTTTTGACAACCTCAAGCTATACTACCAATGAATAGATGTAGTTTTAACTATCATTTTAAAATATCGGTGTAGTATGTAAATCATATTGACTTGTTCTTCGCTTTTTCTAAAAATTTCTCGTCTTTCACATAATTCTTAATACTATTCAACTATTATTAGTTATTACTTTTGTTTGCTCAAATTCATGGCATTTTTTTAACGACAAAGACTATATTATATAAGTACGTAAGAAAAATTTAGGATCTCTTATTATAACAAGATTATCTAATAAGTAGGTTATAATTGAGGTATCTATCTACAGTTTTTCTTATCAGTGGATCTTCACCAATTTTGAAACGTTGAAAATAAATATCTTTTTTTTTGTTAAAAAATTTATAAGAGTTATCGAAAAAAAATATTTAATTCTTTTTTTTTTACTTATTTAAAAATTGTAATGGTGCAGCAATATTATATTTTATCGAGGGTTTAAAACCCTTAATTTGTAGGTTATTTTAGATATAAAATGTCTCCATAAGGATTGACGAATCATACGCTAGAATATACCTAAGTCCAATTATGCTATGTAAATATTCAACGCTAATGAAAATACCAAATACAGCTTACTATTAAACGTGAAAATAGTATCTTATACCATTGTATATTATGAATGTCCTCTTTATTATAATATCTTTAAACTAAATTAATATAATGTTAGTAATGAAATAAGTGACTTATTATGAATAGTAATATATTAAACGCATTCTATGTATATGGAAAGTAGATAATTAGACGTTTCAAAGTAAGCAATAATATTGATTATTATTGTTTTTTTATTAAAGTTAAACTTAAATATAATATTAATTTAAAAAATAAAAAGTATACCAAAGTAAGTTATAATGTGTATTAATTTTAAATGGAATTCCTGCTTCATGTCAATTATAGATAGTCAAAAAAAAGACAATGATTTTGATATTGTAATTAGAATTGTATTTATATTTTGAATTTTAATAATTTGCTAGTATCTAATACGGCCAGTAGTTCATTTTAATTATTCATTGTAACACGTTATTGAGTGGTTCGTCTTAAATATGTTACATAAAGTATTTTAAGTAGAAATCTCGTAGATAAGTACTTAAATAGTATTAAGTTAGCATAAGAATGTGGCAACACCGCTTGGCCTTTCAATAATAGTGTTCGTGTGTTTAATATTGCTCTTAATAAGTTAGGAATAGAGTTTAAGATTAAATTAAATTTACCAATATTAAATGCATGATTTAAATAGTTATACTATTATAGTAAGAAGTTTACTATTCACGTATTTGCCTTACTTACTTCTTTGCAATAATTAAGTGTGTCGTTTTTGAAACGTTTCTTTTGTGAAACACTTAATGGTGTATTATTCAATAAATATCTTTCATTGCTAATTTTGTTTGTTTAACACACCCTTATAACCTAACTGGTAATTTTGTCGTCAGTTCTACTGCATTTCTATTACAGGCATAACAACTAAATGTAGGTAATACATTTAAAATATAAAATTTACTATTAAAACTCTAATAATATTTCTTACATTCACACTAATCAGCCTACCCCAAAGTAAATACTATAAGGTTTATGTTATGGAAACTGGGGTAATGGATAGACATACATATCGCTCATTTAAAATAACATCGTGACATATTGACAGACAGCGATTTTGGAAATAGAATCACAACTTATTCACCGCAACGCGTTCTTTACTACTACAAAAACATGGTATTTACAAAGTAATAAATGTAGGCTCTGTGCGAAAAAGAGACAAAGTTATCGTATTTACAATCATTAAAAGTCGATTTCTCTAAATTGAAGAATATCGAGATATCACGTTCTCTTTTTAAATGAGCGATATATGATACATAGATATTTAATATTTATAGATAAAAATACCCATGATTCAGGTACAAGTGCTCGTAATCATTACACAAACATCTGCCCTTTCTGGGAGTCGGGGACCATATTCCAGGACGGTCGGAGCGAAAGTCTAGATCGCTACCGTTGCACCAAACTGTTGTCTAAGTAACAAATACTTTTATATATACGAGTATAAAAGATGAGAATCTATAAACACGATAGGTTAGTTAATCACTAACATTAGTATTATTCATAACGGGATTTTAAACATTTTTTTTTAATTTTTGAAGCGTTTTTATCATATCGGATTTTTTGCCGCAGTTGCAAAACTCCTAAAAAACATTAGTTCTTTCGTGAGAGTTGTGCATGCAAGTGCACCGAAAAATCGGAACCATAAAAATAAAAGACATGGTTATTATCCCGTTAGGTTTAACACTCATGTAAGTAACCATGAAAGTTAAAAACAATATATCACATACATTTCTTGTGTTTGGCAGAAAAAAGCGCTTGCGAGCGCTTACCAGCGCTGAAAAAAAAACTATACAGTTTTCGGCCAGGATACGTTTGCTAACTTCAGATGCGGTGACACAATGCGCGATTTTGCTTATTATCGCTCAGCGATCGCTATTTTTCTTACTAGCGCTCTCTAGCGCTTTTTTCTGCCAAACACAAGGATTGTTTTGAGACCCAATTTAAGTAGCCAAAGCACTTATGTTATGGAAATCAACCAAATCAAAATAGTTATACAAACAATACATATGACTTAAATAATAAATAAAATTTACGCCATATTAACCCTCAGGGATGTGAAAATTTAAAATATAAAACTATAATTATTATAATTAATGGTCTCAATCAATAAATTATAGATAAAAAATAATAAAACAAGGCACACAAATAAATTATTTAGAAATAGTCATTAATGGCAGGAAATAAAAAACTACAATTATACCACAACACCCAGCCATGAACCAATATTTTTTGTAACACACAAATAAAATATAAGTAAACTAAAAATTTATGTGCTTTTAAAAATTGCGTTTCAGTGGAGTCGCCCTCTGTATTTATTAACGGAAAACGATATTTTATGTATAGTAGTTCGTATTGTTGCTACTACCCATAAGATGGCGTCATGTTCGAAAAATTAATTTACAGTCTGCTGCATCGCTGTAGTTTTGCATACAAACAAACAAACGTCCTACTAGGGGACTGCCACACTAAAATAAAAGGCACAAAGATAGTCGTGCTTTCTCAACAGGCAGTAAAAATAGTCAAGTAGGTATATTTTTATATTAATTTATATCTAGTATTTAGAACAAATATCAGATATAGAAACTATTGCAATATAATTTTCAGTGGCTTGGATAATAAAAAATATTATATAAATATGAATGCATCTAAATTAAAAAAAGCATTTCACTCGACCAATGAAATCGTGGGGATACCACTATAACCCTATGTTATTAATACGGTAAAGTGGTAAATCTATGTACACTTTATTAAAAAATATAGAAACTATTATTAATTGATTTGATTTTTAATAATGATAATATAATAATTATAAAATCTATATTTATTACATTTAGCAAGATAGGATTATGCATGTTTATATATCTGTAAGGTGAATCATTGCTGTAGTTTACGATACTCTGTAACAAAAATCTTATAACTAAGTTAACTGAATTACATAAAATTTTATCCATCCGGAAGGTCGTGGTCTATTTATCAAATCCGACGTCAGTAATCGCAACAAACCTTTTATTTAACTACTTGTTTAGGAGTTCTCTTTAGCGATATGAATTGTCACTATCATGGTAAATAATATTTAAGCTTAACAAGACATTTTATTTAATATCAAGCGTATAAAAATACCTGATTGTGCAGACAATAACTTTAAAAACATTTTCAATAATAGATTCAACTTCAAAAAAATATATTTTAGTCTCCTGTTTATTATTTCATAGTATGTTTGATACAATAAAGTCTCGAATTTCCGTCTAATGGGTTTCGTAAAGTGATTAAACGTCATTAGTTGTCAACTTCATCGTAATGTTTTGTTTTGCTGTAGCCGCACAGATCCTCAAGAACTACTATATCTGTAGAGACAGCAAGAACTACGAAATTTTGTCTTAGCAAATAATTTTAAAACATATTTTAAATGCAAACCCCGCTTCAAGCTTTCTTCAGTTGTTAGAGCGAAATATTAAAGGGTAATTATAGTAGCAGGCATGGCAACCCAAATAGTGAATGAAGGAATTTGAAGAAATAGAAAGAAGTCGCTAATTTATGTTCGACGGCGTCTTTATTTTTGATTTACAAAATCTTAATTTTTGTGATAATTTCGAACTATATACAGTGTTTTTGTTTATTTAAGATAGAAATTAAGGTGATTAAGGATATTTTGAGTTTAAATCATATCTAATCCTGTGTATTTTGTGCTTGTTTTCTATGCATTCCACATTATGACGTTTATAAAATTGCACTATTTCTATTCGTTAATTAGATTTATAAAAATCATTAAGAAATCCGGTTTATTTATGTAGTGATATTAACAAACACGTCTTTTTGTATTTATTTGTGTTTTTCGTATAGTACTTAATGTTGTTTACCTAAGTAAATAATTACGATTTCAGTGCTAAAAGTAACCAATATGGGCGATCAACAATTTTTCTTGAAATGGAACGATTTTCAAACGAATATGGTCACTTCGTTTAGGCACTTGAGGGACGAAAAAAGCTTTACAGATGTAAGTATTTTAATAGTAATAATAGTATTTCATTATTAATAATACTTAGTTCACTATATCGAAAAAAATTGATAACCTCATAAGTTTTTAATTCATGTTAAAAAATTTCCCTACCTACATATTGATTAGATATTTTTATTAAATCCTGCAACACAACTTTTTAATGTATTCCTATTGGTGAATATAAGTGCCAATTCCATAAATTATTAATTGATTTTCTTGTTACTTTTGTGGTAATAACTCATAGATTATTATTCTTACTACCCTTTTTTTCTAAACACTGAATTATTTAATAATTCATAACAATTTATCATTTAAAACTATACATATTTCATTAAATATCTTGCAATGAATGAATGAATTCATTTATTTATTTTATGTTGCTCAACTGCCTCTTTACCCCAACCAGCAAGTACATTTGTCCAATAATAGTTTCACTACATGTATAATTTTAACCAAACTAATTAAATAACTATGATAAGGAAATAACTTAAACTTAAGTATAATAGAATTGACATGGTAGACAGGTTCAAAAATGTAATTTAAAGTCTCTAATAAGATAGATGGGACTTATGAATGCAAAAAGTAAAACCAGTAGTTTGTGGATCACATGTTGTATTGTCGGATGTAACAACACCAGACTGATTATATATAATACATATAATTCTACTAAACTAATTGTAGGTCATCATTAACATAGATTATAGCAGAGTGTAATGCTAAGTTACGGCGTAAGTGCTAAGTATGACTATACTACAATCTTATAAATATAAATAATAACAATATAAATGACATAATTGTTTCCAATAAATATATTGTAAAATAAAAGTAACATTATAATATATCATCATGCATAAATATTATAAAATGTACAGTGGGAACAAAATATAGGAAGTGCCAGAGATGATTAGCCCAAAACCAAGAAGAAAAATTGTCCTATTAGAGTTGGTATTTGAACTACCCATGGATATATGAAAAATACCTTGTGTTCACTTTTGTACAATTTGGGTTGGCAAGGCCATTCCAGTATGATGTTTAGGTCACCAAACAGGGGATTTTCTTTTTGAAGTTCAAAACTTGATTTTAACTTTTACGCTGTATCCAATAAATTTAAGTCACAAATTAAGTAACTCATATGACTTCAGTGTTTGTATATCATGTCTGGCAGCACACCTGACATGTACCAGGTTATTTACCAGTTTTGAGTATTATACATAACACTCTGTATTTTTTCCAACCTGTCAATACAGGTGTACTGAATCAAGCTCTATGGACCTGCCATATTTAAATTCCCATACTTTACAATTTTTTAAAGACTTTACAAGTTCTTATAATTGTAGTGTATGAGTCGAACTAGTAATAAATTGTACATCTAGAGAAACACTTGTTTTTAATAATGCTCTCCCAGTCTCCACATTGCATAATGAAACAAACTTTATTATACAACCTTTTAACTACATAATTGATTTAGTTTGATTCCAAAACTCTTCTCGGATTCTCAGAGTTCAAAAGATTTCCTAAATCCATATCAACCTCAGTCCTTTCGATTTTTAAGCCGTTAAATTTTTATGAAAAACTAAGTTTATTACTTTTGTGGCTAAAACTAATATATATATTAACAGTAATGTTACTAGAAGCATAATATGTCGCTGGTTTGCGAGAATATCGACGCAACTCTAAAATCTGTCATATATGCCAAACGATCTTAAGTCTTTGATATTTTATAGTAAGCAGAGACGCAACACAGATATCGCGCCACCATCCGCTCGAAGAAAATTTATGCGATAAAAGATTTAATAAGAAATTTGAAAACCTTATTCTATAAAATGAAAAGATTTTAGTCGCTATTCTCACAAACTAGCGAATCATCCATGTCTTTGAATTAGTGACTCTTAGGAGAGGTTGTCTTCAAGTAACTTTAATGTCATCATTGTTGAGTAGATCCATCCACGAAGGAACGAGCTTACTTGATGTTTTCGACTCCTGTCTTGGTTTGATTGGGATCAAGAGCAAACCCATTATAAATAAGAAACTCAACATTAGCATTACGCTTAAAATTATAAGTTACTTTCATTTATATTACTGCAAAGTATAAAATGAAAATGAAAAAAATGAAATAAAGTAAATTATATACATATTTATTTTCAGGTAACATTAGCCTGTGAGGGACAGACGTGTAAAGCGCACAAAATGGTCCTCTCAGCATGTAGTCCGTACTTTAAAAGTTTATTAGAGGTACGTAACTTTTTATTCTTTAGCATGCTTGGTACCGTTTGGTGCAACGGTAGCGATCCTGCCTTCTGCACCAATGATCCTGGGTTCCACTCCCGGAAGGGGCAGATGTTTGTGTGCAGAACACAAGTATTTGGACTTGAATCATGGGTATTTTATATATATTTCTATGAATATTTCATATTTATGTATCTTATATGAATATCTATCCATTACTCTACCCCTAACACAAGCCCTTTAGTGCTTACTTTGGGCTATGATAATTGGTGTGAATGTAAATTTATATTATTATCATATTATTTTTTAAAAATCACATTGTAGATAAATAAATATGTGCCGGTAGTACCAATTTAATTTATTCTTTTACTTTGAGCTAACCTACGGAAGAGGAGCTCGAGTTGATAACTTTTGGTCACCCATCCCATGCTTGGCCCTTGCGAAACTAGCTTAACCACTTCTCGAGCCTGACATATATATATTTATTTATTAAGTGACTAACATTACCACAATTGCATAGATTTTAACAAGGGTTGAAAAATACGGATGTATTTTACAAAAACAAATAAAAAGATACAAAATTACAATACTATACTATAATTAAATTATATTATTACAAGTTCATTAGAAATAACTAAAGATTTTTAAAGAAATTTAACATTTAATTACATTGAGAAATTAAGAATTAAAAAAATATTAAATTGGAGTACATAAAATCGTGAAAACTTAAAATGAAATAATATACATTTAAATATGCTTGTCTCAAAATGATGCTAGTGAAGCGCCCAAGTGACGGATACGATGTGTAAACATTGCAGGATGTTATATTTATATGGAAGCCAACACCGTATAACTGTTATGGTTACGTTATCGTGCGATATCCAATATTTGACAACTATTCACCAATATATTTGACAAACATTTAATTTTGAAAATAAAATAAATAGCCGATTTTTGCAGATCATTAGGCAGTACAACTTTTCTTTTGCCTCAATCAAGGAAACGACCTTTTGACATGACGATGACTATTCTGACTCAAGATTTTTTGACGTTTCTGGTAGAGATAAAGGCAATTAATCATTCTGCCTAAAATGTCACAAGAAATTATAAAAAATACGAGTCTCTGTTTTTAGTATATTTTT
This sequence comes from Calamotropha paludella, assembly GCA_927399485.1. Taxonomy (NCBI): domain Eukaryota; kingdom Metazoa; phylum Arthropoda; class Insecta; order Lepidoptera; family Crambidae; genus Calamotropha; species Calamotropha paludella. Next base: position 2,901,867 of record OV656822.1, read on the forward strand.
AAATAAATCAATAAAACCAGGTGGTTACATATTAAAGTTGTCAGTTAGTCCGTGTGGAATCAAACTCAAGCCCGCACGTCATCGCTACACGTAGCAAGTGTAGTACTTCGTATCACAGATGGCGTTAACTCCACATCGTAATCACAGGCGGTAATCAGTCTTACTACATCGCGCATTCACAGTTCCTACGTCAAGTGATGCTAAGTACAATTATCGCAGTAAACAGACCTCATTACAAAAACACAGTGCAAAAAAAAAAACAAAATCGGGTTCTTAACAAAAATGTGTGTGTGTGTTTGTCGCAGCAGTATGCAAAGGTCGCAGCTCAGCATCGTATTTACTCGCATCTCGAATAAATTGCTGATTTTTAGCTACGACCACGAGACAATGACCAGCAACATTTTAAAACCACAGCAGCTCAATAATAAAGTTCTAAATAATTAAATGTTACATAGCGGAGTATACTCCGAATATATATATTAGTGTGTTACATATTAGTATGTATTTCATAAGCGTTAAGCATATGTCGAACCAAAATTTGATGTAAATAAATCTATGTTTAATTAGGGACATTAACAGTTAACATCACTGAAAGTTATGAATGTAACCACGTACATAGTTAAACTAGCAGAATAAGAGGTTATTTCTCGTCCACTAACCGAAGTATAATGCCTCAATTGGCAGCAAGACAAACCTTTTATTACCAAATGGTGGGGGGAAAACCCTTACAAATAACCAATCACAGCATACAGCATAATCACCGTAATCGGCCAATTACACGTAATCGTTTAGTGATTTTAAAACACCATGATACTTATTTAATAATTGTACTCATACTAGCTGACCCGGTAACGCGTTGCTATGGTAACGCGTATACAATGGAAAAAGAGCGGACAGACAAACAACAAATTTGTGTTCTTAGATTATAGACTAACGGACCCGGTAACGCGTTGCTATGGTAACGTTAATTGATACAATGGAAAAAGAGTGGACAGACAAACACACAAACAACAAATTTGTGTTTTTAGAATATATATTCATAATTTTGTTTTAATATTAACAATTACTGAACAATTACTAGCATAACTTACGTGAATAACGAACAAAATAACTTTAAAGAAACTTGTTTTGTAGGAGAACCCATCGAAGCACCCGATAATAATCCTGAAGGACGTGTCCTACCTGCACCTCCAGGCTATCCTGGAGTTCATGTACGCGGGGGAGGTGAACGTCTCCCAGGAACAGCTGCCCGCATTCCTCAAAACCGCTGCCCGCCTTAAGGTAACATCACATCGCTTCATTATGTTATTCCCTAGGGCTGCTTGGTGCAACGATAGCGATTCTACCTTCTGTGCCAAAGATCCCGTGTTCAAATTCTGATAGGGGCATATGTTTCTGTGATGAATATAAGCATTTGTTCCCGAGTCATTGTCGTTTATATACTTATTTATGTATTCTATTACATTATTTAGTACCCATAGTATTAGTTCAGTTTAGTTTAGGACATATGATTGTTGTGAACTTTACATATTTTGCGTCTGGAGGGTACATAAGGAGTGGGGTGTACCCACCTCACTAAACTCTAATGCCCTCTCCAGTAAGGTCTAATGCCCACCCCAGTAAGGTCTAATGCCCACCCCGGTAAGATCTGATGCCTACCCCGGTAAGGTCTAATGCCCACCCCGGTAAGGTCTTGTGCCCACCCCGGTAAGGTCTTATGCACACCCCGGTAAGGTCTAATGCCTAGCTCGGTAAGGTCTAGTGCCCACCCCAGTAAGGATTGCCCACCCCAGTAAGGCCCAATGCCCACACCAGCAAGGTCTTATGCCCAGTCCGGTAAGGTCTATTGCCCATCCCGGTAAGGTCTAATGACCGGAATGTGACATTGTGTGACAAGAGGAAAGGGGAGGGTCAAAAAAATTGTGTCGTCACATGTTAAGATTTAAAGTACTGAAACGCGAATTTTTTATGTGAATATAAAGCTAAAAACGTACGAACTCGATCTACATTCATTAATGATTGAACACTTGAAAAATTTTCATATATGTGACGTCACATCAGGGGGGAGGGGGTTCTAAAAATGTGACAGCCTGTGACAAGGTCGAGGGGAGGGGATAAAAAGTCCTAAAATTCGTGTGATTTATGGATGGCCCCTTATCTACAGAGATTGGATTGATTTTTCATACTTGCATCGCGACATCAATAACGTGGACTTGCCTTTTTCTGGAAAGTTCCACTATTAATATAATTAAATTAATTATTATAAAAATATATTGGTTTTTTTATTACTACAATTGAAGAATTCGGTTAAAGTGGTTTTATTACAATTTGTGATAGGCCTTGAAATCTTTTGTCAATTTTATAAATTAAATATATAAATTATTTTAATACAAATAATCTACTCGGCTCACAAGTGAATACTCAAGCAGGATGTTCCTCTCATTGATGAGACAACGCTATCCTACAGTATAAAATTAGAAAATTACTAGAAAATTTTCGACGAAAGTACACAAGTCTCGGTTACTCAATAAGCATTGTACCAGACTTCCAAAGGTTGTGGGTTCGATTTCCGTTATGAATTCACTTGTGACCCGAGTCGATTTTTTCTAGTATTTTTCTATTAAAATAATTCATCTTTTGTCAAGTCAACTAAGTTTACAAGACGGCTAAAATAAAAAATGTGAATGTCACAGGTGAAGGGGTTGGCCGAACCACCACCACAAATGCCCAGCATCAAAAGAGAAGGCTAGCGAACTAGTGAAGTGCCACAAAGACTCTAGAACTTGCTAACAACACCAATGTAACACACCCGAACACATGGTAAGCGGAGACTGTTGGCATTATTATAAACTTTAAAACACTGTAATATAATATAACATTTTGTATGGGATTCCATAACGTCAGTAAGGTCCAATTTCCAATAAAAAACATTCAAAAGCTAAACAATGTTTGCAGACCTCATTAATGTAAATTTTAAAACACTTTAAACTATAGAACATATAATTTAATCTAATAAAAACCTTTTTTTTCTTGAAATTATTGCTATGTGCTACAGTAGAGATGGGCGTTATGGGATTTTTTTAAATCCGTGACATAACGGTTTTGAAGTTTTCAACGTTTCCATAACGTTATTAAAAACCGTTTTCTGTTTTGGTTATCACTACCGCGGTTGACGAGATGGTTTGGCTACTGCAAAACGAGTGAAAACGTAAACGCTTTTTTACGTAACGCAAGTTTTTTGTTTTAGTTTTACGTAATTATGGTTATGACGATATGCCATCATGCTTTTACTAGGCTTAGGACTAATTTGTTAAAACTTAAATGTATGAACTAGTAATTTTTAATGTAATGTGTATAAAGGAGAACTTGAAAACTTTTCTGGCGCATTTAAAAATCGTCATATTTACCATAATTTTTGGTTCGATTTTTTTTTGATAATATTTCTGATCAATGATATTATTTGTTTTCTTATTGCTTAGATCTCTTTTTTGGCGCATTTACCCGTTCGTGGCAGCGCGGTTTTCAGTTTTGGTTGCATTGCGTTGGTTATAAGAAAAACGGTTTTATGTTTTGCGGTAACGTTACGTTTCGGTAACGGTTTTTAGTTACGTTTTAACAGGTATTGGATATTCAAAATAAAAATAACTTAAAACTAGTTCGAAGACATTAATTACAGAGTGAATACTATATAACATTTTATTTTCTAGAATTTTAATAACTATATACATATAAAAACCAAAGATTGTTTATATTTTGAATGTTTCTATACATATAAGTGCGAGGCCACACGATGCATTAACGGTGCGGTGCGGTGCCTGAGCGGTGCCGCTGCGTCATCCTACATACGAATCACTATACCTTGTCAGACGACGGGTTAGGTCGCCGTGCGGCGTCGCACCGCAGCGCGCCGGACTTGGGACCTGAGAGACGAAGCGGGGAGGGGTAATGCGCCCGCAGCGCAACGCTGTTCACCGCGGTGCGGTGCGGCGCCGTGTGGTACCCTATACCTCGAATTCATTACGATGCGGTTGCCGCACCGCATCGTGTGGCCTCGCTCTAACAGTTCACTATAGTTTCATAAAATTATTATGGGTGACCCTTGACCATGCTACATTAAATTTTTGTTGCACTAGTGTCAAATTATGATAGCTACAGAAACAGTATATAAACCAACCATTATGACTATTATTATAACAAAATTATGACAATATAAGTTAGGAATAAACACTATGTGAATTAAAGGGTTAGCTAACCGTTCTGAATATAGCTTGTTAGATTCTTGGATTTGGCAGGTTTCTTTGATATAAATTGTCTATGTATAGGTAATATGTTTGATTCCTAACTCGTTAGAGTATTATGACTTGTCATAATACTCCAACGAGTTAGGAATTATGACTGAGGAGTTATGTATCTTGATACATACCGTTTTTGTGGACCGTATGACAAGATACATGTCACAATAATATAGTTAAGTTGACTCTTAATTCTAAATTAAATCTGAAATCGAAAGACTTCGTTAATCAAAGGCCCAAACCAGAGTTATATTAGAAATATAATTAAAAAAATAAACATAATATAAACATACAAGACATCTTCCATATCTATGACTCAGACATTGGTGTCCATGCTACATCTATACATAATAAATATTTTCATATTAAATACCTATCAAGATATAAAATTGTTATTGACTGAGTTTACTTATAATATTGAGTAATTAAAATAAGGCCTACACATTTTATATAAGATAAAATAAAAGTTTTGATAAGTACCATATTTCCGAATACATTAGATTTTATCGTAAAAAAAAATATACTTGGCATTTTTTTAATGCGTTTTCTTTAGTTGGATAAAACAGGCAAAGGTTGCATATCATATTCAGCTTAGATCAATCTTTTTCGTTTTCAGCTAGTAGCTATATTTACAGCAATTAATCATAATATGACAACCATATTATATGCAAGTTAGAACTTACAGCTATATTTACAGCAATTAATCATAATATGACAACCATATTATATGCAAGTTAGAACTTACAGCTATATTCAGAGCGATTTATTTGCGAATATTATACATACTCCCAAAACGCTGTTTCAAAACAAGCTGTTCTTATATTGAAAATGTTAATAAAGTGTTCATTTATAAATTTTATATAAGAATGTTATGTAGTGCCTTCAGTCTTCAGCTGTGTAAGAATCTCCTGAAATAGTAAAGAGATATTTTTTTGCTATCCAACAAAATTGGTTGAACTCTAGCACAATAATAAAAAAATCCAAAAAAATGCATTTCTTTTTAAACTGATATATCACCATTCTTTACACTACCACAAGTATTGCTTTGGCAAATCATAATTTATTTATTTAGTTTTACAATAAGTGTATAATCTAATAACTTTAAAAACCATGTATACTTTCCTAACAATCAACAATATTATATGTAAAAAATTACAATTCATAACATTTTTAATCGGCAAACTAATATTTAGTTTGCATATATAAAACTTAAAAACTATTACTGAAGATTTGATTGATTTTATCACACGATATGATTTGCCAAAGCGACAAAATATTGTTCTTAGAATATAGTTTTGTTTGTATACATACATTATGATTGATATGATAGCATAGACTATTCTAGAAGCCAACTCTTTCCCGCCACCTCAGTTACCTAACAACCAAAGTGTAAAAATTAGAATATTACCTTCCACCTTGAAATAAACAGGACTGTGCTAACATATCAATCACCCATAGATCTATCCACCAATGGTTGCCTTACGATTCTTTAACTTCGTCCTTAATTTTGTATCGATTTTGGTAATAGTAATTCGTTTACAAACCTTGCTGTACAATTCATCTACTGCAACATCACTTATAAAAATCCATTTCCATTTTTATATACAGATTTAAGAAATTATGCTGGTATTGCTATTATCTTTGAGCTCTCCAAATTCCAAATTCTAATGGAACAGCGAACATCTAGTAAAAGAAGTAGATTAAAATACAATGTCACGTCGACTATTGCCTACGTTCACTATGGTTGTACTATCGTCGGTGTGGCATGCTATTATTTCTTATGTTCAAGTGCTGCCAACATAAAAAATCGATACAAAATTGAGCATACCAATCGATAGTGTGACGCTGCTTAAAATATTGTGTAGCATTGGTCGATATTATTGTTATCCAAGTTTTCATGTGTAAAGAGTTAATTAATGCTAATCTTAGTACTTTTTTCCCATAACGTAGGTAAATTCATTAAAAATCAAATTCACAGCAAAAGAAATTACAAAGCCGGTTTCGTTCACGTCCTTTGATTAATACAAAACTACTAAAATAAACTACCTGTTGATATTGAATGCTCTTAATAATGAAATCCAATGAGTTATTTAACTGTATCGCTGAAGAACAAGCTTATTTTTTAATTTATTGTCGTGAATAAATCTTATAATAAATAGGTATGCGTATCATGAAAAAAACATTTATGAAGTCAACACAAGAACTACGACAAGATATGTCAGTTATTTGGTTCATTCTAAATTTTGGCAAAGTAACTTAATATTCATACTTTGTGGACTTCCTCATCCCTTTATCACAAGAGTCCATTCCAAACCCGATTGAGGATCAACTTTACTAAATTCCAAGTGTCTAAGGTCACATTTGTCAGAGACAACCAACAAACCACCAAAATTTGAAGCAAAAGAAAAATTATGAATTTATACGGTGGCGTTTATATTGATAAGAATATAGCAACAATACTTCTGCAAATATATCAACTTACAGCTATATTCAGAGCGTTCATAAAAAAATGATTAAAACTGTCATAACATTGCTTTAATAATAAAATGCGATCATGACACTCCATGTGTTTAGTTTAATATCAATGTATAATTAAGTAAAACTATTAGATATAAATAATTTTATAGAAAATAATTTGCAGCATTATTCAGAGTGCTAATAGCGATAGATGAATATTATAGCTACTTACTCCACTGGGAACTAAATTAAAAACAAAACGTATTACTTTTATTGCCATGTCTATTGAAAAGAAAAAAGAATAATAACCAAAATGTTTAATTCTGTAATACTCATAAATAATTTTTAGTGACAAAACATCACAACATGATCGAATGCAATTATTTTATATACCTGTTAATAAATAAAACAAATACCTGTTAATTAACGTTTAACAGTCTAATTTTAACGGCTAAAACGCTAACTAGCTACTTTTACATAGCATTGATGTATTTCTAATGAATTTACCTGCTAAACAAAGATATGGCCGTGTTTTTTTTTTCAATGATCTAAATATTTTTTAGACCGATGCTGTTATGTTGTGTGATGTGTGTCTTAAGAGTGAATGATATTACGTTTTTTTTTTATTGGCACTGAACATAAGGTTCAAAATCATTTATGTTGAATAACTTTTTTTAAAGAATTAATTTAGTACAAAACTTTAACCTGTTTGGTTATTCTTTTATTAATTAAATGGGCATGAATGTATAAAACATTTATCTCTCTGGCGACAAAAAAATAACCTTTTTTTTATTCACTGGTGCATAACTGTCGTTGGAGCTAAATGTGTGTGAAACTAGTGTAGTACGCGCCAAATAATTTCATACACCTAAACTTTATTAGGAGTAATTAAAGCGGGATTTTATACCATTTTTTTTTAATTTGGATTTCGAGAAGATTGCGCAAGCAAAGGCGTCGAATATCGGAGCCTTTAAAAAACATGGTATAAATAGTGACCATAGATGTTTTTTAGTAAATGTTTCTGTTTAGAAATTATTCCTCCTGTGAAACCACATTAGAATGTTATAAGTATTTATTTGATTGTCAAGAATTTAATCATGTTATACGATGTCAATACAAATAAAAACAATAATGGCGTGTACTTTTATATATAATAAGGTGTGCAATGTAACACTGTGTTTTAAAACCCTCTGGGATCTCAATTCTTTAACAATTCTCATCATGTCAACACAATCATACAGATTACTTTGATTTTTGTTTTCTTATTCTGTTCATTACACTTTAGCGTTACTCAAAGTTGAGTTATCCCGCTATCGTAAATTCTACTCAGCACTAACTTTAAGAGATAAATGTTGTATAAAATGTAAATCGAAATATTTTTAGACAACAGAGTAATGGTACGTGCTGAATAATCAAAAGGATAGATTTAATGAAATTATAAAAGATTTGTAATTTTAGATAATACAGATATTGATTACTGTAGCGGTGGTGTTTTATTTATTGTTTAATTAATTAACTGGAAATATATATTAATGAAACTGCGATAAAATGCTGCGATAGAATCTCAATTTTACCGTATAATCTGCCCCACTATTTTGATTTTTTTGTTAAGTTTGAGGCAAAGTGTACAAAGCCCATACATCCTAGTCTTGAGATTTCTTTTCTTAATTAAATCATGATAAGGGTTTATTTATAAATGATAAATGAATATTTCCATTCCCTAGGTTTCAGTAAAGGTGTGGGGTTCTACTGAAACTTTCCTGAAAAGACACCTTCCAACTCAACAACAACTCGGTTTGTCTAGACATAGAGATGAGTGTTGCTCATTCGAAAATTGTGGCGAGATTTTTATTTGAACAGTGTATAAGTCGCTCACGGCCTAACTAAAGTTGTTCACATCTGTACATATATTATAATTAATATCTTAAACCCATTCAAAATGAGTCAAAAATTTTCCCACCTGACTCTTAAGGCGAGTTGAACTTTTTCTTATACATATTTCGTGGAAACCAATTTTATGTATGGTGATAACCCACAATATAATTAGCCACCTTTTTTGAGTTCATAGTAGTTCATGGTAGATCATTTACCCTTAAGTGTAAATGATTGGTACTCAATGAGATAACATACTGCTTTTTTTCTTAAAAAATACAATCCAGGCGAGTATTCTTCAAATTGAAATTGAAAGGTCTATTGAATGAATTGTCACCCGGATAGCGAGAGGAGGTGGGTTCGATTCCCGCCTGAGACAAGTTGAGTTATTTCTATTTATATTTTTGATTCTAACAATGTGTTGTGATATCAATACCTTTCAAATATGTCGGAAATGAAACGATGTTGATAAAAAAACAGTTTTTTATTCATCAAGTCAATTAATTCACACAATAATTGAATATAACAATACATCAATAAAGTAGCACCACAAATAAACTTAAAACACAACATAAGTAGTCATTAAAATAAATATTTGTACCCTTTGGTAACGAAAAATGCAATCAAATTGGAATGATATCATTACATTAAATGCCAATAAAATTGATAATAAAATAACATTTATTACGTTCTAAACAACTATGTAAACAAAAAAAAAATACTACAACAAAATAAAAGCGACTTCATTTCTCTACCATTTATATATTTTTTTCCATAGTCACAAATGTATTTACTGTTTGTCATTTAAAAAAAATAGTAACAAAATTTGATAAAAACTATCCTTTGATTGAATCTTCTAATTATTCATTGATTTCACAAAAATTCCTTGTTAATTAATAAATATATTTTAGAAATTAATTAATTGTAATTCACTGGTAATTTAAACTTTGGTACAATTTGGTAAGTAACTTTGTTGCTAAATAAAAAAAATAAAATATGGCAACACATAGGAACATAGAAATTAAATATACAATCAATTTTTTCTAAACGTTTGCCTAAAAAAATAATATTCGACTTAAATAATGGCACTGGTTGAAAACACAATATTATCGCATTATTAAAAAACTAACGCTTTCAGCGTATTTCTTTGGGGTTTATATGTTATTATTATTTTACTAAATACTATAATGTTTGTAATAATAATTGTACTTAATACATATAATATGCTTTCCACCTACGAGAGAACAGAAGTAGCACCAAAAAAGAAAATTATAATATATAGTTCAGGCAATAATTTAGCGCATTGGCAACAGATGAAACTCATAAATTTTTTTTTCTGCCTGACAACATTTCTAATTTCTTTTTAATCCGTTGGGATAATTTTAATAAGGAATAATATATACGTATACTACCGACTGTTTATACATGTTTGTAGATCAAACGATTAATTTTACATTAAAAAAAAACAAAATACAAAAATTTAGCGTTTAGTTGACACCACTAGACGTACCAAAATACATTATTTGAATTAAATAGATTTTTTAGCCTGGCAACATTTCTAACTTCTTTTGAATCCGTTAGGATTTTTGCTCTGCCATCGCCAGGTGTCCTTACACATATCCTCGAGCGTCCTTGTCGCACGCCAACCTAAAAGCCTATGCGAGAGAGAGACGTCAGCATAATTCGCGGCAATATCTCCAGCGCGTCGCTCTACAATTTTGTAGGGGATTTTACGACCACTTGCGGCTTCGAATGCCGTTATCATTTGCAAGACGGAATAACCGGTACCCGTACCTATGAACAGATAAAAAAAATTGGTTGTCTGTAATGTCTGTTTACGGACGATAATTTTACGTGATAGCGTCATAAGAAAACATTGATGATAAATTGCATACTTTTATGAATTGAATTATTTTCACTGAATTATCATTATTTTGTATAATACAAGAGTTTATTGAAATATTTTTTTTTTTCGATAAATTAACATTAAGTCGTAATAAACAATGGAAACCACATTAAGTTTTCACTTCATGAAGTGGAAGAGAGATAGATGCGCCACAAGACGAACAGTTAGGCCGATCATGCCTCTATCGCTTGTTCCGCGCTCTCGCTTGCACGCGGAACGTTATACTTTTTCGTGCATGCAGCTGGTGCTTATCGATTTATAAGACGTTATCACGTCAAAAAATAAGAAAAACATATTCGTTCTCTACAACTTAACTTTGCAGTTTGTACGCTAATATTTATTTAGTTCAAATTCAAAATAAGGTTGTGAGACACAGGTAATAGAATTATGTGAAAAATCCTGTATCTCAGTGCACTAGTACCCACCTGATAAAGGAATCTGGGAAACCTTAAAATGTATAGCTGGAGTGAATTTGATGGATAACATAAGGAATGATGTGATTAGAGAGTGGTGTGGTGTGGAAGAAGATATAGTGACAAAGACAGAAAAAGGGATGCTTAGATTGTTTGAGCATATAAGAGGCATATGTCCATATGCAAGTCGGTGAAGGCAGACCAAGGGGAACTTACAGGGATCAAACAGATGATGCCTGAAAGAAGGCCAGAGCAAAAGCACCCTTATGAACGCATGTATGAGAGGTGTGATGAGAGTTGAAAATACGAGAGATGTGTCAGGATCATGGTATGTATTTACTGACCTAGGTTGACGGCATGGAATCCGCTGAAGCCGGGCTGAGTGAACAAACGTACGGCCTTGACGTGTCCATCGGCTAAATCACACACGTGTACGTAGTCTCGAACACCAGTACCGTCCACAGTTGCATAGTCATTACCAAACACCAGTAATTCAGACAACCGACCCACCGCCACCTTTAATACAATAGAATAATAATAAACTAGGCCGATGCAGTCGCTAAGCATAAAGCTTCGCTAGCACCATATATTGGAGCGGAGCGGATTGGTGTTTTCAATAATATAAGATCTAGAGAGTTCGGTGTATATATGCAGGATGTTGAATTTTTTTTCGCATCCCATAGAGCCAAAGGTTTTGGTCATAACTTTTTTTATTTAAGTGAATTTCAAAATTCGGGTCGCTCCGTCACGATCTAGATCTAAGCCTGTTGGTTCGATTCATTACAAAAAATACGAAAATCGGTTAAGAACTCATAGAGTTATGGCGTCACATACTTTTCGTCATTGAATATGATCCATGGAAGCTTCGCTTGCTCCGCTCCAATAATTTATTGTCCAACAATAGCACAAAACTATAATCTTACAAAAATAAGTAAAACTATAATGCTTAACAAATACAGTATTACTCTGTCCCCTACGTTAGGTCTACCGATATTCTAGGAGACAGATCCTTTCCTAAAGTATCGTCGTGCATTAGCACATAGCAGCACTAACTTAGCTGTAAACTAAGTAATTCATTCGACGTATCAGTAAGTGTGTGTGTGTTAGAGAGTGTGCGTGTATGCACGTGCGTTTGATTGTTTTGCTACTAAGTATGATTAGTATAGAACGGACCCCCCGATAAACCTGCGCCCCCCTTCTCTTTCTTCTTCTTCTAAATTTTCACCAATATAGGTAATGCATGATAGAACAAGTTGCGACTTGTACGCGCCACCACTACACTGTGTTGTGTTCGAAGCGTGTTGAGTTGATTCTGATTGCTCAGCTCAGTTTGAATTTGACTATATAATATATGATAAAGGATCGGCCTAACATGCGTTCATTGTTTACTAGTTCAGAGAGAATATTATCATTTTGATCTGTAATTTGTCAGATTACAAGGGACTCTGTTTCAAAAAATTCCAAATTATAGAGAATCATAGGCAGTAATCTATAATTCCGACACTGCCCGGAAAAATCTCGTGTCCCAATGACTCGAAGTCCTGCGAAAGGGCTTGACCGATGTTTATGACTTTTTTGTGTATAATTGTTAGGTCTGAGAATAGGACGTAGCCTATTTTTCATACTGATAAATATGGCCTATGAAAACACGTTTATATACGCGTGAAGCGTATGGAAAAAAAATTATCAACCTTAAAAAGCTTTCGATACAGAATTAATGTCATGAATAATAAACCATGTTGAATGAATGAAAAATACTTTATGGTTACACACAGATATATACATATAGATTAAGCGATCCTTACCAGACAACCTTCGGGTGGAGAGAAACAATGCTATTAAGGACGGGTGTGATGCAACAAAAGGAGAAGAATATAACAAAAAGAGAAGATATAAACAAGATTATTAAACTAGAGATATAAATACAATACATAAAATGACAAATGATATTTCCTTACCTGCGATATAAAGGGCATCAGGTTATTAGGAATACCAGCCGGGTCTTCCCCGATTCTTCCACTTGGATGCGCGCCCACCGGATTAAAGTACCGCAGCGATATTATCATCCATTTCTGTGAAAATTACCCATAAGCATAAATAATTTTCATTGTCAGTGTTGGCAGTTTAAATTATGATGCCTTTGCATATTTTTGTAAGTAGTATAAACAGTGGCAGAAAATTCTCTCTCTCTATGCCCGTCTCCATCTTGTTTATATGTATGTTCTAACTTATTGATTTTAACAAATACCTACTTGAAACACAAAGAAGTAAGTGCTTACAGATAGTCCAGACAACAGTGGAAAAACTACTATAAAATAACTTTCATGCATAAAAATAATTATAATTTATTAAGAGACAAGAACTTTAATAATGACAGATATATAAAACAAAATGTTTTGAAATTAAAATATATAAAAACATTTCCAAAAGCTTAACTAAACTGTCTGCAAAACAACTCCCTTTTCAAGAATATGGTACCATTATAATTTTTTTATAAAAAAATCTTAGTAAAAATGGACTCGGCTCACAAGTTGATTTCAGGCGGGCTCCTCTCATAAATGAAGCAACGCTGGCCTACAGCGTAAAAAAAGGTAAGAAGCACTAGAAAATTTTGACAAGTGCTCACAAGGCTTGGTAGCTCAATTAGAAGTGGACCTGACTTCCAAAGGATCCGGGTTCATGTCCCGCCGAAGAACAATTTTTGAGCAGAGTCGATTTTTTATTAGTATTCTCATAAAAATATATCATATAAGATAATAATAATATTTCTTACATTCACACCAATTAGCCTAGCCCAAAGAATGCACAAGTAAGGCTTGTGTTATGGATGCTAGGGTAACGGATACATATATGAAACATAGATATGTGATATTAATAGAAATAAACAGAGTGTCCCAAAAAATAGTGTCAAGCGAAAGTCCAGAGTTAGAGCACCTCTTGGAGTACCCGAATCACCCCCATGTAAGTTCCGCGATTATTCGTAGTTTTAGAGTAATAATTTTTTTTCTGTCTTTTTGAAAATTTGGATAGAAAGAACTTAAAAATTTTTAATAAATAAAAGTTGAACATATTTTAATGTTTTTCTTTATGCCACTGAATTATCTTTAGTGCTTCTTTTATGTCTAAAATAATCAGCTTCGTAACTTTAGTGGAAATTTAGAAAACAGTAGTGTAAAGTCAAAATTTGAATGTTAGTGAATAATTACTTAAAAATTCATCTTTAAATTAAAAATCTAAACAGGCGAATTCATGGTTTCTAAGTATGTGTAAAAACTTCTCTAGACTCTCTGCTTTCATAATAATTAAAAAAAAAGTACTTAATAGGGCTACTTTGGCTTAAATCGGCCATCAAAGACAGCGAGGTGAAAATTTCATGAAACTCGACTTCTGAATTTTTTATTTTTTAAATTCCAATTATTTATTAATAAACCAAAAATGATTGTAGAAAATCTAAAAATTTATTATTTGAATGTCAAAAATAACTGTTCCTGCTGCCATCTTTAATAACCTTTGAAGGTTTATTATAACTTAATAAATGAAACAAAACATTATTTTCAAAGTATTTATTATTCGATCGCTTAAAGAACGTTTTCAAAATGACGACCTTCGTGCTCAATACATATTCTACATCGTCTAAAAAAGTTTTCTTTTAAATTTATAAATGCAATTCTGTTGTTTTTTATTGTTTCTTCCGCTTGTCTTAATTTTGTTCTTAACACTGTGACGTTTGTAATGTCCTTGGCGTATACTAATTCCTTGTAGTATCTATAAAATCTATGGGGTTCAAGTCGGGGGACCGTGGCGGCCACGCAATGGGCCCTCCACGACCGATCCATCTGCCTGGAAATGTTTCAGACAAATGTTGTCTAACATTTCTAGCAAAATGGCATGGAGCGCCATCGTTTTGAAAAATCATATTTCTCCGCGTTAATATGTCTACATCTTCTAATAAGACGCCGAGATCACGTCGTAGAAATTGCAAGTAGGCCTCGCTGTTCAGTCGGTCCGGTAGTTCGAACGGACCAATCAGCTGTCCGTTTAGGATGCCTGACCACAAATTGATACTAAATTGTTCTTGGAAATTAGATTCCCTTGTGAGGTGTGGATTTTCAATACTCCACGAATGGAAGTTATGCGCATTAAACACCCCACATCGCTTAAAATGTGATTCATCAGTCCATAGAATATTTTTAAAGAAATTTTCGTTTTCAGCTTGTCTCCGTAACATTTCCTGACAAAATGCCACCCTTCTCGGGTAGTCTGCGGGCTTGAGCTGCTGAACTTTCTGGATGTGATATGGGTGAAAACGCTCTTGATGAAGTATTCGATGTGCTTGTGATTTCGGAATTCCGATTCGACGTTCTATTGTTCTTACACTAACTGATGGATCTCTCACCACTCCTTCGACCACTGATTGGACAGTATCTGGGTCACTCATTTCAGATGGGCGCCCCGATCTTCTACCTGGTAGGCGTCCTTCCATGTAAGAGTTATGTACTCTTAAAATCATGCGATGATCAGGCCAAGTTTCAGGCTGAGGTCCACCTCCATTTTGTACTTGCTGCCGGAACAACCTGGCTGCTTCAGAAGCATTTCCTATTGCATATCCATAAAGTAATGCATAAGGGCATATTCTTGCGATGAAAAAGACATCACAAAATGAAGAGCTTGAAAAGTCCGTTAAGAATGCCAAATTTGTCAAAATCCCGTATTCACACAAAACCAAATCGTAATCGCACTCAAGGTCCGTAAAGAAAGCAAAGTTCGTCAAATAATCACAAATGAGCGTATCGTACGTAAGGCGCAAACAAAAGCAGGCAAGCGACTGGCGCCAGAACACAATAGGCGCTCGGACTACACCCCCCGCCTCATCCCCTAGTCACAAAGAATAGCATTCCTCAGTTAAAGTTATCCATTTCGCCAATGAGAGTGAGAGAGATAGCAATAATGCGGTCTCTTTCATATCCTCTCACTCGGGCAATTTTTTGCAGGTAAGTACTGCGTTACATCCAACACTACAACCGATGTGATCCGCGAGAAAAATATTTAAATATGGGTTTCATGTAGTTAAGTTTTGCTAAATTGTAATTAATCTGAACCTAAGAAATTATAAAAAGACCAGATATTTTTTTTTTTATCATCTGATAGGTATTTGGTAAATTTTATGAAATTTTCACCTCGCTGTCTTTGATGGCCGATTTAAGCCAAAGTAGCCCTATTAAGTACTTCTTTTTTTAAATGATTATGAAAGCAGAGAGTCTAGAGAAGTTTTTACACATACTTAGAAACCATGAATTCGCCTGTTTAGATTTTTAATTTAAAGATGAATTTTTAAGTAATTATTCACTAACATTCAAATTTTGACTTTACACTACTGTTTTCTAAATTTCCACTAAAGTTACGAAGCTGATTATTTTAGACATAAAAGAAGCACTAAAGATGATTCAGTGACAAAAAGAAAAACATTAAAATATATACTTTTTTTTATTTAAAATTTTTAAGTTCTTTGGATCAAAATTTTCAAAAAGTCAGAAAAAAAAATATTACTCGAAAACTACGAATAATCGCGGAACATACATGGGGGTGATTCGGGTACTCCAAGAGGTGCTCTAACTCTGGACTTACGCTTGACACTATTTTTTGGGACACCCTGTATATAAACACCCATGACTCAGGTACAAATGCTCATATACATCACACAAACATTTGCCCCTTCCGGGATTTAAACCCAGGACCGTCAGTGCGAAAGGCAGGATCGCCACCGTTGCACCAAACTCGTCAATAGAATTGAAAATGTGAATTATTAAAAATCATAAACTTTAACATGTGAAGGAATTCTTATCATGACTTTAGCTGTATCCAGTCCTCAGCTTTAGTCTAAATTTCGGGAATACCGCATTAATTGTCTGTACAAGCACTGCTTACATTGGAACCAATCGAATGTATTTCCCCCCATCTGCCTTGATAAAGTTGCTTAGACTACACATATAAAGAAATAAGAAAGAAACATATATTTGTTCTCAATATGTATATGAAATAAAAAGAATAACAAATATAAAAGAAATAAACAATACAAGTTTCTTTTATAATTAACATAGAATATATATACAGGGTTAGCCAAAAATACCGGAACACCTAAATAAATCTTGAACCGAAAACATTTTCAAAAAAAAATTCAAACAAAAGTTTCTTAGATGTAAACAAGCTATCGTTTAAAAATATTCTGAAAATACAGCGTGCTCATTTTATTTTGGAAACCATGCTCATTTTATTAGGGTAACCAGTCATTTTTTTAAATACAACATCCTGTTTATTTTTACATTTTTCGATTATAAGATTAATTTTAAATATTTTTGTCTAAATTATTTTATTATAAAACGCACCATTTTTGAGTTACACATACCTGATCACTCCTGCATATATCCTTCATGATCTCCTCGCAGAAGAACTTGGATTTTCCATATGGACTTGTCAGCCCCTTACCGGTGGGGTGACCCTCGTTCAAGGGAAGATATTCCGGCTCCCCATAAACAGTGCAAGAGGAACTATATACCAATTTGTATACGCCGTATTTGCGCATCACCTGAAATAATATAATCAGCATAAATTCAAAAGTTTTGTGTTATTGTTTTTATAATGTGATCATATCCATCCAAAGATTGCGGGTTCGATTCCCGCTTAAGAATAACCTGTGAGCCAAGTCGAATTTTTCTAGTATTTAATTATAATTTATTATTATTATATAAAATTATTTTTATCTTATGATAGCATTGAAAAATGCGAAAAATATATTAAAACTAATTTGTTTCATCTTAATCGATTATCCAAACATTTGCAAAAATGTTTGTTTCGAATACGAGAGGATGTTCCTCTCATTGATGAGACAACGATGGCCTACAGCGTAAAAAGTAGAAATGTACTAGAACATTTCGACGGGTGTTCACAAGGCTCGGTAGCTCAATTGGGAGAGCATTGGACCGGACATCCGAAGGTTCGATTTTTTTTAGTATTTTTATATAAAAAAAAAAATTATATATGAACGAATATTTTGAGGTATTTAATCAGTCTTTTCAGAGACTCAAATCCGGGATAGTTTGGCTTCGAAAGTAGGTCAAACCTTTGGCCAATCTGGTCTTAAAATAATAATGCTTCTCATTTGTACACCAATTAGCCTATACCAAAGTAAGCACTGTAAGGCTTGTGTTATGGATACTAAGGTAACGAATAGACATACATATATAATACTAGAAAAAATCGACTTGAATCTCAAGAAAAATCTCTTTATTTTATAAGATAGCATTGAAAAAAATCCAAAAAATTGCATTGTGTGACCACATTATAAAAAGCAATACATCTTCCTATATTGGGTAAATACCTCAAACAAAGTGCATGTTCCGGTGATGTTCGCCTGGTAATACTCGAGTGGTTTTTGCACTGATTCCCCGACAGCCTTCAGAGCTGCAAAGTGAATCACGCAATCGATGCTGTGCTGGAACAAAACAGTTTCATTCCTGATTTTAAACTAATAAAAAAATGAGTTGGGTTTCCAGCTCGAAGGACCAATTTTTTTGTTAATTAACGTGTTAAGTATATAAGATGAAATGAAATGAAAATAACTTTATTCAAATGCACATAAACTAAATTGTTATGAATCGTTCAACATTTCTACCTACCACCTTTCAGGATATCTTTTAACAGACAAGAAGAATGGGCGCAAGTTACTCGTCAGCTTTAACAGAAGTAACGACATTTACAATATTATACGTCGTCAACATACTTAATCCACAAAAAAAACAAAATTATTCTGTTATCACAATAATAGTAGTGCTATGGTTTCATTACATCGTTGATTACAACAAAGTCAACAAGTATCTGTTCTAAGTAAGTATCCTTAAACATTGCAAAAATATAGAGGATATAAATGACAAATTTAAGAAGATGTCTTGTCATTGCCATTAATAAATAAGTAAATAACTTAGAAAGTGTTGTTTTTGTAAAATACATAATAAAAATTTATATGTACAAAAAAGTGTGATTGAACCAGATAAGCCACGGCGAATTAGTGATAAGAGAACTATAGTATAGGTATCAGTTCCTAAGAATCGTGATTATGGCCAACCTTATATATGGTGTTGCCATAAGAAATCATGACCATAAATCAAACTTTACTAACCGTTTCAAAAATTTTGCTCAACCCATCATGATCTCTTATATCGACATCGTAAAATTGTATAGTCTTATTGGTCAACTCCTCTATAATTCTCAATGGTTCGGGTTTCTTCTGCCCCTCTGCTCTATGGGCGTTGGACAGGTTGTCTACGACAACTATCTCGATGTCCTGATCCCCTTGTTTCTCCAAAAGTGCGGCAACGGTGTGAGAGCCGACGTACCCAGCACCGCCTGTCACTAAAATAGCTTTAGTCATGGCGCACCTGAAAAAAAAATTAAACTATGTAATTTTAAAAACATTCATATTGTTATATTTTTCTGTAAGATTTAAAATACGCCTAAAAACAACCATATCTCCGAGCCCTCATGTGGGATTCGAAGCCACGACCTTCGCTATCCTGACAACGTTGGTAGACGCGTCAAAGGGGTTTGAAGATTTTTGTATGGAGGGTGGCCCTAACGTCTGCCGCCATTTTGATTTTTTTTTCAAAATCGCGGTGCACAACGAATGTTATATATTTAGATGAAGGACACTTATACAAACCAAAAATGTTTTATAACATGATGTCCTAAAGCGTCACATTTCGGAGTTATTCACCAAAATTAAAGTATAGGTAATATAACAAATCATTATTATTAAACACATATCTGATTCTGAATTGTATTAAAAAGTTATTAATGAACTAAATCAATTATTGGTATTAAAATATTTGTTTTATTTCTTTGTCTGATTCAGATTAAAGGTAAAAACTTAAACAACATGAATTAACTACAAAATAAATAAATAAATTCGTTACGACAACTGTTATTTTTATCTTTTAATAACTCAGAAACGTGACGCTTTATGATGTTATGTTATATAACATTTTATGCTTGTATAAGTGTCCCCTATCCAAATATATGACATTTATTGTGCATCGCGATTTAAAAAAAAATTAAAATGGCGGCTGATGTAAGGGCCAAAACCTTGAAATCCCTTTACAAGCGTAGGTATATCAACTTCTACAATGAGATAATAAAAAAAAATGTTTATTTCGTTACCAAGTATTACAATTATTAACCGGGGTGAGTTCTCTCTATTAAGTGTGTAACACCTGTACCAGAAGGAACCACTCTTCCATAACATATTGTTTCTCATGGTAAGGTCATTCTATTACTAAATAACTAAGTTATACTTATACATGTTTCTAATATTCTAATAGTGTGTGTGTGTGTGTGTGTGTGTGCGTGTGTGCGTGTGTGTGTTGGAGAGTGAGAGTGTGAGTGTGTATCTGTCTATCATGGATGAGAGTGTTGTGCAAAATGGTTTGGTTCCAAATAAGGTAAGTATTTACTAAATTTTTAATAGGCTCTCAGTTTCAATATATCCCAGAGTCTTAAGCCATACCGTTAGCTTGAGCTTGCGGTTGTAGATGATAGACGCAAGGTGCAGATATTGGTTTCTAGCAAAGCTTGTGTTAGTACGCTGGACCAAAGCCACAGTGTCTTTTCTTCTCCGATTTATAATGCTAGGATTGTATGACAGTGATGTATGCTTCTTTATGACAGCATGTAAGATAAATAATTTACGTACAGTTAGCAGGTCTGAAAGAGAGTAAAGTAGCTCAGTTGAGAACTCGCGTTTCTTAAAAAACATAACCTTAATTAAGGTTCTTTGAGCTCTTTCAACTTCTAAGAATTTTGTTTTTAGTGCAACTCCCCACACTCTTATAAAATATATCACAACTGGTTGAGCTAAAGCAACATATATTTGTCTTAGCATCTCTTTGGTGGTCGTAATGTTTTAAAAATCCATATCAGCCTCCTCAGTCTAGTAGCAACAAGGTCAATGTGGGAGTACCATGAAAGTCTTTGGTCCAGCATGATGCCAAGATATTTTGTACTACTGACCTTGGGAGATGGATGGACATTTACAGATTGAGTGTTGACTCTGCAGGCAGAAGCTGTTATGGATTCTAATGTCGTGGCCAGTCAAAGGCTTTGTGTTGTTATAAATGGAGAAGCACATATAGTTGGTTTTGGTTGCATTTAGCGTCAGTAGGTTGGTATTTAGCCACTCAGCTATCACAGCGAGTCCAAGCTCTGCCGTCGACTTAAGATCATCCCAACTGTCAGCGGAAAAGATCACCGCTGTATCGTCAGCATATGAGTATGCTTGCATTCTGAATATACATATTGCATAGATCATTTATGTAAATGAGGAAGAGAGTCGGGCCCAGAACGCTCCCCTGCGGTACGCCGTAGGCCACACCCGCCCCCCCACTCACAAAACCACCGCCCCCCCACTCACAAAACCACCTATCTTTACTTTTTGCGTCCTATCTCTCAAGTAATCTCTCAGTATCTTCAGCGGCGCTCCCCTGATTCCCACTTTGTCTAATTTTTGGACAATAATGGAGATAAAGACAGTATCGAAGGCTTTTTTTAAGTCCAAAAACACCGTTAGACACTTGCGTTTTTTATCCAGATTATTAGTTATTATGGATGTCAGCGATTCCATAGCATCAACAGTAGATTTACCAGTTCTAAAACCATATTGTGAGTCAGACAAGATGTTATTTTTCTCCAGATAATTAATCAGTCTTTTATTTATAAGCTTCTCTATAATTTTTGAAATAGCAGACAAAACAGAAATTGGCCTATAATTGTTAATGTCATATCTATCTCCAATCTTGTACACTGGTGTAATTAAAGCCCCTTTAAATAGATTTGGAAATACTCCTTGGGAAAAGCAGAGGTTGACAAGGTGGGTGATAGACGGGACAACCACTTCTTTGGCTTGTTTGAGAAAATTGGTTGGAATATTGTCAGACCCCGGGGCACTATTTGATTTTAGGCTCATCAGAACTGCTTGAACCTCATCATCATCTGTATTTAGAAGAACAAAAGAAGAGCGCCGTGATGAAGACGGAGGGCTATTAATTGGTTTGCCAACATTAATTCGAGGTAAGGCACATCGTTCCATCAATGTTGAATGTTATCTACCTTCAACGTTGAAAGAAATATTTTTTCAAATATAGTACAACTATAATAATTGCAACGGTGTAAAGATAATAGAATAATGAAACACTTTTTAAATGTTTTATTAACGCAATGTGAGTGTTGCTTATTAAGTTAATCAATAAATGTTTTTTTAAGCATTCACAGTGCTATATTTCTGTAAGATAAAAAAATACGCTTATAAATACAACCAAATCTCCGAGCCATCGGATGGGATTCGAAACCAAGTCGTGGGTTATGATCCCGTTTTTTTAAAGTAAGGAAAGTTTGTATTTTATTTTATTTTTTACATTTACAATAACTTATTTCTATAAGATATAAAATATACATGTGAAATAACAACTACGCCCCCGAGCCCGCGCTTGTAAAAATGCATTAGAAAATTAACTTTACAAAATATGAATAAGAAGTATAATTAAAGCAAGTAGGAACGAGTGCTAATTTATCATATGTGTTATAGTATGTGACATTTTTATTGCAAAATTTCTTTTCCATTCCGTTCTGCGGCAATGCAAATTGAGTCATCTTTGATATGAGGGCAGTTATACAATATACTTCCAATATTATAACACCCGGCAGTATTTGTATACACTAAGCTTTAAACAATTACAGTTTGTTTTAAAAACATAACACGGAAATCATAAAGTTTGATTTAAATAATATGTGGGTAGCAAAATTGGTTTGTTTTCAAAATAAACCTTACGATATGGAAAACTTTCTCAATCGACAACATTTCACGATGAGATTTCAAACCCTATATTAAATACAGAGCTCACAAATCTCTATATATAAAAATTCCCTGACACAATGTTTGACCGCGATGAACTCCGAAACAACTCAACCGATTTGATGATTTGTTAAATTTTGCTAGATTTGTTCTGATTTAGGGCAAATGATAGTTTTCATTTTAATTTATAACACAGCACCGTAAACCCAAAATAAATAAGCAATATATATTTAATATGTGAACAAATAAAAAAACCATAGAAATAAGATGTAGGATCATATGTTCGGTAAAGGGGAAATCCATATTCTAAGATCACAGTGGTTTGTGTGTTTGTCTGTCCGCTTTTTTCCATTGTATCAATAACGTTACCATAGTAACGCGTCTACCGGACGCTAGATGGCGCTAAGGGAAAAATATTTAATAATAAAAAAAAATTAAGAATTTTGTCCACCCGTGCGAAGCCGAGACGGGCCGCTAGTATATAATCTAAGAACAGAAAACTGTTGTTTGTGTGTTTGTCTGTCCGCACTTTTTCCATTGTATCAATTAACGTTACCATAGCAACGCGTTACCGGGTCAGCTAGTGTCAATAATTAATTCTTAAGCTGCTTCTTTCCAAGAAAGATGTCATTGTGTGCGAATTTAAAATTGTGTAAACGTATATCTCCAACCCCTTCGTGTCTCAAAAGGCACTCTAAGACACTCTAAGTCATCGTTTGGGGCAGTTCGCAGCACCCAGCATTAAGTATTGTTTATGTTATGACCCATACTCTATACTATAATATTATTTTGTATTTACACAGACAAAAATAATCAGGTCAATTGCGTGATACCACTACTTCTCCATTCCGCGCATATCATATAACAACTAGTTCCTGTTAATTTATCTGTCAAGTGTTATCTGCATGTTACTTCATAAATGATGAATGTAAAAAAGGCGCGAATCAAAATTTGTCAATAGGTAGTTTTTGGACTTTTTGGCGGGAGCGCGAAGCGTCACTTTAATGGTTTTGGTTTTCTTGTTAAATTTTGTGTTGTGGTTACAATTAGTGTGTAATAATGGTGGGTTATTAACCATTGAGTGTTTCTGAATATGCTAAATGCTGGCTAAATGCACAAATTGTAAAAGCCATAAATAAAGAAAATAAAATAGGTATTTTTTATAGATACTCCAAAACGTTTGTCAACCTTTTACGTCATGGCTAATGAGCGCGTAAGTTTTTTTTTAATTCCTAAATAAACCTCTTTTATCTACCGAACTGCTAAGCCAAAACTAAGTTTGTTCTTTGTGCCTGTTAGCAAAGGTAATCTGATAGCAACACGTGTAAGTTAATATTTATGATATCTTTGATTAGAAATTTATTGCAGTTGTAAGTATTGAATACTTAAAGATAACAATTATCAGACTAACCCTGTATCTAACCACGGTGCAATCTAGCTTTACATTTGAACATAAGTATGGAATATTTACAGGCAAAGGTAACGTTTCATTTTGTGCCTGCACTTTTTGCAGTTATTTTTTGGAATTTAACTCGTTAAGAATCGTTTCATATGAAAAATAGATTGGTAGTAAAATCAAACGTGAACAAAAAGTGAAGAGTCACATTTCCTCTGCATAATATACTCGCACATCTTATAGCGCTCCCCGCTCCTCAGTCCCAAGCACACATTTACTCTCTTTTTCCTTCTTTCTCACTATAGCATTTAGTATACATGTACAATATCATAAATAATAAAGAAATAAAAAAAATAGAAACAATCATTAAAATAATACTATAATTTAAGTAATGCATATATTTTATCAAATTAATATTAATATATTAATTTATTTATTTCCTTTGCCTATTATATATATTTTAAGATAATCGTTTTTAAGGAGTAAACTTTAGTCACACTGAGCTGAGCTGTCCGATGAAAAAACGGGGACGGCGGAACAAGGCTGTGTAATGTTTCTAAAAGGAATATCTTGCTTATTTTTAATTAATCAGTTTAATTAATTATTTTAATAGGTAATACTCATGATTTGCAGCTTTGAATTTAGTAAAAACAAAACAATATGTTTTTGAATTTTTAAGTTAGAGGTTAAGCGATTACTTTGTGTAAATATTTATGGGTAACGGTGTTGACTGTTCAAATATTAAAAGGTTATTTGATGTTACTATGTGTATGTAATCTCCTTGTTCAGTTGTTAGTTGGCCGAAAAAAAAATAAAAAAAGTTATTTGTTCATCATTGAAAGTTACAGAGTACACAATGACGTCGATCCATAGTCAACTACAAATTAAATAAATTTCATATTTCCATAAAGCAAATAGATTCAGCGCAGTTAATATAAAAACACTTGCGGTGCACAACAATAAAGACGTTACAGATTAAGCCTTAAAGGGTTTGCAATAAGGTCAAAATTAACATGACACTGACCAGCAGTCACGTTTCTTGAACAACTGTCATAATAAGTAATAAAATGCGTGGCGTCCTCATTAGGTAAGAATGTGTACTTACAGTTTTAAGTAGGTAATTTATATTTAACGTGTCATACTCCGTGGTCGAGTGAATTGTAAATCGGTTTTTCATGGTGATACCACCCGAAGACCCGGGTTTGATACCCGGTCAGATCAATTTCGAATAAGAACTTTTTTCATATTGGCTCGGGCGTGGTTGAATTCTGATGTCGTATGTGATTTATAGAAATCACAAGTGATTTTGCTACTAAGCATGGGTTCAGACAGTTCAGAGCAATATATTTATTATGTGATTTATGTCTAATATTTATTAGTTTATTTATAAAAGTAAATCAAAGTAAATTAAATTGAATATACTTATATGTAATTACTTTAAATTCTTGTGTTGTTCATTCTTTTATATACGCATTAATTAATAAAAAAAATTGGGAACAATTAGTTTAAAGTAATGAAAATAATTCTCTATGGTATATCCTTAAATATATGATCAGAACTTCCAAAGTCCAAGATTCATGACTTTAATTACATTACCTCTAATATTTTTAACCATTCTTTTTCTTAATTGCAGTAAAGCATATAATCTGTAGTCCAAATATTCCTATATTTTCTTTATTTTTTATTCAAGGCAAAAGAAATAGGCACCCGATGAATATAAGCAAAATAGCGCATCAGTTTTTTGAATATATATAGTCTGTCTGTTATGTTTTCACGGCGAAACAGCTGAACTAATTTTAATGAAATTCAGTATGAAGGTATCTTGAACCCTGGGGACGGACATGAGCCGCTTTAAACAAGAGAAGAATCATACGTCCCTTTGAAAATTTAAGGAAACATAATATAACCCAATTTTATGCGAACGAAGTCGCTGGCAACTACTATCTAGTTGGATATAAAATATGTGACAAACTTACTACTATATCCATCACGCATACAGTAGTAAGATTATATATATATACGCTAGCGTGTAAGCAACAATATAGATAAAATATTGGCAAAGGTTATATATATAGGTTGTTAGGAACTGGCTGGCAAGCTGACCTTTTTTGTAAATAATATATATTTTTGAATTTCGAATGTAATCTATCAAGCTTACGTTATGTGTCAATCTAGTTTTTTTGGCATTGTAAAATTGGGTTTCTGTCTTTTCATATTCCTGTGTTTCTACTAAATTATAATTATTTTACCTTAATAATCATTTCATTGTAGTCTACTAGCTCACTCGTCGCTATCATAGGTACTTACATTACAACTAATTCATACCAATTTAATTATTTTATATCGACACAATACTATCTGATTGGATGTAAAAGAAGTGCTGTATCCATCATCCATCACGTATTATTTAAAAAAAGTTTGTGTTACCTCCACAATATAGATTAAAAATTGGCAAAGGTTAAATACGTAGGTACTTATTTTACAACTAATACATGTAAATTTAATTATTTTATTTCGACACAAAAAACACATTGCAATGTTTGCAGACGCTTACCTTTTTAAAAGACGACTAATTCGATTACACGCCCAACGTATCAAATTAATTAATCCAATGAACCAATGATACTTACAAACTTAATTTTCGCGCCGATCAAAATTTGTAAAATAAAAACTTTTTATTTTATTTCCGGCGGCGAGTGTTGCGCACAACGTCAGCCAGGTCACTGCGGAGAGCGAACAATATTGTTCACTTTATTCCTATTATATTTAGATTACCTTATCAACAGTTGTATCAAAGTTGTTGAACATTATTCATAGTTGTGTAATACCTGATAACATTGCAAAGATTAATGATAAACGTGCTGAACATATTCACGTTCTTGTAATATTAGGATTTGATTAACAATTATTTTTCTTTTTTTTAAATAAGTAAAGATTGTAAGTTTCTTTAGAGGAAGTAATCTGTGGAACTGCTCAACTGATTTTAAAAATTCTTTCACCAGTAGATAGCTACACTATTCCTATATTTGATTGTGTTTAAAAATTCTTGACGACAAGCAAAGTGGTTCAGTTAAAATTATAATTAAAGAAACTTGATAGATTAAATTTGCAAATTGAATTGGACGTATTTCCATGGTAAGGATCCAAACCACAACTTCACTTAAATTGACGTAAGTATACCAAAATGGCCTTAATGTAATAATTGTATATGTAATAAAATGGCCTTAACTGTAGCAAAATGTTAGAGCGAAGGGTCATTTTCTACTTATGCTACTTTTTATTTGCTACAGCTGTTTTCGTGACGTGAAAGTATACCATTTTGGTATACTTACGTCAATTTAAGTGAAGTTGTGGGTTGGATCCTTACCATGGAAATACGTAGGTACAATTGTATGTCACCTTTTCTTAAAATATTTTAATAAAAGGTTTTTTAAAATTTCAGATATCAGTAAATTATTTATAATATTTTTAGTCCATTTATATAACAGTCATAAAAAACACAAGACAAATAATTATAAATAAGAAATATGGAGCGGTCTCATACACTATATTTCCTTTGCTAAAATATTATTATTAAGCAAACGGTAGGCAGCTGTGACAACTGATAAAGGCCTGTATCCACTGTAAATATTAACTTAAAAATTGCAACATGCAACATTTTTCACTTGGCAATATTTTTTTAATATCCAAAGAGACATTACAGTCTTTAATTTTAATACAAGTAACCTAGGAGGCGGATTAATATTGTTCATGTTTAGCATTGTACTTTAAATTATATATGTAAGATTATTATTATATTTTCTATTATTTTGGCACTGGCATCTGGGTTCATTCTTTTTACTGCATTTACATCCATAGAGAAGGCCTGTGTCCCAGCTAGGCTTGCCAGATGGCTGGGAAATCCGGGAATGTCCCGGAATTTTGAGTCTTTCAACGATGTTCATAAGGCTTGGTAGCTCAATTAGGAGAGCATTGGACCGGACTTCCAAAGGTTGCAGGTTCGATTCCCGCCTGAGAATTTACTTGTGAGCTGAGTCGATTTTTTCTAGTGTTTTACTATTAAAATAATTTATTTTCTATTGATTATAATTTATTTATCAAATTTAGATTTAGATACATCACTTAGCAAAAAATATCAAATCATTATAAGGTTGTGCTCAATTTGGTTTAAGTTTATTTTATCTATCACCAAAACTTAATTAATAAGAGAAAGATATTGTTAATTTTTTCAGTTTATTAAGATTTAATTTATAATTAAGTATTCATTGTCCACCAAAGTTTAATTTTATTGATAAGCTAAGTGCTCCATTTTATTCATATTTAACATGTTGATTTACTACCAAAGTTTTAAGTCTAAGCTTCATCTTAAAATTATAACTGGCATTAATTTCCTACTAAGTATGTACATGCCTTTCTAATAAAAGTATGTACCATATTTGAAAATAAATGGCATTTGCCTTTGTTAATAGAATTATAAATCCTTTGAAAATAAAAAACAAGATAGTTGTACTATGGTTATGACCTGACACCTTTGTCGTAGAATTGTCCCGGATTTGATGAGTTTCTATCTGGCAACCCAAGTCCCAGCATTGGGGACATAAATCTTTATATATATATAATTCTTCTGTGAGTGTGTATGTCACTGAACTCCTCCTAAACGGCTGGACCGATTTGAATGAATTTTTTTGTGTGTGTTCAAGGGGATCTGAGAATGGTTTAGATTCACAAATCAGTCCGGCAGATGGCACTGCAGTCGGCACAGCAACGCGTGGCCGGGACAGCTAGTATACTATATAGTATTATTAGAAAATTTACAGGAGCATGTGAAAGATAAGAAATACAAGTTTATAGTACAATCTGAACAAATATTATTGACTCTTACTTTCTGATAACCTTAAGAAAGAGTGTCAATGAAGGAAAAATTTCATTATGAGTAATAATATTAGCCACAAATAAATATATAATTATAAATACAAGTAAATATTTTGTCATTTCTCATGTGATTGATTGATGATTGATCATGTGATTGATGAATCAGTCACACTGATAAAAGTCATCGGTGCATGCAGGCTTTTATAGCACACATTAATTTTATGATAAGCTTACAACAAGCTGACCATACCCAAATAACACAAGCATCCATTTGAATAAATCTATTGTCACCTTATAAATTTAAATAAAACTTATGTATGTCTTAAGCTTTTATTTAAGTTCACTCAACATCTTGCAGCAAATTGTTATTTCAAAACTCATTTTAAAACTTTACACAGAACAACAGTTGGACATTAGTTGAGCTAAAAATATCTTTAAAATGCATTCAGTTTTAAGGCAGTCAGCCAAAATGCTGCTATAGAGCTTTCAGGTGTTTTTGCTGCATTTACTTTTATTTTTAAAATTAGTGTAATAGCTACTGCAAACCGCAAATTAAGAGTATTTCACACAACAATGTGTCATATTACGTATCTATGTATCATATATTTATATATGCCTTTCCATTACCCTAGTATCCATAATACAAACCTTACAGTGCTTACTTCGGGCTAGGCTAATTGGTGTGAGAATAAGAAATATTTCTTTATTTATTATCTCATTCCCTCACAACTGCATATATTGCTGTTGCAATCTCATAGACAATGGGTATTGATCTCAGGTACGGATAGCAGGACTGTCAGCAAACAAAAAAGTAACAATAGATTGTTGTATGATATTCTCTTTATAAATGATAATTTCACCATAAAGCACCACAACTATACAATATTTATAATTTTTTATATATTTTATGCATTTTCAATGCGATCTTATAAGATAAATTATTATAATAGAAAAATACTAGAAAAAATCGACTCGGGTCACAAGTGAATCTCAGACGGGAATCGAACCCGCAACCTTTGGAAATCCGGTCCAATGCTCTCCCAATTGAGCTACCGAGCCTTGCAAACACTCGTCGAAATTTTCTAGTACATTCCTGATTTTACGCTGTAGGCCAGCGTTGTTTCATCAATGAGAGGAACATCCTCTCGTATTCGAAAGAAACATTTTTACAAATGTTTGGCCAATCGATTAAGATGAAACAGCCATGTTAGATTTATAATTTTTTATATATTTTATGCATTTTCAATGCGATCTTATAAGATAAATTATTATATTATAAGATCTTATAAGATCGCATTGAAAATGCATAAAATATATAAAAAATTATAAATCTAACATGGCTGTTTCATCTTAATCGATTGGCCAAACATTTGTAAAAATGTTTCTTTCGAATACGAGAGGATGTTCCTCTCATTGATGAAACAACGCTGGCCTACAGCGTAAAATCAGGAATGTACTAGAAAATTTCGACGAGTGTTTGCAAGGCTCGGTAGCTCAATTGGGAGAGCATTGGACCGGATTTCCAAAGGTTGCGGGTTCGATTCCCGTCTGAGATTCACTTGTGACCCGAGTCGATTTTTTCTAGTATTTTTCTATTATAATAATTTAACTATACAATAAATTTAACAAATTATAAAAAATCAAAAACTATAATAATAGAGATATCAAAAACGTTATTTACACATGTCTTAAGTGGTACAATTATGGCAGTATTGAAAATATTTTATGGAATCAATGAGTAAAGAATTTGTACTAGTGGTAGTTTAACAGATTTGGCTTATTTTAGAGATTGTCATACATATTTTACAACTTAATATTAACATCTAAATCTAAAATTTGCTTGAAGATTGAGTAGTTAGATAGTTAGTATAGAATATTTTTATTATATTTGTTATTTAAAATTTGAAGTGTGATTTTATATTTTTATTTTCTTTTTGTAATGGTTTATTAATAATTAATTTTTTTATTCTGAAATGTGTCATCTTAAGGGGAGGACTCTGTTTTCCAGAACACAGGGAAATGTCTAATGACAGATAAATCAAATAATTGTTACAATTTTAATAGATAATAAAGCATAATTCTTATATGAGTTTACAATAAAACCATAATACTTGCATTTAAATAGTGCTGTTGTACTGCAAGTGGTATTATGGATAACTTAATTTAATTGATTGTTAGTCTGATTGCAATAATACCTAATAATATAATATTAATATTTACTTATTTATGTTGGGTGTTTTCTGCCAGTTTTAATTTATTTGAATGGGGAGTAAACTGTTATTTTATCTGGGAACTAAAACAAATTACAGCTAAATTAATTTTTATTTTATTTATCACAATTCAAGAAAACGAGAAAAATTTTTCAATTGAAAATTTAGTGATTGTTTGGACAATTTCTTAATGTCTCAATTTCCAAATGAATCATTTTTGAATAGTTCAGTGTACGGTCGACGACACGACCTACATTTAATTTGTTTAAAGTCATCATTTTCAACATAATTCAGTCGGTCTACATTCAACTCGCGACTCATCAATTAGCGTTACATTCATTACGCAATAAAAGTTATTTTAAGTTATTTCAAACTTTATCACTCATCTCCTTTGGTGTGTGACCATTCAACTCATACATCAAATTGGTCCTTCGAGCCGGATTTGTTTTTACCGAGTGCATGTGACCTAGATATTCATATTCCGCAATAAACTGTTTATATTGTTTTGCGATATTTTCTTGTCTTTGGAATTTCTTTTCCAATTGATAGAATTGAGCTACCGCTTTTGTTCTTGATTGACCCAATTTTTCGTCGACGTCTGGGTGCAAGGGAAGTCTTACCACATATTCACCATCGGGTCTACGTTCTGTTGTCGATTGATATAGTTGAATACAATATTGATCTTCCGCGGACATTACTTCATCATCTGTAACATCTTCAATCAACCAAAACCGCGAATAGTCTTGTTCGTTTGCTATGATAACATTGCAAAGGATCGCCCTTTCAGTGTTCGTGTTACCGCATAATATCCAACCGAATCGCGTTTGTTGCGCAATCGGTAGCGAATCATTTTCTTTTTTATTCCCGCCATTATGATTGAAGGATAAATATCGGCTCCTAATAAAAGATCGATTGGACGACTTTTGTAAAATTCGGGGTCAGCGAGTTGAACGTTTTGAACATGATTCCACGACGGTTTTGAGAAGGATCTGTTAGGTAGGTTATTTACCATTTGATTCATTATGTAGACATTAGTGTTAAGACAAAAATCATTATGAATGCAAGTTAAATTTATGTTAATAAAACCTTTACACGTATTTTCCCTTGCTCCCACTCCGAATATAATTCCTTTGCACCATTTTCGCTTCAAGCCTAGTACCTGGGCGGCGTTTTCCGTGATTATTGATGCTTGTGAACCCTGGTCAATAAGAGCACGCAAGATTTCATAACTTCCATCCGCTTTCTGTACCTTTACCAGGGCTGTCGCTAGCAATATTTCACTCGTATCGCCTTGCGAAACATTAATGCTGTTGGAATGCTGACTCTGCTGTTCATTTTTCGAATGCATTGGGATTATACTTTGATTATTTACGTAGGCATCATGTAGTAAAGTATTATGATTGCCTTTACACACACGACATTTACTGCCATTACATTCCTTATTATCATGTCTTCTAAAGCAGTTTTTGCATAGCATAATTTTTTCAATAGTTTTCAATTTAGTTTGTGGCTGCATATTGAAAAAGGTTTTGCAATGAAAAATGCCGTGTTCTTGTTTGCACACCGGGCATTGACCTGGACTAGTTTTTGACTCAGTTTTAACAGAGTTATGATTGCCTTTATTTAATGAATTATTTTGATGGCTACTAAATGATTTGTAGAAAAACTGCTTCTTTTGACCAGTTTTGTATGTTTCTGGTTGTTGAGATGACTTTGTAGACTCTGGTTTTCGTTTAGACATTTCCAGGGACGTAAATGTGTTTTCTAGAAAATTCAAAAGCTCTTGTAACGTTGGAAGGTCTCTTGGATTTTTTAATGAAATGATGTAATCATTGTATGATTCAGCGTCCAGCTTGTTCGACAAGATATATACTATTAAAGGATCCCAAGTGCTAATGTCTACACCTAGAGCCTTTATGGCGTTGAGACACTCATTGGCGGTGTCATGTATTTTCTTTATAGATGCTGCTGATTGATATTGCATAATTGGAAGGGACATTAAGATATTAATATGAGAGTTGAAAATAAGTTTTTTATTATTGTACCTGTGGTTCAATATATCCCAACTTATTTGGTAATTTTCTGAGCTAATATTGAGGTGTTGGATTAGTTTCTCTGCCTCCCCCTTGAGTTTGCCTTTAAGGTACTGCAATTTTTGAGCAGCCGACAAAGAGTTATTGTTATGAATGGATTCTACAAACAAATCCTTAAAAGATTCCCATTGATGGTAATTCCCACTAAACGAAGGGATATCAATTTGCGGTGTTGATTTTTCTCTATGAGATTGTGACCACATCTTACTATTAATAGACTTCTTCACAGCAATATACCTATCTTCGTAATGCGCGAAGGTCTGTTCATATTGCTGTGAAGAAGTCTATTAATAGTAATTTTCCATTCAACTCATACATTCAGTATAAACAAAATGTAGGTCTTACTTACCCATTAGCGAGAGTCTTCATTTTTTCATTTACTTGAGACAGAAATATATAAGATATGAAACTTATTCAAGCATTTTGAAATTTGTTTATAGTGCACAACTATACAAATAGTGACGAACCGGCTAGATAAACATTCGGATCTATGGTAATAATTCTATAATATAAACTATTTTATGAAAGAACTAAATCCGTAATCAGCTGAAAATACACTAAAAGGAAATTCATAATAGGTCAGTAGAATTTATATTACATTAATATAATTGCATTACAATACAAATAATGTCAATGTCAAAATAAACAGTTTGGGTGAAGATTTTTTTTAATAAGATTTTATGGCTTGGTACTCAGAACAATAACTAAAGCTATAGAAGTCGCGCTAAAATAACAACACAATACGTTAGTTCGTACTATTTTTACTTATACAGTTGCAAATGTGTAAGAAAGAAATAAGTATACAGATTTTCTTTCGTAATTTACAAGGTCGTCACTAGTTTCCCTTACGTCAGTGATGCAATGGCATCGATATTACTATCGATAAAAATAAAATCAAAAACATACTTAACATTTTTCTTATGCCGTCGGTATAACCGTATATTACCGTCCGTTCTAGTGTCATTGACATACGTCAATGACATACGTCTAGTGACATTTGACATACGTCAATGACATCCGTTCTAGTGTCATTGACATACGTCAATGACACTATAACGGACGGTAATGTGTCATAATAAACACGTGTAGAATCTTCAATATGAACATTTTATAATGCAGTATTCATGGGTAGAATTTTTGGCCCGTACCAATTTATTTATTAGAATTTGCGTGTATCTAGAGAAACCAGGTAGGTACAGTTAAAAAATTGCACCTTGTATAGGCATATCCTATTAGGCTACATGTTTATATTTTAAATTAGACCTCTAGCTCTAGTACATTGGTGAACACTGCATTTAAAATTATATTTTTTATAGGTATAGATTAAATAGAGGAAAAAAAAGAAAATTAATTAACAATAACTATTATTTTTTACATATTTACTTATTGTTTACCTATTTTTCTATACTACTCTGTCAAAAAAGTACCGGGAAAAGATCAATAATATACAAAATGTTTGTTATTCGTCCAAATTTATTTTATCACCTTCAAAGTATGCTCCTTTAGAAACGATACACTTACGCCAACTTAATCCAATCATCAAAACATTTTTTAAATGCTGTTTCGGGAATTCTCGCCGCGAATTTTTGTCATTTTTGTTTACACATTCTAAAAGTGTAGGTATTCGGCTTGAACATATTCTTGTTTCAATTTTTCTATCAATTTGTTATAGAGTTGAGATTTCTTCGCGTTGCTCCTTAATGTTCTCTTTGTTAAAGTGTTTATTTTGCGAAGACGTCACTTGCTGGTCTTTTTAACCCTTTCTCTTTATTTAATATTCCAATTTGGTTTTTATAATCTGCTAATATTTTCTGTAAATTAGATATCAGTTCAGAGATATCGGAATCAGTATTTGTTTCAACTGTGGTCATAGATTTGGGGCGTTTACTTGGTGGTTCATAATTCCTTCTGAATGCGATAGTGGTTTCTGAAACACAAAAATATTATTGTAAATAAGCTATCATTATTATTTGGGATACACGCTGCCAAAATGTTAATTAAAAATCTGAATATTTATTGGTAGGATCGAAATAATTATATGACAAAGCAAGACTTAGATAATGTTTGGAATAAAAAAGGAGCAATTTCATGTTCTGTAAATGTAACGTGGGTATAGCATTTGCTTTCAGCCGCCGAAATTTAATGTTTTCATGTGACTCAAATGACTGCAATCTAAAATGTTTCGAACAAATCTGACTGTGCGCTTTTGGTGTCCAATTGCTCCTTGATATACGGTGTATCCATTCAGTTCTAATAGGTTCATCTTTGGGAAAACTAAAGCAAAAAGTAAAAACCAAAAAAGGAGACATCGATAACAAAAAACACATCACTATCATACTATCATATACAAAACAGAAGGCATGAAAATAAGACAATTTAAACTGAAACTCATGGAGAAATCTATTTGTAATATTAATTTACTACAATTTTCTGAGTATACCGTTGTTATATTGTCAAAATATGAGAATTCAGGAACAAAACTCACCGATGAAATGATAACACCTCATCCGTATTTTCTTTTCGTGATGTATGAGACTTGCAGTCTGGAACAACACAAGCCATCCTGGACGCACACTCTAAGATGTCTGAAGCGTCTTTATGCACACTTTCCTGTTATTTTATCACGAACTTCCTTGCAAAATAATAAAATTTCACGCTAGCCGCTCACAAAGCTGTTCGGCCACTGTAATACGACCGCATTGAATTTAGTCTTACTTCACAAACAACGTTCATCAAAGACGTACTTTTAATTTGGTAGTATAATATACAACCAAATTACAACCATTTGACATTTGTACTTTGAGAGTTTGTGACAATATCGTTAAAATAAAACCTTACAATTGTTGTCTATTTCGCTCTTACCCATGACCTATGTTAGATTACTTTAAGTGAATACGAGAGCTGTTATACAGTTTTTATTTTAGCGCGGCTTCTATAGCTTTAGTTATTGTTCTGAGGCTTGGTATCTCTCTTTCAAGCCATGTCATCATATTCAGTAATTTCTTTTCTTAATCAGATGCTGTAAAATGAATGAAGATGAGATGAAGATGCTGTAAAATGAGGGCTAATCAATAAATAATTAAATAAAGGGGTATTTCTCTAGGTTTCAGTAAAGCTGTGAGAACTTAACTGAAATTTTATTAAATGAAAGCTATTAAATGAATGGGTAATGAAATTACCAATTTTCCTAAGTTACATTGAAGCGTGGAGTAAAACCCTCTCCGTGAACTACTTTTAAAGAGTGTGAAAAGACATTATCTGCTGTGCTCATTCGTGAATATGTAGACACACTTAATGGTAAGAAATCCACCATTATTAAACACTATCAACTACCACTTCACTTTTTTTTTACAAGAATACCGAAAACAGATTAAATGACACCGCTATTGTCCTAGTGGTTATTTCACTATTCGTTCATCATCAATTAAATAAGAAAAAAATACTGATGATAAGGCTGTATTTATTCAATAATCTAAGCCGATCCTTTTGGGAAAACTTAAGTAAGAAAAAATTTATTACAAGTTCTATAGACGTCAGTTTGTTATAGAATGAAAGACTTTTTGGCGGGAGCGGGAAGCGTCACTATGGTGGTCTTGTTAAAATTTGTGTTGTGGTTGATATTAGTGTGTAATAATGGTGGGTTATTAACCACTAAGTATTTCTGTATATGTACGAGTGTTTGCAAGTGAAACAAAACAATGGATGGTGTCTTTTCGCTCTCTCAAGAAGTCCACGAGAAATTTTCAGTAAAAACCCCACATCTTTACTGAAACCTAGGTTAAGGTATTTCACTTTTCATTCATCATCCATTGATAATCTATTATTCATATCATTTATATATCAACTCTTTAAACAAGAATGGACATAATATGAAGAAATGGCTCAAAGGTCTATGTAACCAAGCCAAAACCCCTTATAAAAAAAATATATATAGAATGAAAAAGTACTAGTGCTGCCATTATAGAAAATTACATCTCTGCTTAAGGTGTTTTGTAATTTTTTTGGAACTGATAGACGTGTGTTTGAATATTTAATTATATGATACATTTTGAGATAACGGGTTTAAGTAAATATTGTACAGGAAGCGATACATTTTCAATAAGTGACAACCTAGATTTTTATTATAATTTTTCACCATACAGCAGCAGTGTATATATTGCGTACAACAATCATCGTATGAAAAGAGTTGAATATAAAACATAACATTTAGCTCACCCCTTCCGGCACCCATAAACCTTTAATATAACTTTTTCAAAGCCAGATAAGCACAACAATCTAATTTTAGTAATGTATTGTAAATGTTAATAGAAAAATACTAGAAAAAAATTATTCGGCTCACGTGTTATTCTCAGGTGGGGCTGGAACCTTTGGATGTCCGGTCCACTGCTCTCCCAATTGAACTACTGAGTCTTGTGAGCACCGTCGAAATTTTCAAGTACTTGTTATTTTTACTCTGTATGCTAGTGTTACTTTATAAATGAGAGAAATATCCTCGCTTAAGTCAATTAATATTAGATTTTCAAAAATATAAATAAGATAAATTATAAAAGACGATTTCATCTTAATCCATTGTCAACCTATTTATATTTTTTTCTTTCATGCGCCCGTTCTTCTGTGGGGTTATTCACAACCGTTGGAAAGTGCTCTTTCCGAATCCGTGCGGAAACTTTTTGAATGTCACCTCCATGAGCTATTCACAAATCCGACATCGGAAACTTTTGACAATGTGTTTCGGAATGAAGGCTGCATCTATCGAATTCGAATCCGACAGCTAATTGGTGGCGGAATCTTTTCCGAAAGAAAGAAAAAATTAAAATAAATAAATTATTTTGCCTTTACTACTTTATTACTTTCAAATTAATATTTGTAAGTAGTATGGGGTAAGTTTGTAACGAGGCGCCATAGCTATATTGGCGACTCGTTGCTTTCATTGCGCTCTTCTCTGGCCATTTTTCATATTTTCTTTTCTCTTCGTTTGCTATTTTAAATTTACTGTCTGTCTCTGTTTCCTATTTTAAATTTACTGTCTGTCTCTTTTTATTTGTTTTGTTCGAAGTTTATTCTTACCAGAGTCAGCGCGTAGAGTGGTTGACTCACCGATAACAAATTATTTAAATATATTTATAGTGCTGAGCAGTTATAATAAGCTCACAAGTATAATAAGCTCATAAGCATAATTCACAAGTTTTCCTGTATATATATTCTGTACCACCAGTTCCTGTTTATAAGTCTATAAGTTTCTTTAAGGCACTATTGTAAGTAGCCCTACCTTTTATAATATGTTTTTAGTGATAAATGTGAAATTGTTTTTGTATTCAGTGTAATTTACTTTTTTTTATATAATTGTTTCAGTTGTGCCTTAATTCCTTAAATATAAAAACAAGTGACCTTTTTGTGTGAGCTTTTATTTCTCCGGCGGCACCCGTCACACTGGCGCCTCAACGTGTATAATAACCAGTCACCAACCAGTCAACCAGTACCGGCGAACCGAAAGAAAACTAAAATTTTTGAAGATCATTGTATGTTGTGTGTGATTTTTTAATTTTTTCCAAATTCTAAAAGGCTTAGTCGCCCCCCACTGTTTTATCGGCCATATTATTAACTTAATCATCTCATCTCATCTCATCCCAATCCTCATTTTATTTAATTTATAGTAGTTGACAATACAACTACATCACTACACAAAACACTTACAAGACACTTTACCCAACATTTACTACATTTTACAGACAAGAAACTATACGCGGTTTCGAAAGAAACCGACACAAAATTGTTGCTGATTCTGAGCGTCAATGTATCACTCAGATCAGTGCAATTAACACTTACGGGCAGTGCTGAGAGGGAGTACCTCCAGTGTATCCCACATACAAGTCTTAGATTTGGCTAGGCACTTTCCTGGAGGCAATCCGTGCCGACTATCCAGAGGTTCCTACCAGTCTAAACTTGAACACTACACCTACCTAACACTAGTTTTATTAAATTTATCTTAGTCTTACTTAACCAGTCCTTGTATAATAGATTAGATAGGAAAAAATTTATTAGAGATTTAAACAACTTTAGTTTCACTCTCCTTTCAACTCATCACATATCATCCTATCACTTAGACTATTATAATTTATAGTAGTCACATAACAAACACGCAACTACACACTACACTTACAGTACACTTACCCCACATTTACTACACCCATCAGACAGTAAAACTATACGCGGTTTTGAAAGAAACCGACACAAAATTGTTGCTGATTCTGAGCGTCAATATATCACTCAGGTCAGTGCAATTAATACTTACGGGCAGTGCTGAGAGCGAGTACCTCCAGTGTATCCCACATACAAGTCTTAGATTTGGCTAGGCACTTTCCTGGGGGCAATCCGTGCCGACTATCCAGAGGTTCCTACCAGTCTAAGCTTGAACACAATACCTACCTAGCACTAGTATTATTAAATTTATTTTAAATCATAACTGTTTTTAAGTAGTTTTTAAATAGCTAGAAAATTAGAAACCTCTTTTTGAAACACAATAATTTATTTTTAATAACACTATGAATCCATCACTTATAAATAAACCTGAGCTTGCATATGAACTTGTCTCCGCTCAATTGAATTTCCATCTGTCGCAACCGCTGAGGAATTACGAGAATTACTAAATCCAATAATAGACTCAGATTGTTCTATTCTTTCCAGTCCTTACTCCATTGAACGTGATCTTGATAAAATCAAAAACATTCTGCTTATGGTTTCTTCATGATTAATTTATCAATACGTTTAAATAGATTAGAGATTACTACATAACATAAATGACTTTTGCAAAACTTCAAACAAATTTTTCATCCATGACAGCCTGTCAATCAAATTTTAAACCTCTTCTGTCCAACAATAACATAACTACGAACTCCTGGCACAAAATTTACTCAAAACTCTTTAGACCTAAAAAAATTCTTTTATTACTTACTTTTTCTTATTCTAATTATCTCTTCTATAACTTTATTATTACTTTTATTTACGTTTATACTATATATTACTTTTATTACGTTATTACTTTTTCTCCCAACTATATTTCTCTATCGTTATTACTTTTCCAAAAAAATATTTTTTATATATATTACTTTTATACATACTACTATTTACAACTCATTCATTCACTCATTCTATTACAACACATAATAATTACTATACATTAACTATCTTCATAGAAGAAATACTTAATTATACAGTCTTAGTCTTCATAGAGGGCATTAATTTTTCCGTCTTCATAGAAGGCATATTTAATTTCTCAACCGAGAATAGAACCTCTTAGTCTATTGTTAAAGCCTCATTATACATCTTGAGGGAATTTTTTCTTCCAGCGGGTTGTGACTGGTTAAATAAGCCTACACTAATTTATATTTTTCATCCAGCGGGTTGTGACTGGTTAAATAAGCCTACACTAATTTATATTTTTCATCCAGCGGGTTGTGACTGGTTAAATAAGCCTACACTAATTTTTATTTTTCATCCAGCGGGTTGTGACTGGTTAAACAAGCCTACACTAATTTTTATTTTTCATCCAGCGGGTTGTGACTGGTTAAGCAAGCCTACACAGTTTTATTTTTTCACCCAGCGGGTTGTGACTGGTTAAGTAAGCCTTCACTAATTTAGGGAGCCAGTTGAGTATTCAATAAATTTTGGATACTCTACCGCGTGGAGTCTGGTTGTCTTATTAAATCAACCATGACCGTTGACTGAAGTATGTTCTGGAAGTATGAAAGTGATGCATGTAAGGAAAGTGATGCATGTAAGGAAAGTGATGCATGTAAGGAAAGTGATGCATGTATGGAAGCTGGTCTCCTTATTTCTTTTCATTTTCACAATTCTCACCTCATCCATTTTTATTAAAGATATTTTTTTTATATAAAATGGTCACTTATTTTTACATAGTTTTATGAATTTTTTCTTCCAGGGGGGAGCGGGTATTGTAACGAGGCGCCATAGCTATATTGGCGACTCGTTGCTTTCATTGCGCTCTTCTCTGGCCATTTTTCATATTTTCTTTTCTCTTCGTTTGCTATTTTAAATTTACTGTCTGTCTCTGTTTCCTATTTTAAATTTACTGTCTGTCTCTTTTTATTTGTTTTGTTCGAAGTTTATTCTTACCAGAGTCAGCGCGTAGAGTGGTTGACTCACCGATAACAAATTATTTAAATATATTTATAGTGCTGAGCAGTTATAATAAGCTCACAAGTATAATAAGCTCATAAGCATAATTCACAAGTTTTCCTGTATATATATTCTGTACCACCAGTTCCTGTTTATAAGTCTATAAGTTTCTTTAAGGCACTATTGTAAGTAGCCCTACCTTTTATAATATGTTTTTAGTGATAAATGTGAAATTGTTTTTGTATTCAGTGTAATTTACTTTTTTTTATATAATTGTTTCAGTTGTGCCTTAATTCCTTAAATATAAAAACAAGTGACCTTTTTGTGTGAGCTTTTATTTCTCCGGCGGCACCCGTCACAAGTTTATTATCTTTTTTCGTTTTAAGTGCGTTGTTAATGCTTATTTCATATGCATTACTGGAATTAATGTTACATTCAAATCTTAAAAAATGTTTATATTTAGTACTTTGATATTTTTTACTGTACTAGCCCAAAACCTACCATTTTATAACATTCTTTGTAAATGCGCTTTACTATTGCAAGTTAGCACTATAAATAGTCTGTGCATACGGATTCGGAAACTTGTTTTCGATAGGATTTGTGAATAACGTTTTACAATCCGTTCGGGAACAAATTTGACATTTCGAATTCGGAATGTATCGGACACGGAAAGTTTCGGACGTTTGTGAATAAGTAGCCTTGTCAGGTAAAAGACACCCTAAATAATAAATAAATAGGAGGTAAAAATATGGACGTTTCAAATGAACTTATTTTTAGTGCAAAATGCATTAATTTAAGCTTATTTTATTTTTTATATGTGTTTTTCCATCAGAGAACGGATATTGGCTAATTTAGAATATCGGAAGCCACATTGGAAAATGAAATATGTACGCTAGCAACACACGCATGTTGTCTCTTTCTCTCCCGTTAGGGTATTCAAGGTAGTTGTCGTTGTTGAATTTTCTGTATTTTCTACAAAATAAAACATTTTGTCACACAAATATTGTATATTTACAAATATTTTGTTAACTAAGATTATATACGTGTTTATGATTTTCGTTTCACGGTAATGATTTTTGAGATATATTCTGATGACAGTCGTTGTCCTATCTCCAACGTTGTTTTGGTTGCCGAAAGTGATAAAATTTTGCTAAAATCTATCTATTCACAAGAATAGTGCTCAACTTAATGCATAGTGTTCCCAACAGTGTATTAGAAAGTGCATAATTTTAAGCTTATGCACTAAGAAGTGTAAGTGAAATTCTAACCTATACGATGTAGTGTGTAAGTATCGGTGATTGCATTTTTCAGATGAGTACGAAAATTATCAAAGCTGGCGCCGTGGAGGCGGATCCCTTCGAGACTTCGATCTCGCAGGCTCTGGTCGAGTTGGAGACGAATTCCGACTTGAAGGCACAGCTTAGGGAACTCTACATAACTAAGGCTAAAGAAATTGAACTACACAACAAAAAGGTACAATTTTTATACTCACACTAGTGTCATTAGTTCAGTTCATACTTTCTTATTTAATATAAATATATCTTTTGTTACAGTATTATGATTAAACTTCTCTGAAACGGCTTGACCGATTTTTATGATTTTTTTTGTGTCAATTGCTTGAACAGAATAGGTTGTAAGCTATATTTATACCCCTAAGTGATAAGAGTGGTCCGCTTATCCACGGGAACTAATTCACTAGCAACAGCTAGTGAATGTGTAATAATTAACTAAGTATACTAAATCCGCTGGTACATTATTATTTTTAAAGATCCAAGAATTATTAGCTGATTTAAATTGTAATATAATTTCAAGAAAAAATATGAGTTGTAATCCTTTTTATTTTTATAATAAATGTTATATAAACTAATTAAACCGGAATATAAACTTAAGAACAAGCAT
The DNA here is from genome assembly GCA_927399485.1 of Calamotropha paludella. Classification (NCBI taxonomy): domain Eukaryota; kingdom Metazoa; phylum Arthropoda; class Insecta; order Lepidoptera; family Crambidae; genus Calamotropha; species Calamotropha paludella. The sequence goes on from OV656822.1 coordinate 2,945,309, forward strand.
CCCATGTTTAAATGGCCAAATTTGAAGTTCTAAATAATTTCAGCCTAAATTTTTTTTTTATAATTTAGAGAGATCTAATTCTGATGCAGTGATGCATATACTATTAAGGACATAGTTCCAGTTTAGTAAATTTTATTTTATTTATTCTACTTTTGTTGTTGAAAATATAAATTTAATATTTAACCTCCTGTTCAATTCAATTCAATAGTTGAAACGCTTAGATAGATATTTAATATGGACCTTTATCAGTTGTCAGAACTACTGGCCTGTTACTTACTAATTAAAATGGGCAACCCATGCCAAATATTTAATTTCAAATTAACTATAGCTTGGAAAACATTAAACAGATAATATAGACTTATGTATTCTTTGAACAATTATAGATTCAGTAACTTGAAAGATTTAATTACTTACAAAAGTATATTTTCAAAGGTTTCTATATGTACTGAGCATGCTAAAATTTAGTCATATCTCAAAAAATACACGGTATAGAAAAAAAAATGATATAAGTAGAAGCTTCCTATAAGTAGAACATATGTGTTTTATTGATTTAAATTAAAAATTATTGAAAGATTACTTGTGTACTAATTTGATAACCAGAGGTCGTGCAAAACATTAACTAACCTTTATAAAACTTTTCCAGTCAATCATCATCTATGTGCCGATGCCCAAGTTGAAGGCGTTCCAGAAGATCCAGATCAGACTGGTCCGTGAGCTGGAGAAGAAATTCAGCGGCAAACACGTAGTGTTCATTGGAGACCGCAAAATCCTACCCAAGCCCAGCCACAAAACACGCGTTGCTAACAAACAGAAGCGACCACGATCTAGGTATGTAATGCCTATTATAAAAAAATTATGCTTTTGGTGAGGTACAACTTTAACATACATTTAAGAGTGTCCTTTGCCAAAAGCATTCACTTATAATGTAATAATCCAAGATTCCATTTTGAGCTTTACCATTATTTACCATTGTCTCGCTAACTAATTTGCTGTTATGTTTACTAAATCTGTTATTATATGTTCATTGATGTCTATTTTATTTAGTAGAAGTATTTATTAACAATCTACCCCTTTATTTATGTTTTTCGAAAATAAAATAACCAGTTGGAATCTTCAATTTAATAACTATATTCAGACATTATCTATATTAATCCAAGATTACAATTTAGATTCCAATTCTAATTTAACTAGGTACCTAGTTAATTTTATTTTAAAACCTATTACTGAGAGCAGCAATATTAAATTGACTATTATACACATTTCATAACAGGTATTAGAAATTGTAAATGAAATCTCTGATTTGCCATCTGTTAGCTTAAACATAAAATGTATTGTAAAGCCACAAAAATAGTGTTTGTGAAAATATTTAAGTGATATTACAAAATTATTACAAATACTACAAGTAATGGATATATTATCTCAAGACAATCGAAACAGACTTTTTTACATATGCTGCATTTTGCATTGCAGCGGGCAGACTGCACTGATGTAATCCTCTAATCAAACTGTCATATAACAAGCAAATGGTCTGGTTTGGGGCTGCTTAAACATATGTAATGAAAGACTAAGAATGACCTAACTTATGGTGATAAATAAAACTCAATGTTGGTGCATTGTGCCTATGTATAAGTCGGCTTATGAATGGTTGAATCGTTTTATGTTAAACTCCATTGCACTTCGCAAACCACATGAAGGTGTTGGTTGTTGCGAATTTTCATTTATAAGAAAGGCCTGTACAATAAGATGTATACTGTTGAACCGTATCACACTAAATCGGCCTAAAGCAAAGAGATAATAGTAATGAAATAAATATTTGTTGTATATAACTGGTTCCACATAACACCAGCACAGTAACATGCTGTGGCATTATGCTAAGTGGAGGCCTATTAAAATGCATTTTTATATCTAAATAATAATTCTATTATGTTACAAATAAATATTCTTACTTTTTAACATCTTATTGTATGTTACATTATGGTGGGAATATGTATAGCTCCGATTGACAAGTTAGAAAATAATAGTGAATAAGCCACGCGTAGCTAATTAACTGTAGCGAAATTCACATTGTGCTTCTAACCATTAATTTGTTTGTTTCAGGACATTGACATCAGTGTATGATGCTATCCTTGAGGACTTAGTATTCCCAGCTGAGATTGTGGGCAAACGCATCAGGATCAAGCTGGACGGTTCACAACTCATCAAAGTGCATCTCGACAAAAACCAACAAACCACCATTGAACACAAGGTAATTGCAAAAAACAATGCTAACCATTCCATATGCATAATATGTAGGAACATCAATATACTGCAGTAACCATGTGCAGTCTATAAAAATCAGTTTTAGGGATAAAATTGTTTTCACATGTAATAAAGTATTAAAACTAGTTATTTGTTATGCAAGTCTGCAAAGTTGAGTTTTAGCCACAAGTTACCTCTATCTAAACCTGAGCAAGCAAAGGACTCTAGGAAAGATAGAATCCTAAGCGTAGCGAGGGTTTTAAAGGTACGAGATGCTAAAAACTTTGCTTCCGAGCACAACATACAATTTTTCACCTCACTAAAGCCAGGAAAATTTTTGGGTGCAAGAAAAATAGCTTAAATAGATTAAAGCAATGGTTGCTGTTGGACATTTTTAATATTTATTCTTTCTGATTTTACAATATTTCAGAATGCATCTGAAAATATTTATAAATGTTTAGATTGAATGTGAATTGACTAATACTAGAGATAACTTTGACAATTCTTTTTCGGGTGCGGTCCGAAATCTTATCATATGGTATAAAATCTCACTTACCATACATTTTAAATTTTTATAATTAAAAAATAGCTGACCCGGTAACGCGTTGCTATGGTAACGTTAATTGATACAATGGAAAAAGAGCGGACAAAATGACATTAAGGCCATTTTGGTATACTTACGTCAATTTAAGTGAAGTTGTGGGTTGGATCCTTACCATGGAAATACGTCCAATTGATAGTAATTTTGTAATTCTAAATGCTTGCCATCATGCCAATTTCGTCTCCAAATCTTTAATACTCGTTTTTATTTTATTTATGATAAGTCCGTAAGAGTTGCGTCCTTTATTATATATTGTTATTATTAATTAATATTGTCATATAGTCACTTTGTACAGGGTGTTAGTTATACGCGTAAAATTCTAAATATGGTACATAGGGAATAATAAATAATAACTATTTTCGATATTATACAGGTATTACCAAACAGCTTGTATTATGACCCCCAGCTCTGCATAAGCCTAGAGTTTAATCCAAATCATATTAAAATAAGTCTTCAAATAATATTTCAAGTTTTTTCTTTTATATATTATTTTTTCAGATAAGTTTTAACTTTGCATATGTCATTGAAAAAATAATGACAAACATGCATTCAACATAATGGTCGGTGAAGCCACCCTGATTGGATTTCGGCCTGAAAAATACGAAATTTTTCAATATTTTTTTATCATTTATGTCCTCTCTTTGAAAAAATGGTCTCTAATAATAAATCAAGTGAAACAGCAAAAAGAAAAAATACTTTTAAACTCAATAACTGGGGACCGATTTCTGTACATTTTTTTTTTATTTTAGTGAAACATAAAAAAATACATTATTCATTTCCCATAACTCCCTCAGGATAAGCTATATTTATGCTTGTTATAAGTACTAATGGATATGGACTTCCGCCAAGTATCGCCTGATTCTTTCAAATTGGTCTACATCCTTAATATGTTGATGAGATTCGGATTACATTTCAACTATTAAGAATTATTATCAATATAAATTATTTAACATCATCTTTTCTACCATAAACATGTTTTTTATAGCTTATGGCAACATTTTTTGTTACAGGTGGATACCTTCCAGTCTGTGTACAAGAAACTGACGGGCCGCGAAGTTACCTTCGAATTCCCTGAACCATACTTGTAAATTTAGACTATGACTTTACAATAAAACTAAAATCTTATGCGATACTTTTATTTTCACAAAACTTAATATGTCTACTTATTATATAACATAGATTAAAATTAAACCGGCTTTTCACATTTATTTGTTGTAGAAGGAAGACAGAGATAGCATCAGTTTTAAATCAGTTCCAATTTTACCACAAGTTAAATAAGAATTAAAGCTCTCTACCAACCAGTCATACATATCACGGAAAATAAATTATAACAATATAATATGTATAATAATAATTTCACATTCATACCAATTGGCCTAGCCCAAAGTAAGAAATGTGTTATGGATACTAGGGTAACGGATAGACATACATAGATATATATATGATACATAGATAAGTAAAATTTATAGAAATATATATCAAGTAATTTTTTAAGAATTAAAAAAAAAATCCGACTGACCATGAAAATTGTACACGTTTATCTATAGACAAATCTTATACGGAAACACGTTAGCATGAGTGGTTTAGTAACAATGAACTTCATACGATGCTGAACAAGCTAGGTGCAAGCTACTTATGTGACAATATCCTCCAAAAGAAGTTCAACCGCTATAATAGGGAAAATACAGAAAAGATGTTATTAGTAGTACAGTCGCCGTCATATATTTCGTAGCAGACAAGGTGACCAAATACTTCTGAACAATTTAAAATGTCAATAAGTTCTATACGCTACAAGTGACCATTAATATATGAACATTCATTACTGCATTAATATCTCAGCAGATGCTAGTCATTTGCTTCTAAACACACAACTTACCAATAATATCTGAACACCCATCACATCAAATGTGTCTATGCACATAGTGTAGTCTGAATCATCTGAGAAATATTGCAGTTGGAAGTCCTTCTAACTTTACCGTAATTACCATTTTAATAGGAGCTCTTTTGATAATTTATACAAGGTGTCCTAGAAGCTGACGTCAAACCGAAAGCGGGTAATAGACTAACTCAGATAAGTTATCAGAAAAATATAAAAAAATCTAAGTCAATTATTAAAAAAAAATAGCATAAAAAAATAAAAAATAGCATTTAAAAAAAATTAGCATTTAAAAAAAATCGATAAAATTTACACCCCGTGTTGGTTAATTATTATTAATTGTTATTAATAAAAATATATTAAGAATTATTAATTTCATTAAAATCCAATATCTATTTCATGTCATAAGGCTTACATTTAAGCATAACATATCGCACTAATAAGAGAGTGCAGGTATAAAAAACGTGCGTAAAAAACAACTACGCCTCCGAGCCCTCAGGTGGGATTCGAATCCACGACCTTTCGCTATCCGGGCGAGTGCTCTGACCGCTGAGCTACCGAGACGCTGGCAAAAGTGTTTACAAACGTATTTCAACTTCTACTATGAGCTAGTGTCGTATAATAAAATAAATAAATAAATTAAATAAAAACAAGAGAGTGCATGTTAAATTATAGCCTTTAAAAAATAATAATTAAGCCCAGTGTTTATCTGCGTAGATACATTTGATGTGATGAGTTCATATATTATTGGTTAGTTGTGTGTTTAGAAATTAATGACTAGCATCTGCCGAGATATTAATGCAGTAATGAATGTTCAGATATTAATGGTCACTTGTAGCGTATAGAACTTATTGACATTTTAAATTGTTCAGAAGTATTTGGTCACCTTGTCTGCTACGAAATATCTGACGGCGACTGTACTTGCAGTAAAAATAAAGACAAGCTAGCAATGCCCATAGGCTCCATAAAATAAGCAACTCCTTTGCAGGTCACTGTATACGAATGTACAACACGCTGCCACGTAACGTGCATGACTTGTCAATGAATAAATTTAAAATTTTAATCAAAACTCAGTTATGCAAAAAGGCTTATTACAGTGTTAAAGATTTTTTGAATGATAAAGCAGCGTGGACCTAAAAGAAATGAATTGCTCGTTCTCTGAAATCGCCAAATGTCTTACAAATTGTGTATATTACAAAACGTGTAATATACACAATTTGTAAAACATTTGGCGATTTTATAAGAGTTTTGGCACATGAGTTTCTTGCCCGATTCTTCTCATATTAGCTCCTACGTTCGGAATCGGGTCGCTCGTGGCGATTACATGCGCGGCATCAACTCCGCGGATGTATTTGCCGCTAGCGCACGGGCTATCTTTATTATAGAAGAATATTTTGATGAAATATTGTTATAATATGAAATGAAATAAAGTTATTTTGATTTGCATGATCTTCCTAGCGCTTGGTGTTAATTCACTTTTAATTTTAGATTACTAAACAAACTTAGATCTTATTAATACCCGATAGGTACAAATACTTTTACTTCTTTTTCTTAGTTACTTACTGGGAGCACAGACCATCTAGATGATTTTCTTTTTTATTGGTTTTGTGCTGCTGATTCTAAAGACTTAAGAATTTTAAGTTTAAGAAGGTATTTGTTCGTATTACGAGTATAATTATAGCGTTTCAACTCAAAATGCCAACTAAAAATTATAAATGTGTATTAGTGGTATCAAAAATCTACAGAAATTGTATATTTACAATAGCAGTTGTTAAAGAGAAATAGATATATTTTTACCTGTATTTTTGTACCTGTTTTCGATTTGATTATATTTTAACGCTAAAACTAGCTAGCAGGCTAAATGTTTCCTAAATAATTAACGTTGACATAATAACAATGACGTTAATAATGATATCGTTGTAAATCGGTCACTACTTTCACATAAAATTCTGTTAATTATATACAAAATTAACGTTTAATAATTGTTTAGTTCACCAAATAGTACAAAACTAAACTTTACCGACACTATAGACATCTTTGCGGCATAGTCACTGTTTTCCACTATTTATTTTTATGACTTACCTGTAGTCTACGGCACTCTTGTAAAGGAAGAAATAAAAATGAGATCTTATTAGAATTATATTTATTACAATAAAAAGAATCAGTCCATCCCATTATATTATGCTTGGTTATAGTATAGCTAAACATAAATTATAACGTAAAATACAAGTAAAAAAACTTCATAATTGCATATCAGAGAATCTTACTCAATATATTTGCATAGTACAGGCAATGTTGGAGGAAAGCATCCATCAATCACTTATATAACATAAAGAAAGATGGCAGTTGTTATAGAATTGTCAAAACCCACTTCTAATCATCACAGAACTGTTTTATTTTATCATACAGTAATCGCCTTAAAGAAAATTCACTTTTCAACAAATGCCAACCGCGAGGACAATACCAAAGGTACTAAGTTCACCTCAAACTTACAACGTTAAAAATACTGGTAATGAAAAAAATTACCCACGCGATATTGCCAAGAATTGACACCAATTTAAAGGTTTATGCAATCTTTAAAATTGTATTTACTCGATTATTTTCTTTATTAAGTTCTATGCCGAAATACCGTAAAAAAATATGAGGATGCGTCAATAATTTTGATAATCAGTGTATATTATACATGTGTAGTAGTGTAGTATACATTGAAAACAATAAGAGAAACAAACTCTGACTTCGCTTATTAAACCCAATATAGATATCTTACATTCTCATGTAATTATGAGAATTATGGTGCCTCTTACTGGCTAAAATTTATCGTGGAGAACTACAAGTACCATTCCCATTATTATACTTTTTCGTATCAAATAACTATAACATAAAACATAAATATGCACAATCAACAGCACAGCAACCTAAACAAAACTATCTATTTTCAGCTTCAAGTCCACACACATTGAGTTTTATATCAACTTAGAAAATTTGATAGTTTGTGGAGGTTAACGCGCTGTAATATAATAGCGCGTTATATTATAACAAAATAGCATTTAACATTACATACATATTATGTATGAAAAGTTAAAAGCTGTTTTGTTTTTCTGTAAAATATATAACATGACACACAACACAAAATTACGTATACAACTTTTTTGATTTTGTTCAGATTATTAATTAATAAATAAGTATCAATAAACAATTAACAAAGTAAATATATAGCTGAAGGAGTAAATAGGTACAATCGATCGAAACGACCCACTTACACAGATGCACGTATCAACAATACGTACGTCGGAATGCAGTTTATTGATGTTGCCGTTCATTAGAATGAGGACACTACGCTATAAAATTTTATAGCAAAGCATTTTAAACGTGTCAGACTAAAGTATTTAATATCTCATAGAAATAATATGGGATTGTGAAAAAAAAAACTTCTTAAAATGTAATGTCTTTCTTAAAAATTTTATCAATGAACTAGTTGATTTATTCGATTGTTTTTTCATTATAGAATCCAAATAAATTTTATTAAATAATAACTTTTCAATTTTACAAAAACAAAACAGTGCCACCCCTAACGCTTTAATGGAATGTAAGTACCTATATATCTCAACAAATTTGCCAAGTTTCGGTACTGCTTAGCTAAATATTTACTATGTAATTAATGTTGCAGCGGTCTGAAGTTAAATATGAAAAATTATCATATTAAACTTTTTTAAGTTGAAAACGCGCGTATTTTTTTTTGTGGAACATCAAACTAAAGATTCTAACTGATCTTGTAGATTGAAAGATTTGATTTTTATCTGATTTTATGATATATAAAATTGACTAGCACATAAAATTCATTCACAATAAAATAAACGAAAATAAATGCGATAATGAGCTGACCAGTAGTTAAAAAGGCGTTGCAAAAACAGTTTTAAAAATAAACAACATTAATATTTAAAATAAAATATATCTATGTTTGAATTTATAATTCTTTAGGCGCGTTATGAGAAAATGAAATTTTAAAATGTGACAAAATTATCATGTTGAAGTTGGCCGCAAAAGTGACATGGAATAAACCAGCAGGATGAAGTTGGCTGCTAATTATGAATGTGTGTGTGATTTTAAATTATATATGGTAGTTAACAATAATTTATATAAAATTATAATATTAATTATCTTTGTTTAGTAACGATAAAGAAGTATAACTTCTTACGTGCGTACATAAGTACACACATAGTTATTTTTTAATATATTTGTGTATTTTTAAGTGACATTTTTCAGTAATGTTTGAAATAATAATACGTCGTTTGGCTGAGGTGATGAACTTAATATGTATAAAGAGAAAAAAATATGAAGGAATATTTTGACAAGTGTATGTTCATTTTTATGTTGAATATTTAACGATATTCTCTGTTAAGACTTCTGAAGACTTCCAGCAGTAGATAAAATTAAATTTAGAATAATAATAAAGAGTTTAGAAAGAACAATGGCGAACTCCCATACATCATTTTCTTTCACCTAAAATTGATGCGTCTTTAGATTAAAAAATACTAAAATGATCAACCATTAATTCCTAAAACTGCGTGTCTTAGAATTGTTTTATTTAAGAGGCCAGGAAAAAAAGAAAGCTTCGAAGTTTTTAAGATTAAGTTACGGTAGTGTTGTCACAAAATAGATTATATCAATCGATAACATTCACATTAAATCTGATTAATAATGTTGTTGAAATTAATAGGTATAGTCTCTGGCAAATAAGTTGAACATGATTTTGAAATCACGTGACATGCGCAGTAGCAAGTTTAGATACATTATTCACTACTGCGCATGTCATGTGATTTCAAAATCATGTTCAACTTATTTGTCGGGGACAATACCTATCGTTTAAGTCGCTGCTGAAATGTTACCTACTATCGATTAAATTCGATTTTATCGCCGTAATCGATATATCCAGACAATTATGGTAACCTTTTTCTTTTAAATTCAATCAACATCTGTTAGAATATCAACATATTTAACCACATTATTAGCAATGCTATCGTTACTAATAGGTCGCTTAAAATCGAGTGTATGCCATCTTATTTCTGCCTGTCGGTAGCTACTTAAATAATAAGTAGAATTATAATATACTCATTAAGTAGGTGAGTATGTTGCAGCTGTTTCACGGGAGAAAAAAAATAGCAGTGTTGCTATAACAATGTTGCAATAAAAGAAGCAAACACTACACATTTCTTAATATCAGTACTTGATTTATTTTTAAATAACACAAAGTATAGTATAGATATAGATTATATTAGTAAACAATTAAATGAACTTATCAGGATATCATGAAACCGATTTTTACACAACTCGAACAATTATAATAAAATGGCAACACAGAAAATGGTACCTAGCTGAATTTCGATGTTTCATTTAACAATCAATGATATGTCCCAAAAAGCAATGTTTTTTATTCTGGCTCTTACTAGTTATAAGCTTTTGATGTAAAAATGTAGAAAATTATTTCATTTCGTTCTGTAGAAAGAATATTTCAAGACGCTCAAAAATATCTCAAAGAATATTTCGCCATTGTTCTTTATTCTCTTAATCTGATTTTGAATTGACACTTTGATATCCGAGTTGAAGTGTCGATAACTGCTATGAAAAATTATGTATCTCCGCAAAGATAACAGAGTGTAAAAAGGTTAGTATGATCTGATAAAAACAATAGATGATATACTAAGATTTGGGTTGAAATTGAAAAAGAAATTGATAAATCTATACTTGACAAAGAAAAATTCATTAGTTGTAACATACTGGTCATATTATTTTAGACACTCTTGTGACACTAAATTTTAAAATATAATTCAAAAATCAAACATACAATATGTTTAATATTATATTTTCAACAACATGTAACATTATTATTGTTATCATCTGTGTGAACTTTTTGTTACTAGGGCAAAAAGAATTTAAACTGTGCATATCCACAATCGGCCTTGAATAATTTCTTATTGCAGTCATTTTATTCATTTATTCTTTATTGCACAAACCTGTACAAATGTTGATCTTAATGTCATTAGGCATTTTCTACCAGTCAACAATGCTTTTTAATTTTAGGACTTTTTAATCCATGTCACAGGTTGTCACATTTTTAGAACACCGTCCCCCTGATGTAAAGTCACACATTTTTCAATCTTACGCATGTATGTATAGGAAAACAGTTATTTTCATTATTTTCTTATTTTTATGTACAAATGTAGATCGAGTTTGTAATTTTTTTGTTTTTATTCATATATAAATTTATATGAATAAAAACTTTGAACATGTGACATCACAAAGCTTTTGACCCTTGATGATTCTTTGATGTTTCTTTCGACATTCCAGTAATACCCCCTCCCCTTAAGTGTTGGGAATTTTTGGTGGGAGCAGGAAACATTGGTGGTTTTGTTTCTCTTGTTGTGGATATAAGTGCGTAATAATGGTGGATTATTAACCACTAAGTGTTTGTGAGCATACAAGAGTATTGGCAAGTGTAACAAAGCAGCGGAAATTGTCTTTTCCTGCTCTCTCATGTATTCCAGAATAGGAAAAATATATTTCACTGTTCATTCATCATTAAATTAAGAAAAGAAAATACTCAAGAATTGGGAATTATACTTACTTGACACTGGCTAAAAGCACAAATTGTGCAAGCCACAAATAAAGAAAGATAAAAAAGATACGAATGACCCCAAACGCATAATCAATATAAATCATATTTACCAATGTCATTTGAATTCACTAATCAAGCCGCTTATATCTTGGAATGGTTTTAACGCTTGCTGTCAATTCAAGTTAAAGAGCTTCCTACGCTTCTGCTATTAGCAATATCCCGGTTAATATATCTAACATACTACAACTCCTGTCCATAATATTTATCAAGATTCTCTATACCAGGTTCTGATTTATCTGTCTCCTTCTGCGTTTTATTCTGGGTCGGTTTGATCACTTTGATGTAATTGACCGGTATGAGACCGGCTGTCTGTCTATCTTTGGTGGCCATTAGCCAACCAGAGTTCCATAGCTGGGGTTGTAAATGTTGAGGAGCGACGGTGAGAACTTGGTTAGCGGTGAAGCTGATCTCTTGGGGTGTGGATGCTTGGAAATCGTGTTGGGCTACTGCTCTTAAAGGATTCTGCCATGTGGTTGGGTCGGTCACTGAAATAAAATATTTCGTAACATTAAATAGAAAGTTCACGCTTTTCTCACTGAAAGTATATAGTAATTGTTAAATGGAATCATCACATTATTGTAACTTATTTAATGTATTTAGTTGTGTGTATATATGTATATATATATATTTGGTTTATATATGTAGTGTAATATAATTATATACGTATTGTATGTATTGTATTGTATATATCTCCATTGTATCCGCTTTTAAGTTTCTTTTTTCCTCAAAGGTTGACTCGGAGAGAATCCAATTAGCATTAAGTCCGCCTTTTGTACAGTCAATTTTGTTGTTAATAAAGATTTTTAAATAAATTAATAAATATGCTTATAAAAACATCCACATTTCTGAGCTCTCAGCTGGGTTCGAACCCACGACCCTTCGCAATTTGGGCGAGACTCGTAATATAATATGTATTTTATTAAGTTCTTGAACTTCGGCACACTTTACACATTTTAATAAAACTTTTTTACGGTTTTTGCGCATTTTAATATTTAATCCTAACGTTTCGACTCTTTTACAGTGATCATAGGATGACCAAGGCCTTACTCAAAATTATGCGCAAGAATCGTAAAAAAGTTATTTTATTTAAACATTATTTATCTTTTTATAATAAAGTGTATTACATACACTCAAAATAATTTTCGAATATCCGTTTTAAAAGTTTAATTACTATTAATGAGTTCACACACAAATATAAAGGTGTCATATAATTATATTTATAGTCAGAATCAGACCCCTCTTTCCCACTGGGCACTCTGAACAAATGCATAGGGGCCCCCCTAATTCCTGCCAGATCACTAAACCAATACCGACATTTATTACCGAAAAAACTTATTTAATTAGAGTAAATCGAACCTCAATTAGGGACTATATTATCAACTTGCTTATTAGCTTTTGTATGCGCGAAGCTACTCTACTCTCCCCAAAAAAAGGTTATCCAATTTCAGCATGCTTAGATAATTTTAAATATGTGTTAATCGCCCATTTAAATTAAAGATTATCTATTCTACTATTGACTGTCAATGAAAAATCTAAAACCTTGTTTATCTACTTTCTTTGTTTATTCTAGTTATAAAAATGTGTTCTGTCAAAGCCCTGGGCATATAAGAATAATGGGTATTCTTATATGCCCAGGGCCTCCAATAGGTTAAAGACGGTCTTGGTCTATATTGTTTGGCATGTACCTGAGTCTATGTTTCAAGTCACGAGTGGATAGGTACTTCTAGGCAGTCGCGTCACATCCTACATCGCATCTTCGTTTACCATCAGCCGTGATAGCGGTCAGGCGTTTACCTATTCTAGATTAAAAAAAAAGTATCTATAAACTTACGTTTCTCATTGATGCTGGAGCTCAAACCACTAAGCATCTTGAGGACGAGGTAGGGAGCGGCGACCACCACACCGAAGAACATCAGGATGGGCCAACTCGAGCCCTTGGCGCGCTGCTCGGCGGTAGCGCCGCCATTTTGTGTTGCCGCCACCGCTTCCGCCCATGCCTAAAATGGCGGTTACACCTTTTATATTTCGTCATGATTTTTTGTAATTTTGAATATCAATGCTGATTTATACTATCATTTTTTCACAACTTGTTCACAGGCAGGACACTTGAGTCGGAAGTCCGTAACTTGTAATACTTAACGTTTAATAATTTATCGAGATAGCATTGAAATTGCAATAAAATAAAATAAATCATGAATTTAATAATTCTTAATCAATTGTCCAAACATTTGTGATGTAAAATGAACTCTTATATCGCCTAGAGTGGCATTTGGTTCAGTTTCTGCTACCCCTAGTGATATTTACAGCTATGAGCACTGCTCATTGAGCAGTTACGGAAGCAATAGTAGAACTTAAAACCACTTTCTGAACCTCTAAAGCGCTACTGTACAGCGAAAAGTTGCAAAATAGGCTGCAATTTCCACTAGTGTGCTAGTTGGGTATCATTTTCGAATCATCAAGATTAATTTTCCTTTAGTACTTAGTATTCAGAATATTTTTTCATTACCCTTTTTAATTCACCTTGATATAAACACCATTGGAAAATACAATCCATCCAATGGTGGTTTGGTGTAGATCACTTTTATAGATAAGACCCATCAAAACACTCTATTTTGGTTTCCTAATTTTAATAAAGTTTTCTTTGTATTGTATACATAGTGGAGGTTGTTGATATTTCAAATTTCTTTATTTAATTCTGACGCATTTTTTTATTTTATACCGTTTAAAATCTTATGTGAATTGTCTTAAAATGAAAAGTATTCAAATGTTTAGTACCTACACTGCCTATCTATTGTACATTAAAAAAAAATCCGGAACGTCATGTCGTTTCACGGTACGCGTTTATTTTTGTTTTTTTTTAATAAAATAATAAAATTCATATAATTCAGGTCATTCAACCCATACACAAGCAAATTAGTCATGATCATAATAAATAATAACAATATTAAAATTATATTAAATCAAAATCAAATTAGAACGAAAATATAAATAAATAAAAACCAAATTAGCAAATAAAATTTACAAAATAATTCAATTTAAACCATGTCACAAATCAGATGTCAAAATTAATATTATAAAATTAATATTTCTAAAATTAATATTAATATATATTTTTTTAATATTTAATGATGACGTTTCGACTCCTTTACAGGAGCCTCGTGCATCCGAAAAATGTTCCGTTCAAATGGTCAGGTTCTATACAGATAAGTGTTTTCTTTGTTCTTTCTGATTCACATCTTCTATATCTATATTACAAATATTTCATAATAAAAATTATTATTTTAATAAAAATCAATGTTTATTCCCTATGCGCTGCGAAGAAACAATTAATCAAATTGTGTTGAAACTTTGATAGAATGTTCCGGGGACGCCTCTGACGGTTTTTTTACGATTTTTTTGCACTGTGTCTAATATATTTAATTTTGAACAGGTCACGTGTAGATAAGAAAAACGTCTTATCTGCTCGGAAAAACTTTTTCAGTATTATTTGATAAACGCTATTATAAAGATTTCTATGAGTAGATATATAAGATAAGCTTTATGGTACAGAAACAATCGGAGAAGGGACAATACAGTGTTTTGAGAACTATAAATGGAATTCTTTGTTTGACGATTCGCAATCAAATACATACATATGACCAACATACTAATTACTAGTGTTGCCCAAATGCAAGAACAAGACGAGACTTAGCCAGTCTTGGTCTTGGTCTTGCGCCAATACACCTGGTCTTGGTCTTGGTCTTGGTCTTGCGCTTGCAGTCTTGGTCTTGGTCTTGGTCTTGCAGCAAGAGTCTTGCAAGTCTTGCAATTACCTATTAGTCTATTGCTATTTATTAAAGTTTACTTTAAATCTTAGAAAAACGTATTAGAATTGGAACATTGTGAGCTTGAATTAACATAGCCATAGTAAAGATCAATCAGATTAATAAATAACTGAAGATTTGATAAGAAAGTCGAAAAATCAACTGACCTATATGTCGTTTTCCATGGAAGTAACTGTTTCTTAATAAACATTTATGATTTATAAGCTTACATTTGCTAAAACATGTAAAAAAACAAATTAATTACAATAACTTGACTGTATTTTAAATAACAATGTCTGTCTAGAAAGAGATTGAACCCTCAACTTGCATGAAATTTAATAAAAGAGTTTTATGATTTATCATTTATTTCAATCAAAAATAAAATACAACACAAATCAAACATAACAGTACACAACAGCTTTATCATTAGGTTATGTTACTTTATATCAATTCTTTTGACCAAGAATTAATACAAAGTAACCATCTGGCTGACTCATCACTTAACCTATTTCTATGTTTTCTAATTACTAATGATGCTTTAGAAAATAATCTCTCAGCAGGTACTGAAGTTGCAGGTATTGAGAGAAAATCACGGGCCATCTTCGATAAAGTCGGATACTCTGTCTCATGCGTCCTCCACCAATCTAAAATGTCTTCCGAGCTGGCAGTTCTTGGTTTTCTCAGGTACTCCTCCAACTCGTCTATCACTAAGCCTTGAAGACAAGATCCAGATGACGTCGAGGGACATTCATAGAGTTTATCAAAGTCTATAATGTCTTCATCTTCATCACATACTTTATTTTCTTTTCTTGGCAATTCCAGAGATTTGTTCAGTGAGTGTAGACTTTTATATTCTTCATAAAGTTCATTGAACTTGCGCAGACTTTCTGTTTTAAGTTGCTTCCCCCACATTGTCAGGTCAAAAGTCTGAGCCTTATGCCTTGGGTCTAAAATTAAAGAAGTACAATAAATCCAGTTGCTCTTCTTATAATGTTTAAGCATTTTGTCTCGAGCTGCTTGGAAAGCTAGAATGAGCCTTTCATCCACTTCAGATCGATTAGGTTTCTCATCTAACTGTTTTACCATGGATTCAATTTTATCTAGCAAGAGATTGAATGATACAATGACTAGCGGTAATGTAACATATTTGTCTCCACCAAGTTTTGTACTTAAAAGTTTAAAGTTTATTAGAAATTTATGTAATTTTTCGAGTACCTGCCATTCACTAGCTGTGATTTGAAAATCATTCAATTCGGTGACAGAACTGCACAATATGTTAATGCCCGCTCTCACTTTTAAACCAAATCCAATCATATCATGTGTGGAATTCCATCTTGTTGGACAGTCAAGAATGGCATTTAGATTTGATGGCACGCCAGCTGCTTCACAAGCAGACTGAAACTTCTTCTTCACTATCTCACTTCTTTTTATTTTACTGGAAATACTGCGTAACTTTGTTACAGATGTACGCGAGTCAGCAATATTTGGTGCATATTCTTCATCTTCCTCAGTTTCGTCTGCATAGTCTTCATACTGCTGATCTTGCGCGTTAGTGTCAGACTCACAGTGTAATGCTAAGGTCTCTAATAAATCTTGTACACCAAGGTTTAAAATGTGAGCAAAGCACCGGAAATGTTGATTGTCTGAATCAAAGTGTGGCAACTGTTTGCCCAGTTCATACATAAATTTGGTATTTGCAGTTGCGTTGTCGACCGTGATACCTTGTATTTTATCAATTATGCCATATTCCAATAAACATTCATGGAAAATCGTTGCAATATCTTCCCCAGTATGTCGACCGCGTGATGGTATAAAATCAAGAACTACAGATCGATACTTCCATTCGTTGTCTATATAATGCATAGTAACCCCGTAGTAACTCCTACCAGCAATTGACGTCCACCCATCAATGGTAAATGACATTTTAGATGATAATTGTTGAAGTCGTTCCTTGAGATTAAATTGGAGCTCTTCAAATCGCTCTTTGACTTTCCTTCTAAGTGTAGACCTTTTAGGAAACTCCATATTAGGGCAAATACGTCGAAAATATACTTGTGTAGCTTCGTCATCGAAAAATGAGAAGGGAAGATATTTTTTCACTACCCAATCAACTGTAGCTGTCGTGATGTTGTCACTGCTGTTTTCCGACTGAAATAAAACAATAAATCTTGTGTTATTATTTAAAACATACTAGGTTTGAGCGTTTAGGAGGAGGAGGTTTGTTGTTGTTAAATCGAGAAAATCGTTAAATTGACATTTGTTATATTAAGGTTGCACTGTACTGTAATTTACCAAAATAAAGTACTTAGTTGTTACTGGCCGATTATGAAAACAAATGAAAATATAGGTGTTTATAAAAATATTTAAGACGATAATTACATACTTAATATGTCGCACCCCTAGATGAAAACACCACTAACTCAAAAATACTTACGTAAGTTAATGGCGTTTTTGAAAGTATCGCATGAACAGCTACGCGGAGTTAAAATTCCCGTAGCGACAATTTCGACCATTGTTAAAAATGACGCGAAATATGTACCTATGTATTACTATTTTATCAATATCTATAAAATATTCCGAAGTCAGTTTAAAGTCATTTGTTCAAAAAAGACTTTTTTGAGTTCCTGGAGTTTTCATATAAAAAAAATATATTCTTACCTGTCCACTTCTTCCAGCGGTTACTAAAAAGCTTGTGATATCTCCACTTAATTTTGGTTTAACAGGAAGAAATATTTGTGATTCCTTTTTGTGGAAAGATATTAGATGTTTCCTTAAGCCTGAAGTGTTTCTGTTTTTCATTTTTATTTCAGTCTTTTTATGTTGGCACAATTTACACAAGGCAGTTTGGGATGCATGAATTATTTCGAAAAACTCCTCAAATTTGCTTTTGGGTCTTTTAGATCTGTGACTCAAACTCTCGTTACTCGGACTAGAATAATTTGAATCTTCGTCACTCATATTAAATTGTACACGTGATACGTTTTTAGAAAACAACAAGAATTAGTAAAAACAATTATTAAGTTAGACTCGAAGCACAGCTCAATTGGAAATGACTGGAATTAAAATAATTCCTTTGTTTATAGTACGTTTCCTTGCTTTCTACCGCGCCGCCTCGCCACGTGCCGGCTCTATTAAAAGGATGCCGCCGCAAATCAAACGATGCCGCGTGCGGCGTACAAACACAGATTATTACCTACTTGTACAGACGCGACGCGTGAATAAAATATATGTAAAGAATTAGTGCCAATCACTATTCTTTACATATAAGTGAATGTTTTGGCGTACATCTATACTAATCTATACTAATATTATAAAGCTGAAGAGTTTGTTTGTATGTTTGATGACAGAAGTTTTAAAATAAATAAATAAATCCTGAACGTCACTATACCTCCAAAGTTACTATTCTTCGTGGGCGAAGTCGCGGGCACTGCTTGTAAATACTTTTTTTTTTTTTTATTTTTTTTTTTTTATTTATTTATTTCATATACAAGAAAAAAAAATACAAAGATACAATTTAGTCCCACAAAACCGACTTGTCGGTTTGACTGAGGGATCTTTAGTCTCTTAGCTTATAATTATAATTATGTAGGTATATAATACAACTATAACTGTATCAGGTAAAGTTAAGTGCACAATAATTGGATTTAGACTGAATTACAACAAACTGAAGGAAAATTTAGCGGTGATAATAATAAGATACAATTGTTGTAAGATATAAAATACGTGTGTAAAAAACAACCACGCCTCCGAGCCCTCAGATGGGCTCGGAGGCGTGGTTGTTTTTTACACACGTATTTTATATCTTATAGAAATATTGCATTGTGAATGCAAAAAAATAAATAAAAACATACAATTGTTGTGTTAAATAGTAGTCATCAGATAATCTTTTAATATTTTTTTAAATTTATTTTTATCCGTTTCACATCTAATAGTTTCGGGCAACGAATTAAGAAGATATGGTATACGCTTCTGTAAAGTTCTGTCACCAAAATAATTTTGAACCCTAGGAATTACAAATTTCTTTTTTGAAGTGGCTCTAGTGATCTGGTTATGATTTATGTATTCAAAAGTGGAGACACACTCTCGGCTGCCGTGATTATTTACTAATAATAAATCGCAGGCTTTTTATTTTATTAGTAGGTAAGTACCTACGCTTTTTATATTATTTTATTAATTATGTAGAATTTTTTTACACGTTTCAAGTATATTTAAAAGTGGCTACAATATTTATCAAACGGGTGATATTTGAACACTTTTTTGCTATTTTTTCTTGTAAAAACTTAAGAAATATAATGACTAAATGTACAATAATAGTACCTAAGTAATTAGTTTAAAACCATATAATCAATATTATAATATATACTTACTAGAATAAATTATTATGACATCTACTACCTATCCTTACCATTTTATTCTAATCATAATACTACTTGCGTGATCAGTATAATGTATTCATTTTCATTATAAGCACTCTGAAACTTATTTATTCTTTGGAACACCTGTAGGTACTCTTAAAATTCGAAATTATTTTGCATGAGTATACCTACGCCTACGCCCTGTGGCGGCAATCAAATAGTGTCAAATGTTGTGATTTCGGCGCGGCGGCAACGATTGTTGTATATGATTTCAAAAGAAGCCGCCGGCGCGTGTATTATAACCATGTGCTTCCGAAAAGCAGCAAATTTCTTTGAGAAGTAAGTACAAAACCTTTGATGCCGCATTATCAAAGTGCCGATGGTTAAAACATAACTATGCATGCACTCAGTTTGATTTTAATGGATATTTTTTTATTCGCTATGTAGGTATGTTTATGGTATTAGTCGTAATGCGCATAGATCCAGTTTTTCATATTCTTTGATACAGTTTTTTGCGTCTCATAGAATTCCTAAGCGTACCTATACACCGAACTGTTACACCTAACTACTCCGTGAAATAGCGCTAAGTCCTAGCTGCAAGACGCAAGAGTCTTGCAGGCTTAGTCTTGTTCTTGCTCAAGTCTTGCACGGTCAGTCTTGGTCTTGGTCTTGCTAAAAATACGCGGTCTTGTTCTTGGTCTTGGTCTTGCAAAAACGCAAGAACAAGACCAAGACTGCAAGACCAAGACTGAATTTGGGCAACACTACTAATTACGTACTGTTGCTAACAATTACATTGAATTCATACGAGAATTGATAGCAGCAGTTACGTAATCCGCATACTGCTTAATACTATCTGTGTACATATATGCAATGCCGGTTTAAGCACTGCCAACGACCCGGGTGAGATTTCTATGCCACCATAACTGAAATTCAAACCTATACTATACGAAAAACAGGCAAAGGGTATACCCGTTAATACCCATTTATTAAAAGAAATATTTATTTATTAGAAAACATTTTAACCGATCACTTGGGATCATACACTATAAATAGTCAATACTTGCGTGTAATATAGCCAAGTGCGAGTCGGACTCGCGCACGAAGGGTTCCGTACAAACTTTTAGTTAAGTAAAAATCACGTTTGTTGTATGAGCGCCCCCTTTAAATATTTATTTTAATTTAATTTTATTATTTTAGTAAAAATACAAGTGAGTATTTATATGTCGAGCAAAAAAGGGGAAAAAAAATTGCGAGCCCCTTCAAATATTTATTTTATTTTGTTTTTAGTATTTGTTGTTATAGGGGCAACAGAAATACATAATTTGTGAAAATTTCAACTGTCTAGCTATCGCGGTTCTTGAGATACAGCCTGGTGACAGACAGACGGACGGACAGACAGCGAAGTCTTAGTAATAGGGTCCCGTTTTTACCCTTTGGGTACGGAACTCCATAAAGCTCATTGATATTATGTTGGGAAGCAAGAATAAACAATGTTTAAGCAGTCCGTTGTCAAATTAGTACCATCCATGATAATGAATTACTTTGGCTAATGAAACACAGAAAACTGACGTTCAAGTTTCTCATAAGCCTACCTCTCTAGCCGAACAGTTAAAAGATTTCAGCTTTATGACGCCCTGGGTGATCGCCTCACCGCGTCCCATCATAACGATGCTACTGCATATATGCACACCTCATTATAATTTAAAATAACGGGTAATACTGGATGGCTGAGATGCAAAACAATTACCATTTAAAGTTGATTTTTAATACATAGAACTGAAGCGGACCGAGTTCTTCCTCGCCGATTTACTAGGGACTTGGCGTTTGGCTTAATACAAGGAGTTACGGGAATATTAATTATGTGTTCCAAGTAATGCTACTATTCTTTATAAAAAAACGGAACTACGCAGATTAGATCAGAAAACATGTTTAAAATAAAAATTAAATGCTTTCATTCAATATGAACATTTACAATCTGTGTAATTTACTATCGAAGGCTCTGCCGCCTTATCAGTCCTAAGTCGAAAGTCGCTTGCACACTGCACGATGCCTATCGCTTCGGGCCACGCCCCGCTCCATTCATTCAACAATGGCGCGCATGCGCAAACAAGCAAGTGAGAGCAGATTGACAGTTGACAGTACTGACATCAAGGGCGATTTTAAAACTAGTTGTTTATGATTGGCCGTAGTATAAATCGTAGTAAAATACGAAGCCAATTAGGGATAGGTATGGGTCGTGTGGGCGTGTCCGATGCGATCAGTTCAAACGAATATTTCTACAAAGTGGTAAGGCACGAGAGACCTCGATAGTACGTCAACAGCTATGTCATGGGTTTTTTACGCTATAGAATAATCATTTTAAAAGTTTATTCATGTAAAAGTGGTTATAATAGCTTTTAATCACTGACAAATATATAATCTATTAATTTAATGGAATATCAACGCCTTATTTCAGTATTGGTGTATTCCATTTTGACAGACTAATTTTCTGCCAATTAACCAATTATTTTGATCCATCTACATCCGGAACAGTCTTTCGAAGACTTGTTTTGGAATATGTTACGGAAGACTACGGAATTGTTTGTGAAAACAAAGTTGGGATATGATTATTATTATACCTAGCTGACCCGGTAACGCGTTGCTATGGTAACGTTATTGATACAATGGAAAAAGAGCGGACAGACAAACACACAAACAACAAATGTGTTTTTAGAGTATATACTAGCTGACCCGGTAACGCGTTGCTATGGTAACGCGTATACAATGGAAAAAGAGCGGACAGACAAACACACAAACAACAAATTTGTGTTCTTAGAGTATATATTATATGTGAGAAGTCACTTCGTCTTACACTTTAGAAATTCTATTACTTATATTGCACGCTTCCTTTTTATATTTGTTTGTTCTATTTCGTAATTGAATATTAAATTAGAAATAATCAAAATAGACACACATGTTAATCATATTTAACATCTTCAATAAACTTTCCAAACCCTTAAACTCACACATACAACACGCTTACACACTTTTATGTCATTTATGAAATTAACCGATTCGTTGCTACATACAATTACAGAAACGAAGGCTACGAGCTTGATTTATGTGAAAAATGAAGATAGTTTTATTCTGGGTTGATTTCCCTAAAACTTGATTTGAAGGACTTATCATTGATTTAAAAATGACACTGTTTCAGTGGCTAACGCCACACGCAAAAAAAATGCAACGAATTGGTTAAAGTATGGTTTATTTCATACTATCTTACCAGTATTTTCTTATCAAATGTAAACATAACAGCATAATCTACTGCTCTGAGATTTTATTAATAGCAGATATACCAAAATCGTAAAGATTAAAGATTATTTTGTTATAACCTTTTTTGGATCATAGAGAGAAAACACTCTTACTTTACTAATGCTTGAATATTATTAATTTATATTTTTAAGTATAGATGCAGAGCATAAGCATTGAATTCCAGTTTTTAAGCTGTTAGACTAGTAAATGAAAACAAATAAAAAAGTAAAAACATAGACAATAGGTACCTTGAATTCACTCTCTGTTCTGATACCCATGATGACCAAGAGTTTCCGAATCATCCAGTTAAGACTCCGCACCACTGCAAATGTTGACCAGAACTGTGCGAACAATGAACGCAATCTTCCAAAGTTCTCTGCCACTCCTAGATATAAGTAATATTATAATTTTTATATTTTGCCTATTTTATTGTTGTACATGATAATTATTTTAAAAGAAAAATACTGGAAGAAATCGGCTAGGTTTACAAATTATTCTCAGGCAGGATATGAACCTGCAACCAAAGTACCAAGTCTGTCGAGCACCCATCGAGCCGTCGATTTTTTTCTATTTCATCTCCATTAGCCCCATTATCTGATAGGGCATAAAAAAATGGGGCCTTCCCCATGGAAGAAAACACCATAAGATGAACGGATCATAATAAAAAAACCACCTGCAGATTAGGTGTGAATCGTTGGATTCTGACTTCATCTTCATAGAAGATGAAGTCGGTATTAATACATCAACCAAGACTTGCAATGCACAGAGGAGTTCCATAATAATTATGGGCTGAAAATGTTCTTGTAAAAGTTGATGAACCTCTGTATTCTTAGACTAAAGTTAATCACAATTAGAAGAAAAAATTATATGGTGGTGGTATAAATAAATTATATGATATGAACCTGCAGTTCGACGAACCAATGGCACTTAGGTGAATGAGGGGACATCGTGGAGTTTTTAGTGGGTAGGCCCCTGTGCACCGACCTGGCGAGCTTTTATCGTCAGGTAGGTCCGCAGGGGAGAGTCCCACATAATCCCATCATCCATCTAACGATGGGGTATGCGTAACGCATTTCCTCCACGTAAAAAATTTTAATGTCACAGATGAATTGCTGAATCCGCTGTTTTACAAAACAACTCAATTGAACATTGTTCAGCTGGTTTCTCACTGTGCGTTTAACAAAACTGCTATCCATGTTTAACCTAAAGCAGAATGGTAAATTTGCAGTAATAAAAAGTGTTTGGTGAAGAAGATTATGATGAAAAATATGAATAATAATTACTTTTATATTTTTTTCATAACTATAAATATAGGTAGATTAACTATGTAAGTCATCGTTTAAAAATTACAATGATCTTAATAAAAGATTATTAGCTATTGATTTTGATAAAAATTAATTGTAACTGTAAATATTAATTTCAGTTAATTATTTTAATATATTTATTATTTTAATAACAATACAGTAAATAACAGTTTAGAGCAGAGGTCAGCAATAGTTTAGCTCGGGGTCCGTTTTTAGAAATGAAATGACCATCACGGTCCGCACAATATTTTATAGAAAAATATTTATTAAACAAATGTAATTCCGGAAGTAACAAAGGATATATTTTACATATTAATGAGAAAAATACATTTTTATTGCGGAAAGTTTGGAGTATAATTGATGCAAGCTATTGACATTAAATCCTGGAGATGTTCATGAGTAAGTCGAGATCGAAATTTATTCTTAATAAATTTCATGTTCGAAAATGCTGCTTCACAATTATATGTTGATCCAAACAAAGTAAGAAGTTTCAAAGCTAATTTTCGTAGTTCTGGATATTTATTACCACACACAAATTTTATCCAGAACTCTTCACTGGAAACTACCCATGTTTGTGTTTTAAGACTGTGTTCTCTTAGAAATCGATCATTTCCATCTGCAGAGTAGCTTTATCACTCCCGAAGACAATTGCAGCTTCGTTGCTCCATTCACCATCAGGACGCAGAGAGTTAATGCTACTGAGGATTTCTACAACATTTTCAATTTCTTAAAATCTGTGAACCTGCTATTAAATTGTTTCAAGATCCGTTATAAGTCTTGTATTAGCCGACGTCAATCTCGTTGTCACTACTAATTATTTTATTTAAATTGGGGAAGTGTAAACATTCATTACCGACATCATTAATAAGGAGATCGAGTTTTCGCGAAAAACTTTTTATTTCTGACATGAGCTCCCATACAAGCTTTCCCGTGCCTTGAAGTTTAAGGTTCAGGTCAGTGATATGTTTAAAAACATCCGTCAAGAAAGCAATGGCAGCTACATTTTATTTTTTGTTTAGAAAACTTAGGTAGGTGTTTGCTAAAGTCTGATCACAGTTGAAAAGATATGTCTTCAGATGTTCTAAACTGCTGAAGAATCTTTTTAAAACGCAGCCTTTGCTTAACCATCTCACATTATTATACAACAATAGATCGTCATATTGTGAATCAACTTCTACAAGAAATGATTTCAATTCACGATGTTGCAGTGATGATTTCGCACGAAGAAAATTTACTATTTTGATCACTACCTGCATAATACGCCCAAAATTATGATTGACTTTACAGCAAAGCACAGTTTGGTGAATAATACAGTGGTAGGAAATCAAATTTTCATTACATCTTGCATTGCTACTCAACAAGTGAACTAGTCCTTTTTTACTCCCAATCATTGCTGGCGCACCATCGGTAGTTACCGATAAAAGCTTTTTCAAGTCTAACTCATCTTTATAAAAATAATCCATCACTGCTTTGATCATGTCTTCCCCTCTGGTTCTTCCTAATAGCGACAAAAGAGCCAATAACTCCTTAAGAAAAGTTTCTCTCGTTTTCTTCAAGTAGCGTACAAAAATAATTAACGGTGCCGTATCAGTGACATCGCATGATTCATCGATAGCCCCAAGGCGTAATAGTTTGCATGATTTAACTGTCGCTTCACATCACAATGATTTTCTTCTGCCAATACTTCTGCCAAAAAGCACCAGAAACTAGTAGAAGCAGATAACGAAATCCGTCATATCGTTTTAACAACATCTTTTTTGTTCTCAAATTACCCTCCTCGAGAAAGCATTCTTCAACTACGTCAGCATCAGTAAACGGTTTCATATGCTTAGCAAGAGTCCAAGAAATGCGTAAAGAAGCCTCACCACATTTTTCCTACTCAGTCATTGAACAACTTATGATCTGAGTCGAAGATGAATAACTACCAAGTGGAAAGTTTTCGGCAAATGACTTGTGTTTGGTATCATAATGTCGTTTTATATTCGAGCTTTTAATTAACGCCACTGTTTGGTTACAAATCAAGCACAATGGTATTGCTCCGGCACGATTTGGCAGCTTAAAACAATACAAATCGATCCATTCTGGCAAAAACTATCTATTTTCACCTTTAACTTTTCTTTTTTTCGATTCCATAGTAATAAAACTCGCTGATGTAAACAGGTAGGTACTTAAACTCGTAAAGAAAACAAGCAAACTAATATTTTGATCGGCCGTTTTCGATTTGACGTCAAGAAAGATAATGCGGGACATACGTTTTTATTAAATTACATACTCTGTCGTGCAAGTTGTTGTGTTCTCGCGGTCCGCACAAAATGAGTCGGCGGTCCGCACAAAATGAGTCGGCGGTCCGTATGCGGACCGCGGTCCGCCATTTGGCGACCCATGGTTTAGAGTATTCTATAGAGCTAAATAAACCGATAGCTAATGAAAAAAGAAGTATTTTTAGGGGTACAACACTCAAAATATTTAGAATTAAATTGAGCAGTCACTAAATTATTGTTCCTATAAAACATAGAAGCAATCTACACTTCTTTCCACATTGTATTACATAGCCTCTAAATGTTAACCCACTACATTGTTAATGCAAAATGTTTATGCAATTCTGCATGCAAACATTCAGTAATTAAGAAAACCACAAACCGTTCAGCTGTTTTAAAAAACAGTGGTTTTTTAAACTACTAGCGGTTATGAGAAACAGTTTCATCTTTGTGCAATTCATCTGTGACACTAAACCTAACAGTTTAATGTTAAAAGACTACTATAAAAGTTAAAGAATTTAATGTATATATGTAATATTGTATGCATTTTTATCTATATGATAAATATCTGTATTATTTTTGTTATAAAGAAATATCTACATCTGAGGTATGGCCAATACAGTTAAATGAATATATTGGTTGCTATAATTGTATTGAGTATCATGCTATAACGTATGAATGTACAAAGGTAAACAAAGAATAACATTTAGTTAGGGAAACTATGTTACTAACTTTTATTTATATTTATTTAGATTAGTAATTTACTCTAAACACCTTTCTTAACATACTGTATTTATTTATTATTAAATAATTTACTTGCTGGCTTACAGTTTGCCCAAAACCCCAGCAAGTTAATGTTATTAATACTATTACATAAAATAAAAATGTCAATTATAATTGTAAAATTGTCTTATATACAAGAATACAACTACATAATGGAAGAAATAATATGAATGGCAAAACAGATAATAATACAAATAAAGTCAATCCTTAGAATGTCAAGAATTATCAAAATACAGGTGGTACCTTGTATGTCAAAATATATGTATGTATATGTATCTTAAATAGTGACATAAACTCACCCAAAATGGCTCTAAAGGAACTTGTTAAAGCAAAGAAAGTATTTTCCAGCATCATAGCTACACTACCAACAGCATTTACAAAACTTTGTATTGAGTCAAAAGCCGGTCTTGAATTTTCTTCTGCTAGTTGAATAAATCTGAAAATATCATACATTCAATTAAAACAGACAGTTTATAATCATCAAGTCTTCTTCTTGGCATATTTCTCATTTGTTTTGTTTAAATGTTGATACAAATTATTAATAATACTACTTAACATACAGAAAAAAATAGATTACCATATCATTATACGAACATTAATTAAGATAAGCACCTACTTACACTATTGAATTAGTTTAGATGTTTGGTTTGGTCGTAAAATTACAATGTTACTTGCAACAATATCAAAAGCAATATAAACTATAGACAATCATAGAATATATGTTGCAATTCAAAATAAGAATACTTTTGACTACAATCCTGGGTTTGACTGTCGGAAAGGCAGATGTTTGTGTGATGAATACGAGCATTCATAGTTGAGCCATGGCTTTATGTTAATTACTTTAGGCTAGGCTAATTGATGTTAATGTAAGAACTATTATTATTTTTAACATTCCTACTGCTAGGTCTAGTTCAGTTCAGTTAAAAATGAATATTCCTATTTACAGTCAACATTTTTTTATGGATACATAGAATGTTTGGAATATTACACTAAATAGAAAAGGCATAACAAAGAGTAACAAAAAACACCATACCTGCTTTCCATATCTCCATACATTGGTCCCATTCTATTGTATCCGCCATAAGGAGACATACCCATGCCTCCAAAACTTCCCATACCACCAAGACCACCCATACCGTAACCACCATAACCGCCATATCCACCATAGCCCCCGTATCCTCCATAGTTCCCCATTCCGTAACCACCCATCCCTCCATATGAATATCCTTGATTCATCCCATAATTTTGCTGCATTCCCATTTCAGGTCGTGGGGGCAAAGCTGGTGGGCCGATCGTCCCCATATTTGCAGTAGATGTCGATGGTATGGGATTTCTAAATGAAGACACATTACTGCCTAATTCTGGCGCAGAAGCAGCATTCGATAAACTTTGATCTGTGTTTACTTCGAACTGTTTCGCTGGTTCACTCATGATTTATGTTTTTATTACACAACTATAGATTACTGAAATGCAATCAAAATATGTAAACGTACTTGTTTATCACTTATAATACTCTCTATTAAAATATATAACACTCTCTATTAAAATAAAATTGCGCGACGTGCGAAATGTTTATCAAGAGATATCATATTTTTTTGCGATATGCACACAGAATACGTAAGCTACAAAGTGACATGTCACGGGTGACATAAGCGTATGTGCCCGCGGCCTGTACTAAGTATTTACTCTGTGCATGTACCGAAACCTCAGAACAATAACTAAAGCTATAGAAGGAGCGCTAAAATAAAAACTGTATAACAGCTCTCGTATTCACTTAAAGTAATCTAACATACATGGGTAAGAGCGAAATAGACAACAATTATAAGGTTTTATTTTTACGTCATTGTCACAAACTCCCAAAATACAAATGTCAAATGGTTGTAATTTGGTTGTATATTATACTACCAAATTAAAAGTACGTGTTTGATGAACGTTGTTTTTGAAGTAAGACCAAATTCAATGCGGTCGTATGACAGTCGCCAAACAGCTTTGTGAGCGGCTAGCGTGAAATTTTATTATTTTGCAAGGAAGTTAGTGATAAAATAACAGGAAAGTGTGCATAAAGACGCTTCAGACATCTTAGAGTCCGCGTCCAGGATGGCTTGTGTTGTTCCAGACTGCAAGTCTCATACATCACGAAAAGAAAATACGGATGAGGTGCTATCATTTCATCGGTGAGTTTTGTTTCTAAATTCTCATATTTTGACAATATAACAACGGTATATTCAGAAAATTGTAGTAAATTAATATTACAAATAGATTTCTCCATGAGTTTTAGTTTAAATTGTCTTATTTTCATGCCTTTTGGTTTGTATGGGATAGTATGATAGTGATGTGTTTTTTGTTATCGATGTCAACATTTTTGGTTTTTACTTTTTGCTTTAGTTTTCCAAAAGATGAACCTATTAGAACTGAATGGATACGCCGTATATCAAGGAACAATTGGACACCGAAAGCGCAGAGTCAGTTTGTTCGAAACATTTTAGACTGCAGTCATTTGAGTCACATGAAAACATTAAATTTTGGCGGGTGAAAGCAAATGCTATACCCACATTACATTTACAGAACATGAAATTGCTCCTTTTTATTCCAAACATTATCTTAGTCTTGCTTTGTCATATAATTATTTCGATCCTACCAATAAATATTTAGATTTTCAATTAACATTTTGGCAGCGTGTATCCCAAATAATAACGATAGCTTATTTACAATAATATTTTTGTGTTTCAGAAACCACAAGTGCCGTCTTCGCAAAATAAACACTTTAACAATGGGAACATTAAGGAGCAACGCGAAGAAATCTCAACTCTATAACATATTGATAGAAAAATTGAAACAAAAATATGTTCAACCCGAACACCTTGCACTTTTAGAGTGTGTAAACAAAAATGACAAAAATTCGAGGCGAGAATTGAACTCAATTCCAGAAACAGCGTTTAAAAAATGTTATGTTGATTAGATTATTCGTTGGCGTAAGTGTTTCGTTTCTGAAGGAGCATACTTTGAAGTTGATGAAATAAATGTGGATGAATAACAAACATTTTGTATATTATTGATCTTTTCCCGATACTTTCTCGACAGAGTGGTATATAAAAATAGGTAAACAATAACTAAATATGTAAAAAATAATAGTTTGTTAATTTAATTTAAATAATCGATTAATTTTCTTTTTTCCTCTTTTTTAATCTATACCTATAAAAAATATAATTTTAAATGCAGTGTTCACCAATGTACTAGAGCTAGAGGTCTAACTTAAAATTTAAACATGTAGCCTAATAGGATATGCCTATACAAGGTGCAATTTTTTAACTGTACCTACCTGGTTTCTCTAGATACACGCAAATTCTAATAAATAAATTGGTACGGGTCCAAAATTCTACCCATGAATACTGCATTATAAAATGTTCATATTGAAGATTCTACACGTGTTTATTATGACACATTATCGTCCGTTCTAGTGTCATTGACATACCAACAGCATAAGAAAAATGTTAGGGTTTTTGATTTTATTTTTATCGATAGTAATATCGATGCCATTGCATCACTGACGTAAGGGAAACTAGTGACGACCTTGTAAATTACGAAACAAAATCTGTATACTTATTTCTTTCTTACACATTTGCAACTGTATAAGTAAAAATAGTACGAACTAACGTATTGTGTTGTTATTTTAGCGCTCCTTCTATAGCTTTAGTTATTGTTCTGAGACCGAAACTACTTTTTGTTTATGTGTGTGTGTGTGCCAATAGGTTTTTGCTATAGTGTGGTCGACACAGTGCAACACAGTGTCGACTTTTTTTTCTAAATGGAAAACGCACTACGACAAAGAAATCTCGTTATCTCATCAATAAAAATTTTGTAAAAAAATCATACTCATATACGTTAACAATATTTTCCTTATACAATTTCTTTAGTTATAAAAATCTTGCAGTTAGATGCTTAAAATATTTATTCAATGTGTGTATTATGTTTTTAAGTGCCTATAACCGGCTTTACATTATATTTTTTGGTTAATAAAATCATATATTGTAGACTTGCCTAATTATTATTTGTATAAAACAATTTTTATACTCAGTATTCGCAAATGTTTCTATTTCTATGATAAATATGTAATACTCATACGTTTTAGATTTTAACATAAATTGTATAGTTCTAAAACAAAACATGCGGTAAGATTTCCACGTTTTTTTTGTTACTGTTAGCGTATTTTCAGCGCATTTGTGATATCGTCTTACTTTAAATATGACAAATTGGATGCAGGCAGGCAGCGAAGGACAAGTCATTGTGGAGATAGATTTGAAGGACAAGATATTGCTGGACATAGATTGGGGAGGCTATGTCCAGCAGTGAACGACATTTGGGTGAGACGACGATAACCGTATTTTCTTTAGATCATTCTGATAGTGAAAACTATTTCGTTTAAGTGAATAACTCAGTTTTTAAGAGTATTGAATCATTTTTAATATTATTGACTAGAAATGCTTTTTAAAGTAACGTGATCTTAAAATACTAGCCGTGAAACGTGAAATAGGGGTGCAGCTTAAATTATTTGCATGTTTATATATTTTTTAATTTACTGTTTAAATAAGCTTTATTTTACTAAGGCAAAATATTTTTTAGTTATAGTATTAATAAACGAAACAAAATTGAACAAAACATTGCTTGTCTATGGTAAAGGGTGTCTTTGAAGTCTGTCATGTCAATATACAATCAGAAATTGTCGTAATTGCAATAATATTTTCTTTACGTGAAGTTCAGTGATTTTTTTAAAAGAACTCTGGAAAAGAGTGATTTTTGTGTATTTTATTTTGAAGGTAAGTCACTCCGCATTATGATGAATTAATTCCTAAACATGCCAATAAGACTTTCTTCGCAAAGTAATTTATTGGATGTTTTCAGTTCTATGTCCTTTAAAGGTATTTTTAACATTTATAGTCGTGGTTTATAAGTTAATTAGTAAATATTACATTAAATAGACATGTTATTTCGTGTCCAACAAGAGTAGGTTGCCGGTATTCATTAGTTATTAGTATTGGAAAGGTGGCATAATTCGACCGGTTTAGCGCTACATATCTTAGGTGGTTACTGTCGTTTAATCAGCGCCAATTACTCTCGTCTCAATGCTTAAGTGACACGAATAATGATAGGTCATCGCTGATGCATCGATATGTGCAGAAACGTGATCCAGTGTTGATAATAACTGCAAGTTTAGTTGTGTATATCAATAGGTATCTATAGGTGTAATATTCACTTTGTTGTGATAGCATTTTGTTGTGATTGCTTCCTTACTTGTAGGAAAATGGTTGCTCATTTCCTTGTATTTTAAACTTTGCATATACTTGCTTAATATTTATGCTATATATAATAATTCCATTATTATTTTTAAACACTTACCTTATTAAAAATCTGAAAACCTTAAAAGAATAGTGTGCTGATAATTTCGACAATGAATTTCCAGTCAATACCTGATAATGAATTTGATTGAATAAGATATTGATATGATTCTAGCATAATCATATCAAATCATTGTCAAAACTTATGATATTTTTAAATATAAATATAGAATTGTTCTACAGAATCACTGTGATAATATTCAATATTTTATTTATATTGTATTCAAGATATCTAGATATTGTTATCTTTGTCCAAGCTGTAGATATTTAAATAAACAAGAAATAATTTATTTCAAAATTTCTACTACTGTACCATTCATTTTTGAATTAAAAAATATTTATATATTTAAATGATCATCAAAAAAATACAATTAGTGACATAACTTAACCTTACCTTTAGGTTACCAATTGTATTTTTTTGGTAATAATTTATTATATTTTTGAGGATCATATAAATATTTCCCTTTTTTAAATATTTAAATAATTTTATTTCTTACATAGATAAATACAGAAAATATATTTATTGAATTCCTCCTTGAATAAAAAAAGAAAATAGGAGATTAAACAAGAATAACTTAAACTTGTAAATGAGACTGTTTAATATTTAAAAAGGTATATTATTTATAGATGGTGAAAATAGTAAGTTAAGAATAAATTTAACATTTTTTTTAAAGTCTCGGGCATAACCTCTCTATTTTTGTTTAACTCAATTGATTATTGATTGGACACACCATAGGTTATTCAGTGTAGTACCTTACTTTATCAATTCATTGCCTGATATGATAAAGCAAACTTAATTAAATGTATATAACATTTTTCAATATATTTTTGAGCATGTTGAGAAGGAATTTTAATTTGAAATAAATATGTCAAACCATTTTGATAAGCGTTTAAAGAAAAATTGGCTATTTTATATTTCACAATTCGTATTGTGAAACAGCAGCCGTTTTCAAGGCCAATGGATGGTTACATTAAATTGTGGCCTTGAAGGATCTACTACCTAATTATATATTTTTTGTACCAATTACATATTCCGTTCTTTTGTAACACAATTATGTCAAATTAACCTTTACTTTAACAGGTACAACTTCCTTTCGTCGCCAACTTATTGCAAGTTAATTTCAGTCACTGATTACTGTTAAAAAAAAGTATGTTTTCAACCCATTTCGCGCCCATTCTGTGGAAACGTTTCCGCAACAAAGTGTCGTCGCTGGCGACAGACGAATACCATTTCCGTACTGTCGCGCCGTGCTCCATTTTCCCCCGAAATGGGGTAGCGGGTCGACGGTAGGGTTGTCGAGCGAAAGAAATTTAAAATTAATGGCACGATATAATTAGGATCATTTCTATGTGTGGACGAGAGTGAAAGATTTCTAAGGAACAGAATAAGTATTAAGTGTCCCAAGACATTCTGTGTATATTGATTATAGGTTCCATTTTTCATGATTTTATTTAACCCCTGAAGTTTGGATTCTTCTTGGGCCGTATTCACAGGATCCTTTGAGTAAAGGCAAAAAAATAATCGCGTTTTCAATATTTGTATTAAGTGTTTTATTTCAAACAGCGAGAAAATCCGTCGTAACGTAACAATAACGTAAAATAGCTAACTATTTGGAACAATTCAAAAAAAGTTTGATGGCATCAGAAATGCAATGATATCAAAAATACATATATTATTTAATGGTTTAAAATCTTGATTTTCATATGACGTTATTTTAAAATATGGTTAAAAGTTTTGTGTACACTCGTGTTCCAATAAAAATACACAATTAGTATACAGAAACGAACGAAAGGTACCTAATATCTTTCTAACTCAACAAATCTCCGTTTTAGTATTGATTACAAGTTTCTTATCTAAGTATTCTTCATTTGATTATTGCCACGAGTTATTTCGAACATTGGATAGCACCTTGAATCCGTAAATTTTACGTTATGGCTTTTTAAATTACCAGAGATCGACAACCATAAGTGAGAACCCGTATCGTTAAATAACAAATGTTTCAACATCGCTTCTCGCTGTTTAATTTTGCACGAGCAGAACCATTCACGAGTTTAGTATTTCCAATAAGATTTTATGTTATAAAACAAATATAAAACACAGGCATATGTGTGGCCTTTCTGGATCCAGTTAATTTGGGAACTCATTTGCCAACCCTTATCCCATTTCCCTACTTTTTTTAATAATATGGCAACACCAACTTGTGTTTACAATTAGTGGTCTATGTAAAACACAACCCCCGCAAAAGGTTATTGAATTATTTCAACTTTCGGGCTTTTTTCAGCGTTTTAAAAACGAAATTTCGGTCAAGCATTATAGGGTGACACAGGTCATGTGACTATGGTAAAAATATAGACCTAATTTACGCTGTCCCATCTTCCCTTTAGCAAATAAAAGTGGCAGTATAACATTTCTTTGTCGGAGCATCCGCGTTGTGACTATTACATAATAATGCACCTTATCTACAGGACGAGAAACTGCCGTAACACAGTCTGAAACTAGTACAGTACCAGCAATAAGATGTATACTCCGTAGCACCGTGTCACAATAAATCGGCCGAAAGCAAAGAGACAACAGTATATAAATAAATAATAAATATAAAGTGACATAGTTCTACGGTTATTTTTGTGTGAATAAAATTCATTGTCTATATGTAACTATTGCTTAATCTGTGGTACTAGTTTTAGACTAAGTTTAGCTGTGGTAGTAATAAACGTTTAATTTGTTGACCGTATTGAGGTTGCCTATCAAGATATGTCCGCTTTGAACCAACTGTAGCTATTTCAAACCTCGCCAGTTAAACGTAAACCCACTTGCGTTTAGTTTACCACAAGGAGTTAACGGGTATATTAATAATCGTGAATCCGCCTCGACTCGTTGAAACGGAACGTAACTTGATGTTAATAAGTCTATATACCTTCCCCAATAATTTGAGATTTGAGAATTTTGATACTACACCTCCGAAAGTGAGTTTATTCTTGCGTAAGAATGGACCAGAAAGTCAGAGCTGGATTTGAGGAGGGCAGGCAAGACAAGAGAGAGGCCCCCACAACAGATATTAAAACAAAATACACATTTCGACGGGTTGATTTTGACTATCTAGTTTCGCCAATATTTTTCTTTGTAGGATATAGTAGAACTTTTAACATTATTATAAAAACTGTATCACTTATATAGGCAATAAACGATTTAGATTTTTTATTCGAATATATTTAGGGCTGTCTGTTACCCCATGACCTCCACACGTCTAAATCCGGGCCTGCAGAAAGTACGTCTTTCTATAAAAATATGCGGGAGGTAAATTTGTATGAAAACCTATTATTGCACAGCTAGCGATAGGGCTAAAGTTATACTAAGAGTTTTTTTCTTGACTGCTGTTTCTTCTTTAATTTTTAACATAATAAAATTATATACCAAATCCAAATAAACAAATAAAACACATTACCCTCTGGTTTTTCTGCATAAATTCTATTCCAAAAAAGTGAGAAATGCTCGATCAGACATTTTTAGGTGAGCTTTTTCAATTCATATGGTCTATTTTACTGTAGTACATAGTTAAATAAATATTCAAGATAATATTATTATCAACTGGTAGGATAATGACTAATATTTTGTAATGACGCCGCCAAAACTAAAATATGCCAAGCAGGTATTGAAAGCTTATTTAATTATTTATTTAAACTTGATGCACAAATGGTACAAAGACGGACTTAATACCAATTGCATTCTCTACCAGTCAACCTCAACGTAATGCAGAGGTAAAAGTGGTAGGTTGCGCGACCAAGAGATATATAGCTTACTTTGAGAGAATTTGAGAAGTTTTTCTCTATCTCGCCTGATGGTAAGCGATGATGTAATCAAGAATGTGATGCGCTTGCCTAGAAGCCACATATTCACTCGTGACTTGAAGCCACCTAAATTGTATGTGTTAGGAAACAGACTTAGGCAAGGCAAATGCAATAAACCATTTTTATTAAAACCATGATTATTTTTATGAATTCATGCAATGAAAAAGCTAATCTAAATATTAAACCTTAAAGACATAAGCTGTCAATCATACCAATCAATCTTATCAAACTTCTACTTCGTTATTTCTTCTTTGTCTTGTCCTTATCCCACATAAGCGGGGTTAGTTGTATCTTACAGCGCCAGGATCGTCTGTCCTGGGTTGTGGGGTCGGGAAGCTTGGCTTTTTCTATTAGCTTTGCCATACTAGTCCACCTCGTCCAAGGCGGGTGTCCTCGTCCTCTCTTGACTTCCTGAAGAGCTACTGTTTTCTAGACGACGTGGTCATTGCTCCTCCGCATAACATGGCCATACCATCGAAGACTTTTTTAGTTTTTCTGGGATCGGATCTACTTTGAAGCTACGTTGGACTTGTTCGTTTCTTATTTTGTCTAGCCATGTAACTCCGCCAGACAACTTGAGCATCTTCATCTCGGCCACGTGTAACTTTTGAATGGAGGCGCCATACAGCATCGCTGGTCTTACAGGTGTTTTGTATAGTTTGCCCTTAGTTGGAATGGGTATACGCGCATCGCAGACTTACTTCGTTATCTATTTCTTTAAAATATTTTATGATTTTCATATATTTTTGCATTTTTCAATCCTATCTTATATGATACATTATTTAAAGAGAAAAATACTATAAAAGAATCGACACGGTTCACAAGTTATTCTCAGGCGGGATATATTATCTTTTAAATTTAAATAGTTTTATTTAAAGTAAGTTTATTAAGTCTGCTTTGAAAATTGTAGCTATATATCTAGTTTTATAATATTAGTATAAATGTGTTTATTGCATTGTTAAGATGCATATAAAGTAATGTATCATTATTTTGCAGGTGACAGTATCATCATCCAAGTGGATCCAGTTGGTAAGTGCTAGAATATTCGTTTTCTGATAATTTTTATTTTTTTTAATTCTTTTAGGGAGAACATTTTAAATATCAAAACTAAGATCTGTAAGTTTTGGTTTGCGAGTAAGCAGGTTTTTATTCTGGTTGTAGACGATTTCTTCTTCAGTACAAGAAGTCGCGTTGCGGGATTGCTTACAGTCTTTTGTTAGATATAAGTTATTATTAAAGATATGTTGTTAGCAGTTTGGATATTAACCTCTGCGTTAGGATGTCGCCTGTGACACGCTTCCGGGCACTTAGGCACGTTCGTACCAATGAATAACTACTTAAGACAAGTTTGTGTGACTCCGAAATTAGTTGGTATCAACTGTAACCTAATTTTAAATTAAATTTAAGATGAAAATGATCATTGAAAATAATTCTCGGCCTCAGAATCAGTTTTCCGTTTGTAATTGACGATTTTTTTGATTGGGTATAGGATACGATATTATAGGTTGACGCTTATCTATATGGGTCTTCGCCCGCGCGGTACAGGGGCGCGGGGGTGCGGCGACGAAGGCGAAGACCCACTTAAGCGGTTGACATATACATATGTTCGTTTACTGGAAAAGTTCTTTATAACCCGCTGAACAATCGGTATACAGAAATTATTTTTACGTTTCAGTAAAATAGGTATTTTGAGCGTTATAAATGTTAAAGTATCTCAAATATTACAGACAAATAATCAGTAAATTTATAAATATATTTCTTAAACGACCTATGATCATTTGTTTCACATAAGAACAAAGGTATATTCTCTACAGATTATTATATAAGTGCAACACACCGATAAACATCGCATGCATATATACAGATAAGTAATTGCATAAACATTAGAAATAACAATATAAATTAAAAAGAAATATTTGTATACGCGTTACCATAGCAACGCGTTAACCGCAAGTAGTTCGTCTACCGGACGCTAGATGGCGCTAACGGAAAAATATTTAATAATAGAAAAAAATTAAAGAATTTTGTCCACCCGTGCGAAGCCGAGACGGGCCGCTAATACTATTTATATAAGGTAAATCAAACAGCATAATATACATAACATTTTAGTTTTATAAAACAAATCAGATAGCATTTATCTGATTTGTTTAGTCACACATTTGCGGGCTATTTTTTAGATGATAGTACGCATATGAGCTTGACAAATGAGTCACAATGTAGATCAAATTAATATAAAATAGACAAAAAGAAGTACGTTACCTACTTACCTAACTATTCTATGCTATGACGCATCTACTGCTCTACTATTGTTTGAATTAGTAAGGATCTTCCCTGTATTAAAATTTGCATTTCATGTAGTATATATTTTGTTTTGTCGACCATTTGGTGCAACGGTAGTGATCCTTCCTTTCGCATTGACGGACCTGGATTCGAGTTTCGGAAGGGGTACATGTTTGTGTGATGAATACGTGTATCTGTATCAGAGTCATGGGCAGTGCCGGATTTACCATAGAAGCTGAAAAAGCTGAAGCTTAGGGCGGCAAAATTTTCCCAGAAAATTGGTACAGAAAAAAAGGTAAGTAATAGTGCAGTAAAAACAAAGCTTTGCTTTTCTTAGCTTAAAAATATACCCAAAAAGTTGTAGAAATAATCTTGAAACTAGATTATTCCTTAAAAAAGGAATTAACGTTATTGTGAACAGTGAATCTAATTATAGAGGTCAGTAGGGGCGGCAAAAATTTTATAGCTTTGGGGCGGCAAATGTGTAAAGTCAGCACTGGTCATGGGTATTTATATAATAAATGAATATAAGACAACATCACATACCCGTATGGAATTTTCCCATGGCTAAACTTTAATCGGGCTCGCACGAACCTTTTAAATACCATCAAAAAGTCCAACTTACCCAACTACGAAATAAACAAAGCGATCTTCACTTCACATAGTAAACGTGTTATTTTTAGTTTTTGTCAAAAGTATTTTATTTTAAGGAGTGCACGGGAAAGTGTTGTGGCATACTTTCTTATTTCTGAGACTGTGAAGTGAGTAGGTACCTATATTTGAAAATCTAAAATTTGAGAATATTTGCAAATTATATAGATTTTATAATTTTTATATATTTTATGCATTTTTCAATGCGATCTTATAAGATAATTTTAATGTTTATTTCGAATACGAGAGGATGTTCCTCTCATTGATGAAACAACACTGGCCTACAGCGTAAAATCAGAAAGGTACTAGAAAATTTTGACGAGTGTTCACAAGGCTCGGTAGCTCAATTGGGAGAGCATTGGACCGGATTTCCAAAGGTTGCGGATCTGTTTCCCGCCTGAGAATTCACTTGTGACCCGAGTCGATATTTTCCAGTATTTTTCTATTATAATAATTTTGATTATATATATATAGAGATAAAGTTGAAGTAATATCCGGAAATGTTAATTGTATATCAAAGCTTCCTTTGTAATCGATTAGACGTAAGTATCTGAAAGAATCAGGCGTCGCTTGGCGGAAAACCATATTTATGTGATAACTAAAACATGTAGCTTACTTTCACAAAAAGATTCACCGGCCACCTGCGTAAAAATAAAACGACTCGGTACTGATATTGCACGATTTAACAACTTCTGATGATTGTTATTTAAGTAAGTATTTACTGGAGACAAGATGCTAAGAAGCGTGATTGCTATAACTCATATACTAGGAGATTCACCAAACTTTTTTTTGCTCATCATAAGTCCCATTAATTTACCCACTGCCGGGGTTTGATTACGAAGAATAACCAATTTCCACAAATTCCTGTTATAAACATAAAGGCTCTTAAGATATAAATATAATTATTCGACGAAATGATCTTTCGGCGTAGAAAATTTCGGTAAACATTTTTTAGCTCAGTCCGCGTCACGAAATTGTTTACCGAAGTACTGTTTGCCGAAAGCTGAAATCTGAGTTTGAAATACTCAGATTTCAGATTCCTGATAGTTTCGATAGAATTAGTTCAAAATAAAGATGGACTAGGTCTAAGTTCAATTTATTAAGGTTAGGTTAGGTTGAAAGTTATAATAATTAAGGATACCCGTATTATTTTTTTACCTTTATTATTTAAACCGAAGGTCGCCTGGAAGAGATTGATGTTAATAATGAATTAATAAGGCCATCATTTTGTATACTTTTATAATTTTTATATATTTTATGCATTTTTCAATGCGATCTTATAAGATAAATTATTATAATAGAAGAATACTAGAAAAAATCGACTCGGGTCACAAGTGAATTCTCGTGATTTTTTATTTTGTATACTGTTTTAAGTTCTATTTGTCCTTTACTATATCCTATCTGTGGGTGCAATAAAGCGTAATTCTAATCATTCGGCGAAACAATCTTTCGGCTATCAATTTTAAGCTTATATTCGGATGGGTGATTAAACATTTTTCTTGCTTACGAAGGTACGGTTTTCACGGTTGCACCTGCACTTCTGAACTTAGCTCTCATCAATGCCCTCTGCTTTTCCAGTGCAACCTATTCCTCTTTTTTTTCGCCCCTAAAAACTTGGGCACCCTCCGGACGCGGGAGAGGGAGGTGGTGAATTCTGCATGGATATTCCGGCCCGGCTTCGAAGTTATGTCAGAGTCGTACTGACTAAACACCACCTTGAAAGTGCCAGAACCTAGGAAGGCTGTAAAGGCTTCAAGATCGCTTAATCTTTAATTTATTAGAAAGGTCTGTGCCCAGCAGTGGGGAACTTTCTTATTGGGAATAGGTAAGCGTTTAAACGCTATTTTGCCTGATGGTGGGGCCATTCATTTATTACGTAAGACTATTTTCGCTAGTTTTTGACCCCCTCCCCCCTTATTATCAGAAAAAATAAGAAAAGGCCGACCCCCTCCCCCCTATTTAATATTTATTACGTAAGAATCTAAAGGCAAAAATGAAAACACGTTTGGTTTGTTTTAATATTTATTTTTTAAAGTAACAATTTTTAGACATGTTTATTTGTACTTACAAAGATATTAATAATTTTTAATTTATTTGGTAAAATAAACTTTGGTTTTAATCATTCGTCTTTACCTACATAAGACGTTCACCCATTCCACATCAGCTCCTATCCGGCAAAAAACTTCTTTGCCTCACCTTGAATATATGGCTAAAGCTTTTTCTTTTTAAATATTTAAAATACGGTCATGAAGTTTTTGGGTTCACTATGCATTTGCATAAAAAATTAAACCATAAAATATTTTGGCATATGGTAATTCATACTAATGATATTTACGCATAATATTATTATTCATAACAAAAGCATAATTGTTTTAATTATAAATACAATTAGCATAATCATATATAAGCATAAAATTCGCAACCATTACTTTATAAAGGCATAATGGTATCAAACCATAATGTATACAGGGCGTCCCAAACTTATGGGACATGAAGGGGAAGTACCTTAAATATCGTAGATAGTGAATTTTGCTCAAAGAAGACTTTATGTTATTTTTAAAAGTTAGTAATTCTGCATTTATAGATTTTCTTAAAATTACTTGCTTCGTCTGGGAATCGAACCGACTTAAATGTCAAAAAAAATCACCCTACTTTTATGATGCCAATCGAAAGAATAGCTAAAAATAATAAATTAATGTAGTTCTAAAATTTGAAAATGGAACAGTCTGTGCGAGCGTTGAAGGCAAATTTAAAACGAAAATAATGTTGTTCTTAAATTTGAAAATGGAACAGTCTGTGCGAGCGTTTATTTTTCGGATATTGATCTGTTTAGTCTTAATTCACTTACACAAGTGTTATTGTGTTAATTTATTGCGAACATGGCATATCAAGTAAGTTTTGATCTAATGGAAGCATATTTTTTGAATGATAAAGATATCTCTAGAAGTTTGCGGTGGTATAGCGTAAAATATCCTGATAGACAATTACCGTCTCGTAAAGTTTTGAAAAGGCTTGTGAACAATTTGAAAACTCTGGGACGTTTCGATAAACGCCCAAGAGAACCACAGCAAGAAAACCGTACGATCAACGACGAAGAACTTGGTATTTTAATTTACTTTTCGGCTTTTCCGAAAGCATCGGTGAGAGAAGGAGAACATGAAATTGGAGTTTCGAAAAGCAAAATACACCGTGTATTAAAAAAACACGGTTTTAAGAGTTATGTTGAAGGACGATTGGTTCAAAAATTACTTCCGGGCGATACAGAAAGGAGAAGAAATTTCTGTCTTGATATCCAGGCACGCTTGCTCGAAAATCCAAATTTTTTGGATAATATTATTTGGACAGACGAATCTAACTTTAGCAATAACGGTATGTATAACCGCAACAATAATCGTATTTGGTCTAAAGAAAATCCCCTACGAGTCACTGAAACGAATAACCAAGTGCGTTTTTCACTCAACTGTTGGTGCGGACTTTTAAAAAACCGGGTTTTCTTAATCCATTTTTACCAAGGAACCTTGAACACGGAAAAGTATTTAGGAATACTTCAAATTTTAAGGGATAAGATAAGAAATCTTTCCGCGGCGGAGCAAGAAAACTTAATTTTCCAACAAGATGGAGCTCCGGCTCATAATAGTCGGAGAGCAGCAGATTTTCTAAATGAATGTTTTCCTACATGGATTGGTACAAATGGACCGATTAGATGGCCGGCCAGATCCCCGGACCTTACACCATTAGATTTCTTCTTATGGGGATACGTGAAAGATATGCTATACAAAAAGCGATACGAGAACGTGGGCGAGTTGCAAACAGAATTGTGCCATATCACATCGAGTGTTCACCATAAAATGATAAGAAAATCAACAGGCAGCGGACTCATTAAAAGATTGGAGATTTGCGTAAGACAAGAGGGATCACATTTTGAGCATTTAATTAATTAATTTACAAAAAAATACCTACTTAATTGACTACGGCAGTTTCATGTATGTTTTTAATTTGATTAAAATATTAATTTCACGTTGTTCCTTTCTTTTAAAAAACCATGTAACTTAAGCATAGTTATTATTTTTTAGCTATTCTTTCGATTGGCATCATAAAAGTAGGGTGATTTTTTTTGACATTTAAGTCGGTTCGATTCCCAGACGAAGCAAGTAATTTTT
Organism: Calamotropha paludella; assembly: GCA_927399485.1. Classification (NCBI taxonomy): domain Eukaryota; kingdom Metazoa; phylum Arthropoda; class Insecta; order Lepidoptera; family Crambidae; genus Calamotropha; species Calamotropha paludella. Next base: position 2,988,824 of record OV656822.1, read on the forward strand.
AGAAAATCTATAAATGCAGAATTACTAACTTTTAAAAATAACATAAAGTCTTCTTTGAGCAAAATTCACTATCTACGATATTTAAGGTACTTCCCCTTCATGTCCCATAAGTTTGGGACGCCCTGTATAATCATAATCATCTTACGCAGAATAAGTAACTCCTAAGATTATAGACACACATCAATAACTTTTTACATAAACATTGCTCTAACTATCTAACCTAACTTTACCTAAATCTACTTCGACACTATATTATATACTGGTCAAAGTACCTTTTTTATTTTTCAGATTCAAAGAATCATTAATAAAATAAAAGTTTATTATAAAATACTATATACACTGTGCCAAAAAATTTTGCATAAATATATTGGGCTTATTATAATTATTCCACAGTACATATGCTGCTAAAAATCAATTATAACAAATATTATGCAAAAGAATATGCCAACTCGTTCTGGCAAACTATTTTAGGAATAAATACATTATGACAACAAAAAGAAATCCCGAAGTTTTTACCAATACGCATCCGAGCGAACCTCGGCACTCGCGCAGTTGCCCGCGCTTTTTCAAAGTATAATTTTAACATTGCGTATTTTTGTGATCTTACGTAAGAACTATTGAGACTCCCTCCCACCCCCTTGTAAGAAAAAATAAGACATGGTCGACCCCCTCCCCCCCCTAAATCGTCTTACGTAATAAATGAATGGCCCCTATACGACAATGCGATCTAGGATGTGACGCGCTTGCCTAGAAAATACCTATTCACTTGTGACTTGAAGACCCCCTAAATTGTATTTGTCAGGAAACACAGATTCAGGCAAAGAGTTTCATTATTTAGTGGTACGGATCACAAAATTGGAACCAAAACACTTAGTGCGGTTCTTTAGTATATCTACTATACAGGACGTCCCAAAAACAATGGATAGCACTGCAACTATCGATAGGCTGCACTATGGTCTCCCTAATATCAATTTTTGATCTTAGTAAAAATATCACGGTTCCCGAGATTTTTATTTTTTTATGTATTTTTCGAAAATTGCTACCCATCCTTAGTTTTCCTCGTGCCATTTCTACAAATGAGGATTATTTTCGATCTAGTTTTTTGTAATTTTTCAAAGGTTAGTAATGCTATCAAAAGAACATATTAAAATTTAGCAATCTAGTTTGAAAATATTTCAAAAAAAAAAAATCCAGCAAAAAATGTAAATTTTATTACTTGTCTCGGTTTTTCGCTAAGTCATTGTGTAAAAAAAATGTATGACGACCATCGTGCCTATCATCGTGCAGCCTATCGATAGTTACAGGGTTATCCATTGTTTTTGGGACACCCTGTATAACTTTGGCGTAAATAAATAAATGAGACAGTATCACATACATACATTGCTCTGAACTCAAGTTAAGTAGCTAAAGCAATGACTAAAATATGATGACCAACCACTAGCTTTAATTAACTATGACAAATAGATAATGTTTAAAAATTAATTCATGAATGAACTCATCGCAACAATGACGATGTTTTGGTTATGCACAATTATCATAATTACTGAGCTAAATATCTATTTATCTCATTTTCCGTAACAGCAATTTACAAAAAAGGGAGTTCAACACAGTAGAATATCTTATTTTATTTACAATTCCAGTTTTTTTTTTGTTTAAATTACGGAAGCTCGAAGGCTCTGTGGTGCTATGAGTTTAAGCAACGTTTACAATGGCGGGGTATAGGGTGATCAAAAGTTTATTTCGAGCTATACACACACTATAAAGAAAATGTGCTATATAGCCGTCTGTTATCGAAAACGTCGCGAGAGTCACTAAAAAATTTTTTGAGATTTGACTGAAAAAAAATTGTTGTTTTTGATAGAGCTATTTTTAAAATTAGAAGTAATTAAACCTCGACAGATCGATTTCTTTTTACAGTATTCTAGCATTTAAAACTCATGGGGTAATAAGCCATGAAACTCTGCCTGAGTCTTTGTTTCCCGATAAATACAATTCCCCTCAATTGTAGTCTTCAAGTTACGAGTGAATAGGTATCTTCTAGGCCAACGCGTCACATCCTAGATCGCATGGTCGATTACCATCTACGTTGACCACTATCTCGCCTGATGGTACCTATTCATAAATAAAATAAAAATATATACTACGAGAACTGGCATAAGTTGCCTCGCCTTTAATCATCACCATAAGTCATGTAGCAAACGACTGCAAAGCTGCAATTACAACACATTACCTATTCGCGAACGTGCTCGTTTACGTTTTGTTTGATGACTTAAGTATGGAGTCATTAAGTGCGTCAATATTTTTTACGTCATTATTTTCATAAGAATGTGCTATATTATTTACCTTGAATCTTTGTCTGATGAAGGTTTGTTGGCAGTTTGGTGCAATGGCAGTGATGCTGCGTACTGTACCAACACGGTGTGGTACGATCGTGTGTTGCAATGAGTATAAGCTGATCCCAATAATAGTAATATTTCTTACATTCACACCAATTAGCCTAGCCCAAAGTAAGCACTGTAAGGCTTGTGTTAGGGATGCTAGGATAACGGATAGACATACATATATCATACATAAATAAGTAAGATTAATAAAAATATATATAAATACCCGTAACTAAGGTACAAGTGCTCGTATTTATCATACAAACATCTGCCCATTCTGGAATTCGAACCCAGGCCCGTCGGTGCATTTTGTTTTGGTTTTGATGTGCACCACAGTTAAGGCGTAAATAAAATTTATTGTATCGCAAAATCATCTTAATACAAACGTCATAAGGTTAGAAATTAAATATTAAATTATAAAAAAAATAATAATTAATATATCATAATTGTGATTTATCAAGAGGGCATTGACGACCGTTTGGTGCAACGGTAGCGATCCTGCCTTTCGCATCGATGGCCCCGGGTTCGAATCCCAAATCTCAGCTCAGTTTAGGACTAAATATTTATTATGAGTTGTCCGGAATTTATTTATTTATTAACTTCAATAAACAGATGTTATAAGATCTGCCAATTTAGATAAATTTACCAGTAATCATTATTTATTCTCGTGTCAGTCATCGCATCATCAAAATGACTAATGAAGGTAGTGGGATCAAAATTAATTAGAGCAGTATTTGTCTTCGTTAATCATGTCAATGATAGTGGGATGAACACATAATCACAGGAAGCACTGAATCCATGAAAAAAAAAACTGGCCCTCGGGGAGTGCCGACAGAAGTGAAAACTAAACCCATTTTATGCAGTTTTTCTTGATAAACGACAAAATTGATCCCAGTAAACGTATTTAATTATATATTTTCTTTGTTTCGGACCTATATCCGTTTTGCATTGTGCCACTTTATATATTTCAATTAAATTGGTATGTTTCAACCGCCATCTTCGACGACCTTATAAATCGTAAAAACAATCATTTAAGATGTTTATTGCAGTTATGTAGACGAAAATAAATAAAAAAAAGTAAGTCACAAAATAAGCGCAACTCTAACTTTTTGAATGTACGAGGGTTGTCCGTAAATTAAGGTCTCCATCGCTGGCGTTTCCGAACAGTGCTACGCGAAATCCGAAAACACTGTAATGTTCCTTGGTCTCCTCTCCACAATTCTCCATCCGGCGGAGCTTGCTGCGACGCTTAGGCTTGGCACAGCTGCCATCCATGGACGCGACGATAGCTTCTCTCGCCAAGTGCGAAGTGTGGTCTTTATTGTAATTGTAATGTCATTCGATTTTTTGCACCACAAAGGGATTTCACCCATCGAATTTCTCCGGGAAGTGACCTCTGTGTATGGCCCAGACGTTATAGACATCAAACACGTCAGGAAGTGGTGCAGAGAATTTTCCGCGGGCCACGAGCTTTTCATCAAATTTGGATGGGACATCCTGGACCACCCTCCCTACAGCCCAGATGTCGCACCGAGGACTATCATCTTTTTGCGGCCCTCAAACAACACCTAGCAGGGCTACATTTCCAGAGCGACGAAGTTATGGACGCGGTGAACGAATTCCTCCGGGAGGCGGCGGCGAACGGGTATGACGCGGGCATCAAGAAACTCGTGGGCCGACTTCAAAAGTGCATCTATCGGAACAGCGATTACGTCGAAAAATAGGGGAAGAATCAGGCTTTCCGACAATGTACTTTATTTGCAAATAAATAATACGTTTACTATTAAAAAAGGAGACCTTAATTTACGGACAACCCTCTTAGAATAGAGTAAGAATCGACGCAGAAAATAATAAGCGGCCAATATCTTTGAATAAAGAATAAAAAACTAGTATTTATGTTTTCTTTTTATACAACCAAAAGTAGTGTCGGTAGTTCAATGGTTTTTTCTATCTCACAATATGCCCAACGCGCCTAACGAAGTTTTCACTTAACAACATCTTTCGATATTTCAAAAGTACTTTACTCCAGATGGAAATAACCAAGTACTAGGCTATATAATATTATGAATACATTGTTTGATCAGAGCAAAGTCTTATTAGATAAAAAGAATTTCAATCTTCGAACTTCTTTAGCTATCTTCATTAAGGTGTTACATTAGAAAGCGTCGTTTGTTTTCCCAAGTTGTCACATATTTCCTGCTCGAGTCGTCGTGGACAAAGACCACCCAGATCTAAGCAGATTTTATTGCCCAACGTGACCATGAATAACACCTCTCTGGCCATTAGCACTTAGAAATACTGGATTGTTTTCCTCGAAATTTCGACAACTAAAATTACGGTAAGTCCTGTAACTAAGGAGGAAAGTTGGCATAAAGATTTGATAAATTGTCATTTTTGTTTCTGGCATTAACAGGCAGAAAATATATATTTTTTATAAATATATATAATGCATATCTTAACTTTGCTCCAGGCCGTGAGCTACTAGAGGCCTTAATCCACCCACATGGACCACTAATTACTTAACAGTTTGTATTGGAGCATTTCATTCCTTCAACACTTTCTCTGTTTTGTCATTGTGCCGGTTGCCGATTTAAACTTAGTATTCTGAAGTTATTTTTCATAGAATCCATAAAACTTTTTTTTTAATTTTGTTTATGCCACGTTCAAATAACTCTGTCGTATTTCGAATTCAAGAGGAAAATTTCACAGTGTATACAGTCAAAGCTCCAGAAACACCTAACCTTATGTATAAAGTTGATGAATATAAGTTTTTAAACTATTTTTGTTTGTGTCTGTGACTTATCCGTCAACTTATCAAAATTTTTTTTTTTTATCAGGTTTTCATATTTATAATCGTCTTTATTCTGTAAACAACCCTTCTAAGACTTCTTATCCTAAGAATTCGGCCACCGAAAAAGAGTCGAAATGTTAGGGTCAGTAAATTAACAAAGAACATAAAAGCTTTACTAATAATGCATTAGCAAATGCCTAACGCCTTTTCCCCGCAGGGGTAGGCAGAGATCACGGATTTCCATTTACCATGATCCTAACATACATCTCTTGCTTATTCAACTCTCATCAGCCTTTTCATACAAGCTCGTCGGTTAAGGGTACTTTTGGCCTGGGCTTTTTTCAGGACATCTCTATTTGGTCCTTGAAAGTTCGCCTTGGTCTGCCTTTACCGACTTTCCCATGCACATTTGCCTCAAATATTTGTATTGTCAATCTTCTTTCGTCCATTCTCTATACATGTCCAAACCATTATTTATATAGAGGGTATAATCTCATGTGCATCCCACTATTCCCATAGGCAATCCCCATTTAGAATTTTGCGGAGTCACCATTTTGTTAAGCATTAGTAATAATGCAGTAAAAATGTTTAAAATTCATTTAAGCAATGTAACGAGATCAAATAAAAAAAATTTGTTCTTATTCGAGCACAATAATGAGACGAACATAGATAAGATCGCATGGAATGTTAGATCGCATAGTTTCACACGTTTTTGCCTTTGATGTTAACAGAAAGCAATTTATTTAATCTCCAATCGCCTATTGCCAAGAGCCGGTGTCTAATTCTAGATAATTAGCTGTTAGTTTGACAGTTGCTGGAGTACCCCTGTTACTCGTTATCTGAAGGATGATGGAGGACGTAGTTATGTTTCTACCGCCAGTCGGCGGCAGTTAAAAATGGCGCCGTTTACTATTTCTTGTCACTCAAAAATTACTCATAAACTACCGTGATAAGGTTTATTTTCATTTGACAAAAGTATTAGTTCCTTTTTTCGCCACGCACTGTTTTATATTTGACAAGCGTCGTGATTTGGTTGTTTATTTTTTTACCATTCGATGATAGATGATCGCGGCGCCCGCAAAGTTATTCCAATCACAATAACGTAATTGAGAACAGCTGACAACCGTTATATTATCTATCGACGATACAGCAATAAAATTTAATATAGTCTCTAAACGGATTCCTGAAGGTGTAAAATGATTTGATCGGTATAATTCTCACGAAATAATTCTTTACGATGAAGATATATATGACTAACATTTTATTGTTGTTTCAACAAAGAATATAAATAAAACATTATTCTTACGGGTTAACAAACGCGTGAATATTACACGATCTTGTCTTTTGATTAATTTTGATTTGAAATGTCGACTCCCTGTTACCCATGTGTTTAAACTGCTTGGTAGGTTAATTAAATATGTTTTGTACACAATGTTGCCAATTTAAAGTTTTAGGCATATTTTTTGTAGTACTGGCCAGTATTTTTTGTTTGGGCATGTTATTTTGTATATTTTGTAACAAATGTTTGGTTTAAAAATATTATAAAGACACTATCGGTTCTTTTTTCGATCGTTTGGTGCAATGGTAGTGATCATGCCTTTCGGACCGGTGGTACTGGGTTCGAGTCCCGGTAGGGGCAGATGCTTGTGTTGAATACGAGAAATTTTATCTGTTTTTTGTATATTTCTATAAATATTAGATATCTTTGTATGATACATGTATGTATACCCGTTATCCTAGTATTTAAACACAAGCTTTACAGTGCTTACTTTGGTCTAGGCTAATTGGTGTGAACGTAAGAAATATTATCATTCTTATTATTAAATTTTATTATTAGACCTATTTTGAGGTTGATAATTTAGGCATCTCCGTAAGATGCTTTGAAAAATAGCCAAATACTACACTTCACAAATTTCTTTATTTCTTGTAAGAAGTATTAACTTACATTGAGTAGGAAGTATCAATATATTTACATTCGTTTTTTCTCTCCAGCAAACAACCGTTGCCAAATAAACCCAAGAAAATCACCCTCCCTTTTTCTCTTTTTTTTTTAGTCAGTGACGAGTTTTATTCACAGATTATCTAGTTTACTTATCTACTAAGAACGTTTTGTTTGCTATAAATAAACTAAAATATATATGTATAATTAGACTAAGTTATATAAATTATAAGTTGTTAATTTAAAGTAAACTAAAATGTGCAAAGTTAGCATTTATTCTTTACTTTGTCGAAAGATGGCGCTGCACGTTTTTAAATCAAGCACGTAGCTTCGTTCGAGATACATATGATTTTACTTCTACTTGACTTTCATTTGATTTATATCTACGGAACTAGTCTATTCACTACTTATATTTCCATTGTGTATCATACATCATGTTTTGTTATAATACGAAAAAATACAGTCTTTTTTATCGAGTAGTAGTATCGAGTTTAGTTTACACTTTGCATATGTCGCGGATTCATTATTATAAATTTTTTAAATGTGTGAATTTTGTACAAGAAAAATCTTTATACCCCAATAATGTTAAAAAAAAGAGACATGTATGAATATCCCCATTAACTACTCAAAGTATGTGTAAATTCAACATTTAATGGCAAACAAAATTTATAACAGCATTCCAACGTGTATATAAAAATTTGAACTCTTCCTTTGAATGTTAGCTGAAAAAGTATTATGTCTATTTTTGTATACAGGAAATGTACAGTGATAAGCTATAACGTTCTATTGTACTCTCGCAGTTATCCTAGTCACTTATGATCTGTAACTGTCTGTTACATAGTAAGTTTATGATATATTTTTTTTACATCCAATTAGCCTCGCGCAAAGTAAGCGTTTATATATATTATGTATTATCGTATTATAGATACTAGGATAACGGGTTGACATACGTATATAAGTCATAGATATGTAATATTCATAGAATTACTCAGATAATCATGCTCGTATTGATCATACAAATATCTGCCCATTCCTCGAACCCAGGACCGTTGCATCAAACGGTCGTCAGTTTATACGCAATGTGACTTATAAATATGTGAGTTGGCAACACTGTGTGTTGAAAAGTGAATGAGCAAATTAAAATTTTGTGATGAGATATTTGCAAACTGTCTCTATCTGATGAACAGTGAACTACTGTGAAGTAAGCCGTTTACATATTGTTAAGACCTATATTGTACTTATTATTCTGACTCTATTTTACAATAGACTCAATGTAGGCTAAGCCTAACCTAGTCTACCCATTCCCACGGTTCGAAAGTGCAATGGGCGGAACGCAGGTCGTTCTTTTACCCAAATGAACGGTTGACGACAAAGTAGGTCCGGTGGCTAAGGTTAAAAGCGTAATTTTCTGCTGCGGTTGTTACACGGGTTCTGTTTAGCTGCTAATTGTGACTGCGGATTGTTGGAATATGAAAAGGTTTTAAGGTAACTCTTTGGTTGTTGGTAATGGTGCTTTCCATAACTCAAAAGAGCTCGAGATTTTCAATCACCTATCCGACTATCGACCTTTGCAAATTTTTCTTAATGTCCGCGAGCAAAGCCACTGGTGCGCTATCCATTAGTCTATGGAAGTCTTTTTTCCCCTAACGTTAATTCGTTATCAGCGTACATTATGAAAAAGTGTAAGATGAACAGGTCACACTGACCATAGGGCGGGATTGCCAGATATTAATCTCTGACCATGTGTTGTCCGGAAAAGTAGAATAGCACCAACGTTACGTTACTGGACGTAATTACCATACATCTCCCGTAGACCACAAATTGGATAGAAAAGTTTTCAATTTATGGTCTTTTAGCGATCTCCAACTCGGCTTCCAATCGTGGAATTTTTTTTTTATCGTAGGTAAGTGCCTGACCACTATCTCGCCTGATGGTAAGCGACGATGCGATCTAGGATGTGACGCGCCTTCCTAGATATCTATTCACTCGTGACTTAAATACCCCTAAATTGTATTTATAAAACTGGCAGAACTTTCTTCTTTTGGGGAAACCTCTGTCCAGCATTTTTCGCCTTCCAGCTGAGATGATGAATTTCTCCTAATGTAACTGGCGCTTAATTGGCTCGAATCGAATTTTGCGATATTCCTTAATCTTGGTAATTTTTGCTTGATATCATCATCTTCAGCCCACAGCAAGAGCACCCTTTCCTATCGATGAAAACACCTTAGGAAGAATGGGCATAACTTCTCACGTGGATAAAATGCGAATTGCTACTAACTGCTTCTAACCAACATTACCTGCTAACTGCTGTGTTATCAAGCGTTAAATAACAATATTAAGTTGGAAAGTACTATCCTTTTTCTAGTTTTACAAAATTACTAAATTGTTGGTGGTTGAAATTAAGACAATAGTGACAGAACTGTCACATTTTCGCGATTTATTTTGAACTCTATATGTTAAACTTGAAACTACAAATAAGTTAGGGATATTTCACGTTTGGTATAGGTAGACCTACTGTGTAATTTACCGTTACAAATATTTATGGCAATTCTGTAGAGTGTTTAAAGTTGTTCTCCGTAATAAATATATTAGCATAGAAAGCTTAACAATAAATTAAAACAGAACCAGTAAACGTTGGTAGAGCTTACAATGAATTTGGTACAGCAATTTGTCCAAATGAACGCAATTTTATTGATGGCATCGTTTGCGTGCAAATTTTGTTATATTGTGTTTACTTAAATTTCTTACTTAAACTTACTTAACTTATTATTCTCTCGAAAAGGTCTATGTCCTCGCTCAGTATTCAAGTCATCTTTATACCAAATTTAGTCAAAATCAGTTCAGATTAGTTGCAACTCTTAATGTTTAAGAAAGCCATGCAAATTTTGCCACGAGTCTTAGTAATGCAAGACATCGTATCAAGTTAGTTGTTAATACAGAAACAAGACCCGTTCTGCACCGCCGAGTGGCTGGAAACGCACTTCTCTTGAACTTGCATGTTGTGTTGATAGCTTGTAAGAAAATAGCGAAGGATCTAGTTTCTGTTTCCCTTAAGGTCCGTTGCCTGTTGTAATTTCTTCTGTAAGACAATCTGCGCATAATCTTTTTGATCAGCTTGTCTAAATTTTTGTTTAAAGATATTAACATTTTTTTTGTAGCTAATTTTTTGAATATTAATCTGGGATATTGTTTTTTACTTCATTGTTAGATAAAAAAATTCTATTCGATTTTAAAAATGACTTATCAGATGTATTATATTATGTATGACCCTTTGGTTCCATATCTGGTTTGTCGAATTTTTGGTTGAGGATATACTTTTTTGATGAGCATGATGATTATATATTTGGGTGTTCAAATTATGCGTGTTTGGGAATGTTATATTTGGTGTGGGTTTCCTGGAATTGACATTTATTATTTCACTAAAGAAATTATTAAGAAGTTTTAATATGTTCATGTTGACAACATTTTGGTAGATAAAAATTCTATTGATCATTTTTAACCCGAAAAGCGGAAATTTGCCAAGATACCAAGACCGGTCCTTAGCTGAGCAACTAACCTTTTACCAACCTCCATTGGCACTGGCCTTCCTGCCTGCCGAGGGTATGCAGCAAAGCTGTTTGGCGACAGATTTCGGCAGGATGACGGTCGCGAGTATGGCGCACCCTTGCGGAGCCTACGAACGCCTCTGGGATCCATCAGTTGTCACCACGGGTTGAGTCGGTCCGTGATGCCGTTACCCGGGGTAGTCTATCGAGAGAGGTAGATCCTAACTACTCTAATAATGAGCGACGGATGTTACATAGGTCGTCTAAAGGGCTTATGGCACTTATTAGTTTTCTGGTAGGACTATGGAAATGTCAAGATTTTCTAAATATTGAAACTTTTAACATTAAAGAGATATACATAGATATTCCTTATTATCTCTCATTATTCAAATATATTATTTAAATAATGAGAAACAATAAGGAATCGATAATCAATAATTACAAAAGTGAAATCTGATAGAAACCAGATATTTTAAAAATGTTTACATGGTTACCCTAACTTTTCCATTAATTTTACTCTAAGATACTATAAATCAAAGTTTCAAGTGATTCCCTATGATATTTATAAACTGGTCCGACACTATATAAACTTCATAGGTCCTATGATACTGTTGCATATTAATTCTGTAAGGTCTGAAGTCTGAAAGTAGACCAATGGTCTGAAAGTAGACCAATGCGGAAACGGATGGAAATAGAGGGAAGTATCGAAGTAGACCAAAAATACTTTTTATACCAAATTTGCTACAAATTTTTTGTGCCATCGGTGATGAAGTTATCAGTATAATAAACTTAGAAAATAGTAAAGCGATAAATAAGAAAAAGTTAATTATTAGGTAAGTAAAAAGCCTTGTTCGTTTATGACAAATTTCATATCTTTATTATTCATTGCTAAATACATTTTTATAACCCGTCTGTTTTCAAAGCCAACGTGAATAGACACCTTCTTGGTTAGCTCGTTCTATCGTGTATGCTGTCTCGACCCCCGGACTTGATTGCAATCAAGGGCAAACCCATTATAAATATAATATCAAAATATTTCAATGATGTACTTACAAACACCACAGCCCTTAAAAGCTTATACAATATTCATCTGGTCATGCATACAGCCAACTAAGGTCTTACATTGTATAAAACTTTATAAATCACACATCTGCTCTTTAAAATTATTTTATACTATTTAATCGAATATTGATATCCAACAAATTCAGAATAGCTCTGCTGTATCGCAGCAGATGTTCCAAGAACTAGTTTGGAAATGTGCCTCTTATTTGGTTTCAAGTTTTACGCTGTTGACAGTTTACTTTGTGTATATCTCAGTAGTTATGTGATTATTAACAAGCATTATTGACACTAAAGCTGCGAGCAGCTGTACGTTTGTATATTTAATAATAGCTTATCGATATTTAAATAAATTACAGGTCTTGAAGAAATTTTAGCATTTAAATGCAAGAGGAAAATAAACGGCAAAAGTATGTTAACTTTTTTATAGCTCCTCGGTGCATTAAAAGAGCGGATTTTATGATATAAGTACTAACCAGATTTTTTGTTCGTTTACCGCAAAGCACCTTTGCTTTTATATGACTGTTTATAATTAAATGAATTCCGAAAGGTATGGTACCAGCTAATGGAATATTATTATAATCGTGTTTTGTGTCGTAAATGATTTTTCAATGATGAAATTGGCGAAAATTGGATGAGACCGTGCCAGTCACGTGACGGGAGCGGAGGCGCAAGGATCTTGTTGTCCTGTTTCAGTACCATCGATTGGCGTTTCTGCGTTGTGACGGTCAAAAATAGTCGCTGGGTTCATTGCCTTAGGGTGCGGTTTCGGTTGGGATGTTGGCGTTAGTTATTTGTTTTCGGAGTTTGCGGATCCACGCGGCCGGCCGGCAACCGCACCGCAGTGCCACGCCGGACGCCGGCTCGTCATCACGTCCCCACGCCGAATTTTGTACTGATAGCGAACGTTCGCGAGTTTAACGTTCGATAAACCGGCGACGCGTTGCGGTAGGTTTCGTATGACGACACTCGGCGCTACCGAAATGCGAGTGAATACTTTTTTACTGAAAATTAATGGTACACGAGCTACATGTGCTGGCGTTGTGTTTTTTACAGTGCTAAAAAGTTCAGTGCTTAAAGCTCAGTGAAATGTGAAAGGAATACGCAGTACCGCTTTCCATTATCGGTTTGTATTTACAAAAGAAAAAAGTAATAAGATGTGATGTTTCCGCAAAAGGGAGTGAGTAATTTATTGTCTCCACTTTGATTCGACGATTATTTTAGGACTTGTATTTTTTACGATGCTTACAAAAGTATGTGTCAAAGACCTCTGTCAACTTTCTACGTGTTCATTGCTTGTAAAGTGTAATGATGAAAGTTGCCCGAGTCTTGTTTGGTATGATTCTTTAGGATACATATTGAGATATTTTTTAAATCCATATTATTTTAGTATTTTTTTTATTAGAGAAACAGTGGCTGATAACAATGAAATAGAGTCGCGATGACATGACTAGCTGCGTGCTTTAAAAATTACGGAAATTAGTACTCGGTCACGTACGTGTGATAAATAATCGCAATTGCCACAGGTCATAGCGCAATTTCTGTGGCAAATTAGCATTAGTAATTAAACAATATCAATACTTATGAAATTATTACTGGAAAAAAATGTTTTAGGAGTCAGCCAGGACTCGAACCTTAGTAGACCCGTATGCATCTGTTTTAAATTAAATTTATTCGCGCTTTACCGCTTGTCTCCATCATGACACGGTGCATCATAGCCGAGGTCCGAACAATTAGAGGTCTATTTCTGGTTCTGAGCTGGTTCGGAGACTCTCTCATGGGAGATGCTGTCTATCTAGAAAACCACTATGGTGGGTTGCTACTCTCGGCTTGAGGTCCATTTAAGGATATCGCCGTCACAAAACCCGGTTCCGTTGCTGAGGTCATCGGCAACTAACAACAATCACCCATTGAAAAAAAAAGGTTTAAACTTTCTAGTTATAATTTTTTACATATAAAAATTATTAAATGCTTTGATTCAAAAAAAAAAAAAAATTTTAAAAGGAAAATTAAACTTCAAATGGTGTAACACATCGACATAATATGTCACTATTTCCTATCTGTAATAATAATATTTAGCTTCAATGACGTGAGACTTCCAGACAATTGTTAGCAAGACGCACTGAACATAATGAAACATAATTCTATATTCAGCACTCGATACCTATCGTTGAAATTTTTCCTATGAGTTTTCTTTGATACTGATTATTGTAAAGTTACCATCTAACATATACCAACTTAAAGTCCATGCCGCTAACTAAATAAAATATGAGAAACAATACATATTCAGTTCAATTCCTGTATCTTTATAAGTATATGATTTATTTATTAATAAGTAAAAAAAATATTTATTTCGTTACCAAGTATTACAACAATTATAAACTGGGGTGGGTTCCCTCTATTAAGTGTCATACCGCCATCTCCCTTCTTCAATCAGACATCCAGACGCACTGCACCATCCTTTTTTGGTTGCTATTCCTACCTGTCGGACCAAGCGCTCAAAATCTTTTATAATGCACACAGCAAGGGAGTGGAACTCGTTTTGTATTTCCGAGTACTTTTAGCCCGTTCGTTTTCAAAGCCAGGATGACGAGGCACCTCTTTGGTTAGCTTGCTTCAGCTTAGATCTTGTCTTCGCCCCAGGGCTTGGTGGGATTTGATGGTGACTACCATAAATGCTCCCACCGTACTGCAACGGAATAGAGAGGGTACATCTTAAAAAAAGGACCGATGGGATCAAGAGCCAATCCATACAAAATAATAAAAAATATGTAGGGCTTTTTCAACGGAATATGAGGCTGAAACTATGAAACTATTCAATACCTACTAGAATGTTAAATTATACATGTTGATATGTCTCCAAGAAGTTCTAGAAAATTTAGTCGTTGCAAAAAGCTGCTGTTTTTCTGTTGCCAGTTTCAATGGAATGGGATAGGGCAAAAATATGATCCGAGATGTGATTACGGGAACGACCCAAAGGTAATGAACAGATTTATAATAAATATTGAGTTTAAGCAAACCTTTGTTATTTCAGCGAATACCAATTAATGCTAATCAACCACCACTAGGGGTCGTTGCGATCAGTTCCAAATTCACCAAAGCATTTGATAATTGGCTTTCTGTCAGCGACATTCGAGCGTCTCGGATTGTTCACGTAATTCGAAGTCAATTGGTAATCGATTAGCGACTTTTGAAACTTCCAGTTCCGAATTGATAGAACGATTATTCGCATAAAGATTTTCTTATCTTAATTTGAAGAGTGCGATGGCGCAGTGATTAACCCGTTGCAATACAAGAAAAAATTAATAAACTTTGATGCATAATTAATTTTTGACGACGGTTTGGTGCAACGGTGGCGATCCTGCCTTTCGTACCGACGGTCCTGGGTTCGAGTTCCGGAATGGGCAACTGTTTGAGTGATGAATACGAGCATTTGTACATGAGTCAGTCTATTTATTATATATGTATGTCTATACATTACCCTAGTATCTTGTAACACAAACCTTACAGTGCTTACATTGGGCTAAGCTAAAATTGATGTGAATGTAAGAAATATTATTATTATGATGAAAAGATTGCTGAAATATGAAATAACTTGAAAAAATCAAATAATAAAACAATTTAAATATAATTAAAAAGTCTTAATGGAGCCTCATCCTCTCTTCTACTTTGCTATGCTCAACAGGGTCCAAAATGATCTCTATTATAATTTAATATTTAAAATAATTAAAAAAAAATCTTTTATTTGCGTGACAAATCGACTTGTTGAGTGCCACAGTGCACTTTAATCAGTTTTGTATACAGGCTGTCTTAACAAATATGGTAAAGCGAAAGTCCAGACGTAAAGCATCACTACGTCTTCTAGAATCATCCATCATTGCACAATTATTTTGTACTTTTCCAGTACATTTTTTCACAGAATTTAATTAGGATAAGTAATGATTTTTTAATTATAAATTAGTTGAATAACATACGTTTCATCAACAAAAATTAAGTATGGTTGATATTTTTATTTTTTTTGCATTCACAATGCAATATTTGAATACGATATAAAATACGTATGTAACAAACAACTACGTCTCCGAGCCCTCAGGTGGGATTCGAACCCACGACCTTTCGCAATCCGGGCGAGTACTCTGACCGCTGAGCTACCAACAGACGCATCGTATTTCAACTTCTACTATGAGCTAGTATCGTTCCACCAATGTTGAACGCTAACTACCTTCAACACCGATAGTAATATTTTTACAAATATTAAACAATTGATTAAGATGGAACCAGCTGTAATTGTGAATGCAAAAAAGGACCATTCCTATATGTCTATAAGATAGCGCTTTCTGTAAAACAACACTTAGGAATTATCTAATATTAAACGTTAAATTATAAAGCTCGATAAAAACTACCATGAAAGACTTATTTTTCTTAATATTCAGCAAAATATCAAAGCGAGGTTGAATAATTCAAAACGGTCTTTGATGATAACTCGAGCATCGGTGTCTTTATGCCAATATCGAATGATCCGAATACTCGAGACCACTTGACACCGCTGCCGAACGTTGGAATAAACGTTTTTTTTTTAAAAGGTCGTGTTTTAAAAACAAGAGAACCATACGTCCTCCTTTCCGAGACTCGAGGTAAATATTCGATCGTTTGTTTCTACAACATCGTTTCGTTTGCAAAGAATTTGTATTTCACTTTTGTGAAGTGTATAGGGCTGGCAAATTTACAGGTAAAAAGAGTATTCATCATACTTTTTACTGTATTCCTTGGTAGCTTCTATGGTATTTGAAGCAGAAAACGATTAAAACCTTCAGATCGAATCTGGCAATATCAAAAGAAATTTTAAAAGCTGTTGCATAGACATCCCAAAAAGATTCTGGATTTGCAACTACTTAGAGTGAAGTAAAGAATTTAAAATTTAACTAAAAATGTCTCTTATCCTAAAAAAAAAATTGTTTTGTTTCTTGTCATCTCAGCAATTACAGAAAGACTATAATGTATGCGAAGTGGCGCGATAACGAAAAATTGCAGCTTATTAATTTAAATAAAAAATAAACTTTTGCCTTATTTTAAGTTTGAACTGTGCTGAGAGTACACATGAAGCTTTTGCATATTATAACAGGTTGATAAATTTCGCTAGAAGTATAAAGAATAGGTATTTTAAACAGCATAAAATACTGAGTTACCTTGATAAATTTAAATAGAAAAAATTTAATCGATAGCATTGAAAAATGCAAAAAATAAAAAAAAACAAAAAGCTGTTCATTTTGCAAAATAGTGTTGTATTCTGTCTCCGATCGTGTTTTCTATTATAAACAAAATAGAAAGAAGTGAATTTGAATCCTACTTGAGGCGAAATATTTCTACACAATTTTTCATTATGTGTAATTAAATTACATGCTAGCATTTTGTGCAGTGATTGGGTCAAGTGTGTATGGCGTACCTACTTCTCTTCGCATGTAATTCCGAAGAAGTTTCTCCAAATATAAACAAACCTTTAAAAACCACTGTTCCTCTCTAGCTTTATAAATTGGTATAACTAAAAAATAAACTAAAATAAAGTCATCACTAATGTAATGTTAAGGATGCTGTAATAGACAATGACACTGAAGGAAATCCCGTTCACCCTTGGCAGACCAAATGGGCAGGAGCATGAGCAGGAGGGGGGAGGTCTTTTACTGTGAGTCTGTCTGTTATAAGGAAATTAAATTACGACAATACTTTGTGTGTGTTTGTTATTACCATATTGTTTCGCTATCCTATCATTGCAAAACTAAACTTGCCCTTACGTACTCCCGCAAAAACAATACGATAGCGTGTTTCTACGCGCTACAGCGCCATCTAGTAAGGAAATAAAAAACAACTTTTAGTTGCAAATATAAAAAATAATACACATTGCTGATTTTTTTTACAAACGATTTATTTACTTATTCATTTTATTTTAACAAATTTAGTAGGTACGTTCCATCAAACAACATATTCCAGTTTACTGAAAGCCCGAGCAGGTATTAGGACGTCATCCATCTTGGTTTGCGTCTGACATTTTGATCCCTTTGCCTGTGGTTGCAGTGCTGGCAAGCAGACATCTAAGCATAGTGTACTTATATGAGATAGAATATTTTATATAACTGTCTGTCGTGGAGCGAGTTAAAATTGGAGACATCTGGCTTGAAGATGTTTAAGTATCAAAATGCCAGAAAAGTATTGTTGATTCTTTTTAATTATTGGTTATTGGTTATTTTTAATTATTGGTGTGATTGTAAGAAATATTTATTTATTTATTTATTATTTTTATTGTTCTGTCATGTTCTTGGATTTTAGCTCTATCTATTATCCAGTGCAAATGCACAAAGAGAAGTGGTGTGTATGTCTTCTGTTAAAATAGCCAAACCACAACTTGGTACAGTAGATTGGTCGGCTTTTAGAAAATTCATTAGTTGGTTATGTACATTATTACAGATAATATTTGTCCAAGACTCTTATTATATTAAAATGATTATATTCTTTTCTTTACACAAATTCAAGTGCCCCAACTAGTATTCGTACCTAAGATCTTTGGTGAACCGTTGCATAAACCGATTGTTTAGAGATGCGGCATTAACCGCATCACGTTGCACGCAAATAAAGTCTAAATACTTCTAAATAGTAAACTGATTCTTTCAAAGGTTGCTAAAATTAAGGAAGATACATACGTTTATAAAATATATTTAGGACGTATATGATGTAATAATATAAATATTTTGAACAAGAGCAAATTTTAGATTTCCATAATATATATTTTTTTATATTAAACACATCGAAAATGTTTACCTCTAGCTTTTCAGACTTAAATCTTCCGTGAGCGAATACAATTTTCCAAAAAACAGTTTCCTTATTTTCAAGAATTTTAAAATAAGAAATTATAGCTTATATTCATAGAAATACTAGACTTTGCCCGCGGCTCCGCCCGCGTGGATGTCGTTTATCGCTGAAGGTAAGAAAATATTTCCCCGAGAACAACTTATTTTTCCGGAATAAAAAGTATCCTATGTTACCTCTAATACCTCCAAGAATATATGTACGAACTTTCATGATGATCGATTAAGTAATTTTTGCGTGAAAGAAAGACAAACAGACAGACATACTTTCCCATTTATAATATTAGTATGGATATATAAAAATCTATGGTTTACAAATGCTTGTATTAATTACACAAACATCTGTCCCTTCAGGGACTGCGAACTCAGGCACCGGTTCCACCAAATGGTCCACAAACAATTAATTATCTAGATGAACTAAGTGTTTTAAATAGCTAATAGTTTAAGTGACAAGTTATAATGTGTACTGACACTGATAGTGTCGTCGACTTGTGATGGCAGTTATAAATATGTACGCAGACCTACCCCCGCTGTGTGTCGATTTCTACATTGTAATTTGTCACATTTCCTAACGCTGTTACACAGCTGCGGAAATATTCGATATAAATGTGAACTAGAACGTCAGGGAGCGAAGTTTTATACGTTTCGTTATTGGATGAGCCTGGGTATTTTATACCACTTGGTTTTGCGATGCAATAATAAAAGACATTTTATTGCCTGTGCAATAAAATGTCAGACGAATTGCAAATAGTAATTTGTGTAATACCTTCAGGTCCAGGTTCTACAAACGGTGAATCGGGACTCAGAAGGAGTAGAAAAAAGAGTCATTAGTTAATATATAATGCAAAAAAATTTTTTTTCATTATTTAAAAAAAAATAGAATAAATTTTAATCGATAGATTGCTTTATATGTAAAGAGGATCGACGAAATAAGGGTAAAAAAGACAAATGTGGCAATTGTGCATGGGCAAGTTGGTAACGAAAGAACAAGATGAACTTTCAGGAACCAAATAGAGGTGTCCTGAAATAAGACCAGGTCAAAAGTACCTGCAACCGACGAGCTTTTATGAAAAGGTTGATGAGAATTGAAGAAGCTAGAGATGTATGTCAGGATCGTGGTTAATAATCCACCAATATTACGCACTAATATCCACAACAACACAAATTTTAACAAGAGAAACAAAACCACCAACGTGACGCTTCCCGCTCCCGCCAAAAAGTCCTGTCTAAAAGTTAGTCTTATTTTTAACAACAAATATTTTTTTTTCTTCTGTTTGAAAGTCAAAAACACAATTTAGGCTTAGCACGCACTGCGATTAAACGCGCGCGGTTTAGGAAAAGCTGAAAACGCAAAAACGGGCATCAACACGCACTGCGGCTAGCGTTTTACTTAAATTTATTTCATTTCACCATGGATTTCTGGCGAGCAGCATGTGTTGTAGCTTTGATGTTGAAATTAAAAAATAGAAAGCATAAACAACGCCGCCGCCATAGGTACTGGGTACATCCACTAACTGATCAAAGACATTTGAAAGGATACTTTTCAAAATGTACAACAACGTGCGTAAACATCCCGATAAGTTTTTTAATTACTACAGAATGTCGATTGGCACTTTTGATAAATCATTACACGACGTGGGCCAGTATCTAAAATTTGAAGACACTTCATTTCTTAATGCAATATCACCTGAAGAGCGACTTTCAGTTACGTTAAGGTAAGAAAACAATTTTAATTTTTTTAAAGTTTTATTTCGCAACAAGTAAATTAAAATATAATAGGGTATTTGACATAGTTAACAAATAAATAAGTATTGTATTGAACACTATAGAATTTAAGGTCCTAATTAATAATATTTGACTTAAATTACAAATAAAAAATATTAAATATTTTATTTTTCTAAATAAAAATTAGAGTTTTTGAATCTGTGCATCATTTAGACGAAACGTCTCAACGACCAATCAGAGTACGTGACGTCACGATGTAATAAATAATGTCTTGTCATGTCATTGTCTAATATAAATAAACAACTTTGCTTTAACCTCAAAATTTTACTAGTTTAAGTAGCTACAGTTTTATCAAACGTAAATTATCAATATTTATAGATATATTCAAGTAATACTACTTACATCAAAATGATCCTCGCAAAAATAAATTGAAGATTTGGGTGATACACTTGTCGGATCACGTCGTGTTAACTGCAGCCACTTTACACGAAGATTTTGAGATTGTGGCACGTGGATAAATAATTAAGAAGGGTTTTTGATACTCGTATTTTCACACAAAGGAACGGCACATATTCTATAGGACTTTGAAGCCATTTTTTAAAGAATCATGGACGAAAAACTAATCTCTCACGTATTGTTTACATAAAGACTATTACATCGTGACGTCACGCCTTTGATTTGTCACGTGACCTAGCGTTTCAGCGGGAAATACAAAATGTAATTATTAAAACTATCTTTTTGTTATTAAAATGGCTCTAAATATAAGAGAAAGATTTTTCAAGCGTATCTCTAGCGACTTTAGAACATTTTGAAGTACCTTACGAAAATCTGTCAAATACCCTATTATGTAACCAATTTTTCTAGTTACTCTTAGGCATAGTCTTGGTCTTCTAACTGGTTTACAAATTTTGTCAAATAATCGGCAGTCTCATTGGCTGGTTTCAAAATTTGTTGGTCGATAATTTGTATCTGATTTTGCGGCATCGTTGGATGTATAGCCGGTGCTTGCTGAATTGTAGTTGATAACTGTGGAGATGGGCTTGGTGGAGGCATTGTTGGTGATGGTGATTGAATGGAATATATTGTATCCATCGATGAGGATTGTGGAGAATACTGATAGTGATAGGGGGTTTGTGGCTGGGTATATGTTTGATGATACAATGGTGAACTAGTTATTTTTGGTCCTCAAAATTGAGCTGGTTGGTTGATAACGTGTTGTCCTAATGGTTGCGGAGATGGATGAGTACGTGCTTTTTTTAAGACATTAAGGATTTCAATCTTCGCATAATGTTTTTGGTCTTCATTTAATCTACGTAACATGGGAACTAACATAAGCGCGAAGTTTTTTTCTTCGTCCTCTTCTTCCTGTGCTTGTTTGTCTTTTAATATATCAAGTAATTGTTTGTCTATTTCTGTTGAATTGTTGTTGTCTCGAGAACAGTTCTTCTTTCGCAGTGGTGTTCTATTGTTATATCCTGAGTAGAAAAATCCGATGATGTATTTGCATCCTGAGTAGAATTAGGCGACGATAGATTACCGCTCGTTTCTCGTTTCTGCATGGAAGGAATTAGAAAAAGCATTGAATCGAAATGAATATATTTCTTTTTCTTTGAAGGGGCAGCTTGTCCAGATTTGCCTTGTTGTGCTGTCAATTCTTTAGCGAAACAATCTTTCATGTTTTTCCATTTTTTTTGTATGGAGTTCCCTGAAACCAAATAAACAAAATGAAAATCTTGTTCACAGATACCTTGCTACGGGAAATAGCATAAAGTCGTTGTATTTTGAAAACCTGATTGGCGCTACGACTATCAGTGAAATTATCCATCATACGTGCAAGCAGTTGTGGTTATATTTGCAGCCTACTTATTTGAAAGAAATGACAAAAGAAGACTGGTTAAACATAGCACGAGAGTTTTTCATACAAACACACTTTCCAAATTGTGTTGGCGCGATTGACGGCAAGCACATAAGAATCGAAAGACCTGATTATACCGGCTCAGAGTCATTTAATTACAAGAAGTTTTATTCAATTATTCTGCTTGCTGTTGCCGATGCTAACTATAGCTTCGTAGCTATTGACGTGGGTGCCTACGGATCCAATAGTGACGCCAGCGTATTCCGAAATTCAAATTTTGGTAAAAGACTTTTAACAAACCAATTGGATTTACCACCATGCTCAGTACTACCAAATGATAATGAAGGATCTGAAATGCCATTTGTATTTGTCGGGGATGAAGCTTTTCCACTTTTAAAACATTTGATGAGACCATACCCAAGCAGAAACATATCTATTAAAGAAAAGATTTATAACTACCGACTTTCGTGTGCCAGAAAAACAGTTGAATGTACATTTGGCATTATGGCCAATAAATGGCGAATTTTTCACAGGCCCTTAGATACAAAACTTGAACTTTGCGATTACATAGTCAAAGCGTGCTGCATATTGCACAACTTCGTACGAAAATACGATGGCAAAGAGTTACCAGAAAATTTTGGCCGATGTGACCAATCGGAACTAAGAAGCTTGCACCCAACTCGACTTCGTCCTAGTAGTGACGTCATGCAAACTCGAAATTTATTTGCCGACTACTTTACATCTCAATCTGGTGCCTTAAATTGGCAGTACGATGCTATTAACTAACTTTTTATAATAAAATTAAGCACAACACATACCTTTGTTTTTCTTTTCTGCCTCCGACAAGCTAGTCCAATTTCTGCACACATTTTGATACACCTCCTGCCAAAGCCGGGCTTTAATATTTCTGTCTCTGTATTGATTTAACGATTTGTCATATAATGCCGGCCTTTTTTCCACTTCAATAATAATGTTTTTTGATAAATTGTCGTAGTCTACATTCGATGTTTCTGAGTCGGACGACATGACTTAACCTCTGCAAAAACGTCTATCCTCCGCACTCGCACAGTCGAGACTGAATAAAAACCGAATGCGATTAACCGCCGTGCGTGCGCCACAATACTGTTCTTATGGGACACAAAAAAACCGCGCGTTTTCGAACCGCGGTTAAAACGTAACAAGTTGCGTTTTTAAAATCAGTCACTGAAAAAAGCCACTAATGCGTGCGCTTGTATAGAAAGCTACGTGTTACATTTTTTTGCGATTTCAGACCTGCGGTTAAACGCGGGCGTTTAATCGTAGTGCGTGCTAAGCCTTATGTATCTGGCTGCTTAATTAAGGGAGAAATATTTTTTTGCCAAATCATTTGTGATGTATAATACTGACGCACGCTTCGTAATTGGCTGTTGCCGAATTTGCCGACCTTATTATTTCGAAATGAGGCGCGCGATACGATTTCTTTGGAATGTTATAAGTGTTTCGTATAGCAGTGATAAAAAAATATGTGTATGTTTTATACGCTCTATTTCCGGTATTTATTTATTATGAAATAATATCTGTTAGGAAAGCTTTTACAATTTGATAAGTATTTTATTAGAGATCGGCGTAGGGTAGGGATTCTGCCTTTCGTCCCGACGTTCCTGGGTTCGAGTCTCGGAAGGGACAGATGTTTACGTGGTGAATACGATTACCTGAGTCATGTTTTATATAAATATCTTATATGTACCTATCCTATATGTATGTGTATTCGTTACCCTAGTATCCATTACACAAGCCTTACAGTGCTTACTTTTGGGCTAGGCTAATTGGTGTGAGTCTAATAATAATAATTATTTTTATATATTGTGAATACATTATGTTTTACCCGGGCATAGTACCCAGGTTGTTAGGAAGAAATAAAATTAAAGTAATGCGAATTGCTTTCTAGTTATTTCTAGCAATTGCCAAGTGAAAATGAGTCTTATTCACTTATAATGAAAATCTTTTGTAGCTTTTAGCTACGTGAAACTTTAATTATTTGCTGGCTGTATAGAGCGTTGTGCGAAACACTCTCGGTGTAGTCTGTCATATTGATTAACTAAAGGGGAATGACCTGTGCAGGTCTATAGGCTTCCCAAACAGACTAGATTTGTCTCAATATTTAGCATCTAGATCAATATAGTTAAATATGAACAGTGTAAACCTGAATATTGTTAATTAAACTTTTGAATATAAAGATTTACTACCATATTATTCATCCAGTTATCATAATTAAAAAGTTAATTATTTTTTTGTATTTATGGATTATTAGCCGTCACCCGCCCACTTCTCTGGGCTAGTTATTTCCTTTCATTAGTATATATTTTGTTAAGAATTGATTTGATTCTCATTAATCAACTCATTTTTTTTCCAGTAATTTTTCCAAAAAAACGCTTAGCGAAGCGGGCGGATGACGGCTTGTCTGCATATAAACATTTTCATTTATACTTAACTGTTGGACTGACATCTTCAATTTTCTTACTTAACTTTTCAAGTACTTATTTTGACGTTAAAGAATTAATTATTTAGGTTAAATACAGAAAAATAATGAATCCAAGAAATAAGTAGCCTAAAATCATTTCCAGACTATCCCGCGTCGATTGGTCATTGTGTCATACCATACTTTAGTAGTTGCCTGGCAAAGAAAAGCATATATATATATATATATATATATATCGTGTGTAATTTATAACACGTGTTATAAATTAAAATGAAACCAAAAGTTCAGCAAAATTAAAAAAAAACATCAAAATCGGTTGAGTATTTTCCGCGTTCATAACGATCAAAAACTGACAGGGAATTTTTATATACATATGTAGATATGACAATGTGCCTTGTATTTCAGTTTTTTAGACAGAAGGCAAGCACTGGCCACAATGGATCTCTATGGTAACAAAGAGAGAACAAAAAATACCTCGTAAATAGATCATCTGTATACAATGAATCATTCATGATTTCTCTTCACGTCTGTTTGCCACGCTGCTGTTAACTGGTGCGTAGGAGGTGGGCGTCTCCAAAGATGAACACTGCAATTTAGTTTTCAAATTCTATGATACCGCCATATGAATTTCGAGTGGGTTACGTACGTAGGCAGATAGTGCATTTGTTTCACTTCTATGCCTTAATTGTCTGCGCCTCTGTTGCATTTCCCTAAGGTTTCTCTAGTTTCCTCTCTCCAAATTCCATGTAACCATTGCGTATATCTTTGTAAATAATATTTGATTATAAATTATGATAATAGAAAAATACTAGAAAAAATCGCCTCGGCTCACAAGTGAATTCTCAGGCGGGAATCGAACCCGCAACCTTTGGAATTCCGGTCCAATGCTCTCCCAATTGAGCTACCGAGCCTTGTGAACACTCGTCGAAATTTTCTAGTACCTTTCCAATTTAAGCTGTTACATCATTGTGTCATCAATGAGAGGTATATCTTCTCGTATTCGAAAGAAATATTTTTACAAATTTTTGACCAATCGATTAATAT
The DNA here is from genome assembly GCA_927399485.1 of Calamotropha paludella. Taxonomy (NCBI): domain Eukaryota; kingdom Metazoa; phylum Arthropoda; class Insecta; order Lepidoptera; family Crambidae; genus Calamotropha; species Calamotropha paludella. The sequence goes on from OV656822.1 coordinate 3,014,478, forward strand.
GAAACAGCCATAATACACACTATATTTTTTAAGCATTTTTAATGCTGTCTTATAAGATAAATTGTGATAATAGAAAATATTTTTTTATTTAAAAATTACATATTTCTGGGGCAGTATTAACAGGATTTCTAAGATAACGGTTGACATATACAAAAATTCTTCTACTATGTCTAGATCACGTGAGTCCTTTCTTTATAATATGTAGGCGGTTGACTACTATTTCTCCTGACGGTAAGCGAGGATACGATCTACGATCTGACGCACTTACTTAGAAGATACCTATTCATATGTGACTTGAACACCCTTAAATTGTATTTATCAGGAAACACAGATTCAGGCAAAGATTCTTGTTTCCAAAACAATATTTTTGGACTTAATACTTTAGTATGTTTTAAACTATTGAATGTTTTTTGTTTGCTTATTTTATCTTTTCCCAAAGTTGACAAAAACAATCCCTGTACCCAAATTCTTGCTTAAAAACTTACATTATCGGAAACCGAAGTAAACGAACTTGAAATTACATTGTCTCCACTAAGTTGTGCTCGTTGTTTATCCTTGTTACACACTGCAGGAGCTCACGAGGCGCTAACTTGTAAAATATCGCCTGCTTAACTGACTCTCTATCAGGGATGTTCCGACTGAGCTAACTTTAAGTAAAATAGAGGAGATAATTTTATATCTTTAATTCTAAGTTTAAATAAAGCCTGGGTGTCTAAAGCTTTGAATACTTTTTGAAATTCTTTACTAGTTATCGCCTGCGGCTTCTTATACGTGTACTTTGGTAATAGGTGTCTAGTAGTTTTATTTTTAAACTCACCTATCCCAAAGGAAACACTGTAAGGCTTGTGTCATGGATACTAGGGTAACAGATAGTCATACATAGATATGTAATCTATAATCTAAGATCACAGTGGTTTGTGTTTTTGTCTGTCCGCTCTTTTTCCCCGTTCTTTTTTTTTCCATTGTATACGCGGTACCATAGTGTCTAAGAATAACATTCAAGACGGTTAAGAACGGTGTAGTCGTAGAACCGAAACGTTAGCGCGATTCATTTTGGTACAGCGACATCTATAACTGAGACACAACAACGCGTGGCCGGGTCAGCTAGTTTATAATCTAAGATCTCAAATTTGTTGTTTGTCTGTCGGCTCTTTTCCCCGCTCTTTTTGTATATGTATATGCGTTACCATAGCAACGCGTTAATCGCAAGTAGTTCGTCTACCGGACGCTAGATGGCGCTAATTGAAAAATATTTAATAATAGAAAAAAATTAAAGAATCTAAAATTATTTGCGTGCGAAGCCGGAACGGGCCGCTAGTATTTATAGAAATATATATGAACGACCATGACTCAGGTACAAATGCTCGTATTCATTACAAAAATAGCCCCCTCCGGGACTCGAATCTAGCACCGTCGGTGCGAAAGATAGTTGCACTAAATAGTCATCTCTAATCGTCATGATTAGTAACTTGTAGATGATGCGTAAAGATAAAACATGTACCAGATTTTAAGATTTCTTCAGGCGCATTCTTATTGTAAAATAATCTCGCCGATGTTAATCTTTTTGAGGGCACGCGTAGGTAATCTTGATTAGTTTTTATTTGGATTATAATTCCCAGTCCGCCGTTTGTTTCGGAGCAAAAAAGCGTTTGTAAGAATATTCGAGTGGTGACGTCATTCTCTGAATAGTTATGCAGCGCTTTGTTCGGGTCCAAAATCATTTCAATGTTACAAAAAAAATATTAAAAATATCACAACCGCCTTTTCTTTTGTTTGGACAAAAGAAACAAGGTTATTTTTCTATTATAACGAAAATCTTAAAAATGATGAATACAATTTTTCGCGTTCCCAATTAAATCAAATATTTTATTGCAAGTCACAAGGGCCGCCATTGAATTATTGAACAGTTTGACTTGGCGAATTTCATTCCATAAACACATTCTCTATTTTGACATTGTGCCAATTGCCGATTTAAACTTAGTACCCTGATTTTTTTTACCAAATAGAGATTTATTTTTTTTAATAATGGAAAAAAAATTTAACTATGATGCCAAGTCCAAATAGCTCTGCCGTATTCCAAATTCAAGATTAAATATTGACAGTGAGTATAGTCAAAGTTCCATAAACACCTAACCATTTGATTTGTACAACATTGACGAATATAAGTTTTAAAAAATCACTGAAATTATTTTTGTACTGGTTTACAAAATGAATACATTTTCATATTTATAATCGTTTTGATACTGTAAACATTAAGGTGACGCAATAACCTTCGGTCTTTCTTATGTAAATAAAGATGATAAGATACATAAGCATTTCTAGTAATATAATGAGGGCCATCCGGAAACTAGTACCCGTTCGGGAATATAAATAAAAATGTTTTATACTAGCTGACCCGGTAACGCGTTGCTATGGTAACGCGTATACAATGGAAAAAGAGCGGGAAAAAGAGAAGTCAGACAAACAAACAACAAATTTGTGTTCTTAGAGTATATATTTACAAATATTAAAGTTTTTATATCTTAAACTACTTTCCTACGTAGCCACCTCAAACCCAGCTTCATATTTATGATACATAGTCACAGCTTCGTGTAGTTCTTCATATGTTACAAATTTAATCTTTCCTGCCAAAAACTTCTTTAGTTTTGTAATTAGATTCTGTCTGATAGAGCTAAGCCTGGACTAATAGGGTGGAACCATTTAATGGTTGAAATTTAATCACAGCTCTAACTTCGCAATGGGCGGCGTTCTTTATTTTCTCAAATATTATTGACACTCACATAAATAACACAGTCAATAGCAGCGAGATGCAACTTTGCACATAGACAGTTAATATACAACATTTAATTCAACAGACACTCTTGACAACCCTTACATATATAAATATATATATTTATTATAACTATGCATGCATTTTTGTACTTTGAATCAAATAGAAAGATACTAGCGTTATATAATAGCCATAGTAAGAGAATGCTCTCTTCTAATACAGGTTTTTTAAACTTAAAGGAAGAGACCCATACATGGTGGAAAACTGCTTGTAATTAAAAATAAAGATATTTTGTTTCTTTGATACAACTGAATGAGTAAGAACTTGTCCGGAGGCTGCACTATTCGCCAGCGCTCCAAACTGTGAAAACGGGTACTATTTTCCGGTTGAGCCTCGTATATGTGGACTTGTAGATCTCAGTGGCTGAGTGGCTTGCATACCCATATTCAGGGTATCGTCATCTCCGAGGTCCCGGATTCGTTCTACGGTCGAGAAAATGTAGAAAACGTTCTTTTCTATATTGTCTCGGGTCTGGGTGTTTGTGGTACCGTCGTTGTTTCTGATTACCATAACACAAGAGATTTAGTAACTTTTCTTGTGATCAGTTTATATGATGTTGTTCAATATATTAATTTAATAAATTACCCTTTTATAGTAAGTAATAGGTTAACGCACACCACATTATTGCTTAAAAGCTACTTTTTCAAGATGTTGGTATAGTATTAGCCAAATGACCAAGCATCTTCTCAATGACCAGTCTTGCTCTGCCGGCATCCAGGTGCGACCTTCACCATATCGTCGTTTCACCGAGTGGGAGGCCTGCCTACACTTCGTCTTCCGGTCCGTGGTCGCCACTCGAGAACTTTTCTGCCCCAATGGCAACCAGTTCTACGGGCTATGTGCCCCGCCCATAAGTTTGGCAATTCTAAGGGGTATTTCGGTTACTTTGGTTCTCCTGCTGATTTCCTCATTTCTGATTCGATAACGTAGGGAAACTCGTTAGCAGCATAGCACACTCCATCGCCCTTTGGGTGACCTTGACCCTTCCTTAATTGGTATAGACGTTTAGAAATTGAGCTTAATTGCTAAAATAAATAGGTATCCAAAAATTCTCAATATTTTTTAGGGTTCGTCTTTGTTGTCCGTCCGTCTGTCTGTCAAGACCATTTTTTTCAGGAACGCGTGGAGGTATCAAGCTGGTATTTATATCAAATACTCAGGTCTACTGTCCCTTGGAGTTGTGAAAAAATCAAACTTCTAAACCAACGCAAACAAAAGATACAGCCGTTTATGTCGCAAATTTTCGACACTCGCAAGGGAATCAAAACCTACAGGGTACTTACCCGTGAACTCAGAATCTTGAATTTTGTACGAAGCAACGTCAGATAAAGGATATGATAAAAATATTTTTAATAATTGACTTTTATACCTACAGGTTAACTTACGGAACACTCGGTGCGCGAGTCCGACTCGAACTTAGCCGGTTTTTTTCTATTCTTTCCCTTTCAGTAATGTATTTATGTTATCATTCACTTGAACAGATTGCTTTATAACAGGACAATAATCGTAATAGCACTTGCAATAATCGAATGCCGCATTTTACGGCATTCGTCGTGTAAGAACAACACTAGCTTTTCTCATTGTTTTTACGACCGTAACTGCCAACGGTGAAAGCTTTAGGTGTGTAATCGATTTCTTGTCTGCCTCGTGCCTGCACACAGGTAATGTGTTTGCTGTAATCATTAGTGATTCGCCTGTCTTTTTGCCGTTACTGGAGTGTTTACTTTTGAGGATATCGAAGGTATAACCTCAATATTTTGCGGCCCTCAATAGCGGCCCGGCCCGGCTTCGCACGGGTGGACAAAACTCTTTAAATTTTTTCTATTATTAAATATTTTTCCGTTAGCGCCATCTAGCGTCCGGTAGACGAACTACTTGCGGTTAACGCGTTGCTATGGTAACGTTAATTGATACAATGGAAAAAGAGCGGGAAAAAGAGCGGACAGAAAAAAAACAAATTGGTGATTTTAGATTATAGATTGACTCGGAAATTGTTCGCTAATGTTTTAGTACTAGCTACCCTATTTTTTTACAAGGGAAAATTCAGTACGCATATTACGACGCTGACGGACGGCGGAGTTATGTGGGGGCTTTCCTCCATACCCTTACCCGGCCTAGTGCCTAGTAAAGGTTTGAAGGTGTGGTTAATAAAAACACGCGTATAATATCATAAGTAAACACATATCTTAAATTATCTTTTCTTAATCTATAATTCTAATAGTAATACATATTATTTGAACCATTCAAAGTATTTTTTTGAAACATAAACTCCTGAACTTCATACATACTCGTCTATTTAAGTCAAAGGATAAATTAATTTCAAAATCAAAAGTAAAGTAAGCTCAAGGTTAGAAGTTTGATTTAAGTGCTTACAATTCAAAAATGGTGCGTTTTATAAAAAAAAGAAATTAGACAAAAGATATTTAAAATTAATCTAAGATTCTAAAAATGTAAAAATATACAGGTGCTGTATTTAAAAAAAAAAACGATTGGTTAAATGTTTCCATAATAAAATGAACATCCTGTATTTTCAAAATATTTTTAAACGATAGCTTGTTTACATCTAAGAAAATTTGTTTGAATTTTTTTTTGAAAATGTTTACGGTTCAAGAGTTATTTAGGTGTTCCGGTATTTTTGGCTAACCCTGTATATGTATGGTGGGTGGCTTCTTTAGTGCGACGCAGTTGCATGCGACATGCATCGTCACGGAAGTACTGTTTTGAAACATTATAAAATCCCATTTTCATATATAAAAATCTCTTTCACAGTGTTTGACCGCGATTAACTCCGAAACTACTCAACAGATGTTAATTTTTTTTCTTCAGTTTGCTAGATTTGTTCCTACTTAAGACATAGAATAGGTTTTATTTTAATTTGTAATCTTTTTTTACTGTAAGATATAATAATTTAGTTACAGTCACGCGTGGTCGTTTTATATAAAACTAATATCATCTGTCTCACATTTCTCGCAGGTTCAACATTTGTCCGACTGCTTATTATTAAAATAATATACATGTTATTTTCCCCATTGGAATACTATTTATAAAGTTTCAAGGAAAGAGTGCAACCAATTAATCTACAGTTAATACTTATAATGCAATTATTTTTCATAGGTACATAAATTATCTTTATTTTTAACCGCGGGTATTTAAAAAAGGTGTAATATGCTTTTTAGAGTACATAATTTATGATAATAATTCTAAACTACGTTGTGCGCAGCGTCGGAAGTATTTATCGATGAATACTTCTTTATTGCCGTACTGTGTACAGTTTGCAGATTGAAATGCACTAGGTATGTATAAGTGAAAATAGTGTACCCACACTTAGGGTTGCCACTGCCTGATTTAAGGGTGACCAAGATGAAAAACGGGTTACAGTCTTTTTTATGGTAAACAATTAATATAGCATTGTTTTTGACTAAATCTTTATTTTATTTAAAATATATTAATCGTATTTAAAAAAAAAAACTCCGTTTTCTATTGATCGAAATACGGGAACTTTGGTTATCCCGTATTTAATTTAGTTATTCAAAGGTTCCTATGAACTTGTAGCCTAAAAAACGGGTTAACCCGTTAAGAAACTGGTTATCTGGTAAGCCTATACCCTTAAAGTGTAAATTTCTCAACAATATTTTTAAATAAATGCATGAGTTTTCGAAAGTGGAAATATCAAACTTTTAATTTTCCCACTTTCTCTAACTTGCGTAAATCGATATGGTGAACATTGGAAATACAATAATTCGTCCCAGCATATTTTCTGACTGACGCGCTGATGATACCTTCGAAATTGAAGAAACACACCCATTTCCTACAGCCACTTGATAACAAATGCCACCGGCTTGTTACATGGAACCATCTCTTGTGTGTACAGTTGGCTACATTTATCAAAGTATAAAGGTTCCGTGGAGGGTCTCCATTGTGATCTGTGGTCATTAGCATCACAACAGACGTTTGCTCATTCGAATCGCCTGCCTGGACTTGTTGAAATTGAAATTCGGCCTTCATCTGCATAATGACAAAAAGCTTCGTCCCATGTCGACAAACCTGACCATTTATATACAAGGTGTAAACAGACCGTTTACTAGAACTAAATCAATACATTCTCTTCGTCATAATACTGATTTCTTTGTGGCCATATTTGGGATATGGCTAACCATTTCTTAATGCACACTCTGTTTAATAGAATCGCGTATAAAATGTCAAATTTAATGTACACATACAGATTGCAGGTGGTTGCTACTTAGGATCTTTACATTCTTTGCCATTTATTTGTTAACTTGTCAACTTTTAATAATTATTTTCACTTAGCTTCTTGAATAGTACGTACAGACCCAGATTTGGACTTTCCACACGTCCAAATCTGGGCCTGTAGCAACAGACGGCCCTTATTATATTCGAACAAAAAGTCATAATCGTTTATTGCTAATATGAGTGATAGTTTTTATAACAATGTTAATAGTTCTTCTATATTCTACAAAAAAAAATATTGGCAAAACTTGATAGCCGAAAGTAACCCGTCGAAATTTGTATCTTTGTTGTGGGGATTATCCTCCTGTGGGCCTCCACAGGGCAGTAGCCTGCCCTCCCTCAAGTTTAGCTCTGAGTACATATTGTCAAACTTCGTTAAAGGTCTTTTTATACGTAGTATGAAAGACAACACGACATGAAACTGACGAAAAATGTAAAGCTATAATTATATTTTGATTGAACAAACATACGAAATAATAATGATTATTTCGTTTTCGAAAAAACTTAGTCCAAAGTAAGTACTGTAAGACTTGTGTTATAGATAGGTACCACGATAGACATAGGTGTATGATAGATAGATACGAGTATTTATAGAAAATAATGTATATTTCTACTGATCTTATTCATAGTTTCGCATATATTCATTGAACTAAACACATTTTACCTAATAACTAACGCAGTGTTCACACGATTATTCGGGTATAGCTAAGGAATTAACTTTAGTTTCCTATTTAACACGTTGAAGACTGCATTGAAAAATCTTATTTCTCACAAAGGGACCGGCATTTTTATTAATTGTTAATTATGTATATTAGTTTTTTGTATGTTTTTAGTGCACAATAATTTGAGGTAGACATTATTTAACCCCTAAATTTATTTTAATTAAAGTGCGAATGTGCTACTGTACATAAATTCAATTTAAATCATGTACAAGTACAAGTGGTCCCCAGGTAAAACATGTCGTGTGCCCACCCGTGAGCACGCGGGCCGGTAATGTTGTTGCGGAATGACCCACAGGTGGGCATGCGGTCTTTAAGCTACTCAATAACCATATGCCACTGAATAAGAATAAAAAAAGGTTTAAAAATATAGGTAATAATATTTAAAGAAATGCGTCAATTCTCACATATAAAATGCCTCGTGATACATGAATACGTTACAAGAGAAATAAATAAAATGTGTATATAGAGTATTGGAACATGGAAATGACAGACCAATATTCCTTAAAAGGCTTACCTATAAATGGAGGGGTCACAAATTTCACCCCATATTTATCGTTTATAGATTGATTTCACCATTAGGGAGTTGGAGCTCGGTGACTCATGGTTTACTTGTGCTTCCAGTATAATAAGTGTGCCACCTTTTTAGGGCTCACTTTTGTAGGGCTGGTATGTGTTATAAATATTGAGAAAATCTGAGATCTTGTTGGAAGATATAACTAGGTTGATGAAGTCGCTAAGCATAAAGCTTCGATAGCACCATTGGAGCGAAGCGGATTGGTGGTTTCAAAAATATAAGATCTAGAGAGTTCGCTGAAGCTTGAATTTTTGTATAGTTATGGCGACACATACATTTCGGCATTGAAGCTGATCCATAAGATACATCAACTCTCCAATAACGACAGTGATAGATACGAGGGCCATCCGGAAAATAGAACCGAGGTCTCGGAGGCGAAGTTGTTTTTTACAAGCGTATTTTATATCATATAAAAATATGTCATTGATAATGCAAAAAAATAAAACTATACGTAACATGTTTAGTTGTGTATTACCTATTTACCTAGCATCTCGCTGGCAGTGACTTTTGTTTATGTCAGTGTTAATATATACTCTAAAAACACAAATTTGATGTTTGTGTGTTTGTCTGTCCACTCTTTTTTCATTGTATCAATATCGTTACCATAGCAACGCGTTACCATAGCAACGCTTTACCATAGCAACGCGTTACCATAGCAACGCGTTACCATAGCAACGCGTTACCATAGCAACGCGTTACCATAGCAACGCTTTACCATAGCAACGCTTTACCATAGCAACGCTTTACCATAGCAACGCGTTATCGAGTCAGCTAGTTTATAATCTAAGAACACAAATTTGTTGTTTGTGTGTTTGTCTGTCCGCTCTTTTTCCATTGTAAACGCGTTACTATAGCAACAGCAACGCGTTACCGGGTCAGCTAGTCATTATTAACATTATTAACTACAGTCACTGTCAGCAAGAAAATAGAGAATGCTATCTGACATACATCTTTCCCTTCTTCAACTTTTATCAGACCTATCATACATGCTCGCCGGTTAAGGGTACTTTTGACCTGGCCTTTTATTAGGACATCTTCTATTCGGTCCTTGAAAGTTCGCCTTGGTCTGCCTTTACTGACTTGCCCAAGCACAATTGCCTCATAAACTTGTCTCGTCAATATTCTTTCGTCCATCCTCTCAACATGTCCAAATCATCTAAGCATCACTTTTTCTATCTTTATTACTATATCTTCTTCCAGACCACACCGCTCTGTTATCACATCGTTCCTTATTTCATCCACCAAATTCACTCTAGCTATACTTCTTCAAGCTCTCATTTCCACTGCATTAATTAAACATTCGTACATCTTATTATTTTTTATTACTGTACATTAAAAGGTTTACATATGAAAAGCGATGAAGTTAATTAATAAGTAATAAATTATATTTTATTTTGGATACTCAATAATGTACAGAATACATAAATAATAATATAAACAACCATGACTCGGAAAGAAATGCTTCTTTTCATCACACAAACATATACCCTTACTGGGATTCGAACTGATCTTTGGCGCAGAAGAAAGAATCGCTACAGTTCCACCAAGCGGCCGTCAACATTTTAACATTTAGTTCAGTAAAGATGGAAGACTGTCCGCCTGCCCGAGTTTCTTTCGCCAGTTCTTCTCGGAAGCGCCTCCCAATTCCCGAATTGGAGTAGACTCAGTATACAATGTAATCTTAGTGAGAAATTAATAACCAAATAACATGTAAAATAAAACAATTTTAACTGGAACGTGCCCGATTACAATATTGTGAAGGTAGTAGAAAATATATGACGGCCATTGCCTTAGTCATCCTGTGATCACGGCCCCTGTAAAGGAGTCGAAACGTCAGGATTAAATATAAAATAAATTATGCGCAATATCCGTAAAAAAGTTGTTTTATTCAAATGTGCGCGAAAGTGTAAGAACTAAATAAGTACAGTCCTATAACTGTCGCATTTACTAATTAGGTAGCTTGGACGGCACCTATAAATGACATCATCAAAATGGATGACCGATCTGCAGTTAATTTTGACGGGTCACGACCCGATTATTGGTTTGCATTGCTAAATGATTTATTAGGCTCGTGTTATGCAGTGCGTAGCGGAGACCATGACTAATTCATATGTTAAGTGGTTCAAACTTCGTCTAACTTACGGTGCGCACGATTGGCGACCGAGTTCTTAATGGCAGCGAAACTATACTGCTTTTGAATTGCTCTAGGGGTAAATAATTGTAGCAGAACGTTGGGATATTTGAAATTTGTTTACGAAGAAAATTTAAAAAGATTTTTTTTTTTTTTACCTGAATTGGTTTATTTAAGAAAACAATACTTCTGTTTTTTACATTATTTAAGCAATTTACTGCTTGATTAATAATCAGGCATCATAATCAAGCAAGCAAGATAAAGATAAAATAAAATTAAGTTGTTGAACGTAAACTACGTACCTACGTTGTTTTTAACAATAAAGAACATTAATTAAACAGTTAAAGCTCATAGTAGAAGTTGAAATACGTTTGTAAATTTCGACGCGTCTGCCAGCGTCTGGTAGCTCAGCGTTCAGAGCACTCGCCCGGATAGCGAAAGTTCGTGGGTTCGAATTCCACCTGAGGTCTAGGAGGCGTGGTTCATTTTACAGGCATATTTTATAGAAATATGACATTGTGAATGCATTTAAATTTCTTAGTGTTATAACGAAATCCTTTAATAATATCGAGCCTTTGTAAACGTTGGTTGTAAGTGCTGCGCCATTTGGCAGGATGTGAAACAATGCTCGTAGCATAATCAGAATGAAATGCATTTGCATTAAATATGGCGCTACGCCCACCTTTATTCACAGTGCTCTTTCGGTAGCTTTCTTTCTATAGCGACAGTATCTATGGCTAGACATGGTGTGTTACTAAAATGACGAGTAAAATGTTAATTTCATGATTGTTATTATTGATGACTTTAAACTTTCTTTTTACAAATAAAACTACGATGGCGGTCTATGATGCTCTATGATCTTTGCTGGAAACGGATGTTGCTAGAATTAAAAAATCATAGACTGAACAAATTACATTAGAAATATTATTAGTAGATTGAACTGGAAAAAAATTCAAATTGATAAGTACACTTTGTTATGTAAAAATACTTGAAACATAGAACAAAGTGAGTAATTTTAATAGTCTCTTTTTGAACAATCGTAACTTAATTTTTTTCCAATCATTTATTGATTAATTTGAACGGGTTAATTTATTTTAATTCGTATCTTAATTAATTTGGACATAAAACAGAATGTCGTCACCGCAAAAAATTACAAAAATAAGGTGTTATTTACCCCAATGAAAGCTAGTCGGTAGAGCAGAGGGGTGGTGGTTGTGTGAGTGTGGATTCGCGTGACCCAGTCATCCATGGAGCAACTATGATTTTGGGCGCCGTTAATAATAATTAAAGTTGACAATAAAAAATAATAAAGTGTCCATGGATCGGAACAAAGTGAGTTTAATAAATCAAACTAAAATTATCATTTAAACAATCATTTATTTAAAGCACTACATTGCCAGTATCACATTGTAGTTTAAAAGAACAATTCCCTTAGGAATGCAAATACTAAAACATTATAGGAGTAAGGGGACGGCTGTCTAGGGCCAAACCCATAAGTACTCACAATACTTAAGCTAAGACACATATTGCTTATCATCTATACATAGAAAACTCTGAATACCTGACTTACAGGTTATTCATAATAAAATAATATTCATAAACATTTTAAACAGTGAACAGACACTATGCTGAAACTAATTAATTTAATATACAGCTAAAACATTTATAGACGGTAGACCGGCTTAGGCTGAGGTTGAACATGTCACAAAGTAACCATTACAGATTTACTGACACTCCGAAGGAAAAAAGATTTTTATGAACAAAAATCAATTCCTCGGGTACATGATAAAGAACACAGCTGCTACGGTAATAAAAAGGAAACTGTGGAATACCTTGGTTAAATTGATAATCACATGGCAGAGGTAACGCAGACATGTGCTGCGTCACGCCGACATCAATGAGACATCATCATCTGGGATTCCAGCTAGGCCCTCATCCTTGCAGCATAACATTGAAACAGCCCTTGAGGTAAACTTTGAACAACATCCAAAAGCCATCCTTAAAGTTGAATTGAAATATCCTTGAATCATCATTGAAGTAGCCCAAAAGCCTTGCCTTGAAGTAGTCTAAAAGCCTTGCCATGAACCATCATTTATGTAGCCCAAAAGCCTTGCCTTGAAGTAGTCTAAAAGCCTTGCCTTGAAGTCCTGCAATACAAAAACAAAGTTATAAACCGGTCGCCATTTCGCACATGGCGCTTCCCTACAACAAACATTATAATTAAGTTGAGAAACTTACCAAAATTGGGTTTCAATTATTATATGTTTTATCCCGAAGGAAACAACAAATTTAAAACATAATGAAAGATAATATGAGCCTCGAGCCCTGGAAACAAAACAAAGAATTACCATGTGGACACCACATGTAAAAGTGGATCACTAGTTAAATTCACATTATTAAAACACTCACCACACAAATCAATGCATAACGCATTATGAAATGAAATCAGAATTCCATGAGGAAGTAACAAAATCTGCAGCTTCACATTTAATACAATTTCTGCATCCTTCCTACACAGTCGAAATGAAAAAGAAAATGGAGGAAGATTTCCGTCCTGGGTGGAATAAACTCGAGTACCATAGACAACGACTACACCAGAGACTACTTGTGGTCTTCGCACACACATTATTTATTATATGAATATAATTATTAAATCCTAAATAGCATAGCATCCTAATTAACATTCATTTTAATTAGCAAAATAACAAATGAAACATATTTATTTAATTTTTACCAACAAAGTATAAATTTATTTGGTCCGAAACGCCTATCGAACAACAACGTAAGTAAGTGAATAAGTAGGTAGTAACTAGGTAGCACAAATCGGAACTACAAACGTCGCATCTGACAGTACTCACCTGTCAATCTGAAAGTCAGCTGTGATGTATGTAAACAAGAAAGCTAATTTTATTTTAACTATTGAAAAGTAAATAAAATCTTAGTGAATGCTGTGTTAAAATGAATTCAAACGGATGCTGTGTTGCTAAAGGGTGTGGTACGATCGCCGACACTCTCTATACCACTGGAAATTGACTCAAACAAGGTAGAAACATTCATGCATTATTCTAATACTAACTATCTCAAACCAGACAACACATACATCTCCCTATCTAAAAACCTACATAAACTTAATACCTAATGTTCCTGCCCATCTCTTAAAACTACGGCAAGGATATCACCATAAACAGTACTTGCTATCTTATAGATAGGTTGAAAAAAAAGTGTTACAAGGTTTATGTATTTCACATTGCTGTGTATTAAAGTTCCAAGTTGACATCATATTTTTGATTGCAGATAAAATATTGCTTGATAAATAATTAAAATTTGTATTCACTTTTTTGCAGTTTTTGACATAACAACTTATTGCTAAGCAACTGAACATAGACTAAAAATCAATATTATTATAAACTACGTCGTAAATACCTCTAAATGAGTCGAAATGTCAGGTTTAAATATAAATAAAGTTAAATAAGTTTAACTTACCCTAAATAAGTTTTTTATTTAAATGAAACATAGTCATGAGATCATAATATAATCTGTATCGCTGTGCATTTTTTTGCTGTCTCGTGGCGTTCGTCAATCGTCGCCGGTCCCCTTTGGCCTTTTGTTATCTATCGCAAGTTGACATCATATTTTTGATTGCAGATAAAATATTGCTTGATAAATAATTAAAATTTGTATTCACTTTTTTGCAGTTTTTGACATAACAACTTATTGCTAAGCAACTGAACATAGACTAAAAATCAATATTATTATAAACTACGTCGTAAATACCTCTAAATGAGTCGAAATGTCAGGTTTAAATATAAATAAAGTTAAATAAGTTTAACTTACCCTAAATAAGTTTTTTATTTAAATGAAACATAGTCATGAGATCATAATATAATCTGTATCGCTGTGCATTTTTTTGCTGTCTCGTGGCGTTCGTCAATCGTCGCCGGTCCCCTTTGGCCTTTTGTTATCTATCGCGGGCACGAATTTGCATATGGCCAGTCATACCAGGCTCACGACCTCCGCGCTCGTGACCTACAACTGTTCTCAATCCGTCACATTATTTTTTTTCATAATGAATTTACGGGTCGGGAAAATAGTTTTTTCTTGTTACAATTTTTTGTAACTCAAGCAATTAACCGCTCGATTAAATAAATATAAATATTTATCAACATCACATGCATTGTTCCGAATCCTAATATTTAAATGACTCGTGTTAAGGAATTTCTAAACATCGACGGTACCACAACACCCGGACCCGAGGCAATATAGAAAAGTTCCTTTTTAGGGTTTCGTACCTAACGGTTAAAAACGGAACCCTATTACTAAGACTTCGCAGTCTGCCTGTCACCAGGTTGTATCTCAAGAACCGCGATAGCTAAACAGTTAAAATTTTCACAAATTATGTGTTTCTGTTGGCGGTATAACAATAAATACTAAAAACAACATAAAATAAATATATAAGGGGCTCCCACACAACAAACGCGATTGTTTTGCCCTCTTTTGCTCGATATCAATAATGGCAACAGGTAGGCACTTCAAATATTCACAAAATACAAAGTTGTATTTTTACTTTAGTAATAAATTATAAAATAAAATAAAAATTTAAGGGGGGCTTCCTTATTCCCGTACAACAAACGTGTTTTTCTTTACTTAACTAAAAGTTTGTACGGAACCCTTCGTGCGCGAGTCCGACTCGCACTTGGCCGGTTTTTATTCTACGTTGATCCGGCCGGGATCGGTTACTATGCAAACGCGAGCCACTCGACCACTGAGGAGTTTAGTAATTGAACACTGAGAATTACTACAAAAAAAAACTTAACAAATTTTAATTGAATTGTTGCAAAAGAGATGCAAAAATGGTCCAGTGTTAGTGTGGCGACGTGATAATATTATGGTTTTGTTAGTATTACTCAAACTTTAATTTTTACCATATTTTTACTATTGGCGAAGCTCTGATCATTTGGTGGATAGTAAACGGGATTATGTATCATCTTCAGTAAACAGTTTTTATTTCCGAACAGCTTTTCGTTTCCGACAAAAATTATGAAGAGTACATTATTAATTCTACAATCGTTGCAAGCAAAATATAAAAGAATAGTTATGATTATTACAATTTGCATTTTATCTTATACTGGAACAAATCGACTACGCTCATAAGTCCCGCTTGAAAACAAATTGTGAGAATAGAAAAATACTAGAAAAAAGCGACTCGGCTCACAAATGGATTCTCAGGTAATTTCGATGAAACGCTCGGTAGCTTAATTGGGACAGCATTGGACTGATCATTCAAAGCTTGCGGGTTTGATTCCTGCCTGAGAATTCACTTGTGAGCGGCGTCGATTTTTTCTAGTATATTTCTATTTAAATTATAAAAATATCATAAAAAAATTAGTTACTGTTTAGAGAATACGTAATATCCAAATATAAATTAAAAAATATTTCCGAAATGAATTTTGAATATTTCACTTAGTATTTACTGAAGTACAATTTTCGACGAAATGAATTTAGAAGTAGCTTACAGCAAAGTTATGCAAATACCTCCAAGCATGCACTGTGGCGTCAGATAACTTAATTTACTCGCTTTCGTATGTTGCCCGAGCAATGCTCGGCTGTTACGTTCACCCATATTGTATTTACGTACAGAAATTATAACATCTGAATCTTATCTAATTTAGTTATATTTGTTGTTATATAACGTTTGATGCAACAATAGAGATCCTGCCTTACGCACTGATGGTTCTAGGTTCGAGTCCCGAAAAGGGCAAAAGTCATGGGTATTTATATATAATGTGTCCCGTCACCAGTGTCGGAGCCTTTAATGGTGTGAAATATGGCATTTTTATCGACAAATTGCCCCTAATTTTTTTTTTCTTTTACGGTTATGAAATGGTTTTCTTGGTCACCAAAACCTGGGCTCACATACTAATTCGACCAAAACTACTCATGTGAATGTCCTATCAACATTAAAAAGGCGCATTTGATAGCCAATCATGTAGACAACAGTTACACAGCCATCATGTTTCAATTGTCATGGCATAAAAATAGAAAAAAATAATTAAATAAAAACAAATAGATTCCTCTTTTGTGTATTTTTTAATTATTGGCTTTTTGAGAAAAACCAAATTTGAGGGGCAATTTGTCGATAAAAAATGCCATATTTCACACCATTAAAGGCTCCGACACTGGTGACGGGACACATTGTTAGTATTTCTATCAATATTTCATATCTATGTATCATATGTATCATATATCCGTCCTTGTATCCACAACATAAGTCTTACAGTGCTTACTTTGGGCTAGGATAATTGGTGTGAATGTAACAAATATTATTATTATATTAAAAATAGCATCAATAAAGAATATGTATTCTTTTTCTCCCCTTTACATCCAAAATATCGTTGTCTTTAATGAGAAGACCATGAAACATATAAATTACATATCAACACATGACTGTTATTTCAATATTGATGGCGTATGTGGTGTGTCTTTAGTCGACTAAGGCTGCTCGAACTTATCCCGCGGGATCAGTTGACTTATTGAATATTTCGAATCTGTTTCTGTTTACTAATTTGTTTTTAAATAATTATTTTTTTTGTTTACGTGTGTACATGTATTTCAAATAATACAATACAGTGTCTGTTTTAAAGTGGGATCAGTTGACTAAACAAAAATAATAAAATTAAATCTTTAGTCAACTCATCCTGTGGGATAATATAACAGCGGGATTATATAAAGCCTGTAAAAATGTATTAGAAATATTAATAATAAATATTAATTAGAAGTTTAGTTCTCAAAGCAAAGGCAGTAAGCTCCACGCCTTTTTGTCCTTCAAATAATCATCTATTCTAGGTTTTTAAACAACTTTTTAAATTTCTGTAAAGGCAGTTTTTTTACATGGTGAGGCACCTTATTATAAAATGCGAAACATCTTCCTAAAAACGAGCCTTTCGGTTTTGTAATCTTAAGCTTGAAACAACAAATTTATTTTTATTTCAAGTGTTGACCGTATAGTTATCACTATTCAAGGAAAAAGTATTATAATTTTTTTTACATACATAATACTACTAATATTATAAATGTGAATGTAAGTTTGTTTGTTATGCTTTCACGCAAAAACCAATCATCATGAAACTTCGTACATATACTCTTGGAGGTATTAGAAGTGACATAGGATACTCTTTATTGAAAAAAAAGTTGCGGGCGAAGCCGCGGGTAAAAGCTAGTATTCTCATATATATGCTGGGAAGATACTGTGAATATATTAATTTCTAGTCCTTAAATTGTAAATGTATAATCTAAGATCACAGTGGTTTGTGTGTTTGTCTGTCCGCTCTTTTTCCATTGTATACGCGTTACCGGGTCAGCTAGTAGAATGAAAAATTATAATCCCAAATGTCTGGATTAACTTCGTAAAGTATACTTAAAATATGCGGATTTTTTTAGAGAAACGTTTTTAGACACCTTCCGTTGCTTTATGTCATTTGTGTTAATCAAGCACTTTATAGTTCATATCACTATTAATATGCATTAACACAATTTTTTCACTCAAAAAACAAAGTGGCAGCTTGCGTTCCCGCCAAAATGCTTTCAAATACGTTAATGATTAAAGTCCTTGCATGTTTTAATTCGTTAAAAGGTGCATCCGTTTCCGCTTTTAAGCTGCCACTTGCGGAATTTCCTCTTTGTTTCTTGCCATTTGTTAATAAAGCGCATTTTGCGCTTTGCGTAATTAGCTAAGTGCGCTTAACCGTGTTTAAACTGTTGTAATTATATTAATTTGTTTTGTGGAATGGTAATGCAGGTAATTTTTAAAGACATATATCCTTTTTTCTTTTTTTAAACTAGTGCTTAATTTAATTATGAATAAAATTGGTAATTATATAATAATATTTCTTATATTCACACCAATTAGCTTAGCCCAAAGTAAGCACTGTAAGGCTTGTGTTATGGATAATGGACAGGCATGCATATATGATACATAAATTTGTTATATTAATTTTAATATATAAAAATCCAGTGTCACAATGTATGTTCCCAGTGAACTCTTCACCAACTCAACCGATATTTATGAAAGTTGGTATTTACGTGTAATTTGGTCCAAATGAAGAGATAGGATAGTTCTTATTTTAATTTATAACACAGCAACGCGTGGCCGAGTCAGCTAGTAGAATTATATATAAATACCCATGACTTAGGTACAATTGCACATACTCATCATACAAATATCTGCCCAGTCCTGGACTCGGAAACATCTATCTATGAAACGTCTACTTTTGTGAAGGCCAATATGCATTTATTTATACAACGACAGGACAAATGCCAATTTAATGCCAGGTATCCGAATGAGCTAATTTTTCCTAACTTTAGAAGTAACATTTACTCGAGAAACTCTTATTGTATGTGTGTAATCTTTATATATATAATTCTTCTGTGAGTGTGTATGTCACTGAACTCCTCCTAAACGACTTGACCGATTTTGATGAAATTTTTTGTGTGTGTTCAAGGGGATCTGAGAATGGTTTAGATTCACAAATCAGCCCGGCAGATGACGCTGCAGTCGGCACAGCAACGCGTGGCCGGATCAGCTAGTAATTTATAATCTTCTGCCAGAAGCCATTAAAAAATTATATTCAAACCGTTTTATACAGCTAGCTTATGGGAGAAATGTTTCTACAGCATGAAAGATTTCTTTTTCAAACATTTTTAATAAGTTTTTGTATGCTGGAAACGGCTAGTTGTGAGGTCTAATATTTATTAATATCTCTGTAACCACAGCTACAGCAAATAAAGTTAATTTCATTTCATCTCGTACCCAGGACCGTCGATGCGAAAGGCAAACGGTCGTCAATAATATTTTACTAAAACAGAACTGAATATCAGGCGGTGCATTTCGAAAATGCAATGACTTGCTAAGATTTTGGGCATGCAACCAAAAGATACTATAACATATTTTGATAAATTAGTTACTCTTAAACTAAACTTATAGCCACAATAACGGACAACTTCTATTAATTCTTCTATTACTAAAAGTTACTAGTATTTAGTTTAAACAAATTTAAAAAATGCGAGAGATTGGCCACCGAAGTTAGCATCTTTTACATTTTTTTTCAATTACTACTTTTGATTGAAACGTTAAGATTTATAACTAAGTACACGATTGTTTGATCGAATCATTTGTAAGTGAAATGAAATCTCCAAACATTCAGGTATTGAGAGTAGTGCTTAACGAGCCGTATAACGGCATCACAGCGCTAACTGAATCTGTCGAGTTCTCGATATTATCGGATTGTCTCGATTTCAACAGCGCTTTCAGCTTGTTAGCAGTTTGAGCTGTTTCTAAACCACCGATTAAGTCGATGTGGTAATAGAATGATTTAATTAAAGATTGAACGGTGATTGCAGTATATTATATGTCGAACTGGATTGCTAATTCATCTTTACACATCATGCGTTCACGTTCAGAATCTATTTTAAAATTGTATGATAACTTAACGTGCTTAATTGCTTGCCATTTCCTTATTGCTAATTATTATTATTTATTTCACAAAACAAGTTCCATAATTCACTACAAATCATAATAATTAAATAAATTAAGGCAAGTCGAATAAAATAAAAAAATATATACATACAATAGTATCCTGACATACATCTCTAGTTTATTCACCTCTCATCAGACCTTTAATAATTTAAAAATAAATATCAAATTAATTATACTAATATCTTGGCCTCATTACTACTGGTAGTTAGAGTATGACATGCTCTCTTAATACATCTCTTGGGTGGTGGCATTTGGTGCGGGTCGTTACGTTCCCTAAGATATGGTTGAGAGAAGCGATAGTTGCATCATGCGTCATGCTCGTGAACGGGTGCTGCCTTGGGAGATGGGTCTGCTTTAACCTTCAGTATTATTGATTCATACTAAACATACATCTTGGTTGCTGTCTTAAATTTGTATGTTCGCTGCATGTTATTGCAATGTAGAGGGATACTTACTTAAAACAGATACTTGTTGACTTTGTTGTAATCAACGAAATAATGATATCATAACACTACTCTTATTGTAATACAGTAGCTATACGGTATATAAGTTACTTTTTTGAGGGAAAAAAGTGTCTGGTTCATCATCACGGCCGAAAGACATCCAGCGAAACTGTTGGATAGAATCGTTCTCCAAAAAATGGAAGAATTTTTCAATAATCTCCACGTTTAATAATAATAATATTTTTTACAATCACACCAATTAGCCTAGCCCAAAAAGTAAGCACTATAATAATACATATATACATATATTAGTCATTTTCACAGAAATATAAATAAATACCTACAAATGCTTGTATTCATTATTACACAAACAAATACCCTTTCCGGGAATCGAACCCAAAACCGCCGGTGTGAAAGGCTGGATCGCTACTGCTACACCAAACGGTCGTATAATAATGAGATAAATAGATTGTTAATACAAATGTGTTTATTGAAAACTGAAAAAGGTCGAGAAAAAAGACCATGGAGAAATAGTAAACGAACTGCCAGAGGCAGTTGTTTCCAATTGTTAGCGGTTATGTAGCGCAGTAATGAAATGCCGCCTTAAGACCGTCTGCAAGGCGAGCCATTATCACAAATTACATTTCTAGTCGTCGCATTTTAATGTCGGCTAAAGTAAAGATCCTTTGAATGTAGAGAGAGTTTTGAAATACTACGATTCACTATTCACAACTTTTTTTTTTATAGCTAACTGTTTTGATATCTGAACATAATTTTATATCTATCTATAAAAAAATGTTAAATAATCCTCTGTCGCTTAGTAGATTTTCCACATAAGTTTTTTTTATTAAAATTTGTTTCTTATTGTATTTTAATGCAAAAAATAAATAAAAAAATAATATATATAAAATAAGTCTTCAATCGTGAAATGATGTCTGATATTAAATCAATTTCAAGTAATAGATTGTCGGACAGACATTATCAGTCTTTTCTGTGTCTTATTAAACCTCCATGCAGACTTACCATCATCTCTTAACTCGATACAAGTTCCATTGTCAAAATGAGACACCGTTACGTAGTCTATAGTCGCGTCCCTTTTTTACCACGTTTTTCTTAACTTGCTTTCTTGTATGTTTGTTTGGGTCAAATTTTGCGATCGATTTTTCGACCACTTTCAGACATTCAATTGAGCTGAAATTTTTTATATAGCCTTGCTTACGATGACAATACAATATTTTAAAGGTTTAAGATTAAAAAGTGTTAAATAAATTATCATAAAAAATATTTTTAAAAACCACGTTTTTCTCTTGTTACAAATGCACTAAAAAGGGTAAAATAAGTTTTTTTTTTCTCTAGGCTATGTGGATCCGTAAATATGTTTAGTTTAAACTAACCGTAAAATTATACAATTAAAAACGTGCGGCGTATTTTAAAACGAACTATTCAACATGACTTAAAAGTTGTTCAAAAATTCCCAACTGCACCATATCACGCCCCACGTTTTTAATTGTATAATTTTACAGTTAGTTTGAACTAAACATATTTACGGATCCACATAGCCTAGAGAAAAAAAACTTATTTTACCCTTTTTAGTGCATTTGTAACAAGAGAAAAACGTGGTTTTTAAAAGTATTTTTTATGATAATTTATTAACAGCTGAACTTACTTGAATCAGACATGATAGTAAGGCCTCTGGTCTTGCTTTGTTGTAGCTTTGTCGGACTTGCTCCTCCCAAGCAACCCACGCTATCCAGAAATGATTTTAAACCATTGCCTGTAATATAAGGTGGTTTACCTTTTCAAAAGCTTTGCTGATTAGACAGTGCTATCTCTTGATTAGTTTCTTGTACAGCCTTAAATTTAAAAGTCTGCCTGCAAATCTTTCACAGAAATAAAACAGAACAAATCGCCTTCTCATAGAATGGATGACAGTTATGCTGTGCTTGATTTTGCAGTCCAAACTCATTAGCAATTTATTAAAATATTCTTTTACTCTATTTCAAATATCAGTATTCCGAATAGTCCTTGCATTCCACCATCTACTTGCGAATATATTACAAAGAAGCAAATGCGAGGCATCTGGAGATCGCCTGCCTTCAGCTCAAGATACTTCATGAATACAAAATTGTACGTTGTAAAATTGAAGAGCACAGTTACTCTTGAAGCCAAGTTGCAGTGCTGAGATCGCAAAAATTTTGCACAACACACGTATTACGTCGAGATTGGCGCGGAACTGTAATTTTGCTCTTTGGGCTGTGTTCTGTGAATTGAGGAAGATTGACGTTGAATTGTTGCATGGGAAGAATTTAGTTATCTTTGCCTATTACGTGGAAGAATTTTCTAAAGTCAAATTGAAGAAAAAAAAGGTTTTATTCGTTAACAAAAGAAATAAACAAATTCATAACAAAAAAGTGCCAGAAAGAATCACTGTTCCATAAGAAATCGTGGTATGTACAGATTGTTTTTATAATTTAAGGAAATTGGAAGTTTAGTGATGATAATAACTTAAACAACAACACAGTATTACATCACTATATAATACAGATTCCCTGAGTAGATATAACATGCTGCTATTCCAGACTTGAAGCTAATAACTAAG
Source organism: Calamotropha paludella (assembly GCA_927399485.1). Taxonomy (NCBI): domain Eukaryota; kingdom Metazoa; phylum Arthropoda; class Insecta; order Lepidoptera; family Crambidae; genus Calamotropha; species Calamotropha paludella. Next base: position 3,037,557 of record OV656822.1, read on the forward strand.
TAGCCAGACAAACTGACTGGGAATAAGCTCGATTATAGATGTCATTCATCAATTCCAAATCCATTCCAGACTGAAAATAGAATCTGGAGCTTAATGGGTTTGAGATCTATGGTCAGAATATTAAACCCACATATCAGAGCATTTATAAAATAGTCTTATAATTTAAATGTAAAAAAGTAATTTGTTATTCTCAAAAGCCATGTTCATTAAAATAGCTTTCCAAGGCTATACGGATAAATTAATATCAAACAATAAATACTCCAGTCATTACAATGACTATTTACGTATATCATAAGGCCGGAATGCCTACTGCAAAAACTGGTAGATTGTAAAAAATCCCCCACTTTATGAGTAATCCTCGATTCACACTATGTACTAATGTAATCGTCGCGGTATCGATTCGTTTGAAAAGATATCTCGAGGGATTCCGACACGTGGGCAGAATTAATCCGTTTCCATTCCGAGGTCTGGTGCACCGATTCGCAGGAAATGAACTTAAGAGGAACTCTGTTCTCCGGAAAGTGGCTGCGAATTTGAGGAATTGACGGATCCGTGCATTTATTGCAAGCTAGATGTGTGGATGTTGACTGTGAATTCTTATAGCTTCAGTATTTATTTAAGTAGTATGAATTAAAATGCTTACTTATGAGGATGTTTAAAAATAGTCATTAAATTACACTACCATTCATTTAGAAAAAAAATAACGATGTTTGCGAACTTAAGTCGTTATTTCATTGTTTGTCACGATGACCGTTTGTCGCAACGGTATCGATCCCGCCTTTCTCGCCGACAATCCTGGTTTCGGGTCCCGGAAGGGGCAGATGTTTGTGTGACGAATACTAACATTTGTCCCTGAGTCATGGATATTTAGATGAATGTTACATATCTATGTATCTATCCGTTACCCTCGTTTCTATACTACAAGCGATACGATGCTAACTTTAAAAATTAATCTGAATATAAGAAATATTATTATTACTAAGTCCATGCAGTCGTTAAGCATAAAGCTTCGCTAGCTAGCTATATATTGGACACAAAAAATATTAAAATCGGTTAAGAACTCGGGAAGTTATGGCGTAACAGACATAGCGTAACAGGCATAGTCATTGAAGCTGATCCATGGGCAATCCAATAAAAATTTGGTCTTATAAGACCCTATTCCTATAGGAACCGAACCGAACAGTCACTAACGAAAGGTCACGGACAATTTACAAATAATAATTGAATTTACTAAAAACAAGTGGCAATCAAATGACTTTCTATAAAACGATCTACTGCTCAATTACGCATAAAAGGCAATCGGAAATAAAACAATGAAGAAATCATTTGAGGGCCTTATTCAAGGAAGAGAGCCAAGTGTTCCCAGTTGGCAATTGAGTCCCGAACAATGGGTACCAATTTGCTAAAATTACCGATGGAAAAGCTCCGGCGACGTGCTCCGTTAATACGAAAGTAGTTTACGTTTAGGTGTAATTGATCTTTATAAGGATTGCAACGTTTGCACCTGATTTGAATAGATGCGTTGATTGCACTATTAATTGCATAATGGTTCTCACTTAAGTTTCTGAAGAAACATAAACCCATATTACTAATAATACTTAAGCTTTGCACATGTTGAAGTATAATTGGGAAGATTATGTCACAATTGTAGATTGCGAAATTAAACCCAAAATTTTTACCGCGAATCTATAATCTTTATTTCCTTTATGTTCACATTACGATATAGATATAAAATTTCAAATATATAATCAGACATCCTAGTGGTTCATTATATATAGATATTTAACCTCATGACATTCATTCATTTGATTATATATATTTACTAGTTTATGAGGCCAATGGGCAAATAGGCAAAGGCGACCTTTCAGAGTAGAAGATGTCCTGAGAAAGGCAAGGTCAAAAGCACACTTAATCGTCGAACTTGTATGAAAGGTCTGATGAGAGTTGAAGAAGCGAGAGATGTTTGTCAATATCGTAGAAAGTAGAAATCTGTGATACCTGCCTGCACCTACGGGAAAAAGACGTGATTGAACAATCAATCACGTATCTATATATACATTTACGTTTATTTCATAAATTTCATAGATATGTTACATTTCAAATGAACTTTAGTGTAAACTAGTTGACCCGGTAACGTGTTGTTATGGTAACGCGTATAAATGGAAAAGGAGCGGGAAAAAGAGCGGACAGACAAACACCCAAACAACAAATTTGTGTGCTTAGATTATAGACTAGCTGACCCGGTAACGCGTTGCTATGGTAACGCGTATACAATGGAAAAAGAGCGGACAGACAAACACAAACAACAAATTTGTGTTCTTGGATTATAGACTAGCTGACCCGGTAACGCGTTGCTATGGTAACGTTATTGATACAATGGAAAAAGAGCGGGGAAAAAGAGCGGACATACAAACACACAAACAACAAATTTGTGTTCTTAGATCATAGATTATTATTATACAATGCTATACAATATTAGTTGACAAATTTTAAATTGTTTGGTGTAAAGTAGAATGATAATAAATGTGCAAATGTAGTGTTGAGGATATAAATTCAATGGTGTGTATCATAGACACTTAAACTATAATGTACGAAAAATAATTAACTGACAGGAGTCTCTCTAGCAGATGTTCTTGAAGTATGGCTGTTTTATTTTCTACAACTCTATTTTAATATAATTTCCCAATATGTGTGTTAATTCAATTGATTCTGTATAGTCTCCGGCAAATAAGTTGAATATGATTTTGAAATCACGTGACATGCGCAGTAGCAAGTTTAGGTACATTATTCACTACTGCGCATGTCACGTGATTTCAAAATAATGTTCAACATATTTGCCGGGGACAATATCCCTCATATTATAAAATTCTTAAGAAAAGTTATTTAAGTTTTGCTTTTTTTTTAGAAAATTTGAAAGTAAGGAAAAGAAAAATAGTCTTTTAAATTTATGTCTTTAAAAGACTATTTTTCTTTACAAACATAGGTTGTAAGATCGGAATTACTAACAATGGATCGTTGATATCCGATAAATAAATGATTTTGTTTTTTTTTTATTAGAGAATTATCAAGTTTGCCATGCCATATTTAAATGCGGATTGGTGTCAGTCTTCATCAGTTTTAATGCGGAAATAAAACAAAATTATATATTACTTATAACTTTTATCTTGTTTTACGAAATTTAGTAATATCAACACATGTGTTATACTTTATTGCATACGAAAACGTACAAATGGCCGACCATCTTTACGGTATTGTGTAATAAATAAGCTCTCCAGAGCTGAGTACGAAACGATAAATGGCGACCTATTATTTCTGATTAGTATAAATATCAATTGTAGGTAGTATTAACTAATGGTAACTGGTTTATTATAGTGTAGGCGATTGCAGTAATTGAATAGGTCTGTGACGTCATTTCCTTTTACCTTCAGTTTGAACGGTGCATACGGCTTATGTGTCCAATATTGCGGGTATTCAACTCGATTGCAGGTTGATAAAGTTCCTTGATAATGAATGAAATATAAAAAATGAGGCAGGTTAAATACAGCAATATCCTTCTGTTCAAAACATATGCACCGCTAAGGAGTGGAACTTTGCCTGAGTCTGTGTTTCCTGACAAATACAATTCAGGGGTCTTCAAGTCTTGGGTGAATAGGTATCTTTTAGGCAAGCGCGTCACATCCAAGATCGCAGTGTCGCTTACTATCAGGCGAGATAGTGGTCAAGCTCCTGCCTACTTAGTATAAAAAAACAGACCGCTAGAGACTGATATATCTAAAAATAAATGTAAAAAATACATTTTAAATGAAACAATTGTTTTTTAGTATGCTGATATTGTTGATCAACCTATGAAAATATATAGTCTTGTTGCCTATGTCTGCATATAACGATAAATATGAATAATATGAGTATGAAAAAATATATAAAACAAGAAAAAATATATGTATTCTATATTTGGAATAACACGTGTGCTGATAATATGAAATCATAACTTATATTTATACATTTATACACAGAAAGTTGTAGCGTTCATGCTTTTTTAAAAAATATTTTAAAGTCATATAGAAATTAAATAAAAAGTCTATTGACATTGATTTGATAAAATTGTTGATCATCTCTTATTTATTTTATGTTATTTGATAAGTATCCATATAATATAATAAAAAATAACAAAATAAACATATTTATTTAAGAAACAAATGTGATTTATGTCAGTGACAAAAAAAAACAAATCCTATGTCATTACGTAATGTCATGAACGTAAGTTTTGGAACTATGCAGCTTAAATAGATCTATAGTCACTGCGATCTGGTCCTTTGAGACTCGTCTCCGAGATATACTGTCGCACCAAGCACTTCTCAACTTCTTTTATAATGCGCACAGCAAAGAACTCCATCCCTGCGTCTGTATTTCCGAGTACTTTAAACCCGTCAGTTTTCAAAGCCAGGGTGAATAGGCACCTTCTGGGTTAGCTCGTTCCATTGTGGATCCTATCTTTGGCCTCCGGGCTTGATTGGGATCGTGAGCGAGCCCATTCGAGAAAAAAAGCTTTGTTAGCGTGGAAGTTTTTAAATATCTAGAAATACTTAAAGCCTTAAGAGATCGCCATTCCTCCAGGTTGACAATATGTCGTCCCAGGTGCATAAATGATACACAAAATCTATTAAAGCAAAGCTTCTTCTTCTATACTTACGTTCGGTACGCTCACACATATGCTCTCGCCGCGCGGCCACTCTGTCCGTGCTAAGCGTCAGATTTTACCGTTACACGAGAGCGTCAGATTTTACCGTTACACGAGAGCGTCAGATTTTACCGTTACACGAGAGCGTCAGATTAAGTGCCGTTATACAATATATATAGGAGCCAGCTGCCTCGTATTTTTTATGGTTATTTTAACGCTTAGTTCCTACGCTTTATACTATAAAGCTTCGCTACTTTCGAGCGTCCCTAGTTTTTTTTTATACGGATTGTGGGACATGAAATTTATAATTAGACAATTTTCAAAGGCTTGCAGGACTTTTTACAGCTGCCTCAAATTCGCCTTTTTGCATAATTTGTATTGAAAACTCAATTTCCGCGTACGCAAACATACTAAAAGATTTGCTTTAGTGCCTGTTCCAACAAGGTCTGACGAGTTTTTTTACAAAATATAAAATATATTTGGGATTCTTGTGAAACGAAACAAGGATGGTGCAAAAGGGATGAATGACATTCTACGAGCGAGTACACGATTTAATTTTGGATGAGGATTCCTGGAATCTTGACGAAGACGAACGTAAAGCGTATGCAGAATTTAAAAAACTGTATTCAAAATTTCAGATGCATATTAATCCAAAAAAATCCTTTTCTCATGTTTTGCGTATATGTAATATATAAATCCTGTAACAGTGTTTGACTGCAATGAACTTCGAAGACTACTCGACAGATTTTGACATAGGATCGGTTTAATTTAAGTTATAATAAAAAATATAGCAACTTCTAATAACTGAGCCACAGCAAAACGCGGCCGGGTCAACTAGTATAGGTATATATAATAATATATATACCTATACGACTGTTTGGTGCAACGGTAGCGATCCTGCCTTTCATACCGACGGTCCTGGGTTTAAATCCCGGAAGGGGCAGATGTTTGTGTGATAAATACGAGCATTTGTACCTGAATTATGGGTGTTTAATATTTATATATATTTTATATGAACATAACTTATTTATGTATCATATATGTATGTCTATCCGTTAACCTAGTATCCATAACACAAGCCTTACAGTGCTTACTTTGGGCTAGGCTAATCGGTGTGAGTGTACGAAATTATTAGTTAATTATAAAAGTACCTGTTTAGTATGTTTGAGTTAACTTGACGATAACAATATAAGCGCTACGTTGTATTTTATTTTCTTAAACCGATTATTGTTGATACCAATCACGTGCTTAAAGCGGAATAACTCGTTAAATAAAATACCGTTTGAGAGTTATTTTAAAAGCTCTACAAGAATGTTTTCAGACCAAATGTGACTTAACGGTCGGCAGACATTGTATCAGTTGTCGGCAGACGTCATTGAAATTCATTTCAGAAAATAGCAGCGAACAGGACTGCTGAAGTGCACGAAGAGGCCAATTACGACCGTCCTCCTGAAATTTGCGAGCTTTTATATATTTGCATTGAGTTTGGAGTTTTGCAGTTTCGCAGTTATATCTACATATATTTTACTGCCGTATTTGAACGAAGGTTCTTTTATTAGGTGAATGTTAACCTTTATGTTGACCATATTTCACTATTCTTACATTTTTGCGTTGGTACACTCATTGAAAACGGGACCATATTGGGTTGTATGCAAAAAGCATAATTTCAGAACGCATAGCTTGCTAGACGGTATTTAATAAAAAAAATCCTAACCTAACAGGCAATGTATGTCAATTTATGCCTTTTAATTATTATGCCAAGTGACTTTATGTAAATTGAAATTATGTTTTGCTTTCTTTGTTACCATTGAAACCATACCGAAAATATGTGAAGAAGTCGCCCGAAAAAGGTCGTAACGGGATCAAACAAATTTCTAAATAAACGCGTTTTGCTAATGACGTGTTAAGACTTGTTTCACTTTTCAGGAGCAGTGTAAAAAGGCTCTTGCAAAGGAGTCGCAACTTCCGTTTAAAAATAAAACAAACGCGTTTTAAGCGTTAGTATAAGGTGATTCATTTCAGTAAATAGTTTGGTTATGAGGATATGTACAAAAGTCTGTACATATACGTCATCAATACATATAAATAAAATTGGAGTGTCTGATTGTAATATTGAAATAACCGTACTTATTTCAATATTACAAACAGACACTCCAATTTCCATCCAATCCTTTACTACATGCATATGAATATGTATACGGTAGGTACATAAACCAAAATAACATTTTTACAATTTTTGTCTGTCTGTTTGTCTGTTTGTTCCGGCTAATCTCTGAAATGGCTGGACGCATTTTGACGGGACTTTTTTTGGCAGGTAGCTGATGTAATAAGGAGTAACTAAGGCTACTTTTATTGTAGAAAAATTATTTTATTTTAGAAAAATAAAGTAATGTTGCAAAGTTCCACGCAGACGAAGGCGCGGGTGGCCGCTAGTAATTATGTAAAGTTACTAGTCTTAGTGCAACGGTAGTGATCCTTTTTTTTAATATACTTAGAAAAATGCGTTACGTATACTGCGAGTGGCGCATTTATGTGGGACTCTTCTCCATTCCTAGAGCCCGATGGCGGATTGAAGTGCCCACTAAAAACCTAAGTATGCACCCCTACACTGCCGTTGGTCTTGTGGGGAACTGTAGCGATCTTGCTTTTCGCACCGACGGTCCTGGCTTCTAGTCCCGGAAGGGGCAGATGATTGTGTGATGTAAACGAGCATTTGTACCTGAATCATGAATATTTATATATGTCAACGTATAATTGTATACACCGTTACATTATCATCTATCTCGCGAGATTGTAAACTATCAAAAGATTGTGAACCTTGTGCTTACAGTTTAGCGCATTATTTTTCGATAGATTATAAAATATCCATAGGGTTAGGTTAGGTTTATCATATATCACATAGCGTCTACATCTACCGGAAAATATGCGTTAGATTATAAACAGTATGTTACGATTCACAATCTTTCGATAGTTTACAATCTCGCGAGATAGATTATAATCTAACGGTATTTACAAATTTACGGTGACATATATATGTCTATCCGTTAGGATCCTCAACAAGCCTTACAGTGCTTACTTTGGGGTAGGTTAATTGGTGTGATTGTAAAAAATATTATTATTATGGCAAAGCAGCCGCCATTTTTGGGGAAGCTTAATCGTCCTGCAGCTGCAGCAGCAGCTAAGATCAAGATGATTGGCCTTAAGGACTGGTCTCATCTAATTTCTTTCAACATTTCTTTAAAATCATAGTTAAGTAGCTAGTCTTAAAATAGTATCTATGGAATGACAATCACGCAAATGCGAAAAATAGTAAAACTGACTTAACAATACCAAACACTTGAAAAAGTTTTCGGTATGCTGAAAACTTCATCAGCATTGTTGTGATTTGAAAGTCAATGAAACGAAAAAGCGACAGTAAAAAGAGACATATAAATTCCTAAGATTTAACTTAGGAGAAAATAAGATAGGAAGCATTATGAACATGTGTTAATACGTTCATACGTGTAATAAGTGTTTGTGTGCGCATGCGTAGTACAAAGCTTGAGAGAGGGCATCACCACAACCGTGGTATTTTGTATAGGTGTACGTATTCTTTATGAAGGTTTCATTTCTACCACGTGTGAATTGCACACACTTGCTTTTTTATTTTTAATTTCCATGACCTTATTATAGGTGTCCTGTAACTTGAATAAATGTAACAATAAAACAAAAAAAAAACTTAAGCAAAACATTAAAAATAATATTAAACTAAATATAAAATAAAAAAATATTTTAAGTTAAGATGAAATACACATTTTCATTGCAAAAAAGTGGTGCGCAGGTGACGTTAAGTTGTAATTCTAGTTGATTTGGAATCAAATTTCTTGCGTTTGTATTAAGTTTACACGTTTTTTCCAGTCAATTATAAATAATCTCTCAAGAATGTATTAAGTTTTTTTTACTTTGAAATATATTTTGAATAACATTTTCTTGCTAAAAATATAATATCAGCTTACGCTCCGTATACCGCATATAACTCGGGGTTTGAGTATAAAATGGTGCGATATGGCACGTTTCCCACTAAAAATACGAGCTTAATCCAGGACGTTGTGTTGGCATATGCCGGGATGGTGTTTGCACCGAAAATTCTTTAAAAAATTTAGGAATACATTGAACCATTATAAGAGCCACAAACCTACTGTTGATTACATTGAAAATGTCTGTATTAAGAGATCACTGATATGCTTCGGTTTTCAACCTTATAATATAATAAATTTTGCTTGTTGTCTGTCTGTGTCAGTCTAAGTCAAAAACGTGTTGACAGATTTCGATGAAATTTGGTATATGGTTAGAATATGTGATCGCGCACATAATAGGCTATATAACATATCGGTAAAAACCTTATAGTCCTAACTAATAATATAAATATGAAAGTGTGTTTCTTTGTTACACTTTCACACCTTAACTAGTCGATCGAACATCATGAAAATTAGCATACACTTTGTCAGGGGAAGGGTAAAGGGCTATATAGATTATATTTCGTCCAGAAAAAATGTTCCCGAGGAATAGAAATAAAGCTTATCGGAAGTCTACAATAAAGCGAGAGAAACCGCGGGTAACAGCTAGTTAGAAAATTAAATAATGTATGTGTCCTGACCATCTTACACAAGTATTTCACTATTTATTCAGCCATTAAAATAAGTATTAAATATTGAACAATTACAAAACATTGTCAAAGTCTCTTCTTTGTCTAAGTTGTTCTTGTCTTTGACACTGGCACTAAAACTTTATAACGAGTTAATTGCCATCTATAAAACTAAATGCTGATGAGATGGTTTCTAAAGATCTTGAATCGTTTAAGATAAATTATTAGCAGGATATAATGTACCTTGTCCCAGGTGTCGGAAAACGAACTCACATCCCTTTGCTATTCGGGCGTGTACTCATGCAATTAAGCTACCGAGAACTTGGCAGACGCATCGAAATTTTCCAAGTATTACTTAGGCTGTCGCCAGCGCCATCTATTTCATTTTTTAAGTACTACTACGACATCGATTTTTACAAATATCAAAAAATCGATAAAACATTTTTTTTAAGTTACTTAATATTTTAATAACATAAAAGGTTAATAAATAATAATATTCCTTACATTCACAGGCTTTTGTTATGGATACTAGGGTAACGGATAGACATACATATATCATACATAAATAAGTAATTTTCTTAGAATAAATACTCATGACTCATGTACAAATGCTCGTATCCATCACACAAACATTTGCCCCTTCCGGGACTCGAACCCAAGACCATCGGTGCAAAAGACAGGATCTCTACCGTTGCACCAAACGGTCGTGAATCATTAATTGTCTTTATTTTGTCAAAGCACTTCATCACATCTGGGTGTTTGTTTTAAATTTTCATACAAAAAGTGCTATAGCTGAGGAATTTTTATTTATTTTATATGGTGGATATACCAAAGAGTCGCACTAAGCGTTTCGGTTCCAATTTTGTGATACGTACCGCTAAGGAGTGGAACTCTTTGCCTGAGTCGGTGTTTCCCGACAAATACAATTTAGGGGTCTTCAAGTCACGAGTGAATAGGTTCCTTCTAGGCAAGCGCGTCACATCCTAGATCACATCGACGCTTACCATCAGGCGAGATAGTGGTCAAGAGCATGCCTATTTTTCTATTAAAAAAAAAATTGATAAGACTGGTAATCTACCTTATATTGTTTTAAACTTTCATGGTCACTAACATTATAGTAATATAAGTTATTTACGGGATATAAGTTATTTATTTACCTTGTACCTCCGTGATCATGGCGCTTGCAACAGTGCCGAAAAATTGGAAACTTGCTAAAAACAAGGTACATGGTAACAATCCCGTAAATAACTTACATTATTTTACTTACTTACCTCACTATTACCGGTATGAACTTCCTGAACATTTTTTTATTTAATTCCACTCACGCCTCCGGGACCTCAAATATTTCGGAACCCCGTTACAGAGCAATGCATCGAATTTCAAGCCACAAAGGGCCTACGTGTTAAGCAGATTACTAATTAACTAATTACTAGAAAATTATTCTGTGTGGCGCTTAACCTGGTACGTGGTTTGGAAGTATTATTTCGTGTGAACTTAAGTTTGTTAGTATACAATAATTTTATATGGTGCTGTATGGTGTCCGGTCGAGTGGAATACCATCAACTGTTCACCCTTGTCTTCTTTTATCTGAGTTGATGATACAAACTGGTACTATATAAATTAATATGAACAGATGTCTTTAATATACTCAATCACAAACAAAATATGCTAATCATAGCTTCAAATTACTTTGGTTTTTTTGGGACGAAGTTCCTTATGGGGCGTTGCGGAGGGGGTACCCTAGCCGGGAAGAAACGTCCGTAGCGTTAAAAAAAGATTTTTATGTATAGTCTATGTGGGATGGCTATACAGTGTCTGATGTATAGTCTACGTGATGACTGTTATTATATATATTTATAAATCATTGTTAATAAAATAAAGTTGTTAAGATAATTTTGTAAAGTAGTTTCTTTGCTTTTTATCGATAAAAAAATCATAATAAAAAATGTATACCCGAATAATTATTTTCTTTATACCTAGAATAGAACTTAAAAACTACTTTTTTTAATCATTTTTTTAATTTTAATTGGGTTCGCTCTAGCCTGATGGCCAAGATAGGATCCACGATAAAACGCGGTAACCCAGAAGGTGCCTATTCCCACTGGCTTTAAAACGGACGGGTTATAAGTACTTGGAAATACAGACGCTGAAAGGGAGTTCCACTTCTTTGCTGTGCGCATTACGAAAGATGTTGAGAAGCGCTTAGTGCAACAACTAAGGCAGGGTGCGCATGCGCAGTACGTGGTGCCGTCGTTGTTTCTAAATTCCACAACAGAAGTGCTTTTGTCACTACTGTCTAATATTTATTTATTTTTTTTCCATTCTGAGGAAAATAATTTAAACACAACTCTTTATAATATTTCGAAAGTTCTTTTTTAAAATAATAAATTACGTTTTATTGCACCCACAGATATGATACAGAAAAAGATGAGTATATACAACAAACAAAATTCAGGCTTATTTCTCTACATTAATCTTTCTAGACATCCTTTGGTGAAAATATATAGAGATAAAAGGATAATGTTCATACAAATACATATACACAATTACAGCTACACCGTATCCTAATTGGCTATCATCAGGCAATTATGATTAATTCATCAGCCTTAGTATTTGTCCCACTTTGATATATCACTGTGTGAATATAACGGTAATATATCCTATGGGAATTCGTTACTAATATAGTAACAAAAACAAAGACAAACCTGATTATATCCACAAGGCAAAGGCACCGATTTGATTCTGAAACGGTTTACCAACAATCCATGAATCGTTTGCGAACAGAATCTTTAAATTATATTAATTTTTCACCTGAAGTATACCTGGCCCATGAGTGTTTCGCCAACTGATTGATATGTCAAGGGATTTTTTTTTATATTTTGAATGGGTGCGCTCTTGACCCCAATCAAGCCCGGGGGCTAAAACTACAAATTGACGATCAATTTTTCGAATCATCACTCCAGAGTTTTAACTGACAACGCGCCACGTATTTCCGAGACTATCATAAAGACGCGTCGCGCCAATCCAACACAAACAGGTAGTACACTTCCTAACAGTCCGGCCGATTGAAAACTGAAGAGCCGGAGTGACGCCAGTGAATGCGGAAATCGAGTTGGCCTAAAACCATTTGGAGTGACGCCACAGTTTTACGTCTGGATTGACGCGAAAAACTGATCGTCAATGCCCACTTTAAGACAGGATCTTTGGTGGAGAAAGGTTATACAGAAGGTGCCTATTCACCATGGCTTCGAAGATGGACGGATTCTAAGTACTCGGAAATACAGACGTAGGAAGGGAATACCACTCCTTTGCTGTGCGCATTATAAAAAAAGTTGAGTAGCGCTTGGTGCGTTAATAAGAAATAGCAAACAAGAAAGGGTGATAGCCTGCAATGCTTCTGGATGTCAGATGGGAGAAAGGGGATGGCGGTACGAGCTCGTGCAGCTCCTGATCACTCTTTCCGAAGTATGATATGTAAAAGACCGACGGACAGGCAACTTTGCGGCAGTGAGCTGAAGTGTGAAGCAATTCAACAACTCTTTTGGATATAAATTATAATTACACAGCATCACTATGATGTTCTGAATCCAATACAAGTAGCTATAGCACTTGTGTTGTGGAACACGTACTGCAACATCCAAAACCGCGCCAATATTAAAAAGTTCGATTTCTATATTGACCTGGCCGAGGATCGGACCCAGGACCTTGGAGCGGCTTCACCATGAAAACCAACCAGTATGAGATCCACACGACCACAATAGTCGATGAAAAAACTGTTAAAAAACTCAAAATACTTGTTTCTTATGTTTTGCTTATCATTATTTTTTCTGAAATTGCTACTGCCGAAACTGATAACGTAAAGTTCAGTAATGATGTCGACGCCAAACTCCTTATTGACCAACGCTATTACTGTTCAAGCTGCGTCGTTTCTCCAAGGAATTCGTTATAATATCGAGACATAGGGTTGGGACACCGATTGATATCGATGAAAAAATATATAAATATAGAATTCCCGCACGAGAATTCCCTTGTGAGCCGAGTCGTTTTTTTCTAGTGTTTTTCTATTAAAATAATTTATCCTATAAGATAACATTGAAAAAAAAATGCAAAAAATATATAAAATTATAATCATTCTATATCTTGAAGTTAATTGAGTCCCTATAAAATTCAATCTAAAATTCAAATACATTTTATTTCGTTAACGTGAATTTTTAGTTTCCAAATAACATTTATTAGTCTGATAATCTAAATACAGACTTATTGAAAATGTGTCAGCCATTCCGGCGTCTTTATTAATAGTGATGACAGTGTAATTTCTTGTTTCATAATAAGTTAGTGCTGGCCTTTACATGTGTTTAAGTAATGATGTTTCGCTTTACCTTAAATTAAATACGAATATTTAACTTTACTCTTCCGCTCCTATTTCATGTATTTCTTAATTTTCTAATTATTACCTTCTACGTTTGAGTTTATTTTCCTTTAAAAAAAATTGTGAAGTATTGATAATATTTATCCTACCGGTACCTTAATTACACAACCATGATCCAAATTTTTCGTAAAATACAACGTCAGACTCTTTGTAAACTTATTTATGGATTTTTATCGATATAGCGTTTAGAGCAACATTATCGATAATATTCCGGAGGAGAATTCCGATACGCCGATGTCTCGTAGCGGGAATTTTAACGAAAACCCGAGACGGGGCGTCTTGAAGAGATGGAATGACGTCGCCTCTTATAATTAGGTTTTGTTTAAATATCTATGCTGTAAGTTTACGAAATGTCAGTAGTATTTTGTTTATTATTAAACTTACATACTTGATCACCGTTTGGTTTAACGGTAGCGATTCTGCCTTTCGCGCCGACAGTCTTCGGTTCGAGTCCAAGGGGCGGATGTTTGTGTGATGAATACGAGCATCTCTACCTGAATCATGGGTATTTATAAATATTTCTATTAATAGTGCTTATTATTGTATGTTACTCTAGTATCTACACCACAAACCTTACAGTGTTTGCTTTGGGCTAGGCTAATTGGTGATATGTAAGAAATATGTGACATTATTTTTTCTTTTATGCGATGGTAAATTCTTGCGTGCACGGGTGTTGGGAAATTAGTCTGTTTTAAAATACCAGTATTATCGACAAATACTTAACAAACATCTCGTTATTAATACTAGCATTTGTACCTAGTATTAATAATGAGATGTTTGTTATGGGTATTTATATAGATTTCTATAAATACAAAATATCTATGTATAATATGAGTATGTCTATCCGTTTCCCTAGTATCCATAACACTAGCTTTACAGTGCTTGACAATTGAGTCAATTAAGATCAGGAAACATCCTAATTTTCTTAGTCTTCCTGTCATCACTACCTTAGTCATCCTGTGATCACGGCCCCTGTAAAGGAGTCGAAACGTCAAGATTAAATGAAAAAAAAAAAACAAAATTTAACGCGTCGTGAAAAAGTTCGTTTTATTTAAAATTTAAACTGGCACGCGTTGCTGTGTTATAATGAATCTTATGTCCTGAGTGCGGACAAATCCCGCAAAATGCAAAAAAAAAAAAACATCGAAATGGGTTGAGTAGTTTCAGAGTTCATCGCGGTCAAACACTGTGACAGAGATTTATATTTATGTATATATATTTTGATATATGTTGACGTGTAGTCAACTATCCATAAGTAATACGTAATATTTCTCACGTGAACGACCTTTGAATAGAAATAGTAATTTACCTTCTTTGTGATTACGTAATAAGGTCTATTGTTGTTTGTATGTTGTTTTCTTTGTTGTTTTATTGCGGCAATAATGTCTGTAGGTTACAGGCTTCCCCAATCACTTAACGAGATGCGCAATAAGTTTTAATGTAATTGTCCCATTCCAATGCTATGTACCGCATACTGTGTACGACATTGTTGTTTTATATATAAAATGGACTAAACTATTCTTATAGAGAAAGTAACTAAAATGAAACAAAATTACAAATTTTTTTTTTCGAAAAGTCAACTGGCAATCCTTTGGTGGAACGGTAAGCGATTCTGCGTTTTGCACCGTTGGTCCTGGGTTCGAGTCATCTGGGATGGCAGTGCTTACTTTGGGCTAGGCTGATTTGTGTGAATGAAAGAAATATTATTTTGTATTAATCAAATATTTTTAACTGATTGTCTGTAATTATATGGTGTTACTAATAACGTGCATTGGTTTATATCCTCCTCCGTTATCGAGTGGTCCACATGCTTGTGTTCATGGTACAGCCACTTGGAAGTCCTGGATTCGATCCCCGGCTGGAGCATTATAGAAACTTTTGTATATTGGTTCGGGTCTGGGTGTTGTGGCACTGTCGTTGTTTCTGAATTCCATGACACAAGTACTTTCTTAACCGATTCGTTGCTAATCTCACGTCTGTCGTGCCATCACCTTATTTGCGTGTGGCGTTAGCCACTGGAGCCGTGTAATTTTTAAATCGATGATAACTCCTTCAAATTAAGTTTTAGGGAAATCTACCCAGAATAAAACTATCTTCATTTTTCACGTAAATCAAGCGCGTAGCCTTCGTTTCTAGTAATTAGTAACGAATCGGTTAAGCTACGTAATTTGAGTTCTCAACAACGTATATCATGTTGTTTAATAATGTATGTTGATTAATTCATCATATAGATATTAATCTCAAAAAGAAAAAGTGTCGTCAAAAAGGTCAACCAAAATCTCTGACTCCGACTCAAACATATAAAAAAATTAATAAAAATCGATCCAGTCTAATAAGTGACACGCTAACTGACGCTTTGAAATTTACTAGCCCATTTCAATTTCTATTGTGAGCTAGTATCCTTCCATCAAAGTTGTAGGTTCAACCTTCAACGTCAAAAGAAAAGTAATTTTTTTACAAATTTGCTTTGACCACCAGGGTCTTTCTAGCTCAGCGGTCAGAGCACTAGCCTGGATAGCGAAAGGTCGTTGGTTCGTTGTTGTGGTTGCTTTTATAGGTGTATTTTAAAACTTATAGAAATATGGCATGGTGTCGTGGGAAACCCAATAGGAACGAAATTCATTATATCATTCGATAAATATTTTATTTATGAATTGTCTTGTCAAGGAATTTTGCAAAAAAATCCTCTGCACTGGCAACAAGTCTCAAATACAAACCGTCTATTTCGAGAGCAGTTTTTCCAGCTAATCCCTGTCTCCACAACTTTCCATAAGGAACTTCGTTCCAAAAACAAAATAAATACAAATCTCCCGTTATTAATCTGCTGTATATTTTTATATTTATCGATGAATATAGAGTGCCTATTATGATACCGTACCGACTCATCACTAATGAATCTCGCACTAATTGGCTGCGAACTCTGCTTGGCGAACGTTGCTCGGAGAATCGATCGACTAATTAAAAGGTTTCACATCTCTATTTTCATGAACTAGTGATGCTATCTATATGTTTTTGTGTTATAATGATCGATCGAGCGTTAACGCGTACGTGATAGATTTTGCTAGGGAGACAGGTCAAAGTTGATTTTATCTTTAAATTGTCTAAACACATATAACCTTCTGCATTCGCATCTTCATTCTTATTCCACATACCCAACTTCGTACCAAATATAATTTAAAAGTTGTCAACTACCATTGCATTTAGGGTTGCCAGGCGTCCGGATCAAGCCGGACACAGTCATACGTGTCCGGTCAAGTCAGACGGTATCCAGCCAGTCCGAATTTTGTAAGGCTCTTTATAAATTTGGTATGTTGATTTGCAATTATTGTAATTATAAAAATTTATATTGTAATGATTGAATAATTTATAGATGAGAAGACTAATCAATTCAATTTTATTGATTTTTCATTAGATTTGAAGATTCGTGGTACAATAGAAAATACCATATACTTAACACTTAAGGTGGTACGGTTTTCTTACCCAAATGTCCGGCTAAACTGACTAGTCTGTCCGGTTTTTTTAGTTTTAAGACCTGGAAACCCTAATTGCATTGCACAATATAATAATAATATTACCCCAATATCGCTAGGTATGAGCGCTATCGTCTGAGATACAGGTAACTCATTACCTACCTAGGACCTAGTTCAGATGCAGATCTTTTTTTCCAATTTTGTGATACGTACCGCTAAGGAGTGGAACTCTTTGCCTGAGTCTGTGTTTCCTGACAAATACAATTTAGGGGTCTTCAAGTCACGAGTGAATAGGTTCCTTCTAGGCAAGCGCGTCACATCCTAGATCACATCGACGCTTACCATCAGGCGAGATAGTGGTCAAGCCTATTTTCTATTAAAAAAAATGTAATTATAAATTGTACAACCTCAGTTTTGTTAATTTACATTTTGAGTGCATGAAGAGTAACATATTTACAATACACATCTCTCAGTTCAAGTTTCATCAGACTTTTCACACAAGCTCGTCGGTTACAGGTATTTTTGACCTTTCCTTTTTTCAGGACATCATCTATTTGGTCCCTGAAAGTTCGCTTTGGTCTGCCTTTACCGACTTCCCCATGCATATTTGCTTCATATAGGTATGCCTGTTTACTCAACGTTAATTACAGCTCCGACTAACGATGGCAAATTGAAGGGGTCTTGCTGTGTAGTCCAGGGCATTGTGATTACAGGATGCTACGGACATTTTCCCACTTTTTTTAAAATTTGTAATATTTAGTTCTTAACACTTCCGCTAACATTTAAATAAAATAACTTTGTCCCGGATTTTTGCGTGAACTTTATATTTATTCCTGACCATTCGGCTCCTTTACAGAAGCCGCGATCACAGGATAACCAAGTCAATGGTCGTCATAGATGTTCTACTACCTTCACAATATTTTAATCGGGCCTGTTCCTAACTGGCAAAATTTATACAAAATAAAATTGTTTTATTTTGCCTTTTATTAGTTATTTTCTTTTGATTGTTCTTTTGAATGGCGTCCCTATTGGACATAGGAGTGCTCTATGGATTAAAATACCGTTTGGAGATCAGGTCATTACAAATTACAAGGATGGTTTTAAACGAACATCAATGTAGACGGAACTGACGTCTCAAATTGCTAATAGTGCTTAGTTTAAGAATCCTATTTCTTACACTTACACCGATAAGCTTAGCCCAAATTAAGCACTGTAAGGCTTGTGTTATGGATACTAGGGTAACTGATAAAAAGTGGAGTTTTTTTTAATGTGTTATGTGTGCGGAAGTGTAAGATCACAAATTTGTTGTTTGTCTCTCCGCTCTTTTTCCATTGTAAACGCGTTACCATAGCAACTCGTCAACCGAAAGTAGTTCGTCTACCGGACGCTAGATGGCGCTAACGAAAAATTTTTAATAATAGAAAAATTTAAAGAATTTTATCCACCCGTGCGAAGCCGGGACGGGCCGCTAGTATAATACTATTTTACATGACAGTTTTTTTATTTCTTTGTACAGAGATTGGAAATCATTTTGCCTTTGTAGTCATCATTAGATTGTATTTATGTGTTGTTTATTTCTGTTGCGTGCGTAGGTTTAATTTGCTTCAAAGCTTGTACTGGTTCCCAGTTACAACGGGGAGTGGTTTCGTGTGGCAACTAAGGTTGGCATGGACTTAATTGTACCTAATAGAAAATAGATATCCGATTCTTATTCATACCGTAGATATTAAGAATTATTTCTATTTTATCGTTTTAATATAATATTACATGAATGATATAATCCCAAATTTAGAATAATTTGTTGGATGGATATTAAATGAGGATAGAACACATACAAATTTAACTACTTCTCATCATACAAACATATGTACCTACCAGGATACGAATCCAGGAACCACGGTGGTGCAGTAGACTGGTCTACTATGTCACGAACCGGTGAAAGTAATACCTATAGGTAAACATAAAGACAATAATATAGAAATTTATCAATATTACACAAAATAAATTTTTGTATTAATTATAGTAATATAAGTTATTTACGGGATTGTTACCATGTACCTTGTACCTCCGTGATCATGGCGCTTGCAACAGTGCCGAAATATCGGACACTCGCTAAAAACAAGGTACATAGTAACAATCCCGTAAAGAACTTATATTACTATAATGTTAGTGACCATGAAAGTTTAAAACAATATTTCGTATTAATTGTTCTGGATTAATACGAAAATCTGTTTTATATACCTAACCTTGATAAATTCCTGTATTATTATATATGTATCGTATTAAAAGACTTCATATTAATTGTTATGAACTCAAGTTAAGTAACTATAGCACTTATGTTATAGAATTAAAAACAGTAACGGTGTCGCAATACACAGAACCGAGCAGTTCGTTTTCTACTCGGCTGGGGATCAAACCTGGGATCTCGGAGTGGGATAATCGTAAAAACTGGTATACGAACCACCCGACCACAGGACCGGTGATCACAGAATTACTATACTTTGTCCAATGTAGGATGATACTTTTGACAGTTGTCACTTCCTTATTGCTACGTACTAAGGTTGCATTTGTTTCCTTATGTTTGGCTTGACATTGCAATAGCAACTTTATACTCTCTATATAGGTATCAACTGTCAAAAGTATCATCCTACATTGGACAAAGTTTAAGGTAATAGTCGTCATACACGAGCTATTACTACCTTCCTTTATTTTTATCGGGCACGTTCCTAACTATTAAATTTTATACAAATACATCAAGATTAAAATAATAAAAAAAAAACTGTGTTTATCAGTTTCGAGTATGTCTGGAGTTTACTCCTTAAGAACGATTGTCCTTGAACAGGCACAGAAAATAATAAAAGAAAACTTCAAAATAAAAGTGAAAAGTGCGCACGATAGGTTGCGCACAAAAAACGTTACGCTGTCATTCGATTACTAAATTTTACTCTTCATATTTTTTTCATACCGGACGCCTTTTATGAAAATCAATTCCTAAGGAGTAAACTAAAAACATAAACAGAATAAACACGTCATTTATACAGAAAAAATAGTTTTAAATGTTTAAACTCAAAAATCCGTTACAAAATTGAAGCTGGTTCTTATCATTTTCATTTGTCCCATCATTTCTCCTTTAATATCTTTACCACCTCTTTGTTATGTGCCTGATCTAGATAATATAGTCTGTGGTTTGTGCTCCTGAAACTCGCTCCCCCTGATATATTGCGTTCCATATTTTCGGAATGGTATTCGTGATCTGTTTGCTTGAGTTACCGTCTAATTTGACGACTGTCTGCGAAGTTTGGACTGCACAGTGTCACGTGCCGTTCGAAATTGTTTATGGTTTGCCGGTTGGAAGATCTATACTTTTGTTATTGTTCTGCGGTGGTAATTAAATCGCAGTCTATTTGGTTTTCTTGTTCGTTAAGTGGTTAGCAACAACTTGGCTTGGTAAAGACATGTAGTGACTATATCTAAAACAGACGGTAGTAGAATTTAACAACACAGAATATTAAAATAGGGAGGTATGTATGCAATTCATGGGACTTGTTACCTGTATAAAATGTAAAATTGTACGTCTCAATATATATTTATTAATTTAGCATTGTAACACAGTTCTACTTTTACAATATTTTTTTACAAAGCATATGATGCACTTAATACAATTATGAAAGCATGTAGAGGATATATTACCAACAGGTAATTTATGCTTATAAAAAGAAGAAGAAAGAAACATTCGAAGAATTTATTCAATTAAGTAATAATAATTTTGAGTTTATTTGTATTTGTCACACACGTATTCTTGTACCGGGTAGTATTATTTCTCTATCATCTAAGTTTTGTTAAATTTTTGTGTATTCAGTTAGTTTATTATATATTTGTGTACATCTAAAGATGTATAAAAAATGTTAAATATCTTTTAGACATAATATACTGATTGCCTTTACTTTTATAGCTTTTGTATCTGGGAAAACACTTTTCAAATGGTAAAAGGATTATTCAAATGGATTCAATAATTCCGGAGGTCACCTATCCTCCACATATTAACAAACTTGCTAATGCGTGAACTCGCACTAAGCTCAGAGACCTTAGTGCGAGTTCACGCATTCGATATTTTTTATCGAGCGGGTTACAGATTTCTATGATGATTCGTAGTTCTTGTTTGTTACCGCTAGGGGCGCACTTACAAAACTCCATAGCAATATTTGACGCAAACTTTTTCGAGTATTGAGGCGTAAACTCGCACTTAGGTCACAGGCCTTTAACCAACTCGTAATAGGAATTAATTTGTCTATGTCAGCTCCGATAACTGTAGATTACTCCTTAATAGCGATTGTGTTTGAACAGACACAGAAAATAATAAAACACAACTTCAAAATAAAAGTAAAAGATTGCACTCAAAAAGAACATAATTTTATCCTTCATATTATTTTCATACCGACTGCCTTATATGATCAATTCTTAATCATAAAATGTTAATATCCTTGACAACTATAATTAAAAAGCTTTATTTTAACTATTTCCTTTTTATGTCCGTTCAATGCTTGCTGTATTCTTATTTTACTTGGGTTGGATCCGAAACTAACGTAAACTTTTCTTTGACAGCTTCAAATACTTGTAAGTAGTATTTCTTATGCATTTTTGAAAGGTCTGTAATATTGTTATGCTGTAACCTTGTCTGGCCCAACAACCTGGAAGCCCAGACGGGTCATTGTTCTGATGACTCGCCCGGGATTTGCCTAACAGCCAGTTGTCATTTGGTCAAGTTATTGACTACCAGTTGTAGTTTGTTGTACTTGGAAATTGTACAAATCGCTCTTCTAAGTCTGAGTTGACCGCGATAGGAGAAAATGGGTATTCTTTTGTTTTGTGAAGGGAATTTTATTAAGACCCGGTCACGCGTTGCTGTAACTCGTTTGTTTATGTGAAATTAGTGTATCATAATAAGCTATTCGATATATTGAAACTAATTATCACAACAATTAGATTTAATACTTTAATTAGAATAAAAATAATTATGCACAAATCAAAAGTTTGGTTATGTAATTTTTATTTTTATTTTAAATTCCAATGATATCTATTCTATAGTCCTAAGTTATAGCGAGTCTAGCAAAATGAAAAAAAAACATCAAAATCGGTTGAGTAGTTTTGGAGTTCATAGCGGTCAAACACTGTGATAGGGATATAATTATATAATGATATAGTTATATAGGGATATAATTATATAGCTGTTGCAGGCATTAATTTTTTTATAGATTTATTTGCAATAATATGGTACAAACAAAGAGGATCACATTAGATCACCAGAATATTCTGTCGATAAATTCGAATATTGTTATAAGTAATTATAATATTTTTGTTATTTATGCATTTAACTGTAAGATTTATCTCTAATAGACTTTACTCGTAAAACTTGACACTTACACTAACATTTTATAAGGAGTTAATTGCCACCTATATATTTATGTATATATAAAAAAAATTGTCTCTTGCTATCCAGGCGAGTATTTTATTGAAGGCCTCGGTACCTCAATCAGAATACTCGCCCCGATAACAAGGGGATGTCAATTCGAATCCTGCCTGACATCTGAGAGATATTTTTTTTTCTGTTCATAATTTATTTACTCGTTATAAGTAGCTGACATTATGTCTTCAATTTGATACCACTTACCAAAGAATATAAGAATGCCTTTAGATAAGATTAATGTTAGTTGCAGAAAGATATAAAGAACGGCTGCAATGGTCATCCGTCATACAGCTATGAACGATTGCGAATGCAATATGCATCTCAAAAAGAAGAAAAATATGTACGCTGTATATAAATTTATAATTTCAGGGTGAAAATTTGTTTTAGGAAACTAACTTTAAACTTTAATTTATCGCTTCGTAATTAAATTTGTTATTGTTGGACATGATTTGTTTTAATATGTTACTAGCTTCCACCTGCGGTTTTATCCACGTGATGTTCGTTTTTGTCGCTCTTTCACAGAGCAGTGTTCTCTTCTTGCTTTTCTGATGCTTTAGCTAGTTTACAATGTTACAGGCGTTCACTGCAGGTATTCCCAGCTTATGTTATTGATATGCAGGAGTGTATAATTGGGGTAAAGGTAACCTTTGCCCTTGATGATCATTTTAAAAGCATCTTCATTGTTTATAGGTCTACGAAGAAGTCAAGCTGTATCTCTGGTTCTACCCATCCGAATGAGCTTAGATTTCATGATAGACCTCATGCTATTAAGCTGTGTAAATCGCATTAAAATCTTTTCAACGGTATTAGCGTGATATGCGCACAGACAGACGAAAGTAAAAAATGGGCATGTTTACTGAAATATGCAAGTAAACATGCTTGTTTTTTATACTTTTGTCTGTCTGTGCGCCTATCACGCAAACGCCGTCGATTAGTTTATATAGTATTGTACCCCGATTTTTTTCTTTAATATCTTCAATGTGTTTTTACAGTTGTTTTTATAATTTTGAATGGATTCGCTTTTGATCTCGATCAAGCCCGGAGGCTAAGTAACACAGGATCCACGATGGAACCAGCTAACCCAGAAGGTGCCAATTCACCTTGGCTTTGAAAATGGACGGGCTTAATAATAGTAAAAGTAATTTACTACGGCCGGTGCTCTAATAAATAAAATAATATTTTCATTTTAATTCTGTTATAGTTCTATTAAAATAACAAAACTTCCAATTAATCTAAAGATCTATCTATCCATTTAATTATTATTTTTACGAAATTTATATTTTAGTGATTTTTAACGTAAATGGGAAACAAAATGTTAGTAATTTAGTAATATTATGACATTAAAAAAAAAAATAAGTGTATGTATCGGGTGAATAAAATAGCTTCCCAAATGGCTGTTGGGAACAAACCACAGCAGGTTTTTGGTATTCGAGACGACAGGTGGCGCACGTGACACCTGCTTCCTGCGCGCGAGCATTTAGGATATAGAATGCAATTCAAACATTATTGGTCAGTCTGCGTTCAGCGCTCGTTGTGTCAATACCACCGGTGATTATGATAGATGATAATGTATGCGCCACATGGCTCGTGACCAATGAATAATTCTGTTGATTATCTGAAAATAAAATAAATGACAATAATATTTCCCACGTTCACACCAATTAGCTTAGCTCAAAGTAAGCCCTGTAAGGCTTGCGCTATGGATACTAGGGTAATTGATAGAATTTAATTATATACGATACATAGAGATGTAAAACACATAGAAATAAATAATAATATAAATAAACTAGCTGAACCGGCAAACGTTGTTTTGCCATGTATATTATTTCTAGGATACATAAATTGAGAGTAATGTGAAATTTATTATTCTAAGTCATGACAAAAAAAAAATAATAATAATTAAATTAAAAATAATGTGCGGGATTTTGCACATGCGCAATGAATGAAATCAGTTGAACGCATGTGTTCTCATGAAAAATTTTTTTTTAAAACTGTCATTATGAAATTTAAAAATGGCAGTTTAACAACGCTTAAGCGTTGAACTTATAACTTATATTACGGCTTGTCTGTATTATTGTTCTGAAATAACTTCAATGACATACGTTTTGTTTATTTTAAAGAATCTGGTTTGAATATTATTATAGGAGTATCTACTCAGCGAGAATTCCACGCTAATATATATATATATATATATATATATATATTAGCGTGGAATTCTCGCTTATATATATATATATATATATGTTCATTTTCTACATTGCCCCGACCGGGGATCGAACCTGGGACATCCGAGTGAACCACGAAAACAACCGGTATGCGAACCACTCGACTGTGGAGGCCGTCTGTTGTACGAATGTCTGTTTAAAAAATTAAATATTGTAAATTCTATACAATAACATAAATGACATTGTCTCATGGACACTGATACGGGACTTAGCAATGGACTTTTATCTAAAACGGAAATGGAAGCGGATACAGCCAATAATGGTACTTAAATGACCAGCTCTGTCTGTTTAGAAAAATGCACACGTTAACGTTAATTTATATTAGATACTGAATCTATATAGCTGACCCGACTATACGTCGATGTGGCTTAGTTATTATAATTTGGTTAAAAATATTGTTTATAAAATAAAAATCATCAAAATCTGTTGAGTACTTTCGGGGTTCATCGCGGTCAAACATTATGACAGGGAAGTTTTATAAATATAGATAGCTGACCTGGTCACGCGTTTCTGTATTATAAATTAATATGAAACCTATCCTATATCCTAAGTCAAGTAAGTCAAAACAAATCTAGCATAATGAAAAAAGTCATCATCATCGGTTGGGTGGTTTAAGAGTTCATCGCGGTCAAACAATATATATATATATATATATATAAACTCATTTGCAAAAAAAACGGGCACCTAAGCAATGAACCATTTCAAATGTTAATATTGCTTTGTTTGATAATTATAGGTAGTTATATCCTCACAATTTGGTAAATTAATAAGCAAATAATCGTTTTCATCAGTATTTCATAAAATTTTTATACAATTTATGGGAAATAATGCTAAACCTCACTAGTAGTGTATGTTCGCTAGTAGTGCACATGCTCATGGAGTAAAAATAAAGAAGTTTTTTTGTTTGTTTTTCTTCAATAAAGTAAAAGCAGATAAATGTTTAATATCGAGTGTGACCCCCTCTAGCTAAAATCACAGCTGGAATTTGTTTGGGCATGCTAGCGAGTATATCCCGGATACTTGCTTGAGGAATACGTTCCCACTCCGCAGTAATCACATTCTTCAGCTCTCTGATGATCTGCGGAGCCGGTTGTACTGATCTCACACGTCGTTTCAGAACGTCCCAGACATGCTCTATGGGATTGAGGTCGGGACTTCGAGCTGGCCAATCCAAACGACGAATGCCGACCTCTTGAACATACGCTTTAACATCGCGAGATCGGTGGGCGCGAGCATTGTCGTCCATAAAAATCGAGTCTTCACCTAGAGCGGCCAATGCGGGTTGTGCATGAGGAATTAGAATTTCCGTTATGTATCGATGCCCAGTCAGTGAACCATTTTCAATGAAGACTAACTCTGTACGATCCATTGAATTTATTCCTGCCCAAAACATAACAGAGCCCCCACCATAAGGTGTGATTTCTTCGAAACCTGCCTCTGCAAAGCGTTCTCCTTGTCTTCTTAGCACTCGCCGACGTCGATCTTCACCGAACAGAGATATCCTGGCTTCATCAGAGAACAAAACCCTATTCCAATCTTCTTGTGTCCATGATTCACAATTTCTAGCGAACCTAAGCCTGTGAACTCGGTGCTCACGGAGTAATTTGAGGCCGCGGGCCGGGCGGTGACTGCGTATATTGGCAGCGAGAAGCCTCCTCCTGACCGTCCATACACTAATATGCACATTTCTTACTTCTTGGAGGTTGTTCTTAAGATCCACATACGAAAATTTGCGATTTCTCAATGCGCGACTCACAAGAAAACGATCACCCGTGGTTGGGTACATGGTTTTCTTCCAGAACCAGGCCTTCTCTCGACGGAACCAGTCTTCTGATATCGCTGCCAGGTCCTTTGGACCGTCGAGCGACTAACATTTAGCCTCCTAGCCACGAAGCATTGGCTGCAACCCTCTTCAAGCAGCGCGATAATTTTGGTAGCTTTTACCACTTTATCACTAAATTCAGCACTAAATAAAGCTTTGACAGTCAAGGATATGAAATTAATCGACGAAAATTGAATAAAAGTTATGAAAGTCGATGTTAACTTCTGGAACTACGCGCCAAAAATATAGGATAAAAAGGGGTTTTCTGTAAAAATGAGCATCAAATGAAAATTTGAATTTAGAACGTACTTCTTTAAATACCACGGCATTTTTAAAACCGGCCAGTAACGTGTACAAACGATTGAAATCTTTTTGTATTGTATCTTTTTAAAGATGAATGAAAATCAAAACCGCCCGTTTTTTTTGCAAATGAGTGTATATATATATGCGGTTTTTTTGGTGACGCGACTCCAAGGTACCAGATTCGATTCCGGTCGGGTCAATTTGAATAACTAACTTTTCTGCATTGACTCTGTTTTTTATTTCCAAAATACAAGTGGAAATCGAAATATGTTTATTTAAGCTGAGCGGAAGTGAACGTAGCTGCGAAGCCAAACGGTCCTAAGTTCGAGTCCCGTTAGACGCAGTTTGTGTGATGAATACGAGCATTTGTGTTTGTGTTATGAGTATTTATACAAATATATTACAATGCTTACTTTTGCTTACGCCATTGGTGTAAATGTAAGAAATAATATGGTTGTTATTATTTTAATCTTTATATATTAAAACATCATCCTGTGAACAAAATTCGTTAAAAATAGTCAAAACGTCGGTATTAAATAAAAATATGGGAATTAACGCGTTTCAATATCAGTAAGAAGTGTTTTGTGATATTTAATTAGGTTTCGGCGAATCATTAGCTTACAATGTTGTATAATTACAAGCTATAATACTTAAAAAGGAAATAAAAGATCCACTCTGGTAAACTTAAAATGATATGATATATATATTTATATATATATTGTGTTTTCATTAAATGACTTAATACGTCGAATATCTCATATCGTCGTTGCGACTTTAAGACCTCCTATGTGTAAAATTCATATTTACGAGATAATCGATAAAAAAGTTAGTTTCTTCACATTTTTTCAGTAGACACTTTTTATCGATTATCTCGTAAACATGAATTTTACACATAGGAGGTCTTAAAGTCGCAACGACGATATGTCAATACGTCGACAAAATTCTGTTGCCATGTTAGATGTTCGTAAACTAAAATATTACGGCTAAGTTTCTAATCGTAATCTTTTGACAAAAGAAGTCAACTTTTAAGCGCGACCATGTTAGAGACGATAGACGACAAAATAATACACGAGAAAACGGGTTAACGAAATTTTGCCGTGTTGCGTCTTTTCACTCCCTCTTTGTCGCTTATAGTGACCCTGTCATGCGCTGGCGCAAATATCATTGACATTTGAACTAATTAACTAACCAAGATGGCGCAGCGACCCAAATTGAGGCTTGGCCTCCGATACCACGAGATGCCATTCGGTACGGTTCTGCGCCTTCTTCTGCCACTGGGTGGCCTGGAGCGTGCGAAGATCTTCCTCCACTTGGTCTCTCCAGCGGTACGTGAGACGTCCGACCGGTCTTCGTCCGTCCGGTCGTCTCAGGTGCGCCCTCTTCACCGCCCGATCCTCCCCCATCCTCTCAACGTGGCCAAGCCAGCGCAGCCTGTGAGCCGTGATCTCGCCTAGTATGTTAGGCTCTGCCACAAGTTATTCAATCTCCGCTTTTTTCTCACTCTCCAGCTACCGTCTCCTCTTCGGGCCGGCACGAGAATTTTGCGAAGTATTTTGCGTTCAGTTAGAAGAAACTTGCTCTCTTCCTTCTGAGTGAGTGTCCAAGCTTCGTACCCGTACATGAGTATTGGTCTTATGACGGTTTTGTATATGGGTCGTTCTACTTTTTTACCGACAATGGTCTGTCCTTCGTCTTATCATGGGATCTCGTTGGAGTATTGATATTTACGGTTTTTAATTCGGTTCGAATAAACGTCCATATTTTTCTTATCTTTAAATATTAGGTAATTTTTCATTTTCTCCAATCAACATATTTTTTTCGTTTGTTTTTCCGTAGAATGCCGTGACAGAGTGGTAAATCAAAATGTGGTCTCCACAGAAAAAGGCCACTCTGTCACATTATTTTTTAAAAAGCAACATTAAAAAAGAATTAATATTTGCCGCAAAGGAAACTCTAATTAGTCCTAATGACAACACAGATGCAATTTCTTTTAAATTCCACACAGAAATCACAATTATGGATAGTTCAAAAACCAAAAAAACAGAAAGACGTCGTTTCACTGTCGGTAAAAAAGAAGAACGACCCATATACGTAACTTGGTGCGTTTACTGAGAAGTTTGGACACTAGGATCCTATGTAGGTCTGCACTACAACGCAGAAAGTTTTGAGCTCTGATTTCAATCTCTTCTTCTCTGGTATTCCTGAATGTGAAGAATGACATTTGAAGTATTTTTTATTTAATTTATGACACTTATGAACATTTCGTTTAACAAAGAATATGCTTCGAACATTAATAATGTTAAAATAATCGTCGAATCAATATCCCCGAAAAAGTTTCAAAATCCCTTTTGTGGAAACATCGATGGAAGCAATGATATTTTTTCAGGAGCAGCCAATGAAAACGAAAACGAAGGGAAAGTGCTACGACCGCCTCGAAGGCGTTAAATTGTAGTGATAGATAACTAAGTGCTTTTACCAAATATTTACACCTTGTAACCGATACAGTTAAGAAAGCCTTATCGTAAATTAATATTTTTAATGGTCCAAATTGAAAATTTTATAACCATTTTGTATATTGGACGCCTTAATTTTTTACCGCGTTGAAGTTTGTATTAGGATACGACGTTGAATAGTAACGTAGTCAGTGGTTTATAAGCAAAAGCAAGAATTTCCGGAAGAAATTTTATATTAGAATGACATATCGGGTTGACTGGTTTGTGGTGAAGTGTTTCTGTGTGGATTAAAGTGGAAACAGTGATATAAATAAAATGGAGCGATGCGATGGATTCCTGGTCTTCCGCAAACCTGTGTACAGGGTCTTCCAGTATTTAGAAAGGTGAGTTGGTTTAATTTGATCTGTAACCTTGATTTGCTTGCGGCATTCACTTTAGCGTATAATTTCCATATTGCATGGTACCTCCGTGCGTTTGGACCTTTACGGTCATTCTCATTAGATATAGGGGAGCAGGACCCTTGTAGGCATCGACAGGCTCCTAAAAGCGCTGTTTGTACATCCTGCTAACGTTTCGGTTCTACGACTACACATATAGCTAACCGTTCTTAGCCTTCTTGAATGTTATTCTACACTAAGGCACTAGGTAACGCGTATAAAATGGAAAAAAGCGGACAGACAAACACACAAATCACTGTGATCTTAGATTATTATAGATTTATACAATGATTAACAGATCTGGCCTTACAAATTTAGAATAAAATAGTTCTTTATTGCCATAATGTGTACAGTTTGCAGATTGAAATGCCGTAGTAAATGTAAACACATTTAAGTAACAACAGTGTACCCACACTGGGCATGCATTGTCCATGTTCCTTACACTATTTATGACACATTTATTAAATTACTTAACAACATTTATAATAAAATATCTGGTACCTATATAACGCGCAAATTAATGTTAGGTTATATCGGTTTAATAATTGTTTTAATATAGAAATAACTTAGATGTTGTTATTAATATTATAAAATTAAAACAATAACATTATGCTTGATTTTGTTATACTAACTTTACCTGCAGCGTATGTGAATACTCAAACACGTAGTACGCCGCGAGTACCCTTCAACTAAAAGTGGTACTAACAGCATCATACAGCTTTTTTAACCGAAAGGGTGGGATGTTTTCATAACACTAAATATAGAGTATTGAAAGGGGATAAAAGTCTTGTTTCGATTATTTTTAGTTAATTTTTAGGGTTCCGTAGCTTAAAAAGAAAATACGGAAACCTTATAGGATCACTTTGTTGTCCGTCTCTCTGTTAAGATTCTTTATCTTGCTTAGAGACATCGAGTTGAAATTAAAATCTTATTCTTAAGTCTTCAATAATCGAACTTCTAAATAATGGCCGTTTAAGTCGCAAATCTTATCACACACTCAAGGGAATAAAAATTTATAGGGTACTTTCCGTTGATCTAGAACTATAAAATTTGGCAAGTAATATCGTCTTACCGAGTAGTAATATAATCTAAAATCTATACAACTGTAATTAATGCATAAAAAATAATTATAGTCTTTATTTAAAGTACGTAATCAATAGGTGGTATGAACTGTTATACTTACCACAATTTCACTTATAAAACACAATAAGTAATTATAGGTTTTGGATACTGAATTTCAGGAAAAGCTCTAAAAACTGCGATACTCAATTCCTGAACTATTAATAATATGTACTTACAAAAGTGTACGGAATCCTCGGTGGATAAGTCCGACTCGCACTTGTCCGGTTTTTAACATGTGATGTCTTGACTTCAAGTCATTGCCCATTTGTTTTTTCGGCAACGTTCGGAGATTGTCGCCACGTGCTCGTGTTTTGTAATTCTTAACACTTTAAGGAGTATATTGAAAATGTGCAGTCGATAGCTCATCAAATTGTACATTTTTAAAATGAAATGATCTCTATTACAATGGCAAAGGGTGAGTTCAAACGTTAAGGCGTATACCTTGATGACATTTAACTACATAAATTGTTTCTAACAACTTTAAAGTAATGAAATTAAGTAAATTAAACTAAACACGCACTCTCTCTAACACACACGCACACACACACACACATGCACATTGATACGTCCAACGGCATCCTTAGTTTATAGCTGCAGAACAGTGCTATGTGCTAATACAATTAGAGAAAGACGAGACAACGCTGGTTTACAGCGTAAAAGTACTAGAAAATTTCGACAGGTGTTCACCGGGTTCGGTAGCTCAATTAGGAGAGCATTGGATCGGACATCCAAAGGTTGCGGGTTCGATTCCTGCTTGAGAATTTACTTGCCGATTAAGTAGATTTTTTCTAGTATTTTTCTATTAAAATAAAAAATGCAAGAAATATATTAAAATCCTAAGTCTTTTAACTCATGGCTGGCACTTTCATTTTATTATCTTTTTCAAGCTGCCCACTGTAAACCAACAGCAAACGTTTCAAGAGATCCAATTCAGCCTGCCCCGGTAATTCAGTTAATGGACTTCAGAAACTCCACCCTTAATTAAATTGCCGTGAATTCACAGACATATTTATTGCGTCTTTTAATGCTTTAGGTGTTTTAACTACCTGAAAATGACAGAAGCCGAGTTTACTAAAATTCTCTATTATTATTTATTATTATTATTTATTAATCAAAAACAATGCAAGTTGACAGATCTCTCCAACACACATGCAAGTCACAAAAAAAAAAATAATCAAAGGAATGACTTAATTAATATTAATATTAATATAAACAGTAACAATATGGCCAATTAATGGGTTGAAAAGCATTAGTCACAAAAAAATAAATAAATGTGAACTAGAAATAAATAACTAACAAATAACAAATAAAAAAATGAACTAAAGAATATCAAAATCATGTCAAAATATAATAAATTGAAATGTAAAAGGCTTAAATGTTACAATAAACCAGCAAGAAACTGGTAAGCCTTAGTGCAAATAAGTGGTAACGTATCAGCGAACAGGTCAATTTCATCGCATCGAGTGAGCATGTCGCCGATCAGAGTCAGGGCGCGCACTGTGGGCGCATGAGCGGCGTATCGCGTGCGCGTGACCGGTCTCCTCAGCAAGCGAGGGCGACGACGTGGTTCCACCATCATTCCCCGGCTATCTCGAGGCACGCGTGTCGGAACTAGAAAGCCGAACCCACCAACTATTGCCGAACTGTCAACCTTTCCGTGCAACACCCGAATATAGTGCATTATTAGGAGCTTTATCCTCCTGAAATGCAATGTCTCAAAACCTACCATTCCATAAACGAATAGAGAGGGGTAAAGGAAAGGATAAAAGCCATAAATCCTTTTGTACAACCACCGAGAAAATTTACGCTGTACTCTTTCTAACATTAAAACATATGTATCTTCATAAGGTGCCCAAATCTCAGCTGCATATTCAAGCTTACTACGTACATAAGCGTTGAATAATACAACGGCTACATTCATATTACTGAATTGTGAGGCTGTCCTTATAATAAAACCTAAAGTTCTACTTACAGATTTACACAGTTCTGTCATATGCTCATGAAAGTCAAATTTATTGTCTAAAGTCAGTCCTAGGTCACGTATATTATTAACTCTTTCCATATGTGCGTCATTAAGTTTATACTTCGTGTCTATTGAGTCCCGTTTCCTTGTAAAAGTTATAGTTTTGCACTTTGAAGTATTAAACGAGAGACGATTGTCTTGGCTCCACTGTGCAACGGCGTCTATATCAGTTTGAAGAGCTAGGGTGTCATTTTCGTGAGATATTCCCAAATATAATTTAAGGTCGTCGGCGAATAAAAGGCACTGAGCAGTTTTAACCGCCTCAGGCAAGTCATTTATCATAAATAAAAACAATGTTGGGCCGAGAGTACTACCTTGACTCACTCCAGACCTAGTATAGTACATGTTCGACTCGTATCCATCCACCTTCACAAATTGATGACGATCCCTAAGGTAGCTTGCAAAAAATTTAAGCAGTTTGGGAGTGAAACCAACAATTGCTAACTTTTCCAAAAGGACGTCATTATCCACAAGGTCAAAGGCCTTCTTAAAATCAAAATAGGCGGCATCAACTTGCCTTCCCGCATCTAACTCAGCATAGACGTAATCTGCAAGGGTAACTAGATTGGTGGTTGTCGATCTTGCTTTACGGAAACCGTGTTGACTATCGTGCAGTAAGGTGTTAGTCTGACTACTAATAATACGACTTAATATCGCTTCAAATAATTTAGCGAATACAGAAAGCACTGCGATTGGTCTGTGAGACGAAACATGGTTTCCAGGTTCTCCCTTAGTAATTGGCGTTACTCTGGACACTTTCCAAGAATCCGGATATATTGAGTTGCCAATACTAAGATATACTCTATATTTTTATAATTAACCGACGAGCTTGTATGATAAAGCTGATGAGTGTTGAAGAAGCTGTGATCTCTGCTTAACCCTGTGGGAAAATAAGCAGAATTTTATGTATGTATTGCCATTAAGAATTTAGCTTAGGTACGTCTGAATTATTGACATTTAAGCCATTTTAGTTAAGGAATCACATTCGAAAATTGATTTACTGATGCATTCTAATATCACGACATTTTGGAAACGTGATAAAATTTATGATTTTTATATTATCCTTCTCAATGTTTGATGCAATACTAGAAAAAATCGACTCAGGTCACAAGCACCTCTTAAGAATTACTTGTGACAAATAGGGAATTTAGGGGTCTTCGAGTCACGAGTGTATAGGTTTCTTCTAGGCAAGCGCGTCACATCCTAGATCGCATCGACGTTTACCGTCAGACTAGATAGCGGCCAAACCCTTACCTTTTTCACTATAAAAACATTAATGCGTTAACTTTTATACGAGAAGTTATATTTCCCTGATATCTTTATGGTCATTTCTTTTGTAACGTATTCCCAAGACGTATTTAAAGAGTTTGCAAATGAAAAATGTACTTTAAGTCAAGGCTTTAGAGGTTATTTTGCAGTTTGCTTTTATCGGGCAGTGAACGGGTTGCTATAACGAAGCTGCAGGGGGTGTTAATGTCGCAGCCCGCGAGAATTTATCGTCTGACGCATAATCGATAGCTCAGCTTATGGCGTTGAAATATGCCAAACTATGGAATTGTATCAATGTGTCGTGTTAACAGAATATGATCCCAATTCTGAAGTCTCACATTAACATTTTCCCCACCCTTGATATTGGCAAAATATTAATAATTAGCGGCCCGTCCCGGCTTCGCACGGTAGGACAAAATTCTTTAATTTTTTTCTAGCATTAAATATAGCCTATGTTAGTCAGCGTGAATGCAGCTTTCCAATGGTGAAAGAATTTTTGAAATCGGCTTGGTAGTTTTTGAGTTTATTCATTTCAAACATACAAACATACAAAAATACAAATCTTTCCTCGTTATAATATTAGTGTAGATAATATTTCTTATATTCACACCAATTAGTCTAGTCCAAAGTAAGCAAAAGGTTTGTGTCATTGATACTAGGGTTACGAATAGACCTAAATATATGATAATTAAATATGTAATATTCAAAGAAATATTTATGTAACCATGACGCAGGTACACATGATCGTATTCATTACACAAACATTAGCCACTTCCTTGACTCGAACCGAGGACCGCTGGTATGAAAGGCTGGTTCGATACCGTTGCGCCAAACGGTCGTCGCATATCTTATGAGTAATGCTACTGATTTGGATTTATTTTGCAACAATTTTCAAAAAATGTAATATTTTGGTCTTGTCAGGTCAAACTTCGGGCTGATGATTACTATAAGATTAGTTGCTCTATTCTTTTACATGTGTTTTTTGTTATGCTTACGTAATTAATTTAACGCGAGTGTTATGTATTTTTGTGCTTATCACAAATATTTTTTCTAGAATAAGTTTGACAATTATTGTTTTAATATGTACCGTGTGATCTATACTTATGTAAATAAAAAAAATAATGATGACAAATAATCTTTAGAAACATTTAATGGGTACATATGCAAGTATTTTAGCTTATTTATAATAATATTATAAAGCTAAGGAATTTATTTGTATGGTCAATCACGATAATCTCAGAAACTACAAGTGCCAGTTGAAAAATTCATTTTGTGTTGAATAGTCCATTTATCGAAGAAATAAGAAGGTTATATAACATCACGTTACCAATAGGAGCAAAGCATCACTGAGAAATGTTGCAAAATGTAAAATAATCCTTTTGAGAGCTCCTGTAGCGTGCGCTGCATAAACGGTTTAAATTACGCAGAAATAGCTTTTTCCTGTACTTTTAGAGGCATTGATGTGGTTTATTGAGTTATTATGATCTAAAAAATTTAATTTACAGACCGAAAACCAACGCGGGCAAAGCCACGGGCAGAAGCTAGTGAACATTTAAAATGAGAAGTGAGGAAGAGCTGGAAAAGTTAAATTCATTTTAACCCAACACTTAACGGTATTAATTTATTACAATGAAAATTATGATATCGTTATTTCATTACCTTGGTTACGTTCTAGGCCGTTGGTTGATATTTTTTTACGATTATCAAAGTTTTGCTTTTTCATTTAAACTATTGTTTTTCTTAAATGATACACAACTTTCTGGCATTAAATTGCCTATAGTGCTCCTGCTGTTTTTGAGAAATCCAAAAAAAATTTGAAATGCATTTATCTCCGCGATCTCTGTGACAAACACAACATCTCAGGATTTTTGTGACAAACACTATACCAAGGCACATAATGTACGATGTGTACACTTCGGCAAGCTTCAGCTCGGAAACGGTAAGTTTTATGAAAAAAAGTTTAAAACAAAAGTGGTAGCTAATTTTGTGACAAACAACTTTCTCATTAACATTATTGCAAAAAAAAATGTTATTTCATAATGAAAATAGCAAAAAACCACTTTTTTGAAACTTTAGCGCCACCTAGCTTTTGCATTTCAAGTCGGATGACGTCACTTCAATGAAAGAAAATGTAGTCCTCAGTGTCCTCTTTAATAAAAAAAAACGGGTCGCTAGCACTTATACTTGCTGAGATAAATGCATTTTAAATTTGTTTTTGCATTTTCTCAAAAACAGCAGGAGGGAGGACTTGGAAATCTGACATTAAGTTTATTACTTGCCCCCCTAACGATTCGCGTCATCAAATCCCGGTTTGTCATTTTTCGGAGAGTTCGAATTTTTTTCTTACATATTGACTGTACTACTAGCTTTCTTTAACATCCTCCTTTCTGATGTCTCTGTCTTTTTGGTCTTAACAGAATCAAAGCAAATAGTACAGTTTTATGTTTGAAATGTTCATGGCCACTCACGTAAGTATTTATCAAAACGGGATCTATTTCATGCTATTTTGATACTCCGATATGAAAATGAAAATAACTTTATTGAAATGCACTTAAAAATAAGTTGTTTTGAATCGTCCAACATTTTTACCTACCACCCATTCAGGACGTCTTTTAACTGACAAGAAGAATGGGCGCAAGAAACTCGTCAGCTTTAACAGAAGTAACGACATTTACAATATAATACGTCGTCACCATACACAATCCCGAAATTAAAAAAAAAAAATTTTGTTATGACAATACTAATAGTGTTATGATATCATTATTTCAACAACAAAGACAACAAGTATTTGTACTTACGTAAAGTATATTTCTCAAGTGCCGGGGTTTCAAAAATTGCCCAACGACGGTTATGTTTGTGTAGTACATAAGTTAATATATGACTCTGTACCTTTGTGAATCGCGATATTATTTCACATCGCGATATAGTTAAAAAGCTGAATTGATATTCTGATTAATTGTCTATACGTGCCGGAATGTGGTGTTTGACTTTATACCAGACTTAGTACATCTTTGGATATGGTCCTTCGAG
This sequence comes from Calamotropha paludella, assembly GCA_927399485.1. NCBI lineage: Eukaryota > Metazoa > Arthropoda > Insecta > Lepidoptera > Crambidae > Calamotropha > Calamotropha paludella. The sequence continues at coordinate 3,074,906 of OV656822.1, forward strand.
CCGGATGGTAATATTAAAACTCACCTTGTAAGTGCTGAAACTAAAGTGGCTCCTATTTAACAGGTATCCTACGTAATGACCCTGTTTCAATTAGTAGTTAACTAGCTAAATAGTACAGTTATAAATAAAACTAAATAAATAAATTATGATAACGCCTGCTGTCCTTTTCCACCTAATTTAATTTAATTATTAAAAGTAGCACATAAAATATGGCGTGATTATTACACACAATGATTGACTCTATTCAGTATAGTTTGCTATTGGGGTAAAGTTTACCCCAACGGTGCATTACGTAAGTGCTCTTGGCTCCACTCTACCGTGCAATATGGTTAGGGTTGGCAATATATAAAAGTAAAAAAAAACTTGACCATTTAAACAGAAGTACCGGAATACCGGAATAAGGATCATAATGTAACATTTTTTTTTCTCGCTCAGCTATTATGATGAGTGATCTAATTTTAAGGCCGTTGTATACGAACTTTTTGAATATATGCAAATAATTTTGTTTTAATGATTAAAACGTAAGAACTCTTAGTATAGATTTTTTTTGGCAAAAATAGCCAAAATGAGATCTACAGTGCGATAAGTTGACCTAGAAGATGACACTAGCTTTGAATTCAATCGAGTTATAAGTACTCCGAAATACAGACACAGGAAGGGAGTTCCTCTCATTATCTGTACGTATTATGAATGATGACGAGTAGCGCTTGGTGCCAATGTTAGGGAGTGTAAGAAAAGAGTAGAGTGTCTGGCTGTCTAATGAAAGATATCTTTTGAACATATTCATCGAAGTTTAGTTGGTACAAGGCTTTTGTAAGTGACAAAAGCTTTGTCATTTTTATATGATAAAATTTTTATGTAATTTTCATCATTTTTACTATTTTTTTGTTTATTTTTGTGATGCTTATTTTTTCATGTAACATTAGTTGCATCAGCACTACTGTTTGAATAATTCCTAATTCCACGTGCAGTTATGACTTTGGTTGTTCAAACTCGTCCGCAGAATATCACTAAAATTATATTTGACTGACCTATTAAAATTCACCTCTAGTGAGATTCCAACCTGCTTTTTACAAACCGAGCCAAAAACCGTAACTGATTGACCACTATTTAGGTATTGCATTTTTAATGCTAAAACAAAAATATAAAAATAAATTTGTAAAAAAAAGTACGAGAGACGATGATCTCTCACCATATTTAATAGTGATGTGCCGAGTCGTTGTTTTATAGGATCGAGTCGACTCGAGTCAGTTTGTACGGTATTCGAATCATGACTCGATTCCGCGATTCGAGTCCAGTACTCGAGTTCTATATTTGGTATTCGAATGCTGACTCGAGTCCTGGACTCGAGTCAGCATTCGAATACCTATACTATTACCTAGACTACTATTCGAATAGTCTAGAACCTTAGTCTGGAAATTCGAGTCCAGAACTCGAGTCTGTTACCGATTTAAGTACAAAAGGAAAAATTGGAAATGAGTAAACTTCAAACAGTATCTAGGTTTAGCATAATAACACTACAAACATTTTAATGAAAAATATTTTTAAACAAAACAAATAAACATAGAATACTAAGGAGATATCTAGGAACCAGAAAATTTCTGTTAATGAGATCAAGTTCTATTTGTTTTATTAATAAAAAGAGATCATTTTAGAAGCTAGGTATTTAAAAACTTCGGGTACTTGTTCTATTAGGTATTTAGCATGTACTTTTATTTTAGGTGTCACTTCATTGCTTAAGTAAATAGAAATCGAGTACGAGCGAGTCAAGCTATCTCGAATACTAGACTCGAGTCACTTGGACTCGCATAATAGTTTCGAGACACCGAGTACAAAATCGATTCTTCCTGACTCGAGTACCGGAATCGAGTCCGGCGTACTCGAGTCAAAATAAATTAGTATTCGAATATGCAAGTCCAAAGCAGGAATCGAGTCTGACTCGAGTCAAGCCGTACTCGGCACATCGCTAATATTTAAGAACATTATTTTAAATATTTACACGTTTCCTCGTTTGACAACCCTAGTGTAACCCCATTGACGTCACCCAAGAGCTCGTGAGGGTTGCACTCGGTCTATTTCTCACAATGCCTCATCCATTGTGCAATAACATTAATAAACTGTTATGATTTATTACAGAAACATTGGATCAGTCTCCTTGTTGCAAAAGCTCTTTAGAAGTATGATTCGGAACATTTTGGTATTTATTAATTAGATTTAAAAATAAGAGATACAGCTATTTCGCTGTAGTTTTTATATAAAGAAATAATTTAATAAGTTCTGTACATTTTAAGGTTGAGTGGTGATTTCTCTTCGTTTTTGGATTTTGTTTGCACATGCATTATCACACTGTACTATACTTTGGAGAGTGTGCTCAAGAGCTGCATTTGCTCATACCACCATCTCCTTTTTCCCATCGGACATCCAGACGCACTGCAGGCTACCACCCTTTCTTAGTTGCTATTCCTATCTGTCGCACCAAGCGCTTCTCATCATCTTTTAAAATGCGCACAGCAAAGGAGTGGAACTCCCTCCCTGCGTCTGTATTTCCAAGAACTTATAACCCGTCCATTTTTAAAGCCAGGGTGAATAGGCACCTTCTGGGTTAGCTCATTCCATTGTGGATTCTGTCTTGGCCCCCGGGCTTGATTGGGATAAAGAGCTAACCCATCCAAAATAAAAAGAAAAAGTGCATTACTTACATTTTATTAACAAAATGCATACACTATATACATTATACCTTTCGGTGTTACATTTTTCGATAATAATTAATAAAAAATATTTTGCAAGTGATTTTTTTTTATTAATTGGATTTTTCTAACATTTTTGCCTTCGCTTGCAGATGTTTGTGTGATGAATACGAGCATTTGCACTTGAGTCGTGGCTATTTATATTTATTTCTATGAATTTTACGTATCCATAACGCAAGCCTTACAGTGCTAATTTTGAACTAAGATTGGTGTGATTGTAAGAAATATACATTTTTTTTCTTACTAGACTTATTTGGTGAGATTACTAAAACCAAAGATTTGCGTTTTTAACAATTTAAAAAAACATCCACGTTTTTAACAACTTGAATACATATCTTATTTAGGTACATAATTATTAAATCAAATAGACTGAAATTAAAAATCAGTTATAGAGATTTCAAAAACCTAAATTAAATTACATTTTATATTTCTTCATGTTTTATTAAATGTCAGCCAATGTTACAAGAGTTATATGCGGAGTGTTTGCGTGTAGTCTTCGCTGTGTACGTACGTATTTGTCGTATGAAAATAAAAATGAAATGAAAAATAACTAAATGCAAATGCACTTAAAATAAATTGTTTTTAATCGTCCAACATTTTTACCTACCACCCATTCAGAACGTTTTTAACTGACATGGAGAATGGGCGCAAGAAACTCGTCAGCTTTAACAGAAGTAATGACATTTGCAAAATTATTCCGTTATTACAATAATAGAAGTATTATGGTTTCATTACATCATTTATTACAACAAAGTCAACAAATTTTTGTTTTAAGTACCTATCCTTAAACATTGTAATGTATGGATGTATGAAATAACTTCATAAGGGAATAACAACCCTCATTTTACTTTACTTTGTCCCAGTTGCCAGGTTCCCTTCCGCGATAGATCTACATAATTATATTAACGTGGATCTTCCTACATAGCTTTGAGTGCACAAAACATTTTTTCCAAGTCTTTTGAAGCCATGTAGTTGAATAATAATATTTCTTACAATCACACCAAGTAAGTTAGCCCAAAGTAAGCACTGTAAGGCTTGTGTTATGGATACTAGGGTCATACGTAAATAGGTAATATTTATATATATCAATGTAATATTAATAATTTACTTTACTTTGTCCCAGTTGTCAGGTTCCCTTCCGCGATAGATCTACATAATTATATTAACGTGGATCTTCCTACATAGCTTTGAGTGCACAAAACATTTTTTCCAAGTCTTTTGAAGCCATGTAGTTGAATAATAATATTTCTTACAATCACACCAAGTAAGTTAGCCCAAAGTAAGCACTGTAAGGCTTGTGTTATGGATACTAGGGTCATACGTAAATAGGTAATATTTATATATATCAATGTAATATTAATAATAAATATTCACGAGAAACCCCCGTATAAAGTATATAAACTCCTGAATAATACTTTCCATGTTGAATAAATGAATATTAATATGACTAAAGACAATCAAGATCAACTTAATAAACTATTAATTAATCTAATTTCCCCCATTAAATTTGAAGAGGGAGGAATATGGCAGATATTAGATGATACTAGCTGACCCGGTAACGCGTTGCTATGGTTACGTGTATACAATGGAAAAAGAGCGGACAGATAAACACACAAACAACAAATTTGTGTTCTTAGATTATAGACTTAACTGACCCGGTAACGCGTTGCTATGGTAAGGCGTTGCTATGGTAAGGCGTTGCTATGGTAAGGCGTTGCTATGGTAAGGCGTTGCTATGGTAAGGCGTTGCTATGGTAAGGCGTTGCTATGGTAAGGCGTTGCTATGGTAAGGCGTTGCTATGGTAAGGCGTTGCTATGGTAAGGCGTTGCTATGGTAAGGCGTTGCTATGGTAAGGCGTTGCCATGGTAAGGCGTTGCTATCGTAAGGCGTTGCTATGGTAACGTTAATTGATACAATGGAAAAAGAGCGGACAGACAAACATACGAACAACAAATTTGTGTTCTTAGAGTATATATTAATAAAAATCAACATAATCTTATTGAAGGTACAAATCTATAAATATTAATGTCATCACACAAACATCTGCCCCTTCTGAGACTCGAAACCAGGACCGTCGGTCGGTGTAAAAGGCAGAATCGCTACCGTTGCACCAAACGGTCGTCAATAGCATACAACTATCAGCATTTGAAGAATCAGTGATGTCTTTTGATATTTGTATAAATATTCATAATTCAAGATAGTAATTGCTTTATTACACCCAATAAATTTCTATGCGAAAACAGTCGCTTGGTGATTCTAGTCTTGGTTGGTTCTCGTTAGTCACTTTAAAATCCTGTTAAAGTGCTCAACTCAAACGCATTGAACGGGATATTTGCATGCCAGAAACCAACTCAAACATTCTGTCGTATCATTGATTTTATTGTCTTCAAATGCATATTGTGGAATATGTATGCTAATCTTGGCATAACTGATTCTTGTGGCTTCAGAATACAAATCGTTTAGCATTCAATTACTGCCTTTTTGTCTTTTATGTTTCCAGGTAGTCTGGACTTTTTTAGTATTCTGTTCTCGAATAAAGATGGTTTAGTTTCAATAACAATCAAAGTTCGACGCTTGGTGTTTACTGAGTGATAACATCTGATCAGATGTTTCATATATACTAGAGCATAGATCTATGTATCTATATATGTACTAGCTAAGTCCTAAGTCGGAACAAATTCAGCAAATTAAAAAAAACATCAAAATCGATTGAGTAGTTTCGGAGTTCATCGCGGTTAAACACTGTGCCAGGGAATTTATATATTTGTCACGTTATCATGCCAAAACTACTGAACGTGTCGTTACGGGACTATGACCAATCGACGCGAGAAAATCTTAAGATGAGTTTAGGATTCTTATTTTTTTAATTAGATGGACCTTTTGCGTTTTTTTTCGATTTACTTTTATGAAATTTTCCCAAATTTATTTTATTCGGTGTGTTGCTATGGTAACGGTTTTAGTCAGTTAAGTTTAGAAACTTTAAGTATATTTGCTGACTAGCCGTCACCCGGCCGTGGGCGTAAATTTTTGCAAAAAAATTTGAGAAATGGGTTGATTAATGAAAATCAAATTAATAATTAAAAGACATAGGTATGTCAATGAAAAGAAATAATTATTAGCCTAGTTTATATAGATAGCTAACTAGTTTATTTGCATCATATTACAAATCCGTATTTGAAATTAAATGAATTAAAAGCATGCAACAATATTATCTCCGAGTGTGTGTTGCATGCTGCACCGATGCAAAAGAGCAAATGCTCCTTACGGAAAACTTACGAAACTACATACAACAGCAAAAACGTGAAAACCTACAGAATACATTACGGAAAATTATGACTTTAAAATTTAATAATTTTATTTAATAATAATAATATTTCGTACACTCACGCCAATAAACCAAGCCCAAAATTAGCACTGTAGGGCGTATATATATATATATATATATATATATATATATATATATATAAACACCCATGACTTAGGTAAAAATGCACACAAACATTTGCCCCTTTCAGAACTTGAACCCAGCACCGTGTCGGTGCGACAAGGAGGATCACTACCGTTGCACCAAACAGTCGTATATATTACTACTTATATTTAACATGATAACTATGAGAGGATCATCGGTGTGTAGTCCTGACTTTTGCAATTCTTTCATTATAAGCAATTAAAAAAATTCAGTAATTGTTCAGGTCAATGGTTCTTGTTTATTTTACATAAATAGCACATGAAATAATTATAAACGGACTGTATTAATATTTTATATATTTTTACAAGATAACTTATAGAGATCAACTAATCCTGCCGTCAGCGTTTTGGAAGTGATTGTTTATTTTAATATAATTAAAACGGAAATTGCTCACAAGTTGCCAGTGTATTGATTTAATATAATTAATGATATTAAAATTTGTAAAGTAAAAAATTTTGCTCATTTCTTCACACGCCAAAGCTCTTTATAAATACCGCCTAGCTACACGAATAATAATAATATTTCTTACATTCACACCAATCAGCTTAGCCCAAAGTGAACTGTAAGACTGTTATGGAGACTAAGGTAACGGATACTGTTGGAGTTAATTTTATGTTTCTTTTTATCTTCTTAATATATAAAAATCCAGTGTCACAATATATGTTCCCAGTGAACTCTTCACGAACTCAACCGATATTTATGAAAGTTAGTATTTATGTGTAATTTGGCCCAACTGAAGAGATAGGATAGTTTTTTTTTTTAATTCGTAACACAGCAACGCGTGGTCGGTTCAGCTAGTATATAGTATAGTATAGTAATATATATATATATATATATATATCCTTGGCCGTAATTTAAATAAATTCATTTAATTGTGTATACAGCGCCACATTTTAAGAAGTTGTAGTAGTATGTCAAACTTAATTTAGTTATATATGTCCTTACTAGATGTCACTATAGTCCTGTCAATCACGCAATCATAGTTTATGTTAGTTTGTATATATACTTTTATTATTATTGTTATTTCAGTTAATAACAATATAACACAGCAACGCGTGGCTAGGTAGGTTGAGTAGTTTTGTTGTTCATCGCGGTTAAACACTGTGACAGGGAATTTATATATATATATATATATATATATATATATATATATATACAACAACAAAACTACTCAACTCGATTTTGATGATTAGTTTTTCATTTTGCTGGATTTATTCCGGCTTATGTCATAGGATAGGTTTCATTTTAATTTATAATGGAAACATTTTTTTATTTCAAATTATAATAACCGAGCCATAGCAACGCGTGGCCCAGACAGCTAGTATAAGACAAGTAGTTTACACTTTCGCGTCAGATACAGATGAAAAATTTTAATTGCATTGCAAGGAGCGTTTTTGCTAATAATCGAGAACTACACTACAAGTGTTACATAAAGATGTTACAAGTTCGATTACTTTTTTGAGCATAATTTATTTTATATTTAACCCTGACGTTTCGACTCCTTTACAGGAGCCGAGATCACAGGATGACTAAGATAATGGTTGTCATATATTTTCTACTATTAGTGCCTAATTCTTATATAAATCAAATTGTTTTATTATTAAATTCTACGATTACATTGTATACTACTGAGTTTACCGCCAGTTCGGAAATTGGGAAGCACTTCCGAGAAGAACGGGCGAAAGAATTGAACTGTTAAAAGAACTGTTATTATTTGCAAAAAGAGCTAACTACATCACCAGGTCTTGCAATGTGTGTCTTTGGAGGTATTCAATATTAATTATTGGATCCCAAGTAGGTGGAACGCTCCAACCTTCCCCTCTATTGAAATTAGCATGTTTACTGATTTCAATAGACTGGCGTAGCACCCTAGGAATAAATCTTTGTTCCTAGGATGTTGAATTTCAGGATTATCAAAATGAATGTCGTGGTTTGGCCCCTCAAAAGCATGCTAACACACTGCAGACCTATTATCGCGCTTATGTTTTATGTCGGCTACGTGTTCTGTAATGCGCGTCCCTATACTTCTCTTTGTTTGCCCAATGTATGAGACAGTCACAATCAATTTTGTAGCACCTGCTGCCTGCACTTGAAAGGTCGTAAGAATCGGTTAATCTTCCTGGCTGGTTGAAAGTAAATATTAATGGAATCCCGCTTCAGAATGTTCCCAATCTTCTCAGTGACCGCCTTCATGTAGGAAAGGACAAAAGGTGGACGTTCTATTGTGGCTGGCTTGGCGTGGCGTAGTCTTGACATGCTGAAGCTCAGCAGTCAGATGTTGTTGGTCACAGATGCCGCGAGCTCTCTGAAACAAAGATTTTCCTAAGATAGCCAACTGTATAGAATGGTGGTGAGAGTCACTATTTAGATATCCATCTGTATGAGTTGCCTGTACGACTAAGGGTTTGATTTGAATTCCTGCTGATTTGAATATTTGAATCCAAAGCTTTAACTCAGCATCGCCTCGGGCCAACTTGGATCTGTTTGCTACAAGTGATGCTTCGATAAAGCGAATTATGAGTTCAATATTCTTTGATGACTCCTAAAATTATAAGTGTACCTATATACTAAGTTTTTATTTATAATAGTGCTCGTTATATGTATAATGTTATTATTTGTGATGACCTGTAATTGGCTTTGTGTTTCTATGTATGTTAATTATTTCTTTATAATAGCTGTTGGTCGTTCGAAAAGTAAATAAATAAATAAAAAAAAGCAAACCCCTAGTTAAAATATTAAAGGTAGTAGAAAATATATGACAACCATTATCTTAGTTATCCTGTGATCACGGCTCCTGAAAGGAGTCGAAATTTCGGGATTAAATATACAATAAATTATGCGCAAAATACGGAAAAAAGTGTTTTATTCAAATGTGTAATGCGGAAGTGTAAGAAAAGAACTAAATATGTTACAAGTTACAAAGTTTTGTAACACATATGTTTATACGAGGCGTGTTTTTTAAGTAAGTACCGTTTTGAAATTAAAAAAAGACGTGCTAAGATATCTCAATAATTTTATTTCTACATGAAAGCCTGTACCTTAATCTACTTTACTACATAATTTCCGTCAATATTGAGGCACTTGTCATAACGTTGTACCGGTTTTTGAATGCCCTCCGCATAGAAGTTTGCCGCCTGACTTTTTAAAAACTGCATCACCAATGTTTTGACTTCGTCATCGTCTTGAAGACGCTGACCGCCAAGGTGTTTCTTCAAGTGCAGGAACAGATGGTAGTCACTGGGCGTCAGAGCAGGGCTGTACAGAGGATGACCTAGAGTTTCCCATCGAAAAGATGTGATGAGATCTTTGGTCTGATTAGCCACATGCGGACGGGCATTGTCATGCAGCAAAACGATGCCCTTGCTCAACTTGCCACGTCTTTTGTTCTCGATTGAACGGCGCACATTGTGCAATGTCTTACAATAAGCTGCTGCATTGATTGTCTCATTACGAGGCAGAAATTCCACAAGCAATACTCCTTCGGCGGCAGACTTCTATGAGGAGGGCATTCAAAAACTGATACAACGTTATGACAAGTGCCTCAATATTGACGAAAATTATGTAGTAAAGTAGATAAAGGTACAGGCTTACATGTAAAAAAAAAAATTATTGAGATATCTTAGCACGTCTTTTTTTAATTTCTAAACGGTACTTACTTAAAAAACACGCCTCGTAAACAAATATTTTTTTCTAAATTATTGCTTGAGCACCTGCTGAATACTCAAACGCTTCTATTTTAAGAGCTGTTTTAAAATCATGTTACTTTCGTATAGTGGATATTTCAAGTGACATATTGGTGGGTATGTTTCATACCCATTCCCGAAAGATTTTTCTTATACTAAATAGGCAGGCGTTGGACCGCTATCTCGCCTGTGAAGGTCGCTCGCCTAGAAAATGGGCTTGTCACCCTCACCTTGAAAGCCTGACCTCTGCTACTAACGTAGCACCCCCAAGGAGCTCTGGAAACCTTACTCTCTCACAGGAACACAACAACACAAAAGTGATTGTAGTTTGTCTGTGGTCTTCTGTAAGGTGGAGGTATTTCACCAGTTGGGCTGCTCCAATTTGAGCGTAATAGTTCTCTATGCCCTACCTCTCCTTAAAAGAAAGGTTCTGAAGTTTTTAGTTCAGATTAATTATTTAAAAACGTGGGTGATGTAAAATTGTTCGTTTGAGACTGGTTTTAAGAATCACAGTTTATTTATTGGGAAACCAAACAGCGTTCATTATTCATTTTTTTATTTGCTACAAACAAGGTAATTAAGATGGTAGGTAATATTAAATTGTACATCATGTTTCGCCTATTACTTAGCATGAAAATTAATAGTTTTGTTAAAATTATAATGTTGTGTGAGAATTATTAAATGACATATATATTAAATTACATTGGAAATATTAGATTTTATTATTATATTACATTAAATACATATAGTGTCAAATGATGTCCTCACTCTTTAAATTACAATTTATTTAAGTATATCTTTTTGATACGTATATAGAACTTTTATGAAACAATAACAATAATGTAATAACGATATTTAATATTTATAGAAATATATAAAAATACACATGACACAGGTACAAATGCTCGTATTCAATACACAAACATCTGTACGTTCCGATATTCTAATCGGAACGTCTTGGTACGAAAGGCAGGATTGTAGCGTTGCACCAAGCCAAAATGAAAAGTAACTCTGACTTTTAACTTTTATTACATATAGGATGCTTTAAGCTGTGATTCCACTTATGTTTACATGTAAAACAGGCTCCGTAAACGAATTCATTTATAAATATCGAAGCTCAGTGTTAAGTCCATGCAATAAACTTCCAGCTTTAAGTTTCTAGTTTATGTCCTAGGTACAAACTTTGCCGTTATACGAATATTTTATATAACAAGACCTACTGGCGCTTTGCACGCCATCTCACGTGCTTCCACTGAACTAGTTATAGGGCTGTCAACTCTAAAAGTAGATTTAATTTCGGACAAATAGCTGTTTTTATCAACTGATTGTATTAAATGCTATATTCCCAAAAGCCTTACGTATTTGGGAATTCTTTCCTCTATTATATTAATGTTTCCCAAACTTGTTCTTGCTCTGTTTATTTTATCAAGATTTTTTTCTTAGCTATTTATAATATGATATACTATCATCCGGTAAATTTTCTTTTAATAAAAAAATAATATTTGATGACGTCGACAAATTTTTCAACTACGTGACTCAATGGATCTCGAATCTCGATCTCCCGTGTCCGTTGATTTGATCCAAATATCAATCAAACTTGTAGACTTCGATTTGGAGTGTTGGTAGCCCTTGTACTTTTGTTTTGCTATGATAATTGTTTCTTTTTTTTCAAAGAAAACTATAGTCTATTATACAAGCGCATAAAGAATAAAATCCTCCGCAACAGATGTTTCGTATTTTTATATAATTTTGATTTTTCGTCTATGTACTCTATTTAAAATCGTAATACTGTAAAATCAATGGTTTGATCGATGGAAAAGATCCACTCAGTTTTGATCTCATACAATCGATGTTTATATTAATTTATAATAATATTTTTTTAATTATTGTTTTCGATTTCAGTTTATTGTTATTTATTACTAGCTAACCCGGCCACGCGTTGCTGCTATAACCCGGCCACTCGTTTTTGGTATGGTAACAAACACACACACACACACACACAAAAAGTATTGTCATAATGTAATGTAGATGAAAAGTGCGAGATTAAAAAAAATCTCTTATCTAAGTAACCTATTCAGAAAACTAATTTAATTTAATTTTCTTTTCAGGTATGTATTCTGTTCTGCCTGCTATCTTGAAGTTCATCCGTGTGGTGCGTAAAAATAGTTTCTTATTTAATATTACAGTAAACTTTTTTATAGTTGATGCTAAAACGTCTACATTGGTGTAATATAAGACCACAAATTAACTATTATTTATAATGACTTTCATCAAGCAAAGTTATAGCACGGTAAACAATGGTTAAATCAGTAATGTAACTATGTATGTATCGTAACGAACGCATTCACACAGACGCATTCATCATTCAATATCCCTAAGCAAACGTGGCAGTGCTGTCAGTTGCGGGTACCGTGTCGAAATGAATGGTCACGTTTGTTGCTATTGGTTAGAATGTGGATATTTTATACTATAAAATTTAATTATAAAGCATTTCGAACGTGTTGCAGCAGGGAAAAATATTTTTCCGTGACCATTTTATAAAAGCGAAGAATAAAGTCTTATTAAAATGTGGATATTTTGACAAGTTCATTAATAAACAGAATTTTAATAAATAAATATAACTTTAAATTAAAAAAAATAACAGTGCCACCCCTAACGCGTTAATAGTACGTAGGTATTTATCTCCACAAATAGGCCTAGTTTCAGTACTGCGTTAGCTTTATATTTACTGTGGTTAGAGGGTGGTTTTATAGTTACGCGTTTACGCTGTCAGACGCATGCTCTCTAAAATTGTTATAGCCTCAGTGCGTTTATAACAGCACGACTATAAAACTATGCACTATGCTAATACATTTGCAACCGCCCGGCGTCTGAACGGTGTTGCATAAAAGCGAGACTTTCATACCCAGCTATGTAAATACTTAGAAATCTAAGTATCGTAGCCTCCCTAAATATAATAGTGTATAGAGAAACGTGGGTATATAGACAAAACAGATGGAACTATTTTCATGATGAATTTCGGCGTGAAAATTGCTTGAACTTTGGAAAATGATATGGGTTTCTTTACACGCGAGAAAAATCATGTTCTCTCGGAAATTTAAGTTAAGAACAATAGAACCTATTTCCGAACGAGCAAACTTGTAAACCACAAGTCATCATAGTGCTGCCCTCTGCCACTCGTAAATTAATTGATTAAGACTCCTTACGCCATCTATTGAGCTTAGATGTAAATACTTTTGCATCGACCTTATTTTTTTAACCGACTCCAAAAAAGGAGGAGGTTCTCAATTCGGCTGTATTTTTTTTTGAAGGACTATAAAATTATTGAGGAAAGTGCACGTTCAATACAATTTATAATTAATGATTGACAATCGGACAAATCTTTCACATATGACGACCGTTTGGTGCAACGGTAGCGATCCCGCCTTTCGCACCAACGGTCCTGGGTTCGCATCCCGGTAGGGGCAGATGTTTTTATGATGAATTTGAGCATTTGTACCTGAGTCATGGGTGTTTATATATATTTCTATGAGTAGTACATATCTATGTATCATATATGTATGTCTATCCGTTACCCTAGTATCCATAACACAAGCCTTACTGAGCTTACTTTGGGCTAGGGTAATTGGTGTGAATGTTAGAAATATTTATTAAAAGCCGTGTTAAAGGTCTATAAAAAAATCTGGTTATGATGTTTATAAGGCTTGTTATCACCTCCACGGGTTCTGTGCAATTTGCGATATGCCGATATGTACTACGTTCAGCTCATCCAAGATGCTTATCGAGGTGTAAACTGCTCTTTGTTCGGGCCAACGCAACTGTGGCCAACTGAGCGAACATGACCAAAGTTGGGAACAAGCTGTCGTTCCTGTTTCATTAAATATTTCTCATTTTAACTATAACCCAGTTATGTATAGTTGGAATATTTTAGTTGTGAGCATTTAAGGTGTAAATTTTATATACACATAAAATTAACGTTTACATTTTAATTTTTTTTTATTGGTTTACCAACAATTGTTACACTAAATGTAAAACATACAAATATTAAAGAACTAAGTGTACAATTAATAATAGGTAAACACCACATGCAATTAAAACAAACAAAAATATTTTACAATAATAATATAAATTTAGAAAAAACAAACACTGCACAAAAATAGAAACAAGATTTATCAAGAAACACCATATTACAAAAAAATAACAATAAGTACCCCAGCTATCACATATAGAGTTCTGTAAGTATTTACGGAACATGTTCATGTTTAGTCATCCTGTAATCACGGCTCCTATAAAGGAGTCGAAACGTCAGGATTAAATATAAATTATGAGCAAAAAACCCTAAATAAGTAGATTTATTCAAATATTAATGTGGAAATGTAAGAACTTAATATGTTAACGTCAGTACTTGGAAATCTAAGTAACATACCGTCCCAAAATATATGTTTAGAGAAACGTAGGTATATATGTTCAAAACTGTTTTCTTTTAATTTTGATGAATTTTGGTATTAACAAATTATGCTTGAACTTTGGATAATTTCTGTAAGCGCAATATAACCTATTTACAAATGAATGAACAGTCGGAGCGTCAGCACACTGCTGCCCTCTGCAGAGCCTGAATTGATTGTTAACGCCATCTGTTGAGTTTAGATTTAAACTGGTATATAGCTTTTATCATAAACAATCTTCGGGCAAGTCAGACCAATTTTTTTACTCCAAAACTAAATAAAGTTTCCTTTTTGGATATTTAATAACAGGTATGAAACAGAAACTAGTATTTTAATAATCATGAATCGGGAACAAATTCTTTGAAATAACTTGAATTTGTTCTTGTAATAAATTGTTTAGAAAAAAATCAAACAGTTAAATCCTTAAATAGTAAAAAATGTAATAATGCTAACGATTGCTTACTATGATGACTTCTGCTAATTCAAATAATTTATTCGTAGAAATTCCCTCACTTATGACTGGTACCAATATATCAATATATTTATTTCCCAGAATTTAGTTACAGAGGATTTTATTCAATAGCATTCCATCGTGTTTATTGATGTCAATGTGAAAATATTGTTAAGTATATACTGGGTATGAAGATGGATAAAGGACCATATAATAGTGGAAATATATAACATAGTTATTGCGCCGACTCAGCGACCCAAACTGTCTTGGCCTCCGATACAAGGGAACGTCACTTTACCCGGTCTTATTTGGTTTCTCGCCTGAAGCTAGACGCTCGCTAAGACTCCATCAGACCAAGGATATCGGGGACGGCCTCCCGGTCTTCGTCCTATTGGTTTATCTATGTTGACCTTTCTGACGCTTCGATCTTAATCTTTTCTTTTGAAAAGTTGGCCAGCGAATTCTTGGGGCTATATCGTCTCTCCTATATCACAATCGCCAAACAGATCTTCGCAAGGGCCTATTTTATTTGCCCTCTGCCTTGGACCAAAGATTTTTCTGAAGAAAGGAAATCTATAATCAAAGATCACAAATTTGTTGTCTGTCCGCTCTTTTTCCATTGTATATGCGTTACCATAGCAACGCGTTAACCGCAAGTAATTCGTCTACCGGACGCTAGATGGCGCTTACGGAAAAATATTTAATAACAGAAAAAATTTAAAGAATTTTGTCCACCCGTGCGAAGCCGGGACGAGCCGCTAGTATATTACAAGCGACTTAATTATTGTTGTAATTTGATAAATATGCCGGTAATACGATACTGTAAAGTGTCTTCTGTCAATGTTTATTAATATAGAAATCGTATGCATTTTTATAATAATTAATAGAAATTGACAGGCCTTAGTTTAATATGATCATGTAGGTATATAAATAAAAATCGATATATCATTATGAACACGACAAGTTATTTTGTCTGTCCTTGTCACGGTTAAACCACTGAAAATGTCGAGTTCGTTTAATTCTATATCAAGTTGGTTCTTCATAAACACTGTAAGTCAGCATATGACACTGTCTTGCATTGTTTCATATCACTTGCGCCCTCATCAGCCAGGGTGATTGCTGAAAATCAGCGCTTCACCTATTCCTGGCAAAATTTTTTGCATCGATCCTTGACGCTTTTCCTGCTGCTGCACACAGGTACCTGCCCATGTTGGTTGTGTCATGAAATTATTTATTTTGTTATTTTCTTTGATCATATAATGGTAATAGAATAACCGTATCTATTTATCTATCAATAAACTACACCTTATTCAAACTACTAGTTAATGTTCTTAGTATTTTGGGCATAAAAAGAATATGTGAGCATCTTAAGATAGAGCAATCTTTAACGAGTCATCGGTTCCCGGTATGAGAAATCACGCTGATTCTTACCACAATTGCTCTTCGATTATTAGATACTTGTAAAAATATTACTTTAATTTTGACTCCCTGGGATCGAGTCTTAAAGTTTGTGTGATGAATACGAGCATTTGCACCTGAATAATGGGTATTTATATATATTTCTATGAATATAACATTATTATGTATCTTATTTGTATGCCTATCACTAGGGTAACGACCCTAGTGTCCATAAGACAAGCCTTACAGTGCTTACTTTGGGCTAGGCTAATTGGTGTGAATTTAAAAAATATTATTGTCATATAGATTACTTTTCTCAATTCCTTGGTTTTTTAGGCTTTTGTGGGGCAACATTTAAAGGTTAGTTAAAATTATAGTTCTAGTGAGTTTTCCGGTATGGCCATAAATATTCTTACTGTTCTGTATTTATTATTATTCTTATCTCGGACGCCCTTATTTTTGCGCCAGTGTTTTCCGGATATCCTTCAATGGGTATAACACCTTACCCAATATGACGACGTGGTATAGTGGCTCGCATACCGGATTTCACGGTAAAGCCACTCCGAGGTCCGGGGTTCAACTCCCGCCCCGCTGAATGTAGAAAACGGTTTTTTCTTTATTGAAATAAAATGAAAATATCTTTATTCAAATGCACTTAAAATAAGTTGTTTTGAATCGTCCAACATTTTTACCTACCACCCGTTCAGTCAGCTTTAACAGAAGTAACGACATTTACAGTATAATACGTCGTCACCATACATAATCCACAAAAAAATAAAAACAACATTATTGTGTTATTACAATAATAGTTGTTTTTTTATTTTATTTATTAAAGTTCAATATGACTGATTCAAATATATTTGTATTGTTTTTCAGAGTTGGGTTCTTGTTTTGGAACGTTAATGCATCCAAGGGTCAAAGCTAGGGATACTAATCACCTAGGAGCAATAACAAGTGAGAAAAAGAGAATAGAAAGAAAGAGTCAGAGCGACAGAACAGAAAGAGGACTATGAGAAGAAAAATAATAGTAGTGTGATGATATCATTATTTCGTTGATTACAACCATGTCAACAAGTATCTATTTTAAGCAGGGATTCAAAAACACCTTTATAAGGATACACTTTCATAAGGGTTACACATTGAATCTGTTCCAGAATTATTACTGTATCACTTATTTGGGTGTTTTGAACCTGTTTTGCGTCGAACACTTATAAAAATTTAACAGATATAACGTTTTCTGTTACCAATCTGTTAAAAACTGTTTTACGTTTAACTATATATGTGTATACACAGTACACCAACATAGGCATTTCAAAGTACCCAAATCATAAGTGAGCTGTCGCATAGTTATGCCAATGTGAACCTTATTGACTGTAACAGATATTAACACTTATGAACCGGTATTTTCTAAAACAGATTCAAAGTGTTAAAGTTTCTTTCTGTTTAACTTTTAAAACAGAAATGAAAAACAGTGTTCAGAACACTCTATTCGGATACCGCTAAAATCCCTGATTTCAAGTAAGTATCCCTGAACCAGTGTTGGCATTAATCGATAAATTTTTCAATCGATTGCTTAATTTGATTAATTTTAATCGAATTAAACATAATCATGATTAAATTAATCGCGATTAAAATAGTAATCGTAATCGTGATTAGTTAAATTAATCACTAATCGTTAATCATTAATTTGATTAAGCAGATTAAAGTTTTTATTATG
This sequence comes from Calamotropha paludella, assembly GCA_927399485.1. Classification (NCBI taxonomy): domain Eukaryota; kingdom Metazoa; phylum Arthropoda; class Insecta; order Lepidoptera; family Crambidae; genus Calamotropha; species Calamotropha paludella. The sequence continues at coordinate 3,092,817 of OV656822.1, forward strand.
AAGGAAATAAAATCACAGCCTTTATATTCTAAGCTGAAATAGCTAGATGGTCCGTCACAAATTCACAAGATGGCGTTGTACAACGATTCTGAATGTGTCGGCAATTTTATTGTGAGATCGTGACAATAAAACATAACCTGCCAACCTTAGAACGCTACACGATTTTAAAAGGAGTATTTATTAAATATAACACACCCATTCCATCCTCCGGTTCTGTTGAAAGAATGTTTTCTTTTGCAACCATGATAAATATATCTAGGTCACACAAAATATCAGACGAATTATTTGAGAAGAGAGTGATTATGAAATGTAATTTAAATCATTTATCTAAGTAATTTTTATATAAAGTTTTAATTACAAAATGTAACAATCAATCAATGACTCCTGTGATTTTTATAAATACTCATACAAAAATCTGATTAACTAGTTTTTATTTAACTTGTTCGCATTCTAATAATCATACATTTCTAATCGTGATTTACGATTAATAATCGTAATCGGGAAAAAATGATTACGATTAATAAATTTTAATCGTTATAATGTCGATTAAATTTTAAATCGTAATTTTTAATCGTTAATCAGATTAAATTTTTGCCAACACTGCCCTGAACATTGCAATTAGTTTGGGTAAGGTGTTATGGACCGTCCTTATTTATAAATTCCATAACACAATTGCTTTGCTTTGCTTTAGCTACCTGGGTTCAGAACGACCTATATAATATGGTCTTATATTAAAATATATATATTGTTTACTACCTTGTCATGTCAAATACTGTTTAATCATATCCATTCGGACATTTCGAACTCGTTTAGCTTCATTTGATTGATTAATAGGAATTATTGTGACAGTTGAATGTTGTGGATACAGATATCGAATTAATAATTTAGTATTAAAAGGTCTTGGTGAAAGATGTGGCTAGTGGTAAATGAATTTGTTACATGTGATATTATAATATTTCTTACACCAATAAGCCTAGCCCAAAGTAGGCACTATAAGGCTTGTGTTATGGATACTAGGGTAATAAATAGACATACATATATGATATGTAGTAATTAAACTTCCGCGCACATTACACATTATCACGGCTCCTGTAAAGGAGTCGAAACGTCAGGATTAAATATAAAATAAAATAAAACATGCGCAAAAATCCGTAAAAAAAAGTGTTTTATTCTAATATACATATATGATACATAGATATGTAATATACACATATATTAGGGGTTAAAGTATGAAATTGCCGATTTGTACTGAAAATCTATATTGTTTATTTTTTAAATTTTTAACAAATTTATTTAATCAAAATAGTTGCCATTATTATCTATACATTGCTGCCATCTAATGGGAAGGTCATTAATGCCTTTGCGATAGAATTCCGACGATCTAGACTGCACAAACTGTGTGAAAGCATTTTGTACTGCCTCCTGGGAAGAAAACTTCTTGTCACGTAGATAATTGTCCAAATCACGAAAAAAATGGTAGTCCGTTGGAGCAAGGTCTGGTGAATACGGAGGATGACGAATGGTTTCTAACTGCAGTTCCTGAAGGGTCAAAATGGTTTCTCGTGCTGTGTGAGGTCTCGCGTTGTCGTGGAGCAATAATGGTGAAGATCGATTCATGAGTCGGGGCTGTTTTACTGCTAGTTTTGTCAACATGGTTCGGAGTTCGGCACAATAGACATCTGCCGTTATTGCTTGACCAGATCGGAGAAAACTATAGTGAATAACACCATGCTGAGACCACCAAACAGTTACCATTACCTTTTTATTGGTAAGTTTTGCTTTAGGACACTGTTGTGGCATTTGACCTGGGGTCAGCCATTGCATTTTTCTTTTCCGGTTATCATAAAGAATCCACTTTTCATCACATGTTACAATTCGATCCAATATTCCTTCATTTCTGTACCGGTTCAACAAGGCAACACAAGTTTCAACACGCGTTTCTTTCTGCAGATCAGTCAAATCATGAGGCACCCATTTTTCGTATTTTTTTATTTTATTGATTTGACGCAAGTGAGTCAATATTGTGGGTAAGGTAACGTTAAACCATGCCGCTAATTCCTGGGTACTTTGACTAGGATCGGCTTCCACTATCTCTCTTAATTCATCGTTATTTACCTGTGTGGGCGGTCTTCCTCGTGGCTCGTTCTTTAAGTCGAAATTTCCATCACGAAAGCGTTTAAACCAAAATCGCACGGTGCGTTCATTAGTAGACCCCTCTCCAAACGCAGCATTGATATTGCGGGCTGTTTCTGCCGCGTTAGTTCCGCGTCGGAACTCGTATTCAAAAATAACTCGAATTTTCGCAGTATCCATCTTTCTTGTCTAAATTGAATAACAAAAACAATTGAAAGTCGATATTCAAATGTTTTACATTTTTTAAAAAAAGAACATCATAGAAACCATTTAAAAAAAGTTTCATTCGAAAACCTCAAACCATGAAGATTCTATGTCAATTCAAAGAACCTATTGCAATAAAACGGCAATTTCATACTTTAACCCCTATTATAAATACCCATACTCAGGTACAAATGCTCGTATTCGTCACACAAACATCTGCCCCTTCCGGATTTCGAACCCAAAATCTGTCTTTTACTAAAAAAAAATAATTTTATTACTAAAATAAGTATTACATTTTTGTTATTTCAGCATTTTACTGCAAAATTTTTACATCCAAAGAAACTATGTCTCGACTGACATCTAAGACGTATTGATTTTGTTCTCTAGTATGTGATTTCTTTAAAAAGCAAAAGTAAAAGGATATAAAGAGAGAAAATGCGTATTTAAATCATAATCATAATAATTTATTTGCTTTTAACATGGTATAAAAGGTCTTACATACATTTATGAGCTCAACATGTTAAGCTAACTTAGTGGTAGCATGCAAATTTTTTAAAAGCTAAACATATTTTATACAATAATACAAAATTAATTTATTATTAAAATCCTGCTATATATTATAATTAATTATATGCGATATAATAATACAAAATAGAGAAAAAAAAAATGTCGTCAAGTTTTGTCAAAAAATTCATTAATGCTGTAAAAATTATTTTCATTTAGCCATTTGTACATTTTTTTCTTAAATAAATTTTCACGTAAAATTTTAATACTGAACGGTATCTTATTAAAGATTCGTATACACATAGCCAAACAACTGTTATTATATTTCGCTGACTTTGGCGTTACCTTCAAAATAAACTTGTGAGGGTTTCTTTTCAAACGAGAGTTTGATTCACTCGCCGTTTTAAATAATGATTTATGTTTATAAACAAAACAACATATTTCATAGATATATAATGATGGTAGTGGTAGCAAATTGAGTTCTTTAAATAACGGTTGGCAGGATACGTCAGGGGCGACACCAGTAATAGCCCGGATGCATTTTTTCTGCGAAACAAATACCCTGTTTACGTTCGTGCTATTTCCCCATGCTATAATCCCGTACCGTAGTACTGATTCTATATATGCATGGTAACACATTATCGCTGTTCTCAAAAATTACAAAGTACTCATATCAGTGCATCGTAAATGTATTTTTCATTTTATCAATTTTAAATATAACTGCGTTTTGTTTCTACTACGTGTAAAGTGAAACCGCTGATTGTTTGGTGGAACAGTAGTGATTCGAGTCCCGAAACGGGCAGATGTTTGTCCGATGATATCGAATATATGTAGCCGAGTAAGGGGATTTAAGATTATTTATCTGTATGTCTATCCGTTGCACTAGTATCCATAACACAAGCTTTACATCGGAATAAATATAAGAAATATTATTATAATAGTTACACGCGGCTGCTCTTTTTGTGCTGACTATACATATTAACCTTCCTTGGCATGCATACAATAATTTAACAAAGTTTCACCACAATCTGATCAATAATTTCGGAACGCATAAGGAACAAACATTCATTTTTATTCACCTATATAGAACACTAGATGCACCCGGCATGCTTTGCAATGCTCTTCTTTGCTGACTATATACTGACATATAGACTTTGCCTGGCATGCATATAATAACTCAACAAAGTTTCACCACAATCTGATCAATGGTTTCAGAACGCATAATCAACAAAGATACAAACATCGATTTACAACAACGGCCACGGGTTGTTGTGGCTGATTATTCAAATGTAGCAAAGAAGAAATAAGTATCAATGAAAGTGAAACCTACCCTGTATCCTTAGTCGGAACAAATCCAGAAAATCAACGCGGTCAAACAATGGAAACGGGAATTTTTATATATATAGATATGACCTGCATGCTAATGTCTACTTGTCAGTCCACGGTAGCAATTGCTACCATATTCAAATTTTCTCGTAGCCTGCTGTTTTTTTTAATAACGATTAATTTTCCAGTTACAGAGATTCAAATATTTTGTGGTGGATTCTTTATTTAATCTGCGTTTCGGTTGTATTTTTTGTTTGATCCTAGCTTTATTATTTAGCGAGAAAATGGCATTTTTATCTAAGAGTCCGACATGGGACTGTTAATAGGGATGGGGCGCGCGGTACCGGACTGACAAGTGGTTATGATTTCACAAACTTAATTTACTATTGCCTTACTACATTATATATGGTCATAATAGTTTGTAATAGAAATCGCTAGCTGAATGTATAATGTATCATTAGATATATCCTTTTATTACTAGTTTGTTTCTAACCAACATACCCACTTCAAATACAGGTAACAAAGCGTTGTTATCTTTACTAGATGTGGGTGTAAAGTTAGAAACATAATCTTGCAACTAACTATATCCCTCTAAGGCTCTAAGATTTCGTTCTAGCAGTTAAGAAAGTTTGTCTGTTGTTTATCGTGAATAGTTAAGGAGGAAACTTCGCAAAGTCAAGATTTCATCCAAGATTAATTCTAGACAAGTTAAATTGTTCAGATGTATTTATTTTTTAATATTTGGAGTTCGTATTTTCAGTTGCCAATACCCAATTTTGTTTAAAAAATCGTACAGCGCCAGAGTGCTCCAGACGTGCAGTTAAATTAAGAAGCGCCTTCAAAAAATGTTGAAATAGGGTTGGCAAAAATATTTTTAAATAAATATTCAAAAAATTTAAAATGATTTAACAGAAAACAAACATTTACGGTACGTTGGTTTATTGTCGAGGACTATGTTTATTTTGGTTCTCTATTATAATTTTCAGATGCCTAACTTTTATCACGGTACCGAGGCGTTTAATTGAATATGAGCTATCCAAAGTTGTGTTATGTTTGTGTGTGTGTTAACTAGGGCCAGCAGCCAGAAGCCAGGCCAGCAGATAGCGCATGACACGAATAGGAAATGTATAAAAAATGAGGAATGGTGACGTTTCATCACGAAAATAATAAAATACGTTAAAAATAATGACTGGACGCGAAAGTTTTAAAACTGCGCTTTAAATGACAAAATAATATAGTAGGAAATAAAGCGATTCAGCAGAAAGTACAGTACGGAAAAATGCAAGTAATTAAATAACTAGGTAAGCAATTCAAAGTAAATGGGGTTATAACAGAACGAATGGCGTCGTGATCCGATGAATGTTATTTAAATGTGCAAAAGGCGCGAAAGTTTAATGTTATCAATTTCTATTTCTTTTAAACAACTTGACAACCCTAGCGTCATACTCGGGTTGTTCTTTTAGCTTTCCTCGTTACCTTTTAGTCTAACACGTGAGCCCTGCGAAACGATCGAAAATTTTACTTCAAAGCCCGGAAGGAGTGTTTAGGAAACTGCATATTTTTGTAAAAGCTTAACTCTAATAATTTGATATTGAATACACTTATATTTTCACATAAGACAAATTTGAATATCTACGTAATAAATCGATGACTATGCGGATTGCATTTATAAAAGAGACTTTCAAGGCGAGAATGAGTGAGGCATTTATTTACTTAAATATCGAGTTTTCCAAAGATTTTTTAAACATAAAAAGCTTCATATTTTAGCAACTCTTGCTGAAAATAAACGTTTACCTCAGGTGGGAGTCGAATCATCTTCCGCTATCCAGTCGATGTTAAGGCAAACAAAATAAAACACATATTTTTTATTTTCTCATAGTTATTGGTGATTATTTTGTGTTAATTATTTAAGCATTCAATTTTTATCTTAAACAATTTTTAATAAGAAAACAGTAGCTTAAGGTGTCAGAGAGGAATCGAACCCATAATCTATCATTATAGAGGTAAAAGCTACCGAAACCTTGACAGATTCGTAGAATTTTTCAAGTGGGTATGTCTTGAACACACCACCATCTCTTCATGTTCTAATCAAAGAAACCCACAAAATCGAATGTAATATTTATTGGTTATTAAGCATTTTTGATTACTAAGTACGCCGTGTGGTGTTATTGCAGAGTAGAATAGAAAATTATGTAGGTTTGCTGAGACATATAAATATTCAAAGAATCGGAGTATATATCGAGACTAGTCGACTTTGACAGTGAGTTGTATTGGGAAAACGTTCTATTTAAAGGAGAAAATAAGCTTGAACTAATTATCACAATAAACAATTCAGGAGTGAATTTTTTAAATTCTTTTATTGAAGAAAGTTATGTTGCATTATGATTTAATTTCGATATGTAGTTTACTCGCCTGAAGAACAGGTTCAATAAACTTAGTGTACGAGTGTAAGACAAAACGAAACCTTAATTTTTTTATACTAAATAGTAGCGATGTGCCGAGTACGGCTTGACTCGAGTCAGAGTCGATTCCTGCTTAGGACTCGCCAATTCGAATACCAATTTATTTTGATTCGAGTACGCTGGACTCGATTCCGGTACTCGAGTCAGGAAGAATCGATCTTGTACTCGCTGTCTCGAAACTATTATGCGAGTCCAACTGACTCGAGTCTAGTATTCGAGTTAGCTCGACTCGCTCGTACTCGACTTCTGTTTACTTAAGCAATGAAGTGACACCTAAAATATAAGTACATTAATAAAACAAATAGAACTTGATGTCATTAACAGAAATTTTCTGGTTCCTAGATATCTCCTTAGTTATCTATGTTTATTTGTTATGTTTAATGTTTAAAAATATTTTTCATTAAAATGTTCGTAGTGTTATTATGCTAAACCTAGATACTGTTTGAAGTTTACTTAAATCGGTAACAGACTCGAGTTCTGGACTCGAATTCCCAGCCTGAGGTTCTAGACTCGAGTCCAGGACTCGAGTCATGATTCGAATACCGTACAAACTGACTCGAGTCGACTCGATCCTAAAAAACAACGACTCGGCACATCACTACTAAATAGGGAGGCGATTGACCACTATCTCGCCTGATGGTAAGCGACGATGCGATCTAGGATGTGACGCGCCTGCCTAGAATATTCCTATTCACTTGTGACTTGAATACCACTAAATTGTATTTATCAGAAAACACAGTACGTATCACAAAATTGGACCCAAAACGCTTAATGCGACTCTGTGGTATATCACCCATATAATTTGTATGAATTGTGTATATGTTACAGGAAATGTATGAAATCAAGGAATTGTATACAAATCCTAGGAAATGTGTACAATTCCGATATTATTTAGGAAATGTATAAAATATTGTTTGAGAAACTATTTAATGCATAGAAATCCTAGGAAATGTGTAAATATTCTCGAAATTGTATATAATTCCAATATCGTATTGGAAATTTATAAAATAAATGCTTTCTGTAATAAAACACGTTGTTAAAATGAGAATAATATTTTTTATTATAGCACTCATTGAGACAATCGGGTAACAGTCATGCCGTAAAATATAATGATTTGTTCATATTATCTTACTAATTAATGCTTCAAAATCAACTATCTATTAACTTTTAACGTACCACAAAATCAACTTATATTATTCTTATAACCTAACCTAACCTAAAGCAATCCCCTTCCCTCGTCCCGCTGTCCCCGCGTACCCATCAATATCTCAAATGTTTTACATTTCCGATTGCTATTTAGGAAATATATAAATTTCCTAGAAAATGTGTAAAATATAATTTATTTCATACATTTCCGTGCGATTTTAGGAATTACATACATTTCCGTTAACATATACAATAGGTGTGCACTATAGTGCATATCATCGAATCTAGCGGCGGCGACAACAGTGTTCGAAGCCAGACTATTTAAATATTTCACGGTCCATTTGACTACCCTTTTCCCCCACCCGGGCGATGCAGTGGAGGGGCGTCCCGCTCCCGTAACCGCGTTTTCGTTTTTTTGTGTTCTGGAATTAATGAAAAACGGTCGCGTTCCGTTTTGTGCTCATTCTGTCTGGATGCATTGTGATTTTCGATGTGCAATTGGATTCAACTGATTTTTTTCAAACATAATAGTAGACATTTTTATAGATATTTTTAATATTTTTATTACTCAAATATTTGCATGCTATGTAACGTGGCTAAATAGGTTAAGTAAGACAATTTATAACCCCAAACTGTAATGACCTTATTTTTTTTTCAAATAAACATATTGTAAATGTAATAACTAGCGGCCCGTCCCGGGTTCGCAGGGGCAGACAAAATTCTTTAAATTTTTTCTATTATTAAATATTTTACAATGGAAAAAGAGCGGACAGACAAACAAAAAAATCTTAGATTATAGATTATATATATGAAACCAAATAAGATAATACAAATAATTAATTATATACTTTTACAAGTGTATGAGGCAGAAATTGGTTAAGGCTGACCAAAGCGAACTTTCAGTGACCAAACAGAAGATGTGCTGAAAAAGGCCAGGTCACATGCACCCTTAAATAAATAAATATTAGAAAACATCACATACATTACTAAGTAGCTAAAGCACTTGTGTAATGGTATTCAGAAACAACGATGATACCACAACACCCAGACGCAAGCCAATATAGAAAAGTTCGTTGTCTATTCTTATTATTATTATTATTGTTCGGATTCTCGGAGTAGCGTTACCATGAAAACCGGTATGCGAGCCACTCGACCAAGGAGATCATCAGAACTGAACAGAACCCTTAACCGATGAACTTGTGTAAGGTCTGATGAGAATTTAAGAAGCGAGAGATGTATGTTAGTATTGCGTGTGTGTTTATAGAGACATGCAATATAAGACGCATAGTAATATTGTGTCTTTAGTACCTATGCCTGTTCATTAATTGGAACGATCGTTAGTTATTTTAGTTCTTCTCAAATAGCATGGGTTTGACGTCTAGGATGTGAAGTTTCTAGAGATGTGGAATTATGGTAAGGAATAGATAATCATCGAATGAACAGTCATCGATGTAGAATATGATCAAATGAAGAGTCGATTTGACGCCATTATTTGATTGCAATTAATTTTTAATTCACCATGTATTTTATCTTTGTCGAATGATACGATCATGTCACTTATGATCATTGTGACTCTATAATATAGAAATATATAGATAATATCCAGCTGACCCGGCCACGCGTTGCTGTGTTTTATATATTTTACGCATTTTTCAATGCGATCTTATAAGGTAAATTATTATAATAGAAAAATACTAGAAAAAATCCAATCGGGTCACAAGTGAATATTCTCAGGCAGGAATCGAACCCACAACCTTTGGAAATCCGGTCCAATGCTCTCCCAATTGAGCTACCGAGCCTTGTGAAATTTTCTAGTACTTTTCTTATTTTACCCTGTAGGCCAGCGTGGTTTCATCGATGAGAGGAACATCCTCTCGTATTCGAAAGTTACATTTTTACAAATGTTTGAGCAATCGATTAAGATGCAACAGCCTGAGAATTCACTTGTGACCCGAGTCGATATTTTCTAGTATTTTTCTATTATAATAATAAATTTATCAAATGAGATCCATCATATGTTCTAAGTTAGAAGAAAGCCAGCAAAATTTTTAAAAAAATCTTCAAAATCAGTTGAGTAGTTTCGGAGTTCATCGCGGTATCATCGCGGTTCATCATCATATTGTAACAGGGATTTTTTATATATAAAGATATAGCTTTAAAGACACAAGCACCTTATACTTTCCACACATTTTTACCGGATTTATTCTCGTATTTATGTTTAATTTGACGTTTCAACTCCTTTACACGGCTTGTGTTCACAGGCTGATGTAACGGTGGCTTTAGTTAAAATAAAGAGTTCATTTATACCTATCTCGTTTGTCAAAGTCATTACATTCTCAGTATAAACTACGGTTCTCCTAGTTGTTTTACAGTATGATTTAATATATTTTGATTAATTCTACAGAAAGTAATTTAAATAGTATAAAGTTTTTTTACTGTTACCTAAACAAAAAGACTTGAACCTATTTAGCCAAATCCTAAAGCTATTATTAACATTCGTAAAAATAACCTTACCTTAAATCTTTCTTAATAAGTAGCAAGAAACAAACCGCAGAGAGAATAAAGTCTGAATCGAAAGAAACTAATCAAACCGAACGATTTGAAGACGCAAGATGAAGTTGTTGCCACCAACAAATGATATCTCGTTATGGATAACAGGAAGGGGAGACCGTACTGAAATCCTCCCCTCTTTTGTTCCATCTCGGCCAGGGTTATTCCTGTAGCTATCAAATACAGACAGCTTATCGAGAAATCGAAGTGGTTGAAGCAAAGTCTATTATCATGGATACTGGGGATACTAGATTGTAGGCAAGAAGGGGAGAGCTATGCGAACATTCATTCAAATAATATTTGTTAAATTCACACCAATAAGCATAGCGTAATATAAGCATTGTTATGCTTGTGTTATATATACTATAGTAACGGATAGATATACTTTTAAGGTTTGTAGATACTAGGCGGTGCAGTCGCTAAGCATAAAGCTACGCTAGCACCATATATTGAAGTGGAGCGTAAGATCTAAAAAGGATTTTTTTTTGTTTCGATGGGAATTTTCGCGAATTTCAAAATTCGGGCTCCGTCACCACCTGGTCCTAAACATGTTGATTCGATTTTATACAAAAAATATTAAAATCGTTTAAGAACTCGGGAAGATATGGCGTAACAGACATTGCGCCATTGAAGCTGATCCATGGGAGCTTCGCTCGCTTCGCTCCAATTAAATATTAGATACCTACATATATATAAATTTCAAAGACAATGCATAACACAAATAACTTTCCTTTCTGTGACTCGAATACAGAACCAGTATAATTTATTTTGGATATCAAAGGATGATTACATGCTTCCACACGCGATGCGTGGATTTGCGTTTTTGGACGTTGACTTTAAGTTTTTTTACTGAATTACAATAAACCTATGAACACGGTTCGCGAAATAAAGTCACAACTTTATTCAAATAAATAAAAATATGATAATCATTGTGTTTTCAGCAGTCTGTTAAAGAGCGTACGCAAAAGCGTAAGATCTATTTCTGTTTGTACACAAAGGTTGGTCGTAATAAGCTTCGTTGAATCGGTTACAAAATCAGTGGAAAAATGTCTGTCTGTCGTGTGTGAAAAGCTTACCTTTGTCATTGTCTGAATGTGAAAAGGACTGATGTTCATTCAGATTTTCTGATAGAGAACGTGTCCAAATACAATGTTTATCGAGTTTGGTACGTGTATTGTGATTTATATAAATGACTGACTGGTAATTATTATGTTCCTTTGACTTTTTAATTGTTTTAATCGATTATATGGGATTAGACAGAAATCTATTAGTAAGTTAGTAGTTTCAATGATATATTTTTGTTATGTAAGGATTTAACTGCTTGATTTTTATACTTAAAGTAATTTTTTCAAAAAACTAACTCAACTTTTCTTGCGTTGTCGTTATTTTAAAAATACTTGGAAATAATCGATAGGTGTGTTAAGGTTTCGGTACCTTAATTGAAACAACACTCGGATAGGGAGGGACATTGGTTCGAGTCCCGCCTTTCTTTATATTTTATTATCATAAAAAATAAAGTACGTAAAAATTGATTCCTCTGTCGAATATCTCATTCCTACTGTGGGTATTAAATCCGCAGGCGGATACTCTAGTTGAGTGAAAAGTCCGTCTTCCTGTGTTACTCTTTCAACAACAATGTTTAAACTAAAAAGATAATCTCACGACAAGTAATTAAAAACCTAACGGGGGCGCAGCAAACTTATCTAATTAGAATCAGTGGAAGTCTTGCTTTACGGCGTATTTCCATTTGCAAAGCTATTTTTTCTCATAAATAAAACACGTACAGACTGCGAAGGGAAAAAGCGACTGTTATAAATTTCCTTACCTCAACCAACCTTTTTGAAGAATAAAGTTACGTAATACCTAAAACGCGTTTATTATTCGGCTCCTTTTTAGGAACTGTGTTCGTAGCATTACTGAGGCGATAATTGCCCTAAGTGTACCAATACATATACACATATGTAAGCACGTACAAACAAAACTAGCAGAATAACAGCAATAGGTTATTTCTCGTTCGCAAACCGAAGTACGAGGGAAGGATAAAAAGTTCGCGGAATGGAGGGGATGTTGGGTAGATATTCCAAATTCGAACCTAATCGGGTCATTAACCTTTGAATTATCAACGTGCAGCAAATAAGTTGATGGGGAAGAAATTAACAAGTCGAAAACCTAATCGAAGCAAGAGTCGATACAGTGGCATAAAAAGGCACCCCACCACCCAAGAAGTACCGAGTCCCACAATCAGCCGGAAAGATCATGGCGACTATATTTTGGGATACAGAAGGTATGGTACTGATCGACTATAAAGGACGCGGTGTTAATATAACGAGAAATTACTACGCTTAAATATTAGAACAGTTAAAGGAGGCCATTAAAGAAAAAAGAAGAGGAAAATCGACCAAAGGCGTGCTCCTTTTGCATGACATTGCACCTGTGCACACGAGTCATGTTGCGACGGCTACTATTCACCGGTGCGGCTTCGAACAACTCCACCACCCTCCTTATTGTCTAGACCTGCCCCCCAGTGATTATTATTTATTTCCAAAAATGCAAAAAGAGCTGCGTAGTAAGAAATTTGACGACGATGATGAGGTGAAGTCGGCAATTTCAGCCTTTTTGACGCCAAGTATTAGGGTTAAGGGGGAATATATTGAAAGAGAAAAATAATTTGGTGTTTAATTTCAACCTTCCTCCCAACCATTCCGCGAACTTTTGACCTCCCCTTGTATAATGTTTTAATTGACAGCAAGCAAGACAAAACTTTTATGGCATCGAATGATGGGGGAAAACCCCTATTTTGACAAATAACCAATCACAGCGCACTAATCACCGCAATCGGCCAATCACACGTAATCGTTAAGTGACTTTCAAACACTATGATGCTCATTTAATAATTTTACTCATATTCACAATTTTGTTTTAACAATAATAATTGCTAATACAATCACGCTTTTTTTCCGTAGAGGTAGGCAGAAATCACAGATTTCCATATACAGCTTTCGTTTCAACTCTACTAATACTTGCAAATATTTAAATGAGACACATTCTGAACTCTCCAAATTACTCAAAACAAAATTTTCAACAATAACATTTGTACTGTATTTTATTTAACTGGAAACTGCTGAATCTACCACTAGTTCAGAAATTGGGATGTCCTTTTGAGAACTGGCGAACGAAACTCGAATATGATCCAACCTCTATTTTACATTTATTTTCTTTATTGAGTTAGGATGTTTCCTGATCAAAATTGCCTCAAGTAGAATTTTAGTAATAAACCTTAGTTGTTTTAAAGTTTTATGGTCATTTACATTAGGTTTTTTTTTATTGTACTTGACCGCTATATCGCCTCATGGTAAGCGACGATGCAATTTAGGATGTGACGTATCTAGTATTCATTGAAGCAGTTGCAAACTATTATCATTGAATAACTGAAGTTTTTTTTGGACAGTCGATCACTGTATTAAGTGTAATAAATCACGGTACATCGAATCGACTACCCATAATATCTAAACACAAATAAACTTCAGATCGATGCAGATGTATGCAGACGATGGTGCACTTCACGGAAATATCGGAGTCTCAAAAACCAAATACATGATAATTATTCCGTTTTGATAAATTCTAACAAAACTGTTGTATAACAAGAATTTCTGGTTTAACAAATCCTATGTAATTCTATGTAAATATGGACACTTCGAAAACATGCTGACCCGCAAGTTTTTACAATAATCATAAATTCAAATGCAGTTTCAAAAGTTAAGTCATGTATTCAAGTTTTGATCGGGTCTTTAAAATTTCCCACCGCTGAATAGCCTAGTACTTAATGGTTAATCTGAAAACTCCACAGAGTCTATTGGCAAAGCTTCCATTGGAAGCAAGTTGCAACGATCTGACTTCCGCCCTCTGACGCTCCCGTTTGCATTTGATATTAGAAAACTCGTAATCTGTGATGGTTTTTTATGCCTTTGAAGTAGAGAAAAGTCAAATGGCATATACTCATCGTCTTTGTTTATTTTCTTCTGATTTTTAACAGCAGGGGCACTTTTGTTTTATATTGATCTATTAAAAATTAAATACACCCTGAGTTTATCTATAAAAGCGGTCACCAGCACATTAGGCCGTAACAGCCGCAAGAGCCCACTATGGTACGGCAGTCTCCCTCTAAAAAAGGGGAATTTTGCCAAAATCTTGACTCTTATTTGACGCTTGCTGCGTATTTTGTGGTCTGGTGAGGGACTGGTGCTATTCTATCATGAAAATTCTCATTTAAATAGAGATGGACGTCAGTCCCCCTGTCCGAGTTTCTTTCGTAAGTTTCCCGGAATGGCCTTCCAATTTCTTAAGTTAGTTTAGAGTAATATATAAAATAAAATGCAAAATTAACAAAAAAACTGAATAAATCGAGTTGTAAGGAACGTGCCACATTAAAATGTTGGAGTAGGACACGTATGACGACCATTTCCTTGGTCATCCTGTGATCACGGCTCCTGTGAATTCGATACATATTTATCGCAAAATAATCGCAACTTATGTCTGCTTAAAGGTTTTTTAAGTTTTCTTTGTTCATCTTTCTTTTTTCATGTTTTTTTTCATACTTAATCAGTAAGGCCATGAATATGATAACGCTACGATTATTTTTCTATTTATTGCTGTTTTTTTATTTCTACAGATTTGTAATGGTAAAGGTAAGAAGTTCATCAATGTATCATCAAAAGACAGCGGTGATTACCACTATTGCTACCTACCACCTCCAAAACTATTTAAGTGTATATATTATCTCAAATAAACAGCTTTTTGCAAAATCATCTTCAGCAGCCCTTACGAATCCACTGCTAAACATAAAGTTTTCTTTTTAGAGAGAGTGACTACGAATATCTGTTAGGTATTTGCAGCCATCATCCTCCTTCACCTTCACCAGGTCATCGGTTTACCTAATGGGAGGAGTCTCCGCAATACGTAATCCAGTTAGTGGAAGCCACTCTAGAAACGCTCTTCCCCAACAGTTCTGCGAGTGATATGGCCTGCCATTTCCATTTCACCTTAGTCACTCCAAGAGCCATATAAGTTTGGATCGCTTGCGGATGTTCTTATTAAAAAAAATTCTCGCACAATATATTGCTAAATGCATATAAAGAAATTATACAAAAATCAATAATCCGACGACCGATTTAGTTGAACGAGATTGATCGTACCTTCGTAGCCAAAGAGTGCCGGGTTCAAGTCGAGGAAAGGACAGATGTTTGTGTGTTCCATGCGAGCATTCGTACCTGAGTCATGGATTTTTTATGGTTACTCTATGAAAAGTATTTATTTATGTATCATTCATATATGTATGTATATTCGTTACCCTGTTATCTATTAAAGAATCTTTACAGCGCTTACTTTGAGCTGGGCTAATTGGTGTGAATGTAAGAAATATTATATATTTTTTATTTTAGTCTGTTTGGCGGCTGGACGGATTTTGAAGAGACTTTGTATAGTCAGAAAAAAAGAATTTAACGACTAACGCCGTAAAAGCTTAAATAAAATTAATGAAAAGGTTTTAAGTGATTACGATTTGCAATTGAAACAAATGAGATTGATTTGGCAATGGCGCCGTTTGTCGGTCGGTCGGATTAGCGCTCGCCAATGACGATAATCCCGTGGGATGTTGTGGCAGCACACAATCCGTTATGCTATGCGTTATGTAATACAAAATGGGTATCGCACAGGGTGCGAACAGATGTGAAATTTATGATATATACATGTGATAAATTTTAATAGAAAAATAATCGATTTAGCTCATAAGTTATTCTCAGCAACGTTTGGCGCAACGGTAGCAATCCTACCTTTCGCACGGACTCTCCTGGGTTCAATTCCAGTAAGGGACATTCGACTGAAAAAATTGTGTTGATTGTTACAACTAGCGGCCCGTCCCGGCTTCACACGGGTGGACAAAATTCTTTAAATTTTTTCTATTATTAAATATTTTTCCGTTAGAACCATCTAGCGTCCGGTAGACGAACTACTTGCGGTTAACGCGTTGCTATGTTAACGTTATTTATACAATGCAAAAAGAGCGGGGAAAAGAGCGGACAGATAAACACACAAACTACTGTGATCTTAGATTTAGACTAGCTGACCCGGTAACGCGTTGCTATGGTAACGCGTTGGTATGGTAACGTGAATTGATACAATGCACTGGGCAGTACAGACATGTGGGGGCAGCACAGGGCAGTACAGACATGTCGGGGGCAGCACTGGGCGGTAGGCAAACTTTTTCCTATTTTCGCCCAACAATGGAAAAAGATCGGTAAAAAGGGCGGACAGACAAACACACAAACCACTGTGATCTTATATTATAGAAGATTAACGGAATTCATTATTAAAACACAATAGTTCATCTACTTCTAGGTTTGTTACTTTGCCGTTTTCCTTACAAATAAACATAGAATTTTTAAACCGTTTGTAGTTTTCAGGCTTTACAATGTTTTTCCAGTGTTCTACGCACGCTCACCTATTTGCCATAATCTGGATTATATAGATATTACCAAACATACTTTACATACAAGCAATCACGCCTTTCTCCCGCAGGGTTAGGCAAAGATCACAGATTTCCACGATCGTAACATACATCTCTCGCTTCTTCAATTCTCATCAGACCCTTCATACAAACTCTTCGGATAAGGGTGTCCGACCTGGTTTTTTTTCAGGATATCTTCTATTTGGTCTCTAAAAGTTCGCCTTGGTCTTCCTTTACTGACTTGCCCATGCACATTTGCCGCATATACTGGTCTTGTATTCTGTACATTTATATCATAATATGCATGTAGCAACAAATATTTTCAAATACTGAGAAGAGATGCAGCGAACGCGCTAGACACAATAAAATAAGTGTTCCGTTAATACTCTCGTATCGGTGCGGAACATGGCGGACGAAAAAGGAAATAAAAACTGCATTCAGATTAAATTCTGCGCGACTCTAGTAGGAATTACTTTAACAGGAGGCAGTGATATCCTCTCCTCTTTTGATGGCTGATGTTTTACGCTTTAATTGTCATCTATATATATATATATATATATATATATATATATATATATATATATATATATATATATGTATATATAAAAATTTCGCGTCACAGTGTTTGAGCGCGATAAACACAGAAATTACTCAACATATTTTGGTGTTTTTTTTTTATTTTGCTGGATTTGTTCCGACTTAGGATATAGGATAGGTTTCATTATAATGTGTAACACATGTGGCCGGGTCAGCTAGTATGTCTATAGAAATAAAATCAATGTTTGTTTGTTCCCTATGCGTTACGAAACCGTTGATCAGATTGTTATGAAAGTTTGGTGAGTTGATGTATGCATGCCGGGGATACCGGGTACCGGGGATCTGTATAGTCAGCAAAAAAGTGCATTTCAGCATGCCGGGCGCAACTAGTATCTTTATAATTTATTCATTGCGTATCGATTCTGTAATATGTTATCTTTGACGACGGTTTGGTGCATTGGTACTGACTCTACATTTCGCACCAACGGGCCTGGGTTCAAGTTCTGGGTGGGGCAGATGTTTGTGTGATGAATAAGAGTATTTGTACCTGAGTCATGGGTATTGGGTATGGTCATGGGTATTGGATCATGATTAGTCCCTCCGGACACTTGAGACAGGTTAATTTTTTTTTAGTTATAATTTCCTAAATAAGTAGCAGTTGGATGCTTCGATATCAAAATATAATAAATCTATAATCTAAGATCACAGTGGTTTGTGTGTTTGTCTGTTCGCTCTTTTTCCCCGCTTTTTTTTCCATTGTATCAATAACGTTACCATAGCAATGCGTCAACCGCAAGTAGTTCGTCTACCGGACGCTAGATGGCGCTAACGGAAAAATATTAAATAATTGAAAAAAATAAAGAATTTTGTCCACCCGTGCGAAGCCGGGACGGGCCGCTAGTACATACTCTATATTAAATAAGATATGTAAGTAATGTTATTTTTATTTTTAATTTAATCATTAATGTTTGCCTAATGTAGATTGTATTTTTTGCATTTTGTTACGTGTTTACTTCATCATTATTTTTTGGAGTGGGTGAGTGGATTGCATTCCTGTTTTTATGATAACACCACTCCGAGGTCCCGGGTTCCATTCCTGGCCGCGTCAAAGTTGAAAATAAACTTTTCTTTATTAGTTTGGATCTGTGAGTTATGGTACCGGTGTAGTTTTTGAATTCCATAACACAATTGTTTAAGTTAATTAGGTTCAGAACAATGAATAATATTATTTATTATAGTTAACTTATATATGTTGTATAAAGGTTTTCTTTCTCAAGTTTCCCATTTCACATGTTACGAAACTGCTTTTCCCAACCAAAACGGCAGAACGTCACATTTCCATTACAAAGTGAAATATCAGTCGAAATAAATTTACTCATATTTCTTAATGCTCGCCGACATACGTCTTGGTTCTGAGAATTATGAGTGTTATATAAGGCACAACCCTTTCAAAACCTTAAAAATATATGAATATTGCTTTCCCAACTTTTCTTTTAAGCTACTTTTATAACATTCTATAATAATAAAATAAAAAAATTTTTTTAGGCTTGTGCCCATAATGTTAGTAACAAAATATCTTAAAAACTAAGTTTGTACTTAAATTATTAATTTTTAAAATCATCATTATTATAAGACGGCTTAGTGCGCTTCGAGAGTTGGACGCGTGTCCAGAGTTGCATTATAGCACTATCCACATCCAGCCTCCCCGCGACTGTCTGAAGAAGACTGTTAGTGCACCCGATGAATCGGGTTAGGGATGTCAAATAATAATCGATTATGGAAAAGATCGATTAAAATCGAACTTAAAAAAATCATATGTAATCCCCAACATATAGTCCGGAGTCCGGGGCGCTAGGAATATTAAAATTACATGAACACTATCTGCACGTCTACGTTTGCATTTCCGTTTGCGCTTTCAAAACACTTTAGTTTATAAATTAACTTTATTACCTAATCATACTTTCACTAGATGGCTTTAAACAACGAACTGTACTATTTTACCGATATTCGTTTGTAATGTCATTAATGAAAAGTTTTTTGAAACGACAATGTTGAAGTGTTTTTAAAAGCCATATATTTCGTATGTTCCAAACTCTTACCTAAACTTATTGCTTACAGATTTCTAGTTTGTTTATTTATGCTAAGAAAACAATCGATTTTTATGTAGGATGTCACATCCCTAGATCAGGGACGCAATGCGTTTCTTTATAACAGCTGAGAAGCGGTTTACCTCCGCCGTAGCTTGCATCCCTGACGCACTGCAGTAACGAGGCAGCTCCATCAGTCCATAAACTAAATAAATAAATATATGATCAAATATGTTGACAATTGAATACGTAATATTTTAATGATAATAACGTAAAACGAATTATTATATTTCTTACATTAACACCAAGTAAGCACTGTAAGGCTTGTGTCATGGATACTAGGGTGACGGATTGACATACATTTTAGCTACATAGATATGTAATATTAATATAAATATGTATAAATACCCATGACAAAGGTATAAATGCTCGTGGTCATCACAGAAACATCTGCCCCTTCCGGGACTCGAACCCAGGACCGTGGGTGCGAAAGGCAGGGTCTCTACCGTTGCACCAAAAGGTCTTATAAAATAAGTATACTAAGTATGCAGGTCTACGTGCTCCGCTGAACAGAATTATGAATGATTTTAATGAACATTTGGGTTCCCACGAGATTGATTTCTTCTCAACCCGACGGCCTCTTTCAAGACAAAAATCTATAAATTATTGTCGCATTAAGTTCTTGAACTGCCCTACGCCAACACGCGAATTTGATCGTTAAAATTAATTTAATATATTTTGCTGTTACCATTCTTCGACTCTTGCGAGCAATACCTGTTATTTCTTTTTTTGTTTGCCTAATCGATCACAATATTTTTTCTGTTACTATAATAGCGCATTATTCACTTACAGTTATCTGTAGATAACGTTGCTGGTTGTATAATTAGTAATAATATACTTTGTAATTCTATAATGTGTAAAATACATTGTACAACTGTTTGTAATCACTCTTTTAAACAAATAAAAAAAATGTTTGTCTGTCGGGAAAATGGAAGAATAAAAAGAATATAATTGTGTACGTACACATCTACTGAAAGTAGGAAATAGAAAACCTTTAAAAAAGGGGAAGTTCTTAATGGTTTCACTTGAAACGTATACTGAAAATGGCAATTAAAAGTTCACGATAGAACTTTTGAATTTTATATGTAATTTAATGTGGCTTCGCTGATAAAGAAAAAAAATAACCTGGACCGAATCCTGATATGTTCTGCCTTTTTTTGACTGGTTACGGTGGACGAAATTTATTTCTGTGGCGTTCTTGTTATTGCTTTCTTTGATTGATCTGAAAAATTTGATATTGGTTTGAATAGCCCTTGGTTTTATGTAGGTTATATTTTTTACATAACTATGTATCTTTTTTAAGATAGATAGAGGGTTAAATTATGAGAGGACTGAAGAAATGCTGACACACGCACACACACACACACACACGTACGCACGCACGCACGCACACGCATGCACACACATTAACACGCACGCAAACACTCACACACCATGCCTAAGTAACATACTTGTTTTGAGTTTTATTTGACTGTTCTATTTTTATTTTTTCAACTTAACGTATGATATGGAAGAGCGGGGTCCTCTAGCACAAGTATTGTTATACTTAAAAGAAGGCCCCAACCCCTATGTTTGAGTGTTGTAAGCAATTTTAAAGAAATAAAACTATTTTTATTTATTATCTGTGTTTTCTAATTGTATTGTGTTCTGCCACTAAATGTAAATGTTGGTATCCTGTCATTTGTAATTTATAAAACAATTTAACAGTTAGGAATGTTCCCAATTAAAATATTGTGAAGGTAGTAGAAAATATATGACGACCATTGCCTAAGGCATCCTGTGATCACGGCTCCTGTAAAGGAGTCGAAACGTCAGGATTAAATATAAAATAAATTATGCGCATATATCTGTAAAAAGTTGTTTTATTCAAATGTGTAATATGCGTGGAAGTGTGAAAACTAAATAAATTGCAAATTTTCATCTAAAAAATGAGTTTTGGTAAAATTATATTTTATTCACCTATCGATTTAAAAAGCAATTGTTTCTGGATGTGACACATTTGACAAGTCATTGTCATATAAAATTTAACAAAAAAATGGTTTATACTCGTGGTTAACAATGCCAAGCATAAATAACTTTTGGCAAAATGTATTGTGTTCTATGTATGTTGTATGACATTAACTTAATGTAGTAAAATTGAAATTTCTTTATTTTCTGAGGTATTTGTATAAATTCATGACCCCAGTTCTACAGGGCAAAATCTCGCGAGCTGCCCTGTTGCTTTTCTAAAAAAAGTAGATATTTTAGAAGAAAAACATGTTCTACAAAAACAAAATTGAGATTTCGCAGTTTATCAACGGGCTGCCACCTCCACCTTAATAAATTATGTAGTATTAATTTTTTTGTTTTTGGCATCCTGCAATCACGGCTTCTATAAAGGAGTCGAAACGTCAGGATTAAATACAAAAAAAAAGATTAATTGCGTAATTTATCCGCTTAAAGTGTTTTTTTTTATCGTGATTAGGTAAGCGCTTGACCGCTAACTCGCCTGATGGTAAGCGACGATGCGATCTAGGATGTGACGCGACTGCCTAGAAGAAGATACGTATTCACTCGTGACTTGAAGACCCCTAAAGTGTATACTATTTATCAGGAAACACAGACTAAAGCAAGGAGTTTATTTAAATTTTGTAATATTTATTTACTCCTTGGTAATAAGTGAATGGATTTTACCATTCTCATTTTAATCCTTCGTATTAAATATTTCACAACTTGTTTCTCGTTGGATGAAGCTGAGTTGGCGAAACGCCCGGCTTTCAGTTGAAGTTTAATATTAAATTACCTGCGTAATCCTTAAGCTTAATAATTGGGATCCACCAAAAGCTACGTTGCTATTTATGAGGCTTATCCTGATAAGGACGCTTTCCCACTGGACGGTTTTATCAGAAAGTCTGTTAAAGCTTTATTTATATTTAACGCAAAATGCGTTCAATCTTAAACGCATTTGCTTGAGTTGTCAAGAAAATATATTTTTTATATTTGTAGGGTAATCTCGTATTTAGATTTAGTATGGGGAATAAGGACTCGTGAAGATTGAATGTATTTGTTTCAAGGGCAGCCATTGAGACGTGAAGTCATAACAATTACAGAAAAATCATCAAAATAGACTAAAACTAGATTCATTCTCAGATACTGGCCGCCGGAGCCGGAAAACTTGGAAATAATTAGTATAGTAAATATTATATTATGTTACCGATTCTAATTTATGGAAGTGGATCTTGGGTTTGGCAGAAGAAGCACGAATCATTAATGTAGTGGAAATGACATCTTTAAGAAGTATAGCTGGAGTGAATTTGACGGGTAAAGGGAATGATGTGATAACAGATTGTTGTGGGAGAGAAGATATAGTGACAAAGATAGAAAAAGGGATGCTAAGATGGTTTGGACATGTAGAGAGGATGGACGAAACAATATTAGCAAGACAAATATATGAGCAAGTCGGTGAAAGCAGACCAAGGCGAACTTTCAGGGACCAAATAGAGATGTCCCAAAAAAAGGCCAGGTCAAAAGTATACTTAACCGACGAGCTTATGAGAAAGGTCTGATGAGAGAGCGAGAGATGTATATCAGAATCGTGGAAAATGGAAATCTCTGAGCTGTGCCTACCCTTGCGACAAAAACGAGTGATTTTATGTATGTATGTAATAAATATTAGATCACATACATTATTCAAAATCTAAGATAGGTGCTTTAACACAAGATAACTGCTTTAACTTGTATTTGGAAATCAGAAACAACACCGATGACGACGGAAATTGGTAAAAT
Organism: Calamotropha paludella; assembly: GCA_927399485.1. Classification (NCBI taxonomy): domain Eukaryota; kingdom Metazoa; phylum Arthropoda; class Insecta; order Lepidoptera; family Crambidae; genus Calamotropha; species Calamotropha paludella. Next base: position 3,116,093 of record OV656822.1, read on the forward strand.
ATATAGTAATATAACCAAGGCTTCACATTAAAATAAAATAAAAACCGGCCAAGTGCGAGTCGCACTCGCGCACCGAGAGTTCCGTAAGATATTTTTACGGTTGTTGTTACGGACGTTGCTTCGTACCAAATTTCAAGATTCTGAGTTCACGGGAAGTACCCTGTAGGTTTTGATTCCCTTGCGATTTTCGAAGATTTGCGGAATAAACGGCTGTATATCTTTTGATTGCGTTGGCTTAGAAGTTTGATTTTATCACAGCTCCAGGGGACAGTAGATCTGAGTATTTGATATAAATTCCAGCTTGATACCTCGACGCTTTCCTGAGAAAAAGGGTCTTGACAGACAGACAGACGGACAATAAAGTGATGCTATAAGGGTTCTAATTTTCCTTTCGACAACGGGATCCTAAAAACATGTCAAAATTAACTTTCATTTCATTGCTGTGTTATTTTTTAAATAATTGAGCAACTTACAAATTTCGCTTATCTCCCTTCTGCTACTTAACGGTTCAACCGATTTGAACGAATTTTGGCATGAACATACATGAATATAACCTGACGGACATAGGCTATGTAAAAAAAATATAGACTTTACCATGGAGGAATAATCACCGAAAGAAAAATTCAAAAACTGATCACAGCCAAACCGCTGAAAGGTTAGGTTACAGTCTTTACATCCTAACTTCTCCTATTTGGTAAACAATCTTGGCACTCCTTTTTATTGAAAACGCAGCATTAAAAATCAACTGATAACTAGATTCAATAGGTTTCAGTCTATAATAACGATTTAATGTAATAGATTATTGCCTTTGTTATTATTTTATTTTAAAATGGGTGATTTTGTTAAAAAGTTGTGCCAAGATTGTTTACAAAGTAGGACAAGTTAGAATGAACAGACTTTAGGTAAGGTCAGGTGGTGAGGTTAGGTAAGGTAGTGCTTCGCTCAGTATTTGCAAACGGCAGCATGCATTGCAGACCTAGTTAAGATATATTCATGGATATAATAGTCCTTAATCTGTACAGTCTTCGTATGCGCTGCCTCTGATGCGTTTCCGAAGTTGCGTTAGATAAGCTAAGCTGGCTAATGAGCTGTTTGCAAAGTGTGCAATAATAACACCACTTAAACTAAGATTAAAATTCTCATTTGCAACGTGGTTGCGCTGTTGAGAACGTAATCTTAAATGCTCTTCAGACTTACAAGCGATAGAAACGCGTTTTGTCAGTCTGCTGTTGCGGTTGACTCGCTTAATCTGTACCAGGACTTGTGCGAACTTCAAAAGTTGATTATTGTTTGCTGTAACACAGATTTTGGTTTTAGCCTTTTCACTAAGCATAATGTGATATCTCACGTCTGTATCATAATTATGTGAGCATTGTGGACTAGTAAACTAGAAACACATGATCCGTATAGGCTAAATATGTTTTTGTTATAACTCGGTTCTTGGGTTAAAGTCGACATCGCAACCAATGAGCTTCGACCACCTTCTATCTTTATGTATTTTGAAGTAAAATCTTCTTTAGCTGCGTTGTGCACTTTTTGGGATGGGTAAAAAATGTTAAACTCGCGACAGGACACGTGACCTGATCGAAAATACGTAAGACGGAGGAAGAGTAGACCGCCGTAGAGGAAAGGAAATAATATCCCCTTCTTTTTCTATCGCGCGGCGAAAATGTATGCTTGCCCCTGCTGCTTCGTTAAAGCGGCGCAGGGCGCTTGCTCGAGTGTGCGTGTGTATTTGTTGTCATGTTTGTGTTCGATAGCGCAATAAATGAATATTGTATTTTACCACATAAATGGTAGTACTTTTATACTGATAATTAAAGCAATTCGTGCGAAATTATTCTTCAACCACTCCAAAATATCAAAAATGCACAACGTTAATGTTCATGTTTTCACTTCTGCCGGCACTCAAGGAGTGCAACCCGTTGTATTTTTTATTTAATATTTTTTATTGTTCCATCTCCTCTTTTGCTGACACTATTGGAAAGAGATTGCTCTGCTCTTTAATAAAAAGACGGGACGATTTATTGTTTTGTAGTCTGTGATACTTTTCCATATTCATAATAATAACCTTCATTAAATAATGCTAAAACATTTTAGTTTTAGGGTTCCGTTCCTCAAAAGGAAAAAACGGAACCCTTATAGGATCACTTTGTCGTCCGTCCGTCCGTACGTCCGACTGTCAGTCAAGACCCTTTTTTTAGGATCGCGTGGAAGTATCAAGCTGGAATTCATATCAAATACTCAGGTCTACTGCCCCTTTGAGTTGTGAAAAAATCAAGCCAACTCAATTAAACGATACAGCCGTTTATGCCGCAAAATTTCGCAAATTTTCGATAGTCGCAAGGGAATCAAAACCTACAGGGTACTTCCCGTGAACTTAGAATCTTTAAATTTGGTACGAAGCACCGTCTTATAGCACAGATAAAGGAAAAATTGCGAAAGCCATAAATTTTTAGTTACATCAAATAATGAAAATATTTCACGGAACCCTCGGTGCGCGAGTCCGACTCGCACTTGGCCGGTTTTTTATAGTTAAATAGCTGTACCCGCCACGCCTTGCTATTATATATTAAAATAAAACCTATCCTATGTCCCAAGTCGAACAAATCCAGCAAAAAGAACAAAACTTCAAAATCGGTTGAGTAGTTTCAGGGTTCATTACGGTCTAACTAACTGTGACAGGGAATTTCTATATATTTCTATATCTATATATATATCATCACTATGATAAAGGTAGCTTTTTTCTATATTTCTTATTTAAAAGTGGCGAATACTTTAATCCTCCGGAAGAAAACTTCGCGAAGAATCGTCCGGTTTTCTGCCGGGACTCTCACCGGATTTAAGGGGATTTGCTTCGGTCTCGTCTGTCGATACACAGCCGGTTACGTCACGTAAAATTACCGTGAAAGCCTTAAACACTTACACGTGGAATTTTATTGTAGTCTGTTTGTAGTAGAAATCTTAGCGAATATTAGGTTGGAAAAATTATTTAGTTTTAAACTAAGCATAATTTTTATACGGCTAAGAAATAATGGATAATACTACATTTGACAATACTACATACATTGTATTGAATCCAAGTTTTGCTGCTAAAGCACTTATGTTATGATAATCAGTAACGATTGAAAATTGTTTTTTGATTTATATATATATATATATATATATATATATATATATATATAATTTAAAAAAATACGTATACAAAATATCACGGTTGCTGTGATGCCTTCTTTCAAGCTTTTTACTACGTATGCGCACACAAACACGTATTAACACACTTACATAATGCTTCCTATCTCATTTTCTCCTACGTTGAATCTTATTATTTATGTGTCTGTCTCTTTTTACTGTCGCTTTTTCGTTTCATCGACTTTCAAATCACAACGATGCTAAAGAATTTTTCACTCCAAAAATGCCAGTGTCAATAAATTGGTATATTTAAAAACATCTTAGATTTTGGAGACAATAAAAGCTTTATGTAAATCAACTACATACGAATAAATAATAAGAAAAATACACTGTAAAATAGATGTAAATTATTTAAATATGCTATTAAAAATACAGAGTTATTTAAAATATACATGTAAAATACATTTCATTTTCAACGCCAGTTATAAAAACCACTACAAAAAAATACAATTTTCAAGTTGACGTATACCTATTACTCGTTAAACGAAATATGCATTCACTCATTTGTTTATCGTCGCTTTCAATTGTCTTTTTAATTAATTTATGTAAATATACAAACATTTTCTCGGAAGGAACAACACTTAATAAATGAAAAAAAATAATGATCTTCAGGCACTCGTTAACTAGACGGACAGCGGCTCGAATTGAGATTTATAAATAAACAAATGCTTGAGATTGTCAGTCATGGGTATTCTCGAAACGTGTTCGGTGGGTGGCAGCCCTATGTTATTGTTACGCATTGCGCTATATGAGGCGTGAATAGGGCTGTTACCGTGCTCTTTATAATGGTTTATTATTATAACAGCTGACGAGTCTTCAATTTGTGGAGATGATTACCGGGTGGGGAACAGGATAAGCACAGGCTGGTGAATACTGGAGTAATATAATCTATAACCTGACGATCTCCGCGGTCGGTAAAGCCACTTCGAGGTCCCGGGTTTCGTCTCTGGGTTAATGTAGAAAAAACGAACTTTTCTTTTTTGGATCGCAACTATATGTTGTTGTGCTGTCGTTGTCTGAATTTCATAACACAAGTACTTTAGCTACTTAACACACTCAGCGCCAAGTCCTATATGCCAATACTAAAAAAAAAAAACTTTTTTGAAAAAAAAAACATTTTTTTCTTTTAACCATCTAAATGTTATAGATGATCATTTTTTTTCTATCCCCACCTTTCTACTGGGCCTGTGAAAATAGTTCACACCCAAAACATTTTCGTGGGCCATGTGTATCGAAAAAGATACACAAGTGTTAGTACAGTGTGTATCGAAAATGATACACGCATGTGTATTACGCATGCACGCTGAGTGTGTTAATTGGGTTTAGAATGATGTATTGGAGGCCAATCGTGTTATTTTTCAAAGCACACGGACCGCTGAGGTTTGATTCTAATCTAATTCTAATTGCAATCCATCTTTGGACGAAATTGGTATCGCGCTAATTTTTACTCGACAGTTGAAACACAAACGAAGTTGGATCGTAGAGTTGAAACAAAAGAGATGTCACCTAGTATTGTAGGTGTTACGTAGTACTTTAGTTCGGAAACACCACAGATATTATAAGGACTGCCCACAGCGTTCCAACTTCAATCGGGTTGCGTCTCAACCATCTGTCAAATCATTACCGCGATACGAAATGTCGTAAAAGTTGAAGTTCAGCAGTAGTTCAATTCCAATCCAACTGCATATTTTTATGGCGATTGCCCCCCTGATGTTGTCTTATATTTATCCTTTGTTTTCATTTAATATTATCAAAATACAGCTCCAAAATCTATTCGTGAATGCTAACTACTGCAAATGTAGCCGAGACCAACGGCTTAACGCTCCTGCCGAAGTATGGAGGAGCTGGAGATAGTGAATTTTGGTGATCCATCCGACCCCTGCAAAAGTGGCTTAACATCCGCAATCATAAGCTAAACGCGTCAACCCCTACGCCATCGAGCCGTTTATCACTTTGATAATTTCCGAGGAACTTGAATAGTTCTAGAGATATTTAAAAGGTTTTAGAAAGGCCTTTTGAGCAAAGGTTATTACAGAATTGATGATTCTTTGAAGGACAAAAAGGCGTGGAATTAATGGCCTTTGCATTAAGACCTATACTTCTAATTGATATTTCTTAAAGTAATTGTTCTAATGCGTTCTTACTGCGCTTAAAAGTTTCCTGAATAAAATGTATAACACATTGAAGGAAGAAAAGAAACAGCCCTTGCCGAGGTTCTTGCGGCTTTTCTCGGTACAAGTTCTCCCGTGATATGGCTTACGAAGCCATCGCATAGTTGACTTTCATCAATAAATGCAGTGTAAATACTCATATTGAATAAAACTTCGAAGCTGGGCCGGAGTATCCATGCAGAATTCACCACCTCCCTCCCCTGCGTCTGGAGGGTGCCCAAGTCGCCAGGGGCGCAAAAAAAAGAGTTCTTACTGCGCTGCCGCATTCCCCCTTAGATGAAGCCTCTACAGCCTTTCTAGGTGGTGTTTAGTCAGTATGAGTCTGACAAAACTCTGAAGCCGGACTGGAGTAACCATGCAGGAGTTAAAAGGGTGCCCAAATTGCCAAGGGCACAAAAAAACGGTTCTATATGTTCTCGTGTAACGGTAAAATCTGACGCTTAGCACGGATAGTACGGGTGCGCGGCCCGAACTTCCGTATGGAAGCTTCGCTTCAAAGAGCTTCTTTACATCTAGTCGGAACCGAAGTTGACAAATTTGGTACAACTTGAGTCATTCAACTTGAGATTGCTTATTACGACGTACAAGAACAAAAAATCCAACAAGTTGATATAGTTGTACAATTTTCAACTTTAACTGGATCGATATAGGGGTTGTCAAAAAAAATATTGTAAGTGAGATTTACTATGCTTGCTGGCAAAAAATTGAAAGCTAACAACTAAAGGCGCGGGGAAGCAAGAAAACGTATGACCTCGGGGTCATTAATCGTGCTTTGCCTCCTGAAATGGAAGAGACTAGGTTTTTGTACGTAAAACCTACGCGTCCATAAAAAAGCTACCAGAATACTGTGCTAAAAAGAACCTTAACGCTTCAGCTTTGAGTATGAAATATCTACCTGACGAAAACCTGAATGGAAAACATCGGTATAGTCTACCGTTGCAGAATAAACTTTGCTGAAGTAGTTTATATTCAGGTGTTTTAATAGAGTATTTGACATTGTTTGTTACAGCATGATACATTTGCCATTGATGATGCTGAGATGGTTTGGACATGTAGAGAGGATGGACAAGAGAAAGTTGACAACACAAGTTTATGAAGCAAAAGAACATGAGCATGTCGGTAACGGTGGCCCAGGCAAACTCTCATGAGCCAGATAGATGTCCTGAAAAAAAGTCCAGGTCAAAATCACCCTTAACCGACGAGCTTGTACGGTCTTACGAGAGTTGAGTGGTGACAGATATCAGGATCATAGATCACACTTTTCACCTCTACGGGAAAAAAGCGTGACTTTTTGCCATTTAATTAATTATTTGTTACATAAAAAAGGGCGAAAAAACAACCCTTGCTGGTTTTTTTTGCGACTCCCTTTCGGTACTATGTATCCCGACTTATGAAATCATGGCGTAGCTTTGACGTTTTATACACGTATTGTAAATGCTCATATTGAATAAAAATCATTCTATTTTTTATCTTATCTAATTAAATACTAGCGGCCCGTCCCGGCTTCGCAGGGGTGGACAAATTCGTTATTTTTTTCTATTATTAAATATTTTTCCGTTAGCGCCATCTAGCGTCCGGTAGACGAACTACTTGCGGTTAACGCGTTGCTATGGTAACGCGTATACAATGGAAAAAGAGCGGGAAAAAGAGCGGACAGACAAACAACAAATTTGTGATCTTAGATTACTGGAGGGAGACTCTGTACCAGGGTCGTCTGCTTAGGTACCTCCGTCTTACCTATTTCTGCCGCAAAGCAGCAGTGCTTGCATTGCTGTGTTCCGGTTTGAAGGGTAAGATATGGCAGTGAAATTACTGGGTACAGTGACTTTACATCTTGTGTCACAAGTTGGCAACGTACACTGTGGTTTTTGTGGGGGTTGCAGTTTTGCTGCGAATCTCACAAGAGCCACATGTATTATAGGTGACTGTTACCACTTACCATCAGGTGGGCAGTTTGCTTGTTTGCCAACTTCCAGCAATAAAAAAAAAAAAAAAAAAAAAAAAAGATTTAATACGAATAAACTCAACGAACTAGGTATATAGGCGATGTAATGAATACAAAGAACGAATATTGATTTGTAAGTAAAATTCCCAGCTGCACTTTCGCAGTTATCGGATTCGCTTTGCTTTTAGGCTGCGGCCTGGAAGCCAGCGGATGGAGTGGGCGGCGCTGGCGGTGGCACGCGTCTTGATCAAAGTACATAGATTTGTATGAAACTGTTATCAATGATAGCGGTGCGGTGCGGTCGTACTGACGTTCTGCTTATTTTCCTTAGAATGTCGTTGATTGAGCAAATCATAACAGCTGTTTTAGATGGGACATCATTATGGAATAGTCAACACTATGACCATAAAAATAAACGAGTAATTAAAGTCTTGTGGGAGAAAATAAAGGAAAGGTTGAATATCGAGGGTAAGTGGGCTTTAATAATTTGAATCGATTACTTTTATACACATAAGGAATAGTAATAATTTGATTTAATATTATTATTTATGTATATCAAAGTAATCACTATTCTTTATTAATAATAAGTCTACCCATCAAGACTAATACATTTCTATTGAGATCGACCTTATGCCGTACAAGATAAATACGACTATCATTTATTTATTGAATGGTGGTATGCACCTCAATTGTAAACAAAATTTTAAATAAATGTAGCGAGGTTGGTTTTGTAATATGGGTTAGCGATTCACAATATCCTGTAATTAATAAAAGAACTGCTCTCGGCACGTCAGTTCACCGCAACAAACCGAGCGATCTGGCCGCTGGCGTCATGAACGGACTATGTTCACTGCCCGCTCAGCCCGCTGGCGTCCAGGCCGCAGCCTTATTGTAATGGAAATATTGTAAACTGGGACGTGCCCCTAGGGCTGGCTCCCCTGTGAGGTGTGCGTCGAAATCAGCAAAAGCACTTACATCCCCTATGCGCCCTTTGACATGTTTGCCTTTACGTGATCCGTTTGGTTAATTCGTTTAGTTAAGACGGTTCTAAAGCGTTAATGCGGTTTATACAGGTGTTGTGCATTTCTGTGAAGGCTCTCAATTCACATAAGAATTTATAATAACATACATTACATACACACGCCTTTTTCCCAGGGGATAGGCAGAGATCACAAATTTCCACTTAACACGATCTTGACACATCTCTGGCTTCTTCAACTTCATCAGCGTTTTTATACAAGCTCGTCGGTTAGGGGTACTTTTGACATGACCTATTTATTAAAAAAAAACCGGCCAAGTGCAAGTCGGACTCGCGCACCGAGGGTTCCGTAAAATATTTTTATTATATGATGGAACTTAAAATTTACGGTTTTCGCAATTTTTCCTTCATCTGTGCTATAAGACGTTGCTTTGTACCAAATTTCAAGATTCTGAGTTCACGGAAAGTACCCTGTAGGTTTTGATTCCCTTGCGAGTGTCGAAAATTTGCGGAATTTTGCGGCATAAACGGCTGTATCTTTTGATTGCGTTGGCTTAGAAGTTTGAGTTTTTCACAGCTCTAAGGGACAGTAGACCTGAATATTTGATATAAATTTCAGCTTGATACGTCCACGTGTTCCTGAAAAAAAAGGGTCTTGACAGACGGACGGACGGACAACAAAGTGATCCTATAAGGGTTCCGTTTTTCCTTTCGAGGAACGGAACCCTAAAAACAACGGGTTGCAATGGGAGTGCCGATAGAAGTGAAAACATGAACAAAAACGTTGTGCATTTTTGATATTTTGGAATGGTTAGGGAATAATTTCGTAAGAATTGCTTTAATTATCAGTATAAAAGTACTATAATTTATGTGGTAAAATACAATATTCATTTATTGCGCTATCGAACACAAACATGACAACAAACACACGCACACTCGCGCAAGCGCCCTGCCCTCCGTCTGTAGAATTTTTGATCAGGTCACGTGTCCAGACGCGAGTTTAACATTTTTTACCCATCTCAAAAAGTGTACAACGCCGCTTAAGAAGTTTTCACTTCAATAATAAGGAAAGAAAGAAAAAATTCTTCGTAATGAGTGTGAAATAGCGTGACTTAAGTTTTCGCTTACAGTCTTTTTCACCACACGGTTTACAAGTATACACAGGTTAATTACCGTGTGATATCCGGATGAGTATAGAAGCGCCAATCCTTCAAATTTAAGCGATTCGTAAAGAGAGTAATACTAAGGTAATAACCACCCATCTTCCTTAAATCACAAAATGGACAGTGAAGTATATGCGGGGAAATAAAACACGTCTTTACGATACGGTGTATATTCAATGACAAAACAAAGTGTCATCACAGTAAAAGTGGTTGGATTGAATTGTTTGTGTACCCACAGATATCACAGACAGCATCGTTTTACGAATTACGGTCAATTACTCACCGCGATTATGAGAAAACCCTTCCCATCTTTGGAGGAGTCTTCCAGCGTGGATGTCTTTCGGTGAAGCTTTTTAATTTCATTTCCTGTCTGCCACGTTAGATGATCATCAAGTTACGCCTTGTTACGTAATCCTCGAGTAATTTTAGACCACGCAAATTACTTTCTTCCCAGTAAGATTTATATTTCTATTTATAAAAACATAAATATCTAGCTTACTTCCGCAAAAAATAAACAAAATTCACCACCTGCTCGCTCGATAGTATATGCAGATACCGCAGACATTGATAGACCTTGCCCCTTCATCAACTACTCTACACATGTTTCGCAATACGGAGCATCATCAGAGCTGTCAGACCATGCAATACCGAGCACCAAGTGACGCATGATTCTATCAAATATTTAGATTTCGAGACATGCGAGAATACAAACACTTGTACCTGAGCCATGGGTTTATTGGAGCGGAGCGAGCGAAGCTCCCATGGATCAGCTTCAATGGCGCAATGTCTGTTACGCCATAACTTCCCGAGGTCTTAATCGATTTTAATAATTTTTGTGTGGAATCGAATCAACACATTTAGGAACAGATTGTGACGGATTTTGAAATTCACAAAAATAAAAAGGTTATCACCAAAAAACATTGGCTTTATGGGATTTTCCATTGAAACAAAACGCGCGCGCTTTTTGAAAGTTTTCATTATTATGGAATTTTAAAATTTACTGAATATTTTTTATTTTTTTTTCTTTAATTTATACGATCCGCTCCTAATTTATGGTGCTAGCGAAGCTTTATGCTTAGCAACTGCATGGCATAGTATTACATATCTATGTCTATCCGTTACCTTAGTATCTTTCATTCAAGCCTTACATTGCTTACTTTGGGCTGTGTGAATGTAAGAAAAAATAATATTATTAATGTAATCATTCAAACTCATTTAGAAAATGCGTCTCTATTCTATACGACTTTCGCGAACGTCAAAAAATAATAATATTTTCACCGCAAACTCACTTGAGTCGTTTAGCATCGAGCGAGTGATTTGGGAGGGCGACCGCCCTAATGGGGTCCCCAGTTGCTTTTATGTAAAAATACCGTTTTAGATATGAAGGTGAAATGCAAAGGTAGGAAGTTTATGATTATTAAAGGATTCAATAGATTCAAAGCGATTATTATAGAAAAGCGTTTATTACCAATCACCATGTGCAATAGACAAAACATAGACAATGACAATGAATGAGGTGTTGTTAACCATAAATAATCTGCTAAAGGTGTGTATCTTTGTTTATATCAACAATTATATTGGAAGAAGAAACCTAGGAGTTGTATTTAATCAGTCCTTAAGTTTTTGAAGTGAAAACTTCCTTAGCATCGTTGTGATTTGAAAGTCGATGAAACAAAAAAGCGACAGTAATAAGAGACAGACACATAAATTAATAAGATTTAACCTAGGAGAGAATAAGATAGGAAGCATTACACAGTGTCTCTTATATTCGTGGTTCTCTTTGTGCTCTGCTTCGTACCCCCACCACTCGTGTTTACCAAGGCATCAGGGTTGCCACCTTTAGTGGAAAAAAAATCGGGACAATCGGGCATCCAAGAAAGACGTTCGGAGTTTGGTCTTATCAAAATATGACCCATGTGAGACAGTCTAAGGAAAATGAAACTTTATTTTGTGTTTTTATTTGTATTTATTTTATATAATTAATTTTTCCATACGTATTTCTTGTTGTTACGAGCCGCTTTTAATAATCCTACATCATTTTTGTATTTATTTATGAAGTCTGAACAAGACATGTGTATGTTCAAAGAAATTAGTATTTTCTGCTTTTATCAAATCTATCGAGCAACGATTTCTGGCATCAGACCATATCATGGTCATTAGTGAAAATACGCGCTCTTAAAAGATTGACTTAAAAGATTAAATGAAATATTAATAAAGTACGTAAACTTCAGAGATACTTACATAATGTTTTCAAAAGCACGTATAGTTTAAATTCAACGAATGTAATTCTTTCACTCAACTCAACGAAGAAAAAAACTCGTCGCAAAGCACAACTAATATGTATGTGTGTGTTGCACATATTTGTAATGCGCCACAGATTACTTAATAGGCTGCGCGCGCGGGAGGAGGCGAAGACGAACGCGGTACATGCGGCGCGCGATAGATGGCGCGGTGGCGCGTGATTGGGTTGGGTACCCGTGAATGAATTGATTGAGCTTATGGCATATTGAGTGCGTACAGCCGAAGCAATCGCTTACTAAATGCTATAGTCTGAGTATATGTTTCACGGTATACTAAACTATAGCATAAGGTCAGCGCTTGATAGCTATATTCTAGTATACGTCTAAGAGTGCACTAGACTATTGCACTGAGCAAGCGATTGCTTCGGCTGTACGCACCCATTGTCAAAAATCGGGACAAAATCGAAAGGCTGTCGGGACGCGGGACAATGTCTTCGAAATCGGGACTGTCCCGGCAAAATCGGGACGGGTGGCAACCCTGCAAGGCATAGTGGGAGTTTGCTTGGGCCTCAGCGTTGTACGTGTGTTAATACGTGTTTGTGCGTAGTACAAAGCTTGAGAGAAGACATCATAGAAACCGTGGTATTTTGTAAACGTGTACGTATTATTATTGAAGGTTTCACTTTTTTTAATGATATTTTAATGAACGTAAGGTAGATAAAAGATGATATTAAGGAAGGTTTTTTCTCTTTTTTGCTATTTATATTTAAACCTTCTCTTGCTTGCGTATAAATTCTTGCTTACTGAAGTTATGTCGCAATCTATCCATTAATTTTGTATTTATTTTTAGAGAAAATAACGCTAATTGATTATTAGCCATGAGACAGGCATCGCTAAAAGCGTATTTTAATTTTAGATTTTATTTTGTATATTGTAGATTTTAAACCGCGAGATTCACCTAAATATTGTATGATTCCTGCCGGCCCAGCATGCGCTCCTGAAAAAAGTCATTTATGTATAAATAATTGAAAAATTGATTTTTAAATGATATTTACATTTTTCAGCCGCAAATATTACAAGCAATTAAAATCTCTAACGTTTATTTTATTATTAATTATAAGCCAAATCCACCCAACTTCAATTATTGATGGTTTAAGACTGAATCGTAAACTGAGTTTGATTGTCTAATGTGAACATGATTAGATTTTACCAGACCGAGATCGAACCGCGAACGAACCGTGACCGACCTTATAGTGTGGATCCAGCCTTAAGGTTGGTTTCACAGGCGCACCTATAGGGATAGCATTGTAACAGCTTCCCTACAGCAAGAACAGTCTTAATAATATTATAACCGTGTATTTCACATTTATAATACCAGCCGTAGATATCACTAACTAACCCAGAAGGTGTCTATTCATCCTGTTTTTGGGCTGTTATTTGTAATAACTGGAGGGGTTTATTTCTCATCTTGTCTTGATTAGGCACATTAATGTTTCAATGAAAACCACAAATCCAAATTAAAGTTCGTTTATTTTTATCAACACAAAAAAACATCTATTTCGTATTACGTTCTTTTCACAGTTCCTATTTTATCCATAGATTAAAAACTCAGGGTACAATAGTGTTACCATTACTATGGTATTGAAGTTTATAAATCTAACATGTGTATTTTAATGAAATCTTGTTTCTTTTTGTTGCAGGTAAGAGTCCCTGATACCCGCATGGCATGTTGTAAACGAGTAACATTCTCACTACCACGGTAAGCTTTATTTTTTTTGCGGTTATGGGTTTTTATTTAAGATTTGTTTCTTATATTTTTTTTTTAGTTATTCATTTATATCTGTGTAACGTACTGCGTTTATTGGATTTCTTTTATTTTTTTAGTTATATTTTTTTTGACTTGATTATTATTATTTTTGCTTTTTAAGCTTGCCCAAAAAACAATATTCATATTCAGACTCATACAGTTAATTTATTTAATGATACTGTATAAAAAGTACTCTATTTCCAAAATATTTTTTCTAGTTGATTTTAACATGGTCTAGAAAGAAAAACAATTCGTGTGTGCCATCGACTTAATTTTGCTCAGAAATTGAGTTTGTATTAAAATTTTAAAAACATGATTAGCAGTAACAGGATTTTATGGCTTTACACATATAAATTTTGTTTGTCCTCTAAGCTTTGCAAAATAGGATAATTCCTCTCCAACATCAACCGTTCACCTGTTAAGTCAGGTGAACTGTTTATACCACTTGTTATTGGAGCGGAATGAGCGAAGCTCCCATGGATCAGCTTCAATGACGAAATGTATTTGACGCCATAACTCTATGAGTTCTTAGCCGATTTTTGTTTTTTTTGTATTGAATCGAACCAACAGGTTTAGGACTAGATCGTGACGGCAAAATGTAAAATACGCAAAAATAAAAAAGTTATGACCAAAAAACATTGGCTACCAAAAAGTGCGTGCTTTTTGAAAGTTTTAATTCTTATGGAATTTTAAAATTTACTTATCCATGATACAATGTAAGGTGCTAGCGGAGCTTTATGCTGAGCGACTGCATCGACCTAGTAACTTCAGCGCTGACTATGATATATTTAATTGTAGTAACCTTTCTTTCAAGAGATCCGTATAAATAATAAGAAAATACAATCTTTATTTTTGTGAAAATTTTAACTATGTGTCTTTAAACATGTAGGTGTATAGTTGTTTGCCTTTCTATCTAATGCTGTGCACATTTGTAATTGGGTATAGGCATACACTTAGATTTTTTCTTTATTGTACATTACTTTGTCTGGTATCTGTTATTGTCCCTTTTTAAATATAAATAAATTTATTTTAAATAAATGATCTTTAATAACATAAATAATTGTTAGCACAAATAGTAGTTTGTAAACAGTAATAAACATTAGAAAAACATGCTGATGATACACTAGTAAGAAGTTATGTTAAAGTTCAGCGTTCTCCTGAGCTTTCTAAATTATCATGAACTTTTGAAGGCATACTTTTGAAGATGATAATGGACTCACCTTTTTAAAGCGATCTTAAAAAGTCTTTAAAAATCCTAGGATTCTCAAGGCTGTTCCAGTTCTATTCGATTTGCGTAAAAAGAAAATGAGTCGCACGAAAAAGCTTTATAGACTAGTATCGATAATTTTTGAGACCAAAAAGTTTTCACATAAATTTTGAGGTTATGTGAAAAAAGTATAAGTACCTACAAAAGTTATAGGTCTTTTTATTACCTACAACTTTGCCATTTAATTTTTTTTCATAGGACTTGTAATTTTGCCGGAAATCGAGATAAACCGTTTTTTACCCTTAAAAGCTCACCCCCTTCCCCTTCCCGACCTCAGATTGCACGTAAATTATTTTTCTTTTTATTTTTTTTATATTCTCTACCTTTTCCAATGGGTTCTATCCTACTATATTTTTTTTTTTTTACTTTTTACCATTTTCAAAATTACCGACCCTGGTCTATTAACGAAACCAAAATGATAAAGTACAAAAACAAAACATTTTATAATAATATACTCTTCTTGTTGTAATAAATTGTCATTTTCCATTATTATTCACAGATTGCATCAAACTAAATAATACATTACGGGAAATCGATTAGATATTCATTCTATAAATTGAAACGTCAAGTCTATCCATTTAAAATTCAATTTGCCTGTATATCTAATACTGACAGAGATACAGAGACAGTTACACAATATATACTTTAATGCAATAGCAATAAAGCTCTTATTAATCAGTTCATTTTATTAATAAGTTCTTGGAGACAGATAACCCCTTTATTATGAAATTCGTATTTTTATTATTTTTGTCTGACAAGACTCTTTTCCTTTGACATAGAGATTATTTTTCTTTGCTTTAATATGCTGATATTATGTAGCAAGTATTGATAGCTTTACCAATTTGTTCATATTCCCTTATAAGGTAATTCATAAAACTTTGTGATGAGAGTGAATTTTTACAATGCACGCTTTCACCGACACCTAAAGGCGACACGATGAAGTTAGCCGCTAATTGTCTTAAGTTGTCAAGAACTGATAACTATATTCAAGGTATTATTCAAATATTTATGTGTAACAAATTTCGCTTGTCTCCCTCCTACTACTTAACGGTTCAACCGATTCGAACGAATTTTGGCATGAACATACATGATTATAACCTGACGGACATAGGCTATGTAAAATAAATATAGACTGTACCATGGAGGAATAATCACCAAACGAAAAATTCAAAAGCTGATCACAGCCAAACCGCTGATACTACATTGATGAAATTTGGCGCCAAAACTCACATCGTGGTGGTGACTAGTAACAGCAGCATGTATTGCAGACCTAGTATATGGTGGTTAACAATAATCTATAAATAACAATTTTATATTATAAAAATATTTATACCTATTTTATTTCGACATAATTCGAATATGAGAATAAAGTTTGGGATATTTAAAGAAACTTCATATTTTCCAAAAAAATTTTTTACTTACTAATTATGCATCAGTAGTTTTGGTTCCAATTTTGTGATACGTACCGCTAAGGCGTGGAACTCTTTACCTGAGTCTGTGTTTCCTGACAAATACAATTTATCAAGTCAGGAGTGAATAGGTATCTTCTAAACAAGCGCGTCACATCCTCGATCGCATCGTCGCTTACCCTTAGGCGAATGGTCAAACGCCTACATTTTTACTTAAAAATAAAGTTATTTACATGATTATTAATCATTACCTATTTTCTAATATGTTTAAACACTTTGCTGAAAGCTTTTAGCTAAATTTGAACAATACTATTGAATTCAGGGTTGGCTACAACTTTTAAGTCATGTTGAATCTACGAGAATATGTTATGGATTATTAAATTACGCCATAACTTTGCTTCTTTTCGTGTAACGATTGTACGCCACAGCGTATTTTCGGTTAGTGTGATTTGTGTCGGTAGTTATATATTCACTCTGAGGTTTTCAATGAAATTGCGCGTACCGTTTGGCAGCTCAATAAAGTATGAACGAGTGTAGCTATATTCGGCGTTTTTTATGTATATAAAGTGTAGGGATGTCGCTGAATTTAGTTCATTTTAATATCGCTGTCTGTATGGGCGCTAGGGAAGTAATCTAAAACTCCATAGATCGGGAACACACGTAAAGGCTATAAAAATATTATAAATTTCCAATATTAGTTTATAAGAAAATTAAAGGAGTATTTGTTGGAAAACTGTTATTACACTATGCCGTCGTTTTCCGAATATCCTCAACGATAGTTAAAAAAAAGTCATGTGGTGTCGTGGGACACCGGATAGCAACGAAGTTCCTTATTATAAAAATATTAATTTTAAGTACTATTCGAGGTATAAATAAAATAATAATTCGGGTATATATTTTTTATTATGATTTTTTTTATCGATAAAAAGCAAAGAAACTACTTCACAAAATTATCTTAAGACGTTTATTTTATTAATAATGATTTATAAAAATATATAATAGCAATCATCAAGTAGACTATACATTAGAAACTGTATAGCCATCCCACATAGACTATACTTAAAAATCTTACGCTTTTTGTTTAGTGCTACGGACGTTTTTTCTCTGTTAGGGTACCCCTCCGTGACCGGCAGCTGCATTGCACTTGGCCCTCAGGCGTGCGGGGTGTTCAGGGCGCCACGGCTCACCCCGTTGCTCCGTCCCTCACGGAGCATAGGCGAGGTCCGTCCACGAGCGCGGACCCACACTGGTTCGGGTCGCGGAAGAAGCCGTAAGGGGCCACGCGACCCCCACCACTGTGTTGCGGGACGCCGCAGGGTTTTAGTGGGTAGGCCTCCAAGCCTTTACCGGGCACTAGGCCGGGTAGGGGCATGGAGGAGAGTCCCACATATCGTATTTCGTGCTCTCCCGGCACGAGCGAATGCGTAATGCATTTACTGCGAAAAAAAAAAAAAAAAAAAGGGTACCCCTCCTTAAGGAACTCCGTTCAAAATAAAATATAATGAAAAAAAATTGTATCTTACTTTTACTATTGTACTGTCCTAACGGAATTCATGATATTACTTGCTTTAATATTACCACCATAACTCTGGAATAATAAATATATATGTATTTGTTTTACCAGAAACATGGAAATTCATTTTCCTAACGAATGCAGTCTTTTTTCCGTTTATGCACGTTATATTCGGTTGCTTTGACTGAAAACGTAGTAGCGACGACGCTCATAGTAAGATATATACTGACATGTTTGGTATATGTATACAGTTTAAGCATGTCAGGGATCGCGTAACTGGGCGGGCTATAATAAATGGGAAGAAATGAGAGCTATATTAAACAAGGTATCTTTTTAAGGTGATAAAAAGAACACAAAAATATAGTACTCTTTAAAATAATTAATTTCGTAATGTTAATAAATTATATTTTTATATTTTTTTTATTTTTAAGGCTCCGATATTTCGATTCAGTTTTATGCGCCATCGTTACGAAACAATACGTCAAGAGTAAAAAAAAAGTGTACGGCGCTGCGGCGCAGTATGCGTAATGCATTTCAAATAAAATAAAATGTATGCCAGCTCCTACGCACGACTGGAGTTTACTCCTTAAAAGCGATTGTCTTTGTTCAGGTACAGAAAATAATACTATGAAACTTCAAAACAAAAGTGAAAAAAAAGTAATGTTGTCATTTAATTATAAAATTTTACTCTTTAAATTTTTTTCATACTGGGCGACTTATTTCTTCTAAATCATCCAAAAACATGGTCAAAATTCCGATATACCTAATAATGAACGTTTATTAAAATATTTATAAATCGAAATTTACCAAGAAACCATATCAATCAATTTTAAAAGCTTTTCCAATATATTTTTGTATCTGACAACCCTTGGAGCGGTTTGACGTTAAAAGGCTTCGCGTCGGTTCCGTACATGTGTAGAAATTAATCGTTGCGTAACCCTCCGTTCAGTGAACCTTATAGAAGCCCTTTTTCCCAACTAGGTTGAAATCTAGGCTATTTAAGTAATGAAAATAATGTATTTTCAGTAATAGCAGACAAAGGGTTTATTATTAGGGTTATCAATCACCTTTTTAGGGTTCCGTACCTCAAAAAGAAAAAACTGTAATCATATAGGATCACTTTGTTGTCCGTCTGTTTGTCAAGATCCTCTTGCGCTAAGAAATCATCGTAAGACGTTTCGATCGTTTTTTTAAACTGATGCTGGCCCAGTCTTTCTTTTTGCTCATAATATTAACAATATCAGTGTTCAGCCAATTTTGACTTTAACTTTATTACCTTATATATAAAAAACAATATTTGTTTTTTCATATTTTATGGACTGCCGCACGGTACATCAGATTGCGATAAAACTTTTGAGTCTTATTGCTTTCACTAAATTTTTTTTTTTTCTGAAAGTTTAGGATCTAAAACGCTAAGTACGACTCTTTGGTATATCAACCATATATCGGTGGAGCCTTTTTGTAATTCTGGTTGTCCACTGAAATTATGGGCACGGCGGAACAAGGCTGTGCACACTCTCCGAAATGTATCCTATAAAAAACGGCTAGGCTAGCTACCTTCCGTCTATGTTCAGCTAAGGTTTTTCAGCTTGTTATTAAAAAGATCGTCATTGCAGTCTACTCATCTCGCAATGTGGGCTATTGACTGCTGAATCATAGTATACTGTGATAGCAATTTCTCATTATTTTATTAATATTCTACAAGCTGACGCGGCCACGCGTTGCTGTGGCTCAGTTATTATAAATTAAAATGAAACCTATCCTATGTCCTAAGTCTAATGAAAAACAAATCATTGAAATCGGTTGAGTACTTTCGGAGTTCATCGAAGTCAAACACAGTGACAGGGAACTTTTATATATACATATATATATATATATAGATTTATCATTAAAAGTGCTTAATGGATTGTGACGAAATTTGTGAGTTTTTAGAGAGAAAAAAATTTATATATATTAAAGCAGCAGCAACGTTTGGATCTATCTTATTCCATTGTAATAAAGGTTATATTATTTAAACTGTAAATATAGCTTGATGTCGAATGTAAATTAATCACGAATTCATGATTTAACTTTAATTTTAATAATTTAACCATCACATTAAGTTATAAATATTTTAATAAAAGAAATGTTTCACTAATTTTTATAGCCATTTTAAATAATTGCCGGATTCAATAAAACTTCTACAGAAAAGTTATCTGTTTTAAATCAAAAACTTGTCTTTTTTTAAACAGCTATAAACCAAAATCTGTCAATTACCGATGGTAGTGTAGCGATTCATCGATATCCTCGACAGATTAAGATATATAGCACTTGGCGACATTGCCAATGCGTGTAGAGGGCTAAAATATCGATAATAACGACAGTATCGATAGTCTTAAATTATTTGGCATACCATGCAAACACAGCTTGTACTGATAAATCATATAATAACTACTAGCTTTTGCCCGCGGCTTCGCTCGCGTTAAATTCGGGGTAGCTATGTTCTGTTCTGTTCCCCTTTCCTGAACACAGAAGAGAACTCGGAACAGAATTTTACACGTTATTTATTTTATTTTAACACACTACTATAGACTATATTATAAGTCTTTCCATTTGGGATCGAAAAATTAAATCGAAAGTAATTAAATCAATAGACAAATAACAGAGTATAGGTACCGTATGCACTAAAACCAAAGTGTAGTTTATTCATAATAGGTTTTGCCCTTATACTTTTACATGTAGACAACCATAGCGCGTTGTAAAAACGAACACTGCCATCTGTTATTAATTTTTGAACTAAACAATTAAACCTATCGTGAACATAATATACAATAAACATATCAGCGCCATCTATCGGAATCCATGAGTTACAGTTATTTATGTTTATAATGTTTATTTTCTCAAAATCTGATTGATTTATGGTAAGATTTAATGTTTTTAATATTGTTTTATTTAATTCGTTTTAATTAAATTATTTTATTATTCGTTTGTATTAAAGAACCTGTTCTAATTTTGCGGAGTCTCACACACATTTCCATCCCCTATTTTAGTGGCTGGGAGAGGATTTCTAAAAAATGGCAGGTTTTTTCGTTAGTAACAAAGAGTCTGTGTGCCGATTTTAGCTTCCTGCCTTGAAAAATGCGAAAGGTGTCATATAAAATTTCACCCCCTCTTTTAAGGGGTTAAGTGCAGATTTAAAAAAAAAATGATGGGAGATTTTTTTGGTAGTCATAAATAGTCAGCATACCAATTTTTAGCTTTCTACCTTGAAAATTGCGGAATGCTCCATACAAACTTCCATCCCCCATTTTTGGGAAGTGGGGGGGTCAGAAAGGGGCAAAAAGTAGCCTATGTTACTCTCCATCCCTTCAACTATCTCCACTTAAAAAATTACGTCAATTCGTCGCTCCGTTTTGCCGTGAAAGAAAGACAAACAGACAGACACACTTTCCCATTTATAATATTTGTATGGATTGTGTATAATTAGAGCAGTTTAAGTAGTTGACATATTTAAATAAACACCTTTTACCGGATACAAGATGCGTCTGTTTTTTAAATCTTAACGGCATTTAATAACAGGCTCACATCTCCTTTAAAGAAGAAACGTTAGGAATAAATATAAAAACAAACAAAAATAAATGCATCGTGTATCCAGTGATTTTATTTAAATGTGCGAGAGTGTAATGTGTAATGCGCTGTGTTCGAGCTAATAGTCGCATAATTTTAACAGTAATTAATAAAAAACTCGATAACTTCGATCACTAATCCTATAATCTGCTAATGCAAAAGTTTATTGTTTTAAACTTTCATGATCACTAATATTACTATAATGCAAAAGTTGTCTAACTTACGCAGTGTTATAAGTCTTGATAGTACAAGAAAAGTATATTTAAATGTATAACTATGTATATAATGTAATACATGAAAAAGGGAGATAAAAACAGCCCTTGCCGAGTTTCTTGCGGCTTCTTCTCGGAAGGGCCTCACAGATTCCGACTGGTGGTAGACTCAATAGTGTACACTGTAATCGTAGTGAAAATCTACTAACTAAATAAAATGCAAAATAAAACAATTTTGATTTACATTTACAAACTTAGTTAGGAACGTGCCCGATTAATTTGCCATTGCCTTAGGCATCGCCTGTGATCACGACTCCTGTAAAGGAGTCGAAACGTCAGGATTAAATATAAAATAAATTATGCGCAAAATCAAAGTAGAGGTCACGCATTTTTGTCATTAGGGTTTTAAGAACTTTTTATTTTTTTCTAGGAGTGCAACGCCATAGGTAGAATGGGTTATAACTTACCACGAGAATCCAGTGTGGACTCGTATTCGAGTTACTACAACTTTGACCGATCCGATGACCGGCTATTGTCTATGTTGCCTAACTTACGAAATCGCAAGCCGAACGCACGAACACCGTCATCATCAAACTTGTCAGTGACTTGTATTTTTTTAATAATTGTGATTTTATCGATAACACATAATGTCCCATCCCTAAAGCGAGTGTGGTAATGGCGATACGTTATCCCCATCCGGCCGCCCACGCGCCTCCAATCATAATCATTGCACATTCTCCCCGCGCTTATGAAATATATATAAATTTATAAATGTAAACCGAGCTTGTGAAATACCAGAACACCTTTTAAATGATTATGGGACATATAATTGTAAGTATTAAACAAAATATTGTTATCAGTACATTATATAATAATACTTTGTGCGTTTGTTACCATATATAGTTACCATAAGCCTAAGAATAACAGTTTTTATAATCAGTTAAGTTAAGTTTTACTATAGCAACGTGTTAACGTTACCATAGCAACGCGTGGCCGGGTCAGCCAGTTTAAATAAAACAAATTATTTGATTTAAATACGCTTGATTTATTTTAATCCTGACGTTTCGACTCCTTTACATGAGCTGTGATCAAAGGATGACTAAGGCAATAGTCGTCATTTATTTTTGACTACCTTCACAATATTTTAATCGGGCACGTTCCTAACTGTTAAAATTTATATCAATCAACTACAAACAAATCAATACAATTTTGTAAGTTTTAATGTTTTAGTTCTAAATTAAATCACAGATAATCCATTGCTTAGTCTAAGCTACTTTTTACCACTATTTTCAAGTTAAAGTATACATTTAAAATGCGTTAATGTAAATTACTATCTTTTACCTACGGCTTTGCTTGCATTAATTTAGACTACCGACTACTAGTCGTTTTTATTTCTAAGGAACACTTCCAAAAAAATTGTCCTTTTCTGTACCCCTGATAACGAGTTTGCAAAATTTCATAATGATCGGTTGCTTACCAAAGGTGTGAAAGTGTGATAGACAAACAAACTCACTTCTGTATTTTTAATATTAGCGAGGATATTGGTTTTTCACTATTTATTCAGATTTTTTCTGGTATGGTTTACTTACATTAGTGTAAATAATTTACTAGCTAAGTTAGTATTACTTAAATTATTATTTGAAATGAAATAAAAATAACTTTTATCACAAGCACCTGAAATAAGTTGTTTCGAATCGTCCAACATTTTTATCTACCCTATTACCTACCTACCACCCATTCAGGATCAGGACGTATGTTAACTGACAAGAAGAATTGGTGCAAAAAACTCGTCAGCGCAAAAGTAACGACATTTGCAATAATCGTCACTGGACATAATTGGTTGGCAATATTGTATTCCATTGAAAAAAGTATCATTTCGTAAGGAAAAACTGCTTTTGCACAGCAATATCGGTACTCTTTCTGAACTATAACGCCTACACTTATTTTCTTAGCAATACCGCTGATACTTTTCTTTATTGGATTATCTCTCACTAAATTCTTAAAACAATTATTTTAAATAAATTATCCTCGATATATGAATGTAAGGTAGATGCAAGGAAGTGTCGGAGTCAGGTACGTCTTTTTTTTCTAGTAAATAGGCAGGTGCTTGACCACTATCTCGCCTAATGGTACGCATCACAAAATTGGAACCAAATCGCCTTAGTGCTCTTTGGTATATAAATCATATAATGGTGGCGTCTATTTGTATGTATGGTTACCACAGATGTCAGGTACAGTTAATATAAAACTGTTTCTGATAATTAGTATACATTTCTATAATAACAATTAAAATATTTTTTACATTCACACCAATCAGCCTACCCAAAATAAGGAATCCGAGACGACCGTTTGGTACAACGGTAGCGATCCTGGCTTTCGCACTGACGGTCCTGGGTTCGAACCTAGAAGGGACAGATATTTATATGATGAATACGAGCATTACTATCTGAATCATGGGTGTTTATATTTATTTCTATGAATATTACATACATATCTAGGTATATATCATATACGTATGTCTATCCGTTACCCTAGTATCCATAACTTAAGCCTTACAGTGCTTACTTTGGGCTAGGCTAATTGGTGTGAATGTAAGAAATATTTATTTATTATTTATTTATAAGGCTTATGTTATGGATACTAGGGTAACAAATAGATATACATATATGTTACATAGATACGTAGTATTTAAACAAAATACCCCTGACTCAGGTACAAAAGCTCGTATTCACCACACAACTGCCCCGTTCGGAAATCGAACCCAGGACCGTAGGTGGGTAGCAGGATCACTACCGTTACACCAAACGATCTTCAAACAACAAATAAAATGATAAGGTCAAACTAAAGTAACGAACTCGATATAAATATTAAGCTATGGCAATTTTCGCACTATAGGCGATGTAACGTTTACCAGCTTGTTGTGCACAGATGGCAACAAAGCACCACGGACTTTTATTAAAGGCGTTTAGTTGGCGGACAGCCAGCACACAGCGATTAAACTATGATTCAGTAAAAAATATGATACGCAGTAGTTCGGTACTTTTTTGATAACTCATTAAATATTCTAGCTGACACGGCCAAGCGTTGCTGTGGCTCAGTTATTAAAATTTGTATCATAAATTAAAATGAAAGCTATCCTATGTACCAAATTGGAACAAATCCAGCAAAAGAAAACATCAAATTCGATGGAGTAGTTCAGAGTCTACCGCGGTTAAACATTGTGATAGGGAATTTATATAATCTATAATCTAAGGTCACAAATTTGTTGTTTGGCTGTCCGATCTTTTTCCCGCTCATTTTCCATTTTATCAATAACGTTACCATAGAAACGCGTTAACCGCAAGTAGTTCGTCTACCGGACGCTAGATGGCGCTAACGGAAAAATATTTAATAATAGAAAAAGTTTAAAGAATTTTGTCCACCCGTGCGAAGCCGGGACGGGCCGCTAGTAATAATAATTCTTACAGTCACATTAATTAACCTAGCCGAAAGTAAGCACTGTAAGGCTTGTGTTATGGATACCAGATAATCGAATATACATACGTATATGACACGTAAATAAGTTATATTCATAGAAATATTTTTAAATACCCATGACTCAGACAAAAATGCTCGTATTTATCACACAAACATCTGCCACTTCCGGTACTCGAAGCCAGGACCGTTGGCGCTAAAGGCAGGATCACTACCGTTGCACCAAACAGTCTTCATATCTTCTTTATATATGTAATTCTTCTGTGAGTGTGTATGTCACTGAACTCCTCCTAAACGGCTGGACCGATTTGAATGAATTTTTTTGTGTGTGTTCAAGGGGATCTGAGAATGGTTTAGATTCACAAATCAGTCCGGCAGATGACGCTGCAGTCGGCACGGCACGCGTGGCCGGGACAGCTAGTATATATATATATAAATATATGTTGTCTAGCATCTGAAACATTGTTCTGAATCCAAGTTGTGTAGCTAAGACACTTGTATTATGGAAATCAGGAATAACGATGGTTTCCTTATCACTGTGACCGAATTATAGTCCTGCCATGCACGAAGACATGCCAATACCGAATTTTTTTGGGGTAGGTTTCCATCCACCAATATCCGTCTCTCGGTTAAGATGGTGATACAATATAATAAAAATCCCAAAAAAAAATCCGTAAATATTCAAAGGAATCGAGATCGTATCTCATTAGCCAACCTTGTCGGTTATTCAAATATGAATCTCCTTGCCTTTACCGCGCCATATATGGAAACTGACACAAGATCAATGTTACGGCACGTAGTTAGTTATACAACTTGATTTTTTATTGGCATAACCGATATTTTTTATAGTCTTTACTTTAATTGTATTATAGATTTTAAACACTATTTATATTCTTTATTGTCACATACATGTGGAGATAGTTTTACATACGACCTTAGTTTAGGTACAAAGTAACACGTAAAAGCGTAGCAAATTTTAATTTGCTTCGAAAGGATGGTAAAAAAATTATGAAATTTAAATAAAAAACCTTCCTTTTAGTTCGCACGGTTGGTGGGACGCTTAAAAAGGTATTTTCTGTTCCAAAATATTTACAATTTCAGAATTTTTACTCCATTCGAGTAGATTCCACTCGAGTAGAGTGAAGTGTGTATGCGGCTTGCTTGCGTCATAATAAAAAAAGCCTAATAAAAGCCGAACGGTCCGGACGCAGTCTAACTGGCCCGGACAAAAGATCAAAAGATCAAAAAGCCTTACACTGTCTGGCTTTAGCCGGACGGATGGCAACACTATCTGTAACTATAGAACTCTCATAAGTAGCCTCGGTGGCGCTCAATTTTAACACAAGAAGCTCGAATGTCCAGTGGTTAACGCGTCCAGCCTGCGATTGCGAAAGCTACGGTTTACGCAAAAGCCGGTTAAAGGATGGATGTCCAAAAAATGTCTATTCTCGAGCTCCTACATGCTTCGGAACACAGTCTTTGGGACTTTGCTAATTCTTCACGTATTATTTCCGGTCCAGTTACTCACTACACACACATTCATGTAGCATCTGTATACCGCACCCATAGGTCCAGAGTGCGAAGACCCGGTCTATTCAATGTGCGCTTTACCAGGTACAGGCACGTACCTGGGCGTTTCTCTCCCCCACGACACGGCGTACCATAGCCGAGGTCCGAGCCCTTAGAGGCGCCCTATGGCACCCAGTGCCCCCTTTCCGGCTAGAGCGCCGTAGTGATTCTATGTTGGTTCGGAGACTCGCTCATGGGAGATGCCGTCCAGCTAGAAAACCACTATGGTGGCTCGCTACTTTCTCCTTGAGGTCCATTTAGGGATTTCGCCGTCCCAAAGCCCGGTTTCGTTGTTAAGGTCATCTGCGACCAACATCAATTACACATAAAAAAAAGTATTATTTCCGGTTAGTCAGACTTTAAAAAAATGTATCACATGTTTAATTGATCTCCCACAGCGAATATCGTTCCATTAGTGTTAGTTATATGACTTGACTATATATGGTATTATTTCTAATACCATATACTGCTAGTGCACACACGCTTCCGGTATCTTTCCATTCGATCATTCTCGTGATATTATTGAAATATACCTCGACCTCTTGATTAATTGTTTTTTTTTTATTGAAATTAAATGAAAATATCTTCCGTTTGGGAATAAATTTGACATTTCCAATTTGGAACGGTTGTGGATAAGTAGCCTGATCCCTCAATTACTGGACAAAGACTTCGTTTGATGTTTAACTGGTAACTGATGGAATACAATTTTATAATTATACTTTATATTATAATTTTATACAACACTGTCACCTATAGATAACAATGAATGTGAACTAATAACTTAGGATTTTTTTAATTGTTAAGGATGTTTTATCAAAAGTTTTTTATTTCTTACTTCCATGTTTTAAGTTTACTGACTGCAGGATTTTTTTGTGTGTCTTATATGTTTGCTATCTAGGAATGTACCTAGTCAAAGGAAATAAAGAGATAAACTTTATATTTAGAACGTAGTTAGAGAATTAGATCGTGTACAACACCCCATTTTACTTGGCCACGACGTACAAAATGCTTCGACAGCCGCTCAAAATCACTCCTTCGTTCCCAGCTACCCGAGCCTCGTAAACGGTGTAAATCGCGAGATCTTCAGCTAATTTACGAGATTCCCGATACATACTTTAGGCAAATATCGGAACTCTGACAAATTCGTAGTTAAATCCTCACGAGTGAAGACAACTATCCTGTGGTTCATTGGGTTCACCGATTATTTCAATACAAATTGATCGATTTGCCCACTTATCATTGCATAACCGACCATGTTACTTTAATTTACGATTGTGAATGTCTTTGACTATTTAATGGTCCAATCATGTCTGCCCTTTGCTATGGAAATGAATAAGATAATTTGCTTGTTACGATGTTGTGATCCTGTTACGGTTATGGGCATAGGCTTATTTGGACTTGTTTAAAATTCAATCCTGTATTTATATTTGGTTCTTACACTTCCGCGCACATTACACATTAGAATAGAACACTTTTTTACGGACTTTTGCACATGCGCAAAAATCCGTAAAAAAAGTGTTTTATTCTAATCCTGTATTTTAATTTGTAGCATAAACTTTCATGTATGTATGATATATGTATATTTTGTCTGTTGTCTGTTATTGTGCCTTTATAAAAATAAATAAATAAATTGTACTTGAACAATAATAACATTTATTTATTCCGAATAATTTTCTCATGGTTTGGTAAAACATATCGATAACATCAATATCCCTATCATGAGGCTTGTGACTTCCCCAGTGATAAATGCATTTGTGCCTGATTTGTGGGTATTTAAATGTATTTTATGAATATTACATATCTTGGTTGAGAGCTTTAAGAAGTATAGTTGCCGTGAATTTGATGTGATAAGAGAGTGGTATGGTGTCGAAGAAGATATAGTGACAAAGATAGAAAAAGGGAAGCTTAGATGGTTTGGAAATGTAGAGAGGACGGACGAAAGAAGATTAACAAGACAAATATATGAGGCAAACGTGCGTGGGCAAGTCGGTAACGGCAGACCAAGGCGAACTTTCAGGGACCAAATAGAGGATGTCCTGAAAAAGGCCAGGACAAAAGCACCCTTAACCGACGAACTTGTATGAAGAGGATGACGAAAGTTGAAGAAGCTAGAGATGAATTTCGAGATTGTGGTAAATGGCTATCTGTGATATCTCTCTCTTGGGGGGGTGATTTTATATATGTATGTAGTATCGTATATGTATGTCTTAAACTGCTTACTTTGGGCTAGGCAAATTGGCGTGAATGTTTAAAAAATAAAGAGTAAGGGATTAAACGTTATTTCATAGTTTAACTGCTTAAAATTAACTTGTCTCATGTGCCAAATGGTTTTAATTGACCTACTTTACCTAGAACATTTTCAGTTAGCACTTGGAATAATTGAACGCGGCTGTCAAGGTCCCGGTAGCTTAATTGGCAGACTTTTATTTAGAATGGGTTCGCTCTTCATCCCAATCAAGCCCGGGGGCCAAGACAGCAACCACGATGGAACGAGTTAACACAGAAGGTGCCTATTCACCCTGGCTTTAAGTTTCACTCCTTTACTGTGCGCATTATGAAAGATGTTGAGAACGCTTGGTGCGACAGGTAGGAACACCAAGAAAGGGTGGCCTTAATGTCGACATGCCCTGACATTATGCTAAGCCGGGGACTTTTTCACCACTGCAGTGCAGTTTACTAATCTCTGTAATCTATTTTTTTTATTGTTTGTCACATTTATTGTAAAGATTTGCATTGCTGTGTGTGAAATAAATAATTTCTATTCTATTCTTATTGAAATTGTATACTTGTATTCTTTTATCGCCTCGTCAATTGAGATTGCCAATGACTCGTAATTCCAAGTAATTTTCAATTCGTACCTATTCGAAATGTCGTAATATAGTATTATTGTGTTATTGCAACATGCTGTATGAGGGGGCGCGCCGCCGTTGGTGGTCGGTGCAATAAAGGGTTATAGCTAGCTCTTTATTCCCTAATGACTCCAGTAATTGATACTTAAAGTTGCTGACATACCTTATAAATAATAGACACTTAATTTATCTCAAAACAATTTAAGGAAGAAATAACCATTCTCTTATAAAAGTCTTGTAAAATGTTTTTTAGAATTTTCAAGTGTCATTTGGAATCCTCTTCGGTCTAATTATTTACTACGTATGAAATCTTTTAGCGATCTTTTACACGACACTTGTCCTGCAAGTATGGGTTTAGGAAAAGAGTTCCTTATATAGAACGATTAAAGCAATATTAATTAGATGAACTTACCAAATAGCCGATTTATATTTTCTACACGGAATAATGAGTTGAAAAATCAGTGATTCCGTTTATTGGAAAGAATAAAATTAAAAGGTCCAAATCGACCACCACAGCGACGGCCTATTACTAATCTATTTTTTTTTGCCCAAATGTCGTACAGATCTTGGTGGGATTTCGCCATTATTAAGAATATTTATTACATTTAGCTATGTAAACGAAACGAAGCATGTTTGGAAAACACTAGGCCCGCATGGTAAGTTTTTAGCCCATTTTTCTATGGAATTGACTACATTAGGGTGTTAATTTCTGTTACGTTATGCATATTTTGCGGAATAGAGCTAGATATATTGATTTTATATATCTGTAATAGGTGCAGTAGCTATATGTTCTAGCTATCCCCGCGGCTTAAGACTAACTATTAAAAATTATATTTCCCTCCCTCGGGAACAGTACTTTTTCTAGATGAAAGGTACCTTATGTCCTTTTGTGTACCTGTGATAATGTGTATGCAAAATTTCATGATATTCGGTTGAGCAGTTTTGTAGTGAAAGTGTAACAAACAGACAAACTCAATTTCGTATTTATTTATTAATTTCAATATAATATTGACCCATCAAAAACACATTGATAAACAACAAGCAAAGTCAATAAACTGAACGATAGCAAGAAATAACAGAGTTGAGGTGATTATGCGGAGTGGTTTAACGTTTGCCGGTTAATTAGACGTGTCAAGGTCGCTTCTCGTCGATGGTAGCTTCAAACAGTTATCACGCCTTTTGAGGGCACGGTTATGAAATGAATGTTATTTGTGGAAATTATTACTGCGAATGATATGTGTTACATTTACAGTATGCGTTTGGTTAGGTTCCGATTAATAATTAATTCTTACACTTCCACTCCTATTACATATAACGATAAAACCACTGTCACCGGATTAGTGACGCGTTTAATTTTGACGTGATAACGTCTTATAAATCGATGGACGCCGGCTGCACGCATGAATAAGTGTAACGTTCTGCCTGAGCCGAGCGTGCAAGCGAGAGCGCGGACCAAGCGATAGAGAGGCACGATCGGCCTATGCGTTCGACTTGTGGCGCATCTATCTCTCTTCCACTTCATGAAGTGAAAAGTTAATGTGGTTTCCATTGTTTATTGTAAAAACTTAATTATAATTTATCGAAGAAAATAATAAATAATAATAATAATTTTCAATTATCTCCTTTGTATTTATACAAAATAATGATAATTCAGTGATAATAATTCAATTCAATTAAAAAAATATATGCAATTTTTCATCATGGTTTTCTTATGACGCTATCACGTAAAATTATCGTCCGTAAACTGACTTTACCGCCAACCAATTTTTTCTGTTTTTTTTTTCATATTTAATCCTGACGTATCGACTCCGAGAGCATAGGGATTCTGTAAAAGTCGGCTCCTGTAAAGGAGTCGAAATGTCAGGATTAAATATAAACAAATATTGATTACCTGACCCGGCCAGACGTTGCTGTGTTATAAATTAAAATGAAACCTATGATATGTCCTAAGTTGGAACAAATCTAGCAAAATAAAATAAAAAACATCAAAATCGGTTGGGTAATTTCGGTGTTCATTCGCGGTCATACACTGTGATTTTTTATATATATACATAACGCTAGTAAGGATTATTTAAGTCTATATCAAGTTAATGAATTGAATATAGGTAGGTATTTTTATATGCCAACTGTGATACCGCACTCTTCGACACCGCGGTGACGAATAATCGTGAATACCGTAGAGTGGTGTCGTTTTAGGGTGTCCGTAGACTTTCGACAGTTACATAGTTTGTCATTGTATTGCTACTTGGCGTCTGTTCACACCAGAGCACGCAGCAAAATGTGTGATGTGGTTTCCAGTGGAATTAACTAACAGTGAAGAAATGAAAAAGTTCATCAATTATTAAGTTGATTTGTATAACAACTGACTCGTCGCAAGCACATTCATTGTTATCCTCTGAAACTTTAAACAGAACTGTATGCTGAAAATTATGTTTTATACTTCGATGATAAAGTTCAAATTCGATCCAAGTTGTAAGAATATTAATCTCGTCTATTCTTGGATTGACCATTGCTATTTATGTTAACCGCTGTAAAATGACATCTCCTTGACAGCAAATGACAGCTACACTAGCACCATATTATATTAGAGCGGAGCGGATTGGTGGTTTTAAAAATATAAGCTCTAGTGTATATATGCTGAAGCTTGAAAAAAATTTTTTTTATTCATCTCATAGAGCCAAAGTTTTTTTAGTCATAACTTTTGCGAATTTCAAAACACGATCTAGTCCTAAACCTGTTAGTTAGTTAGTTAGTGTTAGTGTTAGTTCGATTCATTACAAAAAATACGAAAATCGGTTATGAACTCATAAAGTTACGGCGTCACATACATTTCGCCATTGAAGTTGAAGCTCGCTCCACTCCAATAATGTCGATTGACGACTGTCAAAGTCATAATTGCAAAACATACGTTTTCGCATTTTTAATGCTATATCGTATGATACATTTTTAATACCATAGTAAACAGACAGACAGACCTTTAGGTGGGCTGTTCGTAAAATTGTGTAACAGAGTTAGTCTTTACACAATTTGTTTGCTATTTTATTAAATCGCATAAGTAACCCGTATCATTTATTTTAAGAACATCTCTATTAATAACAGTTTTCTTATGCGGTCTTATTGTACAAAAAAGTATTCTTAAAAGTTTTGTAATTATTACTTTGTGTCATATAATAAAAAGCTTGAAAAAAACAGCCCTTGCCGAGTTCCTCGTAGCTTCTTTTCAGTACAAGGTCTTCCGACGTAGAACTTACAAGATCATGACGTAATTTTGACGTTCAATAGGAATAAATATCATTTTAAGTTTCTTTTTATCGTATCTTTCAACAAAAGCTTTTGATTGCTTGATTTTTAAACCTTAATCTACTTTACTATAAAAAATATAACTTGTTTTAGGAGTCAAATGCGTAAAACGGTGTGCGGTCAGATGATACTTGAGCAGACCTGTTGTACATCAAGCGTTTTTATGCTCTTAATGTTTTTAATGACTTACCTACAAGATCGAATGTAATACTTTCAAAGTGTAAAACAATGGATATAAAAAGAAATTATTTCTTATTATTATTGTTATATTAATGTATAGCCCGTGTTAAAAGCGTTCGGTCGGCCTAATAGCAAGTGCACCTAACCTACATGAGTCACAGTAATAAATCATACAGTTAGCTGACCTCGGTGGGGTTGTTGAACAGTTTCCGTGTATGTTTGTCTGTTGCATTCTTGGCAACGGCCGTTGTTGATGTGTCTGTTGTAAGAAACATGCGTACAGTCACGAACAATAAAATGAACATACTGTAGAACCGTGTCTCACTAAATCGGTCGAAAGCAAAGAGGTCAACAGATCAGAAATAAGTAATTGATCTAATGTGACATGGTTCTATGGTGTATACACCTTTTTGGTCGTGACTATACGCACGTTTCTTTGTACTACTTACTTATACGTTGTAAGTTAGAGTGATATTAAACGAGCCTTCGATAAATTATTATGATAGAAAAATACTAGAAAAATCGACTCGGGTCACAAGTGAATTCTCAGTCGGGAGTGTTCACAAGGCTCGGTAGCTCAATTGGGAGAGCATTGGATTTGGATCGGATTTCCAAAGGTTGCGGGTTCGATTATCGCATGAGAATTCACTTGTGACCCGAGTCGTTTTTTTCTAGTATTTTTCTATTATAATAATTTATCTTAAAAGATCGCATTGAGAAGTGCATAAACTAATTGAAAACTAGCGACCCGCCCCGGCTTCGCGCGGGTGCAATGCTCTACTATATTATGCATGTATTATACATATAAACCTTCCTCTTGAATTACTCTATCTGTTAAAAAAACCGCATCAAAATCCGTTGCGTAGTTTTAAAGATTTAAGCATACATAGGGATATAGGGACAGAGAAAGCGACTTTGTTTTATACTATGTAGTGATATAGAGCTTACGATATCCTTATTTAGATGTTGGTTGAAAAAAAAAAAGAAATTTATGTGTTCAGTAACTTCAGACTTTATGTGTTTATGTGTCACAGAAATTTATGTGTTCAGTAAAAAATTATACCAAGTAAAAGGTACAATTTTTTTAGATTTAAAAATCTGCCACATAAACGCGTAAATAACAAAAAATATATTATTAAATCAATATGGTTACCAAAGTTGTCTCATTAGCTATCGCATGAAATGGTAAAAAAAGCCTTCGCAGGTTTACTACCGTGAGAATTGTGTTTAAGCAAAGTAAGTTTACACATTAAATCAGTAGGACTTACAGGCCATGGCATACAGACATTGAAAGTTATCGTATGAAAAAAAAAGCATGCGCTCTTCGTTTATTTTCATTGTTCGTCATACGAAGCTCAACCAAAATAGTAAAAATCCGACTGTTCTAACTAAATTCTCTAGAGAAAAATGTGAAATTATTCCCTGATATATTTTGCTATTATAGTTTTATACTTTCTGAGTCTAAGTTAAAAGTCTACGGTTAATACCCCGTAACTTTCCTGTAAAATTAGTCTCTAAATTTACAGGATAGCGAAAAAACCTGTTATATTCTTTATTACTACGTCTTTATCTGATTAAACTATAATTTTGAAGTGAAAACTTCTTTAGCATCGTTGTGCAACAGTAAAAAGAGACCGACACATAAATTCACAATATTTAACGTAGGAGATAGGAAGCATTATACAGTGTCTCTTTGAAACGAAAAAGTGACAATAAAAAGAGACAGACACATAAATTCATAAGACTTTATACGTGTACGTATTATTTTTGAAGGTTATACGGCTACCACGTGTGAATTGCACATTTTTTTTAGTTCTGCGACATAAGTAACTGTTGATTACACAGTATTGCAGTTTCAACGACGATATACCGTCGACTAAAAAGAGCATGCGAATGTAATTGTACCAGTCGACGACGTCGTTGGCTATGTCGTCGATGGAGTGTCGTTCGTCCGTTAGCGCCCTTAATGAAATCTAACGGAAACCAAAATGAACACTGGAAATATTAGAAACGTTTTCCGCTCTATATTTGTAACAAAATATGCGCAGGAGCATAAACTGATAAGAAAACGTACTCGATGTTCCAAATATAACAATTTGTAAAAGGATGGTGACTACCCAGTAATTTACTTTAGTATATTGCTTTTAATCTGTGTTCCTTACAAACCAAAAAAAACATGAAATTATTTACCATGATTATCTGACTATTACATAATGTGTTATCTAAACTGACAACATTTATCAGCGCCATCTCTTTATATTCTTAGTAACTAATTTAAATATGTACAAGACAGCTTATAAAGATCTGAAAGACTCAAATAAGTTCGGGTTAAATATAAATTTAAAAAAAATTATCGAACAATGCGAAAGCTTATAGATTACAAGTGGCCAGGACGCCAAGATTCATAAGGTAAAATAGTGTTAAAAAAGTTTTTAGCATGTTATGTGAGACAGTTGGATTTGGATTCCTGCTAATATTTTTTTAAATGCGGTTGTAGAAGGTCACATGACTATCCATGAATTAGGAATCCAGTAATTGGACATAATGGGCATAGAGGACAAAAATTAACCGTGAAAAGCGAATTAAAGCATTAGATGAAAGTCACGTTGTCGTCATAAAAATTCATTATTCTAATAGTTCAAATTTTACCGTCGACTGTGAGTTCAAAAACCGCTACCCACGATGATAATACCTTAATTAAACTTTAACTGCCGTCCGAAGTAAATGCTCTCGTAAAACACATGTTATTAATAGCCAAACCTAAAAATAAAATCATTCCGAACATCTGCCATAACTTACTAACTGCCATATATGTAAATGACATTTCACAAGTAGCTTTTTATTTATTCAGTTATGTTTTGTAAATTGTCCTTGAATAAGCTTGTGAAATAACTTTACGGCGAGTCAGGAAAATTGTTCTTCCATCCTTTTCACTCAGCTTAAAAGCTTCAGTGGGTGAGCGAAATGGAAAATAAAGGTGATGATCGAGCAACGAAGCCAGCCTGTCTCCGATCAGTCTCGAGCGGTTGCGCTAGCGGCGCGGTGCGTTCTACGCTAGCCGCGTTCGAATTTCGAAATAACGAACACGCGTACCGATATTTCGAATTAAAAAGTTTGAACGAGCACGAAGTTTATCGATATACTCTTTGGTTTGTGAACTGTGAATGATCAGTGGACGTTCGAAATTTGAAAAGTAATTTTGTTGTTTTTTTTCTGTTTTTTGTTTTACAAGTGATACCGATGATATTGCTACGGTCGTTTCCTCATTAGTCACTTGTTTTTACTGTAACATATCAAACTTCTTGGTAAAGCGGTTTCATTATTTTTGCTATTCTGCAATTTTGTTTATATACAATCTATTTTCTGTTTTTATGCTGGTATTACCGCGTTACAGTATTGCCATTTTCTTTAAAGGTACACAGATGTATGGTTAAAAACCAAAGCTTAAACTTAACCAAAAAGAAATTTGAGGATTTTAATTCTTTGCATGTGTTATGTGACGTAAGTCAACCTATTTAACCGAATGTATGGAGAAAAATAAAAACGGCTGAATGAAGACGTCCCTTTATCTGTCCGGTTGACTTGTGTTTATATTGGACGGAAATAGATGACATTTTAACAGCAGCTATTAGAGAAATCTCTGTAGCGCCGTCGAAGCACACTTTCATTGGGAAATTGTTTATTTTGGTAGCCACGAATGAAGATCTAAAAAAGAGAAAAGATGTTTATGATAGTTTTTTCTTAAAGTTAAATATGATAGTGAATTATTGCCATTATATTAACATATACCACACACGTCGCTCGCACAAAAGTTCAAAATCACATACACATATTTTTTTTAAAATTTAAATCACATACTGTAACCTAAATTGGATTTATTGAATTTGCAATTTTTAAATTTATTTATTTATTAAAAGCAAATAAGATACTTTTTTAATATTAACGTGTTTACCTAAATACGTATATTCTCAATTGGTTGTAAAAATAATTGATTAAATGGTTTAACAGAAATAAATGGAGAATTTTACAATCTGTTGTCATGAATTTTACTGTAGGTTTGACTATGATCTCGGAACCGTATTAGTTTGCGAAGCTTTACCAGAAGGGGTGAGTTCGATTACTGACTTAGACAATTCTTTTCAAATATATGGTTTTAAACTTACATGTTCACTGTTTATGTTACATTTTACGTACACTTATATTAATATTAATTAAAAAGGGATTATTACCATTCTTTTTTTTGGCTCCGATATTTCGGTGCAGTTGCACATGCAGTCGTCACGAAAGAACTAAAGTTTTTATGGGAATACGTATCGATCTACCCTCCGACGTAGTATTTTAATACACTAATGCCACTGTAAGTTAACTCAAAAAAAAAAAAAAAATTACTTCCGGCCTTTAGAAAGTAATTTCTCAATTACTTAGGCGAAATTTTCTATCTAGTTATGTCGGTGGCCATATAAAATCGTCACTTCTAGTAATAAATTTCATTTAAGATGTGTAATAAACATCTTAAATGAAATTTAGTTATAGACGAAATTGAATAAAAAATTCAAGCAACAATTTTTTTTAAATGTGGTAAGGTTAAGAATCGACGCAGAAAAAAATAAGCGGTCAATATCTTTGTATTTAGAAGTGAAAACTTTTTAGATTATAATATTTGTTTTCTTTTTTTACTGTCAAAAGCGGTATCTTAACGGTTTTTTCCAAAAAATTGCCCAACGCACCTAAAGAAGTTTTCACTTCAATATGTTAATAATAATAATAAAACACCTAATTGTTTTCAAACTATTCATTTATTATAAACAACTAAAACTAACATAAAAAAGGTTTTAATTTGGTAATAAGCAAACTCATTCCTTGAGATAGTGTTCGATTTGTAGTCTATGCGCCACCGCAGTGTAGTCATAGTCTCGAAATATTCACTCATATGCATATCCTCTGTTTGTCTTCCTTTCTGGCGCCAGTAGGCCACACCACGCCATTGTGACGATTCGTGGAAGTTGCGTGTGCTATTTTACACTTAATTCACTATTGCAAAATGCACTTTTTTCATAATAAAAGATAAGATAAAATGCTTATTTTTCAATACGAGCATTGAATGTCAAAGCTACGCCATGGTTCATAAATCCTACGTTGAGCAAAAGCCCTTGTAAAAATTCGGCAAGGGTTGTTTTTAGGGTTCCGTTCCTCGAAAGGAAAAACGAAACCTTCATAGGATCAATTTGTTGTCCGTCTGTCCGTCTGTCTGTTTGTCAAGACCCTTTTTCTCAGGAACGCGTGGAGTTATCAAGCTGAATTTATATCAAATACTGTGAAAAAACCAAACTTCTAAGCTAACGCAATTAAAAACTCTAACGACTGTATCGTTTTTGCCGCCCGCAAATCGACACTCGCAAGAGAATCAAAATCTACAGGGTACTTCCCGTGGACTCAAAATCTTGAAAGATGAGTTCTAACCTTCCGATATTTTAATTTCCAAGGCACATTCCAACTACTAAATTTATATGAAAGCATTAGTTATTTCGCATTATGTGTAGTTCTTTTATTATATTTGCGATATCTGTAAACTACTTATTCTACCAGTTCGGAAATTTGGAGGTCCTTCCGAGAAAAACTGGCGAAAGAAACTCGGGCAAGCTCGACCGTCCTCCCGAAAATTATGCGTAAAAAAGTTGTTTATTTGTAATTAAAGTCACTAACAAAAACATGAGAAGCTCGATATTTCATCGAACAGCAGTTGGACACTGAACTCCATCTTACATTTACGGCTCCTGTAAAGGATAAAATATAAAAAACAAGAACACACGTGTCGTTTATTATATTATGAAATATTGTTATTCGATATCTTATTATTTAAAAACACAATAACGAAAATATTATACACTGTAGTCTGATTTTTCAAGAGTCATCAACGTCTTAACGTTATAATTTCGCTTGTTCTATTTTGATCACAAAATCGGAGAGTTTCGCACGATAAATCTTAGCGTTAATATTATTTAGGGTTTCGTAGGAAAACGTAGAAACACGCAATTATAAATAACTCGTTTCTTTGTCTCAGTTCAATTTATACATAGTAAAAAGTTGTAACGCTTATAAGGTTGTAAAATAAAATTATTTGTGATCCCCCTTACACTTTATGTGTTGATGATTTTGTTGTCATCGTACGTAGTATTTTGGGCAGGTTTCTTTTTACATAAATACAGAGAGCGTCTGAGATTTTTGAAATATGTACATTCATATATATAAAAAATATATCGTACATACAAAGTGACAGTAGCTAAAATGTAGCAGCATTTATAATTGGATATTTTACAGTAAAATTGCTTTAAATCTAAGAAAACAGGGAGCTGAATCCTTAAATAACAGAATTATAATAACGAAGTCAAAGACAAATCGTCTATTCCGTACTTGAAATAGTGACCTGTAAAAGTCAACCAAATTAAAATATATCAAACCGATATATACTAGCTTACCCGGCCACGCGTTCCTATGTTATTAATAAAAATAAAACCTATCCTATGTCTAAGTCGAAACAAATCCAGCAACATGAAAAAAAAACACACATCAAAATCGGTTGAGAAGTTTCGGAGTTCATCGCGATCTAACGCTGTGACGAGGATTTTATATATATAGAGATATAGACAAACAGTATGGTAAGCAAAACAAGCTTATTTTTAGCTTTACACGTAAATCGGGGCACGTTTTTTTCGTCTATTTCTTTGTATGGATTGTCTTTTGTTATTGTCATTTACGGAACCATACACTAAGCGCGACCCGTAACGTTCTTGACTGGTTTTTTACACATATTTATGCGTGTACGCACGACAGTGGCGGTTCGTTGTTAACCACACAGTCCCGTGCCACTTTCAGATAACTGACTCACGCTGACTCGAGAGTTAAACTTAGCTAGTAAGATTTCTAGCAAAAGTCGTGTATCGTGTTTCAAGATGGCTTGTCCATAATAATCATGCTGAGTGCTGGATTGGTTTTATTTTGATAAATAAAGTTGTAGATATCATGTTTCTTATGTTTAATAGAGATATATCAAGGCACGTAACAAAAAGGATTTAAGGTTTCAATTACTGTATAAAACCATAGATAAAAATAAAATTCTTCAGTTTCAGTTTCATTTAAATTGAAACTGAAGGAGCACTTTCTAAATTAATTAAAATAATCGAATCATATGTGTATTATTTCTAGATGTTGTCCCTTATTGTTATATATGTAACTATATGTATATATTATTTGTGGAGAAAGATATATATATATATATATATATATATATAATACATACATATATATATATATATATATATATATATATGTATGTATTATTTTTATATATTTATATGTTTATTTCTGTATATCTTTTATTATTTAAGCATTTATTTCACTTGACTGCTTGTCTGCACTTAGTGACACCCACTTATTCGACCAACCACACTTATTCTGAGTTGACTGGAAGAGATCTCTTTCAGAGATAAGTCCACCCTTGGAAACAATATTATCCACTACAAAAGTAAAATCTTTGTTTCTTATGTGCAATAAAGAATATAATCAAATATCTTACTATTAATACTGGTTATATTAACAGTTAATGTCAGTTGAGATGTCAGCTTAAACCCAAGGGGACCCGGTTTGATCCTTTTTTACGAGTGGAAACTGCATTACGCAAACTCTCTACGGAAACCACTCTACGTCTCGGGATAGCATTCACTTACATACAAAGGCAGTTGGACGCTTGACAAAGCAAGCTCTTTGAAGGATGCAGAGACTACTTCTGGTACTTATTTTTAAATCCTGAATAGGTAAGCGCTTGACTTGAAGTCCCCTGATTTGTATTT
This sequence comes from Calamotropha paludella, assembly GCA_927399485.1. Classification (NCBI taxonomy): domain Eukaryota; kingdom Metazoa; phylum Arthropoda; class Insecta; order Lepidoptera; family Crambidae; genus Calamotropha; species Calamotropha paludella. The sequence continues at coordinate 3,156,816 of OV656822.1, forward strand.
ATCAGGAAACACAGACTCAGGCAAAGAATTCCACTCTTTAGCGGTACGGATTAAAAAAATTGGAACTAAAACGCGACTCTTTGGTATATCAACCATAGAACGGTGTCGCTTATTTATAAGTCTGGTTGGCCAATTAAAAAATGGGGATGGCGGAACTAGACTGTTCTGTTGCACACTCCCAGAAGATTTGTCCCAACCGCCCGGTAGAAAGTGTATTGTATATAAGCGCACCAAACTAGCTATGGAACTCCTGAACCTTACAGAATAGATTCCCAACGGAAAGTTAGAACCCCGATCGAGTTGGATCCTAGCTGATGTACTACAGAGCTGAACACGCATAACACAAGCATTTAGCTCACTACGAGGGGTTAAAATGTGTATATCATTCATTTAAAAATAGTGTTAAAGAAATAATTTTAAAATTTTATGAATCATACATTAAGAGATAAAAGAATTGCCTTTGCCAAGTTCCTTGTAGTTTCTTCCCGGTACAACGACAATTAGGGTTTGAACTGTTAGCTTTAGATACACGCTTTGTATATCATATTGAATTAATAGTAATTTATCTTCTTATTGTTCTTTGTAATAACAATAATAGTGCCAAAATGTAGTAAAAAAACCTTTAACCGACGAGCTTGTATGAAAAGTTTCATGTGAATTGTATGTATGTATGGTGCCAATAATAAAGTATTAAATATAAATGACCACAAGCGCACCTTAACCGATTCGTTGCTGATGGCACGCCTGTCGTGTCATCACTTTTTTTTTGCGTGTGGCGTTAGCCACTGAAACCGTGCCATTTTTAAATCGATGATAACTCCTTCAAATCAAGTTTTAGGGAAATCAACCCAGAATAAAACTATCTTCATTTTTCACGTAAATCAAGCTCGTAGCCTTCGTTTCTGTAATTGTATGTAGCAACGAATCGGTTAACATCTTCTATAATGCGCACAGCAAAGGAGTGGAACTTCCTCCCTACCTCAGTATTTCCGAGTACTTAAAACCCGTCCGTTTTTAAAACCAGGGTGAACAGGCACCTTCTGGGTAAGCTCGTTCCATCTTCTTAAGGTCGCGGAAAAACGCTGGATGCGGACAGCACAGGACCGATCGTTGTGGAGATCCTTGGGGGAGGCCTATGTCCAGCAGTGGGCGTCGTACGGCTGATATGATGATGATGATGATGATCTTAAATCCTGTCTTGGCCGCCAGGCTTGATTGGGATTAAGAGCGAACCGATTAAAAAAACTTTATGTTAAATATCTCTTTTTTTTTAATAGGCTCATATTATTCTTCCGTTACTCAAAACTAGGATGAGGAATTATAAAAGCATTTATTTAATGCGACTTTGTTGATAGTTCTTTCTGCGGCACTATAAACATGATTAATGAGAACATTACGACTTTTGTCGTAGTACGTGAGAAACTCGCTGCGAAGTCATAGTTCTCATGGATTATCTTTATATATATAATTCTTCTGTGAGTGTGTATGTCACTGAACTCCTCCTAAACGGCTGGACCGATTTGAATGATTTTTTTTGTGTGTGTTCAAGGGGATCTGAGAATGGTTTAGATTCACAAATCAGCCCGGCAGATGGCGCTGCAGTCGATATCTAGGTTATTTATCTATACTGCAAAAATAACAGGCAGGACAACGTCTGTCGGGTCCACTAGTATTTTATATACATATAGTACAATAGTACATATAGGTATACATGTATGAATATGTGCTTCGAGAAGTGCTTAGTCAAATATATATACGAACTTTGGCGTAACTGTTGTGATCCTGCCTTTCGCACTAACGGTCCTGGGTTCGAATCCCGGAAGGGGCAGATATTTGTACGATGAATGCAAGTATTTGTACCTGAGTCATGGATGTTTCTATATATTTCTATGAATATTACATATCTGTCTATACATATAAATTAAATTGGAGTGTCTGTTTGTAATATTGTAATAACCATTTTTTACTACATGCATATGAATATATATACGGTACATACACCAAAATTTGTTTTTTTTTACATTTTTTGTCTGTCTGTTTGTTTCGGCTAATCTCTGAAATGGCTGGAGCGATTTTAACGGGACTTTTATTGGCAGATAGCTGATGTAATAAGGAGTAATATAGGCTACTTTTATTTTAGAAAAATATTTTTTTTTTGAAAAAAAATATTTTTAATGAAAAAATATATTGCAAATTATAATAACTGAGCCACGGCAACGTGTGGCATTGTCAGCTAGTGTATCATATAATTTATGTATGTCTATCCGTTAAGCTAGTATCCATAATACAGGCCTTATTGTACTTACTTTGGGCTAAGCTAATTGATGTAATGTAAGAAATATTTAATATTATATTATTAACCGAAGAGGCAAAACTGCCAGATTTGCACTGTGAACAACGTTACCGTATTGTGTTAATTGAGATGTCTTTTCACTTAAGTTCCTTAAATGTGTACGTACGTTGTCGCTCGCCTTGATGTCGTGTAAGCTTTTATTTTTACATATATTCCGTATAACTGTCATTGATTAATTAAATATTTTACGCCCATAAAATAAAGACGTCTCAAATTGCAGGCACATTGACATATTTATCTGTGTATTATCTTCATTTCCTACATAAGATTGTGTAGCTTTACTTTTAAAGTTTTATTTTTAATGTGAGTTTTTTTAATTAAGACAGTAATGTTGCCTTTTAAATATTTTACTTTTAATTGAATAAGCAGTTGAAGATCGAGTTATGCTGCGATAAAACAATCGAAATTTCCGCATTTTTTTTCATAATTTGTAAAAAAACTGGTACTTATTTCCTTGCTCATGGTTCTACTTTACAGTCGTTATTATTACATAGTTTTATTAATAATCATACTTTAGTTTAAGTCTTAGTGTTTTTATTAATCTAATTGGAATAATAGTTTAAGTTTGAAGGAAAAAGACAAAACGCTTCATAACTAAAATAGGTTTTCCGGCATTTTGTTATGAATAATACGAATAGTCTGTACCCACGTATGGTTTTCAACTTAAGCAATTTTAAAACAAAGCTACTAGAAAATTTTGACGGGTGTTCACAAGGCTCGGTGGCTCAATGAGGTTCGATTTCCGCCTGAGAATTAACTCGTGAGCCGAGACGATTTTCGCTAGTATTTTTCTATTAAAATAATTTATCTTAAAAAAAGACAATTAAAAATATAAAAGTATGTCATATGTTTAAAAGACTGATAAATATTTCCATAGTTTACCATTTCAACGACATTCATACATTAATTAAATCACTTTTAATCAGATAAAATTAACCTGTATAGGATGATGGGCCTGTGATCACGGTTTATGTAAATATGTCGAAACGTTAGGATTAAATATTAAAAACATTTTTTTTAGATTTTATTCAAATATGCGATGGGGGCGGATGTGTAAGAACTAAATGCATGTTTGTGGTTGGATCCCGTTCTCAAAACTACATCCATCATATCAAAGAAACATGATTATGTTAATAGTTCGCAATGAATCACATTACCTAAATGGAAGTCCTAGATTTAAGGTTCAGATTACGCAGAACCTTTTTCGTTCGTTATTATGAGATTCACGACGGGCGTGTGTTGTTCTCGTTTTTTTCTTAATCCATCATATTGAGCCTTTTTCGCGTCGTGTTTTCGCATCCTCAATTATGTCCGGCACTTGTATGGCAAATTGCTGTATTGATTGCCTACTGCTAGTTGAGTCATCATTGACCTGTTTGCTGTGTTCATTCAGTTTGGCTGTCGCGTGTACGTTTGTGCAAATATTTGGCACATTTTCTTCATTCATATTGACGAATGGTATATCTTGTCATATTTTGTATTTATTTAAAATGGGTTCGCTCTTAATCCCAATCAAACCCGGGAGCCTAGACAGGATCCATGATGGAACGAACTAACCCAGAAGGTGCCTAATCACTCTAGCTTTAAAAACGGATTGGTTATAAGTATTTGGAAATACAAACGCAGGGAGGGAGTTCCACTCCTTTTGCTGTGCGCATTATGAAGGATGTAGCGAAGCGCTTGGTGCGACAGGTAGGAATAGCAACCTAGAAAGAATGGTAGCCCGCAGTTCGTCTGGATGTTCAATGGAAAAAATCAGATGGCGGTATGAGCAAATGCAGCTCCTGAGCACACTCTCCAAAATACAATCTGTAGAAGACCGATAGACAGGCAACTTGCGGCATTGAGCTAAGGTGTGAAGCTTGCGCTTCACCAATTTGCTGTCACTAATGAGATTCATGCCTTGTCATACCTTGTATGTAGTTTTGTTTTGTTTTATAGCGGAAATTAAATAATAGTGAATTATCAACAAATTTTGGCAAGTGAAACAAAGCAGCGGAAGGAATCTGAAGTAGTTCGTAGAAGTAAGGGTCGATCTGTCCATTGAACATTTATCAACTATTAATCAGTTCTTCCTTTGTTGTTGCAATGCATAAATATTATATGTTTAAGTTTTTAGTTGTTTGAAATTAAGAATTGTATTAATATAACATCCACTTGTGTTGCTACATCGCAAGAAATGTGCTTGGAAAGCAACTTTCGTTATAAATCAGTACCTATACCTGTGAATGCTGTCTTGTTTATATGTTGGATGTATTAGTAAGCGGTCAGACGGCGCCTAGTCAATATCAATTTAGATCTTTTGATTGAGTGCTCTCTACAAATAGTGAATTGGTAAGTGTTCGCAATTCCATCATTTATTGACAATTTCTTGTGTGGAAATTTGATCTATTTGGAGAATCATCTCATTCGTATCTTTAGGTATACAAACTTTTAACGATGTGATAAGATGTTGCTATAAAAACATAATAGCTTGAACCAGTTTCGTGACTTTTTCTTTCATCTCAGTAGCGTAGTGGACTACGCAGTTGTCTTGATAGCGGACACCGTAGATTCGAATCGATTTCCGCTCGAAACAGATCTGATTATTTTGTCACTTTTTTACTAATTAGAGATGTATATTTTGGGCGTTTTTAATTGCAAAAATAAAAAAAATACTGTTTTAAATTTTCAAGAGATAATTTCATTTTGATTTGATTTTTGATCATTTTCATTTTTCAAATCAAGCTCGTATAATGTGTCAAGGTCTCAGAATCAGTATTCTAAATAAACCAAAGATAAAGCATTGATTGAATTTAGCAACGCGAGTAAACGGTGATTTACTGGTTGATACGCGACCGTTTCTTATTTCATAGAATCGCGTTAGTTTATAGCAGTTCCTAGCAATTGAGCAAAATTTGTTTACTTGGACAAATCCAACGTTATCGAAAATGCATCCTTGAAAAATCATCTGATATATAACCTTGACTTTGATTTGACGTAGAATGTAAACTAAAATGGAAATAACTTTATTCAAATCCACTTAAAATATGTTGTTTTCAATCATCCAACATTTTCACCTTCCACCCATTCAAGACGTGTTTTAACAGACATAAAGAATGGGCGCAAGAAACTCGTCATCTTTAACAGAAGTACGACATTTATAATACAATACAATATTACAACACAAAATTATTCTGTTATCACAATAATAGTAGTGTTATGGTTTTATTACATCGATTACAACAAAGTCAACAAGTATCTGTTTTAAGTAAGTAATGTATACTTCGCAAAAAGCGTTTGGACATATTGAGACTTTCACATTTATTGTCTTGAATTAAACCATGACTCAAACTGTGGGTTTAATGAAAAAGGCACAGAGATAACGGCGGGTCTATCTGTTTCTGTGTTATTACCTTTAAGTTCCTGTACTTAATGTCAAAGGTAAAATTGAAGTGGACACAAAGGACGACCAGTGTAAACGAACCGAAAATTACAAGCTGATTTGTTCATAATAAGTGGTTACTTATCGTATGTATTTCATTACTCCGGTATAATTAACCGTCCAATTGATTATAGAACAGAAAGCTGAACATATTTTAATGTTATCTTCTTCATAATGGCTGTCTACTGTATATGATATGTCGAAGAAAACTATATCGTCTTCTGTTTTAGGTAATCGTCTTTATAAAATAACATACAAATACGCCTCTTTATCCGCAGGTGTAGGCAGTGATCACAGAATTCCACTTACCACGATTCTGACATTCATCTCTCACTTTTTCAACTCTCATCAGTCTTTTCAAAACAAGCTCGTCGGTTAAGGGTACTTTTGACCTGGGAGACAATCGCCATAAAAATATGCAGTTGTATTCAACTTTCACGACATTTCGTATCGCGATAATGATTTGACAGATGGTTGAGACGCAACCCGATTGAAGTTGGAACTCTATGGGCAGTCATTATAATCTATGTGGTGTTTCTGAACTAAAGTACTACGTAATAACTACAATAATAGGTGACATCTCTATTGTTTCTATTGCGTCTACGATCCGACTTCGTTTGTTTCAACTGTCGTGTAAAAATTAGCGTTATACCGATTTCGTCCAAAGTTGGATTGCAATTAGAATTGAACCTCAACGGTCCGTTCACATTGAAAAATAGCGCGATTGGCCTCCAGGCCTTTTTTCAGGACGTCATATATTTGGTCCCTGAGAGTCCGCCTTGGTCAGTCGTTACCGACTTGCCCTTACACAATTGCCTCATAAATTTGTCTTGTTTATCTTCTTTCGTCCATCCTCTCTAGATGTCCAAATCATCTAAGCATCCCTTTTGCTATCTTTGTCACTATATATTTTTTTCCCCACACCACTATGTTATCACATCATTCCTTATTTTTTCCGTTAAATTCACTCCAGCTATACTTTTTAAAGCTCTCATTTCCACTGCATTAATCATACATTCGTGTTCCTCGATAAAATTATTTATATTATAACATAATTTTTGATATATAAACAATGATAAATTAAAAGTTTAGTGTCATCGTGAGAATTATAACAGAAGGTTTATAATGTTATTTAAACATTTGGGAGGTCATTATAGATAACGAGTAATAATTTTATTTTTCGGCGTTTTGTAAACTCGTATGACACTAAGAAATACAAAATTGGTTGGTAATTTCATCCTGCCATGGCAGTGGAAAAAATACTTAAGTAGCGTATTAAATAGAATGTCAGGTAAGATATTGAAATGGGCTGTTAAGTAAATTGTTAGGCAGTTTACTACGAGCGTTAAAGCCCAAAGTAACTTTGATTGAAAGGAGATGCAACTTACGATAAAGGCGGTGGGATACAAAACGCGGGTGATGCATCTTTAATTTGAAGTTCTTGTCCTGTTCTCTTAACCAGGGAAATTATTGACCAATAACATAACTTCCCGCTGGAAAAGAAAGGTCTGCATCAATCTTCCATCAAAAATTCGACAGTGCTAGCCAAAAAGGTGCCAAATTCTCTATTAATAGAGCCGTTTACTTAAAAAATCCGTGGTAGAGAAATCATACCACTGTACCGTTTATTAATTTTTTACTTGCTAAATATACAAGGAATAATGTTAAGTACTCCTTAGAATAAGTATTTTTTATCGACAAATTCTTCTATAAGTAACTATTAAACCATGTTACTGCTTAATATACATTGTTTTTATTTAGCTTACTGCTTAGCTTTTTACATTAGAACTTTTAACAAACATGCATTTTGTATTTTTTATTACTTTACCAAGACTTACGGTGTTTTTATCCATAAAGTGGGCCTGTTCCGACTATGGTGCTATTATTAGCTGAATGATGAGGTAAAACCATTATATAACTAATAATCTGTACATATTTAGTTCTTACACTTCCGCGAACATTACAAATTTAAATAAAACAACTGTTTTACGGATTTTGCGCATAATTTTTTTATATCTGATCCTGACGTTTCGACTCCTTTACAGGAGCCGTTATCACAGGACGACTGGATTATATATAAAATAAATTATGCGCAAAATCCATAAAAAAGTTATATCATTAAAAATTATAATCTGTACTTTAAAATTATTCTGATTTAATATCTCGTTTGCCTAGAAATAACTCGTATTTGATGATTTCTATTTACTTGTTTTCAACATTGTTGACCTAAAGTGCACCGTGCAACTGGTTAGTAAAAGGTGTACCTATGTATAACTGAGGAATGTGAACGGCCTCATTGGGACGCGATTTGCTTCGTAGGGGTAATTAAAACGTGTTAGTTATGTCACACCTTGTTGTTTTGATGACATTAAATGTTATATGCGATGTCATATTATTATACAGTTATTCGGGTTATTTTTTATAAAGTGTGTTATCTAGGAATGAACCTTGTGGAACACTTACCTCAACACAAATTGAAGTGTATTGTTGATTTTATACTTTATACATACATATCTATTTGCTTAGAAAACTTGTTCTTATTGTTATTGGAATTGTGATTATACTCTTAGTTTGTCGTGTTAGAATCGTTTTCTAAAAAAACACTTTTCATTAAGATAATATTTTTCTAATTTGGGCTTCTCAAACCTGATCTTTATTTGTGCCCTGAGCTTTCTATTGTTTGACCGAAATGATGTATCTCAGCTGCAAAAATATATTTTGTACGTTTTATAAGAAAACAATGAACTATAACATTTTTACTGATCAAGTCAATTAAATGAATAAATATTGATTTATGTCTGTGATCTATATAGGTGTTGTGATACCGTCGTTATTCCTGAAGTCCAGAACACAAGTGCTTTAGGTACTCAACTTAGGTTCAGAATAATGTATGTCCAATATTTATATTAATGAAGTAGTCATTTTTTATAGATTTTTACAAATGATCCGCATTTTCATACTTTTCGAAATGAAATATTTAGAACTGTTTAGTTTATACAAATACCCTCGTTAGACTACTACATTATTTTATTCTTATCCTCTTGTCAGTCCGCTACCGCGCACCCCACCCCTCAACAGTCCCAATGCTGCGCGAATTGTAAAAAGTAATGTCGGACTCTTACATAAAAATCTCATTTTCTCGCTAAATAATGAAGCTAGAACCAAACAAAAAATACTACCGCAAAGCTGATTGAATAAAGAATCTACCGCAAAATATTCGGATTCCAGTTACTCAAAAATTATTCGTAATTTAAAAAAAAACAGCAGGCCGCTCGGAAATTTAAATTTGGTAGCAATTGCTACCAGGGATTGACGAGGGGTGTTGGTTATCGGTAGCAATTGCTACCGTGGATTGACAAGTGGTTATTAGCCTATTTATTTATTTGTAAGAAAACACGGTACAAAAAAAAAAAAAAAAAAAAAAAAAAAAAAAAAAAAAAAAAAAAAAAAAAGAAGATAAATAAAATTGCATTATATTCACGTTGTTGCGCCAGGTTTCACGACTCTTCTTTCGCTTGCAAGTTTTTTCAGTCTCAGCTTTCATGTTTTTATTTAATAAAATAGTAAATGACTTTACTTATTTCTTCCGCCTGTCATGCTCATGTGATCAGTATTTTATCACAATTCATCATCTCGACAGCCGGTTAATATGAAGGCAAATTTTTAAATTAACTCTCATCTCGGGACGTTGTTTAAGCACCCGACGATATAAATAGGTTTTACTTAATTTGCTTACATTTCGTCTTTATGTTTCGTTGTTTATCTTTCTTTGTAATAAAAGGGGGCAATCAAATGTTTGACAAATTATTTGTGTAATGAAACATTTTCTAATGTTTATCTAAACTTTTTTAAATATTATAAATCCCACCAAAAACATGAGATATCAAGTAGAGCCAAGCTTTTAACTCCCTTATTCTACAAGCCCTTCACAAACTTTACACTTCAAGTAATTTAATAATTAATTAGTAATTTGAAAGTCATTTATTGCTTCACCCATGTGACGGTGCTCATACTAAGCGTTTATGAAAACCTCACATCTCTTGAAATGGTAAGGTACACCATTTTAGGGACGATATAATAATCTTACATTATATTAAGAATATTGTGACCGAAGAAAAAGGTGCGAAAACCTTTACAAATTGTATTCCTAGATCTGCGGTTTTGAGGTTCCGTACTCAAAGGGTAAAAACGGGACCCTATTACTCTCAAGAACCGCGATAGCTAGACAGTTGAAATGTTCACTTAAAATGTATTTCTGTTGCCGCTATAACAACAAATACTAAAAACAAAATAAAATAATTATTAAGGGGGGCTCCCATAGAAACGTGATTTCTTGTAAATTAAATTGGGTTCGCTCTTGATCCAAATCAAACTCGGGGGCAAAGACTGAATCCACGATGGAACGAGCTAACTCAGAAGGCCAGAAGCCTATTCACCCTGACTTTAAAACAGACGGGTTATAAGTACTCGGAAATACAGACGCAATATACATATTTTTACTTAACTAAAAGTTTGTACAGAACCCTTCGTGCGCGACTTGGCGATTTCTATTGTTTACAGCAATACTGCTTTAGTTCAATTGGCAAAAATAATTTATATCTTTCTAGACATTTTGAAGTAGAAAGATATTGACGGCTTAACAGACTTTCAAAGATTTCATCTATTCATTTGCTTTTTGATACCTTCCTCATTAAGCTTTAATGTGCAGAAATTGAGTATGAGGCTTACTATTAATTAATACGAAACATTGTCTATTACCTCTGTGTACCATAAATTAGATCGCATCCCGCGTTTATGCTTGACAACACTTAATTTGTTTCGTTGCCCTTGTTCTAATTTGTGTTCATAACAGGATTTACTTTACTTTTTCCTTTTTATTATGTAAATTTAAAATTGGAACACATTTCTCATCTCACGTTCCCGCCAAAAAAATTTAATGTAACCAAAGAGTAGACTTCAAACATTTTCGTGATATGAAACAGGCAAAGGAATTACATTAATAGAGCCTAGCTTTAATATGCCATCATTGCAGCATACAACCTACGAATGTGTGTGTACACTTTCAATTAGCTAAATTGCGTCTCCGGCCGACAACCTCGATAGTGTGATTAAAGCCTACGTCATCAGACACTGTCCCCATTTAATAGATTAGTGGAGTTTTGACTGCACTATAGAATTCTTTGTTGTTTGTTGACGAATGGAAACTGTGACGAATCTTCTGATGAATTAAAAGCTTGTATACAAACCAAAGATGATAAGAAGCCACATAATTGCACTATACCAGATGTAAAAAAAGGCTTAAATGTAATATATTACCAGAATTAATTTATGTAAAACAATTTTTGTTTTTTAGTGTGTGAGTTTCAAAGCACCTATGAGTGTTAATTAATTAAAATTTTAAAAATGTTACTTTAAATATAATATATTTTTTGCATTTTTTTTAATGCTATCGAATCCCGCCTGAGAATTCACTTGTGAGCCGAGTCGATTTTTTCTAGTATTTTTCTATTAAATTGATTTAACTATTTGGAGTCCAACTTTTGTGGTAGTCGCTCTTCTTTTGTTATAATCCGATTGCATCGTGCAGCGAGTGTTTCAACATTGCTTAACTGCATTTCCAGGTCTACAAGAGTTTCCTTTATTGCACGATTGTAGTCTAGTTGGCAGTCTGCCGACGATGCAAGGATTTGGGGTTACCGTTTGATCCGTATCTTGCCAATTTCGCTATGAAGCATCTTGCGGTTTCCAGGCAGGTTTATGGCTTATGATGATTTATTGAGAAAACATAGGAACCTAGTTTTTAAAATCCCTTCGCCGAATCACTTTTCCTCGACCCGACGAGATATTTGTACACTCAAATACAACATGTTGCACTGTTCAGTTTCGATTAAACTAAACGTGCAGCTCATTAGGGAAATTAGCATAAAATATTTGTATGGTAAAATAACTTTTTTTTAATAGCATAAAACCCTTAAAACTAAAATGAATGACCTAATCAACAAAAAAATTTAGTTTTTAAGGTTTTCTACATATGATCGACCCAATCTAGGACATAATATATATCTTTAATCTTTCGAAATATGCTAAATGCTTGTCTTATAAGTGGGTCCACGGCGAAGATCGTTTTTGGTAGACCTTAGCTTCCATCTTTTGGGTTCCCATCCACATCTTAACCGGTGGGCTACGGTCGCTTTTTAACTTAATAAACTTTATTACGTTCATTTTCCATGAGTTTATATGAAAAGTGTCCATTGTATTAAAACGCTCAAATATTAAGTACTTTAGCAATACATAAATATATCTTATTTACTTTTCAATGCAATTCATTGTCATTCACCTTTAAAATCAGCTTAAGGTGCTGTCTGATAATCAGCAATTCTGATACGCTTTCCTTGTCCTGGACGACATAAGTTTAGCTTAGAAATCGGCCTGTTTTCCTCGCAATGGTTTTCAATACTCTCGTTTGCACTGTTTGTTATCTTATGCAGTGAGGCCAATAAATTATTCATTCTTTCTTTCGTCAATTTGGCGGCAGGCGTTTTTGCAAAAGAATTATCACACAGTCCGATTCTAATTCAGTCAGTAACTTATTGCGGAATTATTAAAGAGTACGTTTTTTCTTTTTTGAAGATGTTTTTTCTGAACTGCGTCTTTCAAACTCAATAGCGTTCAGTAATAAGATTGAGGGAAGACACCTGATTTCCCACAGTGGTCCGTTAGCAACTCGTATTGCTTTGTAGGTTTTCTTATCACAGGGTTGCCAACTTACTAACAGACAATCTTATTATTGGTAAAGTAATTAATAAGTCACCTTGCTTATTTATAAACTACTAGCTAACCCGGCCACGCGTTGCTGGTATGGTAACAAACACACACACGCACACACAAAGTATTGTCATAATATGATGTAGATAGATGTACTTATAGTGCTTGAACATTACTTCAAGTCAACTGCTTGCCCTGAAATTAGATTTAAGAATTAAACACATACTAATGTTAATTAAATAGTCTCTCAATAAATAAATAAAAAAAGTATCTAATATTGAAACAAACAAAAAAACTTTTTTTTCGCGTGTACTAAATGTGGTTTATTAATTGTATATATCTCGCTCAACACATATTTCTTAGTTAAGCTTGTGAATTGTTAACAATTTTGGTGTTTTTAAATATAGTAATCCAAATTGTTTAAATAATTACATTTTGGACTTATTTTTCTTCCTTAAATATATAAAATTAAATAAGAATCCTTTTCCTTATAAAAAATATCAGGACTTTAAAGTTTTTTTGAAACGTGATGCGCCATCACAATTGAAGGGGAATACTTTTTGCGTTTTCTGGAGAGTGGCAACCCTCTCCAGCTCAAGGTGTCTGTTCGATCTGCAACGCCTATTGTTACGTCTATTTCTGTAACATTCAAGCTTTATGTGTTACGCTCCCGTTTGTGGAACATCAAGAGTTGTTCCAGATTCATTGTATCGCCCGTATGTGTCACATAAACATTTTTGTTATTAAATAAAATGGGTACCTTTTATCTGGCAGGATCTTGTAGCGCGAAAAGTCCCTTGACATGCTGATCAAAAGGCATAAATTGATATACATTGCAGGTAAGGTTAGGTATTTTTTATTAATTACCAGCCAACAAGCTATTTCAAATTATGCCAAATGAAAAGTTTGCGTTCAAAAATTTTGAATTTTTAATTTCTGCGAAGAAAGGTAGACCCAAATAAAATATGTTGTAATAGCTGTTACCCGGGTCTTAGTTTGCGTGAAAATTTAGATGTGTGCCTCTATTAGAAAATTACCCATCTTACGGAAATCGTACTTTGTCTTTTCTACCTATCGTTATGCCCGAACATACATATAAAATACTCGAATGAATAACCTCCTCCTTTTTGGAATTTACCACATTTTAATTTCTTAAAAAAATGAGTATTTTCTAATAATTTGGAAATCTTACTATTAAAACTATAGATACAAACTTTGCCACCCCGTTTTACCCCCTTAGGGTTTGAATATAGCAAAATCCCGTCTTAGTGAACACCTACGTCCTAAAAGTTACTTCCATGAAAATATGACACACCTAACACTTGTGGTTTCTGAGATTTCGTGATGAATGACTGATCTTTCGCTTCTATATATTTATGGAATTCGATTTAAGAATTTGAATGAACAACCAAAAGTGAACTGTCAAAAGGAGCGCTATCGCGACGCTGGCATTTTTCACAACTAGCGAGAGCAGCGCGACGGTGCTCCTTGGCACTAAAAGGGTGAAAAATGTCAAGACATCTTCTTCTTATACAGAGTGATAAAATATCACAAAGCCTGAAAATCACCATATAGCTAAATTTTTATTTGTTTTGAAAATGACAAAGTGACAACCCTAGATGTAGATGGAGGATTCTTTGCGTTAAATGGAATACTATCAAAGGCAGTGACATCCGTGCTTTGTGAAAAGGACTATAACATGAAAATAAGTTGAATTAAATAGATCAGAATTCAAATACAATAAAATTGTTTTTTTTTTTTTACAGTACGTATTATGTATTTGCTAAGGTTTTAGTTTTCCAAGTGACGCTTTTGACATGATATCGTTCGGTGCGCTTGCATTTGGGATATACCGAGTAACTGCGGTTTTTTTTATATTCTAAAGAAAAAAGAATTTTTCATCTTGACCTTTAAAACATACTTAAGTGGTTTGACGCGCTCACCGCAGCGGCTTTTGATTCCAAAGTTGTAAAATGTAGATTTTTAACGGCATTTAAAATATGCAGTTTTAAATTTAAAAATAAAAATGATTTTTAAGTTTTAATTTTCAATGCTATCTCATATGATACTCTTTAGTAGAATAATTTTTTCTATTAATTTTTTTCATGAAAATAATTGTTTTATTAACAGTGTAAGTTAATATTCACGTCATTATAACACAAAGGTGCCAAGTGTGTGCCAATACACAGAATCCCCGAGCCATTATTGAAAAAGTTTCAGTTCGGAATTCAGTTTCCGATTTCCAAATTTGATTTTCAACCCGAGAAAATGGATGCGCAGCTCGAGTGGCAACTTCTAGTAATGAGGTCGTTGAACTTTGTTGTTTGCACAGCTGATGTATGCTGTCTTTTTTTTTGTGTTTTTGTAAAGACAAGGCTATATTTTGAAAAGATTATTTATTTTGTTATATTTAAAAAAAGTTTCGTGACATTAAATATTTTGATTACAACCTATTTCGTTTATTTTCTACAATCAGCGTCATATATTAGGTGACGCTAAAAAAATCTGTTATAATAAGTATGTCAAAATTCCAGAAATATAAAAAGACTGGAAGAAAGAATTTATTGATCTAAGATAACACAAATACTGGATCATACAAAATAATAATAAATTACCAACAACAACAAAAAAACAAGTGTGCTTAGTATAAATTGATAATAAGTCTTTTACCTAAGATCAGCCAGGGTCCTGATTGATCTTAGGTATAGGTCCTTAGCATAGGCTGCTACGAGCAGAAATCCGCTGCAGCAGGGCCTATAGTACGTGAATATTAACTCTAAAATATGTTTTGTGTATGTTTTTCATTACTTTGCTTGTTTGTTAAACTTTGATTGAAGTTCATTGTATTAGGTTACTGTTTTGGAAAATTCGCATCACGCTTGAGCTACCACCTTTTTTCCATTCTGTACGCAATTACTGATCAGTATTTTTTCTTTATCTGATCCTTTCAATTAAGATATTCTTATTTTTATAGTTACGAACATTTGCTTTTTAATGTCCCTAATATTAGGCCCAGGCTATTGGGTTAATATTGCTTAACCTCATAAACGTAGACAGTGAAATACCTACGAGATAAAAAGCTATCGTCTTCAATATTTTGCTTCCACTAATTCAATGTAAAATCTTAACATTTCCACCTTTCCAATTTAATAATAAACCTAGACGTAGAATACCGAAATAAAGAGATTGATGCGATGAACAAATACCTAACTAGAATTTTCGTAAGAAACTAGCTGCACGACATGCTTTGCAATGCTCTTTTTTGCTTATCTTTTTTTTGCTAACTATACATATAAACCTTCACTGGTACATATAAACAACAACTTAACAAAGTTTCACCCCAACAAACATTTATTTTATTTAAATAGATAAATATTGCTTAAGTAACAGTATTCAAAAGTAAACTAATTTTTAGATATGACTCAAGGTCGAAAAACATAGAATACTTTAAATTCTTTTGAATATTCTCTAAAAGTGAACTTAGCTTCGCTTTATCTCTTAATCTGGATCGAATGATAAATGGAAATGTACAGTACCATGGAAATAAGGCCGTCAGTTCATTGTAGGCGATAACTTACCTATTATGACTAAAGTCTTTACAAAACCGATTAGCAATTGTATGGTGTACAAGGTCACCTAAAATGGCGGCCAAAATGTGGAAGTTGCATTGACAAACAAGTTAAATATAAATTTTAAAGGATAAATACTAGAGAAAATCCCCTTGGCTTACAAGATACTATCAGCCGGGATACGAACCCGCAACCTTTGGATGTCCGATCTCCTAGCATTGTGAGCATCCGTCGAAATTTTCTAGTGCTTTTTACGCTGTAGTCCACCGTTGCTTCATCAATCAGAGGAATGTCCTCTCATTCAAAAAAATATTTTTTGTAAAGGTTTGACAATTAATTAAGATGTAATTAGATTTTTTATATTTTTTCATACCTTATATGATAAATTTTAACGGAGTTAAATATAAAAGTGATGTTAAAAAAAATCATATCATATGCCTTAAATATTAGTAATACATGTTTGGGGACGTTGCTAAGTTTCTTATCATATTTGTTTCTATTTTTATAAAAACAAATTTTTGATTTTATTTATTTTAAGTGTGCTAAATTTGTTATTTTTTATCACAGATATGAGAATCTAATACTAGGTTTACGCCCGTCAACTGATGGTCCCGAGTTGTGTAATGAATACAACCTGAGATATGTGTATATTTTTATAAATATTATTTATTTATATATAATATATGTATGTCTATCCGTTCCATTAGTATCCATAACAGAAGCCTTACAGTGCTTTTTGGGCTAGGCTAAATGAATGTAAAAAATAATAATATAATATTAAACCCCTGTCAAAATTACAAGATATTTAGTCTTGCATACATCTTTTTAAATAAAAGAAAGGTATATAAGAATGTGACTGTTTTATCGTATTCAAAAAAGAGTTGTTCTACGTGTTCGGATGCCACCGTTGACTCAACATGGCACAGTCACAACCCATTTCCTGATCTAACTTCCTATCTACCTACGAAGTAGGCATTCTGCAAAGTTTGTTGGGCTCATTCAATTGTCTTTTGTTCCTTTTGTCGTATGACCTTCAGGTACTGCGAGAGCGGGAAGCTTGACTTTAGTGGTTTTTGTTTTCTTGTTAATTTTTTTGCTGTGGTGGATATTAGTGCGTAATAATGGTGGATTATAAAACACTATATGCACGAGTGTTAGCTAATGAAACAAAGCAGTGGAATTTTAGTTGCTTTTTCCTGCTCTCTCCACTCCACTGGGAGGATTCTTTAAAAACCCACATTTTACTGAAATCTAGCGAAAGGAGTGTTCCATTGTTCATTCATCATGAATTGATATTTGTATATCTATTCAGGGACTTTTTTGTGGCAGTGGCAAGCTTAACTTTAGTGATTTTCGTTTTCTTGTTAAAACTTGTGCTGTAGTGGATATTAGTGGGTAATAATGGTGGATTATTAACCACTATATGTTTGTGAAAATGCACGGGTGTTGGCTAATGAAACAAAGCAGCGGAAGTTGTATTTTCATGTTCTTTCAAGATGTCCACGAGGAGGATTTTCGTAAAAATTCACACCTTTATAAGAGGTATTTTATTGTTCATTCATCATTCATCGATCATCTAACTAATAGAAAAATCTTTTTTTACGCACAATACTTTATTTACATATGCAGCATTTTGACAACACAAACAGGAATGAAAAACAATAGACGTAGAAAAATGGATAAATAAATCCTAAAAACGAGAACACAAAATGTGCAGCCAGGATCACGGTTCTAACACATACATCATCTTCTAATCAAGAAATAGTTATTTATTATACAAGAGTGGAAAGTTCCTTTTTAACCGCGTGCTCGATTTGGATGACCGAGCAAGCGAAGGATTCTAAAGTTGAATCACGAGCGCAGCGAGTGATTCTAAATTAGAATCCTGAGCGTCAGCGAGGGAAACAAACGAGCACAAGGTGAAAAATCTTTCCACTCGAGTGCAATACGTAACTTTTCATCCCACCTCAGCGAGGAAATGACAAAATGAAAAAGAAAACAATTTATAATGACAAAATATTTTTATTTCAATTAAAACACATTAAGATAATCTATAAATTGAAGAAAATAATAAGAAGTAGAAAATAATTAGGAAATATTAAATGTAACGTTGCTACAGTTACTTATGTTAAGTTTAATATTTTTGTTAGGTAATGTTATGTTGGTGTTTGTGAATTGTGCGCTGTTTTGTGGTAAACTATCAGTAATTTTAAATAGTTGTGCCGATTCATTGGATTCTATTGGCGTAAATGTTGGCGAGAGAGGGCTATTGTTTCCAATCTTATGGGGGCTCATTTTAGATGTAGAAGGGCGAGACCAAGAATCTGACAGAGGTTCTTTCAGCGTTATGGCCTCCACGATACTATTACAAATTTTTGATTTACTTTGGATTGAATCCTCTATGTATCCCTCTACAACCGAATTAGACTTCCAGCCTCCATGGCGCTTAAGCGATAGAAGATCAGCCCCTGATTCGGCCAAAAGTGTGGCTGAGGTTCTTCTAAAACAGTGACCGGTGTATAACGGGGGTTCTAAAAGTCCGAGAAAAGTTGCTATTTCTCGTGGAATACTGCCAATTTTATTCTGACCCATAGGTTGTCGGATACACTTTCCGTTGCGATATTGTAGAAAAAATCGTTCAATTGGGGTGTTAGAAGGACGTAAAGCTTGATATTTCTGAACAATGTTTACATATTCCTTGCGAATAACGAAGTTGCGGTCTTTTTTTGTCTTGGTATTTAGTACATTAATTAATAGCAATTCATCAGAATTATGAGAATATTTTGATACGTTATTGACATTAAGTAGTGTAAGTTCATTTGTTCGACATGCTCCGGTTATACCAATAATAAGAACAACCTGTAACAAAAGAAGTATTTATAATCGTAAATAAATTAATCAAATTAAAAATATTGTAAGTACTATGTACAATTTTATCAACAACAAAAAATTACACGTATTGACTTACTTTTGCCGCTAAATATACGGAATCAGGTGCTTTATTAATAAACTTTGCAATTTCAGATGCTGTGAAAACCTTCGATTTTTTTGGCTTATAACCAGATGAGGCTCTTTTTAAAAATGCCACTAATTTATGATAGGTGTCGATATGAACGTCTTTCTTCATCTTAATTGTTAATTTTAGCATTGAATACGTACTCCATAGCGTGCTTGCTTTCTTGGTCTCAGATAATTCTATAAAATATGCCAGCAAAACGTTTTCGGAGAAAGTTTTTGCTCCTTTAGCTAGTCGCCACATGTTAAATATATCGTACTGTTTCAAATACTTCTCTCGTGATTGCTGAGGGAGAAGGCTCATTTGCGCATTATTAACTGTTTCAGTTAACTCAGTTGGCGTTAGATAAACTTCATCGTCGCTAATGTCACTCATTTTAGTTGATTTTTTTGTACAGTTTTTAGGTTATGTTAATTATATTAAGCAATAAAACGTGAAAAACTAGAATGGCGCGAAGCACGCAAATAAAACAAAGAAACCAAGAAGGTTCCAAATTTAAATTTTTTCACAATTTAAAAAGTTCTTATCATAAATTTGGCACCATAGAGGTTACATTAAATAGGTTTAATGACGTTTTGAATTTACAATTATATTGAGTACTCATTATATGTGATGTTCTAAATTCAAATCTACTTTGCCGCTCAAGCGAATAAAATAGAATTTTCCAGCCAGATTTCGAAGCGCAAAATTACACTTTCCGAGGTGGTGGGATGAAAATGATATTACTGAATATGAAAATATCCATGTTATAAAATCTTATTTAAAAAAAATGTGTAAGCTTCAAATGCTGGTAGGTTTTTTCACGTTAGTATTGTAATCTGTTTAAAACTAGTCCTCAATATTTCGCTTATCATTTGCAACTAAATTGTTATCACTAGCGGCCCGTCCCGGCTTCGCACGGGTGGACAAAATTCTTAATTTTTTTTCTATTATTAAATATTTTTCCGTTAGCGCCATCTAGCGTCCGGTAGACGAACTACTTGCGGTTAACGCGTTGCTATGGTAACGCATATACAATGGAAAAAGAACGGGAAAAAGAGCGGACAGACAAACAACAAATTTGTGATCTTAGATTATAGATTGCATGAAATAACGTCAGTTGCTCGGAATATGACGGGCGGTTAAGCGTATGTATCACGTTGTGCATTGGCAGAAACTTGTCGGGTTTTGTTTTCTATGACATTCTTTAACTTTGATAAAGTTAGTTCCGGTTCTTACACTTCCGCGCACATTACACATTTGAATAAAACAATTTTTCACGGATTTTGAGCATAATTTATTGGTGTGAAAACTTCTTTAGCATCGTTGTGATTTGATAGTCGATGAAACGAAAAAGCGACAGTAAAAAGAGACAGACACATAAAGTCATAAGAGTTAACGTAGGAGAAAATGAGATAGGAAGCATTATGTACGTGTGTTAATACGTGTGTGTGCGCATGCGTAGTACAAAGCTTGAGAGAAGCATCATAACAACCGTGGTATTTTGTATACGTGTACGTATTTTTTTTGAAGGTTTAACTTCTACCACCTGTGAATTGCAAACATGCTTCTTTATATTTAATCCTGACGTTGCGACTCCTTTACAGGAGCCATGATCACAGGATGACTAAGACAATAGTCGTCATAAATTTTCTACTACCTTCACAATATTATAGTGCCCATATTAATTTTGGGTTCCAATATTAACTTTTTCAATTATTGCACGTGTTCGGAATATTATAAAATGGTTATAAAGCAGATAACCATTTTATAATATTCCGAACACGTGCAATAATAAGTTTTATATCAAATAAAAAAAAATGTTTTTTATTTTTTTTTCCCTACCCTCTTAGATAGGCTGAGGTTACAAAGCCGTAAAGCCTTGTGATATACGTCGATTTCAACCGCACAGTTTTCTAATTACGATACTATGACCATCAATTCTCGAAACTGGTACCAACATCGCTATCTGAACTGCGTCAGCATTAGCATATCGCAGTACATTACCCTGTCCCACCGGAGCAACATAGCTTCCTAGGTCGCTTAGTATGCAACATTTACTTTGGTTACATCCTCTTACGAATGCGAGGGTAATTTTGACGTTCTTTAAGCGTTTGCCTTTTGAATTTATTATATAATTTTGAATGACAATAGAACATTTAATATATTCTCTCTTATCTAGGCTAAATCAAGCTAAGTTCAACAGAAGCGGTAGTGATGTGCCGAGTCGTTGTTTTTTAGGATCGAGTCGACTCGAGTCAGTTTGTACGGTATTCGAATCATGACTCGATTCCGCGATTCGAGTCCAGTACTCGAGTTCTATGTTTGGTATTCGAATCTTGACTCGAGTCCTGGACTCGAGTCTAGAACTTCAGTCTGGGAATTCGAGTCCAGAACTCGAGTCTGTTACCGATTTAAGTACAAAAGGAAAAATTAGAAAGAGTAAACTTCAAACAGTATCTAGGTTTAGCAATAATAACACTACGAACATTTTAATGAAAAATATTTTTAAACATTCAACATAACAAATAAACATAGAAAACTAAGGAGAAATCTAGGAACCAGAAATTTTCTGTTAATGAGATCAAGTTCTATTTGTTTTATTAATGTACTTATATTTTAGGTGTCACTTCATTGCTTAAGTAAACAGAAATCGAGTACGAGCGAGACGAGCTAACTCGAATACTAGACTCGAGTCAGTTGGACTCGCATAATAGTTTCGAGACAGCGAGTACAAGATCGATTCTTCCTGACTCGAGTACCGGAATTGAGTCCGGCGTACTCGAATCAAAATAAATTGGTATTCGAATTGGCGAGTCCAAAGCAGGAATCGAGTCTGACTCGAGTCAAGCCGTACTCGGCACATCGCTAACAAGCGGAGCACAAAGCTCATCCTTCATCCCTCATCAATGTCCTATGAAGTGGACCTAAGGCGAGGAGTTAACAAGAATATAATTCACAGAATTCTTTTAATATTTGCTTATTAAAGTTATCGACTTAACTTTATTAAAAGGAAATGTCTTAATAAGTACCCAAAGTTTAATTAAAACCCAAGTCTTACCTCTAAGCTATCGAAGCTCTAACCCACCTTGGCGTATTTGTATCTACAAAATATTATCTACTTCCTTCCTTTTGTCAGATTGACTTATCTACTGATGATGAGATAATTTTAATAAAGAAAACACCTACAGTTAATAAGCTACTAATTAAATATATAACATGATAAATACAAATCAATCATTTTTAAAAACCAATTGATGTAGATATCTATTGTGATATAACAAATGCGGTAGTAGTTCAGTAGCATATTACAAACACCTCACGTATCGGGACATTACTCATTGCAAATCGCATTGGCTTTATCGAGCATACCCCCAGACAGCTAGACGATAAAAGGAGTGGGGGAATAGTACGAGTCATTCATAATATTACTCCTCATTCGTGTACTTTCCAAAGATTAAGACGTACGTAACAAATGTTATCATCAAAAAATCTCGTGAAAACAAGTGACTAACGACAATAACCCCGAACGTTCTGTATGCAATGTGTGATTTTATAGAATCGATAAAGTCGGGTCTGTGTTTGAAAAATAAGCGTCCGAAAATGGTGATGGAGTCCATTCAGCAGAACGGCAGATTTTGGCCGTTATCTCCTCGCCTTTGGCGACGGAGCAATGAATACTCTAAAGTGGTTTTCGAACCGCGCCGACCGCCGTTGTCGCCGATCGAAATAAGGAAACATGACAACACGCCAGATTTGCTGCGTAGGAACGTTATAAAAGATAGGCTGGACCATTTGAATTTGGAAGAGAGTTGTGATTATGAAAAGAGGTGGAGTGTGGACTCAAAGAAACCTCCTATCAAGGAGGTGAAGAAAACAGAGGAGGTTGTGAAATTACGTGTAAAGAAGCAACGGCAGCCGAGACCGAACAGCCTGCAACTGTTGTTGTGTCCTTCTAGCTCTGGACACTACAGCAGTAACACATGGAGGTACACAAGGGTGCGGTCAAAAAGGTTGGTACGAAATAAATTATCTTGCATCTTCCAATTTAATATATAAACGCAATTTAACTGACAATAATCAAAAGAAAGCAACACATTCCTGATTTGTCATATCCGTTTAAAGTGTCAATAAAAAGTTGTAAACTACGGAAAGACCTAAATTTTATTTGTTTATTTTTATTAGTTTATAAGAGGAATAACAAACAGTTGTACAATGTAAGATTTACATAGATTACAGATTACTGTAAATGAAGAATGCGCTATTATAGTAACAGAAAAAAATATTGTGATGGATTAGTCAAACAAAACAAAAAATAATAGAAATGACTCGTCGAGGCTCGCAACTGTTAAAAGAATGGTGACAACAAAATAAATTAATTTTAACGATAATAATCGCGTGTTGGCGTAGGGCAGTTCAAGAACTTAATGCGACTATAATTCATAAATTTTTGTCTTGAAAGAGGCCGTCGGAACTGAGAAGACATCAATCTCGTGGGAACTGAAATGTTTTTTAAAAGCAGCTTTTGTATGCTATCTTTAAAAAGTCGACTGATAAAGAAGTAAACTATACATAATTTATAATCATCCGTACTTTAGCTTATCAATGAAATGAGCGATATGCAACATTTCACTGTATCAAAGCTGATCAATAAAATAATCTTGCCCACAAAAGTTCTGGGTATTCTCAAGCTGCATAATTTCTTGAGACTCGTTTTTATCGGAATCCACTTTCGAAGTGAACAAACTTGTAATAAATTCGATAAAGATTGTGTAAAATACTCTTGCAATAAACCGTTAGCCGTTAGCTGAGATAATGCTGTATGATTAAATGCAACAGATGTTGGTTGTGATCACAAAATATGAGGCTAATTATTTCCTCACACGTGCCAATAACTGATAGGCGGAGTTCGATGAAACTGAGGATGATTCACGTTTGACGTACCACGTTGTAGCAATGAGCTTTGAGAGATTTATCTAGCCTAGTTTTATCGATACGGTTACAAATATTGACGGTTCAGACAATTTTAGTGGGCAAATGAAAGGATTTAAATATAATGATCGATTAAATTTTTAGATTTGTAGCGACTGAAGTTGACTATGGACTATATTTAACATGTTTGAGGTTATTTATAAGGCTTATTTTTACTTCTTGGCGATATTTACGATCCAATAAATCTACGACCATTATGGATTCGACCCAATAATTGAAGATATATTTTGGGTTACGTAATGACTATGTTTTAAGGTCTTTATTGTAATAAAACGAAACTTCTTTTTGTAATTTCTCATACTAGGTTGATGCAGTCGCTAAGCATAAAGCTTCGTTAGCACCATACGTATATTGGAGCGGAGCGTAATAATAAAAAAAATATAACAAATTCAATAAAGTTTAGTATATTTTAAAATCCCATCGAGCCAGTGTTTTTGGTCATAACTTTTTATTTTTTCCAATATCAAACTTTTGTTTCCGTTACGATCTAGTCCTAAACATGTTGATTCGATTCATTACAAAAAATACGAAAATCAGCTAATCTATGACAGCGTCCAAAAAAAATGTTTGAAATACATAAAAATGGTATTTTAAGGATTCTTACCTCATTTTATCTTATAATTCTCTATTCTGTGTACACAATTGTGTGACCAAGACGAGCTCAGCAAATTTAAATTAAAAATTAAGGTTATTTAAGTTACAAATAAATCTGCGCTTCTCACCCAATATCACCTTTCCGATTATTTCATACTCAATATTTTAGTAAACATTATTGCCTGTATCGTCTATTCGATTCGTATATAGTAGAAAAGCACTGTGATGCAATATTGTAACGTTTCTTTGTGTCTTTGGCAATCTATTTTTTTATTTGTACTATCCACAGAGATATGTTCATTAACTTAAAAAAAGAATGTTACAGTTTGTATGTTTATTTTAGATGCAAACCAGATCCGGGAAATCCGACAAACATTTTTTTGGGCATTGCCGGACTATCGAATGAGTGGGATTTTAGAGTACTGCCTAAGATCCCCTATAGTCCGGAATTTTTCGAAACTGAGTCCCTTGTAATCTGACAAATTACTGATCAAAATGATAATAATCTATTTGAACTAGTAAACAGTTAACGCACGCTAGGCCGCTCCACTATCATATATTATGTAGTCAAATTCAAACTGAGCAATCAGAATCAAATCAACACGCGAGAGTGGTGGCGCGTACAAGTTGCAACGTGTTGAATCATGCATTACTTACATTAGTTAAGATATGACAAAACAATGTTTGTTTAATCATATACAGCAGCGATTGGCATGTCGAATCATGAAAGGGGCCGCCGCTGGATTAGACAGGAGCTGAATTACCGGCGGTCCACAGAAAGAAAAACATTTTTTTCGAACTCAAACACACAACAACAAAATATGTAAATAATATAAAAAGGGTAACAACTTAAAAAAGAAAGATACATATAAAATATGAAAAAAAAAAATACAAATATGGTGTGTGACTGTGGCCAAAAAGGATCCTGTCTCAGCATAAAAGCCTCTGCATCGTTCGGAGATGGAAAGAACGAACATAGAGGCGCTGTTGTTCTGACAGGGCCCTTGAGTAGACGTCACTGTTAAAAAATTACAAAAAAAAAAACAAATTACATGTTTTAAAATAAAAAGCCGGTGATTTAATTCCTTATAACTTTTAATAAGTTTGATTCTTGGAATTATCGTTTCCAAATGGTGTTTCAAATAATACCGTTACTAATCTTTTGCTACAAACAGCACATTCGCCTACACAAAATTTCCTAATTTCTTAATTAATTTTCGTCTTGAAATCCGAAATTCGTCAGTTTGTAGTAGTGACGTGCAAGCAGGTATAAATCGTTCTTCGTTTTCGCTTTTCACTTATGCAACCTGGTGGGTGGAAGGTGGGAGCAACTCCCTTTTATCTGGTCGTCGGCAGTTATTGCCTTGTTTGTACACTATATGTGGTATTGTGCGTTATTTATGCATTTTAATATGTTGTAATACTTCAATGATATTGATATAATACGGAGCATACTGTTTCGAATCGGTTGTCTTATTGGTCTTAGGTTTGTGATTTATGTTAAATTATCTTAACCCTTTCCGTACCAGCTACGAGAATACTCGTAGTGCGTTACTGTAACATGGTGCCGACTATGAGTATGCTCGTGGATTTTTGTGGGCATCCTATACAAAAAATTATTTCTTAGCACTACAATTAAGATCGGTTTTTTAGAGTTTGGCATTAGAAATAAAAATACATGTTAAGTGTTTAAATAGTCTTTTCGTAACTGGCACGGAAAGGGATACTAGAAAAATACTAGAAAAGTTAACTCGGCTCAGAAGTAAATTCTCAGGCGGAAATCGAACCCTCAACTTTTGGAAATCCAATGCTCTCCCAATTGAGCTGCCGAGTCTAGTAAACTCCTCTGGACGTTTTCCAGTACCTTTTCACTTTTTACGCTGTAGGCCAGCGTTGTCTCATCAACGAGAGGAACATTTGTGATTAATTTTAGATATTGAATACTTTTTTATCTTAACTAACACTGTGGTGTAATATTATCGTATGAAGTGTTAATGTTAATTTCTTCATTTAATATCACATCAGTGTTGTGTTAGTAAATTTCATATTTGGTGGGATTTGATCCCACGTTTTCTAAGGATATACGATCACGATCCCACTAAGGATCATCAATACAAATTGACTTTCTTTGTTTTGCCAATTTTTGTGATCACAGGATGTTGTGATTCTGTGGTTTATTGACCGACTTACTTGAAATTATATGACTTATTTATTTGTCCTGACTTTATATAAAATGTTCATTATTTTCTGAAGGTAAAGTGATTTTAAGTATTAAAATAATAAAAAGTACATTAAATAGCCCGGTCAAAATAGTTTAAAAATAGTAGGTTTGCAAAAATTCGTATAAAGCAGAAAATCAGTAGGTAAATTCAATCGTGGACAATTGCATGATCTAAAATTTGGGTCTGATCTTTTTTTATGATAAAACTAACCGTAATTTTGACCTTTGATTTTGAATAACTATTTTAGCGTACATGGGAAAGGTGGGGACTTTTGACATTTCATTTGTAATGATATTCTTAAAATACCAATTTTCAGCTTCATTTTTGTTATTTGAAATATTTACTAATTTTACAATTAAATTATTTTCTCATAAACATAATTCCGATTCATTGTCCTTCATTTTAAACGAAACAAATTTTTGGATAGGTGATTTTAATTCTAAAGGTGAAATATGCGAAATGCGGTGACCAATATGCCGAATGAAGGTCCGAGTACCGCATCGACTTCGAATAGATGGAATTCCTTAATAACACAACTTATTGAATATAATTATATAGTAATCGGTATTCCGTTGTCGCTTTATCCTCATTTACATATTACCGGTTTTTCTTAACGTAATTTTATCGACGTAGTTCACCACTTCCTTTACTACGATGTATGCTTTAATTGTTCTTTGGGTGACTTATTTGAGACAAAGTTGTTGACGTTTACGAAAATATATCCTTGAGGTTTTTACTATTTGAATATAAGTACATAATAGCAATTTGTTTTCATATTTGTTTATTTGGTGCAACGGTAGCAATCCTGCCTTTCGCACCGACGCACTGTGGGACATCCATAGGTCATAAACAGTGGTCGGAGTAGGTATATTGATTTTAGATACTTGCGTCATGATATCATAACATGGACATGCATTTCTTCCGGAATGTACCGGAGTTTCCAAAAATTTGGTAAATAGAGTAATAAAATAAAAAACCATATGTAAGCAAACAAAATTGTTTATTGTGAATACAAATAATCATTATTACAGTTTTATTAAAAACAATTATTTTTAATCCTCATCGGTTACAATTTCTACATTTTGATTTTCTGTCTCTATACAATTAAAATAAATAACTATAATTTTTTCAATATTTTCGATTTTTAAGCTATTTCTTTTAACATCTAAGATCCATTTGTAAGTGGAAAATGATCGTTCAACATCTGTAGATGTCAATGGAGCGAATTTGAAATAAAGTTTCTGATTATTTGCTACGCTTTTTTCAATACTCTCGCTGTATTCTCTAATTGTATCTAAATCTGGATTTCGTTCCATAACTGATTCTATTTTATTTTTTATATTCTCATTATTGCACTCGTTAAGCGTAGCCCTTACTTGATCAAATACTAAAAGTGAATCAGCTAGAGATAAATTTTGTTTTTGTAACTCTTTTAGGGCTAGTAGTATAATAGAGTAATTTTCTTCGATATATTTTAAATCATTTTCTAAATTTTGTTTTTCCAAAATGTTTTTTGCGTTTCGTATGGCTATAGCATCAGAACTGCTCAAGCAGGATAAAACTTCTTTTATTTTATCTAAATGTTGAGCGTAGTAAGATGTTGCCTGTAACCAAGTACCCCATCTGGTAATGACTGGTTGCGGAGGCAACGGTAAGTCAGGATATTTTTCTTTTAAAATGTTTACCCTACTAGGAGCCTTTAAAAATACTTTTTTAACATTTGATATAAGAATATCAATATCGTTGTATTCTGACCTTATCTGCTCACTTACACGATGAAGAGCGTGCGCCAAACATGTCACATGCTTCATTTCAGGTAAGTAATGTTTTAAATTTCGCCCTGCAGATAGCATGTACGCGACACTGTCAGTGCAAAGCATTAAAATATTGTCAACTTTCGCTTCAAAAGTGTTTTGCCATAAATTTTCTAGACATTGCAGTACAAATTGTGTTATTGTTTGTCCATTTACTGCTGTTAGCATTTTACAAGCAATCAAATAAGGCCGGCCTGCACTATTACTAGGATGCAATGGTTTTATTAGGAAATTGACTATGTATCGACCAAAAATGTCTGTTGTCTCATCCAGCGATATCCATAGTTTCTCATTTTTATTAATTTCATAAATCGAATTGATTTTATTCCTATAAAACTTCTCCAAATAAACTTTTCGTAACTGTGATTCGTCAACCACTTTACGATTGGTACAAACGCAACAACAAGTACTGCACATATATTTCTGAAAAAACTCTTTGAACGCTGGATTTTTCATTTGCGACCAAGGAATATTGCATAGAATCAGGAACTTAATGAGGTCGAAGTAAAATTCCTCTTGCGGTCTCTTAAATTTTCCTTGATGTACAGCGCCTTCAATGTGTTTGGTAATGTTGCCTCTATTCACAGCTTTCAAATGACTTTCACACTTTGTACAGTATATAGTGCCACTAGCGTTATCGTGAAGTAGCTCAGGATAGTGCAATAACCACTTTAGCACTGTTTCAGCCTTGACCTTTGCCATATTTATTTATATGTCACCTAAAACAATGATTTAAATTTACAATATATACATACACAACTGTAAAGTCGATAATGAAATTCTGTTTCATATAAAGTGATTTTTTTAACTGAAGCGGTGATAGCCCTGCGGTGTGCGTACCGGACTCTCATGCGCTATGATGATTGCTATAAAGTGATATTTTAACTGTTTCCAAGTTCTAAAACCTTCTTAAATAGTGAAAATAATTAAAACTTACCCGTACAAAAACAACTTCAAATGGGCCCAATCCAAGAGTAATAAATCGATGTCCGTAGTTATAAGCCAAATTCGTCGTTTTAAGTAGATTTCAGAAGACAGTACACAAGCCAGGGTCAAGTCAAGATATTCACAACACATAAAATAAGCGCACTCCACGAACCGAAATAAGTGAGTGAGCCACTTGGTCTGGATGTCGGTGCGAGCATTGTTTTCGAACAAACAGTCAATGAGTCATCCAGGATACTTGATTCTAATTGGTCAGATGCGTTGAGCATAGACATAAGAGGACAAAAGACCCTGTTTGCCGGATGTCGTGTGTTGAAATGAATATTATTATTATATCATTTTATAAATGAGAGCGAGTGAGAGGCACGCGTCCCTTCCACTCGGGCATGGTTAGCCCGCCTAAGAGCGAGAGAGACAGAGCGAGAGAGAGAGTGAGAGAGATAGGCATACACACCGGTTCATGTCTTGCGCTTCTATTTCGCTTAGGCGGTGATATATGAAATTCAGTGCGAGATTCTTTGTATAAATTAATGTTTTAAATATAATTCTTTGTATAAATAAATGTTTTAAATTGTTACTATTATTTCATCCTTCTTCCTACTATACGAATGAATATTCACATTAAAATTATTTTACCACTCAAAGTCGTTGTCACGTAAAACTTTCGCCCGTATATCGACTTTACAGGCAACCAATTTTTTTTACTATTAAATTCTGGCCATCTACGCCACTAGCAGCATAGCGTTGAGAGTATTGATACATTTTTAACTAGTTTCATGTAATAATTTCGATGTTTCGGTATTTTTATCATAATAATCCGGAAACTCGGAGGCGTATCCATATTAACATATACGTTTGATGTCAGTGACCTTAATTCAATATACCTACTCCGACCACTGGTCATAAATCTTAAAAACCTGCTTTCTAGTTTTACATTTTATTCCTTGTCGTTACATTGGATAGTTGCGGTACCTTCTGAAACTATAAATAGGTCAGTAATTAGAGTGCGCCTTCATTATCAATTGTGCATTCAAAGAGAGCGCATCGCCAATCGTAAATACTGTTATCAGTGAGTCATTAAAAAGCGTGACGTCATTTGTTGTCATTGCGGGACCTGTGAGTGCTGTGTGTGTTTTTTCTGAAATGGATATCCAAGAACAGGGTATGTAATAATTAATATTTTTATTTTAATTGTATCTTAGTATATATTTTCTTTAGTATGTCATTGCTACGAGGCGACTTTTCTTGGAGTATTATATTTTAATATTCAAAGTTTGAATAAACTTTTAAATATGTTCCCACTCGCTCCGACTATGGAGGTATATTGCACCATAATCTTTAGACTTTCTTATCTTAGGAAAATTAAAACTTGGCTGCCCTTATCTGCCCTTTTGGCGATGACAAGGGTGCTACGGTTGCCAGATTATCTCGTAGCATTTGCTACGAAATTAGTTTATTTAGTCTTAGTGCTTTGTGAAGGTTTTGTGACTGAATTTTAACCGTTTTTTTTTGTTTTAGGTAATTTATATATATGCTCGTTTTCAAGAATGCATATTCTTGAAATATAGCTAACTGTCAATACCGATAATGACTCGGAAAAGTGTCGTCAAGTCCTACAAAGTTTGTTGACTACTCTGAACGATGCTGAGAACATTGATATTCATTATTTAGAGAAAATTGTTAATAATTTATGTAAAGCTATTGCTCGATTCTGGAAAAAATGTAATAGGGATAAAACCAAGCTTTTATATAAGAATTCCGATTGGTTTAATGTTATTGAAAAAATTCAACTTGTGAAAAACAATAAGCAATGTACTCCGTCTGAAACGTCGCCGTGTCATTCACGTGGTCGTCCTCGAAAACCTTTTACGCAATGTAGTAAAAGGACTAAACGTCGGAGAGTAGCTGATTTGTCAAAGTCTGATGATTCTACTGTGAGTGCATTGCTTGATGTTTCAGACTGTTCATTCGATTCGTGTATATCTAGAGTTAGCACTGATGATGTCTTGTCACTTGTGACTGATGCTCAGTTGACAAAACATCAGTATTTATTAATTAAAAACTTTGTTAATAGTAAGATTTCTCCTAATGTATTACCATGTTACCAACAAATTACTTAAGCGAAACAGAGATGTTACCCTTCTAATATAACTGTTTCCGAGTCTTCAGCTGAAGTTGAATTACAAAGTCTTTTTGATCACACAGCTTCTCGAATCCTTGAATCTCAAAAAGAGGTCTTAGATCAGATTCCTGATGATTGTTTGTCTAATATCTCTTTACTTGGGAAATGGGGATTCGATGGCAGCACTGGACATAGTGAATACAAACAATTTTTTTCAGATTCAACTTTAGAAGATAGTAGTTTGTTTGTAACATCTTATGTACCCCTTCAAACTATTGTAAAATTAGCTGAAGATAATTGTAAAATTTTATGGAAAAATCCTCGACCCTCTTCCACTAGGTACTGCCGTCCTATTCGATTTCAATTTTTGAAAGAAAGCACAGCAGTGTCTTTGCGAGAGGAAGCTTATTTTAAGGATAAAATTGAAAGTTTGCAACCTACTTTTATTCAGATCGACAATCATGAATTGGTCGTTTCTCATAAGTTGCAGCTTTCAATGGTAGATGGTAAAATTTGTAGTGCTTTAAGTGAAACATCTACAAGTAGATGTTATATATGTAATGCTACCCCTAAAGAGATGAATAAAATAGACGAATGTTTACAAAAACCTGTAATAGAGAGTAGATACCAATTTGGATTATCACCACTACAATCTTGGATACGTTTCTTCGAATATTTTATTCATCTTTCATATAGATTAGACATAAAAAAATGGCAAGTTAGGCTAGATAATGATAAACAATTGTTATCAAATAAAAAACAATATGTACAGTCCCAGTTTAGGGAACGATTAGGTTTAATAGTTGACAAGCCGCGTAGTGGTGGAAGCGGGACGTCTAACGACGGAAACACGGCCAGGAAGTTTTTTTTGGAATCAGCTGTATCTGCTGAAATTACAGGTTTGAATAAGGATCTCATAGATCGTTGTTGTGTAATATTACAAACGTTATCTTCTGGACATAAAATTAATGAATGCAAGTTTAAAGACTATGCATTACAAACAGCATACAGCCTGGTCGAGGAATATCCGTGGTATAGTCTTCCTGCTTCTGTCCACAAGGTGCTCGTACATGGATCAGATATTATAAGTTATGCATTGTTATCTATAGGAGAACTTTCCGAAGAAGCTGCTGAAGCGACAAATAAGTATATCAAAATTTATAGACGAAGTCACACTCGAAAAATGTCACGTGAAGTTACCAATCAAGATTTAATACAACGACTATTATTACATTCAGATCCTTATATTACAAGTCTTCGGAAACTTCCCCCTAAAAAGAAAAATACTCTGTCACAAAGTGTAATAGAATTGTTACATGTTTAATATTGTTAGAATAAGAATAATTTATTTGTATTTTGTTAGTTGTTTTGTTTTTTTTTTGTATTTAATTAATTTTAATTTATTTATTTCTATTATTTTATTATAATTAAATAATGTTATCAATGTTTTGACTCTTATTTTATTTAAAATATATGTTTTACATTCCAATTTTTAAGTGTTTGTTCATGATAAATTTAGGTAAAAGAATGTTATTGTTTATATTTGTTTTTTACTGAAGTAAACGTTTTTTATTCCGTAAATACATGTACTTCTTTCATTTTAATGTTCCTAAAACACTTTTACGACTATAAGTCACTAAAATAATACAATGTATTGATAGTAACAGGACTTTAACTATTTATGACCGCCCTTGTATGGAGCGTGTCCCTCCGTGCGACGGTCCTGTGTTCGAATCCCGGAAGGGGCAGACGTTTGTATTAATATTATATATTTATGTATGATATATGTATGTCTATCCGTTACCCTAGTATCCATAACACAAGCCTTAAAGTGCTTACTTTGGGCTAGGTTAATTGGTGTGAATGTAGAAAATATTTATTTATTTATATAATATTTAGTTCTTACATTTCCGCGCCTAAAACACATTTAAATAAAACCGTTTTTAACGGATTAATACAGTCACAGTGATCATAGCCGACTCCTGTAAATTAGTGGAAATGTTATGACGTAACCTTACTTCGTATAAATTTAACTATTTGCCAGAGAAAGGCCTGTCGAATCTCGGCCGGTAAATAATACCCGCTATAAAAAACGGAATCTTTTGAAGTTGTTTATCTTCTATATAAATAATAATCAATGTTTGTATGTTTGTTCATAAACGTTCCGAAACCATTTATCAGAATGTGATGAAACTTTGATAGAGTGTTCTGGGAACGCCATCTACAGTTGGACGCCAGCTTGGTCCAAAAAATCTATATATAAATTATTTTCCTATTTAGTTTCATATGTTCTTAATTTTTTTCTTGTATTTTTTTTCGATTGTTTCTTATTAGATAAATTATTTAATTGAAAAATCAAATCAGCTCACAAGTGAATTCTCAAGCGGGAATCGAACCCGCTATCCAGCCCTGTGAACATCCGTCGAAATTTTCTAATACCTTTCTGGTTTTACGCTGTAGGCCAGCCTTGTCTCATCAACGAGAGGAACATCCTCTCGTATTCGAACGAAACATTTTTAAAAAAGTGTTTGGCTAATCGATTAAGATGAAACAACCAATTAGTCTTTAATTATTATTTTTTTGCATTTATTTCGATGCTATCTTATAAGATAAATTATTTAATGGAAAAAAATGTTTTTCAATTAAATAATTCTGTGCGTCCTGTGAAAACTGATACATCTCAAAATTGTTAACTTTACAGTAGAGTAGTTTTTGTGTTTAAAAAATCATAGAATTTGTTAGCATAATCATTATACAAAAATAATAACACAGTTTGCATTACTTTTGTATTGTTTATAAACTATTAAGTTCCTACTTAAAATCGTTCTATATAACAAAAGATATTAAAAAAAAACTATTTATTGTATCAAAACACACCAAATGAGTTATCGTGTATAATGATTCTTAATTAGTTGTATCATATTACACTTTATGTGAAGCAGTGGTGAAAGGTGATATTGTTTTGTTGTCAGGTAACTTAACTAAACGTGTATCAGATAACACTATTAGAAGGTTATAAATATATGTGCATAATTAAATTACTTGAGATACATCTTTATACGTAATTTTTTAATGTATGACTTGATTATTGTAGACGATACATGTCGACATATATTTATTTACACAAAACTGTTTTTCAAAACCGGTTAATCTGCCTTAGATGTACTATACAATCTCGGCAAATAAGAGATGTTTCAAAATGTTAATTAAACAGAAAAATAGAGGAAATTTTTGTGATGAAGGTGCATGAATAATATCAAATTCGATATAAGTCGACTTGTATCACTTTTCACAGGACACAGAATTTATTCATATGTTCTATTACTTTGACATAACAAAAATACATTTTTTATCTGAATATTTCATACGTTCCGAATATCTTTAATTTAATTTTTCCGTGTCAAGATAACCAACATTCCTGAACTCTTGGATATACTCATAACGGCCTACTGAATGCATTTCCTAATTAACGATTTCCCATGTAATTACACCATAGATAAAATTAATTATTTAGACATGTTGACATATTGACAGGCACAACTTATTAGTCTCATTGACCCAAAAAGACACCGAATCTCGGACCTTCGACGCCCACGACGCCAGTTACTGTCATCGTGACGACAATAAAAACACACACGTGTATAATGGCGTACAATGGCATTGAAATATTTTTTAAGTTTTATTCAATATATGTATTACAATTATAAGATTTTTTTTAAATTTCTCTTTTTAATAATCTTGGGTCCTGAACACGAGCATTTTTGCCTGAATCATATTTTTTATCGACAAATTGCCCCTCAAATTTTGTTTTTCTCTTATGGCCGCCATTTTATTTTCTTGGTAACCAAGCCCTGAACTCTCATACTAATTCGACCACCACTACTCATGTAAATGTCCTATCAACATTAAAAAGGTGTCGTTTGATAGCTAAACATGTAGACAACAGTTACACAGCCGTCATGTTTCAATTGTCATAGAATAAAAAATATAAAAAAAAATTATATAGAGACAAATAGATTTTCCTTTCTATGTTTTTAAATTATTGGCTTTTTGAGAAAAACCAAATTTGAGGGGCAATTTGTCAAAAAAATGCGATATTTCACACCATTAAAGGTTCCGACACTGGTGACGGGACACATTGTATACATTAACACCAATGATTCAGGCAAAAATGCTATGTTTTTATTATCGAGACACCTACGCAGCTTCGAGTCTTGTCCGCATAGCGAAAGGTCGTTTCGAATCCTACTTGAGGGCTTGGAGGCGTGGTTGATTTTTACACACACACTCTCTCTCTCTCTCTCTCACACACACACACACACACACTCATACACACACACACACACACACACACACTCACTCACATACACACACGCAAGATAATAACTAATCTTATATCAATATATAAGATTAGTTATTATATTGTTTACTTTTAGCCAATCAAAATGCTATCCCGCCTGGGTGTGCCCCGGTTCATGGTCGCCAGATAAATGTTATAATTATCACAAGTTTTTTTGTTGACAAATAATTATCATCGATTAACAATGTCAATCGATGATGTTATGGTTGGCCTTGAATTTGACCGTTGCGAATTCCAATCCTGCTTAAGTCTGTGTTGTGTGTACATGTACAGTTAGTATGAGTACAATATAATTTTTTTTTTCACACCAATTAGCCAAGCCCAAAGTAAGCACTGTAAGGCTTATGTTATGGATAATATTTAAAGAACAACTAGCTGTTACCCGCGGCATCGCCCGCTTTTTTTTTAATTCTTTTTTTCAATAAAAAGTATCCTATGTTATTTCTAATACCTCCAAGAATATATGTACGAAGTTTCATGATGATCGGTTTAGTAGTGTTTGCGTGTAAGCATAACAAACAAACTTACATTCACATTTATAATATTAGTAGGGATATATAAACACCGATGTCTCAGGTACATATGCTCGTATTCGTCATACAAACATCTGTCCCTTCCCGGGCTCGAAACCTGGACCGTCAGTGCAAAAGGCAGGACCGCTACCGTTGCACTAAACGGTCGTTATTTGATTACTTCGTTGGCGCTGTTTGGTGACAATTCAATGTGACATGGTATTAAAAAGACAATGATGGAATTAAGTTTATTCAAATGCACTTAAAATAAGTTGTTTCGGATTATCAATCATTTTTACCTACCCAATGGGTGGTAGGTAATAATTAATAATTATGTGTGTTCATCTGCAGTCAAGGTTAATTAGGCGACAGTCCAAGTTATTGAAAGCAATATTTTGTTATATAACTATACTATCTTAAAATTGATTGATTTCTGTATCATACTGTATAAAATCTTTTTGGAATTAGATTAAGAGCATTATGTCGATTATATCATAGTGTACATAAATAAATAAATAAATTAATTAATAATTAATTAATTAATCCACAAAAAGAAACTAAATTATTCTAATATCACAATAACAGTAGTGTTATGGTTTCATCACATCATTGATTACAACAAAGTCAACAAGTATCTGTATTAAGTACGTATCCTTAAAACTTGGCTATATACAGGGAATAAACGACTAATTTAAGAAAACGAAAGAATTAGCATAAATTAACAGTTGGACGATACTGACTATTGTATAACGGACGGCCTTGAGTTTGACCGTTGCGGGTTCAAATCCTGTTTAAGGAGTATATTTGTGTGAAGTATGTTCGTACAGTAAATATGAGTACAATATTACTTTATTTGATTACTTCGTTAGCCCTGGTTGTTTGATGACAATTCAATGTGACATGATTCTATATTATACAATGTGTCCCGTCACCAGTGTCGGAGCCTGTAATGGTGTGAAATATGGCATTATTTATCGACAAATTGCCCCTCAAATTTTGTTTTTCATCTTATGGCCGCCATTTTGTTTTCTTGGTAACCTAGACCTGGGCTCTCATACTAATTCGACCACCACTACTCATGTAAATGTCCTATCAACATTAAAAAGGTGTCATTTGATAGCTAAACATGTAGACAACAGGTACACAGCCATCATGTTTCAATTGTCATGGAATAAAAAATAGAAAAAATAATTAAAAACAAATAGATTCTCTTTTGTATATTTTTTAATTATTGGCTTTTTGAGAAAAATCCAAATTTGAGGGGCAATTTGTCGATAAAAAAAAATGCCATATTTCACACCATTCAAGACTCCGACACTGGTGACGGGACACATTGTATACATGGTGTCCCAAAAAGTTAGGTGAAGAAGAAATCAAGAGTATTAGCATCACTAAAGCTATACGAATGAAACCCATGTGTTCTACGATTTTTCGTTCTTAATTTTTTTTTTAAGAGACAAGGTAATTGATTTTTTTTTCTAAATAATTCGAATATTGACAATGTTGGTCATAAAAAACAGTTTTGGTTAACTTGGATATAATCAGGCCCAAGGAAAATGTTGAACCTAGTGCTTCAAAGGTTTATAAAAATAGGAAAAAAATTCATAAATCAAAAAATAAGATAAATCACGGAATCGTATAACAACCATTTAATTATCTGTGGACGGGAATCTTAGAAAAGTGCATCATTATTTTACTAATATTTTTTTATGACTAAAAATCTAGCAGGTAAATGCTAAAATATAAAATAAATACATTGCTATTACTTTTTAGAGATTGTTGGATATTTTTAAAAGTATTACATTCGTTAGTAATAATACTTATAACATGAAGAGGTGGCGTTGGTTAGCTTAAGAAATACTTGGAAAAATTCGATAGTATGTCAGTCTCCGGTAGCTCAATTGAATCGGGATGTGAGTTTTTGAAGTGTTTGTTTGAACTTCTTTAGCATCGTTGTGATTTGAAAGTCGATGAAACGAAAAAGCGACAGTAAAAAGAGACAGACACATAAATTCATAAGATTTAACGTAGGAGAAAATGAGATAGGAAGCATTATGTACGTGTGTTAATACGTGTTTGTGTGCGCACGCGTAGTACAAAGCTTGAGAGGAGGCATCACAACAACCGTGGTATTTTGTATACGTGTACGTATTATTTTTGAAGGTTTCACTTCTACCACGTGTGAATTGACACATGTTTTTTTTTAAATGTGTTCTCCCTCTAAACAAGCCTGGGTTGTAACAGGAACCACGATGGAACAAGCTAACCTAGAAGGTGTCTATTCAACCTGGCTCTGAAAACGAACGGGTTATAAGTACTCAGAAATACAGACGCAGGGAGCGAGATCCACTCCTTAGCTGAGCGCATTATAAAAGATGTTGAGTGCGGCAGGTAGGAATAGCAACCAAGAAAGGGTGGTAGCCCGCAGTGCGTCTGGATGTCCGATGGAAAGAGTACTAATTTCTTTACTTTTCCTTATGTTTTACATTATAAATAGCTGAAATGTAGTATATCCCATTGACTACGTTTGATAGGACTAAAACATTTCTCAATGGTACCTATCTATGTACAGTCACGTGAAATAAGATGAATTGACCGTAGAACCATATCACATTACATCAATTATTTATTTCTTTACTTTTGTCTCTTTGCTTTGAGCGGATTTAGTGTCACACGGTTCTACGTTGCATACATCTTATTACTAGTGACTGTACAGTTATGCGATTTTTGATCGATAATCCACGATTACGTTCCGATGATTATGAATGCGTCATAGCGGGAAAACGACCGACGATAACTCGCGCTTATCTGTATTTGGTGCCTCACTGTCTGTTAGGCAAACGATCAAGGTGGACAAACCATTTTAAGTTCAATGACAATAGTGTAAGGTAAAATATTGAGTAACAAAAATTAGAGCAGAGAAATTTTGACAAGTTAAAATGTGACTTAATATTATTCTTGTAATAACTTAGTAAGTAAGTTTAGACAAAAAATCTAGCATGACAAATTTTAAAAGAAATATGTTGGTATAAATCAACACGGCTCTAACGTCCTTTTTTTTTAATTTATTATATAAGAGAGTATTAACAATGCAATATCTAAAAATCATAAAAAATAGTCAACGTGTTGCACTCCGACAGTGCCGGCAAAAGTGAAAACAAGAATGTTAACGTTGTGCATTTTTGATATTTTGGAATGGTTAGGGAATAATTTCGCATGAATTGCTTTAATTATTATTATAAAAGTACTATAATTTATGTGGTTAATTACAATATTCATTTATTATACACTAACATGACAACAAACATACACGCACACTTGTACAACGCTGCTAAAGAAGTTTTCACTTCAATTTTTTTTTTCAAGAATTTTTTGTAAACCCCTTTTGGTAAGCTAAATGTTAAGATTCACGTTCGTTTAGATTATTTACAAACTAAACTTACGAAATAAAAATCTTTATATATAAAAATTCTGTGTCACAGTGTTTGACTACGATGAACTCCGAACCAACTCAACGGATTTTGACGGGTTTTTTTTTAATTTTGCTGGATTTGTTCCGTCTTATGACATAGGATAGGATTAATTTTAATTTATAACAAAGCAACGCATAGCCTTGTCAGCTAGTCATATATAAATTTGAAAATCTATTCAACGTTTTTTCCCAAAAAGCCCGCTCTTTTCTGTCTGTTTTATGGTTATGATTAAATTTAATTCAGTATCAGTATTTCCTGATGGAAATATTTAATAAAATATGCCTAAACTATTACTATATTTGGATTTTTAAGATTAATATGAATCGACACGCTTGGTTTGTCCATTAATTTCTGGTCGTGTGAATTTCATAGAATTCATATGATTGCCAATTACTTGGTCACTGGGTTTCCCGTACATATGTAATTTGATTTTATTATAGTAATAAGAAAAAAAAACTATGTCTCATCGATTTATGATAATTTTTTCCCTTCGTTTTCTATCACAAATTGATTGGAAATTAGTTCGATTCTCAATTAATATATTACAAAATACGATTCGCTTAAGCTTTACAAATATTTGTTTCAAATAATTATAAAATCTATAAATATTTAATCACAATTATATATATATTACTAGCTGACCCAGCCACGCGTTGCTGTGTTATAGATTAAAATAAAACCTATCCTATCTTTTAAGTTAGATCAAATAACAGATAGTTACGAAGTTTGTTCAAAATCGGTTAAGTAGTTTAAGAGTCAATCGCGAACAAACAACGTGAAATGTAATTTATATATATTAAGATTATTAATATAATTATATATCATTGTAATGATATAAAAATAATGCAAAATATAAATCAAAAACCACAGACGAAAAGTTTGTGGTCTAACAGCGAAAATAAAAAAAAAAACAGAAACATTATTACCAGGTTCCATTTTTGAAATTCAAAAATATTTTTTAATAATCTGTCGCACGGAAGCGAGGAATAAACAAACTGCTCTTGTCAGTTGTTTAAATTGAATTCTTATAAATATTCATAGGTCGTTTCCATAGTTAATATTAATTTTTTTTTAATTGCATTCTGACATGCATTTTATTATCGTTGGTTTATAAAGAACTGTTTCTGAAGTACCACTCTCGACGTGGCTATTATGTTAATTTCTACAAAGTTCTCCATATGAAACCTGAATATATGTATGAATTTTAGATTGTTTATTTTTGCATTTTCGATACTTGTTGATAAAGAAAATTAATAGAAAAGACTAAAAAAAATCGACAAGTTATTATCAGGCCGGACTCGAATCCGTAACCTTTGAATGTCCGGTCTACTGCTCTCCCAATTGAGCTACCCATCCTTGTGAACACCCGACTAAATTTTCTAGTTCTTATTCATTTTTTAGACTATAGACAAGCATTGCTTCATCAATGAGAGAGGAACATACCCGCATTGAGAAGAAACATTTTTAACATTTTTCTTATCAATCGTTTAAGATGATACAGCCATTTAAATTATGTTTTTTTATTTCTATTTATCATTTTATTATCTATAGCTCTGACAACTTGTGTAATAAATTAAAAGTACTTTCATTTATGTGGTAAAATACAATATTCATTTATTGCGTTATCGTACACAAACACGACAACAAACACACACGCACACTCGCTCAAGCGCCCTGCTCCGCTTAAACGAAACGACAGGAGCAGGCATACATTTTCGCCGCGCAGTAGAAAGAGGGGAATATTACTTTCTCTCCTACGCCGCACCGGCGGTCTATTCTCCCATCGTTTTACGAATTTTCGATCAGGTCACGTGTCCTGACGCGAGTTTAACATTTTTTACACATCCCAAAAAGTTTTAACTTCAAAAAATTAATAGAAAAATACTAGAATATATTTTTTACATAGCATAGTTACGATTTCGATCACCCGTATTATAATTATTATATTTAATGTTTACCACTGTTTGAATGACGAAATTCTAAGCAATAGTTTCTAAGAAGCATTGCATAGTTGCCACAGCGCTTCGTAGGTTCAATCTGTGTGTTTAACTGAGGTACTCACCGCCTAGCTTGACCATATACACCATTTTTTTGACCCTGCGGAAAATCCTTTGTGGATTCGACCCGCTGCGGGTTGACTGAAGATGTGTAGGATTCTTCCACATCTTAGGCACAGAATGTAGGCGGTGCATACCCAAGAGTTAAAATTCACTGAAAAGTACCACCTGTCTGCCGAAGTCACCATAGGTTAACCCAAAGGCGCCATAGATTAGAAGTCAAAGCAATGTAGCTTTCATAAACGGTACGGAATGTTATGACGTCATAATCTTTATCAATAGCGAAATAATCGATTTAGATAGAGGGTAGATCCGGTCTAAGGCTTTAGGTAGACGAACTGCATTAAAATGCACATCGACTGCCAAATTGCAATTCAGGTGCAGTTTAAATTG
Organism: Calamotropha paludella; assembly: GCA_927399485.1. Classification (NCBI taxonomy): domain Eukaryota; kingdom Metazoa; phylum Arthropoda; class Insecta; order Lepidoptera; family Crambidae; genus Calamotropha; species Calamotropha paludella. The sequence continues at coordinate 3,199,406 of OV656822.1, forward strand.
ACACGACTGTAATGAAAATAGAAACCTAGTGTGCATCCGATTGCAGACAGTGTGCGGTTGGCGTGCAGTGTAAAACGACAATGATTGGCAGTTTTATTGCAATCGTAGAAACTGTATCTCAACTGCTATATGGCAGTCTGAGTGCAACTAAAGAAACAAAGAAGTTCTTACAGTGCACTTCTAAAATGAATGGCTAGTCAATGGATAGGAATAAAACATTGTTATTATTTACCAGTAGCTTCCAAAATACATAATGGGTATAAAAAGTAAGAAAAGGCGTATATATAATATATGTCAGTTATAAATATATACTAGCTAACCCGGCCACGCGGAATATCCCATTTATATCACATCATATCTCGGAATAAATGCTGCAAAATGAAAAAATCATCAAAGATTAAGTGGTTTCGGATTTCATAGCGACCAAACACTGTACCACGGATTTTTTGTATTTAAAGACTAGCTGACCCGGCCACGCGTTACAGTGACAGTTGTTATAAATAGCAATAAAAAATTGGTATTATAAATTAAAATGAAACCTATCCTATGTCCTAAATTGGAACAAATCCAGCAATATGAGAAAAAAACATCAAAAATCGTTTGAGTAGTCACAGAATTCATCGCGGTCAAACACTAGGACTTTTTGTTTATAAATTGATATAAAATGTCTGTGGCATAAAATCTTATCAGTCAGGATTAAATAATAAGTTAAACTTATTTATTTCAAAGTATTGGCATCATTTTAAAAAGCCTCGTTATTGTGTTATTTAAATTTTATTTTATTAAAGCAAATCAGTACATTATATTATGATAATACTTTGTGTGTTTGTTACTATATATAGTTACCATAAGCCTAAGTATAAAAGTTTTTATAATCAATTAACGTTACCATAGCAACGCGTGGCCGGGTTAGCTAATCAATTATAATTTGAGTAATTTATGGATTCTTCTTTAGCTACGTGCCAAATTGTTTTTGTCTGCGTTTTTTTACATAAAATGATATAAATCACTGATATTTGTGTTTCATACGCTTGAGAATTTATAGTTTTTATAGAATAATATTTTTTGTAAAATATTTGTTGGTATATTTTAGTTCGACTGTTTTGTTCTTTGGTTTTGTTATCCAAAACCAGAATCTGAAGCTACCTCAAAATATCCAAAAGCATATTACAGACATAAGTTAATTCATATATCTTTATTGCCAAGACCCTGCGTCTGTTGTTTCGAGTACTTATAACCCGTCCGTTTTCAAGGCTACGGTGAATAGGCACCTTCTGGGTTAACTTGTTCCATCGTGGAATTTGTCTTGGCCCCCGGGCTTGATTGGGATCAAGAGCAAAACCATTCTAAATAAAAAAATAAAATCGCCCGCTATAATTTTTCTAAACTGCCTATTAGAACTTAAACTAAATAAATGTATATTAAAAATAAAACACAACGATGAGAATCTTTTTACATATAATTATGTGTAGTTCGAAACGCTGAACCTGCGTGATTTTTATCGTGATTAGCCTTCATCTCTTTTATCGTATCAAATCTTATATCGAAGACCTAATCGTAGCTTGCGGCCTAAAATATGCTAATATCACCTCACTTTAACAAAATATAAACCAGTAACACCTTCACTTTCATATAATGAAATAATGTCTGAAATAGTACACGCATGCATGCACGAACGCAAGCACGCATGCATGCGCACACAAACATATTTTTGTTGTTTTATTTCAGTACTAGCTTTCCGCCCGCGGCTTCGCCCGCGTGGAATTCGGTTATATTGCGGTATAAAGCACAACTATAAGAAAACTTCTCATTCCTACGGAAAAATCTAAGAAGCGGGATGTAACGCTGGATACAATTAGTTGTTAAACCAAAACTGAATGGTATACTATATTATATGTTTTCCCTTGTGGAGCAAAAACATGCAGATTTTGGGCACTGGAAACCCGGGAACACACTACATAGAGCTGACCATGCGAAAAACAATGTTTTTCCAAGTGTACTCCAGCAACCCTTAGAGTTTGGCCTTGTGCTTTATTAATGGTCATTGCAAATGAAACCCTTATAGGAAATTGTGGTCTTTTAAATTGAAATGGGAGGTCTGTTGGAATAATGGGAATCCGAGGAATGAATCATTTAGCTTCAAAATTTACATGTTCATATTCGTTTGCAACATAAAAGTAGATGTAAAAAAACAGTTTAGACGATAAAACAAATTGTACGTCATCCCTCGGGAATTCCTCATTTTCGGGGATTCATTATCGTATCATTTAGCTTCAAAATTTACATGTTCATATTCGTTTGCAACATAAAAGTAGATGTAAAAAAACAGTTTAGACGATAAAACAAATTGTACGTCATTCCTCGGGAATTCCTCATTTTCGGGGATTCATTATCGTATCATTTAGCTTCTAACTTTACATGTTTATATTCGTTTGCAATATTTTACCTTGTTTTAAACGACACACAGCGCCATCTACAATCCATCCATCAAGCAAACAATATTTTTGTTTTTCCTCGGGAATATCAATTTTTCCAGGATAAAAATTACCCTATTATTTAATCCGGACTTTTATCTTTACGTCTGCAAAATTTCAAAGCAATCGGTTCAGTAGTTACGGCGTGAAAGCGGAACAAACAAACAAACAAACAAACAAACAAACTCACTTTCCGATTTATAATATTAGTAAGGATTAGGTTGAATATTTATATACTCTAAGAACACAAATTTGTTGTTAGTGTGTTTGTCTGTCCGTTTTTTTCCATTGTATCAATTAACGTTACCATAGCAACGTTACCATCAGCTCGTTAGTAAATAATACGCATAGCAAAAGCTGTAATCTTGTTCCTAATATTATATAAGTTTTATGGGAAATCTGCTGCATGGAAGAGCAGTGTCTCTTGATGTAGGACAAATGTGGCTTATAGACTGTTTTTTTTATGACAATGGGTTTTGTTAAAGTCTTTTTAAAACTTTTTTTTAAATAGATCATTTTCTATAACTCGATCACGACCTTCAGAAGTAATAAATAAGAGTGGTATTTACATAATTTTTTTGATAGATTTATGCACTTGATTACGTCAAAGGCAAAGAGAATGGTGAAAGATATTGAAGACATTACGTGTTATATGAAAACTGAGTAAAATTGATTGTATAAAAATAAGTAAAAATTGTATAAATTCACACCAGTTTTATAAAATTTAACAGTTTTAAGAAAAATATCTGTAATTGTTAGTTATAGCGTAATTCATTTGCCATTTGATTAATTCATTGTTAATTTTTCTAGTTTTTATGAAGATCACCGTCAAAGTTTAAATGATAAAAAGCTCCTGCTGCTTGCCTGCTTGTTAACAAACTTTCAGCTGTCAAACCGCAATGGTGACGTAACTCCAGATTCAGCTAACCCCATGCGTTTTCAATCACATGGTCGAATTAAAAAGTTTAATTATTTTATTTTATGATTTATTATAAATATTTTCATGTATATTTTAAAATAACATATAAACTAAATTGGTTTAGAAAAATATTTACTGTTAAGGTAACCACGGTTTGATCTATCTTAAATAGGTAATGTAAGGCTTGTGAAGCATTTATCATAATTATCAAAACAGTCAAACTTTAGACATTTGGTTTTGAACTTAAAGTCGTGTTGGTAGAGTACAATATCAATAATATAACAATAGTTTAAAAATTAATCATATAAATCTTAATATTGATAACTGGTTGATGCAACGGTAACGAACTTTTCCTTTCGGCGGTAGCGATCCTGCCTTTATTACATTTAAATTTGAAATATCTTTTAATAACTCAATCCAAGTTATGATGAAGTGCAAATTCGATTTCTCTCTTTCGCTCTAAGGCGGACAACACACTGGTACTTAAAACGGAGCGAGATTCGTGGCTGCGAAGTACCAAAGCTCTTAAAAAAAATACGCTCTACCACACGAGAGATTTACCAGGTCTTAAAACCAAATACCCAGACGAGTTTACGAGACATTTGGATAAAAAAGCTGAACATCCTAGATTATCAAAGCTCGCTTTAGGCGTTACTAAATTTAATTCACTAATTAATCGTTATTTTGTAAGTTAAAGTCTTATTCGTGTGTTAACTACCGTATCCGAATATCCAGGAGGCTTAATAATTGTGAAATTCAAAACTACAAAATGTGGACAGATCTAATTTTGCCGGACATGAATCGATGCAGTCAAAGTTTTACTTTCACACGTTTATTAATCACTTGGCAGTCCACGGTAGCAATTGCTACCAATAGCCAACACCCCTCGTCAGTCTCTGGTAGCAATTGCTACCATATTCAAATTTCCGCGTAGCCTGCTGTTTTTTTTACGATTAATTTTTGAGTTACATAGATCCATATATTCTGTGGTGGATTCTTTACTTCTTCTTCTTTTTTGACGACCGTTTGGTGCAACGGTAGCGATCCTGCCTTTCGCATCGATGGTCCTGGGTTCGAATCCCAGTAGGGGCAGATATTTGTATGATGAATACGAGCATTTGTACCCGAGTCATGGGTGTTTATATATATTTCTATAAATATTACAGATCTATGTATCATATATGTATGTCTATCCGTTACCCTAGTATCCATAACACAAGCCTTACTGTGCTTACTTTGGGCTAGGCTAATTGGTGTGAATGTAGAAAATATTTATTATTTAATCCGCTTCATGGTAGTATTTTTTGTTTGGTCCTAGCTTCATTATTTAGCAAGAAAACGGCATTTTTATCTAAGAGTCCGACATTTTTTTTTTCACAATCCGCGCAGCATTGGGACTGTTGAGAGGGGTGGGGCGCGCGGTAGCGGACTGCAAGTGGTTAAGGGAATATAACAAAAAAATTGATAATGCCCGAATCTATGTTTCCTGACAAATACAATTTAGTGGTCTTCAAGTCACGAGTGAATAGGTTTCTTCTAGACAAGCGCGTCTTATCCTAGATCGCATCGTCGCATACCATCAGGCGAGATAGTGGTCAAACGCTTCGTAACTAGGTAGTTACTATAAAAGAAAATATAGGTCACCGCAAACTTCTTTGTAATGATAAATTTACTTGTAACATTATATTTTTGTGCTTTTGTTGTCCAAAAAAAATAAAAGAAATACTTTGTAAGTAGCCACACAACACGCTCCGTTTTGCGTAACAGTGTGTAATCCGCCTAATCGACTTTAATACGTTCGACCTTCAGAATACAGATGTTCGAAGGTGAGAGACCTATAAACAATATCGCAACACTATACCTATTCGTGACTCATTAAATTTTAAACTTGTTCCGACATGCGGTTATCGCCGCATTCTCTACCCAGCTAATATCAGTAAGGCCCCTGCCACACTTATAAGTATGTGGGCGTACAATGAGCAATAAGGAGGTGCTCCCACGCGTATTTTTTTTGTTTATTTATCAATGAAAGTAAAATATAGGCCGATTGTGTTAATAAGCAGTATTCACCTTCACGTATACAACACATAACACCTTTAGAATTACAATAAATAAAAAAATAAAATAAACGAAAGTGCTTTAGACCACACGAATGAAGTTAAACTTTTTTAGCTCCATCTTCACTACATAGTATAAAACAAAGTCGCTTTCTCTGTCCCTATATCCCTATGTATGCTTAAATGTTTAAAACTACGCAACGGATTTTGATGCGGTTTTTTTAATAGATAGACTAATTCAAGAGGAAGGCTTATATGTATAGTACATGCATAATATAGTAGAGCATTGCATCCGTGCGAAGCGGGTCGCTAGTTATATATATATATATATATATATATATATATACGGTGAGGTAAGGTAAGGTAAGGTGAGAAAAACGCTCGATCACACTTTTCGTAACGCTGTCGTCACGCATTCACCAGCTTAGTCCCGCATTCAAGCGAGCGTAAAGAAGTCTTAATTTAATAAATATTTCTTACATTCACACCAATTAGCCTAGCCCAAAGTAAGCACTGTAAGGCTTGTGTTATGTAGGACATGACACTACTTTTGACACTATCAAATGACAGTGTCAAAAGTAAAAAAAAGGTGTCATTTGACACTATCAAATGACACCTTTTTAGGGTAACGGATAGACATACATATAAGATACATAAATAATATTCATAGAAATATATAAAGACATTTCAGAAAAATGAACTTAAAACTTTTCGTTTTGCATCGTTTTTATAAACTAGACAAGTATCTATTACTGACTTCTGTGTTCAGTGCCTATATTACCATTAAATTTGAGATCGACTTGTACTGTGGCGTTGAAAACGATCAAACTCGCCACAAATAAGTCGATCGGTTAAACGGATTATTTGATGCCTACACTGAAACCCAGACGTAACTAACCCTGTTATGACTAACCAGTGTCGAACAGGCTTAATCAGGGTTGCCAAGCTTATTGTAGTTGGTCTACAGAAAGCCTATTTTAATACTATTAAAATACTTATAAGGAAAGCCATCCGGAAAATAGTACCCGTTTTTAATATTAACAGACCCCTCTTTCCCACTGGGCACTCTGGGCAAATGCCCAGGGTGATCGATAGGGGTTGTTCCCCCTTGTTTCTGCCAGATCACTAAAGAATTGCCGACATTATTACTAAAAAACTTATTTATTTAGAGTAAATCGAACCTCAATTAGGGACTATACTATCGACTTGCTTATTAGATTTTGCATGCGCGGAGCTACTTTACTCTCGCCCAAAAAAAAAGCGATGATATGTGTGCATAGCCTCATTTAAATTAAAGATTATCTATTCTACTATTGACTGTCAATAAAAAAATCTGAGACTACTTTTTTATGTACTTTATTGTCTATTTTAGTAATAAAAAAGTGTTCTGTGAAAGTCATAGGGGCTCCATCATTCATATATGCCCAGGGCCTCCAATAAATAAAAAATAAATAAAAGTCGTATATATTTACAAATATTAACGTTTTATTTGAAAAGAACACATCCAAAACCACTTCTCTACGTAGTCACCTTTCAAATTTATAATCCTGCACCGCCATTATTGAGAAAGAATACAGGGCTTGTTTCGGTTTTTCATCTGTTTCATTTTTAGCAGATATATGTCAGTCTGTGTCATGGGTATTCATATATATTTCTATAATAAAATAATATGTATGCATGTATTTCCGTTACCCTAGTTTCCATAATACAAACCTTATAGTGCTCACTTTGGGCTAGGCTAATTGGTGAGAATATAAGAAATGTTATTATAGCAATGTCTATATATATTTCCATTATTCGACCATGAATATCGCAAGCTCGCACTTTTCTTGCGTTTCGAAATTTAATCAATGCTCTAACTTCACTAGCTACTTTTTTTTACTTTTTTACTTTTACTAGCGGCGTTCTCTATTTTCTTAAACATTCGCAATACTCACATAAACAACACAGACAATAATAACGAGACGCAATTTTGCACACAGACAGCTAATGTACAACTAAACTACTCTCTTTGCCAGCGCTCCGCACGACACAAACGAGTACTTGCGTACCCGTAGAAGATGTATATTCACTGCTGTACGTGAAGACCCCTAAATTGCATTTGTCAGGAAACACAGATTTAGGCAAAGAGTTCCAAGCCTTAGCGGTAAATATCACAAAATTGGAACCAAAACGCTTAATGCGACTCTTTGGTATATCAACCATATAATGGTGGCTCCTATTTGTAAGTCTGGTTGTCCGAATCAAAAATGGGGACGAATAAAACAATACGTAATTGTTTTATTTTTATAAGTTTCACGTTAGTTTTCTATTGGATCTAGGAATCAAATTGGTTGAGAACAGTCGTCTCTTTCTGTTCCGAGTACTTCAGTAATAAACTTTCACCCTAATTAACTGATTTGAATAAAACATTTTTTTTCATTTATATTAAAATTTTAACAGTTAGGAACGTGTCCGATTAAAATATTGTGAAGGTAGAAGAAAATATATGACGACCATTGCCTAAGTCATCCTGCGATGTAGGCGGAGTCGAAACGTTAAGTCGAAAGTTAACGTAAACGTTAAAAAAAGGTGTTTAATTCAAATGTGTAAAATCGGAAGTGTAAGAAGTAAATACTCTAAACTGAATACCGTTTTATTGAACTTAAATGCACTTAATGAGTTGCAACATGTTTTGCAATCGTGGGTGTTAAGGAGTGATTCAATTGTTGTACGGATGTATGGACAGCAGCTTGTCAACCTACTACGAACTGTAAAAAATTCTCGATTGATTTTAAACTTTATGTGCTGGCCTGAAAGTTGAAAGTGATGTTGTGAGTTGATATGCTTTTGGCTGTAGAGTTGACATAAATACTTTTTTTAATGTATTTTATATATTCTTCATTTTACATTTTTATATGATAGATTATTTAATAGCCAAATACTGGAAAAAATCGACTCGGCTCATAGATGAGAATCGAACCCGCAACCTTTGGATGTCCGGTCCAATGCTCTCCCAATTGAGCTACCGAGCCTTGTGAACGTCGAAATTTTCTAGTAGGTACTTATCTACTTTTTACGCTGTAGGCCAGCGTTGTTTCAATGAGTTGATTCAATGAGAGGAACATTCTCTCGTATTCGAAACATTTTTACAAATGTAAAAATATTTCTCATATACTATACATACCTTCCTCTTGAATTACACTATCTATTAAAAAACTGCATCAAAATCCGTTGCGTAATTTTTAAGATCTAATCATACATAGGGACAAACAGCAGGAAGTTTGTTGTTTTATACTTTGTAGTGTTAAAAAAGCTTAGTTAGCTCAGGCAATCGATTAAGATGAAACAGCCATTTAGTTTTATAATTTTTATATATTTTTTTGCATTTTTTCAATGTTTTCTTATAAGATAAATTATTATAATAATAATAATTTATCTATAATAAATTGTCATAAATATGTAAAAAATATATAACAAAATATTTTTAACCTTTATTTCTTACATTCACAGCCTAATTAGCGTAAAGTTAAGATGGTATCTGGTATCTATTAGTCCAAATGTCAGCTTCTACCTAAACGGGCAGAGTTCAATCCTCGCCGATGTACTATTGACGAGGACCCACTCGTAAGAGAAGCATTTAGAGAGGTTAACGGGAATAATTATAATTTTCAGCGCAATAATGTTTTTATCTACTCTGATACTATAATACAAAGATTCTAAAACTGAAAACAAAATGCTTATGACAAACATTACGTACAGGCCAAAAATAATAAAAAAAAAGTTTAATTACGATACAGGTCTTGTATGGACACCTGTATCATAATATAACTTTTTAATCATAACGATACACCTATACAACCTCCAGCTGGACCAAGGAGGTTGAACCTCTACTTCAAAAAGGTTTCAATGAACGAGTCCGCGACGACGCAACACGCATTCACAATCGATGTTTGCACCTTGGCGCCAACATTTGACATTTAAAAAATCTTTTCAATATTTAAACAAAGTTTGGTTTTGTTTGCAACATTTGTTTGCAACCCTTATTATGCAACAGTATCATAAACTACTATTATGATACTGTTGCATAATAAGGGTTCTTATAACATGAGTGTGTTTTAAAAAAACGAGCCGTAGGCGAGTTTTTTTATAGTATCACACGAGTGTTATAAGACCAAGTTATGTACAGTGTCATACACTACTTTATCTACTCTCATACTATAATATGTAAAACAATATTGCAAATAAAACGCTGAATATAACAACAAATTTATTTAAATGTCAAATGTTGGCGCCAAGGTGCAAACATCAATTGCGCATGCGTGTTGCGTCGGTCGTCGAGGACTCGTTCATTGAAACCTTTTTAAAGTAGAGGTTCAACCTCCTTGGTCCAGCTGGAGGTTGTATAGGTGTATCGTTATGATAAAAAAGTTATATTATGTTACAGGTGTCCATACAAGACCTGTATCGTAATGAAACTTTTTTTTTATTATTTTTGGCCTGTACGTAATGTTTGTCATAAGCATTTTGTTTTCAGTTTTAGAATCTTTGTATTATAGTATTAGAGTAGATAAACTACTATTATCTACTCTAATACTATAATACAAAGATTCTAAAACTACTATTATCTACTCTAATACTATAATACAAAGATTCTAAAACTGAAAACAAAATGCTTATGACAAACATTACGTACAGGCCAAAAATAATAAAAAAAAAGTTTCATTACGATACAGGTCTTGTATGGACACCTGTAACATAATATAACTTTTTTATCATAACGATACACCTATACAACCTCCATCTGGACCAAGGAGGTTGAACCTCTACTTTAAAAAGGTTTCAATGAACGAGTCCGTGACGACGCAACACGCATTCACAATCGATGTTTGCACCTTGGCGCCAACATTTGACATTTAAAAAATCTTTTCAATATTTAAACAAAGTTTGGTTTTGTTTGCAACATTTGTTTGCAACCCTTATTATGCAACAGTATCATAAACTACTATTATGATACTGTTGCATAATAAGGGTTCTTATAACATGAGTGTGTTTTAAAAAAACGAGCCGTAGGCTAGTTTTTTTATAGTATCACACGAGTGTTATAAGACCAAGTTATGTACAGTGTCATACACTACTTTATCTACTCTCATACTATAATATGTAAAACAATATTGCAAATAAAACGCTGAATATAACAACAAATTTATTTAAATGTCAAATGTTGGCGCCAAGGTGCAAACATCAATTGCGCATGCGTGTTGCGTCGGTCGTCGAGGACTCGTTCATTGAAACCTTTTTAAAGTAGAGGTTCAACCTCCTTGGTCCAGCTGGAGGTTGTATAGGTGTATCGTTATGATAAAAAAGTTATATTATGTTACAGGTGTCCATACAAGACCTGTATCGTAATGAAACTTTTTTTTTATTATTTTTGGCCTGTACGTAATGTTTGTCATAAGCATTTTGTTTTCAGTTTTAGAATCTTTGTATAATTTAATTATATGATTGGAGATACTTTGGTGAGTTTTAATGTATTTGACGACGGTTTGGTGGAACGGTGGCGATCCTGCTCTCACACAGACGGTCCCGGGTTCGAGTCCCGGAATGAACAGATGTTTGTGTGATGAATACGAGCATTTGTACCTGAGTCATGGGTTTTTATATATCTGTATATATTAAAACGGTATTTGACACGATGATCTCCGAAACTGCTATTGATCGATTGAAATCGATTTAGATGTTTTTTTTTCCTTTTGCTGGACTTGTTCCGACTTAGGACATAGGATAGGTTTCATTTGTATTTATAATACAGCAACGCTTGATCGGGTTAGCTCGTATTTCTATTAATACTAAAAATATATACTTCGATGTTTCATAATTGATTATTATTTAATGGGCAAATTTTTTCATAAAGTTGGCAGCCCTGCATGCCTCGGCCACAGCTCGTAGTCGGCGAATAGGCAGGGGACATCCCCCCAACGGTGTCCGGACATTCAGACCTCCCTAGGCAGATAATTAAAATTTCCCTTACCAACCTCATGGCAGTTCGATATTTACTCACTTTGTTGATCTTGACTGAAACTCTACAGATATCAATTTATACAAATATCCTCATTATAAAGTTGGACCATGTTTAGACGTGTGCTGTCTCTCTCTTCCTTTTAGCAAATAAAAGTGACACTATGATTTTAATTAATTTTATAATAATATTTTTTTTTTTACCTTCACACCAATTGTCTTAGCCTAAAGTAAACACAAAAATCTTTCTTTTTTTCACGGCAAGGGTAACGAATAGACATAATATGATCCGTACATATGTAATATTCACAGAAATGTATGTAAATACCAATAACTAAGTTACAAATGCTCGTATTCATCACAAACAGATTTTTTTCAGAAATTGGGCGTTCTTTCCTTACCCTGCCAGTACATACGCGATATTTGCTGCTTCGTTGTGCAACATACAAAATATTATAAAAAATATTTGGAGGTCTCAACTAGACCACCACGAACTCGGTACATTAATTTATTGCATCGACCTCCTTGCCATAAGTACATTTACGAAAAAAACGTTTGTAATATGTGTATATTGCTGTACAATAAACTACCTGACTCTATAAAAACACTGAAAGGGAACGTTTTTAAAACATCTGTAACAAAATGGCTTCTTGAAAAGTGTTTTTATAGTGTAAAAGAATATTTAGATTTTAAGGACAATATATAATGAAGTTAATTTAATTAATTGTAGGATTTATTACTTTTGACATACCTTTTGCTTATAATAATAAAATTGTAAAATAATTAAAATTTGCACGCCTGCCTAGCAGGCTGATCACATGACTTAAATAAGATTTCTACCTTATTGTTATTATAATATGTGCTCATGTAAATAAATGATGATTTGATTTGATTTGATTTGATTTGAAACAATTAGGGGCAAATATTTGTGTAATAAATACGACAAGGATTCGAACCCAGGATCAACGAATCGAAAGCCGGGATCGCTACCGTTGCACCAAATGGTCTTCAAAAATATATAAAGATAGATTTATTGATGCAAATGATACACATGTTTTTTATTTTCGTTTTTTAACTGAAATCTGTTTTTACTTAGGACTAACACTAAGAACACAAGACTCGTATTGCAGTGCGTTCCTAGAACCGCACGCTACGAAAACAATTGATACGCAATATGCATAAATATTTACAATAATATACCAATACATGTACATATTAGGCGATGCAGTCGCCAAGCATAAAGCTTCGCTAGCACCATATATTGGAGCGAAGCGTAATACTAAAAACAAAAAAAAATTGGTTGCCTGTAAAGTCGGTATACGGGCGAAAGTTTTACGTGACAACGACTTTGAGTGGTAAAATAATTTTAATGTGAATATTCATTCGTATAGTAGGAAGAAGGATGAAATAATAGTAACAATTTAAAACATTTATTTATACAAAGAATTATATTTAAAACATTAATTTATAGGCACGCGTCCCTTCCACTTTTTATGTCTGTCTCTCTCGCTCTTAGGCGGGCTAACCATGCCCGAGTGGAAGGGACGCGTGCCTCTCACTCGCTCTCATTGTGAGCGCATAACGTGAGCGGAGCGTAACGCAGTTTCTTGAAGTGTCACCCGGCAAACCAATTTATAAGACGTTGTCACGTCAAAAAATACAATGTTAAGTAAATTTTAAAATTCCACAAGAAAGAAAACTTTCCAATAGGCGCGCTGTTTTCAATGGGAAATCCCATAGAGCCTATGTTTTTTGTTCATAACTTTTTTATTTTTGTGAATTTCAAAATTTGGGCTACATCACAAGCTGGTCCTCAATGTGTTGATTCGATTCCACACAAAAAATATTAAATCGGTTAAGAACTCTGGAAGTAATGGCGTAACAGACATTGCGTCATTGAAGCTGATCCATCCAAAAGGAACTTCGATTTACTAGATTTAAGTTGACATTACGAAAATGGTTAATACAAAATACTATTAATATACTATATTGAAGAATTTATATGTATAAAATCTAAAATATAATATAACATTGATTGGCGACTTATGTATTACAAAAAATATATTTATTTCTTATATAACCCATTTCGTGCGAGTAACAATAAAATCTTATCCTAAGTAACAGTACAACTAATAATTCAAACCAACTTAAAACAAATCAAAACCGTATGATACGGGAGTACGGTGTTAGACGCACCACGACTTTGACGCAACGACGTATTTGTGACATTTGTGTGCTGACATGTTATGTTAACTAAATGTCTGTGCCCATCCCCACCTTTTCCAATGCAGCATACCATATTTATCATCTTATCTTATTGTTACAGCCATGAGCCGGAAGGCGGTGGGCGGTGTGGGGAGGGCGTGCTAGGGCGTGCGATGCAGCCAGCGCCCTCGGGCGGGTCGCCCAAACGCACCAACCCAACGCCGGCTGGTGAGTACTCTTTCTTATACTGTAGCGTAGCTTCCGAAGGGCTAAACGGGGCTAAGCACCAGGGCCCCTAAGCCCTTGATGTTTGCAAAACGTCTACTTCGCAAAATGTGTTTTTCGTTACAGGAAGTAAACATAGTATGTCTTAATCATTTAATTACTTATTGCATATAAAAATATTGAAATAAAATGTGATTGGGAAGCAGGAAATCAAAATTCAAATAAAGCAAAACTAACTCTGCATTTTGCAAAAGAGATTTTATAAGAAAGCTACTTTTTACGAAAGAGGCATTCTGCGAAAGAGACATTATGAGAAAGAGACAAATTACGACCAGTAGACATAGACATTTTGCGAAGTAGATATTCTCAGAAAAACCTCTTTAAGAAAATAAAATCATTGTTATAAACCCAAGTACCTAAATAACTTGTGTTATGAAATATAGAAAAGTTAGTTTTCTTTATTGACCTGACCGGGAATCGAACCTAGAAACTCCGATTAGCTTTACCATGAAAACCGGTATGCGAGCCACTCGACCACGGATGTTTTCAAACTTACGACATTATTAAATAATTAATGACTGTTAATTGTTGCAACACCGTGGCTGTCAAGTTGGCGGAAATTGACATCCGACACCTTACCCACCGACGCAAACGGTTGTTGTGAAACACAAAGCTCCTACCGCCTTTTTGTGATTAATTTCTTGCTTTTTTGAATTTTTTATAAAGTTTTATCATCAATCTCAAGAGATGGTTCTTTGCGATAAGATCACCGCCACTGCCACACTAGTTGAACATATCCGTTTTTAGATTTAGTTGGTAGCAATAAATTGTAGGTGTTGTTGTTGTTTTGACGACGTAAAACGTGACGTGTAATGGCACTCTTAAGTACCGGATTCGTTCTCCGGTCGGGTCAAACTCGTACGTTTCTTGCACCCGTACCTGTTAAAAGACGTCCTGAATGGGTGGTAAGTAAGGTTATAAGTGTATTTGAATAAATTTATTTTATTTCTGCCTTTTTATTAAGCATAAAAAAATAAGAATAATGTCATCGTGTGCCCAGTAAAAGGTTTTATTTAAACGAAGGCGCAGAAGTGTAAGAACTACGTATAATAAGAATTATATTTATCGCAGACAACTAAATGGTCCTGAGAAATACATTTAATTTAACGTTATTGCATTCACAATGCCACAATTTATATAAGATATAAAGTAAGTAAAATATTTTAGGTCCAGAGAAGTGTTAGTCGTTTTTCGGTATAATTGTCCCACCGAACATTTAAGGATATATTTTACACGCAATGACTGGCAGGACGCTGTTGGAGCTAGCTTGAAGCCTATTTAACAAAGACGCAATCTGACGCACTCCAAAAGCGGGGCAATTTCAACAGCGTCCTTTAAATAATATTGTAAGAGCATTGTACCTTTCGGTATTGTCCACTTATACGTGTATATTATGTTTTCAAAATTGTTTACAAATATTATTTAACATCTTAAACATTTCGGACATGCCATTAATACTCAATAGTTTCCTTACATGTTAATCTATAAACGGGGCAACATAAACTAACAAAGAACACCCCGGAGAAATTAGAAAACAAACAAAACATGATCGCTTAGACGTAGGTACTAAAACAACAAACAAAGAAAACAATCTTGTAGACGAGCTGAAATAACATGCAGAGCACAGAGTAACTACAGAAATAACACTGGACCGTCCGACGTACGAGTATGGACAAAACATCGAATTGTCTTCCCCAATTTTATCGATAAAACAGAACAGTTACCTTTAACGAAAGTGACGTCACGAGAAGCGACATATTACGACCAGTAGACATTTTGCGAAGTAGACATTTTGCGAAGTAGACATTCTGCGAAAAAAAACGATAAGCCATAAACATTAATTCGATGTTTTTGGCTTTTAACGCGTTGAATATGAAAATTAATTATCTTTCGTGATGGCTAATCATAGAATGGCTAAACAAATGATCAAGACTCCCAATTTCGTAACTAAAATGGCTTACTATTCGGCAGCGCCGTGACGTGCATATTCTTCTTACTTTTTTTTCTTGATCCTTGATCCCAATCAAGCGCTGGGGCCATGACAATATCTACCATAGAGCGATCTAACCCAGAAGGTGCCTATTTAACCTGGCTTGAAAAATGGACGGGTTATAAGTACTCGGAAATACAGACGCAGAGAGGGATTTCCACTTCTGTGCGCATTATGAAAGATAATTCACACATACACGCACACACAGAACACAAACACACAAGACACACACACATACACTCACGACACACCCACCCACACACACATACACACAACGCACAGATTTTAGTCTAACTTTTAAAACAAAATACGTTTTCTTTTTAAGTATGTTTATTTTGGCATAGGTTAAGGAAGAAGGGAACTGATTTCCGAAATACAGGTTTTAAACCTAGTTCGGAGTCAGCGACTTCATTATGCTTGTAAAACTTATTCTATGAATAATGATAATTATTATTATTATCAGTATTATTATTATTATTTTCAATATCATTAACAACCCTAATTCTCCTATCCACCTCGACCCGACGGCCCTGCATCATTTAATTGCTGAACTTCCCTAGTAGTAACCCTATTTGCTCAATTGCTTCTCAATGCGAACTGCACAGCTCTCGAACAATCTCCCTAAAGTGTGGCCACAATCCATTTTATCATTTAAAATAAATTTAATGACGAACTATTTTTTTATTTATTACAATAATCTGTTCACATTGTGTATTATCTAATGTAAAAATTATATGTCACAGTGTTTGACCGCAATGAACTCCGAAACTACTTCTTTAGAATCGTTGTGATTAGAAAGTCGATGAAACGAAAAAGCGACAGTTAAAAGAGTACACATAAGTTCATAAGATTTAACGTAGGAGAAAATGAGATATGAAACATTATACAGTATATCTTTGAAACAAAAAAGCGACAGTAAAAAGAGACTGACACATAAATACATAAGATTTAACGTAGGAGAAAATGAGATAGAAAGCATTATGTACGTGTTTGTGTGCGCATGCGTAGTACAAAGCTTGAGAGAAGGCATCACAACAACCGTGGTATTTTGTATACGTGTACGTTTTATTTTCGAAGGTTTCACTTATGCCACGTGTAAAACGTACACATGTTTAATTTTTTTTGCTGGATTTGTATCATTTTAATTTATAATAAAACATTTCTCTTGCAAATTATAATAACTGAACACAGCAACGCATGGCCGGGTCATAACTTATTTTACTTAATATAGGTATTGTTATTATTATTTTTATTATTGTAAATGCTCATATTGATTAATAAATATTTTATCTTTTATTTTATATTTATCTGGAATGTTTGGAAACGTCCCTATTATTCCTCCCACACCAGATGTTTTAAGTGCTTACATACAATTCTAAACACCGGTGTGAGAGCACCTTAATGTTTGAACATTGATGTTGACATCGATGTTTTCATAATATTTCTCAACTCTATTATGGGGACAATGACATCAGCTTCCAATTAAAGTCCCGTATTGGATGGGACACCTTACACATACACTAACGACGTTATATTTAGATTGTTTGCTTCACAACAAATTTGTGACAAATTGAGGATGGATTTTTATGTCTTAAGTTTATTAATACAGAATACATTATATCTACGGCGAAGTGCCAGTACCTCCTAACCGAAATTCGGCGAGAAATTCACTTTTTTGTCATTTCGAATTAAAATTCGTTATTTGCATGTTTTAATGAAATTTCCTAAGCGTAAATTTCCTTTTCAGTTGCAAGCGCGTCATGTTAAAAAATAAATAAACAAATATTTTAACTAATTATTAACTTGTCGAGAAATTAAACGTTTTTTCAGCTTATGTATTATTTTGTAATTAGCAGTTAGGTGTTATTGGCACTTAGCCGTCGATACACAGTTTGTTAATTTTACACTTGATCAAACGAAATGTTCGCATACTAGATAAAAAATTATCAGCAAAATAAAAAAATTACGCACGCAGTTTCTAAAATCAGTGCACTTTAATTATTTTTTTCGTAAAATTCCCATCTTTTGGTTTTAAATTATTTTCTCTTTAAGTAAACGGTGTATTTTTTTCAATTTTTATCTTATTTGAAAGCTAGAAAGACTAACTAGCAACAAAAATGAAAAAATCTACGATTTCGAGCAGTAAATATGTTAAAAAAATAATAAGATATTTTTTTGTGAAAAAATACTTTTGTTTTTATTTAATTTTTTGCATTCACAATGCAATATTTCTATAAGATATAAAATACGTGTGTAAAAAACAACCACGCCTCCGAGCCCTCAGATGGGATTCGAACCCACGACCTTTCGCAATCCGGGCGACTGCTCTGACCGCTGAGCTACCGAGACGCTGGCAAACGTGTCGAATTTTACAAACGTATTCCAACTTCTACTATGATATATATAATTATAGCTGGTTCCATCTTAATTGATTGTTTAATATTTGTAAAAATATTACTTTCAATGTTGAAGGTAGTTAGCGTTCAACATTGGTGGAACGATACTAGCTCATAGTAGAAGTTGGAATACGTTTGTAAAATTCGACACGTTTGCCAGCGTCTCGGTAGCTCAGCGGTCAGAGCAGTCGCCCGGATTGCGAAAGGTCGTGGGTTCGAATCCCATCTGAGGGCTCGGAGGCGTGGTTGTTTTTTACACACGTATTTTATATCTTATAAAATACTTTTGTTTTAATTTTTCATTTGTTACTTTAAAACTAGCACATTGACGTAACTAGTGTAAAATTAACACATTGTATAGGACATTACAAAGCGATTTATTATATCTATAACCTATTATATTATGTTGCTTCTTAAATTTGTCGTTTATTCATTGTATGTTATTGCAATGTTTAAGGACACTTACTGAAGACAGATAATTGTTAACTTTATTGTAATCAACGATGTAATGAAACCGTAACACTACTATTATTGTGATAACGGAATAATATTGTTTTTGTGAATTTTTTGACGATTTATAATATTGAAAGTTTCATGCTTGCTGAATAATCTTGTCAGTCAAAAGACTCCTTGATTGGGTGGTATGTAAAAAATTTGGACGATTAAAAACAGTTTATTTTAATTGTATTTTATGAAAGTATTTTAATTTTATTTCATTTAAAAATAGCCTAAGTTACTCCTTATAATATTAGCTATTACATCAGCTACCTGCCAATAAAAGTCCCGTCAAAATCAGTCCATCCATTTCAGAGATTAGCCGCAACAAACAGACAGACAGACAGACAAAAATTTTAAAAAATGTTTTTTTGTTGTATGTACCGTATATATATGCATATGCATTTAGTAAAAAACAGTTATTTCAATATTACAAACAGACACTCCAATTTTATTTATATGTATAGATGTATAGATGACAGTTACAATATTTTTAAGGATCTTTTCTCTGCTAATCAATGTCTTTCGATGAATTTCTATATTTGCATATCTTTCATCGAAGTGGCTCGCTTATAGTACACAGTTAGCTAAATTTAGCATGCATTCTTTGATCAGCCTTCACGGAATTGTTTGTCTATTAATAAATGCTTATTAGAGTTCATTGCTTTCTACTACTGATTCTTTAATAAAAAATATATAGTATAGGCGATCGATTCACACCCTTCCCACTTGTGCAGACTACTTGGAAATCGATGCCTTTCAAAATGTTTCACAATTATTCTTTGTATAGAAATTCAAGTTATTAATGTCGTATTTATTTTGCAAGAAAATACTAAATCTATTATTATTGTTTACCAGGAAATAATAATGAGATGAGTTAGTATAAAATCAAACATAACTTTCATGATTTATGTATAAGGAATGTTAAGTGATATTTCGTCCTGGTTTTTCATCCAGTTTTTAAATTATCTAGGAAAACTTAGACCTTAGATGTCATGCAGTTTAACTCTCTGCACTACGTATGGTATTACAGGGGCTCATTATTGCTGATGCTGCAGTGCGCTTCCATCTTCTTTTACATTATTTAACATCAGCAGAAATAATTTAAATTTTTTATTTATTAAAACTAGCGGCCCGTCCCGGTTTCGCACGAATTGACAAAATTCTTAAATTTGTATCTAATATTTAATTTTTTCCGTAAGCGCCATCTAGCGTCCAGTAGACTAAATACTTGCGGTTAATATGGTAACACACACAAAGTATTGTCATAATATAATTAGGATTAGGCTTTATTAGGGGTAGTCCATATCCATTAATAAAAAGAAATTATATGTAAGTAGTAACTACTAAGTAATGAAAGTGTAGGGTGTGTCGTCTTCATTTATTTACGGAAGTTAGCTACATATTTCTGTTTTATTTATTTAATACTAGCTGACCCGGCCACGCGTTGCTGTGTAATAGTGTAAAATGAAACCTATCCTATGTCCTTAGTCAGAACAAATCGAGCTAAATAAAAAAAAAATCGGTTGAGTAATTTCGGAGTTTATCGCAGTCAAACATTGTGACAAGGATTTTTTATATATAAAGGTTCTAGCTGACCCGGCGCGTTGCTGTGGCTCAGTTATTATAATTTGCAATATTTTTTATGATCAATTAAAATGAAAGAAAGAAAGAGTTTATTGACCCATTGCATATATTTCAAACAAGACAGAATTTAATAATAAAAGTTTAAAAAACAAAATAATAATAATAAAAACATAGGGGCCAAACAAGACCATGCCTCATCATAATACCATTACACTGTGACACGTCACAGTGCAGCGGCTGAGAGAGGTTCTGCATTATATCCTAAATGAAACGTGAAATATGTAAAAAAATCACCAAAATCGGTTGAGTAGTTTCGGAGTTCATCGCTGTCAAACACTGGGACACGTATATATATATATATATATATATATATATATATATATATATATATATATATATATGGTGTTGATTTAAAAACATGACTAAACAAGAACAGTGAGTCTCGATAACTTAAATCAAACTTTACGTTCCAGGGACCGCGGCCAGCGATCAGTCCACCTTGAAAGTCCATCTTCCGAATGGTGGCTTCAACGTGGTCCGTGCATCGCCGGAGGAGGATGTCCGCTCGGTGCTGCGGCTGTTGGCATCACGACTGGCCACTGGCGAGCGTGTCTATGCCTCCTGCTATGCTTTACGGGCGCGCAAACTCACCACTGGCAAGGTAAGGCTGGGAAGTAACTCATACATAGTATTACCGTCATAAGCCAATATATATACGCAATATATATATTATTATTTCCGCTTCTTTTCAACGAATCCCATTATCAGCCAGATTTCTCACACATTTTTCCTGATATTTCTACCACCCGCGCCCAGCTACCGGTCAGGGTGAGGCCTGAAAATCAGTGTCTCACCCATCCCTTGGGCGCAAACTTTACACCAAGCCCAAACCCAATCTGGCTGCTGCACACAGGTACATCTTCTTTTTATATAAGCTCTTGAGTTCGCATTTTTTTATTTTAAGGATCTTTAATTTTGTGAGTTGTGTACTGTGTCAAATAAACTAATTTATTATTATTATAACTATTTAAATTTGTTCGAATTCAATAGAATTTTCGTCTTTTTCATGACGTTCGACAAATTTATGCTTATGAGTGGAAAAGTTATGCCTATTTTAATCACAACTGAAAAGTGCTTCACCGAAACATAACCACATCTTAACCAACGACCTTGGAATAATTAACGACGGAGGAACTGACTATCTCACCTTAGACAATGCTCTCTGGACCACATCAATACTTTAAATAGTGAATGTTATATTATGTAACTGTGTCTAATTTAACTCCCATACCCACTTGAAGACATGGAAACTTCCTTTTCCAAATACCAAAAACTCTCAACAGTATTTCTTGTTTTGATGTGGCTTTTATTATACCGTTCTTGACTGTCTGTGTTAGGGGACAAGAAGGGTGTCAGTAGAACATTGCTTACTGCATAACCACTGTCTCCAAGCAGCATGCCTTGCAATACACATGTATTAAGGCGCTGTTTCACTACACTGCTATATATAAAGCTGTCATGTGTGCTACCAGGCCACCGAGCCACAACATCATAGAATTCTAAATTGGGACCTGTAACTGCCTGGACGTTAATAGAAAACCATCCTTTTCTAATTCTATATACTTCAGATGATATTCCACCAGGACTACGTATTTTAATGTGTGTACAATCTATACATCCAATCACTCCAGGAAATTCAGCAATTTCATAAAAAGCTTGCTTCACTTTGTTCACATCATATTCTGTAGTAGGGAACTTTACAAAGTCTTTCATTTTTCTAGCGAATATGGTGGACACATTGGCGACAATTCTAGATACAGACTGTTGAAAAATATCCATGACACCTCCTTCTAGTTTCTGTAAAAATAAAACATAGGTAGGTACAAAACAAGTAGACAATTTTAAATCACATTTCACAATAAAGAAAAATAATATAACATAAAACTACCTGAAAACTCCCAGTAGCGAAGTATCGCAATGTCAACAGTAACATTATTTCAGGAGCAAACGGCAGGCCTCTCTTGTTATGATTCTTCAAATCAGGTTCCAACATTAGTAATAACGTATTTTTTACTGTATGAGGCGTAAACCTATATCTAGCATGAAATTCTCGTACGGAATATTTTGTGAAAGGATCGCAATAGTCACGTAAATACCGTCTCGGACCCGTTTCTCTAATCCTTCTTACATAATTCACAAATTCCACAAAGTCTTCTAGGTCAGACATGACCAATTTTTAATATTCTCTGCTCAACTTATATTACACTGTATTAACAAAACATAACCTTACTTTCGAATGTCAAACTCTCCATTAGAAGGTTAAGTAAGGGTTTAGCTGTCATTAAAGTTAATTGTCATTAAGCATCACTAACGGAGCATTAACTGTCTCTGAGAGTGATTTTTTTTTTAATTTTTAGTTAAGGGACGCTAAGTAATCATTAAAATGACTCTGAGTGCGGCGGTTAGATAAGATGGTAGTAGCGAGCCTGGCATATATGCATTTCCCGGGGCATCGAAACCAGTATTTCTGTGTGTAAAACCAGTAGGCAAGCCTCTCCACCACAGTGGCTTCTTGTATACCTAGTGTGTGAACGACCACAAAGTCACGCAATAACCCATTCTTATTATGATAAGTAAACCTAATATCCGAATACTATAAATAAGAAAGTGAATTTGTTTGTTTGTAACACTTTCGCGCCTAAACTACTCAATTGATTATAATTAAATTGTGCATACACTTTGTCAGGGGTATAGAAATGGAAATAGGGTACCTTCGTCCAGAAAAAGTACCCTTTCCAAGGGATAGAAATATAGCTTTTAATCGGTACTCTACATTAACGCGAGCGAAGCAGAATATTATAGAACTGCCCCACGTTTTATAATCTAAAGCTATTAAATTATATTGTTTTTTTAAATAGTAAATAGGTAGGCGCTTGACCACTACTTCGTCTGATGGTAAGCTACGATGCGATGTAGAATGTGACGCGCTTGCCTAAAAGATACCTATTCACTCGTGACTTGAAAACCCCTAAGTTAGTACCTACAATTTACTGTCTGGTTTTAAATGTGTCATGGAGAAAAGCGATGTATGTTTCAAATATTTTATTTATTGTGATATTGGTGTTGTAGATCCGTTGGATCCACCAAGACACGCCGGTGTCGGAGGTGGTGGCGCGGTGGGCGGCCAGCGAGTGGCGGTTGGAGCTGCGCGTGCGCTACTTACCCGCCAGCCTGCGCGCGCTTCTCGATGCCGACCGCGTCACCTTCCATTACTACCTCGACCAGGTGGGTCATCCATCGCCAGGGGTTTTTTTTTATAATCTGTTCAGTTTACGAATATCGCTCCTCGCTAAGCAACTCTACCGTATTTGTTTACTTATGTTGTCATTTGTTTTGTATTAATGCTAATATGCATATTTTGTTACGCTGTGATAGTTTCGGATAAAGGATTTATTTGTTTTAATTAGTGTATATTATGTTTATTCGTGGTTTTTTAGTTGTAAGGTTGCGGTTTGGATTGTTTATTTTATGGTAAGCTATTGTTTTATTTATCTTAAATGAGGTATTTATTTTGTGCCGCAATCGATTTTATCTGCAAGTTTTGTAAGGTAGCCCTTTTTATTATTGGGCACAAATTAGAGGTGGATGAATGTTTGGTGTCAGTATTCTGTTCTTTTATTTTACTATATTGCGCAGTTAATGCAGGTAGCTGCTTCTAGGTTGTTTTTTATAGCAGTTCTAGAAAGTGTGGCCACTGTCGGAGCAGTAGCTGCAGAAGTTTTCATTGTTAGAACAGTGTTTCCCTGTGTGTCCAGTAGAACTCCCTGCGTCTGTATTTCCGAGTGCTTCTAACCCGTGCTTTTTCAAAGCCAGGGTAAATAGACACCTTCTGGGTTAGCTCGTTCCATCGTGGATTCTGTCTTGGCGTCCGAGCTTGATTGGGATCAAGAGCAAACCCATTCTAAATAAAAAATCTTCAACTATTAATGAAAACTCCGTTGAGATATTGGGTCCTAACACATTTGGAGGATGGTAACGACTTCAGCAGTAAGAAGCACGAGGGACCTTGAGGTAACAATTATTTGTTACCCATCCTATGAACGACCCTTTCGAAAGTTACTTAACCTTAGGTGACTACTGCACCGGCAAGCTATTCATTTCATGTCTAAGGCTAAAATTTTGCTTCTTCTGGAACACAACAAACAAAATAATTTCAAAGTAGCAATTTTTCCATCAAATTGAATGGGAGCATTTTTTTTTGCTTTTTGCCTATATTTACACAATTCTTAATATACCTTTTATAAATTGAAAAAATAATAATAATGGCACCAGCAATAATAAGCATTTATAACGGTTTAGTTCGGGTACATTTGTTACTTTATAAATTTTATTTAAAAATTATAAAATAATTTTGTCATAACCACCGTAATTTATTACACCTGCGGTTGAATCTTTCTAATTTATTTGTTAAATGATTTTGAACTTTAATTTTAGTACATAACCAATCATATATGTATGATACAACCTCACTCAGTTATTTAAAATATTTTTTTCATTTTTAAATAATTTAATTCAGTGAATACTTTTTGCTGAAGTCTGTACATTTATGGAACACTGGAACTTGAAAAAACCTTCACAAATATAGGACTTTCTTCTTTGAAACAATTCGTATTAAATCTCTATAATATTTCTGTCCGCTTTGTCACTTAAATTAGGAACGTAGCAAATAAGATGAGAAAGAGAGAGAGAAAAGTTTATTAATTGTCTCTTTTTTCAGGTTCGACACGACTACCTCAACGCCAATCATCCCATAGATCAGGATTTGGCGATACAAATTTGTTGTTTAGAAATTAAGTAAGTACCTTTCTTTTATATTGAGTTCTATATAAATATTGATCTTTTCTTGGAACATTTTATTGGATTTAGATCTGTTATGTTTTGATAATTCTCTTGATTTCATGATAGATATTGTATTACATTATACTCTTAGACAGAGCCGGATTTGGGGGAGGGCAAGCGGGGCTACTGCCCTGGGGCCTCCACAAGAAAGGGGGGCCCCCTTTCTTGTGGAGAGACATAACAGAGATTAAAAAAATACTTGACGGGTTACTTTCGACTATCAATTTTGCTCATATTTTTTTGTAGATTATAGAAGAACTTTTAACATTATTAGAAAAACTGTATCACTCATATTTGCAATAGACCTCTGTTGCCCCAGGCCCTCCACATGACCAAATCCAGGCCTGCTCTTAGAATAAAAACACCTAGAAGCCAAGCCAGCGTTAGTAAAGTGAGGCTGAGAGAGAGATGAGATTACTCGGCTCGTTACTGTTCAAAGCAATGTTATATCGAGCACTGCTACTGAAATTTTAATTATAAATGACAGTTTGTGTGGTGAACGGATGTCACAGTACATAGGAGAAACCCAAAGAGGATTGTAACATTATACACTTTTCATGTGTAAGTTATCTTTATGAACTTAAGTTTTTATTTTATTCACCAAAATTAAATGGGATGGGATTGTATGGGATTTGGAAGTTTATATGATATAACTGAATAATATGTAATCAGAAAGTAAGGACAAAGAAAAATAGTCTGGAAATTTATGATGTCAAATTTTTATAATTCTAACTCGTAACCACAGGCACAAATTAATTTGTAAATAATAATTTCGATGAGTAAAAACAATATTGTTTTCGCTTAACAGATACTTCTGTAAGGATATAGCGACTGACAAGAAATTCAATGTGGAATATTTGGAGAAGGAGTTCGGCCTACACAAGTTCCTCCCTAAACCGGTTCTGGACGCCACGAAGCCAAAAGTGTTGAAAAAGGCGATACAGCAGCAGTTCAAAAAGGTACTTCATTTGACTCTTAGCTTGTCTTTTATAATGTTTTAAAAGCCAGGGTGAATAGGAACCTTCTGGGTTAGCTCGTTCCATCGTGAATTCTGTCTGACTATAATATATCTTTATTTCTCTTTTATTTAATTATTTTACGTCCACTATTTTCAATATGAGAACCCACATCCCTTATATCCTTTTATATTTATGTATTATATTTACCAAAGGTAGCTTGGAAGAGATTGCTGTGTAGCAATAAGGTCGCCTATTTGTATACTTTTCTTTGTAGTACTTGTCTTTTTCTGTATCTTATATCATCTTTAATTTGATATTATTTATTATTATTTATCAAAAAGCGGGATTTAAATGCATCATTATTTAAATATATACTAATCTTTCTTTCAAGATCAATTTCCATATCAAAACTTGTATAAGCATGTTATTATTTATCATTTTTTAAATATAAATATTAATAATCTATAGGAAGCGGTAACGATATTCAATTTTTAATTTACTCTTCTTCTAGTGTTTAAATTATTATCTGTTTCGACATTATACGACTAATTCATTAGTCAATATGGGTTTAATTTTTTTCCATATACTGTCCACTCTATCGACAAAAGATTCAATGGTTTTTAGTTATAAAGTTTTTAGTTGTTTGTTGTACGCTATTTAGATGATGTCATTGTTGCAGGTAGCGCATTTGAGTGACACGGAGTGCATGCTTAAGTATTTGGAGACAATGCATACGCACTATGGCTACGATCGTGAGACCTTCACCGGCGCACTGGGTACTGGCTGGGCCATACCTGTGGAGCTTGCCATCGGCCCAGACATTGGTGAGAAAATTTTATATTTTATTCTTTAATAACACCTCAGTGGTTATAAGTTGTTCCGGCCCACAATCGTCACAATTTAACTTGAGCAAACTGTTTTACACTGCATTGCTATTCACTGTTAGTAGGACATTTCAACGCAAGTTGCATCGTGTTAGCCCCCACTACCCACTCCTTCCAATCGCAGCAAGACATGCAAAATTATTATTTTTTCTTTGTAATTTTAAATATTATACGTAGGTTGAAATCATTTTGAGTTTCAATAAGCTCCTGTATGTCAAGCAAAGACATAAGTCTATCTTAGAATCCATAGTGATGATCTGAACTATATTTATTTTGACGACCGATTGGTGCAACGGTAGCGACCCTGCCTTTCGCACCGACGGTCCTGGGTTCGAATCCCGGTAGGGGCAGATGTTTGTATGATGAATACGAGCATTTGAACCTGAGTCATGGGTGTTTATATATATTTCTATGAATATTACATATTTCTGTATCATATATGTATGTCTATCCGTTACCCTAGTATCCATAACACAAGCCTTATAGTGCTTACTTTGGGCTAGGCTAATTGGTGTGAATGTAGAAAATATTTATTTATTATTTATTATTTAGGAGTCTTTTGATGTTTCCGAAAGTTTCTTAATATATATATGTGTTTTGTACATTATTATTTTATAGGCAAAATCAGTAAAGTGTATTTTTTCTTCGTTTTGGTCACACATCCGACAAGTAGCCTTTGTAAAAGTTATTTAACTTAAATAAACGCCCAGTCTTGTTTTGAATACAGATATATCGTACGTGTCGCACAAGGCGGGTGAGCCGCCGGTGTACTCGCGTGTGGCGTCGTTCGCCGATGTGCTGGCTCTACACACTTTGAGGGCGCCATGCCCCGCCCCTTCCACTGCCTCACAGGTACTGAATGTCTATTTATTTTCCACTTCACATGCTAGGAAAAGTTTGTTTCGTCATTCAATTTCTGCATGGAAAAATTTAGATTTATCCGCTAGCGATACATTTTTTATTTAAATTAATACTTAATTGTTTTAGTTCCTTAAATCATAAAAACAGCGAAAGTAAATAATAGTCTGCGCGTTTAAAATACGCCGTGTGCTAGGGGCCTTACTTGTCTATATTTTTGTTTTAGAGTGGTTCCTGTGGTAAAGCAGCGTTACAGTTGAGAGTAAAAGGTGCGACAGAGACGTTGACTATCACAGTGAGCAGTGTTGAGGTATATTCATACTGTTGTAATTTTAAGAAAAAGAAATTTTAAGTTTTCATGATTAAACTTTGTGAAAAGGTAGAATTTCCTGACTAAGGTTTAAGGCGTAATAGTAATTTTGAAGGTTCAGTAGATATTTATTTACTATAAGTATTTTTATTAAATAGAGAAATTGTGGAGGGAGAAAAGACGATTGTAGTACATTCATAATTTTCGAGAATTACACATACATTGTTCTCCACAAATACAACCCACATTCGGGCAAATATTAAAATTTGACCTGGTCAGCTGTCACGTTTCAGGCTTCCGCCTGATTTTTCCGCCTTTTTATTTCCATAAAAAATTACTTACCAAATGAATGTAAATTCATCATTATATCATAATATTTTGAACATAGAACAATTGAAATAAAGAAAAAAAAGTTTTTTTCATAAACAATTTAATACTAGCAATTTTTTTATTATTGACACCACTAATGTGTTTTTTAGGCCGCCGAGAGTTTAGCAGACTTGGTCGACGGCTACTGTAGACTGGTCACAGATTCGCAGACCTCTCTATGGAATAGAACGAGTAAGTTCATTTAGTCTATGCCCCTTAGCAAACTGTCGAAACAGAACCCAGGTCCGTACCCCTAAGCGAACGTCGCAGTGCTGTCAGTCGGGGGTGACGCGCGATCTTTGTTGCTATTCGTTACGGGCCTTTATTGTGTCCCATTTGTAAGAACATTAATATCCTGGTGATATTGATCCAGTTTGACATTGTGTTGATTTGACCTTATTATTCAATCAAATGACACTTGATTTTTTGTCTCTTTCAGCCACGGTGTGCAAGCAACTCAGTTGTCAGTGTAAAAGTAAGTTTGATAAACAAAATTTATTCTGTATTAACTAAATTTAATTTTTTAACATAATAATAAAAAAGTCGTGAAATTATCAATAGCAAGTATACGATAATATTAAAGAAAACTAATTGAAATTACACTTTTTAGTCAATATTAAATCATGAATTAAAAATGTAAGTCAATACATAACAGGGTTAGAAATGTTTAAACTCATTGCAATTCTGCGTGTACTGTGAAAAGTGATACAAGTCGACTTATATCTAATTTGATATTACTAGCTGACCCGGTAACGCGTTGCTATGGTAAAGTTAATTGATACAATGGAAAAAGAGCGGATTATAGACTAGCGGCCCGTCCCGGCTTCGCACGGGTGGACAAAATTCTTTAATTTTTTTTCTATTATTCAATATTTTTCCGTTAGCGCCATCTAGCATCCGGTAGACGAACTACTTGCGGTTAACGCGTTGCTATGGTAACGTTATTGATAGAATGGAAAAAGAGCGGTCAGACAAACACACAAACCACTGTGATCTTAGATTATAGATTCGTGCACCTTCCTCACAAAAATATCCCCTATTTTTCTGTCTTATTAACATTTTGATGCATCTGTTACCTGCCGAGATCGTATGTTACAACTAAGACAGATTAACTGGTTTTATACATGTTGAGATGTATCGTCTACAATAATCAAGCCTTACATTAAAAAAATACGTATAAAGATGTATCTCAAGTAATTTCATTATTCACATATATTTATAACCTTCTAATAAAGTGTCATCTGATACATGTTTAGTTAAGTTACCTGACAACAAAACAATATCACCTTTCACCACTGCTTCACATAAAGTATAATATGATACAACTAATTAAGAATCATTATACACGATAACTCATTTGGTGTGTTTTGATACAATAAATAGTTTTTTTTTTTAATATCTTGTGTTCTATAGAACGATTTTAAGTAGGAACTTAATAGTTTATAAACAATACAAAAGTAATACAAACTGTGTTACTATTTTTATATAATGATTATGCTAACAAATGTTATGATTTTTTAAACACCAAAACTACTCTACTGTAAAGTTAACAATTGAGATGTATCAGTTTTCACAGGACGCACAGAATTGTAATTGAAGATTCGAAATGTTTTAAATGACTTACCTACACTTCATGTTATTTAATTGTAGATAATAATTTTATTAAAAATTATATATTTAAACCCTTCTAAAAAATGCTATTCTTTTAAGTTTAAAAAAAATGACTACACGCTTAAATCAAAATAATTAGCAGTGAAGATATCAAAAATTTATGAAGTAGATATTAATAAAATATATTTAATTAGAATGTGTTATTGATGTACAGCGGAGATGAGCAGCAGCTCGTCGGAGGGGAAGACGAGCTCGTGTTCGGGGGCGTCGGCCCCCACGGGGGCGGGGGCCAACACGATGCTCTCCGAGGACTACGCCGAGATCGTCGACGATGACGCCGACTATTCCACGCCGGCTGGTAAGATTTCTATTTCAACAAATAGATTCTTTATTGTGTATTTTTTAGTTATTGGCTTTTTGAGAACAACCAAATTTCAGGAGCAAGTTGTCGATAAAATATGCCATATTTCACACCACTAAAGGCTCCGACACTGGTGACGGGACACATTGTATATACATACATATAGATGGAGTTAAGAAGTTTGACTTCAATCGTGTGGTTAAAAGCTTACTCGTTTTTTTGCAATCGCGCAGTCCGCGACTACGAGCTGGCCCGCAACCAGATCGAGCTGACAGCGATAATCGGCGAGGGTCAGTTCGGGGACGTGCACCGGGGCACGTGCCGGGTACCTGCTGCCGCTAGACCAGCTCTCCGAAGACAGGCGCCGCCGCCCCCTAAGGGGAGCTCCGACCTGCTGTTACCCGTCGCCGTCAAGACCTGCAAGATCGACGCAGATCTCGACACCGCGGAGAAGTTCCTCGAGGAGGCCTGTGAGTTGTACTTACAATAACATCTCGCTTTTTTTTTTCGCAAAGGTAGGTAGAGATAACTCGCCCCACTGGTTTGCGACGGAACTGACGGTACATCGTATAATTTTTCGTGGGTCCAATCCTCCATGGGGCACTAGGCTGGGTGGGGAATGGAGGGTAGTACCACATAACGGCTGCCGCGCTCCCAGAACACATCTCTAGCTTCTTCAACTCTCATCAGTCTTTTCATACAAGCTTGTCGGTTAAGGGTGATTTTTACAATCAAAACATTATTTTATTTTAATTCTTATACCAGTTATAAAATTTTTGAATAATATATAATCTCATAACAATACATAATATAAATAATATAAATAAATACATATAAATCACCCATTTCCAAAAGAGTTCAAAACCTTTCAAAGCCAAAGTCAATTATTGACTCATCCATCGGCAAACAAATTCAAACCAGCAATTTTACAACGGTCGTATGTAAAGTTTCTTCTATTATTATAATTTGATTATTTTTTATTACGCGAGGCTTCACCATGAGGGACGCTTAGCTTGCTCGTTACTTGGACATCGACCACCCACGTGTCGCTGATAAAGCAATAAGCATCGTGCACTCAATTTTACAATTAGTTATAAGTAATTTTGTATTGTAACCTTTATATATACATAAACCATTTTTTGAACTATCGGTTGTGATCACGCTACTAACACAGGACATCAACAATCAAGACAAAAAAGTAGCAGTAGAAGTATATATAGAATTAAAAAGCTCAAAATAAACAAAATAAAATAATTAACGATAAACCTAAACAAGTAAAAAACTTAATGGGTGACCAATTCAACTTATGTCAGCTTGAAGGTTGACAAAAGGAAAACCGGAAGCCTTATAAGTTCATTTTGTTGTCGCTCTTTCCGTCTGTCTGTCAAGAAACTTAGTCTCGAGAACCCGTGGTGGTATCGAATTGAATTTAAAACCATATACTCAAATCTACAGTCACTTAAAGATGTAAAACCATCAAACTTAAGTTTAAGTAAAGTTAAGTCAAGTTTAAGTTAAAGAAATTCGGCCGTTTATGCTGCACAAAACGTATATTTCAACACTGAAAGGTAACTTGAAAACTATAAATTTCATGAAGTTATCTGAATATTACTTATTTGTAAAAAGTGACTAACTTCACTCAACAGAAACATAATTCGACTGAATATAACCAGGATTTTGTGTATCACAGACATAATGCAGCAGTTCTCGCACCCTCACATCGTTGGGCTGGTGGGAGTGTGCAGTACTCCACCTATCTGGATCGTGATGGAGTTGGCTACGTTGGGAGAAATGCGTGCCTACCTCCAACAGAATGTTCACAGGTTTGATTATCCATTTATTTATTACACAGACAATAAAACAGATTAAAACTACTGTACGGTGAAATATACATTGGTTGTTAATATGTATGTAATTTTGTTAATTTAGCGTTTTGTTTACTTAGCACATACGCGCTGTTATGCGCAATATCAAATGTTCAGTGTATTACACGCATACATGTATTACATGCATAATGCCAAACAGACTATTATTGAGCAAAGCTCTCTTTTAGGCAACTCACAAATTTCGCTTGTCTCCCTCCTGCTACTCAACGGTTCAACCGATTCGAACTAATTTTGGCATGAACATACATAATTATAACCTGACGGACATAGGCTATGTAAAAAAAATATAGACTTTACCATGGAGGAATAATCACCGAAAGAAAAATTCAAAAGCTGATCACAGCCAAACCGCTGAGCCTACATTGATGAAATTTAGGTGAGGTTAGGTAAGGTAGTGCTTCGCTCAGTATTTGCAAACAGCAGCAGCATTGCAGACCTAGTTATATGTTATTTTGTAGGTTACTTACATTTTTTCAACTGTCCTCCCAGGTTGGAGACGAGCACTTTAGTCCTGTACATCTACCAGCTGTCTACGGCCCTCAGCTACTTGGAGAGCAAGAAGTTCGTGCATCGAGATATCGCCGCACGAAACGTGCTAGTCTCAACACCCACCTGTGTTAAGGTAAAGATGTTAATTCTAGATAACATTTTAGAAAAAAGACCTTTAGTTATTCAAAGGATTAAATTATGAAAGAATACAAATCTTGTTATATAACAATTCTCTGTCAGTGTTTGACCGCGATGAACTCCAAAAATATTCATCCGATTTTGATTTTTTTTCATTTTGATGGATTTGTTTCTTGTTGTTTTATTTAAATTTGTAATAATAAAATAATTGCCAATTATAATAATTTAGTCATGCGTGGCCGGGTCAGCTAGTATAATTTATCAAAACTTATAATTACCAAGTATTAAATTATGGATTTTTTGTGTTCACAGTGCAAAAAAAAACCACCAAACTTAAAAAAAATTTAGACCACTCGCTGACCCGGCCACGCGTTGCTGTATTTTAAATTAAATTGAAACTTATCCTATGTCCTAAGTCGAAAAAAATCCCGCAAAATGAAAAAATCGGTCAAGTAGTTTCGGAGTTCATCGCGGTTAAACACTGACACGTAATTAATTTTTAATGGAAAAATATTGAAATTATCCTCAATAAAATAATAAATGATCACCTAAAAAATACAATTGGTAACCTAAAGGTTAGGTAAAGTTGCCAATTGTATTTTTTTTGACGATCTATTACTATTTTTTTTGATGATCATTTAAATATATGCCTTTTTATATGAAGATTTTATTATTTAGTATTAACGGTTCTTATAAGGATATACTCAAAAAGTTTTTATATATCCTGTAGTTGGCAGACTTCGGCCTCTCCAAGATGGTGGAGGACAAGTCTTACTACAAGGCATCGCGTGGCAAGCTTCCTATCAAGTGGATGGCGCCCGAGTCCATCAACTTCCGCCGATTCACATCCGCTTCCGACGTCTGGATGTTCGGTACCGGATATTACTTTATTTATTAGGCCATATTTATTTATTCAATAGAAACAAAAGTTTATACATATTCATTGAACAAGATATTACATCTGGTCATATGGTTTCCTCAATCAAATCATGAATTTTTAAATAAATACCACTTTTACCGGATTAATTGCGCATTTAATATATTTTTGATGACTAAGGTAGTGATCGTCATACATAAGCTACTAACTTCCAATATTTTATGGTATTTGAAATTAGAAATCTTTTATTTTATTTCAATATATCTAAATTTCTAGTAAACACCATAACAAAGCTTCTTGTAATACTAACTTGTGGCGGTTTGTAATTAAGGCCACACTACGTATATTTTGTATTTATTTATGTATAAGTGTGTATCTTGTAATCTGTCCTTAAATAAATAAATCTGTGATCTCTGCCTACTGACTAAATTATATTTATCCCTGAACAGGTGTGTGCATGTGGGAGATCCTCATGCTCGGTGTGAAGCCGTTTAGTGGCGTTAAGAACAATGACGTCATCGGCAAGTTAGAGAACGGAGAGCGACTAGCCCTCCCCCAGCGTTGTCCACCTCGACTCTACTCGCTCATGTCCCGCTGTTGGGCGTACGAGCCCTCGCAAAGGCCGACAGCGCATCAGCTGAAAGAGACCTTATTGTAAGTAATATAGGGTTTATTTTACCTTAACTGTGCATGTAAAATTATGGGGGAGGTAAAAAGCCTAGCGTATACCACTGAGGAAATATGGTCGCAGTATTGAGTGTTGTCGTATACACAGACAGTAGTGGCACGTCATACACTATCTAAAGAAAACCTTATTGTAAACATCGCAAGGTTTTATTTACCTTAATTTTGCATGTAAAATTATGAAACGATAAAAACGCCTAGCGTGTACTAGTTTCTATTAAGTGGCTCGCATACGGGTTTTCATGCATGAATTTTACCTTTCTTTTTTGAGGTTCCGATATTTCTGTGTAGTTGCATGTGCCATCGTCAAGTCTCAAAATAAAAATAAAAAACTAGGTAAAATGTTTGTTATGATTAAAAATAACTTAATATATTTGTCGTAGTGTTTTCTGAAAGTTTCTTGGACATGAAGTGTGCCTAGGGTTGCCACCCGCCACTGCGTGATTAAGGTGTTGCCAACTTCAAAAAAACATGATTCAGTCTTTTCAGACAGTTAAAATAGCATTGTTCAATGATAAATACTTTTTCATTTTATATTGTTAGTTAGTCGAAATTAAAAAAAAATCTCCAATTTGCTCAGCCGGTAACTTTGGTTACCCCGTATGCAATTTATCTAATTAAGGGTTCCTATAAATTTGAAAGAAATGAAAATAACGTTGTTCAAATGCACTTTAAATAAGTTGTTTTGAATCGTCCTACATTGTTACCTACAACCCATTCAGGACCTCTTTTAACTTATAAGAAGAATGGGCGCAAGT
The DNA here is from genome assembly GCA_927399485.1 of Calamotropha paludella. Taxonomy (NCBI): domain Eukaryota; kingdom Metazoa; phylum Arthropoda; class Insecta; order Lepidoptera; family Crambidae; genus Calamotropha; species Calamotropha paludella. Next base: position 3,234,894 of record OV656822.1, read on the forward strand.
TACTCGTCAGCTTGAACAGAAATACCGACATTTACAATATAATACGTCGTCACCATACATAATCCACAAAAAAATCTCTTTTCACAATAATAGTAGTGTTGTTTTCATTACATCGTTGATACAACAAAGTTAACAAGTATCCGTTTTAAGTAAGCCGAAGAAAAAAGTCAGGGCATTTAACAAGCCTAAGTGTGGTGTTTGCAGCGAGATATTGCAAGAGGAGCGCAACAGTGCATGGGATACGATGCGTCGCGAGAACAGGAGAGTTGCAGCCGCCTCATGGGGAGATGAACCCCCTCCCAAACCACACCGCCCACCCGTCAACCTCACCGGTACTGATATTTTATTTATTTATTTGATGGGAAGACGAGCCAAATTGATCAGCAAACGATATATTGTTGGGCAGCCTTAAAATTGATATCATAAGAAATTCAATGTGCAGCTATATAAGATATGCAGGTCCTGACTTTAGTTTTCGCTGAATTGTGTAATAAAATCATTTATTATATTAGTTATTTGACTAACTAATGGGTCTATCTAGATAAATTACAACGCTACTTAACTGGTGGATGTCACTACAACTGTTGATTAAGAAATTGAAGTGGCTTTTCTTCATTATGTTTGTTTTACGGCAAAGTCCCAAAAATCATTTTATTTATAAATACTGAAAACCAATGTCTCAATTCGTCTTATATAAAATAAAATGCCTAAAAGTTCGTTTGTTTTACCCAGGGGCCGCAGAATGCAACGCGGCTCCGAGCAGCGGTGGTGCAACTCAAACGTACATCGTGGCGCAAAACCCGCTGGTACTCGCCCACCTGCTGCGCGAGAACCAAACCCGGGCCCTCGAGCCCCGCGCCTACACCACCCCCGCATCGGTATTCAACACGCTCGCCGTCGACTTCGCCGGCAGCCTACCGGAGTCCGACCCCAATATCTTGGACAAAATCATCAACCCGAACCCCGACGAGAAGGTCGACATCCCCCTCCAGACGATCCCTATCCCGGCGGCCAGTTTGCACAAACTCGACCCAATAGTCCCGGAAAAGACTGACGAAACTTTGACTGTGGTCGTTGGCGCTAGTTGCGAAAACCTCTGCCAGAATACTTCGAACCCCCCAAAAGAATCTCCCAGAGAAGAGAGTGAATCGTACGCGAATAGAGTCCGCTCCCTCGAACGTAACACGAGGTCTTTATCCACAGCCGAACGCGGCCCAATCCGTATGGGTTCTTTAGAAAGAAACGCCAGGGGAAGTCTTTCCCATCGAGGCTCCCCCGTCCCTATTGCCCCCTTTACTAGGCAACACTCAGTCCCCGCCTCCCCCCCACCCCGCGTCCGCAGAGAACAGGACGTGGGCCAGTTCTCTGTTCAAGGGGCCATAAACGCCCAGCTGGCCGCAAGCGTCGTCAACAAAATGCGATCCCAACCTGATCCGCCTTTGGTTGAAGAGATCTACGATTTCGGTGGTGATAACGTCAAGAGTTGTGTGGCGATCGCCGCTCAAAAAGCCATGTCCAAGCCGGTCTTCCGACCTTCCGTTTCTGGCATGTCCGCTTCCCATCCGACTTCTTATGGCGTTCCGGTAGGGGTAGTCCAGGGGGTTCCGTACTCTCAGAGTCCTGTCAAACCGAAGCTGGCTAATCAATTGGTTAGATCTTCGAGTCCGGTATACCCTCAGAGTCAGTTTTCCCCCCAACCGATGGGAGTAGTCCAACCGTTAGCGTACACGCCCCAGGTGTATAGTACGCAGCCCTCGTTCAGACCGCCAGCGATGGCCCAGGCCGCTTCCGTGTCCACTGCGCAGTTGCCAACGGGGCCGAGGGCGCAATTCGCGTCTGCCTCGTCGATGGACGCGCAAACACTTTACGCGTCGCGACACGAATGCTCGCCCGTCGTACACCCAGTGCAGGTGACTTGAGTAGCATGCTTCCCGTAGTGTATTATACGATTTGGTTGTGCGCATGCGTGTGATAATTGGTAGTCACGAAATTGTTTTTTTTTTCAATTTTTTTTGTACATTTCTTTTTTTTTACTTTGTATAAATAAGGTTGGTTGAATTTTGTTTTGGGTCTCTTGTAAAAATGTTTGTTTCCTTTTTTACAGGGTTTTGTGTGTCCGTTGGGTTCCTCCGGTAGACTTTCGGTTTTTATTTTATTTTAATTTATTTATATACAGATATTGTTTAAGCGTTGTGATGTTTTGTGGATTTAATGGAATTCACAAGATGTCATACTTAGTTATATGGCGTTTTACTTTGGCGATTATTTTTTTTGTCACGCTTTTTAAATTCTCTGTAGAAAGCTTATTTAGAATCACCTGATTTAGTTGTATGTAGTTATAACTAAAGAAATGCACAGGTGAATGAATTAAGTCACTGCAATATTTGGCAATCATGAAAATTATTTTAATATTTTTTTTTACATTTTTTTATCCCCCAAACATTTATTAAATGGCTGTCGCGACTGATTCCCATCTGATACCGACCTTTATCGTTTACAAATGAATTGTATTTTTTATTTTTTTTATTCTATTTTTTATTATATATACGCCTAAGTAAGATGCTCGTAAACATACCCTTACCAAATATTCCCAAGAACTAACTTTTTTAAGATAATAGTTGTACATTTTTATTAACGGTGTTTGGTACACGGGCTAACAATGATTTTGTACTAAAAATTTATCTGTAAAAATGATATAATATTTTAATTATTTACTAACGGGAAAGTTAGTTCTCGTTATTGGGTTGGGTTTGTATAAAAAAATGTTTAACAAGTTATTTTTATATTAAAGTATGGATTATTTGTTCTATACTAAATTAATTTTGGCAATTAAATATCCGTAATAAAATGGTGTCAAACAAAATTGTAAGAATTAAATTTAGCTCAAATAAATTTGAAAAACGAAAAAAAATGATAACACTAATTTTTAACTAATGATATTATTACCTAGTATTTCTGAATTTTTAATTTCAAAACTTTAATGTCCGTTATTCACGCCATATTTAAATAAAAAATTAAACTCAACGTTATTTTCCATTTACGAATAATTATTACGTAACTAGTATTTAGATCTGCTAAATTCAACTTTATTACTATCGTGGCAGAGTCCAGAATTCGACACGGAACAAGCGGTGGAGAGGCGACTATTAGCCGAACTCGCGAGACAACAATATCAGAGCGAAGAGGACAGACGATGGCTGCAAATGCAGGAAGATAATTTGGTATGTATGCAATGAACAAAACATTTGATTTTATCGTTTATTAGAAAAATTAAATAACTAATTGCTTTATCTCTTATTAAGAAGTCCAGAATAACGTTAGAGAAGCGTAAAGAATATAGTACAGTCAACAACATATCAACCTATACGAAACTGACTATTTTCGCCATTCAATTTTTAGCTTAAAATCCAGCATATAAGATTCAATTTTGAATAACCTGCTGTTGTCTGAGTTTTTTTTTTATAAATTTCATGAAATATATTTCTTCATGATATAATATATTATTTAAGTTCAAATGGATTTTTTTATAATATTAAGATATTATATGATTTATAGTAATAAAAAAACAATGCGATGTACAATTTTTTTTTTTTACTAAAAAATTCTTATTTTTTTCTTACACTGAATATGAACAAAATATTTTCAAAATCAATCAAAAGATTTGAACAGAACCAAACTATTTTGATTGTAATTGTAGATTTTTTTTGTCTTATTTTATCTATATTGCGTTATTATATTATATATAATATATTTTTGCGTTTACAATATTAAATATACACTCACTGAATGCATTGTTATACTCATAATGAATAAAAAACATTTTATTTTTTGTTTTTATCACCGCATTATTAATTTTAGACACATAAAATATCAAGTTTTAAATAAGTATGTTGTCCCAGAAGCGGCTATCAAACGTGCAATTGCCGCCGGATGCAGAGTCTGCGGAGCCCCGTACGGACTCACCGCCTGCGGACCACAGGCCCTCTAGTCAACCACACTCCGGTAAGAAATTAAATTATCTATTTTAATAGGAAAAATAAATATCGTTAGGATGTAATTTTTTTCCCGGGTTGCCTTTTTTTCGCATAATGTTTTTATTCCTAATTTACTTTGGCATAAAATAAAAAGACAAATTGATATACATCGCGTGTTAGGTAAGGTTAGACATTTTTTATCCATTACCAGCCAGTAAATTATATCAAATTATGCCAAAATAAAAGAACCATATTTCATAATTGATATTAAACTTTATCGCATTAAGATATAAAATACGTGTTATTGCATTAGTTTAATACTGAAAATCGATTTAACAAATTTTACATTTGTTAAATCGATTTTCTGGCAAAACGGCAAGAAAGAGAACGTTATGTATGTATATTTGTATGTGGGGGTGATCTCCGGAACCACTGAATCTATTTAAAAAATTTTAAAAGTACATTAGTCCAAATAGATAGAGGGCCCTTCGATTCGCAATAAATAATCTGTATAATTGGCATAATTTAATATACATTACAGGTTAGGTTACGTCAGACATTTTTTTGTCCATTACCAGCCAGCAAGCTGTATCAAATTATATCAAAAGTTTGTGTGGCAATGACATATAGCGGTAAAACAATTCGGTGATCCAATATATACCCGGGTATATATTGGATCACCGGATATTAGGTAATATCCGGATATTAGTTATAATATATTATGTATGTGAAATTCATTTCAATTTAAAATGTTCGAAACTTTAATAATCGTGAGTCCCCTTTAATGTTTCTTTAAAAGTCATTTTTTTTAAATAACTTATTATTCTACACAATAAATAAGCTATAAATATTTTATTGCTAAAAAAACTTTTTATAGAATAAAAATGTTTACTAGTTTTATTCGTATATATTCAAATTATATTTACCTGTGTCATCACTAGTCACAAATCATCATATTAACATTGTCTGGTCGCAGTTACAAATTCATCGGAGAGCAGTCCAGCCGAGACGATCAAGTCCAAAGCGAAACCGCCCAGCGAAGAAAAGGTAAGTGTGTTCGATACTTATCTTTAATTATGAAGACATTTATGTATCTACTATATTTATTGTAATTTAACTATGACAATGGAATAAGGATATACAAATAATAAATTAGTCATAGTTATTTATAGTTTTTAACTGCTAGATTTTTATGTCTAAAGAATTTATTACAAGAAAAAAAATAGGCGTGTTGGGTGTCAGGGGAAAGACGAGTTGATTTTTTTCTTGCTATAATTTATTTACATATAAAAAATGCCCGATTAAAATATTGTGAAGATAGTACAAAATACATGACAACCATTATCTTAGTCATCTTGTGATCACGGCTTCTGTAAAGGAGTCGAATCGTCAGGATTAAATATAATATAATGTATGCGGAAGTGTAAGATCTAAATAGGAGAAAAAATAGTTTTTTTGGGTTATCCCTAAGAGAAAGACATATACCATCACGCACTTTTTTGTTGACCTTTTGAAGATGGACCATACTGTAGTACATTATTTTGATCTATCTCGTAGGTTTCGGCCAGCGTTTGCAATGTAAGGGCAAAAAAAAGAGTTTATTTACAACATCACATTTGAAACCTCTAAAATTATCAGTGTTTCTCTACTACATTATGCATCACTCTATCTATTGAGAAAAATCGCATCAAAATCAGTTGCGTTGTTCTAAAGATCTAAGTATATATAGGGACAGACAGACAGCAGGAAGCGACTTTGATTTATATTATGTAGTGATGAACAATTTATTTCAGGCGCAAGCGCAAATGCTACACGTTGAAGACCCGGTATACCAGGCAACCACTTCCGTCGTGCGATGCGTGATGCGTTTAGCTGCGCTTGCGCAAACGCCCGCCTCCCCCACCCCGTCCCCCTCCGCCTCACCCTCCCCCCACTGCCCCTCCCCCGCTCGTACGCTACAAGCGGTTCGCTCAGTGGGGGCGGAGCTTCGATCGCTATGCGCCACCGTTGACCTGGTGGTCGTACCGTTCCCTCAGGCCGCGCAGAGGTAAGTCCCAGGTTCATCCAGCCCCGGATTTAGCACTGCCAACTGAGTGGAAAATAGTTCATGTAGATAACTGCTACATTTTTATATAGGTGTATGTATTATAAAGACATGCAATGTAACCTGTGTACCAACAAACTGAATATATAGCGCAAAGTACCCATATTATGGAATGTCCAATAGTTTTATATCGGAAATTATTTAATAATATATATATTAATTTCGTTAACAATAACACCACGACTATCTATAATATATAAAATTATAAAATAAACAAGAGTACAGTATTCGATTTAATTTGGACTAACAAAGAAAGAGTACCTAATTTCGATTCGGACGAATCAGAATTAAAGTTTATTGGAGCTCCCATGGACCAGCTTCAATGATGCAATGTCTGTTACGCCATAACTTCCCGAGTTCTTACCCGATTTTAATAATTTTTGTGTGGAATCGAATCACCACATTTAGGACTAGATCGTGACGCAAACAGAATTTTGAAATTCGTAAAAATGAAAAAGTGATGACCAAAAAACATTAGCTTTATGGGATTTCCTATTGAAACAAAAAGTACACGCTTTTTGAAAGTTTTCATTCTTATGGAATTTTAAAATGTACTAACATTATTGATTTTTTTTTTAGTTTTATGCTAGCAAAACTTTATGCTTAGTGACTGCATCGCCCTGGATTTACTTACACTAGCCAGCTTATCAGTTTTTTATAGGATACATTTCAGAGAGTGTGCAGCAGAATTTAACCTATTCACGATAGAAAAAAACACTTTAATATTTTCTTTATGTATGTGCAGGGAGGTGGAGATGGCTCACCAGGTGTTGAGCAAAGATATGAGTGCATTGGTAGAGGCAATGCGTCTCGCCATACAGTACGCTGACACCACTCTGCACCATGAGTACACCAAGTGAGCATATTCCAACGTCAATTCAACGTCAATTCACACCATATCAGTTTAAATTAAATTATTTCGGGAATAAAAGAAGTAAAACGACTCGCTCATGGATACGAACTCAAATATTTTTTCTTATTCATACCATGGCAACATGAGATGAAGGTGAATGTTGCCTACATCCACATAACATGTCAACTACATAATATTATTTATTTTGTTATAAATACATAGAACAATTATGTTTATTTATTGAAAAGATACTGTATATATAATATATATAAAATCCATGTGACAGTGTTTGACCGCGATGAACTCCGAAACTACTCAACCGATTTATAATTTTATATATATTTTTTGCATTTTTTCAATGTTATCTTATGAGATAAATTCCCGCCTCAGAATTACATAGTGAGCCGAGTCGATTTTTTCCAGTATTTTTCTATTAAAATAATTTACTTAACCGATTTCGATGATTTTTTTCAATATGCTGGATTTGTTCCGACTCAGGACGGGATAGGTTTCATTTTAATTTATAACACAGCAACGTGTGGTCGGGCCAGCTATATATTTTAAACAAATATATTTTAACCACAACTCATTCCTTCTAGGAGCATGCTTGCAGCAGCGCACGTACTGGCAATGGACGCCAAAAACCTCCTGGACGTGGTAGACTGCATCCGAGTACGGCACCCCAACGTGGACTGGCGTGCCGCCCTTCGTCCGTCCCCTCCCTCCCCTCCGCCGATCCTCCCACAAAACCAAACCCTTACCTCCCAGAATAAAATCTTCGCAACCCAAAACCAGTCATACTCACCCCAAAACCCAGTCTTAAGCAACCAATCATCTCTCCAAGAAGAAGATCTGCCTAAACCTGATTTCAAAATCAACCAACCGGTTACCACCAGTCAAATAACTACTACGGAATCTCCTAAAGAGCACAGCAGCCTCCCAGTGACTTCAAATAGAGTGTCAGCTCTCATCCACAATTACAACCTTTACGGAAATGTTAGGGAGCCCCAGCATATTTATGGCAACACCGACGTCGCTTTCCAACACTCTGCGAGCATCGACGAGACGAAAGTCGACGTCGCCCCAATGGAATCCGTCAAAAGCAGAGTCCAAGCGATATCAGGCAAACTGGACTCCCCTCCAATATACTCTATCAGCAAGAAAATCGTCTCGCTCGAACAAAACGCAGCCCACGGCGACCAAGGATGAATATCGGTGTTGCCAGGTGAAATTAGCTCGCTTGTAGTGGCAGTTTTTTTTTTACCAAACGGCTTTTTGCTACGAAGATAGTTCGACTAGTGTACTTAACCGGATTCTATTGCGAAACTACAGCATTTATGTACGTGTAATTATTTTTTTTGTATCGCCTCAATTTTAGCCCAGAACGTAGTACGATGCAAGCTTTGAAAAGACAAACTTGTAATGCTCAATATTGAATGTAGCGAATAGATGTTGATTAAGTCGAAAGCCAAATCATTATATTTGCGTTAAATTATATCCATCCATGTCTACTTAATATTTTATTTAACGGGGAAGACTTTATGTATCATTGATTTCATTGAAATGTAACGAAAATATAATAGTTTTTTGTCGTGTGTAATAATTATGTTATTGTCGTTTTAGTGTAATATCTATTAACATATCATCGGCATTGTTGCGCTTCAGATTAATATTGTCATGTTGCATTTTATGGGAAATATCTATAACATACAATTACTACATTTCTCTATTCAAAATGAAACGTAAATAAAAATACTATTTCGCGATCGTACTTCCATAGAAAAATATGGCAACACTCAAGAAACTTGTGTTGAAAGCCCCATAAAATTTGTTTGATTTCTACCATTAGAGATTGCCACTACTTGAAACGTGGCTCGTGGAACTGGTTGATAATATTGATTTGTGATATTATTGCCAATATATTTACCTAATTCGTATAATAAGCTTGCAGTTTATAGCACATTCCTTGGATATGCACCTAAAAGTGAGTTGTAATTATTTTCATAAAATTTTTGTATTTTTGGTGTAATACAGTTTTTATACTGAACCAGTGACGATTTAATTGTAAGTAATAATTCTTCCATGGAACAATAATTATCTAATCTAATTAAAATATACTTTGAAATTAATCGAAAGTATTATTTTTTAGCCTAAATTGTATTATTAATAATGTATATTTTTGTTAGGTGCGATCAGTCACAAATTTTTATTATTATTTTTTGCATATCTCTTGACATTCTTTATAAATAACCTTAAACTGGATTATATAATAATTTTCTTTGTAAAAATGTACAAAACTAAACAATTGTCCATAATTATTTAATTTTTATCCAAAGTTTTTTATTATAAGCTTAGATCTCAAGTGGAATATCTAGCGTTATATTTTATCATACTCAATGTCTAACGGAGGTGTTTAATTTGACAAAGTTATTATTTAAACATATATACTTTACTCAATTCTAATAAATTAATTCTACTTAACCTATTAAAGAGTCAATTCTTAACCGGTGTCTAATCAAACATCTCCTGTCCGTTTTTTATTGTCTTACTCAACAGCATTGCAACTTCATGGAAAATAATAAAAAAAATTGTCCGCAATCTTTAATTTTCCTTTCTTTTATTCTCGAAACATTATTTTGTATATAGCTCCACTTGAAGTTATTTTCAGTGTTAAGATTGCTTTATTAATAATAATTAAAACGGACAAGACATTTTAGTTTTGTAATTATGAAAATCGGAATTTATTTATTGACGTAACTTGAGTTTGTACAGTTGTGTTTCCTATGTGTTAGTGTTAGCAGGTCATTCCAAAGTATATGATGATAAGTTACGCGTAGTCAGTTATTTGCCCGCCCGTTGTCATTGGGATGGATCGGTTTCTGTTTTACTTTCAAACTGAATAAAGAACAGGTCAAACATTCTTTGTGGTTTTATTACTTCCTAATCAATCTATCATAGACAAAAATTGACGAGAGTTTCTTTAAAATATGGGTTTTGTTTTTCAGCGTAAGTCATATTGATTGTGAACTCTATGTATGGGATTTTAATCTGAAAATCGAATGGATAAATATTACATTTGTGTAAAGGTTAATGTATTGTTGAGCGTAGTTGTTCGTTATCCTGGCAATTCGACGCTCTTGGATTTAAAATAGATTATTGACCCAGATTGTCATCAATTTATGTATAAATAAAAAATGGTGATATTTTGCAAGGGTAACTAGTTTCGGAGATTATGGTTTTCTGCCCGCCCAGTATACGCAACACGAAAAAAATTGTCCACTCGTTTTCTCGTGTTTTAGTCATTTGTCGTCAATCGTCTCTAACATGGTTGCGCTTTTAACCGATATTTTCGACACATTTCTCGTCCGTGCGTACGTAGAGAAGGAGACGACAAGTGTTTTGTGTGCTATTTCGATTCGATTGAAGCGGTGGCGGTATCTTATTACAATTATGTACTCAAAGTATATTAAGAGCGATCGACACCGTAAATATATATTTCATCCTTATACTTTATTTACATTTTTTATAATTATATAAAGTATCGGCGGTTTCAAAAAAGAAACAAACACCGTAGACTTAGGAGAAACGATCAACTACAGATCATGTAAGTCATTAGTTAACGTCAACATTGATGTAATCCACATATCCTAAAAGTAAATAGAAGGGTGAAATACACAATACTAACAAAATAAACGATATCGGTGTGGCTATGTTAGACAATAGTTTGTAATCATATATCAAGAGACATCAGTTTGTCTACATATTAGGGAAAACGAGATATATGTCGATATCGACAAACTTCTTTTCAATCGTGCGCGAATTAGCTCAAGTAGCACCACAGATAGAATTCCATAGTAAGGGTGGGCTTACGAAAATAGAAACTTTGCGGCGCTCGTAAGCCAAAACTATGAGAAAATAAGTAAATACATAAATTTTAGGCAATAGTCTCTAGTTTTGTTTTGTAAATAACTGATTTTAACGTAAAATGAGTTGGAAAGGAGATATTGTCAAAAAACTGTTTTTCGGTGCCAATTTTCCAATATGGCGGCGTGAGCAGCAAAAATACGAGGTGGCAAAGTTCGAAATTCGAAAAGAGCACATAAAAATCAATAAAATTACGAATTTTTATGTCCCGGAAAATTTTTCATGTAAAACTACTGTACGAGTTACGTACATTGAGTCATTGAACTCCCGCGCGCTGCGTATGAATTGCACTATAAGCATTTTATGCATCGCGCGGTATTTAACCTAATTATAGTTTTTTCAACAGTCAGTTACACATTAACCATCTTACCAATTACGTGTGCTCCATTACCATTATAAAACCATTACCATTTCAGTTTAACCTCTCTATTTTAATATTACCATAGTTTACCATAATTTTATTACTTAAGTGATTTGTTAATAAACTTTAGTGTTCTTTAGATTCCAATTGACTTTTATAGATTTATCTATCACTCCTTTACATTACTTTACTTAAGTGTACGCGGCTATCCCGTACAACTACCATATCACTGTATTATTTTCAGTGCTGCCATAATGATGTACACCTTTTTTGTCATATTATACACTATTTTCATAAAGAATATGTATTGCGATGTTTAACCGTAATAATGAGATTTGACACTGTTTTAAACTTGTCGTTTTAAAGTAGGTACCACTGTTCTGAGAATCGGGAAAAAGGTATCTGCTTCTTTAGCCCTTAAGTGCAAAAAAAATATATCAATAGTTCTTGGCAAGTATTGCCAAAAAACTGCTGCTAATAATCCTTCTGTTTCTCTAGAAGTTACAAGGTTGAAGACTGGAATTCAGGGTAGTTTTAAAAGTGGTATAAATTACTATTTTTTTAAATTTTAGCGAAATTTGATATCTTAGACTATCGGAAGCAATACCAAAAAAGTAATAAAGTTCTTTTAATTTCTATTATCACATAATAATAATTTAAATTATGACTACAATAAATAAAAGAAATGCATCATACAAATTTGGTTTATTAATCAAAATACAAAGCGAAATTTTCGTTTTGGTTAAGTGACACTTTACAAATAAATTACCTAGTCAGAAACACCTCACTAAATAATGCTTATAAAAAAAATATTTAACTAGTTCTTCCCTTTTATTTGGGAACTTTTCCAAACAGAAATCTGGCAACACCACTAAATTAAATAACGCTATTATAGTACAGCAGAGCTTCAATTTAAGGTTATATTTTGGGCAACAAGGAATAATGAATTATTGGCTTGTTAAATGTTACACTGCCAATACCATGAATTAATAAAGTTTTTTAAAATGAGCGATCGCAACTGAAAAGAAATTATAAGTTTATATATAACTTAATTCATATCATATCAAACAAAACATATGAAATATTTTCACAAGTGTAGAAAAGTTGATTATAATAAAGAACTTGTTATTTATTCGCACTTATAATAACTTTATTATAATTTTGTAATAAAATTACTGTAACACAGTTTAGACATCAGCGTAATGTAATGTCTAAAAATGCATTAAATTTTAGAAATTAAAGATACTCTTTATTACGAACTTAAAAGATTTAAATAAAATGACGAAATAATAGAAAAATATAAATAGTTACTAATTAATGCAATTAATTTGAAAAAATGTGTTACGCCTTCAGGCCTGGTTAGCGAGAAATAGATGTGGGTTCCAATCCCATTTGAGAAGACTTTTTTATATTTAGAATTTTTCGCATCTATTAATGATAATAAGACAAACATATTAAATTGTTATTAATTCAAAATTACACAAAGTTTTAATGTTGTTTATAATATATTTTAGGACTTAAATATATTTTATTATTTTGAAGTAACAAGCTGTAGACGAAGAGAATTATTAATTTAGAAATAATATTTTTATATAATTATGCGGTGAGTACTTACTCCATTTCACGAAATATATTGAAAGGTTGCATAAAACGCTTTGTTCAATCAACAAAACACGATAAATAAAAACCCTTAATGTAAGACGCATAAGGTTCATTTTCCATTAACACCAATCATTGTAATAAACATATCGTGCTGTTTAAATTTTAATGAAACATCTCTTCCCATCTCATTCACAATGTAATGGTCTTTTTAATAATTTGAACCCTATGTATAACTTAATAAAAATTACATTTGTTTGTTAAATTTATAACCTTATTCCGTAACAGACTTCGTGAAATAGAACATATACGAATTATTCAGATTTATACTTTGTCATTTATTTAAAAAAAAACAACAAACTCGTACATATTATAAAATTAGCGAATTATTTGCCAAAAATAATTCGCTTTTAAAGATAAGATTAGGTGAATGATATCACATATGTCAAATTTCATAACTTAGTACATTTGCATTCCTTTTCACGCACGAAAAATAAGAGAATTTGAGAATTTGTTTGTCACACTTATTTTGTATTTTTGATTTGCTAAATTAAATAATAAGAAAAGAAACATTTCTATATTGTTTTAAGTCTCAATATCAAATATAACATTTATTATTATTGACAATTTTGCTGATTCTGAAAGAAATTAACATAAATAGGTGATATAAAAATTATTGTGTAGCCAGACGAGCTAAGACAGGTTTCCCTTGTTTTCACATATTTTTTGTAGCAAATTATTAGGCATAATTTTAAAAAGCATAATTCGATATAACTTGTTGGCTGGTATTGGATAAAAAAAATATCTAACCTAAATTACCTGCAATGTATTTCAATTTATGCCTTCTAATTTTATGCCAAAGTAAATTGGGAAAAACATTATGCGAAAAAAAGGGAAAAACGCAGTGTATTACTGGAAGTGACCCTGTTAATTATATTGTAAATGTAAATAATGCAATTGTAATTTTTTTAATGATAATCATTTTCCAGTGTTTCCATTTGTTTTAGGTAATGACAGATTAATTATAATAGTATTGGCTAATCTTAAAGCGATAAAATGCTTAATAAAGCGAATTAATGGTACAAAAATTCATTAGGGACAGATTACCCGATTTTACACTTACACTGTTTTTATTCGCCACCAACCTTTATTATGGAGTACAAAGATAAATTGATGGAGGTTCCTTAGCTGACTTATCTGTTACGAATCTTTTAATTACAATGTAAGTCATTTTCTATTAATTTTAAGTTTGCTATAGAAGTGTCAAACGCCGCTTATAAATGTGTTTTTTTTATTTACAGGGTGTTTGTCGATGTCCGCTAACGGTTAAATAAAATTTTGTCACAGTATATATAAATGAAGCAGTACCGAGTTAGGCCTATTTGTTGAGTTAAATACCTATGTTCTGTCAGAGCGCTAGGGTTGGCACTGTTATTTTGTAACATTTTAAAGTCACTATTTATTAAAATATTTATTATGATTCTTGTATGAATCAACTATATTATAAATAAAATTGAGCACATATAAAATTAACCATTTTTTTTAAGATGTCTTCATTCTTCTCTATTACATAGTCTGCTACGACAAGTTTGAAATGTTTTATTATTAATTTATATTAAATATATATTTTTAATCCTCTTTCTAATGAATAGCAACAAGGGGAAATAAACATGACCAGTCGCTTCAACGCTGCACCCCCGATTAGCCCCCGATAGCACTGCGACATTCGCTTAGAGGTCTTGTTGAGACGTGCGTCTGTGTAAGTGCGTTCGTTTGGAGCAATTGTACCATACTGTATCATACTGCTTCAGTTATATATAATCTGTGCTTTTTTGTATGTTATTATTCACTTAAATAAGTATTAAATCATATTGATTGCGATTGACGGAACTTCCGCGTGACGGTTAGAAAGCACAGACTAAATTGTGACGACCACAAAATTGGCAGTTTTTAATTTAAATACGCAATGAGACAGACCATATAAAGTTGTTCGCTTCAACTCTACGAGTCGTGACAGACCACCTTAATTTAAAGGCTCCTTTACACAATACATTATAATCAATCTATCGCCGCTCATCGAATTTGAGTTTAACAATCCAAGAAGTTCGCAGCCATCAATAGTTCCAAGGCGATTTCTGGAGCGATCGGAAACTCGGGGATCTCTGTTGAGGAGTTAGTGTACCGCACCTTATATGTGAAATACATGCACACCTTTTGTAGCACGTGTGACCTGGAAATAAAGAGTAGTTTCCTTTACCAACAGACGGATTCAATAAAGGGCCACTCATAAATTAAGTCACACTAATTTCAGGACTTTTAGCCCCTTCCTTAGTCCTTGTCACAGGTTGACACAATTTTAGCACCCCCTCCCCCTGATGTGACGTTACACATTTTTCAATTTTATGCATGTATTTAAAAATAACAAAAAAAATGTTTTTTTAATTTTTTCTTATTTTATATAAAAACAAACAACTAGTTAGGAAATAATAAACATATAAATTTTTAGGGTTTTTTTATTCATATATATACAAGGTTATTTTATAAACACCATCCAAATTTTTTCTAGGCATTAGATATCATTCAAACACTTCATTTATGAAAAAAAATTGGTAGGTAAAATTTCCGCAAAAAAAAATTTTGTCCAAGCGAATTATTACAACAGCTGGTTACTGGCAAAATAGGTACTTACAGTTGAACGACCGACCGCCCGAAGCGCCCCACCGAGCTGCGCGCGCAAGTTGTAACGACATCGGCGCAATGAAATCAGTCAGCCGCGGACTTTCCGCGATGTACAATGTTGCGTTCACGCATTTACGTCGCATAATTATCTACCTAACGAAATGTATTCACACTTGCCATTGAAATCGAGGGCGAAATTGAACGACGGGTTTATGTGAAGAAGGCCCAAAGCCTCGAGAACTTAATATAAATATAATCCGTGCATTTAACGAAGTGACGAAGTAAAAAAACAAGTAATACAATTAAAGACAATGTTCATAAACGTGCAAGACTGTTTAGAGAGAAATTACCTACACTTTAAGGTAGTGATTGTTTTCAAACTTCATGTAAGTGTATTTTGTTTGGATTTTTAATTAATTATTTTGTTGGAGTAAAGCAAAATGTGTGCAGGGCGGCTAAGACTTGTGAAATTTTTCACAAAAATATAGAACTATTAATTATACATTTCTTTATCCTGACAAAAATAACTTAGGTAGGTAGGTACTAAGGTTTTGGCACTGCATTTGTTTTTGCGATTTTCGAATTGCCTTTGCGATCCCTGTGTTTTTTTAGATTCTGTGGTTAATAAACACCCTTTGCTTTACTCCAACCAATTATTCTACATAAGTTGATTAAATTTTAAAAAATGCGACGTAAGTGCCTAAGGTGTGGTTTACTTTTATGTTCATTTTTTATTTATTAAAAGTGTTATCGATTAATATTGTTATAATCAAAGAACAAATCAACTTATCTCTTCTTCAATTTGACGTTCCTATTTTTTTTCGTTTAAATTTGCAACTTATGAAAATCATTGTAATGTATCAATGAAATACGGGAGGGCGGGGCGGGGGTCGTGTAATCATCTGCTACAACACCGTGCGTAGCGTGACTGTGACAGCAATCGGTAGTTTTCCTCGGATAACTTTGTGTAGGCTTAACTTAATATTTTAGTACTGAGTGATATTAAAAGAAAAAAATCTTGTTTCGTTATTTTCTTCAAAGAATATAATATATAAATTTGGATGGTGTTTATAAAATGGCCTTGTATATATAAATTCCGCGTTTTAGTTTTTTAAATTTTAATATGTGACATCACAAAGCTTTTGACCCTCCCCTGCCCTTTGTAACACAATGTCCCATTCCGGTGATATCCTTCCCCCTTTTAACGTGTGACAATTTACGGATGACCCTTAATGTGTAGATAAAAGCTTGTCGCGAGATCTATCTAGTAAGCATTCTAGCTATCGTAATTCGCGACAAGCTTTTATGTCACATCAGTTGCTTAGAGTAAAAAGTTAATATTTTATGTAGGTATCTTATGGCTTGTATAAATTGTGAATAAAGGTTCCAGATTAAAAGTTTATTTTATTCTTTTTAGCGCATTGAAATAAAAGCTTTTTTTAAAAGTTTTTTTTTACATTGATTTTATTTTTTACTTTTTAGTCATGACCGGATAGGTTTCTCAGTCTGTTCATCTCTAAAACTAAACTGCAATTTTTTACTTGTACCGCCATTTTTTTATTTTCCGCCATGTTGGGTTTGAAGTACCTAACATCTTTAAATTTTTCGTGTTATACTCAACGAGCTCTTTCATTTGATACCCATATTGTAGAGGTGAATCAAAAATACCTATTCCGCCATCTTATATTTTCCGCCATGTTGGATTTAGAATGACGTCACACAGCTTAAAATGCATTATCATCCGAACTAAACATATCTACAAAATTTCAGCCCAATTGGTTGAAGATATATGCTTCGAAAATGATTTTTGAACTTCATAAGTCCACCATATTGGATTTATAGCAAAGTCACATTTTTTTCGAGTTCTACTCAGCGTGCCCTTTCATTTGATACCCATATTGTAGGGATCCATTATAAATTATTGGTCCGCCATTTTGCGAACGCCGCCATGTTGGATTTAGAACGACGTCACACAGTGAATCATGCATTGTCATCCGAACTGCACGTGTACACGAAATTTCAGCTCAATCGGTTGAAAATATCTGCTTCAAAATTAAGTTGCAAGATTCCACCCGAACAAACATACAGAGCAAGTTAAATAAAAGCTTTTAATTAATGATGCCAAAGAGGTATAACTTCTCACGCGCGTACAATAAGTACAGCCACCCATAATTTTTAAGTGACTTTATGTCAATTGAAATTATGCGTTATGAATGGCTCCCCACCATAATATAACTCCTTACCATAAATACAGCCACAGTAAAAATAGAAAAGCACTTACGGTATCTCCCTAAAGTTGACCTCATTAGCTTCATTTTCAGCGAACTGTCCAGGTCCTGAGAGCATAGCTTTGATGGTGCCCGACGTGAGCGCATGTTCACGTTTTACTATGAATTCATGGCCATCCGAAGACACCAGCTTAACATACATGGCATCTGGGCCTTCGCAACCGCCATACACTTTCTCTTCGGACACTACAGATGGCGAACCTCCCACTGTTGCTGTTTTATAACATTAAGAGAGACAACAATAATAAATGTTTTTGAGACTATCAGTATTTTTTTCTTCTATCATTCAATTGATTGCCTTACATAGAATCCAATATTCATGATATTATATATTTTTTACATTTTCCAATACTATCTGATATCGCTCATTTAAAATAACTATGTGACATCTTGACAAACAGCGATTTTGGAAATTGTATCACAAATACAATCATTAGAAGTCGATTTCTCTAAATTGAAGAAGATAGAGATATCACGTTCTCTCTTTAAATGAGGGATATGATAAATTATTTTAATAGAAATATACTATAAAAAATCATATCAGCTCACAAGTAAATAAGTAGCTTATTTGAAAGAGCATTGGATCACACATCCAAAGGTTGTGGGTTCTTTTCCCGCCAGAGAATTTACTTGTGAGCAGAGTATTTTTTCTAGTGTTTTACTGTTAATAAAAATTATCATCCAGTATTCCTTGAAATTGAAATGGTAATATATTGTAAGAACCAGTGGTTTGAAGGCAGTAGACATGATTGATAATAATTATTCCATATATTGATGTACTGGTAGGTATTAACTATTAATTTATGTAATTTTTTATGGTTAAACATTTATTAAAGTGTGATTTTTTACTTTCATCTTAACATGGGTTACTATGGAAGACTAGCACACCGTAACGAAAAGGTTTGGCTCTTTATGGGGTTCCAAGGATACAAATAGTTCCTGCTAAAGGATCATCCTTCTAACTTAAACCCCATAGAATATTTGTGTTATTCTCAAAAGAAGAATATGGTCTTCCTCCATCCATTCATTCATAAAAACTTATTGCACATCTTGTCTACCGCAGGCGGATATTAAAAAATGCACCCAGAGCATGCTAGATGGAATACAGGAGGATGTCATGGCTAAAGTTAGAAACACAAGAAATTAGAGTATCAAAAAACAATAGAATTGAAGTGACTTTTAATTTCATAAAATGAAATGTATTTTATTATAATCACAAATCTATGTGTGATTTATAAAAAAAAATCAACATCTTTTAGCTATTATCAAACAATGGAAGATTGCTGTCATTTAATAGCAGATGAATGGAGTACCATTAGATGAAAACATTTTCTAAACAACAATTTTGATAAAAGCTATAAGATATAAAATACGCATGTAACAAACAACCACGCCTCCGGCCCTTTTACATTTGTATGTTATATCTGATAGAAATACAAAAAATAAAATTAAAACAAAAAGCTATAATTCATTCTATGTGAACCACATAAAAAAAATTGTAGTGATTATGGGAGATCCTCCTTTATAGCTCCCTCTCAAAAATATAATAAATATATATATTTATATTAAAGCCTAATAAAGTTATAAATATATCTACTGTAAAGATTTTAAAATAAAGATTTCAAGGATTATAGATTGTAATAAGGATGTATGCAATATCGTTTTACAAAATATTCCTTTGTGACAAATCTGATAACTAATTTATCAATGAAATAATGTGAAATGAATATGTTGAAAAAACCACTTTAGTTGCAATGCAAAGCTATTGATAATAAAAGCTGAATCATACCAGAGCCGGCGGTGCTGGCAGAGCGCTGCTCTTCAGCTACACTAGTGGCAGAAGCAGCTGCAGATGCTGGGGCTGACACCACATTCTGTTCCGACATTTTGCTGTAACAAACAAAACACGAAAATTTTGTGATACTTTTTTTTTTTAAATTTGCTGCAATTTATTTGTTACATTTTATACAATGATAATATTTCCAAAAATATTATTGTTGCAACAACATATTAATAAAAATTTTATATTATTAAAAGATCTAGTACATATTACGTGCTCATAATTATTTGATGAAAAATGATATCTTACATGTAGTAATATTTATCATACACTTTCAAATGGCTAGCTGACTTGGTTGCTAACAGTTATGATAAGAAAACATATAACCAATTTTAAAATCAAAAAAATTCCCAGCTATATATATTAAGTAACATATTTCATATTCATATTCTTAAATTTGTATGTTAGTTAAAAACAACAATATTTATTTATAATAAATTGTAGCGTAGGCAAAAACCTGCAAGCCATTCTGTAAAGTGTGTGTAAAAACTAAGCGTACAATGTTGTCTGAAATACTAACCTGTTATATAGTTACTAGAAAGATAGTAATTTTAATGTTTTAATGAACAGGTATATCTATGTTTTTTGTTAAGATAAAAATAAATTCAGCCAAAATAAGGATGATAGGTTATTACAAATGACATTGACATGACAAACAGTGTTGCCATGCCGGATAATCGTCTCGCGTACTCCCCAAATCGCTGCAGAAATTACCCAAAATTGAGGTTTTGAAAAAAAATCTCCTTCAATTTTGATGTAAAAAACTTAATAAATGATTAATACAATTTTAGCAACTACTTATCTTACTGGATAAACATCTTTATCTTCTTATGGTTCTTCCTTTTGCAATGGCGAAGTTGTATTTTTCGTACAATTCTGTCAATTTCACGCGGTTTGTCATTACATGGTAGGGATTCACAGGGTTTTAAACAAAATCTTTCCCTTTCTATGTCAATGATGATATTTAAAAATAAAAACGAATATTTGGACAAGCATAACAATACAACACTGGAGACAATGCGGATATTTAATTGGAGGTATATGTGAAAAATTAAAATAAAAATAACTTTTTTATAATGCCATAAATCTACCACTCATTCAGGACGTCTTTTAACCGGCAAGAAGAATGGGCGCAAGGCACTCGTCAGCTTTAACAGAAGTAACAGCTTTATAACATTAAACGAGAAAAGAGAATATAGGAACTCGGGATGGGCAAAACTCATATACTTAACTTTAAGTTTAGCCAAACGAACTGATGTTTTTAAGTGGCAAGTGTCCAGCTCCGTGTCGCTTAACGACACGGAGCTGTTACAATCTGTTTGGAAACATTATCCGGGCAGGAAACCATGGTCTATTTGGGATGGTTGATATCAATATATGGTCTGCTGGCCATTGCTTGTCCTGATATTTTGCCAGTATTTTTCATATAGCTGATAATTACCAGTCGATAGGATACACATATATATAGACAAGATCGATAAACATGTTATATTATAGTATATAAGCGCAAAGTTTAAACAAGTAAATATAATTCTACGCCATCAACTTGAGTACCGCTACACATCCCAACCACATGGTATATTTGATGATCATCGGAATTAGCGCTATCTTCTGAGATCTGGTAAATATTGGGGGTGGACGGGGTGTTACTTTGTCTGCAAAGAACACATTCCACCATGAGAAGGCGTAGCATGTATAAAGGCCCGATAAAAGGCTCTGGGAAATCTTGTATTCCAAACTGTCACTAATGGTGAACTTTTTGTTAAATTTTCACGCAATTTAAACCATCTTGCGTTTTTTTTCTGTTTTACGAATTTTTGTTTGGATCTGATTAAAACAGAAACTTAATAAAGGTGTAAAACAAGGAAGTAAAGCTCGAAAAATGATCTGTATAGTCCCCGGCAAATAAGTTGAACATGATTTTGAAATCACGTGACATGCGCAGTAGCAAGTTTAGGTACATTATTTTGTCGACTGTTTGGTGCAACGGTAGCGATCCTGCCTTTCGCACCGACGGTCCTGGGTTCGAATCCCGGAAGGGGCAGATGTTTGTATGATGAATACGAGTATTTGTACCTGAGTCATGGATGTTTGTATATATTTCTATAAATATTACTTATTTATGTATGATATATGTATGTCTATCCGTTACCCTAGTATCCATAACACAAGCCTTAAAAGTGCTTACTTTGGGCTAGGTTAATTGGTGTGAATGTAGGAAATATTTATTTATTATTTTCATTTATTTATTATTCACTACTGCGCATGTCACGTGATTTCAAAATCATGTTCATCTTATTTGCCGGGGACAATACCCTTCGAGTCTTCTTGACATCCTGGTAAATCTCAGAACCCAGTGAAGAAGAACAGATCATCAAGCCCACCGCAGATGGTTTCTTACCGAGGAAGGATCTAGTATTATTATTACTCATTTATAATATACAGGTACAAGTCAGATCAAGAATGAGGACAAAATTGTTGGGAGTTGTATTGCGCATTAAAGTCACCTATAATAATAAACTTTAATTAATGAATAATTATATTTGTGTTTGGTCTTGGTGATATGTACACTGATAGATAATTTAAGGAGATGAAGTTTTTTTAAAGATAACCGACAAGCCGAGCATTCTCATCATAGCCATTTTCTTGTCGTTTTAGAGGCAAAAATACTGAGCCACGCTTGAGTTACCAGGCACAAGCTATGTCTCCGCCCCGCCCCGGCGTGAACTGAGGGTGAGTACGGATTTATAAGGTATCGTATTCGTTAGTTTTTTGATTAATAATGCTACTGTCCCATTGAATTAATTTGGCCGTTTTTATTTGTGATGAACTAAGTAAGTTGATGAATCAGCACCGTTGAGCTGTACAGTACCATGGGCAGTGCCGGTTTTAGCACTACCAACGCCCCGGGCGAGATTTCTAAGGCACCCCCTAACTGCAATTTAAACATATACCATACGAAAAAAAAACATTTATTAAAAGACATTTTCACTAATCACTTGCGATTATACACTATAAAAAGCTCAGAGATACACGCTGGTAATCAAGAATAAGCAGTGTCAAAGCACTCCGTTGTCAAACTAGTGTAATCCATGACGCTCTAATTACTTTGGCTAAGAATAACAGAAAACTGACGCTAAACAATTAAAAGATTTCAGCTTTAAAGCGCCCCTTTATGTCCGGCGCCCTGGGCGATCGCCCCACCGCGCCCTACCCTAACGCCGTTACTGACCATGGGCCCTGATAAGGTCGCCAAGTTTCTCAGAACTTAGCCATTTAGGAAAGAAGATTGATAATTTTCAATAATGGTATTACGAGCTTGATTGTTGTAGCCTAGGTTTAGTAATATCCTAGGCTTTGGGGATTTCATAGTTTCTGTATGAATTTGGAGTAAAGCAGAGGTAGTCTGGGGAGCTGAGGGACTATACAGATTATGTGACGGGGGGATATCGTCATTTGAGCGACGTAGGATCTTCTGACTTGATACGTCTTTTTTTAGGTTTTCCCTATAACGCAAAAAGCACAGTGCCCATACAGCCTCGTCTTTAGTAATGTCCTTTAGATCCAGGTAGATAAAAACAATTAGCTGTATTATTTGAGCAGTACGCTACACAAACAAAAGTCAATATAAAAGGGGTGAATACTGCATTGAGTACGTTAGTATTTTTATATCGAAGAAATTAGGTGGGCCCTGCGTGACGCCTTTGGCTAGTTGTTTTTTTTCTAATAATTTCTTCAGATATAAAAATTTAGCAGTTGAATTCTAAAATAACAAAAAATATAATAACATTTAGTATAATGTTATGGTTAAGTTAAGTGAAAATAGCAGTTAATCCAGTTTCTCGAAAACTGCAACAGATTTTTCTCCCTCTTCGGTAAAAAACAAAATTTGGGGAGAACTTTTAGGGAAATGAAAATCGTAGCTAAACGATTGGGGATGTCAATTTCGCAAAATTTTAGAGATTTTACATAGAAACCACAAACATTATTTATGACAACAAGGGAAAATTAAGAGTAAAAAACATATTTTCATATATCGGATTTACATTACATTACATTTTTATTCCTACGTAACCAGTTGGTTGACCGTACTTATTTGAGAAAATTTGAGCGTTTGTGGACAAACTATAATTTAACTTTATACGTCAAACTTTAAGCTGAAAATCGGATGAATCAATGTAGTAGTTTTTATAGGTTGATGTACATTTGACTGTTCGTGAATAGACAGTCAATTTTAGAAAATACTCTCATTAGACTATTGACTTAAATTGGAGCCCAACATAATATGTAAAAATATAATATTGAAAATGTGGTAGATGATATATAGACAGGTGCACAAACGACTTAATATTTTCATTAAATTAAAGTGTTTTACTGCAAAAAATGGAATTTAATGTTGCTGTTTACACAGAAAGAGAAAGTTTTCACAGATTTATCTGTATTAATTATGATTTGGGGAAAATTAAAAGGAAATAGTTTCTTTTTGGGGAAAAAATAATTTGTATTTGGGGAAATTTTACGCACAGAGACTTAGTAAATATACTTAATCTACACACTCAGTATTGTTTAAATTTAATGTACGATAATAATAAACCTACTTCTTAACAAATGTGCAGAAATTCCCTACAATTTTTATTCACAATGTCAAACTTGAATCTATGTTCTTAAATAATTTTAGACATTTTTTGTAGAAATGCTTAAAAGTTAATACCTACCTACCCTATACGTACTAAATAAAACAAAGGAAGAGAAAATTAACATGACAAACGAAAGAACGTCATATAGTTTAATATGTTTTAATTCCCTTTCCTTGTCTATTTCTATTTGATGAATTAGACACAGACAATACTTTTTCTAATTTTTGAAATAGCAGCTGTTCCGCGCCGTATTTCGACAACGATTCGGCGGACTTTTTTTGACATGGCTTTTGGCTTCATTTCATTATTTTGACATTTGAACATTTCGATGTCAAGCGCTACGTATTTCTTTGAAAAAAGTCAATTATTCATCGTTTTTCATTATTTCTGCACTTTTTACAACCGAATAAAAACCAACAGAAACTATTTATATACGATAGCCAGTGCAAAAAGATCGCGTTCTCCAGAAATTCCGCGAGAAACATGTGACACGAATACGAAAAAGGGCTTCCAGACCGTCAATGTGACAGAAATGTTTTCTGCCATCGCGACGAGCCAGCGCCACCGCGGAGCCTCGACTACAACTACGCGTGCTACACGAGAAACGATATAGGGTAAGGGCGTTAAAAATGAGCGCGAGATGGCCAGTCCGCCACCGAACCCTAGAGAAGGCGAGGAGGGCGGCTCCGAGTTCACGGAGGAGACGAGCGGGGAACGCGCGACCCCCCCGCAGAAGACGTTCATAGCGCCGCCCGCCTCGCAGCTTCCCACCAAGCTGCAGTACGTGGCGCTTGGCGCGCCCGGGCCTAGCGGGAACATCAAGCAGTGCTTCCGCACGGTGAAGGCCGCCAGGCGCGTGCCCACGCTGCCCCGTCGGCCCAAGGAGGGCGAAGGCCCCGCCGCGGGCCCAGCCGCGCCCGGCCCGTCGACCGCACCCGAGCGCCGCACGCGTCGCGACCGAAACAAGCGCCATGTCTGCACCACCTGTGAGAAGCGCTTCTCCAGTCCCGGGAAACTCTCTCAACACGTCCTCTCACACACTGGTGAGCTACCGTTTTCATGTGAGCTCTGCGATAAGAGATTCAATTCGAAATTTAAGCTTGTTCGTCACAGTTTGATCCATAGTGAGGCTCGTGCCTTCGCTTGTAATATTTGTGGCAAAACTTTCAATCGAAAAGATCACCTCACCAATCATGTTAGAGTTCATAATCCTGTCAAAAAATTTTACACTTGCGATAGGCTAGATTGTAGAAAATCATATACATCTCTGATGAGTTACCGGAAGCACACCGCTCTGCATTCTGCTGAGGAAGGGAATTTACAGTGTAAAATATGTGATGAGGTGTTTGCTACACAGCAAGATATCATCTATCATCTTAAAGTGCATACAGGTAGTCGTACTGTGAAAAATGAGACTGATAAAAAGTTTACTTGTGATTACTGCGAGCGAAGGTTTTTCACTGCAAAAGATGTAAGGAGGCATTTGGTAGTACACACAGGTAGGCGTGATTTTTTATGTCCCTATTGCCCACAGAAGTTTGGACGCAAAGATCATTTGGTTAGGCATGTAAAGAATGCTCATCCCGACAGATCATGGAGGTCGGCCGCAGTGGGTACATCAAGCGAACCAACACCAGAGACGACCTCATATGAAGAAACTTATACTGAATTTCAGCTGGAAGGCTCAGAGTTTACTATTTGGAAGCCGGCATCACCCAAGGAGAGCACATCAGAGGGCCCAACCAGAGTACCATCCTCTGATATAATTGTGGAAATTCCAGATATCCCACCTGACCTTAATATAAAAGTAGAGCCTTTAGAGATCAAATTAGAGGACCCTTTAGATATAAAAATTGAGGAGCCACAATCTCCTAGTTGCGAAATCCTGCCTGTTGGTTATCCTGTAGTGTATGTTGTTGGACCACCTTTTCCTCAGACGTCATCAGATTTGCCGTATATGACGACCCAGCCATTGTCGGAGGCGCATTTGTTACACACGGAAAACGTGGAGTCGCTGCTGATGGACCCGGGGGAAGGCCCTTCAGGTTTGTCGAGTCAGATGTTAGGGCTCCTGGAGGAAGGCGAGCCCTCGTACACGGGCGAGGAGGGTCGGCAGCAGCGGCTGCCAGCGTTCACGCAGGCGTTCCAGACCGCACAGAGTCCCAAACCCCCGCCGCCTCCACCCCCGCCTCACTAGGCTCGCGGTGGGATTCCTGCATTTAGCCACTGTGAATGTAACCTTACTACCTCACTAGGTAAAGTTGGTGTAAGCTGTAAATAGTCTGGAGAAGTAATTCAATTGTATTTTGTTGGACTTTATGACCTTGTAAGATGTATGGAAGCTGGGGGGCGAGTGCCCTCTGTTTATATTGCCAAATTGTATATTTGTATGTCTCAGGTATACCAAAATGTTTCCGAATTCTACATGAATATGTGATCTAGTCGTGTATGTACTTTCGGAATTTAATAATGTTTATTTATAGCATACGTGTATGACGTTTAAGGAGTATTAAGGGACCAACTCTGCGCTTAGTTCATGATTGTGGAAATATTCAGGTTGCGACCTCAGCATGGTCTAAGGATTCATAGAAAGCAGAATTGCCTTAGGAAGTATGTCTCTTGGAAGCAGCACGCTATTACAATATGTTTTAGGGAGGCGTGCTGCTTTTGACGCGAAGTTATTACACATTAGAGCATACTATTTTCTATTAGTAATGGTTCTGAATTCTGCACAGTAACATCGGATTTGTAGAGCTACATTGAAATCGAAATTAAACGGAGACTGTCAGCGATACTAATATAAAGGGATTCAATGGCATTCCGTTATACTGAATGTTACTGAAGACCGTACTCAACAGATTTGAGCTAGCAACAAAATGCAATAAAGAATAATCAAAAGCATATACCTCAGAGGCGATGCCTCCTTAGTTTAAGACAATAAATTAATTGGGTCTATATCCACTGAGCAAGTGAAATATATGACTTATTTGTTGACATCACCTTATCAAGAAAATGTGCCAAAAAGTTACAGAAATAGCATGAAGCTTCCAATCGAAGATTTTTATTGCTCATTAGATTCACTCATTGAGCAGTTTTGCTGCTCTAAAAAACAGTTTTTCTTATGACACCTAGAAATGTTACGGGACAATTCAGAATTTCTTATTGGTAGAATCAATTTTTCTTGGCATTCTTTATAGGATTACGAGCCAAATTATCTAATTTGTTTTGTGATGTGAGGATGTGGTGTAAGTGTCAGAAGGTAGAAGAATATTAGTGAGAATATAAACAACTTGGTTGGAATGTAACGGGATGAATATGCAGTTGGATTATTAGGTGCCTTGCATTTCAGTGCCACTGGCAATTTTTACCTGGATAAATATATATTTTCTAACACTAAAGTATAAAACATGAATTAATAGTTGCTATAGATATTTTAATTTAAAGCAGTTTAAAAATTTATATTTAATTTTATATAAAAACTTGACACTTTTTTTTTACATTAACATTTTGGTAACAAGGTAGAGATTGTTGTGGTAAATTCAACAGTTAGCAAATGCTCTTAAGATTGTGGTTTTAAAAAGTGTAAATGTTTGGGCTAGAATATGCAATAGGTAGGGGCTGAGCTCATTAAAGTAATAAGCTTCAAGTCGCGGTAGTTTTTTAATGAATCAAACTTGCAGTGACTGCTTAGCTTATGTCTTGATAAATTTCTTTAATAGTGGAAACACATTAAAGTCGAGATATAGGAGTTTATAACTCCTATCCTAACAGCTTGTCTTTATAATATTTTTGAATTCTATATAATAAACATACCCTGATGGGTTTTTTAAAACTAACAAAATCCTGTTTGGTTGGTTGTTATCAACAGGCCTAAATATGGGGCCAGTTTTATACTGAATTTGACTAATAATTAATAAAATTACCCATAAATATTACTGACATTAAAATTTAATATTTATATGTTAAATTATTTTCAAGGGTAAATGTTAATCTTCGATTATTTTTTGTGGATTGGGGGTCCTGTAATATTAAGGCTTACAGCGTGGAACACTTTGTTAAAAAAAAGTTACTAATTAAAAAACAAAAAGTTTTTAAATCTTTTCATAGTTTCTACAACAATCTCAAGAGCATTTGCTTTAAATCAGGCAGTATATCTCATTCCTGACACTAGGACACTCAATACGTGGTACCTACATTTTAAGTTTTGGCCTTAACACTATCAGAAACTTTTGTCGTCCGCTAAAGTAGCATCGTTTTTACAAAGTATCATTTTGAAAAAAAAATGGGAGCTTTTGAAAAGCAATGAAACCGCTAACCGATAAAAGTATCGTGTGAGCTAAGGCCTGTTATGGTAATTCGATGGTTTAATAATACATAATAATTATGATCAATGTTTGGCGTCTAGTAAACGGAAATTGGCGACATTTAGAGAAGGAGATCCAATGTTGTAAACGCTTCATACATAGTGTATGTAAATAATTCTAATCTTTTACTAGGTTAATAGGACTGTAAAAAATTTTATCTACCTCAAAAAAACACTTATTCATATGGCTAGAAATTTAATTACTACGTTAGGTTAGTGAGAATATTAGGTATCTTTCTATTTGAGAAAAGTGAGCACAGTAAGCCAGGATGGGCTTAGCATAATAAGGCGAGATGATCATGTGTGTCTATTTGTGCTGGAAATGGAAATCTTTATTGATATCGAACTCAAATATGTATGATTTTTGCTATGTATTTAATTATATTCTGATATGCCTTTATTCGGAGTGATTTTTGAAGCGATTCGTTCAAAAAAGCAAAAGATCTGGGATTTTGAATAGTAACTGAAAAAAAGTTTAAAAATAAAAAAAAGCAAAAAAATTGTTCTTATACGTAAATTTAAGGGACTGTCGTTATCGCACACGTTAAATTATAAGTAGTCGGTTTCTTGACTTGATTATACATATTTTATATAAGCAAAAATATCAGAAAAGATTTCTGCGATACGCGTCTAGAGGTGCTACTTCAGGAATAAGGAGAAACACGAGTTAGACTGCCGTGGACAGAGCTAGGAACGTGTCTGCTAGATCCCCCAAGGTTGTAGACTGCATTATTTTTAAATATTCTTATATAAGTTCAAATTTAAATTTAAGATATGTCCAGTCTATATACTATTTCCACTAGTCATACAATAGCAGCACCTAAATTCTCAAATAGACAGTTTGAACTGAGTCAACCTTAAAATTTATATCTATATATACTTACAATAGTCTTATGTCAATAATATTTATTACATAAAGGTGCAAACCAGAAGTACAAATGCATATATAAAGTTAATCTCATATATAAATAGGTATTCCTCACTTTATTGCTGTAGAGATATACAACGACCTATGCAATATATTTTTGTAACGTT
Organism: Calamotropha paludella; assembly: GCA_927399485.1. Lineage (NCBI taxonomy): Eukaryota > Metazoa > Arthropoda > Insecta > Lepidoptera > Crambidae > Calamotropha > Calamotropha paludella. The sequence continues at coordinate 3,264,551 of OV656822.1, forward strand.
TTAGATTATAAATATATCTTAATTGTTAACATATCGAAGACTAATCCTTGTTTTGTTGAGGAGGGAAGCTGACATTATAAAACATAATTTTGACTCTTTATCTACAGTTTATAATCATATATTAAAAATTATACCTAACAGAATATAACAAAATAATCGTAATTTGTGGAATATTTATTTGTCATTCGACTCTCCCAGTGAAACAAGAGATATTAATAATTGTACAGTCATTGTTAAAAGTCTTAAGAGTTTTTCATTGTTTAATAATTAATATTGACATTTTTATATTCCAAAAGTTTTTTCTCATACTTTTTTGAAACACCATACATGATTATAACAAAAATCATTTGTAGAATACTCTATGTACTTTGATATCGGCTGTACTGTCTTTTTTGTTATATGTTTTACGTCTGGTATAATATGTAATATGCGTTGCATGGTATTTATTTATTGAATATATTAACGAACAGTTAGTTAACATTATGTCAAGTGACGATAAATATTGTTTGGTGACACAAAGTGTTCTGATTTTCCTTTTTTTATTTTGGGGAATATATTTATGCATAAAATTGATTGTTGATTAATATACCCCAGTTTATAGGTTTATTTTTTTGTCAGGTAATGAGTTTAACTCATTATTATACTATTTTTTTAAAATAAATTACAATATGTTGTGTAATACCAAATAATTTTACTTTATTTGCTTACATTGTGTAAGATTTCGAATATTGTTTTGTGTATGTGAATATTTTTATAACAGCAACGAAATTAATTTTTGAACAGAAACTATTTATGTTTGCATATATCTGACATAAAATGCTCATTTACGTTTTCAAATTATTATATTTTGTTTTGCGAATATTTGACAAATGTACAGTTGACATCAAAATTGTTATGAAAATCTCATTGCTATATAAACTCCTTCTTTTCACAATCGTGAAAATTAATGTTGATTGTTAATTTTTTTCTGTTTCTTAAAGAAACCTACAATGTATATATTAATATATTTTTTACGTAGCAGAGATATCTCTTGATCAATAGATACGTAATTTTGGTACGGAATACAGGACATGGACCTACAAGAAACTGTCAAAATTTTCCAAAATCTGTTTTCGACTCCTATGCGTTGAATTTAATGTTAAAATATAATTTGAAAAATTTGTCATTTTTGAGTAGGTTGACGTGCTCGACTGTACATAACATAGGGGCCTTAAAAAAATGTAGATTGTTTGCATTATAATGGAAAACAATATTTTTAGATATTTTAATAGAATTGATCTATTTTTGTTACGCTTTTTTGAGTAATGGCATTTAAATTGGATGTTGACATTTAAAAATCGCCAGATGACGTTGTTTGAACGGGTAATATGTATTTACTTATTTCGTCAAAAAAAAAATATGAGACAAAAATTAAGATCAGCAATGTGCCGCTAAATGGGCGGTAGTTTTAACTAACAGAGCCAGAAGCCCTCGCAGGATAGCGTAATAATTATAAACATTGTACCTGGTTTATAATAACATTAATGTCTTCAGTAATAAATATTTTGAACATCATTTGGTAGTATTATTATGCCTACGGTATATTTACATAGGACTAAGTAGGACGTATTATTTGCATACATATGACTTGGTAAGATTAGGTATAACTGTAACCAGGAAAAAAAAATCAAATCTTTGCTGTTTCAGCATTTTTCGCTAGATAAATCCGCATTTTGTGTTACAAACCTGATATTTTTAGGATAAACTTTAACCCAACATCGGGAACATAACAAAGTTGGTAACACCGTTCTAAATCTCATGCTGATGACGAGAAAATTCACCAAGTCAGAAATTTTCCTTTTTTGTATTTTTCTATGTGAGTTTTTTCTACTAAAAAAAAACCGTCATTAATTATTTTATAAACAATATACATTATCGTTGATCGCTAAAAGTTTTCAACTTAAAAATAGTTACTACTTTTAAGACTTTAGATTAAAAAAAGATCGAATATCTGATAAATACTTTCGACTAATAAATTAAGCGTTATGATGTATCCAAATAACAGTTGGTAACAAGAGTTATAACATTTTGAAAATTAAAGTTTTTACTTTTGTACTTGACAGTACCTTTTATTAATAAGATGAGATTGTGATAAAATTGGGTTTTCTTGTTGTCTGTGAGTCAACGGATCCAGATATCCAATATTGGCTTAAAAGATGGAAATCAAACAAGAGTTTGCAGCCAATATAGGTGAAATTTATTTTTATTGCTGATCAATTCATTAACAAACAACACATAGACTTAGAACCAGAGATAACAAAATAAATACCTAATCCTCATGGAAAAAAAAACAGAAAACGAAAGAAATGCAGAAATATTAATATATCTATAAACAGGAGATTTTTTCTATACACAGGCTTCGGTAGTTAATTCTTTTTATCATAATTTTATTACAAGATATACACATTGTAAATATATAATATGACGATGATTATTCAGAATAACATCATTGATTCAACTCTAACAACTCTAGATTTGAATTTGAACTAAATTAAAATTGTACTAAAAATACTAACTCCCCCCTACCCCCTCCCGAAATAGTGTCGCGGAGGCCGCAAAAATTTATTAAAGTCGATTTTAGAAAAATATAAGACAAGTCCATATTTTGGGCTCGACGGACACGTTAAATGCACTGACACCAGTCACCGAAGGAATGTTTAAGATTACACGCGGCCCGCGACCTTCTGTCTCAACCTGTGGACGAATGCGAAAGCGAGAAAGAATCATTTCACTGTCCGTCTCTTTGTTTTTCTCGGTTTCCCGCTCTTCGACCACTTGCTCTTCAAGGATATGCTGTCCAAGTTTGGGAGTTCAGTATCCGTTACGTGATTATCGTTCGCGTCGTGATCTGATCCGTCTACCCCATTCTCCATCCTCACGCGTATTTGGTTTTGAGGGGGGGAGACTTCCATATCCTCATCAGAATCGTAATTGCCGTTCTGTTCGTGTTTCCCGTATGGCATGTATGGAGTTTCATCGTCAGATTCCGTTTTTTTGTATCGCCGATTAATGTTTTGGAGAGATTGGTTCTTCTGGAGTTCGGTGTGAAGAGAGTCGCGGATGTTTATGTCGGAATTGGATTTGGTGCAGTAGTCTTCTCTATCTGATTCGGAGTAACGGGATGGACGTCGTAGGGGCGTAGAAGCCGGTGCCTTCAATCGAACCTCTGGTCCTCCACCATAGATATCTGTGAAGAATCGCCACAACTCTTCGCTTAACTGGGCGTGGTCGGAGCCCTGTTTCAACGTATGAGTCGCGATACCGTCGATCTCCTGGAAAATAAGAAGGGTTATTGTTAAATTCATGATTTATTTACTTTTAGGTACACTGGCAGATTATTATCAAATGGTTTAGCCGCCTGTCAAAGAATATATAATAAAATACCAGATGACATTAAACAGCTCCCATCCAACATGTTCCATTAAACATTACGCAAATGGTTACTAGAAAAAGCATTTTTTTATTCTATTGACGAATTTTTAAAATACAAATGACATGGATTAATAAAATTATATTATGTAAAATGTTCATGAGACTGATGCATTTATTAGATTTAGTTTCAAACATAAAATTAATCAAATACGACATTACCTTAATGAATCATAATTAAAATAAGTATTTATTAGTACATTTTTTTTAGTTGGAAAAAATTATTATGTTTAACTCTATGATGATACCTATTATGGTTCTTTCGCATGCTGTTCTATATGACTGAATAGATTCAAAGCTACTATTTATTTCTAAACTTAACACTAACATTTGTGTACCTACCCCCTATTTAATAGCAAATATAATTGTAATTTTTATAAATTAAAGTAAGGTAGATAATCCATAAATAGTGTAAACAACATGTTAAATTAACAATAATGCATATAACTAAACTACTGCATATTAATTAATAGAAAAAAAATACAACAAAGAGTGCAGTAAATCATGCAAATTGAAGAGGACTTTTGGCTTTTATAGAAACTAGATAACCCGGCCACGCGTTGCTATGGTAACGTTAATTGATTATAAAAACTGTTATTCTTAGGCTTATGGTAACTATATATGGTAACAAACACACAAAGTCCTTCTTTTATATAATAGAGATCGTAATTATTCTCTTATACACTTGTCAGTCCACTACCGCGCGCCCCACCCGTCTCCACAGTGCCAAAGCTGCGCGAATTGTAAAAAAAAAATGTCGGACTCTTAAATAAAAATGCCATTTTCTCGCTTTATAATGAAACTGGAACCAAACAACAAATACTACCGTAAAGCTGATTAAATAAAGAATCTACCACAGAATATTTGGATCTCTGTAACTCAAAAATGAATCGTAATTTAAAAAAAAAACAGCAGGTCACGCGAAAATTTCAATATGATAGCAATTGCTACCGGGATTGACAAGTGGTTATAATGTTCAAAATTGGCATTGCGTTCATATGCTTGAAGAACCAATACTTAGCTGATGAATCTACCACAAATTTAAAGTAGAATTGGCACCCACGTCTTTTAAATTAGATAATGCTTAAAGTTTGAGAACCTCGCCTTTTAAAATTCTTTTAACTGACAAGAAGAATGGGCGCAAGAAATTCGGAGCTTTAACAGAAGTAAAGACATTTACAATATTATTCTGTTACTTCAACAATAGTAGTGTTATGGTTTCATTACATCGTTGATTACAACAAAGTCAACAAGTATCTGTTTTAAGTATCTTTGTTAATGGACCCCAAGGAGGAGAAAAAGAGTAATTGTTTGGTCCCCCATTCGATGACTAGCCCTTAGAAAAATTATAGAATACCAAAATATTTATATACAAGAAAATATAAAAAGAAAATTCGAACCCTTCGGATTTCTGGCGTAATGTTACAATAAACAAACATTCATTGCCTATTCAGCCATCCATAATAACACGCTAATATAGCATGTTAATATGTTATAACAGTTAACGTTAACGGAATGTTGATTTTGTACCTGCGTAGTGACTATTCCGGAGTTGTCGACGGGCGGTGGAGGCTGCGGAGTCTTGTTTCGTACGAACGCTTGCCACTGCCGGAACCAATGCATACTGATGGCGTATATAGCTCTAGGACGTTCCTGTTCCTAAAAAAAGCGACTGTGATTTAGACCACACAACTGAAGTAAAACTTCTTTAGCTTGGTGCTCTCTCACATCACGATGGTAATGTGGAGGTGCACCGTCTTGTTGAAACCACAATCCTCTCAAAATCAAATATATTAAAAATATTTAAATATACTACTCTAAGACGGAGGCGCACAGTGCTCTCGCGCTCATACTGCCAGCTGATAATTTTTGTGTTTAGGAGCTGTACGGTCATTGCAATTTGTCTGACTAAAGAAATATAACTTAGTAATAGTTACCTTAATAACATATTGAAAAGTCAGACATTTAAAAATAAATAAACTTCATATATTTTTTTCGAAGCTTTCAAGCGTCTGACAAAAGTTTTGGTCCATGGAAAGTGTCTGACACTTATGATACCGCCTTAAAATAATATTCTACAAACGTTAGATAAAAATCGGAAATTTTAATTTAAGTTAAGTAACATTTATATTTAGTTACCTTTCACACCTGGTACCTGCCCAGGTGCCCCAAGGTAAGCTCCATAAACACACAGGTATTCAAAGCACATGATACACTATTGAGAACCTAAGGTTTTATCCATTTGATATCTGATCGCCCTGGTCTATTAATTTTCCCTTGCCGATTTTCTTACGGCTTCTTCTTGATACAAGGTCTACTGTCGTAGGACCTGCGAAGTCATGGCTTAGTTGACTTTCAATAAATGCATAGTTAACAGTGCATTTTTTTGACTCATATTAAATAAAAGGCATTTTATCTTTACCGAATTATTGCCGTAAAAACCCTTATTAGGGGCCGTTCATTAATCATGTGATGTTTTTTTTGGCAACTAAGAATGCCATAATCATTTTGACAGTTCTTTATCGAGTGCGGTCCGAAATCCAATCATATGTTATGAAATCTCACCCACCATATATTTAAAATTCTTAAAATAAAAAAAAATACTCAAAATATTATTTATTCTTGTTGTTTTTATAATTTAATGAACAAAAACAATTTAATAAAACCAAAACGAAGTATTCTAATATTAATTTAAATATGAATTTTGATTCGAAACGTACCATGTATTAAATAGAAAGGTTTTAATTTTAAAAGACTTTTCCACGCTAGCGGATAAAACGCAATTTTCCACGCAGAAATTGCATGACAAACCAAACTTTTCCGCGTCTTTGAGATGAAAAAAAGATTGAAATAAAGCATTCATCACAAGTGTTCTGGCTGGTTGAAATATTAATATATTTTTAAATATATTATTAGTTGACTCGTTGAAAATGTCGATATTGGTTACTTGGTGTTTTATTTCGTCTCTCTTACCTGGAATATGGCGTGCAGATCGCAGAAGGCGGCCAACTCCCTGGCGCGTCTCGTGCGCAATCGTTGGGCTGCGCGTGCGCACACCCCGCACTCGTGCACGTGCGACACCGCCGGTCCCCCACCGAACCTTCACATACAACACTATATTATTAAACGGATCGTGTTGAAAACTTCAGTTAAAATTTTACTAGGTACTAGAAAATGCGAAATATTTAAATTATCCTCAAAAAGTAATAATAAATTATCACCTAAAAATACTATTGGTAATTTAAGGGTTTGGTTAGGTTGCCAATTGTATTTTTTAACGATCAATTATTTTTTTGATGATCATTTAAAAATGTGCCCTAGAAAATTTCGACAGGTGTTCACAATTTTTAAATTGTTAATTTACTATGAATTATTTTATAGCAGTTTTAAACAAATTTTTCTTACGTACTTAAAAATTATTCTAGTGTATCCATGATTTGCTTTAAGGCCGTAACTTTAACATTCTAATTTGAGTGTCATTTTACGAAGTGTGAGAGAGACAGATAGTTGACACTAACGTGACAGAGACGGAGTCATTTTACAAAGTGTGAGCGAGACATTATTTAAATGCTAGATTTTTTAAAAACATATGTTAGATTTTTTTTTTTTTTCTGATAACTTATATGAGTTAGTCTATCACCCGCTTTCGGCTTGAAGTAGGATTCTGGGACAACCTGTATGTATCATATACGGGCCATTTTATAAACACCATCCAAATTTATATATTATATTCTTTGAAGAAAGTAACGAAACAAGATTTTTTTCTTTTAATATCACTCAGTATATATATATATTAAGTTAAGCCTACACAAAGTTATCCGAGGAAAACTACCGATTGCTGTCACAGTCACGCTACGCACGGTGTTGTAGCAGATGATAACACGACCCCCGCCCCGCCCTCCCGTATTTCATTGATACATTACAATGATTTTCATAAGTTGTAAATTTAAACGAAAAAAATAGGAACGTCAAATTGAAGATGAGATAAGTTGATTTGTTCTTTGATTATAACAATATTAATCGATAACACTTTTAATAAATAAAAAATGAACATAAAAGTAAGCCACACCTTATGCACTTACGTCGCATTTTTTAAAATTTAATCAACTTATGTACAATAATTGGTTGGATTAAAGCAAAGGGTGTTTCTTAACCACAGAATCTAAAAAAACACAGGGATCGCAAAGGCAATTCGAAAATCGCAAAAAAAAATGCAGTGCCAAAACCTTAGTACCTACCTACCTAAGTTATTTATGTCTATTTTACAGGATAGGATAAAGAAATGTATGATTAATAGTTCTATATTTTTATGAAAATTTCACAAGTCTTAGCCGCCCTGCACACATTTTGCTTTACTCCAACAAAATAATTAATTAAAAATCCAAAAAAAAATACACTTACATGAAGTTTGAAAACAATCACTTTACCTTAAGTGTAGATAATTTCTCTCTAAACAGTCTTGCACGTTTATGAACATTGTCTTTAATTGTATTACTTGTTTTTTCACTTAGTCACTTCGTTAAATGCACGGATTATATTTATATTAAAGTTCTCGAGGCTTTGGGCCTTCTTCACATAAACCCGTCGTTCAATTTCGCCCTCGATTTCAATTGCAAGTGTGAACACATTTCGTTAGGTAGATAATTATGCGACGTAAATGCGTGAACGCAACATTGTACATCGCGGAAAGTCCGCGGGTGACTGATTTCATTGCGCCGATGTCGTTACAACTTGCGCGCGCAGCTCGGTGGGGCGCTTCGGGCGATCGGTCGTTCAACTGTAAGTACCTATTTTGCCAGTAACCAGCTGTTGTAATAATTCGCTCGGACAAAATTTTTTTTTGAGGAAATTTTACCTCCCAATTTTTTTTCATAAATGAAGTGTTTGAATGATATCTTATGCCTAGAAAAAATTTGGATGGTGTTTATATAATGACCCTGTATGTATGTCTATCCGTTATTCAGGATAAATTATCCTAGTATAGTAATATATATGTAAATACTCACGACTCAGGTACAAATGCTCGTATTTATCACACAAACATCTGTACTTACCGGGATTCGAACCCAGAACCGTGGGTGTGAAAGGAAGGATCCCTACCGATGATTGTTTGGTGCAACACATTTTTTGTTAACCCCGATTTATCAGCATGGCCGATTAGGGAGACGACTCAAGAACTCCCAGCAGAGTTGATCGGGAAAGTCACTCCCCCGGTCAGATTGCTACATGCTAAAAACCCTCCGATGTACCCTTAGTACCGTCGAAGTCTGATGGGGCCAGTGTTGGCGTGCTTCACCAATGACACAACGGGGACGCAAATATGCTAGGCGTCAACAGATCGAGACACGAATAATTACTATGCCGATGCAGTCGCTAAGCATAAAGCTTCGGTAGCACCCTATATTGGAGCGGAGAGTAATACTAAAAAAAAATACTGTTAAGAAAATGTTAAAATTCTAACGTTTAAAAGTATTTTATTCATAATTTTATTTAATTAAATGTGCGTTCCTGTTAGTGCGAGCGACTGCACATAATACCAATGTTTTTAATTATTTTTTATTTATATATAATTGCGTTACATGCGATATTGGTAGCAGTCTAAATACATTTTAAATTACCGTATTAGGGTTGTTTTCTATATAAAATAGGTTACTTTTCCCATGAAAATGTTACTTTTTGAATATTAGCTATGGCATGGCAACACTGTATTTTCGTACCAAAAAATAAATAAATAAATAGTGTACGTTTGTGCGTACTCACTGTGAGTAGAGGAATTCCCATAGAGGCTGAGGCACGCATGCTGCCAGGTGAGGCAAATGGCGTGCCCTGTCCGGCCTTACACCGCCATGGCAACACACGAAGTCGCTGTTGTCTATGGCTCCGGGCTCCGCCCACGTGTTGAACCTGACCAATCAACCGTGAATAATCACAACTGTTTTTTATTTTATTTTTGCATTCACGTCATTTTTCTATAAGATATAAAAAACGCCCATGAACTTATAATCTGAGATCACAAATTAGTTGTTTGTCTGTCCGCTCTTTTTCCATTATATATGCGTTACCATAGCAACGCATTAACCGCAAGTAGTTCGTCTACCGGACGCTAGATGGCGCTAACGGGAAAATATTAAATAATAGAAAAAAATTGAAGAATTTTGTCCACCCCTGCGAAGCCGGGACGGGCCGCTAGTCTAAGAACACAAATTTGTTGTTTGTGTGTTTGTCTGTCCGCTATTTTTCCATTGTGTACGCGTTGCCATAGCAACGCGTAACCGGGTCAGCTAGTTGTATAGTGATATGGCATTGTGAATACAAAAAATAATTAATAAATACATTATTACAGCTGGTTCCATCTTAATCGTATCGAAGCCATATAACAGTACTGTTATATGCCTTCATAAACCTTCGGTAAACAGTGTTTATTAAGAATAAACTATGTACTTATAAAATGGAGTAAAAATACATCATATGTGTAATATTTAATGTAGAACTATAATGCATATACTATCGAGGTCTCTCGTGCCTTACCACTTTGTAGAAATATTCGTTTGAACTGATCGCATCGGACACGCCCACACGACCCCTAATTGGCTTCGTATTTTACTACGATTTATACTACGGCCAATCATAAACAACTAGTTTTAAAATCGCCCTTGATGTCAGTAATGTCAACTGTCAATCTGCTTTACGCGTTCGTGAATTGCTTGTTTGCGCACGCGCGCCATTGTTGAATGAATGGAGCGGGGCGTGGCCTGAAGCGATAGGCATCGTGCAGTGTGCTAGCGACTTTCGACTTAGGACTGATAAGGCGCCAGAGGCTTCGATAGTACAGTGGCATACTCACTTGTTTATCCACTGCTTAGAAATGTAGAACTTTATATCATTTGGCTCAACATTGGTAGACTCTAATATCTCAGCGGCCTTTTGCCTCAACACTGTCATTTGAGGGTTCACCTTCCTAAAATAGAAGATAATAAATAAATACATTCCGGACAAATTATAACAATTATTTCGTCCTAAACTATATAGTTTGTACTTTGGTAATAAATAACATATGTATATAAATTCATTCAATTTATATTCATTACACAAACATGCCCCTACATAGATATAACTGACAGATAAAGTTGGTAGTAAAAGCAACCTTTATCTGTTAAATATTATATTAATATTATATACCTTACATTCATACCAATTATCTTAGCAACAATTATTTTAAATAACATACATATATGATACATATTATTATATTTAATATTAATAGAAATATACATAAATATCTATGATTTAAGGAAAAATGCTTCTATTCATAACACAAACATCCGCCCTCTCCGGGACTCGAACCCAGGACCGTCGTTGCGAAAGGCAGAATTGCTAGCGTTGCATGAAAACTATCTGAAACTTTATCAGGAACTGGTCAAATTTGTTTAAATTAAGTAAAAATGCACTTGTAAAAAACCTCTATTCATTACATAAATATCTACCCCTTCCGGGATTCGAACCCAGGACCGACGAATCGCAACGGTTGCACTAAACGGTCAAACTGAACACCAAAACGGCAGATAACCTCTTCTCGCTCCTCTCTTTTGCCCCTACAGTAATATACGCAACGTAACTATCTCTTTTTCTATCTTCACTAATTTATATCTCCCTCTCAACGTTCGCCTCGCCCGATCACACTTTTCGTAACACTCTCGTCACGCATTCACCAGCTCAGTCCCCAAGTCAAACGTTCATAAAGAAGTTTTAAAAATGCACTTACTTGTAAAAGAGCACGTATGCTTCGCAATGCGCTAATTGGTGATGGGTGAGCGGCGCAACACACTGGTCATCGAACAGGTACCAACGCCTTCGGTTTCGCGCTGCACAGGTGTAATGCCCACCACCCGCTGTACCAGCGTGGCTGATCACCGCGCACAACTCGTACCGGGTTATCTTCGAGCTGCACTCTATCAACATAGTAATAAGGTTCAGATTGCAATAAACGGGAGGATCATTTTTAGGTAGATGTATTGCGTTTTATAATAAGGTGAATTAAGAGAAATTTAAATACTTGTTAAAAAACCTGTATGAGTAAAAATTATCACAGAAAAAGGTATTTGACTACAGTGAAAATATTTATCAAACTGTTGTTAATTTAACAATAAGATTTTTCAAACCAATTTAGCCTACATGGTATTTTTTCCATTGGTTTCGTTCTTGAAGCCCACCAACCAAGACAGGGTCCACGATGGAACGAGCTATCTCAGAAGGTGTCTATTCACCCTGGCATTAAAAACGGGTTATAAGTTCTCGGAAATACAGACGCAGGTATCGGAGTACTTTGCTGTGCGCATTTTGAAAGATGTTGAGAAGCGCTTGGTGCGATAGGTCCTTTAGAGGAATATTTAAAAGTTGTTAAAAAACCCGTATAACAGTGAAAATATAGAAGAAAGTGTTGTTACCTTAACAATAAACATTTTGTATTTAATTTTATTTTATGCATTCAGAATGCTATATTTCTATAAGATATAAAATAAGCCTGTAAAAACAGCCACGACTCCCACCGGAGGCTTGGATGATTTTACAGGCGCATTTTATATTTTATAGTTAACATTTTTTTTGTAACCAATTTTATAATTATTCGCTCACCCTTGATAAAAAAAGAAATGAAAATAACTTTATTCAAATGCACTTAAAATAAGTTGTTTTGAATCGTTCAACATTTTTACCTACCACCCATTCAGGAAGTCTTTTAACTGACAAGAAGAATGGGCGCAAGAAACTCGTCAGCTTTAACAGAAGTAACGACATTTACAATATAATACGTGACGACGTATTACGTATAATTTAGATGTCAAAATACGATACACCGTGTTACGAAATCACGTAGTAGGGGAAACGCTAAGTTAGCAAGTACAGGAAACAACATGGTGACCATACGACCGTACATAATCCAAAAAAACAAAATAAAAAAAAAAACAAAATTATTTTGTTATGACAATACTAATAGTGTTAACTTTGTCGAGTACAATGTTGTTTCCTGTACTTGCTAACTTAGCGTTTCCCCTACTACGTGATTTCGTAACACGGTGTATCGTATTTTGACATCTAAAAGTTGGTTTACAAGGATATGACGTCACGAATATGTCAAATATATATATTAACTTGCTCACCCTTGTGCGTGTAGGGAGCCATGTCCAGGTCCCTGAGTGGAAAGGAGACGCGTGCAGCCACCTTGGCGCTAAACATGAGCTCGTGTCGGAATCTCTTCAGGTGGACACACAGCACTTCAGGTAGACGGACCACTCCAGACATTTTTACGCCGTTGCGGAGTTTGTTGCATCGGGAACAGCTACGAGGGAGATAAAATTACATGTCGCTTCAAAAATATACGAAACAGCTTACATGTAAACTTGACTGTGAAGTGTACGGGCTGTTTAGATCATCTTCCGTACAATCCTGTTTTCTCCGTAAACTGCACAGATCTCACAAAGAATATCGATCGCTTTTAGGCGTTTAACACTAAGAAATCTTATGACAGCCCGTACTTCACAGTCGGCGGGACTCACGATTATCGGAGGATCTTAAACTCTCACTACAGAACGTAAACAAGGAAGAATCAGACTGTAATGGCGTCAGTGCTTGCGTGTGCGTGCAAGAGATGTAGGTATCCAGTGCGCATGCTCAAAACCCCGACCGCAGCACTGCCGCCGCGGTGTGGCAAAACGGAACTTACTTAAAAACACGCCTCGTATATAGTGTAATGATATTTTTTAACGATTTAATGTGTAATTGTATAGTATGTTTTTCAATAACAAATTGCTTATGCTTGACATGAAATTCTTTAACAATATCTTTAGTATATCTCGGTAGTTTTTTTGTATAACTTTACAACCACAGCCTGTGTATTTGAAGAATGTTACTTTAATGGTATTACCGTAACCGTATTACCGTGTTTTATCCGGAATTCCAAGCAAATATTATTTATCTATTTATATAAGTACAGGCCACATGGTACATATTAAAACAATAATACAATACTTAATCTAGAAAAAAACAGTGGCGTCTGGGGACGCCCGAAAGAAGCGAAGCTTTATAGTATAAAGCGAAAGAGATAGAAAGCCACGCCAGCCTCGCACACTGACATGAGTAAAAGCGAGATAGAAGGCCACGCACACTGAGGTGGAGAAGCAGCTGGCTGGAGGTAACTGTACTAAATGTGACGCTCCCGTGTAACGGTAAAATCTGACGCTTAGCACGGACACAGGACGTCACACGAACGTCACTATAGAAGCTTCCCTTCAAAACAAAAACAGAACAAACACAATACTCGTAATAAATTAATTACGTAAGAGTAAAAAACGTTTGCAAAAAATAGAGTGACAATCTTAAAGTACCCATCAGTAGTTGTGGCCTGATAAATACTTCAAGATCAAAGACTTAAATCGTCGAAAGTCGTCGTTAAAAAATATTTGACATATTAACCGTATATTTGAGGTGTAAAAGACAACAGCTACGTTTGTAGGCATTCTACAAGTTCAAATTGTAAGTGGCATTTCATTTTGAACCTTACTTACCTGTACATATTGTCGCCTTTCAGTTCATCGGCACTGAAGAAAGCAGCGAGGCAGTCTTGTAGAGAGACAACTGGTCCATAAAACCAAGACCTCAACCAGCTTAGTAACCACCAAACCTGAGAAAACACTTGATTTTAATTAAATTGCCAATCACTAGTATCGTTACATACACCACATCTGATCTAATTAAATCAATTTATTACATCGAGAAACAAAGTTTTATAATCTGTTAGTAACAAAGAAAGTTAAAAGCTTGTAAGTATGTATATATCATCTCGTCATCCCGTCGTTAAAATAAAATTATTAAAACTAACTGAAAATTATATTTAAATCAAATTACTAAAAGTAGAGTCAATAAATAAGATACTAGCTTTTACCCGCGCAATTTTTTTTCAATAAAAAGTATCCTGTGTTACTTCTAATACCTCCAAGAATGTAAGTACGAAGTTTCATGATGATCGGTTTAGTAGTTTTTGCGTGAAAGCATAACAAACAAACTTACATTCACATTTATAATATTAGTAGGGATAAACTCCGACGGTACTGAAGAGATACTGAAGAGATTTGGTGCATAATATCTGACAACTTCGTAGATTTATTGGACAATTGAAGTTTGACGACCATTTGATGCAACGCTATCGCACAAATGGTTCTGGGTTCGGATTCCGGAAGGGGCAGATGTTTGTGATGAATACTAGGATTTGTACCTGAGTCATGGTATTTACATATATTTCATTAAATATTACTTATGTACGATATATGCACATATATCCATTATCCTAGTATAATACAATAATACAAGACTTACAGTGCTTACTTTGGGCCAGGCTAATCAGTATGAATGTAAGAAATATTATTATTATTACACTGCCAGACACTATACTAATTAATTTGGCGCAGCGTACCACAGTGACTTTTATTACTGACTTGTATCCCGATTTACACCATATGGCAATTTTTTATTTTCGGTAAAGGCTTCCGTTAACAGTAGACGTTTTTTGTCTGGGATGATGACGAGATAGGATATTCTAGTCTCTGGCCTATTGATAAACAAATAACCTTACCTAAGCTTAATGGGTAATTCGACGCCCTACACACATTTTTCTACATTTTTCTGGTACCTGAGGCGAATTTTCTTTATTTAACTTATACTCAGTATAGTGTTCTTTCAAATGTGACAGTTAAAATTGTAAGAAAAGTATTACACCTGTAGATGTAAAATCTATTTTATCTATGTGAAGCAACACATAAAGACAAAAAACCTGTTTCCATTTCGAAACCTTTTGCAACAAAGGTCGTAACTCCATAATATTATTATAGATATGTTTATATTCGCAAAACTCGAAAGCAGGCGATGAATTTACTTGAATTTTTTCACAAAGTTTTTTTAAGAACAGTATTTTTATTCCCAAAGCTACTACGGTAGCAGATACTTTGAAAGCTTTATAATTAATATCAGATAAAATTGCTGTCGTTGCGCCAAACGATCTTTATAGTCGTAGAACAAATGCCTTGTTCTAGTGAGATGGGTGCCTTGTGTAAGTATCGTTATTGCGTAAATAAAAAAAGAAAACTTCTCATAAATATATTTTAGTAAATACATGCCTAGATGCATGATGATGATGTGTTCACTCACCCAAGATTCCTGAGTAGAGTGTGCTGGGTTCATGACAGGCTGTTGACATCTTATCACCGCCAAATGCTCCCTGGACGGGATAGGAAGCGACAAGTCTTGGAATGTCTCCACGCGAGTCGATACCTAAAATATACATACATTTATGAACTAATATCCAAGTAAATACGGCAACGTTCAACAAGTTGGGCTTACGGCTTAAGAAAGTAAAGGCCACGCCCCTTTTTATACCTAGATGGGGGCGTGGCTTCTTGAAAATCAAGTCCTCTTATATCTGAAAAAGATTGATCGATTAAGATGAGGGAGGCTCTTGTGCTCGAGCGTGCTTAGTTTGGGCAAAGGACTTTGTGTATATCGTGATTGAGAGGGATGCCTCTTCGATCCGAGAGAAAGTGGGCGGGGTCTACGAACTTCAACTTTAACTCTATTGTACGTTTTAAGGGTGCCCTAAAATAGAGTTGCACATAGATAAATTCGTCTGATTTTATAAAATAGTATATTACTTTATAATAATAGTTAATTAATATAACAGGTCGGTTAATTTACCTTAGTTGAAATATGAGTTAAGCGCGTTGTGCGTTATCGGCGGGCGAGTTGAAAGAGATTTAATATTTATTAGTAATCAATAAACTTTAACGTCAGTCGTTGAATAGGAGCGTTAAAGTGTTGTTCTCTAAGCTATTCGGCGCTCTAGTTTTTGCTATACGTGAAGTTTAATAATTTGTTGTAATTGTGGCATCTAGCGGATATAACCGTAGGAGTAGGATAGGATAGAAGAGAAGGGGAGAATATTTATTACCTTTTGAATAAGATATAGTACAAGAGTGGATATATGACATACTTTACATGTCATAAGTCATTAATTGCTTATTCAGTCATCAACAATAGCATGCAAATATGTATTATGGCTTTTAACGTGTTATTGAGAAATATGTGTTATGATAGCATAATTAATTAAATCTTTTAATATATTATTGAAAAAAAGCCATTAAGATAGCCTAATAAGTTATAGCTTTTGACGTGTTATTAAGAAATAGCCGTTTTAAAAGCCTAGCAAGTTATAGCTTTTAAGAGAAATAGCCGTTATGTGTAAATGTAGTTATAATTACCAACCCGGTCGCATATGAGGCATTGAACGGAGGAGAGCAGCTTCCCATCAAACACGTCGGAGACGATGCTTCGGTATCTCGCCCCCCCACCTCCGTCCCCACCCGCTCCCGTCCCCACCACTGGACCTCCCTCCGTAGTCCGCTCGGACCCTCGCGATATACTACGGACCAGAAAATATAACGGTGGAGAACGTGCTTCTATACCAAGGTTAACGCGCTCATTGGCAATCACACGACGTCGTGTTCGTGGGGCTCTTCAATTTGGCTCATTACGCGACAAATAAGTATATTATGTTAAATATTATTTACATATATTAAGAGTATAAACATTACCGCAAATAGTAATTTGTGTACTTGGGAGAACATTAATTTTAATATACGATATTGGGCCACCAGTAGAAAATTTAAAGTTTCAGTTTGATAATGAACGTGATAATTTATACTAGCTGACCCGCCCAAGCGTTTCTGTGTTGTAAATGAAACTAATTCTATGTAAGTTGGAATAAATCTAGCAAAATGAAAAAAAAAAAACATCAATATCGGTTGAGTAGTTTCGGAGTTCATAGCGGTGAAACACTGTGACAGGGAATATACTAGCTGATCCGGCCACACCTCGCTGTGGCTCAGTTATTATAATTTTAATAAAAAAAATTTTTGGTTATGAATTATTATCCTATGTCCTAAGTTGAAAACTTACTTGTAGTCCCAAGACGTAACATAACAAACGGATTTTATAAAGTCATCATCTCTCATTATAAAAAAATAGATATAAGGCAGAATTATTTTAATAGAAAAATACTAGAAAAAATCAACTCGTCTCACAAGATGCATTGTACCGGACATACAAAGGGTTCGATTCCCGCCTGAGAATTTACTTGGGAGCCGAGTGGATTTTTTCTAGTATTTTTCTATTAAAATAATTTATCTGATGAGATAGAAAATTGCTTTAAGTATATTAAAATTATAAAAAATAAGGCAATTAATTTCAGGCATTCTTGTCTTTTAAATAATCACCGATATTCAACTTTTTAAGTATAGTTCAGTCAAGTATGGCAGTGATGAATACTCACTGCGATCGCTCCGGCACCGTTTCTTGTATGTCACTAGCTCCGCTGGAGCAAGTTTCGTAACGTTCCTCGGCTTCGCTCGAGCAGGACAATTCTGATTCTGAACCGACATCGCGTTGCATCGACTCCGGACCTAATAAAATATGATAATTTAAATAAAAAAAAAACAAAATTTATGTCACAGGTATAGCAATAAAATAAACTTTCTAAAGATAATGATAAAATTAGATTTTTTATCTACTCTGATACTATAATACAAAGATTCTAAAACTGAAAACAAAATGCTTATGACAAACATTACGTACAGGCCAAAAATAATAAAAAAAAAAGTTTAATTACGATACAGGTCTTGTATGGACACCTGTATCATAATATAACTTTTTAATCATAACGATACACCTATACAACCTCCAGCTGGACCAAGGAGGTTGAACCTCTACTTTAAAAAGGTTTCAATGAACGAGTCCGCGACGACGCAACACGCATTCACAATCGATGTTTGCACCTTGGCGCCAACATTTGACATTTAAATAAATTTGTTGTTATATTCAGCGTTTTGTTTGCAATATTGTTTTACGTATTATAGTATGAGAGTAGATAAAGTAGTGTATGACACTGTACATAACTTGGTTTTATAACACTCGTGTGATACTATAAAAAAACTCGCCTACGGCTCGTTTTTTTAAAACACACTCGTGTTATAAGAACCCTTATTATGCAACAGTATCATAAACTACTAAAAGATGTCGATTAACCTCTTGACGCCCAGCTAAATTTGTTCTTTCTCTCTCTATCGGAGAAAAATATCATTCAATCAAAAAGAACCATAACCTAAGCCGTAATAAGGATTAAATCAGACTGCGCGCTATAGAGCATTATATAATGCTCGCGGATTTTAAGTATCGTTGTCGCGCGCATGATATAATGCTCTCGGGTTTTAAGGGGTTAAAAACAGCCACATCTCCGAGCTTAGGTTTTTTAAAGGTATATCTTTAATCTTATAGAAATTGCATTGTTAATGTAAACCAATTGGTATATCTATAGCAAAATAATAACCTCTTAACAAAAGTAAACAATAGTGTTACACACACTAAAAAGTTTTTTCTTGGTTTTATCCCAACACATCTAATAAACTCTTAACGACACAACAATTTCAAGTTTTTTTTTCTAATAAGCAAATAAAATATATCATTATTGAATAATATATAGTTATATTGTATAATTCATGTTTTTAATGTGATTCGGTGTTTTATTTAAATTTTATCGCTAATGTATTGATATTCACAAACTTAAAATAGTCAAAAACTAAACACAGAACGTTAAGAACAACGAAATTATAATCGCTATTAAAAATGTGTATCATTTACATGTTTACATAGAATAAGTAGCTATATGAATTTAGGAAAAAAAATAAAAAATATTTACTTAATATACCGTTTGATTCGGCAGAAGACAGATCAATTTATACTTTTGTAATATATTTTGAAAAACAATGAATATAAAAATTTGTAATTTTCACTTACACATTTCGTAATAGAATCTCGATTAGATTACTGAGATTCTAATCAAAATAAAAAAAATTAACACTGATAGCTTTGAGTTCAGTTCAACATCATAAATTTTAACATTGTAGGATAAATCGGATAGAATATGATAAATCCGACAGTACAGGATGAATTGGATAGGATAGGATAAATCCAACAGAATAGGTTAAATCGGATAGGATACCATAAATCCTGCAGATTAGGTTAAATCGGTTAGGATAGGATAAAGTGAATCCTACGGAATAGGTTAAATCAGAGAGGATAGGTTACATCCGATAGAATAGATTAAATCAAATAGGATAAATCCAACATAATAGGTTAAAATCTAATAGGATAGCAACAATTCAACAGAATGGGTTTAATCGAATATGACAGGATAAATCAAAATAGAACAATCATGAATAGACAGAATAGAACAAATCAGATAGGATACTAGAACTTATCCTATGTACATATTTATCTTAATACATCGGATAGGATAGGATATTCGAACTTACCGGGTATGCCGTTAACTTGGTGAGTGATTGCAGTGTATGCTAGCTGGTGGGTTCCCGCGAAACTTGCTGATCTACGGTGCTTGGACGAAGCTTCGTGTCCCTGTACCCTGTTTTGAATGCACTCGTGAAACAATATATATTTATATTCTCGTTTATGAACGTCGGTTAAATTATTCGGATATTGTTCATACAAAAAAAAACTAAAGTTGCAATTAAAAAGTGGGGGGAAGGAGGGTGAAAAATACAATATTCTCATACCTTCCATATTTCAAAAAATTCTTAAAATCGGTCGAGCCGTTTCGGAGGACAGATTTTTATATATCATATGTTTATATATCACATATAGTCGCCGAACAACCATGCATATATGTATGATATTCATATCTTTTTTTGTTATTAATATAATTTAAAACTTCACAGCTCATTATATTTATTGTTATTTTAGTACATAAAGTCGGTGGTGGCATCAGCTTAAGAAATACTTCGGATAATTCGACATGTCTGTCAATTTCTATGTATCTCAATTGGCAGATTACTCGCCCGGGTAGCGAGGGAATGTTCGAGTTCCATCTGTCAACTGAGAGAAGTTGATATTTTTTTAATTATTTCTTCAACGGACGCCCCCAGCTCTGGTTTTTCTTTATATAAATTAATTATAAATAACTGGATACCAAATGAAGATATACTTAAATAAATGATTTGGATTCCAAATTTGCTACACAAACTGTAGTTGCTAGTCTTCTAGAAAAGTTATACAAATATTTTATATAGGAAATAATCAACAATTTGCAGTAGGACCTTGAAAAGAGTTTGTCTTTATTATCAACACACTGCCTTATACTTGATGCATTTGATTGATGTTAACTAACCTCAAATATCCATCAGCCCTAGATTCGCTGTAAGAGGAAGAAGCTGGCGACTTCCGCCTCATTCTAGCGAAAAGCGGCGCCTCACTCGCTGTAAACAAATACATCCTTTTGGTCAGTTCTAATACAGAATTAATACCACACACGTACACGCACACGCACGCACGCACATACGTGCGTGCACCGAGACGCACGCTCATACACGCACGGCTGAATGCTCTTGTGTCCGGCAGACTAGAAAAGCAGCTACCTTTTACACTTAAGGGTGTCCTAAAAGCCATTTGTCAAACGTGGAGATTATGGCAGCACCGTCCCATTTTGGGAGAGGCTTCCGTCGTTCAATATAAACGTTTAGGCTGAGATGATATAAATAAAATCCAAAATAATATAAAATAGTGTAAATCGGAAGTCCAGAGGTAGATTATCACTAAGGTTATCCCAATCACCCTTATGTATGTACCACATTTTTTGGTAGTTTTCGAGACATGCATTTAAAAAAGTCTTATTGCTTTTTTAAGTCAAAATTTTATTATCACACCATAAAGACAGATCCATGAAAGTTGTAGGGCAAATAGCTGATAAAATTTGAAAGTTTTTACAAAAATTATGGAGGAAAATTGGAGGGTTTTTTTTAATCGAGAATATTGTAAATTTAGAATAAAGTTTTATATTTTTGTGGCGCAAGGATATTCAACTTGAATTGTTTTTTTTATGCAGATGTGTTCCCCACTTAATTGAGAAAACAAATCAAGTACTTGTCTTTATTGAAGATGCTGAATTATTGCAATGAGTAAACCTTACCTCCAGAAGAAGCAGCTCTTCGTCGCATGTGCAGAACACGATTTTCCTGGTGGTCACCATCGGCTTCCGATGATATCTTATCATCTGCCGTACCGTCCCACACCTTCAAAGAATATCGACTTTATATAGTTGAAATAAGGTTGCAAATAAGCTGTAGGGTACTACACCAACAAATATTTATTTTTATAATATACTTTATATTTAACCCTGACGTTTAGGAGTCTTATTACAGGATGACTTAGGCAATGGTCGACATACAATATTTTAATCGGACACGTTCTTGCTATTTTTTTTAATATAAACTAACGGCCCATGGACAATTTTTTTTCTATTATTAAATATTAATAGCGCCATCTAGCGTCCGGTAGACGAACTACTTGCGGTTAACGCGTTGCTATGGTAACGTTATTGATATAATGTTAAAAGAGCGGACAGACAAACACAAACCACTGTGATCTTAGATTATAGACTAGCGGCCCTTCCCGGCTTCGCACGGGTGGACAAAATTCTTTATTTTTTTTCTATTATTAAATATTTTTCTGTTAGCGCCATCTAGCGTCCGGTAGACGAACTACTTGCGGTTAACGCGTTGCTATGGTAACGTTATTGATATAATGTAAAAAGAGCGGGACAAAGAGCGGACAGACAAACACAGAAACAACTTGGATCTGAGATTATAGATTAATTTGTGATGTGCACTGAATTGTAAGAACTAAAAATACATTTGTTTTTATCTATACTATTATAAAACTAAAAAAGCCGTATTTGTACATTGAAGATATCGCAGGAAAACAGAACTTTTTCTTTATATGTTTATCTGTCTGTGCGATCATCACACAAAAACAGCTGACCACATTTTGGTTAGATTTTCACAATTCAGTCATATGCTAGTTTTTATATATTTGTGTTTTTCAACATTTTTCTATATCAATTTTAGAATATACATTTTTTTGTTAATATTAATAAATATATTTACTTACAGGTTCTTTTAATTCTTCGTGCAACTGGTCCATGAAACAGCGAAGAAACTCTTGCGTGTCGTGTTGGTGATAGCCGCGGAACATCGGGTGTACCTACCGATTATATGCCTTATGACTCATACAATAAGACCTATATTTAAGTAAAAACGTATTACCACAGTATACAATTTAAAATCCGTAGGATATTGTTTTTTATTATAAAAGAAATAGAATTAGCAAATTTCGAGTCAATAAATATACAAGATATTGAAAATTGAACCTTATGATGATAGTACTTACATTTCTTATTCCATATAATATACCGCTAGGTATAACGTAGCCTCTAGATTTTCTACTCCACATTTCTCTGATTAATTTTTGGTATGCTCTGTAAAAAGTAAAAATATATATTAGTAAATTTTGTCTTTATTGCTTCATTTGAAAATTTTAACATAGAATATGAGGTTAAGGATAAGTTTATGCTATTAAATTTTAATTATTATAAATTAATATATTGTCGCTTATGAATAACAAAAAATTAAAAAAAAATGTGTGAGAATTCTTCGCTAAAGTTATGCGACATTACCAAGTATTTAATCAAATGTATCTTGTCTTTATAATTAAGGAAACTATAGGTCTTATACGCAACGATTTTTTTATAATTTAGTTGCTTTAGTAAATAATTAAAAAAATAGTAAACATAATATGACACATATTTAATTGTTATATTTCTTAATCCTTATATTTTGTAAATTTTTCATCTCTCCTTTGAGCTTTGGACGTTAAGTAGTCTGCAGTCTTAAGCACTCTAGACCCATAGTATTTACAGTGTTTTCATAAAAGCTAATGAATTTGGTATTAATAAAAGCTAATGACGAAAATAAGAAAAGATAAAGTGAAGAGGCTGTATGAGCTTTGTACCCTTTGCCGGCTGTATGGGCTTTGTACCCTTTGCCTACAGGGAAGAACTTAAAAAAAATCGTGTTAATTACCTGCTGATAGCGGGTTTCTTGTCTCCGCACAGGACGTGGACGGCGGCTGCGCACTCCAGGAAATAGGAAGTGAGTGGCGCTGTATTGCTGAGAGCCTGGAGTGCCGCGTTCATGTAGCAAGTGTTACCCATGTTCTGAAGTCCCACCAACCCTACCCGGATACCACACGAGACAATCAATTAATCTTATCATTTAAAGAATTTAATAATATTTTTCTTTTTAAATAAGAAAGCTAATTTAAATGAAACAATTTATTTCTGTTTTGTGCACATGATTTATATCCTATCCTAATCCTGACACAAGCAAGGCCTACTACACTAGTGATGTAGTTAGCTCTTTTTGTTAATAAGTAGTAAAAAGTAAGATGGAAGTCGGTCTCCCTGCCCGAGTTTCAAAGACCAAAGCGATTTATACAATAAAAAATTCATGCCAACAATGGAACAAATGCTTATGCTTGTAACACAACCATATTCCCCTGCCAGAATTTGAACCCAGGACGTGGACAGGATAGCTAATGAGCGACATGTGTATGTAATCTCCTTGATTAGTTGTTAGTCGTCCTTAATAAATTAAAACTAGGTCAACGGGAAGTACCCTATAGGGTTTGATTCCCTTGCGAGAGTTAAAATTTGCGACATAAATTTCAATATTTTTTTATTTGTTTGCGGTATATATTTGATTTTTTTTGCTTGGCTTTTTTACGACACCAAGGGACTGTAGATTTAAGTATTCGATATAAATATCAAGTTGATATCTTCACGTGTTCCTGAGAAAAAGGGATTTAACAGACGGACAGATTTTTCAACGAGGTTATTCCACTTTTGGTACCGTGTTAGGAACCTTAAAAAAGACCCGATCGTTGACTTAGCATAGGTCGGTAGACATATTTAAAAAAAAAGTTATTCTCACCTCTGGGACGGTTGTCGTCATCGTAGTCCATATCTTCGGGGTCCAGGTCATCGTCGGTGTTCAGACCAAGCGCCACGGAGCCGAAATGGGCGCCCACCGATGGGACCTCCATGGACGTCGTGTCGGGACTTGCCTGATATTATCAAGATTATAGTTAATATAGCACAAAATATGTTCAATTTCTGTATTTAATTTTATTTTTTGCATTGCATGCCATATTTTTATAAGATACTAGCTGACCCGGCTACGCGTTGCTGTGTTATAAATTAAAATGAAACCTATCATATGTCTTTAGTTAGAACAAATTCAGCATAATCACAAAGTAGATAATATACAGAGACACCATTTAGTACAAGAAAATGGTATCACCCTAAAACTGGTTATTCAACTGGCTATATTGCTTTCCTTCTATTTTAGGATAGATGACACTAGTGAGAACACAAATAACACGATACGTATTGCCATCTAGTGAGACACTAAGAATACGGTTATCGCTTGTTGTTGTTAGATGGCGCTTCGTTATAGCCTACTCACGGACGTTGGTGGATGCGTAATCAATCGAAGTTTCGTATGTCAGTAACAGTACATTAAAATCTCTTTATTCACGGTCGCGGGGTTTAACGTTCCAAAAATATGCCGCGAATATAGAAACCGTGAATATGGAATGGTAATTAGTATGGAATCATAGGGGATGCGTTACAAGTCACAAAATAAAACGAATATTTATAAAAATAAAATCGATTTGAGCTGTAGCATTATAAATTTGCATTTTAAGGGCTATATTTCACCGGGACGCCATGGCGGCTTAACAAGTCGCGCCACCGTGGTGTCCGTAAGCTACCAAACTAGACACCATACAGACACCAGAGTCGCCACACCACATGAGATAGTATCAAAATGGACCTATAGGAGATAGCACTACTGCTGTATGTACGTAGGAAAAGACAGCTCAAGAGAAAAAAGAAACAGGGGTGGGTTCATCCTTATTTAGCCGATCGCTGTAAGAAATTTCTATCGGAATAATCTGATGAGGAATTATCCCAAATTGATGGTCTACTTTGAATATCCATCGTATGCAATAAACAAGCAATTAAACTATTAAAATAAACAATTAAAAGACAAAATAACAGTGCACACGTGTTGCATGCAATGAGATGGGGGCGTCACTGGCGGCCGGACTGGCGGCCGAGTGAGTGAGATGCCATACAGGGCTATAGTAATTAGTGGTCGCGCGACCAGCGCAGCGGCGCGACCAGTAACTTTCTGTATACGCGTCCGAGCTGGTCGCGCTGCAAAATGGTTGCGCAACCAAACGGACACCAGGTGAGTAACTCTCTATAGAGCTGTATACATTTTGTTGGTAGCGGCGAGTGGTTGCGCCGCCATGGCGTCCCGGTGAAATATAGCCCTAAGAGTAAGGCTCCTTTCCATAGATCGATCAGCTTTCATGATCACAAAGTTAATTTGCGTATAAACCTTCACTCAGACTTTTTAAATTTAATATATTCCTTACCAAGCGGACCTATGAGTAGTTCGATCCTCGTCGATGTACTACGAACGTAGAACTACTCTATTAAAGAATATTACCACGAGGGGTAATATTCTTTTTTTAACTTGCTTTTGTATTGTGTCGGTAAGGTTTGTTTTAATTGACATTAGTCCACTTGGTCAAATCTTTCATGAAAGCCGCCTGGGCATATACCAGAACTGAAATAATGCCGCTACTTTAATAAAAGACTGAATCTCTTTCTATTTACTGTTTTCATCCTCGAATAATGAAATTTTTAACCGCGAATACAGGAAAAATCATGAACTTATCGTGACCTTTGACCTATGAAATCTAAAATATTTTTTATAAAATAAATAGAAAGTGAATAGAATAGTAGTTTATGAAACTGGTACATAATGAGACATACACTACTTTATCTAATCTCATACATTGAATATATCAAATAAAAGATAGAGATTGATACAGTTTATTTATTGTAAGTGTTAACATTTTGTATATTACAATGACTTTACTGGTAGTAGATAAACAGTGACTGCTGCCGTAGTCTCTAAAATGTCGGGCGGCGTTAAATTTTCTTCACTTTCAGTATCAGATATTTTAATAAACAATAATAATTATCCAGCGAAACACAACAAAGAATTGCAAGAAAACTTATTATGGCGCCAAAATTTCCGGTATCACCGCGCATGAGCCAAAGCGCGTTCAGCCACAGATAAAAAATGAAAAAAATGAAATAGTGCTATACGAATTGGCGCAGTATTATATCAATGGTCTGTAATCGAAACGTAATAAAAAAAAAATATTATAACATTATTTTGTTAGACAAATAGTGTTGTAATATTTTTTTTTTATTTCATTACGATATACTATTTGTAAAGTTCGTCAATATAAACTCGTTTTGAGTTTAATATTTTGAATTTTACGATATGAGAGTAGATAAAAGAATATATATTTTAATAAATATGAGTGAATCGGACATAATCACACGCATATCAACGCGTTTCTTTAGCTTAAAAATCCATTGGTTTGGGAGCAGCATATTTTTTATTTCGTATTTATTATTTTTTCTCCCTAAAAACGAAAAAGTGAAACCTACAACTTAAATAGAAATATACATAAATGAGCCACGTCCCACTATTGCGGCGATTAGAAGATATTCATTTTTAAATTTTTATGCTAGGGCTGTCACCGAACTTGATCTCGACGAAAATTTTTAAAATATTAATATGTGTATTATTTTTGAACGAGAACATCGATTTTCGTTTTCGGGTCTGGGTGGTAACTGTTAATTGTTTGTTTTGTGTGTTTCGGAGACCCAATTAGACACAAGTTCATGCCTGCTTTCTTAAAAGTTTTTTTGTTACAAAAATAGGTACATACCTGTTAACCGATTTATGCCCACGACTTTGTACTATGCTTTTATTTACTGATCGAATGCAATTTTTTTTAAAGATGCGATCAACTGTTTAGATTGATTTGTATGAGAAGTTACTTTTTCGCGGGGTCACAGACCCATATTGCCTCAGCAGGGGCTTACTCAACCTACTGAGAGCCATAGCCAAAGACTATACCTCACCGGGCCCATCTCAGACACTGGTAAAATTATTAAAGCCTTCGCCACTAGTATTTTTTCGAGCGATGTAGAAGGCACAATAAGCCTACTTCTAAAGCGGAAAAGCCACAACCTTATACGCCTAAAGAAGCTCTTAATATGATAATAGATAGACAGTTAAGTGACATGTAAACAAATAAGGGCAGATCTAAATAGGAGAGGATACCCAGCCTATCCACCTCATTACAAGGCGACTGAGTCCTGAAATAAATTCTGGCGTCAAGTTAAAGTAGACGTGGTGCACAAAAAAGGTGCCGGCAGGTGATGAGATTTACCTAGATCGATTTTAAATATGAATGAATTTCTAAATCTAAAATTTCATCACAATTGTTAGACCCGTTTCCGAGAAACCAATTACATACCAACATATTTATATAGGTACATGCAAGAATTGCTCGTTTAAAGTATAGGATGTGTGTATATGTGTTAAATTATTTCAATCAACATAGTTTATTTTTTCGACCATTTGGCGTGTAAGGTACAAAATTAAAGATGTGGTCGAACATACATAAAGTATTCCTACATTATCACATCTACATTAGGTAGGTAGTATATGTAAGTATATTGTATTCGTCTATAAGTGTTGTTAATTTATTCAATTCATTGACGGTATCAATTAACAAACAAAAAATGAAACATTTTCATTTAACACATAGTTGATCTTTGTGACAACCCCAGATCATGAAAGTTGACCTTTATGTAAATTCTATCATAACTTCTTAAAACCGCAAAAGTGGGATTTGGTTTATAGAACCTTTCTATACTAAATCCAGGTTCCACTTTTGCCGATTTATGGAGAAAAAAAATAAAATCAAAATTTAAAAAAATACGTATTACTCAGAAAGTAGGACACTTATGAATAAAATAAAATTGCGACATTTTGCCTACAATAATTCATTATCAAGTAGCAAATATCTCATGGACAGATATGGAACCTTTTTGGATAGAAGAGAGATGGAAGTCTTTTGAAGAAATTATATTGTTATTTTTTTATATGCGCAAATTTTAAAAACTTTACTACTTCATATAGTTTTTTACTGAAAAAAGTGATTTGGAAATTGAACTCTTGCCTTTATTAGGGTATAAATAATCGATTTATGCAAAAACCTTAAGGTGTAAACTATTTTGTTTCCATAAAACACGCCATCTAGCGTTACAATTGCAAAACACTTCGTAAGCCTCATAGCTGAAAAGTAGTCGCATGTAGCCTATACTTTCGTATTCTCAATTGATTATTTATGGTGTTTCTTATCTTCAAATTTAGGAGTCGAATTAAGGTTGATGTGAAGTTGTATATATAAAATATGCTTGTTTTTATTTTAATCTCAATATTTCTACTTAATTCGTCTTATTTCTAAACATGTGTAATGTTATAATTTACAAATGTTAATGGTAGTGACATCTATTGCGGTTTTTTAGAATAAAAATCTCTTGTATGAAATGGTACCCCGTGGCATAATGAAAGAAATATCAAAATCGGGTGATAAGTTTGGAAATTCATCGTGGTCAACGCTGTTACACGAAATTTTTATATATAAAATATAAAATACGTATGTAAAATACAACCACGCCTCCGAGCCTTCAGATGCGCTATATCTTATGTTCAATTTCTTTTTGTTAGACCAGGACCCCCCAACTAGGGGAGCACGCCCCCTTAGGGGAGCGTAGTAGGTACGTTTGCATTTCCGAAAAAATATCTATTTAACGCGTAGGTATGAAAAGCAAAAAATGTGTTTTTATTAATGGGGGCGGCATAAAATATATTTTTTGGTTTGGGGAGGCTCGGCGAAACAAAGGTTGGGAAACCCTTCTCTAGACAGAGTGCATTTTAAATGCACTCCGACTGCCAAGTAGTAATTTAGATGCAGTTTAAATGCAGTTCATACGGCTACAATGAAACTGTTGACCAGCGTCATCGGAACTACTCTTTGCGATCGGACTGCACACTTGGTTCGTACGAGGTTTTTTGTTAAAGACCTTACTGAGTTAACTGCTTGTCTGTTTTCGTGAGCAAAGGTCATATAATTTTTCCCAAGTTATATCCGTACTGCAGTGAACGTTTTCAGCTGAGAGTAACGCTATAACTTCTTAATAGCTCACCGTAGCTTGCGCCAACGCAGCTCTGATGTGGACTTCCTTCTCGCAGATATAACACCATATTCTTTCCGTAGACACGTTCATATGCACGCAGTGGGTTGGAAAGTTCTGTAACAAAATATTTAAATGATTCCTAATTCATAACTTAAGAATTATGTTGACTGTTTATGTACCTAATAACCAGATTATATTGTAACAAAATTTGCTTTGAATTATCCTAAGCTTATTAAATAATAAGGTTTATTGCCCTTTTAATGTACTGGCCACTTTGAATTAAAATTAAATCTGCATGGTGTAATATTTTTAAATAAAACTTTTTTCACACGATACTGATAGCTTTCTAAATAAAAAAAAAAAACGACAATCGACTGTTTGTCTTTCAATTGGGATGATGACTGAATTTTAATTTTCACGTCTCGTCATAATATATTAAAATACCGTAGAAAAAGATACAATCCTGTGAAATCAGGATTAAAATCGGCTTAGAAATACATTAGATACAAGCATTTTAAGTTGTTCATTTGGAAGCGATTAGACAGAGAGATCCGACATCAACAGTGACGTCACTCTTTAGTACGGCCATATAAACTCCATGTAAATTTCCGTTTTGCTAGAGAGAGATGGAGCAAAATATTCAATACCTTATATCTTGCTTGTTTTTTTAAGTTATTCGAAAACCGATTTTTTCTGTCTGTTTATTATAGAAATGAGCTTGTATTAAAGCAAAAAAAAAAATTGTCATCTAGCCTATTGTTTTTAGTTTCGACTTTGAACGTAAAGTTACGTATACATGTTGCTGATCGTCGTCTTTGTTGTCACTCAGCTTCACTGAAATTATATCACATAGATATCATAATATTATATTATAGCTCCCAAAATTAATTAGAACTACTGCGAAAATCTGCCCTAAATTCGAATTATCCGGTCTCTTTAAACAGCTAAGTATCGATTATTCTACGATTTGAACTAAAGTTATAGGCACGTCAAGAGTTTTGCCTTCATTAATGATTACAAACAAAACTGGAAGGGTAAGAAGACCCCTGATTTACTTTTTAATTAAAAATTATTTTATTTTTACATAAGATGTAAACTCTGGTCTGTGACGAATTCCTATTAGCACAGACTATGTAAAATAAATTAACATCTTTTATAATGCGCACATGAAGTGGAACTTCCTCCCTGTCTGTATTTCCTAGTACTTATAACCCGATCGGCATCAGAGCCAGGGTGAATAGACACCTTCTGGGTTACCTCACTTCATCGTAGATCTTGTCTTGGCCACCGGGCTTGATTGGCATGAAGAGCGAATACATTTTTTTTTTTAAATAAGTGGCTGATTATTTCAAGCAAAAACAAAGACCCACATAATTTATCATCATGATGTCAAGTTACTTCAGATTAAAAAATATATTACACACATTGCCAGCTACACTTTTGAATGGCATAAAGGCAAAGCAAAGCATATCCTTGACCTTTGCTATTTAACGTACAATTAGCGAGTAAATAAAAATATTTTCATATGACAAGTTTTTATTTAAGTCACAAACTCACAAGGTCAATTTTTACATTATCTCACATTTATCTCACATTAATATTTTGAACTGTTAACATGGAAAATAAATTTAATAGATGTCTAAATCCCTTTACTTTAATGTATTGGGAATCAATTTCATTTTATTTAATTTTGTCTACATATAATACTAATCTTTCTCACATTCACACCAATTAGCCTAGCCCAAAGTAAGCACTGTAAGGCTTGTGTTATGGATACTAGGGCAACGGATAAATATACATATTTGATACTTTATGGTACTTACTGGTATTTAATATTTATAGAAATATAAAAAAAAAACTACCCATGACGAAGAAAACGCCAATTTTTTTGAAATAAAATCATCTTCTCTGACGAAGAGATTTCCATCTAAATGGCTTCTGAATTAACAAAATTGCGAATGTGGGACTTAAATCATCACGTGATACATGAGAAAGAGATGCATTCATAATAAGCAACTGTCTGCTGTGGAATTGGAAAAGGCGAAATAATTGGGCTTTAATTTTTTTAAATTTAAGCCTGAATTGTAGTTACTGTAAACGGTATTCGTTACAGGAGTTTTTGATGCCTCAGCAGGACGATATGGATCTGGACAATATGTGGTTTAACCTGCCACACCACTCACCTAACAATTACTTTATCGCTGCAACATTTCCAGGTCAAATAATCCCACACAAATCTAATGTCAACTAGCTACCAAGATCGATTTCACGTCAAACTTTTCTTTTTTTAATAAACTATATTTTTATAAACTAGAAATCAAATCTGAGTTCAAGGTCGAGATTCAACGTGTCATCGGTGAGATGCGGCTACATCTTTGTAAATTTCAGGAAAGCAATAATGACCTGTCATCAGCGCCACGGTGGTTTTTTTTGTATAATTTATTCTGTAACTAGCAGCCCGTCCCGGCTTCGCACGGGTGGACAAAATTCTTTAATTTTTTTCTTTTATTAAATATTTTTCCGTTAGCGCCATCTAGCGTCCGGTAGACGAACAACTTGCGGTTAACGCGTTGCTATGGTAACGTTATTGATACAATGGAAAAAGAGCGGGAAAAAGAGCGGACAGACAAACACACAAACCACTGTGATCTTAGATTATAGATTCATCGGAATATGTCTACTTTCTTTTATTGAAAATAGGTAAGCGCTGGACCGCTATCTCGGCTGAGGTAAGCGACGATGCGATCTAGGATGTGACGTGCTTGCCTACAAGATGACTTGAAGATCCCTAAATTAAATTATTATTACTTTACAATGTTATAAAAAGACTATGATTAGCTCAAAAATTAAACGTGTTTTTTTTATGACGAAATGCACTTTTTATTTAATGCCTATTGCACATTTAAATAAAAAAGGATTCAAAACATCCGTGAAACTACGCGTCGTTTATCCAGTAAGTGTTTTTATTTAAATAGTTTGCTCTTTTAAGACATCCTTTAAGAGAGGCAGCCTGATACAGTTAACCATAATGATACTACTTTCAAAATATTTGTTTGGTTTTGATAGTTAAAATAAAAATAAAAGGGAACACTATACTTTGTCCAGGTGTCACTTCCTTATTGCTACGTACTAAGGTTGCGTTTGTTTCCTTATGTTTGGCTTGACATTGCAATAGCAACTTTATTCCCTTTATAGAGGTGTCAACTGTCAAAAGTATCATCCTACATTGGACAAAGTATAAAGGGGACTTGTTGCATTAAATACTTTTCGAAGTATTTAAATATTATTAATCATTGACATAACAAGGCTACATATGACTGATAAATCGACGTTTATTTTTCGTCTACTTTTAATAAGCTGACAAATTTTCAAAAGCGTATCTTTAGCCAGTAATAAAATTGGTGAAAAAAAGGCCCGATTTATTGATCGTGTGATCGATCGGTAAACTAAATCTATAAATAGTAAAACCACTTTAAACTCGTATATATGTACAACTCTTGTAAATGTTTACATAACATTATTACCTAACTCACTTTATTTTATTACTAAACTACACTTTACATGTCGAATAGAAATATCACACATGTGAAATCATGAAATCATTTTGAGACTTGAAACATACATCATTATTGCTTTTCAAATAAATATACTTTAGTTCAATTCGTAATTAAAAATATTCTCTTAAAGGATCTTCATCTTGATCAAGTTTGTATAATACGATTAGTAACACAAAAAAAAATATAAAAGGAAGAAAATTTTTATAATAATTTAATCTATAATATAAGATCACAATAGTTTGTGTGTTTGTCTGTCCGCTCTTTTTCCATTGTATCAATAACGTTACCATAGTAACGCGTTAACCGCAAGTAGTTCGTCTACCGGACGCTAGATGGCGCCAACGGAAAAATATTTAATAATAGAAAAGAATTAAAGAATTTTGTCCACCCGTGCGAAGCCGGGACTGGCCGCTAGTCTATAATCTAAGATCAAAGTGGTTTGTGTGTTTGTCTGTCCGCTCTTTTTCCATTATATCAATAACATTACCATAGCAACGCGTTAACCGCAAGTAGTTCGTCTACCGGACGTTAGATGGCGCTAGCGGAAAAATATTTAAAATAGAAAAAAATAAAGAATTTTGTCCACCCGTGCGAAGCAGGGACGGGCCGCTAGTACATAACTAACTATATAGACTAACAGTGACTTATAAACAAATGTAAATCTTAATCACACAATACTATAAGTACATGCAATAAAATAACTTTATTAATATAATATAATTGAATAATAAATTAATATAATAATGGCTGCCCAATAGTGTTATGAACAATTTTATAATAATTTAATTTTAGCAATAATAATAATAATTTAAGTATAATAATAATCGGATGTAGAATTACAATTTTTAAATGTTTAGTAGAAAAGAGAGATCTTGTTTTTTTTTTAAATTATTTTATTAGTTTTAAGTACCTAATAATATTATTATCTCCTTACAGGGGCTCATGCGTATGTACTCAATTTTAAATATGATATGATTTGTTAGCACATGAAACGCAATAAATATTCTATTCTATTCACAATGCCCTTTCCGGGATTCGAACCCGAGACCTTTAGGAGAAGAGGTAGGATCGTTGTCGTTGCACCAAGCGATCGTTGATATGTGACAAAAAAAAAACAAAAACGTGTCGTCTGATATTAGCTAATAGACGTCCACTGCTGAATGGATGAATGCTATCCTAATATGGGTTTGGCAATAGCAGTAAAATATTGTTACGAACACACAGAGCGCAAACAAACGAGCGCGGCACTACATAGAAGTACAGTCTCGAAAACCGGGTACATGCGCGAACTTTCCAGACACGGCCGATCACGTTCGCGCGAGTCGGGTACGTTCCAGAAAGGAACTTACTGGAATGGTCTGGGGCTCGTCTCGGCCCATATAAATAACCGCTGAGAGGCGAGCCAGTCAGTTCAGTTTGAGCTACCTTCGAGGCGACTTCGAGGTGAAAACCAGTGATCAAGAGTGATACTAGTGAAACCTACGACTTGGCTACGACCTAGGACATTGTTAGTGCTTAGTGTTTGGACCTAGTGCTTTGTGTTGGACCTAGTGCTTCGAGAATAAAGTCTTCAAAAGAGTCAGCAGGTCTTTCTCTCCGAATCAGCGAACCCTAGCACGTAACAACTGGTGTCAGAAGTGCGATTTGGAGATGCCATTGACTCCGAGAGAGGACTTTAAGGAGGGCGTCAGGAGGGCACAAGGAGCTGCGGAGGCCACACCCACTGAGGACCAAGCTCCGCCCACTGTGGGAGGAGCCCCGCCCACTGGCCCCGCCCACCAGGCCCCACCCACTGACCACGCCCCCCAGGCTCAGCCCACTTTGGCTCAAGCCCCGCCCACTAACTCCACCCACCTTGCCACGCCCACCAGACAGGCCACGCCCGCCAGACAAGCCACGCCTACCAGCGGCACCGAAGCTTCTACAGCCCCTCAGGTGGCTCTTCAATTAGAAAGTTTAATTGAATTATTGGAACTGCAAACGGCTGAAATTCGGGCAATAAAGGAATCACAAGAACGCAAGCTCGGCGCTTTGCAAGAGTCACAACAGTCACAAGAACGCAAGCTCTGCGCTTTGCAAGAGTCACAAGAACGCAAGCTCGGCGCTCTGCAAGAGTCACAACAGTCACAAGAACGCAAGCTCTGCGCTTTGCAAGAGTCACAAGAACGCAAGCTCGCCGCTTTGCAAGAGTCACAAGAACGCAAGCTGACTACGATTCAAGAGCAACAAGAAAAAGCGCTTCAAGCTATAAATGATGTTAGTGACACGGTGATTAAGCTTCGTAGAGATGTCGACGTAGTGGAAGAACGAGTTACCGGGTTAGGATTGGATGTTGAAAATGTGAAAACCGGCCTCACTGAACTACAAAAGAAAGTAGTGCGCCTTGAAACCACGGGAGTTGCAATGTCAAGTGGAACTACTGGAGTGGCGCAAGGACCAAGAGTGAAAGTCCCGCCATACGACGGTACTACTTCTTGGAACGCTTATCGCCAGCAATTTCAGACTGTTGCTACTGCCAACGGATGGACGGAAGAACAATGCCTGACCGCTCTCACTGTTGCGCTCAGAGGGCAAGCTTTGTCGGTCCTGGAAGCACTGCCACATACAGGAAATGGGTTCCAAGACCTGATGGAGGCACTTGAATCCAGATACGGGGAGCAACACCTGAAGCACGTGTTCCGTGCCCAACTGCGTGACAGAGTCCAACGCTCAGGAGAAGGACTACAACAATGGGCGTTGGAAATTGAAAAACTCGTCAGGAAGGCACACCCAGGAGCCGACACCAAGATGGTAGACACGATTATTGTTCAAGCATTTGTCGACGGAATCAAAGACCCAGAGGTCAGAACTGCAGTGAGGCTTCGTCACCATACCTCGCTAAGGGAAGCATTGGCGAATGCTTTGGAGGTCGAGGCTGTTCGCCATGACATACGGCAGACCCATAAGATCCGCGAGGTCTCTGAGGAAGTCAAGGAGGTTAAGGCTCCTGCGAGGAAAAGTTTTGGACCCATGTGCTACAAGTGCGGCGAGAGAGGCCATCTTCAGCTCAACTGCCCGCAGAAGGAGACCCAGATGGCAAGGATGAAAAGGATCGAGGAACAAATAGAGGAACTGAAGAAGCAAGGGACTTCGTCCCCTGCCCGGGAGCAGGGAAACAGGACTAAGGGGCGACTACTGGCTGACGCAGAGGAAGCCCCGATAACTGTTATCTTCCAGGCATGCAGCGGGAATAGTCTTGCGATTCAGGGGACTATTAACGGGACGGATTGCAATGACTCTAGACACAGGAGCCTCAAGAACAATAGTGAACCCAAATCTGGTAAAAGCCGTAAGGGGCTGTCCATTAATCACGTGAGGCTCGAAAGGGGGGGGAGGGGTCCATAAAAAATCACGAAATATCACAAGGGGGGAGGGGGGGTGTAGTAATATATCACGTGTATTTATTTTTTCAGCAAACGCGCGATACTGAACCGAAAAGCGGCGTGACGTGTATTTATTTTATCGCCAAACGCGTAAAAAACGAAAGCGGCTTACTACTTCTGTAGTTCGATGTTGGCGCCGAAGTTGAGATCTGACGACAACTCTATGCCAAAAAGCTCAAGGCTGTCGGTATCAGGTACAGATGTACCTCGGAAAGTAGGAGTGAGGTTGAAGGAACTCCTTTTTGCAGTGATAATACACGCTTGCGTTTTGGAGGCGTTGAAATGGACGAGGTTACTGTCACCCCACTGAGAAACGTGCCTCAACCTCTGATTCGTTCGCTCAACCATGGCCTCTCTCATCAATATCACGTCGTCACCGCTGGCTTTTGAATTAGACAGGTATCTCTCTACGACAGTACTGTCGTCTGCAGACTAGCGTGTCAAACCCTGTCAAAAGCCTTCGAGATGTCAAATGACTCGGCAAGTGCTTCGTTGTGCATCTCGAGGGCCTCGCCCCAGCGGTGCGTCACATAAACTAGAAGATCCCCAGTTGAACGTCCACGGCGAAACCCATATGGACCGTCACTGAGAAGATCATCCTTCCAGGATTTTGGTACGGTTCTTATTTTGAGAGAGAGGCGATACAAGCGTGTTAGCACAGGATACAACTCGGGTGCACAATACCTCTTGCTGGTATACCATCAGGACCACTGACCTTATTCACGTCCAGACCAAGTAAGACTCTACGGACCTGTTTATTGTGAATTGTGACCTCCGATATTGAAGAATCACATCGAGGTATGTTTGGTGGTTGTTGAGAGCCGGTGTCTAGATGGGAACTGCTTGCAAACAGAGAGGCAAATAAACTTGCTTTTTCGGTTGCATGAGCCAGTGACCTGTCAGGTTTCAGCAAAGGTGGTAACAGGTTTCAGCAAATAAATAATTTGAATTTGAATAACATAAGACGGCAGAAATTCACTTCGACTGACTTCGAAAGGGACCAGAACTGTTTACTTCCATTCGGGTAAGATGACAGTTTCGTCCCTATTCGGCTGATGTGGTTGAATCTTGCTTTAAGAATGACCCTTTTGCATGACTTGGCGGCCGAATTATAGGCTCTCTTCTTCGATCGGATTCTCCGTGAGCGGACCTTGCGATCGCGGATATGCACCTAAGCCTGGTAAGCAGACTGTTTTCGCTTACCAGGCCGGGAATTATACCAAGGCCGGGACTTGTAACCGAGCGGGATGTCGGAGAATGGAATAAAATACTTCAATTCCTGCCGAATTACGTCTGCAATCTCATCAGCGTTACACGATGGGTCGCTCGAAGAGAAGCAAGTTTGCCGCCAGGGATAAGATGCAAATAAAATACGCATCTCGTCCCAATTTGCTGACTCGTAACGCCATACCCGCCTCATGCCCCTGGGGCTATCATGCGGAGGAGAGCAGATCGATACGGATTTCACTCCACAATGGTCGGATGACCCCAGTGGAGCTAAGACCGATACCGAATGTGTGTGGATCAGTTGTCAGCAGTAAGTTAAGACAATTGGGTGTGTGGCCAGCAATATCTGGAATTCGCGTCGCTTGGCCCACCAGCTGAGTAAGATTTAGCGCTAGGGCACGCTTCTCTCCCAGCATGGTCAGTTTTATGGTATGGGAACAGCCTTTTGATGGTGAGCGCTGAAGTCCCCCAGAATAACAAGCTCCGCCGCTGGATATCGCATAGGTGCCAAGTCTGCCGTCTTTGTGAGGTAATCTTTGAGCCGAGTCGTCTCCCGGTCACCGCTGTGCGATCGGCAAACACAGATGTAGAGCTTTTTCTCTACCCCTGTGTCCACCAGAAGCCAAATAACGGAAAACTCGGACTTTTTAAAGCATCGGAGACGCCTACAGCAAATGTCATTACGGACGAACACACAGACCCCTGCACTCATCTTGAACTTATGCTCAAGCGGTTAACCAGGGTAGTTGAGGTACGCCTCATCCGACGGGGTTGCAATCTGAGTGTCCGTTAAGAAGAGTAGGTGCGGCTTCTCGGTCTCCAGATGATGATGGATCGGATCGAGATTTAAGTGCAGTCCTCCGATGTTCGCGAAGTGCACTTTTTATTGGAGGAAGTGCAGCCGTTGTTAAACTTTCTTCTTGTGCTTCTGGATCATAGTGGTTAATGTTGGCGGGTTGGATTTTCAGTCGAGACGCTAATCAGTCGACCATTAAAGTACTCTTAGGCTAAGCTAACCACAGAATAGAACTTACCTGGAGACTGCGGGGACGCCTGAATCCCCCCGAAATGGCCACCGGGTCCTCCCATCCAGTCGCCAACTGGCACGGTGGAGAATTTCGGGATTTTTCGCAAGTTGGCGGGGCAGCCTTTTACGCGTGGCTCACTCGCTATTTGGGCCCCCTACTAACTGCGGTCGGCCAATGGCTAAACCGTGATTCGGATTCCGCTACCCTTCAGAATGAGTTACCTGGTACAGACAGTACCAAGATACCAAGACCGGTCTTAAGTTGCGCAACCGACTTATTATCAACCCGCATTGGCACTGGTACTCCCGGCCTCCAACGGAACGCAGCAGAGCCGCTTGAAGCGGATTTCGGCAGGATGGTGGTCGCAAGCCAGGCGGTCCCTTACGGAGCCTACCACCGCGTGATGCCGTTGCCCAGGGTGGACCGCTAGGAGTTAGATCCCACCCACCCCAAAACCTGCAACCTCTCTATCTACCTCTAAACGTTATTATTGTAGTCTTTAATTTTCTATAATGAAATTAGATGATACTTATACCTGTATTTTAAAAATATTGAAAAAAAAATAAGATTCTTTGTAGGTACTAAAAAATACACGTGATATAGTGTGGGGGGGTGGGGGGGGGGGGGTTAGTCTGAAACCTCACCATGTATCACCAAGGGGGAGGGGGGGTTAAAAAATGCCAAAAAAAACATCACGTGATTAATGGACGGCCCCTAAGGGGACACAAGAGGAGAATTAACCGTCGGCTTCTTACTGCCTCCGGTCAGCCAATACCCGTCCTGGGAGAAATGTCAGTTACAATGTATGTAGGGGGGTCCTCATACTCTCATAACGTTATCGTGGCTGAGATTATGGATGATTGCATCTTGGGTTTGGACTTCATGAAGAAACACAACTGCAGAATTAATGTCGCTGACGGAGTTTTCAAGTGTGGTGAATAAGAAATCTTCATTCTTGGAGGCGCCTGCGGGAAAGTCGCATGTGCAAAGAAAGTCACTATACCTGGACGAGCGGAAGCTCGGGTGCTGGTGAAACTGCCGCCAGATGAAAAGAAAAGGTCAAACAGATGCGTATTGATCGAAGACGCACCTACCAAGACATCGGCGCAGAAACTAATGACGGCTAGAACCCTTGTTAGTGGAAGCAGTAACGCTGTGGTCAAGGTTTTGAATCTTGATGATCGCGAGATTTGCTTGAACAAAGGTGACGTCATTGGAAAGTGCGAGGAAGTTGTCTGGATGAAAAAGTGCAGTTCGACGACCGGCGCAGACCCAGCAAAGAGTAACAACTACGGATTAGTGACTGAGCTACTCGATGACTGCAAGAGTAATCTGACTTATTCGCAGCGCATGAAAGCTAAGAAGTTTTTACAGCGCTATGCGAATATCTTCTCCAGTCAAGAAGGGGACCTAGGAAGAACATCGATGGTTCAGCACAGGATAGATACCGGAAGCGAGAGACCAATTCGTCAACGAGCAAGACGGATACCAATTGCAAAGGAAAAAGAAGTTGAAGGCCTTTTGGAGGACATGAGAAGGAATAAGATTATTGAACTGTCTGCAAGTCCGTGGTGCTCACCTGTTGTATTGGTGAAGAAGAAAGATGGTAGCACGAGATTTTGTGTGGACTATAGGCGTCTCAATGACGTCACTAAGAAGGACAGTTACCCGTTACCTCGAATCAACGACACCTTGGATACTTTAAGTGGCATGAAATGGTTCTCGACCCTAGACCTGAAATCTGGATACTGGCAGGTGGAAATTCATCCAAAAGACAAGGAGAAGACAGCTTTCTCGACCGGTAAAGGTTTATGGCAATTTAACGTCATGCCCTTCGGATTGTGCAACGCACCTGCCACATTTGAGCCACTCATGGAGTGTGTACTGGCAGGCTTAGTTGGAGAGGCTTGCTTTGTCTACTTAGATGACGTCATCATTGTCGGCCGTGACTTCGAGGACCATTTGCGGAACCTGGAGCGAGTTTTCACCAAAATAGAGGGAGCCAATTTAAAGTTGAACCCGAAAAAGTGTCGTTTATTCAGGAATAAGGCCAATTATCTCGGCCATGTTATCTCCAGTGATGGCATCCAGACAGACCCGGAGAAACTGGAAGCAGTTCAAAAATGGCCTACCCCTAAGAACAAAACCGAAGTGCGGGCATTTCCTCGGCCTATGCTCATACTACCGGCGTTTTGTTAAGGGCTTCTCAGAGATAGTTAAGCCATTACATCGGCTGACAGAAGATAAACGACAATTTAGTTGGGATGGGACTTGTGAAGAATCTTTTCAGAAACTGAAGAAACATCTATGTGAAACACCAATCCTGGGGTATCCACAAACTGAAGGCCCGTTTATAGTCGACACGGATGCAAGCAACACGGCCATTGGAGGGGTGTTATCTCAAAAACAGGGTGAAAGAGAAGTTGTTATTGCATATTTCAGCAAATCTTTATCCAAGCCAGAGAGAAACGACTGTGTGACAAGAAGAGAACTCTTGGCTGTTGTAAAGACGCTACAACATTTTAACAAATATCTCATCGGCAGACAGTTTTTACTGCGAACTGATCACGCAGCCTTGAAGTGGCTACTGCAATTCAAGAACCCAGAAGGTCAAGTAGCTCGATGGATTGAACAGCTGCAGGAGTATGACTTCAAGACGGAACACCGCAGCGGAAAGATGCATGGGAATGCCGACGCACTCTCACGAAGGCCGTGTTCGGAAGACTGTAAACATTGTGTTAAGCAGGAATCTAATGAAGCGACATTAAAGCTAACGAGAACAAGTCCTTTGGGTCTCTGGGAGAATGATGCTATGAGGGAGGCTCAAGAGAGAGATGACGACCTTCGGTACATCATCACATGGAAGAAACGGGGTGACGTAAAACCAATCTGGAGTGAGGTTGCACCCACTGGCGCTGTCACTAAGGCGTACTGGGCGCAATGGGACAGTCTGATATTTCAAAACGGAATACTCTACCGCAAATGGGAGAAGACTAACGGCAAAGAGTTTCATCTTCAGATAATTGTCCCAAGAACGAGAGTACCAGATGTTCTCCGTGAAATACATGATGGAGTATCAGGTGGTCATCTAGGTGTCAAGAGGACGTTAACAAAAGTACGAGAACGATTCTACTGGTTGCATTGTCGAGATGATGTACAGGATTGGTGCCGCAATTGTACTACTTGCGCTGCTGTAAAAGGACCACAGACCAGGAGCCGTGGGAACCTGCGGTTGTATAACGTCGGTGCACCGTGGGAACGAATTGCAGTTGACGTAGCTGGGCCATTTCCTGTAACGGAATCGGGAAACAAGTATTTTATGGTCGTCATTGACTACTTCACCAAATGGCCCGAAGTGTTCGCCATACCAAACCAAGAAGCTACAACAGTCGCTTCTAAGTTAGTCGAAGAAGTGATATGTCGCTTTGGTGTGCCTCTAGAAATCGATTCGGATCAGGGTAGGAACTTCGAATCGCAAGTATTCCAGGAAGTGTGCAGAATTTTGGGCATGCATAAGACGAGGACCACCGCGTACCACCCACAGTCTGATGGAATGGTTGAGAGATTTAACCAGACCCTTGAGAGGCATTTGGCGAAATTGGTAGACGACAAACAAAAGGATTGGGACAAGTATATACCACTCTTCCTTCTGTCGTACCGCACCGCCGAGCATGAGAGCATAAAAGCTACCCCGGCATATGTCAATTACGGTAGAGAACTACGAATACCAGTCGATCTATTGACAGGAGGGTCACCGGAGGAACCAAACACCGTACAAGATTATGTCTGCGATTTAAGGGAAAAAATGCGCTATATACATGCCTTGGTCCGGGAAAATGGGTTACAGTCAAGCGAGAAAATGAAAACCAGATACGACCGGAAATCGAACACGAGCGGCTTCGAGGAAGGGTCACTGGTGTGGCTACATAACCCAACTCGCCGGAAAGGGAAATCTCCAAAGTTGCAGACCAAATGGGACGGTCCATACAAAGTGGTTACCCGACTGAATGATGTGACTTATAGGATTAAAAAACAACCAAGAGGGACATTCAAAGTGGTACACATAGACCGTCTGGCGCGCTACCATGGCAGTAACAACGATGCTCGGGACGAGCATCTCTAAGAGGGGAGTAGTGTTACGAACACACAGAGCGCAAACAAACGAGCGCGGCACTACATACAAGTATAGTCTCGAAAACCGGGTACATGCGCGAACTTTCCAGACACGGCCGATCACGTTCGCGCGAGTCGGGTACGTTCCAGAAAGGAACTTACTGGAATGGTCTGGGGCTCGTCTCGGCCCATATAAATAACCGCTGAGAGGCGAGCCAGTCAGTTCAGTTTGAGCTACCTTCGAGGCGACTTCGAGG
The DNA here is from genome assembly GCA_927399485.1 of Calamotropha paludella. NCBI lineage: Eukaryota > Metazoa > Arthropoda > Insecta > Lepidoptera > Crambidae > Calamotropha > Calamotropha paludella. The sequence continues at coordinate 3,307,772 of OV656822.1, forward strand.
TGAAAACCAGTGATCAAGAGTGATACTAGTGAAACCTACGACTTGGCTACGACCTAGGACATTGTTAGTGCTTAGTGTTTGGACCTAGTGCTTTGTGTTGGACCTAGTGCTTCGAGAATAAAGTCTTCAAAAGAGTCAGCAGGTCTTTCTCTCCGAATCAGCGAACCCTAGCACGTAACAATATTCTTAACCCGACGAAGACCTTTCTGTATTGGTTCCAGTCTGGGTGTTATGGTATCGTCGTAGTTAACTACTTAAATTCAGAAGTACGAGGAGTGATCCGAAATTAATGAGAATCGGTTATTTCCAGTGCACATTTAAATCCAATATATATATATAGGTATTCCAATCCAATATATATATTGCTATACTATCCACTAGTTCAGGCTAGAAAAACCATAAAGATAGGCCATGATTTCCGGGAGCTATATTCATTTGAATACGAGCTGTCAGAGAGGGAACATCAAAATGGAGAAAAAAGAAATTAGAGCCGCCAGAGCTGCCATTCAAGAAACGGGATTTGAATTGGTCGAACACCCTCCCTATTCGCCAGATCTAGGTCCCAGCGACTTTTATCTCTTTCCTCCGCTCAAGTAACACCTCCGAGGCAAGAAATTTGAAGCAAGCGAAGTGATGGCCGCTGTAGAGGCTTTTTTGGAGAGTCAAGAAAAAGATTTTTTTTCAATGGTAATTTTTAAGGATTACAAAAATGATGGACCAAATGTATTAACTTGTTAGGAGACTATGTAGAAAAATAAAATAAAAAAATTAACTTTAATTATGTTGTTTTAACATTCATAATTATTACTTTTGGATTACCCCTCGTCTCGTAAGTATTTGATATTGTCTAATATTCATATTTAATTATTCTGCTTCATCAATATCTATACATATAATTGTCATGTTAAAAGCTCACAGGAACGTCTGTTCGCCCTTGAAATCTGACCCAAGATAAAAAATAGAATACGTTCATTATATGCACGCTACCTCTACATATAAATGTGGAGTAACCTTTGGAGTTACTATCTGTACCGTATCCTGTTAAGTTCATCAATCCTTGTGTTTGGCAGAAAAAAGCGCTTGCGAGCGCTTACCAGAGCTGAAAAACAAACTATACAGTTTTACAGGCCAGGACACGTTTGCTAACTTCAGTTGCGCTGACACAATCCGCCATTTTGCTTATTATCGCTTAACGATCGCCATTTTTCTTACAAGCGCTTTTTTCTGCCAAACACAAGGAATATGTAGGTTAGATATTGTTTGCTCCAGACAGTACTTATCTTTTTTTTAAATCGTGAATAAGAAAGCGTTTGACGGCTTTCTCGCCTGATGGTAAGCGACGATACGATTTAGGATGTAACGTGCTTGCTTAGAATATACCTTTTCACTTGAGACCCCTAAATTGGATTTATCAGGAAACATAGACTCAGGCAAAGAGTTCCAGTCTTTAGTGGGACGTATTACAAAATTGGAACCAAAACTCTTAGTGCGAGTCTTTGGTATATCAACCATATAAAATCTGATGGCAAAAATAGGGACGGCGGAACAAGGCTGTGCAATTTTTCTGCACACTCTCCGAAATGTATCCTATAAAAAACGAATAAGCTGGCTACTTTCCGTCTATGTTCAATGCTTTTCTTTTTTAATTTTACTTGTTGAATTTACTTTTTTATTTTTTTTGTTGATTTGCGATGCACACGAGTATTAATACGTCCACTGAAATCTGTGTTCAACAGACAAATTTTTTGACTGCCAGATTATATAATTTGACTTTCGCACCGACCGTCCTCTGTTCGAATCACGAAAGGGGCAGATGTTTGTGTGATGAATACGGGCATTGAGTCATGGGTACTTATATATTTCTATTAATATTACATAATCTATGTATCATAATCCGTTAGCCTAGTATCCATAACACAAGCCTTATAGTGCTTACTTTGGGCTAGGCTAATTGGTGTGAATGTAAGAAATATTATATCATTATAATCAAAGAGACTAGAAAAAAATGAGTAGAAATTTTAAAGCAGTCTTAGCCATCTCAAACAGAGGTCGATCAGTCTTTGTTTTTCTCGACTAGTGCAAAACTAGATTAACAAATATAATAAACAAACACTAATTTTCTGATATTAAATTGGTGAATAAAACAATTTTGAAAATTTACTCACGTTGGGAACCTTCGGCAAAACCATCGGCTTCGGCCGGGTTTAACCGAAACTTTGATCGGATATTACTCTCCGGTGTCATTTTTTACTGTACAGATGACATGCACCGAGGCCATGCGAATATTTTCACAATTTTATGAGAGCAAAGCCAACTTGTGTCAGAAATCGAGATATCATCGCAGGAAGTTTCGGGAAGAAGAAAACTAAATCCTGTCTATTTCCTGTTAAGATACAAATTTGCGCGTTTTCCACTAAAAACTGTGTTCGTTGTGGCGCTTTGTCTAATATACAATCCTTACCATCTCCAAGAGTATAAGGATACTTGACTGGACATTACAAATGAGGTACAGTTATGGGGTCAATTAGCAAGCAAAAACAAATTGGTATCTAAAAATCTCAGAGCGTTGAATAAAGTGAAGCAGTACTTTACATTGGGGTTAGACCTAGTAGAGGTTTAGCTTAAACTTATTTAGTTAAATGCATGATATAAGAAAAATAATTAATTAAATGTCTATGATTTTAATATTTTTTTTAATTAAACCATATGTTTTTAATGCATGAATGCATTCTTATTTAATCATACTTTCAATTTTATTTATTTCTCAAATGATATGTTCAACGTAAATATTAATTTAACCATCCTTTGTATCATTTATTTTTAATTTTACTTCTTGAATAAACTTACAGTATTATTAATTTTATGGCGCTCTCCTTGTGATTACACATGCTCATGGAGACACAGCCTAACATAGTTACTATATAATGTTCTGTTCCCGATAACTGCGTTCATTGTTATAACTTTGTTGTGTACGGAAATAAAAGATAAAAACACTTTTTGCAAGCAGGTCGATGGTTCATCCTGCCTGTTTTTCTAGAAGGATATTTTTTTCCATATAGATAGATATGAATTTTCATCCTTTCAATGTCGACTTTTGCAGGTCAAGATTAGATTAGGGTTACTGCTTAGATCTTTTTTTTTTGTTCATAAATATGTAAAACACTTTAAAACAATTCAGGTAGCTGTTTCCAATAGGCTTAACATAATATCAATGAGTGTGCCTATCTACAAGTAAAATATCTGCGAGTTATAAGGTCTGTTAAAAGATTTCCATTGTTTATGGATAAGAAAATAGCAAAATACCAACCTATTACATTATTTTATATATTTTATGCATTTTTCAATGTTATTTTTTAAGTTAAACTATTTTTATAGATAAATACTAGAAAAATAGCCGAGCCGATAATACTGAGCCGAGTAGCTCACAAGTAAATTGTAGAGCGGAAAAAACAGCATAAAAATACTACAAAATTGCGACAGGTTTCACAAGGCTCGGTAACTCAGTTGGGAGAGCAGTGGACCGGACATCGAAAATACTAACCTTTTGATGTATGGTGCTATGATCATTTTTAACTTCAGAACAACCAATATGATGACAATCAGGCTGCAAGCATATCCATAGATTTGGCCCAGGGCAACCGCAGTCAAAACATGTTAACACCTGAAAATAAAATACGTGTTAGAGCATTTATAATTATTATTGATACATTCACTTGACATACTTATAATTCTTTTCACTTATAGATAACAGTTTATTTTTTTATCTCAGAAAAGATTAACCTTGTGAATTATTAGGTCAGATTATATGAAATAGATTGTTTGTTCTGTTCTAGTGTTTCGCTGACCAATAACTTTTTAATCCTTTAGTCATTTCAATCAATAAATAAATGTAAATTGTTTTTTCAATTTAATTTAGTTTTCAAACTGAACAGAGTTGAAATCATTAAATAATATAAAAATTTAAAATCTTAGGAATTTATTTTTAGCAACTATTAAATAATTCAAATATGAAAAAGTCTAGCAGTTAAATACTTAAATAATGAAAAATAAAATATAATATTTTTACAATAACATCAATTAGCTTAGCCAACGTTGTTTGTGGCTTGTGTAATGTATCCTAGGTTAACCAAGTACAACTGCTCATATTCATCACAAAAACATCTGCTTCTTCTAGGATTTGAACCTAGAGCGGTTGGCTTCTCAAATATAATGCATCACACAAAAATGTCGTTAGGATATGATTCATGATTATCTCTGCTTTGAGCCAACATCAAATCCAAATTAACAATCAAAATGGCTTTTCGTTATAGGATTTTTTTATAGAATCACATAATATTTATACATATCTTGTTTCAAACTCCATATTTACAGTATGAATTGTCTTTTGTTATTTAATGTATGCAATATTCTGGCACAAATTTCTAATAAGTTTATGTTTATAAAGTTTTAAATGTTTAGGAGTTTATAATTATATAATAAGATTAATAAAATAACAATGAATTATAACTAAGTTATAGTTACACATGCACAGAACAGCATGAGTTGCATAATTGCGAAGTGGGGTTATTGTTATAAACATCGAAAGGCAAACAAAAACTTTTGGATAGTATGAAAATGAAATTCTAACACAATGACAGTCATATGAAAATTAAGACAAGGAAGTTGATAAAAAAAATATACCATAAGTATATTAATTAGGAACTTAGAAAATTATATGAGATGTTCTCGATAGGCAAACCATTGCTCAATAATAACTGAAGTTAGGAATTAACAATCAAGTAATAATGACACAATGTTTTAGGTTATAAGTAATAATTTAAAAACTTACATCTTTTGACTGCCACAACTCCTTCCCAAGGACATCTGCGAGTTTCGTTAAGTGTTCACACGTTACTCCTTTATCCATAATGTAAAACAAATAACTTTAACCGCAAACACAAACTCGAATCACAAAAGTCTACTTGTAAATAAAAGGCATATCTTAATATAAAGCTGACCAAAATGGGACTATTTTAATTGACCAACATAACTGGGAGCGCTGACTAAAATTCAGTGAAAACATTGTGACTAAAAGGCTAATAATTGAATTAGATTACAGAAATTTCCTTCAACACAAAATCCTTCCGTGACGAGCGAAAAGTCAGCTCGGTATTCTGAAAAAATTATACAGATTTTTGGTTGTTTACTTGAAGTTTGATTTCACTACTCATTTCCTCCTGATTTGTTAGAAAGAGTTAGCATAATTAATAACGTTCAGAATAAGGATGTTGGACGACTATAAGTATAAGTGTTGCTATAGTAAAATTTTGTAAAGTTGTGTACCACAATAGTAAGCTACACTGGACTGAAACTTTAATATGTTTTTGGGAAATATGCGGCGATATGAGAACCATAAAATATAAAACTTCCTTACCCTATTTTTAACTTAACTTTCCCATCTACAAATATTTCAACAGACAAAATTTCAAAGCTTTCCATGATGGATATTTTTTTTTAGTTAGATTTTATTTAATTAGATAAAATAAGATAAAACATAAAATACTTCTTTCATATCATAGGTAAATTTAACAAAAAAATTTGGGACTTTTTGTTGACAGCAGGAAGAGTCTCTTTGGTGATTTTGTTTTTTTTGTTAAAAATTGTGTTGTGGTATATATTAGTCCGTAATAATGATTGATTTTTAATCACTAAGTGTTTGTGAATATGCAAGAGTGTTGAAAAGTGAAACAAAGTAGCGGAAGTTATCATTTCCAGAAAAACCCCATAAATTAACTGAAACCTAGGGAAAAGGAAATTTTTACTTTTTTTTCATCATTTATTGATCATCTTTCTTCATAGATCGGCTCTCATCATCATTCATTATAATCTAATGAAGAAAAAATAACTGACGATTAAGCTGTATGGGTTTTGTACCATTAGCCTGCCTTATGGGAAAATTTAACAAAGAAGATGAAACATAAAAAAATATACTCATGACATTTGCTTACCTACCACCTACCAGTTTTGAAGTTCCCCCCTGTTCTTGTTTTATTTTCTTTCTTTCAGAAATAAAACTAATAGACGAACATCAAAGCTGATAAATAAAATTCATTATTTCGAATCGTTTCGACCTAAAAATCACAATGACGTCCGCTTCTTCGAGTAGCGCGCGCTCTTTGTTCGCTGAATCAAAGCAAAGGCTTGCTGAACGAGTTCAAGTAAATATGAATAACATATCTTCACTAGCTCGACAAATACAGAGAGGATCTAAATCTAATGAGGTCAGGAATAACTTCTAAGTACCAATGCTTAGGGCTTCCATTGTTGTTATTGTAAGTTTGTTAACTCCTTTGAATTATTTTCTTTTAGCTACTATCAAAAGCGGCAAGAGACTTTGCAGCTATGGAAAACCTTATGGAAAGCAGTGAAGAAAACATGAAAAAGATGCAGCTTATATCAGTCCATATGGGGTATCAATTTGAGAACATAAATAAGTCAGCACAGATGTTAGCACAGATTACTGAACAGGTTGCTGCAATGCAGAGATGATAAATGTTATAACTATGTTGATTTTGAAAACTGCATACAAGGCTCGGCAGATAATTTTTCATGGAGTGGATACCGCTCGGTGCTTAGTATTAACATTTGACTAGTCTTTGTATTTATTGCAGTTAGGGTTGCCACCTGTCACAGCATGATTCAAGGGCTACCAACATCAAGAACATGGGTTTTAGTCTTTTAAATTAAAATAGCATTGTTTTATGTAAAAAAAATAATTTGTCATTTGTATTAGGGGCCGTCCATTAATCACGTGATGTTTTTTGACCCCCCCTCCCCCTTGGTGATACATGGTGAGGTTTCAGACTACCCCCCCCCCCCACACTATATCACGTGTATTTTTTAGTACCTACAAAGAATTTTTTTTTTAATATTTTTAAAATACAGGTATAAGTATCATCTTATTTCATGATAGAAAATTAAAGACTACAATAATAACGTTTAGAGGTAGATAGAGAGGTTGCAGGTTTTGGGGTGGGTGGGATCTACTTCCTAGCGGTCCACCTCGGGCAACGGCATCACGGACCAACTCGGCCCGTGGTGACGGCTGATGATCCCAGCAGCGGTGGTATGCTCCGAAGGGGCCGCCTGGCTTGCGACCACCATCCTGCCGAAATCCGTCGCCAAGCAGCTCTTGCTGCGTTCCATTGGAGGGCGGGAGTACCAGTGCCAATGGGGGTGTGTAATAAGTCAGTTGCGCAACTTAAGACCGGTTTTGGTATCTAGGCAATGCTGTACCTGGTAACTCATTCTGGAGGGTAGCGGATCCGAATCACGGTTTAGCCATTGGCCGACCGCAGTTATTGGGGGCCCAACAAGCGCGTGAGCCACGCGTGAAAGACTGCCCCGCCAACTTGCGAAAAATCCCGAAATGCTCCACCGTGCCAGTTGGCGACTGGATGGGAGGACCCGGTGGCTATTTCGGGGGGATTCGGGCGTCCCCGCAATCTCCAGATGAGTTCTATTCTGTGGTTAGCTTAGCCTAAGAGTACTTTAATGGTCGACTGATTAGCGTCTCGACTGAAAATCCAACCTTCCAACATTAACCACTATGATCCAGAAGCACAAGAAGAAAGTTAAACAACGGCTGCACTTCCTCCCATAAAAAGTGCACTTCGTGAGCATATGAGGACTGCACTCAAATCTCGATTCTGTCCATCATCAACTGGAGACCGAGAAGCCGCACCTACTCTTCTTAACGGACACTCAGATAGCAACCCCGTCGGATGAGGCGTACCTCAACTGCCCTGGTTACACGCTTGAGAATAAGTTCAAGATGAGTGAAGGGGTCTGTGTGTTGGTCCGTAATGACATTTGCTGTAGGCGTCTCCGATGCTTTAAAAAGTCCGAGTTTTCCGTTATTTGGCTTCTGGTGGACACAGGGGTAGAGAAGAAGCTCTACATCTGTGTTTACCGATCGCACAGCGATGACCGGGAGACGACTCGGCTCAAAGATTACCTCACAGACACGGCAGACTTGGCAACTGTGCTATATCCAGCGGCGGAGCTTGTTTTTCTGGGGGACTTCAACGCTCACCATAAAAAGTGGCTGTTCCCATACCAGAAAACTGACCATGCTGGGGAGAAGCGTGCCCTAGCGCTAAATCTTACTCAGCTGGTGGACCAAGCGACGCGAATTCAAGATATTGCTGGCCACACACCCAATTGTCTTGACTTATTGCTAACAACTGATCCACACACATTCAGTATCGGTCTTAGCTCCACTGGGGTCGTCCGACCATTGTGGGTTGAAATCCGTATCGATCTGCTCTCCTCCGCATGATAGCCCCAGGGGCATGAGGCGGGTATGGCGTTACGAGTCAGCAAATTGGGACGAGATGCGTATTTTATTTGCATCTTATCCCTGACGGCAAACTTGCTTCTCTTCGAGCGACCCATTGTGCACCGCTAATGCGATTGCAGACGTAATTCGGCAGGGAATGGAGTATTTTATTCCATTCTCCGACATCCCGCTCGGTTACAAGTCCCGGCCTTGGTATAATGCTGCTTGGTATAATTAGACGACTGTTTGGTGCAACGGTAGCGATCCTGCCTTTCGCACCGACGGTCCTGGGTTCGAATCCCGGAAGGGGCAGATGTTTGTATGATGAATACGAGTATTTGTACCTGAGTCATGGATGTTTGTATATATTTCTATAAATGTTACTTATTTATGTATGATATATGTATGTCTATCCGTTACCCTAGTATCCATACAACAAGCCTTAAAAGTGCTTACTTTGGGCTAGGTTAATTGGTGTGAATGTAGGAAATATTTATTTATTTATTTTATTAATGCGGCCTGTGCACGTGCTGAGGCCCGAAAACAGTCTGCTTACCAGGCTTGGGTGCATGTCCGCGATCGCAAGGTCCGCGCACGGAGAATCCCATCGAAGAAGAGAGCCTATAATTCGGCCGCCAAGTCATGCAAAAGGGTTATTCTTAAAACAAGATTCGACCACATCAGCCGAATAGGGACGAAACTGTCATCCTACCCGGATGGAAGTAAACAGTTCTGGTTCCTTTCGAAGTCAGTCGAATTTCTGCCATCCTATTTCTTTGTTCCTTTTCTTCCTTTATCCTACCTTTGCTGAAACAGGTTTCAGGGTAACGGGTCACTGGCTCATTCTGCATCTGAAAAAGCAAGTTTATTTGCCTCTCTGTTTGCAAGCAGTTCCCGTCTAGACACCGGCTCTCAACAACCACCAAACATACCTCGATGTGATTCTTCAATCTCGGAGATCACAATTCACAATAAGTAGGTCCGTAGAGTCTTACTTGGTCTGGACGTGAATAAGGCCAGTGGTCCTGATGGTATACCAGCAAGAGTACTGAGGTATTGTGTCCGAGTTGTCTCCTGTACTAACACGCTTGTATCGCCTCTCTTTCAAAATAAGAACCGTACCAAAATCCTGGAAGCTTGCCAATGTGCAGCCATTACCCAAAAAGGGTTTTCGTGCCGACCCATGCAATTACCGACCGATCGCCATCACTTCCATACTATGTAAAGTAATGAAAAAAGTGCTGAACAGTAAGTTGCTCTCGTACCTAGAAAACAATGATCTTCTCAGTGACGGTCAATATGGCTTTTGCCGTGGACGTGCAACTGGGGATCTTCTAGTTTATGTGACGCAGTGCTGGGGCGAGGCCCTCGAGATGCACGACGAAGCACTTGCCGTGTCACTTGACATCTCGAAGACTTTTGACAGGGTTGGGCACGCTAGTCTGCTGCGCAAACTTCTTGCGTATGGTATCCCCACTGACTTTTGTAATTGGATAGCCGATTTCCTGACAAAACGGTCGATCAGAGTAGTTATCGATGGCTGCTCCTCTGACTTAGTGGCTATTGATGCCGGAGTTCCTCAGTGGTCTGTTCTCTCTGCGACACTTCTCCTGCTGCACATCAATGACCTGTTGATACCTGAAATTGTTGGGTATGCAGACGACAGTACTGCCGTAGAGAGATACCTGTCTAATTCAAAAGCCAGCGTGGTATTGATGAGAGAGGCCATGGTTGAGCGAACGAATCAGAGGTTGAGCCACGTTTCCCAGTGGGGTGACAGTAACCTCGTCCATTTCAACGCCTCCAAAACGCGAGCGTGTATTTTCACTGCAAAAAGGAGTTCCTTCAACCTCACTCCTACTTTCCGCGGTACATCTGTACCTGTTTCCGACAGCCTTGAGCTTTATGGCATAGAGTTGTCGTCAGAACTCAACTTCGGTGCCAACATCGAACTACAGAAGTCGTAAGCCGCTTTCGTTTTGTACGCGTTTGGCAAAAAAAATAAATACACGTCACGCCGCTTTTCGGTTCAGAATCGCGCGTTTGCTGAAAAAATAAATACACGTGATATATTACTACACCCCCCCTCCCCCCTTGTGATATTTCGTGATTTTTTTATGGACCCCTCCCCCCCCCTTTAGAGCCTCACGTGATTAATGGACAACCCCTTATTAGTCGAAACATTAATAATAATTCTCTGTCTTGCTCAGCCAATTGAGCTTATTAAGGGTTCCTTGTAACTGTAAAAAATGGGGGTAAAATATGAGGATGTTAAAAAATTATCTCTTTCTTAACGATAAAAGCAAATGTATCAGTAAAGTCCTCTAACTAGGTGTGTAGGTGTGATGCATCAAATATTAATTATTTTAGTGTTGTTAATGAAAATTATGGTATATTATGATGTTATGTATGAGAGTAGTTAATATTTTGAAAACCCATAGATAAAGAGGTTGAAAGAGTTGTAAGTCTATAGTTAAGTTAACTGATTCGTTGCGGATGGCACATCTAGTGTACCGTCACTTTCTTTTGCGTGTGGCGTAAGCCTCTGGAGCCGTGTCATTTTTAAATCGATGATAACTCCTTCAAATTAAGTTTTAGGGAAATCTACCCAGTATAAAACTATCTTCATTTATCACATAAATCAAGCTTATAGGCTTCGTTTCTGGTAATTTCATGTAGCAACGAATCGGTTAAAGAATTTGTAATTAATTTATTTGTCATCACATTGTTATCCCCTAATGAATCCCTAAATTCACTTCAGGTGGAACTTGAACGCTTAAGATCAGATATGAAAATAGTATATCTGTCTCTCATAAGAGCAGTACTTTGTAAAAGTGCAAAAGAGACCTAAATGGTTATATTTCACGTTAATTGATTACTAATGAAAGAGCTGTTATTAGTTTTTTGGTCCTACATCAATTCTTTTTATCTTTTTAAGGTGGCATGGTACTGTTTAGTTTATGAACTATGTAAATAAATGTTATTTTACGTAACTAAAAAGAAGAAGATGATTATTTTTTATTTTATTTTACTAAAAAGACATGGCGCTATAAGCATTTGTATTTGTGATTAAAGTGTATAGCATGATGAAGTATATAGTTAATTTTAATTTAGCTGAGATTAAACCGATTTAAATGAAATTCCCAATAATTGTAATTTGATTATTTTGTCCCATAACAAGAACTTCTGCTATACGGGCGATTTCCGCAACTCGACGTCTTTAGCGCCTGCTTTGCGTCTGGAGGGTGCTTTGCGGTTTCACTCCAGCCAGTCCAGCTCTGCTAGGAATGCTTCAAGCGCTTTCATTTTGTTGACGACTTCTCGGTGGCTGCCCGGTGAGCCAAGATGTCTTGCCCGGTAGGATGCCACTTCCCTGGACATGGGTGGCTGTTTCTTCAGCTTCCATGCATCCTCTGTACAGTGGGCTGTCCGTAAAACCTATATTGAAGAGATGTTTGTTTAAGTTACCATGACCAATAATGGCGCCTATGGCCAGGCGCAGCTCCGATCTACTTAACTGTAATATAGAACTGGAGAGGCGAGCGTCTACCTGCGGCATTGATAGTTTTCCTTGCCTACATGTCTCCAGAGAGTTCCAATAGTGCTGATGGAGTGCTTTGGTGTGTTCACGAATTTTCTAGTTGAATCAACTCATCGCAATTGGAATTATCGGCCTATGGGCAGCGTGTTCGATCCCTTCCGTGCCTGTTCGTTAAAAGAACTTATGGAAAAAGGAAATTTAGCTTATAAATATTTAATCTATTTCAATTAAGTTTTTTTCGTACGATATATCGAAAACCTGTATTTTATAGTTGTCTACATTATTTAATATTGTTTTGATACGCTTATTAAAATATTTAATAAAGAGAGAGTTTGGCTTATTTTATATAAGTGTATACGTAATTGAAAATAATAGTAAAAGACATTTTATTTAATACTTCAGCATTCTTGCAAATAGTTTTTTCGCAGTTCCTTTTCTAAGTCGACGGACGCGTCTGAGAATACGTACGTTTCGCCAACAAGTAGTATATCTGGCAACACTTGTCAGAGGGTTAGCTAACCCTCTTTTGCGTGTGCGCAAAGCAGATTCTTGGCGCCTTTACTATGAGAGTAGCAACAAGTTGTACGGGATCGTTTTTGTCATAAAAACTACGTCGATATGTCTAAGTAGGAAATTGTCCAACTAATCAAACCTCTGGACAAACACACCTAACTAGCAAAATGGTCTCTGTAGCAGAATATCCAATCATTAAAACGTTTAAAAAAATGAACACGTTCTATTTACTATATTTTGAAGAAGTGAGGAGAGGTTGGTAAGACTATTTTTGGCGGGAAAGTGAAGCTATAGCTTTGTTTTGTTTATTGAAATTTGGGTTTTGTTGGTACTAAATGTGTATTATTAGTTAATAAGGATTGGCAAGTGAAACAAAACTACGAGAAGTGTCTTTTCGTCAAACTTTGAATTTACAGTGCATTGTAAGGAAAACCGATTTACGCTTATTGTTAACCAAGAGATTTCATTTTTTTAAATTGATGCTTTGCTCCAAGGGGGGGAGGGAGCAGGGAAGGTCAGCTGCCCCCATCCCCACCAGTTAAGTTACGTTACGATTTTCTCTATGGGTCAAATATTGGGTACGTATGCCCTTTTCTTGGGTGGAAAGCTGGTTGTGTCTACATTTCGATATAGGATATATGGGAGCGTTCAAGTATTACGTAACGCAATTTTTGAAGATTTTTGACCCTCCGCCCCCCCTTGTAACGCGCCGTAACGTTTCACTGTACCCCCCCCCCCCCCTCTTTAAATGTTACGTAACACTCAAGTGACCATTTTTACCCAAAAGTACAAGAAAGTCGCTAAAATATCCTTGTTATAGTTTTATCGACTTTGCGGTAGTAATATTAAATAAAACAAAAAATTGGTGTAGCGTAGGTATTTTGTTTATTTTTTTTAGAAATTTTTGACTTTATATACAATTGTTTTTCTCCTTCGTGCTCCTATTTTAGCATTTTTTTACTAATAAACTCTTTAAAAAAAAACATTTATTCTAGCCTTTCGCAATGCAATTATAGACAGAAACCTGACTGAAATTAAACATTTTAGTCAAAATAAAATCGTATTCTTAAATAAATTAAAAAAAAAATCGTATTATTAACAAAATTAAAATCGTTTTCTTAACGTCGTCTATAAAAAAAAAATAGGTTTCTTGAATGTCTTTTTAAAAAATCCGATATTTATTTAAATATTTTTCAAACATGTAATAAACTAACGGCATTCGTTAAAATCGATAATTTCTATTATTTTTTTCGGTAAAAAATTATGCATAAACGTAAGTAAATTTCAAAACAAACTGAGCGCCTTCCCATTTGTTGTGACGTCCGATGACATGAAGCCATGCGTTTGCTGGCAACATAATATATCATTACAATGTTTTGCGTGTCATGTCATGTGACGTCATTCAAAGAGCGTGAAAATGGCGGCTGTTTAAATTACAATTAATGCACTGACTCAAGAAAATATTTTTTTTTACAAAAAACAATTCTACAACAAATTGTTTTAAAGTATTTTTCTATTAAAAATGACTTGATTTAACGATTTATACAGTAAAAAAATCATGCAAGAAACCTATTCGATTGAAATTACTGCTGCTCTATCCACGGGTTTGCTAGTCGCTCAGATTCTTTCATCACTGGCTTCAGTAAGAACATTTATTCTCTGTTGCAGTAGGCCAAATTTCTTCATAAGATTTTCTTGAGTCGGTTTACTTGGAACATTTTTAGTGATTTTAGTATTCTCACTTCGTTCATCGTGATTATCGCTCATCTTTCATTTGACGGCAGTGCTTTCTCGTCAAGCGAATCCGACAATCGATTCCATAAGAGATGAATAATTGAATGAAGCTACAACATCCGAATCCTATAAACCAAGTGAAAATAAATTAAGAATATGTATTATTGAGACATGCGATGAAAAAGAACATAATATACTCATATACAAGCAGATGCACCTGGTTTTGTTGAAGAGCACGTGAAGTCGAGGGGGCATTGGGCCTTAGTATTGTTGGCGTACTTGATGTTTTAATTGGTATATAGCTATACTTATGACCAGTTCTGTTATGAAAAATCTAGGTTTTATAATTACATATTACTAGGCGATGCAGTCGCTAAGCATAAGCTACGCTGGCACCATATATTGGAGTGGAGCGTAATACCCAAAAAAATAAAAAATAAAATGTTTCGATGAGAATTTTCGTGAATTAAAAAATTCGGGCACCGTCACAATCTTGTCCTAAACCGCTTGCTTCAAAATATTAAAATCGGTTAAGAACTCTGGAAGTTATGGCATAACAGACATTGCGCCATTGTAGCTATGTCATTATTACATTTTAGCAGTAAAGTTACCTGTGTAAAATAACTAAGCATTGTTGCTTTCTTCTTCGTGGCCTTCACCTTCAACTCTCGAATAACATCATTTATATGTTCTATTAACTTTTCTTTAGTTTTTCTTAAGGCGTTTTCCAAATTTCGGCGGCATTTTTTGACATAGTTGCGCTGGTAAGTCGACATGAGAGCCTTTATAGGCCAAGAACAGCTGATGATACAAATCTCCTTCTTTTGAGGACATTATAGTATGAACACTATGAACTCACTTTAATAACACCGACTACAGCAATGTGCTTCTGGATAAACACTAACGAATACTGACAACGAAAACAACATTAAATGACGTACAATAGAGGGATTCCCCGTAAAACATAAACGACGAGGGTTGCCAACTTGCGAGAAAAAAATAAAAATGACGACAAGACGAATTCAATCAAGAGATTCCCCGTAAAATGTGAACGAAAAGGGTTGTCCAATTGGAAGTTTTAATTCCCTAATTTTTAAATGTTACGTAACGTTTTGTAAGCAAGACCCCCTCCCGCCCCTGTAACGCATCGTAACGTTTTACGAGACCCCCCCCCTCCCCCCAAATTGCGTTACGTAATACTTGAACGCCCCCTATGAAGTAGCGTTCCTCATCCATATTAGTATTTTGAAAGACTTTGGCGGGAGCGGGAAGCGACACGTTGGTCGTTTTTTTCTCTTGTATTTGAGTTGTTAGGGATATTAATGTGTAATAATGGTGGATTATTAACCACCAAGTGTTTGTGAACATACAAGAGCGTTCATTCATCATTAAATTAAGAAACTACTCAAGAATTGGCAATTATACTTACTTGGCACTGGCTAAATGCACAAATCGTGCAGGCCACAAATAAAGAAAAGTCTTTTTAAACATTACGCCTACCTGCAATATTTTATATCTAGAAATAACTTTATTTTTGCATTTTTCAATACTATTTTATATAATAAATTATTTTAAAAGAAAAATACTAGAAAAAATCGCCCGGCATACAATCCCACCTGAGAATAATCAGTGTGCCGAGTCGATTTTTTCTATAATTTTTCTTTTAAAATAATTTATCTCAGAATAACTTGAATGCTGCATGTTTAATTCTGATATATTTTAAAAGCTTCAGTTTTAATTATAAGCTAATCATCCAAAACATCTTCTAATCTTATTGTATATGAAAATGTTATTATAAGTTATGATCTCAAGTTTACATTAGCCATAAAGCAGAAAGCATAAAGTTTCTAGAGGTCCCATAATCTATCCATATATATAAACATAAATGTTTGTATCGCTATGCGTTCCGAAATCATTGATCAGATTGTGATGAAACTTTGTTAAGTTGTATGCATCTAAGGGAATAAATTTATATGTATAGGTAGTCAGCAAAAAAGAGCATTGCAAAGCATACCGGGTGCAGCTCCATAATCTTAAGTGATGCGCTTACAAACAAAATTGAATTTTTATTTACTCTGTAATTAATATATTTAAATACGCGTATTGAGTTTCAATCGCCAAATAGTTGATTTATGATACAGTTGCTAAGTTATTATGATCAGTAGTTTATTTTATAAACATACCAGCTGACCCGGCTACGCGTTGATGTGGTGCAGTTATTATAATTAGCATATTTTCTTGGTTATAATTAAAATGAAACTTATGTCCTGAGTTCATTATCAAAAATCATCAAAATCGGTCAAGTAGTTTCGGAGTTCCTTGCGGTCAGACACTGTGACATGTATTTATATACAATGTGTCCCGTTACCAGTGTGGAGCCTTTAATGGTGTGAAATATGGCATTTTTATCGACAAATTGCCCCCCAAATTTTCTTTTTCTTTTACGGTTATAAAATGGCCACCATTTTGTTTTCTTGGTAACCAAGACCGGGCTCTCATACTAATTCGACCACCACTACTCATGTAAATGTCCTATCAACATTAAAAATGTGTCGTTTGATAGCTAAACATGTAGACAACAGTTACACAGCCATCATGTTTCAATTGTCAATTAAAGAAAAACAAATAGAAGCGTGGTTATGTACTACAGATGTATCTCTGTTAACACAGTCGTGACTAGGGTACCAGGAAGTGATAGGATCTCGAGCACAGCCTAGTGAAAGTCTGCCCGACTGGGGATTAAAGCATTAATAGCCTAAGATGCAAATTGAACTAAATTGTATGTGTATTAAATAAGTGAGTAAGGAAATGTATTCTTTGCATCTTTAGTTGGAATATAAATTATGTTAATGTCTCATAATACATACTTAAACTAGGTAGCTTAATTGCAAGAGTACTCGCCCGGATACCGAAAGGATGCGAGTTCGATTCCCTTATGACATCTGAGATAAATTGATTTTTTTCGTTTAGTAATTTCTATATAACTATTACATCATATATTCTATATTTTATATTTCATTTCTATATAATATAAAAAATTTACAGTGAAATGCTTAAAAAATATAAAAATTACATACTTTTTAATAATCTATCTAATCGGTAGTTGCTGTTTGGATAAAATGGTCTATGGTTTCGTATTGAGTCGTTATTAGTTGTGAATGGGTTTACAATTATTTGATACCGCCATTTGTAAATTTAACGTGAGTTCAGTGAGCTTCAAAATGGCGTGATAAAAAAATACTTAAATCTATTAACTTTACCGTTGCCAATGACAAATAGAAATCAATGGATTTTCTTAAAGTGTATCAAAATTTTAATTAGTTATTTGCAAATGATGACATTAATAATTATACATGGTTAATTAGGAATTGCAGTTATATTTTAGATCGCTTTGTAAATAAAGATTTCGATGGTATGATTGCGAATTAATTAGCAAATATTGAAGAGTTCGAATACAAAAGATTAAATTTAGCGAATAAACTGTTAGCCTTGGGTTGTTGCGGCAATAATCATTATAGGATTTAAAAAAGAATTGGAATTATTTTTTATAATGGTCAATAAAATCGTTTCCCATCTAAGGCATGCCTTACGTAACTATAGAGATAAAATTCTTGTAGATATGGGTAAAGCAGTATACAAACAAAGTGGTAAAATACATATCCATTTGTTAACAGGCAAAATTAATTTTAAGATTCACTTTGACTTTTTGGCGGTAGCGCGAAGCGTTACTTTAATGGTTTTGGTTTTCTTGTTAAATTTTGTGTTGTGGTTGATATTAGTGCGTAGTAATGGTGGGTTATTAACCATAGAGTGTTTCTGAATATGCATGAGTGTTGGCAAGTGAAACAAAACAGGTTGGAAGGTGTCTTTTCGCGCTCTCTCAAGAAGGCCACGAGGAGGTTTCAGTAAAACCCCACTTCTTAACTGAAACCTAGGAAATTACTCAAGAACATAGAAGAAAGATTATACTAACTTGACAATGGTTAAATGCACAATTTGTGCAAGCCATAAATAAAGAAAACAAAAACACTTTTTATTTTTTTTCATGTGTCAAACAAAAGAGTATTTAGTGGCCTTTGACTTAAAGTTAAATTTTCTCAAATGAATAGACATATTTGTGGCATTATATTTTTAACCTTGACTGTACCAATTGAGTGAGTAAAGCTCGGTGGCGTAGTAGTTTTTGCGCTTGGCCTATTATTGCAAGGATATATCACTAACGGGCGAAAAAGAAAACTATCATTAACTTCTTAACTTAAAATATAGAGTACGAATCGCGCAAAATTATTCACTGGAGCACTGTTCGTCGAAAGTACGTTGCGTTGAATAATATGAAAGAAAAAAGAAAAAAAAACACACTTAAAAACAGATTAGGTTAACATATTTAGTTCTTCCGCGCACATTAAACATTCGAATAAAACACTATTTAACGGATTTTGCGCATAATTTATTTTGTATTTAATCTTGACGTGACCACAGGATGGCTTAGATAATGGTTGTCATATATTTTCTACTACCTCCACTATTTTAATCGGGCACGTTCCTTATGTTTGTTGTTGTGTGTTCGAGTTTCAAATAAATGTTATTCTTTCTTTCTAATTTTTAACATTTTTACCGCGTGTCGGTGTACGTGCACGAGCGGCCATCAGTAGTTTTTTTTTGCCCGCATGTTGGCCACATTGCGATATGATTTGCCACCAATAGATGACGCGGTCGTCTCGCTCTTCTATATGCGAGACAAGGTATGTGCGAAAGGGAAATGGAATAAATGGAGGTAAGGCTAGGAGTGTCGACCAAACTAATATAAATTACAAAAACATACAAATAAAAAACGCGGCAGATTTGAATTTAATACTAGCTCAACCAATAATGCCCCGGTAGTAGGGACATTCAAGGAATCGATTAAGAAGAAATAAGTGATATTTTTGAGTAACTACTATTTCTTTATTTACACCTCCACTGCATAAAAGGCTAAAATATAAACAGTACAATACAATATCCTCTGAGAGTTTGTTTCCTGACACATACAATTTAGGGGTCTTCGAGTCACGAGTGAATAGGTGTTTTCTAGGCAAGAGCGTCACATCCTAGATCGCATCGTCGCTTACCACCAGGCGAGATAGCGGTCAAGAGCTTACCTGTTCGCGATAAAAAAATACAATGTTTGGTGTTGGAGATAACATGCAACAACGGTAGCGATCCTGTCTTTTGCACCGAGCGGCTGTCCTGGGTTCGTGTCCCGGGAAGGGTTGATGTTTGTGTAATGAATACGACCATTTGTATATGGGTCATGGGTTTATATATATATCTCTATGAATATTTAATATCTATGAGCCATATCTGTATGTATATCCGTTACCCTAGCATCCATAACGCAACCCTTACAGTGCTTTCTTTGGGCACTTTGGGCTAGGCTAATTGGTTTTTTACGTAAGAAATTCCCTGTATGTCATTGCAATGTTCAGGGACACTTAAAACAGATACTTGTTGACTTTGTTGTAATCAACGAAATAATGATATCATGACACTACTATTATTGTAATAACAGAATAATCTTGTTTTTTATTTTTTATTTTGTGGATTATGCATGGTGACGACGTATTATATTCTAAATGTAGTTACTTCTGTTAAAGCTGACGAGTTTCTTGCGCCCATTCGTCTTGTCAGTTAAAAGACGTCCTGAATGGGTGCTAGGTAAAAATATTAGACGATTCAAAATAACTTATTTTAAGTGCATTTGAATAAAGTTATTTTCATTCATAATTCAACATTCATCTTTATATTATTATTACTAGCTGAATAGGCCACGCGTTGCTGTTTTACAAATTAAAATGAAACCTATCCTATATCCTAAGTCGGATAAAATCCAGCAAAATGAAAAATAAATCATCAAAATAAGTTAAGTAGTTTCGGAGTTCATCGCGGTCAAACTGTGGCAGTGAATTTTATATATATATTAAATTTTATTTTAGATTCTAAGAACGTTTTAATATTTTCTAGATGGTTGTAAAACATGGTCACAAATATTATATATATTTTACTAGCGACCCGCCCCGGCTTCGCACGGATGCAATGCTCTACTATATTATGCATGTATTATACATATAAACCTTCCCCTTGAATTACTCTATCTATTAAAAAAAACCGCATCAAAATCCGTTGCGTTGTTTTAAAGATTTAAGCATACATAGGGATATAGGGACAGAGAAAGCGACTTTGTTTTATAATATGTAGTGATGACGCATATTACACTAATGATGTTTGGCAAAGCCGTGTAGGGTCCCGTAAAGTAGCCTTCACATTGTGTCGTAAAAAGCGACTAATATTACTGAAGTTTATCATCAGACACTCTCCATCGACTACAAAATGGACGCAGTGTTTTATGAATTGTGATCTTTTTGGAGCAGAGCTCCCATGGATCAGCTTAAATGACGCAATGTCTGTTACGCCAAACTTCCCGAATTTCAAACAATTTAATTATTTTTGTGTCGAATCGAATTCGAACATTTAAGAACAGATTTTAAAATTTAAGACCGAATTTTGAAATTCACAATAGTAAAAAGTTATAACCAAAAAACATTGGCTCTATGGAATTTCCCATTGAAACAAAAAGCGCGTGCTTTTTGAAAGTTTTCATTCTAATGGAATATTCAAATTTATTTAACATTTTTTTTTATTTCTTTTGTAGTATTACGCTCCGCCCCAATATATGGTGTTAGCGAAACTTTATGCTTAGCGACTGCATCGACCTAGTATTGCAATCTCTAACAGTCATTAGGCATTGAAATGGCAAACTTTCTAAATTTTGCACTGACCTGACTTCTGTTTTTTTATATAAATAGGCAGGCGCTTAACAGCTATCTCGCCTCACAAGCGATGACGCGGTCTAGGATGTGACGCGCTTGCCTATAAGACATTTATTTACTAGTACCTTGAAGACCCCTAAATTGTATGTTTTAGGAAATACAGATGATACCTATGTTCTATTTATGTCAAAGCCAGATATTTAGTTATGTTTTCACGCCTTTATTACGGAAACTTACATAAAACGCGTTTATATTTTTATTTTATCCTGACGTGTCGACTCCTTTGTAGAAAGTGGCATTACAGGATTGATAAGAACTTTTCGAATGTTGTCAGGAATGTGTTACTACTGTTATGTTTCTTAATATATTAAAATTAAAGACTCAATATTTGTAATATTTGCGAAAAATATCACTGCACCCTAAATACGAACTGCTGAATGGAAGACGCAATAAAAGATCATAAAGGTACAATTATCGTAGCATATTACAGACAGCAGCATTGTGTTGCCAGATGGGCTGAACTTGGCTGGATTGTCCAGCAATTTCACTCGTTGTCCAGTGTTTCGGTTTTAGGCAAAATGTCCAGCTAAAAATGAAAAGTATCCACCGCCGCCTCTCACGTGTGGTAATTTGATAGGTACCATTGATTTTGTTAGGTTAAGCTACCTCTGTTTTGTACCAAAATTTGAGCTATTCAGCTCAATAGTACCTACATATTTTTATTTATCTTCTAACAATAACAACTTAGTAAGTACATATTACGTTATTATACTCGCATGTCGTGTTTCGGTTGATAAATGCTGATTTGTATTTTGTCCGGTCAGAAATTCTATTGTCCAGATATTTAGAATATCGTCCTGAAATTTTGGTTTCTTAATCTAGTAATCCTAGCAGCAGCAGGCGATGTGTCGCCATGACATCATATGTTTCTATGTATTCCTATAAAATACCTTCCGTAGCTAGCGCTACGCTACGCGCCACGCTACGCGCCTACCGGCGGTTGACACTGTCGCCCGACCTAAGATCAATAGTATCACTGGCGATGCAGCGACAAAACAATAAAAATTTCTCAAAAAATGAATTTCTTCGATTCCAAAGAAGAAGAATTGAATCACATGTCCGAATATCCCACATATTCACATGAAACACAACAATGCGGCGTTGCCGCATGCAGTTACATAGGTGCGCAACCATGAGGTGGGTGCACCCACCTGACGCCATGACAACGCGGCGACAAGTCGTCTACTGCTTCTGTTTTTAGACGACTACGAACTCACTTTAATCAGAAAAACACTGCAGCCCATTTCGTGGTCTAGATACGGGTGTATTGGATTACCTTCCAGTACTATTAGCTGCCATTTAAGACACTCTTAAGTGTGAATGGGTTGGTGCTATTTTACTCTATATGTGATATACTCTACACTAAACAGCTGTTTGTTATAATTATCAGATATTTTCAGCTCATAGTAGAAGGTGAAATGTTTTTCCTCCGAACGCGAGGGAGGGAGGTGGTGAATCCTACATGGACACATCGGGCCATCCCGAGAGGTTATTTCAGACTCGTAGGTACTGACTAAACACCCCCATGAAAATGATTTTAGCCTTTGAGGCTCTACAGGCTTTGTAGAAGCGATCGCACCCAGAGACAGGGCGACGAAGCAGTTGAAATGCGTGTGTGAATTCTGCCAGAGTTCCGATAGTTTAGCGGTGGGTTCGAATCCTACTTGAGGGCTCGGAGACGTGGTTGTTTTTTAAAGAAGTATTTTATATCTTACAGATACTTGTCTTTGTAATCAATGATGGTTTCATTAAACCATAACACAGCTAATATTGCGATAATAGTTTTTTTTTGGATTATGTATGTGACTGTTTATAATATTTAAAGATTACCTTCTGTTAAAGCTGACGAGTTTCTCGCTCCCATTCTTCTTGTCAGTTAAAAGACATCCTGAATGGGTGGTAAGTAAAAATGTTGGACCTTTCAAAACAACTTATTTTAAGTGCATTTGAATAAAATTATTTTCATTTCACTATCAACTATTTGTCGGATCGGTGTGCTTTGAGTTTGTCCGAAAATCGAAAAAAAAACCCTGTGAAAAAATTTATCCGATTTTCGTTCGTATTCAGGAATTATAAGGCATATATTAAATGTTCATTGATTTTTTTTCGTGTCTATTATTAAAGCCATTATGATCGCCCGCTCCGATTCTTGTACTTTCGTTTTTTTTCTGCGACTTCTAGCATTATTGTATTGAGCACGAGGTTACGTAAAACTCTTTGACGTTTTGATATAATTTTTAATGCTTTTGTCTCGCACCGCGATCTTAATGCAACCATTGAAAAAGATATAACTTTTATTGTCAAAGTACTAAAGTTGTGAGTTGAATATTTCTGGTGAGTATATGTGAAAAAGTGGTTTGTTTTTGTCGTCGGGTCGTGACTGCAGAAGCGACCACCGATTGCGCAAGTACTAGTTCTAATTACCAAGGTGGAAAGTGCGAAATTAGTGAACTAGCGAAATACTACGGTTTTGCTGTACGAAATTGCGATGTTTCGGTTATCTGAAAGCACCACAAAGTGTACATTTTGCCGTGAAAACTAAATTATTAAATATGTAATGCAATTCTTTTATTATGCAACAACTGTTTATAATATAATAATAATATAATAACTCTTACACTCACACCAACTAGCCTAGCCCAAATTAAGCACGGCAAGGCTTGTGTTATGTATACCAGGGTAACGGATACGGCCTCGCGGTCCGAAGGGCCTCGCGCCTGTGTCTACTGAAAGGAGAAACGGTTAACACTCCCCTTGACAAGGACGGAACACATAAATTGGTTAAGGGACAATTTGGCCACATTTTTTTGACGTGGTGATTCCAAATCAACTCACGAAGCTAAAGAATAGCACAAAAGTACAACAAGGGGTTTTAATGGGTATGCCCGTCAGCCTTTTACTGACGGACGAGTCCCACATAATCCCATGGTCGACCGAACGTTGGGGTATGCGTAACGCATTTCGCTTCGTACAAAAAACAAAAAACCTCGCGCCTCATTTAGGTACATACAACTCGGACATTAAATAAAAATGTATTCGTTATTAAACGATAAATATATTGAAAAAAAGAATAATATTTAGATTGACATACCAAAATTTGTTTTTTTAGTCTAGCAACCTTTGTTGACGTTGCGTTGCTATCGCGGTAAATGAACGGGGAAGCCCCTGATGTACAGGGGTCAGGATTAATATTTCGAGATGCCTATTGTCTTTTTCTAAAAGCAGAAAATTTCTGATTCTTTAATATTAGTCTAAAAAAATAGTTGGATTGCATTGTCTTTAATATAATGAAGACGTAAAAAGCTATTTTTCAACTGTTTTTTAAATTATTGAGTGAAGCTCTGAAAGAGTGAAACTCTCTTTAAGGCAACTCACAAATTTCACTTGTCTCCCTCCTGCTACTTAACGGTTCAACCGATTCGAACAAATTTTGGTATGAACATACATAATTATAACCTGACGGACATAGGCTATGTACAAAAATATAGACTTTACCATGGAGGAATAATCACCGAAAGAAAAATTCAAAAGCTGATCATAGCCAAACCGCTGATACTACATTGATGAAATTTGGAGCCAAAACTCACATCGTTGTCGTGACTAATGTGCAAAAATAAGTTTTGAAATCGGATATACCATGGAGGAATAATCACCGAAAGAAAAATAAAAAAGTTGATCACAGCCAAACCGCTGAGACTACATTGATGAAATTTGGCGCCAAAACTCACATCGTTGTCGTGACTAATGTGCAAAAATAAGTTTCGAAATCGGATATACCATCGAGGAATAATCATCGAAAGAAAAATCCAAAAGATGATCACAGCCAAACCGCTGATACTACTTTGATGAAATTTGGTGCCAAAACTCACATCGTGGTCGTGACTAATGTGCAAAAAAAAAGTTTTGAAGTCGAACATACCACGGAGGAATAATCACCGAAAGAAAAATTCAAAAGCTGATCACAGCCAAACCGCTGAGACTACATTCATGAAATTTGGCGCCATAACTCACATCGTGGTCGTGACTAATGTGCAAAAAGGTTTGAAATCGGACATACCATCGAGGAATAATCACCCTTCAATTATCTAATTCAAAACCATTGAAAAAAAGTTCACGAGCAAAATAGAAATTTTTCAATTTCAAATGTGAAAAGTCCGGCGAAGCCCTTTTCGGTTCATCTTGTATTAGCTCTGCCTCACAGAACTTCTAGCTTCGAGCGGCGGTAGCCGCGAGAGGCAACCAGTTTGGTGCGCGATATTTTTGAGGCAATTGTTAAAGATTAAGGTGAGGTTAGGTTAGGTAAGGTCAGGTGGTGAGGTAAGGTAAGGTAGTGAGTGCTTCGCTCAGTATTTGCAAAGAGCAGCATGCATTGCAGACCTAGTAACGTTACTTCTTCCGTTATCAGAGGGCCTCTCTAAATGTACCTTGTCCACATCAAATTTTGGTCTTGCCCCGCCACTGTATAGTTCACAGTTCTAGGCACGTGACACATTATATAAACCACTTTTAACATATACAATGTGTCCCGTTACCAGTGTCGGAGCCTTTAATGTTGTGCAATATGGCATTTTTATCGACAAATTGCCCCTCAAATTTGGTTTTTCTCAAAGAGCCAATCATTTTAAATACACAAAAAAGATTTTTTTTTTCATTAATTATTTTTTTCTATTTTTTATTCCATGACAATTGAAACATGATGGCTGTGTTACTGTTGTCTACATATTTAGCTATCAAATGACACTTTTTTAATGTTGATAGGACATTTACATAAGTAGTGGTGGCCGAATCAGTATGAGAGCCCAGGTCTTGGTTACCAAGAAAACAAAATGGCGGCCATTTTATAACCGTGAGATAAAAACGTGAGGGGCAATTTGTCGATAAAAAATGCCATATTTCACACCATTAAAGGCTCCGACACTGGTAACGGGACACATTGTATAACATAAAATTGCGCATTTAATTTTTTTTTTAATATTCTATCTAGACGTTTCGACTCCTTTACAAGCCGCGATCACATGATGATTTTCTGTCAAGGTTAAATATAAAAAATAAAATAAAATTCGCAATTATTCCGGTAAAGAAGTATTAATTTAAAAATTTTAGTTAGTGGATGCTTATCTTCAACCAGGTCTTACAAGAAACATGTCCAAGAATTTAACTTGCCGTCACATAACATCAAGCGTACATAATTGAAGAAGACTGCATACCATTTCACGCTCAACCTGCGTCACAAGTGGAGCATACTCGCGCTGAGGTAACCAAGTGATCGAATTGTAACCCCGTCATGGCGTACGCTTGCGTAAACCTCAGTACCTACTGAGATCGTTTCCCGTTTCAAGAGTTTTAATTATTTAGAATGGGTTCCCTCTTGATCCCAATCAAGTTCGGGAGCCAAGACAAAATCCACGATGGAACGAGCTAACCCAGAAGGTGCCTATTCACCCTGGCCTTGAAAACGAACAGGTTATAATTGGAAATATAGACGCATGGAGGGAGTTCCACTCCTTTGCTAAAGATAATTTGAAAACGGGAACAAAATAAATTATTGTAAAAATAAAAAAATAGATGCTCCGATGAATATTACCATTAAAATTGATATTCATTAATGTTACAAACAAAGCAAATTACTTGCAGAAATGGAAACATAATATTATTTACACTTAATTATATTATATCAGGTGCTGACACTTAATATTATTTTGCCATATTTATCTAATTAACATATATTAGGATGCTAAATCTATTTTTTTATTAATTTTGAAATATATAATGTTTTTATTATAATAGAAAAATACAAGAAAAAATCGACTGGGGTCACAAGTGAATTCTCAGGCGGGAACGAGAGGATGTTCCTCTAATTGATGTAACAACACTGGCCTACAGCGTAAAATCAGAAAGGAACTAGAAAATTTCGACGAGAATTTACTTGTGACCCCAGTCGATTTTTTCTAGTATTTCTCTATTATAATAAATTATCTTATAAGATCGCATTGAAAAATGCATACAATATATAAAAATAGGTCATGATTTTTTATGAATAATATTTTATATTACATCTGACATTCATAAATTTCTAAAAAAATAAAAATATTAAGTACTTTCTAAGGTGGTAAATGAAAAAAAAAACAACCACTAACATTTTAAATTTTTATTTATTTTGTCTATTTTGTGTTTTATTCTATAGGTATATAATGAACAAAAGAATTATCAAAATTGGTTGAGTAGTTTCAGAGCACATCGCGTTTAAACACTGTGACAGCGATTATATATATGTGACCCGGCCACGCGTTCCTGTATTATAAATTAAAGTGAAACCTATCGCATGTTCTTAGTTGAAATAAAGGAGACCTTTCTTTTCGGGCCAAAAATGTACCTTGGTACAAGTTATTTGAAAATATTCATAATAATGTACAAACACTTATTTCATATATAATATACCCATAAATTAGATTTTTATAAAGTTAATAAAACACAATAAATTATACACAAAATCACAACTGCGTAGAACGAAACGCTAATATGGCACTTGTGTGTGACAGTCGATTAGATTTTAACAAGTTTCTCGCGGCTCTGGAACACGGTATTTTAGTAAAGTCCGTAGGCTGATAAAATAACTAAACGCTTAGAATGATTCGTAATAGCAAGAAATATATATTTTCGCCCTTGATCCTACTGTACATATTAAAAACAGAAGAATTCATAAAGCAGTGTTGCTGATAAACTTGTATACATTTTATGTTTAAGACTGAATATCGAAAAATGTTTATATAACTTTAAGCTACAAAACGCTTCAAACTCAAAACAATTGTGCTTGCCAGCTAAAAAAAACATTTGTTGCAAGTAATGTATATTTTTGAATGATTTTTTTTAGTGGTACAAATGTATTTAAAAATAAATAAGTATTTTTTTCGGAATATACAATTTTTTAGCTATTTTTTGGTATCTTTGAATCTTAGGTACATATTTAGCCTAACTTATATGGAAGAAAGAAAGGCTCCTTTAGCAAAATTAGGAAAAAAATCATCAAAATTGGTTCAGTAGTTTCGGAATTTTTATGAGTATACTAACTAACCCACGTGCTGCTGTGACTTAGATTAAATTATTTTTTTACTCATTATCATGATATAATCAAATTCATATTTGCTAATAAAACTGAAAATAGTGTAGGCGATTATAAACTGAATGGGATTGAGAATTAAACGTTCTGTCAAAACTTGAAAGTGATAGATCAAGTATCGTAACATATTCGTTATAAATTAACCTACAGAGCCATCTATTAATATTTTTTTGTAACTAACTGATCCGGCCAAGCGTTACTGTATTATAAATGAAACCTATGAACAAATCCAGCAAAATGAAAAAAAATATATCAAAAATTGGTTGAATAGTTTCGAAGTTCACCGCGGTTAAACACTGTGATAGGTAATATTTATTTATATAGACAGATATGGAAGATCAAATGTTTTACGTCAGAAATAACGGTCAAAATGTCATTAGCTACCATAAGTATTTGATAGACAGAACATATTATTATATTTTATGTTATTTAATAATTTAATTGTTAGAATTTTATATATCCAGTAATTATTATAGGGAAAACAAATGTTATTATCCTTTTAAGAAGAATCTTTTAAACACTTTTCATAATCATATTAGTTTATTTTTAAAACATAGGCAAATAATAGTTCTTTAATAAATTATAAACCTTATACCACTATGTTTATGCCTATTATCAGGTATAAAAATAGATATATTAATGTCAAATTAATTTAAGAAAATAAATGGTCAACAAAATGTCAACTTTTTAGATTAAAAGATATTACAATCACATAATTATATCATTATATGAGCAATATACAGTGGACCCCCGGTAATCCGACAAACATTTTGCAGAGCGGTGTCGGATTCGATAGAATTCGTCGGATTATAGAGTACTCCCTAAGATCTCCTATAGGCCGGA
Source organism: Calamotropha paludella (assembly GCA_927399485.1). NCBI lineage: Eukaryota > Metazoa > Arthropoda > Insecta > Lepidoptera > Crambidae > Calamotropha > Calamotropha paludella. The sequence continues at coordinate 3,336,706 of OV656822.1, forward strand.
TTTTTTTGAAATAGAGTACCTAAAATTCTATCTGAACTGGTAAAGAATGAACGCACGCTAGGCCTCTGCCCTACCATATGAGGTCAAATTCAAACAGAGCAATCAGAATCAAAACAATACGCGTCAAGCACAGTACAGGATATTGGTAGCGCGTACAAGTTGCAATCATGCATTACCTACATTAGTGACGATTTGTTAAAATAATGTTTTTTAGTTATAATACCTATATTTAACAGCGATAGGCATGTCGAATTATAGGGCGCGCCGGATTAGACAGGGGCCGGATTACCGGGGGTCCACTGTAAGTGTTTAGATAATTCACACTTTTAATGCTTATTAATCTATAACCTAAGATCACAGTGGTTTGTGTGTTTGTCTGTCCGCTCTTTTTCCCGCTCTTTTTCCATTGTATCAATATCGTTACCACAGCAAAGCGTTAATCGCAAGTAGTTCGTCTACCGGACGCTAGATGGCGCTAACGGAAAAATAATTAATAATAGAAAAAATTTAAAGAATTTTGTCCACCCGTGCGAAGCCGGGACGGGCCGCCGATATAAGAGTCATGGGTACGGACCGACAAACACCTTTGTTTGACCTCTATATGTTAAATTTTAAGAATCGGTTGGAAATGTTCGACTCATTTGTATTGGACAATGTGCTGTTGATTGTACGTACCTACTCTATTACATAATAATTGATATAGCATATAACTATACATAGCAACTTGTACATAATAATGCCTGTTATATTTAATAGTTAAGTACATAAAAATAAAAATTATTACTTTTTCCAAATTATGAATTTACTTGGTTTCATAATAACTAGACGTTAATAGTCTTTTGACACACTATACGTATACTAACCACATCACAAGATCTATAGATCCTTCAACTTGAGCTCATGCGCAGGTTAAGGGCACAAAACCGGCAATCGAGTCATCGCGAACATCGCGTAAACAACACTATAAAACATTATTAATTTGCAATATAATAACTTGTATTTTTTTCTCATCTAGTAATGATTTATATGAGTATATAATATACTGTGAGTTACCGATATATGTATTATAATGATAGACGTTTGATATCATAGTTGGTATGTATTTTTCCATAGAGTCTAGGTATGCTATCTACGTTTTTAAAATTTGTCAATAGATGGTGCAGCAAATCATACAGAATATACCGTTTAACTTAAATGAGATTTTTTAAAAGTATTTTCTTTCTTTACGTTTATGATATTGTCTTTTGAATGTCCGGTCTTATGATCTCCCAATTGAGCTACCGAACCTTTTGAACAACCTGAGAAATTTTCTACAAGGTACTTTTCAACTTTTTATCCTGTAAGCCAGCGTTGTTGTCTCATTAATGAGAGGAATTCGAAAGAAACATTTTTAAAAATTAACTTGTGAGTCGAGTCGTTTTTTTCTAGTAATAATTCTTTTAAAATAATTTGTCATATTAGATTGCATTGAAATTGCAAAAAATATATAAATATCATAAAACTATCAACTTTGTTGTGTTTACCCAACAGATGGTGCTGTAGAATATTAACTTTGAACTACTAGTTCAGCTGATCGACGTGAAATTCGATATTCTGAAATGAAACGTGAATAATATGCAAAATGAATATTTAAAAATGTATATCTCAAATTTAAATATAACCATTTTAGGATTTAAGACGCGTTTATTATTGTTTTTAATATTTAATCCTGACTTCCACTCTTACGGCAGCCATGATCACAGGATGATTAAGGTAATGATCGTCACACATGTACTGCTAACTTTCCAATATGAATCGGGCGACTTTTTGGCGGGAAAGGAAAGGATATCTTTGGTGGTTTTGTTTTTCTTGTTAAAAGTTGTGTTGTGGTACATATAGTGTGTAATAATGGTGAATTATTAATCACTAAGTGTTTGTGAACATGCAAGAGTGTTGGCAAGTGAAACAAAGCAATGGAAGTTGTCTTTTCCTGCTCTTTCAAGAAGTCGACGGGGAGGTTTCAGTAAAATCCCACACCTTGACTGAAACCAAGGGAAAGGGAAATTTCACTGTACATTTATCATTCCTTGATCGTCATTCATTCATAGATCGGCTTTCATATCATTCATGATCATTTAATGAAACAAAAAAAAATCGGGCACGTTCCTTACTGTTAAATTGTTTATTTTAAATTTAATTGTATTTAGTTATTTTTTTATATCTACGATTACTGCTTCATCCTATTTATATTACGATAACACTTTGTGTGCGTGTTTGTTACCATATATACTGTAATAAGAATAAATTTAAAAATAGATTTTCCACGCTTTCCCATTTCCACGAAAACAAAACACTATCCGCAATTTATACACTCCTGATGTGTGTGGCAAATTAGCATCGGTTGATGCTCCATATCTCATTACGGAGCTCGGGGCGCGCGTGGGGCTAGTATGTTTAACATTTAATCCCGACTTTTCTACAGGAGTTACAATCACAGGGTAACTATGGCTAATGATCGTCATACGTGCACTTCTAATATTTTCACAGCCACGTTCTTAACTCCCAAATTTATACAAATAGAATGGTTCAATGGTTCAGTAATAGGTATTATTAGTTTCATTCAGGTTATTAGTAAAATTTAAGGTCTAATCATTGTACTTACCAGTTACTTTCAAAATAGTCACTCATCAACAACGAATTGAAGATACGCTACCCCGTCTCCATAACTACACTAGCAATATAAATATAATTATTTTTGTCATTTTATTTCAATAAAATCAAATTCTATTGTTCGATTGTAATTCATAGTGTGTAATCTATTTCGTTATTCATGTAATTTTATTGTTAGTCTCTGTATAACCATTATCTGAAGGCTGTTACGCTATTTCAGTTTGTAGTGTCTGAATTTTACAGGTATACCAGTTATAATTTGGCCATGACTAGAAAAAGGCACTGGAAGAAAGTAAAACCAACTTCATACCGCATGGTTTACAAATCAACTTTACAAAGTAAATGGTTTTTGGCCTATTTTATTTTTCACATTTTTTTTTCACTAGTCAGTATAGATCATAAACAATTGATTTGACCATAAACGGAACGTCACCCCCTCCCCCCCCCTCGCCCTTCTCCCTTATTCACCCTATAGTCTATTTTTCGATGGTGCAAAATTGCATTTTATGGTGTCCAGGCCTTGACTTCTTGCCCCGATCCCAAAAATACCCCGTGCGCCAAAATCTGTCTATTATTTGTCGATTTATAAGAAAATGTCTGAAAAGGTAAAAAAATAGACTATAGGGTAAATAGGGGGGGGGGGGGGGCTTGGTTGAGGTTTCGTTTATGGTCAAATAAATAAATTAAAACTAAAATATATTATTAAAAGGAGTCCCTTTAGGCAAGATTCCGAAGATACTGACAGCGTTCCCTCTTTGAATAGCTAGACTGTGATATTTTGAATCTTCCAACAAACTGACCACCCATTCAGAACGTCTTTTATCTGACATGAAGAATGGGCGCCAGAAACTCGTCAGCTTTAACAGAAGTTATATACGATATCATATTTCGTCACCATATATACCTAATTCACATAATTATTCTGTTATCATCATTTTCATCATTTGGGATCGAAAACCCCTTGAGGTGATATATTTTCAACAAAATGTTCTACAAAGGAAGCAAAATATTAAAAACAAACTATTGTACGTTTTGGAACGAAGTTTCTTATGGGCAATGCCGGATTTACCTCAGACGGGGCCCCAAGCAACAACTGATTTTTGAGGCCCTCGTTTTAATATAACCCCCCCCCCCCCCCTTTTCTTTTTAAATAACAAAAAACAGATCAATTTTGCAAAATCAATATATTATTTGAACCATCTCCATTACAACTTCTTTCTACTTTTTTCAGTCGCAAATTGATTAATAATATCATCAAAGTCAAGTTCTCGAAGCTTGTCTTTTTCGATAAACAGTAGGCTTAAATCACTGACTTTTTCTTGGCCCATCGAAGTCAATGTAATTTTTATTTTATCTCAAAAAATTTTAATATGTATTTTTAATTATTTTTACATTTTCAAATAAGTTTTCAAAATTTTTCAAATTTTGGAGCCCCTCTCCAAGCAGGGCCCCAAGCAATTGCTTCCTTTGCTTCCTGGTAAATCCGCCACTGCTTATGGGGCGTTGCGGAGGGGTACTCTAGCCAGAAACAATGTCCGTAGCGTTAAACAAAAAGCGTAAGATTTTTATGTATATCTATGTGGGATGGCTATACAGTGTCTAATATATAGTATACGTGATGATTGTTATTATATATTTTTATAAATCATTTTAAATAAAATAAAGGTGTTAAGATCATTTTGTAAAGTAGTTTCTTTGCTTTTTATCAATAAAAAAAACGTAATAAAAAATGTATACCCGAATAATTATTTTCTTTTCACCTCGAATGGAACTTAAAATTAATATTTTTATAATAAGGAAGTTCGTTCCTATTTTATTTATCGACAAAAAATAAATGTATTTTTAATTATGAACCCATTCCTACCATGTTTTCAATAGTAAAAAAATTGTTAAGCACTTTTAACACATAGTATAATTAATTTGACGGACATCATACATATGCTACTCCTTCAAAGCCTTCAATAATTAAATCATTCCTAACTACTACATGTATACAATTAAAATTGTTTATTTTAATTTTGTACCTCAGTTATTTTATTATATTTACGATTACTGTGAACTACTGATTCTACTGCCAAATCGGAAATTGGGAGCCCCTTCCGAAAACAAATGACGACCATTACTTTAGTGATCCTATGATCAAGGATCTTGTAAAGCAGTAGAAACGTCAGGATTAAAAAAAAGAATAAACATTTTTACTTAAATGTGCGTTTGGTGAGAAAATGGAAGGAGCAAAACGGTTACTGAAAACAAATATTTTATTTTTTTCATAATTTTTATATATTTTAAGCATTTTTGCAATCAATAGCTCAATTGAGAGACCATTGGACCGGATTTCCAAAGGTTGCGGGTTCAATTCCCGCCTGAGCATTCACTTGTGACCCGAGTGCATCTTTTCTAGTATTTTTCTATTTAAATATTTTATTGTTTTTTGATACAATGTATGTAAAGTAGAAAGTATGTATTTTTTCAGTATTTTGTACAATCGTTAAGTTTGGGTGTGAAAAAGAGTATCTAAAATACATATAATTCAGTTGGCGTTCAACAAATTCTAAAAATGATTTGGCAATAGTGTTAGCGCTCGCGTGAGCACGGTTAAATTATGTCATAAATAATTCAACAGAATATTAAGAGGCTTCAATGGCGGGTTAAGGACAGAATACAATGCTTGCTAAAGTAAGTGCGTGAGTTTACGTTTAAAAGTGACAAGTACAACCGTACGTGGTTGCGCGAAATGGCTGACTCATGCGTCATGTTCGTGAACGGGCGACTTGTAATTGTAAGCTTGTAAATAAAAAAAATGTTAATTTATTTTCAATATTTGTAAAGTATTCAAAAATTACTAACGTTTAAAATGATAAATTTTGATATATTATTATTGTATCATTATTTATATTTTATTATCATTAAATTGATTGATATATGCTTTGATAACTAGCGGCCCGTCCCGGCTTCGCACGGGTGGACAAAATTCTTTAATTTTTTTCTACTATTAAACATTTTTCCGTTAGCGCCATCTAGCGTCCGGTAGACGAACTACTTGCGGTAAACGCGTTGCTATGGTAACGTTATTGATACAATGGAAAAAGAGCGGGAAAAAGAGCGGACAGACAAACCCACAAACCACTGTGATCTTAGATTATAGATTAATGACATTTTACATTTCTCGATTGACATTTAATAACAATTTGCAATTTAATATAATTAAAATCATAATTATTGAATATCTTGAACTAACTAGAATTAGAACTATATGAAACCATAAGAGTTTATGGGACATATAATTTTATATTGTTGCTTCCTGCAATGTATTTTATTTTTAGCACTCACAATGCAATATTTCTAAAAGATATAAAATACGCTGGTAAAAAACTAATACCCCTCCAAGTCCTCAGGTGTTATCCGGATGACCTTTCGCTATCCGGGCGAGTGCTCTGACTGCTGAGCACTGACCGAGACGCTGGCAGACGCGTCGAAATTTACAAACGCATTTCAACTCCCACTATTAGCAAGTGTCGTTATTTTTAATGTATAAATGTAATTATTGACGACCGTTTGGTGCAACGGTAGCGATCCTGCCTTTCGCACCGACGGTCCTGGGTTCAAATCCCGGAAGGGGCAGATGTTTTTATGATGAATTTGAGCATTTGTACCTGAGTCATTGGTGTTTATATATAGTTTTATGAGTATATACATATACATATATATATTTACATATCTATGTATCATATATGTATGTCTATCCGTTACCCTAGTATCCATAACACAAACCTTACAGAGCTTACTTTGGGCTAGGGTAATTGGTGTAAATGTTAGAAATATTTATTATTATTATTAATTATATTTAATGTAAAAATTAGTAAAAATATATAACAACACTATAAGTAGGTACTATATAAACTTTATCCTATTTCCATATTCTAGAAACTTCTTCATTCCAATCTCTATATTTATGTATTTTTCTGCTAAAGTTTTGGTGATATTATTGCCATACATAATGGCAATATTATTTCGGTTAGTAATTTTATTAATAAAGTTCTTCACACATTTAAAAAAAACTTTTACCGGATAAAAGGCGCATATTTTATATTTAGACCTGGTTTTCTTTACAGGAGCCGTGATCACAGGATGACTAAGGTAATAGTCGTCATTCATTTTGTGTGCTGCTGTACGTACTTCTGAAAACATAATTCTGTGGCATAACGCGTTGCGATGAGCCAGATTTGGGTTAAACACTTCTTACAAGGATACAGAACGGACGCATAATTTACGAGTGTTTTTATTTCGGCATAACTGTTATGGTCACACAATGGAAGTGAAGTAATTTTCGTGTGGTTTTCACTCATGAGATATGGAAACTTAGGCAATAAAAGATTTTTTTGCGGTTCTTTCCGGGATAAGATCGTCGGCACTTTAGATGTACGAATTTTTTGTGTGGACTGATATAGCATTTTTGCTTTTCTGGTGATTGATCATCGAATTTAGCTATCGCGACCTCAACAGATGTGGAATTCTGCCTTAGTCTGTGTTTTCTAACAAATACAATTATGGGATCTTCAAGTCACGAAACCTATCTTCTAGGCAAGCGCGTCACATCCTAGATCGCATCGTCGCTTACCATCAGGCAAGGTATTGGTCAAGCGCCTGTAATATATACTCTAAGAACACAAATTTGTTGTTTGTGTGTTTGTCTGTCCGCTCTTTTACCATTGTATACGCGTTACCATTGCAACGCGTTACCGGGTCAGCTAGTGTATACTCTTAAAACTCAAATTTGTTGCTTGTGTGTTTGTCTGTCCGCTCTTTTTCCAGTGTATCAATTAACATGACCATAGCAACGCGTTACCATAGCAACGCGTTACCGGGTCAGCTAGTTAAAAAAATTAGCATCTAACTGACATATGAAATAACAAAAAATATAATAATTTTGGACAGTTTGGTTGACACTAAATTCTGTACATTCTGGCATTCAGCTACACACTTTAATGTTTTGTCCTATCTTATGCCTCGTAATAGGGATCATTTCAAAAGGCTGACAGCGTTTCCTCGTTGGATAGCTGTACAAATATGTTAGCTGAAGAAGCAACCAGCTCTCTTAAATCCAGTTAATTCAATCAAACGGTAAGATATGTGGCAAGAAGTGGCAAGAAAAACCATGAAATCGTAGGCTCCACCTCGACATTCATTCTAATTAGCCTAGCCCAAAGTAAGCACTGTAAGGTGTGTGCTATAGATACTAGGGTAACGGTTAGATACACATATATCCATGCTACATTTACCCATGCTTCAGGTACTAATACTTGTGTGCATCACACAAATATCTACACCTACTAGGACTCAAACCCAGGACCATAGGTGCGAAAGGCAAGATCGCTACCGATGCATCAGATGGTCGTCTAGAAATCATTAGAAGATTGTTTGCGGTTTGCGGTAGCGATCCTGCCTTTCGTGCCAAGAGTCCTGGGTTGGACGTATACGAGCATATGTATGTGAGTATGGAATTTATATATAATAATTTGAATATGACATATACAATGTGTCCCGTCACTAGTGTCGGAGCCTTTAATGGTGTGAAAAATGGCATTTTTTATCGAAAAATTGCCCCTCAAATTTGGTTTTTCTCAAAAAGCCAATAATTAAAAAATACACAAAATAGACTATTTGTTTTTCTTTCATTATTTATTTCTATTTTTTATTCCATGACAATTGAAACATGGTGGCTGTGAAACTGTTGTCTATATGTTTAGCTATCAAATGACACCTTTTTAATGTTGATAGGACATTTACATGAGTAGTGGTGGTCGAATTAGTATGAGAGCCCAGGTCTTGGTTACCAAGAAAACAAAATGGCCATTATAGAACCGTAAGAGAAAAACAAAATTTGAGGGGATTTTGTCCATAAAAAATGCCATATTTCACACCATTAAAGGCTCCGACACTGGTGACAGGACACATTGTATATGTAATATCGATATATTATGCATACACAAAATTTACAATGCTTACTTTAGGCTTAGCCAATTGAAGTGAAGGTAAGAAATATTGCTATTATTATAAAACGGTATTTAATCCTTGGCACAAATCCTTATTTGATATTTGTGTTATTTCAACGTACGAACGATTACGTATGTATCTAAATTAGTAGACAAAGAATAAGTTCAAAACCGGTGGGTTACGGTGCGTGCTCGCGTGCGTTTAAGTGCACAATTCGATAGAATTGGGTCGCCTTCGCTATGCAATTAAAGTAACACGAACGTAATCACACGCACATTTTTGATTTTATACTTTGGATATCTAGCAATGATTATTATATTTTAATTACAAGCTATATCTGGTAAGCGCTGCTATGTTATAGTGCAAAAAGTTGTGCATAAGAAAAAAAATGATTTATAGATTTTTTGGGCTAAGAATCGTCGCAGGCGTCCATAAAACACCAGCAAAGTTTCATCACAATCTGATCAGTGGTTTTGGAATGCAAAGGAAACCAAGATAAAAACATTGATTTTCATTTATATAGATACGAGCTGACCCGGTCACGCGTTGCTGTTATTAATTAAATTAAAACTTATCCTATATCCTAAGTCGGAATAAATCTAGAAAAATGAAAATATAATCAACAAAATCGGTTGAGTAGTTCCGGAGTTCATTGCTGTCAAACATTGTGAAAGGGAACTTTTATATATATTAGCTATTACCCGCGGCTTCGCCCGCATTTAAGCGGATTTTTTTTCAATAAAAAGTATCCTATGTTACTTCTAATACCTCGAAGAATATATATACAAAGTTTCATGATGATCCGTTTGGTAGTTTTTGCGCGAAAGCAAAACAAACTTACATTCACATCTATAATATTAGTAGGGATAACTTTTTTTTTAATTTATCTGTCAGATTTTTATATCTAAAAAAAATATAGAAAGAAACGATGGAGCCATCGAGACTTTTAGTTTTTCCTAGTATTTCTTAAGGTAACGCCAGCGCCATCTTTTTAGGTTGTTCATTCTAGGTCCATACTTACAAAAGTAGTACATTTTTTTAATGGGTTCGCTCTTCATTCCAATCAAGTCCGAAGGCTAAGACACGATCCACGTTGGAACCAGCTAACCCAGAAGGAACGAGCTAACCTAGAAGACGGAACTCGGAAATTCAGACTCAGGGATGGAGTTCCACTCCTTTGTTGTGCGCATTATGAAAGATATGGAGAAGCGTTTGGTGCGATAGGTAGGAATAGCAACCAAGAAAGGGTGGTAGCCCTCAGTGCGTCTGGATGTCCGACGGAAGAAGGGAGATGCCGGTATGACCACATGCAGCTCCTAAACACAGTCTCCAAAGTATATCCTGTACAGAAAAGTAACTTTGCGTCGGCGAGCTAAGGTGTGAAGCTTGCTCATCACCAATTTGCTGTCACTGATGAGCCTATCAGCTTTGCGCTGAAAAGTGTCCAGTGTAGCAAGTGTATATCTTAAAAAATGTGAAGTTGTCTGGTTGTTGTATGTAGTATTTTATAAAATTTGTTTTAATTATTTACAGGAAAAAATCTGACAAGAACACGGAAAAATATAAAAAGTACACCGGTAACTACCTTTAAAAATTCGCCAAGGTATGATTTCCTATAACATGCAAAGTTTGAAACAATGTAAGGAAAGATGCACGGAACTGCAGTATAAGTTGCAATTTTTCCTATTGGACTTAAAGAACCTTTAACAAGGTTACGAGTTTTTTTCTTAATAAAATCTATTGTTACTGTAAATGTAATGATGACTGCCGATCATAATTCTGACAATATTTTTTATATAAGATTTTGATGGCTTGGATTCGTGTCTTTTAAGTCTTGTCTTGATACACAATGGGTCCAATTGCGTTTCTTCGTCGCACTTATTAAATGTCGTATAATGTACTTAATTTAGTTTAAAATTCGTACTAAAATGTTTATTTCACATACGTTTTTCGTTTGTAGACGAATTACGTTCACAACACTATTTATGACGATTTTGAACCTATTTTAGTCTGCCGTATGTCTATTGCTATTCCGTTTCTGACAGTTTGACAGCTGGTCGGCGTTAAATGAACCTATTTTTTTAAACAGCGAACTTGTTTAAGGTCGCTCTTAATTAGTCCGTACGTAAATTAATTTCTAAAGTAAATAATAAGAAAGAAAGAAAAATCAGAAAATAACTTTTAATTTATATTTTAATCGACTGTTATAAAAAGTATACTAACTCAATATGTTTAAATAATTTTCAAAAATTATAAAATAAATATAAAGTTATGAAAAGAAAATTAATTTCATTGTAAAAAGCTTGGGGTGTATAATTAAAACATTTGTAAACATAAAGTTAGTATAGAAATTTGATATAAAAAGCACCCCACGCTTTTTTACAATGAAATTAATTTTACTTTCATAACTTTTTTTTTATTTTAGAATTTATGAAAATTATTTAAACATATTTTTAAACTATATTTTATTAGTAGATAGTTATATTTTTGTCTCCATTTTCAATCCAATAAAACTATACGTTCCGATAGTCCTAAATAAATAAAACAACACAAGTTTTCTCTCCACAAACAAAGCACACGCGCGATAACAGCGTAAGTTTGACGTTTTTTTTGTCATTCGACGCAGATGTTGTCATTTTCGGCGTAGAAACGAACTAAATTAGGTTCAAAACCATAGACACAGCAGTAAGTTAAAATTTAGTGACATTAACAGAAACGTTATAGCTCTTAGATAAAGACATGGACATAATTTGTAAAATTTTAGTCCATCACTAATTAGGTTCGGAGAGAAACGCAATCGGACCCAGTAACTAATTATTTTTATAATATGGAAGATAAATGAATAATGAATAAACCCTTTTTTAATCCTAACGTTTTGACTTTCTACAGGTTAGGGAAAGCAATGGTCGAGATCCATGTACTTCCTTCACAATATTTTATTCGCGTTCCTTATTGTTAAATTAACCCTTAGATTTCAATAAAGATGAGGGACTTTACTGAAACCGCCCCGTCGACTTCTTGAGATAGCGTAAAAGACACCGGCCTTAAGTAATCTTTTTTCTTAATTTTATGATGACGACAGCTGATTTATTAACGATGAAATATGATGATGAAAAATTACTGAAACTTCCGTGTGGATTTCTTGAGAGGGCGTAAAAATACCCTTTTCAACGTTTTGTTTCACCTGCCAATAGTCGTTCTTATTCACAACACTTAATGGTTGATATACAACTATTAATTAACACTAATAACTGCCACAATACAAATTTTAACAAGAAAAGCTGGTGAAGACCGAATGGTGCAACGATAGTGATAATGCCTTTCGCACGAATACGACGGTCCTGGTTTCGAATCCAGGAAGGGGCAGATGTTTGTCTGATAAATACATGTTCAAGGCACTATATTATTTATATAGCATTATATGAAAAAAATGTATATCTATCCGTTACCCTAGTGTCCATAACACGAGTTTTATACCGCTTATTTTGGGTTAGACTGATTGATTTAAATTTTGTAAATATTATTATAACTATAAAAGCCAAAGTAGTGAAAAGTTCTAGTCATGACATACGTCATATTGACTTTAAAAATCATAAACAAAAAAGATATTAAATATATACAATAAAAAAACAATAAAGTTTCCTTCCTACTAATTATTTTCTACTATTACGTAATCTTACTCAATTTTATATCCATTGGCTTGGTGAAGAGTCCATTAACATCCAGTCACCATCATCTCAGCTGAAAGACGTCCAGGGCTGGACAGCTTTCCACAAATGGGTGGTTTGTCAAAACTACCGAGACCAGGCCAGCGCCATCTCTTCACGTTCAAACGTGAGTATCAAACAATCTATGAAGAAGAAAGAGCTATGTAATTCTATAAGATATAAAATACGCGTAAAAAACAACTACACCTCCGAGCCCTCAGGTGGGTTTCAAACCCACGACCTTTCGCTATCCGGGCGAGTGCTCTGACAGGCGTATTCTATATCTTATAATAATAATAAATAAATATTTTTTACATTCACACCAATTAGCCTAGCCCAAAGTAAGCACAGTAAGACTTGTGTTATGGATACTAGGCTAACGGATAGACATAGATTTATCATACATAGATATAAATAATATTCATAGAAATACATACAAACATCTGCCCCTTCCAGGATACGAACCTAGGACTATCGGTGCGAAAGGCAGCATCGCTACCGTTGCGCCAAATGGTAGTCATTTAACCATGACGACCATTTCTTTACTTAAGTATTAACTTAGCAAATTCAAAATGTTTATTTATTTATTATTATGTTGTTTATTTGTTTGTTGAATTTGAATAATAGTTTTTTTTATTATTTAAATGGGTTCTCTTTTGGTCCCAATTAAGCCCAGGGGCCAAGACAGAATCCACGGTGGAACGAGAACCTAGAAGGTATCCATTCACCCTGGCTGTAAAAACGGTCGCTTAAAATAAAACAGGTTTGGATATTAACTTTAGAGATAATATCATCGAAGATAAAATAAAAGATGGCATTAAAATTCTAATAAATTAAATGCGTGTGTTTTATGTTTTGATTCGTGCACAGAAGTATTATATTATTATCTTTTATATTAATTTGCATTAACAACCTATTTCCGGTTCACTCTGACACATGTTGTGATTGTATATATTTTTCATAAAACATAATATCACTTTGAGTTAACACATTGTTATGTCCGTGGATCTGGTCGTGCGATTATAATGTCTTCCTCGTTTTTAAGTAATTATATGATAGTTATTATGTCTTATTAAAATGAATATGCAATTTCCCGTTGGTTATATTAATAGATGTCAATGGTCATACTGTTACAGTTCAACTGTATTATTAATAAAAGACTCAAAGGATTATTAAACTTATTTTTCAAGTTCTACATCTTTTGGTGCATAGAGGGTGAATTTTTTGTTTTTTTATGGAAACGCTTGACCGCTATCTCGCCTGATGGTAAGCGACGATGCGATCTAGGATGTAACCCGCCTGCCTAGAAGATACCTATCCCTCATGACTTGAAGACCCCTACATTGTATTTATCAGTAAACACAGACTCAGGCAAAGAGTTTCACTCTTTAGCGGTACGGATTACAAAATTGGAACCAAAATGTAAAGGAAGTTGCGCACGCAGCATGCAAGGAAAAAGCGACACTATGAAGTTAGCTGTTAACTTCAAGATATTTCATTTAAAATTTTAATAAAAAAGTTTAACTTATGCCTCGCGTACATAAGTACACGCGTGCCTTTTTTATTTGTATTTTGTCTTTTTCTTTCAAATTCAAATCATAATTCGAATGATATCGACAAAATACGTTTTAAATTAAATTAGATTAATAAATTGTTTTTCCGTCTGAGAATAACTTGTAGGTCGAGTCGATCGATTCTATTATTTTTTTATTAAAATACGATAGCATTCCAAAATGCAAAAAATTATAAATATCATGAAATTAAATAGGTTTGTTAAGCGATTGACTTTCTTTAATAAAATTCAGTTAACTGAGATTTATAATTTTTTGTATTTAAAAGTCTAGTACGTACGGAGACTGTAGCGATACTAACTTCCTGGGTTCAAATCCAGGAGGTAGGTGTTTGTGTAATGAATGCGAGCAATTTTTATCTTATATGTTTGCTTATCCGTTACCGTAGTATCCATAATACAAGCCTTACAATGCTTACTTAGAGCTAGGTTAATTGGTGTGAACGATATAAATATTATTATTATAAAACTAACTGCACCCGGCATGATTTGCAATGTTTTTTTTTGCTGATTATACATATAAACCGTCCCTGGAATGCATACAACAATTTAACAAAGTTTCCTGACAATTTTATCAATGGTTTCGGAACGCATAGAGAACAAACATCCTCACCTATGATTTTTTCAACACATTGTTATGCGCATAGCTCCTGCATTAAAACACCAGTTTGAGTAATAATTATTTTTTAATAAAGTGTAGATCGGCCTGAGTTTGTGAAGAATTGCACCATTTAATAGTTGAAAGAGTTTATTACCCTTTTGAAATGCAATTTAGGAACGAACGCAGAGAATATCCGTTATTAGGAATCTGTTGATTCTTTTTGGGCGGGAACCTTGTTTAATAAGATTTTACGGAATGGATTGGTGTCTTTTTAGTCATGATTTCTGATTGAGTAATTTATTTTCTTAATAAGTTATGATGCATGATGATGAGAGCTGATCCATAAATGTTAGATGATCAATGAATCACCAATGAATATGAAATACCCCTTTCCCTAGGTTTCAGTAAAGGTGTGGAGTTTTACTGAAACCTCTCCATAAACTTCTTGTGAGCGCAAGAAAAGACAACTCCCGCGGCTTTATTTCACTTAATGGTTAATAAATCTACCACAACTACACTCAAAAACTCAAAAAACAATACAAAATTTAACAAAAAAACCAAAACAACTATAGTAACGTTTCCCTCTCCCGCCAAAAGTCCACAAACACCTTAAGGAAGGTACACAGAAATATATTCCTATATAATGCTTATGTCACACGCTATAAAAAAACATTATCAATTTAATTATATTACTTTTTAATTACTTTACCTTATTTACCGTACGAAACAACTCATTACAGGCAAAACGCATTTAGTTTTAGAGCATGTGCGTCATTTAATGTTTTGGCAAAAACAAGTGCGGATATAGACTTATTCAACACCTCAGTTTCTAGATTGAAACGTATCCTCAATGACAAATTCTTTTTGGGTATCGAGTAATTCACTGTCTCTTTGTGTTCGTTTAATTGTCGAATGACTTATCTGAATTCTGAAATCTAGCATAGACTTATTTTATTCATAATTTGATACATATTTATATCTGTTTTAAACTTTGTAACGAATATATATTGTTTATTATAGTAGAAAAAATAGTTACAAAAATTCAACAGTTAATTGCTTTAAAAATAAAAAATATAATAAATTCATAGCGGTCTCTTCTTTCTCGATTGAAATTGTTACATTTGATGTGGAAGATACAAAAGAGACTTTAAAAAATATATGAATTTTGATAATTTCCGACACTAGGGGATAATTATTTACATATATAGCATTTTATGTATAATCACGTGTATTTACTCTATCTCAGAAGGACAAACAAGATTACGATATCATAGAATATATTAAAGGGATATTTGTCACGTTTATCGATAGTATCGTGTTAAAATGTCATCTCGGTGCATCGTGAGTGGCGTAAGTACCATGTGCGGTAAAGTGTGAGGTGACATGTGATTTAGTAAAATACTTCCTGCAGCGCGATGATGCATGTTTAGGGTCAAAGATATAATCCTAATTATATTGTGACAATACTTTGTGTGTGTGTGTTTATTACCATATTGTCAGTAAATATATACTCTAAAAACACAAATTTGTTGTTTGTGTGTTTGTCTGTCCGCTCTTTTCCATTGTATCAATAACGTTACCATAGCACCGCGTTACCATAGCAACGCGTTACCGGGTCAGCTAGTATATACTCTAAGAACACAAATTTGTTCTTTGTAAGTTTGTCTGTCCGCTCTTTTTCCATTGTATACGCGTTACCATAGCAACGCGTTACCGGGTCAGCTAGTAAAGATTATTTCTATACATCCGAAACTACTCAATCGATTTTGATGATTTTATTTTCATTTTGCTTGATTTGTTTCGACTTAGGATAGGTTTCATCATAATTTATACCACAGCAACGCGTGGCCGGGTCAGCTAGTTATATATAAAATAAAAAATAACATATATACATACGCCTTCTCGCAAGGGTAGACAAAGATCATGGATTACCACTTACCACTATCCTCACATACATTTCTTGCTACTTCAACTCTCATTTATATCTAAAACATTTTTTGTATTTTTAGAAAATACAATACACTGTTTCATGCTTCAGCCGGGATATGGACCTGTAAACTCTCGTTATCCGGGCAATTGCTCTTCCGATTGAGCTATTGAGCTTGACCGACCTACTTGACTATTTTTTTTAATCACGCTTAACTGCTATCTCGCCTTTTTGCTTTGCTTTTAACTTGTCCTTTTTGGTAAACAATCTTAGCACAACTTTTTAACAAAATCACCCATTTAAAAATAAAATAATAACAAAGTCAATAATCTATTACAATCAATCGTTATTATAGACTGAAACCTATTGAATCTAGTTATCAGTTGATTTTTAATGCTGCATTTTCAATAGAAAGGAGTGCCAAGATTGTTTACCAAATAGGAGAAGTTAGGATGAACAGACTGTAGGATGTGATGCTCCTGCCTAGAAGATAACTATTCACTCGTGACTTGAAGACTCCTAAATTGTATTTATCAGAAAACAGACTCAGGCAGTGTCCAAAAGTATACTCTTACAAAATTGAACAAAAACGCTTATTGCGACTTTTTGGTATCAACCTACCTAATTTCAAGTGTTCTTTAAGCTGAAGTATGAATGCCATCTTTTCATAGTTCTAAGTAACTACCTATAACTTTACTTGTATTAATATTACTAGTGCAAAACAATCGATAAAGGAGAAATGTATATTTTTATATGTATATTTTTATATGTATATTTTTAATTATATAATAGAAAATTGATGAAACAACGCTGGCCTACAGCTTAAAATTAGAAAGATACTAGAAAATTTCGACGAGTGTTCACAAGGCTCGGTAACTCAATTGGGAGAGCATTGGACCAGATTTCCAAAGGTTGCAGGTTCGATTCTCGCCTGAGAATTCACTTGTGACCCGAGTCGATTTTCTTATTATAATAATTTATCTTATAAAATGCATTAAATATATAAAAATGTTTGTTTTTATATGTTTTTTATAGTATCTGTGATACTTATAGATTTTGTTATTTTTATTAACAATTACTTTCGATATAACAATGGAGCAGAGAAATATTAAAATAATAAAAAATAAGACAGTTGCAAATATATTTTTTTCAAATTAACGAAAGTTTGATCAACATTATTTTTGACAAAAACTTATTATATAAAAAAATATTCATTGTAAGTCATCTAAATTAAACATCATAAATCATTGCTTGTTAATAAGATAGAAAATTTGAATAATACAATATCTTTAGGCATACATATCATCAAAATTGCAATTGGAAAGCTCACACAATGATGTTAGTTAGGAAACATGACAAGTACTTTACGTTTTAAATATAATAAGATAAGTAATTTCTAGAGAAGTGTTTCCCAAAGTGGCCTTGCAGGTTTTCGTCGACCCCTGGGGGTCAACTGCAAGGGGTTAATGACGGTGAAAAAAGTGAGTAGCACTATTCTAGTTGAGAAAAATGTATTTGAAGTTGATGAATTTAAAAAATCAATATCGTTAAGGAGGCTCTACCCAAAACCAAAGGAAGGAAATTGGAAATGTGTTGCAATATTTTTTTTCATAAACTAAAGCATTACAATAATAATCGCACTGTATTTCGCACCTACGGTCCTGGGTTCGAATCCCGGAAGGGGCAGATGTTTGTGTGACGAATAAGCATTTGTAACTGAGTCATGGGTATTTATATATATTTCCATGATATGTATGTCTATCCGTTACCCTAGTATCTATAACACAAGCCTTACAGTGCTTACTTTGGGCTAGACTAATTGGTAAAAATGAAAGAAATATAATTATTATTATTAAACTAATTACATAGTCATATTGCATCGCTATAAATAATCATTATTAATAATAATAATTGTGATTGGTCTGTCATTGCTATATAACTATCGGCCCGTACCGGCTTCGCACGGGTGGAAAAAATTCTTTAAATTTTTTCTATTATTAAATATTTTCCGTTAGCGCCATCTAGTGTCCGGTAGACGAACAACGCGTTGCTATGGTAACGTGATTGATACAATGGAAAAAGAGCGGGAAAAAGAGCGGACAGACAAACAACAAATTTTGGTCTGTCATTGTTGTATAATTTGGGGGCACGCTTCCTTTAGCTTACTTCGTTCCGTCATGTCTGAATCGCAAGTGAACGTTGAAGAGTTTTCTTTTCCGATATATATGTATTATGTATCGTATATGTACGGATAACCGTTACCCTAGTATCCATAACACAAGCCTTACAGTGCTAACTTTGAGCTAAGCTACTTGGTGTGATTGTAAGAATTATTATTAATATACACACATTATGAACTTTGTAAGGCACAGCAAATTAGGAAGGGAGAGCAAATAGGGTTTATTTTTCATTTATTAATTGAAAAGGTAATTTAATAATAAAATGTTATTATTAAGATAACCCTTAATTCGACAGATTATTTTTTATTTAAATTTGTAAAATTGTTACTAATTTTGGTTCTTAGCTTGTAGGGGACCCTAGAAAAAATATATTAATAAATCTACCTATTTCAATTTCCTGTTACAATTACAGCACCCAGAAATCTAGATATATGGACTAGTTTTCGACGGAGATTTTTTTTCATTCAACGGGAAGTGAACTGCACGACGTCGAATTAAGAGTTAATCGAATTTATTTTTTTAAATGAAAATCATAAAGCAATAGAAACCTTTTGATACAACGATCGTGATCCTGCCTTTCGCATCGACGGTCCTGGGTTGAAATCCCGGATGGGGCAGATTTTTGTGTAATGAATACGAGCATTTGTACCAGACATGGTTATTTCTATATATTTCCATAAATATTACATATCTATATATCATATATGTATGTCTATCCGTTACCCTAGTATCCATAACACAATCCTTACAGTGCTTACTTTGGGCTAGGATAATTAGTGTTAATGTAAGAAATATTATTATTATTATATTTTAAGACGTTATTCAAATCAAATCAAATCATTTTCAAATTAAATCATTTTATTCTGCAAGTAATATGATACAATCAACAGATGTTATTACAAATAGTCACCAACCACTTGTGTAGTGGTTACAAATAGTCACACCAAATATTTGGCAAGCAGAATTTATAAAAGTAATTTATAAAAATACACATCTTATCTAAATAATAAAAATAAAAAAAACATAAATCAAACCTTTTTTCGTTCAATTCATATACAATTCAATCTTTATATTATAACTAGCTGACCCAGCCACGCGTTTCTGTTTATAAATTAAAATAAATCCTATCCTATCTTTTAAGTTAGATCAAATAACAGATAGTTACGAAGTTTGACCAAAATCGGTTAAGTAGTTTAGGAGTCCACCGCGGACAAACAACGTGACATGTAATTTATATATATGTCGAGGGGAACGTCAGGATTTTGGTCCGAACCTTCCGATATCACATGGGCAGAGTAGAAATCGTGCACTGAGAAGATGTTGTAATTTTTGGACACAGTATTAAGAACCACGTAGCATGTAACAATAAGGTACTTAGCGAAACGTAGGACAGTTCCGTGACGATGTCTACGCTTAATGGCGACTCGATCCAAAGTGAATCGGAGCTCGCATGTTGACAGCATCACGACTCTGTCGAAGCGCGGGAAATCG
This sequence comes from Calamotropha paludella, assembly GCA_927399485.1. Classification (NCBI taxonomy): domain Eukaryota; kingdom Metazoa; phylum Arthropoda; class Insecta; order Lepidoptera; family Crambidae; genus Calamotropha; species Calamotropha paludella. The sequence continues at coordinate 3,356,825 of OV656822.1, forward strand.
TAGTTTCTTATGTTCGCCGGCTAGAGGGCGCGCTTGCGTTTAGTTTAGTATCCGTACTCATGACCGGATACGACATCGTAGTTTCTTATGTTCGCCGGCTAGAGGGCGCGCTTGCGTTTCGTTTAGTGTCCGTACTCATGACCGGATACGACATATATTAAAACTAGCTGACTCGGCCACGTGTTGCTGTGTTATAAATTAAAATTAAAACTATCCTTTCTCTTCAGTTGGGACCAAATTACACATAAATACCAACTTTCATCAATATCGGTTGAGTTGGTGAAGAGTTCACTGGGAACATAGGTACATTGTGACACTAGATTTTTATATATTAAGAAGATATTGCATTCATAATATATCTAAATGTCTATTTATAGATCAATACAGTCTAGTATTATAATCGCACGGTGAAAAAATAATTCTTAATTTCAATGCATCAAATGCTATAACTTAAAAATTAAGTGTCTATTGTAATTATCATTTGAAATTGTTAAGTTCCGCTCAGTTCTTCCGCAGTGAGTCGGAAACTGGTCATCATTAAAATAGTATTATGGGTAATTATTTAGCGACAACTCGCATATCTTGTATTATTAATAATAATATATTTATTAACAATCTTCGTTGTACCTTGTCCTGTATGTAAAGGTAGCTTCTTTGCTATCATTCATTTCCTCATTATTTAAATGAAGTGCCTTTAATAAGGTTTCATGGTCTTGTGATTTTAATCCTACTTCTTTTTCAGAACTGTAAAAATAATTTACATGTGTTTTTATTTTTATTTTTTGCATTCACAATGCTATATTTGTATAAGATATAAAATACGTGTGTAAAAAAAATAAAAATAAAACGCACATAATTATAGCTGGTTCCATCTTAATCGATTGTTGAATATTTGTAAAAAGATTACTTTCGATGTTGAAGTTAGCGTTCAACATTGGTGGAACGATACTAGCTCATAGTAGAAATTGAAATATGTTTGTAAAATTCGACACGTTTGCCAGCGTCTCGGTAGCTCAGCGGTCAGAGCACTCGCCCGGACAGCGAAAGGTCGTGGGTTTAAATCCCACTTGAGGGCTAGGAGGCGTAGTTGTTTTTTTCACACGTACCTATTTTATATCTTATCTTAAAATAACTTACAGTTACTGTAGAAGTTCTTTAAAATAAGCATTTCGGGAATCAAGAATTCAATAAGCAGTCAGCAGTTGAATTTGGTTTTGTTTTGCGTTCTCTTTGCAGTATTAGAGCTTTTTTCTATATAAAATAAGAAAATGTTCCTTTTCCCGTGAAAGTGTTGCTTTTTGAGCTGTCTCATGTTACTTTTAAAACCTTCAGTGAGGAACAGGCACAAATCGGCCTGCCAAGATGCTTACGTTTGGTGCGCACGGTGAAAACTATGTATCTTTAAATAGTAAATTGGGTTCAAGGTCATTTGAACTGTACAAACACTACGTTTTCTTCCCTAGGTTTGGTGGGTTGAAAAACACTGGCCACGCACTAGCTGAAAATTCGTTAGGGGCGCATTTCGAGCCGTCGCCGCACCAGATGAAAGTTTATGATTTATATGCCGCAGTTAAGGTGGCAACACTTATGAAAAATGTCGGATAAACATGATTTGTAATATATATGTTTTCTTCAACATATTACAATCCTTGCGATTTATTTATAAAACAATAATATTTAGATTACTTCCTTTAAAAAACAAGCAAAATGCACCACCCGTGCGTAAATATATGCAGATATAGCAGACAACCAAACAGTTCACTTCACCAACTACTTTACATGTGTATCGCCCTCACACGGAGCATCATCAGGAGCTGTTATATCGTGCCATATAGCGCAAATTTTGCTCGGTTTTTCCAAAATAAGGTAGATTTTTTTTTTATAAATGGATATGGATAACTGCCATGTGACGGCTGGTTATCTTAAAAACATATCTCTTTTACTTCCCCATACATGTCTGTCGATTTCGGGTACTTTTGACCGTGTTGGTACCGATTCTAATGCTTGGGATTGGCAAAAGAAGCCAAGAAGAAGAAACGAATGTAGAATTACGCAGAGGAAAAGAGACTTTAAGAAGTAGGTAAATCTGGAGTGACTATGATGGACAAAATATCGAATGATGTCATAAGAAAGCAGTGTGATGTGGAAGAAGATGTAGTGATAAAGATAGAAAAAGCGATGCTTAGATAGTTTGGTCATGAAGAGAGGATGGGCGAAAGAAGATCGACTCAAGTTTATGAGTCAAATGTGCATACTTGTCCATGCATACGTGACCAATTAGAAGATGATATAAAAAAGGTCAGGTCAATAGCACCCTTAATTGACGAGCTTGTATGAAAGGTCTGATGAGATTTGGAGAAACGAGAGAAATATGTTAGTATCATAGAAAGTGGAAATCTGTGTTCTCTACGGGGAAAACGCGTGGTTGTATATATGTACAAAATAGCCATACTCCTTTAGATAACATAGGTTGAGCAATACGCCAAACAAACAAGAAAAAGGTATTTGAATAAATCACTTTTTTACGGATTTTGCGCATATTTTATTTTATATTTGATCCTGACGTTTCGACTCCTTTACAGAAGTTGTGATCACAGGATCAGACATCCATAGATAATGGTAAACTAAGATAATTTAAACTATAATTTTAACTAAATAAAATGTAAAAATAAAACAGTTTCATTTATATAAAATATTAACAATTAGGAACGTGCCTGATTAAAATATTGTGAAGGTATTAGAAAATACATGACAACCATTATCTTAGTCATCCTCTGATCACGACTCCTGTAAAGGAGTCGAAACGTCAGGATTAAATATAAAATAAAATATGCGCAAAATCCGTAAAAAAGTGTTCTATTCAAATGTGTAATGTGCGCGGAAGTGTAAGAACTAAATAAGAAAAAGGTAATTATAGATAGAAAAAGTATGTATAATATGTCCGCAAGTTGAGTTAAGTAATGGTTGTAGTAATTAACAATTGTCATTAGACAGAACATTAGTTTTATCAGACAAAATCTGATGATTGTACGTTAAATGATCTCAATGTATTATCAAGTCTTTTTTTGTTTTCAACTATATTAGAATAAAAAACTTTTTTTCGATTTTTTTTCCGCATATTTTATTTTATATTTAATCCTGACGTTTCGACTCCTTTACAGGAACCTTGAGTTAGGGTAGTCTCAAATGAGTACACGAGTTAAATCTTCCGCTGTTTCCGCAGTCGTTATGATAGTAGATAGTGAGTATTTCCATTTCCCAAATCCTATTTTACAATGTACAAATTGTAACACTGAAAGTGTAGTGCGTTGATGTCTTTTCCTTGAGGAAAGTATTATTTGATATATTTCAATGCTAAAGAATTAATTTAATTAACTGATTGATTTTAATACTTTTTATGAAATAATGTTGTATGTACATACTATATAAAAGATGTAATTCAAATCCCTATTAAATATTTATAACCTACCTCCGCGCAAGTGTAAAGCTGTTTTGAACAAGTGCCTTTTAAGCCTCAATTATGATGATGTCGAGTCCCTTGTCAAATGAAACGATAAATCATATACATATTTATCTTCTTCATCCATACATAAACACACACACACAAACACACACGCACTCACACACACACACACACAAATAGCAAATTTAGTAGATTTTTTTTTATGTGTAATTTGTTACTTTTTAAATTTGTTTAATAAAAAAATAAGTAAGTTTGATAAAGTTCGAGGTGAGTGCTAATAACTGCTACACAGTCCTAGACTAATCTAGTTATTAACGTTAATAACTAGATGTTATGTAAATTCTTATATTGCAAATGAAGACTATTATTATTATTATTTTAAAGGTCAAAAGTACCCTTTACTGACGACTTGTGTGAAAGGTCAGATGAGAGTTAAAGAAGCGAGAGATGTAGTAAGGATCATGGAAGGTGGAAATCTTTGATTTCTGCATACCACTGTGATGAAATGGCGTGATTATTATGTATGTATGTATTATTTTAAAACTAATGTAAACTAAAAGTAAGGTTTGACGTTAGAAATAGTTTTAATAAAACGTTAGTTATAACATTGTTAATAAATAATAATAATAATAATCTTTTTATTCAAGTAATTACATTAACTCATTTAGTTAGAAACAATATTGCTTAAAAGCTATGTTAGTACCCATTTTTAATTATATTGATATTTATGTGTGTGGCATGCCATAAAGCTTTTGTTTCCTTAAGTACAATTTAAAATTAATTAAATGAAATAATAAATGTTACCATCTAATTAATATTTTTATAACTTGACTGAGGTGGAATTACAGTGATACAAAAATTATATCGTACACCAAAATAAAAAAAAATGTTCACCTATTGTACTTCACAAATAAAGAATTCTATTCTATTCTAGTAATTTACATCTAACGTAACCATTTATTGTCTAGTAAAAAAGTTAATAGGACTATACAGTTTAAATATTTCAGTTAGCATTTCTCTAACAGCGGATATTTTCAAAAAAATCTCCTTGGACGCCCCACTCTATGAAAGCGAATGTTTAACCGCGTGGGGGTTACGGCGGGTCGCCAGTCGCTCGTCCGCCGTCGCCTGCGCATCACGCGTCGCGCGGCTCAGTTTTCCGATACGGAAAAAATCTGTCGCGTGTGACGCGGACGCCACAAAAAAAAAAAAACATTCAAAAACCTCCTTTCTGTGACCTCTTTGCAAAAAATACTCTATAGTGTAAAAACCTTTTTTCCCAATTTAACACATATAAAATATATTTTTTTATTGTTCTTTTTTTACAAAGTGATGGATAAAGTGCATGGCTGAAAAGTTGAAAGTGTCTGTTTCTCCTGCCCCGGCCAACCCTCTTTCTGAAATCGGGTAAGTTGTATAAGAAGTTGCGTAATTGTGTCTGAAAGTCTTGTGTTTATGGTCAAATAGATTCGATGTATTTTCTCTGTGAATTCAACTCGGTTGTGTAAGTGTAACAATTTCAAATATCACTTGTTAAAGTTTTATCAAAAGAAAAGTTCCTTTATTTTAATAACATTTTAGTGTTACAGATATAGAGTCTTATAAATTAAACCCAATCATTGTTCAAAAGTCCAAAGTTTGAAACCAAAAATAAACTCTTACAAAATTTGCTTATTTTTCACACAAAAGTTATTTTGTGACATAATGTACAGTCAATAGCAGAAGTTATTATCTGAAAATTTTATTCATATAAGAAAATAAGTAAAAATTAAATGAAGTCAACAAAACTATAAAGATAATCTAATAATAACGGACAGCATAAAAAAATTGCTCAAAGTAAAATGTTATGTTTAATTTTCATTAAACTGTTTTTTATATATTTTAATGGCTTCAAATTGATGTAAGGTTAATCAAATCGACTTAACAAAAATCGTCAAAATCGTTTTGACTGTTGGCATTTAATTGCACTATTACAACTTAAATGCTATTGACTGTATGACAAAAAAAACAATAAAACGATATATCTATTAAGAAAAACCAAAACATCCAATTAATTTCACTAAAATTTATAAATAAAGACCGGACCAAAACATTCGCACAATGGAGACCCATAAGTAAATAAAATAAAAAGATTGTTTCCAAAAATAAATTGTTCTAATCAACAATGCTTAATCAAAAATATCTTTGAAAAATCGTATGTATTCTAATTCAGTATCTTGCTTTTGACCTTGCTTTTAACCCTGTAATTCTGAAAATTGTGGTCATTCTAATCTATTTCGTTTATAATAAAAATATTGCCTATATTCACACCAATGAGTCTAGCCCAACGTAACTGTAAGGCTTGTTATGGATACTGGGTAACGGATAGTCATACATATATGATATATATATAAGTAATAATCATAGAGAGAAATATAAATACCCAAGATTCAGGTACAAATGTTCGTATTGATTGCACAAACATATAGACTCGAACCCAGGACCGTGGAAGGAAAGGCAGGATCGCTACCCTTACACCAAACGATTGTATATTATAGAAACTGAGTTTTTAAACTTAAAATTTAACAAATAAACAACAACAAGTAGTATTTATGAAAGTTATTAATTTTTTGGTTTTATGGCCATTGAATTTACTTATCTCGAGTAAGTTAGAGTGTGTACGATCAACATCGTATTAATCACTAAATGTCAAATATTTTTAACTAAAATCATATAATATATTACAATTATTCTTTGAAATGAAGTGATGTGCTCTTGTGTAGTTATATAAACTAATTATGTGTCTACTAGTGTTTTAGGTAAGTTTTTTCTTTTTTATTGGATAAGAAAACGGTAAAAAATACACAAATTACTTGTTAGATTACAATGTGATATAGACTTATTTTGCAATCACCATCATTTACCATTTAATAAACTTAAAATATTTTTAAAACATCTCTTCCAAATAAGGTTTAGCTGCCAGTCCGGCTTTGTAAAAAAAAGTGAGGCGAACATATAAACGTAATAATTAAAAAAAATCTTACAAAACATAACATTTACGTACTTGACTGTACTGTTTCTTACATAAAATGTCAATTTTTTTTCTCAGAATCATGTTTGAATTATCTATTAATATTTACGCGGGCCTGAATGTTATAATGAGTTGTGTAAAATACAGGTCCAGTAAGTACCTACCGATTGTATCGCGATTCACGATTAATAGACAAAATTGCGTTCTATATTCTGAAATTAGTTATAAGTGTTTTGTAACGGTGTAAGCCGCGGTCAGATTTCCAACTGCACAAGGCTATTGGTTGTGCAAACACTTTTATTTATTCGATTTCGTGCGGATTTATAGATTTCCGTCTAACGCACTAGTAAGTTGAATCAGGACAAAATAATTTCTTGTAATATCTTTACAAAAAAAAAGTTAACTTACAAACTGAATATTAATTATAGCAATACATATAAAAATATACATATAGTAATCAATAAATTAATACATAAAACAGTCCGTTCTGCAACGTCAGTTAATTTAAAAATGTCGTCAAAAACAATTTTAGCCCAAAGAAAGATTATTTCGACTACTGTTAGAAGTAACAGGGAACCGATTTTTTTTTGACAAAGGAACAATTCTTTTATTTTATATATTTTATTACCATATTTAACTACTAATATATAATATTATTAAAAAATATTAAAAAAAAGTTTTTATGTAATTTGCCAGTTTTCGTATTGCCCGCACTACGTATTGATAGAGGTTTTAAATCGCTTGCTATGACGTAAGAAATTTATATAGTGAATATAAACATTCTGACAAGATAAAGAAAATAGATTCAATGTTAATTAAATTCGTCAAAAATGGAAAACTCAGCTGTTGCAACAGTTCCTTGTTCGGTTTGCCAAATCCGGAAGGTTCGATTTAAAATTTTGTTAAAAAAAATTATGTTAAATTTTTAAGTTATGCAATATTATTCTTTGTCATTACAAACAACAATACACAAGCTTGTATTAAATAAAAAAATACTTGAATAGCATAGAGTTCTAGTAGTATTTAATTCTTAAAGCTACTGATATTATTTGCGGTCAAATATTTACAATATCTATGGGCAAGTCGATAAAAGCAGATCAGTAGAACTTTCAGGGACCAAACAAAAGATATCCCGAAAAAGGTTAGGTCATAAGCATTCTTAACCAATGAGCTTGTACGAAATGTCTATTCAGAGTTAAAGAATTAGAAGTATGTTAGGATCGTAGTAATGTGGAAATCTGTGAGCTCTGACTACAGACTACGGGAAAAAGACGACAAAAATAAAGAAAAACCTCTTAAATTCTTAAAATTAAAAAACAGACTGGTACAGACGACTTATCAAAACCACTCAAATCACAGTCGATTTATAACCTAAAGTCTAACATACAGAGTTTGATTTTACACTACACTAGACTTTATGTGATGGCCATATACGCTCTTCGTCGTCGAAATATAATCTGTATATTTGATAGCTTCCAAGAAAGTATTTGTATAATCAAAATATATAAATAAACTAGCTCACCCGGCCACGCGTTTTGTGTTATAAATTAAAATGAATACTATCCTATCTTTTAAATTAGATCAAATAATAGATAGTTACGAAATTTGATCAAAATCGGTTCAGTAGTTTCAATGTTTATAACATACATCGTGACACGGGATTTTTATATATATGAGATATGCTAATATTATACGTTTTTTTCCATAATATAATAATTGTTTTTAACATCAAACAATAGTGAACTTTTGTCATTTAAAAGCCGATTAAAATAATATCTGATTAAAAATGTGAATCAGCAATTTAATATATATTTGGTTAATGTTTAAAATTATTAAGTGTAATTATTAAAATTATGTTTAAGTAAAAAGCTATTAAATCTATTCGATTGTTACAATTAATTTATCTGATTTATAATTAATTACAAATTAAGTCTATCATTGATATTATTAACTGAATAAGTAGAATTTTATATAACCACACGGTATTAATTGTAAAAAACCGGCCAAGTGCGACTCGCGCACAAAGGGTTCCGTACCATTGACTAGGTTAACAACAGTAGGTATACAAATTTCATATTATTTGTTTTTTATGTAAAAATACAATTGAGTATTTCAAGTGCTTACCTATTGCCATTATTGATATCGAGCAAAAAAGGGCAAAAAAATTGCGTTTGTTGTATGGGAGTCCCCCTTAAATATTTATTTTGTTTTGTTTTTAGTATATGTTGTTATAGCGGCTATACAAATACATAATTTGTGAAAATTTAACTGTCTATATATCGCGGTTCTTGAGATACAGCCTGGTGACAGACAGACGGTCGGACTGACAGCGAAGTCTTAGTAATAGGGTCCCGTTTTACTTAAAATTACATTAACTTAATAAATTGAACACCGGTCAATGTACCACAGAGTAGAGACAGATGTATTTATAGACCAGTGACAAATTGTATGAAGGCGTGAAATTAAAATTCTACAGATAATAAATCCTAAACAGGTCAAGTTATAAACCAAACTCTGTAATGCAAATATTTTTTTTTATTTGAAAATAATAGAAGATAATGTTTATTATAGTATCGTAAAAATAAATCATGTGGCCTTCAAAGTTTTTATTAATTTCACATTGATTTAACTTTCCAAGTTATTTCAAGAAAAAACTTTAATTGACCGTGAATGTTGGTGTTTTATATTATGAAGATTATTTGATTTGCATTCTAAGTTGTCTCACTTACTTGTGTAGTCGTTAACATACCTTTGATCTTTTTTAGAGATGAGACTACTATCGTTCTCTCATATATGTAAACGTGCTGTTCCACAACATATAATGCTGGCAATTTTAATAGCCCTTCGGCTAATTATGATGTAAAATATTTTATCTATATTTTGTTTACTGTGAATATCAAACGAGCCAAAACCCCTTATAAAAAAAAAGAATATCAAACGATATTGTGTTTTAATTATTATTAATTATAGTATTACAAATTAATTTCAAACGGTCAAATCTTTTATCCATAAAATTTACGAATAATTCGCATTTATTTTTATGATGTTAAAAAATCAACAAAAAAACACTTGTTTTATATTTTCAGTTTTAGTTTTTTATAAAGTTGATAAAAAGCAGTAGTTAAATAAATTATTTTAGTTTTCTGATATACGGAAATAATAATAAAGCTATTAATATTCAGTAAATAAATATTGTTTTTATTAACATTGTCAGTAATAACTGTGTAATATTAGCCTTTTCAAGTTGTGTCGAAAGCATTTCCAATCCCCGTATTACCTTGCTGCTAAAGTGAATGGCTACCAATAAATAGAACTGTGTGAACAACTTGACAATGTTACGTACAAAACAGTTTTGTGTTTACATCCATGTGATGAGATCTCTTTCAAGTATAATTAAATGGTTCTTATTCCAGAATTAAAAGTTTGCTAACACTGATGTTATGTCACAGAAGGCTTTTGTTACAGTGCTGTCGAAACACGATGCCCTGCTGATTTTAAAAACGGTTTCAAATTAATTTAATTATAAAGTATACAACCTCTTTGGGTTCTATGTTAAAACTCTTTGGTATTTTTCGGGGAAAAAATACTAACCCTTAATAAACCTTTTTTAGTCAAACTCATTTTAATAATTACAACGAAATTGACAAAACAAATTTTTGATTAAAATATGAATATAAAACCATTTTTTATGAATAATATGGTTAGTTTACTAATAAAAAAAAAATATTATAATGATCAAAACCATTTTGCTTTATTTATACTATTTGATAGTCTAAAAAGCATTATTAAAGTTTTTATATTTAATTTGATCGGTTAGATCAAAATATGATGTAAAAAAGAAACCGTGTTGTTTTAACCATAGATTTTTTAATTTTCTAAGTTTTGGAAGTTTTTGTTTTTGATGGGTAAGACCAAGCTTCCTTTAAAAGGATAATACAGGTTGTTTGATGAATATCTGTTTAATCCCGAAAACAGTAGATAGAGCACCATGTATACAATCCAAGAAAACCTTTTATAGCATGAAAATCGCCACTTGAGTGTGAAAGAATATTTTTTTTATTCGTCGAAACAGCGTTGTAACTGACAACCCTGGTATTTTTGTTTTTTTTAAATTGTAAATAGGTAAGCTCTTGACCGCTATTTCGCCTGATAGTAAGCGATGATGCGATCTAGGATGTAACGCGCATGTATAGAAGGCATCTAGACAAGATAGAAACAAAGGACCAATACCAAAAAGCGATTTTCAAATTATATGATAACTTTCCAGGGTTGTGTGAAATGTACTCTTTTACTATAATTAAGAAAAAATGAAAATCATACAGGGCGAGATACTATGAGAGCAGATTGAGGAAGTATTTATAAATAACCAGTTGTCGGAATAAACATTTTTTTAAATATTATTATTATTATATTCATGATTATACAGGTATTACCGAATCAAGATAATATTATTAAACATCCTGTATATTTAATGAAGCAAAAACGGATATAACCTTCTGTAAGATATACATGAGATATATACCTATATTTCGTGTGACGCAGCCTATATTTATTCACGAAAACTACGGGCGTGTCAAAAACAATATTAGCTAATTTATTCTTTTTTGACGGTAATTTGTATTTTAATCAGGTTAATAAATTAGATTTCGATCAAAACACTGAATCGGAAATAGATTTTGTTTTAAAATTGTTAATTACTTTATTACTATTAGGCTTCCGACAAACTTGTTTTGTGTAATTTTTATACAAATGTAATAAAAAGCACTGCCCAGTTGACCGAATTTTTAATTTCTTACATCTCTATAAGTAATAGACACAATTTAATTTGAACAGGATATAGCCTTAAAGTAAGGAATGGCATACATAAAAAAGCAAATGTAGCGCTAAAACAGATCAAATTTTTCGTAAGAATTTTCTACTCCAAAAAAAAATAATGCAAGCATGTCTCTGTTTGTGTCTAGTCTGTGTGCCATCAATGGCGGTGTGCACTGTGGGACATCCATAGGTCATAAATCTTAAAAACCTGCTTTCTAGTTTTACATTTTATTCCTTGTCGTTACATTGGATAGTTGCGGTACCTTCTGAAACTATAAATAGGTCAGTAATTAGAGTGCGCCTTCATTATCTATTGTGCATTCAAAGAGAGCGCATCGCCAATCGTAAATACTGTTATCAGTGAGTCATTAAAAAGCGTGACGTCATTTGTTGTCATTGCGGGACCTGTGAGTGCTGTGTGTGTTTTTTCTGAAATGGATATCCAAGAACAGGGTATGTAATAATTAATATTTTTATTTTAATTGTATCTTAGTATATATTTTCTTTAGTATGTCATTGCTACGAGGCGACTTTTCTTGGAGTATTATATTTTAATATTCAAAGTTTGAATAAACTTTTAAATATGTTCCCACTCGCTCCGACTATGGAGGTATATTGCACCATAATCTTTAGACTTTCTTATCTTAGGAAAATTAAAACTTGGCTGCCCTTATCTGCCCTTTTGGCGATGACAAGGGTGCTACGGTTGCCAGATTATCTCGTAGCACTTGCTACGAAATTAGTTTATTTAGTCTTAGTGCTTTGTGTAGGTTTTGTGACTGAATTTTAACCGTTTTTTTTTGTTTTATGTAATTTATATATATATGCTCGTTTTCAATAATGACTCGGAAAAGTGTCGTCAAGTCCTACAAAGTTTGTTGACTACTCTGAACGATGCTGAGAACATTGATATTCATTATTTAGAGAAAATTGTTAATAATTTATGTAAAGCTATTGCTCGATTCTGGAAAAAATGTAATAGGGATAAAACCAAGCTTTTATATAAGAATTCCGATTGGTTTAATGTTTTTGAAAAAATTCAACTTGTGAAAAACAATAAGCAATGTACTCCGTCTGAAACGTCGCCGTGTCATTTTACGCAATGTAGTAAAAGGACTAAACGTCGGAGAGTAGCTGATTTGTCAAAGTCTGATGATTCTACTGTGAGTGCATTGCTTGATGTTTCAGACTGTTCATTCGATTCGTGTATATCTAGAGTTAGCACTGATGATGTCTTGTCACTTGTGACTGATGCTCAGTTGACAAAACATCAGTATTTATAAATTAAAAACTTTGTTAATAGTAAGATTTCTCCTAATGTATTACCATGTTACCAACAAATTACTAAAGCGAAACAGAAATGTGACCCTTCTAATATAACTGTTTCCGAGTCTTCAGCTGAAGTTGAATTACAAAGTCTTTTTGATCACACAGCTTCTCGAATCCTTGAATCTCAAAAAGAGGTCTTAGATCAGATTCCTGATGATTGTTTGTCTAATATCTCTTTACTTGGGAAATGGGGATTCGATGGCAGCACTGGACATAGTGAATACAAAAATTTTTTTTCAGATTCAACTTTAGAAGATAGTAGTTTGTTTGTAACATCTTATGTACCCCTTCAAATTATTGTAAAATTAGCTGAAGATAATTGTAAAATTTTATGGAAAAATCCTCGACCCTCTTCCACTAGGTACTGCCGTCCTATTCGATTTCAATTTTTGAAAGAAAGCACAGCAGTGTCTTTGCAAGAGGAAGCTTATTTTAAGGATAAAATTGAAAGTTTGCAACCTACTTTTATTCAGATCGACAATCGTGAATTGGTCGTTTCTCATAAGTTGCAGCTTTCAATGGTAGATGGTAAAATTTGTAGTGCTTTAAGTGAAACATCTACAAGTAGATGTTATATATGTAATGCTACCCCTAAAGAGATGAATAAAATAGACGAATGTTTACAAAAACCTGTAATAGAGAGTAGATACCAATTTGGATTATCACCACTACATTCTTGGATACGTTTCTTCGAATATGTTATTCATCTTTCATATAGATTAGACATAAAAAAATGGCAAGTTAGGCTAGATAGTGATAAACAATTGTTATCAAATAAAAAACAATATGTACAGTCCCAGTTTAGGGAACGATTAGGTTTAATAGTTGACAAGCCGCGTAGTGGTGGAAGCGGGACGTCTAACGACGGAAACACGGCCAGGAAGTTTTTTTTGGAATCAGCTGTATCTGCTGAAATTACAGGTTTGAATAAGGATCTCATAGATCGTTGTTGTGTAATATTACAAACGTTATCTTCTGGACATAAAATTAATGAATGCAAGTCTAAAGACTATGCATTACAAACAGCATACAGCCTGGTCGAGGAATATCCGTGGTATAGTCTTCCTGCTTCTGTCCACAAGGTGCTCGTACATGGATCAGATATTATAAGTTATGCATTGTTATCTATAGGAGAACTTTCCGAAGAAGCTGCTGAAGCGACAAATAAGAATATCAAAATTTATAGACGAAGTCACACTCGAAAAATGTCACGTGAAGTTACCAATCAAGATTTAATACAACGACTATTATTACATTCAGATCCTTATATTACAAGTCTTCGGAAACTTCCCCCTAAAAAGAAAAATACTCTGTCACAAAGTGTAATAGAATTGTTACATGTTTAATATTGTTAGAATAAGAATAATTTATTTGTATTTTGTTAGTTGTTTTGTTTTTTTTTGTATTTAATTAATTTTAATTTATTTATTTCTATTATTTTATTATAATTAAATAATGTTATCAATGTTTTGACTCTTATTTTATTTAAAATATATGTTTTACATTCCAATTTTTAAGTGTTTGTTCATGATAAATTTAGGCAAAAGTATGTTATTGTTTATATTTGTTTTTTACTGAAGTAAACGTTTTTTATTCCGTAAATACATGTACTTCTTTCATTTTAATGTTCCTAAAACACTTTCACAACTATAAGTCACTAAAATAATACAATGTATTGATAGTAACAGGACTTTAACTATTTATGACCGCCCTTGTATGGAGCGTGTCCCTCCGTGGTGTGTTAGTAACGTGGGGAAATTTCAGCTAAATAATGTTTACGAAAATAAAATAAAAAAGAACTAGTAAAAAAAAAACATTTAATTTTGTATTTTTTATAATATTCATTTCAAAAGTATTTTATTATATGCACCTATAAAAACTATATATGTATTTACACTTTTCCTCTCAATATGCGCACCCACTTTCTTCCTGCACATCCTTTTGTCTTTACCTACTCTTTTCACCCAAGGTTGCATGGAAGAGATTGCTGTTTAGCTATAAGCTCGTCTGTCTGTATACTTTTCTTTGTTATATTTTTTCTCTCTGTATCCTATCTGTGTGTGAATTAAAGCGTAATATTTTTAATGCAATAAAACTAAATAGCAGAACAAAAGTTCAGACAGTTTTGTAATTTTTCTAGTTTTTGGTTTGTGTAATGGTTAAAAATGAACTTATTATGAACTATCCACTCAAAATATAATCGGTAAATCGGTAAAAAATGTTAAACTCACGTCAGGACACGTGACTTGCTCGAAAATTCGCAAGATGGAGGGAGAGTAGACCGCCGGCGCGGCGTAAGTTAGTCTATTCACTTTGATAGCTAACTTCATGGTGTCGCTTTTTCGTTGCATGCTGAGTGTGCAACTTCCGTAACATAAAAATGTCACCCTCAATGCGCCAAAAGACGTTCATAAACTTTGTGTTCGCAAAATCATACCAATGTTTCACCTGTTTAACGATTTTTTGTCAAAAATTAAAGAAACGAACGGAAAAAACCTCTCGTCTAATATAATTTGAAATAACTCGTCAGCTTTATAAGCCGGTCGGTTGACAAACCAGTACTGCGACCTCTGAACTATACAGACATTTTGACCGGAGTTCGCTCGTGTGTTTTCGACTTTATTTCGACATGCACCTTCGCAAGTGGACGGGCTATAATTTTTTATTACCACGGTTTGTTGCCAAATGTTATAGTGAATCCTAACTATTATAGAGAACCTTTTGAATAGTGATTAACGAACGATGGCAATTTCGGTTCTATTGACATATTATATAATACTTTGGAAAATATTTCGAGCTTTCGTGTTGAATCCGCGATTGGTATTAGACAATCAATAACTTGATTACTATTAAATTATTTTAATAGGAAAATACTGGAAAAAATCAACTCGGCTCACAAGTGAATTCTGAGGCGAGAAACGAACCCGCAACCTTTGGAAGTCCGGTCCAATGCTCTCCCAATTGAGCTACCGAGCCTTGTGAACATCCGTTGTAATTTTCCAGTACCTTTCTAATACGCTGTAGGCCAGCGTTGTCTCATCAATGAGAGGAACATCCTCTTTCGAAAGAAACATTTTTACAAATGTTTGGACAATCGATTAAAATGGAACAGCCCTTTTTTATAATTTTATATATTTTTGATAACTATTGTAAACTAAATATACTTGTATAAAATATTTATTTATTTACTTTTTCTTATTAAACTTGAAAGGAATGAAATAGAGCTGTTTACCCATTTGTGGATCTAATGAGAGATTATTCAAACTATGTAGGATATACTACTCATAGTCAATGTGAGTGAAAGGGATAGAGCGATTTTCAATAACCGTAAGGTTTCAACACTCATAATAGCTCCCCAATTCCGTAAACGGATCCTTTATGAAATGCAATGTAGTGTTTACTTTAGTACCATCTCATATAATAACTAATACTTGGAACAACCTTATATTTATTAACCTTACCTTCAGTTTAATGTGACACAATAGTGAAGTAGTAAACGAATTTTTTTTCTTCTGAAGCTGATTGTACGATGAAAATCTGTTTTGGGAGCAATTACGGGTCGGATTGGAGTACTTTACGGATTGGATTGTGCCTAATAACGGCTCGCGAGTACACTTTGATCAACCCTATTAAATCTTTTCATTTCCAAGTAACCAGTTTATTTAAAGTTAAAATTAAATCCTCGCGTTTTGATGCCTTTTTGTGTTATAAGGTAACTGTGTTCATAGAATCAGCTATTAAATGTACTTTGATGTCTATTTTAGCGCGATATCATTTGGCTATTAGGGTAATCAAAATCTGTTAATAAGAAAAAGTTCTTAAGAATAAATTCCTCTTCTTCATGTTCCCCTCCGAACACTGAAGGTTGGACATCAGCATGGAAAACTCTTCGTTGTTCTGTACGAGATTTTTTTACGGCGGCAAATTCCACGAATAAATTAAAAAAAATATTTTTATTTATAATCACAATTTTTAATAAACTTGATTGCATGAAAGCATTAACAAATGTGATGTGATCAATCAATAAAATCAATTAATGTGGTGTGATCAGTTCATCACATCATTTAATGTGGCGTAATCAATTAATCTTCTTAGAAGGGATATCCCAAATAGTTTTGTCTGTTGTCAACATTTTGTACTAATGTACTTGTTTGCCAGTTATTGTCATGTGTAATAAAATATTAATAAGGTCAGTCGTTACTCTGCAATTGACCTGTTTGAATTATAAATCTGTTGTGTATTTAGAGTAGAATTGTACGATTGCCCTAAGTTCAACCAGACCGGTGTGTGCTATGCCTAGCACTGAGTGATATAAAACGACCAAATTTGGGAGACGAATCGACTGAACGTATTTTAAATTCAAGGAAGTTATATCTAACACAACCAAACTACTTATATAAGTATTGTAAAAGCTATGTTTCGTATATAATCTTGTGGAATATACGATTAAATATTTAATATATTGATTTGGAATTTTATTTTATCAATAGAGATAAAGAATTCATTTGTGAAATGGCCCGTTCTGACAGCCCTACCGTATTCCCGCCATTTTATAACAAGAAATATTTAACATGAGAAAACAAAACTTCTTTACTTTCAATGCTCCTTTTTCTGTTAATTTGCACTTTGCTAGTATATTTGGTGACTTAATCAGAGCATACGTTTATAATTCATGCTTAAAATTTTGTAACATTAAAAACGCCCCAATGGTAGAGGTAAAATCGATTTTATTCAAGTGGTTGTTTGTTAACAACTTACAAAGCCTCTACAGAAGCTCTTGTGGGTTGATGTTTTAAAAGTTATTATTATTAAAGAGTATTGTATTATATATACTTAGTTAAGATAGTGTCTTGCTAGTTTTATTATCATTCAATATAACTCGCATGTATAAATTTCTAATTAAATATATTTATAAAAATGTGTTACTTCTCTCTATTATAATAGACAGCCGGTTTCCAAATATACAGACTTGCCTAGTTTGGGGACCTCCGCTCGATTACCGATTTAACATAAAACTGAAGTACACATTGTTGGCATCATAAAACGGAATGCCTTTGCATCTTTCTTTTTTTTTATTTTCAAATGTATGTAGCAGGGACGTATACCTTTTCTCTCTCTTTGTCTTTTGCCATCTTGGTATGCATGGATTTTGTATATAATATTAAATAATTAATAAACAGTTCATGTTATATACTTGCAAATAATAACAAAAATCTCGACATTGTGTGTGCGCATTACTGATCACCAGTGGTCGGAGTAGGTATATTGATTTTAGATACTTGCGTCATGATATCATAACATGGACATGCATTTCTTCCGGAATGTACCGGAGTTTCCAAAAATTTGGTAAATAGAGTAATAAAATAAAAAACCATATGTAAGCAAACAAAATTGTTTATTGTGAATACAAATAATCATTATTACAGTTTTATTAAAAACAATTATTTTTAATCCTCATCGGTTACAATTTCTACATTTTGATTTTCTGTCTCTATACAATTAAAATAAATAACTATAATTTTTTCAATATTTTCGATTTTTAAGCTATTTCTTTTAACATCTAAGATCCATTTGTAAGTGGAAAATGATCGTTCAACATCTGTAGATGTCAATGGAGCGAATTTGAAATAAAGTTTCTGATTATTTGCTACGCTTTTTTCAATACTCTCGCTGTATTCTCTAATTGTATCTAAATCTGGATTTCGTTCCATAACTGATTCTATTTTATTTTTTATATTCTCATTATTGCACTCGTTAAGCGTAGCCCTTACTTGATCAAATACTAAAAGTGAATCAGCTAGAGATAAATTTTGTTTTTGTAACTCTTTTAGGGCTAGTAGTATAATAGAGTAATTTTCTTCGATATATTTTAAATCATTTTCTAAATTTTGTTTTTCCAAAATGTTTTTTGCGTTTCGTATGGCTATAGCATCAGAACTGCTCAAGCAGGATAAAACTTCTTTTATTTTATCTAAATGTTGAGCGTAGTAAGATGTTGCCTGTAACCAAGTACCCCATCTGGTAATGACTGGTTGCGGAGGCAACGGTAAGTCAGGATATTTTTCTTTTAAAATGTTTACCCTACTAGGAGCCTTTAAAAATACTTTTTTAACATTTGATATAAGAATATCAATATCGTTGTATTCTGACCTTATCTGCTCACTTACACGATGAAGAGCGTGCGCCAAACATGTCACATGCTTCATTTCAGGTAAGTAATGTTTTAAATTTCGCCCTGCAGATAGCATGTACGCGACACTGTCAGTGCAAAGCATTAAAATATTGTCAACTTTCGCTTCAAAAGTGTTTTGCCATAAATTTTCTAGACATTGCAGTACAAATTGTGTTATTGTTTGTCCATTTACTGCTGTTAGCATTTTACAAGCAATCAAATAAGGCCGGCCTGCACTATTACTAGGATGCAATGGTTTTATTAGGAAATTGACTATGTATCGACCAAAAATGTCTGTTGTCTCATCCAGCGATATCCATAGTTTCTCATTTTTATTAATTTCATAAATCGAATTGATTTTATTCCTATAAAACTTCTCCAAATAAACTTTTCGTAACTGTGATTCGTCAACCACTTTACGATTGGTACAAACGCAACAACAAGTACTGCACATATATTTCTGAAAAAACTCTTTGAACGCTGGATTTTTCATTTGCGACCAAGGAATATTGCATAGAATCAGGAACTTAATGAGGTCGAAGTAAAATTCCTCTTGCGGTCTCTTAAATTTTCCTTGATGTACAGCGCCTTCAATGTGTTTGGTAATGTTGCCTCTATTCACAGCTTTCAAATGACTTTCACACTTTGTACAGTATATAGTGCCACTAGCGTTATCGTAAAGTAGCTCAGGATAGTGCAATAACCACTTTAGCACTGTTTCAGCCTTGACCTTTGCCATATTTATTTATATGTCACCTAAAACAATGATTTAAATTTACAATATATACATACACAACTGTAAAGTCGATAATGAAATTCTGTTTCATATAAAGTGATTTTTTTAACTGAAGCGGTGATAGCCCTGCGGTGTGCGTACCGGACTCTCATGCGCTATGATGATTGCTATAAAGTGATATTTTAACTGTTTCCAAGTTCTAAAACCTTCTTAAATAGTGAAAATAATTAAAACTTACCCGTACAAAAACAACTTCAAATGGGCCCAATCCAAGAGTAATAAATCGATGTCCGTAGTTATAAGCCAAATTCGTCGTTTTAAGTAGATTTCAGAAGACAGTATACAAGCCAGGGTCAAGTCAAGATATTCACAACACATAAAATAAGCGCACTCCACGAACCGAAATAAGTGAGTGAGCCACTTGGTCTGGATGTCGGTGCGAGCATTGTTTTCGAACAAACAGTCAATGAGTCATCCAGGATACTTGATTCTAATTGGTCAGATGCGTTGAGCATAGACATAAGAGGACAAAAGACCCTGTT
This sequence comes from Calamotropha paludella, assembly GCA_927399485.1. Classification (NCBI taxonomy): domain Eukaryota; kingdom Metazoa; phylum Arthropoda; class Insecta; order Lepidoptera; family Crambidae; genus Calamotropha; species Calamotropha paludella. Next base: position 3,376,892 of record OV656822.1, read on the forward strand.
TGCCGGATGTCGTGTGTTGAAATGAATATTATTATTATATCATTTTATAAATGAGAGCGAGTGAGAGGCACGCGTCCCTTCCACTCGGGCATGGTTAGCCCGCCTAAGAGCGAGAGAGACAGAGCGAGAGAGAGAGTGAGAGAGATAGGCATACACACCGGTTCATGTCTTGCGCTTCTATTTCGCTTAGGCGGTGATATATGAAATTCAGTGCGAGATTCTTTGTATAAATTAATGTTTTAAATATAATTCTTTGTATAAATAAATGTTTTAAATTGTTACTATTATTTCATCCTTCTTCCTACTATACGAATGAATATTCACATTAAAATTATTTTACCACTCAAAGTCGTTGTCACGTAAAACTTTCGCCCGTATATCGACTTTACAGGCAACCAATTTTTTTTACTATTAAATTCTGGCCATCTACGCCACTAGCAGCATAGCGTTGAGAGTATTGATACATTTTTAACTAGTTTCATGTAATAATTTCGATGTTTCGGTATTTTTATCATAATAATCCGGAAACTCGGAGGCGTATCCATATTAACATATACGTTTGATGTCAGTGACCTTAATTCAATATACCTACTCCGACCACTGCTGATCACCCCAAAAAGAACAAATAGGGCGAAAATTAGGTATAAGCAGGCGCCCTACACAAATTTTCTTGTTATGTCATTCTTGATTTTGGCGCAATAAAAAGATATATTATTATTTATAACGTTACGTAAAATAGCTTTAATTCATTCGTCTATAAAATAAATTAATTATGTGATATATTTTCATGAGTTTTCAACCTGTCAGACAAATTTTTATGTATAAGTATAGTTGGTTTTCTCCCAGCCGGTTTCCAACTGACTGTTTAAATATTTGCCCAAGATGGCGGCTGTCAATAAGATTTTAGTTTGTTAGTTCGTTACATCATCTTAATAGGGCATTTATGTTGATGTGTGCAGACCATTTTAATGTGTTTTAGATGATTAGTATACCTAGATTTGGCACTACGATGTTATTAATAAATTATTATAAATTGTTGTCATCCTAAAAATAAAGTCATACTCGTCTAGATTTTTAACTTTTTATTGGTGGTCCTGGTTTAATTTTAACTTCAAATATATTTGAAATGATTCCCAATTTCGCAGGGGTAAGCAGAGACATACAATTCTATGCTTCTTATCCTCACATATGACCTCTCATACAATCTCGTTGATTAAGGGTGCTTTTGCTCAGTTCTTTTTTCAGAACATATTCTATTTGATAAATTATTATAAAAGAAAAATACTAGATAAAATCGACTCGGGTCACAAGTGAATTCTCAGACGGGAACCCGCAACCTTTGGAAATCCGGTCCAATGCTCTCCCAATTGAGCTACCAAACCTTGTGAACTCGAATCGAAATAGTCAAGTACCTTTCTGATTTTACGCTGTAGGCCAGCGTTGTTTCATCAATGAGAGGAACATCCTCTCCTATTCGAAGGAAACATTTAACATCTTCTATTTAGTCCCAGAAAATTTACCATGGTCTGCCTTTACCGACTAACCCATGTACATTTGCCACTTAAACTTGTCAATCTTCGTTCGTCCATCTTCTCTACATGTTCAAACCATCATAGCGTCTCTTTTTCTATCTTTGTCACTATATCTTCTTCTACAAATAAAATAATTAGACTAAATCGCTTGTTTGAGGCGAGGTAGCCAAAAAACTGGTAGCATTGCCTCTCAATGGCTAAGTTTAAGCATTCAGCGAAGATATTGCTAATTGTTATTATATTATAGTAACTTAAAACAAAGTTAGGTTGGAATAAAAAACTTCTTAGACTACTGTCCACCTTTATTTATGTATGTTCATTGTTTGTTTTATTGTTCTTTCTATATTCATAGTAAAATAGTATTTTGTAAAATCTAAAATAAAAGGTGATTACTTTTTCCCCATCATGGGGTTTAGGTACCAATCTTTCACAATCTAAATACTGTGTCACCCTAAAATTAAGTTTAAATTACGATATATATTTAGTTCTAAGACTTCCGCGCACATTTGAATAAATAACTTTTTTACGGATTTTTTCCAATGTTTTAGTTGATTAGTTTAAAATTTTACCAAATTGGAACGTGCCCTTTTAAAATATTGTGAATGTAGTAGAAAATATATGACGACCATTACCTTAGTCATTCTGTGATCACGGCTCCTGTAAAGGAGTCGAAACGTCAGATTTAAATATACAATATACTAGCCGACTAGGCCACGAGTTGCTGTGACGACTGCAGCGCCATCTGCGGGGCTGATTAGTGTATCTAAACCATCCAGGGAGCCACCCAAAACCCTTATTAAAAAATTCATTCAAATCGGTCCAGCCGTTTAGAAGGAGTTCAGTGACATACATACGCACAGTAGAATTATCAGTACATTATATAATAATAATACTTTGTTTGTTAACATATATAGTTACCATAGTTACCATAAGCTTAAGAACAACAGTTTTTATAATCAATTAACGTTACCATAGCAACGCGTGGCCGGGTCATCAATTAACGTTACCATAGCAACGCATGGCCGGGTCCTCAATTAACGTTACCATAGCAACGCGTGGCCGGGTCAACTTGTGTATATAAAGACTATACGCAAAATCCGTAAAAAAGTTGATTTATTACAATGTATATTTTCAGATTATGAAAGAAAAATAAATATAATTATTATTAAGTCCAAGATCCGCTTAGTTAAGAATGTTAAGTAAAAACCTCATCATATCAGCCGTACGACGCCCAATGCTGGACATAGGCCTCCCCCAAGGATCTCCACAACGATCGGTCCTGTGCTGCCCGCATCCAGCGTTTTCCCGCGACCTTAACCAGATCGTCGGTCCACCTCGTAGCGGGCCTACCCACTAAGCGTCGTCCGGCACGCAGTCGCCATTCGAGAACCTCTCCGCCCCAACGGCCATCAGTTCTCCTTGCTATGTGTCCTGCCTATTGCCATTTTACCTTCGCAATTCTTTGAGCTATGTCGGCGGTTTTGTTCTCCTACGGATCTGCTCATTTCTGATTCGTAGTAAAAACCTAATTTGTTTTTATTATTCAACCGGTCAACCTGTCAGTTAGAACCACCGGACGATTTGGTTTATTATCGGTATTATCGATTTTATTTGTTTTTGTTTGTTTTTGTTTGTTTTGCAAGTGGTTTAATAGATCAGTTACTAAAAAAATGTGCCAAAAAGACTATAAATGTACCAAGCATACTTTCTTTTATCTGTCAAAGTGACTTACAAATTATTGCTTATGATTTCCATTCCTTTATAGGTAGTCTGGAAAACCCAAATATAAAAGAAAATTGATCGTGTAAATACGGTTCGTAAAAAGGAGTCTGTTCAAGGTCCAAAATACTGATTTACTTATGCAAAAGAGACTATTTACACTTCTACACTAATATTATAAAGTAGACAGGTTTGTATATTTGTCTGTTTGCAATGAATAAACTCAAAAACTACTGAGCCGATTTCTAAAATTCTTTCACCATTGGAAAGCTACATTTTCGCTGTGTAACATAGGCTATATTTAATGCAAGAAAAAATTTAAAAAATTTTGTCCACCCGTGCGAAGCCGGGAGTTTAATAAATAAGAATATATTGATGACAAGAAAATCTAAACACCGCGATTCAGCATAAGTACCTTGGGTACGTCGCCATCTACCGACAACAATTATAACTAATATTCTTTTCTGTCTTTCATATGCGATTATTATGATGACAATTATATTAATATTTTTTTTATCATTGACAACATGAAAATTACTATGTCACAACAAAGTGAAGCTCTACACCAGATTATTAATTTTAATTTTTATTTGTTACTCCATACTTAAGTTACTTTTACCATACTAACCTGGTTTTCATAAATTAATCATTTTCTCCAAGGACAGTATTGTTTTACGAAGACAACATTGATATTAGAACAAATAGCTTGACCAAGAATAATGAGTCCAGAGAGTCCAGTGCTGTTTGATAACAATATCGACAGCCAAGACTAGGGCGAAACTCGAGAGAAAAAAAATTGGTCACCCATCTCATCACCGACCACAGTGAAAGTTGCTTAACTTCCTTAATCAAAGGCCGAAAGCGCTAATCGTTGCGCCACCATGTGTCATCGTATTATGTTTCATATTGAATAGTAAACTCCATGTACATTCAATAGCACATCAACCAATACAAACCTATAAATTTTCTCCATTCGATTTGCAGCTTATCTCATACGAATAAGGTTCAATATCAATTGTGAAAGTTCGATAGTAGGTTGACGTGCTTCTATCCGTTCATTTCATCACAGTGTTAATACCTACAACATTATATTGAATGTTGTGCAAATTAATTCATGCGCATTTTCAATCATGAATAGTCAAGCAGAAAAGTTATTGAATATAAAAATAGAATTATAATACTAGTTCTTATTGTGTTTCAATACCGGTCTTAGTATCAAGAAACATAATTATGATCTAAGCATCAACGGTAATGTTAATTAAAAAAAAATGATTTCAAAAGAAAAAAAGGGAGCGGCTGAACCTTGTCTATATATTTAGAAATTTTAATTACAACTAAATTATCAAAATAATTTAAAATAATAATTTACAATAGCGGCCCGTCCCGGCTTTTTCCGTTAGCGCCATCTAGCGTCCGGTAGACGAAGTACTCGCGGTTAACGCGTTGCTATGGTAACGGTAACGGTATGCAACGGTAGCAATCGTGCCTTCCGTACCGACGGTACTGGGTTCGAATTCTGGTAGGTTTTTTGAAAATATTTTTTCCTATCTCTCTTTATAAAAAAAATCCCTGTTACAGTGTCTGACCGCGATAAACTCTGAAAGAACTCAACCAATGTTGAGATTTTTTTTTTGTGTGAAGAAATTTGATGATTTCTTTTTCATTTTGCTGGATTTATTCCGACTTAGGAGATATGATAGGTTTCAATTTAATTAATAACAAAAAAAATTATGCAAATTATGATAACCAAGCCATAGCGACGCGTGGCTGGGTCACCTAGTAGGTATTATATATTTTTTTAACATTCACACCAATTAGCCTAGCCCAAAGTAAGCACTATAAGGCTTGTGTTATGGATACTAGGGTAACGGATAGACATACATATATGATACAAGCTTCACACCTTACCTCATCGCCGCAAAATTGCCTGTCTGTTGGTCTTCTACGGGCTGTACTTTGGAGAGTGTGCCCAAGAGCTGGTTTTGATCATACCGCCATTTCCTTTTTTCCATTGGACATCCAGACGCACTGCAAGCTCCCCACCCTTTCTTGGTTGCTATTCCTACCTGTCGCACCAAGCACTTTTCAACATCCTTCATAATGCGCACAGCAAAGAAGTGAAACTCCATCCTTGCGTCTGTATTTCCGAGAACTTATAACCCGTCCATTTTCAAAGCCGGGGTGAATAGGCACCTTCTGGGTTAACTCGTTCCATCGTGGATTCCGTCTTGGCCCCTGGTCTTGATTAAGATCAAGAGCTAACCCATCCTAAATAAAAAAATACATAGATATATGTTTGACTTGAATTGTAAATTAATCATCATAAAGCATCATGTATTAGGAAACTAATTTATAAATTTAAAACCAGGAAATGGATACCTTATTTGATAAACACATCTTTCTTATCTCATCCGGTTTTTAATTTTTGATAAGAAACTGAATTATTTGTTTAAAAGCGTGTCTTTGGAGTTAATCGATTGATTATCATTTTAAAGATGACATAATGTTTTTATAAGCAGTTATGAATATGATTTGCGATAAAAACAAACTTATTTGATGCTAAGAATATACATATCAAGGAAATCTGAAACACGCTACCAAAAATTATTGAATTTAGAGGAAACTGTCTTAAGCACCAACGGTCTGGGTTCGAGTCTAGAACGGAGCAGATGTATTTATATATATTTCTATGATTATATAAAATAACTAGCGGCCCGTCCCGGCTTCGCACGGGTGGACAAAATTGTTTAAATTTTTTCTAGCATTCAATATAGCCTATGACACTCAGCAATAATGTGCCTTTCTATTGGTGAATGAATTTTTAAAATCGGTTCAGTAGATCCCGAGATTACCCCTTACAATTTAACAAATATACAAACACACAAACTTTACTTCTTTAAAATATTAGTATAGATGAAAACGCACTTTCAAAGCAGATTAGAGGGTCTACCATGATGTCTTCGCGCGATGCAAGTTCGATTGTGTAAGTGAGACATCGCTATACGTGTTCTATAGTAGCGTCTCTCTTCAACAGCTGAACTTGAACGTTGGAGCGAGTAAAATTTAATAAATAAATAAGTACATAAATAAATATTTCTTACATTCACACCAATTAGCCTAGCCCAAAGTAAGGCTTGTGTTATGGATACTAGGGTAACGGATAGACATACATATATGATACGTAAATATGTAATATTCATAGAAATATATATAAACACCCATGACTCAGGTACAAATGCTCGTATTCATCAAAAAAACGTCTGCCCCTTCCGGGATTTGAACCCAGGACCATGGGTACGAAAGGCAGGATCACTACCATTGCACCAAACGGTCGTCGAATTAAAGTTAATAATACTGATATTATTGATGATAAAAATAATAATACCTAATTCTAACTTTCACACCACTTCACTTTCATTATAATTGTGTTATGGTTGCCAGGGTAACGGACAAACATACATATATGATACATAGATATCTAATATTTATAGAAAACTAGCTGACCTGGCCACGCATTGCTATATTTTTAAATGAAACCTATCTTATGTCCTAAGTTGGAACAAATCCTGCAAAATGAATAAGAATTATCAAAATCTATGGAGTAGTTTCCCAGTTCATTGCGGTCAAACACTGTGACAGGGATATAAATGTCCATGACTGAGATAAAAATGCTTATATTCACACAAACATTTGCCGGGATTTGAACCTAGGACCATCGTTGCGAAAGGCAGGGTCGCTACCGTTGCACCAATCGGTCGTCGATTCACAGGTCAACAAAATTTTTTTCCAGAGACGTGAGAATACTTTTCTGAAGGATTTTGGTATGCTGAACCCAAATCCGGTAGCAGAATTGCTCCATCACGTCAGGTTTTTGAGATATTCTAACCTAAATGTGCAAAAAACGTCATTTTTGAGGTTATATGATCCTTTAATTTTTAGTATACCTAAGAAACTAAAGGGGTAATCTTAAAGTACAAGTCTTGAACTTTCAAATGGCGTTGAGTTTGTTTACAAATTCTTTTTTTTTTTGCTGAAATATCGTATTTTGAAGTTCATTTTTCTCAATTTTGCTTCATGCTACCTATACTGTCATCAGTTTAGTTTAGATCACTTTTATATCTCATAAACCTGACGTGATAGAGCAATTCTGCGACCGGATTTGGATTCAGCACACCAAAATCCTTCGGGAAAATATACTCAGGTGTCTGGGTAAGAAACTTTGTCAAATTTTGTTGACTTGTGTTATTATGGATGAGGGCAGCACAGGACCGATCGTTGTGGAGATCCTTGGGGGAGGCCTATGTCCAGCAGTGGGCGTCGTACGACTGATATGATGATGATGATGTGTTTTTATTTAAAGGGATGGGAAGATTATGAGTTTTCGGCGTTAGCTTTTAAGACTTTAGGGTCGTGGTCGACTGACATGAAGCGGTTTATGAAGGATATGTCGAATCGACTAATTCTCTTTTCGGGTGATCAGAGGGCTGGCAGCTATTTCTCGCAGAGAATCAGTTGAGCTATTCAGCGAGGTAATGCTGCCAGTGTTCTGGGTACCACGCCCTAAATTGGAATTTTGGATGACATATTCTTTTTGTGAATGTGTATATAAATATTTAGGGTTAATTATTAATGATAAGTTTTTAGTTTAATATTGTTGTTAATCAGCCATTAAAATGATTGTTACTTTGCAATAATAATCAATAAACATTATCAAGTATTATTTACTTATTATAAATTATCCACAAATATGGATTTGACAAATTTATTTCATATCAAAATCGTAAGATTTATTTACAACATTGTATAAGCAGAATTCCGGGTTTGACTCAAGGTGACAGCTCTAAAACACTTTCGAATATGCGTCTTAAGTTGAATGCAGTAAGAATGTAATTATCTCGTTTACCTCTTTCGGCATTATTAACATAAAAGGCAAATTGGTGTTTCGAAGTATGCTTGCGTTCCGGGTTTGATTACCAAAACGGAACAAGATTTAATATGTTGAAATGTTTGTATTTTGAATATTAAATCTTTAGTGTTGGCCGGTGATAAGATGGGTGACCGCTTGAAGTGATTTCTTTGTAGATTTTAATTTTATTATACTATTACTTATTGTATTAATATAATTGGTGTGGGGAAAAAAATCTGGGATTCAAACCCGCGCTTAGTAGTCTTAGCTGTATTCAACATTATCGGTTTTTGTTACAAAAATATGAGAAATAGGAGCTGGACATCTCAACGGTCGGCATTTTGCCCATTTTTTCTTTGGACAACCAGACTTCGAGGCGCTACCATTATGTACTTGATATATCAAAGAGTCGCTCTAAGCGTTTTGGTTCCAATTTCGTGATACGTACTGCGAAGGAGTGGAACTCTTTGCCTGAGTCTGTTTCCTGACAAATACAATTTGGGATCTACAATTCACGAGTGAATAGATATCTTATAGGCAAGCACGTAACTTCCTAGATCACATCGTCGCTAACCATCAGATGAGATAGTGGTCAAGCGCCTGTCTATTTAGTGTATAAAAAAATATATAGACAACAACACAGACAGTTCTGAACTTAAATAGCTTAAGTCCTGATTGGATATTTATTTAATAATTATAAATTGTCATAGAATACAAATAATAATAATCGTTTTTAGGTTATTTTTTAAGTAAATTGAGAATGGTCTAGAGCTCCAGTTCCACCAAAACAATGTTTTCATGGAAACATAACGCTAGCGCGTTTTAAAATACCTCTAGCTCTATCTTTCGTCAGCATGTCGCAAAACATAAGTAAAAGCGAGTTTTATGTGTGTATTTGGAAATAACTTTTATATACGTCCAATATATATATCATATCTTTATAGTATAGTTATATATATGTCGAAGCATTCGATTATTTAAATTAAACTCTAGAGGTTAAGCTTAAAATAATGTTTGTCAGTAAGGATTTGTTTACAAAATACGATTTAATCAAATGGAAAACGTCAGGTTAGTACCTGGGTGAAATCCTAGATGGCGTGACTTTGAGGAGGCGTTGCAAGTTGGCAACACTAAACGTTTCTGAGATGACTCTTGAGAAGCACAGACTGTCAGCGTGCTATAAGTGTAAAACGTTTAATTAACATGCTATAAGCGTGAAACAGTTTATAGTGACGTTAGCACGCTATAAAGCTATATCGTTTACTTCGTAGTTTATACCGAGCGGGACGTCACTTTTCGTTGGACCGCCACGCAAGGAGGTTGTCACGCCATCTTGGGGATCACCACGTTTTTCATCTATCGAAATCTCGTGCATCACTTGCGGTTTTAGGCCGCAATTGGTTTCAGATAATAAAGGAGTCTATCCTTCAACCATACGCGCTCTTATTTTGACGATCACTGCAACTCGTCATGGATAATAAAGAGCATTCCGATGACCGGCGTGAGGCCTCGCCGTTATCAGAAGTGGGATGCAACCACAACGCGCTGCATAATGAGATTAGTGAATTAAACACTGGACAGTCTAATAACGGGACAAGTGCTACGGAAAATAACACGATCGACGAAAAATGGCGGTTACTGATGAAACAGCAAAACCGTAACTTTTTGGCTTTGGTGCAAGCAATGCAAACGCCTACGACGAGTAACAATTTTCGTCTACCCGATTTTGATCCCGGAAAAAACGATGTTGACGCTCGTGCCTGGATTACAAACGCGAACATGTGTGTGAGTGATCAGCATCAAGAAGGCGCAACACTGATGATTGCGTTGAGCCGCGCTCTCAAAGGAGAATCCTCATCCTGGCTGTCATCTGTTTCATTCCCTGGGATGACATGGAGCGACTTTAAGGAGCTATTTGTGACAATAAACTGGCCTTCACGACTGAAATGAAGACACGAAACCAGATGCAGAAGGAACTGAAAGCTGTGTCATTTCTTAAGAGAAATGCGCCCAAGAAATAAAGATCATGATACTCCCGAAGCTAAGAGAATCCGACCAAATGGACCTAGCAGAATACTCAAGAGTTTTAACTGTGGGAAACCTGGACACAAATCCGCATTTTGCCGTACGAAGAGAGACATGAAGACAGAAGCCTCATCCTGTCCAGAGTGGGAAGCCTGCTTCCATCACCTGCTTCCACTGCCGGGGTCAGGGCCACAATGCGTCGAGCTGCCCTGAGCGAAACAAGAAGGGGACTGGAACCAACTCATCGAGAGAGAAGCGTGTCGACGTGTGCGTTGTGAACGCACCTGCTTGGACCTTACAACACTCCGGTGAGCGATATTGTTTTTCGTACGATGTTGGTGCTGAATGCTCGTATATTAAGGATAGTGTTGTTCAAAGTTGACTGGTAAACGTTTTAATAATGTTAGTGTCATGACCGGTATAAGCCAAACACAAGTGTTCAGCGCAGAACGGGTATAATGTTGTGTAACGATTAACCATTTAAGATTTTTTAAGTTTTACAAGACCTTTATTTGCAAAATGATTTTAAGATCGGCCGGAACATTTTTTGGTTGAATTAGTGTGAATTCTTTTATTTTTTTATGAACCTAACCTCGATCTAAATATTCAAAGGGTTATGTACCAGTCGAAGTTGAGTTACATGTTGATCAATGATAATTACTTTTTGTGTGGGAACTTGAGCGGGTTCTTGAGCCGTAAAGGTGTCGACCGTACCTAGAGTCATTACGCGGTGTGCATTTGACTTAGGTAAAGGTCGTGGTCCCGGTGGACCGTAGTGTGTAGTCAATGGGTGATACACACGGTGTTGTGGATGTACAGAGTGGTACAAGTACAGCAATTTATATTTCTGTGAAGTTCGTGGCAAATAGAGGTACTCGAGTGTCCAATTAACTAAATTTAGAAATGGCATTAATGAAGTGTTACTGTGAACGATTATGGTACATAGCCTAGCTACTTCTGTATACCTAAATGATGATGCTTTTGACGATTTTTTTTAGTTAAATGTTCTTAGTTTTGTTTAATAAGTTAGTTGTCAAAGTAATAAAGAACAGTAGGGCATTATTAGGTGCTCCCATACGTATAATCGCTGATCAGGGTCGTTGCTTTTGAAGTGAAAGAACATTTTACTGTCCGGCACTATCTCTGTCTCTTCAGGTACCAGTTCATCCATATTCCGTTGAGAAGACTACGTTCATTACTTCGGAGGGTCATTTCGAATACGTAACCATGCCATTCGGTCTGCGCAATGCTCCTGCTGTTTTTCAGCGTGCTGTAATAAAGGCTCTTGGTGACCTTGCAAATACTTACGTAGCTCTCTATATGGATGCCGGAAGGTAACGTTCCTCCTGACGTTGAGACTGTAGACGAAGACCAGGGCTCTGCTTCAAGTTAAGTAGATAGTGTTAAATTTATTTTCTGTAAGCATAAGACAAATACAGTTCTGTTGTGTTCCGTCATGCTTCGGAAATAACGAAGAGTGTCTATGACACTGTTTATATGGTGTATGCGCTGTCAGAATGATTTCTGATGGTATGATATGGTGTATGCGCTGTCAGAATGATTTCTGATGGTATGATATGGTGTATGCGCTGTCAGAATGATTTCTGATGGTATGATATGGTGTATGCGCTGTCAGAATGATTTCTGATGGTATGATATGGTGTATGCGCTGTCAGAATGATTTCTGATGGTATGATATGGTGTGTGCGCTGTCAGAATGATTTCTGATGGTATGATATGGTGTGTGCGCTGTCAGAATGATTTCTGATGGTATGATATGGTGTGTGCGCTGTCAGAATGATTTCTGATGGTATGATATGGTGTGTGCGCTGTCAGAATGATTTCTGATGGTATGATATGGTGTGTGCGCTGTCAGAATGATTTCTGATGGTATGATATGGTGTGTGCGCTGTCAGAATGATTTCTGATGGTATGATATGGTGTATGCGCTGTCAGAATGATTTCTGATGGTATGATATGGTGTGTGCGCTGTCAGAATGATTTCTGATGGTATGATATGGTGTGTGCGCTGTCAGAATGATTTCTGATGGTATGATATGGTGTATGCGCTGTCAGAATGATTTCTGATGGTATGATATGGTGTGTGCGCTGTCAGAATGATTTCTGATGGTATGATATGGTGTGTGCGCTGTCAGAATGATTTCTGATGGTATGATATGGTGTGTGCGCTGTCAGAATGATTTCTGATGGTATGATATGGTGTGTGCGCTGTCACAATGATTTCTGATGGTATGATATGGTGTGTGCGCTGTCAGAATGATTTCTGATGGTATGATATGGTGTGTGCGCTGTCAGAATGATTTCTGATGGTATGATATGGTGTATGCGCGTCAGAATGATTTCTGATGGTATGATATGGTGTGTGCGCTGTCAGAATGATTTCTGATGGTATGATATGGTGTGTGCGCTGTCAGAATGATTTCTGATGGTATGATATGGTGTGTGCGCTGTCAGAATGATTTCTGATGGTATGATATGGTGTGTGCGCTGTCAGAATGATTTCTGATGGTATGATATGGTGTGTGCGCTGTCAGAATGGTTTCTGATGGTATGATATGGTGTGTGCGCTGTCAGAATTGTTTCTGATGGTATGATATGGTGTGTGCGCTGTCAGAATGATTTCTGATGGTATGATATGGTGTGTGCGCTGTCAGAATGATTTCTGATGGTATGATATGGTGTGTGCGCTGTCAGAATGATTTCTGATGGTATGATATGGTGTGTGCGCTGTCAGAATGATTTCTGATGGTATGATATGGTGTGTGCGCTGTCAGAATGATTTCTGATGGTATGATATGGTGTGTGCGCTGTCAGAATGATTTCTGATGGTATGATATGGTGTATGCGCGTCAGAATGATTTCTGATGGTATGATATGGTGTGTGCGCTGTCAGAATGATTTCTGATGGTATGATATGGTGTGTGCGCTGTCAGAATGATTTCTGATGGTATGATATGGTGTGTGCGCTGTCAGAATGATTTCTGATGGTATGATATGGTGTGTGCGCTGTCAGAATGATTTCTGATGGTATGATATGGTGTGTGCGCTGTCAGAATGGTTTCTGATGGTATGATATGGTGTGTGCGCTGTCAGAATTGTTTCTGATGGTATGGTTTTAAAAAAAAAAGTGTTCCGTTATTGGCCGAAGGTGACGAAGAATGCTTACATAAGATGTGTACCTTATGATGGCGATGATGGATAGGGGGAGAGTGCCTGCTACTGCCATAGAGTAGTGGATGATATGGTGAGGAGGAGCACTGTTTAATTAATCAGTCCATCTGTTTGTCTTGTGCTCCTGTTGCAATTTTAATTTTAACATGTTTCCCCTGAAATCGAAATGTTGTCAGGAAAGCCGAGCGAAACGGTTACTACTCTTGTGACTTTCTCTTGCAGATGAGTCACTCGAGGACGAGTGAACAAGCAGGATGGCCGTGTCGAAGCATTCGATTATTTAAATTAAACTCTAGAGGTTAAGCTTAAAATAATGTTTGTCAGTAAGGATTTGTTTACAAAATACGATTTAATCAAATGGAAAACGTCAGGTTAGTACCTGGGTGAAATCCTAGATGGCGTGACTTTGAGGAGGCGTTGCAAGTTGGCAACACTAAACGTTTCTGAGATGACTCTTGAGAAGCACAGACTGTCAGCGTGCTATAAGTGTAAAACGTTTAATTAACATGCTATAAGCGTGAAACAGTTTATAGTGACGTTAGCACGCTATAAAGCTATATCGTTTACTTCGTAGTTTATACCGAGCGGGACGTCACTTTTCGTTGGACCGCCACGCAAGGAGGTTGTCACGCCATCTTGGGGATCACCACGTTTTTCATCTATCGAAATCTCGTGCATCACTTGCGGTTTTAGGCCGCAACTGGTTTCAGATAATAAAGGAGTCTATCCTTCAACCATACGCGCTCTTATTTTGACGATCACTGCAACTCGTCATGGATAATAAAGAGCATTCCGATGACCGGCGTGAGGCCTCGCCGTTATATATATAACTAAACCCTAATTCTAGCAGTAGAAACATTAACAAGCTACTGATGATGAAGGATATTGCAATTTTGTTTTAGAATCACGTTCAAGTTTTCGCTAGATCGGTACAAGAATCAATATTATCAAATCTTAAACAAAAAAAGAGGAAAACGTTGACAGCATCTGTATTACATTATTACATAACATTCTGCGTCTAAAATATGGTTGTAGGTATGTTTATCTACATAATTATAATTATTCTTAAGGGAAAAACCACATTCATTAACATTACAGAATGTCCGGCTCAAAAAACTTCGATACGACACATCTATTACACTAAGTACAATTTAATATCTTTATAAATATTATATTTTTGTTACTTATATATATTTTAAAAATAATTATTTATAATTAAAATTTTAAATATAAAATTTAATTTTCTTTTTCGAAATGATTTTAGCCTAAGAATTGGGTATGCGTGATTAGGGGTACTGGAGTAATAAGCTTTTTTAGCTAGCGCCATCTGTCTCTACACGTGTCCAATCTAGCTTGTAATATCAGACAGTGTGTAGTTTGGCTGAAGAAGATGCCAGCTCTTTTATCTACAATTTTATTATTTAAAACCAAACTCAAAGAGTTCCTGGACACGATTCAGCAAATTCACCAGAAGAGCAAGCTTCACGCTTTAGCTCAGCGCCGCATAGTTGCATGTGTGTCGGTCTTCTACCGAATGAACTTTGGAGAGTGTGCTCTGGAGTTGCATGTGCTCATACCGCCATCTCCCTTCTTTCAACGGATATGCAGATGCACTGCTGCCTACCATCCCTTCTGAGTTGCTATTCCTACCTGTTGCTTCTCAACATTTTTTATAATGCGCACAGCAAAGGAGTGGAACTCCCTCCCTGCGTCTGTATTTTCGAGTACTTATAACCCGTCCGTTTTCAAAGTCAGGGTGAATAGGCACCTTCTTGGTTAGCTCGTTCCATCGTGGATTCTGTGTTGGCCCCCGGATTGGATTGGGATCAAGAGCGAACCAATTAAAAAAGCCTTTGTATTTTTTAATAGAATAATCTGATCATATTATGTATATCATTTCTATATGGTTTCTTGTATATAAGAAGGCATATGTATTGTATTTATTCGGTAGTCGATATCTCTATGTTTTATTTATCTCTTTATATATGTAGGTACCTATCATTCATTATTTAAACATCTATTTCACTTGAGAGTTTGTTTGCTCCTACTTATACGACCGACCATACTTAATCTAGGTTAAAAAGTATAGATCTCTTACAGAGATAAATCCGATTTGCAAACAATATTATCTGTCTTTGTAACTTGTTGTGAATTTATGTGCAATAACGAAAATATAATTTCAAATAAATTATTTTACTTTTTCAATTGGTTTATTTGGAAACTCCCTATTTTTTTCATGCTACGCGACTTTAAAACCGCCTCCTCAATTACACCAGAAAATCTAATGATCTCGCCTTTGAAAGCTATTTCGTGCATATCTACTAGAAAGCTTAACGAAGCGTTATACGTCATTATATTGTTTCGAGCTAACTAAAATGACATCTATTGCCTTCGATCAAGGAAACATTAGGCATGCAACTTGCTCATCAGTTTTCGATAATCAGGCATAAATTAATACAGCCTTATGATGGCTAGAAAAGGGTTTATTGATTCTTAGAAATTCTCTGCGGTAGAGAATACTGAATAACAGTTTTTTCCAGTTGTCACCACTGGCGTCGTTCAGATAAATGGGGAAAAGTATCCCATATGTTGACAGTGGTGATAAATGGGTTAAAGAAGCGACGGTTGCTTCATGCGTCATGCTCGTGAACGGGTGTTGCTTGTGCCTAAATAATTTGTTTACAATATAGTAAAACGAGTTTTTTTTCCTGACTGTTTCTACTCATTGTCTGCAGCCGTTTTGTAAGTAGTTGCGATTTAAATGTAAATATATTGAAATAAATACATTTCAGAATAGTGTCAAAACTGTTTAATATCAATAACTGCACGCGACAGTGTAAAACTAACTTATTTATTGAAGTGAAAACTTCTTTAGCGGCGTTGTGCACTTTTGAGATGGGTAAAAAATGTTAAACTCGCGTCAGGACACGTGACCTGATCGAAAATTCGTAAGACGGAGGGAGAGTAGACCGCCGGCGGGGCGTAGGAGAGGAAGTAATATCCCCCTCTAAGCGGCGCAGGGCGCTTGCGAAAGTGTGCGTATGTATTTGTTGTCATGTTTGTGTACGATAGCGCAATAATTAATATTGTATTTTACCACACAAATTATAGTACTTTTATATTGATAATTAAAGCAATTCGTCCGAAATTATTCCCTAGCCATTCCAAAATATAAAAAATGCCCAACGTTAATGTTCATGTTTTCACTTCTGCCGGCACTGTCGGAGTGCAACTTGATGTTTTTTTAAAATTTTTTTTTTTTACAGAAATGTTTATTTTACAAAAACGCAGGTAGCTTTGTTAAAAATAAAAAAAATATCCTTAATTTTGGTTAATGAAAAAAATTGACAATTTAAATGAAATCGTTTTAAATGTATTTCAATAAAGTTTACTTTTTTATTTTGAATGGATTAGAATCAATCCGAGTGCCAAGAGAGGATCTACGATGAAGCGAGCTAACCAAAAAGGTGCTTATTCACACTGGCTTTGAAAACTGACGGGTTATAAGTTAAGACTTTCACTTTCATGTATGATAATGAGACTAAATAGCTAGCTGCTAGCTACTATCTAACACCTAGAGTTCTGGAAGTCGGCTTAATAAAGGAACATGACAGTATTCGTGACAACCGGACGAATCCGGAAGTGATGTAAGAACAGAAAGTACATCTGCCTTCAAAAGTGACTTTCGTTTCTTTTTAAAAGGCGATATGATTCATGGCAACAATCTCTATCGATACAAATCCAATTGTTCAAAAAGGTTGAATAATATTACATTCAATTATTTTGCACGTTCTTATGATTTGCTATTGAAAAATTACTTCGGACAGCTGGTCTATTGTGATATGATTCTAATATATATTCTTAAAATCTTTGCTATGTGTATTATTCCAGTTTAAAAGTGTATCACTTACAATAAAACATCTCTTACATCGGAAAAGCGTATTTTCATATTTTAATTTATTTCTATTTTTATTATTTTTTTACATTCACAATGCAATATTCCTATAAGATACAAAATACGTGTGTAAAAAACAACCACGCTTCCGAGCCGTCAGGTGGGATTGGAACCCACGACCTTTCGCTATCCGGGCGAGTGTTCTGACCGATGGGCTACCGAGACGTCTAAACGTGTCGAAATTTACAAATGTATTTCAATTTCTACTATGAGCTAGTATCGTTCCCCCAATGTTGAATTTATTTCTCACGTTTCAACTCCCTTTCAAGAGCAGTGTTAAATAAATTTATGACTTAAGTCTGTAGCCACACAATTTTACATTAACCATGTATTAATTAATTCATGATGACTGTTTGGTGCGATTCTGTCTTTCGCGCCAACTGCCATGAGTTTGAATCTCAGAAGGGGCAGATATTTGTGTGATAAATACGAGAAGTTGTACCTGAGTCATGGGTATTCATATATATTTCTATAAATATGTCATCTATGTATCACACATCTATTCGTTACACTAGTTTCCATAACACAAGCCTTACAGTGCTAACTTTGGGCTAGGTTAAGTGTTTTATAAAATACTGATGGACCTAGCAGACATTTTACTGCTCTATCACAGCGCTATTGGCAGATGAAAATGTTACATTTCTATCCAGTGCATATATGTAGTGCTTACTAAATACCAGTTTAATCGGAAAGCGTGAAAATGAGTGGCAAAAGAGATGTTTTATTTATGCCTGCACAAATAGCAGTTTAAAAAATTAGAAAAAATATTATGATTTCAGTAAACACATTTCATTTTTACTAAGTTTATTTACAAAATTATACGTATTATTTAAAGTTATTGTAAAAACTCAATTAAGACCATAAACTACATAGAGTAAGGTTACGTTTGGTGGCGGTATCTTCATACCTAATCTGTGAATGGGGACATTTTGGCGGGAGCCCGCTCCCGCGTCACGTTGGTGGTTTTGTTTCTTTTGTTCAAATTTGTTGTGAATATTGGTGCTTAATAATGGTGGATTACTAACCAATAAGTGTTTAAGAACATACAAGAGTGTTGGCAAGTGTAACAAAGCAGCGGAAGCTTTCTTTTCCTTCTCTACCAAGAAGTCCACGGGGAGATTTCAGTAAAACCCCACACATTTACTGAAACCTAGGGGGAAAATATATTCACATATATTTTTTTAGATGTTTTACTGTTCATTCATCACCATCAAATTAAGAGAAGAAATTACTCAAGAACTGGCAATTATATAATACTTACTTGACACTGGCTAAATGCACAAAACGTGCAAGTCACAAATAAAGAAAAAGAAAAGAAGTCTGTGAATGTCCTCACCCTCTGATCGTTATTCTCCCACGTCCAATTTTTTGTATATTCAGTTTGTACTAAAATTATATTATCCAGAATAGGAAACTACTGATATTATTCGTTTTAGTTTTTATTTTCTTTGATTTTTAGTAACTACATGTTGAGGTCCAGGTCATATGTAAAACTAAAGTATCTCTTTTAACTTGTAGGATTTCAGTACAGACAAACCTAACCTACCTAATAGGTATTTAATTCAAATCCTAATCTTATTTTATTATAGTAAATAAGTAGGAGTTTGCCCACTATCTCGCGTGATGGTAAGCGACGATGCGATCGAGATTGTAACGCGCTTGCCTAGAAGATACGTATTCATTTGTGACTTGAATTGCATTTGTCAAGAAAGACAGACTCAGGCAAAGAGTTCGACTCCTTAGCGGTACGTATCACAAAATTGGAACTAAAACGCTTAGTGCGACTCTTTGGTATATCAACTATATAATGGTGGTATTTGTAAGTTATAACGCGAAGTATTTACTAGTATTCTATTTAAAAAAATCAGAGCGAGTAATAGTACACAAAGAAGCGAAAGAAGTAACTTCGCCTCGCTCTATTATTTTTGACAGTTTCTTTTTTTTATAACAGCTCTGCATCCAATTATCGACCTCGTTGTCGTTTTTTTTAAATTTTACGTTTCGTTTTACCAAATTTCAACGACGACATCTGTGGTTGAGCGGCTAGCATACCGTTTTTCAAGGTAACGCAACTCCAGTCTTGGGTTCGATCTTTAAAAAAAAAAAATTACATTGTTTCTAAAGCAGCTGACTAAGGCGTAAAGGAATCGAAACGTCCGGTCAAATAAACACGTCAAAAAAAAAACTAAAATAAATTTGTCGTTGCGGTGAGTGGTTTATTTAAATGTGCAATAGCCGCGGAAGTGTAAGGAAAAAATATGAAATATAACAATACAGTGTTTATATTTAGTCTTCAAGAAAATCTGTGGCACAGCCTGTAACTTGTTTGATCTATGATTGTGAAGGTTAAGCAACTTTTGGTAATGGCCAGTGACTGGATGGGTGACCGAAAATTTATCATCTCGAACTCCTTTCGAACTCTTTTGGAAAGCAAAGTAAGCCCGTGGTACCGACAGCTTCTTCGATTGTTACATATATCAGTACCTTCGGTGATTTCATACATAGAGTGCGCTAATATCCATAAAAGGCTGTGATTAAATTGATAATTGGAAAAATAATAAATGTTATCTCTGTTTTCTTATCTCTGCAATTGTGAATGTTATCGTGTTCCATTTAAGAGTTAAAATAAATCACGTTCGAGTTATCTTTAAACGCCTTTGTAAATGTTAATCTTATTCTTTTTTATAATGAAAACTAGTTGTTGAAAAATTACTTTTATACTGCCACATATTAAGTCACAAGTCAATGGCTTGTGTGGGAAAATATTACATATTTTTTTTTATTAAAAACCAACCAACATTCACTAGTACGGCATTGCAAAGGACGTGAAATAATTGCCATTCCCGCCGAGGCATATATAAAACATACTTTTTATATTACACATTTAAATTAATTACTATACCTTTGTCGCTAAATATATATCATCTGGGACTTTAAATAAAAATTACTTTATGGTTTACTGAAACTTTAGATTTTGTGCTTTTGAATCTGGTCGATTGCCGTTTAAAAAAGTAATTAAATTTCCATTATTTTTCATGTTAATACCGTTTTTAACACGAACTGTACATTTCAGCATGGAATGAATTGCCCATAATGTAGTTTTAGCAATCTCATTAAAATACGCCAAAAATACTGTTTCAGAGAAAATGTTCACATTTTTCTCGTTTTTCCAACTCATAAATTTTTTATTTCCTTTCATGTATTTTTCTTTTGACATCGCTGGAAGCAGGCTTTCCATTGCCAATTTGGCTTCTGATCTTAAATCTGGTGGAGTACACTCAATATTCATTTCATTCTCTGAACCGTTGGAAATCCTTTAAATAACAAATCAAGACGAATTTTCAATTATTTATTTATTTATTTTCTATTTATCATCTGTGCCTAAAGGCAAACGCATTTATGGCTATACGCATTTGTGGAGCGTTGTAATGTTCCAAATTCAAAAAACCGCTCCTGCAATGGATTTTCTTTTCTTTTTCCGGAAGTTCGATATTTCGCGTATTCTTTTTTCGAAAATAATTTCAATATTTCCATGCATGTTTGAGAAAAAGTAATTAATATACTACTAGCTGATCCCGCCACGCGTCGCTGTTAATCGGTTGTTATAATTTGCAATAAAAATAAATTAAAATGAAGTCTATGCCCTAAGTCGGACCAATCGAGCAAAATGAAAAAATTAAAATCGGTAGAGTAGTTTCGGAGTTCATGGCGGTCAAACACTGTTACAGAAATTTTATATATATTATATGTTGTGGTAGGTTGACTTGCGTGTTGTGAATATGAAAATATGACAATAATATTGTATTTATTAAATTGATTACCTTATTTGACACACACACACACTATTTTAACACACTTTGACATTTGAATACATCTTATAATATTTTAATAGAGTTTAATTTATTTTTTATGGTATATTTCTAGCATAAAGTATGTACGAGTATAACTATAGGCCGTGCATACTAAGTATTTCTAATCTTTTTTAATGCTTTTATTTACATGAACTTGTTTTAAAGTATCACAGAGTATAAATAAAACTGAAGTAGTAAACAAGTCAATGCAAATGCAAAAAAACTAACTGTTAAGTTTGCGTAACTGTTAAATTGTTTTAAATTACCGTTTTTTTTCTTTTGCAGGTAAGTTCGTGTTTTCTTTGCGCACTGGTGGTGAGTGGAGTCGTTTCAAAAATATGAGTTGTATTTTTTATTTATTTATATTTAAACAAAGTAAAAAGTGTAGTCACGTTTTCAATGACGTTACAATGATGTAACTGCTATCAAATATCAGTTGAATAGTGAATGATTATTTTTTATTAAACGACAATAAAACGCGATTCAAAAAA
The DNA here is from genome assembly GCA_927399485.1 of Calamotropha paludella. NCBI lineage: Eukaryota > Metazoa > Arthropoda > Insecta > Lepidoptera > Crambidae > Calamotropha > Calamotropha paludella. The sequence goes on from OV656822.1 coordinate 3,398,563, forward strand.
AAAAGGAAAAAAGTTTGGTGGAACGGTGGCGATCCTGCTTTTCGCACAGACGGTCCTGGTTTCGAGTCCCAGAAATAGAAAGAGAATCAGTTATTTATTAAAGAAGCGGCATCATTTGAATTATGGTACATGCCGAGGCGGCTTTTATGAAAGACTTGACCAAGTGGACTAATGTCAATTAAAGGAAACTTCACCGTCGCTATATAAAAGCAAGTTAAAAAAAAGAATATTCCCCTGGTGGTAATAGAGTGGTTCTACGTTGAACTACGAGGAACTAAGTCCGCTTGGTAAAGAGTAAATTTAACTTAAAAAGTCTGAGTGAAGGTTTATACGCAAATGAACTATGTGAACATGAAAGCTTATCGATCTATGGAAAGAAGCCTTATTCTCAAACGTCAAATTTATAATGCTTCAGCTCAAATTTTTGATATAAAGTAATTGTGTTATTTTGGAACTTGGAACGCATCCCCTATGATTCCATGATAATTACCATTCGTATTGTATCGTTTCTGTATTCCTGGCATATTTTCGGTACGTAAACCCCACGAATAAGAAAAAATTACTGTAATGAATATCCAATATCTATATAGCTTATTATTACTGTGCCATATAGTGCTAACATTGGGCTAGGCTTATTGGTGTGAATGTAAGAAATAATATTATTGGAGGAGGAGCTCCCATGGATCAGCTTCAATGGCGCAATGTCTGTTACGCCATAACTTCCAGAGTTCTTAACCGATTTTAATATTTTTTGTGTGAAATCGAATCAACAGATTTACGAGTAGAGAGGATTTAGGAGTGACGGAGCCATAATTTTGAAATTCGCAAAAATTTCCATCGATTTTTTTTTCTTTTTTTAGGTATAACGCTCCGCTCCAATATATGGTGCTAGCGTAGCTTTATGCTTAGCGACTGCATCGCCTAGTTATTCTTATACTATTATATTCTTATATTCTTATACTTCAAAGTAAAAGAACAAATTGTTTACGCTCACATTATATTTCTTAGTGTTATTAAGTCATTTCTAACAAATTTTCTGTCATAGTTGCCAACAAAAACTATTCACGTCACTGTTTCATTTCACACATTTTTTGTTAACCGTCATAACGTTACGCGGACCAATTATCGACTCTATCGTAACACAGTAAGGTTTCATAACGGTTACCACGAATGTTTATAACTTGTTCACTTATTATGCGCGTTACGTACTGTTTGTCCTGTAGAAACTTGCGTTTTTTCTTTTAACTAACACTTCTATTAACAATATTTTATGTAGTAATATGTTTAATATTTGAAATTACTGACAATAGTTTTGTAATTTATTTTTAAAAGAAAGAAAAGAAAAAAATATTTACACACACACACAGAAAATTAGGATATGAAAGAGAAACAAAAATAAGGGACGAACGATGTGAACAAAAGAAAAAAAATTAACTAATGTGTAGGGTCAACAAATACCCCCTCTCAGTATTTTACCTCTGTTACTTAAGAAACTTTTTTTTATAGTAATAATATGTTTATAACTTAGATATACTTAATGTTTTTAAAATTGTATTCTTAAAAATATTCTAAGTTATTTTATTTTTTGGAAACACTTACGAAATAAAAAAAAATACTTTTTGGCACGAGTGGGAAGCGTCAATTAGGTGGTTTTTGTTAAAATTTGTGCTGTAGTTGATATAAGTATGTGATAATAGTGAGTTATTAACCACTGAGTGTTACTGAATATGAATGAGTTATAGCAAGTGTAACAAAACAGTGGAAGGTGTCTTGTCGGGCTCTCTCAAGAAGTCCTCGAGGAAGTTTCAGTAAATCTCCACACCTTTACTGAAACCTACGGTAATACTTCATTATTCATTCATCGGCCATTGATCATCTTTCATTCATTAATCAATTTTCATCATCATTCATCATGATTTAACTTAAAAAAAGAAAAGACAGTTAGATTGGGCTGTATGGGTTTTGTACCCTTTGCATTCCCTTATGAGAAAACTTGACAACAAAATTACAAAAGGAACGTTTATCTATTATTTAGCTATGTTTATAGTTATGCTTGTCTTTATCGTACATATAATAAGTACTTTAATTGCGAAAGAGACAGGAGACAGTAATTCGCTTCCGACCATAGATTTATTAAGCTCCACTATTCCGAATAGATAAACATTATCAATTGTTATAAAATTATCTAAAATTTACCCTTTAGTTGAACTGAATCATAGTGATAATATCAGTTCGTGACAAAACTTCACAATTCAATATCGTTATCAATTTATCTTTGTCACGTTGACATAAAAACTATCACTAAGCAATAACTCCATAGTAACTACATAAAAATGGCGCTAAAATTCACACTATTATTAACGTTACTTTAAAACAATAAACTACAGACACAGTGAAAATAGCTTTTATTATTCTATGCGTATGCATAGAATAAGTTAAGAAGTTCAGAACATGCTAGCAGTTTGAATATGAAAAATTACTATTTATTATTACGATGCGTACGGCTTTAATTTTTTTTTTAAAATATGTATTGTCTAAGACTATATAAATAACAGTATATAAGATTATGTTGTGTTTGTCTTATTTTTATATGAGTATACTAGCTGACCCGGCTAGGCATTGCTGTGTTATAAATTAGAAAGAAACCTATCCTATGTCCTAAGTCTGAACAAATACAACACTCGCTGGTACTAGAGTGACGGACTCTTGTATCCATAATAAAGTCTTGCAGTGCCCACCCCAATTAGTCTTGCCCAATGCTGATTAGTGTGAATGTAATAAAATGTAAAAAAATATTTCTTTTACGTAAAATTTTAAAGAAAGACCAAAGAGTGGTAAATTTATATCTGGTGACATCTTGACTATCCACATCTAGGGTGTGGACTGGTGTCAAGAAAATCTTCTACACAGATGTCTTAAGAAAAGATTTTTCTTCAAGACCATTTCAAGTTTACTTACAAAAAATTATTTAACGATAATCAGTTCATTAAGTAAAAAAAAATCAACCGAATAAAACGGAACACCAGAGCGAATTATTGCGGTTACCCAATCAAGAAATGGCTCAACGGGTTGAATTAAACTTTGCACTGTATCAAATCGCGGTCTAGATAAATAACACCTTCAATATCCGACCTTTGGCGGCCGTCTTTCGAGCCTTGACCAGAAACGAGTGAAAATCAGTGTTGCCAAGACAATAAAACAAAAAATCTTTAACATTTTTACTACTAAATAATACAGACTATATCTTCTATCAAATGTTCTTAAATTATTAGTATAAAATAGAATAAACTTAATTCGAATATCTTATCATTATTTACATCATATTCAGGACGTTCTTTAATCAGTCAGTCAGTCATTAACATATCGCTCGTCTAACTTCACAATTGCAGTTTTCCCCAAAAAAAATCTAAGTAATATTCTAAATAATAATTCTAAGGTAATGTTAAATATTATATGTATGATACCAATTTCAGGAAGAAGTTATATTCATAGCAATATATAAAAAAACCCATACTTTCTGAGAACCGGTTCTGAATCCGGGACCGCTTACCGTCGAAAGTCCTCCTTCTGCCCAAACCGGGCGTATAAAGAACAAAATGTAAAATTTCTTGGAAACACTTTTGATTTTGACCAAAAACAGTAGAATTTAGACGAGCCCTAATCTTGCACAAACCTGGAGGCAGCGGAGCGTTCAGTTGCGCTAAATATTGGCCAACTACTTAAGAAACTTAGTACACGACAACAGGCGAGCGGCAACCTTCATGAAAATTATGGAGGGTTTGGGGTAATACTTGTATTAATATTTCTGAGCCGGTCAATATTAGTGCTAGAGACTAAAATTATAACATATGAAAATGTAATTATCGATGCTAGCGCCACTACCAACGGATTTAGTAAGTTTGTGGCATTATGATTTGAGTTCGTTAGTTTTTACTTTTCTTTTATTAATTATGTAGTACACAGTATAGGGCTGAGGGTTTACTCCAAAGTCTGCAAATATATTGAGACAATACAAAAAAAATATATCTACCGCTGCTCTTTTTAACTTGCCAATTCTCGTACATATTAAAAAGCGTTTAATTCACCTTTAGCACACCTTAATATTCGATATAATTAAATGACGCACGTTCCCGCCAAAAAGTTTATACGCTATTCAGTGTTGCTACAAACATTTTCATTAGAGCAGGGAAACAAAGTAAGGAGTTTTGAAGGTCATACTTACTTTTAATCCAAACCTCCTTGCTTAATATAAATTGTCAATACTTTAATGTATATCTAATACTAAACAAGTTGTAAACAAACACTTCAATAAAATGAATATTATTATGGAGGTTATACAAAATTTGCATATTTGACGCCAATATTTTAATTTTAATAATGGATTATGATGTTTTCGGGTATCAAATTTCATATAAGTTAATATTAAAATGCGAATAGGATGGCCCAAAAACAAGGAAGGTATGTAACCTTTTTCAATTTGTTTTATTCCTTTAAAATTAAACCGGATTTTACGGAGTTGGACCAAATGCGTAAAGACCCAAATGTAAATTAAACGGTAAGTAGATCAAATGCAATATGGATCATGTACGCGAAATAGACTTGTTTTCTATCTCTTAGTAGACAAAATGTAACGTATGCGGATTATTTAAATAAATATGTAATATTAATATAAGATAACAACTTTGATATTTGTCTTTCTAATTTAGAAATAACAACGGTACCATAACCAATGAGATTCAATCTAATTCTAATTGCAATTCAACTTTGGACGAAATCGGTATCGCGCTAATTTTTACTCGACAGTTTAAACACAAACGAAGTTCGATCGTAAACGTATTAGAAACAGATATGTTACCTAGTATTGTAGGTATTACGTAGTACTTTAGTTCGGAAACATCACAGATATTATAATGACTGCTCACAGCGTTCCAACTTCAATCGGGTTGCGTCTCAACCATCTGTCAAATCATTACCTCGATACGAAATGTCGTAAAAGTTGAAGTTCAGAAGTAGTTCAATTCCAATCCAACTGCATATTTTTATGGCGATTGCTCCCCAAGTCGTCAAAATAGGAAGAAAGAATCTGTGTAACAAATTTCATCTTTAACTGTTCGACTGTTTTTGAGTGATAAAGTTACAAATATCTGAACTGTATGTTCATGCCCACTTTCATTTTCATTAATAGCAATGTTAGTATGGATTCAATAAATCGATCAATAAAATTATTTATTTCGTTGTAGTATAACAAAGATCTTAAGCTTAAATGTACCGTAACATATCTACCAAATAGCTGTGTAAATATTTAAATAATTAAAATAAAAAAAATATCAACGCCATTTTAAATTTGAAAATTAACAGTTATGTCATAAAAATAAAACAAAGTAAAAATAGCAACAAGTCAAATAATAAGAACGATATGGCTCTTTCAAATTCGATCATAATAAAGCTCGATTGTATTACTTAATAATATTTATAACATTTACAGATTTTTACTTGCATGAAGAAAAAAAAGTTACTTGCGAATGAAAGCTAGTTTTATTATAAAACCAGATATGCTGTAATTTTGTAGATTTTCCGCGTTAAACACCGACGCGTGGTGAATGGATTCTCTCTGATTTACTTTTGAACCTTCCGGGCTTCGCTATCGGTGAAAGTCAAATTGGATTCGGTGCACTATTGCGTAATTCGGTCTCCCCCATTAGGGTTGTATAACTATCGATAGTTTCGATATAAAAAACTAACATATTATCGATATTATAAATACTATCAATAACTTTAATCTCTTTTAATACTTATTTTTTATTAATAAACATTCAGTAATTAAAGTTAATATGAGAGAGAGAAAGTGAGAGATACATTTATTTACCAAACAAAAACAGCAAGCAGAGTAAATTGTACGCACATAAAATTAGCGTACGCAAAAATAATATTTATATTTAACATGAACAATTACAAGAGGTCATTCAAATAAAATTACTTGTGCTGCCACGATACCAAGTCGTCTATTAGATGAAATTATTATTAATTAATTATTGACAGAGATTAGTTTTTACTGAAAGGCGTGAAGCAAATGAGGCACACTTTGAAATACTTTTAGCAATACCTATACCACCGTTCCTCCATTACCCGTACAATACAATCGTATGGGATAGAAAACGGAGGAGAAGAGAACATAAAAAAGTAACACTTAAAGCAAGTAACATTTCTTTCTGGCTGTATTGATATTATGTATCTCCTTTAATTTGCTATCGATAACTATAGACCGCCAACACTATACCTCATTTAATTTGTATACTTAACATTGTTTTACTTGAAGTACAATTTACATTATATTATTCTTTATATTTCGTTTTATACATAAGTGGTAATTGAGCGCACTTCCGTAGCAATATGGTTCGTAAATAATATGGATTATATCGACCAGTTTTTAAGGCCTCCATAATTTGCTTAAGCCTTCCAATTAAAGAAATTGAAAACAGTAAAACCAAACACTCAAACCCAAAATAATATATTTTTTTATGAAAGCACAAATTTTCTTTTTATTTCATGTTACTAATTTTCTACTACAAACGTTCAAACCCAAAATAATATAATTTTTATTTATGAAAGTAGCAGCTTTGCCACATTTTTTTTGGAAAGTCGGGATTTTGAAACTTTTTGAGTGAAAAAAGCGGGATTCTTACGTCGAAATCGGGGCATAGTAAAAAAGACGTCTTAAATCAGATGTTTTTAAATATTTATCTTTCTATCATCATCATCATATCAGCCGTACGACGCCCACTGCTGGACATAGGCCTCCCCCAAGGATCTTTCTATATGGGTTTTAAATTACGTAAGCAATATATAGCAAAAATAGTTATAGAAAATGTATTTTAATAAAAATATGACATATATATGATACTTAACTTGGGTTCAGAGCAATGTAACATTGTAATGAATTAATATTATAAAGAGGGAAGATTTGTATTTTTGTATGTTTGTAATGAATAAACTCAAAAACTACTAAGCCGATTTCAAAAATTCTTTCACCATTAAAAAGCTACATTCACGCTGAGTAATATAGGCTATATTTAATGCTAGAAAAATTTAAAGAATTTTGTCCACCCGTGCGAAGCCGGGACGGGCCGCTAGGCCTAATTATATTATGACCATACTTTGTGTGTGTGTGTGTGTGTGTGTGTTTGTTACCATACCAGCAAAGCCTGGCCGGGTTATACTAGCAACGCGCGGCCGGGTTAGCTTGTATTTAATAATACGAGTGATAACTAGTAAAAGTTTGCTTTTTCCATAGACAAAGATTAGAGACAGTCATTTAGGTAGTATGAAATAATTATGCCTGAGTTATATTTAACTCATTACTTTTTAACCTACAGATAACGACTCATAAATTGCGTAACCACGACTTTAACTTTTATGAACAATGACCTTTATTTGCATAAGTAATTTTAAACTAATTTCCTTGTAAATGTCCACAGTAATGATTGCTGAAAATTGCGTGTCAAATCTTCCTGAACAAATTTTGCAATCTTTTCTATTTCTGTGATTGTGAAATAACGAAATGAAATATTCGTTTCCTTGAAGTTTGTTTTAGCGATATAACAAAATAATAGTGAAAAAAATAATTATGTTAACATAGAAAGAATATCTCGGAGATTCAATATTTAAAAAAGGTAATATATCACTAGTTATTTTAATAAAAAAAAATGTACAATATAGCATTGAAAATGTAAAAAAATAAGAAAAGGAAAATAAATGGCTGTTTCATCTTAATGGATTGTTAAATATTTTAAAAGATTTCTTTCAAATGCGGGGATGTTCCTCTAACTCATGAAGCAACGCTGACCTACAGCGTAAAAAAGGAAAAAATACTAGAAAACTTCCACGGGTGTTTATAAGGTTCGGTAGCTCAATTGAGAGAGCGGTGGACCGTTTATTCAAGGGTGACGGTTCGAGTCCCGTCTGAAAGTAATTTATGTGACAAATCTATTTTTCCTGTAGTTTTTATTAGATTTATCTTATGTATCTTATTGGTAATGTAAAAATATAAAACTCATAATTCTGTTTTAATAAATATTAATAGAAAAATAGGTTTTGCATTGACACAAGTTTCGGTTAACACAAAACATTTTATTAACTTTATATACTATTAACAGCCGATAGTATAGTTTTAATTATCATAAACAAAAAAGATATACCAATGCGGTGAACATCCTTTATCTCTATGGCTAACATAAATATGATGTCAGGTGAAACTAAATGGTGGTTCCTTTTAACCTTTATAAGATAGTAAGAATCATAAACAAGATAATTAAGTCAAAGAACTTTGATCTGAATCAATTTGAATTTAGTTAACGAACAGTTAAACATAATTTTGTAGGTAATTGGAAGTAGTTACGTATTTAGTCTGTGGCAAGAATGTGTTCTGTGACAAATTGTCAAATAAGAACTGGCAGTATGGCTTAGACCTTCGCCTGTCCCGAAAAGGACGAATATAATTATAAACATCAATTTATTTTCTTGAAATGCGGTTCGAAGTAGCATATTTATCATTAGTATGCAAAATTTAAAGAATAAGGAACACAGCTTGATATTAAAATTAAATAACCAAAATATTATCAGCAGATAAATAATTATAAATAAGAAAATTCTTAATGTCAAGGTAAATGCATAATAGCTATCGTTATTCATAAAAAATGTGTCAATATGTTGTCGAGACATATAAAACGAAACAATTTGAAATATATATATGAACTAGCTGAGTAAACCACGCATTGCTTGTTATAAATTAAAATGAAACTTATTTTATGTCCTTAGTCTAAACAAATCCAGCAATAGGAAAAAAATCATCGAAATCGGTTGAGTTTCGGAGTTCATCGCATCATCATAGGAACCTTGAGTAATTTGGAACTAAAAGATTTTTTTTTACAAACCTCTCACGGTCTGTGCGCTTAAAGATACAATTAAATGTTTCATTCGATACCTACCTGAACACTTTTATTTCCATGTTTTTTGTATTGAATCCTTTTTGGAAAACCTATTTTAATGATATGAGAACTACAATTAAAAGAGAAGATATAGGATTATCTTTTTTTTGACTCATTGATTGTTCAAAGTTGCAATGTCCCAGCTAATAAGAGGTTCTTGGACCTGAGCCTGAGTCTGTGTTTCCTGATAAATACAATTTAGGTGTCTTCAAGTCACGAGTAAATAGGTATCTTTAAGGCAGTCGCGTCACTAACTAGATTGCATCGTGTCTATCACGAGATAGCGGTCGAGTGCTTTCCTTTTCACCTTTTTTCTATAAAAAAAAAGAAAAACCGAACTGTGCGTTAAAGGAACCATTAAATTTTTCATTGAATACCTACTTGAACGCTTTTATTTTCATAGTTTTTACTTATCTTGATCATTTGGAAACTAATAATAGAGAAAAGATATAAAATCTTTTTATTGACTCACTAGCGGCCCGTCCGGGCTTCGCACGGGTGGAAAAAACTCATTAATTTTTTTCTAGCATTAAATATAACCTATGTTACTCAGCGTGAATGTAGCTTTCCAATAGTGAAAGAATTTTTAAAATCGGCTTAGTAGTTTTTGAGTTTATTCATGACAAACATACAAAAATACAAATCTTTCCTCTTTATAATATTAGTGTAGATGTAGATTGATTTATCAAAGTTATCATGTCTCAGCTAATAAGTGGTTCTTGGACACCCATCTTGGATCGTAAAAAAGATGTACTTTCACAAGCATCGATAGTGTTTAATTGTATTAACATTATGAATTGTGTAACGAAATCACCTTTCGACCACGAAAGTGCAACACGTCTTATATTTATTTGACCTTTCTTATTTTATGCTCAGTCTACATTCAATTGCAAAGAGTAACCACTTTGTATTACATAACAGAAGTGTCAGGTTAAAGCAAACATTTCAATAATGCACTAAACTAAGGGCCATAGATAAAATAATCGTCAAGAAGCAAAACTCCATTTATTTGTAAAAGATATGTACCTATCAATGATGGTTCCAACTTTAGCAGAGGAGGAAATTATCTTAGAAATATTCAAGTACATTACCGCAGAAGGCTCTAGTTCATTTTTTTAATTATTCAAAAATCTATTACAATCTTTTATTTTAGTAGTGACAGCGATAAAATATCTAAAGATTTATGATTCCCTGATAAATAAACTTATATTAAAATATAGAGATAAAAAGGATTCTTTTTGTAGAAAACTTACCAACATTTTGATACGCATTTCTACACAGCTAGCTTGACTTTTTTACAGAATAGTTTTGCAGAAGTTTAAACACGAAGTAAAAAATAAGAAAATAAAAAGATTCTTGATATCTACCAAATTTTATATTTTATATTTAGTGATAAAAAAACCTTAAAATTTATTGCAAAAATAAAAATAAAGTTATGTGTTTGAATCTCAGAAAGCATGGTATATTTGTCGTTTCATTCATCATTGATCTTGCATAAATTCTGAACGGTTTTGCAGATACAATATCCTTGCAACACAATAGTTATCTTCTCTTTTAGGGCACAGTCTTCCCCTTTGCAAAGAAACACCGTAAGGAGTATGGACACATAACATACCACATGAACGTTAAAGTAAATAAGTTAAAGTACATAAACAGGACTATAATTAGCCTTCCACACACAAAAAAGTTTGATATTTTAAATTATTTGTTAAACCAGCGAAATCGTTTTATACGACATCGGGCAAATGTATAATTGGTCATTTACGTAGGCAGATTACGTAGCAGTTATTTAGAAGTGACCCTTCTGTTATATTGTTTTGTCGTGAAGTCGTGGCTTCTAGAAAACTTCTCTGCATTAAATGAACTCTTTGAATGTTAAATATAAAACAATATGATTATTGTAATAAACGACCGTTTGGTGCAACGGTAGCGATCCTGTCTTTCGCACCGACGGTCCTAGGTTCGAATCCCGGCAGGGGCAGATGTTTGTATTATGAATACGAACTTTTGTACCTGAGTCATGGATGTTAATATATATTTCTATGAATGTTACTTATTTATGTATGTCTATCCGTTACCCTAGTATCCATAACACAAGTCTTAAAGTGCTTACTTTGGGCCAGGTTGATTGAGGAAATATTTATTTATTATTTATTTATTGTGTGACTTATAAATAAGAATTATGGTTATATTTTGTAGTGGTTTATAAATTACAGACCAAATTATCATACATTATTATGACATATTTTAACATTAACCATTAAATTTCATTGTTTTAATATCTTTGTACTTTTTTTTCGTTATATTTGACGTAATTATTATTTTTTCTATGTATAACGGTAAACAAACAGTAACAATGGATATATTATTTACAAAGGAGGTGTATCAACATGTATTATTTTGAAAGCAACACCGTTCACCACAGATTATTTATATTCATTTAAAAAGATTGAGAATCTGAAGTGGACTATATGTTCACTTACATTGTTATAATATAAGAACTTAAACAACCAATTCATAAAGCAGCTTTTTAAAGATAATATTTACATGCTCTACCAAGGGCGGGACATATTGATCTATATTTTATGCATTACCAATCTTGACTATGTTCCAAGTAAATAAATAATATAATTTCACATACAAACCGCATAAAAATCAAAGTTAATAAAATAACTACAAATACAACTAATACACATAACACTCTACTGAAATAATCATTACGCAAGCATATCACAGCAATGCAAAAAGAGCAAAGCTCAGCGATATATTTGTATTAATAGAGCGAAACGCTGGTTTTCAAGTTTTGCCCACAGAAAAACGCGAGGACCGTGGCCGCGGCCGTGCTCTCTATGTCAAAGACAAATAAACATTTAAAAAATGTGTGTTAATAATAATTTTGATAGTAGTTTAGAAAAGTATACTTTTTAGTAATCTTACTTAGTTATAACACTTTTTATACTTAGTATTTTGTTACTATTGCCTCATCAAATATAACTATTAATAAAAAAAAGTTTCTGTACAATTCTCACGTGGTAGAAGTGAAACCTTCAAAAATAATACGTACACGTATACAAAATACCAGGGTTGTTGTGATGCCTTCTCGTAAGCTTTGTACTACGCATGCGCACACAAACATATTAATACACGTACATAATGCTTGCTTCCTATCTCATTTTCTCTTACGTTAATTCTTATGAATTTATGTGTCTGTCTCTTTTTACTGTCGCTTTTTCGTTTCATACGGTATGTTAGAACTAACATTATTTAATTCAGCCACATAGTTCGCAATTAATGGTAACCATGACAAGATTTGGTTTAACCTTAACAATTAGGGAAAAGGTCACAAAAAAGAAACAGTTCTAAACTTTATATATTACTAGCTGATCCGGAACAAATCCAGCAAAATTAAAAAATAAACATTTAAAATCAGTTGAGTAATTTCTTAATTCATCGTGGTCAAACATTGTGACAGCGAATTTCTATAAAGATAGATTATATTATTATTTTATACGTATATCAATAAATTGTTCATAAATAACTGGACCGATTTTGATGAAATTTTCCGTGTGTCCTTGGTTTGTTTAGATTTAAGATTGAACCGGAAAGTAAGCGATAAAACTGGGCGTAATTTAGTTATAGTTAATTATTATCTATACTATACATATTATACTAGCTGACCCGGCCACGCCTCGCTGTATTATTAAATAAAATAAAAACCTAGCCTTTGTCCTAAGTGGGAACAAATCTAGAAAAATGAAAAAAACAAATCATCAGGATTTTTATCTATATATATTTATTATATATAAGCGTCACTTTGGTGGTTTGGTTTTCGTAATAATATTTGTGTTTTGGTCGATATTAATGCGTAATAATTGTGGATTATTAACCACTAAGTGTTTGCGAATAGGCACGATTGTTGGCAAGTAAATGGGTATTTTATTGGTCATCTATCATTCATAAATCGAATAAAGAAAAGAAATTACTGAATAACGCATGACTTAAAAGAACCGTGTCCAGGCCAGAAAATCTTATTAAAAAAGCATTACTTTTCCAATGGTGTCAGAATAGTTCAAACATATATTTATTGATTCTGAGTATTATAGTGAAAAAAAAACAAATATAAAAACTAAATGTGCTAATGCTTAAAGCATCGAATAACTTGAGATAATACTTATTTATGATCACCCATCTGATGACAGGCAGTTGCAAAAGTTACTTAACTTTTGCTTTACGGAATATATAAACGCTAACCACTGCGCCATAGTGTACCAAAGTGATAGTGTTTTTGTATTATTATGTTTAAGTCACGACACGAGAATGGTTCATTGACTTTTGTGTTTGGGTCGAATAAATAAAACATGTATGGTGCAATGATCTTTCTAAGATGAAAGGAAAATATTTCTAAAAACAACGAACTGCGTCATTATGTTGGGAGGTCTTTGTTAAAAACAAGAAAACATAATAAAAATATATAATATTATTTCTCATCTACCTTGTTTTAATGGAAATTTAAAGGCAAAGGTTATACAGACCATACAGCCTCGATGGCAGTTACTGGAACCTCCTTAGATGAACGCGAAAAGACAATTTATGTTGATGTGTTTCACTTAGCAACACTAATGCGTGTCTACAAGAACTTGGTAATTATCTAATATCACACTTAATATCCGGAAAACAAAATTCAATAAGACAATAAAACTGCTTGTGGTACGTTTCTTTCCCGCCAAAAAGATTTTTATTTTTTTATTATTGGCATTTATTCACAGTTTGAGAATTCTTACAAGGAGTTAAGGATACATAGTGTCACTTTGTGAGTTTAATTATAATGCATTCGAGTTTTCGGTCATTGACAACGAAAAACAGTAAGCATTCTATTGAAAGAGTACGTTCCCCTATCGGCTCCATTTTCTTCGTACATTAAATGCATCAATCATCATTATTTACTCTTCATAGAGTAGGTCAGTCTATGGTACGTTGACTGTGTTTTTTTTTTTTCTGTTAAGTTTTTTTTTTAGTTTGGTGATGTACCGATATGTAATGTGTTCGTATGTTAGTTTTCGCACTTGTGAAGTGTCTACAAATCATGTTCGGTGAATAGCTAATTTGGATTCGTTTGACATAACTGTGATTCGGTAATTATTATGTAGATTCGGGATCTCAACTGAACGGGGAATTTATTCGACGGGGGCGATGACCTTAATACTAAAGTATGAATTTTGTTTTTTTTTTTAAATATAATTAGGTGCGACTGAAGGAAGTTCGCTTTGAAATGCCAACTTGTGTTTTTTGTTTTAATTTTCTTAGTTTGTAGTTTCATTACGATATTCCATATTATAACAACGAAAGGAAATAAAATAAAAACTTTGTTATTATTCGAAAGTTATTTAAGCAGCAATTCAAAAAAAAATCAAAACCTAATTCCTACCTAATTAAAACTTAATTGTAATTTAAAACTAAAGTTGTTGTTCGTAGTTATAGTTCCAAAGGTTTTCAATAGATGGCGTGATGTCAGTCTTAATTGGAATTTCGTTTAATGTAGATCAATAGACCCAGCTTGATCAGAATACAGTTTGTGGTTTTTTTTGTTACTACCCAACCCTTATAGTATTCTTAGATCAATACCCCAGGTATTTAACACTACAAACAAAATATAGTTATCTTAAATTAATTTCTCAAAAATATTGGCTAAATTCCATGTTAGATAGAATTTCTGTATTTACTTTGATGGCCGTTTGTCTCTGTATCAACGACATTATCATCAACTTGACGGATTCTTGGTGCAACGGTAGGATACTATCTTCCGCACCAAACGTCCTGGCTTCTAATCCTGGTAGGGTAATATGATAATGTGAATATTTATATATTCTACCCGTTATTTAGTACTGTACTAGTTTGCGGTTAAATAACTATTATCTATTGTGAGTATTTTAATTTGTATCGGGTAAATGAAGTAATTAAATATAAAATATACATATAATAAATAACCTATTGTCTTACAAGAGTTATAAAACTGTATTAAAAATAATTCGTGATTATGAAGTTTTTTAAATTTTTGGAGAGTGTGCAGCAGAATTGCACAACCTTGTTCCGCTGTCCCCATTTTTTCATCGGACAACCAGACTTACAATTAGGCGACACCATTATGCTAGATATACCAAAGAGTCGCACTAAGCGTTTTGTTCCAATTTTGTGATACGTACTGCTAAGGAGTGGAACTCTTTGCCTGAGTCTGTGTTTACAGACAAATATAATTTAGGGGTCTTCAAGTCACGAGTAAATAGGTATCTTCTAGGCAAGCGCGTCACATCCTAGATTGCACCGTCGCTTACCATGAGGCGACATAGTGATCAAGCGCATACTTATCTCTATATATATAATTCTCCATACGTGTGTAAGTCACTGAAGTCCTCCTAAATGGCTGGACCGATTTGAATGATTTTTTTTGTATGCGTTTGGGTGGCGCCCAGGATGGCTTAGATTTACAAATCAGCCCGGCAGATGGCGCTGCAGTCGGCACAGCAACGCGTGGTCGGGTCAGCTAGTTTTCTATAAAAAATAAAATTAAAAATTTAATAATGTAACAACATTGATCAAACTAAATCGTGACGTGTGCTCGAAAGTCATTCATTATATCGTTAAAGATCATAAGTTTATATAAATGAAGGTTAATTTACAAAAAAACACAACAACAGACACAAAATTATTGTATAACAAAATAATTGCAACCAATTTGCGTTTACTTTTCAACATTTCCTGTTACACTTAAAGTATAATTTTCTTTGACAGTTTGTTACTTCAGACGTTGCTGTATTCAAATTACTGTTGTGTAATCAGTTTGGTTGTTTAAAGCGGTTCATAATAAATGATCACACGTTATAAAGGAATACAGTTTTGAAATCGATTACCTCAGGTGACATTCGAGCCCAAGATGGTAGAAAGACGTAGGTTTGAATTCCATATAGGTAATATTTTCAATAAATTTATCTATGTCAGAAGTTATAGCATTTGAATGCAAAAAAAAAATATCGTCATGACAGTAGCACGTCAAATTTACCACTTTTTTTTTCTTTCTTTATGGCTCGTACGATTTGTGCATTTAGCCGGTGTCAAGTAAGAATAAATGGCAGTTCTTGAGAAATTTCTTTTCTTACTTTGATTATGATTAATGAACAGTGGAATATCCCTTTCCTCAGGTTTCAGTAAATGTGTGGGGTTTTACTGAAAAGTCCCCGTGGACTTCTTGAGAGAGCAGGAAGAGACAACTTCTGCTGCTTGTATGTTCACAAACACTTAGTGGTTATTACGCCACAATTATCCACCACAATACAAATTTTAACAAGAGAAATAAAACAACCAACGTAACGCTTCCCACTCCCGCCAAGAAATCCAAAATCGTCTACCACAAATTATCAATTTCTCGCAATCAATATAAATCTATTAACTCTATAACCAACACATAGAGAAACTTGAAACCTAAACCTTCTATTTACAAACTTAAAATTGAAAACTGATTCTGAAGAAAAAATCTAATATAGAAATATATTTGAGGATAGGCCATTATGCTATGGTTCATTCCAAGGTGGTTAAAAATGAAACTTGTAACTGAAAATAGAATGATGAAATTTGATAGTTTCATATTTAATTGCGCACAAGTTAAGTTAAGATAATAATGATATTAAAAAAGCTCTATTCTATCTTTTTTTTTCAAATTAAATTGCATATTCGGATATTTCTCAGATTTATTTCGAAATATATAAGTTGAATAACTCGTTTTCACATGTTATATAATACACGTCTAAGTTGTCTATCACAGCAAATCCTTAAAATTAAATAATACAACAGTTATTCTTAACCTTGAAAGCCTAAGGTCGTCGGTTCGATGTCCGTGTGACATGTTCGGTTAATTGTGTTTATTGCGGTTAATGACGTAAGCATTTTTATAAAATATATTTAATGGTTTTTATAAAAATCGTTTTGATTGAATAATTTTCATATAGAAATCAGGAAAAACCCGTGACTATATTATTTGTATTGCTAATGGTGATAAGAATTATTATTAAATATACGAATGACTAACACACAAAACACTTTGTTGATAACACCACATTGAAATAACAAGAAAACAAGAGAAAACTTAAAATAGTGTTACAATGGGCGGTCTTATCGCTCAGAGCGATCTCTTCCAGACAACCTTTAAGGCATACCTCAGGCAGGCCTCGGAGTGGCTATACCATTAAAACCGATTTGCGAATCACTTGACCACGGGAACTGTCATAGCACGGGAACGGGCAATTTGAGAACGGTCCAATTTGCAATAAGTAGGTGCAATTTGCAATCGGTCTAATTTGCCATAGGATGGGTCCCATTTGCGATTAGTCAAAAATAAAAGGATTTCCAAACTTAAACAAAAAGGTCATTTATCTCTATGTACTTTAATCTCTATGTATCTATAAAATTAAATTGTTATTAAATCATTAATCAACAAACAATTTGAAATTATTGAAATAAAAATAAAAATACGCCCACAGATCAACATAAATGACTAATTAGACTCAAATAATTTGTCTTCACTTTTCTAGAGAAAGAAGTTTAACATATTATTTACTATTGTATTGACTTATAGGATCACAAAACTGTCCCCTGACTACAAAATCAATATAACATTTTAGTCAGTGAGTTAATGAGTGATGTATCGCTTTGTTTATAAGAATGAACTAGGTACTTAATACATTTCACTTTTCAACTCTTCTTTTGGCAAGGCAGTCTGTTTTTCGTTTTTATTATTTATATGAGTAAATGAGATATTGACGTATAAAATAAATTTAATAATAACGACAGTTCTTTAATTAATAATTATTTATTATATTTGTGACATTTTTAACATGTTGTAATTCTATTTTTTTATTATTGACGTGTATGAAAAATATTAATAGAAAAATATTAGAAACTCGGCTTACAAGCTTTTGTATTTTTCTTTTAAAATTTATCATATTTGGAGATATTATTGAAAAATGCAAAAATATTATAATCATAGTATATTTACGTGTAATTCTATTTTTAATTCCTTTTAATAAATAGTTTAATATGACGTTGTTTTATTAATATATTTAAATATATAGAGTAAGTAAAAATTACTCGAATAAGCTTTTGTAACTATTTGTTATCCTACTCTGTTCAAAAGTAAATAAATTATTTCATGTGGCAACAGCCATGTTACTATTTCGTATGGCATAAGGTTATTCGGAAGTGGGGCTTGTTACCGCCGAGTCAGTTGCGTCACCTCACTTTCAAGTCACTTCGGTGCGAAAGAAGCGTGTTATATATAATTATATTATGTGTTTTGCTCTCACAATGGGAACACACTTGCAACAAAACAAAACATCTTTAATTGGTAATAAGCGGGGCCGTCTTTGAGCTATTGGAGTCCCTTCCCCTGTGACTTTGACAGAACGCTATTTTGTTAGAATAGACTAAGTACTAAGGAGTTACTTTGCACTAAGAAATAACCTAATCCCTACTAATATTATAAATGTGTATGTAAGTTTGTTTGTTATGCTTTCACGCAAAAACTACTAAGCCGATCATCGTGAAACTTCGTACATATATTCTTGGAGGTATTAGAAGTAACATAGGATACTTTTTATTGAAAAAAAAGATAAAAAAATGCGGGTGAAGTCGCGGGTAAAAGCTAGTGGATATAAAAAATAAGCGTGTAAAAACAACTACGCGTCCGAACCCTCAGATGGGATTCGAACCCACGACCTTTCGCTACCCGGGCGAGTGCTCTGATCGCTGAGCTACCGAGACGCTGGCAAACGAGTCGAATTTCAACTTCTAACGAGCTAGTATCGTTCCACCAATGTTGAACGCTAACTACCTTCAACATCGAAAGTAAAATTTTTTTCAAATATTAAACAATTGAACGCGTATTTTATATCTTATAGAAATATTGCATTGTCAATGCAAAAAATTAAATAAAACATAATTATAGCTGGTTTCATCGTAATCGATTGTTTAATATTTGTAAAAAAAAACATCAAAATCGGTTGAGTAGTTTCGGAGTTAATAGCGGTCTTACTGTGACAGGGAATTTTTATATATATAAATTAGCTACTAACTACTCGTTTCTGTGGCTTAGTTATTATAATTTGTATTTTTTTATCTATACATATAAATAAAATTGGAGTGTCTGTTTTTAACATTAAAATAACCGTTTTTTACTACATGCATATGAATATATATACGGTACATATACCAAAATAACATTTTTTACAATTTTTGTCTGTCTGTCTGTCTGTTTGTTCCGGCTAATCTCTGAAATGGCTGGATTGATTTTGACGAGACTTTTATTGGTAGGTAGCTGATGTAATAAGGAGTAACCTAGGCTACTTTTATTTTAGAAAAATAAAATTACTGTGCCACAGCAACGCGTGACTGGGTCAGCTAAAGACATAGGATATTATTTTTTACTAGTGGCCCGTCCCGGCTTCGCACGGGTGGACAAATTTTTATTTTTTTTTTGTTATCAAATATTTTTCCGTTAGCGCCATCTAGCGTCCGATAGACGAACTACTTGCGGTTAACACGTTGCTATGGTAACGCATATACAATGGAAAAAGAGCGGGGATAAGAGCGGACAGACAAACAACAGATTTGTGATCTTAGATTATAGATTTGACAAATCCAAAGTTATAAAAAAAAACATTGTTACAAAATTGAGTAGTTTCGAAGTTCATCGTGGTCAAACATTATGACAGGGAATATTAATATATTTAAAAAATTCATCTCACAAACATCTGACCCTTCTAGGACTCGAACTAAGGACCGTCGGAGCGAAAGGCAGGATGACTACCGTTGCACTAAACGATCTTCGAAATAAATAAACAAACAGAGACCTGAGTAGGAATTATAATCCAATAATATTATACCATGTCTTGATTTCCAACTTCTTGTCTATGGCACGTGAAGTAAAACCCGGTTATACAACCTCCACGCAGGATTGTGCTTAATCACTTAATAATTGATAACTCTCTGCGATTGTGTGCTGTTATTTCCGGAAGTTACGCATAAATACTTTGATAATTGTTATAGTGGCAGTAGAAATCTTGCTCTTCGTTTAGCTCTCTTACTTAAAACTAACAATAAATATTTGTTTAAATTAAATAATCACATCATTTATATGTTATGTTTAAGTTATTACTACTTCCTTATTATTCTCTTATCACCTTTCCGTATATCTAATGTTATTCTTAAATTATGAAGAAATAGATGGGCTACAAACGAATTCATACAATAGATATAGTATAAGAAATGCATTTTTTTTCCATTATAAATAAATAGAATAACATTTATATTAATTTTGTATTTATATACATGTATATTTAATACGGATTTATTACAATGTTTACGTATTAAAATATTAATAAGTTACATATTATAATTACGACATAAAGTCGTATAATACCCATATAAAGAGCATTAATATTTTTTCTATTTTTAATAAGCTTTCTTGCCACTCGTGTTGCAAAAAATTGGTAGGTGCCGCGATTCCTGAGATTTATTATTAAGACACACAAGACATTGAGCTTATTTTGAGCGTCCGAATCTTTAAATGAATTGTAAATAACGATAGTAATCAAGAAACTTATTATTCTAAGCTCTACAAATTTATAAGTACTTTTTTTTACTTTTTGTTAAGTTATAGGAATTTCTTTCGTTCACAAGTTTAAAGGAAATTTTCCTATTTTAAGCATTACAAACTTATCTTATCAAAGGCCTGAATACTTTTATTATTTTACATTTCGATCTTATCGATAAAGTTAAATAACTAACTGTTTTAGGTAACAAATTGAAATTATAAATTGAATAGTCTTTTCTTGCCGAATCATAGATTCGGAACTAAGGTGATTAAATAAAAAAATACTTTTAGTTTATTCTCCACTCCCACCAATTAAATTTAGAATGATTGTTCTTTTTTTCAATTACGCAAGTTCACTGCGGCCAGGCCGTGAGCATGACAAATGTAGTTTGCATTTCGCAATAGTTATAGAAGAAAAAAAATCGGTTAAAGTTACATAACACGTATTATATTACAGATTATATTGTGAATTAACTTTAAAAAATATGTGTTCGTTTTTCGATATTGCAACACCGCTCAGTAACACATTCTTATTGTCACGTTCGAAATAATTTTACGTGATTCTTGTGTTTTTGTTTGATGTGAAAAACATTTAATATTTCAGAGACGAAAACGAGATAATAAGTTATTGTGTAACACACATATGTGTGAGAGACATTTTGATTTTATAGTAATATAAGTTATTTGCGGGATTGTTACCATGTACCTTGTTATTGAGATTTTGATTTTGTATTAAAAAGAGTTTGGTATATAAATTTACTTTACAGAATTATTTTGTTTTTTTGTGGATTACGTATGGTGACGACGTATAATATTGTAAATGTCGTGACTTCTGTTAAAGTTAACGATTTCTTGCCCCAATTTTTCTTGCCTGTTAAAAGACGTCTTGACTGGGTGCCAGATAAAAATTTGGGACGATTCAAAGCAACTTATTTTCAGTGCATTTTAATTAAGTTATTTTCATTCATTTACATGTATGTCTATCCCTTATCCTAGTATACATAACACAAGCTTTACAGTAGTTGTTTTGTAAGAAAGTTAAGAAATATTATTATTATTATAAATACTCTATTTGTAATGTTTCCTTTGCTAAAGTATTTAAAATAAGTTTATTCATAAGAGTCAAATATCAACCAAAGAAATTACGATCAGCTGTTAAAAATGCAGCCCTCCATATTGGATTATTGCGTGTGACATTGATACTGCTAAATTTTATAGAACTTTACCGATTTATAATTGATTATTCAGTTCCAATCCGAGTGAAATAATTGAAATGCCAAATGTGAAAGATATTTTTGTTACTTATTGCGTTTTAAATCGATTGAGCCTTTAAGTCTTTGTTGCAGAATTAATTGATAGCAAATTAAGTCCACGGCCATTTAACAATGTTTCAAAATTCAATAAGATTTTTTTATTAAGTTCGATTTATAGAAACGATACTTTTAAGTGGTTTTACATTGAAAATACTAATTAGATCGATTCAGCAGTGTTTACCCACCTTCAAGAAGTACGTTTAAAAAGAAAATTACCACAGATATATAAAAAATTGGATTATTGATATAGAGATATGAAGATTGTATTTCAAAATGATTTATTGAAAGAACTTCTTTTCTTTAAAAAAAATGATAATTTCAATAAAATTAAATAATTAATTATTGAATTGATGAAAATGAAAAAAGAACCTATTATTGATACCTTTTAAAGAATCTTTATTTTCTTGTAAATGAAAAAAAGTTATACAAATTTTTGAAGGAAATCATACTTTAAACGATCGATTACCGTACAAGATGGTACGTAAACATTCGTAAAAAAAGTTAATAATATGCATTATTGTAATCTAATTTTTTTATTCCCTTTATTATAGTATATACACCTATTAATGTAATGTATCCTTAATTTAAGTATTGTGGTGGCCGGCATAGTAGTAAAGCATCAAGCCAAGAATATCGCAAAAAACTACTAATCATACAAGAGGTTATCAGCTCACGTAGACAACCAAATACTCTTTGCTGCGATCTCCAACCCGTCTGCTCATCATGGAGATAATGAAAGAAAACCTCTATATTTCAAAGAGATTTAGCGTCGCAGTTTTTCTGTTGATAAGATCCTTCTTAGTATACATCACCATATGCTCTGTTTAGTTGGAGAATAAAAAGTGGCATGTTGTCAAAAATGTCACGTTTCTATATTATTTCTTATCTCTACTTATCTCATGATTCAAAAGGATAAGAGTATGCATAAACAGCCGACATTTGCTGCTGATGATAATCTATATTTATGTATATATAAATTCCTTGTCACAGTGTTTGACCGCTATGAACTCCGAAACTACTCAACCGTTTTTGATGTTTTTTTTCTGGATTTTTGAGCGAAGCTCTCTTTTAGGCAACTCACAAATTTCGCTTGTCTCCCTCCTGCTACTTAACGGTTCAACCGATTCGAATGAATTTTGGCATAAACATACATGATTATAACCTGACGGACATAGGCTATGTAAAAAAAATATAGACTTTACCATGGAGGAATAATCACCGAAAGAAAAATTCAAAATCTAATCAAAGCCAAACCGCTGACACTACATTGATGAAATTTGGCGCCAAAACTCACATAGTGGTCGTGACTAATGTGCAAAAAAAGTTTTGAAATCGGACATACCATAATCACCCTTTTAAAAATCTAATTGCTTCGCTCAGTATTTGCAAACAGCAGCATGTATTGCAGACCTAGTATAGTTTATATTCGTTATTGAATTTATATGGGATTCTATGTATATTAAATGAAATTGAGATTTTCTATTGCACACTATAAAATTTTATTTCACACAGTACAGACCAACCAACAACTAGAATAGAGGTGACAGAAAATGCAGATTATAAAAAATTAAATTCTTATAAGTGCTGCCCTCTGACATATCATCAACTGAATCTTATTTTAATATGTTAAATAAAATTAAATATTTAAAAGTTTATAAATTAAAAAAAATATTTAATTTATAGTTATTATGTTCCACTATGCTCTTGGATTTTATAACTATTTGATAGTATCATGCGTCACTCGGCGAAGTACATATTTATTCAATGAGTTCTCGATATTGCCCGGTCTTCCTGCTCCTGATGATGCTCCGTGTGGAGGCGAATCACCTGTAAAGTTGTTTTTGAAGGTAAGGAGTGTCGCTGTCTGCGGTATCTGCATCTGTGTATTTGCATTTTTTGCAGAAGTAAGCTACATATTTTCGTTTTATGTGCGAAGTTCCCATGGATCAGTTTCAATGAGGAAATGTATGTGACACCATAACTCTAAGAGTTCCTAGTCGATTTTCGTATTTTTTCGTAATGAATCGAACCAACAAGTTTAGGACTAGATCGTGACGGAGACGGAATGTCGAAATTCGCAAAAAAGAAAAATATGCCAATAAATATTGGCTCTATGGGATATCCTATTGAAACAAAAAAGAGCGCGCTTTTTGAAAATTTTCATTCTTTTGGAATTTTAAAATTTACTTAACATTATTTTTTTATTTTTTTGTATTACGCTCCCCTCCAATATATACTGGTAGCGAAGCTTTATGCTTAGCGTGTGCATAGACCTAGTTCATTTTATTTATTTATTGAAAATAATTCACCCACATAATATCTTTTAACATTGAAATATTAACATACAAAAATGGCTAGACTAAAAGACATACAGCTTTTTTTTTCTTTTCGTTGACTAGTTGATTAAACCATTGATATCTTTAATATAACTTATTATTAAACATTATATTTTAGTTTCAATTTGCAACTGGTTAATTTCCACCCTGATTAGTAAACTCGTGATCGATGTTCGTAATTAAATAGTTACCGATAGTAGCCGGGGCACGTGTTCTACTCGTGATGCAACGAGATGATCCGAGCGTATCAAACGCTTTCGATTTTACCGTAACCGTTACTCAATAACGTGTTGTATTTGTTATTTGAAAACGCTATTCGATTATGTTTTGCGATATTGTGATTCCATTTTCAAAATAGTATTGAAAAGAGGTTAGTTTAGGTTATCATTCGCTAACCTAACCTAACCTTTTTAGAAAAAAGTTTTAATGTGTACTGAATAGCTTCTTTGTTCTAACATTATAAGTACGAGTAACATTTATAATTAACCGGTATATATTTGGATTAATTTACCGTTACCATTTGATTTGACTGACCTTTAAAATCTTTATATCTGAGTCACATATAATAGTTAATATTGTGAAAAAACGAAATATGCTACACAGTTCTAAGTAATTTGGTGCACGCAGTATTTTCTTTTTAAAGTTTTTTTTTTAATTTCGAATGGGTTTGCTCTTGATCCCAATCAAGCCAGGATCCACGTTGGAGTGAGCTAACCTAGAAGGTGCCTATTCACCCTGGCTTTAAATAGGAACTGGTTATTATAAATACTTGGAAATACAAACTCTTTCGCTGTGTGGATTATAAAAGATATTGAGTAGCGAATAGTGCAACAGTTAGGGAAACCAACTTAGAAAGTCTATGAAATAAGGTTGTAAATTGAATAAAACTTTCTATATTTATCAAAGTTTAGTTCTTTTAATGTATTTGATCGCAATGGATGTTATAAATATATGAATCACACATTAACAACTTTACCGTCATCCAATATTTAGAGCTGTATCTTGTCATCCAAAAAGGTACCAAACCGCAATTTCATAACGCGTTTATACCGGTTTTGCATTTTTTTTATATAAAAAAGAACGGAAAAGTGTTAAATAACATTATACTCTTTATGGTAAGGTCTATAATCGCGTGACAGCGTGACTCATATTGACGTCAACACAAAAAGGCTGTGACAGTTAAAATTGTATCCTCAGGGTTTTGTTTCTGTACATTTAAACAGTAATAAAGACCGTTATTAAACAATATTAGCGTGCTTGTTATAGTTTCCTTAATAGATCTTTGAACTATTCATGCTAATCTTTATTAAGACGGAATATAGATCAAATTTGCGTATCATCAAGTAATTGGCGACGATAAATACTTTTAATCGGTTTTTTAGCATGTTGCATGTTGAAAATTGTTTGAATATTTAACACTTGTCAAATTAGAAGTGTAATAGGGTGAACTCCGGGTCAGGAAATAATTCGTCACGTAAGTAAAGAATAGAAATGAATAGCTAAAAGTATACATAGATATAACTAGCGGCCCGTACCGGCTTCGCAAGGGTAGACAAAATTCTTTGATTTTTTTTATTATTAAATATTTTTCCATTAGCGCCATCTAGCGTCCCGTAGACGAACTACTTGCGGTTAATATGGTAACAAACACACACATAAAGTATTGTCATAATATAATTAGGATACTCAAGCTATACTTCGTAAAGCTCTCATTTCCACTGCATTAAAGATAGATTCGTACTTCTTCCGCCAAACCCAAGATTCACTTCCATACATTCATGTCGGTAACACGCCTCTAGGCATAGCCAGTACGGCCTTTTGTACACCTACTTATAGTATATTAATTATTTTTTTTGTATAGAATGGGTTCGGTCTTAATCCCAATCAAGTCCGGGAGCTAAGACAGAATCCACGATGGAACTAACCCAGACGGTGCCTATTCGCCCTAGTATTGGAAATGGACGGGTTATAAGTACTCGGAAATATATACACAGGGAAGGAGTTCTACTCTTATGCTGTATTATGAAAGATGAAGAAAGAAGTTAAATTATTTTAATAGGAAAATACTAGGAAAAATCGCCACGGCTCACAAATGAATTCCTGTCCGAGAATTAAAATAATTTATCTAATAATAAGATAGAATTGAAAAATGCAAAAAATATATGAAAATTATAAAAATAGAAAGAAGTTACCAATAAAAAATTAATTTGTCTCATATTTTTATGTTTTAGCATGTTTATGTGAAATCTGAGTAAAGCCATAGTGCTGATTCAATCACAACCTCCTTCAGTGATTCCATTTAAAACGTACGTACCTATTAAAAATACGATTTCGCGATATCCCAGTGATGGAATCGGCTGTAAATCTCAGATTCGAATCGATTGCCTTATTTTCTCTGTGGTTGTGTTGCCATGATTTATTTAAGTACATTGTAATAGATCATAGAATTATTTTTACTAGAACAGACTTGTTCTTTTAAGATTATATTTTTTATGACATTTTTTTTATTTAATGCTTATTTGGTAATTTTTTTTATTTTTAAACTTGTCTCATCAGTTGTTAATTTTGTTTCATTCTAGTTAAAAATTGCTTTTTTGAAAATAAAAGCTGTTTAAATAACAAAAACATAACAATCTTCAATGATTTTTTTATGTCTAGAAAAGTTATTGGAAAGTGATTTAAATATAATTTATTAATATATTTTTGTATGAAAGAATTTCCGAACAGTATTAATTAAAGAGATTTTTTTTTTCGCCGGAATTTTAGCGACACCAAAATGAAAAAAAGCCCTAGTAAAACTCCTATTTAACTAATACTAATGTTGGTAATTATGAATGTATATAACAATATATATTCCTTAAACATAGTTTACATCTTTAAAGTGTTTACTCTGCTTTATTCATGTCTTTTTCCGTTATCTTTTCCGATATACCCTATTTTATTGTATCTTTTTATTTCACCCCTGTTGTAACAAAAAAAAATCATAAAAATTTGTAAGTCTTGAATTCATTAATTGCTTAACGATTAACGAAATAAATTCAATTACGTTGAGACAATTTTTAATGTGGAGTTTATTTAATTATTATTAAATTAATATAAACATCAAATTTCATCATTGATTTCCTTTTATGTATTTTTTATTAATAACTGTCTCTTCTAGTATTATTATAGATCTCTTGTCGTAACTTCCTAGCTGCGCTTGCACACATCGATCGCCTTGCACACGCGTGGAGAATGTGTACACTCCTTTTCCGTGCGCTTGTGTGCACGTTCACTTTCGATCATTGACTCTTAAGGTTCATCGTGTAGGGTTACCTTAAAACTCTTTTTTTTTCCAATTTTGAATAAACCAAAAGAATATGATAACTTTTTGGTCGATTGAAAAAAGAAAATAAGGTTTTTTTAAAACAGGTTTTCCGATCAAGCTTACTAAACGTTCACCTTAGGACCGTAAAAATATAAATTAAAAAAAAAACAGAATCTCAGTTTTAAGAACCAGCCTAACCCAAAGAAAGTACTGTGAGGCTTGTGTTATAGATATTAGGCTAACTTATGTACTGACATATATTGCATCGCAAGTGGAAAAAAGGCACTTTTTCGAAAATTATAGAAGTATTTTTATTATGACAATACACTTTGGAAAGAATGTATTAAACAAAGGCATTCTACTTATTTTTTAATAAAATAACTAGCGGTCCGTCCCGGCTTCGCACGGGTGGACAAAATTCTTAATTTTTCTATTATTCAATATTTTTCCGTTAGCGCCATCTAGCGTCCGGTAGACGAACTACTTGAGTTTGACGCTTTGCTATGGTAACGTTATTGATACAATGGAAAAAGAGCGGACAGATAAACACACAAACCACTGTGATCTTAGATTATAGATTAAATACCTAATTAAGTACTTCAAAGCAATATATAGCAATGATATAAGCAAAAATTAATTTCTTGGTCTTGGTTTTGCTCAAATACTCTTGGTCTTGCTCATTTTGTCGAGCTTGACATAACTTGTTAAGGGAATAATATCTTTAGTTGTGAGAACTATGAAATATCGAAAATCTACCCTTTCTCCAACGCATAAATTGACCTTTCAGCGAAAAAAAGTACTAGAAATGTGAAAATATAAAAAAATGTGTTTTACAGACGTTATGACAACGAACAATCTTGTAGAGCCTTTTAATTTTTGTTTATTTTTTTACAGTGTTTGTTTCTTTTTTTATACTTTATGTTAAAATTGACTAAAGGAAACTGGCGATTTCAAATACCATAAATATTTTGTTCCAGGAAAAGCATGTTCTTGGTCTTGGTCTTGCTAGTCTAATGAAAGTCCTGGTCTTGCTTTTTCGCAAGATCAAGACCAATTTTGCTTATCACTACCAAAAGCAAATGTGCCCTTGCTCCAACGAAGGAGCGATATGATACATATATAAGTTATACTCATAGAAATATTTATATATAAGTACTCATAAATCAGGTACAAATGCCGATAATCACCACAATAATATCTGCACCTTCGGGACTCGATCCCGGGACCGTTTGGCTTCGAAGGTAGTATCATTAAAAACTGGTCATCGATATATATAAATGTGTACCTAGATCTAATTATACAGTTAATGTTATCTCATCATACACACACACACACACTGGTGATGCACTACATATACAATCGAGATTACAGCTTATGTTGGCTTCCAAAGTACGAAATAATTTTGATATATTATTTGCCACATACTAATTAAGTTATATTATACTAGCTGACCTACCCATGCGTAGCTGTGGCTTAGTTTTTATAATTTGCAATAAAAAATATTATTAAATAAAATGAAACCTATCCTATTTTAGGAGAAAGTCGCAACAAATCCAGCAAAATAAGAAAAAAACCATCAAAACCAGTTGAGTAGTGTCGGTCAAAATTTTTGTTATATAAAGATATTAATTAATAATTAATGTTATGCTCAGTTATAAGTAGATTGTGATGAAATCTGATGTCTACTAACACCATATCGTTTATCCAAATTTGAAGCAAATCAAAATTTCATTAATTTATTCATTCAGTCAACAAGGTGCTCGAGATAATAGTAAACCATCCGAAAACTGGCCGATTCGAAACTTGCTGCACCTCTATTATTGCAAGAATAGTAAGGTTTTCTTACTAAATATAGTATTATTAAGTGAGAAAACTAAATGATGACGTAGTGTTCACAGGTGAGTTTAAAAAGCGGGCAAGGCTGTGCAATCGATTAATTGCAATAATCGATATTCGATCCGGAAAACGTTGCATGTTCAGTGGCACAAGGGCGAATATTTTCTGCTGTTTAAACAATCGAAACGATAATTACAAATCTAAAAATTAATCGATATAACTTTCTCGTTATTTTTATGTTTTTTAACACGATAAAGCAACTTTTAAATTAATTTTATATTGTCTACATTTAAAGTCAATGTCAAAATTTCCCACCAGAATTTTGACTTGAATATTTTTTAAAAATTAATGATTATTATTTTATTGTACACACAATAATTAATAGTTAACATTAATGTTTGAATAAATACAAGGATACGTACAAATGGCAGCCTTATCACTATTATTTCTTCCAGTCTACCTTGGGATGGGCAGCAAAGAAATATAACAGGTAGTTGGCAGTTTACAGCTGAATTAAAGCTATATAACTGAAAATGAATAAACTACTTATATATTCTAATAAATATACTATATAATCATCACAATCAATATATACTTAATAATATATATATATATATATATATATATATATATATATATATATATATATACTTTAATTGCGATAAAAATAACGATTTGTCGTATATTTTCGGGTAAAAACTCAAACAAAATGTCAATTTTTAACCGGGTTCTTCGACATCTAGTTAGATATAAAATAACTTTGACATCAACATATTCCCACATTATTTATCTCCTTTTTTCTGTTACATATATAATCTTGATGGTTGATTGAACAGTATTTTTATAATATCATATGTATTATTATACTAGCTGACCCAGCCACACGTTGCTGTGTTATAAATTAAAATAAAACCTATCCCATCTTTTAAGTTAGATCAAATAACAGATAGTTACGAAGTTTGATCAAAATCGGTTAAGTGGTTTAGAAGTCCATCGCGGACAAACATCGTGACACGTAATTTATATATATTAAGATATACATTGTAGAAGATGGGAATGTTCTGAAACACAAAAAAACTGTACAAAAATTATATTTGTGTAATACCTACATTACACAATAAATTTATGATTTGAAATGATTAGATTTTATTTACAATTCTCTTTAAATACTTAATATAAGTTAATCTATATATATATACTAGCTGACTCGGTCACGCGTTGCTGTGTTATCAATTAAAATAAAACCTATCCTATCTTTTAAGTTAGATCAAATAACAGATAGTTACGAAGTTTGATCAAAATCGGTTAAGTAGTTTAGGAGTCCATTGAGGACAAACATTGTGACACGAGATTTATATATATTAAGATATATATATATATATATATATATATTCATTTATATATATATATATATATATATATATATATATATATATAAAATCGCTGTTACATTGTATGACAGCGATAAACTTCGAAACTACTTAACCGATTTTGATGTTATCTGTTTCGTATTGCTAGATTTGTCCCAACTTAGAATATAGGATAGGTTTTATTTAAATTCATAATATAAAAAAAAAATTACTCGGATCAATCTCAGCATTTCATTTCTCTATAATCGCGATGAACAGCGCCATCTCTCGAGGATTGAGAACAAATGCCCATTATTCGACACTCAGAATAAAAACAAACTCCGCTAACGCTAAGCTCCAACATACATAATATTGTTCAATTAATCTAATCGAAGCAATCAATTGATTGATCTAATCATAAATGGTTTGATTTTTACCACATCACTAAATAGGCTATGGCCGCAACAATGGCGTCTTTGTTTTCATTTTCATTAAAATTGGATTGAGACAGACTATAGCACTTATATAAAAAATCTATTGAAATAGCTTAAAATAATTGTTTAGCTCAATAACAATCTAATAAAGAGAGAAAACTACATAAAAAATCGTTAATACTTGTTATCCTATAAGCGAAGTGGAAATACTTTCATACAACCTTGCCATATCTGGAGGCGGGGCAAACATGTTACTCCATATCACTATGTTCCGTTAGATATACAACCTTACTTTGTTAAAGATATAGTTCATTTCTAGTTACACCATTAAGTTCGTTGGAATGAAGGCGAAGAACTACACATAAATAGCATTAAACAAGAATAAGGTTATTTTATCATTTAAATTAGCTTCTTCCAGAGGATTTTTTTGTAATATTTCCTTTAAAAGCGTACCATCCTATTTACACCGAATTTAATACTTTCGTAAATGTGCGCCTGTTTTTCCGAGTACTTAAAACCAATCTGTTTTCAAAGGCAGGATGAACAGGCACCTTCTCGGTTAACTCGTTTCATGGTACATCCTATCTTGGCCCGCAGGCTTGATTGGGATCAAGATCCCATTAAAATAAAAAAAAAAGTTTATTTGTTTTCACGTCCAAACTTTTAAAAGAAACCTCTTTAGCACTTAAATCACCATGGTCATAATGTAGCCACGGTGTATCGCTTATCGGACGGATCAGCATTGTAACAAGCTTGCTCAACGCAACGAAGTTTCCTTCATACGTTTAAAAATTAAGTAATAATTTTGTCACATCCTGTACGTAGCAAGTACAGTTGTTTATTCTCAAAATTGCTGTATCCACTTACGACATTTAAGACAAAATTATGAAGACATTTATCCCTTGTAAGAATTGCGGTGTTATTACGAAAGTAATTTATATAGCAAAAAGTATGTTATATGGGAAAGTGGATGTGAAGGTTGACATTAATTTATAAAAGATTAGATTTGCATTCAATATAAGCATTTACAATTCGTGAATTGAATGTCATAGCTATGGATTTTTAAATCCTATCTCGGGAGACCGTGTACAGAGAAGCCGCAAGAAACTCCGCTGTACTTTTTGTACACAACTGTACTGTAACTCAATGGGTTTATAAAGTTCTTCGTAGCTTCGTAGCGAAGCCAGGCACCTTCTGGGTTAACTCATTCCATTGTGGATCTTGTCTTGACCCCCGAGCTTGATTGGGATCAAGACACAAACTGAAGTTACAATTGTCTAACAGTAATTATGAGCATAACGAGGAGAAAATATGAAAATTCAAATGCGGTTTACCTTATATTTTTGGGATGAAGTTCCTTATGGGGCGTTGCGGAGGGGTTAGGAGCAGGCCTAGGGTAGCCAGGGAAAAACGTCCGTAGCGTTAAACAAAAAGCGTAAGATTTTTATGTATAGTTCATGTGGGATAGCTATACAGTGTGGCTGTATAGTCTACGCGATGACTGTTATTATATATTTTAATAAATCATTGTAAATAAAATAAAGTAGTTAAAATAATTTTGTGAAGAAGTTTCTTTGCTTTTTATAGATAAAAAATCATAATAAAAATGTATACCCGAATAATTATTTTCTTTATACCTGGAATAGAACTTAAAATTAATATTTTTATAATAAGGAACTTCGTTCCTATCCGGTGTCCCAGGACACCACACGACATTTTTTTAAATGTTTTCTTACAAAATAGCTCCAGGCGATTTTATGTTACTTCGAGTATTGATGACTTGATATTTTGACCTTTAGTTTTATCGAAATGAATTAAGATTTTTTTACTTATCTCGATTAACAAATGGATGTGCCAAATCGATACCTAATGGTCTAATAGTCGATCATATCGATCATATTCTTGCTCAACATTGATGAATCGATTTGCAATCTCTAGAAGTTTAAGAACATTGATTTTTAATAATTTCAACATCGTGTATGTAACGAATGCATTGATAAATTATAGAACTAAGGTATTATAAATAAATAAATATTTCTAACATTTCTTCGATTAGCCTAGCCCAAGGTAAGCACTGTAAGGCTTGTGTTATGGATACTAGGGTAACGGATAGACATACATATATGATACATAAATATTTAAAATTTATAGAAATATATATGAATAACCATAACTCAGGTACGAATGTTCGTATTCATCACAAAAACATCTGCCTCTTCCGGGATTTGATCCCAGGACTGTTGGTGCGTAAGGCAGGACGCTACCATTTCAACAAACGATCGTCAAATTAAATCGAGGATAATTATATTTCTGTGACATCTTTTTTAAAATTATGACATAAATAAGATTGTCAAGACATCATTTGAAGGCTGCTTGGTGCAACGGTAGCGATCCTACTTTCTGCGCCAAAAGTCCCGAGTTCCAATTCCGGTAGGGGCATATGTTTGTGTGATGACCATAAGCATTTCTTCTCCAGTCATGGTCGCTTAT
This sequence comes from Calamotropha paludella, assembly GCA_927399485.1. Lineage (NCBI taxonomy): Eukaryota > Metazoa > Arthropoda > Insecta > Lepidoptera > Crambidae > Calamotropha > Calamotropha paludella. Next base: position 3,432,250 of record OV656822.1, read on the forward strand.
ATATATATATATATTTATGTATTCTATACATTATTTAGTACTCAAAGTACAAGCTCAGCTAAGTTTAGACCTAAACAATTGCTGTTTGATGTCCGGAATTTATTTATAGTTTTTGTTATGTTCAATTTGTTGTCTAAAGTTTAATAAAACTTGTTATGTTTAAAGTTTATGAAATCTTAAAAAAAAAATACCAAAATATATTATAAAAAGGAGTCCCTTTAGTCAAGGTTCCGAGGATACTGGCAGCGTTCCCTCTTTGAATAACTAGACTAATTCTTTGTCCGAGCTAGCTTCCGGACAGCTGCCAGCTCTTCTGTCTCCTGTGATGTCGACTAACCTTTTTGACATTTCCTTAAAAAGCCTTATAGCCTTATAAAATTGTGAAATACATACATATGATAAAGTATATGAATAGATATTTTATTTTGACGATCGTTTGGTGCAATGGTAGCGATCCTGCCTTTCGAACCGACGGTCTTGGGTTCGAGTACCAGTAGGGGCAGATATTTGTGTGATGAATACGAGCATAGATACTTTGTACATTAAATTTCAATTGCTTTTTACAACATATCAATAAAATGAATAATAAATAAATATGATACATAATAAGTTAAATAGTTTGTGTTAACATCTAGAGCTGTGAAAGTAACGAAATAAAGTGTACCCGTATGTATTCGTTACTATGACAATTAGTACTCGTTACTTTCGTATCGTTACTCGTTACTTCAGTTACCTTATAACATGCTATGTTATGTATATTAGAAAACGTACTGTGTACGCGTACAGTATGACGTCGCGACGTCGCAACATTCGTGATTTGTAGAAAACATACTTATACATTACATACCAAGCTGCATCAGATAATTTTTTCACTTTTCTGTATTTTGAACCAGACTTTTGGTAATTAACAGCTTTTGTTAACCAAGAAACAATTAAATCTTATTAGTGCTCATTTAGACACATCTCTTTTAAGATAAGAACAAAAAAACCGTGAAATTACGCAATAATAAAATAAAAACACATATTTATAATTTGTAAAAAGTACTTTCCTATCTTGTTTCTGTTACAATCTCAAACTTTGTATACACACACAATACCTTAAATAAACAGTAAAAAACTTGGACTACGAATTTCCAATTTAAGTATACTTTACTTAATAAACAAACATCGTTCCTTGTAACGTACGTTTATAAATTCACTCAATAAGCGCGGGCATACGTAAAACATACGATCAGCAAAGTTTAATTATACGCATCAACGGTACTTGTATAAACTGAAATAGTGTAGGTACTCATAATACGAAACATGCGAGTAACGAAATGCATTCGTGTGTAACGTTTCGTTACTCGGTACTAGATGGCGCACCCGTTACTTAGTAACGAATACATACGGTTTGTTACAGCTCTATTAACATCGGAAACAATTTAGAAAAGTTGACCCGGCCGGGTAACGAACCCGGAACTACCACGGAGTGGCGTCACCATGAAAACTGGTTTGCAAGCCACTCGACACGTGAACGTATCATAATATCATAGAAAATATCGTAGAGTTAAAAATTACTTACATTATATACCCGTGCGAAGTCGGGAAGGGGTTTAGAATATTATTCATTGTCACCATCCAAAATTTGTGGTTTTAGGTTTCGTAAAAAAAACATAATTTATAGACAATTTTCTATCGACCATAACCCTAATAGCTTTTAAAGTATGCAGTAAATCATAGCTTTTTTTATTAACTCTTTTGATTTGTAAATATTTCTATAATTATAAAAATTCCCTGTCACATTGTTTGACCGCGATGAACTCCGAAACTGCTCAACCGATTTTGATGATTTATTTTACCTAGTGCTGGATTTGTTCCGACTTAGGACATAGGATAATAATATAATTAAAAAATATAACATATTATGATAACTGAGCCACATCGTCGCATGGCCGGGACAGCAAGTTTCATTATAATTTACCTTAATAGAAAAAATACTAGAAAAAATCCATTTCTAAACATACTAAATTTATAAAGTTATTGGCGATTGATGCTTAATTTTTTTTACCCTTACTACATAATGTACATATTTTCTTTAATTAAAAATTGGAATACTGAAATTTAAATTTTAATCGGTTTTTCTCAAGTTACATATCACGTTTTTTATTACATTGCATGTAAATTGCTACTGAACAATTATGAATTATATTTATAAGTGAATACTATTTTGGCTAATGTAAAACTTAATTTTCGAAATCCAACTGTGTGTTTAACGCTATTTGTCAGTTCCGGATTTGGAGTTTCGGTGGCCCTGGGGCAACGAGGTCCCCATTAATTGGGAATTAAAAAAAGTCTGATTTTTATTTTTTTTATTCCCAGTAATTAAATTAATTAAAATCCAGACTGGGGGATCGTTTATTGTGGGGTTATAAAGTTGTTATAATAATGTTAAAAGTACTTCTTTATAGAATAAATATCCATCTGATAATTCTATAAAATCTGTTTGGCAAAAGAAACGATAGTTGCTGACTCGTCGAAATTTTTTATGCCAATGGGGACTCCTGTTTTGTGGCCTGCTGTTTGTTTTTCAAATAAATAAATATATTAATATTATTTTTCAATTCAATCTCATAAAATCATAAAAATATTATATTAATTATTGTATTCTTTGAAAATTTTATTAGATACTTACATTTAATGATCGATTAATTAAATAAAGATACATTTCACGACTCTGTTGATATAAAATTAATGATTTACACTTAATAAAACTGGTTTTATTCATCTGTTTCTGGAAATCGATTAATTAGCACACCTGGGAATTCCGCGATAGCGTTATCTATAAATCTTAAAGTTTGTTTTATACTTTTTTTTATTTACTAAAGAAGTTTTATTGCCCGAAAAAAAAGATAAACGCGGTAGGTACACAACAAATCAGAGATCTAAATATTGATGTCATACAAATGATAGGCAAATATACTTAAATGAACACATTTATTTAACTGCTAACTGACACGGCCACGCGTTGCTGTGTTATAAATTAAAATGAAACCTATGTTGGAACAAATCCAAAAAAATTTACCATCAAAATCGGTCGAGAAGTTTCGGAGTTCATCGTGGTCAAATACTGTGACAGTGAATATATACTCTAAAAACACAAATTTGTTGTTTGTGTGTTTGTCTGTCCGCTCTTTTTCCATTGTATCAACTAGCTGACCCGGTAACGCGTATACAATGGAAAAAGAGCGGAAAAGAGAGCGGACAGACAAACACACAAACAACAAATTTGTGTTCTTAGATTATAGATTAACTGGGTCAGCTAGTTTTATATAAAAAGATAGATAGATGCAGAAGAAGATTATGTACAATAATCATATATATATATATGTCATTATTAAACTACATACATCTGAATAAACAAAAATCAATGTTTGTATGTCAGTTCCTTATACATTCAAAAACCATTAGTCAGATTGTGATGAAAGTTATTGCAGTTGTAATATGCATGCCATGGAAGGTTTATATGTACGGTCAGCAAAAAAAAGCATGCAACTAGTTTACGATAAAATATACAAACAATAACATGATGATATTTCTCTATAAACTCTTTCAGTGAAAAAATTACATGTGTATTTCACATAAAAAATTAAAAACAAAAGTGTCTTATTTCTATGTGCACATAAGATACCTACGCTAAGATATAAATGGATGATGATACATGAATGCTTTTCTTGACGCATACAAGGAAAAAATTGATGCAAATAAGAGTGAAGGATTGACTCACTACTGACAGTTGACTTCGAAATAATTTTTATAGGGATTATAAGATAAATTATTTTAATAGAAAAATTGAGAATTCATTTAAGCCGAGTCGATTTTTTCTTGTATTTTTCTACTAAAATAATTTATCTTATAAGATGGCATTGAAAAAATGCAAAAAACATAAAAAATATGAAATGTAACAAGGATTGTCTGTCTTATCAATTTTATATACAAAAATAAATTACAAAAAAACGGTGAAAGAAGACAGAAATATAAAGAATATAATAAAAATAATAAGCTCACTTATATGTGCGAGGTAGTTAAGCTGCGTGCGACGTTTATTTTGTCTTGCACAGTTATTTTAAAGACTTTTGCATGCAATAGGACCAATCCTACCTTTCGCACCGACTGTCCTGGGTTCGAGCAGATATTTGTGTGACGAATACGAGTATTTGTACCCGAGTCCTGGGTATTTATATATATTTCTATAAGTATTACATATCTTTGTATCATATATGTATGTATATCCGTAACCCTAGTATCCATAACACAAGCCTTACAGTGCTTACTTTGGGCTAGGCTGATTAGTGCAAATGTTTAAAATTTTACTATTATTAATTTGTTCCTCGCGCAGCATATCTCTAAAGAAAAAGCAGCTTTATAAGTTTATAAAAAAGTTCAAAATAGAAAAATATATCGGAGATAAATTATAAAATACTAGCTGAACCGGCTATGTTAGAAATCAAAATTAAACCTATCATATATTCTAAATCGGAATAAATTCAGCAAAATGAAAAAAACATCAAAAACAGTTGAGTAGTTTTGGAGTTCATCGCGATCTAACACTGTGATAGGGAACTGTTTATATATATAGGTCGACTAAATGACCCAGCCACGCGTTGCTATGCCGACTGCAGCGCCATCTGCCGGGCTGATTTGTGAATCTAAAGCATCCAGGCCTCCATCCGAATGCATACAAAAAAATTCATTCAACTCGGTCCAGCCGTTTAGGAGGAATTCAATGACATACACACGTACAGTAGAATTATACATATATAAAGATATACAATTCCAAAAAGGTTGACGAGGCTATCAACAACAAGACCACGTATTTTGAAAGGTATTGTGTCCAAAAGGTTTTCGAATATTCAGTGACAAATTGCTGCGGTACAATCGGCGTCATAATGACCTTTCAATGACTTCGCTACAATGGACACGCGACTGTACATCGCTGGCTTTAACACAATAATAAGTGTAAAAAGAATATATTCTATACACAACTGTTGGTTTGTACCATAAACTTTTTTCTTTATTTGTGGCTTGCACGATTTGTGTATTTAGCCAGTGTCAAGTAAGTATAAATGCCAGTTCTTGAGTAATTTCTTTTCTTAATTTGATGATGATGAATCAACAGTAAAATGTATTTTTCCCGTAAATGTGTGGGGTTTTACTGTTACCTCCTTTTTCGAATTTTTCTATTTTGTTTTGGCTCTGGGGTTGTGGTACTATGCTTTAGCTACTTAACTATAGAACAATGTACATGAACTTGTCTAATATTTATATTATACTACCTTACCCGGCCACGCGTTGCTGTGTTATAAATTAAAATGAAAAACCTATCCTATATTATAAGTAGAAGAAATCCAGCAAAATAAGAGAAAAATCATTAAAATCGGTTGAGTAATTTTGGAGTTAATTGCGGTCAAACACTGGAATAGGAAATTTATTAATATAAAGATGTATGCACTTTGTATTTGGTCTTAGGAGACTAGACGTAAACACTCCGTTGTTTCTAAATACTAAAACAAAATGGCTTTAGCTGCTTGGGTTCAGAAGATTAAAAAAGTGGATAAAACATAAAAAAAACATAATTCAAAACTAATGCAGATCGTTGAGTATATATTATTTATTATAAGTTAGAAATAAAGGTCGTAAGTGGAAGAAATCAAGCCAGCTGCACTCTTTGATGACAATGGGACGTTCTGTCGGCGCTTTCTCGAATACAATGGCGATGCTCACTAGGAAAAAAGGGGCACTATACCGCCTACGTAATGTGATTAGTAAATATGTAGCATCTCTTGATGGATACCTAGACAGCGGCAATTAGGAAACGCTGCACAGTGGATAGCTGTTCAAATAGACATATTATATTATTGGAGGCGAATATCTACAACAAACAAAAAACGACTGAAATAAAGCTTCTTTAGCTCCATCTATATATATATATATATATATATTAGATATACGAAACGTAACTAGCTATGTGAGAAAGGGAGACAGAAAATGTGTACTCGCACCTCTCTCTCTTGCCCTACAGTAATATACGAAACGTAACTATCTCTTTCTATCTTTAATTATTATCTTCCTATCAACTTCCGTTCGCCTTGTCCGATCACATTTTTCGTAACGCTCTCATAACACATTAGCCAGCTTACTCTCCAAGTCAAGTATGTGTGAAGAAGTTTTACTTCAAATTTATTTTTTCTTTTATCCGAAAATCAATCAATCTTTAATTTAAATACAAGTAACAAGATAAAAAAGATCTTAAAGATTGTTGCTACTAACACTACACATGTCATTGTTTACAATCAATTACTAAACAATGTGAACATTTTATGTAAAAAATGGCATTTTTATCTAGGAATCCGACATTTTTTTTCACAATTTGCGCAGCATTAGGACGGTAGCAGACTGACAAGTCACTATACAACTGTATCGTTTTAGCTGCTGAAGAAGTGTGTTTTAATTTGATTAAAACGAAAATTATTTAAATAAGCGATGAGTTCATTTTTTTAGGGTACAAGAGTGGCTTAGGAACCAATTTGGTTGACTGCACAATAACGTAATTAATTTTGTAGGTGTAACTAGAACACTTATATAGTATAATACCACCTGTGTTTAATGCAAATGATTTTAATCTGATTACCTGCTTTACTTTCTTTTAATTGTGTAATAAAGAATAAATATTTAGCTCCGAATTAAACAGCAGTTTGTATAGAGATTAGTAGGTCACAGGTGTTAGAAAATACGTAACAGTGTTGCTTACTCACAATAACATTATTTGACGGTGAGTAATTTATTTAAGAATTATGAATTCGCGTGAGATATTTTTTAATAATAAACTATTTTATTATAATTTTATATTTCAAATATCATTAAGTTAACATTTTTAGAGTGTACAGTGAGGCATTATGTTTTGTATTACCTTTTCCTTGCTAACAAAAAAGTAACAAACGCAATCTGTGATAGTCTGTGGTAGGTAGTAATGTCACAAATGAATTATGACTTTATGTATTGTATACATATTATCAAAATTTAATTATTCATAGCTATAAAACAATTAATTATAAGTTGTAAAACGTAACATAAAACCACAGAATATTTTACGACAATTTATCCTCAGAAGTTGAATTGACAACTTCGATTCAGTCACTCTTCTCAGAAAGGCAGAAAATCTTAAAATGTTTAGGAAATAAAATTTAAATTCGAGTTAAGCTAATAAAATGGAATAGTAAAAAATATTTATAGTAGATATATTTTTAATCGAATGTATTAAAATAGGTGGAGGTTATTCATACACATTAAATATCCCGTGGACCACAAGATGGGAAAAGCGTTTTCCGAATTATGTTTCTTTTTGAGCAGAGCGAGCGAAGCTGCTATGCTGCAAGTCAAGGTTTTTTGTAACAGTTCGCATTATCTTCTCGAGTTTTTGAAGTGAAAACTTCTTTAGCATCGTTGTGATTTGAAAGTCGATGAAACGAAAAAGCGACAGTAAAAAGAGACAGATACATAAATTGATAAGATTTAACGTAGGAGAAAATGAGATAGGAACCATTATGTACGTGTGTTAATACGACTTTGTGTGCGCATGCGTAGTACAAAGCTAGAGAGAAGGCATCACGACAACCGTAGTATTTTGTATACGTGTAAGTATTATTTTTGAGGGTTTCACTTCTACCACGTGTGAATTGCACACATGATTTCTTTTTTTCAGTTACAGAACACTATTAAAATTATCTAGGCCCGAATTGAAATTTTGCAGAAATAAAAAAGTTATGACCAGAAAACGAGTTGGCAATGAGGGAATCCTTTGGAAATAAAAGGGGACGCTTTTTTATATAATTAGAAGTAAAAAAAAGATTTTTACATTTAGTTCATCTCTTGGAGTTCTTCAATTCCTTTTTTTTTAATTATTCAATAATAGGAAATTATTAAAAATATCTAGGTTGTGGCGAGTCCGAATTGACAATCTCGCTAAAATACAAAAGTTATGACCACAAAACGAGTTGTCATCACTTTATTGTGAACTGATTCTCAACTCTAATATATGCTGCAACGAAGCAGAGTGCTGACTGCGGTGCCCTAGTACTGAAATCCTACTATAAAAATACATAAAAATACCTAGATATTGTCTGTGTTTTATTTATAATCTGTGCTCGTCACTGTTATAGTCACGTCAAGTTGTGAACCCAGTTTTGATTATTTTATTTTAGTGTTTATTGTAAAATGAAAAATGTAGGAAATCATGATAAATATTTAAATAATGTAATTATGCGCAAGATAAGAAAATGTTATTGTTTAATCAAGGTAAGTTTATATTGTCGTCATATGAATTTACATGAAGTTTAAAACAGAATTTATTTCTATATCTTCGAAAAAAAAATATTTATTAACGGATAGAATCCTCCCCCAAAAATGTTGGTTTCGCCATAAAGTTGGAGATTGCAGAAGACCATTATTAATGATTATGATAATCTTAAGGTGGAGAGCGGTGCTATTTTAGTTTGCCGTAAAACACAAGGCTTATTTATTTATTTGTACTGCAATAATATAGAATTGTTTTATTTTGGTCTGGACTGGAAAATATTATCTTTAAAACAAATTTTAAAAAGCCTTTTTAACTGTATACTAGGTCTGCAATACATACTGCTGTTTGCAAATACTGAGCGAAGCATTTTGATTTTTTTTTTAAGGGTGATTATTCCTCGATTCAATTTCCGATTTCAAAATTTTTTTATGCACATTAGTCACGACCACGATGTAAGTTTTGGCGCCAAATTTCATCAATGTAGTATCAGCGGTTTGGCTGTGATAAGCTTTTAAATTTTTCTTTCGGTGATTATTCCTCCATGGTACAGTCTATATTTTTTTTACATAGCCTATGTCCGTCAGGTTATAATCATGTATGTTCATGCCAAAATTCGTTCGAATCGGTTGATCCGTTAAGTAGCAGGAGGGCGACAAGCGAAATTTGTGAGTTGCCTAAAAGAGAGCTTCGCTCAATTATAAATTCCATTACAAAAATTTTCAATAAAGAATTTAAGGCGAACGTCTGTTTTTTATAAAAGATTAGGTTTAAAATATTTTTTTATATATATTTTGGATAATATAGGAAAAAGGTTAAAGATATTTGTCAAATTTTCCTTAATTTTTGACCCTTTTATATTTTTTTTTATTAAGAATAGGTTCGCTCTTGATCCCAATCAAGACCGGGGTCAAAGACCAGAATCCATAATGGAACGAGCTAACCCAGAAGGTGCCTATTCACCCTGGCTTCAAAAACAGACGGGTTATAAGTACTCGGAAATACAGACGCAGGGAGGGAGTCCCACTCCTTTGCTGTGCGCATTATAAAAGGAGTTGAGAAGTGCTTGGTGCAACAGGTAGGAATAGCAACCAAGAAAGTGTGGTAGCCCGCAGTGCGTCTGGATATCCGATGGAAGAGAGGTGATGGCGGTACGAGCATATGTAGTTCCTGAGCACACTCTCCAAAATACAATCTATAGAAGACCGATAGACAGGCAACTTTGCGGCGCGGGCGGTGAGCTAAGTTGTGAAGCTTGCTCTACCCGAAACCCCAGAACCCTTACCCCAGAATAAGATAACCAAAATTCTTTTATGATTCGTTTGGTCCATTTTCAAATAATATTATCCTTCCCATTAACGCGTTATTGTAAGCAAAAATGCTTGTTATGGATTTCAAAAATAAAATAAGATATTTTTCGTCAGCAAAAATACATCAAAAATGATTGTAAAAAAGAACAATATTTTAGATAGTTCAAGATCGTGCGAACGTTACAAAACAATAGTTTGTCCTGCCATTACCGTTGTTGGGTAATGCACGTGGAAACCGTCTACTGTAGACTTTGCAACCAGACATAAAATGTGTATATTTATTTGCCAAATTATATGTCTCGTTTATCCCCTTTAAATACACGAGTTTTGATAGTGAATTCAATTTCAAATTTGACGTAAGTATACAATTGTAGAAGTTAAGAAAGTAAGAATCGATCAAATTAATAATAATATTTCTAAAATTGATTCCAATTAGCCTAGTTCAAAGTAAGCACTGTAAGGCTTGTGTTAAGAATATATATACAATGTGTCCCGTCATCAGTGTCGGAGCCTTTAATGGTGTGTAATATGGCATTTTTTATCGACAAATTACCCCTCAAATTTTGTTTTTCTCTTACGGCCGCCATTTTGTTCTCTTGGTAACCAAGACCTGGGCTCTCATACTAATTCGACCACCACTACTCATGTAAATGTCCTATCAACATTAAAAAGGTGTCATTTGATAGCTTAACATGTAGACAACAGTTACACAGCCATCATGTTTCAATTGTCATGGAATAAAAAATAGAAAAAATCATTAAAGAAAAACAAATAGATACCTTTTTTTGTGTATTTTTTAGTTATTGGCTTTTTGAAAAAGAAAACAAATTTGACGGGTAATTTGTCGATAAAAAAATGCCATATTTCACACCATTAACGGCTCCGACACTGGTGACGGGACACATTGGAAATATATATATGACACAAAGATATGAAATAGTTAAAGAAATATACATGAATTAGTTACAAATGCTCTCTATTACATAAACTTCTGCCCCATCCGAGACTCGAACTTAGGAACGTTTATACATGTTTTTATCATTTCCTTCTTTAGCAGGCATTTAAAAAAATATGAGATATTAGCTGACCCTGCCACGCGTTGCTGTGGTTCAGTTATTATAAATTGCAATATTTTTTTTAGTAATTCAAATGAAACCTATCCCTCGCTCTAAGTCTAAAAGTCCTAAGTCGGAAAAATCCAGCAACAAGAGAAAATAAACGTCAAAATTGGTTGAGTAGTTTTGGACTTCATTTGTTATTTAAGCATTGCTAGATTTCAATTCGCCTGAACACCTGATTCTCGAGACTTATTGACTTTTTTCTTTAGATATATATGCCTTATTAAATTACATGAACAAAAATATTCATTTGCTGAAACGCAAAACCGAGGCTGCACCGAACTTAGTAAACGCTTTCTAAAGCAGTCGGAAGATGGCCTGGTTTTAACGGAACCAAGTTGTTTCGAAACTGTTCTCGGTTATTTTGAAATTTTTATTTGTACGTATTTGTTCCGAATGTTTAGTGTAGCGATGTAACACACGCGATGTTTGAATTACGCGTCGGATTAAGTTGCAAAAATTTACGTAGATTGGAGTGCGATCTGAAATTATGTACAGTCCCTAGATGTACCAGTGAGAGAACTGCTCTTAATAACAACGTGTTAGCTATTTCTGGACACATTATGTCAAAATAAAAAAAAATGTCTCAATTTGAATAAATTACAATGTTTAAAATAATTCTCGAAAATATTTTAGAATAGACATGAAAAATCTATAAAACTTATGCTTCCATGCCAATCTGGCGCACTGAAAATGACTTTTACACACATAACCCGCATTATATAATAAAATGACTGATGCCAATGTATTTAGTATTTTCTTTCCCCATCTTTTTGTTGAAAACAGGTACCTAATATACTGAAAATCGGTCGACCAAAGGAAGTGATCGAAAAGTTTTTTAAGTGATCGTAACAACCATAACACAACTATTCATCGTGACTTGGAGACTCTTAAATTATATTTGTCAGTAAACACAGACTCAGGCAAAGAGTTCCACTACTTAGCGGAACGTATCACAAAACGCTTAGTGCGACTCTTTGGCATATCAACCATAAAATGGTGGCACCTATTAGTAAGTCTGGTTGTCCTTTGAAAAAATGGGGACGACTGAACAAGGTTGTCTATGCTCAAGCCTTTTGAGCTTTTTATAAAAAAGATCGTCATTGCTGATGAGCCTCTTGGCCCTCCTCTCAATAGACTCAAGCGTCTGGAGCTGGTATTGGGCGAAACCGTCCCAAAGATCAGAATAGTACTCCATATACGATCGATTGATTGCCACATTGACACGGTAAAATAAATTCCTTTTTTTTTTCTCAACAAATAATTTCAAGTTGTAAAATACTCTCTGTATCTCGTTGATGTCTTTTCTTAACAGGTTGACTTATATACCATAAAATTATAAAGTGTTTGAACAGTTTTTTTTTATTTTAGTTTTTGTAATAGGTTGTATTTGCTTCTTAAAACTGCGAACGTAATGATCCTATTTATCTTTGGCTCTGGAAGACCAATATTTTTAACTATTTAACATAATAAAAGTTGATGAAGTTTATTCATTCATGGAATGCCATGTGAGCGTGCCAAGATATATGACAATGATATTACTGTTCAAAAAAATGTGTTTTATAAATATCTATTATATAAAAGAAGGACTTTGTGGGTTTGTTGCCATATATAGTTATCATAGTTACCATAAGGCTAAGAATAACAGTTTTTATAATCAATTAACGTTACCATAGCAACGCGTGGCCGGGTTATACCAGCAACGCGTGGCCGGGTTAGCTAGTTTAAAATAAGTGCATCTTATATGTATATAACTTAACTTATTTAATGCAATTGGATCGGATATCCAACGAGTTTTTTTATATTAAATCCTGACGTTTTGACTCCTTTGCAGGAGCCGTGATCACAGAATGATTAAGGTAATAATAATGATGATTGAGGTCGTCATACATGAGGTCAGTCCCCTGTCTGAGTTTCTTTTGCCAGTTGTTCTCGGAAGGGCCTTTCAATTTCCGAACTGGCGGTAAACTCAGTAATTTACAGTAATAGTAGATATAATAAAATTACTTAATTTAATAGTTAGCGACGTCCTGGATTAGATTTTGATTATTTTTTATTAATTTTGCTGGATTTGTTCTAACTTAGGACATAGGACAGCTTTCATTTTAATTTATAATACAGAAACGCGTGGTCGGTTCAGGTAGTAAAAATTTAAAAATGAACAAAGAAATACCTTTAAAACATGAAACAAATTATGTCAAGGCAACATGCAATGGTCACTGTATATGTGGTTACACATCAAAGTAGCTCTACAATTTGTAGAACTATGAATACAATGTCATAGTACATTGCAAAACGGTATTATAACTTGCATTACGGTTAACGAAATAGAGCGAGAATTGAATTTGAAGAAGTGCAAAGGCGGCAAATATAATATCCAATTCGTATTACTTCTCAGGCGGGACTCGAAACTATATCCTTTCACGAAAGTATGTTAACCGTGCTGCTGAGTCCCTTTCGTTCTTTTTCCCGCCTTGAGGAATGTTGCTTTCCATTTTCTGCTAAAATTAATCATAGATGCCATTTTTTGTGGCGTGTATTAGTGGGGCATCAAAGTTAGGTTAAAAAAAGCAATCCTTTCTCGTTTTATGTGTAATGCGCTTTGTAAAATGTTATACTTAATATACTGACCAGCCATTTAACTTTGGTGTGATGTTGACATATTCGTTTGTACATTGTTTGCAATGCATGGCATTGCATGGCTTTTTTTAAAGTCATTGTGGTCAAAGACCGTGACCAAAGCCAGTTGAAGGCTCTCGTGACTGGGTATTGTGTATGCTAAAATTTTTTATTTTATTTTTACCGTTTGATGTAACGGTGGCGATCCAGCCTCTCGAGCCGGTCTTGGGTTTGAGTCCCAGATGGGGCAGATGTTTGTGTGATGAATACGAGCATTTGAACCTGAGTCATGGGTATTTATATTTGTGTCTATGACTATTAAATTATTTAATGCCTCTCTATCGCTTGTTCCTTCTCGCTTGCACGCTCGGCTCAGGCGGAATGTTAGACTTTTTCGTGCGTGCAGCGTCATCGCTTTATAAAACGTTATCACGTCAAAAACATTAGAAAAAAATCAATTCAGTTCACAAATTATTCTGTGGTGGGACTCGAACCCGCAATCTTTGGATGTCTAGCCCACTACTGTTTCAATTAAGCTTGTGAGTCGAGTCGATGTTTTCTAGTATTTTTCTATTCAAATTTGTTATAATTTGCTTACGTCTGTCGAGATTCACAGAAAAGAGGCGACGTTGTGTTTTCATGAATCATTATTCACACATCTAAAACGCAAATTTTCCTTTCACAAACAACTCTTCTTTAAACCAAGAAATAATATGTTTATGGCGATATTAGAGGTATTCATTAAAATGAGGGAATAAATAAACTTTATGACTTCTCTAGAAAAAAGTTATAATTCATAAGAAACAGCATCTATGTGATATTTCTCGGCAAATGCTTTGACGTCTTGTTAGCTATAAAAGTGTGATGTAAAATGAATTCAAATAAACAATACAGAAAAATCATTGCAAAGTTACACTTCCCAAATATAGTTTTAGCTTGAATTAAAAAACACGTTAATTGAGGAAAAACACCGCTAGCTGAGTGCGATCGTACTCTAAGTGCGATGCAAGAACGATTGACAAAATGAGACACTGCTATACGCGGTTTATAGTAGCGTCTTTCTTCATCAGCTGAACTTGAAACGCGATGAGAGGTGATGGTAGGTCCTCTGATCATCCTACAGCCATTACAATAATGAGATTTGCTCTAATCTTGATATATTTGGGTGCCTTATTAATTCATTCAAAAGTTCACTTCTAGCATTATTGTGGAAACATTATGTTTAGATAATTTTAAACTTAACTGCAATTTAGTAAAATTATTAGTATTATTTGATAAGTTTTGTAAAAATATATAAATGTGCACAATTATAATTAAAATACACTTTTTATTGTATTTATTTGTATATATTTTTTTCTTTCTGATGTCATTGTTATCTTGTGCCATTGGAAATAAAATTAAATAAATGTAGCTTACTGTGTCAGAGTTAATGTATTTCTTGATGAATTCCAACAAAAAATATTGTTGTAAAAATAATCATATTTCTTACCCATTAATTAGCTTATCCCAAAGTAAGCACTATAAGGCATGTGTTATTGATACTAGGGTAACGATAAATATACATATTATGATACATAGATATGTAATACTTAAAGAAATATATATAAATACCCATGACTCAGGTACAAATGCATATTCATCACACAAATATCGGTCCCTTCTGGGACCAAACGGTCCTCGATATAAGCAAAGTAATTACTTGTTGGTATAAATAACACTTTAATTGACTTTAATATATATATATATATATATATACTGATAATATTCATAAGCCAACATATACTATATTGTTCTGAATCAAAGTTAAGAAGCTAAATCACTTGTCTACTTCTACAGAATGTACTTTGGAGAGTCGCTCAGGAGCTGCATGTGCTCATACCGCCATCTCCCTTTTTCCATCTGGCATCCAGACGCACTGCGGGCTTGGTTGCTATTCCTACATGTCACACCAAGCGCTTCTCAACATCTTTTATAATGCGCACAGCTAAGGAGTGGAACTCCTTGCGTCTGTATTTCCAAGTATTTATAACCCGTTCGTATTCAGAGCCAGGGTGAATAGACACCTTCTTGGTTAGCTCGTTCCATCGTAAATCCAGTCTTGCCTCCGGACTTGGTACCCATTAAAAATAAACAAATTTTTGGACTTCCTCCATCAGTGAACGTCTTCTAACCGAGCTGATGGTAATGATTTGACTTATGAAAGACAGTTTTAACTTATAACCAGACCATTACCATTGCCAAATGCGGTTACATAACATAATTTATGTTAATATTATGTTTCGAGGTCATTGACACTGATAAGGTTTTTATTAATGTATTTTTTCTTTATTTACAGGTACGTACCGGTCGTTTGCGGAAACCATGTGTCAGTCAAGATAATCGGGTTTATTTTTATTTGTATTGTTTTTTTATAAATAATCATTAATTTCGTTTTTTGTGCTTTTTACAAACTGTATATTTACATTCGTCACACCATTCTATTTTAAAAGAGGTATAATGATTTTTTTGTATAAATAAAATCACTGATATAGTAATTACTACTTTTATGCAAAGTCAGTTTTAATTATAATTATAAATAATCAATAAGTATTTTGAATTTTTTTTAAAATTTGACTGGAAAATAATTGAAAGAAAAAAAATCTAAATAAAATTCTTTCTTATTCCTTAGAATTATGTATGTAAGAGATTAAAATTAATAACGTGTGAAATTGCCGTGACGAATTTGGTTAGAAAAAAGATGTCCGCGGAAGGTTACAACACAAGAGTTTCGCTAAAAGGAATGCATTAATAATGAAAAGGAAAAAAAAACACTTTCACATGTTTACGTCACTATTCTAAACAGATATTAAGAGTGGATGAAAGCAAAACATGTTTGGCCGATCGAACCAAAATGTCTATTGGGGATTCATACCACGACCAGTTTTCACGTGTTCCCGCTTCGTTTATAATAAATTCTGTTGCTTTACCAACATTGCGAGTAGAATCTTAAATTGCGGACACTTTCTTTGCCATTTTACGAAAGTAGAGTATTCGTTTTATTAAATATGCAACTTTATATGCAGACGTGGCTGTTTAAAATAAATTTGATCGCGTCGTTTTAAAAAAAAATTAAGTCTATACCCGCCCGCAGCATTAAGAAGAAAAAAAAGATCGCGATGAGCTCAAAAATTAAACGTAACAAGTATGTTTTATAAATTGTGGTCATCATATCTTGATAAAAAATGAAATTCAAATTAAGCTGTAGAACACTTTTAACGATGTTTTAAAATTGCACGGGTGTGTTTTCCATCGCCAGTTTTTCTGTTTAAAAAAAAAAACAAATGCGCGCCAAAATGTAAAGTACCTAAGAACATTAGTTTGCGAATGTGTTTAATGTATTTTAATGATTATTTTTGCGTAACGGGATAGTTTTCGCTGAGCAAACTCGAAGGATTTTTACCGACAGGGAGGTCAAAAAACTTATAATGGCTCTTTGGTGACCGGCAGGGGGCATAAAGTGTTGATTCGATTCGGTTTTTTGACAGTAAAAAATGCGAAGAACATCGCTCGGGGTCACGGTAGCGTCTTTCTTTAGTTTCACCATTATTCAAATGAGCGGAACGAGTGATATTTATGATCAGATACAATAACCTTTATGAGTTCTAGTTATATTGCTTTTAATTGATGATTTTATTACGGATATTGGAACTCTTTTGTGTATTCTCTTTGTTATTTTTTTAATTAAAATTTCTTTGGGAGAAATTTGATCTTTGGCATTGTCTATGGAAACTTATGTTTGTTATTGGAAAATATCTTTTACTTTTTTGTTACAAGTTTTTGAAGTTGAAGAAGCGAGAGGTATATTAACATACACTTCTCGCTTCGAAGAAATTGGAAATCCATGATCTTAACGAGATCTCCCTCCTGCTATCTCCCTTGCGAGAAAAAGGTGTGCACTCTTATTTCTGGAAATACAAGATGGATTTGTAAAATTCTTTTTGTTTTCAATAGTCTATTTTTGGAGGGAGGTTGTAGGCAATATATTATGTATACGGAATGTTCAAACCTCACAAAATCGGGACGGTACAGCTAGTAATAAATATCTGAATAATTTGACTGCCCTCTTACTCGATTAAATAAATATTTGTTAATTAAATTTTATGAAGTTTTCACTTTAGTTTTGAAAGTCTCTGATTGCAAGAGTCTCTTAATATGTTCAGATATCCACTCCTAAAAGGACCGAATTCAGTTACTTTCAAAATATTTGGTGGAATCAGGCCTTATTTGGCGGAAGTCCATATATCCATTGATAGACAAAAATATGCAGCTCACTTCCGCATAAAACAAGCAAAACGAAGCGTCCGTTGTTTTGTTAATTAACTTTTAAAGATTTTTCTTAAGTAGTAATCATGTCATTTGAATACTTTTTAGGGGTTGTGTTTCCACACGATTTATGGAAGGGTTTTAATTTTGTACATTACTAGCTGACCCGGTAACGCATTGCTATGGTAACGCGTTGCTATGGTAACGCGTATACAATGGAAAAAGAGCGGGGAAAAGAGCGGACAGACAAACACACAAATAACAAATTTGTGTTCTCAGATTAAAGATTAAGTCATATATTTATATATTGATGACTTTACTGGTCGATTGGCTCGCATACCGGTTTTCAAGGTAAAGCCACTCCGGGGTCGCGGATTCAATCCCCGGCCGGGTCAATGTAACTAACTTTTCTATTTTGGTTTGGGTTTGAGTGTTAAGTACCTTCGATGCTTCTGAACTCCATAATACAAGAGATTTGTCTACTTGGATTCAGAACATAATATGTGATGTTGATTAATATTTCTTTGTTTATTTTTGTATTCGGGCTTTATTCAAAGAGAGCTTTATATAATTTTCTATGTCTGCTAAATATGTGTATGATTGTCTTTATGGTGTTAGCGTCCAAGGTGTATGTTGATTGCTTACCATTAGACGCACGTATGCTTCAATGCAACTTAAGTTGTATAAAAAAGAATATGGCTGATTCATTCAACTATCTTTTTTCTTATTGCACATTGTCGAAAACACTTATTAAAAACAATAGTCTTCATGTGACATGGATTTATTAAAAAAAAGCTTTTTTAAAAGTTTCTTTACCTTTTTTACTATTATCTTTTGCGGTGCCAAGCCAGACGATATTTTTTTTAAATTTTGCAGTGAATCTTTTCAGACAATATTAGTTTTTTTTTTTAAAGTTAATAGGCAGGCGCTTGACCACTATCTTGCCTTATGGTAAGCTATAGTGCGATCTATGAGGTGACGCGCTTGCCTAAAACATACCTATTCACTCGTGACTTGAAGACCCTTAAATTGTATTTGTCACAACACAGACTCAGGTAAAGAGTTCCACTCCTTAGCGGTACATATCACAAAATTGGAACCAAAACGCTTAGTGCGGCTCTTTGGTATATCTATACATATAAATAAAATTGGAATGTCTGTTTGTAATATTGAAATAACCGTTTTTTACTACATGCATATGAATATATATACGGTACATACACCAAATTTTATTTTTTTACAATTTTTGTCTGTCTGTCTGTTTGTTCCGGCTAATCTCTAAAATGGCTGGACTGATTTTGATGGGACTTTTATTGGCAGGTAGCTGATGAAATAGGGAGTAACTTAGGCTACTTTTATTTTAGAAAAAATCTTTTATTTAAAAAATATATAGCAAATTAAAATTACCGTGCCACAGCAACGCGTGGCTGGGTCAGCTAGTATTATCCTTACTAATATTATAAATGGGAAAGTGAGTTTGTTTGTTTGTTTGTTTGTTTGTTTGTTTGTTTGTTCCGCTTTCACGCCGTAACTACTGAACCGATTGCTTTGAAATTTTGCAGACGTAACGATAAAAGTCCGGATTAAATAATAGGGTACTTTTTATCCTGGAAAAACTTGATATTCCCGAGGAAAAACATAAATATTGTTTGCTTGATGTATGGATTGTAGATGGCGCTGTGTGTCGTTTAAAACAAGGTAAAATATTGCAAACGCATATAAACATGTAAACTTAGAAGCTAAATGATACGATAATGAATCCCCGAAAATGAGGAATTCCCGACGGATGACGTACAAATTGTTTTATCGTCTAAACTGTTTTTTACATCTACTTATATGTTGCAAACGAATATGAACATGTAAATTTTGAAGCTAAATGATACGAAAATGAATCCTCGAAAATGAGGAATTCTCGAGGGATGGCGTACAATTTGTTTTATCGTCTAAATTGTTTTTTTTACATCTACTTATCCTGAAATCACTAAAGTCAACGAATTACTAATTAGTATAAGTATTAGTTACGTTATTTAGTTCTTGAGGTATGCGATAGATGGCGCTGGGTGTTTTTTAAAACATGGTAACGATGTGTTTTTTAAAATACATAAGAAGTGGAATGATAGCTTACGCTATTTAGTTCTTGAGGTATGCGATAGATGGGGCTGGGTGTTTTTTAAAACATGGTAACGATGTGTTTTTTAAAATACGTAAGAAGTGGAATGATAGCTTACGCTATTTAGTTCTAGAGGTATGCGAAAGATGGCGCTGGGTGTTTTTTAAAACGTGGTAACGAAGTGTTTTTTTAAGATACGTAAGAAGTGGAATGAATTATATAAATTTTGTATCCAGCGTTACATCGCGCTTCTTAGATTTTTCCGTGGGAATGAGAAATTTTCTTATAGTTGTGCTTTATACCGCAATATAACCGAAGTCCACGCGGGCGAAGCCGCGGGCGGAAAGCTAGTCTATAATATATGTTACTATTATTCGATATGCGTTTGACGCGACATCGAAACAGGTTTTATAATTAAATATTTTTTTATAGGAAGTGACGGTAGCTCAGAGAGTGATCATTGTATTTTTTTTAGTAATACATTAGTAATGTTCGATCTGTGATTTCCGTAGTCATCGATTAACTTTGATAGGACGATGATTAACAAAATGAATTAATTATTTGATTTAATTAACATATGTATAATTATAGCATAGAAACGAACGCCATATTGTTTTGTTTTTTGTTAATAACTTTTTAAAGGACCTTTGCTTTGATGTTTTTTTTAAACCTAACATTTCATTCTTTTTCTGGAGTCATGTTGGCAGAATAACTATGGTTATGGTTGCCACAAGTCTATTCTTACCGTTTTGTGTTTTTATAACCTTATCAACAAAAACTACGCCGATGATTAGTTAATAAAAAACAACTGAACTAAAATTTAGTAGCAATAACCAAATAAACGGATAATTTTATTGATCTACAATGGTAACACTATTGGTCTCAATGAGATTATTAAAGTAATTAAGAATTATTTAACCACACATTTGTAATATGTCTTAAATAACATATAGAATTAAAACTTTTTTGAATATAAGCGACTAAGCTGAACCCTAGCGCGTACCCAAATGTTACAGCGCCATCTATAAGAAAAATTATTATAATAGAAAAAATCGACTTGGGTCACAAGTGAATTCTCAGGCGGGAAATGTGTGTGACCAAAATTTTTCAAGTATTTTTCTATTATAATAATTTATCTTATAAGATCGCATTGAAAATGCATAAAATATATAAAAAATTATAAAAGCGCCATCTATGATTAAAACTAACAACTAACCCATTTTATGACAAAATTTACAACTTAACATGGCTTCAAAGCAATGTGTGTGATATTGTGTAATATTAGGTATTATTATATGTATTTAATGCAGATTAAACTATTAAGCTTTAATTTAATGATACATATAGTTATTACGACTGAACATCAAGAGAGCATGTATACCGCATGCAACGACTATATGAATGTTGAGGAAATGACTAATTTTCCAAAAATAAAAATGCCAGGCCGGTAAATCAAATCGTTATATTCGTACAATGATGAATGGGAGAGAAAAAATCGTACAAAGAATTAAAGTGGTGAGAGACATATTAGCAAGAACTGAGAAATTACTTCCAATTAATTATTGATTAGTGAAAATTATCGAATATATTTATTGATTAATGTCAGAAGTATAGATGAAAGTGTTTGTTATTTTACAATAACGATTATTAAATAATCCCGGCGCTAGTTGACTGCGGATACGTAGAACGGAACGGAAGCGGCACGGAACGTAGGCAGGGCATACCCGGGAACTTAAACCACTGGGACGAACAATCTTCCCGCTGTGATTTAGTACTCGTGCATAGGGAATACCCCGGTACGTCACGAGCAGTGTTGCCAACCCGAATTTCAGAAAATTAGTAGATTATGTGCCAAATGTTGGTAGAAGTTGGTAGAATGTAAAATGCAAAATTGGTAGATCTACCACCTCAATGTAGAAGATTTTTCAAGATTAAAAATACATGAACTGTTCTTAAATGTTTATTTTTGGAAATTATACATATTTTAATTGAAAAACTTTAAATCTTCGACCAGCACACTTAAGATCACACCTACATGATTTGCAATAGAAATATCCTTCACCCTTGGTACTTTCTTGAAGCCAACCTGCAAATTCCTTGTTATTCCGCCATAATTTCGAATATTTTTGGTCATAGTGCCTTTTTCTAGCTTTTCGTGGCGGAGTTCCTAACCTAGAACTCTGTGCATCGCTTTCGCTGCTGTCAGAATCCATTATATATATATATATATATATAAATGCACGCAACACAGAAAAAACAGCAGTCAGCACTGTTAATACGTAGTTATTTAGTTTTAACAACAAAACAACACAAAACAGGAGCAAAGATTCACCATTGATTCCGCAACAAACCATCCGGGAATAGGCCACAGAACTGTATAATAACGTCTATGGGCGCGAAATGGCGCGAACGACGAGCTGTTTTTGACTTTTTTTTTGTGGTTTATAGCCTGAACTCTTATGTATGCTTGACGCATCGTCGCATGGCTCACGCAACACATCGCAACGTCGCTCGTCGATATAAAAATATTGCAAAGTGGTGATATGTCAAACTAATTAAAAAATAGGTAGTTTTTAGGTCTAAGGTGGTAGATAGGTAGACTGAAGTGAAAATTGGTAGATCTACCAAAAAGTTGGTAGATATGACATCACTGGTCACGAGTGCCACCCTGTAGATAAGCGTACCATCAGCCTGTGAGGCATGTGCCAGGCTAACGGTACGATCTCCCATTTGCTAGCTAGCTTCACCGGGTGCAGGGAGCTATGAACCTAGGCACGCTACTCTCATCCCTCTTCCTTCGGAAACCAAGAAGTCAGCCGCATGCAGCTTTCCCCCTGTGCTTGTAAGTACCGTCTTCAGATGGAGAGGGATAAAAAAATAATAGAAAAATTGTTCATATTTTTTTGGAATTTCTTTTTGTCTTATCATACCTGTCCAAGCATACTAATATTCGGACACCCATCCCATGTTTGTCATTGGCTTAAGTTCTTTAACTGCCACCATCACAGATCAAATGCCACCATTTCATTTAATTTAAATGTATGATGCTACCTTAAAAAGTTCAACGACCCTCGCGTTATCTCGAAATACCGTCAAAGGCGAAAAGTGCCTTTTATACATCTAAAATCCGCCAAAGATTTTGCAAGGTCCAATTAGACTTCACTTGATCTTTAAACGATTAAAAGTTTTTTTTAGTTCCAAAGTCGTGTACCGACATGATACACTTTGGAGATAAGTAAAGCGGTAAACTTGGCAGTTTTAATGGCGAAAAGGTGACCAGAGTTGAGTTGGACTCTTTTTTTTATTGTGGCAAACAAATTAAGGCATAGCGTTACCGTTTTTTATGTTTCTCCCTATAAAGGAAAGGCAAAGACATGTCCATACAGCCTCTTCCATAATAAATTCTTTGTAATTTTGATGAAGATGAGTAATCCTTTATTATTACAAATATAAATAATAGACAAAATTATTATTACCAAATAAAGCTAAAAGTTTTAAATAGTAATACAGTTGAGTTTGTACATCTAACCTTAGTCTTTGAAATTCGTCAACATGTTTGAGAAAAGATATTGCTTTCGATCAGTTGCCAGAAATTATAATACTGATGTGACATACCCAATGACAACAATTTTTTTTTATAACCTTATGTTTTTAATAAAAAAAAGGAAAAACAAAACTCGTTTTTTGTTTTTAATTGTAAATCAATTTTATATTTCAAAAATATTTTATTTTTCATACACTACGTCTGTGGCAATTTCCATATGCCGTTTGACATTGACATTTCACAGATTATCATAGATTCTTTGTTTTCTTTTTAATTGGAAATATGCTAAGATACAACATTTTTTTATGCCTTATTGTTTTTGAATTATATTCCTTATGACGTAATAATCTGTTTTTCAAGTTTCTTAATGTCCAAATAGTATTAGAATTTTAATGTCGTCACTTATTAAAGCTGCAAATAAATGTATTTTACTTAATTTCAAAATGATAACGCAATTTCTTGAAGCTCAGGAGTAAGTCAACTTGGGAAAAAATATATAATTTTAAAAATCTTTCCGCAACCTATCATTACAAAACAAAGAGAGGCGAATCTTCGTCGAGCGTGCGAACAAAGGTTATGAAATTGAAGAGCAAACTTACGAATTTACGAAACATGCTATTTTAAGTTACGTCGTTTTGCAGCGCGGTGCAATTGAGCGTCATTAAGCAGACAGTATGATGGCTTTAAATGTTATATTACTTAAGTGTTGCATGTTAATTTCAGTAACAGTGCGACATCCTTTTACGATTCGTCGTTAATGACGCTAGTGTCGGCAAATTACGTACTTTACCGAAACATTAATGTTTTCCGTCTTCAAAAAGTGCGAATGACTGCAATAGAAACCAAAGCTAGTCCCAAAAATCATGCTAATAAATCCATTTATCTTTTTTAATAACCACAAAACAACGTGGGGACAATACGTCGACCTAACGCAAACTTTAAGTAAGCATAGACAATAATTCCCGCCTATTTTAAATGTCAGAAAATTTTTGCTTTTAAAAACATTTCTTACATTATGATTCACGAAATGAAGGATACAAGGCCTAGAGTCGGTAAATCACTGTTGAACATCTCAATTCTTACCTACGCGCTTCAAGGCGACTTTGCTAATTAATAAACAAAGCAAACACAGTGGACTTCCTATGTTTTCTAGTCGGTTTTTTGTATATACAATGCGTCGATCGATGATAGATGATTTCTATGTGTGAATGAGATTGGTTGTTATAAAATCATTTGAGTAATAGTAGATATTTATCTTACAAAAAAAACCTTTGGTATCGTAAGTAAGGTTAACAAAACATCAATCTTTTGAAAAAAAAAACTATTTCTTTTATTTATTAATGGTAAAGGTAACACTGGCTTGATCTGCTGTCGACTTAAAAAATCAATATGTCTAAAATCAATGCTGGATTAGTTTTAAATGAAGAATGACCTTGCTGAGTCCTTTCTTTCCATTGTCATTTTATAATAATCATTTATTTGTAATAAAACAACACAACGTTTTATTTGAAAAAAAAAGCAGCTTTATGAAGGTTAAAAAAACTATCAGTGTTACGACCTGCAAATATTTTATAACCTCAAAAGATATAAACCGGCGACACGTAAAAAGCCTTCTTATCGCATTTGTTTCAAGTTGAAATTGTTGATTCACCCGTTATATTTACGAGAATTTTTATTTACCCCTCTTATCGTACATTTACACTTTCCCTAATTTGTTAACAATGAGTCGAAAATCTGTGTTGCTAGTTTTTTTACTTAAATTTACTTAATTAATTATCAAGATTAAGTAGCATTGAATTTGTCATCAAAGTACCATGTTATACCTACTTAGGACAGATAGCTGTTTTGCAATAAGTACGTCTTTTGTTCGATTTCTTTCTTTTAATTTGTTTACATTTGAAATAATGTTTCTCTTTCGTCTTTATGTGCAAAAACATGTATCTCTATTATCCGTATTTTTTAATATCAAGGATTAAAGTGGATTTTTGTATAAATTGTTTCAGTCAAGAACATTCTTTATACGGTCAAACGATGATTTTTTGAAGTGAAAACTTCTTTAGCATCGTTGTGATTTGAAAGTCGATGAAACGAAAAAGCGACAGCGACACATGAATTCATAAGATTTAACGTAGGAGAAAATGAGATAGGAAGCATTATACAGTGCCTCTTATGTTCGTGGTATGTACTTTACTTTACCATAAGCCTCTTGTATCATTTATTGAAAATTTAAGCTCTGAGTCTGAATAAATCTATGTAATATATACGAATAAAATGTAAAATAATTATCTAACTTTGTATCACTATGATCATTACTAAAACCTACAATTATCCTCTTCTCGAAATTTTACATTCGTCTCATTATCTTGAAAGTAAAATTTTTGAAGGTTACACTTCTACCATGTGTGAACTGCACACATGCTTTTTATTAAATTTTCAACTTTTATACTAATATTTTTGAGTTCTCTATGTAACTACTTGACTCAATTTTGTATGTGTTAATGAGCATATCTTAGCTGCGTATGGCAATATTTATTTGGTTAAAACAAGAGCTAAATATCGCTACCAATAAGAAACTCTACTTCTATAAAAATCTCTTCATTAATATATTGTTAAAATATTATTTTTATAGTCAAAGAAACATTTAAATGAAAGGTTTCAATTTTAAGAAAGGCATAGCATTTATTGAAAAACAATTTCTTTCAATTAAATATCGTGTCGGAATAAACCGGTAATTTCATAGATAATATTTTCTATTGATGTAGTTACAATTTTAATATTCAGTAAGAGAATAAAAACCAAAATTTGACTTAATTAAATTATGTATGTTCCTTTATTTCTTTTATTCATTTAATAATAATACAGTAGCCCCCCAACGACATGAATTTACCGAAATTAGAAATAACTATAGAACCATAACCAAACAGAGCGACAATACATTCGGATCTTTGAAAATCAAAACTCTAGTATTCCGATTTTTAAATTCAAACTATTCATAAATTAATTGAAGGTATCGATCCAGTTCTGGTTATAATCGATTCAATGAGAACGGTGATCGATATCATTGTACACACCTGTTTTTGGACCGGTCGAATGCGGAAATGAACCTTAATGTTTTCGTCCCCCCACTTCTGAGAAATGACATTGTCCCTGCGTCCCGGTGCATCGACCTCACCAGTTTGCGCAATGCAACCGATTTCTACATTTTGAGAATTACCATTTCTGAACAGCCTATTTCAATAATAACTTAACAATTATTTAAAAAAATTAATACGTCATTATACCTTTCTAAAATAACCTTCAAAAATTATAATGCGATTTTCATTGTTGCTTTCCAAAATCTGTAAACACAATTTATGAAATTAGCATAAATATACG
The DNA here is from genome assembly GCA_927399485.1 of Calamotropha paludella. Taxonomy (NCBI): domain Eukaryota; kingdom Metazoa; phylum Arthropoda; class Insecta; order Lepidoptera; family Crambidae; genus Calamotropha; species Calamotropha paludella. The sequence continues at coordinate 3,458,960 of OV656822.1, forward strand.
TTTTCAAAAATTTTTACTTTTTAAGAGTTAATTGAGTTTAGGGCGACAGACCCTCCTGTTTTGAGTTTCTTTCGCCAGTTCTCGGAAGGGCCTCTAAATTTCTGAACTGGTGTTAAACTTAGTAGTTCACAGTTATAGAAGATAAAGTTATTTTATGAAATGCAAAACAAAACAAATAATTTTATTTATGTATATTTATTAGTTAGATACTTGCCAGATTAAAATATTGGAACTATTACCTCAGTCATCCTGTGATCACGGCTTCTGTGAATGTTCAAAATGTCGGGTTTGAAAAAGGTTTTATTTAAAACTGGTTATGATGTATATCAATAACTTTGTTGGTTATTCTGGGGCACTTCTCGACGATCTCCTTTATCATATCAGCCATATAGTACCACGGAAGCCTTCCACTAAAATAGGGGGGATTTTGCCACAAAGTTTTCACGCTTTGCAGGCGTGTTGGACATTGCATGTTGTTGGACATCGCATGGAAAGACCATAATTCTTAAAACGCTGTTACCAATTTTGTGGTGAAGATATGGTGATAACCTCCAGAATCATAAGTTGGATTATCCTTAAGTTTGAAATGTTAATGCTATTACTCAACCTGACACTTATGCGTAGGTCTTTAATTTATGAAATGTTTTTTTTTCAGAATTCAAAATGGATTCGCCCCCGCTCGTTTCGGCCCAGTGGCTGTCAACTATCGTCTTCCTCTGCTCCTTTCTATCGACTCACACGCTCAACACTAAGGTAAGAACCTCAATATCAAATGCTTTGAGACTTTTGGCGGGAAAAGGGCGTGTCAATTGGTAGTGTTCGAATTACTGTAAATAAACGCCATACATTGGTAATTGTGATTAGTATTACTAGATGGCGCTATGCTCTGTGTGAAACGCTCTCATTTTTAATCACTGTTTGCCAAAAAAGCTTTTGTTGAATATATTTTCCATAAAGCTCAATCAAAACACTTTTATTACACTTTTATGGGACGCTGTACAACTTATTTGAATTTTCTTGCTAAAATTTGTGCTGCAGCGGACAGTGCTGTGTATAAATGTAATAATTGATTATTTATTAACCTTTGTGTTTTCGTGACTGTGCTTCGCGCACAACATATTGTTGGCAAGTAAAATAGAACAGTGGAATGTGTCTTTTCACGCTCTCTGAAGAAGTTCACAAAGGATTCAGTAAATCGGCATACCTTTGCTAAATCATAGGGTAAGCCATTATTTCATTAGTTATTCAATATTAATTGGTCATACATCATTATTCATAAATCAGGTCTCATCATTAAATGAAAAAGAAAAAAAAGGCTGTATGAGCATCGTAAAAATCTAATAGTACAAAAGTGGCATAAGTACATTTTTTATCTATTTGTATGATAACCCAAAGTCTTGCTACCAGTAGAAATATCGATCCTATCAACCTGTCCTATCAAAATTAAAAAGGTGTCATTTGATAGCTAAACATGTAAACAACAGTTACACAGTCATCATGTTTCAATTGTCATGGAATAAAAAATAGAAAAAAATAATTAAAGAAAAACAAATAGATTCTTTTTTGCGTATTTTTTAATTATTGGCTTTTTGAGAATAATCAAATTTGACGGGCAATTTGTCGATAAAAATTGCCATATTTCACACCATTAAAGGCTCCGACACTGGTGACGGGACACATTGTATATATTTCTTTAAGTATTTATATCTAACTCATAACCTAAGCCTTACAGTGTTTACTTTAGGCTAGGCTAATTGGATTCATATCAGTGTAAGAAATATTATTTTTTTTTTTATTCTTATAATTTTTATTAGATTGGTCCTACTAATAATGATTTAGTTGCTATTATTAACATTAATTCTATAAATCAATAATATTTGCTGATTAAATTCGTTTGATCAATAAGCGGTTTTTTTGAGAACCGGTATTCTTTCACTGGGTATTGATTATATATTTAAATTCGATGTAAATTATGAGTAGTCCGATAAGTTCGAAGTTGTTTAAGCATCACGTTTGACGGACAAGGAATTTGGTTTTAAAACTCTTACGCCTTTCAAGCATATTAATAAATTATTTATTTATTTCCAATTATATATTGTTTTAAACTTTCATGGTCACTAACATTATAGTAATATAAGTTATTTGCGGGATTGCTACCATGTACCTTGTTATTGAGTTTCCGATATTTCGGCTTTCCGTGATCATGGCACTTGCAACAGTGCCGAAATATCGGAAACTCAATAACAAGGTACATGGTAGCAATCCCGCAAATAACTTATATTATTTCCAATTAGTTTACAAACCATACATTTTAATAGAAAAGATATTAAGTAAAAATCGACTCGTGTCACAAGTCTAAAGGGTGCTCGTAAGGCTTGGTAGCTCAATTGGGAGAGCAGTGGACCGCATAGCCAATGATTGCGGGTCCCGCCTGAACCTTTACTTGTGAGCCGAGTCACTTTTTTCGCTTAAAATATGTTGTACAAGATAGCATTGAAATAATAAAAAGGCTCAGGCGGGACCCGCAACCTTTAGATGTGCGGTCCACTGCTCTCCCAATCGAGCTACCGAGCAATTGCAGGTTGGGATCCCTAGATTAATTTGTGAGCCGAGTCAATTTTTCTCTAGTATTTTTTTTCTATTAATATTTGTCGCACAAGATAGCATTAAATATATAAAAATCAGAACTTCCATTACTTAAGTTACCCCCACTCTAGGTTATATCTGTATTATGATGGAAATATACGATTAACAGAATATGATTTGAAGCCAAACAGAAATAAATTTGAACAATTGTAATATGTTAATTAAACACGAAATATACAAAAGGAGAAAGTTTTTTTGATGACGTATTATTTGGTGTGTCTGTGTGTATAAGTGCGTGCGTGTGTGTATGCTTAGGCGAGTGCAACCTTAACATCTAATCCTCAACAGATTTTCTATTTCCTTAAAGTCCGCTGAAATAGAGAATCTGTGACTTATTTTTTTAAGTATCTTGAACAGCAAAAAAAAATATGTGGCAAATACAATTACCAGATAAACATCTCGACACGCTGATCGAAAATTATTTCAAGCTATTTAAGATGATATTTCAGTTTTTGTGTGCTTAAGAACATCTGCTTGGATGCTGTGATATATTGCTTTGAATTACGTCAGTGACTACCGATTAGACTAGCTTCCGTATATCGAGGTTTTTGCGGACTATTTTTTTCGTCTTATTTACTTGTGATTTCGAAAGAGGTTTTTCTTTTACTGGATAAGATGACGAAGTTTAGCCATTAGTTTAAATATATTTTATCTTGGAACACTCAGTCTCTTGCATAAAACTGTAGAATTGCATACCTACAGTTTGGCACAAAACTGAAGACACGCCGGCAAAGGAGTTTAATTTTGTATGCCTCAACATGTAGCATAAAAAACTCGTAAAACTAAAAAATAAAACGATTAATATCAGCAGATTTCAATTCTAAATCATATAATTTAGAGCAAACTAAATATACATATGGTTTGCCGTGTGAGAATAAGATCACAGATTAGGTATGAACATAACGCCACAAATGTGACCTTACTCTGTGTACTTTATGGTCTAAATTGGGTTTTTACTGAACTTTTTAATAATACGTACAACTTTATGAATCAACTAATCAACGATTATTTTTGTTTTTAAACTACCAATATCTTTTTTGTTTTACGTTCATGAGAAATTAATTCGTAAAGATAACTGTAAAACTAAGAATGATAGTTAAATGAAATAAATTCTGTTTAATAGACTATTATGCAAGTAATAAAACTTCTTGGTTGTAGTAAAGAAAGGGCAAATGAATAAAAATGTGACTTTTGTAAATGGAACTACGCATTTATTGCATCTTTTTTTTTACTTTTGTTTCTATTCTGTCATATAGAAAGATGTATCCAAAGAGTATAATTATCTCGGTGTATAAACATTCTAGCATTTTAAGTTTCCGGACTTTTTGGCTGGTGAGGGCAACGTCAAATGTCAAACAAAAATTAACACGAAACAATCAATCTACGATTTTCATTGTCAACCTCAGTTAGTCCGGTAATGTTTTTAATCAACAAAAGAAACTAGATGAACCGCCATCAAAAACAAGATTTTTTTGTGTAAAATGCCCATTTTCTTACTAAATGTAAATTATTTTGAAAATCTGTAATTGGGTATAAAAACTTCAAAAAAATGCTTGTCTGTAAAGTTAGTTTACGGACGATAATTTTACGTGATAGCGTCATAGGAAAACATTATAAATTACTTTTATGAATTGAATTAAATTATTATCACTGAATCATCATTATTTTGTATAATACAAAGAAGAAGATAATTGTAATTTTTTTTTCGATAAATTAACATTGAATTGTTGTAATAAACAGTGGAAACCACATTGACTTTTCACTTCATGAAGTGGAAAAGAGATAGATGCGCCACAAGTCAAACGCGGATCGTGCCTCTCTATCGCTTGTTCCGCGCTCTCGCTTGCACGCTTAGCTCAGGCGGAACGTTACACTTTTTCGTGCATGCAGCCGGTGTTCATCGGTTAATAAGACGTCAAAAATTTACGAAAAGGGTCTTAGAGCTATTATATAGATATACAAAATAAGCATAAATAGTTTTTATCTGAAATACTAATAAGTCTCTTTTAAAATATTTTTTTGATCTGGCTATTCTTAATAAATCATCAGCGAAGGAAAAACCGTCGTCAGCTGTTTATAGTTAGCCATATTGAAATCATTAACAATTTGCCACGTGATTGCATTGTTTGTTCGCGTTGTTAGTTTTTTTTCGGAAGTAACATGATGAATGCACGTAAACAAATACATTATTCATACATGTTACCGCATTACTTTCACCATAAATCTGTTCAGTTCGAGATGTTTGAGGGAAATTATGTGGAATGTCGACTTACATATTTTTTTGTTTACGATAAAAAAAAATTATTGATAATATATTCATTAGAGTTTTTCATTCTCATACGAATCCAACAATAGATAAAAAAAAAATAGCTTGATACAGTTTGAAGAGCACTCGCCCGGATAGCAAGAGATATGGATTCGATTCCCACGTGACACATGAGTTAAAGTAAACCTCTTTTTATACTGTCAGGCTTAAATAAATCAACTTTTAACGCGCTATTTTCATATTTAATCCTGACATTACGACTCCTTTACAGGATCCGTGATCAACAGATCACAAGATGTCACAAGATGACTAAGGCAATGGTCGTCATATATCTACTATCTTCACAACATTTTAATCAGGCACGTTCCTGTTTAAATTTATTCAAATCAATATGTCTTATATTGCACTTTATTTAGTTATTTTATTAAAAAATTCCGCAAAATATCTGTTTAAAAGATGTTTTATAAATATGTAATCTGCATGGAAGTATAAGAACTAAATGCCAGAATATGTTCTAAATTACATTTATATGATAAATTATTTTTAATAATATAATGCAAAAATACATAAATTAAAAAAAATAGATTTTTATTTTGGATAAGCCTTTTCAAAAATATAGACAATTCGCTGGTTTGCGAAAATAGCGACGGAACTAAAAACTTTTGATTTTTTTAAATAAGATTTTCAAATTTCTTATTAAATCTTTTATCGCATACCAAAAAATGTAATTATATCTCTTTCAAACGAACGGTGGCGCGATATCTGCGTTGCGTCTCTGTTCACGATAAAATATCAAAGATTAAATATCGTTTGGCATATTCAGTTCAATTTGACAGATTTTTGAGTTGCGTCTATATTCTAGCAAACCAGCGAATTGCATGAAACAAGAATAATTGTATTGTAAAATAAGTAAAAATATTTGGTTTTATTTAACATACAGTAGTTGTTGCACTTTGCTATTATGCACTCATTGAAGTGAAACATTTTATGCATAACTCATGTATCTTATATGCAGTATGCAGCTAAACAAATGCATGCAACTTATATTGCAGGACGTCCCGTAACCATGTTTGTATGCATATTGTGACTGTGCGGTATTAAATTAAAATATTAATAAAAAACCGGCCAAGTGCCAATGGGACTCGCGCACCGATAGGGTTCCGTACAAACCTGTAGGTATATAAGTAAAAGTCAATTATTAAAAACATTTTTTATTATATGATATAACTAAAAATTTACGCTTTTCGCAATTTTTTCCTTTATCTGTGCTATAAGACGTTGCTTGGTACCAAATTTCAAGGTTCTGTGTTCACGGGAAGTATCCTGTAGGTTTTGATTCCGTTGCGAGTGTCGAAAATTTGCGGAAATTTGCAGCCTAAACGGCTGTATCTTCTGATTGCACTGGTGTAGAAGTTTGTTTGTTTCACAGCTCCAAGGGACAGTAGACCTGAGTATTTGATATAAATTCCAGCTTGATACCTCCATGCGTTCCTGAGTAAAAGGGGTTTAGACAGAGAGACGGACGTACGCAAAACAAAGTGATCCTATAAGGGTTCCGTTTTTTTCTTTCGAGGTACAGAACCCTAAAAAAATATTATAATTTTTATATCCATACTAATAAATATTTAAAGTTACTTGAAGAAACAATTTTTTGTTTTGGTATCCATAACACTGGGACATAGACTTCATGGCCTATACTTGCCTAGTATTAATTGTTATATCACGACGACATATCGAATCATGACATAGCTACATATAGTAAATTTATGTTTATCGTGAATAGGTAAGCGCTTGACCGCTATCTCGCCTCATGGTAAGCGACGATGCGATTTAGATGTGACGCGCTTGCCTAGAAGATACATATTCATTCGTGACTTGAAGACCCCTAAATTGTATTTGTCAGAAAACACAGACTCAGGCAAAGGGTTCCACTCCTTAGCTGTATGTATCACAAAATTGAAACCAAAACGCTTAGTGCGACTCTTTGGCATATTATTCATATAACGGTGGCGCCTATATGTATTATAAAAACCGCCACTTCGCGGTTTTATATAAATATTTTCCGTTAATTAGTATTCAGAAAACTAACGATCTTTGATAATTTTGGAAATTAATAATAAGCGTAAATCTGAAATTATTTAATTTATTAATTAGCGCTTTAATAAAAAAATAGCATTCATCCATCATCCCACATTGTGCGAGTTTAATTCAAATTAAATTATGTTCCATACTTAAAATAAACAAGTTTTAACGATTTATGACACGATATGATAAATTGATATTGCTGATTAGTTATTTTCTTAATAAAATAAAAGGAAAATGTTACATTATTGACGTCATTTGTCAGTATTCATAAGAACTATGAATTCATTATTTGTTATGACTTGTATATTATTAAATTAGTTTTTTTCTGTTAAATTAGTTTAATCTTGTTTTATTATTTATATTTATAAATAGTTTTTCGTGACGTTAATTTGTGTATAGTTAAATGGTTATTACATAATACATGTATGTGTCTATTTTATTATTCTGACATTTTGTTTGGTGCAATGGCAATGGTACCGATCCTGCCTTTAGCATGGACGGTCCTGGGTTCGAGACCCGCTAGGGGCAAATGTTTGTGTATTTATATATATTTCTATAAATATTACATACCTTTACAACATATATGTATGTTTATCTTTTACCCTAGTATCCATAATATAAGCCTTACAGTGCTTACTTTGGGCTATGCTAATTTGTGTGAGTGTCAGAAATATTATTTTATTATATTATTACTATTATATTAATTATAATATAAAGGGCGAGGAATTGATAATTGTGTCTTATAACCAAATTCACTAAGAAGCAGTTAGTTCAAAGATAAAATGTGGAGCAATGGTTGCCGATTACATGCTGTGATTACAGAATTCTTCATCATTCATCAAGTGACGAGTGAATAGGTATGTTCTAGACAAGCGAGTCACATCCTAGATCGCATAGTCGCTTACCAGGGCGAAATAGGTAAGACCTATTCAAGATAAAAAATATTCTGAGCGTTTTAATTCCAATTTTACCACGTTTTTCTTATCTCACTTTTCTTATTTGTTTGTCTGTCCGGGCAAAATCTTGCAACTTAAATTTGAGGCACTTTCCGATAAGCTAGAAAGCTGAAACTTTCAGGATAGTTCAGAACCCGATGACAATGCACTCTAAAGCAACTTTCAACTTTCCAGATGCACTTTCAGGTCCACTTTCGGCAACTTTCACTTTTGTATGGGGCTTATCCGATTGTTGCGTAACACATGGTTACTTCGTTGAGTTAATAATTAAAAAGAATAAAATAATTATACTAGATTTAAAAAATCTAACAATCTAACTATCGATCTAATCTAACAATAATCGGCATCAATGCATGTCATTCATCTCTTTAAAATCTCCTCTTAGTAATATGCGCCCCCACGTTTTGAGTGGCCCCTCGCTTTGCCCCGCAGGGTTATTTTATTCTTTTTAGGACATTGAAAAACGTGGGATTTTTAGATTTTTTAAATCTAGTATAATTTGTGATCTTTGCCTGAGTCTGTGTTTCCTGACACATACAATTTAGGGGTCTTCAAGTCACGAGTGAATAGGTATCCTCTAGGCAGAAGCGTGACATTCGATTCAGTAATCGCATCCTCGCTTACCATCCGGCGAGATAGCGGTCAAGCGCTTTTCTGTTCACGATGAGAAAAAATATGAATTTACTATGTGTAGCTCTTTCGTGATTTGTAAACTGCGTGCACTTGTAAACATACAACAATTTATACTAGGCGAGTATAGGGGGCCATAACGCCTGTGTACCACTGCTATGGACACAAATAGGTGACTGATTATTTTATTTAATTTGGAAAAACAAACAGTGATAATATATATAAATTTACAATCTCAAATTTTATCTAAACACTAATTAAATGTTTTCACATATAATAACTACACATGCGTATTACTAATACTGCTACTTAGGAGATAAATCTTAATAAAGAGATAAAAAATACGAAAAGATAACGTTAGTGAATACAATAGAATATCATCATAGTTCGACATGACCATAGAGATAGATCTTTACCGTCTTATTAGATAATATGTCCATTAAAATTAAGGTATCCGGGTAATCGCAGACCGCGCCCGCGGCAATTTCATATAAACCGGTCGATCACTATGTCAAGCGTAGGGTTGTCACCTACCACTTAGCAACTAAAAAGTAATTTTACCAGAAGTGTCAATGTCAAATCTGACAGAGTTGGCGTGCTTGTATAAAAAACAACTGTGAAATAAAATGTTTCATATTTATGTTTATAACGTAAACTATAATAACATTATTGCTTTACAAATGAAGCTCATCGAAAGTGAAAACTATACGCCTAATGTTATTGTTATAACCACCTGTCAGTCCGCTACCACGCGCCCCACCCTTCTCAATAGTACAAAAAATGTCGGACTCTTAGATAAAAATGCCACTTTTGCGTCAAATAATGAAGCTAAGAGCAACCAAAAAATTTTGTCCCCGGCAAATAAGTTGAACATGATTTTGAAATCACGTGACATGCGCAGTACTAAATAATGTACCTAAACTTGTAACTGCGCATGTCACGTGATTTCAAAATCATGTTCAATTTATTTGCCGGAGACTATACTACCGTAAAGCTGATTAAATAAAGAATCCACCACAGAATATTTGGACCTCTGTAACTCAAAAATTAATCGTAATTAAAAAAAAACAGCAGGCCACGCGGAAATTTGAAATGGTAGCAATTGCAACCGTGATAAGTGTTTAAATACCCAGAATGATATTAAAATTATTTATTTTCGAGGTGTGGAAAAAGATATAGTGACAAAGATAGAAAAAGGGATGCTTAAATGGCTGTTGGGCACGCCAGAGCTTGATTGGAGCTTGGAAGGATATTCTAATTCTATTGCGTTTGATTTCCGTGTGAATTGTTTAAATTAATTTAAATTATAATTAGTTCATTTTATCACTTAAGTTACTATTATTACTCATATTAAATTTCAAAATAGCGATCATATGTAGATTATTAATATAAGATATAGCTCATGGTTATTATATTTGTATATTTTGTCGTTAAAGTGCTATTTTTAACGTTATGATTTTAATTAAGTAACAATACTGTAATTGTTTTTAATATGTTATTATTATATTATTATTATTAATTATATGAGGGGGTTAAATATAAAATATACTTAACCGTTGTTGGCAGCCCTAGCCAAATATAGCTCCAGACGTGTGTGTCCATTATAGTATTTAAACGATGGTTCACCTGATTAATTTGATGTACTTAAAGCTGCGTTCATAATAAAGCATATTTTCGGTGACCAATTAAATGAGTAATGAATCGATGGCCAGTCATGAATAATTGATGAAAACTTCTTTATATTTCTGCATTTCAAGACCTTTTTTTTTAACTTAAACCCACTTAATTTAGCTACCATATCACCTAACTTTGGCCGCGGTTTGTTAAATAATTAATTAATTACATTTTCAACTTAGAGCAGAACCAACTATCATAATGAAGGCATAATAAGGCCTTTTAAAGGCTTGTGTTTTGGATATTAAGACAACGGATAGAAATACATATATGATACATAGATATTTAATATTTATAGAAATATAACTCGTGTACAAAATATATTCTTATATACAAACATCTCCTCCTTCCGGGTCTTGTATTCAGAAACGTCGGTGCGAAAATCAGGATCGCAACCATTGCACCAAAAGGTCGTCAAATTAAGCATAACTTTATCATAGTTACGCGGTTTACCACATAAAATGTAGTACTTTTATACTGATAATTAAAACAATTCGTGCGAAATTATTCCCTAACCATTCCAAAATATCATAAATGCACAATGTTAATGTTTGTGTTTTCACTTCTGCCGGCACTCGCGGAGTGCAACCCGTCGTTTTTTTATTTCTATTTATTCAATTTACTTAAAGAAACAAAAATTTATAATGGTCAGTAACGGTGAACACTTAAATCTAGGTTAGCAAGCACATGATATAATTAAGTCCTTTATTCATAATTATATAAATAAATATGTCTTACGTTCACACCGATTAGCCTAGCCCAAAGTAAGCACTGCGAGGCTTGTGTTATGGATATTAGGGTAACGGATAGACATACGTAAATGATACATAGATATGTAATATTCATAGAAATATATATAAACACCCATGTCTCAAATTAAATTAATTAGGACATATAAAATTAATTGTTAATTAAAACATTTAAAATTTCTCCGTTTTGCTAAGACAATTAATAAAAATACGGGAACTTTGGTTACACCGTATTCGATTTAGCTTCGAGACATTTTGCAAGTCTATCTCTACACCACGAGTGAAGTTTATATGATCAGTATTAATGACAGGTATGTGTGTACTTAGGCATAACCAATTAATAACAATCTCATCTCAAAAATTTATCACCGCGCCAAGAGGTTTCTTAATAACATAAACACGCAATGCGTTTATCTATAACCTTTCGTAAATTTTACAACTAAAGCGACGGGATTACTTAGGTTTTGCCATATGTTCTCAAACTTTGGCGATACAGTGATAAATTTAGCACGGATTCTGCATTTGAACGTACGATAGACCTCGCAGAAGATGTAAATAGTCGCGGCATGCTTAAATCAGAGTGTAAAAGAGTCTATACTTTTAGGAGTATGTACTAAGAGTTTCATCAGTCCGTATTATGTTGTTGAAAGCCATTGGCTCAGATATCACTATTAAATCAAGCGAACTGAATTCAAACCTCGGCGATGTACTACGAACGTGAACCCACTTGTAACACTAGGTGGATGCAGTCGCTAAGCATAAGGTTTCGCTAGCACCATATATTGGAGAAGAGCGTAATATTAAAAAAAAAAATGTTTTGAAATTTTAAAATTCCAAAATTATTTTATATTTATCGTTTTTATCTCATCGCCGCAAAGTTGCCTATCTGTCGATCTTCTACAGACTGTATTTTGGAAAGTGTGCTCAGGAGTTGCATATGCTCATACCGCCATCTCCCTTCTTCCATCGGACATCCAGACGCACTGCGGGCTACCACCCTTTCTTGGTTACTATTCCTCCCTGTCGCACTAAGCGCTTCTCAACAGCATTTATAATGCGCACATCAAAGGAGTGGAACTTTTTCCTTGCGTTTGTATTTCCGAGTATTATACCCGTCAGTTTTTAAAGCCAGGGTTATCAGGGATCAAAAGCGTACCCATTCAAAATAAATAAAAAAGTAAAATAAAATCGTGGAATTAGCTAAAGTTTGCGAAGCTCTGTCTTATGTGCGAGACTAGTATGGTCAGTGGCCACACCTGGCATTTCGTAACATCGTCTGTGGCCCAGCGATGTCAATTTATAGGGAAATTTATTGCTCACTGAACACTGTCTTGACTAATGACTATTCCGATCGTTCGTGTGATATAAGAGATGGTACCTTTATTCGTATACAGGATGTAGCGAAAAGTATTGATTAATATTGTAAGAAAAACGTCATTATGTTATAATTTGTTATCTATTTGAATGGCACAGACGCCTTCATTGACAGATTCATAAATGTTACATCCACAGCAATTAGCCAAGCCCAATGTACTGTAAGGCTTGTGTTGTGGATACTAAGGATAACGGATAGAGATACATAATATATGATACATAGATATTTAATATTTATAGAAATATATATAAATGTCCATGACTCAGGTACAAATTCTCGTATTCGTCACACAAACATCTGGCTCTTCTTGTACTTGATTCCAGGACCGTCGGTGAGAAAGGCAGGATCGTTATCGTTGCAAGAAATGGTCGAATTTTACTTACCTCTATATTAATAAATAATTTGACTATTGTAATACTGTTTTCATTATTTATATTCCATATTAATATATATATTTATAATCCAATGTTTAGTCAAATGCGATGCGATTTGCGTGCCTTTAATACATCTCATGTTAGAGCCACCATTGCGAGGAACCAAGGCTTTAAAGTATTCGCTAGTCCAAACGACAATGCCAGTTAATAAAGCAGACATGACAGCACGGTCTCTTTCATGCCTGAGATTTTGACCGAGATTGAAAGCTCCTACAGACTTTGTACATCTCATCACGTAAGCGTTAGTCGAGCTGCTCAGGATACCAGAGTGAAGTTCACCCGACACCTCCCAGACGGTCTGGATATCAACCTCTGTGAGATCAAAGTGGCTCTAACAATTTATACCACAGACACGAGATAAGGCATACCAACAGAAATTTTGAGATCGGTTGGAATACCGATTTTTTTTATCTTGAATGCTTTCGCTCTCGACCCCAATCAAGCCCGGAGGCCAAGACAGGATCCGTGATGGAACAAGCTAACGCAGAAGGTGTCTATTTACCCTGACTTTGAAAATGGACGAGTTATTAGTACTCGGAAATACAGACGCAGGGAGTTGTACTCCTTTGCTGTGAGCATTATGAAGGATGTTGCGAAGCGCTTGGTGTGACAGGTAGGAATAGCAACCAAGTAGGGTAGCCCGAAGTGCGTCTGGATGTCCGATGGAAAAAGGGAGATGCCATTGCCGAGCCAATGTAACCACATTGGCTCGGGTTTGGGTGTTGTAATACCGTCATCGTTCCTAAATTCTTAACTTGGGTGCAGAACAATGTATATGATGTTTTATAATACTAATATAATATATATCTCTACTATATAAAGACAATACTTTGTGTGTTCCTTACCATATATAGTTATCATAGTTACCATAACCCTAAGAATAACAGTTTTTATAATCAATTGACGTTACCATAGCAACGCGTGTCCGGGTCATCAATTAACGTTACCATAGCAACGCGTGGCCGGGTCAGCTAGTATAAATAAAAATAATTTTTTGTGTGTTTGTTCCTTATGCGTTCCGATTAATGATCGATTGTGATGAAACTTCGTTAAGTTGTTGTATCCATACCAGGGAAGTAATGTATTGTCACAAAAAAAGAGCGTTGTAAAGCATGCAGGGCACAATTAGTTATTTTATAAAGCGTAAATTTGTGGGTTAAAGAGAAACTTAGATAATGGTCTACATTTTGTAGGTTGGTTTATGTAGTTAATCCCCGGAACTACAGGATTTATTGGACAAATTAATTGACCAACTTAAATCAACATTTGTCCAATTTGAGCTTATAAAATATGTCAACGAAATATGTTGAATAAAGAGTTTCTATTTCCTCTATAAATAAAGGAAAACTGAAAACTTCACAATACATACTATTCTATGTGTCCTTGAATTATTTTAAGCATTTTATGTCAATCTGTCGATTTGAATAATTTAAGATATAAATACGAAATTAACGAGATTAGTTGTAAGTGTCCATATTATTTTATGAATATCTTAAGTTTGATAGTAAGTATGGTGGTAGGTATCATCTCCTCTTATCGCGATTCAAATTCAGCTGTTGAAGAGAGACGCCACTATAGACCGTAACATCCAAGCAAATATCCAACGTTTGAAATGCCTCCAATCAACAAAGTATTTAATTTATCCTAGTCTACTTTAGTGAACAGAGACAATCTCAAAGCACAAAGCTATGACAATCATCAAAATCTATTGGAACATTGGTGCATGGTATGTGCATTTATTAGAGGGCGGTTCATTTGCCTCATTTCTTTGCGGAAATAAGCTACCTAATTTAGTTTAAGTTTTTAGTTTAAATTTTATAAATTAACTTGCTTTTTATTTTAATAAATCATTGTCTACAGTTTCTCTTTTTTATATTATTTATTTATATTGATCAATGTTTATTCGATAATTTTTAATTGCATTTCAATTCACTCAATAAATTTTATTTCTCTAATATCACCGTACGCTTTTTTTGTGAAGCTAACTATAGTAGTACTTACTTTCGTGTATTTTTTTTTATTAAAATAAAACAATATTTATCTAATTTATTGCGCATTTCAAGAATCAGTAGTTTATAGTAATCGTAGATATAACAAAATAACTAAATGAAATGCAAAATAAAACAATTATTTGTATATACTAGCTGACCCGGGAACGCGTAGCTATGGTAACGTTATTGATAAAATGGAAAAAGAGCGGACAGACAAACACACAAACAACAAATTTGTGTTTTAGAGTATATATTTAACAGTTAAGAACGTACCTGACTAAAATATTATAAGATAGTAGGACATGTATGTCGATCATTACCCTAGTTACTCTGTTCTCGCTGCTTCTGTAAAGGAGTCGAAACGTCAGGGATAAAATAAAAAAATAAATTAATTAAATGCGCAATTAATCCGGTAAAAAAGCTTTTAAGTATATGATGTGCACGGAAATGTAAATATTCAATTGTTTTATTGCGATATACACATTATATTAGGAACTAGTTCTCGGACTTAGTACTACCTCCGCATTCCGAATGGGCGGAGCATTAGACCTGCTATCCGGAACCTATATAGGGCTTTGCGAAATGAATTACTCAATCGTACGGACGTGGCTGTTAATTTAGAGGTGTTGTTACGCTAATATATACTCTAAGAACACAAATTTGTTGTTTGTGTGTTTGTCTGTCCGCTCTTTTTCCATTGTATACGCGTTACCATAGCAACGCCTTACCATAGCAACGCGTTACCATAGCAACGCGTTACCGGGTCAGCTAGTCTATAATCTAAGAACACAAATTTGTTGTTTGTCTGTCCGCTCTTTTCCCCGATATTTTTCCATTGTATACGCGTTACCATAGTAACGCGTTACCGGGTCAGCTAGTCTATAATCTGCGAAGACAAATTTGTTGTTTGTGAGTTTGTCTGTCCACTCTTTTCCCCGCTCTTTTACCATTGTATACGCGTTACCATAGCAACGCGTTACCGGGTCAGCTAGTACTTACAAATATATTATTTGTTTTGAGCGTTTGCGATAGTAAAAAAAGAAATTTAAAATATTGGCATCTTCAAAAGTTACTAAAATGAAGTCACGATTTGGACTGAATTTAAAATTGGTATCCATGCAAGATCAGGGTCGTGGTCAGCACCAAGACATCATACTGAGCGGCAGCTATTTTGAAACATGCTTCATGCATGCAAATTAAGTACCCGCATTAAAAAGTATGTTTTTTACTATGCGTTATTGTTTGCGGTGTATTAAATCAATATTTCTTGCCTTACTTCAAGCGTTTACCTTTTAACTCTCAATCTATACTCTAAGAACACAAATGTGTTGTTTGTGTGTTTGTCTGTCCGCTCTTTTTCCCGCTCTTTTTCCATTGTATACGCATTACCATAGCAACGCGTTACCGGGTCAGCTAGTTTATAATCTAAGAACACAAATTTATTGTTTCTGTGTTTGTCTGTCCGCTCTTTTTCCCGCTCTTTTTCCATTGTATCAACTAACGTTACCATAGCAACGCGTTACCGAGTCAGCTAGTTTGTTTTAATATATTAAATCTTCAAGTAATTTGGTGATATTACCAAACAGCTACTCCAATTTGTGTTATAAAACGCTCTTTTAAAATGCTTTCACTCGCTAATTCCATAACCCAACCTCACTTAACAAACAAGCATTTACATTACTACCACTTTAGTCTCAAGTATACTGCTTTGTTAGTTTGTAACGATAAGCCCATTAATATATTTGCAATATCCTGAACCCTCCTGATCAGTGAGTCTCAAGCTTAATCCAGTTGCAAACAAGTTACTCAATTACTCCACTTATGTACTATAACTGCATACGATTTCCGATTTGTGTAATGGATATGAAACATTAATATCTATTTTGTAATGTTTGCGTAATATACATATAAATACTGATTTCATCGTGGAAATATATTGTATATACAGAAAGGATAGAGGTGAAGGTTGTGATCCCATCTATACTTCTATACTTAATATTAGGGGTTAAAGTATGAAATTGCCGATTTGTACTGAAAATCTATATTGTTTATTTTTTAAATTTTTAACAAATTTATTTAATCAAAATAGTTGCCATTATTATCTATACATTGCTGCCATCTAATGGGAAGGTCATTAATGCCTTTGCGATAGAATTCCGACGATCTAGACTGCACAAACTGTGTGAAAGCATTTTGTACTGCCTCCTGGGAAGAAAACTTCTTGTCACGTAGATAATTGTCCAAATCACGAAAAAAATGGTAGTCCGTTGGAGCAAGGTCTGGTGAATACGGAGGATGACGAATGGTTTCTAACTGCAGTTCCTGAAGGGTCAAAATGGTTTCTCGTGCTGTGTGAGGTCTCGCGTTGTCGTGGAGCAATAATGGTGAAGATCGATTCATGAGTCGGGGCTGTTTTACTGCTAGTTTTGTCAACATGGTTCGGAGTTCGGCACAATAGACATCTGCCGTTATTGCTTGACCAGATCGGAGAAAACTATAGTGAATAACACCATGCTGAGACCACCAAACAGTTACCATTACCTTTTTATTGGTAAGTTTTGCTTTAGGACACTGTTGTGGCATTTGACCTGGGGTCAGCCATTGCATTTTTCTTTTCCGGTTATCATAAAGAATCCACTTTTCATCACATGTTACAATTCGATCCAATATTCCTTCATTTCTGTACCGGTTCAACAAGGCAACACAAGTTTCAACACGCGTTTCTTTCTGCAGATCAGTCAAATCATGAGGCACCCATTTTTCGTATTTTTTTATTTTATTGATTTGACGCAAGTGAGTCAATATTGTGGGTAAGGTAACGTTAAACCATGCCGCTAATTCCTGGGTACTTTGACTAGGATCGGCTTCCACTATCTCTCTTAATTCATCGTTATTTACCTGTGTGGGCGGTCTTCCTCGTGGCTCGTTCTTTAAGTCGAAATTTCCATCACGAAAGCGTTTAAACCAAAATCGCACGGTGCGTTCATTAGTAGACCCCTCTCCAAACGCAGCATTGATATTGCGGGCTGTTTCTGCCGCGTTAGTTCCGCGTCGGAACTCGTATTCAAAAATAACTCGAATTTTCGCAGTATCCATCTTTCTTGTCTAAATTGAATAACAAAAACAATTGAAAGTCGATATTCAAATGTTTTACATTTTTTAAAAAAAGAACATCATAGAAACCATTTAAAAAAAGTTTCATTCGAAAACCTCAAACCATGAAGATTCTATGTCAATTCAAAGAACCTATTGCAATAAAACGGCAATTTCATACTTTAACCCCTATTATTATAAAGCTGAAGAGTTTGTTTGTTTGAACGCGCTAATCTCAGGAACTACTAGTCCGATTTGAAAAATTCTTTCAGTGTTAGATAGCCCATTCATCGAAGAAGGTTATAGAATATATATCATTACGCTAAGGATAATAGGAGCGGAGCACCAATGAAGAAGGTTTTTTTTCCTTTTCAGAGCTTCCGCTGCGTGCGCTGCGTAAACGGTTAAAGTTTTGCAAAAATTATGAATGAAAGAATTGTTCCCCTTTAAATATTCATCATCACATCATCATCATAAAAAATATTTAATTTAAAACAAACTTGCCCTTTACATCATTCGATTTCAATGAATATTTTAGGAGATATCGCAGTTTTAAAATAACATTTAACCTTCCACGTAAACGAAGTCGCTGGTTAAAGTTAGTGTCTACCCAAAGTAACTATTCCACGCGAACTAGATCGCGGGCAGAAGGTAGTAATTAATAAAATAATATCCCCAAAGACACACACTGCGAGACTAAGTGATGTAGTTAAATTCTTTTTGTAAATAATAAATGTAATATATCCTTTTCGCAAGTTCTTCTCGGAAGGGTCTCTCAATTCTCAAGACTCAGTAGATAACAGAACTTGTAAAAAATATTGAATAAAATGCAAAATATAACAATTTAATATGTATGAACTAAAGTTAATAGTGCTTGATTAAAAAAATGGAAGGTAGCATATGTATGATGACCATTACCTCAGTTATCCTGTGATCACGGCTCCTGTAAAGGAGTCAAAACGTCAGAATTAAATGTAAAAACCCGAGCAATGAGGACTTTAATTAGTCGCTGATGAATATGAATAATGTATATTGATTTTTTTTAATATTTTATCATCGCAGCCATCGCTTGAAATTGCTGACAACTCCTAATGGCGCTCTAAGGAGGAGTCCTATGTCCAGCTTGTAAGCTAATGGTGGTTTCTTATCATCTCAGTCGAAAGACATAAACTGTTGGTCAGAGGCTTCCTCCCAAAAGGCACATTTTTTTTATTTATTTAGAATGGGTTCGCTCTTGATCCCAATCAAGCCCGGGGGCAAAGACAGAATCCACGATGGAACGAGCTAACCCAGAAGGTGCCTATTCACCCTGGCCCTGAAAACAGACGGGTTATATGTACTCGGAAATACAGACGCAGGGAGAGAGTTCCACTCCCTTGCTGTGCGCATTATAAAAGATGTTGACAAGCAAGCAAGTACATTCTGTAGAAGACCGACAACCAGGCAACTTTACGATACTTTACTTAACTTTTTGATTACCATTAGTCGCCTTTTATACCCGTAAGTGTTAAGGATTGCTGCAAACGGCAAATTCTCTTATAAATCAGCGTAGAAAGATGCTCTTTCCAAAAAAGTCGCGCATCACTCACACCAGAGCCCACTCGACCCAATTATCGACAAGTTTTTTTGCGATTGCGCAACAATCGGCGATCGCTAATTGCCGTCCTCGGATCTTCACTGGAAATGCCGATGTTTTTTACAAAAGATTGGACATCTGGTTAATTGGTGCTGGTCACGGCCGCTGAATTATGTATTTCGACAGTAATATCAAGAGTAGGTTGAAGTTTTGATAATAATAATGAATTATCATTTTAGTACACAAAATAAAACAAAGTAAAGTATACAAGCAGGCGGCTTTATTGCTAAACAGCAATCTCTTCCACTCAATCTTGGGTGAAAAATAAATTAAGATAAAATAAATTAAAGGACAAGTGTAAATCTATAATCTAAGATCATAGTGGTTTGTGTGTTTGTCTGTCCGCTCTTTTTCCATTGTATCAATATCGTTACCATATCAACGCGTTAACCGCAAGTAGTTCGCCTACCGGACGCTAGATGGCGCTAACACAAAAATATTTAATAATAGAAAAAATTTGAAGAATTTTGTCCACCCTTGCAAAGCCGGGACGGGCCGCTAGTATATTATTAAATAAATAACCCTGTGACGGGTGCAGCCGGAGAAATAAAAGCTCACACAAAAAGGTCACTTGTTTTTATATTTAAGGAATTAAGGCACAACTGAAACAATTATATAAAAAAAGGTAAATTACACTGAATACAAAAACAATTTCACATTTATCACTAAAAACATTATAAAAGGTAGGGCTACTTACAATAGTGCCTTAAAGAAACTTATAGACTTAGAAACAGGAACTGGTAGTAAAGAATATATATACAGGAAACTTGTGAATTATGCTTATGAGCTTACTATACTTGTGAGCTTATTATAACTGCTCAGCACTATAAATATATTTAAATAATTTGCTATCGGTGAGTCAACCACTCCACGCGCTGACTCTGGTAAGAATAAACTTCGAACAAACAAATAAACAGAGACAGACAGTAAATTTTAAAATAGGAAACAGAGACAGACAGTAAATTTAAAATAGGAAACGAAGAGAAAAGAAAATATGAAAAATGGCCAGAGAAGAGCGCAATGAAAGCAACGAGTCGCCAATATAGCTATGGCGCCTCGTTACAATACCCGCTCCCCCCTGGAAGAAAAAATCCTGAGTATAAAAAGGATTTTTTCATAAAACTATGTAAAAATGTGACCATTTTATATAAAAAAAAAACATATCTTTAATAAAAATGGATGAGATGAGAATTGTGAAATGAGAAAATAAGGAGACCAGCTTCCTTACATGCATCACTTTCCTTACATGCATCACTTTCATACTTCCAGAACATACTTCAGTCAACGGTCATGGTTGATTTAATAAGACAACCAGACTCCACGCGGTAGAGTATCCAAAATTTATTGAATACTCAACTGGCTCCCTACATCAGTGAAGGCTTATTTAACCAGTCACAACCCGCTGGGTGAAAAATAAAAATTAGTGTAGGCTTGTTTAACCAGTCACAACCCGCTGGATGAAAAATAAAAATTAGTGTAGGCTTATTTAGCCAGTCACAACCCGCTGGATGAAAAATAAAAATTAGTGTAGGCTTATTTAGCCAGTCACAACCCGCTGGATGAAAAATAAAAATTAGTGTAGGCTTATTTAACCAGTCACAACCCGCTGGAAGAAAAATTTTCCTCAAGATGAGGCTATTCCAATAGACTTAGAGGTTCTATTCTCGGTTGAGAAATTAAATATGCCTTCTATGAAGACTGAAAAAAATTAATGCCCTCTATGAAGACTAAGACTGTATAATTAAGTATGTCTTCTATGAAGACTAAAATTGAAGATGTCGTCTATGGAGACAATCAAATATGTCTTCTATGAAGACAGTTAATGTATAGTAATTATTATGTGTTGTAATAGAATGAGGGAATGAATGAGTTGTAAATAGTAGTATATATAAAAGTAATATATAAAAAAAATAATTACTTTTGGAAAAGTAATAACGATAGAGAATTCTAATTGGGAGAAAAATAATAACGAGAGAATATTCAAGTTTTATGTGTAAATGGCTTAAGGTCTCTAATGTGCCAGCGGCCTATAGGTTTATGATTTATATCTATAAGTTCATAAATAAGTGGAGATATTTTTTTATTTATGATGCATTTCGTAAATTTAGGAGCAAGTTTAGCAGAATGGTATTTGTCTGAAGAACTTATAGTATAGTTATGTTTCCAGACAATATCACCTTCATTGAATTCCAGATGCCGATGATGTTTATTGTAGGATTTAGCATTAAGTTGGTGTGCTCGCCATAAGCGTGTTTGTACTAACGAGAATATAGAGCTAAGAAGTCCAATATTGTCTGCAAATTCAGATCGAGGGGCGAAAATAATGTCCTCGGAGGAATCATTATTACAATATATGGAACCACATGTTACTAGTTCTCTGCCAAAATTAAGAAAGGCAGGAGTAAATTTTGTTGTTTCGTTAACTGATGTATTGATAGCGAATTGAATTTTATGCAAGTTAATGTCCCAAGTCCTATGGTCATCTTGAACAAAAGAAGAGATAGCGGTAATAATAGTTTTATTAAAACGTTCAACCGTATTGACTTGTGGACAATAACGAGGTGTGTAGTGAATTTTAGGTATTTTGTAAGTGGTAAAAAGATCAGTGAGTTCATGGCTAACAAATTGTGGACCATTGTCCAGAATTATTGTCTCTGGAATACCATATGTCATGAAGACTAAGTTCTCTAGTATATGTTTGATGACTGAAGAAGTAGCATTCTTAATAGCGAATAAAAGACAATATTTCGAGAAACAGCATGTAACTACAAAAATGAATCTGTTGTGTTTGCGAGTGGATGGTAAGGGACCAATTAAATCAATGGATATGCATTGGAAAGGACGTGAACATAACTTAGGTTTACCCATTAATCCAATTGTTAGTTGATTTTGGTGTTTATAAGCCATACAAATTTCACATCTCGATATAAAATTTGAAACATCTTTATACATGCCTGGCCAAAAATATTTCAATTTGAGTCTTTCATAAGTTTTGAAAATTCCGAAATGAGCACAAGTAGGATTAGAATGGTTATCATAAATAATGGAATTCCTGTTTTCATACGGAATTACTTCCTTCCAATTATATTCTGATTGAAGAAGGGAATAAGTTGTTGAGTATTTGTATAATTTATTATCTTTTATGATGTAGTCTAGGGTTGAGCTTGGGTTTTTATTGCATTTTGAAAAAATGGAAAGGTACCACTCATCTTTTGTAGTAGAACTGTTATCCTGAATAAGATTAATGGGAACGGAACGTGAAAGAGCATCAGGTATCAAATGATCTTTTCCTTTCTTGTGTTTAATGTCAAAATTAAATGCTGATAAACGAATACTCCAACGAGCTAAGCGTCCGCTAGGATTGTCAAGATTTAAAAACCATTGTAAGGCTGAATGATCAGTATATATAGTGAATTTTTGGCCATTATCTAAATAACAGCGCCAATGTTCAAGGGCTAGAATGATACTTAAGAGTTCTCTTTCTGTAATTGAGTAATTTCTTTGAGCACCGGATAGAGATTTACTCATATAAGCTATAGGTTTTTCTATGCCGTTTATTTCCTGAGTAAGCATGGCACCAATACCAAAACTGGATGCATCACAATGGACTGCAAAAGGTTTGGAGAAATCAGGGCATGCAAGAACAGGTGTGGAAACTAATGCTTCTTTTATAGTTTTAAAAGCGTTATTGCATTCAGAAGACCATTTAAAAGGTGGGGATTTTTTTGAAGTGGAGGTAAGTTTAGTGAGAGGAGCTATGAGAGTACTAAAGTTGGGAATAAAACGTCTGTACCAACTTGCGGTTCCAAGGAATTTTTTTACTTCTTTAGGAGTAGTTGGAGGAGGAATTTCTAAAATTGCTTTTACTTTATCGGGATCTGTTTGAAGACCATGTTCGTTAACTATATATCCAAGGTATTTTAATTCTCTACGGAAAAATGAACATTTTGGAAAATTTACTGTTATTTTGGCGTTAATTAATTCTTGTAAAACTTTACTTAATAGGGTAATATGTTGGTCAAAACTTTCGCTGATAATGATTACGTCATCTAAATAGGCAAAAACAGAATTATCTAGTCCCTCAGAAGAGAAAAGACAATCCATAAATCGTTGCTGGGTAGCTGGTGCGTTAGTTAATCCGAACGGCATAACTTTAAATTGGTACATACCGCGACCAGGTACATAAAAAGCAGTTTTAGGTCTATCGGAAACACGTAATGGTATTTCCCAAAAAGCTTTTGCAATGTCGATAGAAGATAAGAATTTTGCGTTTTTTAATTTATCTAAAATATCGGAAATGAAAGGTAATTTATATGCATCTTTCTTAGTTATTGCATTTAGTTTACGACTGTCGACACAGAAACGCCATGTTCCGTCTTTTTTAGGAGTTATTAGTACAGGGTTAAGCCATGGGCTTTCACAGGGTTCGATGACGTCTAATTTGAGCATGTCATCAACCTCGTGGCATAGAGCTTTTTGTTTGACAGGTGACAGTCTATAGCAACGTTGTCTAATCGGAGGATGATCGCCAGTATCAATGTGATGTTCGACTAAATGAGTTTTCCCTAATGGTAAGTTTTCAGTGGAAATATTTTTAAATTGTTGAATTATTGAGTCAGAGATAAAACATTGTGTTTCGGTCAGGGTATTATAAGTTTTAACTTGTTTTTCAACATTATTAATAATGAAAGTTTTATTATCAGAATTGGTACAAGTTATATGTTGTAAGACATCAGGAGCTAGATTAAATAATTTCCAAAAATCTATTCCTAATATAAAAGGTTGTTGTACTGAGGGTATTACATGAACAGTAATAATGGCGAGTTTATTTTTAAAATGAATTGGTAGCTCTATGGTTCCAATTGAAGTTATTGATTGACCGTTGGCAACTGTTCCTGTAATGGTGTGTTTATGGTTAATTATGTAATTATGTTGCAAGAGAGTTTTGTGTGAATTATTCCCTAAAATAGTAATTGCGCTGCCGCTATCTAGCAAGCCACATAAAGATAAATTATTAGTTTGTACTGTTATGTACGGTCGACTATCATGAGTAGGTTTATCAAATAATTTTGTTGATGAGTTGTAAGAATTGAAGAATAGTTCGATTGTTTTAAGCCAAAGGCTCCATTCATCCTTAGTGGTTTTAGCAAAAGTATTATTTTTCTCCCTTATTCGTTTTTTTGGCTGATATTTACAATTGGGACACTTCGCATATGTGGTGTCTTTTTTACCACAACGGAAGCAAACAATATTAGTTTTTGTACAAGTTTCTAATGAATGATCGTTTGTACGGCAACGAGGGCAAGAGAAACGAACAATAGGTTGTGTAGACCTGTCATTGTTAGTTTTATTGGTATTATATGGAAACGGTGGTATGTAAGGAGTCTTGGATGTGGAAGGATGAGAACTAATGTTAGATTGTGATGTTGTATTTTGTATTGTGTTTATATGGTTATCGTTAGCATAATTGCAGCTTTCGTACCATTGGCAAGCAGATAGAAGTGTATCAATAGATGTTATGTCTGTTTGAAGTAATCGAGAACTGAAAATGGGACTCATGTTGCGACGTAAAATTTCAATTTGTTGTTTTTCTGAAAGTGGTTCGTGGAGTTTACTAAAAAGAGATTGCATTGACGAAAAATAATAAATAATTCTTTCATTTGGTTTTTGTTTACGAGCATCTATGTTTTTTTTTAATTTGTAGTCATAGTCATGAATTTTAAAATCTGAGATAAATTGGTTTTTAAATGAATTCCAATCGGTAAGAGTTGATTTTCTGGATTTATACCATTGTAATGGAATTCCAGTCAAAATATTATATATTTGACTATGCAGTTGTTGTATACAAATATTTTTTGAAATTGCATACTCTTCAATGTTATCTATGAATTCTTTCGGACATGAGTCCGGTTTAAAAGAAAATCTTTTCAGGTCTAAAGAGTTTTGATTAAATTTTTGTGCCAGTAGTTCGTAGTTAGGTAACTGTTGGACAGAAGAGTGAAAATTTGATTGACAGGCTGTCATGGATGAAAATTTTGTTTGAAGTTTTGCAAATGTCTCGTTTATGTTATGTACGTCTTCTAAAATTTGTAATGATTGATCTGTGGTAATCTCTAATTTATTCAAACGGTTTGATAAATGAATCATGTATGTTTGTAATTTCTCCTTATGTGATTGTGTTCCTGATTGTGTCTGTAATCTTGAAGAAACCATAAGAAGAATCTTTTTGATTTCATCAAGATCACGTTCAATGGAGTAAGGACTGGAAAGAATTGAACAATCTGAGTCTATTATTGGATTTAACAATTCTCGTAATTCCTCAGCGGTTGCGACAGATGGAAATTCAATTGAGCGGAGACTAAGTTCATAAGCAAGCTCAGGTTTATTTATAAGTGATAGATTCATAGTGTTATTAAAAATAAATGATTGTGTTTCAAAACGAGGTGTTTTTCTAGCTATTTAAAACTACTTAAAAACAGGCCCCACGTTGGGCGCCAGTGTGACGGGTGCAGCCGGAGAAATAAAAGCTCACACAAAAAGGTCACTTGTTTTTATATTTAAGGAATTAAGGCACAACTGAAACAATTATATAAAAAAAGGTAAATTACACTGAATACAAAAACAATTTCACATTTATCACTAAAACATTATAAAAGGTAGGGCTACTTACAATAGTGCCTTAAAGAAACTTATAGACTTAGAAACAGGAACTGGTAGTAAAGAATATATATACAGGAAACTTGTGAATTATGCTTATGAGCTTACTATACTTGTGAGCTTATTATAACTGCTCAGCACTATAAATATATTTAAATAATTTGCTATCGGTGAGTCAACCACTCTACGCGCTGACTCTGGTAAGAATAAACTTCGAACAAACAAATAAACAGAGACAGACAGTAAATTTTAAAATAGGAAACAGAGACAGACAGTAAATTTAAAATAGGAAACGAAGAGAAAAGAAAATATGAAAAATGGCCAGAGAAGAGCGCAATGAAAGCAACGAGTCGCCAATATAGCTATGGCGCCTCGTTACAACCCTAGAGTAGGCATGTGTGGTAAAAAACACATTATCTCTTTCGCGAGTGCAAGATGCATATTTTTAAATAAATAAAATCGTTTTTTACCTGTTTTATTATGATTTTATTCTTTTTTTTATATTGATCCTGGCGATTTGACCCCTTCACAGGAGCCATGTTTGCAGATTGATTAAAATACTGGTATATTAGTCGCTTTTTAGACACCTTAAAATGTTTCTTTTGCTCTGCCGGATACTACACGGGTAATGTTTCCACATATTTCGTCATAAATCATTTAGGATATTTTTTCAGTCCAAAATTTTTTTTATTACATTTTTTAATATTTTCCATTTACTTTTATGGGTAGCTCCTATGGTGGCCTTATAGTCTTTTTTCCCACGAGCGTTTTAATAATATGGTATAAAAAAGTAAACAGAGACATCCCGCCAAAAATGCCATAGACAACGGCTGCCAGCCATGGCATAATTTTATATAATAAAGGCTTATATAATATGGGCGCAGTCGATTTATTTTCAAAGATCATTGAACTTCTAAAACGGAACAGTAACCCAAAATGGTTATACTCAATAATTCATATGATATACTTAAAAAAAATGACAAATTGGACCAGTTATGCAAAGCCGTTGCTATAAACAGCAGATTTATATAATCTGTGGTTTAAGCTTTGTTTAAACGTAATCATACTTGAAATATCCGTATTATAATGTCCGCGTCATTATTACATTACTTATTTATAAAATTTTATTGGTATCAGTGTAACATTACTAAAAGCACGCTACACCAGTCAACCTTTGGGGGAAACGAAATTCACGAACGCGGCAAAATAGATAACATATAATAAACTATTTTTTGTCTAAAAATTCTATTAAAATAAGAAAGCATTGGAAATTTAAAAACAATGTATCAAAAACCATAAACCATACAAATTTATTATAGATAATATAGAAAAGGCACAAATAATTACTTTACATTATAAAAACACATATACACACTAGTAAGAATGATAACGCCTTGATAAACCTTCTAGGAGATACGTTCGAACTTGTCTCTTGAAAACGTATTTATTATATCTATACTTCTATATAAATCTGTAGGTTCTGTCTGTCTGTATTTTTATTTTTTTGGGAAAATTTTATGATAAGTATTTGTTGCACTTATCCTACTATTTTTTAAATTTTGTCTGTCTATATATCCTTTTATAAATCGAGAACGGGTTGTCCGATTTCGATGAAATTTGGTATATAGTAAGAAAATATGATAGCTTAATTTATAGTTATACATTATATCGGTAAAATGTAATAGTATTAATTCTTACTAATATTATAAATACAAAAGTGAGTTTGATTCTTACACTTTTGCGTCGTAACTGCTTCATGTATGATCACGAAAAATCATCTTTCATCTAGCAAAAAGGTACTGTTCCCAATGGATATTATAACTTTTAATAAGTAATCTACATTAACACGAGCGAATCTGCGGGTAAAAGCTAGTTAGAATATATGATTTCTTATGGAAGGCGGTTCCATAGTACATTAGAGGAATGACATTCCTTTTCTTTCTAACATAGCCCTGAAGTAACTCGGACGTATTACAAGCGCATTGTGTCGCGGAAGTTAACTCAGCGTAAGTATAGATCAGAACAACGGAGTCAACCGGTTTGAGTGAGGCTTAATGCTCGACGACAAACTTTCGTGACTCCCTATTATACATACTTACTTGACAGTACGAACCACTTCTCATTGTAATGGTAATGTTACTTCACTTGAATATTTTAATCAGATGCGCAAAGGGAACCGCGTTATGTACTTGAATAATTGAACAGTTCATTGACCTATTTTGATGCTGTTGTCACGGTATTCAATCTTCTTTCTCCTAATTAGTCAAAGATAAATATATAGATAGGTACAACGAAAGTCCCGAAAATATGTATTCATTGATAATAGTAATATAAGTTATTTACGGGATTGCTACCGGAGTGACTCCGTGATCATGGCACTTGCAACAGTGCCGAAATATCGGAAACTCAAAAACAAGGTACATGGTAGCAATCCCGTAAATAACTTATATTACTATAATGTTAGTGACCATGAAAGTTTAAAACAATATATTGTATTCATTGATTATTAAATTCACACCATTTGACCTAGCTCAAAGTAAGTACTGAAGACCAAAAATTTATTTAAGTTGACAAAAGCCAACATTATTTCATTAAATTTAAGTTGTACATTTAATTTCTTGTATATGACAAAAATGCATCTAATGATCATTAAATTACGGTTAAATTTTGTCAAATGGACACATGTTTTTGGCACTTTGGATATGCATAAATGCTTACATGATCTTATTATTTACATACATTATTCTGATTCTGATCATCTATCATCTAATTAAGAAACTAGTGAATATAAAGACCATGACTTAAAGGACTCGCATCCAGGCCAAAAATCTTAGATGAAAAAAACAGTAAATCATCCGGTATATCGGGGTAGATTTTAGCACCCAAACCTTAGGTCACTTTTTTGACATTGTGTTTGACCTGATGCGTCAAAGCATATGATTCATATAATACAGCCGAAAAGGTTCTAGAAGCGCCAATCAACAATATTTGCTTATAGACTACTTTAGAGAGAATGCGGATTAGTGTTATACCCGGATACAACCGGGAATAAAGGCTTAGCTTACCTTACGAAGTATGGAGGTGGTAATAGATATGGTCAGCCAAGCTATGACCAAACCATCCGAATTTCGCTTAACCTACACAATTAAAGGCTACATACACCATTTAGTTTCGCTTTTTATTACAACCCCTTTTTCAATCATCACCTATAATTTATTTCATTTTGTGACTCTTTAAATGGGCGTGACTATAATGACCAGTATTTCCTTTTATAATAATTTACCTTTTCTAGTATTTTTCTATTATAATAATTGATCAATGGTAGTACTTTCTTCGCTACAAATGCTAATTCCCTCTTAAGGTCTTTCACCTGTAAATAAAACAAATTGCCTATCAAAACTTTTCCAAGAAGATATTGAATTATGGCCATCATTACGTTCTGATACACCCAGTTTAAAGTTTTAAAACCGTGACAGCACTTTAAATCTCCCATATTAATGGACGACCGAACTAATACATCAAGTAACCGATCTGGTATAATGCCGATATGTTAATTTTGAGATGGGACGTTGTTTCCTCGTAATAATTTTTGGCGGGAGACTGTTTGGCGGTGGTTGTCGGCGATAATATATGTTTGTGGTCAACGAACTGTTGAGGAAATGTAATGTTGCATCGATTTTGACACCCACGCGATTGTGCAAAGCTATTTATATGAAAATTGATTTATTTTTTCAAGTTCAAGTTTGTATGTTTTATTAATTTTGCTTATAATATATTGGTCTTGTTTGTAATATTATGTAAAGTGATGTAAATGAATTATTACGAATTCTGAATTATGGAAGTTGTTTTTTAATAAATTATTATTGTTATTAACTGGACTTATCGTTATTTGCGATTGCTGCTTTAGACTGAGTTATGGTGTAACTGTTTGGCCATTGAAATATATTGTTTTGTTTTGGTTTTTATGATCTAGTTAAACTTTTTATTGAGCAATCTTTAGTTTGGACATTAGTCAGGTTTTTTTGTTGAAATACATTTTTTTTACAAATTCCAAGATAAAAAGTTGTTAGTTTACACTGGGTGTGGCATTTATGTTATCAAAAATAAAATTATTGTAATAGTCTTTTTACTACGATTTTAAATGCTAATATATTTCTTCCTTTTTTTCAGGTAAATTTGAATGAAACGACACAACTCAAAATGATACGTTTTAGTGTAAGTAACATTTTATCGTTAGTGAGCTGTTTTTGTACACATGTTCCTAACTGTATTGTTTATTATTGATATACAAGAAAAATAACGTTACTGATGAATTGTTTTTTGAATAATATTAATTTATTGTTAAAAACATACATCATAAAGATGGCATGTCGGGTCAAAGATTAATAATGAAGAATCCAAGTACCGTTTGATTGTATAGACATCATTGCAAAATACTCATTGCATAGTTCAACCAAAATATCATTCCCGTAGTATTTCCAATCGATCATTCATAGTTTGATGACCTCCATTAACCGTTAAACCATATTTGATAAATAATCAATCACTATGAAAAATATAATGAAATTCAAATAAATGCAATTGGGTTGGACATTATGACACTGCGCTAATGACCGCCAATGTGAACGAACTCTGAACTGGCATGGCATTGGCCATTTTGATGGTAAATTGTGCATAGATTTTTTTTCATTTATAAATTGCTTTGAGGAAATAGGTCAATATACCGGTATATGCTAAAATGAATCATAACGCTCGCTGTTAGAGTCGCACTGTCAAAAAGTTATCAGATCTCATGTAATAAGTCAAACTGCTAACTGTATACTCCCTAACTTAATAAACTCTACACCTTAGTCAAAATATGTGGCTTGGCCGTTTCGTTACTACTTGTATGTATGAGATGTTTTCTAATATTATATATTGTAAATGACACCAAATGGGGCAATCACGATATTTTTTATAATAAGCTGAAAATACTTGAGCATAGACGAAAGGTAGCTAGATTATCCCTTTTTTATAGGATATTGTTCTTAAAGCAGTGCAATTCTGCGGCACAGCTTTATTACGCCGTCCCCATTTTTTCATTGGACAACCAAACTTACAAATAGGCGTCACCATTGTATGGTTGATAAACCAATCGCATGAAGCGATTAGTTTCCAATTTTGTGATCCGTACGATAAAGAGTGAAACTCTTTGTCTGAGCTTGTGTTTCCTGACAAATAAAATTTAGGGGTCTTCAAGTTACCAGTGAATCTATCTCCTAGGCAAGCGCGTCACATCCTAGATCGCATCGTCACTTATCATCAGGCGAGATAGCGGTCAAGCGTCTACTTATCTTTATATATATAATTCTACTGTACGTGTGTATGTCAAAGAACTTTTCCTAAACGGCTGGATTGATTTGAATGATTTTTTGTATGCATCTGGGTGGCGCCCTGGATGGTTTAGTTTCACAAATCAGCCCGGCAGATGGCGCTGCAGTCGGCACAGCAACGCGTGGCCGGGTTTTTTTTTTAATTTTGCTAGATTTATTCCGACTTAGGACACAGGATAGGTCTTATTTTTATTTACTACACAGCAACGCGTGGCCGGGCAGCGAGTTTACTATAAAAAAGGATTTAATTAAACGTTTCACCGTATGGTGACTTTACTTTTTGTAATATTAAATATATTATATGGGTCTACCTTTTTTCGTAGAAATTAAAATGCACAATTTTAGTAACTAAACAGTTGGCATAATTTGGAATAGCTTGCTGGCTGGTAATGAATAAAAAATTCCTAACCTAACCTAACCTGCAATGTATGTCAATTTATGCCTTTTGATGATTGACTTTATGTCACTTGAAATTATGCGTTGTGAATGGCTCCAATATTATATTACACCAAGACATGAATTATACAATCTGTGGGAAAATACATATACCTATGAGGTAATCAAATTGGCTAATAAAGTAGCAGGTGATGAAATACTTCTCCGAACCATAGTTTTGGCAACAATCTACAAGATTTATCAAAATTTTGCGGTTTTATCTGTGGCAGTAATTTATTATGACACGAGGAAACGATTTAGGTATCATTTTGAGTTAGGTCATTTTTTCTCTTAATATGATTTAATGCGTTACATAATAACGTAAATACTTTGTGAAAGTTTGGTATAGACTTTGAGTCTTTTTTATATATATAAGTAAGATATTGAGTATATTATATATTTGAATATGTAATTATATTTTATTACGCGTTAGTGTTTATTGGCGTGATCTATAATGTGATAAAGGTTAATATCTGTATATATATAAAATATCTATCACTGTGTTTTACCGCGATACAAACCAATATAGAAAAAAAGTTGTTTTCTATATTTACGCGTCCGGGAAGCGAACACGAGACCGTTCGTTTAGGAAGTTTCAGTGTTTATGCTGTGTTCCAGTATTACTAGATGTGTTCAAAATACTTTGTTTAATTTTTGTCATATTTTACAGTGAGACAGCTTGTAACAAATGTCAAATATACATTCGGTTTTCATCTTAAAGTTTAACACGTAAAGTCCAATATCAATTGAGTACATAAAAAAACACATTTATTAACCTCACAATATAAGTACCAATAAAAACAGTCATCAAAAAGACATAACACTGAAAACAAAGATTACACTAACATAAAAACAAACGAGTGCGCACCTAATATGAACCCTGTCAGCGTAAGCGTCTGCGTCATTCTAAGATAGTCAGAATGACGTCTACGTCATTCTAAGATCGTCAGAATGACGCCAAAGCGCTGGTATTCTGACAGGGTCTCAAAATTTGACAGTTTGTGGTAAGTGGACATACCAGTGTCCAGACATGGTGATATTTTAAGTGTTCCTTATATGTATATCCATATCCTAAAAAGGGAGGTAAGGGTCATTCATAAATTACGTCACAATTACGGGGGGACAAGGGGCTTTTGGACGTCACATGTTAAAATTTAAAATACTAAGACGCGAAATTTATATGTGAATAAAAAAACCCTAAAAATATAAGATCTCCATTTGTACCTACATAAAAAAAAAATGAGAATTACCTTTTTTCTTTCGATTAATTTTAAATACATGCGTAAAATTTTAAAATGTGTAACGTTACATCAGGAGGGAGGAGATTCTTAAAATATGACGATCTGTGTTCGTGTGTCGTAATTTGTGGACGGTCCTTAAGGGTCAATATTCTGCAACAATATTTCACACTCCCACTAATTTCATACTAATAAGATGTGGTCTAAGTGAGTGTTCTCTTATTAACATAATTGTAATATATGTCCATTCCATATGTATGGCAGACACTAAAAATAATGATCCTTATTACAATGTAATAAGGATCAGGCAGTTCTAAACGATAAAGTGTAAAGCTATGCTCGCGACTTCACCAATTTGTGGTTGCACCTTTTTAACTAGATCTGGAGTGAAAGGTAACACCGTGGGATAGTGTTAAATAAATTTATGGTTACTGTATGTTTTGATTTTTTTATAACACTATCTAAACTTATGTTATGGAATTCAAAAACAACGACGGTACCACAACACCCAGACCCGAGCCAATATAGATAAGTTTGTTTTCTACATTTTTTTTGATTTGGTTTTTTTCACATCACAATATATTTTTTTGAACCCAAGTAGCACTTGTGTTATTGAATTCAAATACAACAATGGTATCACAAGTAGTGTTGCCCAAATTCAGTCTTGGTCTTGCAGTCTTGGTCTTGTTCTTGCGTTTTTGCAAGACCAAGACCAAGAACAAGACCGCGTATTTTTAGCAAGACCAAGACCAAGACTGACCGTGCAAGACTTGAGCAAGAACAAGACTAAGCCTGCAAGACTCTTGCGTCTTGCAGCTAGGACTTAGCGCTATTTCACGGAGTAGTTAGGTGTAACAGTTCGGTGTATAGGTACGCTTAGGAATTCTATGAGACGCAAAAAACTGTATCAAAGAATATGAAAAACTGGATCTATGCGCATTACGACTAATACCATAAACATACCTACATAGCGAATAAAAAAATATCCATTAAAATCAAACTGAGTGCATGCATAGTTATGTTTTAACCATCGGCACTTTGATAATGCGGCATCAAAGGTTTTGTACTTACTTCTCAAAGAAATTTGCTGCTTTTCGGAAGCACATGGTTATAATACACGCGCCGGCGGCTTCTTTTGAAATCATATACAACAATCGTTGCCGCCGCGCCGAAATCACAACATTTGACACTATTTGATTGCCGCCACAGGGCGTAGGCGTAGGTATACTCATGCAAAATAATTTCGAATTTTAAGAGTACCTACAGGTGTTCCAAAGAATAAATAAGTTTCAGAGTGCTTATAATGAAAATGAATACATTATACTGATCACGCAAGTAGTATTATGATTAGAATAAAATGGTAAGGATAGGTAGTAGATGTCATAATAATTTATTCTAGTAAGTATATATTATAATATTGATTATATGGTTTTAAACTAATTACTTAGGTACTATTATTGTACATTTAGTCATTATATTTCTTAAGTTTTTACAAGAAAAAATAGCAAAAAAGTGTTCAAATATCACCCGTTTGATAAATATTGTAGCCACTTTTAAATATACTTGAAACGTGTAAAAAAATTCTACATAATTAATAAAATAATATAAAAAGCGTAGGTACTTACCTACTAATAAAATAAAAAGCCTGCGATTTATTATTAGTAAATAATCACGGCAGCCGAGAGTGTGTCTCCACTTTTGAATACATAAATCATAACCAGATCACTAGAGCCACTTCAAAAAAGAAATTTGTAATTCCTAGGGTTCAAAATTATTTTGGTGACAGAACTTTACAGAAGCGTATACCATATCTTCTTAATTCGTTGCCCGAAACTATTAGATGTGAAACGGATAAAAATAAATTTAAAAAAATATTAAAAGATTATCTGATGACTACTATTTAACACAACAATTGTATGTTTTTATTTATTTTTTTGCATTCACAATGCAATATTTCTATAAGATATAAAATACGTGTGTAAAAAACAACCACGCCTCCGAGCCCATCTGAGGGCTCGGAGGCGTGGTTGTTTTTTACACACGTATTTTATATCTTACAACAATTGTATCTTATTATTATCACCGCTAAATTTTCCTTCAGTTTGTTGTAATTCAGTCTAAATCCAATTATTGTGCACTTAACTTTACCTGATACAGTTATAGTTGTATTATATACCTACATAATTATAATTATAAGCTAAGAGACTAAAGATCCCTCAGTCAAACCGACAAGTCGGTTTTGTGGGACTAAATTGTATCTTTGTATTTTTTTTTCTTGTATATGAAATAAATAAATAAAAAAAAATAAATAAAAAAAAAAAAAAAGTATTTACAAGCAGTGCCCGCGACTTCGCCCACGAAGAATAGTAACTTTGGAGGTATAGTGACGTTCAGGATTTATTTATTTATTTTAAAACTTCTGTCATCAAACATACAAACAAACTCTTCAGCTTTATAATATTAGTATAGATTAGTATAGATGTACGCCAAAACATTCACTTATATGTAAAGAATAGTGATTGGCACTAATTCTTTACATATATTTTATTCACGCGTCGCGTCTGTACAAGTAGGTAATAATCTGTGTTTGTACGCCGCACGCGGCATCGTTTGATTTGCGGCGGCATCCTTTTAATAGAGCCGGCACGTGGCGAGGCGGCGCGGTAGAAAGCAAGGAAACGTACTATAAACAAAGGAATTATTTTAATTCCAGTCATTTCCAATTGAGCTGTGCTTCGAGTCTAACTTAATAATTGTTTTTACTAATTCTTGTTGTTTTCTAAAAACGTATCACGTGTACAATTTAATATGAGTGACGAAGATTCAAATTATTCTAGTCCGAGTAACGAGAGTTTGAGTCACAGATCTAAAAGACCCAAAAGCAAATTTGAGGAGTTTTTCGAAATAATTCATGCATCCCAAACTGCCTTGTGTAAATTGTGCCAACATAAAAAGACTGAAATAAAAATGAAAAACAGAAACACTTCAGGCTTAAGGAAACATCTAATATCTTTCCACAAAAAGGAATCACAAATATTTCTTCCTGTTAAACCAAAATTAAGTGGAGATATCACAAGCTTTTTAGTAACCGCTGGAAGAAGTGGACAGGTAAGAATATATTTTTTTTATATGAAAACTCCAGGAACTCAAAAAAGTCTTTTTTGAACAAATGACTTTAAACTGACTTCGGAATATTTTATAGATATTGATAAAATAGTAATACATAGGTACATATTTCGCGTCATTTTTAACAATGGTCGAAATTGTCGCTACGGGAATTTTAACTCCGCGTAGCTGTTCATGCGATACTTTCAAAAACGCCATTAACTTACGTAAGTATTTTTGAGTTAGTGGTGTTTTCATCTAGGGGTGCGACATATTAAGTATGTAATTATCGTCTTAAATATTTTTATAAACACCTATATTTTCATTTGTTTTCATAATCGGCCAGTAACAACTAAGTACTTTATATTGGTAAATTACAGTACAGTGCAACCTTAATATAACAAATGTCAATTTAACGATTTTCTCGATTTAACAACAACAAACCTCCTCCTCCTAAACGCTCAAACCTAGTATGTTTTAAATAATAACACAAGATTTATTGTTTTATTTCAGTCGGAAAACAGCAGTGACAACATCACGACAGCTACAGTTGATTGGGTAGTGAAAAAATATCTTCCCTTCTCATTTTTCGATGACGAAGCTACACAAGTATATTTTCGACGTATTTGCCCTAATATGGAGTTTCCTAAAAGGTCTACACTTAGAAGGAAAGTCAAAGAGCGATTTGAAGAGCTCCAATTTAATCTCAAGGAACGACTTCAACAATTATCATCTAAAATGTCATTTACCATTGATGGGTGGACGTCAATTGCTGGTAGGAGTTACTACGGGGTTACTATGCATTATATAGACAACGAATGGAAGTATCGATCTGTAGTTCTTGATTTTATACCATCACGCGGTCGACATACTGGGGAAGATATTGCAACGATTTTCCATGAATGTTTATTGGAATATGGCATAATTGATAAAATACAAGGTATCACGGTCGACAACGCAACTGCAAATACCAAATTTATGTATGAACTGGGCAAACAGTTGCCACACTTTGATTCAGACAATCAACATTTCCGGTGCTTTGCTCACATTTTAAACCTTGGTGTACAAGATTTATTAGAGACCTTAGCATTACACTGTGAGTCTGACACTAACGCGCAAGATCAGCAGTATGAAGACTATGCAGACGAAACTGAGGAAGATGAAGAATATGCACCAAATATTGCTGACTCGCGTACATCTGTAACAAAGTTACGCAGTATTTCCAGTAAAATAAAAAGAAGTGAGATAGTGAAGAAGAAGTTTCAGTCTGCTTGTGAAGCAGCTGGCGTGCCATCAAATCTAAATGCCATTCTTGACTGTCCAACAAGATGGAATTCCACACATGATATGATTGGATTTGGTTTAAAAGTGAGAGCGGGCATTAACATATTGTGCAGTTCTGTCACCGAATTGAATGATTTTCAAATCACAGCTAGTGAATGGCAGGTACTCGAAAAATTACATAAATTTCTAATAAACTTTAAACTTTTAAGTACAAAACTTGGTGGAGACAAATATGTTACATTACCGCTAGTCATTGTATCATTCAATCTCTTGCTAGATAAAATTGAATCCATGGTAAAACAGTTAGATGAGAAACCTAATCGATCTGAAGTGGATGAAAGGCTCATTCTAGCTTTCCAAGCAGCTCGAGACAAAATGCTTAAACATTATAAGAAGAGCAACTGGATTTATTGTACTTCTTTAATTTTAGACCCAAGGCATAAGGCTCAGACTTTTGACCTGACAATGTGGGGGAAGCAACTTAAAACAGAAAGTCTGCGCAAGTTCAATGAACTTTATGAAGAATATAAAAGTCTACACTCACTGAACAAATCTCTGGAATTGCCAAGAAAAGAAAATAAAGTATGTGATGAAGATGAAGACATTATAGACTTTGATAAACTCTATGAATGTCCCTCGACGTCATCTGGATCTTGTCTTCAAGGCTTAGTGATAGACGAGTTGGAGGAGTACCTGAGAAAACCAAGAACTGCCAGCTCGGAAGACATTTTAGATTGGTGGAGGACGCATGAGACAGAGTATCCGACTTTATCGAAGATGGCCCGTGATTTTCTCTCAATACCTGCAACTTCAGTACCTGCTGAGAGATTATTTTCTAAAGCATCATTAGTAATTAGAAAACATAGAAATAGGTTAAGTGATGAGTCAGCCAGATGGTTACTTTGTATTAATTCTTGGTCAAAAGAATTGATATAAAGTAACATAACCTAATGATAAAGCTGTTGTGTACTGTTATGTTTGATTTGTGTTGTATTTTATTTTTGATTGAAATAAATGATAAATCATAAAACTCTTTTATTAAATTTCATGCAAGTTGAGGGTTCAATCTCTTTCTAGACAGACATTGTTATTTAAAATACAGTCAAGTTATTGTAATTAATTTGTTTTTTTACATGTTTTAGCAAATGTAAGCTTATAAATCATAAATGTTTATTAAGAAACAGTTACTTCCATGGAAAACGACATATAGGTCAGTTGATTTTTCGACTTTCTTATCAAATCTTCAGTTATTTATTAATCTGATTGATCTTTACTATGGCTATGTTAATTCAAGCTCACAATGTTCCAATTCTAATACGTTTTTCTAAGATTTAAAGTAAACTTTAATAAATAGCAATAGACTAATAGGTAATTGCAAGACTTGCAAGACTCTTGCTGCAAGACCAAGACCAAGACCAAGACTGCAAGCGCAAGACCAAGACCAAGACCAAGACCAGGTGTATTGGCGCAAGACCAAGACCAAGACTGGCTAAGTCTCGTCTTGTTCTTGCATTTGGGCAACACTAATCACAAGACTCGAAAAGTTAGTTTTCCACATTAACCCGGCCGGAATCGAAGCCGGGACCTCGGAGATCACCGGTGTGAAAGCCACTCGACCGCAGATGTCGTTAATGTGGATTAACTGACGAGTTTCTTGCTCCCATTTTTCTTGTCAGTCAAATGACGTCCTGACGGTGGTAATAAAAAAATTTTGGCGATTCAAAATAACTTTATCTAGGAATTTTTAAATTAGATTAATGTATGTAATGATATGTTACCTATAGTATTTTATATGTATATTTACTGTCATAACAACTTTGCGCTGTTGTAGATAATTAAAAAAAAAAAATTGTATTGGTTAGTTTTTAAGATACCCAACGCCCTCTCTCTCATATTGCGAGCTATTTTCTAGATATGAGACCGACTGTATGTAACCATGGAACAAGAAATATTATAACTATGACTATGCTATAGATACCTTTTAGAAAAGGGCATCATCTCAGGTGAAAGACGTCCATTGTTGAACGAAAGCTCGTAAGATGTTGCATTAAAATATTAGTATCACATATTTTACTGTTTGACAGCTAGCTATAATTTGGTATAATTTATTTATTAATTTAATTTTAATTTCAAAATATTACTTACTTAAAAAATAAAATAATTATTTATTATAAAGTAAAATATTATAATAGAAAAATACTAGAAAAAATCGACTCGGCACACACGTGAATTCTTAGGCGGGAACCGAACCCGCAACCTTTGGAATTCCGATCCCATGCTCTTCCAATTGATAAAATCCAAAAAATAATTAAAATTATAAAAAAGTGAAATATTATTTACTAGCTTACCCCATTGAAGAGTGAAGGTTGCAGTAAAAGACCGCAGTAGACCATTATCATTCACCACACCCTTAAGCGTGAAGGATAGGTGTTAAATCTACTCTACAGTAAATCAAATGGCATTCAGAATTATTTCTTTATAAATAACTAGCTGAGCTGGTCACGCGTTGCTGTGTCTTACATTAAAATAAAAATTTATCCTATGTCTTAAGTCGGAACAAATCAGTTGAGTAGTTTCGGAGTTCATCGCGGTCAAACACTGTGACCGGGAATCTACATCCCTACTAATATTACAAATGTGAATGTAAGTTAGTTTGTTCAGCTTCCACGCAGAAACTACTAAACCGATCATCATGAAACTTCGTACATATATTCTTGGAGGTATTAGAAGTAACATAGGATAGGAGAAAAGCTAGTACATATATAATAAATCCCTGTAAATGTTTGAATGCGATGAACTCCGAAACTACTCAAACGATTTTGGTGTTTTTTTTTCATTTTTTTGGATTTGTTCCAACTTAGGACATAAAACCCTTGATCAGATTGTGGAGAGACTATGCTAAGTTGTTGTATGCATGACGGGAAAGATTTATATATAATTAGCAAAAAAAAAGAGCATAGCAAAGCATGCCGGGTGCATCCAGTTCTAAAAATGTTTCACGTGTTTCGCTCATATTATCTCAAAAAATGATTAAGTGTCTTAGCGACGTTTTTGCTGACGGCAGCATGGAAATATAAATTTAATTTACACTCGGCGTCAAAAAAATCGCACCTCTAAGAAAATCACGTTCAAATGGCATTAACTCT
The DNA here is from genome assembly GCA_927399485.1 of Calamotropha paludella. Classification (NCBI taxonomy): domain Eukaryota; kingdom Metazoa; phylum Arthropoda; class Insecta; order Lepidoptera; family Crambidae; genus Calamotropha; species Calamotropha paludella. The sequence continues at coordinate 3,499,732 of OV656822.1, forward strand.
GGATATGCACATGCAGTCGTATTAATTATAATTTTATTTAAAAGGTTACTTAATTAACTTAATAAAAAAACATTATTTTTCATTATCAAATAAAACCTAAAGCAACAAATAAAGGGTCACAAAAATTCTAAGGAAATTTTGCTGCTCGGGAGAGTCGCGAGTTGCGCTAACTTTGTGGGTATAAAGAGGTCAACACGGGTTCAATGTGGGTCATTCGCTATTAAACCGTTGAAGGGGACACACGCACTGATTTTACTGAAGAAAGAACATCTGGAAAATGGACACTACAGCTGATGAGGCCGCTCAAGTGGTTGCACTACTGCAAGCAGGGGTGCGGCAGTGTGATGTCGCCCGGCAACTGAATCTGAGCCGTTTTTCGGTTCGTAGAGTCTACCAGCGCTTTTTAGAGACCGGTGGCTATATCCGGCGACATGGGTCCGGTAGACGTCGCTGCACTTCGGAAAGAGACGACCGGTTCGTTGTGTCGTACTCTTTGAGAAATCGCTTCTCAAACGCTGTTCAGCTGCAACAGGAGCTCCAGGCAGTTCGCAGACGCACCGTGAGTGTATCCACGGTTAGAAGAAGACTGAAGGAGAAGAACATAGCAGCCCGCAGAGCTGCTACAGGTCCAAAATTGACTGCAGCGCACCGACGAGCCCGCTTGCAGTTTGCTCGCGACCACGTCGATTGGACCATTGAGCAGTGGGGAGCTGTTCTCTTCTCAGACGAGACACGAGTGTGTCTTTTCTGCAACGACCGACGAAGAAGAGTATACCGGAGGCAGGGTGAACGTTTCGCTCAAGCCTGCATCCAGGAGACGGTGGAATATGGAGGCGGATCCTGCATGTTCTGGGGCGGTATGTCGGCTGCCGGCAAAACCGACCTGGTCTGCGTCTCCCGGACCGGAGGTGCTCGCGGACAAGGGTCGCTGACTGCGCGCCGCTATATCACAGAGATCCTGGATGTGCATGTGGTCCCTTTTGCCGAATCTTTTGGCGAGGGGTTCACATTAATGCACGACAACGCTCGCGCACACACTGCAGCCATCGTGAACGACTTCCTGCGGAGGTCCCAAATTCCTGTGATGCAGTGGCCAGCGAGAAGTCCTGATCTGAATCCGATAGAGCACCTCTGGGACCATCTTAAACGTAAGGTTCGATCTCGGGATCCGGCTCCTTCGACTCTAGAGGAACTCCAAACCGCGGTGATTGAAGAATGGGGTCTTATCCCTCAAGAAGAGCTCCTGAAGTTGGTGAGGTCTATGAGGGACCGTATGGAAGCCGTCATCAGGGCAAGGGGGGGTAACACTAGATTTTGAGTTAATTTTAAGACACTTTTTGTACATTTTTTTTGTAAATTATCGATTATTAATTAGGACTTAATTAAGATTTTTTATTATTTTTCAAATTTTTATGCTTTTTGTATAATTTTAATTAAAAAAAAGATTGCACTTAATTGTTGTTTGATGCTCCTTTTTGTTACCTTTCTAATGATACCTAACACTATCCTCTATATAAGGTTTAGGAATTTTTGAATAAGATTTTTATAAGGTGCGATTTTTTTGACGCCGAGTTTATTTGTCTTCGAATAGGGTACACTGAAGTGAAGGTCTAAATCTAGTTTAAAAGATAGGTCTATTCAGCTATTAAAAACAGCATGTTTTTTTTTACAATTATTTTAAACAAATGTATATTTACTTAATATTGTATTTGTTTAAGTACAATGCAATTTAGGGGTCTTCAAGTCACGAGTGAATAGGTATCTTCTAGGCAAGCGCGTCACATCCTAGACCGCATTATTTTTCACTAACGCACCTTTACAATCTTGTGTACCCCATTGATATAATATTATTATCGTAAATCTATTAAAATAATACAATTAAATGTTAAATTTCTTCAAAATATTTTCATTCGTTAATTTAATACAATTTTAACGAATGTTATGTACGACGTTATTGTGACCTACATCAGATTTTTCAACTTTTGTTAAATCTATACAATTGGAATAATATAAGTCATGTGGTCACTTAATAGTAAATAAATACCAACAGGCGAGATTGTGGTCAAGCGCCTGCCTATTTACAATAAAAAAATGTGACTGTAGATAAATGCATTATAATCATACTATTTATTAAGACTAGATGGCGCTGTAGCGCGTAAAAACACGTAATGGCAAGTTTAGTTTTGCAATGTTAGGATAGCGAGACAATATAGTAACAAACACAAGCTCAAAGTATTGTCAAAATATAATTAGGATCAAAGAATAGAACATACAATACATACCAAGAGACGGTCAGTTGTTTCAATGACATTAATTATGAATTTTCGTAAGTTGACCTACGAACTTGAAATGCCACGACCAATCATCGGCTACGCTGGCGGAACCCACTGGTATTTCGATCAAGGACCTCGTGCTTTTTAAGCTTGCCGTTATTAACTGTGCCAGTTAAAAGATTATTTTTTAATTATAACTTGGTGTATTTAAAAAGGTTAAATTGTATATTGCGTGATTTTTAATGGGGTTCTATGTAGTTGTTTACTTATACAGGGTGTCCCAAAAAATAGGGAAAAGCGGAAGTTCAGAATATCACTAGGGCTAACGATCCCCATGTATTTTTGTGCAATAAGTGCATGATAGCATTTATACTTGTGTATCTATACATAGTAAGCGATGCAGTTGCTTAGCATAAAGCTACGCTAGCACCATATAATGGAGCGGAGCGTAATGCCTAAAATAAGAAAAAAGTTTTTGTTTCGATGGGAATTTTTGCGAATTTCAAAATTCGGGCTCCGTCGCAATCTGGTCCTAAGCCTGTTGATACGATTCCGCACAAAACAATCTAAAATCGGTTAAGAACTCGAGAAGATATGGCGTAACAGACATTGCGCCATTAAAATTATTGTGTATAAATTTTTAATAGGAAAATACTACTCGACTGTAAAGTTCTACTCAGGCGAGACTTGAACCTGCAACCTTTGGATGTACGATCCACTGCCCTTCTAATTGAGCTACTGAGCCTTGTGAGCATCCGTTCAAATTTTATAGTACTTTTTAGTTTTTTTTACGCTGTAGACGCTGTGACGCGTTGCTTCACCAAGAGGAATATCTTTGTATTCGAAAGAAACATTTCGATTTTTTTCTTTAAATCACCATATATTGTCATTTATCATTATTATTATTTATTTTATAATAAATAGAGATGCTAAATTCTTTGAGAGTCGATACGTAGAGGCAATTTATTTGAGTATTTTATCCTTATACAATGATTCATGCTCCTTTTAAAAGAAAAAAAAACAAGGCAGGTATGTAGGTAGGTAGGTACAAAACCTGCCTAAACAAGAAAACTGAATTTAAAAACATATTTAAAATATTAAAACTATACAATAACATTTATTTGGATGTAGACCTTACGTCATTTTAAAATATAATAGTCCATTGTATTTGATATTGTTTTTAATTTATTATTAACAAAAAAAATTGACATTTAAGAACAATGATTTTTTTTTTTTTTCGTATACAGATTACTTATCTGTGGTGATGTAGTAAACAAATCAAGTTTTAAGTCCGTATTGGACCCTATTAATAATAATATTTAGTTTTTTAAGACAACAGAGACAGACATATCAGAAACTGATTGGCTAGACGCAGGGATTTTAGCGGTATCCGAATATAGTGTTCTGAATACTGTTTTTCATTTCTGTTTTAAAAGTTAAACAGAAAGAAACTGTAACACTTTGAATCTGTTTTAGAAAATACCGGTTCATAAGTGTTAATATCTGTTACAGTCAATAAGGTTCACATTGGCATAACTATGCGACAGCTCACTAATGATTTGGGTACTTTGAAATGCCTATGTTGGTGTACTGTGTATACACATAGACAGTTAAACGTAAAACAGTTTCTAACAGATTGGTAACAGAAAACATTATATCTGTTACACTTTTATAAGTGTTCGACGCAAAACAGGTTCGAAACACCCAAAAAAGTGATACAGGAATAATTCTGTAACAGATTCAATGTGTAACCCTTATGGAAGTGTATCCTTATAAAGGTGTTTTTGAATCCCTGGCTAAACGTATGGAAGTGAATCTTGGGTTTGGCAGAAGAAGGACGAACGTATAATTATCGCAGTATAAATATTGCATAAAATAAGGAACCATTTGCTAAGAGAATAATGTGGTGTGGAAGAAGATATAGCTATAAAGATAGACAAAGGGATACTTAGATGATTTGGACATGTAGAGGGGTTTAACGAAAGAAAATTGACAAGACAAGCCGATACAAGGCAGACCTAGGCGAACTTCCAGAGACCAAATAGGAGATGTCCCGAAAAAAGGTCAGGTCAAAAGCACCTCTAATCTACGAGCTTGTATAAGTGGTCTGATGAAAGTTGAAGAGCGAGAGATGTATGTCAGGATAGTACTAAGTGGAAATCTGTGACCTCTGCATGCATTGTATGTATGTAATTGGCTAATCAGCGTAAAGTCTCCTTATTTATGTATTATATACTCGTACGTTATTTAGAACCCATAGTACAAGCTCTGCTTTGTTTGGTCCAATGATATAAATCATGTGATTACTCAGAGACAGGGTTGCTAGTTCTTAAAACTGAATAGCCGGACAGTTAAACTCCCTAAAACCACTGGAAACCCCTAAATTATTTAAATGCGTTACTAAATTTAGTATAACAATTAGTCATCCGGTCATGTCTTTCCTTAAAATGAGTTCTTAATTCTACGCTAACTAATCTAAACACATGTCAAGGTGACATTGATTAATGAAATTTAAAATATCTCTTATAATGCGAAAAGGCTGGACACCGTCTTATTTTGCCGGACCTAACCTAACCTAACCTTGTCCGTCTTATTCCGAACGCCTGGTAATGCTACTCAAAGGTGGCTTACTTACTGCATTTAAACAAGTGTTGTTTATTCCGAGTACTTATAACCCATACGTCTTTCAAAGCCAGGATGAATAGGCACCTTCTGGGTTAGCTCGTTCCATCGTGGATCCTGTCTCGGCCCCCGGGCTTGATTTGGATCAAGAGCGAAGAAGAAGAAAGAAGAAGAAAGAAACACCTTGATTGGCTTCACAAATAAATTACACATTACAATAAAAAAACTGATCCTGCAATAGCCAAGGAAATGGCGCGTCGATATTACGAGTACAGACAATAAAATTACTTTTTTTTCTCGCATTTCATCCAACGTTTAATTTTGTATTTTAAGTAGAATTACATTCGGTTGGTTAATATAAGCGCGTAATCCGCCATTTTTTACGGGGTTACCGCCAAAATGGAGCGTTTCGATACGCCACACGTTGCGTGCGTTGCAAGTTACGTTTCGTTATTTCAATAAAAAACGTTTCGGCATGACCTTTTTTGTGGTAAATAGCGAATTGCGTATTTTAAAATGGTACATTTATCTCAAAAAGTGTTATTGTATTTTTTTTTAAGTTTTTATTGTTGGTGACTACGTGTTATATTGTAAATTTAGTTACTTCTGTTAAAGCTGACGAGTTTCTTGCACCCATTCTTCTTGTCAGTTAAAAAACGTTCTGAATAGGTGGTAGGTAAAAATTTTTGACGATTCAAAATAAGTTATTTTCATTTAATTTTATTTCATTTAACTGCTGTACCATCGAGTAACAAACGAATGAAGAGAAATTATTACAAAAAAATTCCCTCCGCTATCCGGGAGAGTAATCTTCCAATAATCCATAAATAGTAATCCGTATACCGGTTTTCATGGAACCGCCACTCCGAGGTCCCAGGTTTGATTCCTTACCGGCTAAATGTAGAAAACGAACTTTTCTATATCGGTTCTTGTCTGGTTGCGGTACCGTCGCTGCTTATGAATTCCATGACACAAGTGCTTTAGCCACATTACACTTACATTAGATTACATTACACTAGCGGCCCGTCCCCGCACGGCTGGACAAAATTCTTTAATTTTTTCCATTATTAAATATTTTTCCGTTAGCGCCATCTAGCGTCCGGTAGACGAACTACTTGCGGTTAACGCGTTGCTATGGTCACGTTATTGATACAATGGAAAAAGAGCGGACAGAAAAACACACAAACAACTGTGATCTAAGATTATAAATTATTTATTCTGGCTATATAAATACTTAAATGTTAACGAATATTTGTTATCTTTTGCAAATAAGTATAAATATAAAAGTTTATTTTTTTCTTAGTATTCAAAAGATGACCTTTATTCATTGCTTGATCAAAGTGACGTAGTTTCGGTATATGACCGCAAGTGTTGTGTTTTTGTTAGCATCGATTTTTTATTGATGTTTGGAGAATAATAACATCTTATCCAATCAAGATAGTTTATGGCACTCGTGTGGTTAACAAAATGGTGATAATTTGATACAGAATCATAAACATTGTACGGGAGTGCGATGTGTACTTTAAAAAATCTATACATATAAATAAAATTGGAGTGTCTGTTTGTAATATTGAAATGACCGTATTTTACTACATGCATATGAATATATATACGGTACATACACCAAAATAAACATTTTTACAATTTTTGTCTGTCTGTCTGTCTGTTTGTTCCGGCTAATCTCTGAAATGGCTGGACTGATTTTGACAAGAATTTTATTGGAAGGTAGCGGATGTAATAAGGAGTAACTTAGGCTTCTTTTATTTTAGAAAAATAAAGTAATGTTGCAATCTTCCACGCGGACGAAGTCGCGGGCGGCCGCTAGTAATAAATAAATAAATATTTCGTACATTCACACCAATTAGCCTAGCCCAAAGTAAGTACTATAAGGCTTGTGTTATAGATGCTACGGTAACGGATAGACATACATATATGATACAAAGATATGTATATCCATAGAATTATATGTATATATAAACACCCATGACTCAGGTACATATGCTCGTAATCATCATACAATTATCTGCCCCTTCTGGGATTCGAAACCAGCACCGTCAGTGCGAAAGCCAGGATCGCTACCGTTGCATCAAACATGTATATATATATTGGGATAAGAACAGCTACTATTGGTTATAGTGAAGCCCAAGTTCAAGTCAATTTGTGACATTTGTTATATGTTTTAAATCAATGAGCCTAGCCCAAAGTAAGCACTGTAACGCTTATGTTATGGGTACTAGGGTAACGGCTACACACACATATGTAATACATACATAGATATGTTATTGAGCGAAGCTCTCTTTTAGGCAACTCACAAATTTCGTTTGTATCCCTCCTGCTACTTAACGGTTCAACCGATTCGAACGAATTTTGGCATGAACATACATTATTATAACCTGAGGGACATAGGCTATGTAAAAAAATATAGACTTTACCATGGAGGAATAATCACCGAAAGAGAAATTCAAAAGCTGATCACAGCCAAATCGCTGAGACTACATTGATGAAATTTGGCGCCAAAACTCACATCGTGGTCGTGACTAATGTGCAAAAAAAAGTTTTGAAATCGGACATACCATGGAGGAATAATCATCCTTCAAAAATCTAATTGCTTCGCTCAGTATTTGCAAACAGCAGCATGTATTGCAGACCTAGTTACTATGTTTTAATTATTTAAAAACAAACCTATTAAATTCAAAATTTTGCTGTAATTGTTAGAACATTGCCTATTCAATGTTATTTTTTTGGTTTCGAAAAGTTCTAAAAAAAAATGCTTTTTTTTAATGTCAAAAAGGAGATTTGGACAGTTGCCAGTTGATATGCAAATTGTTGTTGCCAAATTTTTTTCAAAGATAAAGAACAGGTCGTCAATCAATTTCTATATTGACCCGATTATGACCGAGTTCGCCATTGCGTGTTACATAATGTGACGTCGTGTTGAATGATTTAAAACTAAATTTGCATGGGCTCACGTTCATCCAATTAAACGTAAACTTACACTTCGTTTTCTACAAGCAATTTTCAACTCTACATGTTAAGTTTTAAGAGTTATAATGGTAGGGTTGCGTAAACAGCTGATTCGTGTGACACGGAATGACAAGTGTCTAATTCGGCCCAAGAACAAGAACGAAGGTTTTTCTGGTCTTAAAATGGCGATTTTGCGTAATTACACCATTGTTGCAGTCACTTCGCCTAGTGAATATGGTGGTTTAACTTGATCCTTGCATTCGTGTAAACCACTTGAATGTTGGCGTAAACATTTCTGTTATTTATTTACTGTATTTGTCTTATTAAAAGAGATAATATTTAATTTAGATGATTATCCAATTAATATATACCAATAAAAATTTTAAATGATTAATAAACTTGTCGAATACGAAATTTTTAGGCAGAATATTTACTTAATCTTTGCCTTTAAAAAAATATCGTGTCAGTGTCAAAAGTTGAGCTAAATTAAAATATAAAATTATAAATTGGACTTTGTAAATATTATTGACAAAATATTTTATAAAGACTAAAATTATTACTGTTATAGAATAATATTTAAATACATATGTAAATAACACGCACCCTTTATTTCACACTGCTATACTTAAACACATATTAAAAAATAAAATAAATGTTACTTCTGCCAGTGTTTATATTTTTCCGCAGAACCATTGGAAATATTGCTTTAGGCAATGGACTGCTGTTATATTTCTTCTATTATACCCCGATAGGAGGAGCACAGGTCTTCTCCATAGATGCTAAAAGCCATAAGGAGGATTAACCATAACAGACCATGCGGCCTCATTGTACTATCCGATGTAAATTTCATTACGAATTTCGCTTAACTTTAGAAATTATACGTCGAACGATCAAACTTTCCATAAATTGTAAGTCTCTAGTAAAAGTTTTGTGAGTAACGTTATAAAAAAAGAGTTTCTAAACTCAACGGGAAATATATTTTCCCGCCATTTTATTGTATACTTAAAATGGACGGGAAAATATAACCCTGTAATGGTGAGAAGACAGTCAAAAAAATATTTGAAAATTATTGATTTTAAAACAGATTAAATCACATGCATGATCACTAGTATAAGCAGAAAATACCAAAATTAATTAAATGTTCATTAAAATATTATCAAATGTTTATATCTAAACAGGTCGTGAAAACGTTTTGACTATTAAATAGTCGTTTTGTTAGTCTGATAAAGATAAATGACCATAAACAAATGACAAGGTAGGCTGTTGAACTGCGCGATCTACATTCTGCTAAAATAATAGAAATACAAATATTTAGGAACAAATGCTCTTATTCATAACACTAACATCTGCCATTTTAGGAATTGGTCGAGTCGAGTCGATTTTGGAACGAAGTTCCTTATGGAGCGCTGCGGAGGGGAACCCTAACCGGGAAACGTCCGTAGCGTTAAACAAAAAGCGTAAGATTTTTATGTATAGTCTATGTGGGATGGCTGTACAGTACAGTGTCTAATGTATAGTCTACGTGATGACTGTTATCATATAGGGTAACGGCACCAGTGGCCAGCCAGGCACCAGTGCTCAGCCTTTTACATCGTTTATTGGCCATAAATATCATTATAATCAAAATAAACAAATCACTTGCACTTAAATAGACGCTCTGATTCCTCATTGGTTAATGTGTCACGCGACAGGAGCAGCAGGGGATCAGGGGGTAGAAATAAACTCGTTCATATTGGTGCTGTCCAACGACAAGAGCAATAGTGTCAAGTCCGCCATATTTTTTATTACACCTGGTGTTCTCCTAACAGGTAAGAAATAACCTATTTTATTATGAAATGTGATTGTGTTTTCTACATGGTAGCTTTATAAATTAGTTCTTGTATTAAATTATATTAAATTTTAATAAAAATATCGCTTTTTAACGTATAAATTGAGATGGCTGACCATTGGATACCACTTTTTTACAAAAGATCCAATGGACAGCCCCGGGGCTGATAACTGAGTTTTTCTTTAATTATTTTTGAAATTACAAGACGACCATTAGAACCGATAAATATAAATTTCCAAATTTAGTACGACAAACATTTCCTAATGGTTGAAAAACCCAGTGATCAGCCACATTTTAAATTTTTTTTTCATGCGGCTGATCACTGGGTGTTGAAGATCCAGTACTCAGCCACGATCTTATTTAAATAGTATTTTTAGGGACGAATGTGGTTATTTGTATGAGAATCTATAAGCAATAGATAAGTTTTACCTGAAATAGTTATGAAATGTATATTTATAATCAATGATTATAAATATACATTTTACAACTATTTCATACTTACAAGGGCTGAGCACTGGGTTCATCGAGGCTGTTTACTGGTTTTTAGAGGCTGTCCACTGGGACAAAGTGCCATTTTTTGTTTAAACGTAATTATATATTTTATAAGGAAAATTATTGTTCCTGACATATATTTTGTTTAAAACTATAATAAACAATAAATCCAATCATGTTGTAGATTTCATTATCCGACATATGCTGTAGAAATGGCAACTTTTCAAACTTTAAAAAGTCGTTATGAGGCTGACCACTGGTGCCTTTACCCTATTTTTATAAATAATTGTAAATAAAATAAAGGTGTTAAGATAATTTTGTAAAGTAGTTTCTTTGCTTTTTCTCGATAAAAAAATCATAATATAAAATTATACACGAATTATTATTTTCTTTATACCTCGAATAGAACTTAAAATTAATATTTTTATAATAAGGAACTTCGTTCCTATCTGGTGTCCCACGACACCACACGATTTTTTTTATAGTATTTTCTAGTAAAATGATTTATCATATACTAGCAGCCCGTCCCGGCTTCGCACGGGTGGACAAAATTCTTTAAATTTTTTCTATTATTAAATATTTTTCCGTTAGCGCCATCTAGCGTCCGGTAGACGAACTACTTGCGGTTAACGCGTTGCTATGGTAACGCATATACAATAAACTAAAAAGAGCGGGAAAAAGAGCGGACAGACAAACACACAAACCACTGTGATCTTAGATTATAGATTAATGTTTAAAGTGTCTAAGTGATGTCTATCCGTTATCTGACTTACTGGCTTATTATTTACTATTTTATTAACCTCAAAATTTTTGCTTGGGACGAGGCTAATTGGTGTGAATGTGAGAAATTATTATTACATCATCACTATGTTATGTACATGTATATGTTATGTACCTTATGATACCTTATTATGTATGCATGTACTTTGAATAATTAAAAAAGTCGTTTAGTTTTGCAACCGACATCGTTTAACTGTGGCAGTAGGTGAATACGTTATAATTACAAATATAATTAAAGCATTTGATTAAATAAACAGGTTATGATGTTTCGAAATTAATGATTTAATTTTATTCTGAGTTCTTACCCTTCTTAAATTTAAATTAAATATTTATCGGATATACGCGTATATTCTTGTTTTTTTTATGTTTAATATTGACGTTTCCAATCCTTTATAGGAACCCTGATCACAGCATGACCTAAGGCCTGATTTAGATGTATGAAGGACCTGTAGCAAAATAAGTAGAGGTTATTTTCGAAAAATAAATTGCCAATAAGGGTTTTACAGTTGACAAAACAACATTCAAAGTTTTCCTATATTTTTCTATCTAAACATAAAAAAGAAAAATTGTGGGGGCACCTATCTTGTGGTGGCCCCAGGGTAGAAGCCCCGCCTGCCCTCCCCTGGATCCGGCTCTGGGATGCCAACCGGTAAAAGTAGTCTTCAAAAAAATAATAAAGCAGTTATGTTACAGAATCGCACTTCTGTTTGTGAATGATGGTTACAGATTTCTGTGTTCCCGCTATTTATTTTGATGTTAAAACAATAAATAAATAAATATAAAACAAAATGACATAGTAAACACAAGTAGCTAAAACATATGTGTTATGGAATTCAAAAACAACATCGGCACCACTACACTCAGACTCGAGCTATATAGAAAAGCTACCACGAAAAAGAATATTGAAAAAAAAAACGTTAACTCGAAACATATACTTATTACTTATGTAATAAAAAACATTTTTATAAGTAAAAAATTGAATGCAAGCCACTTGACCACGGAGGTTGTCGAAATCGCAGGTTAGATAGTTTTTTTTTTTAATCCATTATAAGCCAGCAAGATTTATCTATTCTACCAAAGTTTGTATACCAAATGACTAATAGGGTTAAAAATTCGGCGATCCAATATATACTCTATAACAATGTATCATATAGTCGATTATTTATGTAATCTAATAAGATCTATTTTCTCATATCATTATAACTAGGTTATATTCTTTTTTTTTTAACAAACCAGCCCAGTTTTGTGAAATAAGTCGCGCTCTAATTGAGCGGATCAAATGTACGCAACAAAACTCGCTTTTGAAGGAGTTATTCAACAATTATTAAATTTCATACGAAAGTTAACTGTATTTTTTTATAAAATAAGGTTCATTTTCGTAGTTCTCTTTTACGTTTTCTCTTGTTGTAATGTCACTAAATATTGTTTACGCACAAATTTTTGCTTTTGAAATAATGATTTTGAAATTTTCTTACGATTTTGTGTAATTTTACAATCACAGAATAGTTGTAGTTCAAGATTTGCAAAGAATTGGAAAAATAATGCGATAATTCTTAAGTGGTAAGTATGCTGATTTCAAGTTGGCAACACTTGAAATCACTTCTGTTTATCGTCGCTAGCACGTCAAATTATACAATTTGGTCTAGGACCAAATTACCTTACCTTGTGAACTTTTATAAATCATTTTAGTTTTAAAGTATTTAGCTTAACTGACTATACCATGGTAAACATTCTTGCAGAATTGTATTTTGGATTAAATTGTGGCAATACTGAAAGAGAGGATTGTCTATCAAAGATCGTCCATTGATTTATAAATCATTCATGAATTAGCTCTCATCACTATTCTTCAACATCTAAACTATACTTTGTCCAATGTAGGATGATACTTTTGTCAGTTGACACATATATAGATGGTATAAAGTTGCTATTGCTATGTCAAGCCAAAAATAAGGAAACAAACGCAACCTTAGTACGTAGCAAAAAGGAAGTGACACCTGTCAAAAGTATCATCCTACATTGGACAAAGTATAAGATAAGAACTGACTGGAAACTAGGCTGTATAGTCTTGATACCCTTTGCCTTCCCATAGATAACTAACCAAAAAAAGGAAAGCTGCTACCGTAGAAAGTGGAAATATTTTGTATGTGGATATCTTTTACTATCAACTATATAATAAATAATAATAACACAGAGAATTTTAAAGCAATTATTTTTCCCTACCATTTCTATGTCATCATAGCTGACAGACGTCCATTGCTTTGGAGGTCTAATCCAAAAAGAATGTAGATGTTTGCCATAAGCTTTATTCTATACTAGATCTCTAATCGCAGTAAAAAAATAACAGTGCCGTCTTGAGACGACCGAAAGATGCGTAACCAGCCACGCACACTGACATGGGTGAAAGTGAGACAGAAGACCAAGCACATTGAGATGAGGAGGCAGCTGGTTTCTATATATATCGTGTAACGATACTAAATTTGACGCACTCGTGTAACGGTGAAATCTGACGTTTAGCACGGATAGAGTAGCCGTCCATATAAAGGCTTCGCTTCAAAACTACATTTCAGAAATGATTGTGCCGATTGTGATCTACAGGACGTGTATGGTGATTATCTCCCTTATCTATTAGTCTTCTTTTACGAAATCCTTAACTGTGGAAATTTGGTGCACTGGTTTTACACTTTTATATGAACACAAATCCATTTATTAAAAAAATATACATATGCTTAGCAAAAAGAACTAAGTGCTTGCACGGTCTTATTCTGATGATCCTCCTTGTAGGGGCAAAACACGTGTAGAGTAGTTGAAGACGTGCATTTATTTTAGGGCGGGCGGGCATAGCATTTTACTTGCTTTTTCGGATGTAAGCTACATATATTATTTTAATGGATATGAACTAACCCCAAGTAACGCTTGATTCAATCAAATATTTAAAATCCATTTACAAGTTGTGTCGATTGTTTATTTCTTAATCCAATAACGTTTTATATAATGTAGCGACCATAATAAGGAAATCGTGTCTTACCAAAAATTAATTATTATTTTTTCAATCTAATGGGTATGGGTCTCAATAAAATTATGCCGGTGGGAAATATCAGACAGCTTTGCAATATTAAAATAGCATTTTGTATAATAAACTGCAGTTTTAATTGAGTAGTTTATAATCACATTTAATCCTTTTTACAAATTTAATGTTGGCTTTATACCCAAAAAGGAGCAAAAATTAAATTATCAATTCTGTATACGTAAATTGCTTCCCACGTAGAATATAATTTACAGAAATTACTTTAATAAGGTATCGAATACGTCCAATTAAACACTAGAATTCTATTAAAAGAATCGATATTCAATAAGATATCGATTTTATAATAATAAACATGTCTTGGAAATTAAAAATATAATTAATCAAATTGCTTTATTGAGTCCTTGTCGGCATCGATTCGTATCGGAATCGGAAATCTGTGGGCGAGTCGATCGTGCTCGCTTGCGATTCGCCGATCACTTCCGCTGTTTCCTGTCACAGATAGTGTCGAGGATTGTTTATGGTCGGGTCAGATAGCCCATGGGCGAATTCCTGATGACTCACTACAATTCAATTTAATTTTTTTTTGTGGAGTTTATTTCTTAAGATTTTCATATAAGGCACATGGTATAAAAGAATTATGATGAGTATAATTTAGTGATCAAATGACATCGTTACGTTTTTTGTGCGCATCTTTCAATTTTATTTTGAAATTTTGTTTTGTTATTTTTTGTGCCTGTTCTTAAGGAGTACGTCATGTGTCGAAGCTGACACACAATTTTTTTTTAGAAAACCAACAGCTTTCTTTATTTATATAGGAACAAAAGGTACTTATTAATATAAGGCTTATTATAGGTTTTCCTTATCTTATAATTAATGCAGTTTTAATATAAGTATTAATACTAAATTATTAAAATATGCTAAGTTTTAATTAAAAAAGGAAAAAATAATACTTATGCATATTTTGTTATTGATAGTTATAAAAGGCGGGAAACGAATCCGCAACCTGAGAATTTACTTGTCAGCTGAGTGGATTTTTTTAGCATTTTTCAATAAAAATATCAAAGTACGTTTTGACCTTAATTAAAAAAATGTATACCTTTTCTATTTCCATATCTCTTGGTTAATATACCGCATACTAACTACATACCTCTGATCGCATCGGATGAAAGCAGTCGGAGGAGTTTCGCAGGATGGTGGCTAAGTCAGGTTTATGAACGAGAGAAAACACAATGTCTTAACATATATCCATTTCTTATTATGAAATGTGGACCGAATATGCCTGGTTTAAAAGTTATGCTTGCTTGGTTATTGCAAATAGATTTTACTATATATAATAAAAGAGCTGATGACGTTGAAATGGCTGAACCAATGTTGATAAAATAAATCTAAGAATTTTTAAACAAAAAAGTCTCATTCAAAGTGGTTCACTTGATTAAGAGCTGCGGTGTGACAGACAGACACGCGATCAAATTTATAAACCCTCTTTTGTACAACATGATTTTAGATATAAATGCTTTATGAATTTGCTAACCAATATTTAAGT
Source organism: Calamotropha paludella (assembly GCA_927399485.1). Taxonomy (NCBI): domain Eukaryota; kingdom Metazoa; phylum Arthropoda; class Insecta; order Lepidoptera; family Crambidae; genus Calamotropha; species Calamotropha paludella. The sequence continues at coordinate 3,515,259 of OV656822.1, forward strand.
CGGGCATTTTCCTAACAACAAAAATTATTCAAACAAAAAGCTTGAATCCGGTTATGGGTTTTATTTAAAAGTGTGAGTGCGAGGAAATGTAAGAACCATACATTATTATAAAGGCGGAATCACATTATTTAAACGCGACGTGACCCGACGAAACGCGATGCGTGTTGAGTTGAATCAAATGTATTGTTTTCTATAGACCAGAATCATACTATGAACACCCGACGCGACGCCATGCGCGGACACGCCACCCGATCCAGACGGGCCAGGTCGGTGTGTTGTCCATGGTGGGGGTAAACACGCCATCCGACGCGGCGCGCGTGGTATGTTTCTAGACAACACCCTACGCCACGCGTCAGTCGTCCGAGAACTGTCAAAGAGCATATACGAATTATTTGACTCCATCCCTATTCTTCAAACTGTGAAACGGAATTTATGCCAAATTAATATTAATTCTTGCATTTATTTAACGAAATGACCGACGAAAAAATAATTAAGTTGGTAAAACAATATCCTGTTCTATGACATTAATTTCGCTATATACAGCAATTATACTGTGAAAAATAATGCATGGGAAGAAATTGCCAATTCAAGACCGTATAAAAACCCGATAGAACATCTTCAAGATAATGAAAGATTTCATATTATGAAATCTTTCATTATCTTGAAGTAGGTCTGGATACAGAGTATGATATTCACCACACATACTTCTGTTTTGATTTATTTCATGTACCCTAGTAACGGCTAGTTATTCTCTTTTTATTGAGTCGTTTAAGTATCATATATGTACACAAAATTTGCATCAAATCTTCTTCAAAGTCTTCATCTGACTGTCGTTATTTATTAAATCCATTGTATATAACCATACACTTCCGCTGCTGTAAGCAAACTGTATTCAAAAATTGCTAGTATGTCGTGGCGTCGCGTGTTGGTAATGTGCACGGTGCAGATCGGGTGTCGACACGTTGCGTCGCGTCGCGTTTGAATAATGTGATCCCGCCTTAATTATTATTATTTGTTCTATGTCCAATTTATGTAAATTAGTGACTTGGAGAAATTTGATATTTTTTAGTATATTGACGATCTCTTGGCAATGATATTATTCACTTTACGAGCACATATAATTTACTATATCTGTACGAATTTGGAATGTTCTTTTTATCATTTCGTAGGGCTTAATCTTAAAAGAACAAAACAACTGAACCTTTTTATACGTATACAGTGATAATTGACATTTGATGTCTTAAGCTTGGAAATATATTTGAGAAGGTAAAAGACACTTTAAAATAAAGACCAGTATAGTTAGAGCTCGCCCTTTAACGTTTCAAGAATGATTTTCCATAAAAAGCAAAAGCTCAAGATAAAATGAATGTCACATGTACCAATATTTGCGAAAAGATTGGATGAGCCAAAGACCTCTTCAAGGTTGGTTTTTGCCCTCAAAAGTTCACTCTTTGTAAGGTGATGACTGAAATGAAGCAAAAAGTATAAAACTTTTGATGATTAAGTGTGGGTTTCTCTCATAATTGGTTATTTTTTAACTTAAAACTGAACTAGATATTTTTTGCATTTAATACTTTCTTAGATGAAAAATTTAATATAAAAACTATAAGAAAAAAATGGACTCTGCTCACAAGTAATTCTCAGGTAAAACTGCCTATAATATCTTTTAAAATTTATTGAATCTATATCCACCCTTATAATAATAATATTTCAGATATCTCAAACAAAATACTGCTTAGTTTTTACTGCTACTTGTACTATGGATACCAAATGATAGAATTAATACCTATTGAATATTGTTAATTTAAAAATCCAAAATAAAATAACAATTATTGAATTTCTGTAGTGGCTATCACACCGCATTTGGAACTGTTATTTCTCATGTTTCGGGTTAAGTTCCTACTAAGTCAATGTATAATCGACTTTTCAAATGTCCCACTCATCATTATAACTTCTTCATTCTTCTTTTTTGTGCAACTCTTATCTGACATTAAATGTCTTTCAGTCTGTACCCTTTCGAAACTAAATTCTCAAATTCCCCATTCATGTATCTATCTATATCTAACTTTCTACATGCGTCATATGCTTGTCTATACACGCCATACACATGTATATATCGGACATGCGCTTGTCTAAATGCATTAGAACTTATGGGCTCACTTATTGCGTGAAACATTTGTGCTAAAATCTGTCAGATTTTCACAAGTAAAAGACATCAACGAGATCCACGACTTAAATTATTTGGGCAAATTAAAAAAATATAATTAATGATACTACAAATAAAAAAAAATACCTATTTCTAGGGAAATTTTATTTATTTCAAATTTTTATATGAGACCAAAAGATCGCTATTTATGAAGGTTTATTATCATAACCTACATAAATGGTTAAGTAGTGAAAAATATGTTTTATTCGATATATGTTAGATTCTATAATGATAAAACTAGAATAATAATTTGACATTTAACTATCATTATGTTTTGACTTTAGTGTAGAATTAATTTGTAATGCATAAAAATCCTTTAACACAACTTTTTTATTGATGTTTTGTTTTTACATGCTGTTTGACAACAAAATTATGTCAGAGAGTTACTAATATAGTTAACCATATTATACTGCAATAAATGATTCTGAATAAAAAAATCCACTCGAAGCTCTAAATCGGTTGAAAATACATAGAACATATATATTCTTTATTTATAGAGATATATATAATAATATTTCTTTCATTCACACCAATATATTTAGTGCTTATAATGTTATGGATAGCAGAATAACGAATAGACATACATATATCATACATAAATGAGTAATATTAATAGAAATATATATAAATACCCATGACTCAGGTACAAATGCTCGTATTCATCACACAAACATCTGCCCCTTCCGGGATTCGAACCCAGGACCGTCGGTGCGAGAGGCAGGATTGCTACCGTTGCACCAGACTGTCTTCAAATTATTAATTGTGTAGTTACAGAAGTAAATCTATAATCTAAGATCACAGTTGTTTCTGTGTTTGTCTGTCCGCTCTTTTTCCCGCTCTTTTTTCATTTTATCAATAACGTTACGATAGCAACGCGTTAACCGCAAGTAGTTCGTCTACCGGACGCTAGATGGCGCTAACGGAATAATATTTAATAATAGAAAAAAATTAAAGAATTTTGTCCACCCGTGCGAAGCCAGGATGGGCCGCTAGTTAACAATAATAAAATATTAATTAATGTTACGAAGGCATATTGTTTTGCACATAAATAAAAGTGCAATAATAAATGAATAGTCACTATAAAATAACTATGTAGTTAGATTTACGTAATTGGCCGATCACGTCATGTGGGTCGCGGTTTCGATTTCCAGGCAGGAAATTATTGTGGGTTGGATAATTAGTCCAGTCTGTGCTGCCACTTTCATTGCTAGTAGCCGTGGTATGATAAAGGCGATTTCTACAATTTCGAATGATGGAGTCTATATATTAGTAAGATTGTTATTATCAACCTTTTTATTTAATATTTAGTTTTAAACTATTATTATATTAGTATTAATTGAAATGGGATTAATAAACTTTTTTTTTATTTAAGGAGTAATCCTTAAGAATAGATTTTCAAATAAGGAAATTTTCACAAATTATGTATTTCTATTGCCGCTAAGTATAACAACAAATACGAAATACAAAATAAAATCAATATTTAATGGGGCTCCCATACAACAAACGCGATTCTTTTGCCCTTTTTTCTCTATATCAATAACGGTACAGGTAGGCACTTGAAATATTCACAAAATACTCAGTAGTATTTTTACTTTAATAATAAATAATATAAAATTTGTATGCCTACTGTTGCTTACCTAGTCAATGGTACGGAACCCTTCGTGCGAGAGTCCGACTCGCACTTGGCCAGTTTCTTGATACTTTGATAGGTATTATGAAAAACATGATAATAAAATTGTTTTACTAAATATCAATAACGTTTAATTGAATAATAGTAAAGCGTTTAACGAGCCTTGTCTATTGTTTTAAGTAATTTTTAATAGTTCATGCGCTATAATGTTTCGTTTTACTATTGCGACCGCGAATTGTAATAAGTTTTGTTGACGTTTACTCATGTAAGTGAAAAGGAAAGTTTCAAACAAGATATTGCATTAATTAGCCTAGCCCAAAGTAAGCATTGTAAGGCTTATGTTATGGATACTAGGGTAACGGATAGATATAGATAAATGATACAAAGATATGTAATATTCATAGAAATATATATAAACACCCACTGAATTAGGTCACACAAACATCTGCCCTTTCCGGGATTCCAACCCAGGACTGTAGGTGAGAAAGGCAGGATCGCTAACGTCGTCGGTCGTCAATTAGAATTCATTATACTTTTATTAAGAAAGTTGATAAAATGTTCTTCTAACTGGGTTACCAGTTAACTTTTCTTGGAAAACGGATGTAGATAATTATCTTAGCTTTTTCTCCTATACATTTATCTCTTTTAGATACGCACGGCGATTGATATGTTAATTCGAAGACGTTTGGTATAATTGCAGATATCCTGCCATTAATATTTACGGTCCTGGGTTCGAAAAGGGCAGATGTTTGTGTAACGAATACGAACATGGATATTTTTTTATCTATTTATATACAATGTGTCCCGTTACCAGTGTCGGAGCCTTTAATGGTGTGAAATATGGCATTTTTTATCGACAAATTGCCCCTCAAATTTGGTTTTTCTCTTTCGGCCACCATTTTGTTTTCTTGGTAACCACGACCTGAGCTCTCATACTAATTCGACCACCACTACTCATGTAAATGTCCTATCAACATTAAAAAGGTGTCATTTGATAGCTAAACATGTAGACAACAGTTACACAGCCATCATGTTTCCATTGTCATGGAATAAAAAATATAAAAAATTATTAAAGAAAAACAAATAGATTCTCTTTTTTGTGTATTTTTTAATTATTGGCTTTTTGAGGGGCAATTTATCGATAAAAAATGCCATATTTCACAACATTAAAGGCTCCGACACTGGTGACGGAACACATTGTATATATATATTGGCGATCCTGCCTTTCGCACCGACGGTCCTGGGTTCGAATTCCGGAAGGGGCAGATGTTTGTATGATGAATACAAGCATTTATTCCCAAATCATGAGTGTTTATATATATTTCTACGAATATTTCATATCTATATATCATATGTGTATGTCTATCCGTTACCCTGGTATCCATACACAAGCCTTACAGTGCTTACTTTGGGCTAGGCTAATTGGTGTGAGTGTAAGAAATATTTATTTTATCCGATACCACAATATCAATAACACAAGTATACTTACTTTGGGTACACCAATTAACTTGCCCATAGTAAACACTGTAAAATTTGGCTTAAAAATATAAATAGAAATAAAATCTAATTAAAAAATTATTTTGATATAATAACATTAATTTTGTCCACTAAATACAAATAATTGTTTTTGGAGAACAATATTTCGATCTTTATTATCAAATAAATAAGATTTTTTTTTAAGATTCTGAGCCAAATCAAAAAAGCGAGGCACAGTTGTTTATTAACCTTTTAGCATATGTTTATCATTCTTGAAGGCCTGTTCGGTCTAGCGGTTAGTGCACCCGACAGCGGAAACTAGAGTCACGTATTCATATCACGCAAGGGGCCTGTTGTATGATTTGAGTTTAGTATAAAACTTGTCCACCATTTTGCCCATAACATTTAGTTTCATCACCTCTCAGCAGTTAATAATAGTTAATTATACAAATAGTGGACTTAATTCTATAAAGCAATTCTCTACCAGTCTGAGAGAGCTTAGAACAGAAACAGTAAAAGAATAGTGGATGTCCTATGTAAAAGTATTGTATTTTATTGTATTCATATAATTGATATATTCTTGTATATTTAATTTTGTTCAATAAAAATAATGAATCAAAAATAAAAACTTATTTACTTAATTCAAATTATTGTGATAATCGAATGCATCTCAATATAGAAAAAGAGATATATTTTAGTAATAAGTTAAACTGTAAAACTAAACATACAAACATGTATAAGAAATAGTATAATATGAATAATCAAAATGTGACATATTTATTATGTGAATAATACTTGTGTGGGTTGTCAGGATCCTATTATAAATTACCATTGATTAAATTATTATAAAAATATGCATAAAACAAGGTAAATTTTTAGAAAATTATGGCAATTCTAAAATCGAGTAAATGCCAGACATTTTATAGACTTTTAACGATCAGCTAGATGTAATACCATGCTATTTATTTATTTATTCAGAATACTTACTGGTTTACAAAATTAGTTGTATGACGGATGGATGGCTAAAGCAAACAAAAGGCACCTTCACAATATTTTTATCGGGCTCGGTCCTAACTGTATTTTTTTTTAATATTTTTTATTTTACATTTTATTTTGTAATAAAATTCTTATTAAGATTACATTGTACACTACCGAATCTACCACCAGTTCGGAAATTGGGAGGCCCTTCCGAGAAGAACTGGCGAAAAAACTCGGGCAATGCAGTTTTCGCGAGTACGCGGAATTGTAATAACTAAAAATATATATTAAAATTGAAATAAATAAAAATTAAAGTTGCTGTTACTTCTTAAAGTAATGACTTTTTCTTTTGTTACAGGTATATATCTTGATAAATTAATCTTCAAGGTGCACAGGAAAGTATGAAAAAATTTTATATCGATGCGTCAGTAACTTTTGTCGAATATGATAATAATGTCGAAATGAACATGTACTGACTTGTCATGGACGATATCGAATATATCTACGTATATATTCGTGAGTCACATAGGAAGACTTTGTCGGGTCTTTTTTCAATGTAATCAATATTTTATTGAACCTTATAACTGTCATAATGTCATCGTCTAAAGTATTTGCAAAAACAATATTTAAATAAATATTTTATATTTTTATTTTTGAAATACCAACAACTAAATAAATTACAGTATATGGTTAACATAACAGTTGAAAGCCAATTACAGGTCCTCACAAATAAAAAACAGTTTATAAAGTATTATTTAATGTTAATTATTTAAAACGCATTCCAACAGAAGATAGAGTCAGTTCACAGATTAATTTAATAAAAAAATACAAATTAACAATATGTAAGACGAAACAGGATTGAATAAATATATTATACTAGCGGCCCGTCCTAGCTTCGCACGGGTGGACAAAATTCTTTAATTTTTTTCTATTATTAAATATTTTTCCGTTATCGCCATCTAGCGTCCGGTAGACGAACTACTTGTGGTTAACGCGTTGCTATGGTAACGTTATTGATACAATGGTAAAAGAGCGGACAGACAAACACACAAACCACTGTTATCTTAGATTATAGATTAAACTGTCATGGTTACTATTTTATTGTAAACTAGCTAACCCAGCCACGCGTTGCTGTGGCACAATAATTTTAAAGAATTTTCTTAAATAAAAGTAGCCTAAGTTACTCCTTATTACATCAGCTACCTGCCAATAAAAGTCCCGTCAAAATCGGTCCAACCATTTCAAAGATTAGCCGTAACAAACAGACAGACAGACAAACATTGTAAAAAATGTTATTTTGGTGGTTTACCGTATATATATTCATATGCATGTAGTAAAAAACGGTTATTTCAATATTACAAACAGACACTCCATTTTTATTTATATGTATAGACATGTAAGTGCTAGTCCGCTATTCCGCCTGATGGTAAGCGACTAATGTGATCTAGGATATGACGCGCTTGCTAGAAGATACCTTTTCACTCTTGACTTGAAGACCCCTTAATTGTTTGTGTCAGGAAACACAGATTTAGGCAAGGAGTTCCACTCTTTAGTGGTACGGATCATTTTGAAACCAAAAGGCTTAGTGCTACTCTTTCGTTGGTATTAATTAAAACGGGCTGATGTTCCTCTTAAAACTTCGATATAATATCAAAAGAAGACAGCGATAAATATCCTGACTCCGAAACCTGGTAGTATATATATTTGTTTGTTTGAGTAGTGATTTATTTTTGTCGCTACCGCAGCTGAAAAAAAATGCCTAAAACTCTCCAATATAGAAAATATATGTCTCGTTCCTCTCCTTTTAGGGTTGCCATTATCTCCATGCTTAGCAGACTGGTTCGAAATCGCAATAAATGATAGCAATTTGAAAAATGTTGCTGCTCATTTGCCACCCTTAAGTGTTAGTCTAATTCTTCTCTAAGTTAGTCTAATACCACAAACCAATATTTTTGCTGTACCTATTTTTTTATTTATTTGTATATAAGGGTGATAACAAACGGTTTTACAATGTATTTAACACATTATAGAATCAACGTATCTTATTCCTAATTTTTATAACCTGCAACGTTATCCACAGATTTACTATCGAACATTAATGCGTTATAATATATACTCTAAAAACACAAATTTGTTGTATGTGTGTTTGTCTGTCCGCTCTTTTTCCATTGTATCAATTAATGTTACCATAGCAACGCGTTACCAGTTCAGCTAGTAGTAACAGAAAAAATATTGTTTTGTTTTAGCAAACAAAACAATAAAAAAAATAGAGAAGTTGCTTGTTGAGGCTCGCTAGTGTTAAAAGAATAGTAAAAGCAAAATTTTAAAAATTATTTTTATTGCTTTTAAGTGGGTTCGCTCTCGATTCCAATCAAGCCCCGACTAAGACAGAATCCACGATGGAACGAGCTAACCCAGAAAGTGCCTATTCACCCTGGCCTTAAAGATCGGATGGGTTATAAGTACTCGGAAATACAGATGCAGGGAGGGAGTGCCATTCCATTGCTGTGTGCATTATAAAAGATGTTAAGAAGCGCTTGTTGCGACAGGTAAGAATAGCAACCAAGAAAGGGTGGTAGTCCGCAATGCGTCTGGATGTCTGCTGGAAAAAGGGAGATGGCGATATGAGCATATACAGCTACTGAGCACGCTCTTCAAAGTATAATTTAAACGATAAAAGTGGCGTGTTAGCGGAGTGTAGTTCAAGAACTTAATGCGACTATAATTCGTAAATTTTTGTAATGAAAGAGACCGTCGGAACTTTGAAGACATAAATCTATGGTAAATTATACAAATCTTATAAATAAAACTAACATATCTTTACACACCCTCAATTGCGGATAAGCAAGTATTGTCAATATTTTTTACATACAACATATGTCTCTGAATATAATGTTTATGTAATATATAGCCTATGTCTATTAATATTAATGTACATTTTAAATGGTGTAAGGATTTTTGGGATAGTGATTATGTTGCCGGAGATTATCGCAGATTAAATTGGTGAGGTAACGCGAAACGATTCATATATTTTCTATAAATAATAACTTGATATATATATATATATATAATAAATATTTATACCGTATTTTTATTAATTTAAAGTTTCCATTTACCTTAACAGGATCTACTTCGAAGCGCTACGCTTCAAACCTCTTTAACTTACATATTATAAATGACAGTACTATACCCTGAAGAAGATACTGCATCGTTCCACATTTCTTATGATGAGTTGTCATTGTCTGTCAGTTTTTGTGTCACAATGTCACGGTTAGTTGACTGCTGACATGTTCTGATTATCCGACCTTCACCTCCATTACTGACTCCGGAAATTATACGGAATAAACCTTCCTACTTCCTTTGTCACGTCAATAACTTTCTCTCTTATCGAAATGGCCTTACAACCCGGAATTGTGACCACAGACAATATATATCAACCTTGCCATAGACAAATTCAATAAAGAAAAAACTGTATCCAGAGATAATCGTGTAATAGAGTAGTAGCTACGCGTAAATTTGAAATTCGATTCACGCATTGTCTCAAACATCGTGACCAATGTCATGTTTCTAAACAGCTTCGAAGCATACACGTTGTTTAAACAACGTGATTTGTATCATAAATCGCTGCAAAAAGGTTTATTGTCAAATGAAATGAGTTTGGCGTTTAATACAAAACAGTTTTTGCAAGACATTATTTGTGTTACTGGGTAAAGGGCAGACGTGTCGTCTAATCGTTTTATTACACGCAGTAAAAACGGTTGTTTCGCGGTTTTTCTTCAAATTAGGCGGTGTGCCACCAACCGACCATAGATAATTCCCTTTTTATTCGTAAATTTATTTTGATGGCAACGGCGCAACAGCTCAACAGCTTCGCTAATTAAAGCATAGTTAATATAAAGAAGTGTTGAAACTCAATCTGCTGATAATCGATTATTAATTCGATACTCTACACAATCGAGACGATTTGCATCGAAAGTGAATCTCTGTCACAATTTCGATACGATTCGTCATTTATAAGTATTTGGTAATTGAAAAAGATTTCAAGGTAAAATAAAATAATCCGGCGTTGTCGACTGAATATCGAATAAATTTTATGAAAATATATTTTTTACGGTTGTAAAAAGAAATTGAAAAATTAAATTCTTTCTACTTTTTTAAATAAATTTGGTAGATACATACATACATAATAGTTTAAATAAAGGACATTAGTGTAACTGTTTGCTTTCGCTATCTCGAAAAGGAATACTTGGAACTCTTCCTAAAATAGTGAGAGACCATTAAGTTTTATAAATTTTAAATTTTGCTCTTAGTACTAATAATTTCTGCATATATTTCAGAAGTTGTCAATACAAACATTACGTTTATATATGTGTTTTTTATTTAATTATTTGCATTCACAATGAAATATTTCTATAAGATATAACATACACGTGTAAAAAATAACTACGCCTCCGAGCCCTCAGGTGGGAATCGAACCCACGACCTTTTGCTATCCGGGCGAGTGCTCTGACCGCTGAGCTACCGAGACGCGTCGTTTACAAACGTATTTCAACTTCTACTATGAACTAGTATTGTTCCAACAATGATGAATGCTAACTACCTTCAACATCGAATGTAATATTTTTACAAATATTAAACAATGTTTATATTACAAAAAGTAATAGATAAATATGATTTTCTCTTGTTTTTCCAAAAAAAGAAATTGGAATTAAAGTATTTTAATTTATTTATCTCTTTTATCTACTTACATTATTGAAGATTTACCTAAATAAAAGTTTAGACTTAATTTAACAGCATTTTTTTAAATAAAAGAAAAGCTGCCATTCGTCTGGAAAATCATCAAGAAATTAAAGAGTTTAATTCAATAATAAACATCTTCAATCTTATTCATTCTTTAACTGTTTTCGGTAAAACGTACGAAATAAATTCTAAATATGTAAATTGAAGTTACATAGGTACTTCTTAGTTACGAAGTTCCGTATATTAAAAAAAATAAACAGAGTTAACAAAACCTGATTTCTGACTCAAATGCATTCTATAAAGCAGTTCTAAACTTCGAAATTCAAAATTTATGTCATAGACGATTATTTATTATAAAACCTTATTTACCAACGGCCGTATTCTTAAACTTGGGATTAATGGTTTTTGGCGGGAGCGGGAAGCGCCACGTTGCTTGGTGGTTTTGTTTCTCTCGTTAAAATGTGTGTTGTTGTGGATATTAATGCGTAATAATGGTGGATTATATTAACCACTAAGTGTTTGTGAACATACAAGAATTTTGGCAAGTGTAACAAAGCAGCGGAAGTTGTCTGTTACTGCTCTCTCAAGAAGTCCACAGGGATATTTTAGTAACACCCCAAATATTTATTGACACCTATGGGGGGGGGGGGGGGGGGGTGATATATTTTACTGTTTAGTCATCAGCATCAAATTAACAAAAGAAATTACTCAAGAACAGATAATTATACTTACTTCCCACTGGCTAAATGCACAAATCGTGCAAGCCACAAATAAAAAAAACAAACTTGGGATATACTATCGATGCCTGTAGTCGTACATACGACAACATGCAACTTGTCGCAATAACATGACGCAACTGTTCCTTCCCTCTTCCGACAGTCGGATGCAGACATGACACTAACTAGCAGCGGGTTATGTCATCGCGTGACATAAGTACCTACGCCTATAATTTTTTTTTATTGTTTGTACATTACTTTTGTCATAATTTTTAAATGTTTAAATATTACCCTTTGTTTACCAAGTTACTATTTCTAAACATAAACTTGGCGATGCAGTCGCTAAGCATAAAGCTACGCTAGCACCATATATAGGAGCGGAGCGTAATACTTAAAAAAAGATAAAAAAAATAGTTTCCATGGGAGTTTTTGCGAAATTCAAGCTCCGTCACAATCTGGTCCTAAACCTGTTGATTCGATTCCACACAAAAAATATTAAAATCGGTTAAGAACTCGGAAAGTTATGACGTAACAGACATTGCGTCATTGAAGCTCGCTTTGCTCGCTCCGCTCCAATTATCTTTTACTAATTTACACGTTGTCTCATCAAGAAGAGAAACATCCTCTTGTATTCTTCGTAAAATATTTCTCTTGAATACGAGAGGATGTCCCTCTCATTGATGAGACAACGCTGGCCTACAGCGCAAAATTGGAAAGGTACTAGAAAATTGGAAATAATTTAGTAATTGTTAAATACGGCGGCCTCTATGTTCGAGCGGTTAGCATACCGGTTTTCTTGTTAACGCCACTCGGAAGTCTTGGGTTCGATCCCTGGCCTCAGTATAGAAAACGAACTTTAATTATTAGGTCGGGTCTGGGTGTAGTAGTGCCTTCATTGTTTCCGGATTCCATAACCCTCTATTTCACACGCTTGACAAGTCTTGACACTATTATTTTTTATTCACATAAAAGCTATTACAGTTTTAGGAGTCGTAGTGATGAATATATATAACTATGACTATAGATTAAAATAATCACACACAGTGCAGAATTTCAGCAAAACTATTTTATTAATTATTGAAACCACTTAGTAGTGCATTGTTATTAGAAACTGAGTGGTCAGCAGATCCCTTTTATGGTCCTCTTTTAAATCTTCTCTTTGATTTATTTTTGCTTTTGTTTGTTACCAACTGAAAAGATAACGAAATTATATATTATCACACTCTCTAACGATTTCATAATAAGATCCAATTTTAGCCCGTAGCAGACCCCTTGACATCCCAAATTTGAATAACAAACCCATGAATCCGAGATAAGGAACTTCAAATATCCCAATTCACGCCGATCGACATTGTAAGTGTGACTTCTATCATTTTGGAAGTGATTGTGAATATAAGAGTTTTACTTGGGTGTCAGAATAATGTATGTAATGTTGTCTAATATTATTAATATTGGTAAATATATATATGAAAGTCTTTATACCAATTAGTTTTAATAATACGCAAATTAAAACACAAATTTAAGTTTTGTAACGTAAACAAGACAATGACACATGTTTCATTAGAATGTATATAATAAAATGATTTTTATATCACAGATAATAAAACAAGTGTCTCATAACAAGTTTGACATGAGTGTGAATAATTTTATATTGTCTATGGCACAAAATTAAATCCGACGTAATTTGGCATGACGGTTGTTTTCTTATGAATGATGTCTCTTTTGGATTTGAGATTTTGAATAAGAAAGAAGTTTATTATACATTAATATTATTTTTATTAATGGGTACTGTTTGATTCGCCTGAAATTATTGTTATTTTTTCATTTGGTATACTAATTGGCATTATTTTATATCCATTGCCTGTTAGTTTAGGTAAGATATTTCATTATCTATTACAAACAAACAATTTATATCAAATTATGCCAAAAGTTTGTGTGTCACTTACAGATAGAGCTAAAAAGGAATCGGCCATCGACATATACTAATGGACATGCCGTACTCGTATAACGTGCAGTAATTTCTTGGTTTGAGAAGAGTGACGAAGATGGCATATGCTTTCAGACTAACGCTATCTCTTTCCTAATAGGCGATTGGCTCTCAATTTTCATGACAGGTGCGGTATATATTTTAAGAGAGATAACGATAGCCCGAAACTAAGCTTTATCTTTTTCTTTCGTAGTGCCACAATTCTCGCCGCTATGGCATGTCCATTAGTATATGTCGATGGAATCGGCGACCCAATATATCGGTCATTCGATAAAATAATAGTAGTAAATATTTCTTATATTCACATTAATTAACCTTGCCTAAAGTAAGCAGTGTAAGGCTTGTTTTGTGGACACTAAAGTAACGGAAAGACATATATATATATGACACATAGATATATAATATTCATAGAAATATATATTATATCCCATGACTCAGATACAAATGTTCTTTTCATCGGTGCGAAAGGCAGGTTCGCTACCTTTGCACCAAACGGTTCTCAACATCAAAATAATGTCACAATTGCAGTTTTTTTCTGAAACAAAAAAACATCAATTAGAATTATTATAGCATATTGACGATTATTTGCAACTGTGTGCATGGAACTGGAATTATTTAATTGTTCACATGAATAATGAGATAATTCCGGTCCCTAGGTTTTAGTAAAGGTGTATTTCAGAACACAAATCCTATTGCTTTGTTTCTTGTGCACATAAACACTTAAATAATCCATCATTATAACACACTAATATTCGCCACGATACAAATTTTAACTAGAAAACCGAAACCACTCAAGTGACTCTTTCCCAGATAGTTGCTTGCCAGTCCTTTCTACTCTGTGTCAAGGATAAGTTCAAGGCAGTATCAATCTGTGCAGAATAAACGAATACGAGGAAAGTGTATTTATTTATTCTGTGCACACGAATGTTAAATCAGATTCTTATCTATGGAACCTAGACGCTATTGTGCGTATTACTACTGTAAGGCGGTAGTCACTTTAGCTTTTACACAAATCACGATTAATCTGAATATAATTACAATCAACCGACCGTTTGGTACAACGTTGGTGAACGAACGATCGAATTGGCAGATGATTGTATTTTTTTTTCTTTTTGCGTCCCGGGCAACTGGGCACCCTCCGGAACCGGGGGAGGTGGTGAATCCATCATGGATACATCTGGCGGCCGAGAGGTTATGTCAGACTCGTACTGACTAAACACCACCTCGTAAGTGCCACAGCCTAGGAAGGCTGTATAGACTCCATCGAAGCGACCGCCTCGGGGGAACCCGCGGCGGCGCAGCAGATGTTTGTATGATGAATATGAGCATTTATACCTGAGTCATGGGTATTTATATATATTTCTATGAACATTACCTATCTATGTATGTGTATCCGTTACCCTAGTATCCATAACACAAGTCTTACAGTGCTTATTTTGGGCTAGGCTATTTGGTGTGAACGTAAGAAATATTATTATGTATTATGATTTTATCATTTGGAATTTAGGTAAGGTATTTTAAGGAATTTCCACAAACATAATTCAGTTGTTTAAATTTTATGATATTAGAAGATAACTGTATGCCACATACAGCTTCTAGTTTCTAGCTAGCTCTTTTGATTGATTCGGCAAAGGCTCCTGCTCTATGTTAGAGTTTAGTTATGAATTAGGAGTGGCATTACCATGAGAACAGGTGTGCGAGCTACTCGAGTAAGGAGGTCGTCAAATGATAATTTGCTCACCCATCCACTGACCGACCATTAGCAAAGTGCGTCTGCAAAAATAAATAAAGGTCATTATCGATGTCTCAATAATTATCATTAATGACTCTAAACAAGGAAGAAGATCCTTTGTGGATGTTTCACAGAACATCATAAATTTTTATGACATTCATTTTAGCACTGCAATAAAATTGACTCACTGTATTAGAATACGTATAATGTGTCCGTTTAGTTGTAACATGTGTTCATAATAAATATTATTATTAATAATAAAACTTTTTTATTATCACCAATAATTTTATAGCATGGGGCTACCATTGCAAAAGTTAAGTAATTTTTGCAAAGGTCAATTTTAAGATGGGTGACCACAAAATTATTACAGCTGCATCTGCCTTAATTAGCATCTACTAATCCTCACTGCTGGTGACTTACGATCTTAAGTGTTTCGATACATTTGAGGACCGTTTGGAGCAACGGGCGATCAAGCAACTGGTAGATGTTTGCGTGATGAATACAAGCATTTCCATTGGAGCCATGGGTATTTATATATATTTCTACTAATGTTACGTGCTTATATATTTATATCTTTTATAATGCACAGTAAAGGAGTGAAACTCCCTACCTGCGTCTGTATTTACGAGTAGGTACTTATAACTCGTCCGGGTTAGCTTGCTGTGTCTTGGCCCCCTAAAAAAATAATATTTCTTACATTCACACTAATTGACCCAGTCCAAAGGAAACACTGTAAGACAAATTGCCCCTTAAAGTTTGTTTTTCTCTTACGGCCGCCATTTTGTTTTCTTGGTAACCAAGACCTGGGCTCTCATACTAATTCGACCACCACTTCTCATTAAAAAGGTGTCATTTGATAGCTAAACAACAACGACAACAGTTACACAGCCATCATGTTTCAATTTTCATGGAATAAAAAATAGAAAAAAATAATTAAATTAAAAAAAAAAAGATTCTTTTTTGTGTATTTTTTATATATTGGCTTTTTGAGAAAAATCAAATTTGAGGGGTAATTTGTCGATAAAAAATGCCATATTTCATACCATTAAAGGCTCCGACACTGGTGACGGGACACATTGTATATGCATATCTATTCAGAACACTTGTATTCACAACACAAGCCTTACAGTGCTTCCTTTGGACTGGGTCAATTGATGTGAATGTAAGATATATTATTTATTTATTGGGAATCACTGTGTCTTAATAAGTCAAAAATTATACTCTATTAATATTATAAATGTTTAGTTTTGTCTACGATTATTCATCTTTATGGTTCTTGGCCAATATCTTTTGTTTCCTAATTTTTTTCCACACACGGTGTACTTTTGCAAATACACACACATAAACACACTTGTTCTTGACCTGACATCTCAGTTTCACCCGCGTTTCATCTTCAGGTGTTTTGCCGAGAAGCACATTATTTAGAAATCATATTCCGAGCCTTGACCCTTCTTGCTACTGCAGACACGTATATTCCTTTTCATTGCTAACTATTTTGTCATTGTACTTATCAACTTTGCTTCTAAGCTTTTAGTTTTTAATTTAATTTAATGTCGTATAAGTTGTGAATGTGTGTATCGTAGCGAATAAACTTTTTATCTACCTTGTATTTCATGCCGCGTATTTTCACAAGAATGCATATCGTATATCGCAAATTATTTTTATTGTTAATATTATTAAAGACCTAACTTCCCTTCACATATTTTATCGAAGGCCGGTTCCGATCCGGTCCATTATTGTTAAATAATTAATTGGTAACTTGTAGCTACGTCCTGGGCCGTTCCGGAAACGTATGAACAATAACAAACTCAGATAAACCCCAATCAAAATACCAGCGCTAAATACTCATTGTTGAAATTAAAAAGTTCACAATCGACCGAGGTTTTAAATGTCCTATTGCACACTGGCCACGTCACTCTGCAAAAAAAAAACAAATAAATGAGGTTCTAATTATGAAAAGGATAGAAACAAGGATAGGTTTTTTTTTCTAAACGGATTCGAGATTAGTATCTTGCGATTATTGATACCGGACTGGATTGACATTTTATTTTTTAAACAAAGAACTTGGCACAATGAAAGGTTGCAAGAAATAGGTTGTATAACTATTTTATTTGAATTTTTATATAAGTAGGTTTTAATGTCTTGCTTCTTGTTTAGGTATAGAGAATTGCACTTACCATAAAGTGACAGATTGTCTATATTAATATTGAACTGTGTGGGTTGAACTTTAAGCTGGAAATCGAATGAAGAAAATTGACTATTTTGTATGTATGACATTGACTGTACAAGAATATATAAATTCACCACAATAATCGTTTTAAATAGTAGCATTAGTCCTTTACGTCGTTTAAAATAAGACTAGCCCCTTTTTACACAACTTTGCTCTAAAATTAAGATTGTAGCTTTTACGTTAATATCACTCAGTCAGTGAACGTTACGATTTCATATAATTAGGAAAAAAAGTAATGACAAAAAACGAAAAAAAGTTACGTAATGGTAATTCTTTCCTATGGTACCTACATAATACTTAATAACATAACTTAAAGTTACATCTACAAAGCTCGCAAATAACCCGGTTATCATAATCTAGCGTAGGGTGACCAGTTATACCAACATTCTTGTGATTTTAGAAATACGTTTCATTTCCTATCGAAATTCACTTTGTAATAAAATATTATTTTGATTTGTATTGTTCTGTATTTTATTAGAAAAAGTTTTTATTTAAATAAAAAAGGTCACCTGTTAAGTCTGGCTAATGACTTTTTTTGTTGTAGCTTGTTTAATTCAATGAAAAACTTATTTTACATATCTGCTTATAACAAGTGTGGTAAAAAACTCAATAAAACCTTTTATTAGTTGGAAGAACAAATATTTGAGGTTACATAAGTTTGTAAACTGCTTGGTGACTTTACTATTATTCCATATTCAAATTCAAATTCCATTTTTAATGCGTTTGTCTTTTCGCTCACTCTTATTATTTCTAAAACTACATTTTGAGTTTAAAAGAGCTTTTAATTGCGATGATTTCACTTTCTATTATTCCATCATTCAAATGACGAATTCTTTTTTTTTTTCAAAATGTGTTCGTCCTGTCGGTCGGGAATATACGGAAACCCCATCTTAATGAGTAGCGCCGCGGGCGGTGCCGCCTCGCCGGTGGCTCTATCGCTACACTTCCCTTCCACTTTCGATCTCTACCCCACTTTCGATTTCGCGCGGCGCGAACGTAACCGCGTGACGTCACGACACTATCGACTAATTGAGAGCTAAACCGATTGTACACACATACATTGTTAGTTTTTTATTTCTTTTATTTTTTAAAACATCAATTCGAATTATTTTCAACGCTTTGCTTTGTAAAGCTCTTTTTTGTTGACCAAACACGAGTACAATAATTTGCTTAAGTTTCGTCATGTACTATCGAATACTTTAAGTGTTTTTGTGAGGCTTTTTATGCACTGTTGATAAGAAATAATATTCCAGTATCATAGATAGATTCATAGTGCTTTTAATAATTATGTTTACCACTGAATAATGGAACTACACGGTGCAGTTTTGGAAGTTAAGCAACCTTTGGAAGAGTCAATTATAGGATGGGTGACCGTTCTTTATATCTGAACCTCCATGCTTCAAGAGGCACGAAAAGCCATTGGTCCCAATTGCTTGTACCGATTTAGGTCGATAGTTTTAGGTTAATGACCTACTCTACTTGAGGGGTTTAATGGTGAAATGAGGTTTAAAAACTCATTTATTGTTTTTGTTACGTTTTATAAAGTAAAAACTATTTTATTCGCAATATTGTATAAAATTACATTGAACTAAGTTAAATAATAGACTAAATAGTATTATAAATACTATAAATAATATAATAAGATTGACAAGACAAGTATACGTGGCAAATGTGCATGAGCAAATCTTTAAAGGCAGACAAAGGTGAACTTTCAGGGACCAAATAGAAGATGTCCTAAAAAGGTCATTTCAAAAGTTTTTACATGCATATTTTTTATATTATAGAAATATGACATTGTGAATGCAAAAAATAAATAAAAATACATTACCTGTCACAGCGTTTGACCGCTATGATCTCCAAAACAACTCGACCGATTTTGTTGTTTTCTTCATTTTGCTGTATATGTTCCCACTTAGGATAGGTTTCATTTTAATTTATAACACAGCAACGCGTAGGTGGGTCAACGAATAATATGATTTTAAAAATATTTTATAAGCAATAGAATGACACCTTAGTTACATGTCAATTATGATGAAACTGAAAGTTTATTGCTTCTTCTTTACTACGGGTTAAAAGGCACTGGCTAAAGATGTATGTTAGATACAGGCAAACACACACTCACACTTTAACATAGATACGCACACACGTCAATTCAATAAACACGATTCTACATGAAAATAGTTAGTCTGTATTTCTTGTTACAATATTGTACTTTTCTTTTCATTCTTTGTTAATGTAGTTAGAACAAGTTTATTCAGTCGCCCTGGGAGTGGGAGCCTGATGACCTGTAACATGGGCTTTTTCCTAGCACAGGCATCAGTCTCGCACAAACATTAAATACACCAAGAAATGTATAACACCCTAAATCATGTAAGTTTGTGACGAGAAATAAATAAATGATTATTATTAGTTAATATATTTTAAACAATGTGGCCATGTGGTATCCGGAAGAGTGGAATAGCACCTTTCCTTCACACTGAAGAGTATCTTAAATACGATTAATGATACTGGAGGTTTTACCGTCTCTAAATCACAGAGTGTGCAGCAGCGTTGTTCGAATTATGATCTCATTTGATAGAATCAGGTGTTACTTGTTGGAAGTCTATATCCGTTAGTAAAACAAAAATATAGAGCTTCCGCAAAGTCCAACATCTCCTGATGATGCTCCGTGTGGGGGCGAAACACGTGTAGAGTTGTTGGTGAAGGTTTCGGGTTCTGCGGTTTCTGCATTAATTTGGAGGCGGACGGGCGGTGCATCTTGCTTGGATTTTGCGGAAGTAAGTAACATATTTTTGTGTAACTAATTAATTATGATTTTTTACTGCGATTCACCGGTTATGGTAAACCCAAAAAGGAGAGGAATAAGACTTTTTTTTATAACAGTTATTTTATATTCAAAATTATTCTTTAATATTTAAAATATCTTCAATATCATCAATTAAAATTATTAGATAATTCATAGGCCATTCACTTTTAATAATATAATATATTCAACTGAATTTGCAGACTTGTGGCACAGATGTTCCTTTTGCTTACAATTATTTTTTTTAATTGGAAATGTACAGATTAGGAAGATGAAGGTGCTGTTAAATACAACAAGCTTCATGCTCTAATGATATTGTCTGGTCTTATAATATAATATAAATGAATATATATTATATTTTTATGTTTTTAAACCTATCTCAGGCCATAGTCTCCCACATAAATAGTCATCATATTGTTACGTGTCTATAGATTTATCCTTTAAATTTATATTAAAGTAACAACACCCCTTTAACGAAGTGGCTTTTCAATCTTGAATGCTATGAAGTAAAATGAATCTTACATAAATTATATTAGTTAATAGATAATTACTAAATGTCTGAAACATCTGTCCAAGAGATGGGCGCTAATGAATGTGACACAGTCCACAACTGCTGTGGTAACTAACGCTTCTTTTGTTTTTGTGAAAATTTGTTTTTGGTATTAAATAAAGATAATTTTATTTAATTTGACAGATATATAAATATTATTGTTATTCTTATTAGACCAGGCGTGGTCGCATTCCGTTCAGCAGTGGTCGTTTAAAGGCTGAGAGACAATGTGGCCAACATACCATAAAATAACGCTGAAATACTAATTTAAATGTATGTGCCATGTCAAGCAACTTAAAGAACTTACATTCAGCGATGTAGATAAGCCGATATCTCCAACCTCAGCTGATGGCTGATAAGGCACTATTGTTCTGCAACTCATTGTGTGCAAGGGCTGGGTTTTTGTTGGTGACTGTCATTTACATGCCGCCATCTTGGCTGCAGTGACAAGGTGATGAAGTTTTACATCCGAAAACATTATTTGTGATGACAGTTCAATATATAAATTAACCCCACGGTCCAATTTGCGCATATTTACGCTATCGGTACCAACAGTACACATACAAACTGTATAAATTGCGCTTACGTTCACACTCGTATACCACATGACGTCATGAATGACGTCATCCATCACGCACACAGTACACATTTCAAATAGGTAGTGCATCGTGTGCCCAAACGTCAAATTTAATTTTGGCAGCAACTGTCACGAATAATAAAAATAATATATTTGCTTGACGCTTGACTTGACGTAGTAAAACAGTTAAAATCGTCGTCAGTTTCATCCAATACACTCTCCAGTAGAACGAAATCCATTATTTCGTCTCTGATCAAAGAATAGCAAAAAAAGCAATGAAAATTTAAATTTAAGATAGGTTATGTAATTATGTTTATGACAGATGAATAAAAGCGTGCTTACAGTTCGGTCCAATTTGTTTGCACGCTTACAGCGCACATAGTGCTCATATCAAAATGGACCGTCCATTTGCAGTGTTCGTAACGTGTGCACTGTGTGTATAAATTGGACCGCAACCTATAAAAATCATGAAATACAGATAATTAATAAATAGATAATTATACATACAAGTCAATAAAATATTATTTATGAATATTAATAACACTGGCAACTATTGAGCTATTTTAACTATAAATAAATCTTCTGGTACGCCATTTTGGCGGGCTTCGTTTATCTGTATTATCTTCTTGTAAGAAATATATTTAGCATTTATACAGATTATTAAAAATATCAATTTCTGTTTATTTTAATAAACAAGTACTGGTGACTTACACAGTTCTTTAATTGATATTTTTTAGAACTTCGAGATTTATCTTATCTTAACATCAGATTAGTTAAATATCAAAGACTCCCCCTAAAAATAGATATTTAGCGTTTTAATCTTAGAGTTCTTGTCAAGTGTAACAATAAAAATGCTTTTTTCAATTTACGTTTGCACGGCTAAAAAGATTTTTGATTGGAAAAAAAAATTCAACCGCACTGGAAATTTAAAAAAAATGATGGCTGTGAGGAAACCAGTCATTGTATTAATTTTTTAAAGCGTAAAAAATTTTACAGCGAGTAAAAGGTATTCTTCACATCAACAAGGTATCAACAAAAAATAAAATAAACACAAAACGCATTTTACCTCTTCATCCAAACCTTCACAAAATAAATTACCTCCCAAATCGCAAGAAATAAACATGCTCAAAGGTATCAAGAATAAAGCTATAAATCCGACAAAATCGCGAAATCTGGTCACCACACGTTTAAGGTGTTAAGTTATACAGGCCATTAGTGGGACATACAGTATCGCGGACATTTTATCAATCCGTGAAGTTATGCCACAGAGTAGGTAAAGTTAACAGAGACCAATCTGAAGTAATTTTAACTAAATAATTAAAGTCTCGAGAATCAGATTTTACTTGAACCCACAACCTCTCACTATCCGGGTGAATTTTCTTGCAACCACCGTAACCTAATAGAGTCGTTCAATTTCTCTATGTGTTTTTCAAGCTGAATACCAGTGGCATTTGTTTATGTTTTAGGTAGGTAACTACTACCTACAATGAATATAATAAAATCGATATAATATAATCGAATGTAGAAGTGTTACATGTAGCAAGCAATTGATGAAGAAGAAATTCCCACCTGACTTATGAGAAAAGTTGAATTCTTTGTTATTAAAATATCTTTAGTTATAAAATATAATTGACACTAATCTGTCAAGAAAGGTGCTATAAATATTCTTATATTATACCACGACAACGAGTAATCCATTTTATTTTTAATCCCCAAGATATGGGCTTAATGCATAATAAACATATTTAAAATGCTAGGGATTACTCAAATTATTACTTATAACAAGAAAATTAATACGATACTATAAGTATTTGTTTAATTAGAGTGCCACTTGTCAAGGCTACTAGAATTATAATGACTGACTTCGCCCTAATCAAATATAATGTATATATAATAAATAAGTTATAGACATCTCAAATAATGTACTTTTGAAATGATGAAAAATAAATTCGAATAGTTTTAGTAGTTCTGGAGATTACCTTGCACATACAAACTTAGCAAATCCGCTCCCTCTATTTATTAAATTGGTATCGGGTATTAAAAATCATAGACTAGAAAGACAAAATTCTATGCCACAGTTGCGTGAATACAATACCATTTTAATGGGATTCATTCATTCATTATTCGAATGCTTTAGTCTCTGTTCTGTTATATAGTTCTGCGCATCCATTCACGTACTATATTTGGGCTACAATGGACAGGCCGTTGACACTCGTTGTTCATAATGGGAATACTGATGCAGTATTAATGATGTAGTTAATTAAGTATGTACAGCGATGGGAACAGAATTATTGTTATGGCATTTAAAGAAATAAGACCTTAATTGCTTTAAGAAAAAGGGTTATTTTGGCCAAAATTTATTATAATTTCTTTTAATTTCATCGCTTATTTGATAGTAATTTACAATGTCAAAATAATTAACTCAATTAGTAATGGGATAAAATATATTAACACTAGCTGCCTCGGCCACGCGTTGCTGTGTTATAAATTAAAATAAAACCTATCCTATCTTTTAAGTTAGATCAAATAACAGATAGTTACGAAGTTTGATAAAAATCGGTTAAGTAGTTTAGGAATCCATCGCGGACAAACATCGTGACACGTAATTTATATATATTAAGATTATAATTACAATAATTAATACAATCGAATATTACCTCTAGGCTGAATGCTAATATGAGTCTTCGCCCACGCGGTACAGGGGCGGGACTCATTTAAGCTGTCAACCGTTGTCATTGCTTGCAAATCCCTTCACTAAGAGGTACTAAAGAATCTTCAATACCAGCTTATAACCTCTTGGCTATGGAAGAAGATATCAACAACTGTTTGGTGCAGCAGTAGCGAGTCTGCTTAGGTTCGAGGTCCGGAAATGACATATGTTTTTGTGATGAATACGAAAATTTGTACCCGAGTCATTTCTATGGATATTATGCGTTACCTAGTATAAATAACACATGCCTTACGGTGCTTATTTAGGCTTTGCTAATTGGTGTGAATGCAAGAAAAAAAAATGTTTTTAGGGTTCCGTACCCAATGGGTAAAACGGGACCCTATTACTAAGATTTCGCTGTCTGTCCGTCCGTCTGTCTGTCACCAGGCTTTATCTCAAAAACCGCGATAGCGAGACAGTTAAGTTCACAAATTATGTATTTTTGTTGCTACTATAACAACAAATACTAAAAACAAAATAAAATAAATACCTATTTAAGAGGGGCTCCCATACAACAATCGCGATTTGTTCTCCTTTTTTCGTGATATCAATAATGGCAACAGGCAGGCACTTTACGCACACAAATATTCACAAAATACTCAGTTGTATTTTTACTTTAATAATAAGTAATGTGAAATTTATTTACGTACTGTTGTTTACCTAGTTAATGGTACGGAACCCTTTGTGCGCAAGCCCGACTCTCACTTGTTATATTATATTATTATCTGCACCCGGCATGCTTGGCAATGCTCTTTTTTGCTGATGTCTTTTTCTGACTATACATATAGACCTACCCTGGTATGTATACAATAACTTAACATAGTATCATCACAATCAGAACAATTTCGGAATGCATAATGAACAAACGTACAAATATTGATTTCTATTAATATAGACTATAAGCAAGTTTACAACCTCTTCCGTTAAGATGTAATAAGAATGAATCAACGAAACGCATGCACTACAATTTAAAAAAAAAACTGTAAGTTCTTATTTCATTTGCATAACAGATTAAAAAAACCATTTGTTCGTCACGAGAGCAACCGATAGATACCAACAATAAACAATAGAAAGTGGTTATGTAAATTGACGCCTTCTAAGATGTAACTCGCGTTTCCGGACCGGTAAATGTCACTTGTCTAATTGTGGTACAGTTAGCGGCAAATATTACGTGACGGTCAAGGCAATCTTCATTATAAGCTTAATGACGGCCGCTTGCATCCTACCTTCCGTAACAAAGGTCCCGGGTTCGAGTCCCTTTAGGACTTTATGTGTGTGTGATCCGCATGAGAATTTGTCTTTTTCGTTACAACTGTTTCTTATAAGTTTTTACAATTTCGGGTTGTTATATTGGTTGTTATCACATCTGAGGGTCACAGCTAAGGATACTTCTCGCCCAAGAGTAAAAACGGAACAAGAGAAAGGGGGTAGACGGAAAGAGAAATAGAGAGATAGGAAAGAAAGAGAAAAAGATGCCCCCAGCAAAGGAGTGGAACTCCCTCCCTGCGTCTGTATTTCCGAGAACTTGTAACTCGTCCATTTTCAAAGCCAGGGTGAATAAGCGCCTTCTGGCTGTCTTGGCCCGCGGGCTAGATTAGGATCAAGAGCGAATCCATACTAAATAAAACAAAAGATAAATTTTACCTATTCACGATTAAAAAACTGCCAGATTTTACAGTGCATCTGCCTTTTATTTTTATTTATTAATCTTCCCAAATACTGGGGGAAAGACAATCCCTGTAGATAAAAACAACGCTGAGAAAATAAGTACGCAAGCAAACTAAGGTTGTATGGAGCTGTTTATATTTGGACGCTATTGACTACCATCGCATCCGTATGTATAAATTCCGATCAGATACTGCGCGTGCTGTTTGGTTTATATCATACATACAAACAAACACGCCTTTTGCATGTAGATGTACGCAGTGATTACAGATTTCCACTTTCTACGATTCCGAGATAAATCTCTCGCTTCTTCATCTCTTATCAGATCTTTTATACAAGCTTATCGGTCGAGGGTGCTTTTGACCTGGCGTATTTTTAGGGCATCAATTTAATCCCTAGAATTTTACATTGGTCAGCTTTAGCGACTTGCTCATCCACATTTGCCTTATATACTCGACTTGTTTATCTTCTTTCATCTATCCTCTCAACATCCTCTAAACCATGATTTATTATTTCTAGTCAATTACATACCTTATATAAATTATTTTCTCTTATATTAAATTTTAATGTCGTTGGTTGTCAAACATATGTAGATAGAAAATGTATAACACTCCCACAGACCTTATCGTCAGTATAAAAAGCACGTAAATCCGATTAGAGTTTTTGAGTTACGAGCACTTTTGTGCGGCGGTTAGTGAGACGTTTTGTTAAAAGCAAACATGTTTTTTTTTTTGGTTTCAGCAACAATTTGGTGTGAATTATAAAAATATAAGAACCTGGTTGATTAGAATCGCTCTCGTGGTAGTATTGTATAGCGCAAATACAGTGTGTCCCGTCACCAGTGTCGGAGCCTTTAATGGTGTGATATATGGCATTTTTTATCAAAATATCAATAATTAAAAAATACACAAAAAAGAATCTATTTGTTTTTCTTTATTTTTTTTTTATTTTTTATTCCATGACAATTGAAACATGATGGCTGTGTAACTGTTGTCTACATGTTTAGCTATCAAATGACACCTTTTAATGTTGATAGGACATTGATATGAGTAGTGGTGGTCGAATTAGTATGAGAGCCCAGGTCTTGATTACCAAGAAAACAAAATGGCGGCCGTAAGAGAAAAACAAAATTTGAGGGGCAATTTGTCGATAAAAATGCCATATTTCACACCATTAAGGGCTCCGACACTGGTGATGGGATACATTGTATATAAGACATTTCTTAAGACATAAAATTTAGGGGTCTTTAAGTCACGAGTGAAGAGGTGTCTTCTAGACAAGCGCGTCACATCCTAGATCGCCTCATCTCTTACCATCAAGCGATATAGCGGTCAAACGCTTCCTTATTTATAATAAAAACCCTTCTTCCATCGGTCATCTAGACGCACTGCGGGCTACCACCCTTTCTTGTCGCACTAAGCGCTTCTCAACATCTTTTATAATGCGCACAGCAAAGGAATGGAACTCCATTCCTGCGTCTGTATTTCCGAGTACTTATAACCCGTTTGTTTTTAAAGCTAGGGTGAATAGGCACCTTCTGGGTTAGCTCGTTCCATCGTGGATCGTGTCTTGGCCCCCGCGCTTGATTGGGATCAAGAGCGAACCCATTCTAAATATAAAGATCATAAGAAACTCATGCTTTGAAAGAGTGATTTATTGTAGCACAAGTGTTTTTTACTATAAAAGTATGACCATACCTTGATTCGTATTATCCAATGTATGGCAACGGAATAAAACCTTTTTTATTTTATTTATTTACTTAAGTAACTAAATCAGACAACATTTTAGTGCAAAGGCAGGGATCCTGCCTTTCGCACTGACGGTCCTGGTTTCGAATTCTGGAAGAGGCAGATTTTTGTGTGATGAATACGAGCATTTGTATCTGAGTCATGGGTATTATATATATTTCTATTCATATTACATATCTATGTATCATATATGTATGTCCATTCGTTACCTTAGTATCCATAACACAAGCCTTATAGTGCTTACTTTGGGAAAGGCTGATTGGTGTTAATGTAAGAAATATCATACCGCTACCCCATTCCTGAGCCAACATATATATACACGTTTTCTACACTGACACGACTGGGAATAGAACTTAAAACCTCGAAGTGGCGTCACCATCTAATCCGGTATCCACTCAACAACTAAGGTCATAAAAATCATCCTTTACACTTCCGTTAAGTATGTAAGCATATCCTTTTGATAATATTTGCTCGGTAAATCCAGTGAAGGTAAAATAATATTAACTTTATAATAGCTTTTTGCGGAAACATGATAACAAGATATACAAGAGAATATTCTTTAACTCTTCAAGGTCTTTGCATCTTTAATGTCATTGTTGCATCGACGTGACGAACGTGCAACGGTAACGATCTTGGCTTTCGCACCGACAATCCTGGGTTTAAGTCCCGAAAAGAACGGATGCTTATGTGATGAAAACGAGCATTTGTACCTATATGTACATAACCTATTTATTTATTTATATACTACTAGTTGACCCGGCCACGCGTTGCTGTGCCGACTGCAGCGCCATCTGCCGGGCTGATTTGTGAATCTAAACCATTCTCAGATCCCCTTGAACACACACAAAAAAAATCATTCAAATCGGTCCAGCCGTTTAGGAGGAGTTCAGTGACATACACACTCACAGAAGAATTATATATATAAAGATATCCGTTACCTTAGTATCCATAACACAAGCCTTACAGTGCTAACTTTGGGCTAGGCTATTGGAGTATTAGAATTAAAAACAAAACCTTTCAGAAATTGTTTATATAAATCTGCAATTTTATTGAGGCACACCTAACCATAAAAAGTCGAATGGTGTCGTGGGACACCAGGTAGGAAGTTCCTTATTATAAAAATATTAATTTTGAGTTCTATTCGAGGTATAAAGAAAATAATTATTCGGGTATACATTTTTTATTATGTTTTTTTATCGATAAAAAGCAAAGAAACTACTTTACAAAATTATCTTAACACCTTTATTTTATTTACAATATTTTATAAAAATATATAATAACAGTCATTACGTAGACTAACATTAGATTCTGTTCAGCCATCCCACATAGACTATACATAAAAATCTTACGCTTTTTGTTTAACGTTACGGACGTTTTTTCCCGGCTAGGGTACCCCTTCGCAACGCCCCATAAGAAACCTCGTTCCAACAAATTCAAATGCAAGAGAAGACATAGTTTTTATTTCTCCGTATTAAACCTAGGTTGAATAGGAATTTTCTGGGTTAGCTCGCTCCATCGCGGACCATCTTTGCCCTCGGGTTTGATTAGGATCAAGACCGAACCCATTTAAAATATTTAATATTTTTTACAGTTAGTCACCTTCAACACTTCTATTCGCGTTCACGTTTTTTATTATAAGACGTTACTATAGTAAATATAACAATAAGATGGAAACGTGAGTTGTAGTCAAAACGCCTGTTTTTTTGAAATATCATGAAACGTGTGCCAAAGTTATTTTAAGTGTATCTAGGTATGTATATTTGTATGTATTTGTAAATATATATCTCTATTAATGTTATTAAAGAATTTCCCACTTAAAGGTTTTGTCTTAATGCACCTCCTACATTTCTATCTAAATAGCTTGTTCTGAGCACTGTCGGCACTTTTTTATTTATAAACACACGATTGCAAAAGCATTGAAAAACATACAGCCTAAAAAGTTCATAAATGCATTTAACCTTATATTTATCTCGAAATGCCATCTTTTAATTAGTTGCCCTCATTAGAAATGACTATGAACTTTCCGACTGACGGGCGTTGTTAACGATAACATATTTCATAACGTCTTCTCGTCTAATGCATCCGTCTGAAGCAAAAATTACCAACGTCCAGAGGTTTTTCACACAGACACTATAATTTGTGCGTTTATCGCTTACAACCGGCGCTCGTACAACCTTGAAAGTTACAAAACATCAATACAGCAAAAATACAGTTAATTTCATGCAAATTATCAGCAATAAAAACTAATAGATCGATAAAGAGGAAATACAAAGTGCACGAAAGGCGATGAGAACGGATTTGGCGCGAAAGTATGACATTCGTAGTGCCTCCATCTTGTTTGACGGCCATCTTGAGGCGACCTTGCTCTAGAAACGCACCGGTTTGTTTCGCAACGAGAGCCGGTGGGAAAATTCGTGTTTCTATCGATTTGCATTGCGATTCACGTGTAGAAATAATATGATAAAGAGAGCATTTTATAATCTTAATCTCATGGTCGAACAATGAACTGTAGAATAAAAATATAAAGTAAGTATATAGTAGCAAATGGTAGTTTTCTTTTTTTAGATCGAGGCTTTGATTTGATGAATCTTACTGTGTTCAGCTGTCATTGTAATTTTAACGGCAACACTAAGAAAGCTCTCATTATTATTATGGAATCTTTTAAGAGCGCCCCTAGCGGTAACCAGTAGGAACTACGAATCCAGAAAACTGTGACGCGCTCGTTAACGAGTATCGAATGCGTGAACTCGCTCTAAGGTCTCTGATAACAATTCAATATGGCTAAATAGTGTATAAAAATTCTTTAGAGGGGATTCGAATCTATGTCCTTCGTGTATACGAGGCTAATTACTCAGTAGTCACTGTGTATTGACACAACATTTATTAAAATCAAATATGTTACACCATTGCAAAAGTTTAAGCTTATATCTATGAAATTTTATATAATCGCGTAACCAACACATTAACCTACTAAAAATGTATAATTACTTCATCGAGATCCAACATTAAATACAACTCATTAAGTTCAGTATTAATTAGGTAATTTTTAAAGCTTGAGGTTCATTCGTGTATTAATTGAATACCTTAGAAATAAAAAAAATAAGTGCCCGCTTTGAAATGTCACCGGAAAACTTATTTCGGTACATTTTTGGACTTGTTACGACCATTTAGTTTAGTAGTCATGTCGGATTTTGAAATTTAGATCGCGGTTATCGAATAAAAACGATTTGTAAAACGAAAACAAAAAAAAGTTGAAATTATGATTGAGATATATCTCGATAACTAGACTTTTTTAATGGGTTGGCTTTTGATCCCAATCAAGCCCGGGGAGCAAGACAGAATCCACGATGGAACGAGCTAACCGAGAAGGTGTCTATTCACCCTGGCTTTGAAAATGGACGGGTTATAAGTACTCGGAAATACAGACGCAGGGAAGGAGTTCCATTTCTTTGCTGTGCGCAATATAAAGGATTTTGAAAAGCGCTTGGTGCGATAATTAGGAATAGCAATCAAGAAAGGGTGCTACTACCCGCAGTGCTTCTGGATGTCCGATGGAGATGGCGGTATGAGCAAATGCAGCTCCTGAGCACACTCTGCAAAGTGCATTCTGTAAAAAAACCGTCATACAGTTACTTTGGGATGATAAGCTAAGTGTGAAGCTTGCTCTTCACCAATTTGCTGTGATGAATACCATATATGTTTGGAAGTTTTCATATTTGTCTACATTACCGTATTCATTCCAGTTATCTGTTAAGTGGGTACCAAAATCGTGTTACGCAGTGATCTATTATTGGTCAGTAGGTACTTTCCTCGTTTAATCTGTGATAACTGTCTCTTTTAATAAAATAATTCTTTCAGATGCCAAATAATGACGACCATTTGGTGCAACGGCAGTGATCCTGCCTTTCGCAACGTTTATCCTTAGTTCGAATCCTGGGAGGGGCAGATGTTTGTGTGATGAATACGAGCATTTGTACCTGACTCTTGTGTGTTTATTTTATTTCTATCAATATTACATACCTATGTTTCATATACTTATGTATATTTCCTTACTCTAGCATCCATAACACAAGCCTTACAGTGCCTTCTTTGGGCTAGGCTAATTGAATGTAAGAAATATTATTATTATAATTCATACGTAACTAAATTGCTCTTAATAATTTAACAATATCTGTGTACTCTCAAGAGTCCTTGATATAGTCGGTTCCTTTCATTTCAGATATAAACATGGTCCAACCATTGTTCTATGGGTCATTGTTTAAGCCATAAGAACATTCTTGCATCCGACCCATTCATTTGCATAGAGACAATACATGTCTGTGAAATTTATTATGTGGATATTATCAAAGTTATCAGTTCTGAAGGTGTTCATAAGAAATTTATTTTATTTTGTATCTGTATAGATACAGTATATATATCTACAGAATATCTGCATATAATAATAATATTTTCTTACATGCACACCAATTAGCCTGGCCCAAAGTAAGCACTGTATAAGGCACGTGATATGAATACTAGGGTAACGGATAGACATACATATATGATACAATAGATATGTAATATTTTTAGAAATATATATAAACACCCATGATTCAGGTACAAATGCACGTATTCATAACAAACATTTGCCTCTTCCGAGACTTGAACCTAGAACCAAACAGTGCGAAAAGCAGGATCGCTACCGTTGTACCAAACGGTATTATTCATTTCATCTTCTTATTTTGTCAAAATTCAAATATTATTTTTGTTAGCCGTCTTACAATAGTCACGATATCTTTGGTTTACTGGTATAAATATATGTATATTATTTGCCACTTTTATTTAAAAAAAAATAATAATTATTGAGTATTTTCATACAACTCAATTTAATTTGAAAATTACTCGACTAACATCAAAATATTCTTCCCAAAAACTTCATCAGTGTTTCTAAATAAGAAAATAATTTAGTTATTATTTATTTATATTTCACTTAACTATTAATTAGAAACATAAAAATGTAAAAAAAAACAAAAAAGAGGTCTCTCCGGCGGGGAATCGAACCCCGGTCTCCCGCGTGACAGGCGGGGATACTGACCACTATACTACCGAAGACTTGTTGAACGTGACGAAATAGCTGTATATAAATATATCCGACCTCGCTCGCTATTGCTCATAATTATGACGTCAAGCTGACGCGATGGCAAATGGATGCCTACGGCAGATTGTACCAAAAATAACGCGAACGTGTATTATCATATTTTTAACATCGAATGTATTATACAGTAGATTGTTTGGCAATTAATATTGTTTATAAAGTGTTATCTATAATGAACGCGTTGCTGTGTTATAAATTAAAATGTAACTCATCCTATGTCCCAAGTTGGAACAAATCCAGCAAAATGAAAAAGTCGTCAAAATGGATTGTGTTGTTTCGGAGTTCATCGTGGTCAAACATTGTAACTTGGATTTTTTTATATATAGTCTTTTTTAATTTTTTGGTAATTTTCAATGCTTTTGGTAATTATATAACAAATTTAATAGAAAAATACAAGAAATTTCCCACCTGAGCCCGCCGCCTAACTTGTGAGCCGAGTTTTTCTAGTATTTTCTATAAAAATAATTAATGAAATATTTATTTGCGAAGAACATAGTATATAAACGTACAATATGTTCCACTGTGAATATACAAATTATAATTTGTAACATGTAAATTTTAGTCAACTATTTCCAGAAGATCAATTTCAACATAAAGTTACATTTCAAAATTTAATTAATTAATAAGTCACATTTCAAATATAGTATAGACTATATATCAGATTCTAGTATTTTTATGCATTGAAATAATCTATACATATAAATAAAATTGGCGTGTCTGTTTGTAATATTGAAATAACCGTTTTTTACATGCATATGAAGTAAAAAATGTTATTTTGGTGTATGTTTATACGGTACATACACCAAAATAACATGTTTTACAATTTTTGTCTGTGTGTCTTTCTGTTTGTTCCAGCTAATGTCTGAAATGGCTGGACCGATTTTGCCGGGACTTTTATTGGCAGGTAGCTGATGTAATAAGGAGTAACTAAGGCTACTTTTATTTTAGAAAAATAATATTACTGACACAGCAACGCGTGACTGGGTCAGCGTGTTAAGTACATAACTGATTCATTATAATAATATTTGATTTTCTTCATGTTTGCGTGTTATTATTATAGTAAAGCTAAGCGTATGTTTATTTTTACGGATGTACTAAAAGGTCAGACTTTTATTTTTTATTTGACTTTTGTTTACGCGTATAATCAAATAAAGTAATAATAATCATAATAAAGAAATAATTAATAATATTTATTAAGTAATTATTTGACCTATCAGACTAGTCCCGTCGAAATCAAATTTTGACTTTAACATCATACAAATTTTACCAGAATTTTCAAAATCTATAAAACAAAACTAATGAAAAGATTTAAAATTAATTTAATATCTAAATTTAAAGTTAGAATAGTATAAGCTAAAATTAAAAAAATAAAACAAATTTGTATGTGGATGTATACATTCTTTTCAGCATCCCAAAAAGGTGTAATAAAACTGATTTGAATGATATTTATGAAGAGTATATTAAACAAAAATTTATTTTCTTACTAGCTGACCCGGCCACGCGTTGCTGTGTTATCAATTAAAATGAAACCAATCCTAGGTCCAGCTAAATAAAAATAATCAACAAAATCGATTGAGTAGTCTCGGAGTTCATCGCCGTCAAACACAGGGAATTTTTAAATATATAGATTATAGCAACCAGTTAAGGAAAACCATAGCGCGTTTCCCACAGACCAAGTTACCATCTAGAAATATTATATACAATTAATTAAGTGAAGTTCTTTTTTAGGCAACTTACAAATTTCGGTTGTCTCCCTCCTGCTACTTAACGGTTCAACCGATTCGAACGAATTTTAGCATGAACATACATGATTATAACCTGACGGAGATAGGCTATGTAAAAAAAGTATAGACTTTACCATGGAGGAATAATCACCGAAAGAAAAAATCAAAAGCTGATCACAGCCAAACCGCTGACACTACATTCATGAAATTTGGCGCTAAAAGTTACATCGTGATCGTGACTGATGTGCGAAAAAAGTTTTGAAATCGGACATACCATAGAGGAATAATCACCCTTCAAAAATCTAATTGCTTCGCTCAGTATTTGCAAACAGCAGCATGTATTGTAGACCTAGTTATGTATGGCGTTTATTTACATTAGTTTAAACACATTTCTAAACGAAAGTCGTTGCTAATTAAGGGCAAATATTATTTATAAAGGCTTAATTTGTAAAAGGCTTAATTTGTTATAACTTGTTGGATGGTAATTATTAAAAAAATAACTATACTACTTTCGATTTGTTCAATTAATAAAATTTTATTCGCTGATTTATAATCAAGGCCATAAAAGGAAGAATTATTATTTTTTAATATCCTGTTTTTTTAAGTATATTTTAATAAAAAATATTACTTTTACAATAAAAATTGAGAAACTTACACAAATAGTATTGTCTTAAGTTAATTTTTAAATTACGTGAATACGAAAAGATTGAGTAATGAAATGCCTTCAAGAATTATGCAAACTTCTTTGATTGGCTACTAATGCATGACTCTTGTTTCGATGATGCGATTGGTGTGTCGCAATCGAATGATCTCTTTGAGACTAATTGCTTTAACGAAACCTAGTCTAAGGACTTGACGTTTCTCAATGCAACCATAAAATCGATATATTGAATCTTGTGAAGTAATCGAGTAATCAGTTTTGTCCGATTGCTAGCGTTGCATAGCGTTTAGGGGATGCCCCTGTTCATTAAAGAAACTATATATTTATATATAAACTGTATTTTTTTTTTATTTAACTTACTGCTTATAACCCGTCCGGCTTCAGAGCCAAGGTGAATTCCCAGTGCTTGATTGGGTTTAAGAGATAAAACCTTTGTCAATAAAATACATATTTTTCTACTACAAAAATTCTCCGAGACAAGAACCCACATCCCATTGCTATCCGGGAAGTACGCTTCCAACTAAGACTTGATTTTTGACGTGATAAGGTCTTATAAATCGATGAACACCGGCTGCACCACGAAAAAGTGTAACGTTCCGCCTGAGCCTGAGAGGCACGATCGGCCTAAGCGTTCGACTTGTGGCGCATCTATCTCTATTACACTTCATGAAGTTTTTTTTTTTTTTTTTTTTTTTTTTTTTTTATTGCAGAAAGTTGGCAAACAAGCAAACTGCCCACCTGATGGTAAGTGGTAACAGTCACCTATAATACATGTGGCTCTTGTGAGATTCGCAGCAAAACTGCAACCCCCACAAGAACCACAGTGTACGTTGCCAACTTGTGACATAAGATGTAAAGTCACTGTACCCAGTAATTTCACTGCCATATCTTACCCTTCAAACCGGAACACAGCAATGCAAGCACTGCTGCTTTGCGGCAGAAATAGGTAAGACGGAGGTACCTAAGCAGACGACTCTGGTACAGAGTCTCCCTCCAGTAAATGATAAGTGATAAGTTAATGTGATTATCATTGTTTATTACAACAATTTAATGTTAATTTATAGAAAAAAACTTAATTTTTAATAAGCTCCTTCTTTGAATATATACAAAATAATGATAATTCAGTGATAATTCATAAAAGTATGCAATTTTTCATCAATGTTTTCTTATGACGCTATCTCGTAGAATTATCGTTTCGTAAACTAACTTTAAAGACAACCATTTTTTTTTCTTATAATAATTGCTTTAGATGTCATCTAGCGTAGCGATAAAATCTAGCGTTTAAGTACTTAATAGCAACAATACAATAAGTCTTCAAGTCTTCTAAGCAAGCGCGTCACATCCTAGATCGCATCATCGCTCACCATCAGGCGAGATACTGGTGACGCGCTTGTTAAGAAGACTTGAAGACTTATTGTATTGTTGCTATTAAGTACTTAAACGCTAGATTTTATCGTAACGCTAGATTACATTAGCAATTATTATAAGAAAAAAAATGGTTGTCTGTAAAGTTATTTTACGAACGATAATTCTACGAGATTGCCTCATAAGAAAACATTGATGAATAATTGCATACTTTTATGAATTGAATTATTATCACTGAATTATCATTATTTTGTATAATACAAAGAAGGAGTTAATTGTAAATTAAGTTTTTTTCGTCTTTTTATTATAATAAACAACAAAATACTGAATAGTATGGAACACTACATAAATATTTTAGCCGTTGCGCCATTTTGTTAAGAATTAACCAAAAGAACCTCTTACTATCCTTTCGCTCGTTGTATAATCAAACGAATACAAATGCTTGAATAATAGTTTATGTTGTCAATTTATTTGTTAAAAATAAAACAATAAAATAACAACTCTTTGCTTAAGACTTTGAGTAAAAATTTGCATAACGATAAACTAATGGTGTTCCATTGTTTAAGTGTTGCTTTCTCATTTACTGACAGCCGATTCTATTCATATGTGTTAGATTAATTCATAACATTTGTTGAACGGTTTTGTAATCGAGTTGTAACCGTATGTAATTTGTATTGATTTTGATGAATGGTTAATATGCAATGTTTATATATTTGAGCCGGACTTAAATTTTTGGCTGTTTGATTAGATAAACTGACCCCATTTATCAATATGAGTAAATGTGAGACATCACACACATCTCAATTCAAGTATCTAAAGCACTTTTGTTAGTAAAATCAAATCAACGACTATACTATAACGCCCAGACCACAGCCAATAAACAAAAGTTAGTTTATCCTATATTGTCCCAACCCAATGAATTAAATTGAGACTTTTTGGCGGGAGCGGGAAGCGTCACTATGGTGGTCTTGTTTTTCTTGTTAAAATTTGTGTTGTGGTTGATATTAGTGTGTAATAATGGTGGGTTATTAACCACTAAGTATTTCTGTATATGCACGAGTGTTTGCAAGTGAAACAAAACAATGGATGGTGTCTTTTCGCTCTCTCAAGAAGTCCACGAGAAATTTTCAGTAAAACCCCACATCTTTACTGAAACCTAGGTTAAGGTATTTCACTTTTCATTCATCATCCATTGATAATCATATCATTCATAAATCAACTCTTTAAACAAGAATGGACATAATATGAAGAAATGGCTCAAAGGTCTTTGTAACCCAGCCAAAACCCCTTATAAAAAAAAATGAATTAAATAAAAAAAAAATTCTTCTCATACATAAATAATGAAATACAGACAATTGATAGAACTATAGGTAGTATGAGAACTGGTGCCCGAAGAAGGAAAACCTGTGTTACGGGTCGCCAGGTCTCACCCCCTGGGTTATTCACATATCGTTGTCACAAAAGTACTAAAATAAAAACAGTGTATGTATAAAGAAAGTCGAAACAAAAATCTTATAGCAAAAGGCTAATGTGGAATGAATGAAAATCGAGTCTAAATAATCGAATTGAACTGGTATAACGTTCCAAAAAAAAAGAAAAATCTCTTTAATTAAATAATTTTTCGTATAACTTCACAGCTTAAAAATTCTTTTCGCGCCTTACCCGCCATCTTGTTTTCTGTCATCTGTTACTGCATTCCGTTTCACACTTTAAACTCTTGCCCTGTGAGTTAAAGTTGTTAAGCTATTATTAAATGTGTTATTAACATATTTTAGCTGTGAAGTGTTGTATTTATTTTTCAAATTAAAATCATAATCAGGGTTTTGGCCAGCTTCAACAGCATACTGGAAGTGTTTCCTTGTAGGTTTGACATCAGTACATGAACAATTGCTCTATGATTCATGTACTATACTAAAAAGAATGTTTGGAAATATTGGAGTTAATAAGTTAATTGTAATTTAATAATTTTGTCATTTTAATAAGGTTGTTTGCTTATCTTAAATGAATCTTATAACAACATGTACGTAATTATAAATTTGAATGAAATTGACAAAATACTTTTTAATTAAAATAGCTTTATTAAGAGTTTGAATTTTTTCATGATTAGTACGGTACCTATGCTTTTAACTATGCAATTGGCAATTAATAGGGATTTTTTGTCAGTTAGTAATTAATTTCTGACTTTGTACGTTGTTAACCCTCAACCACTGACGTGTCATTTTATTGCACTACCACTGACGTACGTACAGTATAGGTACGTACGTTACTTTATAGACCTTCTGATGTATCAATAAAGTGTAACTTTAATGATTAGTGCAATTTATTTATTTAGACACATTCAAATGAAATAGGAATAATAAAAAAACAGTAATAATAATCATAGAAAAATATTTATTAATCAATAACCATACCGGTAATCAAAATTACAAAGACATTTTTTAAAAATTTACACAAAAATATTCTCTGAAAATAGGAACTTCTTTTATTGGTTTTATTAATTACTAAGGACGGCTTTAATTAGGAAATAATCACAATTGCTATAAATCATAATATAAAGCACTTTTTAACAACAATTGTTACAGGTCGGTTTTTGACAAACTTGTCAGCCGTACCGCGTTTTGCGACATTTCAGTTTGAAACATATGTACCTAACAAATCTTAATAGTGTCAAATCTGAGAAATTCGCTACTTGTTAGACCTATTTCACTATCCTTGTCCTTGCCTAAGATACGGCCAGTGAGAGATGGGAGCTCATGTGGAAGTTGCGGCGTCGTGTATCTTCGATGTAGGTGTGGCGTTACTAAACTTTTTCCAATTTATTTCTTCGTTGTTGGTACTATTCAATTGAACACTTAATATTTTATAGGTAGATGGCAATGAAGACGAATTTAACTGCTTACCGTTCATTTTATCTGCCGACAAACAGAAATAAATATTTTAAAAAAGTCACTCTAACACTGACGCTACGTACCACATACGTCGAGTAGTCAAACTCACCTGCTTAGGAAAATGGCAGGCGTCCGCTCCCCACTGCCACACACGCGTCACTGGCAACTAGGAAACTACCAAAAAGGACGCGCAGAAATTCCCGCGTAAATTGAAGTTTTGAACGTAAAACCGTTTGGGTGACGTACCACATACGTACGTCAGTGGTTGAGGGTTAAAGATCTTTTGTAAAAGATTATATAGAAGTAAATGTGGCTAGGATAACACAGTTAAGTTGCTTTTATTTTTCAAACAAATTATGTAAATATATACTCTAAGAACACACTTGTCTGTCCGCTCTTTTTTCATTGTATCAATTAACGTTACCATATCAACGCGTTACCGGGTCAGCTAGTCTATAATCTAAGATCACAGTCGTTTGTGTGTTTGTCTCTCCGCCATTTTTCCATTGTATCATGTAACGTTACCATAGCAACGCGTTAATCGCAAGTAGTTCGTCTACCGGACGCTAGATGGCGCTAACGGAAAATATTGAATAATAGAAAAAAAGTTTTAAAGAATTTTGTCCACCCGTGCGAAGCAGGGACGGGCCGCTAGTATATATTCTAAAAACACAAATTTGTTTTTTGTGTGTTTGCCTGTCCGATTTTGTTCCATTGTATCAACGTTAGCATAGCAACGCGTTACCTTAAATTTAAAAAATCACACAAACTAAAGTTACATACATACACGTATGAGGCATGCGTTTAAAATTGTTTAGAAAAAAAATCGTTAATATCCTACAGTACATTCTTTTCATCTTTCTACTATAAGTTGCATGCTAACTAAGTGTTAGGAACAATACAATAGTTACGAACTAAATAATAGTAGTTTATGATACTGTTGCATAATAAGGGTTCTTATAACACAAGTGTGTTTTAAAAAAACGAGCCGTAGGCGAGTTTTTTTATAGTATCACACGAGTGTTATAAGACCAAGTTATGTATAGTGTCATACACTACTTTATCTACTTTCATACTATAATACGTAAAACAATATTGCAAATAAAACGCTGAATATAACAACAAATTTTTAAATGTCAAATGTTGGCGCCAAGGTGCAAATATCGATTGCGCATGCGTGTTGCGTCGTCACGGACTCGTTCATTGAAACCTTTTTAAAGTAGAGGATCAACCTCCTTGGTCCAGATGGAGGTTGTATAGGTGTATCGTTATGATAAAAAAGTTATATTATGTTACAGGTGTCCATACAAGACCTGTATCGTAATGAAACTTTTTTTTTATTATTTTTGGCCTGTACGTAATGTTTGTCATAAGCATTTTGTTTTCAGTTTTAGAATCTTTGTATTATAGTATTAGAGTAGATAAAAACATTTAATAAACTCTCTTCCTTCCGTATGTATTGTAAACAATGGTATAGTAACATATTACTTAACCGATTACGCAGAGGTTACGTTCTACTGCTCTCGTTATAGATACGAGGAAATGTTGGATTTGTGTTATGTACATTTAACGCCATATCATATTCCCAAAAAAAAATAATACAATCGATTTTTAACTTAAATGCTAAGACATAGAGTTCAATATTGATTGGGATATTTTTAGTCACACTATTTTTTTTTTTTATAAATACGTTTAAGTATCTTTATATATTTAAAATATATATAATTACTTTGAGTGGGAGTGTGTTAAGATTTTTTGAAGTTTTTCAAGTTGCAAGTTAAAAAAACGCAGTTTTCAAAGGCCCTTAGGTTTGTATTGTGGATCTAATAAAGGATAAACATACATATATGATACAAATATGTACTTTTCTGATTTTAAGCTGTAGACCAGCGTTCTTTCATCAATGAGCGGAACGTCCTCTCGTATTCGAAATAAACATTTTTACAAATGTTTGGGCAATCGATTAAGATGAAACAGCTATTTAGCTATATAATTTTTGTATATTTTATGCATTTTCAATGCTCTCCCCGAGAGTTTTGGACCGGATTTCCAAAGGTTGCGGGTTCGATTCCCACCTGAGAATTCACTTGTGGCCCGAGTCGATTTTTTCTAGTATTTGTCTATTATAATAATTTATCTTATAAGATAGCATTGAAAGTGCATAAAATATATAAAAATTATAAATACAAATATGTGTAATATGTCTGTATTTCCGAGAACTTATAACCCGTCTATTTTCAAGGCCAGGGTGAATAGGCACCTTCTGGGTTAGCTCGTTCCATCGTGGATTCTGTCATGGCCCCCGGGCTTGATTGGGATCAAGAGCAACCCCATCCTAAAAAAAAAAAAAAAATATTCAATAATATATGTATATATATATGTTATATATATATATATATATATATATATATATATATATATATCCATACTTATGGTTCAAATGCACGTATTCATCAAACAAACACGTGCCCCTTCCGAACTTAGGGCCGTTCGGTGCGAAATGCAGGATCGCTAGCTTTGCATCAACCGGTCGTCAGGATTTTTCTTCAAAACTTCGCCCTTAAACAAAAATGCTTCACATTATATCTTTAAACTTTCCACCACGACCTTCCGTCAAGACCGTTATCACTTCTCGTGACTCATTATCTTTATCCAGGACATATCAAACGTATTCATTTCGTTACACAACATATAAAAATAAACTAAAACCTATTCTATTTTCAACACAAAAAGATCGAAATTTCATGGGCATTTATATTTCATTGTGCAGATTTGAGAATTATATCAATCTGTAACGAAACAATCGAATTTTGACCTTGTTGTTATTCAGAATTAAGTTCAATATCGACGCTATGTTACAGATAAGGCTTTAAGAAGCTGCAGAGCGAAGTGTATCATATCTTGTTCGGCGGAAAGAGTATTTTTACTTGCACATACAAAGAGATAGTGTTTTGAGTGAACGGTGTCAGAATGAAACAATATACGGAAATATTGTTTCGATTATGTAACTATTTTAAAACTTACACTTCGGAGAGTGTAATTAATTATTATATATTTTTATTATCATTATTATGATGAACAACAAGACTTCTTGCGCCATAATTTTGACAGCTCTCGAAATTTTATATTTACAAAACAATAATATTTCTTACATACAAAAAAATTAGCCTAGCCCAAAGTAAGCACTATAAAGCTTTATTATGGATACCAGGGTAATGGATAGATATACCTAGTTCTGTTACAAATGAATATGCATTTTTTTATGAAGTAATGTAATATTACTAAAATTTTCGTACATATAGGTTTATTAAAGTCTCAGCAAAAAATTAAAAAATGTTCTATTAGAAATGGCCACCTTTGGCTTTTATACAGGTCAATAATCTGTCTGGCCACGAATCTATGGATTAAGGCACTGCTTGCTCTAGACATTTTTTAAGAGACTCGATGTCGCCGTGTTGTTTAGAACAGGCGATGTCCTCTAAAACTGACCATAATTTGTAGTCTAACGAGTTGAGGTCTGAGCTAGATGTGGGCCAGTCTTCAGCTTGGATAGCTCGTGCCTTGTGACCAGATGCAGAGACCTGCTGGAAAGTCCACAGTACATTATTGAAAAGTGTATTGCTGAGAGGTTTCACAACACGATCCAAGACTGTCACTTGATACATTTTAGCTGAAGTTTTCTCTCATTTTTCACAAAAGCGTAGCTTTGTGACGCCTTATCCCCGATCTTATATGGTTTTCGACAGAGGAGGTGTTGTTGTATCTGTTGATAGTAAGATATACGAACATGCGGCTGATACCAAGCTTGTTGAAATATGACTTACGGCTCTATACCCACTTTGTGCATGGTGATCACTG
This sequence comes from Calamotropha paludella, assembly GCA_927399485.1. NCBI lineage: Eukaryota > Metazoa > Arthropoda > Insecta > Lepidoptera > Crambidae > Calamotropha > Calamotropha paludella. The sequence continues at coordinate 3,558,637 of OV656822.1, forward strand.
CATTCCTATTTTCTTTAACACCCCATTCCATATCATAATTTGATAATGAACACGAAAAAATATGTGAAATAGCGCGAAATCGAAAGAAGTTTTAAAATAATAAACGCGTTCAAAATTCAAAATAATTATAAAGTTGAAAAAAATGGTTTTATGTAACAGTATTTATGGCGAGACTAGTTACTTATATACTATGTTTAAAGTAAATAAGTGATTTTTATTATTATTACTACTAAAGCGCCCATTTTTAAAACCTTTACGGATTCTGAACTGAAATAAAGTCCTTTAATGTTCCCACACCAACAATGTAGATAAGAACATCGGAGAGTGAACGGGACATTGCTCACTATACGGGTAGGTACACCTCTAGCCACTCCTCTATCGAGATTTATAAACATACATTTATATTCTAATTTTCCTACACTTCGTAGTGACTTGGATCACTTAGGTATGTGATAGTGAGTTCTTGAAAGTGTCTCAGTAATAAACAATCGAATGAGACAAAAGAAATTAAAGATAAAAATTGATTTAAGCAAAATCAAAATCCGCTTTAATCGATTCACGAAATGTCACTGTCACTTTTCCCGCCAATCGGATAACCTTTCCGCGCGGTTGAGCCTCGTGAGTCACGTGACACAGATAGCCTTTGTTGGCCGACTAATCGATTGTTGCATAATCTGTGGCCCAGTGAGCGTGGCTGACAGCACAGCTGGTCGGTTCGAATACTACAAACGGCGTCTGTCTTTTGTTTTCCTGGATTGTTTTTTTTTTACATGAAGTTTCTATCGAAGACAAATGCTAAACATTTTAAAAGTCTTAACGCTATTGCGAAGGTCTTTAAAATGCTTTTATCTCAATAAATCATCCAAGACGTGATGGTTTTCTATGTCATTCTTTAAAATATAGTCATTTCAATGTTGTAAGTATATTTTTTAGTGTTGTTGACGCAAAAACGAAGAGAGATATAAGAATAAATTAATTTCAACGTTATTGGTTTACTAAATTTTTTATAAGCTTAACTACATCATATTTTAGTTAATTTAGTTAAGTAATGCATAACCCGACAAAATATAAAAATAATTTGTCATATTATATTATAAGTTATTCATTCTGCCAACACCCTTACAGGGTGTCACATGTCCTATCTAATTTAAATATTATCCACTTCATACCATATCACTGTGCCAAAGAAATAAAGAATCTAATATCAACAGCAAAAAAAAAAGTAATTTAATTATTCGTATTCTAATTATGTCGAATTCGTCCACATTAGAATAAGGAAGAATAAATTTTAAATAGTTTTTGACCGTTTATTATCTATCTTGAAAAAGCAAATAATACAGATTATACACCCTCTCTGCATTATTTTTAATTGAATGCTAATACCAACTTATTGCACTGAAAACGATTCAGCGCAGAGCTAAGAGGTTCATCGGTGACAGCAAATTGGTGAAGAGCAAGCTTCACACCTCAGCTCATCGCCGCAAAGTTGCCTGTCTGTCGGTCTTCTACAGACTGTACTTTGGAGAGTGTGCTTAAAAGCTGCATTTGCTCATACCGCCATCTCCTTTTGACATCGGACATCCAAACGCACTGCAGGCTACCACCCTATCTTGGTTGCTATTCCTACCTGTCGCACCAATCGCTTTTCAACATCCTTCATAATGCGCACAGCAAAGGAGTGGAACTCCCTCCCTTCGTCTGTAGTTCCGAGAACTTATAACCATTTTCAAAGCCAGGGTGAATAGGCACCTTCTGAGTTAGCTCGTTCCATCGTGGATTCTGTCTTGGCCTCTGGGCTTGATTGGGATCAAGAGCTAACCGATCCTAAATAAAAAAAATTATAATAATACAGCAAATAATTTATTATATACCGATCACAGATATTTTAACATAATTGTGATTATCCATAAACATTGTTTCAGCAATATTTCATCGCATACACTCCATAAAAAAGAATAAGACAAAGAAACAATAAGCAAAACAAGTTTAGCTTTACTTCCTTGTATAATGCACTCAACTTTAAAACACTTTTAAGTAAACGCAATACAAATACCTTGTTTATTATTGCAACATTGAAATTTACATACTACACTGGTAATTATATAATATGATTTAATCTAAATAACTCATCTAGTACTTCATTATATGCGTTAAAATAAGACCTTTTTAATGCCAGGCGGAATGAGCTAACCTTCTGGGTTAGCTCATTCCATCGTGGATCCTGTCTTGGCCCCCGAGCTTGATTGAGATCAAGAGTGTACCCATTAAAAAACACCTTATATTTGCAAAATATCTTACCTACCAATGCGACCTAATAGAACTGATTTTAATTACTTCACATGTAAACAAAACTACTTTACAATAATGTCGCAGATATATTTATTATCTGTGCTACTCCAACTTTAATTAAATTAAATTAAAACCAGATATCATTGCGACAAAATTAACGATTTCCTGTTGACCTACAAATTGTAACAAACGTGGTGTTAATTGTTATACATTTTTATAACAGTGAAATCAAGTTCATGACGAATTGAGTTTATTTTTTTGGAACGATACAAAAAATACTATTTAATCTATGGCAAGGACATTTTGGTGATATTTAAATGGCTCAAAGGTCTTTGTGACCAAGCCAAAACCCCTTATAAAAAGGTGACATTTAAAGGTTATTACGATTAACATTATTATCATTAAATTCTTTACTTTTTCTGTTTTTCCATATAACTTATACCTAGTTCTCTTTATCGAAAAAAATTACATGATAAATGTACCCAAAATTTAAAGTAATTGACCTGAGATTTCTAATTGTATTAACTAATATAATCTTAAATATCCGATCTCCTTCTTAATTTTTTTTTTATAAGGGGTTTTGGCTTGGTTACAAAGACCTTTGAGCCATTTCTTCATATTATGTCCATTCTTGTTTAAAGAGTTGATATATAAATGATATGAATAATAGATTATCAATGGATGATGAATGAAAAGTGAAATACCTTAACCTAGGTTTCAGTAAAGGTGTGGGGTTTTACTGAAAATTTCCCGTGGACTTCTTGAGAGAGCGAAAAGACACCATCCATTGTTTTGTTTCACTTGCAAACACTCGTGCATATGAGAAAAACTTAGTGGTTAATAACCCACCATTATTACACACTAATATCAACCACATCACAAATTTTAACAAGAAAAACAAGACCACTATAGTGACGCTTCCCGCTCCCGCCAAAAAGTCCTCCTTCTTAAAGTCTAAAAAACTATACAGATAAAAAAGTCTCTTCGAAATATACGACCTATTTTTTTTGTCAACAATTTTTCAAAATGGCAATGTGGTATAACTCTAAAAGTTAATTTGTCTTATTTCGACGTGATTCTATTTTAGGAAATAACGATCCATAAGTGTATATAAAAAAGATTCAATGATTTGCTCTATGATAAAAATATAATGCCCTTTGTTGATATTTAGTTAAACTGAACGAATGCGGATATTGAAACTTGCCGGTATCGAAACAGGGTACAGTTGTTTTGTTATATTACTTTTTTATAGATATAGGTTTTATTTAATAAATAATAATATAATAATAATAATAACTTTATTGACTCATTTATTTCTAATAACTATACAACAAGTTATGTAAAATTAATTTTAAGAGTTTCACTATCGTCAGTCGGCCACCCCTCACCGAACTAGGAATAAACCTGTATCTCGGTTGATGAGTAGGAGACAGTCGAAAGGAAGTCTTCTATGCGATGAAAGAAACGATAAAAACTATGGTAACATTTACATGCAGTAATTCCCAAACTAGAGTAAATCTGTTATTTGGGAATTGGAGTCTTACAAAAAACATTTGGATACAAAGCAAGGCTTACATTTTATAATTCTTATATAAGTATACTAAAATGAGTTGAAATACCTATGTTTCATTGTTTTCGTGTACATATGTACTTACGTGGGGCGTAATCCATGAAACTATTGAACCTATTTAAAAATTCTTTCCTCAGCTAAAGTCTATGTTAATGAACATAGAAAGTAAATATTAAATTTATCAAACAGAAGTCTGGACCAGACAACTAGTACTGGAAAAATTGGTGCTATTTATTTAATATTATATACGTAAAAATAATTACGTTTAAAAACTTGGGATTTGGAAAATTTGTCTTAGGGCAACATAATAAATGAGTGCTTCCGTTTTTATAATACTGTTTTATCTTTCTTTTCAGATCCATGAGCACATGACGACAGACGAGCTCAGAAACGTATTCCACGTAGAGCACCACAGTTTAGTTCCAGATTACCACTTAGTCAGCCTTACCCACCATCTGGCGAGGCGGAATATCCCCACCAGCCACTCCACCAACTCCCATTCACCAAATCCCTCGAAGATACCTCACGAAAAGACCCAAAGTAGACCATGGAAGACGGAGACCAGCCCACCATCGTTACTCAATGATGAAATGTTCGTGAAAGCTAAAGAGTACATCAAAGATGTTGACATTATAGGTGATTTGAACAATACAGTTAGTTTGGAGTTTGGTATGTCGAATTCTAGTGAAGTTAGTGATGGAAAAAGTGATAGTGATGAAGAAAAAGTGGCAGAAGACATTGACGAGAACGTGCACAAAATTGAAATGGACGCGTTCGGGAAACGCTTGAAATTAGTGTTGAAAAAGCAGGACGGTCTTTTCAAAAAGGATGGCTTGAAGGTGTGGAAGGCGATGACGAATGACTCGCAACCCCATGGGGTTGACTACGAGGAGTTGACTACGGTGAGTGTTATATTTATAATTTACATTTATAAACACGTTATTTTTCCAGGTATCATTCCAGTGCTGAATTTACACATTTGCCGATCCAAAGCTATAAAATTTTTGCCGCCCCTACTGACCTCTTAAATTTGATTCACTGTTCACAATAGCGTTAATTCCTTTTTTAGGGAATAATCTAATTTCAAGATTATTTTTACAACTTTTTGGGTATATTTTTAAGCTAAGAAAAGCAAAGCTTTGTTTTAACTGCACTATTACTGACTTTTTTTCTGTACCAATAATCTGGACCAATTTTGCCGCCCCCTAATTTGCCGCCCTAAGCTTCAGCTTTTTCAGCTTCTATGGTAAATCCGGCACTGTATCATTCCATTATTTTTCAATGCCGATGTTATGTAACATTTAGATATTTCAATAATTTGATAAATACAAAAACTGATTGACCAACATTTAAGCAATAGCAAATACAATTATTCTAATTTTTTTATTGACCTTTAACCTCGTCGCAATAAAACCTTTTTATAGAGCATGCGATGACAATTGAAATGATATCGAAATCGACTCGTGAATTCAAAAACGTGAAATTAAAAATTGACAACTAAAAAATAAGGTTAGCATTGAAAAAAGTTTGACTTTGTACTAATTCAATAATAAAAAATGGATAATAATTCTGACCTTGACCTACTTAGATAAAAGCTAAAAGCTTTTTGCTTTCACAATTCTAAGAGTTATTCTATCTCACAATAAAATGTTTAATTTATAGTTATAGAATGCCTCATTTTAAATATTGAATGTTATCTATACAAGTTGACAAATAATTAAAGTGGTTCTTCTTTTTTACCGACAATGGTCAGTCCTTCGTCTGATTATGGCATCTCGTTGGAGTATTGATGTTTACGGTTTTTTAATTCAGTTTGAATAAACTTCCATATTTTTCTTATGTATTAATATTATGTAATTTTTCATTTTCTCCAACCAACATATTTTTTCGTTTGTTTTCCGTAGAATGCCGTGACAGAGTGGTAAACCGAAATGTGGTCTCCACAGAAATAGGCCACTCTGTCACATATTTAAAAAAAACAACTTTAAAAAAAGTATTAATATTTGCCGCAAAGGAAACTTTAATTAGTCCTAATGACAACACAGATGCAATTTCTTTTAAATTCCACACAGAAAACACAATTATGGATAGTTCAAAAACCAAAAACATAGAAAAACGTCGTTTCACTGTCGGTAAAAAAGAAGAACGACTCAAATAAAATTATAAAATTATGTAAGGAAATGTGTATAGAAACCGGTTTCTCATTCATTGGAGTTCAGTAATCGTCACCGTCCGTACTCGTTTATTGCATAAGCCAGAAGCGTCTTTAGTCCATGTAGATTCCGTGTACAATCATTACCCTAGCGCCCTCTAGTAAGCACGTGGTCAAAATGGAATGTATACAAATAACAGCACATTAGCACAAACTGTCTAAATTTCCCAGTGGATAATAGATAAATTTAAAATAGATTAAAGCAATTGACCAGTTCTGGATGCTGTCTGACTGTATTTAGAATTATACAGTTTAAACAACCCTAACAAACCAAAAATAGATGTTAGTAATATCAATCAAGGAAATTCTAAAAAAAAGCGAGTTCTCACTCGATCAGCTAATCAGTAATTTTTTATGGCGCCTGTTTTTTACGATTTCCATTTATTGAAATTGAAGAGATTAAAAGTGCTCGTCGCCCCGTAGCATCGCGGCGTCCGTGTTTAACGCAAACTCTGCAACATAGGTAAAGACGCCCCTGCTACCAGCTAAATACTTAATACTGCACCTAACTGAGAACTATATTATTCTATTAGATGCATAGAATTAAAACTTCAAAATTAGAACGGCCTTTTGGTGCAACGGTAGCGATTTTGCCTTTCGGTCCGGTCCTGGGTTCGAATCACGCAAGGGGCAGATGTTTGCATGATAAATATGAGCATTTGTACCTGAGTCATGGGTGTTTATATATATTTCTATGAATATTACATATCTATGTATCAAATATACACAAGCCTTACAGTGCTTACTTTGGGCTAGGCATATGATATGAATGTGACAAATATATATTTTTATTTACTATTTTGAAGGATAAAAATAGGTTTTGGCGATTGTAAAGGCAGCGTTTTTATGTAACTGGTTGTAGAATATTTTAAACTGAAGATATTAATAATGCATCATGCCGTCTTTTGATTACAGCTCATGTAAAAGAGCCGAAAATTTGCTTTTATTAAATAGTTTTATTTGGAAATATTTAGTCTTTTTTTTGGATTAGGTCCCTTTACTTTTAATGGCGCGATATCCCTACTAATATTACAAATGTGAATGTAAGTTTGTTTGTTATGCTTTCACGCAAAAACTACTAAACCGATCATCATGAAACTTCGTACATATATTCTTGGAGGTATTAGAAGTAACATAGGATACTTTTTAATAAAAAAAAAATTGCGGGCGAAGCCGCGGTTAAAAGTCAGTAATTAATATTCCTCTTAAACCCTCGTGGTAAGCTTATTGTTTGTGTTACGACTGGGTCCACATCCGTAGAACCTAATTCAGCGAGGATCGAACTGGATCTGCTTGGGTTAAATCTGACATCTCAACCGATGGCTACGACCGCCTGGAATGCGCGTCAGAATAACTGAGTCCTGTTTCTGAGGTTTTACAATATAAAAAGGTATCTGGTGGAAGAAATATCAATTAATCTTTTTCCCACACGTAAACGGTGTTTTCGTTCCTAACCATTGTTTTACCTTGCATAAAATCATGACCTAGATTGCTGTAGAAACCAAGGTAATGGTAGTTAGCAATTAACTACAATGTTCAGAAAGAAATTGAAAAGTGCGAGCTGATGAGGGGACTTGGAGACAATGTGATGCGTCATCAGTTTATATCGAAGACAATTAATAGACCACTAGAAAATCCACAAAATAATATCAACACTAATATTATAAAGAGGAAAGATTTGTATTTTTGTATGTTTGCAATGAATAAACTCAAAAACTACTAAGCAAATTTTAAAAATTCTTTCACCATTAGAAAGCTACATTCACGCTGAGTAACATAGGCTATATTTAATGCTAGAAAAAATTTAAAGAATTTTGTCTACCCGTGCGATACCGGGTCGGGCTGCTAGTAAAAAATGAATTTAATAAGTTATCTCTATTTTTCGGAAAGGATCTACCTTTTTACGCAGACGGGTCTAGGTTTTATGCTCGCTGAAAAAATGAAGTAAATAAATAAAAAATCGACTTCCATTGTTTGATTTTCGAAATTTAGCGTTGTTTCGAGATTCAAAACATTTTATAATAATTCATGATATAAAATTGGATATTTAAATAAAACCACGTGTATCGTATTATACAGATAACGAGATGTGTGAAAGAAGTTTTGTAAGGGAAGATTAATGCACGAAACAAACCCAATGATAGTAGTTCTAACACTGTCTTTATTACTTAGGAACTATCAAATTGATGTAGCAGCCGTACGGATATTAGGTATAAATGCGTGAATATAACAATAAATTAAATATTATTTAATGTGACCTAAATAGCAAGTCATTCCTTCTGTTTTGCAGAAAAAAGCGCGTGCGAGCGCTTACCAGCGCTGAAAAACAGACTATACAGTTTTCGGCCAGGACATGTTTGCTAACTTCAGTTGCGCTGGCACAATCCGCTATTTTGCTTATTAACTTACAAGCGCTCACAAGCGCTTTTTTTCTGCCAAACACAAGGAGTGACATTTCATGTACAACATATTATTTCTGTTCGGTAACCCGTACACCACGTGTAGTAGATAAACGACACGTTTGTTTTACTTGACTAAATGTCAGAATCAAATATAAAAAACAAAAATAAACGCTTAGTTTATCTGGCAAAAAAGTATTATTAATAAAATCGTAGCTTCATTAGAAAGTAGAATGTCACTGTCATTGTCAATTGTCAAACAGTATCGTTTAGAAATTCATTAGAGTTTGTGTTAATCCAAATTTAAAGTGATTAAAAAAAGGATGCTCTGTGTTAAAATATATGTATAATCCAGAATATGTTGCATGGTACCCACCAATCATACGATCCCGGAAAATTATATGAAGATTGAAAACAATTTTCTTGTTCTTTGCCCTTTCCCACGTTAGGTGGGGTCGGCTCTCCTTATCCTTCGGCGCCAGGATAATCTATCCTGAGTTGTCAGGTAGGGTGATTGGGATTTCCTTATAAGATTGGCCATACAGGTCCACCAGGTTAAGAGCGGCCGTCCTCTTTTCTTTTTGCCTTCCGGGATTGACAGTGCTTTGTGAACGCCATGCTCGCTGTCTCTACGCATGACGTGGCCGTACCACCGTAGGCGTGTTTCGGTGAGTTTTTCAGAGATTGGGGTGACTTTGAAACTACCTCGGACATATTCATTTCGGCTACATGCAGCTCCTGAACATGTGTCTCCTTCACTGTCCAACATTCCGCCCCATATAGCATCGCTGGCCTTACTGCTGCCTTGTACGATTTCCCTTTAATGCGAGTAGAAACATTGATAGCAATAACTTGACAAAAAAAACATAAATGGAATGTATTATCAAAAGCAAACTACTGGATTATTTTAAACAAAATAAAATAATGTTAGGTTAGCAACACTGACTGTTACCTTAATATTAATGGCACATGCTGTGACTATATTTAAGTAGAGTTGCATGTACATAATTACTGTAATATTTTTTTTGTTAAGCATAAAAACATATTAACTAAAAAAAAATAGTCCATCTTCGTCTAGGTCTTTGCCTTTGCCGTCTGTCATACAAAAAAAAAAGAAAAAGAGCTCTAGCTATATAGGACGATTACAGATACTGAGTAAATATTTTAGGTGCCTTCCTAAATATTGCTCGGCCACCAATCCCATGACCTAACTTTTCGAAAACGGCTTAATCTATGCAATCATAACGTCACAATTACTCTGCTATTAAGGTCCTACTACCCTTTTTACGTGATATAAATGAGAAAATATTAACATAGTTGATTAAGAAAAGCGATTTCAATTTATGTACGTACCTATGCTGTTACTGTGACGAAGTTATACAACTAAGATAACTGAGACTCAGGGTTGTCACTCTTATATTTTATTTTGATAATAAAAAAATAATTATTCATAAATTTACACCTATTAGCCTAGCTCATATTAAGCACTGTAAAGCTTGTTATGGTTACTAGAGGTAAAAAAACCGTTATGAGGCTTATGATGCAAAGGCTCTTACAGAATTGATGATTATTTGAAGGAAAAACGGCGTGAAGTAATAATCTTTGCTTTAAGAACTATACTTCAAATTAATATTATGTAAAGTAAAATTTTCTGATACATTTTTACAAGTGCTAGAAAAGTTTCCTTAATTTAAAAAAAAATCTGTAACAGAGCGGCTTCCTCTCGGTACGAGGTCTCCCGTTGTTAGGACTAGAAGGACCATTAAGACATACGAAGCCATGGCATAGTTGACTTTCATGAATGCATTGTAAATGTTTAAGCATTATAACTTTTAATTTATCTTTTATCTAGGTTAACGGTAGGGTAGGGTCTTTCTATTCGGGTTAGTACTCTTCGAATTGAGCTACTAAACCTTAACAGACCCTTCGAATTATTCCAAGTCTTTCTTAACCTGACGCCAACGCCATCTCCTCATATTTAACGTACTATTACCTACACAATCGATTTTTTTGCTTGTACACACCCTTCACATTAGATAAAGACGCCTCTGATCTTTCACCTAGTTATTTTTCATTAGCTGTGACAACCCTACTGATGATGCTCATTGTTCACATCAGTAACAAAAAGCAGAGTAGCAGCCAGTGAAAGCAGTTCCCACACGCTTATCTAACGCTCGCTGAGAACGGGCCCGAGAAGCCTCAAATGTACACACCTTCACGAGTCACGAAAAACTATTTCGTCTTTTTATGTGACAAACAAGTGACAACTGTCATCTGAAATAAACAAACTTAATAGAATAATAATAATAATTTTTATATTCACACTTTGGCTTATTAGCTTAGCCCAAATAAGCACTGTAATGCTTGGGTAATGGATACTAAATTAACGGATAGATATACATAGATATGTATTATTATAAATACCCGTGAATTAGGTACACGTGCTCGTGATCATCTCACAAACATCTGTCACTTTCGAGATTCGAACTCAGGTTTGAGTTAATCACCAATCATCTTATAGCCTTTGCTAAAGGCAGTTTAGTTTGATTTGCATTTATTTAACGTATTAAAGATATGTTACATTTCATTTTATTAATCAGTATCAGAGTCATAGGTATTTATATATATATTTCTATAAATATTACTTATCTATGTATAATTTATGTATGTCTACGGGTAACTCTACTATCGACTTTTTGGCGGGAGCGGGAAACGTCACGTTGATGATTTTGTTTCTCTTGTTAAAATTTGTGTTGTTGTGGGTATTAGTGCGTAATAATGGTGGATTATTAACCACTTAGTGTTTGTGAACATACAAGAGTGTTGGCATGTGTAACAAAGCAGCAGAAGTTGTCTTTTCCTGTTCTCTCAAGAAGTCCACGAAGAGGTTTCAGTAAAACCCCACACATTTACAGAAACCTAGGAAAAAATATATTTTACTGTTCATTCATCATCATTAAATTAAGCGATTATTCAAGAACTGGCAATTATACTTACTTGACACTGGCTAAATGCACAAAACGTGCAAGCCACAAATAAAAAAAAAATAAAAAACCCTTGGTGCTTACCAACCAACCGTGCTTACTTTGGGCTAGGCTAATTGGTGTGAATGTAAGAAATATCATAATTAATTGTTAATAATAGCGTAAAGAAAAATGGTTAAGAAATACCTTATTATATTAAATTAGGTATATAAAACGCAATATTATCAGGAATCCTCTTTTTTGCAGGCATAAATTCCTTAAAAACATTGACATTAACAAACTGGAAAATTGCTGGATGTTGAATACTTGTCTTAACTAGGTGAAGCTCGGTTTGAAGCGTAAATAATTAATGAACTGAATGAAGTAAATAAACTTGTTTCGATCAACAAAATGCTCTAAATATATTTGCCTTTGATATTGGCAGTAACTTTCGATTACAACTCGAACCCTTACCACGAGTTTTGTAAACTATAAAAGATAAGTGATATATTTAATTCTCACGCTAAGATAATTCAAGGTAATTTTACAAGAGAAAATATTTTATGAGTTTTTTTACGCCAATAATCCGGTAAACGCGACTTACTTAAATAAAATATAAAATATTGTTTTTTCTTTTTGTAAAAAAGCGTTTCAGTAATTTTACTCGCATAGTTTTGTTATTTTATTTCCATGCAATAAACGCATTTATTGTTATATTTTCATAAATATCATTATGAATAAAGTTAAAAATGTACTAACATGTATTCCAGTCTGCAAATTCCGGATTCATCAAAACAGTAAAGTCTATAATAACACTTTACCGACTTTTTGCTTGGGGATATCGTCTTAATTTCTATTTTCATAATGTCACTAAACATTCTAATAAAAAGGCACAAATTTATTATACATTAATATGATATATTACAGGTTAGGTTCGATTTCTTTTTATTCTTTACCAGCCAGTATTTTGTCTTAAGTTTTTATACTTCCACGCCTATCACACATTAAAAAAAATGTTATTGCCGGATTCAGGATGGCTGAATGGCTTTACCGCTCCAGTAAATAAGTCGAAACGTCAGGATTAAAAAAAATATATCGCGTCATGTGTCCCGTAAAAGTAGGTTTATTTAAAAGGTAAGCGATTTTTTTTATAATGATTACTGATAAGCAAAAAGTTTGTATTACGAGTGGGCTTACTTTTTTAGTCAGTATCGTACTACTGACTAAAAAAGTACTTCGGCGCGATTCGAACTTGCTCCTCTTGATTCAAAAGTCGATATACCATCCGATGGGTAACTAAGCTTCATTAATACATTTAATAAGTTTCTTGAATGTATATGTTAAATATAAATAAATGTTGAAAAACCCTTTTATATATAAATTGAATATATCTTTTTCTTAGCAATTAAAATGCTATAACTTTTAATGTAGAGAAAGTACTTCGAAGAAATTCACCGTAGATGACATTCTACCCACTGACTTACTTGTAAAGCGAGCCCGAATTAATTATTAATTTTCTCGTCATTGCAAGCTTTTTATAGCTTTAATCAGTCTATGATCGTATTCGTACCGCTCAAGAATGTTTCCTCACATATACAATTTACGGTCTTCAGGTCACGAGCGTATCTTCTATAGTCTGTTCATTCTAACTTGTCCTATTTGGTAAACAATCTTGGCACAACTTTTAAACGAAATTGCTTATTTAAATAATAACAAAATCAATAATCTATTACAACAAATCGTTATTTTAGACTGAAACCTATTGAAAATAGTTATCAGTTGATTTTTAATGCTGCATTTTTAATAAAAAGGAGTGCCACGATTGTGTAAAAAATAGGACAAGTGAGAATAAACAGACTGTAGACAGGCGCGTCACATCCTAGATCATATTATCGCTTACCATCAGCCGAGATAACGGTCAGGCGCTTACCTACTTTTATTTACTTTGCTTTTTATTTACTACTAGCTGACCTGGCGAACTTCGTACCGCCTTAGCGTAGCTTTGAATTGAATGACGTTGACATTTGTCAGCGCGGTTATCGATGTGGTGTCACAGAGTACCACAGATTTTTTGTTTTAAATTGAATGACGTTGACATTCGTTACGTTATATTTTTCAATCTTTCTGAGAGATTTTCTTTATATTTTTTTCCGTAAGAACCTTGTACAGAGTATTAGAAAACTACAAAAAAAAAATCAGCCAAATCGGTCAAGCCGTTTTCATGTTATGTCGTGACAACGGAAAACGGGTTTCATTTTTATATATATAGATAAAAAATATGAGAAGTAAAGCTTGCAGAAATATAGTATATCAAAAGACAAAGACTAAAAGACCCCGTGGTAGGGGTTTCATCTTGGACCCTCATGCCTCACCAAACCAACAATGCCGACAGCCTTGAGGGAAGGTTGGTGACGCCCTGAATTCTATCGGCATACTGTTCATTTAATCTAGAATATGCAATACTACGAGTACAAGGTTTCGCGATTAAAATTATCGATAAATATCGAATTGCTTGTGAATCGGTCCAATCGACTTTATTTGGTGCAACGGTAGTGATCCTGCCTTTCGCACCGACGGTCCCGGGTTCAAATCCCGGAAGGGGCAAATGTTTGTATGATGAATACGAGCATTTGTACCTAAGTCATGGGTGTTTTTATATATTTCTATGGATATCACATATCTATGTATGATATATGTATGTCTATCCGTTAACCTAGTATCCATAACACAAGCCTTACAGTGCTTACTTTGGGCTAGGCTAATTGGTGTGAATGTAAGAAATATTTATTATTATTATTATTATTATTATTATTCAATCACATTCAACGCATTTATTTTGTAAATTATTCAAAGTATACCTACCTAAATAAGACGATTTTATATTTTTAAAAGGAGGCAGTGTTTTCGTTATAATAATGTTACCTAGTTGCACCCGATTGTATGAAAGGTCTGATGAGAGTTGAAGAAGCCAGAAATGTATGTCAGGATCGTAGAATGTGAGAATTTGTGATCTCTGCCTACACTTGCGAAAAAAAGGCGTAATTGTATATACTAGCGACCCGTCCCGGCTTCGCACGGGAGGACAAAATTCTTTAGATTTTTTCTATTATTAAATATTTTTCCGTTAGCGCCATCTAGCGTCCGGTAGACAAACTACTTGTGGTTAACGCGTTGCTATGGTAACGTTATTGATACAATGGAAAAAGAACGGACAGACAAACACACAAAACACTGTGATCTTAGATTATAGATTAACATTTAGGATATTTTTATTTAGAAAAATGTTCAAAACGTGTCCACTTGAAATTTTCTAAAGTCAACGCTTGAGATACGTCACATAATTATTTAAAATGTCGTGCGATACCGATTCTCGCTTCTAGTGTGATAAAAAGTTTTTCTGCCAACGATTCTTTCACACTTTCATGGAAATTCTCTTTGGTTCCCATAAACCATACAATACTGGTTTCATGTCAAAAGATGTTTTTTACAAATATTTTCACTATCAATTGAAAAAGAATGCATAGCCGTTTGTTCATTGTAATAATCGTGGAAAACTAACGTATGTACGCTACATACGTTTTGCATACGACACAAATCACCATTAACTTAGTGTGTCTAATGAATGTAATTCAGCTAGAATTATGTTGATAATATTTTAACGGATTATTTCTATATTTCAATGTTAAGAGACCCCCGCACACGAACGATTTTTTAATTGTTTGTTTATTGTCCATTTTCATCACCGTTTTTTAGTTTTAATGAACGCACACGTTTGATTGTTTATCATCCATTGTTTATCATATCCAATTTGATGACGTGCTTCCCTTCTGACTGATGTAGCTTCGAATGTAATTGTATATCTGTACCTATAATCAAAATTCCGTGGTGTTTGACCGCGATAAACTCCGAAAGTAATCAACGGATTTTGATATTTTTTTTTTCATTTTGCTGGATTTGTTCCAACTTAGGACATAGGATAGGTTACATTTTAATTTGTGATAAAAAAATATTGCAAATTATAATAACTGAGCCACAGCAACACGTGGCCGGGTCAGCGGGTGGCAGTCCCACCTAAAAATAAATACAGAGCCGAATCAATTTAATGTAGTATTTATTTCCTATTAAAATTATCAAGTAAAATATCTAGTTATGTTATTTTAATTAAGGGCCTGTACTGATTCGTTGTCGTTTGCCTATTTTCCCATTGGTCCTATTGAGTGTGTAATTAAAGTGTGTTTTTTACTATGGGATACGGTTGAATGAATCGGACAAAAGTCTGTGGTATGTAAAGACCCTATGAATGCGATTTATAGTCTCGTGGTAACAGTTTATTATGTAACCGATAGTGAATTTAATATTATTGCTTTGTAGAGCAATGAAATACATAAAATTTAGTTTCATGATTCCCAGTTCCATTCAGTTTTAGTATGCAAACCTTGATTGTATTAACTTACTATATTAACTTGCAGCAAATTTCTTATTTATATCTCTTTATGCTAATAGATGTATGTCAAGCTGGGTATAACTTGTAAAAAAGATATCTGTCATCGACGTAAATAACTCGCGAAAAAGCGCGGCAAAAATTAAATTGTCATTTTCGGCGCGCTTTTCATGACAGTTAATCCTTACTAATACTATAAATCGGGAAAGTGAGTTTGTTTGTTTGTTTGTTTGTTCGTAACTACTGAACCGATTGCTTTGAAATTTTGCAGACGTAAAGATAAAAGTCTGGATTAAATAATAGGGTACTTTTCATCCTGGAAAAAATTGATATTCCCGAGGAAAAACAAAAATATTCTTTGCTTGATTGATGGATTGTAGATGGCGCTGTGTGCCGTTTAAAACAACGTAAAATATTATAAACAAACGAATATAAACATGTAAATTTAGAAGCTAAATGATACGATAATGAATCCCCGAAAATGAGGAATTCCCGAGGGATGACGTACAATTTGTTTTATCGTCTAAACTGTTTTTTTTACATCTACTTATATGTTGCAAACGAATATGAACATGTAAATTTTGAAGCTAAATGATACGAAAATGAGGAATTCTCGAGGGATGACGTACAATTTGTTTTATCGTCTAAATTGTTTTTTTTACATCTACATCTACTCTAATATAACCGAATTCCACGCGGGCGAAGCCGCGGGCAGTAAGCTAGTTAGGATATAATTCCGGTCGCCATGTTTTTTCTTGCTCGTATAGTCAAATAGATTTTCAATTATTGCAAAAACGTTTAAATATAACACAAAAAGTCACCAATAGCGACATTAGCATTATATTTATAGAAAATATCGTACTATCGATGTGCAACCTTGTAGGTAAGGTACAGTCGAAGAGAAAATTTGAAATCTTAACAGATTTTTTTTAATTTAGAATTGGTTCGCTCTTGATCCCAATCAAGCCCGGGGGCAAAAACAGAATCCACGATGAAATGAGCTAACCCAGAAGGTTAAGATTCAACTTGGTTTTTTGTTATTTAAGATGGTCTACATTTGATGGTGCCATCTAACGTCCGGTAGACGAACTACTTGTAGTTAACGCGTTGCTATGGTAATGCTATTGATATAATGGAAAAAGAGCGGGAAAAAGAGCGGACAGACAAACACACAAACCACTGTGATCTTAGATTATAGATTCGTTATTTGGTATCCGTGTTGAAAAATTGTTTCGTTATTTTAAAAAATGACGTGAGTTGAATGAGTGAGTTTTGAATTATTATTTTTCTATGTTTGTGTGTATTAACGATCAATCACAAAGTCTAATATTTATAATGTAGATATTCCCCTTATTTTGTCATTTTATTGGCGTAATTTTATAATGCCTTATTACAACTTATTAGCTGGTAATGAAATTATAAATATTAATTTATGCCTTTTGAGTTTATGCCAAAGTAAATTACGAATAATAAAATATGTGAAAGAAAAGTTTTCCATAGATATTATGTAAAACAAGGCCATGACAACGTCAAAAGATGAGCCATATGGTGTTTTTTCTTAGGAAAAATGACTGATCTTATTTACGATAACAAAATTAAGGGAATTAGCTAAATTAACGATCACTTTGAAGCGCACCTGTTGAATTAATGGCTCACTTAATTTATGATCTGTAACAGACAGTTATGCGCCATAAATAAAGTAAAATGGAGCTATTGAATAATCTAAAAGTTTCCGCAGAATATATAGGCAAAAGTTTATTAATCTGTGATGAAAATTTGCTATTTATAATAAACTGTACCGTCTGGGATTAAAGATGAAAATCGATTGATTTACCACCGGATAAGTTGATCTGCCTTTGATTGTATTTACCTATTTAAACATCGAATACTTAAATTTACTTATTGAATATTCATCTACATTTAAATGGTTAATGGTAACAAACTTTACATAAATCTGTTTTTATTGACAGAACTTATTGTGTATTTTTTTTGATTAATTTGGAACAACAAACATTTGAACAAGGAGACTGCATAGGAACACATAGTAACTTAATCGGTTCATTAAAAATTTGTACAGGCAACACCGTTATCTACAAATATTGGTACGACGTAATTGCTTAACACATATTTGTTAATAATATTCCTCATTTATAATTATTAAAAGCTTTACAACTAGGTCTGCAATGCCTGCTGCTGTTTTCAAATACTGAGCGAAGCAATTAGATTTTTGAAGAGTGATTATTCCTCGATGCTATGTCCAATTTCAAAACTTTTTTTGCACATTAGTCACGACCACGATGTGAGTTTTGGCGCCAAATTTCATCAATGTAGTATCAGCGGTTTGGCTGTTATCAGCTTTTGAATCTTCTTTCGGTGATTATTCCTCCATGGTAAAGTCGATATTTTTTTTACACAGCCTATTTCCGTCAGGTTATAATCATGCATGTTCATGCTTCAATTCGGTCGAATCGGTTGAACCGTTAAGGAACAGGAGAATTTGTGAGTTGCCTAAAAGAGAGCGTCGCTCAATAATAAATCTTACATGCTATTATATTACTACTAGTAATTATAATTAATAAAGATTCACTTAAGAAGGTGGCCCTTTCTTCGTCTGTATTAATTTACCTAACTTATTTATTGGATCAGCTTCAATAATGCAATGTCTGTTACGCCATAACTTCCCGAGTTCTTAACTGATTTTAATAATGTTTGTGTGGAATCGAAACAACACATTTAGGAACAGATTGAGCCCAAATTTTGAAATTCACAGAAATAAAAAAGTTATGACTAAAACACATTGGCTCTATGGGCTCTCCCATTGAAAGAGCGCTTTTTGAAAGTTTTCATTGTTACGGAATTTTAAAATTTACTAAACATTATTGAATTTTCCTGTTTTTAGTATTACGCCCCGCTCCAATATATGCTGCTAGCGAAGCTTTATGCTTAGCCACTGTATCGACCTAGTTTATTTCTACTATACAACAAAAATGTTTATAAAATGTTGACTTTTTTTTTGAGATCAGACAGTTTTTTTATTATTAATCAGATATAAAAATACATGACAACATCGTATGGGTGAATTTCAACAGTTAATTTTTTTATTGCGGTGAAATTTCTTATAAATAAGATTAAAGATGGTGTCGCTTATTCGTTACATATTGTGTGCGTAGCTTTCGTTACCTGAAAATTTTTAACCTTCAATGCGCTCAAGTATAAATTCAGTTATATTCTTCCGACTGTTCACGTTGGAAATAAAAGTAGCTATAACCTAAATAACCCAAAAAATATTAATAATACTAGAGAAATTAATCTTAAATGTGAAAATAGCTACAAGAATGTTTTTTTTGCCTTAACCATTATTTTTAGCTAATTCACTGTAATCCTAATCAAGAGAATCTATATAGATGATATATATTATCTCGTCTGTAATCTACCTATTTGATCGAAAATTAATATTAAAACCTATAGTAACGTTCCGCACTACCGATTTCATCCGTGTCGCATAAATTTTGCTGTCGGGAAATCCACCCATAATTTAGTGTCTGTGCTTGTCTCCAAGTCAATTTTGAATTAAGAATAGATAATAAATTCTTTTTAAAATAAAAATCAATTATGCAAACAAAACACGACTGGCCATTCGCATATAAAAACTATTTGGTTTTTAAATTAGAATATTGTTCTCTTATTTTAAATGGTTTTTGCTATTATGTGGTTTGAATATGGATCGTTTTTGAGTAATTTTAGACATCACGTCTTATCGCGATACAAGTTCCAGTGTAGAAAAGAGACGCCGCTATGGACCGCGTATATCGGTGTCCCACTTTCACAATCGAACTTGCATCGTTCTAAGAGATCGTGGTAGGCATCAGGCCTCCTTTTTCCATACAAAATTACTAATTAAGGTAGTAGTAGCCTTACTGATCCGGTATGAATTAAACAGCCACTTTATATGCCCAATGGTTTGTGTTGTAGAAGAATCTCTTAATATTTCGTACTTAATGAATAGCGTGTTCGGTTTATAATTGTAGATTTTAAGCAACTTTAGTAAATTATTTATTTATTAAATTAGAATTTTATTGATTTGATTCTCAATTATTTTTTTTACATAATTGTTTTAATGATAACAACATCCTTTTATTACATTATTATTTTGACCAAGCGCCAATACTGGATGGGTCCTCATTATAATGAATAGCAACAAAGATAAAAAAATACTTACCATCTACGTCTACCCATCATCTACCCATCATATCAACATTTATTAAGTATTATAATAACAACTTTTTGTATTTTTCTTTTGACATAGGTTCACCTACATCTTTATATATATAATTCTTCTGTGAGTGTGTATGTCACTGAACTCCTCCTAAACGGCTGGACCGATTTGAATGATTTTTTTTGTGTGTGTTCAAGTGGATCTGAGAATGGTTTAGATTCACAAATCAGCCCGGCAGATGGCGCTGCAGACGGTATCTAGGTTATTTATCTATACTGCAAAAATAACAGGCAGGACAACGTCTGTCGGGTCCACTAGATTTTATATATTTTTAGTAATTTTAGGAATCCTAATATCAACCTGATTCCAACACATTATTTTTTCTAATATTTCTGCCACCCGTGCCCACCCACCGTCAGGGTGAGGGCTGCAAAATCGGTGTTTCGCACAACCCTAGGCTGAAAACTGTACACCTAGCCCAGATCCTATCTTGCTGCTGCACACAGGTACATCTTCTATTGTGATCGCATTTTTTTTATATTAAATTTATGAGTTGTACTTGTGCGCTGTGTCAAATAAACTATTATTATTATTAAGATGAACAAAAGTGACCACGCGTTTCGACTTGCTACCCGCGATTATCAGCACTGCGACGTTCGCTTAGAGTTTTTGTATAAGCGTGCGTCGATAGATTTTACGTAGCTACCTTACTGCTTTTGCTATATTGTTTATAATGCGCACAGCAAAAGAGTGGAACTCCCCCATGCTGCATCTGTATTTCCAAATACTTATATAATAATAACATTTTTTACATTCACGCCAAATACACTAGCCCAAAGTAAGCATGATATTATCTTGGCCTCTGGATTTGATTGGGATCGAAAGCTAAACCTCTCAAAATTAAAAAATACAACTACACAAATTAGGTACCCAAAGAATCGTTGGTTACAAAATCGAATCTTATTTCACTTGTAAGAATGATGGTTTTCCATTAACTTACATAAGACTAAGGATTGCGTAGAGACTCCTCAATTTGTGTTTTGTTTGAAGACCTGCCCTTTGCGGTTTGGTACGCCACGATCAGCCTCGTGACCTGTTTTTAGTAATCGTTGCGAAGTGGTTCCGTTGCAGTCACGGTCATCCCAAGAGCCTAGCTTAATATTGAAATATTACAGACAATGTTACCACATTTAATATTTAATCTGTGGCTTTGTTGTAATAGAATCTGTTTTTAGAGGCATAGAATGTGTATAATCTGTGCTCCCTTTTCCATCTGACATCAATGTGACTTTTTTGGCGGGAGCGGGAAGCGTCACTATGGTGGATTTGTTTTTCTTGTTAAAATTTGTGTTGTGGTTGTTATTAGTGTGTAATAATGATGGGTTATTAACCACTGAGTGTTTCTGTATATGCATGAGTGTTTGCAAGTGAAACAAAACAATGGATGGTGTCTTTTCGCTCTCTCTCGAGAAGTCCACGAGAAATTATCAGTAAAACCCCAGATCTTTACTGAAACCTAGGTTAAGGTATTTCACTAGTCATTCATCATCCATTGATAATCTATCATTCATATATTTACTCTTATCATCATTTCCAAAGTAACGAACATTTTCCAAATAAGTTATGACTTAAAGGTCTATGTTACCAGGTCATAAAGTAAAAAATCACATCAATCTTAAATAAATTAACAGTGCACCTTGCGTAAAAATAAATACAAAAAGATGGTCTTTAAATCACTAGTGAATAGGTATCTTCTAGGCAGGCACGTCATATCCTAGATCGCGTTGTCGCTTACTATCAGGCGAGATAGTGGTCAAGCGCTTACCTGTTCACGGTACTACACTACTATACCTTGTCCAATGCAGGATGATACTTTTGACAGGTGTCACTTCCTTATTGCTACGTACTAAGGTTGCGTTTGTTTCCTTATGTTTGGCTTGACATTGCAATAACAACTTTATAGCCTCTATATAGATCTTAACTGTCAAAAGTGTCATCCTACATTGGACAAAGTATACTATTCGATTTTTATTATTATAACTTGCGTCATAGCGTCTCTGGTGCTTCAGGTGCGAGGGAGTCGGAACAGAGTCCTGAGTATGATAGGAGATAGAATAGACTCGGCTATGCTCGGCTGATTAATCAAACTACATGTTTTATGAACTGGCGTAGAAGATACTATAGTAGTGTCTTAATTAAAATATTTATAATAGTCGTTGCAGTCGCTAAGCATAAAGCTTCGCTAGCAGTATATATTGGAATGGAGCATAATACTAAAAAAATATTTAATGTAGAGTAAATTTTAAAATTTCATAAGAATGAAAACTTTCAAAAAGCGCGCCCTTTTTGTTTTTATGCGAAATCTTGTAGAGCCAATATTTTGTTGGTTATAACTTTTTTATTTTTGCGAATTTCAAAATTCACGATCTAGTCCTAAACCGATTCATTACAAAAAATACGAAAATCGGCTAAGAACTCATAGAGTTATGGCGTCACATACATTTTGTCATTGAAGCTGATCCATAGGAGCTTCGCTCGTTCCACTCCAATAAAACTGATTTTAAATTGTAGGTATAAAATTAAATTAAAAAAGAAATTGAATCAAGACTAAATTAAGAATAATTGTTGCAAACGTCAATGGACTCTGTCTGAAAATAAATAATTATTATTTATTTACTAGCGGCCCGTCCCGGCTTCGCACGGGTGGACAAAATTCTTTAATTTTTTTCTATTATTAAATATTTTTCCGTAAGCGCCATCTAGCGTCCGGTAGACCAACTACTTGCGGTTAACGCGTTTCTATGGTAACGCATATACAATGGAAAAAGAGCGGACAGACAAACAACAAATTTGTGATCCTAGATTATAACACGGTCTGTTGGAAGCAGCTTCCCTGGTCATCCGTCTTGTGCGTGACGTCACCATGTGCGCACCGCCACTTTATCGCGTGATTAACCGCCGATGCGTTTGTTTATGTCGACTACTGATTTAATACTGACGACATACAGTACAGATTAAGGCAGTAGATTGAATAATCAATTTAATTATTACCTATTTCTGCCGCAAAGCAGCAGTGCTTGCATTGCTGTGTTCCGGTTTGAAGGGTAAGATATGGCAGTGAAATTACTGGGTACAGTGACTTTACATCTTATGTCACAAGTTGGCAACGTACACTGTGATTCTTGTGGGGGTTGTAGTTTTGCTGCGAATCTCACAAGAGCCACATGTATTATAGGTGACTGTTACCACTTACCATCAGGTGGACAGTTTGCTTGATTGCCAACTTTCTGCGATAAATAAATATATATATATATATATATATATATATATATATATATATAATTTATATATACACTAGGTCGATACACTAGCTAAGCAAGCACCATATATTACCACCACCAAAAAGCGCACTCTTTTTGTTTCAAAGGGAAATCCCATAGAGCCAATGTTTTTTGGTCATGACTTTTTTACTTTTGTGACTTTCAAAATTCGGGCGTCACGACGGCTCCCAGCGACGGCGTATGCGTATGGAATTACCCATGGGTTTAAGAAAGCTAGCCATCTGAGATAAAAGAATAACGCTAAAAGATCTTTGGTGTATAAACTTAGGCGCACACTAGGCAACACGCGACAGCGGCACCTCGGTGACTAGACGCACAGGCTGCGGCCGACAATTTCATATATTTTGTTCAAAGCTTCGCACACTTGGCGTCCGAGTCGCGGAGTCGCGACGACAAGCTAGGGGACATGCGCGCGCTCGCTACTTGTCACCGCGTCTAGTGGCACTATGCACGCACACACACGACGACAGCACTGCGTCAGCCTCAAGATTTAATTAATTTCTCAATTAACAACTCTATTTTATGTAATATATAAAAACTTCTACCTATTCTTACTATGACGAGGTACTCTACTACTAGTGATCGTTCCTGTACGGCGACAAGACGTGACTAGTCGCGGCGTCAAAACGCCATATGCAAACGATAACGCCGCGACAAGACGTGGGGGGGTTACGCGCGACATTACGATGGCTCTAATTGTTTTCGCTCTTAGTTTATGTTACTGGTGCCTACACCTACTGTGGCGAATTGCAGCAGTACCAACCGCCTATTATTCCGCTCGATCGGCTCACATGATTGTCAATATTTCCCGGTGTCCATTATGTTTTTGCGCCACAAAATGTAGGTAACCAGTGGACTGCGACATACCGACTACTTTACGTTATTTGGTCGCTCATTTGCCTGTTTATGACTTGCTGAAAATACACATGTATTTGAAAGAAGATATGTGCAAAGAAATTATTATTATACAAACATGTGTTCCTTCTGGTACTCGAACCCAGGACCAAACAGTCGTCATGATGATTGATTAAAATGGAAACTTGTAAAGATGGGTTTTAGAATATAAGTTCATCGATAATTTTGTATATTTATTAGTACAGAATTCCGATCTGTCCAACTTTAGTCTCAAAATTATAAAGGATAAATTCAGGATGATTTCGAAATATGACGACCGTTCAAAGAAACGGTAGCAATCCTGCCTTTCTTACCGACGGTCTTGAGCCCAAGTCCCGGAAGTTTGTATCCAAGTAATAATGTTTCTATATGTTTCTTTAACCGATTTGTTTCTACATACCTTATCAAAAAGGAAGGCTACGAGCTTGATTTACGTGAAAAAAGAAAATAGTTATATTTTGGGTAGATTTCCCTAAAACTTAATTTGTAGTAGTTATCATCGATTTAAAAATGACACGGCTCCAGTGGCTAGCGCCACACGCAAAAGAAAGTGATACATCCGCAACGAATCGGTTAAATAATACACATGTCTATCCGTTACAATAGTATCCTTAAGCCTTACAATGATTACTTTAAGCTAGGCTAAACGGTAATATAAGAAATATAATTAATATTGCAGATGATAAACGTTTAAAATTAGGCAATTTGTTATATTAGTCGACATAGATTATACCGAAAGCTGCAAGCCCTATTTCCAAAAACATAAAATCCTTTCTCTACCTAGTATATACATTTTTGAAATCTGCAAGTTTGTCAGAAAACACACAGGGTTATATACTAAATGCAAGGATGCCCAGTCAGAGTATTCATTGCGGCACAGAAACAAGCTAAAGGTTCCAACCGCTCGCATGAATTTGTACTCATCTTGTGCACATAATATGGCTGTAAAAATCAAATAACAAACACTTTAACAACAGTTAAAAAGAGATATTGTTAAATAAATGTTACTATAGTCTAAAAGAATATTTAAATGATAAAATAACCGTTTAAGGGTATATATTAACATACATAATATACACATATATAATTCAATTGCCTACTTATAATGATTTATTTATATTTTATCTATTAATTTGGTATAAGCATTTTTAATATGCAAAGTTATAATACGACATCCTCTCCTCCCTCAGTTGCTATCTGGGTCCATAATGTTCTTTTTATAAAATGACCACCTTTGTATTCACTTTATGATATGCAATAAGGATTAAATTGAATTGAATAGAATACTTTCTAAGTTTCCGTTTTATAAGCTTGCTACAATATTATATGATATCATACATTATATTATGACAATACTTTGTGTGTTTTATACCATACCAACAACGCGTGGCCGGGTTATACCAGCAACGTGTGGCCGGGATTTAATAGAAAAAAAAGGTTAAATTATGCAAAGCTTACAGCACTTAATGATCTACATAGAAAAATAACTTCAAAAACAAATCTCCTTTTTACCGTTTCTAAGAAATTGAAGATGAAATGAGGTCACACAATAGTTTAGTAGAAACCACCAGTTTAAACATTGAACCTTCATAACAAAAGTAAACAATCAGTACATTATTTAAACAAGTACTTAAGTTTAACTGTTTGTTTCGTGTTGGACTTCTTAGTAAAGATTGTTTGTTAACTAACACCTTGTGGATTTTAAATTATGTTGGAATTGCTCACTACTCGATGCGTCATTAAAATGCATTTACGGAACATGCCATGACATATGGTAATGACAGTACGCACATTATACACGTTGCTCTTTAATCCTTATTTTCATTAAACTCATGGTACTGACTCTCATTTACTTTTACATATTTAAAGCTTGTAAATTTACAGCTTCTTACTTGTTTAATTGAGATTGTTCTGTAATTTATTTCATCACTAGCGCCCGCCCCGGCTTCGCACGGATGCAATGCTCTACTATATTATGCATGTATTACTTACACAAATAAACCTTCCTCTTGAATAAAAAAAAAACTATCTATTAAAAAAAACCGCATCAAAATACGTTGCGTAGTTTTAAAGATTTAAGCATACATAGGGATATAGGGACAGAGAAAGCGACTTTGTTTTATACTATGTAGTGATGATCATGAAAATATGATGCCAATTGGAATCATTAAGAATGAATTCCAAAAACATTATACGGGAAAATATGTTGTTTTTACAAGCTCTGCATTAGATTAACTCGAACACTAACAAAGTCAACAATAATAGGTCTCTCAATATTCTTCTTTCACTTAATACTGCTTGATTATATGCCAAAATAAATTAGAAATAAAAAACATTATGCGAAAGGTACGGATCCCTCGTTGAGATTGGGGCGGGGATTTATAAGTGCAATTTCTGGGAGCTACAAAGTTATTTCTCTTATAGATCGACCGCTTAAAAGTCTTCGCCCGCGCGGTACAGGGGTGCGGGGTTAAGGCGACAACAGGGTTGAGTGAGGAGCGGACGACAGGCGCGTATAGTGCGTCCCCTTCCCCCTTTTCCCCCCTTTGTCGCCGTACCCTCGCGCCCCTGTACCGTATGGGCGAAGACTCGTTTAAGCGGTCGACCTATAGACAAATAACTTTGTAGCTCCCAGAAATTGCACTTATAAATCCCCGCCCCAATCTCAACGAGGGATCCGTACCTTTCGCATAATGTTTTTTATTTCTAATTTACTTTGGCATAAAATCTAACGGTGTTTAGTGAAAGAAGATATAGTGACGACGATAGAAAGTGGGATGCTTAGATGGTTTGGACATGTAAAGAGGATGGATTAAAAAGGTTGAAAAAGGCCATTTCATGTCACGATCGTTATATGTATGTATAAAAACAAAAGGCATACATTGATATGTAAAAAAAATATAGACTTTACCATGGAGGAAAAATCACCGAAAGAAAAATTCAAAAGCTGATCACAGCCAAACCGCTGAGACTACATTGACGAAATTTGGCGCCAAAACTCATATCGACGTCGTGACTAATATGCAAAAAAAATTTTTGAAATCGGACATATCATCGGTTAGGTAAGGTCAGATGGTGAGGTTAGGTAAGGTAGTGCTTCGCTCAGTATTTGCAAACAGCAGCATGCATTGCAGACCTAGAATACATTGCCAGCCAGCAAGTTATATCAAATTATGCCTTATAAAATTATACACAACAATGCACCAAAAAAAATGCCAAAAATGGGAACCTCCCGACAATACATCATTAGACGGAAGACAATATATGACAATTATAAATTAAGACGAATCATTATGCTGTGATGTCGCTTATCTACCATTAGAACGGACTGTGGTTTAATTAACAATTAATATTTATCACGTCCGAGCAATAAATTATCGATTGACTATTAGCTACCATTGACATACGCGCCGAATACTAATTTGATTACAGATAAAAAATTCCTTAGGGCCTACACAAAAATGTATATATTTTGCCCATTCATTAATAACTTGACATCATAAATATTGTAATATTTTTAAATTATATCTAATCTATAATCTACGATCACAGTGGTTTGTGTGTTTGTCTGTCCGCTCTTTTCCCCGCTCTTTTTCCATTGTATCAATAACGTTACCATGGCAACGCGTTAACCGCAAGTAGTTCATCTACCAGACGCTAGACGGGAAGCCGGGACGGGCCGCTAGTCTATAATCTAAGAAAACAAATTGGTTGTTTGTGTGTTTGTCTGACCGCTCTTTTACCCGCTCTTTTTCCATTTTATCAAATTAACGTTACAATAGCAACGCGTTACCGGGTCAACTTGTCAAATCACTACATAGTATAAAACAAAGTCGCTTTCTCTGTCCCTATATCCCTATGTATGCTTAAATCTTTAAAACTACGCAACGGATTTTGATGCGGTTTATTTAATAGATAGAGTAATTCAAGAGGAAGGTTTATATGTATAATACATCCATAATATAGTAGAGGATTGCATCCGTGCGAAGCCGGGGCGGGTCGCTAGTATAATATAAATAGATTACGGAATTTGTAAGTTTGTTTGTATGTGTTGAATAATTTCCGCACACACTAAATCTGTTAAAAAAAAAAGTCGTTTTCATTTGCAAAGTACATTATTATTGATGAACAGAGATTGTTTTGCTTACTTCGGCAAGAGAAATATATAGGTAAGGTAAAGCATATATAAGTAACTAAGTACAATCGATCGAAACGAACCCACACCTCAAAAAAACTACTAAGCAAACATCGCAGTGCTGACAGTCTCGGCTGCCGCATCGAAACCAGTGATCACATTTTTTATTTTTGTTGTTATTCAATGATTTTTTAGTGATTAATTTGTAATAGCAAAAACTGAAGACTTCTTAAATTTAGGTCCTTTTTTTCAATTTTATTTTTAAACTAGTTGATTCATTCGATTATTTGATTATAAATAAGAAGAATAAATTTAAGAAACTTATTATAAATCATCTAAACAACGAATAACATAATAAGATTGTACTGACAATGTTGGCTCATTTATGTAAACTGCCAATGCTTCTTGTTTTCCTTTATTTTTTTAACGAATTGGCTAAGGTATCGAGTTACACGATATAATTAACCTGTGGATAATGGTGTCGGTTTCATAATGATTAAATTTAATGTAGCTATACTATTAAGTATAACATACTATGTAAACTGTTTTTTGTCCCAAATAAATCTATAATCTAAGATTACAGATTTGTTGTTTGCCTGTCTGCTCTTTTTCCCGCTCTTTTTTCCAAGTTAACCGCAAGTAGTTCGTCTACCGGACGCTAGATGGCGTTAACGGAAAAATAGTTAATAATAGAAAAAAATTAAAGAATTTTGTCCACCCGTGCGAAGCCGGGACGGGGCGCTAATTAAAATAAATAAAATAACAAAAACTAAATAAATATTTTGATTAATAATAACTGTAAAATTTTACAAAAACTAAGAGTGCCACCCCTAGCGCTCTTATGGGACGTTAGGTATTTATCTCAACAAAGCCTAGTTTCGGTACTTTAACTGTTAATTTACTTGCAAGAGAGAACGTTATATTAAAATATGTAGTAATCATTTTATTTTTTTACTAATAAACACAATTGATTATTGTTTATGAAGTGAAAACTTCTTTAGTATCGTTGTGATTTGAGAGTCGATGAAACGAAAAAACAACAGT
Source organism: Calamotropha paludella (assembly GCA_927399485.1). NCBI lineage: Eukaryota > Metazoa > Arthropoda > Insecta > Lepidoptera > Crambidae > Calamotropha > Calamotropha paludella. The sequence goes on from OV656822.1 coordinate 3,588,141, forward strand.
AAAAAGAGACAGACACATAAATTTATAAGAATTAACATAGGAGAAAATGAGATAGGAAGCATTATGTACGTGTGTTAATACGTGTTTGTGTGCGCATGCGTAGTACAAAGGCAATCACAACAACCATGGTATTTTGTATATGTGCACGTATTATTTTTGAAGGTTTCACTTCTACCACGTGTGAATTGCACACATGCTTTTTTTAAGTTTTAGCTTTTTCTTTTAGTACTTCCATTTTGTGTTACTATTAGTATGTTTGTTAGAAAATAGTTTTATTAATATATAACGCACATTTTTTGTTACAGGAAAACGAAGAGGATCTAGGAGAGCTGTACCAGGACGAGGAAAATGGTGCTGCACTGCTCATCAGGCGGCACCCGAAGCATGGAAAACTTATGGTGGTCAGTATCGAAATGTTATAAATATATTTATTTTAACGAAAAATAACAAAACTTCATAAAATTTTAGCGTTGTGAAGATATCGACTTAACACGTTGACTAGCAAATACGAGATAACTCGTAGATTGCGTTCTTTGCTAAGACGCCGACTACGAGTAATCTCGTAGTGTGTTTACTTGTCTTATTCGTGCGGTTACAATTAAACTCGTAGTACATCAGTGCTATTATGGATAACGGCTAAAAAAAAATTTTTTTTCCTCTTTCCCGGAGGAAGAGAACAAAAATTCAATGCTTTTTTAATAACTACTATTATTAGAGTTATTAATAATTGAGCGAAGCTCTAAAAGAGTGAAGCTCTCTTTTAGGCAACTCACAAATTTCGCTTGTCTCACTCCTGCTACTTAACAGTTCAACCGATTCGAACGAATTTTGGCATGAACATACATGATTATAACCTGACGGGCATAGGCTATGTAAAAAAAAATATAGACTGAACCATGGAGAAATAATCACCGAAAGAAAAATTCAAAAGCTGATCACAGCCAAACCGCTTATACTACATTGATGAAATTTGGCGCCAAAACTCACATCGTGGTCGTGACTTAGGTGCAAAAAAGTTTTGAAATCAGATATACCATCAAGGAATAATCGCCGAAAGAAAAATTCAAAAGCTGATCACAGCCAAACCGCTGGGAATACATTATTGAAATTTAGCGCCAAAACTCACATCGTGGTCGTGACTAAGGTCAGGTGGTGAGGTTAGGTAAGGTAGTGCTTCGCTCAGTATTTGCAAACAGCAGCATGCATTGCAGACCTAGTATAATATGATTAAATTACATTGGCTTTTTAGACTGGAATTCCGAAAATTGCCGTGGCAGTCAACGTGTTAAGGCTTGAGTTCAAACAACGGAAGTTCTTTTATTAATACAAAATATTAGGGGTTAAAGTATGAAATTGCCGATTTGTACTGAAAATCTATATTGTTTATTTTTTAAATTTTTAACAAATTTATTTAATCAAAATAGTTGCCATTATTATCTATACATTGCTGCCATCTAATGGGAAGGTCATTAATGCCTTTGCGATAGAATTCCGACGATCTAGACTGCACAAACTGTGTGAAAGCATTTTGTACTGCCTCCTGGGAAGAAAACTTCTTGTCACGTAGATAATTGTCCAAATCACGAAAAAAATGGTAGTCCGTTGGAGCAAGGTCTGGTGAATACGGAGGATGACGAATGGTTTCTAACTGCAGTTCCTGAAGGGTCAAAATGGTTTCTCGTGCTGTGTGAGGTCTCGCGTTGTCGTGGAGCAATAATGGTGAAGATCGATTCATGAGTCGGGGCTGTTTTACTGCTAGTTTTGTCAACATGGTTCGGAGTTCGGCACAATAGACATCTGCCGTTATTGCTTGACCAGATCGGAGAAAACTATAGTGAATAACACCATGCTGAGACCACCAAACAGTTACCATTACCTTTTTATTGGTAAGTTTTGCTTTAGGACACTGTTGTGGCATTTGACCTGGGGTCAGCCATTGCATTTTTCTTTTCCGGTTATCATAAAGAATCCACTTTTCATCACATGTTACAATTCGATCCAATATTCCTTCATTTCTGTACCGGTTCAACAAGGCAACACAAGTTTCAACACGCGTTTCTTTCTGCAGATCAGTCAAATCATGAGGCACCCATTTTTCGTATTTTTTTATTTTATTGATTTGACGCAAGTGAGTCAATATTGTGGGTAAGGTAACGTTAAACCATGCCGCTAATTCCTGGGTACTTTGACTAGGATCGGCTTCCACTATCTCTCTTAATTCATCGTTATTTACCTGTGTGGGCGGTCTTCCTCGTGGCTCGTTCTTTAAGTCGAAATTTCCATCACGAAAGCGTTTAAACCAAAATCGCACGGTGCGTTCATTAGTAGACCCCTCTCCAAACGCAGCATTGATATTGCGGGCTGTTTCTGCCGCGTTAGTTCCGCGTCGGAACTCGTATTCAAAAATAACTCGAATTTTCGCAGTATCCATCTTTCTTGTCTAAATTGAATAACAAAAACAATTGAAAGTCGATATTCAAATGTTTTACATTTTTTAAAAAAAGAACATCATAGAAACCATTTAAAAAAAGTTTCATTCGAAAACCTCAAACCATGAAGATTCTATGTCAATTCAAAGAACCTATTGCAATAAAACGGCAATTTCATACTTTAACCCCTATTATTTAAAATAATAGAAAAAAAATACATTTGCCTCATGTTTTAGTATAGTTTAATACAGATATTTATATAAAAATTCATATCTACTATAGATATTTGCGGATTCATGAAACCATTATCCTCATGGATAATGACTGGTAACAAAGTCCATAATTCTAATAGTCACGTTGTACTATCAACAGCACATCACTGTAATACAAATTGCAAAACGTTCACAACTGTTATTGAACTTTATTGGTGTAACATAAAATTGAAAATTGATTGAATTAATTTGTTAATTTGAAATCTTTATTCAGCTTGTATTAGAACTGATCTGTTCGGTCACTTTGAAACGTGGATGTTGTTTCAACAAGGAAGTTCTAAATTGGGATGGCACGATTAGAGAATAAACTACACTATGCACCGTGCATGGCTTGCATAACAATTGTTAGGTACCTTTGTATTGACATAAAGTTTTTTGGCAGATTGTAATTAGGCATAATTTTAAAAGAGATAATTTAATCTATATTGCTGGCTGGTTACGGAAAAAATATATAGCCTAACATAACCGGCAATGTATATCAGTTTATGCCTTTTGACTTTATAACAAAATAAATTAGATATAAAAACATTATGCGAAAAAAGGGATCTCAAAATATCTACTGGCATACTATGTCTTCCTCTCTGTATAGCTTTCTATATAGCAAGGGTTGACTGGAAGATTCTAGCGATGATACCGCCTTTGCCCACATTAGTTTTAAGCTGTTTTGTGTGTTCTGTCCTTGTGTATGAGGGAAATAAAGAATTTATTTATCTATTATACTCCCTCAAACTATTTTTATCTTTCTAAATATAATTCTTCTCTCAATATCATACAATCTCAACATAATATCTCAGCCGAACGACGTACTCCGAAAGACGGAGGCCTCCTTCTTAAAAAAAAGGGGGATTTTAGCATAATCTTCACGTTTGGAGATCATAGTAAAAGAAAAGAACTCTGAAGACACTGCTGCCCAATTTGTAGTCTACTAGTCACTAAAGACACCCTTGAGTGTGAAGAGTGGTGCTAATCAGAGTAGAGACACAGACGGACTGGACACACATGGCAAATTCTATGTTATCAGTTCTGTATAAAATATTTCACAAATGTATGGAATGAGGCCGCGAATGAATCCTCAAACATTTGATCATCTAAAATTGTAAACAATATAGAGAGATCACCATTCAACCTCAAATTATTATATATAAATATAATATTTAAATATAAAAAATATTTATAATTTGGTGTTCTTTTATAATTTAATAAATTAAAATAGATCGTTACAATTACCCCTGAATAAAGTTATTAAAAGAAGCAATTTGTATGGCATGAAAACTCTGTCCAAATTCCATCACTAATCTGTGTTTATCACTTTCGCGGGAAGAGTCTCTTTACTGGTTTTGGTTTTCTTGTTATATTTTGGGTTTTGGTACAGTAGTATGTAATTATGATAGATTATTAATCACTAAGTGTAAGTTCAAATGCACAAGTGTTGTTTAGTAAAATAAAACAGTGCAAGGTGTCTTGTCACGCTCTCAAGAAGTTCACAGAGAGGTATCAGTAAAACCCCACACCTTTACTGAAACCTAGGGAAGGGGATTGTTTCATTATTCATCATCCATTGATCATCTAATCATAAATTAACTCTCATCATCATTCATAATGAACTAATTAATAAAAAAATAATTACTGAAGACTAGGCTGTATGGGCTGTGTACACTTTGCTTTCGCTATAGGAAAACATAACAAAAACTCAATAAAACTAACTACTTTGAAAGTCAAATAGATTTATTTGTGTTTTATTTTCTAAGAAACTAATTAAAACCAGCCATGCCCATGCCATATTTCACAAATACCTATATGCCGTGCATTCATCAAGTCACAATAGAAGCTGGGCCATTGTGCAATCGACCTCAGTCTACTTGGAGACTATTGTTTGTTACCGCCGTTCGTCTATAATCTATGGTTACAACTCATTGAGACAGTATTTTAAAGGTTATATGGTGGGTACACTTATCAACTAGAAAAACGAATCGTATCCCCATAGCCTAGGGGAAGACACCCCTCCTATCATTCGCTTGCTTGTTCTGAGGTAAGATGATACTGTTACAGTGTTGCTTGATGTGTCGCAATAGGGAGTTATATGCAAAGAATACGAGGATCTGTATGTCTTCCTTTTTTTAAGCTGTGTTGTCTTCCCAAAATTAATTAAATAATAAAACGGTGACAACGATTTGTGACGTCCGTTTCCGAGTATTAACCAATCATATTCACCTTCAAATGTCGAAGTAACATAATCTGTATTTACTAATGGGACAATAGACCACAAACTGTCAATAAATAATGAATCCTAGGTATTAGAGTTAAAGTGGAAAATCTATTGAAAAAGTGTGTTTGGGTAGGTTGCGGTGCAGTTGTAACCATGATTTGAACATAAAATCAAATGTGACAGTCGTCATATCATTAAATTTGAATTATGACCTCAGCTGTCGGTGTCATGTCAAACACTTTGTTCTTTGCGTGGACGCATTTGGTTTAGCAATCACTCCGAGTTCATGAAAACATATGTGAGAAATTCAAATAACTGTTATTATATAATTAAACTAATGCTAGGAATGCTTCTTTGATATTTATTATGCTTAACCTTTAAGTTGTAAAAAATTAACAACATCCTATTAAGTATTGTATTCAGTCTATCACATTTTTTGTAACATCCATAATGTGAAAGCGAATTATGTTCCAAAATGAAAATAAAATTTATAAGAATAATTGTCTCACATTCACACCAATTAGCCTAATCCAAAGTAAGCACTATAAAGGCTTGTGTTATGGATACTAGGATAGCGGATGGACATACATATATAAATCATATGTATAGAAATATATATGGACTTTTTGGCGGGAGCGCGAAGCGTCACTTTAATGGTTTTGGTTTTCTTGTTAAATTTTGTGTTGTGGTTGATATTACTGTGAAAAAATGGTGGGTTATTAACCACTGAGTGTTTCTGAATATGCATGAGTGTTGGAAATTGAAACAAAACAGGTTGGAAGGTGTCTTTTCGCGCTCTCTCAAGAAGGCCACAAGGAGATTTCAGTAAAACCCCACTTCTTTACTGAAGAAAGATTATACTTACTTGACCCTGGCTAAATGGACAAATTGTGCAAGTCATATATAAAAAAAATATATATATAAATACCCATTACTTTGATACAAGTGGTCGTATTCATCACACAAACATCTGCCCCTTCCGGGATTCGACCCAGGACCATCGGTACGAAAGGCAGGATCGTTAGCGTTGCACCAAACGTTGGTCTAAATATAAAATCTATATTTAACAAATTTTATTATATCCCGTCTTGCAACAGAAATATCTTCATAAGGAAAGCTATAGTAGCCCTATGTTACTAGAGTTAGGTTATTGAATAATACATCTAATCTACTAAACATCAAAGTCGCTTTTCGCCTACACTTTTAAACAATAGTTAGATAATTATGCGATTCAATGTAAACTCCTTGTTTCATATTTCGTCACCCTGGTTGGCCGCGATTTAATCTGAGATTTTTTATTATAATCTGTAATTAAATGGCTGCCATGTAGAGTTTAGGATCTTTTGGCGGGAACGGGAAGCGTCACTTTGGTAGTTCTGTTATCTTATAAAAAATTGATTTGTGTTCGATATTAGTTTATGATAATGATGGATTATTAATCACTAAGTATTAATGAACATGCACGAGGGTTAGTAAGTGAAACAAAACATTGGAAGTTGACTTTTTACGGAGAGGTTTCAATAAAACATCACATCTTTACAAAAATCTAGGTAAAAGGGTGTTTTACTATTCATTAATCATCCATTGACTATCTATCATTTATAAATCAGTTCTCATCACCATTCATCACCGTCTAATTAAGAAAAGAAAATACTAAATATAAAAACATGGCTTAAAGTTCACGAATCCAAGCCATTACATCTTATTAAAAAAACATATGGAGTTCAATTTTGTATTTACGATGTGGAGCTAGCGCCATCTTTGATACGCGATGTTAATCGCTTAAGGGCGTTACTAAGACTAATAAAGACAAAAAAATGTGACAGAATTTAGCTTATAAGTAGATTAAGGGCGATTTTTACGAAAATCTTAATTACAATAATTGTAATCAAGATAAATAAAATTATGATTATTATTATTATAATGTTATTTACATAAAAAAAAACTGTTTATTGTCTTGTAAGGGAACCTAAACCAACCACAAAATTGTACAATTTTCTCAATTGAACTTTATGTGTTCGATTTTAAGCTGAAAATAGAATGCAGATATTTGATAGTTTTGTATAGTTGTTTGGCTGTTGGAGTGTACATACGAAGTGCTAATCTCACCTGTATGGAAAGTGGTTATGTTAGTATGTTTCTATAACAAAAGACAATCACTTTTGCTGCGAGAAATGTAAAACCGAAATTATGTAACACTATAAATATTTATTCTTCCTGTACTCATTATAAACACATTTTAATTACTTTAATAAATAAGAAATTACAAAATGCGTATGGTTCAAGATTTAAATAAATTCTATTTCTAAAAATATATATAGCTAGCTAAATTGACGTATTTCTAGTTAAGATATAAATAAGAAATAAATACTATTTCTCACAATCACATCATTTAGTCTAGCTTAAATTAAGGCTTGTGTTATGGATACTAGGGTAACAGATAGACATACATATTAGCTACACAGATATGTAATATTTCTCGTAACCATCAGAAACATCTGCCCCTTTTGAGACTCAAACACAGGACCGTCGATCCGAAAGGCAAGATCGCTACCATTTCAACTGTTCTAATTTTGTGATCTATACCGCTAAAGAGTGGAACTCTTTGCCTTAGTTTGTGTTTCCTGACAAATACAATTTAAGGGTCATGGATGAATAGGTGTCTTCTAGGCAAGCGCGTCACATCCTAGATCGCATCGTCACTTACCATCAGGCGAGATACCGGTCAAGCGCCAACCTATATTTACAATAAATAAATAGTGAATACAGTTTAAAAAAATAAGTGTTGTCTTTTTTTTATTTATTTATTTAGTTTTCGGCGAATCATCAGCTTATAATGTTGTATAATTACATGCTATAATACTTATAATTCTTACAACAAAAGCGGAATTATTCATTATTGAAGAAGCACCTGCTAATAAGTGTTCACGCCGCTCTGATACTGGTATTAAATAAATCCATATCAAAATAATATAAATGTGTCTACTGTGTATCACCCTAAACCACAGAGATAAGAGGAGGCTGACGATGTAACGAGTTTGCATTCAAAGGGTTCACTCGAAATTTGAAAAATTTAGGTTACGTTACAAGCAACAATTACGGAAACTTTCTTTTGGGAAAGGATTCCGTCCATGAAGGTTATGTGTCTTTGGAAATATTAATACTCGGTGTTTCCTTGCGTGATTAAATTCGTAATGGGGAAATCCACAAGGTATTCAAAGTTAAAAACATAGCTTTTTAAGTCGTAAAGCAAAAATGCCAATAGACAAGCCACATCGCTCATAGAACTGATAGTCTCTGAGGAAGAGAGCTTCTTGAGTGGATATCACGAACTGGATGACGCGGTGTGGGAATGCCCCTTTCTCGGTGGTCCGATGATTGAAGGTTGAGTTAAGCTGATGTCTATGCACATTATTAATGACAATGAAAAGCGCTTGGTATACCAAGGAGTATATCAATCAAATAAGGAATATATCTCGCAGTACATTTTCATATAATAAAAATACTGGCTGAATAACTTTTAGAGCCTGTGCCAACAACGTTTTTAAACCGACGCGCGAGTCAAACGAAGCTTGACCATGATTTTATGTAAGTCTTCAAAGATCTACCTTTCAATAAGTACATAAATTCAGTCTTGCGCTTGAATGGGTACATACACGATGCTAACGGTCATTTGTATCGACACAAACGCATTACACATATATAGAAATTTATGATATTAAATTTTTGCCGACAGTTTTGTGCAACAGTAGAAGACATTTGTAACTCAACAAAAAAAAAGTGAGCCACAGATCAGATCACGGTTCACATATGTGAGCTGGACCTGCGAACCGGTTCACAGATCACCTCACCCAGTACCTAAATATAAACGTTTCGTTTCGCCGTTACAATATTTCAACAATACTCGCGTGTCTGTGACTCTGTGCGCCTTGAGCTGTTTGTTTTGTCGTTGAGCTGCAGATCAACGGTTCAAGTCTATTTAATCTGGATATTTGAACCGTTTCAAAGCTGAGTCAGTCATGTCTAAACGGTAGGGTCCTTTCGCACCGGCGGTCCTGGGTTCGAATATCGCAAGGGACAGATGTTTGTGTGATAAACACGAGCATGTTGTACCTGAGTCACGGGTATTTATATATATGTATCATATATGTATGTCTATCTGTTATCCTAGTATCCATAATACAAGCCTTGCAGTGCTTACTTTGGGCTAGGCTAATTGGTGTGAACGTAAGTAATATTAATAAAAAAAATGTTCTGTAGAGTAAAAAAAGCGCAGTTTGGTTAGGCCCTTAGCGTTTTAGATGCGTTTTCGATTTGTTTTAAACGTGACTCCATCTAGGTGTTATAAGAGGCACTGATTCAAATCCGACTGTTCTAAATTCAAATTTTCCTTATATGTATAATAATTTTGTGCATTTTAAGGGATTCTGGAGTACGAAAAGGTCAAGGGACCCTTTTATTTTAAGAGGAAAAAATACAATAACTTGTTTAAGCTATAAAGTTGCGTTTTATAGAGCTATAACAGAGTTTTACTGCTCCCTTTTATGACTTTACCTTTTTCCTTTCTTTATAATAACAACTGCGTTAGGCATCACCTAATATTTTTTGGATAATGGATTCGATATAACTGTAAATACCGTTAATATTTGTGACAATAAAAACGCACCTTTGTAGAGACTTGATGACGCAATGTAAACAGGATTTTAGGATGGGTGGCCAAATAATAATGTAGTGTCTTTTGGATTAACATACAGTTGGAATTGGTATCTTATATTTAGGAAAGTTTCTTTTTCATGCTACTTTCGTATGTAAAGCAAATAAAAGCGACCTTTGATTAATAAATTACTAGTTCATTTTTCTAATTATAATTTTTATTCTATTTTATGGAAATTAAGTCTTTTTTTATTTGTAACTCTGCAGGCATATCTAATAACGGAAACCTTTGCCTTGGTAAAAAAAAATGTTTTTGACTATGGCAATGACAATGCTGTAGGGTTACCAGATGTCCTGTAATTTACGGAATACTCCGTTTTGGGAACAATAAGTTTTGAGGAACCCTTAATTAGCTAAATTGATTATGGGGTAACCAAAGTTCCCGTATTTATACCAGATGGCTGAGCAAAACGGACATTTGTTTCAAACGTTTCGACTAACCATTTATATCAATTAAAAAAATATGAAATTCATCATAAAACAATGCTATTTCAATTGTCTCCTGTTTTTGTTTTTTATGATGGTAACCAGTAAATCACGTAGTGGCAGGTGACAACACTTATTCTGGCCGATCTTTTCTCTTATCTAACAGAGACGAAAGTTATGATTACAATACAAAATACATTGAAAACAAACCAATTAAATAAAAGTCGATTTATTTTTAAATAAATCAATAAAAAAATATATTGTCCATTTACTTTAATGTTGCAATATTTGAACCGTTAATATTCACAAGAATAGAATAACCGCTATTTAGCGTGTGGTGTATTTATAGAAGAAGTTATTAATAAGTTACAGCATCTTACTCATCGTGCATCTATAAATGACACATTACCTTTCACTTCTCGGTTACTATATTAACATGTAACATGTAGTTATTATATAAAAAACTAGCGGCCGCCCGCGACTTCGTCCGCGTGGAACATTGCAACATTACTTTATTTATCTAAAATAGAAGAATTTTTCTAAAATAAAAGTAGCTTAAGTTACTTCTTATTACATCAGCTACATGCCAATAAAAGCCAGCTACATCCCGTCAAAATCGGTGCAGCCATTTCAGAGATTAGCCGGAACAAACAGACAGACAGACAGACAAAAATTGTAAAGAAGTTTATTATGGTGTATGTACCGTATATATATTCATATGCATGTAGTAAAAAACGGTTACTTCAATATTACAAACAGACACTCCAATTTCATTTATAAGTATAGATAAGTATGTTTTAAAAAGTTAGAATTATAATTTTATGCTACCAACGCAACGCAAAATCCCTACTACCCTGGCGATATGGAAATCGTAGTGATAAGATAATGACATACTCTTTGGGGATATGACGTCAAAAAGCGCGGGAACGCCATATTGTTTCTACAGAGAATGCTTAGTGACGACATTGAACGCTATACAGCAAAAGCTGAATGATGACCCAATTTTTTTAAGCACATTAATAATGCCTCAAATACAATATTTTTTATTTATTTAATAAAAACACAGAAACAAACAATCCTTAAAATTATGTAGTTTAAATAATATTGATGAGTATAGAGATGTAGTTTTCTAAATGTATACAATCAATACCACTAAAATCTGCTGTAAAACTAAGAATAATATGCTAAACAGCGATATTCTCGTTAACCCCTCGTGGTAAGCTAAACTCGAGGGTTACGTTCGTAATACATCGCCGAGGATCAACTTGGTCCGTTTGGGTTGAAGCTGATATATCTACCTATAACCCAGGGGCCGGCTATTGGAGCAAACTAAAGCGATACCTAATTCTTAATACCTGTTTTTAATATTTTTACTCTTTATTTTATTTATAGGCCTTAGACCTAAGGCCTTATTAGGCATGTCAGCCTCGTCATCCATAGTTATACTACTACATAAAACTGTAGGCTCCATCTGTACCTTTTTTTTGACTAATTTTATGATAAATTTTCGATTTATGACTCAGATATTAATTATAATATTTTTAAAAATTTTGCCTGTCTGTTTGTCTTTTTATAAGTCAAAAACGGAGTGACCGATTTCGATGAAATTTAGTGTATGGTAAGAACATGTGATTGCGCAAATGATAGGATATATATCATGTCGATCAAAACCTTATACCCCTAACTAATATTATAAATACGAAAGTGAATTTGTTTTTTATAACAATTGTACTTTCACGCTTTAATTACTCAATCGATCATTACGAAATTTTGCATACACTTTGTCAGGGGTACAGAAAAGTACATAAGGTACCTTTCATCCAAATTACTTCTTGAAACGCAGCTAATTGTGGGTTTAAATTGTTGTTCTCGCAGGAAGGATCGATCGGTCACGAGTTGGTGATCCGGCCGATCCCGGACTCGATGACCGCGGCCGCCCAGGACGACGAGATGTTCCTGGACCCCGGTAGCATGGCGGACATGGTCTCCATTGATACAGGCCGCCCGCTTAGTAAGTTCCGATACACATGCGAGCGACGAGCGAGCGTATAATATACATTAGCTATATATATTCACTGTGTTGTGACTTATAATATATATATATATATATATAGCTAATGCAGTAGTGAAGCTAAGCCTATTTGATAAGATAAATACCTCCGATCCATTAGAGAATCAAGTGTTACACTCTCAATTTTGTATTTCTTTAACTATGGAATGAAACTACCAGGCAGTTTAAAAACAAAATTTCGCTATTATATTGGTCACTGAAAAGTACTTTGGTCTTATTTGACAAGTTCGATATAGTTTATTATTGAATTTTATAACGTAAACGAAAATAATATATAAAAAATTAAAATTTTTAATGAATACTAACAAAGATAAACACGACCACTCGTTCCGACGCGGCACCCGCGACTGACATTACTACGACGTACGCTTAGGGGTATTTTTATATTATGCGTCTTTACTTACGAAAAGAATGCACTCAGCATTCTTTACTATGACGGTACTGTGTCGTCTACACGAAGCCTTACTCCCCGTGTAAACACTTTTTTACAAGATGCCTTTGATTTAGAGAGAATTATTATAACATTTCCACAAAATTCACCTATTTCTTTGTTCAAACGTGTCTACAACGTACTGGTAATGTGCCATCTCTTACGTTTTTCAGTGAAAAGAAAGAGAGAAGAACAGGAACAGTTACGACAGGCGCTAAATGGTGCTCGCCACGTCATCATCAAACGAGAACCGGCCTCTGGTGATCACCTTAATGATTATGGTAAGTTACACTCTATTGTTATCAATATTGGGTATAAAATGTAACGAAACTTCTCATCAGCACTTTCATAATTATAAGCTCGTCGGTTAAAGGAACTTTTGACCTGGCCTTTTTTCAGAACATCTACTTGATCTCTGAAAGTTCGCCTTGGTCTGACTTTATCGACTTGCCAATGGTCATTATTTTATTATAGAAAAACCAGTAGTTGTATATAACACGTAGGTAATGTGACAGCCATTTACGTTTATTAATTGGAACGTTTCGTTTTGCCAATTTGATTTTTAATTGCACGACAACTATACTTTATTCAAAGTAATTTTCGATAATAATTAAGTCGAATTTTTATTTTATGTTCCGAGCCTGTTTTGCGATGCCTTTTTTCTGTTGAATATATATAAACCTTCTCTGACATGCGTACAATCACCATAATTTTTGAAGTGAAAACTTCTTTAGCGGCAATGTGCACTTTTTGGGATGGGTAAAAAATTTTTGACTCACGTCAGGACACGTAACCTGATGGAAAATTCGTAAGACGGAGGGAGAGTAGACCGCCGGCGAAGCAAAGGAGAGAAAGTAATATTTTTAGGAGTAGGTATTGTATAATAATCACAACAATTAACCTAGCTCAAACTAAGCATTGTCCGGCTTGTGTTATGGATACTAGGGTTACAGAGATATACAAGGTCATTATATAAACACCATCCAAATTTATAAATGATATTCTTTGAAGAGAGTTACGAAACAAGATTTTTTTCTTTTAATATCACTCAGTACTAAAATATTAAGTTAAGGCTATACAAAGTTATCCGAGGAAAACTACCGATTTACTGTCACAATCACGCTACGCACGGTGTTGGAGCAGATGATTACACAACCCCCGCCCCTCCCCCCGTATTTCATTGATACATTACGCTGCGCACGGTGTTGTAGCAGATGACTACATGACCTCCCCCACCCCCCCGCCGCCGCCGCCGCTCCCGCTCCCCGCTCTCGCATATTTCATTAATACATAACAATAATTGTCATAAGTTCCAAATTTTTCCTTCATACTTGATCGGGCTTAGGACCGTCAAATTGCAGAAGGTATGAGTTGTTTTCTAATAACAGATAAAAACTTTGAACGTAAAAGTAAACCATACTTTTTGCAATAAGGCGTGTTTAAAAAATCTGGAACAACTTAGGTACAAAAATTGGCAATGGCTGTGCAAGGCGTCTAGAACTTAAGATTTTTTTTGTCTCACTGAAACATACAAAACTAAGAGAACTATTAACAACAGAAACTAAAAAAACACAGGAATCGCATACGCAATACGAAAATCGGTATTAAAAAGCAATAAATTCACTGATAACACATTTCAATACTTTTCCTAGTCCTAAACATTAACATCGCTCATTTAATACTAATCCGAAGCCGGATGAAAAATAGAAAGAGTAAAATTATTATTAGATTTTATAATTTTTATGACTCACCCGGATTGCGAAAGGTCGTGGGTTCGAATCCCACCTTAGGGCTCGGAGACGTAGTTGTTTTTTCATACGTATTTTATATCTTATAGAAATATTGCATCATGAATGCAAAAAATTAAATAAAAAGCACATAATTATAGCTGGTGCCATCTTAATCGATTGTTTAATATTTGTAAAAATATTACTTTCGATGTTGAACTCATAATAGAAGTTGAAATACGTTTGTAAAATTCGACACGTTTGCCAGCGTCTCGGTAGCTCAGTGGTCAGAGCACTTGCCCGGATTGCGAAAGGTCGTGGGTTCGAATCCTACCTGAGGGCTCGGAGGCGTAGTTGTTTTTTACACACGTATTTTATATCTCATAGAAAATATTGCATTGCGAATGCAAAATAATTAAATTAAAAACATATTTTTTGAAGTCTAAACGCCCTGCACACCTTTGCTATACTCAAACCCAATAATAAATAAAAGAACCAATCATAATACACTTACATAAAGTTTGAAAACAATCGTTTTAAGAGTACTTCATTAACTGTTCAAAATGTAGACCATTTCTCTCCAAACAGAGTCTTGCACGTTTACGAACATTGTCTTTAATTTTATTAAGCACTACAGTGTCATTTTTCACTTCGTCAAATGCACGGATTATTTTTATTTTTAAGTCCTCGAGGCTTTGGGCCTCCTCCACATAAACCCGCCGTTTAATTTCGCCCCACAAAAAAAAGTCACAAGGCGTGAGGTCTGGTGATCGGGGCGGCCATGGGACGGGGCCTCCACGACCGATCCAGCGATCACCATGTTCGGTGTTTAAATAATCGCGAACTGCGGCCGCATAATGAGGTGGTGCTCCGTCTTGTTGGAAATAAAACACGCGATTTTGAATAAGCGCGAGTGGTACTTCGTCCATAAAGTCGGATATTACAGTGCGTAACATATCAAGATACGTGCTTCCGGTCAACCGCCCTTCAATAAAGAACGGCCCCAGTACTTGGTTACCGATAATACCCGCCCACACATTTGCACTAAAACGCACTTGATGATGGTTCTCCCTTATCACGTGCGGGTTCCGGAACGCCCACCAATGCTCGTTGTGTTGGTTATACAGTCCCACGCGAGTGAATAAAGATTCATCAGTCCATAAAATAACAGCACCAGGATGTTCAATCAGCCACTCACAAAAGGCACGGCGAGGCACGGCATCTGCTTCACCTAAAGACTGCACTTTCTGATAGTGATAAGGATGCATGGTTGCGGCGTTAAGTAATTTCCACACCGCGGGTTGACTTACGCCGAACCGTCTTGCTGCGTCATTCGTACTTGCTCTGGGATTTCGATCAAAGAAATCAAAGATTTCGTCTTCGATTTCAATTGCAAGTCTCCTTCTACCACCTCCTCGAGCGTGTGATGGCGTCGTAAATTGTCCGTGGTCAAGTAAGCGTTGATTCGCAGCTAAAATGGTTTGACGATTCGGTGTTGTAGCATTTACGAAACCACTATTTCGAAGACGAGGAAGACTTTCAGCTTCGTACAGTGCACAGGCACCGTTTAAGCTTTCTCCACTTAAAATATAGCACCGCACCATCTCGTAATACTCGCGATTTGAATACATTTTGTTAGGTAGGTATTTATGTGATGTAAGCTCGCGGGAGCACAAGACGTACGTCGCGGGAGGTTCCCGCGTGACTGATTTCATTGCACAGGTGTCGCCACAACTAGGGTTGCCACCCGTACGAAAATACTTTATTTCGAATGATTTGATTTTTTTGGGATTTTGAAAATTTTAGTAGTACAGCTCGACAATAAAGAGTTGACAAAAAATATTCCGCAACTAATGTACACTTTTTGTTGGCAACACTTCCTTATCTGTCAAAACTGTCAAGAGGTTGACTAATTTTTTGCTTAGTTAAGAAGTCAATTGTTATTCTAGTGTGTTTTACGTGATATTTCTTTATCCTGGGTTTCATCATGAACAAAACCTACCGTATCGGTTCTCGCACAGAACAGAACTCTCTCTCGGAACAGATAGTGAATATGTTACACCGAAAAAATGTTTAAAAGAAATGATAGGTCAAAAAGAAAAATAAACGATTGCAGTAAAGTATAAAAGTACGTGGGAAAACGGACATGGTGATTGGTTAATTTATGATCCACAGAACGAATATAATGGAAAATGAAAATTGTGTGGAATTACATTTACAATTGCTTCAGTATAGGAGTAGGACAAGTAAGAAGACAAATTTTCTTTTTCTGTGTGTGTGTGTGAATTGATATGGTTGCATTAAATATCCAAACTAAACTATGCTATGCTAGACTGTAAAGATGCTGTGTTTGCAATTGTTTAATAGAAATACTAATTTGATACAAACTGCAAAAAAGCAATAAAAAATATGCTTTTAAACATAATGATAAAGGAAAATAAATTGTACTTTATTTTCATACTATGTACTTTTTTTTCTTACCTATAATAACCAGTGTACTTTAACTACAAAAATAAAAGGTGGCAACCCTAGCCACAACCTGCGCGCGCAGCCACGATCGCGGCTCGCCGCATGCGCTTCGAGTATTTAAATTGAGTAAGTCATTGTTCTAACTTTTTGCAAGTTATAAAAACATCGACTTCAAAGTTATTACGGTTTTCGGCAAAAACAAACAATATTTTATTTCCCTTCATTGTTCTAATAGAAATAGTAGTATTTATAAGGCTATTGAATTATTGATTTTTATTTTTTTCTTTTATGAAATAATCAAAATTTACTATTTCAACGTAACATAACAAATTTACGGTAAACATTATTATTTTAATTTTATACAACTGTCCGTTTTGCAATAAATGGAAAAAAAATATTGATTATTTTTCCTCTTTTAAACAAACAGGCAACAGTATTTTTTTAATTATTTAGCAAGAAATGGTTTAATGCGAAACAAATTCAAATAATTAACAAATTTAAATTGTTAGAATGACATTAATTAATACAAATAAATGAATCGTGGTCAAAAAGTGCACTACACATGTGGACTTATACTGCAGGCAACCGTATTATTGGACTTTTCATTCTTTTTCGAGGTCCAGCTTCAAAACGGTAAGTTGTATAAAAAAATTGTTCAAACAAAAGTCGTTGACAAAATCCTAAGGAACAACTTTTACATTTACATTTTTGCAATAAAAATGTATTTTCAAGGTGAAAAATAAAAAAACACCGTTTGAAGACTTTGGCGCCACCTACTGTGTGCATTTGTTGGTGTACGGGATTGCAGCAATGACATTTTTTGTAGATTTTGACGTCCTCTACTTTTTATAATCAATCGATTTTTCTGTGAAATGCATACATTCCGAGAAAAATGCATTTCAAATTTTTTTGGCTCGTTTTTGGAGTTTGCAAAAAGACGCACCAAGATGGCGCGTGGCCACCTTCAAGGTAGATAACTAACACCATTTTACAGCAAATAAAACAACTTTCACCCATTCGGCAATTTTCTCACTCAAACGATTTTTTCTTCGACAGATTGACTTTCTAACAACTCAATTTTGGAAAAAGAAAGTTACGTCGTTCTTTCTTACTGTACCTCGGCATCAACACCCCGCGACCCCACCCCGCTGTTTCATTCAAAACATTTCGGCCGTGTTTGACCTTTCGGGCGACCTTTCTTTTGACCAGTAACCAGCTGTTGTAATAATTCGCTCGGACAAAATAATATTTTTGCGGAAATTTTACCTACCAATTTTTTTTCATAAATGAAGTGTTTGAATGATATCTAATGCCTAGAAAAAATTTGGATGGTGTTTATAAAATAACCTTGTATATGTGACCCTATTACTAAGACTTCGCTGTCTGTCCGTCCATCTGTCTGTCACCAGGCTGTATCCCGAGAACCGCGATAGCTAGACAGTTGAAAATTTAGTTGCCGCTATAAAAACTTGCTCGATATCAATAATGGCAACAGGTAGGCACTTGAAATATTCACAAAATACTCAGCTGTTTTTTTACTTTCATAATAAATAATAAAATTAAAATAAAATAAATATTTAAGTGGGGCTCCATACAACAAACGGGATTTTTACTTAACTAAAAACGCGAGCGAGACTCGCACTTGGCCGTTTTTTTGTTTTGTCAAAAGAAAAAACCTTTAAATTTATACACTCTTGACTTTTATTGACCTATAATGGTAGATTATTTTTTGGTTTGTTTTTCTCCCTTTTACGAAAAAAGAACGACACACCTACACGAAACAACCACAAACTTTATCGAAATTTTAGACAGCGGAGCGTCTGTCGATAAACTTGCGCTTTAACTTTCTGAGACAAACTATAGAGATTGTTTAGATTTTTTTATTACGCGTTTGTTTTCGTTTTCGGTAGACTACTGGTAAATTCTGTATGACTTAAGTAAGATGTGATTTTGATTACTTTCTGATTTAATTCAAAGATGGTTTTATTTTTTAAATAAAACCTAATAAATTAAATCTAAAGTTTCAGTATTATTGAAATCAGACTCACATAGTTCAACATCTCAAGGATCATGTCCAGATCTATTTCAGGTTAGATCTTGAGTCTGTCTAGCCGGATAAAGTGGTATAGACACTAAAAATTACTCGTTAATTTGAAAAAGGTAAAACGCAAAGGCGCATCACATGCTAGATCGCATCGTAGCTTACCATCAGGCGAGATAGTGGTCAAGCACTTTTTATTCACGGTAAAAAAACACAATGATAATTAAAACATAAAAAGTAAGCAACAATGTAGCGTATTTTATACGGCGTATGATCGCAGGCGCATACCGTATCATTTTTTGGAGGAGTGCCAAGACTCTGGTACTCTGTTTCAAAGGTACGAGGGGTAGAGCAGCCACTTCGTTTTGCTTTATGCTTGACGATAGATGGTAAATTTCCATAACAGTTGTTTAATATAGTACCTTCTAAACGGTTGATGGACCTACTTATATGAACTCATATATCGACACCTAACTGTTAATTTCAAAATAATACATAAGCTGAAAAAAAAAATTCTTGACAAGTTAAAAATTAGTTAAAAAACTTGTTTATTTATCTTTTAACATGACGCGGTCGCAACTAAAAATACACTTAGGAAATTTCATTGAAACATGCAAATAATGAATTTTAATTCGAAATGACAAAAAAGTGAATTTCTCGACGAATTTCAGTTAAAGGTCTTGGCACTTCGCCGTCGATATTCTATACTACATATACTAAAATGAATCTCTTGATTTGTTGTCTTCTGTAGATAGTGAAGGAGCAGATTCTCCACTTATACAATTCTCACTTTTATCAGAAGGATTTGTTACGTATTTCTCAATTTATATGAAACTCTATCATATGTCACTATTTCTCCATTGCGTTTTAATTCTATTAAATTTTTAGTACAAAATTGATTATTAGAATTTTAGTTTTGTGTACATACTATGCATATATATGAAGTTATGTGAAATCGCATGGTCACAGTCGTAGAAATAAGTATTTGTAGTGGAGAATGCCGAAGAAATAAATCCTTTCTCTGTTTACAATTAAGATGAAATAAACGCAATACACAAAGCTTTAACTAGACTGACAAACAATTGCATTCTTCAATCGTACACTTAATCAATCATAGACAGTTATATATTCATGACGTACAATAACATCGATTAATTATCGATACATCACACAATTATCGATTAAGATAGTTCACGTGCGACGCGACACGTGCCCGTGCGCATCCGAATAATTTTATCACCGATTGTACATAGAGATAATTATCGATAATCGATTATGATTAGACCGGTTTCCGTGCGATAAAGTCACGGGTGTTAAATGTGTTTACTTTAACTGTTTGAAGATATCTGGTTTTAGATTTGAACGATATTTTGAACTTAACTATATATAATTCCAATGGGCTCTACAAACTGTGACCTTACGACACGGAACTGTTCAACGGAGTACTGTTTGCCAAATAACTGATATATTAAATTTGAATCTTAAACATACTAGATCAAGGTTTAATTTTATGTGATTAGGTTATAATAAAGTTAAAAGGCCTATAAAAAATAATAATTTGGCGAAACGTTCTTTCGAAAGCTTTGATAATCAATGCCGAATTCACAACCTTATACAATCATATCTATTTTGGCGGCGATGATAGATTTTCTGGAATACCTATAACTATGGGTGTACCCCAGGGCTCAATATTGGGTCCGTTACTCTTTCTTATATACATTAATAACCCTTTTTTATTTTACAAAGAACTTGTGAGATACAATATTGGTTTCAGATAATACTTATTTAGTTTTAAAAGTGATCGAAGCAATATTTACTCTGACGATATAAACGATGCTCTCTTCAAGGTAATTTATTGGATTACAGATAATAATCTAAAAGTTAACTCAAGTAAAACTAAATGTATACTGTTCTCTCTACCAAATGTGAAACAGGCGAATACGCCAATAAATGTGAATGGCAAAGCCTAAGAATTGGTGGAATCCACAAAATTATTGGGTATCACCTTAGTCTCTAGACTTCAATGGGATCGCATAATTAAGTCTTGTCAAATTGACTCAGTTCAGCGTATGCCTTTAAGAAATTAAGGTTCATATCTGATGTTAAAGCAGCAAGAATGGTATACTTCAGCTACTTTCACAGTGTAATGTCCTATGGACTATTGCTATGGGGTTCAGCGGCTGTTATTGACAATATATTGTCCTCCAAAAAAAGCGGGGCGCGCTATTTATAACTTATGGTCTAAAAGTCGCTCAAAGATAATTATCTGTTAACCCTGTTAACCCTTCGCACAAAGACATTAGTGTTTTTTTACGCATAGTAGCCTGTTTACTTTTTATACACAGTGTTACCAGTAAAAAAAAACTAAATGTAGACATTGAAATTAATTCTTACATCAAAATAAACATTAAAACATAAAGAAAACAGTTTATTATCGCTTACAATAATAACTTCGTGATATTCAAAAGTTTATTAATGTTTTTTAATAATTAGAGAAGTTCAAACGTAAAACAATATTCTGCCATATTTTCGTTAGAACATTATCGCTCGAACAATCTCGCATATTAAATGAGCTCATTATTTATCGATATAATCGATTCGCAACTCACAATCTATAAAATGCCAAATTAATCTTGCAGGAAATGAGACATGAATATCATTTGAATGAATAAATACTGTTATTGATGTGTGTTATGACTATCCATCATATGAATTCGCTCATACACTCACTCGTTATTTTATATAATAGTAGCTTACATAGTAATTATGGAGAAGGTTCTATTAACAACGTATAAACTACCACATACTGTCAAATTGCTACATTCGATTTTCAACTTTAAAACCAACACATGGAGTTCAATTGACAGTTTGTTGATGGTTGACGTGCAGTTGTCCGTGCAGTTGGCACTGAAAAGCAGAAAACAAAAACTTTCTAAATTATTTAATAATTCTTCGTTGTGAAATTTTGACTTATATTTGTAAGATAGATACCCACACTGGATAATAAAAATAAATGTATGTGAAAAGAAAAAGAAAATAGAATCCCGCAAATAAAAAGAATTGCTGAAGTTTTATTTCTATTGGTTTAGCTCTTAATCCCAATCAAGCCCGCGGGCTAAGAGAAGATCACCGATGGAATGAGCTAAATCAGAAGGTAACTGTTTACCCTGGCTCTGAAAATGGACGGATTATAAGTACTCGGAAATACAGAAAAGTGAAGGAGTTTCACTCCTTTGCTGTGCTCATTATAAAAGATATTAAGAAGCGCTATGTGCGAAACGAATAGCAACCAAGAAAGGGTGGTAGCTCGCAGTGGATCTGGATGTTCGATGGAAGAATGGCGAGGGCAGTATAAGCACATGTAGCTTCTAAGCACTCTCTCCAAAGTATAGCCCCCGGCATGTAATTTGAACCTGGTTTTGAAATCACGTAACATGCGCAGTAGCAAGTTTAGGTACGTTATTCACAACTACTTGAAAACCAGGTTTAACTTATATGCCGGGAACTATATAGTCTGTAAACAGAAAGTCAGACAGGCAACTTGACAGACCCATTATATTTCCAAGATTTTTTGGCCAAATACTAGCGCCATCTCTTCACGTTTTAGGCAATTACGTACCTACAACATCAAATATATTACAAATATTAAACAGTCGATAAAGAAGTAACCGCTTTATACGATTTGTTATTTAAAATTTACCGCTAGATTTTTATATCTGAAAAAAGCAACTACAAATAAATAAAAAGTAATCAATACTATTTAAAAAAATACTGTCCTTGACCATGAAACAATATCGTCATTTACTTACGTCGGATTGAGTTTGGCAGCACAAATATTATGGCAGTCCATGTCGTAAAATCACGTAAGCATTACGTGAGTTATGAATCAATATTGGGTTGATCTAGTATTGATAAAGTAGGTAAGTATGGCGATCTCAAGTGTCTGTGGTCACGAGAGATAGAACCGGATATTAATAAGGAAAAGTACTAGTTCAAACTAATTGACCAATTTATTATATAAGGGATTTTTACCATGTACTTACCTTGTTTTTGTTTTTATTGAGTTTCCGATATTTCAGCACCGTTGCAACCGCCATGATAACGGATTAACTAAAGTAATTGCGGGTAGGCTGTTAATGGCAGATATATCGGTCTACCCTCCGACGAAGTCTTCTATTGCGTTCGATACCTGTACCACTGTTCACATTCTCACTATTCACTTGAAACTGTTCTCGACACACAACACTTACAGTATCGGATCGCAACACAACACTTTTTTGATTATTTCGGTTTTTACACATACGAACCACAGGATTCCAGACATTCGACAATTTAAAACACTCCTCACGATTGAATTTTTTATGTTTTGTTATTTCAATCGCTCCCTGCTGACCAATCTTGGTATGTAGTGGCGTTCTGTCGAAATAATCTGTGGGTTATGGAACTCAATCTAGTGGTTAGGACCAGAATCAATCAAATGTTCCGCGATGGCCAATAAAAACAAAAACAAGGTAAATGGTAAAAATCCCGTATATAACTTATATTACTATAATGTTAGTGACCATGAAAGTTTAAAACAATATATAATTGACCAAGTTTTATTATTAAAATAAGCTGAGAACTTTAGCGGAGAAATATCAAATACTGGATACTTTATGAACATTAGCTAAGTAGCTAAATTATAGGTTGACCGCTTAAATGAGTCTAAGCCCGCGCGGTACAGGGGCGCTAGGGACGGCGACACGACAAAGGGGGTACGGAAAAAGGGGGAAGGGGGCGCACTATGAGCGCCTGCCACCCCACAGTGTTTTACAAACCTCGATTTTGTCTCATGCCCTTTTTATTGTTAAATCGTTAGTTTATATTATTCTAAGCACTACAGTGAAAATCCGGCATCGATACGACCTTTAGTTTCGACAAAATAAAATGCAAAGTTTCCCTATATCCGGGTCTGGGAAATCACAAATATATAAATAAAAAATAAAATTTACAATTATTTAAAAAAATTATTAAACTTATTGTTTACCTTCAAAACTTTAAACATTCTGTCCATTTTTGAAATTTGTAATGTTAATAGGTTATGAAATAATAATTGTTCTCTCGTATTTCTTTTATATTTATTATTTCACGTATAATGCCATATTAGAACGAGATATTTATACAGTATATATACTTCATACGTTATTCTATCAATATTATGAAAACCAAAATTCAAATCTTGTGGCCAAATTGATACAAGTAATTAGAAATAGCAGAATTTAATCAGAATTTTAAATAAACCCCGTGACATTCAAATTTGGTGGTATTGCTATACTTACTATAATGCTCTACATTTATGCGTATCGAATTAAGAAGCACAGTCGTTCCTACACGCTGCTTATATACTTTTCTATTTGATTGAACCTGCTTAATCTTATTGCTACTGTAATAGAGACTATTTCATTTTTAAATGTACCGTACATTAAAAAATTTGGTTGCTTATCATATTTTAATAATTAAAATATTTTGTGCAAAGACCCCTGATTTTTACTGACTGGACTGTTTATAATAAGTTAATTATTTATACCAACAAAAGAAATTGAAAGTTATCTTCTTGCAGTATATAAATTGTTATTTCAATTAATAACATCCGGTCCGTACTTGAACTTGAATTAAACACGTGAGTGGAAAGAAACGTGCGCCGCATAATGGCGGGAAAGGTTGACAGTTAATGTATTCAAAATGGCCGCCTCTCGTAAAATATCGTCTTGCCATCGCAATATACGATTGGAACCATACCTGCTAATTGACGATAATTATGAACCCATATGGCACGTCTGTCTGTCGTTATTTTAAGACGTTTTCTTACAAGTTTTAGTTTCAATTTAAGGTTTATATACGAAAATAATTATTTTTAAGTTAATACGACAGTTCTGTAATCCGTATATGACATCATCCACTGTAGTGTCGCAATATCTGCCTATTAAATAACACTAAATTATTTTAAATGGATTTAAGTAAATAAAAAAGCAGTATGACATTAATTTATCTATAATAATTTTAACAAAAAAACACTTTTTACAAAAACCAATAAAAATTTAAATAATTTCGATATTCATTAAAATATCGTATAAACCACTAATCGCATAATTTACCATTATTCTTAGCCAAAAGCGAAAATAACAAAACAACACGAATTATAATGTCTTATAAAATTATGCAGATGTGAGTTTTAATACTTATAAATTAAGGATTGAAAAAATACCAATACAATCTCTGCTTTTAAAATTAAAAAAAAAACGTTAATATTAGTCCATAGACTTTATTGTCGCTAAGAGAGGTCATAAGGTTCGGTAATGCTTACGTCATCCGCCATTTTATATTCTTGTTGCTTTTAATGACTGACGATAAATTCGCGAATGTCATAGTTTAGAAAAATTGTTTGTACGAGCGATCATACCTATTTGTGTTATTTTATAGCGTTTTTCTAACAGAATAAACATTAATGTTAACCGATTCTGAATTTAATTAGAAGAATAAAAATAAATAAATATTTCTTACATTCGCACCAATTAACCTAGCCCAAAGTAAGCACTGTAAGGCTTGTGTTATGGATACTAGGGTAACGGATAGACATACATATATGATACATAAATATGTAATATTCATAGAAATATATATAAACACCCATGACACAGGTCCAAATGATCGTATTCATCATTCAAACATCTGCCCCTTCCGGGATTTGAACCCAGGACTGACGGTGCGAAAGGCAGGATCGCTACCGTTGCACCAAACTGTCGTTAAAAGTATCATTCTAACTTAAATGAATACCACTCACTACGTCAGAGTGGTGGGTTATGTTATGACAGCAGTGTTGCCAGCAGCCGATAGTCAAAAGTAACATAAGATAGCTCAAAAATTAATATTCTCACGGGAAAAGTAACATTATCTTATTTTATATAGAAAGACTTTGGTACTGGAAAACTCACTTAATCTAAATTGTAACAAAGAGAAAGCAAACTAAACCAAATTTTGCGGCTGTGCAACCTCGCCCGCGAGGTACAGGGGCGCGAATAACGGCGACAAAGGGGGTCGATCAAAGGGAGTTAGTTAAGTACCTACAGTTTCATTTTGTTATGTTTCTTTGTTGTTTCATTACCTTTTATATCATTATCATTAAAAATCACCAACCGCTATAACGTTACATATCTCAAAACCTGTCTAGTGCGCATTTCACATCTTGTGCATCACAATATGCACACCTGCCGCTCGCTTCTCTCTTGATCCTCTTCGTCACCGTACCCCCGCGCCCCCTGTACCCCGTGGGCGAAGACTCATTTCAGCGGTCTGCTCATAGCTGGTACTTAGCTTGGATTTTCCTTTTCAATTCTTGACTCCATATGCTTAAAATATTTACTTGGGTACCAATTATTGCTAGCACATAGAACACACAAAGGAAAAGTTATGCGGGGATCTTCTCCAATCCTCAACCTAATGCCCGATGAAGGATTGGAGACATAAGCCAATAAAAACCTTAGTATGTACTCTCACACTGCTGTAGAGGATGTAGGCCCGTTTTTGGCTTGAGCCACATAACTGTTTGGTTTTCTCATTTGACTATTATAAAGGCATGTCATTTGATACCTAATTTTATTGGGTTCCAACATCTGTTTTGACAGTTCGTAATTCATCAATTGTAAATCTCTCACATTCTTCAACTCTTATCAGACCTTATTTCAAACTCGCTTTAAATTATTTTTGACCTGACCCTTTTTTTAGGAACACGTCTTGTATTTGGTCCCTGAAAGTTCACCTTGGTCAAAGTCACAATCAAAAAATATATTGGTCAATATCTACAGGTATATGTTACGGCTAAAGGTAGATGTGGACATAAACTTAAGATTAGCCGGCTAAACCTAGGTTTATCTTCGAGAAGCAGCTAAACTTCAATATCATGTTAGGTTCGGTTAGGTTAGCTAAACCTAGGTTTATACCTTTAGCCGTAACATATATATAAAAACTCTATGACACATTGTTGGACCTCAATGAACTCCAATATTACTCAACCGATTCTAATGATTATTTTTCATTTTGCTGGATATGTTTTGCCTTAGGACATAGGAAAGATTTTTTTTTTATTGTTTATTATAACGGACAGAGAAACGTATAGTCTCCGGCATATAAGTTGAACCTGGTTTGAAATCACGTGACATGCGCAGTAGCAAGTTTAGGTACATTATTCACTACTGCGCATGTCACGTGATTTTAAAAACTTCAAAAACCAGGTTCAACTTATATGCCGTGGACTATAAATGGGTCAGCAAGTTTATTTATTTATATAAATAAACTTCTCTCTATAAATAATAATTCTATAAATAAAATAATCTCCCATTTTAATAAGTTTTTTGTATTAGTATTAATTAACACGGGATTATTGACATTTTTTTTGAGGTTTCGTTTTTTTGAGCGCAGTTGCATGCGCCATCGTTACGGCAGTTACTTCCATGATACGATGATAAGTGTCTAAAACCGTAATTATAATTTATATGAATCATTTTATGTTTCCAGCATTCATGGAGCCAGACCACCTGAGCAAGAGATTTAGGCGGAAGCGGTCGACGGAGTCCCACTCGAGGAGCAAACGGGATGCCCCCTACGTCATATACCCAGAGATATTGGTGATCGTAGATTACGACGGATACAGGTAAGATAGCGACTCAACTTTTAGTTAATTATAAGTCGAAAAGGAAGTGCAGCGCAGCACGTATGCTAATGCTAACTGAGGAAACTTGTAAACATGTAATTTCGTGTAGAAGTAGCTGTTTTTTTCACTTAATAAATTTATTAATATAAGAAAACGTATCTATCGAAAAGTCAAATATTTTTCACATTTATAGAAACGTATTTATTTTCATACTCGATTATGTTTTGCAGATAAATCGACTATCGAATAATGGGTAGTTTCCGCCCAAATCACTCAAAATTGATAGCGCCAACGAAAGTATCGATATTATCAACATTACCGCGCAAATAGATATCATTGTCGATATTCTGTCGACTATCGATAAACAATCCATTTCCAGACATCATTACACCCGCTGTAACGTTCGCGAAAAAAAGCTGTCTTTTCTGCACCCCTGAGCACTTATAGATAGGCTTGTGTCTAGGATAACGGATAGACATACATATACAGGGCTATTATATAAACACCATCCAAATTTTTTCTAGGCATAAGATATCATTCAAACACTTCATTTATGAAAAAAAATTGGGAGGTAAAATTTCCGCAAAAAAAAATTTTGTCCGAGCGAATTATTACAACAGCTGGTTACTGGCAAAATAGGTACTTACAGTTGAACGACCGACCGCCCGAAGCGCCCCACCGAGCTGCGCGCGCAAGTTGTAACGACATCGGCGCAATGAAATCAGTCACCCGCGGACTTTCCGCGATGTACAATGTTGCGTTCACGCATTTACGTCGCATAATTATCTACCTAACGAAATGTTTTCACACTTGCAATTGAAATCGAGGGCGAAATTGAACGACGGGTTTATGTGAAGAAGGCCCAAAGCCTCGAAAACTTAAATATGAATATAATCCGTGCATTTAACGAAGTGACAAAGTGAAAAAATAAGTAATACAATTAAAGACAATGTTCATAAACGTGCAAGACTGTTTAGAGAGAAATTACCTACACTTTAAGGTAAAGTGAGTAAAGTTTTCAAACTTCATGTAAGTGTATTTTGTTTGGATTTTTAATTAATTATTTTGTTGGAGTAAAGCAAAATGTGTTCAGGGCGGCTGTCTTGTGAAATTTTTCACAAAAATATTTTTAGAACTATTAATTATACATTTCTTTATCCTAACGTGAAAAATAGACAAAAATAACTTAGGTAGGTAGGTACTAAGGTTTTGGCACTGCATTTTTTTTTGCGATTTTCGAATTGCCTTTGCGATCCCTGTGTTTTTTTAGATTCTGTGGTTAAGAAACAACCTTTGCTTTACTCCAACCAATTATTGTACATAAGTTGATTAAATTTTAAAAAATGCGACGTAAGTGCATATGGTGTGGCTTACTTTTATGTTCATTTTTATTTATTAAAAGTGTTATCGATTAATATTGTTATAATCAAGGAACAAAAAACTTATCTCTTCTTCAATTTGACGTTCCTATTTTTTTTCGTTTAAATTTGCAACTTATGAAAATCATTGTAATGTATCAATGAAATACGGGAGGGCGGGGCGGGGGTCGTGTTATCATCTGCTACAACACCGTGCGTAGCGTGACTGTGACAGCAATCGGTAGTTTTCCTCGGATAACTTTGTGTAGGCTTAACTTAATATTTTAGTACTGAGTGATATTAAAAGAAAAAAATCTTGTTTCGTTACTTTCTTCAAGGAATATAATATATAAATTTGGATGGTGTTTATAAAATGGCCCTGTATAGTACATAGATAAGTTATATTCATAGAAATATATATAAATACCCATGCCTTAGGTAAAGATGCTATTATTCATCACACAAACATCTGCCCCTTCCGGATTTCAAACCCAGGACCGTCGGTGCGAAAGGCAGGATCGCTACCGTTGCACATAACCTGATATTTCGATTTCCACACACACTCGCACATTGTCTCACAAGAAAAATAAGAATCTTTATATCATACTAGCGGACCGTCCCGGCTTCGCACGGGTGGACAAAATTCTTTATTTTTTTTCTATTATTTAATATTTTTCCGTTAGCGCCATCTAGCGTCCGGTAGAAGAACTACTTGCGGTTAACGCGTTGCTATGGTAACGTTATTGATATAATGGAAAAAGAGCGGGAAAAAGAGCGGACAGACAAACAACAAAGTGATCTTAGATTATATATTATAATTAAAGCATTGTGTTGGGCATTGACAAACTACAGTCGTGTATGTTATTATTGTTTTAATTGTTTAAACATTTAACCGCAGATTACATGGCGGAGACAACGTTCAAATCAAGAGGTACTTCGTATCATTCTGGAACGGTGTCGACCTTCGGTATAAACTGCTCAAGGGACCGAGAATAAGGATATCCATAGCAGGAATCATAATATCAAGAGTATGTATACATTTTTTAATTCCTGTAATATTAAAAGACGAAGGTACTTAATGCCTTGAGGTTTTACTGCCATTAATAATGTTAAAAAGTTTCGAATTCGAAATTTGAATTCGAAAATGTCCGTTATAAAAACGGGCAAGCGCGAGTCGGACTTTGAAATTTTTTGATTCTGTTCCAAATGTAGAATTTAATCTGATTTGCCAATTATATTCGTATTTGTTAGTAAAATATACTTAAAAAAACATTACCACCATATTGAATGTTCAAAGGTAAATGGGAAGTTTAAAAAATCTTTGGAATAAACTATTGGGAAAAAAAGCTGATATTGGTGGCCTCTCTTTCCTTTGTTTTCCAATATTAAGAAAATACATTGTTTATTTACTCAACGAGCTCTAAACAAAATTTTCTAATTGATGGCAGAGGTCAACTTTTTTGCATACAGCTAAACGCTAAAAGCTTAAGCAGGACTTTTAAAAAGTAGTAGCAAAATTGGTGTATTGGGCCTGAAAATTCGTTGATTTAATCAAATTTTCCTTTAAACGCAACATTCGCTTTTAAATTTTTTGTAACAAACACAGTTAATTTTTACTTAAACATAATTGTGCCAGAGGCAGACGTAACATCTAGGATATTGACGCTTATCCAGTTTGGCAATTTTTTTTTTTTAATAACTATACTTCTAAAGAATATTTTGTTAAGTTGATTTTTCAAATGCATTTAACAAGTGCAAGAAAAAAATATTTACTTTATAAATCAGTAACACATTAAAATGAGAAACCTTCTCGGTACAAGCAGTGGTTTATTGGAAAGGGAATGCGGTGGAACGACGTTCCCTTATCTTTTTTTAGAACCGGAACGCGTTCCAGTACCGTAAAATGGGGATACTTTGATCAATTTTTAACTTTATATGACTGTAGCATTCTCATTTTTAGCGAGATTACTATTATTTAAAAGTATAATAATCGTTTTTTTGTGTAGATTTGATTAAGCTAATTGTAACACGCTAAATTTTAATAATTTAAGAAAAAATAAATAAAAAGTAAGCGATCAAAGTTAAACCGTGAGTGGGGATACTTTGATCATCCATAATTTTACTGTGGAATTCGAAAGTAGACCCAAAACAATACTACGGAAAAAAATAATCAAAAAAATCGACCGGTAATTTTTCATTTTATAAGCATTATAATGCTTTAGGGTAACTTTGATCATATAAATGAAACAGATTTGACTATAATCAGCCTTTATTTTACGACTTAGGAACATAATTTGTTTTTAATTTGAAATAAGCAATAGTTTAACTATCAAGTCACAAAAAATTGTATTCTAATCAGTCCTTTACGGATTAAAGGATAACCCCAATCAGAACATTTTGCTGCCGCCTTCAACAGAGATTTTTCTTCGGTATGGCTAAAAATGAGTTGTCCACCTGGGTTTCCAGTATAGTTTCCTTTATATTTATTGTATAGAGTGCCAAAGGGAATATTCTCTGGATGCAGCCCGTAAAGACATAGCTCCTGTCACTACTCTTGACAAAGCTTCATTTAATAATTCGCCACTGTATATAGTTTATATATCTTCTCGTTCCGTTTTTTTTGTAATCTCGCGGCATGATGTTTCTGAAGCAATAAATTAATAATAATAATATATAAAGAATCATAAGAATCGGATAAAAGTAGTTAATCATACCCTTACTTTAAAACGTAGGTTTACTTTAATCACTGATCAATGTCACCCCGTGTTTATTTTTTGCCAATAACACAAGCAAATTTTGAGATTAGATTTGAGATTAGAAATCACAATATTTTTTTATAGTTTACAAATTAAAGTTAAATTAACCGAATATAAATTGCATTATGCCTATATACATAGCTAATTAGTTGCGGACAAAGTTTTGCAGGCTAAAAAAAGATATTAATATGTAGTTACTCACCTTTTCAATTATTTTATGCACAACGAGCCGCCGCACACGCCTGTGCTCCTAAGGGAAAGATAGCTGACGATCAGTGTTGCCAACACGAAAAAAAAAAATTGCTAGTGCGTTCGGTTTTTTCAATATTTGCACCTAAGTTTCTAAATGAAGTTTCGATCAATGTCGCCCCGCGATTCAAAGTAACCCCATTCTACGGTACCTTTTAGTAGATTTTTTTTAATTACAAATGAAAATTATATATTAAATTGGCAAATATGAAAAACATTTCAAAAAATATGTTAACTAACAGTATCTTTGTATAGTAAGAATAAGAAAAAATAAAAACTTTCATGGAAAAAATAATTTGCTGAAAATAGGACTTTTTTTTGCTCCCACTATGCGTTCCCTTACTTTTACATCATTGGGTACAAGATCTCCCGTCGTAGGTCTTACGAAGCCATATTATAGTAGTTGTCTTTTAATAAATGTATTGTAAATTCTTATATTAAATAAAAAACGTTTTAATTTATATTTAAAGATATATTCATATAGTCTATGTATTGGTTGTAAGCTTGAAGTCGGCCATCTCATCAGTTTCGATGCACAACTCTTCCAGAAGCGATTTTTTCGATTTATTGTATCCCTCTAACACGGCTTCCAACATGTCGGAAGATATTCTTTTACGTTTTCTGAAAGAAAAACCGCGAAATTTTTATGTTTATGTTGAATACAAGCGCATATGAAAGTGAAAAACCTACTTTTTATATGAGGGGCAACCTTGTGCTGAGAATCGCCGACAAAAGACTCAATAAGGCCTATAATTTCTATGTCTTTCTAGAAAAAATTGGAATTAGACTGGAATTTAAAGGCTAACAACGTTACATCCTCCAAAGAGTTCTAAAAAACACTTTTCGATCACCAATCCAATGTCTGATCTTTTCGAAAGTCGATTAACATTTATTATTTAATAAACTTTATTTATCTGTGGCATAATGGCTCATATACCAGTTTTCATGATAAAGTAATTTGTAGTTACCTATATTCTTTCAGCAACTTCTCATGCTCATCCAAAATCAGTTTCTTCTCATCAGCACTTAACACTGCCGTGGAGTTCCTCAAGGAACTCAGTTTGGTTTCCAAATTGATGATCTTTTGCTTCACCTCTTCGATTTGTGAAAGCGCTGATGATGTAGTGGGTGCTGATATGAGAGTTTTAAGGTTGACTTCCGTCGCTTTTAGTTTGTTTGTGTATTTTTCTAACGATGATGTTAGCGTTTTTATTTGGCCGTCGTAATCTGCTGAAAAAGTACTTGTCAACTACATAACTCCAACATTTAAACTTTTTTTTGTTAAACACAATCCCTACTAATATTATAAATGTGAATGTAAGTCTGTTTGTTATGCTTTCACGCTAAAACTACTAAACCGATCTTCATGAAACTTCGTACAATAATCTTGGAGGTATTAGAAGTAACATAAAAAAAAATGCGGGCGAAGCCACGAGTAAACTCAACTCAAGTGAAAGTAAAGAAATTTTACTTCAAAAGTGATGTTAAATTAAATATATAGATAAATATTCTGTATATATATATATATATATATAGATTTTGGTCTATATCTTTCCCGAATAGAACAAATAATATTTATTAATTTTTTAGTAATTAG
The DNA here is from genome assembly GCA_927399485.1 of Calamotropha paludella. Classification (NCBI taxonomy): domain Eukaryota; kingdom Metazoa; phylum Arthropoda; class Insecta; order Lepidoptera; family Crambidae; genus Calamotropha; species Calamotropha paludella. The sequence goes on from OV656822.1 coordinate 3,621,571, forward strand.
TTTATTAATTTATTAACTCTTTAGTTAGTAATATTTTATCTCGGTATGGACAGTTTGTAAACCTAAATACAACTCTATGAAAACTCTATGAAGGTTGTACAATATCCCATTATTAAATTTTGTTATTTTCCACCTTTTCTATTTCACCACTTCAGTTTTACGTCAAAACTCTAAAGTCTTGGCAGTAAAGCAGCTTTAAAATACATTTATTACAAGTTTTTCATTAAAAACTTGTGTATGATTCTTTTTTTTAAACGCGGGAAAATGCGTAACGCTTACTCGGCCGCGGAAGACCGGCTAAGTTATGTGGGTCTCTCTTCAACTCTCCTACCCGGCTTAGTGCCCGGTAAAGGTTTGGGAGCATACCCCCTATAAACCCACGTACCCTAAATCCGATGAAGTCAATGCGGTAATCACCGCCTTTTTTTGACCCAGGGAAAAGCTTTATTGGTTGCCCACCGTGGGTAGTCGGCTGGGATATGTGAAGACTGCCCTCGCCTTTGCGCAGGCGAGGTATACCACACTAAAACTCCTGGGGCGCATCACCATAATACACTAATATTTTTATTATCTGCTCGGAAAATTCGTTGATATTTTTAGGTTAGAGAGTACAGTCTTTTTTTTCAAAAAACATGCATTAGGTAAGGTTATATAAAAATCCTCAAATGCTGGTTTCTTTTTAACTTTGTCCACTATAAAAAGAAAATTTAAATACCGAAGATTAAAAAGTTCTTATTTCGAAATTCAAAGATATGATATATTAGTCGCTTATTTTTTCTGAAACAAGATTCTATTCTAAATTTAAACAATGCGAAAACAAAGCGAACGACAGTTCGAAATCTTTTCATTTCCTTTTAATGAAAATTTAAAATGTTTATCTATTGTAGTAGTAGTAGTGATAAAGCCCATTTTATAATGTCGTCGCGCCACCAGAACTAAAAGACGCCGCATAAGCCATCACTGAAAACTTATTTCTTAGAACTAAATACGATAAAGTTATTATCATGATTTCAGGCTTAAAAGAGTTTTTGCTTTCCGTGTAGATGTGGTATATAAGCTAGGTATAACAAGAAGAACTCCAGGGAAAGTGATATGTTAAGGGGTCGTTATTCAGCGCTTTTCAAACAGCGTATTATTAATAAACGTATATAATATAAACGCGGTAAATCACATCAATTTGTGACTGCCTTAACACAAGTTTTTTTTTGAGACCATACTTAAACAATGAAGTAAATAAAACTCCTGCATTCTATAAACTAATCATAAAATTGTAGAATGTTAAAAATTGGCTTTTAATTAAAATAAAATGTTGTTTAATATAATTGTTAATTATATTTTTCTTTCATTAAATAATTTTAGTTTTGTGTTAGTAAGTAATGTATATTAATATAAATAATTACAGACTTCAGATAACTCAACAATTTTGTTTTAATTTAAATCTGTATTAGCAATCAATAAGACTCATTATTTTACTTTTTTAAGCGACTTCTTATGTTTTTTTTTTATTCTGTATTACTTATGGTAAGTGTAAGTTTGAAACAATATTTAATAATAAACAATTAAAAAAACAACTTGTCTTGGATATTAAAAAAATACGCGCTAACAATTGTCAACAACTTAGTTATTTATTCATTGGAACACTTCGATTTTTTAAAAGAAAGTACTAAAGTAACATTACGCCTATATCGAATTAAATTTAAAGGTAGTTAAATAATAATTTACCTTCGACATCACCATTGCTTTCCTTGTTCTCTACTTGTAAAGCGGCGTATACTTTCTGTTTCCCATACAGTTTAAATCTAATTTTACCATTTTCAACTAAAGCATCAAGAGTCTTCTGAACAACAGTCTTGGAAAACGCGCCACGCAAATTCACCGTTACATCAGCACATGAATATGGGCGATTCGTATCTACCAAATACTTTAAAACAGCTTCACTAGCCATTATTAAAACACTAAAATAATATCTCAAACCAAATCACGAAGTTCCAAAATTCCGCCATAATAGTTTTTTTTTATTTCTCCCCATAGGGAAAGGTAAAGGGTACAAAGTCTATACAGCTTCATTTTTAGTCATTTCTTTTCTTAACTAGATGATCTTAGAAATAATAGTTCGCAAAAGCATACATTTTATTAAAAAAAACAATACTATTGTAGTGACAGTGCACGCTCCCGCAAAAAAGTCACCACATAGCTATAAAGAAATGCGGATAAATTCTATTAGCAAAGTAATACACATATTAAAACCTTTTCTTGTTTACAAAAAAAAATTAATCGCTTTTTTATTTTATTATTTCGTCTTGCTAGTCTTCACTATCTTAAAGGTTGTAAACGTCTTAAGATGTTAGTAGTTTCCATGTTATTGGAGTAACTTAATTTTTATTTTCTCTTTTAACCAAATATTTTATAGGTAGGAAAAAAATCCTAAACAAAATTACTTCCTAAGCCGGGATTGTATGTAATTATACAGAAGGTATTATCTATGCACAACAATTAATATACCACGCATAGCAACACACTGTGTTTATAACTGAAATGTTTAGTAATTATGACATCATAATGTGATTTCTTAAAAAAATGCGTAACAAATGGCCAACGTCTTATATAAATAATATTTGCTATTTTATTTTCACCTTATAATATATTAGAACACCTGCACCATTCATGAGATTAACAGTTTTGATTTTATTGGTTATAAGCATAATGAAGATGTTAATTTAAGTAGGTAATTAATTATTTATAAAGGTAGAGAAAATAATATTACTGCTAAACTGGTTTAGTTGCTAGTTTGCGAATTTTATAGGTGACCGATAAATGTTGTTCTATCAAGGTTAGGAAAGCTATTAGAGATGTCAAATCTGCACCATAAAAAACTCGTTTTCCCAACATGTGATTTACCGAATCTCGTCTAACAAATATAAATGGTTTTACCTTGCTATGGGTTTTTAATTAAAGACATATTTTTAGATGACATATGTTTTTACATAAATATATCCGGTTTTGCTTTCGATTAATTATGAAAAGACGAATTATTCCACCAAGCCGCTCAACTGGTGGGTTAAAGTAAGTAGAATGCCTGTTTTGTGATGGAATTTGCCTCACTCATTCAACTTGATTTCACTGACAATAAAAAACACAACTGTTTCTGGGAGGAATCAGTGATTAAACACAGATTAGTAATCTGTGGTTTACAACCCTATTATAAAAATAAATATTATAAAAATATATTTAAAAACCCTAACTTGTGCAAAATCCAACATTATCAGTCCATATCTTTTTTTTCGTTTTACATATTTTTCTTTTACAAACAACTACTTAACAATAAAATATTAACATTCCAAGGTGTCAAATCAACCCACGAAATCGAATTAGTGGGGCAAATTATGTCCAAAAATTTTAGACATTCTACTTTGTCCCACCAGTTGGGCAACGTGGTGAGCATAGACAAATTATAAAATATAACGTCGAGTAAGACTTTACTCGACGTTATATTTTATAATTGCTGTGTTGACTAACACCACAAGATAATATATAAATGGTATTATTTTCGACATATTTCAAATTATTAATTATATAATTTAATTGAAATTTGTGCTATGGAAGTTTTTATCTACGATAGGTACAGGGTAATCTAGTGTGAACATTTATTACATTTAATTGTGTATTATAAAAAAAATATTATTATTGTTATACAGGGGCGTGATGCGACGCCGTACTTGGAAAGAAACCGTGTCGGTCGCGACGCAATCGACTCCGCCGCGGCTTTAACAGACATGGGCAAGTATCTGTTCAGGGAGCGAAGATTGCCGGTCTACGACATAGCTGTCGCCATCACGAAGTAAGTTTATCTCTTTTTTTTTTTCTTTCGTTTGTAGTTTTTTTGTATACAAACTTTATGTTGAATCCATAATTTTTTTTTTCTATTTCAACAAAAAAATATCACTTGTCAACGTGTGCATTTCTTCAACGAAATTGAAGAAATATATATTATATTATTTCGTAGTGAAACTTCTTTCAGAAATAAAACTCTATGGAAGTTTTATTATTGTAGTTATTTAAGATTAAGAGAATTAATTTTAAGAGACGGTTTGTATTTATTAATGTTTGTTATTTAAATTTAGATTCCTGGAGGTTTGTTTAATATAATTTTATTTTATTTTAAAACACTATTCCTTTGGAATCAGTCAGGTAAGTGAGTGCGTATTTAGTTATTATATTATTGTTTTATTATCTACATAAATGCTTAAAAGTTGATTTGGCGCCATTATAGCATTAAGCCTTAGTATTTAACAAAGCTGAATGAAGTGAAATTGATTTCACCAACAGGTATGACATGTGCCGCCGTCGCAAGGGTGGTCGCTGTACCAAAGGCACCGCTGGTAAATTGATTTACAAACAAAACATTATCTAGGATGGATTGCGAGTGGTATCAGCTCTGCATTAACCGAAGCTTACCAGTGACATTAATTCGGCTTCATAATTTTTAAGGTTAAGGATTTTGGTAATGGCGCTGAATTTTTTTTATGCAACCCGTCAAAACCCAGGTCAATGCCAACGTTTGTTTCATGTCACAATTGTTACGAACGTTTGTGCAGGCGCATTAGGTTCGAAGTGACCTAACAGACAGATTGTTGGCGATTTGAGATTTATTTATTTCCATAAACTTTCAGACTAGACATGTGCAGAAGACAATACGCGAACGATGCTTGCAATAGAGGGACGGCAGGTAGGCGTGTTTCAAACTCAGTTAATCCCAAAAGCACGCCTCTATCTCATCTAGGTCCCACACTCCTTTGTACACAGTTATCCCTGGTGTGATAATACGCCTATCGTGTACCTTACCATTCCCATGGTATCATATTCGCACCTTGTGAATAATATCTATCTTTCCGCAGTTTGACTCTTCTACCACACTGTATATTTCTGTCAACATCTTTTCATGTAGATATGTGTACTATTTCAGATGTATGTCTGTCTGTAGCTTAGTCATTCATCGTTTTAATCTTTTATGAATCGTACCTACACTATAATATTATTATCATGTCAATCGCAAGTAACTGTTTCGTAATTTTCTTCAACTGCATTTTGGTTTTCTATTGAAGTGAACTTTTAGATAATTGTTAACGATCGTAGAAACGTAATACCTTTCTTGTAATACAACTTACTAATAGTACATCAGAAAATGTGATTATATTTATCATTGCATGTCTCTTCAAATTTAATTACTTATTTGACTATTATTTGACTTGATTAGTAGATGTGAGTGAAGTTCTTTCCGATGGCATAACAAAACAGGCCAAGTGTAAGAAAATTTGTGAGATGCAGCAAACTCAAGGTTTAGATTTAAAACTGTATGTCCAATTGTTATATTGTTTGCCATATATAGGTATTAGTGACGATGAATAAAAATATTGTAAATATAACTAGATTTAGATCGTATCATAATCGATGTTCTATAATAGTCTCTGGCAACATTTTATACTATTAGTCTGTGTTGTAAAAAAGATATGGTTGCTCTATGCTTATTTCAAAATTTGCGGGAATATTAACCTTCGTAATTGCTTGATCGGTTTTTATATTGGCATGGGTGTGGTAAAAACTGCTCTAATAATGACTATTAACACGCTTTATGAAAGTAATCTAATAAGCTTTGCCTTTACTTAATACTTCTAAGAATAATACTTTCTTTTTTAAATGTACAATAAGCTACTAGATTGTATTTTCATTTCTGAACGTTTTACCGCTTATTAACTATACCTACACTTCATTATTTTATTTTGCGATATATTTAAACTACTTTCTTAAGCGTAAAATGAAAATCCCGTAAATCAAATATTTTGTTTCAAAAATTTTTAACATTTTATACCACTTGTGAAGGTTTAAAATCACTCAAAATTATGGACTTATGAGGTTTTCACTATACAATCACGCCGTGCTTCTGCATGACGCACTTAATTATACCTTCAAGTTAAACTAACACTAAATACTCTTACCATAAAAACTATTTTCATCAAACACTGTAAGTATCTCTCCAATATGACATCTTCATCAAAAGTAATCATGTGAGTACCTTGTAGATCCTAAACATTTCCCTTACCTTCAAAATATCCACAGATATAATATTTACTTTCTATGTCATCTGTATCGGAATAATTCGTGGTCGTAAATAATTTTATTTTAATGTTGTCACATATTGCAGTCTGAATTAAATTACAACCAATCCTCTGTAAGTAAAAAACTATAAAGCTTTAATGCGAAATAATATTTTAGTAAAATTCTAAACAGGGTGTTTAGTAACACATTCACAATCTCTGATATGGTAAATAAGGTACAATGCTTACAATCCTGGAATATTATTACCCAGCCTGAAAACCACCGCATGACTGAAAATTAAATATTTTTTATTTTTATGAAAAAAGCAGTGACAATCCTATGTGGACTATTAGATTTGACAATACATTCTTTTAATTGTCAATCAATCCACCGCATGACTGAAAATTAAAGATTTTTTTTTACTGTCATGGAAAAAAGCAAAGTGACAATCCTAGGTGGACTATTTAGGTGGAGATTTGATAATATATTCATGTAATTGTCAATCAATATAATCAGGTACTTATTACCAAACAGCCTGTATATGGTTTAAGATATCCACTATTCTTCAGGTATAGATGACTTTAATTCAAAATCCATTTTATATAATTAAGTGCTTATATATATATTAATGAATACATACTATTTTCTCATAGTCTATTTGAACTGTTTTGTAACATTTTACAATTGTGTAGGTTTTGCGTACGTGGGCGGCGCTTGTGTAGTGAACAAGAGATTAGAAAAGGTCAATTCTGTGGCTATCATTGAGGACACTGGTGGCTTTTCTGGAATCATCGTAGCGGCTCATGAAGTTGGACATCTGTGAGTAATTCTAGTTAACTGTATTTCACGTTACAGGTTTACGTTTTTCACTCATTTATCCTTATTTTTATATTTAAGTATATCCTGATATTTTCGCCATATAAAGTAGTCGTAGTTATACTTTGTCCAATGTAGGATGATACTTTTGACAGGTGTCACTTCCTTATTGCTACGTACTAAGGTTGCGTTTGTTTCCTTATGTTTGGCTTGACATTGCAATAGCAACTTTATACCCTCTATATAGGTGTCAACTGTCAAAAGTATCATCCTACATTGGACAAAGTATAGGTAGTTTATTGAGTGTTTGAGTGTCAAATTCATACTATATAATAAAATGGTAATTTACGCCAAAACATTTATTTCTTACAACTAGATGTCAGCATAACGTTACTAAGGTCAAGCGCGTAGCATTATCATGGTAATATTATCTTTGAGTTACCAACATCTAAAATTAATTTATTTCATTCTTTTAAATAGTTGAACTTAATCACGGTTTATTTAGTGTTAGTAATTTTATTATAGTTGACTGTCTTAGTCGAACCTGAAAATATTTTGTCTGCCAATAGTGTTTCAATGGCTAATTTTTTTTTATTATTTTCCTTCATTTAAGGAAAGTGTAAGACGATATGATGATATAATGAAAACAAAATAGACGAAAGGTAGTTAGCCTATCCGTTTTTTATAGGATACATGTCGGAGAGTGTGCAGCAGAATTGCATAACCTTGTTCCGCCATCCCCATTTTTTCATCCGACAACCAGATTTACAAATAGGCACCACCATTATAAGTATGTTTGATATTCATATGTTTGTGATACGTGCAATACTAGGAATTGTTTCCTGACAAGTACAATTTAGGGGTCTCAGAGTCACCAGTGACATCCTAGATCATCGTCGCTTACCATCTGGCGAGATAGGGGTCAAGCGCCAGCATTTTTACTAAAAAAAAATTAATATTTTTAAAGATTGGGAGCAGTCCACGATGGAAGTCCACCACCATCATACCTAGGTGGGCCAGGCGCGGAGAAATGCCGGTGGGAGGATGGCTTCATTATGTCTGACTTGAGACACACCGAGAAAGGTTTCAGGTGGTCCCCATGCAGCGTGCAGAGCTTTCATCACTTCCTCAAGTAAGTCCAACCGCAAATGCCTGTACTATCTTGAAAATACGTTAAAATCCACCATGAAAACAGTATAAACAGCAAACAATAAATTAAGGGTCCTTCGAGCCGGATGTACCCTTACCTTAAAATTATACAAAAGTTAAATATCTCCATCCAAAGTAACGCGTATTTATGATTTTTATATTTTTCAATGCTATCTTGTATGATAAATTTCAGTAGAAAAACACTAGAAAAAAATTGACTCAGATCATAGTTACTCTCAGACGGGAGAATAGCTTGTGAGTCGAGTCGATTTTTTCTAGTATTTTCTATTAGATTTTATAGCACACGAATTTTGTTATATTATTGCCTTGTCTTTTATAAATATCGCGTGAATACTAATAGGTTCATAGCCATTTAAAGGGTTGCTGTATTAACTTTATGTGCTGAGGCATGTAATACAAATATTGCATATCTTTTTCTGGCACCTGGTTCTCTTATTAGTGGGTTTACCTTCTAAATTGGGTTAGTTTAAAACTAGATCAGAAAGTCCACCAGGCTTTATCATTTGAAACTCTTGTAATCCTAGGAACCAATGAAGGAGTAATTGTTTATTTCCTCGGTAACGACCACGTTTTATTTACAGCGGTGATACAGCGACGTGTCTATACAACTCGCCACATGAAGACGACTCACTGCCACGAGTGTTGCCAGGAAGGCTGCTGACGTTAGACGCGCAATGCCGGAAAGACAGAGGCACCAGGTATGCTATTAACTGATTATTTTCGTAACCACTTTTAAACATATTTGTGTAAAAATACAAAATACACTAATAGTAATATGGATGTTGAAATTTTAATTATTGTTTCCCCGAAATAGTTTTGTTTTGCCCTCAGTAGTAAGAGCAGAACATATGAATTAAACTTATTAAACAAAAATGTTCGAGTTTTTTAATAATCAAATAATATTCATGTCATAGTCATGTCAAAGTATCTGAAAAATTCAGCGGAACGGGTAAAGGAGACGCTGTGATGTATACGGCTACTGCCGATAATAAAAAATAAAATGAGAAGGCTCAAAAACTTTTTTACTTTTCTTGTGATCTTATTTTGTATAGAAAACTCCGCTAAATTCAACTTGTAGCGAGGTTACCGCAATGTAAAACCAAATTCTACGGCTATACCTGCCGTTACTCAAAATATTACCGTTATGGGTCACAAGGCCACACGGTGAAGTGAAGTACAGCCATGGTTTAAAGTGACATGACTAGTTTACTTATAAGATAGCATAAAAAATGTATAACTTAGAAAAAAAAAATCTTTTTCATCTATTTGTAAAACTGTTTCTTTCAAATACGAGTGTTCATCTCATTGATGAGACAACGCTGGCCTACAGCGTAAAATAAGAAAGGTACTAGAAAATTTTTACGAGTGTCCACAAGGCCCGGGCTTAATCGGGAGAGCATTGGACCGGATAAGATAAGATACATTTATTTGCTTGAATATGGTTACATATTGATCTTAAATAACTATTTTCCAACATATTCTATAGCGATGTCGATGTGCAAATATTCAATTTTGAGTTTAATTATGAAAAATAATAAGAATTTTTGTAAACAACATTTTGATAATAAACTTTTGGACTTCCGAAGGTTGCGGGTTCAGCCTGAGAGTTCACTTGTGAGACGAGTCGATATTTTCTAGTATTTTTCTATTAATATAATTTATCTTATAGTTACTCGTTTTCCGCAACAACTGTTGAAGATCTTATAATCTGAAGGGTCTCAATCAAATTGAAAATTGTTGTTCTGTTAGCGCGTGCTTCAAGGACGAACGCGTGTGTGCACAGCTGTTCTGCTTCGATTCAGCGAGTGGGTACTGCGTGGCCTACCGCCCAGCCGCGGAAGGTTCGCCCTGTGGCGATGGACAGGTATAGTAGACACACATACACTCTTTTTTCAGTTGGACCGCCATTTTGAATGTCCATTCGGTTCAGAAACTCCAACCACACAATTGAACTATATCCCAATGGTGGTGGTAATTTATAACATTACAATCACCACTATATCGCATGTATCAGACACTGAACTCCATTAGCTTACCCAGCCTAAGGTAATCATCAGGATTACCCAGATTTGATGTGTTAGCTGACAACCCTAAATCTTGTAAAATAATTTTTCTTGTCAAATTATTGGTAATTTATTAATTAATTTGATTATCTAGAATTGTTATAATTGCCTACCATAAAGGTTTTTGTATCGTGGAATGATTAGTTTAGGATCTGACGCACTACGTGTGTGTTTGTTGTAAAAGTTTCTATTGCGGTAATTTTTATTAATATAGTTTTCTGTGAGAAGATTAAATTTTACTTGTTCATGTACGTGTAATATGTTACAGTGGTAAAAAGTTCATCAATGTTGTCCTGAAATTGCATTTTAATTACAGTACATATAAGATACATACAATAACGCCTTATAAATATAAGCAGAGATCACAGATTCTCCTCACCTCAGAGAGGATCACATAACCTCTCGCTTCTTCAACTCTCCATCAGTCCTTTCATACAAGTTTGTCGATTAAGGGTGCTTTTGGTCAGGCATTTTTTAGGACATCTATTTGGTCCCTGAAAGTTCACCTTTGTCTGCCTTTATTGATTTGCATCTTCTCTAAATGTATGTCCAAACCATCTAAGCATCCCTTTTTCTATCTTTAACACTGATTCTTCTACACTACAAAATAAATAAGGAAATAGAAATAAGCCTCTGAATGACATGGCTAACTTGATGTAGGTAATTGGAGCAACCCTGTTAATTTGACCACAAATAGTGTTGGATATTTTTTTACATATTATTCTTTTAAATAAACAATATACAGATTTGTTTCCAAACCTACAGATATTATATTTTTTTATGTAGTTTAGAAATCTTTTTTTAACTTTTCATTAGCAATTTTGAGTTTTCGTTACTAAAACCTAGTTTCATTAAAAAAATAATTGACTTGATATAAGACAAATGTAACTAAAATATTCTAGATGGTACATACTAATGTACCCATAAGGCTTATCACCCGCTTTCCTAACACCCTGTATATTTAACAAATAATACATACATTTGTTATTTAAGCATTTAACTGCAATTTCAACTTGGCTCACGTTTCACACGGGACACGCACCCACTTACTCTCACTAGCTAGACCAGTACTCACCTCGCTTTTACAAAAATGAATTAAATTTTGACGACCACCGTGATCGAGTGGCTCGCATACCGATTTTCATGGTAACGCCACTCCGAGTTCCAGGATTCGTTACCCGGTCGTGTCAATGTTGAAAAAGAACTTTTATATACTAGGATCTGGGTGTTGCGATACCTTCTTTGTTTTTGAATTCTATAAAATAAATGATTTAGCTACTTAAGTCCAGAACAATAATAATATTACAATCACACTAATTAGCCTAGCCCAAAGTAAGCACTGTAAGGCTTGTGTTGTGGATACTAGGGTAACCGATAGAAATAAATATATCATACATAAATAAGTAAGATTAAAATAACCAGGTGATGCAGTCACTAAGCATAAAGCTTCGTTAGGACCATATATTGAAGCGGAGCGGAAAAAATAAAATTATAAAGTAAATTTTAAAATTCCATTAGAAAGAAAACTTTCAAATAGGGGCTTTTTTTCAATGGGAAATCCCATAGAACTAATGTTTTTTTGTTCATAACTTTTTTATTTTTGTGAATTTCAAAACTCCATCACAATCTGGTCTTAAATGTGTTGATTCGATTCTACACAAAACTAATTAAATCGGTTAAGAACTCGGGAAGTAATGGCGTAACAGACATTGCGTCATTGAAGCTGATCCATGGGAGCTTCGCTCGCTCCACTCCAAACAGTGACCATGACTCAGGTACAAATACTTGTATTCATCACACATCAGCCCCTTCTGGAATTCGGAACCCAGGACCATCGGCGCGGAAAGCAAGATCGCTACCGTTGCACCAATATGATGTTGTCTAATATTTATTTATATCTGCCAGTACTGCATCAACGGGAGGTGCATAACCGAACACGAGAACATAATCCCGGACTATTCGCAGCACACGCCGAGCTACGTGCGTCCCGAGACCAGCCCATTCTACGGGAATATCACCAGGTAACAACCATTAATCATTCATGTCCTCACAGACCTTTTATAAGGACGTAAAACAGGAGGCCCAATCACTTATAGACAATAATATTAAATTAATAATAGTTCGAAAATTTAACGGTAACATATTATGTTACTACACTCGCGAGCAAAAGTATGGAATCACTTGCTTGTAATTAATGACTGGCGATCTTGAGTTCTAAATTACTAGTTAGGAATAATAAAAATAGCACCATTTTATAGGTTAAACTGTTATACTCTGTCAAATGTAGGATGATACTTTTGACAGTTGACACCTATAAAGAGGGTATAAAGTTGCTATTGCAATGTCAAGCCAAACATAAGGAAAAAAACGCAACCTTAGTAAGTAGCAATAAGGAAGTGGCACCTGTCAAAATTATCATCCTACATTGGACAAAGTATAACTTTAAATTGATGTCGAATTCTTTTGAATCACACCTGTATTTAAGGAGCTATTCCGGATCATGTGAAGGAGTTAGGAAAACAAGGAAATATGAAAAAAATAATGAATGAAGAAAACAACAGAGATTATTTATAAAAAAAAATGTGGCCTAAAAATGAAGTTTCAATATTTTGTGTTCCCTCCCCTAGCCCAATAACTGCTCGAAGAAGATTCTTCATTGACCTAATCAACTTCTGAATCGATTCTTGCGGGAAACTTTGCCACTCTTCTATCTAAGCAGATTTCAGCTCATTGACACTTGAAAGAGCAGGATTTCTGGAGGGAACCCTCCTCTTAAGTTACCACCAGTCTCTAAGCCACCAGTCTCCCTAAAGCGTTTATAAACTTACAAAACAAGACTGGCTTATGTGGCTGGCTGAGCCCTTCTTGCAATATTGTGCTGCTTTAGTAGGTGTAGTATCCATTTTCGTCCAAGGTCAAGGGTCAAAAGTAGCAGAGATGTGTACGGATCAAATCCGATAACACGTAATTTAAGGTGTCAATACGTCCTTACTTCTTGACGTAATCCGGTATAACTACTTAAATATCTACTGGCGTGATTTGAATGAATTTGGTGTCAATTTAAAGTTAACAGCTAAACCTTTAAAATGGCGCCATTTTTATTATGATTAACTAATTATTTAGTACTCAAGATAGCGCGGAACCAATTTCAAGTAACTTTTGCTCGCGATTGTAGATAATTTACTATAAAAAAATATTTTTACCCTGTGAATAGTTTTGTTTATGAGCGACGAGCTAAGATCCGTTTTTAATATTAAAACTTGAGCTAACTAATAAGATAATGTTTAGTCAATAAAATTAAAATAAGTAATATGCCTTTATAATTTATGCCTATAAGGAAGGTTAGGTTAGGTTATAAGGAAATGTGTTATTAATATTTCTTTTTTATAATTATGTTTAATGAATACCTTTACATTATGCTGGGTGTAAAAGAACCTTAACGAAAGCCATGGTAAACGAGGCTTTAGTGTTACCCTCCCTATAGTTATTATTTATATATCACAACACTGACGTCCGAATGAGACTACCCACACATTCTCATTTAAGTCAGTCTGTGGAAACAGCGATAAAAAGTATTTACACACCAATAATAAATATTTTACCAACGCAGTTACCAAGAGACCACACCATACGTACCAACCACACATACAGAAAGGAATTATCAAAACACAACAATATCAACCACGACAGAGAGCACCACAAGAAAGTTTTACTTCACCGAAAAAACTACAACACTGACGCCCAGTACTTACCCACCGTCAATAAATAAGTACTCAATTTCTACTACCAGAAGTCCGTACGACTTCAAAGACTTTTACTCAAGAACAACAACTACCCCCAAATTTGAACCCAAAAGAGGTTTCTTCAGCAAAGATGACATAGACAACTTTTTCAAGCCAACGACAAAGAGTCCGTACTCGGACAAAGGTGTAAAATCAATTTTCAAATTTGGAACGTATTATTCTCAAAAATCGAACGACAATTCTATAAGGCCAGATGCCAATTCGCAACAAGTACAAATAGAGCCGGCGAGGCTGGTATACTCGTACCAGAGGAACTTGACGACGGGCGAAGTGATACAGCAGTAGAAATTAGCACTTATCGGTAAGAAATTAGGTTCGGAATGCGCTGCAGTCATCTATCGTCATGGATCTTCCTGCATCGAAACTCATACACATCACTTGTTATTCAGAAACATTCGAGACTTCTTTTGCTCTTTTGTGGCAATAATTTGGAATAACATAAGCTATATGCTGATAATCCTGTAATTTCAGTACCAACAGAGCTGGAACCTGTTATATCTGTGTTGTATATCTGGTGGATAAGTTACTTAATTCGATCGTTATACTTCGACGGAATCGTATCGCAATTGTGTCTCGAAATGTTTTCTGAATAAACCACTCTCTTTTATTTCAAGATTTTGGCTACTGTAAATAATCTCTAACGGCAAAATTCTCATTATAGCACGTCGAACTCATTTTCTTACAGAAATGAACATTACTACTTTCTCACATTACTCTTCAAACATAGTACAGTCAACATCATAAGCGAAGTGTTAACCAAATCCAAATATTTATTATTCTATGCATAAAACTCTCGTATTATTTTACTTTAGTTTTAACTGTCCATAATTACTTGAAATAACAGCCCATCAACCTATAATGAAATATATTTTTTCCCAGTGAATATTGAACGTTATACAATAGACCTTAAGTTGCAAATTGACTGTAGAAATGTGACATATGTCCTGTTCTGTTTGTGTATCTACAAAACAGTAACTCTACTTGACTGTATGAAAACTTATAATTTAATACATAAGAAAGTATTTAGTATCTACATTTTCTGAGAAAAATGTACTGTTTTCTTTTTTGTATAAATCCTATACACTTTATGCATTGTATATATTACTTCTACATATAAAATCATCAAGCATGTCTTGATATCACCACCCACTACTATAAATATACATAATACATGAAGCATGCATTCACTGATCGCCACCGTATTGTAGAAACAAATATTACAACCTACATTTACTATATATTTCGTCTTTGTAAGATTTACAAAAGTAAAATTAAGTTGAGCTAGTATGTAATATATACGACATATGACCTCTAGATCACTTTTCTGTTGGTCGTTAAGTGTCTCATATTATGCATTAGATAATTTTATTAAATAATTACATGCAGTTTACAAAATAAATATACCAAAATTTACTCTATTTTTAATGACACGCAACAAAAATATGAATCTATAATCTAAGAACACAAATTTGTTGTTTGTGTTTTTGTCTGTCCGCTCTTTTTCCATTGTATCAACTAGCGGCCCGTCCCGGCTTCGCACGGGTGGACAAAATTCTTTAATTTTTTTCTATTATTAAATATTTTTCCGTTAGCGCCATCTAGCGTCCGGTAGACAAACTACTTGCGGTTAACGCGTTGCTTTAGTAATGTTATTGATACAATAGTATTTCCATTGTATCAATAACGTTTTAATAATTTTGTCCACCCGTGCGAAGCCGGGACGGGCCGCTAGTTGATACAATGGAAAAAGAGCGGACAGACAAACACAAACCACTGTGATTTTAGATTATAGATAAAAGTTACCATAGCAACGCGTTACCGGGTCAGCTAGTATGTATACAAATACTATAGAGAATGAACTGAAACTATTGTAATTGTGCAAATAGACGTGAATTAGGGATATATGTTTATATAACTAATTGTTTTATATTGTTTTCAGCCGCCACTAATGCTAAGCGCGGGGGGAGCACAGAAAGACTGCCCGTCGACGAACTGACGCCACTCGCATTCAGCGGGCGTCCCGTCGGCAACCCTTATACACTTCTGAGACCGCACATCCCAATTAGAAATACATATTTCATTAATATTAGCCGTAACGCATGGCTTTTTAATATCTATGTACTGGGATTACAGTCTAGAGTAACTTTAAAGTGATATTTTTTTATGTTTTCAATGTGGTAAAAAAATATATTAAAAAAATGTTATCACTTTTGAAGTCGACTGTACATGTTGGAGACATCACAAATACGATATGTTTAATATATATAATTGAAACATCACAAAGTTATTAATTGTATAATTACTTATATAAAAATATTTAATATCTTAGATTTTTTTTGTAATGTCTAATAAATTTCAATGGAAATTCATCAAATTCCTTTTCAAAAGTATTAATTTCTAAATCGTTTTATATTCTTTTTGTGTTATTATAGTTTTATCAATTATATTTTCTTTATATAGATATTTAGATATAATTACCTACTATGAACAAAAACGTTTATCTAATTACAACGAATTTTGCAAAATAATATATAATAATTTTACAATGAAATATAATTTGTAATTCAGCTATCTAATGGCAACGAATTTTATATTATATACTTAAATAAAATAATATGTGATATTTTAGAACAAATATGTTTATTAAAATAAGATCAAGCAGATTATTAATTTGCTTGTTTTTATTTAAAAATGATATTACAAATTATTGTAAATTCATTTCAGCGGGTACTTAAGGGATGTGCGTATATGTGTGTGCGAATATCTGAAGACATTACTTCAAAAAAGTGTCAGACGCACCTGTGAGTGATTTTTTTTGTGATTGTGTTATATAAACTATAAATACATTTAGTATAACTATAATGCTGACAATTGTAATGTGAGTGATCCGTCCTGGTTTTTTAGAACTCTAGTAATACTCTTAGCCGTATCCGTATAATAGCATTCGCTATGATATAACTGCCACGAAGTGCCTTTTATACATTATTGTTAAGAGCAAAAGTTACATTTATTTTTGCAATATAAGTTACATATCTTTTTGTTTTTTTTTTAAATAAATCGTTTTAAGTGCGACTGGATCGCGGCCTACAGCGACATTCTTTTTTTCACTAATTTTGATATTAATTAATTGTACACTATTTTTTTTTGTGAAATTACTATTGGATTTTATTTCTTAATTTAAATTTGATAGCCTTGTTGTAATCTAACTATTTATGAGAATAGATCTATAATTTTAAAGTTACCAATAGAATAAAAATGTTTAAAAAATTTTTTTGGTGTGATTCAGTGAATTCTCGATGGAGATTTTTTATTTTATTTTATCGATTGATACATCACTTGCCGTTAACTATTTATTATGTTCAAACTATTTATGTATAAATCAATTCTTGTAACATCACGAAAATCTAAATTTTAAGAAAAAAATATAAAATAACAAACATGAATAATTTGTTTTTTTTTTTTTTGTTTTTCTCTTTTCCATATTCAGGTAACTATTTGAACTTCAATTACAGATTATTCCTACTGTATATATAACTTCTTTAAGGCAACAAAAAAATTTGAAATTCTAAGATTCATTTATGAAACAAAATTTATTTGTTTAAAAATAAATAATATACAAAATAGCATATTGTTTTCCACAAGGGGAAAATCAAAAGTGACCAATTATTGAGCGGGAATCGCACTTTTTCTCGTGCATACACAAAACTTTATAATGCACCTACAATAAATAAAAGACATTTGTTTTAATTTCAGTTTATGTGAAAATCAATTCACTTTTCCAGTGCATAAAATCATGATAAATACTTTATCTTACTTCTAGGCTTCTCAGGAAGCTTCTTTTTGATTGCTTGGACGATCATCACCTCTCACTTTAAAATTACATTTTGGATATTTATTAATATATGTTCCTACGGCAGTTACATAAATAAAAAAGAAGCAATTCGCATTTTTTTAAATAAGAATAGAATCTTTATAAAAAAAAAATCAAGCGACCACTATTATGTCTGAATTTCGAAATAAGAACTTTTTGGTTCTTTGTAGCTAAGTTTTTTTTTAAAGTGATGAAAAAAATACAGAAGGCAAAGACTACTCAAAAATGCTATGAAATGTAGTTATGTTTGTATTATGCAGTATTCGAACGTTTCTTGGCGATTATTTGTAGTATCCAATAAAACTTATACTTAGTACCTACAGTACATATTTAGTAGCGAAACTAAGGTATATCAGTATAATAACTTTTTACATGAGTCTAAAATAAAAAAAAGAAGCAAAAATATTAAAATCACCAAAAAGTTATAATCACACTAAACATAAACACCTCTCATCAATATCAACAGAACAAAAGTCCTGAAATTTCCCACACATTTTGGCATTTTCAATGGGGAACACGTAATAAATAAAATAAACAAATATTTCTTACAATCACACCAATGAGCCTAGCCCAAAGCACTATAAGACTTGTGTTATGGATACTAGGGTAACGGATAGACAAACATATTGATACAAAATATATGTTTCATAAAAGTAATAGATATAAACACCCATGACTAGGGTACAAATGCTCGTATTCATAATATAAACATCTGCCCCTTCCGGGGTTCGAACCCAGGACCATCCGTGCGAAAGGCAGGACCGCTACCGTTGCAGCAAACGACCGTCGTAATACACTAACATAAATTTAGGTACCTATATTCTAGTAAAACCATCGATTAGGAAGTTATGAATTAAGAAACAGAAAGAAAAAGAAGAAATTTGGCAGAGTACCTGGGTCAAGTTAATTTTTTTCTTGTAAGTTCTTTTGATAAATTATTATAATAGAAAAATAGTAGAAAAAAATCGACACTGGTCACAAGTGAATCAAACCAGCAAACTTTGGAAATCCGAAGTCTAATGCTCTCCCAATTGAGCTACCGAGCCTTGTGAACACTCTTCGAAATTTTCTAGTACCTTTCTGAGTATTTTTCTATTATAATAAGTTACCTTATAAGATCGCATCGAAAAACGCATAAAATATATAAAAATTATAAAAGTTCTTTAGACATAAAAATCTAGCATGTAAATACTTACAATACAAAAAAATATAATTACTATACCTATCATCATATATAGATTTTATAGTATCAAATATTTCTTATTGACTTTCAGCTACTCAAAATCAACATAATTTGACAGTTTGTAGCAGTTTGACATATATTCCGTACGGACATAACAACGATCCCAAAGATCAGCTAAAAAGAACTTCTGTTCTGAAACAGTACCTACTACCACCCAGACAGACAGTAATGTTAATTAAAAAAAATAAGTTTGGGAAAATATTGAAGAACAAAAAAAAACTCATGTATTCCCCCGACACCGATTTTATTAAACAACTTCATAAAAAATTTGTCACATGTCTTCGGTTCTCCCTAAAAGCAACATACAATAAAATATTAAAATCCATTTATTACTATTAAATTATTACACAAATCCCATCTAAATGGGTTCGAATTAAGCATCAAATCCGTTGAGAAAATAAGTTAATCTACGAACTATACAAGATACTACTTATAGTTAGAAATCATATAACAGATTGCATATTTGCCTATAAGTTTACATGTTAAGCTGATCAATTTAAAACACACAAACATCACGTCGTTATTGTGGAATTCGGCAAATTGTGATACGGACTTTCACGATACGTCATGGATTTCGGCAAATTGTGATATGGATTTTCGTGATATGTCATGGATTTCTGATGTCGCTATATTCTGCACATTAAGGCCTGATCAAATGACGGAGTTTTATTGGGGTTTGGAGAAAACAATAGGGTTGATATTTCCTGATTGAGAAAAACAACTCTCTTAAAGTTTCTTGAGCATTTTCGGTACAAGTTCTCCCGTCGTAAAACCTACGAAGCCATGGCATAGTTGTTGACTTTTAAGTGAATGCATTGTAAATGTCCATATTGTAAAAAAAACATTTTATCTTTACCTTATTATCAACTTAACGCGCCTTGTAATAAAGATCTTATCGAGACTGGATTGGATTAAATTTCCAGGCGCTAAGTAATGCGCAAAAATGAATCTTATACAATACGACAAGACTAGACTGATTACTAAGAGGCGAAATGATTAGTTAGGAATTTAGATTAATAGCAGGCCTCTCGCTCTATTAGGTACATCGTCATATAATCGTGAATCAGCCAAGATTAGAAATAGATTATTATGAAAATCCATCACTTATTATAATAATAATATGCCGACTCCAACAATAGATATTAACATACACATTCGATATTGTTTATCGCTGAAATAACCAGTTGACTTTTAAATTTTTTTTTAGTAGTTTAATTTAAACCTTCCGTAAGCCTGGTGAAAAAAAAAACAGAATGTGAGCCTGTTGGGATCTGAAAACCCCATAATAAAATACTAAATTTTAGGGCCTTTTTAATGTAACTTGGACGTAATATTAGTACACATATAAAAATATTTATTTCAATTTTAAGTACCTAACCACATATCAAAAAAATTACCAAAAATATAAAGTTATTTTCATTGGAAATATTGACTAAATCTTATCAAAATATAATAATTTGGATATTTATGAACTGGTTCAGGCTCATAAAACCGCCGGGGTTCTGTTTTTTACAGAAAATTTAGTTAAAGTGTCAATGCAATGCTGGCGTTCTCATGCGCACAAACTAGTTTAAACTCTAATTTCTCCTGTTAAATTCTATTTTTCTTTGACCAAATTTAATCTAAAGGCAATAAAATTATTATTTAGTAATAACAACACAGAAAATTTATAAACGTCATTCTGGACTTCCTCACTATTTTCGTTATTGGCTGCCTTTAATGAGATATGTATACAATGTGTCCCGTCACCAGTGTCGGAGCCTTTAATGGTGTGAAATATGGCATTTTTATTGACAAATTGCCCCTCAAATTTTGTTTTTCTCTTACGGCCGCCATTTTATTTTCTTGGTAATCAAGACCTGGGCTCTCATACTAATTCGACCACCACTACTCATGTTAATGTCCTATCAACATTGAAAAGGTGTCATTTGATAGCTAAACATGTAGACAACAGTTACACAGCCATCATGTTTCAATTGTCATTAAATAAAAAATAGAAAAAAATAATTAAAGAAAAACAAATAGATTCTTATTTGTGTATTTTTTAATTATTGGCTTTTTGAGAAAACCCAAATTTGAGGGTCAATTTGTCGATAAAAATGCCATATTTCACACCATTAAAGGCTTCGACACTGGTGACGGGACACATTGTATATATGATATATTGCTTCCTGTCCAATTTTTGAGCGGTTAATAAATATAAATAATAGGAGAATATATTTTATAAATATCGACATACAATTGTGCTGTATAACAAAGCTGGGGTGTGACGCCCAGCAATCAAGCAGACTCTTTCGAATGAAATCGCAGGAATAGTGTATTTTATCATCTATTACAGTAGATACAAACATTTGAAATTGAGTTGGGTCTTTAAGACCCCACCAGGCTTACGGAAGGTTACAATTACACCTTGTAGGTTAATATGCACCAAAATAAGCAATATATGATTCTATACAAATTTGATTCTTATAAGCCTCACAATTAAGTCGCTTTTCTTAACTACGCGCGAAATAAGTATCTATGCGCGAAATCGTTTTATATTAACTACTGTGGATTTTTTTCTGGAGATGTTAACAAATTTGATTTTTACTTGTTTACAATGTTTTGATAACTAGTGGAGATATTTGTCATACGTTTTTACTAATTGCTTGTATCAGTCCAGTGGCGTAAGACCCCGTAATTTACAAATTACCCCGTTTTTTCGGCTACAAATTTATAGGAACCCTTAATTAGCTAAATTGAATACAAGGTAACCAAAATTCTCGATTTTTTATTTTTATCAATTGGGTGAGCAAAACGGGGATTTTTTCTAAAACATATCGACTTACAATAATATGATTTAAAAAAAAAAGTCATAAAACAATGCTATTTTAATTGTATCCCACATTGGCAGGTGACAACCCTTAATTGCGATCACATTTAATAATTTGACATTTATGATGTAATATATCTTAAATAATATTGTTGTCTGTAAGAGACAATAAAATATATCACACCTCCACTACACTACATAATAGGCAGAACTGTCAAAATTTCCGAAACTGATGTAACTATGCCAGAATGTCCCAAAACAGCTTTTCAGACATTCTGCCATTGCTAACTAGAAAATTTTGACAAGTCTTAGTAGTGGAGGTGCGATAATTTTTTATTATCCGCATGTTTCGAGAATTTTACATTAGTAGGTGCAAAAAATGCAGTTTTTATTTTTTTAATAAATAAAAAAAATAGTATTAAAATTTTTTTAGTGTTTTATAAAAATGGCTAATAATGCTATTCGAGTACAGTGCTAATTTTTAAAAGTGATATTTATATAGGAATTTAATGAGGGCGCCACTGGACTGAACTCGCGACAAAACGCATTAGTTATAAAGTATATATTGTTTATTTCTACGAAATATATAAATATATTATTGTTTGCGGTTTTCAAGTATTGCTTACAAATTATTTGCAAATATTATATTTACTTAAAACAATCCTGAATAATTAATCTTATATTGCTACGTTTTTTTGTGATTCTCGAGTCAAAGAAATATATTTGTATTCATTATAAATTACACAAGCCAACAAAATTTGACAAAGTTTATTTCCCAGACACCTAACTATACTTTCCCATAGGATTTTGGTGTGTTGAATCCTAATCCGGTCGCAGCGCACAATAGCGCAGAATTGCCCTATCACGTCAGGTTTATGAGATATTCTAACCCAAAAGAGCAAAAAACGCCGTTTTTGTCCATTTTTGAAGTTATGTAAACTTTTAAGTTATAGTATACCTAAAAAACTACACAGGGAATCTTAAAGTGCAAGTCTTGAACTTTCAAATGGCGTTGAGTTTGTTTACAAATTCTTTTTTTTTTTGAGATTTTTTATTTTGAAATATTGATTTTCTCAATTTTGCTTCATGCAACTTGCACTTTTAGGTTAGAATTTCTCAAAAACTTGACGTGATGGAGCAATTCTGAGGCTAGATTTGGTTTCAGCACATCAAAGTCCTTCGGAAAAGTATACTCAGGTGTCTGGGAATTTTCTGTTGTTGACCTGTGTTATTATATATCCATTACGAATATAAATAAGCAACTTGTACAATTCAATGTCAATTGAATTGGAACTCTATATAGTGGACATAAGATTTAAAATTGATTTTATTAATCCGATTTAAGTTGCGTTCGTCATCGCTAATTGTACGTTAAGCTTGTAACCGCACGCAATAATGTTTTTAAGTAATATGATGGATTTTAACCAGTTTTCACAGGCAGCTTGTTTGAGCCGACATTTTTCAACACCAACTTAGCCAGCATCCCGACGGAGAGGCAAAACACTAAACCGGCTGGCATAAACTTTCTGCTGTTGTAAAATCTGAAAAGTAAAGAGTTTATGAGTAAAGTATGATTCAGATTTTTATAAAAGGATTTATTAAACGCACGAAGATAATAATCCAGATAAGCATCTGGACTCAAAATGATACTTTATGAACAGGTTTATACCATGAACAAAAATCGAGAGTATAAAATTAAAAAGTAAAAATTTTAAACGTCTGTTTAAATTTAATAAATTTATTTTTATACATTGTATTTAGTTGATTTAAAATGTCACTAGATGTCGCTACAAAAACATAACTGAATCGCGCTGTGGTTTACTGTTTTATGAATGTACAAGTGCAAGGAACATATTTGAATAAATGTCTACGCCTGAAGGAACACTAGCTTTTGTTCGATGTCTTTCTATGCGTGCGTATGTATGTGCGTGCGTGTCCATGTGCGCGTTTGTGTGTGCATTTGGCGCCACACTCCGGCCGAACACTGGCCTAATATTCAGCTATTCGGTCAGTCAGCTCGCCGAATATTCAGTATGGTACTGTTATACGACGTGTCGAGGTTAAGGTTTTAAAAAAAACTTTCCACTAGTTTCACTTTTATAATCGATTATTTTGAATTAGAAGGGCAAGTGGTACAGAGGACGGCTCGAGCTAGACTGACTCAATACCTTGTGTGTGGAACCATCGTCACATACCGAAATGCATGGTCAGCAGAAAGGTCTGCAATTCCCGATACATGGTTCATATATAACAACCCCCTCCTTAAGAGGAAACTTACGGAAAAGTAAGTTTTCGTTAAAATTAATCAATGCGTAGTCTGGGAGCTAATGAAATATTGTTTGAGTCCTCAGGACTACTATCTTGGACTGGGATACTATCAGAGTTCTTAATGTCAAATTTTCTGGAACACTTGCCCTTTTTGTATAAGTAAATTACAATAAAACTTATTCCTACAACTAAAGATAATATACTTAAAATTGGAAAACTAATATGATTACTAAAGCTAGTTGGATTTTCAATATCTTGTAAACTTTTTATTATTTGGTCGGAAGCGACCTTGAACGTTTTCAAATCATCTAAATTTACACTTTTTATCTTAGGGATAGGAATGTTATCAATTAATTTCTTACTTTGACTGTATTTACAACAATTATCGTTTATAATGTTGAATTCAGAGGATACAGCAGGCACTCTTATACGAGGGTACACTTTAGTGGTTAGTTTCAAATTTCTATGAAAAGCTACACATTCAGACGGGATGTTTAATACACCGGTACCGGCTATTATAATTTCTGTTACATTTTGTTCACATTCTACAGACAATTTAGTGGGTTTCGACTGAACAAATACCCACTTGTTATTGTAGAGCCTATGCCAAATATCTAAATCGCCAAAGATTGTTTTGTAGGGACAGTTTTCAGGGAGGAAGGTTAGGGCTTTGGTAATTATTTCTATCTCACAGGAAGGATTGCTAAGGACTGTATAGACATCTGTTATTTCACAGAGGTAAGTTGCGGTAGGTATTTTTTTACATTTATCTAGGTCTTTGAGGTAAGTATAGGATATTTTGTCAGTGCTTAAGGCCAAAAAGTGTTCGGAAGGAGGGATCATAGCAAAGGAGTTTAAATTCCCTTCAGCGTGTGGAGTTGGCAAAGGTATATTTTTATAGACATTGAATTGCTGTAAATCTATTAAAGGCAGTTTTACAATAAACATTAATTTGTCGCTTATATAGTAACATGTTAGATCGGCTATATTTATGAGAGTATGTATATTACTTATATCTTAGCTTACGGGAAAATCTTTATATTTAGGAATTATCTTAAGATTATTTACAATATCATTATACATTTGGTTTGGTGTCATTATTGACGGATGCAGAGTGTTACTTTTAACAAATAAAATTGAGTTTAGTAGATCTTCTACTTTAAAGGAAAGAGTTAATGAATTTGATTGTAAAATATTCAAAATATCATCTAATCTATTCTTAAAATTAATACCATTAACAATATGTGTTACATTACTAAGAGATAAAGATAGTTGATCGACGACGTCATTTAATTTCGCTTGATTTATGTTAAGTTCATGTAAGGAGTTGTTAATATTAGAAATAGCGGATTCGGAGACCATAATGCTTTTTGTTAGTGAATTCGCTAACCTTTTCTCATTACTATAAAGGGCTTGGACAGCGTTGTCATAGTTTTTGGCATCATCCTCATCCAATGTGCCAAATACGTGTTTAAATACAACACCTATACCAGAAAACCACGCGGATCTTTTTGTTAAGCTGTTAGAAATAATATGAGAAACGGATCGAAAATCGCGCTGAATATCTTTGTAAATGGCTTCTATTGGTTGTAACATATTTTGACATTGTGACGTATTTATTTCGTCACTTTCTCTACAATGAAAGCGAACAGTGTTCATAACTTCATGGACATTTTCAAGATGATTCTGTATAGGGATCACTTCGGAAGGAATAACGATATGAAATTGATCATTAAGGATCCTTAGTGTGCCGACCGGATCGAAGAGAATACCAGGGCTTTTGATGATATTTTCGATATAACGACTTTCATGTTCTGCCAGGGTGACATTACAATAAACTGCGATCATTCTGGAAAAAATAGTTAAATAATAATAATAATTAAAAAAATATATATATATATATGTATTCATATGTGTAAAGTAAAAAGTTCTTAAATTCTAATTATAAGTTGATGTAATACTGAATCCTTATCATCGTGAGCTGGTTTGATTTCGTCGTAATGATGTTTGACGTGACGTCGGTTAATCAGAAGAGATAAGGTATTATTTCCATGGATTTTCACAACTTTGTAAGGGCCTTTCCAGATTGGCGAAAGGGCTTTACGCAATCTGACATGATTTTTTAGGTAAACGTAGTCACCTACTTTGTACCGTATGGGACGGGAATGTTTGTCATAATAAGACTTCGACCTTTCCTTCGAAGCGGTTATATTTTCTATGGCTTTTTCGCGAGACACCTTTAGACGGTGATGGAGCATTTTTATGTATTCGGGATAAGTCACATCAGGACGCGAGTCGAATACCGAATCTGGAATATACGGCTTATGGCCAAAAAGGAGTTCGTAGGGAGTGAATCTCGTTGTTGTGTGGACGCTGCTGTTGTAAGTTAGCATGGCAGTGTAAACGAATTTATGCCAGTCTGTTTGGTTTTCATTTACGTATGATTTTAGTACTCTTTTAGGGTGGAATGGCTCCTTTCGAGAGCACCCTGAGTTTGCGGGTGATACGGTGAAGACCAAATTTGTTTGATTTTGAGAAACTCACAGGTGCGCTTAAATAGCTCAGCTGTGAAGTTGGTTCCTTGGTCGGTCAATATAGATTTAGGGATTCCAAACAAGGAGATGAAGTGGACTAAGCACTCACACGTTTCTTCTGCTGTGGCGTTCGAGATAGGATATGCAATAGATAATTTTGTCAGATCATCTTGTAGGGTAAGTATGAATCTGAGCTTTTGGAGTCCGGCTTCGGGTAAAGGGCCTACTATGTCGAGACTAATTCTCTCGAATGGGCGTGTAGAAGTTGTCGTAATTTGCATTGGAGACTGATTAATTTTTCGCAAAGCTTTATTTGACTGACATAATTTACAATTTTGAACATAGTTTTCGATGTCTGTTCTCATATTCTTCCAATAGTAGCGTTCTTTTATTCTATTATACATTCTGTTAGAGCCTAAGTGTCCTGCAATTGGGATGTCGTGATTTTCTCTCAGGATTTTTGCAACTTCGGTCGGGACAGGGTAGATAATAGTATTGTGATGTATATTAATTGTTATATTAGTGTTATTAAATAGATACATAAGCATACCGTATATTTTTACGAAAGAATGTTGTTCGAAGAGGTTTCTGAAATCTGATATTGCTATTTCGCCAATATCAGCAGAAAGCAGAATATCGTCGCGAGCGGATTTTAGAGCTTTAAATATATCTGGGTACGTGCAGGCATCAAAATAATAAACCTTTGTAAAGAGAAGGTAATAGATTTTCCCTTTTAATTCGATTCTTTTAAATGAATGTAATTCTCTTTCAGAGTTAGTGATATCGGAAGAATCTGTTGCGTTAGAAAGGACATCTTGAAGGTAAGGATTTGAGTCGTCGAGGTCAATAGATACTGGAATCAGGATGGCTTTGGAATTGCTTTTAAGAAGACTTTCGTTGTGCTCTTTGATATATGTGTTGAAGGTCTCATTTTTATTAGAAAACGTTTTCAGGAAGTCATTATAGTCATTATTGGGATTCGGAGAGGTTCTGTCAGAAGTTTGAATAGTGGGCGGAGAGCATTCAGGTAAGTGATCTTGCTTTTCAGGAATTTGAGGAACAGAGGGAGGATGCAGAGGATCTTGTACAGGTGAGTTGTTTTGATTTTCAGGGCTATAGTCAGCAAAGGGCAGATCATCATTTTCTAATAGGTCAAAGGAAGGTAAGTTGCTAGTACTATTATCACCGTCAGAAATAGTAGGGAGCTGTATGTCTAGGTCACCCAAGGTAAGTGGGCTAAATGGAGATGTCGGGTTACTATCGTTTGATGCTACCGGTGGAGGTTCTTGATTTGGTCGTTGGTCAAGAGCGATTTGGTCTTCGTCAGGTTGGTTTTCAATAACTGGGTTAACTGGGAACCGGGACAGAGCGTCAGCGTTACTATTTATTTTGCCTTTTTTATACTCGATTTTATAGTCAAATTCTTCTAATTTTAGACGCCACCTAACGAGCTTAGAACCTGGGTCTTTGCAATTGAACAACCATTTTAAAGGTTTGTGATCAGTTAGGATAGTAAATTGATTTCCGTATAGATATGGCCTAAATGTTTTTGTTCCCCATATGATTGCTAAGCATTCCTTTTCGGTAACGCTATAGTTACTTTCAGCTTTATTCAGGGTTCTGGAAGCGTAAGCGATGGGGCGATCTTTCCCTATGGGACCTTGTGATAGTATTGCGGAAATTGCGTAATTTGACGCGTCGCACGTGAGGTTGAATGGCTGGGAAAAGTCAGGATAAGCTAATAAAGGAGCAGTTATTAAGCTGTTCTTTAGAGTTTCAAAGGCTAGCTGTTGCTCATTTCTCCATTCGAATGGGATGTCTTTCTTCAGGAGATTAGTTAGAGGTTTAGCAATTTGAGATATATTTGGTATGAAGCGGCGATAATAGGATACTAATCCCATAAAGGATTTTATATCTTTGGGACATTTAGGTTGGGGAAAATCACGAACAGCCTTGATCTTTTCGGGATTCGGTTTTACACCTTTGTCAGTTATAATGTGACCCAGGTAGGAAACTTCCTTACGAAGAAACTCACACTTATCGGGCTGAAGTTTGAGGTTAAAATGCCTGAGTCTGTCAAATATATTCGACAGGTTTTTCATGTGGATTTCAAGTTCGTAGGAATATATAACGATATCGTCAAGATATACGAAGCATTGGATGCCCTGTAAGCCCGATAGAGCTGAATTCATTAATCTTTGAAACGTAGAAGGGGCATTCTTAAGCCCAAATGGCATTCGTGTGAATTCGAAGTGTCCTTGTGGGACGGAAAAAGCGGTTTTAGGAGCGTCGGCTTCGGACATTTGAATTTGGTGAAATCCAGATGCAAGGTCAAGTGTGCTGAAATATTTGGATTTGCCTAGTTGGTCAAGGATCTCGGAAATATTCGGAATGGGGTAAGAGTCGCCAATGGTGATGTCATTTAAGCGGCGGTAATCAATGACTACACGCCATTTACGTTGGCCAGATGCATCAATCTTTTTGGGAACCACCCATATCGGGGACGACCATGGAGATGTCGAAGGTTTAATAATCCCTTCGTCGAGCATTTTATTTATTTGGGAATGTACTTCCTGTTTGTGCACATCGGGAAATCTGTATGATTTCGTACTTATAGGTATAGATGAATTAGTAGGTATTTCGTGTTTGAGAGCGTTAGTGCAAGTCAGTTTGTCACCAGGGATATGAAATATGTCGGAGAAGTTAGCACAAAGGTCATATAAGGAGTTTCGTTCTTCACTATTTAAGTGGGACGCTCTTAAGAGGTCTAGAACTCGATCGGTTCGGTTTACAGTATTGGTTTGATTATCGACTGCTTGGGATGAGTAGAAGATCTGGTGACTATTCTCAGTTTCTAAAGGTGATAGAGTTAATTTGAGATCTGAGTTCAGGGTTATTGGAAATTCGGAAACGTTAACGACGGAAATATTTATTCTACAGTTGGTCTTTACTTTGACAATGGAGTTAGCGATAAGGATTGAGTCAACGGGATTCTGGTCTATAACAAGCCCTTCTCGTAGCTCTGGGTTAAGCACAGAACATTCTATAATTGTCTCCGTTCGAGGAGCAATCACATAAACCGGTTCGTTAAATTTTAAGTGAAATAATACATTGTTTACTGTTAGTGTGTCCTTATCGAAATCAATTTTCGAATGATTCTCTGATAAAATATCGTTTCCAATAATACCATCGTAAGGGAAATCTAGGTTATCTACTACGTGAAATTCACACTTTAGCGAATTGAACTCTATGAGTATGTGACCTAATGAACGCATGGGATTCGTTGTCCTATCTATTCCGGTAAAAGTTATAATGTGGGTTTTTATTTCAGGCATATTTTCCACTGATGATTTTTTTATGAGGCTTATAGATGCACCACTATCGACGAGTAGCATTAATGGTTTGGTCGACACCGATGTTTGGACTTCGACAAAAGGTAAGTATTTTCTAGAGGGATTCGATGTTATGTTATGTATTTTATATTTACTATTTACAGGTGTTGTGCCTAGAATACGGGGTGCACAGTGGTTAAAAGCAGCAAGATCTATGGGCTTGGAAGTAGCAGGTATAGTAGTGGATGTGTCAGGAGCTTCGGGGCGAGATGCATGAGACTTTTGTAAATCAGATTTGGAAGTGTGGTCTCCGTCTTGGGGCTGGTTACCCTGTCGTGTGACCTTTGAATTGGAATTGGTAATGAGGTCTCCGTTTTGGGACTGGTTACCCTGTTGTGTGACCTTTGAATTGGAATTGATAGTGAGGTCTCCGTTTTGGGACTGGTTACCCTGTTGTGTGACCTTGGAATTGGAATTGGTAATGAGGTCTCCGTTTTGGGACTGGTTACCATGTTGTGTGACCTTTGAATTGGAATTGGTACTGAGGTCTCCGTTTTGGGACTGATTACCCTGTTGTGTGACCTTTGAATTGGAATTGGTAATGAGGTCTCCGTTTTGGGACTGGTTACCCTGTTGTGTGACCTTTGAATTGGAATTAGAGGTGCCGTTTAGAATTAGGGTTTGTGGAGGTCGAACTCTTGGACTCGGGAGACACCGTCGGGAGCCCTTTACTCGTTTAAAGGACTATGATCAGTTTCATCAATTCCATATTGTTCTTGCGAAGCTACAGCATGAATTGATTGGTTGCGACTTTGGAAGGAAGTAGAGGGTGTTGGTCGATTATTATATCCGTGCTGAGAATTTCCAAGTCTCCTATTGTTATTATATTCGCGTTTGCGGCACGTTTCGATGGTGTGCCCTAGGTTTTTGCAATATCGGCACACTAAGGGATCTGATCTAAACGTGGGAGGTACATTATAATTATTGGTGTTATTCATTCCATGTTGTGGGACTGGTCGATTTTGATATTGGAATTGACGGAACCGTCCTTGATTTTGGGAATTAGAATTGTTAGGTAGACTCGTACTTCGTCGCGATGAGATCTGAAAGATTTTTTCTTCTGATCCAGCGAAATTAATTGCGTCGTTCAAAGTTTTAGGGTCGCGACATCTGACCACGGTGGACAATCTTTGGTTTAAACCTATTACAAAAGTATGTAATGCTAGATCTTGCATTGCCGCGACACGGCCTGCCAGTTCACCTTTCTTACTGGTTGGAATCGATATATTTATTTCAGACAATAATTTTGATAAGCAGGATTCGATCCGAAGTGCGAACTGATTGACTGTTTCGCTGTTCGATTGACGACATTCTTGCAAATCAGAAAGCAGTGCAGCATAATGTTTTTTATCACCAAATTGCGACTTTAAGAATTCTTCAAGTTGTTGCCAGTTTTCAAATTCTTTAATAGCGCATGCGACTTCGGCGCGCCCTTCTAGTTGACTCAAAATATATTTTAATAATGTATCTTGTTGAGTTTGTGATGCTAAATTAATTGCATTTCGGCAATTGTTCAAAAATGAGTTTAACTTTTCGCGGTTGCCATCAAATTTATTAATAAATTTAATCAATATATTTAAATCTATATCAGACATGTTGACTGAACTTGGTTTAGTACCGGGCTCGTCTTTGCCCATTTATTTGTTGCAACGGATGCGGGCGAGACTTAGTCTAAACAAAGATAAGAAATGGCTTGGCGTTAATACGGAACGCGGAGCGATAAGAAGCTGCACTGGTCTCCGATTAAAATGAACAATGAATTATGTTTTAAATTATTTACGAAGTTAGTCTATTTATAGCACTTTAAGATTCACTTTTATTCACTGAGGTAAGAAAATGTTCAAACTTACAGGAGCACGGCAGTTTTGGTATAAATCATCTTCAGGTAAATGTGGATGTTAGTTTTCTTACAGGTACTGGGTCTAGCTGGTAGATTTCTTTTCAGAGCTTCGTCAGGATGCACGGCTGGTAGTGGTACTGGATCTAGCAGGTGAGTATACTTTCAGGGCTTTTTCAGGATACAGGGCAGGTCTTCGACTTAGTTCACGATAGTGAGGAAAACTCTTCGACAGGATAGATGTAGCGAGGTAGTTTCACAGATACGGGACACAGTGGTTACACAGGATATAGAAAGAATAATAAT
Source organism: Calamotropha paludella (assembly GCA_927399485.1). Taxonomy (NCBI): domain Eukaryota; kingdom Metazoa; phylum Arthropoda; class Insecta; order Lepidoptera; family Crambidae; genus Calamotropha; species Calamotropha paludella. Next base: position 3,653,779 of record OV656822.1, read on the forward strand.
TTTCCGCACTGAACTACACACACACAACATAAAACTTCTCGCGAGACGTACCGAGGATCACTTTTGATCCCTTCAGCGCTGCCACCAATGTTATACGACGTGTCGAGGTTAAGGTTTTAAAAAAAACTTTCCACTAGTTTCACTTTTATAATCGATTATTTTGAATTAGAAGGGCAAGTGGTACAGAGGACGGCTCGAGCTAGACTGACTCAATACCTTGTGTGTGGAACCATCGTCACATACCGAAATGCATGGTCAGCAGAAAGGTCTGCAATTCCCGATACATGGTTCATATATAACAGTACGTATGACCGAATATACTATTCGTTGCAAGCCTAATGGAGAGTGATCATCGCAACGCGCAACGCGATCAAATACACGCGTTAAACGCGTGTATTTTGATTGTGGGTGCAAAACAAAAATTGCAAAGATACCTGTAACCCATTATCCCTCCGAGAGTTGTCGTAGTACCAAGCATTAGTCCGTAATTTGAAGGATCCTGGCTCAACTGATAAGCACCCACACCTGTAGATAAAATTAAAAAGTAAAAAAATATGAAGACTACGGAACAGAGGAGGTAGGCCTAAGGAACCTATAGAATTACAATAACTTAACAGCAAACACTATATTTGAGAAAAAATGCATTTATAATTTTCCGTTGACTTATTTTGACCACTTTTTTTGAAATAAATATGTGAATTTAATCTACAATCTAAGATTACAAATTTGTTGTTTGTCTGTCCGTTCTTTTTCCCGATCTTTTTCCATTGTATATGCGTTACCATAGCAACGCGTTAACCGCAAGTAGTTCGTCTACCGGACGCTAGATGGCGCTAACGGAAAAATATTTGATAATAGAAAAAATTTAAAGAATTTCGTCCACCCGTGTGAAGCCGGTACGGGCCGCTAGTTTTAACCCAAAAATAGTGATTGGTTATGTTTACTTTAATATTGATTTAATGATTTGTTTCGGTATATTTTTTCTTTATTGTTACAATTAATCAATTTACAGGACAGCCACAGTAAGGTCATTGTTCCACTGAACTAAATAATAAATTAAAAATAATTACAAAAAGGCCGAAGTTGCTTCCGTTAGTTTGTTACTTTTTTTCAAATGTTTGGTATAGTTCAGTTTGTTTCACTATTATTTGCAGTTGCGTCATTGTATTCCTAACTGTCGCACCAAGCGCTACTTAACATATTTTGGGGGCACGGTAGTGCCCCCGCCAAGATGAGCCAAGCAAAGCGAAGCACTTCGTCGTTTTTTTGAACCCTCATAACTTGAGTATAGATTATACAACATAAGCAAAATTTTCGGGATATGTTGTCAATAGCGGACTTAACTTACTCAAAGGTTTCGTCACTACAAGAACTACTGGCAATTTCGCTACATTCACTTGACCGTACGGTGACAAATTTATTCACTGTTCCACTGTTTGTTACTTTTCTGTTATACATATTTTGACTAAAGTGTCAAGTTTGTTAAGTTAGGCCTTGTAAAGTTAGAGCGTGTAGTGTTAGAAGCGTTACTCTGCATGAAATTTGATAACTTTTTGGCAGTGCGAACCATATGGATTCGTCTTGGCAACATTTTACATGAAAATATGTTTGGTGGTTTTTATAACGCGCAGAGGAAAGGCGTGGAACTAATTCGGTTTTTTTAAAAGTGTGATTGATGTTGATCGCAGATGACCTTAACAACGACACCGGGTTTTGGGACGGCGAAATTCTTAAATAGACCTCAAGCCGAGAGTAGCGAGCCACCATAGTGGTTTTCTACCTGGACGGCATCTCCCATGAGGGAGTCTCCGAACCAGCATAAAGTCATTACAGCGCTCTATCCGGAAAGGGACGAACTAATTTGCTGCGTCTGTATTTCCGAGTATGTTTAACCCGTTTGTCTTCAGAGCCAGGGTAAAATAGGCACCTTCTAGGTTTTCTCGTACCTTCGTAGATTCTGTTTTGACCCTAGGGCTTGATTGGGATCAAGAGTGGACCCATTGGTCACCCAAGGTGCGATATGGCATGGGCTTTGGTAAGTCTTTTTACACAAAATATGTAAACAAAATTAATATGTAAATTGAATAGTTTCTTACCGAGTATTGAACCAAAAATGATACCAGCTCCTAGTGATGGTATGGATCCTGAAAAAAAAAATTAAAAAAAAAATGTAAGTATTCTAGATTTTCGAAAAAAAAAGTTTTATTTACAATCACACCAGTAGCATCCAAATTAAGAAAATAATTAAATGGAAAAAGACATTTGACAACCGTTTGGTGTAATGGTAGCGATCCTTCCTTTCACGCCTGAACCTGAGTAGGAGTCCCAAAAGGGGCAGATTTGTGTGACGAATACGAGCATTTGTATCTGAGTGTATGTATCATATATGTATATCTACCCATTACCCTAGTATCCATACCACCATTACAGTGCTTACTTTGGGCTAGACTAATTGGTGTGAAAGTAAGAAATATAAGAAATTTCCTGAAATACTTTGTTAATCCGAGCACCCAACAAGATCTTTAATTATAGTAATATAAGTTATATGTATGGGATTGTTACCATGTACCTTGTTTTTAGTGAGTTTAGTCAGTTGCTCCGTGATCATGGAGCTTGCAACAGTGCCGAAATATCGGAAACTCACTAGAAACAAGGTACATGGTAACAATCCCGTATATAACTTATATTACTATAATGTTAGTGACCATTAAAGTTTAAAACAATTTTAAAACAAAGCTATTTGTAATCCACAGATACTATTTCATTTCATCTACTTTCATTGAGTATTATTACCTGTTCTTAAATTGCATTAAAAGTTTAACTATCTCACGTGAACATATGATTTTATGTTTGAAAATTAACCAAAATTATTTAAATAATTTCATCCCACCACCTCGGAAAGTGTAATTTTGCGCTTCGAAATCTGGCTGGAAAATTCTATTTTATTCGCTTGAGCGGCAAAGTAGATTTGAATTTAGAACATCACATATAATGAGTACTCAATATAATTGTAAATTCAAAACGTCATTAAACCTATTTAATGTAACTAGTGTTGCCCAAATTCAGTCTTGGTCTTGCAGTCTTGGTCTTGTTCTTGCGTTTTTGCAAGACCAAGACCAAGAACAAGACCGCGTATTTTTAGCAAGACCAAGACCAAGACTGACCGTGCAAGACTTGAGCAAGAACAAGACTAAGCCTGCAAGACTCTTGCGTCTTGCAGCTAGGACTTAGCGCTATTTCACGGAGTAGTTAGGTGTAACAGTTCGGTGTATAGGTACGCTTAGGAATTCTATGAGACGCAAAAAACTGTATCAAAGAATATGAAAAACTGGATCTATGCGCATTACGACTAATACCATAAACATACCTACATAGCGAATAAAAAAATATCCATTAAAATCAAACTGAGTGCATGCATAGTTATGTTTTAACCATCGGCACTTTGATAATGCGGCATCAAAGGTTTTGTACTTACTTCTCAAAGAAATTTGCTGCTTTTCGGAAGCACATGGTTATAATACACGCGCCGGCGGCTTCTTTTGAAATCATATACAACAATCGTTGCCGCCGCGCCGAAATCACAACATTTGACACTATTTGATTGCCGCCACAGGGCGTAGGCGTAGGTATACTCATGCAAAATAATTTCGAATTTTAAGAGTACCTACAGGTGTTCCAAAGAATAAATAAGTTTCAGAGTGCTTATAATGAAAATGAATACATTATACTGATCACGCAAGTAGTATTATGATTAGAATAAAATGGTAAGGATAGGTAGTAGATGTCATAATAATTTATTCTAGTAAGTATATATTATAATATTGATTATATGGTTTTAAACTAATTACTTAGGTACTATTATTGTACATTTAGTCATTATATTTCTTAAGTTTTTACAAGAAAAAATAGCAAAAAAGTGTTCAAATATCACCCGTTTGATAAATATTGTAGCCACTTTTAAATATACTTGAAACGTGTAAAAAAATTCTACATAATTAATAAAATAATATAAAAAGCGTAGGTACTTACCTACTAATAAAATAAAAAGCCTGCGATTTATTATTAGTAAATAATCACGGCAGCCGAGAGTGTGTCTCCACTTTTGAATACATAAATCATAACCAGATCACTAGAGCCACTTCAAAAAAGAAATTTGTAATTCCTAGGGTTCAAAATTATTTTGGTGACAGAACTTTACAGAAGCGTATACCATATCTTCTTAATTCGTTGCCCGAAACTATTAGATGTGAAACGGATAAAAATAAATTTAAAAAAATATTAAAAGATTATCTGATGACTACTATTTAACACAACAATTGTATGTTTTTATTTATTTTTTTGCATTCACAATGCAATATTTCTATAAGATATAAAATACGTGTGTAAAAAACAACCACGCCTCCGAGCCCATCTGAGGGCTCGGAGGCGTGGTTGTTTTTTACACACGTATTTTATATCTTACAACAATTGTATCTTATTATTATCACCGCTAAATTTTCCTTCAGTTTGTTGTAATTCAGTCTAAATCCAATTATTGTGCACTTAACTTTACCTGATACAGTTATAGTTGTATTATATACCTACATAATTATAATTATAAGCTAAGAGACTAAAGATCCCTCAGTCAAACCGACAAGTCGGTTTTGTGGGACTAAATTGTATCTTTGTATTTTTTTTTCTTGTATATGAAATAAATAAATAAAAAAAAATAAATAAAAAAAAAAAAAAAGTATTTACAAGCAGTGCCCGCGACTTCGCCCACGAAGAATAGTAACTTTGGAGGTATAGTGACGTTCAGGATTTATTTATTTATTTTAAAACTTCTGTCATCAAACATACAAACAAACTCTTCAGCTTTATAATATTAGTATAGATTAGTATAGATGTACGCCAAAACATTCACTTATATGTAAAGAATAGTGATTGGCACTAATTCTTTACATATATTTTATTCACGCGTCGCGTCTGTACAAGTAGGTAATAATCTGTGTTTGTACGCCGCACGCGGCATCGTTTGATTTGCGGCGGCATCCTTTTAATAGAGCCGGCACGTGGCGAGGCGGCGCGGTAGAAAGCAAGGAAACGTACTATAAACAAAGGAATTATTTTAATTCCAGTCATTTCCAATTGAGCTGTGCTTCGAGTCTAACTTAATAATTGTTTTTACTAATTCTTGTTGTTTTCTAAAAACGTATCACGTGTACAATTTAATATGAGTGACGAAGATTCAAATTATTCTAGTCCGAGTAACGAGAGTTTGAGTCACAGATCTAAAAGACCCAAAAGCAAATTTGAGGAGTTTTTCGAAATAATTCATGCATCCCAAACTGCCTTGTGTAAATTGTGCCAACATAAAAAGACTGAAATAAAAATGAAAAACAGAAACACTTCAGGCTTAAGGAAACATCTAATATCTTTCCACAAAAAGGAATCACAAATATTTCACCGCTATCAGTAACCGCTGGAAGAAGTGGACAGGTAAGAATATATTTTTTTTATATGAAAACTCCAGGAACTCAAAAAAGTCTTTTTTGAACAAATGACTTTAAACTGACTTCGGAATATTTTATAGATATTGATAAAATAGTAATACATAGGTACATATTTCGCGTCATTTTTAACAATGGTCGAAATTGTCGCTACGGGAATTTTAACTCCGCGTAGCTGTTCATGCGATACTTTCAAAAACGCCATTAACTTACGTAAGTATTTTTGAGTTAGTGGTGTTTTCATCTAGGGGTGCGACATATTAAGTATGTAATTATCGTCTTAAATATTTTTATAAACACCTATATTTTCATTTGTTTTCATAATCGGCCAGTAACAACTAAGTACTTTATTTTGGTAAATTACAGTACAGTGCAACCTTAATATAACAAATGTCAATTTAACGATTTTCTCGATTTAACAACAACAAACCTCCTCCTCCTAAACGCTCAAACCTAGTATGTTTTAAATAATAACACAAGATTTATTGTTTTATTTCAGTCGGAAAACAGCAGTGACAACATCACGACAGCTACAGTTGATTGGGTAGTGAAAAAATATCTTCCCTTCTCATTTTTCGATGACGAAGCTACACAAGTATATTTTCGACGTATTTGCCCTAATATGGAGTTTCCTAAAAGGTCTACACTTAGAAGGAAAGTCAAAGAGCGATTTGAAGAGCTCCAATTTAATCTCAAGGAACGACTTCAACAATTATCATCTAAAATGTCATTTACCATTGATGGGTGGACGTCAATTGCTGGTAGGAGTTACTACGGGGTTACTATGCATTATATAGACAACGAATGGAAGTATCGATCTGTAGTTCTTGATTTTATACCATCACGCGGTCGACATACTGGGGAAGATATTGCAACGATTTTCCATGAATGTTTATTGGAATATGGCATAATTGATAAAATACAAGGTATCACGGTCGACAACGCAACTGCAAATACCAAATTTATGTATGAACTGGGCAAACAGTTGCCACACTTTGATTCAGACAATCAACATTTCCGGTGCTTTGCTCACATTTTAAACCTTGGTGTACAAGATTTATTAGAGACCTTAGCATTACACTGTGAGTCTGACACTAACGCGCAAGATCAGCAGTATGAAGACTATGCAGACGAAACTGAGGAAGATGAAGAATATGCACCAAATATTGCTGACTCGCGTACATCTGTAACAAAGTTACGCAGTATTTCCAGTAAAATAAAAAGAAGTGAGATAGTGAAGAAGAAGTTTCAGTCTGCTTGTGAAGCAGCTGGCGTGCCATCAAATCTAAATGCCATTCTTGACTGTCCAACAAGATGGAATTCCACACATGATATGATTGGATTTGGTTTAAAAGTGAGAGCGGGCATTAACATATTGTGCAGTTCTGTCACCGAATTGAATGATTTTCAAATCACAGCTAGTGAATGGCAGGTACTCGAAAAATTACATAAATTTCTAATAAACTTTAAACTTTTAAGTACAAAACTTGGTGGAGACAAATATGTTACATTACCGCTAGTCATTGTATCATTCAATCTCTTGCTAGATAAAATTGAATCCATGGTAAAACAGTTAGATGAGAAACCTAATCGATCTGAAGTGGATGAAAGGCTCATTCTAGCTTTCCAAGCAGCTCGAGACAAAATGCTTAAACATTATAAGAAGAGCAACTGGATTTATTGTACTTCTTTAATTTTAGACCCAAGGCATAAGGCTCAGACTTTTGACCTGACAATGTGGGGGAAGCAACTTAAAACAGAAAGTCTGCGCAAGTTCAATGAACTTTATGAAGAATATAAAAGTCTACACTCACTGAACAAATCTCTGGAATTGCCAAGAAAAGAAAATAAAGTATGTGATGAAGATGAAGACATTATAGACTTTGATAAACTCTATGAATGTCCCTCGACGTCATCTGGATCTTGTCTTCAAGGCTTAGTGATAGACGAGTTGGAGGAGTACCTGAGAAAACCAAGAACTGCCAGCTCGGAAGACATTTTAGATTGGTGGAGGACGCATGAGACAGAGTATCCGACTTTATCGAAGATGGCCCGTGATTTTCTCTCAATACCTGCAACTTCAGTACCTGCTGAGAGATTATTTTCTAAAGCATCATTAGTAATTAGAAAACATAGAAATAGGTTAAGTGATGAGTCAGCCAGATGGTTACTTTGTATTAATTCTTGGTCAAAAGAATTGATATAAAGTAACATAACCTAATGATAAAGCTGTTGTGTACTGTTATGTTTGATTTGTGTTGTATTTTATTTTTGATTGAAATAAATGATAAATCATAAAACTCTTTTATTAAATTTCATGCAAGTTGAGGGTTCAATCTCTTTCTAGACAGACATTGTTATTTAAAATACAGTCAAGTTATTGTAATTAATTTGTTTTTTTACATGTTTTAGCAAATGTAAGCTTATAAATCATAAATGTTTATTAAGAAACAGTTACTTCCATGGAAAACGACATATAGGTCAGTTGATTTTTCGACTTTCTTATCAAATCTTCAGTTATTTATTAATCTGATTGATCTTTACTATGGCTATGTTAATTCAAGCTCACAATGTTCCAATTCTAATACGTTTTTCTAAGATTTAAAGTAAACTTTAATAAATAGCAATAGACTAATAGGTAATTGCAAGACTTGCAAGACTCTTGCTGCAAGACCAAGACCAAGACCAAGACTGCAAGCGCAAGACCAAGACCAAGACCAAGACCAGGTGTATTGGCGCAAGACCAAGACCAAGACTGGCTAAGTCTCGTCTTGTTCTTGCATTTGGGCAACACTAAATGTAACCTCTATGGTGCCAAATTTATGATAAGAACTTTTTAAATTGTGAAAAAATTTAAATTTGGAACCTTCTTGGTTTCTTTGTTTTATTTGCGTGCTTCGCGCCATTCTAGTTTTTCACGTTTTATTGCTTAATATAATTAACATAACCTAAAAACTGTACAAAAAAATCAACTAAAATGAGTGACATTAGCGACGATGAAGTTTATCTAACGCCAACTGAGTTAACTGAAACAGTTAATAATGCGCAAATGAGCCTTCTCCCTCAGCAATCACGAGAGAAGTATTTGAAACAGTACGATATATTTAACATGTGGCGACTAGCTAAAGGAGCAAAAACTTTCTCCGAAAACGTTTTGCTGGCATATTTTATAGAATTATCTGAGACCAAGAAAGCAAGCACGCTATGGAGTACGTATTCAATGCTAAAATTAACAATTAAGATGAAGAAAGACGTTCATATCGACACCTATCATAAATTAGTGGCATTTTTAAAAAGAGCCTCATCTGGTTATAAGCCAAAAAAATCGAAGGTTTTCACAGCATCTGAAATTGCAAAGTTTATTAATAAAGCACCTGATTCCGTATATTTAGCGGCAAAAGTAAGTCAATACGTGTAATTTTTTGTTGTTGATAAAATTGTACATAGTACTTACAATATTTTTAATTTGATTAATTTATTTACGATTATAAATACTTCTTTTGTTACAGGTTGTTCTTATTATTGGTATAACCGGAGCATGTCGAACAAATGAACTTACACTACTTAATGTCAATAACGTATCAAAATATTCTCATAATTCTGATGAATTGCTATTAATTAATGTACTAAATACCAAGACAAAAAAAGACCGCAACTTCGTTATTCGCAAGGAATATGTAAACATTGTTCAGAAATATCAAGCTTTACGTCCTTCTAACACCCCAATTGAACGATTTTTTCTACAATATCGCAACGGAAAGTGTATCCGACAACCTATGGGTCAGAATAAAATTGGCAGTATTCCACGAGAAATAGCAACTTTTCTCGGACTTTTAGAACCCCCGTTATACACCGGTCACTGTTTTAGAAGAACCTCAGCCACACTTTTGGCCGAATCAGGGGCTGATCTTCTATCGCTTAAGCGCCATGGAGGCTGGAAGTCTAATTCGGTTGTAGAGGGATACATAGAGGATTCAATCCAAAGTAAATCAAAAATTTGTAATAGTATCGTGGAGGCCATAACGCTGAAAGAACCTCTGTCAGATTCTTGGTCTCGCCCTTCTACATCTAAAATGAGCCCCCATAAGATTGGAAACAATAGCCCTCTCTCGCCAACATTTACGCCAATAGAATCCAATGAATCGGCACAACTATTTAAAATTACTGATAGTTTACCACAAAACAGCGCACAATTCACAAACACCAACATAACATTACCTAACAAAAATATTAAACTTAACATAAGTAACTGTAGCAACGTTACATTTAATATTTCCTAATTATTTTCTACTTCTTATTATTTTCTTCAATTTATAGATTATCTTAATGTGTTTTAATTGAAATAAAAATATTTTGTCATTATAAATTGTTTTCTTTTTCATTTTGTCATTTCCTCGCTGAGGTGGGATGAAAAGTTACGTATTGCACTCGAGTGGAAAGATTTTTCACCTTGTGCTCGTTTGTTTCCCTCGCTGACGCTCAGGATTCTAATTTAGAATCACTCGCTGCGCTCGTGATTCAACTTTAGAATCCTTCGCTTGCTCGGTCATCCAAATCGAGCACGCGGTTAAAAAGGAACTTTCCACTCTTGTATAATAAATAACTATTACAAGTATGGCATGACATTTTCCTAGTAAGGCTTATGAAAATTGCTATTATGCCTTAGTTTAAAATTACTATTAAAAAGCTTAAAGTACTAAACATTTTTTTTTTTAATCTTTGTATATATCTACGTAATTGAATAATGAAAACCGGTTATAACAAAAAAACCTAGTCAATGATATTTGTTAAATAATAAAAAAGGTGAAAACAATATTGGTTTCCCGATTTATATATTGATAAAATAATTTTGCCTTGAATGTAAACTTACCAGTTTCAAAAACTGGTTTAGGAGGTATAAAACTGGTACAAGTAGAACAGGTAACTAATCCTATAAATATATAACATCACAATGTTATTAAAAGCAGAACAATGATGTTGTACTAGCAAAGATAAACAAAATCTTGTATTGGGAAACTTAGATTATTATATGACACTATGCTTTAATAAGTAAACATTAACCACTTAGCTATGATAGCGATTCTTACAGATATTTTTTCAAACGATTTGTCGTTCTTAATACCATTTTAAAATTTTCTTAGTAACTACATGGGTGCAAAACTTAAAAACTATCTTATAATTCATTGGTTTATAATATACGCAAAATGAAATAACAAGTAAAACAATGCATTCATAATTATGCAATAAAATGCATATTTAGATGTTTCAAAATCAATTATAAATATATATACAAACTAGCTGCCCCGGGCATAGGTTGCTGTGTTATAAATTAAAATCAAATTTATCCTATCTTTTAAGTCAGATCAAATAACAGTTAGTTACGGAGTTTGATCAAAATCGGTTAAGTAGTTTAGGAGTCCATCACGGACAAACAATGTGACACGTAATTTATATATATTAAGATTAGACAACGTAAACATTGCTCAGAATCCAAGTAGAGAAAGCACTTTTGTTATGGAAAGCAGAAACAACAGAATACAAGATACAATGAACCTACAACTAGTTAAACATAATTTAACATGTTATTTTTTGTATTTTCTCCATTTAGATACAGGTATCCAGTATCCAGAGCCCTCTTTCCCACTGGGCACTCTAGGCAAGAGCCCAGGGCCCCGCGATCAATAGGGCCCCCTTGTTCCTACCAGATCACCAAATGTTAACCGATATTTATTACCGAATAACTTATTTAATTTGAATAAATCATATCCCAAATCACTGACTACAATACCAACTTGCTTGATAGCTTTTACATGCACAACATTACTCAACTTCCTCCTAAAAATTAAGCTTTCCAATTTCAGCATGTTTAGATAAATTTAAATATAAAAAATGCAATTTCATGGTATTCTAAGTATGTATAATATTGTAAGGGATAATCATAAACTGACTTGCACCATTTAAATTAAACATTAGGTAGGTATAATACATAACTTTTTTATACTACAATTAATAGCTAATTACATTTAATGTAACTCTCTTAAATAATAAAACTACAACCAAGTTAATCTACTTTCTGTCTATTCTAACAAACAAATATTCTGTTATGGTCCAATTATCCTGATCTGCCCAGGGCATCCAATAAGTTAAAGACAGCCCTGAGAGTATCTTTATTGAAGATCTCATTGTACAGTGGAGAGCGCTTTTGACTACAGAAGTTTTTGCAAGGGTTGGTCATCGAAAAAAATATTATTCTAAAGTATTACTCCTCTGTACTTCAGAAGGTGCGTTAAGCCTAATGTTAACTCAGGTCCTCAATCCTGGCATCCCAAGTTGCAGAATGTAATATAATAATGAAAAAGTCATGTGGTGTCATGGGACACCCGATAGGAATGAAGTTCCTTATCATAAAAATTTTAATTTTAAGTTATATTCGAAGTATAAAGAAAATAATTATTCAGGTATACATTTTTTATTATGATTTTTGAATCGATAAATATCAAAGAAACTACTTATTATATATTTTTAAAAATCTACAATAACAATGAATTTAATACTATTGGTTTCTTAAATAAACAAAGCATTTTTCATCCTTTAACTGATTTTATAGGCTGATAAGATTAAACTATCTATCTACGTTGGGTATTGATGTAGGTATAGAGTCTACAGAGTTGCAAATATAACTGTTTCTTATTGTTTTTATTTTTCTGTATCTCAAGCTTGATACAGAGAGTAATAATTCCATAGTCTAGCAAAAACTTTTAATTCATAAGATTAATAACATCCTATAAAAAACAACAATGAATGTGGAACATAAATGAATCAAAGCATGAAAACTGTATTAAGTTTAAGCAATGATGGTTGATCATTTTGATTCTGTGCATGTTATCATGCAATCATGTAAAAAGTATATAATGATTATGATAAGGTTTGATATTTACAATCACTTACGTTAGTAACAAAAATTATATTGTAATATAAATGTATATAAACTGACAAGTCGTAATTGTAATAAAAGAATTAGATTTTTAAAAAGCAAAAAACAGTTAAAAATCAAAGCGAGTAATAAAAAGACCAATGAACTAACCTGCTTTTGCATAACCCATAATACCACCAGCAGCTACAGTAGCGGCGTAGGCAAAACCCAGAAAATCGACTCCCATTTTTTTTTATTTAATTTAATAAATTATGCGTTTATATAAACTAAACTTTAAATCGGCGCTCTGTGCACAATGTTTCACTCACAAACTCAAGCACAGCACAGATTGAATACGCCAGTCCCGTCAAGTCAACTTAGTTTTAATTAACTGTCAGCCAGCCAGACACTTCTTTTTTGGTAAGTTGGGAACGCAAAGGGTGCAGAACTGATGCAGCCTTAACCACAGTAATTTATTTTGTTATAAAGATAATAATAAAAATAAAAGTTATTTCTTCTCTCTCATAGGTTAATTGCAATATTTATAAGTCCTCACCATGAGTATTTTAATTTAGTCCATGTGAAAGACACCAATCTCTCAGAATAAATTGAAACAGACACCAGCCTGTTCTAGAAAACCTGTATGACAAAGGGGTTTGAAGGTTTTGGCCCTAACGTCAGCAGCCAGCCATTTTGATTTTTTTTTCAAAATCGCGGTGCACAGTAAATGTCATATATTTGGATAGGGGACACTTATACAAGCATAAAATGTTATGTAACATAACATCATAAAGAGTCACGTTTCTGAGTTATTCAAAGATAAAAATAACAGTTGTTATAACGATTTTATTTATTTATTTTGTAGTTCTTTCATGTTGTTTAAGTTTTTACTTCTAATCTGACAAAGAAAGAAAACAAATATTTTAATAAGTACTAATAACTCATTTTGTTCATTAATAACTATTTAGTATAATTCAGTATAGGAATCAGATATAAATGTGTTTAATTATAATGATTTGTTTGTAGGTAAACATAAAAGTAATTGAAAACGATAGAATACAACATAAGATTTATTAATTGTATTCGGTATAAATAATATCATCCAAGAAGGCAGCGGGAGGCTGAATAGGATATTCTTGGTGTCGCGCCCATGCCATGTACCATATAATACTATCTCTATTGCTCATAACTAAAGTATGTGACCTCAAGAAAATGTACCTGATGGTATGGCCAATATGAGCGCTTAACGCTTATAATAAGAACAATGTCGTAAGAGCCAACAACCATAAGACACCTTTTCTCATGGTACAGTCACATATTACCTATACTTTTATTTTGGTGAATAACTCCGAAACGTGACGCTTTAGGATATCATGTTATATAACATTTTTTGTTTTTATAAGTGTCCTCCATCTAAATATATAACTTCCGTTGTGCACCGCGATTTTGAAAAAAGAATTAGGGCCGCCCTCCATACAAAAATCTTCAAACCCCTTACCAACATCTCCACATTGAACAAGGTGGAAACATTAAATGATAGAAGTAACAGTTTTTTTTGGGAGTTTAACTATAAAATATATAAAATAAAGAATATAGGTGTGTGTAATTTGTGAAGGTTGCGTATGGTAGGTATGTACAATATAGTATGTATGAGGGTATTATTAGGACTATGTGAGCGTGATGTGTAATCTGTGAGACCACGGTATCAATTCCTGTGAATTTGAGTGCATGCGGATACTTACTAGGTCGATGCGTCGCTAAGCATAAAGCTTCGCTAGCACCATATATTGGAGAGGAGCGGATTGGTGGTTTCAAAAGTATAGGCTCTAGAGAGTTCGGTGTATATATGCTGAAGCTTGATTATTTTTTTCTCATCCCATAGAGCCGATGTTTATGGTCATATTCTTTTTTATTTTTGCGAATTTCAAAATTCGGGTTCCATCACGATCTAGTCCTAAACCTGTTAGCTTGATTTATTACAAAAAATGTATGAAAATCGGCTAAGAACTCATAGAGTTATGGCGTCACAAACAGTTCGTCATTGAAGCTGATCCATAGCAGCTACGCTCCAATTAAGAGGGAATTGTTAATAATTTTTCAATGTCGTCATAATCTAAGCATTTTAACCAATTAGTAGTAATTTTCTTGCATTCATATTTGCTAAGTACATATGTTGATTTCTTGGTTTACTTCTATTATATAAATAACAGTCTCTAAATCCAAACAATCTTTTTAAACGGCTGAATTTCACTGAATAATTGGACGACTTTTGTCGTTGAGTAGTTTGTCAGCAGTCTTGGCGGGGTAATACTTCGTTATGGGATTTGTTTAAAAACGGTGTAAATGAAGAATAGCCGAACACTCAAAACTCTTCCTACTAAGCTATGAAAAATAAAGGCAGTATCATTAGCGAATGTTGCATTTACATTTAGTAACATCATTTCGTTGATAAATGTAAGAAATAGGGTAAGGCATGGCCCAATAAACTTCCATATAGAACACCGCAGTTTATAGATAATAACTAGTAAATACACTCACTCTTTAGAACCCACTACTTAAGAAGATTTTTAAAAAAATGAGTTGGACAGCTTCAATGTTCAAGCTTGAATCTCCAATTTGTCAAGCAGTAGCGGGGCAGAGACTGTGTCAATCGCTTTTGCAATATTTAAAAATATTGCTAATATTTTCTTATTTTGCTCTAATATGCTGTGTTTTCGTGACTGTACCGCATCATTTCTCAAAATCCAACTCTATATCTAAAGCCGAATTGTAAACGTGAGAAGAGATTATTGGTTTCGATATAGTTAACATTTGTTTAAAAGTTTTTTCAATTGCCTTGGATAGCCAACCCGGGATTATCTCAGTCTGTAACAAGTCTGGAAAGATTACTGTTGCAAAGACAAGGTTAAATAAATAAATCAATAGTGGAACTAAAGTGTGGTGGTGGAAATAAAATCAGAAATATTGTCTCACGACTAGTGTTGTCCTCTTTTTTAGATTCGACCTTGGACTCGTCGTTACTTTTAAAAGTTTTGCTATGAGAGCAAGTTTGGAATGCTTTCTTAGCGAGATCCTTGCTAATAGAAGTTAAAAAAATGGTTATTGTCAGTAACTGATCCTTATCGGTTTTGATTTTGGAAATCTGGTTATGAGGTATACAGTTGTCTTTACTACGATTAAACAGGTGTTTGACCACCTCTACCTGTACCAGGTCCAGATAGCTTTTCTGTTGGTGTGAGCTGCCTTGTGTAGAATGCTCCCTTTATAATCGTCCATTAAGTTTTTAAAAGCCGGATACAAAAATTTCGTTACCTTTTGTATGTTATCGAGATCGTCTCACTGTCAGAATGTTTTTTTTTTAACTTTTTAGTGCAGTTTGTGTCTATTTGTTCGTTTAACAATGTTCGTTTATTACATGTGTTATAAGACCAACACTCATCTAGGCTTTTTTTAACGTCCTATGATTTGAATTTGAAATAATTGACTTAAAAAAAGCCAATTCTTGCAAGGTTTTATTGCAGAGTCAATTTTTGCAATACGAAACGATATCGCTTCATTAACATCAGCTAGTCTAAGCTAAGTCTAAGCTAAGGTTAAGGAACAGGTTTTCCTTGGAATCATCAAGACCAGTATAATAAATATTACTGGATGAAAAGTATTTTCACTAGATACTTACCTAAACGTTTACCTAAACGACGTTCTAATAACAGAATCACAGACTGACGATCAGTGATTGAGGTATCGCGTTCTAACAGAAAAAAGGATGAATGCATTTAAAATAAGCATGACGTGATCAAGACAGGTTTTATTATGATATTGCAAAAATCGACTGTGAGAGGAAGGTTAAGGTAAGGTAAGTTGGCGTCTTTTTTATTTTTTTCAATGTCAATATTAATATCTCTTAAGAGGATATTATTAGCGCAGTTAAACTCAGTAAGCAATCGTCTGAAGATTAAAAAAACAGAAAGGTATCTTCTTTGCCTAGTGTCAGTATAAAATTTAATTTTTAAGCAATTCGTGTCATGAATTTTGTTCAGATAATTATAATAATTAAAACAATTTCAATACTTTTAAACTATTTTTACGCTACGCCTTCGTGTTAAATTCCTTTTCATTTGGGGGAGGTTGCAAAAACCATGTACAATATCGTGGAAACAACATTTTGAAAGGTTTATAAGATCCCAATTAGTTTTCGATTTTTCTAACAATGTTAAGAAATCGCAGAAATTGCAATATATTCTCCGAATATTTTGTCAAATTATTTTGAAGCTTTAATCAGGGTTATTTATTACATTTTGACTTCCATCTTTCATGTAGATGATTCGGCAAATTAATATTATATTTATTTAATCGAACTTTATTTAGGAAAACAGCGTCTGTAGGTACTATTCAGTATCAAACAAAAAAATGTTTACATATTATTATTTATTTCATGGACACGACAGTAGAAATGAATTTATTAATTGCGGTCGCGTGGCGTGTAAAGTATGGTGTTAATTAAGAACTATTGACGTTAGAACTGACATGGCATTTTAAGAAAAAATGCCAATATTGAAAAAAAATCTCACATTTAATTTTTTTTCACACGGTTTGTTGATTGTATACGAACTTTATATAAACAAAACCAATGGTAAAGTTGTCTCAATTAGTCATATTTTATTTATTAGATAAGACAGACAATTTTCACTTTGGTCTATTACCGGCTTAACAGATATGTTCATAAGCCCTCTTTCTCTAAGTTCAGTAGTAAGGCCTAAAACCCCACAATTTAACCGAAACCTTAATACACTTCTGGACAGAGTATATTTACGAACACACACACACAACACTCATGCATATTTTCGAACACCTAATGGTAAATAATATATATTTTTTTCAATAACCGACACAACACAAGAAAACCAATACGACTATAGTGACTTTTCTCGCTCCCTAAAAATATGCCGATTATTGAACGAAGAAATTCATTCATGTGCTTCTGTCAAACTGACATTTCATTTAGGGATGGCGATTCTTTCCGAAAAAGATCGATTTTTAAATCGATCTGAATCGTAAGCAGATTAATCGATTCACAAAAAAATCAAGGCCGAAAAGATCGATTTCCAAAAGATCGATTTTTTTCCAAGTTGACATTCATAATTTAAATATAAATCCATTTTATGAATAACAAGAAACATACAATAATAAATTATCTCTTACCAGTAAATTTAGTTTTTTTTAGTTCAGGGAATTCGATAAATACAATTATTTGTATCAGGTATGAAAGAAGATATTTATTTTCAAAATGTATTTATTTCATGAAAAAGTTTAAATTCCCAATGCTTTAAATCTAAACTTTTTAAAAATATCAGTTTGTCCAGTCTTTTTGGATCCAAGCGGTTCCGCTCATCACTTCCAATGTTGCAGGCAATTGAAAAAAGGCGCTCACAAGGAGCAGATGATCCCACGATACTTATATACAACATGGTTATTGAGTGAATGTGAGCCACACAGCCATCCAGCGAGTTTTTAAGTAATTAACCCTTTAACCGGCAAAACCGCAATATTACGGGTACATTCAACTAATTGTAAATAATTTTATGGTTTTTACCAAAATAAAAAAATCGAACGCCGATTTTCAAGGGTGAAATATCGATTCACCGGATCGATTCAGTACTGCATATCGATTTAAAAAATCGATCTTTTCGACCTGAAAAATCGATTCTTCGATTAATCGATCTCAGATCGCCATCCCTAATTTCATTTAAAATCGAAATTCTCAGTTCATCAAGATCATGTATTTCGTTTAAATTAACAGTTTCATCCGAATCAAAAATCCTACCAGGCGCAAATATCCATTATATTACTAAAGATAATGACAAAACACTTTTTGAATGTTTCGTCATAATTAAACACAACACGCAACACCACATCCCAACACACGAAGAAGGTTACCTTAAAATGTGATTCAGTGCAGACCCATCTTCAGTATTTGACTGTCGCCGGTAGACAAAGTAGCTCGCAGTGTTCACGCTAACTTTTTCTCTGTGACTGGCCGCTAACCTTGTGTTAACATTATTGAAGGCCGTGAATTATTTACGAAGTAAAAACTGAAATCAAGTTGGTCGCAATGTTGAAAAGTTCTTCTAAAGTGACAATTAACACTGGGAATGTGTTGAATTTGATTGATATCAAAAAAAAGGCTGGCCAAAATGTTACGGAAGAGGTTAGTATTTAATTTTAAATATATTTATTGTTGTGTAATAGTGTGAATTGAAAATGGATTGTGTATAAATGAATTCTAAGTCAGAAATCTCACATTTAAAGTTATTTTTCGCCTTTATATAACTTGCTTAAGACTTATAAATTTGGTAGATACACTATTTAGCTAATCAAGTTAATATCTTATTTGAGAATAAATAGACTCCTGTGGTACTTTAGTTCTTATATAGAAAATATTTTTTGTGTAAAAAAAAAATATGTTGATTTTTCAATTTAACAAGTGAAATTATATTACCTCCACTTGAAGAAATGAGAATAAAATAGACTATACTTAGTTAGC
This sequence comes from Calamotropha paludella, assembly GCA_927399485.1. NCBI lineage: Eukaryota > Metazoa > Arthropoda > Insecta > Lepidoptera > Crambidae > Calamotropha > Calamotropha paludella. The sequence goes on from OV656822.1 coordinate 3,672,722, forward strand.
TTACAAGATATTATATGATATGATATATTTTTCAAGTTTTTAGTTGTTATTATTCCATGCATACAGAATGTTATATATAATACCATATTTGTCAAATATCATTTGATAATACCACATAACTTTTTTATTGCCAATTCAAATCAAGTAAGAGAAATCATTAAATTAGTCCTTTTCTTCACAATACCTGTTTTGTTATAAATTAGTGCATAGGCTGTAGAGAAATAACAATTGAGACTTTACTTATTCTGTTTACATAATCTGTGGCCGTTTGACGAAAATATTATTCTAATAAACTATTTATGTTAGCAAAAAAAATTTAAAAACTCATAAGACAATGACAACTGTTTGGTGCAACGGTAGCGATCCTGCCTTTCGTACTGACAGTCCTGGGTTTGAATCCCGGTAGGAGCAGATGTTTGTATGATGAGGAGACCGGAGTCATGGGTGTTTATATATATTTCTATGAATATTACATAAGTTTGTATCATATTTATGTAGGTCTATCTGTCACCCTAGTATCAATAACAAGCCTAACAGTACTTACTTTGGGCTAGGCTAGGTGTGAATGTAAGAAATATTTATTATTTATAAGATAAAGTATAATAATACAATGCTGGTCTACAGCGAAAATTAGAAAGGTATTAGAAAATTTCGACGAGTATTCACAAGGATCCGTAGCTAAATTGGGAGAGCATTGGACCGAACTTCCAAAGGTTGCGGGTTCGATTCCCACCTGAGAATTCACTTATGAGTTGAGTCGATTTTTTATAGTACTTTTCTGTTATAATAATTTATCTTAAAATAAAAAAAACGCATAAAAAATATAAAAAGTATAAAATTTAAAAAAAACTTCTTAAAAATTTAAATAGTTCTAATGAGAGAATGCTATCATATACTCCATCATATACTGCATTTATCATTCAAATGAGATCCATAATTTACTTAAATGTGTAAATACCTAAGTAAATATAGCAACATGTTAACAGAGTTACATTATTGTATCGGACAAGTTGATTGACCATGATGAACTCAGAAAATACTGAACCGATTTTGATGTTTTTTTTTCATGTTGCTGGATTTGTTCCAACTTAGGACATTGGATAGGTTTCACTCATAACACAGTAACACATGGCCGGGTCAGCTAGTATATAATATATTTCTATAAAAATATTACATATTTTTTTTTTTTTTTTTTTAGACGACCTTTTGGTGCAACGGTAGCGATCCTGCCTTTCGCACCGACGGTCCTGGGTTCGAATCCCGGTAGGGGCAGATGTTTGTATGATGAATACGAGCATTTGTGCCTGAGTCATGGGTGTTTATATATATTTCTATGAATATTACATATCTATGTATAATATATGTATGTCTATCCGTTACCCTAGTATCCATAACACAAGCCTTACAGTGCTTACTTTGGGCTAGGCTAATTGGTGTGAATGTGAGAAATATTTATTATTTTATTTATTATTTATTTATATGTATCATATATGTATGTCTATCCCTTAGTATCCTAGTACCCCAGTATCCATAACACAAGCCTTATAGTGCTTACTTTGGGCTAGGCTAATTGGTGTGAATGTAAGAAATATTATTACACAGAACATCACATCTTCTCCCTCCTTAGAACCATTCAGTCAGACATGAACCATTTTTTTTTGTATTTGCGAAAATCTACATCCGCAGGATGCCGTGTGTGAACAATCAGTTATTGTATATATTATATCACTTTGTATATTGGATTAACTTTTTTTCCCGCGTTCCTAAAATTTCTTTTATTTTTTTCCTATGAATTGTGTGGTAGAACTAAATCGCTTAATACAAAAATAAGTAATTATCAATTGGGATCGTCCTCTTATTGTAGGTATTATTTTATCGATTCATAGCCGGGCTCTAGGGGCATGGCAATTAATTTTTAGCCAAGCGCTTAAAAGGTTAAAGATAGCTAAGCTATATTTATCTGTAAAATTTCGGTCAAAATATAATATGATTATAAATGAGCAGGTTGTATTGCCAGTGATGATATAAGACATTGAAATATAGTCTATGAAGAGAGCTATTGTGTGTTTTCTTGCATTTTAAAATTCGTATTGAGGACATAGCTCTTTGAGTAGCTAAATTAAAATGGCAATGGGCAGGAACTGATGACTTTTAGAGAAGAAAATTCTCGAGTGGATGGCACCCACTAGGTGGCCCGATGATCAAGGACATGCGGAAAGCTGATGGCTGCAAAATGCTAACAGCTGCTCATTGTGGCCAGTGTTGCCAGAATGTTACTTTTGTAACAATTTACGTTACTTTTGATCTTCTCATGTTTCCTCCATGTTACATGAATCTAAAAGTTACTTTAACATTACTAGTAAGAATTTGTAAACAATAAAAAATATTTATGTCAGCTCCAATGCACCACTGGAGTATACTCCTTAAGAACCATTGTCTTTGAACAGGCACAGAAAATAAAACCAAACTCAAAATAAAAGTGAAAGGTGGAAATACAAATAAAATGATGTTACTTTTTCCGTGAGAATGATTGTGACGCTTTAAAGGTCTATGTCCAGCGGTGGACTCATATCGTCTGATGATGATGACGATGATCAAATGCTCATGCACGTGAAACAACCATTCGGATTCCTCCCCTCAAAACCCGAGATATACCCGAGACACCTAAAATCCGCGAGCATTATATAATGCTCTATAGCGCGCAGTCTGATTTAATCCTTATTACGGCTTTGGTAATGCTTCTTTTTGATTGAATGATATTTTTTCCCTGATAGAGAGAGAAATAACGCATTTAACACAGAGCTGGGCTTGAAGGGGTTGAACTGCGATACTAATAGCTGTTGACCTATTGATCGATGGAAAAATTAAAATGGAAGATATTCGAACCACAGCGTTGTCTCAATAAAGCGTGATGTGGATTGATGACGAGTGAAGACAAACTTAAATTGCCCTAAGACTCGCGATTGATATTAATAGCCATTAAGCTTAACGCAGTGTGAGCTACGGAAAAAAACGGGATTTTGATTGGCGAAGCAATAAATACTCTTATGTGTACAGATATACGATGTAGATCTCAATAAATTTTGTTTCATTGTTCATCTCGCGATTATATTCGGTAAAAATTGTCTTTTAACAATCATGACACGGTTGTTACCGCCGTCCAACTTGAGATCATATTTCATCAGCAAGCGGTAGTTTCCTGAAATGATACTGTTGACATAACATTTCCACCAACTATGGTTTAAACTGTAGTATTATTCGTTAATACTACAGAATAATTTTATTACGGATTACCATTCCCACTTTGAGCAAAGTATTTTTTTTAATACTGATTACAGATCCGCAGAATGAGAGAACCTTTCAGCGACAGGATCCTTTGCCACCTTTGTCAAAAAAATAACATCTTCCTTATATAAATTCGCATTTAAGCCACAAAGTGTTTAGTGATCATTTTAACAGTTAATCTGGCTGTATAAAATTTCTTCGCCATGTTCATTAGAACTACTTTAACTTGTAATCAACCAAATTTTACAAACCTATATTCGTAGTCTTATATTTTTCTTTCTACTGTCTAAAGGAATTTGCTCTTATTTTACTTTCCAGTTGTCTGAAAGCATCAAGTTGACGCTTACAGAGTGGGGCTCACAAAATGGCCTCCCTGTACAAAATGGCGTCGACACCAACGAATGTTACGCGGAAACTTCACAACAGCACTCTGATTATAAAGTCGTATCGACTTCCAAGGCACCGGAAGAAGCTGTTGTTAACATCACCAGGCCACATGACGACGTACTCAACAAAATGGCGGAAGAGGAACGGAAGAATTTGAAGATTGGCGTCAAGATTTTCATCAATGAAGATAGCACAAGCTCGCTAACTGAGTGCTTGGAGAATGGTAAGTTATGAAAGTTAGCAATCACATTTTTAACACGTTAACAGTCCAGTGTACCCTATGCGGTACACGCGGAGCGGTTCCGCCGAGTTCATGTACCCTATTTGGTACACGAGGCCTGTGTTACATTACAGGCTATATTTTAATGGACTTACCAAATAGGCTAGTGATCTTTTCTGGACTTGTGGCTAAAACTATAATAAATAAAAAAAATAAAATACATGACTATTTTTTGAAGTGTTGCAAAATCCGATGCTTTATTTATGTTTATAGGGATGTATTATTACAACTGAGGGTATGACGATATTTTTTTGTCTGTAGCAAACCTCTATGGGGCCCAATTCGTTATTTATGGTCAACTGATGTTTACTTACACACTTACACGATGTTTTTCCTTCATAAGTCTGTGTACTTCCTGAAGTCCTGGAGTGGGCATACCCGGGTTCCGGTTTATATTTAGGCATATATTATATTTAGGTATATCCGGTTTATATTTAGGTATATTATATTTTATTCATCATTGATGAAACCTACTCCAAATAATGAACGAAAAATACCAAAATGCATGTGGACATTATGGGGCACCCCAAACTTTTGTATGGGGACTGTTAACGTGTTAAGGCAATTCTGATTGTATTCCAACTTCAGTTAGTCATGTATTCTTTTGATCCTAATTGATAGATAAATAAATTAGTTTATTTGCATCATAAGACACACATGTTTACAACATTTAATCTTAAAAAATGGACATTTATAAACTGAATCGCGCGTGTCGCAACGACGTGAAGGGAAAAAGCTCACCGATATTTTTGTTTTTAGAGCAAAGCACTAATTTTTAGACAACGCAGGAGTCTACATGTAACAGCGCTAACGAACGAGGCTACATGTAACACAATAAACAAAATACAGTAACAAATAAACTATTATATATGACAATGAACGTTCCTTCTTCTCAATATGCATTTCTTTTTTTAATAACGAGTTAGCATACTCAATGTAAAATAACACTTGCTCCTTAATTATTAAATATATGAAAGGAAGTCCCACATATCTACGCTGCTCGCCGTTTCTGCGCTGGCGCAGTATGCGTAACGCATTTCCCTAAGTATAAATTAAAAAAAGTTGCATTTCAGTCAAATAAAACAGGTTGCATGGCTGATATAATCATTATAAATATTTAATAATCCTGACGACCGTTTGGTGCAACAGTAGCGATTCTGCCTTTCGCATCGATGGTCCTGGGTTCGAGTCTCGGAAAGGGCAAACGTTTGTGTGATGATTATGCATTTGTACCTGAGTCGTGGGTTTTTATATATATTTCTATAAATATTACACATCTATGTATCATATATGTATGTCTATCCGTTACCCTAGTATCTATAACACAAGCCTTTCAGTGCTTACTTTGGGCCAGGGTAATTGGTGTCAATGTAAAAAAATATTATTATTGGAGCGGAGCGAGCGAAGCTCCCATGGATCAGCTTCAATGACGCAATGTCTGTCACGCCATAACTTCCCGAGTTCTTAACCGATTTTAATATTTTTTGTGTGAAATCGAATCAACAGGGTTAGAACAAGATTGTGACGGAGGTTTTTGAAATTTTGAAATTTTGAATTTTGAAATTCGCAAAAAAAATTTCATCGAAACAAAAAAAAATCTTTTTCTTTTTTTAGGTATTACGCTCCGCTCCAATATATGGTGCTAGCGTAGCTTAATGCTTAGCGACTGCATCGCCTAGTTTATATTCACATCTTCAGAAATTAGGAATCCGTAAAAATTAACATAAGAAAATAAAATTACAATTTCTGTTTTAAATCCTGTAATTTGGTTGAAATCCATTGAACCTAGGGAATGCAAATCTCGCGAGATTGAGGCTCAAGCGAGATCTCGCGAGTTTATGAATAACAATACTGCGAGATCTCGCCAATTTCGAGATCTCGCGAGATTAGCAGTTTGATGTGTTTTTTTGCAAATAATCACAATATTTGAATAAATTAGGAAAGAATAATAAATATTATAAGTATTATAAGATAAACATTTATTTTCACGAATTTTTTCAATAGCCTTTTATGCATCAATCAAACATTGTTTGACGTATCTGTCTATAATTTTTAATAAACTTCTAAGTTGTAAACTTTGCCATACGTATCTATCAAATAACAAATGAAAGAAACGACCAGTCTTCTCTTCTAATATCAAACAAAAATCTTTTAGTAATAAAACAGTTCTTTTATAACAAACATTGTTATGTTTGTTACGAGAAGTCAAAAAAATGAAACTTATCATCTAAGTTGAGTTGACTATTAAACTAAGATATTATTATCAATTAAATGAAACTATATCTACTCAGTAGATCCATTTGATATTACAGATTAATTAACAATATATACCAATTAGTCAGATTATTAGAAATTACAGATTAATTAACAAAATATACTAATCAAATGAAAGAAAAACGTAACGACGTAACGACAGATCGCAACTCCGTCCGTGTCAGTCCGCGCTTCAAATAAGACGTTTTTATACTCAAGTGCAATCTCGTTAAACTCGCGAGATCTCACCTTTTTTCTTCCGAGATCAATCTCGTTAATAAAGGCCGAGATCTCGCGAGAACGAGATTGCATTCCCTAATTGAACCATTTCGGAGCTCGTTTGGTAGAAAATTTCAAACAGACAAAAATAAAAAAAATATGAAAACCGTAATTTATGATTAAGTATCGTATAAATAACAATTTTCATAAATTTATGCACTTTAAATTACAGATAGAATTTCCATCATTTCAGTGTCATACTGGTATATTAATAAGTTAATGAATATAGCTATAGTTGACAACTTATTACATGGATGATGTCATTACTGGCACAATGGCTACATTTCCTTACATTATGTTAAAGAAACTGTCTCATTACTTTAGAAAGATTGTTCTTCACATAAATATCACTATATAACTACACGTTCCGAGATATATTTTTTTAATAACTAGGCGATGCGGTCGCTAAGCATAAAGCTACGCTAGCATCATATATTGGAGCGGAGCGTAATAAATAAAAAAAAGTTTTTTTTTGTTTAGATGGGATTTTTTACGAATTTCAAAATTCGGGCTCCGTCACTATCTGGTCCTAAATCTGTTGATTTGATTCCACACAAAAAATAATAAAATCTGTTAAGAATTCGGGAAGTTATGGCGTAACAGACATTGCGCCATTGAAGCTGATCCATGGGAGTTAGATACTCCAATTATTTCTCACATTCACACCAATTAACCTAGCCCATGGAGGAGGAAGATCTCTAGGGTACCGGATAGACATACACATGTGATGCATGTATATTTAATATTAATGGATAATATATAAAAATACCTGCCTCTTCCCCTACTCGAACCCACGACCGTCGCGAAAGGCAGGATCGCCACCGTTGCACCAAACGGTCATCTAACTTGGCCTTTGCACTTATGTGATGCATGTATATTTAATATTTATGGATAATATATAAAAATACCTGCCTCTTCCCCTACTCGAACCCACGACCGTCGCGAAAGGCAGGATCGCCACCGTTGCACCAAACGGTCATCTAACTTGGCCTTTGCACTTTGATCGTCAAGAATTTATTTTTAGTAATAATAAAAAGTTTTTATTACAATAAATAAATAGTTATTTTATTTTAAGCAGATTAAAATTATGAACAGCCAACTAAATTCTTATCTTTATCGTTAAATATTTTGAGAGTTTATCCTCCTAAGACCCAGACTTGAAATAAAAAGATAGTCGGAAAAACCTACCCTACAAAATTATGCATAAATTAATTTATTACTGTCAGACCCAGAGAATTAAAACTAGAAAAGCTTATAGAATATGTACAAAAAATTGTACAGGGGGCATTCAGTATTAAAAAGCTGGGTATGGTGAAGGTCTTGTATTTTGTATGCGGGGTCTAAGGAGGATTATATTCCAGAAATATGTATTGAATGTTTTTATTTTTTGCATTCACAATGCACTATTTTTATACGATATAAAGTACAGCAAAAAAACCTCGGAGGCGTGGTTGTTTTTATAGGCGTATATAATTAATATATAATCGATGTCTGCGTAAGTGGCCTCACTTATGTTTTTTTAATAATGTGATTGCGAAGATATGATTCAATCAATATAATCATTGATAAGATAACTGCTAAGTTCGATGAGTGTTGTGAATTACTTGTTGAAGACGTATTTTATGTGTATGAAAATTCTTTGTACATACAGAAGTACACGAATGACTACAGAAACAAAGAGGCGTACATAAGGCGCTAGTGATGAAAGAGACTTAGTCTTTTAACGTTTTTAATGAAGACTCTCCTTATTTTTGACCTTTAGTCATAAGACTAGCCTTATTAGTCGAAGTCTTTTAACTTAAAATACTCAGCAGGTACTTAAACAGCTCGAAGGACTTATAAGACAAGCGACTCATCGCCCGGGGAGTCGAGAGTCGTAAGGCGTGTTTTAATGCATCTAAGTAATACTTTGCTAACCTAACCTAACCTAACCGCTTGGAGAATAAAAATCCCCTTATACAATTTTGTATTTTTTATCATCACTGTGTTCAGATGTATTAAGTTTAAATATATAATATTATACGAAAGTAACTAAACGAAAATGAATAATAACACAGAACATGAATGTCAAAGCATTCTAATACATTTTTGTGACTATAATGTTTTAGCGCCATTGGATATTGGTGGAAAATAATAAAAATTTAACAACATCATATAGGTACTTTGCTCTGATCCAAAGAAAAGTTACTTAACACGTAAAGACCGCATGCCCACCGGTGGGTCACTCCGCTTGGGGCTTACCTGGGGACCGCTTGTACACCAGTGGGCATGATTTAAATTCAATTTATGTCCAGTAGACCATTCGCCGGTCCCTCGAAGAGATACTGCATATAGCGGACTTAGTTAATTTGACATAGCCTCATTTTCAATCAATCAATGCCGGTCCCTATGTGAGAAATCAGATTTTTCAATGCGGTCTTCAACGTGTTAAGCACTTGTATTATGTTAATCAGAAACAACGACGGTACAACAAACACCCAGACCCGAGACAATATAGAAAAGTGTGATTTACTCGAACGGAAGCTCTTTTGCAAAATACTGCAGTCCTTTAAGTATTTTAAGTCGTTTTAGTCTACTAGTATTATACGTTCACTGACTCGTCGTAATTTTAAAGCAGTCGTGTAAAAAGAGGTTAGTCTATTTTAAAAGACTTAAAGGACTGAGTCTCTTTTATCGTTAGCGGGCGCACTAGTAGCAATTTCTTCTAAGCAACCGTGGGGTGGACAAAAAAGATATATGTATAACCACTTGTCAGTCCACTTCCGCGCGCCCCACCCCTCTCAACAGTCCCAATGCTGCGTGAATTGTGAAAAAAAATGTCGGACTCATATATAAAAATGCCATTTACTCGCTAAATAATGAAACAAAAAGTACCATCATAAAGCTGATTTAATGAAGAATCCACCACAGAATGTTTGTATCTCTGTAACTTAAAAATTAATCGTAATTTAAACAAAAAGCAGGTCACGCGGAAATTTGAATAAGGTAGCGATTGCTACCAGGTACTGACGAGGGGTGTTGGCTATCGGTAGCAATTGCTACCGTGGACTGACAAGTAGTTAAGACTAGTGCAGTTAGAGGTGTAAAATTTCGAAAATGTTTTCTAATAAATTTTTGATCTTGCGGCTTCTATTGCTGTTCTTGTAAATACTTTTTAACTGGTAATGATAAACCACTAATTTATATGTGTTTAACCCCTTAAAACCCGAGAGCATTATATCATGCGCGCGACAACGATGCCTAAATCCCTTAGCAGGATATAATGCTCTATAGCGCGAAGTCTGATTTAATCCTTATTACAGCTTTGGTGATGGTTCTTTTTTATTAAAATATATTTTTTCCCGATAGAGAGAGAGAGAGAGAGAGAGAGAGAGAGAGAGAGAGAGAGAGAGAAAAATAACGCATTTAACACAAAGCTAGGCTTCAAGGAGTTAAGGCAGCTGTAGTAGAGATGTCAACTTTAACATACATACAACAAGCAGACAGAGTTCAAATCCTCGCCGATGTATTACAGACGTGAACCCGCTCGTAAAACAATCATTTAGCTTACCACGAGGGGTTAACTGTAATATTTAACAATGTCAATTGTTTTGTTAATATTCCTACGATCGGCGCCAGTCACAGTTTATTAAATACTAAGAAAATAACTTTCATTGGAATGACATATACTCATAAACAGCTGTGTTGAAGATGAAAGAGGCATTGTCAGTTATCTCGTGATCATTAAATTAATGTCTATTCCATTAGATGATAAATTAACAGAGACATTGGTTATTTATACTCTTTGTTATTTAACTGCAAGAATTTATATGTAAAGAAATTATTATAATAAAAAATTAAACTTGTCCCATATCCCTCGGTGTTCTGGCGGGCGAGGTCTCTTCTAATCAACCCACCTCGCCCAATGTAAAATTTAAACATCAGTAAATTTAAAAAATTGATTAATAATTCGTCCCATACTAAGCAGAGCTCGTATTTTTACTAAATAATTGTTATAATAAATAAAATTAATAAAAAATAAAATTTATTCAAATGCACTTTAAATTTTGTAGTGTCTCCATTATGAATCTCTCTTAACCACTTGTCAGTCCGCTCCCGCGCGCCTCACTCCTCTCAACAGTCCCAATGCTGCGCGAATTGTTAAAAAAAATGTCGGACTCTTATATAAAAATGTAAAAATCCATTTACTCGATAAATAATGAAGATAGGGTCAAACAAAATACCACCATAAAACTGATTTAATAAAGAATCCACCACAGAATATTTGCACTCTCTGTAACACAAAAATTAATCTTAATTTAAAACAGAAGTTCGAAAACACCGATATTATCAATATGAATATCGGTTTTTCGATATCGACTTTTTAATCTGATATTCCGATTTTTCGATATTATCGAAACCGATAATGCTCTTGTTACACTATACAGCGTCCCCAGCATAATGGATTTTCGTTTTATTTCCAGTGTTCGCAGCATTACACACAGAATATATAGACAACGTGATACTGTCATACAACCCTGACATACTGCATAGAGACGAAGCTGCAGACGACAACAATTTGAAGAACAACTACTCTACGAAAGCATCACCAATATCACTCGGCAGCAATATTGGTGAGTAAAGTTGAACTGATTGCATCAATACTGCTAATTATGTAAAGTTAATTTTTCCAATGCATTTTTAGAAGCGCTAGAAAAGCTTTCTTTGTTAAAAAAATCTGTAACACTGTTAAAGGGGGAAAATCACAGCCCTTGCCGAGTTTCTAGCGGCTTCTTCTCTGTACAAGGTCTCCCGTCGTGGGATTTACGAAGCTATGACGTAGTTGTTGTCTTACAATGAATGCATTGTAAACGCTTAAATATGAAACGCATTTTATCTTTATCTGTCAAACCTCCACAAATCTATAATTTAAGAACACAAATTTGTTGTTTGTGTGTTTGTCTGTCCGCTCTTTTCCCGCTCTTTTTCCATTATATACGCGTTACCATAGCAATGCGTTAGCATATCAAAGCGTTACCGGGTCAGCTAGTATATACTCTAAGAACATATTTTTTTTGTTTGTGTGTTTGTCTGTCCGCTCCTTTTCCAGCTCTTTTTCCATTGTATACGCGTTACCATAGCAACGCGTTATCGGGTCAGCTAGTCTATAATCTAAGAACACAAATTTGTTGTTTGTGTGTTTGTCTGTCCGCTCTTTTTTCCCGCTTGTTTCCATTGTATTAATATCGTTACCATAGCAACGCGTTACCGGGTCAGCTAGTATTTTTATAAGATTTGATGGGTGGTAATAACAGTATCCTCTCACATAACAGGTTCTCATTGTGGTTTTAGGGGATTGAAAAAATATATGTATATTAGACAACATCGCCAACATTGTTTTGAACCTAAATAAAGTAGTTGACGGCACATTGCTAGCATTGGTGTCGGAATAGAGCAGCGCACTCTAGCGGAGCGTTGTTACGTGAGCAGTGGGACGGCCATGTTAGATAGTCAGTCTAACGATGGCCGTCACTGCGCCATTTCCTCGACGAATCGCTAAATTCCGATGCCATCCGTGATCATAATAATAAGATTTATAGTGTAACGACAATTCAATAGTCAAATATAAGTGGCTCTCAAGTTATTTTTGTGTTTGGATTTAATTAATAATTTGTTTTAATAAAACACTGTGAATATGTATATGTATACTTTATGATTTATTTGAAGTGATTCCGCCCACTCCCGGTAAAATATGGCAGATAATTCATATAAAGGCCCTACTGCGCTTATATAGTTAAAACACTCGTGTTGGGGAATTCTAAAACAATGACGGTACCACAACACCCAGACCCAACTTAATAAAGAAAAGTTCATTCATTTCATTCGTTGACTGCGATGTGTCTTTAACTTCTAATCTATAATCTAAGATCACAGTGGTTTGTGTGTTTGTCTGTCCGCTCTTTTTCCATTATATCAATAACGTTACCATAGCAACGCGTTAACCGCAAGTATTTCGTCTCAGCTTTCCGGACGCTAGATGGCGCTAACGGAAAAATATTAAAAAAAGAAAAAAATAAAGAAATTTGTCCATCCGTGCGTAGCCGGGACGGATACAGGATAAAGTCGTGGGTCCGAATTCCACCATCTTATAGAAATATGAACGCAAAAAAGTAATGAATAAAATACATATATTCACGCCTTTTTCCCGCAGGGGTAGGCAGAGATCACAGATTTCCACTTGCCACGATCCTGACATACATCTCTAGCTTCTTCAACTCTCATGAGACCTTTCATACAAGCTCGTTGGTTAAGGGTACTTTTTTCTCAGGACATCTTCTATTTTAGCATATTGGGCCCATGGTTTCGGATGATAAGCAACCTTTGCAACAGTCAGTATGTTTGGATCGGTGACCAAAAAAATTTTTTTTAATTTTTTTTTGGTCCCTGCTGTCTTAGTCTAGCGTGATGGACGATCGTCTATTTTTCCTATGATGTTTGTGTCCTTGCTTTAATAGTTTGAGATTGATGTGCACAGGTCGCATGTCCAGCACAGAAATTGAGGCAGACAACGAGGCGGACGCTAGGAAGTGTGAAGCCATCTTGCCGGGCATGAAAGTATTGTGGGCAGTGCTCGAGGATTATGTTAAAGAAGGTGACGGAGTTTTAAATTCATAATTACACGCGCGCGTATGTGTTTGCGTGTGATCGTGTGTATGTGTATGGGTGTGTGCGAGCGTGCATGTGAGTGTGTGTGTCACATATATACTCGTGCAGAGATTTATACACTGGTTGATCTATATCATATTACAATGTTTAATGTAGAAAATTATTTAACAATCCAATTTAGATTTTAAAGTGTACATCCTTCTTTAGTGTTAACATTTAAAATTTAATTAAATATATAATATTTAAAATATTCTATAAAATTTCTGCTTATTTTATGTTGAATAAATAAATAATATTTTTTATTCTACTTCATGTTTTTCATAAATAAATTGATGACTTGGCAAGTAGAACAAAGCATGAAGAATCCGTGGAAGTTTTAGTAAATCTCCATAAATACTAAAACGCTGAGTTTTAGCAAACATGACCATATCTAATTGATTAATCATACTTATTTATAAATGAGTTTTAAAAAATAACAATAGGTATACTTGAACAGGCTGAATGGACTCGTACCCCTTAACTAATAGGGAGAAATAAAAATAATTGTGTCTATGGTAGGACGTGTGCAACAACTAGGCGTGGCCGATGTAGGCGGTGGATGCCTCCGAAAGCTTCACGCCTGGGCTCGTGTCCGTCCAGCTATAGCGCAGATTAACCTCGCCTCATGTTGCGTGGTCCCGCCTACTTTGCACGCCTTCTGTCGCGCCAACGATGTGCAACTACTCACACACGCGGACCCCCCAGGTTGGTCAATTTCTCTTCCTAAGGTAAAATATCTACAATTATCACATGTCTACCATTAGTTATTTGACAGTTTTCTTAAAAAATATTGTAATATACGTCACCATTATGTGGTTGATATACCAGAAGCACTAAGATTTCGATTTCGTAATTTTGCTAAAGAGTAGATTTCTTTGCGTGAGTCTGTGCTGACAAATACAATTTAGAGGTCTTTAAGTCACAGGTGAATCGGTATCTTTTAAGCAAGCGCGTCACATTCTAGATAGCATCGTCGCTTACCATCAGGCGATATAGCGGTTAAGCGCTGACTTATTTGCTATAAAAAATGTGTAGGTTTATGTAATACCTATGATAGTTATTAACTAACAATTTATATTTCGTGTGAACAGAGCCGGTCACGTGACATTTGCTGGCTGTGACGTCACATCACATAAAACGCAACAAGCTTTATATGAAGTTCTGACAAAGAACACAACGCTGTTTTGTGTGATTTGACGTAACCCGATGCTTAGTCATGGCCGCCCGCGTTTCGGTTCTTGTAACCCACAGATAAAATACTCCCATGTATTAACATGTCATGACTTATGGCAGTGAAACGTGGTCGTTCACTATGGGTCTTGTAAGGCTCAAGGTCGCCCAGCGGGCAATGGAGAGCTATGCTTGGTGATTCCCTACGCGATCGAATCAGAAATGAGGAGATCCGTAGGAGAACAAAAACCGCCGACATAGCTCAAAGAATTGCGAAGCTGAAATGGCAATGGGCAGGACACATAGCAAGGAGAACCGATGGCCGTTGGGGCGGAAAGGTTCTCGAATGGCGACCGCGTGCCGGACGACGCTCAGTGGGTAGGCCCGCTACGAGGTGGACCGACGATCTGGTTAAGGTCGCGGGAAAACGCTGGATGCGGGCAGCACAGGACCGATCATTGTGGAGATCCTTGGGGGAAGCCAATGTCCAGCAGTGGGCGTCGTACGGCTGATATGATGATGATGATTAACATGTATTGTAGTTTTTGGAAATAACTTAATGTATAATTATTATTAACCACTAGGCTCAGTTATTTATCATATTTCATATTAGGTAAATTATTATAATAGAAAAAATCGACTCGGGTCACAAGTGACCTCAGGCGGGAATCGAACACGCAACCTTTGGAAATCCGGTCAAATAAAAATTTCATATTTTTCCGTTACAACTGTCAAGTAGCCAATTACAATAAAGTTCTTTAAACTAAATACTGAAGCAGCCGAAAGAGCTGACCAGTTCAGCTCGGGTTGTAGCCTCTGAGCCACAACGCTTAGTTTTTGCCTGTCTTCTTTTCTTGTCTCTTTCTCTCCTTCTCTAAGTGTATCCGCAGCTTTTCTGGTTAGTTTTCAATTTATCTCTTATTTTTCCATTTTCAGCCGCATCCATTTTACAAACAGTTAAAATGCGTTTGATCATTGAAGAAATGGGTTTGCCATAATCTTCATGTTAGCCAGGTCAAGACCATAACTAGGCTACATGCCTATCTAGATGCCCCTAACTAAAACCTGACTGAAAGTTTATAGGAATTATGAATTGAATACAGGGTAACAAAAGTTTTCGTATTTTTATCTATTGGCTGAGCAAAACTACTAGCAATTAATATAAAATAAAAAAATTGTGATTTTGTCATAAAACAATACTATTTTAATTGTCCTCCTTTTTTTGTTGGCAACCCTCAAACCACGTAGCGGCAGGTAGCAACCTAATTATTTCTTTATTTTTAACTAGATCTTATTTTCCCAATAGATCTACTTTCGATTGCCGCTGTGAAGACCCTGACAGATGCTGGAGTTGGATGCAATAATTTAGACTGGTGCGCCAGATATCAAGTGCATATTAAGTGCAGAGGAGTTCTGGCATTAAAGGGATACGTATGTAAAGGTACACTGGTCGAAAAGTAACATAAAATACTTTTGTTAAACTAGCAAAAAAATTGAAAAAAATTCAAGTTGACTGGGAAATAACTTTGGTGAAAAACTAGAATGATCTCTATGACATTTCGTGATAACATTGTCTGATTTTAAATCTAGTGTCTGATTGATTTGTCGGCTTTGGCTATTTGCGGCCGAAAGATATTTTCAGCCAAAGTTTCGGCCAAAAAAGTCATCTTATCAAATAAGCCTTAAAAGCATGTTTGGAAAAATACCTTGGGCCAAAGAATCACCTGTGGTCAAAAAACAAAGTTCGGCAAAGCTTTCGGCCAAGAAACAACATTGGCATTAAGAGTTCTGTGACCAAAGCTTCAGAAAAAACCGCTTTTGTAATAAGTCTGGCCAATAACATCTGGGCTTCGGCCAGAAATTGCCTTTTGGTCAGAAAGTTCTTGAAACCATGTTCATAATTAATATAACACGTGAATTAATGCATTACCTTAATTATAAGTAAGCAAAACGTAGTATAAGTGAATACGAAAAATAAAATTACAATACAAAAAATATTACCATTTGTGATGATTTTTAATAATTTAAAATTAACAAAATATTTAATGTTTGCTGTATTACTTGGTACGGTCAGCATAAGCAGTAGACTAACACTAGCATCGTGACACTAACTATTGCAATCATTCTAAGTATACGCAATTGTTATTAATGTGACATACTATAATTATTGACTTACACGTTATCATTCATACACGCTCACGCATTAAAATAACGCATTAAATGCACGCTTTAAATAGGTTTTCTTACAAATACACTCATGCACAAATACACTCGCACACAAATACACTTATACGCAAATACACCCATGCACAAATACACTCGCACACAAATACACTTATACGCAAATACACCCATGCACAAATACACTCGCACACAAATGCACTTATACGCAAATACACCCACGCACAAATACACTCATGCACACATACACTCGCACACAAATACACTTATACGCAAATACACCCATGTACAAATACACTCATGCACAAGTACACTTATGCGCAAATATACCCATGCACAAATACACTCGCACACAAATACGCTCATTCGTAAAAACGCTCATACAGTGGCAGTTGAAGCAGGAGTTGTCAAAATAACAATCAATACTAATTTGGGAATTTCTGTATAATAATTTGTTTCAGCTATTTTGCGTTTAGTTTAAGCTAATAATTACACCCGCAAAATATCTTTTTTCTTAGTTCGAAGGTAGTTAGCTAACTTGGATGATAACTTACTCTCCATAATTGTACATATCAGTTATTAATTATAAGCGTTAAGAGATGTCAATATTTCTTAATACTGATGCTGACCGTACCTATAGACGAGTTTCGCTTGGTTTGAACCGTATATGTTAGCACGGACTCGCATTTCTATATAGTTCAGCCTTTTCTGTCACTCAGGAACTTCATATGTTGAAGTGAGACAGAACGTATTGACGATGCTACCGCGCATGACAGTGCTCACGCTATCTTTCTCACTTTAACAAATGAGGTTCCTACGCTATAGAAAAGGATACAGCATGAAAAAAATGCGAAGTTGGCAGTTGAGGATTCAAATTTAGTAATGTAAAAATATATATGCCAATCCGTTATATTATATTTTAAATCACAAAATTTTATATGAATTTGCATAGAGGATATATATTAACGAATGTCGCAAGGATCATTCTAGATTTTCTTAAAAGTTTCTTTAAAAAATATTAGTTGTAATGAAATACCAATTGTGATAGAAATTTGAGTAATTTGAATAAGAATAGCTAGTACGAATACTTAATAATTTAACCAGTTTAAAGATATTTTTCGTTATATTTTAAATGAAAATACATTTTGATTAGTATTTTCGGAACATGAATAAAATAAATCTATAAATTTAAAAAATTGGCCTTTTAAAAAATAAAAGAATAATATAAATTTGGTAATCGTTTATGAAAATACATATAAAAATAAAAAAAAAACGAAATTTTAATTGATTTTAAGCGGCAGCAGCCATCGTTTGAGATTAAAGCTTAAAAGCCAATGGATCGAGTTCGATTCCCGCCGATTTAATAATAATTCGCTCAGTGAGAGTTTTTATTATTTCCAATTATAATAAATTCACTTATGTTTGTGGTCGCAATCCATAGGTAAAATAGAAGGTAGCATTTGGGATCGAACGTCCGATCCCTTCCCAATTTTCCTGACCAAAACTTAAAAGATTTATACTTTGTCCAATGTAGGATTTTACTTTTGACAGTTGACACCAATATAGAGGGTATAAAGTTGCTATTGCAATGTCAAGCCAAACATACTTAAACAAACGCAACCTTAGTACGTAGTAATAAGGAAGTGACACCTGTCAAAAGTATCATCCTACATTGGACAAAGTATAACTGTCAAATCAGTTTCTTACATATATTTAGATGTATTGAGTTATATAACTGAATTAAAAAAAAAACAGTAAGCGTGTGATAGTTTCTATTTAAACAAATAAATGTGTGCTATATACTTTATGCGTTTGTAAATAAGGGCTAAAATGCACTAGCAAAAAGGTAGAAAATTACATAATTTTGTAATCTCATAAGAGACGAACGGGTGTGTACAATTGCCGTCAAATATTACGTGACAGTATAGACGATATTTAGAAACGCATTAAATGGGAATAAATATTAAATCAACGTATTTAATTTTTCTACGTAAAATTCTTGAAATATGAAACATTATCTTCAATTTAAAACTTCAGCTGTTACGATATTTTTTATTACGTAAATACGATATTAACTGTACTGCTGTGCTGGCTGTACATTCTTTATGTACTATATAACTATAAACTACAGTTAGCACTATTGATCAATAGTCAAGCGTTAAAATCAGCTATCATTGGGCTAGACAGTGCATTAAAGCCCCCAACCCAAGGGTCTCTTGTACCCTGAACAGCTAACCTCGTTTTGAACTAGATATTTTTTTTTAATAAAATTTCTTAAAAGTTCGATTGTCAAAGTGATACACCGCTATACGCGTCTGGCGTTTCTCTTCATCACTTAAATCGTGATAAGAGGTGATGGTACCTCTGGAATGTAAATAAAATAGGTTTCAAAACTTCACAAAGTTACCGTTTCAAAAAATTTAACCTATTTATGGATTATTAGCTGACCCGGCCACGCGTTGCTATGTCATAAATTAAATAAGCCTATCCTATATCCTAAGTTGGAAAAGATCCAGCGAAATGAAGTTGAGTAGTTTCGTAGTTTATCACAAATACTGTCACACGTTATCTATATACAACTAGCTGACTTGCCCACGCTTTGCTGTGTTATAAATTAAAATGAAACCTATCCTATCTTTTAAGTTAGATCAAATAACAGATGGTTACGAAGTTTTATCAAAATCGGTTCAGTTGTTTCAGAGTTTATCCCGAACATACATCGTGACACGTAATTACTGTTAGATTATAATCTATCTCGCGAGATTGTAAAGTGTCGAAAGATTTTGAATCGTAAAATAGTGCTTACAATTTAACGCATCATTTTTCGGTAATCTATCGAAGTGAAACCGCCAAATTGTAAAATGGAATGCGATGGAACGCACATCGCGCGCTGATTTTTTGTTTATTAATTCGTTTGTTGTCGAATATAAATATAAACTAAACTAACCTAACCTAACGCAATTGACACAGAAGGGCTTATTGCAAGACCAACCCATCAGGGCCAGCCTTCAGACAATTGACAATTTAGAGATTATGATTAAACAGTTTCACATTGAAAGATTATGATCTATCGATAAATAATGCGTTTAATTGTAAGCTGTATGTTACGGTTCACAATCGTTCGACAGTTTACAATACCACGAAATAGATTATAATCTAACGGTATTTACAATTTTACGGTGACATATATAAGATATTACCAATGTTATTGATCCAAGTATACGTTCAAACTCTTCAACTAAGTGATCACTAAAAGTCACACAAAACACTTATTCACAAACCTAAACAGTTAGGGCCCCAGTTGTTTATTTGCACCTGGACCTTTGGTTATCTAGCTAAGCCTATGGTTAAAGTGATTGTATCTTATCTGCTGACTATACTTAAAAAACATAAAAAAATCTAGAAAACCACGTTCGCTAGTTGTGTACATTCGTTCGGTAATGTTTATCACTTTTAATATTTTTCAAATACGAACTATTTGCAATCAGCAATAAAGTTTAAAATATAGTTGGTAAGCGAGTAAGCTCATGTGTTTACTAAAGATGAAAAATTGGATTCGTTGTTATTATTTAAACATTGGTTTCCTGAGTTAGATATTTATTTGTCAAATTGAAATAGAAAAAAGAACTATTCTCAATTTTTTACATTGGTATCACTAAATCTTTTCCATAGCTACTAAAGCAAAAAAATTGGTTCACAAGCAGATGAGTAATAGGGGGCAAATGTGTTGTCTTTGCCTATTAGATTTTTATATATAGAAAATTATTTATAAGATTGAATTTGATTGGTACTTCTACGAGGTGCTTATGTATTGCTCTTAGGCTGTTTTAAAGAGTTGTGAGGATATAATATCCACGAATTATTGCGTACACGTTATTTTGTTTCAATCTTTTTTAAGTTTTTTTTTATTAAACATCACATTTACTCAACCAGTAAAATTACAAAAGTACCCAGCGATAAAGCATGCACATTGAATGAAAGAGGGAGACTGTTAGTGGCTGATTTGTAGAGCGCCATCTCTGTCGCGCGAAGCACTAAGGGTGTCCATATTTAAAGTTTTAAGTACTTCTTTTGCTTGTCGCTTAATCACATTCTGTGACATAAAAACCTCGTCCGAGGGAAAAAGACTGCAAAATCAGTATTCCCTCTCGCTCACTCACTCAGTCGCTCTAAATTAGAAGGGAACGATGGAAATGTGTGAAAACCAAAACAGTCCGGTTTCACA
Source organism: Calamotropha paludella (assembly GCA_927399485.1). Classification (NCBI taxonomy): domain Eukaryota; kingdom Metazoa; phylum Arthropoda; class Insecta; order Lepidoptera; family Crambidae; genus Calamotropha; species Calamotropha paludella. The sequence goes on from OV656822.1 coordinate 3,693,466, forward strand.
ATATTCTGACTGACAGAGACGACGCTCTACGAAGCCTACACTAGCCAATTATCTCTCTCTCTCTCTCTCACTCGATGTGTTTTTATATCGCATATCATATATATAATTTGCATTGCATTTAGTATGTTTTGGTAGGCAATATAGTATAATTATTATGGTCAATATATTAATTCCCATTTTAATGTATCTACGTCACATTCATTAGCGAACAATTTTAATGATAATAAAAAAATTGTCTACGAATTATTAAATCTCATATAGAATATACACCTAATTGCACAGATGTGTTCACGCAATTATGTACCTTACGTGTCAAGGATGTTTATGTTCTTATAATCTAGTACTCTACCACTGTTATTAATACAGATTTATTAAACGTATACCAGTTAATTAGAAAGTAACAAATGTGTAGTTTTATTGATACAGTATTTTATAATAAACATTCCTATTGTAGTTAGTTATATGCAGCATTTAATATAATAAATACAAATATTGTAATTGCAGATTAATAAAAAACAGGGATATTTTAAAATAATTAAACGCGTCGACGCGTGATTATATGTATGTATACAAAAGCGAGTCAAACGCGGCTTGACTATGAATTTTTGTATAAGTAGACCGCTTAATTACTTGATCCCTTTATCGCCGTACCCCACGCCTCTGTACCGCGCGGGCAAAGACTCATTTAAGCCATCTACCTATAGGGGTTCAAAGTTCTACATTTGAATACCAGCATAAATTTATTCTCGCGCTTGACTCGGTACAGAAGTGATGATAACGAACATTTGCATGCAAAAAAAGTGCTGTGTGAAATAAAAAAAAGCTCCTCCGACGCGCATCAGGAAGCGCGTTTAGAAAACGCAGTGTGCATAGGCCCTTAAAGCCCAGTTTCTATATCTGACGATCCGTTTTTTGGATAAATGTATTCTATGGCTAAATCCTACAAATTCGACGGAGTTCGTGAGATACCGTAATTTCGATTCAGAGTGGTTTGTTTAAGAATTGATATATTGTCGAATATACTTGATAATGAATTTTAATGAATGTTAATTTGCTTTGGCAAAGCTATAATTTTAATTAGCTCTGGTGTTCTGGCCCCAACAAATTGATAAGTAGATTTAGTTGTCTATGCCACAATTTTAACGAGTCGTATTGACAAAGTGACCGGGCATTGAATGCTATGTACTTATTAAACATACTATGTTGATCTGTTTGCTTTATTTAAAAGATATAGTGATATAGTTTACAAATAAAATTAGTTTAAGTTCATATAATAAGTCTCATAATTATCGGTTTATAATAAAAATTACAAAAATAAACTTTTATGAATTATCAATGTGAAAAAATTACATCATGTACTTATGAATTTATTATTGCACTTTTGTGAACATGCTTAAATTATGCAATAAAATATAACTACTTATTTACCATGTAAGTTGATATTAAATTGTGTTGAAATTAAAGTATTTATTGTACAAATATGTTTTGTTTCATTACAAGTCACCAAATTATTTAAAAAGCTTAAAAGGCAATGGTGGACTTATCTCTAAGAGAGATATATTCGAGTCGACCAAATTGTGTGTGGAAAGCAACTCTAGTCGATAGAAAAGCACTAAAAAAGCAGATGACACAGTGCAGACATGTGCAGGTGATAACGATGGAAAGAAAACAATCAATTTAAAAAAGACAAAAAATACATAATTTCAATATATATAAAATAAAATATGTATGAAATAACACATATAATGTATAATAGATTTAAGGACGGGGAATATACCTATTATATTAGTGCGAGAAAGTAACCCTAAAGGATTACATAAGAAGGAAATTATTTATTTATTATTTAATTTGTTATTAAATCTGTAACGCGGTCGTAAAACTAGTATCGAATGCGTAAACTCGCACAATGGGCTCAGTTAAATGATAAAATTTAAACGCCTGTAAGTTCTAGTATTTTTCTTATAAAATAATTTATTTTATAAGTTACAACTAAAAAATGCAAAAAGTGTATAAAAACGCCTACAAAATATTTATAGCAATCTCTTTAAGTTACAAAATATTTAATCTAATTTTATTAGGCGTTATAAACTTTAAAATTAAAGTTAATTGTTTTATCTCCACTTGCATTTCTTAGTTATGTGCTATGGTGTATCATTCTAATAGTATCGCCGTATTCTTATAAAACCAGTACAAAGTAACATATATGTGTCTACTTGGTTCTTTCAGTAACTACAACCTTGTACAATGCACAGACCCTGTTTGCTTTCCAAGCAGAGTTGCCTACCGGACAAGCATAAACAATACTTCAATCTCTCCTCGAACTAGACATAGGCTAAATCATCAGAGAGAGCCATTTAACAAGAAATTGTATTGACTTGAGTAGCAATCGTTTACCTTATTGAAGTGAAAACTTCTTTTGTATCGTTGTGATTTGAAAGTCGATGAAACGGAAAAGCGACAGTAAAAAGAGACCGACACATAAATTTATAAGATTTAACGTAAGAGAAAATGAGATAGGAAGCATTAAACGTGTGTTAATACGTGTTTGTGTGCGCATGTGTATAGCAAAGCTTGTGAGAAGGCATTACAACCGTTGTATACGTGTATGTGTTATTTTGAAGGTTTCACTTATACCACGTGTGAATTGCACACATGCTTTTTACCGTTTGTCTACAGTACTGTCAGTATACAAAATAATGGCTTCACCTCGTTGACGTAGAAAAATTTACAACCAGTAATTATCACATAGAAAATGGAATTTAAAACAAACCTGCTCATATATCAGACTCACCATACTATATTTTAATAAAAATTTATAATCATATCCCAATAAATTAAAAGAATTTGAGAAAGCCACTTTTGAAAAGAATTTAAAGCATTTTCTTATTAAAAAAAGCTATTATAATGTATCGGAATTCTTTGAAGACACTAATTTGGTATTAATACTATAAAAAGTTAAGTTTAAATTGTTACACATGCATCTTTAAATCTTAGTACCTATGTATACCTGTGCTTAAATGTGGCAATAAAGAATATGAATATATTATTTATTTATATTTAAGGACAACCAACAAAATATACACCGTTACAATATTCATAAACATTCTCCAGTACTAATTAGGTGCTATTTTAATTATAGGTCGCCACCGGATGCATTTCCTAAATGGTCATGCAAAATATAATTATATAAAATATTAAAATTAACTTAGTATAATAAATACAATAATAAAAATAGACAATTGAATTAGGTAAACAATAACAATTACATTTTAATTAGAATAGCATTAAAATATAAACTTACAATAATTAATCAATTTAATTCATATTCTTCCATGAATTAATAATCTTCTTTTTAAAAGACAACGAATAACAGCCATACGATCAGTACGATCATCTTACTTAACCAGATTATTAAAGGATTTACACATTCGGTTCAGTTAACAATTCGAACCCCAATTGCTCCTGTAACACTTGAGTAAAATTGGGGAAAATACAGAGGAACGTCGAGGCCTCACAGATGCAATAAAATAAATCTCTGAGAGCAACATTGGGCAATCAACATTGCCATAAAAAAATTATGTAATAACGAGAGATTCAACAACTTTCTCCTATCGCTCAATCTATAAATCCCAAAATGGCGTAACCGTTCATGGTAACTAGACAATTTTCCTGCTAGCTGACGCTGAAAAGACAAATGCCATAGAAAACGCTTTTGAATTCGTTCTTTTCTTGAAGTATAAAATGGATTCCATAACTACGGGCAGTACTCCAAATGACTATAATTTTTAAAGGCTTACAGTTACGCATAATAAATCCAAGAGTCCTTTCACTCACTTCAAAAGACAGGAGGCTCTTTCTTGGGGAAAGGTATAGCACTGTTTAATACAGTTCCACAAAGTATAGTAGATTTGCCTTATCATAAGTTTAAAATGTATGTAAAAAATAAGCTCATGTCCAAAGGTTATTACAAGGTCAACGACTATTTAATAGATCGCGATGCATGGAAGTAATATGTGTCATTTCAACATGACACTATTTATTACAGGTTGTATCATACAGCATTAGCATTTGTTAATTTTTTAAAACTAATTTATTTCTGGTAGTTAGAGTATGTCATGCTCTCTTAATACATTTCTTGGGTGGTGGCATGTGGTGCGGATCGTTACGTTCTCTAAGATATGGTTGAGCGAAGCGATGGCTGTATCATGCGTCATGCTCGTGAACGGGTGCTGCCTTGGGAAATGGGTCTGCTTTAACCTTCAGTATTAGTACCTATTGACTAATACTAAACATAAAGCTTTTTGCTTTTTTAAATTTGTCGTTTATTCCCTGTATGTTATTCCAATGTTCAGGGATACTTACTTTAAGTAAGTACAGATACTTGTTGACTTTGTTGTAATCAACGAAATAATGATATCATAACACTATTAGTATTGTCATAACAAAACAATTTTGTTTTTTTTTTTGTGGATTGTGTATGGTGACGACGTATTATATTGTAAATGTCGTTACTTCTGTTAAATCTGAAGAGTTTCTTGCGCCCATTCTTCTTGTCAGTTAAAAGACGTCCTGAATGGGTGGTAGGAAAAAATGTTGGACGATTCAAAACTACTTATTTTTAAGTGCATTTGAATAAAGTTATTTTCATTTTCATTTAGCTGGTCACTATATGATAGACATGCAAATGAAAACGTAGTTTGTCGTCAATAAATACCCAAGTTCCGAACATTATTTGCATGTCTTATAATAATCTCATCATATATATTTTATAGCGTTTAACTTTTGATTTGTTACGGTTGAACTGTATAACAAAGCACTGAGATACATTAAAAATTATCTCTTTACCAGGAAGCAAGTCTAGTCAAGCAAATTAAAAAATACTTAAATATATATATAATATATATTTAAGTATAAAAATGACAAATATAAATACATATAGGTATATAGAGTTGTAATAATTTAAAAAAAAACTATTGTTAGAATTATTGTTTATCCTACCTATTTGATAGAAGTCTATATCTACCAATGAATAAAAAATATGTAGATTATTTCCGCAAAAAGTAAGCCACATATATTTTTTTAATTTGTTATATTTGTTTAAGTTATATGTTTTAGTAAGTTTAACAAAATATTTTAATTAAATGAGTGCTCAGTTTTATTAGAAAAAATTATCATTATGTAAAACTAAAAACAAACTTAAATCTAATAAAAAACAATAATGCTGTATGATGTATTTGTATCGCTTACAAGACGAATAGTTGAGTTTTTGTTGCACAAAAATTATTAAAAAATTGAAAAAATTCCGATGTCTCAAACCGACTTCTCGATACGAGACGAAATATCAAAAAATGGCGAGTGGTTAACACTTGCGTTTAGTTTCAGTTTGATAATACAATATTATATGGTATGATATTTTGTCTTCTTTATGCTGCATGGAGAAAAGGATAAGGTAGTAGCTAAATCAATTATTTTAAAGGAAGGAATTCAGAAAATCGACTATCACAACAGACAGAAGAGAGAGATCTGATGTAATAAAGTTAGTTTACTACATTAACACGGCCGGTTGTTTTATTTTTTCTCTTGTTTAAAATTATGGTTTAACTGTTTCAAAGATTAGTAATTTTTTTAGGTTCGGGTAGTTGTTGTTAGTCGTTATTTGCTCCCAAGAGCAAAAACGCGAAAGAAAGAATAAGAATATAGAAAGAAAGAGAGACAAACAAAAAGGGAAGAAAGAAAAGAAGAGGGAAATAAAAGGAATGAAATGCAGCTTCATTTGAAGCTGAAAGTTGTTAATCGGAACGAAAATTTTTGAGAGTTATTGAATTAAGGAAAAAAGTTATTTGGTTTATGATTTGTTTTAGGTGTGAACCAATGATTATTGGAGCTTTTCAAAGTAGTTGATTATTCAGTGCCATAGTTGATACGCTCCTCCAGTTTGTGGCTATAGTATCGGCGAATCGAGCACTGGTTAGAAGTTGAAGAGTGGTTCATATTTAGGTTGATTTTCGGATTTTTCATGTTAGAGTTGGTACAATTAATGCATTTTTCCCTCGGCCGGTGGTTTAGCCCGGGGATGTGTAACTATCAATATGAGGAGCATTTTGTTGGATAGCGAAATATATGGATAGTTGAAATGAAATGAAAAATAACTTTATTCAAATGCACTTAAAATAAGTTGTTTTGAATCGTCCAACATTTTAACTTACCACCCAATCAGAATGTCTTTTTACTGACAAGAAGAATGGGCGCAAGAAACTCGTCAGCTTTAACAGAAGTAACGACATTTACAATATAATACGTCGTCACCATACATAGTCCATAAAATAAAAAAATAAAAAATATTTTGTTATGACAATACTAACAGTGTTATTATATCATTATTTCGTTGATTACAACAAAGTCAACAAGTGTCTGTTTAAGTAAGTATCCCTGACATTGCAATAACATGCAGGGTATAAACGACAAAATTAATAAAGCAACAAGATGTATGTTTAGTATTAGTCAATAATACTGAAGGTTAAAGCAGACCCATTTCCCAGGGTGGCACCCATTCACGAGCATGACGCATGATGCAGCCATCGTTTCGCTCGAATTGTGGTGTTCCATGCTAAGACGCAGTCATATCGTAACTGGTAACATGTATTATTATATTTTTTGTTATATAAACATTTACCTGCAAGATTTTTATATTAAAAAAAATTAGGAAAGAAAATATTCATCTTTTCTTGTCTGTCAAGATCTCGGTAGATTTATTCAAAAGAGCACTCGTCCAGATAGCGAGGAGAGTTTTATGTCCCGCTTGACACTTTTTCTTTTTTCTTTCACTAACTATATCTTCTTCCACACCACACTACTCTCTTATCACATCATTCCTTATTTTATTCATTTCTTTGTTTATGAAATAAAATAAGCGAATTGAAGCTTTATTTTTAGAATACACCTAACATAAATATTACTTAAAATAAGTTACGGAATTGTGACATCGTCTCGATCGGCGAGTGCCAACAAAAAACCGTCGCACCGGGGTCGCTGCCGCGGAAGGCAATATCCGGTTTCCTGCTAACCCCTTTTTATTTTAATTCACAATTATCAAGTTATTTTCGCTTGATTTCGTCAGCTCCCTGTGGTCACGGCATGAATATAAATTGGCTTATAACCGACCGCTATGGGGTGGTCGTGTTACAAAATTTATTCTTTTCGAAGGAAATTTATGCGGAACAAATCTTTAAGTTTCGAAAGGTTAAGAAAATATTGTTATGTGTTCACGCAGGTTGATTTATTTATTGCATTTGACTCGCATTATTGTTTTTACTTGTATTAATCCTTTTCTAATTCATTTGTTTTTTATAAGACGCTGAGATTAGAAGCCAAAAGCGTCTGAATCCACCCGGGACAACTCTCAAATAAAATTTCATTATCAGATCAAGTAATTTGTTTAATAAATATAAACATATATATGTTACAGCGCCATGAAACTGCAGAAGACATAATATAAAATCAGGATACTAAGCGAACGTGATAAAAAACAGTAGGAAAAGCTGTAAGCCATAATTTCCTAAAAAAAACTTTTCCTTATATTAAGCCGTCAAGTTTCGAACTTATATGTGATTACAATTATGATTTTCGGTACCTACATACATCCCTAATCACTAAAATTGACCGTAATTGAACACCCAGAAATATTATGTAGCCTACTTTATGTTCGCTCGACGCTTGTCAGGTTAAGCTACAATCTTAACTAAAGTCTGAATAGGTACCCTTCAGAATTTAGTATTAGTGAAATATTAAATTCAGGTTGGCATAAGCTCTTATTTCGCAAAACTTTGTAAAAGCCGCCAGCAATAAATTTCGCTTCAATGGACCATAGACGTAATCTAATTACTTCATTGCATTTGTCTATGGTTGCCCGACTTGGGTAATCGAATTACCAAACGTGCGGTTGCGTAAGCATAGACAATATGGAAAGTGGCGGGAAATTGTGCGAGGACAATTTGGGCGAGATCTGCGCGCGCACGGTTCACCTAACAAGATGGAAGCGACAGCAGATTAATATTATGCTTGTGGTAGTACCAAAAGTAAGTGTCAGTAAGTTGGTAAAATATTGACAATTTATAGTAAAAGTTTCCACATTATTCCTAATGGAATTCGAAAAAAAAATGGCAATACTTACCATTGCGTTCTAGTAAACCAATTATTATTTTTGACTAGTGAAAATTAACAAAATCCTCTTTTTCTGAAGTCGTACCAACATCTTTCGCTATGCAGGCGGCTAGAACCAAAATTAACCGGTATAACCAATGTAAATCATCAAACATAGTGTTGGCTGCCGTAAAAAATCATAGTTGCGCAACGTTCAGGAATCGACTGAAGTTACGAGCGTCGCACAGCTGATTCACATCCCACGGGATAAGGAAAAGTTTTCTAAGCTGATATTCAACCTTCAGTAATTTGAGAGTGGACATGAAGAAGAAGAAAACCGGAATTAGTTTAGCAGTCTGCGCAGGCGTCCGGATAGCGGATGTGGGGTTCATTTTCCACCTAAACTAGACAAAATTATTTTCAACATTTCAGTTTCATTAATTAAAAAAAGTTTTTCCTACTTAAATAGGATTTAAATAAAATCATTTTTACCGTATTCACATCGCCTTTTATTTTGTTTTTTAAATTTAATCTTGACTTTTCGACTCCTTTACAGGAGCCGTGATCACAGGATGACTAAGGTAATGGTTGCCATACATTTGCTAGCTTCGAATATTTTAATCGGGCATGTTCCTAACTGTTAAATTTATACAAATAAAATTATTTTATTTTGCATTTCATATAGTTACTAGATGACCCGGCCACGCGTTGCTGTGTTATAAAATAAAATGAATCATCCTCTCATAAATCCAGCAAAATTAAAAATAAATTATGAAAATAGGTTGATTAGTTTCGGAATTCATCGCGGTCAAACACTGTGACAGGGAATTAATATATAATATATTTTATTATATCTACGATTATTGTGAACCACCGAGTTAACTAGTTCGGAAATTTTATTTAAATGAGCGATAGGTTCGGAAATATTAGAACTAATTAAGTATTTCCTACACTTTCATTATACATACAGAATAATTTCGTTTTTTTATTGCGGATTATGTATGGTGACGACGTATTATATTGTAAATGTCGTTACTTCTGTTAAAGCTGTCGAGTTTCTGGCGCCCATTCTTCTTGTCAGTTAAAAGACGTCCTAAATGTATGGTAGGTAAAAATGTTGAACGATTCAAAACAACTTATTTTTAAGTGCTTTTGAATAAAGTTATTTTCATTTCATTAATTAAAAACTTTAATTAATTTTTTATACTTAAAGACAAAGATCTATTTTCTATTTGCTATCTGTACATTGGCCTAAGTTCATAATACAGCGAGCGTGTAATCACTTTTGCTTTCCCGATGTCACGATATAGTCCTTCCTTTCGCTTTAATTGCGACGAATCATTGTCGCTGCGGTTGCCGACCTTACTACACCAAACAATGTGTTTATGGTTGTTTGTTGTTTTATTAATGTCTTATTTTGAGAAAAAAAGTCTCTTACTGTGATGATTATCTAACTACTCGGTATATGTAACGAAACACACTCAAAAATATATTTTTTACAGATAAACATAAGATTTTTTTTAACATTCATAATGCCATATTTCTATAAGATATAAAATCTTAATATATAAAAATCCCAACTCAACCGATATTGATGAAAGTTGGTATTTATGTGTAATTTGGTCCAACTGAAGAGATAGGATACTTTTTATTTTAATTTATAACACAGCAACGCGTGGCCGAGTCAGCAAGTATGTTTATAAAAAACAACCACATCCTGAGGTAGGATTGCAGATGTGATTGTTTTTAGGCTTATTTTTAATATTATAAGCTTTTTGTAAAAGAAATGGACTGTTTCAAGTGATAAGAACCCACACTTTCTGCTCCCTACATATATTTACTTACTAACATACATATAATTAGCCTTTTTCGCGTAGGCATAGGCAGAGATAACAGAGTTCCACCTTCTACGACCGTGACATAGTACTTCTATTGCTTTTCCCTCGTTTTTTTCTACTTCTCTTGGTGTCTGTTTGTCTGTCTGTAACGTACAAATCTTGAAATTCAATTTTCACCCATTTCCGGAGTAGCTAGAGCTCTGAAACTTTAAACATAGCTCAGAACTCGATGACCATATATGATTATATACTTTCCGACATGATTAGATCACAATTTCAGAGAATATTTACAAAATTTAATTTCAATTATAAAAAAACTCCACAGATCGAGCTAAAATCGAGGCAATAAATGTTGCATAATGACATGACATACTAACTGCTACTTGACATTTTAGTTTGAGCAATTGGAAGTCATACACACAAAACTAAAAAGAAGAAAATTTACATTTAAAAAAAATTAAAAAAAACCCTCGTTTTTCAGGCCAACTTTACAACAAAAGCTTACATTTGGTATTTATAGTTTTTATGCGCCCCCCGTTTTTCGTATTGGACACTTGGCAGAGAATTAATTTTCTTTTTAGTTGGCTTGAAAAATGAGGTTTTTTTAAAAAAAAAAAAATGTAAATTATTTTAACTATCATCAGTCTATTTATATAAACTCGTCGCTTAAGGGCGCTTTTGTCCTGGCTTTGGTAGGACATCTCCTATTTGGACCCTGAAAGATAATAAATGAAACATATAAATAAATATTTTACTAAACATATGATTTTTGGAATATAAATGAACTGTTTTTTGTGTGATAAAAACCCTCACAGCTACGATTTAACGCTGGTAAATCTCTAGTAAATCTACATATCGCAAATACGGTGCTATAACGTCATTTATGCAAATGGTGTAATATTTCATGGGAAGCATTTAAAAATTGAACATCCTTACAACATATAGTTTTTCTCGGCTAAACAAATAAAATAATTAAGCTACAACTTTGAACTTCATTTTAGAGTAAAAGCAAGCAAAGTAAAAAGGGTAGAGTAGAGGTAGGAGTATTTTCTCATACTCAGTTCAGTTTTGTCTAAAATTACATCATCATATCAGCCGTACGACGCCCACTGCTGGACATAGGCCTCCCCCAAGGATCTCCACAACGATCGGTCCTGTGATGCCCGCATCTAGCGTTTTCCCGCGACCTTAACCAGATCGTCGGTCCACCTCGTAGCGGGCCTACCCACTGAGCGTCGTCCGGCACGCGGTCGCCATTCGAGAACCTTTCCGCCCCGACGGCCATCAGTTCTCCTTGCTATGTGTCTTGCCCATTGCCATTTCAGCTTCGCAATTCTTTGAGCTATGTCGGCGGTTTTTCTTCTCCTACGGATCTCCTCATTTCTGATTCGATCGCGTAGGGAAAAATTACATAAGTAACGTTCTAGCACCGTATGTGCGATTATATCTACTTGCACATACTATTTTGAACTTTAGGTAGTGACAACAGATTTTTAGTTAATACTATTCTGCGATACATCTCTCGCTTTTTTAACTCTCATCAGATCTTCCAGACAAGCTCATCGGTAAAGGGTGGGTTTTGACCGAACCTTATTTTAGGATATCTCCTATTTGGTCCCTGAAAGTAAGATGACTGTTTGGTGCAATGGTAGCGATCTTGCCTTAAGCACCGACAGTGCTGGTCATTGGTTTGCCTTTAGCGAGTTGTCCATGCACATTTGCCTCATAAACTTGTCTTATCAATCTCCTTTCGTTCATCCTCTTTACATGTCCAAACAATCAAAGCATCCCTTCTTCTATCTTTGTCACTATATCTTCTTCCACACTACACTACACTCTTAACTCTATTTTTTCTTTTTTTCCCATTTAGATACCGTGAATGTAAGTCATTTATTACCGACTGGCTTTAAACAAAAAGTAATAATGATATTAGTGCAACGTTAGCGATCGAGCTTTCGCACCTATAGTCCTGGGTTCGACTCCCGGAAGGGGCAAATATTTGTGTAATGAATACGAGCATTTGTAGCTGAGTCATCGGTTTTTACTTATATATCTATAAATATTACATATCTATGTATCATATAAGTATGTCTATCCGTTACCCTAGTATCCATATACAAATCTTACAGTGCTTACTGTGGTCTAGGTTAATTGGTTTAAATGTTAGAATTGTTATTATTATTATATTGAGTCATTAAGATAAGATAAACAATTATTTCTCTAAATATTATACACAACTTAGTGTTATTGTTATAAATTTATTAAGTAACACAATAATAATAATATAATATAATCAGCATGGAAATAATAAAAAAATAAATGTTAGAATAAAACACTTTTTTTTCGGATTTTTGCCGTGACCACTGCTCCTGGAAAGGAGTCGAAACGTCAGGATTAAATATAAAATAAAACATACGGAAAAATCCGTAAAAAAGTGTTTTATTCTAATGTGTTATGTGCGCGGAAGTGTAAGAAGGAAAAATAAATGTACACATACACACACGTACACACAAACAAACGCCTACATACATATACACAAATTCTCAGTGTAACTCCATTAATATTGTAATTTATTATAGATTTAAAGAAGAAATTATTTTTATTGATTTTAGTAATGATTGTTAAGTCAAAAAAGTATCAGTAACTAAGAATACGTGTCGTTGCAATAACTGCATAATTATAAAACATGTCATTACGCATGTTCTTTCAATAAATATTGGAACAAAAGACGAAGAAGTTATTAAGTAAAGGTACTACGTACAAACGAAGAAAAGATTAACTCATTATTTTAAATTACAACAAAAAAATAAAAAATATTTTAAATAAATAACATCGACTTCTAAACTATAATTAATCTAACTTATACAAAAAAGGGAAAAATCTATTCTATTTAATTTATTTATTAATATGGACCACAAACAAGTTTACAATATTCTTCGTATAAATGATACGAGATTTTACTTTTAAAGAAAATGAATTTAATACACGAAAATTTTACAGTAATTCAGGAAACAATAAATTGAGATAAATCAGGCAGAGCTTCCAGCTTGATGTTTCTTCCACAGCGGCTTATGGGCAAATAGGCAGGGAACTGGCGTGTTGCCCATTTTATAGTCACGACGCGGCGCACGATGTTGCCAGGTGGCCGGGAGCATTATGTCATTTATAACACGGCCTCTCCTGACGGGGCAGCGTCCTCGCAGCCTTCACGAACTTGCTGAAGATGGCCCAGCTTCGGCATCGTCAGCGGGGTCTTCATTCTCCTTGCAAGCTGAAACAACCACATCACTCTTAGGATATCACGTTCAAAACAGTTTAATCAAAGTTGTCGAAAATTAAATAAATTGATGCATCTATGTACCAAACAACAAATCACTAAGAGTTCACATTTAGGCCTATTACAGCGCAACCAGATGCCATGACCATGACATGGGAGGACTTACACCAGTCTCTAGCTGGTCATCCACATCTTTAGCTCCCATCACACATAGGGTTTACACATGGGCCTATTCCAGCGCAACCAGATACCTCAACCGTCGTCACGGTAGGATTTATTCGGTCTCTAGCCAGTCATCCGGATACCTACAAACACTGAAGGTTTACTTGCGCAACCGAATACCTTGTGCACACCAGGTGTTTACATCGGTCTATAACAAGTACCACCACAACCTTCAGGCACATATATGAAGGATTTATACAGGTCTCTAATTAGTGTAGGCCTCCACTAACGCAACCCCGATACCTTACTCCACACTCAAACACAAACTAGTTTCGGAACCAGTGTATGATTCACCTCAATCCCTGGACTCGCACCACCAGGACTTACATGGGTCTGTTTCAGAGCACATCACGAACTAACTTAAATTGTTTGGCACATAAGAGTACATCACGTAATCAAGGCGGGAATCGAACCCACACACAAGTACACTGTAAAACAAATGTCACAAATTACGACACTCATTGCGGCACTAGGTACTAACTTTCGAAAAATCCAGCACATGTATCCGGGGTCCACTCCCCTCGCCACAGAACCATGTACCCAGCTGCCGCCTGGCTCGTCTTTCCATATGAGCCGGTCAACAATTTAAGTTCATATCTGTCATTCGCCAAGATTCGAACCACTTTATATGGCCCCCTCATACCACAATCAAGCTTTCCAGTGCTTTGAGAGTTCTTAGTAACATAAACAAGATCATCGACTGCAAAACTTTTAGGATGCACCCTTTTTTTATTAACGCGCGAATCCTGCCTCTCTCTGTTCTCCTCAATAAGCCTCTCGGCGCGTTGTCGCCGCAGTTCCCGCATCGCCTGCTTATTTGGATTACTACCCTCACAAGTAACATCTCTAATGAGAGCATTTATGAGTGGAGTGGTCGTGTCCGAGCCGATCAACAAGTTCAAAGCTGAGCATTGCGTCGTTTTGTGTTTCGTAACATTCAAAACTAATTGTAATTTCCACAAAACTTTAGACCAATCGTTCTTATTATAATTTACTTCAACACGAATCATATTTAGAACTGTACGACAGTATCTCTCGACTTGTCCGTTTTCTTGGTGCATTTCAGGGGTGATAAAATGTACATCGACACCTAGTCCCGTCATCCAGTCACGAAATTCGCGGTTGTCAAACATGCGGCTTCGATCACAGACTAGCCGTTTAAAGGTGCCAAAGAGGGAAATCGTTTGAGTCATCACACGCTTTAATTCTGAGCGGTCTTGTGTGTATAGACCGTACAATAGGCAATATTTAGTGTAGGCGTCTACTAATATGAGTACGTATTTATAGCCTTCGCATTCGGTCAGCGGGCCAAGTACGTCAGTATGTACGGTATCAAATGGCACCGGGGCCTTATGCCACGAAGTAATTGGTTGTAGCGGCGCGCGAGGGACATGCTTATGCGAGATACAGACTACGCAATGGGTCACGTACTTAGTGACAAACTGTCTCATACCCGGGAACCAGAAATGGTCTAAGATCAACTCGATAGTTTTGTCTACCCCCAAGTGCTCATGTTCGTCGTGGAATGCGCGCAACAAGCTTAAACGAAACGCTTTTGGAACATAGCATAGGTATCGTGTACCTTCGCCTTGCCTCTCGTACTTATAGTACAAAAGATCGTTACGCTTAACGTACCGCGAACTATCTAGCTCACCGTTATTTAATTTTTCGAGCATCGTAAGGGTTTCCTCGTCACCTGCCTGAGCCACCTGTGCCCAATTTCGTGGTCTATCAGCAACATCAATCGCGTTTACCGGATTTCGGCTTAAATAATCAACATGCGACATTAAAACTCTTTTACGATAATCTAAAGTGAAGTTATAATCCTGCATAAAAATCCACCATCTCGCAACTCTAGGCTGGAGATCCCTTTTACGCTGTGTCATTTTTAAAGAGTTACAATCCGTTATGATTTTAAATTCTTTCCCAATTAAATACTGTCGAAAATGCTGTAACGTCTTAACCACTGCGAGGGTCTCCAGCTCATAGCTGTGGTATTTAGATTCCGCGCCTACCGTCAATTTACTAAAATACGCAACTACTTTCTTTCGGCCGTCTTTTTGCGTTTGCATCAAAATTCCGCCGTAACCAATCGAGCTAGCATCGGTATGTAACTCTGTCGGTAGGTCGGGGTCGAAAATGGCCAAAACAGGCTCGTCAGTTAACCGGGCTATAATTTCTTGGCGGGCTTTCTCCTGTTCGTCACCCCAATTGAAAGTTACACCCTTTTTAGTAAGCGCAGCTATACACGCTGTTTTAACCGCGTAATTAGGTATGTAACGGCGAAAGTACCCCGCAAGGCCCAAAAACTGACGAACTTGTTTGACCGTGGTTGGTCGCGGCGATTTAACTAAGGCCTCGACTTTGTGCTCACTCGGCCTCACCTGACCTTGTCCTATCACCCTACCAAGGTATTCTACTTCATTAGTAAGAAAAGTGCATTTCTTTAAGTTTATCGAAAATCCGGCCTCAGTTAGAGTTTTTAACACTGAATCGAGCAGGATAAGGTTCTCTTCTATGGAATCCGATAAGAGCAACACATCGTCGATATAAGCGAGCACCTTTCCCGTTTCTATGAAGGGTTTCAGCGTTTTCGAGATGGTTTTCTGATATATAACTGGAGCGTTGGCGAGTCCATAGGGCATTTTACAGTATTCGTACTGCCCTTCCGGCGTTACAAACGCTGTTTTGTGAATGGACTCCTCACTGACCTTCAACTAGTGGAAACCAGAAACCATGTCGAGCGCGCTGAAGACTCTAGCCTTACCTAGCCTATCAATGTGGTCATTGATCAACGGAAGCGGATGCCTAACTTTAACAGTTATTTGGTTGAGTGCTCGGTAATCTACCACCATTCTATCCGAACCGTCTTTCTTTTTAACCAGCAAAACGGGGCTTGCGTATGCTGAATCGGACTCCCTTATTATTCCTTTGCCAAGCAGATCATTTATTATCGATCGAACGCGTAACTTTTCGTCATGTGACATTTTATACGGACGGTAATAGACAGGCACGTCACTAGTTAGGTTAATCTGTACCTCACTATCTTTAACAGTTGTGGTAGCCGTACCACTTAAAAAATGATCAGAGTATTTCTCGAGTACGGTAAGCAAGTTCAGCCAGTGCTCGCCTGAGACAGGAGTGCTCACTTTTTCCGAAATAGGACTTTTATCTACCTTTAAGACATCCACGACACCACTATGCATAATACGTTGGCTATCGCTAGTCCTAATGTATGCAACGCCTTTCCTGTTCAAAACATCAGTACCGATAATCACGGGAACGTTCATATGAGAGCTGTCTACAACATAAAAATCAACCTCCAACGTAATGTCACTCAACTCGATAGGCAAAGTAACAAAGGATTTTGTAACTACCTCCGTACCGCCTAAACCACGTAATAACTGATAAGTTGGTTTCAAGTTGGCCGAAAAATGCTTCACTAAATCAGAGGATAATAATGATATACACGAGCCGCTATCGATTAAAACGTCCGCCGGTATACCCGATATAACTGCAGTGATAATATCCTGATTCTTTGATAACCCCTCATTTTCACGACAAAAGTTAACACCGTTCTTATTTCTAAATTCTACCCGTTCTTTAGCAAAGCATTTACCTTCCGAATGACCTAGTTTTTTACAAAAAGTACATTTTTCTACTTTAGATGTACTTGCAGCCGGCGCGGTTTCACTATTATTGGCACTAGTCAATTTAGACTTCTTTGGACAAAACGCACTTTTATGACCAAACTGTTGACATTCGTAACATCGAATATTACGCTTATTATCGAAATATTCGCGCTTTAACGAACTCGGACGCTGGCTATAAAACTTCACATTATTAACATTAGGCTTAACATAGTTCGATAAAAACTCCACAATAGTCTCGGGTGTTAACTTTGCGTTTGTAGCGGCCGCCTGAATTTGCGGGTCAGTTATTCCACATATTATGTTTGCAGTCAACAACTCACTACTAAGTCCTTTGACTATGCGCAAGCGTAGCAACGATCTACGGGCATATTCCGCGTAGGTGGAGTATTTATCAGACTCTGTTCGTATCACATTATAAAGAATGTTCGCAATGTCGATATTACGCGGGCACAACGCTTTTAATTCTAATTTAAAATTAGACCAATTACGTTCGGCACTTGACCACTGACTGAGCCAGGTGCGAGATTCCCCCTTTAAACAATGACCAACACGAGCAAGGCATTCCGTGTCATCCCAATGATTCGAAATACGAGCTTTATCTACTTCGTCGCACCACGTATCGACATCATGAACACTAGGGTCAAAATCTGAGACAAAATATTGGTTTGATCTCACCGGGATAGAGGTCAGCGCTGCCAATAGTCGCTCCGCCGCATTCCCCGCGTCCGCGCCGTACGGCGCCCCTCCAAGCGCTGGCGCGCCCAGCGGCGGCGTGCTCGGCGGCAGTGGCGGCAGCGCAGGTACAGGGGTGACAGGGGAGTCGCGCTTGCTGCGCTCGCTCGATGCTCGACGCTCGCTCGGCGTCGCACTAGGCACCTGAAATTGCTTGCTCGCGCCCAGCGACAGCAGGCTGCTGGGTGGCGCCGACATGAATCCCTTGTTCTAGGGCCTCGAGTCTCCTCAAGACCGCCTGCATCGCTTCGCGGGAAGGGGAAGGTGAAGGTAACCTTCCTTTGCGTTTGTCCTTCTGCTTGCTACGACAGCTATCCGACGGCATGTCGGGTAGCAACTCTGCCTGACTACCTTCAAAAACTAAAAATCTGCTCGCGAAAAACAAATTATTTATAAAACCAGATATGGCGGCGGCCAAAGCCTACGAATCCCACTTCTGATCTTATAAATGATACGAGATTTTACTTTTAAAGAAAATGAATTTAATACACGAAAATTTTACAGTAATTCAGGAAACAATAAATTGAGATAAATCAGGCAGAGCTTCCAGCTTGATGTTTCTTCCACAGCGGCTGATGGGCAAAAAGGCAGGGAACTGGCGTGTTGCCCATTTTATAGTCACGACGCGGCGCACGATGTTGCCAGGTGGCCGGGAGCATTATGTCATTTATACCAATATATAATCTAAATAAGTTGTAACATATATTAATTGTCTATTGCAAACCCAACATCGCTGGTCACAAATTTATTAATGCTACATTATGCTACATTATTTCATATACCATCTCGTTCCACGAATTATGCTATGAACAGTCCGCTTACACGACTTGCCACATTGTATAACAAACATTTTAGTAATTTTGACATCTTTATGTTATCCAAGAACGCTTTCAAAAAATCTTTACGTAGGTATCTCACTTATCGATAAAGTTTAGAATTAAGTTTAATAAGTTTGATATTATGTGATTCTTTATGTTATAATAACTGATGACCCAGGTTCGATTTCCGATCGGGGCAGGTATTTGTGTGTATGTGCATATCTATTTGTCCCGGTCTCAGTTGATGTTTCTGTTTGGGTATGTATAGTGTATATGCATGTTTGTGTATGTGTGTGTATATGTATATATATGTGTATATATATGTATTTATATATATATATATATAGGTATATGTATAGTTATAGTTAGCTATGTTGATCTAATTAGGTATCGTAGAAGGAAATGTATTTGTTTTGAAGTATTTATTATTACACTCAAAATTTTGATACATTAAATTAGTTAACTAAACTCGGCGTCAAAAAAATCGCACCTTATAAAAATCTTATTCAAAAATTCCTAAACCTTATATAGAGGATAGTGTTAGGTATCATTAGAAAGGTAACAAAAAGGAGCATCAAACAACAATTAAGTGCAATCTTTTTTTTAATTAAAATTATACAAAAAGCATAAAAATTTGAAAAATAATAAAAAATCTTAATTAAGTCCTAATTAATAATCGATAATTTACAAAAAAAATGTACAAAAAGTGTCTTAAAATTAACTCAAAATCTAGTGTTACCCCCCCCTTGCCCTGATGACGGCTTCCATACGGTCCCTCATAGACCTCACCAACTTCAGGAGCTCTTCTTGAGGGATAAGACCCCATTCTTCAATCACCGCGGTTTGGAGTTCCTCTAGAGTCGAAGGAGCCGGATCCCGAGATCGAACCTTACGTTTAAGATGGTCCCAGAGGTGCTCTATCGGATTCAGATCAGGACTTCTCGCTGGCCACTGCATCACAGGAATTTGGGACCTCCGCAGGAAGTCGTTCACGATGGCTGCAGTGTGTGCGCGAGCGTTGTCGTGCATTAATGTGAACCCCTCGCCAAAAGATTCGGCAAAAGGGACCACATGCACATCCAGGATCTCTGTGATATAGCGGCGCGCAGTCAGCGACCCTTGTCCGCGAGCACCTCCGGTCCGGGAGACGCAGACCAGGTCGGTTTTGCCGGCAGCCGACATACCGCCCCAGAACATGCAGGATCCGCCTCCATATTCCACCGTCTCCTGGATGCAGGCTTGAGCGAAACGTTCACCCTGCCTCCGGTATACTCTTCTTCGTCGGTCGTTGCAGAAAAGACACACTCGTGTCTCGTCTGAGAAGAGAACAGCTCCCCACTGCTCAATGGTCCAATCGACGTGGTCGCGAGCAAACTGCAAGCGGGCTCGTCGGTGCGCTGCAGTCAATTTTGGACCTGTAGCAGCTCTGCGGGCTGCTATGTTCTTCTCCTTCAGTCTTCTTCTAACCGTGGATACACTCACGGTGCGTCTGCGAACTGCCTGGAGCTCCTGTTGCAGCTGAACAGCGTTTGAGAAGCGATTTCTCAAAGAGTACGACACAACGAACCGGTCGTCTCTTTCCGAAGTGCAGCGACGTCTACCGGACCCATGTCGCCGGATATAGCCACCGGTCTCTAAAAAGCGCTGGTAGACTCTACGAACCGAAAAACGGCTCAGATTCAGTTGCCGGGCGACATCACACTGCCGCACCCCTGCTTGCAGTAGTGCAACCACTTGAGCGGCCTCATCAGCTGTAGTGTCCATTTTCCAGATGTTCTTTCTTCAGTAAAATCAGTGCGTGTGTCCCCTTCAACGGTTTAATAGCGAATGACCCACATTGAACCCGTGTTGACCTCTTTATACCCACAAAGTTAGCGCAACTCGCGACTCTCCCGAGCAGCAAAATTTCCTTAGAATTTTTGTGACCCTTTATTTGTTGCTTTAGGTTTTATTTGATAATGAAAAATAATGTTTTTTTATTAAGTTAATTAAGTAACCTTTTAAATAAAATTATAATTAATACGACTGCATGTGCATATCCAGAGTTAATGCCATTTGAACGTGATTTTCTTAGAGGTGCGATTTTTTTGACGCCGAGTGTATGTTATATGACTAAATATGCCAACTATTCTTGTGAGGTCGGCCAAGTAGCCAAGTACTAAGTGACAATGCTCGTATTCATCACTCAAACATCTACCCCATCCTGGACTAGAATCCAAGACCGTCGGTCGGTGCGAAGGACCGGATTGCTACCGTTACATTCCATCAAACGGTCACCAAACATGGTTTTTGTTATGACACAAGGTCACTTTCATAGTTCTAATAATTATTTTATAGCAAGTATTATAGAACTTCCATCGAAGAGCTGCTTGGTGGTAGCGAGTGTGAAACCTGAAGGTATACGCCCCAGATAACATCTTGATTGTGTCGCCAACGTCTCGTAGTGCACAAACGCACGGCAAAATGGCAAAAAAACAATACAACACAGCTGTAAACGAAACCGTGCATGTACTTATGTATATTATTATTAAGTTTATTTTATTTATTTATTTATTAATTTGGTATAACAAACAGCATTCGCAGTACATATAAAAATCATAATTTTACGAAAAGTCAGGCAATAGTGAAGCCCACACCATTATCCGCATGTTGGTATCCTTTTATTACAATTATCCTTTTTTTTTATTAGATATGACTATCTTGAGGTAAGCCTGGTGGTGCGGGTGATTCAACATTAGTGGACTGTATTGCGATTTCAGAAAATTAATGTCGACAGCAAATATGAGAGGAAGATGAAGGGGGATCGATACCTTGACCGCCACATGGTGTAAGATGCTGGAGGCTGCCGGGGACATCCCTGGGATTTGCTGTTCCTTGTAGTTACGCACACGAGGACACCGTCACATAAAGCTATAGGATTTTCGGATAGGCCGCTAGTTCAATTTAAATTGCGAAACTCGGTGCACGCGCGCGAACGGTCATCAGTAGTAGCGCACATCAAAATGGCGCTTGCAACAGTGCCGAAATATCGGAAACTCAATAAAAACGAGATACATGGTGGCAATCCCGTATATACCTTATGTGACTTTAATAATTTGAAATACCTTGCTGGCTGGTAATTAATAAAAAAATACCTAGCCTAACCTGCAATGTATGTCAATTTATGCCTTTTGATTAGTATACAAAGTGATTTTCAGCGTAATAAGATTCTGCCAGATAAAGCGGGTACCCTTATTGATATCGGTAAAAAGAGTTTTATCTCAATCACTGGACGGGAAATTTAGGACTAATCTATAATCTAAGATTACAGAGGTTTGTGTGTTTGTCTGTCCGCTCTTTATCCATTGTATACGCCTAAGAATATTATTCAAGAAGGCCAAGAACGGTTATATAACGGTATTCGGAACGTGCACGACAGTAGCGCCATCTGCATACGCAACTTTAAGGGGCATATGTCAAAAAATAAATAACAACAGTATGTTTATTTTTATAGATTAGAGTGAATAAAATATACTTTAAAAGGCAACAAATGGTATGTTGAAAGGAATTTGATAAAAACTGTTTATGGAGGAATGGACGTTATTTTAAAAACTGGTTTTGAGAGTGTAAAACACACAATAAGTTTCCAGCCCCAAACTATGCTAAAAGGAAATAAAGTGTTGTTAGCAGAACATGTGAGGAATGTAGAAGAACTGAGAACTAATGCCAATAGTTATTTAATACGAGCCACCATCATTCGTCAAACATCGGTGACCTCAACACCCTATAAAACAAGTTTAAATGTAAGTACTCTCCTAACCTAAAAACATGACTAAACAGTTAGATAAAACATAAAATTTGCACTGACTATTTCTGCTGTTATTATTGCAGTCTACGATGCAACAACAATAATGACCCATTTTCAAAAATTTCAAAACATCATTAACTAGTTTGTTTGTTTCCCTTGCCCGATTTGTTGCACATTTGTGCCACGACAAGCGCAGCGATCGTTTTCTTTATCCCTTCCACCCACTGCGCACAGATTCAATAGCTATATGTGTAGTTGTAGAACCGAAACGTTAGCGCGATTCATTTCGGTACAGCGACATCTATAACTAAGACACAACAACGCGTGGCCGGGTCAGCAGCAACGCGTTAACCGCAAGTAGTAGTAGTAGTTCGTCTACCGGACACTAGATGGCGCTAAAGGAAAAAATATTTAATAATAGAAAAAAATTAAAGAATTTTGTCCACCCGTGCGAAGCTGGGACGGGCCGCTAGTTATTTAAAAAAAAATGACAAAAATTAGTGAACAACCGACATAATAATGTTTCCCCTGTTTTATGTAAAACAAAGTGTATCGGCATACTTGATTATTATTGCAACGGTAATTTGCACTAATACGCGTAGTAATTTTATGCGATAAGTAATTGACTTTTACACGCTCATTAAGTACATTGATTATTGAACACTTGATTGGTCTTAACTGAGAGCACTTTACAATTTTATTTTTATTCATTTAACATAATATGATACGTTGATTCAAAAAATACTACGGATTTATATAAACCGTAAAAATTATTAAAACCTATTTAACTGGATTCAGATTCTCTGTTCATAAAACATAGGTAAACAAATACTTCTTTCTTCTTCGTCATGACACTCTTGCCAAAGTGGTCGTGGTCATGAGGTCGTGTCTTCAGCCGAGGCATATGTTAACCGCCTCATGATCATTCGCCACTTCTCCCTGCTGGTGGACACCCTGTTGCATTCGTTCAGGGAGCCACCTACAGCCGACTTCACTTGGTCAGTCCATCTCTTTGGCGACCTCCCTCGCCCTCTGGTGCCCTCTATCTTGCCCTGTACGACGCGACGAGGCGCTCGATGGAGTCGTTGTCGCGTCGAGAAATGTGTTCAAAGAATTTCAAAACACGACTTTGCACAACCGCCGATAGAAGTTGTGTAATTCCAAAATTCAATAAATACATTCTTATGTTAATTTTAAAGTCTCACTATATTTTTATCCTTTGCTGGGCATAAAAATATCAATGTCATATAAAATTTACAATAGATTAAAAAATTACAATAAAAGTAATTGATAAAATGTTTATTCCGATGTCAAATAAATAGTAATTACATTGGAATAAAAAAAGTGAAATGAGATGTGAAAATTTCAAAAATAATACGTACACGTATACAAAATACCACGGTTGTTGTGATGCCTTCTCTCAATATTTGTACTACGCATGCGCACACAAACACGTATTAACACACGTACAACGCTGAGGCCCAAGCAAACTCCCACTATGCCTTGGTAAACAAGAGTGGAGGGGGTACGAAGCAGAGCACAAAGAGAACCACGAACATAAGAGATACTGTATAATGCTTCCTAAGTATCTCATTTTCTCCTACTTTAAATCTTATGAATTCTCCCATGAGTGGAGGGGTATGAAGCAGAGCACAAAAGAAGAAATTTTGCATGCATATGTATATCGCGTGACAATGCAATATTATGATGACATGCTAGAGCTGGAAGGTGGCCATAGGAACTCCGCAATAAAACGACACAACCCCATCGAGTTTTGGGTCGTTTTGTTAAAATAAAAGCTAGTTTTTTAAAGTTTTTTTTTAAGGAATCTTGTTCACCTTTTTCTTTTGCTGATTTTATCCATAAAGAAACCTGAAGGCCTACCATGATCTCTTAGCGTAATGCAAATTCGATTGTCAAAGTGAGATAGCGCTATACGCAGTCTATAGTAGTGTCTCTCTTCAACAGCTTAACTTGAATCACAATGAGAGGTGATGGTGGGCCTCTGATGTACTTTGTCATAAGATATAAAGATATTGTGAATGCAAAAAATAAAATTAAATGAATTATTGTAGCTGGTTCGATGTTAAATATTTGTAAAAATATCATTTGTTGAAGGTAGTTAGCTCTCAACATTGGTAGAACGATACTAGCTTACAGTAAAAGTTGTAATACGTTTGTACGACGCGTCTGCCAGCATCTCGGTAGCTCAGCGGTTGGAGCACTTGTTCGGATAGCGAAAGGTCTTGGGTAGTATCCCACCTGAGGGCTCGGAGGCATTTTAACATGCGTATTTCTATAGAATTATGGCATTGTGGATGCAAAAATTAAAATTAAATATGCTTTACAAAGACCTTAAAAAAAACTTATCGAGAAGTCAAGTGATCGGAAGACTGGTTTGTACCTACCCCAGAGAATAAGTTTGGCGATACAACGAGGTAACGCTATTAGTCTTCTGGGCAAATTACCTACGAGCAAAAATTTAGAAACATGGACTTTCAGCCAGCAGACATTACACAAAATGCAGGTAATGCAGAGGGCAATGGGACAGGCTATGTTGGGTATATCTCTTCGGGACAGAGTTCGAAACACCGTAATAAGGATACAAACTAAACTTACCGACATAGCCGTAGAAATCGCCATAAGAAAATGGAAATGGGCGGGACGCATAGGGCGTAGAACGGATAGAAGATGGGGGAAGAAGGTGCTCGAATTGAGGCCAAGAACCTCACCCCTCTCAACAGTCCTAATGCTGCGCGAATTGTAAAAAAATATGTCGGCCGTCAGACTCTTAGATAAAATAGCCATTTTCTCTCTAAATAATGAAGCTAGGACCAAACAAAAAATACTACCGTAAAGCTGGTTAAATAAAGAATCCACTACAGAATATTTGAAACTCTGTAACTCAAAAAGTTATCGCAAAAACAGCAGGAAACACGGAAATTTGAATATGGTAGCAATTGCTACTGTGGTCTGACAAGTGGCAATACAAGTAGCATATGGAATTTGGATTTAATTTCCATATTAATTATAATATTATATGTACTTTGTAATAGTTTGATGAATGTGTATCCGTTATGTCGTGTAGGTGTGCCTTCAGAGGTGCGCGGGCGCATGTTTCGGCGTTCATGAAAGTGGAAAATCACCCGTAATCGCTTCTCCGGTGAACGTTACAACATGTCGCGTGCGCATAACTTTCCCTTAGAAGATCATGTACTTACTGAAATGAGTAACGAGCTTGAAAAGGCTTTAGCAATATTATGTTGACGACGACTGACAACGACTGAAAACGGTAGCGATGCCTTTCGTACCGACTGTCCTGGGTTCGAGTTTCGGAATAAGCAGGTGTTAATGTGATGTATAGTTTTTTTGTACCTGAGTCATGGGTATTTATATATTTCTTTGAATATTATAAATTAATGTATCATATATGTATATCTATCCGTTACCCTAGTATCTAGTAGGTGCTAAATAAAAAATTGACATGGAAATAAAATTAAAAAAAATCAATGGGCTTCTGTCTATTTTGTGGTCTACAGATAGTGTATGGTGATTTCCTTTAGTATCTTAGTTTACTTGAAAGAGAT
This sequence comes from Calamotropha paludella, assembly GCA_927399485.1. Lineage (NCBI taxonomy): Eukaryota > Metazoa > Arthropoda > Insecta > Lepidoptera > Crambidae > Calamotropha > Calamotropha paludella. The sequence goes on from OV656822.1 coordinate 3,719,519, forward strand.
GTTAACTTTGTTGCAATCAACGGAATAATGATATTATAATACTATTAGTATTGTAATAAACAAATCATTTTGTTTTTTATTTTGTGGATTATGTATGGTGATGACGTATTATATTGTAAATGTCGTTACTTCTGTTAAAGCTGACGAGTTTCTTGCGCCCATTCTTCTTGTCAGTAAAAAGACGTTCTCAATGGGTGGTAAGTTAAAATGTTGGACGATTCAAACAACTTATTTTAAGTGCATTTGAATAAAGTTAGTAAGTCGTCTTTTACGTATGAAGGACTGGTATTGTCGGACAACTCACGCGGCGATATATTATGGCATTAAAAAACTTTCCAAACGGCCAATATCAATGAGTAACAAAAACTATTTCTAACTCTTATTTACTGCGGGCGATCGTCCGAAAATTGGACGGTCCTGGGTTCGAGTTCCAGAATCGACAGATGTTTGTGTTATGAATACGAGCATGGGTATTGATATATTTCTATAAATATTACATATCTATGTATCAAAATATATATTTATGTCTTTCTGTTACCCAAGTATCAATAACACAAGCCTTGTAGTGTTATTTTTGGGATTACCTAAGTTAATTCAAGTTTATACTGTTAAGTTTCATGACTGTTTGTATTTTTAATCGATTTCAAAAAAGGAGGTTTCTCAATTCGACCGTATATATGTTTTTTTATGTTTGTTCGCGTATAACTTCGTCGTTTATGAACGGATTTTGATGATTCTTTTTTTTTTGGAAAGAACATAGTTCAATGGTGGTCCCATGATAATGAAATCAGAGTTTGATGACGACAGATCAGAGAAATCAAGGGAAACTTTCAAAAATCGTAGGGGCGACTAGTGCGTTTTTTTTCATTAATAATAAGTATTTTTTATTTTATTTATTAATGTTTCTTAAATTACTCATGTCACGTCTAAAAATATAATGGGTGATACCTGTAATAGATTTACCATATACTTACTATTAATTATGTTAAATGAAATTGTTACGCTGTTGGTTTTTCAAAATAAATAAAAAGACAGCGTTTTCCGAGTTACGGTCTTTTATTGTTATCTCCAACCCGCGTGCCAAGCTTGGATATTTTGACAGAACCACCCCATTTTTTTAACAGTGTAGGTACACGTCTTTCAGCAGAAAAACTGAATGATGACAAATTTAAATTTAATGTATAACTTTTATGGTTATAAAAAACTCTTGAAAATGAATCATTAAGTAAGTAAATAAATAAACGGTTTTATTATGCGAATTTCTTTTATATATTTTTTTGCATTTCTAAATGCTATCTTATATAATAAATTATTTTAATAGAAAATACTAGAACATAAATTCCGCTCACAAGTGAATTCATAAGTTTATATTTAGTATTTTTCTATAATAAATAAAATTTATTAGATTTTCTCTCAGACGGGATTCCAACTAGCTTCTTCTCATGGACCGGGATAAATAACACAGAAGGTAGGCTTCAGAAGTTCTTATCATAATCTGTTTTAATTTAAATGTTCATAAACAAAGCAATATTCTTTGTCTTATATATAGGCAGTAAAACAAACTATAGCTTCGGTAACTAATTAAACTTAAACTATAAACTCGTTTTCTGTGAAGAACTTATGTCATATCAAAGATTGGTAAAAATGTTTGATTCAAATTAACAAAACACATATAAATACACATATATATCTAAAACTGGGGCCGCAGCCGATCGTGCTGAGTTTCTGAAGCGTCGTAAATACTCTTCTATAACTGAAGATTATGAGTTTGCGGCGTTAGCTTTTGAGACGTTAGGGTCGTGGTCGGCTGACATGAAGCGGTTTATGAAGGATATGTCGAATCGACTAATTCACTCTTCGGGTGATCAGAGGGCTGGCAGCTATTTCGCGCAGACAATCAGTTTAGCTATTCAGCGAGGTAATGCTGCCAGTGTTCTGGGTACCATGCCTCAAATTGGAATTTTGGATGACATATTATTTTTGTGAATATGTATATAAATAATTTGGGGTTAATTTTTAATGATAAGTTTTTAGTTTGATATTGTTGTTAATTAGCCATTAAAATGATTGTTATTTTTGAATAAATTTTGCTATAGGTTTCATACAAAAAACACATATATATATTCATAAAATCACGCCTTTTCCCCGCACAGATTTCCACTTTCCACGATCCTGACATACATCTCTCGATTCTTCAACTCTGATCAACCTTTTCATACAAATTCGTTGCTTAAGGGTACTTTTGGCCTGGCAATTGTTCAGGACACCTCTATTTGGTCTCTAAAAGTTTGCCTTGGTACATAAACGTTTTTTAATATCTCTTTTAAGATATTAATGATAAGATAATAGTTTGAATATCATAAGTATACACACACACATATATATATATATATATATATATATACATATATATGTTTTACTTTCTTTTCATATTAAACAACGAAAACGGAAGAAAATCAACTCAAATAATAATTATTTTGTATAGAAGAAAACTAATATTACTTTTAAGTAAAATATTGGAGCTCAATAATGTAATTTTTTGCCTGAATGTATGTTTCCTGACAAATACAATTTAGGATTCTTCAAATCACAAGACGGAAGGTAGCTAGCCTATCCGTTTATTATAGGATATATTTTGGAGAGTGTGCAGCAAAATTGCACAGCCTTGTTCCGCCTTCCCCATTTTTTAATCAGAAAACCAGACTTACACATCGTTATATGATTGATATGCCAGGGAGTCGCACTAAGCGTTTTGGTTCCAATTTTGTAATCCATATCGCTTAGGACTCTTTACCTGAGTCTGTGTTTTTTGATAAATACAATTTAAGGGTCTTCTGGTCACGAATGAATATGTGTATTCTAGGCAAGCGCGTCACATCCTAGATCGCATCGTCGCTTACCATCAGACGAGATAGTGGTTAAGTGCCAACCTATTTACAATAGAATTCTTTTTTAAACACGTACGACTTTGATTGCAGAGCTTAAGTACTATTCATTAAGGTTGGTAATCGGATTGCTGATCGAGCGCTCTGCTTAGAAAACCCCAATCCGCTTGGGGACAATACGGTTTGTTTTTCCTTCTTGTACTCCATACATTGGCAAAGGATAATTGATACTATATACGAAATTTACTAAGAAATATTAAAAAGTTTGTCTCACAAACCATAGACATAACTACAAATCACTAGATTGGCCAGCTGCAAGAATTTAAAAATATTAATTTTTGACACAAAGAATCGACGTCGTCTTGAGGGCTTCCTGATATCTGAACTGGTTATAGATTTGTTATCACTAATGAAGAGATTGACTATTTTGTAAATTTAACTATTGTTTAATCTCAATTAGGAGAAATGGAATATTTGTGTGATTACGAGCATATGTACATGACTCATGGGCAGAGCTGTAGCTAGAGTCTAATTTGAGGTAGGGCAGCATTGGTTACAGGTAGGGCGGAAGTAGTAAATTTATCATAATAATTGATCTGCCCACGAAGCACGGGCTCCTAAATCAAACACTATGTATATCAGTGACCTCTAGGTCAAGCATTGGACCGGATTTCCAAAGGTTGCGGGTTCGATTCCCGCCTGAGAATTCACTTGTGACCCGAGTCGATTTTTTCTAGTATTTGTCTTTTATGATAATGTATCTTATAAGATCGCATTGAAAAATGCATAAAATATATAAAAATTATAGAACAATTTAATTAAGTATATAAATTTATCTTAGTTTTTGGTATTTTTAAGGTAGGGCATTGTGATTTCAAGGTAGCTAGGGGGGGGGGCATTGCCCCACAATCCCCCCCCCCCCCCTAGCTACGGCCTTGCGCATGGGTATTTATATATATTTCTATTAATAATAAAGAATTAAGGCTTCGATGGCACGGCCATATAAGGTACAAAAACTACTTCATTAAAACTGTACTGAATATTCCATCTCAGCCCTGAAGTAGAGGAAGACCGGTATCATGGTGGTCCATGGTAGAACGTGACATAAAGGCCCTTAACCGTACATCTACGACAACCCAGGATCGTGTATCCATGCACAGGAGTACAAGGAGGCCCGACTCCAAATAAAATGGGAACATGAGCAGGACGAAGACGACGAATAATACATATAGATGTATCATATATGTATTTTGTTACTCTAGTATTCATAACACAAGCTTTACAGTACTTACTTCGAGCTAGGCTAATTGGTGTGAATGCAAGAAATATTATTGTAAGCGAGTGAGAGCAAATGGGAAGCTGGTTTATGAGGAAAGTCCGTTTAGGGTATACTTAAGATTAATATAATATCAAATGAAAGAAAACCAAACATTCATACAAACTATAAAAAACCCGACTGACAACCGACTCCAAAGCAAAACAAACTATAAACAATAAAAGATTAAAAAAAAACAAATCATTCTGAAAAAGGTTGCTATCAACAACAATTATTATTTATTTGTTTATTATCATTATTTAGCATTCATTATTTATACAGCACTTGGATAGAAATTGTGGACGGGAGTATTACATTTGTGACGGTTTAATTAAGCCTCCATCCTGTTAGCATGATTCCTGAAAATAAATCGAAATATTTAATGATTTATAATAAAATTACGAAAAAGAATAAAAGAATTTAACTAAATTAATTATATCAACGAGTTGACGTGAATTTGTATGTAGGTTGTATGTAGTTAAGACTTAAGAGTAATATTTACTTATACATTTTTTTCTTATTACGTCTTAATTTATTTTCAATTAAAACAAAATCAACTTTTATCATAATAACTTTGCATAATTTATGAATACCGATTACCAAATTAAAGGCAATAAATAATCTTATAATTTGATTGTTAAGTAGCATGTCTTTTAAGGTTAATAAATAATATAAAAAACAAGTTACTATGTATTACTTTTCAATTTCCTCCTACTTAAGAAAATAACCGATCTCAGCGCATCTGGGAAGAGCCTTCTAAAGCCACGTCTCTTGGTCCATGGCCAAACGTGGTGTTGTCCTTCTCTAACACTTATCCTATAGTAGGGAAGGAAAGAGACGAAGCGAGAAGATGCAGTTTCGCAGCTAATGAAACGTGTCTACTGTCCGGCTGCGCCTACGCATCCAACAAAAATTGTCTATGTAAAAAATATAAATAAAAACTTTATTTTTTTAATGTTGAAGTGTATTATTATGTTTAATTATTAAATTTTTGGACAGTAAAATCTCAAATTTGAATATTAATTCCATTAATAAATCGGCGTTCGTTTATCTCCTAACTTAGCGCTCTACAAGTAGAGATAAAAATAAACAAAAACGTATCTTACTTCAATGCCTTAAAGATGAAAATCGTATTAGCTTATGAAACGATGTTTAAGACGTTTCGTTCTTGCGTTAAGTATCCAAGGTCCATGTTAAATCACCTGTGACATTCTATCTGTCTGCTTCTAGCATGGATTAAGCACTCGTAATAGTGAGCGAGAAAGCTATATCTCAGCTAACACGCTTAAAGACTATTGGTGCGTACATTGGCAAAATTAACAGGTTATGTCAGAAGTTCTGAACTTGATAAAAATTATAAGTAATGGTGTTTATATTAACAACTTTAAACTTTAATAAAGACAGTTTGGAATTAGTTCAAAATGAAAAGATTTTTTTTGAATGTTTTATATAAAATAAAATGGAAATTATTATAATAGCTTTCTTGATAAATTAAATGATTGTCCAAATGAATTAATTTCATTATAACTTTTCATTTTTCTTGTATAATAAATCATTTTACTGTGTTATCAAAAAATAGTTTTTGCAAATTTCTAAAAAAGCGCCAGGGCGTTTAAGACAACCATGAAATCGTCCTTGAAAATAACATTTTTAGAAGCGTATTTATCTATATTTTTGTAGGTGTTGACAACTTATTGATTTGAAAATAAAAAAGGTGTGTGTTTATAACAATAATTTAATAAAAACATTGTGAAAAAGCATTAAACCTGTCTAATAATTAATTTACAAAAGGTTGGCGGCCTCTGTCTCTAGCTCGGACCGTGTATCGCTGCGCACGAGTCGCCAGTCGATCGTGCTCCTTCGCCGGCGCGCAGTCTTCGCGCCAATCTAATTCAAATTCAAATATCGAACTTTCAGCGTGCGCTCTAACTTGACCTGTGACTTTCCTAAAAAAAAAACTTTCATCGCTATGGTGTAGTGTTGTGGAATTAACCTTTTTTGCGTGATTTCTTTTTTAATTTTATGGAAATGTGTGCGGCCAGGTTTAAGTGACAAGTTGCGGTTAAAGTTCGTATATACATATATCTCGACGGATGTACTGGATATTCGCATTTTCGTTTTGTGTAGCCCATTTTAAGTGAGTGTTGTATAAAACGTTTCGTTATTCCTCGGGTTTGAACACAAGGTGTGTATTCTATATTATCGATTACAACTGATAGAGTAAGATGATTAAGCAGTATTATATACGCACTTAACTGTTTATTATCATATTTAATTAAAAAACAAAGTAAAATAATTGTACAGATGGCCTTTTACGGGTATTAAAGGGCTTGAAAAAATCACTAAATCCACATTTGCACTAAATAGTTAAAAAAACATAACAGTTTGAGTTAAAAAACAAATTATAAAGATATAATAGTTTGTTCAAAAATAAGTTTTAGAATATTAAGTTATAACTCACAGAATTATATATATTTTTGTTTGAGAACTGAAACCTCATGAATATTGATGTGTGAGCAACTTGAAAAAAAAAAAACAAATTTACAAAGGAACGGTTTAAAATTATTTTGATGTGTTTTAAACCTTAACCTCTATTTGAATATACTCAGCCGCGCGCCGGTTGAATAAACTCGAAACGAATATCGTACAATCTTTAATCGGTATAAAATTTATCGATAATTTAAAGAAACCCAATTTTAAATGTAAATTTCATACAACTTACACATCAAATTGTTCTAAATTAATCAAAATTTGGAATAAAATACGTAAATAATTAAATATACAATCATGACTTGGGGTTAAAAATGCTTATGCTCTTTACGTAAACATATACCTACCGAGATTAGAACTGAAATCTTTTGATGGTTAAATAAGATTTCTAGCGTTGCGGCAATCGGTCGTAAAGCGAGTATAAAAAGTATAACATACTATTTACTTGTATTTGATATAATAGATATTATCTGTGTTTTATGACACATAATTTAGGGGTTTTCAAATCTTGAGTGAATAGGCGTCTTCTAGGCAAGCGCGTCACATCCTAGATCGCATCATCGCTTACCATCAAGGGGGATATGTGAAGCGCTTGCGTATTTACAATAAAAAAAATAAGAAAAAACGCTTATTTTTTTAAACAAGAAATTAATGAATAATCATTTAATAGTTTTGACATTTTACGGAGGTTTATTTAATACAATTTCGTCGGCGAAGTGCCAATAACACCTAACTGCTAATTTCAAAATAATACACAAGCTGAAAAAACGTTTAATTTCTTGATAAATTAATAATTAGTTAAAGATTTGTTTATTTATTATTTAACATAATGCCCTTGCAACTGAAAAAACGCTGAGAAAATTCATTAAAACATGCAAGTAACGAATTTTGATTCGAAATGTCAAAAAAATGAATTTCTCGATGAATTTCAGTTAGGTGGTCTTGGCAATTCGCCGACGATTTGCTATTTTGTTTGATTCCTTTAAAGCTGTTTCACTTTTTAACACGTTTTTATTAGTACCTGTATGTTTGTATGTATGTAACTGACTCGATTGGGCTCGATTTTGCCCAACTTTAAGCGATCAGATTTACTTTAAACGTTGTAGATTTATCAACGATCGAAGACAATACAATATTTTGATAAGCTTATCTCATTATCTTAATTAGGATCGCCAGGATTAATGATTTTAATACAAGTCCTCTGCGTGAGAGCAAAAGAGATAGAGCAAGAGCGCGGTCTGTGCAAAAGAAATCCTTGAATATGTTTTCTATCGAGATGAAACTGTTGCATCTAATAATGAACTAAAATCACCTATGTCACGATCTAATCGAACCCACGACCCTCCTTTATTGCGCGGCATTGGATAGTGGTGTAATTTTGATTCCCATTTTTTTCAATGCGTTTAATCATTGTATTACCATGAGTATTGTTAAAAAATATTGTCGATAGAGTTTTTAATATATTTTTTGTTGTTTTTGTAATCAACTAGAATATCTAGGTTTTTATACCTAAAGAAGTTATTACATGAAAGAAATCAACTCAGGTTTAAGGCGGGAATCAACCTCACGTCGCTATCCGGGCGAGTAATTCCGATTAAACTACCGAAGTCTTAACAGATCCGTCGAATTGTTTAATGTACCTAGAGATAGCGATGGAGTATGGGTTCGACTCCCACCTGGACATGAGATAAGTTTTTTTTTAATATAATATCGTTTAATATGTTTTAATTTCATGATTCACATAATTTCGACATAAGTTTTTTTGGAAAGCTTTGAATTCCTATAAGTATGAAGAATAGAATTATATATATATCATAAACCTATTCATTTATCCATGGTTATTATCCTAGTTAATAAGTAGTTAATACTTTTGTGATCATTTTAATAGGAAAAACTCAGATTACAAGTTATTCTCAGGTGATAATCTATAGGATATTTTTATATTAAGATTTATCATATAAGATTACATTGACGAGCGTTTAGTGCAACGGTAGCGATCTTGCCTTTCTCACCGACGGTCCTGGGTTCGATTCCCGGATGGAGCAGATGTTTGTGTGATGAATACGAGCATTTGTACCTGTAGAATGGTTTCTAATTTTTTCTAATAATGTCTAATGATTATTTAATTCTTATTAACTTCTTAATTCATTATTTTTTATATTTTTGTTTATATTTCTGATGATGATTGGGTAATATAATGAATGTTATTTACGCCTTAACTGTACATATCTGAACAAAAAACAAAATGTATATTCAATTAACAATTAATGAATATGTACCATGTGGCAGTACTGATTAAATAAATAAAATAAAATACTCAAGAATCCTTAACACAAGCCTTATAGTGCTTACTTTGGGCTAGGCTTATTGGTGTGAATGTAAGAAATATTTATTTATTTATTGAAAATGCAAAATATAGAAAACATAATACTTCTGTGTTAAAAATGAACCACTAGAGCAATTAGAAAGCTATGAGATGTACAAAATCGTACTAGTAGCATTATTAGTTAAGTTTTATATATTTATATATTATGTAAAAATTAAAATGAAAGTGGTTTCTATTCGAAATTTATTTATTTGTTCTTTAAAGTAAGCACTGTAAGGCTCGTATTATGACTACTAGAGTTACTTACAATCATTCATATATGATACATAGATATGTAATATTAATAGAAATATATAAATAGCCACCACTCAAGTACCAATGCTCGTATTCATCACACAAACATCTGCATTCCGGGATTCGAATACAGGACCGTCGGTGCGAAAGGCAGAATACCGTTGCACCAAACATGTCTAAATCTATTTAATATTAAACAATTTTTTATTGTACAAACATAATATATGAGCTTTTAATTCTTATTATTAATAATATCGCTATTTAGTATGTTTTAATTAAATAATTACTTATATCATACTGATATTGAGAGAACATAGTGCTAGACATACCAGCCAACATAGTAGTAAGCCAATCATCATAATATGCCACAATTTTCACAAAAGTATACTTATGGATAAAATATCTTAGTTTCAATGTGAAGAAATATAACATGTCGTGAAACTCTATTCTTTGCTAAGCTTTATTTAATTTTTATAAAACGTCTGTCATTTAAGTTGAATTTTATCTATGCGTTTTTTAATTATCCGAAATAAATCTATCTATGTATACATATTATAATTCCCTGTCAACCGATATTGATGATTCTTTCTAATTTTGCTGGATTTTTTCCGATTTAGGACATAGGATAGGTTTCAGTTTAATTTATAATTAAAGAATACAATAAATTGTATTGTAAATTGTATTTAATTATAAATTAATATTTATTATTGTTATTATAAATAATAACTGAGTCACACTTACGCATGTCTGTGTCAGCAAATGATATAATAATTATAATCAAACAACAACAATTAGGTACTAAACCTTAGGGTAAATAGAAATTTTGTACTAGAGTTTAAACGCCCCATTATATTTTAAATACTTAGTGATTACTTTAAACCGTATGAGTTAGTGTATGATTTCACTTAGAATTATAAAGTTCGTATTCATAATTTTATTATTTTCATATTATAATTAAAGCCAGTGGTGGCTAAAAGGCTGTAGAGTTCCTAATAAATAAAAAGGCGTGCTTGTACTTATGTACGCACAGCAGAAGTTATACTTTTTTATTTAAATTATTATAATAGAAAAATACTAGAAAAAATCGACTCGGGTCACAAGTGAATTCTCAGGCGGGAAATCACTTGTGACCCGAGTCGATTCTTTCTAGTATTTTTCTATTATAATAATTTATCTTATAAGATCGCATTGAAAATGCATAAAATATATATAAATTATAAAACTTTTTTATTTTTTTAAATATCTTGAAAATAGCCTATTCACTTTAACAGATAACTTCATGGTGCCGCTATTTCGTTGCATAGCGGCACCAATTTCACCCTCAATGCGCCAAGAGAAGAAAACTTCAAAAACAAAAGATCTCTACAAAGCAAGCAGGACACAAATACGTTATGTATAATTTATCGCAAGAGTATCTGTGACCACTAGGCACATCCAAAACTAATAGACTCAGTTAAAAACTATTGCCAAATTCTTACACCTCCACGCACATCAATCACACGTTTTAATTAAACTAATTTATATCGGATACTTGCGCCATCTTTTTATTTATTTATTAATTGGACAACCAACAAGACAATCACTTATCACAGGCATTTAGATAATTTTATAAGACACATTTCAAACTGACGTTTTGACATGCACAAAAAATTTAGCAAGTTAACATAGAGTTCAAAAAAGAGATTAGAAAACTACTGATTTCCAAAAAATATTGTAAACAAAGTGACTTGAACTGATCCATGGCAGTTGCACATCACGATGCAGTCATCTTGGGATTGAGCTAAACTCACTAATGCAACTGTCATGGTCTCACAGCAAACTTATCACTTAAGTGATACAGGCTTAGAAAAAATCCGGGTTTATCAAATTATTACCTGACGTTTCGATAGGAGCAGTGTCCTGTGATCACCATCAACACAGAGAGGTGGCCATGATTTTATTATTGTCAATTTACACATAAACCTCGATAGCTAGGCATAGTAGTTTTATGGCGCATTCTTTCTTCAATATTATTATCCATAGGATCCTATATCTCAGCAGTGGGAATAGGCTGATGATAACGGTGACATCTCATCATCATGTCAGTCCAAAGACGTCAATTGTTGACGGAATCTTTCCTCGGAAATGGGGGGTTACCTCCACGCTTCGCAGGCGGAAGGTCGCAGTTAAGACGGTAATTTGGGAAACGTTGCCACTAATTTGTGGGTCTACCTCCAGTATTATTAATCGCTTCTGGTCTTCACAACACAGGGAATCCAAGTCTGGAGTTCAGTGTTACTGTTAGCAATTGATTATATTATTAGAAAGAAAGAGACAGCGAATCTTTTAATCTTATTAAATTCAGGATTATGAAATTAATTTAAAAAAAATCACCATTTTGAATAAGTGTTTGGTGGTAGAAATTGCCTGTTGGCATATAGTTCGCTATTTGGACATGGTTTTTTAGTTTAAATGAAAGCATATTATAGTAAATGGACTTCGGCTATTTATGTACATTTGTTTAAATCCGGTCAAAGGTAAAATGAGATTCTAGTATACATATTTACGAAGAATCTTGATTGGGGTACAAAGCCTTTATTATACAATATGTCTCTAACTGGGTAATCGAATCCGCTACCGTTGCAATAATAAGCCGTTAACAATTTTTTCATCTAAATATTGTACACTGAATTTTGCTTTGTTTGTAAGTTAACACTAAGTACAAAAATATATTTTGCTTCAAACTTTCATGGTTGCTAACATTAGCATTATAAAAATGGGATTTTTAGCATATTTTTCATGGCAACTCTGGCAAATAATCGTTGCCTCCACAATAGTAAAAATATGTTCAAAATGACGTTTCGAATAAAACATGAAAAAAAAATTTTTGATCTACTAATTTGGTGCATAAATCCCTACCAATATTATAAATGTGAATGTAAGTTTGTTATGCTTTCACGCAAAAACTACTAAACCGATCATCATGAAACTTCTTACTTAGGATACTTTTTATTGTCAATTTTTTTTTTAAATTGTTTGATTCATTTCTATTGTGATGATGTTTGAAACTTATTTAATGGGGTTAATGCGGGTGAAGCTGCGGGTAAAAGCTAGTAATATTATCATTTTTGTTATTTACTAAGGTATATTTAAATGAGTAAACGTAAATGTTTAGTGTGTCATAGAGTAAAAAAATATTGCATTTGTAGAACCATGTAAATATGTCTCTATATTTTCCTGTAAGTCATTTCGTTTTTACATTAAAATGTGAACATTCTCTACCTTCTGTAGTGTATGTAGGTATTGGAAACTACATATTTTTGTTATTTGTCACTGTTTATTATTAATTTATTTAATTGTTTGTTGCAAACTTCTTAGCTTTTTTAAAACTAGAAAAACAAGCGTGGCTAGCCAATTACAAATTTTGATATATTAAATTCTTTATATATAAGTCGATCACTCGTCGATCGATTATTATGAGTGGAATATAAAAGTATTATATGCAAAGTAGGAACTTTAGTAAGAATAATTAATATGCAATTAATTTCTAAAAATCGAGGCTGAATAATTACAGTATCCTTTTCTCTGCATCACCTTAAGTTTTTTTTCTTTTACTTAGGTATTGCACCCTGAAAGCTTATTCATAAACTGTGCATGTGTTTGTCATCAAAAAGTTGGCGCGTTTATTAAGTTATTCAATTAATACCAAATAGAAAGTAAATATAAATAATAAGTACAAGACTACATTACATACTTTATTTGGAATTTAAGTTACGTAGCTTGTTTTATAGTATTCAGTAACAATGACGGTAGCAAAACCCCAGACCAGAGTCAAAATATAATAGTTTATTTTCTATTTTGACTCGACTGGGAACCGAACCCGGGACTTCGAAGTGGTTATCATGGAAATCGGTATACGAGCCAGTCGTCGGAGATCATCAATATATAAGCAATAGATTAAAAGTAATAATTAATAATACCAGATAATTCACGCTAATAAATCTATTCTAACTTGAAAATGTCCACGGCAACCATAATAGCATTCATAATCTCCAAAATTTCTTTTTTGCAACATGTTGTTACATAAATCTTGAAAAACAATAAAAGATACACAAACATGACCCTGCTAGGGCACTGCGATTCAAAACTTAGACACTGCAATTCAAAACTTAGACATTGCAATTCATAAATTTAGACACTGCAATTGAAAATTTCAAACCTTTGTAGGGATGTTGGAGATATATCTCCAACCTATTTAGATCTAACAAAAAGATCATAATTCGAAATTCGAAAAACGTTGCTTGCCTTTTTGTACACGGAAGGCGTATGGTTATTACCTGAAGTATCACTAATTGCTATTTACGATACACTTAATTGGTGCTACTTTGCCCTGTTGAATACCACACGGCCACGCCAACTTTTAAGTCTCATTTTTAGCAGATTTTATACTATTCATTGGACACCACCGATTGACATGGATTGTTTTGTTGCTTACTTTCCTGTCCAATGAAGGTTGCCTGGAAAATATTGCTTTTAAGGCCGCCATTTGTATATTGTATATGTTTGTCTCTCATTGGCTTTATATTGTTGTATGTGATGTGCAATAAAGATTATTTTATTCTATAACAATGTCCATATTAGTAATATAAAATTACTAACAGGGCTCGAACAGGAGAATTTTGGTGGAGAGGCAAGATCGCTAATATTGCACTATTCCGTTGGTAAAAAGTTAAATAACCTTATCAATATTACGACATAAAAGTAAGGAAGTTTAATTATAATTGAAACTTATTTACCTCTTTTAATTTTTTAGGTTTTTAAATATAAACTGGCGGCCCGTCCCGGCTTCGCACGGGTGGACAAAATTCTTTAATTTTTTTCTATTATTAAATATTTTTCCGTTAGCGCCATCTAGCGTCCGGTAGACGAACTACTTGCGGTTAACGCGTTGCTATGGTAAAGTTATTGATACAATGGAAAAAGAGCGGACAGACAAACACACAAACCACTGTGATCTTAAATTATAGATAAACAATGTGAAAGATACATTATTAAAATTTCCTTTAACCCGTCGTGGTAATAATGCTTACAAAATGGATACCACAAGGTGAAGTCTGTCTCGGGTTCATTCAAAAGCATTTTTGATGTATAGGCTAAACTGTTTCCTGATTTACGAAACAGTCACCTCTTTATACTTCGTTCTGTCGAATTAACAAAAACAATTTGACATTCAAAGGGCTGAGCTGATGTTTTTGAATATGCAAACTATCAATGTTACTATCGCGTTAGAATTTAAATTTTAAATTAAGAACTTATTTTTGTTCCATTAAGGTCTGATACGAGTAATTTATACGCAATAATGTTTTCATAAAAAAAATGCATTCAGCCTGTGTTCTACTAATATTTTTGTACAAAAAGGAGTTAAGATTTTACTGACGCAAAGATCTTTAGCAGTTGTGGCAATAGAACCTCGTTAATTTCGATGTAGCCACAAAGTAGGTTATACATTTAAGTGTAAAATATTATCTATGGTACGACAGAGTACTGAGCCCTTAACGGCCTTATTTACACGTACTTTTTACTAATCTGTGAATTTTGTTACGTAGTAGAGACCGTTAAAATTAACTAGCTACTTCTAACAAAAAACTTGTTGAAAAATACATTTTTTGCTTAACGAATAGCCTTAAGTCTGTTCGTACTTCATTACTAACTTTAGAACAATATAGCAGTACCTATTTTATGACCAAATTTGTTTATCTGCCTAGATTTATTTGTACAGTTTTTATTATTATTTTCATTATAAAAAACTCCTTAAAAATAGTTGTTATTTAAAAAAAAATATGAAAAGCAATATCGGACTTTACACACTGGGAAGATTATGACCTATACTTCCTACAATATTTTCAATATAAGGAATACCGCTCCCCTCAGTAAAGACATAGTCTGATGATGATGAAAACCTGATGAAAACATACGAAAAATAACTTAAAATAATAACCGTTTTTTTAAATAAATAGCAGTTAAAATAACCCTTAGTCATCCTGTGATCACGGCTCCTGTAAGAAAAGAAACGCCAGGATAAAAAAAAACAAAATTAAAAGCTCAACTAATCTGATAAATGTGGTTTGATTTAAATGTACAGGTAATAATTATAATAATTTTCTGTCTTTTATCGTTACCATATCAGAACACGACGTGAACTAAAACATTACTACCAATGTTTTGATTAAGAACAGTTGGAATAAAAAACATCCGCTACGTGGGAGCAGTTTTACGAAAACTGTTATGATATACTCATTCAATGATTTTATTCAGCCATTCATAAGCGTTTTCTACTACGATTCAACTTTTTTTTTTACTTCACAGAAGTTTTTTTTTCATAAAATTTTATGGCCTGGTTACGTGTTTTTTAAGTCATGATTTTATATTCGTTTTTTTCCTTAATTTGATGATGATGAATGAACAATGAAATACCCCTTTCTCTAGGTTTAAGTAAAGGTGTGGGTTTTTACTGTAACCTCCTCGTGTACTTCTTTAGAGAGCAGGAAAAGACAACTCCCGCTGCTTTGCTTCACTTGTCAGCTCTCGTGCATGTTCACAAACACTTGGTGGTGAATAATCCAATTTTATCCTTCACAAAACAAATCTCCATTTTTACAAAATGAAATTTCCCGTTCCCGCCAAAAAGTTCTTGACAAAATAATCTGTAGATTCGACAATGATCCACTTCGTAATTTTTGTCCACGTTTTTATGCTCTCTTCGGGTCTGTTAGAATCTTCTAACCTTTACTTCAATGTCCATTTCAATAACCTATTCTTAATAGGAGTTTGCTTCAGTTCAGGATGTTTTTTCACTACTATAGATATGTTGCCTAGGTACTTATGATAAAGATCTCCCATATTTCCTTATGAAAAAAATTAAATGTAATTCTTAGATATCTAGGCAACAAATCCACTGTAACTCTATGTGTTAGTGAGGATAAAGTTTTAAATTCGGATAGGTAATTTTATCTGTATATGCACCATAGATTATATCAGTTAAATTGTTCGTACTATTTACTGGAGGGAGACTCTGTACCAGGGTCGTCTGCCTAGGTACCTCCGTCTTACCTATTTCTGCCGCAAAGCAGCAGTGCTTGCATTGCTGTGTTCCGGTTTGAAGGGTAAGATATGGCAGTGAAATTACTGGGTACAGTGACTTTACATCTTGTGTCACAAGTTGGCAACGTACACCGTGGTTCTTGTGGGGGTTGCAGTTTTGCTGCGAATCTCACAAGAGCCACATGTATTATAGGTGACTGTTACCACTTACCATCAGGTGGACAGTTTGCTTGTTTGCCAACTTTCTGCAATAAAAAAAAAAAAAAGAAAACTATTACAATTGAGTTGTTTGACTGAAAACTTCTTTGTGACAAACCTTTTTTTTAATTAAACCTAAAAAGTATGAGATTATATTCCAAAGACAGAATTTCAATAAGTAGGTATGCATTATCGATTCATAAAAAACAAAAGGCGATCGCCTCTATTTTTTATTTCTTATGTTTTAATAATAAGATGTCAACAACGTCCATGATATATTACAAGTTATCTACAAAAACGTTTAAAAAATAAGCTTAATTGGAATTCCGCTACGCAGTGTTGGACGTCGAGATTTTATCGAGCGTCTAGTGCTGGCCGCAATTGTCGATAACTGCCGATCTTATCGACATGCCAGGCGACGAAATGCGAAAGTCGTCGACGTCAAAAATGTGTCATAACATAACGGACACCGCTAGATATATCTGCGTTTGATTATCAGTTTAATTAATAACTATGATATCTTTTTTATAATTGATTATCTAAATAAACTAAGAGGATATCTGATTATAACCTGACAATTCGTTGAGGCTACTAAATACAGCTTAACCAGGGTTCGAAAATGACTGTTATTTAAGACAAATATCAAATTATGCAGTATTCAATATATTTGTTACTTTTTTATACAAATTCGGTATATATATTTTAACGATTCTTTGGTGTAATAGCAGCGATCCTGTCTTTCGCATCCTTTATACTAGTATCCATCCATAACACAAGCATTACAGTGCTTATTTTGAACTAGGCTATTTTTTTCAATTTCCGCCTAAAAAAGCCACTTTATTCGGCGGAAATTGAACCCCAAACCAAACCATTCGTTATCCGAAAGACTTCCTATGCCACTGAGATTTAGGGTTTCCTATATCTTCCTATTCCTTTGACAGCCTCCATGGTCGAGTGGCTCGCATACCGATTTTCATGGTAAAGACTGACATTTTTTTGACATTCTGTACCTATTAATTGAATATTGTTATTATCTAATATTCTCGAGCAATTTCTGTTTTATTTTCTAACTCCACTCTCTTTGAATATTTAATTGCACATATATGACACTGACTCGCGTTGTTTCATATCATCTGCGCCCTCATCAGCCAGAGTGATGGCTGAATATCGGTGCTTCATCTATTCCCGGGTGTTTTTTTTTGCACCGAGCCTTACTCTATTCCTGCTGCTGCACATAGGTACCTGCCAAAGTTGGTTGTGTCATGAAATTATTTATTTTATAATGTTATATAATGGCAATGTATAATGTGTGTACAACCGGAATAAACGTATCTATCTATCTATCTATCTATCTATCTATCTATAAAGACACTCCGAGGTTCAGAGGTTCGATCGCCTGCCGACTTAATGTAGAAAACGAACTATTCTGTATTGTCTGTGTGTTGTGGTACTGCGTTGTTTCTGAATTCCATAACACAGGTGCTTTAAGATTCAGAACAGTATATGTTGTCTATTTTTGTGTTTTTTTAGTCAAAATTTGACGAAAAAAATAAAAATTGTAAGAAGGCTAAAAAAAATTTCAATGACCTCATTGGTTAAAAATAGCTGCCACAATCGATGCGCAATTCGACATCTGAAGTACTTATGTTTTAAAGTAAATCTATAACTTACTTAAATTATTGTTCAATTTTTAATGGCTGTCATAACTAACAAGCTGGATTTCAACACGTATAGAATAATTGTTAATCCATATCTTCGTCAATGATGTGCTTTTTTTAATGTCAGATAAAACTTATCAAGATTTCCGCTTTGGCCACACCTGGGTGACCGTAGCGATGGTGGCAGCGATAACTGTATAGCAAACCCTAGCTTTATTTTATGTAGCTACGAGTACACCTCTATTTTTCGTACGCAGGTTTCCTCGTTGAATCGCTTAAATTACCACAGAGAATTAAATCGGTACACATTTTTAATCTATGGCTCTACAAAGTATTTGTTGTTGCTTTGGAAAGAAAATTTAGAATAGAAAATCATAGATAATAAATTACTATCGACCACTACTCTACAAACAAGTCTTGCAGTTTGGCATAGATAATTTTGTATTTTTGCAGAATATTTGATCGCTAGTGTTTCTTGGGTTTGGCAGAAGAGCACGACTGCATGATTAATGCTGGAAATGAGAGTTTTAAGAATTACTCGAATATAGTTGGAGTGATTTAGATGGATCAAATAAAGAATCATTTGATTAGAGAGCGGTGTAATAGGATGGCATGAAAAATTAATATAAAAAAGGGATGCTAATTTGGTTTGGACATATAGAGCAGATGGATGAAAGAAGATTGACAGGACAAAATAATGAGGCAAATGTGCACGGGGAAGTCGGTAAAGGCAGCCCAAGGCGAATTTTTTGGAACCAAATAGGAGATGTTCTAAAAAAGGTTAGGTAAGGATAGGTTACTTTTGAGTACCCTTAAGCGACGAGCTTGTATGAAAGATTTGAAGAAGTGAGAGATGTATTTCAGGATCCTGGAAAGTGGAATCTGAACTCTGCCTAACCCTGCGGGAAAAAGTTGTGAATATATGTACAAAGAAGTTACAAATTGGTCCCACAAAACCGACCAGTTTGACCAAGGAATCTTCAGTCTGAAAGTGGAGTGATATATGCCTTCTGTGACTGTGACTGTGATCTGTGACTCCTACGGGAAAATAGCGTGATTTCTATGTATGGATTTATGTATGGTTTGGTGATACGGCTAATTATAAGTACAATCTATCTCTTTCTATGTCGTTGACCTTCTACGCCTTTTTCTTGTAACTGGCACTCCCAAACGTGATCACGAGGGTCATATAGTTTTCAAGCTTGAAACTGCAGCACCATCAAAACAAACAAGTTACTTGTAAGGTAATACAGTAAGATTAAACTAAAATTAATACTAAGTGTTTATTTACATCTTACACTTTCGCGCCTTATGTACATTTTGACGAAATTTGTTTTGATGGCAACGCCACTGCGAGGTCCCGGGTTCGGTATCCGGTATTGGCTTGGGTCTGGGTATTGTGGTACCGTGATTGTTTCTGAATATATAAGTGTTTTATCTACTTAACTTGGGTTAAGAAGAATGTATGTAAAACTGGCTATTATATTTCTTTTTTTATTTATTTCAATAAAATCTAATTTAAGGTTGTATGATGATGTTGGTCATACTGTGATCACGGCTCCCGTGAAGGAATCGAAACGTCAGGATTAAATAAAAAAACAAAAACAAGCGCGTTGTAATATAATTATAAATTCTACTAACATAGTTTTAAGTCACTGTCACTAACTTATTTTATGGATTTTCATTGATTTTATGGATTGTGAAAGTCTGAAATTTTTTTTTCCATTTCATCATTTCATTTTCATTTCATTTCATATAATCCGTTGTAAATAACAGTTAAAGATAATGGATGAGCAGTAAAAAACCAACGCAAAATGAGACGTAACAATCGCATGAACAAAACTTTAAACGACTGACTTATTTTGATGAATTTACCTATTATATATCTAAAAAAGATATTGGGGGTGAAATTTGCTGGAGGTGAAATATTAAGGTGTTAAGTATAAAAGAGGCATTAAAAAGTAATTAGTAAAAACTTAAAAATACAAAAACCCAAGTTTAAATAAGTTTTTTTATAAGTTTACAAATGGCTTTTGTTAAATTTAGGGATTTAAAGACGAAATATATAAAAGTAATAATAAACCTTATTTTAAGTTTCACAAGATCTAATGTAAAAAGCGATTTTGGCGTATATGATGCGACAAAGGAGGTGCAACTCTTTCAGTTGACCTAAGGGGCAGATGTTTGTGTGATGAATACGACCATTTGTACCTGTGGGTATTTCCATATATATATTGATGAATATTACATATCTATGTGTCATATATGTATGTATATCTGTTGCTTTACTATCTCTAATACAAGTCTTACAGAGCTTACTTAGGGCTGGGCTAATTGGCGTAAATGTAAGTAATATTATTATTTTATTTCATTAAATTTTTAGCCAACTGCTATTTATAAAGAGATGATGATTTTAACAAGTGTTAAGCAAAACGCAGAAACATTTTCAAACTAAATTTTAGATGATCTTTTTTTCTTATTTTTCAATTAATGAAAGTATCTCTACATATTTTCTTTTGTCCTTGACAAGACAAAGAACTATATTTTTTTATATATTTTATGCGTTTTCAATGCGATCTTATAAGATAAATTATTATAATAGAAAAATACTAGAAAAAATCGACTCGGGTCACAAGTGAATCTCAGGCGGGAATCGAACCCGCAACCTTTGGAAATCCGGTCCAATGCTCTCCCAATTGAGCTACCGAGCCTTGCGAACACTCGTCGAAATTTTCTAGTACCTTCCTGATTTTACGCTGTAGGCCAGCGTTGTTTCATCAATGAGAGGAACATCCTCTCGTATTCGAAATAAACATTTTTACAAATGTTTGGTCAATCGATTAAGATGAAACAGCCATGTTAGATTTATATTTTTTTATATATTTTATGCATTTTCAATGCGATCTTATAAGATAAATTATTATAATAGAAAATGTTTCATCTTAATCGATTGACCAAACATTTGTAAAAATGTTTATTTCGAATACGAGAGGATGTTCCTCTCATTGATGAAACAACGCTGGCCTACAGCGTAAAATCAGGAAGGTACTAGAAAATTTCGACGAGTGTTCGCAAGGCTCGGTAGCTCAATTGGGAGAGCATTGGACCGGATTTCCAAAGGTTGCGGGTTCGATTCCCGCCTGAGATTCACTTGTGACCCGAGTCGATTTTTTCTAGTATTTTTCTATTATAATAAGACAAAGAACATTCGTACATACCCGAAAATCGCAACTACGATCAGATATTTTTTATAATAAATAGGCAGGCTCTTGACTACTACCTCGCGATTCTTCGCGATTTATCGCGACGATACGATCTAGGATGTGACGTGCTAGTCTAGAAGAGACCTATTCGTGGACTTGAAGACCCCTAAATTGTATTTGTCAGGAAATACAGACTCAGGCAAAGAGGTTAGTATCACAAAATTGGAACTAAAACGCTTAGTGCGACTCTTTGGTGTATCAACCATATAACGGTGGAGCCTATTTTTAAGTCTGGTTGTACTATGAAAAAATGGGGACGGCGGAACAATCACTTTTCAGCAAATTTCCCATTATCATTAACTGCAGGTGATTGTCATGTCTCAGAACGTGATCCAGCATCCATAAGTTGCAGAAGTATTCACATTAAAAAATACTTAAAAACCACTAAGGTTTATAGTAAGTGCTTTTGGATATAAATATTTCAAGCATAACAAATAAAAAAAAAGAAAAGGAATATATAAAATTACATATTCAATGCTTAAAACTAACATTATTATTAATGCCTATGAAACTACACACACTGAATTTAAAAAATGAAGTTTTAATTTATTTTTAATATTTCGGGCGTTGATAACATTCCGTAAATCAGCGGGTAGTTCATTCATTAAACGAGGAACTAGGTAAGCTGTTATCCGCTCGCCGCAGACATTGATAACCTGGAGAAGCTAGCTTTTTAGTATTTTTTTAAAGAACCTTCTCGTTGCTGACTTAATTCTTAATGGTTGCTCATTAGCATCTAAAATAAGTCAAATAGAGAAACACATATTGAAATAAAATAATATTTTCCACATATAATGTTAGATGTTTCCAACGCATAAAATGTAATAACATTTTATAGTTTCCTAATGAAATATGGAGCGGTTTTCCTTATTCTGTTATAAATATGTTTTCAGTTTCCGTGCGGTTCCAAAGTTAGTAGAAGCTTATGTAATTGAATTTGTATGACAAAACCATATATAAAACTACGATTTATAAAAAAACAGCCATAAGGTCCCCCGACGTAAGCTTCAGGAAGCCATGGTAGCTTTTAACATCAAATATACAATCAACTTTAGCTGAACACGAAATTGACTTGTTAATTCTCTTGTATATTTATTTTACTTGACGACCATTTAGTGCAACGGTAGCGACCCCACCTTTAGCACCGATGGTCCTAGGTTCGAATCCCGGAAGGGGCAGATATTTGTGTGAAGAATACGAATGTTTGTACCTGAGTCATGGATTTTTATATATATTTCTATAAATATAACATATCTATGTATCATATATGTATGTCTTTCCGTTACCCTAGTCTCCATAACACAAGCCTTTATATAGTGCTTACTTTGGGCTAGGCTAATTGGTGTGAATGTAAGAAATATTATTTTTATTACCAATACTGCAGTAGTCAGTAACTATGACACAGTTGTTATCGATACCTCAAATAGAAGCACGTTTAAGACATAGCTATATACCTATATTTAGTATGCTTATATAAAATAATGAAAGCAATCTACAATTTAAAAAAAATACAAATTTATAAAAGAAGCAAACATACTGCGTATGTGATGGTAGGAGACGCCCCTCGATTTATCAATCCGCGATACAAGAATAATCTTGTGCAAATAACAGCTAGATTAATACTACATAGCTTCGGACCATATTCAATGTCTATAAAAGTTTATAATAAATTACCAAAATATTTAAATACTTTAAAAAAGCTCTTAATTACAAAATGCTATTACTCCAACGAAGAATATATCAAGATTTTTTTTATCGAAATGTCTGTCCCTTACTCTGTCTTATTGCCGTGCCTTTCTAGGTACATGCGATGTCTAAATGTATTTAGACTCCAAACAATATCACATGTAATACAATTTAAATAATAAATAATAATTTGGTGTTGAACTGCATTACAGTTATTAGACCTTTTTAATGATGCCAGCATGTAAAAGGAGGTTTTTAAAAAGGTTATTTTTAAAAATGGAATTAGTGGAGCTCAGCGTTCGCGGGCGCGGCTACGCGTCGCAGTGCCGCCGACATTGACAGCTGTCAATCAGATTCAATATGGCGGCTCAGCCGGTCCGGTCCGAACAAACATGCTACGCTATCTCGTCAAATCTGACGAGTTCAGTACCCGTGTTAGATTATTGCCGAGATATTTTCCGCATCGAATGTTGTGACTAAAGTTTAGAATTGTACTCACAACATAAATACATTAAAAATCGTCGAGATAAAAATTAAATCAAACCTTGTTATATGAGACGGTAGATTACGATTTGTTCAGGTTTTTTTTTTATTTCGCTCAATGAATGTGAAAGTTATCCAAAGGCCATTCATCGTAAGGATGATCAAAGATTTAATATTTCTTCACATTCATTTTTTTTTCTACTCTTACCGTTCGTTGAAAGCTGTTATGTTAAATACAGTGGATTGGTATCGTGGGTTACATTCCTTCTACGTCATGGGTATCCACAATTGAGGAGGTCTATATTCAATAACAAAATTAGGTATAAAATAATATACTTTGGGCGGATTTTTATTCAAATAATAACGCTACAACTAAACAACTTTTATAGAAGATAATGGCGCGACTTACACGTGATACAACACAAACTTTTTTGTAAACAGGACAAAATGTACATCACCTATGGTATATAAATAGACAAATGCTGAAAAATCTCATCTGGTGAGAGTTGAATTCTCTAAAATTTAAAATATGCAGATTTTTATAGCTTGTGAATTAGGGTTGCAGTGAGGCTAATATTTTTTTTCTTTTACTTTTTTAAAGAGTCCAGGTTGTCGTTACAAAGTCAGACCTGGGCATAATCAGTTCTAACACTTCCACGCAAATTACACATTTAAATTATGTGTAATATTTTATGCGGTTTATTGCGCATAATTTATATGCATGAAAGATGACAGGTTAAGGTCGAAACGTCAGAATTAAATATAAATTATGCGGAAAAAATGCGTAAATAAGTTGTTTTATTTAAAATTATCTAAGTTGCTTAGGTCGCACTGTGTCTAGATTCCTAATTTCTAATACATTTGGGGTCGAAATTATGAAATAAAAATAACTTTATAACTAAGTAATTGACCCAGCCACGCGTTGCTGTGGCACAGTAATTTTATTTCTCTTAAATAAAAGATTTTTACTAAAATAAAAGTAGCCTAAGTTACTCCTTATTACATCAGCTACCTGCCAATAAAAGTCTCGTCAAAATCGGTCCAGCCGTTTCAGAGATTAGCCGGAACAAACAGACAGACAAAAATTATAACAAAATGTTATTTTGGTGTATATACCGTATATATATTCATATGCATGTAGTAAAAAACGGTTATTTCAATATTACAAACAGACACTCCAATTTTATTTATATGTATACATGAGGTAAAGATTTCACTTCTGTTTCAAATCTGGCTTTCTCAGGCGTCAAATGCTTTTATAATCTCCTTACTACGTCCACACTATAGAATAAATCTGTTCAAAGTAAATTGTACGAGATTTTGTTTTATCGTGGAGGAAGCGTATTAGTGTAAAAATTAATTGGGTAGCTCATAAGATTACACATTTTTGACAATAGCAATACTTTTTGGTTGAGTGCGACATGCAACGTGGCTTTACTCATCTCCGCTTCGGTGGTTGAACATGACCACATTAATGCCTTTGCCTTTGTCACAGTGAAAGTAAAAAATATTCTGTAACTTTTGTTTTCGACCGTGTCTTTGTACAAATTACATGTTGGGGAAACTTGCGTTCCATATTTAAAAATGTTTAAAAGCAATGTATTTTTTTATTTCATATTGAAAAGGGTAACACTTTCATACTGCCGTACGGTAACTAAAATGTAGTTAAACCTCAAAAGATCGATTTTCAGTTTTTAAAGCCATCATAATTATTAAAAAAAACTGTTTCGATCTGACAAGGAATCATACTTCTATTATTTGTAGTTTTTGCTTTTCTGACAAAAACATGAATTTTTCCGTTTCTCGCTCATATTTCAAAAAAATATTTTGTGGCTTAGCGGCGTTTAACGGACGGCAGCACAAGTTATTTGACATCTAGTGGTTCGCGTGCTTTGCAACCACCTTTTTGCTGACCATATCCCTTCTCTATTGTAAGTTCTATAACTTACCAAAGTTTCAACGTAATCAGTCGACTACTTTTTTAAGTTTATGCATAACTAACGAATGGTAATTGATTTTTATATCTAAGAAGATAGATTTTGGAGATTTCATTTTTTCAATCACTTTTTTTTTATTGTAAAATAACATCGGATTTTATTTGTTTTAATTACTTTTTTGACGGAGGCAAAGGCGAATAAACATTCAGCCCGAAAATCCTTATTTAAAAAAATAAAACAATAAAATAAATAGGTATCACATTCTCAATCGGAGGTTAGAAAAATAAAGTGATGTACATTTTGGGCGATAAATATAGTCTGATTTTTCAATTAAGTTTAAAGAGGTTAAGTTTCTTATACTATAATTTCTTTTCAGATTACTGCTGTAAGGAAGTCGCGGCTAGTGTTGTGACGTGCACAATGCGGTACCACGTGTCGACTCCCCTTCAACGGATTCTCAAGTTAGTGATGTGCGCGTGACATTTACATAATACAGCCAGTCAATCGATTGTGTTTGAAAGACAATCCCGAATGAACACCCTGATGCTGACGACAACTGGAGCTGTGGATGACCCTTGTATCGAGAGCAATATGTCTTTTTCATCATACAAGTGAGTACTTACCTCTTAGATATTAAGGATTTTAACTTAATACTAAGATAATAATATATAAGATAACTAGCTGACACAGCCACGCGTTGCTGTGTTATAAATTAAAATAAAACCCATCCTATCTTTTGAGTTAGATCAAATAACAGATAGTTACGAAGTTTGATCAAAATCGGTTAAGTAGTTTAGGAGTCCATCGCGGACAAACAACGTGACACGTAATTTATATATATTAAGATAACAAGACTTCATTATTAAGAACTTATACTTATTTGCTTCTACTAAAAGGCTTTTGATCATCTTATTTAAGTAAAATGATATGTAACAAAATTGACAGAAAACCATTTTATTTAAAATAAAAAAATATATTTACATAACAGGTAATGCATTCTTGAAGACTCGTAAAAAACTATATACTATATATTATATTAATAAAGCTTTTTTGTAACCCATTAGTTATTTTAGAAGTAATAAAATTAAAACTACAATATAATTAAATCGACATTAGCTTAAGTAAAAGATCGTTTTCAACGTTTCAGTTACTTGTGTATATTTTAGAGCAATGAACGCAAAAAATATAAAAACTTATCATTTTTTTAAGAAACGAATGTCATCCTAAATCCTCATGTTATTTCATCTTCTTATTATGAAACCAAAACTAAAAACGAGGCCTGCTTCTGCCTGCTATATTTCTTTTGTTCTATTGGGTCGGTTCAGACGTAGATGATGAATTAAAGCTCGGTGCGGTTATTCAAGTTCCATGTTGGCTAACGGTTATGAGTGCATTCGCCCTAAAATTACAAAGAATAAGCCACTTTCACAGAAGCCGATATTTGGAGGGATGACCAAATAATATGAACCTCGATTTCCATCACCCATTGGAAGGCACGTTAGGCCGTTGTTCGACGAATATTCAACAATATCTGCTTAAGACTTACCAATCCCCACTGATCACGTATTTCTCCTAAGTTGTTTTTATACTAAGGATAAGTTTGTGCCTTAAAAGTGGCGCCAGTAAGCTGATGACGAAGTTCAAGGTCCTTTTTCATTTATAGATGATCATTATAATTTAACTGGGTTTATTTTAAATTAACCTCAAGTAGGAATACAGTGTCATTGCAGTCAAATGGATTCGATGGATGCCAATAAAAAAGGAATTTCTACATCTCTAAAAACCAAAAATGTTAAAAATAATCGATTGAACATCTTATTTCACACAAAAAAGAAACCTTAACAACACTATAAATTTTAATAACTGTCGAGATGCGTACTTGTCGTTGAAGCAATAAACGCTATTATTGCATTGCGATATTCACATGATTGTACTAAGCATGTTAAATTAAATTATCTTTCTGTCAGTGTAGTGAAGAAAAACTGGTCATAACCATAAGTTATGTGCCGCGATCCGGTGAGATGAAGCCATTTGTCCAAAACAGCCCCCGCTTTTCGATGGTCGCATACAAATTTGGAAAGTACTCGGAAACCGAGCATCATTAACGGCATAACGAGAATTAATTAAAAAGAAGCCTTTTTTTGAATGTCGAACCTCTAGACGTAACAGTGCGAGATTTTTTGTTGTACTCCTCAATCGACTGTCAATCGATTATGAAAACTAATTTAATCAATCAAAATGTTGTTATACATCACTATTTTTATTTTAAATTTCAAGATTTTTGTAACTATTTATTTTAGATTTTTTAAATAAAATGCACAATAGTGACATAAAATAAAATGATAGTTAAATTGCCTTAGACGTCCTGTGATCACGGCTCCTGTAAAGGACACTATATGAAACGCAAGAAACAGAAGAATTTTAGTTTTTCCTTCTGCAGTTGCAAAGATTTTTAGCCATGATTATTTTATTAGCATTGGAATATATTATTTTGTACCAGTTTATTAGCACCTATGTAATTTACTGTTATGCTTCACCAAGTTCAAGATTAATGCTTATTTGCGGTTTGCCAATAAACTTTGAGGCTACACACAGACAATCCTGACAGAACATAAAACTGCAATCTAACGCAAAAAGGAAAAAATTAAAAGTTAAATATATTCTAAATTTGAATAAATTCCATTATCTATAAAGTGAATACAGCAATTAGCGAACGCAAAAACCCGTCGACCAATGAATTCGTCAGACGGTTACAGTACAGCCCTCAATCGGGCACCTTTCATTTAAAAAAAGAACCATACGCCATTTCATGTCAATTTTTGAATTATTCATTGTACGAATGCGCGACCGAATCGATTGATGCAAACAAAAAGCGCTCACTCGCTAATCTTCGCCTCCCTTCGCCTCGTTTCGGTCTTCCTCGGCTCCCAGTGCTGCCAACCAACGCATTATTATTCAACTAGTTTTTGCTGTCACGCTGCGCAAAGACATAAAAGGAATGCATTTATTTGCTAAACGATTTCTTTGCGTTTTTTTAATTTTTTTTTGACTTTTCCGTAGGAATCAATATGAAAATATTTGACCTTAACACTTAGCATCGTTATACTAATATATTTTGTAGATAAAAATTAGGTCTCAATCTAGAAATTACACTGAAATTTTCTTTAAAATAAAGTGAAGCTTTTTTAATACATGTTACGAAACGCAGGTAGAAAACTAGTACTAATATGGATTTGTTGCGCCACGCTGCTTAATGCTGCGTTATTGCGATGTAGTTTGTTCATTGCCGTCAAGCCAATTACAAGTAACATTGCGATGCTTCTGGTGCATAAAAAATATAGTATTCGAATATCGGAGCATGCATCCCCCGCGACCCGCACGTCCGTCGCGCCTCGACGCCGCGTCTGGACTGTACGTGATTGGTTTATTAATTAGGCGAATCATCGGCGGGTTCCATTTTTAAAAATAGGCGGGATTCTTGTTGTGCGAGTTTTCTTTTTAATTTTGGCCGGCGTTGAATGCAATTAGAGATCGAATATGACTTTTTTGTTGTAATCACGTCGCAGTGATAAAAATCCATTGTAATATATTTGAAGCTTTTCTTAGTGTCATGATATAATTAATAGCTTTTTTATTATTTGCATTAATTGGTGTTTAAGTTCTTAATACAATCAGTAATATTATTTAACAACTTTCACGTGAGATAATTTCAACTCGTGGGATAATATTTATACATACATGTGATAACATAACAGTATTATGTAACATTAAAAAGTACAGAGCTAAAAAAACTAATGTAAATTTGAAGAGTATATTAAGATACCGGTAGCACAATTGGAAGTGTACTAGCTCAGATAGCAAGGGGATGTGGGTTTCTGTCCCGACTGACGCCGGAATTTTTTTTTTAGATATAAAAACTGTTGCAGTATAATAATTAAGTTACAATATAAAGCATGTGTGCAATTCACACGTGGTAGAAGTGAACCCTTCAAAACTAATACGTACACGTGTACAAAATACCACGGTAGTTGTGATGCATTCTCTCAAGCGTATTAGTATTAACACACGTACATAATGATTCCTATCTCATTTTCTATTACGTTAAATCTTATTAATTTATGTGCCTATCTCTTTTTACTGTCGTTTTTTCGTTTCATCGACTTTTAAATCACAACGATTCTCAAGAAGTTTTCACTTCAAAAATAAGTAAGTAAATGGGTCGATATAGCCTTAATAAAACTCCCCCAAAATATTGATATATTTTCTTTATACATATGTATAAAATATCTATATTTTATTTGATCTTTCAATTAACGTTTAATTACTATTAGTTTTTACTTATACTTTAGTATTTTGTTATTATTATGACTAAAAATAACATAGGTTAAATTAGAACAATAACCAGCAAAAAAATTATCAAAATTTGTTCAATTTGCTTTTGGCCCATATCTATACAAAAGAAAATATATTTAAAGATTTAATCTAAAGTGATATACTATAGGATCTTAAAGCGATGAAGCGCTTTACTAGTTATAGTGACAGATTAAAAAAGCTTTGCTAACTTGATTGCTGCCGCTATTACTATATTTTAAGACGTCATAACGCTATTTTAGTTCTGCTTATGTAAGCTATTAGCTCAAAAGCATTTATTAGACGTCAAAGCAAAAAGTATTTTTTTTTAAATATGTTTTAAAATAAGTATTGAAAAAGAAGGTCAAATATAGTCTGTATACGAACCCGATTTACGAATAAGCGCCACCGTTATATGGTTGATATACCAAAGAGTCGCACTTACGCTTGGTTCCAATTTGGGATTCGTACCTCTAAAGAGTGGAACTCTTTGCCAGAGTCTGTGTTTCCTGGCAAATACAATTTAGGGGTCTTCAAGTCACGAGTGAATAGGTATCTTCTAGACTAGCGCGTCACATCCTAGATCGCATCGTCGCTGACCATCAGGCGAAATAGTGGTCAAATGCCTATTAATCTAAACTATGCATTAAACACGTTATGAGCCAAGTACCAGGACATCATAGCACTATAGGAGCCACATACTTATTAAGAATTGCTTAATAAGCATCATGAAAATAGGTTAAATATTAGTTTTATGTTACTCTAATACTTTTGTATAATGTATACGATTGTTTAACTAATTGTTATAGAAGATTCAAAAAACAACCATATCTTCGAGCCCTTAGGTGGGCTTTAAACCCACAAGCTTTCGCCATCTGGGCGAGTGCTTGAGAGCACTTTTAAAATCTTTTAGAAATACAGAATTGTGAATGCTATATATAAAATTGATAAATTGTTGTATATTAAAAAAATATGATCATCATTTATTTACTTTGATTCGTTTAATAAGAAACATTTGTTATTCTCCATTCTTTAATAATCTAAACAACAAAACTACATAAGTCCTGCTAATGAGGTTAACTTATTGACTTTGTGTTTCCACCATAGATTATATCAGTTAGATGTTCGACCTCTTTTAATTTAGATGTCAGGCTGAAAAACTCCTTCGATACAAACTTTTTATTAGCAAAAGTTTTATAATCTATCTTACTTAATTTCAACATTGCTTGCTATCATATTTGATCATAATATAATGGTAAGGTTAGGTTTAGTTAGATTTAATTACGTTTAAATGTTTTTTTATGTATCGAGTTTTAACTAATGGAACCTGTGATAGACTGTATGTACTGTATGTATGAGTTAGTCGTGCATATAGAGGTAGGAAATTAGCATAGGATAATCTACGCCCAAGCTGTTTAGGAAATTAATTATAGTATTCAAACAATATAAATTTAAAGGTGGCGTATTTTAACATGGGGTATCGATAATCCCGAACGCTACATTAGAAAAAAGAAAATTATTTTAATATACTCTTGGTCCCATTATAGGTGTTTAGCAGCGGGTATAGCAAAAGGAGTATCATTTCTTTTTCTTTCATCAATCATAACAAATATTATATTAACACTGGCAACATCCTCTTCACGGAGAGCTATCATAATATCCTTCTCTATTTAAAAATAGAAGCACGATCGACTAAAAGTTCCATCGATTCGCAATTCGAATCGACAGAGGTCAACGGAAAAATAGCATAAAAAAGTTACGTTGGCAGTCCGCACCAGAGTTATGTCCCTCTTCGAATACCGTTAGAATGCCTTCCGAACTTAAAACGAGATAAAAAAAAAATAAACCGAAAACTATTCCAATTGCCAGCACTCGGAATTCGTTTTGGATGCTATAACATTTTCGGGTCTTTTTTTCTGCTGTAATGTTATTATAGAAATCGATATCTCTGCGTTCAAAAGTATCTTTTTAAGGGCTCATATTGGTGTTTAGAAACATTGGGTTATTTTGGAAAACATAATTGTTTTGTTATTGAGAGGAAAGTTAAGAAAAATTTTACAAGACTTTATCACGTTTGTAAATATCGTTATCAAAATTATGTTAAATTTATAATATTTCTTTATTTAAGTGCTATTTTTTCTATTTCTTAAGAAATTATTACAAAAAAAAATTAACTCAGGTGTTAAGTTGTGTCCTCTCCGGGGAGTACTCTTCCAGCTTTCTGATTCAAAATATTGAAAGAACTAGGATGTGGGATTGCCAAGTTTATTAATAATTTAAAAAAGAAATGGTTATATTTCTAGTTCATTTAAGCTCTAATTAAGTAAACAACATGTATCTTTTGTAATTTTAGAAGGAACGGGGCCCTCTAACACAGGTTTTATAGTTAAAAGAGGACACCAGCCATTCGTTATGTCTGTATTTAAAAGCTACTGAATAAATATTTTTATCATTTTCATAGTTTCTCTTATTTAAAAAAAAATTTAAAATGTATCATTATTGAAACTTAAAATCATTATTTCTAATTAAATATTTCAATAAATTGTAATGTTTGACATTACAAAAAATAAAAAAGTGCTAATTTGACATTTTGTAATAATACAAGGTCGATCTATCAAGGTCATTGTAGATTTTTGAACAGAATGTAACACTCCTTTTTATCCTAATTATGTTATGATAATACTTTGTGTGTGTGTGTGTTAGTTACCATATTGGATAAATTATTTTATTCGGTGCGTAACGGTAACAGTTTCAGTCATTGTTTTTCTGTATTTAATCTAAATAACTAATTCTTAGACGTCAAAATAAGAACGTGAAAAAACGATAGGTGGGTGACGGTTAGTAATATAATAAAAATAAAAAAATATCTTACTTTTTATGATTAATAATAAGAATACTTATAACAAAGCAAAGCATGTACTTATAATAACTATTAATAGAATATATCGATAAATTATAATTTATAAAACAATCCTGTGATCACGGCTCCTGTAAAGGAGTCGAAACGTCAGGATTAAATATAAAATAAATTATGCGCAAAATCCGTAAAAAAGTGTTTTATTTAAATATGTAATGTGGGTGGAAGTGTTAGAATTAAATATTATAAAGCGAACATAATGCCTCTACCAGGATTCGAACCTAAGTTAGTGCAGTAAGCAGAATCGCTCCCGTTGTACCAACAGGTTGTCAGATCGTTGTATCGAGAGTGATCTTCAGCCTGTTTACCTGCATTATTCTAGATGGATATAGTTGATAGAGTACTGTAAATGTTAGCCTTCTTCTTTGCGGGATTCGAACTTAGGACCGTCAGGCTTTACAGGTTAGGGTGGGTCACTTCCACTTGGCTAAGCTCCTTATCATGTAAATTTTATTGTAAAATATTTTAAATAACTAACGGTCCGTCGTCCGTCCACGGGTGGACAAAATTCTTTAAATATTTTCTATTATTAAAATTTTTTCCGTTAGCGCTATATACGGTCCGGTAGACGAACTACTTGCGGTTAACGCGTTGCTATGGTAACGTTACTGATACAATGGACAAGAGCGGGAAAAAGAGCGGACAGACAAACAACTGTGATGTTATATTATAGATTTCAAATCAATAAACATGAGGTGAAGTGCATTAAGATAAGATTATGATTTGTTTTGTCGCATTTTATGTATTGTTTATCCGATTGTGATAAAATTTTGCCAATTTATTGCTTGCACTTCCGATGTTTATATGCATAAAACAATGATTACAATTTAATTTTAATATTATTATTAATTAAAAATAGGATTATAAGCATTTTTTTTATGATTGAGGCTTAGATATTTCGGCGTAGGTGCATCATAGTTGCAAGTGCCATCGTTACA
Source organism: Calamotropha paludella (assembly GCA_927399485.1). Taxonomy (NCBI): domain Eukaryota; kingdom Metazoa; phylum Arthropoda; class Insecta; order Lepidoptera; family Crambidae; genus Calamotropha; species Calamotropha paludella. The sequence goes on from OV656822.1 coordinate 3,753,339, forward strand.
GAAAAACATGCATAGCGCATGCTACTGCATATAAAAATATGGTAATAATCCCGTTGTATTTTATACTCATGTAAGTGATGATGGAAGACTATGTCTTAAATGGGAAGTTGACATTAAAATGAGATGAGTAACTTAGCACTGACCACAGTGAAAACTGTTAGTGAAAGCCAAGAGGCACCATTTTATAACATAGAAAGAAACACATTTATTAACATCACAACATAAGTACAAATGATAGATTAAAAAAATATATGACATTAATTCGTATGTTATCTATAATTCGAGGTTACAGGGCTTTATTATTAACTCCCGGAAGGAACAGATGTTCGTGTGATGAAAACGAGCATACGGGCATTTTATATATATTTATATTAATATTACATATCTATGTATCATATATGTCTCTCCATTACCCTAGTATCCATAACACAAGTCTTATAGTGCTTACTTTGGGCTAGGTTAATTGATATGAATGTAAGAAATGTTATTTATGTGATCATAGAGGTTTAAACCTTAAACAATCATTTTGGATACTTCTGATACAGAAGTTACTCGTTTTAAAAAAAAAATGAGTTTTGTAAAAATTTCAAAGTAATCTATCTTAACGTTTATCCGTTTTTGCTTCCATTCTCGGCTCACATTTGTCCAATTAATATCAGGTGGAATGTGGGAACATACAGTGATAGTATAAAAAAGATCTTTTCATTAACCAACATTATTTCATCATTACAAATCGACAAAAGAAAAATAGTAAATGGCAAATTAAAATCAATTGCCATTCATTAGTATCGTAAAAAAAACTAAAAAAATTGTCTATGGATTTCAAAGAAACTTCGGTTGTTGTACGCATTCAAAAGAAGGTTTATATAAACAGAAAATTTTTCTTTTGATCGAGGTATTTATTTAATATTTCATTGCCCTATTAAAATAAGTTAAAAATCTATTTACATTAATTACAACATTTTTAACGAATGTTTGTTTATGATTGTTTTAATTTAGTTACAAAAATACAATTAAAAACTCATTTTTTTTTGTATCAAGCAAAATCGTGCTATATCCCTAGATTCTTTTGATGTGTGTGTATGGTCATCAAAGCAAGCCGGGAACATCTATATTATATACCAATAATTAATCCCAAGAGTGGTGACAACCAGGCACAACCAAAACTTATAGACATAGTAAAAACTTATTGTTTATTTACCCATGAAACCTTATGGGCATGGTGGTTTTATCACATATTCTTCAGCGTTTTCATCTATAGGGAAGTCCTCTCCCATCCCATAACTGGGACAGTAGTAGTTTGATAATAAATGTAAATTTACATATCTTAATCGTGGGGTTTGTAGTTTTGATCTTAAATTGAACAGCATCATTTTCCGAATTATGAACTTATCTTTATACCATCTGCTTGCGTGGAGATAATGGTAACCCATCGTCGTGGCAAGGGTTGCCAGGCGTCCGGTTAAAGCAGGACATAGTCAGGGTTTTTGTATACGTATTCGGCTAGATTACTCGGTATACGGCCTTTCCATTTCTTTTTGGCTTTTTAAATTTGACTGTTTTTTATAATTGTCATGTTGGTTTGCAATTAATACTGTAATGAACATTGAATAAAAAAAAAACTGATCAATTTAATTTCATTGATGTTTTATTAGAATTTAGGAGCATATAATGATAAATAATAAAATGCCTTGTTTTACTTAAAATAAAAACTTGCCATGTTTAAAATAAAACTAAAAAACACGAGTTAAGGGGGACACCCTTAACTCGTGAAGAGTGGAACAACTCCCACTTCCGTACACAGAATAAAGAATTCGTTTAGTAATTGATGGTAAATTATCGTTTTGTGTAACTAATTTATGCAGAAGATTTTGGGTTCCCAGAAAGGTATTGAGTCAACCAGGGCCGACACAACGGAGTTCGTACTCCGAAGATGAAAAGACGCTGGTGGAACTAAGTTGTGTAGTTCTGTCGCTTATTCGCTTTGCATGAAAACATCGTAAGAAGAACTGGCCTTTTAACATGCTTTCCGATGCATAGAAAAACTCCAGATAAGAAATTTTCGGTCACCCATCCTATTACATACCAGCTGCTGCGAAAGTCGCTTAGATTCCGATAGGAAACGTCCATCGAGTTAAGTTGTTTTGTAGTTGTACATTCGTTTACAGAAGTGGTATACTGATCAACAAAAGCCGACGACAGTATAAGAACTAAAGGCGCCATACTGCTTTAGTACATAGTGTATATTATATATAGAGAAAAAAAATGTCAGCGCAAAATCAAATGAAGCAATTGCACAAATAAGCTTCTGTAGACACATAATAGGCAGTAGTTTGCCGCGCTCGAGTCGCGAATAAAACACATTCGCATATCTGCGGCTGGCGAACAGAAAACATTTCCCCAACGCAGACAGGCTGACCGCCGCTACTAAGTAAGACGAGGACATAAATTCTTCAATGGGCTAAACAAAAATAAAAAAAAACCACAAAAACCCCTTACAGAGCTACCGAACTATAATTTATGGGAGCCCGGCTTCGCGACGGCCATCGCTCGAAATAAAATTAAAAAGTAAAAGATGAAATTTCAAAAAAAGAACGTTTCCGAACGGAGACGCAAAACGGTGAAATTGGAAATAATTTCGCGATAGTATCGGGCGCGCGGTACCTTTCAATTTCTTTATACGTTTGCAAATTTATTTTTTGTTTTGTCACAAGATTTCGAGTTGTGGTTGTGGCCAGTCGTGGCCGGAGCACGATCGGTATTGAAGTAAATTATATTAGTGTTTCATTGTTTTTGTCTTTCGAGTAACATGCGTTTTTGTTGTAGATAAGTTTGACATTACGAAATATTACTAAAGAAAAAGCTTTTGATTTATGTAATAAATTTTACCATTTGTTGGATGAAATGCCTAGCATATACTTATTAGGGTTAAAAGAAAGATATAAATTAAAAATAGATGAGAAACTTTTTCGAAGATTTAATTTTCGTTGACATTTTGCAATAATGTTGCCAATATAAAAAACGTGACCACAAAGCTCATCTCTAGCGCATGCTCAGTGTTGCCTACAAGAATATATCAACAGAGAGCATCAGATCATAGCAACAGTCACCACGCAAGTAATTATGGGTAGCAACAAATTAGAAAGTTTGGCAACTGAGTCTCGGTAACCAGATGAGAGGCTGTTGATATAACGCCCAGCTAGATGGGGCAATTATGCTAAAATATTGCCTGTCTAATGAGTCATTGTATCTTCAGGAAAGAATATCTTAAATCGTATAATAATCCGCAACGAAATTTAATCAAATATACTCTTTACATCATGAAGATTTTTTGGAGTTTTTGGAGATGAAAACTATGAACAGTTTTTTATCTTTTTGAAGAAATCATATTTAACATACGAGATCGTAATTAATCTTCCGAATTCATAGCTCTGTTATTCTGAGGACATGGTTTTTTATAAAAGAGTAGAAATATTGACCTTTAAATATAAAAAAAAAATTCGCGTTTTGTGATTGATTAAAAATCGTTTCATTTGAATGCACGAACAACGCGAAAGAGTAAGAACAAAATATAAACAAAAAAATACGAATAGTTTTTTAGTATTCTGTTACTCTTTCTACAGTGCTCCGTCTCTATTTTCGGTACAAGCAATCGCTGTAAAGAACTTTTACGAACACTTATACGAATTCTACTACTTCATTATTAGTTTTGGATGATTAAATAACCGATACCCTAGATAACTTAAACACAGACTAAACAGTTAGTATTAATAGTCAATGGGTTAGTCAAGCTGTACGGAAAGGATAAAAAAAGTCTGATAAGAGTTATTGAGAGCGAGAGATGGATATCAGGATAAAAAGTGAAAATCTGTGATCTCTGCATACCCTTGCGAAAAAAGGCGGGATTTTACTAATCTACTCTGTGACACATTGTGATGTGTGTCTATTCCTTGCCATTATCTATGTCCTGTGTTTATCACAGAGTACGTATCAATATGACCCATCCAGGGAGCTTATATTCTACGTACATCTAGTCATCCACATAGCTCACGACACATCAATAATGATTTGTCATAATCCTTAACCGGTTTTGAAGTACACTGTACTGTTTATAATACAAACGTATGAATTAACATTTGGGTCATTAAATATTATACATCGTTACTACTTTTAGTTTTAGTCGGATAAAATATATTGTAGGAAAATTATACTAAAACACATTATTTCATTGCACATTAGTCGACTAAAATACGCATCTTCTTATCCACACAGTTTATTTATTTGCACTGTGGCTATGTACTTGTTTACAGAGTGCATTTTCTTATCAAATGCACTCTTATCACTTATCAGAGAATACGTCGACCTTCCTACTTTATAGCTACTTATAAATTTTCTGTACAACACAAAGTGTAGATTTTATTCTGATATAAAAGACTACGTATTTAAAAACCTAGATTTAAGAAATACTTTTTTTTTTTCACTTTTCCTTCAAGGGAAGGCAAAGACTACAGAGTTCATACTGCCACTTCTGGAATAATTTCAAATTGATTATAGTGAAAGATGATGAAATAATATAACCTTTAGGTTTCAGTAACGGTGTGGGGATTAACTCAAACCTCCACGTTTTTCTTGAGAGAGAGCAAAAAAATCAAATTCCGCTGCTTTGTTTGACACGCTAACACTTGCATGATCATGAACACTAGATGGTTGACAATGACAAATTGTAATAAAAAAAACTAGTGACGTTTAGAGTTCTCGCCAAAAAGTCTTTAACTTGGTACTGACAGCGATTGCAGAAACTACTCGAGGTCCCAGGTTCGATTTCCAGCCGGGTTAATGTAGAAAACGAATTTTTCTGTATTAGCTCGGTTCTGGTTTTAGTGGTACCTTCATCGTTTCTGAATTTCATAACAAAGTGCTAACAAAATCTTTATCTGTCATTGAAAAGAAAATTATATAACTTTCCTAATCCAAATAAGCGTAATTCTATTTACAGTAAGTAAAAATGTAATATAAATTAAACATTACACGTGTATTATCCATGATATTAATATTTCGACTAAACAATTTTATTGTCACAAAATCGGCGTTTGTGGAAGTTGCTAAACTCTTTTTTTACAAACGTTTTCTCATCACAAAACCATTTCCATTGTCTGCGAAAGAAGAGCTTGATTACATAAATTTTATTGTAATGTTTCTTTTACATACATTAATTATTAAGAACTAATCAAATTAATTAGTTCATTTGACATACATTAATATAATTACAATTTATTGATCCATATAAGGTAAATAAGGCAGCCTGGTCTCCATAATAGTTGTTAACTCTTGGCACAGCGTAACTACCTTTGGAAACAGCTCTGGTATGATGATTGTGTTGTAGCAATAACCAAACGCTCATGGCTGTTTGTTAAAATTAGTAATTTATGCTTTAAAATTTCAAAATTCGTATATATATTCTAGTTCTAATCATAACGTCAGTTTCCTACCACGTGACTATGATTGTTTACAGCAACCCTCCTCATAGATTCCTTGCAGAACGCGTTCTCTGAACTGTTGTTTGTTGTTCTGTCGCCTCCCAGTAGTGGCATGTTTTGTTGCCATGTTGTGTTGACGTCGCGGCGAGCACAATGCGTGTTTCTGAACGACGCTCTGTGATTGTAAACTTGGCGATTATTTTTCTTTACCACGTTACAATTATGCGGATCGGTGAAGTGATTTATAAGAGATTAAAGCAAAAGTTTGTTGCTTTAAAATAACGTGGCGAGTCGTATTAAATGTTTTAAATGAGATTAAAAATGGCGGACACAAAGTTGTCAAATTGATTGCCGCCAATTTGAAAAAAAAAATCAGTCAATTTACTTGTATTTCACGTCATTTGGTGACCAAGGAGTTTCAAATGGAAAAAAAAAAGTTATTGGAATAACCGGCCAGTTCTAAAGCCTTTCTGAAATGATAGATAGATACTTTTTTGTTTGTAATTTCGGTTCCAATGAGGTTTGTTATATGTGAACGAACTAATCCATAATTAATAGTAGGTATATGAGTATGCCAACATACCATGGATTGTAATTTTTCTCAATTAATATTAAACTCTATACATAAGGCTTTAAATTGAAAATCGAATGGTAAATTTAAGTTTTGTATACTGACTGTACTGTATGAACGTTTATTAAGAAAAAAAGTGTGTCTGTGCAATTCTCACACGACAAAAGAGAAATGAAGTAGCATTCAAGAAATTCATTTTAGTTAGTCTCTTTTTGGTTTTACCGCATTTTTAAATCACAACAGTGCTAAAGATGTTTCACTTCAATAATTACGTGAGTTATCTTCCCATAAATATTATATACGAATTTTCTATGGATAAAACCATTTTTTAGAGAACAGTCTACAATTACACAAGGGTCCAGAGTAAAAATAACAATTACTTAAATGCATTTTAAGAACGCACGTTCATTGTGCAAAAGTGCGTCTAAGGAGGGTATAGACGTTATATGCAACTGCGATAAGCTATCACAAGATAACGAATCTCTTATCGCTGCTGTATCGCTTTCAAATACTTTTGCAAATCACTGCACTGAGGATATTAATCTTCCATACTTAAACGTCATATTACTAAGAGATCGATGGCGCAATTATTGGCGCGTCCAGCATTTGATTATGGATGTGAAGCTCCTTTCACTGAAGGGCAGTCAAAGGATGGGTGACCAAAACTTGATTATCTCGATTTATTTTGGCCTTTGGATGAGGTGAAGCCTTTATTTTAAGTTGCATCTTCAGTCTCTTAGAATAATGGGGCCCCTATGACTTTCACGGAACACTTTTTTATTACTAGAATAGATAATAAAAGTAGATAAACAAGGTTTCAGATTTTTTTATTGACAGTCAATAGATGAATAGATAATCTTTAATTTAAATGGGGCGATTCTCACATATAAATTATCTAAGCATGCTGAAATTCGATAGCCCTATTTTGGGCTATATATGGGCGAGAGTAGAGAAGCTTTGCGCATGCAAAAGATAATAAGAAAGTCGATAATATAGTCCCTAATTGAGGTTCGATTTACTCTAATCAAATAAGTTTTTCAGTAATAAATGTCGGTTTTGGTTTAGTTAGTGATTAGGCCACGTGATCCCCTATCGATAGCAGGGCCCTGGGCATTTGCCCAGAGTGCCCAGTGGGAAAGAGGGGTCTGGGTAGAAATGCTCGGAGACATAATAAAAACAGCCGCCCCTTTCGCGACTCGAACTTAAGACTGTCGGTGAAAGAGGCAGGATTGATACCATTGCATCAGACGATACAATATTCGATTGTTAAGTACATTTTACCTGAAAAATGTTAAGTATATTAGTATAATCACAAAAAAATCATGAATGAATCGAACTATATTTGACAAAGCGACATCTCATTTCAAAAGCTCGGATGACTCATTTAAGTAACCTTAATCGATTTCCGCAAACTCGATTCCCGATGCTGAATCAATCCAATCGAGAAGAATCGGTCCGCTCTTGCAGATAACTTGCTGACGGTTGGTTTTGGTAACAATACCCATTGTTTTACAGTTTGTTTGAAAATACGCGCCCTTCCTAACATCCCAACAACCAACGTTCGCGAAAATAATATTAGGAATTGCGTAATTTTTTTAACACTTACAAAAATATTTTGTTAATATTAACTAATTGAGAGATCACAGATTTAAAATAATGTCTCTTAGCAATAAGATGTTTACTTTTACCAAATTTTTCGAGACAAATACACTGTGATAGATTTTTAAATACCTACCTATATAGATTATAAAAAGTCTACGAGAAGTACCCTGTAGGTTTTGATTCCCGTGCGAGTTTTGAAAATTTGCGGCATAAACGTCTGTACCTTTTGTTTGCTTTGGCTTAGGAGTTTGATTTTTTCACAGCTCCAAGGGACAGTAGGCCTGAGTATTGGATATAAATTTTAGTTTGATACCTCCACGCGTTCCTGAGAAAAACGGTCTTGACAGACGGACGGACGGACGGACGGACGGATGGACAACAAAGTGATCCTATAAGGGTATCGTTTTGTCCTTTTGAGGTACGGAACCCTAAAAATATAGATTTTAAAGAATATCAAAATTTATCACAATGTATTTATCTCGAAAAATTTCGTAAAAGTAAACATCTGATTACATTATTTTAAATCTATGATTTCTTGACATTACTTAAGTTAACTGTATTATGATGACATGTAAATATATTTTTGTGAAATTACTTGATTTTATTTAAATAAATAAATAATATTTCTTACATTCACCTCAATTAGCCTAGCCCAAAGTAAGACATACATGTATTATACAAAGGCATTTAATATACATAGAAATATACATAAATCCCCATGACTTAGCTGCAAAGGCTGTAGGCGATTCGTTGTATTCATTTTGGAAAAATGTTTTTTGTATGAACAGCAAAAGAAAGAAATGGTCAGCAAAAAGAAAGGGTCTTCAAAGCATGCCAGGCATAGCTATAGTATCTGTTATAAATGCGAAAAAAATATTTTAATATTGGTATTCATATTATTTGTTACATTCACACCAATAATCCTAGCTCAAAGTGAGCACTATAAGGCTTGTGTTACGGATATTAATAGCAATATTTATAAGACTTAGGTACAAATGCTCGTATGCGAACCTGTATCTGTCTAAGTTATATATATATAGCGTCAAAAGAAGCCCAAACACTAGAGAATAAGAACTAAAATTGTACTAACAAAATACGGACGTGTGCTAATCTGAAATCTTTCAGAGTCTGAAGTCCTTCAATGTTACATAGTCATGCCTTATGACAGCAAGAGTAAGCAGAGATCACAGATTACCAGTTTCCAAGAACCTGACAAACATCTCTCGATTCATCAACTCTCATCGGACCTTTCATACAAGCTCGTCAGTTAAGATTCTTTGACCTGGTCATCTTCTATTTGGTTTTGAAAGTTCGCCTTGGTCTGCCTTCACCTTGCCCCTGCACAAATGCCTCATCAATATGTCTTGCCATTCTTCTTTAGTCCATCCCCTCTACATATCTAAACCATCTAAGCATCCCGTTTTCTATCTTTGTCTTTCAATATTATGCGAAAAAAGGAGAACCGTTTTTTATATGTTACACTAACGTTTTGACGCCTTTTTAAGTGATTTGTTCATAGTATGACTAAGGTAATGATTGTCGCTGATATTGTGTTGATGTTCCACTACTACTTTTACCAGATTAGTAACGAATTTAATTTTGTTTTTTTTATATTTTATCCTGATTTTTCTCCTGTACAGAAGCCGTGACACAGGATGACTAAGATCGTCATATCTTCTAATATTATAAACGTTCCTAACTGTTAAATTTATACTTACATATAAAATTTGTTTTATTTTGCATTGACGATGATTGGGAAATGGAAGCGATCCTGCCTTTAGCACCGACGGTCCTAGATTCGAATCCTGGAGGGGACAGATATTTGTGTGATTAATACGAGTATTAATACCCAGGTCATGAATACAAAAATTAATAATAACTTGCCCTATATAATTACCCAGTTTCAATTTTGTGATACGTACGGCTAAGGAGTGGAACTCTTTGCCTGAGTCTGTTTCCTGACAAATACAAAATTAGGGGTCATCAAGTCACGAGTGAATAGGTATCTTCTAGGCAATGTGACTAGGGTGTGACTCGACATCCTAGATCGCATCGTCGCATACCATCAGGCGAGATAGTGGTCAAGCCTATTTTCTATAAAAAAAGAAAATTACCCTAGTATCCATTACACAAGCCTTATAGTGCTTACTTTAGGCTGGGCTAATTGGTGTGAATGTAAGAAATATTATTTTTTAGATATTTTATTATATCTACGATTACTGTAAACTAATTCCAGTTTGGAGATATTGTGTTTATTATAGACTAGCTGACCCAGCCACCCGTTGCTGTGGCACAGTAATTTTAAAGATTCTTTCTAAAATAAAAGTAGCCTAAGTTACTCCTTATTGCATCAGCTACCTGCCAATAAAAGTCCCGTCAAAATCGGTCCAGCCATTTCAGAGATTAGCCGAAACAAATAGACAGACAAAAATGTGAAAAATGTTATTATGGTAAATGTACCGTATATATATTCATATGCATGTAATAAAAAACGGTTATTTCAATATTACAAACAGACACTCCAATTTTATTTATATGTATACATAAAATTTTAACTTCCGAGAGTCGTCAACCTAGCGTGCTTTTGTTTTGCGAAAACATTCAATGTTTTCTCTCATTCTTCAGCAGTTGTTTGAATCAAAGGAATGTAAAGTATATTTCTAATAGCACGTTACGATTGTGCAGATGAGTTTCATATTTATATTTACATGTTATCAAGAAAAACAATAGAAATGAGACGGTATGCCTTATTCACTTGTTTGGTGAGAAAATAATATTGACGATTGTATAAAATAGTTTACATCTTATTAGAATTGGAAAATGGCTTTGGCATTTCAATAAAGTGGGATGCCATTGTTTTTAAACATATTTCTAATAATAAAACAAGTAATAAAGAACTAAAAGATAAGATGCGAATAAACAAAAAGTTTTTAAAATTACAAATTATATATTTTAAAAAGTCGTTGAGGTTAGTTTTACAACTATTTCTGGTTTAAGTTTGTGAATAAAACCTTCTCGCCAAAATAGCGAGGGGATGTGAGTTTGAGTTCTGACGCAAGTTGGATTTTTTTACCAATAATTTTTTAGATATAAAAATCCAGCAGTTATATTCGCAAATAACAAAAATATGATAAGGATAAAGTAAGTTGATTTATTAAGCAACTATCCGATTTGAGATTACTGTCGGGACAAATTAATAATACAAATTATAATGTTCCTTTTTATTATTGAAGTAAAAATAATAATAAATGAATAAATGTGAATGATAATGTTATAATAATATTTCGGACAACTCATACCAAATAATTAGTAAGTATTCTAAGTATTTAATTAGTAATTAGTACTACAAAACTAAGCAAAGCTTGTACTATGGAGATAAATAATATAATACATGATTAAAAATACATAAACAACAACAAAGTAATAAAAAAAATCATATAAAATATACAAATACACGTAGATCATATGTAAATATGTATAATCTAAAATACATTATATTAAACCAAATATATATATATATATATATATATATATAACCATGACTCCGGAACAAAAACACACAAACATCAGGATTGGAATCTAGGACCGTGGGCGTTCAGACAGGAACACTACCGTTGTACCAACCGGTTGTTTCTCACAATAGATTTTTTTTTGCATATTAAACACTTGAATAAGGCTAACACCTCTTTTAAAACTAAGATTTAAAAGATGTAGATACCAGATTTGCTTACCTCTGTGGTCGAGTGTCATGCATGCAGGTTTTCACGGTGACTATTTATTTTTATTTATTTATTTACCAACGTCTTGTACATTTTTACAAGAGCAATTAAAGAAAAAAATACAATCAATATTGCAAAGACACTTATAGGTAAATAAAGCATGCCATCCATCTTAAAACACTAAAACTTAAACTTATCTATAATATATCTATCGACGTAAAAAATATTAAAAATATGCTTTTTAAAATTTATTTCATCATCACTGATGCTATTATAAAGCCTACCTAACCGTGGGACTGGTGAATTTGCTCCAAATATAGTTCGGCGTATAGGAAGAGTGAACGGTTTTATAGTCGATCTGGGATATCTATTAATACTGGTCATAATAGTTATCATGGTGGTTCGATTCCCGACCGGGTGAATGTAGATAACAAATTTTCTCTATTGGCACTGGTCTGGTTGTAGTACTGTCGTTGTGTCTGAATTCCATAGCACTAGTGCTTCAGCTTTTTAACTTGGGATTCAGAAAATGTAGGTGATGTTGTCTTATATTATACTAGCTTTTACCCGCAGCTACGCCTGCATTTCTTTTTAAATTTTTTTGAATAAAAAGTATTCTATGTTACTTCTAATACCTCCAAAAATATATGTACGAAGTTTCATGATGATCGGTTTAGTAGTTTTTGCGTGAAAGCATAACAAACAAACTTACATTCACATTTATAATGTTAGTAGGGATTACTAGTTAAATTTAAATGAAACCTATCCTTTATCCTAAGTTGGAATAAAACAAAATGAAGCAAACAATCATCAAAATCGGTTGATTAGATTCGGAGTTTAACGCAGTCAAACAATGTGACAGGAAAATTTTATATATATATACTAGCGGCCCGTCCCGGCTACGCACGGGTTTACAAAATTCTTTAAATTTTTTCTACCATTAAATATAGCCTCGGTTACTCAGCGTGAATGTACCTTTCCAATGGTGAAAGAATTTTTGAAACCGTCTTAGTAGTTTTTGAGTTTATTCATTACAAACATACAAAAATACAAATCTTTCCTCTTTTTAATATTAGTGTAGACTAGCAGACCGGGCCACGCGTTGCTGTGGTTTAGTAATTATAATTTGCAATTTCCTATGTCCTAAGTCGTAAATAAATCAAGCAAATAGAAAAAAATGGGTAGTTTCTGAGTTCATCGCGGACAAACAACGTGACAGGTTATTTTCATATATATATATATATTGAAATTATATATATATTATACATAAAGTTGAACGTGGAAACCTATTATTAGCAAAATACAAATATATTAAAGAAAATTTTATTATTATTTCAAGGTAGGTGGTAGGTCAAATTCATTTTTTGCTAATATTGTGAGTCCAATATGCCAAAATATCGCTACATAACTTAAGACGATTTAAATGTTAAAAAAATAACCTGAATTATTTTTGCCAAAAATTAAATGTTTCTATAAATATTCATGGAAACGTCTCGAAGCTCTTGACATTGAAGGGTCGCAGGTTCACGTCTTGTTCATTTCGCTGTTCATAACATTGAAACTTCATGAATATTTTCAGATATCTCACTGCCAATAATTTAGGTAAATTTCTTTGGGATAATGAAGCGATTTCAAAGTTCATCGACATTCCGATATGTATTATTTTTATATTTTGCATTGCCAATGTTATCTTTTATATATCTTTTATATATAACTATATTTTACCTGCGGCTACGCCCGCATCTAAGCATTTTTTTTAAATAAAAAGTATTCTATGTTACTTCTAATACCTCCAAGAATATATTTACGAAGTTTCATGATGATCAGTTTAGTAGTTTTTGCGTGAAAGCATAACAAACAAACTTACATTCACATTTATAATATTAGTAGGGATTTATTGTTTTGAATGGGTTCGTTCCTAATCCCAATCAGGCCCGGGGGCCAAAACAGGATATAGAATGAAGCTAGTTAACCTAAAAGGTGCCTATTCACCCTGGCTTTGGAAACGGACGGGTTATAAGTACTCGGAAATACAGACGCAGAGAGGAAGTTTCACTCCTCTGCAGTGAGCATTATAAAAGATGTTGAGAAGCGGTTCTTATGACAGTTAGAAATAGCAACCAAGAAAGGGTGGTAGCTCGCAGTGCGTCTGGATGTCCGATGGAAGAAAGGGGATAGAGAGTTATATGATAAATTTTAATAGAAAAAATCTAATGGACTCACAAATTGTTCTCAGGTGGGACATGAACCCGCAACCTTTGGATATCCGGTCCACTGCTCTCCCAATTGAGCTACCAAACCTTGTGAGAACACGTTGGGGATACCGCCTTGCATTAACCCATTGAATGCCGGCTTCAAGATATCTCGTAGCTGATGTATCCCCAGATGCCTGATAAGAGAAATCTCGTATACGAGATATCTCGTATATTGGCACTGTTAGATACCCTGATAAAAGGAGACGCTAGCTACGAGTTAACTCGTAAAGGCTCTAATGTATGGTGGAAACCGACTTCGACTCCTCAAAATTCTTTGCATTCAATATGTTTACTGAAAATGAAAATAACTTAAAATAAGTTGTTTTGAATCGTCCAACATTTTTTTCTACCACCCATCCAGGTAGTCTTTTAGCTGACAAGAAGAATGGGCGCAAGAAACTCGTCAGCTTTAACAGATGTAACGACATTTACAATATTAGTTTTTCCTTGTGAGCTGAGTCAATAATTTTCAAGGATTTATCTATCATATTTTTTTTGGATGGTGTTTGTTATTTTTATGAGTATCAGTACATTAACTACATTTTTGAAGTGAAAACTTCTTTAGCATCGTGGTGATTTGAAAGTCGATGAAACGAAAAAGCGACAGTAAAAAGAGACAGACACATAAATTCATAACATTTAACGTATGAGAAAATGAGATAGGAAGCATTATGTGCGTGTGTTAATACATGTTTGTGTACAACAACCGTGGTATTTTGTATACGTGTACATATTAGTTTTGAAGGTTTCACTTCTACCACGTGTGAATTGCACACATGCTTTCTTTTTTTATTTTAAGTAAAATATTTTTATTTAGCCAAGAGATGCCAACTGTTGACCCAAAACCATCCTTGAAAAGAAAGTGGTTTGCTTTTCTTGCTAGTGAAAGACCATAATTCTGGAAATTCTCCTGATAATATCCTGGTTTTCGGATGGTGTATGGTAAAAACTGAGTCCAGAGCATTATTTCGAAAAAATCTGGCCGACCTTGACAACTCCATATGACCAGTTCGCTGGTAATATCTTCTACAATATTCGTTCCAACGCTAATCGATTTGCTGATAGTATGATTCTACGAGCTTTCGTTACAACTACGGTCGATTCGCTGCTAGTTTTTTGGGCCAATTTTATTATATCCTACGTAACCGTATTCTGGGTTAAAAGTTTAAATATTTAGTACCAACCTAAGCAGAGATTGTTCTATGGATATTAAATAACCGATAGAACACATAAATGAATATATAACAACCATGAAACAGGTATACATATCATATTCCTTTAACTCGAAACAGTGTATCACATAATAGCCCGTTAATACGAATGTGTAGAAAATTTAACCTTATATGTAAAGACCTTGACATATTCCATCAGAACTTGAAAACATTTCTAAAAAGTGTTCAGACAATATTGGTTTGCATGTTTTTGGTTAATAAAACAATGATATTATATTAAACTAGCGACCCGCCCCGGCTTCGCACGGATGCAATGCTCTACTATATTATGCATGTATTATACATATAAACCTTTCTCTTGAATTACTCTATCTATTAAAAAAATCGCAGCAAAATCCGTTGCGTAGTTTTAAAGATTTAAGCATACATAGGGATATAGGGACAGCGAAAGTGACTTTGTTTTATACTATGTAGTGAAGTAACAAATTTGTTATACTAAAATATTTTAATGTTGTGCTCGGTTGTTACTGAAATACAAATTTAGCAATATATAATAGGTATAAATAAGTAATTGAATCTTATGATTTGTATTTTGTTACCGTGCCAAATAAATAAAATACCACAAAAACATATTCACATTTAAACTAGGGACTTTGGCGTTGAACCAAGCGGCCATTCCAATATAATATATATTCCCAAAAGCTGGATCCCAGGCATTTTTGTGAAGGAAAACACTTCAGGAAGAACAGGCGATCATTGAAAATGAAAATGAAAATAACTTTATTCAAATGCACTTAAAAATAAGTAGTTTTTAATCGTCCAACATTTTTTTCCTACCACCCATTCAGGACGTCTTTTAACTGACAAGAAGAATGGGCGCAAGAAACTCGTCAGCTTTAACAGAAGTAACGACATTTACAATATAATACGTCGTCACCATACACAATCCATAAAAAAAAAATTTGTTATGACAATACTAATAGTGTTATGATATCATTATTTGTTGTTTCGTTGATTACAACAAAGTCAACAAGTATCTGTGCTTACCTAAAGTAAGTATCCCTGAACATTGCAATAACATACAGGGAATAAACGACAAATTTAAGAAAACAACAAGATTTATGTTTAATATTAGTCAATACTGAATACTGAAGGTTAAAGCAGACCCATTTCCTAAGGCAGCACCCGTTCACGAGCATGACGCATGATACAGCCATCGCTTCGCTCAACCATATCTTAGGGAACGTAACGATCCGCACCACATGCCACCACCCAAGAAATGTATTAAGAGAGCATGTCATACTTTTAACTACCAGTAATAAATTAGTTTAAAAAAATTAACAAATGCTAATGCTGTATGATACAACCTGTAATAAATAGTATCATGTTGAAATGACAGATATTACTTCCATGCATCGCGATCTATTAAATAGTCGTTGACCTTGTAATAACCTTTGGACATGAGCTCATTTTTTACATAAATTTTAAACTTATGATAAGGCAAATCTACTATACATTGTGGAACTTTATTAAACAGTGCTATACCTCTCCCCAAGAAAGAGCCTCCTGTCTTTTGAAGTCTAAATCTTGGAACGGCAAGTCTATTCTTATTTCTGGTATTAAAGCAATGATTGTCGCTATTTTTGACAAAAGTATTGTAGTGTTTTCGTACATAAATTATATTCTCATAAATGTACTGTCCCGCCACAGTAAGAATATTAATTTCCTTAAAAAAGTCTCTGAGAGAATACCGAGGCCGAAGGCTGTATATTGCGCGGACAGCTCTTTTCTGTAATACAAAAATGCTTTCAATATTAGCAGCTGAGCCCACCATTGCCACCCATGCGTAAGTAAGATTGGTACATGTACTTCGTTCACCCATCTTATAACAAAAACCTTTTTTAAAGTTGCTTAGAATTCGTAATCGTAAGATCGAACACGCTATTTAACATTATATATAACACAAATAATTATAAGATATAAAATACGCTTGTAAAAACAACCATTTCTCCGAGCCTTCAGGGAATTGAACCCACGACCTTTCGCTATCCGGGCGTACTCTGACCGCAGAGTTTCTAAAATGCTGGCACACGCATCGAAATTCACAAACATATTTCATTTTCTACTTTGAGCTTATATTGTTTCATCAATGTTGAACGCCTGTACTTTTAACATCGAAAGAAATCTTTTTTTCAAATATTAAACATGCGATTAAGATGATGCCAGCTGTAATACTTTATTATATAAAAACTAGCGACCCGTCCCGGCTTCGCACGGGTGGACAAAATTCTTTAATTTTTTTCTAGCATTCAATATAGCCTATGACACTCAGCAATAATGTGCCTTTCTATTGGTGAAAGAATTTTTAAAATCGGTTCAGTAGATCCCGAGATTACCCCTTACAATTTAACAAATATACAAACACACAAACTTTACTTCTTTATAATATTAGTATAGATATATAGTATTTTAAATCTTATAGAAATAAGGCCTTGTGAATGCAAAAAATAAAATAAATATACAAATAATTATTCTGTATTAACCCAACCAATTTCACATACAGTTACAAAAAGCTTTATCGGTAGAATTTTTCTTATTTTCACTGAAGACATTATAATGATTCCATGAGTAATTATCGAATCGGATATCGTCGTCTCCGAGAACTTTTTACTGTCGTGTGAATATATTTTCTGGTTTAAAAATCGCGCTTACTGTGGTATTTGCAAAGCTTAAGTTACCTATATCATCACTTCATTAATTGATCCAGCTATCTTAATAAGTTGTAATTATATAATACTAGCTGACCCAGCCACACGTTGCTGTGTAATAAATTAAAATAAAACCTATCCTATCTTTTAAGTTAGATCAAATAACAGATAGCTACGAAGTTTGATCAAAATCGGTTAAGTAGTTTAGGATTCCATCGCGGACAAACAACGTGACACGTAATTTATTTATATATTAAGATTACTAGCTGACCTGGCTATTATTTTTACCATATTTTCTACTACGTTCCCAATTGTCAAAATAATATATAAATCAAATTTTATTATTTTGCATTTTCTTTAGTTAATAAATTCTCACTATAATTGCATTGTATACTACTGAGCCTACTACCAGTTTGGAAATGGTTAGGCCATTCTGAGAAGTACTGGCGAAAGAAACTCGGACAGGGGACCGACCTCCATCTTTGCAAGATTATTTTTCAAATGTGTAATATATGTGGAAATGTAAGAACGAGATGAATTAACATTGTAAAACCGTTTGTTTACACCTAATAAATTAAAAAAAACAATAAAGAATTTTCATTCATTCATTAATTCATAAATGAATGAGACGTCAGTAGGTATTCTGTTATGAATAGTCGACAAATGAACTCTTATGTACAGTTATCACCGATTTCCATGCAACAAGATGGCAAAAAGTGTAAAATTATGACGCGTTATTGAATCCATGAACTGTATTACCATAGTTAACTTCAAAAACAGTGTGTTTTTTGCAGTTAATTTTTCAAGAAAATGCTTTTGTTTAGCTTATTTGATTTAATGTTTTAATTTAGGTTCATTACCAATGTGCTTATTAATTAATTTTACAAAATGTTTTTCATTCATGGTAAACTACTCAAAGATTTTTATTTGATGGTATAAATACAAATATTTTTTTATATTCACACCAATAAGCCTAGTCCAAAGTAAGCACTTTATGTCTTGTGTTATAGATAGTGGCAGCGGATAGACAGACATGTGTAGTTAGTAACCGTCGCTAATTTTGATGATTTGTAAAACTTCTGTTGTGAGAAGACACTGATTGCCGTAACACATAAACAATCTTAGCTCGACAGTCGGGGATTTCATTAATTTTGTAAAATATCAATTAGTGGAATAAATGATTATTATGCTTATAGTTTAGAATTGAAAATATCATTATGACTATATGAACTTAACTGACTATATTAATTGAAAATATCACATGTGTGGTACAAACTCTAACAAGAAATCGGTTCTTGGAGTAGTTAGTTCTGCATATCAGAAAAGATTTATATTTTTACAAGCTTCCTGTGTATAGTAGATGTTATACCGCGCACAACTTCACTGTGAATAATAAAAGTTGTCGGATCGGGTGAAATCTCGTTGACAATGCGTTCCCACACGGTGGCGCTGCGATCGACTTTCGTAGAACGACACACGACCGTACTTTCCATTAATTTTGGAGTGACTAACTCGATGCTGATTGGATTACAAACTATCGGTATAGAATTATAAGTGAGAAATGCTTCCGTTCAGTAAAACATAAAATTGTAATTTATAAATAACTAAAAAGCCATTTTTAATAGACAATTACTAGCAGAAATCGACTCGGCTCACAAGTGAAGATTGCGGGTTCTTTCCCCGCCTGAAATTTCATTAAAATTTTTTTGGCAAATACTTATTTTTTTAGTTGTCTGTTGCTTTTTGCTCTCAATCAATATCTTTTTAATAATAATAATTCCTACAATCACACATATTAGCCTAGCCCAAAGTAAGCACTGTAAAGCTTGTGTTATGGATACTAAGGTAAGACCATGAATGTTACAGAGTTTCATGCAAATAATTATAAATAGGTACCAATGACTCAGATTCAAATGCTTTTATACATCATAAAAACATATTCTTCTTATAGGACTCGAACCCAGGACCATCGTCGGTGTGTAAGTCAGGATCGCTATCGTTTGGAACTTTTAAATTGGAATTGAATCTTCTGTTCTTTTTTTGTCAAAAAAATATAAATGCATATTCCGACATGCCTGTTGGGTCCACAAGACATAGAATATATATTCTTTCATGCCGTAAAATTATATCTGTATTATGTACAGTTATGAGCAATACACGGTAGAACTATGTCATATCACACAAATTATATTTTTTTATATACTTTTGTCTCTTTGCTTTCAGCCGTTTTAGTGTGACATGGTTCTACGGTGTATATATCTTATTTCTCGTAAGTGTACTATGATCAATGATAAAGTTAATAAATCTATGATATATAAGCTCGCGTTTAGTTTTTATTTTCATTGACGATCTCCGGTATTCATGGTAACGAAACTTTGAAGTCCCGGGTTTGAACCCGGTCGGGTCAATACAGTAAAATAAACTTTTATATTTGGCTCGGGCCAAAGTTGTAGGCATGGCATTGTTTCTGAAAACCATAACACAAGTCCTTCAGTTTCTTAATTTGGGTTCCAAAAAAATATGTAATGTTGTTTAATCTTATTAATATATTGTATTATTATTTTTATTTTATTTGCATATCGACATTAGGTATTTTTAAATTATTAATAACAAATTTTAATAAAATTTGTATGCGTATGTATTGCGTTTTATAATAAGGTGCCACATCATGTAACTGAAATGCCTTTAAAGAAATTTAAAAATTGATAATTATTTTAAAGGGAAAATGGCGATTTTGTAAAGTTAATTGTTCTAATCCATTATTACAAGCGCTAGAAAAGTTTTTTCAATTTAAAAAATCTGTAATACGTTAAAGGGAGAAAAAACAGACCTTGCAGAGTTTCCCGTGGCTTCTTCTCGAAACAAGATCTCGTAGGACTTACGAAGCCATGGCGTAGCTTTTTAAATGCTCATATTGATACAATTTTTTTATTGTAAACTAGCGGTCCGTCCCGGCTTCGCACGGGTGGACAAAATTCTTTAAATTTTTTCTAGCATTAAATATAGCCTATGTTACTTAGCGTGAATGTAGTTTTCCAATGGTGAAAGAATTTTTGAAATCGACTTAGTAGTTTTTGAGTTTATTCATTGCAAACATACAATAATACAAAAATAAAAATCTTTCCTCTTTGTAATTGACCGCTATCTTGCCTGATGGTAAACGATGATGCGATTTAGGATGTGACGCGTTACTATTAAAGCGACCCCCACGACCAGGGAGTTCGTAAAACACAAGTTTGAAGTAAATTCTTACGAAGTCTTCAACTATCGCTTAGCACTATGAAATAGCAGTTAACAACCGACGCATGCGACGCCAGGCGATCGGTTACAGATCGTTATCGTTATAAAGATACCGTTTAAACGATTATCGTTTAAATTAATGAAGCTCGCCTTACGTTGTTTCCTGAGACCCAAGTGTTCTCGCTAAACGGATATTGAATGACACCGGCTTCTAATTTTGCAAATTCCTCACATGCAAACTGTGAAATATTACGTAGATACGTGGTTGGTTCGTGGTAATTGAGAAATAAACCTCATATAAGTTCGAATATATAAAACTCTACTATACAAAGACAAAACTTTGTGTGTTTGTCACCATATATAGTTACCATAAGCCTAAAAATAACAGTTTTTATAATCAATTAACGTTACTATAGCAACGCGTGGCGGGGTCATCAATTAACGTTACCATAGCAACGCGTGGCCGGGTCAGCTAGTATTATTAAAATTATTAAGTTTGCCAACGATCTGGTGAAGGTCACTTGAACGCACAGAACCGGTCGTTGTGAAGATCCACTTGGATTTGGCTAAAACAAATGAAGTCTATAAACCATCTTAAACATAATATATTGACGACTATTTGGTGCAGCAGTAGCGATGTTTAAGCATCTACGATCCTGAGTTTGAGTCCCAGAATTGGCAGATGTTTGTGTATTCATTACACTTGTACCTGAGTCATGGGTATTTATATATATTTCTATTAATATAACTTATTTGTGTATCATATACCTACGTTTGTCTATCCGTTACCCTAGTATCTATAACATAAACTTTACATTGCTTATTTTCGGGTAGGCTAATTGATGTGAATGTAAGAAATATTTTTTTTTGTTAAAATATTAGAGTAATATAAACAGATATATAAAATATGAGATGAAATATTTCATCTTATATTCAGAAGGCAAGCAAAAATTTATATAAATCAAACGGTATAGAATGTATGTTTAATTATTTATTTATTTACAACAATTATACTGGTTTTATTCCAGTTACATATTATTTTATAAAAAAAAACACTTTTTATTTTAATCCAATTAAATTATAATAAGACGTTCTCTCCTCCCTCAGTTGCTATACCCTGCTGGGTCCATAATGTTCTTTTTATAAAATGATCACCTATGTATTCACTTTATGGTATGCAATAAATATTGAATATTGAAATCAGCCTTCAGGAGAGAGTTCTCTTAAAAGAACTCGATCGCTTTATTGGGAGAGTACTCTCCCGGATAATTTTTTCTCTTAATATTTTTTTAATTATAAGCTTTATACACTCTATGCTAAAACCAAGTTTTATTATTTATAAATCATAACATAATTATTTCTCCCACAGCATGATGGACTCTGGAGGAGCAGGGATAGCGGAATCCCCTCCCACCTACCACCGAAGCTACGAGCAATACGTTCAAGGAGGTGTTGAGAACAGCACAGACTCCGCCCAAGATCAAACCAGCCCAGACCTGGTTGTCTGGTCAGCTCTACCTTATGGCCTAGATTATAGAACTCAATATGACTACAGAAGCCCGTATGATACATCGAGAGAGTACTCCAATCAGCAATACGCGAGAGCACCATTCACCACGAAGATGGGACAGGCGAAGGCTTTGAAAGAAGCTAGGATACGGAGGCCCATGAATGCTTTCATGGTATGGGCGAAGGTTGAGAGGAAGAAGCTAGCTGATGAGAACCCTGATCTACATAACGCTGATCTGAGTAAAATGCTAGGTAAGTGATTTTTTTCTCATTTTAAACCAAAATTTGTGTCAAAAATATGTAAAATTATAATTAGGCGTTTAACAGAAAAGAGTTTTTTATATCTTTTAAAAAACAAAAATAATAATGTAATTATTTGATCATAAAGTTAAAGGAATGGTGGCGCCAGTTTCTTCTTTTTTTTTGTGTGGCAAAGGTCCACATACTTCCGAAATCTTTGTTGCAAGTATTTTAATAAAAAGTTTTTCATCCCACCTAATTAAATATCTATTTTAATTTTACAAAAGATCCTCAAATGGATCTTTATACTCATACTTTAGTTAATGGCTGTAATTAAAATTCTTCTTTTAATTTTTTTGTTTAACACAACAGCAGAGTCACTGATACTATATGTAAATTCTTTTTTTATTATTCCGATACGTAATAGTCATTACAAAAAAATAAGTACCACAGAATTAAATCATAAATTTAAAAAACAAGAGCCTAATCTTAAATAAGTACGTGAAGCAAAGAATAGAGGTTTTAATGCTCAACTCGCATCGCATCAATATTCAGTACAGTCTGCGTGAAATATTACTATGGAATTTTGTATAACTAGGCGATGCAGCCGCTAAGCATAAAGCTTCGCTAGTACCATATATTTAAGCGGAGCGTAATACTAAAACAAAAATTAAAAATATAATGTTATGTAAATTTTAAAATTCTATAAGAAAGAAAACTTTCAAATAGGCGCGCTTTTTTTCAATGGGAAATCCCATAGAACTAATGTTTTTTGTTCCTAACTTTTTTATTGTGTTGAATTTCAAAATTCAGGTCCGTCACAATCTGGTCCTAAATATGTTGATTCGATAATAACACAAAAATTATTACAATCGTTTAAGAACTCTGGAAGTTATGACGTAACAGACACTTTGACTTTGAAGCTCATCCATGGGAGCTACGCTCGCTTCACTCGCTTCGCTCCAATAATGAATAGGCAGATAGGCTAGGATAGGATAGAGTGGTGATTCCTAAAAAGGGACCCACAAGGCCAATGAAGGTATAGCGGTTAGTAGGTATACCGGTGGCGTCACACGACTCGTCACATAGTGACGACTCCAAAATGGTGCCATTGGGGAGGCCTGGACTTGCCGGCGGAGCTGCCATTGCCGCCGCGAGTTAATAAACGTATTTTGCCCTCACGTAAAAAAAGGATAGGATAGGATACTCGGGTACACCTAAGTATCCCCCAGACGGGGGAAACAGTGCAATTCTGATGGTTGGATCACCCATCCTCCGTCGCCTCCGGCGATATAGATTGCACCTTACAAATATTAAATCACGTTAAATTAACATGATCTGATTTGTTACTTAAACATTCAGCCAATTGTGAATAGTTTTTTTATAATATATATATATTTTTTTATTTATTTAAAGAAACAAACAGCATGTTATAACACAGTTGAAACCTTAGAACTAAAATAGTACATTAGCCTAATTAGTTTCCAAAGCTAGTTTTATAAACATAATTTAGTTGAACAAAAGTATGTGCGAAAAGTGATTTTTTTTTAATTTAATAAATTTTACATAAATACCTAAATTTTGAATGTTGATTCACAATTTAGTGATTATTTCAATGACATTTGTGCATTAAGTTTTTGACCAAATATCAATGATGACACTTTATGAGACATTTCAAGCTTTTTCCGTATATGAATAATTATAATGCGCACGAAATTAAATAGTGGGTAATTAGATGCAACAAAAGAAACTGGTTGGGGAAAAATAAACTTCAGAATACGACGTGAAAATGGCAGTTTATAAGTATTTTAAGCTGTGACAGTTTTAAGCGTCATAGATTAAATAAATCAATATGCAATTATTATATTTTATTTTTTGCATTACAAGGTCGTATTTCTATGAGATCTAAAATACGTACGTGCTAATAGTATTTTAATTAGAAATAATTCTTAGTAATTTTGACGCCTCTGCCAGCATTTTGGTAGCTCAGCCCAGGTCTGAATGTTTTCACTTCAAAAAATAAAATGCAGGCGGCTCACCGGACAAAGGGTATAGGATATACATATTGAGTCATATAACGAAAATATATCATAAAATTTGTCCCAAAATAAATGTACAGAGAGAATCTACAGTTTTGTAAAGATAAAATTAGTTATAATACACAGTACAATAGTTTTGTAGGGATGTTGAAGCAATACACAAGTGATACTAATACCCTAACCGGTTCTTAGAACAAAAAAAACTTTCAATATTAAAACAGGATGAGTCAGCACGGGCGTAATTTGAAATTCTAATGTCCAAAACAACGATTGAAATGCATTTATGTGCATATAATATGACGCTGTGATTTCGAATATGATGTTTGAAGGATTGGATTTTAAGTGGCAATATAGCTGACGACCGTTTGGTGCAACGGTAGCGATCATGCCTTTCAAACCGACGGTAATGGATTCGAATCCCGGAAGGGGCAGATGTTTGTGTGATGAATACGAGCATTTGTACCTGAGTCATGGGTATTTATATATATATTTCTATTAATATTACATATCTATGCATCATGTATGTATGTCTATCCGTTACCCTAGTATCCATAATACATGCCTTACAGTGCTTTGAGCTAGGCTAATTGAGAGTGTAAAAAATATTTTTATTATCATATGTGCTGGGATATTAACTTCTTTCATTTTATTATTGTCACGCTAAATTATAGATACAATTTTTAATTTTTACACTTTTGTGTATATGGCATAATTAAATAAAACCATTTTTAAGTTTATTTATGTTTTTTTTAGTCCTTGCTACGATTTGAGGATTATATTTAAAATAAGCAGGAATAAACGAATCATTGTTCCGGTAAAAATAGTTTTATAAAATTAAAAAAAAATCATTGGTTCAAAAGAAAATAAAAATCAGTTAAAGTTAAAATGATTCCTTTGCACTGAAAATGTTTAGTTGAAATAAAAAAGCAGAAGAAATGTTTAAAATAATGCTGTTAGTTAACTTAATTTATAAAACTTGATGATAGTGAATGATTGCTTGTTATCAACATTAATTATATTTTCAAATATTAATATCCCAAAAGGATAGAAACTCTATACAAAGTTGGGTTAAAAACCATGTTTAAAATATAAAATATTTCATATTTGAATAACTTAAATAGTTCCCTTTAAAAATTGAAGAATGCCATTTTATTTATTCTATCACGGAGTTTATTAAATATCCGTTTTGCCATACAATACACTTTTTTAGAAAACATAGTTAACCTTCAACTAGGAATATGTAATTAAATTACAGTTATTAAGAGAGAAAGAAAAAAAAGGTATAAAATAAACAGTTATTTCTAAGCTAAGCTAAGCATTACATCGGTTTTTTCACTTAAAATACTGTATTGTTATTTTTCTTCAAATTTAAAATTCCTAAATCCAAAAATATCAAGGTCGGAAGTCAAGACGGGATTTACGATGGAGCGAGCTAATTTAGAAGGTGCCTATTCACCCAGATCTTTTTTTTGATGTGTGATTGTATAGTCGAAGATGACCTTAACATCGATACCGGGTTTTGGGACGGCGCAATCCTTAAATGGACTTCAAGCCGAGAGTATCGAGCCACTATAGTGGTTTTCTAGATGGACAGCATCTCTCATGAGGGAGTCTTCGAATCAGAATAGATTCACTACAGTGCTCTAGCCAGAAAGGGATTCCAGGCTCTGAAGACGGATGGGTTATAAGAACTAGGAGTATATTCACCCGGAGCATATAATGCAACATTGTGATTCCACGTTGATTTTTATCTTTTATCTATTTTTCTTATCTTTTGCATTACGATATTGCTAGTTCAACGTACTGACTCAGAAACATTCGCATTTGTAACCTCTCGAAGCAATAAGTTGTGAAACTTACTCCGATTTCTATTACTACCATAAACGACCTTAGTTGGTACTGTCTACCACACCAACGGTCTCGGGTTCGTGTCCTGGTAGGTAAATGTTTGTGTGATGAATAAATTATAGTCAAAGTAATATATAATCAGAAATACAGAATTAAGTACAAATGTTCGCATTTATCACACAAACATCTGCCCGAACCTCGAACACTTGAACAGACTTTGCGAAAGGCAGGGTCGCAACCATTGTGCCAAACCATCAAATTAAATGAATTAAATAAAAAATGTCAAAGTGAAAATGTATTAATACTGATAAAAAACGAAAAAGCATTTAGTATGTTGTTTTGTCTCATTCTTTCACGTTTTAGTATATTTAAATTGTATCAATTGTCGTACTAGTGTAACTTTCACGAAACAACACTGGTGGATATGAACTTCATACCGTGAGTAATACAAAACGGAATCGTCGGTGACACAAGTGATTAAAAATTGTAATTAATTTCTGATAATATTTATGAATACTAGGCGATGCAGTCGCTAAGCATAAAGCTACGCTAGCACCATATATTGGAGCGGAGCGTAATACCCAAAAAAAGAAAAAACATTTTTTTTAGAATTTTTGCGAATTTCATAATCGGGGCTCCGTCACAATCTGGTCCTTAACCTGTTGATTCGATTCCACACAAAAAAAAAATGAAATCGGCTAAGAACTCGGGAAGTTATGGCGTAAGAGACATTGCTCCATTGAAGCTGGATCAGCTTCTTCGCTCGCTTCGCTCGATCCGCTCCAATAAATTGCCGTGAAGCTCACAAACCAGTTTTCATCATCATCATCATCACTACGAGGTGGGTTCCCGGCTGAATCAATGTAATAATCGATCTTTTCTGTCAAACGTACACCAGGATTATAATAACCAATCACGTTGATGCAAATAGCTGTATGTTGACGACTGCTAAAACTAACGTACTAAATAATCGCGTGCCGCTTACCTATGAGGCACCTATTCACTCGAGCCTTGAAGACCTCTAAACTTTATTTGTCATTAAACACGGACTCGAGCAAAGAGTTCCACTTTGACAGGTTTTACGAAAATAACTGAAATTATTTTATTAGTAACGTGGACCAATAATTAGACCGGTCATCCAAAGGTTGCGGGTTCGATTCCCGCCTGAGAATTTACTTGTGAGCCAAGTCGATATTTTCTACTTTTTTTTCTATTTAAATAATAAAGCATATACAATAGGGTTGAGTAATACAAAAAATATATGAAAATCATGACTCAAATTATTCGTTATAGCATTTGCCATTTTATTATTTCTTTGTTAATTTGTGGGCTAAATTGGTTTCAAACATGTTTACAGTTAAGATAACAACAATTCCATCTATATTTTTTTTTTAGTCGAATACTCTATTAAATTAGTCAATGCATGATCACTACGAAAATCTAATAAATAAAAATGACTAGACACGAATACCTTCATATTGTTCTAACGACCAACCTTTTCTCTTATAATTAAACCTCAATCTTAACAAAAAGAGTTTTAATTGTCACAAATAGGTCAATCTAACGGTCCATATGCCTTTCCCGCGCAATGGTACCAGAGGTTAGATATGGCAAGTCATTATAACTCGGCGTGGGTGGCTCGATGCTATCGCTTCTAATGAAATAAAAGTTGTATAAAAAATAATAAAGTCAAGCTTGTAACCCGTAAATAGTGAGCATAGATTATAAACTTATTTGTAGCAGACTTTTTAATCTGTGTTCAAAGACCCCAAAAAGATACCGCACGGCAATATCAAGTTATCCGAATGGCGCCAAAAACTTGTTCTATTTTTGAAAAATGTCGACATTTAACTTTTTTAATTGCATTGCGCAGATTATAATAACGTTAGTACTAGGATGTTTTTCATAATAGATGTTGGGTTTATATGGAATATACTGCGTTATTCATGCATAAACTATGAGTAATAGTCTATAAGTATTATCGGTCAACGCGCGGGATTACCAGCGTGTGACAGGGTAACTGGAGTAGGTATATGATAAAAGGCCTGAAAATAATTCCAATGTACGTATGGTAAAAAATAGTTGTGATTTTTCTATTGAAAAGTTTTTTGAAAACGGACGAGTTATAAACATTCGGAAATGTAGAAGCAGAGAAGGAGTTGCGCATTATGAAAGATGTTGAGAAGCATTTGGTGCGACAGGTAGGAAAAGCAACCAAGAAAGGGTGGTAGCCCGCAGTGCGTCTGAATATCCGTAGAAAAAGGGATATGGCAGTATGAGCACATGTAGCTCCCGAGCCTACTCTCCAAAGTACAGTCTGTAGAAGACTGACAGACAGGCTATTAAGGTGTACAGCTTGCCCTTGCATTTCTGTCACTAATAAGCCTCTCAGCTCTGCGCAGAATAGTGTTGTAATTAATACTTACGCACAGTAAATAAACTAACCTAGGGTTTCTGAGCTCGGTCGAGTTAGTGCGCAATCCTATGAGTTCCAGCAGCTACGAGCAATCATAGAAATCAGAATCGATAGTAACAGATGCACTCAGATTATGTAGAAAAAATCGTTTTATACATTGACCAGACCTGGAATTTGAAATTAGAACCTCAGTGTTTGTGTGATGAATACGAACATTTGTAGCTGAGTATGCGATGATGATGACCTAATATCTATCCGTTTACCTTACTTTAGACTAGGTGTGATTTTAACAAATATTATGATTATTATATGATTAATTCATAATATACTCTATTCTTAATACCCCTTACTAGCTCTCCCAACTGACTTTAAACACCAAATACAGTGCATGCAGATCCAATAAAACAAACTTTTTTGCTCTACAGGTCTATAAGAACAATATTTCCTATTTTAATCCCGTGGTCAGGATAACTCGACAGTACAATAATTGGGCAAAAAATAGCATAGATCTCGATGTTTTTGCCCCTAGTATTAGTGTATATATAAAAGAACTCAAAAATGTCCTCTACCCTACAGCTGATAGTTTGAACTCTGCAGATTGCTGAGTAATATTAGTCTATGAAATCAACTTCTACTTGTAATTCTATTCTTGAATAGAATAGAATATTTCTTTATTGCCGTACTGCGTACAGTTTACAGATTGAAATGCGATAGGTTTACATAAGTAAGAACAGTATACCCACACCGGGTATGCAATGTCTAAGTTCCTTACAATATATTAATTTAAAACTATTTATGAAACATTTATTAAACTACTTTACAATATTTATCACTAATACAGATTTTTCATAAAATATTTGGTACCTATATAACGCGCAAATTAAATTATATTTTAAATGCATAATATTAATCCAGACTGTAAAATACATTTTTAATTAACCACTGTTATAATTTAATTTTAAAAATGGGCAGATCAAGAACTTTTATATTTGAAGGTAAACGATTGAAGACCTTTATGCTTGTATTAAATGCACTATTGTAATACAAATTATTATTTATCCTTGACTAGCTGACCCGGCCACGCGTTGCTACAGTAACGTTAATTGATTATAAAAACTGTTATTCTTAGGCTTATGGTACTCGTAACTATGGTAACTATATATGGTAACTGATATATATACACAAACTTCTTGATAGGTTTTCACTCTACATTGTTTATTAATCTAACGATTTGAATGACGTTGTCATGAAAATGAAAGAATGATATAAACAATATACGTATTAATTATTTAAATATTAGTATTTATCATTGGCGACGATGGAGGAAGTATTAAAGCAACTAAAACGTAACCGTGGCTGCGTCCATGGTGCCCTTACACGTTCGTACAATTACGTAAGTACAAAACCCACAATTTCAAATGAGGAAATATCTTGTCGATTACAAACCTTACAAGAAAATTTAGAAAAATTACGTACATACCAAGATGAAATCGAAAAATATGTTCCAGATGAATGTGTAGATGATGAAATAACATACAGAAATGAATATGAAGAATTGGCAATATTACTGAAAACAAAACTTTACATTTTACAAAGCAATAATCCATCTACATCGAGCAGAAATATCGAGCGCATACCGGAGAATCATAGTCCAAGGGCCAGTATCCCAAAAATACCATTTCAACCATTACAAGAAAATGAAAGTTTCAAAAATTTCATAAATAGAATTGAATTATATTTTAGACTCAACAATATCGAAGATTCTAAAATCAAAACATACATTTTACTTTCATCCCTCAGTCCGAACCTTCATGAACGGACATACAATATATGCTCACCAGAAGACCCAAAGAATATTCCCTTCGATATGCTTAGTCATTTAATTACGGAACATTTTGACCCAAAACCAAGTATCTGGACCTTACAACACAAATTTATAAGTAGAATACAAAAGGAAACTGAAAGCGTTACTGATTTTGCAACAGAATTAAAGAAATTGACCTCAAACTGTGAATTCGAATGCCATCATTGTAAGAGATCTATCGCTGAAAATTTTTTATCGCTTCAATTCCTTCGTGGTTTGTTTGACAATGAAATAAGGACTAGAATTTTACAAGACAGGAAGATATATAAATTTTCTGAACTTACTGATTTAGCCTTAGCAATGGAAATGGGAAAAATTGAAAATAGGGATATGGAAAACACTACACATCATCATGAATCAATTCACAAACTATCTACAAAAAAAAATTATTCGAAGAACAAGACGTCGAGAACAGAACTACACCCGGAACCAATTTCAATTAAAGATTTAAGAGGAAAATGTTATAGATGCGGCAAGGATGATCATAAAGCTACTGATTGTGGTTGCATCAACGAAATTTGCTACAATTGCAAAAGAAAAGGTCATTTAGGCAGAGTTTGTCTTCAAAGAATTAAGAATAGTAAGAACAATACTAATTTACTCAATTTAAATAATTCTTCTAGTGAAGATGATGATAATGTTTGTGACATTAATAATCTTTCTTCAGAAATACCTGATAAATACATCATCACAGTTGATATAGAACAGTCAAAAGTTTCGATGGAAGTTGACACTGGAGCAGCATTATCATCAATATCTTTGAAACAATTCAAAATGTTAAACATCAATAAAAAAATTTATAAAACCAAATTAAAAATGAAAACATATACTGGCGAAGTTATCCAACCAGTTGGAGTTGTTTACTGTAATTGTAAATACCAAAAACAAATGTTTCTCGGAAAACTTTACATCATAAAACAGGATGTTGAAGCTATTTTTGGAAGAAGTTGGATTAAAGAAGTAAATTTAAACTTCGCAGATATAAAATTAATCAACACCGAAAATTTTCCAAAATTACATGAACTACTTAAAAAATATTCATCAACAGTTTTTGAATCTGATCTCGGTAAAATTCCAAATTTCAAAGGACATTTAAATTTAGAAGAGAATACACAACCCATATTTATTAAACCTCGAAGAATTCCGTATGCTTTGAAACAAAAAGTTGACGACGAAATTGAAAGACTTTGTAAAGATGGAGTTATTACGAAAGTAGAACACGCAGAATGGGGCACACCTATAGTTCCAATAGTTAAGCCTAATGGAAGTATTCGACTTTGCGCTGATTATAAAGTAACCCTAAATAAAGTAATAAAAGATGAACAATACCCAATACCTGTTATCGAAGATATATTTTCAGAAATGAATGGTGGTAAGTTATTCTGCACTTTAGACATTAGTCAAGCCTATTTACATATGGAAATGGACGATGAAAGTGCCCACTTACAAACTATTAGTACACATAAAGGTACTTATAAGGTGAATAGACTAATGTTCGGAGTCAAAGTAGCACCCAATCTTTGGCAAAAATTTATGGATAGAATACTTCAAGGACTTGACGGCGTTAAATGTTTTTTCGATGATATTTTAGTACAAGGCTCATCTGAGGCTCAGTTAATGACACGATTACAACAAGTTTTAGAAAAACTAAAAGAAAATAATCTTCGTTTAAACAAAGATAAGTGTAATTTTTTTCAAAAGAACATTAAGTACCTTGGGCATATAATTGATAAAGACGGTCTACATAAAAACAAGAATAAGATAGAAGCAATTTTGAAAACAGAACGACCTAAAAATTTAAACGAGTTACGATCATTTCTTGGCATGGCCAATTATTACAACAAATTCATTCCTAATTTAGCTACGATTACCAACCCGTTAAATGAGCTACTTAAAAAGAATAAACATTTCAAATGGACGGATGATTGCCAAAAAAAGCTTTGACAGTATAAAGAATGAAATTGCAAGTGATACAATATTGGTTCATTTTGATCCTTCAAAACCTATTACTTTAGCAACAGACGCATCGCCATTCGGCCTTGGCGCTGTTCTATCACATAAATTTAGTGACGGGTCTGAAAGACCTATAGCATTTGCTTCGAGAAGTTTAACCAATAGTGAAAAAAATTATAGTCAAATTGATAAGGAAGCTACAGCTATATACTGGGGATTAAAAAAATTTTTTTACTACTGCTACGGACGAAAATTTACTTTAATCACCGACCATAAGCCACTGACTACAATTTTTCATCCAAACAAAACACTACCCACCATGAGTACAATGAGACTTTTCCATTACGCTCATTTTCTATCTGGATTTAACTATGAAATAACATACAGAAGATCAACTTTTCATTCAAACGCAGATTTCCTATCTCGTTTCCCTGTAGGGAAGAGCCATGAAAATAAAACAGATCAACATTCGATTTTTCAAATAGAGCACATAAAGCACTTAGCAATTACACCTGAAATTATAGAAACAGAAACACTGCGAGATAACGAACTGAAACCATTGATTGACGTATTACGTACCGGTAAATCTTTGGAAACTCTTGGGTACCAAAATAATGAACTGACTCTACAGGGAAATTGCATTCTAAAAGGAACTCGTGTCATGATCCCACAAATATTACAAGATAAGGTACTAAAGGAACTACATATGGGACATTTAGGAATTTTAAAAATGAAATTATTAGCCCGTAGTTTTGTTTATTGGAAAAACATTGACAAAGACATTGAAAACCTTGTTAAGAAATGTCGCACTTGTAGACTGCAACAAAACAACCCAACAAAAGTACCGACTCATCATTGGGAAGATCCTGTGAAACCGTGGCAGCGAATACATATTGATTTTGCTGGACCTGTTATGGGACATCAACTTTTCATCATAGTTGACTCATATACAAAATGGGTAGAAGTATTTCCTACAAAATCGACCACTAGTACATGGTGCATTTTAAAATTAAAAGAATTATTTTGTAATTTTGGCATACCTGATGTTCTTGTCTCGGACAATGGACGTCAATTTGTATCTCACGAATTTACCGATTTCTTGAAACAAAAAGGAGTTATTCATAGAACCTCAGCACCATATCATCCGTCAACTAATGGACAAGCTGAAAGATTCGTTCAGACCATTAAAAAATCTCTAAAAGGTATGGGACACGATCCAGGAAATATTCACGAGAAACTGATTTTAGTCAAAACACTTCTACGCCGTACACCTAATGCTACAAAACAAACGGCTTATGAATTAATGTTTGGACGAACAATCAAGACAGACTTGCACGTACAATTTAGAAAAGAGACCTCGAACCAAATTTATAATAGTACCAGAAATTTACCTAAGAAATTTTTCAACATTGGAGATACTGTTCAGATTCGCTCCTACTCGGGGAGGGGAGAGCGATGGAAGTTTGCGACTGTGACACAACGCTACGGAACTCTACATTATGAGGTTCGAACGGAAGAAGGTGAAATTTGTCGACGCCACGTAGATCAGATGCTACCAGCCCCAAATGTACCAGTCGGTCTTACGTGAAGATTTGCGGGGGAGACCTGATATATATACACAAACTTCTTGATAGGTTTTCACTCTACATTGTTTATTAATCTAACGATTTGAATGACGTTGTCATGAAAATGAAAGAATGATATAAACAATATACGTATTAATTATTTAAATATTAGTATTTATTAGTAACAAACACAAAGTATTGTCATAATATTATGTTCTGATATGCATAGGTCTATCCATATAGTGAAGGTTAAGTTTATTTGGTTTCTCTGTTTACACAAAGCTTTGGATTGCAATTGTGACTCTAATAATGTAATTCTATATGTATTAATCTTTGTAATAATTGTGATCTGCCTTATGTATAAAATAAATATTTAAAAAATCTAAATATTAAATTAAACACAATTGTAAACAAATAGTAAATATAATTCCCCCAAACTTCAGCTTCAAAATAATGATGTTATCCGTTTAAATTAATAATTAAATTTATCAATAAGGCCAGTGTAGTAGTGTCGTCACTAGGGTTTTCCCAGCCGATATCAATTGGTTAATGTCAACAGAACTGACGTATTTAGACAAAAGAAGCGATAAAATACGACTATTTATAGTTAATTATTTAACCGAGAGTTTTTATATCGTATAAAACTGGCGTTAGAAACTTTGAATAGTCAAAAATATTTTTTTGCCGACTATACTTCCCTGAGCTGCATGATAGGATAACTTAACAAAGGTTTATTACAATCATTTCAGAACGCATAGAACGCAAAGATCATGTCGCGATCTGGACTGACAATAATGGTTAATTGTTAATTACTAAGTTTCCAACATGGCAAGTCAAGTTAAATAAGTCTAAATGTCTTTTCGCCTTCTCCTTAATATTCATCAATCATTATATTCATAAAATTAACAACTGAATACCTACGTGGCTGTATGGATTTAGTATCTTTTGCCTCCGCATTAGGGAAAATTTTATCGAAAAACGTAATTACAATATGTGATAATAAATACATCGTAAATGGTCTTGTAAAAAAATACGCATCTAAATAATGAATAGTAGTTCTACTGAGCTCCTGTACGCCATTTAAATTTGATCATACACTTAACCTTCAAATACATGCAAACATGACCACGTCTCTTCAATAACCAATGGCCTTGGGCTATCCTTCCTCTATTAATTGATAAATTGCATTCCTTTTAAGGTACCTAATGTCATCAGTGTTACTTTGCGCCTCGCCTCACATATTTATGACGATAATTGATTTCTTGCAGAACAGAGTTGGAGTAGGGGGTATATTATCATTTAAAATAATCAAAAAATCTACAAAAAATAAAAAGATATTATAAGTAGATTCTGGTTTTGAGCCCCAGAGGGGTAAATGTTTCTGTGATGAATACGAGCAGTTGTATCTGAGTCATAGGTATTTATATATTTTCCATATATATTAAATATCTATGTGTCATGTATGTATGTCTATTTGTAATCCTAGTATGAATAATACGAGCTTTACAGTGCTAACTTTGGGTTAGGCTAATGGTGAATCTAAATAAATATATCTACATAGAATTAATATTAAACAACAATGATTTGGAAACAAATGATTTTGCTCAACACACGAAATATGCCTTTGATACGATTTGAACTTAGAAGCATTGGCGTATAGGCACCGGATAGAATCGAAACCATTACCTATATTACACTAACCGACAGTCAATATAATGATATAATAATGGGTTAAACATCACATGAACTCCTTTTTAGGGCTCTGTTTGGAACCCAATCGGTTGGTGTGCCACCTGACCCACGGGTTTTACACCCAAACAATTGGAACTACAGTTTTCAAATTTTCACAGTGATAGAATCTTGTTAACTCAAAGCCATATAATTTTAAATTTAGAAATATTTTCAATTGTTTTTTTTTAATTTATTAAGGGGGCACGCCATGCAGATAAAATTATTTAACTTCCTTTCGACATATGAATATAAAATTTGGTGAAATTGGTTATTATAATGTATATTATACTTACAGATACTAATATATTGATATATTATTTTTTTATAAATGAATTTTTTCCTTGTAAATTTATTACGAAGCCCTAAATGTATGTAGTCCGACACCTACTTGACCGATTATTTTTCAGCTTATGTCTAATGCTGGAGAACAATCTTTCTCTATAGATGAAAATACGGAAGGGAGGATATGACATAACTGACCATGTAAACTGAATACAGAACACTGCCAATATATCAAGGCCATTGTCTTTACATTCCGAAGTACCTACAAAGAAGGTTTTGATCACCCATTACCGATATTGTTAAAAACGCTTAACCACCATAATCGTAAGGCAAACTAGCTAACCGCTCTTCCACATCCTAGACCCCCTAAGATATAAGGATAGGTCATTCACGCGTATTTATTTTTACATAATTTATGTTAAAAGAACCTTAGTTCGACTCTGAAGTATAAGTGACTAACCATCCGAAGCCAATATAGAAATGAGTAATAACGAAATTATTATAATTGTCGGCCATGTCTTTTGAATTGTTTTATATCAACCATCGTTTTTGTAAACCATAATAATTTTCACACATGTGGCGCATCAGAAATCAAAAGCTTAGATAATAAAAATATTTTTTGAGGACCTATGTTATCAATTCCGAAGCCAAGTTTTAACTGCATTCATAGATTAAAAAAAAAACTTTGGGCTTCTGCCCATAACGCCGGAAGAATCACATTAGGGATTCTGGTGTTTTGTTAAAAATGTTGCATCAAATTTTAGTGTATAAGTACAAGTGAATCTAACGTATGCTATTTTTGACAACAGACAAGATTGTAATTAATATTTTATTTATTTATTAAGAAACAAACGGTCATGATTACACAAATGATTATGAATAAACAAATATAAAAAGACCTATTGTTCCATTAATTAATAACAAAAAATCAGTAGGTAACTGAATGAAAAAAAATTAAGTTTGAAAAATTTTGTCTAAGAATAACTAATGAGTTAAGCCAATTGAAGAGACTTAAGTCTATAATAAATATAAAATTACTTGTATACACAAATGCAAGTTTATACTGAAAATAACAATAAAATGAAAATAAAGAGATCTAAAACATATGACCTGAGAACCTCCTCCTTTTTTGAAAGTAGGTTAGTTACAATTTTGTTTATTTTTAAAAATAAACTACTTCTAGACACCAAAGAAGTAGTCAAAAATTAGATATTTGTCAAACATAGGTATATAAAAATGTATTGTGCAGTCAGTATTAAACAATTTTTAAGTGTTAAGAAGATATTAAATATTTCACAAGCTATAGAAACCAATCAAAGTGCACCGTCACACTTTTATAATAAACTAATAGTAAAAATAAAAATTCCATAGAGTTTCCGTTCCGTTTTTAGTATTCCATAAGCACACGCAAAGGAATCTTAACCCTACAGCCGTGGCCGCAGTTATGTGAAGAAATAACTTTACAGTCAATCTTTAAGTGCCTCATTTAAAAAAGAAACTTCAAGAAAAAAAATATCTTTGCACAGATAAAGGCATTACTTATTTATAAATGAGTTCTATATAAAGAGATAATATAATCATTTTGATCCTTACTTAGATAATTGTATGGTTTATGAACTGTCGAGCATTCGTTTGTGACTACATTCTTGATTGTTATTGGTTGACGAGTCATCAGGATGCTTACTGACTGGCTGGTTTTCCTTTTTTTACTATTGAATAAGTAGAATTCTGATCGCTTCTTTAATTTATCAGTGTCAGCATTGAAGATAACAGTCCTTTTCAAGGTAAAACGTACTAGTTCACGCAGATCCAATGTGTTTATCACGCCTTCCGAAAACATGGAGGGGATAGAGCGTTATGATTCGACTTTTGAACTCTATGGTTATATTTACTTTAGTTATATGGTACTCTATATTTTGCTTGAGTCTATGGTTCCTGACATATACTAGGGATCTTCAAGTCACGAGTGAATCTTTTAGGCAAACGCGACGCGTAGGAGTAAGCGATGGTTGCATCATCGCTAACTATTTAATCTCTACTCAATTCTTGTACTTCCTAAATGACACATTTTTCAGGAAAAATCTTTATTCTTATATTTTTAATCTTTAATTCTAAAGCCTTGTTTACGGGATGATTATGTCACCAGCAAAAATGTATGTGTAGACACTGCAACCTGAAATTTTTATTATAACTCACATCAAAATTCATATTCTATTAAAAAAATCTCTTTCCAAAATCAATAATTCTTAAACTAGATAAGTATAACATGTACTAAAAAAGTCTCCACTTGCAAATTAATGTTTATAAACATTAACGCAACACTGATCTTCCCTAGAGCGATGTGTTCGCTAAATAAAAAATATAATAAATAAAATAAATATACATATATAGTTATAGGAATTAATTTGAATTTGTATTAATTCTCATATTTTAAGAAAATGATTAAAACTTAAAATGTTTACTTAACCATGGTAACCGTTATTGAAAATGGTCTTTTAATCAAAAAATTTCTTTATTTAAGTTGTTCAAGTAAACACTTTTCGTATTGCTTTTTGAATTATTGACCTAACATTGAAATTACAGCATCTGTTTTAGCTACGTCGATGTGAAGAGTCAAAGATGGATAATTTACTATATAATAGCTGATCTAGCCATGCGTTGTTGTGTCATACATTAAAATGAAACCTATCCTATGTCCTAAGTCGGAATAAATCAAGCAAAATTAATAATAATTGTACTAATTATCCATGATAAAATAACTTTTGTTATAAAAAAATCAAGAAATTTTTACGTACATTTTTTTTCCTTTAATACAAGATCGGTGCAGGTTTGTACCATCTCGTAAGGGTAGTTATCAGTATTTCCACCCAAGTTTTAGTTAAATTTTTACAAATTATTTTAAATTTACTTTTTAATTTTTAACCGTTATCTGGTTTAAGTGTAGATACTCCTTAAGGTGTTTACACTTTGATTTACGGATTCAATCAATTAAATACTGTGAACATATGTAATTGCCTTGATACATATCTCAATCGATACAAATCGAATGATCGATCGATAACTTATGGATGAGTAAAGCAAATATAGCCATTTTAGAGCGATGTTACATCCTTGTAGCTGTCACTTCTTTAATTAAAATAACGAATTTACATACAAACAGACAAAAAACGTGTACAAAGAATTCAATAATATCTTTAGGTAAATAAATTTTAAATGAAATAAATATAACCTATTTATTTTTATTACTTATTCCTATTTGTTATTCGTTCGGACGTGCTCGTAAAATAATAATAGCGCGCGAAAATTTGAATCCATTCAAAATGGGTATGCCGCTCTCGAATTCTCTCCAGACGGTAAACTAGGGAAATTTCGGGGAACCCCGGACCAATAGACACCCTGTTGTTACCAAATCCATCAAATAATAATTTAAAATGAAAAAACACTTAAAAAGTAGTTTAGAATCATCCAACATTTTTACGTTTCTTAGCTGACAAGAACAACAGACGCAAGAAACCCGTCAGCCTTAACAGAAGTAACGACATTTACAATATTATACATAATACGCAAAATATAATATAACTCAATAAACATAATAATAGTAGTGTTGGTTTAATTGCATTTTTGATTACAACAAAATCAACTAGTATCTATTTTAAATAAGTCTAGGCTGTTTATCATTATCAAACACATA
Source organism: Calamotropha paludella (assembly GCA_927399485.1). NCBI lineage: Eukaryota > Metazoa > Arthropoda > Insecta > Lepidoptera > Crambidae > Calamotropha > Calamotropha paludella. The sequence goes on from OV656822.1 coordinate 3,793,221, forward strand.
TAGTGCCACAAACTTATTGCATCCGGCGGCAAAAATAAGAACTACAAATCACCCATTGACTTTGACATTTCACTCTTCACCACTAGCGTCACCATCAAAATTACAGTTAAGTTTGTCACACAGCACACATGGATGCTTAAATAAATCATATCTCTGCCAACGTGAAATTAATTATTTCGACATAATTAAATGTCTCCGGGCATATCTAACATATTTCCCACCTTATTGCTGTTTTTGGTTCTAAACAAACCGTTTATGGTACGTCCGCTTTTTACTGTGACCCAAATATGGTCACCAAGCGGCTAATATTTATCTTGATGTGACATGCTGTGGCATAATTTTTGTAGCTACTCGAAATGTTCAAAACTGGTTGACACGAGTTTAAAATTGGAAAGGAGACAAGAAGAAAAAAGTTTTCACTAAAATTTTGTAAAAGCATCTTCTCCTTTTTGACCAAGAAACAGGCATATATTGAAAAAAGGAAATTGCTAATTTGATTTACACTGTATTAATATTCCCTTTAAACCCTAGTGGTAAGCTAAACTCTTGTGTTATAAGTGGGTTCACATCCGTTGTACATTGGTGAGGATCCGCTAAGGTTATAGATGACAACTCAACTACGGCTTAAAAATGTTAATAAATGTAAGAGTGTTTTGAACAAAGATTTATGTTATAATCTTAAAAACTAAAAATTCAGTATTAATTTGTCCATTTTCTTTTCACTGTCGACCTCCAGGGGCAGGAAACAAGTTACTCCGCCCTTCCGTCCACAAGACCTACATACTTAAACCAATCTGACAATGGAATGGATGGACATTTACGGGTTGATAATGAAGATGAGTGATATTAATATATCCAATGCCCTCTTCTCTTTTCCCTCCCCCACGACTCCTTCACCCCAACATGTATGGAATGGCATGCCCGAGGAGGGATCCTGGAATATCTTATCGCAAGTAGTTAACTTAAGAGTGCCAAAAATTACATTATTTGTTTAGAGGCTGATATCAAAGACTGTTTCTACCAAACAAAGTTAAAGTACTAATATTCTTCAGTCTTTTTATTCAATTATAACCTCTTCTTAGGAAATAAAAAACAATATTACTTAATAAGTATATAATTACAAATATACAGACGAGATCAACTTTCGGTCTGAGACACCGTTAGTGCATATGTAATGCTTTTGCTCGCGATTATAAAAAACCCCTCTCGCAAACACGAGGCCTACATAACAATCTTAGCAATGAAATCCCGAAAATAGAAAACTAAGTATTAAAAAAAACCCATGCATAACACTTCTGATGCAACCTTACCGCCAGCCCGAGTTGTTGCTTTCCTCACCTTTCAAATAGTACAAAAACCATTCCTATCTAGAATTCATGCTAGACAGCCTGTTTCTATGGAAGTCGTCATTCACGGAACACACCAAAACCATTCCAAGAACCAGAACAGAACAGCCGACAAACAATTTTGTTATTCACCACACGTACAATTTAATAATACAATTAATTCAATTTGTCAGATCTGATAACCGGCACTATGTTACACGTGCTGTTTATAATGATTTTATTTTTATAGGAATAGGGTTGAGAATGCTACGTTTTAGTGTTTTGTTCCATTTGTTCTATTGGTGGATAGCTATAATATATACCTATGTCATACTGGGAGGTTGTCCCAAAGGAATCAAGATCTGCGCAGGATTGATTATTAATTAATATATCAAAGTACGTTTCTAGATGGTTTGAGTAAAACCATATCATTTCCGTGCAAAATTATAGATAGTTTATGAACATTTGTGAATTCAAATTTGTCTAGGAATCTTACGAAATCCAGATGACCTTGATTTCTGTTAAAGATCAATATTGGTCTTGTATCAGATTTTGTATCAACTTTGTCATACTTTGCATTCTTCCTCTGGATGCTCATTCCTGACCTTCACTGCTTGGAGGCAAAAAGATGGCGAGACAAAGTTAGTTCAGTGATAGGGAGTGGATAGAAGTAGACTTGTGAGACGAGTAAAGAAGACGGGAATGTAACAAACTAGATAACTATTAAGATTTGTCATAAAGCATTAAGGCAAAGTTATAATCTTAAAATTAAGAAGTCTTGATAGGAATAGTCAAAGAGTTAGGTTTACGCTGGTTTAAGAATACCCTTTTACTCGAAAATCCTTAACAGGATATGAGTTAAGGGAAGAATACTGTATTTTTTTATAATAGTAAATAGGTAACTGCTTGATCACTATCTCGCTGATGGTAAGCGACGATGCGATCTAGGATGTGACGCGCTTGCCTAGAAGATACCTATTCATTCGTGACTTGAAGACCTCTTAATTGTATTTGTCAGACAACACAGATTCAGGCAGGCAGTTCCACTATTTAGCGGTACGGATAACAAAATTGGAACCGAAACGCTTAGGGCTACTCTTTTGTATATCAACCATATTATGGTGGCGGTTGAAATCGAGAACTTTTTGATTTAGGATATGGCATAGTATTAGAATCAAAAAGTGCTGACTGACGGAACAAACAAGATTTTCAATGGTTAAATATCATTAATATTTTAAGGGGACTAATATTGCTTTATGCCATGTATTGTCAATAGCACCAAATCTAACATTTAAGGATATCGTAAAGGCGACCAATAATAATGGAGATAGTCACCGTATACCTCTCCACAAAATGGCAAATACAAATAAGTTTTTTTGCTGTAAACAGGATGTTTAAAAGCAGCGTTTTAAACTATGATATTTTACTGAAATAACCAGCCTGCCTGCCAAGCGTGGTGCTTATGGCCAAATACCCCCTTTTCCGGGCATAGTTTCGTCCACCAGCAGGCCTTTTATTGGCTATGACTTCTCCTATATATCTTCAGATATAACAATCATCAGAAACATTTGTAACCATCACGTGATGTTAAATGTTAATGCGTAAAACCGGTTCAACAAGCCCTCAATTAAATCCATGTAATTGGCTAATAACTTGGTGCTTAACTTACACACTTAGTGCACCTACGCGAGAATATAATAGACTTGTTAATTATGCAAGCCCTATTGATATAACCGTCGGGTGATGAAAACGGTTATTAGATGTGAATAACGAATCAATTCATTTAAGCATCAAAAATACCTACTGTATTTGCATAGTACTATTAATCCTCTTTGCTCATCCATATTTCGATTATATTGGAACATATTATAACTTGAGAACGTCTTTTTTCCTACCCATCTGCTTTGGACTGTTGTCATCTTTTACAGACAACCTTTTCTTGTCAATTCCTTTCTTGTCAGTCGATAGTTCACTGTCAATTTTGTGACACAACCTAACTCTCCGCGTAAGAAGTAACTTTCAACCATTAGTCTACCTATGTTTCTTGAAGAATCTGATTTGTTCATGTTACTCAAAGCTTTGGAAAAGTCTTTATTTAAAAGCTTACGACCTGTTACTGAATTATTATGAAGCAAATAAGTCTTGTCTAGCATTTTCTCAAGAAGTCAGCAAGCAAGTTTTCAGCAAGTTCCCGCACCAGGGAGTGTCATTTTAAAATGAGACAATTATAACTTACCAAAAATAAAACTAATGAACTTTTATGTTAAAATGACTAAGCGTGTACACAGACATCGGACCAAATATTTTCAACGACAACACATATTAATATTGCATCAGCCATATTGGAATTCTGTGGAGACGTGCAGACTAGAGAAACTCTCACTACCGCGGATGGATAATCGTCTTTCCAGATCTCTACTACAGCTAATTAGAATAGACCTAGGCCATTATAGGCGTCATAACTAGTCATGTGCAATTTAAACAGGTACGTAAAGATGCTATCGACATCTTTTTATGCAGAGGATGCATGGAAGTAGAAGAAACAGCCGTAGTCATAATGGAATGTGGAGGAGTGGCTTACTACCCGGCGAAACATCTCGGCTTACCGAGCAGCTTCTGGGAAATTATAACCAAAATGAAAGCGTTCGCAGCGTCCCTGGCAGATCTAGGAAAGCTGGAATAAGCCAGCCGGCACCATCCCGATGCAAAATCGGCGCGTAAAGCCGTGGAATTGTGAAGACCGCTCTTAAATATTGAAGAAGATGAAAAATACTTTGACATATTTTCATTGATGCGACGTATTGCGTGTATTACGTATACGTGTGCGGAAATGCTTAAGAATAAAATATTAAATTTTAATATTTGTGTATAATAATATTTCTTATGTTCACACTAATTAGCCTAGCCCATAGTAAGCACTGTAAAGCTTGTTTTATGGATACTAGGGTAGCGGATAGACATACAAATATTATTCATAAATATGTTGTATTCATGGAACTATATAAATATCCACTTAGGTACAAATATTTGTATTTATCACCCAAATATTTGCCACTTCCTGAACTCAAATCTAAGACCGTCGGCATAAAAGTTAGAATAGCTACCGTTGAACCAAATGGTCGTCAAATGAATGAATGGATATGAATTAAAGAAGGCACGTAAAATCACAAGTTACAATAAAATTGTCTATTCGATTATTTAAGTTAGATTTGTTTTTGCTTTTCTCTATTTGGGTATAAATTTACGTTTGAATTAGTAAAGTTATTAAATATTCAGAATACTCTATCAAATAATATTCTATCAAATAATATCTATCATACAGCGATTTCATTAATAGATATATTTATAGTGACATATTTTGAGGATAATTTAATTTAATACTGTTCAACTGCATATAAATGTTGTTTAATATTTACTTAAATTCAAACAGTAGCAATTAAGTCGTAATCATGCAGAATAGATTTGAATTATTAATGAAAAATTGAATACTAATGTTCAATTCTGTCAACTTTATAATAAGTGTGCCTAATATAAGGGCTTAGTAAAGAGAATCCTTTTGAAAACTTCAAATCAACACTGAAAAATAAATGCGACAGTTGAGAAAATATTTCAAATTTCGAAGTCTCAATTTCAGTCAAATTTCGTGGTACCAACAGTCAACCTCTAATTAAAAACTGAAAAAACAAATGACGTAAGAGGATGACTACAAGAGAGTTATGACGATCACAGATTAGGTAAGAATATTGCTCCAGACGTGACCTTACTCTGTGTAGTTAATGGTCTCAATTTTTACTGAAACTCAAATGTTCTATAAATAAACTAATCAATAATTATTGCTGTTGTATAAAATCATAATATTTTTTACTTTTTTTAACTGCTATAAGTTTTTTTGACAAGTGCAAATACTCAATGAAGCATCTACTCTAGATTTTGTTTTAAAAGTAACGTTATGAAATAGCCGTCGAGTTGGCATTCCTTATCTTCGGATATTTTTTTATTAATTTCTATACTTTTTATCATCGTTTCAGCCGAAAGACTGTTAGACTGAAGCTTCGCCCAAAAATGGAGGAATTGGGGTTGCCATAATCCCCATAATCTGCTATTATTATGGAGATTATGGCAACCCCCTTCCTGGTATTGGAGAACGCAGTAAAAGACAATCATTATAAAAATGCTGCAGGCCATTTTGTGGTTATTTGGAAATGTCCTTACTACCATCAAGAATAGTATAATAATAAATAATAAATATTTCCTACATTCACACCAATTAACCTAGCCCAAAGTAAGCACTTTTAAGGCTTGTGCTATGGATACCAGGGTAACGGACAGACATACATATATCATACATAAATAAGTAATATTCGTAGAAATATATACAAACATCCATGGCTCAGGTATAAATGCTTGTATTCATCATACAAACATCTGCCCCTTCCGGGATTCGAACCCAGGACCAGGAGAATTATGTCGAATGTTTGTGTGTGTTTTTCATAGAATTATATTACTTAAGTATATTTTAGTCTTCTACAACTTGTTACCAAATTGTGCAGTGCCCTAACATGGCTCATTTGTTTTATTTCATGTAGGTACCTAGTTTTTAAGATCTTTTTTTATATAATAAATAGGCAGTCGCTTGACCACTATCTCGACTGATGGTAAGCGACGATGCGATCTAGGATGTAACGCGTTTACCTAGAAGATACCTATTCACTCGTAACTTGAACACCCCTAAATTGTATTTGTCTGGCAACACAGACTCAGGTAAAGAGTTCCACTCCTTAGCGGTTACAAAATTGGAACCAAAACGCTTAGTGCGACTCTTTGGTATATCAACCAATATAATGGTGGCGTGTATTTGTAAGTCTGATTGTCCGATGAAAAAATTGGGACGGCGGGAAATGACGCATTACGACTTTTACTACACTTTAAGGTGTTGCTCTAGTCTACCAGCAAAAGTCTTGGTTATAACTTTCCGATTTGTGTTAATTAAAGCACTTTCGATTAGGACAACCTACCTTTGACTTCCAAAACTTTAGTACTTACATTGGTATTTCCTGTGAATTTCGGCAAACTTAACAATCAGCATGCCTTATCGTTCCAATGCAAATTTACGAGGCATCGATATATAAAACCTCAGAGTTGAGCACGCGCCATGAGTCACCAACATCAGGGTCACAGCTCATACCAAACTATACTTTGATGTATAACTTCATACAAAAGTATACACGAACACCGCTTACTGAGTTTTGATTGCGTTTCATACACTATTGTAGTAGGATTTAGTGTTTTGATCATTTCACATTTATTAATTTCGCAAATTCATAATTTATTATAATTTTTTATGTATTTATAAAGTTGTGACCGTCCATTTATTTTTTATTATATTTGTACTATTTCAAAAAATTACGCTTTTTGTTAGAATTGATTGTAAAACCGATACCAGTTATCGGTTTTACAATCGATTATATTGGAACTAATTAATACACAATAAAATTGGATGGTGTTTAGCATCATCACATCAGCACAACGATGTCCTGCTAGCAAAGATCTCCGCCAAGGAAATAATGAGTAGTTAGCAAAGTATAAATAATATAAATAAATAATAAATAAATAACTCTCTTTTATTTAAAATGAGGTTAATGTTGACGCCTCGTGCCTTTCTTTGGTGACTTCTATAAAAAATGTAACAATATTAATTTAAATGAATCACACTTTAAGAATACTTATCTTACCCACTGTCACCTGGAACATATCCACACCTGGACATAGTTTCTCTAAAAAATGTGAGGGTCTTGCTATAATCTACACGCATACCAGTTTGTAGTTTTTGCAATCATAATATCCAAGATTGACTGACATAATTCGGGTATTTTGCAGCCTTTTTTGTGGTCTACGAGAAGTGTACAATGATTACCTAAAGTATCATTAGTTGCCTTTGATAGCCTTAAATAAATAAAAACTTTTTGTTTCAAATTTATAAACCCTCATATTAAGTATGTTCTTCTACTCTGTTGGACCACATGCAAAAATATCTGTCATAAGCAGAGATCGGAGTAGGTATATTGATTTGAGGTCAATGACATCAAGTGTATATCTTAATAAGGACACGCCTTCGAAATTTTGAACTTTTATAGTTATTAGAACTTTTTTTCGAGATTTTCAAAATTATTACATAGAGTTTAAGTAGTAATTTATTATGTGAGCTGCTATTACAATATTACTTATGTAATTTTAAGATTTTTCTTTCGAGAAACGTGTTTTCTCGAATTAAAAGTACCTAAGTTTAAACCTTCACGTGTTTGTCACATATCAACTCACCATAGTTTCAAATGAGTCGGATAAATATTATGGGAATACATAGGGACCAAAAAAATCCATCAATAAATTCAATTTATAACGATTTATTATCGTTTTCTTCTAATTTCAACTGTAGTTATTATTAAATCATTATACTACATTTATGATGATTTCCTTAATCTTATAAATAGGAACTTTCCGGAAAGACTTATTTAAGTAAACATATTATTATTGAAGTGACTTTTTTAGCATAGTTGTGATTTGTTAGTCGATGAAACGAAAAAGAGACAAACACAGAAATTTATTAGATTTAACGTAGGAATAAATTAGATAGGAAGCATTATGTACGTCTGTTAATACGTGTTTGTGTGCGCATGCGTAGTACAAAGTTTGAACGTTTTGTATACGTGTACGTATTATTTTTTAAAGGTTTCGCTTGTACCACGTGTGAATTGCACATGTTTTTTTTGTTTATATTATAAATTATTAATTTTATTTGAATAATAATCGAAAGAATATTATGATGAATTGAATATATATGTACATTTAAAAATCTATTTTGTTATATTTTGAGTAAAAATGTTTCTTATTAACAATCTGCAGTACTGCTTATATTTACATTCATCTTTAAAACTTTGACGTTATATTTAATTGTATGCCATAATGGCAGAAACCATCTGAACTATTTTTATTTCACAATAACTTTACTTACCTGTTTCGCAATAAATAATTTTAGACGACCGTTTGGTGCAACGGTAGCGATTCTACCTTACGCACCGACAGTCCTAGATTTGAGTCTCAAAAGGGGCAGATATTTGTGTGATGAATACGAGCTTTAATACCTGTGTCATGGGTAAATATATATATATATATATATATTTCTATTAATATTAATTTATGTATGATATATGTATGTCTAACCGTTACCCAAGTATCCATAACACAAGCCTTACAACGCTTACTTTGGGCTAGGCTAATTGGTGTGATTGTAAGAAATGTAATAATAATTATTAATATTTAATATTTGATTATTGATTTGAAAGGCATGTTCATGTTATGTATGTCATGATGCAAAAACGAAAAATCAATTTACTTATTTCGAACTTAGGTCAAAAGTATCAAGACGTTTCGATCCTTACATGCGCCTACGCACTACGTAGGTTCAACCATCGAATACATTATTTCGTATAAGTAGGCGAATGTACAAGTGGCGACAAATTATTATTGCAGATTAATCGATCCGATGTCTGTTGCGATAACGGGCGGCATTGTTACGGTTTTCTTGAAAATAATGATTTATGAGGGGCGTTTCGTTACATCATTGTAAGTGTTGAGACCAATGTATATGCCATTAGAAGTTGTTCGAGCTCTTTGGATAAGGTACAATGTTCGTTGGCTGTTCTCATCTTGTCGTTTGACATTTAATTTTTTTTTTCGATGTAGAAAACGAACTTATTTATACTGACTTTGGTCTGTGTGTGTGATACCGTCATTGTTTCAGAATTCCATAACACAAGTCAAAGCTACTTGGGTTCAGAATAATATATGTGATGATGTTTAATACTTATTAATATATTTAATTTATAATTTTCCATAGCTAATGGTGGAATATTAAGTTTATTTATTGAGCGAAGCTCTGAAAGAGTGAAGCTCTCTTTTAGGCAACTCACAAATTTCGCTTGTCTCCCTCCTGCTACTTAACAATTCAACCGATTCGAACGAATTTTGGCATGAACATATATGATTATAACCTGACGGACATAGGCTATGTAAAGAAAATATAGACTTTACCATGGAGGAATAATCAGCGAAAGAAAAATTCAAAAGCTGATCACAGCCAAACCGCTGAGACTACATTGGTGGTGAGGTTAGGTAAGGTAGTGCTTCGCTCAGTTTTTGCAAACAGCATTCATTGCAGATGTAGTTTATTTAATTACGATTGCATTACATCTGATATAGATAGGAGTCTAAATACATTTCTTAATATGCATAAGGCTTGAAATAATCGTATGTATTTTGATAGGCACAGGAATAAGGAAGAAAGGGGCAGATATTCGTTAAGTGATACTTTAAAAAAGCTCTTAACTGCAAAATGTTATTACTCCAATGATGAATATTTTTTGACTTCTTCAGACTATTCTCTATAAATCGACGAGTAATAGACAGATTTCTGCGCAAAGGGATTTTTTGGGATCTGGGCAAGAAGCCAAGTCTATGGACACCATAAAGTCCAATATTGGACCATGGAAAATAGACTTTAGAGTAAATAAAGGGGGAGGGGATGGAGGTTCCGTTTATGGTCAAATCGACTGTTTATGATCTATACTTACCAGAAAAAAAATATTTCTTTTTGTGAAAGAAAATTGGCAAAAAACCAGCCTTAGCTACCCTCCTTTATTTATATTGGTCTGAGCTTTTGGGTATTCTGGTAATTTATTGTAAACTTTTGAAGATATTGAATATGGTTCGAAACTATGTAGTTTTAAATTTAAACGTTATTTGCACAATATTCTATTGCGGATTATTATATCGAGGGCAGTCCTAACTTCACATACAAGTTTGTTTTTTTTTTAATTTACATATTTGCATTAGATAAAGGAGAAATTAAGATACATTATAGTCAATTAGGATTGGAGAAGAGGTAATAATGTTATATTATGCAGGGGAACTTAACACGCAAGCTCAGGGAAGTTTGTTGATACTCTAAAAACACAAATCTGTAGTTTGTGTGTTTGTCTGTCCGCTCTTTTTCCATTGTATCAACTAGCGGCTCGTCTCATCTTTGCACGGGTGGACAAAATTCTTTAATTTTTTTCTATTATTAACCATTTTTCCGTTAGCGCCATCTAGCGTCCGGTAAACGAACTACTTGCGGTTAACGCGTTGCTATGGTATCGTTATTGATACAATGGAAAAAAGCTGGAAAAAGAGCGGACAGACAAACACACAAACCACAGTGATCTTAGATTAGAGATTACCGTTACCATAGCAACGCGTTACCATAGCAGCTAGTCTATAATCTAAGAACACAAATTTGTTGTTTGTTTGTTTGTCTGTCCGCCCTTTTTCCCGCTCTTTTTCCATTGTATCAATTAACGTGACCATAGCAACGCGTTACCGGGTCAGCTAGTCCTAATAACTGATAATGTTTTCTGAAGCATGCAAGAGTTTGATGTAAAAACTCTTTGTTCGCCCATCCAATAGTTTGCATAGTTTTAAACCTCCACAATGATTGGCCGAACTCACTAACCATTGCACCATTAAACGAATTATTTATGTGCAATAAAGCATAATTTGTTATTATTATTACGAATGTCTGATCGAAGTTTACGATTTTTATTACTAATTTTATCATCGACCGACACGTCAGATTGTCCATCATCCATTGTATGGACGACCTTTTGGTGCAACGGTGACTATCCTGCCTTTCCCGGCGACGGTCCTGGGTTCGAATCCCGAAAGGGGCAAATGTTTGTGTTATGATTGTATTTTGAGTCATGGGTATTTATATTTACCTCTATGATAATTGTTATATATGTGGTTAGAATGACAATCGTGTGGTGGAACGGTAACGATACTGGCTTTCGCACCGACGGTCCTGGGTTTGAGGCCTGGAGGGGGTATTTATATATCTTCTTAAATGTATCATATATGTAGGTGAATCTGTTACTTTAGTACCCATAAGCATTGCAGTGCTTGCTTTGGGCTGGTCAAATTGATGTGAATGTAAGAAATATTTATTTATTAACTCTAGTCTTACTTTGGGCTAGACTAATCTGTGTGAATGTATATATTACTGTTAATAAGGCGAAATTAGTTACCAGAACAGCAAAAATATAATACTTAGCTTAAATGCTTATATCGAATTTCTAATTGCAGTAAACAGAGCAAAAATATTTATGGTAGTTGATACGGCAATAAATTATAAGTACTTTTGACATGACATACTTTGAGATAACTATAATAGGCAAATTGATTTGAATGTAAGAAATATAATTATTATTGTTTTATGACACGCGTTTCTGTAAATCCTTTACACGATCAGTAAAAAAAATCGGTCACAAACCCGGTCGTGTGAGGAAACTTAAAAAGCTGATAAAGATTATATTATTAATTTGAAATTACATAAAAACAATACGGTAGGTCGTTACGTATCGTATGTGATGTAGTGGGCGTTGACAAACGATCAGCTTACGAATATCGTAAATGACACGGCGAATAAACTTAACTTACAGATAGATAACCTTAATGGTTTTGACCCAAAACTCGGGTTACGTAATTACCATTAAATATTTACTTTAAATTATTGGCAGAGTGACGCAAACTTGAACAAAATATTAGCAAATCAAAAAATAATGTTTATGATATAATATCATATCAATTGTAATATTATTATTTACGTATAAACAATAAGCTTTGCTGGAAAAGGGCAAGACATAGAGATCAAACGACGCATTCGCTTAAAGCGAGGCCACACGATGCGTTAACGGTGCGGTGCGGCACCGCACCGTAAAGAATTCGAGATATAGGGTATAGCACCGCATTACCCCTTCCCGCTTCGTCTCTCAGGTCCCAAGTCCGGCGCGCTTGCGGTGCAACGCCGCACGGCAACATAACGTGTCGTCTGACATGGTATAGTGAATTGTATGTAGGATGACGCAGCGGCACCGCTCATGCACCGCACCGTTAACGCATCGTGTGGCCTCGCTCTTAGGATGGGGAGCGTTTGGTATACTGTCGTTCAAGTGGGACATACCTATGAACCTGAAGCGCAGAGCCTTTGAGCAGTGTGTTCTCCCTACAATGATTTATGGCTCGGAAACATGGACTCTCACCCAGCAGACATTACACAAAGGCAGGTAACGCAGAGGGCAATGGAACGGGCTATGTTGGGTATATCTCTCCGGGACAGAGTTCGAAACACCGAAATGAGGATACGAACTAAACTTACCGACATAGCCGTAGAAATCGCCAAAAGAAAGTGGAAATGGACGGGACACATAGGGTGTAGAACGGATGGAAGATGGGGGAAGAAGGTGCTCGAATGGGGGCCAAGAACTGGTCGTCGGGGTGTGGGCAGGTAGCCGATGAGGTGGATCGACGATCTGGTCAGAGATGTCGGAAAGTTCTGGCAGAGCAAGGCCCAAAACAGGGAAGAATTGCGGGTAATGCAGGATGCCTACACTCAGCATTTGGTGGCGAAGGCTGAAGAAAAAGAAGAAGAGAAGAATACACAAACTTAGTACGAATTAAGAATTGTGAGGCTTGTTTTATGGATACTAGGATGCTGGAAAGTTCTGTTACAAATGATAATGCATTTTTTTAATGAAGTAATGTAATATTACGAAAACTTATATGTACATTTTTATAAAATATTCTATTCGAAATGGCCACCTTTTAGCTTTATACAGGCCTTTAATCTGTCTGGCCTCGAATCTATGGATTTACGCACTGTTTCCATGGGAAACGCCACTGCTTGCTCTAGAGATTTTTTAAGAGACTCGATGTCGCCATGTCCTCTAAAACTGATCATCATTTGTAGTCTAAAGGGTTGAGGTTTGAGCTAGATGAGGACCAGTCTTCAGCTCTTATAAAGTCCGGAACATTGGTTTCAAGCCAGGCTTGGGTAGTTGGTGCCTTGTGACCAGATGCAGAGTCCTACTGGAACGTCCATGGTGAATTATTAAAAAGTGTATTGCTGTTTCACAACACGATCCAAGACTGTCTCTTTATACACTTTGGCTGAAGTTTCCACTCCTTTTCACAAAAATGTAGCTTTGTGACGCCTCTATAAGAAACGCCCCACCAAACCATCACTGAATCAAGATGATGACCACGTTGTACCACTCAATCACGGTGGTCGACATATGATACATAGATAAATATTATTCATATATACTATATATACGTACATATACCCTTGATCCGCAGGACAAAGTGTCACTTTTATAATTTTTTATATTTTTTTGCATTTTCTCAACGCTATCTTATAAGATAAATTATTTTAATAGAAAAATACTAGAAAAAATCGACTCAGCTCACAAGTATATTTTCAGGCGGGAATCGAACCCGCAACTTTTGACAGTCTTGCCCAACGCCCTTATTATTGAGCTACCGAACCTTGTGAACATCCGTTAAAATTTTCTAGTACCTTTCCAATTTTACGCTGTACGCCAGCTTTGTCTCATCAATGAAAAGAACATTCTCTCGTATTCTAATATTTTATCTTTCAGCTGAGCTGATGATAAAAAGTGACACGTAAATTATTTTAATAGAAAAATACTAGAAAAAACTGCTCTGGTTCGATTCCCGCCAGAAAATTCCGTTATAAGCCGAGTCGTTTTTTTATGTGTCACTTTTTATCATCAGCCTAGCTGAAAGACGATAGTCAATCTCAAGTTTTTCAAATAACATCAATTGTGAAATTACTAAAGCCTTACTTCATAAGAAGCTCTTCTACCCATTTAAATATGCCAAATGATATAGAAACCTTTTCGAAATAGTTTTCCTACTTCAAAACGCAAATGTTTCCACTTATTAAAATTATATCTTCCAAGAAATCGGTGACAGCGCCATAACATACGTCAACCACCAAAAGTAGTGTCTTTAAAAGCCTATGACGCCGAATAGGGCCGATCAAAATCCAATATGGCTGCGCGCATTCCGATTGCATCTAATAACCTCAAAATCGAATGCAAACTGGCGTATTGAATAAATGACGCCGCTTCGCTTAACATTCCGGCATGCCATAAGCGAGTGCGCATTTTCATTTGGGGCCATTGTTTCAACAGATATTAGTATTGATTTCAATAAATAAATTAATCGAGTACTCCACGAATAGAGTCTGTTTGGCACGCGTCGCAGGACAATCGATGAATCGATAAGTTCTCGATTGTGTTCATATGGTAAGTCGGGTTATTAGTGATTTTATATCGATTGACTCATGTCGCGTACGTGACGCAGGGCATTAACTTGTGTGTATTTAATATAGTAGACCACATACATAGATATTTGTTTCAACTAGTTTTTATTACATCCATACGTATAATCCAGCCATTTTCCCGCAGAGATCACAGATTTCCACTCTCATCTCTCTCATCAGGCCTTTCATACAAGCTCGTCTTTTAAGGGTACTTTTGACCTGGTCTTTTTCATGATATCTCCTGTTTGGTCAGTCAAAGTTCGCCTTGGCCAGCTTTGTCTGTCTTTACTAACGTGCACATGCACATTTGCCTCAAAAAATTGTTTTGTCAATCTCCTTTGGTCCGTCTCTACATGTCCAAATCTAAGCATCTCTTTTTCTATTTTTGTCACTATATCTTCTACCACACCACTCTCTTATCACATCATTCCTTATTTTATCCATCAAATTTATTCCAGGTATTTCTCTAAAAACAAACATTTTCACAAATCATACATTCATGCTTCTTCTGCCAAACCCAAGAATCACTTCTATATATTAGAGTAGGTACCAACACGCCTCTATGCACAGCTAGGCGGGCCTTATATGACACCTTCTGGCTGCTCATAAAAGCAAAGCCCCATTTACTCGATTTCCTGCATTCACTCTTCAATATCACGTAAACGTTTGTAAACGTTTCCCCAAGGTGTTCAAACTCTTCCACAGGATCCACTTTTTCTCTTCTTATTGTAATAGCACATTTTAGACTTTCTTCTCTTTCAAAAATCATTATTGTTTGCTTTACTCATTCATTGTTATAAAACCCTTAGGAATCTATAATCTAAGAACACAAATTTTTTGTTTGTGTGTTTGTCTGTCCGCTATATTTCCCGCTCTTTTTCCATTGTATCAATAACGTTACCATAGCAACTGATCCGGCAACGCGTTTCCGGGCCAGCTAGTTCCATTTTATAAACACAACAAGTTGTAAATACTTAATCAAATCAGTCACATATATTTAAAATGCAACACAATTTTTATAGGAGTCATTCACAAAAGTAAAAAAAAAGTACTCTGAAACTGCATTTTTATTACATTGGGTGCAACAGCAGATGCCTTTCGAAACGATGGTCCTGAGTTCAAGTCCCGGAAAGGGGCAAATGTTTTTGTGATGAATACGAGTTATTGTACCTGAGTCATGGGTATATTTCTATAAATATTACACATACATGTAGGCATTTAATTAAATGTAAAACTTAAGAAAAAAGTATTTAAATTATCAACGACCTCCGGGTTCGAGTGGCTCGAATATCGAATTTTATGGTAGAGGCCACTCCGAGGTCTGATTCCCGGCCGGGTCAATATAGAAAAAGAAATTTTCTGTCGTGTCGTGTCTGGGTGTTGTGGTACCATAACACAACAGCTTTAGCTCCTTAAGATACTTCAAAAAAATATATGATGTTGTCTAAATCTATGATCTAAGAACACAAATTTGTTGTTTGTGTGTTTGTCTGTCCGCTCTTTTTCCGTTGTATCAATAACGTTACCATAACAATGCGTTAACCGCAAGTAGTTCGTCTACAGTACGCTAGATGGCGCTAACGGAAAAATATTTAATAATAGAAAAAAATAATAATAATTTTGTCCACCCGTGCGAAGCCGGGACGGGCTGCTAGTCTATAATCTAAGAACACAAATTTGTTGTTTGTGTGTTTGTCTGTCCGCTCTTTTTCCATTGTAACAATTTAAGTTACCATAGCAACGCGTTACCGGGTCAGCTAGTTTTATTTATTTATTTAATTAAACTATCTGATATATCCGAATATGGGTACAAGCTTATACTC
The DNA here is from genome assembly GCA_927399485.1 of Calamotropha paludella. NCBI lineage: Eukaryota > Metazoa > Arthropoda > Insecta > Lepidoptera > Crambidae > Calamotropha > Calamotropha paludella. The sequence goes on from OV656822.1 coordinate 3,809,588, forward strand.
TATTATTGTTCATAGCCACGTGTCAATAATTTACAATGTTTAATGCATTATTTAAATTTCAATTGAATTATACAAAAAATTACATATTTTCCTTTAAATTATATATTTACCATTTGACAAACCATTTAACAAAGAATATGAGGATTTAAATTAATTTTGCTTTTCCTTATAAGTACTCAACATATTATCATTGTTAAATACGACGGTTACAGAAAGCAAAGTGCGAAGTTCAAAAAGTCGAATTTTGTGTCGTTTACTAGAAACAAAAACTTTAGTTAACTCCATTCCCATTTCAATATGCTTGTCAGTTAAATATAAAATTTATCACAGGTTCACAATTAACAACTTGTATAAAATTGTAATAATTAAAGTGTTAAATCTATAATCTAAGATCACAAATTTGTTGTTTGTCTGTCCGCTCTTTTTCTCGCTCTTTTTTCATTATATATGCGTTACCATAGCAACGCGTTAACCGCAAGTAGTTCGTCTAACGGACGCTAGATGGCGCTAACGGAAAAATATTTAATAATAGAAAATTAAAGAATTTTGTCCACCCGTGCGAAGCCGGGACGGGCCCCTAGTTATCACTGAAAATTTGAGACAAATGTAGAGTCTATAACATCAAGCTCTACACTTCGACGTTTAATCCTTTCTTGTAATAATAATAATATTTCTTACATTCACATCAAAAAGTCTAGCCCAAAGTAAGCATAGTAAGGCTTGTGTTGTAGATACTAGGGTAACGGATAGACATACATATATGATACATAGATTTGTAACATTCATAGAATTATAGCATAATCCGTGACTCTAGGTGTAAATGATCGTATTCATCACATCACACAAACATCTGCCTCTTTCGGGACTCGGATTCAGGACCGTCGTTGCAAAAGGCAAGCTCGCTTCTGTTGCATCAAAGGGTGTGCAAATGTAATAAAAGTGTTATAACTGTGGGCACTCCACAAAAAAAGAATATGGAAAGAAAGTCGTGTCGTTTCGTGGGACACTGAATAGGAACGAAGTTCCTTATTATAAAAATATTAATTTTAAGTTCTATTTGAGGTTTAAAGAAAATAATTATTCGGGTATACATCTCTTTTACTTGCATTGAATACGAACACTGAGAAGTATTTCCAATAGTACATAAATAGGAAAAAGAGTTTCACAATCTCCTACTAGACGTACAAGATATAAATATTTGACATAAAAATTTAAAATCTAACCTAATGTATGCATGCATGCATGCCTAATGTATGTATGCCTGCATGCCTGCCTAATGTATGCAAACAATATGCATTACAAAAATTAACAACAATAAAATGCGGTGCTTTTAATGATTAAAAATCTAAAACTATTGGACTTTCTTTACCATTGCAATTCTTTCTGATTGATTGATTGAAATCAATATTTTTACTTGTAAAAACAAAATTGCAACAAACATCTTAATAGTGCAGTTTAAAAACAATGTAGCATCCATAACTTGCAATCGTCTACATCGTCTGCGATCAGAGTGATGTTTTTTTATTCCTCAATTCGTCCTTGATTACAGCTGCCTCAATTATATATATGAATCGTTGTTAATGTACTTGCGTTGGCACGTATAAAGCATGTCCTACGTCCTACCTACAGCGACGTCATATGACTCACGTCCTGTGCTTGTGTATGGCATACACTCCTAGTTTTCCTTCAAGTCTTTTATGATTTCCCGGTAGTTGAATAAATCATCATATTTTGTTGAGAAATTATAACAAAAAAATTCAACTGGAGTCAGGCGGGTTTCGAACCCGCATCCCTCATTTCTTAAGCTGTCGCCAGCGCCATCTTTTCATGTTGGTCCTTTACCTACAACACTTTTACAAGTTTCGTACTTTCGATGAAGAAGAAACAGTATGTAATTTTCATATTTTTTGTTTTTATATTTATTTGGATTTTAATGCTATCTTACATAGAACAGACAAAAAGACTCTTTTTCTCGGTTCTGTGCTAACTTATATGATACATTATGACCAGACATCCAAAGGTTCCGGGTTCGAGTCACAATTAAGAATAACTTGTAAATCGAGTCGAATTTTCGGGTATTTTTCTATTAAAGTAATTTACCATATTTTTTGTTATTTCAACACTTGCTAGATTTTAAAAATAAAGTAGGGTATATTTCTTCTCAAAATATTTTTTTAAAGATAAAAATATAACAGAAGTTTAAATAACTTAGTTACATAAATATATTGGCCGGCTAATAATTATTTCTTTTTATGGGTATATGTTTCGTTGAATTACTAATTTAATTATCATCAATGAACCCATTATTTCAGATTGTTTTAGGAAATAATACTTTCAATTTGGCGTAAATTTTAATTGTAAACATGGCGGAGTAAAGATTAGTGTGTAACATACTAGTGTATATATTTAATAATTGTTTAACATAAATGTCGAATCCAATTTTATCTACATTAATATTATAAAGAGGAAAGATTTGTATTCTTGTATGTTTGTAATGAATGAACTCAAAAACTACTAAGCCGATTTCAAAAATTCTTTCACCATTGGAAAGTTACATTCACGCTAAGTAACATAGGCTATATTTAATGCTAGAAAAACTCAAAGAATTTTGTCCACCCGTGCGAAGATGGGACGGCCCACTAGTTATAAATAAATCTGTGATTGATATTAAAAGGGGTATTAACTAACAACTTCATTTAAAATTATGATCCCACTGCTGCCCATTTTATGGTCTACAGGTGTATGATGATTTTTCCAGAATATTTTTTTTTATTTAGAATGGGTTAGTTCTTGATCCCATGGATCGATGGAACGAGCTAACCCAGAAGTTGCCTATTCACACTGGCTTTGAAAATAGACGGGTTATAAGTTCTCAGAAATACAGACGCAGGGAGGGAGTTCACTCCTTTGATGTGCGCATTATGAAGGATGTAGCCTCTTACGACACCTTATTAAAATTTAAATACAACCTTCTGATTTCATTACACTCAATTTTTCCTTTCGCTCTGTCATGTCTTCCTGGTAACGCAAACAAATCGATGACTAAGTTCTTTGTGGTCGTCTTAAATTTTTTTCATACAAATTCAAATTTTCCTCCTTTATATTTATTATTTCCTGGTAATTTATTAATGAATAAATAAAATAGACTTATTTTTTTTACTAATGATAAACAGCCCGAATAAAGAAAGGCACGAGGTTTGGTTACCATATGAAAGTATTTTATTTTTGCCTATTACATTTTATTGACCTTTAAAAAATAAATCCATCCTAACACTGTAAATTAACATGCAAATAAAACACTTATAAACTTCCAGTATTACTCCAAAGCTATAATTTAGAGCTGATAATGCAACACAACTTAAAACCGATACGGTCCCATCGTATTTGATAACGAGCACAATTAGTGTCGGCCTTAAGTCGATATCGATAAATAAACTGTCGACATAGAGACAAAACGCGATGTTATCAGTTGTACAGGCGACTTTATATGGACTGCGTTTTCTGATTTTGAACACAACAAACCACTTTTGCCGCAGCTTTGCCCGAACGTGTGGAATGGGACGTATTCAAAGGCTTTCTTTGCAAAAGATAGAGCATTATTTGTTTTTGAATATATTGCAATATAGAGTGCAAGTTAGCTTTAATTGATGTTTAATATAATTTGTATACTATAAATAACATTGCCTTCATAAAAATCTCTAGATATCAAGTAGTTAATCAAATAATACAAAAATATAATTAAATAATAATTGCCATAATAAGTCTTAAAGATTATTTAATCAGCTTTTTCATTATTTTGGTAGCATCTTTATATTCAGGGTTTCTTTTGCTTTTATAACTTCTTTTGTGCATGTACGAAGCACGTATGGTATCGATTCACCTAGGAATTTAACTCTATGTGTTTCTGAATTATTTCGTGCTTCGGCTTATACATACGTTATGTATGTATGTTTAGAGTGAAAATAACTTCAGAGAAAATATACCATACTAAATTGACCATGGTATACAGTACTGTATTTGCTAAAATTATAAAATAAAATAAATAAATAAATATTTCTTACATTCACACCAATTAGGCTAGCCCAAAGTAAGCACTCAAAGGCTTGAGTTATGGATACTAGGGTAACGGATACACATACATATATCATTCATAACTAAATAATATTTATAGAAATATATATAAATGACTCAGGTAAAAATGTTCATATTCATCATACAAACATCTGCCCCTTCAAGGATTCAAACCCAGGTCCGTCGATACGAAAGGCAGGATCGCTACTGATGCACCAAACGCTTTCTCATATGCCATTTAACAACTACTTCTTTTTATTTAATCCACCGATAAGGATAGTTTAAGTACACAGTAGTAAACTAGTTAACTTTCATCTTATCAACATAGCCACGTACCACGTGACAGCTCGCATGTCATCTAGTATGATGACAAAATAAACCAATGTTATAAGTACAGTGAAGTTTTATCGATATTAAATCAACAACTAATAATTTTAAACGCATCTCTATAAATATGATTTTCCCTGCAATCTCATGGAACGAGTTTAGTTTCTCGCTTCTTTTCTTCTTTCTCAGATAATTTGAATAAAAAAAACTGAAATTTGTCGTGATTAGCTGATTATATTTTAATATAATCCATAATTTATTTTTCAGACAGAGTCCATAGATGTTAGTGACAATTTTACTTAATTGCTTTGTTAGTTGCGATTAAATTAAATTTTAATTTTAATTCTATACTCTTTTAAAATATTATATTATTATTATTATTATATAACCAAGACTAAAAAACTAAGTTCTGCGTAAATAAGTTCCAATGGCGATTCTCCGTTTACGTCACATCGATTTCACCAGCTACATTTTGATAGCGTTTACGTAAACTCGATTTGGTCTGAAATAGCCAATCTTGGACGACGAATAACAGAATACTCATCATCGAAACTTTAAAGCTAGTGCTTACGTTTTCTTCATTACTTGGCGATGCAGTCGCTAAGCAAAAAGCTACGCTAGCACAATATATTGGAGCGGAGCGTAATACCTAAAAAAAGAAAAAAAAATCCGATGGGAATTTTTGCGAATTTCAAAATTCGTCACAATCTGGTCCTAAACCTGTTGATTCGATTACATACAAAAAATATTAAAATCGGTTAAGAACTCGGGAAGTTATGGCGTAACAGACATTGCGCCATTGAAGCTGATCCATGGGAGCTTCGCTTCACTCCGCTCCAATCATACAATTAAAATATAATCATTTGATTCTATAAAACAGCTGTTATGACAGTGACGGCTCTTGAAACCGTAAATGGGTCGTTCGAAATTTGAACGAAATTCACCTTAAACTACGTTGAATATATATTGGTGAAAAGTAAAAATATGATCGGAACTCGTTTTAGCGCGTAAACTGGATTTAGATTGAATTAATCGCATTTCTTATCTATGGTAGAATCAGCCCTAAGTGTTTTGTCTATTCTTTCTGACTCAAATCATAATTCGAATGAAATTGACAAAACACTTTTTAACTGAAATAGGTTTTTAATCGTTTTTTTTCTTTATTTGTGGCTTGCACGATTTGTGCATTTAGCCAGTGTCAAGTAAATATAATTACCAGTTCTTGAGTAATTTCTTAATTAATTGATGAATGAACAGTAAAATATTTTTTTCCTAGGTTTTAGTAAATGTGTAGGGTTTTACTGAAACCTCCCGGTGGACTTCTTGAGAGAGCAGGAAAAGACAACCTCCGCAGCTTTGTTACACTTGCCAACACTCTTGTTTATTCACAAACACTTAGTAGTTAATAATCCACCATTATAACACGCTAATATCCGCAACAACACAAATTTCAACAAGAGAAACAAAACCACCAACTTGACGCTTCCCGTTCCCGCCAAAAAGTCCTTTAATAGTTTATTATTAATGAATATTACAGTCACTCTAAATCTATATCATTTGAGCATAGATTAAAAATCATGTCTCATATCTGAGTTTTATTAAATTTATTTAATTACAAGTCAATAAGAATTAGGGCATTTGATAATTTAGTTTTTTTATTGGACCGAAGACATATACAGCTTTATATTAGGTACACTCATTATTTTAAAAACATAATTGGTAGTACTCTATGGCATTTAAACAAATCCAAAATTACCGATATAAAAATGAAGTTATCAATTCGCGCGCAACCCTATCAGCCACTAATTTGAGCGCGCAAGCCGGCTATTGGTCAACGAGAGCGTTTCCTATTGGCCAAGAGAAGGGTCGGCGATCTCAAAGACGCGAGAGGCGGTCCGGCATTGCTGTCAAACGTCCAGCCACGCTATGAATATGGAAGGTGCTTGCTTATATGGAAATCGCGAAGCCAGCGAAATGCACCGCCAAAGGAAATTTTGATATCGGATGCGACAGTAACAGGTGGAGTGAAAAATAAAATGGCGGGAAACGTTGAGTTTGTTTTGTTTATACATTAAGGAGGTTATACAAAAAATATTAAAAAATAAAATACCGCCGTGGTTAAGTGGCTGGCATATCGGTTTTAATGGTAATGTCCGAGGTTCCTGGGTTCGATTCCCCGCCGTGTCAAAAATGACTTTTGTATGATGGCTCGGTTCTAGGTACATATTGTGGTCTGTGCCTTTGTGTCTGAATTCCATAATACAAGTTTTTTAGCTACTCGGGTTCAGAACAATGTATGTCTGATATCTATATTTATTTATATTAACGTAATGCAGATAACTTATAGGACGTCTATTGTACATTTCCCTCATTTGGTGCAACAATGACGCTTTGGTCAAAATTACATTTCTGAAAAATATCGACTTAATTGTATCTCTTATATTTTTTGCTGGAAGCTAAATAAACCTAAGAAAAATATACGTTTGTAGTCATATTTTAAGGTAATGCTAATTTAAAAAGGAAAATGCATTTAAAATTTCATTCCTTCTTCTTCAAAAGCACAAAATTTACAATTACTACGTCAATGCTGCACCAAATGACGATTTGTTGACGCACTAGGACCGCAATTTTGCTGTTTAAGGGGTGATTTCACCATAGAAAATAAACGCGATTAACTCAAGCTAAACTCAGTTTACGCGTTAAATTGAGTTCCGAGTATGTTTTTGGATTTCACCATTTATATTGAACGTAGTTTTAGTTGAACCTCGTTCAAATTCTGAACGGACGAGTTTTGTCATTTAATGTTAAACGAGTTCACGAGCTGTCACTGTCATTACAGCTGTTTGCCAACATAGAATTAAATCCCAATTATATTATGACAATACTTTGTGTGCGTGTTTGTTACCATATTTTCAGTTATAAGAATAAATTTAAAAATAGATTTTCCACGCTTTCGCATTTCTACGAAAACAAAACACTATCCGCAATTGATACACTCCTGATGTGAGTGGCAAATTAGCATCAGTTGATGCTTCATATCGCATTACGGAGTTCGAGGCGCGCGTGGGGCTAGTTTTTAATAAAATTAATATTTCCACTAAATGATAATAAAAAGAGCATTAGCACGAAAGTTTCTATGATGAATATTCTGTTATTCGTCGTCCAAGATTGCTCATTTTAGACCAATCCCACTTTTTGTAAACGCGATCAAAATGTAGCTGGTGAAATCGATGTCATTTAAACGGAGATCAAAATCGCCACTTGAACTTAGTCACGCAGAACTTAGTTTTATAAGCAAATAGTGAAATAAGCCCCTCAGTTGCTTAAAATTTTCGTTAGCCGGTCATCGGATTAGTGGTCAAAACACTACACTGGTAGCCAAAAATACCTTAAACTTACGTAAACGACTTTATCACATCCTTTGAATCAAAATAAATTATCTTTATATGAGATTGGATAGTTATGAAGGACAATGATTTGGATTTATGTTAATTGGAAAGTTAATTAAATGTGTTTTTTTAGTGTGCTAAGTTTAGTTCTTTCAGAACTTTATTAAAAAAATATATATATCCTTTTGATGGAAAAATACTAGATAAAATCGACTCGGCTCACGAGAAAGTTCTGAGAATTTATTGGTGAGCTTTATCTTATTTGTTCCATAGTATTGATCCATAAACTAAGTAAGTAATACTTGCCATCTAGTATAAGCTAATGTCCTTAAATTTAATAAAATTCCGGAACAAATGTTTCGGATTATCCCAAAAACAAATATCACCAGATTTCGAAACAGGAACACTTAGATTTTTGTAGGTAGGATTGACAAGCAACTGTCATTTAATTGTATCGTGAATAAAAGAAAAACATCTGCCCCTTCTGGGACTCGAAACAAGGAGCGTCGGTGCAAAAGGCATTACCGCTGTACCAAACGGCCGTCGAATAAATCTTCGAAATACCTACATTTTATGAACAGAAAATCAATGTGGCTACAGTCATGGCCCTCTAGACTAAAAGGGGTGGACAATTAACCCCCCTTTTTATTTGATTTACCCTTGTATTAACGGTCAGCGATAAAAGTTAAGAGTTACAAAGCTATTTGCTCGTCTATATCGAAAAATTCGTATTTTTTTTACAGGCGAATCAACAGTTAACAAAATATGAATAACTTTTAAACTAGCAACAGTAAACCAATTACAGATTCACACAACTAAACACAGACTTAAAAATATTGTACATGCATATATCTGGATCTCCATCTAGGGAGGCAGGAAAAAAAATATCAAAAAAACAATTAAAATCACGAGTTGCCGTGATGTCTTAAAATTAACAGAAAATTAGTACTCGATGGCTAACAATTTTGTAAGGTTACATCTAATACTGCCAACGCATTGAAACATTTGCTCGCACGTAATATAAAATAGTTTTGCCTTTAGTTGTTATTGGAATGGGGGATGTAGAACGCATTAAAATGACGGAGAGTTTTTTGGGAACTTTCAATAAGTATGGCAGTATAAATATCTTTTCTTCTCCCTACGTTAAAAACTATTATATTTTTTATTTATCACTCATATTAACAACCCATTAAATATAATCAACGGAGTTCTAGAACTAACAAAAAATAATTGACAGTTGATATCTTCTAATCACGGTCATTTGAAAATATTGCTACTTTTTTTACCCCACCACCCCCCATAATAAATGCATTCGCGTGCATAAAATTACTCAAGGAAAATATTTAATTGTTTTTCATTAGGTTTTGTAACCATGCAAATTGGTTTTAATTACATGACGAACGCTTACTATGGTAATAATAAATCAGCTGTGAACGTCACGAGACGCCATTTTGAATTACACATCTTAGTAGTTTTAAAATGATTAATTTTATTATTGTTACGTATGAATAAAATTACAATAAAATTGATAATGTACTCGTAATATGGTGAGGAATGATATATTTTTGGAGGATGTTAATTAAAAGTTCTGTATTTGCATAAAATAAGTCATGGTATAATTATTTGTCATAGAGGCGCTGTTTTTTTAGACGCCATTTTGGGCGCAGGCTGACTGTCGTAATGCCATTGACACGGAGTTAACGCGCCCATTCTCGTGCATACATTAACTGTACGATCTCATATACGAAAAATATATACGTTTTGGCATATAGGTGGTTGAATATGCAAATGATTTTAATGTGAAGAGTGTGTTGGTGTTCACGTGTCAAAATTTGAACCCTGCGTTGATGGTAGAGTTCCGTATTATTAAAAAATATAAATTTAATGGAAAATATTTTTCATAATGTTTTAAAATTAAGATTTAGCATTCTAAATTACCCTTTTTTAAACACCGAATCATTTTCAGAATAATTTCTGACATGTTTACATCATAAGTATGATCTAAGTCTATTTATTTAAACTTTCATAAATTTAGAATTAATTAAAAAAAAACTTTACTTTTATTATTATAAGTTTGTATAAATTCCAAACAATATATTTATTTAGTCTAGAACAATACATTTTTTTTATTATTGATGTTGCATTTTGACTCAAGTGTAGGATATATTTATCGGGCAAACATTAAACTATGGGCATTCGAACCCGCTAATCATTTCAGCCATTTTAGCCTATACCAAAGTTAGTAAGATACAAGCCGGTAACCTAGTAATTAACTGTGAATTATTTCCCCATTCACTGCATAACCCTAAACCAGAATACCGTTACCGAGTGGGTGGTGACCGCGAACTGGGTTCTGACGTTTCATAAAACGTACTTCTTCGAACTTGTTTCATTATGTTTTAATGCTTACCATTTAATTCATATTCATAATTTTTTCATCTCCTTATCACAATACTATTAAGGTTTAAATTATAAGGTTTAAATTAACTAACTAAAAGGTGTGAAAAAGCCACCATGGGTGTGTTTGATGAAGACAAGTCTTTTATTTCGGCTTTTTTGACAGCTGTCAATAGTTGAATAGCTGTCGCGCGAATGATATGTGCCACTTAAGTCATTTAGTAATTAATTACTGCACAATTATTTTAGTGAAATTATATCCAAATATCATATTTTGGCAATCACATTGACAGCTATATAAAAACAAAATCAGATTCTATATACCGATATCATAAAGTTGAGAATTGCAATTCAGTTGCACTAGACACACGCGACGGGCTATTCTTCCCACTGTATTGACGATTTTAATCTTTTTTTAATCTTTTCAGGTAAGTTGCATGAAATCCAGCTGTATTTATATAGCAGAGCTAATGTAAGTCACTTTTTATTTTGTATTTGTTGTCTTTAATTTTGAAACAAACTTGTGAATTATTATTTTAGATTAAAGACATGTAATATTTTATGGTGATTTTATTAATTTTTATTTTTATTATATTTCAAAAAATTAATTGGATATCCTAAATTATGTAATTTTTTACGCGAAATTATGGCAAAACTCTATCTCTTGATTCTTGATTTTTTTATTTATAAAAATTCTAATCGGACTTATAAATGTATTTTGTCTATGCTTTTTATTACCATGATGTCAAAAATCGAAAGAAGGCCATAAAGAATGGGCTCCATCTTTTTCTGCTTTTATTTAAGTAGGTACTTTTTTATTTCAGATCAATCTGGCATAGTAGTAGAAATATATATTCCTCAACTCTCCGATCTTTTAATACGAGTATTAAAACCTATACAGATGTCTCGAGAGAATACAAAAAAAGAAAGATTGTTTTATTTGTTTATATTCTTGCATCATTCGCGTAGTCTTTATGAATAATAAATCGTTATTTAATATTCGACAAAAAACAAACAAATGCCACAGAACACGCGATGCTTTGCATTTCCGCCAAAAAAGTTCCGCTAAAAAGATCTGTCTATGGTGTTGAGGTAGGAAATGTCAGATTCTAACTCAGTTAATTGAGTTTTAAGATCAAAATCCCAAGATGTATAATGTTTTTTGTTCAGATTCTAAATATGATATTTACAGAATTATAGTAAGTCTCATGCTGAGTACAATAAATTTCAGATTGACTAGATTCTAAGTAGGTTATAATCTGAGTAGGACAAATATTCCGAAGTCCAGAGGAAAATAACAGAGTCAAATAAATAAAAAAATGTGTGTAATTCACACGTGGTAGAAGTGATACCTTCAAAAATGATACGTATACGTATACAAAATACCACGGTTGTTGTGATGCCTTCTCTCAAGCTTTGTACTACACATGCGCACACAAGCACGTATGACACACGTATAGACACGTATATAATGCTTCCTATCTCATTTGTTCCTACATTAAATCTTATGAATTTATGTCTCTTTTTACTGTCGCTTTTTCGTTTCATTGACTTTCAAATCACAACGATGCTGTAGAAGTTTTCTCTTCAAAAAACACATAATTATTTGTATTTCACAAAGAAATATACATTACATAACTTACAACAATCTCAGTTTTTATAGAGTATTTTTGCGAGTTTTAAAAAGTAACTAATTAACATAAAAAAACTAAGTTCAACATTAAGATTGACGTAGCCAAACGTGCTGCACTGGACACGATTCAGCGCAGAGTTGAGAGGCTAATCGGTGACAGCAAATTGGTGAAGAGCAAGCTTCACACCTTAGCTCATCGCCACGAAGTTGCCCGTCTGTCGGTCTTCTACAGACTGTACTTTGGAGAGTGTGCTCAAGAGCTGCATTTGCTCATACCGCCATCTCCTTTTTTCTATCGGACATCCAGACGCACTGCGGACTACTACCCTTTCTTGGTTGCTATTCCTACCTGTCGCACCAAGCGCTTCGCAACATCCTTCATAAGGAGTGGAACTCCCTCCCTGTGTCTGTATTTCCGAGAATTTATAACCCGTCCATTTTCAAAGCTAAGGTGAATAGGCACCTTCTGGGTTAGCTCGTTCCATCGTGGATCCTGTCTTGGCCCCCCGACTTGATTGGGATCGAGAGCGACCCCATTCTAAATAATTAAAAAAAACGTAAGCCTATTTATTATAACAAAAAATAGTAAAAAAAATCAAAGGAAAAAGATACTTGAGAGTGAACAAACTACGTCGTACATAATTAAATATGATTCAGCAATTAGGTTTGATTATAAAAATGTAGTACAATTTGTGAGTAATTTACTTACTTTGAATAGATAATTAGCAATCGTTATAAGAATATTCCGATTTGGTCTGCGTTCGCGTGCGAGGGTCGCCATAAAGGAAGTTTCTCGCAAGGTTAGAAACGAAGGGAATGTTATTAAATACATTATTGCTGTCCTCTTTTGAATAAATTAGTAACAGAATGCTTGCCTGAATCATCAAAAAAAATCGTTTTGTTTTTGGATGCAAATATAAATTATAAAAAAATATATATTGTAATTATTGCATTATAATGGAGGATTCAGTTTTTAAAACCCTTAAATTACATTATTGTTACTAATATTATAAATACGAAAGGTAGTTTTTTTGTTACGTTTTTACGTCTCAACCTAACATCATGAAATTTTGCAGGGGTACAAAAATTACATAGAGTACCTTCCACCCAGAAAAAATACTGTAGATCGGTAGTCACATTATGAACATAGAATAGATACTTGTTGACTTTGTTGTAATCAACGAGATAACGAAACATAACACTACTATTATTGTGATAACAGAATAATTTTGTTTTTTTTTGTGGTATAATCCATGTGGTATGGTGACGACGAATATTGTAAATGTCGTTGCTGCTGTTAAAGCTGACGAGTTTCTTGCGCCCATTCTTCTTTTCAGTTAAAAGACGTCCTGAATGGGTGGTAGAAAAAAATGTTGGATGATTGAAAACAACTTATTTTAAATGCATTTTCATAAAGTATCATTTTTACTCATTTTATTTAATTAATTTTATTTTAACGTAAGCGGTGGGTAAAAGCTAGTATATAATTAATAATATTATATTTAAGATAACTTATTTAGCTTAATTAATACTTGAAAAGATTCAGCGTGCCTGCCAATGCCCAGGTAACTCAATTTGAAGAGTACCCACTTGCCCGTGATGACACCTGAGTCATGTTGAAATTTTTCTAATAATAGTTATTTTATATATAAAATTCTAACATTTCAATGCGTATATAACACAGAAAAGAAAGAAGAAAAAAACAGTTTTTTCTACTCGCACACACAACAGCAAAAGATGCACATAAAATAAAAAGAATAACAAACATGAAAGAAATAGACAATACAAATTTCTATTATAATTAACATAAAAAATATACACAAACAAGAAAAGAAAGATATATATATAAAAAAACAAATACAGTATGTTTGAGGCCAAAAGGACCCTGTCTCAGCATAAAAACCTTTGCGTTTTGCGGAGATGGAAAAACGAACACAGAGGCGCTGTTGTTCTGAAAGGGCCCTAGAGTACACGCCTCCGTTAAGTAATACAAAAGAAAGAATAAAAAATTAACTTTTACAAACAAAAATAAATTACATAAACAATATCAATCACTATTGTAAACACAAACTACCACATAACATAAGAAAAATATAAATACATTAAATTAAGACAAAGAAAACAGACTTTAAGAAACAAAAGACAAAACGTGTAAATAATTTAAACCTACTCTGTGAAGAGCGTGTGACGGGAGAAAAGAGGCCCTATACAGTGATTCCTTGCTCAGTGACACAAGTCAGCGCCATTACCGAACTCGGGGGTCAAATTTTGACACGTAATGCCACGTACTACCGCATGGTATGGTTTGCTATTCATATACAGGAACTCAGAAATGTAAGAAATTGCCTGCCCACACTGTGACTGGGCGAAAAAACCTACCTATCTACACTAATATTATATAGAGGAAAAATTTGTATTTTTGTATGTTTGTAATGAATAAATTAAAAAAATACTAAGCCGATTTCAAAAATTCTTGCACCATTAAAAAGTTACATTCACGCTGAGTAACATAGCCTATATTTAAATGCTAGAAAAAATTTAAAGAATTTAGTCCACCCATGCGAAGCCGGGACGGGCCGCTAGTAAAAAATATAATAATTATTTAATTCTAAACAAAGCGAATTTTGTGATTAGGTGCTAAAGAACGTATAGCATACATAAACAAATATAAAGATGACCCGAAAACAAATGCATGTGGGTCGTTCTTCTTTTGTACCGACAGTGAAACGACGTTTTTCTGTTTTTTTTTTTGGTTTTTGAACTATCCATAATTGAGGTTTCTGTGTGGAATTTAAAAGAAATTGCATCTGTGTTGTCATTAGGACTAATTAAAGTTTCCCTTGCGGCAAATATTCATTTTTTTATGTCGGTTTAAAAAAAAATGTGACAAAGTGGCCTTTTCCTGTGGAGACCACATTTCGGTTTACCACTCTGTTACGGCATTCAACGGAAAACAAACGAAAAAATATGTTGGTTGGAGAAAATGAAAAATTACATAATATTAATAGATAAGAAAAATATGGACGTTTATTCGAACCGAATTAAAAAAACCGTAAATATCAATACTCCAACGAGATGCCAATGATAAGACGAAGGACAGACCGTTGTCGGTAGAAAAGTAGAACGACCCATGTACCTACCTATCATACAAATAACCAGGATAAGAAGGTAGGATAGACTCACTACCTTCATTACAACTACATAAAGAAATCTGTTTTTCAATATCAAACAATTTGTTAAAATAAATTGACACAATGAATTTCTAAATAAATTCAATTACATTATAGTCACAAAATGGTATTTGTCCATTGATATCCATACAAAGGGCCGGTAAGCGACATAGCTCGGGACGCGACGTCGACACGCGTCACACGTCAAGCTGTCGCGCGTGAATGGGCCGCCTTATGGCGTCGTGCATTCGGATGAGTATTCTAACGCCTTTGACTGATTTATTTAAAAACATATTAACTTACAAGGCGCCTTCACAGTGATTGATTGAGAATTCAAATGATTAGAAGGAAGGAAGATAATATATAATAGATATACCAAAGAGTCGCACTAAGCGTTTTAGTTCTAATTTTGTGATACGTACTAAGGAGTGGAACTCTTTGCCTGAATCTGTGTTACCTGACAAATACAATTAAGGAATCTTCAAGTCACGAGTGAATAGGTATCTTCTAGGCAAGCGCGTCATATCCTAGATCGCATCGTCGCTTACCATCAAGCGAGATAGAGATAGATTTATTCTTAAAAAAAAGAAACACATTTATTAACGACCGTTTGGTGTAAGGGTCCTGGGTTCGAGTCCCGGAAGGGGCAAATGTATGTGTAATGCATACGAGCTTTTGTAACTGAATTATTTGTATTTAAATATATTTCTATAAATATTATATCATATATGTATGTCTATCCGTTGCCCTAGTACTCATAACACAAGATTTACAGTGCTTACTTTGGGCTAGGATAATTGGTGTGTATATAAGAAATATTATTATAAGTATAAACTTTAAAATATCAGTACAAATAATACGTTAAATGTAGAAAAATAAAAACAAACGAATTACGAGACTTATATTGTCCCTGTCAGAGTAAACGTTTGCGTCATTCTAAGATGAGCAGAATGACGCAAAAGTCTACCATAGATTTATCAACCACAGATTATTTACAATTAGGCAAAATAACAACACCAAACATAGATAATTTTTAGCACCATAAAATCAACAATGCGCTAACCCTTTAAAATGATGTGTCTAAAATAACTTCTATATTCTTTAAAATGTTATTCTTTTAAGAACAAAATTAATTTAATTTATTCATTTCGCGGTATAAGTTAAGATATATCTTGGAATGAAAGGACAGCCCTTCCAAAATAGTGAGAGAGTGCGGCGTCCATCCAATAGTGTTGCCAACAATGAATTTACCAGGGATTTTAGCGGTATCCGAATAGAGTGTTCTGAACACTGTTTTTCATTTCTGTTTTAAAAGTTAAATAGAAAGAAGCTGTAACACTTTGAATCTGTTTTAGAAAATACCGGTTCATAAGTGTTAATATCCGTTACAGTTTACAGTCAATAAGGTTCACATTGGCATAACTATGCGACAGCTCATTAATAATTTGGGTACGTTGGTGTACTGTGTGTACACATAGATAGTTAAACGTAAAACAGTTTCTAACAGTTCGGTAACAGAAAACATTATATCTGTTACACTTTTATAAGTGTTCGACGCAAAACAGGTTCAAAGCCCCTAAAATAAGAGATACAGGAACAATTCTGTAACAGATTCAATGTGTAACCATTATGAAAGTGTATCCTTATAAAGGTGTTTCTGAATCCCTGGAATTTACAGCTCATGGTTTATCGCTGTAGTAGTGCCGTATTGCCTTCACATACCGCTAAGGAGTGGAACTCTTTGCCTGAGTCTGTGTTTCCTGACAAATACAATTTAGGGGTCTTCAAGTCACGAGTAAATAGGTACCTTCTAGGCAAGCGCGTCACATCCTAGATCACATCGACGCTTACCATCAGGCGAGATTGTGGTCAAGCGCATGCCTATTTTCTATAAAAAAAAAAAAAAAACGTTCTTAATTCTTCATCATATGAATTAATTTCTCTATTTTCTTTTTCGTTTTTAAGTTTTTTTAATAAAAACAAAAGCTTTGAAGTAATACTTACTATTAATGAATAAATGAAGTTACAGTAGCGATTAGACCTCATTATTTGTCACTTACCTCTTTCTGCGTGCACGCTTAGTCAATGCTTGATGAATACTAATGCATACGCGTCGGTGGTCGTTTGAAGTGTATGCAGCTATTTGACATTAGGACTTAATTAGAATATTGACTTCAAAGGTTTATTTAAATTTTGGAATATATTATTAATAATATTAGATACTAGCGGCCGCCCGCGACTTCGTCCGCGTGGAACATTGCAACATTACTTTATTTTTCTAAAATAAAAGTAGCCTAAGTTACTTCTTATTACATCAGCTACCTGCCAAAAAAGTCCCGTCAAAATCGGTCCAGCCATTTCAGAGATTAGCCGGAACAAACAGACAGACAGACAGACAAAAATTGTAAAAATTGTTATTTTGGTGTATGTGCCGTATATATATTCATATGCATATAGTAAAAAACGGTTATTTCAATATTACAAACAGACACTCCAACTCTATTTATAAGTATAGATAATTGTTTTTTTTACAAATAAATTCAGAAAAAACTGCTGCCCGCTTTGTAGTCTCACCACTTGTCAGTTCACGGTGGCAATTGCTACCATATTCAAATTTCTGCTTGGCCTGCTGTTGTTTTTAAATTACGATTAATATTTGAGTTACAGTGATCCAAATATTCTGTCGGGGATTCTTTATTTAATCAGCTTTACGGTAGTATTTTTTGTTTGGACCTAGCTTCATTATTTAGCGAGAAAATGGCATTTTTATCTGAAAGTCCGACATTTTTTTCACAATTCGCGCAGCATTAGGACTGTTGACAGGGGTGGGGCGCGCGGTAGCGGACTGACATTGGCTAAAACACCACAACAGTTGGTTCGTTCTTAAACATTTGCTAACATTCTCTAAACTGCATGAATTACACATTTTCTCTACATTGAAAAACTTACAGACAGACAGACAAAAATTGTAAAAAATGTTATTTTGGTGTATGTACCGTATAGTATATACATTCATATGCATGTAGTAAAAAATGGTTATTTCAATATTTAAAACAGACACTCCAATTTTATTTATATGTATAGATTATCACATATATGTGGGAATAAATCCAGCAAAAATGTTTGGGTGAGGAGTTTTGGAGTTCATTGCGGTCAAAAACTGTGACAGGAAATTTTTATATATACTAGCTGACCCGGCCACGCGTAGCTGTGTTATAAATAAAAAATGAAACCTATCCTATGTCCTAAGTCGGAACAAATCTAGCAAAATGAAAAAAAAAACATCAAAATCGGTTGAGTACTTTCGGAGTTCATCGCGGTCAAACACTGTGACAGGGAATTCTTATATTTAGACTAGCTGACTCGGCCACGCGTTGCTGTGTTATAAATTAAAATAAAACCTATCCTATCTTTTAAGTTAGATCAAATAACAGATAGTTACGAAGTTTGATCAAAATCGGTTAAGTAGTTTAGGAGTCCATCGCGGACAAACAACGTGACACGTAATTTATATATATCAAGAAGATATAGATGATAAAATACCCACATACATGTTATGTTGTACATTATATTATATTATACATGTATAAATGTTGTTATTACAAAGAAAATTAATGTCAAATAATGTAATTAATGTACATATCAGTCTCGTATCAACATAGTTACTACATGTTTTGATATACCTGTTTAAACAACAGCAATAATTTTCCGGTACATCTCGATAAAGTGAGCCGAGCGAGTAATCGATTACATCGCAATTCGGAGCGTATCGAATAATATCGTATTATTGGTTAGAGAATATTCACATTTTGCTATTTTATGTCTTACAAGATATATAACGCTAAAGGGAATTGAAGATTTTGGCCCTAATATCAGCCGCCATTTTGATTTTTTTTTCAAAATCGCGGTGCACAATAAATGTCATATATTTGGATAGGGGACACTTATACAAGCATAAAATGTTATATAACATAACATCATAGAGCGTCACGTATCTGAGTTATTTAAAGATAAAAATAACAGTTGTTATAACGAATTTATTTATTTATTTTGTAGTTATTTCATGTTGTTTAACTTTTTACTTTTAATCTGAATCAGACAAAGAATGAAAAAAAAAATTTTAATACTAATAATTGATTTTGTTCATTAAGAACTTTTTAATACATTTCAGTATAGGAATCAGATATAAATGTGTTTAATTATAATGATTTGTTATATCACCTATACTTTTATTTTGGTGAATAACTCCGAAACGTGACGCTTTAGGATATCATGTTATATAACATTTTTTGTTTGTATAAGAGTCCTCCATCTAAATATAAAAGTTTCGATGTGCACCGCGATTTTGAAAAAAAATCAAAATGGCGGCCGACGTAATTGCCACCCTCCATACAAAAATCTTCAAACCCCTTTAGTAACAAATATTAAATTTTGCATGATTTTTAATGATATTAACCTTTTAATGTAGAGTACATTATATCATTAATGCCAATGTAGATACTGGTCTATGGGCAATAATCTACAACGTAGTTATTATGGTAACGCCACTCCGAGGTCCGCGGATTCGATCCCCGGTTAAACCAGTGTAGAAAACAAACTTTTTTATATTCACTCTATTCTGGGTCTACACCCAGAATTGTCTCTATTTCTTAATTCCATGACACAAGGGCTTAACCTTCTAAACTTGGGAACACAAAAATATATGTGATGCTTTTTTATATTAAAATAATAGTAGCTGCCCGGCAGTGTTGCAATCTTAAAAATTAAAATAAAACCTATCCTTACGTCCTAAGTCAGAACAAATCCAGTAAGTTTACGGACGATAATTTTACGTGATATCATCATAAGAAAACATTGATGAAAAATTGCATACTTTGGCCTACAGCGAAAATCAAAAAGGTACTAAATAATTTGGAATTTTTGGAATGGAAAATTTCGACGAGTGTTCACAAGGCTCGGTAGCTCATTTTGGAGAGCGTTGGACCGGATTTCCAAAGGTTGCGGGTTCGATTTCCGCCTGAGAATTCACTTGTGACCCGAGTCGACTTTTTCTATTATTTTACTATAACAATAATATATCTTATAATATAGCATTACAAATGCATAAAATATAAAAAAATATAAAACATATATTCTTATTATATTAGCTGTTTTAGAAGAAGACGAATAAAACACAACAAAATGCGTAAAAAGTGACACGCAAAAGAAGGAGAAACAAATTTATCCGATGATTTGACTTTAAATGATGATTCAGAAACCATTTACTGACACGTATTTTTATAAAACATTCAATACTCGTTACGTAAAAGGAAACTTAACAAAACGTACAGCGTTTTAAATTGCTACACATCTTCACATACCTCTGTCTCGTGAATCCAACTTACAATCTTCGGACATGATTCTTGAACGTTTCGAATACCTCAAGATATATCGCTCGACGCGTTTTTATAGCTACTGCGGTGGGCAACCAGCCTTCCATTTTATTTATTTTTCGATCCTTAAGACTTATTTTGAGTTTTAAATGCCTGCACGTTACATAAAAAGAAAATAAATAATTCTAGTAAAGCATAAATTTTTAATATTTTCCGCGTTTTTCGCATTACAAAACATGGTTTCTTATCTTAGCGACTTTTTAACTAACAGACATAGCTAATTAGTATTAGTTTTTATTAATAACTAGCTGACCCAGCCACACGTTGCTGTGGCATAGTTAAGATCTCTTTAAATTACTCCTTATTACATCAGCTACCTGCCAATGAAAGTCCCGTCAAAATCGGTCCAGCCATTTCAGAGATTAGCCGGAACAAACAGACAGACAGACAGACAAAAATTGTAAAAATTGTTATTTTGGTGTATGTGCCGTATATATATTCATATGCATATAGTAAAAAACGGTTATTTCAATATTACAAACAGACACTCCAACTCTATTTATAAGTATAGATAATTGTTTTTTTTATAAATAAATTCAGAAAAAACTGCTGCCCGCTTTGTAGTCTCACCACTTGTCAGTTCACGGTGGCAATTGCTACCATATTCAAATTTCTGCTTGGCCTGCTGTTGTTTTTAAATTACGATTAATATTTGAGTTACAGTGATCCAAATATTCTGTCGGGGATTCTTTATTTAATCAGCTTTACGGTAGTATTTTTTGTTTGGACCTAGCTTCATTATTTAGCGAGAAAATGGCATTTTTATCTGAAAGTCCGACATTTTTTTCACAATTCGCGCAGCATTAGGACTGTTGACAGGGGTGGGGCGCGCGGTAGCGGACTGACATTGGCTAAAACACCACAACAGTTGGTTCGTTCTTAAACATTTGCTAACATTCTCTAAACTGCATGAATTACACATTTTCTCTACATTGAAAAACTTATCTTTCAAACACTCAATTCGAAGTGATAGAAAGATAAACACTATAACAAAAAAAACTGAGCTGAATACAAGTTTCGAATATACGCGGGTAAATTTGGATTGGATTTCAAGTAACTTCTTACTCACTTGGCCACCTGAGCTACAAGCATTATGGAAAATTCACGTTACATTAACGAAAAACAAATAATAATTAACTTCATTTGATATTTCAAACGGTACTAGATGGCGCTGTAGCGCGTAGAAACACGCTATTAAGGATAGCGAGACAATATGGTAACAAACACACACACACACACACACACAAAGTGTTGTCATAATATAATTAGGATATATTTTTTGTAGTAAATTGGTAAGCGCTTGACCGCTACCTCGCCTGATGGAAAGCGACGAAGCGATCTAGGTTGTGCGCCTGCCTATTCACCTATTCATTAGTGACTTGAAGACCCCTAAATTGTGTTAGGAAACACAGACTCAGGCAAGAACTTGCACTCTTTAGCGGTACGGATCATGAGTCATTTTCATTAGACGACAAATGACGACCGTTTGGTGCAACGATAACGATTCTACCTTTCGCACCGATGGTCCTGGGTTCAAATCCCGGTAGGTGCAGATGTTTGTATGATGAATACGAGCATTTGTACATGAGTCATGGGTGTTAATATATATTTCTATGAATATTACATATCTATGTATCACATATGTATGTCTATCCGTTACCCTAGTATCACACATAACAAGCCTTACAGTGCTTTCTTTGGGCTAGGCTAATTGGTGTGAATGTAAGACATATTTATTATTTATTTATTAGACGAGCCTGTAGTCGAGTAGCTCGCACACAAGTTTCCATGGTAATGCCACTTCGAGTTCCCGGGTTGGAATCCCGGCGAATTCATTTAGAAAACGAACTTTTCTATATTGCCTCGAATCTGGGTGTTGTGGTACCGTCGCTGTTTCTGAATTCCATAACACAAGTGCCTTAGCTACTTAACTTGGGTTCAGAAAAATGTATTAGATATTGTCTAATATTTATTTATACTAGCTAACCCGGCCACGCGTTGCTGATATAACCCGGCCACGCGTTGCTAGTATAACTCGGCCACGCATTGCTGGTATGGTAACAAACACACACACACAATGTATTATCATAATAAAATGTAGATGTGTGTTATTCATATAAATATTAAGCAAACACAAATTAAATGTATACTTAGGAATAACAAGTAAACTTTAACGAGCTACTACGAATAGATTTATTCATAAATCCCCTGTTTCTGAAAAAAACATCTTTTAAGACATCTGTAGTATAGTCGTACTCTACTTTTGTTAGTTACTATTATTATTAGCTTAGTTAAACAAAATTTAATTAATTAAAATCTCTCGTGTTGTAACATCAGACAATACAACAGGTTACCAAGAACTACTGCTTTTATTTAACACGTCCCCAAGGGGTCTACCTTTTTTGGCAGAAATTTAAAATTCATAATTTTATAACGCATAATTTGAAAAAGCTTGCTGGCTGATAATGAATAAAAAAATACCTAACCTAACTTAACCTGCAATGTATGTCAATTCATGACTTTAGATTAAGATTCAAGATTCTACCAGATAAAGGGCACCCGTCCCCAAGACCCATCTATTTCACCACCTTATTAATACCCTTAAGTTAAGGGTTGGTTGTATTCCACTCCGGACAACACACGCCTTAGTTATTTATACTGGTATTATTATTGGTGTACAACAACACTGGTTTCTCTCACGGTTATTTTAATAACGACACGTTAATGTTTATAAATGTGGCCCCGACATGGTCCACTGTAACTCGACTCGTGTTTAGGCTGATCTCGACTGAATGGCAGTGTAAGTCGAGCTCGACTCTGTTATAGCATTATCGATTAAATGAATGGATCGATTGCGATTGAGTTCTGTGTAAGCGTAATTCGATAAGTTGGATATGTCGTTAGCCGAAGGTGATTAAGTACGTTTCTGAAATTAAGTTTGCCTTGATGTTTAAATGGTTGATTTTTTTTCCCGCCATTAGTGCTTTGTCAACTCTTTTTTTTCCCGCCAAAATTATTATGTCAACCATGACTCTATTTATCTATGGTATATTTTCTTTTTTATCGACGTTCCTCGATAGATAACGAACTGGCTCGGATCTGGATGCTATAATACCAACGTTGTTTCTGTATTCCATAACAAGTCCTTTAGCTAATTATTAAATATTACTATTAGTTTCAGAACAGTGTTTGTCTAATATTTATTAACATTAGTAGCACCCGACATACTTTGCAATGCTCTTTATTGCTAACCTCTTTTTACTGACTATACACATTTCATCAGAATCTGATCAATGGTTTGACTTTTTGGCGGGAGCGGGAAGTGTCACGTTGATGGTTTTGTTTCTTTTGTTGAAATTTGTGTTGTTCTTGTTATCAGTGAGTAATAATAGTGGATTATTTACCACTAAGTATTTGTGAACATACAAGAATGTTGGCAAGTGTAACAAAGCAGCGGAAGCTGTCTTTTCCTACTCTCTCAAGAAGTCCACGGGGAGGTTTCAGTAAAAACTCCACACATTTACTTGGGGTACTTTAAGAAATGCTTTTAATAACCCTAAAAACACATACATAACTTTATAAATATCATATTTACATCACTGATTCTAATTTAATTGTGATTTAATTTAAATAAAAGTTTTCTGACAGCTCAAATACAGAAAATATCTTGTGAAATATCATATACTGAGTCAAATATACAAATATTGAAACCATTTCAAATGGAGGTCCTTTAAACGTGCCGTACGCACAAAAAGGCAAAGAGTTTCGATATACTGCCAGCCGCAAATGACCGAGCTGGGCTAAATTAACGTGCAGTATTTTGTTCAAAAACGGCGGCAAGAGTCGTGTTTCTCAACCTTTATTGCTGGGTTACACGGGTCTGAGCTACGGCGAGCATGTTCGCGAACTTGCTCGTATCATTTCATTTTCATAACAAAGCTGCTGTACATTGAAAGCTTATCAAGCAACCTTTTTATTGTTATCTAAATCTTATCATTGGAATGAAATATCGGTTAACGGATATTGTTTTTAAATGTCGACTTAGAGTTGGCTCCGTTGATGTAGTGATTTTTATGAATAACTTAATCATAAAACGTTTTTTCTATTTGAATCATACTTAATGCACTAATTAAATAAAATCCTTATTTGACCATATGGTTAATAGCATCACATTTCTTCTAATACACATTAAATATTTGAAAGAGTCAATAAAATATATTTATTTTGTACTAGCTTTTACCCGCGGCTTCGCCCGCATTTTTTTTTTATTTTTTTTTCAATAAAAAGTATTCTATGTTACTTTTAATACCTCCAACAATATATCTACGAAGTTTTATGATGGTCGGTGTAGTAGTTTTTGCGTGAAAGCATAACAAACAAACTTACATTCACATTTATAATATTAGTAGGGATGTAATTTCATCCACTTCAACCATTTGGTATAAAGAAGTGATCATGGCTAGGCATTAAAGTGTCCGGGATTCAATCGAAGCGTTTATTGCAGAGTTATGTTTTGTTGTGTACGTTACATCTCATTCAAAGTACCAACTCTTTATTGGTATTAAATATAAAAAACTCATTGATAAAACAGTTCTAACGTCTATTACAATATTATGCTAAAGGAGTGAGCGAGATGTTTAAATAACATTCTTTGTTCGACCCGGAAATCGGCACTACTCAAGCAATGCTGATTATTTAAATATTTATTGGGAACATGAATAATATGTAAGCGCTAGACATTTCTATCTGTTTTATCTATAAAAGCAGTAGCTAACTGATTGTACCTCCAGTACGTGAGTCGTTAGTCGACTTTTGTGACTATTTTACCTATTGGGGTATCTATTGTAAGTGTCTATTGGGGTATCAAACCATTACACTGCGTATTTGGAAATCCGGTCCAATGCTCTCCCAATTGAGCTACCGAGCCTTGCGAACACTCGTAGAAATTTTACGCTTTAGGCCAGCTTTGTTTCATCAATGAGAGGAACATCCTCTCGTATTCGAAAGAAACATTTTTACTAATGCTTACAATCGATTAAGATGCAGCAGCCATTTAGTTTCATATATTTTTTTTTTATTTTTTCATATTTTAAGCATTTTTCAATGTGATCATATAAGACAAATTATTATAATAGAAAAATACTAGAAAAATTCGACTCGGGTCACGAATGAATTCTCAGACGGGAATTTTTGATTTTGATTTTATTATACGACTATAGGATTTGATAAGACTAATATACGATTATTATAGACAATTTTATATTATAATTATTTAAAATAATAAACTCAAAACAACTGAGGCGTCTGAGAACTAAGACGCCTTCGGAATAAAGTCAAGTGGTTTTGCAATACAAACGTCATTATACGAATCTTATTTCGTTAACTTATTGCTAATTATAATAATTGTAAAGGTTGAATGTTGAATATGTCTTTTTCTCGACAAAAACTACACAACGTATAGCCTGTTGCGCCAACGGGGGGTCAAAAATGTAAATAGTTGTTTTTACTATTGAAAACCTAGTTCGAGGCAACAACATCCCGTGTGTATACAGCCATAAGCAGTGCAATACGATAAACGCTCACCTTTCGCGCGCTCTCGATTAGGTACGCGCGACTGTGTGCCGTGGAAATGACTTTAAGGTGCGTTCCGTTCCACGGAGTCGGTGCGAGAATGTGACACCCTTAACGCACGCGTTTCCGCAGTTATAAAACCTGCTTTCTGAATATTACTTAATTTTTACTACTTATTGGATTACGATTGTAACTAATTAATGATAAGTAAGTTAAGGAAAGATTTATAACCATAATAACTTATTTCAACTTAAAAAAACATTAAAAATATTTTAATATTAAAACAAAATTAAAAAAATATCAAGATAGTTTTATATTTCGGCTTTCGTAGTAATTGTAAAGCGTTTCAATCGTTTTCTTTGGCGCAGTTCCTCGGTAGTATTCATATGAACATTTAGACGAAATAAAGAAAGTAGATGATGTTGATGAAGTGCGTGGTACACCAAGTGGCTCAGAAGCCTAGTGGAATACGTTTTTAATGAAATTACTTTTAAAAACTTTCGCATATTTAATGCAAAATGGGAACTACCTATGTAATAAGCTATCAAAATAAATATGTAGTTTGAATATGCTACTCCAACAATATATTTTTTATTATTTAATGACTTATTGCGATAGTGAATCATTCCAAACGAAACTAACTACTGTGCAAGTATTTTTATTATCAACTTTTAAACATAACTCCTTCTCATACTTATAAAAAAGTTAATTTCCACACAAAAAAACAGTTCACACAACTGTCAACTTACGAAAAATTATCTCTCGCTCTTTGAGTTCGCACGTCTCAAGTCGTAAAGGATGCATCAAACTGACAGACAAATGGGCAGATTTTTTTCGTGCGGCAACACCTCAGCTAATACGTATCACACCCCAAAACCGTTCGCGGAAAAGATCGAATTATCTTCTGAATAATTTTATGTGGTAATTGTGGGTTTACGATCACAACAGTGTTGCCAGTGACGGTAATATGATTTACGCTGCGCTCTGAGTGGGAGACGTTAAGTTGGCAATTTTGTTGGCTGGTTCAGCTTGCTGCATTGTATGTTACATTGTCAATGGCATAGTCCCGAAGGTCAAATATAATAACACGATTTAAATGTAATACAAATAATAATATACTATTTCATAAAATATTAGTTTTATTATTTCGCTACTGTGTATTGCATTTTGAGAGTAATTTTAAAATTTATAAAGTTAAAATGGTCTAAAACACAGTAATAATTTTAAACGATAAAGTTCAAATATTTTAACGGTAAATATTGAAAATTTGAACTTGTTTAAAAAACACGGTGTTTATGCATCGAAAATAAATCGAAAACATAAATAACCATACCTTTTTTTGATTCTTTTGCTCTATCTTTGGACCTAAAACTGGTAAACGGAAAAAATTATACCTTGTTAACGTATTTGGCATAAATCATATTATCAAAATCTCGTATATCACTATAAGAATGCATATTATTTAACAATAAACTTCTTTCATCAGTAAACAGACACAATGTTAAAGATGTAAATAATTCCGCCATATTGAAATTAAATTCACTTATCTGAAGTGAAGAATTCGTATTAAGTATTAATGTAAATATTTTTTTTTATTTTGTCATATAAAAGAAGCCACAGATAAAATATCAAATACATATTGATAACAGATTCGATTATTTTTTAAAACACTATCATGAATACTCCATAGATTTCCATTCTGTTTTTTTTTTATTTCGCAGTTGCACGCAAAGGTGTAACATTTTTTTAAGTTTAATTTAAAAAAGTATTTAAAGGTGATAAATGTTTAATTTCGATACTCATTCTTACAATATAATATATATTATATGAATTAATTTTATTAAACGCTGTGAAGTTAATTGAAAGATATCTGTCGTGTCAATATTTTCAAATAGTAACATAACACAGGTCGGTGTTTTGACAGGAAGGTTGGCCATGTCGACCTGAAAGAAAAACAATATATTAGTCATATATTATAATAATAACGATTAAAAAATCTTGCTTACTTGACTACGATCCGTATAACAGATAGATTTGAGGTAAACAATTACAAACAACAACTGTAAGTCAATAATATCTTTCGCATAGTAGTTAATGGTAGTTCATGTCTGCCATTGACATTTAAATATTAGTAGAATCTCTTTTTCTCTTTGTTTCTCTTCCCTTGTACATGTTTTTCTATGATTTCATATCACATATGATAATTATAATTTATATTTAATAGGTGTTATTCTTTTTTTTAAACGCATCACAAAATGTATTTATGAAACAGGTTTCGACGCATTGAATTCTTTTCGAACACCGTGTTCATAACATACTTGTGCCAACCTTAGTAAAGTATTTTTAAATAAATATAAAATATAAAAAACCATGTATATATCTTTATATATATATATATATATCTTTATATATATATTCTAGCTTTTTTTAACTTTTTACCGTGTAAAGTTCAATTTGTATTTCTAAACTTTAAAAATGACTAATAATTGTTTTAAACACAGTTTTATGAGTGGAAATATAAATTTTCATATACAGTTCCCTTAAAAATATCCATAAAAGGTTTAAAAATAAATAAAAAGGTTAAAAAAGTTTTTAATTGGTATTAACTTGTAATTTTTTCTTCACTGCTTCCAATCAGTGTTTCTTAGACTCAGATAATAATAATACATTTACACCAATTAGCCTAGCCCAAAGTAAACACTACAAGGCTTGTGTTATGGATACTAAGCTAACGGATAGACATACTTAGATATGTAATATTTATAGAAATAAGTATAAATATCCATGACTCAGGTGCAAATGCTCGTATTCATCATACAAATATCTGTCCCTTCCGGAATTCATACCCAGGAAAGGCAGGATCGTTACCGTTGCACCAAACTGTCGTCACATACCAAATTGATGATAGTATTTTCACCAAAAAGTTTACTATGTGATAAGTTTTCTTGAACGCAAGCAAGTTCTGACTGCGGTATCGTGTAAGGCCTAAGTTTTAATGAACTGTCAGTCTGTAGTAAAACATGAGTGGTCCCATGCAAACTCAATCCTCATTTGTGTCAAATCACAATAATATCTTTAAAATATAAGCGAAAAGCGGTTTTCAAGTATCGTAGAGATTGCTTAATGTCAGGCAAAACTATTTTTTGATTCATATTTACCTTAATTATATCTTATTTGAGCGAAAAGTCGCAATTTAGTTGATACACGTATATGTTTACGTTCACATTGAAAGCACATGAACTTCTCAATTATTATTGTCTTACTTTGTTTTTGTTTCCATTTACAAGTTTGAATTAATTAACGCACCAACATCACAATACGTAAGTTTATACGTTATTATATTTCATTTTCAAGAAATTTTCTTAAATCACAATGTCGTTTTTTTAGATAACACTTTTGTTATGTAAAAAAAAGGTTTATAAAATACTGTTATATTAAAAGTGCTACCATAAGGATAGTTTGATGGTAACTGAAAAAATAATCAACTTGTCACAAATACCATGCAAAGATGAAATGCGATTATAACTGTGTGATGTGATTGTAAATAATTTTTTGAATTATTTATTTATTTATTCTTGACAATATATTCCTATTTAATTTTAGACATATTTGCATGTCATTTATTTATAGCTAAAAAGTCTAAATGTAGTTTTATTGTTGTGACCGTCTACACTCTATTTAAACAAAAATAAATTATTTTATCATATCTTATATGCAATTGGACTCGGTAAATGTAGACCAAGGCTAGCTTACAGGGACCAAAAAGAAGATATCTTGAAAAAGGCCACTTCAAAAGCACCCTTAACCGACGAGCTTATATGAAACGACTGATATAAGTTGAAGGAGCGAGAAATGTATGTCAGGATCGTAGAAAGTGGAAATCACATGAAAGAAGACATGATTGTATGTATATGCGATTGGCAAAATCATTATAACATTAGGCACATTACCTCAGCCCACTATCGGTTCATAACTTGGACCACACGCTCGGTTTTGTTTGCCCAAGTAATCACTCAAGTTTCCTCTTTACCGGCAATCGTTTCCAAGTCCAACTTAGCTCTTAACTTAAACTTTTCATGGTTCTCCAACGGTATACTTATGGTTCCCTTGACCTTAAAACGCTGATCATTGCTAAGAGGTGGTTTAAAACGTTTACATACTAAATTTCTGAACGCACTATATTTCATGACCGTTCTGAAGATAGCCGCTATGCGACGTAAGTAATCAAGCTTGCCAGATATAATAATAATATTTCCCACATTTATTCCCAACTAGCTTAGCAGGAAGTTGACAATGGAAAGCTTGTGTTATGGATACTAGGGTAATGGATAGACATACATATATGATACATAGATATGTTATATACATAGAAATATATAAATATCCATGACTTAGGCACAAATGCTCGTCTTCATCAAACATATGTCTGTGTCTTATTGCCTATATGTCAATATTTATAGATTGTAAATATCTCATATTTTTAGTACCCAATTCCGGAGTTGAGTGGAGCAGCGGTACATGTTCAGCCTAAGATTACGAAGACTGAGCAAATTTTTCAATGGTCATTTACCGAAAGGGTGGCCAAACATTTAGTATCTCGACTTTTTCAGTAATTCAGAAGGCGTTTTATTAATTTATCCAAAATTTCAAGATTTATTTATTTCGTCTGGCAACTCCAAGTAGATTCTACAAACTATTTAAAAATTATTTAAATTATTCTACTATTTTCAGATTTATTTATCTGGTAACCCCATTAAAAGAATGTAGATACTAAAATGACTCAATAATTATTAATTTTATAGCCTATTATTAACCCTGCTAGTGGGTTAGAGTCGGTGCGAAGAGCCGACAATCTTTTATTTTAATAATTTTCCACATATATGTCGCCATTCGGTCAACATTAGAAATAAAAATAACTTTGCTTTCAAGCTTCAGCTTGCAAGGCTCATTGTTGGAAGATGTATTGCATTTCATAATAAGGTGCCACACCATTTGAAAGTGTGGAAGTTATAAAAAACCCTTATGATCAAAGGCTATTACAGAATTGATGGACAAAACAGCGTGGAGTTAATGGCCTTTGCTTTAAATAATATTTTGTAAAATTAATTTTTCTAATGCATTTTTATCAGTGCCCTTTGGTAGAAAAACTTCCTTATTAAAAAAAATCTGTAACACATTAAAGGGATAGAAAAATAGCATAAAATAAAATATTTAAAAAAATTAAATATTTAATAAATTATTAAAATACTAAATAATGGGCTTGAACTACTCCTATGCAATGGGGACCAACTGTTTCACGTGACTTCGGACGCACGAAGATTATAATAGGTATTTAATATTTATATGAACATATGATACATAAACACTCATGACCCAAGTATTGAATGCTCGTATTCATCACGCAAACAGCTACTCTTCCGGGACCTTTGATGCGATTGACTTGATCGCTACCGTTGCACAAAACGGTCATCAAACTACACATCTGTGTATCATAAATGTATGTCCATCCTAGTATTTAAAATTACCAACATTTTAGCATTTTTATCATGTGGGAACATTTTCGTATTTTGTTAATTTTTGTTGGCAACTTTGTACCTTCGATTTATTTCGTTTGGTGTATGATTTTGGGAGTAAATTTGATGTTAGCTTCAAGCTCGAAGCCTTTTATTCACAAATCAACCAATAATACAACCGGCTATCTATTTCTTTACCTAGTATTCATAAGGCCCATTTGGGTTTGATTGTAAGAATTATTATTATTATTGTATTTATTATTTTGTTTTTAAATTTAGAATGCCACATGGATAGCGAAAGGTCCACTACCTTTTCAAACCCACCTGAGGGCTCAGAGGCGTAGTTGTTTTTTACATGCGTATTTTTATATCCTATAGAATTATTAGTATTACCTTTTTTATTAAGGCGATTACACACCAGTTAAGGCTTCTTCTCTAGACCTATCACAGAAGTGTAAATATCAATTAACTTATAACGATCGTCGATAACTCAATGTTGAATACGTTTTCGGTATTAAATGTATCGTCCGTCGCACAATTGAAGGCCCAAGGACATTGAAGATAAGAACAATTGGTAAACAAAACCACGTGGATGTAATTGCGAGCTGTGGCGAAAACAAACAATGCTATTGTCTCTTACCTTAGGGCAGGTGCACACGGTTAGCGTAACCGCCATAGAGTAGCGACTCTATGGCCGTTCGTGCTAACAAAATGAAATCAAATCCCCGATTATTAACGGAAAGTAAAGAAATTATTATACTTTATTTATTAAATTAATTAAATTTATTTAAAAAAATATGACGGTCAGTAGAATGATTTTTAAGTCCGCGCTCCTGTATCGGGCGTGGGGTTACGGCGATAAAGAGGGTTATGGAAAAAGGGGGAACTCCTCACTCGTTCTCCTTTGTCGCCGTCGGTCGGTCGACCTATACCTACCTTTGGGAATAGAAATAAGTTTAAACGCTGTACAATATTTACTTTTAAAACTTTACTTGAATAGGTGAATAACATCGTAGTCCATATTATCACTTACAACAACTAAAAAAATATACATATTATCTAAAAAAATAAATCTCTAAAAAAAAAATAACGGCAAATCTTCATATTTATTTTAGGAAAATTCTCTTTTAATTAGTTGTAAAAAATCTGGTTATTTTTTTCTAGTTCGGTAAAAAATACTGTATGTTTTCATTTGCCATTACATTTCGCTCGGTCAGAATCAATACTATTTTGGTTTAAATGGAATACCGGTTACTTTCTGTCAATCGACTCTGTACAAGTAAAATTATGCAATAACAACTTAAAACCACCGATGCAGCACACGCCACGCCGCACGCCACTTCTACGACGGTTGCAGTTAACCAAAGTAATTTTAGCGAAACGATTTCGCTCTGAGCTAATGTTTTGAAAAAACCGGAATAAACCGGTATTTTTTAAACCTTTCCCAACCTCAGAATGTATTTTTAAAATGGTGAAAAGAATTTAAAAAATAGATTCAGTATTTCGAGTGTCTTAGCATATAAAGAAACTTAAGAGAGCTCACATAATTTATAATATCAGTACAGATATCAGTAATTAATTAAATTAAAACATTGTTATAAACAACATTTGATCGCAAATGTCTTAAGGTGAGTGAGCTGAGTTGAATGCTACGCCTTAATATAACTTAATAAGGATTGAATTATAAATCAAAACTTACTTTCAGCCACCTGGCCTTACCATGATCTCTTAGAGCGAGGCAAGTTCCTTCGTCAAAGAGAGACACCGTTATAAGCAGTCTATAGTGGCATCTCTTTTCAACAGTGGAACTTATATCGCGATAAGATGTATTTGGATTTTATTTAAAGTTATTCTTGTTATAAGTTTCCGTAAGTGTGAATACACCCTAAGAACGCATAGACCAACTGTATCGATAACTGGTTATGCTGATTTTTGTCTTTTCGCAACTGTAAAGGTATAACAAACAGCGAATATGAATGAACACAACAGTACTTATAGATTATAGAGAGAAAGAAGCACTATGTATGGCTGAATATTTTCATCTAAAAATGAAATATACTGACATTTCAATCACAGTAGTTTGTGTGTTTGTCTGTCCGCTCTTTTTTCTCGCTCTTTATCCATTGTATCAATAACGTTACCATAGCAACGCGTTAACCGCAAGTAGTTCGTCTACCGGACGCTAGATGGCGCTAACGGAAAAATATTTAATAATAGAAAAAATTAAAGAATTTTGTCCACCCGTGCGAAGCCGGGACGGGCCGCAAGTTAAGTTAAAAAATAATAATCAATATTCATTCGGGAATAACCTATATCGTAACCAAATATAATAACCAAATGTTATCCTATGTTAGTAAAAGTAATTAAAATCATAAAAAAATTTGGAATCAATAAAAAAACTATTAAAATATCATTGTCATCAAATCATAAAAATAATTGATATAAACAAAATCATCAACGCATATTCAATTTACAGATTACTGGGGTAAACCTTTTTTCGCGAAAACCAGTAATAATGGGGGTGACCAAAAATAATATTATTTTGACCTCTATATTGTTTCGTCCCGGCTACATTCACAGTCGTTATCACCTATTGATCCTCATTCGGCCCGCCCTACGATGTTTTCATTCAATACTTGCGCCCTAGTTGGGAAAATAGGCTAGTGTTAACAATTACAAGCATTTGATGGTACAAATCTTATTTTAGCTGTCTTTATTATATACTAGCTGACCCGGCCACGCGTTGCTATGGTAACGTTAATTAATTATAAAAACTGTTATTCTAAGGCTTATGGTAACTATATATGGTAACAAATACACAAAGTATTATCATAATATAATATACTGATAGAATAATAGATGACCCGGCCACGCATTGCTGTGTTATAAATTAAAATGAAACCCATACTATATCCTAAGTAGAAAAAAATCCAGCACAATGAAAAAAAGACCTCAAAATCGATTGAGTAGTTTTCAAATTCATCACGGTCAAACAAAGTGACAGGAAAATTTAATATATATAGATAGATGTACTAAAAACACACCAACATTATAGGTAGAAGCTAAAACGATGTTAAAAGACAATATAATCAGGAATAATTATAAAATTAACATGAATTACCATTAAATTATTTTAAATTCTAAAACAGAAAACTATTTACGGAGCACAATGATATTAAAGTAATTTGAAAAGTACTCCTTAACAAAATCCACGTTTCTACTCATTACCTAAAAACATCTTCAATATTAAAAATTACTCACACAACAGCTCAACAAACACCTAAAAATTACCAAACCAAAATTACCTTCTTTATTTCTACGCATTATACGAAAAGATATAATACGCCCAAATTAAAACGGCGCCCATTACTCATAAACAATGCTTCCAAAAAAACGCGGCGGAACACAGGACCACTGAGGCCAATCCCACGATCAGCTGAGAGCCACATTTGGGCCTCCGTTGACCTATATTCCAACCTATGACGTAGCCGACAACAATAGGGTATTGTATTTGCGAGATCAGGAATCCCTCAAGGCAGTTCATTCACATCTAGCTTTCATTTAAATAGTTCCATTTGTTTTTCGTCATTGTTAAGATCAGCTGTTCTTAAGATTTTAATCTATTGATCGGTGAGAGAAGGTGTTTTAGCATGCCTTCTATTGTTGGTTAACGCGACGACCATTAAATTGTATTGTTTCTTGTTTGTGACGCATTAGCATTCTGAATTGTTGGCTTGTATTGTGACTTTATTAATTATTACATATGTAACTGTTTGTTATGTGACGTTATTTTTATTACCTAATTTGACCATCGAGACTAAGTATAATATAATTCTGTATATAACATTAGATTTTAATTACTATTATTGATATGAGACGTTTTATACTTATGACGTTTATTTTTTTTGTATTTATGACGTTTTGTCTCATTTTCGATATTCGCGAAAGTGTAAAAACTTATTTATGTGTATCAGTAGATATTATTGTTCATTTTTTACACTACAGATTAAAAAATATTTACGATCTTTTTAAATTTAGAACAACAGTTTTCCCGCCACAATTGAAACGTGTTGTGTTTTTAATTTGCTCTACAAAATAAGGCAACGAACGTTCCGGTATACGTCCTCGTGCAAGGAGGTCAGACCTCATCCATCGTAGAGCAAACGGTAGTGAAAAAAAAGTACAAATGATAAATAGTCGTAGTTAATCCGCTCTTATCGCCTCGCGGCCGCATCCCGTGAGGTCCAAAAATGAAAGATGGACCGTCCAAGTAGATAACACTTCTCAGTAATGGAAGCCCAGTGGAGAGGATTCCGATATGTTGATAGTCAGAAATATTGGAATGTCACGGTGTGATTTTGTGTTTTATTTACCTAATCATTTTGGTGCACTTAATCGAGTTTGAAATTCCTTTTTTTAAATATTGGTACACCAATAATTGTTAAATTTATTCGTATTTAAAATAATAAGTATTTCACTTTAGGTGTATTTTTTGTAATTGTCATCCTGTGATCACGGCTCCTGTAAAGGAGTCCAAACTTCAGGATTAAATATAAATTATGCACAAAAACCGTTAAGTTAACGTAACCTAACCTAACCGTTAAGATAACGGTTAGGTTAGGTTAGGTTCCTAGGGAATAACTCGTTTGCGTAAAACTAACATTTACAATTAAACAAATGTAAAAAATAAACTATATTTATAAAATTTCAACGAACTAATCCAATTGCATTGCAATGGATTACGAATAAGGAAAATTATGGCGGAACCATAGAGTTAATAGATTCTAGCGCAACATAACCTAAAACTGCCACTACGGTTATGATACCTGATATTTTAAAATTTTTCGTCCATTTTCAATTATCTTTGAGTTCACAACAATATTTTCATTTGCATTCAAAACATAATTACATTGCCTAAACATTCATTGTTTGTTTTTCTGTCAGAAAACATAACCTCACTTTCTGCCACTAAGTACAAGTAAAAAACAATTTATTGGGTTTTGTGCATTTGCCTTTTGGAATAAAACGAAAAAAATTCAAGGTAAGTGTACTTCATCGTAACATTAGTTAAGCAATCTCATACAAAACATGATGCCCCATGTTATCTAAAGAAGTAGAACCTAAGTTTATAATTTGTGATTTGGACTTTTTGGCGGGAGCGGGTAGCGTCACGTTGTTTATTTCTCTTGTTGAAATTTGTGTTGTTGTGGATATTTGTGCGTAATAATGGTGGATTATTAACCACTTAGTGTTTGTGAGCATACAAGAGTGTTGGCAAGTGTAACAAAGCAGCGGAAGTTGTCTTTTCCTGCTCTCTCAAGAAGTCCACGGGGAGGCTTCAGTAAAACCCCACACATTTATATATAAGAAACCAAGGGGGGAATAATAAATATATTTTACTGTTCATTCATCATCGCTAAATTAAGAAAATACACAAATCGTGTATTTTCTTAATTTAGCGATGATGGCTAAATACACAAATCGTGCAAGCCACAAATAAAGAAAAAGAAATTGTGATTGATATGACATAGACAAAAATGTCTTCATGTATTTTGTTATAAATTTTGCATATAAAAACTGTGTTGCCATAACATTCAATGGGTCGCAAGCCGTACGACTCGTATAATGATTATTTACTTAAGACTATTACAGTTTTTTTTGCTTATGTTAGGAGCTCGCCCCGACTTTGTCCAGGTTAAGTCTTTCTAATTGGAAAAAGTCAAGTGTGTTACTGATCAAAACTGAAATGAATTACACCAGCTTAACAAAATGGATGTCTGTGCTTATCGACCTACATCTTTATACTATTCTATGACACTGGAAAAAATTCATCGTACATGTAGTTTGCAACAAAGCGAGGTTCCTGGATTTGAATCCAGTTATTATGAGTTTTTATTAATTCGGAAATGATTTATTTTTGCGATTGGTATGAAATATTATTTAAAAAATATATGTAGTAATCATCTCCTTTCATTCCGTGTTCGGCCCGTGTTGGGTATGACAAATGTTGTAAACGTAGAGTTAGCGTGGTGCGCAGCGTTATCGATGCTCGGTAATTATGCTGAAGTACGCTAGGGACGGGCTTCTGTATCGATAATATTCAAATTCATATTAAACTATTACTGTAAATTTATTAAGTAAGAATCAAGACTTACCTTAATAAATTTCATTCTACTTTACTAACTTTATAAAAATACCTTTATTTAACCCTTTAATTACAGAATAAGAATATTAGAAAATTAGTAAAGCAGCTATAATTGAATGTAATAAAATATAATGGTATTTTATCATAAATCTAACTCCATATTTATATAACATTTGCTACTAAATGATAAACTTTAATGAAAAAAGTACTAGAAAAAAAAGACAGTTCACGAGTTAATCTCAGTCAGGACAAGAACTCGCAAACTTTGAATCTCCGGTTCACTGTTCTCCCAATTGAGCTATCTAGTACTTTTTACTCTTTTAAGCTGTAAGCCAACGTTGATTTATCATTGAGAGGAATGTCTTCTTATTTAAAATAAACATTTTTTTGTAGTTAGGAAACTTATGACGTGCTTAGAAATTCGACATCGCAGCGATAGCATCTGAAAGTGAAAAAAGTACCAATTTATTTCATAATAATTCATTCTATTTAATTTCTTTAAGTCAGCGTCATAATTAATATTTTTATTTATGGTTTCTTGTGTAATTTAGAACTAGACCAACTTATTTTAACCTACTTTAAAAATTATGATAAGCGATGATAAATTCATTTTAAGTATTTGTTGTAAAGATAGTTATTTATATTCTTGGAGTACAATATCAAGTCAATTCAATGTCAAGTCCAACATCTGTGGACGACTTTAAAATTTCATCGATAATTTTCATCGATATTTCGCCAACCCCACCCGATTATTTGTCGACGGCCAGCTATGCTGTGGTATCCATCAAACTGTGGTGGTGTGACATCCAATAAGATACACTCGCTACCTTATTAAATTTCATTCGATCATTTGTAATAGTCAATTTTAGTTTGGTATTTGACCAACGGGTATTTCCAATACTGATATAATAACAATAATATATTAATATAAATTAATAAATGTTAACCAGCTAATGTAACTATGGAAATTGGAAACAACAATAAAAGACAGTACATTAGTTTTTTACATTGTGTTTACGATGTAGTATATAACATTAATACCATAGTGATTTTTAGTCTATGTTCAGTTGCTTAGCAATAAGTTGTTATGTTAAAAACTACAAAAAAGTAAATACAGATAATTTTTATAATCAAGCAATATTTTGTTTACAATTAAAAATATGCTGTCAGCTTGGAACTTCAATACACAGCAATGTGAATATATATAAATACACAAGCTGCAGAAATAGTGGTGTCGGCGACCCGGCGTCTTTAGATTTTAATAAGATCACCTGAGATCAAACCTAGGTCAATCTGAACACATTGACCCGGACAGGGATCGAATTCGGGACTTCAAAGTAGTTTAAGCATTAAAATTTATGAGTCTAGTATATATATATATATATATATATATATATATATATATATATATATTGTTTAATTTGAAATTGAAGGTTTTTATTTTCTTTATATACTTCACTGTGACAAATAAATCATTTTAGATTTAACTAGCCGACCCGGTAAGGCGTTGCTATGGTAACGTTAATTGATACAATGGAAAAGGAGCGGGAAAAAGAGCGGACAGACACACAAACCACTGTGATCTTAGATTATAGATATAATACAAAGTTTTCTCGAGAGCAAGAGAAAACTAAAATATGCATAATCTATAATCGAAGATCACAAATTTATTGTTTGTCTGTCCGCTCTTTTTTCAATTGTATATGCGTTAACCGCAAGTAGTTTGTATACCGGACGCTAGTTGGTGCTAACGGAAAAATATTTAATAATAGAAAAAATTTAAAGAATTTTGTCCAACCG
Source organism: Calamotropha paludella (assembly GCA_927399485.1). Taxonomy (NCBI): domain Eukaryota; kingdom Metazoa; phylum Arthropoda; class Insecta; order Lepidoptera; family Crambidae; genus Calamotropha; species Calamotropha paludella. The sequence goes on from OV656822.1 coordinate 3,849,036, forward strand.
TGCGAAGTCGGGACGGGCTGCTAGTATATATAAAAATTATAATACTAAATGGCTGTTTCATCTTAATCGATTGCCCATACATTTGTAAAATTATTTCTTTCGAATACGAGAGGATGTATCTCATTGATGAAACAACGCTGGTCTACAGCGTAAAATTAGTAAAGTACTAGAAAATTTCGACGAGTGTTCACAAGGCTCGGTAGCTCAATTGGGAGAGCATTGGACCGGACTTCCAAAGGTTGCCGAGTCGATGTTTCCTAGTATTTTTCTACTATAATAATTTATCTTAAAGTATTTCTTTACCAGTAAGAGAATATCTTATTCCTGATGATATAAATCAACATTTTGCAGCTACTTCTTGCTTACATCAATCTGACAAGACCCCTGCAGTCCAAGTCATCTTTTTCCTGTACAAACAACCTCCTGTTCATTTCACTTTTTCTTCAGACACTCCGATAAAAGTTCATACCTATATACGAATAAAGTGTGATGATATTAGTAGAAAAATGATTCGGTCTCCTACAGACTGTACTTTGGAGAGTGTGTTCAAGAGCTGCATTTTCTCATACCGCCGTCTCCTTTCTACCATCGGACATCCAGACGCACTGTGGGCTACCACCCTTTCTTGGTTGCTATTCCTACCTGTCGAACCAAGCGCTTCTCAACGTCCTTCATAATGCGCACAACAAAGGAGTAGAACTCCCTCCATGCGTCTATATTTTCGAGAACTTATAACCCTTCCATTTTCAAAGTCAGGGTTAATAAGCACCTTCTGGTTTAGCTCGTTCCATCGTGGATTCTGTCTTGGCCCCCGGGCTTGATTGGGATCAAGAGCGAACCCATCCTAAATAAGAAAAAATAAAAAAAATTAACATTGGACAGCAACTTTCCAGTTATCATAAACATCATAAACTACTCTTTAGCTTTCGGATTTCCTATTTTCTATCTTAAGCTGCACGTGTTGCCACTTCCAAAAATAAACAAACCATAAATTATTAATCAATTCTATTTTTTGAAATGGCAATAGTGTCAATGACGACATTTCTGCCAGAGTCAAAAGTGATAGCTAAGCATTTATATTAATATTCAGTCTAAAATCACGAAATTTTGAATGCTATTTCGTTAACATTAGAAGTTGACGTGCATTTGGACAAAATAAGAGTGGCTATACTATAATAAAAACATTCAAAGATACATACAGTAAGGGTACAAGTTTTTAAATTCATTCGTAATCCCAGCTGTTTCATACTAAAATTCTTTATTTTTAACAAAAAAAGTATTTTTTTACTCAAAAAAGGTTTAATTTGCATATTGCTCTACGACCGTTTTAAGACGAAGGATTTTTAAGAGATACAAAAAACCTTTCCATATATTTAACACAATCAATTTTACTCTCACAAGGAATAAAGAAAGAAATAATTCCAATCGTTCGTATCTGGAAACTGGTTACAGACGAAACATGATTATTGGATTTTACGGCAGTATAAAATGACAACGAATTTTTAATGCATGAGACAAAAACTATAGTTAAATCGTTTACGATAGCCAAACTTGTAAAACGAAATAAAACCAAATTGGAAGGCACCTGACGATGACTGGACAACTCTGTCGACCCCCTATACGCCTATTATAAGCAGTATTAATATCTTTTGTCAAGATGACGTATCGTTTTTAAGTATTAACCTTTTTATACTGAATTTTAATTGGTTAAATGTTAATGACAGGTAAAAGGCAAAACTATGATTTGAATTCAGAGAAATGTAGATTTACATTTAGTTGAATGTCTTCGGAATTGTCAAAGTGTGAATAATTAAATTGAAGTCGCCCACTGGGTTTGTTTTTTTGGACAGTTTAAATCTTAACTCACAAGTTATAATTTAAAAAATAAAATACACATACATCGTTCTGAACTCAAGTAACTAAAGCACTAGTATCATGGAATTCAGACACAACGACGGTGTCACAACACCCGGGGCCCTCTTTAAGCTATTAGAGGCCCTGGGCATATAAGAATAATGGGGCCCCTATGACTTTGACAGAATACTTTTTTAATACAAGAAAGACAATAAAAGTACGTAAACAAGGTTTCAGTTTTTTTTATTGACAGTCAATAGATGAATTGATCTTTAGTTTAAATAGGGCGATTCTCACATATTTAAAGTTATCTAAGTATGTTGAAATTCAAAAGCCTTATTTTGTAGAGTAGCTTCGCGCATACAAAAGCTAATAAGCAAGACGATAATATAGTCCCTAATTGAGGTTCGATTTACTCTAATTAAATAAGATTTTTACTAGGGGACCCGATCGTTCGCGGGGACTTGGGCATTTGCCCAGCGTGCCCAGTGGGAAAGAGGGGTCTGACAACACCTAGACCCGAGCCAATATATAATAACGAAGTATTCTACATTATATATCTGGAAATCGAACCCGGGACCTTGGAGTGGTGTTACCATGAAACCGGTATGCGAGCCACTCGACCTGTGAGGTCATCTGTAAAGTTATTGTTTTTATTGCATTTAATTTACAATGTCAATGTTAGTAAATCGCCGTACTTTTTTTAAAATCGTGAATAGGTAAGCACTTGACCGCTATCTTGCCTTAGGTAAGCGACAATGCGATCTAGGATGTGACGCGCCTGCCTAGGAGATACCTATTTAATCGTGACTTAAACATCAGTAAAGTTATTGTTTTTTTGTATTTAATTTTGCAATGTCAATGCAAGTAAATCGTCTAACTTCGATGTCAAACGAAACCGAATAAAAACAGAGACTTTAGTGCGCGTTCATGAATTCAATACTCGTTATCGAACTCCTTACAGTTTTAATGAAGATTCGTAGTTCCTGATGGTTACCGCTTGGGGCGCTGATAAAAACGTTCTTAGTAATATTTAACGCTGGCGATATTGAATTTGAGATGGCGATTTTGAGATGTTTGTTTAATAAATAGGACATTTGTGTCTAAATCAAGAATATTTATACACATCTATATATATAGCTTAACTTTGTATTGTATATAGCTGTCTGTCTATTACCCCAGTATTTTTATAACCCGTCCATTTTCAAAGCCAGGGTGAATGGGCGCCTTCTAGGTTAGCTCGTTCCATCGTGGATTCTGACTTGGCCTCCGGGCTTGATTGGGATCAAGAGCTAACCCAACCTAAAAAAACAAAAAAATATAAACCTTACAGTGCTTACTTTGGCTTATGCTAATTGATGTGAATGCAAGAAATATTATTGTTATTACGATGTAGTTACACAGTAATGTGAAAAATATAGCTGGAATGTAAAAAAATAAGTGTGAGGAAGTTTATAATTTTGATTAACACATGCCCCGCAGAGTTTCAAATAAAACGTGAATATTGGTCGGGCAATAAGTTTTCTTATTGCACTGCCAGTCAACTGCTAAGGCATAAATACATAGTAAATCTCATACAGCTTTATGGGAGTTCATTTTATTGCCGCAATACTTGGTAACGACAGCAGAAAAGTATGGGAAAAATATAACGAATTTAGCTTATATAAAAGTTTTGTATATCTGTCACCGTAAATTTGTAAATACCGTTAGATTATAATCTATATCGCGAGATTGTAAACTATCGAAATATTGTGAACCGTAACATACTGCTTACAGTTTAAGGCATTATTTTTCGATAGATTATAAAATATCTAACCTAACCTAACCTTATGGTTCGGTTAGGTTTATCGTATATCGCATATTTTATCTACCGAAAAAATATGCGTTAAATTATAAACAGTATGTTACGGTTCACAATCTTTCGATAGTTTACAATCTCGCGAGATAGATTATAATGTAACGGTGTATACAATTGTAGGGTGACATATCAACATCTTAAATATTGTCAACTACAACTCAATGGTGGTAGAGTTAAATAATTAAAAAAACTATAATTTAAAAATGATCAAATTATTGACGACTGTTTGGTGCAACGATAGTGATCCTGCCTTACGCACCGACGCTCCTGAGTTCGAGTCCCGGTAGGGGCAGATGTTTGTGTGATGAATACGAGCATTTGTACCTGAGTCATGGGTATTTATAGATTTTTTTTTATTTAGAATGGGTTCGCTCTTGATCCCAATCAAGTCCGGGGGCAAAGATGGAATCCACGATGGAACGAGCTAACCCAGAAGGCGCCTATTCACCCTTTAAAAACAGACGGGTTATAAGTATTCGGAAATACAGACGCAAGGAGGGAATTCCACTCCTTTGCTGTGCGCATTATAAAAGAAGTTGAGAAGCGCTTGGTGCGACAGGTAGTAATAGCAACCAAGAAAGGGTGGTAGCCCGCAGTGCGTCTGGTTGTCTGATTGAAGAAAGGTGATGGCGGTATGAGCATATGTAGAGCCTGAGCACACTCCTCAAAATACAATCTATAGAAGACCGACAGACAGGCAACTTTGCGGTGGTGAGCTAAGGTGTGAAGCTTGTTCTTCGCCAATTTGCTGTCATTAATGAGCCTCTCAGCTCTGCGCTGAATCGTGTCCAGTTCAGCAAGTTGGTATTGTGCTTATATTTCTATGAATATTACATATCTATGTATTGTATATGTTTATCCGTTATCTTTTTACACATAACACGAGCCTTATCACTATAAGTTACTTACTGTGGGTTAGGTTAATTGTTGTAAATACATGAAATATTATTATTATTTTAATAGAAAAATACTAGAAAAATCGATTTGACTCACAAGGCTGAAATCGTACTCGCCACCTGCCCTGGACCTGTCTTTGGATGTCTTGCCCATTGCTCTTCCAGTTACCGAGCCTTATTATAAACCTTAGGTTCGGTAGCTCCATTTTAGAGCATTGGATCGGACCTAAAAATATCTGGTGAGCCGAGTCGATTTTTCCTAGTATTTTTGAAGTGAAAACTTCTTTAGCATCGTTGTGATTTGAAAGTCGATGAAACGAAAAAGCGACAGTACAAAGAGACAAACACACAAATGTATGATTTGACGTAGGAGAAAATGAGATAGGAAGCATTGTGTATGTACTATGTGTGTTAATACGTGTTTGTGTGCGCATGCGTTGGGTTTTTTACATGCTTATCATGTCATTGTAATTGTTAAAGATGAAATAAAATACATAAAATAAATGCTTTATTTTTAAGTTTTATTGTGCTGACTGACGTTTCGCTCTGCGCTATGTCACCTCAATGATTTTTCATTCGCCTTGATCTGGTACTACCAATGTGTACATTTAACAAGTACTATAAACCATTTTGTGACTTCATAAAAGTGGATTGTCAATTTCATCTTAAACTTAAAAGCACGATAAAAGTACAAACCTTTAAATCTATACATGTATATACAAGCAGCCCGTCCCGGCTTGGCACGGTTGGACAAAATTCTTTACATTTTTTCTAGCATTATAATAGGGGTTAAAGTATGAAATTGCCGTTTTATTGCAATAGGTTCTTTGAATTGACATAGAATCTTCATGGTTTGAGGTTTTCGAATGAAACTTTTTTTAAATGGTTTCTATGATGTTCTTTTTTTAAAAAATGTAAAACATTTGAATATCGACTTTCAATTGTTTTTGTTATTCAATTTAGACAAGAAAGATGGATACTGCGAAAATTCGAGTTATTTTTGAATACGAGTTCCGACGCGGAACTAACGCGGCAGAAACAGCCCGCAATATCAATGCTGCGTTTGGAGAGGGGTCTACTAATGAACGCACCGTGCGATTTTGGTTTAAACGCTTTCGTGATGGAAATTTCGACTTAAAGAACGAGCCACGAGGAAGACCGCCCACACAGGTAAATAACGATGAATTAAGAGAGATAGTGGAAGCCGATCCTAGTCAAAGTACCCAGGAATTAGCGGCATGGTTTAACGTTACCTTACCCACAATATTGACTCACTTGCGTCAAATCAATAAAATAAAAAAATACGAAAAATGGGTGCCTCATGATTTGACTGATCTGCAGAAAGAAACGCGTGTTGAAACTTGTGTTGCCTTGTTGAACCGATACAGAAATGAAGGAATATTGGATCGAATTGTAACATGTGATGAAAAGCGGATTCTTTATGATAACCGGAAAAGAAAAATGCAATGGCTGACCCCAGGTCAAATGCCACAACAGTGTCCTAAAGCAAAACTTACCAATAAAAAGGTAATGGTAACTGTTTGGTGGTCTCAGCATGGTGTTATTCACTATAGTTTTCTCCGATCTGGTCAAGCAATAACGGCAGATGTCTATTGTGCCGAACTCCGAACCATGTTGACAAAACTAGCAGTAAAACAGCCCCGACTCATGAATCGATCTTCACCATTATTGCTCCACGACAACGCGAGACCTCACACAGCACGAGAAACCATTTTGACCCTTCAGGAACTGCAGTTAGAAACCATTCGTCATCCTCCGTATTCACCAGACCTTGCTCCAACGGACTACCATTTTTTTCGTGATTTGGACAATTATCTACGTGACAAGAAGTTTTCTTCCCAGGAGGCAGTACAAAATGCTTTCACACAGTTTGTGCAGTCTAGATCGTCGGAATTCTATCGCAAAGGCATTAATGACCTTCCCATTAGATGGCAGCAATGTATAGATAATAATGGCAACTATTTTGATTAAATAAATTTGTTAAAAATTTAAAAAATAAACAATATAGATTTTCAGTACAAATCGGCAATTTCATACTTTAACCCCTAATATATAACCTATGTTACTCAGCGTGAATGTAACTTTCCAATGGTGAAAGAATTTTTGAAATCGGCTTCGTAGTTCTTGAGTTTATTCATTGCAAACATACAAAAATACAAATCTTTCCTCTTTAAAATATTAGTGTAGACATATTCCCTATCACTATGTTTGACCTTAATAAACTCCGAAACTACTCAACCGATTTTGATGTTGTTTTTTTCATGTTGTTACATTTCTTCCGACTTAGGGCATAGGATGGATTTCATTTTAATTTATAACACATAAGTTAGTAATATATAAAGGAACTGATTATTATGCAATTTTATACATTTAAAGACTTATTACATACTAAACATATATTGTTATGAATCCAAGTTAAGTAGCCAAGGCAATTGTTTAAAGGAATCTAGTAACAACGACAAAACCATAACACCCAGACGCGAGACAACATGAAAAGTCCATTGACTCAAACCCAGGACATATATGTATGTCTATCCGTTACCCTAGTATCAATAACACAAGTCTTACAGTGCTTACTTTGCGCTAAGCTAATTGGTGTGAATGTAAGAAATAATATATATTTATTTTATTTATAACAAAACAGAGAAAGAGATGTCAGTACATTATACATATAATAATAATAATACTTTGTGTGTTTGTAGTTACCATATAGTTACCATAGTTACCATAAGCCTAAGAATAACAGTTTTTATAATCAATTAACGTTACCATAGCAACGCGTGGCCGGGTCAGCTAGTAAGTAATAATAATAATAAATTCCTGGCAACTCGCAACAATTATTTACTAAGCAGAGCATGTACTATGGGTACTAAGTAACGCATATAATACATAAGTATATAAACAACTATGACTCGAAATCAAATGCTTATATTCATCACAAAAAAATATGCTCCTAGCAGAAGTCAAACCCTGGACATTTTTAGCAGAAATTAGGAACGCTACCGTTGTACCAAGCGACCATCGCCTCAATTTCAAACTAAGTCTGAACTGACAAAAAATTATTGAGGTTTTTATAAGTATCAAAAAACTGAACACAAATTGATAAAGTCACCGTTACATTATGAATGATTACTTTTGTAAGTTTGTCACAGCAAAACGAATTATGTACAGACGGACAGACGGGCTGCGGGGCGGACAGCTTTCTTGTCGATAAATTGAATATGTTAAACAATTTTTTTGTTTATTACGATGTACTGACGCAAGGAAAAGTGTATGTTGTTGAATTATTTTTTAATATTTCATCAGTGGAAATCAAACAGTGGGGTTGTATTATATTACAGCGTTTAAAATGCTCACAATATATTTAAATAAGTGAAAATATAATTTTGGTTGTGAACCTGTGCAGTAGCCTGTATAGTTTTTTCAAAAATTAATCAATTTGTAGATAAAAGTTAAAAAATAAGGTCTTGTACGTATTTATTTAGGTTTGCCAGTGTTTAAATATATTAATTTGACATTAAAAAAACTACCTTTTAAAGTAAAAACTACGTGCATATTAAAAAAAAGTTATTGTTTCAAAAATATTCATAAAGTTTTCGTGATCCATTTATTTATTTTTCAAAATTAATTCAGTTTATACTTATTTTAAACAGCTGAAGAAGCTGAAGAAAAAGCAGCACCTTTGTCCATCAGTGATCATCGTTTAGTTGAGACGATACTTTTGAAGTGAAAACTTCTTTAGCACCATGAAACGAAAAAGGGACAGTAAGAAGAGACAGACATATAAATTCGTAAGATTGAACGTAGGGGAAAATGAGATAAGAAGTATTATGTACGTGTGTTAATACGTGTTTGTGTGCGCATGCCAAGTAAAAAAATTGAGAGAAGGCATCACAACAACCGTGGTATTTTGTATACGTGTACGTATTATTTTTGTAGGATTCCCTTCTACCACGTGTGAATTGAACACATGCTTTTTTTTGTATAATAGACTTATAACTTATAATTTTTTAATTTTATTAAAACTTTAAGACTTTTATTAGTAGGAACTACTTTTCTATAAACATTCGAATATAGGAAACGATGATTTTTTTTCTATTTGGTAGATTTTCGTGGATTAAAATCTCATCCGAATAGAAATTTTTCACTATATTTTAAAAATATATTTTATTTTAAATAACTCGATTCACTTTTGTCACCGCTAGTACAGCGAGCTTACTGGTTAGGTATTCCTTAACACCATAAGACACGGTGTCCGCGCCGCCCACAGAAGATGATTCGTAGTTTCTCAAACAGTATAATCACTGCGGAAATTGGTACAAGAACTAATAAATTATTTCGACTTAAAATAGACGAGATAGTTGTATCAGTGTCGTATTTATTCACCTGGAATATCCGGGATACAATTTGACAGATGATTTTTAAATTTGTTTATAATGAAGAGTCAGAATATTATTTTTATGTGTCGTAAAAAAATATTTTGTGTTAACATAAGTTTAAATATTATATTTATTTAATATTCTAAACCTTAATATTAAAAACAACCGACAAAAAATAATGTTGATAAAAATATCAAACGGGATTAGAACTCACTACTTTCTGGCAAATCGGGCCAGAGTCCGCTAACAGTGTCCTTCATCGAATCTGTCTTCTTTCTTTCTTTTATCTAATTGTCATACACTGATGAACTAAACTATTTTAATACCATTACAGATATTTGGAAAACCATAAAAATATATATTTAGATACTTTATGAGTATTAAAATTGCCACAAGCTACAATATACTAAGACGTTAATCCGAATCCTAACTTATAAAATGTGAAAGTGAGATTGTTTGTTTGTTTCGCTTTCGTGCCATATCTAATCGACTGATCATCATATAATTATGTATACACATTATCAGGGGTATAATAAAAGATATAGGATAACTTTTATATAGAAAAGGGTACTTTTCCCAAGGAAAAAACAGTTTACAACACAAGTGGAGCCGTGGGCGAAGTTTAAAAATTTCTTACAAACATTACCTATGTTTTTTAAATACGTAATAAATATTATCAAGAAACATAGTATTGCCCCCAAATGATACATTAACCAAATCTATATTAACACAAGTGAAATAGCGGATTAAAGGTATATTTTTATAAATATTACTAGCTGACTCGGCCACGCGTTGCTGTGTTTTAAATGAAAATAAAACCTATCCTATCTCTTTAGTTGGACCAAATTACACATAAATACCAACTTTGATCAATATCGGTTGAGTTGGTGAAGAGTTCACTGGGAACATACATTGTGACACTGGATTTTTATATATTAAGATTATCTGAAATGAAATATAGTCAATTTAACTTAGCCCGTCACTTCTATTTTTTAATAAAAACTTCTTTTTAACATTTAAGTGACCTTATATTTCAGATCAGAATAAAACACTTTTTTACGGATTTTTGCGCATGTTTTATCATCGACTGATTTCAATGTTAAAATCTCTCCGAGGTCCTAGTACCAATCCCTGGCCGGGTCCATGTTTAACCGAACTTTTATACATTTCCTCAGGTCTGCATTTAGTGGTCATCATCTTAGTCATCCTGTGATCACGGCTCCTGTAAAGGAGTCGAAACGTCAGGATTAAATATAAAATAAAATAAAACATGCGCAAAAATCCGTAAAAAAGTGTTTTATTTTGATGTGTAATGTGCGCGGAAGTGTAAGAACTAAATATGATCTTATATTATCAATTTCTTCACCAAGCACATCTATCCATTGGTTCCTGGATGGTGAATGAACTTAAGTTTGACTTTTACAAACAAGTTTTTTGTATTACCGTAATGCAATCCGTTCTATTTTGACACCACTTCATTTATCATATTATCGATTCGTGATCGACTGATACAGTACATCACTACTACTCGAGTACTCTTATTGGTTACAATATAAGAGTGGTAATTGTATGAACGACGGGACACATTGTATAAAAGACAATTTATTTTTGTGCAAACACTTTTGCGTTTGATATTACTAGTCGATATTAATTTCGACTTTATTGTGATGGTTTTATGATCTATAGTTTCGTATATGGGTTTGTAGGAATTGAACTGGTAATTTGGTGATAAGGTACCGGTTCATTTCATTCATTGGTGATACAACGTACAATATGGTATGTGTGATAAATTATTGACCTTTAGTTATGAGCATTAAGGAGTATTTTTGTTGAATTCGCGCTCCATTTTTTTGGATAGATGATGTTAGACGAATGACTTCCTTTATAGAGCTTTTTATCTACAGTGTTGCCAGATGAAAAATGACATAACTGATTTGCAAATATTGATGGTATGGGTTGTGAAGATGAAAATAGAAGTTGATGTTTGCTTAAAATACAGTTGTTATTAATAATCCTTATCAAGAGATAAACTTGTAGGAACAAGTTTAAATATGTTCGACGATCAATGTCGTTATACCGTCGTTGTTTTCGAATTCCAATGTATATAATATTAAAATAGTCTTTGTGTGAATCTGAACTGTAAAAAAAAATATTTATTCATCTATACATATAAATAAAATTGGAGTGTCTGTTTGTAATATTGAAATAACGGTTTTTTACTACATGCATGTGAATATATATACGGTACATTCATCAAAATAACTTTTTTACAATTTTTGTCTGTCTGTTTGTTGCGGCTAATCTCTGAAATGGCTGGACCGATTTTGATGGGACTTTTAATAGCAGGTAGCTGATGTCATAAGGAGTAATTTGGGCTGTTTTTTTTTTAGAAAAAAATCTTTTATTTTAGAAAAAAATCTTTTATTTTAGAAAAATAAAATTATTGTGCCACAGCAACGCGTGGCTGGGTCAGCTAGTTTACAATATAAAGCTTAGCCCCATACTGTTACACTTTAATATCTAACTATACATTTTTAATAAAATTATACATACAAAAATGATACACCGATCAGCGTGAAATGTATACGCATTTCAGGAGTTTAGAAAAGTTAATTTTTTACATTGAACGGGAATCGAACCAGGTTCCTCCGAGTGGCATTCGACCACGGAGGTCTTCAACAGCACCAGCCCATTTGCATTATCTTTTCTTTGGTGGAAACCCTGGATTAGTTAGTTAGTTTATTAGTTAGCCTGTTCAGGCGTTATCGCAAATACAAGGTCTGTCCTGCAGTGCTTCCCTCATTGGTCTAAGTCAGTCATACCTTACGTAAGCAATGTGTAGAAATTACCAGAATTGTAAATAATAAAAAGATAGTTTACAGGTCTGAATATAGTCGAAATAACTATGGGGTGCCACAAGGTAGTGTTTTAGGCCCCCTGTTATTTATACTATACATAAATGATCTACCTAATATTACATACCATAAAGCGATCATGTTCGCAGACGACACAACATTTTTATTTAAGCAAATAGTTAAAGAATCATACAACCAGGAGATAAATTTTGCATTACAACAAATAACTGAATGGCTTGATAAAAATAACCTTAATATAAATGTAAACAAGACAAAACTCATTCAATTCCAAACACATAATAGTACCCCTCCAAATTTAAAAGTGTTGTGTAAAGGTAACTTTATAAATTGTGTAGACACATCAAAGTTTCTGGGTATAGAAGTTGACAAATTCTGTAAATGGGATGCGCACACAAAAATAACTATATCCAAATTGAACAAATTTGTTTATGCAATAAAAAGATTAAGACAAGTAGCATCAATGGATATTGCACTTTCAGCATACCATGGATATGTATCATCAGTGCTCCGATATGGCTTAGTTTTGTGGGGCAACTCCGTAAAGGCTGAAAGTGTATTTAAGCTACAAAAGAAATTTATTCGAGCTTTATGTGGCATTGGTCCTATGGAATCTTGTAAACGTCACTTTCAATCACTTAAAATACTGCCACTCCCTTGCTTATATATATTTGAAATCTGTATTTTCGTTATAAAACATTTGCATCTGTTTAAATGTAAAAAAGACACAGAATATAGTAGAACTAGACACAAAGATAGACTAGAAGTACCTTTACAGAGACTGCACTTACATTCTAATAATTCCTATTGCATTGCTGTTAAAATATACAATCATCTTCCAGATAGGTACCATAAACTAAATATCAATAACTTCAAAAGGGCATTATTTTCACTGCTATTAGATAAACTTTATTACAAGGTACAGGATTACTTAAATGACCATATAACCTGATACCACTGCAAATGTGACATAAAGGGATGACTTTTAACGATGTATAGAAATATAATTAATATAATTGACAAATGTCTTAAATGAAATATATATTGTAACTGATTAATTAAATATACTCATTATAACAATACTCGTAAGCTGAAATTATAACTATGACCTAAGGATAATATAAACTATAGAAAGTAATTAACCATTATTAATAAGATTAAATCTTAAATTACAAAAATTTTAACATATGACTGTGAATGTAATGTAATGTTTAATTTAGCACCTAATTCCTACGCCAATTTCGGCAGAAGATGCTTGTACTAACCTAACTTGTACACCAACATTGTAACCATTTTCTAAGGATTAAATGATTCTGATTCTGATTCTGATTCTGTACTTACAACTCCTCGACCACTATAGTAAAGTGTCTCGCATGCCGGTTTCAATGTTAAAATCTCTCCGATGTCCTAGTACCAATCCCCGGGCCAATGTATAAATCGAACTTTTGTAGTTGTTTGTTAGGATCAAAACAATGTATGAGATATTGTTGTCTAACTAGGTTGTCTAAATTGTCTAGACTGTCGACTGTGGTAAAAAGGAACCAGTTCAGCATATATCAGAGTTGAAGCTGACATTATTTTTTTTTAGTTGCGCCGCCGAGGTTCTAAGCGGTCGCTTAGATGAAGCCTATACATTTTTCCTAGGTTATAACACTTCCTAGGTAGTATATAGTTAGTATAAGTCTAACATAACTTCGCAGCTGGACCGGAGTATCCATAAAGATTCGCCACCTCCCTTCCCCGAGTGCTTAGGGTGCACAAGTAAAAATAACATTGGTTTTTGACTGTGGACCCCCTTTTTCTTCCGGAATCCGGATGCCAACCATAATATTAACAAATTCAATATTTTTATGTATTATTCATTTATTCCTTGTTTTGTGTATTTTGTCAATATGAGTTGACAACACCATGTAAGCCGTATTTTGTTTCGCCACACGACCTCTACCCTGTTACAAGACTAAAAGATACTTCAGTCCGAAAATACAACCACACCAAGAACACATCATCTTGACAGTCTAGATCCTACTTAATATGTTTAAATCATAAAGTTTATTATTACTTAATTATGATAAATATGAATATGCATGTACCACAGTAATTATTATGAGTGATTAATACAAAGACGTAAACAAACTAATTTGTGGGCATTCTTTAATAAATCAGTAATACATTTACATGTTATTTATGAAATGTAAAGTAGCATGCAATTACCCGTGTGGTATCTGGTAGAGAAGAAAAGCATCTGCCCTTCACATTGTTGGGTATCGTAGAAGGCGACTATAGGTCCATCGCGTAAATGAGTCTGAGTACGGCGACAATCGCGCCCTCCCCCCATTTTCCGTACCCTCTATGTTACCCTACCTCCACGCAAGTGAAGACTCATTAAAGCGGTCTACTTTTAATCATTATGCTCTTCCCGAAGACCACAATACGGATCTTTTAAAGAGATCCAAGCCACTTGAAACATTTGACAAATTTGCTATAAATAATCTTTCCTATTTTTCAAGAGGCTTTTATTCAGTAGTGGAGGTCTTACAGCTGAGATGATAAAATAAAAGTAAGCAAGTATATAAATAGAAAAAGAAGATTTCTATTGTCTCTGAGGCATAGAGCTTCTCTATAGATGAAAACCGTGGGGTGAAACACACCATGTAGGCGTAGTGCGGATTTTTGGCTGACTGCTCATGCAGCCGAGACTAAAGTGCTGCCCAAGACGAAGATCGAGATATTTATTCATTACTTATTCAACTAATTACCGACCATTATCAATATATATATACGTATATTTGGAACTCTATATGAGTCTCCACTTTTCTAGAATACAACGTGGATCTTTTGTGATAAGGTCAGCTTGGTCGCGCGTGGCTACAGCCACTCCTGTAATCATATACAGGGTGATAAAACTAACTTTATATTTACAATTATTTTTAAAAATAAATGAAATTTAATTATTTTCTTGGATGATGATGGTGAGGAGACGGTCTTTTCATATTGAGAAGACCGAAAGAAAATTGTTAACTTGTTTTATTAACTAATACAAACAAGTATTTATTATCTTTATTATATCGGGTGTCTTCAGAGAGTATGGAAATGAAAACACTTTGTATGGATACTGATAACGACAATACCGCAATTCAGATTCGAGACAATATAGAAAAGTTCGTACTCCGGTTTACATAATCGGTATGCAAGCTTATCTAGGAGGCCTTTAATAATAATCCATCAGTAAAAGGCCGTTTAATGTAAAGAAATTAATTGATTTTTATATATGTGCCGATATGTTAGACAAAAATATGTTTTATCGCTATTTTTTATAATAGGCTTATTAAACATTTTTATAGAAAAATATTACAAAAACGTTCAATTGGTTCACAAATTATTCTCAGGCGGGACACGAACCCGCTACCTTTGGATGACGGGCACCCGTCGAAATGTTTTAGCAATTTTAACTATTATACGCTGTAGGTCAGCATTGCTTCATCAATGAGAGGAATATCCTCGCATTCGGAAGAAAGATTTTTACAAATGTTTGACAATGAAATAAGAGGAAACAGCTATTTTGTTTAATGAAAATTTTAATAAAACAAATAATAGAAAACATCGACTCGGCTCACAAGATATTATCAAGATAGTATGATAATGCAAAAATTAAAAAAAATTATGTAATACGTTTATGTCAAATAATAATCACCCTGTACCAGAAGGTAAGGTCATTCAAACTATCGTGTTAAATCAACTGCAACGATATTGAACACGTAAAACGTACAGTAATGCCCCTTGTATATATTTTTTTTGTAAACAGTTTCCGATGTATTCCAGAATATTCTATCTGATCATCATTAAGATCATCACGATGATAAGATTGACGACCATTTGGTGCGACTGTAGTGATTCTGTCTTACGCACCGATGTTCTGTAGTACATACCTACTATTTTGACATTTGAAACGCCATTTCATATCACTTCCACGTAGTATTACTACTCTATAATCATCATGATCAACCGTGATCTAGTGGCTTGCATAACGGATTTCATGTTATGGCCACTCCGAGCTTTCAAGTTCGATTCCTTATCGGGTCAATAATGGCTCGTGTCTGGGTATTGTGATGCCGTCTTTGTTTCTGAATTCCATAACACAAGTGATGACTATATACCGACGCGCTATTTGAATTACGAACCGTGAGCGAGAGTTTTAAAAGCACCTGAGGTAGGGAATCGCACTTTCTTTCGCGTGAAACATAATGCTTTACACTATACCTACAAACAAAAAATAACTGAATTTCATTACTAAATTATATTATAACGGTGCACTCTCTTACTTGTTCTTCATTAACATCAAAAAGTGTATAATTATATATTTTTAAGTAGTTTTTACATTTTAGCGCTTAGACCAAATAAATAATCTGTCTTTTAGTTTGTAATTTTAATTAGTTAAACTAAACCTTACAGTTCGTTCCAGGGCGAAAAGTTTTAGCTGTTATATACAGCTTAAAATTCGGCATTACTCACTTTTTTATCATCCTTTTTCCATTCAGATATCAGGAGTGGTTTTCCTGCGGCTACGTCCATTTTACGTCATCCATTGTGCATCAGCGCTTCAATGAAGTTGACTCGATTGATGCAAATATACTCTGTGAATTGACAGGCGAAGGTATAATGTACAGCCTTGTGCGTCAATTTGACACACCTTAATAAAGAGTATCCTTTGTGTATATTCATTGAAAAGAAACACTTTATAAGAACCTTTTAAGCAAAAAAGCAAGTTTTTCCATTAGATTTCAATTTTGCTCTGTACTTTAGATTTGGTTTTGTGTTTAATTTATGCCTTTGTTTCGGTTAAGAAGGACCATTGTGGAATTTTATGGAGTAAAACTAAAGGAAGCGAAAATATATCACTAGCGGAAAATCTGCTGATTTTAGTTTTTTGGCCACTCGTAGTATAAATTAACATGTTACATTTCTGAATAGGGAAGAATAAAAACTTTTATTTTAATTCTCAGTTTCACTTCCTGTCTAATGTTGCTTGTGGATTCGTTGTTTATGGCCGAAAACGTAAAATGTCCTGTAAAAAAAATAAAATAAAAAAAAAGTTTGCGCTCCAAGCAAAGAGTTCGCAGTATCGTAACTTTTAGTTCTTCAAGCTAAAAGTTCAACAAAGTAATTATTCGCATGAAAATGTACGAGTCGCATGTAAAGCTGGCCACACACGGCACCCGAAGCAAGAAATCTCGGCGAGCAATAGTGCCGTCACGGGTGGCCGGCCCGGATAATTGCCGGAGCTGCGACCCGTGAAGACAGTTAGCCGCGCCTCGATCGGTTAACCCGTGTGTGGACTTGTTACTAAAAGCATAGAGTAAAGAAATACTACGTAAAACTTAAAGCTGATTCGAGAATCGCAGTTCTATTTTTAAAATAAATAATCAGTGCTTTTTCTTTTTTTTTTTCATAAAAACAAGATGGCCTATGAGATTTTCCCAAAGAAAGTTAAGGAAATTCAAAAACAAGATGTAAAATGTACATTTTTTATGATAAAAGATTATATATTGTATTGTATCCTGACATCGCAGGGTGACTCTCGCTTTTAAAATTATGCGTAATTAATTGGTGTTTAAACTGTCTTTCCTCATTTAATTTTATACATTTATACTTTAAAATAAGTTATTCCCTTGAATACAATAAAATTATCAGACCTTCTCTATGAACGAAAACGCCGCAGAATATAGGCCCCGTAAGCGCTAGCGGATGCTAACGACTGCAGTTGCAACTAGTAACAACGTGCCTTTCGAAGTATGGTGAAGCTTTAGATAATTATTTTTATCACCCATCTAATGACTAGCCTTTTCCAATATTACTTAATCTCCGTAATCATATATGGAAAGCGCTTGCCATTGAGATTTTTTTAATTGATACTGTAATTTATTATTGCAATTCATAATTAAAAAATCGGTTGATATTTACTGTACAATGTACAAAGAGTACAATGTACTAAAAAGATTTACAAAGTTCGTTAGCCAACAATATAAACTATTGTTATTTTGATGAATCAAAAGATATATGTTCGAGTGATTTTTCTAAGTCCACCTCGAAAGTCGCCATTAAAGATTCATAGAGGTTTAATTGCGCGTGCGCAACGACCCGCGACGCGAACGCGTTACAAGTCAGATGCTGGACGTGCATGTTGCTACATGTTCTACGCAACTCTACACAGAGAATTGCCAAGCTAAAAATTTGTAAAACAAATGAAGAATAGAGTTCTAATTTTGTCAATACATAGTTAATGCATCACTTTTGTTTTTTTTTTAAGTTTTCCCATATAAGAAGGCGAAGGTGGTAACTTGTAATGGAAATTCCATTACAAGTCTAGAGATTTACTAAAACTTCCAAAGATATTTTTTTCTTTATTTGTGGCTTGCACGATTTGTGCATTTAGCCAGTGTCAAGTAAGTATAATTGTCAGTTCTTGAGTAATTTCTTAATTTAATGATGAATGAACAGTAAAATATTTTTTTTTCCTAGGTGTCAGTAAATGTGTGGGGTTTTACTGAAACCTCCTCGTGGACTTCTTGAGAGAACAGGAAAACACAGCTTCCGCTGCTTTGTTACACTTGCCAACACTCTTGTAGTTCACAAACACTTTTTGGTTAATAATTCGCCATTATTACGCACTAATATCCACAACAACACAAATTTCAACAAGAGAAATAAAACCACCAACGTGACTCTTCCCGCGAAGTGACTCTTCCAAAGACTTTTAGAAGAATAAGAAGAGACATTTTCCTTTGAAGTTTGTTGCAAATATCCTTACATATTCACAAGTTACAAAAGCCACTATTATCCAAGAAACAAAAATATGCTAAATTAATGCATTACGTTTCCTCCAAATGTGATATCATTCGAATCAGTCGATGGAAAAAAATGCTTCCTAAATAGAAATCTCTTTGAAAGACTATTAAATCGAGATGTCAGGTTTAAGAACTACATAAATAAAGCAAAATTTTTCATAGGTGGATGCCGCTTCAAGTAGTTTATAACATTATTTTAATAAAACTTTTGCCTTTGCATCGCCTTAACTGCTTCAATATAGATACTTTATTTCTGAAACTGACTTTTCGTCGGTGAACTCTAACAACATCAATACTTGATTCTGATAATTTGTTGAAAAACAAATAATTCAAAAGTTATCAAGCCAAACAAATTAAATTATTTCTTTCGGATTTTGGTAAATTCGTCTAAAGCAAGACAACTTCTTTTTTAAATTCGATACGCTTATAAAATTGATTATTGTCGTTGATAAAGTTGTTTCTTTAGACTGATTGCAACGCCATCTTAAACTGGCTGAACTCAAAGGATAGATTGATAAATTATGAATGCAACTATTTACCTTCCCAGTTGAATCACAAACAAACCATAATTTAGTGTTTATTAAAAGCGCATCAAGTGATTCCTAGAGCATGACAGGCACGCATCTTAAAATGCAAGACATGTGGGGTGACTCGGCGACCCTTCACGCTACGTTGACTCTGTCGTCGGAACAGCTTATCCGTTCATCATATTTTTTATTAGAACCATAAACAATAATTTCCGAAGAATGAAATCTCATCCGTAAAACTTGACGAAGACGTCACTGACATAATTTGAATCCAAAAAGTTTCAAAGTAGAACAAAAAAGTCAATTGAGTGGATCCGCTCAGTCAGACCGTTTGAATTTTATATTTTAACAATTCGCAACAGATATAACATTCTGGCAACACCATTACATTGTTAACGGTTTAACACCTGCGGTTGAATCCGTTCGGAAACTTGCCCAAGAGAACAAAGCACTGCCGGATGGACCCAGTTAACCGGCAAAATTCAAATTTCGATCAGAATGGCCGCCGAGAGGAACGAGCAATATCCGTTCCATTTTCGCAACGTTAGCGTCCGAATTCGAACGCGGTGGTGCGTTTCGGTACGATTCGAATTTCAAATTCGGAACGTCCTCTGCGAAAGTTTTGATAGTTTTTATTAAAAATAAAACCAAAAGTTTTTTTTTATAACAGACCCCATATACCTTTTTTTCTGTATTAATACTTTTTTCTTGTTACAGGTATGTTTATCAAATCAAATCCATTCATTACGATGGGTAAGTTACGGTTATTATAGTTTTGACAAACTATAGTAAGAACATTATAGGCATGTATAATATGAAAAAATAAAATCATTAATTTTTCGCGTGACATGTCTCAACATGTCACCAACACTTAAACTCTAAATTCAACTCCCAGCTATATCATAGTAGAAAATTAACTTTCCTATATTGCCTTTGGTCTTTTTGGTTGTGATAAATTCGTTGTTTTCAATTTTTTTACACATCATCGATATATTTTAAGATATTTTTCTCATAACTTATTGAAAATATTTTATTTTATTAGTTTTGCGGCTAAATAACATTTCTTTATATGCAATCCGTACACATATAGTGATATCTTCACAATTATGTGAGAATTTAAACAACTTGTATCTCATACATTCTTTCTTCTCATACATAGCTTTGATAAATAAGCAATTAGCGAATCCCTCAATGATTTATCGAAGAATTTCATAACTTAGATGATGAAGTTGGAATCTTCGATTACTTACATATGTTATTACGTCATTAGGTGTGTTTTCAATACTTGTCCGCTAATGAAGAGAATTATTTTCAGTAATAAAATTTACTCAAGAATCACTAATAGTAATATAGAATAATATTTATTTTGCATTAACAAGTAGCAATCATGTATTAGTAGACTTATATAGCGATACTACGTTACGTACCTAATTAACAAAGTGTTTGTCTTTAAAAAAATATTGAAGCTTTATTTGGAATTCCCGCGGATGAATTTTGTGAACCTTTTTCAGAAACTTTGCTTAATAATAAATAAATACAGATAAATAAATATTTCTTACACTCACACCAATTAGCCTAGCCCAAAGAAAGCACTGTAATGCTTGTATTGTGAATACTAGGGTAACGGATAAATATACACATATCGCTGGTTTGCGAAAATATCGACGCACCTCAAAAATCTGTCAAAATAAACTAAATATGCCAAACGATCTTAAATCTTTAATATTTTATCGTGAACAGAGATGCACCGCAGATATCGCGCCACCCTTCGCGCGAAAGAGATACAATTACATTTTTTGGTATGCGATAAAAGATTTAATAAGAAATTTGAAAACCTTATTCTATAAAATCAAAAGTTTTTGATTCCGTCGCTATTCTAGCAAACCAGCCGTATGTTACATAGATATGTATTATTATTATTTGCATTTATTTCAGGCAAAAGCCATAGAATGTGTTAATTAAAAATAATCTTAGACTAAGGTTAGTAAAGTACAATGAAACAAACAAAAACAGACATAAAAACTGAGTAATTAAGGGTTTTAGTTGTGTGCAGCTGAATCCAACCCCGTGGCTGTGGTAAATCCTATCTATCTATAAATGTCAACAAATATAATCTGTTTATTAATATCACTACTACCGGTATTAATGTGATATCGGTTATTGTTGTAATATTTAATTTTCGCGCCTAAAATTGGATCCCAAGCAGGTGGAACGCTCCAATTTTCGTCTCTATTGAAATAAGGATATTTCCTTATTTCAGTAGCCTCGCGCAGCATCCTAGGAACAAATCTCTCTAGCGAGAATTTGAGATTGACCGAAACGAATGCATGCTACAAATATAAAATAAAATATGCATCAAATATAAAATAAAATATGCGCAAAATCCGTAAAAAAGTGTTTTATTCAACTCAACTCCAAATTTAAAAATGTGCGCGGAAGTGTAAGAACTAAATATAAAATATATTTTTTTATATTTAGAAGAGAAAAAAACAATAGACAATCAGTAGACACAGCAAAACAAAACACTGCGCAAAGGCCATTGAAACAGAAACGGGTAAAAATCGAGCGCCAGATGGCGCGATACGGCCTGAGTCTGAGTCGTACAATTAATACAGTACTTATCTCGGCTAATTAACTATTGCGACCTAGAATCTCTAATGAGGCTGAAGCAAGATCCGGTCTCTAACACCTCTTTATGCATCGATGGGTCCATCTCAGCCTGAATCGATGTATCGTTATCTCAATTGCGAAATCGAACCGAAATTCAAAGGGCCAGCAAAATGGTGCATTTTACAGGCAAAGTAATAAATCTGCATATTGTTTACACTAGCTAGATATATTTTAACCGAAGTAAGACTTAACTAATTATATTAAATAAAGCAATTTTTATTTATAACAATCAACATATCTTGGACGTCAGGCAGGCATTTTTCTATAATCATACTTCACATAAATTACTGGAGGGAGACTGTACCAGGGTCGTCTGCTTAGGTACCTCCCTCTTACCTATTTCTGCCGCAAAGCAGCAGTGCTTGCATTGCTGTGTTCCGGTTTGAAGGGTAAGATATGGCAGTGAAATTACTGGGTACAGTGACTTTACATCTTGTGTCACAAGTTGGCAACGTACACTGTGGTTCTTGTGGGGGTTGCAGTTTTGCTGCGAATCTCACAAGAGCCACATGTATTATAGGTGACTGTTACCACTTACCATCAGGTGGGCAGTTTGCTTATTTGCCAACTTTCTGCAATAAAAAAAAAAAAAAAAAATTATGATGAACTTTTAAAATGAGACAGACTTTTATTTTCTTTATTAAAACAATAGTTTATTTTGCAATACTGCAATATTTATTAACACTGTTATAAAGCACATAATTAGATTTCATACGTTTAAGTGCCTTTTCTGAAAGTGCAAGCAACAAAAAAAATTTTTTCATATTCTTGGAATTAGCCATTTGGAGCAATATTTATAATATGGCAAAAATGTTATGGGAGCCAAATTCATCAATTTAAATGAAATAAAATCTGACATTTTTATAAATATATCAATGTGTTAAATGAGAAATATAAATTAACGATAGATGTTGGCAGAAGCTCATCGGTAATATATTTTTTTTTTAATAACAAGCTGAAAAGCCTTGAACATAGCCTATCCGTTTTTATAGGATACATTTCAGAGAGTGTGCAGCAAAATTGAACAGCCTTGTTTTGCCGTCCCGAACATCAGACGACCAGACTTACAAATAGGTTTACAAAGAGTCGCACTAAGTATTTTGGTTCCGATTTTGTGATCCGTACCGCTAAAGAGGAACTCCTTACCTAAGTCTGTGTTTCCTAAAACACAAAATTTAAGGTTCTTCAAGTCGCATCATCGCTTTATCATCAGGCAAGATAGCGGTCAAGCGCTTACCAATTTACAATTAAAAAAA
This sequence comes from Calamotropha paludella, assembly GCA_927399485.1. NCBI lineage: Eukaryota > Metazoa > Arthropoda > Insecta > Lepidoptera > Crambidae > Calamotropha > Calamotropha paludella. Next base: position 3,872,212 of record OV656822.1, read on the forward strand.
CTAAAGAAGTAAAGCAATTGACACTGAGTCGCGAAAACTGTTTCTAAGGAATCATCAAACCTTTTTTGTTTTATAGTAACACTTTAAAAAACTGTAAAAAATAAAAATCCCTATTTAAATAAGCTGACGTATAATGACGTGTTTCGCTTGCATGACATCGTTCTAAATGAAACAGCCATGAAATGGGGTGGGAGGTAAAAAACGACGTCTGCGCAGTTTTTCCTTATTGCAGTGATAACGCGTCGTTTAATAGCAAGTTAATGATAGGTGGCAACACAATCGACTTGTTGCGAATAGCGCCATCTATATTCAGGAACTAGAACTTTATGTTCTTTGTAAAATTTCAATTCAGTAGTTTTGCTTTTAACATACATAGATATAAGTATGCCGCGACTTTTACTGTTTCTGTACTATCCGGTTGACTGGTAGAGAATGCCTAATAGCATAAAATCCTCTATTAGTACTGTTTCATGCCATAAAGTATAAATAAATATAGGTCCAATACTGGCGAAAATCATCTCAGTCCTTTAAAATTATTACTAGAACAATATATTTAATGACAATTATTTATGAAATCCGGTTAATTTTATTTAAATGGACTCGGTTATATTCTGGTTCTGCGTTTTATTTCATCAAATACTTTGACATTTGCACCTGAAAGCAAAGACAACTGTAATGCGCCTGTTAAACTTAGGTTGTGAAATAAGAGTTTTAAAGATATAATTATGTATTTTATTCACGGGTTGGTACAATGGTCGGTCCTGCTAGTCGGTAGCTTCTGTACCGACGGTACTGAGTTCAAACCGGTCGGAGCTTACGTCTTTCTCATGAGTATAAGCGCTTGTTTTCAAGTCATGATTGGTTATATACTTTTATATTTTATCCGTTATTTAGTTAACATATTTCAAATTCTGTTTAGTACGAAACTAAATAAATACAATGAGTTGCCCGATAGTTATTAACTAATTTAACCGACGGCCTTTTGATGCTTTGTAGCTATGCTCTCGCACCGACGGTTCTGGGTTTGAGTCCCGTAAGAGACAGAGGTGTGTGATGAATACGATCATTTGTACCTGAGTATTAAAATATATTTCTATAAGTATTAAATATCTATGTACATATATGTACCCGCTGCTCTCGTATCCATAACACAAGCCTTACAGAGGCCTTAATGTGTGTTTACACGTCGATATTCGATACAGTCTGCGTAAAATATTATTATGGAATTTTGTATGAGCGCCCCATCGCTAACCATCAGGAACTACGAATCTCCATAGAAATCTGTAAATTGACTCGCATTAAAATCTTTGTGCTTAATTTAGTCTAGGTTAATTTGTGTCAGTTTAAAAAAATATTATATTATCATAAAAAATAATTTTAAAAATTTCGATCGTCACTATAGAAAACAATGGTTTTGTATAAAGCAGTATTTATAAACAAGAAATGGCTTAAAAGACTTGTAACCAAACTGCAAAGTTTTAAAACAGTGCTTAAAGGAATGTTTATTTCTTTATTCTTCTTTCAAGACTGGATGCCTTAACTTTACCAATTTTTTGATGTAAAAAAAATCCTAAATTAAAACCATACATTCAACGATTAGGCCTTGAATACCTGAGAAGCAGCGTGAAGATCGTATCACACAAACAAATTGGAATTAATTCTTGTTTGGTTAGGAAACTGCTATTTGTCTTGTGGCGAAATACTCGCAAATGACTCTGAGTGGGCGTAATATATAATACGAATATGTCAGTCTAACCATTAATCACAGCTACTGGATTCCATCGGAGGAATATGCGTTCGATAATCGAAATTTGATATGTTCGTTTTTCATTAACCTTTTGTATAAGTTATTACCACAGACTATCTATAAAATAAGTAGGAGTTTAAAAAAAAGTTTGTATGTCAGAGACGCATGGCTGGAGTTTACTTCGTAAGAACGATTTTTTTTTTATAAGGGGTTTTGGCTTGGTTACAAAGACCTTTGAGCCATTTCTTCATATTATGTTCATTCTTGTTTAAAGAGTTGATATATAAATGATATGAATAATAGATTATCAATGGATGATGAATGAAAAGTGAAATACCTTAACCTAGGTTTCAGTAAAGATGTGGGGTTTTACTGAAAATTTCTCGTGGACTTCTTGAGAGAGCGAAAAGACACCATCCATTGTTTTGTTTCACTTGCAAACACTCGTGCATATACAGAAACACTTAGTGGTTAATAACCCACCATTATTACACACTAATATCAACCACAACACAAATTTTAACAAGAAAAACAAGACCACCATAGTGACGCTTTCCGCTCCCGCCAAAAAGTCTCGTAAGAACGATTGTCTTTGAACAGGCACAGAATAAACAAACTTTAAAATAAAAACACAAAAATGTAACTCTGATAATCGATCACTAAATTTTACTCTTCATATTTTTTTCATACCATGCGCCTTATATGAAAATCAATTCTTAAGGAGTAAACTTCAAAAAGACATAAAAAATATTAGCAGTATTTAATAAAACCGCTTTTACTGATGTTTCGACTACTAACAATAGTTCCTAACTATTTGAAATTAAATGCTAATTTTATTTAAATGTGGAGACGTGGAAGTGCCAGAACAATTTTTTTTTCTTACACTGAAACCAATTAGCCTAACCCAAAGTAGGCACTATGTTGGTAGGTTGTGTTATCTATACTAATATGACGGATAGGCATTCATATATGACAGATAGGAAATCAAAGGAATAAATACCCATGACTCAGGTACAAATACTCGTATTTATTACACAAATATCTACCTCTTTCGTGACTCAAACCCAGGAGATTCGAAGCGAAAGGCAGGATCACTACCATCGCATCAAACGATCGTCAGATATGTGATATCTATTTATATAAAAAATCCTTGTTAAAGTGTTTAACTGCGATGAACTCCGAAACTACACAAATCGAGTTTAATGTTTTATTTTTCACGTTGCTGGTTTTGTTTCGATTTAGGACATAGAATAGTTTAATTTATAACACAGCAACGCATTATCAGGTCAGCTAGTATTACATAAACATTTGTTATATCTTGTACTTACCACATTTACTACATGAAAAATGATTATATACGATTCTCCTTTATTAGCATCTAGCTTCAGAGAAAATCAGAGAAGTTCCAACTCGGTCCATTCAGTTTAAAGCTGAAATATCAATCGATGAGCTACAGCCTAATTTACAATATATATATATTGAAGAAAAGAAATTCTTTTTTGGTTAGAATAGGCCTAGAAATTTGTACATGAGAACATATGTACGAAATAACAAGAAAATTAGTCTTTCCTTTTGATACCATAGACTCTATGAATATTGTGCCATCAAAGAGTTTAGACACTAAGATACGTCTTTTTGAGTCTAGCTGTATATTTGTAATTATTATTTATAAATGATTTTGGTATTAAATTCTTATCAAATCTGTTATATTACTTTTAAAAGTAAGTATAAATTTTATTTGAAAACCGTTTGGTGGAACGATACCGATCCTGTCTTTCGCACAATTTGTCTTGGATTTGAATCACGGAAGAGCCATATATCGACTTATCCATAGTACAGAGTTCGATGTGATCATGTGATCATGACTAGTTTTTTAGCTAAATGAGACCTTATCTCATTAAAGTAAATAAAAAAATCGACCTATCCATAGAACAGAGTTCGATGTGATCATGTCATCATGAGCAGTTTTTTAGCTAAATGAAAGCTTACCTCGTTTAGCTAAAAAAATCTAGTTTTTGCGTCATAATCACATCGAACTCTGTTCTATGGATAAGTCGATTTTTTTATTTACTTTAATGAGATAAGGTCTCATTTAGCTAAAAAACTAGTCATGATCACATGATCACATGGAACTCTGTTCTATGGATAAGTCGATATGTATGTCTATCCGTTATCCTAGTATCCGTAACACAAGCCTTTCAGTTCTTAGTGGGCTAGGCTTATTATTATTATAATTTTACTTTCATAAAAAAATTGTCTACTATCTAAACACACATTACAGTTTTTATGTGGGCCTAGTAAAACAATTTAACGTGACTAATTCCACGCAAGAAACCGAGTTTATAAGTCAGCGCGTATTCCAGAGGGCGCCACCTTCGCTTAAACGAATAATCTCAATACATATCCACCTTAACACAGGTCAACGTCCAAATATCCTTGCTCACCATCCATTCACCATAGAACACAGAATAATACAGCGTGTTGCAACACGTTTCGACACAGTGTACCGTAAGTTTTCCTTTTTTCGTGGGAAAATAGTAACGTTTTCACCGCCGACACAATGAGCTTGGGCGGTTAGAAACTCAGATTGGTGTTTACAACCGTAATAAACTTTAAGATGCTGTATATAAAGCTTAGTTTTGGTTAATCCGCTTGTGTCAATGCAAGGTTGTATTAATATAACGGTGTGTAATAATTATGTGGTCAGGAATTCATGCTATTTATAATTTTACCGATTAATTGCAAGAAGTTGCTGCGTGCGTTTTATTTCTTCTCCTACTTTCATAGTCTCTGTTCATTTATAGTTAATCCAAAGTGATAAAAAACCTCATTAAAACTGAAATTAAAATAAATAGCAAAGGTGAATGCCAAAGACAAATCAGTTCAACCTTTTTCTTACTTTGATTGTCCAATGAGTTCTAATGTTAACAATAAAAAAAAAAAGACAGTTCGTTTTGTCATATCTTCGAATGAAATAAATTATGGTTGAGACTTTTTGGCGAGAGCGCGAAGCGTCACTTTTATGGTTTTGGTTTTCTTGTTAAATTTTGTGTTGTGGTTAATATTAGTGTGTAATTATGGTGGGTTATTAACCACTGAGTGTTTCTGAATATGCATGAGTATTGGCAAGTGAAACAAAACAGGTTGGAAGGTGACTTTTCGCGCTCTCTCAAGAAGGCCACGAGGAGCCAGCAAAACCCCCATTTCTTTACTAAAACCTAGGAAATTACTCAAGAACTGGCAATTATACTTAATTGATACTGGCTAAATGCACAAATCGTGCGAGCCACGAATAAAGAAGAAGAAAAAAAAAATATGGTTGACTGTCGACCTCTGGGCGAACACTGGTTAGTGTAATTCTACATCTGGGATTTTTTTCTGTACGAACAAATAAAACCGGAACTTTAAACTTATTTCTGTTTTCGCGGGTAAATGTTTATTTGACACTACTAGCTATCAAGCGTTAGTGGTGATAAGACCCTTCTGATCACTTAATGGTTTGTACTTTACTAAATAAGAGAAGTATTTTTCTCATGGATTTAAAATATTTCTAATAATCACATCAATTAGGCTAGCTCGAAGTAAGCACTATAAGGCATATCTTATGGATACTAAGCTAACGGATAGACACATAAATATGTAATATATATATATACATATAAATACTTATAACTCAAGTACTTATGCTCATACATATCACACAAAAATGTGCCCCTTCCGCGACTCGAATTCAGGACCGTCGCTTCAAAATGCAGGATCGTTAACATTCTTATCGTATAGGCCTTCAAGTTTAGTTTTATTTTTATTTTTCTATGTACGTTAAAAAAACCTTTTATATTAAAAGCTTTCGCCTTTTAAACACCTCAACATTATATATTGCAGTAAGTTAGTTTAAAATAGAAGAAAAAATTAATAATTAAATTAAAATATTTTAAAGTCAAAGAAGCTAGGACTGGTTTTTGGCCTATTTTATTTTTCACAAAAATAAAAAAAAGATTTTGTGCTAGTGAGTATAGACCAAAAACAGTCGATTTGACCATAAACAGAACCTCAAACGCCCCCCTTATTCATCCGATAGTCTTTTTTTCGATGGCCCAATATTGCACTTTATGGTGTCCATGAACTTGGCTTCTTGCCCAGATTCAAATAATACCCCTTGCGCAGATATCTGTCTATTATTTTTCGATTTATAGGAAAAAGTCTGAAAAAGTAAAAAAATGGACTATAGGGTAAATAAGGCGTATGATATGTACTTACTGGCAAAAAAAATGATTTTTTTAGTAAAAAAAAAATAGGCAAAAAATCAACCTTAGTTACCCTCTTCCTTTGTATACCTTATTGCTTACTATTGGAATGCCAGAACAAGGCTTTGTGGGATTCTTAGTCTGTCAGTATGTTTGCCTATTTATGAAACCTGTCACATATATTTTGCATCTACGAATAAACTCAGAACTCCGCAAAGGGACATTGAAAAATTCACGATAAGGACATATAATCAATCCTTTCTACGAACCAGCTGATCCCACCGGCCGACCGGAAGTTGCGTCAGGTGTGCGCTCAGGCTTACTTCGTATGCAAGTCGTGTGCGCGTGTACGCACGCCCTTACCTTAAATGTGTTAACGCTATTTGCATTGCTTTTAAATAGCTGTAAATATCGGTCTAGATTTTATCATGTCTAGAATAATGCTAAACGTATAAAATTAAAGAATTCGTGCATTTAGTTCTTTTTCGTTAAGATTTTTATATTAAAAAGTTAAAATTTAACCTTATTTTTTGACATAGCTTAATCGCGAACAATTGCATTTTGATGACACTTATAATTGTTATATTGGCAAGTCTATAGCATAAAATTAGTAAAATTGTTATTGTAAAGCGTTTAACTTTATTGACGACGATCGCACCAACGATCCTAGTTTCGAATCCCGGAAGGGGCGGATGTTTGCGTGATGAATCCCCCATTTGTACTATTTTAAATTAAATTTGTCTTTTATTCCCTGTATGTTATTGCAAAGTTCAGGGATACTTACTTTAAGTAAGTACGGATAATTGTTGACTTTGTTGTAATCAACGAAATAATGATATCATAACACTATAAGTATTGTCATAACAAAATAATTTTGTTTTTTTTGTGAATTATGTATGGTGACGACGTATTATATTGTAAGTATCGTTACTTCTGTTAAAGCTTACAAGTTTCTTGCGCCCATTCTTCTTGTCAGTTAAAAGATGTCCTGAATGGGTGGTAGGTAAAAATGTTGGACGATTCAAAACAACTTATTTTAAGTGCATTTGAATAAAGTTATTTTCATTTTATTCATTTTATTCATTTCATTTCATTTCATTTCATTGAGTCATGGGTATTCATATATATTTCTATGAGTATTTATATATATGTATCATGTTATATTTATCTATCCGTTACCCTAGTGTCCATAACACAAGCCTTACAGTGCTTACTTTGGGCTACGCTAATTGGTGTAAATGTAAAAAATATTATAATAATATATTATAGATATTCCTATATCCAAAGAAATAATAAGTGAAAAAATTAACTTTTCTTAAACTCTCGGTACTTAAATTCACATCCTTTCACTATCGGGGCTAGTACTCTCGAACCGATACCTCTTACCGATACCTCGACAGACTCATAGTATTTTTCAAAGCATAGCGGCCCGTCCCGATTTCGCACGGGTGGACAAAATACTTTAATTTTTTTCTAGTATTAAATATTTTACCGTTAGCGCCATCTAGCGTCCCGTAGACGAATTACTTGCGGCTAACGTGATGCTATGGTAACGTTTTGATACAATGGAAAAAGAGCGGACAGACAAACACACAAACAACTGTGATCTTATATTATAGATTTCTTAAGCTGACACCAGCGCCATCTCTACCTCTTTTAGATATTACTACCCAATGCAATATTTACATCGAATGTAATACTATTACAAGTATCGAACAAGAGATAATGTATGTATTATTTCAGTGCTATTATAACGTGAGTACATAAACTTTTAAACTAAAGTGAATATTTTCTGCAACAAAATAAAATAAGACTAGGCGCAGTATAAATTATCTGTACTTGATAATTAAATATTATTATGAGAAGCCTATCTTCAAAATAATTGCGACGGTAAAGTGGCGACCTCTACAATTTAGAAAGGTACGTAACAGGCAATTAAAAAAAGACTGGTACATATGGGTACATTGCCGATACGGGGCATTGTCTTAGAAAAAAAATATACTTAATACGTACATAAAGCAAGTTATCAGATTTTCGCACGGTCCCATACTAACTGTTCTTATACAGGCTGTTAAAATTTATAGCGGTAAATTAGATAATAAACTTAAAGTTGACTTAAAACAGTTTTTATTAAATATGGAATTTCTAATGAGTATGTTGATGAATATTTGCTTCTAAAAATACATTCTAAAAATAACGAAAATTCCGATTGTTTAAAAAAATGATGAGTCAGGTAAATTATTACCCATTAAAAAGTCAATTCTAAAAAAATAAGTTATCTCATTTTTGCGAAACGTTATCAAAACCAGTACAATAATAAATTATATTATTATAAATGACAGCAAAAGCGATAGAGAAACAACATTTAAGTCACAAATTTCTATATTAAACAAATAATAATATTTTTTAAAATAAAGTAAATCGAAATTTAAACTTCACAATTAAACTCTTACTCTACATAATGTATATTCTATATTTATCGGTATCACCCTATAGTCGAGTACAATTAAATGAATTTCAACACGATTGCGCCATGATACTTGAGCGGCTCCCGAAATGTTACTGAAGCCGGCCTCGTAACACATCAGCGTGCTATTTGTCAAAACTAGCAGGCAAATAGGTCAATAGGTTAAGACAAATTACAATATTTACGAAATTACCGGTGATACTATATTTTGATAATGAATGTAGGCTTTAATAGAGATCCTTGAGGGACCCCATGTCCAGTGTCATCTTTGTATTATAATAGTTAGAGAGCTTTCTCTCATAATAAATGATGTAGGATGTAATGCGGCTGGAAAGTACCGAGTTACTCGCGATTTGGAGACTCCCATGGTTGTGTCTATCAGGAAAAAGACTCAGCCAAGAAGCAAGTTACGATCCTGAACGCTTAATTCGAGCCTTCAGATTATTCACCAAAAAGTGGTAACACATGTAGATCTGGTTATCAGATAGAATAAGGGAGATGGAGGAATTAGTTTGTGCTATGACAAGGTAATGGTCGTTCGACAGAAAACCTGCTTATATTAAAGGTTTTTGAACTCGAATTTTGAAAGTTATTTATATTTACAATATTTGTTACATTGTATTGAGTTGCATTTGGTTACTCACTATGATTTAAATTTTTTAAATAATTTTTAATTTAAATAATTTAATTTAATTTTAAAAACCATCTTCTTCTGCGTGTATACTCAGCTCTACAGCTGGCTATGTAGAGATTGCCTGATGGGATTAAGTCTGCCATCGGTACGGTTTTGTTTGCAGTGAAGTATAAATAAATTAAATTATTGCTTTCTATGTATTTTCTAAGGGTGGTTTCTGAATTGTTCTCTTTTTCTCATTAACATACATTTTTTTTAAATTTCATAGCGTTGTTTTGACAATATTGTGGTCGTAATCCAAACGCGAATAGTAACCAAAAAACTGGTTGGTTGCCTGTAAAGTCGGTATACGGGCGAAAGTTTTACGTGACAACGACTTTGAGTGGTAAAATAATTTTAATGTGAATATTCATTCGTATAGTAGGAAGAGGGATGAAATAATAGTAACAATTTAAAACATTTATTTATACAAAGAATTATATTTAAAACATTAATTTATAGGCACGCGTCCCTTCCACTTTTTATGTCTGTCTCTCTCGCTCTTAGGCGGGCTAACCATGCCCGAGTGGAAGGGACGCGTGCCTCTCACTCCCTCTCATTGTAAGCGCATAACGTGAGCGGAGCGTAACGCAGTTTCTTGAAGTGTCACCCGGCTAACCAATTTATAAGACGTTGTCACGTCAAAAATAAAGAGAAAGTCTATGTATTTTGACAAATTATAAATTATCATACTATTAATTCTGCGAAAACGAAAAGAAGGCATATTAATATAATTAGAAAACCGCATCAAAATCTGTTGCGTAGTTTAAAAGATGTAAGTATACATAGGGACAGACTTTGTTTATACTATGTAGGGATGAAAATACGAGTATCACAAGAACGATAGTAATACCAAAAACACGAAAAGTCGGTGCTGGCGTCAGCTAAAGAAATATTCAAAATCAATCGACGGCTCTGTAAAGGTCACGATAGCTCAATTGAAAGAGTACTTGCCCGGATAGCGATGGGATGTGGATTCAAGTCCCGCCTGACTCCTAAGAAAAGTTTAACTTTTTCTAGTAATAATTTCTTTTCAATACTAATATGTATTTTTATCATATAAGAAAAATATATAAAATCGTAAAACTAAATGGCTGTTTCGCCTTAATTAATTTTCCAAACATTTGTAAAAATGTTCTTTCGAATACGAGGGGGTTTTCCTCTCACTGATGATATAACGCTAGCTTCCAACGTAGAACGTAGAAACGTACTAGAAAATTTTCGATGAAGTTCACAAGGCTCGGTAGCTCAATTGTACCGGAAATACAAAGGTTGCGGTTTCGATTCCCGCCTGAGAATTTGCTTGTAAGCCGAGTAGATTTTTGAAGTGAAAACTTCTTTATCATCGTTGCGATTTGAGAGTCGATGAAACAAAAAAGCGATAGTAAAAAGAGACACACATAAATTCATAAGATTTAACGTAGGAGAAAATGAGATAGGAAGCATTATGTATTTGTGTGCGCATGCATAGTACAAAGCTTGAGAAAAGGCATCACAACAACCATGGTATTATGTATACGTATACGTATTATTTTTGAAAGTTTCACTTCTACCACGAGTGAATTGCACACATGCTTTTTTTTATTCTCTGGTAGTAATTATTATCTATATTTTTCTAGTATTTTTCTATTAAAAATAAGTCATGACAATTGTACTTTTCGTTAGAAAACATCGTCTGCAGTTCAAATTAAATTCCCACAAAAAACGTTCAAAACTTCCCATTAATTACAAGTCCTTCAGATTAGCAATTTCGCAAACCAATTAACACAATCTTATATACTCGCACATCGAAATGGCCGTAACATGACAATGAAACCATATCCACAAGAAGTTTTCGCACGAGTGTTGCACTATGTGAAATTGCGCAAAAACTGCAGTTGCAGCAACGAAGGGCGGTCGAATCATTGTTCGGTGTTGCCAGTAGTTGTTAAGAACTATTATATGGCATAGGAACTGAACTTTTTGCGCGCCTTGCTCAATTTTAGTGTTCATACTTGACTTTGCAGCAAAACGGTAGCTGTAACTTATTAAATCTTTTTTTATTTCACTATTGTGTATGGTAGTTTGCTATTAGATTTTTTTATAGATTGCCTGTCTATCGGTCTTCCACAGAATGTACTTTGGAAGTGTGCTCAGAAGCTGCATTTGTCCATACCGCCATCTCCCTTTTTCTATCGGACATCCAGACCTACTGCGGGCTTCCACCCTTTCCTTGTTTGCTATTCCTAACTGAGGAGTGGAACTCCCTCCCTACATCTGTATTCAATTGTAAGCACTTGTAACCCTTCCGTTTTTAAAGCCAGGGTGAATAGGCACCTTCTGGGTTAGCTCTTTCCATCGTGGATCCTGTCTTGGCCCCCGGGCTTGATTATGATCAAAAGCGAGACCCATTCAAAATAAAAAAAAAATAATAAGAAAAATAATACTAAAAGTTACAATGGAACACAATTTAAAGTTATTATATGCGTATTTATCATTATGTAATATTATTTTTACCCATTTTACCCCTCAAAATTCCTTTTAGGTAATTCCACTAAAATGCAGTTATTTAAAATAAATGAATATAAAAAAATACATACATACGATTTTATTTCTTTTTTCGTACAACCATTTTTGTTATAAATATATTTTTAACAATTTAAACGCGGATATTTGAATATGGTAGCAATTGCTACCAGGGACTGACGAAGGGTCTGAAGGGGAAGTAAACTTGGTTAAACATGTTCTTCTGTGACGATGTCACATGTCATGTCAACCGTAATATTGAAAAATATTAAAAAACATGATAATATTTAAGTTTTAATTAATTCCAAGTGACCATGAAGTTTTCAAACAATATATTGGATATTTTAATTATAATTATTTAAAAATGTCACCTTATTACGAATAGATCAAGGTCCATTACGCATTGCTCGACATCCAGGTCACTTCAGTGGCTGTGGCAATACATTTGCATAGTTCGCGCCCCGGCCTGGTTGCTCGTCCGCAGTAAATTTCAGGTGAACTAATTAATCGAGCTTCTGATAAACATTTCATGTGATTCAAGAATTTCTTGCGTTCGGTACTGAAATAGTACAAATATATTTAGTTAGCATCTATTTAAACAAAACCATTTTACCGTATAAGTTACGCATTTAATTTTGTTTTTTTTATTTAATACTGACGTTTCGACTTCTGCGTGGACAAACTACTAAATTAAATTTATATAAATCAAATTATTTTCTTTTGCATTTTATATAGTTCTTTTATTATATCTACGATTAATGTTACCTGCTAAGTGTACCACCAATTTTCTAATTCGTAGGACATTCCGAGAAGTACACGGCGGCGTCATCGAGCACCTTTAATAAGTAGAAGTGTGTTCTGTTTGGTAATTAATAAATAAAATGCGTTGTTTTTTATAAGAAACTAGCTGACCCTGCCACGCGTTGCTGGTGCCAACTGTAGCGCTATCTGCCGGGCTGATTTGTGAATCTAAACCATTCAGGCGTCACTCAAACGCATCCAAAAAAATCATTCAAATCGATCCAGCCGTGTAGGAGGGGTTCAGTGACATACACACGTACAGTAGAATTATATATATAAAGATAGCTACGAGCTTAACCGCTATCTCACCTGGTGGTAAGTGATGTGATGCGAGCTAGGATGTGATGCGCTTGCCTAGAAGGTAACTATTCAATCGTGACTTAAACATCCCTAATTTATGTGTTTTTCCTGACACATAAACTGACTCAGAACTAAACCCTAAATGCAACTACTTGGTGTTTTTAATTCATTATTGAAGAGAGCTGTACAAATATCTATAACAGATTTCATGCACCCATATTCATCTCGTAAACAAAGAAACAAAAACAATTTTCACTTTTAACTCATTAATCTGACTCTATGGCATACATTATGGTCCTACTTATACATCAATCAAAACTCTATGGTTCATGCAAGCAGCCTCAACGATGTATGCTCCAGATATGCATTCACGCAGTTTCCCCAAGTTTTCGAATATGCTTGATGTTCTTTCACCTTTGTTCCACTTGCGTGTTCACCCACCCGTAAACATACGCACCATTGCTTCGCCAAGGTAATCTTATTTCTTCTACAACAAGGTTCACATTCGCAAGGTCTTTCTCGAGATGGGGTTGTAAATTGCTGAGATATACACCGCGAATTAACGTTTCCGCTGGACTTTTAATGGTTAAGTACGTGATTTAACGGGTTTCAGAGACTTTCTCGATGTTATACTTTACAATACGAAATGTTGTTTACTCTGAACAGTTTCGTGAGAATAAATTTTTTTTTTCGCCAACTAAAAAGTTCCGACAATTTAGACAAACTTATTTTATTTAAGTTTTAAGTGTGGCGTTCGGTGAGCCAAATATTTTACTTATTTACGTAATTTATGTAAATAGATACGTTTAATTTCATTTGTAAACATATTATACATAGCCATTAAGTGAAAATAACAAAAACAAATTAATAAATTCATCACAAAACCAACATAGGTAGGAGAAATATTGTCAAGGCTCAATGCAACAAAATTTCACCCGGGAATAGGTGAAGCTCCGATTTTCAGTCATCATCTTGGCTGATGAGCGTGCAAGGGATAAGAATGAATGGAAGTCAGTGTAATACACAATTAAATTGTCAGGGAGAGTGGTGTTAGAAAAAAATAGGAAATAAAATGGAAATTGCTCGAGGAAATCAGATATAAGTCTGTTGGAGTTAATTTTATGTTTTTTTTATATATATGTATATTTCTTTGGCCGTAATTTCAATAAATTCATTTTAATGTGTATACAGCGACACATTTTAAGAAGTTATAGGAGTATGTCAAACTTTATATAGTTACATATGTCCTTACTAGATGTCACTATAGTCCTGTCAATCACGCAATCATAGTTTCTTCTTAGTTTGTATATATACTTTTATTATTATTATAATTGTTACTTCAGTTCTCAGTCAATAAACGATCGGTAAATAATAAGTTTTCTTTGAGAAACCCTTGCCAGGTTCTACAAAGTCCGTACCAAAAACGGAACCCTTAGAGGATCACTTTTTTATCCGTCTGTCAAGATCCTTTTTCTCAGGAACGCGTGAAGATATGAAGTTAAAGGTTATATCGAATACTTAAATCTACGGTCTCTTGGTGGTGTAAAAAAACCAAGCTTCTAAGTCAATTCAATTAAAAGATATTACCATTTATGCTGCAAATTTTGACAGTCGCAAGGGAATCAAAACCTATAATATACTTCCCGTTGACCTAAAACCATGAAGTTTGGCATGAAGCAAGGTCTTATAGCACAAGTAATGGAAAAAATTCTACAACCGTTAATTTGTCATAATATCCCAAAAAATATTTTTTTCTGAATACAAACTTGTTTTTCTCAATATCCTTAGATACTTTTTTATTAGTTTTATTTATTTATCGATTTTACAAAATAAATACATATTTTTTTTAATAATAGCAACAAAAAACCACTTAGATTTAACCCTGTGCTATCTGAAGTCTACTCTATTAAAAATAATACTAAAAGACTACAATACTGTTGTATTATTTATTAAATTATCTTATTTTCCACGTTTTTATTAACCTGCTTTGATTCACGTCTGTCCTTCTGTCCGCAATATTTTCTAATTTTATAACTCAAAATAAGACCACTTCTGATGCTTCTAAAGAGCTCAAAATTTTACAACACGTAGATCATGGATGACAGTTCATTATTCAGTTAATAACATAACATAAACTTAATAGTTAGATAAGTCACAATAAATTAATTAAAACACCTATATAATCCTTGAAGAACTTCAATAAATCTTCGGATTAATCCTGGGATTTCCGTTAAAAATGAGATACCCTGGGGAATTTTAGAAGATCGTTAATTTTACATTAGAAAAAGATTAAAAACAATATTTTTTAAATTTTAAAAATATTAATAAATGAATGAAATTTTATCAAATTGCTCTTATCATTTTCCATTCAGATTAAAGAGAAAAAAAAATAAAAAGAAGTAAATAAGATTAAAAAAAACATGTTTTATAAACGGACTAAAAAGAAGAAAAAATATATTTTCTTACTAATAAGAAAAGGTTTTATAACATAAGTTCAAGTTAATTTGACTTACTTTGGTAAGTGTCTAGTCTATTTAAATAATGCTTCTTCAATTTAATTTTAATTTTATTCATTTATTTGCAAGAAAACACGGTACAAAGGATGTATAAAATTATGTAATATTCACGTGTTGCACCAGATAGTGGCACGCAAAGGTTAAAATGTAATAGAAGCTATTTAATGTTAAATAATTCAGCATGCTGTTTAAACTAGTAATATAATGATGAAAAATCAGTGTCATAATTGAATTCTAATAAAAATATCACTACAATTTCAAAATTTTCACAATTAAATCTATAATCTAAGATCAAAAATTAGTTGTTTGTCTGTCCGCTCTTTTTCCATTGTATCAATAACGTTACGCTAGATGGCGCTAACGGAAAAATATATAATAGAAAAAAATTAAAGAATTTTGTAGTACTAATAATAATTTTAAGAATATTACAATTAAATTAAAAAAATAATAAGCAATAACAAAAATACTAGGAGTACAATAAATTTTTTTTTTTTCTCATATTTAGAAGATTTTATTTTTATGTTGCTTTTCGATGTATTTTTACATAGATCTGAACGAAGGTTATTTATAAGGCGAAGGACAAAATAACTGGTAGTCCACTTGCAATACGTATTAACAAACTCACCTATCCTAATATCGAAAGTTGGTTTACTTAGTTTTTAAATATATTTTTCGTTATTTTTTAATACAACGAAGGCGAAAGACAAAATAACTGGTAGTTCGCTAGCCATAAGTTAACAAACTCAGGTGAGTTTGTTATCCTAATATCGAAAGTTGTTCTACTTAGTTTTTATATATATATATTTTCGTTATTATTTAATACAACGAAGGAGAAGGACAAAATAACTGGTAGTTCGCTAGCCATAAGTTAACAAACTCAGGTGAGTTTGTTATCCTAATATCGAAAGTTGTTCTACTTAGTTTTTATATATATTTTTTCGTTATTATTTAATACAACGAAGGAGAAGGACAAAATAACTGGTAGTTCGCTAGCAATAAGTTAACAAACTCAGGTGAGTTTGTTATCCTAATATCGAAAGTTGTTCTACTTAGTTTTTATATATATATTTTCGTTATTATTTAATACAACGAAGGAGAAGGACAAAATAACTGGTAGTTCGCTAGCCATAAGTTAACAAACTCAGGTGAGTTTGTTATCCTAATATCGAAAGTTGTTCTACTTAGTTTTTATATATATATTTTCGTTATTATTACATACAACGAAGGCGAAAGACAAAATAACTGGTAGTTCGCTTGCCATAAGTTGGCAAACTCATGTGAGTTTGTTATCCTAATATCGAAAGTTGTTCTACTTAGTTTTTATATATTTTTTTTCGTTATTATTTAACACAGACCGTGATCTAGTTCCGAAGCCATTGCTATGTAGGTAACACGAGAATCGAGATGAGCATTTGTGGGAAACTCACACGATTGTCTGTTGACTTTCACGAATATTTTAATTATGTGTGTCGCCAATTTAATTTGGATTAATTATTAATTAATGCCGCGAGATGTATATCGCTCATGCTTAAATGTTTCTAAGCTTGTACGGCTTAATTATCATCCGGATGCGAAATGTTTTATGGTGACGGTTTTAGAAATGTTAAAAAGAAAAGTGCGTTATATAACCCTTTTAAAACATTAGTGATTATAAAAAAAATACTGTAAACACTCATGAAATGACTTTGCTCACATTTCAAGGAGATGAGTCTTATTTTTAAATGTGCAAATTGTAAAATCAAGCACTGCACTTTTACTAATTAGATAAATGATTCGTTTTCCATTCTTTTTTATATATTTAAACCTAACGTTTTTATTATTAAAAATATTTCTAACATTCACACCAATTAGCCTAGCCCAAAGTAAGCACTGGAAGGCTTGTGTTATGGATACTTGGGTAACGGATAGACCTACATATATGTTACATAGATATGTAATATTCATAGAAATATATATAAACACCCATGACTCAGGTACAAATTGCTCGTATTCATCATACAAAATTATTATACATAACTACATCATACATAATAATTATTTTCTTTATTTTATGCATTTTTCAATGCGATCTTGTAATAATTTACCTAACGTTTTGTTTAATCCGGTAAAATGTTTTTATTTATATATCTTTTATATAATAAGCTCAAAAGCCTTGAGCATAGACGGAAGGCTGGCTTATCCGTTTTTATAGAATACATTTTGGAGAGTACGCAACAGAATTGCCGTCCCCATTTTTTCATCGGACAACCAGACTTACAAATAGGCGCCACCGTTATATGGTTGATATACCAGAGTCGCACTAAACATTTTGGTTCTAACTTTTTGATCCGTACCGCTACAGAGTGAAAACTCTTTGCCTGAGTTTGTAAATTTGAAAAGTAAAACAGAGCATAAAGTTTTTGAAGCTAAGAAGTGAATTGCTGAAAAAACTGCTACAATCAAACTTTTTAATAATGAGCGCAATTACAAATTTTACTCTTTACTGCATTTGTAACTTTAAAAAGTGTCGATATTTTATATAAATCTTATTCATCGTGCCTTTTTTGACGCCTTAGAAGAGAAAAAGGACCCCAGTAAACAAATGGGCTCATTTTTACATTAAAAAATGTGATTTTTAATTCGACTGCTTTTTTCTGAAAAAAAATGTTATGACCGAATTCCACAAAAGTCACTGAATGAAATCTTGTTCAAGTACGTTTACTTAAGTTTATTATGCGCAAATAACAAGCTTTTTAACATTAACCCTTGTAATCATAAAGGAAACTATTATAACACTAATTACACTTAAAACACTCATTAAGTAACATTCTTATGAACAATATTTATCTATCACCGCCTATTTAACACTTGCCTGAGCGCATAATATCATTTACCACCTTATATTTCATAAAAAAAGTATTAATTACCTCAATAGTTTAACATTTCAACTATAACTCAAACGGGATACAGTCCATATTCGCGTGATCGGTTCGGAGCAATATGGTTTGTGAGGAGTGGTCACTCTATTAATCTAGTTTTAAGTTATATCAATCTTTAGTACGTTGTTATAAAGTGTAATTTCGATTGGATTTTCTAGTGGGTGGTTATGGTCAGTAAATTAATGCGAGTAATTAAAAAACAAGTGGACTTGATCGTATCATAGAGCACAGAGGAGGTGTTTACTAAATGTTTGTTGTTTATGATAGACGCATTGAAATAATATTATTTTTTTACAAATGAAATGGGCGTTTTGAATGTTTCTTTCTGAAAAATTTCGTTTTTATAGGTTTTTCTTGTTAATTAAGCTTTTTACTTCTAGTTTTTAATATTTAAATAAATTTTACAAGCAAAATATCAATTTGTCTAAAATGTCAGTCAATCCCTCTCTATCAGGGTCCACTGCAATAATGATGAATGTCCTTTGTCTTTTGTTTTGAGATAATTGGGTTTTAAATTTATAAAATGTGTAAAAAAAACTCAGATCTGAAGATAATAAAATGTTGTTTATTAATGTTAAAGTATATGTATAATATATTATTTCTTGGGAAAATAATCATTCTTAAAAAATAATCTTATCTTAAGTAAGTCTTTAAAAATCAGGACTTAAATGTTTTTGGCTTCCCTTCATTTCTAAAGCTGAATTTAGCGCCTCCTCTTCATATTCTAGGTACTACTACCTATAATAATAACGAATGTATTTTTGTAAATTTTTCTTAAGATATAAAAATGTAGCAGCTTAAATAACGAAAAATATAGTAATTCGTATACATATATTAATAATTCGTATATCTTATAACATCAAATATTTTGAATTTACTGAATTTCTTTGTTGAAATAATCCAAACTGAATATACTTATTGCCTAACAGGACTCATAATAGTTTTTAGGAAAAGTAAACACCTCGTATTATGACGTCAGATAATGATAATATTACTAACATTCACAACTAAGAATTGTAAGGTTTATGTTATATTCATAGAAATATAAATAAATACTCATGACTCAAGTACAAATGCTCGTATTCAGCATACAATCATCTGTTTCTTCCAAAACTGTCAGGACCATTCAGCGTGAAAAGCAAGATCGCTACCGTTACACAAAATGGTTGTCATATATATGTTCGAAATTATATATGCACAGGAACCATTTTTATTCTCTTGTTTACAATAGTATCATGCGACTTCAATTGCAATCGACTTCTAAGCTCATTAGCCTCATTTTACATTTTTAAACATTTTGTTTCAATACTGGCAACATAATAAGTAACTAAATATATTCATTTTAAAAAAAGAACGAAATAAGAATGTAATAAACGCTAACAAATGCATAGTTTATTATTCTTTTTACAGAAATAAAAAGGAATAAATCTTATAATGATGACGTTTACTCACAAAGCAATGAAACGCCTAAACAAAAGAAACGAGATTTGTAATTCATTGAAAATGAGAAAAACATGTGAGTAACACGCACCGATAGCCTTTAAGTGCATTGCGAATATAATTATCGCAATAATGCAACATTCTTATGGCTAAATAGTGCAATATGTATGAACGCGCGATTCCCATGACGCGCCTGTAACTGTTTGCTGTGATTGAGTGTTTTTTCTTTTTTTTTTTCGCGTTATAATTGCTTTGGGTCACTGCTCTTTGACCCGGCAAGGAAAGAGTTTTTATTCAGTTCGAACATTACACGTGGTTTCTTGTAGAAAGAGGTTATGTTACTTTATTATTTTTGTTTTTTTTTTAACTTGATTGTGTTTTGTTTTTAATATTTAAAATCGAAAAAGGAAGGCTTAGGAACGTATATTAATCCGTTGCTTCTGGGTCAGGGTGGTATCTGGACCATTATTTCATTCTTACATTTATAAGTAAGATAACGTATAATATTCATTTTCACGTGATCACCATTTAGTGCAATGATAGCGATCCTGCTTTTCGCCTGGGTTTGATTTCCGTGGCAGATATTTGTGTGATAAATATGAAAATTTGTTTTGGCTGTTTATATACAGGGCGTCCCAAACTTATGGGACATGAAGGGGAAGTACCTTAAATATCGTAGATAGTGAAATTTGCTCAAAGAAGACTTTATGTTATTTTTAAAAGTTAGTAATTCTGCATTTATAGATTTTCTAAAAATTACTTGCTTCGTCTGGGAATCGAACCGACTTAAATGTCAAAAAAAATCACCCTACTTTTATGATGCCAATCGAAAGAATAGCTAAAAAATAATAACTATGCTTAAGTTACATGGTTTTTTAAAAGAAAGGAACAACGTGAAATTAATATTTTAATCAAATTAAAAACATACATGAAACTGCCGTAGTCAATTAAGTAGGTATTTTTTTGTAAATTAATTAATTAAATGCTCAAAATGTGATCCCTCTTGTCTTACGCAAATCTCCAATCTTTTAATGAGTCCGCTGCCTGTTGATTTTCTTATCATTTTATGGTGAACACTCGATGTGATATGGCACAATTCTGTTTGCAACTCGCCCACGTTCTCGTATCGCTTTTTGTATAGCATATCTTTCACGTATCCCCAAAAGAAGAAATCTAATGGTGTAAGGTCCGGGGATCTGGCCGGCCATCTAATCGGTCCATTTGTACCAATCCATGTAGGAAAACATTCATTTAGAAAATCTGCTGCTCTCCGACTATTATGAGCCGGAGCTCCATCTTGTTGGAAAATTAAGTTTTCTTGCTCCGCCGCGGAAAGATTTCTTATCTTATCCCTTAAAATTTGAAGTATTCCTAAATACTTTTCCGTGTTCAAGGTTCCTTGGTAAAAATGGATTAAGAAAACCCGGTTTTTTAAAAGTCCGCACCAACAGTTGAGTGAAAAACGCACTTGGTTATTCGTTTCAGTGACTCGTAGGGGATTTTCTTTAGACCAAATACGATTATTGTTGCGGTTATACATACCGTTATTGCTAAAGTTAGATTCGTCTGTCCAAATAATATTATCCAAAAATTTGGATTTTCGAGCAAGCGTGCCTGGATATCAAGACAGAAATTTCTTCTCCTTTCTGTATCGCCCGGAAGTAATTTTTGAACCAATCGTCCTTCAACATAACTCTTAATACCGTGTTTTTTTAATACACGGTGTATTTTGCTTTTCGAAACTCCAATTTCATGTTCTCCTTCTCTCACCGATGCTTTCGGAAAAGCCGAAAAGTAAATTAAAATACCAAGTTCTTCGTCGTTGATCGTACGGTTTTCTTGCTGTGGTTCTCTTGGGCGTTTATCGAAACGTCCCAGAGTTTTCAAATTGTTCACAAGCCTTTTCAAAACTTTACGAGACGGTAATTGTCTATCAGGATATTTTACGCTATACCACCGCAAACTTCTAGAGATATCTTTATCATTCAAAAAATATGCTTCCATTAGATCAAAACTTACTTGATATGCCATGTTCGCAATAAATTAACACAATAACACTTGTGTAAGTGAATTAAGACTAAACAGATCAATATCCGAAAAATAAACGCTCGCACAGACTGTTCCATTTTCAAATTTAAGAACAACATTATTTTCGTTTTAAATTTGCCTTCAACGCTCGCACAGACTGTTCCATTTTCAAATTTTAGAACTACATTAATTTATTATTTTTAGCTATTCTTTCGATTGGCATCATAAAAGTAGGGTGATTTTTTTTTTGACATTTAAGTTGGTTCGATTCCCAGACGAAGCAAGTAATTTTTAGAAAATCTATGAATGCAGAATTACTAACTTTTAAAAATAACATAAAGTCTTCTTTGAGCAAAATTCACTATCTACGATATTTAAGGTACTTCCCCTTCATGTCCCATAAGTTTGGGACGCCCTGTATATTTCTTTGAATATTTAATATTTATGTAGCATATATGTATGTCTATCCGTTACCCTAGTATCCTTACAGTGCTTACTTTGGTCTAATTGGTGAGAATTTAAGAATTTATTTCATGTTTGTTGAAAGAAGCCAGGTTTTACTTTTTGCTGGCCAGGCTTGGTGACCGAAGCCTATAAAATACCCAACCTCATAACCCAACTTGTGCAAACAAGCTTAAAGTTACTAAACAACCATGAGTAACTGCCATGAATTGCCATGGTATTAAAACAACCAAGGTTCGCTGGAATAGTGTGTATTTGACAATACAATCCCATTTTATGCGTGTGTGCGTGTGAACGCATAGGCGAGGAGAAAACGGAAGTTCGCATATTATACTCTATAGCTCTATGCTTTATAGCGATTAGTACATTTCTAAATCGAAACCTTAGCTACCTAAAAAGTATAATTCGTCGATTTTTTTTTATTGAACTATTTTTTTTATCTGAAGCTAAATTTGTTCAAAATGGTATAGCATCGAAATGTGAGTTCAAGTCCTGGTTGACACCTGTGACAAATTTTTCTATAGTAATAATTTCTTTAGATATTACTAGCGGCCCGTCCCGGCTTCGCACGGATGGACAAATTTCTTTAATTTTTTCTATTATTAAATATTTTTCCGTTAGCGCCATCTAGCGTCCGGTAGACGAACTACTTGCGGTTAACGCGTTGCTATGGTAACGTTAATGATACAATGGAAAAAGAGCGGGGAAAAAGAGCGGACAGACAAACACACAAACCACTGTGATCTTAGATTATAGATTATATTATTATAATTCTTATTATTATTAAAAATTGTAGCTAGCTACTTAACTAAATTACAATATCAGTGATGTTATACCACCATAACCACCCTTTCTTGGTTTCTACTCCTACCTGTCGCACCAAGCGCTTCTCAACACCATTTATGATGCACACAGCTAAGGAGTGGAACTCCCTCCCTGCGGCTGTATTAAGTGCTTATAACCCGACTGTTTTCAAAGCCAGGGTGATTAGGCACCTTCTGGGCTAGCTCGTTCTATCGTGGATTCTGTCTTGCTCACGGGTTTGATTGGGATCAAGAGCCAAACCATTCAAAATCAAAAATGTTGTCCAATATTTATTTATTTAAATTATTATCATTATATTTCAGAATACGTGTTATTCTTCAACTTTCAGTAATGATTGATAGGGTTCAAAGTCTAATTATTTTTATGCGTGTGAACGCAAGGTCAGGGGGAAACAAGGAAGTCCAATTTTCAACTCCTAGGCACTAGTTAGGTTTGCATAGTTTCTTTGTCCCCTCAATTAAAGGGAATCTTGATGACCAAGGAAATGAGCCAGTTAATAATGGAGAATCGTTGTTTGACGTTATTTTTTAATTATTTGATTACTGATTCATACAGTGACTTAATGGAAGTTCTCCGGGATAAGATGTGTCCAGAGAAATATTGGGAACTTACCTAATATTACTAATTTGATTTGATATTTACTGAAAAGATTATTTTTATTTAATAACAAACTAGATTTCGAAGGGTGTTCACAAGGCGCGGTAGCTCAATTAGGAGAGCGTAGGACTGGAAATCCAAAGGTTGCGCGTTCGATTTCCGCCTGAGTGTCATTTGAGAGCCGAGAAGATTTTTCTATAAATCTTCTTAAATTTATCATTTTAAGTTAACTTTCTTTTTAACTATATGATTTATATTACAAATTTATGTGGGTTTATATATAAGGGAAGGAAATAAAGACAATATCTATGTTTATAAATTTACAAAATATCGAAATATCCGTTTTAATTTCATTATTAATCGAGTAATATTTAATTTTGTTTTAAAATCAATTTAATCTAAGTAGATTTTGTTTGTAGCGCCAAAATACGATCTAGATTCCAAATTAACTCTTACTTAAGCGTTTGAATTCCTTGAAATCAAAACTTTGGTGAATTTTGAACTCAAACCAATTGTTTGACAACCGATAAGCTACAACCGCCTTTTTAAATAATTAATGCGAAATTAGATCTTATGTTGATTCAGATGTTTTATCGTCGAGTAATTGAAACATATCAGTAGGTTAAGCACTTCCTCATTACTCTGCCACGGCTCATTTGCCAGACGTCATTTCCCTGGGGTGGTAGTTCCCTGTATTTAAATGTTCACACGCTCTCAACCACTACAAGGGTTGCCATTTTAATAAATAGAAGCAAATTTCCTTATTCGATTTGGAAAAACGTAAATAAAGAAAAATTGGACTTGAAGTTTAATTTTGATTGACTTATCAGGCTTTTGGATGTAAGCTTAAGTCTGTTGTCATTATACTTCCTTACAGAAGATTGAAAACACACTATAGATAAACCGTACATTTTTAACTTAATATTATTAACGTTTTTGAGTCTCCTGAAATGTGGTAACTTTGACATGTTAACGTTCTTGGTCTGCCTGTTTGACATTTGACATTATTAACAGCTTGAGTATTCAACATGTTACAAAAACACTCGACTTTGATGACATTTATTCTTCAAAGGATGTCAAAATTCCAACAGATTCCTTAGACTCATAATGAAACCTCAAAGCTATAGAGATACAGAGGAACTTACAGAGAATTTTCATGGTTAAGCCACTCCGAGGTCCCGAGTTCAATCCCCAGCCGGGTCGATGTAAAAAAACAAAGTTTTCTATATTAGCTTGGCTCTAGGTGTTGTTTTATATAATTTTTTCTTATAATTATTTACTTATTTTCCGATCTGGCAACCCTAATTACCGCCAGAACACGTCAACTACGCACAATTAGCTAACGCAACTGACAAATGAGCACCGTTTAGAGACACTTAGGAAATATAATAATAAAAAAATATTGTTATAGAACAGACAGTACTTATACATTAATAGTATGTGTAAATACTTATAAATATTCATGTAAATGTAACATTAATTTAATTAAAAGTAAACAACCAAATAAAATTTACTTTTCTGAAGTTGAATACGCTGCCGCTCTCCTATATATAAGATAATTTATTTGCCAATAATATGGCACGCAAAATGGCAGACAAAATATTAAATGAAAAATTCAATAACAAAAAAACGCATTACATTTTCAATAATAACAAAAAAGAAATTTCATATTAATTTATGTTAATAGAACAATTAATCTTGTAAAATATTGAAGAATTCCTTTAAGCCTTAGAACGTATGGGAAATGAGCCATTTATGCAGCTGTGTTTTAATCGATGTACGTCTAATTCCTGTATATTATTAGGTAAATGATTAAATATTTCATCTTAACTCAGCTCCCAAGCTGCGTGCCCGACAAGGTCCATAACACTGATTTCATATTTTTTTTTTTCATTTATTCTGGCACGAAACAGTCATTAAAAAAAATGTACACAAGATTTTGGCATAAATTATTTCGTTACATCCAGTTATGTACATTATGGTGTTGAAATAAATTGAGTATAGATTAAACGTAAAATCCTTCACCGATTTTCAACTTACATATCATAAAATATCATATGTATTACATATTATACATACATAGTATACATAAAATACATATCATAAAATTCAATTCAAAACAAAAACGATTAATTATAGTGTAACTCATAACTAGATTCAGTTGCACGTCAATGCTTGCAGTCTTGGAGGCGTAAAACCTAAATTTTGATGTAAGCTGACAATCGGTGTATTCTATTTCACTCACTTCACTATTTTTAAGCTTAGAACTTAAGCTAAGCTAGAACTAATGCTTTGAACAAACAAACTTTTTGGATACTATTGCTGGCAGCATAATCTTTAATACCAATACCGATAAAAAAGTAACGGCGAAGAAAGGCGAAGGAATTAAAATTATACGTCCATTGACAATTTCGCCCACGATTACGTATTCACCGCGGCCGACCCGCGAGGTTTTAACCGTACACTTACACGAGTGACTGCTTATGTGTTATACGTACCTAGAAAAGTATTATTTTTCGTAGGAGCGAGCGGCGCGCGCGGCGACCCGTGACGTCGCTTCCTGTTGGGTGCTATGACCCCGAAGAAATGCTCTATGCCCGGCGAACTCTGCTTTTTACTTTTTTTTCTTAACTTTTTAATTGTCGTGCACACAGGAAATTGGGATTTTCGACAATCACTAATTTAACGGTCTGGCAAGTTCCATTTTTGAATGTTTAATAATGATTGATACATTTCATTGAAAAGAACAGTTTTTGCATGATTTTATAGTACAATTAGTTCATTTTTTGTATTTCGCATACTAAAGAACATTATTGACTCTGCCTTACATTATAATGACACCTATTTGTCGATATTATGGATTTATTATTATATGGCAAGCTTGAAGACATTACCTTCGAAATTTTAATAATAAGTAACTCTGATCCAAATGAACATTGGTATTATCTTAAAAACAAATGTTTTTCAAGAAACTTTTCTTATAGTTTTTTTTTTAAACCGAACCGAACAATTTTCAAATTACTATTTGTGTGATACCTAGTATCTTTAAATACTTGTTATTTTTATTAAGTTTCGTAATTTTGAGAAAATCTTGAAATTAAACAAAGTGAGTTTTAAAAGTAAAAAGTAGAAAGTTTTGAATTAATACCCCGTTCATCAAAGCCAACTTTATATTGAGTAGCTGTAATAAAATCATCATCATACCAACCTTATTACATCCACTGCTGATCATAGGCTATCACTATTTTAATTAGAAACAAAATTTAAACTAAAATAAATTAACAATTTCTTCATTACATCTAATATTCTTTAACAAATATACGCAAAAACTACAGAGAAAATCTTGTTGTACGTAAAGAAATTACTCAGCACGTAAGAAAGTTGACCTGGCGCATTTTCCCATACTTGATACCTTATATTTATTACGATGCACGTTTATCCGCCATATAATCGAGTCCAATCGATTTTTTCACTCGATAATTAACCGGCAGCTTCCGTGTGTGGTGTTTTTATCGATGAAATAATCGACTTTAATTATGATGCTTCGATGAATCAATTAACTGCAAGGCAACTGTGTATTGATATATTTTACAGTGATAAATCAAAAATAATCC
This sequence comes from Calamotropha paludella, assembly GCA_927399485.1. Classification (NCBI taxonomy): domain Eukaryota; kingdom Metazoa; phylum Arthropoda; class Insecta; order Lepidoptera; family Crambidae; genus Calamotropha; species Calamotropha paludella. The sequence continues at coordinate 3,899,349 of OV656822.1, forward strand.
TATAAATTACTTTTAATCGTAAAATATATAACATATTTGTATTTCTTATGTGTTAAATTATGACATAATAAAACAGTAAATCGTATTATAATAATTATAATAACAGATAATGTCTGCCTCAAGTGTTTGAATCCGAAATTGTATGTAAATAAATCGAAATATCAAAAAACAGTCCCATTTGTGGCAGTTTTATTAATGTTAAATTATTATATTTCATCGTTTATAAATAAATAAAATAAAATAAAATTACATATTTTTTTAAACATGGTTTGTAACATTTATTTTTTAATGTGAGTAAAATTTTGTTTTCGAATGTTAGTGAAACTAAATGATATAATTACAATATGAAAATAAATAATATCTATACCAGAGACCTCTGGTGGATCAGCGTTACTTAGGCAATAATAAAATAGTTGAATAGGAGCATTAAACAAATGCATGTTTTATGCAAGAATTATTAAGAATATATTATTTTTCTTTGTACAAAATAAATTGTTATAATATCTACAAAAGCCTTTGCGCTTGTTGTTTTTAGCTTAATATGTATGTTAAAGATAATCTGTTACATTTTCGTAATAAAAAGGTAACAATAATCTAGACATTCTATTTATTCATTCGAAAAGCATTATAAATCTGAAATCATACCTAAATCAAAAGTATTTAAACATACTCAACGCTGCCACGATAATTCTTATTCGATTCGTTTTATTCGCATTCTTAAAACTTGAATATGTGCGAAATATATTTGCTTTTTTAAAAGCAGTGTAAACATGCTCATTATAAAACTATAAATAAAATTATCTCCCTTTCATGACACGGTCTGAATGTGTGACATCTGCTTAACGTTCCACTTATTTTAAAAGCCATAAATTACATCAAGTTATCGTCATTTTTCCTTATTTAATTCAAAGTATAACGTTAGTCATAGACAATTTTTAAAGTCACGCAGGCTGTATAGCTTTCGAATACTATAATCAAACATGATTAAAAAAATAAAGTGTCATACGTTCGCGCCTTCTCGTAATTTCATGTTTCGAACACCCACATTGCTCTGAAAGTCCCTGCCCTCATACTCATACGTATAATTAGGTGAAATGATCACTGATTTTATGCGCGACAGGCGTCGAAAGGGCAGACTCGCGTCCGCAAAATATATGACCGATTTTTCTTATACCGCCCTAATAAATGTGCTCATAAAATTCAGAACCGTATACTTAATAGAATGGTCTTTTATGAATTACGGTCCCGCGTATTTTTGCGTCGCAGCCATGAATGACTCGAGTTCATTCAGACCTTCACAGAGATAATCATTGTAATGGCATAGAATCATAACTTAATATTGATATTCAATTATTCTTAGAAATTCGACCACACGCAATCGAACGACCGCAAGATCGATCGATTTATCGATTTAAAATACAAACGGTTCCAAATTTGAAACCGGCGCGCTCTCCTCTCTAATTCCGTTTTCCCGCCTATAATTGACGCCGACGCGTTATTAGCTCTCTCCTTTTGACGTGTGATTTTTGTATCTATTCGTCTCGTTCTGGTGTGGTTGTCACGTGCGAGTGTCGTAGCGACTATTTTGACAATTATGTCATTTGGCTGAGACGGGCGTGTCATTCGAGCGACGAACGATTGCGGCCCTATAATTTTGTATGGAATTGTGGAATTCACGGGTCGTTGACATTTGTTTTTTTGATGTATGGGAACAGCTGGGTGTTTTGGATGTCCGAACTGTGAGACGAGCGGCGTCAAGGTAAAGTTTTGCCAAACATTGCTGCATAAGAAGTGGTTAAATTAACATGATTATATAAATCTATTCAATCCACCATAGATAGAGTGCTTTGTATAATATCTTGTGAGAAATCAAATTATTAATTATATTTTCCATAGAAAACAAGGAGGTCTCCGTCACAGATAGAAAATGAGCAGCAAAGAGCTAGTCATGACGACATTTACTTGTTCTAACTTCCTGTTTTATTTAATAATTTAAAATATAGTAATATTTTATTTTTAATTTCCAAAATCAACTGAGAAACAAAAGAGTAACTATTATATTCTATTTTTTAGAAATGGCAAAGAAGTGTAACTGCTTTCCTTGGTCTCAGTTAAGAAACGTCATTTTGACATGACAAAGACAACTCTGAACGACCTTATAAACTTCTAGAGTGATGGATTATGGTCAAACCTTCTTCGTTGCTTTTATCCATAGATAAAACCAGCACAGGCATTAATAGATAAAGAATTTAAACGTTTTTATTCTCTCTACCACTAAAAAGGTTGAACATTAGTAACTCGAAACAAATATAAAAATTAATTCAAAATTTTCTTAATTATTTTTTTTGAACGACTTGTGATGTCTGGCAGCATAGAACTCTTACAACCTTTAACGATTAATAAAACGCTATTACCGGATTAGTTGCGCATTTAATTTTGTTTTTTATAATTAATCCTGACATTTTGACACATTTACAGGAACCGTGTTCACGTGTGTGTGACATGTAATTTTGTGGCAGTGTAAGAACTAAATAACACTTCATAATTTCTCCCCATTGGCTACGAGATCTGTCACCAGACAACTCTTGTAGACCAAGATGGTAGAATTTCACCAATCCTTCATTAATAAGGGTCAACTACAATACAAAAAATACAAAAAATTCAAGCCTTATCTTAATAGTAAGTAGCTGGTGCCCTCTGTATAAGGGGCCATCGCTCCTCCATAATAAAAAAGGTTTATAAATATTATTAAATTAGTCTAAAATTAACATTAAGAGTTCAGTTAGGCATATCTTTATTATTATCATTATCGTAAATTATTCGGTGCTCGCTTGCAATTTTCTTAACTGAGGGTAAACGAATATTAGGGAGGCATGCATACACACACACCTACACTCATTCACACTTTTTTTAATTGATATAATTTGTTAAGATTATTGTTGATGTACCCAGTATTTTTATAATATTGATAGTAAACGAAAGTGTGCGAAAGCTGTAGAAACTTTGTTTATTAATAAATAAAAATAAAATTATGTTATGTTAAAATTCAAATTTATACCAAAACACTAAGATACCAACTCAAAATATGATCTAAGTGAAAAGTGTGTGTGTCTTAAGTACGTAATAACGGTATGACATTGATGTAATTTGCGAATTTTTCCGCGTGATACTAATAATGATTCAGTTTCTTCAAAGTCCAAAGTTTTTATCCATTTAACTATTCTCTCATAGTAAAAGGCTAATGATACAGCCGTAAACCACAAAAAGGGAAACAGTCTTTCAAAAGATCCATCATCTATACTTTGTCCAATGTAGGATGATACTTTTGACAGTTGACACCTATATAGAGGGTATAAAGATTCTATTGCAATGTCAAGCCAAACATAAGGAAACAAACGCAACCTTAGTACGTAGCAATAAGGAAGTGACACCTGTCAAAAGTATCATCCTACATTGGACAAGGTATAAGCTGCAAACTTCCACTGCTGGACAGAAATCTCCACCAAAAAATTTGAGGATATAGAATCTTTCATCCACGCTTTGATGGCGGGTTAAGAGTTGCAGTAAAAGACAGTAATCCGGAAAAAGACTGCAATTTTTTTGGTCTTCTACGACATAATTCTAGTCTATCCTGGACTTCTGGACAATCTTTTAGTAGCCCCAAATACGATGCATTTTGATGTAATCAACATATATATTGAAATACGAAGGTCCAAGTTCAGAATAATACATAATTCATGAGACGACGTACTCAATAGGCGACAGATGAGGCCAATCGTGAAATTGGCAGTCACGGATGCATACACTGAACGCAAATATTCAGTAAATTTATTGTGTCGAGTAATTTTATCAAATAGCTCGACGGTGCATAAGTTAGCAAGTTCGAGTTAAGATTACGAAGTGGAGCAACTTTCGCAATGGATGATAATCGGATGGGTGACCATAATATTTGTGTATTTAACTCAACTCGTTTTTATTTTTTTTATGTTTAAAGCTTACAATTGATGCTTTAGCTAATCAAACACGTATAACACTTTTTTTTATTGCGACGGCCATTTAGTGCAACGGTAGCGATCTGGTAGAGGAATATGTTTGCGTGATGATCACTGAACAATCATGGTGTTTTTATTAGCCATAAAGCCATCTCTGCTTAGTTTATTTATTTTAATTGATGTATTTAAAATACATTGATAAAGGTAATTTAAAACTGTGAACTTTAAAATTAAATCTAATAAGATCCAATTTGATGTGGGACGTTATGCCTCATAACCTACAAATAACCAATGGCCTAGTGTGGTGACTGTTACCCCATTCTTTCTACTCGTACTGTAAAAGATTTGAGACCTCAAGTCTTAACTTTGAGGCTTAAGTTTTTTTTTCATGACTATTATATAGCCTGAGGAGTAATGAGTCTTAAAAATAAAAAGATTTAAAATTAAGAGCTGCTTTGTTTTTAGTTAGAGTTATTTTTGCGGTTACAACTAATATTTCAAAGTTCAAGGATACTTACTTAAAAAAGATACTTGTTGACTTTGTTGTAATCAACAAAATAATGATATCTTAACACTATTAGTATTGTCATAACAAAATAATTTTGATTTTTTTTGGATTATGTATGGTGACGACTTTTTATTTTGTAAATGTCGTTACTTCTGTTAAAGCTGGCGAGTTTCTTGAACCCATTTTTCTTGTCAGTTAAAAGACGTCCTAAATGGGTGGTAGGTAAAAATGTTGGACAATTCAAAACAACTTCTTTTAAGTGCATTTGAATAAAGTTATTTTCATTTTCATTGGTAATCTAAAGACAAGATTTTTTTAGCAGAGATTGCGAGACTTTAACTTTGAGTCTTAAGTTTAGAGTTTTCTCTTAACAAACCACAAGATGTGAATACACTAGTCATAGAACTGAGTTCCAATAAAAAAATCTCAAGTCAATTATTTGCAAAAAATAAGAAATTTCAATTTATTATTATATTAAAAGTGTTATAAAAAATACGTGGCAAATCAAAATTTAATAAAAATAACTATAACAGTATTATCAGAGATCTATCATTACAGATGTCATTATTGTCGTTTAATTTGATATGACAAGTATTTTTAATAGAAAAAAAGCATGTGTGCAATTCACACATGGTAAAAATGAAACCTTCAAAAATAATATGTACACGTAAACAAAATACCACGGTTGTTGATCGCATCAGCCTTCTTTCAAGCTCTGTACTACGCATACGCACACAAACAGGTATTAACACACGTAAATAATGCTTCCTATCTCATTTTCTCCTACGTTAAATCTTATGAATTTATGTGTCTGTCACTTTTACTGTCGCTTATAGTTTCATCAACTTTCAAATCACAACAATGCTAAAGACGTTTTTACTTCAAAATTCTATAAAAAAATCGACTCGGCTCAAATATTAGGCGGGAATTTACTTGTAAGCCGACACGATTTTTTGTTTAAAAATAACTTATTTTCGTTTAAGTTTAACTGTATCATAAAATCAACAACAATCATGAAACATCCGCATGCTCTTCCTATAGAGCCAAAATGAATTCGATTCGATTTGACCAGATTCATCTCGATATCAAATCTGAATCGATTAAAAAAGGTCCCAGTAGACCTTCAGCGATTCAAAGAAACCACATCAGACGTGCGCCGCGGTAATGCATTAACATTCAGGAGGGCACTCCGTAACGGTAGCCGGTGACTATGATATGCTTGTAGCACGCTCTATTGGTTTATAATCTATGCTTTTAACTTTAAAAAACTATACGTTTAACATTCGACTATTAAAAAAAACTTTTATTTAACGCGGAAATTTTATCGATTACATTTGAGTAGTATAAGATTTAAAAAAAATTGTGGTCTTTGCTCTATCTTTGTTTTTTAATGTTCCATAAAGTTTTTATATCTTACATATATTAAAAAAAGTTTCTCACAAATTATACCATAGAGACAACATGCCATCAATCATAATGTACGCAGGGCTAAAACGGATATGATGATACAAAGATCACCGTAAAATCAGGTGATATTTAAAACTTCGTAAACCAAAAAGCTTATTCTATTCTTAAATCTACGCAAATCGCGCATTTGAATAAAATCAATGAAACGAATTTACTACGAGTTTATTCTCGTTATATACTATGTTTGGTGATTCCTCTCCACGTAACTCCAAACATAGACGCGATAATAAGTCTGTAGTATATTAGCATGCCCAACCACAATATTAAAGATCATCCACAAATCCTTACTAGAGAGAGAACTTCCTAGAATGTTATGTAAGGCTATTGAGATTACAAAAGACTCTTATTTCAATAGATATGAAGTTTGGAGCATTCTACCTGATTGGGATTCTGTAATAAAAAAAAAATCTCAAACAAAACACGCACTGCTTGGCCTAGCGATGTAGTGAGCTATTGTTGTAAATAATAAATGTCAAATGGCTTTAGGTTCGGTGTCCGAATTTTATATTGATGTTCTTTAGGCCCTACTTATGAACTGGATGTGGACTCAATGGTTTACAATAACGAAGATACAATAAAACAAATAAGATTTACAATAAAATAGTTTGAAAATATATATTTAAATAAATTGAGTAATTAGAAACGTACCCGATTAAAATGCTGGAGGGTTGAAGCACATGTATAATGACCATTACCTTAGTCATACTGTGAACACGGCTCCTGCATAAGACGTCAAGATTAAATAAATCAAAACGAAACTTAACGCGTCATAACCCTGTTAAAGTATAAATAATAAATAATAAATATTTCCTACATTCACACCAATTAGCCTAGCCCAAAGTAAGCACTATAAGCCTTGTGTTATGGATACTAGGGTAACGGATAGACATACATATATGATACATAGATATGTAATATTCATAGAAATATATATAAACACCCATGACTCAGGTACAAATGTTCGTATTCATCATAAAAACATCTGCCCCTACCGGGATTCGAACCCAGGACCGTCGGTGCGAAAGGCAGGATCGCTACCGTTGCACCAAACGGTCGTCAAAAGTGTTTTATTTTAAATTTAATAAACGCTCCAAAGAGGATTTAATTAAATTTTCAAGAAATAATGAGTATATGTCTGCATCATTCTCTTGTTTTCTTAAATAAAACGCCAATGAGAAGCGATAACAAAGTAATTATTCAAATTAAGTGCGTAAAATATTCGTTAGCTAATTACATACGAAATATTATTTAAAATTCATGACTTTGTAGTTTTTAATGGCAATCGACTATATCTATTTTAATTTTTTTTATTATTCTAACAAAATAAAGTGCATAATAAAAAACAGTTATAATTAAAACCGAGCGTGTCTACGCCCAGTTACAATTGCGCAAATCACTTTTAAAATTGAATTATTAAACAGTACAATAATAAAAACACTGAGTGAAAAACCCAATGAAAACCTACGAAATAAATTGTCAAGTTACGATTCGTAAACTAAATTAATAAACAAAAAAATATCTAAAGGTTTTCTCATACTTTGCAACTACACAAAGTTGTCCTACCAAAAGACATCAACGCGTTCAAAACCCAACATTACGTTTTTTCTAATATACACTACCGTCCAAAAGTTTGGAAACACCCTATTTTCATTAGATAAAAAAAATTACCGCAAATAAATCTTTAAATATACACGTTCTTGTTAAAGTTCATTTATTTTTACAATCGTGCTTATAACAATAATGAAGAAAACTACTTATTTCTTATCAGTTATTCCGTACTTTGACAAAAGACCGGCACACGTGTTTTATGACCACAAAAGTTGCTGCACTGCCAATTGTTAATTTCTTAGAATTGGTAGATACAAACATTGTTTTTGTTTTGAATAGAGATCAGTTTTTTAAAATAAGTATATAATTCCATTAAGTATCTAGTTTAGAGTTCAGTGTACTTTGTGAGGTTCATGTGATAGTAACATCAGTCGATAACTGCATAAAATGGCAAAAAGGAAACAGATTTCTCTTGAAGAGCGAAGTGTTATTTGTACTTTGAACAAAGAAGGATATTCTATACGCCAAATCGCAAAAAAGGTTGGAGTTTCATGTAAAGGTGTACATTATACACTTACACGAAAGCGAGCTACGGGAGAAAATCGAGACAGGAAGAGATCTGGACGTCCCAAATCCACAACAAAGCAGGAAGATCAGTTTATTAAAGTGTTATCGAAACGAGATCGACGTTTAACTGCGCCACAAATTGCTGCTACTTTAAATAAAACACAAGAAAAACCAGTTTCAATCACAACTGTAAAGAGACGTTTACTGTCTGCTGGCTTAAGAGGATGCGTTGCAGCCAAAAAACCAAGACTAACTATTACCCATAAGAAAAATAGACTAGAGTGGGCTAAAGCACATAAAAACTGGACGGAAGAAGACTGGAAAAAAGTCCTTTGGACGGATGAGTCTAAGTTTCAAATTTTTGGATCTAATAGACGTGTTTTTGTGCGCCGATCAAAAGACGAACGGGCTTTAGAAGCGTGTACTGTGCAGTCCGTTAAGCATGGTGGTGGTAGTGTAATGGTTTGGGGGTGCTTTGGTAACAATAAGCCCGGTCATTTGATTAAAATTGACGGAAAACTGAATAAAGAAGGCTATCTGAAAATACTGCAAGAAAATGCAATTTCTTCTGGAATGAATCTGATTGGCCGAAATTTCATTTTTCAGCAAGATAACGACCCAAAGCATTCATCAAAATTATGTCAGGAGTTCTTACAGCAAAAACAAAACGAAAAATTTTTGCAAGTTATGAAATGGCCATCACAATCGCCAGATCTCTCGCCTATAGAATTAGTATGGGATGAGCTTGATAGAAGAGTTAAAAGTCAGTGTCCATCGAGCTCAGCACAGTTGTGGCAACATTTACAAAATGAATGGAAGTCACTGGACCCCGAATACTTCGCAAAATTAATCAAAAGAATGAATAAAATTTGTGAAGAAATAATTAAAAACAAGGGTGGTCATTTTGATGAGGCCAAAATTTAATGAAAATTATATTATTTTTGCACTTAATTGTACTGAATATTTCTTACTTAATGTTAATCTAACGTTTGATTAAGATTTCATAGTAATAAATCATGACTTATGTGTTTTATTGTTGTTTATATTTCAATTACCATGGTGTTTCCAAACTTTTGGACGGTAGTGTATATCCTCCTTCTTCTCAATTTGTTAAATTCGTAGAAAATAATTTGTATGATAATAGAATTTAATTTTGTAAATAAATAAAAGTAAATACGACATATTATATTTATAAGTATGTTTTATTGTATGTGCAATTATTTATTGCTTCCACGGTTTATCTACACTAATATTAGGGGTTAAAGTATGAAATTGCCGATTTGTACTGAAAATCTATATTGTTTATTTTTTAAATTTTTAACAAATTTATTTAATCAAAATAGTTGCCATTATTATCTATACATTGCTGCCATCTAATGGGAAGGTCATTAATGCCTTTGCGATAGAATTCCGACGATCTAGACTGCACAAACTGTGTGAAAGCATTTTGTACTGCCTCCTGGGAAGAAAACTTCTTGTCACGTAGATAATTGTCCAAATCACGAAAAAAATGGTAGTCCGTTGGAGCAAGGTCTGGTGAATACGGAGGATGACGAATGGTTTCTAACTGCAGTTCCTGAAGGGTCAAAATGGTTTCTCGTGCTGTGTGAGGTCTCGCGTTGTCGTGGAGCAATAATGGTGAAGATCGATTCATGAGTCGGGGCTGTTTTACTGCTAGTTTTGTCAACATGGTTCGGAGTTCGGCACAATAGACATCTGCCGTTATTGCTTGACCAGATCGGAGAAAACTATAGTGAATAACACCATGCTGAGACCACCAAACAGTTACCATTACCTTTTTATTGGTAAGTTTTGCTTTAGGACACTGTTGTGGCATTTGACCTGGGGTCAGCCATTGCATTTTTCTTTTCCGGTTATCATAAAGAATCCACTTTTCATCACATGTTACAATTCGATCCAATATTCCTTCATTTCTGTACCGGTTCAACAAGGCAACACAAGTTTCAACACGCGTTTCTTTCTGCAGATCAGTCAAATCATGAGGCACCCATTTTTCGTATTTTTTTATTTTATTGATTTGACGCAAGTGAGTCAATATTGTGGGTAAGGTAACGTTAAACCATGCCGCTAATTCCTGGGTACTTTGACTAGGATCGGCTTCCACTATCTCTCTTAATTCATCGTTATTTACCTGTGTGGGCGGTCTTCCTCGTGGCTCGTTCTTTAAGTCGAAATTTCCATCACGAAAGCGTTTAAACCAAAATCGCACGGTGCGTTCATTAGTAGACCCCTCTCCAAACGCAGCATTGATATTGCGGGCTGTTTCTGCCGCGTTAGTTCCGCGTCGGAACTCGTATTCAAAAATAACTCGAATTTTCGCAGTATCCATCTTTCTTGTCTAAATTGAATAACAAAAACAATTGAAAGTCGATATTCAAATGTTTTACATTTTTTAAAAAAAGAACATCATAGAAACCATTTAAAAAAAGTTTCATTCGAAAACCTCAAACCATGAAGATTCTATGTCAATTCAAAGAACCTATTGCAATAAAACGGCAATTTCATACTTTAACCCCTATTATTATAAAGAGGAAAGATTTGTATTTTTGTATGTTTGCAATGAATAAACTAAAAAACAACTAAGCCGATTTCAAAAATTCTTTCACCATCGGAAAGCTCCATTCACGCTTAGTAACATAGGCTATATTTAATGCTAGAAAAAAATTAAATAATTTTGTCCACCCGTGCGAAGCCGGGACGGGCCGCTAGTACAATATAAAAATGTACAAACATGGAACCCCGTTAGTGCGTTTTTAGTGCGCACCTTTCACTATTATTTTGAAGTTCTGTTTTTTTTTCTGTGTCTGTTCAAAGACAATCGTTCTTAAGGAATAAACTCCCGTTTATTGTTTATTTACTCAAAAGCAAGCTTAAAAAAAGCTAAAATTCAAAAACATCATGTTTAAGTTGATCAAACGCTCTTATAAGGTCTCTAGATCTACAGCTTATGCTTGTGTGGCAGTAAATTCAGCAAGGTTTTTTTTTCTCTGTTTTACTTTATACAGCTTAAGCGTGTAAAATTAGAAAGTCATAATAGTATTAATAATAAAAACGACTTCTGTATTATTTTAGTTTTACCTGCTATTTACAAGATCAAGAACGAAACGTTAAAGTGACTTTAAATAATAAGATCTTCGTGTGACTTTGAATTCTTTCATATATATAATAAAGTTTGCTTTTGTAAAGCACATTTATGATATTTAAGCTGTTTGTTTGCAACGGTAGCGATCCAGCCTTTAGTACCGTCGGCCCTGGGTTCGAATCGCGGAAGGGGCAGATGTTTATATGATCAATACGTGCATTTGTACGAGTCATGGTTGTTTATATATATTTCTTTGAATAAAACATATCTATGTATCATATGTATGTCCAACCGTTACCTTAGTATCCATATCACAAGCCTTACAGTGCTTACTTTTGGGCTAGGCTAATTGATGTGAATGTAATAAATAAATATATTATATTAAAAAATAAAAATACTTTATTTTTTACGTTTAGGTATTAAAAAAGGTCAGCAACCCGCAAAAGTAGAATCCTCTTTAAAACTCCGTCGGCGTGTAACGCATCCTGCGTCGGTTTCAGTGAATCCAGCGAACGCCATCGACGTAATAAGTAATAACTGAACGTATCGCAAACAATTTGCGCGTTCCCATTGACGGGCGACTCAACCAAAGGCATAGACAAACTTTTTTTTTTTAATTGACTAATAGTTGTTGGAACTTCTTGATAGTAAGTCACGGTAGATGACTGTATTATAAAATTACTCCTAAGAATATATAAAGCTCTATCCAATAAGATTTCCGCGTTGATGACAGAAATTTTTTAACAAATATAAATAAATAAATAAACAAAATAAATATAAATACTTCAAAAATGATTTAAAAATAAATACTCTGAGCCTCGCGGGATGTCAAAAAGCAAAATATAAACAATTGAATTTAATTTTTTCACAAAAGTTTCTTTGAAGTTCGTTCAGCCGTTTTACAGTTAATCCGAAGCAAACCTTCGGACAGACAGTCTTAATACGATCGTTTATAATTAAACTGACTTTAATGTAAACTACCAATTAAAAGTGTTATTTTTATCCCTCTGGAACATTCTTTTACTGGATGAAACCCTCTGTGAAATTGTACCCCTGACAAAGTGTATACAAAATATAACGACAATCGGTTAAGTAGTTCAGGTTTAAAAGTGTAACAAACAAAACAAACTCACTTTCATATTAATAATATTAGTTAGAATTAGGATTCTTGTGTTCAATTTGAAATTCCAGATGGACACATTGTAATAACCAGCGTAGATATTAAAATAATGGTAAATAAATACTTCTTTTCCACATGATTTTATTATTATCAATTGACTTAATGAGGTGATAATATTAATTGAGGTCTTAACCTGCCTTCCGAAACCTATTGTTCTTGGTGGTTGATGCTTACGAAAGTTTTTTAACTACCATATTCATACACCAAACCCATATTGTGTGTTAAAACATCTTAATTTGAATTAAATATAAAAAATTGATATTGGTTAGAATAAAACACTTTTTTACGGATTTTTGCGCATGTTTTATTTTTTATTTAATCCTGACGTTTCGACTCCTTTAAAAAATCCGTAAAAAAGTGTTTTATTCTAATGTGTAATGTGCGCGGAAGTGTATGAACTAAATATTGATATTGGTTGCTAGAATCCCCTTTTTGATTAACTACGTTAACGAGCAGCTCAAAGAAAACAACGCCGTGCGACAATGGAAACGCGATCTTGCGGCGCGTGCTCGCGACGTGACCGCTCGAGTCACGCGGCGCGAATAAACCAACCAGTAATGAGTGTGTGCATTGTGGATACACCTTTATATCCTAAAGTGACACTGAACTGATTTCTACGTTTACATCATAGCATACTGTGGAACAGTTAAAACATGAGTTAAAAAAGTATCCGACAGATTAAAAAATACCAACGTCTCATACTCAACGCATCCATTGCCAATACCTTGACCTGAAAATCCCCTCAGGACACACACATGGGAAAAAAAGGATTCCTTCTAAATGTAGGTTTAAAAATCTGCCAAGCCAAGCAATATTCTACCTTCAGGCGAAGTTAACTACAAAAGATTTAGGAAAAACATAACTTAAAAAGGTGTTAAATGTCAGAATGCTAAATTTTCTATACTTAAATTGGAGAGTGAAAAACTTAAAAAAATATATAATGAGGTTTGGGCTTGAAATGACTTCCTAGCAGTTTTCATTTCCTTGTAAAAAATGTGTGTGGTGGTTATTATAATCTGTTATCATTAATAAATATGAGACATCACATGCATTGTTCTGAACCCAAGTTGAGTAGCAAAATAGAAAAAAATATTTTATACATTTAGCGAACCCGGGACCGCGTGTTGTCACCACGAAAACCGGTATGCCACTCGACCGCGGAGATCAAAAATGATGGTAGATCGTTAACTATTAGAGTTTATGATCATGCCTGAATAAAAGCAAATGAAATAAGTGCTCTCTCAAAAAGTCCTCGCAGATATTTTAAATTCTCAGATCTTTGCTAAAACTTATGAAGGGGGCTAGTAAATTTATCCTTCATCATCCACTGATCATTCATTATTTATAAATCAGCTCTCGTCATATTTCATCATCGTCAAATATGTTGACGACTGTTTAGTGCAATGGTACCCTTTTATCCATAACACAAGTCTTACAGTGCTTTCTTTGGGATAGGCTAATTAATAGTATAAATAATATATGTAATTTTAAAAAATATTGGAGACGAAACTGTATGGGCTCTGTATCCGTTGCCCTCCCTTATAGTAGAACTAAACAAACAAAAAAGTATAACATACTTTTTCCAAACTTATATGATAACAAGACTTTTTCAAAAAACTATTTATATTAAAATGTCACACCATAAATTGCCAGCCCAGCATGGTGTTTTTAAACGGTAGAATCCGGTCAAAAACGGAAACTAATCCAGAACTACTGAGAAACAATATCTTTATTTTATAGTTTTTTAACCAAAAAAACCTTGGCACGCGCGGGCTTACCGCTTGCTTACGCACGAAGCATTTAAACGCAACAAACAGAGACAAATATATTAAAGTCCCCGTGTTCGAACAAGACAGGTATATGATTAATGGGCACGGCTCTCGACCGAGAAATGCAGTCAAATTAGGAGAAATAAATATAAATGCCTTATACAAAACGGAATAATAAGTGATTTAAATGTACAAAAATTTCGGGATTTCATCTTTTTTTAATTAATAATTGATACTTTATTCGGAAACGATTTAGTGTGATGCAGAAATAGAAATAAATCATATTAATATTTATAAAACCTATGATTATAACATAAATACATAGCACATAGCCCATAGAAGACATTCTCGTGACGAGAGGAAAAGAATTCGAAAGAGCTTATAAGTATGGATTTTACGGAGAAACTTATTTCTCTTATATCTCAATATTCAATAGGTTTTTAATTATTATTTGCACAAAAAACGTGGTCTTTAGGACTTTAAAATATAATGAGTCTTTACTCATTCTATTTAAGGTAATCAATAGAAGTATTTAGCAATTTTACCATTTATTAACAAAGTTATCTAAGAATAATAGTTATTCCTACAAACATTATTGTTTTATGCATTGAATTAGAAAAGGATGATAAGGCAAATATTTTGTTGCTGAATGAGTTACTTCTCTTTGTTATAAACGGAATACTCATGCACTAAACAGTTTCGAAATTGAGTTTTAATTTATCACTATCTGACAGGGCGTTGCTGTTATAAATGAAACCTACCCTATGTCTTACGTCGTAACAAATTCAACAATATGACAAAAAATCATCAAAATAGGTTAGGTTAGGTTAGGTTATATTTTACATATATATATATATATATATAGAGATGAATTAAAAAACGTATTTTAATTATTTTAGTAAGACTGTGATGATTTGATTGTATCATAATCCTACTGGGAAGTATTAGTTATCCAGTCCTTGAATTTGTTGTTCAGATGTTTGGTGATTGTACTCCGTTTTACCCTTCGGTGCAGGACAAATTTATTACCAGTCAATATTATTGATGTATACTATACCTTCCTTTACTGTACATAGATTATAAACAGCGAAGCACAGCCTAAGGGGCGTGCCGACAATAACGTTGGAGTACTGACTAGCTGCAATACTCACAATACATCGCCTGTGGCATGAGTTTAGAGCGCGCTTAAAGTTTATTACATGTTTGTAACATCAGGCATTAGGGGGTGGTCTAAGCGATAAAAGACAGTATGTTGGCATTAACATCACAACGAGAAACGTAGTTTCAAAATAACGACAGCTGTTGCTGTTCCAGTCGAAGTCACTATGTCAAATAATATTTTTTGTTTATAGTTAAGGGGTAAATATTTCTGGATTCTCATGTTATTCTTGTTCTCCCAGTGATTTTTATTTAGTTTAAAATTACTATAATTTCTTTTAAGAAGAGCTTTCTTCGGGGACATATTGATAGATGTAATTAAACAACGTATAACAATCAAAAGACATAATTGTTATACATTGAAGGTAAGATTAGATCAGATATTTTTAACTATTACCAATAAGCAAACTTTATCAAATTATGTTGTTGAAACTGTTATTTTTTAATATATGACGAAAAAATTAAGCGAAACTAAAGGTAAACTGTTATTAATTACAAAATTTTAATTATATTTCAGTTGAATTTGAAATTCGAATATGCTTAGTAAATACAAAAACTGTAGATTTGCCAAACAATTATTTGCATATCCCATTATTACTTAGTAGGTATTCACAAATAAAAGTTTCTATGTCTATTCGTATGAGTTTTTTTTTTCGTTGAATAATAACTATTGTGATTCATTATGTTTCTTTTTTATTTTGTAGGTTACCATTGCCTTCGCAGTTGCATGCACCGTCGTCACAGAATATATTAACTATGAACCGTTTGTTTACTAACATTAGATTATTTAAATATGGATTTTTACCACATTATTATTATTATTTTAACGAAGGTGTATGAACTGCGGAATAATGGTACAAATTTAGTGTCAAACAATTCTATCAGTTCTAATATCTCAAAAATCGCCATGCGCTCTTCCCTTAAAGAATATAGACACCAACTTTTCGTTTCCGCCAATATTGAAGTCCCGACCAAATAAGCCGGCTTTATGCATTTCGGCAACTCTGCAGTTTTATTCCGTTTCTCAGAAGCGAATGGAAAAAAGGAAGGAAAGTGGCAACACTGGCATATTTTGTAGCCACCATTCGTGAGCAAAACTCGCCGCTGCGGAATTTGTTTTTGCATCGTTTTAGAGGTTATTTGTGTTAACAATTTCTAGACGTCTCGAAATTGTTATGACGCATTCACTAAGCGATTTTTCTGTGAATTTCACTTAGTATTATGTAAAATATTTTGAAATTTGTTTAAACCGCTTTATTATATAAAAAAATGCTTTAAACTGTAATGGAACATAAAATTTCATGCTGTATTAAGTAGATGTATATTAAACTAAGTTCAAAGTATGTTTCTCTTAAATAAGTATTATAATATAACATCTGTTGGTCATCCTAATAAAAAAATACTGCTAGATGCTATGTAGGCAATTTTACAAGAAAAGATATCCACTTTTTCTTCCATGTTAGGACTCGAACTCTATAAGAAATAACCGGGCGACTGCTCTACGAATTGAGCTATCGGATCAATTCATGGTCTTGATATTGCTAATATATTATCGCGATGTAAGGGTGCCTCGTAATTACTAATATTATTAAAAGGGAATAAATTTTGTAAGTTTAGAGCTGCCCAATTTTTTTTTTAATTTAGTCATCATTTGAATAGTATAGCCTAAGTCCAGGCCCTGGATGGACGGACGGGCAAATGCCCATGCCCTAGGGGACCCTAGTTAATGCCAGATCACTAAACCAATAGCGACATTTGTTCCGGAAAAACTTATTTAATTAGAGTAATTCAAACTTCAATTAGGGACTATATTATCGACTTGCTTATTAGCTTTTGAATGCGTGAAGTTACTCTCGCCCAAAATAAGGCTATCGAATTTCAGCATGCTTAGATAATTTTTAATATGTGAGTATCGCCCCATTTGAATTAATGTTATCTATTTATCTATTGACTATGAATAAAATAATTAAAAACCTTGTTTACTTTCATTGTCTATTCTAGCAATAAAAAAGTGTTCTGTCAAAGTAATAGGGGCCCCATTATTCTTATAAGCCCAGGGCCTCTAATAGGTTACAGACGGCCCTGCCTAAGTCCATATGACATTTAAGATATTTAATATAATTTACAATCACAATTACACGATCAATTAAAATCAATTTACTGCTTTAATTGTGTGCTTTATATTTAATAATAATTTAATTAATCACCTACAGACCTAATAATTTAATACCGAACCTCTCAAACCAATCTTTCAGTTCCTTATAAAGTAAAACTATGTATATGAACATACAAAGCCACGTACACGATGCACGATCGTCACACAAACGTTTGCAAGGAATCTAACCTGCTATATAGGATAGTAATCAAAGCCACTAATCATTGGACCAACCCCCTATACTAGAGATAATAAAATTTCGATTCTATTCACTATTTCGTTAGTAAAGTAACAATTATGTTAACAAGTGAGCATAATTTGTTACATTTGATGTATTTATTTAACGAATCACCATCAAGGTTGCACTAAAACAATCACAAAAGAGATTCAACTATAATAACTACTTGATCAAGTGAAACCTTAATAAGAGGCGACAACGGCATGCGATATACAAAATAAAAGCAATTATTGCATTACAATTACACAGATTCACGTGGTTACAGATTATAGAATGGTAAGAATTCTATAATTATACTAGCTAACCCGGCAAACGTTGTTTTTCCATGTATATTATTTCTAGGAAAAGTTTTTAATTAATTAATAAAAAATAGGGGTTGATGGTAGAGGGGTGAAAATTTAGGGGTGTATGTATTTTTGTATGTTGTATCATAAAAAAATAGAAACTAAAAATTGTGACTAAAAAATAAAAAAAATATTTAGGGGTGGACTACCCCTAACATTTAGGGGGATGAAAAATAGATGTTGGCCGATTCTCAGACCTACTCAATAAGCTCACAAAATTTCATGAGAATCGGTCAAGCCGTTTCGGAGGAGTATGGGAACGAAAACTGTGACACGAGAATTTTATATATAAGATAAACCAAGTTATTAAAGTACATTCTTAAGTATTAACTTCATTAAATTATGTAGGTTTGCTGAGACATATAGATCTTAATATATTCAAAGAATCGGAGTTATTGACTTTTAAAAGTAAATTTGTAAACTATATTTCGTAATCTTAATATATATATAATCTTAATATATATAAATTACGTGTCACGTTGTTTGTCCGCAATGGACTCCTAAACTACTTAACCGATTTTAATCAAATTTGTACACTGTGTGCAGTTTGATCCAACTTGAAAGATAGGATAGATATCATTTTAATTTATAACACAGCAACGCGTGACTGGGTCACCTATTATTCTATAAATCCTTATAAACATGGAAAATAATAGAAAGAAAACTGTAAATGAACTTATAACACTTAATAACATTTGACATCACCCAAACATTTGCCCGTTACGAAATAATAATAAAAAAACAGTTATACGATTCACACATAATTATAGCACTTTTTTTCCTAAAGCATTAATAATCTGCTAATTTCTTAGACACATTCGAATGATAAACAAACTTTTTAAAGAAACTTGCATCCATATTGAATAGGTCACATATTAAAGACCACAGAGAAAACCATAAATAACTAGAACATTTCAAACCGGCCACCGTCCGCAATACAGCTATGTGACGCTTACCGAACGCATAAAAAAGGACAAAAATAACCACGCATTCGGAATCGAAATGCAAAAAAAAAAATATTTTGTCCGAGTGAGACGGAACATGTCCCCCGTTCCAGATAGAAAGGAACAGCGGAATTTTCGATTTTAGAATGCGTCGCGTGCCGCTTCGACATCCGTCGCCGCAAAAAATCGAGTCAGCTATCCTTTGGCTGTTTGGTGTCACTACACTTGCCTTAGAAGTCGATTCATGGACTGGCAGTTTATTTTTTAATTGTTTATGATACCGCGAATGGCGATAATTGCCAGTCTAATTAAAGACAATGTCACTTTCCTGCACAAACTTAAAGTTTCACAAATAACGTTCAAAGATGTAACTAATTTTAAGGCACTAAGAAAAAGTAATAAATAAGTAGGTATCTAAATTATAGTGACCTAAACTTGTGGCTATTAAAGTTATAATATAACCTTCCCGGGTTCGTTACTTGCGAGATAAACATAGAATAACAACTTATGGTTTATTGATAGAAAAATACTGGAAAAGAATCGACTTGGCTCACGAGTGTATTCTCAGGCGAGAATCGAACCAACAACCTTTGGTAGTCCTATCCAATACTCTCCCAATTGAGCTACCGAGCCTTGTAAACATCCGTCGAAATTTTCCAGTACCTTTCTAACCTTGAAATAATGCAAAAAATATAAAACTAAATGGCTGTTTCATCTTAATCGATTGTCCAAACATTTGTAAAAATGTTTCTTTCGAATACGAGAGGATGTTCCTCTCATTGATGAGACAACGCTGGTCTACAGCGTAAAAATAATATCATATTACTTACCAAAAATGCTAAAGTCAATAATAAAAATATAAATTGAAGCTGGCAGGATAGTCTCACATAACTTTTTCATTTTCCAACCAAAAAGTACAAATAATGCATTTCCTATTCGTAATAAAAAAGCCAAGGTATTAATACAGTTCGACACATTCAGATTCAGAACATAAAAGAAACAAAAAAAAATCATACGAATTTCTTTATCGAACGCCAACTCGTTTGTTCATATTTGAAATTCGAACATGATAAATAAAATAATGTCATTAATCGTTACGTATCATTAATGATCGTGATCTAATTAATGGTGGGCCGGGACCACCGCCGTGTCATAACAAAAATGATAGATAGGCTCATTATCCGCTGTCGTTCTTTTGTTTTAAGATTTTTACCGTACAGCTTCTGGTATCAGAAAAGTGTTTTTGTAAGTAGCTAATTTGAAAGCCTTTTAAAATCTGTTCCGATATTTATTGGTCACTGTTTTTTTCGTTACTTTATATCAAAACTTAAAAATTAACTCGAAGCGTCGCCAAACTATAACTTGAGAATCCATTTTGTTGAATTGTATAATAAATACTTCTTTATAAAATGGTTTACGTATATTATCTGTGGATTTTATTTTTGTGTGTAGTCCCACTTCGCTGTTAAGACAAAGTATTCTGAGTTTATACTAAAAGATAGAAAAAAATTATTAACAACAATTACAATAATTTTATGATTATACATTGTATTAAATTGACAGCCATTCGTTTGGTTTCTAATTTTATGATGGCGGATGAATTAAGTTGGTGGAGCGATTATGATTTTGTATCCATAGATCCTAGAAGTCAGTTCGAATATATTTGTGTTAAAGTAATTTTTTTCTTGCAATAATTTATTCAGATATAAGAATAAATTATTTGTTTCCAAAAATAATAATTTCGTATTATTATGATTATTATTTAATATCTGTAGTACAGCATGTACTATTATTTTATTCTTAAGTATGTATTTATGTGCTGTATGAATCCAAGTTATGTAGCTGAAGCATTTGTGTTATGGAATTCAGAATGACGGTTCCACAACACCCAGACCCGAGTCAATATCGAAAAGTTCATTTTCTATATTGACTTAGCCGTAAATCGAAGCCGGGACTTCGAAATGACGTTACAATGAAACCGGTATGCGAGGGACTCAACCATAGGAGTCGATTTTGGATTGGAATAAAATCAAATTGATTTAATTTGTCCAGTATATAAATATTTTTTTATAATGTTCAAAGATGATGGCTTAGTCGCCATAGGTGCACCACAAAACATATCATTTTAAAAGATGCTTATCTCACCGAGTCTGCAATATTGATAAAAAGGGATCACTCACGGATTCTGATTGATGGGTGTCGTATCGAGATCTGTTCTTGTTACAGCCCACCCCTGCTTAATGTCTACTCATTTATTACTCGAAAATATTTTCAAACTTTTGGGTGGTTTTCTATGAATTACTTCAAAAAGGTTCCATTTCAAAATCAGTAAATGTAACCTATTTATCTAAATCAGTTGGTTTTTCGGCGTATTTTTAACAAAGAGATCGATTATTTTTATATTTCTCTATTTCATAATGAAATTTAACAAAATTGAACCTTGTTGAAAGGTTTAAGAGCGTCTATTGCCGTCTTCGTAAGACGAAATACCTTTGAATAAAACTTGCTTTCTATTAATATTAAAACTGAAAAAAAAATGAAACCTCTTTCCATTTTTTTAACTGGCAGATTAGAATAACTGAAACATGTAGTACACAATTGCATAATAAAAATTATAAAAATAAAATAATAATACACTTATGCACTGGAGGGACTGTTTGGCTGGAGTGGGAAGCGTCACGTTGGTGGTTTTGTTTCTCTTGTTAAAATTTCTGGTTGTTGTGGATATTAGTGCGTAATAATGGTGGATTATTAACCACTAAATGTTTGTGAACATACAAGAGTGTTGGTAAGTGTAACAAAGCAGCGGAAGTTGTCTTTTCCTGCTCTGTAAAGAAGTCCACGGGAGGTTTCAGTAAAACCCCACACATTTACTGAAACCTAGGGGGGGGGGGGGGGGATATATTTTACTATTCAGTCATCATCATCAAATTAAGAAAAGAAATTACTCAAAAACTGGCAATTATACTTACTTGACACTGGCTAAATGCACAATCGTGCAAGCCAAAAATAAAGAAAAAAAACTTGTGCACTAAAGACAAATTACGAAGAAATAGACAAAATCCTAAACGAAGTAGACAGCCTTGAGTGCTACATGTTTGTGCGTTCAATTTGGCAAAACATTACCAAACTAACTTCGTACAATAAAATGTATTTAACTAATGGCGCACATAGTTACCTATTATATAATCAGATTTGCGACTTTATACAGTATTTTAGCTTCCTTATCTCGATAAAATAGCTATCAGTGACTTACTCGCTAAATGACTACACTACTTACGGCCAGTGTTGAGTGAAAACTTATTAATTCAAATATTTTGTCCAAAAAGTTTTAAACCGTTTATTCCACTTATGAAAGTTTAAAATTATTCAAAAAATACTTGATTGATATCGTTCTTACTCTACACCGACGATATAACGGTAACTAGAGTCACTATTTCTAACTTACAGCTAACTTTTATCGATAAACGTGGCTGTATCGATATATACAGATAACATATAACTGATCTAATGGAGAAAGAATTGAAAATGGAACACTAACATAGTATTACCATGTCATATACAAACTCCCGTTTCGTCCATGACTCGTGGACACACAAAAAGTGTAACTTCGAATATGCTAACCAGTTTCACCAAAAAAAGGTTTAACAAAACACTGTAATTGAATCCGGTAGTCGCCTCGGACACTATCATAAATCTAGAGAAGTGACAAATTGTACAGGAATGGTGATAGTTTTATTTTTTAATTTTTTTTTTTACTTGTGTACTTGTCGCCTTCTTGGTTAATTGATAGCTTGGCATACTACGTGGGTTTGAGGTCATCTAGAAAAGAAAAACACTTGATGATTGCATATTAAGCGTTCATTTCTTAGTTTACTTTGTCTTGAAGTTAAAAAGCTTTATAATTTCTTAAGCTTCTATATTTAAATCTATAATCTAAGATCACAGTGGTTTATGTGTTTGTCTGTCTGCTCTTTTTCCATTGTATCAATAACGTTACCATAGCAACGCGTTAACCGCAAGTAGTTCGTCTACCGTACGCTAGATGGCGCTAACGGAAAAATATTTAATAATAGAAGAAAATTAAAGAATTAGGTCCACCCGCGCGAAGCCGGGATGGGCCGCTAGTTAGCAAAAAATCTTAGAAATAGATATCGGTTAAGTAATAACTTAATTTTGACTTAAACGGGTGGGGTGCCTGACTGTGCATAATACAGGTTTTACCTAACATGGCTGCCAGCTTCCCACAATGTATTACTATCTTTTATTTGTACGTATTTTCTTTAATTTTATCTCATCTGTACTATACATTGTGTAAAGAAAATAAATAAATATTCTTATTATTAAAGAAGATATGATTGATCAACTATCAAAAAATAGAAGAATTGGACTACTTTTTTATTTATTTTTTTATTTGTTTATAGATTAGTATAAAACATTCATGGTATTAGCATATAAGTAAGATATGATAGGAAATATTACAAAAATAGTGTGCACAAAGGTAAGTTAGGAGCATCCAGTTCTAGCAGAAGTTATTTATAATAGGCTGATATTACTGAGCTAGTATTGAATATTAAAATATAATAATATCTGTAACGCCGTGTGGTTTCCAGCAAAATAGAATAGCACCACACCACACTTAAGGGCATCGTAAAATAATACCTCCCGTGGACCACAAAAGGGGCAGCAGCGTATTCCGAATTATGGTCTTTACTGCGATCTCCAACCCGCCTGCCAAGTGTGGAGATTATGACAAAATACTGACAAGGCTTCTGTCCAACTGAGGACGACTTTCAATGATAGTAAAATCATAAATTACATTTCATATCGAATCTTCATTTATTTACAATATTTCAATAGTTATAATAATGGCAAAACGTGAAAAAATTAAAATTAATACACTCCACATATGTTAATTGGAGCGGAGCGAGCGAAGCTCCCATGGATCAGCTTCAATGGCGCAATGTCTGTTACGCTATAACTTCCCGAGTTCTTAATCGATTTTAAATTGTTTTGTGTGGAATCGAATCAACAGGTCGACCAGATTGTGACGGAGCCCAAATTTTGAAATTCGCAAAAATTCCCACAAAAACAAAAAAAAATATTTTTTAGGTATTAGTGCTAGCGTAGCTTTATGCATCGCCTAGTCATAAATAAGTTATATTCATAAAAAATATAAATATCAATAGATATAAGTGTTTATATTCACCACACAAATGTTTGCCCATGTAGAGACTTTTGACTTCGCAGGTAGGATAAGTCCTGTTCGGTCAAGACGGTCGTCAAAGTTCAGCATACTTATTATATTTAAAAATGTAGTTAATACTCCACTACCACCAGTATCAACCTTTTAATACTACTAAGCAAAATAAGAGATTAAAAAAAAGCACAATCCACCAACCGCATCCAGTAATACTAGTTACAGATCTAACCTAACCTAAGCGATATATATGTCAATTCTGTAACATTAAGTTAGAAATATCACTTAAAAATATATGTATATTAAAACTTAAAACTTTGTCCTAAAAAATATAAAAACTGTCTGTCTTTATACAAAATGCAATCGTCATACATCATATAAACTGCGCTACTATTTCGAATCAATCAAAAAAATAAAGCAACTATAATCAAAAGACGAAATATCTCCAAATGCCCCGACTGACAATACAAATCTCGTAACATAATAAATCATTAATTATTCAGTCATTATCGATAATGAAAAACATCGATAATCCGCCACTAATGGACTTCGACTACACTCTCCAGGAAGCCTTCTCCCGCCATTTGTTTAGTTGACATTTGACATCACTCAAGGCGGTTCCACTTAGTACCCAATTTTTTGTTGAAAATCTTCTTACAACCTTTTGTAGACATATATTTGTGCTGTTTGCTGTAAGAACATTTCTCAATATTTTACAAAGACTCGTGTTTATGCATATTAGTGCAGTAGAAAGTGCACACAATATTTTGTTAATATAAACAACACAGTTGGAGTTATTTTCTTATCAATTATGTTGCTTGAAACGTCAATGCGAATTCGTCAATATATACCCACAGTATACACACAACTATTTCTTATTTAATAATTACTGATGATGCATTTCTTTTTCAATCCTTTATATTGTCATTTGAAATATGTGAAGAATTTCACAATGCAAATCTTGATAAAATATACAATTAATTACAACCATTGAACCGCGTTCGTTTATAAGCGATAAATAAGCAGGAGATAACAATAACAAAATATCGATAGTTTTTTATCGATACCGAGCCACACTAGAGTGAAGTTGTTTGTTTTGCCAGTAGCAAGTAGTGTCGCCTTGATAAATATCCTTAAAGATTGTGCGCTCTTCTCGATAATTTCTGTTTGAACCTCACACCGTCAATAACAAACGAAATGAAACTTTATTCGGAAGACTAAAAGATTTACAATTGAAAAGCAAAGTCATTATGGTCGACCCAACCTGGTATAAAGATTTATAGGCCTCCCGTACTACGTACTTTATAGTTATTTGATAAAACACTATAGTGATTATTTAGCTTGACTCTTGAACGACGGCTTCTATTTTATTTATTTCACATATAATAATATACTCGAAAGATAAAGATATTAGTTTAAGTATTAGTATGCTTATGATACCGTACTCCCTAGCTACAACGGCAATTGAAAAATGATATGTCATTGTTATAAAAAAAAGTAATGTATGAGACCGCGAACACGATAGTTTCTCGACAACAAAAACGTGTAAAAACGTAAGCTACTTAACATAACAATCGACTAATTTTCTGTTTTTTTTTACTTTCCAGGTAAAAAATGGCGTTCGCTGACACCACAAGACAGACGGCCTTACGTGGAGGAAGCTGAGAGACTCCGAGTGATCCACATGACAGAGCATCCTAATTATAAATACCGGCCTCGACGACGGAAGCAGAACAAAACGAGACCCAATCAGCCAACAACGCCTGCGAGTGCGCCACCAGCAGCGTCCGCCGCTTTAGGATCCCCTTATGCCACTGCAACGGATTCACCAGATGCCAGATTCTCCCACAACCCTGGCGCAGGCTTTTCACCTTACCGCACTTCTCCCCTCGCCCCTGACTCTTACCAATCAAATCAATTCAACGGCCACGTTCAGACCCCTGAATCATCACCCGCCAGGTCCCCAGAACCTCAAGGACGAAGAAGCGCCCCTGCTGAGGCTCCGTTACCCACCCCTGATGCGTCTCCTGTGGAAAATGAAAAAGAAAACTTCCAGTATGAGGAAAGGCGTAGAGCCATCACCGCCTCCTCTCTTTCTGAATCGTATTCCCCTTACAAGACTTACCGAACCCCCGGGTCC
The DNA here is from genome assembly GCA_927399485.1 of Calamotropha paludella. NCBI lineage: Eukaryota > Metazoa > Arthropoda > Insecta > Lepidoptera > Crambidae > Calamotropha > Calamotropha paludella. The sequence goes on from OV656822.1 coordinate 3,925,662, forward strand.
TTCTCGCCTGCTCCGGTCGCAGCTATGGGCATGGCCAACGGAATGTACGTGATGTGCACGCAAAGAACTCTCGCTGAACAACCACCACTAGTAACTGGCACTTTCTTTCCACCTGTAGCGACTTCTCAAGACCAACAAGCTTTAGGCACCTCCACCCCAAAGGTGACCTCAGCTTTAAGCGGTCCGATACCTTCGGAATACAGCATCCAGTACCTTCCATACGACCAGTACGAACAAATGTATAAAACCGAAGAGTCTTACGTATCTCATTACCCTGAGCAGCCGAAAACTGAATACGATACTGGCGGGTCCTACTTCTCTGAGGAGCCTCCTTCCAATCCTCCTCAGGAAAACGAGCAAAGCTACATGAACCCTCGCCCAGAAATAAGAACTGGTTCACCTGAATCCGATGTGGACGCTAGGGAATTTGATAAGTATTTGGACTATGGTACTGAAGGCTCTATAGAGCAGCACCAACAGTACAGATACGAGCAGCAACAACAACAGCAGCAACAACAGCAAGGGTATAGGCCTCCCTACTGCGCGGAGCAGGGTCCAGGTCCTGAATACTGCTCGGAGAGGATGTACCCTTCTCCATACGCTTCTGTGATTTGTGGAACCCCGCCCGTGGGGCCATATGCTCCAGCGCCTCCAGCCGATGTCAGACCAGAGGACGAATTCAGCGTAATCTTGGCGGGAGTCAGACAAACTTGCTACAGCAATTGACTATAGGACTGATATGGGGTAGAAATGATGGGAACTCTTCCTAAATGTAGCCCAAAGAAAAAGACATGTTTTTCGAAGTGTATTTTTATGTAGTTTTATTGAATCCTAAACTATATGGAGCACTGAAACTAAATACTTTTTTTATAATCTTATCGTTGTTATAATTGATAAAAGACAATTCAGTTATCTACAAACTTTTCATATGTTAAAGTTTTGTATCGATTTTGAACAATTTATTGTTCCGTATTTATCAAGTCGCCACTTATTAATATTATATTTGAAAAAAATAAAAAATAAACAAAATATTGATCAGTAAAAGACTGGATTTACATTAATATAAGGTTGTTTATTGATACACATCTCATACTGAATGTATTGGTGCTATTTATGAAGGTCCTAATTGAAAAGAAACTGATAAGAATTTTATATATTTGCGTCCAAAAGTGTATACCATAGAGGTAGCAAATTAGCGATTCCTATTAAAAAAACATTATTTATTTGTAACTATTTTTGTATATTTCTTTAGTAAAAATTAACAAAAAAAAATTAATCATTTGGTAGTTCTTCCATTAAGCCTGTAGATATAGGTTGTAAGAATTATTTTTTTAATATTTTTAGTGCATAACATAAATATAAGTTGTATGTATAAATTGTAAGATCGTTGAATAAATATCTCATAGTAGTTAATTGTACTAAATTTTAGAAAGTGTTTTTTTTAGTTTATGTTGCAATTTTGTAGTTATTTAGTATAAAAAACCACTCGCACTGCGACACTAAGTTCTTCCTAATTGTAAGAAAATTTATAAGAAGCAATAAAATTTATATTCAGAAATGCATTTTTTTATTTCCACACCTAAATTATCTCATCATTAAGATCAGTGAAAAACAAGTCGACTTACAATTCGAGAATAAACCTCTTATTGATGAAGCAACTATGTAAAAAAAAGTAAAAAGATACTAGGAAATTTCCACGGGTACACGACTCGGTAGCTCATTTGGGAGAGCAGTGGAGTAGACATCCAAAGATTGCGGGTTCGAGTCCCACTTAAGAATAATTTGTGAGCCGAGTTTTTTAAAGTATTTTTCTATTAATCTATAATCTAAGATCACAAATTTGTTGTTTGTCTGTCTGCTCTTTTTCCCGCTCTTTTTCTATTGTATATGCGTTACCATAGCAACACGTTAACCGCAAGTAGTTCGTCTACCGGGCGCTAGATGGCGCTCACGGAAAAATATTTAATAATAGAAAAAATTTAAAGAATTTTTCGAAGCCGGGACGGGCCGCTAGTATTTATCAATTTACATTTTTAATTCTTACGCGCCCACCCCTACCGCACATTAAAAATATCATTAAGTGAATTAAAAATAAAAAAAAGAATAAATGCATCGTGAATCCGGTTAAAACATAAAGATACAGATAAAGGTGAAAGAAGTGAAATAATCCTATTTTATCCAAAAATTTTAATGAAAAAATAAACGCCTAGAACAAGAATTAACTTTTTAATCCAAATAAGAAACTCTGGAATGGTGATTCAAAAACTTTTCCGGTATCTCACATTGTTATCAGCAACCATATTTATCAATATTTGGTGTGGAATCATTTACACAGAGAAAATTAGACTCAATTATTTATCAACACGGAGTGTTGGATAAAAATATAAGAAAAGTATGTAAAAGATCGGTATAAAAATATTGACCACTTATAGCACTTAATTAATGACTCCTTAATTTTGAACGGTCACCATCATTTTATCCAGAAACAAAATTAAATTCTTAACAAAGACTACACAATAGCGGGTTCGAATCTCATTTCAAGTCTTATTGAAAACAAATTGTATATTTAAATTGGGGAAAAAGTTTCCTAATATATTCCTATCGATTAAAAATATGCCATTACGAGGAAAATAATAATAGTATTTGATACATTCGCACCAATAAGCCTAGCCCAAAGTAAGCACTCTAAGGCTTATGTTATGGATTAGTATCCATAGATATTTAATATTCATAGAATTATATATACATAGCAATGACTCAGGTACAAATGCTCGTATTTATCACACAAACATCTGCCCCTTTCGGGAATCGACACCTGGACCATCGGTGCGAAAGGCACGATAGCTACCATTGCACCAAACGGACGTCAAATAGCTCAAATAAAACAGACCTACAATTTTTATTAATTTTTCTTAAGTTTCATTTTTAATACCTATAAACGAATTAAAATTTCAAGTAAGTTTTGTTAAAACTCAACAGAAAATATATTTGTAGGTTAGGTTAAGAAAACAGTGACCAGAGGCCCTACCATCAAGTTTAGCTGTGGAAGAGTGACGCCACTATAGACCGCATATAGCGGTGTCTCACTTTGACAATAGAATTTGAATCGCACTAAGAGATCATAATAGGCCTTCAGAAAAGACATCTAAATTGTAGGCAAGTTATTCAATATGAGCATTTACAATGCATTTATTGAAGTCAAAAACTATGCTATGGCTTCGTTAGTCCTACGACAGGATATCTTGTACCGAGAAAAAGCTGCAAGGAAATCGGGCTGTTTTTTTTTCCTCTAATGTATTATCAGTACATTTCATTATGATAATACTTTGTGGGTTTGTTACCATATATAGTTACCATAGTTACCATAAGCCTAAGAATAACAGTTTTTATAATCAATTAACGTTACCATAACAACGCGTGGCCAGGTCATCAATTAACGTTACCATAGCAACGCGTGGCCGAGTCAAGAATTAACTTTTCCATAGCAACACGTGGCCGAGTCAGCTAGTAGATTTTATAAATTAAGAAAACTTTCCTAGCGCTTGTAAAAATGCATTAGAAAAGCTTTACAAAATATTAATAAGAAGTTTCTTAAATCAAGGCCATAAACTCTTAAACGCCGTATTACCCTAATCATCAATTCTGTAATAGCCTTTGTTCAAGAGGATTTTTAACAACTTTTTAAATTTCTCTAAAGGCAGTTCTGGTAACATGGCAAACATGGTGTGGCACCTTACAATAAAACGAAATACGTCTTCCTTAAAATGAGCCCCTTAGTTTTTCTTAGCCTTACCCCTTAGCAATCTGAATTGAAATTGTCAAACAAAAGTTATCAGTTTTTCAATGGCCGAATCCTTACGTAATTCTTTGTAGATCAGCCCAAGACGAAATGTTCGACTTCCAAATCAACTATATGTTTAAAATTAAAAAAGCAAGTATACTGATATTTCAAATACCCACAACTTTATTGTATCTTGTTCTGATTTATTTCCTGCGGTAATAACCTATACACTTGCCTTCATCAGTTTTGAATATATCGACCCCAAGTGGGTCTTTACAGTGAAATGACCATTGCTAATGTAAAAAAGTTGCAAATAGCTTTGTGGCAAATGTTTAAAAGCGGGATAGCAATCATTCCCGAACGATATTGCTGCATATATTCCAAGTGGGGTAATTATAACTGATTCAAAATGCTAATTAATTATTGGCAACACTGAAAATTGACGTGGACCAATCAGAAAAAACCATATAAAACTGCGCTTTGTGGCGGGACAAAGTCGAATAACATAACAGGGGCTCAGTTGGTATAGAGCATTAGCACTGTAATGACGTCTTGTCTAGACTGTTGTTTAAGCGTAAAAGTATACCTAAGAAGTGCAATATATTTAATAAACCCATTAATGTATATCAGTAGCCAGTCTCTATATTTTATTTAACAAGTGGCAACGGAATTGAACTAGAGAAAGGCAGCTAAGAATCCTTCCCGATCAACACACTAGTTTGTACACACAAGACGGTAGCAAACAAACTCGTAAGTATGTGTTTTTTGGACATTCTGGATACTATAGTAATATAAGTTATTTACGGGATTGTTACCATGTACCTTGTTATTGAGTTTCCGATATTTCGGCACTGTTGCAAGTGCCATGATCACGGAGCGACTGAAGTAATTGCGGGCAGGCTGTTATTGGCAGAAATATCGGTCTACCCTCCGACGAAGTCTCTTATTGCGTTCGTTACCCGTACCACTGTTCACATTCTCACTATTCACTTGGAATTGTTCTCGACACACAACACTTACAGTATCGGATCGCGACACGACACTTTTTTGATTTTTTCGGTTTTCATTACTTCAGTCGCTCCGTGATCATGGCACTTGCAACAGTGCCGAAATATCGGAAACTTAATAACAAGGTAGGTACACGGTAACAATCCCGTAAATAACTTATATTACTATAATGTTAGTAGCCATGAAAGTTTAAATCAATATATTCTGGATACTGCTCATGAGCAATATGAGATGCCATAGGCTTCGATGCTTAGCCATACGAGTTTCAGTCACAATTTCTGTTGGACCTTTAATTTGACTCCATAGCAGTCTGGTAGTGATCTCGTATAACAGTTAACTATTATATTTTCTGTGATCTAAGAGTTAAGTTTTATAATTATTACAATAAAAAATGGTTGTCTGTAAAGTCAGTTTACCGATAATTTTACGTGATAGCGTTGATGTAAATTGTATACTTTTATGAATTGAATTGAATTATTATCACTGAATTATCATTATTTTGTATAATACAAAGTAGGAGTTTTTCGATAAATTAACATTAAGTTGTTGTAATAAACAATGGAAACCACATTAACTTTTCACTTCATGAAGTGGAAGACAGATAAATGCGCCACAAGTCGAACGCTTAAGCCGATCGTCGCTTGTTCCGCGCTATCGCTTGCACGCTCGGCTCAGGTGGAACGTTACACTTTTTCGTGCGCGAAGCTGGCGTTCATCGATTTATAAGACGTTATCACGTCAAAAATTTAACTTGACTCAGGTATTAGGCGGAAGTCGAGCCCACCTCTCTCGCTACCCGAGCGAGTACTGATCCGATTAAGCTACCGAGACCTTGACAGATCCATCTAGACAAGCCTAGGTCAAACTAGGTCTTCAAGCTTGTCAAAAGTACACTTATATAAATAAAATATTTAAACAAAAGAAACCTTTATAGGAGCCGTCATCAGAACAGTGCAGTATGACAATCATCTTATAATCACAGCTTCTGTAATGGAGTTGAAACGTCAGGATCAAATTGAAAAAAATAAATAAATGTGTCGAATACGGGATAAGTATAAGATAAAAACTAAAAAATACACTTATTAATTGACAACACAGACAATAATTTGATAATTTTAAAATTTGATACTAGAATGTATTCAAATTTTTATATAAAAAAATCAGTGTGCTTAAAAATGAAAGCGCATACATTTATAAAACAGTATTTATTCAACACCATACAGTATTTTAATTAATACCGCCGTGAACTTTCACCCTTTATCATCGACCATAGCTATTAGCTAACATTAATAAAGTGCCGAACTGGTAATTATTTACATTGTTTTTTACGCCATACCTCACACGCACTTGCTCAAACAGCTCAAATGACGCGCAAAAAGACGAATCAATGAGTACGCCCCCAGTAAAAGAGTATAAGTCCAAATAAAACGAAAATTACTAAATAATCCGCGAGCTAGGGCAGGCAGGGGCGCGTATGGCGGCCTGCGGGCTCGCATGTCTGTAATTACGATGCGGACCGCCTTATCCCGCCCCTGCCACGCTCGCTGCGGATAATGATGTATTGACGATTTTTCGCTAAAACAGCATACGTGTGAGAGTGGTCTTTTCGAGAAACCATTGCACTACCGAAACGAAAAATGTTCGATATTCAGATGATATTGATTTGTGTTATCCGCCGGCTGCGAAATGAGTTTGACTAATGACAGATAAAGTATTTGAGCATTTTTTAATTTTTTTTTACTGCTCGATTAAATATCCCAAAAATATATAATAAGGCTTGCAATACCCTTTGAATATAGAATTCTGATTTTAAAGCAGTCACTGAACCTATATGTTTTTTTCGTTTAATAATTTGCTCATATACACTCATTTGCAAAAAAAACGGGCGGTTTTGATTTTCATTCATCTTTAAAAAGATACAATACAAAAAAGATTTCAATCGTTTGTACACGTTACTGGCCGGTTTTAAAAATGCCGTGGTATTTAAAAAAGTACGTTCCTAATTCAAATTTTCATTTGATGCTCATTTTTACAGAAAACCCCTTTTTATCCTATATTTTTGGCGCGTAGTTCCAGAAGTTAACATCGACTTTCATAACTTTTATTCAATTTTCATCGATTAATTTCATATCCTTGACTGTCAAAGCTTTATTTATTGCTGTTTGGCTGTATCAAAAATGGTAGATAAAGTGGTAAAAGCTACCAAAATTATCGCGCTGCTTGAAGAGGGTTGCAGCCAATGCTTCGTGGCTAGGAGGCTAAATGTTAGTCGCTCGACGGTCTAAAGGACCTGGCAGCGATATCAGGAGACTGGTTCCGTCGAGAGAAGGCCTGGTTCTGGAAGAAAACCATGTACCCAACCACGGGATGATCGTTTTCTTGTGAGTCGCGCATTGAGAAATCGCAAATTTTCGTATTTGGATCTTAAGAACAACCTCCAAGAAGTAAGAAATGTGCATATTAGTCTATGGACGGTCAGGAGGAGGCTTCTCGCTGCCAATATACGCAGTCACCACCCGGCCCGCGGCCTCAAATTACTCCGTGAGCACCGAGTTCACAGGCTTAGGTTCGCTAGAAATTGTGAATCATGGACTCAAGAAGATTAGAATAGGGTTTTGTTCTCTGATGAAGCCAGGATATCTCTGTTCGGTGAAGATCGACGTCGGCGAGTGCTAAGAAGACAAGGAGAACGCTTTGCAGAGGCATGTTTCGAAGAAATCACACCTTATGGTGGGGGCTCTGTTATGTTTTGAGCAGGAATAAATTCAATGGATCGTACAGAGTTAGTCTTCATTGAAAACGGCTCACTGACTGGGCATCGATACATAACGGAAATTCTAATTCCTCATGCAAAACCCGCATTGGCCGCTCTAGGTGAAGACTCGATTTTTATGGACGACAATGCTCGCGCCCACCGATCTCGCGATGTTAAAACGTATGTTCAAGAGGTCGGCATTCATCGTTTGGATTGACCAGCTCGAAGTCCCGACCTCAATCCCATAGAGCATGTCTGGGACGTTCTGAAACGACGTGTGAGATCAGTACAACCGGCTCCGCAGATCATCAGAGAGCTGAAGAATGTGATTACTGCGGAGTGGGAACGTATTCCTCAAGCAAGTATCCGGGATATACTCGCTAGCATGCCCAAACAAATTCCAGCTGTGATTTTAGCTAGAGGGGGTCACACTCGATATTAAACATTTATCTGCTTTTACTTTATTAAAGAAAAACAAACAAAAAAACTTTTTTATTTTTACTTCATGAGCATATGCACTACTAGCGAACATACACTACTAGTGAGGTTTAGCATTATTTCCCATAAATTGTATCAAAATTTTATGAAATACTGATGAAAACGATTATTTGCTTATTAATTTACCAAATTGTGAGGATAAAACTACCTATAATTATCAAACAAAGCAATATTAACATTTGAAATGGTTCATTGCTTAGGTGCCCGTTTTTTTTGCAAATGAGTTTATTATTTCTACTTGAATCTCTAATATTTTATAAGTATATATTAATAATCATTCGTTCATTCACACCAACCAGTCTTACTAAAAGTAAGCACTGTACGGCTTCTGTTATGGATACAAGGGTAACTATAAGACATAAAATTACTTGTTTACTAAAGACTGTTTGGCTTTGAAGGTGGGATCACTCCTGCTCGACTGAACCAGTCATTAACCAAATATATGTTGCATGGTTTTTGGATACGAAAATCTATTTTGTATTCATTTATTTACACATGAAATCAATGTAATTGAAATAACATTTTTTCTAGACTGCTTGTATGCAATTTATGTAAAACTCGATCAGTTAACACCAGCATGGAACAGCCTTGTGATAGAATTCATAATCATCAACATATTAATTTCCCCAATTCTGAAATACAAGCCTTCTCTATGGAATAAAACAATGTAGCATGGTGGAACATTTTCCAAAATCGATCTTAACGCAACAGCTTCACGTCTTAATTAACGAGGACAGAACTAAATTAATAAAAATTTTATTCACCCATTCTAATACCGGCTTTTGCGAATATTGCTTCAGCTTCGCAATGGTTTCCAATACCATGAGAAAATCTTTACCAATAAAAATCTCAATTTTGCACTTACTGTATTTCTCAACTCAGGGTCCGAGCGGCGCGGGCTGTTATAATACGTAATAATTAACTTTTTGTTTCTATTTTATGTTTTAATCCTCGGAGACATCTTAGGGGATTCGCAAGTCCTCGTGTGATTTATCGATTTAGTGTTTGAACCGAGCATTTCATTTGAATAATCGCATTCGAATACCTTTTGAATACTTAACATAACCAAAAATGCTTTCGCTGAAAGGGTTTCGAATGAAGAAATAAATAGCTGTCAATTAATTTTGATAGTATTTTTATACTATTGACAACTTATACGAATTGTTACAAGCTAACTTTCATTTGTTGCAATTTTTTGACCATATACAAATTTCTGTGCCTGGAAACTTTGAAAAATATTTTTTACAGTCGGCAAAACAAAAACGTTGATTTTAAAATTAGAACACCGTGCGTTTCTAAGTTGATGTGAATCAGATTTTCGATGCTTCTTCAAAGTACTTCTTGTAACGAGAAAAGTTGAAAAATATGATTAGTGTTTCCTGCACTGAGAGGATCATTAGAGACAGCAGATTGATGTAAAGCAAGCTTCACACTCAGCTCACCGCTGCTGCAAACTTGCTTGTCTGTCTTTTACTAGATCATACTTACTTTGAAAACTTTACTTTGGAGAATATGCTCAGGAGCTGCATGAGCTCATACCGCCATTCTTCCATAGGTCATCCAGACGCTTTGCAGGCTACCACACTTTCTTGGTTGCTATTCCTAACTATCGCAACAAGCGCTTCTCAACATCGTTTATAATGCGCACAACAAAGGAGGGAACTCCTTCCCTGTGTCTGTATTTCCGAGTACTATAAGTACCCATCAGTTTTTTTTCAAAGCCAGGGTGAGGCGCCTTCTGGATTAGCTCGCTCCATCGTAGATCCTGCCTTGGCCCCCGGGCTTGATTAGGGTCGAGAGCCAACCCATTCAAAATAATAAAAGTCATTATAATATGTTATGATCTTTATTACAACGATATAAGGTCGGTCCTAATCTCAAAGTAGCTAAAATAATATAACTTGCAGTATAATCGACTGTACTTTACATAAACAAAAGATTAAGTTTGGATTTATAGAATCTCTAACCATAAGCAATTTATTTCTAGAGTAACTGTGAACACTATGGTTCCTGACAAGCGTTAATTTATTGCCTATATAGATAGGTGCACTTTATGCAAGAGATTGCATACCACATTCATCCAGCTTGCTAGAAAATACATAGTATAGAATAATCTTTTATTTTCTCACAAATAAGTACAAAAATTAATAATCGCCTTAACTTTATGCAACAAAAAACTATTATATAAAAAAATTACTTGTGTCGGGTGTCAAGCGAGATACGAACCCAGATCCCCTTGCTCTGTTCGAGCGTGCAATATTCCAATTCCAACCTAAATATTGAAAAGAATCCACGAATTCCTCCAAGTATTTCTTTTCTTGCTGACGCCAGCGCGAACAACTCCCGACTGGACTTTTTGGCGGGAGCGCAAAGCGTCACTTAAATGGTTTTGGTTTTCTTGTTAAAAGTGTTGCAATTGATATTATTAAGTAATAATGGGTTATTAACCATTGAGTGTTTCTGAATATGCATGAGTGTTGGCAAGTACAAAACAGTGGAATGTGTCTTTTTGCGCTCTCTCAAGAAGGCCATAAGGAGGTTTCAGTAAAACCCCGCATCTTTACTGAAACCTAGGAAATTACTCAAGAACTGGCAATTATACTTACTTGACACTGGCTTAATACAAAAATCGTACAAGCCACAAATAAAGAAAAAGAAAAAACTCTCGACTGACATTTAATATACATAAAATATATAGCACTTACACACACGTAAATAAAACAGTACCGAAACTATACCTATTTGTTTATTTAAATAAATACCTTCGGTCCAATAAAGAATGAGGGGTAGCAATGTTTACTTTTCTAAATTATTACAGTAATTTTTATTAAACCACTAGCTGTTATTGGCAAGTGTTGCTGTGTTATATATAAACTACGTCTGCAATGCTGCTGCTGTTTGCAAATACTCAGCGAAGCAATTAGATTTTTGAAGGGTGATTATTCCTCGATGGTATGTCCAATTTCAAAACTTTTTTTGCACATTAGTCACGACCACGATGTGAATTTTGGCGCCAAATTTCATCAATATAGTATCAACGGTTTGGCTGTGATCAGCTTTTGAATTTTTCTGTCGATGATTATTCCTCCATGGTAAAGTCTATATTTTTTTATGTAGCCTATGTCCGTCAGGTTATAATCATGTATGTTCATGCTAAAATTCGTTCGAATCGGTTGAACCGTCAAGTAGCAGGAGGGAGACAAGCGAAATTTATGAGTTGCCTAAAAGAGAGCTTCGCTCAATAAAAAAGACACCTGTCCGTTGTCCTCGGAACAAATCCAGCAAAATGAAACACTGTTGTTATTTAGGATCTATAATGATGCAATAATTGAATGAATCAACTAGTTATAAATAAAATTAAGTGAAAAAAACATCAACATTTTAAGGAGTCCTTATTATTTTTATAACTTTTTTTATATATTTTATGCATTTTTAATGCGATCTTATAAGATAAATTATTAAAATAGAAAAATACTAGACTAGTCCTTATAATCAATTATTAGTACAAATTGGTTACTAAAAAATATTTACGTCGCTACGACACGTTCGAAATGCTTTATTATTAAATTTTATAGCCTAAAAAGTTCTACTATAAAACTACTGGTTTCGACGCGCCACCCGTGACTGACAGCACTGCGACGTTCGCTTAGGGGTCTTATTTCGATCGATTGTATATAAAAATATATTAGGTCCTTACATATGAAATTGGCGTTATGTAAGGGAGGAATATAAAGTAGATTTATTTTTTGTAAAAATATATTTCATTAATCAAAGTATGTTATCTATGCACTTTTGCCATCTCACATGTATGTAGTTCATTGATACCCTTACTAAAAATCCATGGGGGCGAGAATCAATAAACTCTCTGAAGGCGGTTTGGACTTGAATTTTTTTCCTTGTAAGATGTTATCCAAATTCCGGAAAAAATGGTTATCCGCTGGAGCAAGTTCCGGGGAGTACGGTGGATGTGGTGGATGTCGCAGTAGCCTAGAGCAACTGACCAGCCTCGGTTGTTTTGCAGCTAGTTCTTCCATCATGGTTTGTAGTTGCTGATAAAAGATATCTGCCGTAATCGTGTGGCCAGATTATAGAAAGCTGTAGTGAATGAGACCGATGCTAGTCAACCAAACACTCACAAGTAAACTTTTCTGAGTAAATTTTCACTTGGGGCAGGATTTGGATGGTTCTTTAGGATTTAGCCATTGCGACGAGAGCTGCAGATTATCGTACATGATCCACTTTTCATCACATGTAATGATTCGATTTAAAATCCCTTCATTATTGTGTAGGTTGAGCATGTAACGCAGCAGTCGACGCATGTTGCTATTTTGATTCACTCAATTCATGAGGTGCCCAACGTTCAAGCTTTTTTTATTTACCCGATTTGCTTCAGGTGGATTATAACAGTTTTATCACTCACCCCGAAGTCTGCATCTAACTTTGAAGTGGTTTGCGATGGATCCACTTCCATAATTCCTTTAATTCTTCATTATCTACTATGGACTCCGGCTGTCCACGGGGCTTGTTCTGAAGGTCGAAATTTCCAGAATGTAAACGTTGATACAAAAACTTACCGTGTTATCAATCCTTCAAGCTTTTTCTGCAGCACTGGTGTAACGGTATAACATGTACTCGTAAATATAACGATTTTTAATGTTATCCATAGTGCGATATGAGCCTGGCGAAGAAAAAAAAATTATCAGGAAAAAACAAAATCGAAACTCAAATGTACCAGCTAAATCCCTACTAATATTATAAATGTGAATGTCAGTTTGTTTGTTATGCTTTCACGCAAAAACTTCTAAACCGATTATCATGAAACTTCGTACATATACTCTTGGAGGTATTAGAAGTAACATAGGATACTTTTTATTAAGAAAAAATTGTGGGCGAATCCGCGGGTAAAAGCTAGTAGATTTATAAATTTTAATAATAAATAATAAATTACGCTTTATTGCACACACATATAGAATACAGAGAAATAAAAATAACAAAGAAAAGTATACAGACAGGCGGCCTTATAGCTAAACAGCAATCTCTTCCAGGCAACCTTGGGTGAAAAGAATAAATAAATATAAAAGGGTAATGATGAAGTGGGTGCGCATATTACCCATTAAATTCTCAACCAAAGAGGAGATATTTCAGATTTAAGAGGCCAGTTCAACAAAACGCCAATTTTATATGTAAAGACCTAATATATTTTGCTTGTATCTAGGTGTTATGGTACCGTCTTTGTTTCTGCTTTACCTCCGCAATCAAGTGCCGAACGCGAAAAATAAATAAATTGAGCTGTAGATATAACTAAAAGAATCAGAGAAAGACCAGCACTTCACACTATCGATACTTTTCAATTTCATTCGATTAGGCAAAGGCAAATGCTGAAAGCTTCGGAACATAATATACTCTATGTTTAACCTCATAATGATCCAATAATTGTCTTCACTTTTATGTATTTTATTTCATTGACAAAATCCGGTAATTTAATCGACTCTACTACACTCCAAGTTCAATAATAATAATATCAAAATCACTTACACTCACATCAATTAGCCTAGCCCAAAGTAAGAACTGTATGACTCGTATAATGGATACTAGTCGATCAATCCCATACATCTTTAAAAAAAAAAGACTGTCTAGGCGTAGAAGTCATTTGTATTAATCTATGGGCGGAGTTTTTGGCGGGAGCGGGAACCGTCACGTTGGTAGTTTTGTTTCTCTTGTTGAAATTGGTGTTGTTGTGGATATTAGTGCGTAATAATGGTGGATTATTAACCACTAAGTGTTTGTGTACATGTGTCATACAAGAGTGTTGGCAAGTGTAACAAAGCAGCGGAAGTTGTCTTTTCTTGCTCTCTCAAGAAGTCCACGGGAAGGTTTCAGTAAAACCCCACACGGATTTTACAAAGGAAAAAATATACTTTACTGTTCATTCATCATCATTAAATTAAGAAATTACTCAAGAACTGGCAATTATACTTACTTGGCACTGGCTAAATACACAAATCGTGCGTAAGTAGTAAGCGTAAATAGGAGATTTGCAGAATTAGTATTATAAGGAAAGATCCTGGAAGTTTTTATACCAAATACTATTATTCACCTATCCAGCATTACATATTACCAAGAACAATGTTTACAATTGCCAAGGCAGTTGGCTATACTTTACTTAACCATGTCCTTTGACAGAATTCATTAGATTGATGATAATAATAATAATAGTAATAATTACTTACCTAATTGATATTGCCATACCTAATACCCATAACATCACAAAAAATATAACAGAAAAAATACATAAATATGGAGATTTAAAGGAGAAAGTTTCTAAAATATGGAATCAGAATAAAGTTTTAATAGTTCCAATAGTGCTGTTGTCTACCGGGGTTATACCAAGCCACCTGCACCATAACCTTAAATTATTGAACATAAAGCATAATTTATATATTAAATTGCAAAAAGCAGCCATATTGAATACATGTCGCATAATTCGAAAATTTTTAGAAATGGATGAAAATCCGGCAAATCACCTGTAATACCGGGAAAAACCGGGCAGTCATTACTTGGTTAAGACCCGTAGTGACTATCAATGCCAGCATTAAAAGCTGAGTTAAACAATATCCACAATAATAATAATATTTCTTACAATACACCAATTAGGCTTGTATTATGAATACTAGGGTAACGGATAAACATGCATATATGATAAAATGCTTATCAGGCTATATTCAAAGGACTCGAGTTTATTACACAAACATCTACCCATTCTGGGACTCGAACTTAGGACCGTCAATGCGTTAGACAGAATCACTACCGTTGCTCCAAACGGTTTTTAAACGGTTAATGTATAAAAATAACTTGTAAATCATACGAAAACCTAATAAGCAGTTTTAGAAGAAATTAAGGACATGTAAAAAATCTCGTAAGGAAATTAATTGCACTTTAAGTGCTTCAGCAAAAATGAATGAACATAAAAACACTCGCGTAATGGATGCTTACTAGCGGAGTAATAAATATACATAGTGACCACGGAGGAACGTTCAGCACTTAAAGCTAAGCGATGGCAGCGCTGCAGCGCTATAACTAAAGGTGTTATTAAGAAATAAAATCACTACTAATCGATACTTAGTATGGTTTATAAAAACTATTTACATCATTTCGAACAACTTACGAAAATTGTTTAGTTCCAAACTAAGCAGAACTTTAACTTTACATACAAAATATCGGATAGATAATACTTATTATAAAAAATGCTTTTGTTCGTCACAAACACATGTTTTTACAAATTCTTTTTTTTAATATGTGCTTTTAATAGGCATGCGCTTGACCACTATCTCGCCTGATGGTAAGCGTCGATGCGATCTAGGATGTGACGCGCTTGCCTAGAAGATACCTATTCACTCGTGACTTGAAGAACCCTAAATTGTATTTGTCGGGAAACACAGACTCAGGCATAGAGTTCCACTCCTTAGCGGTACGTATCACAAAATTCGAACCCAGGATCGTTGGTGCAATAAACAGGATTACAAAAGCTGCACCAACCAGTCGTCAATATTATTCTAAAATTAATTAAATGTAAGTATAAACATACTATTTAAATCATCATCATCTGATAATGCCGAAAAAGAAGGAGACAAAACATGTTTACTGCTGGTCGGAAACCTCCCTTGAAAATGAGTTGATTTTGCTATGGGCTCCATACGTAACAGGCAGGTCAAATCTATAATCTAAGAACACAAATTTGTTGTTTGTGTTTGTCTGTCCGCTCTTTTTCCCGCTCTTTTTCCATTGTATCAATTAACGTTACCATAGCAACTCGTAACCGGGTCAGCTAGTCTATAAATAATCTAAAATCACAAATTTGTGATTTTAGATTATCACAAATTTGTGATTTTAGGTGGCTCGTATACCAGTATTCATGGTAATCTATAATCTAAGTTCACAAATTTATTGTTTCTCTGTCCGCTCTTTTTCCATTGTATACGCGTTACCATAACAACGCGTTTACCGCAAGTAGTTTGTCTACCGGACGCTAGATGGCGCTAACGGAAAAATATTTAATAATAGAAAAAATTTAAAGGCTTTTGTCCACCCATGCGAAGACCCGGGACGGGCCGCTAGTATAACATAATTATATATTTAATAAATAATTTTATATTAAAAGCATTAACATTATATACCTTCTAACGTCGAAAATGTGTATAGACAATAAATACCTCAAATGGGATTTGAATCCATCCTTTAATAAACTGGGCCAGACTTCGTTCCATAGTCTTAGGAACCATGAAGAATCTCCATTAATATTCTTCAATATACTCCTAATGATCTACATTTAGCTGTCGCTTTGAACTAGTTGTGAGAAATTGGCATAATATTATTCATTTATTATTGAGATATTTTTATTTTTCTCATCCTAAATGCAATAAATCCGTATTTATTTTTAAAAGGAGACGATTATACGAACTTTTCAATTGAAACTTTTGATATTAATAATTAAATGACGAACCGGGAATCCGCAGAAGTAGCTGATTGATGTGACTTCAAGATCATTCATTCTTCTTTTGTAATATCCATTTGTCCGTCTACGGTAGCAATTGCTACCGTGAGCCAACACCCCTTTTCAGTCCCGATGTGGCCTGTGGCATGTGATTTCCGCGTGCCCTGCGTTTTTTTAAATTACGGTTAATTTTTGAGTTACAGAGATTAAAATATTCCGTGGTGGATTTCTTATTTAATCAGCTTTACGGTAGTATTTTTTGTTTGGTCCAGGCTTCATTATTTAGCGAGTAAATGGCATTTTTATCTAAGAATCCGACATTTTTTTCACAATTCGCGCAGCATTGGGACTGTTGATAGGGGTGGGGTGCGCGGTAGTGGACTGACATGTGGATATACAGACTAATATTATTTTTTATCTACTTAGTAAATAGTGAAAACAAAAACATTAAATTTCGGACTGTAACTCTAAGTTACTTCAAATCTTACATCCCATGTTAGTACTTAATATACAGGAGTTGGTGACAATGCACATGTGCAATGTGCATTCAATACTTTCCAGAATACTGTTACAGCAACCACGGAATCTATGCAACGGGGATTCGGCACTTTTACACATAATAGGCGGGAAGCTGTCGACCCGCGCATCTGCAAATATCCCTGACGCACTACAGAAACGCGACAGTCACAAGAGGTACTTTAAATACATTATAAGTACTTATTATATTGCTCAACTTTTTGCTATATTTGATTCACAGGCTACTTGCATAGAAAGACGTAGAGTAAGTTTTAAAAAGCGTTATTATGACTGACTCTAAATAGCGATAAAACCTCCGAGCCAACATGTTCGCCCTGATCGATATTGCTAAAGTCTTCCTCATCTAAAAAGCTTTAGATATCATATCTTCCAGTGTACACAGGCTCATATGTATGTGCGGCGATGGCAGCGGCGGCGCCCCAAAGGGAGATGCCCCTTTGAAGATAGCGGCGATACATTTATTACGAGAGCTTTGCATACCGGCCACTGCAGCCCAATTGGAGCTATACGACGCCATTGCCTGGATTGATCTTAAAGCTATATGGACTTATATTCTCGTTAATATCGCTCAACAGCGGATTGGTTGCCGCAAGTTACGTAAAACGTTTTGAATTCGATTCTTATTTCATTCGCTTTTCATTGAATATCTTGAGACAGTCACATCTCTATGCCTTAGAGATGTGATTGAACTGAGAATTGCTAATATATACTCTAAAAACACAAATTGTTGTTTGTGTGTTTATGTGTCCGCTCTTTTTCCATTGTATCAATTAACGTTACCATAGCAACACGTTGCCGGGTCAGCTAGTTTTAACAACAAACTAAAGAACATATTTTTTTAAGTTCCATCCATTTGATACTTAACACATATTATGTTATTTTTTTGTATAAAAACTTATGTGTCTGGATAAACGGTACTATAATATAATATTTCTTACCTTCAAACCTAGCCTAGCCCAAATTAAACACTGTAAGTATTGTGTAATTGATACTAGGGTAACGGATAGACATACATATATGAGCAACCTGTAAGGGATACATCATAGCAATATATATATAAAGGCGTTTCTATACGATAGTCAGTCTCAAATCATTACTCATGTTTTTGACGTCAGGTTAATTCATTCAGATCGGTTAAAATGTCGACAAAACGCAATTGCTATGTTAGAGTTTCAAGACAAAAATCCGCGGCTAAGTAACTCTTTTGACATAAGAAATCGACTTCTAAGCGCAGCCATGTTAGAGACGACCGACGACAAATATAATAAAACACGAGAAAACGGGTCGACAAAATTTTGTCGTGTTGCGTATGCTAGGCGGGAAGGTCACGAAAGGGGCAGATGTTTGTATGATGAATACGAACATTTTTACCTGAGTCATCGGTGTTTATATATATTTTTTAAAATAAACAATTACATACATATCTATCCGTTATCCTAGTATCCATAACACAAGCCTATGGTTCGTAAGGCCCTAAGGCTAGGCTAATTGGTGTTAATGTAAGAAGTATTATTATTATTATTATTTGCCACAGTGTTACATTCAGGTCATTAAAGCCATAGCATTTATTTTGATGTATTAATGACAAATAAAAAGCTTTTAAATTATATTTATAACAATAACAAACAATATAAAAGTTAGCTGTTACACAATAAGCTTATCAAAAGTAATGTAACAATGTTGACTTTAAGGATTATCTTAAGTCAACATTTTTCCTTAAGTCAACATAAATAAATAAAACATTGAATTGAATTCATATCAAATTACGAATCATTATTCACTAAACAATCCTTTAGTCTAGTTACAAATGACTTATAATTAACCTCCTGCTAAAAGTACTCCTAAATTTTATGATAGATCTTTTTTGCTGTCATTTTCATGATATGCAGAGGTAAAATATGAATTATCCAATATTTACGATACATCAATTTTTGATATCGATTAATCTGAATAAATCTTCTTAATACATTGTTAATTTAAATACAGTAAACTTGAATGGAGGATATTGATTTAATAAGGAAAAAATAGTGAAATAGAAATGAAAAATAACAGTGTATCATTTTTAATATCATTATTTGATATTTTTAAGTAAAAATGCTAATGCGGAGAGTTCTAAAGGTCGAGTTACATCCAATGTTTTAGTAGAAACAAAACGATCCATCTATCGTCGGCATTTTGCAAATATGAGTGTTAGGTTTTTTATCCATTCAGTCAGGAAGTAATATCAAATTATGGCTTATAAAACTATGCCTTTCAACATTCTCCTAAAAAACATTATGCCAAAAAAAGTCTGCCCTCCTTCGCCAAGTCACAAAATAGTTGCTATTTCAAAAACTATAATAGAATTATGATTCATAGACAGGTCGAAAGAGATTTTTTTGACATATTTAGATATTTTAAACTCAAAATGAGTATGAGAGAAAGCGACTTTTTAGCGAAAAGGCAACAATTTAATCCAGCCAGCATATAAGCCAACGTTATACCTAAACAGTAGTAAGCCACGTGCGTTAATCGCAAAATGTCCTTTTTACCTAGTTTCACAGCGAACCAAAACATTCTTCTTAATGGGCTATTGTTGAACGTAATCCAATGTTTTGAAACAACTAATAAAAAAGATATTCGATACGAGAAATTGATAAGAAAAGTTTTCACTTTTATCGAGATGTATAACTTCCTTGAAATTATAATTTAACGAGTATTTTGAAATGATGCATCCGTTTTCGTTCATCCTCAGGCGGGAACCGAATCACACATCACACAAGTGGCCAACCACGTTACCTTTCAATGGACGAACTTGTGTAAAACAAAAGAAAATGAAAAAATAGCTCTTACTGATTTTCTTTCCTTTTGTCGCTCACCGTGGATTTAACAGCTAAAAAATATGGCGTAGCTTCTACATCATAATGATTACTATTTAAAATGATTAAAATGAATAAATTATTTAGAACTTAAAACTTTCTTTTCATTTGAATACAAACATTATTGTCCGTAAGTTTTTTTTATATCTCGTATTTTAAATAACGTTTTTAGGTTATTAGCCCAAATACTTTTATCAATATTTTTTAGTATAGACTGTTAACACCGATAAATCCGCTACCGCAGTGAAAGGCAGAATCGCTACCGTTGTAGCTATTCAGCCTTTCACACCGATGGTCATGGTTTCGAGTCCCGGAAGGGGTAAATGTGTGTGTGATTTTTTCTTCATAGCGATGTATCAAATATGTACATATGTCTATCCGTTACCCTAGTATCCATTGCACAAGCCTTATAGTGCTTTCTTTGGGCTAGGCTAGTTGGTATGAATATCAGAAATATTATTATTATTATAACTTTAACCCACGCGAATGGATCCGCA
This sequence comes from Calamotropha paludella, assembly GCA_927399485.1. Taxonomy (NCBI): domain Eukaryota; kingdom Metazoa; phylum Arthropoda; class Insecta; order Lepidoptera; family Crambidae; genus Calamotropha; species Calamotropha paludella. The sequence continues at coordinate 3,946,087 of OV656822.1, forward strand.
GGAGTAATCTAGTTAGGAATAAATTCTTACTAGATATGAATTTTATCAATAATTACAAATTCCCTCACATATTACCAGCACCCACAGTTTAAACTCTTACCCATCATAAAAAAACAAAAATTTATGTATTAAAGAAGAGTTTTTTGTTGAGTTTTGTATATGTAAATGAGACCGTTTGGTCTTGTCGCAGTGACAGACGGATTGGGTCTGAGCTGCGGGGTGGGGCAGGATGCGGTGATGACGAAGCAACAATTTTTTGTGACGACCCTCAAATGATTGTTGGAGTGACGCAGTAAGAGTCTTAAGTAACAAATTCAATTTGGTGACTACCATCCTTTTTGAAATTCAAAACGGATACACTGTACGGATAACGAAATTGCATTAGTTTATTTAATTTTATCTTAAAAAATTAAACAGTTTTTGGATGAACTGTTATCATAGAAGTTATATACATCTCATAACGTACTTAAAATTGTTGCAAATAAAATGAATAAATATTTCTTACATTCATACCAATTAGCAAAGCCCAAAGTAAGCACTGTAAGGCTTGTATTATAGATACTAGGGTAACGATTAGACATACATATATGATACATAGATATGTAATATTCATAGAAATATATATAAACACCCATGATTTACGTATAAATGCTCGTATTCATCATACAAACATCTGTCCCTTCCGCGATTCGAACCCAGGACTATGTGTATGTGTGAAATAAAAGTTACGAATACGAAGCAAATTAAAAATATTTTTTAAAAAGTATTACTTAAAAGAAAAACTTAAAATTTTAACACTTGAGGTCGGCTCCACATCCAATTAAAAATAATAAGGCAACTTACGGCTTCGCAATCTTTAATTTTATGATTCTGCCTATGTAATATTTCTTATAGTGACTTTATTAGAAATTAACAGTTTAAATTTTAATTTTCTTTTTCATCAAATAAAATAACTGTAGATACCTATACGCTATAAGTGTTTAATTTATCAATTAATTTTATTTATTAAGATTTACTAACAGTTTATGTACTAAGTAGATAATTTCTTACTTAACTATCTTATTTATATACTAGACACCTCTTGCTTTTTAATGTTAGATTGACTTACTTACTTACATTTTCATATAACTTTAAGTTTAAGAAGGAAAAGGTAATGAATGGTTAATTTTAATGAAACTGGATTCTAAGAAAGAAAGTGGTTTTAATTAAGCAAAAGGAAGAATTAAATATCAGTTTTATTTTCATCAAACTTTAAAAAGTAGAGGATAGTAGACCGTTAAGTCCATCCAGTTCTTTAAGACAAAGCAGTTGATAAATTGGATATTTTTTTTTTGATTGGGTTTGCTCTTGATCCCAATCAAGCCCGGGGGCCAAGGATCCACGATGGATCCAGCTAACCCAGAAGGTGCCTATTCACCCTGGCTTTAAAACCAGATGGGTTATAAGTACTCGGAAATACAGATGCAGGGAAGGAGTTCCACTACTTTGCTGTGCGCATTATAAAAGAAGACTTAGGTGAAGAGCGGGTCTGAGAGTAACAGTTTTTTATAGGACTGTTTCACTAAATTCTTTTAAATAAATATTTAAATAAATAACTACCTTAGTGGACAACTATCGGCGGTCAAAACTCATGTAAAGGAGCGGAAACGTCATATAATTAAATAAAAAGCGTCACGTAACAGTAGGTTTATTTAAATGTGCGGTAGACTCGGAAGTGAACTAAATATCAAATTATTTATCAGGAGCTAGATCTATTAAACGTCTCTTAGTGGAGTATAGTACTACAAAGAGAATTTTTTTTTATAAAAACATTGGCTTAAGAAGTACAGTTATGTATGACTGATGTAATATTGGAGTTTAACTCCCTTATAATCGTTTCATATATAGCGCACGGTATAAAAATAGATGGGTAGTAAAATCAAACGTTAAAAATAAGTGAAGGGTCACATTTCCTCTGCATAATATACTCGCACATCTTATAGCGCTCCCCGTTTCGCAGTCCCAAGTACACATTTACTCTTTCTTTCTTACTATAGCATTCAGTATACATGTAAAATATCATAAATAATATATATATGAATATAAATAATAATACCATAATTTAAGTAATATATTTTAATATGAATAAATATATGAATTCATTTACTTCCTTTGCCTATTAAATATTTTTTTTTTAAGATAATCATTTAAGGAGTTAACTCGCACACATTTTTTTTATTTTCTAAAGAAATAATTACAAGAAAGATTTCCGCTTGTCTGGGACTCGAACTCTTATACCCTTGCTATACGGGGGAGTACTCTTCCAATTGAGCTACCGAGACTCTTTTAAGCTGACACAAGCGCCATCTCTTGATGCTATAGGTAATCTAAAACATCAAAAGAATGTATTATTTCTCTGTTGTCAAGTGAACACTGAAGATGATTTACATGTTGAAAAATAGGGGACTTCATAAGAACAAGAATAAGCATTTATCTTCTTCTTTACTGCAAATCTCACCTGAATGATATTGTAGCACCCGCGTGCTATTAGAAACTCTTTGATACACTCTTAAATAAATGGTTAAGAAAATAGAATAGAATATTTCATATTTAAAATTAGGACGAAAAGTGTTTTGTTATAGATTTGTCATTATAGGTAGTCTTCGTGTCGAGCCTGTAGAGTGTAGTTGTGTTTTAATCTTATACATTGATATTCAAGGAATAAAGTGATCAGAGCCAAAAGGCCTGAGCCCCGCCTAGGATACAGCTCCCGCTGAGCTCAACATGGTGGAAGCACTCACTACTAGAAAAGCTGATTAGAAAAGCCACAGAAAGGCAATATGTCGCATTTTGATGTATTTGTTCACGGTGATAATTTTTTTACTCAATTTGAAATTATTTCATATAGGGTAAAGGCACCAGTGGTCAGCCTCATAACGACTTTTTGAAGTTTGATCAGTTGCCATTTCTACAGCATATGTTAGATAATGAAATGTACAACATGATTGGATTTATTGTTTATTATAGTTTTTAAAAAATATATGTCAAAAACAAGAATTTTCCTAATAAAATATATAATTACGTTTAAACAAAAAATGGCACTTTGTCCCAGTGGACAGCCTCTAAAAACCAGTAAACAGCCTCGATGAACCCAGTGCTCAACCCTTGTAAGTATGAAATATTTATAAAATGTACGTTTATAATCATTGATTATAAATATACATTTTATAACTGTTTCAGGTAAAACTTAAGTATTGCTTATAGATTCTCATACAAATAACCACATTCGTCCTTAAAAATACCGTTTAAATAAGATCGTGGCTGAGTACTGGATCTTCAACACCCAGTGATCAGCCGCATGAAAAATAATTTAAAATGTGGCTGATCAGTGGGTTTTTCGACCATTAGGAAATGTTTGGCGTACTAAATTTGGAAATTTATATTTATCGGTTCTTATGGTCGTCTTTTAATTTCAAAAATAATCGAAAAACTCAGTTATCAGCCGCGGGGCTGTCCATTGGATCTTTTGTAAAAAAGTGGTATCCAATGGTCAGCCCCCTCAATTTATACGTAAAAAAGCGATATTTTTATCAAAATTTAATATAATTTAATACACAAACTAACGTATAAAGCTACCATTTAGAAAACACAATCACATTCCATAATAAAATAGGTTATTTCTTACCTATTAAGAGAACACTACGTGTAATAAAAAATATGGCGGACATGACACTATTGCTCTTATCGTTGGACAGCACCGATATGAACGAGTTTATTTCTACCCCCTGATCCCCTGCCGCTCTTGTCGCATGACACATTAACCAATGAGGAATCAGAGCGTCTATTTAAGTGCAAGTGATTTGTTTATTTTGATTATAGCGATATTTATGGCCAATAAACGATGTAAAAGGCTGAACACTGGTGCCTGGCTGGCCACTGGTGCCTTTACCCATACATAATTACGACGTCAAAGCCAAATAGTTAATTTCATATTATTTGATAGATGCTGCTCTGCACTTATATAGACCCGTGGTCTCTATTCATTTCGTCACATTTAAACATTGAGATATAGGCCTACATTGAACTTTTTTGTGTCCGTAATGAAAACAATGGTGGCACACATGAAAATTCGGTAAAGTCAGTCTGTCAGGCCAGGTTTCGACTTACTAAATAGTTCGAAAAATGAAGATGCCAACTTTTTCTATCTGTCTGTGAGGAAACGAGATACTTAAGTATGTACAACGGAAAAGCCCGCCAAAAATTTTAACAGAAATTGTCTATGTATAGATTATAAATTACCATAGAGTACCAATGTTTCTTATTTTCATTGCGTGATTATTTTAATAAAGAGGTTCGATGTAAGGGTGGTCTGTCGACATTTATGAATGTTTTATTTATTTATGAAGTGACACGTCAGATTGTGAATATTAACCAGAAGAGGACGACGCTAGTTTCCTCTTGTACGTTTAATTATATTCTTGTTGTTAGAAAATACAAATTATAATAGTAACGATGCATACTAAATAATATTTGTATTTATAATTTTTTCATAGAAATTTTGTCATTCATGGTGAAGTCTTTAATGACCAAACAGCTAAAAAGTTTTTCTTATAAAGATAGTTAAAAATCTCTAAAAACCTCGATTAGGTATATTTCTATTCTCAAATATATAAAATTTAGAATTTTAAAGTTATCTTAAAGTTTTATAATTTTTATATATTTTTTGTGCATTTTCAATGCGATCTTATAAGATAAAATCTTATAATAGAAAAATACTAGAAAAAATCGACTCGGGTCACAAGTGAATTCTCAGGCGGGAATCGAACCCGCAACCTTTGGAAAACCCGGTCCAATGCTCTCTCGTCGAAATTTTCTAGTACCGAAATTCCTGATTTTACGCTGTAGGCCAGCGTTGTTTCATCAATGAGAGGAACATCCTCTCGTATTCGAAAGAAACATTTTTACAAATGTTTGGTCAATCGATTAAGATGAAACAGCCATTTTAGTTTTATAATTTTTATATATATTTTTATGCATTACGGATACGGATACGGATTTTCCAAGGTTGCGGGTTCGATTCTCGCCTGAGAATTCACTTGTGACCCGAGTCGATTTTTGTTTCTAGTATTTTTCTATTATAAGAATTTATCTTAAAGTGCCATCGTTCTTTTTACGCGCAAATCTTCTTTCTTAAACGCATCATAGTATAAATATACCACTAAAGGTATACAGATATTTTTTTTAAATCAATAGATCACTTTTGTCTTTTAGTTTTTAGTTCAATGGAATAGTTTGCATGGTGAATTTAAATTTTAATTGACTGCGCAGCGAGGTAAGGCTTTTAGCTAAAAATGCAGAGCAAGTAGCCTGCTATTTTAATGGTTGCTCCGGGAGATTCCTGTTACAATAAAGGCTAATTTGAGAGCTAGATAATCTAACTTATAAGCCTCTACGGACTTTGTTAGCTAACGTTAGGTATGTGAATAAAGCAGGAGCGGGCAGGAGCAATGTCGAAATTAAAAATTTATAAGTCTATCGAAGTAATACTATAAACTTATTGATTTACATGATATAGTAACTTTATGACCTATTATAACACAATTTAATTTATTTCATTATTTAAATTAGTCATAACAACTCATATTTAAATAATTTGTCATAATATTATTTTGACATTGTATACCTACTTTTTTGTTTTTTTCTTATAATACTGATTGTTTATTTAATTAAATTTTATAATCTCATAAGTATAACATATTGCTTACCTTGTAAAACGTATAAATTTCAGCTCAATTCGAGACCTGAAGTGGATCAAATTTAACTTGCGAGATTTAATTACTGACACCAGGTCAGGTAAATATATGGATAATGCCTATGCGGATAACATAATCTTTAATAGCATTTCACAATAAAAACATTTAATTTGAAAAGAAATTGGAACCAACTAAGAAAGCCTCGCTCTTCCAAAACACTATTATATAATAATTGTTAGATAGACAGTTTAATCTATTTATTCTATTGTTTTTTTTTTGTTTTAATTTTTTTTTATTTTAACTATATTTTAACTGTTTGTAACCATAACTAATCTATCACCTAATAATGTGTTTGTGTGTGTAATGTTCCATAAGACACAACACAAAGAAACAGGCAAAATACAGAAGGAAGCGCACATGTTGCCTTATTGCTAAATAGGAAATCTTAAGTGGACAAATATCTTTATTTATATTATCATAATTTTTTTTTTAAAGAAACCAATGTTCAACTGATGATTTAACCAGCGTATTTCCATGTTTTATTGTCATTTATGCCATATTAAATAATTTTTATTTAATCGCTGACATAATACATCTTTTGCATCAACCTACGTGGTCAAGTGGCTTGCATACCGGTTCTCATTGTAACTCCACTCCGAGGTCCGAGCTTCGATCTCCGGCCGGGCAATGTAGAAAAACAAACTTTTCTATATAATAAATATTTTCTATATAATATATAATAAATATTTCTTACATTCACTCCAATTAGGCTAGCCCAAAGTAAGCACTGTAAGACTTGTGTTATGAATACTAGGGTAACGGTTAGATATACATACACATATGATACATAGATATGTAATATTTATAGAAATATATATAAATATCAATGACTCAGTTACAAATGCTCGTATTCATCATACATACATCTGTCCTTTCCGGGATTTGAACTCAGGACCGTCGGTGCGAAAGGCAGGATCGCTACCGTTCCACCAAACGGTCGTACCAAATAGTGGCTCAGCCATAACACCTCATTGTTTCTAAATTCCATAAAACAAGTGCATTAGCTGCTTAATTTGGGTTTAGAGCAATGTTTGTGATGTTTAATATTTATATTTATCAAAAGATCAATATACAATACATTAAAAAAATACAATTGAATTGCTTCTGGTTAGAAAATTACTTCTATGATATAAAATAATTTATTGGCTATATTTGAATAATGAATAATTTGATGTAAACGATATTTTTAAATTTTTTGTTGACTTTAGTTAAAGCTAACTTGACATTAATTTAATATATTTTATGCATTTTTCAATACGATCTTATAAGATAAAATATAATAATAGAAAAATACTAGAAAAAATCGACTCAGGTCACAAGTGAATCTCAGGCGGGATGTTCTATTATAACAATTTATCTTGACATTGATTGGTTCACTTTGATTTGTTAATAATTTTATTACTATTACTAAGTTTATGATGTTGTAATCAAATTAGAACTGATTTAAGTAATATATATTAATTTCCAATACAATTGTAACTGCTTAAGGAATACAACAAATAAATAAATAAATATAAGGTTAAGTATTAGTTAGAGTATATATAGACCATTTGGCGCAACGATAGCGATTCTGTCTTCCGCACCGACGGTCCTGGGTTCGAATCCCGGAAGGGGCAATGTTTGTGTGAATACGGGCATTTGTACCGGAGTCATAGGAATTTATTTATATATTTATTAATATTACTTATTTATGTATGATATATGTATGTCTATCCGTTACCCTAGTATCCATAACACAAGCCTTACAATGCTTACTTTGGGCTAGGCTAATTGGTTGTAAGAATTATTATTATATAGTTACCTATAATGTAATTAAGTTTCAGCGAGTGTCGCCCACAAGGGGTCGTCGCCTGCCTGACAGGCGTAGCCTTTGTGTTCACCGCTTTTCTAAGATCAAGAGCTAGGGTCTTGATTTCTTAAGTCCAAGAATCGGGTAGATAAAATTTAAAACATTTAATAAAATTTTGTGTGAAATATTGCTTAAAAGTAGCTATGATTGCAAACGCTTAACCCTTCGCATTTGACCTTAACCAAGAACATAAATATTTGTGTTAAAATATAATAATAAATTACAAATTGATATTAAAATGGCAACAAAATTGGAGTGGAACTCCCTCCCTGCGTCTGTATTTCCGACTACTTATAACCCATCCGTTTTTAAAGCCAGCGTGGATAGGCACCTTCTGGGTTAGCTCGTTCAATCGTGGACTTGAGCGAGAGAGAATTGAGCTGAAATTTTGCATACATACGTATATCGCATGACTATACAATGTTATGAGGACATAGAGCTGATTTGATGCTGGAGCTGGAAATCGGTCATAGGAACTCGACAATAATATCAAGTTTGGGCTCAATTGATTTGTATTGACGAGTACTTTGATCCTATATGGTAACCAGTATCTGATGTTTGAGCTGGAAGATGGCCATAGGAACTTCACATTTTTGAAGTTATACTTCTTTAGGCGTGTTATTAAAAAAAAGATGAGAGTGAAATTTTAAGACATCATCAGACGCGCGCATCGCTGTGACACAAAATTATCATGTTGAAGTTGGCCGCAAAAGCGACATAGAATAAACCAGCAGGATGAAGTTGACCGCTAATTATGAATGTATGTGTGTATATGAATTTAAATTAGATATGGTTAACAATAATTTATATAAAATTATAATATTAGTAATCTTTGTCTAGTAACGATAAAGAAGTATAACTTCTTACGTGCGTACATAAGAACACACAACGGTTTTTTACTTTTTAGTTCGTTTTATTAACAAATAATAATAAATGCATGGTTTTTTTTTATTTCAAACTTGTTGGATATTCTGATTGAACCATAGTAGTACTCTACATAGTACTATGGTCCTCTTCTGGTACCTCTATCTCTTTTACCTCGGTCGCTACCTCTTCTATGGTCTGGTTTCTAAGAAAGCATTGCATGCCCGTTATGGGTTTACAGTTGTTACCCTCTAATCTGCAATAGGTCTTCAAAAAGGTGTACATAGTTTTATCGCTATAAATCTATTGAATTAAATTTAATAACCAGTGAGGATAATGCTTTGTCTTATAATCTATACATCTATACATATAAATAAAATTGGAGTGTTTTTGTCTGTCTGTCTGTCTGTCTGTTTGTTCCGGCTAATCTCTGAAACGGCTGGACCGATTTTGATGGGACTTTTATTGGCAGGTAGCTGATGTAATAAGGAGTAACTTAGGCTACTTTTATTTTAGAAAAATAATGTTGCAATATTCCACGCGGATGAAGTCGCGGGCGGCCGCTAGTATAATTTAAAAAAAGTCATAGTGTGTCACTTATCAGGTACCAATCGAACACACAACCTCTTGCTATCCGGGCAAGTACTTTTTCCATTGAGGTATCTCGACATGAGGTACCTAGACATATCTCTAGAATTTTTCAAAGTATTTCAGCGTATTTTTTCAAAGTATTTGTAAGTTCAGCGCCATCTCTGCATGTTCTAAGTAACTACTAAGTAAACCGTCATATATAATACTTCTACAAGTATCTGTTATCCATAAAGAAGGAACTGCTATCTATTTTTCTTAATTAAGCATTTTAATGACTATATTTCTATTCAAAAGATTTGTCTTTAGGTATAATAGTCTAGCAATAAATAATTAAGTAACAAAAATATAATTACATAACAGTTCCTTCTTACATATCACTAAAGGTAATGGCATAATATGATGCAATTATTTTATTTTAAAATATTAAAATAGCCATTACTTATAAGCAATAGTCTTCGGTATAAAGAACACAACTATTACCTACTACTTTAACCCGATATAAAAATAAAAAACTAAAAAAATATAATAATTTACCTAACCACATTATAGAGCTTCCTTCAGATACAGCATTTAAAACTAAATTATATACTTAGTACAATGGAAATAATTTTTATGACCTGAAGGACTTGTTAGACTTAAAATTTAAATAAAATCAATAGTGCGCTGTATAATGAATGTATAATGATCTTGTACACCTAACAATAGATTATTTGTGAGGAACCTTATAAATTTTGTAAACGTCGATTTCAAACCACAATTAAGACAGAAAAGAATATTATTATTATTATTATAAAATATGTAACAGCACATTCACATCTGATTTAATGAAAATAAATGTCAATAAAATTTACTTTTAGTTAGAAACGCATTAATCAATAAAATTCGAACAAGCATAAATAAAGAAACTGTTTGCGTCCCCTTAATTCTCTTTCATATCAGCGCCATCTACTGTCTACAGCTTGATACCTCTTCCATCGATTGATCCCCGATCAATCCGCCATCGACAATCAGAGACAATTAATTAGGCCGCACACAATGGATCGAAGCGATTGAATCCGATTCAAGATAACAGCTATTAGATATGTTTACCGCACGAAATAATATGTTAGTTCTTGAGCATTTTGCAACTTAGATAATTAATTAAAAGGGTTATTTATCAACAACTAGCTTCTCCCAGGAATTCTCTTACGCTGTCTGGACTTTCGTTCATAAAAAAATTGTGTGGTAAAAAGATTAAACCTGGTGTAATCTTTTTACCGTGAATAGGTAAGCTCTTGACCGATATCTCGCCTGATGGTAAGCGACGATGCGATCTAGGATGTGACGCGCCTGCCTAGAACATACCTATTCACTCGTGACTTGAAGACCCCTAAATTGTATTTATCAGAAATCACATACTTAGGCAAAGAGTTCCACTCATTAGCGGTACGGATCACAAAATTGGAACCAAAACGCTTAGTGCGAATCTTTGGTATATCAACTATATAACGTTGGCGCCTATTTGTATGAGTTTCGATAAGACACATACCAAAATTTAAGTGTAATCCTTCGTAGAAAAAATTGCAGATCAATTGGGTAGAATCACGTTTTTCCTTTATCTGAAAAAGATAATTTTGACAAAACAATATCATTTATGATAGACATTTATTCCTCTTCGGACAGAGACGACGTCAACAAATATACTGCTACCCTATGTTTTAATACATTGTTAAAATACAAAGCCACTAAAGGTACCTATTACAAATTTATATAAACATAAAAAACATGGGGTAAGTATAATTAAAGTAAATCAATAGGTAATTTTTTAACATTGTTACTTATTTTAACTGGAATTTTTTATATAAATAAATTAGTACAAATAAATGGTTGTCTTTAAACTCCGTTTAGGAACGATAATTTTACGTGATAGCGTCTTAAGAAAACATTGATGAAAAATTGCATACTTTTATGAATTGAATTGAATTATTATCACTGAATTATCATTATTTAATATAATACAAAGAAGGAGTTGATTGTAAATAACAGTATCTTTTTGAATTTTTGTTTTCGATAAATTAACATTAAATTATTGTAATAAACAATGGAAACCACATTAACTTTTCGCTTCATACAGTGGAAGAGAGATAGATGCGCCACAAGTCGAACGCTTAGGCCGATCGTGCCTCGCTATCGCTTGTTCCGTGCTCTCGCTTGCACGCTCGGCTCAGGTGGAACGTTACACTTTTTCGTGCGTGCAGCCGGCGTTATCACGTCAAAAATTTAATTGTCTTGCGGGACTCAAACTCGCACCCCCTCGCTATCCGATCGAATACTCTTCCAAGTTAGCTTCTTAGACCCGTGACAGATCCGTCGAATTTTTCCAAGTATTTCTTAGATAGACGCCAGCGCCATCTTTTTATGTTTTAGGTAAAAATACCTATAACTTCAAATGTCATAATTTTAACAAGTATCCAACAGTCAACCAAGAAGATATAGCTTTTAATTTATTTTATATCTTGATATTTAAGCATTTATCTTTATATCTAACGAAAAACTGGAGCAGTCATGATTATCGAAATTATTACTAAAAATTCAACTTGCCTCAGGTATATCCTCGCTATTGCTAAAACAATAACACAATACATACTTTATATAGAAAAATAAACATTTCTGTTATGCACCAAAATAACGGCGTACATAATACTTGCCTTAAATTAATAACTAAAAAGTATGAAAAAAGTTTTCTGTTATAAGACTTATAAGATACGATATAAGATATGGTATTTTTGTTCATAATATGTGTATCTGTGTGTGTAGTAAGAAATAAATCTTTTATTTATTCATCTATTTATAGTAAGGTTAGTAATACAAAAATCTAATTTAATTAACCTTAATTCCGTTTTGTGCATCAGTAGCGATCCTACCGACGGTCCTGGGTTCGAATCCCGGAAGGGGCAGATGTTTGTATGATAAATACCAGCATTTGTACCTGAGTCATGGGTATTTATATACATTTATATTAATACTAACTGACCCGGTAACGCGTTGCTATGGTAACGCGTATACGATGGAAAAAGAGTGGACAAACAAACACACAAACAACAAATTATAGACTAGCGGCTCGTCCCGGCTTCGCACGGGTGGACAAAATTATTTATTTTTTTCTATTATTACATATTTTTCCGTTAGCGCCATCTAGCGTCCGGTAGACGAACTACTGGCGGTTAACGCGTTGCTATGGTAACGTTATTGATACAATGGAAAAAGAGCGGACAGACAAACACACAAACCACTGTAATCTTACATTATAGATTACATATTTATGTATCCGTTACCCTAGTATCCAAAACACAAGCCTTATAGTGCTTACTAATTGGCGTGAATGTAAAAAATGGTATAATTATTATTAAAATCCTTAAATTCGAGTAAAGAGGTTGTAATAAGCCCTCTTCTCGCATAATCTCTATAAAAAGGTTCAATATCTCTTTCGGTGTCCATTTTAACAATGCGAAACCTAAAAGAAGTTGTAAGCTTTATTAAAGCGTGCTTTAACAGGTTAATGCATTTTTTTTGGTCCTCCGACCTATTTATAGAGTTAAGGTAGGAACGTATCGCTCGCGACAGTCTGCTACCGTCGTCCTACTAAATAACACTGTCCAGCTAGCCTTTGGTTGTACCGCCGGATGGCTTTATGCAGTATGGAGGCAGCCTGAATTAATATTAAATATATTTGTACGTATACATAGAGACTTCTAAGAGTATACAACGGCACGTAAAAGCTCCGTGTGAAGACAAAAATAGACCTGCTTACTTTAGTGATCTACCCACAATATTTTGGTTGGCTGGAAGAGATCTCTGTTAGATATAAGTCTACCAAGATGTAAACTTTTAATATCATACTGTGCAATAATGATTAAAGTATTTATTTTATATTTTACTTTCAAAATGCCATATTTCTATGAGATTTAAAATACGCCACATCCAACTTGGCCAATAATCACATCTCTGAGTCTACCTAATAGCCTACCAGAGGATTCGGAGATCTGGTTGTTTTATTTGGGCACATTTTAAATCTTAAAATATACAATATACTAACGAAAACAACAGTCTATAGGATCCTCGGTACTCTAGCTGATGAAACGTACAAAACTAAAGGTAGCGAGAAAAATATTTTTGTCTGTTTGACAGTTGAAACGTTAGTAGTGCTACGGAACACAAGCGCAGACGAGAATCTCCATGGCTTATGTGTCTTCTGGGATCTGAGACGTAGACCAGTTTCTGCGTGCCATCATCTATTTATAACAGTGCAACAATATTGCAAGACCGTTCCAAAAAAAATTAACATTTTCTACATAACGCCTTCCCATGCTGCACCTTTTTGCTCAATTCAGCGCCGTATTTTGGCTGCGCGCGCGGCTTTATCTCCTATCTTTGAGATACGGCGGCTATCCAGCTGAATCTTTATGCGGCTGTATCAGATGGCGGGAGATATATACACCAAAGCGCATTGATTAACAGATATCTATAGATATTGGGAGATTTACTTATATCTTGCACAGATTTTAATATAAATGGGGAGTTTTTAATTCGATCTTACAGGTAATGGTGCAGGGTTTTTTAATTTTTATATATTTTTTGCATTTTTCAATGCTTTTCTTATTAAGATAAATTATTATTATAGAAAAATATTAGAAAAATCGACTCGGCTCACAAGTCAATCCTCAGGTGGGAACTATTAAAATAATTAATAGTGAAGTGTTGCCATATTAGCGTTATTAAATGTCCCAGGAAGTATATTGAATCAAAATCATCAAAAACTTAATAGTTCTTTTTTTGGAAGTCAAAAATAGTATTTCACGTATCTTAAAGATTTTAAGATACCTGAAATACTATTTTTGACGTGATAAAGGTTTCCATACTAACCTGCTCTGTAGTATATCTAATGTTAGCGCCATCTATGATAAGGGTTTTTAGTCTGCTTTGTGGTAAATATTTATCTACGGCGCACGTGTCGCGTTCAATACAAGCGTCATATTTCTGTCAATAAAAACTCCATGGAATTTATAAAGTGCTATTTGTGAAGAAGATTTACATAAATTTTCCTTCTTCATGAATAATTTGTTTTGGACAATTCACACCATTATTCTGTCTAAACTAAGCATGGCTTATATTATGGACACTTAATTACGAATTAGTAGTATATACGGGACTTAGACGTTACATAAAAACAGATATTGTTGATGAAACTCGCCAAGGCAATTAGCTTACCACGAGGGGTTGAAATACTTTATACTATATACCAAATACTATAAGACAAATGATTCTAAGAAATTTTAATAGAAAACATAAGCAAGACACACGAGTTTAAAAAGAACTAAGTAAATAAGAGCAATTTTAAGACTCCCATAACCACTTGTCAGCCCACAGTAGCTATTGCTACCGATAGCCAACACCCCTTGTCACTTCTTCGTAGCAATTGCTACCATATTCAAATTTCCGCGTCGCCTGCTATTTTTTTATAACGATTAATTTTTGAGATACAGAGAGCCAAATATTATATGGTGGATTCTTTATTTAATCAGCTTTACGGTAGTATTTTTGTTTTGTGAAGCTAGGGCTTCATTATTTAGCGAGAAAATGGCTTTTTTATCTAGGAGTCCTACATTTTTTTTTTCACAATTCGCGCAGCATTGGGGCTGTTTAGAGGGGTGGGGCGCGCGGTAGCTGACTGACAAGAAGATAAGAACAGTATATAAAATGTCATTAAAAATCATATTCCTTATTTTAAGTAAGTTTGTACAACGCATTGTAAATATTCTTTAACAAAAATTATGTTATAATAATTATTTGCAAAAAACTTTTCTATTATTAGTAATTTTAAAAAGAATGATATTCAACCTCTGCCGGTTTCTTAAAGCACAGCCTTTCAATATAAATGAAAACACTAGGGAAAACCAACAACATAGATCCAGAGCTGATAAGTCAGTGGTCATCGATTGCACATGCATCTATGACCAACTGTTTATCGTGTCATTCGGAACACGAAGGAACTCAAAATATTTATATTTGATCACCTATCCAAAGGCTGTCCTTAGGTCAGGAGGCTTTGGGATAGGCGGGTTGTAAAGATCCTATTAGAAATAGGTATAAATTTATATGAGTACACCCTTCAAAGTACCTCAGAGTAGAGAGAGACGTATTAATGCAGACCAGTAACAAACTCTAGGCAGCCACGAAATTTAAATTTCACAGATAATAAAACCTCAACAGAATTTTAGACAAATGAAGTCCTAATTAGATAATTAACTTAACGTATTGGTTAGCGCTTCGGAGCCTCAAATCCGTGTAGACAACCCGGAGAGTCTTCGACGTAGATGCAGTAGTTGCCATACTTTTTGGTGCATTTTCACGAACACTTGTTAGTCAAAAATCCCATTATTACACACTAATATCTTAAAAGGGAAACTTCCCGCGTCCGACAAGATTCTAGTTATTTTTCTCTCAAGGTAGGGCAAAAAGTACAAAGTTCATACAGCCTCGCTTTCAGCTATTCTTTCCTTCATTTGATGGTGATGAAAGCTGAATTATGAATAAAAACTCATTTATAAACAATTCATTCAAAATGAAATACACCGTTCCCCAATGTATAGAGATTTACTAAAACCTCCACGGTTTTTTTAAGATAATCTAAAAACAGAACCTTTACCGTTTTGTTTTGTTCATGTATGTTCACTTCCACTCAATTTCTAATATTCCTCCTATAACAAAATATAAATTTAATTAAAAATCAAACCTTCTAAGCTCTATAATACACTGAAACAAACATTTCACGACATTTTTAACAAAAAGGCTAATTGAGAAGAGAATATTTAGAATCTAAGGACAATACATAGATTGAGATTGATTTGAGTGACTCTAAGATTTAAAAGTTTGCTTATCATTAGATTGTATAAAAATTTGCACGCCTACTTGGCAAGCTGATCACATGACCTAAACAAAATTCTTATCTTATTGTTATTATATGTGTTCAATAATTGGCGATTTGATTTTGAGCGCCTAGTATCACAATAGAGAATTATCTGTCTGCATACAGCGACGACGATCGATTGTATCGATTCTGATAATCGATATGTTTTAAGAACACCCGAGATAAATAAACTAATTAATAGCAGTCCACATTTAGAAATTTTAAACGAATTCAAACTCAAAGTCCGCATAAATAAAGTTTATATTAATACAAAGAGGTGCTATCTTGTGTGCGGGCCGAGGCACGACCACATCGTTGTCCTTTAGTTCGAATTAAAAACTTCTAATTGGGTATTTAAAAAATCATTAATTGTACCTACCTCGAAAGATTACTGTGGATATTCCTTCTTTTTTTTTATTTAATTGTGATTAGCATTCTAACTCGGCACGATATGTTATTGTATAAATTCTAATAGTGGTTCATCATGTTGCATTTTGAAGTGCACAATGTAACATATTAATTGTAAAAAGAGGAATGCATTTAGATGTGATTTTCACAATCACATGAGAAACTCTAAATTCGTTCAGTGTATATCTTTTATTCTTAATTCCTATGATCACACAACATAAGAAAACAATATTAGAGGCAGATAAGGAAGTGCTTAAATCCATCAGCTGATAAATTA
This sequence comes from Calamotropha paludella, assembly GCA_927399485.1. NCBI lineage: Eukaryota > Metazoa > Arthropoda > Insecta > Lepidoptera > Crambidae > Calamotropha > Calamotropha paludella. The sequence goes on from OV656822.1 coordinate 3,962,814, forward strand.
AAAATTATACTTCTAAATATCGAAATAGCAATAACGCATACAACGCGTCCATTTAACGTTACATTTAAGTAACTAGTTGTTTTCGTCTTCAAGTCTACTAAACGTGGCTTTTTACATTTGGATTTTATTAAATGCTTATGTCAAAATTCTCTTATAATCTCCCTCTACTGTCGCCAACATATTGGAATCGAGGCTTTGTCGTTTGAGATCAATTTTATTAAAGTGTTTGAACATTTATGATTACTAAACTTCACTACACGGTCTAAATCTCATCAGTAATTATGAGACACTCTCTTATGTTAAAATAATATTTTTATCCCACTCTTGCATACGCATGCATTCCTTATATCAGGACGTGATCAACGTCCTTTCATCGTCATCATTATTAGTCTAATGTCCACACACATTTTTCCTTCGGAAAAGTATCGAAAATTGGATCATAACGGACGACGCGAATAAAGTGCGAATTACTAGGTGCATACAAATGCAGATACCACCGCTCTAATGATTGCAATCAATTAATTAACATGCCTACCAAAACAAAAAAAAATGTTCGAAATTATTCTTTTTTATTAAGATTTTATGGCGTGAATGCGTGTCCTTTAAACCATGTCCTTATATTCATAAATGATTAATTAATGAATAATAAAAAATCCCTTTTCCTAAGTTACAGTAAAGGCGTTGGCTGTTTTATTGCACTTATCACACACTTATAACCACCACGATACAAATTTTAATGAGACAACTAAAACCACCTGAAGAAAACAAATTATTTACTCACCCTCCATTACGAATTAACGCTTATCTTTCATATTTCCAATTACCAAACCACACCATAGAGTTTATAATCGGACGGCTTCAAACGCAAACAAGAAACTGTCTAAATTCAAAATTCAGTCACACTGTTGACACTGTAGTCCAGAAATAAGTAAATTATAATAAGTGTGTTCACTTATCCCTTAGAAAATTATCCCGATAAAGCAAACTTGATTTTTTTTTATGTTAGCAGGTCTTATCCATGATATGCTGGTCGTCCGCACCGTGATCTGAGATCAGCGATGCTTCAGGAAGGCACGGTGGACCCACTGATCGCATCAGCCCTTCTTATTTGTTCGACAAAGTTCTGCCTTCTATTTCGATTTTTGTTTACCCACTGTTACGGCTATTAACCTCTAAACCAGTTAATTATATATAAGAATTAAAAATTACATTTCCCTTTAAAATAAATAGCTAGCTAGCTATTAAAACATGATAAAGGTACCATAGAGAATGAACCATAGATTTTTTTTTGTATTTTACATAAAAAGGATACTGTATTGAATTGACATATACAGTATTGAAAATAGTTTAAAGAGATTTTAGTACTATTCATTCAATTATTTACCGAAAAATGTATTTATTGATTTCTGAAATGTATTTTGCTTTTACTGTAATATTCAGCGGTATATAACGAACTTCGACATTGTACCGTGTTCCTGTGAATAAATCGGTTAAGTAGTTTAAATTATGAATCACTATATGGACATAATAAGTTAAAAAAATATTTTTTTATCAAAACATAAGACTTTGAACGAATTTATACACTAACGCTTCTCATGCAGGTAACTGATTTTATTATCATAAACGCATACTAAGTGGATTTAATAAAGGAAATTATATATATATATATATATGTGTGTGTGTGTATATAGGTACCTACTCATTCTGCTATACACTAGTACTGTACTGTGATATTTATTATCTGTAATATTGTACTAGCTCTTGTTCGCTGCTTTGTTTTCATTTATAAATAAGTACTACATACTACTACTACTACCTGTCAACTATTAAACATTTCGTGACATACAAGCTATAATTAAAAATAATATAAATAAATTATGTAGGTAAGTGTAATAAAATATGAAGGTAACCCAAATAAATTTGAAGTAATTTATAATTCAATTTAAGAATAAATAAGAAAGATATGTTAGGGCATCGAAAATAGATTTTTATAATTTTTAGTTAATTTGTTTGTAAAGAAAAAATATTATTTGCTTATTTTAACAATATTGATATTATTATTGCATTAAAAAATTAACCTCACATTTACAGGGGTGCAGCTAAACGTACCTAGCTATTTTGTTTCGAATACATAAAACTATTTGTTAATTTATTAAATAAAAAATTGTAAATAGATATATATGTCCATCGTCTACTCTTAATTGACGTCGTTTACTGGAGGTACTGATGAAGCTTCAGACGTAAAAGAACTTGCAAAAAATTCTCCACGAAATCGAAAAACAGTCAGTGAAAAGTTCAGTAAAAAATCGGTCATAAAGGAAAATTAAAGCTTAATCGATTATTTCTCTGAGTTAGTTTATTATTCAACAGAAAACCAGATAGGAGCTTAGCGTTCTCAATTAGTGAAATGAATGCATAGAAATAATTATCAAAAAATTTGTTATCGAAAAAGTTTTAATATTTTGTTTCACTTTATCACTTAAAAAAAGGAAAAACCTAATATTAAGAAGGTATGCTTACAGACACACTCACACATATAAACAGACACCCATCCACAATTGCACATACACACTTTATTGAGTTAGTAAACGTTTAAAAATTATTGTTGAACTACACAGTATTTTGTAAATTTTGCTTTGCATAATAATGAGTTTTATAATTGGCTACTGAATTACACTTTTATACATTTTATTCGTATGCAAAAGCTGTAGAAATTTTGTTTGTAACTAAATAAATACATCGATTTTCGTACTGTTTTTTTACAGTATGCTAGAGAATAAGGTCGGTCAAATAAGTAATCAAAAACAATAATTTAATTGGTAAAAATAGAGTGACCAGGAATAATAGTATTTCCCTGCACATTAAAGATTAAAGCGTCTAAATCACAAATTCAAATTATTTAATTGCAGAATATAGGTTTACAATAATTGGTGTCGATTCACAAGATTTGAGCGCTGTATTCTTACCCGAAGGGTGTGCAAAGTTGATTTATCAAACACAAAACACAAAAGAATCAAAAGAATGTAATATAAACACACGTTAGAAATATTAATATTAAATAAATGTGACATAATAATCATAATCAGTTTAAACGTCAGGGTCACATAGATATTCGGTCAACGTATAGGCTTTATTTATAAAAAATATATTTAAGTGCCAATTTATAATTCATCAAATTATCCATTTGTCTTATACCTTTCGGCAACTTATTGTATATTACTGGAGCAATACCATCATAAACATTATTTCCAAATAAAACAGTTTTATGTGGTATTAACACAGTTTATCATTATGCCTCTTCGATGAAAACTTAACAAATAATTTTGTATTCGACTTAACAAATACACATACTTCAAATACACGGTACTGTCAAAATTTTTAATTCTTTGAAGTAGGGACAACAGGAGTCGGCATGGCGAAGTCTACAAATTGCAAGAACACACTTTTTTGCGCTTTAAAGACGCACATGTTAAAAGGTAAGAAAATAAATAAATGCCGATTTATAAACTCTCCAGCAAATCCTAAAAAGGTATCGGCTTAAAATCGCAAAACAATATCCTTATGGCGGTGTGGCCGGATAGTTAAATTGCCAAAGGTCGCGCTTCGTGAGGGGAAACGTAAATAATTAGCGATACGGCTAATTAAACCTATCTACCGATGCACCGGGCCCGGTGGTTGTGACCAATAGTTAAACTTAACCATCGGTTAACCCATCAGTTTGCCAGTTTCCAAAATTTATATTAAAACGCTTTTATTAATTTCATCTGTGTGTTTATTGTAACGGAAATTTTTAATCCACTTCAAAACGTCATATTTATTTGAAATTTTGCACACTTAGCAGAGACCGACCGACGACAATACAAAAAACATTAAATTTCATCGGAGATATAATGAAAAAAAATAGTAATACTAAGAACTGAAATATTCAAATAAATGATATGAATAATAAAAAAAATCAAACTTCTGTTACGAACCAAAACAACAATATAAATTATACTTAGTTAAAACGAAACTAAAAAAATTATAACTAGGCGATGCAGTCGCTAAGCATAAAGCTACGCTAGCACCATATATTGGAGCGGAGCGTATACCTAAAAAAAGAAAAAAAAATTTTTTTCGGTGGCAATTTCGGTGTCCGTCACTATCTGGTCCTAAACCTGTAGATTCGATTCCACACAAAAATTATTAAAATCGGTTAAGAACTCAGGGAGTTATAGGGTAACAGACATTGCGCCATTGAAGCTGATCCATGGGAGCTTCGCTTCGCTCCGCTCCAACAATTGAGTAATTAACGAGAAAGTCAATCTCTATGTAAGAAAAGCATGGGGTGCTTTGTACGACATTCTTCATACGCTAATTGCATGCATTTTGAAATAAAAATAGTAAGGTATGGTAATAAATGAATAAATAAATAAAATTAAAAAATATATATTATTATATACATTATTGCAGTATAAAAAGTTATGGAACAGTACGTTACAAAATATTAGAGAGCAATAGTGGGTAGCTAAAAGAGATCTCTTCCAGCTAACCAAGGGTATGGCGGTGACTTAACAGGCAAGCAGATCTAATAATATAAATAAAATAAAAACTTGTAATTTATAAAAAATCGACCAAAGAAATTGTTTGATCATTAAACTATGATTTAGGGTTCTTAATCCAACCATGCTATGTATGTGATAATTAATTCTTACAGTAAAGAAATAACTTTCAACTAATCTGGCCGTAAAATAACAAAAAATTACGCCTCTTTATTTTCTGGCAGAGTGGAACCGGCCTTACTCCAAATGCGCTTGTAGTTTCACAACCAGTTGCTTTGCTCTATTCTTTCTGGATCGGTACATTTATTAATATACAATTATATATTTGTTTACTAACAACAGTTATCTTTAACGTAATGCAATAGATAAGCATATTTTTAATTTCTAACATATAATTTCATATTTTCAATTATTTTAATGTTTAATTACGGTAAAAAATAAGAAAAAAATTATGGGTGCGTTTACTTATGTACGCACGTGAGAAGTTTCACATTTTTGGCATCATTAAATTGAATAATTTATATTATAAACAAATAATAAACTGACTTTTAAAAAAAAAATTAAACCGACTTCAAAAAAAAAACACAAACGACAAAAATTTTAACCAGACAAAAGCAGTACCTACATAACTAAAAAGCGATAAATAACCTAATTTATCTACTTAATGCATATTATATATCTACAATTATTTAAATATTTACAACTTAATACCTAATACTTTAACAAAGTCATCTTTAACTATTTAAATAATTACAGTTATCACTTATTTTTGGAGTCGGTGCCAGCCTGCAGCCTAGGTAACGTAGTCTTTTGTGTTGTTTGACGCGCGCGGCCGGCAAACGCAAAAGGGCGCGGGGCGCGGGTGCGGCCGGGGCAGCCGGTTGAGTGTGCCACCCGAACGCGGGCAGACGCGTGAGTGCAGACGTTGATGACGGTCGCTTCCATCAATAGATTATTTCAGCGCGCTTATGCAATTTCCTATTCTTAGTTTTGCTTTGAATTTTAGTGTCGGTCAGTTTTCTTAATTACATTTATTTGTTTGGCTGGCACCGACTTCAAAAATAAGTGATAACTGTAAATATTTAAATAGTTAAAGATGACTTTGTTAAAGTATTAGGTATTAAGTTGTAAATATTTAAATAATTGTAGATATATAATATGCATTAAGTAGATAAATTAGGTTATTTATCGCTTTTTAGTTATGTAGGTACTGCTTTTGTCTGGTTAAAATTTTTGTCGTTTGTGTTTTTTTTTGAAGTCGGTTTAATTTTTTTTTTAAAAGTCAGTTTATTTCTCGATTTTTAGTTGTGTTAATGCGTTGGGAACTTAAATAGATGCTAGTTCATTTACTTAAGGGCTAGTTCATTTACGTAAGTTTATTTAATACTAGCTTTCCGCCCGCGGCTTCGCCCGCGTGGAATTCGGTTATAATGCGGTATAAAGCATAACTATAAGAAAACTTCTCATTTCCACGGAACAATCTAAGAAGCGCGATGTAACGCTTGATACAAAATTCATAAAGTTCATTCCACTTCTTACGTATCTTAAAAAACACTTCGTTACCACGTTTTAAAAAACACCCAGCGCCATCTTTCGCATACCTCTAGAACTAAATAGCGTAAGCTATCATTCCACTTCTTACGTATTTTAAAAAACACATCGTTACCATGTTTTAAAAAACATCCAGCGCCATCTATCGCATAGCTCAAGAACTAAATAGCGTAAGCTATCATTCCACTTCTTATGTATTTTAAAAAACAGATCCTTACCATGTTTTAAAAAACACCCAGCGGCATCTATCGCATACCTCAAGAACTAAATGACGTAACTAATACTTATACCAATTAGTAATTCGTTGACTTTAGTGATTTAGAATTAGTAGATGTAAAAAAAACAATTTAGACGATAAAACAAATTGTACGTCATCCCTCGAGAATTCCTCATTTTCGAGGATTCATTTTCGTATCATTTAGCTTCAAAATTTACATGTTCATATTCGTTTGCAACATATAAGTAGATGTAAAAAAAAACAGTTTAGACGATAAAACAAATTGTACGTCATCCCTCGGGAATTCCTCATTTTCGGGGATTCATTTTCGTATCATTTAGATTCTAAATTTACATGTTTATATTCGTTTGCAATATTTTACGTTGTTTTAAACGACACACAGCGCCATCTACAATCCATCCATCAAGCAAACAATATTTTTGGTTTTCCTCGGGAACATCAATTTTTCCAGGATAAAAAGTACCCTATTCTTTAATCCGGACTTTTATCTTTACGTCTGCAAAATTTCAAAGCAATCGGTTCAGTAGTTACGGCGTGAAAGCGGAACAAACAAACAAACTCACTTTCCGATTTATAATATTAGTAAGGATATAGTATTCATTCAAGATTCAGCAACTAGGTTCAGCAACTACTTAGTTCATCCAAGTGCTTTTGCATTACGAATACATGATTATAATAATAATAACGTTAGAAAATTAGATAAAAAAAAAAATACTAACCCTGTTCTGTTTCGATGAATTTGCGTTACCCACCACCGTTCTTTTCTATTTTTTGAACTTTATTTTTAGTTACGACATTGACAAAGTTATAATTTGCAATGGCATACAGAGCCAAACCTGCTGCAGTTTCAATTACGTCAATGTCGTCCATACTGCATAGGAAACAGATCACGAATGAGAAAAATGAGAGTGTGGATAAATTGCTTGTTCTCGCGTCAAGGCCCGGCGAGACTTCTCGGCGAGATTTCTCGCCGTGAGTCTGGATGGTATATTACAAGTATCACGTTAGCCCGACATACATTCGATCGACCAATTGCAGTACTGCTCCTAACTCCTAACCGTTAAGGGGTACTGTAGCTTCATCATCAGCACAGCAGCATCAGATGTTGATTCAAGCATACCTCACAAGCAACATGTTAGCCCTACAAACTACTAAATAGTTTCCATCGACCAATTGCAGTACTGCCTTCCAACTCCTTACCGTTAAGGAGTACTGTAGCTTCATCATCAGCACAGCAGCATCAGATGTTGACACCCTGAAGCATATACCTGAGTAAGACATGATTACGTAACAAAAAGACCATACGAGCATACAATTTTCGGTGGTTGCCCTCGATTTCTCCTGGATCCCATCATCAGATCCTGGACTGGTGAAAATGGGACCACCTCAGAAGTGAACTCTATCCAACAAAAAAAAAATTTTTGAAATCCGTCTATAATTGACGAAAATATCGGTGAACATACATAAAAAAAAAATATTATACATACAGACGAATTGAGAACCTCCTCCTTTTTTGAAGTCGGTTAAAAATAATACATACAGACAGTTAACTTAAAATCAATAAACGCACTTAAAAAAGTTTATAATATAAAAACCACTTTAAATAAAATTGTTATGGTCAGTTACATTATAATAATATTATATAAAAATATTTTTATAATGTAACACACTCACATTCATAAATATTTGAATAACTACCTTAAGTCAATTAGTGGCCAACTTCATTCTGCTGGTTTATTTCATGTCGCTTTTGCGGGCAACTTCAACCTGTTGTGTTACAGTGATGCGCGCGCATCTTAAAATTTAAGTCTCATCATTTTTTCATAACGCGCCTAAAGAAGTATAACTTCAGTAAGGATCTGTTCATAGAAATGAGGACATTATTGCCCACAATGATGATGATTAAAGCATCTTCTGATTACCATGTAAGAATAGCTTCGTGAGACATATACCGGCTTCCTTAATAAACGTTTAACTCGATATCGATTTTGAATTACCTCCCATTAAAAACGGATCCTTATCCACTGCCATCTTGGCTGTCAAACGACAAGTATTATGTATATAAAAAAGGACCGATGTACAACCCTGAGGCACTCCCAATCAATCGGTTAAGATGTCAACGATAAAAAAACGTGGAATTCCCAATACCAACTATACACTCATACAAGTGTACGTAAGCAATCCTTCCTTTTTATTTTATTACTGAACTCTTTCGTTAAAATAATGTTATTCACAAATCGCCAATATAATCTTGACTTACCCAAAGTGGAATTCAGTTTTTGTCATACTTTACCTGTTAATTAAACTATTACCTTTTACTTGTTGATTCAAACAACTTAAATATTAGCAACTCTCTTTCAAAACATTAAACCCTATTGACAATAGGTTAAGAGTTTATCAAAAGCATTCCAACCTTTGTAAGCCAATTCAATTTAAGAAGCGACGTAAACTTATCCAAATTCCCCCCAAAGTAAAAAGTATGATTAAATTCGGTCGTACTGTTTTAATTTTCCGTTTAAGGAAGTCGGATTTATTTAGCTGGCAGCACTGATCGTGGTTACAAATCAATTTTGGTTTGGCAACATTACTTCGGTGCTAATTGTCTGTCTCCGAGCGTTCCCCGCATAATGAGCTTTGAAAGAAAAGCAATACATGTTACGGAAAGAAATCTCATTCCTGGAAAGATACATATTCATTTGAAAGCATGAGAATGCTTTTGATGCTAAGCATGCAGTTTGGTTTTATAGTTCAGTTGACAGCATCTGACAGGTTAGTGATGTATCCTTAAAAAAATAAGTCTATGATCGTGAGGTCGTGAGACGTCTTTTCAAAAATCGATTGAAGGTTCAGTAGAACGGTAGACATAATCTTAAATATTTTTCTGGATCAAATGTTCTTTGTTCGCGACGAAATAGTTAGTGCTTGAAGTCTATGGTATCAGATAACATCAAACATGGTCCAATTACATGAAGGAGATGGAGGAACAGTATAAAAATACCGGAAGTTTTTCTTCCAATTATATTAATAGAATCATGATAATAATTTTACGAATATTAATAGGGGTTCAGATTTGCTATTGATACAATTAAAACTGTAAGTAGGTAAAAACCTCTTTAATAATATAAGGATTTTTAAAAATGGAAGTCATAGATAACATAATGTCATGTCAGGCCTCTTTGCTTGGCTCGCTACATATTTTGAAAGTGCACCCATTTCCTGTCAGAATCCATCAACTGGACGCTAACAATCAGTAAAAAAAAAAGGTAAAAATCCATTTACGAATAAAGAGTTTCATATTCAAATCGTTGGTTGCGACGATTAGCATCCAAGATGGCGGTAAGCGGAGTCCGATTTTCGTCCAGTGATACAGTATTTCAATTTCCTGTTTAACTTATCGTAACACCGTGATCTAAGTTTGACAAATAAGTTCATTTTGACGAGTCAGTCGGTGATGGAGCGGGCAATTTATCATTTTAAAAGATTACATCCAGTAGCTACCTCATTGAAGATGCGATAAAATGAACACCTACACGTTCGTTATCTACGTGCACGCAACCAGTTTTCGAATTTTGATACGTTTTGATAATTTTATGGTATTTCAATTATTCTTAAGATCCGTTATAGTTAAACTGTTTGATGACATTTGATTAAAACTAACATTGACATAGAAAAATCGACAGAAGATAATTTTTAATATGTTTCAAAATAAATTATATATGTTCTTACAAAATTGAATAACTGTTTTTTTCGTTTGCAACACTCATAATTCGCGTGTACCTTACAGTCTATTCATCCCAACTTGTCCTATTTGGTAAACAATCTTAGGTGAGCATCAAGATGCCGGGATCAAGTCTCCAATTTGAAATGTATCACATTGAAATGTTTGTGCTACATATGTACTATTTGTACCCCGAACCAGACATTTGTACCTCTAAAGGTAAATGAAGTATGTCAAGATCTCCCTGATCCCGCCAATTTGACGTCAAAGTGGCGCGACCTTCTGAAAGCGCTACTCAGAGGCAGGTAACTCACACCCGAAAACTTAGTACTACATATGTACATGTATATACTTAGTATTCAACACAGTTGTAAGTGCCAAATTAAAGTGATGTGATTAAAACATTGGTCCCGCCAATTTGATGATTCATGTTATCGCTGAATTTATATGAACATTGTTACGACTCGCGCAAAATCAAATGTGGAAACTTAGTACGGCCTAATTACATGAACTTGTGTAGTTATCATATTCATAATTTAAGTACATCAAAAGTTATTTGTCATTCATCGTTATTTATTTTCGTACCTAGTATTTTTATAGAATTGGACAGATTTATGCAGTAATGAAACACTATACATTTGTATTTCAATGAACTCCTCCTAAACGGCTGAACCCATTTGAATGATTTTTTTGTATGCGTTTGGGTGACGCCCTAGATGGTTTAGATTTACAAATCAACCCGGCAGAGGGCGCTGCAGTCGGCACAGCAACGCGTGGCCGGGTCAGCTAGTTGTATTATAATAAACAAGCTGACCCAGCCACGCGTTGCTGTGACACAGTAATTTTATTTTTCTAAAATAAAAGATTTTTTTCTAATAATAAAAGTAGCCTAAGTTACTCCTTCTTACATCAGCTACCTGCCAATAAAACTCTCGTCAAAATCGGTCCAGCCATTTCAGAGATTAGCCGGAACAAACAGACAGACAGACAGACAAAAATTGTAAAAAATGTTATTTCGGTGTACGTACCGTATATATATTCATATGCATATAGTAAAAAACGGTTATTTCAATATTACAAACAGACACTCCAATTTTATTTATATGTATAGATATAGTAAATCAGACAACATGAAATACATTGTTCTGAACTGAAGTTAAATAGCTAAAGTACTTGTATAATAGAAATAACAGAAATAACAACGGTACAAGACCCTGACCCGAGCTAATACGGAAAAGTCATTAACATGGCCAGGGATAGAACCTGGGATCTTAGAATGCCATTAGCGGCCCGTCCCGGCTTCGCACGGGTGGATTAAATTCTTTAAATTAGTCTTTCCGAATTAAATTATCATTGGCTACTTACTTTATATTTTATTTATTTCATTTCATTACCTCTGTAGTCGGTGGCTCGTATACCAGTATTCATGGTAATCTATAATCTAAGTTCACAAATTTATTGTTTGTCTGTCCGCTCTTTTCCCATTGTATTTGCGTTACCATAGCAACGCGTTAACCGCAAGTAGTTCGTCTCCCGGACGCTAGATGACGCTAACGGAAAAACATTTAATAATAGAACAAATTTAAAGAATTTTGTCCACCTGTGCGAAGCCGGGCCGGGCCGCTAGTATGTGTATATAAATAGATCATTTCAATACATAACAAAAGGACAAACTTTTCATTCAATTTTTAGCATTTGGGGTTTGTTTTAAAATGATATAAATAACTGTCGTTTTTGTTTTACGTTTTAACAACTATTGAATTTGTAATGATTTGTAAAAAAAATAAGTCTGGTTATGTTTTCCGTTGGTATCTTTGTTAATGTTAAAATGAATGTGTTATGCGCCAAATTATTGTTATAATTGTAAGTATTTATGTACCTAATCTCATTATGTCAAACATATCTTCTTATGAGAATAAATGTATTTAAACCTAATTACCTATCAACGTCAAAAAAGGTAACTATAAAGTTAATAATAGAGCATACCTAGATGATTTTTTACATTAAAAATATTATCTGCATAAAATACAAAAAAACTCAAAAACTGTTAATTGCTTTTTATTTACACCATGTCATTATATTAACAACCTGCGCTTTCGAATTTATATTACGTACATTTTGGAAATATGGTTATTTTCATAAGTGCCTATTAATTACTCAAGTATTTTTAAATTTACTCAATCTTAAATGCCATGGATGACTTAAAACTATTACCGAACGCACTAACTTCAGACGTCAAATGCTTGCCCAACACTTGATTAAGCATAGGACTTACCATAGTATAATTCATTGCAGTAGGATATGTTGGTATATTCCAACTTTAATAAAGCTTCGTTTGGTTTGTCTTTGGAGGAGCTAGTATTAATGTACCAGTATATTAATACTCTGTGTAAAAAAAATCATTACGCACTTCCAATATTCCGAATTTATTCTGTCGTGTTCGCTTTTTTTATAATACTTCTTACATTCACACCAATTAGCCTAGCCCAAAGTAAGCACTGTAGGGCTTGTGTTATTGATACTAGGGTAACGGATAGATACACATATATGATTCATTTATAAGTAAAACGTATATAAATATATTCAAATACCCATGACTCAGGTACAAAATGTTCGTGTTTATCACACAAACATCCGCCCCTTTAGCTATCGTTGCACCAAACATTCGTTTTTACAATAGCTGTAGTCCCAACAATTTTCTGCCAAAGCCTGAATATCTTGGATATAGAACAAAACAAAAACAATAATCAATGATAAGTATTCAGAAGGTCGCATATGAAACACATGTCGAACAGTTGGAAAGATGAACTATTATGGTCACTTGCATTACTACTAATGAAAACTTGATCATTACCATGTTTTTTTCGGCTTTTATCGACGCTTATGCATACGCCATTGACACGGAAGAACTCGTGTTCTTGTTTTTGTTAATTGATAGTAAAGTTAGAATGCAGAATATGGGGTAACCCATAACAACCTTCAATCTATTCATATACCGACACTCTGTAAGTAAAGTGACTTAGGCCCGTAGTTACATATAAACTAGCTCTTAAGCCGAGAATAATAAATAATAATAGTAATACTAAACTAATAGTAACTAATGAATGTATATACCTATTGATATATATTTTATTTTTATTGATATTCGTAAGATCCAATTATTTTACAAATACATTAATAAATATATCTCTACTTTGAAATTACTTAATCAGTAATAATGTACTTCTTTCATATTGAAAGAATCAGCCAAACAGATTCGTTGGCTTGAGAAAATCCCTTTGCATCTATCTGTCTCTTTATAATATATAGTTTGATATGAACGCTTATAGTGCCAGCACCAGAAGATCCCGAAGTCTGGCAGAGCCAGGAGATGTACATCATCACGCTAACAACCAGTCAAAATAGAAAGATATTTGACACCTGGGGCAAGCTGAATTTTTTCTAGTCATATTTTTTTAAAGTTCAAAGAAATTATACTGGCTTCTTGGTTTTTATTGCATAGATTATATATTCAATTAAGGAAATTAGAATTGTTCCATATCTTGTTGGTTGAATTTTCATATGTAACGAACTTTTTAAAACAAAAAAAAACAACTTATTTTAAACTCAGGCAGCATTTGATACCAAAGTTATTAGCTATCCGGGAGAGTGCTGTTTCAATCGAGCTACTAAGAACTAAACGGATTCGTCGTATTATTCCAAGTGCTTCTAAAACTGACTACCAACGCCATCTATTCGTGTTCTTCATCTACTTAATAAAGTATTAAGGAAAAAATTATAGCTTTTAAAGATTTAAGTCAAACAACGATCCAACAATTATTGATTAAATCAAGAAAATAATTAATTGAAAACAAGTTTGTTCACTGAAGCAACGTTAGAACAAAACAAGTTAATATCAAAATTTATATTAAAGTTATCTCACTGGAAGTATAAAGGCAACTATGTCTGCGCTGCGAGCTTTTCATTGTGGTACGCCTTTGCCGAGCGTTGAAATAACGAAATAATTGCGACGCGAGGCTTTAAATCGCGGCGCGCGTCATTTGTTTATTAAAGCCTGCGCCGCAGCCTTTTAGCATAAATACACTCGGACGCGGACATGAGCCTTCAGGCATTGTAGTGACCACATAATTAATGTGACAGAGAGGCCGATCTAATCAGTTTTGGAGATCGAGTTCAAGCGGCCGGTGAGAGAAGTTTAATTGGGCGATTTTGTTACCTTTAATAACAATATGTGCCGGCAAGAGTAGAATGGCACCATCTCTTCACACGTAAGGAAGTCGTTGAAGACGACGGATGATGTTGGAAGTAAGGAAAATAATAATAATAATAACCTTATTCAAATGCACTTAAAGCCACAGTCAGTTGCGTTTAAAGAACTTGTTAGTATGTATTTGTATGAATGATCTAATTGTTCCCGTTTATTTATACTAGATGGCGCTGTAGCGCGTAGAAACACGCTATCGTATTGTTTTTGCGGGAGTACCTACGTAAAGTGTAGTTTTGCAATATTAGGATAGCGAGACACTATTGTAATAAACACACACACACACACACGCATGCACGCACGCACGCACGCAAGCACGCACGCACGCACCCACGCACACACACACACGCACACACGCACACACGCACACACACACACACACACACACACAAAGTATTGTCATAATATAATTAGGATTTGTATTGTGTAAACTTTTCTAAAAGGGAATGATATGCCGATATACCTCATAAGAAGGAAGCTCCTAATTAAAAAATAAAAAATTGCACTTAATATAAGTTGTTTTGTATCGTCCAACTTTTATCTACCATCATTCAGGACGTCTTTTAACTGACAAGAAGAATGGGCGCAAGAAACTCTCTCAGCTTTAACAGAAGTAACGACATTTACAATATAATACGTCGTCACCATACATAATACGCAAAAAAACAAAAATATTCTGTTATTACAATAATAGTTGTGTTATGATATCACTATTTCGTTGATTACAGCAAAGTCAACAAGAATTTGTTTTAAGTAAGTATCCTAGAACATTGCAATTACATAAAGGGAATGAACGACAAATTTAAGAAAGATGTATGTTAAGTATAAGTCAATAATACTGAAGGTTAAAGCAGATCCATCTCCAAAGGCAGCACCCGTTCACGAGCATGACGCATGATGCAGCCATCGCTACGCTCAACCATATCTTAGGGAACGTAACGACCCGCACCACATGCCACCACCCAAGAAATGTATTAAGAGAGCATCTCATACTCTAACTACCAGTAATAAATTAGTTTTAAAAATTAACAAATGCTAATGTTGTATGACACAACCTGTAATAAATAGTGTCATGTTGAAACGACACATATTATTTCCATGCATCGCGGTCTATTAAATAGTCACGGTATTGATAGATACGGTCATTTTTAACTTTAATTATTTATTAATAATATAAATGCAATAATAACAATATAGGTACAACGTATAATAACAATATATTGTTCAGAAAACCGAGTTAAGCAGCTCTTTGTCATGAAATTCAGAAACAACTATGGTACAACACCCAGACCGAGTTTATACGCTTATATAGTTCATTTTCAACATGGGACCTCCAAGTCGCGTTACTGGTATTCCAGCCACTCGACCACGAAGGTAGTCTTTTATTTCTATCCTTTGTGTAGTAACCAAAATATTGCACTTAGTTTGTGACTTCGCTCGCGTTTATACTACTGATAAAAAAAAATTCTATCTCTCGGAAACAGTACTTTTTTCTGGATAAAAGGTACCCATTGTACTTTTCTGTACTCCTGGTAAAGTGTATGCGAAATTTTAATGATTATCGATTGAGTAGTTAAGGCGTGAAAATGTAACAAACAATCTCACTTTCTTATTTATAATAGTAGTTAGGACTTTACGGTTTATACCTATATATATAGCCTATCATTTGCGCAATCACATGTTCTTACAATATACCAAATTCCATCGAGTTAATTCAACCCGTTATTGACTTATATAAGGACATACAGACAGACAAATTTTTTTAAAAAAAGTAAAATTGGTATCAGCGAGCCATAAAACGAATATTTATCATTTAATTTGTCCTAATAAATAAATTAACAGACACTATCTACAGATTTATACAATAGTATAGATATGGATCACTAATTCCTTTAATATATTATCATAGCTTACTTAACTCCTTTGACATTAAATAAACTTATTGTCAAAGGCAGTAAGCTTTTTCTACAAATCGAGTGAAAATTAATTACGAGGAAATTAGTTTATTTTTGTGCTCAAGAGCTGCATTTGCTCATACCGCCATCACCTTTTCTCCATCGGACATTCAGACACACTGCAGGCTACCACCCTTTCTTAGTTGCTATTCCTACCTGTCGCACAAAACGCTTTTCAATATCCTTCATAATGCGCACAGCAAAGGAGTGAAACTCCCTCCCTGCGTCTGTATTTCTGAGAACTTATAACCCGTCCATTTTCAAAGCCAGGGTGAATAAGCACCTTCTGGGTTAACTCGTTCCTTCGTGGATTCTGTCTTGGCCCCCGGGCTTGATTGGGATCAAGAGCTAACCCACCCTAAATAAAAAAAAGAGTAATTCATTTAAACTTTTAATTCCAAATACTATGAAGAAAAGAAACCGATTTCTTATGAAATTTTATACACAAGGAAGATGCATTAATCTAAAAAAATTGTGGAAAACATTTTCAAATTGTTTAATGAAAATAAAATAAAACATAATTTATTTTTCCAAAGAAATCTTGATAAATTTGAAGATTGACAGAAATATATTTTTTATGTAAATAATATAACTCTTTACATAGAAAAGTTATGTTTTAAATATATGTTTCTTCTGGTAGGATTCGAACACACTTCTTTCAGTTTCAAGTTTCAGTTAAGTTTAGAAGAATTCACCTGAGAAGATTTTTAACACTATTTGCTTATATTTAACCAAATAACTTTTTATAAAATATTTAATGTATTAAACTCCAATTTATTCTGAAATTGTAAAATACCTAAAATTTCGCATGTATTTTTTGTGTAAACATAAATATTTAGCCATCCATCACTTGAAAAAAAGAAACATAAGAGTAGAATTTAAATTAAAAAATTAAATGTAACATCTTTTTTCGTTGTAAAAGATGTTTACTTTAACCGAAATGCTTTTTGCATTCTTTAAATTATCTTTCTTTCAATTTTTATGTAAAACGTGAAATTAATACATCACCAAATGCAATCAGTAAAAAACACGCTAATTTCGGCAGTTACTGCTGAAAAGAATTAGGTACATTTCTGAAAACTTATTGAAACCACTGGCACACAAAATAGTTTATTAAATTTTTAGTTAGCAAGCTACCATATTTTTTCATTTTTATCACCCTAAAATTTAACGGTAGTGACGTAAAATAACTAAAACTAAAGTGCATGTAAATACAGTTAGTTCCTAGTATTTCTTCGTTCTCAAAGCAAAACAAACAAACCGACCAACGAGCCAAGAATCCCGATACCGAAAAGTACCAGGCGAACATAACGCTTAGAGAGGTGGTCGTACCTGCTGGCTTGTCATCCGATGCGCGCGCACACATAAATACAGTGGCGACATTCTTTGCGGCCACCGCCACTGCCGATATGCGCTCCTGGTACACCGGCGATCCGTTCTACCCGAGATTTGCTTACAAATAAATTTTTAAACGAGCGCCCGATAAATGTTATGCGTCGATAAATAAACATGGAACGCACGACTTATTTAAATGTGGAACTTCAAATTAACCGCAATTATTCGTACTTTTCTTTATAAAATAATCAAAGCTCGTATTCTTTATTTGTGGCTTGCACGATTTGTGCATTTAGCCAGTGTCAAGTAAGTATAATTGTCAGTTCTTGAGTAGTTTCTTAGGTTTCAGTAAAGATGTGGGGTTTTACTGAAACCTCCTCGTGGCCTTTGTTAAAAGAGCGCGAAAAGACACCTTCCACTGTTTTGTGTCACTTGCCAACACGCATATACAGAAACACTCAGTGGTTAATAACCCACCATTATTACACACTAATATGAACCATAAAACAAAATTGAACAAGAAAACCAAAACCATTAAAAGTGACACTTCACGCTCCCGCCAATAAGTCCTAATCAAAGCTAATATGTTTTTTTACCAGAGAGCCAATGTATTATGCAATATAGTACTCGTATATTGTCATTTCAAAAATAAACCATAGACAATGCTTTCTTAATTAATAAAATAAAACGAAAATATGTACATATATCACAATATTTAGTTCGTACACTTCCGCACAGTACACATTTGAATAAACCAATTTTTTTTTACCGTTTTTTGCGCTTAATTTATTAATATATATAACTAATTGACGTTCAATCCTGACGTTTCGACTCGTTTACAGGAGACGTGTTCACATGATGACTAAGGCAATGGTCGTCCTATATTTTCTACTACCTTTACAATATTTAAAACGGGCACGGTCCTAATGTTAAAAGTTATATTACAGTTATGATTACAGTGTGTAGTACTGAGTATATCAAATATAATTCCAAGCAAACAAATACTTTTCTAGCGAAACCTTAAGCAGACACCTACTCTACATTAAGATTCATCATTTGAAACCTTTTAATTTAACCTTTACACCTCACGATTAATACTTTATTGTGTAATTGCGATCCGTTAACGTGGCAATGAGCAGGTTGTGCGCAATACATCTATTGGTACAGTTGCAGGCATAATCAAATTTAATTCGCATCCATCACATAGAGGTGAGCCCACGCTGTGCCTACGGTGTTAGTGTGACCACGCTACTTGGAAATCATAGACTTTCTACAATAATGACGATAGTTGAATGCAGCTATAAGTTTAGTTTAGACTATTATTTAAGTTGGTATGTGACTGTTATTTACATAAATAACAACCTATGTTAACTGTCTTATATACAGACGGCAGACTACTAAGCCATGCTAATCTTAAAACCAGCATCGAATACTTAGCTTGGTCATTTATTTTTAAGTTTACAAATAATTATAAAAAATAACTTTTACATTAAATTAATAAGGCTCTTGACATTTGATGTTAATTCCTGCCCGAATTTGGAGCGGCTGTTCAGTCGTTAACATCCATCGATCCGCATTGGATCCACGTGTTAGATTATTGGAGCGGAGCGAGTGAAGCGAGCGAAGCTCCCATGGATCAGCTTCAATGTCTGCTACGCCATAACTTCCCGAGTTCTTAACCGATTTTAATATTTTTGTGTGGAATCAAATCAACAGGTTTAGGACCAGATTGTGACAGAGCCCGTATTTTAAAATTCGCAAAAATTCCCATGGTAACAAAAAAAAAAATTTAAGTTTTACGCTGCACTCCAATATATGGTGCTAGCGTAGCTTTATGCTCAGCGACTGCATCGCCTAGTAATAATAATATTTTTTACATTCACATCAATCAGCCTAGCCCAAAGTAAGCACCGTCAGACTTGTATTATGGATACTAGGGTAATATATATGATATACATACATATATGATACATAAATAAGTATTATTAATAGAAATATATATAAATACCCATGACTCAGGTACGAACGCTCGTATTTATTATACAAACATCTGCACAACGGGACTCGAACCCAGAACCGTCGCCGCTAAAGCCGAGATCGCTGCTGTTGCACTAAACAATCGGTTCGTTCACCCTTAATTTTTGTTATCCATAGGTTTAAGCCTCAGCAGTTATAATACATTGACTCCAAATTATTTCTTAAAATAGTCCGAATATGTTTAGTTCGCATACTCCCCCTACTTTAACGAGCACGATTTTTCCTACCAATCAATAAACCGATCGTTGAAGCTTTAGAACAATCGCACCGTAACATACTATTTCGCAAATGCCTTTCTGACGAACTCTTCGCTAAATGAGTAATCAAGCAAGCTTCCTTTTGTGAAACTGAGTAAGTGCAAAATGTAATTTCGCACAATTCGATTTAAATCACTAAGAACGCTCTTTATGATTTTAGTATTTTCAATTTTGAATGCTATTTCGTATGATAATTTAAAAAAAGATACTAGTATTTAAAAGAAATTATAAGTAAATTACTAATAATAGAAAAATACCAGAAAAAATCGACTTTGCTCACAAGTAAATTCTCAGGCGGAAATCGAACCCGCAACCTTTGGGTGTCCGATCCAATGTTTTCCCAATTGCACTACCGAGCTTTGTGAGCACTCGTCGAAATTTTGTAGTACCTTTCGACTTTTTACCTTGTTTTACACTTTACTCCTTTCATATTCGAAAGAAACATTTTTACAAATATTTTGAACAATCGTTTAAGATGAAACAGTAATTTAGTTTTACGATTTGAAATATTTTTGTATTTTTTATTGCTATCTTATAAGACAAATTATTTTAATAGAAAAAATCGACTCACAAGTAAATTCTCAGGCAGGAATCCAGTGAGAGTGTGAGCCGAGTTGATTTTTTCTAGTATTTTTCTATTAAAATTTATCATATAAAAATGGTATTATTATTTTATTTATATCCTCATTAAACCTGTGAATAATAATGATAAATAATGCGCACAGCAAAGAATTGGAACACACTCCCTGCGTCTAATAACCCTGAACTTATAAC
This sequence comes from Calamotropha paludella, assembly GCA_927399485.1. NCBI lineage: Eukaryota > Metazoa > Arthropoda > Insecta > Lepidoptera > Crambidae > Calamotropha > Calamotropha paludella. Next base: position 3,983,484 of record OV656822.1, read on the forward strand.
CCGTCCATTTTTAAAGACAGTGTGAATAAGCACCTTCTTGGTTTTTTTTATTACTTGTTTATTCAAATTTAGAGGTTACTGTTCCAAAATATAGTCATTTAAAAGTTTGGGTATATGTTACTTTGTCCAAGGGTTAGAGCCAGAGATACTCATTACCTAAGAGCAACAACACAGAGGAAAAGAGTTTAGATAGAAAGAGAGGCAGTAGAGATAGGGAAGGCACCTTCTGGGTTAGCTCGTTCCATCGCGGATTCTGTCTTGGCCCCCGGGCTTGATTGGGATCAAGATCAAACCCATCCTAAATAAATACAAAATAATAAATTATTATATAAGTACCGTATGGTGTCTTACAAAAGTAAAACCTCGTTATTTTTCGGGAAGGTTCATTCCAGATGTAATAATCATGTTAAAATTATTATAAGTTTGCACGTAACCACTTGTCAGTCTGCTACCACACGCCCCAACCATCTCAACAGTCTCAATGCTGCGCGAATTGTGAAAAAAATGTCGGACTTTTAGATAAAAATGCCATTTTCTTCCGTAAAGCTGCTTAAATAAAGAATCCACCACAGAATATTTGGACCTCTATAACTCAAAAATTAATCGTAATAAAAAAAACAGCAGGCCACGTGTCAATTTGAATATGGTAGCAATTGCTACCAGGAGCTGACGTGGGGTGTTGGCTATCGGTAGCAATTGCTACCGGTTACTGACAAGTGGTGACCTATGTAGTTTAAATAAAAGTAAGTGGTGTACAACAAATGATACTAATAATCACCATACATTTCCCGCACACCATGATTTAACAAAAAAAATTATGTAGTATCTAAATCTGCATAAGCAGGTACATTTTTTCATTCAGCAGATGTGGCTGGCAGAGAACAAGAGTAGTGAAAGTGAGTGTTGATGTACATCGGAAAGGGGCCCCTTAAACTTGCATCCGTGTCACAAGTCTTGGGATCTGCTCGGAGTTTCTCTTTCTGCCACAAGATGAAGTCGGCACCTGCACGATGAATCCATGGAATGCAAAGTCTCATAGGTATAAGCATTTTTCAGAATTGGTCTTGCACTAAGGTCACATACGGTCTACCGTATGTGTATGATGATTACTTCCAGTATCATTAATTCTCCTTAATTATGAAGGTTTTGTGCTATTCATCTCTTCCAGACACAACGAGGCTAAAAAATATTTTTATGCTTTTAATTTTAATTTTCATCTGGACTGAATCCTTCCCAAATTGGAGCACTTTTCCACGCCTGGCAAGCAGGTTGGAGGTAGTACATTAACAAAATGAAATATTAAGAACACAAATTTGTGTGACATTACAAACACATGCATTTTTGAAGTTAAACTTCTTTTTGGCGCTTTGAGGATTTAGTTTTTCATGTAACGGAAGTCGCGCACGCAGCATGCAACGAAACAACGACACCATGAAGTTAGCTGTTAAAATGTATAGGCTAACTTAAAAAAATAATAAAAAAAAATAACTTTTGCCGCGCGTACATAAGTATTTTACATAATATACAAGTAATTAAAGGTATTACGCAAAAAACCATTGCCAAGACTTAGGACGTGCAGAGGCGTTCAGTACGCGTGGAATCCAATTTTATCACCTCATAACTTTTGGTTCTTCTCTATAAACCACGGTCATTATGCTACATAGTTCATTATAGTACTTTTTCTTTTAATGTCGTGATATGTTTTTGAATAACTTACAACATTCTTCTTAAATAGGGTTATAAATGCAAAAAGTTTTTTTTAAATGCATGAGTAATTTTAGAGAATAGCCTGTTAAACAACCAAAACTGTCCAGCTTTACTATTATAATTTCTAATCAGAGAAGTGGATAAAGCCTATAAGCGTGACTATGCCAATTTTAGTTTTATATCCAATATTTTAAGGTTCATGAAAATATATTGGAATTAAAATACCTGTAATAATATTTACTGTTTCCTTAAACTTGTACGATTCAGCGATAAGAACTCCGCAAATGCTAGATCAGCGAGTGGACCAGACTCGCACCACACACGTCGGCGCGTGAGGGTTTGAGTCCGGATCGCACAGCGCCATCTCTCGCGGGCGGTACGCGTCACGAGCGGTGACGTCATCGCCGCGGGCGCGCGCTGATTGAGCGATGAACTTTGAAGGCCTGCGCCTGCGTCGATCATTGCTGCGTTATTACAGTGTGAGGGATTATCCATTCAGGTTTCTGTGTACAGGGTGTTATGTTGATAAATTAAACAAAACTTTTATTATGTTTTACAATTTTTTTGTTTGAACGTTTAAAGTCGTGAATTATGTTTATCGTTTTTAGATTTCTATTCCATCTAATAACATTTAGGCAGTATCCGAAATAATTATACGATATATTAATCTAGTTGGAACTGGCAACTTAAAATTTCATCTATAAATCTTTGAACAAAAATTCAGTTAAAATTATGATTTAATTTAATATTTACTAGTTCTTAGTAATTTTAATTTAATAAAAACTATATTTTTATTCAAAAAAGAACGTATTTAAATTTATAGTTAAAAATATATCTAGCTTTTTTAAATACCCATATAGCATTTAACATATCTAGTTAGCAAAAAGCAAACGAAGTGACCTTTCCCACGATAAATGTTTGAACACAAAATAAAAAGAAATTTTAGAACACCTTTTACAAATTTCGCCGTTACAACGTCTCAGGGCTCTTATTAATAACATGACGAGAGCTGTACCGAATCTGATCGAACTCTAGCCCAGTGGGCGTTGATCCTGGCTGCGCTAAGCAAATATTGAGAGTATTATATTAACTTTACTTTAGGGATCCTTTACGAAAGAATAAACGCATATAAATATTTGAAAAACAAAGTTATTACCAAGACTTTAAGGTTTTTTCTCACTCGTCCCAAATCTCATAAAGTTTTTTATTTTACGTTTTTTTCTGTATTCTATGAGACTTTCTTTCTATACGTTCTTCTCACGAAACCATTTCAATGGTTTGTCTGCCAGTAAAGAGCACACTATATATATATATATATATATATATATATATATATATATATATATATATATATATATATATCGACGGCGAAGTGCCAATACCTCCTAACTGAAATTCGTCAAAAAAATCACTTTTTTGTCATTTCGAATTAAAATTCGTTATTTGCATGTTTTAATGAAATTTCCTAAACTTATTTTCAGTTGCAAGCGCATCATGTTAAAATATAAATAAACAAATTTTACACTAATCATTAAGTTGTAAAGAAAATAAACATTTTTTTCAACTTGTGTATTATTTTGAAATTAGCAGTTAGGTGTTATTGGCACTTCGGAGTCACACACACATATATACAACTTATAACGAAGTATTGAAAGTAACGCGCAATTCTGACATACACTCATATAACTACAAAAAATGTCTAGGGCATGTTTTGTTTTTCTAAGAATATTTTCTTGTGGAAGTGCATTCAACAAATGTACTTGGAAGGATATTTTGTCGTATGGATGACCAAAAAACTCTCAAGCTTCCCCCTGCCTTTAAGACGTCGAGGCTACGTGCTTCAGCACTCCGCACTTCGCCCGCATGGTGACTTATATTTCATTCTCCCTATAATGTCCCAGTCCAATGCTGGGTAATGATAAGCTAATGATGATCACAAAATGGACCGTCAAGGACTTGCTGCGTTATATATTTATCTTTGCAATAAATATTTTAAAATTGACCGTTTTTGTTGCCTTGCGGCATTCTCTACTCGTCTACCGATATAGATGTAAATGCTAAGTTAACAGTTATTACACCCATCAACTGTATTAAACCCGTATCCGTACTGGCCTCCAGTCATAACCTTCCTTAAGGCGTTTTTCAGCCAAAAGAAAGAATACAGAAAAAATAACATAAAATAAAATTAAAAAAAAACTTACAACATTAGGGACAGTGAAAAAATCTTTGAGAATGGTTTATTTTTCATATTTTTTGTGTGCTTTTATCCCCAACATGGCTCTCGGAAGTCAGAACTACAAGATTTAAACATAATGTTATTTAGAATAAAAGACGTATTGTGAAGTTGTTTAAGAATTAAATATCTATTTGTTATGAACTAAAATGGAAATAAACATAACTAAAATGTACTTCAAATAACTTCTTTTGAATCGTCCAACATTTTTTACTTACCACCTTGATGCTTTAACTGACATGAAGAACCAGCGCAAGAAACTCCTCTACTTTAACAGAAGTAATGACATTTACAATATAATACATCACGTTAAGTCACCTTAAATAAAGAACACAAAACAATATTATTATATTAACATTGCAATGGCAGTTTTATTATAAAGTAAAGAAATACTGGTGTTATGCTTATAATTTCCTTATTTTTAGTTTAGTAATTAATTAATTAAACAAATAAAGATTCTCATATTTCCATGGCTCTGCTTTACAGAATCAAAGTTGGCCCTTACCTCTCAATACCTTATTGAATAATCCAAGCGAGATCACAGATAACACCCACTCGCTACAAATTAATATTTTGCCTCACGAATTAATATAATTTGCGGTAATAACTCAATTTTTTATCTTTTTTAGGTTTCGTGTGGGAACAACTTATGATGTTTTGAGTTCAAATACTTAGACGGTCTGTTACTTTTTCGATTGATCAGTTGTATAATATATTTTTGCGATTCCCGCTTTGAAAGAAGCAAGAAAGTTACATTACACAAAAAGAAACTAAAAATTTTAGCTAAAAAAAAGGCGTAACTAATTTTTACACCGTTGTTCTACTAGTATGATCTAAAAACAAAGTAAAATTTTCTTATGGTTTTATTCAGCGTTATAGTGGGCATTGACGATCAGTTTTTCGTAAAACTGTGGCGTCACTCCAAATGGTTTTAGGCTAACTCGATTTCCGCATTCACTGGCGTCACTCCGGCTCTTCAGTTTTCAATCGGCCGGGATGTTAGGAAGTGTGCGCGGGAGTCTCGTCCCTTGTGGGTCGGGGGTCGGTCGGGGGGTGTGGTTTATTCCTTCCCTCACCGAAAGGGGGCCATCGGCTGTCGGGGCGGGAGACCGGCAGTCGCATTGCACTTGGCCCTCAGGCGTGCGGGGTGTTCAGGGCGTCACGGTTCACCCCGTTGCTCCGTCCCTCACGGAGCATAGGCGAGGTCCGCCCACGAGCGCGGACCCACACTGGAGCGGGTTGCGGTCGATTCCGGCCAAGGGCCCCGCGACCCGCTCCAATGGGTATTGGGACGCCGTAGTTTTTAATGGGTAGGCCTCCAAGCCTTTACCGGGCACTCGGCCGGGTAGAGGCATGGAGGAGAGTCCCACATATCCACCGTGTTCTCCCGACACGGTGGAATGCCTAATGCATTTTCTACGAAAACAAAAAAAAAAAAAAAAAGGAAGTGTACTACCTGTTTGTGTTGGATTGACAATCATATACTCACGATCAGTTAGGCGCGACGCGCCGAGTTGGATTTATGATGAATCTCGGGAATACGTGGCGCGTCGTCAGTTAAAGCTCTGGAATGATGATTCGACACTCACGATCAAATTTTGGATTGACGTCAGTTCAACTGATGCGAAAAACTGACCGTCAATTCGCAGCTTTATACAGATCATACTTTTTCGGAAGTATAAAGACGTTTACCCTAATGACATAAAAATTAACAGCAATAAAGTGAAAAAACTTTTAGATAGCGTTTCTGCATTAATATTAAGTCATGTTAAAATTTTTACGACTTTATTCGTTTGGGCCGTCGATATATTTTTAAGATTCCGCGTGTTAAAGTCCTGTAGTGTGTGTACAATATACTAACACTCGTGCATCTCTTCCCTTACAACCTTATGCTTATACTACTAAAGTCCTTGCAGTCACATCTTTTAAGGCATATTAAACCTTGAGTTATTTAGTGCCTCGGAAGGCTTTAAGGCTTCCGGCTCCCAGCAATCCTCACTGGACCTGTGTGGTGTCTTATAGTCCATTCTGCCTTCGTATTGGTATCACCAAAGCGACAAACAACCAGAAATATCAGGGACTATGATATTAAAATTGTCTCAAACTGTGCATCCGTGCTTTAAGTCCTAAAAAAGAATAACATAACCTCAACTCTTATATTGAAATTCCACGACATACTCCAATCCATTGCAATTAATAATAGGGTAACTATGCGATGGATAAAGGGACACAGCAATTCGCTGGGAAACAATACAGCAGATGAACTAACCAAAAAGCGGCTTAAATACAACGTGTACAACAGTTTACGGACCGTAACCGCTACTGCCCATACCCACTGCCCAAATAAAAACATGGCTACGTCTGAAAATATGATCACTGATGAATGAAAAAACTAAGAAGGTTTTTGACAAACAAAGAATGTAATTCCGGAACCTTATAAAAAGCTTGCCCACAATATCATCAGATTAATTAGGGACAAGGTCCATAAAGTTATTAATACAATATCTAGTCATTGTTCTCTAATCAAGCACCTATCTGTAATACGTGTGACAGATAGCCCTCTGTGCAGAAGTTGCATGGAGGCAGAAGAAACTCCACAGCATGTACTTAAAGAATGTACAAGTTTGGCAGATCAACGGGCAAAGCTTTCGCCAGCATCTCTCCCGGAAGTTTGCAGTAGCCTGAAAAGACTGCTAGCATTCTGGGACGAACTGGGTTGGCTGGAGTAAGAGGAAAAACCCGAAACATACACAATGGACCAATCTTGAGGCTGAAAATGCTAATCATAATAACTCTCCCATACGATGTCCCAGCTTTGGGCGTAATAATAAGCTAATGACTATGAAAAAATCAATGAGTTGCCGCGTCCATTTTCTTTGACATTTATTATTTATTCTTTACTGCAACTCATATAAAAAGCGGACTTAATGTCTTTTATGCATTTTGTGCCAGTTAACCGGTATATTTGACAAACCCGCATTTTTTTCTAAGGCTGTAAGTAGGTGCGCTGTGGGAGCATGATAGTTGCATTAGTGAGTTTAACTCGATCCCAAGATGATGATACATCGTAGGGCTGTGCAGCTGCCATGGATCAGTTCAGTACACTTTGTTAACAAAGTTTTTAATTTGTTAATCAGTTAATGTTTTCAATTTGTTTTATGGTCTTTTATTTGAACTATATGTAGAACGAGGCAGACTTTAATTAAGGCGTCACTTTGAAATGTGTCTTATAAACAGGCATATGCCTCTTTTAAGTGAAGCTCTTGTTGGTTATACAATAAAGTAATAAACAAAAATAAGCTGACTAAAAAACAACGACTTCTGTGGTCGAGTGGTTCGCATAACCATTTTCATGGTAAAACCACTCCTAGATCACGAGTTCGATCCAGGGCCGGATCAAGAAAACGAACTTTCTATATTATCTCGTGTCTGGGTGTTGCGATACCGTCTTTATTTCTGAATTACATAACACAAGTGCTTAAGCTTCTTAATTTGAGTTTAAAATAATGGATCTGATGTTGTCTAATATTTATTTATTTAATATTCGTTTGATTTTTACTTAATAATGCGGAAACGAATGAACAAGTTTAAATACAATTTAGCACAATATATCTTTATATATATAATTCTACTGTACGTGTGTATGTCACTGAACTCCTCCTAAACGGTTGGACCGATTTGAATGAATTTTTGGATGGATGGTTTAGATTCACAAATCAGCCCGGTAGATGGCGCTGCAGTCGGCACAGCAACGCGTGGCCGGGTCAGCTAGTATATATATATATGCAAAACTAGCCCATCATATGCCAAATGCATGGTATACCAATAAAAGATGAAGATAAAAGCAATAAAAAATGTTACTAGTGCATATTTGACTTCACACAGGCCCATCGTATGGTTTTGGTATACAGTCTACTTGAGTTACAGTCGACAGACCAAGACAAATGCCAGCAGGTCTACCTAGTGACATGTGTCGTTGTCTGTCGGTGCCCTTGGTCTAAGTCACCTGTCATAGACCGAACTCATACCGAAAGAGGTAAAGCAGAATACTCAAAGCTAATACTTGCAAAAACTTAAGTAAAACACATTTATTATATACTAGCTTTTACCCGCGGCTTCGCCCGAATTTTTTAGTCTTTTTTTTAATAAAAAGTATCCTATGTTACTTCTAATACCTCCAAGAATATATGTACGAAGTTTCATGATGATCGGTTTAGTAGTTTTTGCGTGAAAGCATGACAAACAAACTTACATTCACATTTATAATATTAGTAGGATTTTTTGTGATTTCAGTACAAAAAGAAAATTTTCTAGACAAAATTCAACTTGTACCAGGTGGAACTTGAACCCACAACTTTTAGCTATCCGGAAGAGTGCCTCCAATTCACCTTTCGAAACCTAACAGACCCGTTGAAATTTAACGAGTTTTTCTTAAGTTGAACCACCAGCGCCATCTTGTCGTATTCTAGGTAACTACTTGTTGGAATGTAACTTTTCCAAAAACCAAAAAATCAATAATAATGAAACTGCTATGTAATTATCATATTCAAACATAGAACTGCTAGATTTTTATGTTTCAAAAATGTACACGAGAACCGATGACTATATATTTTCTGATATCATTTTCATATTTTTATTTATGTTCGACCCTGACGTTTCCATATGAAAAATAGTTCAACAGACTGGTTTTAAAAATGTATGAGGATGATCTTTTTTTTCTCCTTTTTTAAAAAAAAAACACGTCAAAAGAATCGCTCTTGCTAAGCCAATTTCCGTTTTTGTAAATTTAGATTAATTTTAGAATCCAGGAACAAGAGAATGAGTTGATTTATCTGTTTAATTTCTTTGAATGGAGTCTCCCCACTTTATGGTACGATAAAAGACATCACTCAAAATTCAGAACGTATTTTAGTAAGACTCCAAAAAAGAGTCCTAAGATTATAACATAAAAACTCAACCCTTTCCAACACTAATTAATGGTTTTAAAGTAACCCTTTTTTTCAAATATGTATATCTGTAGCGACTCCCAATGAAGTATTAAATTAATTATTTTAGTATATTTAGTTCTTACACTTCCGCGCAAATTACGCATTTAAATAAAGCAACTTTTTACGGTTTTTTTACGCATAATTTATATTTAATCCTGACCTTTCCATTATAGGAGCCGTGACACGTGCCAAAATGCGTAAAAAACCGTAAAAAGTTGCTTTATTTAATTGTTTTAGTTTTTTGTCTGTCTGTTTGGTCCGGCTAATAACAGAATTTCACTGGTAAATAGCCAGTAACTTAGACTACTTCAATTGCATGTTCAGCAAAAACTGCTTAACAAAAAATTGGAAAGTTTTTTTTTTACATTCTGTTACTTTATTTAACGGTAACAGCAAATAATAAATAATAATAGTAAATAAATTAACATAATTTAACAAAAAAGTAGCAACAATCGGGTTTCGTACTAAAAATTGTTTTGGATATAAATCTAGCAAATAAATAATTCAGTAACTAATAATATAATGAATGGCATCATAATTTATGCAAAACTTCCCACAATTTCTCAATCCCTAAGTTCTCAGCCTACCAAAGAACTAAATTTACTGCCTACTACTGCCATCTATTGCATGGACCGAGAACTCCGTTGTAGTAACGTTCCGTATCACAATTTCTTGATTTACACCTTAAATTGATTCTTAGTATTTACTTTACAATGTCATAATCAAATAATTTGTTTCTAGATTTAACACGAATTCTATATGAATAAGTAATCAAAATTTAAATTATCAACAAATTTTCTTCAAGATAAAAAACAAGAAAAATATAACGGAACGGCAATTTCCTTATGTCAACGCAAACGAAACTATGTCAAAATTAATTCTAAATTTTGTGTAAAAACAACAACAGTTCTTTTAACAATTTATGTTTACAAATCCATGTGCTCCCTTTATTTCGACGTGCAATAAACGGATAGCAAAATGGCAGAAAAGTGAGTGAATTTCTCATAGAAACGGAGTGATAATTTTCTATTCATAGCATTGCCCTGTTTATCAAAAAACTAGTTTTAAACATAGGAATTTAGTTTGATATTTGTTTCCGTGTGCAAACAAAGCCTTTAACATTTTTTTACAGTTGTGTTAGTGCTTTCAATTTGTAATTAACTTTGAGGTCACGTTCCGTGTTATCAACGTACTTAATATTTGTTCCGCATTAGAGAACACATTCATTGGACAAGGGGATATAGGCAGCGTCAATTGTTGTGCCTATTTAACGTTATCCAAAACAATTTTTGCCTGCAGATGTCCTGCATATTACCTGAAATTCAAGTACGAGTTTTTAAAGCGTGTTTTGCAAGTTTGTATTATCTGTCTGTTTATCAATTCCGCGAGGTCATTTTATTACTAGAGAATTTATCAACATATTTATATTTTGGTATTCCAATCAGAAACATAAGCATTTTTCAAGTTACACACAGTCTTCCTATCAATAATGTGGAGTACATTTTTTTTACTTTTCCACAGATAATAGTTATTGCAAAAATCTGTTATTTTATCTCAAAGAGTTTTTAATTAAACCCTAATAGATTATTTTTATTTTATTATATTACCTTGTTTCTAATTTTTGTTTTTTTGGTTTCTAATAATGTGCAATACATTTTTTTTGTATCCACAGTTATCTGTGGTAGTTACAAAAAAAATACATACATTATTACTTAAATGTTTATCAATGTTAATAGCTAATTATAAAAACAGGTTCTATTATAAATTGCGTAGTTGTATAATTATGGATCATTTAAAATGTTAAACTGATCATAATAATAATTACTTATAGTGGTACATTATATGATAAATAAAAATTTTATTCTAGATTGATTTAAGGCATCAAAGATATGGCAGAATACTTTTCTGTAGTTCTCTTTACCACAGAACAGTAAAATATTATCTGTTATGTCAAGTTCAAAAGTTGTTTAAGAATTATCAACAATTTTAAATGCCAAAGTTTAATATATAAGTAACAGTATTATATCTTCTGTTTAGTAACTGCTTTTTACTTTTGGAAGTGACACACTAAATAAGAATGATGTTCTAATAAGAAAATTTGCAAAATTTGCACAGTTATCTTTAGATTATTAATGCAGCATGCAGCAGCAGGACAGGTATTCCCTTTAGAGTGAAACATTGTTTTTTTTATTAAACAACATACATACATAGTCTTTATCACCGAAATAAACCCAGAACCTCAGAGTGGCATTACCATGAAAACCGGTGCACAAACAACTCGACTACAGAGGTCATCGTAGTTGTTATTATTAAGAAAATAGGCCATAACTGCACTCTCCAGCTCAGTGGGTTGAGCTGGACACTAAAGATTGCAGATCCAGTGGGGATTAGTGGCCATGCCTGCTGAAGCAAGGAGGAAAAAGTCAAGTCAATAATTGTTAGTCATCCATTCAAAGAGCGGTCCATATAGAAGCTTCTTAAAACCCCTGCAATAATATACTGATATATACTATATTAACCACTAGGCTATAGAGGTCTTCATATTCTATATAGACGACTGTTTGTTGCAACGGTGGAGATCCTGCCTTTCCCACCGACGGTCCTGAGTTCGAATCCTGGAAAGGGCAGATGTTTGTATGGTGAATAAGAGTATTTTTACCTGAGTCATGGGTGTTTATATACATTTCTATTAATATTACGTATTTGTGTCTATTCGTTACCCTAGTATCCATAACATAAACCTTATAGTAGGTACTTTGGGCTATGCTAATTGGTGTGAATGTAAAATATTTCTTACATTCACACCAATTAGCATAGCCTATTTATATTTATAGCATATTTATATTATTATTAAAATTATACTATGTTTGATTTCTAAGTCTCAATATTGTCAATCATCATTTGTTATTGTTTGATAACATTGAAAAAGTTCACAAACTAATCTTTTTATGCGGTTCAGCATTATCTCTTATCAGCCACACTTATCGGTTATCGGTGTCACAAGTTTTTACTGAATAAATTATGTAAGTTTAATATAGAATTAGCTAATAAGTTTTGCCTTATAGTTGTAAAATAATATTGATTCATAAATGCAACAATTTTATATGTCTTATATCAACAACATTATCATGTTTTAGAAAAAAATATTGAAATTGTTCCAGATACTGAATAAAATCAATCTAGAGTGTTACCATTTTTGCTCTAACTTTTAAAATAATAACATTTTTTTTGAATATCATTGTGAATTTATTGTCCTTATAAATTGGCCCTTTACTTATCAATAGAAACGTAAAAGCTACCTTTGACAGTTATCTACCACATGAAAATATAAATGCTAAGACCGCATCACCAGACATTTACTCAATTTACAGTGGAAAAATAAGAAATGTATTAAATTTGAGTAAATATAACATAATTAATTGCTTATAAATTAATTATAACAATAAAACAGTTAATTTGCATGATCATTTCTTTAATAATTATTAAAGAATAATTTAATAATTTCATTACCTCTATTATTTTTATGAGTACATATTTACATTTTTAACCCCTGTTTTTATATATTCATTTTAGATAAAAATATGGGTTACCTAAATAGGTAATAGAAATCTATTATATAATTTATTAATCGAATTAATTAATAGAATCTTTCAATTGAACAGAATAACTTTTTTGTCTTTGCCTCTAACTAAAAAATAAAAAATCTGTCAGCCTACGTAAGAGTTGTCATTGTTATCTAAATGACGTTTCTCACAGTGAGGCAAAGGAAAAGAATTTATTCTGCCATAACATTGCAAATCTAAAAAAAGTTAAACATTTTAAACTATAAACACCGGGACGATAAAACAAGGGGACTGTATATAACAAATTTAGTCAATCCCTTGAACATCACAATTTATCTAAACATTAAATTAAACAAAATAATCGCATTATTTATCTGATACAATGGTATTGGTGTTTATGGTATTCATTTAATGTAAGCACAGCAAAATAAAGTATAAATATTTCCAGGTCCGGTGAAGCATCTCCCAGTGAGGCAGCTGCAACTCCCAGCAGCGAGGACAGACAAGCTGGCAACTGGTGGGACAGTTGGATAAGCTCTGCAAAAACGAAGGTATGATATACTAATAGGATAATTATTAAATAGAGTTTATTAATTATTGTAAACGATCACGCTCAGGTATCCCAAATTCCATAGTGGGACAATTTTGAGCTCTTTTTGGTAGACTGGAAACTTAAAATTGGTCTAGTTAACTATTACTATCCCCTCATTTTGACAGAATATTGTAATGCATAATTTTTAAAAATATGCATAATTTTATAGAACTTGCTAGCAGGTAATGGATATGTTGTACCCTCGTTGTACCTACAATGTATATCAAATTATACCTTTTAATTTCATGCCAAAGTTAATAAAATAAATTATTTAAAAAATATTAATTTTAAGTTCTATTCGAGGTATAAAGAAAATAATTATTCGGGTATACATTTTTTTATTGTCTTTTTTATCGATAAAAATCAAAGAAACTACTTTACAAAATTATCTTAACGCCTTTATTTTATTTACAATGATTTATTAAAATATATAATAACAGTCATCATGTAGACCATACATTAGACGCTGTATAGCCATCCCACATAGACTATACATAAAAATCTTACGCTTTTTGTTTAACGCTACGGAAGTTTTTTCCCGGCTAGGGTACCCCTCCGCAACGCGCCATAAGGAACTTTGTTTCAAAACATTATAAGAAAGTAATCTCACTACCATTTAATCTAAGTCTGCTGCTATAACAACTGCTGTTTATAACACTGTTGTGTTCTGGCAGTTTGAAGTGGAATAGCCCGTTTCCGTGGTTGAATATTCCGAGTGTAAATGTAAATAACTTTATTCACTTAAAATAAGGTTTTGATCTTCCAACATTTTTTACCTATCAACCATTCAGGACGTCTTTTAACTAACAAGAAAACATGCGCAAGAAATCAACTTTAACATAATTAATGAAATATTTTATTTGCATCAATTTTGGGTATAAAATTTGGTGCTCATAGACATCAGATTCCATCAAAATCTACTTATAACTAATCATGCAAATAAATTGGATTAGCATATCACATTGATTATTAATTGATATGTCATAAAATGAATATAAGTGTAATAATTAAAATTAAAATAAATTTTAATTAAATGAAACCATTTTACCGGAAAAACGACGCGTTTAACTATGTTTATTTTTTATATTCCTTTACAGGAGCCGTGATCACAGGAATTAGAAAATCACGGCTCCTGTCAACAGTCCTGGAAACGTCAGGATTAAATATATAAAAAAATAGACTCTTCATTAATCTGGCGTAGAATTAATAGAAAATATCAAAATAATAAAAAGATACAAATATATTTACAATAATAATATTTTTTGACGTGATAACGTCTTATAAATCGATGAACACCGGCTGCACGCACGAAAAAGTGTGACGTTCCGTATGGGCCGAGCGTGCAAGCGAAAGCGCGGAACAAGCGATAGAGAGGCACGATCGGCCTAAGCGTTCCACTTATGGCGCATCTATCTCTCTTCCACTTCATGAAGTGAAAAGTTAATGTGGTTTCCATTGTTAATTACAACAATTTAATGGTAATTTATCGAAAAAAAAATTCAATTAACTCCTTTGTATATACAAAATAATCATAATTCAATTCATAAAAGTATGCAATTTTTCATTAATGTTTTCTCATGACGCTATAACGTAATTTTTTTATTTAAAAACTCTTGGACCGAGTAAAAGCAATTTTCTGTCAGGTATTTATACAGTGCTCTTTTGTATAGCAACCCATTCAACTGCCGCAAATTTATCAGACAAGGCATTAAATAAATTTGACAGCCATTGAGCACACGTTATTGTCTGTTAAACTAGTATGTTTTTGTTTGGTCTACGGCGAAAAAAAGATTGGCATTTGTTTTCTTTTTAGCAAAATATCTATATTGTCCTTTACAAAACTAGGAGGACCATCCGGAAAGTAATATCCGTTTGCGAAGTGCGGAGCGCTGGCGTATAGATTAGCCTCCGGATAGGTTCTAACACGTTCCGTTTTAAACAATGTTACCCGTCACCAGTGTCGGAGCCTTTAATGGTTTCACACCATGTATACCACACCACCATATGGTATTTTTTTATCGACAAATTGCCCCTCAAATTTGGTTTTTCTCTTACGGCTGCCATTTTGTTTTCTTGGTAACCAAGACCTGGTTTCTCATACTAATTCAACCACCAATGCTCATGTAAATGTCCTATCAACATAAAAAGGTGTCATTTGATAGCTAAACATGTAGACAACAGTTACACAGCCATCATGTTTCAATTGCCATGGGATAAAAAATATAAAAAAATAATTAAAGAAAAACAAATAGATTCTTTTTTGTGTATTTTTTTAATTATCGACTTTTTGAGAAAAACCAAATTTGAGGGGCAATTTGTCGATCAAAAATGCCATATTTCACACCATTAAAGACTTCGACATTGGTGACGGGATACATTGTATAAGCTATCTATAGACAAACTTGTGTCTCGCTGGTATTGACCGTGTCTATGTAAGTGTTAATAAAGTTCAAGAAAATAGAAAACGCTGCCAGTTGTGAAGGAACTTCGGGTTTTAAAAAGTTCTAAATTGTTTTTTACAAAATTTGCCACTTCATATATATATAAGCATGGAAGGGGCAATATGCCCAGAGATTTAAATAGAGGCTTGCAAGACTCACGGGGTGATAAGCCACATATTGCCCTTACACATTTCTTTTGAGTTCTACATAACTTATCAGTATCTGTTGAGTTTCCCCAAATTAAAATTGCGTATCTCAGCATAGACGAAACGTAGCCATGATATGCAGCTAGTGTTGTTGAAATTGCACAAGTCTCTCTCAGCCTATTTAATACGAACACATAGCGGTTTGCCAAAACAATAAGGTTGAACTTTACTCGCATTCTTAAATGTAGCAAAGTTCAACTTTACGCTATTAGTAATAAAAGTCTTGAGCGAACTGCATCGAGCCATAAATTGTCAGGGTAGACCGTCATGACATTAAATTAACACCAATTAGCCTAGTCCAAAGGAAGCAATGTAACTTGTGTTATGGATGCTAGGGTATTGAATAGACATATTTAATAATATAAGATATATAAATAAATAAATATTTTTCTTACATTCACACCAATTAAGCCTAGCCCAAAGTAAGCACTATAAGGCTTGTGTTATGGATACTAGGGTAACAGATAGACATACATATATGATACATAGATATGTAATATTCATAGAAATATATAAAAACACCCATGACTCAGGTACAAATGCTCGTATTCATCATACAAACATTTGCCCCTTCCGGGATTTGAACCCGGGACCGTCGGTGCGAAAGGCAGGATCGCTACCGTTGCACCAAACGGTCGTCAAAAACGGTCGATATGTAATATTTATAGAAATATATAAATAAGCCCATGACTCAGGTACAATTGCTCGTATTCATCACACAATCATTTGCCCCTTCCGGGACTCGTATCCGGGACCATCATTGAGAATAGCAGGATCGCTACTGTTGCACTAAACTGTAAATCTGAAACATTGAAAATTGAAAATTTTCGTTGAACTATATAGCCGTGTGTAGTATGAATGTAAGAAATATTGTTATTATTAGTATTTGAGAAAGAAATATATATTTTTATTAAATATTAATTATATTATCATATCTTAAAAGCATGATTTTAATATATTCGTTTTTAACAAAGACAAGTTTGCATTTCAGTACTCACAATATTTTAATGAGGTTATACATATATGGAACAGTTTTATTTGAGGTAAAGATACAAGCTGAGTAAATTAAAAACAGTTGTTCGTAAATTCAGCACCTATATTTTGTTAACTAACTTTTGAGTTTTTAATATGAGATATAAAAAATATAAAGCCTGAAAATGACAATCAAAACACAGTTGTAGTAATGCATTGTTTAGAACCAAAGACAAAGTAATCTTTAAATCTTATCTTATAGCTACTAGCTGACCCAGCCACGCATTGCTGTGGCACAGTAATTTTATTTTTCTAAAATAAAAGTAGCCTAAGTTACTCCTTATTACATCAGCTACTACAGATTAGCCGGAACAAACAGACAGACAGCCATAAATTGTAAAAAATGTTATGTTGGTGTATGTACCGTATATATATTTATATACATGTAGTAAAAAACGGTTATTTCAATATTACAAACAGACACTCCAATTTTATATATATGTATAAATAACCCGCGGCTTCGCTCGCGTTAACGTAGACTACCGATTCAAAATTATTTTTCAATTCCTTAGAAAGAGTACTTTTTTCCTGGTTAAAGGTACCCTATGTACTTTTCTGTACCTCTGTCAAAGTGTATGCGAAATTTCATGATGAGCGATTGCTTAATTAAGGCGCGAAAGTGTTACAAACGAACTCACTTTCGTATTAATAATATTAGTTAGGTCTAAAATATTTTTACCTGTATGATATGTAGCCTATCATTTGCGCAATTACATATGCTTAGCATGTACCAAATTTCATCAAAATCGGTTAACCCGTTCTTGACTTATTGTCAAACAGACAAACAAAATTAAAAAAAATAGTAGAATTTCTAGCAGTTTGTCATATAATATAACGAATATTTATCATAAAATTTAGTCGAAAAAAATAAATGTCCAGACAGAACTTACAGATATATACATATAGTAGTATAGATGGCATTGTGAATATTATAAAATTGAATATTATAAAATATATATATATGTATAGATATGTTTGCTTGGACTAGCCTAGCTTTAAAGTCATCGTATTTTTAATAAACACGAAACTCAAAGATAAATTATTATAATAGAAAAATACTAGAAAAAATCCACTCAGCTCACAAGTGAATTCTCAGGAAGGAATCGAACCCGCAACCTTTGGAAGTCCGGTCCAATGCTCTCCCAATTGAGCTACCTAGCCTTGTGAACACTCGTCGAAATTTTCTAGTTTACGATTTCATCGAATGAGAGGAACATCCTCTCGTATTTCTAGCATTGAAAAATGCAAAAAATATATAAAACGAAACGAAAAGTTATACCTTCATCATCAAAACCTCCAATGCAAAAATTCAATTTCCTTCACAATTGTGGACAGAACCCGTTTAAAACTAATGTCATGAAAATGTCATGTTATACTTGTTGTTTATTGTACATTTGTGCAATTACTACGACCTAAGGTCATTGCCTTCTGGGAGAGTTGACGACTGACTCATATTGCTAATGCGATATTATACTTGATGTATTGGTTGGGAATATTAGCTGCCAAGTTTCTGGTACAAATGGAAAGTAGACCTTATGTCGTTGAAATAGCTGTTATTTAATCAGTGCTTGATATTGGTTGGTACAAGAATCTAGTTAGACTGAACATTAATATTTTAACTCAGATCCCTATTTCCAACCAGATGACCAAACTATAACCGACATTTATTACCAAAAACTTATTTTATTCGAATAAACTTAGTTACTGATTAAAATACCGACTTGCATCTTTTCGCTCTTGATCCCAGTCAAGCCTTTGCCCTTTTTATACAAGGGAAAATGCTCCGCTGGTGAACGGGGAACGAGGAGGAAGTTTGATAGTACTCTCCTCAACCTCTCTACTTGTCAGGTTTGGTGGATATCCACCAAAAACCCGTGTATGTTCCGCCAAGATCCGTAGGTGCCTAAAACAAAACAAACAAAACAAAATAAACATATTTTTTTTTTTTATTTATTAATTAAACAGATCACCAACAAGGTTGCACTAATACAATCACAAAACACATACAAACATAATAACTACTTGATCAAGTGAAACCTCAATTAGAGGCGACAACGGCATGCGATATACAAAATAAAAGCAATTGCATTACAATTACACAGATTCACATGGTTACAGGTTATAGACTGGTAAGAATTCTATAATTATATAAACCAATTAAATTATTAAAGTTATAAAAGTTAAATTATTAAATACAAATTTACTAAAGTACATTCTTTAGTATTAACTTCATTAAATTATGTAGGTTTGCTGAGACATATAGATTTTAATGTATTCAAAGAATCGGAGTATATATCGAGACTAGTGGATTTTGACAGTGAGTTGTATTGGGAGAACATTCTATTTAAAGGGGAAAACAAGCTTAAGTTTGTTTTAGAATGTTTGGTTGCAAATAAGTTGTATCTAGATTTTCTTGGCAATTTAGTGGGGACGTTTATATTAACTCTTGAGAGTAGATCGGGACAATCTAAAATGCCATTGGCGAGTTTGTACAAAAAGGCCGCATCCAACATAGCACGTCGGTTTTTGAGAGTGTCCATTTTAAAGTAGCGAAGTCTGTCCTCGTAGTTAGGGAGTTTTTTTGCAAGATTGAGACCAAATGCGAGGTGCCATAGAAAACGCCTTTGCACACTTTCAAGCTTCTTGACATAAACATCGTAATGAGGATTCCAAACTACGCTACAATATTCCAGGCCACTACGTACTAGTGCACTATACAAAGTGATTTTGGTCTGTGGTCTTTTAAATTCCTTGCAGTTGCGCAACACAAATCCGAGAGTCTTATAAGCCCTGCCTACAATATTATCGATGTGTACATTGAAACGGAGCTTGATATCCACATTAATTCCTAAGTCCCGGATGCAGCTTAGTTTTGTAAGCGTGTCGTTTCTTATAGTGTAATGTCTAGCGAAAAACGTTTTGTTACGACTGAAATGGACTACAAAACATTTTTTTGTGTTAAGAGACATACCATTCTCATCGCACCACTTAACTAAGTTATTGTGATCCTCCTGAAGAAGCAAGACATCATTGGGCGTATCAATTTTTCTCACAACGCTTCTGTAGCGATATCATTACTTTTTGACATTCTGCCTTTACCTACTAAGATGCCGAATAAAAATAATGTATGCGCTGCCTGCCCGAATGTATTAAGGAATATCGGTTTTCTACTTTGTTGTCGCTGCAAAGAGCAATACCATTATACATGTATGAATTTTACAGCCAATGATTATAAAGGGTTCTCTTCAGAATTTAAATCTACATGGATTTGCGTTGCATGTCGATGCAAAGAACCGAAACAGGGAAATAATTGCAATACCCCTGTTCGGTCGGCGTTACAGGTACAGCCATCGACTTCGAGTTCGGCCGGCTCTCAATACGACAACGTCACTCTGCGCGCTAAACAAAAATCGTCTGTTAACGAGACTTCTGTACAGAGTCAAAGTTGTTGCTCGTGTCTCACGGTGACTGATATTAGAACAGTCGTACGAGAAGAACTGCGTCATATTATTAAATCGGAAATTAACTCGGAGCTTCAAGAAAAAAAGAAGAGCATGGCCGCTTTTGAAGGGTCTCTAAGTTTTTTCAATGAAGAATTCGAGAAAATAAAGGCGGTTGCATCTGTTCAAAGTGAAACAATAAATAGTCTCCGTAAAGATAATGAATTACTGAGCAACATAACGCAGGATCTCTCGGTCAGGCTCCGTTTGCTTGATCAACAGACTCGGGCTTCCAATTTGGAAATTCAATGCATACCCGAGCACAAACAGGAAAATTTAATAAATACGGTACTACAATTAGCAAAAGTGATTAAGTGCCCCATAACAGACAATGATATTCACTATTGTTCTAGAGTAGCAAAGTTGAATACAAATAACACTCGACCAAGATCAGTTTTGGTGAAATTTAGAAGCCCACGCTTAAGAGACTCAGTTTTGGCTGCAACATCTTCATTCAATAAAAACCACCCCACCGATAAACTGAACTCAAGCCATCTCGGATTAGGTGGAGATAAAAAAACTGCTGTTTATGTTGTGGAACACTTAACACCAGAAAATAAAGATCTTCACGCTGCTGCTCGCCGCAAATCGAGGGAGTTACAATATAAGTTCGTTTGGGTTCGTGACGGCAAAATTTTTATGAGAAAATCTGAAGAGTCTAATTATATATATATAAGAAATCACGAGATACTTAACAAATTAACTTAATTTTCTTTTCTGTTTTTCTGTTTTAATTGAACTTGTTTTGGATCATTTTTTCTAAAAATTCAATAATTTAAAAGTGTACTATCAGAATGTTAGAGGCTTAAGGACTAAGACAGTGGATTTATTTAATAATGTAATCTGTACTAATTTTGATATTGTAATATTCACCGAAACTTGGCTGAACTCTAGTGTTCAAGACTCCGAACTTTTTGATCCTCGATACATTGTTTATAGGAGAGATAGGGAAAGCAGTGGTTTCCACCCTCATAAAGAGGGTGGTGGAGTGCTTATAGCAGTCTCTGTCCAACTTAGATCCATGCGATTAAGCAATTTAGAGTCAAAGTGTGAAGATGTTTGGGTCTCCATCGAGGTAACCAATAACTGTGTAGTAGAAAAATTTCTAATCTGCGGTGTATATTTGCCCTCGCCTCTTCAAGGCCACATTTTGGAGCATTTCATTGAAAGTACAAACCAGGCCATTGCTTCTAGTCCATTTATGGGTAATATAGTAATCATGGGTGACTTTAACTTGGGCAGCATAACGTGGAACACAGATGGGGCGACGAAATCGATGATTGGTTGCAATGATGGAGGCAGATACGGGGAAGATTTACTGAATTTCAAGGCTTTTAATACATTGCATCAATTTAACTCTATTCTAAATAGCAAGGGAAAGATATTGGATCTAGTATTAAGTACCTTAAACATCACTGACCTAAATGTAAACATAGATCCTTTAACTTTAGTCGATCCACACCATCCGCCATTGCATTTTTTTATATCTGATATTAGCCCTGTAACTCTCTCCCCAAAAAGTGCTCTTAGATTTTGTTTCTTCAAGGCGAATTACGCTAAAATTGTTGAAGACTTGCAGCAGGTATCATGGGATGAGTTGTTTTCAGACAGTTTGACCGTAGATGTGATGTCCACGAGGTTCAATTCTATTCTTCGATCTATAATAGAAGAACATGTACCAATGTCTAAGCCCCATAACCATAAATTTCCGCCATGGTTTTCGTCGGGTTTGATAAAAGCACTTAAAGAAAAGTATAAGTACCGGATGAAAATACGTAAGTTTAATAGTAATCCACGTGATGTTTTGGCATTCAAATTTCTAAAACTCAGGTGCCAAAAATTGAAAACGCTTGCATACAGTAATTACATGAACTGTCTGGAACAATCCTTGACTAGTAATCCTAAGCTCTTGTGGTCCTTTATCAAACGAAAAAGAAATGGAAAGAGCACATATCCGGCTGAAATGTTTCTCGGTGATAAAAATGCATCAGAGGGTAGTGATATTTGCAACCTCTTTGCATCACATTTTGCGTCAGTATATAATCGCAACAGTCTTGGATCCTGTAGCGATACTGCAAATGCATCTGTAATAAGCAATCAATTCATTAGCTCTATTTCCTTCTCTAAAGAGCAAGTATCGAAAGTCTTAAAGAGACTTGATTTGTACAAGGGAGCAGGTGCAGATAGTATCCCGTCTATTTTTGTAGCCAAATGTGCTGATGTTTTGGCGTATCCACTATGTCTCATATTTAATAAATCCCTTAGTACCGGCACTGCTCAATTTATGAAGCGACACAATGGGGACCAGTCACGTTTTATGTTGTGAATGCAGTTCTATAGACATTGAGAAAGTAAAACATAAAGTGCAAAAATTTTTGTTCTACGCCCAAAATTGACAAAGTTATGAGCAAAATACCGAACGAGGTTCACAGACCGCGCGAACGCATGCGATGACGTCACAATGACCCAGCGCATGTCGCCGAACCACTGCGCGGTTTTATTCTGTTTGCGATATTCGTCCAACAGGGAGCATAACGTCACAAGTTTATACCCAATCGATTAATAACTGATTTTATTTGTTTAATATTAGAAGGTTGTTATTATAATATAACAAATGAGTGAAATAAGGTAGATATCGGTTTTGAGCAAGCGCAATCTGATAATATACCTTAAGTGGATACCTTCATGGTATTTGATTATCTTAGTAATCATTTAAACTAGACAAGCTCTGAAATTCGTGGTTGAAAACTCAGAGGTAGGCAAATCTCATTATCAACCTAATTAGAACTGCAGAATAATAAGTAGGTAGGTACACGTACTTGGGCTAGCCTATAAAATAACCAAAAGGATTAGGTTAGTCAGCCAGGGCAGTTGTGTTTGTTGTTGTAACTACCTACGCCGTTATTTTAACATTGTTATGTAGATGAGTATGTAGAAACTTTACTGTTCAAAAATATTATGTATACAATAAATAAAATTAGATTTAAATACTTCATTTGACAGGAATGTACCTACGTTCTTTGGACACGTAATTTTGAGCTATGAATAAACGAAATCGCTTTGTTAAGTCCTAGTATTTTTTCTAGGTAGGTAGGTAGGTACTACTTTCTTAAATCCGGTTTATTTATTATAATCTTAGTACCTACTATATTTACAGCAAGTTTCATGGTGATAGCAGCAAGAAAACTTACTTCTCTATACAAACTTCACTTGTGGTCTTCCTAGTCCCTTGGGGTCAAGGCGTGATTATTGTACAAAATTATGTTTAAGAGGCAGAAGGACACTCGAAAGCAAAAAGTTTTATTTAAATACGTCTAACTGTTTTCACATGGAAAGCGTACAACAGACAGACATACAAGAAATTAAATAACAATGTTTTCGGTTTCTTTTGCGTATATGGAGCCCTCCTAACGCGATTATTCAAAAAATATTCAATGTACAGAATTCACTTTGGCTACAGTTTAATTACATGTATAGATAGATATATATATATTCCCCAAGGCGGGAATATTCCCCTATGTTCCGGGGAACTTCGAGGAATATTCCCGGGAACGGCACATATTATTGTAGTTAGACCTTAGTAAGACCCTGGTTTTTACCCGAGGAAGGGTTATTAGAAACTTCACTACTTACACTTTTTATCATTAATTTACTCATTGAAATATACATAATACGACCCTGTATTTTTTTAACATTCGTAAACAAGTTGTACTAAGTTACCTACCCTCGTGTTTACCACACGAGTTATAATGCTAAAAGTTGGTATACAATTGTTGTGTTGTATACAAGGTAATGATTGGTGGGGAGGTATTTACATCAAAATGATCCTCGCAAAAAAAATTTGTCGGCCCTCTTCATAATAGTACACCATTTATTGCGCTCTTTTGAGTCCTTTGGCACATTGAAAAACAGTTTTTCAGGTGTACTAATTGAAGTATTAGTACATTTCGGTATTATACAGTACTTAAAATTCGGCATATTTTCACTTAAAAACTGCAAAACCACAACACCACCCGCGCAGATCGAGGGAATCTTAATAAATGAATGGCGGAGAGCGCGCGCGCGCGGGTGGAAAGGTAATCGTGACGTCACATAAGCTATTTGGCCGCCCCACTTTCGGCTTGTACAAAATGTGTAATATCTTCGCAACCAATGGACCGATTTCAATGATTTAAAAAGTATCGTACCTAAACGAGTTAAAGGAACAGCATTATATAAATAGTATATGCATTTTCCGACTTGATACGGGGACCCATTGCGAGATTTCATGAGCTCCGAACGGCATAAAGCAACAGATGCGGTCGCGGCTAGAAGGTCGTAAGCGCCGTGAGAAACGCGTCGCTTACGCGTAATCTATGAGACACTACAGTTCACAATTTAATCACATTAAAACGTTATCCACTAATTAATGTATTTTGATTTTAATACTTTAACTTCAACAACTGAATATTACACTTCTTTAAGTAGCTGTTCGTGCAACTTTTACACTATTTTATGTGCGAAAATTCACTGTATTTAATGAATAATCAATTATTATTAAGGGAGCAAAAAATTAAAACCGTTGCTTGTTAAGATCAAGATACCCACTCTTCCATATAAATCTATAATCTAAGATCACTTTCATATAAATCTATAATCTAAGATCACAGTTGTTTGTGTGTTTGTCTGCCCGCTCTTTTTCCATTGTGTCAATAACGTTACCATAGCAACGCGTTAACCGCAAGTAGTTCGTCTACCGGACGCTAGATGGCGCTAACGGAAAAATATTTAATAATAGAAAGACATAATTATAGCTGGTTCCATCTTAATCGATTGTTTAATATTTGTAAAAATATTACTTTCGATGTTGAAGGTAGTTAGCGTTCAACATTGGTGGAACGATACTAGCTCATAGTAGAAGTTGAAATACGTTTGTAAAATTCGACACGTTTGCCAGCGTCTCGGTAGCTCAGCGGTCAGGGCACTCGCCCGGAAGTGGAGGGGTTCGAATCCCACCTGAGGGCTCGGAGGCGTAGTTGTTTTTTACACACATATTTTATATCTTATAAAAATACTAGTCGACCCGGCCACGCGTTGCTGTGCCGACTGCAGCGTCATCTGCCGGACTGATTTGTGAATCTAAACCATTCTCAGATCCCCTTGAACACACACAAAAAAATTCATTCAAATCGGTCCAGCCGTTTAGGAGGAGTTCAGTGACATACACACTCACAGAAGAATTATATATATTAAGATTGCATTGTGAATGCAAAAAATTAAATTAAAGACAATAGAAAGAAATTAAAGAATTTTGTTCTCCCGTGCGAAGCCGGGACGGGCCGCTAGTATATACAAATTATAATATATATATATATATATCTATCCTGTGTTCATGTCGATATGATTTAAATTTATATATAATGTTTGTTCCAGTCTGTCGAAGTTTACTCCATGGTGAAGAAAGATCTGGACGAAATAGGGAGCGCCGTGAAGAGTGAAGCGACACACGTGTTTAGTACCACATCTAATGTTATAGGCAAAACTTTGAAGGTAAACCAACACAAATGAAAATATACGGTTATTTTTAAACACCATCCAAACTTAAGGAAGAAACACACTACTTTGCCGTGGTGAGTCGTGGCGCTTTAGAACCTTATACCTTTTATAGTTTCATCATAATGCGCCACATATCACTACACAGTAGTGTGTTTTTGGTTTTACTCAAAATGAAACCATTTTTTAAAAACAGGACAAATACATAAAAAAGTTAAGAAAAACAGCACTTATCATCACCAATATAGTAGTGTACTTACTGCCATATATTCTCACGAGTTATTCTCAAGCGGAACTCGAACCCGCAACTTTTGAATGTCCCGTCCATTGGTCTTGTGCTACCGAGCACTATGAACAGCCGTCGAAATTTTCTAGTATTTTCCACTGTTTCACGCTGTAGGCCAGCGTTGTTTCAAAAATGAGGAAACTACCCTCGCATGCGAAAGTAACATTTCTACAAATGTTTTGAAAATCAATTAAAATGAAAATATCTTTATTCGAATGCACTTAAAAAAAGTTGTTTTGAATCATTCAACAATTTTACCCACCGCCCATTCAAATCGTCTTTTAACTGACGAGAAACTCGTCAGCTTTAACAGAAGTAACGACATTTACAATATTATACGTCGTCACCATACATAATATAGAAAAAAGCAAAATTATTCAGTTGTCACGATTATAGTTTCATTAAATCGTTGATTACAACAAAGTAACATAGATTGAGATGAAACAGCCATTTAATTCGTGAATTTTTAAGTTTTTTGCACTATGATTGCTATCTTATGGAAAAAATCGACTCGGATCACAACATATTTCTCTAAGATATAAAATATGCCTGTAAAAAACAACCACGCCTCCAAGCGAAAAAAGGATTCGAAATCACGAACTTTATCTATCCTGGCGAATGCTCTGAGCTACCAAGACGCTGGCAGATGCGTCGAAATTTACAAACGTATTATAACTTACAGCCGTATTTTAAATTTAATACAAAAGACCAAGCATACTCAAAATATAAATATTTTTGAAGTTATACTTCTTTAGGCGCGTTATGAAAAAATGATGAGAGTGAAATTTTAAGATGCGCGCGCATCACTGTGACACAAAATTATCATCTTGAAGTTGCCTGCAAAAGCGACATGGAATAAACCAGCGGGATGAAGTTGGCCGCTAATCATGAATGTGTGTGTGTGTGTGATTTTAAATTATATATGGTAGTTAATAATTTGTATAAAATCATAATATTAGTTATCTTTGTTTAGTAATGATAAAGAAGTATAACTTCTTACGTGCGTACAGACACAATGGTTTTCTTTAAGTAAAACTTCTTTAACACTTGACTAAGCTAGTGAATGCGTGAGAGAGCGTTACAAAAGTGTAATTGGGTGAGGCGAACGGAAGTTGAGAGGGAGATATAAGTTAGTGAAGATAGAAAGAGAGGTAGTAACGTTTTGTATATTACTGTAGGGGCAAGGTGCGAGCACACATTTTCTCTCATAGCCAGTGACGTTTCGTATATCTTTATATATATATAATTCTACTGTACGTGTGTATGTCACTGAACTCCTCCGACAGCTGGACCGATTTGAATGAATTATTTTTTACGCGTTTGTGTCACGCCCTGGATGGTTTAGATTCACAAATCAGCCCAGCAGATAGCGCTGCAGTCAGCACAGCAACGCGTGGTCGGGTCAACTAGTCTAATATATATATATATATATAGAGCTAAAGAAGTTTTACTTCAGTCTAAAGAGTCAGTACTGTAGTCTAAAGAATAGTCGTTTTTTTTTCAATAAGATTTTTTTCTTATAAAAAGCGTTAATAAATTACCTTGGTATTTTGTTCACAGTTGGACGTACCAGAGTCCCCAGCGAATGTTATGAAAAAGTCTTTTAGTACTTTCATTGGTGAGTATTAATTTTTTTAAGTACAATCGATAGCACATAAAGCTTTACGCTTTGACGCTTAAAAAACAAAATAGAATATTTTTGAAGTAAAAACTTCTTTAGCGGCGTTGTGTACATTTTGGGATGGATAAAAAAATGTTAAACTCGCGTCAAGACACGTGACCTGATCGAAAATTCGTAAGACGGAGGGCAGGGCGCTTGAGCTTGTAATGTTTATTTAACAAAATTTTAGCATGTCATTATTGTATACCTTGTAAAAGGTAGAAATGTAGTGAGACATTTTAAACCTCACAACAATCTTTGTATAACAATTAACCTACATTTCACAATAAAATCATCTGATTTGATATCTTTCTTTCTTAGCAGTTTGATTTTTTCACAGCTTCAATGGACTGTAGATCTTTTGATTTCAAATCGATACCTCCACGCGTATCCGAGATAAAGGGTCTTGACAGACAGACGGACATACAACAAAGTGATCCTATAAGGGTTCCGTTTGAGGTGTAAAATAAAAAAGCGTCTTTTATTGACTAGGCGATGCAGTCGCTAAGCATAAAGCTACGCTAGCACCATATATTGGAGCGAAGCGTAATGCCTAAAAAAGAAACAAATATTAGATTCGATGGGTATTTTTGCGAATTTCAAAATTCGGGCTCCGTCACAATGTGGTCCTAAACCTGTTGATTCGATTCGACAAAAATATTAAAATCGGTTAAGAACTCGGGAAATTATGGCGTAACAGACATTGGGCCATTGAAGCTGATCCATGGGATCCAAAAACATTGTCGTTTCATTGCTTACTTCTTATTTGTTATTACCAGGTCAAGTCAGCACTGTATTGAACCCGGAACCGGATGATGAAGATGACACAGAAGTCATATTGTCTTCAGGAGATACTACCATGTTGTCCACATACAAGGTATATCCTTTTTTTATAATTTACATGAATAAATAAACCAAATAAAAGCTTTCTAATCGAATCCGAAATCTATCACGAACGTTTGGTGCAACGGTAGTATGCCTTTAGCACCTGTCCTGGTTCGAGTCCCGGAAAAGGCACATGTTTGTGTGATATAAATATATATAATATGCAAAGATATGTTTTTAAATACCTATATTTGATGTATTAAAAAAACTTTTTTTTTTATGTACAGTAATTAAAATTACAGAGCTTATTTTCGTCCTTATCATAAAATAGTCAGTAAAATTTAAAGTCATCCATTAATTTCATATATAATCAAAAAATCTCGCCATAATTACGTTATTTTGTATATATTCCACTTAAAAGTATGGCGGGATTTAATATTAAGAATTTTACTTTAATGATAAAAAATAATTAATTATTTATTTGTAAGAATATATACATTGATTTTAAAGTAAACTGTGTAACATATTTTATGGATAGGTCGTCGACGTACCAATATTCAAAATAAGCAGTGTTACCAACTCTTAAAAATATTTAACCCTAAATTAAATTTAAAAACCCCTAAAATTGCCCTTATTACTTAGAAATCCCCCTAAAAATAAATTTGATTAGCTAGTTAAGACTGCCCAGGGCCTATACTTTAAATCTTTATTTTTCTCGATAAATAAAATATAACAAAAATATAAAGGTTAAAAAAAATCCCATCTCACTTATTTACCCCCTAAATTTAGGGGGAAAACCCCTAAGTTGAGAACCCTGAAAATAAGCTATTTAATTTATACCATGTCATTATTTATTAAATCAATATCACAGCCCCTTTTTCCTCAAGCCGGTTGTCAATGAATAACTTTATGAACAGAAAGAGTTGGAAGCTCTCCAACGTGTAGACGCAACCTTCATAGTGCCGGCGTGTAGCAGCGAGTTTAGTGCTTGGAGGGCTAGCCTGGAAGGCAGCGACGTCATCAGCCCAAGTGCTGGTCTTCGGCGACTCCACTCCAGCCCCATTCTTCGGGCGCAGTACGATAAGCTGGTGCCAGACGCTGTATCACACCAGGACTTCTGGGAGAGGTGAGTATCTTCTCAAATCTAGCTGGACAAAATTGATACATACAAAAAATCACGCCTTTATCAGATCAGGCCGAGATCATAGATTTCCTCCTTCCACTATCTGATTAGCTGATGATGATGAAGGATGAGCTTTTTGCATCGGACATCCAGACGCACTGCGGGCTGCTTTCTTGGTTTCTATTCCTACCTGTCGCACCAAGCGCTTCTCAACATCTTTCATAGTGCGCAAAGCAAAGGAGTGGAATTCACTCCCTGCGTCTGTATTTCCGAGTACTTATCCTTTCGATTCCGTTTGGAGTGGAATTGATTTGTTAGTCCATATAGTAGATAATATTTTTTTTTTTTTAATTTTTAGGTCAAAAATGAAAGGGGCCGAAAGCCCGCCTTATTGACCCTCCTCCTTTACGAGTCCAATTAAAATATTGTGAAGGTAGTAGAAAATATATGACGACCATTGCTGTCCATCCTGTGATCACGGCTCCTGTAAAGGAGTCGCAACGTCAGAATTAAATATAAAATAAATGATGCTCAAAATCTGTAAAAAAGTTGTATTATTTTTTTAAATTTCGGTAAAAAAAAGTAGTTGAAACTTCGGCATTAAATATCAATTATGCGTCAGTTAATGTAATAAGATATGTTATTTGTTACCAGATATTTGTTCCGCGTGGCGTTACTCCAAGACCGGCTGGCGGCTGCATCTCGGCGTCAGCCTGCAGAAGACCAGAAGCAGACCAGCGACCCTGTCCTGGCCCACCTGCCTCTGCAGACCACGGAGCCCGTACAACAGTGAGAGAACTTCCTCTTCATGTCATACGACCCTTTTTATAGACACATTTAAAAATCCTTATAAAATTCAAAATTATTTTTATATAGTAGAAGATAATCATTAGAGGAATCACGCACATAACTTTGTAACAGCATGCAATTTATACAATAAAATGTCATTAAACTAAATTAGTTTTAATTTGATTATATTTTTAATTAACATTTGAAATAATAATCTATAATATAAGATCACAGTGGTTTGTCTGTCCGCTCTTTTTCCATTGTATCAATAACTTTACCATAGCAATGCGTTAACCGCAAGAAGTTCGCCTACCGGACGCTAGATGGCACTAACGGAAAAATATTGAGTAATAGAAAAAAAATAAAGAATTTTGGCCACCCGTGCGAAGCAGGGATGGGCCGCTAGTTTATAATCTAAGAACACAAATTTGT
Source organism: Calamotropha paludella (assembly GCA_927399485.1). Lineage (NCBI taxonomy): Eukaryota > Metazoa > Arthropoda > Insecta > Lepidoptera > Crambidae > Calamotropha > Calamotropha paludella. The sequence goes on from OV656822.1 coordinate 4,014,393, forward strand.
TGTTCTTGTGTTTGTCTGTTCGCTCTTTTTCCATTGTATACGCGTTACCATAGCAACGCGTTACCGGGTCAGCTAGTTTTAATTCAATTTTAATTGATTTGTTTATATGTGTATGGGTTAAATTGCTTGAGTTAAATTATTTTATTTCATTTATTTTAAATGTATCAATATAACGCTTAAAAAAAGAAAGTCAAAAATTCCTTTGTAAATATTCATTAAAAGTATAAAAACAATTTTCAATAAGCCATACACGATATCCGTACCATTAGACGTCAGCTGTTTAACCCCTTGAAGGCCAGCTTTGTGTTAAATGCGTTATTTCTCTCTATGGGGGAAAAAATATCATTCAATCAAAGAGAACCATTACCAAAGCCGGAATAAGGATTAAATCAGACTGCGCGCTATAGAGCATTATATAATGCTCGCGGATTTTAGGTATCGTTGTCGCGCGCATGATATAATGCTCTCGGGTTTTAAGGGGTTAAGTAACCTTATACACATATAACAATTTTTGTCGCAGAAGAATATCTTAAAATAATATTAGCTCATTTGAATATCTCCTATTTCAGAATAGGATTAATGTTAATGTTTCCCAAATACCGCGTACGCGTCACCAAGCAGCATCAAAGTTCAAGAAGTCTCCGCTCAGCACTGGCGCTTAAAATCGACTCTATAAACATTAGCATAGAACCCAAATTGCTATAACATTTAAGGCGTTTGAGAACCTAATCTGAGACATTGCAGTATTGACATAAACTGGTTGTAAATACGCCCTTAATAAAATAAAAAAAGTTTCTTATAAAGATTTTTACATTCGCCATTTTTATAGGCACACCCCTTTTAAAACCCTCATATGATATTCCTAATATATTGTTCTGATATACCTTAATTATAATTATAAAATCGTTATTTACATAAAATACAAATTAGTACAACAGGCAGACCTAAAGCTAGTAACATTCTCTACCTGTCAATCATTGGGAAAAATACTTTAAGGATACGGATTACACAATGGATACATGTACTTAAACATACATAATTATTAAACTTACGTTGCTGTGTTATAAATTACAATGAAACCTATCCAGTCCTTATTCAGAACAAATATAGCAAACAAAAAAAACATTAAAATCAGTTAAATTGTTTCGGCGTTTATCAAACGATCAAACACTGTGACAGGGAATTTATATATATATATAGATATAAAGTAATAATTCAATATCATTTTATTTTTTGTTTCATTTATTTCACTAATCATATATATTTTACATTTAATTGTTAATAACAGCGTAAAAAAACAGCAACGCTGATTCTAATGGTCTGTGGTGCTATTGTTAAAGTTTCTAAACATTGATAATATTTATATCCACGATCAGAAGACACGAGATCATTAGTCTCAATCGTTATTTGGAAAAGCGTTAGAAAATATTTAAAAATTATTAAATATTTTCTTTCAGGAGTCCTAAAAAGGTATTATCCGGTGTGGAGAGCGACACATCTACCCCCACTTTTGGGACACCCACGCACGAGAAAACATTGAAAACACAGCCTTATGACAGCTCGGACGTCGATAGCGCTGTTGCTTGGGATGACGGTGAGTTTCAACCTAATAAAATGCCTATTACTAATATACAAAATATGACTAATATACAAAATATGACTAATATACAAAATATGACTAATATACAAAATATGACTAATATACAAAATATGACTAATATACAAAATATGACTAATATACAAAATATAAAATGATAATATTTATTATTTTCTATTAACTTTAAACGATCTGACAATATGGTGGATTATGAGATAATCATCTATTTTCAAAGCTATCTTATAAGGTAAATTATTTTAATAGATGATTGATTTTTATATATCATTGATGTGATAACGCTGGCCTACAGCGTAAAATTAGGAAGGTACTAGAAAATTTCGACGGGTCCAGTCCAGATCCAGCCATTGGACTGGATTTACAAACGTTACGGATTCGATTCCCGCCTGAGAATACACTTGTGAGCCGAGTCGATTTTTTCTAGTATTTTCCTATTAAAATAATTTAAATTATTAATATGACAAATAAATGTATTGAATCTATAGGTACTAAGATATTGTAATTTCGAAAAATTGCAACCATATATTCCTAATACTGATAAAGTTGCATTCACACACCTACTGTAATTAATATAAACCCTCGAGATTTTTGCTAATGAGTTCTGTATAATATATTGACCAATAAAAAAGGGAAAAAAACAGTAGTTGACTGCATATCTAATTTTTAAACAATACTTTGTGCCGCTATTGATTTTATTTTTGACCAGTCTGAAAAAAAATTAGACACTTGTACTTACATAAAACCTGCTTACAGACAGCTGACAATTAGTTTCACTGTTTTTTTATTGTCATAAGAAAGGATAGGATTTTTTCCACCGTCCAAATTAATCTCATATTAAACCTTTTTACCCCAAGAAGTACTACAGATATTTTTCTTTTCATATCAAAAACTTTTAAAATCAAAAATTAAAATCTCTACTTTTCACGCAGAAGATTTCGCACACGACGTGGAACTAACAGAAGAACAACAGATACTACTTCTAGAAGAATACGAGAAAGAGATAGCATCAAAGAAAGTGACCAAGAAAAGTACACCACGAGACGTAGCCAACAACAACGCGGATACCACAAAAAAGAGTGCACAAACCAGAGACAAGATGAACAATAAAACCACAAACAAGGCAAAAACCACCGACAAGGCAAAGCCCACAGATAAGAAAAATAGCCGCTCACCAAAAAAAGGTAAATCTGATGATTGCGGTAACTTAGTAGAAGATTATTTCGGAGAGAAAGAAGTAAAAGACGACGCTAGCGCCAACTCCGATGAGAGTTGGGAGAAGGAATTTGAACTCGAGGAAGTTGAACAGAAAGCATAAATTCGTTTGCGCAAATCCGGCCATAGACTAAAAAGTATTAATGTTAAAAGTTAAGAAATGTCGCCTTTTGCGTTACAGGATTACATTTCTCTCCATTTAAGTATAAAAAGATTGTAAAATTTTAAATCTCAATTTAAAATTGGCTCACGTAATCAAAAGCATTATATTAAAATATATTATTATTAAATTTTACTTTCTTAGATCTTGTTTTTTATAATGTGTTAAATGTATTACGAATATTATTTTTCGAATGAAATAAAAAAAAAACAATATATTATGTGTTAAAAGTTTTGAGGAAGCATTACATTCATAGATATTTGGGACTTGAGTCTGCTTGAATAGCATTAATATAGATATATTTTCGAAATGATTACTTGTGACGATATAATTCTGTTTAAATATTTTTCTTTCCACAACGACATGTATACAGGGTGTCGCATCGATATAGGTACAACCGAAACAATAATAATCCATTTAAAAGACAAAAACTGTAGTCATCTAATTAAAATGCCGTATTAATTTTATTTAAAAAAATATTGATTACATATTTTTTTTACATATCTTGTGATATTCCAGAAGTCTTATTATTTACGACATCATTTCATGATAAAATATAATTTACTGATGGATTCACTCAAAGTTAACGCTTCCTATATTACACAAATGGTTTGATAATAGTTGAATACGATTGTCAAAGACAGCTTTGAGACTTGTTATCTATAATTAAAGATTATTTTGTCTTTCAAATCTACCTGATTTTTTATAAAGCATATTTTCATCTCATATTGTTTCGGTTTTATCGCCATACTGTCACATCTCAATGAAACTTATCTGAAGAACCGTATCTAAATGAATTTGGATACTTACAAAATATATCCATTCTGGTAGGGATTAAGGAAAAAATCTGACTGTCCATACCAGTAGGGATATAGAACAGTCTACTACGACCTCTTATCGCGATACAAATTCCACTGTTGAAGAGAGACCACTATAGACCGCGTATAGCGGTGTCTCACTTTCACAATCGAACTTACATCACGCTAAAAGTTTATGGTAATGCCTCAGACACGTATTCTCGTTCTAAACACTTCCCGTGTTGAAATACCTTTAGATTTCAATATCAATGACAAACGAATGTATATAATCACGGATTACACCCACGATAATTAATAATTTTATATTAGCTATAATTAAAATAATATACAGGAGTTTATTGTCCGTTTTCTCTATCTTTATCTATTTATTGGCAACCATGACCCTAATCTACCTTAAAATTAGATATAAATTTCTATACCAAATTTATATAGTGATTATTTCTTTGGTGCAATATACATGCATTTGGTTTGGTAACACGAGTCAACATAATTCACCTGTAAAGCGTCTAGAGCGCATACGAATGTGCATAAGATTTCTAGCATACAATTATTAGGGTGTAGCCACATAAAATCGTCATTGTAATTATATTAATAATCGACAGTTAACAGGTTAAAAATATATCCCATTTTATAAACTGGTTTCAAAGAAAAATTTGTGTGAATTATTATAAAGCGCTCCAAGCGGATACTCACCGAAACTAATATTCAAACAAAGTGTAAAAAGAATCTTGACGAAAACTAAACCACATATTCGTTCCCTTATTACGAAAAATATTTTTTCTAATTATAAGGTCGATAAAGATTTTTTTTTATTGTCAAATTAAAATTAAAATGTTAGCACTGTACATTCTTATTTATAAATACACATGTGTTACAGATTCTGCATTCTGTATATTGTGTAACGTACATAAAACTTTTTTAATATATAAATAAAGTAGCTCCCCATGGATTAATTTTTGATAATAAATTTTGGTTCAAAAAGCACATCAAGCTATGCTTTGAATGTTGCCTCTACCTTATACTATTGTTATAGAGACCATTCCAAATTTAGAGTGTATAAGCTACATGTGTTGTCTACTGTACACTACGTTAATGATCCTTTTTACAATAAATATCAAAGAAATAGTTGTCAAAGTGACATTTAGTGTTATCATTCCTAAGTACAAGCCGTTGTAAGGTGATATATTAGGAAGAAAGACAGCACTTGAAGCAGTACACTCTAAAGTGATCCTTATTGCAATGCATTAAAGTCAGAGTTGGTAGCTCGATATTCTGTCGAGTATCGTAAAGGCCTGTAAATGGTGTTGTCGCTGTTTTTTTCGTGTGGCAACCTAGGATGAACTTTTTTGCAATCATGTGTTGCCAGTTGAATTTTATTTTATTTAATTTTCACGATATTTTTGTCTTTAACACTGTATAAATCCTTCAAGCAACAATTTGTAGTTCAGCAAACGATGACTGAGATTTAATGTCGTTTTAAGAGTTATATATTGCTAGAATAAGCTGGACATTGGATTCTTTTCGTGTCGTTTGGTATGTCTTACTTACACATTACAATTTTGGAAGACGACATTGTAAAATTACATTTATAACTTATGTTTCAGGCAACTTTAAAATTGTTTTTTTATCGAAAAACATTTACATGCCTCTTTCTAATTATGCATGCAATAACAGAGAATTTTTTAAATTCATATTATGAAACTTTCTAGTTTCATTTTAACCCTTAACTGGTAATCAAAATTTGACAAACACTACTGATATTGGAGATGCTTTGGACCCCAAATCAATAATTTAATATGGGCAAGTGATATATTTGATTAGGACTTTTATTTTTCTCTCGCTCTTATCGAATGAGACAGTAAAATTTTTATGTACTTGTTAATCTATAATCTAAGATCACAAATTTGTTGTTTGTCTGTCGGCTCTATTTCCATTGTATATGCGTTACCATAGCAACCCGTTAGCTGCAAGTAGTTCGTCTACCGGACGCTAGATGGCGCTAACGAAAAAATACTGGATAATAGAAAAGAAGAATTTTGTCCACCCGTGCGCAGCCGGGACGGGCCGCTAGTTAGTAAATATAAATGTAAAATTTGATCCCAGCACTCTTAACGGGTCTTATTCTGACAAATCTTTAAAAGGGATTGGGCGCTTGTTATCTCGAATCCGTAATTCAGTGACAAAATTGTTAATTTTCATTAATAATTTTTGACATATTTTGCAAGTACAATGGTCGTCTTACAAAAATAATAATCCCGATGCATTTATATTGAACCTTAACTATATATAACTTCGGTTTATAATGCTTTAGTGTCCTTGTGTTGTCTGCAGTTTTATTTCTATCCATTCCAATTAGTGCAACTTAACGAGGGCTGTTTTATTTGTTTCTTTTAAAAGGATATTTTTTTAGTGTTATACTTTATGTAACAAAATAATGACTCGCATGACATAAACGGTACGAACAAAAGGCATGCTCATAGTGAACACATAAAAATGAGCATGGGTATGTTCATAATGAGCGTGGGTATGTTGATAATGAGCGTGTGCGACAAATGCTCATAGTGAGCGTATGCGACAAATGCTCATAGTGAGCGTATGGGACAAATGCTCATAATGAGCACTCTTAATAACAAATCCCAGCGCTTTTTTTTTAATATACCCTTTTGTTTTGTAATATATCTTAGTTATTTTTATTACAATAACAAATAAAATGACCTCGTCAATAGTGTATCATACTGTCTTATATTGATTTTGATAAAACAGAGATGTGGTACAAGCAGAAACATATAATGTGTGATAATCATAGTTCTTATTTTTCAATATAGTATGTAAGTAGAAATAGTTTAATGAAACAGCTTTTATATTCTAGCCACTACAGTCACAATGTATTTTAAATGTTTTGGCCCCAAATAATGAGAAATTGTGCAGTGACGCATGCCCCCTTTAGGTACATATAATTTTATTTATATACATATAGGTATATGGCTCGCTGGAGTTAACAACTAGATTTCGTTATGTTTGTGTAAATTATAATTATTATAATTATGAATAAAAGTTATTAAAAATTGGTACAGAGTATTTTATTTACATTTATGTCTTTATTTACTTTAAATCGATAACAATGACGACTGCTCAACCGATTCATTGCCACCCTCGTTTTCATAACTTTTTTACGCAGGCCCTAACAATAATCGAATGAAACGCTATCGCGTCATTGGCCTAGCTGAAAGTTGACGCGCTATCGCGTCAAGGGTCCCTGGCAATGTTTTGTTCATTTTCTTGTAAACTGTGTCCAATCGAGGAAATCCCTAAGTCATTCTGTGTGTTTACAAAAATTTTCAAATGACGCGTTTGTGCGTCATTAGCCTTCCTAAAGGTTTCTTCATGACGCAACAGGTGCGTCATTGTCCACGAATCGGTTAATCTTGTAGCTTTAAGCGTTGTAGCGTTTAAATTTCTAGAGACGGGTTGTGCATTATCTTCAAATGTAAAGACACTAAATTAAAATCAAATCCGCAACAACATTCGACGTACAAAATTATATTTTTATGTCTGTGTTTCTTGATGTTTCGATATATTGACAACTACTATAGCAGTAAAGCGAAAGACCCTTTTCGCGAAAATTTAATTAATAAAAACCTATAACTTACGATCGATCATAACCCAAGGAAATTAACATCATAATAAGTATTTTAATAAAGATAGATTTTAAAACAGGTAATATAATCAAAACGCCAGACTCAAAGGCCAGAAAAAAATATATTGAAAATGTACCGCTTTATTATAAGAAATAATTAGAATTCATTTTTTTTTGTTGACTGATTTTTACACCCTGGCGCCCAACATGGTTTAAGGCGACCGAAAAATAAATTCAAATTTTTACTGAAAATTGCCCAGTCTCCAAATTGTTCGATGTGCGGAAAGGTAGATGATGTACATCATTTGTTGATGGAATGTGAGCGGAATCGTCACCTGAGAGTTGAGGTTTGTATTTCTTTGAATGTGAATCTGCACAACGTTGATTCCTTGACCAACTTCCTAGCTGAGCCATTCTCAGATGCAGCTAAAACTATTGTCAGCTTTGCAATTAACCCCTTAAAACCCGAGAACATTATATCATGCGCGCGACAACGATACCTAAAATCCGCAAGCATTATATAATGCTCTATAGCGCGCAGTCTGATTTAATCCTTATTACGGCTTTGGTAATGGTTCTTTTCGATTGAATGATAATTTTTCCCCGATAGAGAGAGAAATAACGCTTTAACTCATAGCTGGGCGTCAAGGGGTTAATAGCCTTAAGATGATTTAGAAAAGATTAGGTTAAGATGGAGCTAACATGTTCGAATATCAATCAAAAATCCCAAAGGCTCGAAGAATCCGATGTACTACGTCCGTGGACCCACTCGTAACACACGTTTACATATAGTTAACGGGAATATTAATAATATACCATATTTAACGCATTCCTTTCCAGTCCTTAAATTGTATCATGTTATATTGTACTGTGGTGTGAAATAAAGATTTATTTATTATTCTTAAAGAAATGATAAATATGGCCCGAATCTCATGAACTCTTGAAACGTCTTTCCTTTCTCCGTCTCGAATCACTTCCAAAGCTAGGAACAGGCCTCTAGCTATTCAGTGACACAAATTGCATGATGCATCTGAGTTTGTTAATTCAGTTAATTCTGCCTGTTCCACATATGCCACTGGTAGTGAAGTCCGTTTTAAATGAGCACTAAGCCCGCTTTCTTGGCCATTATGATATAGGTACTAGCCCCAAACGTGCCCCGAGCTCCGTAATGCGATATGGAGCATCAACCGATGCTAATTTGCCACTCACATGAGGTGTATCAATTGCGGATAGTGTTTTGTTTTCGTAGAAATGCGAAAGCGTGGAAAATCTTTTTTTAAATTTATTCTTATTACTGACAATATGGTAACAAACACACACACATAGTATTGTCATAATATAATTAGGATCAGTATATGGAACAGGTGGTTAATTTAGAACCATTCTATTTCAAATCCTCAAATTTAAGTGTAGCTATTTATCTGTCTGTTTTAGTTGCTTTCGGTTCCGATTATAGGTGTTTTACAGTACAATACCAAAAAGCTCCTATCCGTTTTTTATAGGATAAATTTCGGAGTGTGCAGCAGAATTGTACAGCCTTGTTCCGCTGTCCCCAAATTTGTAATCCGTACCGCTAAAGAGTGGAACTCTTTGCCTCCGTTTGTGTTTCCTGATAATTACAATTTAGGGGTCTTCTAATCACGAGTGAAAAGGTATCTTAGGCAAGCGCGTTCCTAGATCGCTTACCATCAGACGATATAGCGGTCAAGCACTTTCCTATTCACGATAAAATAAGTGCATTCTAGATAATTTTTTACTGGTTTTAACTTCTTTAGATGTAAAAATCCAGCACTTCAACACATTAATAACAAAATTAATAAAGGACAATGTTTTCATTGTTATCAAACCTGGACAGCCACACTGAAAAAAAATATCAGAATAAAGTAAAATAAATATGCAGTCTTTTCATATCTATTTATTAACAAATATAAAGTCGGATGTTGTTGAAACTTTTCTATTGGTTGGGCCTGGGCATGGGCATGAAGTTGGGGGAGGGCGGGCCCTGGTGGTGGGGGTAGAAGGGCCCGGGCGGAGCGCGCGGCATCTGCGCGGGAGTGTCGCCCGACTGCGGGTACGGGTGGTGGGGGGGCGCGCCCATCCATTGTGGGTACCAGTATAGACCCTGCAATTTTTAATATATCAACACAACACAATGCATTGTATTAAAAATATATACTCAAAATTTTTATTTAAAAGTGACAACCCCAAAAAGAATCCAACCTTGTCCTCTGCCACCACGTTCAGAATTTATGCAAACCAACCGACCAGGAGGCCATTAAGTTAGCCGCAGAGTACACAAAAGGGTCCTTTTTTGGCATTAGAAATCACTGCATGGGCCAGTAAACACTTTAAAAAAGTTTTGAGCATGTATTTTTGTTTCTAATTTTAAAGTCTTGAGTCGTTCCTAAACGACATGTAATAATAATGAATTTAATTTTTTGTAATAAATAATGAAAAACAACCATACCAACTAAAACTACCATCTAGGCGAGTGATCTCTATGACATTGTGAATGCAAAAATAAAAATAAATACAAGTTGGCTTATGTTAAGGCCTTTCATTCAGTCTATAAAGAGAAAACAATAAATAATTAAGTCCACTGAGGGTTAGTCATTTATATTAAAGCAAAAAATGCATCGATATGTTTGGTAATTAGTGAAAGTTGCATAAAAGCTTACAAGCTCCAATCATTGGTGGATATTCATAACAAGGATATGGCGACTATGCTGAACTCTCTTCCCTTGTCGGTCAGTACCAACCTAAAAATACTAGATTTCATTCCCAAGTAAGTCAATGTAATAAAAAACAAACCTTATTAGTGGATCCTTGACATGTGTACCGATACTCGTTGACGGCGAGTGGATCCAAGTAGCTCACGCCCGCAATAGATCCATAGTTCGGTGGAAACATAAACCAGCAACCCTCCAATGAGTCTGTTAATGGAAGGATAAAGAAAATATGAAAAAACAAAAGAACTTAAGAATGTATCCATACCATGTAACAAATTATAGATCGACCGCTTAAATGAGTGTTCGCCCGCGCGGTATGCGATGTGAACAGCTATCAACAAAGCAACTGAGCTGAGTCTGTACCTAGGTACATTCATATTTACTAGATCAATGCAGTCGCTAAGCTTCGCTAGGAACATATATTGGAGCGGAGCGTAATACTAAAAAAAATAAATTCAATAATATTTAGCTTATATTAAAATTCCATAAGAATAAAACTTTCAATAAGCGCCCGCTTTTTGTTACAATAGGAAATCCCATAGAACCAATGTTTTCTAGGCCATAACTTTTTTTATTTTTGCGAATTTCAAAATCTAGTCCTAAATGTGTTGATTCGATACCACACAAAAATTATTAAAATCGGTTAAGAACTCGAGAAGCTGAACCATGGGAGCTCCGCTCCAATAAAAAGATTAGTTTAGCTTACATAACATGCATTAACAGTTTTTCAATACAGATAATAGACGTGATAAATACAACACATTAATATTAACAGTAAATGAGCATGACAAGTAATTATATTGCACCATCAGCCGGATAACCAAAATCAACGAAGGAAAAAACCTCAATGGCACCGTCAGTTCTCATAATGCCTGTTGCTTTTCTTCATTCAGTGTTGCCAGTAGCCGATTGTCAAAAGTAACATAAGACAGCTCGAAAAGCAACATTTTCACAAGAATAGCAACATTATCTTATTTAATATAGAGTACAAGTGACCATTAATATCTGAACATTCATTACTACATTCAGATCTCAGCAGATGCTAGTCATTATTTTCTAAACACACGACTAACCAATAATATATGAATACTCATCACATCAAATGTATCTACGCAGATAAACACTGGTCTTAATTATTTTTTTTATAAAAGCTATAATTGAACCTGTGCTCTCTTGTTTTTATCTAATAAATTTATTTATTTTATTATACGACACTAGCTCATAGTAGAAGTTGAAATACTTTGTAAGATTCGACACGTTTGGCAGCGTCTCCGTAGCTCAGCCGTCAGAGCACTCGCCTGGATAGCGAAAGGTCGTGGGTTCGAATCCCACCTGAGGGCTCGGAGGCGTAGTTGTTTTTTACACACGTATTTTATACCTGCACTCTCTTATTAGTGAGATATGTTATGCTTGAATGTAAGCCTTATGACATGATATAGATATTGGATTTTAATGAAATTAATAATTCTTAATATATTTTTATTAATAACAATTATTAATTAATAACCATTGCGGGGTGTAAATTTTTTCGTTGCATGCTGCGTGCGAAACATGAATAATTTCACCCGCAATGTGCCAAAAGAAGTAACCTGGGAAGAGAAAATGTAACAAAAGTTACATTCTAGCAAAGCTATCTCAGTACTCACATGTGATGTTTCCTGCAACGTTCGGAGACTCGGTGGGGGGCGGGGCGGCTTCTGTACTCTGCTCGAGGAATGGCGGTATAGGAGTCAAACCTAGCCCAGGGTCACCCGGAATTATGAACGGACCTAGAATACAATCAACATCACATAAAAATTAACAATTTTAATATGAGAGTAAAATTTTTTTCTTTCATTTTACCACATAGTGCACGTCAATTTCAATGTCATAATCATTTATTCCATCAAAAATTAATATATTGGAAATTATAAACATAAAATACTAGCTATGCCGGCGTCGTTGTGGCTCAGATACTATGATTTGCATATTTTTTGGGTATGAATTAAAACGAAACCTATCCTATGTCCTAAGTTGAAACAAATCCAGCAAAATGAAAAAAAAAACATTCGGAGTCCATCGCGGTCAAACACTGTGACAGGGAATTTTAATATTTATACGAGTATATATATATGTCAGGGTGAACGTCAGGATTTTGGTCCGAATCTTCCGATATCATATGGGCAGAGTTAGAAATCGTGCACTGAGAAGATGTTGTAATTTTTGGACACAATATTAAGAACCACGTAGCACTTAACAAACTTGTTATAATAAGGCACTTAGCGAAAGGACAGTTTCGTGACGACGTCTACACTTGATGGCGACTCGATCGAAAGTGAATCGGAGCTCGCACGTTGACAACATCACGACTCTGTCGTAGCGCGGGAAGTCGTAGTTTCTTATGTTCGCCGGCTAGAGGGCGCGCTTGCGTTTCGTTTAGTGTCCGTACTCATGACCAGATACTACATATATATATATAGAGAGAGAGAGAGAGATAATGATATCAAACTAAATACTTTGTATTATTTAAATAACCATGGAAGAGTAACACTTTATAAATTAAAGGGACTCAAATTTATTCCTAAATTTGTTTAAATTATAAATAGTTTAAAGTTTTAATCAACTCCACTGTCAAGGCATTTAGAAGCGTCTCTAGCCCATGTAGAGACCGTATGCACCTAGCGCCCTCTAGTAAAAGCGTGGTCAAAATGGAATGGGTACAAATAACAGCACATCACCACAAACTGTCATAACTCCCCAGTGGATAATAAGCTCTATTATTTAAAGAAGAGATGCCATTATGTGCTAACTGACTGTATTTAGAATTATACTGAGTAAACAACCCAAACAAGCCTAAACCTACCCATGTGAACATGTTAGGTATATCAAAGTCAAAAAAGGATATTGTAAACAAAACGACTTTCAATTGTCCATTCTCACTTCGAGTTCATTTTTGTATGATTTCCATTTCTTGATATTGAAGTGATTGGAAATGCTCGGCGCCCACTAACATTTATATAATATTTACTTTTACCCGCGGCTTCACCCGCAATTTTTTTTATTATTAAAAAGTATCCTATGTTCCTTCTAATACCTCCAAGAATATATGTACTATGTTTCATGATGATCGGTATAGTAGTTTTTGTGTGAAAGCATAACAAACAAATTTACCTTCACATTTATAATATTAGTAGGATATGAATAGCTATGACTCAGCTACAAATGTTTGTATTCATCACACAAACATCTGGCCCTTCGAGTACTCAAACCCAGGACCGTCGCGGCGAAAGGCAGGATCGCTACTGTTGCGTCAAACAATCGTCGTTTGAATTTAATATTAGAAATCATGTATTTACCTCCGTAGAAATTAGTGTTGTTCCATTCGCAAATATGATGGTCACAGACCAATGGCGAATATGGCTCTTTGGTATAATAAGTGTTGCCATTCGGCAGTACCTGTAACAATAATAAGGGAATATGAAAATTAGTGCTCTATTTTCAATCTTACCGCTTAAAACTGAAGTTTCTATGCAGATGGGAATTAGAATAGCAATTATAAATAGATACAGGCATTACTCCGTAACTGTTACCAGCCCTAGTCAGACCAAGGCCGGTTGATACTGGAAAATCTCATTGAAAATACAAAAATATAAAAATATTTAAAGGCACATATTTAAATGATCATAAAAAAAATAATGGATCGCCAAAAATACAATTGGCAACCTAACCTAACCTTTAGGTAACCAATTGTATTTTTTAGGTGATCATTTATTATTTTATTGAAAATAATCTAAATATTTCCCATATTAAATTATGTCATTCTTCTAAAGTAATGGTACGATGATCTTTAAATAATTTGATAGGTATTTTCTTTTTTTCTACATTAAGTCGGTAAGCGTCTAGCGATTGTGGAGTTAAAGCAACTTTCCCATCAGACAGGTGATCAAAGAAACTATGTCAAGATCCCTGTTGCTACGGCAAGTAGGTAAAGCCGTCTTTCCAATCAAATTGTTGAGGATGTTTGGCATCAGTTTACTGTACTACCTCCGTTAACTAAAAGATCGCTTCATCTCAGGAGGTAGATTTCTTCAAATTCAAATTCTCAGTTCGTCAGCTATGTCGTAACTGCTGATATGCCGATCTTGCGTTATTAAAAAATAGCGTCCATTTTATCCGTAACAGGGCGACCAAAGCGATTTTTTCCTTTCTCATAATAAAATTTTAAATTTTTTCTAGTTTCATTCGATTCGCTCATTTTGACAGAAAGAACCTAACCTAACCTAACCTAACCCGGCCACGCGTTGCTGGTAAAACCCGGCCACGCGTTGCTGGTAAAACCCGGCCACGCGTTGCTGGTATAACCCGGCCACGCGTTGCTATGGTAACGTTAATTGATTACAACTGTTATTCTTAGGCTTATGGTAACTATATATGGTAACAAACCCACAAAGTCCTTCTTTTATATAGTAGAGGTGTACATTTTTCCTCATTTTTCGCTCATATCTTAAAATATATTCTTGTGGATTAGCTACTTTAGCTAAACAGCAGTGTATATGTAGGTACTCACCAATAGGTAATCGAAGTGTCTGAACCTTATGCCCTGGACGTTAAAGTCGAGAATGAAGGAGCCGGAGGTGATGATACAGGAGGCGGCGGTTAGCGGCGGCAACTTATACGTCTCCGTACCACATTTCACTATGGCTTTTGGCATTGTGGAGACATCTCTGATGTGCTGTAGATTCTTCTTGAAAGGAAACCTAGATATACAATAGTCTTATAATTATTATTATAAGAACCTGCCCAAATTTTTATACTTGTAAGGCTTTAATCTATTTTTTTTTAAATTATCAGTATCAAATTATAAAAAATAAAAATTTAAAAAATTTAAAGTTTTGAATTCTTATAAATTCGTTATATATATCATATAGCCAGACAGAATTTAAAAAATTAAGATCATGAAGCCCTATGAAGCCCTAAGTTGCTCTTTTATTTTTACTTAACTAGCTTGGATGTGGAATTTGGTATTTATCTTTTAAGTAATATTTTTTGGTGCGTTAAGTGGAACTATAAAGATCCTGCCTTTCGCACCGACGGTACTGGGTTCGAATTCTAGAAGGGGAGATGTTTGTGTGATGAATACGAGCATTTGTCCCTGAGTCATGAGTATTTATATATATTCCTATTAATATTACTTACTAATGCTATATGTGTGTCTATCCGTTACCCTATTATCCATAATACAAGCCTTATAGTGCTTACTTTAGACTAGGCTAAATTTGGTTTTTGTAAAAAAAAACTTTATTCAGACAACACTACCCTGGAGATCGTACCTGAGACTTTTGAATGTAAAACCAAAAGCCTTTACACCACAGAGGCGGTGTTAAACAACGAAACAGAGAAAGGAAATATTTGAAATTCAACAATTTCCAAACATCCCGTTCGAAATCAGTAAACAGTTTGAATTGTAAATGAATTAGATAACATCCTAAGACAATTACTTCTACAGTACCTCAAAATTTATCGGCGAAGAAAGATGGTAAAAATTGTTATTGACATGTGAGTAAAATAACCATTTCTTGCATTTTGGGAGTTTTACATTGGACGTGCAGACATGATGGGATAAATAGTGCCTTTATTTTCCATAAACAACCATTGCAACGTTTCGAGTAGAAAGAAGTGTTTTCTATTAAAAAATTAACCCAAGTAATAATACTTAGTACTAGTAACATTTATTTACATAAAACGTGGTATAAAAATGGTGGTATATTAATTGAATTCAGATGCTCGCACCGTCCCTCTCTTGAGATGGCAGTGGTTTCCAATAAAGGCTTTATACCCTTCTGACCCTTCAGACATAATCGCACAGCAGGCTGTGAGGTATACATAAGGATTCACTGCCTCCCTCACCTGGGTCCAGAGGGTGCATAAGAGGCGCAAAAAAAAATGAATTACAAAGGGTGCTCATGTTGCACTATTTATTATCACACCCTCTTTCCCACTGGGCACTCTGGGCATGGCAAATGCCCAGGGCCCCGCGATCGATAGGGGTCCCCTAGTTCCTGCCAGATCACTAAACGAATACCGACTTTTATTACTGAAAAACTTAATTAATTCGAGTAAATCGAATCAGGGACAGGGAACCCCAATCAGGGACTATATTATCGACTTGTTTATTAGCTTTTGCATCGTCAAAGTATGACAAAGCAAAGTAGGTTAAAATCTAAAGGTATCTCTTGAAATATACTTTAAATTATTTGAGATTAGTGTAATGACTCACAAAAATCTAAACACCGCCATTCAGAAAGTGACGTAAACAGAACAGCATCATCTATTGACGACAAGTCGAATTGAACTATACTTAATTTTTAGCCACAATCTCCTTATACACATTCATAAGTAAAGCTGGTGACCCTACAAAAAAGGTACTAACATCTAAAGAGAAAAATATTTATTAATATTTTTAAAACCTTCTCTCGCAGATTCTCATGCTTTATTATATTTATATTGCATCAATCTGTGAGCAAGGCGACCAATTTGAACCTGACAATAAAATGGGTAGAAGAAAGAGACGGCGATGGGAAACCTATCAACATGGACATATACTTCGACCGAGTGGTCATGGTGTGTGATAAAACCGCAAAAAAGGTAATTTTGTATATTTGAAACTCATTATCTTTTTTACTTCCTTTTTCGTTCGATCGTAACTCAAGAACAGAGGCCCTAGTGTGATCTCACGCATTCGATAGAGCGCATTACAGATTTCTATGAAGATTCGTAGTTCCTGATGTTTCCCGCTAGGAGCGTTCATACAAAAGTCCATAGTAATATTTTGCGCGGATGTCGAATAAAAATTTGTGGAAAATGATGCTCCACGTAAAACCAGTGCTTCAAAAATAGGGCCTCTGATCTATATGGCGCTTATCCAGTTTTTTTTATGTTGATAATGAAAACGTAACGCAAAACAGCTAAAGATTCATTAACGTTTACTGCGTGGCACAGTTACTCCAGAATATCTATGGGGGTTCTCTAATAGTCTATGTGTCGAAAAATGAAAATAGTAGTTTATGAAACTGGTACATAAGGAGGGTTATTTACGAGTTTTTTAAAAGCATCACACGAGTGTGTAATACCTAGTTATGTGCAGTTTCATACACTACTTTATCTAATCTCATACATTGAATATATCAAATAAAAGATAGAGATTGATACAGTTTATTTATTGGTTATTGTAAGTGTTAACATTTTGTATATTACAATGACTTTACTGGTAGTAGATTAAGACTGACTGCTGCCGCAGTCTCTAAAATGTCGGGCGGCCTTAAATTTTCTTCACTTTCACTATCAGACATTTTAATAAACAATAATAATTATCGTTTATTATTGTTTATTAAAACACAACAACGAATTGCAAGGAAACGTATTATGGCGCCAAAATTCCCGATATCACCGCGCATGCGCTAAATCGCGCGCAGCCACAGATAAAAAAAGAAATAGTGCTATACGAATTGGCGCAGTGTTGTATCCAAGGTCTGTAATCGAATGATAATGAACAAACAATTTTATTATAACATTATTTTCTTAGAGAAATAGTGTTATAATATATTTTTTTAATTTAATTACGATATACTATTTGTAAAGTTCGACGATATAAACTCGTTTTGAGTTTTATATTTTGAATTTTACGATGTGAGAGTAGATAAAAGATATGATAATGTAGTGTATCTAAACTTAATACAAAATCGCTATTTATTTTTACCGATAGATAATCATTTTATTAAAGGTAATGGCAGTAGATTTTTTTTGTAAGATAGAAGACCATCCCAAGTAATGTTAAACCGTCTTTGTGGTACAACGGCTTGCTCACCGGTTTTATGCCCAGAGTTCAATCCCTAGGGGTACACACGTATCTTTGGTTTGTGACAGGCACTGGCTTGTTTGAATATACCTGGTTAGCTACCACCGTCTACCGTCGAAACAACTTAAAACGTTGTTTTATTCCGTCTTGTGTTAGTGGAGAAATAACTAGTTCCTCCGAAGATGAAAATTCTCAAGCCCCTAGCCATTTTTCCGTACCTAACATCAGATAAAAGGTCAAGATTTTCCATTCAAGCAAAAAAAGTCAACTTTAATTATTTACATATTTCATTTCAGGTAATAAACACAGGGGTTTTGTTAGACGAAACAAGAGTTCTTACATCATACAACCCATTTCGCAAAATGGTAAAAGCTGGTAAAACAAAGGACATCTTAATTGGCATTCTTCAAGGCAGGCAATACAACAGTACTACCTACCAGTACATCAACAAGGTTGTTTACTACACCACCAAATGTTATGAACGCGTAATGAAATTAGAAGATAACGCTTTAACAGCTGAACAATGGCACGGAGATGAGAAACAACACAGTCCTGTTCATGACCTCTACGTCATACAAGTTAACAAAAAAATTAAACTCCTCGACCCAAACCCGAGTAACTACAGATTCAGTTACATAAGCTCATACACATTTACCGACGCAGGACCCATGATAACTATTCTCGCTAAACGCAAGGATTCGCTGGGACAAGCAGTGAAATTTGCGTCTTTGGGTTTTAGAGATAAGGATCATATTAACAGTCAAAATGAGACTGTTCTTAGCTCTTACGATTATGTGGAAAGCAACAGTTTGACCGATTGTGATGAATGGTTCATCAGGGATTGGGGTCGCTTTATTTGTATTAAAAACGAAGAAGACTATTTGGGTATGACATCGTCTTTATCCTACAAGGCGCGACGAATACGATGGGGCAAAGCGGGCTGGACTATTTCTCTATGAACGACACATCAAAATACCGCCAAACACACTGCGGTCAAAAAGACCGCGCCGCTAGAGCCCGCTGGGCGCAGCATGACTGTTGCAGCCCGCCATAGGTCGCACAAACCATTATGTATACTTTAATGCAGATGGTGGCATATATACGTCTAGCTTAACCCACGCCCGCTGCGCGATCTCTAGTAATAACCATCATCAATGTAGATGACGAAAAATGCAAAACTGCTCACCAATATACGACACGTAGTTCAAAGAATTTTACGACGTACCTCCAATTCTCTTTGTTCCCATTTTCGAGGCGATGCTCTTCTCTAAAACAAAAATTTTATACTAACTCCCCACCGGCCACTGCGGCTTCGTGTGCTTTGAGCTTGCGGCCCCCTAGGTCAAACGGAAATAGATGCGGTCTTTAATGCTTCACCGTTAAAAAAAACACCGAGCCCCGTCGTAAGCGTTAGCTTTTTTGATCAAAACCGACATTTCGACTGATTTTTCGCCCATTTTTTTGCCCAACCAAATATTCTTCGTTACCTCTCAGAGGACATGTGATGAATTTACAATGGACTATTGGACGTGAGCCCACGCACAGTGGATTGTTCTCTTACTAGCGGTTGGCCTTGGTATTTTTTGTGCAAATGTGGAGTTTCCTAAACCCCAACCAACAGCCAAAGTTCATTGATGTGTTACAGTACTTTAGTTATAATCATTTTCGTCGATAGCTGTATGTCCGACAGCTTGTTCGGGAACGATTCGCTGTGCGTCGGTCACAAAATTGGTGATAAAGGCGGCGAAAAAAGTCGGCTTAATGTAACCTGTTGCACCAAGCGCTTTTCAACATCTTTCATAATGCGCGCAGCAAAGGAGTGCTCCCTTCCTGCGTCCGTATTTCCAAGTGCTTAAAACCCGTCCGTTTTCAAAGCCAGTGTGAATAGGCACCTTCTGGATTAGCGCGTTCCATCGTAGCTTTTGTCTTGGCCCCCGGGCTTGATTAGGATCAAGAGCGAACCCACTCAAAATAAAAATATTTTAAAAAATCCACCGCAAGGCCCGAATGGTGCAACGGCACCTGCGGATCTTGGCGGAACTGAAGGTACATACACGGGTTTTTGGTGGGTATGCCACTAAACCTCACAAGTAGGGGGATTAAGGAGGGTCCCGTAAAACTTTATCCACGGAGTTTTCCCACGTATAAAAAAGGGCAAAGGGCAAAATAGCAACGACGATGGATAAAAACTGTACAGCAATGGGTAGCGAACGTGGGAGTTATTAAAATGAGCTAGCTCGCTTTTTCTAGCTCAATGTTTCTTACTCAGTCTCGATCAATTTATATTAGTTTATCTTTTAGCTCAATGTTCTATGAGGAACCAACTGATCGATAGATAGAGATAGTTACTATTATTTATATATATCAGTTGATATTCCTGAGAATGTCATGTACGAAAGTAAATATCGTGTAAGTTTACTTTCGTACATGCAACTACATGAACATGCACATGTAGTTGCATGTGTAGCATGTGTGTAGTTGGGTTGCATGTTCATGTACGAAATGTTGCATTTCGTACATGAACATGCAACCCAACTAGCAAAATGGTACTTTCGTTACCATTTTGCTAGTTGGGTTTGACACATTGTCAAACCCAACTAGCAAAATGGTTATATAATACAGTAATTATATGACTTCCAGTCCTTTAAATGTTTTATAGTCGTTTTACCATTACTTATTAGTTGTATAGAAGTTGGAGATGTAACATAATAGTCGTATACCGAATTAGTCGTATTGGTACGTCCATTAAACGTTTTATCAACTTTCTTATACGACGATCATATAATGGTCTAATAGAAAACGTTTACTTAACATCAATTTAGTCCTATAAACGTTTTGGTTAGATAAAAGTCATATAAAAGACAAAATCGTTTTATGGAAAACATTTATATAACGGCAATATAACAATTATATAATGTGGATAACCCTGACTATTATAAAACATTTCAGTGTTTACAAAACTTTAATATAACTCTTTTCCGACATTCACTCATTGGAGCGGAGCGAAGCGAAGCTCCCATGGATCAGCTTCAATGGCGCAATGTCTGTTACGCCATAACTTCCAGAGTTCTTAACCGATTTTAATATTTTTATGGTGAACAAATCAACAGGTTTAGGACCAGATGGTGACGGAGCCAGAATTTTGAAATTGGCAAAAAAAAAATTTATTTTCTTTTTTAGGTATTACGTTCCGCTCCAATATATGGTGCTAGCGTAGCTTTATGCTTAGCGACTGCATCACCTAGTATAAATTTAACTCCAACGTTGGTCAAGAAAGGTCACTGAAAGTTCAAAAGGTTCCGTACAAACACTTTTTGATAAAGATACACCAGATCTCGAAAATAAGTGTTAAATTACAATTTTGTACCTTCATTTATATTGGTGGGTTATATACTTACCCATGAAAGTGAAATCTTATTTATTTATTCCTTGCGAACAATTTTACATTTTTATGGTTGCGCAGTTGCACATGTATAAACTTGCTAGTTGTTACTAAAAGATTTTGAAAGATTATTCTTACGTATCAACAATCTGTCGTATGTATCTATTAGGGAACATATACATATATCGTACATACTGTACAAGATTTCGGTATTATAAATCTACTCTGCCACGGGGTTCATTTATTCACCTCAAGAACTCTAGCGAAAAAACATGGAACTTATCAATAGTCACATCAAAACGTGTACATGACTATTTTGTTGTTTAGTAGTTGTATAGCAGTCTATATATAACTAAAACAAAAATGGCTACTCTTAAAGATTAATTTTATATGAAATTAGTATTCTCATACATCAGAAAAATCACGAATATCGAGAGTGCTTAAGGAAAATAGTACATATCGTCACATACATTACCGACAAAGTAAAGTTCCCATAAGAAACTAGTCCCAAACGTGCTTAATTTCACATTCACTTGTTCATGTTAATAATAAACCTTAATAATTACCTTTTTATGTTAATACAATATTAAAATTTCAATTGAGGCACAATACAAACTGACAGTTAGGATGGAGGAAAAATGTTTTATAAATGTCATAGCTTAATATGAATAAACCATTTTAATAATAATGAAGTCTTATAACTAACTTTAATAAAACGTTTTAGTCGGTCTCACGACTTTTACTGGACTACTACATGACTATTTAGTTTTATAAAATGGGCCCTTTTGACGTTTTATAAACGTTAACTTGATGTCTATATGACCGTCACAAAATCACTTAAAGTCGCATAAGAAACGTTAACTTAACGTTTATATGACATTATTTTGCTAGTTGAGAAGGGTCGACATAATTTTTATACGATTCTTAAATAAGATCTAATTGAGAAAAGAAATTTCTAAAGACTAGGCTGTATGGGGTTCGTAACCTTTGCCTTATTTCATGGGAAAACTTAACATAAACAAGAGTGAGTCGGCCTTGCCCACGAAGAGTTCCGTACAAATTTTAGTTAAGCAAAAAAATCGCGTTTGTTGTATAGGAGCCCCCTAAAATTTTAATTTTATTATTTATCATGAAAGTTAAAATACAACTGAGGATTTTGTGAATATCCCAAGTGCCTACCTGTTGCCATTATTGATATCAGCAAAATAAAATACATAATTTGTAAAAATTTCAACTGTGTAGCTATCGCAGTTCTTGAGATACAGCCTGGTGACAGACAGATGGACGAACAGACGGACGGACAGACGAACGGACAGACAGCGAAGTCTTAGTAATGGGGTCCCGTTTTTACCCTTTATGTACGGACGCCTTAAAATGTATCTTGGAAGTAATAAAATATTTTGGTCATCCATCTTAGATAAAATCCTAAAACGCATGCGCCTTCTACTTTTTTTTAACGTTCAAGTGTCTTTTAAACATGTTTATACAATTAAATCTTTCGATGTAAGTACTAATGCGTACCTTAGAGCATCTTTTGTATCCACACATATTTTATTTATTTTTTATTTTATTTAGGCATCGGATCCGGCTCTGTGTTGATTTTCAAAAACAAGTTATTTGGCATCGGCAGTTTCACGTTGAACAAAGGAAACGTAAGCATTTTTGTTTTCACCGATATCAGAACGTATCGTAAAGAAATATTCAGCAGTTGTGGTAGCGAACCAGCTAATCAAACAAAGGAAGAATTCAAAGTATTCCAAGATCAAATAGAGTCAAGCGAGGGAGAAGATATGCCCACTACACCAAAAGTTCGGTTTCATCTTGGCAGAACACATGATGAGGAATGGCACTGAAATGACCACAAAAATAGTATTTAACCTTCAATTAATAAAACAAGACAATTTTTTTTGTGTTTTAATCATCGACCCAGCTTTTCTTAGAAATAATGCTGTATCCTAAATCTACCACCACCGCTGTCTATTATTAAACGATTTAAAAGCGAAGCAATTCAGTTTACATCTGAAGAAATTATTACTAGAAATTTTTAATTTGTCCAAGTGCCAAGCGGGATTCAAGCCTCCATTCCCTTGCTATCCGGGCGAGCACCTGAATCATCTGAGTTGAATTTATTCCAGCCCTAATTTTTTCAAATGTGCATGAAAGTCGGTAAAGGAAGACCAAGGCGAACTTTCAAGTACCAAATAGGAGATGTCCTGAAAAAGGCAAGGTCAAAGTACCCTTAACCGACGAACTTGTATGAAAGATCTGATGAAAGTTGAAGAAGCGAGAGATGTAAGTCAGGATCATCGACATATAGAGGCCAGCGGTTGTTGGAGCGGGATACCGACATTCCGCACCCGTATAACGTGCAGTAATTTCTTGGTTTGAGAAGAGTGACGAAGATGGCATATGCATTCGGAGTAACGCTATCTGTTTTCTTATAGGCGATTGGCTCTTAATTTTCATGACAGGTTCGGCATATATTTTGAGAGAGATAAAGATAATCCGAAACTTAGTTTTATCTCTCTCTTTCGTAGTGCCACAATTCTCACCGCTAGGGCACGTCTATTAGTATATGTCGATAATCAGGATGGTGGAAAGTGAAAATCTGTGATCTCTGCCTACTAAAAGTCGTAATTGTATATAATGTTATTTCTTTTGATATAAAATTCTATTAGGTAAATGATTAAATAACCAAAAAATATAAAAAAAATTTTTGCTACTAAGTATAGATCATAAAAAGTCGATTTGACCATAAAAGGAACCTCAAACTAGCCGTGTTAGCTCCACGGAAGATCATCTTTTAAAATAAATGTTAGTAAAATGCTAAGTGAAGACCTTTTCTATACATGTTATACTTATTTTCTTTATGGATAATTTAATGCAAGAGCATTCTATGTATTCTGCCTGATAATGATATTTATATATGTCGCATCTTGGTTATGATCACCATTACTTTCTACTACTACTATACTACTACGTCATGAGTCCGTACTAATGACCTGACTGAAGTTGCTCACTAACGCAAGCGCCGTCTAGCGGTGCTGTACAGAGTCTAGGGGGCGCAGCAGCGTGGCGTTGAACTCACTTTCGTCCTAACTAGCGCTGCGAGCAGACGTTTCCTAAGAACTATATCACGGCCCATTAGATTTCCAGCTTGTCTCAAATCAATCTTATGGATCTCGGTCTAGTAGCAGCGGCCGAACCGTCAATACGTACTATTATTACTATTTTTATTACGAGCAGAGCCCATATAATGTGTTAGTGACAATTATCTTAGATTAGGGTTAGTAAAGTACAATAAAAGGGACAAAAACAGACATAAAAACATTAAATAAGTCAGCGTTTCAGCTATGTGCTGAACCCAACCCCTTAGTAAATCCCATCAATCTGTGAACTAGTATATACTACTATGTTACATATCGTCACTTGTAATTTCAACCAATACTACCTCACGTACCACCTGATAGTTAAAAACCGATGACCGAGAATAATGGTCAAAAAATAGCCATTCGCCGCCATATAAAACACTCCTTACCTAAAAATGCATATGCCCAAATGACATTCGAGTCCGTGTATGTAGTTATCCATTTGGAAAGCGACGGAAGGGTCTTCTTCCAAGAAGTACCGCTTGTCATCCATGAAGTGGACGAAGCCCATGAAATGAAATGCACGTCCTTTGCAGTATGGGGCTGGTCCGCGCCCCATATTGTATATATCGCTGTACAACTCGGAGAGGAAGATGTAGACGTTTTTGCCGCAGTAGTATTCTATGGAAAATGCAAAGATATGAAATATTGCTATGAGCTTATTATTAAGTTATTTATTTAAAAAGCTTAATTGACCATAAATATACAATTAGTACATCAGACAGACTTTATGCTAGTAGCATTCTTTGCATAAATCGAGACTTAAAAGCGGTATACAACGGATATTTATATAATTAGACTTACAAATTTTACAAAATATTATATACGATAATCACAATAATATATAACTTTATTAAACTACATACATAAAAGTTATAATTATATACAACTAAATAAATTGCAATAAGATGATTTAATTTTGATTTAATTATAAACAGTCAACGAGAAAAGCGTTTCTTTTTTACCTTTCTTTTTGAACGTAAACTTACTGGGTGAGCTAAGAATAGAGTTTGGGAGACTATTCCTGAGACATGTAGCTTGGAGGGTGAAAGAATTGGACATATAACCTGAATGGTACAAAGAAGTAGACAGAGCAAAAGCGAAGTTGGCGTTCATGAGAATCACAAAGTTACTGGAATTTGCATTTGAAGTATCTGGAGTTAGGGGATTGTTAAAAATCGAGTATTGTGCAAAGTAATGTCAACTGCCTGCGCTGACGAATGGGCAGCCATTTGAGTTGGGATCGGTTAGTAAAAGTACGGTCATATTTATACATGCAGAAACAAAATGGCAAGCACCGTTTATAAGGCGGTCCAGTTTATTAAAAAACCTTCTTCGTATGGTTACTTTTTTTGGTGATTATTTTAATTTGTACTTTTTATAGGATCATATATTTATTATAACTATTGCGACATCTTTTTTATTTAATGCCACTCTTACTTAAATATTTAAAATTTAGGAATGTTTATT
Organism: Calamotropha paludella; assembly: GCA_927399485.1. NCBI lineage: Eukaryota > Metazoa > Arthropoda > Insecta > Lepidoptera > Crambidae > Calamotropha > Calamotropha paludella. The sequence goes on from OV656822.1 coordinate 4,040,399, forward strand.
ATTTATATTTTGGTCTACTCAACAAGTTCTGTGCTTACTATCTTTATTGTAGAGCAGAAAAGTAATTCAACTTTACTTCTCATAAAAAGAATTCCCTTGAAAAACACAAATGAATTGGAGGATTTTTCAATTTTGTAGCGTCGTCTTCATATAGGGTATCGCGCCTTAATTTTTATCAATAACTACAAGATAATAAAAAAATTCTTTGGTTAAATAGTTAACTACAGATACATTTATAGTTTTTATATGTTAAATACACAAACTACACCATGACAGGTATTTATCACTAAGATAAATATCTGTTATGGTGTCAAAAAAGGGATTTCGAATGGTATGAATCATATCACTGGTGCTAGTGACTGTACCTTGCCACACACATACACGGGCAGACACACACAAACGTCAACCTTATAACACCCATCTTTTTGCGGCGGGGGTTCAAAATTAATCAAAAATTTGGGCTAAATTCATATTACATCTGGTACATAAGGTTATACGGTTATATTTGAGGTTTTAAACCCTACCTTGACTTAAATAAAACTCAGTAGGCACGGCTCCACCAGCTTGGGAGTTATACGTGGCTACCCTCTCCGTCTTTATGGCGTTGTGGTTGTCATACATGGTCAGCATATTGTCTATGGTGTCATCCAGGGCTATCAGAAGCACCTTAATAAAATAAATATAACAATAAACACTTCGGAAACATCGTGGAGAACTGTTTCTCTCATAGGCGCTAGAAATATAAAATAGAAGTGTCATTGAACACAAATATGGAACCTGTAATACAGATTTTAGTACCTACCACAGGCACCAGCGATCTGTATCCAAATTTGGACATAAACAACATATTTTATGATTATTTTAAATACTAAATTAAATATTGTATATTAGTATGTATATTTTTAGTATGTTGTGAGAAAAAAACGACCGGTCAATTGCAAGTCAGACTCGCGCACCGAGGGTGCCGTAAAATATTTTTATTATATGATGTAACTAAAAATTTACGGTATTCGCATTTTTTCCTCTATCTGTGTTATAAGAGGAAGCTTGGTAACAAATTTCAAGATTCTGAGTTTACGGGAAGTACCCTGTAGGTTTTGATTCCTTTGTGAGTGTCGAAAATTTGCTGAATTTTGCGGCATGAACGGCTGTATCTTTTGATTGCGTTGGCTTATAAGTTTGATTTTTTCACAGCTCCAAGGGACAGTAAACCTGAATATTTGATATAAATTTCAGCTTGATACGTCTACGCGTTCCTGAGAAAAAGGGTCTTGACAGACAGACAGACGGACGGACGGACGGGCGGACAATAAAGTGATCCTATAAGTGTTCCGTTTTTTCCTTTCGAGGAACGGAACCCTAAAAACGATTTTATTTACTTTTACTTATATGTATAAAACATACTCTGAATAAACTCATGGATTTCTAATATACATAGTTCAATATTCGTAGCAGTATCGTGGGTATGAACAATACAGTATCAATATACGGTATAAGTATATATTTACTAACCTTCAATTCCTTTATGTGCATATGAATGAAACGCGCCAAATGATCAGTCGCTATATGGACATGCTCATTTATTATATACTGTAAGAAAACAAAGGGTTTATGGGATTTTACATAAAAATTCTTGTTACAACTGTCATCAATGAAGCTACAATCTGTTTAGGTAAAGAAATCGTTCACTTGAGAAGGCGGAGTATAAGGGTTGTCTACTTGTCTACCTGACAAAATGGGTTATATACAGGGATTTTGGCGGTATCCAAATTATCTGTTCTGAACACTGTTTTTCATTTCATCAACAGAAAGAAACTGTAACACTTTGAATCTGTTTTAGAAAATACCGGTTCAATAGTGTTAATATCTGTTACAGTCAATAAGGTTTGGCATAACTATGCAACAGCTCATTAATGATTTGGGTACTTTGAAATGCCTATGTTGGTGTACTGTGTATACACATAGACAGTTAAACGTAAAACAGTTTCTAACAGATTGGTAACAGAAAACATTATATCTGTTACACTTTTATAAGTGTTCGACGCAAAACAGGTTCAAAACACCCAAATAAGTGATACAGGAATAATTCTGTAACAGATTCAATGTGTAACCCTTATGAAAGTGTATCCTTATAAAGGTGTTTTTGAATCCCTGGTTATATAGATGGCTGAGCGGTAATGTAGGTAAATCTAGCAGTTGATTTGTATCTTTTGAAACCACTCTATTCCAAAACTAAAACATATTTACTGATCATATCAACAACAAACGTGTATAAATGTTGCCTAACCGCATTCAATGATTCCCGTAATCAATCAATCATTTTTATCGGAGAAAAAAGTCTCATAATGGTGAGTAACAATGGAACTTAAAGTTTATTATATCTAAACTAGCTGACCCTGTAACGCGTTGCTATGGTAACGTTAAAAAAGCGGGAAAAAGAGCGGACAGACAAACTCACGAACAACAAATTTGTGCTCTTATATAGACTAGTGGCCCGGCTTCGCACGAGTGGATAAAATTCTTTAATTTTTTTCTATTATTAAATATTTTCCCGTTAGCGCCATCTAGCGTCCGGTAGACGAACTATTTGTGGTTAACGCGTTGATATGGTAACGTTATTGATACAATGGAAAAAGAGCGGACAGACAAACACACAAACAACTAATTTGTGTTCTTAGATTATAGATTAAATATTTGTCCGTTAGCGCCATCTAGCGTCCGGTAGACAAACTACTTGTGGTTAACGCGTTGCTATGGTAACGTTATTGATACAATGGTAAAAGAGCGGACAGACAAACACACTAACCACTGTGATCTTAGATTATAGATTAAATATTTTTCCGTTAGCGCCATCTAGCGTCCGGTAGACGAACTACTTGCGGTTAACGCGTTGCTATGGTAACGTTATTGATACATTGGAAAAAGAGCGGACAGACAAACACAGAAACCACAGTGATCTTAGATAATAGATTATAGAATCAAATTGCTAAAATTAAATATTTAAAATCAGATTATCAAAATCAAATAATATAAAACAACTATTGTAGTTTATATCACCTGATCTGGCGCTCGTTTAATCTTCATCATCTCTATCTGGTAGTGGGCCAAATGGTCCAACTTATCCGTCGGGTCATGACCGTAGATCTCAAAGGCATCTATAACCAACGCTAACGTCAGGTTCTCACTCGGTTCTTGACAACATGGGTGATTTCGTACTAGGTATGCATCCTGGAATGGAACAAATAATAATTATGATAATCGACTAATTCAAATGAGACGACTATGCATCTTTACCAGAGATCCCGGCACAGACAAGATATCCTAAATTCAAGTAGATATTAATCGTAGCATGGGAGGGATAATCGCATACCGCAAATGATGAGTATTATTTCCTCGTCAAGCTATGCCTAATTTAAGTCCGAATTAATGTGATATGTCCAGTATTTTATTATGATTATGCAAAGGTAGCTTTTTGAAATACTGCTATCGCTACGGTGAGTAGTGTCAAAACGCTACCGCTACTACAAATGCAGTGACAGACCGCCATCGCTACGATGGCGACAAACCACTGCTCTACAACGAGTACCCGTCGCTACTTTGGGTGACAGACCGCTACCAGTCTATACTGCAGGCACATGAGTCTCAGTCGATCGTTTAACTGGAGACGGGTTGATGGAAATCCATATATTTACATATACTAATACAGAACATCCCAACACATAGGGGCAAATTAAAATCCAGAAATAGAGCCTGAATCATCTGTTTATTGTCGCGATTCTTCAATTTTTGAAAAACCTTTGTTAAACTTAAATGTCACTTAATTAGTAACTTAATTGAAAGAGTAGGTACTGTAGCGCCCTCGCGCGCTCCGGGATCTTTAGGAACTTGGGACGTTATATTCAAACCCTGGTATTTTATTAATTAATATATTATTGAACTCTTTAATATAATACAACCCCGATTACACTCTCAGACATTACTGGTGATTCTCTTATGTTTTCTAGCCTTCTGGAATATTCTATACTAGCGACCCGCCCCGGCTTCGCACGGATGCAATGCTCTTCTATATTATACATGTATTATACATATAAACCTTCCTCTTGAATTACTCTATCTATTAAAAAAAACCGTATCAATATCCGTTGCGTAGTTTTAAAGATTTAAGCGTACATAGGGATATAGGGACAGAGAAAGCGACTTTGTTTTATACTATGTAGTGATTTAAAAAGGTGACATTCCTTGCCATAAAGCAAATATACGTAAAGAGGTGGAATGCGGTGTCATAGATGCAAGCAGGTCACCACAGTACTCGCCCGGATAGGAAGGGGGGAATGAGTTCGAACCCCGTCTTACACAAATTTTGTCTTGTGATATTTTTTTGACATAAAAATTTAGCATAAAGATGCTAAAGTAACAAAAAATATTATACTCACCCCTGTTTTACAAAAGTACAAAACGAAAAGCAGAAAAGAGCCATAACGCGTCCACATGACGTCCGAGCTCTCGATAACTTTTCCACCTATTCGCGAAATACAAAATACCTCTAATTAACCTAACTGGCAGTTAACAGTTTTAACTGAACCAATTAGCTGTTAGCTATTGATATTTTTTTATTGAGTATTCATTACATAACTGAATCAGTTTGAATTTTATTTGAAGATAATTATATTACCATATTAAGAAGCATGTTTAAACATAAATATAATTTTATAAAAAAAGGAATTAAAATGTTATTGCTAGTACTTATTTTCTTTTATTCATAAATAAAGTGATTTAAACAATTAACAAAAAATAATTTACTCCTTTTTATTAATGTCCCTACTAATATTATAAATGTGAATGTAAGTTTGTTTGTTATGCTTTCGCGCAAAAACTACTAAACCGATCATCATGAAACTTCGTACATATATTCTTGGAGGTATAAGAAAGTAACATAGGACACTTTTTATAGAAAAAGAAATAAAAATTGTTTGTCAAGAAATCTCTAAATGCGGGCGAAGCCGCGGGTAAAAGCTAGTTTTTCTATATTTACACTTGTTTCAGAAACGGTCACTCTCCCATGACATGACGTGACGTGTGTTTATAGTATATAAAAAAGCTCTTCTTTTTTCTAAATGACAAAAAAACTAAAATTTAACTGTGACTTTGTATGAATGTATAATGTAAATAAATGCAATCGTATGAGCTGAAAGCTGCTCGAAAAGTATTATTTCATTTTATACTTACTTTTTCGACCTTTAGAATTATGATAAATGCATTAATTACGTAAATTGCTTAGAGTAATAGTAACAAAATATCGTTTCATTATTTACCAGAATTTAGTTTATTATTTACTTTAAGATGATTACACAATGATGCTTATTCAAATCATACATTTAAGCATATAGTACCCCTCCAAGCGCTTCTCAACATCTATTATAATGCGCACTGCAAAGGAGTAGAATGTATTTCCGAGTACTTATAACCCGTACAATTTTAAAGTCAGGGTTGAATGAAACTAAAAAAACTTATTAAAAAACAACTGTTATAAGTTCATAGTTTTTAACAATACATTAGTATACTTTGTTCTTTGTTGTTGTTTTATCATTAACTCAGTCGAAAAAGCTGGACGGAAGTCTTTCCCAGGTGGAGGGTTTTTCATAATCTCCACTTTTGGTAAGCCACGCTTGGAAAGCCACACTTGGTAATCCACGCTTGGTAATCCACGCTTGGTAAGTTAGGCTTCGTAAGCCACGCTTCGTGAGCCACGGTTCGTTATCCACGCTTCGTAAGCCACGCTTCGTAAGCCACGATTCGTAAGCTACGCTTCGTAAAGGACGTCTATAGTGGTAACACTAAGTATCATTTATTTTATTTCTACTTTATTGCTTCACCGACTCTGGTTTACATTATAACTTACATAAACGACTTTTTCTTTACATAAAATTGACCAAATAATAACACCTACAGGTGAATACTGCTTGTATATAAAGTGGTTGAACAAAGAGGAAAAAACTACTTTAGGCAATTATAAACAACATACGTAAATACTGCATGCAAATATGTTGGTTGAACAAAATAGGAAATAAAGTACTTTATCTACTCTAATACTATAATACAAAGATTCTAAAACTGAAAACAAAATGCTTATGACAAACATTACGTACAGGCCAAAAATAATAAAAAAAAAGTTTCATTACGATACAGGTCTTGTATGGACACCTGTAACATAATATAACTTTTTTATCATAACGATACAGTTATACAACCTCCAGCTGAACCAAGGAGGTTGAACCTCTACTTTAAAAAGGTTTCAATGAACGAGTCCTCGACGACCGACGCAACACGCATGCGCAATTGATGTTTGCACCTTGGCGCCAACATTTGACATTTAAATAAATTTGTTGTTATATTCAGCGTTTTATTTGCAATATTGTTTTACATATTATAGTATGAGAGTAGATAAAGTAGTGTATGACACTGTACATAACTTGGTCTTATAACACTCGTGTGATGCTATAAAAAAACTCGCCTACGGCTCGTTTTTTTAAAACACACTCGTGTTATAAGAACCCTTATTATGCAACAGTATCATAAACTACTATTAGGCACTTTTAAACGAAATTATAATCATTAGCCTCTTATTAAGACACTCTTAAATGTATATGGTCGGTGCTATTTTAATGTGGCAGACATCACACAGCATTAAACTCTTAATAAAATTACACTAGCACTTGAGCTATACACGAAATATCCACTTCAATGTGACTTTAAAAAATGCTCACTTTCCTGAAATAACTTACACATGAATATAACTTTATGACATAAAACAATTTTTTGACTTTCTTGTCATAATATTGTATTGTAAAAAAAAATTCACCCTATTTTCTTGCAAATGTTTTCAGATATCTTCTGAATTATGAATAAGTAATGTTTGTGGATAATAAAGTTGATGTAACAAAAATATCAATAACAAATTTGAGTAGAGAAAGCTGAAAACAATTTGTGAGCCGAGTGGATATTTTCTAATATATGTATTTCTATAAAAAATTGAGAAAAATGCAACAAAAAAAATTATAAGCGTCGATAATTTCACATCGCAAAATTTTTTCACATAATCAAGCTATATGAGGTCTACAACATTAATTAATAAATTAGGTAGGTAAAAAATGTATTTTTTAGTAAAAAACTGCATGTTTTGTGAGATTTTTTTCAAAAGTATATTTTTTGGGAACAATACATTTAAGCAGTCAAACAAAACGCACCGAAAGGCATTTAGCTACTCTCTGTCGTCACACATACGGAGTTGCCAAAGCGATTCGCAACCGTATCGATTTGTGCACCGCGCAGAATCCGCGCATCTTGTTCTCCATCTCAAATCATATCGTGCAGCTTCCACTCATAAAGAAAAGTATTCTAACAATGTTGGAAACCTTTAAAAAACATTAAAACAAACAAAAAAAACGCAGTAACATTAATATATCCAACATAGAACAACATAACAGCTTAAAATGTGGAAAGAAAAGCTGCAAACATTAGCGTAATGTAATATCGATATACTTTAGTGTAGTGTAAAGAAGTCTTCCAAATTTTTAATAATAATAATTAGAATTGTTAATAATAAGTGATTGAAAACAAGTCTTCCCGTTGATGTCAATTTCTATAAAAATATATTTTACAAAAAAAAAATTGTAAAAATTATATTAAATTGTAACAGTGAGTGAGTTTATCAAGATGATTAATCTTAGTCGTTTTAAGATGCCCCCATTGAAAAATGCTCTGGACGTAGCGATGCAGACTGTTCGCCAGCAGATGCCTGATAAGCCAGGACCACCACCTCGCCCACCACAAAACGTGAGATTCGCTAATATAGGTAAGATATTATAACATGATTCTCGATGCATTATTCATAAAAAGTGGCCTTGTTTATTAATTAAATTGGCGATTTGTGAATAAACTTTATTGATTCGTTTTGTTTTATCTACCTATTAGCATTTTTTTTTTGTTTTTTCAGTAAATCCATTACCATTGCAGTTCACGTAACGAAATTTTGTGTTTTGTCGTTATATTGTGTATTAGAAATTAATCTCATAACATCAATTATATAAAAGAAGAATTATTTTCTTTTTTTATCAATTTTAAAATAAGTGGATCTTTTAAGATTGTAATATATTTTATGCATTTTCTTATATGATAAATTATTTAAATAGAAAAATATTAGAAAAAAATCGAGAATGAGAGGAACGTCTATCCAAATGTTTGCACAATCAATTAATATGAAACAGCCATTTAGTTTTATTTTTTTTATATATTTTATGCATTTTTAATGCTATCTTATATAATTAATTCTTTTTTATTACTATTATTAAATTATAATACAATTATTAAATAGAAAAATACTAGAAAAACTCGCATTCTCAGCCGGGAATCCAACCCACAACCTTTGGATGTCCGGCCCAAAGTTCTCCCAATTGAGCTACCGAGCCATGTGAACACCCGTCGAAATTGTCTAGTACCTTTCTTCTTTTAAGCTAGCATTGCTTCATCACTGAGATAAATATCTTCGCATTCGAAAGAAGATTTTACAAATGTGTTGACAATCGATCAAGATGATTCAATCAATATTTTGTTTAAAAATATTTAATTAGGACAATTTATTCAGTCAACCAATGTTATAAAAAACTATATAAAAAATACAAAATATTTTATTTTCAAAAAAAACAAGTACCAAGAATGCTATGAATTGGAATCCCCTTTTAAGCTCATAGGCCTGTGTCAGGAGACTCCACTCTTCCATAAAAGCGAGCATTTTACACTTATTCAGGTTGGAAACATTCTTTATAATAAAATATTTTAAAACATATTTTAAAGAACTACTAAATATGTGTGGTATAGTTTATGTCTGTGTTGTGGGTGTGTGCGCGTGTCTGCTTGCATGCGTTTGTGTGCCTAGTTGTGTGTGCGTACACACACTCAAATACACACGCTCAAACCCAAACTCACACGAGTTTGGGTTTGAGCGTCTGTATTTGTGTGTGTGTGTGTGTGTGTGTGTGTGTGTGTGCGTCTGTGAGTGTGTGTATGTGTGGAATTACTAGTTGACCAGTTCTATGACATAATTGTCTGATTTATTGTGATAAGGATAATGCCCTTGGAATCAAATTAATTGTACATACCTTCAGTCACAATTAACGATTTGAGAGACACCACAATAACTTTATTTAGTATATCTATATATATATATATATATATATATATATATATATATATATATATATATATATAAATTCCATGTCACAATATTTGACCGCGATGAACTTCAAAACTATTCAACCGATTTTGATGTTTTTTCCTTCTTTTTTTGATTTGTTCCAACTTAGGGCATAGGATTAGTTTCATTTTATTTTAAAATAAAAAATGCAAATTATTATAACTGAGCTACAGCAACGCGTGGCCGGCTCAGCTAACAAAAATAAATAACATAAAAATCAGATTAGGAGTGCTATTTTAACAATTGAAGCAAAAAGCTCGCAAGATTAATGTGATGTGGAAAACAAATGCATTTTGGTCCATAACTAGAAAAGGACAGAACAATGTTTTTCAATATTTTTAACTCTTAAGATCGTTCTGTTGCTTTATTTTCAAGTAATGGACAGAAATGCAACGACATTTAAAATGTGTTTAGTACGAATCACCGATATCGCCATACACTTCCCATCGACCACTAAATGCGTAAAATTATGTTTTTTTACTATCATCTCCAACATGCATATATATAACAACCATTACCTTAGTCATCCTATAATCACGGCTCCTATACAGTCGTCGAAACATTATAATTAAATATAAACTTGTTTTCGATCCGTAAAAAGTGGCGCTATATAAATTTTCTCTTTAAATCTTCACAAGAAATACTCAAAAAGTTTTATTTATCGCCAGATAACATGGGTGAAAGCTGCGAGTTGTCCACCATGAACGAAACAACGTCTCCATCGTATCAATCTACCAACCCCACAAATCCCTTTCTCAGTGGGAATCTTCAGGCTGAAGACTCCTTCACGAGCTATCAAAACACTTACCCACAACAAGATGGAGCGCCAAGGTATTTGAGCCATTGTTGAACTTACACTTTTAGTTTTTTTTTGAATATTGCCAGTTCAAAAAATCATGTAACGGCTCCCTCTTACCCGACCCGTTAAATAGTTAGCAGCGTTTTAAGTATTTTATTCGTTTACTGCGACCTTTCCAATCAAAGAGATTATGGCAAAGTGCCAAATAGTTTTGGGAAAGTTCTCAGTCCAATATTGGACTTTTTCGGCTGAGATAAAACCAGTTTTGATTTCTGTCCGATATAAAGTGCAATTTATGAACTATTGCTGCAATAAAAACATTCGCAAATTGCGTAAGGTAAAAGCTTCCATCGGATAGTCATAAGTAAACAGTTAATTTGTATCAATTAAATGATCGGTCCAACTGATGAAATGGTAAAACTACCATGTATTTCCACTGAAGAATGTTTAAACGTTAGACAGTGATATAAAATATTCTATTCATTTTCAGAACACAGAGCATGCAAAGTGTAGATTTCTACGCTTCTTCCGAAGAAGGGGGTTTCGAAGAAGGTGGAGGCAAACCAGGAGCTAAAATCAATGAATTCCAAGCTGCTTGGAACGTTACTAATGCTATTCAGGTAAAATTTCATAAAACATTATATTTTAATTCAATAATCCCATCTAATTTTTAACATGTTCCTAAACTACAGTATGTTTTCTAGGGGATGTTCGTCGTCTCCTTGCCATTCGCTGTTCTCCAAGGAGGCTATTGGGCTATCGCTGCCATGATTGGTATCGCCCACATCTGCTGTTACACCGGCAAAATCCTCGTCGAGTGCCTCTATGAAGACGACCCAGTCTCCGGACAACGCGTGAGAGTCCGCGACTCCTACGTCAGCATCGCCAAAGAATGCTTTGGCAGAAAATACGGCGCTAGAATAGTAAACGTGGCTCAAATTATCGAACTTCTTATGACGTGCATCCTCTATGTCGTCGTATGCGGTGACCTTATGATAGGCACCTTCCCAGATGGATCCATAGACACCCGTTCCTGGATGATGCTAACAGGAATCTTCCTTCTGCCATTAGCCTTTTTGAAATCCCTCGCATCTGTCAGTATGTTATCCTTCTGGTGTACCATGAGTCATCTCATTATCAACGCCATCGTCCTCGGCTACTGCATTCTTTACATCGGCGACTGGGGATGGTCGAAAGTAAAGTGGAGTTTGGATTTCGAAAATTTCCCTATTAGTTTAGGTGTCATTGTATTTTCGTACACTTCACAAATCTTCCTTCCTACATTGGAAGGTAACATGGAAGATCGCTCCAGGTTCGAATGGATGTTGAATTGGTCTCACATTGCTGCTGCAGCATTTAAATCTATTTTCGGCTACGTTTGCTTTTTGACCTTTCAAAACGATACTCAGCAAGTTATCACGAACAATTTGAGATCATCTGGTTTTAAAGGACTTGTCAATTTCTTTCTTGTCGTTAAAGCAGTGCTCAGCTATCCCTTACCGTATTATGCTGCTTGCGATTTATTGGAAAGGGCTCTTTTTAGAGGGAAACCGAAAACTTTGTTTCCCGTAATTTACGCTTTAGACGGGGAGTTGAAAGTATGGGGACTGGCTTGGAGGCTTGGTGTGATAATGTTCACAATTTTGATGGCAATTTTCATACCTCATTTCGCTATACTAATGGGCTTCATCGGTAGTTTCACAGGCACGATGTTGAGTTTCATTTGGCCCGCCTATTTCCACCTCAAACTGAAGGGTAACCAGTTGGAGAGTACCACAATCGCCTATGACTATTTCATCATAGCCTTGGGAGTACTTTTTGGAGTTATCGGCATGTACGACTCCGGTTCCGCTCTCGTAAAAGCTTTCAAAATAGGGCTACCATTTTAAATCAAAGTAGTATTAGATAATTGTTGATCTATTTTTAGATTTACGCATACTTCGTAAACATGATGTTTTTACGCAATTATATGCGGATAATTGTTAAAGCACGTACTTTATTAACTATAGTCTATAACGATGTGATTTGACGCAATTGTTAATTTATGCTCGTATATTAATTAGGCCAAATTAACCCAACGTTCGTCATTTAATAAGCGTGTCTTCCATTCTAATATAGTTTTTATATATATGTATATAGAGTTAAACGCTAATTTATACAATGAAAAGATCCATAGTCTTCCGAAATTATACATTATTATATTATATAACAACGAAGTCTTCCAGTAAAATAACACTTGTAACTAATATATTGAGAAAGATATTTGCTTAAAAATATGAATTGCATATTTGGATAATTATATTGATAGAAGTTATATGTACGAAATAAATTAATATTTAACCATGACAATAAGAAGAATATTTCTTTTATTATTATTATATATAGTTCTTAACTGTATAGTTGAATTGATGTTTGGAAATCTTAATATATATAAATCTCGTGTCACAATGTTTGTCCTCAATGGACTCCTAAACTACTTAACCAATTTTGATCAAACTTCGTAACTATCTGTTTTTTGATCCAACTTAAAAGATAGGATAGGATTTGATTTTAATTTATAACACAGCAACGCGTGGACGGGGCAGCTTGTAACAATATAAACGCTTCATTATTTTAACCAAAATTTGCCGCAAATATATTAAAATCAATATTTTCACGCGGTGATACACAATATTTATAAACCAATAATTTGATTTATTATATAAAAATGTAATTATATTTTATTGTAGCCAATATATTCAATTTTATATAAAAGTAAAAAATATAAAATAAGTTTTATTACCATTGAACATTTTAAACGTGTGATTTAATGTATTACCATGTTTCATTATGATGTAGATTGGTTTAGGGTCAATGACATGAAACGTATACGTTAATATGGATACGCCTCCTAGTTTCTGAATTTTTAAATTACTACTGTGTAAGTAGTAATTTAGTTTGTGACCTACTATTAAATTTTTAGTTTAGTTACTCTTAGTGATATATTTTTTGTATGAATTTTTTTTCGTGACGTATTTCTTTTCGCGTAATAGAAGAGCGTGAAAACTTCCATAAGTTTATCACATAACAACTCAACAAAGTTTCAAATCATTTATTTTTAAGAAATGCTTAACCCTATTCGATATAGACGTCGCGTGTCGTAAACCGAACTTTGAAAAATACATTATTATAAAAATTATCAGTCCACGGTAGCAATTGCCACCGATAGCCAACACCCCTCGACAGTCCCTGGTAGCAATTGCTACCATACCTATTCAAATTTCCGCGTGGCCTCCTATTTTTTTTTAAATTACGTTTAATTTTTGAGTTATAGAGATCCAAATATTCTGTGGTGGATTCTTTATTTAAGCAGTATTTTTTGTTTGATCCTAGTTCCATTATTTTGTGAGAAAATGGCATTTTTATCTAAGAATCCGCCTTTTTTTCACAATTCGCGCAGCGTTGGGACTGTTGAGAGGGGTAGGGCGCACGGTAACGAGCTGACGAGTGGGGAAATCAGTATTGGGAACTTATAAGTTAAATTACAAAAAAAATCCTAAAAGCTTAATCTACGCCACACTGACGAATATGATGATTTAAAAAAACCAAAATACAACTATTTAATTTACACAGTAAGAGAGTATGTGTGAAGGGAATAAAAATATTTAAGGATTGTTTACTGCTGCTCTAAATCATTGACTTTATTTAGCATAAAAATCACAAACGAAAATATTTTTTACCCAAAACTTCATTTTAAAAATATTAATTTGTATTTTTAAATAATCAAAAATCGTATCACCTACAGCGTATTCATATCATCGTTAATTATTTTATTTACATAATTTAAAGTTAACAAATAATTACATAATATGTACTGTAAAAAAGGAGTTATTAATTTAATTTAATGTAATAAATAACGTAGTATACTAATAATCCTTAGTCTTCCATTTTCTAAATTACCAAATATAATTGTTGTTGATATTATAATTATAAATAATATTAATTGTAGATTACTTTTATTATAAATGTTACATAGATTAGTAATTTACGGTCGACTAACTCAAGCGTTTCTTAAATGAAATCTTGGTTGAGACCTGTGGTTAAGTTGAGACCTTCTGAACTTTAAAGGCGCTCCCTCACTGGGGATATTCACCTGTAATGTTTCAATTATTCGAATATAACATCAGTGAATGAAAATATTAAAAAGTTTTGATATGCAAATAGAAAAATTTGTAACACCGTGTAATTATTATATACCGTGTAAAGTATGTAGGTATGTATTTGTAAAACGATGTTGCTGCATAGGCTCACTAAACATACCACTAGTCTTTATAAGTCTACCAACCTTTCTATTATGTAAAAAACAACTATATAAACTAGCGTATCAGTATGCGTTCCTCCACACAACCCATAACCGAATCGATTTTTCGCTTTTTTATTACCGATTCTGTGCTAGAATCGACGCACATATCCAATTGCCCTTAGTCTTTTGTAAATGCATGACATGCAATTCCCTCGAGCTGCCGCCCGTTAACTTAAACATAGCAAAGCCAAAAAATCTTTTATTAAGATATGAGCGAAATTTAAGATTTTTTTTCTGCTAGAACTATTGCAAACATTACAATTAATAGAAATATAATTCTTACACAGATCGAAAGAGATTTTTCTTTATATGCATGCATGCATTTAAAACTCCGCCCGAATCGACCCCCTGAGGCCTAGCGATCTTTTAGCGAAATCTAGCAACAAAGTTTCCGACGTGTTCATTCGTCGGTCAAAAGTCGGTTCGATTATCGATCGTGTGCGGTAACGCTTAATCAAAGAGGCAATATGGCAACACAATGAAGAAATATTTTATTTTTCACATTAGATACATAAAATCCGATTGCTAGTCAGTGAGGCAATGCTGGAACCCAATTTTCCAGGTCAAATGTTGGATTATATTACAGGCGTATGTACCGAAGAGATACGCATTAAGAAAGGTCTCAGATTTCATAGTATTTTGGTGTAAAGGAAAATGGAAACAATTTTATCTTTTTTAAAATTAAGCAGAGTCACTTTGTTTTTTTCATTGTCTCAGTCAGAGAAAAGTGACTTTGATTACTCATAACTTTTTTAATATTTTGGACACTTTCTTACAAAGGCAAAAAAGTTTTGAGAATATTTTCAACATTTAATAAATTTTATTATATAATAAAGCTTACTTTATTTCTATTATATTTCAAATTTGTTATAAAAATATATATAGATATGAATGTTATTATTCATCTAACTCATACACAGTTTTAGAAAAGATGAGTCAACAAATTTCAATTACTTCAGTATTGCTACAAGTTGAAATCCGTGTGTATAAGTTATATTTTAATTAATTCAAAATAACAAGTTCCTATACATAAGTATGCAGAAACTTTAAGAGACGTTTGAGAGTTTGTCCGTTACTTGTGTAATCAAATTTGAGCGTGGAATGAACTGTAATTTTTAATGTTTTTAAATAGACATATATTTAGATATCCAATCGGTTCATGTTTAAAATAGACAGTTAACCGAAAACCAATGTATTAAAAGATACTTGTAATATCAAAATTTTTAAGTAACTACTTATAAATTGGGCATAGGAATTATCCTATGACCAATTTATGATCAATTAATTGTTGATTATCAACAGGATTATTTATTTAAAGACAAAGGAATATGAATTATCTTAATATTGTATATGAACGTAAATATTGGGCTTCCAAAGAATGAATATAAGGCATTTTGTGAGTGCTTGTCTAGTTAATGTATTTTGTTAGCTAAAGTTAGTAATTTTGTTGAGATACGATAGCTAAAAATGTTTAGACATGTATCCAATTGCAATAATGTTGTATAAATATGTATGAAAATAAATTACATGTATTGTGATGAAATGAACAATTCTAGGTGTGTATTTTAAATAATATAAAATGTTATTCGATTTAGTTGTTTTATTTTTTTGTTAACAAAACATTTTTATAATGTCACGTCAGGAAAATAACATAAATGAATAAGTAACAATTAGCTAAATAAAATACGCCTGTTATGGACTATCTAGTAGTACTAGTACGTACATACTACAACATATTTACGTACTACAAACAATATTTCTTATACTTTGTCCAATGTAGGATGATACTTTTGACAGTTGACACCTATATAGAGGGTATAAAGTTGCTATTGCAATGTCAAGCCAAACATAAGGAAACAAACGCAACCTTAGTACGTAGCAATAACGAAGTGACACCTGTCAAAAGTATCATCCTACATTGGACAAAGTATAAGAGTACCTACTTACTTTCATAAATAATTTCAAAATAATAAAATTAGCCCAAAGTAAGCACTGTAAGGCTTGTGTTATGAATACTAGGGTAACGGGTAACTATACATATATGATACATTGATATGGAAATTTATAGAAATATATATAAATACACATGACCCAGGTACAAATGCTCGTATTTATCACACAAACATCTGCCCCTTCCGGGAATCGAACCCAGGACCATCGGTGCTAAAGGCAGGATCGCTACTGTTGCGCCAAAGGGTCGTAAATACATGAGATTTGAATGAAATTGGGCTTAAAATCTATTTATATCATAGAGTAAATAACTAGGAACATTTTTGAGGCACCAGGAATAATCCCAGGTACCTACTTCCCGCCTCCTCTCTCTCTTCTCGAAATCTATTAATGGGAATACAGAAGAAATTTCACCCAATCTTCCAACTAAAAACAACAGAATTATCATATTTTGTTATTTCCCAAAAAAAAATATGTCTTTAATTTTATTTTTTGCATGCCATATTTCTATAACATATAAAATACGCATGTAAAAAACGACCACGCCTGAGCTACCGAGACGCGCGTCTGAGCACTCGCCCGGATAGCGAAAGGTGGGTATAGTTCCCGGCAAATAAGTTGAACATGAGTTTGAAATCACGTGACATGCGCAGTAGTGAATAATGTACTTAAACTTGCCACTGCGCATGCCGGGGATTATACTTCCTGAGGGTTCGGAGGCGTGTTCGTTTTTCACATGTGTATTTTATATCTAATAAAAAAATAATTTGTTTCAGGCGATAGGAGGGATTCGAACTCACTTCTTTCGCCTTCATGAGACCTCGGCAAACCAGTTGAATTTTTCCGTGCTTCTTAAGAAGATGCCAGCGATATCTCTTCATGTTTTTTGTACTACTTCTGTATTCTTCTTCTTCCCTGTATGTTATTGCAATGTTCAGGGATAGTTACTTAAAACAGATACCTGTTGACATTGTTGTAATCAACGAAATAATAATATCATAACACTACTATTATTGTGATAACAGAATAATTTTGTTTTATTTTGTGGATTATGTATGGCGACGACGTATTATATTGTAAATGTCGTCACTTCTGTTACAGCTGACGAGTTTCTTGCGCCCATTCTTATTGCCAGTTAAAAGACGTCCTGAATGGGCACTAGGGTAACGAACAGACATAAATAAGTAATATTCATTGAAATATACATCTATAAATACCCATGACTCGGGTACAAATACTTCAACACAGCCCCTTCTGGGACTCAAACCCAGGACCGAACGATTGTTAACGGTAGTTAACGTTATACTATCATCTCAGCCGCAAGACCACCATTGTTGGACGAAAGGCTCCGCTTAGTATGTGAAAGCCTTGCTATAATCACCACGCTTAGTAAACTGTTTGGAAATCGCAATAAGACCATAATTGGAAAAACTCTGCTCCCCATTGTGTGGTCTACGTGGTTTTTATAGTAATCTCCACCAACAATAGTCGAGAGTTTTTTCACGTATCCAAAAAGAAATGCGTTATAATTATTACGCTTCGATCGTATATTTTAACTATTTTGTTTCTTATTAAAAGTTACGAACGAAAGCCGATCTGAGCTGCAAAAACATTGTTCTGATTTATTAGGAACATTATATAAGCAAATAAAAATCCGAAATATATTTATTTGATCGCCCCCAAACCAAACGTAAATTTAAAAAAACACACAAGTATGTAACTTCAATTCCAGCGTTTTTTTTACTCTAAATTGGCCATAAAATATAACAATTTATTCAATTAAAAAAAATAATTGAGCACGTGACGAGGCGACGCCATCACGAGCCGCCATGCCAGCAAAATGGACGCCTGCATTCGCGCATGCGTACTGCTCGCAATATGTTTAGGTTGGGTTCAAATAACGGTAAGTTTTGAACGCATATTTATTTGATATATCACCTGAAGTTAAATATATTTCAATATAACCACGTTTAAGTTATTGTAAAATTAGTGAAGGTACTTTAAACTGTTACGACGCTTTGGTGCAATGGTAGCGATCCTGTCTTTCGCACGGACGGTCCTGGGTTCGAGTCCCATAAGGGGCGTATGTTTGTGTGATGAATACGAACATCTGTACCTGAGTCATGAGTATTTATATATATAAATATTAAATATTTACGTGTCATATATCGTTCCTTAGCTAACAACACCGCGTAAGTCATATTACCAACTCCATCTAAAATCATTTCAATGCTTATACCGCTTAAGTCGATTTCGCATTGAAATGTGAAATCGACTTAAGCGGTGTTGTCAGTTAAGGGACGATATGTCTATTCGTTACCTTGGTATCCATAACAAAAGCCTTAAAGTGCTTTCTTTGAGCTTGGCTAATTGGTGTGAATGTAATAAATAATAATATTATTTTTGTATTATTGTAACAGTAGTCGGCGTATTCTATAATCTAAGAACACAAATTTGTTGTTTGTGTGTTTGTCTGTCCGCTCTTTTTCCATTGTATAAATTAACGTTACCATAGCAACGTGTTACCGGGTCAGCTAGTTAATTCAATAAATAAAAAAACATGGTTTGCAATTGGAAAACGTTAGAATAAAAGACAAATGATATTCTAGCTTCGCCAGATATGCTCTGCTATGCTTTTATTCTGATCTTTTTGTTGACATATAAACTTTCCCTTGCATGCCCACAACTAAACAAAGTTTCATAAAAATCTGACCAATGGTTTCGGAACGCAAAGGGAACAGACATACAAATACTGATTTTTTTTATATAGATATGAGTAAGACAACCGATTTCACTGTGGTAATCATTAATTCACCAGGCGCCGTACAATGTCCGGAACCACCCGTGCTGCCTGGACCCAAACGAGAATCTCACACTGGCGATGATCATTGATGCGTTTGAAATCTATGGCCACGATCCTACCGATAAGCTGGACAACCTGTGGCTCTACCAGAACGAAATGATGCGGATTAAGACTGCTGAGGATCAGGTACTTTTTCATATTTAGTAACCTTTCTTGGTTGTTAACCGATTCGTTACTGATGGCACGCCTGTCGTGTCATCACTTTTTTTTGCGTGTGGCGTTAGCCACTGAAACCGTGTGATTTTTAAATCGATCATAACTCCTTCAAATCAAGTTTTAGGGAAATCAACCCAGAATAAAACTATCTTCATTTTTCACGTAAATCAAGCTCGTAGCCTTCGTTTCTGTAATTGTATGTAGCAACGAATCGGTTAAGCGCTTCTCAACATCTTTCATAATGTGCACACCAAAGGAGTGGAACTCCCACCCTGCTTCTGTATTTCCGAGTACTTATAACCCGTCCGTTTTCAAGGCCAGGGTGAATAGGCACCTTCTGGGTTAGCTCGTTCCATCGTGGATTCTTTCTTGGCCCCCGGGCTTTATTGGGATCAAGAGCGAATCCATTCTAAATAAAATAAAAAACTGCTGGTCTGAAAACTCTACCATAAAAATGGTGGTTTTACCATAATTTCTACGATTGCCAGACGGTAGAAAATTGCATTAGAGATCATAATTCCGAAAACGCTGCTATTTTATGGTCTACGGGTGTTCATACATGAGAATTTGGCTATGCAGTTGCTTGTAAAACCTAAGTTTTTGTTTATAGAAAATGCTGTATAAATAAATTGTTCATAATGTAATTCCCTATCAAAAACCTATTGTCATGCCTAGGGCTAATAATGGTAAATAAATATGATTTAACACTTTGTATACTTATGGGATGCAATAAATTTATTTATTTGCTATGGCAATTTCCTTAGCTTAGAATATTGCATAGTAAGGCAGAATAGATACTCCATTAGGATATTACGAATTTAAAAAGCATAAAACGAATGCGATTAGTCTATGTCAAACAATATGGCGCCAAAAGAAAAACGCTGTCCCGACTTAAAATTTTCAAGTTACGCAATTTATTTCAATGTAGAAAGCAGGGATTCAAAAACACCTTTATAAGGATACACTTTCATAAGGGTTACACATTGAATCTGTTACAGAATTATTCCTGTATTGTGTGTTTTTTGTCCCGTCGTTTTGAACCTGTTTTGCGTTGAACACTTATAAAAGTGTAACAGATATAATGTTTTCTGTTATCAATCTGTTCGAAACTGTTTTACGTTTAACTATCTATGTGTATACGCAGTACACCGACATAGGCATTTCAAAGTACCCAAATCATTAGTGAGCTGTCGCATAGTTATGCCAATGTGAACTTTATTGACTGTAAACTGTAACAGATATTAACACTTATGAACCGGTATTTTCTAAAACAGATTCAAAGTGTTACAGTTTCTTTCTGTTTAACTTTTAAAACAGAAATGAAAAACAGTGTTCAGAACACTCTATTCGGATACCGCTAAAATCCCTGGTAGAAAGTGATTAATCATTTGGCGGCCGCTTGGTGCATCGGTAGCGGTCCTACCTTCTGCGTCAAAGATCTCGGGCATGTGTTTATTTGATGACCATAAGCATTTATTCCCGAGTCGTAGTCGTTTATATACATATTTTTATATTCTATACTTCATTTAGTATCCATTGTACAAGCTCAGCTTAGTATAGGGCTAAATAATTGTTGTAACTTGTCATGAATTTATATATTTAAAGAAAAAATACTTTTTTTTTGCTACATTTATTATTTAAAACAATACAGTTAATTTGAATAAATCACTTTTTTACGGATTTTGCGCATATATTATTTTATATTTAATCCTGACGTTACGACTCTTTTCCAGGATTTGATTTATATAAAACAATTTTAAGAATTAGGAAAGTGCCCGATTAAAATATTGTGAAGGTAGTAGAAAATACATGACAACCATTATATCTTCGTCATCCTGTGATCACGGCTCCTGTAAAGAAGTCGAAAAGTCAGGATTAAATCTATACATATAAATAAAATTGGAGTGTCTGTTTGTAACATTGAAATAACCGTTTTTTACTACATGCATATGAATATATATACGATACCAAAATTTTTTACAATTTTTGTCTGTCTGTCTGTTTGTTCCGGCTAATCTCTGAAATGGCTGGACCGATTTTGACGGGACTTTTATTGGCAGGTAGCTGATGTAATAAGGAGTAACTTAAACTACTTTTATTTCAGAAAAAAAATATTTTAGAAAAATAAAATTACTGTGCCACAGCAACGCGTGGCTGGGTCAGCTAGTATAAAATAAAATAAAATATGAGCAAAATCCGTAAAAAAGTGTTTTATTGAAATGTGTAATGTGCGCGGAAGTGTAAGAACTAAAAATAAAGTTAATTGTCAATTAGTTTGACAAATTATGTATAGTTAACAAGTTTACTTTCAGTATATGATTAATGAGAGAGTCCACATAGCAACGGACCATTTGGGGCGCTTCATAAAACTACATATTCAGGAATTGAAGGTAATTAAAATTTTGACACCAAAATACTTAATGTTACACCAAAACACCATTAAACATTAAATAGTTTTCTGATATTATGATAAACTCTGCAAGACATATCCAATAAAAAATGAGATAAATCTATAATCTCAGATCACAGTTGTTTGTGTGTTTGTATGTCCGCTCTTTTTCCCGCTCTTTTTCCATTGTATCAATAACGTTACCGTAGCAACGCGTTAACCGCAAGTAGTTCGTCTACGGGACGCTAGATGGCGCTAACGGAAAAATAATTAATAATAGAAAAAATTTAAAGAATTTTGTCCACCCGTTCGGGTGCGGTTTTGTCAAGCCGGGACGGGCCGCTAGTAATTAAATAAAATCATTAATTTATCGGATATCAATGATCCATATTGCAATTGCTAGTAATTTCTAATCTTACAACCTATGTTAGTACTTAATAACTAAACAGGAGTTGGAAATCAAAGAAATATGCCCCAACAGACTACAGTCCCCACCGGCAGCAATGTTTTTTAAAACAAGACATATAGAGGAAATACTGATATTTAAAAAAAAAGGCTTTGGAATTAAGCGTTAAAAAAGAGATAGAAAGCCACGCCAGCCACGTACACTGCCATGAGTGAAAGCGAGACAGAACGTCACGCACACTGGTGGGAGGCAGCTGGCTCTTATATATATCGTGTAAGGGTACTAAATCTGACGCTCTCGTGTCACGGTCAAATTTGACGCTTAGCACAGATAGACGAGCGCCTATATGCAAGCGCTATTTCATCACATATTGAAATTTTGTTGAAAGCAACAGTACTGGTGGCCAATTGTTAGATTTAAAAAATCCAGCTATGTGAAGTAGCAGAATACCATTAGTACCTATAGGTTTTTCCGTATCCTTTATGTCGCCGTACCCCCCGCGCCACTGTATAGCGCGGGCGAAGAATCATTTAAGCGGTTGACCTTTAAGTGATGAATTCATTCTGTATGTTCTGATGTCTCTCTTTCTATGTCTTAGTGATCTTTTACACGTCTGTCTAAATAGGTACTCCTGATAACACTGGATGACGTACTCGACAACATGTTGACTATGTATGAGAACCACAACTCTGTGGCTGCTGAACGAAAAGCCACATATACAGGGGGCCCAGTACCTATGGAATTCTACCTCAGCCAAGGTAAACTGGAACAGATATTAACTTAGTTTTTAAAACATTGACTATCGATATCTATAAAAACTTATGAACACTGCGCGGAGTTTCCACAAAGTACTGTAAGCTAAGTAATCAATGTTCTACGTACATCTATACTAATATTATAAAGAAGTAAAGTTTGTGTGTTTGTATATTTGTTAAATTGTAAGGGGTAATCTCGGGATCTACTGAACCGATTTTAAAAATGTTTTCACCAATAGAAAGGCACTTTATTGCTGAGTGTCACAGGCCATATTGAATGCTAGAAAAAATTTAAAGCATGTTGTCCACCCGTGCGAAGCCGGGACGGGCCGCTAGTATAGTATATAGAAAGCCGTATAGTATCCAAACCTTCATACTTAAGCATATCGTAAAAGTCGACTTATAATACTGGAGGTAATCATCATACACTTCCCGTAAACTACAAAATGGGCAGAAGCGAATCCGAATTATGTTTTCTAACCTAACCTAACCTAACCCGCCAGTCAAGAGATTATGGCAAAAACTCCGCCTTATTTGAGGGTAGCTTCCGTCCAGCAATGGACGTCTTTTGACTGAGATGTTTTACGTGTAATTTAAATTATGTATTTCAGATAATACAGAATAATGTAGCGAGAAAATGTTGGAATTGTTTAATAGGCATCCTAACTGTTTGGATATGCAACTTTTCGTGAAATTATTTTTGAATACTCTTAAGATATTTTTTTACTTAAGTTAGAAATGTATTCAAACCTATCTTATATTGCTGATTTTCTCAACTGATTTTTTTATATTTATAAGATTTAACCTGTTCTTAACTGTGCATGTGTTGCGTGGTATCCGGCAGAGTACAATATCACCAATCCTTCACACTTAAGAATGTCGTAAAAGACGATTATTAATAACAAAAGTAATCACCACACACTTCCCATAGACCACAAGATTGGCAGAAACGTTATCCAAATGGTCTTTTACTGATCTAACCAACCCGCCTGCCTAAGGAGATTATGAGATGATATGATTTACAAGTAGTAGACATTTCGTAAATTATAGAATTATGTAATGAGAAAATGCAGGGATTGTTTTTAATAATCACGGTTTACTGTCTCGTAGAAAATATTTTAGATTCTCTTAAGCTTACTTATAGGTAATTCAGACGTGAAGTTATCAGTCAGAGCAAAATGCTGATTTTCTCCAATAAAATTCTCTTAATTATCTAAACACTATTTATAATAGTTAACCAGTTAACTGTTCCTAACTACAGTTAGGATTTGATGTATTTAATTTTTTGTTTTCAGAATTCTACTGCGGCAAAAATGTATACATTTTCATGTCGGAGTTATACAGCGATATCTACAACATGGGGCGTGGTATAGCCCCATATTGCAAAGATAGGTAGGGATTCATTAATATCATGTCTCCTAATCGTATTATTTATGATCAGCAACCAATAATAGAGGACGGTAAAGCAAGTATATTTAATCTGTTATACAATGTGTCCTGTCACCAGTGTCGGAATGGCATTTTTTATCGACAAATTGCCCCTCAAATTTTGTTTTTTCTTACGGTTATGAAATGGCCGCCTTTTGTTTTCTTTGTAACCAAGACCTAGGCTCTCATACTAATTCGACCACCACTACTCATGTAAATGTCCTATCAACATTAAAAAGGTGTCATTTGATAGATAAACATGTAGACAACAGTTACACAGTCATCATGTTTCAATTGTCATGGAATAAAAAATAGAAAAAAATTATTAAAAAAAAAACAAATAGCTTTTTTGTGTATTTTTTAATTATTGGCTTTTTGAGAAAAACCAAATTTGTGGGGCAATTTGTCGATAAAAAATGCCATATTTCACACCATTAAAGGCTCCGACACTGGTGACGGGACACATTGTATATACGAGTAACAAACAATAGATCACTACATGTAAAGATCATTTGTTGAGAATCAAGGGTTAAAATTCTTTATCTCTGTCTGACGACGTAGAACAATCTTGGGATTAGGTTCGTCTCATTCCTTGCTTACCCCACGTTTTTCATATTATCACGCCTGTCCGTTTCCAAGTAATGTGTAGCGCAGTTCATCAGGCACAGCGAGACTTCTCCCGTTGGAGAAATCAATTCAGATCCTGCTTAAGGATATTGTCAGAATGACCAATCGTTATCCAAATCAAACGGAATGTACTATGAATCGTTTTGGACTAAATCTTAAAACTTCTTCGGATATGTCTCTATACGTAC
Organism: Calamotropha paludella; assembly: GCA_927399485.1. Lineage (NCBI taxonomy): Eukaryota > Metazoa > Arthropoda > Insecta > Lepidoptera > Crambidae > Calamotropha > Calamotropha paludella. Next base: position 4,065,552 of record OV656822.1, read on the forward strand.
CAAGTTGTGTGAATATTGCGGAAGCTTTTTTAATAAACCACAATATTTCCAGGTCGTTTGTCTTTCTCGGCTTCCTCCACTACCATGACGAGCATAAATACTACCTAGTGGACGACCCGAGCATATCATTCCCGACCGACAACTACCTACACGGACTGGAGTGTCACATCGGGATCTGTGTGTTCAGGTAACGCTTAAAATAGCCTCATTTCACAATGAGTCATGACCAAGATAATACTAAACTTATATGTCATGTGTTGATAAATATATATATATATATATATATATCTCCCTAACTCTCTCTTTTTCCCTCTCCCTCTCTCTCTCAACTGGCATAGATCTTTTTTCATAAAAATATAAACACCGTGTGTCAGCCACTATCTTATCTAATATAATATGATTTTAACCAAGGTTTCCATTTAAAAAAATGCTGCAAAGAATCCGTGACGTCACCACAATGCCGAAGGCGATCGTCAAATGCGGGGTGGTTATGTACAAACTGCCACCGTTGACTGCAGCCTCGTGCATCATTGCGTCAGGATCGTTCATCCTGGACTTCAACATTCAGGGTCTGCGGTATCGCCATCACGACTTCTTGCTGGTATCAACTTACTTAACATATTCATCACTAGTTTATTTATTACTCTTCTGCTGGGAACCAGCTTCCGTATGTATGAAAATACTGATCCTAGCACGCAGGCCCAGTACGGATCATTGAGTTATAACGATTACAGACTTTATACGCTAGGTTACTTTTCTGTTGGTTCGTGGGTGAACGTATTTTAGACAATTTGTTACAGTTATTATCCCTATAAATAGACCTAATGCATTCTGAAGCATGAAGGCGCTAGATATACTATTTTTGGTCACCCATCCTATTACCGGCCCTTGCGAAATTTGCTTAATCTACCTATAATTATATCCTAAACGCTGGCGCAGGGTTGTATTATATTTATACCACGTTTATAGCCAATTAATGTAACTAAAGTCCTAGTATACTATGTGTAACGACTCTTATTAAACGAAACCACCACACCTACACTGAGGTAAAAGCAAGTAAGATTACCAAAATTGTTGATGGAAAAATATATGTATTTGCTATGTATTCAAAAAACTATAGCACGCAATATATCGCATACAGCATCAAACTGCATGTCCCGTTAAATTACAGTTTCAAACAGAATCTTCAAAAAGCACATTTTAACTATTTCCTGAAAAAAATTGCTGAATATCTCAATATAACTTAATGGTGGCTCGGATGTTAGGTGTGAACGCAGTTCGCGTGCGGTATGCACGTTTGCTGTCGTAACGCACACACTAAAGGTCGATTCACACATATCAGTGAACCCACAGTTCCGGCACAGTACCGCATCAGTGATAATTATTCTTTCAAACATTCTCTATGGATGTATTCGCACTTGTCAGTGTCAGTGTCGTCTCAGTACCGTCAGTGTCAGTGCCGGCACCGGCCATCACGGACGTGATCGGCGAAGACGATATTTTATCACGGATCACTGACGCCGCTGCATCGAAAACAAAATGGAAGACGAGGTGTTGATTGAATTAGTTCGTGAGAATCCTGTTTTGTATGATTTATCTCATGCAAAGTATATGGATACAAAATACAAAAACAATTTGTGGAACAAAATAGGAACACAAATGAATGTAGACGGTAAGTCAAAATTTATTTATCTACAGTGCTATTAGAGGAATTATTAAATTTTCGTCTATGTGTTTGAACCTAAAATCTACTTTAATTTGTATATATAGATGATAATTCTGACAGCTCGTAATAGGGATAGGGTAGTGAGTAATCGTTAGTGAAAGTCGAGATGGGCCGCTAGTTTTAAAATAAAATAACAAAGTGTAAGTTGCTTTATTTTAATAGATAAAGTACAAATCATATTTTATCTTCTTGCCAGGGTACTGATCCTGCCTCAGAAATAAAATAATTTTTGAATACTTCTCTAACGTGAAATGCGCCCGCTGTGGCGTTTCCGCCTTGAGGTTGCACAGTTTCCAGTAAACTACTTGTATGAGGTTGATTACCCTCATAATCTGATGCATGTGTTGTATTTGGATTAAAATATTTGATGAAGTTATGTAAAATACAAGTAGTACTATATTATCTACATTTTCTGGGTTAGCTTGGATCCGTCTATTGTATATTCTAAACTTTTGTGTTAATATACCGAAAGTATTTTCAACAATTCTTCTTGCTCTTGATAAACGATAATTAAAAATGCGCTTGTCGTCATTCAAATTTTGCCCTGGATAAGGTCGCATTAAATATGTTTTGAGAGGAAATGCTTCATCTCCCACAATCACGTGTGGTGTTTCTATTGATGTTCCTGGCAACGGAGAATTTCCAGGTATACCTAAAGTTCCTTGCTGTAGTCTTTTTCCTAGGTTGGAATTTGCAAAAATGCCACCATCACTGTTTTTGCCATAAGACCCCACATCAACGGCAATAAAATTATAGTTCGCGTCCACAAGGGCCATCAAAACAATTGAAAATGTTTTCTTGTAATTAAAATATAGAGATCCACTTTTCGAGGGAGCCTGAATTGTTATGTGCTTACCATCCAGTGCTCCAACACAGTTAGGGAAATTCCACAACAATTTAAAGTCATTGGAAATAGTTTTCCATTTATCTTCTGTAGGCAAAGGTAGCATTTCACTCATCAGAGTTTCCTTTATTATCTTGCATGTTTCCATAACTATGGAATATGCTGTGCTGTGGCCCAAGCGGTAACTAAATGAAATTGTCTTCAGAGAATCCCCTGTTGTTAGATACCTGAAACAAATAAATCTATATATAATATTATTGTCATTGCAGGTTCAACATGGAAAACACGGTGGAATAACATAAGAGACAACTATCGAAAATCGTTGAAGAAAACGGAAACTAAAAGTGGACAAAAGAAGACCAATGTTAAATTATACAAATACTATGAACAATTACATTTTTTGAAAAAATATTTCAATGAACGACCGACAGTACAAAGTGTAGAACCAGAAAAAGAAAATTCTGACTCCGAAACCAACGAGCCTCGAAATACCGTATCCATTTCACCTGATATACCCATTGTCGCTAGTCACGAAGCATCCATTCCATCACCAAGCTACGTATCCACTCCATCACCACAGTGCGTCCGCACTCCCACACCATCACCAAGCCATGTTGTCTACTGCATCACCATTGTACGTCCGCACACCCACACCATCACCAAGCCATGTATCCACTCCATCACCACCATCACTGGCGTCTCTATCTACTACATCTACTTTAAGAAAGAGAAAAGGTTCGACAAAATGTACACCAAAACCATCCTCAGCATCTTCATTAATGGAATATGTTCTTCAAAAAAATCAAGAAAAAGCCGAACGCGTCGAGCATCCAGTTGATGCTTTTTTAAATGGTATTGCACCCACACTGAAGAATTTGAATCAATATTACTTAAATTTGGCAAAGACTGAAATATTTACAACTGTGCAAAAATATGAGATGAAGATGATGACAGAGCAAAATGTACCATTATATCCAAGAGATATTGCAACTGAACCAAAAAATATAAATCTCACATCGCAATCTATTCTTGACTCTACTGGATTGGCTAATATAGTAGTATCATATCCAAGAGATATTGCAACTGAACCAACAAATATAAATCTCACATCGCAATCTATTCTTGACTCTACTGGATTGGCTAATATAGTAGATCCCACACAACATAGTGATGTGCAGCAATTTGTTATGAACTCTACATTTAACGAATGATAATGCTCTAGAACTTAACAAAGTGTTAAAAGTATAATGTGTTTATGTGCCACATACGAAGTAATAAAAACTGATTTAAATACATATTTTCAGAATTTTAATTAAAAGGTTATCCTTAAACATACCTGTCAGTGGATACATCTGCACTGCAAAAAATGTGTTCACTGATATGTTATCGACTGTTTCTACCTCCAAAAAGGTAAAAATAAAGTTAATAACATCCGGTTTACCTACCTTAGACAAATTGCGAGCCGCTCTCTAGGAGATATAGCCTTCCTCCATCGAGTATCTTTCTTTACTAATTTATTTCCCAGCTTCTGAAGGAGAATATTAAAACAGCTTTCCGACATTTTAAAATATTCAAAATACTTTCTTTCGTCTTTAATTAATTCTTTGTATAATGTCACGAATTCTCCTTCAGATTCTCTTAACTTCCATGCTTCATGTACCCATTTTCTTTTTTTTCCTCGATTTTCTTCTTCTTCTTCGTCTAAAGCAATGGCTATCATAGCTAATTCTGTGTTATTGAAGAGTGCCATCAAAATAATCGACGTCAACGCTAGTCTGAAGGGAACGTCGTGCACGAAGACCCGCAGAGAACTGTACTGTGCCTGATATGTGTGAATTGAAGCACTGACGCACCACTGTTGCACGGCTACGGAACTGTAACGGTACTGTGCCGGAACTGTGGGTTCACTAATATGTGTGAATCGACCTTAAGACTCGCTACGACGCGTAGCACGACCACGGGTGAAAAAACGCGAGTTCGGAGTATACAGGACGTGACCTTGTAACTCCCAAATATAGCTAATATTTTTTGGCGCATCGTCTCGCACGATTATCCGAGTCGCCATTATGTTTACATCGGATTGTTCTATTTCGCAGATATGACCCCGTAAAATATTTTTTTCTTTCAGACCACACCCAACGGCCATACATATTACACTAAAGAACCACATACTCCATTGGTTTGCGATCATCATGTGTGCGAATGGAATTACACCAATCATTACGGGGGTAACTTATTACAGTTAAATAGTTTAATTCACTTAAATTCTTTGTTGCGTTCTTATTTACGGTTCCCCATGTTTTAGCATATTTTAGCCAGAATAAGCATTTTTTAATATAACTTCCTGGCCATGTAGTGGAAAAAAATGTCTAAACCAACCCAACTCGCAATGCAGGTATATCAATTTTAGATTTTATAATGAAACTCAGTTCAAAAGTTTCCGTACGATGAGATTACAATATTTCATATAATTTAATGTAGTTATTTCAGAAATATCTGTGTTTTTATTTAATAGTCACTGTTATAACTTAACCTACTAAGTTTAGGTTAGATTGGTTAGGTGAGATATGGTTTAATTCATAAAATAACTTAAGCGTGAAGGGTTGGTGCTATTCTACTCAGACAGACATCACACTGCATGTATGCATAATTTTTTATAATTACTAGCTAGCAGAAAAAAAAAGCGGGTGAAGAGTACCTCTATATCCTTTTCTGTACTCCTGACATCGTTTATGCAAAGTTTTATAATGATCGTATCGATCGAGTAGTTATGGTATAAAAGCATAAAAAACAAAGTTAGTCTATAATATTATTTAGGATTAAGTTTGAAGTATTTTAAGTAAGTTTAACACCTTTTAATTGAATAATTCCTACAAAACAGGCAAAAAAGACGGTACTTCATCAAAATATTTATAATCATAAAGATAGGATAAAGATAAAATGTTTTTTAATAGATATTAGTATTTTCAATGCCTGTATTGAACGTCAATAGTTAAGCGTTGGCTTCATAAGTCACGTCGAGAGACCTTGTGCCGAGAAGCCGCAAGAAACTCTGCACGGGCTGTTTTTTTCTCCTTTTTATTATCAGTTAGTTTCCATAATTATAACATTTGAGAAAACTTTTTTGTTTCTCTTGGATTTATAAGAAAAAAATACTATTACAATAAAAGTAAGGTAGTTCAGTGAGCTTGTGTTATAAAAAGCAAAACCTCTACAAAAAATGAGCCTCTTTTTTTAAGCCTGTTACTTGGAACAACATCTTAATTTTTGTTGCTTTTATTAATTGTATGAGCATCGCTCTTTTTTATATAAGTGGCATAGTATTTCCTGACATCTATACTAATATTATAAAGAAGTAAAGTTTGTGTGTTTGTATATTTGTTAAATTGTAAGGGGTAATCTCGGGATCTACTGAACCGATTTTGAAAATTCTTTCACCAATAGAAAGGCACATTATTGCTGAGTGTCATAGGCTATATTGAATGCTAGAAAAAATTTAAAGAATTTTGTCCACCCGTGCGAAGCCGGGACGGGCCGCTAGTACATAATATTTTCATAGATATATTGAGAAGCAACTGTTAATATAAAAAAATTCCCTTTAAAAGTTGTTTAAGGATTTTCTTGATCTTATGTTAGTATTTGGTTCTATTGATACATGTATAAGGTAATTTTTTTAACAGGCCCATTCCTGATTCCCGGGGACCCGGGCAGCGGAATCGATCCCGTACCACCATACGTAGAGCCCACACCAAAACCCGATGAACCAGACGAAGACAATATCACTGTACCTTGTAAGGAATTTATTTTTAGTGATACATTTTTCGTTCTTGTTTTTATTATATTATGTCAATAATTTAATAATAAAAGAAGGATGATAGGCAGAATAATTTTTGCCGTTGTCGCTGGCTGAAAAGTAAAAAATACGGTCTGAAATGTCATCGTCATGTCAAATTGACGTTTCTCTAACTGATACAAAGGAAAAAAGTTATTCTGCCTGAAGATACCCATTTTTTTATATATGAAACAAAATTAGAACAAAAAATAAGGGTGACTAATATTCTGTTCCATGTTTTCACATCAGTCAATATAAATAAATAACGAGAGAGAAAAGAAATAAGAACGCCAAAGCCTTAATACAGACAAAAATGCCGAGAAAGTGACACGAATCTGCGTCCCTCCGACTAACCCACCATGGCAAATTTAACCACAACTATTTACTTTATTTGAATGCCTAATATTTCGAAAGATTTTGACATACTTAACAAGTAGTCTGAAATTAAATTATTATTCACAGTCATTCTAGAGGGATGCCTGTTCATGTATCCACCAAATTACGGTTCTATCGCTGGCAAAAGCTATCTGGACGCCGTGGATCTACATGACGATCGCTTCACGTGTAACGCCGCAGGTGGTAACAAGGTAAGAGATAGATAAACCATCTCAAAAAAATCAAAGCGCAGAAGTTAGTAATTAAAAAAGCTGACTAGCTTGACACTAAGGATCAAAGCAGCATTAAAAATAGCATATGATATAACATGGTGAAAGGGAATTCTTGATCGTGGACATAGATCATTTATTTGCCAATAAACGTAATGTACGTGAAGTAGTGTTGGTTAAAAAGTATCGATTCGTGTAGACGCGTGTAGACGGTTCGGCTGCTGCAACAAGACTGAGCTCCGTCCAGCCAGTTGTCACGTCATATACTCCGTCGAACGCCGACAGGTGGCACTGGCGTCCGATTTAACGTGACTACCGTCATATATAAATATAATACGCCAAATATATTGCCGTGTGCCTTCCCAATTAAGGCGATTAATTATACTAGAGATAATTCCTAGTTAACATATTGTTGTAGACTAAAAACTAATGGCAGTAGCGTTATCGAATTATGATATTATGCTGCGATATATAATACTCTTGCCAAAAATGAAGATTTATGACAAACACCCTTCTCCCATTTTTGGAGCAGGCATCCGTCCTTTCAATAATGGACAACTTTCGGCTGAGATGATAATAGAAAATAGTTTTTTTTACCACATAAAAATATCAAAAGGTAAAACAATTTTTATTCAATACGTGTATTAAACGTCAAAGCTACGCCATGGTTTCGTAACTCCTACGTCGGGTGGCCTTGTACCGAGAAGCGTACTAAACTATTGTGATTCCATTTTTCCAGGGTCTGTACTGGTATCCTCAATGGATGGGAGCTATGCCACATCACCCATACCCATCTCTGGTGGACCAAAAGGATCCGTTCGAAACCGGTGGACCATACTACCCCCACCAGAAAGGTTTTGATGCAGAAGACGACGGCGATAAATAAACCATTTTATATATAAATTATTTTAGTTTATTTATCTCACAACAAATAACTATTGCAACATATCCCAAAGTAATGTTTTAAATGTTTAATCAATATACATACAAAATAATGACATTAAGATGGCGACGAAAGAATAGCTGATTATTTTATGTCCTTTTTACATACAATGGGTAAGGTGATGTATTACTAACAGATATATTTCAAAATAATATAAAAAAGACACTACATATTACTAACTGAATTTTTAATATTATCAAAATTTCTTTGTATGAGTATACATATTAAATAATAATTTATTTTTCTTGATTCTAAAAAATAGTTTAACTACAGCACCTGGTGCGTTAGTTGTAATAATTGTGTATTAAATAATACCCATCTTATAACTTATAAGAAAATGTTTAAAATAAAAAAGTTATATATTTATTGATTGTGCCTTAGTTAATGATGTGGTACAGTCACAAATATTTATTAAATTAAGTTACAAAAACGAATTATTCTATTCATCTTTTTATTGTAAAAATTAAAACAGTTGCTAATAATTATTATAGATGCGTTACATCTTTCCTCTCGCTTTCCTACAATTTGTGGGAGTAATTTCGTGAAATGGGACGGAAGTGTGTAACAAGAAGTCGCGAAAGCGCGCACTATTCGATTGGACGAATGAGCGCGCGGTTTTAGAGCGGACCGTCAGATAGTACCAACCAATTTTCCGAGAGGTCGGTACTGTCAGCCATCAGCTGTGCACTTAAGTTACAGTGTTGTAAGTGTAAATACAGTGTATAAAGTTTGCTGTTATATAAATCAATTTATATACTTCAACTACATAAATAAACATTGACTGTTGATAATAAGTGTCAATAAAAGAACATTGGAAAAAATTCAAGTAAGTAATAATAAATAATTAATCGATAAAGTATTTAGCTTTTTTAAATTTTTAGGTTAATATCTGTCACTGCTTAAACAAAATCTTTTATGAAATTAGTCTTTTTTATGATCTTACAAATAAAATATTTCAGTATTTAGCTTTTTTAAATTTTAAGGTTTATTTCTGTCACTGCTTAAAAAAATTATTTTATTAAATTTGATCTTTTTAGAAATCTCCATTAATCAAATGTTACACATCATTTGCGACTACAGTAAGGCTCGCTCATTTTTTTTTTTATTCCAAACATGTTCATTTGTTATTTTTTTTGTTTTTAAAGAATATTAACAATTCCATTTCATCAATCTATATCTCCAAACACAACGTCACTATACCCATGCTAAGTGAATCGGACTACAGTCTGATACCAATTTCAAATTCTTTGACACCAAACAAAACCAATGCAATGATTATAAACTTACTATGTTAACTAAATATAACTCTCCAAAAATCTACTTTCTATTTGACTACCTCGAGGTAATACGAAAAATGCTGGTGTACCTGCTTTCAATTCAAAGTATTTGGTCTTCACAAGGTCGCCGAGATTTTTCTTAGGGTCTATCACATGTGGCATTTTGTCGTAACCCTCAAAGTAAACATTCACCGTGTCTGATGAATACTTATTTCCATCATCCCATGGTGCTGGAAACAACTGTTCTAATTGTTTTAAAAGTGGAACGTTCTCTGGGCAACCTTTCACAAAATCAGTCATCTGATATTCTGGATATAGGAATAAGACAGGCCATTTTAAAATTCCATTTTCTATATGCACTATAGCATCATGTGCTCCCGGCAAACTGGGTTCTAATTTAGACAAATCAATATCGTCTTCATCATCACAATTTGAAATTTTTATCCCACGTTCAATAATTGCCCTTATAACTCCTTCTTTCTGCTCATTATTTTTAGCATCAATTCGTTCTTTCTTCCTTTGATCACGTTCCTGAATCATCAATCTCTTTTTAGCTAAATTCAATAGTTCTATTATCTCTTTGTCTTTAGATTGTGTTTGAAGTAGTTTCTGACAATGTTCTATACACTGATTATATTGTGCTATTTCTAAACTAGATTTGGCAGCTCTTAATCTGGCTTTGACATGATCAGGGTTAAAAGATAAAGCTCTTTCACTGTCAAAAAGAGCCGACCGGTAGTTTTTCAAGTGCCAGTGAGCTGCAGCACGATTGTTATATAAACTTGCATTGATTTCAGCATTATCACATCTTTGTTTGATGCCCTCTGTATACCTAAAATAACAAGACACTCATATAGAATCATCATATTTTTATTTTTTATAATTTTTTACATTCAATTATTCATATAAGGGAGTGGGATCACTTGTGTGGAGAGAGTTACATTGACAAGAGCTTTCGTATTCGTATTTTTTCTGAACGCATTTGATTGTGTCAAGTCGGAATATTACGGTGTCTCGAAAAACTTTTTTTAAGAGAGAGATAAAAGTTTAAAAAGATTTTGTATGCAATGGTAAATCTTCTAAGGCAACTGTGGGTGTGCCTCAGGGGCCAATATTGGGTGCAATACTCTTTCATATCTACATTAACTCCCTTATTTAACAAAGAACTTATGTGAGATAGTATTGTGTGCATAATGACACTTCTTTAGTTTTTGAATCAGACAGAAGTTATATGTGCTCTGACGATGTACACCAATGTTCACATTAGTCTGTAGAATATAATGGAACACATTCATTAGTTTCATTGAAGTTAACAACTATGTCATGACTCTGTAAGTCTTATGTCAGGTAGGAGATCTTGTACCGAGAAAAAGCTACAAGAAACTCGGCAAGGGCTGTTTTTTTATCTAAGGATACTTTTCTAGCACTACTAAAGACACAACCAAATTTTTTTTACATAATTTTAATTATCAGTGTTATAAGCATTAAATTAAAAGAAAACTCCACACTTTTTTCTTATAAATAATTATTAGTTCCATTTGCCAGCCGTTGCTCATAAGTGTTTTTAACAACTTTTTAGATTTTACTTAAGACAGTTATTCAGTGTTTCTTGCAATCTGAGGCTTTGAACAGAAAGTAGTTTCTAGTGTTGAACAAATGGTTATCACTTCTGTTGGAAAGAAGTCAAAATATTCTTTTTAATACAAAATATTTTCATATATTGAAAAGATGCAGTTAGCATACAAAGTTTATCATACTATCTTTTTTCCTGGGACAAAAAATATATCATTGTACTGCTCTTAGAGGCATTTAAAAAATATTAAATACACTAATGATCAAAGTCAGAATTTGATGATTCTATAAAGGACATTAATGAATGGAGAAGCCTTTACTTTAATAACGACACTGCTAATCTAAATGTAAATTTTTCTGACGAATACTTAGTGGCACTAGAAAAGATTTCATGATTCAAGAACTGTAACACATACTTAAAAGGAGAAAAAAGAGCCCTTGCATATTTATTCACCATAAAAGTAGCAAAATATTGACAGACCACGCAGCCAGAGTATAGATGTTGTTTGTAATCATCAATGACTTAAAATGAATAGCATTCTAAATGCACATATTGAAAAAATATGAAGCATTCTATCTTTTATAATTATTTTGATTATATTACTTAAATACTTTACTTTAAAAACCAAATCAGGAATTGCTTTATTACTTGAAACAAGTTTTCATGTTCATTTTTTTGTATTTCTCTTATACCTGCAATACACTATAAAAGTTTAACAATTTTTTTAGTCTATAAACACTTGTCAGTCCACAGTAGCAATTATAACTGATAGCCAACACCCCCATCAGTCCTGGTAGCCATTGCTACCATATTCAACTTTCCGTGCAGCCTGCTGTTTTTTTTTTATTATATTCTGTGGTGGATTCTTTATTTATTCAGCTTTACGGTAGTATTTTTTGTTTGGTCCTAGCTTCGTTATTTAGCGAGACAACGGCATTTTTATCTAAGAGTCCAGCATTATTTTCACAATTTGCGCAACATTGGACCTGTTGAGAGGTGTGGGGCATGCGGGACAAGTGGTTATACCAATAAGCAGAATTATAAATTTTACTCACCCTAATATAGCCAGTCTATAGTTTTTATGTTTAAAATTAAAATTGCCATCTTCTTTATAGTTAGTTGCTAATTCCAAAACAGTATTTTCTTCAGGATCATACTTGAGTTTTGCTAGTCCTTCAGCTAGGGGAGATATTTCCTCGTTAGAAAGAGACGTCTTCATAAAAAATGGGTGTTTGTCCATTTCTTCCTGAAATTATAAATAAATCAATCACAAGGTTGCAAGTCACATAGTGCCTTAAAAAGAAAACAGTAACCATTTTCTAATCTTAACTATAAAATACACTATCATACACACAAAATCTATAAAGCTATTTACTTATAAATAACAGATGAAATGCTTTTTAACCAATTTAAACATTTCCAGAGCATCTATTGACTCTTACAGCTACACTATAGCCACATAAGTCCAGTGTGGGGAGACCTCGTACTGAGAAGAAACACATTAGACTTGGCGAGGACTTTTACAAAGTTTAATTTATTAAGGAAACATTTAAAAATTATTTTAAGAAAATAATATTAATATTTTTTATATTAACACCAATAAGCCATGCCCAAAGTAAACACTGTAAGGCTTGTATTACGGAAAACAAGAATTAAAAATATTTTGTACAGTTTATCAATATTGAGCACACTTCTACATACTATGAGTTAGTATACTATAGACTTAATTGCTTATTTAGAGGAACCATGACCCATCTGATCTAAGAGAACCATCTAAAACACCTGGTCAAAGATTCTGAATAAGGTACATAACAAACATTTCAAATGTGCCCCTACCTTTTTGTACAACTATTTTTATCTATACCCATTACAATGTAACACTACTTCTACCACAAATCCCTTACAAATTTAAATCATTCAGTTATAATGCAATAAAATTAAATCAAATAAAAAAAGAGCCTGATACACATTTGTGGTAATAAAAATTTTTCATTCTTAAGTACAGTAGCTAACTAAATTATTATTAACAGTAAAAAATACATGAAAATTTAAACGTGAGTAACAGACCTCCCACCGATCTTCCGGCCATCCTTCAGTATATCTCTTCCTTTCTAGACTGTTTATGAACTCGTCTAGCTCTTGATCCAGTTTCTGGCACAAGGCGAGCCTTTCTTCATCACTCATTGGCGTTTTAATTTCGTTTACAACATTTCCTTTTTCATCAGCCATTTTACGGTAAGATGTTCTGTTTTTAATAACCTTCAAAACTGTATAAAATCTCGATAAGTATATTTAAAAGTATGTAATTTAAGCAGTAAATGCAGATTTATTCTATTTACACAAACAAACAAGTTCAAAACAAATGTGACATAACCTAAAAGGTTGAAAGTTATAGCCAGTGTTGCCAGGTGGCCGTGAAAATTTCCCTCCCGATCTCACTCAAAATTCCCCCGAAAATTAACATTCTTGACAAAAACAACCTCCAAGTACTAATAAAGGAAATACAATAGGGATATGAAACGCAAATGAAATTTTCAGAAAACATTTCCGCTATAGCTTCCAATATTAAAACATTTACATTCTTATCCGTGTTGGTTTCAGAATCAGATACATACATTTTTTTCCGAGGAAAACCTATTTAGCATTCGAGATATTGGAACGAAATGTGTTCTCATACACTTAAACTTACTCGATTACTACGTACTTCGTTACTGGATTTTAATAAATTTGATATTAAATTGCGCGGTAAACGGATACTTATAGCTGGCGGCCACTTAGGAATCAACAAATTTAGACTACCAGCGAATACAATAAATTACTTATACAAACAGCCCCCCTAGACAAGACGCATTTCGATAATCGCTAACGCAATCGCTAGGCTTGTACAGCCAAATCATTAAACATAACTAAAAATAAATGAGTGATCATATAGATGAGGTAAGGTAATGGTGATAATATTGTAAGTTATATTTGGCTTGAATAAAGTCCGAAATTCCTCAAACATTAATATTTACCTCCGAAAATCCCCCCAACGGACTCAACCCCCCAAAATTCCCTCTGACGTTGAAAAAACACCGGAATTTGCAGGGAATCTCCCCCATCTGGCAACAGGCTGACAGATGTGAGCTGATATTAAACTTTTTAAATAAGACTTTATGGCCTGGATGTATGCCTTTGATCAATGTCTTCATATTTTGATATGTTTTATGAAACGAAGTTTAAAAAAAGAACATGCTCCCATTAATAAAAAACTGCACTATTCTTTTTTCTGCTAACTTTGTGCAAACATTGCTCAAGACGTAACGGCTCTATATGGATGTGTAATAAAATAAACCAATCCAGAACGTATAGGCTTTATTATATTCCTATTCAAGTGTACGACGAATCTATTATGAAATTGAGCGTGCAGAGTTGGTGTTATTCTGCTTTATCGGATATCAAACTGCTAAAATAAAATAAAGCCAGACAATGAAACACAAACATCTACCATTGTTAAATTGTAATAATTAATTCAATAAATAACAGACATCATGTCAATGGGTTTTAGTAAAGTTTTCCACTATGCCACTTGCTAATGTATTCACATTTTCTACATTCGCGTACTCTGAAGTACTCAGGATATTGAGCTTTCTCAAGAGGATGCCAATAGTCGAGTACCCAGTCTGGTGACTCAACGACGCGGCCGTATGCAACTCCCCCAGCGATGCCTAGAGAACGGGGAACTGAACAGAAAAACAAACAAATCATAATTCTGTTAATGAAATGCTAACTAATACATTTGAAAGTATGGTTACGATGAAGGGCCTTATAAGCAATATTCATAGTTGTCAAATTTTCACGAAAAGTAGTAAATAGGCTGCCTCACAGTGAATTAGGGAACCATATAAGAAGCAACCTCAGTGACTTAATGTAATACTGCAATCCCGTAATTTAGGTACACAATTGCAATATTCTGCGACCGTTTGAGAGTTGATTTCTAACAACTACGATAACTTTATTGAAAGGTTAAGTAAACGAGCAAACTTTTCGAAAACTGTGTTTGGGAGATCTTTTATTGTATATCATCAATTTTGGTGAATAAATTTTGGATTTTATTATTTGGACTTTTGACTATTGATCACCTATAACAAATTACAGTATTAATTATACCACTGCCCGCCCAATCCACTAACCCGAATAAGCGTCGTCTAATGTTAAATTAATCACATACTTACACTTTGCACTAGGTAATGGATTCTTTTTTTCAAATATTTCATTTTCTCCAACCCATAACAAGCGCCGTTGTTCTTTTGGGTCACAAACGCAGGCATTTTTGTCAAAAGTATCTCTAAGTTGTACTTGATGGTACCTAATTGTGTACCTGAAATAAAAATTACATTTAACTAGTTTTTATAAAACTTACAATCTTTAACTATAAGTGAACAGCATGAGAGTAACAAACAGTGAGTGGAAAATAATTTTAAATAAGTAAGGGAAAAATTATAACTGTACGGCCGTAATCCATCGGCTGAGATGTCAGCTTTAACCCAAGTTAGGTTTAACCGAGTTCGATGATCGCCGATGTACGTGCTTGGCTTACAATAATTTGCTTGTCTTATTATTAATATTCTTTTAATAAAAATAAATCAAATAACCCGGCTTCACGTGAGAACGTAATATTCGTTCAATTTTGAATATATTGCCTGATTACTGACGTGGTAACGTCGTAACCTCAAGTGTTGTAATTGGTTATTAGCAAGAAACTGAAAAGAACAACTAACCTTGCGACATAATAGCTCTCGATCAGTCTACACGCTCTTTTATATAAGGAACATACTTTTTGGGAATGTGTTCTCAATTCAGGAGCGAAAGGCATTATTAGATTTCAAAGTGGTATGATAACATAAAATATTACGTATGTTGGAATTAACAACTGAAATAGTTGAATGAATTATGTCAAAGTAAGTCAATTTGGGATTGACAATGACGTGAAAAATGTTTTAAAAATTATAAAACGGACAAAACCCGTCGACAACTAACCTCTATTCACTAGACATGCGCCAAACAGTACGTTAGAACGTACTGCCATATGACATGACATTTCGTATCGCGTAATATGACATTAGAACAGTACGCAGTACTCCATATAACTTCGAATGACGCGCTATACGAACGGCCCGCTATTACTTACTGTACTAGATATGCCCTCACGAACAGTCGCTATGTTCCATTGCACGCTATACAGTTCACTTTAGTCTGTCATCGCAGTTCGCCTGATTTGTGTTCTAAATTCAAAAGTATTTGCACTCATTTTTCTATTGGTAGAATATATATCAATGTACGTGGTATTGTTTGTACTGAGTGTAACGGAAAAGCGATAGGTTGTTATTGTTAGCTAGACCCTATATTAAAACAGATCATATTACGTTCTTCATAACACATGTGATTACATCGTATCACGATTTGCGACATGACATGATGAAGGAGGAACATTGTGTCCGATCATCGCCATGCCGAATTTAAACAAATAAAGTTATTTACTTACACACACTAGCACTACTGTTTCTATTTATTTACAGTTTACACATAACAATTTTACACATAATTTACTATTAACCTTTTTCTATCTGTATTGCATACAATAAACCTTGACCGTGTAATTGCTAAATTGAGTGAAAACTATGCAGGCACTTTTACAAATCACAAACAATTATATGAAAAAAGCTCGCAAGGTTTATGACCTACGTTCTACACGACACGGAGCGGTGCAACAGAAATATGATCCTTACCGCGAACGCAATACTGTTCGAAATATTTTTTTTCCAAATAACATGGCATGACAGAGACAAACCGTCCGGCCGAACGACTAGCCGTGCAGAGAGCATGTCATGTCATAGTATAACGCGACCACAGAACGCGACACTGTTCGACAGGCGCTAGACTCTCAGGTACTGTGACATGACGTGTCATGCAAAATTTTGCCAGGTAATACGTACTGTTTCAGTACGCGCTCGGGTTATATATCGCGTAATACATTACTCACAGTACTTACACACCTCTACTATTCACACAAGTACGCTGGAATGCATGTCCTATATAATGTGTCTGTACTATTATCATAAAGAGGTAAATATTGTAAATTTGGATGTAGAAGGTAATATACCTACGAAACTATATATCCGATTTCTAAATTTGTTTTTACAATATTTAAAATCATTGAATGATTTATTAAGACAAGGGCCCACCCTTATATATATTATCCCGTTAAAATAAAAGAGTTTTTTTGTGGACACCATAACAACGCTGCCCTAACGGAAAGAGATATATAAATATTTGTTATATAGAAATTGTAGAAATAAATGTCAATAACGATATGTTAAGGTTAATTCACAAATTGATAAAACATGGGATATTACATTTGGTGGTTTTAAATTCTTGACAATATAAACTTGCTTATTATCAACAAAGAGTATGTAATCACTAAGTTTTATCTTGAAGGAAATTTTATATAATTTTATTTTAGTCACTTGCTAGACGATTATGTAAAAATAACGACAGACAGCCATGTCCTCGCAAATATACATTAAAATTAGAGATGCGCCGAATATTCGTTTTATATTCGGTATTCGGCGTATTCGGCATCTTTTCCACTATTTGTATTCGGCCGAATTATTCGGTTTTGGTGCCGAATATATTTGGTTCTATTTTCTTGGCTAAAAGATACAACTTCTTCTGTTATATGTCAAAGAAATACTATGAAAAATTTGTTAACTAAAGCTAATAAAATGAAAGCAATTATAATAGAAAAATACTAGAAAACATCGACTCGGGTCACAAGTGAATTCTCAGGCGGGAATCGAACCCGCAACCTTTAGGTCTGGTCCAATGCTCTCCAATTGTAATCTCCCAATAATTTATCTTATAAGATCGCATTGGAAAATGCATAAAACATATAAAAATTATAAAAAGTCAAAATTTATTTTAATTTAAAACTAAAACGAAACTACAGGATTCGTTGAGGCAAGTTCTTCATAACAGGTAAAAATGCAACATGAACTTCTTCTGAAAAGTTTGTAGCATTTTGAAGAGGTCTTCCCCTGTTTGTTACAATTTCACCTTCGCCTGAACTTTCAGCATCAGAGTCGCTTTTTTGAATAACTTCTAGAAAAAGCCTACTTCTTACTAACTCGCAATCTCACTCTAAATCGCGGGTCCAACAATGTAGACAGGCAGTAGTATTTGTCTTCTTCCAAATTTCGAAAACGACTTTGAACTTCTTCTTGTAGCTTCTGTACCATCTTACATTACATAGGTACATTTGGACATATTTCTGAAATGTTGGGCTTTGTTAAATATTTCATCAGAGTGTTACTGTGTCTACAAAGTGGTTTCCACTTTGTCGAAAATGTAGAACTGGTAATTTTGGTGATTTCTTCAAAGGATGAGGTACGGTCCGCTCGGCATATTGCCAGTAGCGACATGTTAGAACCTGTTTACGCGGCAAAGCAATGAAATGGTAAACCGAATAATTCGGCCGAATATCCGGTTCGGTAAAGGTCAAACCGAATAGTATTCGGTATTCGGTTATTCGGTGAAACCATTATTCGGCGCATCTCTAATTAAAATAATACTGGCCTTATGAGGAAAGCGCCATTTTAAAAACTATAGTAAACACGACAAGTGGCACTATTAATTAAATAGTGTTTTGTAAAACGCGCTTACAAGATTACTGGAACTCTCATAATATATTCATGTAATATTTTTTTTATTTCAAACTTTTTACCACAATTCCAGAGTTAAACTGAGTCCTTACCATTTATTATCCGTTGTTTATTGTGCTACCCAGAGATTTTTCATTGATTATTATGATATAGAGAGCATCATAACAAACAACGTCGAAGAACCGGTTTGCATTACATAAACCCAACCGACAGACCGACGATGGTTTACAGATTACAATTAAAACTAATTTATTAACATTAGTTCTACCACAATAGAAGAACGGAAAACGCATGAAATCTCTTTTTTATGTATATACACAGCTATTTTTAATTATAAAATACAATTTTATATAATAATATATGTGGTGTCATAATTATTTTTTTTACAATAAATAATAATAATAAATTACGCTTTATGGCACACACAGATAAGATACAGAGAAAAAAAATTGTAAATAGGTAAGCGCTTGAGCTCTATCTCGCCTGATGCGATCTAAGATGTGACGCGCTTGCCTAGAAGACACCTATTTACTCTTGACTTGAAGACTTAGGGGTAATGTTTCAGAAAATACAGACTTAGGCAAAGAGTTCCACTCTTCAGTGGTACGTATCACAAACTTGCGACCAAAATGCTTAGTGTGACTCTTTGGTATATCAACCATATAATGGTGGCGCCTATTTCTAAGTCTGGTTGTCCGATGAAAAACCAAGGACAGCGGAACAAGGTTGTGCAATTCTGCTGCACACTCTCCGAAATATATCCAATAATAAACGAATAGGCTAGCCTTCCGTCTATGTTCAAGGCTATTCATTTTATTAATAAAAAAATCGTCATTGCCGATTTCTTGGCGCTCCTCTCAAGCGTCTGGAGTTGGTATTTGGCGGAACCGTCCCAAAGATGAGAACAGTACTCAATACACGATCGAATTTGAGAGTTGGTGACAATGTTATGCCTTAGTCCACCTCGGAAAGTAGGTATCAAATCGAAACAAAATATTAACAAATTTATGCAGATTTTTAGCCTAATTCGTTATAATATTACCATTTTGTTTATCGTGCTCTTTCAATTTAGTGTGCATTGAAATAATTACCAAATTTTGTATGGAAACTAGGAAGCAGAAAATCATAAATCAGAACAATGTTTAATCCTTGTTCTGATATTCTAATTGTTTTATCATAGGTACTCGTCATTTTCTTCAACGAGTGTTGGTAAGTAAAACCAAACACCGTAAAGTTTTGTATGCTATCTCAAGATGTCCAAAGAAGGTTTAAGCAAATTATCTCACCTTCACCTAATCTAACAAGATAAAGAAATCTGCTGTCCATTAATTAAAACGTCGCTAAGAAACAAAATTGTTTTTGATTTGAGCAGCAAACGCGAAAAATATTTAAAAAGATATTTTTTAAAATAGTTTTTTTTAGATATGCCGGCATATAAAGTTTACAATCTCCTGAGGTATTTACTTTTAAGTTAACTAAAGTATTCTGGCTCGGCTGTATCGACTTTGTACTCTTTGTTTGCCTTCTTTATTATGGGAAAACCTACTTGCAAAACAAATAATAATAATAGGTATTCAATGAAATATTGGTGGTTCCTTCTAATGCAAATCATTTTTATTAATGAAATAATGTAGTGTTAAGAAAATGAATTGGTTTTTAAAGTTTACTTTTAATCTATTTTACTCGTTGGCGTATGGTTTTGCTTAGTGCAAGATATTTTCATAAGCTTAGCATCACTTCACAACCTCAAAAATGTCGGATGCATGGGAAGAAATACAAGCGGTAAAAAGCAAGCGAAACAGTTTACGTGAAAAGCTAGAGAAACGAAAGAAGGAGCGGCAAAACATTCTTGGCGCCAATTTAGTACCAGATAAGGCCGAGGGCTCTCCGAAGGAGCGCTCGGTATCTAGTCCCGCGCCACCAAAAAATGAATGTAGGTGTTGGTAACAATTGTTGAAAGTTAAAAGTCAAAACCTGTCAAAAGAAATACTAAATCGACACAAACAGTTAGGTATTTCATTTGTATTGCTATAATGTCTCCAACAAAAACTCGGTTTTAGCTCCAGCGGCTGAAAAACCTAAGCTTTCAGTACCGTCTGCATCATTAGAAGTGCGTCTTTTACAAGTCCTATCTGATATGCAACTACAATTGCCAGCAACTGCCAGTGCTTTACTGCCTGGTCTGGGGGATGTAGACGCAGGAATAGTGGCTAGTTTGCTAGAAAAATTTGCAACACAAAAGTTGATTATGTAAGTTGTTTGTTTTTTTAATATTAAAGTTTTATTTACCACTGCTTTCTGAGTTAGTATTTAGTCAAATGTTTGTGTGATAAATACGAGTAGCAAGTTATACCGAATCATAGATATTTTATATATATACTAGTTACCCTAGTGTTCATAACACAAGCCTTATAGTGCTTACTTTGAGCTTGGCTAATTGATGTTAATGTAAGAAATATTATTATTATCATCTCAGCCGACTGACAACTATTGTTGGATACAAGACTGCCCCAAAATATATGGGTGTTTTGTCACAATCTCCATAATTTGCAGGCGTGTTGAAGGTAGCAGTAAAAGATGCATAATTTAGTAAACCTATGGTAGGTGAATCTACATAAAAGTTGCTATTCTAAAAAAATAAAATTTAGTTTCCTTTTGTCAGCCTGATTTATCAAATTCTTTTTTAGACAAAATTAACTTTTTGTATATTCAAAATAATGGTTCATTATCAGTAGCCCCAAGAATGTGAGAAATGCTTAAAAAAAAATGCTGTCTGACCAACAGTAAATTTTAGAATAAATAAAACATCTTAAGTCCAATTCAGACCACTCCCCTTAATTTTTACCGTATTATAAATATTTGATTATTAAATATAAATTCCCGGATTCTGGAAATACAATATTCACTGTGATATAATTTTAATGAGATAAATTCTGCTACTCTTTTACTTTTCCTGTTTCCTGTAGAAACCTGTTCCATATTCTTTTTACTACAAGTTAAAAAAAGTAGCATAATTTATCTCAATAAAATCATATCACAGTGAATATTGTATTTCCAGGATCCGGGAACGTACAGAAAGTACAACAGATGCTGGAATAGAGGTAGTCAGTGCTGAGTCGGTGAGACTTGCTGCAGTGTTGGCAGCTCTAATGGAGGAACAAACCGCTACTACCAAAAGAAAAGGTAATTTATTGTTCAAAAAATGAACAATAAAACTTACACATTTTTATTGTTTGCTGTCTGACATTAGTTTCTGTAGTATTGAACACAAGGGCATACCCAGGATCTGGCCCAGGACGTGGGCAAGTCCCTTTTCTTTTGGTTGTATTTCCCGCGCATACATAAGGTATAAATGTGTAGGGGAAACACCTGCAAGAGAGCGGTTAATCAAATTTAAATGTACATTTTTGTTTCCTTTCAACTAACTTTTGAGGATCTTCAGCAAAATGGTTGATGGCGTCTCCCTTGTAAAAATCGCCCATACTATTTTCAAGGTTTTTTATGTACACGGAGTATACAAAGCCCATTAAATTGATCTTCAAAAAAACAAAAAGTGGTTGAGACTTTTTGCTTTTTTTTTTTATCGTGAATAGGAAAGCGCTTGACCGCTATATCGCCTGATGGTAAGCGACGATGCGATCTGGGATGTGACGCGCCTGCCTTCACTTTTTACTTCAATTCACTGGTATCTTGTAGACCCCCTAAATTGTATTTATCAGAAAATACAGACTCAGGCAAAGAGTTCCACTCTTTAGCGGTACGAATTACAACATTGGAACCAAAATGCTTAGTGCGACTCTTTTGAATATCAATCATATAACAGTGGCGCCTATTTGTAAGTCTGGTTGTCACATGAAAAAAAGGGGACGGTGGAATAAGGCTGTGCAATTTTGCCTCACACTCTCCGAAATGTATTCTGTAAAATACAGATAGGCTAGCTTCTGTCTATGTGCAAGGCTTTTCAGCTTATTATTAAAAAGATCGTCGTTGTCGATGAGCTTCTTGGCCCTCCTGTCAATGGACTCGAGCGTCTTGAGTTGATATTGGGTAGAACCGTCCCAAAGATGAGAACAGTACTCCATAACAATCGGAGTCGGAGCAACTGTTCCGACGTGAAGTACCTTCTCACCTTCGGCAGACTGCCAAGTTTTTTTGAAGATTATTGAGCCCTTTACTCAATAAAAGAGCCAAAATTGAGGGTTGGTGACAATGACATGCCGAGAAGCTCAAGATGGTCTGTGATCGGCACTAATACACCACGGAAAGTAGGAGTCAAGTCGAAAGGACCCCTTTTAGCGGAGAAAAGACACGCCTGGGCTTGTTGGATTGAGCTTTACCAAATTGGCATCGCCCCATTCGGAGACTGCCTGCAGAGATAGGTTCATGCGGCTGACCATTAGTGACGCTGGATTTGTTCAACATTGGCTCGTGTATCAGATATATAGCTCTCAACAACCGTGCTGTCACCTGCGTACCCCAAAATACCGGACATAAGCAAGTCATTAATATGAAGCAAAAAAAATGTTGCACAAAGTATGGAACCCTGAGGGAGCTACCATTGAGGACAACTGGTATAGACCGATCCCTCAGGAAGTGCGATATCCAGACACACAAATCAATGGGAAGTCCATATGACGGAAGCTTGCTAGTAAGGCTATCAATGCATACTCTGTTAAAAGCCTTCGAGATATCAAGAAGGCGTGTCAATACCGGAATTAACTCACGTTCTGACATTCTTTAATTAACTTCATCTGTATGCTTGTTTGTAGCGGACACTTCAGACGTGATTTCCACTTCAAAACGTCAGATTAATTTGAAATATTGCACACTTATCAGAGAATGATGACAATTTAACAGAAAAAAATTGAAGAAAAAAAAATCACAATATGATAAACTAAAATCATAATAAATGACATGAAATATGAAAAAATCTGCCCTCCCCTGAACCCCATGATTGCATAGGATGAAACATTGGTTTTCATATAGCACCTTGCAAGTTTTGGGTCCAATTTAAAGAAAAAAGCTCTTTATTTATGCTGTGTTTCAGTATGATGATAAGAATATGTTTACTGAATATACATAATATCAACAATAATAAAAATGTAATATATATTAGACAACATATTCTGAAAACATAGCTAAAAGCATTGTGATATGTAGATTAGATACAGCGAAAGTACCACAACAGACCTGAAGCAATAAAGAACAGTTTATAGTTGGCTTGGCCGGGGTTCTAATCCGGTGTAAATTTTTTTCACTGTGAAAACCGGTATTCATGCCATTGACTATGGAGGTTGTTAAGTGTTTACATAGTTCTTTTGTTTTGTTTAAAATAATTACCAGTTTTTTTTTTAATTTTTAGGTGACAAAGTTGTGGAAGAAGGTCCCCATATAAAAGTGTCCAAAGCCTCTATGGATGAGAAGAAAGCCACTAAAAGCGATACTGACATTATGGTAATTTATATTTCTATTAAAACCCTAAGAAAACTACTTTGATCCATTGACATTTAATTTTTATCAGATTTATTATCATAAAAATTAAGTAATACAGTGAAACCTGGTTAATTGGGATCTCAAGGGACTAAGGATTTTGTACCATTTAAAGAGGTTCTCATTTATCCAGTTTTCCAATTAGACAGGTTTAAAATTATACTTGTCTCATTTATAGAGGTCGCTTATAGGAGTCGAAATGTACCGTCATTCAATTTATAGAAGTGGATATGTTAATAAAAAAGCATATTATTGTTGTTAGAACTTACACTGACTTTCCACAATCATAATCTGACAGAAGCTTTAATTGTTCAGATGCTGATAATGTGTTATATTTACGTTTGGACAATTTGTACACTTGTATTCCCTTGTTTGTAAGCCAAAACCTGCAAATAAACGTGTCGAAACCTGTCCCAACCTGATAAAATGTCTCACTTATACAGGGCATTCAGCTACAGAGTCCCAATTATAGAGTTAAACGTCGATAAAATCAAATCTCATGTAACCAGGTTCGAAAAGTCCCATTATACCTCCGTTAATGGGACTTTTCGAATTTGATGAAAAAGTGCTGGGAACTCATTGGAATTCTCAATAATAGAGGTTTCTCATTTATCCAGATCCCACTTAACGAGGTTTCACTGAACATTATTTTGGTACTGTAAAGATGATAATTATAGTAGTGATTTAATTATTTCAGTCTTTATTAGCTATGCCATCTAGTCGAGAAAAAGCAGTGAAGAGAGTCGGTGAAGAGATTATGGACCTTCTAAGTAAACCAACCGCAAAAGAGAAGTCTTTAGCTGATAAGTTCAAGAGTCAAGGAGGTACAAAAACTTTATTATTACCTAAACGCTTTCTTAAACCTTAATGCTTTTTTAAGGTGAGCCGTTATAAGAATTTATACCCATTAAAAATTACAACTAATTTGCTAGTAATTTGTGATTTATTAGCATAAATTACTGGCAAAACCCTACAATACAATCTCTATTGTCCTGTCTATGTTTATTTAGTGATATATGTATATAAAAACCAGAAAAGTGCGAATTGAACTTGCTCTGAAAGGGTTCTGTATGATGAAGATGTTAACGATCTACAATGTTCTTAATTCTTACCCAAAAACAAATTTAACTGTGTATTTTTCTATTAAAATAACTAGCTGACCCGGTAACCCGTTGCTATGGTAACGCGTATATAATGGAAAAAGAGCGGACAGACAAACACACAAACAACAATTTTGTGTTCTTAGATTATAGACTAGCTGACCCGGTAACGCGTTGCTATGGTAACGTTAAAAGAGCGGGAAAAAGAGCGGACAGACAAGCACACAAACAACAATGGACAATGCCCATTTTTGTATGGGGATCGGTACCAACTTGCATCAAACCAAATTTACTCTCAAGAGTTTAGTTTTTATCTAACTTTTTACTATCAAAAATATTTTGTCAATGTTTAACCGCATTTTAGAAAAATTGACATAAGTTGCAAACGCCTGATGATAACATTTTAGCAATTTTGAATCAGCGTGATTATTATAGATCTCGCAGGTACATTGTAAGGGCCGTGATATTATAGTATCAGTTGTTAAATTATACTTAGGTTAGCAGTGTTATTATAATTTCACTATGGTAGATTATAATTTAATGGTTTTGACAATATACCTGCGACATAGATCAAGCGCGTATGCGTTTAGGCCGCATTGCTGAGTAGCGCATTGCATATTATAGATACTACACTAGCTCAATAACTTGGGCTCGGACGCCTTCGCCCGCTTATAATTGTGAGTTGTGACTTAACGCTCAGGTCGCGCATGGGTAGTATATTTACGTTATGCCTAGGCTTACCTTGGAGAATATGATCTTAAGACTGTTAAAAGTGGTCATAATTTACTTATTTATATTATAATAAGTTATCAAAACTTCTGCATGTATTAGTTGGATTGGTAAAATTAAACTAAATCACTTACATACCAACAAGGTAACACAAATTAATAATTTGTGATGTCAGATTCAACAATTATTTTCTTACATAGCCAGATAAACCATTTACTTTTAGGTACATTATAGAATATATTATGATAAATATTACAGGATCAACGTATTATATTCATTAGAATAAAACACTTTTTACGGATTTTTGCGCATATTTTATTTTATATTTAATCCTGATGTTTGGACTCCTGGACAGGAGCGTCACCCCAACGTCCACGGTCTAAATGTTGTTGGCAAATTCGAGCCAACGCTGGTATATAAAATCGGTGATTTTTAAGTACTGTTTCCCGTATTGAGAGAGTTATTAATAGACGTTCAGGTCCAGTACAGTTCATGTATAAACAGTGATTAGCGGTACTCGCTGCTCGTCTGTATATAGAAGAGGTAATTCTAGATGGCGGCTCATCTGTTGTTACAATTTCTTCACTTCCGATTGGCCTATGAAGATCATGTTGCTGTTGTCTGTTGACTATCCTAGTAGCCGCCCTCCAGCAAGCAGCACATGCTCTCTCAAGTCTAGAGACCTAAAATAATTTAAATTAGATGAATTTCTAGGAACATACTAGAAATAAGATAGATAAAGCATTTACTGTATTTTAATTTGTGTAAATATTGTACTTGCAAGATGAAGTGGGGTCCATTGTAAAATCACATCTCGCTGTAAAGATCAGGCCTTATTTGGTAGGTTCTTCTTCCACTAGTGCGTAATAATGAGACACCACAAGCGAAACAAACACTTTGATGACCAACTTCTGGGCTGCCAATTGTTCCTTCTTGGATCAACAAGTAGCAATTGTGGCATATAATATGATCCGGAGTAACCTGAAAAAGAAAAACTTGTAAAATACAGTATATGTATTTCATTATACGACGACCGTTTGGTGCAACGGTAGCGATCCTGCCTTTCGCACCGACGGTCCTGGGTTCGAATCCCGGTAGGGGCAGATGTTTTTATGATGAATACGAGCATTTGTACCTGAGTCATGGGTGTTTATATATATTTCTATGAATATTACATATCTATGTATGATATATGTATGTCTATCCGTTACCTTAGTATCCATAATACAAGCCTTAGAGTGCTTACTTTGGGCTAGGCTAATTGGTGTGAATGTAGGAAATATTTATTATTTATTTATATTTATTATTATTCAATACACTGACATATGCATGTTATTTAGTTATGACGATTTATGTAAAATTATTATTATACTAGGCCTTAGAATTATTATCTCCTGTGGTGGAAAAAATAGTGCACCTGGTTGAACTTTTGACTGTGGAGGCCAACCACAAAAAAGCCTTATCAACTATACATACAGTAAATAATTATAGTACTTACATAAATGTATGTGCAAATATGTCATAGTCTAATAGGATAACAGGGAATAATCAGTCGCTAAAACAATTTATGCACTTTATTAAGTTACTCTTTCATACTCCAAGCTGTCACTAAAAATATTTTACAGTTAGTTGAACTTATTGGCTACATTTTCGGCTAGGACTGGGATTTATACCACGGACCTCCACAGCTATGATATTTATTAGATGTGCAAGGCAATCAAAAAGATTGTACAGAGTGGTTTTGTCATACTGGAAGCATATACTGGAATACTAGTGGCTCATTATAAACTACCAAATATAATAACATCATGAATGCGTTTACGAATGTTTAATGAAAAAACTTACCAAAGTAGGTGTAACCCATGAGGTCAATATTTCGCGTATACTGGCGTGAACACTTCCCACCGAATGTATCAGTGTGTTCCTTGGTATCGCCAACGCACAGTTGATACACCGCGGACGACTACTCTCTAGAGACACTGTCTCTTCGATCCATTTTACTAGCCAAGCACCATGAACGCCGGCTGGCGTCTACAGAGTCACTGTCTCGACGAGGCACTTCAAAGTCACTATCTCGATAATCCACACAGAGAGTCACTATCTCAACACTGTCAATACTTATTATAGACGTGGTGAAATAATTAAAGGATAAAACTACCAGATCAACTCAAACGCAGCAAGAATAACATCGATCAAACAAACAAAACAAACATATTCACAACAAAAACGAAATTGACATTGACACTGACAGTTCTGTAATTAAGTGTTCCGAATCGCCATGAATGTATGTTTTGAGTTTCGAAAATACGCAATGTTTACTTAATGAAATGGTGAGATAGTATAAAATGACGTAAAGAAATTACATATTTAATTTTTACTTTAAAATCTTATTTACTTATACAACGGCTGAAGCTAATAAGGTGATCAAAGATTTTTATGTTCATTGTTAAACCTCGGAAAAAACGGACAACTGTTATCGGAACGTGCAAGATTTCTTTTGATATACGGATATGATGTAATTTCTTGCGGAAGTAAATGCTAATTATTTAGCATCATTTATATGAATTTTCTAAATGTGGTTAAAAAAAACTGTTAAAAGTCAGTACATAATACACATAAATAAAACATTATTTTTGGTGTTAATATATCTATGACGCAGTGTGGTACGGGGTATGGGCATTGTCCTTTGTGTTCTTAGATTATAGATTTATCTTAACTTTGTGGTTGAAATATATAAACTGACAATGTTTACTTTGGGCAGGGCTAATCTTACATTCACACAATGTAAGAAATATTTATTT
Organism: Calamotropha paludella; assembly: GCA_927399485.1. Lineage (NCBI taxonomy): Eukaryota > Metazoa > Arthropoda > Insecta > Lepidoptera > Crambidae > Calamotropha > Calamotropha paludella. The sequence continues at coordinate 4,094,172 of OV656822.1, forward strand.
AATTTTTAATTTAAAAATACTTCATAATAAAAATTAAATATAATAAAAACTCACATAAGATAACTAAAAGTGGAAAAACTCGACTTACAGCAAATAGCGTCGATCACCAGACAACTGCCACGCTACAAAATGACCATACTGCCCGACAGAAGCCATATTTATAGGGGTCATACATCACAAGAATTGAAGGAAGATTAATATTCTAATAATATATATTTTTTGTTTAGGTGCACAAGTTATGGAGTTCTGTCCTCATGGAACACGGGCAGAATGCATGAGAGCATTCTCTGCACAAAAAGAATCTGAGAACTCGGGATATGTCTGCAAGAAACTACACTTCAAGAAGATAATACAAAGCCACACAGACGAGTCTCTTGGGGACTGTTCATTTCTGAACACGTGCTTTCATATGGACAGCTGCAAGTAATAAAAACAATTATTTACTGGAAAAAGATTTGTCTCTAAAGTAATGTTCCACAAATGGTTTTTGAAGTGAAAACTTTTTTAGCGGCGCTGTGTACTTTTTTTGGAATGGGTAAAAATTTCTAAACTCGCGTCAGGACACGTGACCTGATCGAAAATTCGTAAGACGGCGTAGGGCGCTTGCGCGATGTGCGTATAGTCGTGTCATTTTTAAACTTCATAGTGACAGTTACACTATTATTTTTTTTAAAACTGTCATTATGAAATTTTAAAATGGCAGGTAATGTCATGAGAACGCATGCGTTCAACTGATTTTATTCATTGCGCATCTGCAAAATTCTGCACATGCGCACAAAAAAATGCAACGAACACGACTTGGTGTGTTTGTTGACATGAAACACACCAAGTCGTAATACGATAATAGTCGCAATACGTTATACGATAGCGCAATAAATGAATATTGTATTTTACCACATAAATGATAGCACTTTTAGACTGATCATTAAAGCAATTCGTGCGAAATTATTCCTTAACCATTTCAAAATATCAAAAATGCACAACGTTAATATTCAAGTTTTTACTTCTGCCGGCACTCCCGGAGTGCAACCCGTCGTTTTTTATATAAAGTATTAGCTGAACGGGGTACGCGTAGCTGTGCTATAAATTAAAATGAAACCTATGCCCTATATCCTATGCCCTAAGTCGGAACAAATCCAACAAAATGAAAAAAAGATCATCAATATCGGTTGAGTATTTTCGGAGTTCATCGCGGTCAAACACTGTGACAGGGACAGGGAAGACATATACAGATGACCGCAATTGGCTGTATGCATCACCCGAATGATTATTGTAATCGTTTTTAAGGGCTGTGGTCGTTGGAAGTAAATAAATTAACCAGTAGTCTCTCGCTATCCGGGTGATTGTTCTTTTAATTGAGCTGTTAATTGTTAATTTAATAATAATAAAATTATTATTAATTATTAAACATTTAAAAGCTGGGACCAATGTTTACAAATAGGTACTTTAAAAAAGCTCTTAATTGCAAAATCTTATTACTCCAATGAATCTTCATATTTTTATTTTTAAAAGATAAATTTTCATGAAATGTCAAGGCACATGCGATTTTTTAGAGCCTTATGAATATTAAGAGAAATATATTTAGACTCCTATCTATATCGCATGTATGCAATCGTAAATAAATAAATAAATACATATATTTAAGCATATAACGGCTACAATTTTAAATCGAAATAAATCATTGGAAGAAAAAAATCAACATGTTGCCGGTCTCAGGCTGGTACTCAAACTACTCAAACATCCTCTCGCTATCAGAGGGAACCAATTGCTCTTGATAGACTCGTCGAATTTTTCCAAGTATTTCTTAAGCTGAAGCCAGCACTGTCTCATGTATTCTATTCAATTTTTATTTTCTATTTGTACAGATACGTTCACTATGAAGTGGATAACACAGATCCAAATGCAAATCCCAGCAAGGTTACGGATCCCTCAATGAAGAGTTCACAGAACGGTAAGGCTATTTTAAATTTAACATTACTCTAGTCTAATATACTTATATACTAATCATAAAAAATACCTTATTTCTGAAATCATTCTGAATTACGCTTAGACTTTCCAGTAAGTAATCGAAGATATTTATGTTAGGAATGACTGGCAAAATAATTGTTATTTCTTACACTCACCACCTGTAAGGTTTGTATTATGGATACTAGGGTACTGGATAGACATACATATATGATTACACAAAGAAAATTACATTCTTAGAAATATATATAAATAATTCCCTTGATTTATATGGTATCATCGCACTATCTAGTAGTCTAGGTAGTCGAACCCAGGAGCGTTGATGTGAAAGCCAGGATCGCTACTCTTGCACCAAACCTTTGTCTGATAATGATAATAATATTCGACACTATCACATGTTAGCCAATTAGCTAAAGCACTAATTGTGGTATGGAAATCAGAACTCGTACGTGAGTCTTACAGGTGTTTGTATACAATGTGTCCCGTCACCAGTGTCGAAGCCTTTAATGGTGTGAAATATGGCATTTTTTATCTACAAATTGCCCCTCAAATTTTGTTTTTCTCTTACGGCCGCCATTTTGTTTTCTTGGTAACCAAGACCTGGGCTCTCATACTAATTCGACCACTACTACTCATGTAAATGTCCTATCAACATTAAAAAGGTGTCATTTGATAACTAAACATGTAGACAACAATTACTAGTAGCCATCATGTTTCAATTGTCATGGAATAAAAAATAGAAAAAAATAATTAAAGAAAAACAAATACATTCCTTTTTGTGTATTTTTTAATTATTGGCTTTTTGAGAAAACCTAAATTTGAGGGGCAATTTGTCAATAAAAAATGCCATATTTCACACCATTTAAAGGCTCCGACACTGGTGACGGGACACATTGTATATTTCTATCAATATTACTTATCTATGTATCATATATGTCTAGTAACCTAATGATACTAGGGAGTAACCATAACACAATCTTTACAGTACTTACTTTGAACTAGGCTAAGTGGTGTCAATGTAAGAAATATTATTAATTTGTAAAAAGTTGACTATTTCTTAATTTTGAATATTAGACAGTCATTTTTTTTTTTTTATTTTAGGTAATTAAATGTATTCACCGCTTGTAATATTTATCGACACAATGAACATCTTTAAGAAATAATTGAACTATATTTTTATATTGTGTTATAATTTATATAATAAGTAGCTAACCCAGCCACGCGTTGCTGGTATAACCCGGCCACGCGTTGCTGGTATAAACCGGCCACGCGTTGCTGGTATAACCCGGCCACGTGTTGCTGGTATGGTAACAAACACACAAAGTATTGTCATAATATAACGTATATGATAATTGTGATCCTGTGTTTATTTCCATATACTAAATTGATATTATCGCATTCTTCCAATTAACAGGTACAAGTGTAGTGTCGAAACCAGACGGAGTATTAACTCTGACGCCACCGCAATGGATACAGTGCGATCTGAGATATCTTGACATGACGTTCTTAGGTAAGATATTTAAATAACAACTGTGTTCCTTTAATTAAATATTAAGCAACATTTTACAAATCCAGTAGTTTATGAGGCAGAGATCACAGATTTTTTTTTACATCTCTGGCTTCTTCGACTCTCATTAGCTTTTTTATACAAGCTCGTCGTTTAATGGTACTTTTGACCTGGCCATTTTTTACTTTACTTTAGTTTATAATAGATAGATATCGATATAAACAGTTTATTTGCATTACGGTACACAGAAAAGGTAATAGTAATAATATTGTTACGAGCTGCGAGTTATTAGAAATTAACCGATTCGTTGCTGATGGCACGTCTGACGTGCTATCACTTTCTTTTACGTGTGGCGCTAGCCACTGTAGTCGCGTCATTTTTAAATCGATGATAACTCCTTCCTATTAAGTTTTAGGGAAATCTACCCAGAATGAGGCTATCCTCATTTTTCACGTAAATCAAGCTCGAAGCCTTCGTTTCTGGTAATTGTATGTAGCAACGAATCTTGATTTTCTCTTACGGCCGCCTTTTTGTTTTCTTGGTAACCAAGACCTGGGCTCTCATACTAATTCGACCACCACTAATGTAAATGTCCTATAAACATTAAAAAGGTGTCATTTGATAGCTAAACATGTAGACAATAATTACACAGTCATCATGTTTCACTTGTCATGGATAAAAAAATAGAAAAATTAATTAAAGAAAAACAAAAGGTTTCTTTTTTGTGTATTTTTTAATTATTGGCTTTTTGAGAAAAACCAAATTTGAGGGGCAATTTGTCGATAAAAAATTCCATATTTCACACCATTAAAGGCTCCGACACTGGTGACGGGACACATTGTATACACAACCATGACTCGGGAACAAATGCTTATGGTCATCATAAAAACAATATGTTTACCCGTGAGGGCGAATAGCGTTATTGTATGTATGTATTGTTAAGCAGAGTGTATAAGCGCGCAGGCGTCTGTACGCAGGTAAGTTCGCGGTGATAATGGCGGACCCACCATGGGATATACACATGGAACTGCCATACGGGACCATGTCCGATGACGAGATGCGCTGCCTCGGCATTCCCCAACTACAGGACAGCGGGCTCATATTCCTCTGGGTCACGGGCAGGTACCATTTATTTATTTAAAAGCCTTTATTGATCATAAACATAAAATTGTTACAACAATTGGACTTAATGCTGGCAGCATTCTCTACCAGTGATAGAGCGAGAGACTTTATGTGATTTGAATACATAGATGAACTAGTTGAACTCATTAAAAAGACACCTGTATTGATAACACGTGTATTACATCCTGTATGTTATGTACTATTGTTGTAAATTTGTGAAGATTAAATGAATATGAATATGAATATGAACATCACAAAAGGAAGAAAGTTATAAAACAGTACATAACGATTTTTACTCTTAATTTTTGCCATTATATATGTTAGATATTCAAACAACCAGTCATATTTTTTGAACAATGAGATATAGCAGTATACAACGAATATATATATATATATATATATACTAGCTGACCTGGCGAACTTCGTACCGCCTTAGCGTAGCTTTGAATTGAATGACGTTGACATTTGTCAGCGCGGTTATCGATGTGGTGTCACAGATTACCACAGATTTTTTGTTTTAAATTGAATGACGTTGACATTCGTTACGTTATATTTTTCAATCTTTCTGAGAGATTTTCTTTATATTTTTTTCCGTAAGAACCTTGTACAGAGTATTAGAAAACTACAAAAAATAATCAGCCAAATCGGTCAAGCCGTTTTCATGTTATGTCGTGACAACGGAAAACGGGTTTCATTTTTATATATATAGATAGATATATATGTATATATATATATATATATATATATATATATAGACTTAAGTATTATAATAAACTGTAATGTACAGTCACTAAAATGAGTATATAACTTCATTTATAAGAAAGAAAGAAAGAAAAAACATTAACACACACACACGCACGCACGCACACTCTCACACACACACACGCGCACACACAGACACGCGCGCACACACAGACACGCGCGCACACACAGACACGCGCGCACACACAGACACGCGCACACACTCGCGCGCACGCGCACACACACACACACACACACACACACACACACACACACACACACACAAACACACAAAACAAGGGTAGGAGAGACAAACAAAAAATAAGGACGAACAATGTGAACAAAAGAAAAATAAAATGTATTGTGTGGGGTCAACAAATACCCCGTCCCAGCATTTTACTTCTCTGTCATTCACAGCTGGGTAGAATAGACACATAGGCGCTGTTATTTTGAAAGGGTTCATAGAGTGATAAAAAGAAAAAAGAAATGACGACCTTTGTATTCGAGTGACTCGCATACTGGTTTTCATGGTAATGCCACAACGAAATTCCGGGTTCGATCCCCGGCCAGTGTGTTGTGGTACCCTCATTGTTTCTGTATATCATAAGTATATACAAGTGCTTTAGCTTCTTAGTTTCAGAACAATTTATGTGATGTTGCCTTATATATTTTATTATATGATATTAAATTATACTTTAGATTACAAAAACGCTAACCCTTTATAATGCAAATATACTAGATTTAAAAAATCTAAAAACCCCACGTTTTTCAATGTCCTAAAAAGAATAAAATAACCCTGCGGGGCAAAGCGAGGGGCCACTCAAAACGTGGGGGCGCATATTACTAAGAGGAGATTTTAAAGAGATGAATGACATGCATTGATGCCGATTATTGTAAAGATGCGCCCCCACGTTTTGAGTGGCCCCTCGCTTTGCCCCGCAGGGTTATTTTATTCTTTTTAGGACATTGAAAAACGTGGGATTTTTAGATTTTTTAAATCTAGTATAATTATTTTATTCTTTTTTATTATTAACTCAACGAAGTAACCATGTGTTACGCAACAATCGGATAAGCCCCATACAAAAGTGAAAGTTGCCGAAAGTGGACCTGAAAGTGCATCTGGAAAGTTGAAAGTTGCTTTAGAGTGCATTGTCATCGGGTTCTGAACTATCCTGAAAGTTTCAGCTTTCTAGCTTATCGGAAAGTGCCTCAAATTTAAGTTGCAAGATTTTGCCCGGACAGACAAACAAATAAGAAAAGTGAGATAAGAAAAACGTGGTAATAAATGATTTGAATTTGAACATGTGAAATCCTGTAAGGGCGCAACAATATGAATTTACATTTCTAAAGTTTTCTTACTGTAATTGTTAATAACTTTATATTTTTTGTGGCATGTTATATGATTTTAATATATTAAATAATTTAATTGAATTCCTAATATTTTATTTTTGTATTTACCTTAAGCTCGTTAACAAGTGATGGTATGACCATAATTCCATAATTTCTTTAGTTGTTTTTTGTTTTTTTTTTTTAAATATGATCAATAAGTGAAGGGATATGATGAGATGAATGATAATTTGTCAATTATACATATAAATATATAAACGCATAAAGAGTTTATTTCAACTTAACCGATTCGTTGCTACATATATTACAATTACAGAAACGAAGACTACGAGCTTGATTTACGTGGAAAATGAAGATAGTTTTATTCTGGGTTGATTTCCCTAAAACTTGATTTGAAGGAGTTATCATCGATTTGACAATGACACGGTTTCAGTGGCTAATGCACACGCAAAAAAAAGTGATGGCACGACAGGCGTGCCATAAGCAACGAATCGGTTAATAGTATCGGTACAGAAAAAAAACCCGTCACGTTATTTATTTGATTTGTCGAATACATGTCCGATATGATAAGGATAGCACTAGAAATTGTCACATTTAACGTTCAAAGAAAAACAGACCTTATCATTCTAATCGCACAATACGTTTTCAATCTAGTGGTTATATCACTATAAGCATATTGATACTAATTGAGATTGAGATTATTAGAAAAATTCAAGTCTTTTTGGGTCTTTAAAAAGTCTTATTAAAACTGTTAAAAAGTCAATTTATTTTAAATTTTCTATTCATTTCAATATATAAAAGATCCAATAAAGTGTAATTTTTAATGAAGCCCATGGATTGACGATCGTTTGGTGCAACGGTAGCGATCCTGCCTTTCGCACCGACGGTCCTGGGTTCAAATCCCGGAAGGGGCAGATGTTTGTATGATGAATGGGTGTTTATATATATTTCTATGAATATTACACAATCTATGTATCATATATGTATGTCTATCCGTTACCCTAGTATCCATAACACAAGCCTTACAATGCTTTGGGCATGGCTAATTGATGTGAATGTAAGAAATATTTATTTATTTTACATTAAAAAGACACTATCGGAGTTTGTTACCAAAGAATGGTTTACTTCATAGGGCGATGGAGTTGGGCAGGGAATGTCTGAAGCTATGGGGATACGAACGAGTGGATGAGCTAATATGGGTTAAAACGAATCAGCTGCAGCGGATTATACGCACCGGCCGGACCGGACATTGGCTCAACCACGGCAAGGAACACTGCTTGGTAAGATGACAGTTAAAATTTTGTGGCGTCCTCAATTTATTCTTTATTTTATTATTTAGTACCCAAAAAGTTTACAGTTTATTAATCCATTATAATAATAAATTACATAAGTACTAGACTCTAACCCTTATCAGTGTACATAGCAGGCATAAACGGATGAGTTACCAAGTTGAACAACATAAATTTAAATACATTTAAAATTACGGAATAAAATTAAAATAACAATCGGGGTTAAAACATAATATGCTTACTATTTGTTTAAATATAATTTTATTGTTACAATTAATATTCAGGTATAATGGGCAGAATGATTTTGAAATCAAATGTTACTAAAAATTAAAAATGATAGAAAAACACAAAATAATTATAAAACATTAAATTACTGGAAATGTTGAAATACCGATAAAATATAATATTAAACATAAACTAAAAGAAAAACAGTGTTGTATCTATACTACGACGAAACGAGTGCAAATTGCGCTGGAAATGTCGATTTCTGGGTTTTGCGCCGATAATTCATCGTACAGGCGATGCATTCTGACTAGAGGATTGAAAAATGAGGTGCTATTTTTAAACACCTCCAATCTGAAAAGTTTAGGTCGACGAAATCTATAATTAATGTTAAAGATAATTTGGAACAACAAAGTCGAATAATTAATTCTGGAGTGAACTGTTTTATGCAACAGGAGGAGGTCATATCTGTTACGTCGAACTTCTAGACTGTTTACTTTGAATTTGGATAAACGCTCGGCATATTTACTGAATCTGCGACCGAATCAATTCAGGGCAAGGTGGAAATGAAAGCAGTCATTAGTTTCACCAAGTAGCACACGTACGTCACGTCCGCTCCGGCCGAAACGGTCGAGCGAGCAATGCCGAAACTTTCGGCATTGCTCGCTCGACCGTTTCGGCCCGAAAGAGTACACTACTCAGCCTCCAGCGCCATACTTAGCGGATCATCTGTCCTTCTCGCGCATTACCCTCCAAAATTCCAAACAAGACGTTAATATTTTCTTGCAATTCTGATTATAATCATATTGATCATCATCAGGTTGGCATGAAAGGGAACCCGGAGAATCTTAATAGAGGCTTGGATTGCGATGTGATCGTAGCGGAAGTAAGAGCGACGTCACATAAACCCGACGAGATATATGGCATCATTGGTAAGTATTTTCTCATATAAATAATATATATTATTTTGATGGGTTCGCTCTTGATCCCACGCAAGCCCGGAGGCCAAGACAGAATCTACGAAGGAACGAGCCAACCCAGAAGGTGCCTATTCACCCTGGCTTTGAAAATGAACGGGTTATAAGTACTCGACAATAAAGACGCAGGGTGGGATTTCCACTGCGACAGGTAGGAGTAGCAACCAAGAATGGGGGTAGCCCGCAGTGCGTCTGGATGTCAAGTATGTTAATTCTTGATTCTCACTCATGAGCGTGCGAGATTTGATCGCGTGCTGGATAGTTTTGGTTTGAACAGCGAAAAAAGCGATTCGGATGTAATCTTTGAAATTATTTAAGAATCGTCTTTTAGCTAAGTTTATCGGGTTATTGTAATATCATATATTGATGATTGGGACATTTTAAAAAGTGGATTTTAAACGACATTTTTATTGGCATGCTTAGTGAATTAGTGGTCTTATTCATGATCTGCATTTATAGTGCTGTGTGTAATTTATTAAGTGTTAGAAAATTTCGAATTCAGTTGATGAATTACATTGTGACTAATAAAATTTATAGCGCGTTACTATTTATAATACTATTTTTAGTTGTATCAGTAGCTGTAATAGACATACAAAAGTGGTTTTCTCTCAATATGTAAATTATTCTGTAATAGAAGAGTGGATTATTTGTATAAACTGTCTACTGCAAATTTTCATATTACAAAACAAAGTCTTACTAAAATGATTACAGAGAATTAATTATTTAAATAAATTCACAGAGAGACTCAGCCCAGGTACGAGGAAAATAGAACTATTTGGAAGACCACATAATGTTCAACCTAATTGGTAAGTACTTATGTATGTTGTGTCTGGAATAACTATTTGTAAATTAAATGAACATGAATGTAAAGAAAGTGATGTCAGAGAGTAACACGGCGAAGGTTGTTTGGAAGTTATCGGATTGTCTTGTTAGATATTATTTACACAAGAGCTTGCAGCAAATTATACAATATTGAAAAATCTCAGGCGGGATCGCTGTTCCTGAATACAATAACATAAGTGCTTTAAGTACTTAGCTTCAGAACAATGTGATGTTGTCTAATATTTATTATTTATTTACTGGAGGGAGACTCTGTACCAGGGTCGTCTGCTTAGGTACCTCCGTCTTACCTATTTCTGCCGCAAAGCAGCAGTGCTTGCATTGCTGTGTTCCGGTTTGAAAGGTAAGATATGGCAGTGAAATTACTGGGTACAGTGACTTTACATCTTGTGTCACAAGTTGGCAACGTACACTGTGGTTCTTGTGGGGGTTGCAGTTTTGCTGCGAATCTCACAAGAGCCACATGTATTATAGGTGACTGTTACCACTTACCATCAGGTTGGCAGTTTACTTGTTTGCCAACTTTCAACAATAAAAAAAAAAACTATCTTTTACCCGCGGCTTTGTTCCCGTTAATGTAGACCGCAGATTAAAATTTATATTTCTATTCCTTCTATATCCTGCATTAATGCAGGAAATCGAGTAAATGGGGCTTTGCACGCTTTTAGCCTGCAGCCAGAAGGTGTCAAATAGGCCCGAATGGCTGTGCTTCTCAAGACTCACTTCTTGGGTTTGGCAGAAAAAGCACGAATTTGTGATTAATGCAGTGGGAATAAGAGCTTTAAGAAGTTTAGCTGGAGTGAATTTGATGGATAAAATAAGAATGATGTGATAAGATAGTGGTGTGGTGTGGAAGAAGATATAGTGACTAAGATAGAAAAAGTGGTGCTTAAATGGTTTGGACATGTAGAGGATGGAAGAAAGAAGATTAACAAGATAGATATATGAGGCAAATGTGCATGGGCAAGTCAGTAAGGGCAGACCATGGCGAACTTTCAAGGACAAATATAGGATGTCCTGGAAAAAGCCAGGTCAAAAGTACCCGTAACCGACGAGCTTGTATGAAAAGGCTGATGATTTCTGCCTATCCTTGCCGAAAAAAGTGATTTTATGATGGTGATTTCTATTCAGGTCATTTTCTTTATACTTGACACACTCTTTGTATGCAAAATTTCGTATGCCTGACATACACTTTGTATGCAAAATTTCGTATGCCTGACAAACCTTGTATGCAAAATTTCGTATGCCTGACATACACTTTGTATGCAAAATTTCGTATGCCTGACATACACTTTGTATGCAAAATTTCGTATGCCTGACCGACACTTTGTATGCAAAATTTCATGATGATCGGTTTAGTTACTGTAGCGGAGCGAGCGAAGCTTCCATGGATCAGCTTCAATGACGAAATGTATGTGACGCCATAGCTCTATGAGTTCTTAGCCGATTTTCGGATTTTTTTGTAATGAAAAGAACCATCAGGTTTAGCACTCGATCGTGACTCTAGAGCTTATATTTTTGAAACCACCAATCCGCTCCGCTCCATTATATGGTGCTAGCGAAGCTTTATGCTTAGCGACTGCATCGATCCAGTAATATAATTAATATGTGGTGGGTCTGCATAGGATAACGTTGGGGAACCAAGTGGACGGCGTCCGATTAGTGGAGCCGGAGCTAATAGCTGCCTTCAAGAAGCGATACCCCGATGGAAACTGTATGGCGCCGCCCACAGAAACACCGCATACCTAATTGGGGTGAAGCTAGAATAATTTCTTGCGTTGTCCATTGCGAATTTTTTCGCTGTATTCGGATCCATAGAAAAGACAGAATTCTGACAAGATGACACGGTAAGTTAGTACTAAGTGAAGAAAATTAATCTTAAAACCAATATCACGACTTTGAATGTATAGCAAATTTTTTTATCTCAAATGTATGCCACGATTCTTAAGCCGTACCTAATGTTGTACGGTGGTACGATAAATATGGTCCTAATTACAATGGAATAAGGTAGATCGACACCTCAAAGTGTATAATCTGATGTGTTGTCTACTATACATATGAGCGTATTACGTCGTAAACGCTAAACTGATGTAACAGTCTTAAATATCAAATGACATGTTCAAAAAGCATAGTATCCAAAGTTTATAATGTTAAAAGAAGTAAAAAAAAAAACAGTAAAGCTCACAGCATAGCAGAACTGGCACAAAATAATGGTGTTATTTTTTTATTTTAAGAAAAAGTTTAATTTTAAAAAGATTGCGACCATACTCTTTTGTAATCGGTAAGAGATAGCGTCACCTTTGTCATTTCCATGGACAGAAATATCTGAAGACTTAAAAGTATTATATTCGATGTTGTAGGTAATAGTTACTTAGGACACGAAGAGATGGCGCTGGTAATAATCTTAAGAAGTACTTGGAAAAAGAACTCTGTAGCTTAAATGAAAAAGGACGCCCGGATCCTGGGGATATGTTGAATTTTTTCTAGTAAAATCTAGCATTTATATGCTTGAATATTGAATAACATAAAATATGAGAAATATCGAAACAATAAGATTTTAGTAGCCTTATTTGTTACTGGGACTACATTGTTTAATTTGACCTAATTTATTGACATTTTAAGGTTCATAAAAATGATCTTTATTACAAACATAATAAGATTGAAATTATCCACGTGATTTTTATTATTATTGTGTGTTTTCTGTCCTTTAGAGGACTATTTTGTGATTTTGACATGGCGCCTAAAATGTGGGTTGATATATATTATTTATAAGTTTAGAATTATTATATGAAGTCCGTGACAATTGTTTAAATTTTTAATGAAACGAACCAGATTGTATTTTTGACTGATAATGCAGGCAATAGTAAAGTAAGCCGAAATACATAATTTTATGATTCTATGTTGTGTATGATTGATTCTTAGTCAATTCTAGAACCTTATCACAATAAATCATCACTTGTGTGTGAAACAAATTATCCATTAGCATTTAGAGCTATAAGGTTCTTAATTGAATTAAGAATCAATTGGTTGTCTGTATATTTTACTTTGTGAATATAGAATATGTAAACTAATGAAAGTTAATAATTGAAATATATTAATGAGAATTGATAAATACTTTATTTATACGGTCAGCAGTACAACATAAAAACAATTTGCTATTCAACTTTCAGCTTAAAGTCGAACGCGTAGAGTTCAATATCTATTAAGAATTTTTTACAGTTTTGTGGCTGTGCTGTTTTCCGTATATTGGGTTTTTGTTACGGTATCCTTAAATGTTATACATTTCCTATTTTTTTTACAGCTGTGAATTAATATTATGATCTCTTGAAATCGAGGCATACTGCTATAAATAACGGAAACTTTTCTTAAACTCCCGCGCCTATCACGCATTAAAAAAAGCAGCGGATAAAAGAGGCGATTATTTTTGTTTTTGTTTTAATCCTGATCTCTTGACTCCTTTACAGGAGCCGTGATGACAGGAGGAATCTCTGTTGTTACAGCTCCAGTAAAGGAGTCCGGTAAAAAGTATTTTTATGTATCAAAATGACAATAAATGTGGCAAGTAAAGTAATTTACTTAGCAACAGAATGCGTGTGTATAGAAGAAAAATGCTATGTTCCATCTACAATAACGCTATAACCATCAGTTTCCCAGATATGGTCTCATAAAAAAAAATAACTTCGTAAAGATGGGTTCTTGACGTGTCTTCAGTATTTGGTGCAGTATTGTTTATTTGATCTGGTGTTTTATTATCATGTAGGTACTACAGGAGGAATCTCTGTTGTCATGGCTCCAGTAAAGGATTCTGGTAAAAAGTATTTTTATGTACAAAAATAACGGCAATATGTGTGGCAAGTAATTTAATATTCTTACCAACAGAATGCGTGTGTATAGTAGAAAAATGCTATATTCCATCTACAATAACCATAACCTTATAACCATCAGCTTCCAGATATGGTCTTATACAATAAAAATAACTTCGTAAAGATGGGTTCTTGACGTGTCTTCAGTATTTGATACAGTATTCAGTTTAGTATTGTTTATTTGATCTGGTGTTTTATTATCATGTACTACAGGAGGAATCTCTGTTGTCACAGCTCCAGTAAAGGAGTCCGGTAAAAAGTATTTTTATGTATCAAAATAACGACAATAAATGTGGCAAGTAAAGTAATTTACTTAACAACAGAATGCGTGTGTATGGTAGAAAAATGCTATATTCCATCTACAATAACCTTCTAACCATCAGCTTCCAGATATGGTCTCATATAAAAAAATAACTTCGTAGAGATGGGTTCTTGACGTGTCTTCAGTATTTGATACAGTATTCAGTTTAGTATTGTTTATTTGATCTGGTGTTTTATTATCATGTACTACAGAAGGAATCTTTGTTGTCACGGCTCCAGTAAAGGAGTCCGGTAAAAAGTTCACTAAATTTATCTTCAACTGTATTTTCCGCATCCGAATGTACAACTTCATCCACAGAAGTGAAATGAAATGAAAATAACTTTATCCAAATGCACTTAAAATAAGTTGGTTTGAATCGCCCAACATTTTTAACTACCACCAATTGAGGACGTCTTTTAACTGACAAGAAGAATGGGCGCAAGAAACTCGTCAGCTTTAACAGAAGTAATGACATTTACAATATAATACGTCGTCACCATAGATAATCCACAAAATAAAATAAAAAACAATTATTTTGTTATTACAATACTAATAGTGTTGTGATATCATTATTACCCACAGAGGAGACATCATCTCTTTGCTCGGAATTGCATCTTCCTAAACACTTTGGCAGCTTGTATCAACATTATGACCGCCTTGATCACTTGTACCTTGTATACCATTCTGCAAATTCGTTTTTCATAATTTGGGCAATTTCATTCACAATCACCTTCATTGTGCATCTCATATCATCCTTTTGTTCTTCAAGAATCTGCATCATATTCATTTCTTGTGCATTATTAGTGATTTCCTGTCTGCGAGTATTTATACACTTTGAATAATCTACTGCATCGGTATTCATGGGAAACAGCATAGGCTCGGAAAGAATTTCTTACTGTTGATGGTTTTACTGCTATATAGTAGGCTTTTTTGAATATCTAAACAAAATTTTGTCTAGTTATTGGTGCTGTCGTGGCTTGTTTATGTTTCCGAATAATTCTCTCTCTTCTCTTCTCTTCCAACTCTTTTTAACAGGGCCAAAAATACCAACATCGCAAGGCTGCAGAATATGTGTGGCGTTGGATGTAAACAATATAATTTATTTTTCTCTGTAAAATACGAACATGTCTCGATTTATGTGTGATTTGTGACCATCTAGAAAAAGTAATACTGGCATTTTTATGTTATTCTGCACCAACCATTCGTAGAACAATTGTATGTAAGTAAAGAATGTTTCCGATACCATCCACTATCTGATCTCCCAATAAACCATTCATCAGGAAATTCTCGCGCTACATCAGGTGGCATTCTTGGGTATGGGTATGTGACAAAGGGTGGTACACTTTTTCCATCGGCAGAAAAAGTGCAGATAACGGTGATCGATTCTTTTTCTTTCCCGTGAGCAATTTCATATGTATTTTTGAAATTTTTGGTACCAAAATTATCCCCGTATTACGCCAGTTTCATGATGACAGTGTTAAATATTCGAGTGGGATCATATTTTAAATCTAACCCATTTTCTTCTGTCAAAAATCGAATTAATTGATTCAGCGTTATATAATCATTTTTACATTTATAATTAGATATGATTTATTGTAATCCATTTTTTGATATCTTCTTTGTTTGCATTTTTTTATAAGAAATATTGGCCAAATTTGACACATTTTTATCGTCTAATAATGGGTTGACGATACCTTTCTTTCCTTTTCCGGCAAATCCAGATGTTGTATCGCAACCAGAAAAACAATGCAGAAATGCAACGATATTTTTTAAGGATTCATATTTGAAACTATTAGACCTTGAAAAATAGATCGTTTATATTTCCAAAACCTGGCTTGAGAAAATAAATATCATGATTATTAGAATTTATTTGATTCAAAAGGACCAAAAGATCAATATATTGACCCACAACAATGATAGTTTTATTAGTATCTTTAGCAATTTCGATCGAGGTTTTAATTATGGCAGCATCAACATCTTTTTCTGCTTGTTTACAGGAAAATCCTTGTGACTTTTTACTAACGTTTTTATTCTTTTGTCCTTGTTTTTCTCGTTTGATAAAAATTTTTCTTGCAAAAATGGTATCTTTGTATGGTTTTGATAATTGAACACCGGAAAAATGTCTGAGGTTTTTCTACGACTACGTTCTAGAACAACTATTTTTGCATGTTTTTTGCAATCTTGATGTTTTATGGATTAGCATTTTTTTTGTTTATCACTGTAGTGTAAATTTTAATAAATAGCTCAAAATTGTTCTTAATGATTATATAAAAATTACGGATTCGAGTTTTTTCATTATTTGCATTTTGTGAGAACATTTACTATAGTAATGAATTTTTTTATACCACTAAAAGGTAGAGATTTCAACGAACAAAAAGCGCACCGACTTTTCACAAAAGCAGATATTTTGACGTGAGAATTAGGGTGATTTTTCGATATTAAGTAAAATGAAGTGAAAATATAAATATTTTAAATCAAAAAAATATCTGTGTGTTTGGGGTATAAAAAGGAATGTTTTCAGTAAATTTTGTTAAAAATATTTTTTTTTGCAAAAGATAAAAATAAAAAACCATAACCTTGGTTATTTGAATTTTGAAAATTTTGAGGTTTTGTGAAAAAAGTGTAAATACACAAGTTGTAGATCTTTCTATTACCTACAACTTTGCCATTTAACTTATTTTTATAGGACTTTTAGTTTTGCCGGAAATCGAGATAAACTGATTTTTCCCCTTAAAAGCTCAGCTCTTTCCCCTTCCCGACCTCAGATCACCCGTAAATTATTTTTCCTATAATTTTTGTTATATTCTCTACCTTTTCCAATGGGATTCATCCTAATATAATTTTTTTTGGTCTCAAAAATTTTCGGCCATGGTCTATGTATTAATTTATAACTTTACAAAATAACCGTTGGTAAGATTATTTCGCTGTAATTTTGGTTGTAAACTCGATAACACTGAGTCAATGCGCTTACCTGACATCTAAGTTTCTCATTGAAACAAAAACACAACAACACGCACTTTTTAAACGGCTGCCATGTTTAGAGTGACTAACTGACATATAAATTGAATGTTGCCATATTTGAAAATAAAGGTACCAATCGAATAAAAAATACTTTGTGTGGTATAAATTGAGGGGTCTAAAAGCACGCCCCCGTCCCGACTTTTCATAAAATCCATTCGATGAATAATGTTTTATGGTATATTCTGAGAGATATTATACCTCCATAAAAAAATTACCTAGTTTAAATAGTAATGGTAGTGATTATATTGGGGAAAATTAAATGGAATTTTATATTATGTTAAATATCTTTATTAATCATTTATATTACTGTGTAATGTTAATATATCTTTTCTCCTTTACTCACCAACTAAAGATTTATGAAGAACAAATAATACAACAAATTACCAAAAAAAACTTATTATTTATTACAAATTTTGATATTTAAGCTAAACACAATAAACAGCAATAAAAACAAGGGCAGGTTGGTTCTGGTCCTGTTTGATCGATCTCGGTGTGTATAGGTACTAAACAGGGATAACAAAAGCATCCCAATTCTTCATAATCTCAAAGAATCGAGTCTTATACTTTTCTCTTAGATAGAGAATAAATGAGTGTAATCTCTGATAGAAGTCGAAAAGACCAGTTATCCCCTCTTCGTATTCTTTGATCTCTATATACATCTGTAGGTAAAATCGAGACTGAATGTTGTCCATAACACACATAAGCATAGTTGTTGGATATAGGTAGCTTCTGCCTTGGTACTTAAGTATTGTTAATTCTTTTTCAATTAAGATATCATCGGAAATAGAACAAAATTCACCAAGTAAATGTTCTCTTTCTGTTAACATAGTTTTGATGAACTCTATTTTTCGTTTGTTTTGAAATGCAATTTGGTGTTGGGATCAAGATATTATCTGTTTCAGTTTGTCTATTTTCTCAGCTATTTGCATATCCACCCCATAATAGGCTTTGTGATGCACAGTTAAGTTCCAGACCGCTGCTTCTAGTAAGTAGGTTAAATCTACCTCTCCCTCCTTCATGTTTGGTAGGCGAGTGAATACCAAGACATGTTCTAATACTCTCCAAGGACACACACCACTATCGGTGTATTTTTTAAGTGTTGGGTGTTTTATATTAAAGTATGATTTCAGTCTTTTATGTCTCTCACATACAAAGCCGTCATTGTCAAGAATAAAGTTGACTTCATCATCTGTTATAGGAGAATTTAGATGACCTTCATAGTGGCATTTGAGTTTGTTTTCATTGTTTGTCATATTTTATAGCAATCCTGATCTTCCTCATATAGAACGACAGTTTGAGATTAAATCGTTTAGATTATGTCTTATGTCCAAGCTTTCTGTCTCATTCCTTCAAATCCCCCTAACTGATCATAGTGACAAAAATCTCCAGGTTCAGGTTCCCCCATTGTACCGATTTTGGGTGGGGTTAACCTAGAGCTTAAAAGGACTATACATCTATTGAACCAAGTATGAGAATCAGAATAGAGATTTTCTCTCCCATGAAGTTGGTCTAGTTCATTAAAGATCCATTTATTTAGGTCATGCCTCTGTAATTGATTCCACTTGGAAAGATCTAGGTTAACATTGTAATTACCTTCTTTTGATATAGTTGAAGCAATATTATCCATTCTTTTGGTGACTTCGAGTTCAGTATTAGTCATAGTCTGTTCTCTTATGAAAGGTAATACATTGTCACTGAGAGATTTCTCAAGTGCGACTTGAAGAAGCCTCATCTCGTATGTTTGCTTACAAAAAACTCTTCCTTGAACATTGAGCTCTCTCTCTTTTCTACACAGTTGTACTATATCATCTCTTAAATGATTATAGTAGAGTTTTTCTTGTTCACCTATCTTTCTTGCTAACTCACCTTCATCACCCTTAAGATATCTTGCCAAGACACGTGGTTCATATACTCCTGAACCCCTCGGTTTCTTTTGCCCATGTAAGATCATGAATGCACATGGGTCATAAGGGATGAACCACTCGGTTCTAGGAGGTGCACAGGCTGTGTCTTTGAGAAGCTCTTTCTCATCAATTTCAAGTGCGAGGTCATGGTTCTTTTTTAAATGAATATGGCTCCAATCACTTAATGGAATCATTGGTTTTTCCCGACTTGTGGGAAGTCTGGAATCTGTAAGGCATGATTGAAGCTGTTGACTTACTTTCCCAGTTACCTGATGGTTAGGATAGTGTCCCCTTTTCTTGTAAAATGAGAACATATAATTTTGACGAAATTTCCAAAGTGTCCTAACTGCTAAATTTTCATCTACATCTATTTTCTTTTTTGAGTTCTCTCTTAGCTTAGCTATGCCATCAATAGGGTTGAGGATTGGATGACCATAGTTCTTACAGAGGTTCGCAAAGAATAAAGAGAGGTGTGCGGCTTGATCTCTGTTTTTAGATATAGATTGGGTTGTCAGGAAATTAATCCACTTATCAGCATCATAACTATCCATTATTTCATATAATTCTTTAAGTAATGTATCTCTCAAAGTAGTAAACCCCATGTCATTTACTTCATCAGAAACGATATATCCGATAGCAAAAGCAAAGTAAGTTTTTTTTGGTAATTTGTTGTATTATTTGTTCTTCATAAATCTTTAGTTGGTGAGTAAAGGAGAAAAGATATATTAACATTACATTTGGCGCCCGAATATACAGGAGGTTCTGTGACTTTTTGGTGGCCCATTATTCTGGTCTAATGCTCAGATAATGTTGATCCATCTCGGTAGGTATTTTTTCATATAATTTTTGAAGGTTTATAATACTGTATAAGAGAAATTTGAGAGAAACAAGTGTAAGTGTAAGTAAACATTGTCATTTATTAAGTAATTATAACATATTTATTAAGTGAGTATTTGTAGTATTAGTAGTATAGTTCATTTCTTAATGAAGCCTTATCTCGTGCCACTATTTACAATTGGTTTAACGAGTTTAAGCGTGGACTTAGCAATCTCAATGATGATCCGCGTGAGGGACGTCCTTTAACAGCGACTACTGAAGATAACATCAGTGCTGTGCGACGCATGATAGAGGATGATAAGAGAGTGACCTATCAGCAGATACGGGCAAGCCTAGGCATTGGTATGTGTCAAGTTCAAAAAATATTACACAAACATTTAGGCGTCAGGAAGCTTTGTACCAGATGGATTCCCCATACTTTAACCGACGACCAGAAACACCTTCTGGTGGACTGGTGTCGCCAAATGTTAGATAAGTTCAACGGCAGTGACTCAAATGCTGTATTTGATATCGTCACAGGTGATGAAAGCTAGATTTATTGCTACGAACCCAAAACCAAAAGACAATCAGCTCAGTGGGTGTTTCCTTTCGAGGATCAGCCAACTAAGGTAAAGAAAGGAAAAAAGATGATAAAAAAGTCAAGGAAAAAAGATGATAAAAAAGTCAAGGAATAAAGATGATGATTTTCTTTGGTCGGAAAGGTCATTTCGCGACAGTTGTGCTAGAAGATGGAAGGACAGTTACTGCAGACTGGTATGTCAATCGCTGTTTGCCTGTTGTCTTAAAAAAATTTTTGAAGCAGGATCGATCCTCCTTCACCACGACAATGCTTCAGCGCACTCCACAGAACGGATTGTTGAATATTTGACTATGGCAGGCGTCGAGATAATGAGTCATCCGCCATACAGTCCTGACCTGGCGCCCTGCGACTTTTATTTATTCCCAAGAACTAAAGATAAAATTCGAGGTATTCGCTTTACGAGCCCTGAAGATGCGGTGAAAGCGTTCGAAAATGCCATAGAAGAGACCCCTAAGGTAGAATGGGCCCACTGCTTTTCTCAGTGGTTCCATCGAATGCGACGATGTGTAGAGAGGAACTGAGATTACTTCGAAAAACAATAATAGTATTGGCAACTTTCTATATTAAGCCGTTTTTCATTTTCTAAACATTTTCAGTGTTACCTAGGTATATCGAAGATTAACAGAAACACGGAAGACATCTTGGCTTCTCGGACAATATCTCCAAGTACCGAAAGAGCGAAGAAAATGAGAATGACAGATTTCATGGAAACAGAACGGAACGACTAGAGACCTCAGGTTACAGGACGTCAGTCCTGTTTAATTAGTGATCTTACCATGATGCTCGATTTATCAAGTGATGTTGAGGAGAGACAGGAAACACCAGAAATTGTCAGCCCTGACACAATTCACAAGAAGGAGTTACTTACTTTCCGTAATAAGAAGTGAATTAATTTAAATAAGAGTCCTCTTAAATGGTGGAGTGTTAATCAAAGTGAGTTCAAACTGTTACCTAAAAAAGCACGCAAATTCTTATCAGCGCCACCAGCCAGTGTTCCAAGTGAACAGTTATTTAGTAGCACAGGATTAATACACGAACCCTTGCAAAACAGACTGGAGTCCGAAAAGGCGGCCATTCTACTTTTCATTAAATATAATGCTCCAATATTTAAATTTCATTACTAAAACAATTAATCAGTAATACTAATTCGCTCACTACATTATTATTAAACTAGCTGACCCGGCCACACGTTGCCGTGGCTCAGTTATTATAATTTGCAATATATTTTTTTATTAAAAATCAGCAATAGCCCGCTCGCGCGTTCTGAGCCCGCGCGATAGGCAGCCTTTGTGATATTGATTCGTTGGTGGGAGAAGTGGTGGGAGGCGCCCGACGTGACGGCATAGTGGTGGCACGCGCGTGAGTTGCGCGCGGTACTGCACAGTACTTGGACATGGCAACATTACTTTATTTTTCTAAAATATTTTTTTTTAATAAAAGTAGCCTATGTTACTCCTTATTACATCAGCTACCTGCCAATAAAAATCCCGTCAAAACTGGTCCAGCCATTTTAGCATTAATCCCGAACATACAGACAGACAAAAATTGTTAAACATGTTATTTTGGTGTATGTACCGTATATATATATATATATATATATATATATATATATATATATATATATATATATATTCATATGCATGTAGTAAAAAACGGTTATTTCAATATTACAAACCGACACTCCAATTTTATTTTTATGTATAGATAAAGAAAGGATAAATATTACTGCTTTTTACCCTACCAAACCAACACTTAAGTTTTTTGTACAGATCCGCATCCGCTTCCGCGGATGTGAGCCTCTTAAAATCCGCATCCGCATCCGCATCCGCGGAAGTGAAAAAAAGTGCATCCGCAACATCCCTACTCTCGTTGCCGACGAACTTAAATATTTTATGACTTTAGACGCATCAATACGTCCTGCAGCACGGTGGCTCATTTGAGCCGCGTAGGTTAACTTTTCACAAGGTACTTGTTCTCTCAAAGCCATTGTTTTGCGCCTCTTTGTTTGCTCACTCGAAAGCTTTTGTTGGTCGGCCGGGTTTTTTTTGTTGTCCAGGTAGGTATTGTTACAGTAGTATTGAGCCACTGTTCATTTTTCATTAAGAACCGTTCTTTCTTGTTACTTGCAGCGCTCCATTTCTGTCTAAATTGAAACTTGAATGACTTTAGAGCATGCTTTAGCAAAACTTCTTCATTTTCAGGACATTTGGTGATATTTTTAAGGTAGCTTTCTAAAATTGATTATAATTCGGTGGGATGACCTCATCTGCATTCTGCAGGATGTTATCTCGCCATACTGCGCCTGGTATTGGAGAGTTGTTTCGGAAGGCAACTAGATAGGGCTCTGGGGTAGCTGGGTCTGACAATGCTACAACCGTACGACGTAGATTACTTAGGACTAGGGACACTGGTCTTGGGACAGGTCTCCCTGCTCGGTCTTCCACTTCTGCCGCAATGGCTGGTACATAAACCTTTTCCTCATATTTGAGGTAACCAACAGAATCGATGATCTGTTTAATTGGCTCAGGCACGACAGTTATAGATTGGGCGATCCGGAGCATATCACTTGATACTTGATACTGGTACTGGTGCTCGACGAACCTTGGAACGAGAGGCATTTCGCTCTTTATACTTTCTAATTTAGCTTCAAATAAGCCAAGAGAAACTCTGTACAGCGAGTAGATGTTCGGTATTTGGATGTTGTGATGATAAGAAATTGATAAATAAGTAAGATGACAAATACCAAGACCAATACCACGAGTGGTGATGGATAGGATTATGGCTTTTAGGGTCTGTTGTTCAGATAATCGCGCTAAAGCGTCGTTTTCACCTGTGCCAACCCACAGTTTGTTTCGCAGGTCTTCCTGCATACTGCTCACTGTCTCGCCTCCTTTTCTCGTCCTCA
The DNA here is from genome assembly GCA_927399485.1 of Calamotropha paludella. NCBI lineage: Eukaryota > Metazoa > Arthropoda > Insecta > Lepidoptera > Crambidae > Calamotropha > Calamotropha paludella. The sequence goes on from OV656822.1 coordinate 4,117,593, forward strand.
TGCTATCAACTCGTCCGCGCTGATGCTTTTTCCGACTTTCAGTTTGCCGGGGCTTTCGCCTAGGGTTTGGAGAAGTGCGTAGACCATTTTGGTCGGTAGAGTTTTCCATCGTAAAATACGTTGGAGGGTCTGCAATCAGGATCCCAAAAACTGTGTCACACCAGGCCAAAGCAGAGCTCGAGATCCTAGAGCCAAGCTTACCCGACACTATACCGAAGATATCCCGAACGTCACACACTGGTGAAATTCGCTCAAAAATTGGCCAAAATTACGTCAAGTGTGTTTATACCTATATATTGCTGTATCCTGTCTAAAATAATAGGTTGAAGGTGCTTTAAAAAGTAAAACTATTAAATGTATGTTTCATTGATGTATTTAATCTTAATAATACTAGTAAAAAATGAGATAAATAAAAAAAAACAATTACGATACAGAACTTATTTCTGGTTCTTTTAAAAGATTTATTACATCTTGAGGATAGGGTTTAACTTGTCTTTGTGGTAGTTTTCTGAGACTTGTGATGTGAGGATCTGATGAAATTAAAAGTTGGTGAAACAAATCTTCCATAGTCTGTTTCCTAGAAAATTTCCGTGTGAAACCTTCACGATATTTTTTAATATCTTTGTTCTTACTTTCTTGGGCCTCTTCAGATAGAAGACCTATTGGAACCACTGCATTCTGTACTATAATATACCCATGGATTAATATTCTGTGAATTGTAGTTGGCATATTATACCATGGATACCATTTCAAAAAGACAACAGCAGTTTTCAGGCAGTATATTTTAAACTTTTCCTCATTTATTGCTAGCCCACTAGACATTGTCATCAAAATAATCCATAGCCTATAAATCAATTTTTTGCTTATGCCAGTTATTTCTGCAGATATTTCGTAATTGGAGAAAAATCGTCGAGCTGAATTTCCATCATTGGTACTCCCATATCCATGTTTAGGCTGATCTACCAACATACCCAGTTTTGTTTTAAATTCTTGTTGCACTCTTTTTTTCTCCAATTCTATTAGAGTTTTATTTGCTGTTCCTCTGGCTTGCCACTTACACAGTTTCAGTTTGTACGACAAGTTTAACATCCATTCATAGAATCTGATCCAGCAATGGAGTGATGAAAGTCCTAGAAGCAATCGCTGTTCATCTATAATGGGTTTATTTAAACAGTAGTTCAAATTGTAAAAATCCTTCACTGTAACACCGCATAAGTTGCATCTTTGTGTAGAAGCAGTTTGTGTAATTGCGTTTATTGCTTTTCCATCTATCATCGTCAAAATTAAGTGGTGCTTAATACATACATTTTTCCCGTTTTGTACTTGTTAATGTCTTAATTTGTTCTTCAATGTACTTTGTCTCGTTTTGTTGTATTTCAGTTGTTTCATGTATAAAATCTAACTTTATAGGTCTGCAATAGCGTGGAGAAGAAGGGCGTTGATTTTGCCAGATAAGTTCATGTGTATTACTGGGGTTTCCACAAACTATTTGCACAGGTACCAAAGATGAAATGAAAATAGAAGCATCAGATACATCTGGATTTTCAAATAATTGCTTGTATTCAGCCTGCCCGGAGGTACCATCACAGCCCCATTTACTTATGAGCCACAAATTATTTAATTTACTTTCTTCTAGTACAGAAAGAACATCATCAAGTGATATTGCTAACCTTTTTAGCGTGTGATCGACAAGATCCTGAAGAGGTATTTCTGCTGATCGCTCAGTAATCACAATGTTGTCAGGATAGCAACGTTTTTTAGCTTGGATTATACTTTCGTAATTAGGATACAGTGGACAATTTTCTTCAAGGGCATTACTTCTGATAGTATTGTATTGATATTTAGTAAGCCTAGCATTAATAAGTAAAGAAAGAGCTTTATCTTCTGTTAGCTTAGCAATCTTTCTATCACTATCTTTTTTAATGTAATTCGATGCATCAGGGTTTTGAATTATATCGGCTAACACTTTTGCAGCGTGAACATTACCCTCTGACCTGAGCTTCATTTCAGCTGCATACGTCAACTCAACTGTTTCATTGTTACTTCTTAATTCTTGAGTTTTTCGTCGTTTTGATCTGTCACTGCATTCCACAAAAACTTTTTCAGGCCTTCCCACAGAAACACTAGAGATTCTTTGTCTTTCTTGCGAAGGAAAATTAACTGATGTATCTAGCCAGTTACTATATTTGCTTTCAAAACGTTTTTTATATCGTGAAACACTTTGCCACTTCTGTTTATACTGATAAATAAAGTGAAACAACTCTTGTTTGATATACTTTGGGATCTCATCTTCACAGTGTGTTTTTTCCCGAACTTTTGTAACTAAGCGTTGAAATTGTATCTCGTGGTTATTAGATTCACCCGTTAAGTAATAACTCAATAATTCTCTTCGACTAATTGGAATGCTATGCTGGGAACTGCCTGAAAAAATATTATGAGTATTTTCTAAATTCGTAAACATTGTAAGTTTTGCACTATTTTGTTTAGGTGACGCAGTTAGACGCAGACAATTTTGGTGTCATATGAAAGCTATAGATATGTTCTTTCGAAATATGTAAAAGAAACGGGTTGAGTGCGATTGAGTATGAACTTTTTCACTGAGTAAAACAAAAAAAACTGTTAAAATATAGACTTCTATTCAAACCTACATATCTATAACATCGCAAGTAATGTAAACTGTTTAGTAATACAGAAATAATAAACTAACCTGAAGGTATAGAATCCATTACGTTTTACACCAAATATCAACTAAATAAAATTTAAACGTTTTGTCATTAAACCAAAGCTCAAAATTGTAATAAATTACTCAACAAGCAAAACTGTTTCAATCGAGTGTTGTGGGTATCTGAAAAAAAAGTGTCAAACGTTTAAATGGTCATTCATAGATGGCGCCATATGTCTTGTTCCTAAATCAGGCTACTAATTTAGAATCGGAGTAACTTTGTTTTTTTTAATTTTGGCCACAAATTACGTAAATTTCACCTGTGTGCGTCAGCCTGTACGAGATTAGAATGGCCCTCAAACAGCTAAAGAACAACAAGGCGGCGGGAGATGACGGAATTACAACAGAGCTTCTGAGAGCGGGCGGCACGCCGGTACTTAAAGTCCTCCAGAAGCTCTTCAATTCTGTCATCGTCCAGGGCAAAACGCCGAAGGCATGGAGCAGAAGCGAGGTGATTTTGTTCTTCAAAAAGGGCGATAAAACTCTACTGAAGAACTACAGACCCATCTCGGTTTTGAGCCATGTCTACAAGCTGTTTTCGAAGGTTATTACGAATCGTCTTGCTCGCAGGTTTGACGACTTCCAACCTTCCGAACAAGCCGGTTTCCGGAAAGGCTTTAGCACCATAGACCACATTCATACGCTGTGGCAGGTTATACAGTAGACCGAAGAGTATAATCGGCCACTTTGCTTGGCGTTTGTGGACTATGAGAAGGCCTTTGATTCGATCGAGACTTGGGTGGTGCTGCAGTCTCTCCAGAGGTGCCAAGTGGACTACAGGTATATCGAAGTGTTAAGGTGCCTGTACCAAAACGCCACTATGTCGGTCCGAGTACAGAGCCAGAGCTCTAATCCTATCCAACTACAGCGAGGAGTGAGACAGGGAGACGTTATCTCTCCGAAACTATTCACTGCTGCGTTGGAGGATATTTTTAAGCTTTTGGACTGGAATGGACTTGGCATCAACATCAACGGCGAGTACCTGACGCATCTTCGGTTTGCCGATGATGTGGTCCTAATGGCTGAGACCTTGGAAGACCTGAGCACCATGCTCGAAGATCTCAGTAACGCATCCCAACGAGTGGGTCTTAAGATGAACATGGACAAGACGAAAATTATGTCCAACGCCCATGTTACACCCGCTCCAGTAAATGTTGGGAACGTTACACTCGAAGTTGTTGACCACTATGTTTACCTAGGACATACAATACATTTAGGTAAGTCCAACTTCGAGAAAGAGATCTCTCGTCGAATCCAACTCGGGTGGGCAGCGTTCGGGAAGCTGCGATACATTTTCGCGTCCAAAATACCTCAGTGCCTTAAGACGAAAGTCTTTAACCAGTGTGTGTTGCCAGTGATGACTTATGGCAGTGAAACGTGGTCGTTCACTATGGATCTTGTAAGAAGGCTCAAGGTCACCCAGCGGGCAATGGAGAGAGCTATGCTTGGTGTTTCCCTAAGCGATCGAATCAGAAATGAGGAGATCCGTAGGAGAACAAAAACCGCCGACATAGCTCAAAGAATTGCGAAGCTGAAGTGGGAATGGGCAGGACACATAGCAAGGAGAACTGATGGCCGTTGGGGCGGAAAGGTTCTCGAATGGCGACCGCGTGCCGGACGACGCTCAGTGGGTAGGCCCGCTACTACTATTTTCTTGTCCGTACAATGTTGCAAAACTTCATACAGGGATTTTCTAGTCATTTTCATCGTCATCTCTGAAGATTCTGTAATAAATTTTGAAACTAAGTGGTATTTTTTTCTTTCAGAAATCTATTTATTAGAACATACGTTTAAATTGAAGAAAACAAATGGAGGGTACTTGCGGGCCATTTCTCTTTCATAACATTATCAAGAATAACTAAGTTTTATGTTACCCACAAAATGGTAAGTTAACTAAACTTAACTCGTATACAAAAACACCTTTGAATGTAGTGTTTACCAAAAATGGCGTTATATTGTTTATGTCAATCGTGCACAATGAAAAATATCACTTTATCAAGTAAAATGCTATAAATAAATATGTTTTAATTAAAGAACATAACTTCCTCTACAATATCCACAATAGTTATTATTATAAAATATCAACGAATATCAACTCAAAATGCGATTGAAACATTACGTATTTACAAGGGCACCGAAAACAAACACAAGTGATTCATGCACTGTCTGGGTTCCGACTGTGGTCACGGGCGGAGGAGGGACGGGGCGTAACCGAAATGGCGGTTTAGTGATGTAACTGTTATTGAGCTTTAAAGATCCACAGCTTGTAACCGATTTTTTTAAATTTCGCATAAATCACTTTGATCGATTTTTGATTAGAAATACTCCTCCGCGCGGCGGCACTTTTTGCTAGGTCCACCTTTTTTTTCTAATCTATGTTTTACTCTTTTTGGTTTCGAGTCTTCAACAGTTTTTTGTTTCTCTTCTATAAGACCAAGCAGTATTTGCTTCCTGAATTCCAAGATTCACGTCTTCATGTCATTTGATACAGAACTAAAGCATTGACCAACGTAGTGTTTAGCAGTAAGTTGATAGCAAGCTTCTTGTACCACTTGACACTTGAAAGAACGTACACATCTTTACATTTTTAGGTAGATGTTTCCGATTCTTTCGTATATTGCCAACAAGATGTTTCTTTTTTCAAAAATTGTCGCGCTAAATCAATGCTCGTGTACCAGTTATCGGTATACAAGGTGTGGCCTTTGTCGAACAGATCACTGCACAAAGACATAACAATGTTTGCTGGTGTAGTGTTTGTCTTGTCGTTTTTCTTTCCTGTATAAATGCTGAGTTTGTACGTATATCTCGGTAATGTGCAGAGTTTAAACATTTTTATACCATATTTGTGGCGCTTTTGTTTATTGTATTGACGAAATATCAGTCGTCCACGCAACGGTCCAATACTTTCGTCAATACACAAGTCTTCTTAACTTTCTTCTTCTTTCTAACTATGAATCTCGGTGTAGACGATCAGACCTTTTAGCTTCATCTTTTTGTGAAAAATTAAGCATTTGTAGCAAAAGCTCAAAACGATTTCTTGACATGATTGTTCGTGGAAATGGATGTCCAATTATTCCATATTGCGACCGCTAGTCAGATATTTTAGGAAGCTTCACCAAGCCCATAAATAAAACCAATGCTAAAAAGCTCTTCATCTCAACATCTCTTGAAGCTTCTTCGGATGCAATAAAATGTATAGCAAACTGATTAGTGTCATCCACTATAAGCTGATAAACAGCGTCATCCACCATATGCGAGAAGAAATCATATGGAGAATAATTTTTAGCACCAGCGCGAAGATCAATTGGGAGCCCAGTATTTTAAGTAAAAGCAATAATACGGCGCTGGTTACCTTTTGTCTTCGTCCATGCATTGCGTTGTGCATCGTCTGTAATGTCAACTGTACCTTCCAAATCCTCCGGCTCACTTTCATCACTATGATGCACCAACACACGTCGGCGGCGCTTACGTGGAATGGGTTCATCGCCTGGTGAAGGTGTAACGGTTTTCCCTGTCTGGGTATTCACCTTCACTTCCCAGGCTAGTCAGGTAAAGCAAAAGTCAGGGGAGGTGTCGGGGCTCAGAGGACGGAGCGAGAATGAAGGTGTGCGTGTTACATAAATTTAATTTTTAAATATAGGGCGCCTTTGCAATACACAAAATACTTCACTCTCACACCTTCTCAAAACAAACTTCCTTCAAAAGGGAAACACTTAAACATAGTTCTCGAATTATTTATACTGTATATTATAGTAATTATTATATAATTATTTATTATGTATTCGGTTTGGTAGTACAGATTATGAAGAGCTACATGATTAAATCTATACCTCCTTAACATGTCTTAGATTTGTATAAGTTGTAACTTTGTTATTTAATAAATTGTTATAACTGAACATGGAACATGGCTGAGGTAATGTTTTCCCCGATGGTATCTATTATTTATGTAGATATACATATACCAAATGGTTAACTTACAGATTGAGGACGCACAGATTAAACCGTCATGTTTGAGTTGCTACATAAGATCGGGTGTCCGGGTAACAGCAGACTTCCGAACCTCCTTTGACTTGACAGCAAACTCGTAGTAACTCCCAATGACGATGAGAAAATGTATATCCTTATTCGTAACTAAGGATGTAAGATAAATAAAATAAAAGTAAAAAAAAACCCACTGGGCCACCGTGGGTTTTCTTGAAATTAAGTTTGACTCCAGTAGACTCTTTAAAAGCTTAGGGGGACATATCACAATTCATGCTAACCCCTTATCACCGACGCGTGGTAAACCTCGATATGAAAACTTATGTTGCATAGATTAATAGAAATATCCATTCATAATTGTCATGGTGGCGGCTTCCGACATCCACGTGTTAGTTAAATTTCATCTGCCAAAAAAGCAGGTCGAGGTATGTGTAAATTATAAACATTTACTAAAAATGGGGCGAGCACAATAGTGCCGCTTGAAGAAAAATATGAAAAAGGAAATGACCCCTTGACAGCTGAACACTCATAATTATGATGGAACATTCCTGTTCCATCATAATTATGAGCGTGGCAAAGGGTGCACCAGAACATACTGCCACAACAAGGTAGAATTTATCGCTGGATCTGGAACGACGAATTGAAACTCAAAGGAGACTAAATATCAGAAGTTAACTTCATAAAAATATGGTGTTACAAAGGGACTTGAAAACTCTCGTTCATCAAATTCACTTCGATGTTATCAATATTTTCAAAGTCTTGTTGACATATTTCAAAGTCCGCAAAGTCGTCCTTTATGAAGGTAATAAACGCATAAATAAATTAGTGAATACACATCGTATCGTAACTTAACTCTAGTGGCGTCGTGTGGTGCGTGGGCGCCTGGGTGCACATCAAACGACTGACGACGCGCAGTTATCGCGGACGTTGCGTGTGTGGGCACGGGCGGGGGTGTCCGACCCCACAGCCCGCGCGGCCCCTTGTAACGCAAAACTGAATTTCGGTTCGCGGAGACCACGAGGGACACGGGGTGAGTGACAGTTGTTTTTAGGGATGATTTATAAGTAGTAATTCGTTTTTTTTTTCTATTGAAGGATGGGTTTTAATGTATTTCCTACAAAATGGCGCAAAAATATCGTATGTGTATAATTAATGAAAACTATGTTTTCCGGCTCGGCTCTCAGGGCTAATGCACTGTCGGCCAAATGGTGACCCCCATGGCGTTTAACGTGTTAAAGTTCTTTTTATGGTGAAATTCTCGCCGTAGTTTTATGAGATGGGCAGGAACCTTAGGTATTAAGTGTATGTAGATTTTCTAGATAAGATGTGTGTGTTGTCTGGTTTTCAGATAGTTAGTGCTAGGTTAATGCATGGATTTTTCTATCTTGTTCGAGTCAATCTCCAGTAGCAAAGCGAGTGTCGGCGATTGTGCCACACCCTTTAGCAACAAAGCATTCACTTGAATTCATTTTAACACAGCATTCACTAAGAATTTCTGTATTTTTCAATAGTTAAAATAAAATTAGCTTTCTTGTTTATATACATCACAGCTGCCTTTCATATTGACAGGTGACAACTGTCAGATGTGACGTTTGGCGTCCCGAACCGTGCTACCTAGCTACCTAGGCGTTCAGTCGTTCGTCATATGAAAGGCTCTGAAAATAGTAGCATCTTAGGTCAGAAAAAATACTTCGCTTCTCTGCGCCTCTGGATCGCTCACTTCACAGTGTACAACGCTCGCGTCGTCTGGTTCAATGAAAGTAGTGGTACCACTACTTGAAGAACTAATGTCTTTCGAAACCTCTCTGTAAGTCCAGATGCCAAGCTTACATTATCTTTTTTCTTGTTTAACAGTTTTCAGCATTCAAATCTTCGCTGCTTAGAGACAGCGTTTCTTCTTCTTCATTGCTCCCTCTGATCTCGATTTTATTTCGTGATGTATTAATCTTGCTGGTATGAGAGCTGGCCGTAGAACGTGCTTCCTTTACAGGAAAGGCACGGCTAACAGTGGCTTCTTCTACTCGAGCTTGATCGCTTCTAAGGAAATTAAGTCCAAAGGCTAATAAGTCATTTAGTGATTCTTCAGGTTCGGGCAACGTTAAACCCCACTTCTCTTCTAAGTTAATATCCTCCTGAAGTAATTGATAACTAAATTCTTCCCCTAAATTTTCGAAATTTAGATTGAACAACCCACGTTTCTGCTCTGGAGTTGATGATTCGAATGTATGATATAACGTATCAGCCAAATGTTGAACATCAGGAGTCGGGGCGCGCAAGAAGCAATGTCGTACTATGAATCCATGCGCACCTCCTGTCCCTGGATCTTTCTTGTCCTGTTGATAGGCTTGGAATAATTCCGCATTGATTTTTCCATACAAAATGTAAGGTTGCTAGATGAGCTACGGTTGTTGTCATTTCTGTTGAAGTTCTTCTGGTTCATAGATCTTCTATAGTCTGGCAGAGAACGTTGATCGCACTGACCCCGTCGTTGGCCCTTCTTTCTGTGAGGCAAGCCATGAATACACGACACGCTCGCTCTGCACCCATTCATCTGCGCGAATGACTCGCGCATGCATATCCATTACCGCTAATAAAGACGTAGTTTGTCGGCCAGTCATATAGAATCTTTTCCTGGGATGATCCGGCAATACTTTTATCTCAACTTCTCAGTCCTTGCGTAAGGTGAGGTGAGAAAAGAATGCTTTCCGATGCTCCTAAGAAAGCCATGATAATTTTGTGAGTTACTCTGTAATGAAGTGTCACAATTCATTACATGTATGGAGGTCCTTATGTCGGGTAGTTTAATCTGCTGACTAAAGGAATCAGCGATATTAAATACGTACGAGGGCGGCACTTAAAATTTCGGGAATCAAGGAAGTGACACAACTTTACTATATAAAAATGTATTTATTGCTTTTCGAAGTATTCTGCGCGAAATTTGACACATTTTTCCATACGATGGAACCAATCATTGAAGCAACCATTGCATTCGGAAGATCTAATAATACTATGTTTTCTTGCTTCAAAAACTCTTTTGTTCTGTGCGCGGTGTGAGAACTCGCATTGTCGTGATGGAGGATGATGCGTCGGTTGCAGTTCTCTTTACGGAGTTCAGAAAAGACCTGTGGCAAACAAATGCTAGAATACCATTCTGCATTAACCGTTCTTTGTCACACTAATAAAAATATGTGCTGCAGAATTGGTCCATCCACTAACATTTATTATAAACCAGTCTTGCTCGAGGTACTTGCCCGGATCGATTAAAGGTAGCTATTATAAAGCCAATCCATAAAAGAAATATTAAGACTGACATAAATAATCATTGCCCTATAGCGCTTTTATCGGTTCTTTCTAAGTTGTTCGAGCGGGCAATGTTCAAGCGACTGTATTCCTTTTGTGAGAAGTTTAATGTTTATGATGACGTTCAATATGGTTTTAGAAGGAATCGTTCTACAATTTTAGCAACATTCCAATATATCAAGGAAGTATTAAGCATAATTAATGACAGGAGATATGCAATAGGAATTTTGTTCGATATGACCAGGGCATACGAAAAAGTTGAATTTGATATTCTATTGAAAAAACTCCATGATATAAGAGTGCGTAGCGTAGCACAAAGGTGGTTTACTTTATTCATTAGCAACCGGTCACAATACGTCCAAATCGAAAGCATTGACAAAAATTCACGCGATATCTCTATCATTACGTATATCTATTACGTTGACGTTCCAAAAGTTGTAAATGAGACTTGTGTAATGTTTGCTGACGATTTCTCCCTTTTATTTTCATGCAATGATAGCATAAACTTAAATGAAAAAATTATAAATCTTATAAATACAGTTATGGAATGGTTAAATGATCACATTTTGAAATTAATAAGACGAAAATAATGCAATTTAAGCCGCGACAAAAATCTGAATTATTAATAAATCTTGAATTTAATCGAATAAAACCAGAATGCATCCCCGATTTCTCTCTATTAGGTATAAATATAGATTGAAACATTGATTAGAAAATTATCGCAATTTATATACGCTTTAAGGGAATTAAAAGAATTCAACTAATTTAAGCACATCATTGACAGCTTACTACGCCCACGCCCACGCGTGGTTAAGCTACGGAGTAATAGTGTTATAAGTGATTAATATTACAAAAAAAAATTATTAAGATAATTACAAATAAAAAACAAAAAGAGCTGTAAGCCGTTCTTCCGAAATCTCAATATTTTAACCTTGCCTTGCAAATACATATTAGAAATATGTAAATTTATAAAAAAGCAAACATGGGAAGGTAGGAGACGCTCCTCAATATAATAATCCGCAATACAAGAATAATATTGTGCAAATAACTTCTAAATTAAAACTACATAGTTCCGGACTATATTCAATGTCCATAAAAGTTTATAACAAATGACCAGAATATTTAAAAGCTGAGACTAATATAAATAAATTTACAAATACTTTAAAAAAGCTCTTAACTACAAAATGCTGTTATTCTATCGATGAATATTTTAAAGATAAATTTGAACGAATCTCTGCCCTGTCTCTTTCTTGTTGCTGTGCCTATCAAGGTACACCTTCGATCAAAAGTTTAAGACGACTTTCATATAAAAAGAAACAAATAAAAGTCAACATATTTAAAAAAATATAAAAACAGGTTTTATTTTGATGTTACACACAAAATTTGAAATTCATAAATTACATGAAGTCTTAAAGAATACAATGTTCTAAAGAAAATACAAGAGAGTTTAGAGAGATTTTTCATCAAAATATCCTCCTTGGCATTTTATGACGCGTATATTATTTTATACGCGGCATATGAGAAATTAATTTGTTTATAGTCTCTTGCGAGATATTCTTCCAGCTTTCTTCTATGCATACCACATGGCCTGCTGTGAAGTAGGACATTGTTCCCGCACGTTTCGGTCAAGCTCATCCCACAAAAGCTCAATAGGGTTAAGACCGGGGCTTTGGGGTGGTCATGTCATGTTTTTTAACACTTTTTCGACTGTTTTTTTTGTCTAAATAGCCCCTACATAATTTTGAAGTGTGCTTTGGATCATTATCCTGTTGGAAAATAAATCTTCGGCCGATTAACTTTAGTCCGGAGGGAAGCACTTTTCTTCAAAATTGCTTTATAATGCTTTTTCACAATTTCTTTAATTTGGACTAGATTTCCAGTCCCATAGCCTGAGAAACAACCCCAGACCATAACAGACCCGCCACCATGGTTGACAGTCGGGACTACACACTGTGGCATCATCTTTTCTTCGGCGCAACGTCGAACGAAAATTCATCTTTTTGAACCTAATATTTCAAATTTAGATTCATCACTCCATAGCACTTTCAATAAATTATTTTTCGGTCCAGCCTCGATGGGCTAGAGCCCATTGCAACGGTTTGTTCTTATTCTGCCGTTTTAGAAGAGTTTCCGAACAGCAACGCGACCAAATAACTTGACGTCTCGCAATCTTCTTTGCACTGTAAACGCTGACACAGGTTTTTCCAGAGATTGGTTGACTTCAACACGAATTTCTGGGGCTGTTAGGCGTATAATTCGCTTGCTGGTTACCTCCTGGATAAAAAAAATCCTCTCCCTCCCCTTTTGGCATAAGGGATGGTACCACAGGTGATACCTTGGGACTGCATTATTTTAAAACAAGGTTATTATTTATTTTATTTTTAGTTCCCGTTAACATTAATCACTCTTTATGTTAAAATAGCTACTGGGAAGTGTGATATTCAAAAAAACAGTTTCTATTCAGATTAAAACAAAGAAAAATCTTACATTCATAACATTTTACAAACGTCAAGTTTCTACATCCTTTATTTCGACATTTGCATCTGTTGTTTTGAGCTCCCTTAGCACAAGTTGGTAGATGCTTTGCTTCTTTCGTCCTTTTTGCAACGTGAGGTATTGGCTCAATGAGGTCTTTCACACAGTATGGGAACAGGACTATCACGAATGCTTGGACTGAAACAAGGGCTTTGCTGTGGGGAATTGCGTGTCACGCGTGCAAATTGTGGGTTCAAAATTTGAGGCTGTGATTGTCTAGGACCTGAATAAATTAATTGTTTTGCCAAATCCATCTTGAAATCCAAGTATTGGTCTATATCTTTCCTCTGGCGCCCTAATTTTGTAGCATCATCTCGATATTGCACCCAACCTGCTGCTGCAGCAAAGTCAAAAAAGTGAAATATTGTTCTTATAGTCCACTTACCAGTTCTTCCTCTCATGGGGTATTTGCCAATAATACAATCGAGCAAGTCAATGCCTCCCATATACTTGTTATAATTTTTTATAGCTACAGGTTGTGGGACTTCGATAAAGCTTTCATTCTGCTTGCTCCAGCGAGGACATGTTCCTAATGGCTGGACAACCGCATCAGTTAAAGCAACATAGATTTGCTTACTATCTAACCATTTTATGACAGCTATCTTATTATTACCCCTTACAACACAACCAAAACTGCCTCTTCCTGCTTTTTATAAGGTGGCATCTGTCTTGAACAATGCCCGCTTATCTTTTTTCTTTGAGTTTGGACGCTGGTACTCTGGCATTCTATTTTTCATTAATGTCCCAGTAGTCTTTATTCCCCTTTCAACAAAGTTATCAAGAAGTGGAATAGATGTGAAGTATCGGTCAATAAAAATGGAACAACCTGTAGGCAATGTATCTACTAGTTTTAACACGAAACGCCCGCCAAGATCAAGGTTTTCTGGTGATGGATACAGTGCTGATTCAATTGTTGTGCCCTTCCCTTGCTATAAATATAAATCAATCGGAATACCATTAGGATTGGCCATTAGAAAGACTTTTATGCCTTCTAGGTTTGGTTTGCCCTTAACAACTTGTTTTTGTTTGCACTTTCCAGTAAAAGGAATAATCTGCTTGGCAATAGCGACGCAATTATTTCTTTTATTTTCACGACAACCCTTTTCTGCCGCAGAAACAAGAGGACGTACCTTCCAAAACTTGTCATTTTGTCTGGCGTTTTGAGTAATTAGTTCATCACTTGTAACCTTTAAATTTGATGGAAGTCGAAAATAGCGATTACGAGTCATTATGTCTGCTATGTTTTTTTCCAACGCCCAGTACATTCTAATGCGTGGAAGACCAAGCACACTCATTGCCATTGAACGTCCAAAGAACTGCCTAAGCTCCTCAGGCGTCGTATTCAGACATTTTCCCGTCCTTGTTACGCTGCAAACATTTGTACATTCGGCCATAATTTCAAATAAACGGTCATCAATATAACTACCAAAGTACTCTAAAGAACTCTTAACATTTATGCTAGGATCGAAGGAGACGTCCAGATCGTCTTCATGAGGAATAAAATGGAAGTTTCCGCTGTGTTTCCACCGTGAAAGTATGTTTCGAGACGATTGGGGCTGTACGTAAAAAGATGAGAGAGGTTCATCGTCTGATTGATTCCAATCTTCTTCATTAGCAAGGGGAATTTCCTCAAAAACTTCTTCCTCTCGGCATTCTAGAAGGTCACTTTCGCCATCACTATCTTCTTCTTCCATACCTGAGACATCATAATTGAGCTCTTCTATGATATCTCTTTCAGACAGCTTACCTGCAAAAGAAACCAAATAATAGACAAAAACACCCAAGGTATCACGTTATGATACTTGTGGACAAACGTAACATTTAGAAATAATTATCAAACTATTCTATTTATTTTTTTGTATTAAAACTAAAATTACGATGTATTTTATAAGATTAAAGCGTGAAAACCTTAAGATAATAACAGAAAATAATATTTCTATAATTTTTATATATTCTATGCATTTTCAATGCGATCTTATAAGATAAATTATTATAATAGAAAAATACAAGAAAAAATCGAAGAAGAAGAATCTAGAAAATTTCGACGAGTGTTCGCAAGGCTCGGTAGCTCAATTGGGAGAGCATTGGACCGGATTTCCAAAGGTTGCGGGTTCGATTCCCGCCTGAGATTCACTTGTGACCCGAGTCGATTTTTTCTAGTATTTTTCTATTATAATAATTTATCTTATAAGATCGCATTGAAAATGCATAAAATATATAAAAATTATAGAACTAACATGGCTGTTTCATCTTAATCGATTGACCAAACATTTGTAAAAATGTTTCTTTCGAATACGAGAGGATGTTCCTCTCATTGATGAAACAACGCTGGCCTACAGCGTAAAATCAGGAATGTACTAGAAAATTTCGACGAGTGTTCGCAAGGCTCGGTAGCTCAATTGGGAGAGCATTGGACCGGATTTCCAAAGGTTGCGGGTTCGATTCCCGCCTGAGATTCACTTGTGACCCGAGTCGATTTTTTCTAGTATTTTTCTATTATAATAATTTATCTTATAAGATCGCATTGAAAGTGCATAAAATATATAAAAATTATAGAACTAACATGGCTGTTTCATCTTAATCGATTGACCAAACATTTGTAAAAATGTTTCTTTCGAATACGAGAGGATGTTCCTCTCATTGATGAAACAACGCTGGCCTACAGCGTAAAATCAGGAATGTACTAGAAAATTTCGACGAGTGTTCGCAAGGCTCGGTAGCTCAATTGGGAGAGCATTGGACCGGATTTCCAAAGGTTGCGGGTTCGATTCCCGCCTGAGATTCACTTGTGACCCGAGTCGATTTTTTCTAGTATTTTTCTATTATAATAATTTATCTTATAAGATCGCATTGAAAATGCATAAAATATATAAAAATTATAGAACTAACATGGCTGTTTCATCTTAATCGATTGACCAAACATTTGTAAAAATGTTTCTTTCGAATACGAGAGGATGTTCCTCTCATTGATGAAACAACGCTGGCCTACAGCGTAAAATCAGGAATGTACTAGAAAATTTCGACGAGTGTTCGCAAGGCTCGGTAGCTCAATTGGGAGAGCATTGGACCGGATTTCCAAAGGTTGCGGGTTCGATTCCCGCCTGAGATTCACTTGTGACCCGAGTCGATTTTTTCTAGTATTTTTCTATTATAATAATTTATCTTATAAGATCGCATTGAAAATGCATAAAATATATAAAAATTATAGAACCTCCACTTAACAAAATATTAGGTTCCTACAATTACCATACTAAACTTATCAAATATCGGTTTAGATCTATATAATATTATTTTGAATCAAATCAAAATCAATATTATTTCTTATCAAATAAACCAAACATTTCCAAAAAAAAGTAGTGCTTAATTTTGCATAAACCTTTAGTTAGAAGATCTGCAGGCATCTCTAAGGTAGATAAGTATTTAAGTTTCACAACTTCACTAGCAATTTTCTCTCTACAAAAATGATACCGCACATCTATGTGTTTGGATCTTTTATAATGAATGGGATTGGCTGTCAACTTATGGGCTGACTGATTGTCATTATAAATTGATATGGGATAAACTTCATTAGTCAATTCAAATAACAAATTTTGCAAATACACTGCTTCTTTGCAGCTTTCAGATATGCCCATATATCAGCTTCTGTACTAGATAATGCTACTGTGTTTTGCTTCTTAGTTTCCCAGGATATTGCACCATCTGAAAGTCTAAAAAAATATCCAGTATAGGATCTTCTATCTATGGTATTGCTTGCCCAGTCTGCATCTACAAAACCTTCTAATTTATTATTACCACTAGCTGAAAATTTTAAACAGAAAGATTTAGTTTTCTTTAAGTACTTTAGTACTCTTTTAGCATAGGTCCAATGTTCCTCATTGTAACAGTTATTAATCTGGCTTAAGAAGTTAACAGAAAAAACAATATCAGGACGAGTGAGTACAGCTATACACGATTAAAATATAATTACCATAAAAAATTAAACTGCGTTATCAGTATCGACTACTGATACTATAGACCTAGGTTTAAGCGCAAAAAAAAACATGAACTAATTTATCCTTAAAAAACTTAAAAAATGGTCTATCTCAAATATTTACTACGACTTTACTATCTTATTGAATACGTAACTTACACATAGGTATGTATCGGTGCGCAATGACCCAATCCTGGCGCGTGCAAACATAAAACCCCCGCCGCCGCGCCCTTCCCCGCTGCGCCCCTCCCCCGCTGCTCCCTTCCCCCGCACTAGGGGTGTCCGTTTTGGAAAAACATCGATGTTTTTCTCGATTCGATAAATCAGAACTGTACATCGATGTCTTTCGATGTATCAGGTGTAAACAGCGATATTTTGTACGCATCGAGTACTTTTTTAGGGTTCCATACCCAAAGGGTATAACTACTTGTCAAGCCACGGTAGTAATTGCCAGTCAACATCCCTCATCAGTCCTGGTAGCAATTGCTACCATATTCAAATTACCGTGTGGCTTTAAATTACGATTTATTTTTGAGTTTTTATTTATCGTGAATAGGAAAGCGCTTGACCGCCATCACGCCTGATGGTAAGTGACGATGCGATCTAGGATGTAACGCGCTTGCCTAGAAGAAACCTATTCACTAGTGACTTGAAGATCCTAAATTGTATTTATCAGGCAAAGAGTTCCGCTCTTTAGCGGTACGTATTACAAAATTGGAACCAAAAATCTTAGTGCGACTCTTTGGTATATCAAACAAATAAAGCCAATTCGTAAGTCTGGTTGTCCGATGAAAAAATGGGGACGGCGGAACAAGGCTGTGCAATTCTGCTGCACACCCTCGGAAATGTATCCTATAAAAAACGGATAGGCTAGCTAACTTCCGTCAATGTTCAAGGCCCTTCAGCTTATTATTAAAAAGTTCGTTATTGCCGATGAGTTTCTTCGCCTTCGACTCCAGCGTCTGGAGTTGATATTGGACGGAACCGTCCTAAAGATACACAGATCTTAATATTCTGTGGTGGATTCTGTATTAATCAGCTTTATGGTAGTATTTTTTGATTGGTCCTGGCTTAATTATTAAGCGAGAAATAGGCATTTTTATCTAAGAATCCGACATCGTTTTCATAATTCGCACTGTACTGGGACTGTTGAGAGGGGTAAGGCGCGGTAACGGACTGACAAGTGGATAAATGGAACCCTATTACTAAGATTTCGCTGTCCGATTGTCACCAGCCTGTATCTCATGCCAGTCCACTATTGAATCATCAACTTTTCTTTTTTAATTAAACAAATAGGGAAAAAAATATTAGGCAGAATTTTAGTGGTTAAACTTGAGTTTTTATGAAATTCATTGGTAAGATAAAAAATACGTGTGTAAACAACAACTACGCCTCCAAGCCCTCAGATGGGATTTGAATTTATATCTTATAGAAATATTGCATTGTGAATGCAAAAAATTAAATTAAAAACATAATTATAGCTGGTTCCATCTTAATCGATTGTTAAATATTTGTAAAAAATATTCCTTTCGATGTTGAAGGTAGTTAGCATTCAACATTGGTGGAACGATACTAGCTCATAGTAGAAGTTGAAATACGTTTGTAAAATTCGACACGTTTGCCAGCGTCTCGGTAGCTCAGCGGTCAGAGCAGTCACCCGGATAGCGATAGTCGTGGGTTCGTATCCCATCTGAGGGCTCAGAGGCGTAGTTGTTTTTTACACACGTATTTTATATCTTATAGAAATATTGCATTGTGAATGCAAAAAACATCGATACATCGAGTATATCGAAAGCATTTCAAAACATTGGATCGATTCGATGCATCGCATTGTAAACATCGATGTTTTCAATGCATCGATGTATATCGAATATCCCTAACCCGCACCACTCTGCACGTGTATAATCCCGGCATTTTGAAATCACGTGACATGCGCAGTAGTAAATAATGTACCTAAACTTGCTACTGCGCATGTCACGTGATTTGATGACGTAAATGCCGGGAACATAACCATTTCTTTGACCTTGACCTAATTACTTAGTTACCACTCGTCAGTCGGCCTGTGCGCATACGCTTTTGTGATCGATCAGTTACACTCGTTAAGTACATAATAAAATCATGGCTTATCAGTTTACATCTCGTGAATATGTCATGATGGTTCGTGCTTATTTTTTGAGCGGTGAAAACGTGTCGGCGGCTTTACGGATGTACCGAGAGCTGTACCCGAATGCTCGACAGCCAAACTACAGTACAGTGTTAAGTGCTTATCAACGGCTCCTAGACCATGGCTCATTTTACGTGCCATCGCACGCGCAAGGAAGAGGGAGACCACCGATCTCTCAGAACTTGTATGACGACGTGGTGACGTACTTTGAGGAAGATCCACGAAGAAGCACCCATGATGCTGCTCGACGATTTGGTATTAATCAATATTCGGCTTGGAAGATAATAAACTCGGCTGGTATGCATCCGTACCATTATCGTAAAGTTCAAGAACTTACGACCGTTGACCGAGAGCCGAGGATTACTTTTTGTCGTTGGGTAATAAGTAATCCAAACGCCAACGTGCTTTTCTCCGACGAGTGCCTTTTCACCAGAATAGGATTGTTTAACCATCATAATGAACATTGGTGGTCATACAGGAATCCTATGCTCACGCGAGAGCATTCGTTTCAACATAGGTTTAGTGTAAACGTTTGGGCCGGCATATTGAACGATGAAATCATCGGTCCATATTTTATTGAGAGCCGACTCACGGGCGAAACCTATTTAAATCTACTCCGCACGATGGTTTCGACTATGTTGGATGACATTCCACTGGCGAACTTGAGAGGGTTGTGGTTTCAACAAGACGGTGCACCTCCACATTACCATCGTGCTGTGAGAGAGTACCTCACCGAAGAGTTCGGTGACCGATGGATCGGCCGCGGTGGCCCGGTGCCGTGGCCCGCGCGCTCACCAGACCTTACACCTTTAGACTTTTTACTATGGAGTGAAATAAAGCGTAGAGTGTATGTAAGTGAACCTGACACTATTGAAGTGCTAAAACAGCGAATAATAGACGCTTTTAATGAAGTGAAAATGCAAAGAAACGTATTAATTTCTTTAAAAGGAAATTTGTTAAAACGGGCTAGTGTGTGTGTTGAAAATGGAGGAGGACACTTTGAACAATTAATGAAATATTTGTAAGACAGTGACTTTAATGTGAACAGGTAATGTACATAACAATAATCTTTTTACATATGCTAATTCTAACTATGTTAATACGCCAAAATTACTCGTGAATAATTTAATGACCTATTTGCATTTTGGTTAAAAAAATTTTGTATGTTATTTTGTTAACTTAATACCTATCTAAACGTAATTTTGTCGGTTCTACGCCCAATAAAGTATGAAAGATAAGTTTGATTTATTAATTGAGTATTTACCTATCGGTGCTTTTTGGTTCTTGAGCGGGAGTGGGGCGGCTTGCTAGCATATATTCTACCTTATTGCCATGTACAGTAAGTTCATTTTCACTTGAGATGGTGTGATACGTTTTCATTGACGGAAGTTCATTGAATACAATGTATTGTGTCTGTAAATTTGGCGATATTTTCCGCAATTTTAAAAACTGAATAACTTTACTATTATTACTAAAAAAAAAAAAATTCTTCGCATATTTATAATATTGATGCTTTCTTAAATTTGGCATTCCATTTTTTATGGTAATTAAAATTTATAGGTGTATACATCGGTGAACCAATTAATTGCTGATAAGGTAACTTTTTATCACAATTCTCACTTTTAGTCAAATTAAGTTTAGGTTCTATTGGTGTCTCTGCAGACTTAAAATCTGAAATATTGAATTTTAACAATAACTCCTCAATATAACTTTTTTGGTCTAAAGTTATAGTACCATTCTTTTTGTCTACAATTACTCTCATTCCCAAACAATTTTGGACACATCCTAAATCTTTAATTTTAAACTCAGATGACAAACTTTCTTTTAACAAACTAGTTTCCTGTTTACTATTTGAAAATACAAAAAAATCATCGACATATAATGCTATAATTATCTTTACATTGTTATCTTTTTTTGTAAACAAACATGGTTCAAGTTTAGTTTTTTTTTGTAGCAATTTATCAACCCTTTGATACCATGCCCTGCTTGATTGTTTCAGGCCATAAATAGCACGTTTCAATTTCAAGACCTTGTTTACATTATCATTATTATCCTGAAATCCATTGGTTTCATCATATAAACTTTTTCATTTAAGTAACCATTCAAAAAAGCAGTACTGACATCTAAGTGATGTATATCTAGATTAAGCTGAAGTGCTAATGCGTATAGCAATCTTAAAGTTGAGTGTCTGACAACAGGTGAAAAACATTCATCAAAATCAATGCCTGATCTTTGGGTGAACCCTTTAGCGACTAATCTGGCTCTGTAACTAACTTTATTTTCACCATCTAATTTGCGTTTAAAAACCCACTTACATTGTACAATTGTACCGTTTGCTGGAATATCAACTAATTCCCAGGCATCATTTTCTTGGAATGATTTAAATTCACTTTGCATTGCCAATTTCCACTGTTCACTTTCTGGTCCATTCAACGATTCATTTATTGTTATTTCACTAGCACTTATGTCATTGTTTACACCACTACACACATAATTAGCTCTATACCATTCAGGTTCTCTGCGAGTACGCTTAGTTGGCAGCTCCATTGGAAGCTCGGCAGGAAGTCTTGGTTGAAACTCGTGATCTTGGCGAGGCTCTTCTGCTTCTTCTTCTTCAAGCCCTGTCGTCTCTTCCTTGCAATCCTCGAAGTCCTCCTTCTCGGGACTTTCACATTTATTCTGATCTTCCAATGTTGTATTGTGTTTCATATCCCCCACTTCCTGGTTACATTCTTCCCTTTCTTTTTTTATTGAAAGAATGTCATCATTATTTTTACTAATGTCGATGTGTATATCTTGCTTCTGTTCAATCCCCTCCTCAATCGCAACAATATCTCTTGCAATGATTATTGTGTCATTGTTGAGATTGTACACTCTGTAACCTTTTACATTGTCTGAGTACCCGACCGCAGCATCCCAGAGTACGCATGCCAGATGCATGTGCAATAATAATGCTTTAGTGCATGCAACCCACGCTCGTTTTCATCTACCAAAATGTAGCAATTATAAAATCGCGCACCTGATGTCGTGACTGAAGCTTGCCTCTTAAAAGCCAATAACCATCTATACCATCTTCTCTAAGGGCAGTGTTCAGTTGTTCGTTATGTCTATACAATTCTATATTATATATGCCATCTCTTACTTGTTCGCTGTAATAGAACTAAGGGCAGTGTTCAGTTGTTCGTTATGTCTATACAATTCTATATTATAATAATAATAAATAAATATTTCTTACATTCACACCAATTACCCTAGCCCAAAGTAAGCACTATAGTACACTACAGTAGGCTTGTGTTATGGAAACTAGGGTAACGGATAGACATACATATATGATACACAGATATGCAATATTCATAGAAATATATAAAAACACCCATGACTCAGGTACAAATGTTCGTATTCATCATACAAACATCTTCCCCTTCCGGGATTTGAACCCAGGACCGTCGGTGCGAAAGGCAGGATCACTACCCTTGCACCAAACGGTCGTCAAAATATTATATATGCCATCTCTTGCGTGTTCGCTGTAATAGCTTCTAGCTAGTTTTAATTGGTATGTGCCTAGAGAAAATATAATCAGTTCGCTTTCAGTTAAGCGTGGAAGGTTATTTAATGCTGGCAAGTCTCCTGACATACTCTGGAACGCAACACGTTGCCTATTTAAATGATTCGTGATAACAAAACTTCTCAGCGAATTCTCTAGATTCGTCCTCTCATTTAATATGTCGATAAAAAGAGGCACTTAGAAGGAATCACTAATAGATTCGTAGAAGGCGTTGATTATAGCAGCTGCTATCCTAAAATCCTCAAACATGTAGGCCGTAGCGCAATTGAAGTACTCCTGGCGAAATAACTTAAAGTCGCGCTTTGACCGTCCATTCACGACTTCCACAGGCCATCGGCACATAGTTATTTTACGTGTTTTATTGGCTTGAATGGTAGTTTATTGTGTTTGGCCTCTAGACAGACTTTCCGGCATATATGTTTTAAAGCCATATGACTTAAGGTCATAAACAGCATCTTTGAATCCTCTGTCCAGTACAAATACGTCTCCACGGTTTAATAGAACGTGAAGGGGATGTTCTTCTTCATTTACAATATTTTTAATGATTTTTGCATCTGAAATAGTTGCTGCATATGGTCCAGTCACTTCCACGATATATCCACCACTGCACACGAAAAGAATAGGTTTTAATAAGTTAGTGTACTTGTGTAAACTATAACTTTCTCTTTGAAATAAAAAATTGGAACTCTTTTGGATGAACACATATGTGCCGTCACAGATTATTATAGTCTTTCTTTGTTCGTTCTGTTCAGCATCAGGATTTCCAAATAAATAATCGGGCAGACTGAGATTTCTTCGCGCAATATCATCTCTGCTGATATGGTCCCACCCTAAATGAATACAAACAAAATCATGCGTCAAAGCATTTCTCGCCATCTTCATGAGCCGCTCCAGCTTACGACGGCTCATGTGAAACATTAAACTCAGCCGCTCATTAGAATCTCTGGTTCTGAATTTGGTCAACAAAACGTGTTGGGCGTTGCACAATGTTGTAAGGATGGCGTTTTCTGCACAATTCTTCGGAATTCTTCAGGTATCTGGCAGTTAAATAATGTAGTTCATCAGAATCAATTTCTTCTATATTTTCAAAGTTTAAACGAGACTTATTTCGAACAGTATCTTCATACATTGATAACTAATCCATTATTTGCTCGGCATTAAAACTGTGGGTAGAGTTAGGTGCTCTGGTTATTTTTTCCCAATCATCTGAGTACAAATGAATGTTACATACTCTTGCAGCATGAGGTACATAATGTTTTAACTCTAACAATAGGCGTTTCTTTAAAATAGTAGGTATACGTCTACGAGAGAGGCGGTTGATGTGTTTGGAGAACGGGTATATTTCAGGATCACTGTCCCATGTTGTTCATGCGCTTCGGGCACTGGATCTACAACAAATAACGGATGAACCGCAACCTCAGGAGGTGGTGCAGGTGCAGTAGGAATAAGAGCTGCCGCATCTACTGGACGGGAGGTACCTTTAGAGGTACATCTAGAGCATTAATTTGGTGTTGCGAGCATCGGTGAAACAGGAACTCGTTACCGTTAAACGCAATCTTAAAAAAGAAAAAAACATATAGATATATAAAGCCAGGAGGACTTAAAACAAGTACTACAATCAACATACCTAAACATAAGAAATAAAAGAAAAATCTACCGAATCTCTATTTTTATAAGTTTTTGACACGTTAGAGCATGTGCATCATTTAATGTTTTGGCAAAAGCAAGTGCGGATATGGACTTATTCAACACCTCAGTTTCTAGGTTGAAACGTATCCTCAATGACAAATTCTTTTTGGGTATCGAGTAATTCAATTTTTTTTTTTGTGTTCATTTAATTTTGAATTCTGAATTTTGAAACTTATTTTGTTCATATTTTGAAACATATTTATATCTCTTTTAAATCTCGTCGTCTACTCACTGTTACATACTGTTTACATACTGTTTTGTGAACAATAATAAAGCTATTTATCTGCGGAAACTTGTAATTGGCCCTCAGACCAATATATTATTTATATTGTTAATCGCTTGTATATTATGTATTATGTATAGCTGTAAGTTTTCCAAAAATATGTAAAATAAAAAATAAATAAAATAAAATCTTTTACCTAATAATAATCAAATGACAGCTGCTGTTCTGTACATAGAACGTAAACACAAAAAATATACAAACCTCATATGGAGCGACATTTATTTGTATACGGTCAGCCAAGCCACATTTTCTTCAAACAATTGACCTGTTATCAATCTTCTTTTGCTAACTCTTTGCACAGAACGGTTACAGACCAAGCAAACGACATTTGCTCTGGGTTGAAACATGATTCCAACACAATTGTCCAAATCACTAAGCACAATCAGATGTCCAGAATATCGAGCAGTGTTTAAATCTTAAGGCAAAATCGTTAGTCCATAAAACATAAGCAATTCAGCGGTAGAAAAGAATCACACGAGATTGCACAGTACTAACGAGAAACGACGAAAGACTGCGCCCGAGCGCAATGTAATATCCGGTGCCTGCCGGCAGAGGCGCGCCCGGGCGGCCTGATCTGGAAGTGCGACAGAGATAGCGGCAGTACCTACCGCTTTTTTATTATTGTCGACGTCTGCATCGCTATTGTTTTAAACAGGTCAAGTAAAAAAAGTGTAACTAAATGTACCTCTAACAAAAACAAAATATTTTTTTTCTCGAAACTACCGGGTCAGATTTTGATGCCTCTCCACAAGCGGGTGTAGTTGAGGTATTCCTACATAAATACCACAATAGTATTGCTATTGGTTCACGAACCACTTTCGCCCAGTCTCCTTTCAATGAGAAATCTAATGTGAGAATTCAAACAATGGTATGTCAAAATCTATTAATTTTAATCTTATATATTTGGATAAACTTATTTTAAAGCTATCAATGCATTTTACTTTTCAAAATTGTCTATGTACATAATGAAAACTAATAATAAATATTTTGGTACAGATTTTATTTATCATTTCATAAGATTGAGATTGAGGTCTGCGGATTTTACTGGAACTGTACAACTCTTGATTTCAAGTTTTATATTGCACACTTGGCAAGTAAAATTAAATGTTGAAAGAAGGCCTTTTCGTGCTTTTTGATCACTAAAGAATACTGAAGTAAAAAACTAGTTTTTGCTTGGAAAAAGATTTTAATTACACTCTAACAGCTGACTCCATAAATTTCTAAAAACAGGCTGCTACTTTTCACAGATCACAAACTTGACATTTGTTTCGTGCTTATCAATAGTGCGTTCTGATACATTACACACGTCCCTTTTTTCGAATGTTTTATATACAGTTGTTTAATAAGAGATCATGTAATTTTGAAAAAAATACAAGCCTAACATTATTTAAAAAAAGGCAATCGTAACTTATATATCTATATTTTTACAACTTTAAGCGGTCAGGAGCTTTCCTTATTCTAGTTGATCTACGCACTTCAGGTACCATTTTTTAGAACCATTATAATCATAATAATATATTTGCTTTTAACATTAGTTAAATCTGATTCTTTCTGAACGTTATTTCCATAACGCTCTTCTACCTCTTCCTAAAACTAAAACTCTATCTAAAATTCATTTACCTGACTGTTCATTCTCTTTATAACATTCTTGTTCAGCAGCTATGTTCTCAGACTGAACAAATAGTTCCCGATTCTCTGGTACTTGAGCCCTTCTTCTGGGCACATGATTATCTGATTTATCATCAACACCATTATACAATCTCAGAGATGATGCATGAAAATATTTATTTACTCATTCAACTTTAACAATATATGTTACACTACTTAACCTTTTAATAACAACTCCCTTCATCCCTCCATTTCCCTTACTTAAATCTTGACACAATACTATATCACCCTCACTAAAAACTACATATTACTTGTTTTATCTTTTCTTTACAAAATTCTTTTGTTATAATATTATGTGGTTTCAGCAAATCAAATTTTGTTCGGGGTCTCTGTTTGAACAAAATTTCATTTGGTGGCAATCCCGTAACATTGATTGAGTTTCTGTAGGAAAATAAAAAGTTCTGTGATATAACTTCTCTACTTAATTTTGGATTTTCCTTTTCTTTTTCAGCCAATCCATTTGACTGTGGATCATAAGGTGGGGTTTTGACAGCTTCACATCCATTAGCTTTCAAAAAACTTATGAATTATGGCAAAAGTCTTACATAATTTTTCTATTACGTGAGTTGATGTTGTACTCAGTATAATGTGAACATCTAACCATTTTGACCGTGAATCAATCAAAAGCAAATATGCAATAGATTTAACATAAAAAAATCAGCATGTACTCTTTCAAAGTTAACATCTGTTTTCTTCCAAGGTATAAGTGGACACGAGTTAGTAAAATTTCTAGAAGACTGACAGATATTACAGCTGGATATAAAATTTTCTATGTCTTGTCCTAACTTTGGTCACCAACAATACTCCCTCATTAAAATCTTTGAATGCACTACCGCATGATGTGATTCATGAAACAGTTTTAAAACTTTTGGCCTTAGCTTTTGAGGTATTATAACCCTGCTACCCCATAATACACACTTTTGTTCAACAGTAAGCTCAGCACGTTTTAAGAATTAAGGCTTCAAATTATCTTGACTAACATACCTAGGCCCTCCTGAAGAAACATAATCTTATACTCTACTTAGAAAAGGATCTTTTCTTGTACTGGTACTGAAGGTCTCTCTGGAACGCGCGATTTGTAATTCTAAAAACTAACGGTTAAGGAGCTCTGAAAGTTTTCAATGGAGTCCCAGGGAGCTACCGGGTAAATTAAGGGTAACGAGATCATAAGCTTAGGGGTAAAGAGACATAAGACCGCGATTGTCCTCTCAACATCATTATGAATATGTGAATACTTCCTTATTTTATACTTCTTAGAGGGTCATTTTTCAGTAGTAAGATTTTAGTTTTTAAACTTACTTTTTATCTACAATGTTTTTTTTTTTTTTTTTGTTTTCGTAGAAAATGCATTAGGCATTCCACCGTGTCAGGAGAACACGGTGGATATGTGGGACTCTCCTCCATGACTCTACCCGGCCGAGTGCCCGGTAAAGGCTTGGAGGCCTACCCACTAAAAACTACGGCGTACAATACACATTGGAGCGGGTCGCGGGGCCCCTGGCCGGAATCGGCCGCGGCCCGCTCCAGTGTGGGTCCGCGCTCGTGGGCGGACCTCGCCTATAGTCCGTGAGGGATGGAGCAACGGGGTGAACCGTGACGCCCTGAACACCCCGCACGCCTGAGGGCCAAGTGCAATGCGACTGCCGGTCTCCCGCCCCGACAGCCGCTGGCCCCCTTTCGGTGAGGGAAGGAATAAACCACACCCCCCGCCCGACCCCGACCGACCCCGACCCACAAGGGACGAGACTCCCGCGCCCGCGATGATCACCCAAGAACAAGTTCCCGGGCGCCACCGCAGGCGGCGCGGTCGCCCCGCCCCATGCAGGGCGGGGGCGGCCGAGGTGTGCTAACGGCCTTCCCCCCCCCCACCTCATCGGGATGTGCGTCCGCGGAAGCCCCCCGGAAACAAAAGTTCCCAGAGGGCTTCCGCGGTCGCCATCCCATCGGGCCCCCTCTCGGCCACGCCGGGGGATAAAGGAGAAAACTCCATTATCACCCGTAGTTTCCGAGTGAGGGTCCTACCCTCGGGGGATGCTGTTCCCGAGGGTCCTCCTCAAGCGCTCCGCTCGCGACCCCCGCGAGCGCCCGCGCTACTAGCCTCTTGACCCAACCCTTCCCAGCGGGAAAGGGTGGGAAGAGACCCTCTCCCTACATTCGCGCGTTTTCGCGTGGGGGGTGGACACCCTTCTTGGGTGCCCCTTCCACCTTGGCGTCGACTAGGGAGGGGGGAACGGTCCCACCCTACCCTGCAAGAGTACGTCCTCGCAGAAGGAGGCCACCGCCTCCCAGGACCTCTCGCTCGTCGCCATAGCTCGCGCCACGGCGGCGAGCGAGAGGTCGCTCCCTATCGTCGCGACAAGACTGCCGCGCTGAGGAGACCACGCCGCACACACCTCGAGGGTGTGCTGGGCAGTGTCCTCCGCAGCGCCGCAGTGGTGGCACGACGGGGTCGGCTCCCTCCGAATCCGGTACAGGTACTTACCGAAGCAACCGTGCCCGGTAAGCACCTGCGCCAGTCTGAAGGTCACCGACCCATGGCGCCTGGCTCGCCACTCTCGAAGTATTGGACCCAATGCCTCGAGAGTGCGTTACACCATATGGTGGGTTGATGAGGGACACCTCCCATTCCCCCATCATTCTTTCCTCGGCATCTTGCCGGAGCCGCCGGACCTCCTCGGGTGCGAGCCTATCTCCTCGCACCCCCGCCTCCCTCCTTTTCAGATAGACCTCCCGCAGGACACGAGCCTCCAAGTCCCATGGAGGTGTACCTGCAATGGCACACGCCGCCGCTCGCGACACCGTCCGGTAACACCTTCCGATACGGGTCGCGACCGACCTTTGGGACCGCCTCAAATTGGCCAGTCCCGCCTCCGCGGCGGCTTCCGCCCACACGGGCGCGCCGTAGAGGGCCATACTTTTTATGACTCCTGCGAAGAGTCGGCGGCAGTTGGACCCTGGGCCGCCGACATTTGGCAGGAGTCTCCCCAGTGCCTGGGAGGCTTTTAACAGCCTGGGGGCCAGTTGGCGGAAGTGCTCGCTGAAGTTCCAGCATCCAGCACTAGCCCCAGGTACTTGATGTGGGGCTGCACCGGCAGCCTCACCCCGTCCAGCACCACCTCCCTTGCCCGCACTGGGGGAGCCCTCCTCGGGCCATGAAAATATATGACCTCGGTCTTATCGACCGAGACATCCAACCCCATGGCCCGGATGCGCCCGATGGTGGTCTCCGCGGTCTCCCTGGCCCGGCGTCTGGCCTCCACGTACGTTTTCCCCCTGGCAACGATGAGTGTGTCGTCGGCATAACACACTATCGTTGCACGGGGGAGGAGCCGCCCTCTGAGGAGCCAGTCATAGGCGATTATCCACAGGAGCGGACCCAGAGTCGCCCCCTGTGGAACGCCACACACCATTTGCCGCTCCACCAAGTTCCCCCGCGAATCGGCGTAGAGCACCACCCTGTCCTTTAAGTAGTGCTCTATGATTTGCCGAAGGTACGGGGGGAGTTAGTGGAACCTGAGGGCCTCCAATATTACATCGTAGGGCAGGGAGTTAAAAGCGTTCCGGATGTCTAGGGACACCGCGAAAACTCCCTGCCCAAGCCTTTCCGCCCTATCGATCTCTTCCCGCAGGGCGAGGACCGCATCCACCGTCGACCTCCTCCTCCTGAACCCGAACTGCCTGTCCGACAGGTTCGAGCCCACCTCCTCCAGGTGCTGCGTCACCCGGCCGGCAATGACTCTCTCCAGTCCCTTGCCGGCCTCATCAAGCAGCACCACCGGCCGGTATGCGGACGGGGAATCCGCCGGGCGTCCCTCCTTTTTAAGTAGGCAGAGCCGTCCCCTCTTCCACAGTTTGGGGAACTCGCCTCTCTCCAGGCACAGGCTATAAGTGTCCTGGAGGAATTCCCCCAGGTGGAGTGTGGCGATGGGGACGACTTTGCCAGGAACCCCGTCAGGGCCCGGCGCCTTTTTGTAGCCCTTGAGGCGGTCAATGACGGAGGCCATCTCGGCGGCGGTGACCGGCTCGAACCCCGTCGCCTGATCGAGGGGGACTGGGGGGAGCACCATCCTTGGTGGGAGGACCGGCGGCACGGCGGGGAAAAGACCCGAGACCACCCTTTGTAGCAGCTCCGGCTCCATGGAGTCTGTCGCCGGAGCTTGGCCCTTCATTTTCCCCCTGACCATGCAGTAAGGGCGGCCCCACGGGTCCCTGTCGAGGCTTGACAGGAACTCGCCCCAGGCCGCATCCTTCGCCTGCCGGATGGCCAGGTTGAGCCTGTTCTTTGCCTCCCTGTGGGCGGCCTCAAGGGTCTCCTCTTCGCCGTCTACCCTCGTTCGCCGTCGGCGGCACCTCTGCAGCGCCCTCCGCGCCCGAACACAAGCGGTTCTGATCGACCCGATCTCGTCGGACCACCAGTAGACGGCGGTCCTACCAGGTCGACCAGTTACCCTGGGCATAGAGGCGCTGCAGACCGCTGTGAAGGCCGCCTTAATTCGCCCCGCCCTCTCCTCCGCCAATCGGTGCTGCCCCCAGTCCTCGTCCCGGATCTTCCAGGACTCCACCACCGTCGCTTCCTCCGCCAGGTCCCTGTTTAGCCTGGTGAGGGCCCATTTGCGGAAACATGGCTGCGTTCCCCCCCCGGGCGCCCACCAGATCCACCCCTCAGGTCGGCTTCGAACCTGATGTAGGGGTGGTCCGACAGGGACTCCTCCTCCGATAGGACACGCCACGCCAGGATTTTGGGTGCCAGAGATGGGGCTGCCAGGGTCACGTCGACGCGCGAGCCGCCGCTTCCCCTGACGCATGTGAAGGCGGTGCCGGTGTTAAGCACCGCCAGCCCCATCGCTGTCACCCAGTTCGCCAAGACGACCCCCTCCGGGTCGTCCGAGAGGGACCCCCACGCCTGATGTTTCGCGTTGACGTCCCCCCCCAGGAGGACTTTTCTGGGGGCCAGTCTCCCGATGGCGCGCCCCATCCTGTCGACCCACTCCGTAAACTCCCGGAGGGGTCGATTGGGCGAGAAGTATCCGCCCACCACCGCAATGCCCGCCCAACTGACGGCCACATACCCTTCTCCCCTCTCGATAAGTGTGAGGGGGGGGGGGCGCCGACTGCCGTCGTGGGGACCACGATCGCCACCATGTCGTCGGATGACGAAGCCCAGTTGTCCCGCGGAGGGGCACAGTAGGGGTCCGACACGATGGCGAGGTCCACGGACCACTTCGCCAGGTTCTGCATCAGCAGGTCCTGCGAACCTGTGGAGTGGTTCACGTTCGCCTGGAAGACGTTGTACGGTCTTGTGGCCATTATTGGACCGTATCAACGACCTCCATGGCCGCCGGGGCCTGCGCGCACTGCGCTCCAAATGCCCTTGGAAGGGCCTTTCCCTTGACCGCGGGGGGCTTGCAGGATTTGCCCCCCATGATGTGCCCGTGCGGGCGCTTCAGGGTCTTGCAGAGGGCGCAACTTGGATCCGCACTGCAAGACGCCGCCTTGTGCCTCTTGCTACCGCACCTGTAGCTAAGGGCACTCCTATCCAGAAGCTCGAAGGGCAGAGCGCCCCGTTGTGCCCTTGTTGGAGGCATCGGTAGCACCTCTGGGTGCGGGGCTCTAGCACCCTGATTGAGGCCACCGTCCAGCCTACTCTAATTTTCCCCTCCTGCGCCAGTTTCTTGGCTGCTTCCACCGGGCATTGCACCAGTTCGGTGCCTAGGCCGCCGGGGCCCACTCTTACTTCGCCTACCCTTATCTGTTCAGGTGGGCAGCCTCCCTTGTCAGCGATCGCAGCCCGTAGCTCGCTGGGCCCTGTTGAATCGTCGAGGCCGCTGACTCTTGCGTCCACCATCTTGGTAGGCCTGGAGATTGACGCCATTCCTTCTAAATCCTCCGTTAGTTTCTTAGCGAGGCCGTCAGCTTTGGCCCCGCTATTTTCGCCGCCCACCTCTATGAGGCGCGCCCCGGACTGGGTGACCTTAATCTTTAGGTCGGATATTCCAAGCTTGCTTAATCCGACCTCCTGTTGGGCCTTTATAATGGCCGCGGCATAGGATACCCCCTTCTTCGCCGCCTCCTCTGGGATGGATAGGACCACCGCCGCCGTTTTGGGGGCCGCCAGTTTCAGTCCCGTTGGTTTGGGCTGGGCCGGTTTTGCCGCGGGCCTCCTTGCTGCAGACTGATCCGCCGCCTTTGCCTGTTTGGCGGGGGCCTTCCTTCTAACCGCCGCCGACCAGGATGCTTGCTCTATCTGCGCCGGAGCCGCCGTTGTCCCGGTTGTTGATGGGCGCTCCGCGGCCTCCCTCGCCTCTCTCCCCGCCATTGTCCTGGGGACCGCCTTCTTTTTGTCGGCCGCAAGTGGAGGCCGGTGGCTTCTTTCTTGGAGGAGGCGCCCGTCCTTCTCGAGGCCCTCCACTCTCGCGTCTACGACCGACCTCACCGCGGCCAGCGTATCGCGCCTAAACTCCTCCAAGAACTCACCTAGGCTCTCTAGTGTGAGCCCTTGGTCTGCCCCCTCTTTTCCATAACAGACGCCGCTTTTTTTATCGCTGCTGCCTTCTTCGATGTTTCCTCAAACTGGCGCTTGAGCGCCTTATTTTCTTCTTTTAGGCCGTCCAATTCCGCGCGGAGGCGGTCGAGTGCCTCCTTATATTTCTTGACTTCCGTTCCGGAGTCAGGAGTCTTCCTTCCCCCTTTGGGAACAGGGGCCTTCTTCCCAGTCTTCTTCTTATGGCTTACATTTTCCAGCCTGTTTGCAACCCCTCCCAGCTTCTTAACAGCGACCTCGACGCATCTTCGGTCCGCCGGGTTCATCTGTTCGGCCATTCCCATGAGGACCGTCCGCACCACCTCCTGTTGCTCGCGCAACTCCTCTACCATTTCTGCAGACTCCGATTCCGGACCCTCCGGAACTTCCCCCTCTGACGCCGATGTCGTGGAGTCTTCTTTATAATAAATACTCCTTGATCGTCTCAGTACCTTGGCGGACGTCGGAGAACCAGTTTCCGCCACCTCCATGTCTAATTCCTCTTCGTAAGAGGCGTCCGAATCTCTCGAGATGTTCACCTTATAATTTGTGCTGGTGCCGCTAGAGATCGGTTTACCAGCTTTCGGGGCCTTCCCCCCCTTCGCGCTCTTCTTCCTCGCTCCTTTAGATGCACCCTCACCGCCCGAACCTGAGCTAGAGGGTCCTCTTTCCTCCGAACTAGGCCGCTTCCGGCCCGCACTACCGCTCCTGGAACCGGTGGGGGTCTCACCCCCTAGCGTTTGGTCTCCTAAGAGACCAAATCGGTTCCTCGTCGAAGCCATGGCTCAACCCCGGCGCCACTAGCGCCTAGGGAGAGCCCTACAACTTACAAATCACCCGCCGGACTTGGTAGAATAGCCGCCTCGATTGAGACGCACCTACCCTACCAAAACCCCCAAAAAGTAGAAAAGGGGGAGAACTCCCCCCTACTACCCCCAACGACGCTGGACCCGGGCAGATGCCCCCGCTCCGCGCGAAGTTGCGACAAAGCTGTCGCAAAGTCGAACGAAAACGGGACAGCTACCCCCCCTTACAACCACTCGATGGAGGACTTCTCCGTGAACCCGATGCACCGGTTCAATTCCCCCAAACTCCCCAAACTTCCCCAAGAAAAGACAAATTTCCACCTAACAAAAACAAAACCTAATTTATTTAATTTAATTCTTCTTAAAAATCTTATAATATTATAATATTATTATAAGATAGAATATATCTTATAATAAAATTAAATTATAGAACTAACATGGCTGTTTCATCTTAATCGATTGACCAAACATTTATAATAGTAGTTTATGATACTGTTGCATAATAAGGGTTCTTATAACACGAGTGTGTTTTAAAAAAACGAGCCGTAGGCGAGTTTTTTTATAGTATCACACGAGTGTTATAAGACCAAGTTATGTTTAGTGTCATACACTACTTTATCTACTTTCATACTATAATACGTAAAACAATATTGCAAATAAAACGCTGAATATAACAACAAATTTTTAAATGTCAAATGTTGGGGCCAAGGTGCAAATATCGATTGCGCATGCGTGTTGCGTCGTCACGGACTCGTTCATTGAAACCTTTTTAAAGTAGAGGTTCAACCTCCTTGGTCCAGATGGAGGTTGTATAGGTGTATCGTTATGATAAAAAAGTTATATTATGTTACAGGTGTCCATACAAGACCTGTATCGTAATGAAACTTTTTTTTTATTATTTTTGGCCTGTACGTAATGTTTGTCATAAGCATTTTGTTTTCAGTTTTAGAATCTTTGTATTATAGTATTAGAGTAGATAAAAATGTTTATCTACTCTAATACTATAATACAAAGAATAATACAAAGTTATAATCTTACACTATACATAACTTGGTCTTATAACACTCGTGTGATACTATAAAAAAACTCGCCTACGGCTCGTTTTTTTAAAACACACTCGTGTTATAAGAACCCTTATTATGCAACAGTAT
The DNA here is from genome assembly GCA_927399485.1 of Calamotropha paludella. Classification (NCBI taxonomy): domain Eukaryota; kingdom Metazoa; phylum Arthropoda; class Insecta; order Lepidoptera; family Crambidae; genus Calamotropha; species Calamotropha paludella. The sequence continues at coordinate 4,151,947 of OV656822.1, forward strand.
CATAAACTACTATTCTTTCGAATACGAGAGGATGTTCCTCTCATTGATGAAACAACGCTGGCCTACAGCGTAAAATCAGGAATGTACTAGAAAATTTCGACGAGTGTTCGCAAGGCTCGGTAGCTCAATTGGGAGAGCATTGGCCCGGATTTCCAAAGGTTGCGGGTTCGATTCCCGCCTGAGATTCACTTGTGACCCGAGTCGATTTTTTCTAGTATTTTTCTATTATAATAATTTATCTTATAAGATCGCATTGAAAATGCATAAAATATATAAAAATTATAGAACTAACATGGCTGTTTCATCTTAATCGATTGACCAAACATTTGTAAAAATGTTTCTTTCGAATACGAGAGGATGTTCCTCTCATTGATGAAACAACGCTGGCCTACAGCGTAAAATCAGGAATGTACTAGAAAATTTCGACGAGTGTTCGCAAGGCTCGGTAGCTCAATTGGGAGAGCATTGGACCGGATTTCCAAAGGTTGCGGGTTCGATTCCCGCCTGAGATTCACTTGTGACCCGAGTCGATTTTTTCTAGTATTTTTCTATTATAATAATTTATCTTAGAAAATAATATTTACTTTTACGCGACTTCGGACATGGTGGTTAAAGCAAAATTGTCAAACTTGCACTGGTCAAGAATTATTCAAATTTTGACAAGTAAGTTACCACTTGCGCCCGCGTCGAGTGCCGACGGCGTACTGACCTTGAACCTTGTTTACTTGACTAAGATTACACTAGGCGACACAATCTGTATTCAAATAATATAGAAAATATGGATGAAAGCATTGGTCTGGGGAGAATATTCACCCCGCGCGTGTACTGTAGTGTTAAATACATACGTACCTTTATAAATCATAATATATAGGTATAAATACGTGCAAGCGATAATTTATTTTACTTCTACGGAACGCCAGGGTTCCGTGGAACACCTTTAGGGAAACGCTGCTCTTACTCCTTTCTGTTGGAAGTTCCCAATTTTCGAAAATAGCTGATATCTTCATGAAAAATAAGTCTTGTTATGGCCCGTCTGCACGCTCCGTTATGACTGCGCAGTCCAAGCCGGTGCAGTCATGACTGTACAAAAAGACGGAACACGTTGTAGTGGCCACACGGTGCAGGTAAGTTCGTGCAAACTGGACTGCAGTCAATTGTGAGACGCGCACCACGTCCCGATGTGGTCAACAGAAGAGGGCTTTTTATTAGGAGCATTATTTTATTGTTTACTGATAAAAAAGAAACAAGCAAAGAAGCGCCGCCATAGAAGTAAGTGGAGCAAAACATGGTTGTTACGGAGAAACATACATTCACATATTAACTTAATCGAAGATTTGAGAGAAGATCTTGAAGACTGGCGATGCTATCTAAGAATGGATGAAACCGCCTTTTATGAGTTACTACGCCTAGTAACACCCTTAATTAAAAAAGAAGATACTATTATGCGCCAGTCTATATCTCCTCATAAAAGGTTAACCTGTACATTAAGATTTTTAGCTACTGGAAGGACTTACAGGGATCTCAGATTTTCAGCAGTCATTTCTTATCAAGCATTGTCAAAAATAATTCCGGAGACATGTAAAGCCATTTATGAAGTTCTACGTAAAGAATATATGAAGGTAAGTGAAATGTGTTTATTCAAAGAATATTATGCTTATGCTTTATAAATTAATAATATTTTTGGATAGGGTATTTGTTGTATACTGGCTGGCATATATGTAAAACTACATGTTAATCAAAATTCTTACGATGTTCTATGTCACTATAGACATTAAGGTTTATTGACTTGGTTACCAAATATATTCTTGAACACACGCATTTATAAGTTATCTTTATCAAATAATATTATTACAACATTCGTTATCAGCACGAAGCTCTAGTATAATGAGTGATCAATTCAGTGGCATTAAATTATTGTCTAATCGAGATGGGTACAGCATCTGGAAATTTAAAATTCGAGCGCTGCTTATTCATGAAGAATTGTGGAAGTCCATTGAAGGCTACGCTGATGGTGATCCTACCTCTGAAGATGTGAGAATTAGAAAGGATCAGAAGGCCTTGTCTAAGATTTCGCTCACGTTAGATGGTTCAGCCATTACTCATGTCAGATCAGCAAAATCAGCAAAACAAGCTTGGGACGCACTAGCAAATGCTTACGAAGACAAAGGGATGGGCCGCAGGCTATCACTCGAACGCCGCTTATACAGGTATGCTCTGAATGACTTTGTAAATATTGAGTCGTATATAAATGCTATTATGTGTACAGTACAAGATTTAGCAGACATTGGTAAAGTCATAGACGACGAGTCTGTCGCCGCTATTTTGTTAGGAGGTCTGTCAGTTAAATACGAACCTCTCATAATGGCACTTGAAAACTCCAATGTAAAGGTAACAAGTGATTTAGTAAAATCTAAATTATTGAACGAAATGGCCAAAGACGTACCTCAAAATGACGTCTTAGCGTTAAGTTCGAGGATCTACATCAAGGAAAGAAGAAAGCCAATATTGGCAGTGTAGTAGAAAGAGTTACTCAAGAAGATTCCACGTTACTCACTGCATTTGTTGCCGAAAATAATGATAAGAAATGTCAACGATGGTACATTGATTCTGGAGCAACTAGTCATATGAGTCCTTGTTTGGAATTTTTTGAAAACTATAAGCCGTTGAGTCATGATGCCGGTTCTGTCACTATTGCGAATGGAGACAAATTGCCAGCTGTTGGAACAGGTGATATAGTTGTTACAGGTATTCCAAGCATTACGAAAATAAAAGATGTTGTTTTTGTACCAGATTTACATTGTAACCTAATTTCTGTTAAGAAAGCTGTTGACAAAGGCTACACAGTTATTTTTGATAAGCGTGGTTGTAATTTTTATAATAACATTGATGTAACTTTTACTGGCAATTCTTTTTTACAGGGTACTTATAGTGGTGGTTTGTATAGTTTGAACTTAAATCCAAACAAAGCACAAAAATTTGCAGCATTAGATGTGGTTGACAATACGGAACGTAAAGTGCACTTTGAGTTGACTGAATATCAACTTTGGCATAGGCGTCTGGGTCACCTCTGTCGTATCGGGATGGACAAACTAAAAAGAGACCAAGCAACTGGTATGACTTATGCTGATGTAGATAAGGATCCCTGTATACCATGTATAGAAGGTAAGCAAGCCAGAAAACCGTTTTTGAAAGTTAAATACAAACGTGCAAGTTCTCCCTTAAAACTAATTCACGCTGACGTTTGTGGACCATTTTCTACTACATCTTTTAAGGGCAATAGTTATTTTATTTATTGACGACTTTACACGTATGATGTTTATTTATTGTTTTGCTTTGAAGTCTGATGTTTTTGCGATTTTTAAGACATTTCATTCTTTTGTTGAACGACAATCAGATACAAAAATGAAATGTTTGCGTACAGATAATGGGGCTGAGTTCGTTAACAAACAAATGTCCAATTATCTTAGCAATTGTGGTATTAAACACGAGACAACAGTACCTTATAGCCCGCAACAAAATGGAGTTAGCGAGCGAGGTATAAGGTGTATTGTTGAAAAAGCTCGTGCTATGCTAGCTCAAAGCAATCTTTCTAAAGCATACTGGCAGGACGCTATGGAAACTGCAGTGTACATCAAAAATAGGTCTCCACACCGAGCTTTAGTCAATGAAACTCCATATGAAAAATGGTACAGTGAGAAACCTAATATTTCTTACTTAAAAGTATTCGGGTGTAGGGCTCTTGTGCATATCCCTTCATGTCAACGCTCTAAGTTAGATTTGAAAGCCGCAGAATTTATTTTTGTGGGTTATTCTGACGATCCAAGGAGCTATTTTTTCAGGGATACGCGATACCCGAGAAAATTAATCAAAGAGAGAGACGCTACATTTTTTGAAAATATTTTTACTGATTTAAAAGCATTTGACAATCAACATTTAAATGCTTTATCTGAAAATCTCATGTCCGAACAATGTACTCCTTTGATAAATAGTGATATTTTAATGCATTCATCTGGTGTTGAAGTAACTGAGAATAGCAGTGAAAATTCTTTAATAGAAGACACCAGCGGACGTAGTCAGGAAGATGTTGTTTCTTCAACTGAACCATCTCATGACAACATAGATAACGCTATAGATCGTTACCCAAAAAGAGATCGTAAGCCTCCTGATTTCTTTTCTTATAATATTTTGGTGTCTAATTTTTTAGATGAAGAGCCAAACTGTTATTATGATGCTATAAACAGTGAGGATAAACATTATTGGATCTCTGCTATGCGGGACGAATATAACGCGTTAACAAAGAAAAGTACATGTACATTAGTTGATAAACCTAAAAATAAATCGTGTATCAAATCCAAATGGGTATATAAAATAAAAAGAGATGCTTCAGGTAATATTTTAAAATATAAGGCGCGCTTAGTGGCCAAACGTTTTACGCAAGTGTATGGCGTAGATTATTTTGAAACTTATGCGCCTGTTGTACGTAATTCTTCTCTTCGAACACTGTTAGCATTCGCTGTTCAAGAAGGTTACAAAATTCGCCATATGGATGTCGATACGGCTTTACTTAATGGAGACTTGGATGAGGAAGTCTACATGTTACAACCAGAAGGCTTCATTGATGAATTGCATTGTGACAAAGTTTGTTTATTAAAACGTTCCATTTATGGCCTCAAGCAGGCGCCGAGGTCTTGGAACATTAAATTAAAACAAACATTGTCAGCTATTGGTTTCACGCAGGCTCCCTCGGAGGCATGTATATTTAGAAAAACAATAAATGAAAATGAAACTCTTTTGTTGGCCGTGTATGTCGATGACATAATTTGTCTATATAAAGAAGATGTCACCTTTGACAATTTCAAAAGTGACATACAAAAATGCTTCTCTATTAAAGATTTAGGACAAATTGAATTTTGCTTAGGTATGAATGTAAAATATGAAAATAATTGCCTAAAAATTTATCAGAAGACATACATCGAGAAAATAGCGAAACGATTTAATATGAGTGATGTGAAAAGTGTATCTGTGCCGCCCAACTAGGCATGTCGATTCATTTAAAAAAACATCGATCTTGGAATCGATTCAAATCAGACATACTAGAATCGATTCTTGTTTAAATCGAGCATTAAAAGATCGATTTTCGATTAATCGAGCCAATTTCAAACATGACTAATTGCCTAATAAAGATACAGGACATTATTGATGACCATTTACTGCAAATACAAGTAATTGGATAGAAGTATTATTAAATTAGTAAACATAATATCACGCCTATATTCCTTCGAAAGAATAGGTAGAGGTGGGAATCGAACCCAGGATCTTTTGCTCAGCAGTAGTGCTTGCGAAGTTGCGACCACTAAATTAATGTGGCAGTTTAAATTTCTAGTCTCGCCTAAGTACTTGTAAGTCGGTTAATAAATTAATTAAATTTTAAGTTTATAAAATTTTATTAAAGTTACATACAAATTTAACAAGAAATTATATTTCCCAGTATTTTAAGTCGAGTGACTTTAAGAAAATTAACTTATCTAATCGCTCAGGATCTAAACGACTCCTTTCGTCAGTAGCAATATTTCCCGCAACAGAAAAAAGCCTTTCACATGGAACAGATGTTCCAACTATGCAAAAGTATTTGTTAGCATTCGGCGTTATTGAGCTGTACAACGAATTTCTTTGGTGACACCAATATGCAATAGGAGCCGTCGTTTTAAAATCGACGACAGGCTGTGTTAAATAATGTTTCAATTCGTCTTGTAAACCTTGTCCTTCAGTTTCTGCTTGAAATAATTGTAGCTGATTTTTTACTAATGTATTATGGAATTCCCAAATGTTAGATTCTTCTGCTTCCTTCAGCTGGCATTCCAAATTATTCTCTGAATCTTCATTACTTAATTTATTCTGCAATTGCTTTTTTGAAGCTACAATCATACTATTAATTTTATCAATAGCTCTGGAGCATGCTAATATGTCAGAAAAATGAATTTTCTTGAATCTTGGATCCAGTAGTGTGGTGATAGCTAACACATGTACTTGTTCCACTGTACCAAATCTCTTTTTTAATTCTTCCAATATTAAATTTTTGGTTGCAGCACCGACATCTGTTTCCGTCTTCATTGTACTGTATGTTTTCAAAAGACAGGAAACTATTGGTATAATTTTGCTTGACGTTACAAATTTCTCTACGGATATTTCTTTCGTCACAGCTTCCATAGGTTTTAAAATATTTATAAGATCTTTAATACCATCCAGTTGACTGGCTGTTAACATAGGTGGAGCTTTCGGGTAATTGAGTAATATCGGGGCAAGTAGCTCAGATAACTTTACAAACCGAACTAGCTGATAGTAAATTGAATTCCATCGTGTGCAAACTGACTGAATCAATTTGAGTGGTACTGCTATTTCATTTTGCGCTTTACGAAGAGCATCAGATACATTTACATTTTGTTTACAGTATCTAGTTATATCCTTTACAGTATTTAGTAACTGTTTGGCATTTTCAATACCAGCTTTTTCTTCAAAAGGTTTTTGAGCTACTAAATTCAAAGTGTGGGCGAAACACCATAAGTGTTTTTGTTTTCCAAATGCAATTGTTACGGCCTTGACGATATTCGCACCATTATCAGTAACAACTGCTGCAACTTTTTCTGGGGTTATACCCCATTTTTCAGTCATTTTTATTAATATTTGACATAAATAATCAGAATTATGGGGCTCAGTTAAATGGGACACACCAAAATTTATACTAATCAGCTCACTTTCATGTATAAAATGTCCAGTTAAACCCATGTAGCTTCTAGTATTATGTGTATCTGTCCATATATCCGTAGTTAAACATATTGACTCTACTTCTAAGAGCTTTTCTCTAAATTGCAAAGAAAGAACATCATATTTGTCATCTATCATTTGTGTAATTGTCTGCCGTGAAGGAAGCTTATATAAAGGCACTGCTGTTTTCATTAAGTATGTGAAACCTTCTTTTTCAACTGTATTTAATGGCAACGTATCCTTGCAAATCATTAACATGATAGCATTATTTAGTTGTCCATACTTCTTTCCGTTTACTGGAAAAAAAATCAAAAATATACATTATCACCGCTCATAAATATACCATGACCATAATCAGCAAAGTAGGTAATTCATTACATGGATAACAAAAATTCTCACCACTAAATGCTTTAATATTATCAACACATGAATCCATAGTTAGCTGATTAAGTTTTGAGTTTTTCAGTGATACTGATGATGAAGCTATACTTTCTAAGTCAGAATCATAGTACTCTTTTGAACTGGTTAAACTCAAAGCATCATTTATGCCAAATTTTTCCTTTGATGTCGACGTAGTAGCAATATCTTCATTTGTCTGAAAAGGATTATGTTTTTGTATTCTATTATTATTTCAAATTACAAAATAAATACAATAAAAGGATAAAAAATGCAAGAATATACAATTTCCAAACAAGCATGCATTAATAAAAAAGGAATAATTATGTTGTATTGTAAGGAAAAGGTACGGGTACACACTCCAGTTTTTTTTTTGTCGTCACCAATACCAATATCATCATTTGCCACCACCAGTTTTCGTTGACTTACGGACTTAATAGATGGATGTCTTCGTAGTAAATGGTTGCGTAAGTTTGTTGTATTCCCGCATGTTTTAACTTCGATATGACAATACTTGCATACGCCACTTGATCCCTTTTTTACAAAATGATACCATGTATCACTTTTAGTTGACATTTTAGGCTAAAAAGAATAACAATACTTTAACAAAAATGCAAACTGCAACGCAAACGCACATTTCTCGATAAATTGATTACAATCAATCTAATCACTTACTATTTTTCAAATTAAAATAAATGCTGTATGAATTTATGAATGAACACGATATTATTTATCCACAGTATATTTTTGCTATGTAAGCTCACTCAACTCACAAGATTATATAGGTTAGGTTTTTGACAGCCGGAATCAGCCGGATAGAAAAATAAAATGTTTTTTTTTTTTTTTTTTTTTACGTAAGTAACGCCACCTTTGGAAGCGTTCATAAATATTTATTACTCTATGACGCGTTCAAATTATTGACCAAGTACTACCAGTTGCTTTTGCGCCCGACAACAGCAAAAAATTAAAAAAACTACCGTCCGATTCGGAGGGTCCGATTTGGGAGGTTTGTGAATCGATTCATTGAATCGACGTAGGGTTCAAAATCGATCTGAAAAATCAATTATATTACTCTAAATAATCGATTTTTCGATTAATCGATTTTAAATCGACATGCCTACGCCCAACAAAAGATTAGAGAAATCAAAGGAAGAATACTCTTACGACTGTCCTTACCAAGAGTTGATAGGATGTCTGATGTTTCTTGCTGTAAGCACTAGGCCAGATATTGCATTCACGGTGAGTTACTTAAGTCAGTTTAACACCAAGTATGATGAAAGTCATTGGAAATGTGCTAAACAATGCTTAAAGTATTTGATAGCAACTAAAGACTTAGGTATAACTTACAGAAAGAATACGGATTGGATACTTCGTGGGTATTCTGATGCTGACTGGGCAAATTGTACCGAAGATAGACGGTCATATACGGGATATTATTTTAGTATCGCGGGGGGACCAGTTACATGGGAAGCGCGTAAGCAGCCGACCGTAGCTCTATTATCTGCTGAAGCAGAATACATGGCCCTTGCCAGCGCTGTCAAGGAGGCTTGTTTCTTGAGGCGTTTATACGCTGAACTATCAGGTGAGCTTCACAAAGTTGTTTTGTATTCTGACAGTCAAAGTGCACTTACGTTAGCCGCCAATCCTGTCCACAATCGCACAAAACATATTGATGTTAAGTTTCACTTTATTCGTGAAAAGGTCAATGATGGAACGGTTACGTTACGTTTCTTATCGACGGATAAATTACCGGCTGACATACTGACCAAGCCTTTAGGGCGCATCAAACATAAAACCTGCCTAGATGGCATGGGCATAACATAAATTGATATCGACTGCAATTGTAACTTAAGTTTTGTTGTATTGTAGTGTAATTTATGTTTTAGTTTTATTTTAATTTGTCTATGCTATTATGTTGTTTCTTTTTATTGCGAATGTGCTACTACCTTGTTTATTGCTTTTCCGAATTTAGATTATGGGGGCGTATGTTGTATACTGGCTGGCATATATGTAAAACTACATGTTAATCAAAATTCTTACGATGTTCTATGTCACGATAGACATTAAGGTTTATTGACTTGGTTTTCAAATATATTCTTGTACACACGCATTTATAAGTTATCTTTATCAAATAATATTATAACAACAGTATTAACATCATTTGGATCAAAATTAACTTCGACGCTATTATTTTGATGGGCATTTAACTGACTTTCTGGAACACTTGGTGTTTGTGATGATATAGTTGAATTTTCTGTTCTGTAGGCTGGCATATTCAAAGATGTTTCAGCCGGTACATACACGTAACAGTTTCTATTTAGGTTTCCTAGTTCAGCCTCAAAAATAGCATCATTTATAATTTTTTCAAAAAAATTCTTTGATTATTAGGCATGCTTCTAAGTTTATGAGCTATGTTTCGCCCAAATACATCATGTCTGTCTTCTTTTGATTCAGTCAATCGTTTTCCTATAGAAGATATTGCTTTGTCCACTTCACTTGTGCCTCGCTTTCTTGGTGGTAAAGCTCTTGTGCTAGATGACCCCCTTCCATCTTCATTTGATGATGAATGAGGATTCACTAAATTAGAGTTACCAGAAGTTGAAGGATCATCAGCATTTGATCCTGTATCTGAAAATCCGGTTTGTGATACGGTCTCGCTGTTGTTACCCTAAAAATAATAATAATTGGTTTCAGATCCCAAAGACACAGGAAGAATGGAAACTAATAGCACAGGAATTTGAAGAGAAATGGAACTTTCCCCATTGCCTAGGTGCAGTGGATGGCAAGCATGTGCGGATTATTCCACCAGAAGAACACGGTTCCTATTATTATAATTACAAAGGATTTCATAGTATGGTTTTGATGGCAGTTGTAAATGCTAATTATGAGTTTATAATTTCCGAATTTGGCGTGAATGGGAGAATTTCTGACGGAGGAGTTATAGAACGAACAACATTTTACAATAAAATGAAAGATAATACATTACACATTCCGGACATTAATCTTCTCAGTGGTTCAGATAAAATGCTAAATTACGTGTTTACAGGTGATGAAGCGTTTGCTTTAACGCCAAATTTTTAAAACCATTTAATCAAAGAGAATTAACACATGAACGTAAAATATATAATTACCGTCTGACAAGGGCCACAAGAGTCGTAGAGAATGCGTTCGGTATTTTAGCTAATAGATTCAAAATATTTCATACCAGTATTAATTTAAAACTAGAGACTATAGATATCATTGTCATGACATGTTGTGCACTCCATAACTTTTTGAGAAGAAAATATGCTTCAACATATACTCCTATTGGAAGCTTGGATGATGACAATCAGGACGGTTTAATAACAGATGCTTCTAATTTAGTTGATGTACAGAGAGGGCATTATAGGAGTATTTCCAGAGACGCTAAGCAGACAAGGGATCAATTTTTACATTATTTTAACAATGAAGGTAGTGTACCATGGCAAGACAGTTTGGTGTAATAAAATAACATAATATACTTTCACGGTCGAGGTTGTTGTTCAAATATTATAAACGGAGACATTGTTTAATAAATAAGTTTTTAAACTATTCATGACTTTCAATTGAAAACCTAGTCACAGGTCGCCCTAAACTATAATTGCCAATTAGCGCCTTCCACTCTAGAATTCATCTGCCTCAACGGCCGTTCTTCTATTGAAATAATATTATAGACACAATCATTATTTACCTCAGATTCCAAGTACCCAAAATTAGATAATGTGTTCCGAGCAGTTTCTTGGTCATGAACAAAATCTAATAACTCATAGTACCATAAGGATGGCTGGTAGATGTCGTCTGTGCTGGCACCAGACTTAAGAGAATCCTTAACTTACTTCTTTTCTTTGCGACGAGAACTTCTCAAAGAATTATTTTTTTTTTGTCACCATATCTCTTGTTGCATTCGGCTCCACCTGCATTGCAATCAATACATTATTGAATTTAAAGATATAGGTACTGTACAATAATAAAAGATATGTAGGTATACCTACTATAACAATACTCGTTATTTCTGTAGGTAAGTAAGTACCTACGCTACGCTGCATCGGGTAACACTAGTTGTAAATTCAACATACAGCCACCCAGCACATTTTTGAGGATGAACGAACGATGAATGAACCATCTTTGATGGTTTCGGTTTGTATGATACCAGTGTCAAAGGGCCGTCATAGCAGAACATCGATGACTCAACCGGTCGCGATCTGGTGTTTTTGAGTTGTTCAGGAATCTCCCTTTTATTCAAGCGTATGGTACCGACTAATGTTAATTTGTGTGGTTCCATAAGTAAGATTTTAGCTAAGGCAACGGAAGTAAACCAGTTGTCACACGTTATATTCCTACAGCTTCCATGTACAGCCTTTGACAGTTCTTTTACGTTATACTCGCCTTGAGGCAAACCGTTGGTCTTGGTCGCTTTTCCAATGTAGGGCATAGCACTCACCATATATTTAGTACCACTGTCACACTTCATGGGAATTTTGATACCATATTTATTAGGCTTATTTGGTATATACTTTCGAAACGGACAGCGTCCTCTAAATGCAAGCAATTGTTCGTCAATAGTCAAATGAAGCCCAGGATTGTAATTATTTTAGCTGTGTACTCAATAGATCCCACACTTTTCTGGCTGGGATAATTGGATCTTCAGCTCTCAAAGCTGAACGTTTTGTCTTATCATCCATTCGTAAACACCGTATCAAAAAATCGAATTTGTCCCGACTCATGACAGAAACATAACGGGTACCTGAAAATGTGGAATCGAACAATTCTTCAGTCGAAAGGTGGTTATCCTTCATTACTGCTGACAAAACCAAAATACCAACTGAAGCTTTAATTTCTATATCAACAGTATCTTTTAATGTGGCACTAAAGGTATAACTTCTCTCTTGATTTTCCGGAATAGCTATATTTGGTTTCCATTTCTTTACGCTTTGCATATATTTCTGCATTATTCGACTGCCCTATCTCCTTTACTATTTCATCAGTTATAAATAGTTGGAAACATAAAATAGGCTCAAAAATATTTATACATACGAGAGTTGGTCCTCTTGATGTTCGCACAATATTTACAGTAGAGGTTCTTATTCTGCTTTGACTTTTGTTTCTAGACCAGCAATGTTGATTTTTCTGTGTGTTTTTGCAATGTAGATTTTCTGATCTGTTTTGGGATAATTATTCGCCAGTTTGTGGTAGACATTTCAGGGTTGCTCAGTGATGATGATGGGGCAATAGGCGGCTGCACGGTGTCGGATATCAAATCTGTCATTTTTGATGAAACTTCATCGATCACTTCATCATCAACATCACTCTGAATATCATCTTCAATCACCTCATCTACTGTTTTACTGCCACTCTCTAAAGGTGTCTCGTTATCACTGGCCTCTAATGCTTCCTCAATCTCACCAACAGCTAAGGGGACTTAGCCATTGTGGAGAGATGTAGAATTACCTAGAAATAATGAATCACACTGATTAGCGTCAAATAAACAATTATAAGGACAAGTGCTAAAATTACACAAAGGATAATCACACGTCCTCCAGACGCACGGTGTAGGTATAACTTTACGTTTAACACACTTATCGTGGTGAAACAGGCGCCCCGCGCATGCTCCGCTCGGCTACTGAGTTGACTAAAACGCGCACCGCGTTTCGCTGCGAAATGAAAAAGAGAGCAATATTGGTGTCTCGCTTCCGTCTCGGAGACGTAGATTATCTTCCTAGGGTTAAAGAGATGCCCACACGTTAGGCTTTAGGCAGGCATTGGGAATTGAAACAAGATGGATGACGACGTAGAAGTTATTGCAGCTGCCGCTATTTATTTAATGAGCGCTTATAATTATTATTATGTCAGTGTATACCGCACTAAATTTGTTAAAAAGAAAAGACAAAAAATAAGGTGGTGGATGTTGAGTATTTACAAAAATAGAACAAGGTATGTATAGTTTTGTTATGTACCTAGGTATCTACTTTTTTTTATTCTAGCTTGTAATTTTGTTTAATTGTTTTTTTTTACAGAAATAGTATGGAAAATCAGCTATTTGAGCTTCTTCAAGAACCTGGATCAAAGGAATTTCAAAATTTCGTTCGAATGTCGAATAGCGATTTTGAACATTTACTCCAGAAAATCTCTCCAGCCATGAGCAAACAAGATACCGACTTCAGAGAGAGTATACCAGCTAAGATTCGACTTGCCGTGACACTAAGATATCTAGCAACTGGAGACAGTTACAGAAGTTTACATTACACCTTTAATATATACAGACAATTAATATCTCAAATAATTCCTGAAGTTTGTCAAGCTCTCATTGATGTTTTGAAGGATACTGTTAAGGTATGTAAATTAAACGTCACATATTACATATTTTTTTATTACAAAGAAAGGAGACATTTAGACACATAAAAAAAACTTAGGAAAGGCAGAAATACACTCAAAATCAATTTATGGAATGTTGTCTCTTGATCACTTGTTTATTGCTTTTAAAATGCTTCTTGTAAGATTGGTTTAAGTCGTGCTGAATCAAGGACTTCATCAGATAAAACTTGGACTTGGTTATTTTGTTGGTCGGTTATTCTGGTGAGGAAAATGTCATGCTTTGAGCAAATATATTATTTTGCTCTGGCACATGTAATATTGGATAGATTTGAGATGAAAATGATCATTGTGGTATTCGTACAGGAATAACATAGAATGTTTGAGAGGAAGAAGGACGGTGCATTACAGCCGGTGATGTACTATCAAAAGAACCAGTATAGCTCATTGCACTCAAGGATGAAGTAGGACGTTGTTTGAGGCTATTTCTAATTCTTTTTGTCAACGATTCATCCAATTCAAACATTGCTTCCTGCTGCTCGATACCTGAGAAATATTTATTTATTTTAGAAGCTCTTAGTTTTACACATACTCGTATCTTCTTTTTGAGCAGATTAGTTGGTTAATACGGTATTGATAGTTTTTAATACGTCCTGCATTTGTTCGGTTGCTTTTTGAATATCAGGCGGGTTAGACGAACGACGCTTCGAAGCAGTTCTATTTGAGGGAGGTGGGAAACCTTGCCTAGTAAGATTTGAATAGCTCGAATGCTGTTCTTGTTCGTTTATGGCCTGACTAGCGTCAAGCTGCCCATCTGTTGAACTACTTTCTTCAGTTGCTTATTGTGTCTGAAAAAAAAATAAGCTAATATAAATACTTTGTTTTTCAGATTCCTACTGCAATGTGGCCGGTTCGGGGTGTAAATGATAAGTCTGACTGCGATCAAGAACTCATTTATTGGAGTACTGAATTCAGTTTATATATGAGGAGAGATGTGTGTGTTAGACATATTCGTACACACACTACACCTCCCCCCTAAAAAAAGAAAAAAAAGAATAGTAAAAGATAGTTTTTTTTTAACTAGTAAGTACTGTTTTTCCTAAAATTTCTGATAAAAGAAAGTAGTTGATTAAGTACTACATTTTCGTCCTAAACAAATTTCGAAGATTAAACAATTAACAAATATTATTTTTCAACACAAAATTTACTTATTTAAAATATTTGGAATATATAAATTCATATTTAAATTATTAGGTAGACACATTACAGATATTACGATAAAAACCAAATTATTTACTTTAAAATACAATGAAATATGAACATTATTATATTTTGAATACCAAATTATTGTGAAACAAAACATGTATGTATTACCTACTTATTACATATAATATAAAATTTATTTGATGCAAATGAAATCATAAAAAAAAATCTTAATTGTATTATAATAGAACACTTAAATTTAAATATATTTCAAATAATTTTACGTAATATATATTTTCCTAATTATTATAGATTTGCCAAGTTACAAATCACACACACTACCTTATACATAATTCTTGATAATGAAAATAAGCAAAGTAATTATTAAATTATTTTACTAATGTCACTGTTGCTAACAAACCAAACATTTTTAAACTTTCATATTATAAAATTCACATTAAATTACAAATACAAAAAAAGACATAATAATAATAGTATTATATTACTCTAGTACATTAAACATGTAATTTCAATTTATACTGGTATAAGTAGATTGCATTGCACAGAGTCATATTTCGTAATAATATTAAAAACTTTATATTTTCCCTTTAAAAAAAAAATTACTGTTTGCTTTTATTCAATAGTTGAGAAAAGAAAAGGTAACTAAATAAAATATGAACTTTTTTTTTTAAAATACTACTTTTATTTACATACATATTATTCTTCTGTCACAAATGAAACTTTGATATCAAGATTATTTTCGCTAACATACTTAAATGAAACTTTCATTATGTAATCATTCCTCACTTTAATTTTTCCCTTTCTTTCTTTCCTTCCTTCAAACCATTTCATCAAATTATAATCATTCATCATCTTCCTAATATAAATATCCTCAAACCTTTCTTGTTTATCACATAACCTCCTATTTTGTAATATTCCTATCTCTCAATATTCTCATCTAAATTATCCTGTGTCAATAACAATATTCCTATATATTTTCTTCACTTTAAATCCTACTCTTGCTCGTTATAAACTTCATTTTCATAATTACACTATCGGTACACAATACACATTTCACATCACCTACTAGGTACTCACATAATCATAATTCGCCCGGCGCCGGCGTACTTTCATTTTTATTTAACTCATCATTTCTTGGTACATATTTTATCATATTTATTTATAGTCGACTTCATTAACGTAACACATAATATAAAAATGGACAACTTCCATTTCGACTGTGCCATTTGGGCTGTGCCATTTGGGCTGTGCCCACAGCCTAATCATTGATGGGGTCAGTTTTAAGTCTCTAGACTCCAACTTATCTCACAGAGGAAATCTCGTTCGCACCATGATCGAATGGAAGGATCTGACACCCCACGTATGTACCATTTTATTAATAGGGTCATGAATTAAGACACATACTAATTTGGTCTCCAAACAGGATTCAAAGGGGAATCTCGTTCACACCTTGATGCAACTGAAGGACCTGATCCCTATAGTACCTCTCCTTTAATGTGTACCGCATAATCGAGCTTTTATCTTAACCATTTCAGTCCAAAACCTATCAAATAACCTAACAATCCTAAATTGAATATAAGGTAAATAAAAGATTCATCGCTCTTGGGTGATCAATCCAATCGCATGTGAAACTTTATAAATCATATATTCCCTAACTTCTATAAATAAATCTTTATCATCATTCCATATCCAAAATAAAATAACGCATCACATTACCTATTCCTAAACCATGCTGTACCTAATTGCAAACAAAAAGCTACAAAAAGATTTTTAATACAGCTACGACTTCATTAACCTACCTATTCCTTCGATTTATTTCTAATCATTGACTAATCTTTCAAACTTTTCCTCCAACTTTTCCCTTTCAAACCACCTTTAAGTATAATTTCCACAAACATAAATATCTCAATCATGCATCAACATAAACTTCCACATCCAAAATTAATAAGTAAGTTCCTTAAAGTTTTTTTTCATTTAATACTCATTATCTTTTCCTATTAAAACAATGTTTTATATTACAGCTTAACCAGCGAACTCGTGTGATATTTTGTGACAAGATTAATATTACTGCTTCACCTAAATATCAACTTGCATAAATGCAGCTGCGCTACCTCTTTGTAATCTACCGATATCGAAATACAACACATTACATTCCAATACCTTGTTCGTTAGGTTTATCAAAACAATATGATTGCATCACTTCTAATTAGAAATTTGTTTACTACCGATACTTATTGAATTGCGTAGATATTAAAACTTTAAACTCGAACAAGTGAATAAAATTACAAATTCAGGAAAAAAAAATAGAATAAGAACATTATTAGTTAAAATCAAATATATTTTCAATAGTACCAAAATAGCTATACTTAAGTGATTAGGTATCACTTTTTTCGATCATGAATTCCTAAAAGAAACTAAAGTGAATTTTCGAATTTCCCTGGAAAATATATACCTACTAAAATGAAGACAAAGGATAGTCGTTTAGCTAATTTACCTAATTAGTTACGTTTAATTTTTTTTTTTATGTTTTCCAAATCTATTGAAAAATAGTTTAATATAATACGTCATAATGAAAAATAGTATTGAATTTCATATCAAATATAATTTACTTATTTACTTTTTTAAAAATTCTACCTAGATTTTGTTGTCAATAGTGTTCTGAAAAATAAAAAAAAATATACCTATCCATGCCGTTTGTAACCTTATGAAATCATTTATATGAAAATTTTATTTATACTATACACTAATTAATTTACGACAAAATAAAATCACTCAAACGGTATTTAAATTCTTTTGTCTTAACAAAAATGATACCTATTTAGTTCGTTGCTACAATATCACACGTGTTGCTATGTCAGCAATTTCGATGTCGTTTACATTTAATGCTATGTATATATCAATTACGAAATCCAAACTTTGTACCTTACATGAAGCTAATTAAATGACATCGATAAAATAATTATTTATAAAAATGTATTTAAGAATAGGGAATTCGCAAATTACTTTCTTTTACTTATACCGACAAAATTGATCTTTAGAATCACGAAAAAAAATAACCATTGGGTATTATAATAAAATTATAAAATCAATTTAAAATAATCACAACTTTATAAATGCAAAATAAGAGTTACCTTTATCAAGGATCGAACTCCGGAAAACTTACTGTAAAATAAAATAAAAACAAAAATAAATACCAAAACAATCTAAAAATCTGTCATGGACGAGGAAATAATCTGTGCAATCAATCGTACCTATATATAAATGAGAAACTAAGTTACATAAATCAATAAAAACAAGCCGTAAAACGTTATCAACTTTTAGAAATCATATTTCCTTATGGAAATATTTATTACGCCTTAACATGTTTAAAAAAAGAGTAAATACTTAATAAAAACTTAATCAATACAAAATAAATTCTTCAAAACTTTTAAAGTAAAACCGTAACAAAAATATATGAGTAATAATTAATTTCCAAAAAACAAAAATTTTTAATTAAACTCTATCCACAAGTATGTTAAAATTTCAATATTAGTCTCTTAAAGAGAGTGGGAAAAAAAAATTTCAATATTATAATCAAACCACAAAATGTTTAGAAGTAATTTTAAGTTGTGTCCGAAGTCCTCTGGTTGGCTACTTTCCGTTGGGTAACTCTTCAGCTCCCTGCTGCATCGACCTCCTTTGACACCATCATCTGCCGGCTGGTCCACATCCGACACCATCGTCTCCCGGCACCCTGCTTTTCATTTCCAACCTCATCAGCATCATAGCAGCAACACAGTACGCGGCAACGAATAATTGTTTCACATTTATTAATTTAGAGTTTAAGTTAATTGTTCATAAAATCATTTTTCCATCTCGGGATTTGAAGAATTTATTTAAGTATTATCAATTGATAGGTTAACATTATATTATAGTTCATATTTATGTAAAGTACTAAACTTTTATATATTTCACCCACATCACTTTAATTGTCCAAAAAAATATTTAAATATTTTTAACATTTTTTTCATAAAATAACCGTCTGCGCAGCGCCGCCGATAGGCAGCACTGGCAGGGTCGCCATGCAATGTGGCCGGTTCGGGGTGTAAATGATAAGTCTGACTGCGATCAAGAACTCATTTATTGGAGTACTGAATTCAGTTTATATATGAGGAGAGATGTGTGTGTTAGACATATTCGTACACACACTACACTACGTTTCCAGAGGAGTGGCTTATTGTTGCCAGTCGATTCAGATTTCCGCATTGTGTAGGGGCACTAGATGGGAAACATATTAAAATACAAAGTCCCCCTAAATCTGTTTCACAATATTACAATTACAAAGGAGACTTCAGTATTGTTCTTTTAGGTCTAGTTGACAGAAATTAGTGTTTTTTATTTGCTGATGTAGGTGCTCAAGGCCGAATAAGTGATGCTGGTGTTTTAAGACTATGGAAAAAAAATATTGATAGAAGTATTAATTTCCCTCCAACTTGCCCACTACCAGACACAGATATAGAATTCCCATATGTTATATTGGGTGATGGTGCATTTGCTCTTCATACAAATAAATCATTAACACGTTCACTGCGGCTCACCCACAATCGGCCTTTTTATCAGGCCGATTGTGGGTGAACCGCAGTGAACCTGTTAAAACCATACCCTGGAAATCACGAGACAGGCACCTCCGAAAGAATTTTGAACCAAATATTATCTGGCTCTCGCTTCGTTGTTGAAAACACGTATGGTATTATGGCAAGCGTATTCAGAGTATTTAAAAAGCCAATAGCTCTAGAAGTTGAAAAGGCATCTTTTGTAACAATTACATGCGTTCTATTACATAATTTTCTGAGAACTAGCAGCACATCTCTCCGAGATGTGCTATAGCACATCTCGGAATATCTACAGTCCGAGACGAGCGCTGGATATATATGAAAATGGAGAGTTAGTCCCACCGGGCTCTTGGAGACAAAGAGGTCATTCTGGATTATTTCCTTTACAAGTTGTACCCCGTAGAACTCCAAGAAATGCAATAGAAGTGAGATCAATTTCACAAATTTTTTGTTTCAAAACAGGAATGAATACTTTGCATAGACACTTTTTTAGACCATCTAAAACAAAAACCAAAGAATGTAGTATTATAAGGTATTGTGTTCTCTGTCTAAATTGTTTTAGTAGTCCATATGAATAAACGAATAATTACACAGGTCTACAAAAAATTTTTTTTTTTATGTAACATGAATAATTTTTACTTTTTCCTATTATTTTTTACGTGCTGAATTCGAAAATAATACAAAAAAACATCTACCACGTCTGGTTTTTTTGTAATAGAGACACTGGCAATAGAGTGGTAAATATAGGAAAAATAACACCACAAATTTTATAAGAACAAAATTTTTTAATATAGGGTAAGTCCGGGAGAGATGGCCATAGTTTTTATGAGACGCTATAAAAATCAAACTAGTGATATTTCTTCTTAAATCTTTATTTTAAATCAGTCTTTAATCATTTAACCATAAAAAAACACAACGTAATCAACAAATTCTAATCAAATAAATTTATAAAAAAATCACAACTAGAAGTCTCGATTGGCCATCTCTCCCGAGTTATCCGGGAGAGATGGCCATGGTAGTAGGGGGAAGATGGCCAGTACTTTACTTTATTTTTTTTGTATTTTTCTGCTTCTCTTCTCTGTTCTTCTTATGGCCACACTTTGAGCACATATGGTTAAACTCAGTACAGTTTTCGTGAACCCAAAATGAACAAATTACACATTGCAACCAATCTTCAATAAGTTGGGTAGTGTAATAATTCTCCCCACATCCAGCACAGTTGTCTTGTTCATTTTCAGTATCGTCATCTGAGTCGCAGTATATGGGCTCTTCTCCATCTTCACTACTTTCTGAGATCTTACGAACTGCCTTTCGCTTTATAGCTATCATAGTTTTATCAGTCTTATTTTCACTTTTTCTCACTATTTTTTCTTTTTTAATTTTTGACTTCTCTTCTTTGGCATATTTTTGCTGATCTTTGGATTTTCTTATCTCTATGTGAGATTTGGAAGTTAAAAGAGTACCCAACTGCTTCGACCTTTTTCTTGCTTCAAAAAATTTATGTGGTATTGGAGAAATTTCTTTCAGGATTTGAGATGGTGTCAATTCTGTATCAGGTTTCTTCATGTCATCTTGGTTAGAAACAGTTGTTGTTCTTTTTGTTTTGCAGGGTTTCGTTAGTTCTTGACAAACTTGAGTATTTTCTTTAAAAGAATTAGTTAATATTAGGTCATGCTCAGATTCAATCGATTGATTACTGCGGGTTATTGTTTGTAAAATGGATGACGTTTTAGAAGTACTTGGTTCATTCGTAGACGTATTTTTGTCAGAAGATAGGAGTACTGGATCAATAAAAGGCGATATTTTAGATAAACTTGGTATTACTTCTGAGTTTTGACATACGGTTAGATTAGATGTTATGTCTACCGAGCTGGTAAGAAATGCATATTCTGGTATTGCAGTTGGGTTAAAAGGGAATACTCCCGTTGCTTTAAAGCCTGCTATAGCATTCTCAGCAGAGGCAACTTTTACCCAAGCGTTTTTCAGTAATGTGCCGAAAGATAGTCTTGAGATTCGCCGATTGGGATTTTGTTTCATCCAAAGTCTGCATTGTTCGTAAAAATGACTTTTCAGAGATTTAAATACGGATCTATCTAAAGGTTGCAAATAATGTGACGTGTGACTTGGAATGGATAACAATATAACATCATTAGCGACTGCATATTCTAACATTTCAACTGAATTACAATGGGTAGAATGACCATCTAATAGCAGCAAGACTCTGCCCGATGGTTTCCTTGGCACGAAGTGGGTTTTAAGCCACTCTAAAAACAGTAAAGATGTTATGTAAGCCGACTTTTCTGACATAAAAACTTGGGAACCTGGAGGCATGCCGTCTGAGAATTCAGCTTTTTTATTTTTACCTTTAAAAATGCATGCAGGTGGCAAAAAAGTGCCTTCGGCATTGCAACATCCAATCACAGTAATAGTTTCTCCTTTCTCAGTGGAAGTTATCGTAGATACAGCTTTAGATCCCTTTTTAGCTAATACATGTCCAGGACGATTATTTAATTGCAAACCCGATTCATCCATATTAAAAATACAGTTCGGTTTACCTATAAGATCATTATCAGTCAAAACCTGTTCCAATAACTTGAAATAAGCATCAACTTCTACTCTGTTCAAAGCTTGAGATCTAGCCAATGAAACTCCTTCAGACTTTCGTAGTGTAATATCAGAATTTCTTTTCAAAAACATTTGCATCCAATCGTAGCCAGCTTTTTCAAATTTTTTGTTAAATCTATGTGATATGTTCAGTCGTTCTACAAAATGAAATGCAATTGTTCTGACATCATCAATAGTCAACGGGAATCCTTTACTTTGCATGGTTTTTATATGAGCAACAAGTTTTTGTTCATTTTCTACCCCCAGCATAGAAGATGGCCCCATAGGTCCCTTTTTATCATTGTTATTTTTGTATCTTCGTTCTATTGTTTTTCGTGGGATGTCATAAGTTTTTGATGCAGAGTAGATAGTCATTTCTCCATTTTTAACAGATTGTATGGCCGCCTTGAGTGATTCTTCCGTCCAATTGCCACGCGTTGAAAATGCTTTTCGCTTGTAAACATTTGGCATCTGCAATAAAATAGTAAAAATTTAAATGAAGCATACTAAATAAAATTAATAAAGAGGCCATCTTCACCGGACCTTACGTGGCCATCTCTCCTCAATTGACCGGGAGAGATGGCCATATCAATATAAAAATAAACGACTAGCCATAGAGTAAAGTTTTGAGGTTAGAACACAGTACACCGATCATACCAAACATGATAAAACATAATATGTACAAGTATCAATTAAAAATTTTTTACCACGAGGTAAGGTATAAACCCAGTAAAAAGTTTTACTACTATTAAAAACAAATAAACCTTTTTTTACTTACTTTTTGATTTAATTTCACTTTAACTTTGCACGTGCTGCTAGTTGCCTCTGCTGCCAGAAGCAAACTAAGTGTAAACTAGCGTCATCTAGGTCTAAGTTCCGAAAATAATTGAACTGGCCATCTCTCACTTGCGGCCATCTCCCCCGGACTTACCCTAATTGTACACAATAATTTTTTTCTGTTACAAACAACTTAAACACATTATTTTACCTATGAACATCTTTGAAATACTTTAGTATATTACAGTTCATTCATGTATTTTTTATTTTTTTCTTTTATGCGGAGTGGCATCTTCCATCTTCAAAAACCAACAGTAAACTCCGAGCATTGCAGGATCCCAGCGGCCTTGGTATCTCGTTTCAATAGTTGCTATATCCTGGTGGAATCTCTCACCTTGTTCATCACTTATAGCTCCAAGATTCTCCGGGAAAAAGTTGATATGCGAGTGAAGGAAGTGAATTTTAAGGGACATTCGGCAGCCCATAGCTCTGTTGGTTTTTAAAAGGTTAAGTACTAAACTCTTGTAGTTATTTTCTCTGTTGTTGCCAAGAAACCCTTTAACCACTTTTACAAATGCTCTCCAAGCTGCCAATTCTTTTTTGTTTAGCCTTTTTTCAAACTCAGCATCACGTATGACCTTTCTGATGTCAGGTCCAGTGAAAACACCTTCTTTTATTTTCGCTTCACTAAGTTTTGGGAAAAGTTCCGACAAGTACTTAAAACTGGATCCCTCTCTGTCCATGCCTTTTACGAAGTTTTTTATAAGACCCAATTTAATATGCAGAGGAGGAAGTAGCACGTTTTTAGGATCAACCAAAGGGTCGTTTAACACATTTTGTTCTCCTGGAGTATATGATTTTCTTAGCGGCCATGATTGTTTAACAAAGTGCTGTTTTTGGTCCGTGCTGTCCCATAAGCACAAAAAACAATACTTTGTAAAGCCACCCTGAAGTCCCATTAATATAGCTATCACTTTCAAGTCACCACAAATTTGCCACTTAAAATCTTCATACTTGATTGCCCTTAGAACTGCACCCAAGTTGTCGTAAGCCTCCTTCATTGAAACAGAGTAAGCAACTGGAATTGACGGCTTTATATTTCCATTGTGGAGTAAAACAGCCTTGAGGCTAGACTTAGATGAATCAATAAAAAGTCGCCACTCTGTAGAAATATGAGATAGTCCAAGTTCATTCATTAGCCCCACAATGTCAAAACAAACACACATAGGCCCCTCAATTTTGAAAAATACAGAGAAATTAGCATTTCTCTTTCTAAAGGACGTTATGGTTGTGCCTTGTGCTAAAAGATTCCACTCTTGTAATCTTGAACCTAGTAGTTCAGACTGCTGCTTTGATAAGCCTAAATCACGGGCCAAATCATTGAGTTCATTTTGCTGGATAAGGTGAGGCTCACTAGATGGAGGAATATATGTAGGATCAATGGTATTCTCCAACAACTCTGCAGTTTCTGAATGTAAGTCTTCATTGTCATTTAGTTCTGGAATTACCAAATCTTCCCAGTTCAAAGGTGGAGTTGGAACGGGTAGGCCTTCACCGTGAGGAACAGGTTTAATAGCTGAAGGTACAGTCGGATAGTCAATGTTCTTCTTTTTCTTCTTTGAATAACCTTCAGTATTAGTAAGGCAAAAGTAGCAGTCATTAAAGTGATTAGTTGGTTCACGCCAAACCATAGGTACAGCAAACGGCATACTGCTTCGGTTACCCGTCAACCACTGAATAAGTGTTACGTGACAGCTCACGCAACTACTATGTGGCGCCCATTGTTTATTTTGGTCTCCTATTTTGCATCCAAAATACAACAAATATGCTTTTTTAACATCTTCATTCATATGCCTACCTTGAGATTTCAATACATAACGTCCACAAATATAACAAAACTTATTTGGCGAATTTATACAAACTCTTCGATGCTTTGATGCCATTTTCGCACAAAACTTTTAACGAAACCACGTATAACCTCACTTTACAAATGCAGCACTACACTGACAGTGACACAAGAACACATAAATAACATCAAACTGCCCCCCTCCCTCTTCTAGTGTTGCCAACTGTCTAGCTTCAAATAAAGAAATTATGTGATATTGTGGATTAAATATGATGGTACCATTATGTTGATAACATAAAAATGGGACGTGATAGTTAAATTTTAATAACTATTTCGTCATCAGGAAGGTAAACACATAATAAAAATGCTATTGGGATCTGTGTTACATAAACCTTGTAGACCCGTGTATTAATATTCAGGTATTTTAATTTATTGTTATTGTTATACTTACTTTAGTATTTAATTTACTGGAACACTCGTACACATCTCCACTAAATGACTCCATGACATTATAAAACACCCAAATGGGTTTGTAT
The DNA here is from genome assembly GCA_927399485.1 of Calamotropha paludella. Taxonomy (NCBI): domain Eukaryota; kingdom Metazoa; phylum Arthropoda; class Insecta; order Lepidoptera; family Crambidae; genus Calamotropha; species Calamotropha paludella. The sequence continues at coordinate 4,177,011 of OV656822.1, forward strand.
ACATTTTCTTCGCCATAACTAGAAGTTACTGAATTCTTCGTCTTCTTCAAATGTTGTCTAAATGTGGCCATTAAAGCCTCTTTCTTTTTCTTAAGCTCATGAATAGGAACCTCTATCTCTTTAGAAATACTTGCCCAAGCATCGTGCACCTGTATTCGCTCCGCAGAAACTGTAGCGCCAACTTGTTTTATCCCCTTTTAAGCAACAATTTTCTTTGGTTTTAGGACAGCAGTTACGCCTGTCTCATCTAGATTCCAGATTATGGATAGTGGCAAATTAGTTTTATTCAAAACATCACCAAATTTCTTGAAAAACTCATTCACATTGATTACAAAGTTCTAAAGCACGGGATTTACTTCTGCTCAACAGCTGTGTGGCTAATTTCACTTTCATGATCTCGTTTCCGAAGTTTATGTCACTTAGAAAGTTTATTGGCAAAATTTAAACCTTGTCTGCTTTGGAGTTGATTTAAAGCAATAATTAGATTCCATCTTATTTCTTTATTATTTTTGGCGAATATAACTATTTTTGCTTCGAAGGTATTACGAACCAATTTGATCATATGGCATGGGTCCAACATTACAGTTACCTCTATGCCACACTCCGGAGGTAAAAAGGTAGTTTTAAAGTTATTTGGTCTCTTGGAATCACAACCTTAAAGACTAGCAGCACTAGGTTACTAGGATAACCGTCGAATATAACCGCCATTGTGTCAGCACCAGAATCGTAACATTTACCTATACATGTATTAATTAAATTTGCCCGTGTTTCTGCAGATATTACTGGTAGTTAGAGTATGACATGCTCTCTTAATACATTTCTTGGGTGGTGGCATGTGATACGGGTCGTTACGTTCCCTAAAATATGGTTGAGCGAAGCGATGGCTGTATCATGCGTCATGCTCGTGAACGGGTGCTGCCTTGGCAAATGGGTCTGCTTTAACATTGACTAATAATAAACATACATCTTGTTGCTTTCTTAAATTTGTCGTTTATTCCCTGTATGTTATTGCAATGTTTAGGGATACTTACTTTAAACAAAAGATATATGTCGATAAGCCAGCAACAATTCAAGAGCTAAAGGATAAGATAATTCGGCACATTAACGGCATAGAACCTCAATTATGCCTCAGCTTCATCGAAAATTTGAAGCATCGGATGGAGGTGTGCCGCCGAGGTCGCGGCGACCTTTTGACCGATATTTTGTTCCTTACATAATCACCATACCAAATTATCATAATAAAGAGAAATTACTATAATTTCCTAAATAGTTTGTTTTAATCTAAATCAACATCGGCCCTAAAAATTTAACCACCTTTTATATTCATTCCATACTTAAAAGAAAGGGTATTCAACTACCAATCATATTATTTCTTGATGGCCACAAGTCGCATTTGACTATGGAGCTCAGCGAATTGTGTCGGGAAAACGGTATTATCGTAGTAGCTCTTGTCTCGACCACAACTCATATGTTACAACCTTTGGACGTTGGTGTATTTTATCCTTTAAAACGAACTAGCTGAGCTCGTTCACCTTTAATGAACCACGTGCATAAAAGTTACGTCACAAACCATGTGGGGTTTTTCAGACCCCAAGAATTAACAAGGCAAGGAATGCGTTATTTATTAATATCTGTTTATTTTAATTCTTTATTCTGGGGTAGTGATAAAACAAACTCAAACGGCATAGTCAACATTGTAATATTTTACAACTAAGAAACAAAACATAGTAATATTTTAGGAACTAAAACTAACTCTTCTTTGGCTCAACTTCCACAATATAAAAAACATAAAACTCTTATCATAAATCTTATTTTTTTTTAATTTGACATATAATTAGGTAAAAAAAACGAATATTCTAAAAATACAGTGTTTCATACTAAAATAACTACTAGTTTTTAGTCGACATCCCTCCACGTAGTTACGTGGGGTCTGTGGGATCCGAATGCGTTTGGCGTATGTCTGTTTACTGTGTCGGCGATACAATTACTAAACATTTGTCACCAAGCAGTTGAGCAACGTCGCAATTTCAGCCACTTAAAGTGTCGAAAAAGCTGCGCGAATTTTTAGAGCTACAAGAATTTTCGTGTCACCGGGGTCTGTTAAACCCCCTATGGGTCACGAAAAGATAAGAGGTGGCGTATTCAAAACATCGGCCGAGAAATCACAAAGTTTAATTTACCATTAGCTTCACAAAGTTTACTACTAGACAATAAAGCGAGTTTTGAAAGAAATGTGAAGGCAGGGTTTCAGACCTGTGGGTTATATCCATTTGGGGCTGATTTTGTAAATTTTAAAAGAATAGTGAAAAACACCAACATAAAAGCAAGCAACGATAACTACTTAAGACTTAATATTTCTGAATCCAGCTATATTTCATATCTGGAAAGTAAAATAGATCCAAACTTACTCAAAGAATTTTACACTACGTTCGAATCAGGCAAAGACTGGGACGGCGATAAGGAGGCATCAATGTTTTATGATACTTGGCTTGATTTTAAAAATTATAATACTACTACCTTATCGCGGGCTCACATTACACCTCGTGATTCTCAAAACGCTGTCAGCGAAACCCACTCACCATCGCTTCTTGATCAATCTGCTATTGATAATGTGTCTGACGCTCAAATTGAAACGATTCCCGCAATACCACTCTTTTGGAAAGTAGTACATTACAAGAAAGCGTACCGTCCACCTATCGTACCTGTGCTAAAGTCTCTCTATATGATCATCAAAAACTGCATGAAAATAGCTCTTCAAACATCTGTAATAAAGACGTTCAGAACGACGAGATCAAATGTTCTAATTTGCCTGTTGTCAGGCGAACGGCGAGAGATTTAGTAAAAGACTGTTTACTATATCCAGGGAAAGTAGTTCCTAAAAAGACAAGAAAGGCAATATCCCGTCCGTCATTACATCCAATATATGGCGAGACATCTTGAAGGCAGCCGAGAAAAAAGCTGACAAAAAGAACAAAAAGAAGAACATCAGAACTCATTCTCTTGTACACAGTTAATGGGGGCGCATATTGACCAGCAGCATTTACTGGAAGTAGGGTCGTTATATTATCTTTATTGCTATTTTTGGACGTGTCGTAAACACGCTTTCAGCTCACGCTGTCGTTTTCAGCTAAGACAAGACTGCCTTTTGGTGCCAGAAAGAAAGCAGTTTCATCACAATTCCAGTCTCGCAAAAGATCTTCAAAAATTTTAAGGTTTCTTCACCTTCACCCAATAACAATGAAACTTCTTTAAACCAGTTCCGAAATTTTTCCTCACTTATCAAGACATGAGCTTTATTGATATATTAAGCATGTTTTTGACTAAGGTCAGGATGCCTTGCCATAAACCCGTCGAACCAAAACCTGGAAGATCTATTATTAATAAAAGGTGTCTTAAGTTGTCCTTTTATGACTACTTTTTTAACTGATTCTAACAGACCTTCCTTATTGATTGTAAATCCAGCAAGCGCGCATTCTTTAATCCATAACACAATTTCTCTTTCTATTTCATTTGCAAGAACTGCCTGAGGTCCCACATGTCCAGATGTTTCTGGGGTTTTTCCAGAAAGTTTATGCTTCAAAGTAGTTCGAGGTACATTAAAGTCTCTTTTTGCAGTGCAACCGGCATTTAATTTCTGATTGCGTTCAACGCCTGTGTCACTTTGTGCGAAGAATATTAAATTAATTTTTTTTTACATCATCTGCTTTCTTTTTCTTCGAAAGCCTCAACATTTTGTTTTTCTGAAAATAGCGAAAACTATCGAAATACACTCTAAAAAGTCAAAACATGTGGCCACAATTGGGATTCCTATGTGCACCACTTTTGGCCAACTGTGTGGCCAAAGATGGTTAATCTTATAATTTAGGTTTTAGTGACACCTTTGCGTAACCTCGCTTTTTAAAAGCGTGGTGGTAAAATAAATTTAGTTCTATTGAGATAATATGTTTCTTATATAATATTAACATAAATATTAAAAAAACAAAGATTCCGAAAATAACAACTGATTACTCACCTTGTTTTCGCTAAGAATAATCAAAAATTCACGTCCGTCTATAAAAAGGGCGTATTACGTCACAGTGAAATTTGACACATTACAACTGCCACCGGTTAAAGTGTTGCTATATTTCAATATTTCAAAAACCGTGTACCATAATGTAACACAATTGTTTATTCCTTAATCGCACCGCTCTGAAGTCCTAAATGGCCAAAAAGGGGTCAGTGGCCAAAACCCGAGCATCTGCCCTATATACATACTATTTACATGTTTTTGTTGTTCTTATTCTGCATTGTAACCTGCAGCTGCTGCGACACTTTTTCTGCCTTCAGTTGACTTCGTTTGGCAGTCAGAATGTTCCCATCCGTAGAAAAAATTCGTTCGCAGGGAACAGATGTGGCCACTATATTCAATCTTTTCTGCATGTACATATACAGCAACGGGTATATGTAACGCCGTTCCTCCCACCACAGAAAAGGATCGCTCATTGTCTTTAATAGAGCCTCTTGTAAGTATTTTTCTACTTCCACAATACCAGCTGCTGTTGGGTTTCTAGGAGTGAGTTTTGCTACTTCGTGATCGAATTTCTCCCATATTGACGATGTGGACGTCGTCGAGGGCATAGATGTTGGTGGGTTCTGTGGTGGCACACTCTCCTGTGGTGTACGGCAAGAGCCAACTTTTAATCTTAATTGGCTCACTACCTTTTCGGCTGCACTTTTGCTGAAAAATCCTTTATCCTTAAAACGCGGATCCAATAATGTTCGCTTATGCTTCCGCGTGTAACGTGGAATGTTCAATGGCAGAAAACCTCCGTTTAAACTCCGTACGAAGTTTTTCCAGCTTTGAATGTATAGCAATGAATATTATTTAATGAATGGCCTGCTCTTGCTGCTCGCGTAAATGTCTGTTGATTGAAGTATACAGGATGCGGCACAAATTTGTGACACTAGCACGACCTTTGCTAGTGTCACATTTTTCGACAGTGACGTCATAAAACATTTTAAGAACAGGTATTGCCGCCTCAACAATATCCCAATCACCAGCACTGAGGCTTATTTCAGCCATTGTTACGGCAAGAGTTGCCGTATCGGCGTCTTTAACTTCCACCAACTGCCTTAACATATCATTAGTGGAACATTTAAGTAGCCCTGCATTTCACGTAGCCTTGAAAGCAAGGGCAGGGCCTTCCTCTTAAAATATTCTACAACTTGTTTGACCTTTGCCGTCGTCTCTGCAATCGGCACAAGTGCATTCTGGACGCAAAGATTTATTGTGTGGCGAAGTGGGCGAAGCACGCTGTATGACGCCAATTCCCGGCTCTAATTGCGGCGACCATATTGGCACCATTGTCACTGGCTATAGCCGTGACTTTGTCTAATATTGCCCATTCCTCCATTACATTTCTCATGTGGCCAGCAACATTGGCAGCAGTTGCCCTGTCAGGATACTGTACCCAACCTAGCATCGTCGCACGAAGCTGGGAGTGTTGTATGTAATGCGTTGTTATTGCTTTGAAGTGCTCATTGTTTAAAGACGTCCATCCGTCTGTTGTGAGGCATATGGCTAAAGCAGTGGCTATTATGGCTCTCGGCTTTAGCAATTCCCGATTGTACATTTGAGGTAACAGGTTCTCCGAGAGTGATTTTCTGGTAGGCAGCGAATATCAATCACATAGCATTGCCAATAGCTTTATGTAGTCAAAAGCAATATGTACAAACAGCAACACTCTTAACTGCCCCTTCAAGACCCAACAGACAGAAAGGTAGAAAGAGATGAAATTATTTTTCTCATGACAACTTCATAACAAAAACTAAAGTTTTTATGACATAATATCTTTGTGTGTGTGGTGTGTGTCTCTTGGCGCCAGAGAACTGTCACTGCTTGACGCAGAGAATTGACATGCCTGATGACGTGCTTTCAGTTGTTGCCGCTCTTCCAAAACAAAGAGCAACGGCAACGTCGCATGCTTTTGGATGAAATAATGATAAAATTTAATTTTAGTTATCCTGCATCCATAGACTTAGAAAGGTATAGATGCAGCAAGCAAATAATAATAAAGATTTCTTACACTTGCATTATAAAAAAATATTATTAATATTATATTACTCAAATAAAACATATACTAACTTAACAAATAAACAAATCGAATTAGCGCATAATTATTGTGATTTTTTATTACACAAACATTTGTCCTTACCGGGACTCTAACTCAAAATCTTTTCTGATTATAATTAGTGGGATCATTGCCAAACTCGACCTTATGTAGTTTGTCCTTAGCTCTTATTCCACCACGCATATGGTTTCCTCCGTTCCCAAAACTTTATCATTTCTGTTATTTAAAATATGAAGTAATAAATTTTCAGACATGCGGTAATTTATTCAATTCTACTCGAATTTTATATCTGTGACAGCGTGTCTTTTTCTGTTCAAAAACCTCGGTGTTCGAAATGCAAAGATTTTAAGGTGTTAAGGTTCAAATGTGTCTTGCTTTTAAATTTCAGGTTAACAAAATTGAAGAAAGTAAAAATTGCAATTTTTGTAGTGCAATATTAAATAATATTTTATTAAATATTCTTTTGCTATAATGTTAGAGCGCAAAGCTTGTAAATAATTTGTTCGCCAGTCTGACTAAAAGTAAAATAAAAAACCAAAACTTTTTTTGTAGCAATATATAATTATAAACTTTAAAAACCTTACTTACACAAAAGCACAAAGAAGATAGAATCGGCTTTTGTCTTCAATATTATAATTTTGATTGGACGGATAATATCGTAGTCCTGGTAATTTTAAAAACCAATACGCTTTTCAGTAAAAATATATTAATACCACTTTATAACAATGTTCAAACATTATTATGAAGAACCAACCGTTTGTGCGTTCTGCCTTTTAAAAATCGCTATCATAGGAAGTTAACTGGCACCAACAGTAATAAAAAACTGATGTTGTGTAAGTGACAATTTTCGGGCTGGTACGAGGGCGGCACTGAAAATTTGGGAATCAAGAAAGCGACACAAGCTTACTATTAAAAATGTATTTATTGCTTTTCGAAGTATTCTCCGCGAAATTTGACACATTTTTCCATACGATGGAACCAATCATTGAAGCAACCATTCCATTCGGAAGTTGGAGTCTCCAAAATGGCCGTTTTGTAGGCGTCCACGGCTTCTTGAGGTGATGAAAATCTTTGACCACGCAATTTATTCTTTATTTTAGGGTAAGTATAGTAATCATTAGGGCTTAGGTCGGGGCTGTACGGCAGATGGTCTAATAATTCTATGTTTTCTTGCTCCAAAAACTTTTTTGTTCTGTGCGCGGTGTGAGAACTCGCATTGTCGTGATGGAGGATGATGCGGCGGTTGCAGTTCTCTTTACGGAAATCAGAAAAGACCTGTGGCAAACAAATGCTAGCATACCATTCTGCATTAACCGTTATTTGTCCCTCAAGAGGAATAGTCACAACATGGCCGGATTTGGAGACAAACGTGATTACCATTTTTTTGGAACACTCCGTGAACGAACAATTTTTGTTGGCTTTAACTCATTTTCGAACACCTAAACTCATGACTGGTTTTTTGTTTCGGGTTCGTACCCGTATATCCAGGATTCGTCACCTGATACGATGTTGTATACAGCATTTGAGGATCCTTCGTGGAATCTTTCGAGTGTTCTGACGCACCTAGTAACGCGAGCCGCTTTTTGCTCTTCACAGTGCGAATGCGGTATCCATCGGGAAAACAAGTTTTTTACACCTAATTGTTCATGCAAGATTATTTGTATTTGACTCATGCCAATGTCAAAAGTTGCCTGAATTTCGCGGTATGTCACATGTCGATCTTCCTCAATCAGCTTACGCACAGCATCAAGGTTTTCTTGGGTGACTGCAGTTTTTGGACGACCTTGACGGGGAACATCACTGAGCTTGACACGTCCACGTTAAAATTCAGCAAACCAGCGATAAATTGTGGTTTTGGATGGGGCTTCATCACCAAATGCAGAAAGCTTCCGATCAACACACTGTTTTTGTGTTAAACCACGTTGAAAGTCATAATAAATCATCGCTCTTGATTTTTCTCGAGTCAATTCCATTTTCTCAACGACTAAGTTTGACAAGACCGAGAATCTTTTTTTTAAATAAATAAATGGTATTTGATTTTTGAAACCAAGGAGTTTTCAATTAAAAATATTTTAATATGACAGGAACAGTGGAAATATTCCATTCCCGATACTTTAAGTGCAGCCCTCGTATGTGATGGTGTGGGCCACCTTCATTTAACCTACGCCGCACTGTCTGCATTGATATCTAGCGACCGGAATGCAATTTGACAATGATTGTTCTGACATTACTCTTATTATTGAATTGAAACAATCCCACCTCTTTGATGCGAAACTCATTAGGGTCTTAGAAAAAAGTATTAGTTTCAGTTATTATGGTTCATTTCAAAACTTTGTAACGTTACACACACATCTACAATAAAAATGACATTTATGAAGACGTCATACATCTATTCTCACTTTCTTTCAAAAAGTTGGTAGTCACGTGACAGGGGCAGTTAAGGTTGTTGCTGTTTGTACATATCGCCTTATTTTGGTCCACTTGTAAAAAGTGGTTCCAAACAGCACATCTCTTCCTTGAAGACATTTCTGTTTGACCAAAGTTTCTTGATAGTAACAAAGCACTGCACTAAGTTTATACATACACACAATTTGAAGTAATTAAATACAATATCAAAGTTTATAAACACTAAACAAACAAACGGTTCGCAACAAAACAAGCAAACAAATGTTACAATTTTGTCGCGAACCGTTTGTTTACGTTAGTATGAGAAAGTCCGACTGAAATACATATTTGTTTATTTGTACATCATTTCACTGCCATTACAGGTGTGTCCCAATGCGACAGTGAAGCAATAATATTTAAATACAATATACATATACCTCATACAATTAAATTAAATCTTATACCTACTTAAAAACAATAATTAGTAATTCTTATAACTTATCATAAATAATGCTGCTCGTAAGAATTCACTCTGAGTACAGGTAAATATATCTATCTCGCTAGCAATAAGATTGAGAGTGGTAACGACGCGCGTCAGTGGAGCTTTGTTCAGAAGTTGGTCTGCCCGCGTGGCACTGCTAGCAGCGCCGGCCGGCGCCGCCGCCACACGTACCCGTCTGGGACCGCCAGAGCAATGCGCTCCAGTATATCGGCGTTATATACCTTTCCTCGAATTACCTTGAAAATATACAAGACCAGTGCGAGCTCCCTCCTAACCCTTAATTCTAGATAACCTTGGTAGGTTATCTGTAACCTGATAACCTGATCTGAATGTGTCTGGTCTGAATCTGATGTGGTTAGAAAGGGTACACCCCATACATCCTTTTGTATAGGTACCTCGTAAATTTGTTTTGCACTCTCTCGTGCTCATGCTCGTGACATTTATATCTTAATTAGATATTTGCCCAATTTCAATTTCCGCTTGACATATTTTTTTAGACGTATTTCTCGATGGGTATAATGTTGCCAGATATTAAACAACTTTATTGATTAATCGATATTAAAATCGTGATTTCGCTAAAAGTAAATTCAGATTTTTATCAGATTATATAAATAGTAAATTGCAATGTATCGGTAAGAGACATAAATATGGTAGAAAATCACTCGATCTTAAAACAAGTTTAGTAACCCGTGGTACTTTTTCTATCAGACGTATCACTACCGCCCCAGTCTGAATCTACATAGCCGCACACATCATTATTAAATTCACCACTTTTATAAGTTAATTTTAAATCAATAGTGCCTTTCAGATACCTTAAGACCCTTTTTAGACATTTCCAAAGTTCTTCGTTATTTTTATTTGTGTAATGCAGGGATGGGCCAAGTCCGGCCCGCGACAAGATTTAATCCGGCCCGCGATCACAACCCAACTGGCAAATTATCACACATTTTTTTAATAGGGAAATGTGAATACACATCTGTATTGCGAATGAGTATATGCATGTCACCTCTCCGACGCATCAAAGGATTACCACCTTAAGAACGTGTAACATACTTTCGTATTTCTCACCTCGAATTAATTGTATTTAATATTTTGTCGCCTTTGAACTCGTGCTGCGCGCGCGGACGTGTTGTCAATACCTTGCCGAACTCGTGCTGCGCGCGCGGACGTGTTGTCAATACCTTGCCGACAACCGAGGCGGCACCACTCAATAGCGGAAAAATATAAATAGCGGATTATTTATTTAAAATTTTTGTGGCCTTTGAACCTGCCGCTGCGCGCACTATTGTTAATAATCTACCGACAAAGGAGACGGCGCATCTCAATCGATTTAATATTGCATTTAGAGATAATTTTTGTGGAGTTTAAATAGCGGAGTCACTAATTTAATATAACATTACTATCGGAGCGCTTGTTTAATTCAGACGAACGCTTGGTGGAAGGTGCCTTTAATACAAATCACCTTTGTCGTAATAATAGTCTGTGATAATAGTTTGTATTACTCACGAATAAGTTTAAATTAAAATATCACCATGAACAGAAAAATAAAAGTTGACAGTGAGTGCCGATCATTTAAGGACGAATGGACCCAAAAATATTTTTTCATCTTGTTTCAAGGCCAAACCTTTGTGTCTTATTTGCAACGAAACTCGTTATCAAAGAGTTTAACATACAGCGCCACTTCAAAACAAAACATGGTTCTTTACTGTATGCTTTTATCAACGATGAAGAAGTCGAATCGTTATCAAAGCAGCTTCGAAGTCAGCAAGGTTTATTTATGCAACAGTAGGTTTCTATAAAAGCTATTACTAAAGTTGGCTACATGATCGCTCATAAAATTGCGAAATCCAATAAAACATTTGGTAAAGGCGAATTTGTAAAGGATTGTTTGCAAACTGTGGCTGATGTTTTATGCTGGGATAAAAATAAACTTTTTGAATCAATAAGTCTATCACGCCGTACCATAACTTCGAGAATTGAAAAAATTACGGACAATTTAAAATCACAACTTGTGGAGAAAATTAAAGGTTTTGTCGCTTTTTCAATAACCATGGACGAAAGTACAGACAGATCTGATACCACTCGGTTACTAATTTTTGTACGAGGTGTTGATAACAACTTTAACATTACTGAAGAATTGGCCATTTTACAATCTATGAAAGGTACTACCACCGGAAAGGATATTATTGCGAGTTTGAAAAATGTATTAACTCACTGAAATGCAGTGTTACAAAGTGTCAAACATCACGACAGATGGCGCTCCTTGTATGGTAGGTACAGATCAAGGATTTGTTGGTAGATTCATGAATGAACATCCAGACAACAATGTAATTTTTGTTTTAAAGTATTGTGTAAAGCTGCACTCCAAATGAATTTCGTACTTGATGTGGTCGTCAAACTCGTCAATACTATTCGAGCTCGTGGATTGGCACACAGACAATTTCAAGAATTTCTCAAATCTATAGAATCGGAAAACTCAGACTTGCTGTATCATAATAAGGTCCGATGGCTCAGTGTTGGAGAAGTATTTGAAAGAGTGTGGCAATTGAAAAATGAAATAATACAATCGAGAGCAATGAATCCGGGTCACTTAAAGAATGTTAAAAATCTCGGAAACTAAAAATGATAGGTTAATGCAATAAATTGTATTTAATAGACAATGTAATACTCCTTAAATGAAAGTAAAAAAAATATGAGTCACCATACATTTTACTAACACAAAATTACATAAAGAAAAAAACTGCTGATCTCTCCTTAAAACAAAAATAGGAAACATGAAATGTTTGAACTTTATTACGATTTTCTTGAATTTTAATACTTCGTATTGCCTCCTCGTGCTTCCATTACTGCGTTTACGCGGTTTGGCATGCTGTACACCAAGTTCCTTATACGATTTTGGGGAATATTCTCCCATTCCTCTGTGAGAGCAATTTTGAGCTCACGAAGCGTGATTGGGGGAGGGTTTCGTTGTTTTACGCATCTGCCTAGCTCGTCCCAAGAATGCTCGATCGGGTTGATATCCGGGCTGCGCGCTGGCCACTCCATACGAGTAATGTTCATCTCTTGAAGGTAGTCATTCACAATCCTACCTGTATGAGGTCGGGCATTGTCATGCATAAATATAGCATCCTCACCTAAATTGACCATAAATGGACCAACGTGATCATTGATGATTTCTTCCACATATCTTTCGCTAGTTAAAGAGCCGTTTTCTATGATCACCAGCTCTGTGCGACTTTCAGAAGAAATTCCGGCCCACACAAGTACAGACCCACCACCGTAGGCTACTTTTTCTTCGATGCATGCTTGCTTGAATCTTTCCCCTGGTCTTCGATACACTCTGTGTCTTCCATCGTGCTTGTAGAGCATAAATTTTGATTCGTCGGAGAACATAACTTTTGACCAATCTTCAATACTCCAATTTACGTGGCTCTGGGCATATCTTAGTCTTGAAATACGATGCCCACGCTCCAGTTTAGGGCCGTTTGCAGGTCTAAGGGGTTTTAAGTTAGATTCAGCAAGCCGACGTCTTACTGTCCATGCACTTGGGTTACTTCCTCCGAGGCGTCGAAACTGATTGGTGAGTTCAGTTCCTGTGAGAAAGCGATTTCGAAGCATGGTGTTCACCAAGTATCGGTCTTCTCGTGCTGTGGTACACCTGGTTCTGCCCGTTCCTGGTCTGCGTAGGTTAGAACCAGTTTCTTCGTAACGTCGGAGAACTCTTTGTACTGTTGACAGCGACACACCGACAGTCCTGGCTGTATCGCGCTGACTCCGGCCGGTTTCCAGCATTGTAAGTATTCTGGTGCATTCTTCAGGCGTAAGCGACATAATTTCAGCTTGAATAATGAATATAGAGCACTATCAACATGGTTTATGTACCCACATAAATGACAGATTACAAACAAAAGCAAAACCAAATGCTGTAATTTCGTAGTTCCATCTTCGAAAGTGGCCCTTTTTCAAATTTGATTTTTTTATGATATAACTTTACAATAACTAAGAAGTTTTAATACCTTCATTTAAGGAGTATTACATTGTCTATTAAATACAATTTATTGCATTAACCTAGCATTTTTAGTTTCCGAGATTTTTAGGATTCTTTAAGTGACCCGGATTCATTGCTCTCGAGTGTAATATTTTTGCGACAGCATTCAAAGTTGGACAAATTTAGAATTTTTGAAGAACCGCAATGGATTTCTGACTTCCCGTTTTTTACGGATTTGCTCTGATATTTAAACAATTTAAATAAAAGTATCCAAGGCAAAAATAATTTACTTAATGACACATGGGCACAAATAAAAGCATTCAAATTAAAATTACGCTTGTTTTCAAGCTATCAATAACAGATTGTTTTGGAGATGGATGTGGAGGAGATTTGACACATCTTGTTTCCTTTTTTTCTTTTATGAATCGATACACTGAGGCCATATTCCCATTATCTCGGCAGTCTTGTTCACGACATCATTTTTGTAAGGATATGAATCTTTGGGCCAGCTTTCCTCTACGTACTTAAATATGTTTATAACAGTTTCCTTATCCATAGAACGTATTTTAATAAGCTTGGAACGCTTTTTCTTCGGCGAAGTAAAAGTGCAAGCGGTGCTTGGTGCAGGCTCACTCATTTTCACTGACAAAAACGATTTAATAACAAAAACTCAACAATAACAATATATTACAATGTAACACAACAATAAAATTTAACAAAAACGACAATTATAACAAATATTAACAAGAAACAACGAAATTATCAAGGAGAGAAGGCACTCGCACCAATAGTTGATCGAGAATAAAAAATGGCGGATGCAATCTGGCTAAACCCGGAAGTCACTAGGTTCTACGTTATAGTATGTGATGGTTGTTCATCTTCATTTGGAAGTATTTTAAATGCATAAAAGTTTTAGAATACTATTCATTTAAGGTCTTTTTAATAGCAAATTTATAGTAATTTAAACGTACGTTAAAAAATATACCTAACATCGATGTAAAAATACTGAAAATTATTGAAGGTGACAAGTAATTCTTAGTTATCTTAATTTAAAAAGTTTGAATAATAAAATATTGAATAGTTGTATGTTTTTGATCAAACCTTTCAGCAATGAAGAAAATTGACATCTTAAAGAACCTTTTTTATGGTTTGTTTACCTTTTGTCTCAGGTCGAAATGGATAGAGTATAGTCTTTAATATTTTTCAATATCTAGGCAAATAAAACCAGTTCGAAATTTTATCATTTATTGTAGATATGTATATAAAAAATTACATATCGTACTATTCATTATTATCCATAATAATGCAATTTAAAAATAAGGGGCCATCCATAAAGTACGTCATACGAATTTCATGATTTTAGACCCCTTCCCCCTCCTTGGCAGAGGTGGTCACATTTGTGAGACGGCCCAAAATTTGCAATTTTACATCTTAAAAACTTTAATTAAAACAGCAGTTCCACAATTAGTTTTATTTCCATTTAAATTACTTTTTTTGTGAAATGAACATCAAATATTTGAAAAAATAACGAATTAATAAACTATTAATTAAAGAAAAAGAAAGGAACTTAGTTATCTTCAGTCCATGGACTCTGAATCAATTCCTTTAAATGATTTATAATTGGCATAGTGTAATGTTAGTTAAGTTTCTGAACGAACTGTTTGATAGTTCTTGACATTTGGTTTTTCGCGCGGATTTCCGCTATCTCAAGATGGACACTTCTATTGCAAAGCTAATATGGTTTACTTATTTATTACACCAGTCCGAAAGGGCGTGGGTTCGGATCCCACCGCTGTCTCCCTGTTATATTGGGTGTAATAATAAGTAAACCATGTGTATGTGTAAGTGTATAAAATAAGGTGCTGGAATTAGATGCCATCTATTACGTCTAAATTTACCATTGTTTGTTGCAATTACATATGACCTAAAAGGTAACACTTTAATAATTTTACCATAAACTCTTAAATCAACTACCCATACATTATCCCCAACCTTTAGATTTGATAATGGTCTAGAACGATGGTGTTTATTATAGTAATATTTTTGTTTTTCTTTGATATATTTTTCATTTCAACTTCTTTAGATTATTTAGTAACAAGTTTAAATGTTGGCATTGGTAAATGAGATCTTAATTTTCTGCCCATTAAAAGTTCTGCAGGAGAAAACCCATTTTCCAATGGTATAGTTCTGCAAGCAAGTAAAGCTTGGTCAAGATAATTAATATTCTTTTTAATTAATTTTTTTGCAATATTTACAGCATTTTCTGCTAATCCATTAGATTGACTATATTATGGAGAACTAGTTATGTGCTTAAAATTATATTCTATAGAAAATCTTTTGAAACCATCTCTGAATTGGGGGCCATTATCTGATCTAAAAGTTTCACAAATACCATACCTAGAAAACAGTTCTTTAATCTTAGATATAACAGATTTTTCACTCAGTGAACACAATTCAAAAATTTCAAAAAATCTAGAAAAATAGTCAGTTACAATCAGATACCATTTCTTATAAAAAAATAAATCAGCAGCAATTATTTTCCAAGGCCTTGAAACAGGTAATTTTTCATCACAGAAACTGTTTACTGGATTAGACTTATGTTCTATACATTCAGGGCAATTTTTTATTAAGTTTTCAATTTTTGTACTAAGACCTAACCACCAAACTGCCATTTGAGCTCTACGTCTACTTTTAACAATTCCCTGGTGACCCATATGTATATGCTATAACACTTCTTTATATAATGTGGATGGCATGACTATCCTAGATCCCTTTAATAATAACTCTTCACAAATACTTAGATCAAACCTATATTGAAAATAAGGAAGCAAGCAATTCAGGAATTATTTTACACTTATCTGGAAATCCCTCAAAGCAGTATTTCTTTAATGTTTTACAAATATGATCCTTCTCCTGTTCATCCCTTATCTTATTTAAATATACATCTGTAATAGGTAAACTTTTTATAACAAAACTGACATATAAATCACAATCACATGGTAATTCTTTGATAGATTCTACATAATTCATAGTTGCCCTAGACAATGAATCAGGTAAAACTAGTTCTTTACCTGGAATATAATTAATGTCATAATTGAAACGCATTAGCCTGATTCTAAACCTTTGAAGCCTAGGGGTCAAATCATCTAAATGTTTAGTTTGTAAAACTTGTAATAATGGTTTATGATCTGTCTCAAAAATAATTTTTAAACCTGTTATGTACTCATAAAATTTTTTTGTAGCCCATGTTAAAGCTAAAGCCTCTTTCTCGATTTGAGAGTACCTTCTCTCCGTTTCATTCATAGTTCTAGAAATGTATGCTACAGCTTCCTTATTTCCCTCTTTATTTATTTGGATTAGACAACCTCCTAAACCATATGAACTAGCATCTGCAATGACTACTATTTGTTTATTTGGATCAAAATATGCTAATATAGGAGTATTACACAAGAGGTGTTTTATAGAATTGAATGCTTCTTCTTGATGAGAACCCCATAAAAATTCTATGTCCTTTCTTAATAAACTATTTAATGGCTCTTAACAATTAGCTTTTTCCTTTAAATGCCGTGAAGCAAAATTTACCATCCCCAAAAACCTCTGAAGCTCTGTTTTATTTTCTGGTTTAGGAAAATGTTTTATTAGATAAATGATTATAATAGAAAAATACTAGAAAAAATCGACTCGGGTCACAAGTGAATTCTCAGGCGGGAATTCACTTGTGACCCGAGTCGATTTTTTCTAGTATTTTTCTATTATAATCATTTATCTTATAAGATCGCATTGAAAATGCATAAAAATATAAAAAAAAATATAAATGTTTTATTGCTTTAACTCTATCTGGATCAACTTGTAGTATTGCCAACAAATGGTATTGCCATTTGCAGATAAAACAAAACCAAGGAATTTTATTTCTGTGACACCTATTACATATTTATTTTTATTTATTGTTAAACCTTCTAATGAAAGTCTTCTTAAAACTTCTCTTAAACATTTATCATGGTTTTGAATAGTATCAGAATATATTAATATGTCATCAACATGGAAAATTATATTTAAACCTTGAAAAAGTTTAGCAAATTTGGAGACAAAAAAATCTGTAGAACAATTTAAACCAAATGGTAATCTCTTATATTTAAATCTTCCAAAAGGGCAAATAAATGTTGTTAATAATTGACTCTGCTCATCAAGCATTAATTGATGAAAACTTTTAGTGATATCAATTTTTGAAAAGTATTTTGCACCTTTCACTTTAGCCAGTGTGTACTCTACTTTTGGTATCGGGAAATAAGGCCGTAAAACATTTTTACTAAGTTAAGTATAATCACAACATAATCTTATTTCTTTTTCATTCTTTTGCAAAACTACTATAGGCGATTCAATTATGTCAAGGTCTTGTAATCGCTGTAATTCTAATTCTAATTTCTCTTATAGAGCAATTGGAACAACCCTAGGTGTAGACTGGACATAAGGTTTAGCATCAGGCTTCAATTAAATCGAGATCACGTCTTTGAATTGACCCAACTCCTGCAATAATGAAGGAAATTCTTTAAATATATCCACAATACTATGATTATCCAAAGCAGTATTTTTTAACTCATTTAAATTAACAAATAAAATCTTTAAGTATTTACTGGCATTTCTACTAAGTATAGGTTTTTTAATTGATTTTATAATGTAAGCTTTAGTTGAAAATGAATAGTTGTTATGTGTCAGTGTAACTGGTAAATAACCTAAAAAATCTAAATTTCTACCATCTGCCGCTCTTACCATTAAATTGCATTTCTTAAATCTAGATAATTGTCTTTCTGGAATGAATGATAAGGGTAAACAAACAATATCAGCACCAGAATCTACTAAAAACAGGTTGTTCTTTTGAGCTCATTAATGGAAACATTACAGTACCAAGCCCTATCATCTTGATCTTCCATAATATTCCATAAAAGGCACTTATTTTTACTACCTGGGTTTTCATCACACTCCTCTAAACACTGAATCCCTCTTGATCCCCTGCACATTTTTAAATAATGTCCATTATTTTTACAATTGCACATTTCGTGCAGGACATGCCGATCTAGGGTGCTGGTTGTAGCCACAATGTGGGCAACTGTTTGATTTTATAAAAATTTTCTTTTGAATATACTCCTTTTTATTATATGTACTTTTATTTATAACTTGTATTTCCTCTTCTTTAAACATTTCTTGTGTTTGTATTTTTTGTATCTCCCATTCTCTTATTATTTGGATCGCTTCTTCTAATGTAAGGGAAGATTTCATCTGCAATTTTTCAGATAAGTTTTTGTCCAATATACCTGCTACTAATTTGTCCCTTATGATCTCTTCCTTAGTGATATTTTCAAAACCACAGTTCTCAGATAATTTATAAATATTTTTTATAAAGTCATCTGCTGACTCTCCACACACCTGAGTACGTTTATTGAATTTTGTTCTGAGGAATATAATATTCTTACGAGGGTTAAAATATTCATTAACTTCTGCACTAAATCTTCATATTTTTCACTTTTTCCAACCTGATTCAATATTTCTAAGCTTTCTTCGCCCATACAATATAAGAGTAAACTACATTTCTCTTTGTCCGTTCTTGTGCAGCTTAAAAGCAGATATTGTTCAAACCTCTGTAACCACCGTGGCCAGGAATTAATATCCCTAAAATCAAATTCTTTAGGCGGATTTATTACCATATTCTGATGCATTGCCAAATGTGCTATTGGTAACGACATTGGTCTTGATTCTTTAGAGCCTTCTCCCGATTGATTCATTATAATAAACAATTACACCACCAAAACGAAAATGTTTAACACCGCTGCCACGGTTCGTTCTCATTGGAGTTGTTATCGTCAGGAACATTTATGGTGTCTACATCTTCTTCATCCAACCATATGGCATCATCATTTATATCATCCAAACGAAGAATTTCTCTGGCACGTCTTGCTGCTATTCTTTGAGGATGAATCTTTGCAATGGGTAATACTTGCTGCTTCTTATGTAGTTGTTTGTGTTGGTTATTAGCTTTATATGATGCAAAATAAAGACCACAGATGCCACAAGTTCGCTTACACAAGTATCCCTCGACACTGGGGCAGTAACTATCATACGGTACTTGCTTTAAATGTGATGATGCGCACAGTTCCAAAGACAATTGAAGTAATAGTGGAGCGAATTTAAGGCTCCCCACACAGGCGCGTTATTATCGTCCGATAATATCGCAAGCGTTATTGCGATATCTGTTTTCAGTACATTTTGTATTAGGATGGTCATGTAGTTACACACTGCTGCGATAATAACGCCGCAATGGAGGTATATCGCTGCGTTTCTTCGTCCTGCGATATTAGGGTGACATTATTATTTTTAACAAATTACGTATATTTACTGAAATAATGAAAAAAAACTAACTTAGTTATTTTTTGCCCTCAGAACCTGTACAAAATTTTTTTGTTAATGAGGTTTAGTGACTTTTCACCTATGCCTAGACCATCTTTAAAAAGAATAACCCTAGTTAGTTAGAATATATAATTTTTAATAAAAGGAAAAATCTTCTTCTTAGGATAAATTATTATAATAGAAAAATACTAGAAAAAATCGACTCGGGTCACAAGTGAATCTCAGGCGGGAATCTCATTGATGAAACAACGCTGGCCTACAGCGTAAAATCAGGAATGTACTAGAAAATTTCGACGAGTGTTCGCAAGGCTCGGTAGCTCAATTGGGAGAGCATTGGACCGGATTTCCAAAGGATGCGGGTTCGATTCCCGCCTGAGATTCACTTGTGACCCGAGTCGATTTTTTCTAGTATTTTTCTATTATAATAATTTATCTGATAAGATCGCATTGAAAATGCATAAAATATATAAAAAAAAAAAAATTATAAATCTAACATGGCTGTTTCATCTTAATCGATTGATCAAACATTTGTAAAAATGTTTCTTTCGAATACGAGAGGATGTTCCTCTCATTGATGAAACAACGCTGGCCTACAGCGTAAAATCAGGAATGTACTAGAAAATTTCGACGAGTGTTCGCAAGGCTCGGTAGCTCAATTGGGAGAGCATTGGACCGGATTTCCAAAGGTTGCGGGTTCGATTCCCGCCTGAGATTCACTTGTGACCCGAGTCGATTTTTTCTAGTATTTTTCTATTATAATAATTTATCTGATAAGATCGCATTGAAAATGCATAAAATATATAAAAAAAAAAAATTATAAATTCTTCTTAGGATCTTTTAATGATTATTTCAACTACACTCGAGAGCAATGAATCCGGGTCACTTAAAGAATCCTAAAAATCTCGGAAACTAAAAATGCTAGGTTAATGCAATAAATTGTATTTAATAGACAATGTAATACTCCTTAAATGAAGGTATTAAAACTTCTTAGTTATTGTAAAGTTATATCATAAAAAAATCAAATTTGAAAAAGGGCCACTTTCGAAGATGGAACTACGAAATTACAGCATTTGGTTTTGCTTTTGTTTGTAATCTGTCATTTATGTGGGTACATAAACCATGTTGATAGTGCTCTATATTCATTATTCAAGCTGAAATTATGTCGCTTACGCCTGAAGAATGCACCAGAATACTTACAATGCTGGAAACCGGCCGGAGTCAGCGCGATACAGCCAGGACTGTCGGTGTGTCGCTGTCAACAGTACAAAGAGTTCTCCGACGTTACGAAGAAACTGGTTCTAACCTACGCAGACCAGGAACGGGCAGAACCAGGTGTACCACAGCACGAGAAGACCGATACTTGGTGAACACCATGCTTCGAAATCGCTTTCTCACAGGAACTGAACTCACCAATCAGTTTCGACGCCTCGGAGGAAGTAACCCAAGTGCATGGACAGTAAGACGTCGGCTTGCTGAATCTAACTTAAAACCCCTTAGACCTGCAAACGGCCCTAAACTGGAGCGTGGGCATCGTATTTCAAGACTAAGATATGCCCAGAGCCACGTAAATTGGAGTATTGAAGATTGGTCAAAAGTTATGTTCTCCGACGAATCAAAATTTATGCTCTACAAGCACGATGGAAGACACAGAGTGTATCGAAGACCAGGGGAAAGATTCAAGCAAGCATGCATCGAAGAAAAAGTAGCCTACGGTGGTGGGTCTGTACTTGTGTGGGCCGGAATTTCTTCTGAAAGTCGCACAGAGCTGGTGATCATAGAAAACGGCTCTTTAACTAGCGTAAGATATGTGGAAGAAATCCTCAATGATCACGTTGGTCCATTTATGGTCAATTTAGGTGAGGATGCTATATTTATGCATGACAATGCCCGACCTCATACAGGTAGGATTGTGAATGACTACCTTCAAGAGATGAACATTACTCGTATGGAGTGGCCAGCGCGCAGCCCGGATATCAACCCGATCGAGCATGCTTGGGACGAGCTAGGCAGATGCGTAAAACAACGAAACTCTCCCCCAATCACGCTTCGTGAGCTCAAAATTGCTCTCACAGAGGAATGGGAGAATATTCCCCAAAATCGTATAAGGAACTTGGTGTACAGCATGCCAAACCGCGTAAACGCAGTAATGGAAGCACGAGGAGGCAATACGAAGTATTAAAATTCAAGAAAATCGTAATAAAGTTCAAACATTTCATGTTTCCTATTTTTGTTTTAAGGAGAGATCAGCAGTTTTTTTCTTTATGTAATTTTGTGTTAATAAAATGTATGGTGACTCATATTTTTTTAACTTTCATTTAAGGAGTATTACATTGTCTATTAAATACAATTTATTGCATTAACCTATCATTTTTAGTTTCCGAGATTTTTAACATTCTTTAAGTGCCCGGATTCATTGCTCTCGAGTGTATTTCATTAACATGGTTTTTTCAATAATTATTGTGTAATGTAGTATTTAATTTTATTAAAAAATACAAACAGAAACTTTATAAATAATCATAACTAAATTAATTCGATTCTTCACTTTCATCGTTAATATCGTCAACCTCCATGTGCGTGTGACCACTTTCCAAATATTTCTGCTCAAAAACGTCCAAATGTAAGTCGGGTCTTTGGATCAGGTGAACCAAAAAGGCAGTTATAAATTGGTTTCGATTCTGCCCTGCGCAAGTGTCATTAAAAATACAGATTTCCTTAATAGTAGTTGGCACCTGACTGATCCACCAGTTTATAGCACTGGCGATTTCAACACTTCCTCTTTTGCCATTCACTTCGTTCCATGTTATACAATAAGCTTCATTAGGAGGCTTTGCTGTATGAATCGTGTAGTTTTGGACATTAAGTTTCCTTGTGTAATACAGAATGCCGACACCACAAACAGGTATGTGCAATCTAGATTGCATGTCAGCTGTGAGCACAAGATAGGTTTCGTCTGCAATAGATCGCTCCTTATCACGTTCTTTGGCTGTTTGTGCCGCGGTTTTTCTCTCAATATGGGCATCATAATCTTCTTTAAGATTATCAGGCCGACCTGCACTATCGAACCGTGTACATGTAATGCAGAGATCCTTTTTTGGAGTGAAAAATGACAAGTTAAATTCAGATCCAAATATTCTTTTGTAAACATAAAATGAACACGGTTTATCATTAGTTGATGTCAGTTTTTCTTTGTACAACTCGTACATTTTGGAAATGCTAAGTTTGCTCTCCAAGTATTGCCTCTGGGTAGTTTTTCTGCAATAATGAGACTCAAGTCGAGGAAAAGAATTAATGTGATCAATTATGGTCTGTTCGGAAACACTATCGGTTTTATTACTGGGAACATGAGAACCACGCCCGTCTTCCCCCTTAAATATGCCGAACTCGTTCTTTTGTCTGAAAGCTTCATTAACCGGTCCATTTGAAATGCATAATGTTTTGAGGAAGAACTGCTTGCACACTCTTATTTTAGAATCATTTTTGTTCAAATAGTACTCATATGAGGCACATCGATGTTTCTCTTTTGAAATAAGAACCTTTAATGTTTTTACAGGTTTGGAAACTATCAACTGCAATAAAAACTGTTTTTGTGCCACATAATCTGTAATCTTCCAGTACTGTTGACATAGTGATACTCTATCATCTTCAGTAAAGTTATTCAAACAAAGATATCGGCATTTTGTATCACATTTTACGGGTTTAGGCATTTTAGCGGCCATCAACTTCCCTTTTTGATTCTTATAAGGTAAACAGTTGTGTCTATTCGCTTTTATTTGGTTCTTTTTCCATTTACTTCGGCAACATTTTTTCCATCGTTTAGTATTCTTGTTATTTGTGGTAGCAGTGTTAGCTGACGTCAAGTTTTGAACTTCAACAGATTCTTGTGTATTTGTTTCTAATTTGTTGTTTTCGACAGAGTTTAAAATGGTACCGCTAGTAGCCGATGCGGAGTTTGGAGGTTCAACGGATTCCTGTATGTCAATCACTACTTTTTCCTTTTCATCTGCGTTGTTAGTTGGTATTATTAGTTTCTGCTGTTTATTGGATTCTTCGTTTTCATTTGCAAAAGTGTTACTAGATGTATATTGATTTATATTGGAATTACCTGGTTGATTTCTAACTATAAAGTTACTTTGTCTACTCTTATTTTGAAAATAAGAATTCACCAAATCATCACTATCACTGCTATCAGTTGAATTTTTTATGATTACCCTTCTTTTATTCTTCAAACAGCGTTCCTCGTCACTATCTGGATACCAAGAAACGCTTGAATCAGAGAAATCATGAACAGAAGAACTACTCAAACATTCGATACCGCTTATAAAAGAATACGTACTCTTAGGTAAATCATCGTTTTCTTGAACCATGTTTTTCTTAAGGATGGGTTTGTCAGGATTCATAATAATAGAGCTTGAACCTAGCTGTTCAGCTGGTGTATTTAGATCTGGAAATGGACTCTTGGCAGTAACATCTTCTTGTGGAATCAAGTCTTCAAGAATAATAAGATCAGTATCTGCGTTATTTATAAACAAAGGAGCGGACCGCGGCTGCTAGATAGTGGGAAATTTATTTGGACTGAATAGAGCAGAGGGTGGAGCAGACTCATAGCAGTCTCTGTTTCGAAAAAGCTCATCTACGTCGAAATTCTTTGATACTTCATCATTAGGAAGTTCACCCTATAAATAATAAATACAAATAGAACAAGGCAATAGAAATCAATAAAATACGCTGCATTAGTATTTAGTTGCATTCGACATAGCTAAAACAATGATAATATCAATAGCCCTCATTCAAAAGCAAATAAATTTAAAAGAATTGGTTTTTTGTCTTTTCTCTTTAGTTAGTAATAATTATGCATGTAACAAAGGTTATTAAGTAGGTCAGTATTTTTAGGTGTTATGTCCAGCACTGGAAGTCATTTAGTACGTGATGACGAGGCGCCAGCCAGTGACATCATAAAGTATTCTACGAAACATTTTACACTTTCTGATGTTACTGACTGTATCTCGATTCGTTATGTTATTTGGAAATCTTTTAGTTTTTTATGTGCCTAATGTAAGAAAAAATTATCAGGCAACAAAATTCCTCATGAATAAATACCCACACTTCAATATCATAAAACACACACACACACTTCGAAGCTAGCAAGTATTGAGTGCCACAACCAAAATAAATAGTAGGTATAAATAATTGCATACTACAACATCAAACAAAAGTAGCAATCCATTAAGAGCCACATCACAACCGTAAAAAACAGGGTAGCTACCAAAAATAATTACACTTCTCGAATCCTTTTTTTCGCATAATGGTTATCAGAACTAGTACCTAGAAAATGGTCCAAGAATGCTTTTGTCAGGTATTTCACCATAGTTAATAATAATAAATGTCTAATAAAACAGTTAAATCACTTACCTGGACAGCAACATCTTCTTTATTCAATAAATTTAAAATTAACTTTGCACGACTCATGGTTTATTCACGTTAATAAAATTACGCACAAAAATACTATTGGGACGTGTGTGCATCGGACGCCGTTCCGGCGAGAATAAAAGTTATCAACGCGCGCACCCAACGGCCAACGAACCCAGATGCAAGAGCAAAACTAACCAAGTCGCGCGTGAAATTCACCCAAGTACCATAGCTGTACAAAGATTGTGACTGAAATATTGACAAAAATGTTTTAGCTAATATTCGAAACAAAGTTCTGTAGCCATAGCATTAGGATACAATTGATTAAATAAGTTTGATGATTTCTCGCGAAAACATATACTAGTGTTATAATACGAGTATTAAAATTTCGGTCGAGTAGTCATTAAGTTGACTTGGTTAGTTTTCGCTTTATCTTTTGTATCGAACCAGTCGTTCTAAAACTAATTAAGTTATTTTAGTTAATTTTGCCTTGGATTAAGTCCCAGTTATGATTTATTTTGTAAAGGGGAAAAATAATCAAACCGATTTAAGTACAGATTTGCAATCTCCGAATGATGCAAAAGTTTTCAAATAGATTAATTAATTTTCGACTAATGTGTTGAAGTCCAAATGGAGAATAAATGATTTTTTGCACTATCTAAAATAAAAAATATGATACTTATATACATGGCTGTAAGGTTGAAATACGTAGAAAAATTTGGAGATTTTGACGACCAAATGTCGACTTGGTGACTTTTCGCTCTACGGCGACGATATTTTCACTACTTTTCAAAATTTTCCATAAGTAATTAACTTCTTGTATATGCTGTTTTTTTATCAGCGTAAGTTGTACTGTAAGTTTCATACAGTATACTGTAAAGATTACCTAAATTTATCTTTTTGTTCATTTTGAACTTGTTTAATTAAAATAAGTTGCAAAAAAGTAACCGATACAGTTCGTTAAAATCGCAGAACTAAAAACACTCGTTCACTCGGAGAAAGTCAATTGTCGAATGAAATAGAAACAATGAATGATCACGCGCGCCTCACACGAGGTCGCGCGTGCGGTGCGTTTGGCGGCATTAGTAAAAGGGCTCATAGTCGGCGTGTGAGGCGGTGTGTTACCAGAGGACCCCCCCCACCCCTTGTCACACCATGTCACATTTCGTCGGCTCTTCTGTTATTGAATCGTTTTTGTTCTACATAATTGTACAACACGTTCGGGGTTTGTATTTTTTCAGATATTCTTTGTAGAAAAGCGTCTGCGTACTGACTATCAGCGATAGGCACGTGGAAGTGATTTGTTATTGCTGCTGCAATCATAAAGTGCACAAACATATTAGGCATTGTATTATTAAAATATCTTTGCCGCAGTAGTTTAAAATCTCTTTTAAACCGTCCATTAATCACTTCAACTACCCATCGGCATATAGTAACCAGTCGGGAATCGTTCGCTTGAGAACTAGTGAGCTGCTCTGAATTTTTCGTCGGAGGAACGTGGTATTCGTAGCCACATGCTTCAATATCTCCCAAACTGTCCCTAAACCCACTGTCTAAAATAATTAGATCATTGGGATGAAGCAATATGTGCAAGGGGTTTTCCTCGTCATTCATCAAATCTTTCATAATCTGGGCATCAGTTTTAGTTGCAGCGTATGGTCCTTTTACGTCTATAATGTATCCGTCAGTGGTTACAATAAAAAAATGCTTTAACAAGTTTTGGAACTTGTGCAAGCTGTAAGATTCCCTTTGAAACAAAAAGTTGGAGCTCTTATGAATATACATACATACCATCGCAAACAATAAAAGCTTTTGAGTTATCTTCATTTCCATACAACGCTTTAGGAATCCTCAAGTTTCGTGCCAGTACTTTGTCTCTACTTATGTGGTCCAGTCCCAAGTGATGACCAGCATATGTAGTCATTACTAAGACCCTCTCGTGCCGATTTCCAACTTGCGTTCGAGTTTTCTTCTTGACATGTTAAATAAAGTAACAAGTCTTTCGTTGGATTCTCCTGTGCGTAGTTTTTTCTTTAAAATACCCAAAATGGTTCTGGGATCTGCACTTGCATTTCTCAATAAAGGGGTTTGCTCTTAAATAGTGTTAAATTGTTCCATAGTACGTCCAGTTCAAAAAAGCATTTCTTTTACACTCATTCCTCGTAGCTCACTTAAACGCAATCTGGGTGCGTTCAAGGCATTTCTCAGTAGGTCACAAAGGTCACTGAAGTAAGCGACTGTAAAGTTATGGAAAACAATCATTCCCATTTAGGTGATCTCTGCATACTCTGGCAGCGTCGGGAATGTAGATTTTATGTTGAGTAAAAACATAGATTTTAACAATGTTTGGGATTCGATGGCGGGTGGTATTATTGCAGCCACGAAAAATACAACGTCTTGAGGTATTTGGTGCTCTCATATATTCAGACACGTGTAGCACTTCTAGTTGCGGTTCTGCTTGTTATTGTGGATCTGGTTGTTCTTGCAGGTCTGGATGTTCTTGCGGGTCTGGATCGGGTTGAAGCTGTGGTTGAGGTTGATCTCTAGTTGCATTTTCGGCTCTTTGCCAGTATCGGTAACATACCCTTCGAGTATTATCGAACACTACCTGAAAATCGGTAATAAAAGTTTAAAGAAAAGAATTAAATACAAAACATGAAAGCTAACCTGAGGTATTAAAAAACACGGATAACTGAACAAGTAAAAAACTGCCTTGTATCGAGATAATTGTTTGACTATTTCTTATGTAAAACTACATTAAAACATACTTTTAAAAAAAACGACTCGAGATGCTGGAGCCATTATCGACCGTCCATACCGTTTCCCGCCTTATAGTCGCAAGGACTTATGCATTTGCTGGCCTTCTCACCCCACTTGCTATGGTACCAGCAAATCGGGAATTTTCTATAGTTCGACTGGGAGCGTTTTGATCTCGATGATGATCTACCACGCGTTGATGCTCTCGACCGTGAATGAGTTCGGCTGCTCCTATCAGACGCAAGCTTTTGGAACTGCCTCCGAAGTTCAGCTACCTCTCTAGTTAACCTATCTATGTCAGATTCAGAGCTAGCTTGGCTTGTAGAAGCTACGTTGGAATATGAAGCAGTTGGAGTGGCAAGCTCGTGGATACGGTCGGCTAAATCTGCTAGGTCGTCGATGGATGAAGATGTTGGCTGACCCGCAAGCACTGTTTGGATTCCATGAGAAAGACGACTAACCCAAATAGTACGTTGAAAGTCATCGGGAACATTGACACCTGCGAGACTTTTAAGGTGGCGGAGATATTGAGAGGGTTTTCTATCTCCAAGCTCTTCGTGCATTAAAAGTTGCTTTAGCTTCTTTTCTTTAGACGCCGTTAATCGTTTGATAAGCTCGGTTTTCAATTTCTGATATTTATCAGATGTCGGTTGGCTAATATTGAGGTCTTTCACTTCCCTTGAAAATTGGTTATCCAGTTGACCTATTACATAGTGAAATTTGGTGGAGTCGCTGGTGATGCCAGATATGGCGAACTGCCCCTCTACTTGCGCAAACCAAATCTCGGGCTCTTTTGGCCAGAATGGTGGCACTCGTATACCGACTTTGAAAACATCGATACTTTTTGTCGACTCATTCCCATCACTATCGATAGACCGCATAGCGGTGCCTCGTGCATCTTGAAATTCTTTATCCTTTTCCATGTTCTAATAAAGGGTCACCAGTGTAAATAAATTCTTGGGGTCTTAAGGTCTACATTAAAACATACGTTTAAATGTATGTGTTTATGTAATCGCCTTTTATTCTTATCTTTTGATGACCTAACTTGATATGTTAGAAACATTGTTATTTTTCAGATTGCACAATATGACGAATATAATCCGCCATCTTAGTTGTAAAAAGTGATCGTTATTTTTATTACTATGCGTAATTCTATTCTACGCTTTTGCCTATACTGAGTCAACAATAATAACATAGCAATAAACACACAAATAGAGTAACATCCAAGACCCAGAAGTCGTTCATTATTCTGATTAGAGATCCAAAAACTAGAAACTAGGTACAAGCATTAGGTATTACACCGGTTATTAACAATAAAATAAATACAATAAAACTATCAAATGGAAAGTTAAAAAGTCCCATAAGTACTTACCTTCAATGCAGCATTTTCTCGAATACAAGCTGCAAGATCTGCACGAGTCCTTGGTAGGTGTTCTGATAGAATGCGTATTTGATATCTGCCTCGGTATAGCTGTGACGTGTTCCATTGCAAACCAATAATCCAATCATTAAGCACTCAAGTCCAGTAGAAAGCCGAAATCAAAAATAAAACAGGCAACAGAGTCCAAGATAATGCCAGGGTCTATAGTCGACGTGAACAATGAGGAACGAGAAAACATAGTCACACAACAATTATCAGCGAACGACTGGCATAGAACTTGCGGTCGCAAGCGCCGAAGCCGAACTCCCCCGCACCTTCCCCCTCTCTTGCCTACGCTTAACGCCGCGCCGCGTAAAAGAGCGAGAGAGAAAATTAAACTTGTTCCAGCTTATTATCTACTCATCTGCTAGTGTTCATTTATTATGTAGTAATAAAAATATTTCTTTGATATCAATTGATATATTTGTGTTTATTCTTAAATAGATAGATCACCCCTAACTTAAATATACTAAACCGATTTTGTTGCTTTGTTTACCTGAATTTTATTACGCTTAAAATCTGTGCAAATGTCATCAAAATCGGTCAAGTGAACCGGCTATATAATTTTTTGAAACTCTATTTCGACCTGAATATTCAATGTCTTCTTAAGACTATACTTCAAAACGGACAATATACGAGGGTGAATCAAAAAGTTCTTAGAATCAGTACAAAAAATAAAAAAAATCCAGTAAAAATATTTTTTTTTTCTACGCAATCTCCTTCTAACTTCAATACATTTAGAATACCGCTTTTCTAGTTTTCTTATGCCATCCAAAAAAAAATCTTTTTCCTGACTCTCAAAAAACTCATTTACGGCAGCCATGACCGCGTCATCGTCGGCAAATTTGCTACGACGCATATGTTCCTGGATGGAAATAAGTGGAAATCACTAGGGGCTAAGTCCGGTGAATATGGCGGATGGTCAAGCATTTCGAAGCCAGCACTGCGTATTGCCTGGAGGGCAACTTCCGATCGATGAGCAGGAGCGTTATCGTGAAGAAACAACACGCCCAACGAGAGTTTTCCACGACGAGATTTTCTATTTGCTTCACGCACCTTTGGGATTAAACTTGCATAATAGGGTCCAGTAATTGTCTGGCCTTTTGGCATATAATCAACAAAAAGGATTCCGTCGCTATCCCAGAACACAGAGGCCATAATCTTGTCCGCGGTAGGAGCGCAGTATTTATTATATTGTCATACACGCTTCAAAATATGAAACCTGGCTTTTTGGGTGGAGGCTCAGTAAGCTCTGTATCTTCTGCGGGTTGCTAGTTTGACTGCTTTTTTTAATGTTTCCAGCGACCAGTTCAGTTACTACCCATTTTACATCTAGAGCATAGTTATGGTTCTTGACAACGTTCAGTTTGAAGCGCGGATCTATTAAAGTTCCAATCCCTATTGTTTTGTTGGCTTCCAAATAAGGGAATGATTTTTCCGTTTCTGACCGCAAGCAACTTATCAAGTTTTTTGAAGTATCATGTAATCCATCAACGAAGTCTTCCTCAAGAGGATCATTGGTTATCTGCAACATTTGGTTCAGCGCCGAGATGAGCGCTTTTGTTAGAATTAAAATTTGACTCTCTGACACGTACTTCTCCGCGCTTATTGTTTCAGTTACCTGGTCGAACGGTTGTAGTACAACACATATTTCTCGATAAATGCGTCATTCTTCTGGTGTCAAGGTTTTCATTCATTTTCATTTTTCATCATATAATAAAGTCATAGTAGCCTCGATGGCGTCTTCGAGATGAACAAAGTGCTCTAGCATTTTCAAAGTGGAATTCCACCTCGTAGTCGTCTTGCAGCACCTTTTTCGGAACAGTTACATCGTTTTGTTTTTGGTATACTACTAATTTTTCGGTTGCTTTAACTTTTTTTTTATAGGGAGACACAATATTTGCCACCTTAATGATTAACTCACGAATAGTTTTGTCAGCAGTGTTTTCCGTGGTACAGTGTTTAACGATTAAGTTTAAAGTATGGGTATAACATCCAAAATGTCTGAAGCCAATTTTCTCCACAGCACTCATTACTCGCATTGTCAGTAACTATTATTAGAACTTTTTCTTTCAGTTTAAATTCTTGTACGATGCGGACCACAATGCTTTTGATATTTTCGGCTGTATGTGAGCCGCACAAAGGTACACACTCTAACAGCACATATTTTAAAATATAATTTCTATCAACATAGTGGGCTGTGATTATCAGGTAAGCATCATTTACATTTGATGTCCAAATGTCGGTAGTTAAGCAGACACTGTCTGCTTCAGCTTCAAGTTTTTCTTTCGTCTGCCAAACATGTTTCATAAAGAGCAGGTAAAAGATAATTATATAAAACTTTTCTATCTGGTAGATGGTAAGATGGTTTTAAACCTGCCACAAAAGCTCTGAATCCTCTATCTTGTTCCATTGAAAACGGTTGGTAATCGAAAATAAATAATTGAATCAACAGGTGGTCCAAGTTTATTTTTTCGTTTGGTGTAAGTTTTTTATATACGTACTTAGTTATTTTTTGATTAAGCAGTATCTTGCTAATTTGAATAATCAAACACACCTTAAGGTGTGCTGATTTTGAAGAAGAGAGAATTGAAGACCATGATGTTATTGCGCGTTCCCCTTCCCCGCCGTCACCACTGCTGGTCGAGTTCGATGGCTGTCCATTGTCTTTAGAATTACAGATGGAATCCGATGGAATGGTTGTAGATGTTGAAGGAAAGGAGGTCAATGTAGGTGGTTGAGTAGTAGTAGCTTCTGGTGAAGGTTGTGACGAATGGAGTGAAAGAGGTTTTGATGAAACATATTGTACAGTAGAATGTTTCGTCCAAGTGTTTTTTTTTAAGTTGGATGTAGAGGACCTATAACTAATATTGCTTTGGCATATCTTACAGAAAGCTATTTTATTTACGTCACTTGAACCGTCGAAACAATTCCATAAATTGCTCGTTTTCATTTTTCGTGAATCCACCATGGCTATCAAGAGCAGTTTTTTCACTGTTTATTTTATAAAAGTTATGAAATGGATGAACCTATCACTAGTTTAAATTTATTACTTACACACAGAATTAATCATATTTCCACAGCACTTTTTTCAATTCACTATTGTTATACATGTATAAGAAAAAGAAAAGTCAATATTATCTAGTTTAAATAGTTTAAACTAGTTTAAATTTATTTATTTACACGTTGTTTACTATAGTTTTATATCTGTTGTAGAAACTCGAAATGCATGTTTTCCTTTTTGGATACCATTTTTTTTTGTTTCTGATCGCAGTTATTCAAACACCTCTTCATCATAAAAAAGTTCGAAAAACTGAATAGGATTTTGAAGGTATCTAAGAAATCTGGTTCACAGTGCTCTTTTCCAACCTTTTCTGGAATATCTACAAACCTCCACTTTCTTGTGACTTCAACGCGTCTTCTTTTTGGCGGTGTCTGTGTCACTAACGACGAGGAGCTGGGCTGTGGAGACTGCGTCACTGACGATGTGGAAGGTATTAGATCCACTTTAGCTTCATCTCCAACGAGCTCGTTGACTACCGTAGATTCAGCCTGAGATGATCTGGTGACCCGAAGTTCAGCTTCTGCAAGTTACTGATGTCTTGACAAATTATTTATACTTGCAAACTCTTCGTCACTATTTTGCCAATTATCAGGAGGTATGATGAAAATATCAGCTGAAAACACATCATCATCATCTTCAATATGCGAGAATATTTGATCCACATTCAATCTGCAATAAAATAATATCACAATTTTGAAAAGATAAGATAAGCATTTATTTCCAAGCATATGGTAGTAAATATAGGTAACAAACAATACAAATCCGGCATATTAATAAATAAAAATAATAATTCGGAAATTAATAAATTATAAAAAAAGGTAAAAAAAAATATCTAAACATTAGTTAATATCACAACCATATTTAAAATTTATACAATTGCATAATGATTCCCTGCCAGTACAATGAGAATTTAATTACACACTAACAAATATATATTATAGTTTCTGTCCTAGGAATTCGTTAACTGAATAATAGCATTTATCTCAAAGGATGTTAAACAATTTATATTTGAATTTGTTGGTAGGCAATTCAAGCGAAAGGTGCTTTTCTTTAAGTTAAATAAGAAAACATATGTAAAATACTTAATTATTATCCTGTAGAGTTAATAAATCTAACACACGCGTGTAGTGCTGTGCATATTCTATTTATATTTTAAAATGTCATTTTCAAAAATTAAACGTTTACAGTATCTAGAAAGAAGTAGGTTCTTTACTGATGACATAATGTCTAGTGTCAAAAAAAGATAACACGCTAAAGACTAAATGAAGAATTAAGACGCTGTCCAGATAAACTTTTTCAATATACTCGCATGACAATAAACACTTTCGAGTAAATTTTAAAGAAAATAGAACAAGATTTATAGATTTGAAATTTTTCACAAAGAAATAATCAATCCGAGTAAAAAATTGTTTTTGACATTAAGATTAGTTGACGTATTTATGAAATATCTCATATCTGATTTGATTTTGTAAGTATTAGTATATTTGATAAAAAAAATGAACTGAAATTAAATGGCAATTAACAAATTTAAGAGAATTATACAACATGTTTAATAAAAATTATTTATTAGCATAATTATGCCGCTTCTAACTGAAAAACTTCACTGTTCACTTGTCCCAGGTTGATCATAATTACAAGTAGAATAGCCATAATAAGCTGAGTCTGTATTATTCAATTCATTATTTTGCCCTATTTATTATGTTACGTTCACAAAATCTTTGAATTAGCGTAAAAGCCTCTAATTGGGGTTGCAAACTTATCAAAAAATGCTAATCATGTGAATGTCCCTTTCTAAGAGATGCAGCCTCTTTTTTCAATTTTTAAATACTCTGCCTTAATATCATTAGCAGTCTTTCGTTTCCTTGATTGAGTTGGCTCGGTGTTGCTAGACGAAGCACCGGGGGTCTGCACTGAATTATTCTCCATAGACGCATCATCAGACACCACAGGGTTGGTCAAATTGCTGTCACCAGTATTAAGTATTACTTCTTCTTTTAAAAGCTTAGCAAGTGGAAATATTTTCATAGGCCAGAACCGGGTTCGAGAGCAGCATCTCCTGATCGAGGTGTAGGCACCTCTTTTAACTCTTTCCTATACTGGTCTCTAGGTCCTCCACTAAAACATAAAAAATGACTATCATATAGCACACATTTAAATAATTTATTTCCTATGGAATAAGTATCGATGGAAAACGTTGCAGAACTAAGAAACCTCCCCAATCTGGTTCTGACTATTTTAATTACCGTAATTTTTTTTCATTGGTTTTACAAGGAGTTGTCGATGCCCATACACGATTTAATTCTATAGAAGTTGGCGGTAAAGGAAGACAGAGTGATGGCGGCACTTTTCATTATTCTTTCATGAATAGCTCGTTACAGCAAAATAGACACCTTATTCCGGCCCCACAACAGCTACCAAATTCTGATATTTTTTAGTCAGTTTTAATCGGCGATGAAGCATACCCATTAAAGGAATACTATATGCGGCCATTTCCTCAAAGTAACTTGAATCTTAAAAAAGATATTTTCAATAAACGTCTATCTCGAGCTCGAAAATGTATAGAATGTGCCTTTGGACTAGTATGTGCCAGATGTAGAATATTAAATAAAAGCATCGAAACTAATATTGACCATGGCCGTCTCATCATAAAAACAGCATGTTTGTGTCACAATATTATTATTGATAAAGAACAGACGCATCTCGATATAACAGACGATGATAATAATTACCGTGCTCAAATTGGTGATAGCCGTAATAATGCATCCAGTGCACGAAGTAGACACCAGCATGATCAATTTGTACGTTATTTTTTAGAAAACCTTTTGTAAATATTAAAATAAACTTACCACTATGACCTTCGAACTTTTGTTTAATTTCGTCCCACTCTATCCGTATGTCTTTTATTTTTATGTCCAGGGCGGACATCCAAATGAAAGGCTTTTCCATTACCGCCGTAATAAAATCTTCCACAAAAAACTCATCAATCGATATTATAAGTCATATGAATGCACTATCCGCCAGTTAAAATCAAGAGACGCGTATAAGGTAAGCGCCGGATCGTGTGCGCGCCCGCTCGCAGTTCGGACAGGTTCAAACATGTCGAGTATTTGTTTCTTGCGCGGCGGATTCCGCAAGTAAGAAATATATGCTACTATTTGACGGCGCAAATAGTCACCTATGGTTGTTTTTAATTGTTCATCAAATTCCAACAACATATCGTCAGGCATAGGCTCGACATCCGTGCTATCCGAAGATTCGAAACTCATATCATTTAAAATCCGATAACTTTCTGATGTAATATTATTTTTTTGCACAGTAGATTCATTTAAAATGGAAATATCTTCTAAAGGTATGTCCAATTTCCTCTAAAACCTTTTTTTAGTTCTGTATTTATCAGGGTTTTTTTGTAAGCAGCTTTAAATTGACGGGAGGTTAGGTTATTATTAGTTCTTCTATGTGCCCTTATTACTCCAAAAAATAGCTCCCAATGATCTTGTGAAAATTTGTACAGAGAAAGATACTTTAGTGCCATTTCCTCTTCAATTAGGCGATTGTACAAAAAGATGTACTGCTTATGTATGTTAAAAGGCCTATAAAGACAGTTTTTCAATTTGTAGCGATAATAGGCTTATCTTCATCGGGAGCTACTAAATAGGTTAAGAACTATTTAGCAAATTCTTAATACTCTTTTAGTTCAGAAATATTTTTTTCAAATAACGGTTTTTTGTACTCCATCTGACACATGTTTCGCGAATTAAGGAAAATGTCAAAGACATTGTTAATCATGCGTATAAAACTTATTGTTGCAGCTGCATTTTTTAATGTTCCATCACTTTTCTCACAAAGTTGGAGTGCGTCGGCTACGCTATTGCTGTAAAGTTGACTGGCCAATTTGACTTTCATTTTTTGGCGCTGAAAGTCTATATGTTTGTCTTTTAGCTTGTTTCCGAGATGCAGACCTTGCGACTTTTGCAGGTTATTAAGCTTGATGAGATAGGACCATTCAATGTTATTACCCTGGTAATCAAGAAATCTCTTTTTGTTCTCAAAGGCGTTGCGTACAAGTTTCAGAATATGGCACACGTCGAGGAAGACTGCTACTTCGTATCCTGTACTTAGATGTGGAAAAGTAGTTTTCATAGCTTGTGGTTCTAACGAACATCCTAATTTTTTGAACTTTGCAATATTTGCAGCGCAGCCATCCAGCGTCAGTGAAACTACGTCGACACCATTTTCTTCGCTTTTGTAAAGACACTGTTTTCCCATTAAGACCCGTTGTTCCCCGGTCATAGAATGAATTAAAAAGAATCCCACTGGTAATTTCCACCTCTCACTTTGAGAAACAGGTAAAAGTACTAAAGCCTGAGACGCTTGTTCTGAGTTATCCTTTTGGACGTCGTTAAGTCCGAGGTCAACATAACTATGATATTTATTGCCATCCCATTCAACGTGCTTCTTTATAGCATTCTTGTCCATCATCAGACTGCACAAAGCGCGTTTGCCGGAGACCTTCTTTTTGTGGTTTAATATTTTGAAGGCTTCAGCTATAAATCCAGCTTCACCGTCGACAGTCTCATACCATTTAGAAAATATGGTTCTCGGATGCGGTAAGCAGGTGTCAAATGTTTTTCTCACATACGAGTACGCATTTGGCGAATAATAATAAAGTGATAACGCGAATGATCGGAGGGCTGGAGAATATTTTTTCTCTAAGGGAAGTTTTTTGATTTTTTTGTAATTTGTCGCCGAACCAAGTCTCTCATCTTTATATTTATATGATGATAAAATTTCTGCGTCCTCTCTCTGCAGAAGGTGTTTGCTTTTTAATTCTTTAATTACTGCAGTTAAACTTCGAACCTGAAACAAAAGCAAAAACGAAGGTAGGTCATGATTTGGAAAACTATCTCTGGTGGTATGTAAAGTAAAAGTAGTGGTACTAGATAAGTAGGTACATTCTTTTTCAAGCGCTTAACTTGCATTTGTAGTCTTCTGATTTAATCCACTTTTTTTCTTTATGTCAAAGTTGTTTCTTGCTCAAGCTTCTTTTTTCTAGGCGAATCATTTAGTTTCAGAAATTCATTTAAATCACTTGTGGTAGGATGTACAGATGATTTTACAGGCTTTGGTAATTTTCTTTTAAGCTGTAATGTAAAAAATAATATGATAAACTAGTTATTTTTCGAAAATAATTAAAACTCTGTTACGCAAAAAACATCCAAACAAACCTATAAATCCAGTTTTAAACTAGGTAAAGTGCCCTTCTTTAATTTTTTAAGACCTTTTTTGTCACTATGAAGTCCGCATCATTGAACTGGCCTGAATAAATCATTGTGTATTTTGTTGGTGTCCAATCCGGTCTATTAACTTTTGAAATCCATTGCTGTTTTAAATTATCGTCGGATGGAAAAATAAGACGAACATATAAAAATAATTAAACTTTCGTTACTTGGTGAAATAAATAATTCTTATTTAATTCTTATTACGACCCTGGATGTTTGTTGCTACAGATGGCGGCCCGTTACTGATATATTAACAAAAGCTATAAAAGTACTGTTTTAGCTACTAAAAGGTATTTAGGACTAAGTGTATAACAGTTTTCAGTATTTACGTATGATTATTACAATACACTACTGCAAAATTATACGTAAACTTATGTATTTTCTTCCCAAAAGTGTCGCCATCTAGTGTTCGTGTTATAAAATTTCGATATATATTAGTCCGCTCCGTTTCATATGTTTGAATAGTGATTGTAATGGGACATTCCACGTGAAGCGGACAGGTAAAAAATGTCGATGTTTCTGATTTCTGAAATATCTGAGTATGTTCTTTCTATACATGTCCTTGATACGTGTTTCAAATATTTTTATAATACAGGAACTTGTTAAAGAGTTATGGGACTTTGAACTCTTGACCAACTTGTGGGCACGCCCTAATTAAAAGCCGATTATCATGTCATAAAATTATAGATAAAAATAATTAAACCACTGGATACCTTACTTCATTTAATGAGCTTTTTCGTAACGTTTTTGCAAACGAAAGAAAAAAAATTTTTTTTCATACGCCGTACCGCGCGCGCCTAACGTCCGCCACTTAACGTTTGTGCGGTTACATTTTTTGTAGTATACATTTATGATATTTAAAATAAAACCAATTATATTTTACAATTAACAATTTATTTACAAATTTTAATAATTTTAAATTTTGCACTGTTACTGGTGCGCTTGACCATAATACCTTCAGTAATCGGAATGAAGGCATGATATTTTTTTGTGCCAGGTATCGACGCTGCCGTCTCAAAACTACTTTTTAAAAACGATCTATTTTCTTGAATGTCCTCTTTCCGAGCGTAGAAGAACTGCGTAAGGGGCATTGATTTTCTCGCCCAATCGTACAAACGCTCGGGTGTGTTTATTGCACTGTTGGACGCTTACTGTAGACTAGCTCGAGTCGCCAAACGTTTTAAGTTGCCCCCAAGTCCATCACATGGCCCTTTGCCATGAAAAGTGGCATGGAAATGAAATTCTGCTTCCGTGTCGAAATCTTGTTTAAAATAAAACAGGTTAATAAAATTAAACCTGTTTTTGAAGTGCTGGGGTGCACCATCAGTAATATAAATATATTTCTTAGTTGATATGCCCTTTTCTTGAAGATGTTGGTGCAAAATTTTTTGAAATGTATAAAACGTTGCAGTGTCATGTTTTAGGTCATCTGATATCATTACAATGCTGTCGTGTTTAAAATTTTGCTCTTCTTTATAATAATACACCGATGTCAGGAGCGTAGCCTGGTCGTCATTCCAATGGAACGACTGGGCTGCGTCTTGGACCACGAAGCTGTAGTTTTCAGCAAAATTACACTGAATTATAATGTAACCCTCCAAAATCGACTCTTTTAGTAATTTAAAATACAAATTTAAAATGAAAAAAAATGTTCTTTCGTTTTCAAAAATGCTACGAAAAAGCTCATTAAATGAAGTAATGAATCCAGTAGTTTAATTTTTTTATCTATAATTTTATGACATGATAATCGGCTTTTAATTAGGGCGTGCCCACAAGTTGGTCAAAAGTTCAAAGTCCCTTAACTCTTTAACCAGTTACTGTATTATAAAAATATTTGATACACGTATTAAGGACATGTATAGAAAGAACATACTCAGATATTTCAGAAATCAGAAACATCGACATTTTTTACCTGTCCGCTTCACGTGGAATGTCCCTAATGGTTTGCTTCTAAGTTAGCTGGGGTCAAGGTCCATTTATTCAAATATGTAACAAGAAGTCTAAACCGTCAATAATTTATATTTTTTCACAGAAATGTTAATATTTTCAGCACTGTTTCATTGCATTTTAATTCACTATTTCACTTTAGTTAAACTTATCGCTTTATAGTTCAGCAGATTTGCTTTTTGTTTATAATCAACGAAAATTTTACGGTTAATTTTCCACTCTCGATTTCTATCAAGTTATCACTCAGTTTGACTGAATAACAATATCACTGTTTAATCAAGTCGTTCCTATTCGAAATTTGATATTTTAATGGATATAGATGCACTATTATTTTTTTTTTAAATTATTGCACCACAGGGACAAAGTTTACCGTGTCGCGCCCTCTAGCGGTCTCTTTTCTAGAGATTGATACAGTTTATTTATTGGTTATCGTAAGTGTTCACAATTTGTATATTACAATTATGATATTGAATACGGAATTGTGTTGCGTTGGCGTCACTCGTATTTGGTGTTGGTGCAACTGGTACATTAATATTGATTTCATTTCTATTATTTTTTATAGTGTTAAGAATTGAGTTAGACACCAATATTTTGTTTGTCATGGACTCATCTATATAGCCTTCTGCCACAGTCGTCGATTTCCATCCGCCGTGGCGCTTTAGCGTATTGACATGCCCACCGGCGTCAATAAGCAGGGTCGCCGAAGTCCGTCTGAAGCAATGCCCAGTAAACTGCTCTGAACTTGGAAGTTGTAGATAATCGGCTATAGTTTTACCTAAAGTTCCATTTTTGTTGATGCCAACTCTCTGTTGCGTACATTTTCCACGTTGGTAATTTAAAAAGAAACAGGCATTTTTACAAGAAACGGCTACGGCCTGTTTTTTCTTTACAAATGTCATAGTATTTTTTTTCTTGTAATTATAAAGGTGCGATCTTTTTTTTTGTATTACGAATTGTTACTTATTATTTATTGTATTTTCGTAAACTTCCACGTCCTGAAACTGCAAATTGTAGAGTTCCCGTCTCCGACAGGCACCCATAATACCCATAATAAGTGCAGTATGGAACAAATGAAAATAAAAATTTTGAATACAAATGAAAATCCAAGAACAAGAAACGCTAATAGAATTTCCCTTTTATATAACTAAAATCTAAATATTTATAAATAGGTACCTTCGTAAAAAGATATTCGCGTCCAGGAGCTTTATTTATGAATGTATTTAACTGTTCAGGTGTAAACGTCTTTGTTTTCTTTACTTTAAATCCTTGTGATTTTCTTTTCAAAAATGCTATCAGTTTTTAAAAATTGGATATATCAACTTCGTTATATTTGTTTAAAGTACTCTTTAGCATTAAATACTTAGACCACAGCGACGAACATTTAAAATTTTCTGACAATTCTTGAAAATATGCCAATAGAACATTTTCTGAGAACGAAGTAGCATTTTTATTCATTTTCCACGCTAAAGAGTCTTGATAACATTTATCGTATAATTTTCTTGACTTTTCTGGTAGTAGATTAAGACTGACTGCTGCCGCAGTCTATAAATGTCGGGCGGCGTTAATTTTTCTTCACTTTCACTATCAAACATTTTAATAAGAAATAATAATTATTCAGCGAAACACAACAACGAATTGCAAGGAAACGTATTGTGGCGCCAAAATTTCCGGTATCACCGCGCATGCGCCAAAGCGCGCGAGCCACAGATAAAAAAGTCATAAGTTGTATTTATCTGCATTGTTAAATACACTCGAGAGCAATGAATCCGGGTCACTTAAAGAATGTTAAAAATCTCGGAAACTAAAAATGATAGGTTAATGCAATAAATTGTATTTAATAGACAATGTAATACTCCTTAAATGAAAGTAAAAAAAATATGAGTCACCATACATTTTATTAACACAAAATTACATAAAGAAAAAAACTGCTGATCTCTCCTTAAAACAAAAATAGGAAACATGAAATGTTTGAACTTTATTACGATTTTCTTGAATTTTAATACTTCGTATTGCCTCCTCGTGCTTCCATTACTGCGTTTACGCGGTTTGGCATGCTGTACACCAAGTTCCTTATACGATTTTGGGGAATATTCTCCCATTCCTCTGTGTGAGCAATTTTGAGATCACGAAGCGTGATTGGGGGAGGGTTTCGTTGTTTTACGCATCTGCCTAGCTCGTCCCAAGCATGCTCGATCGGGTTGATATCCGGGCTGCGCGCTGGCCACTCCATACGAGTAATGTTCATCTCTTGAAGGTAGTCATTCACAATCCTACCTGTATGAGGTCGGGCATTGTCATGCATAAATATAGCATCCTCACCTAAATTGACCATAAATGGACCAACGTGATCATTGAGGATTTCTTCCACATATCTTACGCTAGTTAAAGAGCCGTTTTCTATGATCACCAGCTCTGTGCGACTTTCAGAAGAAATTCCGGCCCACACTAGTACAGACCCACCACCGTAGGCTACTTTTTCTTCGATGCATGCTTGCTTGAATCTTTCCCCTGGTCTTCGATACACTCTGTGTCTTCCATCGTGCTTGTAGAGCATAAATTTTGATTCGTCGGAGAACATAACTTTTGACCAATCTTCAATACTCCAATTTACGTGGCTCTGGGCATATTTTAGTCTTGAAATACGATGCCCACGCTTCAGTTTAGGGCCGTTTGCAGGTCTAAGGGGTTTTAAGTTAGATTCAGCAAGCCGACGTCTTACTGTCCATGCACTTGGGTTACTTCCTCCGAGGCGTCGAAACTGATTGGTGAGTTCAGTTCCTGTGAGAAAGCGATTTCGAAGCATGGTGTTCACCAAGTATCGGTCTTCTCGTGCTGTGGTATACCTGGTTCTGCCCGTTCCTGGTCTGCGTAGGTTAGAACCAGTTTCTTCGTAACGTCGGAGAACTCTTTGTACTGTTGACAGCGACACACCGACAGTCCTGGCTGTATCGCGCTGACTCCGGCCGGTTTCCAGCATTGTAAGTATTCTGGTGCATTCTTCAGGCGTAAGCGACATAATTTCAGCTTGAATAATGAATATAGAGCACTATCAACATGGTTTATGTACCCACATAAATGACAGATTACAAACAAAAGCAAAACCAAATGCTGTAATTTCGTAGTTCCATCTTCGAAAGTGGCCCTTTTTCAAATTTGATTTTTTATGATATAACTTTACAATAACTAAGAAGTTTTAAAACCTTCATTTAAGGAGTATTACATTGTCTATTAAATACAATTTATTGCATTAACCTAGCATTTTTAGTTTCCGAGATTTTTAGGATTCTTTAAGTGACCCGGATTCATTGCTCTCGAGTGTATAAATAATATTTCACAGGCTTTATATATCTTATCTAACATAACCTCATTGAGTTTTGAACTCAATTTTTGTTTGTTTTTCAGCAAAACCTAGGCTCAAGAAGGATGCCATACCAAGTCAGTTCAGCTGAACTAAAGAAAAATATTAGCAAAGCAAAGAGAAGAACGTGTTGCAAAACGGGCACATAAGAAGCAATTCTTAAATTTGTCATCTACGTCTGATTTATCAAAGCCTAATGCACCTGAACTATGCAATGAGATTGAAATACAGATGACGTTAACAGAAGCAGAGAAATATAAACAGCAAAAAGCGATTAAATGTGATTCATCAACTATTCACTCCGCTTAATTTATTTTGTATTGAAAACTTGCAAGCGGAGTCAACAGAAGATGAACTCAAATTCTATACAGGATTTGATAGTTTTGAACACTTTTGGCTAGTTTTCAATATCTTAGGACCTGCCGTAAATCTCCTCTTGTATTATCCATCTGGATGTGTAATGAGAGTCCGTGTCTTAACACCAGCCAATGAATTCTGAATGAATTCGTACTTACTGTTGTAAAGCTTAGGCGCAATATGATTAATAAAGAACTAGCATTTAAATTTGATATCAGCGACCCATTAGTTAACGGTATATTTATTACTTGGATTAACTTTCTTTATTTTTAGTCTAAGGAACTTAATATCTGAGTATTAATTGAAACTGCTAAACAAAATGCTAAGGCCGTAAATGTACAAGCACAGTAATAAAAGACTGCACTGAAATCAAAATAGACCAACCCAAAAATCCAGTGTCCCAGCAACTCACCTATTCAACATACAATTCTTGTAATACGTTGAAAGTATTTGTTGGTATTTCTAGTATGGGTAGCATAACTTTTGTATCTGATAGTTACGGAGGTTCTATAAGTGATAGATGTTTGTTTGAAAAATGTAGTTTGTATAATTTATTAGAAAGGAATGACATAGTATTAGCAGTTCGAGGTTTTAATATACAAGAAATTTTAACCTCTATAGATGTAACTGTAAACATACCAGAATTTTTGAAAAAAAAAGTCTGGGCTGCTCGAACCTGAGCTTTTGAGAACTTTGCTGTTCTAAAATATTATAATCAAATCCAAAACATGTGGAAAGGATAATTGGTTTGGGCAAAACATATGGTATACTTACCTATTTATCAAACAATTTGGTACCATTGGGAAGTATAATAGTTTTTGTTTGCTTTATGTTAGCAAATTTTCGTAATAATATTATGGATGGAGATAAAAATTAAGTTATTCTAATTTGACTTTTATTTATTTATTCTAATTACCAACTATACTACTTATTCAATAATTTTAAAGCCTCAGTAAGTTTGTTGTGTGTTTGTGTCTTCTTGACAGTATGACAACTGAACCGATTTGGCTGAAATTTGGCTAATTAGCCAAACGTTAGGCTTTACTTATCGACCAAAGTATTTCTCAGCTAGAGCTGGTATTAAATATTTTTCAAAAAATTTCTTATGCTTTTGGTAGTATTTCATTTTTTATTACATTAACTTCTTTTGTAATAGATATACATTAAATTTTTTTTTGTCCATATAATAAAATCGCAGAACTCACGGTCTGTGACATACATTTGGGTTTGCACTTGATAAAAATAATCAGAGGTACGTTTTAAAGAAAGTTCATTATTCTTCATTTCCAAATATGGTACAGTATCACAATTTGTAATAGAGTCCTTTATTGAATAGGGGCACTTAACTTCTAGAACAGTTAATGATTGCAGAAGTCCATCTGGAGACGCAGTTACATAAGGACGATCCAATGAGACAAAAA
Source organism: Calamotropha paludella (assembly GCA_927399485.1). NCBI lineage: Eukaryota > Metazoa > Arthropoda > Insecta > Lepidoptera > Crambidae > Calamotropha > Calamotropha paludella. The sequence goes on from OV656822.1 coordinate 4,221,404, forward strand.
GCCCACATTTTACAACCTGATTAGTTGTTGCCTCCTCATATGTACGGATAGCCTTTTTCTCACTTTGCTTGCCCCAGTTAGTTGCCGGTGAGCGAAAGGTTTTGGTTCAATGACAGAATCCACCAATGATTTGATATTCTGCCTGTCTGTGAATGAGAATGATGGTACCGATGATGGATGCTGTTAACCGCATTGACCGTTCTTGAAACTAGGTAACACAACCACTCTCAGCTCGCGTTTCTTGCTCAATATGTAAGATGTCTTCTTTTGTGATCTGTATGCGATTTATTATCATTTGGTGCATAATGGAAGTGGGTAAATAGATGACTATTTACCCACTTCCATTATGCACCAAATGATAATAAATCGCATACATGATCATGGTCATGAGCAATATTAGGAATAGATGCTGGAGTAAACATGCCATTATTAATGCACAAAACCCTCTTCCTGCTTGCAGTTTAAATTATAACACTGTTCTTAACATTGTCATTAAAATTAGGCATATTCCTATACTGATAAGGTCGTGGATCATAATACAAATTTCCCATTTGTTTCTTTTGTACACTGTATAGAGGAATATTAAAATTAATTTGTTCTGCCTTTTTTGGGGAAATGTCTAGTTTGCTTTTTTTAGGCATATCGTCGGCGTCAATGCAGTACCTTCTAAATCATAAAAATATTTTTTACAGGAGACGAAAAAATCTTTCTCGGAAACGTTTCTAATACTTAAATACATTTTTTAGCATTTTTGATTAATTTATTTTATAGAGGCAATATGAACAAAGATTTTAGTTGCAAAATAATTATATAATTACCTCACTTAGAAAGAAATGCACTAACTACATTAATATCATTTATGTAGATATAAGGTAATGTGTTACTAATAGTAATTAATCAAAATTTAAATTATAATACTTTTATTAATAAACTAAACAAGTTTTACAATTTAATCAGGTCACTAATTAAATACGATATGGTAGAGAATCGTAGTATGCCCAATGTAGTATGTCCCTGGGGATTACGTTTTTGATCTCTTGTACGTCTTTAAACTACCTCTCAGTAATTGACAAAGGAGCAGAATGTAAATTAGGGAATTCAGTCTGAGCGAGGCTTATATTTTTTGGTCTGTGTGGTAATAGTCGGTATTCGTCATCAAATTGCAGTTTGTAAAATATGCCTTCACTTTTATACTTTATAGCTTTAAGTTGAACCACCACCGGATCTTAAACACTTCGCAACAACTGCAAGTTGCGTCATTTGTAGCAAGATTATAGATCGTTCGTCACATTGGTCTTTACGTGGCTTAAACAAAGAAACATTCATCTCTGAAAGTACATCTTTCATTTTGTTGATTGTTAGTGCATCTATACCTTCATTTTTACAACTAGACTTATAAACATTGTGCAGCGATTGGTAAGTTGTAAAATCTTTTTCCAAGTACAAGGTGTCTCAAAAGAAAGTTCACATTTAAATCTTTTTTTTAAAGAAAAGTCTTAGCTTTATTGAAAAATTTTTTATTTTATATTGAAGTACACTGTTTGGGAATTTATTTTTTAAAAATAACATCGTCCAAATGTAAACCGTTGCGCTCTCGGCATTCATTTAGTCGGGCACTAAAATTGCCTATGACAGCTCGGCAGGTAGTCTCCGTGATGGCTGCCATTTCATGACGGATATTTTCTTTTAATTTTTTTTTTATTATTATTATTTATTATATAAGAAAAAATCACAACAATAATACATAGGTTAGGTGCAATCATAAACTCATTCGAGTTTTACCGTACACCTAAGTCGTCGAGATTGACAATTTTTATACATTACTACACAGATAGACATTATTAATATTATAACAATATGTAGGTAGGCATTAAAAACTCAAATAGGAGTCGGGTTTACCGTGGACTGCAATGCATCATAATCATTTGTCTCACTCTGACATGTGACTAGCGCGACAAGTTACAACTTATAAATACATAATTAAAGTACATCTGCTACATTCAGGGTGTTCTCACTTAACAATTCACTAATGTTGATAATTTAGTTTTAATCAATTAAGAAATTATTTAAATTTATTGGTTACTATTAAACTATAAAAAATAAAAATAAAATAATAATAAATTGGTTACGATACTACCTTTTGTTACTAGAAATATAATTTATATAGAATTATACTAAACATATCGCTACGCATACACATACACACACATATCCATATACATACACACATACAACATTACATAAATGTATTATATGCTCCATAAAAGTATTCTTTTAGTTTATTTTTAATATTTTTTGCATTTAATTCATTTTTTAGAGATATGGGTAGATTATTGATTAGGAAGGGTATAACATAAGCTAACCTACGTTTACCATATAAATTGTTGTATCTTGGCAATTCCAAATTTCCACTTCTAGCGTTACGGGTATTTATTCTGTTCGGGTTAATTGTTTTAACGTTTTTTAAATTGTCATCAAAATATTTCTCAATCAAAAGGGCGAGCTTTACTTTATTGTGGACGGGAATAATTTTACAAAATTCAAATATTTTTTGATCGTCATTGAGTTGTCTTTTTAAATTCTGTGGTATTATTTTTTTTAGTATACGCAATTGTAAAGTATATATTTTTTCTAAATGAGTTTTGTATGTTCTGCCATAGCTAGACAGTCCGTAACTTATTACTGATTCAGCCAGAGATTTGTAAAGCATTAATAAAGTTTGATAGGGAATTCTATATTTAATGATAGCAAATTTAGCGAGAATAGCTCTCAGTTTGTTACAAACGCTATTAATGTGATCCTTCCAATTCAGCCGGTCATCGATAACCAGTCCTAAATATACTTGATAATCTACTACCTCAATTGGTTCACAATCGCAAGTAAGGAGTCTGTCCTTTTTAATATTTTTGTGAAGACAGTCGTGGTTGTGTGCTATTAACTTTGGTTGACATGGAGTTCTATTTTGACTAGTACTGATATACATTAATTTAGTTTTATTAACATTGAGGACTAGTCCAGCATCATGTGACCATGCAATAAGTTTATTAAAGTCTTTCTGGAGCTTTTCGATAGCTTCTATTGGATTATCACCGTAGGCCAACAAGCATGTATCATCAGCGAATTGGTATATGTCACACTCGCTCATTAAATTCGGTAAACTATTGACATAAGTGAGGTAGTGTAAAGGTCCTAACACAGAACCCTGTGCCGTGCCTTCTGTCACATCAACTGGATCGCTGCTTGTGTTATTTACTTTAACTACATATTTTCTATCTTTGAGGTAATTGTTACACCAGTTTAGAATATTGCCTCTGATTCCACTTTTATCAAGTCTGTCTAGTAGGACATCATGTCGTAAAGTGTCGAAGGCCTTGCTGCAGTCCACAAACACGACCATGACATGTTTTTTTGAGTCTAAATATTCATATATTTTATCTGTAAAATTAGCTAGTAATTGAGTGGTGTTTTTGTGTTGTTGGAAACCATATTGCTTATTAGTTAGTATGTTATTTGCTTTGTAGAAATAGTTTATCTCGTTACATATGTATTTCTCGACTATCTTATCAATCACCGGTAGTATAGTAATTGGGCGGTAATTTTCGTAGTCTGCACGACTAGCTTTTTTATGTATGGGCCTAACAATACCTGTTTTTAGTATATAGGGATATACACCTTTGGCCACACTTTTATTTATTAGGTTTGCTATAATTTTGCTTATTTTCTTACATAGTCTTTTAATGTCAAAAGCTCTACTACCATCTATACCAGGTGATTTGTTCGTGTTAATAGTTTTGATTATATTATCGATATTGTTTGCTGTAGCAGGTCTAAATCGCATTGTGACATTAGCTGGATAGATATAAGTGGATTTATTTAATAACGGTGCAGCGCAATTGGGTATTAAAGATTTCACACTATTTTTAAAAGTTTTAGCAAAACTGTTGGCTATATCCAAATCGCTGGTACCCTGATTACCAAATGCATTTGTGACAACATTATCAACTGATGATTTTTTGCGTCCTGTTAATTCGTTTAAAATATTCCACAATTGTTTTGGGTTTTGCTTATTTTGTATTATGTTCGTCTTAATAACTTTATTTTTATGTTTTTGTATTAATTTATTTGTATAATTTCTTACTATATTATAGTGTCTTTTTAGTTGTAGGTTATTCGGGTCTTTAATCCATTTTAAAAATAATTTATCTCTATAGTCGCATGATTTGTTTATTTTAGTAGTTGCATAGTTAGTGTTATTTCGTAAGTAGTTAGTTTTTGCCTTAAAAGTGTATTTTGCTTTTTCATAGCATTCAATAAATTTGTTATGTAAAGATTTACTGATACTTATTGGACAGTCTACATTTGTACATATATTATCCCATTCGACTTGGTCCAAAAGTTCAGAAACTATCTTGTTATTCAAACATGTTTTATAATTCGGAGCAACCTGTATATGCGCACCGAAACAAGCCAAAATTATTGCACGATGGTCTGCCAGTGTTGTTCCGATAGCCGCTGTGTAGAGGTCTTGTGCGCGGGATCGAGCGAAATTGTGCCAGGGAAGTCGGTTTATTAGCGTAAACTTTTGATTTGACATAACCCCACAGGAAAAAATCCATAGGCGTTAAATCGGGACTCCGTGGAGGACAATTTATGTCACCTCGCCTGGAGATTAATTTGTTCGGAAAAATTTCTCGAACTCGAGGCAGAGATCTGTTGGACGTGTGTGAAGTTGCCCCATCCTGCTGGAACCATGTTCTTTGGTTGTAACCAGGAAAGTTTTGCAGTTGGGGTACGAAAAACTCGTCTAACATCTCCACATAACGCTCTGAATTCACTGTGAGTGTGCGTCCCCTTGCATCTTCAAAAAAGTAAGGGCCGATAATTCCTCGCGCCGACATCGCTGCCCATACGGTGACTTTGGGTGAATGTAGCGGTTTCTGATGTTTTTGTTTTGGGTTGGTTGCACTCCAGTAACGACAATTTTGCTTGTTTACATGCCCATTCAGGTGAAAATTGGCTTCATCGGAAAACAAGATGTTGGTGAACGTTGGAAAGCGCTCAATCATCTGATTTACAAAGGCAAGCCTCTGACCAGCATCTTGAGGCTTCAGTTCTTGCACTAACTGAATTTTGTACGGGTGCAGCTTTAAATCTTTGTGTAAAATGCGGCATAATGAAGATCTGTGCACATTTAAAGCAACAGCACGCTTCCGAATCGAGAGGTTTGGATCATCTCGAATAGACTGAGTAACACTGTCCACGTTTTCGGCTGTTCTTGATGTTCTTGGCCGCCCAGATTTTGGTTTCTCCAGAGTTGACCCAGTCTCTTCAAACTTCTTAACCCATTTTGCAATGAGTCGAGTGCTAGGCGCATCATTTAAGTGACGAATATGTCGAATACTGCAGAATTTTCTACGCGCTACAGTCGCCGAATTACCGTTTTTGTAAAACCCACGTACGCACAACGCACGGTCCGCACCAGAAAAACGCTCCATAGCGACTAAATTCCCAAGAGCCAGACTACCGACTGACATACCCCCCGCGCCCCTCAGAATAGTTGCTTTCGCGTAATAAAATAAGCAAATGTGAACTTACTTTTGAGACACCTTGTATAATTTGTTAGTAGTGTTTCCACAGTAATGGCTGGGTAATTTCTTAAGATCAGTGACAATTTTTTTAAGAAACTCTAGTCTATCCGTGTTTCTGTTTTCTCTAGAAGCTCTGGAGGCCACAGCTGCTGCATATTGTTCTATAACGCCATATTGGCTTTTTGACGACCTATCTGCAATTGACCACTGACCTAGCCCAGTCGTGTTTAAGTACATGGTTTTACAAACAACTAACAAATTATTTCTTATTTGCAAATAGTAAGCAAAAGAATTAGTACGCCTGCTATTTCTTTCAGTAGTTTTACGTTTAGGCTCACGGGTGAATACAGTGTTAAAAACGAAAACTTTTCTCTGATCCCAGTTCACTTTAGACCATAGATCTTTGAATTTTTCCTGTCGATCTGCTAGCGCTATCGCATAACATTTTTTCGTAGAATTTGTGACTTTAGTATCTTTTTGCTGCAATTACATCTAGGCAGTAACTTTCGTTCGCTTCTTTCTGTATCATCAAATGTATTACTTTGTCCTTTTGCTTTACGAATCCCTAGAAACTTCTGACCTTCCATTCTCTTCTTTTTATTCAAAACTCGTTGATTTACTTTATAACGCTTTCTTTTCATGGGGTTAGTATTGAGTACTGTTCCACTTGTACTAGGCACGTTCATAGGTGTTGAGTTCCCAGTGTCATTTTCAGTAATACCATTAAAATTTTCATTTTCTTCCCGATCTGATAGCACAACAGTGAGTAATTCGATATTATTGGATCCTTGTTTTCCTTCTGAAGCTGTTTCTACTCTTTGTGTGATCGAATTAGTTGTAATATTTCAAAACTATTGTTTATGGTATGTGACAACATTATAGGTTCTTCGGTTTCTTTAGTATTATTATTTTGTATTTCTTGGTTTGTTATTGTATGGTTTATTAAAGTTACGTTATCATTGCCATTATTTGCTGTTGTAGATAAACAGCATTCAAAAGTAAATGTTTCTTCAAGCATTGGTGTCCCAACAAGAGCCAAATTATTTTCTATAGTGTCTTCTTTATTTACCTCTGGAATAATTACTAATTCTGTGAAATTGTCAGTAGATAACATCTCTTTTGATGTTTCAAAACTATGGCCTATTCAATCTGGTATGATAAAAGGTGTTTCTTGAACAATATTAGCATTGTTATTAGTATCGGGCATCAACTCTTTAAATAGCATAGACTTTCGGGTAGCAATTTTTTGACAGAAGTATTTTGGTGATTCGATGTACAAGTAATTGACGAAATAGCATCACTCTCATTAATTATATTTTCTTTAATAACTCCTTCCTCTTTAGGTGACTATTTTGGTTAATTTGTGAATCACCTTGAAGAGCCATCATAAAAATCTTTTTATTTCTTTTATTTTTTCGACGTTAACATCGTGACTGCGGGCAAAAGAAAACATTTATTAATTTAATGCATTACCACAATTTTCAAATAACTTATTTAAATAAGGTGTTTTCTAAGGAATAATTGAATACTGAACACAAACAAAAACCAATGAAACCAAGAAACAAAAAAGTAAGAACAAGTTGCTCTTCGTCAAATTTCGCTAACTATGTAATTTATACATAATACATAAAGTCTCTTATGGATTTAACAATCAAATTTATATAAACATTGCGAAAAAGACACTTATAAATGTAATGCAATAGCTTCTAACTCTTGAAAATTATTGAATTTACGTAATGCATTACCTATTAACTACACCGCTAAACCAAACTGAAATATCATTTTTTTCCTATTGAGCAATTTACCCTAAATACAAAGTGTTTCAAACAGTAACAGTGTTATATTATGTGAACTATATAAATTATTTTGTAAATATATTACTCACATGTACTTTTTGATCCTAGAAATACTCCACACTCTTACACTAACGTATTGTTTTAATCTACAGTTACAAGGTACTGCACTAATTTAAATGAATTGACAGTTAGAAGGTACTAAATTGTACTGTTTTACCGACCAAGCTCGCATAGAAATTAGTTTATCCAGTCATCAGTAGATGGCAGTATACGTTATAAAATGATTTTGACGAAAAAAATGATTTTACTAAAACTTGTAGTTACAAGGTTACAAGTTACTGACGTCGACGATATGCCTCACATGTTTTTGGTCCGTGACAGTTTGTTTCACACACAATTTTTTGTTCTCTTTCTGGTTCAATAAAGCATAGCAAACAACAGCGACATGTTTACACACAGCTCTAAACCATTTGCTAGCAATGCATTCGCATGATGCTTCGACAATACTTCCATCAATTGAAAGAACCAGTTTTTCAAAATAGGTTAGGGCTTTGGTCATTTCACTGTTCACTTGTGCTCGGTAAAAATAATATTCATCATTTTTATATTCCACCACAGCTTACAAAAAAATATTTTGCATCATGTTGTAACCTTTTCTGTGGACAGCTGCACACATGCTCGTGCCATCTTCTAGATTATATACACTAAAGAAATAGTTATTTAAGTGAACAGTATCTACGTTTGAAGACTGTTGGAGAGAAGAGAATTCTTCATTTGGTGGCCACAGAATGTTTGACAATGGTTCTCCTACTGGACCCACCACAATATTATATAGAAAATTATTGTTTCGGTCATATGCAGCCAATCTGTAAAATTTAATACCATATACTGTAAAAAGCTTTTAAACTCCGAATCATAATGCCAATATTGTTGAGGTTATAAATTGTGCCATATTCAAAGGAGAAATTATCAAGGCTTACCTATCAATAAGGTCCTCCTTTTTTCCACTTAATCTTGCATTTCTTTGTCTCAATTTTTTTTTAATTCACAAACAGTCCAAGATCCGTATTTTTCTACCATAATTCACATAAATCAACATAACCAAACAAACCACGATACGATAGAGGCGCCAACTAGGGGGAGAAAGAGCGGACATAGCTGCCATTGATTTTCCTTCGTCTGTTTCATTACAACTATTTCGTTTTCTTGTGTTTTGTTCCTCACATTGTCACTGTTTATATACCCTTCTGACTCATTATGAACAGGCTTGTCTTCCTTGTCCTGTTCAATCATATTTATTTATTTATTTATTTATTTTGTGACAAAAACAGCCATTCTTAATCTATACTAAGACAATCTTATATGGATAATACTTTTTCGGCCAAAAAGTTGCCAACAGTAAAAACAATTACAATACGCTTAAGGCAACAATGTAGGTAAATAACAAATTTACACAAGCGGCATAAAGATTATTGCTAATATCACTTAATTTATTAAAAAAAAAAATAATAAAATGTAATAAAATACATATAATATCAATATACATACAGCCACAATATGGTGTAACAGTGCTGTGGACACATACTGAAATAACTAAAAATTAAGATGATATAAATAAAAATATAAGATAAGCACTCCGCTATCGGCTCTCAGGCAACAAAATGCTTTTCACACTGTTCAGAAAGCTACCTTTACCCCCAACGAACGGGTCTAAATCGCTAAAATGCAAATTATAATTCTCAACTATACGGGACATCACTGCATTCGATCCATAATTTGTTTTATGTGATGGGACCGCGAATAGGCGCGTATGACGCGTACTGCGAGTTGGTACTTTGAGAGCAATTTGTTCAAGGAGCTCAGGGCAGTCTAGGCGCCCTCGTAATATATCAAATAATAAACCCATTTCGAGGACCAATCGGCGCTCCCGAAGAGTCAGAATTTTTAGATTATGACAGTTATCATGGTATGCTGATTTATCGATTTTAAACCAGTAAGATGGTTGACAATTTTTTTTTGTATATTTTCTAACCTATTAATGTGAATCGCATAAATCGGGGACCATATAGTGGAAGCGTATTCCAGCACACTACGAACATAGGCATAATAAACGATTTTAAGACTAACCACTTTCGTAAAAGGTTTACAAGTTCGCATAACGAAACCCAAGTTACGATAAGACCTATTAATTATATAATCAATATGAAATGAAAACGTGATTTTGGAATCTAGCCAGACGCCCAAATCCTGAACCACCCCGACCCTTTCCACAACAGTATCATTCAATTTATAATTAAACGATAGGGGCTGACTTTTGCGCGTAAAACTGATGCATTGACATTTGTGAATACTGACTGTAATGTTATTATCCGCATAATAGGACATCAGATTATTAAGGTCTTGCTGGATCAACATACAATCAGAGATTGAATTCACCTGCATGTAAACTTTTTTGTCATCCGCGTATAAAAGATGTTTAGCGCTACTGAAGCATGTGTGAATATCATGTATATAAGCGTTATAAAACAATGGACCGAGATGTGAGCCCTGCGGAACGCCCGATGGCACAGCAATAAAGTCCGACCTGTAACCACCTACCACGACAGCCTGGGAACGATTGGAGAGGTATGCCATCTAAGCAAATCGCCGTGGATGCCCAATAACTCAAGTTTTTGGAACAGGATCACGTGATCAACACGATCAAAGGCTTTTTCAAAGTCCGTGTAGATCACGTCAACCTGTCCACCTCTTTCCATTTTCTCCAAAACATAATTTGTAAAAAGAGCCTGGTTGGAGATAGTGGAACGGCCCCTTATAAAACCGTGCTGTGACATCGGTATGCCTTTAGTGATTACCGGATAAATGTGTGTATAAACTATCTTCTCAAATATTTTGGCGATAGTGTTTAGAATAGAAATAGGGCGGTAATTAGAAATTAAAGATTTAGAGCCTTTTTTATGAATAGGAATAATATGAGCTTTTTTCCAAACAGTAGGAAAAGTGCACTGTGTTAAAGATTTAGAAAAAAGAATGAATATTAGAAAGGCTAACGTCTCAGCACAATTAGAAAGAAAAACAGGAGGTATGCCGTCACTACCTGAGCCCTTCGATTTGTCCAGACTGGAGAGATATTTTTTTACAATTGATGGATTAATGTCGATACGAGAAATGCCCCCATCGCTTGGTAGGATTCCACAAGATGTAAAGCCAGAGGGTCCAACCGACGGTGGCGAGCTGATAAAAGCGCTCTCAAAGAATCCGTTAAATGCGTTGCAAATTTGCTGACCATCTGTGAATAATGTATTTTCATTCGAGAACGCGTTAGGGTAATTTATGCCACCTCGTTTTGATTTGACATACCTCCAAAAATATTTTTCCGAATGGCGTATATTAGATTCAGTTACCTGAATATATGCTCTAAAGCATTCATTTTGCACTTTTTTCATACGATGTCTCAAGAGTGAGAACTCATCGTAGTCACGGGGGTTACCGAATCGTTTCCATTTTTTATGTGCTTTGTTTTTCTGATTGATTACTTTTATAAGAGCACGACTATACCAAACAGGGTAAAGTGATTTACCATTAGAAACCTTACTCATAGGAACAAATAGTGTGCAACACTCCTGGAGGACCTTATAAAAAGCATTGACGTCGTCATCTATACAATCATGAGATAAAATGTCGGCCGTCAGAATAAGAATCCATCAATTTTGAAATATTTAATAATAAGGTATCAATACGAGCTGAAAACCCGCGAGCCTCTGGCGGTGTGTACGCAATAATAATGAATAAATCCTTATTAGATGAAATTGCATGCGCCGGCACACGAATACAAATGGATTCGACGGACTCGCTCTTCCAATCACTCACGACAGTCGATTCGAATTGCCTGCGCACACAAATCATGACCCCACCCCCTTTTGACTTACCACATAACTTTAAATCTCTATCACATCGAAATATGTCATATCTCGCATCACACAACTCACTATCCAGTATATCGCTCTGTAACCAAGTCTCAGTAAATAAAAGTATGTCATAGCATTCACCTAGTATTCCATTATAAAGATCAATGCATTTAGTCCTCAGTCCTCGTACGTTCTGATAATATAATATCAAACCTTTCGATGTCAGTAGGGTAATATTGGGCATTCTAAAACACTTTTACGACAGTGATCGAACGAAAGTGAGATAATCCCAATAATCGAAAGTGAATTAGAATGCCCAATCGGTTTTCCGTCAACCACAAACCTCATTTTCGTTCGATCACTATTGCAAAAGTGTTTCTGATAGCTCAATAATCGAAAAGTGAATTAGAATGCTCAATCGGTTTTACGCTGAAGTAAATTTTTAATGCAAGGTTCGTGCCGTTCTTTGTTCAAAACCGTGTTTGTATTTAGAACGCATCGTACCGTTTTATGTTTATTCTGTATGTGTAGACTCGTAAGTAATCAGTGTTTATATATCCCTTCAGAATCTATTTTAACGCATTTATTTAAAATCAGCTCAACTCTACAGGCCTGTATAAATAAATAATATGAAATTCGTTAAACAAAAACAATCGTTGAAATTAGATTGCTTTTGTACTCCGTTACCGAACGAGCCAAAACGTCATGGTAGTTTGTTACCAAATACAATACGCTGTCTTGTTTGTGGGCCATCAAACTGCGGGAAAACTAATTTAGTAATAAGTTTATTGTTGCATAAAGATGGTCTATGTTTTAGAAATCTTTATGTGTATTCAAAATCTTTGTATCAAACAAAATACTTGTATCTTGAAAAAGTTTTAAATATGGTCCCCGATATATCGTATCATAAATTTAACCATAACAATGAAATATTGAACCCACATGAAGCTTTACGTGATTCTATTATCATTTTCGACGACGTTGCTTGCGAAAATCAAAACAACATACGGGATTATTTTGCTATGGGGCGTCATAAAAACATTGATTGCTTTTATATTAATCAAACTTACACCAAAATACCAAAACAGCAGCAAGAGACAATTCAAACTTGATTATATTGTTCAAGCAAGACGATATTAATTTGAAACATGTTTATGATGAGCATGTAGGTTCCGATATGTCCTGGTACCAATTTCGGAAAATGTGTTCAGCTGTTTGGAAAAAACCTTTCAGCTATCTTGTAATAAATAAGGACTGTGAAAAAAATAATGGATGCTACAGATCATCATTTGATACATATATAATATTGGATTAACTACATATTAGGATAATATATTATGAATGAATCACTATCACTCGTGATTCGGAGCCAAGAAGTATTCTGCGCAAGATGGAAAAAAAACTCAAACAAGAAATTGTGAAATCTGCTGCATCTGTAAAAAGAAAAGTTGAACTTTTGAAAGAAGCAAAAAATTCACACAATATGGCTCTGGAAACAATATTTAAGCCAATAGTGGAACCGCTTCACTTGTTAACAAGTAAAAAGGAAGAAAAGCAATATATACCTTCCCCGAAAAAAATAAAAAAGAATCATAGAGAATCTTTTTATTCTTCTACTGAAGATTTCGACGATGATTACAGTGAAAAAGAACAACTCTCAGACAGTGAGTTGCACATAAACAAAACCCTTATAGCACCACCTTCTGAAGACCATAATATCAGTGAGGGTTCCTTCCAGTCTTTCCAATCATCACCAAGTGTTAAAAATAATACACTTTCATGGTCAACATCATCTGATGCAATGTTCGATGATATACCTTTTGGAATTCGAAACGAACGCGGGAAATTGATGCTTGGCAAAACATGTGTTTATGACGATGGTAGCATCCTGAAAATAGGAACGCAGACTATAAAAAAAACAAAGGGAATAAAAGAACTACTCTATAAAAAGAAACCGAATCTAGACATAATCACAGAGGAAGACTTACAAAACTATAAGCTAGTATTATTAGAAACCAATGCGCACAGGCGTAATTGTAATTCGTCTAAACCAATAAACAGCAATAAAGGATTTAAGTATATGAACATTATAAAACCGTTGTTTACATCTACGAAAAAAGTAACTTCAAGCGTGGAAAGTCTTTCAAGTGGCGAAGGTATTAATTTATTGAAAAAAGTAACAAAAAATACGGATTAGGTTTACTGGGATGATCCAAATGAATTAGTGAATCGATTAAAAATATTACTAGCATCACGCGATGCAGGCAACACTGGCTTGGACAATGAAATCAATGCAATCATTGAAGAACTGTGGGAAGAAGGTATAATCAAAAATATAAAATATGAAGAAAGTGCAACTGGAAAACTTGTTAGTGTGAAGAACCCATCAGAGCGGCGATGAATGTAGACAAGTTTGGTCACCACATTCATAAGCGTTTACGATTAACCGAATATTTTGATACCATCAAGTAAAGTAAAGTCAGATACAGGGCATTACGATTTAAAATCAACAAAATTGAAAGGCTTGATAGATCCTAATGAAGACGACGAGGCAGTGAATAAAGCATATATGGATAAAACAGCTCAAGAACTAAGAAATGAAATAAAAAAAATTTTTAAAGACGTAAAAATTTACCTAAATAACTTGGAAAAAGCTACTTCCGATCGTTTAAATACTCTATACTACACAAGAACAGAAATAGATAGTTTAATCGAATCTAAGTTAAATAAATAAAAAATAATGAGTAAAAAAGAGTTAATTAACGAAATCCACAAAGCAGCAAGGAGAAATTTTCCTCGTCGATGTACGATCACAAAGAGTATAGATGATTCATGGCAAGCTGATCTTATAGATTTTCAGAAATATTCTCTTATTAACAAAGGATTTAAATACATTTTAATAGTTATAGATGCTCTGTCAAAGTACGTCTGGGCAAAGCCTTTAAAATCAAAACAGAAAACATGTGTTACAAATGCAATGCATGAAATTTTATCTAAATCATCGCGAAAACCTAGACATTTACAAACTGATTTAGGTAAAGAATTTAAAATGAGACATTTAAAAAGTTATTAAAAGAATATAATATAAATCATTATTCCACCCACTCAGTCAAAAAAGCTTCTATAGTGGAAAGAGTTATCCGTACGTTAAAATATCATCTTTATAAGCTTTTCAGCTTGCATGGAAGTTACTACTGGGTAGGCCAAAATTTGAGCTCTGTAGTAGACAATTATAACAATACTACCCATCGTATAACAGGATTTAAACCAGTTGATGTTAACAAAGCAAACCAAATGGTTATCAAGGGTAATATTATTAAAACACAGCTGCATAAGACCAAACGAAGACCAAAATTTCAAGTTGGTGACCATGTGCGAATTAGTAAATTTAAAAGTGATTTTTACAAAGGATATACCCCTAATTGGTCAACAGAAATATTTATTGTTGTTATGGTAAATCATACAAATCCACCGACATATCTTTTAGAAGATAAACACAAACAGAGAATTTTAGGCTCTTTCTACGAGTATGAAATGCAAAAAACTAAATTTCCTGACCTGTACCTCATTGAAAAGGTTATTAAAAGAAGAGTAACAAACTTTTCGTAAAATGGTTGGGACTCGGTGATGCAGAAAACAGCTGGGTAGATAAAAATGAAATAGTTTTGTGATATAAATTAAGTATTATTATTCAATATAATTCAGTTTAAGAATACCGATGAAAGAAGGAAGTGGGATTATTAACAATATAATAAACAACTTACCGTTTGAGTTGCATATCCCCGGTTATCAATTTTGCGGACCCGGAACAAAACTTGAAAAACGGTTACAGAGAGGAGATCGAGGTATAAATAAATTGGATGAAGCTTGTATGTATCACGATATTGCCTATAATAATAAAACTTTTAACGCTCGACATAAAGCTGACTTAGAACTTTTAGATATGGCTAAGAAAAGATTAAAATCTAGGGATGCTAAGAAGGGCGAAAAAGTTGCATCATGGATTGTAAAAAATGCGATGAAAGCAAAACTCAAAGCTGGTGCGGGAGTACGACCTTTTATGTCGGTTATAAAGAAAATACGGTCCCAAATAAAAAAAATTAAATCTAAAGATCCTGGCAAAGCAAAAAAATATGCATATGCCGCTGCAAAGAAGTTATTTATTAATAAAAAAGGGATACGCTTGCCACGCTGCATACCTCTTCCGAAAACTGGAGGCTTCTTACCTCTTATCCCAATTTTTGCTGGTTTATCAGCTCTTGGTTCACTTGCTGGAGGAGCAGCCGGTATAGCAAAAGCTGTTAACGATTATAAAGTTGCGCAGAAAAACCTTCAAGAATCTGAACGACACAACAAGGCGATGGAAGCTGTCGCTCTCGGCAAAGGACTTTCTATCAGACCCTATAAGAAAGGAACTGGGTTATATCTAAATCCTTCAAAAAACTAACTAAAAGGCTACCCAGACGTCCTCTTACTAACATTGATATATTGGAACATGCTGCTGATATTCCATACTTTAGAGGAGTATTCATGAGAGATACACTACCGTCAAAGCCTAGAAAAATAGAGTGTGCTGTAATCAATTTGGATAAATCCGATAATCCTGGAACCCATTGGGTAGCCTACGTCAAACAAAATTACTATTGTGAATATTTTGATAGTTTTGGCAATTTAAAGCCTCCTTTAGAATTGTTAAAATATTTAGGATCTATATCTGTATACTATAACTATATTCAACATCAAAAGTTTGGCACTACAAACTGTGGTCACCTATGTTTGAAATTTTTGAGAAACTATTGGAAAACCCATTTATATTAAGAATGAAATAAAATCTTATCAGTATAAAAATGTCTTTCACTGTGTCAATTACTGGCAACGGAGAGTCTTTAATAACAAACTACACACCTACTTTACAATTACATGGAGAATATGAGTGCGGTCTTTTACATTTTTCGACTTTCAATTCTATCCCTAATATAGACAAAAGAAATAATAAATTTTACTATGGCAAAGACAGAGTTATCGAAATACCTGAAGGATCGTACGAACTTCAAGATATTTGTGATTTTTTAAAGAACAACATTATGAATGCCACGCTCAAATTGACTAGCAACAATAATACATTGAAAACAAGTATTTACTGCTCAGAAGAGGTCCATTTTGACAAGAAACATTCACTTGGTAAAATTTTGGGTTTTGGAAGTGAAACCGTAAAAGCTAATATAAATACAGAGTCCCCATATCCTGTAAACATTTTATCGACAACTGTAGTACGCATCGAATGTGATGTTATCAGCGGATCATTCGTGAATGGAAAAGCAAGTCATATAATTTATGAATTTGCACCTAACGTACCACCTGGTTACAGAATAATTGAAATACCTAAAAATTTAATTTATTTTCCCGTCAACCAAAGCTCAATAAGTGCTATTAATATAAGGTTGTTAGACGCGGAAAATAAGCAAATCAATTTACGTGGTGAAGAAGTACAGCTGTATTTACATTTTAGAAAAAAATGTTAAATTTCTATAAAACTCCATTAACACCTATTATTAAGGTCAGTTCTAAGAGGTCCCCTCATACAGAAACACCACATCGGGTGAAGAAGAGACTAACCAAGAGTAATAAGGATTTTTTGAAATTACTAGGCTTGTTAAAATGAATATTTTGAATATTTCTCAACCAGCATTGTATGACAACCGCGTCGAAAGTTTCGAATATCACTCATATAAACCATACGTAACAAGTTTCAACAAGAATGATGAAATTCGAATACCGATTAATCAACAGGACTTGTACATACTGCCCGCACTCAGCAGCTTATATATCGAAGGCAGAGTCATTGTATATAAGCAAAACACTACCACTAAACAAAAAGAAAGAGCGATGAGCGTACATTTTGTAAATAACCCTGCATTATTTCTTTTTCAAGATATTCGATATGAACTGAACGGTGTAGAAGTAGATAAAGTAAAGAATGCAGGGATTACCACAACTATAAAATCCTACCTTTCGTTAAATGATAATGAATCTAAATGTGCTAAAGTTTGGGGTTGGTCGCCTACAGGTTCTAACACTGTAAACAATGGAGTTTTTTCTGCATCTATACCTTTAAATAAAATATTAGGTTTTGCAGAAGATTATGAAAAAATCATAATAAATTGTAAACATGAGTTAGTACTCTTGAGAAGCAACACAAACCTTAACGCTTTGAAATTAAACACTGATGAAATTGTGGAGGATATAATAATATGAAAAATGAAAAATGAAAATGAAAAATAAGATATAAAATACGTGTGTAAAAAACAACCACGCCTCCGAGCCCTCAGATGGGATTCGAACCCACGACCTTTCGCAATCCGGGCGACTGCTCTGACCGCTGAGCTACCGAGACGCTGGCAAACGTGTCGAATTTTACAAACGTATTTCAACTTCTACTATGAGCTAGTATCGTTCCACCAATGTTGAACGCTAACTACCTTCAACATTGAAAGTAATATTTTTACAAATATTAAACAATCAATTAAGATGGAACCAGCTATAATGATGTTTTTATTTAATTTTTTGCATTCACAATGCAATATTTCTATAAGATATAAAATACGTGTGTAAAAAACAACCACGCCTCCGAGCCCTCAGATGGGATTCGAACCCACGACCTTTCGCAATCCGGGCGACTGCTCTGACCGCTGAGCTACCGAGACGCTGGCAAACGTGTCGAATTTTACAAACGTATTTCAACTTCTACTATGAGCTAGTATCGTTCCACCAATGTTGAACGCTAACTACCTTCAACATTGAAAGTAATATTTTTACAAATATTAAACAATCAATTAAGATGGAACCAGCTATAATGATGTTTTTATTTAATTTTTTGCATTCACAATGCAATATTTCTATAAGATATAAAATACGTGTGTAAAAAAACAACCACGCCTCCGAGCCCTCAGATGGGATTCGAACCCACGACCTTTCGCAATCCGGGCGACTGCTCTGACCGCTGAGCTACCGAGACGCTGGCAAACGTGTCGAATTTTACAAACGTATTTCAACTTCTACTATGAGCTAGTATCGTTCCACCAATGTTGAACGCTAACTACCTTCAACATTGAAAGTAATATTTTTACAAATATTAAACAATCAATTAAGATGGAACCAGCTATAATGATGTTTTTATTTAATTTTTTGCATTCACAATGCAATATTTCTATAAGATATAAAATACGTGTGTAAAAAACAACCACGCCTCCGAGCCCTCAGATGGGATTCGAACCCACGACCTTTCGCAATCCGGGCGACTGCTCTGACCGCTGAGCTACCGAGACGCTGGCAAACGTGTCGAATTTTACAAACGTATTTCAACTTCTACTATGAGCTAGTATCGTTCCACCAATGTTGAACGCTAACTACCTTCAACATTGAAAGTAATATTTTTACAAATATTAAACAATCAATTAAGATGGAACCAGCTATAATGATGTTTTTATTTAATTTTTTGCATTCACAATGCAATATTTCTATAAGATATAAAATACGTGTGTAAAAAACAACCACGCCTCCGAGCCCTCAGATGGGATTCGAACCCACGACCTTTCGCAATCCGGGCGACTGCTCTGACCGCTGAGCTACCGAGACGCTGGCAAACGTGTCGAATTTTACAAACGTATTTCAACTTCTACTATGAGCTAGTATCGTTCCACCAATGTTGAACGCTAACTACCTTCAACATTGAAAGTAATATTTTTACAAATATTAAACAATCAATTAAGATGGAACCAGCTATAATGATGTTTTTATTTAATTTTTTGCATTCACAATGCAATATTTCTATAAGATATAAAATACGTGTGTAAAAAACAACCACGCCTCCGAGCCCTCAGATGGGATTCGAACCCACGACCTTTCGCAATCCGGGCGACTGCTCTGACCGCTGAGCTACCGAGACGCTGGCAAACGTGTCGAATTTTACAAACGTATTTCAACTTCTACTATGAGCTAGTATCGTTCCACCAATGTTGAACGCTAACTACCTTCAACATTGAAAGTAATATTTTTACAAATATTAAACAATCAATTAAGATGGAACCAGCTATAATGATGTTTTTATTTAATTTTTTTGCATTCACAATGCAATATTTCTATAAGATATAAAATACGTGTGTAAAAAACAACCACGCCTCCGAGCCCTCAGATGGGATTCGAACCCACGACCTTTCGCAATCCGGGCGACTGCTCTGACCGCTGAGCTACCGAGACGCTGGCAAACGTGTCGAATTTTACAAACGTATTTCAACTTCTACTATGAGCTAGTATCGTTCCACCAATGTTGAACGCTAACTACCTTCAACATTGAAAGTAATATTTTTACAAATATTAAACAATCAATTAAGATGGAACCAGCTATAATGATGTTTTTATTTAATTTTTTGCATTCACAATGCAATATTTCTATAAGATATAAAATACGTGTGTAAAAAACAACCACGCCTCCGAGCCCTCAGATGGGATTCGAACCCACGACCTTTCGCAATCCGGGCGACTGCTCTGACCGCTGAGCTACCGAGACGCTGGCAAACGTGTCGAATTTTACAAACGTATTTCAACTTCTACTATGAGCTAGTATCGTTCCACCAATGTTGAACGCTAACTACCTTCAACATTGAAAGTAATATTTTTACAAATATTAAACAATCAATTAAGATGGAACCAGCTATAATGATGTTTTTATTTAATTTTTTGCATTCACAATGCAATATTTCTATAAGATATAAAATACGTGTGTAAAAAACAACCACGCCTCCGAGCCCTCAGATGGGATTCGAACCCACGACCTTTCGCAATCCGGGCGACTGCTCTGACCGCTGAGCTACCGAGACGCTGGCAAACGTGTCGAATTTTACAAACGTATTTCAACTTCTACTATGAGCTAGTATCGTTCCACCAATGTTGAACGCTAACTACCTTCAACATTGAAAGTAATATTTTTACAAATATTAAACAATCAATTAAGATGGAACCAGCTATAATGATGTTTTTATTTAATTTTTTGCATTCACAATGCAATATTTCTATAAGATATAAAATACGTGTGTAAAAAACAACCACGCCTCCGAGCCCTCAGATGGGATTCGAACCCACGACCTTTCGCAATCCGGGCGACTGCTCTGACCGCTGAGCTACCGAGACGCTGGCAAACGTGTCGAATTTTACAAACGTATTTCAACTTCTACTATGAGCTAGTATCGTTCCACCAATGTTGAACGCTAACTACCTTCAACATTGAAAGTAATATTTTTACAAATATTAAACAATCAATTAAGATGGAACCAGCTATAATGATGTTTTTATTTAATTTTTTGCATTCACAATGCAATATTTCTATAAGATATAAAATACGTGTGTAAAAAACAACCACGCCTCCGAGCCCTCAGATGGGATTCGAACCCACGACCTTTCGCAATCCGGGCGACTGCTCTGACCGCTGAGCTACCGAGACGCTGGCAAACGTGTCGAATTTTACAAACGTATTTCAACTTCTACTATGAGCTAGTATCGTTCCACCAATGTTGAACGCTAACTACCTTCAACATTGAAAGTAATATTTTTACAAATATTAAACAATCAATTAAGATGGAACCAGCTATAATGATCATCATAGTAGAAGATCATAGTAGAAGTTGAAATACGTTTGTAAAATTCGACACGTTTGCCAGCGTCTCGGTAGCTCAGCGGTCAGAGCAGTCGCCCGGATTGCGAAAGGTCGTGGGTTCGAATCCCATCTGAGGGCTCGGAGGCGTGGTTGTTTTTTACACACGTATTTTATATCTTATAGAAATATTGCATTGTGAATGCAAAAAAATTAAATAAAAACATCATTATAGCTGGTTCCATCTTAATTGATTGTTTAATATTTGTAAAAATATTACTTTCAATGTTGAAGGTAGTTAGCGTTCAACATTGGTGGAACGATACTAGCTCATAGTAGAAGTTGAAATACGTTTGTAAAATTCGACACGTTTGCCAGCGTCTCGGTAGCTCAGCGGTCAGAGCAGTCGCCCGGATTGCGAAAGGTCGTGGGTTCGAATCCCATCTGAGGGCTCGGAGGCGTGGTTGTTTTTTACACACGTATTTTATATCTTATAGAAATATTGCATTGTGAATGCAAAAAATTAAATAAAAACATCATTATAGCTGGTTCCATCTTAATTGATTGTTTAATATTTGTAAAAATATTACTTTCAATGTTGAAGGTAGTTAGCGTTCAACATTGGTGGAACGATACTAGCTCATAGTAGAAGTTGAAATACGTTTGTAAAATTCGACACGTTTGCCAGCGTCTCGGTAGCTCAGCGGTCAGAGCAGTCGCCCGGATTGCGAAAGGTCGTGGGTTCGAATCCCATCTGAGGGCTCGGAGGCGTGGTTGTTTTTTACACACGTATTTTATATCTTATAGAAATATTGCATTGTGAATGCAAAAAATTAAATAAAAACATCATTATAGCTGGTTCCATCTTAATTGATTGTTTAATATTTGTAAAAATATTACTTTCAATGTTGAAGGTAGTTAGCGTTCAACATTGGTGGAACGATACTAGCTCATAGTAGAAGTTGAAATACGTTTGTAAAATTCGACACGTTTGCCAGCGTCTCGGTAGCTCAGCGGTCAGAGCAGTCGCCCGGATTGCGAAAGGTCGTGGGTTCGAATCCCATCTGAGGGCTCGGAGGCGTGGTTGTTTTTTACACACGTATTTTATATCTTATAGAAATATTGCATTGTGAATGCAAAAAATTAAATAAAAACATCATTATAGCTGGTTCCATCTTAATTGATTGTTTAATATTTGTAAAAATATTACTTTCAATGTTGAAGGTAGTTAGCGTTCAACATTGGTGGAACGATACTAGCTCATAGTAGAAGTTGAAATACGTTAGTAAAATTCGACACGTTTGCCAGCGTCTCGGTAGCTCAGCGGTCAGAGCAGTCGCCCGGATTGCGAAAGGTCGTGGGTTCGAATCCCATCTGAGGGCTCGGAGGCGTGGTTGTTTTTTACACACGTATTTTATATCTTATAGAAATATTGCATTGTGAATGCAAAAAATTAAATAAAAACATCATTATAGCTGGTTCCATCTTAATTGATTGTTTAATATTTGTAAAAATATTACTTTCAATGTTGAAGGTAGTTAGCGTTCAACATTGGTGGAACGATACTAGCTCATAGTAGAAGTTGAAATACGTTTGTAAAATTCGACACGTTTGCCAGCGTCTCGGTAGCTCAGCGGTCAGAGCAGTCGCCCGGATTGCGAAAGGTCGTGGGTTCGAATCCCATCTGAGGGCTCGGAGGCGTGGTTGTTTTTTACACACGTATTTTATATCTTATAGAAATATTGCATTGTGAATGCAAAAAATTAAATAAAAACATCATTATAGCTGGTTCCATCTTAATTGATTGTTTAATATTTGTAAAAATATTACTTTCAATGTTGAAGGTAGTTAGCGTTCAACATTGGTGGAACGATACTAGCTCATAGTAGAAGTTGAAATACGTTTGTAAAATTCGACACGTTTGCCAGCGTCTCGGTAGCTCAGCGGTCAGAGCAGTCGCCCGGATTGCGAAAGGTCGTGGGTTCGAATCCCATCTGAGGGCTCGGAGGCGTGGTTGTTTTTTACACACGTATTTTATATCTTATAGAAATATTGCATTGTGAATGCAAAAAATTAAATAAAAACATCGAAAATGAAAAATGTTTTATTTCAATTACAAACCATTTGTTTACAATAGTTTTGTGGTAACATTCCTTGTAAGTATATGAGATACCTGTATTAGGAAGTTACCGCTCTTCCTTTCCGGTTTAACTAGGGTAAGTATGTAAGTAAAAATTCAAAATTTTATTAGAAAGTAAAAGTACATGTTAAATTAATTAAATGTGTAGTATTGTGTGTATGTATGTATGTATGTTGTGTGTTAGTGTGCATGTCATGTATGTTAGTTTGTTTTGTGGTGTGTTATGTATGTCTGTGTTATGTGAAAAGTATTATAAACAGGCTAATCAATATAGATATTATCATTATTTCAGTAATTACTTTTTAACAGTGATTCTATTTGCTCATAATTTTGCGTTCTTAGAAAGTTTATCACAGTTTTTTTACAATTGTATAAATTTAAAGAGTAAATATTTAGTTGCTTATTAATTATATTATATAAACAAACAGCCCGTCTCTCATATTGCCTTGCAGCAAAAGCTGATTTGACTCTAGTCAACGGAATAACTGTATCATTTCTTCTTTTTTTCATTATATTTGGGTCATACTTCATCGATCTATGTATTTTTAGAATTATATTAAAAATGTATAATTTTCTTACAGACAGCATTTCACAATGTACATATAATTCATCGGTTGAAAACCTATAGGGCAAGAAGTGTATTACCTTGAGTAAAGACCTTTGCGTTCTTTCTATTTCTAGAAATTTTGTTTTCGTAGCCCCCCCCCAGATAGAAATACAATAGCACAGTACTGATTGAGCCAATGCAATGTAGATTTTATTTAAGAGTTTCTTATTAGCAACATGTCGGAGCTTCTTAAAAACCCATACAAGTTTTCTAACTCTAGCCATGACCATATCAATTTGTGAATGCCACGATAAGCGTTCATCAATTATAATTTCCAGGTATCTAGTGGTAGTCACTTTTTTAATATCATAACAAGAACATGTAGTATTACTTGTGTCTGAGCACACATGAATTCTTATTTGAAAACTGTCGATGGGTTGGGTTCTTTTATCTATAGAAAAACATATATAATTGGTTTTACATATATTGAGAGTGAGTAGATGATTATTTAACCACTTAGCAACTAGAGCCAGTCCATTCTCAGTCGCCCTACGTACGTCCTCCCATGTGTCTCCAGAGAATACTATAGCTGTATCATCAGCATATGTAAATATCTTTGCGTTAGCGATATTCAATTTACTTAGCTCATTTATATACAAAATGAACAAAGTTGGACCAATTACACTTCCCTGGGGGACACCGTAAGATATTTCAACCTGGTCACTAATATAACCTTCTATTTTAACCTGTTGTTTCCTATTTTGAAGATAATCCGTCACCAAAGCAAGAGAAGTATCTCTAAAACCATATTCTGCAAGTTTTCGTACAAGAATGGGTATAGAAACAGTATCAAAGGCTTTTTTGATATCTAGTAATACAGTGATACATTTTTTACCATTATCTACTAGTTTAACTATTAGAGAAGTCATTGCTAAAACTGCATCTTCAGTGGAAAGGCCACTTCTAAAACCATACTGCGAATCAGACAGGATATTAAATTTATTTAGATAGTCTGTAATCCTTGAATTTATTAGTTTCTCCAAGATTTTGGAGATAGATGTTAAAACGGAAATTGGACGATAATTACTAACACTGTTTCTATCACCACTCTTATACACAGGTGTTATTAGTGCTCTTTTAAAAGCTTTTGGAAATATACCTTGCTGGAAGCAGAGATTGGCCAGATGACAAATTATAGGCACGATTTTGTATCGCGCTCTCTTTAAGAACATGGTTGGTATATTGTCCCAACCTGGAGCGCTATCTGATTTTAGACTCATAAGAACATTATACACTTCTTGTTGATCGGTTTCCATTAATACAAAAGAAGAATAGGAACTTGTTAAGGTTTTTATATTACTGTTGCTATTAACAGTGATTACTGATTGTTGTTGTACTTTTGATGTATGAGAATTTACGCAGTTTAAAGCATTATCTAATTTTATTTTATCGGCAAGATTACTTCCTATAGTAGCGAAATATTCGTTAACCTTATTAACTGATTCCGAAGCTATATGTTCCATATTAAGTAATTCACTGTAAGAACTTTTTGTTTGTTTATAACCCGTTATATCATTTATACACCGCCACATTGTTTTAGAGTTCTTTTTTGTTTTGTCAAGTTGTTCCCTTTGATATCTGCGCTTTAACTTTTTGATTAAGTTATTAACGAAATTTCGATATCGTCTGTACGTTATTTTTATAATTTCGTTCTCTGGGTCTAATCGTTGCTTTTTTTGCATTTTATTCCTATTATTTATACATTTTAAAATGCCAGGTGTGATCCATGGCTTACTGATACGCTTGCTGCTCCTAATTTTGACAATTTGCGTATTTGCTTCTAATGATTCCCTTAGTATATTAATTAATTTATCTGTTATGTAATGAGGGTTATTGCTTTCATGGAGCTCATTAATATTTTTATGTTCTAGAGTTTTGATTGCATTATCAAAGTTAATGACCTTTTTAGATTTCTTATATACACTATTTGAAGTATTAAAATTAGATAGGTTCAAAAGAACCACGGAGTGATCTGTAACAGTTGTATTGAGTACCAATACAAGGGCTGACTCCTTAGTCATGTCAATTTTTAACATGAAGTGGTCCAGGCAAGCTTTTCCTCTGGTTGGTAATAAGTGACCTGGAAGAAACCCATGTAGCGATAGCATGTTTAAGTAGTTTAGACGATTGTTTCGCTCATGGGTATTTTCATTTTGTTTAAGTATTAAATTTATATTAATATCACCTGTAACAATAATATTTTTATGCACATCTACAGTATCTAAATGAGCACTTAGCGAATCAATAAAGCTGTCAGCGTTTGCATTTGATGGCGAGCGATATATGCCAAGAATGATGAGATTGCAAATAGTAATCTGAAGGCAGGATGCATGCTTGAGGTTTATTTCCAATACCCTTGGTTTATGTGTATTTTTGATGTATGCTACAACTCCATCATTCTGATTCATATTACTTTCGGTGGCAAATCCATTGCAAGCAATAACAGGAGGAATCAGTTTGTTGGAATTGAGCCGACATTCGGTTAAAATTTGCAGATCTATATCGAAGTTCAGTTGGTTTAAGTTAATTTGCACATCATCAAGATTACTGTACACACTTCGCACATTTTGTATTATCATAGAAAAATCTGAGTTGTCTTTTTTTATATATTTCGAAACTTCAGTTATATCGCAATTGACAGCTTGTGCAGTTTCCATACTGTCTATTTCTTGTAGATTGATCAGAGAACTATTCATAGTTTAAAAAGTCATAAACCAAACATATCAATTTCGAATAAAGGTAATATGTAGCAAACATACAAGCAGTAGAATGAGCATATATGTAGAAAAACAAAAGCATTACACTGTCAGATTTCCGAGCAGCGCGCATACTGTATATAATATCATTGGTGTGAGTTTTATTTTGTGTAATTGTACGAGTGTGAAATGTGTGTAGTTTATATATATTTATCAAAAATAGTGTAAATTTTCTGTGTGTGTTCTGTATAGAGGTAAAGTTATAAGCAAAGCGGTAATAAAAGTTGACATAGAAACTTCGCAAAACAAGATAATCCCAAACAAAGCAATGGAAAGAAATCACTAGTCAGGCTTCTTGTAGAAGACGTTGAATTTGTGCTTCACTCTTGATAAGGATAATTGGAGTATGTTCATCTCTTCTGACGTATACCTTTCCAAAACTGGTCCAGCAGAATCTATAAGATTTTGTCTTAGCGAGATCTCGAGCCAGAAAGAACAAACGGGATCCTTTAATAGTGAGTTGCTCCCCAATAAAAATAGGCGTATCTTCATTTTTATTAAAACCCATATGCTTAGCACGTAGCTTTTCTTTCTGCTTCACATTGAATAACTTACATTTTTTTAAAAAGTCATTTTTCAAGATAGCTGATGAGGTTTCAATTACTATAGGTGAGCTGCTATCGCTATCTCTCTTACTCTTTACTCGATAAATGTCCTTTATATCTGATTTACTCATATGGCAGCTAATGTTTTCGGATAGGGTAATTACCATATTGATCAAGCCGTTCCTAGTTTCATCTTTTATTTTTGGTACGTTTTTAATCTCTATATTACTCTTTTTAGATTCGCGCTGTAGTATTTCAATTTTATCTTCCAGCATAATAATGTGTTCTCGATCTTTTTTTGCTTGTATTTCGTATTGTTCTATTCGCTTTTTTAGTTCATCATTCTGATATGATAAAAACGCTACAGAATTTTCAATACTTCTATTCGTTTGTTGAATTTCCATCAGTGTTGGGGAAATTTTACTTAATTCATTGTTTTGTGATAATATCATTATTTTTATCTCTTCCTTAAACGATTCCATTTCCTCAGAAAATTCACCCTGTCTTTTTCTCTTAACTACTCTCTGCGACACAAAATTAGGTGGTGTCGTATCTGGCGTGCTTTTCCCTGCCAAATTCACATTTGAATCCGATAACGATTTGTCCATCATGTTCTCCATCAGTACTAGGATAATATGGGCCGTAAGAAGGTTTGTTTTAAAACTTATCAATGTACTACAAAATATATTTCCAAAGGAGCAATGAACTCGCAACAATTTCTATGACAGAGTGTGACGTACTGTGTACGTATGTAAGTGGTCAATCATCTAATGGGGTGTGTCCACTTAATCCAATTAGTAAGAAGATGGGCGTGTCTATTATAAGACAGTTTTGTTGCGCGTGCGCTGATAGGTTGTTGTACAGCAAAAGTACCAGGGCAACAGAAAATGCAAGGTACTCACATGCGATGTTAAAGTTATCTCCTTCAACTTATGCGGTCCTATTTTTCTTTCTTGATTTATGTGGATTAAATTAGCTAAACTTTTAATTCAATTTGCGTAGCAGATACAGAGACACTTGCACCTTGCGCGGTGGTCCGGAGGGAAGAGGAAAGGAAGGAGGAAATAATAAGTAAGATTGTTTGGCGAGTTCCTCATATTAAAGTATCAGATCGCGAACGAATTAATCTATTAAATCATCTAGAAAAGGATCGTCCAATCACGGTACCATTCCGTAGTTGGGATTTGTATGAATACCCATTACTACCTAAAACACGTAAACACACTTGGTCTATTAAAACTTCATCACAGATTGAGAAACCACGTTTCGTGATAATAGCTTTTCAAACTAACCGTAAACATAATGCCACTATGTCTATGGCAGAGTTCGATCATTGCAATGTACGTGATGTAAGAGTATTTTTAAATTCAACGTATTACCCTTATGAAGGATTAAATATCAATTTCGCCGACAGCAAGTTTTCATTAATATACGAACAATATGCAAAATTTCAACAGTCTTATTATGGTCGTCGACCAGAGCCGTTGATGGGTTTGAAAGAATTTAAAGATATAGCACCATTATTCGTTATTGATTGCTCCCGTCAATATGAAACCTTAAAAGGTTCAATCGACGTACGTGTTGAAATTGAAACAGATCAAGAGGTACCTGATCAAACCGCAGCTTATTGCCTTATTTTGAACGATTGCATATTTGAATATAAGCCACTGAGTAACATTGTTAAAAAACTATCATGACTAACGATACTATCATAGTGGATGTGCAAGGCTTTAAAAGCGGAAAAAATGAATTCATATTGAAAGAATTAGTTATAGGCACACAAGAGCACAATCAAATATTTCTAATAAAACCACCATACCCATTCTCTACTCTGACTCTGGAAGAAAAAAAACGTGCCAAGTGGATAGAAAGAAATAGAGGATACCGATGGAGTGAGGGGCATATTGATTACAGAGAATTTAGAAGACTTATTAAGCCCTACTGTGATAAGCGGAACATCATAGTGAAAGGTAGAGAAAAAGTTGATTGGGTGCGAGAATTATGTGGACATGAAAACGTTTTTGATATAAGTGATAAAGGTATACCTAATTTAGAAACTTTAAGTAAACTCTATTGTAAAGACATATCAACATACAATTGTTTTAACCATAAGAAATATTGTGCATTAAGAAATGTTATATGTATTAGAAAATGGATTATAAAAAATAATATATCATTGTATTAACTATTAATAAATAACTGGTCTAATATATTACATCTTTAATTTTTTTAAATTCCTTCACAGTATTAAAAGAAAAATAAAACAAAATTATATGCAAATATACAAATTCATTTATTAAATAAATAAAAATATTTCACAAAACTTAGTTAAATTAAATGTATCTCTGAAGGTGTATACGCAGCATAGAAATACTTCGGATAATACCTACTTGAGAAGTTTAATTGAACGAAATATTGATGATTTGAAGCTTTAAAAACTATAGCTATAACCACACAACTTTTTCGAAATATTATTAATAATACTCTCTGTCTGATCCATTATAGGATCAATATGCTCAGTCACCACATATTGCGCACTTAATAATGGATCAGTACTCGTCGACTCTAGATCTAATATTTCTATTTTTATTAATCGACGAGCATTAGTGGGCGCACTTTTTATTATAAAAGATTTCTGCTGTAAAAAACTTCTTTTTTTGTGCGCTCTCTTTTTTTTGATGGTTTTCACCACCTTATTATACAACGGGGAATCGCACCGTGGTTCCCCAATATTCCAATTTGGGAACTCCTCCGTAAAACCGTCGAGTATATCCTGCGCATTTCGGTCAAAACAAGGTGGTGGTGATGGTGAGTTGCGTGGACACCGTTCTGTTAGCTCCTCATTAACATCGAGTGATGCCGTTTGAAATTTCTCTCGTTGTGTATTCTGAAATAATATTGTTTACATTACTAATAAATTAATGATAATTTGTTAAATTATTAAACAAATTAGGCAGGAACATTTTCAGGTGGAGGGCGAACCCGCAACTTGCTTGTGAGTCGAGTAATTTTTTCAAGTATTTTTCTATTAAAATAATTTATAATATAAGATAGAATTAAAAAATGTAAAAATATATAAAAATGATTATTCGTTGACAAAATTACTATACAAATTTTACGTTGTGCACAAAAATATAGATAAATATTAAATAAATAAATCAGCTTACCATATTCAAACCTCTGGACAAGCGCAGCCTTCACTTGATTGACGGAAATTAGTAGATAATTTAGGAGTATCATAATTTTATAACTATTTATACTATTGATTACCTACGTAAAGCTTATACAGCAACACGTGATTCTCAACAGAACGATTTGCAATTTAGCATATTAATTAGGTGAATATCTAATGAAATGTTGCAGCGTTGACAACACGTGTAAATTCTAACACCTAGAATAATGCCAAGCTCATGCACTCATAGTATTTGTCTATCGTAAACCTATAAATTTTATTAATTTATCGTACTCTGCATGGTATTAGAAAATTGTTAAATAATACACATTGTTCAGTTAATTATTTTTATTTGTTAATATATTTTTACAATTACAATTAACAATTTTTGTGGGTTCAAAATACTATAAGAAGAGAGATATTGAAAGTCTTAATGAAAGTTTCTTATACATAAGACATAATAATAATTTTGTAGGAAAAACAATGAATATGGAAGAAACAAATACATTATATCTTAAATTAATACACAGTGAAAACATTTTTAAAGTTTAATTATTTAAAAAATAGTTTACCACAACCGCAACGCTGACAATAAAATATTATTTTTTATATTACACAAATATAGACTTTACACTATACTATCGCAGTGACCCCACGATAAAGTAGAAATTTTGTTATTCAATATGATGCGTTTGTCATCATTGCTTGACAAAGCTATCTTATTCTGCTCTTGGTTAAATATTTCATGTTTAAGAGATTTAAATATGATATTTTTTTTACGTAAAAACATGTTTTCATTTAACACCTTGTAATAATCTTTAAAATATACATCTTTCAAAACTTGCTTTTGGATGCCTTTTGCTTTATTAAATTCATCTTGCGCTGTTTTTATACAGTACAACTTTGACCTTAAACCTACAAATTCCGTAATCAATTTGCCAGCTAACTCATCTTTAAAGAGGCCTGGTATTTTTTTATTTTGGTTAGGAATACTGTATTCGTTACTTAAAGCATAATTACTAGTATCAAAATAAGGCAGAAAATGTGACTTTAAGTCTCTATAAAAATCTTTACTTTCAATTGAATAAAGGAAACTGTCGGTATCCGTATAACAAAGTTTTATCTTTTCCTTATAAAAAGGTTTCATAATTGAGTAATGAAAATCGAACATATGGCTTTTAGAAATTTCCAATACAGAAAAACCAATGTATATAGGTTTGTCCAATGTAATTGTTTCAGGTTTCATTTGAACAGCTACAAAATTATCTGTGAAAATTGTAGCACTATGAAAGTTAGGTCGTGCTATTAGTTGCGCAGCACAAACATTTTTCTTAGTTTTGTTGCTATTATCACTCCACGCATTTACTAATTTCACATTAACTCTCTTTTCCGTATCTTCTAAAGTCTTTCCAAATATACTGTTATTTAATAGTTTAAAAAAATCTTGTTCAAATACGGATTTTGCCTTTTTTCTTAATTCAGTATTCATGTCAATATAACGTTTTAAATAAGGTTTTTGTTGAAATCGAATAACTCTATGTATTTTTTTTAACAGCAAACCATGTTTTAGACATGTCTTTAAATATGCGAAATGGATGACGTAAAAAAATTTATCGTATAAATTAGGAATTAATTTCGAAGTTTTAGAACCAGGTGGTATAAATTTTTGTGCACAGAATGGAAAATCGTTATGAACATCATGTAAATTTTCGGGGTATTCTAAGTCTACTTCTAGTATGTAACCAATTTCCCCGTCAATAGGCACATTTTGGAAGTCGATCTGAGCTATTTCCAAGTCATTTAGTAACTTAAAATTTGAATGGGGCAAATAAGAGCACATTGCATAGCCATAGAGATTGTTACAATCAATATAAACTAGAAAGTTATCTTTCTTAGTTGGATCAAAATTTTGTAAGTACTTGTTATTGGCTTTTGAATATCTAGTGGAACATAAGCATATACCACCACGAATACCTCTTTGAATCATTCTTAATATTTCCAAGTCGTTTATTAATTCTAATTTCACATCTGTTTTTAAAAGCATAGCATCAAAACTAAGACTGGGCGCTGTTACATAAAAGGCTGGATCCAATTTATAATTCATCTTACAGGTTTTCCGAAAACTTTCAAAGACATCCGCTAGTAAAAGTACGTCCGACTTAAGATATAAGTCGGTGTATTCTCCAAGGTCAAATAATTTAAAGGTTTGCCAAACTCTTATTGCGTGGTCATAATCTGCTTTTGATACATGGCTATTGAGTAATTTATTAAAAAAACATTCCTGAGGTGGCAGTTTTTTTTCTTTATACGAATTCCAAGAAGTAAAATAATCGTAGGGATACACCCCTTTACGTTTTAATAAATAAAATTGCTCTTGAGAAGGAAAAAATAGGGGCAAATGTTTGAAGTCGTTATTATTCAAGTTTCCTACTAGTTTCTCTAGACTTGTTCCTAAAAATTTAAAGGAATCAACAAAACGAACAGGCACTATATTCTTCTTATCGATTTGAAAAAATTTTGTAAATGATATGTAATTTTCTTTATTTTTTGCTATCACCTGTATTCTACCTGATAATTTTCCCAACTCACGAATAAAAAGATGACTATCATAACCAGCTAAATTATGAAAAAATATAGGAATAAACTTCGGCAAACGATATTTGAGATTGCAATAGGAATGAGCTGCACCACGATACCGTCCAGTTAGATGACAGTGATCTCTTACTTTATCATCAAATAATATTTTATTGCAAAGAAAACAATATTTACTTTTTGCAAAATTGCATCGATCTTCATTAGTTAAAGTCATTGTCACAGGCGTCTGCAAAATGTTATAAATGTTAGTTATATCAGCTAATAAATGTTCTAAAAACTTTTCTACACAGTCAGAACCACGATGGGTTACATATTTATTACGCGAACTGTCATAGGAATATACAATGTAGTAAGCAAATGCAGCTGGTACGTGCTTTTGCAATGATGATGTGCAATTAGTTCTAGAATCTGATTCGTCGGGCATTAACAATGATTCAAAGTCTGCGTATATCACAAATGGCATATCATGCATTCGTTCGTAATGATCGAATTGTATTATGGTTCCTTCGTTGGGTAAAATTGTTTTTACACCACTGCAAACATGAGCTTCCAGTTTGACATTATCATCGAAAAATATCATGCAGTCCTCACACAAATATACTTTCGAGTGATGTTTAGTTAATTGCTTTCGAACTAGTTTAGATAAATCTTTAATAAGACAGTAATGTGTACGTTCTGCATTTTGAAGAAAAAGCATGTTAATGTGATATTTTTTTCGAAACTCTGTTTTGTATAACGGTCCAACAACCTTACACTTATTCTTAAGTCCATAAATATTAATACTTATGCGAGGATTATTTTTCTCGAATATTTTTATATCCTAGAACCCTACTGGGAAAGCCATATTTTTAACGTTAAGTACATTTTCAAAGTGAGGATACGCTGACGTCCGATGCGCGTTACTTTTTACAGGAAAAAGTGCTGCAACAACACTCCATAGAAAACAATAATTATCAGAATTTTTAATGTTGACGCATGCTCGTTTGTGTTTTATGGAGTTGGGCAAATCTATGTAACTCGAGGCTCTTAAAGGATTATATTTGTTTATGTTTACTTCTAGATACAAGCTTCGTAAATAGGCCCAACCACTATCTCTTTCTTCAAATTCATCAATTTTTTTACATAGTATATGGATAATATTTGTAAACATATCTTCAAAATTATAATTATGATGTAAAATAATGTTTTCAGTTGAAAAAGATTTAATTGCAATGGAATCATTATTATGCAGATAAAATTCGGAAAATAACTCAAAACTGACTTTGAGATTAGTGTAAGCCCTTATTCGTGCAGCAAGCAAAAGTTGAACACGTGCACGCAAATGTGATAAAAATTCAACGGGAGGGAGAACATGCGCACGCTTCCCCTCGGTTTCGTCGTTTTGATTGGTATCCTCACATCGAACGCGATAGGATGCTATACGACTACGAAAAGCACTATGAATTTTTTCAATACCCTCACCATCAACGACTGAACTGTTATCTTTGTGTAAAATACTTTTCAGATGTGCAGAGAAAGCTTTATTGTTAACGGATATATCGCAAACCGAACAAAAAGTAGTCTTAGACATTATGGATTATGTTTTCACTGTGTCCACAGCAATTTATTATTTAAGTAATATAAATTCTATAACTAACGATTGAAGCCGTTGGCAAATAAAATTTGAATAAAGTTTGTAAATTAGCTAGAACTTATCTTTTAAGAGAAAAACGAGTAAGGTTAATTGTAGATGAACCCAGGTAGCCGCGACTAAGTAAAAATAATATATACCTAAACTAGATATAATGATCAAATTTATTTGTTATTTTTTGTTCTGGCGATAAAACGTAGGTTCCTCTGTAAATTTAGTTTTAGCTTTTTTCACAAACTTTTTCAACAATTGGAACTCTGGAGAGTCTGCTTCACCCACTAAACGCACCCACACAATAGCCTTTTCACACCTGTCAAGCCCGGTGACGTTGCGCACCTCCTCGACGTTGTAGAGGCGAAGCTCAGCAATCAGGCTGCCATCGAGGTTAGCAGTCCGTCGTGTTACCCCACCGGGGACTCGACGTGATAATACGCTGTTCTGCGACGACTTGCGTGGTGCCACCTCCTCGTTGTCTGACTCGTCGTCAAACAACCACTCAGAAGCGTTCGCTGGTGTTGTCTCTTGCTTTCGCTTAAGAGACGTTTTCACTTTCTTGTTGGAGCTAGAAAAATAGGAAAAACTTACATAAATATGTTGTATTGAAAACGTATATTAGTAGTAGTAGTAAGCACATATAAAAAAACAACTTATTCAAATTACCTTATGCTTTCTTCGTCGGAATCAAAGAATAGGCTTGTGTCCTTATTCTTTTTTGCCGATCGTTTTTCTTGCTTGCTTGCAGACCTGGAAAGAGCAAATTATTTTGTTAACAATACTAGAACAGAAAATAAGAGAACAGATACCCAATAGAAAATCTAAGACAATTTTTTTATTGTCAGCATTGATTTACTAATAATTTTATAAACTTACGAACATTATTTGGTCGGGCTTGATCTTCCGCTGACTGATGAATCAAGATAGACAAGGAGTCGTTGACGGTTTCAGAAGGTACTAGAGCAATGCTAGTGGTCAAAGATGCCGGAGCACTGATACAGTGTCTAATATTTTACAGGTTTTTATTAAAGAAAAGTGCTAGACGTGCTGTAATCCAACAGGGATAGCAAACCTTTGCCTATACTGGTTAGGTATGAAATATTACATCTTCAGTTTAATAAAACAACTAGGTGAATTTATTTATTATAAGGCGCGAACTGAGTTCGATTTCTATAAAAATATTTTTTTGATACAGACATTGTCATGTAAAGCATATTATAGAAATATTACAGCATGAGTTTTATTTACGTATTTTGTCAAATTTAACAATTCATTTCCAAACAATACCACCATTATTAGTTTAGTTTTCATATAAAACTAACGCGCAAACAGTGAGAAACATTAATTGTATAAAACATTCATATAAATTATCTAACATTATATAAATATATTCAACTTAATTACTATTTAAAAATCATGACAAAGTTTCCCACTTCTGACCTGATCGATAATCAGCAATATAAAATATTTACTGATTAATTCGCAAAATTAAAACCAAATGTAATTGTACGAGTTTGTTTTAATGCTGACAAAACTCCACGTGCAATATACAGGCTGCTCCCGCTGTACATGAAAAGTAATCGAAATTAAGAATAAAATTATCATACAAATTATATATTAATATCATCATTGGTTAACAACTGAAATACGCAATAAACAAAAGAGATACATGTACCTGATATAAATTACCTTCTTATAAAATATTGCCGTCGACATCACTCAACACGATTAACAAGAAATGGTTTTTAGTATAATGTTACACTAAAAACCAAATTTCAGAATTAAATATTATTATTATTTTTTGGGTCCAATAACTCTGATGGTAACACAAAAATAATAAACTTAAAGGATCTTTTTTAATTATATGATTGAATTAATTAGTTTCAAATTCGAACGATGTCAAGTAACTTAATGTACAGATATAATTATTGCCAAATCATTCTAAACTTGTAACCTGAGGTATCACGTATGGTGCAATAGTAAGCATTAAATAAATATTCTAAAACAGCAACTAATTAAGTTTTTTCTAGAACATTTGGAAGTCATTTAAAGCGTCTATTTAAATAATAAATTCATTTAATAATAAAACACCAACTAACCTGGGGTTCGAGTCCTATTAGCGACACAAAATATTTGTTTTTGTATACCCTATTATATCATTTTAGATTAAATTATATATATGATTTATATACAAATAAGTTCATTACATAAACATAAAACTACAGTGTAATTATTTATTTACATTGAAGATTAGCTAAATCGATATTTCATAACAATCAAAATAAGTAATCATAATAAGTCAGTTATACCACCACTTACAAAATAATAATAATTATCAATCAAGGTAAAACGTTAGATGGTAAATTGGATAGTGAAATTTTATAAATTTCGCTGTTATCCATATCAATTAGACAGAGTAACTCTGAAAGTTTATATTTAAAGAGGGGTCTCGTTTAAAATCTAAAGGTTTGAAATCATTACATCATTTAAAATAATTTTTGTTACGCGATAATTATTGTATCAATCACTTATTGGTAAAGAACAATATAAGATAAGAAAGATTAAGCAGGTATCTAAGTAACAAAGTAAACCTTTAGATATTTTTTTTATCTTTTGCAATTATAATACTCGACTTTCATTAAATAAATAAAAAAAGAAAATAATCATTCCATATTTTATGTTATTTTATAACTTATTTAGTACTAAATAAAGTCTCATTATCGAAACAGTATTGAAACGCCACCTATTGAATTATAATTAACTCGCATATGAATGATGAATGACGCATGATTATTTTATTTGAATGATAGCAAGCAGGTAAATTACCTACATCATAATTTGTTGGCGGGAGTGTTGAATTTCACAATATACGTATAGATGTCGTTATTTAAGACAAAAAATTATATCACTTACTCTCACTTTTACATTATTTTGTATAAAATATATTTTTTAATTAAGGAATTTTTATCAAAGGCTTTATTTTTATGTATAAAATGTTATGTATTTCATCATTTTGGCGGTAGGCATGCTAGTTTGCCATATAATATTTATTTATCTGAATGGATTCAGGGTAATAAGTCATAAAAGACATTATATTTTTTTATTATCATCAATTTTCTATGCATGAATGTAACCAAAATCATAATTTACTGCAAAATATAATATCTTCATCATAGGTAGTTATACCGCCACCTATTGAACTATAATCTAATTAGGCATCGAATGCTGCAATTTTACTTGCTATCATTCGAACACTTACCTGCTATCAAAAGCATGATTGATTTTACAATAGGCTCTCATTATAGATATACCAGTTTATCTTTTGATATTGTTTAAATTATTAATTTTTAATGTCTTATAATCATTTGCAAGGAAAAGGATTTTAACTTTAATACAGTTTAAATGTTAAATTATTTTTTTCTTGTATAATATTTAATAAATGAATATATGTAACTACATCGCGCATTCAAAGTTTTTATGTGCTCTGAGTATATATACAGTTTCACGAACATGGAATATCGAGATAGCTGTAAGTAGTGGCGGGCGAAGTTTGAGGCACAAAATGTGCGCTGGAACTCAGGCTGACCCCAACATGAAAACAGCGGGATGTATCTTGTAAAGTTGCGATTCCAGCTGCGACTGATACTAGGTATCTCCTTGGCTCACCCGACACCACGACGGTTCTCGTGCGAATTTGGAATACAAAAATAAAAGTTGCAGGTGACGACCTCGACTTTTGTTGTTTACGAGCGCTCGTGCTCAGTACCGCCATAAATGAATTATATCGAACGAACAGGGAACGGCACGATGCGCTCTAAAACACACCTATTTTGCTAATTTTTTTTTCATTTCCATCTCGAATAGAATCAATTCGTAAAACAAACACGGTTTTGAACAGAGAACGGACGATACGCTTATAACCAAAACCTAGCGCCTAAATGTTTAAAACACTTGCAAAGGAGATCGAACGAAAGTGAGGTTTTATGGTTGACGTCAAACCGATTGGGAATTCTAATTCACTTTTCGATTATTGGGTTTTCTAAAACACTTTTACGGCAGTGATCGAACGAAAATGAGGTTTCTGGTTGACGGAAAACCGATTGGGCATTCTAATTCACTTTCGATTATTGGGTTTTCTAAAACACTTTTACGGCAGTGATCGAACGAAAATGAGGTTTGTGGTTGACGGAAAACCGATTGGGCATTCTAATTCACTTTCGATTATTGGGCTTTCTAAAACACTTTTACGACAGTGATCGAACGAAAGTGAGATCATTGGAGTGAAAAGTGTTTTAGAATGCCCAATATTACCCTACTGATGTCATTAAACAAATAAATTAACAAAACCTTCAAACAAATGTACCAAACGGAATGCAATAATAAATGTATAGGGACCGAATAATAAGAGATCGAACAAATGTACTGTGTGAATAATTACATTGCCAGTACATCGAGTGGCGTGAATAGCATCGCAGGATGAGTTTGGGAGTGCCGTTAGTAAGAATACTCTAAAATAAATGTAAATAAAAACCTTGGCCATATAAATACAATATGATAAATAAAAAAATATTATATAGAATAAAAATAAAATAAAATAATCGCTGTAAATATAAAATTGATTTAACAAAACCGCCCATAGGTTACTATTCAATAACAATATTACACCGCCAGTATCACAAATTACTTGACAACGTCTGTCATTATTATAATTGGATAAAATATGTATGTGGCAAAAACCAGTGCAACAATTTATAATCAACGAGACATAATCAAAAACAATGCAAAAAATATACATATTTGTGCTAGAAGATATAAATGTAAACAAAATCTTTTTTAAAAAACACCGCATAAAAACTAGTATATATAAGAAGATTAGAGAACAAAGGTAATCAAAATCATTGTAACATAAAAGTCACTTTAAGGATTTCAACACTTCTTCATTTTTCACCAATATAGCGTCTGTGTTATCATTTTTACGCAAATAAATCTGTCCATATTTAACCCACGAAAATGCGTAATTATTGCTCCTAGCAAAACGCCTGACCGCCGCGAATAGTTGTTTTGTATCAGGTGACAAATGCTCGGTCAAGTATATTTGATGACATTCACCCGCAATACCTATATGTTGGCTGTTGAGTTTGCTGTTTTTATTCTCCCTATTGAAGCGGTTAGTTGATGAAATAATTTCGTCGCGCATGCGCGGCGACTTCAACGTAACAACAATATTACGCGGTCGCTTTGACTTGCTGCCCATCTTAGCAACACGACGACAAGCATGAATGTCAGTATCTAATATTGGGTATTTAATAGTGTCGCACAAAGATTTAAACAGCGTCACAACGTTTTCGCCACGATTCTCCGGGACGGCTTGCACCTCAATATTCCGGTTACGTGATAGATTTTCGATGGTAGCAAAACGCGTGCGAATTACTGATAACTCATTCTTTAATACCGTTTGTTCACTCTGCAAATTTATTATAGTATTGTTTTTCTCCTTTATTTTCTTATTTAAATCTTTTACCTCCTCCATTATATGATCTGTAGTTTTTGAAAATTCTTCTCTCAACTCTTTCATTAAGTTTGTAATTTCCGTGGCAATTAATTCTTTGACATCCCGGATTAACATATTGCGGGAGTTAATCATCATGTTAGAGGTGGGGGCCAGTTTTTCATCGAGAAGTGCACTGATACTTTCAATAGTTAACTGTGTGCCTGATGTTAGATTATCGCTCGACGACGGTGACGGTGATAGTATAGCGGTAGGTAGGTCTCTGCCCCGCCTCCTGCGTGAGACGTTTGTACAAGAAGGACATTTTAATTTGGAAAGGAGACCCGGGTCGAGATCACTAGCCTTCTTGTATGAACCAAAATTCAAACAAGCGAGGCAATATCGGGAATCACATGTATTACATTTCAACGAGTTGGTAACATCCAAGGGACAATTACATCCGGCGCAAAGCATTTTACTGTCTCGCGGAGACCGCTCGAGAAGCCTGAATTGAGTGTAATGTCTGCGCAACTTGATCTATGGCCAGTCACCCGGCGATGATGCAGCGAGTAATGTGATAACGCTCCGCACGCAGTTTTGACCCGAACGCACCACACACAACCGCCGCAAATCAATGAGATTCGCACGCACAATGTTTAAACCACAGCTGATTGCGATTACGTTGATGGTAGTTTGAATATTAATTTTATAGATTTATTTCTTTAAACAGCACTCATCCGGATTTTACACTGTGTTAAATTTATTCACTGACACTTTATGTAACACATACTATAACATCTGGTAACAATTATTTGAATTTAACTTTAATTTGGAATAAATTTATATGAGCACTAAACAAAGACGTTGTTCGGTTAAGGCGTGAAAGACTAATTAAATATTTTCGTAATTTTTTTGGGTAATGCAAAATATTCTCCAAATCTTCTTCAGATCTTAATAGTTCAATCATATCTTTAGGAATGGCTGACATCGCAATGCCCATTTTCATTGGAATTCCAAATATTGTTTTTTCATGGCTTGGATGAATTTCAAGCCTTCTGACCCCTTTTGACATCTGATTGGTTTCCATCCACGTACTGAGCATGTTATCGATGTCTTGATTAGCACGCTCCACTGATCCTTGACTTTGGCTTTGCCTTGGCTTTGTACGATTTCAACATCTGGCCACATGGAGTATAAATTTTCAATTATTTGATTACTAAATTCTCGGCCATTATCGGAATGAAGGATGATCGGAGCTCCAAAAGTGGTAAAAATATCCAATAGATGATATGCGACTTCTGTTGCGAGTTTAGTTTGAAGTGGACGAAGGATCACGAATTTAGTGAAATGGTCTTGATAAACTAATATAAAGGAACTAGCCGGCTAGTTTTAAGCATATGAAAACTGCACTCGCGTCTGATAAAGGATTTTTACCTTGTTTTTATTGTTATTCATCTAAAATAGCCATACACTTAATCTCACACCCCTAACCCCTATAGTGAGGGAATAATGGGGGTGACAACCATTAACGAAATTATTTTTTCTCAGTACCTATTCAAGATATCTACATGAAATTAAAAACATACATGACTATCAATGAACTCATTATTATATTTTTTTTTAAATTTTTACTATATTAGAAACTGTAAGCTGTATGTGGAAACTGTATTATTTACCAATAGCGCCATGTACAGCTTCAACAGGCCAACGTACCTTAGTCACAAATCGTGATGCATTTGCCTCTTCTACTGTTAATTGTGCTCTTTTCCCCCTCAAAGCTGGCATAAGTACATGGTAACCTTGCTGTTTTAAAAAATCGACCACGTCACGAAAACCGCGATCAACAATGCAGATGTCACCTGGTTGTAGAAGCGTGTTAAGTCCGTTAGGTTCATCTAATATACTTTTCATTATACATGCGTCGTTCATCGTTCCATTGTAAGGACCTGCTATGTCAACTATATAGCCATTTTTGTACAAATGGTAAAAGGCTTACAGAGTGGTGTTTTCTTTTGTCCACTGTAAGATTTTCTTTGGTAAACATTGTTTCTACTTTTTTTCATGCCTAATGTAAGTTCCGTCAATAATTAGCCCAAGAGAAGTTTCTCCAAATCCGAGTACATGTTTTGCGAGATAAGATGTTTCATTATTAATAAGATCTTGTCTACTTTTCGCATTTATTCCAAAATGAGCAGGTAAAATATATTTTTCGAAACTTTTGATTACCTGATGGAAATAATCTGAGACTTGTTGAGGATATTTCAATCCAAATATTTTCTCAATTATGTCGTTTGAATTAACAGTTCTGTTTTCATTGTAATAACGCACGATTTTGCATAACTAGACGTCGGTTATGTTATAATTAAAATTATTCTTGATAATTATACCAAATATTTATTGCTTTTTAAATGTTATTAGAAGAACACAAACCTTCGAAATCGTCGTTTATCAGTATTTAGGATATAGAATCTAACTTACATAAAACTAAGGACTACACATATAAAATAAAAATAAATAAAATAAAATTTATTTGATACACAAAAACAATTTTTAACAAAAACAATTGAAGCGTTAATGACCGCAGTAATCGAAGACTGTGTCGCAGTCATTAGCGCCCACCTCTAGGACAGACATATCAGACATTCAGAAAACATGAGAAATAACATATTATTTTAAATCATTTACTTGTGTGTATTTGGTTTGTAAATGTGTGTGTGTGTTTAGTATGTGTATATTGTGTGCTGTATATATGTGCTGTGTGTATGTGCTGTATCTCATTTCTGTTTGTTTGTGTGTGTGTGTGTGTATGTGTGTGTTCGTGTGTGTGTGTGTGTGAGTGTGTGCGCGTGTGCGTGTGTGTTTGTGTGTGTGTAGATGAAGACTTGAAAACTAGTTTCGTACCATCATTAATTCTCTATTTTATCAAAGATTCTACCACATCATAATCAAAATTGTTAAGCCATTTAATTAAAACGGTCTTACATTGATATAGATTTAAAGGATAAATATTTAATTCCTTATTCACCTTATTATAGAGGAACGGTGCTATATAGTTATAATGGTGTTTGACTTGTTCAATTCTAGTTCCTGGCAATTTATAAACCTTATCTTGCCTTCTTTTATTTTTTAATAAAGCAGGGTTATAATAAGTAGCACTATGTTTGCGCAGAATAACATTAAGAATAAAGAGTTTACGAACCGAAAGAACTTCCCAGAATTCATATATTAATTTTGAAGAATATCTAATTGGTTTAGAGGCCATAACTTTCAAGACCGCTCTCTGTGCCCTTTCAAGTAAT
Source organism: Calamotropha paludella (assembly GCA_927399485.1). Taxonomy (NCBI): domain Eukaryota; kingdom Metazoa; phylum Arthropoda; class Insecta; order Lepidoptera; family Crambidae; genus Calamotropha; species Calamotropha paludella. The sequence continues at coordinate 4,264,568 of OV656822.1, forward strand.
ATTAGCTTGGTCTTGCCAGAGGCACCCCAAACTGTTATGCAATAATTGATAATAGATTGTGCAAGGGCAAAATAAACAGTTCTTAGGACAGACGGATCAGCACCTGCACGCAATCTACTAAAAACGAATATCAGTTTCCTAATGCGTGCGGTAACAACCCGAATATGATCATTCCACGAAAATACGCTATCCATCATTACCCCTAGATATTTTATACCATGAGTTCGTGATATTGGTTCACAGGGGCATAAGTCTTTAGGGTCTGTGTCACATTTGTGTGCCTTTATTACGAACGAGGCATCTGGCTGTGACGAGAGCTTAGACGAAAAAGTGATGAATTTAGTTTTGCACGTATTCAGGGTTAGCAGATTACGAGTTAACCATTGCATTACTGTTTTCAGTGATGATTCTGCGTTTAAGCGAGTTTCCTCCCAATTTCGTCCATTGATAACAATTGCAGTGTCATCAGCATACGCGATAACCCTACTGTTTGGCAGTTGCATTTGACACAGGTCATTTAAATATATGAGGAATAGGGTAGGCCCAAGAACACTTCCTTGGGGAACACCGTAGGCAATAGGTTCATCCTGACTTATGTTATTGCCTATTTTGGTACATTGACTTCGACCACTGAGGTAGCTCTTGAAAATGTCAAGCACAACACCACGGACACCGATATTATTAAGTTTGGTGATTAGGATAGGGACAGATACAGTGTCAAATGCTTTGGTAAGATCAATGAATACACATAATGACATGAGTTTAAGATTTGTATTATTAACTACAGTTCCTGTTACTTCCAGTACAGCATCCTCAGTCGATTTGCCAGTTCTGAAACCGAATTGGTTTGATGCAAGTAAATTTTTGGAGTTAAGGTAATCAGTTAACCTTTTATTAATGATCTTTTCTAAAATCTTAGATAATACAGATAATATAGATATCGGTCGGTAATTATTAGCACTGTATTTGTCCCCACTTTTATAAATTGGGTGAACTAATGTCCTTTTAAAGGCAGCCGGAAAAGTGCCAGATGAGAGACAAAGATTGTATACTTTACTTAAAACTGGAATCAGGATATGTCTCGCATCCATAATAAAAGAGGTTGGGATGCCATCCCAACCTGTAGCACAATCCCGCTTTAGCCCCATGATGATCCCTTCTACTTCTATTTCATCCGTGGTTAGTAACGCCATAGAGTCCTTCGCTGGTTCCACAATGAAAGGTTGGATCGAGGTACAATTGGACGAACTCGCTATCAATTCGGACGCTAAATTCGTCCCCACGCTAGCAAAGAACTTGTTTACTGAATTCACAGAAACTTGCGGATCATTACTAATAGAAATGAGATCATCGGATGGTGGAGCGTTCTGTTGTAAGTTAGAAAGTTTTTTAATGAGGCTCCACATTTGTTTAGGATTCTTTTTGTATTTTTGAAATTCTGAAATCTCATAATCGCTTTTAACTTTTTTAAGTAGGTTATTACAGAAGTGTTTGTAACGTTTATACGAAGCTATTAAGACATCATTATTTGGCTGCTTTTTTGTTTTACGATAAAGTTTGTCTCTATGCCGTATACAACGAAGTAGTCCAGGCGTAATCCATGGCTTTACAATGCGTTTTCTACTTGGGATATTAGCAGTTACTGTATTTGACCGAATTAGTAATGACAATTTTTGTACTAAAATATCAGCAGCTATCTCTGCATCACTACTGTACATTATATCTGTGAAATCCATGTTTTCCAATTCCATTATACATGCTTGTAAGTTAATACGTTTAGAAGTCCGAGTACTCTTAGGTCCAATGCCACTACACAAGGCACTACAAAATACGACAGGGGAGTGGTCTGTAAACAAGGAGTCTAATACCATTGTAACAGATTGTTTATTACTTTTTAGTATTACATGATCCAGACAGTTCCTATTTCGTGTTGGAAGAAGATGGGCTGGTAGCATAGAATGCGACGCTAGCAGATTTAAGTACGAATTTGAGTTGAGATCAACGCTATCCGGAGAGATGTTTATATTTAAGTCGCCTATAATAGCTATGGTTTTGAAGGGACGCAAAGCAAGCAGTAACGAATCTAGCGTGTTTGTGAAACTTTCAATATTTTTACATGATGGCGAACGATAAATAGCGATAATCACAAAATCATTGGAAAGCCCGATAGTTAAGCAGTTGGCGTCCACAATATTTGGTTCAACAACCTTGGCATTTAAGGTTTCTTTTATGTAAACCATAACCCCCTCATTCTGGTTATTGTATTTGCTGCTATAACAGGTGTATCCGGGTAAGTTTGGAAGAAAGGGACACTTACTCAACCAGCACTCGGACAGGACGATAATGTCAATGTCAAATTTTAATCGTTTTAAGAGAAGTAGCAGATTTTCAAAGTTTGTAGAGTTACCTATGCTTCTTATGTTTACATGAAGCACCTTGAGATAGGTATTTGGGTTGGTTAGAAAGTAGGATGCATTTTCAGGGGAACATATACATGATTTACTTACTGAAACAAGATCAATTTCGGAAGTAATGTGAATATGGTCATCCATAATAACCACAAAAAGAATTGCCAATTAAATACGAACCAAAGTATGTTTTCCTTTCAATATTAAAATAAGTAAAATTTGAATAATTTGTATCAATTAATGTAAGTATATAAATATTCCCTTTTTTTTGCGGTAGTTTCATCAAAGTGGTCAGTGTAGATGTTGTATTAATAAGAGATGTAAGTGTTTTGTCTAAATGTGTGTAAAAAAAAATGTGCGAAGAGAGACATGTGTGTGTTACATTTTTATAAGTGAAAATATAAAGTAAAATATAATTAAATCTTACAAGGTAAAGCCTTAAAAATACAATAGCTAGTACTCTAAGAGAACAAAAATATAGCATGCAGTAGAAACTTGTGAATTCTAGTCATTTTGATTTAACTAATAGCTCAAAATCTGTTTCATCTTTTATAGTATAAAAAGGGGACCCATCTTTTTCCCTTATAAATATTTTTCCATTTGAAGACCAGCAATATTTGAATTCGTTACTATTTGCAAATGCACGCGAAAGATAGAATAAGCGTTTCATCTTTGCAGTGAGGTTTTCCGTAATAAAAATTGGTTTGTGTGGTCCACTTATTTTCAAATGTTCGGTAGTAAGTTTTCCAGATCCTCTATTGTAGCTTTTGTACGCCTTGAGTATTGAATCTTTAGTTAAGACGCTAACGAAGTCCAGTATGATGTTTTTATTTTCCGGATTTCTAGTGCTGATGCGAAAAATATCCTTTACGTCACTCTGTTGAATATTGACATTTAATATTTTTCCGATCTTATTAACAATTTCTATAAGGCTTGTCTTATTTTCAGATTTATCTGTTGGTATGTTTTTTATTTCTACACAAGTCGAACGTGCGCTTCTTTCAAATCGTTCTAGTTTTAGTTCAAGGGATTGAATGAATTTTTGCTGTTGCATATTTTCTGCTTTCAGTTCACTGACTTGATCTACAAGCATATCGTACTTAGTCGATAAAAATTCTATAGACGATTTTATTTCTGAATTTTGATTTTTTATTTCCTCCATGACTGTACACATTTTCTCTATTTTAGTGTCTTGTTCGATTTTAAAAACAGTAAACAATTCTTTCATTTCCGTCATAAAATTTGTAAGTTGAAGTTCAGTCGTATTGGTTCTCTTTCTTTTTGGGCGTTGAGATACATTAGATCTTGAGCTTAAAGAGTCCTCAGACAAACACTGTTGGTCATTATCCGATGTGCCGTGTTGAATGCTAAGTTGCGGCGTTAATAAATCCTCCACACACGGCTGCGCGGGCGCTCGGACTTGGCCGTGCTTTTGGGAGGTAGACGAAGCGGGGGGAGAATGACGCAGCGGCATGATTCAAAATTGTACGAAGTATAAAGTACCAGGCGATTAGCTCTTAACAGTGTTATATTGTGAAATAATCTCGGGAGCTCAACTAATACTGGACGGTCGCGACGATTTAATACAAATCTTCTTTCCGTCCACCGTAACTTGACCTTTGGTTGTATGAATAGTTAAGAAAAATGTAAGGTAGTAAGGTAACTCACGTAGTATTTGAGTTGCGAGGTTGTAAGTCCCGTCGGGCAGAAAGCGCTCAGGACAACTCCTACACAGTTATTCGCTCCTATTATTTCGTAGTTGATTTTTTATTAGTTTTTGATTTTTAATCTATACAGAGATCACTCAGATAAGACGTCTGACTGCCTTAGTTGTCCGGAGGGAAGGGGATAATATAATCAGTCTTCGCCTTTCTAAATGGCATTTTAGTATATAATGTAAAATATTTAACAAAGTATAGATATTTAGTATCCTAAATCTAGAAAAATCAATCATTTTCTAGATGAGCGTAAAAATAAAACAACAGAAGTTATTTACTATGATATGCTAAAAACAATTTTGTTTCCTAATGATGCACAAGTAGACGTCGCATTTTGTGCAACGTACTTTGGTGTGGAAGAGCAATTTTCTAGCCTACATTTCCTGCCCCTTGAGAGATCGTCGGAAACGGGGAAATGGTCAAAACGTTTATCTAAAGACGGTGGTATTGCAGGCATCTCAACAGACGGTGAAGCCTACTCACTTTCTGTCTCCGCATTTTAAGTAATTTTTGAACTGTTTATGAGAATGTCTGCTAGATCTCCCCTAAACCAAGTCTTTAGAGTTTATTTTGTTTGCGTCGCAATCAATCTTATATTGCCTCCAAGCGTTTACAACTGCAAGGTCTAGAAAGTGAATCAGTACTTTTACAGTCCATTTTTTCGCCTTCTGATAAGTTCTATAATTTTCAATGAGCTGATCAAGAACATCTACACCTTCTTTTTATTATAAATTAAAACTATCTTTGGAGCCTGGACGTAAGTCTTGAGTTTTTTTATCCCATCTCGGAATAGAAGAAGTTTAATTTCCGCCAGTGCAATTAGATGCCATTAATACACCTTTATTATCCTTCCACTTATCAAGAGCGACATCGCCGGATTTAAACTGTAGTATATCTCCACGTTTCATCGCTCTGTCATCGAGCATAATGGTAACTGTTCCATGCAAGTGCATGCTGTTCAGATGACCCAAAAGCGGAATTGTATTAAAATATCTATAAAAATACAAGCGGCTATTTGGGGAAACATTCTTAGCCAGCCATAGGATTACTGCAGGTCCTTTCCCGTACGATTTGTCAGTAAAAGCCGGATTGTTAGGATAATATATTTTAAAATCAGGCATTAAGCCATTGCTGGCCGTAATCACATAATTTTTAAGTCCAAGAGGTTGTGGTTTATTTTTAACTAATATACGTAGTTTACATTTACCAGTGAGAGGATTTATCTGTTAGTCTCTTGAGTAGTTCCCAGGAACCCTTTCTTTAGATCTGCAGGCATTCTTCACAGCGTCGAGCACTTACAGCCTATGCTGTACTTTCCAAAGTGGGTTCGTATCCCCTGGCGGTGGTTCATCTGAGTTAACAACATGCATATTATTTCTTAACAGGAAAAACCAATCTCTAGGCATTTGAATGGCTATTATTTCTAACCTCATACCGGCACGCCAGTACATGTTAATAGGCTAGTTGACAAAATTTGTAAATTCGTTTAAAACTATAGTTTAGTACCTATTTTACCCCAAATCTATATTATTTTAAGAAAAATAGGCCTTTTCATAAGTATTTTGCTTTTTTAGAAATGAACTTATGATTGACTTCGAAAAAGGCCAAGACTGTCATGGCGTCTTGAATGACGACACTCCTCGCGAAACAATCGAGTTTGTTTATGTCAGTCGACGAGATCATTATAATAAATAATGAATCCCTCTTATTATAAATACTGTATAGTGCCCCAATGTAAAAGCACAACGATAAAAACGCCAAACAAATTATTTATATACGTTCCAAACAATAAACAAATACGAAGAAATTGCAAGGAGGCAAGATGCTCATAGTTTATCAACTTATTCGACAATTTATTTTTGTAAAGATCATTTTAATGTAAGTATTAAACACAACTTGATGTGTCTATTTGTAAATATAAAGTAAAAGTTATGAATATTGCAAAATCTATTTTAAAAAGGTAAACATAACCTGTAGAATGTTATGGCATGAATAGGTTTATGTGTTTTATTGTAGGAGTTAAAATATTATTTTTATTTTATGCCTATAAAATGTAATAATTCATACTTTTTTAAAGTATTTTTATTTGCGAACGATATGAATTATACCGAGTATCATATTATGGGAATGGTATCACAAGTGCGCATTAAACCAGATTGTATACCAAAGAAGTTCGAATGCCAAGAAGATAGAAGGAAACGGACATGCAGTGATATGGAACGACCATATATCTTGAAAAAACAAAGGTTGTCAATAATCGCAGAGTGTTTGAATGAACCAGAACAAAGTAGTACACCAAGTTCGTCTGTCAAAGATACTTCTAATACAAGTTCAGGTATGTAACAAACAAAACAAATGGTTTGCAGTTTAAAACAAATATAATAATGGCTAGCATTATTATGTAAACAACATATTGTGTTTATTTTTCAGTTTTCAAATTGTTGGAGAAAATGTACCTGAAACTTTATGTGAATTGACAGCGGATAAATCTGTTCAAGTATTAATAACACACAGATTAAAAGAAGTAAAGCTGTCCAGACTAAAATAAAATCAACAGAAAAAGCATTATCACCTTTAAAACCATCACAAATATCTATCTCCACATCCCCGTTCAAATCGGAGACCATTATAAATTCAAGACCTTCTGTGTCCGGGCTCAGCAAAATTACAAAAAGTATATTTAAAGAATCAGAGCACTCTGATAGTGATATTTCTATATATGAACCATCTGCATCTACCACCAGTTGCTCGCCTGTGCATTCTTTGCAAGTTAAATCTTCCTCTGACTGCAGTAAATTTATTGAAGAGGACAAGAGGCTAGAAGCAAAAGAAACCATATTGAATATGATTAAAAAAATTGAGAAAAAGCCTCGATTGTACATTGGTGTTCCAATCAAGTGTTACTATTTGATTGATATAATAATAGAGGAATTAAATATTCCCAAACATCATTTATTATTTTGTTTAAATAAAATAAAATTTGATAGTACATTTAATCAACTGTCGGATGATTATGCAATGACTCCATCATATTTAAGCAAGATATTTTCGAAAAATATACCATTAATGCCAGTGTTATGAGGCCTTTTATTGTGTTGCTAGATAGTGAAATGATTAAAAAGACTTTACCCATGGCATTCAGGCACAAATATAATAATGTTAGTTGCATCATAGACTGCTTTGAAATTGAAATAGAAAAGCCATCTAAAGCAATAAACCAAGCATTAACCTGGTCGGATTATAAAAAAGCCAACACAATATAATATTTAATATCCCGTACACCAAATGGATTAGTGAACTATATTTCTCCAGGATTTGGGGGCAGAACAACTGACACTTGTTTAGTTGAATCCTGTGACTTTGTTCAAACATTAAAAAGTGGTATGTTCGTTATGGCAGACAGGGGTTTCAAACATGTAGAACAATATCTAAAACGAGCTGGTATTTCACTAGTAAGACCTCCTAGTGTCGAAACAGGTGTAAAGATGAGTAAAACTGAAGCAAAACTAACTAAACAAATAGCTAGTTTAAGGATACATATAGAGCGAGTTATTCGGCGTTTACGTGAATTTCGTATGCTTAAACCACATGCATGTATAATTTTAAATATGTAAAAATACTTGATGAACTGATAATCATAGCTTGTGCCTTAATTAATATACAAGATTCTTTATTAAAATAAAACAAATTAAAATTAATACTATTTTTTTATTTATAAATACCTATATTGTAGTTCTACACTCTAAGATAATAGTGGATAAATATTCATTTTCCAAAACTCTAATAACTTAACTTTGATTATGTTCATGTACAATATGTTTAGGATCATATTGCACTCTTAATATCTCAACTTTTTTATTTTGGCAATAATCTGGATCAGCTACACAAAAGAAACAGTTTTTCTTTCCTGTTAGATACATTTGAAGTTGCATTTGAGTACTATACTTTTCTGTGGATTCACCATTTTTATTGTAAGTTTTATATGTTTTCAAACTATTGCGCAGTTTAATTTCTATTATGCCATCTTCAAATATGCCATCAAGCGAACCAGCAATCATAGGATAAATGAATAAAAAGGAATTTAATACTAGTCCGCACTTATTTATTTTTTTATTTAGTTTTTCCTCCACAGAATTTCTTACTTCATCTTCCAGTATACGACCACGTTTCATAGATGGAGTGTCTGGTATTTTTGCACCTAAAATGAGAGATACAAGTATGCCATCATTCTTTTTACAACGGCTAACCTCAAATGCTCTAGATGCGGTTATTCGTCCATACCGCAGCTCGTACCAAAGACGGCTATTGGATTGCTTCCTCGTTTCCTCTTCAACTTTCGTTATTAAAGATGCAGATATCTGACCTCTTTTTAAAAATTCATCAACACATATCACTTTAAACTTCCATACAAGGTTATGCATTGAGACAGCCTGTGTTTTACTTACTCTATACATGGGTTGATACTTAAATAATTCACAATCCTGAATTTTCCTCTTCTTTCCTTCTTCTAAAAACTTCAGCACAACAGATGAATTAGGTCGTAAAAGAGGGCTGCCCTTGGCTTAATCTTTTGCCGTCATATATTTAAGTGTACTACCAACTCTCGATAATTTCGATTTTTTCCAGTAGCACTCGACTGAAGTGCATGAGGGTTCTTCACTTCGGCGATGAACCCACATTAAAAAAGATATTGCGTGCTTACAACCACCCTGTGAAGCTACGCAGTCTTCACATTGCACAGAAATAACAATATCATCTTTTTCATCGACGACAAGTGTGTATCTATAGAGCTTTGCATGAACTTTGTGCTCGGGACAGATTTTGCACTTTAAAATACATAATTTGCCGTCACGCTTAAGCTGCACATAGCTAACAGCATCATCTCCGTATGAAGCTCGTGATGACCTGAAATTAAAAATTTATCAATTAGGTATTAAAACTTTGTATTCGCTAACCTCAAAAACAGTTAATTACATTACAGAGTAGGTAAATGCGACTCTCTGACTGATAACTGCTAACAAAATAAGACATTATGTTTGTTTTTCACATTATACTAACATAGAAGTTTTAACATTGCGGAATTCCGATGAGCAAAAATCTGTGTTTGTTGCGAAAAATTTCCCAAGCATAACGGCGTCAATTTTGGGCAAATTACTGCTGTTTGCTTTGGTAAATCCTGATTCCATGGCAAATGTCCGTGTCTTTTAAGATTAAACTTAAAACAAACTGTATTAATTCGTCTCTGAAAACGAAGTGTATCAAAATAACCTGTTTATTGACAGCACAGATTAGATGATGTACAGCTACGACCGGTGTTTTGCGAGGCATGACGTCACGCTTCTCTGATTGGTATTTAATGTCACGTGATTAAATAAGTAATTTTGCCGATTTTAATTTCCAAAAATATAAGTAATCTTATATTATTTTAATAAAAAAGTTGTTTTTTTGTTTACTACAAATCATGATTAATCATTAGAAACTCTAAGCCATCCGATTCATTCTTAGTGGAAACAAGCCTATACGAGGATATGGAATACATCCCATTAACAGCAGTACCTATACCAAATAGCTTACATACCTCTTGACTACGAGTATTTCAGATTGATCCGGTTTTACGGAGGTAGTATAAATTAGTGCAATTGGCAAGATTTTCAAAGAAGTCTTCGTTAAAATAGTTTTAAAAATACTGTAAGGGGGTCTTCACTTTGTTGGCACTAGGGTAAGTAGGATTATCATGGTACTAATCAGCAAAATTCGTAGCTCTCCAAATTCTTGATCTTTTTCTTCGTCGTGAGAAGATGTTGCTATTAGCGGCTGCTTGATCAGTAGGAGGTATATTTTCCTGATTCTTAGAACGTGATTGAATCAGTGGGACGTTAAATTCTGCATCATTGTCCCCATCAAGCAGACGAGGGACCTCAGTTACTGGTTCTGTCTCCTCATCAGAAATCTCCAGGTCTGAGTGACACCCATCGCCAAGCAAATATTGCAACGTATTATCGTCTAGAGGATGACCTACGAAAAAAAACGTCCTTTAATTGTATGAATATTCAGCAACATTGGAACAATTTAAAACGACAGGGCATGATTGTGCGTTCAAACTTTGTGGACACATTTGGATATCGATTACTTTTATTAGCATATTATAATAGCTTAACGTCTATGGGCACATATTTAAACTAAAATAATACAGTACTAAGCAAGATCTTTGAAGACGGCTGGAACGTCACTGTCTACCGCTGCCCCACAACTCCCTTTGCACTATGTATGTACCTAGATCAACACACAAACGATCGACGCCGTATCGAACCAGTAAAACAAAAGTTCGCGCCAAAATATTTTTTTGTGAACGCACGTTTGGTATACTCCGTTCGGAAAGGGCTATTTAAAATAATGAGTTGCTTAACAAAAAACAACATAGAATTCGAAAATTATATAAACAAAACTGGCAACAAAACTCTTATTTTCATAAATTCAACTTTGATCTAGTTTAAATTATGCTTAGCGTCTTTAATTTTAATCACTCTTTAATTGTAGTTTCATAAAAAAAATATAAAATCAAGTATTGCACTTTAAGCTAACGCAATAAAATAAACAATATAGGCAATGCAACCGCATAAAATAAAAATAAACTAATTTTTTTTTCCATAATAAAGATAGAAAGAAAGAAAGATGGAATTTATTGATCGAAGGAAATAATTACAAACAATAACAACATTTAAAATAAAAACAATTGTGCTTAAAAATAAATGAATTAGCACTCAGTCGATAACGTACGATCAACCAGGACCCTGCCTCAGCATAGGCCACTGCGAGCAGAGATCTTTTATTTAAGGGGGTAGGGGGTCCTCTGAAATATGCACGATGAAGTTCCGTTAGAGTGATTCCAGAGGAATCGGAGCCACACGCTCGTCACGAGACAACGCTTCAGTCTTCTGAAGCGTTATCTTCACCGCGATAATAAATATTATTCAAATAAACCAACCTTTTAACTTTATATTTAATTATGACGCTTCTACTCCTTTACAGAGGCCGTGATCACAGGATGAGTGAGGTAAGAAAACGTCAGGATTAAATATTAAGTATGCGCAAATATCCGTCAAAAAGTTGTTTTATTTAGCTTAAACTGGACTTAAAATGGTAATACTCGCGATTCTTTTCAACTTTCGGTGACGATGTAGGTGTTATCTCTATATTTTTTTCAAATATCACATAAGACACATCTTCTAGCTGAAATATCTTTGCAGTATTGCGTACTGATCTCAGGAAAGTGACTTTGACTTCGCCGTCGTCTTCAACATAAGTTTGACTGATAGCCAAGTATCTGTAGAACACGTTTCTTTTTGTGTGGGCACTTTAATCAATAACAATATTTCAGGGTCAATTAAATTGGGATGAATATTTTCTTTGCTTTTCGTGTCATAAAAAGATCCTGCTGCCATATCTTTAAAGTTGGTAATAACAGCTTTCTGGCGGAAAGAGATTGTTTGTAAATCTTCATCATCAGATGAAGAAGAGTTATAAATGGTTTGGAAAAAACTTGGACTGTTATAATTGACATTACACAGGGCTTTCATGTTTATTTCATTTTCATGATTCTTCCGTTTGATATGAATCAATTTCTAAAGGGATAATATCATCCATACTGGTAACATTGTTGCATTCATCTTTACAGAGCATTTGTAATTTCAACACTTTTTGCAAATATTGATATAAGTACAATTCAATGAAAACTTCAGGTACTTTTTTCCAACTAATATTAGTAATTTTCATTACACCACACATGAATCGATTTGGGATTGTTTCTTTCATGTCTTTAACTTCATCATCAGAATTGTCCACGTAGATTTTGTGATTTGTTGGAATTCATCAATAAAAGTTTTGAGCCACTGTTAAATGTTTATACTATTACGATACTGAGATTTACTCGTTTTTCAGGATTTTTCTTAAAATTGGTGTCAAGTGTGCCCACGCGGCATTGGTCTGGTGATCAAATTTTGACTCACTCTGGCAAGAGAACTGGCTTGCAGCTGATGGTCATCATTTCGTGAATAGTAAACTCCAGTGTGAATAGATTTTTGACAAAGTGTGTGGATTGTATTTCGTTTGCATATTTTGTTGTGTAATTTTCCGAGAAATCAATTTGAATCATAATCTCAGTTTCTTTGAGGTTTTTTTGTTTATTGTAGCAATACCATACAGATGTTGTTTGATAATTGGAATTTCTTCTGCTAATGCATCCCGCAATTTTATTACTGTAGTTGTGATGGGAATTTTACTTGTCATTTTAAATATCTTTTTCTCTCCCTTAATAACACTTTCTTTATTTATGGATTGCCACTGAAAATATGTTACTGTAACGTTAGCTCTTTACATTGGCACATAATCTATTCATGCACTCATAGGAAGTCGGGTCGCAAAGATAATCCTATATAAATGCTTCGGTGTCACGGCATTCGATTTCCTTTAAGCTATTTAGCTTTCTGATTTTTAGTTCGAACATTTCATGTTCGACACAAAGACAAGTTTCACGATCTCTTAGTTTCGCCGCGACTACCTAATATGGCTTCGCTCATCGTAATGTTGTATAAGGTAAATCGACTCCAGTTTCCTGAACTTTAGGACGTAAAGCTTTGATTGTTGATAAAAGTACGCGTTTTTGTTTCTTGACACTGTTTTTAATTACGAAGTCCTTTTAACCTGGGCACATCCTACTAACATCATCCTTTTGGAAGTAATCCTCGACCTTTCGGCGTACATCTGGCTTCAGAACTACTTCGCAAACTTTTTGTCTGACATCTGAATAGTTTTATAATTTTACTGTTTGGGCTTAAATGCCTTAGCCATGTGTAACAATTTGTACTTTAGATACATCCAATTAATCTCGATACTATTGAATTCTTATTTACTGTTATTCATTCGTAAATTTTATTTTACGAGCTTCCAAACCGAATTCGCCACCTTCGTGGTTTTGAGCCATAAGTGGAAAGGGATCTTTATATTAAATTATTTTTATTCCTATATTTTCATAATACCATCAATTTTGTTTTGTGGGAGTGTTATTTTGCAAAGTTGTGGTTATGAGAAATGGTGTGGTATGTCCATGATATGAAAAAGAATACATTAATACATATGGAATACATCCAGTTTTTAGACCTCCTTTCAATCAAATGATGTTCAAATTTATTGCCGTTTTTTAAACTTTGTCATTATGTCATAAAATACAAAGTTGTTTGTGTAAAATTACAATCATTTAAAATTAAATACAAAAATCAGTAATCTCATTTATCTCATTCCATTCTATCGATGAGACCTTAGTCCAATACCTGTTCAATGAAATGAAACTAAATAAGATTTCAAGTCAAATGAAAAAAATATATTATTTTATTATTTAAAAAAAAATATTATTAATTAATTACATATTAAAATATATTTCATGACTAGACTTAATTGACTGCATTTCTTAAGTTTTACCTTATAAAATCGTCTGACGTCTTAGGCATCAACAATAAACGAATTTAAGTATTAGTTGTTAATATAACATTAATTAAGTAATAATAATATTAATAATAAATCAACATCTTTTGATGAACTTCAGCAAGACGGGCTCTTAGGTAAATTTTAAATTTATTTACTTTTTCTTAGATTTTCTCAAAATCAAATATTGTTTAAAGGGAAGGTTTAAAATAAATAAGACATACTTAATAACAGAAATTATTTAACACATAAATACGCAGTCGCGTAATATAACTAGTAATAACATAACTGGTAGATTATAATAATTTCCTTGGTTTATTGTCAGTCTTGTAACGAAATTTTGTTGTTTGTTACTAATCATACAAAAGTTAGTTAATAAATATATTTTATTATTGATTTATAAATAACATAGGACAGGGTTATTCATGGAATAACACATCGGGCTCCACTGCTTTGCATACACATACGCACTCGTTTGTCGAAATTTTCTATGACCATTCTGCATAAATGTGGTTGAATTACGTTGATGCAAAGTTAAATCTCCTCCTTTCATGCACGTGTTATCAAAAAGGAAAAGAGGAAATATTATAATTCTATTGATCAAATGAAATATCAAAAGAGGATAGATAATAAAGTATTTATTTAGTGGCCAAAATCAGTTTATTCATCTAGAATCTAGATCATGTATTTGCCATCAAAATGGAAACTAAATATTCAAATGCTCTAAATTTATATTGCATCATGATTCAACAATTAATAATAATAATAATAATAATATTCATTTATTTCTTTCTCGTCACAAACTTACATAATCTAGGGTATTTTACATTTCTTATTGTATTCAATGTTTGTGCGAGACTGATGCCTGTGCTAGGAAAAAGCCTGTGTTTCAGGTCATCAGGCTCCCACCCCAGGGCGACTACATTCTGACTACATTAACAAAAGAAAGAAAAGAAAAGTACTCTTACTATAATAACAAGAAATACAGACTATTTTCATGTAGGGTCGTGTATATTGCATTGAATTGACGTATCTATGTAAAAGTGTGTGTATAAATGTGTGTGTGTGTGTAAAACTTTCGTGCATATATGCACGATGCAGTGCCTTCTAACCCGTAGTTAGCAATAGACTTTCAGTTTCATCATAATTTAGATGTAATAACCATGTGGTAAGTTTTGTTTTTAATTCCTTTTTTTGCATTGGATATAAGGTGAGCATAGAATTCAATTTGTTGTAGAGATAGCTGCCCAAGAAGCAATAAAATCTATGAGAAAGCATGGTCTTTAGCGGGAGATAGGAACACACCGTGCCTTTACGTCGCTTGTCACTAAAAAGTTTTGGGTTATACTCAAGTTGGGAGTGTTGTCGTAGAATGATTGAGCGAATGAAGAGCTGCCGAACAGTAAGCACCTCCCAGAATTTGTAAACTTCGGTCGTGGGACAGAGCATTGGAAGTGAGGCGCCAACCTTTAGCACAGCTCTTTGAGCTCTTTCAACTTTTATAAGGTGTGTCTTAGCAGCACCACCCCAAGATGAAATACAATAACCCAGAATCGACTGACACAATCCAAGGTAAACAGTTTTGATAATAGGTAAATCTGCAATATTTCTAAGAGTCCTGAAAATATATATGAGTTTCCTCACTCTACCGGCTAGCAGCTCCAGATGAGGATAGAAACTAAGCGCTGAGTCGATCATCACACCTAGATACTTAATGGTTTCTGTCCTCAAAAGTTTAGGGTAGTTACATCCAAGAGTAGATGAGCACGAGTGTACCGACAGAGACAGACCATCGGGGAGAATTGGGCGTTTAGAGGAAAAAGCAATAAATTTAGTTTTGTCAACATTTATGGTTAGCTGATTACCTAATAACCATCTTGAAACCGCATTCAGTCCCCGCTGTGCACGGTCGAAGACATCAGACCAACAATTTGCTTGAAACAATAGAACTGTGTCGTCAGCGAATGTCAGAATTTTACCGTCAGTTAGTTTCAACTGGCACAGGTCATTGATATAGATCAAAAATAGTATTGGTCCAAGGACACTGCCCTGCGGCACGCCAACGGTGACTGGTAACTCTTCACTAGTCCAACCCTCAATTTTCACCACTTGACGCCTATTGGACAGATAATCTGTAAAAAGTTTAAGAGCTAGCCCTCTGACACCAATTGCTTCAAGCTTGTGAATAAGAATTGGGATTGAGACTGTGTCAAATGCTTTCGCTAAATCTAGAAATACTGCAAGAACTTTCTTACCGCCGTCCAAATTTGTCGCAATAAAATCAGTCAACTCATGAACAGCGTCTTCTGTCGACCTTCCTGAACGAAACCCAAATTGAGCGGAAGACAGTAAGTTATTAGACTCTAAGAAGCTCGTCAGACGTCTACTAAAGATGCGTTCGAGTATTTTTGACAAGACAGGAAGTAAGGAGATCGGCCTATAATTGTTGACACAGTCCTGAGTCCCACCCTTATATATTGGTATGATGAGAGATTTCTTAAAACACTCCGGGAAAATTCCAGTATCCAGACAAAGGTTGCATATATACGTAACGGGAGTAACTAATAGATCAATGTAACGTTTTACAAAACGGCTCGAGATTTGGTCAACTCCCACTGTACAACTTGATTTGAGGCCCTGTATCAGATTTCTCACTTCTTCTTCATACGTAGGGAAGAGGGCAAGAGATAGATGAGAAGTAGACAAGGAATAATTATTATCAATGGGTCTCAGTAACCTGGAGGCAAGATCTCTACCGATATCGACGAAGAATAAATTTATTTTATTTACGTTGGGCTGTGGATCATCATTTGCAATAAGGTTGTTTAAGTCATTATTTGTGCGTTTGCGTTGAGTTATATTTGTGACAGTTTCCCAAAGTTTTTTACAGTTAGTGCCAGCTTTACGAATCTCCGTACTTTCATAGGCCTGTCTGACCTTCTTCAGGAGAGAGTTACAATAATTTCTGTATCTCCTATAAATAGTGACTGCCTCCATGTCATTAGGGTTTTTTTTCGATTTTTTGTGTAGCTTATCTCTATGTCTCATGCACCTCAGAAGTCCAGGTGTTATCCAGGGCTTTTTAATAAATTTGCGATGAGAGACCTTTCTTGTCTTGGTATTCTCTAAAATAGCATTTCTGAGAATATTAATTAAGAACTCTGTAGCACCATTGGGGTCAAGAATATTGTATAGTGGTTCCAGGTTTAGTCCATTCATCTCAATGTCTAAATTAGTGAAGTCAGTTTGAGATAAAAACGTATGACAAGGCGGAGGTTCCTGCAGCAGCATTAAATTAATTGCAGCACAATCATGGTCAGTAACAGAAGACTGAATCACGAAACAATTGGCATTATCAGATATTTTTACCATGATATGATCCAGGCAAGTGCGACCGTGTGTAGGAAATGTATGGCCAGGGTGTATATCAAAAGTAGCAAGGAGGTCAAGGTAATCCCATGATCGAGTATCTTTAGTGTTTGGTACTACGTCGATGTTAATATCACCAATCAAAACAATGTTTTTATAATAAGAAAGCTGAGATACTACTGTGTCTAGTGATTTAAGGAATATTTGCATATCCTTATACCCGGGAGGGCGATACAAGGCAATAATAACAGTAGAACTATTGATTCTTAAAACCAAACAGTTACCATAATTAAAGATAGGCTCTTCGACAGATGGGTTTAGATGGTTACTATAATATACCACAACTCCTTCATTTTGTGTCAAGTTAGATTTTGTGGTGACATTTTTATAGCCAGGCAACTGCGGAATATATTTTGCAGAAGGCAGCCAACATTCAGTCAGTACTAACATGTCCCAATTAATATTACTCCTAGTCAAAAGTGTTGCGAAACTGTCGAAATTGCATGTGATGCTTCTTATGTTTTGTGTGAGTATGTCAAATGATTTAGAAGCGACCGGAATCACATTTAAGCAATCCTCAGGGTCACACATGTACGCTGGAATCGTTTTAAATGCGTCCAAATTCGAGTTAAGTTGATTACAACTGGGATTAAGATTATCGAATTATATTAGTAGACAACCACGAGAATTTCAATGGCAGTTTACCAAATGTCTCCTGAAATGAGACATATCCAAACATTGAAAACTCAGAAGGACAACAGTTTCTAAGGAGAAACAACACTTGGTTCATGCAGAATGTATAAATAGCCTTATTTTTCCTTAAACATTTCCTATAAGAAACTGGGATTGTGTGTCGTGATTCCAAACCATTGCAGGTGGAAAATAAATGAGACTCAAAGAACTGGCACAGTGGGGGTTCGGTAACTACAAGATATGTGATTATGGTTACAAAGATGTACGTAATATCAACTGCATAAGATATACAGTAATGCGAAGGTGACATTAACTGATAAGTTTTACTTAGTTTCAGTGTGGGATGACACGTGTTGTGTGTTAGAATTAATAAATATGCTGTAATGAAAAAAGAGTAAGAGTGTGTAAGACTTACGTGAATAATTATTGAATGTGAAGTGTAATAACATTTTTTATCTATAACTAGAACTAATAGTCTCTTAACTAGTCAATCCTTAGGAATTTTTTTCAGGTCTTTCTCGCAATCAATGCGCACCCAGGGCAGGTTTTTCTTTTTTCTTAAATAAACTTTGCCATGGTTAGTCCAACAGTACATGAAATTATTTCCTTTAGCGAAGTCTCTAGCAACTGCAAAAAGTTTTCTGCATTTATGAGTGAGGTTTTCAGCGACGAAAATTGGTAGCGACGGACCATCTCTGTTTAAGTTCATGTAATTCAATTTATTACTTGTGTTCGTGTTATTGTACCTCCTTACAGATTATATAATGTTATCTCGTAACAGAGCTCTTGTCAACTCAACTATGATGGGTGAGCTTTCATATGTTTTTGTTTTAATACGATATACATTTTGAATGTCTGCCAATTGAATAGGCACATTCACAGCTTTACCCAGAGACTGAACAGTCGAAACAAGATCCTCCTTAGTTTCATTTAACTTCTTCGGCACATTTTTTAATTCGAAACAAGACGAGCGTATTTTATTCTCAAAGAATTCTACTTTATCTTCCAAATTTCGTATATAGCTTTTTGTTAACTTCCGACCCGCTTCGAGCTCTTCGATTCTCTTTATAGCCTGATCATATTTCTCCGACATAAAGTCCATTGAATTTTGGATTTCTACATTTTGCGCTTTAACTTCCTCTATAGTAGAAAGGATAACTGTTAGCTTTTTATCTTGTTCCTCTTTGTATGACAAAAACAGTTCCATAAAATCTTTCTGTGCAAGCTCGCGCTTCCTTTTACGCGTTGCTATATGAATAGTTGAGGATGACTCGTTCTCAAACTCCACACTTAAGTTTGGTTCCGATTCGCTGTGAAGTAACGGAGAGGCGGATGCCGATGCATGCAGCGGCGTACGCTTAAGAGGCATCGTAATACAGTTTCTATTCTTATGGCACAGCTAACAGAATTACTTAAATGTTAGGTGGGTCTCGTAGTGCACTGATCGTGTCGTAGCTGCTCCGTAGCAACAGGTGATCGTAGCACGTCGTTGAAGTGGAGACTATATTGGCGTCAATAATTATTGTTTCGGTAGCCGAGACGAGACGTAGGGGAGAGGGTGGTAAGATGGGGTACTTAAGCTTTAAAGGTCAATAATATAAAAAAATACATAGTGAAACAATCGTATTTATTTTTTAATTAACAACAAATTATTATTATTCAAATATTTGGTGTCATTAGGAACTTTTGGTTAAACATTTATGAGAAAAAAAATAAAATAAAAAAAAGGTGTTTTGCTCCGTCTTGCCCCATGGTGCTGGTAAGATGGGGTACCCCCCTGAGGTAAGATGGGGTGATGAGAATAATCACAGAGACAGATGATTATTTATGCTCGCAGAACTCGCAGACATGTGTGGCTTCGTCATCATCATCATCTATTCCTGCGCAGCTATTATGAGCCCATCTTCCACACAATGAGCATGATATCCACCCTTCAATGGAAACGGAATATACTTCCTCACAATACATACATGGTGTGTCCTCGTCTTCTTCACTTTCATCTCTAGATGATGAGACTCTGCGTCGTTTTGCTATTTTCGCTGATCGGCTATTTTTCTTTGATTTTTTATTTTGAGCTATTGTAGTAGTTTTCTTCTGGTTTTTAAGTTCACTTTTTCTCTGTTTTGCTTCTATTTTCTCTAGTTTTTTCTGTTCGGCATCTTTTTTTTCTGGGCGATGACTTCTAATTCTTGTTTGTAGGGTGACGACGTGATAATTGCTGTTTTTCCACGCTTTTTAGCAACACGAGAGGATTTTTTGGTAAGCGGAAGTGGAATGAGTTGTTTTGGAGAAGTCAAAACAAAGCTACTGTCGGGTTTATCGCATGTGGGCACATTAGCTGGTTGTGATGTCTCCGGTTGGTCTTTAGTTTGATACGGTGCTGATTCCTGATTAGCTAGCCTGGGACTCCAGTGGGAACACCCTGGCAAAGGGTCATCAACAACGTCGCTGCTAAAAGTCGCAGCATTATCAGCTATTGTGTCTGTATCAGCCATTGTCGCAGGTACTGCGTCTGAAGTTTGGGCAGTAGTGACATTGCTTATATCTTGAAGTACTTCTCGGTTTGTGGAAGTTTGACCGTCATTTAACTGGATCTCCGTTGTCAAAGACGGGGCAAAATCTGTTTCGGAAAACACGTTTGGATTATACGGCCAAATCCCACATTTACGAAATCCATTTACTGCTGTAGACATAGTGGCTGCTTGAACAAAAGCATTTCCAAAGACTTCAGCAACTTGGCGGATAGTAACGACTAGTCCAGGGTGAGAACGCAACCAGGCTGTAACTGCTTGTTCATAATAAACGCTCAATGGTCGCATGAACGCAACATCCGCTACTTGTAAACGGTGTGTTGTGTGTGGAGGAAAACACAAGATTATAACACCATGAGTTCTGGCTTCATTGATCAAATCAATATTCTGAGTGTGAGTGCTGTGCCCATCCAGTAAAAGAAGCACGGGTCTCTCTTTAGACGCTCCGCTGAAAATCACAAATCTCTTAAACCATTTGAGGAATAGCTCGGAAGTAATCCACCCCGAATCACTACATGTGCCCCAAGCATCAGCTTGCGAATTCATCATCAGCTCTGGATTCATCTTTTTTCTTGGAAAGATAAGCATAGGTGGCATGTAGTTTCCAGCTGCACTGAAGCATATCTCAACCGTTACAGTCTGTCCTTGTTCTGCTGAAACTATGGCCCCAACCTGTTTCCGTCCTCTTTTAGCGATTATCTTACAATTTGTCTTTGGTACTACAGAAACCCCTGTTTCGTCACAATTAAATATACGGTCAGGAGTTAGTTGGTGCTCATCGTACACGTTCCCGAGGAAATTGAAGAATTTTTCGACTGCAACTTTGTTAAAACCAGATGCTCTGGCAGCAGAAGTATTTTCGGGCTTTCTGATTGAAAGCTCTGGGTGTCGTTTTAGGAAGCCATGTATCAACTCTCTACCTGCTTCCTTTTTCTCAGCGTTGAATGGATTATCCTTATTATTTTTAATTACTAACTGGTATACTAATGTCTTTAGATCTTTAACCGTAAGTCCATATAACCTTTCTTCCATTTCTAATAAATAGGCACAAAGCTCGTTCTCTTCAGACACAGAAAAAACAGGCAGCCTAGGACCCAATGGTACTTTAAGTGGTATGGGTAAATTTTCATCAGATGTTTCGTTCAATACTATGCGAGCAGCCTTAACTTTTCTCTCTAATGTCGTCTGTGGCACATCAAAAAGTTTAGCTGCTTTATAATAACCCATTTTTCGATCCAAAACCGTTTGAACTGCTTCCCGCATGGATTCTTCGGACCACGACCCTCTGTCAGTCTTGCGTTTGTAGTTACGAAACATTCTAAAAAGAGAAACTATGATAAGCTCCCAAAAAACAGACTAATTTTTACGGAAAACAAACAAGAACAAAATTATTTTAGTGGGGGTTAGATGGGGTACCATCTCGCCTGCAGAGCCATTTTATAAAAAGAAACAAAACAAAAAGAAACAGCCAACAATCTTAAGGAAACACAATACCTACCTTATTATAGGTTAGTTTAAGCGTCAATCACAGCAACACCCCACCAGCTAACGTTATTTAATAAAGCACAGTCGCGTGTCAAACCAGAAGAAAATATGAATTGCAAATTACAATAAAACACTTTTTTTGAATTTTTTTCAACCCGGCGCACTTGTGAACCACTAACTACCGGGCAACTGACAAGTGTCATGGCGGCGCATCGAACGATGAATGAACGACCGTGATTGGTCAATTTAAACTATGAATTTCGCTGGGTACCCCGTCTTACCCACTACCCCGTCTTGCCACCCTCTCCCCTATACGGACCACAGGAGCACGAATCACAAGATCGAATCCCACAACACAATAATTTTTTTCACTTTTAATTTATTTAGAATTTAATTATTTCGAACACTCGCTTGCAATATACACGTCCACTCACAGTGACATCCGAGGGGGAGAGGAAGAGGAATTAATATTCACACTTTACCAATATATACTTATCTTTGGCACAACGATTTGTCGTAACACAATCAGCTGAATATAATCCGATAAGGACTGACGGCCATCCGCCGGCTCAGAGCGTCAAGCAAAGAAAGAGGCCGTATGATTTTTTTTTTTAATGTGGTAAATCCTTCTATGGCCAAGCCACAGTCGTTGTGTCAGGCTAGACTGACTAAAAACCACGCCCTACCTACGTGGGTAGCAAGTACCTTTAGCCGATGAGGCTGCTAACGTTTAAAGGCCGTATGACTCAGTGCGAGGCATTATATAGGCACCGCGTCGCTCCACCGCCTGGCGGGGAGGTGACGTGGACCGATCGTGTTGTCTATGCTGTGACAGATAACCCGTTAGATCAAAGACAATGATGAAAAATATTTTACTAAAAAGTGTACATAATTAAATCAATCAATAAATCAATTTAGTAATTCAATAAAAATCAATAAACATAATTAATACACTCCGAATTATTCCTAATTCTAACACACGCGTGGTTGTGGGCTTGTTCACGTAGACCTTTGATTTAAATAACCCCATAAATAGAAATCTAATAGTGTTAAATCACACGATCTAGGGGCCAATTCTGATCACCGAAACGATAGAGTACACGACTTGGAAATGTCTCATGCAGTAATTGAAGTGTCTCGCGGGCTGTAGGTATGGCATGTGGCACCATCTTGTTGAAACCACATATTGGCCACATCAATATTATGCAAATTCGGCAAAAAGAACTGTGATATCGCGATATCGAGCACCAGTAACAATCTCTGCTTGACCAGCCTCATTTTCAAAAAAGTATGGTCCAATTATGCCTCCAGCCCAAGGTCCGGACCCCTAAACGCTCTCCCCTTATGTACGTCCGTGGGCTGGGTACAGTCAGCGTCTAATAGATAGTGGCACTAAGGGTATTCAAATTAATAGACGCAAAAAAAGTCAGTAATATCGATACAAACAAAGTTTCCATATTGTTGTCAACATAATAGTCGCTCAAAAGATCAGACGTTTAAAATGTCATATAGATAGGTTCAAACAAACCGCCATTAATATGGTTACAGTCATCGCGTCAATGGTATCTAAACACCATAAGTGTTCAAAAATATGGAACCCATTGGAAAAATATACTTTACTGCTACATGTTTTAAGTATTATTTCTATCATCAATGATTAGTAAAACATTTATACCCAAAATGAAAGGGATAGAAACTACTGCTGTCCTTTTCATTTTTAGCATGATGGAATAGACATGTCTTGTTTTGTAAAGAATTTCGTGTATGGTCCTGGCTATCGTAAATGGCTGTTTACGATAGGTACAATCAGCCACACATTTATCTAAGCATAATAAATAGTCAACAATATTTTCACATTTTAAGTAAAAATTGTTCTTACGCGCAGCGTTGCAAGTTTATTTTTGCATAAATCAAAAATGTTGACAGTGACTTTCGATTAATTCATTTTTGAACGTATAGAATAATAAAAACGCTCATCAGGTGTAAAATTAAAAATGTTTAGCTCTAATTATCTTTATTTTTTAACTAAAACGTGTATAGCCACTTTCTGCTAAAATTACGTCAAAAAGACGTCTTAGCTTGGATTGTACCGCATTATAGCAAAAATTGTCTCCTCTCATGGAGTCCCAAATTTCTTCGACGTGAGTCCTTTTTATGGTGGTTCATGCTAGAGTACTGTCGGGTTTAGGTCGGGATTATGTGGCGACATCGAAATTAACTCCAGGTCCCTGTTGCCTTCGAAGTAATTTTGGACAATTCTGGAGTTGTGCACGGAACTGTTATCTTGAACAAACTTACTCCTTTCCTGGGGTAAAAAATCCTAGCTGTTGGAAGCAAAACATTTTCGAGGATGTCTTTATATCGGGAGCCATTCATTCTTCCTCCCACCCCGACTAACTCTCCTGGTCCGCTTTGGGGCATCCATCCCCAAAATGCTAAGGTGATTCGACCACTGCGATTGATAGGAAGGACATTTCTTTCATCATACCTTGTGTTCGATGTTCGGTACAGAGATAAACGTTCCTGGGCAGACGAACAAAAAAACTTTTTCATCTACAAAGATCACATTTTCAAAATTGAAATTTAAATAGTTTCGTGCGAATTGTAATCGCTGCGCTTTAAGCCTAGGTGTCAAAATAGGCTTCTTAGCAGGAATACGATGGCGTAAACCATATTCTTGCAGGCGATGTCTTACTGTACTTTGTGATATTCCAAATTCCACTGACAAACTCCTAGTGTTTATAAAACGATTACTAATAGCTCGCTGCACTATATTTCTATCTTGATTTATCCGCGTTTGACGTGGACGACCAAATGAAACATGGTTTTGCAATGCACCATCACTTTGCCGTCTGTCTAGGCATCGGTATACTGTGTTTCTCTAAATAAAATAAAGAACGAGTGATGAATAACGACTACATTCAGATTCGACAAGATGGGCGGAATTATTCGCAACTCTTCGCTATATTTCGCATATTAGATTCTCATTTTGCATATTCTGATATTCCTAGTTCATTTGAACAGTTACAGAGACACCTTCCTCCCTCAAATATATGATTCGATGTTATGTGGAGTCACTAATGCGATATGTAGCCATATTTAGGTATAAAAACTATTAATTGCTTAAATATACATTCTTTCAAGCTTGTTTTAATTGCACTTGACATTAGTATGACTGATGAGTAGAATGACATGAAAATGATAGATAATAGAAAGACATGAACACTAGATTCCATAAAGAGGTTTTCATAAGTAAATTTTTCCAATGTGTTCCATATTTTTGAACACTTATAGTGCTTAGATACCATTAACGTGGCTGTAACTATATTAATGGCGGTTTGTTTGAACCTATCTATTTGACATTTTAAACGTCTGATCTTTTGAGCGACTAAAATATTGACAACAATATGGAAACTTTGTTTGTACCGATATTATTGACTTTTTGGTTGCGTCTATTAATTTGAATACCCTAAGTCCCACTATTTATTAGACGCTGACTGTACCAGGAAGTGTAGATGGACTGTTATCATTAACAGTCTATCGCTTGGTGGAAACGTCCGAAAATGGCAAATTGGTCGCATTAGATGTAGCCGGAGCGTCTTCATTAACTGTTGGATGGTTGATTGTTTCAGCTGGCATAAAATCTATATCTGTAAAATTGTTTTGATTTTATGGCCATGTACCACACTTCCTGAAGCCATTCATTGCCATTCATAGTGTCTGCCTGAATTGTTGAGTTTGTATATATTACTATCAAATAGCAATGAATTGAGACACTTATTCCACTGTGTGGCATCTTTTGTAGCTAGCTTCTGTAGCCAAACTACGAATGACGACCGTTTGGTGCAACGGTAGCGATCCTGCCTTTCGCACCGACGGTCCGGGTTCGAATCCCGGTAGGGGCAGATGTTTGTATGATGAATACGAGCATTTGTACCTGAGTCATGGATATTTATATATATTTATATGAATATTACATATCTATGTATTATATATGTATGTTTATCCGTTACCCTAGCATCCATAACACAAGCCTTACAGTGCTTACTTTGGGCTAGGCTAATTGGTGTGAATGTAAAAAAATATTTTTTTTTAACTGCTCCCCTCGAACATCTGGTCAGAACATACTATTTTTATTAAATACAGATTACACTAACACTTCGGATAATCCGAGCCCAATAAAGGGAACTTATGAACTACAGTTTCGTTACAAAAACCGACGGGCACATAGTAAGTTGGGTGGGAGAACCCATATAAATATAATTTGGAAGAAACTAACTTATTGAAAACGTTCGGATAGACAACTAAATGAATTTAAATTAAAGTAAATTATTAAATTACAACTAGTATGTTACCAGCCGGGTAAGTACATGTTTGGACGCTTTACGCTTCATATGTTTGGATCAAATCTGTTGATAAATGTGAAGACAGGTTGTCACCAATCAAGATCTTCTTGCCCCGTAAATCTTTGAAATAAGGAACCACCATATTTTGCACCCAATCCTCAAAGGTGATACCATCAAACCATCCAGATTTCGATCTGTTAAATCGAGTACCGTCTGGACCTTGTTAACTTTATAAACCTTTATAAACCACATACGGCGGTAACATTTTCCCATCTGCGGTGCCAGCCATCATCGGAAACAGAAGCCTTGGTATGGTTTAAAACTCTTTCGGGGTACTTGCGTCCCCGCTTGACAAGTATTTTCTTCCGCCCAGGGTCATCCGAGAAATTTGTCTCGTCATCATTTAAGATGTTACAAGTAGGTACTCCATTTATACACTCGAGAGCAATGAATCCGGGTCACTTAAAGAATGTTAAAAATCTCGGAAACTAAAAATGATAGGTTAATGCAATAAATTGTATTTAATAGACAATGTAATACTCCTTAAATGAAAGTAAAAAAAATATGAGTCACCATACATTTTATTAACACAAAATTACATAAAGAAAAAAACTGCTGATCTCTCCTTAAAACAAAAATAGGAAACATGAAATGTTTGAACTTTATTACGATTTTCTTGAATTTTAATACTTCGTATTGCCTCCTCGTGCTTCCATTACTGCGTTTACGCGGTTTGGCATGCTGTACACCAAGTTTCTTATACGATTTTGGGGAATATTCTCCCATTCCTCTGTGAGAGCAATTTTGAGCTCACGAAGCGTGATTGGGGGAGGGTTTCGTTGTTTTACGCATCTGCCTAGCTCGTCCCAAGCATGCTCGATCGGGTTGATATCCGGGCTGCGCGCTGGCCACTCCATACTAGTAATGTTCATCTCTTGAAGGTAGTCATTCACAATCCTACCTGTATGAGGTCGGGCATTGTCATGCATAAATATAGCATCCTCACCTTGACCATAAATGGACCAACGTGATCATTGAGGATTTCTTCCACATATCTTACGCTAGTTAAAGAGCCGTTTTCTATGATCACCAGCTCTGTGCGACTTTCAGAAGAAATTCCGGCCCACACAAGTACAGACCCACCACCGTAGGCTACTTTTTCTTCGATGCATGCTTGCTTGAATCTTTCCCCTGGTCTTCGATACACTCTGTGTCTTCCATCGTGCTTGTAGAGCATAAATTTTGATTCATAACATAACTTTTGACCAATCTTCAATACTCCAATTTACGTGGCTCTGGGCATATCTTAGTCTTGAAATACGATGCCCACGCTCCAGTTTAGGGCCGTTTGCAGGTCTAAGGGGTTTTAAGTTAGATTCAGCAAGCCGACGTCTTACTGTCCATGCACTTGGGTTACTTCCTCCGAGGCGTCGAAACTGATTGGTGAGTTCAGTTCCTGTGAGAAAGCGATTTCGAAGCATGGTGTTCACCAAGTATCGCTCTTCTCGTGCTGTGGTACACCTGGTTCTGCCCGTTCCTGGTCTGCGTAGGTTAGAACCAGTTTCTTCGTAACGTCGGAGAACTCTTTGTACTGTTGACAGCGACACACCGACAGTCCTGGCTGTATCGCGCTGACTCCGGCCGGTTTCCAGCATTGTAAGTATTCTGGTGCATTCTTCAGGCGTAAGCGACATAATTTCAGCTTGAATAATGAATATAGAGCACTATCAACATGGTTTATGTACCCACATAAATGACAGATTACAAACAAAAGCAAAACCAAATGCTGTAATTTCGTAGTTCCATCTTCGAAAGTGGCCCTTTTTTTTTTTTTTTTTTTATAGAAAATAGGCATGCGCTTGACCACTATCTCGCCTGATGGTAAGCGTCGATGCGATCTAGGATGTGACGCGCCTGCCTAGAAGATAGGTACCTATTTACTCGTGACTTTTCCCGGCTCCGGGAATGACCAGGATTGTCACTTTTTTTTCATACTTGCGTCGCTACTGTTTTGCCAACATTTACGCACGGTATAATGCGAACGAATCCATGTTTCATCAAGGTATGTCACCGGTTTTTGTTCACCCTAAGGTCATTGTTCTCTTTCTTCTTTCGCAGGTAGCGAGCCCTCCAAGCGGCAATGTCGGGCTTTTGTCGACACATGTCGCATATTTTTACATTTTTTAAATTTATAACCCAAATCAAGCCGCAATGTTATTATTCCACCTGAAAAACATAAAATAAAGTTCGTTAGGTTTATATTACTCATTATCTTATTTTTATTCTTATTATGATATAAGCCTCATAAATATTTTATACAAGCAGTTTTGTCAGAAGGTTACTTTTGATAAGTACGTTACTAAGATATATTATGTTATTATAAAAATACTAGAAAACCTGATATTGCGGGTTTGATTCCCGCCTAAGAATTCACTTGGGAGCCGAGTTAATTTTTTCTAGTATTTTTATAATAACATAATTTATCTTATTAACGTACTTATCAAAAGTAACCTTCTGGCAACGCTGTAGACAAGTTCTTGAAACCGAATTAGGTACTTAGTTTAACATACAGGGTACAGACTAAGTTTGATGTATTACACGCATCACATCAACACCTGAATTTAGGGTGATCAGGCCATAGTCGACCACGCTGGCCCAATGCGCGTTGGTAATTTTATGTATTCTTTCTACATATTATCATACCTACTTGTAACTTAAAATTGTTTCTGCAGATTGAAAACTAGACAGCATGTTAAAACACAAAATAAATGCTTACCTGGAAAATTAAAGTCCCTTTTTGCAGCCGCCAATATTTTTTTCAAGGTCGGTACTTCTTTTCTAACTGTATAGAAACTGTTGACAATGTTTCGCAATGCGCATAGATCAAAATTGTCCAGTTCGATCTCTTTGGCGCGTGATCTTCTTTTTTTGCCTGGTGTAGACAGTTTTGGTATAGGTGTTGGACCTGAATCTGACACCGATGATGTACTAGGCACGGGCGAATCATTTTGTCGTACAACCTTCGCTTCCTTTTAAATTTTCATCAGTGTTTTTGTTGATATACCAGAAGCTGCACAAGCTCTTTTTATAACTTGGTCTACAGGTATTATAAAATGTTTATTTGCTTTCTCATTTTCAAAGAATTTTAACACCTTTAATATAAGAGTCCTTGCCTCACTATGAATTGTCTTGCCCATAATATTGGTGCAACCAACAGGCTTGACTAACACGTCGAAAATGTCCAAACAAAAAAAAATTAAAAAAAAAACTTAACAAAGCAAACTCAACAGAAACAGTAATAACAACAGGGGATTTAAACTGTATTTAGACAATTAAAACGAGCCACGCGCAACGGTAACAATGATGCTATCGCTACTGAGCGCTTATGGCGAATGCGGGGCGCCGCGCGGGGAAGCGGGGAAGCTCCGCTGGAATGCGACCCCTCCGCATTGCACAGTTTATTCGTACGAGTTGTAGGTTGTCAAAACAAAAATCCATTGCTGTTGATATTTTCTGAAACACAAGAGATTATCATCTCTTGATTGAGATTTAGATTGAGATTATTAATTACAGAGATTGAGATTATCATTGTCCGCCAAGTCATCATCATCGTTGTTGTCATTAAATAAAACTTCATCTTGTTTTGATGAAATATTGTGTAATGTTGCACATGTACAAATAACAGCCACAACTGTGTATAATTTAACTCCCATACCCACTTGAAGACATGGAAACTTCCTTTTCCAAATACCAAAAACTCTCAATGGTATTTCTGGTTTTAATGTGGCTTTTATTATATCGTTCTTGACTGTCTGAGTTAGGGGACAAGAAGAGTGTCAGTAGTACATTGCTTACTGCATAACCACTGTCTCCAAGCAGCATGCCTTCAATATAACTGTATTAAGGCGCTGTTTCACTGCACTGCTATTATATATTAAGCTCTCATGTGTGCTACCAGGCCACCGAGCTACAACGTCATAAAATTCTAAATTGGGACCTGGAACTGCCTGGACGTTAATAGAAAACCATCCTTTTGTATTTCTATATACTTCAGATGATATTCCACCAGGACTACGTATTTTGATGTTTGTACAATCTATACATCCAATCACTCCAGGCAATTCAGCAATTTCATAAAAAGCTTGCTTTACTTTGTTCATACCATATTCTGTAGTAGGGAACTTTACAAAGTGTTTCATTTTTCTAGCGAATAAGGTGGACACTTTGGCGACAATTGTAGATACAGACTGTTATCCATGACATCTCCTTCTAGTTTCTGTAAAAATAATACATAGGTAGGTACAAAACAAGTAATGTGAATATTAGGTAAAATGACATTTTTAAATCACATTTTACAATAAAGAAATTTATTATAACATAAAACCACCTGAAAACTCCCAGTAGCGAAGTATCACAATGTCAAAAGTAACATTATTTCAGGAGCAAACGGCAGTCCTCTCTTGTTATGATTCTGCAAATCAGGTTCCAACATTGGTAATAACGTATTTTTTACTGCATGGGGCGAAAAATTATACCTAGCATGAAATTCACGTACGGAATATTTTGTGAAAGGATCGCAATAGTCACGTAAATACCGTCTCGGACCGGTTTCTCTAATCCTTCTTACATAATTCACAAATTCTACAAAGTCTTCTAGGTCAGACATGACTTATTTTAAATATTCTCTGCTCAACTTTTATTACACTGTATTGATATATTAACAAAACTTAACCTTACTTTCGTACGTCAAACTGTCCATTAGAAGGTTAAGTAAGGGTTTAGCTGTCAATTAAAGTTAATTGTCATTAGCCGGATCCACACCGGACAATCCAAAGCGCTCCAATCGCGCGCGGCATGGAGCGCGCTCCACGGAGCGTGAAGTGTAGACGTACCGCGCGCGATCATGACATGTGCGCGGCGGAGAGCGCGCGCTCCTCGCCGCGTGCGATCCATTTGTTTTCGGTTTTTTGTTCACGCACAAAGGGGCCTCAGTCGCTTGGCGCGCGCGGTCTGGACGGTTATGATTTTGAATCGCGTGATCCGCCGTTATGGATAATTCGCAATGTATCCGTTTAATTTCCCTATATAGGGAGAATAAATGTTTATGGGATCCTAATGATACCAATTACACAAAAAGAGGTGTAAGAGAAGTCTTTGTAAAGTCATCAATTAACTTTTTGTAAAGTCGAGTCCCATTTTACAACCAGTTTTTAAAAATTATTTTAACCCAATACTGTCTTTTTCGTTTTCGTATTTTTTGTCGTAAATATACAAGTAAAATGTAGCTTGCTGCTGCTACCGCTATTCGTCGCCGTCGTTGCATAGTCCATAGCCAGACAAAATTCACTGATTCAGTATGGATCAGCAGGAGCGCATTGGACCAGCCAGTCAGGATCGCAAAAGATTGCTGTTGGATCGACCTCGAACGATCCACGCTCCACGCATCACGATCTTGGATCGCAGATCGCGGGATCGCCGATCCATTTTGGATCGTCCGGTGTGGATCCGGCTATTAAGCATCACTAACGAAGCCTTAACTGTCTCTGAGATTTTTTTTAATTTTTAGTTAAGAGACGCTAAGAAATCATTGAAATGACTCTGAGTGCGGCAATTAGTGTTGTTCTTTCTTAAATGTCCTAGATACTGAACTTTTTTAAGCGAAAGCCTGTGTCGTTTACGGAAGTTTGTGAACCAATCTGGTCCTGAAATGTTATCTTTAAATGGGGTACGTATTTAATTCAATCGAACATAGCTTTCCACTAATAAAATTACTTCTTTTCTAGATAGACCGAAAACCCCATTTTTCTACAACTTTTACACCACTTGCTAATCTCGTTTCCGTTTCATGATCAAATACAGGAGGGCGACCAAGTGTATCACTTTTAACACCGATTTTTTTGATTTAAACTATTGTGAAGAGTAGCAATGGGTATTTTTTTTAATATTTTGCCACGCCGTATAATGTCAGTTCCTTCCTTTTCACTTTCTCAACGGCTTTACCTCTCGACTCGGTGTTAAAATTATTGTATTAGAAAAACAAAATTATAGCTTCACTGCATTATCTCATCAAAAACAAAAATTATACAATTACCTCTCGACTCGGCGTTAAACTTATTATATTAGAAAAACGTAATTAATAACAGTTTCACTCTATATCAACTCTTCAAAAACGAAATTACACAGTTATCGCTCAACCCAACAACAACACCAACTAAGGCACCAACTTAATTTATTTATTAAAAAAATACGAAGTAACTGCTCCCCTCGTATATCGGGTCAGAACATACTACTTTTATTAAATACAGATCACACTAACACTTCGGATAATCTACAGAACTTATGAACTACAGTTTCTTTACAAACACCGACGGGCACATAGTAAGTTGGGTGGGAGAACCCAGTTAAATTTAATTTAAAAGAAACCAACTAATTGAAAACGTTCGGATAGGTAACTAAATGAATTTAAATTAACGTAAATTATTAAATTACAACTAGGAGTAAGTACATGTTTAGACGCTTTACGCTTTACATGTTTGGATCAAATCTGTTGATAAATATAAAGACAGGTTGTCACCAATCAAGATCTTCTTACCCCGTAAATCTTTGAAATAAGAAACCAACATATTTTGCACCCAATCCTCAAAGGTGATACCATCAAACCATCCAGATTTCGATCTGTTAAATCGAGTACCGTCTGGACCTTGTTGGACCGAGGAATCGTATAAATTGGCCGCTTTATAAACCACATATGGCGATAACATTTTTCCATCTGCGGTGCCAGCCATCATCTGAAACGGAAGCCTTGGTATGGTTTAAAACTTTTTCGGGGTACTTGCGTCCCGCTTGACAGGTATTTTATTCCGCCCAGGGTCACCCGACAAAGGAGACCGGCGAATTTGGGCCTAACTTGTACACGAATCGGGCATTTACTAATATTAATTGTATATTTTTAATAATTTATGGTAGATAACCAAGTCACGATTCTATGGGGAACAATTTATTGTAAATAATAACAAAATATTGACCACCTACGTACTTCCCATTCAAGTCAAGGCATTTTTGAATTTTTTGATTGGATGTCTGTGCTTTATAGATCGAAAAACAGTGTTGCCAAAACAAAAACTACATTTCGTATCGATTAATACGATCGGGGCTTATTACAATGACGTAATATTAATGGACACGAATACAAATTGCTTTAAAAAATGGCGCAGTTGTTACCAGCTTTGACAAAACAAGGCTATGTGCGTTACTATTGAATCTAAGTCAAACTGTCTTAGATTTTTGTTGCCTCTATTGAATGCTTACACAACATATCTATAGAAAAAAGCAACATATGAAACATCATTGGCTTTTATTTCTTTTGCGATCAGTCGCTTTAGCAACGGTTTCGCAATCGTAGCTGTGAAACTACAGAATCGTTGAACCTGACCCCAGGTTGCGCGAGCTAACAAATATGGATATTGGCATGGGCTTCATTTGACATATATTATGCTTCAAATATCAAATGATGCCCATGTCCATACCCGTTGCTAAAGTGACTGGTTGCAAAGATAAGTATGAAGGGGGCCGGCAGGCAAGAAAGCCCACCGATTATTTATTTCAATCTAGTGCCTACAAGTAACTTTAATCAATTCATCATAATATGATAAGGTTAAATGTTTATAGATCTAATGTATGTGTTTTGTTTTTTTTTCTATTAACTCGCTGTTAGTTAACAAGAAAAAGATTTCATAATCTCTATCAAATGATTATTTAAAATCGATAACTATTTAATCGATTAATTATATTTATTACAATGTAACTGGCAACAATTTTTAAAAATGTCACATTGGTTCCGTCTGTCGTGTGGTGTTGTTGTTGTGATTTGTGGTTATCGTTTGTTTCGCTGTATTTTTTGGATTCTTTTAACGACCTACGCTTTCATACGGACATTTTCTCGCATAAACATTCAATAAGTACCATTGAAATCAATAAAAGTCAATTAATAGACTGAAATAGTCAGTTTAGATTTTACGTTTTATAATTTTAATTATTTACATAACTCCGTTTTCCCCATAGAATACCATTACAAAATTAATACTAATAAAACATGTGTATTTGACCTACAAAATAGTCCAAAAATCATTAGTGTACAGCTTAGGCCCAGATTCCATATGAAGTCTGCCATTCTCCTTTGTCTCGTTATTATTTAAAATGTGAGAAGTAGGTATTCCATTTATAAATCTCTCCAGTTCAGTGAAATATTTTTTTATCGTATCTAGAGATACTTTAGCCCTCACACGCTTGATATTTTCACACACTCTTTGAGAAATCACATTTTTGTGTCTCAATAAGAAAGTCTGCACAAAATCAGGGCCCGTAAAATTGTTTTTGAATCTTTTATGCCTGAGATTTATTGTATCTAGGGGATAACCCCATTCGGCGCATTTATTTATGTTTTCTATAAAGAACATTTCTACTTCGTCAGATAAAGCCCTTTGGCCTCCTGTCGCTTCATATCCCGCGTACTGTGACGATACAACACCGATTTATGTATTCCATACAGGAAACGTGTAAGTACCTAGTAGTTGAAGCATTTAGTAAGGTAGGTACTTTTACAATTTTTGACAACCCTATTTATTTATTTCCATTGACCCCTCATAAGTAGTATTTAATTCAAGTATTCTCAATTACCTTCAATCAATTTTTATAATTTATCACACAGGTAATATGAAAAACACTTTAGACAACACAATACACAATTTATCTCACTGTAAAACTAGATTTGTGGTAGTAACATCCACCGCCTTTCCAGGAAGTATAGTTCAAACTAAATTTTGAAGGATTAATGTCAAACTTGACTTTTAATGAATGTTGCCAGTGTAACTTAAAAATGTTGCTCGTTAATATCTTAAAACTTCTACCACAAAGAATAGTCAAATATTAACCTTGAAAACTTTTTTTTTTTGGATTCAAAGGATTAAAGAATAATTCAATTTTATATGCAATTAACTAGTTTTATTACACTTTCAAGACTATAAACTTATTACAAAAAATATTAATATCATTTAACTTTTAAAGTGTTAAACTAAGTACTAAACTTCTTATATAAAAAATACTAATAAATACAAATCCTACTACTATTATAAAGGTGAAAGTTTGTAAGTATGGATGTATGGATGTTTGTTACTCTTTCACGTAAAAACTACTGAATGGATTTGAATGAAACTTTACCACAATATAGCTTATACATCAGAATAACACATAGGCTACAATTTATAAACATATTGTTCGAAATACTAATCCTGCGCAGACGAAGTCGCGGGCACCAGCTAGTAAATAATATTACAGAAAAAATCTTTCAACGATACAACTCGTACGAATTAACTGTGCACCTCGCTCTGTGACGTCATTCGGACGGTACCGTTTGAAAAAAAAATGAGAATTATGTTAAAAAATATAAATTACCATTTTTTTATGTTGATAAAAGATCTTTTTGATGATAAGGCGTCATAATACTAGACAATAAAGACAATAAAGAGACGACGAAAATGAGGGCGCTAGATTTTTTAATTTTTGTATGTGTGTGTTTAAGTAAATGCGACGCTGCTCCTCCGTGGACACAATTTTATTACAGATGCACGCTATCGTCAAATGAGATAGCGTGCGCATGACATGCGGTTTACAATAGGCTTAAGGTAAGGCATATTTGAAAATAAAGAACCAAATAAGGTATAAAATCATTTATTTTAATCAATCGTTTTCGCTACTATAATTAATTTCTTCAACTCCCGACATGGTATCAGATTCGTCATCATCAATTTCGCTTTCAGAGCTGGAATCTTCGTCTCCAAGGGAAATTATAAATTCTCTTTCTTCTATTTCTTGGAGACGGTCTTTGTCCCAATACTCTTTTTCCAACCTTTCAATGTGGTTCGTTTCTTTCTTCCAGTCAGCAACTGTAATGAACTTTACAGCCTCCCTCGTCAGGTTTTTCAATTTCTCTCTCACATTGAGTAACGTTTTTGTCTGCCACCCTTTGCTTCACTAAATTCCATATATAATCTATTGGATTTAAATCGCAATGGTAGAGTGGCAGACGCAAAACTTCATGGCTGTTTTTTTTTTTACGCAGTGAAATGCCTTACGCATACCCTGCCGCTTGGCTGGCGACAGGGTTATGTGGGGCTCTCCTCCGAGCACTCACCCGACGAGGGATGCCTGGTGGGTGCCCGGAGGCCTACCCACTAAAACACTGCGGCATTCCCTCAATGACCTGTCACTGGCAGACTCTATAACGACACCGAGTCGCCCGAGAGTGTGCCAGCGGTCGGGTAGAAACCTCGAGAAGTAGAATGCGACCGTGGCCCCGACGGTGAAAACTTCATGGCCGTACTCTTTCATTAATTCGTCCACAATGTATTTTTTGGAGGCTTATTAATTACAATCAAATGATACGATTCGCGTTTTGTCATTTTTTCATCATAAATCATGTTGTTGCTTCGCAGCCAGTTTTGCATATTGCTTTTGAGTGAGGAGCTTACGGGAGGCTTTTCAGATGGCGTCGAATGTTAAGGCGCGTTATCAATGACAACAATGCCATTTGGCGGCAAGTTTGGTAGAAGCTTTCTTTCAACCATTTCGTAAATTGTTTGTGTCCATTTCATGATGGTAGTCTCCCGTATTGCATTACATTTGTAAAAAAATGTCGGCTCCGGGAATGCCCAGGATTGTCACTTTTTTTAATACTTGCGTCGCTACTGTTTTGCCAACATTTACGCACGGTATAATGCGAATGAATCCATGTTTCATCAAGGTATGTCACCGGTTTTTGTTCACCCTAAGGTCATTGTTCTCTTTCTTCTTTCGCAGGTAGCGAGCCCTCCAAGCGGCAATGTCGGGCTTTTGTCGACACATGTCGCATATTTTTACATTTTTTAAATTTATAACCCAAATCACCTGAAAAACATAAAATAAAGTTCGTGAGGTTTATATTACTCATTATCTTATTTTTATTATTATTATTATATAAGCCTCATAAATATTTTAGACAGACAAGTTCTTGAAACCGAATTAGGTACTTAGTTTGACATACAGGATACAGACTAAGTTTTATGTATTACACGCATCACATCAACACCTGAATTTAGGGTGATCAGGCCATAGTCGACCACGCTGGCCCAATGCGCGTTGGTAATTTTATGTATTCTTTCTACATATTATCATACCTACTTGTAACTTAAAATTGTTTCTGCAGATTGAAAACTAGACAGCATGTTAAAACACAAAATAAATGCTTACCTGGAAAATTAAAGTCCCTTTTTGCAGCCGCCAATATTTTTTTCAAGGTCGGTACTTCTTTTCTAACTGTATAGAAACTGTTGACAATGTTTCGCAATGCGCATAGATCAAAATTGTCCAGTTCGATCTCTTTGGCGCGTGATCTTCTTTTTTTGCCTGGTGTAGACAGTTTTGGTATAGGTGTTGGACCTGAATCTGACACCGATGATGTACTAGGCACGGGCGAATCATTTTGTCGTACAACCTTCGCTTCCTTTTAAATTTTCATCAGTGTTTTTGTTGATATACCAGAAGCTGCACAAGCTCTTTTTATAACTTGGTCTACAGGTATTATAAAATGTTTATTTGCTTTCTCATTTTCAAAGAATTTTAACACCTTTAATATAAGAGTCCTTGCCTCACTATGAATTGTCTTGCCCATAATATTGGTGCAACCAACAGGCTTGACTAACACGTCGAAAATGTCCAAACAAAAAAAAATTAAAAAAAAAACTTAACAAAGCAAACTCAACAGAAACAGTAATAACAACAGGGGATTTAAACTGTATTTAGACAATTAAAACGAGCCACGCGCAACGGTAACAATGATGCTATCGCTACTGAGCGCTTATGGCGAATGCGGGGCGCCGCGCGGGGAAGCGGGGAAGCTCCGCTGGAATGCGACCCCTCCGCATTGCACAGTTTATTCGTACGAGTTGTAGGTTGTCAAAACAAAAATCCATTGCTGTTGATATTTTCTGGAACACTTATGAGATTATCATTGTCCACCAAGTCATCATCATCGTTGTTGTCATTAAATAAAACTTCATCTTGTTTTGATGAAATATTATGTTATGTCGCACATGCACAAATAACAGCCTCAACTGTGTCTAATTTAACTCCCATACCCACTTGAAGACATGGAAACTTCCTTTTCCAAATACCAAAAACTCTCTCAATGGTATTTGTGGTTTTTATTATATCGTTCTGTCTCCAAGCAGCATGCCTTGCAATATAACTGTATTAAAACAAAATTAATAACAGTTTCACTCTACATCAACTCATCAAAAACGAAATTACACAGTTATCGCTCAACCCAACAACAACACCAACTAAGGCACCAACTTAATTTATTTATTAAAAAATTATGAAGTAACTGCTCCCCTCAAATATCTGGTCAGAGCATACTACTATTATTAATTACAGATTACACTTAGACTTCGGATAATCCGAGACCAATAAAGGGAACTGAACTACAGTTTCTTTACAAACACCGTCGGGCACATAGTAAGTTGGGTAGGAGAACCCTAACTGGGTAATTTAATTTGAAAGAAACCAACTAATTAAAAACGTTCGGATAGACAACTAAATGAATTTTAATTAAAGTCAATTATTAAATTACAACTTGTATGTTACCAGCCGGGTAAGTATATAACTAAGTAATACTATAAATAAAGGGATATCTGTACTCTTCAAATAACAAAAAAAAGGGTGGCACGCTGGCACGCTTGGCTGATCTCGATAGTTGAATAGGTTTAAATTGTCAATTTATTTTATTTACATATATATATATATATATATAAATAAAATTCACAATATACTATTAAAATCATAATTATTACATAAAGTCAGGTAATAGTGAAGCCAATACCGTTATCCACAGGTTAGTTTGTGAGACTCTTTAACCTATAAGCACATAAAAAAAATACAAAAATCAAATAAAGTAAGTTGACTGTAACAAAAAAAATTGAAACAAATTTACCAGATCACATTTAAAACTTTTGACTTTTTAGGGACATATGAAACAATAATGAAGTCATTCGTTAAACCGTGTAACGATAATTCAGGGTGGCGAGTTTTAGATGTTTGGGTGGCGAGTTTTAGATGGATGGCAGCAGCTACATCCCACCAGAATTTCAAACATCTGCCCAGCTGCATCTACCTCCGACACCTGCATCTCCCGGCACCCTGCTTTGTTTCATTCACCTTTGTTATCTTCCACTATCAGCAATGCAGCAACCAGACACGGCAAGTGCACCTTGCCATTCTCCACAAATTGTTTAATTTTGATTGTTTATTGAATTAATGAATAAAGAAATTTATATATGTATTTATTTTTCTATATGAAAAATTTCTTTTAGTTCATTTTTATAACACTTTTATATCACATTTAAATGTTCATTTTTCTGTATTATTATTTCTTTTTATTTTATTTTTATTGTACAATTAATACAATAATATATTTCTCATATTTTTTTTAACCCGTTCGCGCAGCGCTGCCTATAGGCAGCACTGGCAGGGTCGCCATGCAATGGCGGAAAAGGGTTCGACGCAACGGACTCTTGTATTGAAAGATTAGCTTTAGTCCTTAGCGTTTATTAACTGGTTGCAATACATTATATATGGCGAAGAGGCGAGCATGTGTGAATACATGGTACACACACTAAAGCCTTTTTTTTCAAGTTTTTTTTTCCAAGATACGTCACACCCCTATCTTTCAACTGCTCCATCAATTCTATAGTGCTAAGCCAATTGTCGGCTGTAATATTTCGATTGGTTTTTTCAAAATCCTTACATAATCGTAATACAGACTAAGTTGGTATGGCGAGCTTTCTTTCGATTTTGGCTAGTCCCAGCCCATCGGAGTCTTTTTCATGGTAAATGTATGCTTTATACAATGTGTCCCCTCACCAGTGTCGGGGCCTTTAAAGGTGTGAAATATGGCATTTTTATCGACAATTTGCCTTGACGGGCATTTTGTTTTTCTCATATGGTCGCCATTTTATTTTCTTGGTAACCAAGACCTGGGCTCTCATACTAATTCGACCACCACTACTCATGTTAATGTCCTATCAACATTAAAAAGGTATCATTTGATAGCTAAACATGTAGACAACAGTTACACAGCCATCATGTTTCAATTGTCATGGAATAAAAAAAAGAAAAATAATTAAAGAAAAACAATAGATTCTTTTTTGTGTATTTTTTCATTATTGGCTTTTTGAGAAAAACCAAATTTGAGGCGCAATTTTTCATTCAATTTTATATGTAGGTCAACTCTCCTTACATTCGGTAACGTAAATTGTATGCACTTTGTTTTCTTTGAATTTAGAGATAAATTGTTACTGGTGAACCAATGTAAAACTTTTGATAGCGTACTATTTACATCGTCAGAGCAATCATCGCGTCGAGAGACTTTAAAAACTAAGGAAATGTCATCTGCAAATAGCACTGTCTCACATAGATTTTTAAGATAGTAAGGAAGGTCATTAATATAGATAAAAAAAAGTAAAGGGCCCAATATTGATCCTTGGGGCACGCCCATAGTTATGGGGGCTCCAGCAGAGTCACTCTTATTAATGACAACATTGAATTGAATTGAATGTATTGAAATATTCCCACCTTTTTGATGTGAAACTCATTAGGGTCTTAAAAAAGTATTAGTTTCAGTTATTATGGTTCATTGCAAAACTAAAAATGACATTTATGAAGACGGCATACATCTGTTCTCACTTTCTTTCAAAAAGTTGGTAGTCACGTGACTGGGGCAGTTAAGATTGTTGCTGTCTGTACCTACCTATCTTGAAAGTTTTAAATAAGAACTTGTTTAAATTTAATAGCTGTCGATTTTTAGACCTCGTCGACCCCCAAAATCAGTTTTCGTTTATGTCGACCCCTAGGAAACCGATATCGACCACTTTGGGAATCCCTGGTTTAAAACATAATCATTAATATTGGATATTAGAAATCGTTGGATTTAATATAGATAGGAAATAAATCAATTATTGGTTGCATTATTTCCGCTTGCCAGTCGTAGACGTAGGTACTTAGCAGTTTAATACTATTATTTAAGTAACTAAAAGTTTTCTTTATGCTAGCCAATTTAAAGAATGACGAGGCAAGCGGTTACTGCAAATGTGTGATCACGATGAAGAAAATTATAACATGAACCGCACAGGTGAGCTTTAAAAAATATTGTTCGGTCTGCAATACTCGCATCTTGTGGTTGTTATGTAGGTACATTGCCTACTTGTCTATGTTGACGTTTGTTCCTTATCATACTCTGCTGAAAGATAATTTTGTAAAATAATATTCTCATTTGTAAATATATATTTTTTACAGTCATAAAACCAGGCATTGATACTCGTATATTAGAAAGTACCGGAACAATAAATGAAGACATAGAGACGACCGCCCATTGTAGTTACAATCTTCAAGAAAATAATATATTGACAGCTACTGCCCCAAACGATATTAAACGATAATAATTTTCTGAAGATTAATAAAACGCAATAGCGAAAGGTCACTTATTTATTAATCAAGTTATTTTGGTACAATAATCTTGTGTACAGCGAATCTCTGCATTCGATCACAGCCATGAAGAAATAAGAACGTAAAAAGGTAAGGCAAGACAAATTGACAGATGGCATTGACAGTTTTTAATATACTAAGATACAATTCTAACACCCCCTCTCTATTATGTGAAATCAGTTTGAAATAGTACTTAATTTCCTCTTTAGTAATTTACACAATCGCAATGGCAACACTGTTAACGTCAACCGTCATTGATTGTCACAACAAAAAAAAATTTAACAAATCCTCAATCTTTCCCTAAAAAATTTAAATTTTTCACTACACAGTGGTTTTGTCATAGCATCCGCAATGTTTTTATCACTGGAAACATAATTAACACTTAAAATATTCTTTGCAACAATGTCTTTTAGAAAATGGAATTTAATGTCAATGTGTTTTGAACGTTTGGTGTTTTCGTAATTTTTCATCATTTTTATAGCACTGTTATTGTCCATGTAGGTACATAGTGACACTACACTGTTCAAATTCACTACACAACCCCTTTAAATGTATAGCTTCTGTAGCACACATAGCAGCAGCCAAGTACTCCGCTTCAGCTGTCGACAGAGCAACTGAAACTTGCTTCTTAGATGACCATGAAATCAGATTACATCCATGAAATATTGCCATCCCACTAGTACTTTTTCTATCGGATTTATCGCCAGCCCAGTCTGCATCTGAAAAGGCTATAATTTTATTATTTTCTTCATTCTTCTTGTATGTGAGTTTCAGTGTTTTTGTTCCTTTTAGGTACTTCAGGATTCTCTTGCCAGCTTTCCATAGATCTTCAGTGTGATTGTCCAGATATCTACTGAGATAACTGGTGGCATATGTTATATCCGGGCGTGTCATCATTGAGAGGTAAGTAAGACTTCCTATTAGATTTCTATATGGTAATTCTTTGATTTTTGATCCTGTTTCAGGTTGGTATCCAGTTATCATCGGCGTGGAGACTACATTGCATTCAGCCATATTAAACTGTTGTAATAATTTATCAATAATTTTTTCTTGTGATAATGTCAATGTTGTTTCATTTTTCTCTATATCAATTGCTAGAAAACTTTTAACACATCCCATATTTTTTGCTGAAAATTCTATTTTTATTTTTTCTACCATATTCTCTATGTTGACATTACTTCCAATTAATAAAATGTCATCAACAAAAATAAGCAGCCATATGCCTATTCCAGTATATAGGCATACATCATGTTTTGATCTCTTCATACCACATTTTATACAGAAATCATTTATGCATTTATTCCAACATAGTGGAGATTCTTTCAATCCATATAGAGCTTTATTTAACTTCAGGACTGTTCTATTATTCTTTCTAATATTTTTGACACCTTGTGGTATTTTTATATACACTTCTGTATCCAATTTTCCATTTAAAAAGGCAGATGGAATATCAAGTTGTCTGATATTCCAATCTTTACTGAATGCTTGTGACAATATTAGTCTTATTGTTGACATTCTGGCAACTGGTGAATATATTTCTTGACTTATTAAGTCCTGCTGAAAACCTTTAACTACCAGTCGTGCTTTTTTCACACCATCTTGTTTGGTACGAAATACCCATTTTGTCTCTAAGGCTTTTTTATTATTTGGTAGCGTACATGGTGTCCATACATTTTGGTTTTGTAAGGCATTTACTTCCATGTTTATTGCATCAATCCATTCTTGTCCTTGTTCATATGTCTGTGGGTTATCTTCTGCAATAAGTGCATATGCTAAATATAGATCATAATCTTCAAATTTTCTAGGTACTTTTATATGTCTTTGACTTCTACTTGTCTGTTCTTGAGAAATTTGATTTTCATTTATATTCAAAACTTCTTCTGAGCTGCTTGAATTGTAATTCTCTTCCTCTTCTTCTAAATCTTCTATTTGCTTAAATTCATCATCGTTTATGCAATTTTTTACTTGTTTATCTAACATAACTTCTTTAGTGTTATATTTATACATATTTTCATTAAAACGAACATCTCTAGAAATCACAATATTTTTGGTTTCTGGGTTCCATAGTCTATATCCACTGCCAGCATAGCCAACCATATACATATGGGATCAGGTAGACCAAGGAAACACTTAGGCACTTCACTAAACTTGTATTTTTGAAAAAGAAACTCTTATAATAATTAAAACAGATAAAAATGGGAGCGCGCGCGCAGTCGTCGTACTAGTCGGCATTCGTCGTCTTATATTCTGTCCCTTTCGCACGCCTTC
This sequence comes from Calamotropha paludella, assembly GCA_927399485.1. Classification (NCBI taxonomy): domain Eukaryota; kingdom Metazoa; phylum Arthropoda; class Insecta; order Lepidoptera; family Crambidae; genus Calamotropha; species Calamotropha paludella. The sequence goes on from OV656822.1 coordinate 4,308,436, forward strand.
TCTTTCCCTCACCATCGTTCAACAACAGTCATATCGTACCTCGCAATCATACGTTCAAAAACATTCATTCGACCTTTGACATGCTCTCTCTTTCACACACCATACTTCCCTTTTCCTCATTCTACGTACTGTGTCCCTTTCATTCCCACATTCGGCCGTCCTGACATGATGTCTGCTCTCAGACATCAGCAACAAAACTAATCTGTAACAACATAAACAAGACAAGAACAGAAACAACATATACAAAACATCTTTTTAAATCATTACAATGAACAGAGTACATAGGAAAACATTAACACATTCTTGACATCTTTACTTATAGCACTTATAGCTTTTTCCAAAATAACCAAACATTGTTGTTACCTTTTATAAAATAAACAATAGATAATCTTACATTGTACAGAGAACATCATTTACATAAAATCTTATTAAATAAACGACAAAAAATCTTATTAAATAAATCACTTCATACAATCATCACACATTCATACCTAAACATCATACATCATTCCATACATACCAAAATGAGTTGTTCTCCATGCTAGTGATCAGGCCAAGCTTTCATATTGTCTGCAGAGGTAGAGGTCCTATGAGAACCCTCAGTGGATGCGTCTATCTTCTCCACATCGTATCTGTGATTTCTCTTAACTTTTGTCACACGATAGGGACCTAAAAACTTTGGTTTCAACTTGAGACCCGTACCAAACTGAGTACGCTTGATTGCCACAATATCACCTTCTTTATACTCCACAGCTCTTTTCCTCTTTTTATTGAAATTCTTGATATTTTCTTCTTGTATTTGTAAAATATTTTCTTTAGCCTTTTGCCTACGTTGGTCTCGTTCCTCTATAAAGTTGTCTCTTTCCTCCTGTAACAAAAGATTGTAAATCTCTACATCTTCTTTTGACTTCATTTTTACTCCCACCATAAGCTCGAATGGTGTAGTATTAATACTTCTCTGGAATGTACTATTCAAAGCTCTTTGCAGTCTGTTCACGTGTCTATACCAGAGCGCTGGGTCTTCAATGCAGAGTTTCGTCAGTACAGAGATTATAGTTCTGTGTATTCTCTCTACCTGACCGTTGCCTCTTGGGACTCCAGTGGTAATGACGACATGCTGCATACTTTCATCTTGACAGTATTGCTCGAACTCCGTACTTGTGAAAGCTGTACCTCTATCTGTTATTATACGGCTGGGGTTCCCAAAATGCTGTTGATGAATACGTAATTTATCAATTACCTCTTTGCTTGTAGTGCTTCTTGTAGGAAATATCCAGACAAACTTGGTAAACCCATCTACCATAGTGAGAATGTGATTGTACTGTTTCTTGGTCTCTGTCATGGGGCCAATGTGGTCTAAGTGTATTGTATGCAGGGGAACTTCTCCTTTATCAATCACATGCAAAAATCCTTCTTGTTTCCCTTCCTTTCTGCAGGCTAGTAAACATGGTATACAAGACAGTATATATTCTTCAATTTTCTTATTTAAATTTGGTATATAATAATCTTTATCTATGAGTTCAGTCATCTTCTTCTTTGAAAAATGGCCATTTGAATGAGCTTTCCGTATAATTTCATTTTCCATTGTCTTTGGGATCACTAGGAGCTTCTCCGGACCCTTATAAAGCAATCCATTCTCCAAAACGTAGTCTTCATACTGTTGTTGTTTGAGAATCTCCATAATTGCCTTTAACCCTTCGTCCGACTGTTGTGCTCTTTGAATATTATCACGCATGCTTGTGACCACAGCAACATATGGATTTCTGCTTAGTGCATCTGTGTGTCCCATTCTTTTACCTGGTCGATGTTGGACAACATAGTCGAATTCTTGTAACAACAGAAACCATCTAGCGACTCGTGTGCATAAGTCTTTCTTTTGTAAAGTCAGTTGGAATGCTTGACAATCTGTGATAATCTTGAAATGAATCCCATACAGATAGTGCCTGAACTTTTTAACTCCTTCTATGATGGCAAGTGCTTCTAGTTCATAACTCGAATACTTCTTTTCTGCTTCACTCGTTTTGCGACTCATGTAATAGACAGGATGTAACTGCCCATCTTCCGCACTTCTTTGCATAAGTATTGCAGAGTATGCCAACACTGAAGCGTCTGTATGTAACTCGGTATATAATTTTGGGTTAAATATCTTCAGCACTGGATCACTGGACAACTTTTCCTTCAACAGGACAAAAGCATTTCTTTCTGAGTCACCCAATAGAAATTTTTCATCTTTCTTTAATAAATCTGTCAATGGACTAGCAATAAATGCAAAATTTGGAATATACTTTCTGAAATATGATGCTAAACCAATAAAACTGTGTAGTTGTTTAACTGTTTTGGGCTCTGGAAACTTCATCACTGCTTCCGTCTTTTCCAATGAAGGTCTGACCTTACCGTCTTCAATAATATGCCCAAGATATGTAATACTCCTCTTTATCAAACTCGCCTTCTTCCAGTTTATCTGTAAACCATACTCAGAAGCGACCTTGAGTACCAGTCTTAGTCTCTCGGCTGCTTCTGTCTCATCTTTTGCTGGAATCAAAATATCGTCGATGAAAATCAGAACAATACCCTTGGTAATCATGTCACGGAAGATTATAGACACAAATCTCATGAAATATTGAGGACATATTGACAAACCAAATGGGGCCCTCATAAATTCAAATTGTCCGTGGTGTGTAACAAAGGCTGTGTACTTAATACACTCCTCGCTAACCCTTAAATGAAAAAAACCATCTTTTAAATCTAACACGCTAAAAACTTTAACATCTGTTAATTTATCTATATAATCTTCAATTATAGGTAGAGGAAATTCATCTTTTATTATCTTTTTATTAAGCTCTCTGTAATCAACACAAACTCTAATGGTATTGTCTTTCTTTTTTACCAAGACTAAAGGACTAGCATATTCAGAATAACTTACACGTACAATTCCTTTATGCAGCCATTCAGACACTTGTTTCTCAACCACTTCTTGCTCTTTAAGAGATATACGTCTTGGTCTCTGAGCAACTGGAACATCATCTTTCACAAATATCTTCAACTGGATAGGAGCATCTTTAACCTGATGTGGTTGGTAGCCTTCCACCATCTGCAGTACATCTTCTTTAACGAATGGGTCACGTACATGATCTATAACATCAACACAACATGGAAAACAATTCAATTTAGTCAACCATACCTCATTCTTTGGCTTCATCCATACCGATCCTCCATCCATAATCATAAAAACATATTTTAAAAATTCGTTTCCTAACACTAGTTGGAACGGCATAGAGTCTTTAGGTATGATGTAGAATGTAACTCCATCATAATCGTTACCGTCGATCTCGATATCAGATGTAAGCAGTCCCATGGTTCGCACACATGATAGTCCTAACCCTGATAACGTAATGATATTGTTTTTGTCACAAACCGGCTGACCTAGCTTCTCGTACACATCCGACGACATAAGATTCACGTCACTGCCCGAATCAATCAAAGCACTCATAAGTTTTCCGCGTATTTTCACTGATTTCACAGGTTTTTCTCGTAATCGGCTTGTTTTGTTTACATCTGTCACGTATATGTCATGTTTGCTGTCATCACACGCCATCATGCCGCTCCGACCAATCATCGATGTTTCCTTATCAGTGCTGCCAACATGATCAACATGGCGGCTTTCGGTCTGTAGTACGGTGCTGCCCTCTTCCGTTGTGGCGATGAAAGTTTGTTTCGCTGGTTTTGCAGTGTCGCCAACATCGCGTATACGGCCATCATGGCTTCCAGAAATGGCTAACTTCGGTGTGTACCTTGTCGATGCCATCCGTTTCGGCAAAGTACATGATGATGCAATATGGCCGAACTCGTTGCAGTTGAAACATTTTCTGCCTTGCGTTTTGTGCGGGCAATCTTCGGACTGATGCTTTCTCTCTCCACAGCTATAGCACCTTACGTCGTAACTGTTGCCGGCGTGTTTGCGGTTATGCACGGGCTTACTGCGTGTTTCGGATTTCATCTTGTCTTTTACAGCTTCATAAATTTTCAATTTCTCTTTTAGGTCAGAGTAGGAGGAGGCACCATATAACATAATTTTGTTGATCTCGATGTCTTGGATTCCGTCGATAATGTATTTCACAGCGACGTAATCAGGCATTTTTCCACGGCGTCCTAATTCCTTCATCGATAGCATGTAGTCGATGCATGATTCACTAGGTTGTTTCTTGCGTGCGCTCATCATCTCGTGTATGGTTTTTGCATCTACCACGTCGGGGAATTCTTTCGATATGGCTTGCTTAAGCTCGTCCCACGTCTTGTATGTTTTTTCGGCACGTAACCACAGCGCTGCAGTGCCTGCGAGTGATCGCCGCGCCATTAACAATTGCTGAATCGGCGTCCATCCGAATATTTCAGCATTATCTTCTATGTCTTGTATCCATCGTGTCACCGGATACGTCTTACTTTGGCCAGTGAACTTCTGGATCAGGTCTTCGGACATGCACAGCAGAGAGCCACCACGTGGTAACATCGTCGTCATACCAGCGTAGTCGTCGTCAAAGCTCTGATGCTTGCTTGAACGTCCTTTTGACATCGTCGTTACGTCTTCACTTGCGTCGTCGTAAACTTCGTCTTCGTTTTCCAGTTTGAGTCGTGTGCCGCGCCGCGCCGTCTTGTACCAACGTTGCCGTGACGCCCTGATGCAATCTCGATCTTGATGTTTTGGATTGATCCCGGACGAGCCCCCAAAGTTATGGGATCAGGTAGACCAAGGAAACACTTAGGCACTTCACTAAACTTGTATTTTTGAAAAAGAAACTCTTATAATAATTAAAACAGATAAAAATGGGAGCGCGCGCGCAGTCGTCGTACTAGTCGGCATTCGTCGTCTTATATTCTGTCCCTTTCGCACGCCTTCTCTTTCCCTCACCATCGTTCAACAACAGTCATATCGTACCTCGCAATCATACGTTCAAAAACATTCATTCGACCTTTGACATGCTCTCTCTTTCACACACCATACTTCCCTTTTCCTCATTCTACGTACTGTGTCCCTTTCATTCCCACATACATTTCACTTGCTCTTGGCTCCAGTTTATTTCTTTTGGGTAAGTTTACTACCCATGCTTTGCTTCCAAAAATTATCATGTTTTTGATATTACTGTTTCCATGCATCTTTTCTATAGGAATGCCCCATCTTAGGGCTACTGTGGGTGATCTATTTAATTGATAAGTGGCACATTTTACAGCTTCTGTCCATAGATATTTTGGTAGATTGCTCTCTAGGAGTAAGGCACGAACCTTATTCATTAAGGTGCGATTTAGGCGTTCAGCTACACCATTTTGCTGAGGAGTATAGCTACATGTAAATTCTTGTCTTATGCCCAAATTATGACAGTACTTCTTAAACTCTTCACTTGAAAATTCACCACCATTATCAGATCTTATATTTAATATACACTCGAGAGCAATGAATCCGGGCACTTAAAGAATGTTAAAAATCTCGGAAACTAAAAATGATAGGTTAATGCAATAAATTGTATTTAATAGACAATGTAATACTCCTTAAATGAAAGTAAAAAAAATATGAGTCACCATACATTTTATTAACACAAAATTACATAAAAAAAAAAACTGCTGATCTCTCCTTAAAACAAAAATAGGAAACATGAAATGTTTGAACTTTATTACGATTTTCTGGAATTTTAATACTTCGTATTGCCTCCTCGTGCTTCCGTTACTGCGTTTACGCGGTTTGGCATGCTGTACACCAAGTTCCTTATACGATTTTGGGGAATATTCTCCCATTCCTCTGTGAGAGCAATTTTGAGCTCACGAAGCGTGATTGGGGGAGAGTTTCGTTGTTTTACGCATCTGCCTAGCTCGTCCCAAGCATGCTCGATCGGGTTGATATCCGGGCTGCGCGCTGGCCACTCCATACGAGTAATGTTCATCTCTTGAAGGTAGTCATTCACAATCCTACCTGTATGAGGTCGGGCATTGTCATGCATAAATATAGCATCCTCACCTAAATTGACCATAAATGGACCAACGTGATCATTGAGGATTTCTACCACATATCTTACGCTAGTTAAAGAGCCGTTTTCTATGATCACCAGCTCTGTGCGACTTTCAGAAGAAATTCCGGCCCACACAAGTACAGACCCACCACCGTAGGCTACTTTTTCTTCGATGCATGCTTGCTTGAATCTTTCCCCTGGTCTTCGATACACTCTGTGTCTTCCATCGTGCTTGTAGAGCATAAATTTTGATTCATAACATAACTTTTGACCAATCTTTAATACTCCAATTTACGTGGCTCTGGGCATATCTTAGTCTTGAAATACGATGCCCACGCTCCAGTTTAGGGCCGTTTGCAGGTCTAAGGGGTTTTAAGTTAGATTCAGCAAGCCGACGTCTTACTGTCCATGCACTTGGGTTACTTCCTCCGAGGCGTCGAAACTGATTGGTGAGTTCAGTTCCTGTGAGAAAGCGATTTCGAAGCATGGTGTTCACCAAGTTTTGGTCTTCTCGTGCTGTGGTACACCTGGTTCTGCCCGTTCCTGGTCTGCGTAGGTTAGAACCATTTTCTTCGTAACGTCGGAGAACTCTTTGTACTGTTGACAGCGACACACCGACAGTCCTGGCTGTATCGCGCTGACTCCGGCCGGTTTCCAGCATTGTAAGTATTCTGGTGCATTCTTCAGGCGTAAGCGACATAATTTCAGCTTGAATAATGAATATAGAGCACTATCAACATGGTTTCTGTACCCACATAAAAGACAGATTACAAACAAAAGCAAAATCAAATGCTGTAATTTCGTAGTTCCATCTTCGAAAGTGGCCCTTTTTCAAATTTGATTTTTTTATGATATAACTTTACAATAACTAAGAAGTTTTAATACCTTCATTTAAGGAGTATTACATTGTCTATTAAATACAATTTATTGCATTAACCTAGCATTTTTAGTTTCCGAGATTTTTAGGATTCTTTAAGTGACCCGGATTCATTGCTCTCGAGTGTATTAATACCATTTGCCTTCATTCTATTTATATACTGTATAAGGTAATCTTTAGCTTGACTTTTTACTTTTATAGGATATACTTCTGTGTAATGTGAATAATCATCTATAATTGAAAGATAGTACTTTTCTTCATTTAAGCCTGTTGTAGGCATTGGCCCTGCAATATCACAATATATCCTCTCTCCTATTTTATTTGTTCTTGGTATACTTTTGCTGTCAAAAGGTATTCTTGTGGACTTTGCCTTCATGCATATTTCACATTTCTCTTTAGATAAAGGTAACCCTAAAATTCTCATTCCAGCATGATTTAAATGCCCTAGTCGTTTGTGCCATGTATTACTATTTTCTGCTATCAAAGCATTGGTTTTGTTTGATATAGAACATTTCAATAAATACAAGCTTCCATTTGATTTTCCTATCAGTGTTCCTTTCGGTGTATTTATGTATGTGAAATTATTTTTGAATGTAACTATGCAATTTTTATTATTTAGTCTGTGAACTGAAATCAAATTGTGTGATAGCTTTTCTATTATTAGTGCTTCCAAAGAGAATGATATTTTGCCAACAGTCAATTTTATATTTCCCTTTTTATTCACTGTGATGACGTCACCATTTGCAACTATTATACTTATTGGCTCTATTTCATGAACTTCAGTCATTTTGGTTAAATGTTGATCACTAATCATATTATAAGTGGCACCAGAGTCAATGACAAATACAATTTCATCTGAGCTGCTGTTAGCATATGCAGAGTAAGCTAAAAAAGCGAGATCAGTGCTTGTGCTTGGCTTTCTATGGTTGGAGGCATGTGTTCGTCCTCCTCGAGCTCTGTTTCTATTTTTATATCTGCAATTTTTGGCAAAATGACCAAGTTTTCCACATATAAAACATTTGAATGTACTTCTTGTGGTTGATGTGGTGTCGAACAAGTATGCTTCTGAACCTTTTTCTACCACATTTTCCATTTTTAGTTCAGCATCTAATAGTTTTCATTTGTATATTCAAGGGTTAATTCAGCATTTGTATTTTCTAAAGCAGTTATTGTTTCATTGTACCCTGCACCCTCCATAGTGAGTAGTAAGTGGCAAACCTTGTCCAACTCACTTAACCTCTCATCATACTCTAAATCTCTTATTATTGAGTCAAATTCATTGAAGTGCTCTTCAAGATTTGACTTTGAATTGTGTCTCATTGTGAGCAATTTCTTTTTTAAGTATAGTTTGCTCAGAGTACTTTTCTTTTCAAACATGTTTTTCAAACTATCTATCATCTGTTTTGCATTTTTGCAATCATTTATATATTGTAGATGTTTATCTTTTAGACCTTGTACTATGATACTCTTAGCCCTTGTGTCCTTTTTCTTAAACTTATCATCCTTGACCACGAGGTCTGTGATATCTTGTTGATTTAGGTCATTTACTACAGCATCCTTGCAACCATGCTCTTCAAAAAACAGTTCTATTCGGAATAACCAGTTCTGAAAGTTTATTCCATCTAATTGAGGTATAGACGCCACATTTCCTGTATGAGACGCCATGTTCTTTTGACAAGGGAAAAAAAGAATCTGAAAAATAAACTGTCCTAATCTTTGTCCATCTGACTGAGTATGGGTGACCTGGGCCCATAACCTAATAAAACGCAATTTTTTAATATACTAAGGTACAATTCTTACAAAGATGATGACGATTCGGTAAAGGATCCCAACTATTGCAGTTCTTCGAGTAGATCATCTTCCAGTAGCTCTTCGAGATCTTCTCCGGTACAACATGTAATCCCATTAACACGTATAAATGACCCAGAAGCGTTAGGCGACCAAAACATAAGACTATTGAACCCACAATATGATGAGATGAATGAAGATAAAGAAGGTGACCAAAACATTGACCTACTACCCATCCAACAATCTGCACAGGAAAATACAGATGAAGAAGCCGCACGAAATATGACTGAAATGGAGAACAACAGTAATGTGAAGAAAGGTAGAAAACGTCTATTAAGAGTTGATGAATGGCTAAGTGTCAAAGCAAAGAAATTACGTTATACCGGTCAGTCTTATGTTTCGACATCTAAAAAAAAAGAAAACTGTTCCAGCGAGGGCCATGTGAAATTAATGATTGTAAAATACAATGTTCGGTAAAAACTGAAAATCAAGACAGAATGAAAACTTTTAGTAAATTTTGGGAATTAGAAGATATTAACTTGCAACGAAATTTTGTAAATAACTGTAACCAAAGAAATTGTGCCTGCAGTTTGTTTTACGGGGTAACCGAAACCTCGCAAACACAATTTTTATTTTTTATTTTAACGTAAATAATGAACAAATACGGGTGTGCAAAAAGTTCTTTATGGCTACATTAGACATCAATGACCGAGTTGTACGAACAGTTTTTAATAAGAGAGAGTTAGGTTTTGTTGAGATAGATAAAAGAGGAAAACATGGCCATCATAAAAAAATGATGAATCTATCAAGAAATCTCTTAGAAACCACATACAGTCTATACCACGTATAGAGAGCCACTATATTAGAAAAAATCCTAGCTAGCTATATGAAGACTACAAAATAGAAAGTTTAAAACAAGGTGTTCCAGCAACACACTATGAAATGTACTCCAAAATATTTAATCAAGAATTTAATATAAGCTTCTTCATATCTAAGAAAGATCGTTGCGAGTTGTGTGTTAGTAATGAGAATGCAAATGACTGGAAAAGAGAAATTGAGTATTAAGTATACGTACATGAATACAGGAACAGTAAAGAGGAAAAAGAACTGTCTTGACTTAAAACAGTTAATGTGAGTACTGACTATATTGTCGCAGTGTATGATTTACAGGCTGTGCCACAAACTCCAAGAGGAGATGTTTCTGTCTTCTGTTACAAATCGAAATTAAATAATCTTAATTTTACTATAAGCGAACTTGGATCAGATCATACAGAGTGCTATTTATAGCAGGAAGGAGAAGCTAACAGAAGCGCAGACGAAATCGGATCTTGCATATTTGATTTTTACAACATTTTTGAAAACAATGGCAGATTGTGATGGACCAGGGATTTAAATAGTTTTCAGACAACTGCTGTGGTCAGCAGAAGAATATTTTTTTTTCTATAAACATTTTCGCTTTGTTAAAGCGTCCCAATGTAAAATCAATAACGCACAAGTACCTTATCACCGGCCACACTCAAAATGAGAGTGATTCTGTACATTCCACTATAGAAAAGGCTATTAAGAAAAACCTTAATTCTGGCCCCATTTTTGTCCCCAGCCAATATGCACAAATAATCAGAAATGCCAAAAAAGGTAAACCTTACCACGTGAACGAAATGAGCCTCAAAAGTTTTTATTCAATGAAAAGTTTATCAGAAGACATCGGCTTTAACGCAAAGAATTTAAAATCTGCTGAATTAAAAGTTTTAAAAGTGATCCAAGGCAAAGCTAACAAAGATTCTTATAAATATTCGTATAAAGATGATGATGATGACTCTGTGTGACAGGAATGTATTATTACTCTTGGGTATGTTAAGGCGGTTTTGTCACGTTGACAGATGTCATAAGTAGAGAGACAATAAAACCTGCTTATTTGGAATCTCTTGTTTTTATTATCAAGTGGGTTTAATTTACCTGCGGAATTATCCCTATCAGGGAATCTAAGTGAAAATTGAAGAAAAATTCTCCCAAGCGTTTACAATATACTTCGAGGCAGGCGGCCTGCCAAATGTGGTGGAATCAAAAAAAGTGGCAATATTTTTAAACTTGATTGGGAAAGAAGGTCTTGCTGTTTTTAATACGTTTGAGATAGAAGAAAAAACAGTAACATTACAGCAAATTCTGAATAAATTCCAAAATTATTGCAATTACAAGAAAAATATACAACATTGTAGATATAAGTTCTACAGCAGGAAGCAAAAAGAAGGTGAGCAATTTGATACAGATGTAAGGACGTTAGCGAGCGATTGTCAGTTTTGCACTTGTTGCAAGGAAGGTATGATTCGTGACTGACTTGTACTTGGAACTACTGATATTGACTCCCGGGATAAACTCATCAAAAAGGAGATCCTCCTCTAGAAGACGTTATTAGGGAACTACGTTTATCAGGAATAAGTCAAAATCATATTCGTGAAATCATAAATAAATGCCATTTCCACAAAACAACAAGAATATCAGTCCCAAGTAACAAAAAGGAAAGTTTGTTCTAAATGCGGTTATGAACACAAATTTGCTCAATGCCCAGCCTACAATAAGACAGGTGCCAAATGTAATGTAAAATACTATTTTGCTAAGATGTGTAGAAGTACAGAAAATAAAAAAGTAAATTAAATCAAGGCAGAACCAGAATATTATTGTGGTGTTATACATTCCAAATTATTTAATAATCACTCAGTGGGGTGGTATCAAGAACTTTAGTAGAAGAAGAAAAAATTAACTTTAAATTAGATCCAGGATCAGATGTAAATATAATTACCATAAAATTATTCAGACATTGTAAGCAAAATCTCCATATCCTTATCAATTAAATAAAACAACAGCTGTATTGGAAAGCTGGAACGGCTATAGAACACCAGTAGAAGGAACCATTGAATTAAATATTAAAATAAATTTTGAAAATCTTAAAAAAAAATTTTGCATTGCTGGTGGAACTAACTGATTCTGGCGAGAACACATTAGAAACGGTGGCAAGAGGACTATGGGCTGTAAACGTGGAGGCAACAGGTTCATTTGCATCACTGTTTAGGACTGGGCTATGGGCTGTAGATCTGGAGGCAACAGGTTCTTGAGCATTGTTGTTCACAAATGTGCTACAGGCTGTAGAAGTGAATGGTACAGGTTGAATGGCATTATTGGTAGTTCTATAGATGATGTTGTTGGTATCTTCTATAGATGAACCTGGAGTAAGGGTGACAAATCTACATCGAGCTATGCTGCGCTGTACTGCGCTGTGCTGTGCTGTGTTTCTTAAGCTACTTTTTTTTGACAATCAACATCGAGCTATGCTGCGCTGTACTGCGCTGTGCTGTGCTGTGTTTCTTAAAGCTACGTTTTTTTAACAATTCATCTTAGCTCAGTATTAAAAGTAATCAGCAGCTCGTGTGGACGTCTCGTCAAAAATGAATTTATTTTCAAAAAAGCGAAAACATTACGACATAGTTGAATCCGATGAAGATGAAAGTGAAGAAGAAGCGGATATGGATATTTTATGTGTTATTTTGTCGTTAAAAGAGTCCAGTCACGGTAGATTGTTACCACACACGGTACGTGAAAAATACGGAGAATTTAATTTTCTAAAGAATATTGCCACTGAAGATGATTTTTTAAAATATTTGCGAATGACTAAAAATCATTTTAATTATTTACATTCGTTAATAAGTCCATATATAAAAAACAAAATTGACTGTAGGAAAGCCATAAGCACAGAAGAAAAATTAGCAATCTGTTTGAGGTAAGTAAATTATTTGAATGCACAAGATAAGGCAATTTTCTCGTTACATTTTCCTTCATGTATGTATTAGTAATTAATTTTGTATGTAGAATAATAATTCATAAAAAATTTACATGGTAAGACAGTGAACCTATTTTGACATATCTTTTCAAACCTTTACATGTAATGTACTGGCAGTACTCTAGTATGTATGTAGTGCGTGCATGACTTGTCAATATAATAAAACAATGGTAAAAACGTTGATCAACTTTACTAATGTTACATTATATAGAAAAAAAACAAGTACTTAGTAAAATGAAATTAAAATGGTACCGCTTAGAATGTTTAAATTAATCAATTAGCGAAAAAGCATTGGCCTCCTCGCTTGCATACGGTCCGAACACGGTGTTCCCACTGACTGGAAGGGCATCTTGTTCAGCTGTATATCCTCCTACAGATTGATTTGAATCACTACTTGGAGATGCAAACACATTGTCTAATGTATGACAATTGGTATCTGAGGATTGGACACCTTGAGCTGTTGTATACCCTCGAGTACTATTTAAGGCACTATTATAACTCTCGGATGCATACAATCATTGTAAATGTTTAACTCTTCTTCTTCCGTAACTAAATTAAAAATCTTTCTCTTAAGACGAAGCTGTGCCGGTTTGGGCAATTTTTTTGTACTTTCACAAATACTAAGAAAAAAATGATCCATGTCGTCCATTTTGTCAATCACTCGGTTTCTCAAATCACGTTCTGTTTTTCTTTTCTCTCGCTCTGTTTGCTGGATCTTAACAAAATTTAAAATTTCACGTTGAATACTATGTACACGTTTGCGTGCTAAAGGTGTGCTTGTGTTTTGTGATGTGGTTTCGGAACTTGCAGCGTTTACAGAACCATGAGTGCTTTCGTTTTCTACTTCAAAGTTGTCCTCGTCCAATTCCGAAAGTTGAGTATTACTTTCTTGAGATACCTGTGAATCATCTTGGGAATAATTTCCAGTTGTGTTCCTATTTTGCATGTATGGAACAAGGAAATCCATAACTTTCTGGAATTTCCAAAGACGCCTGTTGTTGGCAGCTTGACCACTTTTTCCATCCTTCTGTCTTTTTAAGGCTTCCCTATGGTTGTCACGCAATTTTTTCCAAGTATTTTTCGCTACTTTAGCTGCAACAAACAATAAATATATATATATATATTTATATATATATACACATCACTACATAATTATAAAAATTTAATTATTAACTTATCACATCTAAGTATGTCGAGAACTAGAACTTTCAATTTAATTCATACTTTTTTAAAATGGAATCAATGTTTTAGTTCTTGACATACTTACATAATTAATTATTTCATAACTTTTTAGTGGATAGTTAGTAGGAATGAAATAAATTGCTTATTATAATATTATTTCTTATTTCGAAGGTACATGGGAACAGGTAGTTCATTTACTACAATTGGTTACAATTTTAAGATAGCGGGACCTACAGTGTCAAAAATTGTATCCAAAGTTTCCGATGCAATATGGAAGTGTTTACAGCCAATATTTATGAAAGAAATGACTACAGAATTGTGGCTGGAAAATGAGCTCTATTTCAGACAGAAATGCAATTTTCCAAATTGTTTAGGCGCTATTGATGGGAAGCATGTTTATATCAAATCACCTCCCAACTCAGGATCAGACTATTTTAACTATAAGAAATCGTTTTCGTTAGTACTACTTGCTGTTGTCGATGCAAGATATAAATTCATTGCAATAGACGTTGGATCAAAGGGGCGTTTCAGTGATGCAGGAATATTTAGCAACTCTGCATTTGGAAAGAAACTAAAAGATAATTCATTATTTCTACCAGAATCCAAATCTTTAGAAGAAGGTTGTATGGAAATACCTTACATATTTGTTGGTGACGAAGCATTTCCACTGCTTCCAAATTTAATGAGACCATACCCTCAATCGCAACTAAATAATCAGAAAAGAATATATAACTATCGTCTAAGCAGAGCACGGCGAGTTGTTGAACAAGCGTTTGGAATACTAGCAGCACGATGGCGAGTATTTCATACAGCATTTGGGTGTAATATCCACACAGTTGACAAAGTTATTAAAGCGGCCTGTGTTCTGCATAACTATTTGAGTGAGGATAACGAAATTCAGACTGAAAATAGTATTAATAGTGTGTTGCGTCCGTTACGACGAGGAGGCAATAGCCCTTCTATTACAGCCTATCAGATAAGAGAAGAATTTACCAATTATTTTAACGGCAATGGTAGCGTACCTTGGCAAAATACAAGTTCCCATATAAGTGAAAATTAAATAAAGACAAGTTTTAAGCAAGTAAAAATGTTATTTTATTTCGTTTTTAAGAAAATGAGAATTTATCTATTTATTTACAATGTTGTATCTAATTTTTTTTATGATAATGTGAGCTGGCAGACGAGCTGTAGTCCACCTGATAGTAAGTGACACTACAAGCTCATTCCATTGAGGGTACTTCAATCTAAGCACGCTCAGTGTGCTGCCACACTGTAGGCTGCTATGATCTTAGAGCCTACAAATTTTTAAGTTTACTGGCTCTCATATTTCTACTACCGGAACACAGCAAATGCTATTATGGCGGCAGATTTATACATAACTGTGAGTATATACATACAAAATTGTACCAATACACCAACGATAAGCACACATAAATACACACGCACACATATTAAGTAAGTAGGTACTTACTGTTTTCCATCTTTGTTGTTTGTATAATGGCGCGCCAGGAGGCTTCTCTTTTTTCTGAATCTTTATAATGTGGGGATGTTGGATTCCACAAACATTCGTGTTTCCGAACTTCTTCTATAAAAATCTCCATTTTCAATCCGACCACTGCCCTTGATCAACAAATTTCGACACAACACGTGTTACCTAACCTGTTAAACCTGTTTGAATGAGCGAATGAAACTCGTTCGTTCGTGTTTGTTTGTGCGCGAATACACTAGTGCGAGCGAGATGGGACTGATGCGAGTACGAGAGTGAGAGAGACGTCTGAGGGCAATGGAGGGGCACGCAGCGTGCTCCATGTTTGAAAAACTCTAGCACAGCTCGACACAGCGCAGCATGGCAGAGCTCCATAAAAAACATAGCACAGTTCGGCACAGCGTGTCGCAGCACGGCGAGTTAGCGCGCCTCGCTCGAGTCTGCTGCGTTTTTAAACAGAGCGTAGCCTCACACAGCGCAGCACAGCATGGTTTGTTTGTATCCTCATTAAAATATTAGACGAGCGAGTTGACCAAACATAGCACAGCGCAGTACAGCGCAGCATAGCTCGATGTAGATTTGTCACCCAAATGGTTCTTGCTTCAACATTATCAACTGTGCCGGTATTGAGATTTGGAGTTATGGTGGACAATTGGATTGTCCACAATTTCTGAAATGGATTGCTGTAGTTCTGGGTTGGGACGATCAGTCACTTGATTTGGCAGGTTCCAAATATATTTGTGTTAACTGGCCATGTTCCAGTTGCAGCAAAACCAACACTGATATCCCTTGCAGTGATTGCTACATTAAATGCAGGCTTTGTTAAAGATGGGACGTCATAGATTGTCATGACTTTTCCGGCATTGCTTCGCATCCAATTGTCACAAGCTGTATTTATTGCTTTTTAAGGAGCCCAATAATGGCACGATCCTGTGGCTTTAGCTTATGCGTACAGTGTGGGGGAAATGTGAGCCATTTTATTTAGCAATTATGCCATTTTCTCTGCAGAATTCAATGTTTTTTAGAGCTGTATGCGAGGCATGATTATCTAGGAGCAAGAGAACTCTTTGCTTTTTTGATGGTCTAACATGATTTTAAAAATGCTCAAAGAAAACATGAAAATCATCCTCTTGCATCCAGCTTGATCCGTTTGCTGTTCCGACTGAACCAGTTGGGCCGTCCCGAATGAAATGCTCTTGGAATCTCTTACGTGGAAATATAAACATAGGTGGTATATAATTACCTATTGCATTATTCCAGCTAAAGCCAGTGTGACCAACGTCCCCCTTTCTGTGGATGTCATCGCGCTGACCTGTTTTTACCGCGTCGCGCAATTATCCTGGTGGTCTTTAAAAAAAATTTTTTTATTGGCTTCAACAGAAAAGTACACTTTTTTAAGTAGTAATCAGTGCCCTTTTTAAGTTTTATACTCGTATATATTAGCCTGTGTCAGGAAACACTGCTCTTCCTTAAAATAAATAATTATTAAGTTAAGATAATCTTACAATAAAGTAATATTAATTTATATGTTTTGTGTATACCTAGTATATATGTTTTTATGTCGACTTGTGTGTGCATGCGTGCGTGTGTGTGCGTGTGCGTGTGTGTGTATGTGTTTAAAACTGCACCGCTCTGTTTAAAAGTCAATCCTCAGTCCTCAATTTCATCATAGGTTCTAGATTTCAACCATTCCATCAAATACTTTTTGCAAACGTAATTATCTTTGCCATATACATATACATCTTTATTAATGATATTGTACAAATCTATTGATCGAACATTATATTGCCTGGCTGCAAAAACAGTGTTAATCTTAGGAGCACGTATAACAATATCTTTTCTCCTTCTTGTAGTAGTGTCAGGGTCATAAGGTAGAGATTTATGTTTTTTTTAAGATAACATTGGCTACATTTGCAACATTGGCAACTTTTCCATTGCCTTCGAAATTGCGGGTAGGACGGAAATTATTAACATTGTCTCTATTTAATTATTGACATTGTCTCTATCCCCAACCTTATACACCGGATTGATAATCGACTGTCTAATTACTGCTGGAGATACCTTTACTAAAACAAAAATTTGCAAAGTGAGTTATAATAGGTACAATTTGTATCTTTGCATATTTAAGGAATGAGGTAGGAATACCGTCCCAACCCGGAGAGCTACTAGATTTTAGAGCTTGAAGTATATTGCTTACCTCATCATGACTAGCGTCCACAAAACGAAAGAGTTTCACTGCTTAGGCAGGCTACGCAAATAGTTGTAACTATTCTCAGCAGATGGACGTGTCTCTAGGGCCAGTTCCTTGCCAATATTCACAAAGAAATTATTAATACATATAATCCGCAGAAGCAATTGGAGATGATTTAATATTCAGTAGTTCAGAATTCATGCTATTAGAAGTTTCTATATCTAATGTACATATTTTATTTTATTTATTTCATTAAATGGCTCATCTTTTACTAAATATTTTTGGACGGTAGTTATGCCGGTCTCATCAACATTCCAAATATCTGTTGTTTGCTTAAGACGCTTGTGTAGTTATCAAAAGAAGTTCATTCTCCTCCCATGACTTTGAATTTTTTTATTATATTTTTTGGCTCACTTATATGCAATGACTGTAGTTTCTTTGTCAGCCCATAATTAGATGCTCACATGTTAGCAAATAATCGCTTAATATTTTCTTCTCCTCTTCTGTAAATATTGTTGGACTCGCATAACCCATAGATGAAGCCTCGCCTATTGGGTTTGCTTGATAAGCCTCTTTTTTCTTAATATATCTTGACAAAGACATGTAGTTTAGATTGTAAAACGACGCGGCATCTTTTAGATTTACCTCTTAATGTTATCTCTTTAAAGGCCAGGTCGTATATTTCGACACTAGTTGTGACAGGCTGTCACAACTCTCTACATAGGTGCTCAAAATTACGACTTGGTCCGAATAATAATTCAAAATTTCTAAACACGAAGCAAGCACAAAAAATCATTGCGACGTTTTGAAACTTAGATAACCACACAAGTTAAAAAAATTTACACAACAACGCACATGTAATAAATATGATATAAATTCAATCAAAATTTTGACTCATTTTTTTGCACGCAGACGTCGTAACTACGCAACCGCTGCGCGTGCGTCGACAGCGGGACTGAGTCAACTAGCGCGTCTGTAAAGCGTCAATCGAGCGTTGTTTCCAGCTCGCACACCTTCATAGGCAGGTAGTCGATCACAACTCACCTTTGTCATCCTAGGTTTCCCTTATATATGTAGGTATTACACGTATAAAATTATTATACATTTTGTACGTTTTAGAAATCACTTATATTGATTTGACAAAAATATTTCGATACTTTAGCAATTAAAAGATCTTCAACATAATTTAGCTTTTAAAGTGCATTTTCGCTTTAACTCAAAGGAGCTACATAGCGTCTTAAATCGTTAACTGCTGATAATGCCTGGGGGTTTGGCAAAACCGGAGTTGACTCATCTTCGTCTTCATCATTGTCACTTAGGGCCTCTTTTTATGTGTTATTTACATTTTCAATAGAGTTTTCAATTGATTGAATTTCCTACGGTGCCCCATTAACATCAATTGAAGAATATTCAGGAAAATCTTGCAGTATTAAAGATTCTTCATCCATCACGACGTGAATACCGTTTCTGAAATCTTGCATTCTTGAAAGAATTTCGAATTCGCAGGCTTCATTGCTTCTCATGCCGCTGTTATGTTTAGAATTGCATCACGAACAGTTAAGTGTTGTTTGCTATCAGGCTCTTCCATTTCTTTCAGACAGCAATGTATTAGTCTTGTCCTGTAACGTTGTTTAAGGACCTTTATACCACCCTGATCCATCGGTTGCAACTTGCTTGTCGATTTTGGAGGTAAGTAAACAAGCTGAATATGAAGCTTTGGAGTGAGCAGGGCAGTTGTCAATGACGAGAATTATGCGTCTACATTTAATCTGGAAATGAGTATCTAGAGATTTTTACCAGTCGCTGAAACGAAGGCTGGTCATCCAAGATTGAGATTCTGCATCATATGTTACAGGGAGAGATATAACATTTTGGAAGAAACGTGGATTTTTGCCTTACCAATCACCTAGCCAATTGTGTTCGAACTGTGTTCGAAAGTATATTGACTCTTGTATCATTGGACATGGCTTCTGGATTTCACCAGATCCCTATTCAACCCGAATCTATCGAAAAAACTGCTTTTGTAACCCCCGAAGGACAATTTGAGTACCTTGCTATGCCATTCGGGCTACGAAACGCACCTTGACATCTCAGATTACTATACAAGACAAGAGTGACATACAGGATTCAGTGGGGGAAAAACAGTCAGAAAATGTTCAGGATTTATCAAGTCAAGAAGCTGAAAGTGATGAGCAGATTGACGAACATGACGAAACCTATATTCCAGTAGAAGAGTTGAGTGACTCGGAGGACAGCTACTATGAGTCAATGACATTCACGTTAGAAGACAGAGAGGTTAGTTCTCAGCAACAAAACACTGAAATGTCACAGAAACGTACTCGAAAGAAACCAGATTATTATGGTAATGAAACTCATGTGGCGGTTTTGCAGAGACTGTACGTTTATTATTTCAAACTCAGGTTGACACATACAGAAGTAGAGTGGCGCAGTGGAAGCGTGCTGGGCCCATAACCTAATGAATCTCATATGGCGGTTTTGCAGAGACTGTACGTTTATTATTTCAAACTCAGGTTGACACATACAATGGCAGGTGGCGCTAGTGTAACAAATTATTTTTATACTACCATAGACTGTAGTCCGAATTGGAACAATGTTTAATTTAAAATAACACTGTATACCAAAGATGTATCACAAAAACTCTGAGTCAGCTCAAATGCAAACCTCTAATTTATATCGATGACGTATCTACCTTATATGAATCGATGCTATTCAGATAAGGTAGAACAGGGTTTACAAAGTTTAGATGAAGTCCTAAGTACCTTGACAAATGCTGGGTTTTCCTTGAATCTTAAAAAATGCAAATTTATGAAAATGAAAATAGATTATTTAGGTTATTCTATCCAGTCTGGAGAAGTAAGACCAAACTCTCGAAAGATCCAAGCATTAGTTGATTCTCCTGCTCCCAAATCTGCCACTCATGTTCGGCAATTTCTTGGACTAGCATCGTACTTCAGAAAATTTATTCCAGGTTTTAGCCATATAACTGGACCTCTATATCCTTTGACGAAATTAAAAGGGCCTATCAAATGGACTGACAAACATGAATCGATTCGCAACACTATAATAAGTATACTCACTTCGGAACCGGTTCTCACAATCTTTGATCCTGAACTGCCTGTAGAACTTCACACTGATGGGTTACGGGGCGATTCTCATTCAAAAAAGAAATGGAATGCCGCATGTTGTAGAGTATTTTAGTAGGCGAACATCTGAAGTAGAGTCTCGTTATCACTCGTATGAATAAGAAACTTTGGAAGTCGTACGAGCGGTTGAGCATTTCCGCCACTATTATACGGCCGGAATTTTACAGTATATACTGATTGCAACTCACTAAAAGCATCCAAATCCAAAATAGATCTTACTCCTCGCGTTCATCGTTGGTGGGCCTTCCTCCAAGCATATGACTTTGAAATTATCTATCGTGAAGGTCGCAAAATGGAACATGCTGATTATCTTTCCCGTAATTTACAACAATCAGAAAAAGATCTTAAATCTATGTCATTAATTCCTGAATCGAATGTCGTGCAATTTGTAGAGTTACATCAGGGCTGGCTAGCAGTAGAGCAAAAGCGTGATTCGGAGATACAAGATTTGATCAAAAAACATAATAATAACGGTTTCCCAGAGGCTGTAGCTCGTACTTATGACATAAGAAACGGAATTCTCTATAGAAAAGTTGAGAGAAATAAAACGACTTCTTGGTTGCCAGTAGTTCCCCGATCCCTAATATGGACACTTATAAACCATGTTCATAATAAGATACAACATTTGGGAAGCGATAAAACCTTAGACAAGCATAACGAGCAGTACTGGTTCCCACAAATGTCCAAATGTGTTCGAAATTATATTGATTCTTGTATCATTTGCAAATCATCAAAAGGCCCCTCAGGATCTCAATCTATGCGGTTGCATTCTATTCCGAAGACGCCAATTCCGTGGCATACTATTCAAATTGATTTTACTGGAAAACTTAGCGGTAAGAGTGACCGTAAAGAATATGTTTTATTAGAACATACGTCATCGTTAATAATAAATAAATAAATATTTCCTACATTCACACCAATTACCCTAGCCCAAAGTAAGCACAGTAAGGCTTGTGTTATGGATACTAGGGTAACGGATAGACATACATATATGATACATAGATATGTAATATTTATAGAAATATATAAACACCCATGACTCAGGTACAAATGCTCGTATTCATCATACAAATATCTGCCCCTACCGGGATTCGAACCCAGGACCATCGGTGCGAAAGGCAGGATCGCTACCGTTGCACCAAACGGTCGTCAATCGTTAGACGCAGCTAGTGCAGTAGGAGCCCTAATAAAAGCAGTTTGTCTCTTTGGTACACCAAAACGCGTTATTGCTGATCAGGGTCGCTGTTACATCAGTGTTGACTTTAAAAACTTTTGTGCTGAACAATATATAGATCTCCACTTTATAGCAACTGGTTCTAGTAGAGCAAATGGACAAGTTGAGCGCATCATGCGTATTTTAAAGAGTTTCCTTACGATAGTCGAAAACGATCCTAATAAAACATGGCGCGATAAACTCGGTAACATTCAGCTAGCTCTTAATAGCACTAAGTCCACCGTTACTAAGTACTCTTCAACAGAACTCATGTTCGGAATTCGCGCGCAATCTTTAGGCATATCCCAAGTTAGTCCGATCTCCGCAATACAAGAGAGCAGACTAGATCTTACATCTATAAGAAAAAATGCATCTTGTAATATTGAAAAGGCTGCCGCGGCAGATGCAGAGCGCTTTAATCGTGGGCGTGCAAATATTAGACCATTTTCTAAGGGTGATTTTGTCTTTATAAAAAGTAGTGAAAGAAATCAGACGAAGTTAGAAAAAAATTTAGAGGCCCCTTTGTTATAACGTCCGTGTTAAATAACGATGGAGACGAGCTAAAGAGTGTTAGTGGGTTAAATCGCGTTTATAAGTATGCACACGAGAACTTGCGCTTAGTACCTCAGGGACATAATGGTTTACTTGAAATAACAGCTAGCTTAATGAACGAAGAGGAGAATGAGATGGCGCCGGAAGATTTGTAAAGATCAAGTCCGGAAGATTTTGAAAGATCAAGTACTGATACCCATGAGGGCATGTCTCTTAATAGCCAAGACAACTTGACCACAGACTTAGACACCGTAACCGCTGAGTCTGATACCCACAGTGCTGGATCAGATACTCTTAGCGTGTATTCTGATCCCGATACTTTAGAAGTATAATACGAGGTTGAGATTTATGCTGAACCGGAATCTTCTTAATGAGTAGGTATGTATGTTAAAATAATGTGTTTTGTGCTGTCAGTTTTATGGTTCATCATGATTAGCGCGCTGAAATTCGTGGATGTACAGTTTGATTTGATTGCTGTTTTCGAAGAGGCTCACTCCCTGTGTACTTATAATACATGGTATTATAGTGTGACTGGCTGAGAGACGGTGTCATCCGGTCCAAGTTTGGTCGGAAGGACGCATCTGTCTGATCCTGGTTTACAATATGGTGTGACTTGCAGTGGATACTTTGTCGTCCGGTCCATGTCTGTTCGACTGGTCGAAGGGACACAATAGTATGGTCCAAGTCGGTATGTTGTTTGACTCGCTGGAAAGACAATACTGTAGGTCCACGCTTCCGTGTCTGGTCGTAGGGACGCAATGTCTGATCCGGGTCTGTGTTGCGGTGCCGAAAATTATCGTCCGGGCCGTAAGGTCATAGGGACGTATGATTTCGCTGAAATTTATGTTACCGAAAGATATCGTCCGGTTCAAACATTTGTTTGTTGGAAGGGACATATATTTCGCTGAGTAAGGGTCTTGTCGAGGAATAATGGTAAAAGTCAGGCTGGACGAGCAGTGTAAGATGTCCTTGTCTGTTTCAGGACAAAACTAAGATGCGCCTGAGGACGGGCGATTGTCAGTCCGGCCGTGACGGCACATTGCTAGCATTGGTGTTGGAATAGAGCAGCGCACTCTAGCGGAGCGTTGTAACGTGGGCAGCGGGACGGCCATGTTAGATACTCAGTCTAACGATGGCCGCCGTCACTGCGTCACGTCCTCGACGAATCGCTTAATTCCGATGCCATCCGTGATCGTACTAATAAGAGTTAAAGTGTAACGATAATTCAGTAGTGAAATCTAAGTGACTCTAAGTTTATTTTTGTGTTTGGTTTTAATCAATAATTTATTTTAATTATAAGAGTGTGAATCGGTATTCTTTGTGACTTATTTGAAGTGATTCCGCCCACTCCCGGTAAAATATGGCAGATAATTCTGATGAAGGCCCTCCTGCGCCTATATGTATATCATAAGCAGACTAGAATAATAAACAAAAAAAAACAAAGGAGACCTTTCTTTTCAGGCCAACCATGTACCGAGTTACAAATTATTTGAAAATATACATTAAACTGCAGAAAAACTTGATTAATATATAAAATTTCTTGAGATTTGGTTTTTGGGAAGATAACTCAATTTTTAAAATAATACACTAAATCATAACTGCCTAAAAAGAAACCCGCTATCAGGAGGCGTTGACGGGACTGACTGACAGTAACTATGACAACTGTCACACCGATTGCTGTTTTATTTGTTTAATTAGGGTTGATTTGTTTAATTCATTATTAGGAATTAAATGATGTTATATATAGCAGGAGGAAGGTCATTTTCCTTGACTAGAACCACATCTCCGATCTCCGGCTCCGTAATTTGATTGGTCCATTTGTATCGATGCTGCCATTGGGTTAAATATTATTGCGACCATCGACGCCAAAAGTCCTGTACCATTCTTTGGGTGAGATGCCAAAGTTTGAGGCTGCTTATGATCGAGGTCTCGTAATTAGGTTCAAAGAGTTTATTCCCATAAAAACACTTGGTTTACACAAAATGAGAAAAAAAATTTTTTTTTTTAATACATAATAATATTGGCTTATGGCTACATCTAAAGCAACAGCAACGGATTCTTAAAAATAAAAACAAAAGACTGGCCGGAAACGTATACACAAACAAATTAAAATTTTCATTATGTTACATCCAACAAGTAAAATTCTTCTTCACACATACACAAACATATACATACATATAATAGGGGTTAAAGTATGAAATTGCCGTTTTATTGCAATAGGTTCTTTGAATTGACATAGAATCTTCATGGTTTGAGGTTTTCGAATGAAACTTTTTTTAAATGGTTTCTATGATGTTCTTTTTTTAAAAAATGTAAAACATTTGAATATCGACTTTCAATTGTTTTTGTTATTCAATTTAGACAAGAAAGATGGATACTGCGAAAATTCGAGTTATTTTTGAATACGAGTTCCGACGCGGAACTAACGCGGCAGAAACAGCCCGCAATATCAATGCTGCGTTTGGAGAGGGGTCTACTAATGAACGCACCGTGCGATTTTGGTTTAAACGCTTTCGTGATGGAAATTTCGACTTAAAGAACGAGCCACGAGGAAGACCGCCCACACAGGTAAATAACGATGAATTAAGAGAGATAGTGGAAGCCGATCCTAGTCAAAGTACCCAGGAATTAGCGGCATGGTTTAACGTTACCTTACCCACAATATTGACTCACTTGCGTCAAATCAATAAAATAAAAAAATACGAAAAATGGGTGCCTCATGATTTGACTGATCTGCAGAAAGAAACGCGTGTTGAAACTTGTGTTGCCTTGTTGAACCGGTACAGAAATGAAGGAATATTGGATCGAATTGTAACATGTGATGAAAAGTGGATTCTTTATGATAACCGGAAAAGAAAAATGCAATGGCTGACCCCAGGTCAAATGCCACAACAGTGTCCTAAAGCAAAACTTACCAATAAAAAGGTAATGGTAACTGTTTGGTGGTCTCAGCATGGTGTTATTCACTATAGTTTTCTCCGATCTGGTCAAGCAATAACGGCAGATGTCTATTGTGCCGAACTCCGAACCATGTTGACAAAACTAGCAGTAAAACAGCCCCGACTCATGAATCGATCTTCACCATTATTGCTCCACGACAACGCGAGACCTCACACAGCACGAGAAACCATTTTGACCCTTCAGGAACTGCAGTTAGAAACCATTCGTCATCCTCCGTATTCACCAGACCTTGCTCCAACGGACTACCATTTTTTTCGTGATTTGGACAATTATCTACGTGACAAGAAGTTTTCTTCCCAGGAGGCAGTACAAAATGCTTTCACACAGTTTGTGCAGTCTAGATCGTCGGAATTCTATCGCAAAGGCATTAATGACCTTCCCATTAGATGGCAGCAATGTATAGATAATAATGGCAACTATTTTGATTAAATAAATTTGTTAAAAATTTAAAAAATAAACAATATAGATTTTCAGTACAAATCGGCAATTTCATACTTTAACCCCTAATATATACATACATACATATACATACATACATATACATATATATACATACATACACATACATACATACATACATATACACACACACACACATTAGGTTATTTTTAATTGTAGTGGGGTTTCAGATTCCGCTATAAATTTCTTAAGTCTATTCTTGAATACATTTTGACTATTGCATTCCTTTATGTCATTTGGCAGTTTGTTATACAGCTGTACTCCCTCAAAAAATACAGTTTTTTCCCCGTAACTAGTGCGCGCTTTTGATAGTTGAAGCTTGTTTGCGTTTCTTAAGTAGTGTTTATTCACTTTCTTACGTAATAATATATTGGATTGGGTGGAATTAGTACTTATATTCCTAACGAGAATACAAGTGTAGTATGCATACAGTTGTTTAAGATCAAATAATTTAGTTTTTTCGTATACTTGTTTTGTTCGGGTTAGATAATTATAACGAAACAAAATTTTAATAATTTTGTTTTGAAGTCTTTGTAACGGGTTTATATAAGTTGCAGCCGCCGATCCCCATATTTCAATTAAATATTCTAAATGTGATTTCACTAAGGAGTTATAGATAATGTTACGTACTTTGTTTGGTGTTAAATTTGTTATTTTATGTAATGCGCCCAGTAATGACCTCAGTTTCGTTTTGATATGGTCAATGTGCCATTTCCACGTTAGTTGTTCATCTAACCATAGTCCGAGATATTTTTCTCGGTAAGATCGTTGAATTGTTACGTTGTTTATGGTTAATGGGGAGAAATCAGGAATGTGTTTATGTTTATTTTTAGGACTAAATAACATGTATGAGGTTTTAGACGCATTTATCGTTAATAAGTTGTATTTTAACCATTCATTTAGCACATCAAGGTCTCTTTGAGCACTTCTTATGATATCGTGTATGGATTTTCCGAAATAGAATAGACATGTGTCGTCCGCGTATAATGTTATATGTCCGTGTAGTCCTATATTAGCTATATTATTAGTGTAAATTAAAAAAAGCAAAGGGCCAATTATTGAGCCTTGTGGAATGCCGTAAGTCACGTGACGTGAGCCACTAGTGTAATTACCTATTTTCACTACTTGTTGCCTGTTTTGTAGGTATGATGAAAATATATTAAATGCCGCTCCCGTGATACCTATGTTATTTAACTTTTCTAATAGTTTCCTATGACTAACTGTGTCAAAACATTTCTTAAGGTCAATGAAGATGCCTAACGCTAGATTTTATTTATCAATGTTGGTTTTTATTTTCGTAATCAAATCCACCGCAGCATTTAGTGTACCTGATTTAGGTCGGAAGCCGTACTGTTGTTCTATTAGTAGTTTTTTTTCCGTAACGTATGTGTTTAAGCGATCGTACAAAACTCTTTCGAATATTTTTGAGATGACTGGGAGAACCGATACCGGTCTATAATTACTAGGATCACATTTACTCCCTGATTTATAAATGGGGCTAACCTTTGCAATCTTCAATGAATCTGGGAAGACACCGCGTACTAAGCATTCGTTAATGCACTCAGTTAACCTATCAACGATTACATCTCTCAAACATTTTATCGCCTTAGTACTAATCCCATCCAGACCTGTACTTGTGTTACTGTCTAGGTTGTCAATAATTTTTGAAATTTCGGTAGTGGTACAAGGACTTAGTTCACTTAACGTTACGCTATGTGTATAGTTACTTTCGTACATTAGTGTATTCGCGGTGTTCTCATGGTACGATTTTGGTATTTTGTTTGCTAAGTCAGAACCTATTGTCGAGAAAAAAGAATTAAATAACTTACAGATCTCCTTACCCTCCGCGATGACACGTCCTGAATCCGATCTTACTTTTGAGGGAGTACCACTGTTCTTGACTTTATTTAAAGATAAACTGTTAATCAGTTCCCACATCTTTCTTGGCTGACTTTGATTGGTACGAAATAATGTAAGATAATAATTTTCCTTTCGTGTCCTAATAAGAGTTTTTACTAAATTTCGTTGCAAAATTAAATTCTCTAAATTTTCCGCCGTTGGGTTGCATTTGTTTTGTTGATATAATAGGTTTCGTTTATTTATAGAATCCATAATATCTTTAGTAATCCAGTCTTCACGGGGTGGGTTTTCATACTTGATTTTATCTATTCTACTCTTATGTATTTGTTCTGTAATTAGTCTCTCAAGATAGTTGTAGTCGTTTGTGTCGTTGGTGTATTCTATTCTTAAAAAGTTGTTGCGCAATTCATCGTAATCTAGTGCTTTGTAGTGTATCTTTTTATTCACTTGTAACGGTAGGCGGCCAATTTCAACATAAAGCTGCTTATGATCGGAAAGTGATGATTCAATAACCGAAATGCTGAATGTGTGATTATTTACGTTAGTACAGACATGGTCCAATATGGTACCTGTTGTGCTAGTTTGACGAGTGCTATATTTTTTATCAATTTTGTTTAAAACTCTGTATCCAGCCTCTTTTATTTCGTTCAGGTATTTAGTCTGATCACTGTCCGCGGTGAGTAAATCGATATTGAAGTCACCAAACACAATTGATCTTTTGCGCCGTTCTAACTGCGAAGAATATTTGTTTAAAAAATTGTTTATATTTGACTTTCCTGGTTTGTAAATTGCTCCAATATTTAATGACAGTTTATCTATGTGAATCCATATATAATGACTTCCATCATCCGATAGTTCTTCTGTTATTTCGTATTTTATACTGCTGTGAATGTATATTGAAACTCCACCGCCCCTCCTTTTTTTTCTATAATTATAAGCATGCTCGTAGTTAGTTAGCTTATATAAGTTAGCGTCACTTTCTGAATTTATCCATGTCTCACTAAATATTAAAATATGTGTAGTCACAGGTATCGTTCTTAGTACACATTCTATTTCTTCAAACTTACCCGCTTTGCGAATGCTGCGTAAGTTTGCATAAAAAAACCTTAAGCACGATGAATGAAAAGGAATGTCTTCATATTTGTTTACTATTTGATGACTCAATCCACATAATTCGTCTGTACATTTTTCATTCTGTATAATGTTAGTTACATGTTTTTTTTATTATTTATGTTGGTAATGATTGTAGGTTTCCCTTTTATGTACTTAATTTTAAGGTTTTTTTCGCCATTTTCCAGCCGCTTATTTAGTTCCTCCTTTAAACTTTGTATAAATTGCTTTTGTGTTGGTGTTTGATCAGAGTACATCTGTATATTATCAGGCAGACTTCCTTTGTTTCTCAATAAATACTTAGTAGTTTCAGCACTACTAAAGTATAAGTTATATATTTTCCCAATCGCGTTGTTTTAATAGGTTTAGGGCAATCTTTGTGTAATAATGTTAGTAATTTCATAACTTCTTCATCATCGTAGCTTCGCCTAGTATTCGAATTTTTATCTTTTTTTTCCAATATACCGACAAATACAACATTTTTTTCTCGCTCGCAGCGGTCTTTTAATTCTAGGATGAGGTTTTCGTGATTAACGACTGGCGTATTCGGCGATAGACCTTCCATGCATTGCTGTTTTTTAATATTAGTTAATTCATTTTGGATAGTTACTATTTTTTCTTGTGTAGTAGTGTTGTTCGAGTGTATTTTGTCTATTTCGTCGTTCAAATGATTCAGATTTTGGCTCAAATTTTCTGTAGTTAACTTTATTGTTTTAATTTCGTTATTAATTTCAGATATTTCATACTTTATTTGTTTCAAGTTTTCGTTCTGTGTTTTACCGAAATCTTCAAGAAATTTCATTATATCTGTACGAAAGGTTGAGAAATCTTTTTTATAGTCGTATATTTCAATTCGGTCTTTACGTTTCCTTGTGGTTATACCTATATATGGATTATCATCCCCACATGTCAGTAAATTGGGCTCAGAACCGCCAGCGCTCCCGCTTCCGCCTGTCAACTTCGCATTAGGCGATGTTTTTTGCTTATTCATCGCAACTCGTTGAGTCCTGCGCGTGTAAGTGCGAGCGAAGCAAAAAATAGCAGCGGATCTCTTTACTCGAGGAGGTGAGGGGAGGTTTCCCGTCGCGTGCGCTGGTGGCTTAGATAAAGTCACACAGTAACAAGGACCCGAGTACTTATGGAAACTGGGTTGGAATTTGTACACTGTCACAATCACTTTAGAAACCACTTTTGATTAAGTCGTAATTTTTGCGCGATTAAATAATTTTTCGTTAACTTCGTACACGTCTGCTTCTGATGCTCGCCACAGTTACGATGTCAATGCCACAGTGCAATTAACCTCAAGTACCAGCACTAATGGTTCTCCCACCAGAAAATGACCTGATGTCAATAGGCAAGGATCTTCTTGATTGCAGGATAACTGAGTGATAGGTCTACAATTAAGTCACGCCTCAATTTGTGACAAAGTTGTAGTCATTTACTCAAATGTGAGGGTGCTTTTTCCTATCACTCTTTTAAGGTGGTACTTAGTGGACTTTATACCAGCTTCCCGAAGTCCTCCAAAGTTTGGAAAATGTGGAGGGATAAAGTGCCAATTGGTTTGATTGGAAGATAACCAATTTGCGATCTCTTGTGTAACGGTCGACCTTTCCACATCGAACAGATCCCTAAGCTCTCGGGCACTTCCAACGAAGGTGGTACAGTTGTCGCTCCACATATCTGCGACATGACCTCGCCTAGGTACAAATCGCTTAAACGCTGCTAAGAATCCTTGATAATTCATGTCGCTGACTGCTTCACGATGTATGGCCCTAGTGGACATGCAAATAAATAAGCAGATGTATTCTTTTGTGGAGTGATGACCTCGACCTTTTGATACCCGTATGCTGATTGGGCCTGCGTAGTCTACACCACATGCAAGAAAAGAAGAAGGTCGATGTGCAGTCACTCTAGAAGAGGGTAATTGACCCATAACAGGTTGATTGGGTTGTGCGGAATGACGGATACAAGTCACACACTTTCTTACGTTCTGTCTCACGAGGCTCTTTACGTTGATGATCCAATACGTGCTCCTCAAATAGTTTAGCATGAGTTGAGGACCTCCGTGCATAGTAGATTCGTGAGCTTCTGAGGAAAAGTGGTATAAAATCATGAAAAGAAACATGGTATCTCCATCAACTTGTTTATATTGTTGTGAAGATCACTTCAACGTAAGTATTTATGCCACTTATAAACAACATTAACTAATATTTTGTTTCTGTGATACAGTTAACATTTGTCAACATAACCTCGTTAGTAAGCGGTAAAAGTTTTGTGAGAGGTTACCACTGACTGAAATGAAACCAGTTACTCATCAAATTATCCACATTTAATTTCAATCCACATTTCATTTCATGAATGTTTTCATTTATTATATGTTTTTTTTCTGGTAGAAGAGGATACAGATAATTATATAGAGGACAAAATCATGACTTTACAAGAAAATCAGAAAACTATATAACGAATTAAGAAAGGTATTATTCCTTACAAATTTCAGTGTCAAAAGGACACTGAGTTGCAGTCACCACCAGAGAGAAAAGGTTTATTAAAGAGAAAACATCAAGAAATAATTGAAGATGCTTTATCTGTTCCTCCTGCTAAACAAACTGTTAGTGCTGTAAAAATAAGTGAATCATCAAAACACAGTTATATAGAAGAAGGTTCCAGTACGTCTTCATCTCACACACAGAATATACTGAAACCGTAAACTTTGATGAACCTTGTTGCAGCGCCTCTTTAGCTAATGTGTATAATAAAAAAATAATGCATGTTAACAAGGCTATTCAGGTCAATAGTAAAATACATTACAGAAGTATAAAGGTGTCAATGTTAATTTGGGTGCAAAAACTAAGAATATAGCTATTACTCCATTCTCTCTCTCTATATATCTCCATTTCGTATTTTTCATCAACATCTCCATTGAAGAAAGCGCTTCTGGAATTAAAAGGAATATATTTCAAAATGACCCTGCAGATATTGCATCAATCCTTCCAGCTCAACCTTCATCAGTGTTATCATCATCTTTTGAACCAGAAATGAGTTCGGAATCGAGCTGGTCTATAAAAGATGATTCAGAAAATGAGACACAATTTAAAAGTCAAATGCGTAGTTGCATATTAATAGCAATAGAAAAGGAGCCTAAAATGTTGTTAGGTGTACCAAAAAAATCATACTATATAATAAAATTGTTAAGTGAAAGCCTCCCACTTCCCACAGTAGACATTTTAATTACATTAAAAAAAAAAACTAAATGAGTGTTTCAGTATATTACCCTTACAGTTTGGGTATACACAGAGTACAATAAGCAGATTTTTTTTCAAAATGCGTTCCTTTATTGGCAAAGAAAATGGAAGAATTGATCGTATGGCCAACACCCATAGAGATTTTTAAAAATTTGCCTATAGCATTCAGGGCCAGGTACTCTAATGTTGTTTCTATAATTGATTGCCTAGAAATACAGATTGAAAAACCATCAAATACGGACTGCATCACTTACTTGGTCACAATATAAAAAAAATGTAACACATTAAAATATTTAATTTCTTGTACACCTGATGGCTTGGTTCATTTTATCTCTGTTGGATACAGTGGCAGGGCAACGGATGTAATGATTGTTGAAGACTGTGGTTTTCTCGAGTGTTTGCCACCTAAAACTGCAGTTATGGCTGACAGAGGCTTTAAAAAATATCACATTTGCTAGAAAAAAAGAAATGTACTCTTATACAACCTCCTTCTGTTTTCAAGTCTACTTCCAGTACTAAAGAAGATGTAAAACAGTCAAAAAGAATAGCAGCATTAAGGATTCATATAGAACGAGTTATAAATAGATTAAGAGAATTTCACATGTTACTGCCTCATGCATGTGTTGACCACAGCTCAATCCCTATTTATTTTTTATTTATTTTCCACCTCTGATTAAACTTCACTTTCTAACAGTCTTCCTCTTTTCATGGCATCTGTGTCTTTCAGTTTCGATGCTCCCATGATGGCTTCGGTTAAAGCTCCATCCAATACCTGGCAGTGCGCAGTCTCATGTGCTTTTGAGGCAGTGATCCGTGCATAGCGCAACTCGTACCATAAAGGGCAATCACTTTGTTCTGAAGTTGCAAGTGCAGCTTCTTCACATGTTTTAGTGTGCATCATCTGCTTGCAAAATTCAATAAACTCTTGTGCAGTTTTAGGTTTATTCTGCATTATGCTAACTAAATGATGAATAGATAACTTTTCTGAATTGCTTGGTTCTTTATAATATTTCATGAGTTGGTTCTTCGTGTCACCAACTTTCTTACTATATATTTTTACTATACTCAAAAAGGATTCTTGTGAAGTCTGTGTTAACACAGGGTTTGGCTGTGTCTTCGGCGCATTACAAATATCCTTCGCCTTAATAAACTTAAGACTTGTACCCACTGAGGAGAAGTTAGACTTTTTCCAGTAGCAATCAACACTAGTGGATGATGGGTGTTCACTTTGCCTATGTAGCCAGGCCAAAAAGGCAATGGCATGCTTACAGCCACCTGAAAAATAAAAAGACTGTCAATAAATCATCACAGCCAAATAAAAATAAAAGACAAGACTAATAACTTTCTCTAATCTTAAAAGAGAGTAAAAATACTTTTGTAAAGCTATTACCTACCTTTATGTGCTGCACAGTCTTCACACAGCACAGACAAGACAGTTTCTTTGGCCTCATTACACTTCTGTCGGACGTTGTGTTCAGGGGTTATTCGAGCTTTCACAATACATATATCACCCTCCCGTTTAACTTGAACATATCCAACTGTTGAGTCACCATATGGTGACTACCTGATCTATCGTCTAGATCTATAAAAAAACAATAAATGTTAATACAACGGAAAAGGATCTTATTTCACGGTGGCCACGATTTATATCCTATAAAATAATTCGCGAATATGATCAATGTATTTAGATTGCTCGCAGCTTGACTGCATTCAATGTAATATGTAAACTTTCGATATGTTCTCTTATTTACCTTTTAGGTTATGTTCTCCGTAAATGTATTAATTGTTACAGAAAAGGCGTACAAGATTGAATAAACATTAAATCAAACATATAATTACCTTGCAGCTTTCACTCCTTTGATTTCAGCAGAGGTAAAATCGGGATTAGATGCAAAAAAAATTGACATCATGAACACATCAATTTCGGGGAGATTATCTGATTGCGCCGTTACATAACCGCTATCAGTCATTTTCCTTCGAGTTAATTCTTACAAAACAATGTAATATAACTTCGAAATATGTTTAGGTATTTGAACATTTATCCGTTGTTAAAGACTGTTGCATCAATTCTGATTCTGATGGTGGCATACTTTTTCCATATTTCCTAACATTACAACAAGTATATCAGTATCTGAACACCGGATTAAAATATTAGAATTTTGCACGATGTTGCATGCATGGAAGATGTTTTTTGAATCAGCCTCCTCGTGTGATGTTCAGGTTATCTTCAATGCTTCTGATTATTATTTGTCAATTAAGTACACGATTGCGATTGTGATAACGATAACGGTTGCAGTTTACTGCAAAATCTGTAGTTTGTAAAAAATTAAGAGGAAAATGTGGAGGTTGAGTGTTTATGTATGTAAATAAAAAGTGATATTTAGGGGTTTTATGAAGTGTAGAAACTGAATTTGAGGTACATAATCTTAAAAACAATAAGATAAACAAAAACATAAGGTAGTAGGAACTTATTTTAGTAGCACTTATCGTCTGTTTGTTGCCACTGCTCACGTCTATCTGAAAGTTTCTTCAAGTCTGCATGAGCTTTGATTTGAATTGGTGGAGAACCTTCACGGCTTTCTCGTTTGCGAATGTATACGATGCCGTTTCGAACCCAGCAGTACTTGTATCCATATTCACGTATCCAGTTTCTTGCGGTACGAAAAAGCCGACGAGCTTTTTTTGGGTTAATTTTTGTCAAAATGCCAGATTTTTCGTCCAGTGCATTGTGCACAGTGGCTGGGTCGTTATCGTCATTAAGACTCATTGTATCATCGGAAAATAAAACTGTATCGTCGCTTTTCGCATGTTATATATTGATTTCGCTTTTATTTTCATCAATTGATGAACTAATACTCTTTTGCTTAATTTTTTGCTATTATATGACCTTCTAACATAAGTTTTCTTTTTATATTTGTTTTGTTTATTTAGCTCCTCTTCATTTAAAAAGCTATGATGTACTGGCGAGTGACATTCACAATTGCCTCCGGGATATCCATAGAAACAGCTGAGTTCTCTGTGCTTAACTAGGGACTTTTCTTTTGTTGTAAGCTGGTAAAATTTCATATCTTTTTGCAAAGGACTAAGCTTAGTTTGAATAGGCAAGACATCGATAGATTGAATATAAAATATTTTTATACCAGTGTTCTCTGAGTTCAGAACGTCAAAATCTGGTTCAGCATTCGGGATATCTTTTCCCTGAGCGATTTTGGAGTCTGTCCCCCTCGTTCGTTTGTCCCCCTATAACGTTCCCAGCATCCTTTCTATGTGCGGCCTAAAAAAATGACCAAGTAGCGGAAGTTCGGTTAAAGCTCCATCCAATACCTTACAGTGCGCAGTCTCATATGCTTTTGAGGCAGTGATTCGTGCATAGCGCAACTCGTACCATAAAGGGCAATCACTTTGTTCTGAAGTTGCAAGTGCAGCTTCTTCACATGTTTTAGTGTGCATCACCTGCTTGCAAAATTCAATAAATTCTTGTGTAGTTTTAGGTTTATTCTGCATTATGCTTACTAAATGATGAATAGATAACTTTTCTGAATTGCTTGGTACACAAGATACGATAGCGATTTTGGAGTCTAAAGTTCGTTTGTCCCCCTATAACGTTCCCAGCATCCTTTTTATGTGCGGCCTAAAAAAATGACCAAGTAGCGTAGCTAAATGCATATTTGTAGATTTATTTACTAAAAAAAAAAAATTTTTTTTGTGAATACTGTGTGGTTGGGCCATCAGATAAGAAATGCAGAGTGGAGATGTTGGGATAATTATTCTTAATATATTCTAAATAGGAGATGGAGGATGGAGGTGTCCATATTACTTCAGGGTTGTGTTTGTTATCCGGGAAAATAGAACAAAAAGAAATGGGTTTTTGATTCGCTTTTATGTAAATTACTTCCGTATGTAAAGTTATTTGTTCTTTTATGAAATGCAATGCCTGTATTTCTTAATAATATTTACAATTGAAATTTTCTGAAACATCTATATGAATACATGACTCATTGGATTTCCACAATGCCATTCATGGGTTGGGTTATCTTCAATTTCCTCATCGCATAAAGCGTCTTGAGCCAAATCATGAGAATGAATGAAAAATTATTTATTGTTACACACACAGATATACAAATAGCTTAAAAAATAGAGAACAATAGGGTTCCACAACCTATTGTTCTCTTTTTGGGTCAGACCTTTGGGTGGAGGGAAATAATGTTATTAAGACAGGGGTGTGATGCAACAAAGGAGAAGAATGTAACTAGTTCGGCCATAAGTTGTGTTACAAATGAAAATGCATTTTTTATGAAGTAAGTTAATATAAGTAAAACTTATATTTAAATATTTATTTAAGTCTCAGCAAAAATAAAATCTATTCGAATGATCATCTTTGGCTTTTCTACAGGCCTTTAATCTGTCTGGCCACGAATCTATGGATTTAAGCACTGTTTCCATGGAAAATTTCGCCACTGCTTGCTCCAAAGATTTTTAAAGAGACTATGTCACCGTATTGTTTGGAGCAGGTTATGTCCTCTAAAACTGACCATAATTTGTAGTCTAAAGGGTTGAGGTCTGGGCTATAAAGTCCAGAACGTCGGTTTCAAACCAGGCGTGGGTAGTTCGTTCCTTGTGACCAGGTGAAGAGTCCTGCTGGAAAGTCCACGGTACATTTTTAAAAAGTGTATTGCTAAGAGGTTTTACAACACGATCCAAGACTGTCTCTTGATACACTTTGGCTGAAGTTTTCACTCCTTTTTCACAAAAATGTAGCTTTGCGACGCCTTGATGACGCCGACGGATGACGACCACGTTGTACCTTTTTTGACCACTTGAGCAGCTTCTTTAGAACTGTGATCATACACTTTATCATTTTGCTTATTGCAGTAATCGTCAATCGTTAAAAATTTTTCATCGGTAAAGAGGATATTTCTGTGCCTTTCACCTACGTATCGTGACAGAAGGTATTTAGATCAACCCACCCTCTTTAATTGTAAAGGTTGATTTAGGGTATTCCGTGTGCAGTTGCTGGAACTGCCATCGGGCGCGTCTCCCGGGTGGCGGATAGGGGGGCCTCCAGACATGGGGGCCACCGGCTTAGCCGGCGCGGATTAAAACCAGCAGGGGGGGGATCGGCTGGCGTCCTGGGTATCCCGGGTAGCGGTAGCCGAGCTAGGGGAGCTAAGGCGATGCCAGTTCTGTCTGGTGTCGTCGATGGAACTCGTAACCCTGTACGTAGTGCAGGGCCGAGGGCCGCCACCTTCTGGTGGGGGCCGCGGGGAAGACAACCCCTCTAAAAAATCACCCGTGGGGG
This sequence comes from Calamotropha paludella, assembly GCA_927399485.1. Lineage (NCBI taxonomy): Eukaryota > Metazoa > Arthropoda > Insecta > Lepidoptera > Crambidae > Calamotropha > Calamotropha paludella. The sequence goes on from OV656822.1 coordinate 4,345,648, forward strand.
GCCTTCGGGCCAACAAGGGGGAGCTTGGCTGGCGTCCTGGGTATCCCGGGTAGCGGTAGCCGAGCATGGGGAGTCTTAGGCGATGCCAGTTCTGCCTGGTGTCGTCGAAGGAACTCGTAACCCTGTACATAGTGCAGGGCCGAGGGCCGCCACCTTCTGGTGGGGGCTGCGGGGAAGACAACCCCTCTAAAAAATCACCCGAGCTCGCGTCAGCGGGCATGTCGGGGCGTGTTCCGATCCGAGGATCGGTTCCGGCCCAACCGTAAGCTCGTACGTGGTGCGGGAGCGGGGGCCGCCACTTCGGTGGGGGCCGCGTGGAGAAAACCACTATAAAAAATCGTCAAAGTCCCGGGACTCGGATTCGTGGTGTCGGGGCGCCTCTAGGTGGCCGGCGGAGCGCAGTCGGCCCATTAGCGGTCGCCCTGGGGTACCTCCCGACCCCCCAGGCGTAAGTAGGGTTACCCGGGTACAGGGATCTCTGCCCGGGTGGACGTCGTATTTCTCCCAAACTCGTGGGTCGATAATGGAGTCAAGTAAATTTAAAACTAAGAAGCAGTTAAAAGGACGAGGTTCGAAGCCGGTCTCCGGTGAAGAACGTTTGGACAGAGCACAGTGTCCGGGGAAAAACAGTGCACAACAGAAGACAACACCCCAAAAAAAAAGTGAAGCGGAGAGAGAGCGCTCTCCCATAGAAACCGCATCCAAAGACATGCCGAAGAAGAAGGTCGTACTGAGGTTTCCCCCTCCCCGGAGGGAGCAGTCCCCTCAGGAGGCTATGTCTGAAGATTATTCAGAAGAGAGCTGTTCAGACGAGGAGTCAGAGGAGCAGATGGAGGATGAGGCGGCGGAGGAGAGGTTTCTGGGCCTCAAATCCGTGAAAAAAGAGGATCGTTCAGCGTGGAAGTGGTACCGCTACGACGCCGACTGAACGCGCAGAGCATAGCGGACCAATTGAAGGTCGAGGAGTGCGGGCTGGATCCCGATGCCCGCAAATACCTCGAGGCGAGATTGGATGGACTGGTGAAGACCATGCAAGGCATGGCAGATCTCGCCAGGGAGTCTCTTATCTGCGAGAGTAAGAGGATGGCGGAGTTACTCGGCACGAACCGTAAGCTTATCGCCACGGTTCAGGCCCTTACCCAGGACGTAAAGAAGCTGAAGGCAGAGGCGGCGAAGCCCCCCCTCCCGAACCCAGTTGAGGAAGGGCCCCGAAGCAGGGAGGACCTTTTAGCGGCAGCTCGCCTGGCGGTCGACAAGCGGCTGGCGGCCAGCGATAGTAAGCTGCTGCAAGCTATGAAGCAGGTGGTGGAGGAAAGGTTGACGGCGTGGGAGAAGCGGACTGCCCTCCCACCGAAAACAAGAAGCGTGCAACCGGCAACGGAGGCTAAAACAGCTGACCCAGCGAGGAAGGAGATGGCGGCAAAACCCCCACCATCCGAATGGACGGAGGTTTGGACGGAGGCGATCGGTCGGAAACGGCGTAGGATGAAGCGCACAGCGGCAGAGGCCAACCAGAGCGCGGAAACCAAAAAGGTGGCTACGACGAAACAGAGGCCTAAACGGAAGGCGAAGCTCACTGCACCGAAGACGGCTGCAGTGACGATAACGTTGAAGCCGGAGGCGCGAGAATGTGGTGAGACGTACTCGCACATGCTGAAGCGGGCGATGGCGGCAGTCTCCCTTCCTGACATAGGCATCACCGCCGGAGTCAGGACTAGGGAGACCCAGACGGGTGCCCGAATCATTGAGGTGTCGGACGGGAGCGGCGAGCTAGCGGATCGGCTGGCAGAACAGCTACGCAAAGCGGTCGGGGACGTGGCAGTGATATCCAGACCGGAGAGGACCGCAAACCTGCGGATTTCCGGCCTGAATGACTCAGTAGAAGAGGCGGAACTTGTCGAGGCTATAATGGCTAAGACAGAATGCTTAAGGTCGGCGATTAAGCTGAAGGGGATAAGACCTGGATTCGACGGTCTCGGGTGGTCGATCGTAACCCTACCCATCGCAGCTGCCCAGGCGATCAACACGGAAGGCAAGATTCGAGTCGGCTGGAGCACCGCAGAGGTTAGGGTGTTAACTGCCCCCCCTCTGCGGTGCTTCAAGTGTCTTGCACTGGGGCATACCAAGCCCAAGTGTCCGGAGATGACGGACAGGAGTGGCCTGTGTTTCAGGTGTGGGGCGCCTGGCCACATGGCCGCCTCCTGTAAGCGGGAGCCGGCATGCTCGGTGTGCGCCGCCTTCGGGCGGCCGGCCGACCATGTCATGGGCAGTCGCAGGTGCGACCCACCGGTGGTGAAGGGGAGGTCCCCTCCACCACCGGTGGACCCCATGGAGGTAGGGGCACCCAGCCCATCGGGTGCCTAACCACCCCCGTAAAAATGCTCGGGGGGGAGAGAGCGTCTTCCACCCCTCCCTCGCGGGAAGGGCGTGAAGACGCTGGAAGCGCGGGCGCGAGCGGGGGTCGCGAGCGGAGGTCGCACGCGGAGCGCTTGAGGAGGACCCTCGGTACCATCTCCCGAGGGTAGAGCCCCCTCTCGGCGCCCCCAGGTGGCATCGGAGCTTTTCTCCGAGGCCGCGTGGGGGGGTCGAGAGGGGTGCTCGGCAGGACGGCAGCCGCGGAAGCCCCCCGGGAACTATTGTTCCTGGAGGACTTCCGAGGACGCACGTCCCGATTAAGGTGGAGAGGGGAATTGACTGCACACCTCGGCCGCCACTAGGGTCGGTCGAGTGGTGCAGCGGTTCTTCTCCCCACCAAAAGAGGGCCAGCGGTTGTCGGAGCGGGAGACCGGCAGCTGCATTGCACTTGGCCTTCAGGCGTGCGGGGTGTTCAGGGCGTCACGGTTCACCCCGTTGCTCCGTCCCTCACGGAGCATAGGCGAGGTCCGCCCACGAGCGCGGACCCACACTGGTTCGGGTCGCGGGAAGAAGCCGTAAGGGGCCACGCGACCCCCACCACTGTGTTGCGGGACGCCGCAGGGTTTTAGTGGGTAGGCCTCCAAGCCTTTACCGGGCACTAGGCCGGGTAGGGGCATGGAGGAGAGTCCCACATATCGTCTCGTGCTCTCCCGGCACGAGCGAATGCGTAACGCATTCACTGCGAAAACAAAAAAAAAAAAAAAAAAGGGTATGTCCTGTATATCGACGATAACCACCGAGCTTCAGGTCTTGTTTTATAATACACGACAGAGTCCTAGCGGAAATCTTCATTTCTCGTGATAAGATTTTTTACCAAGCTTTTGAACAAGAAAAAATATGTGAAATCGCGCGAAACCGAAAGAAGTTTTTGAAATAATACACTCGAGAGCAATGAATCCGGGTCACTTAAAGAATGTTAAAAATCTCGGAAACTAAAACTGATAGGTTAATGCAATAAATTGTATTTAATAGACAATGTAATACTCCTTAAATGAAAGTAAAAAAAATATGAGTCACCATACATTTTATTAACACAAAATTACATAAAGAAAAAATCTGCTGATCTCTCCTTAAAACAAAAATAGGAAACATGAAATGTTTGAACTTTATTACGATTTTCTTGAATTTTAATACTTCGTATTGCCTCCTCGTGCTTCCATTACTGCGTTTACGCGGTTTGGCATGCTGTACACCAAGTTCCTTATACGATTTTGCGGAATATTCTCCCATTCCTCTGTGAGAGCAATTTTGAGCTCACGAAGCGTGATTGGGGGAGGGTTTCGTTGTTTTACGCATCTGCCTAGCTCGTCCCAAGCATGCTCGATCGGGTTGATATCCGGGCTGTGCGCTGGCCACTCCATACGAGTAATGTTCATCTCTTGAAGGTAGTCATTCACAATCCTACCTGTATGAGGTCGGGCATTGTCATGCATAAATATAGCATCCTCACCTAAATTGACCATAAATGGACCAACGTGATCATTGAAGATTTCTTCCACATATCTTACGCTAGTTAAAGAGCCGTTTTCTATGATCACCAGCTCTGTGCGACTTTCAGAAAAAATTCCGGCCCACACAAGTACAGACCCACCACCGTAGGCTACTTTTTCTTCGATGCATGCTTGCTTGAATCTTTCCCCTGGTCTTCGATACACTCTGTGTCTTCCATCGTGCTTGTAGAGCATAAATTTTGATTCGTCGGAGAACATAACTTTTGACCAATCTTCAATACTCCAATTTACGTGGCTCTGGGCATATCTTAGTCTTGAAATACGATGCCCACGCTCCAGTTTAGGGCCGTTTGCAGGTCTAAGGGGTTTTAAGTTAGATTCAGCAAGCCGTCTTACTGTCCATGCACTTGGGTTACTTCCTCCGAGGCGTCGAAACTGATTGGTGAGTTCAGTTCCTGTCAGAAAGCGATTTCGAAGCATGGTGTTCACCAAGTATCGCTCTTCTCGTGCTGTGGTACACCTGGTTCTGCCCGTTCCTGGTCTGCGTACCACTGCGTGGTTAGAACCAGTTTCTTCGTAACGTCGGAGAACTCTTTGTACTGTTGACAGCGACACACCGACAGTCCTGGCTGTATCGCGCTGACTTCTGCCGGTTTCCAGCATTGTAAGTATTCTGGTGCATTCTTCAGGCATAAGCGACATAATTTCAGCTTGAATAATGAATATAGAGCACTATCAACATGGTTTATGTACCCACATAAATGACAGATTACAAACAAAAGCAAAACCAAATGCTGTAATTTCGTAGTTCCATCTTCGAAAGTGGCCCTTTTTCAAATTTGATTTTTTTATGATATAACTTTACAATAACTAAGAAGTTTTAATACCTTCATTTAAGGAGTATTACATTGTCTATTAAATACAATTTATTGCATTAACCTAGCATTTTTAGTTTCCGAGATTTTTAGGGTTCTTTAAGTGACCCGGATTCATTGCTCTCGAGTGTAGTCGCGTTCTAAATTCAAAATAATTAAAAAGTTGAAAAAAGAAAAGGTTTAATGTAACAGGAACTGGATGTGAATTCCAGTTGCGTTTTGCAACTGTGGTGACCACTCTGCGATGTGGTTAGGAGGCTCAGATTTTCTGATTACCGAAGGAGATAAGATTTGCACACTTGAGAAAATGGTAGCGCTCTTTAAGATAACGAGGGTAAGTGGGATTAAACAGTATATTGTAGAGGAGAGAAAGTATATGAGCGTTCCGGCGAGGTCAAATAGGAAGCGATACTGAGAGACATGATCATATACCAAATATGACCCTTATATAAAAATTCTGAAGACGTTGAAGATTGTTTAGCTGGTCTTCTGTTAAATCAAGGTTGCTGGCGTGAGCATAATCAATGACAGGAAGCAACAGAGTTTGTTCAAGCGCAATTTTAATAAAAAGTTACGTAGTCTCCGCAAAAATGACTCCGATGCGTACAACTGTACGTACAACTATACGTACGGCTAATGGCTTGGACTTATTTTCCCCAACTCTCAACTCTACTGTTTACAATTATTCCTAAAATTTTGGGAATTGGACTGACATAGGGAATGACAACACTTTCAAAATTAACGTTAGGGAGTGAATGCCCATCGATCCTGAAGAGTAGTCTTGAGCTACCGACAATCATGACTTGTGTATTGACTGGGTTTATACATAGACCAAAGAGTTTACTCCATTCATCGATTTCCCGTAAGTCAGCATTGGTGGTCGAAATAGCTTCAGACAGTTTTGAAAACGGAAATAGACAGTAAATCTACCAATCGTCTGCTGCATACAGGTGGAAGGACGAAGAAAGATCCTGGGATATAGAATTAATGAAAATAGCAAAGAGGAGACTCTCAATTCTTTCAACTCTCTGAATAAATTGGCATGTTATTAACAGGCATATAAGCAGGTATTGGCACAATCAACAAAACTATATTTGTGATTGATTTTTATTTGCATGACGAAAGGAGTTCATATTATTAATTTTGATTGCATCGATTGTCGAGTTTTTTGTTCTATCATGACTTTCAGTTCCTATGGTTAAAGGTGTTATGACATACTTGCGAAAACCATTACTGATTGTTACAGACAAATTTTCGTTTTCTAAGATTTTTTTTGGTAATGGACAAAAAGTAGACATTTCGTCTACAAAGGTTTAAATACACTTACATCAGCAGGCTGAATCAAATGTTTTGCGTTTGGTGGAAGTGTATAAAGAATTATACCATTTTCATTACCAAATTCGCTGATACGCATTGTTACGTCGCTCTTGTGACCATAAATAAGAACAACAACTGGTTTTTTTAAGTTTTGATAACCCACTTTTTAATCCTTTTACAATATAATCAAAAAATATCTCTGATTTCATCCACCCATTTTCTGACTTTCCTAACAGTCATTCAACAGTCAACAGTCAGCAGGCATACTGTTGATAACCTCTTTTGATGGTCTTATTTATGTCAGGAAAAACAACACAGGGAGACAAAGTTTTGAGTATTTCATTCATGCATGTGCCTAACTATCCATAAAAGAAAGGACAAATATTACGAAAGCCAGTCACATTGCTACCAGCATCAAAATCAAATAGTTCAAATACTAGCCTTTCTGACAACAATAGCTTTTGCTTGCGTTAGTATTCGGTATGCGGCCTATTCGGCTGCTTTTATTGTATTTGGCCGAATTCCGAATATCTTCATACTATTAGGCCGAATACCGAATACTTGTAGTGAAATAATAAATTCTTATATTTTACCAATTAATTTATTTTATAATAATATTTCAATCATAATCATCTTCTATATTACAAAGTTTTATTATTTTATAGATTTAAATTACTGTCGTAAGCAAAGTTTAGAAGCGGAAGGTTATGATGAAAGACAAATTTTCTGCATTTTTAGGAAGATGTTATTTCTTTTTGTCTCGTGGACCAGCTCACCTAGAGAAAAGACGCTCTGAATAATCCTGGCGCCGACAAATATTTTGCTGCAATCTTGATTAAAAACGGAAATTTATATCTTTTTGCTTGTCACCATGTATACGGATTGTCATGACGTGATATGTTATTATTACTTAAAAAAGCTCTTTTTCTGTTGCAACTTCATTTTTTTCTTATATGTTGCTATGAGCTGGGTTTTTTCTACTATCACCTCTTTGAAGCAATCCATGAAAGTTGACTGAAAAGTCTGGCTTTTTTTTATTTAGGATGGGTTTGCTCTTCATCCTAATCAAGCCCGGGGGCCAAGACAGAATCCACGACGGAACGAGCTAAGCTAAGCTTAAACTTTGCTCTTCAGTTCTGATCTTCTTAGCCAAAGTAATATAAAAATCAAATAGAGCATTTATTTGGACAAATTATCAAATATGCACTTTATCAGAGATCAATGGAAACTAATAGTATATTACGATATGAAGCAATATTGGCAAGGGATGACCCTAGTGGATAAATACTACAAAAAACCTTAAGACCATATGTTCGTCTTCAGCAAAACAGACAAAGTGTGAAATCTAATAACATCATATACGTCACCAGGCTACCGAACTCGAGTACCTACTACAACAACGTTTTACTCGGTCAGCAAGATATACGTGCGGAGCGTAAGCGACGAGGCCTTATCAGCGGGATCGGGTATCTTGCATGGAGTCTGTTTGGAATACTTGACGAAGAATTAGCACTTAAATATGAAAAGGATATCGATGGGATTCAAAGAAAATCGAAAGCACCTCACCCTCCTAGGGAAAAAACCATAGTCGAGGCCGAGTACAACTTGTTAAAAAGAATAGAAGAATCTACATAGTTATAATCTAATAGTTTATATCTAATATACATAGTTTGAACAGATCTATTCTTCACCTGACTGAAGACGAAAAGAAAGATCCTGTCAGTATTTGGAATAAACTTTTTGATGATGAAATGCGACAAACCATTTTGACATGGAATAATTTCAAAATTGCTGAGTTTAGAGCCAAATTCAAGCGGCAAGACAGGTCAGAATTAAAAGAAATGGACATGATAGAACTTAACGCCTTTTTAGGATTATTATACCCTGCCCTGAAATCAAATCACGAATCTACCAGTTTTATATTTGCTACTGATGGAACAGGTTGTGAAATATTCAGGTGCTGTATGTCAGAAACCAAATTATTAGTTCTTCAGAACTGCCTACCTTTTGACCAGCAGATCGCGCTGAGAGAATAAAGACCGACAAACTGGCCGCTATTTCTGGAATATTTGATTAATTTATCGCTAATTCTCAAAAACAATATCAACTCAGTGAATATGTTAGTATTGACGAGATGCTAGTGGAGTTTCGTGGAAGAAGCCACATGATTTCGTACATGCCCCAGAAACCAGGAAAATATGGCCTACTTGTTCGTGCCTTGTGTGAAGACCTTTTACTTTTATAATGGTTACTTATATTCAAGAAAAGGTAGCGATGGCGCCGGACTAAGCTGACGAGAAAAACATTCTTGTTCCCACTCAATGCGTGCTACGTTTGACACAACCGTTACAAAGAACTAATCGTAACACGACAGGGGACAACAGGTTCTCGTCTATCTAACTTGTAGATGAACTGTCTAAACGTAACCTAACGTATGTTGGGACTCTGAAAAATAATAAAAGAGAAATACCGAATTTATTTAAGGCACAGAAGTCTAGAGAGATTGATTCAACTTATTCGGTTTTACGAACGACAAAACTATGTGTTCTCATGTGCCAAAGAAGAATAAAGCTGTGCTCCTAATCCTGATCATCTATGCATCATGATAATACTATTGATGAACATACAAAGAAACCCGAGATTATATTCTTCTATAATTCCACCAAAGGGGGGGTCGATGAAACGGATAAAAAATGTTCAATTTATTCGAGCAAGAAGGTGGCCTATGGTGATTTTCTACAGAGTTCTGGACTTGTGTGGAATTAATGCCTATACTTTATTCAATCAACACCAAGACAAAGAACTAGAAAGAGGTAAATTTCTGAAGAAATTAGCACGATCCCTGGTGGTTCCACATATGCAAATACGAGTTATAAACCCTCATTTGCCAAAAGAATTAGTTATGACGCTGAAACGAGTTTTGGGCCTTGATATGCCATCCCAAGAGCCACCAAGTGAAGACTTGTGTAGGCTGTAAACAGCCAATATGCCTACAATGCTCTAAGCCGCCCTGCAAAGACTGCCAATAAATATGACCCAGTTGGGCCCTTGTCGAAATTTTTATGTTTAGTTTTGAGAAGATTATGTCAAGTTTTTTATGTTCTTTGTTCTAAAAGAACTTAAACTACTAAAAAAGTCATTTCCCTGTGGTAATATACCTATAAAGTGATCTCAAGCTAATATGTCTGAAAAGTGCCTTTGATTGTAATATCGTTAGATTTAGTTTAAAATAAAAAAAATGATACAATACTTACCCATGCAGATAGAAACCAGTCCGTAAAGATAGCTATTTGTGGGGCCGTACGTCCATAGTAGTGTAACAAAAATGGAACGTCCATAGTTAAGGGTTAAATTAAATAATAAACGGAGGAAACTGAGTATTACCGTTATCAAGAACGTCTTATCCACATCGGTCAAGAAATCGATCAGATGAAAAACAGTGATCAGTGATTTTCAGAATTTCAGAATCTCACATATTGACATTCATCAATATGCAGTTTTGTATACTATTTTGGGAGCCGCTATTTTCGTGGCCGTTCTGTACGCGGGACGGCGTCGAACAACGAGTCAAGAATCGAACTGGCGAGAGCTTATCAACCGCAGGAGCGTTTCGAGTGAGCGAGCACTCGATAAGGCGACGTCACCGCACATATGCAAGCTCTTCAGTGAATGTTGATAGTGTTTGGGTGATATACTCGTATTTAAGACATTATGTGTGACATATGTTAGCAACTACACTGGAATACCTAATTGTTAACATTTTATTGATTTAAATTATAAATTAGCTATTCGGCTTAATTAAATTGTTTAAGATTGATCCATTAAAAGTTGTTAAGGCGCGGCTTAATCGAATTTTTTGGTTTTTGAGGGGGTGAGGCAGACGAAGCGGTGTGCACGTGCAGCGGCGCCCCTCCCGCGCCGCCCCTCACCTGCGAGTGTAGCGGTGTAGAATGGGCCGCATTTAGAAATTTTTTGTTTGTTTTTAAATTATTTGCTGTTATGAATTAATGTCATGTCATCAGGGAGCACAAATAATTTTAATTATATTTTGAGATATTACAGAATAAATATATTTTTATCACGTAAATGAGCTTTGAGTGTTTAAAAAAAAACGATTTCCAAGAAAGTTTCTTTGAAATTTTTTCCCACGGTGATGGTCTATTTTTATAAAAAAAATAGTCTTTGGGGTACCTACTATCCCTTTACTATCCCTTGGGTATTTCTTGCTAGAAATTATTTACAGTATTATTTCCAATTTGTGCACTGTGTTGTCTTTTTGCTAAGCTCATTATTGGCACATAATAATTTTCTACTCTAAAAACGTGAGTTGCGCGACTCCTAGCGAGACTTGATGTCGACGACGCGTCATCGACTTCAAGTCTTGCTAGTCGTAGCGCGACGAGTCGGGCTTTTACTACATACTACATCGCTTCTAATACTAACACTAGGAAATGCGAAAATTTGTCTGTCTATGCTTTCACACCCAAACCATTAAGCCAATTTTTATTAAATTTGGTACGGAGATAAAGACAGACTACATTTTATACTGAGCAAATTTTTGTATAGTGCAGAGATAAAACAGACATTTTGTCGCGAAAATAGCCTTTGGAGGGGCGCGGGCGAAGCCGCGGGTATCAAGTACTGATCCGATTTTGATGAATTTTGCTACAGAGACAACACAAACATTTCAGAGCGAAAATAGGCTTTGGGGAACGATATCACCGAATTCGACGCAGGAAAAGCCGCTGGCAGAAAGCTAGATAATTATGAGAAAACTCTGGCTGTCTGTTATGCTTTCACACCTAAACCATTGACCCGGTTTTGACGAAATTTGGTACAGAGACTATGTAAAAGGACATGGGCCTCATTTTATTGCAAAAATAGGCTTAAATTGACAAAAATATGGTTGATCTAAGGGTTAGAAAAAAGCTAGTAGATAAATAAAAATAAGGGTTAAAAATAAAATCAAATTTACTTATATTTGTATAATATATAGTACAGCAAGTATAATATAATATTACTATTTACTATTTATTGCAATGCAAAGTTACAAACCCACTCACCCGCTTTAAAACAAAATACAAATAAGAAAAAAAATGTTATCGCCGAAAAAACAGAATAGTAGGAAATGTAAATATACCTACCAAAGTAATATTCAGCCGGTGCCAGATAAGCAAATTAATTTGTCTTTGTTCAATGATTGTTTGACGTAAATTGAAAGTTACTTCATTTGGCATATTTACATTAGTTTAAGTACATACTTAGTTATTGATAGAATTTTTTTTTTCAGGAGTTAATTTTTTTGTAAAAAAGAAATATTAGGAATATCGAATATGGGTTACTGAGGATAGTTGTTGAGATTGTGTACAAAGGATTATACTCGCCTAGGTATACAACTTTAGAATTCCTCAAAAGTTAGCTGTCGGCTACAACATGGGAGATTTTCTTTTTGGTTTTTCAAGTCTTCAGACATTCGTCTTTTATTTTTGAGCTCAGAGCCAATTGGAGAAATGGATTTTCTTTAAGGGTGTTCATTAATTACATTTTCTAGTTCTCTGAGTGGCATGCCTCGAGTTCGCCGAGAATCTGCTATCTCAGGTAATAGCCAGTTCATATAAAAATCAATTAGTTTGTTTTTCATTTTTGTTTCCCAAAATGCATTATCTCTGTGGATTATTTCCGTTTTTATTTGATGGTTTTCACCACTCCACACACCAAACAGGCACTTTTGTTTTCGGGAGATGTGAAGCTGCCCCTGAATCTGGTAGTACCAATTGCTATGGCAATTGATAGTAATAACGCCAGTTTTTTTGTTATATCTCCAAATTTGTATTTTATTTTCTCTAATAGAACTATCTAAACCATTTCTATAGGCAATTATCGGACATTTTATCTCAACTATTGTATCTTCTTCGATTAAACCGTCTGGTGTGGCGCCTAGAAATGGGAATTCATCATCAATAAATAGCCCGCAAGGTTTTATTATTACTTTTTCCTGCTGCTCTAATTGCTCCAATGCTAATCGTTCATTTTCTATACCATGAGTTATTGCTGTTACATTTTTCAAATTTGGTTGGTATAAAATATTTTCCACTAACTTGGCCTTACTGCTCGTTTCTTTTCTTTTTATAACAATGCCGAAATTTGACGCTGTGAGCATGTTCTTCCTCAAGTCCAGCCAGTCTGTGCTATTTCTTTGATCTATAGTAGTTTTTTGAATTTCATCTTTGTCTTTAGCGAGTACTTGCAAATTTTCCACAAACATGTATTTGGCTTTTTCTAGCTCTTCTGGCTCCAAATCTGGGGCAGCTGCTTGTGACCCATAGTCATTTTGAAGTTTTTTAGTTTTATTTTTAATGGCTCTGTTTTTTTTATGCGGCTTTGCTCTATTCGCAGTTCTTTTCCTCAGTCGCCGTTCTTCAAATTTTTTTAAAGAGTTTCTTGGACTTTTGCCTAATATTTTCTTTTGCAATTTTTATCTGGGATATTGGTTATTAAACGACGTTACTGCAGCAGAACATCGTGCTTGGTATCCCCGACGCAGTGAAAAGTTTATCCTTTTTCCTCCAACAATTTTAGCTACTACGCTATTAAAACTTTCTACTATATTAGTATCCACGTCCTCAAGTAGACTTTTTGATTTTGCTAAAGTGGACTGTAAAATAGTTTTCAATCGTAGCCAAAATGTGGTGTTTTCTATTGCTATATTATTTTGCACTGTTTTTTCTTTGGAACAATAAAAGTCTTTACAATGTTCATGATTACCAAATGCATGTAACAAGGAATTTTGTACGTCCTGTCTAAACTTCATGATTGTTTCTGATTTGTCGCTGTCGTCCTTGTATTGATTGATTGAAGAAATTATTACTTTTCTAATGCTTAAAATTTTAATATCAGTCAACATTTTGCGAAACTCTACTGGATAGTTTGTTTGTTTTGTAATTGCTCTAAATTTATTGTACATATTGCGTAATAAATGATTCCTGCATTTTTGTTACAGTATGATTAGGATATGGGTTCCTTGCTAAAATTTTTGCATATGTAGCCGAGTCCCCATCGGCTATAAGCCTGCCATATATAATGCCATACATTGCAAGCGATGTTGCAAAACCTTCACAAATTATTTCAGCTTCCATTCCACTTGAAGCGCCGGAATAATTTTTAAAGCACTTGTGCTCTAGAGCCTGTACATTTTTTTTCTCTGCTCGAGCACACACGACGCAGTATTTATTTTTTATACCTATATATAGTACTTTACCTGTGTTGCGCCCAACAATTGCAGCAGCTCCGGATAAAGCTTTATAATTGTTACCATATGATCTTGAGATCCATACTCCATCAGCATAAACATCGATAATGGGTATGCCATCTTTATTCAATTTTCCTTCTCGTATTGCTATATTTTTTTCAATCATTGCCGCTTCCTCCATACTTTCTACAGATGCTTCTTCCCTTTTTTCATAAACTTCATTTTGCATTTTAAGATACGTCGGTTCTGAAAAACATGGTATATCCATACACGCGGTTAATTCTTCGAATTGTGAAAATCCAACTCCCACTGATGTAATGCCTATAGTTGCAGCTAAATTAACACTTATATTGTCTTTGCGAACTTCTTGCTCACTTGTAACATAAAAATCCTTTTTACACATATTGCATCTTAACTTAAATTTAGAGATTAAACCGTTTTTTATTTCACCTAATAATGTTATGGTATTTAAACTACAGCTGAATAAAGAAGCATGGCTTGCTATTTTTTGTAATTGTTTATAAAAATACGCTATGTCTATAATTCTTCGGCCTTGTATTTGTACCTCTTCCTGAATACTGGGTTCTGTCACAAATGCCTCATCTTCGATAGTATGTCTAGAAATATAAGAAAGAACAAACATCAAAACTCGAGTACATAATATTAATGTAATTCCAGAACGTCATCATCAGCTGATTAATGTCCACTGCTGGACAACTCTACACGTGGCTAAAATGTGGAAATACATAAAGCCTTACTTACTCAGAGTTTTGTTCCAAATTATTTTTTGTCTTTGCTGATGTAGTATCTTTTAGCACTGCCACTAAATCTGTATAAGAAGTTGAGGTGCTTATTTCAGTACTCTGGTGTTTTCTGTAAAAAAAAAAAAATAAGTGCCCAGTAAGTATTAATGTAACAGTTTTTAATAGTTGGTTCCCAACTCCAAAATATAGTGACAAACAAATTGACACTGACTGAATTCGGCACGTGGCAAGCCAACATATGGAAATAACATATATTATATGATCTGAGGAAATAAATGAAGCCGGGTCCGCTGCGCCATGTTTTCGTGTTTTGCTAACATGTTATCATGTTATTATAACCAAATGGGGGCATGGCCTAATTGTTACTAACAGTTTTATTTGGTGTTTTTGTTTGCCGAGTTGAATGGATAACTTTCTCCGCGTTCGCCTGCGGGGGCCGGGGGGACAATATTATTCATTTCGTATTTGTGCTCGTCAGAGACACATCTCGTCAAATCTAAAAATAACATAAAGACATAGGCGGAATTTGTAGACTGAGCCTGACGGTTTTGTAATATTTATACATACTATGGTTTAGTGGATAATAATGTTAATAACATACTCCATGTCGTTTGTTTTTGTATATCTGGCAATATGAATATTAAAAGCTCTTCATAATCGCTTTCTAAACGATTTTTTTAACCCAAATCTGTCTTCAATTTGCAAATTCTTGAAAGATTTTGAAAGAACGTGGCCGTAGGTAGGGTCTCACGAAATATATTTATATTTCTTCTGCCAAGAAGTATGTAAATGCACTATGTATTATCAAAACCGCGGACACGTCTTCCTCGTCGGAACTCATTTTAAATAGATGTTACTAACAAAAATATTCTATACTCGAAAATTGCAGGAGACGGCCTGTTTGCTAAACATGTTTTGCCAACAATGTTAGCAAAAAAAGTTTTTTGTTCGTAACATGGCGCAGCGGACCCGGCTTGATGTTTTATATACATACCCCGAGTTTTGATCACAGTTATTTTTTGTTTCTGCTGCAGTAGGATTTATAGGTACTGTCATCAAATCTGTGTAAGAAGTCGAGGGGCTTATTGCATTACTCTGGTATTTGCTGTGAAAAAGGAATCAAACAAACATATGTCATGAAGTGTCCAGTAAGTACAGTTGGCCAAGAAAGTGGTCTACCAGTTTTGACAAAGATTTATGTGTAAGTAAAATAGCGATAATAGCTGCTTTGTATGGTATTTTTGTTCTTACTATTTTCCACGCATTTTTTATGTTTTTTCTCCATAAAATCTTTGGTGTGACTTAAGGAACATCTATGCTAATATTATAAATGTGAGTGTGTTTGTTTGTTTGTCCTTCTTTCATGTCAAAACAGAGCAACGAATAGGCGTGACTTTTAGTATGGAGATAGTTTAGGAGCTGGAGAGTGATATAGGCGGAAAATATCACATTTCCGCGGGATAACGTCGTGTAGTCCACGCGGGTGTAAAGCTAATATTATAAAATTTGCTCAATTAGTCCAGTCGTTCTCGAGTTTTGCGCTTAGCAACATTCATTATTATTTATATAGGTTTTAGTTATATAGATACGACTCAGTAAGCCGTATCGTATTGTAAGAAATCATTCTTGCAACTGAGCTATAGATATACTAAGTTACTCTATGAACTGAGCTGTGACAATCTGGAAAGAAGTAATACAGTTGACATTGCACAACGTAAATTATTGGTTGACGTCATCATAATATGACAAAGAGAGCATTAGCAGCTGTCAGAATATTTTTGCATGAAAAAATCAACCCTATTGTTCTATGACGCCCGAATGATTTTCAACCTTAGTGTGATAGACCACTTTCTTGGCCGACCGTACTTACTGTAACATTTTTAATAGCTACGTTCCAATTCCAAAACATAGGCCAAAACGCTGACTTGCATTAAACTTTATGGTATATATAGTATCTCCATAGGCAATTAAACAAATTGACACTGACTGAATTCGATTCAACACGTGGTGGGAAAAAATATGGAAATAAATAGAGCCTTACATACCTCGAGTTTTGTTTATAATTATTTTCTGTCTCTGCTGAAGTAGGATCTATTGCCGCCGCCGAATCTGTATACGAAGTTGAGGGGCTAATTTCGTTATCTCGGTGTTTGCTGTACCAAAAAAAACAAATGTCATGTCATCAGCTGTTTGCTTCTATGTATATAGGTATTATATTATAGAACTGATCTGTTTTACTTACTTGGAATTGTTAATATTTTTTTTTGTTTTCTAATTCTAAGACAAATCCGTCGCAATTCTTTATTCCTTTTGTTTCCCATTTTGCTTCACATACACACAATACAAGTTCGTACAAAACGTAGATATAAAAACAAGTCACAGTTACAAGACGTAAAACTACACTAAAACTATTTTATTTATTACTAAAACCAAAAACAAAACAAACACCTAGAACTATTACTAAACACAAATAAAATTATTTATTTACTTAAAACAAACAAAATCTACGAATCATTCCAAAATCCAAAAGAAAAAGACGAGATCGACACACGACGATATGAAATCATCGACGCGCACTGAGCAAGTAAAGTACGACTACGGCCGGCGGAGTACGGCCCCGTTCCCGCTACCCATTGCGAGCCCCCGAGCGTTCACCCCGCGCCCCCGTGGCCACGAACATGCGCGGCGGCGGCAGCGACGAGCAAATATTTTTTTAATTGCATGTCTCTTTACATTTTACAGGCGCTAAAAAACCTGTTTATTTTGATTTTAATAATGATTCATAATATTTACATTCTTTTTTTTTAGATAACTCTTTAATTCATCCTATGTTCAATTTTAAATTTAAAAAAAATATGCTAGTTGCCGCTGTAAATTTCGAGTATTTCGCGACGAAAAAACTTTTTAGATTTTTTTTATTTTTTCACTTACTAAGCTTTTACTTTAAATTATTTATAGCTATGTCTCTAATTCAGGATATGTCAAATACAATAACATTTTTACCTACCTTTCAAAATGAGTGGATTCTTATAACTATGCGACAAAACTTTGTATGTTTTCATTGACGCTACGTTTTGCAGGTCCTTAAACGATGACTCTCGTACGGCCGCCATCTTGTTGTTTACGTCTGCCTTGAGAATATAAAAATGGCGCAACAGCCGTCCGAGCGTCATTCGTTGTGTGAACGTCGCCTTGAGCACATCGTGAAGGTATGTAACTCTTTGTATATAAATATTCTGGTGAGCATTGTAAGTCTTACTTAGTTGATGTTAAAGATTTAAAGTTATTTACATGATGAGATATTGTATTGGAATTATAAGTTAAATTTAGAGTGCAGGTTTTAATTATCCCGAATAAATCCATTAAATGACATAATTCATTATTTTTACTTCACATCCTAGCTAGTCTGTTTATAGGGTCGTTAACATATCAGAAGCGGGATCAACTTCAAGCCCACGTAAAAAGAAAAAAACCGTCTATTTTTTTTTTTAAAGGTAGTTTATAATAGAAACACAATGAATTTGATCAACGTCACATACAAAGTAAACGTATAGACAATCTTCGCTAAATCTCTGTGACGAGCGTGATTGAATAAGAGTATCAATATTGCTAGTTTTTATCATGATTTATTTCCTAAATTTCATTAGCAGCATGAAGATTATTGTTAATAACTGAAATTGCATTATTGACACATTGATGTTACTGGTGATATTAAATAAAGATTTATGCAAACAGTTGCACAGTGTAAATTGTAATAATACTGATAATAAGTACAAGTCAACTTTTATTAAACCTTGCGCATTAAGACGCCATCTAGTTAAATATTGAGGAACCTTCTTTAATTATCAAAAAATGAAAGCTGCTGTTACGTTCAGCGCGCCAAAAGCACATTTATTGTTTTGTGAAATGTAAAACACTTTACAACCCTCTGGGTTAACAGGTTACACAAATATGAATGATATTATCTTCAACAAAAATGTTTTTGAGGTTAAAAAAGGGACAAGAAAAAACCTTTGTTGAAAAAAAAACCATAAAATTAATTATGTTGATTTGATAGTAGAACAGATGTGTAAGATATCTCTCATCTTCGTGAAATGACTTGATACAATTTATAGATTTTCATCAATATGTTATTGCATTTTACATTTTTCTTCATAGACACGCTGCGGGAAACAGCAATAACTTTTAATTATTATTTCGATCGTCATTAACACTGTATTAACATTTTTCTTTTTCTAATATCCACGCCAACCCAATATCGACGAGAGTTGCTGGCAGACGCCTAGTCGTGGGGTGGCGCGACCGGTGAGAGAGACTGAGCTGTCGTCGCGCGGGCCCTCGAGTGCTGTCATCGCGTGGGTCCTCGAGTGCTGCCATCGCGCGGATCCTCGAGTGCTGCCATCGCGCGGATCCTCGAGTGCTGCCATCGCGCGGATCCTCGAGTGCTGCCATCGCGCGGATCCTCTAGTGCTGCCATCGCGCGGATTCTCGAGTGCTGCCATCGCGTGGATCCTCGAGTGCTGCCATCGCGCGGATCCTCGAGTGCTACCATCGCGCGGATCCTCGAGTGCTGCCATCGCGCGGATCCTCGAGTGATGCCATCGCGCGGATCCTCGAGTGCTGCCATCGCGCGGATCCTCGAGTGATGCCATCGCGCGGATCCTCGAGTGCTGCCATCGCGCGGATCCTCGAGTGCTGCCATCGCGCGGATCCTCGAGTGCTGCCATCGCGCGGATCCTCGAGTGCTGCCGTCGCGCGGGTCCTCGAGTGCTGTCGTTGCGCCTGTGCGCTGGCGATATCCGGGATCCGGGGCGCGAGTGCTGTCATCGTGTCTGTTGTGCGGGCGCTGCACTGGTATCGGCGTTCAAGCCATGCGGTGCAGGTGTGAAATGGGTCCGCAGCAGTCGTCCGGCGAGCAGCAGACTACAGGTGCGCCAAAGTTCGCATAGATTTTCGGCTCCGATAATTGGAGATCCGAGAGTGTTCTTCCAAACATTTTTCATCCTAGCGATCACAATTCCAAACTACTCTGTCTTTGATGTTCATGATTCCGAAGCATTCAACTTCATAATGTCATTAGCAATAAACATTTATTATACTTTGTTGTTATCCTATATTTACTCAACATAACCATCTTTTAAACTATTATTCAAAGTCATATCTTTTTTGTTTAGATTTCTTTTTGTTCATTATAATCAGTATTATATACATTAATTTTGGTTAGGTTCGGTTAGAACTCTGACCACAACGCCACAACGCCAGAACCGAATCGGTCCTATAGTTGTTGGTTTGGGTACGGTTGAAACTGCGGTATAAACTCCCAGGCCATAGGCATAGCCGTGAATGGGTCGTGTTTTGTGAGTTTTGTTCGTTTGGGACAGGGATCGGTGAAGCGACCTCTATTCATTCTAAGCAGCTGGTTTTTTTTGACATAATTATCTCAGGAATAGTTATAGTATTATGTATGTAGCAACCATAACCAAATATAAAGTGGCCAAATGTAAAAATGTGAAAAATTGTTTAGTAATCACAAGAAATAGTTTAAAAACAAGCCTTTTTCTTCAAAGCATCTGGTTCATGATTATGTTCTTGGTGTGTTCCTTCCAGTAATTTATACTTATTGACTTCCTTATCGAAAGTGGTGATTAATCTTGCCTTACACTTATACTTTTTGTTGCTTCTTAATTCACACGCCCAATATTGTTTATCCACTGTTATTCGGGTTTTTTTTTCATATATAAATCCATGTACATCTAATTTTAATCCTCCACGACTGGTTTTGATTGATTTTTAAATAATTTCCCTCCATATTAATAAAGCATTAACACAAACATGCACGTTATGATAATACACCGACATGAACTTAGCAATAGATACAACTCAGTACGTAATGTAAAGCATACCCTCAAATAATAATCATACTCTCAAATTAAAACTATAAATATCTTCTTCTATCCACATTTTTTTATTACACTTGGTAAATGTTTCTTTCTGAGTATGAGTGAAAATATTATGGTAATTATGTTTAGAGATAAGTGTTATGATAAAAAACAGTAAGAGTTTAAATACACTCGAGAGCAATGAATCCGGGTCACTTAAAGAATGTTAAAAATCTCGGAAACTAAAAATGATAGGTTAATGCAATAAATTGTATTTAATAGACAATGTAATAAAAGTAAAAAAAATATGAGTCACCATACATTTTATTAACACAAAATTACATAAAGAAAAAAACTGCTGATCTCTCCTTAAAACAAAAATAGGAAACATGAAATGTTTGAACTTTATTACGATTTTCTTGAATTTTAATACTTCGTATTGCCTCCTCGTGCTTCCATTACTGCGTTTACGCGGTTTGGCATGCTGTACACCAAGTTCCTTATACGATTTTGGGGAATATTCTCCCATTCCTCTGTAAGAGCAATTTTGAGCTCACGAAGCGTGATTGGGGGAGGGTTTCGTTGTTTTACGCATCTGCCTAGCTCGTCCCAAGCATGCTCGATCGGGTTGATATCCGGGCTGCGCGCTGGCCACTCCATACGAGTAATGTTCATCTCTTGAAGGTAGTCATTCACAATCCTACCTGTATGAGGTCGGGCATTGTCATGCATAAATATAGCATCCTCACCTAAATTGACCATAAATGGACCAACGTGATCATTGAGGATTTCTTCCACATATCTTACGCTAGTTAAAGAGCCGTTTTCTATGATCACCAGCTCTGTGCGACTTTCAGAAGAAATTCCGGCCCACACAAGTACAGACCCACCACCGTAGGCTACTTTTTCTTCGATGCATGCTTGCTTGAATCTTTCCCCTGGTCTTCGATACACTCTGTGTCTTCCATCGTGCTTGTAGAGCATAAATTTTGATTCGTCGGAGAACATAACTTTTGACCAATCTTCAATACTCCAATTTACGTGGCTCTGGGCATATCTTAGTCTTGAAATACGATGCCCACGCTCCAGTTTAGGGCCGTTTGCAGGTCTAAGGGGTTTTAAGTTAGATTCAGCAAGCCGACGTCTTACTGTCCATGCACTTGGGTTACTTCCTCCGAGGCGTCGAAACTGATTGGTGAGTTCAGTTCCTGTGAGAAAGCGATTTCGAAGCATGGTGTTCACCAAGTATCGGTCTTCTCGTGCTGTGGTACACCTGGTTCTGCCCGTTCCTGGTCTGCGTAGGTTAGAACCAGTTTCTTCGTAACGTCGGAGAACTCTTTGTACTATTGACAGCGACACACCGACAGTCCTGGCTGTATCGCGCTGACTCCGGCCGGTTTCCAGCATTGTAAGTATTCTGGTGCATTCTTCAGGCGTAAGCGACATAATTTCAGCTTGAATAATGAATATAGAGCACTATCAACATGGTTTATGTACCCACATAAATGACAGATTACAAACAAAAGCAAAACCAAATGCTGTAATTTCGTAGTTCCATCTTCGAAAGTGGCCCTTTTTCAAATTTGATTTTTTTATGATATAACTTTACAATAACTAAGAAGTTTTAATACCTTCATTTAAGGAGTATTACATTGTCTATTAAATACAATTTATTGCATTAACCTAGCATTTTTAGTTTCCGAGATTTTTAGGATTCTTTAAGTGACCCGGATTCATTGCTCTCGAGTGTATATTTACGTTAATGATATTATTAATTACAATTTTCGGAGACATGAGTGTTATGAACATCGCCGGTAGCACTAAAAATAGTATGAATGAAAACTTTGGGATGAAAGATTTTGGGAAGAGTGATCGTTCGGATTGCGGATCATTGGGAGGAACAATTTCGGGCAAATAACTTTAGGTGAGCCAATATGGACCCGTGAAAAACTTAAAACCTGACTACCTGTCACATTAAAAAGAAAGCCTTTTATTTATTTATACATTCCGTTCAGTATAATTCACTTTTAGGTATTTTGCTATCTCTGGGAGTGCTATTTGTTCGTGGTGTTTATTTCATTTAAAATCGGTTGTTCTTTCTGGATTTTCGTTTCACTTACTCTAATGACCTGGCTATATTAACTTGGATTCGTACACTACTGTTAATAATTCTCGACAACTTGTGCTTACCTACTAGATTTTTATTCAATATTATTTTATAAGAATTGTGTAAGACCCATAAGATGTAGGAAACGAAGTAATTGAATAAAAAAGTATTATATGTATGGTTTTATTACAAAATCTTTATTGTTATTCAATAACTCTATGTAAGTGTAGCTAAAGAATAACAATCTACTTTTAACAGATAATTATACTATTTATTATGGTTCACAATAATATCACTCTCTAATAATTAATGGGTAAGTCTGATGTCAACAGAAGTTACTAAAACGTAAATGGTAAATTGAGTGTTGCAATGAAAACTAGCTAAAAAAGCAATTAAAGTAAATGTCAAGGTTATGGTCGAGTACTATTAACATTCAGCCTTATAAAATATAATTTCTGATTATTAATAATAAACAAATCTAACAACAAAACATCAATCAGCGTGACAACCAGGGATTGTAACGGTATCAGAATAGAGGGTTATGAACACTATTTTTCATTTCTGTTTTAAAAGTAAAACGGAAAGCAACTGTAAGAAAATACCGGTTCAGAAGTGTTAATATCTGTTAACTGCTCATTAATGATATTTGGGTACTTTGAAATGCCTATGTTGGTGTATTGTCTATACACATAGATAGTTAAAAGTAGAATAGTTTCTAACAGATTGGTAACAGAAAACATTATATCTGTTACTTTTATAAGTGTTCGACTCAAAACAGGTTCAAAACACTCAAATAAGTGATACAGGAATAATTTGTAACAGATTTAATGTCTAACCCTTACGAAAGTGTATCCTTATGAAGGTGTTATCCCTGGTGACAATTGTCAACACCGCACTGGTAGTGTCGTTCTACGCGGTTGTGATTTAGTGTATAATTTTTAGTGTTTTATTGTCTTTTCATAAATCTAATTTAAAGATATATTATATACTTATTAAATAAGTGTTTGTACAGATTTATGAATATTTTGAAATTACTTATACCAAGGTACATTTTTGGCCCGAAAAGAAAAGTCTCCTTTTATCCCTAGAAACCACACTGGTCAACAAAATACCTATGGAAAGTTTTATCAACCTAGGCAGTGAAAATTCTTTGTTAATGGAAACTGATTGGGTTGCATGCTTTATTATAAAGAAATATATATAGCGTAACTATTGATTAATAAGTTAATAACCTTTTCTTTTACAGCAAAATATTTTAGACACAGAACAAAGAGGTCTCTAAGTCTATTAATATATGTTACAATCAGGACAGTGAGGCCTGTGATTTACAAATATATTCATTGAACCCAGAACAAAGAGGTCTGTGGTATCAATTACTAAAGTATTTTTGGGACAATGAGGCCCACTTTTATTTTCAGAGAAATTTTAACCTTTTTTTTCTTTTACAGCAAAATATTTTAGATGCAGAACAAAGAGGTCTGCAAGTCTATTAATATTTGTAACAATCAGGACAATGAGGCCTGTGATATACAAATATATTAATTAAACACAGAACAAAGAGGTCTGTGGTATCTATTACTATTAAAAAGTGTTTTGGGGACAATGAGGCCCACTTTTATTTTTCAGAGATTTTTGTTATTAACAATTATGTAAAGTGTTTAGGTATAATGAGGCCCACTTATATTTTGCAAAGATTTTTTGTTATTAACAATTATAATGTTAAGTGTGAGGACACCCTTTATCTTGGATGGCCGAATCTGTTAGCAACTACACTGGAATACCTAATTGTTAACATTTTATTGATTTAAATTATAAATTAGCTATTCGGCTTAATTAAATTGTTTAAGATTGATCCATTAAAAGTTGTTAAACGATGACTCTCGTACGGCCGCCATCTTGTTGTTTACGTCTGCCTTGAGAATATAAAAATGGCGCAACAGCCGTCCGAGCGTCATTCGTTGTGTGAACGTCGCCTTGAGCACATCGTGAAGGTATGTAACTCTTTGTATATAAATATTCTGGTGAGCATTGTAAGTCTTACTTAGTTGATGTTAGAGATTTAAAGTTATTTACATGATAAGATATTGTATTGGAATTATAAGTTAAATTTAGAGTGCAGGTTTTAATTATCCCGAATAAATCCATTAAATGACATAATTCATTATTTTTACTTCACATCCTAGCTAGTCTGTGTATAGTAGGGTGGGTCGAAAAAAATCGATATTTTTTTTCGGATCGTAATACCGCGGAAAAGTTGCTAAATGGTATGACTAAAAAGAGGACAAAATATTAAAATTATCGGATGTTATCTTCCGTTCGCGCATGAGCTCTAAAGGTTTGAAAAAAATAATTTTTTTTGAAAATTTTTAATAATTTTTTTTTTACGATATTTAATATGTAATAGTGAAAAATGTCATCTACGACACACTAATAAAGTAATATAAAAATACCGGTATTGCACTTCAACATCTTCCGTTCGCGCACGGACATCCAAATATAGCCAAAATACAAGAAAATTGGATTTTTGTCCTATTTTCTTTTCATGTATAGTTACAGATATCAATAATGTAATACCGAATATCTGATTATACATGTTCTGATAAGTAAAGAAAAAAAATTCAGACGTAATTAGGCTTGGTTTTTCGATCGCGCACAGCGATACAAAACTTACTGTCAGTGCCACTAGCGGGTCAACGACCCACGCCGCGTCACGTGATACCCCTCTCCGCTGCAGGCAGCCATTACAGTGGTCCGCCGCGCCATTTTGTGCGCCAGTCTGCTGTTGTCTCTTGAGTGCGGTGGATGTGTTGCGTAGTGTGTGTTCCAAATTTCATATTTCGGTGTAGTTTTTTGAACAATTGTGCAATGAATGATGGCATTATCAAAGTCAGTGATCACTAGACAAGAATTCGAGTGTCCTTTTTTCGGTACACCAAGAGACTTGCCGCCTAACAAGCTCCCTACAGGAGAGGACGTTCTTCGATGTTTATTGAATGAGAGGTATAATTTAGCAGTTAAAGTAAACAACAAAAGAGTTAGTTTTGGACAAGTAGCCAATACAGTATCTGGCAAAATAGTGTGTTTGTACAATAGAGCATCAATTCCCACCGTAAGTGATAAGAGAGTAGTACAACTGTTGACTGCACTGCATGACAAGTATTATAGTTTAAGAAAATCTCATACTCGAGACAAAAACAAGGAAGTCTTTAAGAGAAACCTTGATGATTTTAAGAAAAAATGCTGTTTGCTTTTTGACATTGCGGCATGCAAATGCCCCATTGCCCTTGAATGTACCTGTCATAAAACACCGGATCAATGCCAGTGTATCTGCTCAATAACTTGTACTTGTGAAAAGCTTAAAAAAATACCTTTACTTGAGCTGAAATTTATCTATTCACTACGCACTCACGGCATTGGCAAAATTGGAGGTGTGGACTTAAATGAAACAAAGAAACGTGCCAAATCTTTACAGAGGAAATCTCGTTCCAGCTCTTCAAAACCAAAAGTAGATGTCCAAGTTTCCGAAACTGAACAACTTGATGAATCCTTGCCCTCCAGTGACGTTTGCAGTGACAGTGACCAAGAATTCATACCTGAATCTCCAAAAAAGAAATCCGGTTGGCAAATGAGGATTGACCTTAAATCTACTGCATTAACTAGTGATCGTTATGGTGTTTCCGATCGTGCTACAGCAGCAATAGCATCAAGTGTTTTGCAGGACTTTGGCGTGGTAACTAATAGCGACAATTCACAAGTAGTTGACAAGTGTAAAATAAGAAGAGAAAAACACAATGTTAGGGCTGATTTGTCCAGTTCTATAACAGAAACTAAGCTAATTGGGCTATATTTTGATGGCCGTAAAGACAACACTATTGTGGTACAAGAGGCACATTCAAAACGATTTAAAAGAGTGGTAAAGGAGGAACATTACGTGCTTATACAAGAACCTGGTAATATATTTCTGGGACACGTGACCCCGAATTCAGGAAGTGCAGAGGATATTGCGACCTCTATTATATCCTATTTGACA
Source organism: Calamotropha paludella (assembly GCA_927399485.1). Classification (NCBI taxonomy): domain Eukaryota; kingdom Metazoa; phylum Arthropoda; class Insecta; order Lepidoptera; family Crambidae; genus Calamotropha; species Calamotropha paludella. The sequence continues at coordinate 4,371,735 of OV656822.1, forward strand.
AGCAATGACATTTCTTTGGACGAATTAGTCGTTATTGGCTGTGATGGCACCAATGTTAACACCGGATTGAAAAACGGTATAATACGCCGTATTGAAACACACTTAGGTAAGCCTCTGCAATGGGCAGTTTGTCTTCTTCATTTTAATGAACTACCCTTCCGCCATTTATTTCAGTATTTAGATGGTAAGTCGACCGGGCCAAATTCTTTGAAAGGACCGATTGGTGAGAAATTGATCAAATGTGAAACACTTCCAGTAGTGCAGTTTGAAAGTATTGATTGCCAAATCCCTGAGATAGACAAAAAAACTCTTAGTAAGGATCAGAAGTATTTGCTGGAAATATCAGAAGCGATTAAATCAGGTGAATGCCCAAAAGATTTATCAATCAGGGATCCAGGACCTTTGTCACACTCCAGGTGGCTAACAACAGCTAACCGTGCTTTAAGACTCTACATTAGTCAAGAAAATCCAACTGCTGAGTTCCAGGAAATAGTAATATTCATTCTGAAGTCATATATGCCGATGTGGTTTTGTATTAAGAAGACCAAACTTTTTACTGATGGCCCTAAGCTCGTGCACCAATCTATTGAAACCTCAAGATATCTTAAAGATGAACTCAAAGCTGTAATTGACCCAGTTATAGAGAGAAATGGGTTCTTTGCACATCCAGAACATGTTATGATTACTATGACTCAAGATCCCAGAAAACATATAAGAGAACTGGGCCTCTGCCGCATCATTAAGGCAAGAGAAAGAGACCAAAAGAGGAAAACAATTCGAACGTACGTGGCACCTAAGCTAAACTTTTCCGCAACAGACTACACGGAATTAAATGATTGGACAAACTGTCAATTTTCTTCGCCGCCTCTATTGAAAGATGTCACTGATGATGAACTTAAAACCTACATCAAAACAGAAGAAGTTCCGAAGTGGGAAATCCTATCACAGAAGATGCCAGTCCATACTCAAGCAGTGGAGAGAAGCGTCAAGTTGGTGAGCGAGGCTTCTGCTAAGGTTTGCGGATCTGCAGCTCGAGACGGGTACATAAGAACGACACTTAAGTCAAGGTCCACGATGCCAGCCTTTGATAATAAAAGACAGTTCAAACTACCAGACAGGTAATCTATTCGTAAGTGAAATATGTACTTTGTATTTATTGGATAATACATCAATAATATGTTGAAGCTTGTTTATATTTATTTTTCCTAAGTCCACATTTTTGAGGTTTTCAACACTATTTTGCTATTTTTACAGCCCATGCGCGAACGGAAGATGTTAAAACTCAATACCAGTATTTTTATATTAATTCATTAGTGTGTCGTAGATGACATTTTTCACTATTACATATTAAATATCGTAAAAAAAAAATTATTAAAAATTTCCAAAAAATCGAATTTTTTCAAAATTTAATCAAACTTTAGAGCTCATGCGCGAACGGAAGATAACATCCGATAATTTTAATATTTTTTCCCCTTTTTAGTCATACCATTTAGCAACTTTTCCGCGGTATTACGATCCGAAAAAAAAATATCGATTTTTTTCGACCCACCCTAGTGTATAGGGTCGTTAACACATATTTATATATATGACATACTTGTGCGCTTGTTCTATTAAACAACAGAGTCACTGGAGTGGAAACCTTGTCTTCATGCTACAAGGAGTTATGTTTTTGTTTACAGATCTCACATTTAAACTAATATCTGCAAGGTTTGGTGTGGATGTTTAAACAAATTTTACACAACTTATTATTTGTCAAAAAACCCAGTTTGTCAGACCTGACATTAATTAAAATTTTCCAGAATTATAAAATTTGTGTGGACACTTACATAGTATGCAGGTTGGTGCAGTCTTGGTGGCAGCCGCTGTAGCTGTATCCTACAAACAACAAACCGTTCTAGTACTTAGTCTTCTCGAACGGGCGTTCCGAGTTCTCATATGCTAGTGCACGGTTTTCTATTTGTTGATAAAAAATGCCATATTTCACACCATTAAAGGCTCCGACACTGATGACGGGACACATTGTATAAACTTATTTGCGCATCAACACACAATACTATGGTATCCCATTGTTCAACATTACAATCTCAATTCTTTAAAGCTGCTAAAGCCGCGTTGACACGATCAAAGTATCCTTGGACCGAGTGCCCTCGTACGAGTCGGCTTTATAAGAGTGTACATGGATAGTGGTTTACACAAATCATAGTTCACTCGTTTTCATCACAATTCAATATGGCACAGACGGATTTGTTGCTACAGGGTATCGAAGCTGTTGCAGACATATTAAACGAAGAGTTGACAAATCATTACAAGAAACAGCAGAAGTCACGCAAGAGAAAAATTGGGTCACGCAAAGGCGCAAAGAGCAAGGTGCATCTGATAATTTTCTACGTGAAGTAGAAAAAGAAGATAAGGATACATATAAAAACCATTTCAACAGTGAACAATTTGACTATTTATTACAAAAAGTAACACCAAAAATACAGAAATAGGACACCCTAACGAGACCTGCTATGCCTGTACGAACCAAGCTACAAATAACTATGCGATATTTACCAACTGGTGATTCTTTTAGTTCTTTAGAAAGCAGTTATCGGGTTCCAAAGAGCTCCATCTCCAAGTTTCTGCCAGAAGTGTTAGATGCAATCTATGAAGGGTTGGAGGAGTACATACAGGTTAATAACAATAACTAGTACTAATTGAATTTTTTATTGAAAGTTTATCTAAAATTACAATTATCAAACTTAAAAGATTTAAAAAATCATTCTTCAGAGTCGTTATAATCGTTATTTTTGATCCCTTCGATGCTTCTAATTGCTGTTTCTAATAATGCAGAATGTTGCACCTCATTGAATGACGTTGAAATGTCTTGGGTTTCTGAATCTTGTACCTGAACCTGAGAACCGAGATTGTTGAATATATGCTCTGGTATTTCAATAGTATATTCTTGATGAAGAGGAATTATTTTCCATGTCGATACGCTGAATTCTTTTTTGAGCATCTGAGAGAGGCAGTTGTCTCAGCTGACTGGCCACATTTTTAGCAAAGTGTAAAAACTCGTCTTCTATCTCTCTCCTATTTAGTGCTTGGTTTTTTATGGATTGCAGCGTCTCAATAGATTTTTCAATGTGTTGAGGTAGCGATGTTCGTTTAAATCTTTTACGTTGAAGTTGAGGTTTAGCAAATGTTTCATTATTCGCATTCGACGCTGCTTGAATATCTGATTCTGGCGATAGCTGTCTTGTTATATCTGGAGAAGGATGCAATGGTATATCTAATGAAGGCTGTATGAGGTTGGGATAAAGGAGCCGAAATGATAACACTCGAGTCTTGATTAGAACTAACTGTATTTGCTTAATCAATGCGATTAAATAGTAGGTTACATATATCATGAATAATAATATAATAAAGACATCCTCACATTTCCCCCGCAGAGAGAAATGCCACAGCTTACATTTTTTTTTACATAAAAGAAAATAATATAAGAAGTTTCAATTGATTACATGTATTTACTTGCGTTTACATCTACTTTATTATTATAAGCTTACATTGGTTTTTCAATGTGATAAAAAATAGTATTTAGATACTAAATAAAATTAACTATGGTATAATTTAGTCCTATTTTTGTGAACTAAATACGATTTGCCATCGTAAATAATTTCAACATTTGGAGATATATCTCTGACAACAGAATATGGGCCTAAGTATACATTACCCATTTTATTGTTATTTTCACTTTTTGTAATATAGTCGTAATTTACACTTGTACCGTAACTTACCGTTACGCTCTGCAACATGACGTATGTCGCTGATGACCTACATTATTTTAGTTAAATAAGATGTAATTAATTATAATCGCTCTCTTCTGTTGTAACATCTAACAATACAACATGTTACCACGAACAACTGGTTTTACTTAACATGTACCCAAGTCCCATCTACTTTACCACCTTTTGATGATCTGATCACTAGCAGGCAAAATTGGGAGATACCTTTCTCTTGGATCTAACGAATTTAGTATGATACGTATTTGTTTGGTTAGTGACATGTTGTCTTCGATGTTGACATTAACATGACTTCTTAACTTCACAATAGTACCTGAAGTTATTCTTGGGTGTGAAGTGGAGAAATCTGGGAAAAATATCTCTCTTATAGCAGCATTCCTTAGTCCCGGAGGTATCTCTACTAGTGGTTTATTTGTCCTAACTAGATTCCGCTGTAGCGTTGGACCCCATTGGATCCTAGTTTTCTTCCAATCGACTTCATAATATTCCTTACACTGATCATCTAAACTCTTAAAAAGGACATCTGATAACCTCATTAGAGATTCATTAGGAGATGAACTGTTTGTGATCCACCAATCAATTGTGTTTAATCTTGCCAGAACATGGTTCTGAAGATGTGAGTCCTCGACTTCTCGCTTTTTGTCAGTATATATATACATCTGTGGAACTCTGAATTTTTTTGCTTCGGACCTAGATATAGCCAATGGGTATTTCTGATTGAGAAGTATCATGGTGGTGGCCAACGGGTTAGGGTCTTTTGTGCACTTAGATGATCTTTCTATAAGTTTTGTGTGGTACATTTTTCTGTCTCTGATAATGTTAAGACGTCTTTGCCCCAGTTTCATTATTGCTCGTGAGGCCTTAAGAAGTTTTTCTCTGGTGGATTTTTGATTTACTGCAAAGTAAGTAATATTAAAAGTAAAGAATAATATTAATTCATTAGGCCTATGGGTCAATCAACTTTTCGACCCACACTTTTGAAAAGCATTCGGTTTTTTTATTTACTTTTTACTTTAAGATATTAGACATCCACGTTTATATTTAAATAGCTTAAATAGTCTAGCATTACATATACAAAAGGGCCCGACCTATATTGCATAGTTTTCTTTTTATTAAAAAAAAACTTTAACAACACCTATAAAAGTATCTATGGCGTTACCTGAGAGGAGTATCTTGGTTAAAGAAAATAAAACACAGTATTGAATTACTTTTATATATTCTTTACTTTGGTATGCATAATTAAACAGTTTGGTATATTCAGTCTTCATTTAAGTTACGCGCATGAGAACATAATCGTAATAATATGTATATAGCGTTACCATAGAGATCAAATATTAGCATTTTTTTATAATTCTGTATTTAGAATAGCAAACGCTGCAAAAGTCTTCGTAAATAATAAATAACTTCTAACGCACCTTAAGCTGCTAAATAACAAGGGATACAACTGTAAACGATCTCGAAATAACACTAATAATCATCTTAAAAAAGAGGACATAAAAGTAACACCAGAGACAATCTGGTAACACCTAAGACACATGTTCCTCAAAACAAATTAACACCGGAGATATTTAAATAGCACGTAAGACACACATCTGAGAAACTGAATGAAGAATCCTTAGGAATGCTTATAATGGAACTGCTTACTAAACTATGCAATTATAAACAACATTCTTTAACCATATTAATTAAAATCAACGAATAGTTCTCAAGTATAAATCTCAGCAAGTAATCAACAGTCTTGTGTTAGAAGTTGTAATTAGTTGTACCTAATATAACTACCTAAAAATCAACAGTCATTTTTCAGAAACATTTATAGAATCATCAAATTCGTAATAAACCCGAAGTCCTTTTTTCACAATTATAGGCATTGGCAGAATTTCAATAATATCATCATATTCTACATAGTTGACGTCGTGTTCATCCATTCTGAATATTTTCGCATTTTTTTTACCAATTACTCGCAAAAACATAACCTTTACCTCCCCGTCATCTTCTATAGTGGTCAAAGCTTTGCAAACGTAGGAATATTTTTTCTTCTTCAAGTTTTCACCATAAACAGCGGCATGCATAAAGTTACCTATTGAAACCTGCATTGAACTAGAGCCTTTAAATAATTAAAAAATAAATATATCTTACCTTCACACCAATTAGCCTAGCCCAAAGTAAGCACTGTAAGGCTTCTGTTATGGATACTAGGTTAACGGATAGACATACATATATGATACATATATATGTAATATTCATAGAATTATATAAAAACACCCATGACTCTTATTAAGTCATCATACATATCATACTACTTATTCATCATACAAACATTTGCCCCTTCCGGGATTTGAACCCGGGACCGTCGGTGCGAAAGGCTGTTTTTCATCCGCTCGGTCAACAGGGACCTTTGATGTTTTATAGTTTTTTTATCACCGGAGCGTATATTATTTGCACCAGAGGGTAATTGCATTTTATCGTCATCCGTACCAGAGGAACTGTCATAAATTGTTCGGTAAATACTGGTGCGGTCTCTGGGCAATGTATTGTGAATTTCCTTCAGTATGGTAAGTAAACTAAGAGGCACATCATCATCTGATGATAAATCACGACACACAGGTTCAACGTTATCTTCTACTAGTGATTCTTGCGTAGTCTGTTCGATGCCATTTATGTAATATATCTGAGGGTCGTGGCAGTCGCAAAAACCTCTCTTGAGAGATCCGCAAAAACAGGTCAGTGGTCGATATTTTAAGTAATATCTGCTGTCTGTGAATATGTTGTGCACTTTCATAGTTCCAACCAGTCGTGGTATAGATTTGGGTAATTTGTCTTGTATATCTTTAATAGCAACTTCTTCAATTAAATATAGTTTTATTTTGCTAGAATTCTCTAAGTGTTCCATGAAATGATTACAATTTGCAATATCTTTCCCACTTGCTACTATTCTGTCAGCAGTTCGCTTAAGAAATCCACCTATTCCATCTGCAGGGCCCTTTCCATGCTAGTTGTTTCAAAATTTATATATATATAAGTATTTGGGGATTTATTGTATAGTAACGGTCAATACACAATCAATATATATATTTATCTTAGCTAAAGTGGTAGTGACTGCGGTAAACCCCAAACTGGGGTCCGAGGTCGCTTCAAGACGCTTACCCCCGAGAACTAACGTCGGTGCCGGTAACCGAGAGACCCAATTATTTTTGCGGCCGATTACCTCCAGCAAGACTAAAGGAATTAAGGAAGGTACCAGCTAACTGCGGGAACTCAGTGACTCGCCAATTTCTGAGGCTTACCCACCGGACAGAATAAATTGTTTTTTTTTTATTAGTTGGCGTTTTTGTTTCCCTCTGAATTAAAGGAAAAGAGGATGAGGGTGGCAGAACGCGACACTGGCGCCGAACGTGGGGCATTGTTATGTGGAAAATGGGCAGCCGATCACTATCTATACTGACCACTCAGCATTGAAATGGTTCATGTCGTTCGAGAATCCTACTGGTAGGCTGGCGCGTTGGGGTGTGGGATTATCCGCTTTTAATTTCGTTATCAAGCATAGAAAGGGAGTAGAAAGGGAGTAGATAATATCATCCCTGATGCTCTGTCGCACGCTGTTCCTATTACTGCCATATCGATTTCAAACTCGATAATGAGCACAGAAGATTCTTCGTATAAAAAATTTACAATGGTTGTTTGACCTTACCGAGTAAATATGTTAATTTTATGATAACAAATAACTCCTTGTATCGGCTCTCTAAAAATAAATCACAGTTAACTTCTGAGTTTTCGTGGAAGGAAGTGGTTCCCAAAGAATTTCGTGAAAGGGTTATTTTAGATAATCATTCCGAACCAACAGCCGGCCACCTTGGTATTTTTAAAACCTACAAGTACTTATCACTGACCTATTACTGGCCTGGCATGCATCAAGATGTCGTGAAAGCAGTGGGGTCTTGGCCCACTTGTTTGTCTTATAAAACCCAAAATCACACTACATTGGGCGAGATGGGACGCCCAAAGCAGTGCTCGAGATCTTTTCAAATGATCTCAGTTGATTTTGTTGGTCCTCTCCCTGTCACCCGTAAGCAGAATAGTTTCATGCTCGTCGTCACTTGTTTCTAGAAATATTGTATTATTTCTCCATTGCGTCGTGCAACTTCGGACGCGGTAGTGAAGATTTTGAAAGATTCTTTTTTTCTGGTGCACGGCGTTCCACAAACCGTTTTCTTAGACAATGGTACCCAATTTATTAGTTCTGTTACTAATACTTTGTTTGAGAAATATAAGGTACCCAATGTCTACTTCTACCTAGGTATACGCCCCAAGTCAATACTGTGAAACGCTATAATAAAACAATTGTAACAAGTTTGGCTACATTTGTCGAGAGGGATCATCGCTCTGTGGACACTTTCATTTCCAAGGTGTAGTTTGTCATCAACAATTCCGTTAATGAAGCCACCGGTTATACTCCATAATTCCTATATGGTAGGGACTGGTTCGGTGTGATTCACATTATACAGATATTGACTTGGGTGACGAAGTTTTATTCCTTCCACGTGATATTTACGCGGGTTGATTACAACCCAGGTTGGGTTGTCCTTCTAATGTTTTCGATGAAGTGCAATTAGTATCTATCTGGATACATGAACCTACCCCCACCATCCCCTCCATTCCGCGAACTTTTTGACCTCCCCTCGTTAATAAAATTATAATAAGCATCACATGCAGCTGTAGTGATACGTATTTATTAACTTCCAGATTATATTATTTTCCTTATATATATTCCTTATTATTCTTCCAGAGTCAGAGTAGAGAATGGGTATGGTGGTTTTATTAGAAATATTTGACTGTGCTCTTTTGTGCCGATAACTAATTCTTTTAATATAAATTCATTTTTTTCATTTTTAAAGCCTTGCACATCCACTATGATAGTATCGTTAGTCATGATACTTTTTAACGATGTTACTCAGTGGCTTATATTCAAATATGCAATCGTTCAAAATAAGGTACCTCTTGATCTGTCTAGCTCTGATCATGATGTAAGCTATAACAATGAATACAAAGAATAGTAAGTACAACAATGAATACACATCAACATTATGGAATACACTGAAGGTTGATAGTTTAGACAAACAAGTCACAAAATCAGAAACAAGCATAATGAAAGTATGTAGATAATAAATAATACTCACATCCATATCGGTTGTCGTGACTTGACTTGAGCAGTAGTCTACGTTTTCGATGGCAGTGGATAGCACTTTGTTAGCAAATGCTACGATGCGATTGTTCTTATACTAGTTCAGATCATTAGATGTGTTTGTCAATAATTGATAAAATGTAGTTATACAAGTAAACAAAACTTGTCATGATACTGGAAGCAAATAATTGATAAAATAATGAACAAGGTTATTAAGATTCTGAAAACAAAATTAGTGAAAGTTAATGGCGAGTCATTACGATTGCGGAATCAAATAGTTCAAATTGTTGATAAAGCGTTTCGATATTGAATGAGTAAACGTTTGAGACAAAGAAATATGGTGTTCGCATGGTAACGAGTATCTACTTGTAATAATAAAACATAAGTTAAAAAGTTTCATGTCGTTTAACTTGGTTGAAATACAGCAAAGAGAAATGTCATACGTAGTTGATAAGTTTAGGTGCATGAAATAATAGTATGCATCGCCAAGATTTTATTGTTGCAATTGTGTAGACAAGGTCCCGTATTTTCAAAGTGATGACCAAATATGTAGCCTGTAGATAAGATGAGTAAAAGAGAAAAATGCTTTAATTAATTTACAATTCTTTAATATATGTTACAAACATCGTATTTATTAAAACAAAGTTGGAGAAGTGGTTGTTGGAGAATACGATATTCCCTATTCCACATGTCGGTATCGGTATTGGCGACAATTTCGTTGATTTCTTCATCTTCCTCTGCGGTCCAATCCCGCAAGAGGGGGTTGACTGGTGCGGCTTCCATCGGAATCGGCGATGATGGGCGTGAGTAACCAGCAACCAAACGTCCACTATTTCTTTCCTCCACGCATAAGGTGCAATTAACCATCATTCTCAACCCATCGATCTCGAATTCATTATCTGTACTGCTTTGATGTTGAATGCATGGGGTGAAAAATGGTACAAATTCATTGTCCTCGACCATGGACTGCGGTAACAGGTAGTTGATAAAGCATTTCAATATTGAATGAGTATACGTTTAAGACAAAGAAATATGGTGTTTTTACTTGTAATAATAAAACATAATTTTAAAAATATTTCATACGTAGTTGATAAGTTTAGGAGCATGAAATAATAGTAAATGTATCACGAGAATGACCGATGAAGAGCAGATTCCAAATTTGGAAATAATTTCCATGATAAATTATTTTTATTATTTAGGTACAGAGTACATAGCATTGCTAAAAAACAATTAGGCATGAACGATATGTTAATGAGAAGCATCGGGGAAGGTGATTAGAATCATGTCATTAAGGCCTTAAGTCGAGTGTGTCATTAGCGTCGAGGTGTCATTAACAGGGGTTCATTAGTTAATCAAGTAGGAATGAGTTCAGCAAAAACGTATCTCGGAAACGGTAAGAGATACGAAGCTGGGACCCAGCGCAATCGCTCCAAATGAGGGTGCTTACCTTTTTTTTTTTTTTTTTTTTTTTTTTTTTAGGCGGTGACGCTGGTCGGATCGAGTTTGGAGGATACCAAAGGGAAGGGAGGAGAGGGGTCTGGGTTGGGGGGAAGTGCGCCAGAACCCACGAATCCCTACTCCTGATTATTTAGGTATTACAATTGTACGAGTATCATTTGCAAAATATTAAAAAAGAGAAGAAAGAGGAGATGGTTTATGACTACTATTCATAGAAACCGAACGTTGTAAGTATACTGCACCATAATATAATGAATGAACATATTTTCTTAATAATGTTCATATTTGGACTATTTATGCATGAAGAATTTATTTAAGGTTGATGAAGCAAGAGATATATGTAAGAATAGGAGCCGGTGGAAAGGACTGATCTCTGCTTAACGAATGCAGATGAATATATGTATATCCATTATTCTCTTATTATACTCATTTGCAGCGATACAACAAGGAAACATTAGATAGCGATAAATGCTCAACATCGAAGTCCTCTATAACTTTAGCATAAGAGCAAGAAAGTAGATTTTGATTCGTTAAATGTATTTTTCGATAAAAAATGTTTATTAATTATTTCTCCTTCCATTTTAACTTCTATTATTTTAAAACAAAGTGTTTTTTACTGTTCGAACTAACACTTTTATTTTAACCTGTTTAAAAAATTGATAATTATCGTATGTATCGATACAAACGATTTGGACATCTCTAATACCTTTGATGCGCGCTACTTTACCGACAGTGCCACGAAGCGCGCCACTTTACCGACAGTGCTGCGAATACATCGTCTGCGCCCGAATACTTCGCGCTAGAACGATCCACCCGGCCACACTTATCGCGGTAACACAAATATTCGCCGTAGCCCGTTAATGTAGCCGCAGCATTAGCGATACTGTAAACCGACTGATTTGAAAAGAGCTCTTTGATACAATTAATTGGTAGTAAACATAGGCCTTACAAAAATGGTCCTTTAATCACTCATGAGGGTCATGAGTGATTAAACGACCATTTTTGTTGTTTTGACGTTTTGAGTGGATTCTTTGAATAGTTTTAAAAGTTTGTTTTATAAGTGTTGTGTTATTAAATCAAAGTGTTTCCAAGTGCTTTTTTATACTTCGCAATCCCGACATGCATTCCTTAAGATCGTTTCCAAGTTGCAGTGTGAATTTGGAGTCTCCGCTAAATAGTTGTTTCTGCAACTTAACACCGTGTGATAAATTATTTTATTCAATAAAAATTTGCTCAAATGGCTCCACATACGGGTTCAGCGAGTGCAGAGCAAATTGAAGCACTCCTCAATTTCTTAGACGAGCATAAGGATTTAGCTCGAGGGAGATTGAGGAGTGTTAAAGGAAAGGTTCAAGCAAAGAGGCTGTGGGATGAATTGTGCACTATGCTCAATTCAATGGGTGGTTGCACTAAGACTGTTCAGCAGTGGCAAAAGGTATGTCATTTATCCCTTTTATTTAATAAAGAAAAAATAATTCATTGATAAGTAACAATCTAATGATAACCATGGATCTTCTATTTACTTTTATTTTTATGCTTTATTTAGGTATGGTTTGATAGAAAACACCTAGCAAAGAAAGCTGCTGCTGTTTCTCGGAGGGCGGCTACTGCAACTGGAGGTGGTCCTCCAACGGCACCTCAACTCTCCCAATGGGAATTGAAGGTGTTATCCATAATGGGAGATGGATTTGGTGAACGCCAAACAGGAGCCAGAGTCCCTGCTTTCTATAAGGTAATCTTTTTTTGTATTTTCAATTTTAGAAAGTTTTTGTTGCTTTTAATATTTTTATGTTGAATTTAGTTCAAATTATTAATTTATTTTAAAGTCCTTATTAAACACACAACATGAGAGGTCATTATAAATTATGTTCTTGGATTACAAAAAAATTATAATTAAATTTATTTCAATACAAATAGTAGAAAATTGATAAATAAATGTTTTCAGACAAATGAATGGAATGAACCAAGTCCATCTTCCTCCAGTATAGCAAACCCTCCACCTATGCTCACCACTCTCGAAGAATTCGAGCAGTCTACTAACCAAGACAATTGCGAGCCCACACAGTTGTCAGTCCCTGCTGCAAGTTAAGACTCCTTGCCTACAATACATTGTAAGTATTTTTTACTGTTTTATTGATTGTTAATATGAAAAACCATAATATAACCATACCATGCCATTACTTTATTTATTACTTTAAACTTAGTATGCATAAGGTTGATATTTGGCATTGCATACATACAGGAAAAACAATGTTTATATGTGTATTGTTTTATAATTATAATAAATAATTCTTTTTAGTTAACAGTAAATATTATTGAAGTGTTAAAGGTATTTTTGGTATTATAATACACTCGAGAGCAATCAATTCGGGTCACTTAAAGAATCCTAAAAATCTCGGAAACTAAAAATGCTAGGTTAATGCAATAAATTGTATTTAATAGACAATGTAATACTCCTTAAATGAAGGTATTAAAACTTCTTAGTTATTGTAAAGTTATATCATAAAAAAATCAAATGTGAAAAAGGGCCACTTTCGAAGATGGAACTACGAAATTACAGCATTTGGTTTTGCTTTTGTTTGTAATCTGTCATTTATGTGGGTACATAAACCATGTTGATAGTGCTCTATATTCATTATTCAAGCTGAAATTATGTCGCTTACGCCTGAAGAATGCACCAGAATACTTACAATGCTGGAAACCGGCAGAAGTCAGCGCGATACAGCCAGGACTGTCGGTGTGTCGCTGTCAACAGTACAAAGAGTTCTCCGACGTTACGAAGAAACTGGTTCTAACCTACGCAGACCAGGAACGGGCAGAACCAGGTGTACCACAGCACGAGAAGAGCGATACTTGGTGAACACCATGCTTCGAAATCGCTTTCTCACAGGAACTGAACTCACCAATCAGTTTCGACGCCTCGGAGGAAGTAACCCAAGTGCATGGACAGTAAGACGTCGGCTTGCTGAATCTAACTTAAAACCCCTTAGACCTGCAAACGGCCCTAAACTGGAGCGTGGGCATCGTATTTCAAGACTAAGATATGCCCAGAGCCACGTAAATTGGAGTATTGAAGATTGGACAAAAGTTATGTTCTCCGACGAATCAAAATTTATGCTCTACAAGCACGATGGAAGACACAGAGTGTATCGAAGACCAGGGGAAAGATTCAAGCAAGCATGCATCGAAGAAAAAGTAGCCTACGGTGGTGGGTCTGTACTTTTGTGGGCCGGAATTTCTTCTGAAAGTCGCACAGAGCTGGTGATCATAGAAAACGGCTCTTTAACTAGCGTAAGATATGTGGAAGAAATCCTCAATGATCACGTTGGTCCATTTATGGTCAATTTAGGTGAGGATGCTATATTTATGCATGACAATGCCCGACCTCATACAGGTAGGATTGTGAATGACTACCTTCAAGAGATGAACATTACTCGTATGGAGTGGCCAGCGCGCAGCCCGGATATCAACCCGATCGAGCATGCTTGGGACGAGCTAGGCAGATGCGTAAAACAACGAAACCCTCCCCCAATCACGCTTCGTGAGCTCAAAATTGCTCTCACAGAGGAATGGGAGATTATTCCCCAAAATCGTATAAGGAACTTGGTGTACAGCATGCCAAACCGCGTAAACGCAGTAATGGAAGCACGAGGAGGCAATACGAAGTATTAAAATTCAAGAAAATCGTAATAAAGTTCAAACATTTCATGTTTCCTATTTTTGTTTTAAGGAGAGATCAGCAGTTTTTTTCTTTATGTAATTTTGTGTTAATAAAATGTATGGTGACTCATATTTTTTTTACTTTCATTTAAGGAGTATTACATTGTCTATCAAATACAATTTATTGCATTAACCTATCATTTTTAGTTTCCGAGATTTTTAACATTCTTTAAGTGACCCGGATTCATTGCTCTCGAGTGTAGTTTATTGTTTTGCAGCATCACAAGCCAGACGATCCAGGAGGAGAGTTGCTGCTGGCACAAATGTCAGTAGTACACTCTTCCAAATAGAAGAAGAACGTTTGACACTAGAGGAAGTCAGAAACGCTGAACTTGCAGGCCTCAAAGCTGCCCTTTTACAACTGTGAGGGCTAGTTAGAGAATATTTGAATAAAATAGGGTATAGTATAGTAAAAAATAATGTGTAGTACAGTATAGTATAGTTAAGCATATTATATAAATGTAAATTAATTAAGTTATTTTTATATTAAGATTGGTTTTATATCTCTGAATTTGATAAAATAGTATTTTCTTTCCACTTCCAACAAGATAGCTAACTGTTATTGCTTAAATTAGAAGTAAGCCCAACAATACTTTTATTTAATTACATTATCATTTCTCTTAAATCTTTAAAAGTGTTAAAAAATTTTTTTATCGCATTTTAAATTATACATAGCAGTTATTAAAAAAAAATAGAAACAAACATAAAACTCTGCACATCAACCATATAATTTTAATTTTATTTTACTTTTGTTCTTTGTTTTGATATTATTTTAACCTTTTCTTCGTTTTCATTTTTTGTTATATATGTCAGTAATCATTTAAAAAATATTACTATTAAAGTTTATATTACACAGGCCAACGATGAAAAAACTTTTCTAATGAAAATACCTTATTCTTATGTTGTTTAGGTTGCTGAATCCAAATATGATGCTTAAAAAGTTGTATCACCCACCATTTATTCACATTTTATAGTTAAATTCATGAAATAAAGAAACATTTTTAGAATTTAACAGCTTTTTCATAGTTAAGATAACATGAAAAAATAGGTCTAATGAACAAAGATGATGTTGGCAGCACTGCTGAAACACATGCTAAACAGCTGATGTTTTGTTTATTTTCAACATAACCTCACTTTTACGTTTCCTGTACATGTGCTCAGTGCAATGTCTCATCGCGGCTGTAAAAACTCTGCTGACAGTTTTTGTTATATTTGTGGTGAGTTTGTTATTAAAAAGCACCAAAGAAACATTACAGACTTTGTGAAAAAGGTTTATCTAGCATACTTTGGAACCAAACTTGGAGACCAGGATAAACCTTGGGCACCGCATAAGGTATGTTATGTATGTGTTGAAGACCTCAGGAAATGGTCAAAAAAAGAGAAAAAACACTTTAAATTTGCTGTTCCCATGATATGGAGGGAACCAAAAAATCATTCCGATGACTGTTACTTTTGCAGTGTAGATATTACTGGTCATAACTCTAAGAACAAGAAGGTAATAAGCTACCCTAACCTTCCGTCCGCCATCCGACCAGTAGGGCACGGTGTAGATTTGCCAATCCCGGAACCACCAGAGTACTTAAATTCTATTGAAGCAGAAGTATTTTCTGATGTACAGTCGGAGTTAGATGAACACGATGAAGAATTCCAATGTGTTACAGAAAATGTAGAGCCTAAATTGTTCACTCAGGTCGAGCTTAATGACTTAGTTAGGGATCTGGGCTTAACAAAAGAAAAAGCTGAACTGCTTGGCTCTAGGCTAAAAGAAAAGAACTTGCTGGCGGCTGGAACCAGCAGTCATGTGTATAGGAAGAGAGAACAACAATTTTCGAAGTATTTTGAACAAGAGGGTGATTTGGTGTACTGCTCAGACATTCATGGTTTAATGAATGAATTTGGAATTGAATACAAAACAGAAGATTGGAGGTTGTTTATTGATTCATCCAAAAATAGTTTGAAGGCAGTTTTACTACACAACGGTAACATGTATGCCTCTGTACCTGTCGGTCATTCTGTACATATGAAAGAGAGTTACGAAAATCTAGAAATAGTGTTAAATAAAATAGGTTATTCTGCACACGGTTGGATGATATGTGGTGATTTGAAAGTTACGTGCATGCTCCTTGGTCAGCAAGGGGGTTTTACCAAGTTTCCATGTTTCTTGTGTGAATGGGACAGTAGAGCTCGGAATCAACATTGGTGCAGAAAGAACTGGCCTGCTAGGGAGTCTTTAAAGCCTGGCGAGAAGAACATTTTACGCAAAAACCTTGTAGATCCAAAAAACGTGCTCCTACCACCACTACATATTAAGTTAGGTCTCATGAAACAGTTTGTAAAGGCTTTGCCTAAAGATGGGCTTTGTTTCAAATATCTCTGTCAGAAGTTTACACACCTTTCAGAAGCTAAACTGAAAGAAGGCGTCTTTACCGGGCCTGATATTAGAAAAATGATGTTTGACGTTAACTTTGAATCCACAATGACCTCAAATGAAAAAGAAGCATGGGTTTCATTCAAGCAAGTTGTCACCAAGTTTTTGGGAAATGAAAAAGACCCAGAATATAAGGCTATTGTTGCTAACATGTTAAAAAAATTTGAACAGTTAGGATGTTTGATGAGCCTGAAAGTTCACTTTTTGAGCAGCCACCTCGATTACTTCCCGGAAAATTTAGGAGATGTTAGTGAGGAGCAAGGTGAGCGTTTTCACCAGGACGTTAAAGTGATGGAAAAACGTTACCAGGGCCGCTGGAATACCAACATGATGGGGGATTACTGTTGGTCACTTCACCGGGAAGTTCAGCAAGCTATTCATCGCAGGAAAAGCTACACAAGAAGCTTCAAGGAAAAAAGGGAAAGAAAATATAAACCAATTCCAGTTGACAAGTGAACCTTGTATCATCACATAAAATTACTATTCCAAGTATTTTACTGTAAATACAAACCATTTTTACGATTCTACAGTGTTTCATTGGTTTCCCTATATACTGTAAAAGGGTATTAGACTATATAATAAAATACATTTTGCTTGGAAACTAAGGGTGATACATAAAAACTATGAGCAGATTTGGATTCAGCACATAAAAATCTATCAAGATCAGCTATTAAAATTAAAAAAGTTTTCAAAAAGGTTTTTTTTGTTGGCCTGTGTTATTTGAAATTCGTTAAATAGTTAAGATAGTTCTAATGCATGATGTGACTGCATGTAATTGATAAGGCACTTTATTCTGTTTTTATTATTATCTCATTTCAGTGTACTTATTGTTGGCTGTCTTGATAAAATAAATATAGAAAAGATAAACTGGATATTTCAAATAATAACTAACAATTGCAAACCTATTATTGTTATTTCTTACAGCTATCTATTTAATACTATAATTGTTTTAAAAATTTAATTTATATTAAAATTCATTCTTTTACTTCATTTAAATTATGTAGTATTACCTATCTAAATATTTTATCTTATTTGAACTTTCTAAATTATATAATAATTTTGTGGTACTTTAAATTAAATCTATTGAATAGAACACTTTTTTTATGGATTTTGCACATATTTTATTTTAATTCAGAATGTTCACAATCTGGTCAGTGACCCCCTTTATGTAGAGAAGGACAGCAGGTTGACGCTCTACTGTTGCTGGTTTGGCGCGGCCTCTGTAACGCAGTCTTGGTACTCGCAACTTGTTATCTTGTAGTACTCGCTTGACATGCTGAAGCTCAGCAGTCAGGATGTTGTTGGTCACAGATGCCGCGAGCTCTCTGAAACAAAGATTTCCCTACGGTAGCAAACTCTAAAGGATGGTGGTGAGAGTCACCATTTAAATATCTATCTGTATGAGTTGCATTTCTATACACTGTATGACTAAGGGTTTGATTTGGATTTTTGCTTACTTGAATATCTAGGAAGGCTTTTTTATTGTCTGTCTCTAATTCCATAGTAAATTGTATGTTGGGATGTATGGAATTGAGGTGACTTAATCTTTAAGTATGGACGTGGAGTCTCACTGGCTACTTACAGTCTTACTTATAAAAATCTAATAATCAACATCTTAGACGCTAATTAACTAATTACTAATTAACGAGTTAATCAATGTTTAACAATGTTTTACTCATAAACGTTCATTAGGGGTTACTTATTTAATCAATGCTTAAATGACACAATTTATATTTTACTCTGCCAACACTAAGCTATAATCAGGTTAAAATGGCATAAAGCCGTTGTGCCAAGCCAGAAACATGAAAATAAGAAATAAAGAAACGACAAATTAACATCAAATTCATAACATGTATTTTTATTTATATTGACTTTCATTCTTGTGGTTGTGTTCGTTTGTTGGTTGTAAGATACGGTTATTCCTCGTGATAAAATTGAATTAATAATGGAACATCAAGCAGAATTGAAATCTATCAAAAAACGGGTTCGATCTTCAAACTGGGATGAAGAAGAAAAGGTATTGTCGTATTAAATTTACTTTTATTTGTAAGTGTGATTAATTCTTACTCTGAGTGATAAAAATGGATCGAAATATCTATTCAAACTTTTGTAGTAGATATTTTAATGTAGGGACTTTTTGCAGAAACTATTACGGCAACTTATCTTGGATAAAATAGATATTATAGAGAAAAAAGAATGCTCTACAAATACAAACGCACTAAAGAAAGCTACTTGGCAAGAAATATTATGCAGGTAAAACTTACTAAATTTTGTTGTATGTGATAACAATATTACTTAAAATATAAATGTTATTAATATTTTTCTACAGTTTCAACACTCTGAACAATAAAAAAAGGTACTTGACACAATTGATAACACAATGGCGAAATACTAAAGGCCAGGTTAAAGGTAGAGAGTCTGAGTATAGACGCGCCAGGTTATTGACAGGTGGAGGACCTCCACCACCAAGTCCTCCACCAGAAGATCGTGAAATTCTGCAAATCATACCAAATGAGTTTGTAGTTGATAGCAATTGCTTTGATAGTGACAGTATATTTATAAAAACAATGAAAAAGGTGGGTTTATATTATGTACTTATTAAGCTAAATATATCAATAACAATGCTGGTAGGCTTTCTTCTTCTTCTTTCTTTCATTAAGCCCAGATAACATTTGTCATTTTTGTAATTATTTTGCTATTAAATATTTCTATTTTGTTTATAATTAATTTTGAAAGAACATCTAAATGGTTTGGTTACACAGTATGATTGATGATTGGTCTAGCATATATAAAGAAAATGTTTTTATTGCAGTCACAGATATCAGAATCTGAAGTCGCACTAATACCAACCGTGGCTGATAAAATAATAGATACGGAATCTGCTCAGGTATTGTTTTAAATTTATAACATTAGGAATGGAATTTTAATAATGAAATATCATTTACCATGCACTTATTGATTTTACAGTTATCAAATCCTTAAACAGACATTAAAGAAAAAGTGGTGAGTTCCCCGTCCTTACAATCAACACCACTAGTATCAACATTTGACACTTTGCTAAGGAACAAAAATATCAAAAGAAAATTATATAAGCCTTTGAAAAATCAAAATAAAATGGTAAGAACAGTCATAGGTAACACTATGTATTGAATTTGTCAAATGAAACATTCAATAGTTTTCTTCAATTTTATTGTTTTTTTTACAGATAGATAATGATTATGAACAACAGCTTTTCTTACTGGCAAAAAGATCTAAAGAAAATCAAGAACGAAGGGAGGAAGAAATACATAAAAAAAGAATGATAATTTTAGATTTAGAACACAAGTACTGGGAAAAAAAAATAAAGAAGATAGAATAATCTTTCTTAAATATTTTTTATTAAAAGTAATTTTCAATAAATATATTTCTGTTTATATTTGTTACACTACTAGAATCCAGTTCAATATCTTCAGTGTCTTCATCCTGGTCTCTATAAGTTGAATCTGCAAAAAAATCCAAGGTCATTATAGTAGATCCGTAATTTGTCAGGTAAAACTGAGTAATATTTTATTAATACCTACCATAATCTATAGAGTCTCTAAATTCTATTGCTAAATTGTGCAACACTGCACATGCTATAATACACTCGAGAGCAATGAATCCGGGTCACTTAAAGAATGTTAAAAATCTCGGAAACTAAAAATTATAGGTTAATGCAATAAATTGTATTTAATAGACAATGTAATACTCCTTAAATGAAAGTAAAAAAAATATGAGTCACCATACATTTTATTAACACAAAATTACATAAAGAAAAAAACTGCTGATCTCTCCTTAAAACAAAAATAGGAAACATGAAATGTTTGAACTTTATTACGATTTTCTTGAATTTTAATACTTCGTATTGCCTCCTCGTGCTTCCATTACTGCGTTTACGCGGTTTGGCATGCTGTACACCAAGTTCCTTATACGATTTTGGGGAATATTCTCCCATTCCTCTGTGAGAGCAATTTTGAGCTCACGAAGCGTGATTGGGGGAGGGTTTCGTTGTTTTACGCATCTGCCTAGCTCGTCCCAAGCATGCTCGATCGGGTTGATATCCGGGCTGCGCGCTGGCCACTCCATACTAGTAATGTTCATCTCTTGAAGGTAGTCATTCACAATCCTACCTGTATGAGGTCGGGCATTGTCATGCATAAATATAGCATCCTCACCTAAATTGACCATAAATGGACCAACGTGATCATTGAGGATTTCTTCCACATATCTTACGCTAGTTAAAGAGCCGTTTTCTATGATCACCAGCTCTGTGCGACTTTCAGAAGAAATTCCGGCCCACACAAGTACAGACCCACCACCGTAGGCTACTTTTTCTTCGATGCATGCTTGCTTGAATCTTTCCCCTGGTCTTCGATACACTCTGTGTCTTCCATCGTGCTTGTAGAGCATAAATTTTGATTAGTCGGAGAACATAACTTTTGACCAATCTTCAATACTCCAATTTAAGTGGCTCTGGGCATATCTTAGTCTTGAAATACGATGCCCACGCTCCAGTTTAGGGCCGTTTGCAGGTCTAAGGGGTTTTAAGTTAGATTCAGCAAGCCGACGTCTTACTGTCCATGCACTTGGGTTACTTCCTCCGAGGCGTCGAAACTGATTGGTGAGTTCAGTTCCTGTGAGAAAGCGATTTCGAAGCATGGTGTTCACCAAGTATCGCTCTTCTCGTGCTGTGGTACACCTGGTTCTGCCCGTTCCTGGTCTGCGTAGGTTAGAACCAGTTTCTTCGTAACGTCGGAGAACTCTTTGTACTGTTGACAGCGACACACCGACAGTCCTGGCTGTATCGCGCTGACTCCGGCCGGTTTCCAGCATTGTAAGTATTCTGGTGCATTCTTCAGGCGTAAGCGACATAATTTCAGCTTGAATAATGAATATAGAGCACTATCAACATGGTTTATGTACCCACATAAATGACAGATTACAAACAAAAGCAAAAGCAAATGCTGTAATTTCGTAGTTCCATCTTCGAAAGTGGCCCTTTTTCAAATTTGATTTTTTTATGATATAACTTTACAATAACTAAGAAGTTTTAATACCTTCATTTAAGGAGTATTACATTGTCTATTAAATACAATTTATTGCATTAACCTAGCATTTTTAGTTTCCGAGATTTTTAGGATTCTTTAAGTGACCCGGATTCATTGCTCTCGAGTGTAATAGTTTTGATTGTACTAAGAGATCCCCTCATTACTTTCTGCAATATTCTAAATCGTTGTTTTAATACACCAAAACATCTTTCTATAACATTTCTTGTGCGAATGTGGCTATTATTATAACGCTGCTCGGAATCAGTTCTTGGTCTCAGAACTGGGGTAAGTAAATATGGTGTACATGGGTAACCACTGTCACCAATGAGTTTCCCCTTAAATTCATTCCGTTCAAATCTAATTTTTATTGAGCTTTCACGCCAAATTCTTGCATCATGAGTACTACCTCTCCAGTGGGAAACAATATCACAAATCTTTAGATCTGCATTACACACAATCTGAAAATTAAATATTACTTTCTTAATGAGAATTTACAGGTATGTTTTGGATACAACAATAATAGACAAGAAGGTATTTTCCTACTACATTTCTATTACAAAATTATATTGATCTCTACACATATGTCAAACCAGGGTCATTGTGTTAAATACAAATAATTTATATTTCATACACACAACTTACTTGAACATTTATTGAGTATTGACCTTTGCGGTTAACATAGTACTGACCAGCATCTCCTCCAACGTTTCTTATTTTAACATGTGTGCAATCTATTGCTCCATTAACATGTGGAAACCCACAAATTGATTGAAATTTTCTAATTGCTTTGGTCTCTTCTCTTATACTTGAAGGCATTTTAATATACAAGGTCATTATATAAACACCATCCAAATTTATAAATGATATTCTTTGAAGAGAGTTACGAAACAAGATTTTTTTCTTTTAATATCACTCAGTACTAAAATATTAAGTTAAGGCTATACAAAGTTATCCGAGGAAAACTACCGATTTACTGTCACAATCACGCTACGCACGGTGTTGGAGCAGATGATTACACAACCCCCGCCCCTCCCCCCGTATTTCATTGATACATTACGCTGCGCACGGTGTTGTAGCAGATGACTACATGACCTCCCCCACCCCCCCGCCGCCGCCGCCGCTCCCGCTCCCCGCTCTCGCATATTTCATTAATACATAACAATAATTGTCATAAGTTCCAAATTTTTCCTTCATACTTGATCGGGCTTAGGACCGTCAAATTGCAGAAGGTATGAGTTGTTTTCTAATAACAGATAAAAACTTTGAACGTAAAAGTAAACCATACTTTTTGCAATAAGGCGTATTTAAAAAATCTGGAACAACTTAGGTACAAAAATTGGTTGGAGTATAGCAATGGCTGTGCAAGGCGTCTAGAACTTAAGATTTTTTTTGTCTCACTGAAACATACAAAACTAAGAGAACTATTAACAACAGAAACTAAAAAAACACAGGAATCGCATACGCAATACGAAAATCGGTATTAAAAAGCAATAAATTCACTGATAACACATTTCAATACTTTTCCTAGTCCTAAACATTAACATCGCTCATTTAATACTAATCCGAAGCCGGATGAAAAATAGAAAGAGTAAAATTATTATTAGATTTTTTAATTTTTATGACTCACCCGGATTGCGAAAGGTCGTGGGTTCGAATCCCACCTTAGGGCTCGGAGACGTAGTTGTTTTTTCATACGTATTTTATATCTTATAGAAATATTGCATCATGAATGCAAAAAATTAAATAAAAAGCACATAATTATAGCTGGTTCCATCTTAATCGATTGTTTAATATTTGTAAAAATATTACTTTCGATGTTGAACTCATAATAGAAGTTGAAATACGTTTGTAAAATTCGACACGTTTGCCAGCGTCTCGGTAGCTCAGTGGTCAGAGCACTTGCCCGGATTGCGAAAGGTCGTGGGTTCGAATCCTACCTGAGGGCTCGGAGGCGTAGTTGTTTTTTACACACGTATTTTATATCTCATAGAAAATATTGCATTGCGAATGCAAAATAATTAAATTAAAAACATATTTTTTGAAGCCTAAACGCCCTGCACACCTTTGCTATACTCAAACCCAATAATAAATAAAAGAACCAATCATAATACACTTACATAAAGTTTGAAAACAATCGTTTTAAGAGTACTTCATTAACTGTTCAAAATGTAGACCATTTCTCTCCAAACAGAGTCTTGCACGTTTACAAACATTGTCTTTAATTTTATTAAGCACTACAGTGTCATTTTTCACTTCGTCAAATGCACGGATTATTTTTATTTTTAAGTCCTCGAGGCTTTGGGCCTCCTCCACATAAACCCGCCGTTTAATTTCGCCCCACAAAAAAAAGTCACAAGGCGTGAGGTCTGGTGATCGGGGCGGCCATGGGACGGGGCCTCCACGACCGATCCAGCGATCACCATGTTCGGTGTTTAAATAATCGCGAACTGCGGCCGCATAATGAGGTGGTGCTCCGTCTTGTTGGAAATAAAACACGCGATTTTGAATAAGCGCGAGTGGTACTTCGTCCATAAAGTCGGATATTACAGTGCGTAACATATCAAGATACGTGCTTCCGGTCAACCGCCCTTCAATAAAGAACGGCCCCAGTACTTGGTTACCGATAATACCCGCCCACACATTTGCACTAAAACGCACTTGATGATGGTTCTCCCTTATCACGTGCGGGTTCCGGAACGACCACCAATGCTCGTTGTGTTGGTTATACAGTCCCACGCGAGTGAATAAAGATTCATCAGTCCATAAAATAACAGCACCAGGATGTTCAATCAGCCACTCACAAAAGGCACGGCGAGGCACGGCATCTGCTTCACCTAAAGACTGCACTTTCTGATAGTGATAAGGATGCATGGTTGCGGCGTTAAGTAATTTCCACACCGCGGGTTGACTTACGCCGAACCGTCTTGCTGCGTCATTCGTACTTGCTCTGGGATTTCGATCAAAGAAATCAAAGATTTCGTCTTCGATTTCAATTGCAAGTCTCCTTCTACCACCTCCTCGAGCGTGTGATGGCGTCGTAAATTGTCCGTGGTCAAGTAAGCGTTGATTCGCAGCTAAAATGGTTTGACGATTCGGTGTTGTAGCATTTACGAAACCACTATTTCGAAGACGAGGAAGACTTTCAGCTTCGTACAGTGCACAGGCACCGTTTAAGCTTTCTCCACTTAAAATATAGCACCGTACCATCTCGTAATACTCGCGATTTGAATACATTTTGTTAGGTAGGTATTTATGTGATGTAAGCTCGCGGGAGCACAAGACGTACGTCGCGGGAGGTTCCCGCGTGACTGATTTCATTGCACAGGTGTCGCCACAACTAGGGTTGCCACCCGTACGAAAATACTTTATTTCGAATGATTTGATTTTTTTGGGATTTTGAAAATTTTAGTAGTACAGCTCGACAATAAAGAGTTGACAAAAAATATTCCGCAACTAATGTACACTTTTTGTTGGCAACACTTCCTTATCTGTCAAAACTGTCAAGAGGTTGACTAATTTTTTGCTTAGTTAAGAAGTCAATTGTTATTCTAGTGTGTTTTACGTGATATTTCTTTATCCTGGGTTTCATCATGAACAAAACCTACCGTATCGGTTCTCGCACAGAACAGAACTCTCTCTCGGAACAGATAGTGAATATGTTACACCGAAAAAATGTTTAAAAGAAATGATAGGTCAAAAAGAAAAATAAACGATTGCAGTAAAGTATAAAAGTACAATATAATGGAAAATGAAAATTGTGTGGAATTACAATTGCTTCAGTATAGGAGTAGGACAAGTAAGAAGACAAATTTTCTTTTTCTGTGTGTGTGTGTGAATTGATATGGTTGCATTAAATATCCAAACTAAACTATGCTATGCTAGACTGTAAAGATGCTGTGTTTGCAATTGTTAAATAGAAATACTAATTTGATACAAACTGCAAAAAGCAATAAAAAATATGCTTTTAAACATAATGATAAAGGAAAATAAATTGTACTTTATTTTCATTCTATGTACTTTTTTTTCTTACCTATAATAACCAGTGTACTTTAACTACAAAAATAAAAGGTGGCAACCCTAGCCACAACCTGCGCGCGCAGCCACGATCGCGGCTCGCCGCATGCGCTTCGAGTATTTAAATTGAGTAAGTCATTGTTCTAACTTTTTGCAAGTTATAAAAACATCGACTTCAAAGTTATTACGGTTTTCGGCAAAAACAAACAATATTTTATTTCCCTTCATTGTTCTAATAGAAATAGTAGTATTTATAAGGCTATTGAATTATTGATTTTTATTTTTTTCTTTTATGAAATAATCAAAATTTACTATTTCAACGTAACATAACAAATTTACGGTAAACATTATTATTTTAATTTTATACAACTGTCCGTTTTGCAATAAATGGAAAAAAAATATTGATTATTTTTCCTCTTTTAAACAAACAGGCAACAGTATTTTTTTAATTATTTAGCAAGAAATGGTTTAATGCGAAACAAATTCAAATAATTAACAAATTTAAATTGTTAGAATGACATTAATTAATACAAATAAATGAATCGTGGTCAAAAAGTGCACTACACATGTGGACTTATACTGCAGGCAACCGTATTATTGGACTTTTCATTCTTTTTCGAGGTCCAGTTTCAAAACGGTAAGTTGTATAAAAAAATTGTTCAAACAAAAGTCGTTGACAAAATCCTAAGGAACAACTTTTACATTTACATTTTTGCA
The DNA here is from genome assembly GCA_927399485.1 of Calamotropha paludella. Classification (NCBI taxonomy): domain Eukaryota; kingdom Metazoa; phylum Arthropoda; class Insecta; order Lepidoptera; family Crambidae; genus Calamotropha; species Calamotropha paludella. Next base: position 4,398,099 of record OV656822.1, read on the forward strand.
ATAAAAATGTATTTTCAAGGTGAAAAATAAAAAAACACCGTTTGACGACTTTGGCGCCACCTACTGTGTGCATTTGTTGGTGTACGGGATTGCAGCAATGACATTTTTTGTAGATTTTGACGTCCTCTACATTTTATAATCAATCGATTTTTCTGTGAAATGCATACATTCCGAGAAAAATGCATTTCAAATTTTTTTGGCTCGTTTTTGGAGTTTGCAAAAAGACGCACCAAGATGGCGCGTGGCCACCTTCAAGGTAGATAACTAACACCATTTTACAGCAAATAAAACAACTTTCACCCATTCGGCAATTTTCTCACTCAAACGATTTTTTCTTCGACAGATTGACTTTCTAACAACTCAATTTTGGAAAAAGAAAGTTACGTCGTTCTTTCTTACTGTACCTCGGCATCAACACCCCGCGACCCCACCCCGCTGTTTCATTCAAAACATTTCGGCCGTGTTTGACCTTTCGGGCGACCTTTCTTTTGACCAGTAACCAGCTGTTGTAATAATTCGCTCGGACAAAATAATATTTTTGCGGAAATTTTACCTACCAATTTTTTTTCATAAATGAAGTGTTTGAATGATATCTAATGCCTAGAAAAAATTTGGATGGTGTTTATAAAATAACCTTGTATGTGGAACTTTTTGAGGCCAATGCAATAGCAACTCTTTTACAAATTCTTGATAAGGTCTGCTGGCTCATACCGTGGATCTCAGCACAGTCTTCTTGAATCTACAAATTTTAATTATATTAGTTACTATTTTTTTATAAAACTGATAGTTTATTATAAGAAATACAGTATATAGATACTAACTTCGTGGCGACCCCAGTACCTAATAACGGCCATAACCTGCAATTCCACGGGTATACTGCCGCTATTATTTTTATTATTTTTATTGGTTATTATTTTTTTCATATTTTCTTTGCTAAATCTGTAACGATTTTTGAAATCGTTTTCACTCAAATCATCCATAGGATTTGCTCTTGCACTATACACTTTTGACCGTCTACCAATATTCCTGAAATTCCTTATTTCGTTTATGTCATTGCGAAGTGTTTGTAACACATTATTATTTTCAAATAAGTCCATTATTTTTAAGCAGAACAAACTTTATTAAATTGTTCTTCAAGCTGCAAAATACGAAATGAAAATAAAGGAACGAAACGAAGACAGAAAACAAACACTGAAATCAAAATCAGTTGGTTCTTTAAAGTTCCGCCATTTTTTTTTGTTAATCAGCCTTTAAACAACGGTGTGACGGTGTTTAACTTGACAGTTATTTAAGAGATTGTTAAGACGTTAATTAACTCTAATAACCGTTTATAAGTAAAAATATTTTTTAAAAGACTGTTAAATAATGTTTAAATTTTAATGAACGTTTATAAGTAAGACTGTTAATGTTTACTTTTTTATAGTTTCATCTATTTCCCCGCGCTCCCCGCGATTTAGCGGCTCAGTAGCTTTTGTTTTAAATGCCAAATTACTAACGAGGGAGGAGGTTGCGTCGTCCGGTGAATATCACGTGAGTAATAACCATCAAAAAATTGACTGGAGCCTGTCAGGCTACACGTCCATTGTTGTCATATAATATATTTTATAAGGGCGATTATGTTTGTTTCAGATTTTGTAGTACAAAATGTCAAAAATAAATAATGCCGGTAATTCTAAATCAAAACGACTATCTACGGGTTCTGTTTAAGGCCCTGCGCGAAAAATTTTTCGTGCCGCAGATCCAACTTTCGAACAAGAAGTGATTGAGTTGTTAGCTTCGGATCAGTCTATTCGGATAGTTAGTGACAAGCAACTATTACTAAGGCAAAATAGGTATAAATGGGCAAAGACGCAGCCTTCGGCTAGAATACGTACCCAACAACATAATATTATAACATCTCGTGCTGGTTCTTCAAAATTGAATCCTGAGGATGGTAAAGGTCACTACAGTATTTGGAATAAGCTTTTTGATGAAGAGATAATCCAGTGCATTCTAACTTGGACCAATCTTAGAATTTCTAGTTACAGAACCAAGTTTGTCCGTCATAACAGACCAGAATTGAATGATAAAGCATCAAAAAAATATTGGAAAAAGAAAAAAGAAGCTTTTCAAGCTTTGGTAGCTACAAATCCTGGAGCAGAATCGATAATAACTTTACACGAGCATCCCGGTCGCCCACGGCTGGAAAATGAAGACAATTTAATAAAAACTATTACCGAAATCGCCATGTATGGAAGTTCAGTGGATGAGAAACGTAGAAGCGAGATTATTCGTTCTTGTCGCACGTTGGATGACCTACACAAAAAACTAACTTGTGTAGGTTTTGAGATTTCCCGCTCAGCTACATATATAAGACTCATACCTCGCAAATCCAGATCATTGGAGGGCAAAAGACATGTTAAAACAGCTCCCGTGCGTTTGATTCGAGCTCAAGAAGATCATCATAAGTCTCACCCAGATACTGCGTTCTGCCTCGCTTCCATCCAAAGACTGGAATGTCTTGCATCTCTGCTTGGAGATGATTCAGCTTTTATATCTCAGGACGACAAAGCAAGGGTACCAATCGGCCTAACTGCTGCTAACAAGCAAGCACCTTTCATGATGCATATGGACTACTTAGTCCGCCTACCAGACCATACCTTCGTTGTCGGACCCGGACACAAGTTGATCCCAAGTGTCTATGCCGGATGCCGAGTTAATGAAACAAAGCCGATTGGCCAGCCTGACGGATTGTCCTATAGCGGCCCAACATACATAGCAATTAGGAGTGGAAAAGTCACCAGCTTGCAGGATTAATAATTCCACACGATAAATTTGGCAGTCATCTCGATACCTAGCGGCGCACTACAGACGTCGATTTAGAGAAAAAGAATTTTAAATGTGCTGAGGAAACGCTTGCTAACGTTTGGAACGAGATGGTCATAGACGGGGAAAGCGTAGTGGCAGAGTATATCTGTCCAGATAAACCAGATCCGGAGATTGGCACCCATCCTGTACCTGAATGGAGCCTAAGCCTAAGCACGTTATGGAGTCTCAATATATGTTACAGATTTCCAAATGCTCAGATCTGGCTTGCTGCACAATGTCACGTAGCAAATTACGCAAGATCCTCCCTGATGGATTTATGCCGCCACCCCTGCTGCTTACATCAAATCTGGAAGCAGCGCCTCCTTTAAAAGAGGACGCCAGCTTCTGTCCTCTTTACCTTCAGTTAGCACTGAAAGTGGAAGTACCTCTTGGACATTTTAAGAAACTTCCATATGACTTCTACTGTCCTACGTTACAAGGCGAGCTAATAGAAAGATGCTGTTCGAAATGTGGTACTGACTTTACTTCAAAAACCTCCATGAAGAAGCACAAAAAGAATATGAAAGATTATGTACACGGTTCCCCGGATCAGGTATTGTTTTACATAGGTACAAAAAAGTATTTTAGCGATAAAGTGCTTATAGTCTTTTTTTTGTTTCAGTGTTTAATGGAACAGGAAACTGGAGGTCCTGCGGCCCCTCGTCGTAGTGCTCGAATCTTGGGACGGCGAGGAATAGAAGTCCTTCAACAGTTGCATGACGGCGTAACGGGACAGGCACTCGACGTTGAGTGGGTTGAAGACGTGGATGAATCGAGCCAAAACGAATATCGGGAGGATACGGAGATATTACCCGTGATCCAGAATTTAAAAGAATGCGTGAAAACTCCGTGTGAGTTATCCAAAGAAAAGTAAAAAATAGGGAATAATAATATACAGGGCGTCCCAAAAAATAGTGTCAAGCGTAATTCCAGAGTTAGAGCACCTCTTGGAGTACCCGAATCACCCCCATGTATGTTCCGCGATTATTCGTAGTTTTCGAGTAATAATTTTTTTTCTGACTTTTTGAACATTTTGATCCAAAGAACTTAAAAATTTTAAATAAAAAAAAGTAGAACATATTTTAATGTTTTTCTTTTTGCCACTGAATCATCTTTAGTGCTTCTTTTATGTCTAAAATAATCAGCTTCGTAACTTTAGTGGAAATTTAGAAAACAGTAGTGTAAAGTCAAAATTTGAATGTTAGTGAATAATTACTTAAAAATTCATCTTTAAATTAAAAATCTAAACAGGCGAATTCATGGTTTCTAAGTATGTGTAAAAACTTCTCTAGACTCTCTGCTTTAATAACCATTTAAAAAAAGAAGTACTTAATAGGGCTACTTTGGCTTAAATCGGCCATCAGAGACAGCAAGGTGAAAATTTCATAAAACTCGACTTCTGAATATATTTTTTTTTTAATTCCAATTATTTATTAATAAACCAAAAATGATTGTAAAAAAGCTAAAAATTTATTATTTGAAGGTCAAAAATAACTGTTCCTACTGCCATCTTTAATAACCTTTGAAGGTTTATTATAACTTAATAAATGAAACAAAACATTATTTTCAAAGTATTTATTATTCGATCGCTTAAAGAAAGTTTTCAAAATGACGACCTTCGTGCTCAATACATATTCTACATCGTCTAAAAAAGTTTTCTTTTAAATTTATAAATGCAATTCTGTTGTTTTTTATTGTTTCTTCCGCTTGTCTTAATTTTGTTCTTAACACTGTGACGTTTGTAATGTCCTTGGCGTATACTAATTCCTTGTAGTATCCCCAGACGAAAAAATCTATGGGGTTCAAGACGGGGGACCGTGGCGGCCACGCAATGGGCCCTCCACGACCGATCCATCTGCCTGGAAATGTTTCAGACAAATGTTGTCTAACATTTCTAGCAAAATGGCATGGAGCGCCGTCGTTTTGAAAAATCATATTTCTCCGCGTTAATAGGTCTAATAAGACTAATAAGACGCCGAGATCACGTCGTAGAAATTGCAAGTAGGCCTCGCTGTTCAGTCGGTCCGGTAGTTCGAACGGACTAATCAGCTGTCCGTTTAGGATGCCTGACCACAAATTGATACTAAATTGTTCTTGGAAATCAGATTCCCTTGTGAGGTGTAGATTTTCAATACTCCACGAATGGTAGTTATGCGCATTAAGCACCCCACATCGCTTAAAATGTGATTCATCAGTCCATAGAATATTTTTAAAGAAATTTTCGTTTTCAGCTTGTCTCCGTAACATTTCCTGACAAAATGCCACAATTCTCGGGTAGTCTGCGGGCTTGAGCTGCTGAACTTTCTGGATGTGATATGGGTGGAAACGCTCTTGATGAAGAGCTTGATTCGATGTGCTTGTGATTTCGGAATTCCGATTCGACGTTCTATTGTTCTTACACTAACTGATGGATCTCTCACCACTTCTTCGACCACTGATTGGACAGTATCTGGGTCACTCATTTCAGATGGGCGCCCCGATCTTCTACCTGGTAGGCGTCCTTCCATGTACGAGTTATGTACTCATGCGATGATCAGGCCAAGTTTCAGGCTGAGGTCCACCTCCATTTTGTACTTGCTGCCGGAACAACCTGGCTGCTTCAGAAGCATTTCCTCTTGCATATCCATAAAAGTAATGCATAAGAGCATATTCTTGCGATGAAAAAGACATCACAAAATGAAGAGCTTGAAAAGTCCGTTAAGAATGCCAAATTTGTCAAAATCCCGTATTCACACAAAACCAAATCGTAATCGCACTCAAGGTCCGTAAAGAAAGCAAAGTTCGTCAAATAATCACAAATGAGCGTATCGTACGTAAGGCGCAAACAAAAGCAGGCAAACGACTAGCGCCAGAACACAATAGGCGCTCGGACTACACCCCCCGCCTCATCCCCTTGTCACAAAGAATAGCATTCCTCAGTTGCAGTTATCCATTTCGCCAATGAGAGTGAGAGAGATAGCAATAATGCGGTCTCTTTCATATCCTCTCACTCGGGCAATTTTTTAGCAGGTAAGTACTGCAACACTACAACCGATGTGATCCGCGAAAAAAATATTTAAATATTGGTTTAATTTTTGCTAAATTGTAATTAATCTGAACCTTAGAAATTATAAAAAGACCAGATATTTTTTTTTATCATCTGATAGGAATTAGGTAAATTTTATGAAATTTTCACCTCGCTGTCTTTGATGGCCAATTTAAGCCAAAGTAGCCCTATTAAGTACTTCTTTTTTTAAATGGTTATTAAAGCAGAGAGTCTAGAGAAGTTTTTACACATACTTAGAAACCATGAATTCGCCTGTTTAGATTTTTAATTTAAAGATGAATTTTTAAGTAATTATTCACTAACATTCAAATTTTGACTTTACACTACTGTTTTCTAAATTTTCACTAAAGTTACGAAGCTGATTATTTTAGACATAAAAGAAGCACTAAAGATGATTCAGTGGCAAAAAGAAAAACATTCAAATATGTTCTACTTTTTTTTATTTAAAATTTTTAAGTTCTTTGGATCAAAATGTTCAAAAAGTCAGAAAAAAAATTATTACTCGAAAACTACGAATAATCGCGGAACATACATGGGGGTGATTCGGGTACTCCAAGAGGTGCTTTAACTCTGGACTTACGCTTGACACAATTTTTTGGGACGCCCTGTATAATATTATTATTCCCTATTTTTTACTTTTATATTATATCAATGATTATTGCCTAAGTAAAAATAATAAAAGGTGATTCTATAACCAAGTGTTTTAATCATATAATACCCTATTTTTCTCAAATCTGCAATGTTTTAATTTTGTCAAACTGGTAATGACGTCAATTTTGGGAGAAGGGGGGGGGGTCATTAAGAAATGACGATAGGATGATTGTAGGGGGGGGGGTCTAAAATCTGAAAAAATCGATGACGTAATTTATGGACGACCCCTAAGTCGCGTTTAATCACGTGGTCAGTCGTCATCGTTATCGCAAGTTGGTAGACAATGTTAAAATTCGTAACGAAACCATAAACCAACGAATTGTTATCGACGGTTATCCCATACAAATGCGTAGACAAGCAGCACTTTCAGCGTTCGTCTTCGCTGCGATCGCGATCTTCAAAAAAGATAACGAAACGAATGTTAGGACGCTGTAGTTATCGCTACAATATGGCCGATTTCATTCATCAGCTGTGATTGACTAGAGTTAGAGAATTTTAAAGATAGGCATTTAATTACAAATTAAAAGTATTTATAATGCTTTCGTTGCGTTTATTGTGGGCTGCACATAACGAGAACACCTGGGAGAGGCGCACAAAAGCGATAAAGAAGACGACGGCAATTGGAAACAATCGAGGAAATGCCAGAATTGTTATTTACCCAACATTTTAGGATTAACAAAGCTACATTTAAGAAGTTGTGCAACGACCTAAAAGATCATGCCAGGTTAAAAGGTTCCACTGAAATACCCCTGGAAATAAAGGTAAGAATTTTACATTTATTGACAATTTTATTTATTAAAATGCAGGCAACTATTATAGGTACTTGTACTAATTAAGTTGTTGGGTAAACAAACTTTGTTTTTACACTTAATTACTTACTTACTACACTCGAGAGCAATGAATCCGGGTCACTTAAAGAATCCTAAAAATCTCGGAAACTAAAAATGCTAGGTTAATGCAATAAATTGTATTTAATAGACAATGTAATACTCCTTAAATGAAGGTGTTAAAACTTCTTAGTTATTGACTGTACCCACATTGCAATTGTGAGACCTGATGAGGAAGAACATATATTTTTAATAGAAAAGGATATCATTCCTTAAATGTTCAAATGGTAAGTAGCTAGAAAATAATCATGATTATATGAAGTAGTAGTAGTACAAGAAGTATAAAAATATGATTAAGTATCTATGTTTCTTATCACTTCCTATCCTTTCCAAACAATTTGATTCTTTGTGAGTGATAACTATTTTATTTGATTTTCTTTTCAGATATGTGATTATGACTTAAGGATTGTAAATGTGAATTCAAAATTTGGTGGAGCTACACATGACTCTCACATATGGTCTGCGAGTCACGTGGAGACATACATGAAAAGCCTTCACGAAATTGGTGAAATGTTTGGTTATTAGCAGTGGTCGGAGTAGGTATATTGATTTTAGATACTTGCGTCATGATATCATAACATGGACATGCATTTCTTCCGGAATGTACCGGAGTTTCCAAAAATTTGGTAAATAGAGTAATAAAATAAAAAACCATATGTAAGCAAACAAAATTGTTTATTGTGAATACAAATAATCATTATTACAGTTTTATTAAAAACAATTATTTTTAATCCTCATCGGTTACAATTTCTACATTTTGATTTTCTGTCTCTATACAATTAAAATAAATAACTATAATTTTTTCAATATTTTCGATTTTTAAGCTATTTCTTTTAACATCTAAGATCCATTTGTAAGTGGAAAATGATCGTTCAACATCTGTAGATGTCAATGGAGCGAATTTGAAATAAAGTTTCTGATTATTTGCTACGCTTTTTTCAATACTCTCGCTGTATTCTCTAATTGTATCTAAATCTGGATTTCGTTCCATAACTGATTCTATTTTATTTTTTATATTCTCATTATTGCACTCGTTAAGCGTAGCCCTTACTTGATCAAATACTAAAAGTGAATCAGCTAGAGATAAATTTTGTTTTTGTAACTCTTTTAGGGCTAGTAGTATAATAGAGTAATTTTCTTCGATATATTTTAAATCATTTTCTAAATTTTGTTTTTCCAAAATGTTTTTTGCGTTTCGTATGGCTATAGCATCAGAACTGCTCAAGCAGGATAAAACTTCTTTTATTTTATCTAAATGTTGAGCGTAGTAAGATGTTGCCTGTAACCAAGTACCCCATCTGGTAATGACTGGTTGCGGAGGCAACGGTAAGTCAGGATATTTTTCTTTTAAAATGTTTACCCTACTAGGAGCCTTTAAAAATACTTTTTTAACATTTGATATAAGAATATCAATATCGTTGTATTCTGACCTTATCTGCTCACTTACACGATGAAGAGCGTGCGCCAAACATGTCACATGCTTCATTTCAGGTAAGTAATGTTTTAAATTTCGCCCTGCAGATAGCATGTACGCGACACTGTCAGTGCAAAGCATTAAAATATTGTCAACTTTCGCTTCAAAAGTGTTTTGCCATAAATTTTCTAGACATTGCAGTACAAATTGTGTTATTGTTTGTCCATTTACTGCTGTTAGCATTTTACAAGCAATCAAATAAGGCCGGCCTGCACTATTACTAGGATGCAATGGTTTTATTAGGAAATTGACTATGTATCGACCAAAAATGTCTGTTGTCTCATCCAGCGATATCCATAGTTTCTCATTTTTATTAATTTCATAAATCGAATTGATTTTATTCCTATAAAACTTCTCCAAATAAACTTTTCGTAACTGTGATTCGTCAACCACTTTACGATTGGTACAAACGCAACAACAAGTACTGCACATATATTTCTGAAAAAACTCTTTGAACGCTGGATTTTTCATTTGCGACCAAGGAATATTGCATAGAATCAGGAACTTAATGAGGTCGAAGTAAAATTCCTCTTGCGGTCTCTTAAATTTTCCTTGATGTACAGCGCCTTCAATGTGTTTGGTAATGTTGCCTCTATTCACAGCTTTCAAATGACTTTCACACTTTGTACAGTATATAGTGCCACTAGCGTTATCGTAAAGTAGCTCAGGATAGTGCAATAACCACTTTAGCACTGTTTCAGCCTTGACCTTTGCCATATTTATTTATATGTCACCTAAAACAATGATTTAAATTTACAATATATACATACACAACTGTAAAGTCGATAATGAAATTCTGTTTCATATAAAGTGATTTTTTTAACTGAAGCGGTGATAGCCCTGCGGTGTGCGTACCGGACTCTCATGCGCTATGATGATTGCTATAAAGTGATATTTTAACTGTTTCCAAGTTCTAAAACCTTCTTAAATAGTGAAAATAATTAAAACTTACCCGTACAAAAACAACTTCAAATGGGCCCAATCCAAGAGTAATAAATCGATGTCCGTAGTTATAAGCCAAATTCGTCGTTTTAAGTAGATTTCAGAAGACAGTACACAAGCCAGGGTCAAGTCAAGATATTCACAACACATAAAATAAGCGCACTCCACGAACCGAAATAAGTGAGTGAGCCACTTGGTCTGGATGTCGGTGCGAGCATTGTTTTCGAACAAACAGTCAATGAGTCATCCAGGATACTTGATTCTAATTGGTCAGATGCGTTGAGCATAGACATAAGAGGACAAAAGACCCTGTTTGCCGGATGTCGTGTGTTGAAATGAATATTATTATTATATCATTTTATAAATGAGAGCGAGTGAGAGGCACGCGTCCCTTCCACTCGGGCATGGTTAGCCCGCCTAAGAGCGAGAGAGACAGAGCGAGAGAGAGAGTGAGAGAGATAGGCATACACACCGGTTCATGTCTTGCGCTTCTATTTCGCTTAGGCGGTGATATATGAAATTCAGTGCGAGATTCTTTGTATAAATTAATGTTTTAAATATAATTCTTTGTATAAATAAATGTTTTAAATTGTTACTATTATTTCATCCTTCTTCCTACTATACGAATGAATATTCACATTAAAATTATTTTACCACTCAAAGTCGTTGTCACGTAAAACTTTCGCCCGTATATCGACTTTACAGGCAACCAATTTTTTTTACTATTAAATTCTGGCCATCTACGCCACTAGCAGCATAGCGTTGAGAGTATTGATACATTTTTAACTAGTTTCATGTAATAATTTCGATGTTTCGGTATTTTTATCATAATAATCCGGAAACTCGGAGGCGTATCCATATTAACATATACGTTTGATGTCAGTGACCTTAATTCAATATACCTACTCCGACCACTGGTTATTAGGTAAGACATTGTTCCTTACATTGTTAATAGTCAAACATCAGAAAAGAGCCTTATAGTAGTAATTGTACTTTTTTATGTGGCCATGACTTCAAAAACAACAATTCTGTATTATAACTGGGGGGTACCAACTCTATTAACAAAAATATAATTGCTTTTTTTCAGGTGACTCTGGTTATCCACAGCGGCCTTGGTTGATGACGCCTATATTAAATGCTGAAGCAGGATCCCAGGAAGAGATATACACTCGGCGTCATGTCCAAGCCAGATGTCACATTGAGGGCTGTTATGGATTACTTAAGGCTCGTTGGAGGTGTTTGCTTCGACACAGAGTTCTTCACTATCATCCTGTCATGGCTAGCAAAATCACCAATGCATGTTGTGTGCTGCACAACATCGCATTAGATGCTAGAATACCACCTCCTAGTGGTATGCCAGCCAGTGGTCTAGAAGGTAGTGAAGACCGTTCTGTAGAACATAGCACCTCCAATGAAGATAACCAAAACGAGTTAATCCGAGGCAGAGCTATGCGCAATGTCTTGGTAAGTAGAATGTAGGTGAATAAATAACCGATTATTAGGAATCCTAATCAAACTTTGAGCCACACAGTGTATCAGTAAGCAACACAGATAGATACCTCAATGGTGATTAACACCATCATCCTTCTCAGTTAGCTAACGTTGGGAATTTGTGATGAGACAACTTGCGGCATCTGTGACGAGAAACATCTGACTGCCGAGCTTTAACATGTCGAGCAAGCACTGAGAAAGATTGGAAGAATTCTAAAGCGTGCTCCTATTAATACTTCAAGCCGCCCAAGAAGATCAACTAATTCCTACCACCAGTCAAGTGCAACATACCCCTTCAAGCTGCAGGTGTCAACAAACTGGATTGTGACTGTAGGCTCTCCTACATCGGGCAAACAAAGAGAAGCATAGGCACTCGCGTTAGAGAACATGTAAAATAGGCGAGAAAACAAGCCTGCAGTGTGTGAACACGATTTTGAGGTACCCAACCACTACATCAAGTTATCGGCGGTTCTTTTCTTTCTCCCACCATAGGGCGATGTGATAAACTACACTGAATAAAATTACTATTACTGAATGAAGATTTTGAATAAAATTACTATTAACTAATATATTTTTTTAATTAACAGTCACTTAAAATACTCCATAAAATTTTAACCTTATATATTTTTACATGTGCTAAGTCTTACAGTTACAGCTGAAAACTGTCAGTCTCTTATCGCAGTCTTCAAATTTTGCAGTTGTAAACAAATAAATACCATGTTAGATAATTTTTAATAAAGTGTTTTTTTATATATTCAGTTCAATTCAATTCAAAAAGTTTATTGCAATCATGGTACATGGTTACAATGGTGGTATATAACATAAAGACAGTACCATAACATGAACACTGCTAGGGTATCGCAATTTAACTTAATCTAAAAAATTAAAAAACAATTTTAAAAAATTTCAATGAAAATGTAAAAACGAAACAAAACGAATTCTTTTGGGTATTAAACAAACATGGAGATTTAATAATAATTAAAAACATTAATAAAATAAAATACAAAAAACTCAAAGAGACAAACATTAAGTATTAAAATTGATATTGTGCCTAATTACACAATCATCTAATTATTTCAATACAGAGAGGCTAGGCCTAATTATGTTCATAAAACTCTTCCAAAGTGTAAAAGCTTTTATTTATTAGATATCTTTTTAGTAGTTTATAAATCTATCAATATTATTTATTAGTTTAAATTCTTGGGGGATTTTAATATAGACTTTTACAGCCATTGCGAAGGGACCAGAATGAATTAAATCTAATGGTTACGTTAACGTTGTCAAATCCCATAAATATATTTTAAGTAGTTGAGGAGCTCGTGGCGCAGTCGTTCGCGCGCTCGGACTGCGATTGTTGAGGTTAAGCAACTTTCGCAATGGTCGGTCACGGGATGGGTGACCATTTTACTATCTCGAGCTCTTCCGTGCTTCGGAAGGCAAGTTAAGCCGTTGGTCTGTAACGAGGCGCCATAGCTATATTGGCGACTCGTTGCTTTCATTGCGCTCTTCTCTGGCCAAATTTCATATTTTCTTTTCTCTTGGTTTCCTATTTTAAATTTACTGTCTGTCTCTTTTTATTTGTTTTGTTCGAAGTTTATTCTTACCAGAGTCAGCGCGTAGAGTGGTTGACTCACCGATAACAAATTATTTAAATATATTTATAGTGCAGAGCAGTTATAATAAGCTCACAAGTATAATAAGCTCATAAGCATAATTCACAAGTTTTCCTGTATATATATTCTGTACCACCAGTTCCTGTTTATAAGTCTATAAGTTTCTTTAAGGCACTATTGTAAGTAGCCCTACCTTTTATAATATGTTTTTAGTGATAAATGTGAAATTGTTTTTGTATTCAGTGTAATTTACCTTTTTTTATATAATTGTTTCAGTTGTGCCTTAATTTCATAAATACAAAACTTAAGTGACTTTGAGTGCTTTTATTTCTCCGGCTGCACCCCGTCACACTGGCGCCTCAACGTGTATAGAACACCACCATCCAGTCAACCAGTACCGGCGAACCGAACTATTTTTTGAAGATCGTTGTATGTTGTGTGTTTTTTTTTTATCTTTTTCCAAATTCTAAAAGGCTTAGTCGCCCCACACTATTTTATCGGCCATATTATTAACTTATCTCATCTCATCTCATCCCAATCCTCATTTTATTTATTTTATAGTAGTTGACAATACAACTACACCACTACACAAAACACTTACAGGACACTTTACCCAACATTTACTACATCTTACAGACAAAAAACTATACACGGTTTCGAAAGAAACCGACACAAAATTGTTGCTGATTCTGAGCGTCAATATATCACTCAGATCAGTGCAATTAATACTTACGGGCAGTGCTGAGAGGGAGTACCTCCAGTGTATCCCACATACAAGTCTTACATTTGGCTAGGCACTTTCCTGGGGGCAATCCGTGCCGACTATCTAGAGGTTCCTACCAGTCTAAACTTGAACACTACATCTACCTAACACCAGTTTTATTAAATTTATCTTAGTCTTACTTAACCAGTCCTTGTATAATAGATTAGATAGGAAAAAATTAAACAACTTTAGTTTCACTCTCCTTTCAACTCATCACATATCATTCTATCACTTAGACTATTATAATTTATAGTAGTGACATAAGAAACACGCAACTACACACTACACTTACAGTACACTTATCCCACATTTACTACACCCATCTGACAGTAAAACTATACGCGGTTTTGAAAGAAACCGACACAAAATTGTTGCTGATTCTGAGCGTCAATATATCACTCAGATCAGTGCAATTAATACTTACGGGCAGTGCTGAGAGGGAGTACCTCCAGTGTATCCCACATACAAGTCTTAGATTTGGCTAGGCACTTTCCTGGGGGCAATCTGTGCCGAATATCCAGAGGTTCCTACCAGTCTAAGCTTGAACACAATACCTACCTAGCACTAGTATTATTAAATTTATTTTAAATCATAACTGTTTTTAAGTAGATTTTAAATAGCTAGAAAAACACCTCGTTTTGAAACACAATCATTTATTTTTAATAACACTATGAATCCATCACTTATAAATAAACCTGAGCTTGCTTATGAACTTGTCTCCGCTCAATTGAATTTCCATCTGTCGCAACCGCTGAAGAATTACGAGAATTACTAAATCCAATAATAGACTCAGATTGTTCAATTCTTTCCAGTCCTTACTCCATTGAACGTGATCTTGATGAAATCAAAAAGATTCTTCTTATGGTTTCTTCAAGATTACAGACACAATCAGGAACACAATCACATAAGGAGAAATTACAAACATACATGATTCATTTATCAAACCGTTTAAATAGATTTGAGATTACCACAGATCAATCATTACAAATTTTAGAAGAAGTACATAACATAAACGAGACATTTGCAAAACTTCAAACAAAATTTTCATCCATGACAACCTGTCAATCAAATTTTCACTCTTCTGTCCAACAGTTACCTAACTACGAACTACTGGCACAAAAATTTAATCAAAACTCTTTAGACCTGAAAAGATTTTCTTTTAAACCGGACTCATGTCCGAAAGAATTCATAGATAACATTGAAGAGTATGCAATTTCAAAAAATATTTGTATACAACAACTGCATAGTCAAATATATAATATTTTGACTGGAATTCCATTACAATGGTATAAATCCAGAAAATCAACTCTTACCGATTAGAATTCATTTAAAAACCAATTCATCTCAGAATTTAAAATTCATGACTATGACTACAAATTAAAAAAAACCATAGATGCACGTAAACAAAAACCAAATGAAAGAATTATTTATTATTTTTCGTCAATGCAATCTCTTTTTAGTAAACTCCACGAACCACTTTCAGAAAAACAACAAATTGAAATTTTACGTCGCAACATGAGTCCCATTTTCAGTTCTCGATTACTTCAAATAGACATAACATCTATTGATACACTTCTATCTGCTTGCCATGGGTATGAAAGCTGCAATTATGCTAACGATAACCATATAAACACAATACAAAATACAACATCACAATCTAACATTAGTTCCCATCCTTCCACATCCAAGACTCCTTACATACCACCGTTTCCATATAACACCAATAAAACTAACAATGACAGGTCTACACAACCTATTGTTCGTTTCTCTTGCCCTCGTTGCCGTACAAACGATCATTCATTAGAAACTTGTACAAAAACTAATTTTGTTTGCTTCCGTTGTGGTAAAAAAGACACCACATATGCGAAGTGTCCCAATTGTAAATATCAGCCAAAAAACGAATAAGGGAGAAAAGTAATACTTTTGCTAAAACCACTAAGGATGAATGGAGCCTTTGGCTTAAAACAATCGAACTATTCTTCAATTCTTACAACACATCAACAAAATTATTTGATAAACCTACTCATGATAGTCGACCGTACATAACAGTACAAACTAATAATTTATCTTTATGTGGCTTGCTAGATAGCGGCAGCGCAATTACTATTTTAGGGAATAATTCACACAAAACTCTTTTGCAACATAATTACATAATTAACCATAAACACACCATTACAGGAACAGTTGCCAACGGTCAATCAATAACTTCAATTGGAACCATAGAGCTACCAATTCATTTTAAAAATAAACCCGCCATTATTACTGTTCATGTAATACCCTCAGTACAACAACCTTTTATATTAGGAATAGATTTTTGGAAATTATTTAATCTAGCTCCTGATGTCTTACAACATATAACTTGTACCAATTCTGATAATAAAACTTTCATTATTAACAATGTTGAAAAACAAGTTAAAACTTACAATACCCTGACCGAAACACAATGTTTTATCGCTGACTCAATAATTCAACAATTTAAAAATATTTCCACTGAAAACTTACCATTAGGGAAAACTCATTTAGTCGAACATCACATTGATACTGGCGATCATCCTCCGATTAGACAACGTTGCTATAGACTGTCACCTGTCAAACAAAAAGCTCTATGCCACGAGGTTGATGACATGCTCAAATTAGACGTCATCGAACCCTGTGAAAGCCCATGGCTTAACCCTGTACTAATAACTCCTAAAAAAGACGGATCATGGCGTTTCTGTGTCGACAGTCGTAAACTAAATGCAATAACTAAGAAAGATGCATATAAATTACCTTTCATTTCCGATATTTTAGATAAATTAAAAAACGCAAAATTCTTATCTTCTATAGACATTGCAAAAGCTTTTTGGGAAATACCATTACGTGTTTCTGATAGACCTAAAACTGCTTTTTATGTACCTGGTCGCGGTATGTACCAATTTAAAGTTATGCCGTTCGGATTAACTAACGCACTAGCTACCCAGCAACGATTTATGGATTGTCTTTTCTCTTCTGAGGGACTAGATAATTCTGTTAGATGACATAATAATTATCAGCGAAAGTTTTGACCAACATATTACCCTATTAAGTAAAGTTTTACAAAAATTAATTAACGCCAAAATAACAGTAAATTTTCCAAAATGTTCATTTTTCCGTAAAGAATTAAAATACCTTGGATATATAGTTAACGAACATGGTCTTCAAACAGATCCCGATAAAGTAAAAGCAATTTTAGAAATTCCTCCTCCAACTACTCCTAAAGAAGTAAAAAAATTCCTTGGAACTGCAAGTTGGTACAGACGTTTCATTCCCAACTTCAGTACTCTCATAGCTCCTCTCACTAAACTTACCTCCACTTCAAAAAAATCCCCACCTTTTAAATGGTCTTCTGAATGCAATAACGCTTTTAAAACTATAAAAGAAGCATTAGTTTCTACACCTGTTCTTGCATGCCCTGATTTCTCCCAACCTTTTGCAGTCCATTGTGATGCATCCAGTTTTGGTCTGATCATTCAGCCTTACAATGGTTTTTAAATCTTGACAATCCTAGCGGACGCTTAGCTCGTTGGAGTATTCGTTTATAAGCATTTAATTTTGACATTAAACACAAGAAAGGAAAAGATCATTTGATACCTGATGCTCTTTCACGTTCCGTTCTCATTAATCTTATTCAGGATAACAGTTCTACTACAAAAGATGAGTGGTACCTTTCCATTTTTTCAAAATGCAATAAAAACCCAAGCTCAACCCCAGACTACATCATAAAAGATAATAAATTATACAAATACTCAACAACTTATTCCCTTCTTCAATCAGAATATAATTGGAAGGAAGTAATTCCGTATGAAAACAGGAATTCCATTATTTATGATAACCATTCTAATCCTACTTGTGCTCATTTCGGAATTTTCAAAACTTATGAAAGACTCAAATTGAAATATTTTTGGCCAGGCATGTATAAAGATGTTTCAAATTTTATATCGAGATGTGAAATTTGTATGGCTTATAAACACCAAAATCAACTAACAATTGGATTAATGGGTAAACCTAAGTTATGTTCACGTCCTTTCCAATGCATATCCATTGATTTAATTGGTCCCTTACCATCCACTCACAAACACAACAGATTCATTTTTGTAGTTACATGCTGTTTCTCGAAATATTGTCTTTTATTCGCTATTTAGAATGCTACTTCTTCAGTCATCAAACATATACTGGAGAACTTAGTCTTCATGACTTATGGTATCCCAGAGACAATAATTCTGGACAATGGACCACAATTTGTGAGCCATGAACTCACTGATCTTTTTACCACTTACAAAATAACTAAAATTCACTACACACCTCGTTATTGTCCACAAGTCAATACGGTTGAACGTTATAATAAAACTATTATTACCGCTATCTCTTCTTTCGTTCAAGATGACCATAGGACTTGGGACATTAACTTACATAAAATTCAATTCGCTATCAATACATCAGTTAACGAAACAACAAAATTTACTCCTTCCTTTCTTAATTTTGGCAGAGAACTAGTAACATGTGGTTCCATATATTGTAATAATGATTCCTCCGAGGACATTATTTTCGCCCCTCGATCTGAATTTGCAGACAATATTGGACTTCTTAGCTCTATATTCTCGTTAGTACAAACACGCTTATGGCGAGCACACCAACTTAATGCTAAATCCTACAATAAACATCATCGCCATCTGGAATTCAATGAAGGTGATATTGTCTGGAAACATAACTATACTATAAGTTCTTCAGACAAATACCATTCTGCTAAACTTGCTCCTAAATTTACGAAATGCATCAAATAAAAAAATATCTCCACTTATTTATGAACTTAAAGATATAAATCATAAACCCATAGGCCGCTGGCACATTAGAGACCTTAAGCCATTTACACATAAAACTTGAATATTCTCTCGTTATTATTTTTCTCCCAACTAGAATTCTCTATCGTTATTACTTTTCCAAAAGTAATTATTTTTTTTATATATTACTTTTATATATACTACTATTTACAACTCATTCATTCCCTCATTCTATTACAACACTATACATATAATAATTACTATACATTAACTGTCTTCATAGAAGACATATTTAATTGTCTGCATAGACGACATCTTCAATTTTGGTCTTCATAGAAGACATACTTAATTATACAGTCTTCACAGAGGACCTATTTAATTTTAGTCTTAATAGAAGGCATTTTATTTTTTTCAGTCTTCATAGAAGACATATTTAATTTCTCAGCCGAGAATAGAACCTCTTAGTCTATTGTTAAAGCCTCATTATACATCTTGAGGGAATTTTTTCTTCCAGCGGGTTGTGACTGGTTAAATAAGCCTACACTAATTATTTTTCATCCAGCGGGTTGTGACTGGTTAAACAAGCCTACACTAATTTTTATTTTTCATCCAGCGGGTTGTGACTGGTTAAGCAAGCCTACACTGTTTTATTTTTTTTCATCCAGCGGGTTGTGACTGGTTAAGTAAGCCTTCACTAATTTAGGGAGCCAGTTGAGTATTCAATAAATTTTGGATACTCTACCGCGTGGAGTCTGGTTGTCTTATTAAATCAACCATGACCGTTGACTGAAGTATGTTCTGGAAGTATGAAAGTGATGCATGTAAAGCAAGTGATGCATGTAAGGAAGCTGGTCTCCTTATTTCTTTTCATTTTTACAATTCTCACCTCATCCATTTTTATTAAAGATATTTTTTTATATAAAATGGTCACTTATTTTTACATAGTTTTATGAAAAAATCCTTTTTATACCCAGGATTTTTTCTTCCAGGGGGGAGCGGGTATTGTAAGGAGGCGCCATAGCTATATTGGCGACTCGTTGCTTTCATTGCGCTCTTCTCTGGCCATTTTTCATATTTTCTTTTCTCTTGGTTTCCTATTTTAAATTTACAGTCTGTCTCTTTTTATTTGTTTTGTTCGAAGTTTATTCTTACCAGAGTCAGCGCGTAGAGTGGTTGACTCACCGATAACAAATTATTTAAATATATTTATAGTGCAGAGCAGTTATAATAAGCTCACAAGTATAATAAGCTCATAAGCATAATTCACAAGTTTTCCTGTATATATATTCTGTACCACCAGTTCCTGTTTATAAGTCTATAAGTTTCTTTAAGGCACTATTGTAAGTAGCCCTACCTTTTATAATATGTTTTTAGTGATAAATGTGAAATTGTTTTTGTATTCAGTGTAATTTACCTTTTTTTATATAATTGTTTCAGTTGTGCCTTAATTTCATAAATACAAAACTTAAGTGACTTTGAGTGCTTTTATTTCTCCGGCTGCACCCCGTCACAGGTCCAGGCTGCATTTGCAGTCGTTAAAACCCACCAATCCGCATTGGGCTCGCGTGGTGGGACATGGCCAGTTCTTCTTATCATTCACACAAAGATACACACGAGCGAAACCAAGTTTTTAGGGCCCTATAATATCGCTTAACATTTGTTTGACTACTACAGCAATAGGGCAACACAATCGCTGAACACTGAAACTACTCAATGTTCAACGGCTCTGTGTTGTCTCTGCTGCGATAATGATCGAGCAAACCTCGAGCGACATCTACTAGGTCCCTAAAAACTTGGTTTCGCTCGTGCTCAACCTCTAACGCTCGCAACTCGCGCTCGTGCTCGCGCCGATCCCGAGTTTCCTCCAACTCCAGGCGTCGTAACTCTACGGCCGCGGATTCACTCGCCGCTCTTTCGAGGGGGGTCGGTGCCTGCCTTCGGCGGCGAGCGCCTAAACGCGGGCGGCCGGGAAAGCCAGCGGACTGCGGTGTCGCCGGCGACCTTAACTGCGGACGACGCCTGGCAGACGGCGGAGTGGCCCCGCCGTCGTTTCGGAGTAGTGGGCGTGGGCGCTGCTTGGGCCGGTGGGGTTGGCGCTGCTGGGGCCGGTGGGGCTGGCGCTGCTGGGACCGGTGGGGCTGGCGCTGCTGGGACCGGTGGGGCTGGCTTTGCCGGGGCGGCGGCGGCGGGGATGGCGTGGCCGGCGGGGCGGGCGCAACCGGCTGCCGTCCCTGAGACGAACGGGGAGGGTTCACGAGCAGGCGGGAGGGTGGTGGTGTTTGCATCTGGGATGTAAAAGGCAGAAGCAAACTGTTTGCTGACTGCGAAGTGGAAGGCTCTGGTGAAGGCAGGTGTGGAGTTTCTACAACAAAAAAAGATGTGTTATTTTGATCAATTTGGAATACTATGTGTCGCTATGTCACTTTGGATTTCAAACTAATGACTGAAATGCAATATCATTTTAAATATGTTTAGAGCTACATTTGTTTATTGACAGTAAGTGATAGTCATCCTTAAAATGTTTTCTTAAATCATATTAGTATATAAATAAATAGAAAAAAAGATAAGTAATTTTAGAGAAATAGAGATATGACTTAAAATATAAAATTACATAATAACATTAACATCATCACTATGTAGAAGACATACCATCATCAAATTCTAAATACACCATATCATCCACGGCGACAGGATCATCTCGTGCAGGAGATTGAAATGTCTGTAAAATATATGATATTGGTTATGGTGAGTTTATAAAAAAAAATACTAAAAAACACAGACTGATTTATTAATGCTATATATTATGATTGATTTTTATAGAAAAATACTAGAAAAATGGGAGAACAGTGGGCCACATACCCAAAGGTTGTGGGTTAATGTCCTGTCTGAGAGTATAATCTGAGACAAGTATTCTTTTTTTAATATTTTCCTTTTAAAATAAACTAATTAATTTAAAAAAAACTAGGTTTCTTTCGTTGGACAAATTGTCTTTATGTTTTAAATATATTGTTGACCACCATTTATAGAAACATGAATATTTTATAAAACATCTGCCTTTTAGAGAAAATTTGCTCATTATTGAGTAGGAGGATGGAGGATATACTTACATTAAATCCAAGCTCTTCTACAGAGGCTTGTCCTTCCACTGATAAAACACCCATTATGGCCAGCACTCTTTCCTCGATAGCCGACAAGGTTTGCCGGCTTGCTGGCCCACCTCCAGTCCCTCTTGTGTGCTGCCTCAGGTTTAACCCCTTTTTCTTTGTTTTGGACGTCCAATCTGCCCAGAACTTTATTGAATATCAAATCAGTCAGTATGTTCTAATCTAAGTACTTAGATAATATAGAAAAAGTCAACAATTTGGTAAGTAGGTATAAGTACTTGGAAGACTTGAAATAAATTAAAAAACTAAATAAATACCTATCTGAGACATCTCCACATCCTTTAGACCGTCAAACAAATTGGCAGAGATGATCATCAACATAATCAACATAGCGATAATCCTGAGTTGGGTGGACGGGTATGCTGACTATGATCTTGATACTAGTATGAATGTTTATTCAGGTTGTGAATTACACAACCCTTAGAATCATAGTAAGGATTGCTAACTACTGTTTCATCAGTCAGTCATTCCAAATATGTTCATTAGGTAGGTACTTACTTTTTTCTACTTATCTGTCGTCTTGTTGACACCACTACCAACAGTGTTCAAACTATTCGTAAGCTCAGTCCATAGTCGGTCTGACCTTACACGACCTTGGGGTCCAGCAAGAGGCCTAGCCAGGTCACCATGACTGTAATAAAAACAAACAAAGATTCATTATAAGTGTTTCACTGTTACGATCGCGTCATTGTTTACATTATGTACGTACCACACACGTGTACCAAATTTTTCTACGATTTAAATCTTAATAATGAAAAAAACTTGGATTAAATTACGTTTCCATAAACTCAAGCAATATTAACAATTGTTCTTGACTTGTTCGCACTCTTGAATCCATTTTTATTACTAAAAATGAACATACACATTTACTTCAACATCGTTTGAACATCCGACACATAAATAAAAATGAATTTATTTTTGAATGCCATTATGTTTTGGAGACCACTTTTACTTAATAACTCTCTATTTACTTACTACTATCAAATTAAATAAGTATTAATTTTATTTCACAAAAACTAATGATAAACACAACTCTCAACGCAACACTTACTACCGCACAGCACAATATAAACAATTTCCGATTTCGCGGGTTCAATCTGTTGATTTGACATTTCTTGCTTGACACTGACAGCTAAATTTTCGATACCATAGACAATTTTATTTTTCTTAACGAATAAACAAATCGCCACAACGATCGCGACAATGCGGTTACATTGGCTAGGAAATTGTTATCGTTATCTCATAGACGATGACGAATTTCGATATCGTTTCGCTATTAAGCGATGTTACTTTGGCTAAGGCCCCAGGGTATTATTCGTCCTTCTGGCTTAGCTTGGAGTTCACCAATCTGGGTCGTACCTAAGAAAGCCGACGCATCGGGCAAGCAGAAATGGCGAATAGTGGTCGACTTTAGGAAACTAAATGAGAAAAATATCGAAGTTAAATACCCCATATCTAACATAATAAATTTCCTTGACAAGCTGGGGAAGTGCCAGTACTTCACCACGCTTGACCTCGCGTCAGGTTTCTATCAGTGCGAAATGAACCCGAATGATATACCCAAGATTCAAAGTTGAACATGACCATTATGAGTTTTTGAGAATGCCTTTGGGACTTAAGAACTCTCCATCTACCTTTTGGATGATGGATAATGTGCTCAGAGGTCTCCATAACAGCATTTGCCTGGTACAACTTGATGCCATCGTAGTGTTCAGTACATCCCTGCAGGAGTCCCTAGAAAAAGTATTCCAGAGACTTAGGGAATCGAACTTTAAAAACCAGATGGATACGTCTGAGTTCGCTAAGCTCGAGGCCGCTTACTTAGGGCATATAATCAGTAGGGAAGGAATCAAACCGAAGCCAGACAAATTCACAGCTATCCAGAACTACCCTATCCCAAAAACCCCTAAGGAAATTAAGCAATTTTTAGGACTCATCGGGTACTATAGAAAGTTTATTCCTGATTTCGCCCGTATTACCAAACCCTAACCCTTAACTCTAAATACATTGACATCAAAAGTGTAAGACTGATGACCAATGATTCCGTATTACAGTACCCAGATTTCACCAGGGAATTAATTTTAACTACTGACACTTCCAATGTGGCAATTGGAGCTATTTTATCTCAGGGCACAGTAGGTTTAAGTAAACCTATCTCATACGCAATACGTACGTTAAACGAAAGCGAACAAAATTATAGCACTATAGAAAAATAATTACTTGCTATCGTTTGGGCAACAAAATATTTCCGACCATATTTGTATGGCCGTAAATTTAATTTAAGCGTAATTTTAACCGATCATAAACCACTCCAGTGGGTTATGAGTCTCAAAGAACCCAATGCACGCCTTACGCGCTGGCGCTTAAAATTAAGTGAATTCGACTTTACTATAATTTACAAAAAAGACAAATATAACACAAATGCAGATGCCTTATCTCGAGTCGAAATTTTCAATGAGGAAACTAGCTCCATTGCTGTTAACCCGTCTAAACAACCCCCATCCTTGACAGAATCCTCCACAAACTGCAATTTTGCAGAAATCATACACCATAAAACCCTCGCTCATTCACCAAACGATAATGGGAATATCGAACGCTTTCATTCCACCCTTTTGGAACATTTACGCACATTACGCTTATAGCAACGAAAAGAACCTGTTTTTAACCTTATGTCCTATGCCTAGCCTATAATATTAGCCTATAACAGTTCGATTCACGTTTCACTAAATGCAGACCCTTAGATTTGATATTGGGCCACTGTCATCCTCAGGACCCTTGTGACATTGATCTAAATGAATTATTATTACAACGATATATACAAAATCATCGAAAGCAAATGCAATCTGTGTATGACATAATCAACGAGATCGCACTTATAAATCGTACATCAAAACATTGAATCAGAAGCCGAATATCAACCTGGTCAGCAAATATTTGTAAGCAATCCATTAGCTTCCCGCGAGAAACAAGCGGCGTGTTACACTCAAGATAAAATTTTAGCCGACCTCCGTATTCACATTTATACATCTAAAAAACGAGGTACGGTTGCTAAATCTAGGTTGAAACGCGTACCTAAAACCAATAAATTGTTACAGGTCAATCCTCATGCTTCTACCGATGATCCTCAAGAAATAAAACTTGAGAGTCTGGACAATGGACCGGGAATCCTTCCATTTAAATGAGGACCCATGGCGCTTATCACCCATTATCATTCATTTCTTCAATCCATAGATCGCATGATTTAGAAATTAATATACAACTAGTTTACAATCAACTTGAAATAATTAAATCGCAGCTACGTGGTAAAGATACAAAAATTTTATACGAATCTCAGTTAAATTACCTTAAAAATAAATTAGACAAAGCTTTATCCGAGTTAAGAAATCTGCAGCCAAACCGTCACAAACGCGGCATTGTAGACGGCTTAGGTTCCATTATAAAAAGCATTGGTGGAAATTTAGATCACACATATGCTTTGAAATACAATCATGCCATTTCAATCCTCGAGCATAATCAAGATAAATTAGTTCATGAATTAGATAGTCGTATTAGCCTTTACGATGGATGCGGGCAGCACAGGACCGATCGTTGTGGAGATCCTTGGGGGAGGCCTATGTCCAGCAGTGGGCGTCGTACGGCTGATATGATGATGATGATGATGATTAGCCTTAATAAAGAGTGGACCCATCATACTCGAATTTTATCTCAAATTGTAGATAATCAATCTAAGATAAATAACACAATTCAACTTATCTTAAAAGTAGTAATTTTGGCGAAGACATCTATATAAGATTAACTAAATTAAATCAGCTATTTACTATTACCGGCGAACATATAGACGATCTTTTATTAGAATTGCGTAGAATAGAAAATATAATAGCTTTCACCCGCTTCTCTAGCGCTCACCATTTCATGTTAGTTAAAGATAGTTTAAGTAGTATAATAGCGAAACTTAGAACGCTTTATGATAAAGAACAAATATAAGTCTTAGCACGCACTGCGGTAAAACGCTAGGCTAGCTAACTAACTAGGCTGAAACCGCAAAAAATGTAACACATAGCTTTTCTATACAAGCGCACGCATTAGCGACTTTTATCAGTGACTGATTTTAAAAACGCAACTTGTTACATTTAACCTCTGTTTAAAAACGCACGATTTTTTTGTAATAAAACTGTGGCGCATGTACGGCGGTTAACGGCGGTTCCTGCTATGTTTAACCAGTCTTCTTTTGTCATTTCTTTCAAATAAGTTGGCTGCAAATATAACCACAACTGCTTGCATGTATGATGAATAATTTTACTGATAGTCGATGCGCCAATCAGGTATTCAAAATACAACGATTTTATGCTATTTCCCGTAGCAAGGTACCTGTCAACAAGAATTTCATTTTGTGTATTTGGTTTCAGGTAACTCCATACAAAAAAATGGAAAACATGAAAGATAGTTTTGCTAAGGAATTGGCAGCTCAACAAGGCAAATCTGGACAAGCTGCTCCTACAAAAAAAAAATGTTTATTTTGATTCAATGCTTTTTCTAATTCCTTCTATGCAGAAACGAGAAACGAGCAGTAATAATTTGTCGCCTAATTCTACACAGGGTGCAAATACATTATCACCGATTTCTACTCCAGATTTATCAACGTCTACACCTGCTCAGAATTCACAACCCTACAATAGAACACCACTACGAAAGAAGAACTATTCTCGAGACAACAACAATTCTACAGATATTGACAAACCATAACTTGCCATATTAAAAGACAAACAAGTACAGGACGAAGACGATGAAGAGAAAAACTTCGCGCTAATGTTAGTTCCTATGTTACGTAGATTAAATGAAGACCAAAAGCATAATGCAATGATTGAAATCCTTAATGTTTTAAAAAAAGCACGTACTGAGCTATCTCCGCAACCATCACAACACATTTTCAATCAACCATCTCAGTATAAACAAAGACCAAAAATTAGTAGTTCACCAATGTATCCACAAACATATACCCAACCACAAAGCCCGTATCAGTATCAGTAATCTCCATAATCCTCATCGATGGATACAATATATTCCATCCCAACAGCAGTGCCACTAAGCCCATCTCCACAGCCATAAACTACAATTCAGCACGCACCGCCTTTACCTCCAAAGATACCACAAAATCAGATACAAATTATCGACCAACAAATTTTGATGCCAGCTAGTGAGACTGCCAATTATTTCACACAATTTGCACACCAGTTAGAAGATTAGGTATGCCGAAGATTAATTATTATACATTATTATCAAGTTGATTACATAATGTTTTTAAAATATTAAAAATTATTTTCTTACATTAACGAAACTAAAAGTCGCTCTTCAGGTGATATTGCATTACGATATGAAGTATCTTCAAATTTTAGATGCTGACCCACGTTTTGTAATAATTTATCAAATGTACCAATAGACATTATGTAGTAATTTAAAAACTTGTCGGGATGCTGACGCACGTTGTTGTACACTTTGCAAAAGTATCCTTTCAAATATCTTTGGTCGGTTAGTGGATGTACCCAGTATCTACGCGGCGGCGTTGTTTACGTTTTCTATTGTTTTATTAAATAGCTAAGCCACAAGACGTGCTGCTCGCCAGAAATCCATAGTAGAACTTAAAATAAATTTAAGCAAAACGCCAACCGCAAACCGCCGTGCGTGTTCATATGCGGTTTTAAGTTTTCAACTATTCGTAAACCGCTTGCGTTTAATCGCAGTGCGTGCTAAGCCTTAGACATAGAATTGCGTCAATATTGTGACACAATTTTACCTAGTTCGTTTTACTCAGGGATCCGTTTAGTGTTAGTTTTAAAATCGCCAATAGTCGCTAGCAATAGGTACAATCTTTATAAGTTATCTATATCTATAATACACTGTAAAATATTTTTGACCACCTAAATTCCTAAAATCAACTTATGTCCGTCGCTGCACAGCGCCCACCTTGTGGGTGCCACCACTACCACCACCACCGTGAATATTTAATGGAGTGTTTCACGCACTACATAAACATTACATTAAATTACATATCCTTCCATATAACTGTTACATTACTGTAACAAACCAAATAATTCCTAAGAATTTCCAATACACGCATTTTATCTCCTTGGAAGTCAATGTATCATATGCATTATAGTGCAATGGTCATGAACTAGATGGCGTTACCTGTCTATGCATTATAGTGCAATGGTCATGAACTAGATGGCGTTACTTGTGTCAAACTCGTACGGAATTCATTTGCAAGAAAATTGTGAAAGCAACATACAAATAAAATTAAAAAACTACACAAATTGCATTTGTGTGCTACATATTTTGTAGATAAGTGGACAATTTTGGTTATTTATTGTTCGTAATGCCTAATGTTATCTTAAGCGCGGGCCCCACATAAGTGGCGTCGGGCCAGGACATGGCGCGGCCGGCTTCCTATTCCATTCAAATTCAAGACCAAGCGCATAGAAATAAAGCTCAATTTAGGATACACGGAATGTCGTGGCTCGGGCGTTCATATGACGCGCCACTTCGGCGTCCGCGTCTTATCGCCGCCATTTCGTAGCGTGTGCTTGCTTATGACGGACGTTTGTGAGTGAGGTAAAAATAGCGTGACGACATCGAATTTAACGAAGAATTGATTAAAAAATATCCGGCGCTTTATGATCATAATCGCTCCGATTATTGCAACAGAAATCGGAAATAAATTAAACGAAACAGGTATGCAAGTCTTTTTCAATCATGTTAATTAAAGCTAGTAGGTACTTTAGTTTGGTGGGGGGGGGGGGGGGGGGTTAGGGTTAAAGAAAATAAAACTTTTCGGGTGGGGTTTGAACCGCCGTAACCCCACCCTGGCTGAGTTTATGAATGAATTTGTTTTGCAATGGATTTCGGTAGGTATCTAAACGGAAAGGTAGACGTAGCCACGTAGACGGTCTAGGCACGGTTTCACAAGTAAAGCGCGCGCGACGGGGTAGAGCGGGCGGGATTCAGAGTGTAGCGAGGGATTGTGCCTTGATTTTGTTGTTTATTTATTTAAATTTAAGTGGATTTTGCGGATACATGTTTTCGATTGATATAGAATAGGGCTCCGATTGTGAAAGTATTCAGTCAGATATTCTCTGATATTGCATGCATAATCACCATTCCCCTGTAAAGGTGCGTTCATGCTTGAACTTAATAAATTATTTTGAAATTGTGGCACTGAAAACTTTCCGTCACATCTACGTATAACATTATTTAATATTCACATAGCTTGTAAAAAAACGTCAACTTTAGACGGATCGCAAGTAATTGGTTTGCTCAAACTCTCAAATTTAGTTCTTATCATTCCAAAGGCACATTCTACAGATTGACGTCCCCTCGAAAGTCTGTTGTTAAATATTCTTCTTGGATTTGTTAGCTGACTTCTAGCATAGGGTTTCATTAAATTTTCTTTGAGGGGAAACGCTTCGTCCCCAACGAAGTAATATGGTACGATTTGAGTTTCTTCAGGCAATGGAGAAGGTATTGGTAAATTGCAAAGGTGTTCTCCACGTAGCAAAGCTTGTCCAAAATTACTTTCTCGTAAAGCACGCCCGTCACTATTTCGACCGTATTCTCCCACATCTACAGTCAAAAATAATCCATCGGCATCTACAACTGCCAACAATACAATAGAAAAGTATCCCTTATAATTTATGTAGCTTGATCCTGAATTAGGGGGTGCTCTAATTCTGATATGTTTCCCGTCAAGACTTCCGACGCAATGTGGTAAATTCCACAGTGTGTAGAAACGCCGTGCAGCTTCTATCCACTTCTCGGTTGTGGGCATAGGCATAAATTCAGGCTGTAGACATTCCCACAGAATTTTACAAGTTTCTCTCATGAAATATAACGAAAGTGATTTAAAAGAACATCCATCTCCAAAGTACCTGAAAACAAGTAGTTTTTTGTTAAATTTGTAGTACCTATTATAACCACAGTTCCAATTTGTCTATGGTCTGTTATTTATAAAAATGACTTATTTTTTTAAATTTACTTCACTAATTAACTGGATAGGTCTGGAGTATCAAATTTTTTACTAATATTTAATACAAATATGTACTAAATATTAACATAAAATTTGATGGACCATATTTATTAGTACACTACCGTAAAGTTCGAAAAATAAGTCATCAATAAGTATAAATAAACAGATCATAGGTATATCAGTCAGATATGCATTAAATATACATATACAAGGTATTTTTTTATTCGAAAGCCGAAACACAGGTCATATATTTTTATTTTCAGAATCAGTATAAAAAAAATTACAATGATACCTTAAAAACTCACTAATTTACAAGCATTTTGTGTAGTTCCGTTAACTTCCGTTGTCCACGTGTTATGTGTGTGATTAGTAATAAAACTTTATGCTCTCAGTGTGTACCTACCCTAAACCTTCATAGTGTGTCCCTAGCCTTAAGTTGATATTTAGCAATATTCTAATTAAATTGTTTTTAACTTTATGTGTGTCGCAGCATCAGCAGTAAAAATACGACATGACACTGCAAAACGCATCCGTTGCATTTTACTTTACCTATTTTAATGATTATATTTTTAACCGGCATCCATCGCGGAGCTGCCATTTATTTGTAATAGTAGTTAAGTTTATAAAATAAAGATTTTCTTTTAATCCTTATTCGGCTGCTGTATTAATTCACGCGCGAGTTTAGACACCGTACAGCGCGTCAAAATATAACATGATATAAAAGTTATTGCAATACATTCTATTACTGATTCTGAGCCAACAGTTTTCCGGTTTCGAACATACTAAAAATGACCCTGCACATGTACAAATAACTCTTTGAAATTATTGCTCATGGCTTATTGATTTTTATAACATGTATTTATTTATTTTCAGCTAAAGACTGCAAAGACCGTTGGCAGAATATAAGAGGTAGCCCGTATCTACGTATCTGCCAGCATCAAGTTTAAGAAAGCAAGATCCCTTCCGTCTGGCTCAGAAGCCAAGACAGTTAAAGATTATTATTTAGCACCTTATTTACACTTCTTAGATGATTTTATTAAATCGCGGAAACCTAAAAGTAATCTTAAACCTCGTAGTGTTGAGAAAAATCAGGACCTTGAGGATTCAGATTACGAACCTGAAACTGCCTTCTCGCTATCTGAAAAGCGATCATCAGCAGAACTAGACTCAGAAGGTTTTTCCATCCCTTCACCGTCACCAACAGGTTCAATTACGAGAAGAACACCAACTTTAATAGATATAAATAGAACCGCCGATCAATATTTTACACAAAAGAAGAAAGGACTACCAGCTTAGTGAATCCTGATTTGTCATTCCTGCAAAGTATTCTTCCAGACATGAAGTTAATGAGTCCTGATCAAAAAAGAAAATTTAAAATCGGTGTTTTAAATTAAGCTGGAGGTATCCACAAAGAAAACTTACCGGTTGATAGTAACGTTGAGCCAAGCATCACATCATTTACGTTAACACAAGCAGCAAATCAGAATCAAGGTAGGGCGGCACCTCGCGCCTCAGGATATCAAAACACAGGTACTAGCACGCAGCATGCAGAAATTCAGTACCAAAATCAGACGCAGTATGCCTACGACTATGCATCGGGACATGAAAACCCGGGTACCAAAACACAGCATCAGGCCCTAGACGTGTCACCTACAGTGGAATATCAGAACCCTACCGGAACTAATCAATCTTTATCGGCATATTCCCCGATCAGCCCTGCTTCCGCAAGTATAAGGGTGACAAATCTACATCGAGCTATGCTGCGCTGTACTGCGCTGTGCTATGTTTGGTCAACTCGCTCGTCTAATATTTTAATGAGGATACAAACAAACCATGCTGTGCTGCGCTGTGTGAGGCTACGCTCTGTTTAAAAACGCAGCAGACTCGAGCGAGGCGCGCTAACTCGCCGTGCTGCGACACGCTGTGCCGAACTGTGCTATGTTTTTTATGGAGCTCTGCCATGCTGCGCTGTGTCGAGCTGTGCTAGAGTTTTTCAAACATGGAGCACGCTGCGTGCCCCTCCATTGCCCTCAGACGTCTCTCTCACTCTCGTACTCGCATCAGTCCCATCTCGCTCGCACTAGTGTATTCGCGCACAAACAAACACGAACGAACGAGTTTCATTCGCTCATTCAAACAGGTTTAACAGGTTAGGTAACACGTGTTGTGTCGAAATTTGTTGATCAAGGGCAGTGGTCGGATTGAAAATGGAGATTTTTATAGAAGAAGTTCGGAAACACGAATGTTTGTGGAATCCAACATCCCCACATTATAAAGATTCAGAAAAAAGAGAAGCCTCCTGGCGCGCCATTATACAAACAACAAAGATGGAAAACAGTAAGTACCTACTTACTTAATGTGTGTGCGTGTGTATTTATGTGTGCTTATCGTTGGTGTATTGGTACAATTTTGTATGTATATACTCACAGTTATGTATAAATCTGCCGCCATAATAGCATTTGCTGTGTTCCGGTAGTAGAAATATGAGAGCCAGTAAACTTGAAAATTTGTAGGCTCTAAGATCATAGCAGCCTACAGTGTGGCAGCACACTGAGCGTGCTTAGATTGAAGTACCCTCAATGGAATGAGCTTGTAGTGTCACTTACCATCAGGTGGACTACAGCTCGTCTGCCAGCTCACATTATCATAAAAAAAATTAGATACAACATTGTAAATAAATAGATAAATTCTCATTTTCTTAAAAACGAAATAAAATAACATTTTTACTTGCTTAAAACTTGTCTTTATTTAATTTTCACTTATATGGGAACTTGTATTTTGCCAAGGTACGCTACCATTGCCGTTAAAATAATTGGTAAATTCTTCTCTTATCTGATAGGCTGTAATAGAAGGGCTATTGCCTCCTCGTCGTAACGGACGCAACACACTATTAATACTATTTTCAGTCTGAATTTCGTTATCCTCACTCAAATAGTTATGCAGAACACAGGCCGCTTTAATAACTTTGTCAACTGTGTGGATATTACACCCAAATGCTGTATGAAATACTCGCCATCGTGCTGCTAGTATTCCAAACGCTTGTTCAACAACTCGCCGTGCTCTGCTTAGACGATAGTTATATATTCTTTTCTGATTATTTAGTTGCGATTGAGGGTATGGTCTCATTAAATTTGGAAGCAGTGGAAATGCTTCGTCACCAACAAATATGTAAGGTATTTCCATACAACCTTCTTCTAAAGATTTGGATTCTGGTAGAAATAATGAATTATCTTTTAGTTTCTTTCCAAATGCAGAGTTGCTAAATATTCCTGCATCACTGAAACGCCCCTTTGATCCAACGTCTATTGCAATGAATTTATATCTTGCATCGACAACAGCAAGTAGTACTAACGAAAACGATTTCTTATAGTTAAAATAGTCTGATCCTGAGTTGGGAGGTGATTTGATATAAACATGCTTCCCATCAATAGCGCCTAAACAATTTGGAAAATTGCATTTCTGTCTGAAATAGAGCTCATTTTCCAGCCACAATTCTGTAGTCATTTCTTTCATAAATATTGGCTGTAAACACTTCCATATTGCATCGGAAACTTTGGATACAATTTTTGACACTGTAGGTCCCGCTATCTTAAAATTGTAACCAATTGTAGTAAATGAACTACCTGTTTCCATGTACCTTCGAAATAAGAAATAATATTATAATAAGCAATTTATTTCATTCCTACTAACTATCCACTAAAAAGTTATGAAATAATTAATTATGTAAGTATGTCAAGAACTAAAACATTGATTCCATTTTAAAAAAGTATGAATTAAATTGAAAGTTCTAGTTATCGACATACTTAGATGTGATAAGTTAATAATTAAATTTTTATAATTATGTAGTGATGTGTATATATATAAATATATATATATATATATATATATATATATATATATATATATATATATATATATTTATTGTTTGTTGCAGCTAAATTAGCGAAAAATACTTGGAAAAAATTGCGTGACAACCATAGGGAAGCCTTAAAAAGACAGAAGGATGGAAAAAGTGGTCAAGCTGCCAACAACAGGCGTCTTTGGAAATTCCAGAAAGTTATGGATTTCCTTGTTCCATACATGCAAAATAGGAACACAACTGGAAATTATTCCCAAGATGATTCACAGGTAGTAATACTAGTTGAGTATTACAGAAAGTAATACTCAACTTTCGGAATTGGACGAGGACAACTTTGAAGTAGAAAACGAAAGCACTCATGGTTCTGTAAACGAAAGCAGCCAATCTTCTAATACGACTGCTGCAAGTTCCGAAACCACATCACAAAACACAAGCACACCTTTAGCACGCAAACGTGTACATAGTGTTCAACGTGAAATTTTAAATTTTGTTAAGATCCAGCAAACAGAGCGAGAGAAAAGAAAAACAGAACGTGATTTGAGAAACCGAGTGATTGACAAAATGGACGACATGGATCATTTTTTTCTTAGTATTTGTGAAAGTACAAAAAAATTGCCCAAACCGGCACAGCTTCGTCTTAAGAGAAAGATTTTTAATTTAGTTACGGAAGAAGAAGAGTTAAACATTTACAATGATATGTATGCATCCGAGAGTTATAATAGTGCCTTAAATAGTACTCGAGGGTATACAACAGCTCAAGGTGTCCAATCCTCAGATACCAATTGTCATACATTAGACAATGTGTTTGCATCTCCAAGTAGTGATTCAAATCAATCTGTAGGAGGATATACAGCTGAACAAGATGCCCTTCCAGTCAGTGGGAACACCGTGTTCGGACCGTATGCAAGCGAGGAGGCCAATGCTTCTTCGCTAATTGATTAATTTAAACATTCTAAGCGGTACCATTTTAATTTCATTTTACTAAGTACTTGTTTTTTTTTCTATATAATGTAACATTAGTAAAGTTGATCAACGTTTTTACCATTGTTTTATTATATTGACAAGTCATGCACGCACTACATACATACTAGAGTACTGCCAGTACATTACATGTAAAGTTTTGAAAAGATATGTCAAAATAGGTTCACTGTCTTACCATGTAAATTTTTTATGAATTATTATTCTACATACAAAATTAATTACTAATACATACATGAAGGAAAATGTAACGAGAAAATTGCCTTATCTTGTGCATTCAAATAATTTACTTACCTCAAACAGATTGCTAATTTTTCTTCTGTGCTTATGGCTTTCCTACAGTCAATTTTGTTTTTTATATATGGACTTATTAACGAATGTAAATAATTAAAATGATTTTTAGTCATTCGCAAATATTTTAAAAAATCATCTTCAGTGGCAATATTCTTTAGAAAATTAAATCCTCCGTATTTTTCACGTACCGTGTGTGGTAACAATCTACCGTGACTGGACTCTTTTAACGACAAAATAACACATAAAATATCCATATCCGCTTCTTCTTCACTTTCATCTTCATCGGATTCAACTATGTCGTAATGTTTTCGCTTTTTTGAAAATAAATTCATTTTTGACGAGACGTCCACACGAGCTGCTGATTACTTTTAATACTGAGCTAAGATGAATTGTTAAAAAAACGTAGCTTTAAGAAACACAGCACAGCACAGCGCAGTACAGCGCAGCATAGCTCGATGTTGATTGTCAAAAAAAAGTAGCTTAAGAAACACAGCACAGCACAGCGCAGTACAGCGCAGCATAGCTCGATGTAGATTTGTCACCCTAAGAATTGCATTTAATCACAGAACGGCAGAATTATTTCAAGATGACCACTACTGATAATTAAATGTAAAGTTTATTATACTTATAATGATTAAAGGTAATAAATCAGTAAAAAAAATGTTTTATTTGTTTTGCTTAGAATCAACTAAATGCGCATATTTATTAGCATGCCACAAATGCTCACGAGTGATTCTTCCGTTTCGATTGTTTTTACTATTAGATTTAAACCTTATATTGTGTATGGACCTTTTAGATTAAACTATGTTCCACTTTATTCATTTAAAAAATTACGAATAACTATAATATTTATTCACTTTTGGCTCGGAATGGCGATAAGGTCGAAACGGAAGAATCACTCTCATGCATATACACACTATACACATTGTCATATTGTAATCAAAGGTCTGTAATCAAAACGTAATGAAAAAAAATGTCATTATAACGTGTTATAATAAAAAAAATTAATTTCATTACGATATACTAAAGGGTCCGCCAAATAACTTTTTTTTTTTGAAAATGCTATAAAAAAAAAACTACTGAATATTTTCTCAAATTTCTTTTTTATTTGAAAGTACAATCCTTCCGGTTAATAATGGAAAACAATTTCATTCAAATGGCTGCTTTTTTTTTTTTTTTTGATTTTGCCAAAAAAATCATCTTTTCGGATGAAGCTCATTTTGATCTTGGCGGGTATGTAAACAAGCAAAATTGTCGCATTTGGGGCACAGAAAACCCGCACGCATACATTGAAAAGCCGGTACACCCAAAACGAGTCACTGTTTGGTGCGGATTTTGGTCCAGAGGCATAATTGGGCCATTTTTCTTCGAAAATGAGCAAGGAGTGGCCGTTACAGTCAATGGCGATCGTTATCGGGCCATGTTGAACGAATTTTTGTTCACAAAAATTGAAGAGGAGGATATTGGCAACATTTGGTTTCAACAGGACGGCGCTACGTGCCACACAGCCGAAGCTACACTCGATGTTTTGCGCCCTGTTTTTGAAGATCGCATTATCAGCCGCAGAGCTGATGTCGTTTGGCCACCTCGGAGCTGCGATTTGACACCGTTGGACTATTATTTGTGGGGTGCCCTCAAAGATAAGTGTTACGCCGACAAGCCAGAGACAATTGACGCTTTAAAGGACAATATTCGTGAAGCCATTGGTGAAATACAGCTGCACACAATCGATAATGTGCTTAAAAATTGGACCGATCGTGTAGGTTACTGCATGGCCAGCCGAGGCAGCCATTTGAATGAAATTATTTTCCATTATTAACCGGAAGGATTGTACTTTCAAATAAAAAAAGAAATTTGAGAAAATATTCAGTAGTTTTTTTTATATAGCATTTTCAAAAAAAAGTTATTTGGCGGACCCTTTATTTGTAAAGTTCGTCAATATAAACTCGTTTTGAGTTTTATATTTTGAATTTTATGATGTGAGAGTAGATAAATTGATTTTTTTGTCTTTTGTACCTTTAAAATCATAGTTTTAAAATATTTTCACCCTATGTTCTACACGTTGTACATAGGTGCTGACGTCCAATGTCTTTCGTAAAGGACGTGAGGTAAAGTCAGATTTTTCGAATTAAGATATTTTTTAATTTTTTTCCTGAAAATCTTGGGCCATGTAGAATAACTTACGGAATTTTGAAGTTAGTACTAAAAATAAATATGTCTGGTCGTCAGGAGGTTAAAGCGGACCGATCTCCCAAGGCAGCATCCGTCCACGAGCATGACGCATCCTTCACCTTACATTAGATATGTACATTTATAATCAAATATTGTAATTAAAAGCCTTTAGAACGCATCACTTCTTGTATACGCACGTCTCCCTGGGTCCCACGATTACGAATTTAGTTAAATAATGTAAGGACAGCATAAAACATATTTTTAGAGCCAGTTCAGACACGGCGGAATCCGTGCGGTTCCAAACCGCGCGGATCTTATTTACATTTATTATTATTCGCGCCTATTCATTCGTTCATACCTGTCCGGGCGGATTGACAATCCGCGCGGCTACCGCCACTCAACCGCTAGAAAATGAATTCGCGCGGTTGCCGCTCGGATCTATTTACTTGACGTACCAGGAGCGCGTTCAGTTGCTATGCGGACGCCGCGCGTATCGGACGGTGACAATGGATCGCTTCGACACCGAGCTGTTCATCGATGAGGTGGAAAAAAGACCTGCTTTGTGGGATATCCAATGTGCAGAATATTCTAATAAAATTATTAGAAACGGAGCTTGGCAGGAGCTGGTGGAGATTTTTGGAGAAAATTAGGATTCTTTGGAAAAAAAGGCTCTTTTTGGTCAATAGATATTTAATTTTACATTTAATTTTGTCAGGGTAGTTTACATGTTTTGTAATAGATAGTCCACCCTAAATAACTAAACTATATAAAAACGTTATTATTGTGATTGGAAGCATTAGGAGGTACGTATCGGGCGCGGGAAAAATATTACGTTACCATAGTAACGGAGTAGCTAGTGACTATGCTGATGTGCAACCGACGCGACGCCATCTTGAGTTTAGTTATTTGGCGCGAACTGGAAGATTTTTTTTTATATTTTTGTGTCTTGCCATTCTACACAACCCTCATTTACAAAGTAATTAGCATATTTGTCTCTTATGTTTAATGATGACGGTGTACCCCTTCCTGCATGTAATGTATTAAGATTACTCATTGGCGCAGTATATAAAGTATCTTCATACTGTACACCATCTCTAGTTCTAATAAAATTGTGTAGCACGCAACAGACCTTTATTATGTCTTCGGCAAAGTCTATATTAACGTTTAAAAGCCTATGAAAAATGCGCCACTTGTTTGCCAGAATTCCAAAAGTGCATTCAATATAACGTCGAGCTCTTGATAACCTATAGTTATTTTTTTTTTTCGTATGATAGCCCTTTACCTGCATAGGGTCGCATTACAGTTTCGGATAAACCAAACGCTTCATCGCCAACTATGACATATGGCAATTCTGTAGGATCTGTGTCAGATATTGGTGAAGGTTTTGGTATGTGTAAAATGACTTTTCTATTAATCTTTTATAAAATATCGAATTTTAAAAAATTGCAGAATTACTACTTTTACCATATGATCCAATATCTATGAAAGAAAAACAATAGTATAACAAAGTGCCAACAGCACTATAGAAAAAAAAGTTTTGTAATTATAATACAAAGATCCCGAATCATTGGGTTTCGTAATCCTTACATGCTTGCCATCTATGGCACCTATGCAATTGGGGAAATTTGCATATTTTTCAAAATCTGTAGCTGTGTTTTTCCATATATCTTCGCTGGGTTCAGGCATGACGTTTTTTGCGACTTTTTTCCACAGAGCTTCGCATACTTCACGGACAATTCCTGTAATTGTAGATTTGCCAGGACGAAAGTTGTAATGCAGTTCTCCTAAGGAACAACCATTACCTAGATATCTGAAACAATATAATCTTGATCTGTATAGTTTTGGACAGTCTGCCGACTCGGCTAGCTACAATATAATGAGTGTCTTTAATTATCTGACCGCTTCTGTATTTATAAATCCACAATTTTGTTAAAGATAGTGATTTCTGTTCCAGGTGTCACATTACAAAAAAAGTGGAAGAACATACGTGATGCTTATAATAAGGAATTCAAGAAAGGCAAATCAATTCCTTCTGGTTCTGGTGCATGTAAAGGTTCAAAATACATGTATTTTAACCGACTTTCTTTTCTTCAGAAGACGGTAGAAAACAAAGAAACGACCTCAAACATAGATGAAGCCAAAAATGAAGAAATTCAAAACATTGACCAAACCCAAGATAATTTTCTAAATGCACGTGACATACAACCAGTACGCAATAAAAGGAAGAAAACTAAAATTACTTCAGAAGAGAGATTGGCTGACATATTAGAAAATAGCATTGAATCAAGGGATAAAATACAAAGACAAATACAAGAAAGTATGTCAAAGCCAGATGATGATGATAAGCTTTTTTGTATGTCATTGTATAAAGAGTTAAAAAAGGTCCCAGAAAATAAGCGTTTGGCTACTAAAATTGAATTACTCCAGGTAATACAAAAAGGGCAGAAATTACCATCGCCTGTTCATAACACGAGCCAGCAAAACACGCCTAATGCAGTATATTGGCAAAACCAACAATATTCAAACCCACAAGGATATTTTACTGGATATACGACAATCGTACCAGGAGAATCTCCATCGCCTTTGTCATGCAGTAGCACAGACGACTCACAGTCTTCCATAGTACAAAATATATATTCTAACGTATAAAATAAATATCTTACCTTAATGTAATCACGAGTTTTTCTTCTGGGGACACGCTTGACCTCATATGGGTATCATTCAATGCAATTTGTTCACTGATCATTCCTAATAATTCATCAAATGAATTTATCGACATTCTTAGATAATTGAAGAATTTTGGTTCAAAACTTCTTGATTTTGGATATAAAGCCTGAAACTGACCATGGGTGAGCCGATCACGTAATATTGGATGCACCCAATACTGTCGTTTCTTCTTTCTTTTTTTTATACGGAGCAACAAGTACAAACATATTGCTTCTTCGACTTCCATGATTGGACTGTCACTCTACACTCCGCAAATACATCCGCACCCCTGTTTGAGCACTTGCGTTTAGAACCGCGCGATTTGCATCCGCGCGGAATCCGCCATGTCTGAACCAGCTCTTAAAGTGAAGTGAAAAGACAAAAAAAAACTAGAAAAGTGAGAACAATTTTTTAACTTGAATATAGATTTTAAAATAATTTAACCCTTAAAAAATATAGAAGTGACGGTTTTGATGGACTACGCTCACATTTGATTGTGAATGTGCGGTCGAATTTACCTTCTCTTTCACTGTTAATCAATCTTTGCAAGTAGAAGTTTATCCTGACTCATTAAAAAACAAGAGTGATTACCATTACATGAGAATAACCAAAAGAGTGACCTAAATAATTTCAGTCAGTCAACTTTATTAGCTTTTCTCAAATACATTCAAAAGATAATAAGTAATTGGACATTAAAAATATGCTATTCGAATATTGCTACATATGTATGTACAAGGCGTAAGATCGTATGCAACATAAAATATTAATAAACTGGTTGTATCCCAAATACAGCTCATAAATGGTTTATCTCTTATTTAAAAGATAGACATCAATATGTCCAAATCGAATATTATGATCATATGAGAAGAAAAGTTTATAGAGTTCGATTTGATATAAAAAATAATAATGCCTTAACACGACAAGGGAGTGCCTATGACCCTTTTGTTTTTTGTTTACATAATAGACCTGCCGAAGGTTATGAATGGACCGTGTATTTTGTTCGTTGATGACGTAACAATATATTGAATAAAACCCTTAATTGGTTAATGGAACATAACTTAGAGAGAAACTTAAATAAAACAAAATTAATTTCTTTTCACCCACATCAAAAAAACATAATTATAAATAACAAATCAGAATGTGTCAATAATTTCAATTTACTGGGCTTAAATATAGACACCAAATTAAATTGGATATAGACATAGACAAATTAAAAACAAAATCGTCATCTCCGATATATGCACTGCATGAGGCTATAAATATATAATTATATATATACTGTTTTACTAATTTGTGACTCTCGAATTAGGAGATAGCCAAATAAAACAACGTTTTATCATTCAAATTATGTATCTTAATAGGGTAGTTGGCATTCAGATACTACAATAGGGGTTCGTGGGTTCACACACTGAGTGAGCTCACTTTAGTTATACCTAGACCAATTTTTCCGTGTGAATCC
Organism: Calamotropha paludella; assembly: GCA_927399485.1. Classification (NCBI taxonomy): domain Eukaryota; kingdom Metazoa; phylum Arthropoda; class Insecta; order Lepidoptera; family Crambidae; genus Calamotropha; species Calamotropha paludella. The sequence goes on from OV656822.1 coordinate 4,439,258, forward strand.
TTTATTAGCTTTTTAAGTTATATAGCTTGTAATTAACACTAGATTTACCAGACCAGTCATTTTGACTGGTTGTGCAACTTCAATTCAAAATTACTAGAGACATTAAACATTTACTTTCCAAATTGATATTATGACTTTTGTAGCTATAAATAGAAAATATATTTTATTAACTTAATTTTACTTTATATATGTATGTCATTAACAAATATATATATATTTAATTCTATTTATACCAGTACCAGTCAAAATGACTGGTGCATGTTTCTATGAAGAAATGTATGATTTCGGGAGAATCATGAGACCATGGAAATATAAATAGTGCCCATGCGTCTTGTGTTCATTACTTTATCGTAATTGAGCCGATTTAGGTGATTACGGTATCTTTGCGATTTTTTTATGAGTACTTATTGCAAGCGATCTCCAAACGTAATCATTCATCTTACCCATACAGTGACACAGGTAAGAAACATCTACGTGTATTTGAAAATATTCAAAAATATATTCTTCAGCAAGTAGCCTGCATATCGTGAGCCCCTGATAATGTCAAAACGAAATAAAGTTTCTACATATTTAGAAAATGTAACCAGCATACGTCAGGACTGTTCAGATGTGGAAAGTGAATTATATGATAGTGACGGTGAATTATTAGACACACAAATTGATCCACAAGGCAATGATGAAAACAGTGCTATTATCTTGTGTAGTGTTGAGGATGTTTCTGATGAACACAATATAGATCAGTCAAGTGACAGTGATTGGGAAAATATTCCAAACAAACGTACGAGACGATGCATGCGATTCCCTTCCAGTTCTGAAGATGAAGGTGAAAGTAACGTACCAAATCAGCAAACTGAAATTGCTGCAGACGGAACTATTTGAACGAGAATTGAAGAAGGAGGTATTGTTGGTAGATTACCAATTCATAGTATTTTCAAAGACGTACACGGGCCAACAGCACATGCTAAAAGAATCATTATGAACGGAAATCTAAGTAGTGCGTTCCTATTATTGATTGACAATCATATTTTGGAACATATACGAATTTGTACAGAGTTAGAAGCCTCTCGAGTTTCGGGGAAATCCTGGACAATTACGCAAGAAAAATTGAAGGGATTTCTTGCAATATTGTATGCACGTGGGGCATACGAAGGAAATACTTTGAGACTTCAATATTTGTGGAACAAGTGGGGACCATCATTTTTTTCTAGTACTATGAGTAGACGAGATTTTACTGATATTTTACGATACATTCGATTCGACAAAAGAAATCAGAGGAGTCAACGTTTGCAAACAGACAAGTTCGCTTTAGTCTCAGAAGTTTGGGATAAATTTATTGAAAACAGTCAAAATTGCTTCAAACCGGGTGCTTATATTACCGTAGATGAGCAACTTTTTCCAACGAAGGCTAGATGCAGATTTACTCAGTATATGCCAAACAAACCCCAAAAATTTGGCATCAAATTTTGGCTGGCCTCTGATGTAGAAACAAAATACGTGGTAAATGGCTTTCCCTATTTAGGAAAAGACGAGACTCGAAATGCGTCAACTCCCCTAAGCGAATTTGTCGTAATGAAACTTCTTGAACCGTACACAATGAAGGGTAGAACTGTAACAACTGATAATTTTTTTACAAGTATTCCTTTGGCGTTGAAATTACGATCTAAAATTACTTCGTTACTTGGAACAATACGCGCAAACAAGAGGGAACTGCCGAAAAATTGCAAATTGAAAAAAGACAACATGGCACGTTTCTCAACGTTGTTGTACCAATCTAATGGATGCACACTTACTGTTTATAAGAGCAAACCAAAAAAAAAGTACTTATACTAAGTACAAAACATAAACACATCAAAATTGATAAATCTTCTAAAAAATTACCAGAAACTGTATCGTTTTATAATAAAACTAAATTTGGCGTCGATGTCACTGATCAAATGGCACGAAAATATACGGTAAAGTCTGGTTCCAGAAGGTGGCCACTTCAAGTGTTTTTCAATATTTTGGATTTAGCCGGAATAAATAGCTGGATATTATACAAAAACACAACAGGAGAAAATATCTCACGGAAAGATTTTTTGTTTCGATTAGCAGAAGAACTTGTTTCAGAATATCAGACTTCAAGGCAAAAACCACATGAAGCATGTTTACCAACTACAGATGGCACGGTTTCTGTATGCACGTGGTGTCAAATAGGATACTGCAATAACAATAAGACTACAAATATTTGCAATATATGCAAAAAAAGTCTATGCGGAAAGTGTACACGTAGCAAAATCTACATATGTAGAAATTGTGAGCGACAAACTGAAAATAATTAAATGTTTTGTTATTTGACAACATCCATAAATTCACTCGTGTAAAAAACATTTTATTTTTGAACTCATTTTACTAATTTTTGAAAGTAAATAAAGACTGGAATTACGATGAGCATTTTTTCTTACAACCAGTCATATTGACTGGTTAACCCTTCTTTGCATGGTGAGGGAAATTTCAATCATAATATTAAGTCAACAAAAAAAGGTACTCAAAACCCTTGTACTGTAAATTTGTTATTGCTGGAAACATTTTAAGCGACTATTGCGTACAACAAAACGCAGTTGTCAAAAAATAGCAAACATCACTGTCAATTACCAGGCCTAGAACTTGTCATTCCGCTGTTTGTTGTGACAGGAAAAAAGGAGCGAGATTTTAGTTTGTTTTATGGAAATAAACGGATATATAACATACAGTAAAAGTGAAAATGAGTGGAAATAAGGTTTGTTTTCATGTTTTTGTTGTTTTATGTACAATTTATATCAAAACACTGTGAATAAATTTCTCAAAACTATGTGATGGAAATTTACATCTCTATGCAGTAATTTCACTTGTAATGTATGGCAAACATTTTTTTGTAAATGTTTATTTTATGTTGTTTTTTAGGGAAACTTGAATGAAAGAGATATTGAAGATTATCTTAGTAAGTTACAAGGCGGTTGGCTCTCAGAAGATGACCTCGATTCCGATGATGAAAACCGCGATTCTGTTGAAGTTATAAGAGTGTTGCAGGAGGAGAACGACGATGATGATGGGGATGATGTGGATGAAACTGCTGACATTGATCCTCCTCTTGTAGAAGCAGAAGATCAAGAACCCTCTCACCCATCAACTTCATCTAATTTGCAGTCTTCATCCAGTTTTTCATTTGACAAAAGAAGCTTGATTTGGAAAAAAAGGAATCTGGTGTATGACACAGATTAAATTACTTCAGGTGGTCTATCACACCTAGAAACTCCATATCAATGTTTTAACTATTTTATCACTGAAGATTTTATCAAAACATTAGTAGCGGAGACAAATTTATACATAATACAGAGTGATCCCAGTTCATCTATAACAGTTACAGAATATGATTTGTATAAGTTTTTTGGTATATTATTGTACATGTCAGTAATCAAATTTCCTAGCACAAGATCATACTGGTCGCCAAAGTTTGGATATGAGCCCATTTCTTCAACAATGCCACTGAACAAGTTTGAGAAAATAAAGTTATCATTACATTTTAATAACAATGATCTTCACAAACCTATAGGTCATCCAGAACATGACAGGCTTTATAAAATCCGCTCTGTTATCAAGCATCTCAATGAGAGGTTTGCCTCAGTGCCAATGGATCAAAGACTTTCTGTGGATGAACAGATGTGTTCTACCAAAATAGGGCATTTTTTAAAACAATATCTGCCTAAGAAGCCCCATAAATGGGGCTTCAAATTATATGTTCTCTGTGATTTGATGGGATATGCCCACAAGTTTGAGGTATATTCTGGACAAGAGAATACAGAAAAGCTCACAGATGAACCAGATCTTGGTGCAACAGGAAATGTTGCAGTTCGTTTACTTCGAGGAGTGCCAAGAAAGCAAAACCATATCATATACTTTGATAATTTTTATACATCTTTGCCATTGGTAGTTTTTTTAGCTAAATCAGTCATTCACACAGTGGGAACTATGCAACAAAACAGGATTCCAAATAATAAACTTCCAGAGAAGAAAAACTTCATGAAAAAATCTGTGCCCAGAGGTAGTTTTGAGGAAAGAGTGTCTGTGCATGATGGTATAGATTTGAGTTGTGTGGCTTGGAAAGATAATAAAATAGTAACCCTGCTATCTTCTTATGCTGGAGCATTGCCTGTAACTAAAGTCAATAGATATGACAGGACAATAAAAGGAAAAATTGATATTACTTGCCCGTTTATTGTCCAAGAGTACAATAAACATATGGGAGGAGTAGATCTCATGGATAGCTTTTTGGGCAGAAATCATATAACAATAAGGTCCAAAAAGTGGTACTTGCGTATATTTTATCATTTATTTGATCTAGCTATTATAAACTCTTGGATTATATATAAAAAAAATGCTCAAGAAAGAGGTGAACCCAAAAAGAGTCTACTTACAATGGGCCAATTCAGAAATGAATTGGCCTTTGTGCTATGCAACAGAGGACCCACCAAAGACGCTAAAAGAGGTCGTCCTAGTACCAGTTCACTAGAAGAGGAATTACTATTATTACAAAAAAAAGAAAAGGTTCTCCAGCACCACCAGGTGGTGGTGCTGGAGAACCAAAAGACATAAGAAAAGATGGTGCTGAACATTGGCCAACAGTAGGCGGGTCACTCCGGTGCAAATTTCCCAAATGTAAAGGCTATTCCACAATTTCGTGTAGTAAATGTGGCGTCAATTTGTGCTTAAATAAAAATAATAATTATTTTAAATTATCATAAAGAATAAAGAAGATTGAGTAAACAATATTTTTTTATTTATTTAGTACTGAGCCAAATATGTGACAATGCATGATGATGTAAATTTCCATCATATTGTTTTTTACATAATACATATTTTTATTTACATTAGGATTTTTTAAAATATTTTTCCTTTAATCTAGAGCATTAATTACATCACCCTGATTTATTTTCAAAAAATAGCAAAAATCATGCAAAGAAGGGTTAAGGTAGAAATAGGTATATTTAAATTGCTGGTCAATCTAGTGTTAAACAATATTGTAAGCTGATGATTCGTCGAAAACTAAATAAACGAATATAAAAAAAAAACTGATACACCTAAAAATAGGCAAAAGGAGAGTGGCGTATTCAAGGGAAAATAGAGGACACGTAAGATTAGAGTATTTGGCTGCAAGAAATAAAACATAATTAAAAAAAAATACTTCTTCGTTAAATAACAATTTAAGATATACTGTTCAAGAATATTAATTACATAAATGTATTTAAAATTATTTTTCGTTTTCTCAAATTATTCGAATCAGTTGAAAAGGAAGAGGTGTGACGTATTAATAAAGTGCAAGCGACGCACGCCCGTACACACGGCCTACAGCGGTAGAGGGGCATTGCTCGCTCGACCGTCGCACGGTGGGGTATTTGTAACAAAAAGCTGGCCAAAACTATTTCTTATGGTCTAACTACCTAAACTGATAAATTGGTCATATTTTATCTATTTTTGCTCAATGGCGATTACTATACTGCCCTCAGGTACGTTAAAATTGATTATTTTAGCGTACCTTTAATATTATCTAAGAATAAATTATAAAGTAAAATGTTACTGGGTAGAGGGTATTAAAACAATAGATTTTATATATCAAAATACTATATTAGTCAAATTCATTATCATCAGATATATCACATTCATCTATCGTTTGTCGTATATTGTGCTCCTGTATCTTCAGAATCATCACTTTCTGGTATAAGAAATTCCAATGCTTCTTTTGTGAATGGCTTCTTATTCTTCATAAATCTTGATCGCGTACACGATAACAATGGGTCTGAACTCAATAAAAGCCTATTTAGTACATCCACATTGCAAGATATTTTTGAAAACTTTCTAGCAAAATCAGTACGGTATTGCCGAAAGTGTTTGTTTCTCGCTTCTGCCGCTTCTTCAGAGAGCTGGCCTATAGGGATTATGGCATGTTTTATTATTGTAGGTCCATGAACCAACAATTTGTGGAGTGTAGGCGTCATGGGATACCATCCGTAAAGTCTCACATAAATTTCTGAAGTTTCCTTACAAAATGTTGATAATTTGTCGGTATCTATTCTGTGACCGCTTGAAATGACCTCTAACAAAGTTCTAAGCCTTTTTATCAAATCTAAATCTACTCCGGTAATTCTAGATGCTGTCTCAGGATCACAGAAAAATCGTCTTGATACATTGCCTGTGTTAGTATTTCCAAAACCAGCTTTTGGTACATCTACTAGTAGTGACATTTCTTCTTTAAATTGTTGCTGTATACGTATTTTATTCTCATTTACAATTTTTTTGTCAGCAGAAGACCTTGATTGCCATTTTTGTGTAGGTAATTTGTACGCCAAATGTAGAATCGATTCAAATAATCTTATTCTCGCATGTAATATTGAAAGACCAAACTTCAAAGTCGCAGGGTCTTCTTCTCTTCTTGTTTCTAATTTATTGAAATCTTTTGATGTTGCTTTGCAAATATAGCAACGCATTGTTGATAGGGTATTAGTTGCCGCATTGCAGACTTTTCCATCCACCATAGTAAATAAAAACAGATGCTTTACTTTTATCACTTCACTATTCAAAAATATTTCAGATAGGTTTAATTTTTCAATTTGACTTTCTATATAACTAATTTCATTTCTTGTGATGTCGTTAGTTTCATGCACAAATCTGATTCGAATAGGTCTACAAAATCTTGGACTCGACGGGACGGGGTTTTGCCAAATGACTTTACTTTGGCTGTTATGACTAACAAGTAATCTCAAAGGCAAAAACGAGCTTTGGAATATATTTGCATCGTCATAGCTTTCGTTCGTATTTTGTAAGGATTGCATATACCGTGTCTGTTGAGATCCGTCACATCCCCATTTTGATATAAGTTTTAAATTTTCCTTCTCTTCACTTGAAAGTCCTTTCAAAACTTCTTCGAGGTATGTACATAACCGTGAAGCAGTGTGATCTACCAAATCTTGCAGTTTAATCTCAGCACATGTGTCAGTGACATGAAATGACTCAGGCTTAGGGTAACAATCAGCTTTCGCTTTTTGTAACAAAGAATAACACGGATAGAGCTGTTTTCTAGCACTGCGTATCACATTGTACTGACTTCGAGACAAACCTGCTTCTACGAACATTGATAAGGCTTCCATTGTTGATAACCGCTGTATATTTTTTTCTTTGTTTTGTGTGATTACTTTACGTATTTTGTATGCTCTAGTCGGGGACTTGGTAATTTCTTTTATGATAGCCGAAGCATCGCTTTTTCCTGCGGCTCTTAGACTCATTTGAGCAGCATATGTTAACGTTGCATCGGGTACCTGCGCCCGGAGTTCTTTTGTTTTGCGCCGTTTACTGCGATCACTTAACTCCCCAAACTCTTTTGAGGGCCGCGGCCGACCAGTCTTTTGTTTTACCCAGGCCGATAACTTTATAGTACCTGTAAGCCACTTAGCATTGTTCTGGAGGAATCTTTCTTCTTTGTACGATGCCGCCGTCCATTTTTGTCTGAACTGCCATTTGAACAGTTTCAATTCCTTTTTGAGACTACTTATTTTTTCAGTTGGACAATTAGTTTCCCTAATGACACAATCCTCCATGTATGCGAACTTGTCATCAAGTAATCGTCCAGAACTTTGCTTTATATAGTTGTAGAGATCTGTCCTACTTTTCTCCCGGACAGTTTCTTCAAATCCTATGAGGACAAAAAATATTTTAAATTTAGTACCTAAATTACTGTTTCATATAAAGAACTATATTTCGAAAAGGCGGATGTTGGCGGATTATGTTTTTGGTTTAAATGATAGTACACAAGATAGGCTAATATTTGTGCTATCATTTTTGACCGAACCTATCCGAACTTTATAACTAAAACACTAAAAAAGGAAAAATAAAACTATAATTTATGCTAAGTTTAATGTTTGCTAATAAAATTAAAAAAAATATTTATATGAATGATATACAAATGAATATAAGTTTTAAAATACAGTACATATAGGGCTGCCATCCGTCCCGATATATCGGGACTGTCACCGTTATTGAAGTCTCTGTCCCGACGTCCCGACATATACCAAAATGTCCCGATACTGTGCAAATCGTAATCGCGGGGTGAGGGGGCGGACCCACCACACCGCACCGGCGACCGCCCGCGTGAGCCAGTACCCGCTAGCCCCGCTGCCAACCGCGCGCAAACGCATATAACGGTTTTGTGTTTGTGCATTTTTTGATTAGTACGTGGTGTGGTGCCGGCAGTTCATAATTATTTAAAGTTAAACGAGAATGTCTACGGCGAAAAAGAGGAAGTGTCATTTCTCGGACGATTATACAAAAGAGTGGAGTTTCATAAAGAGAGGACGTACAAATGAAGAAGCGATGTGTAGTATTTGTAATTGTTTTATATCAATTTCTCACGGCGGTAAGGGAGACGTAAAACATCACATTTCTACAACCAATCACAAAACTAAATTCATGACAGTATCGACAGCAAGGCCCATATCTGGATTTATGATTAAAGAAAATACCCAAGAAGAAGTACTTATTGCTGCAGCGGAACTAACGACAGCATATAAAGTTGTTAAACACCATCAGTCATTCAAATCTCTTGATTGTACCGTGAAATTGAATTCCACAATGTATCCCGACTCAAAAGTTGCTGCAAAGCAGTCTACAGCTAGGACAAAGGCTACAGCCATTGTAACAAATATTCTCGCTCCACACTCCGTGAATGAAACTGTAAAAAAAATTCAAGAAGTTTCTTTTTACGGTATAGGCACGGATGCGTCCAATCACAAAGCTGAAAAGATGTTTCCTTTACTTGTTCAATATTTTACGGAAACTGACGGTATCCAACAAAAACTGTTGAAGTTTGATTCTTTAAAAAATGAAACATCGGAAACAATATCGAACTATTGTATTAACTCATTAAGAGAACTGCAGATTTCTTTGGATAAACTAATAGCTTTTTGTGGAGACAACGCCAATACCAACTTCGGAGGACTTAATCGACATGGTCAAAACAATGTTTTCAAGAGAATGAAGGAAGAATTAGGAAAATCGTTAGAAGGAATTGGGTGTCCGGCCCACATTCTGCACAATACAGTATCCAGCGCTGCTGAAATTTTATCTGTGGATGTTGAAGTCATTGTCCTAAAGATTTTTCACTATTTTTCGATATACACAGTTCGCACAGAGAGGCTGAAAGAGTTCTGCTCATTTATTGATATAAATTACCAAACTCTTTTGTCGCACTCAAAAACAAGATGGCTGTCGTTAATGCCCGCTGTTGAGAGAATCCTAAAACTTTGGATTCCGCTTAAAGATTTTTTTGACGCTGAAGAACGGCCACCTAAAATAATTTCAGATTTCTTTAGAAATCCGGTCAGTGAAATTTATTTTCTATTTTTGCTGTCCAATTTGAGCTTATTCGAACGAAATGTAAGAAGTGTTGAAAAGAATAAAATATCTATAATTGAAATAAAAAACATCTTAGATGAAACACAAAAACAACTGCTTGAAAGAAAAGCTGACAAGTTTATTGGCATGCAAACTAAAATAGAATTGAATAAACTTAAAAGGGAAAATCCAACACCTGAAACAGGAATATTGATTTCTAAATTTGAGGAGGAGACGGTACTGTTTTATAATACAGCAATAGATTATCTGAAAAAGTGGTCTGTTTCATTTAATAAATATGAAATTTTCAATTGGATGACGCTAACTGAAATCCCAGAATGGGCGAAGATTGAAGACACAATTCTATATCTTACTGAACATGGTGTGGAGATTTTGGGTGACAGATGCTATGAAGAATATACGTATCTGAAAACCTTTTTGGAGTCTGAACGGGCATCTGAAGAATGGAAGTCGAAGAAGTCTCTGGAAGAGAAATGGATGTACTTTTTGAACAAAACCGAAAATCCCGAAAGAAAGTGCCAAATGCTTAAACTATGCCAGTATTTATTTGCAATTCCAGCCCACAACGCTACAGTGGAAAGGGTGTTTTCTTTAATGACGGCTCAGTGGACTGATGAAAGGAATTCTCTGCTGCCGAAAACAGTGGAGTCAATATTACAGTGTCAGATAAACTATAATATGACATGCATTGAGTTCTACCATTATGTTAAAGGCAATATAGCCTTGCTAAAAAAAGTTAAGTCCTCGGAAAAATATAACATGCCGAGTACTTCTTCTGCTAATTCCTAAGTTATGTAATAAGAAAATAAATATTTGTCTTGCCTTGCCCTAAAATTTGTTTTTTTTTCTTACTCGCCATTTCAGCCAGCCAAAGCGTCCCGATGATACCTTACCAAAATATGGCAGCCCTAAGTACATACCTCGATCTTCAAGATCCATTATAAAAAACTTCACTTCACTTCTCAGAAATCTTACAATAGCGGTTAATAAAACTCCGTTTTTACAAGCGACGAGAACAAAGACGTGCGATAGGAACAACGACTAAATTCCGACTGTCGGAGGGGCAAACAAAATTGAATGACACTTGTAAGGTGATCGGGGCGTGACGTCATAACTATTCAACAATGAGAAATGAAGGTTCATTTACTAATTGGGTACAAATTTTGATTTCGACTTTTGACCGGTTTTTTGCTTCTAATACCCCATAGTGCGTCGGCCGGTGCGGACGTGCGTGTGCTGCTTGGTGAAACTACTTCTGCTTTCATTTGATAGATACCCTGACAGTAATCGAGGACACCACACCTATAAAACGGACAGGTTATAAAAACTCAGAAATAAAGACGCAAGGATGGAGGTCCACTCTTTTGCTGTGCGCATTGATTGTATTGTAATGTAACGTTCAACGTCTTGACTGAACGTCATTTAGCATAGTCGTTGAATGGGACATAGCCGACTTTGTAATGTTTCGTTAGGTTAGGTAAGTGAAAACAGCATAAATTGTTATTGTGTTTACGTCAACAAAAACACTTAGTTACAAAGCTTTAATTCTCACAAATAAACTAAACAATAACAATCAACTTACCTTGATTTTGTTGTTTGTATTCAACCATTTTCGCCTCAATTTTTTCTTTAAAAGTAGCCGGCGGCGGCGTAATAATAGGTAAATCCATGCTGTCACACTTTACAGTAAATAAAATAAAAAAAATATCAACACAGTACTATCTGTGCGAGCTGTTTGACGCCGTATTTGTTTTAGTGACTCCTAGCGCCGCAGTGGGAAAAATGAACTAAATTTCAATCACCTGACTGATTTTACGTCCGCTCTGTACAAAGGGCTATGTTACAATCCGCTAACCAGTTGGACGTTGAGTGACGCTTGTTCAATCAACGTTGGGCCTTATCGTTTAATTGAATGTTGTCATACAATGAACGCGCTAGTCATTCAATCAAATAGCAGATTCAACCAGATGACAGCGACATATATTCACTTTCCTTTGTATTCACTTTATGGTATGCAATAAAGATTGAATTGAATTGAATATATATATATCAATCAAAATATTATCAATCTTACTAGGTCTGCAATGCATGCTGCTGTTTGCAAATACTGAGCGCAGCACTTCCTTTTTTTCTTTCGGTGATTATTCCTCCATGGTAAAGTCTATATTTTTTTACATAGCCTATGTCCGTCAGGTTATAATCATGTATGTTCATGCCAAAATTCGTTCGTATCGGTTGAACCGTTAAGTAGCAGGAGGGAGACAAGCGAAATTTGTGAGTTGCCTAAAAGAGAGCTACGCTCAACTAGTAGTTTGTAAGCCAGTACTTCGGTACATAATATTTAAAGTTACTTTGATAGTTAGTATTACTGTTACTGTTTTGTAATTGCTTTGAAATATATAATAATATTGTGTGTACTTAGTAATTAGATGTTGTAATAAGGTTATTGTAGCATTAATCAAGCTCAAACACAAGGTAGCTGCTGTGCATCTCCGAGGAGTTCCCTCGACTGTCTCTCGGCTCCATCATCAGATTTATTCCAATGTCTGTTAAATTGCAGTGCTTTAAATTATATTCAATTGTAGTGCTTTAAATAAATAAATGAAAAAAACGCACTAGTCGCCCCTACGATTTTTGAAAGTTCCCCTCGATTTCTCTGGTCTGATATCATCAAACCCTGATTTCCTTATCATGGGACCACCTTTAAAATATCTTCTTTCCAACAAAAAAGAATCATCAAAATCGGTTCATAAACAACGAAGTTATCCGCGAACAAACATAAAAAAAAAACAAATGTATACGGTCGAATTGAGCAACCTCCTCCTTTTTTGAAGTCCGAAAAAAAATTAATAAAATTGTGCATTAAAAATTCGAAAATAACACATTTTCCTACATTTATCCGATTGAATTTGGACACCCTAGTGATTTGTATTAAATGTGATTTATTGAAACCTTTGTTTACATGATCGTAAAATATCGATGAACAAAACGAAAAGCGACGTGAGTTATAAAGAAAGAAAATTTTTCAAAATCAAACGTGTGACATCGAAGCATTCAAATAAATCGGAATATTAGAAGTCCTTAATTATTAAATTAATTTTGATTTCTTGAAGTTAATAAATAAATTAATCTTGGAAGAAAAATAAATAAATTAAAAAAGTAGGTACCTACAAAAAGTTTTATTTTATAATGATTTTATGACAGTTACCTAATGAAATGTAAGGTTGTTCGGAAAGTAATTTAGTTTTTTCCCGTCAGAGGACTTAATTACGTTTTTTCGAAACCAACTTCACACTTAAGCCGCATAACCATTATGGTAAAGTCTATATTTTTTTACATAGCCTATGTCCGTCAGGTTATAATCATGTATGTTCATGCCAAAATTCGTTCGAATCGGTTGAACCGTTAAGTAGCAAAATTTGTGAGTTGCCTAAAAGAGAGCTTCGCTCAACTAGTAGTTTGTAAGCCAGTACTTCGGTACATAATATTTAAAAAGTTACTTTGATAGTTAGTATTACTGTTACTGTTTTGTAATTGCTTTGATATATATAATAATATTGTGTGTACTTAGTAATTTGATGTTGTAATAAGGTTATTATAGCATTAATCAAGCTCAAACACAAGGTAGCTGCTGTGCATCTCCGAGGAGTTCCCTCGACTGTCTCTCGGCTCCATCATCAGATTTATTCCAATGTCTGTTAAATTGCAGTGCTTTAAATTATATTCAATTGTAGTGCTTTAACTAAATAAATGAAAAAAAACGCACTAGTCGCCCCTACGATTTTTGAAAGTTCCCCTCGATTTCTCTGGTCTGATATCATCAAACCCTGATTTCCTTATCATGGGACCACCTTTAAAATATCTTCTTTCCAACAAAAAAGAATCATCAAAATCGCTTTCATAAACAACGAAGTTATCCGTGAACAAACATAAAAAAAAACAAATGTATACGGTCGAATTGAGCAACCACCTCCTTTTTTGAAGTCCGAAAAAAAAATTAATAAAATTGTGCATTAAAAATTCGAAAATAACACATTTTCCTACATTTATCCGATTGAATTTGGACACCCTAGTGATTTGTATTAAATGTGATTTATTTAAACCTTTGTTTACAGGATCGTAAAATATCGATGAACAAAACGAAAAGCGACGTGAGTTATAAAGAAAGAAAATTTTTCAAAATCAAACGTGTGACATCGAAGCATTCAAATAAATCGGAATATTAGAAGTCCTTAATTATTAAATTAATTTTGATTTCTTGAAGTTAATAAATAAATTAATCTTGGAAGAAAAATAAATAAATTAAAAAAGTAGGTACCTACAAAAAGGTTTATTTTATAATGATTTTATGACAGTAACCTAATGAAATGTAAGGTTGTTCGGAAAGTAATTTCGTTTTTTCCCGTCAGAGGACTTAATTACGTTTGATTTATAATTTTTATATATTTTATGCATTTTCAATGCGATCTTATAAGATAAATTATTATAATAGAAAAATACTAGAAAAAATCGACTCAGGTCACAAGTGATTCTCCCGCCTGAGATTCACTTGTGACCCGAGTCGATTTTTTCTAGTATTTTTCTATTATAATAATTTATCTTAATTACGTTTTTTCGAAACCAACTTCACACTTAAGCCGCATAACCATTATATGTCTTGAGAGCTGATATTGCAAGGCTTGTGTGTGAAAACGTTCTATTAATTCTACACAGTAGTTTTTGGTTGGTGCCCTTTTAAATATGGAGAGCAATAAGCAGCATTTTCGTCATATTTTACTTCAGAAAAGGTAAAAATGCTGTCCAAGCGAGAAAAAAATTGACGGATGTGTATGGAGAAGGCGTGTTAACAGTACGCCAGTGCCAGAACTGGTTTGCAAAATTTCGATCCGGCAATTTTGATGTCGAAGATGCACCACGGTCTGGAAGGCCGGTCGAAGCTGACAAAGATGCGATAAAGGCATTAGTTGATGCAAATCGGCGAATAACCACACGAGAGATCGGTGAGAGATTAAATTTGTCGAATTCGACTGTTTATGGCCATTTGAAAGGCATGGGCTTAACCTCGAAGCTCGATGTGTGGGTGCCCCATGTCCTTACGGAGCGAAATTTGTGTCGTCGCGTTGACGCGTGTGATTCGCTCCTCAAACGTCAAGAAAATGATCCATTTTTGAAGCGGATTATTACTGGGGACGAAAAATGGGTTGTTTACAACAATGTTAAACGCAAGAGGTCATGGAGCAGAAAAGGTGAACCGGCTCAAAGCGTGTCAAAAGCCAACATTCACCAAAAAAAGGTGATGCTCTCCGTTTGGTGGGATGTCAAAGGAATCGTTTTTTTTGAGCTTTTGCCGGACAATACAACGATTAATTCAGAAGTCTATGGTCATCAGCTGGACAAATTGAATGATTCACTTAAAGAGAAGAGGCCCGAATTAATCAACAGGAAGGGTGTAGTGTTCCACCAGGATAATGCGAGACCTTACACAAGTTTAGTCACTCGCCAAAAACTTTTACAGCTTGAATGGGACGTACTGCAACATCCACCATATTCTCCAGATCTGGCGCCTTCCGACTACTATTTGTTCCGGTCCCTGCAAAATTTTTTGGATGACAAAACCTTTACCTCAAATGAAGATGTCAAAAACCACCTGAACCAGTTTTTTGCCAGCAAGGACCAAAACTTTTATGAGAGGGGAATTATGTTACTGCCAGAAAGATGGCAAAAGGTGTTGGACCAGTGTAGTGTGTGTTCGAATATGTCTAACACACACATCTCTCCTCATATATAAACTGTTTACAGTTCGCTAATAAATGAGTTCTTGATCGCAGTCAGACTTATCATTTACACCCCGAACCGGCCACATTGCATGGCGACCCTGCTAGTGCTGCCTATCGGCGGCGCTGCGCAGACGGTTATTTTATGAAAAAAATGTTAAAAATATTTAAATAATTTTTTGGACAAATAAAGTGATGTGGGTGAAATATATAAAAGTTTAGTACTTTACATAAATATGAACTATAATATAATGTTAACCTAAATATCAATTGATAATACTTAAATAAATTCTTCAAATCCCGAGATGAAAAATGATTTTATGAACAATTAACATAAACTCTAAATTAATAAATGTGAAACAATTATTCGTTGCCGCGTACTGTGTTGCTGCTGTGATGCTGATGAGGTTGGAGATGAAAAGCAGGGTGCCGGGAGACGATGGTGTCGGATGTGGACCAGCCGGCAGATGATGGTGTCAAAGGAGGTCGATGCAGCAGGGAGCTGAAGAGTTAACCAACAGAAAGTGGCCAACCAGAGGACTTCGGACAAGATTTAAATTTTTAAACATTATGTGGAACATTGATTTTTTTTTTCCCGCTCTCTTTAGGAGACTAATTTTGGAATTTTAATTTACTTGTGGATAGAGTTTCATTTAAAAATTTTGTTTTTAGGAAATTAATTATTACTTTTATATACATATTTTGTTACGGTTTAACTTTAAAAGTTTTGTAGAATTTATTTTAAATTGATTGAGATTTTATCAAGTATTTACTCTTTTTTTTAAACATGTTTAGGCGTAATTATTATTTCAATAAGGAAAGATGATTTCTAAAAGTTCATAACGTTTTACGGCTTGTTTTTATTGATTTATGTAACTTAGTTTCTCATTTATATATAGGAACGATTGATTGCACAGATTATTTCCTCGTCCATGACAGATTTTTAAATTGTGTTGGTATTTATTTTTGTTTTTATTTTATTTTACAGTAAGTTTTCCGGAGATCGATCCTTGATAAAGGTAACTCTTATTTTGCAAGTATAAAGTTGTGATTATTTTAAATTGATTTTATAATCTTATTATAATACCTAATGGTTATTTTTTTTCGTGATTCTAAAGATTCATTTTGTCGGTATAACTAAAAGAAAGTATTTTGCGAATTCCCTTTTCTTAAATACATTTTTATAAATAATTATTTTATCGATTTCATTTAATTAGCTTCATGTAAGGTACAAAGTTTGGATTTCGTAATTGATATATACATAGTATTCAATGTAAAAGACATCGAAATTGCTGACATAGCAACTCCTGTGATATTGTAGCAACGAACTAAATAGGATTCACTTTTGTTTAGACAAAAGAATTTAAATAGCGTTTGTATTTTGTCGTAAATTAATTAATGTAAGGTATAAATAAAGTTTTCATATAAATGATTTTATAGGGTCACAAATCGGCAGTGTCCTTTAGGTAGGATTTTAAAAAGTTAATAATTAAATGTCTTTTATCTCTAAATAAATATTTGATATATATTTATTGCTATTTATTATTACTTTATAATGTTATATTGGGCTATGAAATTCAATACTATTTTTCATTATGACGTATGATATTAAACTATTTTACAATAGATTTGGAAAACATAAAAAAAAAATTAAACGTAACTAATTTGGTAAATTAGCTAAAAGACTATCCTTTGTCTTCATTTTAGTAGGTATATATTTTCCAGGGAAATTCGAAAATTCACTTTAGTTTCTTTTAGGAATTCATGATCGAAAATAGTCATACCTAATCACTTAAGTATAGCTATTTTGGTACTATTGAAAATATATTTGATTTTAACTAATAACGTTCTTATTCTATTTTTTTTTCATTTTGTCCTGAATTTGTAATTTTGTTAACTTGTTCGAGTTTCAATTTTTAATATCTACGCAATTCAATTTAATAAGTATCGGTACTTAGTGATTTAAAATGTGATAAAATTTCTAATTAGAAGTGATGCAATCATATTGTTTTGATAAACCTAACGAACAAGGTATTGGAATGTAATGTGTTGTATTTCGATATCGGTAGATTACAAAGAGGTAGCGCAGCTGCATTTATGCAAGTTGATATTTAGGTGAAGCAGTAACGTTAAACTTGTCACAAAATATCACACGAGTTCGCTGGTTAAGCTGTAATATAAAACATTGTTTAAATAGGAAAAGATAATGAGTATTAATTTGGTGGGAAGAAAACTGTAAGGAACTTACTTATTAATTTCGGATGTGGAAGTTTATGTTGAGGTATGATTGAGATGTTTATGTTTGTGGAAATTATACAAAAATGTGGTTTGAAAGGGAAAAGTTAGAGGAAAAGTTTGAAAGATTAGTCAATGATTAGAAATAAATCGAAGGAATAGGTAGGATAATGTACTCGTAGCTGTATTAAAAATCTTTTTGTAGCTTTTAGTTTGCAATTAGGTACAGCATTGTTTAGGTATAGGTAATGTGATGCTTTTTTATGTAGGATTTGGAATGATGATAAAGATTTATTTATAGAAGTTAGGGAATATACTGTCTATAAAGTTTCACATGCGATTGGACTGATCACCTAAGAGCGACGAATCTTTTATTTACCTTATATTCAGTTTAGGATTGTTTGTTTATTTGATAGGTTTTGGAATGAAATGGTTTAGAAAAAGCTCGATTATACGGTACACATTAAAGGACAGGTACTATAGGGATCAGGTCCTTCAGTTGCATCAAGGTGTGAACGAGATTCCCCTTTGAATCCTGTTTGGAGACCAAATTAGTGTGTGTCTTAATTCATGACCCTATTAATAATGGTACATACGTGGGGTGTCAGATCCTTCCATTCGATCATGGTGCGAACGAGATTTCCTCTGTGAGATAAGTTGGAGTCTAGAGACTTAAAACTGGCCCCATCAATGATAAGGCTGTGCGCACAGACCAAATGGCACAGCCCAAATGGCACAGACCAAATGGCACAGCCCAAATGGCACAGCCCAAATGGCACAGTCCAAATGGCAGTTGTCCATTTTATATTATGTGTTATGATAATGAAGTCGACTATAAATAAATATGATAAAATATGTACCAAGAAATGATGAGTTAAATAAAAATGAAAGTACGCCGGCGCCGGGCGAATTATGATTATGTGAGTACCTAGTGGGTGATGTGAAATGTGTATTGTGTACCGATAGTGTAATTATGAAAATGAAGTTTATAACGAGCAAGAGTAGGATTTAAAGTGAAGAAAATATATAGTAGGGTGGTCCTTATTTTCCAAAGTGAAAAATATTTTCGGGGCACACTCTAATTGTGTTCTCTGTGGCTTAATATGAGTACTGATTTTTTATTCGATTATTTAAATAATATTTAGAGGTCGCGACAGAGATTTTAAAATTATAAAATTATTAAAAATAAAAAATAAGACAAATGATTTGGAAGATTTTTTATAAAGTAATTTATAACAGGGTATGACTTTTGTTTGTTTATGCGACACACCAGCAATCTGACTTGACTATCGCCGTCCTTTTCTTGCCTACCATTTTCAAGGGACACGCCCCGCAGCTCGCTCAGTTAGTTCCGCATCGACTGTCAGCGACAGCGCACGTCGTTGATTAGGTTTTCGACGCTTACTGTGTTATAATGTCGTCAAAAAGTGGTGAAAGTGGATCTGTTTCCACTAGAAATAAAACGAACATTTGGTTAGTTGGCCAAATGTCACCTAATTTGAAAGCAGCGAAGTTACCATCAATCAGAGAAGTGTTGCAGTTGTTTTTTTACTATAAAAATGACAAAATAAGTGCATTCGAGAATCCGCTACTTTGACTGCTTGTGACGTCTTGGAAATATGGCAAAAAGCTGGAGTACCGACCAGATTGAAGAAACATGTTATTGCTAAACTGGAACAATACTTCAAAGAGTGGCAAAATCTTAAAAAGAGTAAGGTGAAACGTTCGCAAGCAATAAGAGAAAGAGAAAAGCAGTGGCAGCAAAAATTAGAAAGATTGTTTGATATTGAACACGCTAATGCTTTAAATATTAGGGGTTAAAGTATGAAATTGCCGATTTGTACTGAAAATCTATATTGTTTATTTTTTAAATTTTTAACAAATTTATTTAATCAAAATAGTTGCCATTATTATCTATACATTGCTGCCATCTAATGGGAAGGTCATTAATGCCTTTGCGATAGAATTCCGACGATCTAGACTGCACAAACTGTGTGAAAGCATTTTGTACTGCCTCCTGGGAAGAAAACTTCTTGTCACGTAGATAATTGTCCAAATCACGAAAAAAATGGTAGTCCGTTGGAGCAAGGTCTGGTGAATACGGAGGATGACGAATGGTTTCTAACTGCAGTTCCTGAAGGGTCAAAATGGTTTCTCGTGCTGTGTGAGGTCTCGCGTTGTCGTGGAGCAATAATGGTGAAGATCGATTCATGAGTCGGGGCTGTTTTACTGCTAGTTTTGTCAACATGGTTCGGAGTTCGGCACAATAGACATCTGCCGTTATTGCTTGACCAGATCGGAGAAAACTATAGTGAATAACACCATGCTGAGACCACCAAACAGTTACCATTACCTTTTTATTGGTAAGTTTTGCTTTAGGACACTGTTGTGGCATTTGACCTGGGGTCAGCCATTGCATTTTTCTTTTCCGGTTATCATAAAGAATCCACTTTTCATCACATGTTACAATTCGATCCAATATTCCTTCATTTCTGTACCGGTTCAACAAGGCAACACAAGTTTCAACACGCGTTTCTTTCTGCAGATCAGTCAAATCATGAGGCACCCATTTTTCGTATTTTTTTATTTTATTGATTTGACGCAAGTGAGTCAATATTGTGGGTAAGGTAACGTTAAACCATGCCGCTAATTCCTGGGTACTTTGACTAGGATCGGCTTCCACTATCTCTCTTAATTCATCGTTATTTACCTGTGTGGGCGGTCTTCCTCGTGGCTCGTTCTTTAAGTCGAAATTTCCATCACGAAAGCGTTTAAACCAAAATCGCACGGTGCGTTCATTAGTAGACCCCTCTCCAAACGCAGCATTGATATTGCGGGCTGTTTCTGCCGCGTTAGTTCCGCGTCGGAACTCGTATTCAAAAATAACTCGAATTTTCGCAGTATCCATCTTTCTTGTCTAAATTGAATAACAAAAACAATTGAAAGTCGATATTCAAATGTTTTACATTTTTTAAAAAAAGAACATCATAGAAACCATTTAAAAAAAGTTTCATTCGAAAACCTCAAACCATGAAGATTCTATGTCAATTCAAAGAACCTATTGCAATAAAACGGCAATTTCATACTTTAACCCCTATTATCATGAAGATTGAAGAAGACAAACAGTTTTTGCTTGCACAACGTGAGGAGGGTCGTAGAGGTCTAATCGGTGCAGTGGATAAGGCAAATTTAATAAAAGAGGCCAAAGTTCAGAGAAATCAGGAACGGCTTAAGAGATTACGCGAGCGTGAAGCTGAGCGCATCAACTCATCAAAAACAGAACTATTGTTTTCTTCATCCACAACTACTAGCGCAGACTCGGACACAAGTGGTTCATCTGAAATTGTGATTCCTGGTCCTTCTACGGCTAAGCCACCAGCGCGTAAACGAGGTCGAGTAGAGGTGGTGGACAAGCAGTTAGCTTCAAGTCTTGACGCCGCGAAATTGAGCGACAGAAAAGCTGCAATTGTAATCACGTCTACATTGAAAAGTGCAGGCTCTGACCCCATGGAATTAACTGTTAACAGATCGTCTATTCGTCGTCAGCGTCAAAAGTATCGTAAGGAGATGGCGGAGTTATTAAAACGTGAATTTAAACCTAATTTACCTTTGACTGTTCACTGGGACGGAAAGCTACTTGAAGATATCACTGGGCACGAAACCGTGGATCGTCTTCCAATCTTGGTGTCAGGGCAAGGAATTGATCAGTTACTATCGGTTCCAAAACTGGACCGAGGAACAGGAGAAGCATGTGCGTCAGCTGTCTATGATACAATACTGGAATGGGGATTGATCGATAAAATAAAATGCATGTGCTTTGATACGACGGCAGTCAACTCGGGATTGAGAAATGGAGCATGTGTACTACTGGAGCAAAAAATAGAAAAAGATATGCTTTGGCTGGCGTGCCGCCATCATATATTAGAGATAATGTTAGAAGCTGTGGTCAGCACTGCACTAGGTCCTTCAAGTGGCCCTGATATTTTAATTTTCAAAAGGTTTAAAAACTACTGGAGTAAAATTGACCAGACTAACTATAAAACCGTAACATCTGACCCTTCTTCGCTGGAATTAGTCAAAAATGTGGCTCAGGATACGATTTCTTTTGCCCAAAATCAACTTCACCAGTATCAGCCTCGAGATGATTATAAAGAGCTACTGAACCTCACTATTATTTACTTAGGAGGAGTTCCTGAGAAAGGAATATCATTTAGAATGCCAGCAGGACTGCACAGGGCTCGTTGGATGGCAAAAGCTATTTATTGTCTAAAAATATTCTTATTTAAACACCAGTTCAAAATTACAAAAAAAGAAGAAAAAGGAATACGAGATGTTTGCATTTTTTCAGCCATGATTTACGTTAAATACTGGTATCCAGCTTCTATTGCTTCGTCAGCGCCCAAAAATGACTTACAGCTATTAAAAGACCTGATCATGTTCGAGAGTATAAATCCAGTCCTATCGAAAGTTGCTTTAAAAAAAATTATGGGACATTTGTGGTACTTGTCAGAGGAACTAGTATCATTTGGATTTTTTGATGACGAAATGACTTCAGATACCAAGCAAAAAATGGTACAGGCATTAAATAATGAAGGTCTTGACTTCATTCCAAAGCGAATAATTCTAGGTACCAAAGACATTGCAAGAAAAAATATCGAAGACTTCGTGTCCAGTAATTCATTGCGTTTCTTTGAGATACTTGGAATATCATCAAATTTTTTTAAAAAAGATGTTGCTGATTGGCCAACTGATGAGGAGTATAAAGCTGGCAGAGAAATTGTACGGTCAATGAGAGTAGTCAATGACATTGCAGAACGTGGTGTTGCATTAATGGAAGAATATAATAAGTTGATCACCATTAATGAAGAACAAAAGCAATATATACTTTTGATCGTCAAAGAGTTTAGGAAAAAATATCCCGACACTAAAAAATCAACCCTACTTAAGTAATTTTTTTTCATTGGCTTGTGTATTTTCTTATGTAAAAACTAAACAGTTATTATAATACGACGTTTGATTTCTTGTTATTTCCATTTCTACAAATAAATGTGGTAATTTATGAAAAAATAATTATATTTTATTTTTACCATTTTAAAAATCCCGTCGCAACCCCTAAACGTTAATAATAAATTCTATAAAAAATATCATAATTCTTTCTAAGCCTATATACCACTTTGCGAGGGTGCCCCAACAAAATTTCAAAAAAAAAATTTTTTCATACATATAAGGACCGCCCTAATATATAGGAATATTGTTATTGACACAGGATAATTTAGATGAGAATATTGAGAGATAGGAATATTACAAAATAGGAGGTTATGTGATAAACAAGAAAGGTTTGAGGATATTTATATTAGGAAGATGATGAATGATTATAATTTGTTGAAATGGTTTGAAGGAAGGAAAGAAAGAAAGGGAAAAATTAAAGTGAGGAATGATTACATAATGAAAGTTTCATTTAAGTATGTTAGCGAAAATAAACTTGATGTCAAAGTTTTATTTGTCACAGAAGAATAAACAAGTAAATAAATGTAAAGTGTTTTTTAAAGTTCAACAATTCAGTTACTTTTTTTTCTCAACTATTGAATAAAATAAAAGATGTTTTTTTTTTGAAGGGAAAATATAAAGTTTTCATTTTTATTACGAAATAATATGAGTTTGTGCAATCTTCTTATACCAGTATAAATCAGAAATTACATTTATAAATTACTAGAGTAATATAATACTATTATTGTAATGTATTTTTTTTATTTGAAATTTAATGTGTATTTTATAATATGAAAGTTTAAAAATGTTAGGTTTGTCAGCAACAGTGGCATTAGTAAAATAATTTAATAATTTTAAGTTTATTTTTATTATCAAGAATTATGTATAAGGTAGTATATGTGATTTGTAACAATATTAAATAATTAAAATTATTACGTAAAATTATTTGAAGTGAAATTAAATTTTGGGTTTTCTATTAAGTACTAGCTGACCCAGCGAACCTCGTACCGCCTTAGCGTAGCTTTCAATTGAATGACGTTGACATTTGTCAGCGCGGTTATCGATGTGGTGTCACAGATTACCACAGATTTTTGTTTTAAATTGAATGACGTTGACATTCGTTACGTTATATTTTTCAATCTTTCTGAGAGATTTTCTTTATATTTTTTTCCGTAAGAACCTTGTACAGAGTATTAGAAAACTACAAAAAAAAAATCAGCCAAATCGGTCAAGCCGTTTTCATGTTATGTCGTGACAACGGAAAACGGGTTTCATTTTTATATATATAGATAATACAATTAAGATTTTCCTAAGATGTCGTTTCCATCAAATGAATTTATATATTATGTGTAATAAGTAGGTAATACATACATGTTTTGTTTCACAATAATTCGGTATTCAAAATATTATAATGTTCATGTTTCATTGTATTTTAAAGTAAATAATTTGGTTTTTATCGTAATATCTGTAATGAGTCTACCTAATAATTTAAATATGAATTTATATATTCCAAATATTTTAAATAAGTAAATTTTGTGTTGAAAAATAATATTTGTTAATTGTTTAATCTTCGAAATTTGTTAAGGACGAAAATGTAGTATACTTATTAAACTACTTACCTATATCAGAAATTTAAAGTAAAACAGTGTACCTACTTGCTTATTAGTTAAAAAAAATCATTTACTATTTTTTTTCTTTTTTTAGGGGGGAGGTGTAGTGTGTGTTCGAATATGTCTAACACACACATCTCTCCTCATATATAAACTGTTTACAGTTCGCTAATAAATGAGTTCTTGATCGCAGTCAGACTTATCATTTACACCCCGAACCGGCCACATTGCACCAGAATGGCCAATATATAATTTAATAAAATATTTATTCATTATTAGAAAACTGTCTTTCATGTTCCCCAAAAAAAACGAAATGACTTTCCGAACAACCCAATATAAAATGGAGAGATTAAAAATTGGACATAAGGGAACGTACCCTATGGGTACGGTTCGTGCCCTACGTGACCCATTCAGGGGGGGAGGAGGTCTTCAAAATACCACGCTTGGTCACAGTTTCTCTTTGATTTTCGTCAGGTAGTCAATATACTTTTGGGTTTATTTTACTTTTGTATTTGCAAAATGATTTATGAATTACTACTTGAAAACTACGAGGGGGAGGGGGGTCTTGGCATATACTACGAGTGGTCACCGAGGGGGGAAGGGGGGAAAAGTGTATGAAGTGGATCACGTAGTATGGGTACGTTCCCTAAGTTGTATACTTTTGCCCAAACAATAATAAAAGTAAAAAACTAATGCAAAGCTAGCGTGCATTAGGTTTTCACTTTTATTGACCAACATAGGGTTGTCCTGCACTCTGGAGAAGTTCCTGAATCAAAAAATGAGAATTTGATGGTTCTATTTAAGAAATTTTGCAGGCACTCGCAAAAAAAAGATATTCCTGATACCGATGTGAGGGCCTGCCGTCGCATCGCTAAAATGGATGCAACTTCTAAGAGACCACGAAACATTCTCGTTACTTTATCTTCGCAGCGACTTCGTGATCTTATTATATCTTCGGTTACACGTTTTAATAAAGCCCATCCTAAAGATTAGATCGATTCAACTCATATTGGTTTTGCGGGAGAAACTTGCAGAATATATTTAGCAGAAAATCTTGAAGAAAAGGAAAGTAAAGGAGGTGCACAGTGCAGCTAAAAAAATCTTGTAAAGAAAATAGTTACAGTTTCGTGTGGGTACGATTTGGGCAAATATTCATTCGTCAGAATGAACAAAGCCCTGCCCTTCAAGTTAAGGACATTAATAATTTAAAACAACTTTTGTAAATTTGTCTCTTTTCCTATCTCTTCTTTATTGTTATTCATTGTTACCTTGTTTTGTTACGGTAATTAGAGTAAGCGTTAAGTAATGATCAGTGTATACTATCAAAATGTTAATAGATTTCGCACCAAATTAACACAATTTTATTTAAATTTACTCAACTCCGATTTTGATATAATATGCCTGACGGAGACTAATCTTACTAAAAGTGTCTTTCACGGAGAACTTATAGACTCGCGTTATAATGTTTTTAGACGAGATCGTATAGACAGTAACTCATCAAAAGTTGAAGGCGGTGGCATCCTGGTAGCAATAAAAAGGTCTTTCGAGTTATTCGTCGGGCATCCTGGGATACTGATGTAGATGATATCTTGGTTTCCATAATAACGAACAATAGTAACGCCCCTAATTTGAATATTTGTGTTTGTTATCTTCCGCCAAACCTAAGCCATTCGAATTTGGAAAGTT
This sequence comes from Calamotropha paludella, assembly GCA_927399485.1. Taxonomy (NCBI): domain Eukaryota; kingdom Metazoa; phylum Arthropoda; class Insecta; order Lepidoptera; family Crambidae; genus Calamotropha; species Calamotropha paludella. The sequence continues at coordinate 4,464,966 of OV656822.1, forward strand.
TTTATTCGAATTGTAAGGAAGTTTTGTTAAACGATTGTCTCGAGGAAAACTGCCTTATCATTGGAGATTTCAATAATCATGAGTTTGCCCATGTCGCTTGTAATGCTATCGATCCATTACAGACTTCTTATGGTAAAAAAACTGTACTGTTACAAGAATTGGTTTTACTGTGTAATCTCTATCAATGTAATATTATCACTAACAAAAATAATCGTATTCTTGATTTGATACTATCTTCAATCGAAAACATTAAAGTTGATGAGGCGGACCCTTTGAATTTAAAGGATAGGCACCACCCTGCCGAGTTAGACTTACAGTTCGAATTTCCCTTGGTAAACAAATAGGATAAATCTTAAAAAACTAAATAATAAAAGACTACAATTTTCAAAATATAATTAAAAGATATACGTCATGAGTTACGTAATATTGACTGGCATAATATATTATTGTGTTCTGATGTAGATGCATGCGTTGATGTTATTTACACCAAACACCTAAATCACAAAACTATCCAATTTGGTATAGCAAACCCTTAATTAAGTGTAATGAAGAAAAAAACAAATTATCCTCTTGATTATGACTCATTTTCATTAATGCGCGACAGATTTAAGAAAATGGCTGATCAATGTTACAAGAACTATATTGCTTCAATAGCGGTTTCCATAACTAAAACTATTACACTATATTGGAGTTTTGTAAACAACCGAAAAGGTCACATTTCAATGCCTAATGTAATGCATTATGGCGACTGTTCGGCCTTAAAAGGGTATGAGATATGTGAGCTGTTTTCAACTTGGTTCGGTTTTCAAAAATAACTACCAAAATGGCGCACAATCTTTATCGCTTCCCAATGATAATACTGAACCAGTAGAAAATAGAGCTACTGACTCTCTCTCGCATGTTATTTTTCTTTAAGTGACATTACAAAGAAAATTAAACACCTCGACTCTAAGAAAGGAGCCGGGCCTGATCTACTCCCCCCATCGTTCATTAAACAATGCGGTAAATAATTGAGCGTCCCACTAAGCATTATATTTAATAAATCAGTTTCCTGTGGACAGTTCCAATCTTCAAAAATGGAGATAAGTCCCGTTGCGAAAATTATAGACCAATTAGTATAGTTTGGCAAAATTATTTGTATCGCTCATCTAAGATCAGTTGTACAACCATCTTTTATCTCCAACAGACAGCACGGTTTTGTGAAGGGTCGGTCAGCAGTCTCCAACCTATTGGAGTACAAGGATTACCTTTGCAAAAGCTTTGCCAGAGGTGGGCGGATTGATTCTGTCTAAACAGATTTCTCAAAGGCGTTGGATAGAGTTGATTACAAACTACTCTGCGCCAAGCTCGCATCTTATGGTATCCACGGAAACCTATACCGCTGGGTGACCTAATACCTCACTGATAGCAGTCGGTTAGTCACTCTTAAAGGATTCTTTTCATCTCCAACTCACGTGACTTCCGGAGTACCACAGGGGTCACATTTGGGCCCTCTTCTATTTGTAATTTTCATTAGTGATCTTATAGGGCGATTGTCGTGTGACTGTTTACTCTACGCTGATGACTTGAAAATATTTAAGTCAATTTCTTTTCTTACAAAATGATTTGAACATTATTTCAAACTGGTGTAAGACAAACCATATGTCTTTAAACATTAGCAAATGCTTCACCATAACGTTCACTAACAGACGATTGATCGTCTGTGTGATCTGTCGTGATCGACGATGACTACACGATTGACGGCCATTCCTGAAGAGATCCAGCACAGCAAAAGATTTGGGCATCCTATTTGATAGTAAACTTTCTTTTAAAGCACGCTACAAATACATAACAACAAGGCCCATCAACTCCTTGGATTTGTATTTAGATCCACAAAAGGATTCAAAAAAACCTCAATCCTTATTGTTTTTATTCTTTGCAATTGTGAGAAGCACCTTGGAATGCGGCAGTCCTATTTGGTCGCCTTACTACAAGGTACATATTAATGAAATCGAAAGGGTTAAAAAAATGTTTAGGTATATTATGTTACCGTCAACCGTTGGGTCGCTACAATCTTAATGAAGAAACTCGGCTTATTAAGTTTAATGTACAAAAGTTGGAATCCCGCCGAAAGTATTTTGATATTTATCTCTTTAAGATAGTGCACTCTATTCTTGATACCCCTTACTTGTTTTCCCAACGGGCCTTATACACTAAATACAGAGCACGCAGATTCAATAGAACAAACCTTTTTGCTCTACAGGTCTATAAGAACAATGTTTCCTATTTTAATCCCGTGGTCAGGATAGCTCGACAGTACAATGAATGATTTGGTACAACAATAACATAGATCTTGATGTTTTTGCCCCTAGTATTACTCTATATGTCAAAGTACTCAAAGATGTCCTCTTCTCTACAGCCGATAGTTTAAACTCTGCAGATTGCTAAGTCATATTAGACTATGAAGTCAACTTCTACATGCAATTCTATTCTGTGTTGTCTACGTAGTGAATGTTTCTCTGTTTACACAAACCTTTGGATTGCAATTCAGTCTCTAATCATGTATTTATCTTTGTAATAATTGTGATCTGTGTTGTGTATAAAAAAAACAAAATTAAAATAAAATAGATTATGATTTCAACATCGTTCTATCAAAATATAGTTAAGGTAAATCAAGATCAAGGTATATATTTTGACAAGGTAGCCAATATGCAGCTTATAAAGGATGAATGGAAGATCATCGTATACTATGACATGGATCCCTATTGAGAAGGGATCAATGCATATATCCAATATCAAGATCACTTAGAAGCAACAAGTCAAAAAATAAAAGAGAAAACGCATTGTGACATTATTATGCTACAATTGAATCACGCTTTTTCTGAGCTTCAATATTATACTAATCTTTTAATTATGAATAAGAAAAGACGCACCAGACGGTGGCGCGGCCTTATCAACGGAGTGGGGAATATCTGTTCGGAGTACTAGACGAACAATTAGCGGAACAGTACTCACGTGATATCGGCCTTATCTAGAAAAATGACAACCATTTAGCCCGTCTCTGGCAAAACCAAACATCCTTCGTGGAAGCGGAATACAATCTTTTGAAGAGAACCGAGTTGAATATACAAAAACAATATAAAATGTTCAATCACCACTTAGTTTAGTTAGCTGGAGAAAACGTATAAACAGAAGTCCAAAAACTAGACTACACAAGCGAATTTATAATGTCAACTATATCAGCGAACAACATGCTGTATAGCCTAAAAGGTATACAAGACACCTTACTTGATATTATAATCAACATATATAATGGCAAATTTAATGTTCACCTCATCACCCCGCTGCAATTACAAAATGAATAGAACACCATATCTGGACAACCAAGAAATGTTTTAACTCTACCTATCAATAATATACAAGCAGATTTACAAAGCATTTATCATCTTTTAAAAGTCAGGGCAAGAATGACAGATGATTTTTTATCTACGAGGGCCGTTCAGAAACTAACCTCCGGTTGATTGAAAAAAATACACCAAGTTAAGTAAAAATATTTTAATATATACATCTTACAACTACATCTTTGCACTATTTTTCGACATAGTCTCCATAACGATTGAGGCACTTATCATATCTCTTTACAAGCTTTGAAATTCCTTCTGCATAAAAATCACCCGCTTGTGCCTTGAGCCAGCCTGTGACCGCATCTTTGAGCTCTTACAGCCCAGATCTGGCGCCAAGCGATTATCACATCTTCATGCATATGAAGAAATGGCTCGGGTCCCAGCGGTTTGATGACGACGAAGAGCTCAAAGATGCGGTCACAGGCTGGCTCAAGGCACAAGCGGGTGATTTTTATGCAGAAGGAATTTCAAAGCTTGTAAAGAGATATGATAAGTGCCTCAATCGTTATGGAGACTATGTCGAAAAATAGTGCAAAGATGTAGTTGTAAGATGTATATATTAAAATATTTTTACTTAACTTGGTGTATTTTTTTTCAATCAACCGGAGGTTAGTTTCTGAACGGCCCTCGTATTTGAAATAAAGATTCCCTTAGTAAGCAGAGATAATTATGACTGATATAAATGAATTGCCGTCCCAAAACAAATGGGATCCAATATAATAATCTTACAACCCCTCTCAGAATATATCGGTATGAATTTACAAAAGGATTCGTACATTCCGGTGAAGCAAGAAGACCTGGAAACATGCATCAAACACGATGATTCAACCTTCTTCTGCTATTTAACACCAATTTACAAGATGAAATCAGATACAGATCTTAACTACAGAAATTCAAAAAATCAGTGTCTAATGAAAACTGAACAATGTTAGAATAAATGGATTAATTTAAGCAATTTCAATACGACAATCTATTTTTGTTGTATCTTTGTCAGCTGAGAAATATATGCAGCGATCAAGTTAACGCACGCCAACTGACCGGTACACAACTTTACTTTTTACACACACACAAGGAGTTAAAAAGTACTTTGAAACTAAGGCTGGGAATACCACAACCATAATTAATACCCCAAATCAACAATATTTTCAATGTGACTTTGCAATCATTCAGTAGCGATAATGCTGTTAACAAATCAAGAAACTGAGCAACTACTGAATGACTTTGGTTACAAGATAGAAAAGCTAAAAGGCAACGACGTCCTAACAGAAAGCATATCATATCACGACATTCATCACTACGCGATAACATACACCATAGTAATAGTCGCAATAATAGTTAGGAGTGGCTTTATTGTGGCGACGTCACCATGCCCGCCACCAGCCGTCCACAGGCGTGGAGGAAGGAACTGTCGAGCCTACCACCCCCGGGCCCTTCGTCGAGCTACCATCGACACCGGAATCCGCCGCAGCACCACAAGCATCGACATCGAAGCACGTCGCACAGCGGAAATTATACAGAGGGACAACCCCTATTCTTAGAAAAATTGTATTTAGAGAAAACTGTGTAGACTAAGCAATTAAATATTGGAGTTTTATGTAATCAAATATTTAATTATCTCAATAATGTATCATCAGTCATCTCCTCTTTTCTCTCGGCCGGCAGCATGTACGTTCATTTAACACTAGAAGCGCCACCGTTCCATTTTTGTCCCACCCGCAAGTTGCATTGTCTCTAACTTTTTATTTATTCTACTGAAGACCGTGAAACTTTTTGACTTTTTATAATTTGTTGTCATTTTAAATTCAATAATGTTTTTTATTCAATAAAAACAAAAGTAAATAAAATAATTTCCGATTTACCTAGAATTGCCGCCGGTCGGTTTTGTTCCGCCAAGATTCTAAGCAATAATTTGACATATGGTCATTGTTCTGGCTAACTGCGCGGGTGGAGGGGCGACTAAAACAGTTGAGCATTGTTTCTATTCACTTGGTCGTCGCATAAAGAGACAACGTTTTTTGTTTTTACAAGCGTATTATAATTATGTCTACTAGTCAACGTGGCAGAATATTAAAACCACAAGAAATTGTGTCCAGTTTGAATGATATTTTAGAGGACGAATCAGATGGCGAGCCTTTGGAATCTTCTGACGACAACTATGAATTAGAAAACAGTTCCGATTCTTCTTCTGACGAATCTAATGAAACTATTCAGAGAGAAATAACTAAAGGTAAATATTGTTTTATTTTACTCTATAGGAATACAGCGTTATTTGTTGTTTATTTATTTATGTATGTAGGTATTTGCATTTTGTTTTGTATTGGTATTTGTATGTATCTGTTGTGTTTAGCTGTTGTTTTATTCATTTTTATATTTCAGATGTAACAAGTTTAATGAGCGCCGTGACTGAAGTCCAAGATCAAGTGCCAACTCAAAGACGAGGACGAGGTCGAGGTGTTCGAGGCCGCCGCGGTCGGCCGTCTGTAGGTAGTACATTGCCAAACCCTCGTTTTGAAACGACACCAGGCTCAGCACTTGTTTCTCCAGATGGTACTGCCTGGACAGTAATTGAAGCTGGTAGTACACCTGGTAGGTACGGATGCCAAAATGTTTTTAGAGATCGCGTTGGGCCAACTCCATACGCTAAGCGCAACGTGGATGAAACTTGTAAAAGTGCTTGGCAACTAATGGTTTCCAAAAAAAATATGCAGCATATCTTAGAGTGTACTATGGAAGAGGCGCGACGAGAATTACAAGATGAAGACTGGTACATGACGATGGAAGAATTGGAGGCATTTATTGCTGTACTTTACATACGTGGTGCAATTGGTGCACATAACTTAGATCTGGATTCATTATGGTCGATAAAATGGGGTAATCCTATTATAAAGGCAACAATGTCTCGAAACCGTTTTCGTGAGATAATGAAGTACTTGCGATTCGATCATAAATCCAGCAGACGCCAAAGACTAACTGAAGATAAGTTTGCTATGATTTCGGAAATTTGGTATGAATTTATTGCGAATGCACAAGCTTGTTACATACCCGGGCCGTACATAACGATTGATGAACAGCTTTTTCCATCTAAATGCCGTTGCCGATTTACCCAGTTCATGAGCTCAAAGCCAGATAAGTATGGTCAAAATTTTTGGATGGCTGTTGACAAAGATGCAAATTATATAATAAATGCGTTTCCTTACCTTGGAAAAGATGATTACAGACCTAATGAGCGTTTAGGTGACTGGGTGGTAAAGAAATTGATGGAACCTTACATCAACAAAGGCAGGAATGTTACTTGTGACAACTTTTTTACTTCCATTTTACTAGCGGGATATTTGAAGTCTAAAAACACTAGTATCGTAGGCACTGTCAATAGAGTTCGAAGAGAAATACCTATTTCCGTAAAAATGGCTAAAGAAGAATTATACAAGACGACTCTCCTAAAAACTGGTGACACAACTTTGACTGTTTATCAAACTAAGCCAAATAAAAATGTTTTATTGCTCAGCACTATGCATCAAGATATAACAGTATGTTCTAATTCAAAGAAAAAGCCGGAAACAGTGCTATTCTACAACAGCACGAAATATGGAGTAGATGTTGTAGACTCGATGAGCAGGAAATATACAGTAAAGAAAGCTTCCAGACGTTGGCCAGTTCATACATTTTATAATTTATTAGATTTGGCGGCTATAAACGCATGGGTATTGTATAAAATTATCAACAACTGTAAAATTAAACGTAGAGACTTTTTATTGCAACTGGGAGAAGAATTGGGATCACAATACATGAATAATAGAAACAAAGTCATTCCTACAGTCATTCCAGAAAATCTACCAGAAAGACAGGAAAAACGTACAAGGTGTCAGGTCAAGTCAGAATGTACAAGTAATAAGTCATCTGTGAAGTGCCACAAGTGTAAAAAAACTGTGTGTAATAAATGCACTGGTAAAGAATATTATTTGTGTAATATTTGCTATTCTGATAGTAAATAGTTTGGAGATTTTTAAAATTTATTACATTTAAAATTACTTACTTAGTTGATGATCAGAAATGCAAAAAGAAATTGATACGTATTTGTTATAAAAGGATTAATAATTTGATTAAAAACAAATAAATATAGTTTCAAGTAACTTACATAATGTTTTAATTAAAATTTCATACTTTTATGCTAATGAATGTTGTGAAAGGACAAAATTGTCACAGCGGCGGTTTGAGGGGGGTCATGAGTTTCGGCACTTCTAGTGTTAACCGCACAATAGCATCAATTTGTCAATAAGCACTTTTGTAATAAATCTTGCTGAGAAAGCATACATCACTATGCGTGTGATGTCATCGAACTGCGCTCCTCACTCATTTGTCTTATTGCCTACTGACGATGCCGAAGTCCTAGCCAGCATTCTATCTCTTAAAAAGGATGGCACAGCTGGTAGAGATAATATCTCTGGTGCCTTCCTTAAACGCTACCATCAAATTTTGGTCCCGTATTTGACTTACATAATCAATTTAATCTTTTCAACAGGTATTTTTCCGGAGGTATTCAAATTTGCTGAAATAATACCAGTGCATAAAAATGGTGACAGGGGTCACTAACAAGTCAACATGTTGTTATTGACACTAACAGAGTCAATAACAACAGACCCATTGCCAAACTATCCACATTATGTAAATTACCTGAAAAACTTATTAACAAACGTCTCGTGAACTATCTTGAAACAAACAAAATTCTTTCAAATTACCAATTTGGCTTTAGACGTGGTACCTCGACAGATGATGCAGTACACAAATTTACTGACCATATAGTAAACATTTTGGGCAAAAAAAAAGGTAATAGTGATATTTTTGGATATAGCTAAAGCTTTTGACACAGTCTCTGTGCCACTATTACTTAATAATCTGGAGAGGATGGGAATTCGCGGCGTCCAGCTTACTGTTTGAAAATTATTTGAGCAATAAACTTTAAAGGGTTCGAGTGGGTGAAGTGCTTAGTGACGACTTACCGATAAACGATGGCGTGCCGCAAGGTAGTGTATTAGGTCCTACACTATTTCTGACGTTCATCAATGGACTCCGTAAGCTCCAGTTACAAAACGGTAATTTTGTGACATTTGCGGATGACACAGCGCTTATTGTCCATGGTATTTTCCATAGTTGGGAAAAAAACTTATAACTTTGCACAGCTAGGATTTAACTCGGTAACTGACTGGCTTAGAAATAATGCTCTGCCGCTAAATGTCGATAAAACAAAATTTATACCCTTTTTCATACGAAACTCATCAACTCCTATTCACGATGAATTTTCCCTAGTGGCACATTCTTGCATGCCTGACCAATCTTGCCACTGCGGTAAAATCTCTCTCAACGATAACATCAAATACCTTGGTATAATAATTGATAATAATAAAGTTATAACCACCACCTAAACCTTCTCGCGTCACGAACTCGCAAACTGATCTTCATATTTAAGAACCTTCCACAAATTGCTGAAACAACAATTATAAAATAGTATACACATCTCTTTTTACAGTCAGTTCTATCCTACTGTATTACGGTATGGGGAGGTGCCTGCAATACTAATCTTATAAAACTGGAAAGGGCTCAGGGTGCAATCCTTAAAGTCAGTCACTCTAAGCCATTCCTTTACCCTACTAAAGAACTTTATTCGTTGGCTGATGTCTTGAGTGTTCGTCAATTGTTTATTCTCAATACAGTGCTAAAACAACATTCCTCAATAAATTATGACCCCTCTCTGAATAAGCGCCTTAAACGTAAAGTCTGTCATCCAAACAATAAGTGGGCTACATCATTCGCAAGAAAGTTTTTCGGCTTCATAGGTAGTAATTAGTATAACAAAATAAATAAAGAAATCAATATCTATCCAAGAAATAAATATGATTGCAAAAAAATTACAATGTCTTGGCTAAAATCATTGGACTATAATGCAACTTAATATTTGTTAAAAGTTCATTCGTAAAATCACATTAAACACACATATTCACACAAGCACACACACATGCAAGCATCAGACATCGTTATTTAGAATATAATTTCCAGTAGGAAAACACATATAAAATAAAGGCAACTTTCACCAAATATTGTTTTTATGTGGCTCCAAAAATATGTTAATTTATTGAAAAAATTACATACAAGATGTATTTATACACGATACAAATTTTGGAATTTATAAGAAGTAGGTACAAGAAGGAAAAAGAGTTATTGGTGTTAGATGACATCTATTATAGTAAAATAGGTATCTTGTTGTGAAACACAAAACCAAACAATAAATAATACAATACCAATATGCATAGTCAAGTCAACTTGTCAAGTTACAAGTACAGACTGCTGATAACATGTTAAAAAGAAACTTGAGCGTGTTACCGTTAAATTCGTTTTATTCGTTATAATGCATAGGTATAAATGTGACACAACCTATTCAATGGCGCCAAGGGCGCAAAATAAAGGCATACTGACATTGTTCTGGGTCGCCAAAAATATTCAGCCTGCCATCGTAAAACCATTGCAATGCGATGACAATTCGATGTCACTGGGGTTACGCCTGAACAAATGGATGACGACCCTGGGAATATATCTTTTGACAACGAGGTTAGATACAACGGTCAAGAAAAGAGTTACTCTTCTCTTTATGGGATGATAATGAGTAACAGGTACTTTTGATGTTTATAAAATAGTAAGCAATAAGCTTGACGAGTTTCTGTTATCGAAACAAAGTAAGGCACCATACTTACCATTTTGTTAGTGAGATACAACACCTACATCTCACTGATGATGAAACTATGGTTAGCTTCGATGCTCAATCTCTATTCACAAGCTCACGTGTACAAGATTGCATTGATGTCACTATGGAATTAAAGACAGACAATAAAATAGCCTTCCTAAATGTTCAAATCAGCAGGAATCTAAATCAAACCCTTAGTCATATAGTGTATAGAAAGGCAACTCAAACAGATAGATATTTAAATGGTGACTCTCACCACCATCTTATACAGTTGGCTACTGTAGGGAAATATTTGTTTCAGAGAACTCGCGGCATCTGTGACTAACAATATCTGACTGCTGAGCTTCAGCATGAGAAGCGAGTACTACAAGATAAAAAGTTGCGAGTACCAAGACTACGTCACAGAGGCCGCACCAACCAGCCACAGTAGAACGTCGACCTGCTGTCCTTCCCTACATGAAGGGGGTCACTGACAAAATTGGGAACATTCTGAAGCAGGTTTCCATTAATACTTACTTTAAACCAGCCAGTAAGATTAACCAATTCTTACGACCGGTCAAATGCAATATACCCCTCCAGGCAGCAGGTGTCTACTAAATCGATTGTGACTGTGTTCTCTCATACATCGGACAAACAAAGAAAAGTATGGGGACGCGCATTATAGAACACGTAGCTGACAAAAAACAAAGGCGCGATAATAGGTCTGCAGTGTGTGAGTGTGAGAATGCTTTTGAGGGGCCAAACTACTACATTCGTATCGATAAACCTCTTGTTCTCGCTAGAGAACAAAGACTTGTTCCTAGGACACTACGCGAGGCTTTTGAAATCAGGAAACATCCAAATTCTAATAGAGACGAAGGTTGGAGCGTTCCACCTGCTTGGGATCCAATAAGTAATAAATTAATACTTACAAAAACACACATTGTAAGACCTGATGATGTAGTTAGCTCTCTTTGCAAATAATAACAGTAAGATGGAGGTCGGTCCCCTGCCCGAGTTTCTTCCGCAAGTTCTTTTCGGAAGGGCCTCCCAATTTCCGAACTGGTAGTAGACTCAGGAGTGTACAATGTAGTCGTAGTGAGAATTTAATAACTAAATAAAAATATATAAAAATAAAACAATTTAACAATAAAGAAAATGCAAAGTGGAGAATAGTTCATAAAAAAACTAAAAAAAGACGATTAAAGAAAAATGTAATATAAAGCTTTAAGTATCTAAGTGAATAATAGGGAAATAACATTCGGACCGACAAGATATCGTAAAAATATTTAATAACTTCTTTGCATTAATTTTTTACTAAAAAAAATAATTGTATAAATGAAATATAGGGTGATTATTTCTTACCCGACTGGTATACAAATCGGTTTATTATTTCTGAACGTTACTCGATACTTCAAATAACTTTAACGTATCATAAAGTATATAAAATGCTTTTCAATATATGGTAACACTTTTTTTCCCAAACGTCATTTGCTTAACGTCAGGGTCAGTTGAAATGTCAAGGTTCATATTTTTAACGGTTTTGGCGCAAAATTCGCATTGTTGTGAAGTGTTTTTCGTCTGACGACCAGAAAAAAATTTGTAAGTAGATAATTGGCTATTTTTTTATTAGTAGACCATATTTCTAGTATAATAACAGAATAAACAGTTCCCGAAACCAAAATTTGTGGTAGTTTTGCACGTTCAAATTAGTTGGGAAGTATTTTCGTTATGTCCGTTTGGGTAATTACTAAGTGGGAAAATAATTCTCTATATCCAGTTAGCGTTCATTATTTAATACATATATATATATAAAAACGTCATGTTATCATTCTGCATCACAATTATCGTTGTTGTTTTAGGAACGTACAAGTCTTAAAATGTCGTCTCCAACTGAAAGAAAAAGGAAAAAAACATTCAATGTTACGGAAACGGCAAAATTGCAAAATATTGTTGATAGATTATCAGACGTCTGAAATGGATACCGACTCTGATGACGACGTTAGCGGCTTATCTTCTAACTTACAAGAATTTGAAAATAACTCTGGCACATATGATGTAATTGACAAGCGATTAGAACAGTTATTTGGGATACCATAGTATAGAAGATGAATCCATTACCGAAGCGAGGTGAGTTCACTCCTAAACATATTGGAAGAAAAAAGCGTATCGGCTTTAGAAGTTGAAACAAAAGATTATCTTGTACCAAGTACACCAGCTTCATTACTACAAGTTGAGCAACAATTTTCATCTTCTCAAATAGATTCATCTGCCTCAGAAATATCAACTGCACCTACCAGGGGGGCAGTCGCCATAAAAATATGCAGTTGGATTGTAATTGAACTATGGCTGAACTTCAATTTTTACGACATTTTGTATCGCGGTAATGATTTCACAGAGACTTGAGACGCAACCCGATTGAAGTTGGAACGTAACGGCTGTCAAACTGCAAAGTTTATGCCATGCTACTTTTTCTGGGTCGTTGTTTAACTTTACGTGGAATTTTAAGTGTTTTTTTGTGAAAAACTATACATTTTGAGATATGATTTATTTAGATTTTTTGGAAAGAGCTCATGAAGTTGACTTAGCGTCAGCTCGAGCTCAAGCTAAGCAAGAAAATTTAAATACAAGAGTGTCCAATGGTGCATTCAACCTTAATGATCGGCAATTTGTTAAGAGATATAGGCTTTCGAAGGAATTAACTCGAAAACTAATTCAAGATTTAAATTCTTATATGCTTCTTACTCTTCGTACTGATGCCTTGGACGTAGAAACTTAAGTAAGTGTAGTGTTTTTAAGACTCATTAACCTGCCGTATATTATCAATTTTTTCCGCATTTTCTTTCCCTATGGGTAAAAGCAAAATATTGTTATTTATTTTTCCCAGTAGCCGGAATAGCAGTCAGGGACCGTACGTTAAGGTTAATATTATATCTACATAAAATGTTATTTCAGGTTCTGGTGGCATTAGCATTTTATGCCAGTGGATCATATCAAACTCTTGTCGGAGATAATCGAAAACACTGCATTTCCCAAACTAGTGTTTCCAAAGCTATATCACAAGTAACCAATGCACTGAATATGCCTGATATAATTAATAAATATGTTTTTTTCTTTTAAAAGTAATGAAAGGGAATTTTAAAAAGAGAGTGAGTATATAAAAGTTATAACTATGAAATACATGTTTTTGGAATAAAATTAAGTTTATAATACCTATTACTATTTCTAGGTTTTACAGTCAGTTTAAAATGCCTGGAGTGTTGGGTTGTATTGATGGCACTCATGTGGCCATTGTACGCCCTAAAGAAAATGAGGAAAGATTTTTTAATAGAAAGGGATATCATTCCTTAAATGTGCTTATAGTAAGTATTATTAAAATAATAGTATTTATTATTATTTCCCACATAATTTTTCAATTTAATAGTTATGTTATACAAAACTATGCAGCTATGTGGTTCAAAATTGAATATTCTGTGTGTGGATGCCAGTTATCCGGGGTCTACACATGATAGTGTCATATGGGCCAAACACCCACTGAATGTATATATAGAGAGGTTGTATACCATCCAAGGCGAAGATTTGTATATTTTGGGTAAATATGAAACAGTTTGATGACACAATTTTAACATGGTTAATGAGACAATAAAAAAACAATCAATTTTTTTCATGAGACTCAGGGTACCCATTAAGATTTACAATGATGGTGCCTTTATCTAACCCTGCACCTGGTACACCTGAAGAGCATTTTCAAGATTTGCATCTCACTTCCCGTAGTGTAGTTGAGCGCTGTATTGGAGTATTGAAAGCTCGCTTTAGGTAACATATTTTTTGTTTATATTAGCCTTATATTGGCTTCCTTACCAAACCTTACATTAAGAACATTTATATGTATGTAATATTATACTTCTTTTCATAAAGCATTACAAACAATTCTTTTTATGCCGTTATTGAGAAAAAATAAATAAATAAATATATTCAACAGGTGCCTGCTCATTGATAGAAAGTTGCATTACTCGCCATCGGCAGCAGCTAAATTAGTGAATGCCTGCTGTGTGCTTCATGATATAGCACACAGTGCACATGTGTCATTCACCCCACTGACGTTTGAGGAAGCTACCCGCGAGCGCCAGCTGTCAGAAGGCGCAAGCAGACCGGCGCAGCGCACACGCCGTCGGCACCGACTCCAAAAATAACTATTAGAATTAATGTAGTAAAAGCATAGAAAAGACAAAAAAAATATTATTTTTAACTTTTTAGTGGTGCTTGCAATTGAAGAGCAATTTATTATTTAGTTTGCTATAAACACCGAAATCGTTATATGTTACCTTTGATATAAGAACTAAATATTATGATATGAAAATAAAATGGGACGAATCTGAAGGTATACTCTTTCAAATAAAAAAAGATATAAACCGATTTTTTCCAAATCGGTTTATAATTGACAAAGTTATGAAGTAACAAACATTAAAAAAAAATACAGCCGAATTGAGAACCTCCTCCTTTTTATGAGTCGGTTAAAAATAGCGCGATACCGATCTCGTCCAAAATTGAATTGCAATTAGAATTAGATTAGAATTGAACCTCAGTGGTCCGTTATTACGCATACAACGCCACAACGTTAATAATAATAACATAATTAAAGTAAAATAAGGTAATATGGGTATTAGTAGGAAGATTTAAAAAAAGGACGAATATGCTGCCTGGTTTTAAGAAATGTCAAGAAGAGTCAAAATAGGCTGTTAACTAATTTGCTAAAGATGAGAGAAGGAAAAGACAGGGCGCTTGGAGTTGTTGCAGTCAAAGAAAAGGAATTTTTAACCAGACGCGGTATCAGTTCGAAAGTTTTATTTTATTATGTAGCTAAAAACTGGGTCAAAATTTTATTTAAATGTAATTTGATTAACTTAATTTAGTGTATTCTATGAATCTTAACTTTTATCTCTAGGTTGTAGTTTAATATATTTCATCTATTATAGAAATATAACACTGTTGGTAAATGCTAAAGAACTTATAATCACAACGTTTGTAGAAAAGACAATTATTTTCATAATCTATTACTTATATGTTAATTAAGAATCTTTTTTTGATAAGTTCCATTTCTTATGTTTATGAAAACTAATTGTCTATAAAAGGTACTACAATCTCACGGTATAGGACTATAGAGAGTTTGTTATTTTATGATATGAGACCAAAGCTTAATTTGACAATGACACTTAATTGTGTCATGTGTGATTTCAGGATTGTGCTTATTAAACTGGTTGACTCCATGTTTGAAGCCTAACAGAAAGTCAGTTTATTATAGGATTTACAAAAGATAAAGTCGAATATGTAATAGGTAATTTTGATGTAGATCTTTATTTTTACATTATTGCCGTAATAAAAAGGATCCGCGCAGAGTATATTTTACTGTATTGGGTAGACGCGCCTAGTGAACCAAAACACATAAGCACTCACATAAAAGTTTATTAAGAGCGGTATCATTTTGCGTCAAAATTAATATGGTTCAAGGAGCGCATGTTTAAGAAATAATAACTCAAATGTTAAAAAATTACAAAAATGTGTTAAAAAGACGATACACTATATGGCGAAGAATTGCTTTGACTTACTATATTATTTATTCCGTAAATGGCTATAAATAAAATATCTATTATTTTAGAAATCCATTTAAAACTTACCGGAATGAGACACTTTTTTTAGTGTTTAATGGGCTAAAAATGCCTCTTATCAAACCTCCTCCTTTTATAATTATAAATTAGCAACCAAAAATCGCCGTTAAAACATAACTTTGTTAGAGGATTGCATTTATTAAATATGTGAACAACAAAGCAAAGTAGATACAGGAGAGAAAATTATTATTCGATTCTTCTTTAAAATCTAATGATAAAATCTTTAAATTAAGGTAGGGTGGCATAAATAAGACTGCGCGGTCTATAAGACTGCACTGAGTGCCACCGGCCATTTTGTTCCACTGGCTTTCATTTTCTGAAGAAAAAGAATGAAAGCTGAATTGTTTGATAGATCACCTCCTGGCTCCATAGCCATGGTATCAGATTCAAGTTTAATAAATGCTGATTGGTATATAGAATGATTGTCACACTTTAAGGACCATACAAAGCCGACAAAAGAAAAACCCGTGCTATTGGTGCTTGACAACCATTCGTCGCACACAACAGTTAAAGCAATAGATTATTACCGTAATCACAACATAATTGCGTTAACTTTACCACCGCACAGCAGCCACAAACTGTAACTGCTGGACAGAGGATTCCACGTTGCTTTGAAGAGATATTACTTTAATGAAAGTGAAAAATGGCTCCGAAACAACCCTGGACGTGTAATTACTGTTTTCTAAATGTGTAAAATCTTTACATGAGCTTTCCTTAACCCTTAAATAGATTTCGTCCGTTTCAAATGACATATCAATAAACCGCCCCCAATTCAAATTTGAAAAAATTTGGCGCGACCCGCGTACCACGTGATGTTAGATAGGCTTTCCCTTTCCTCCTTGCGTAAAAAGAAGCACTGCGCATGCGACGCGTGACAAGAAGCTAGCAGTCGTAAAAGTACAACGACTGAAACGGCGTGGGCTTCACAGCAAAAAAAAAATTTCGTAAGTATTACATTGTTTTTAGTTATTTAAATGTATAAATGTGGTATAATAACAGTTAAACAATAGTATTAAATATATTTTTTACAAAAAATACCAGTAATTTTTGTTTGTTGCTTGAAATAATCAGAGTGTCACTTAAAACGGACTTTGCCCGTCTCTCCTTAGAGTCGTGATTTTAATGTTTGTCATTTATAACGGACATTGTCCGTGTCCTCTTACTACGAATGTAACTCATATTTGTCTCTTATAACGGACAAAGTCCACTAGTAGCAACGCTTTATAACAACTAACGCACTTACTAAACATCATTTTAATTCAAAGTGTCCAACTATTTCAGTATTATGGCCGGAAAAGGATGGATATCGAAGAAAATTTTTACGATGTTACCTCCTCCAGACTCGGAAGGATCAGATCTAGAATCCGATGATGATGAAGAGGGACGAATAGAATCTCGTGAGTTCTCGTTTCTCACTAATAATGTCGACTTTTTACCGACTTCATCACCTGCAAGAGAAGTTTCTCCTTGCCTGTATGACTTACTTAAAGATCTCAGCGACTGTGATGTAGATGATCAAGAACCAAATAATCCAGCGTAGAAAGCAAGTAATATCAACTCATATGTAAGTGAAACCACACGTAGTCACGAGTCTCCACTCGTCCAGTCTATTGCTGATCCACTATGTTTTGCACCGGAAACACCATCTTCGACTTCTGTAGGGACGCCGTTGTCGTCAGGATCACTCCTGACGACAACGGCTCACGAACGTGTCCCACCAGACTAGTCAACAAACTGGAAGATCCATATGTGTAACAAAAAAGATATAGAAATTTTACTGGGTATAGAGATACTCATGGGTATCGTAAGAATGCCTGCTATTGATGATTACTGGAGCAACGATCTCAGGTTTGAGTCTATCGCATCTGCTATGCCACTGAAACGGTATAAATATATCAAACGATATTTACGCTTTTGCAATAATACAAACATAGATCAGAGAGACAGTTATCACAAGGTTTCCTCTGTCATAGAGTACGTTCGAAAGCAATGCCTGAAAATAGAAGAAGAAAGATCTTTTGCCATCAATGAAATGGTTATACCCTATAAGGGTAAGGCCACCGAAAGCAATACATAGTATTTTTAACTTTATTTTCTTGTTCGTGCTTAAGAACCTTTTATTAGGTTAAGTGGTCAGTGTCCGTTACGTGTGACATGTTTCGAGGACGCATATTACCCACACAAATAGACAATGTCATTTGTAAGTGACCTAAGAAAAAAAAAAATTTTGGATTTCTTCTTTCAAGTTTTTCTTTTCCATCCTAAATACAAAAATAAAACAAACATTATAAAAAAAAATAGCAAGAGGAACACATTGTGTCCATTTAAGGGTTAACTGGAAATTTCCATCAAAACATTGAATGCCCAAAAATTATATAAAAGAACAAGTCCACTTTAAGTTGATCGTGTCTGTCGGATGTAAATTGGATAAAAAAGCTGTCAAAAATCAGTAAAACGAGCTTGAAGTTGTCATTCCGCTGTTTCTTATAGTTGCAATAAACGTATGATTTTGTGTTTATTTATTATATTTTAGTTTCTATTGCTAAAAAAGTGAAAATGAGTAAAAGAAAGGTGTGTTCTGTTTTTTTTAGAGCAATTTCTGAAAAAGTTTTCGTTTAATTTAAAAATTACCACATGATAGAAATTTACATCACTATGCAGTTTACTTATCTCCTAATGTATGGGAAAAAATATTTTTACTTATTTTTTATTATTCTAAAACCCCCTAGATGAAAGGGAAATCGAAGCTTATTTGACTCAGTTGGAAGACGGCTATCAGAAGATGGCCTTGATGACGAAGATTCTGATGATGAGATGCACAACGCTGATGAACTAAGATACCTAGAGAAAGAAAATGACAAAGATAATGAAGTTGAGGAAACTGTAGTTGCTGATATGGTAGATAAAATTCTTGACAGTGTTCCTCCTCTTATTCAGGAGGAGGTAAATTAATATGGAAAAAAAGGAACATGTTACGGACAAAACTACTTCCTTGGGTAATGCTGCTTCTCCTGATGGGATAACTCAACTAGAAACCCCATACCAGTGTTTCACCCATTTTATTACAAAGGATTTTGACAATAGATTAGTGGAATAAACAAACCTATATATTACAACAAGGTAACCCCAGCTTAACTACATTAATTACTAAATCTGACATAAACAAGTTCTTTGGCATCCTTTTATACATGTCAGTGCAGAAGCAGAGTGCAGTGCTGTCACTGAGGTTTCCAGATATGACAAGGCAAAAAAGGAAAAAATTGTAATTACTTTCCCATTTATTGTTCAAAAGTATAATAAAGATATGGGAGGCGTAGACCTTCAGGATAGTTTTTGGGTAGAAACCATATAACTATAAGGTTAAAAAAGTGTTATTTGCGTATTTTCTTTCACTTAATGGATCATGCAGTAATAAATTCGTGGGTAACTTATAGAAAAAATGCCATGGAAAGAAACCACCATTAGAAAAGTCTACTTTCAATGAGCCAATTCAGAAATGAATTAGCCTTTGTTCTTTGTAATAAGGGAACCAGTAAAGAAACAAAACGAGCTCGTCCAAGCACCAGCAGTCTTGAGGATGAACTGCAATCAAAAAGAAAAAAGGCTTCTCCAGCTCCTCCACCTCCAAAAGATATAAGAACAGCTATGAAGAGGTTGGATTCATTTGGAGCTAAAAGTACAGTTTCTTGTTGTGAAGGTCATTTTGATGTAAGTATGTCCATAAGTATTTTATATCTTTATACTTAAATGTTTACATGTTTATATCTATTATACCTACTTAGTAGTTTGAATTTTTTTAGTATAGTTATACCTATTATCAGGTCAGAGGTGCAGAACCTTTGTATTTATTGTATGTTGTATGGTATTTATCCTGAAAACGATTTAACTATTTACGTTATCCTTTGGTTTCTACCTAAAGTACACATTCTAATAGTACTCTTTAACTACGTATTTGCTAGCATAAAAATTATAATCTAGAAAATAAAATAAAACTTATATAGATATCTATCTATTAAGATTTTTTTTCAGATTGAGTCTGATATGGAGAACTATGTTAAGTATAAGCTGGTTGGAGGAAGACTTAAACTTAAAAAGGGAACAGTTCCTCACAAATTTTAATTTCAACAAGAAAAGGTAGATATACCCGAAAGATCTGCAGCACAAAAAAGGAATAAAGTAAAATATTTTGAGAAACTCTTGAGCACAGACGAAGAACTGATTACTTCGACCTCAGAGGCAACCAAAAAGCCAGCCGTGTTATGTAAAAAAAACACCCAATTCTAGTGAACAACCATTGATTAGTTGTTCAGGTAATTATTCCTTAATCAATGGTTTAGTGAATCGTTATGTATATGTATAAAAATCATAGCGCTAATCTGTTGAATTATTATTACCACGATATACTATTGTTATTATAATGGCAATACTATTTTCAAAGCGTTATGTTGGTACAACTGTCAAAAATCTATGGTTATCGGCTGTTAATGTGTCAATTTAGTTGTCATCAGTTATAAATATGATTGCGTGTTCATTAAGAATATTAAGTTTTATTTATTTATTAATATGAAAAACGTGAGAAAGCGAAGGCATAACTGGGAGGATGGAGAAAGAGTAAGTGCGCATTCAAATAACATAATAATTATCATTATAAGGTCTCTTATACGTTTGTTTACCAAATATTATAATGTACCATTACAGACTCTTTTGAGGGAAGTTATTGAAAAAAAAAATAACCATAATACACAATAAAAACACTGACACCAATACAAATAAATTGAAAAAACAGGCATGGGAGGATATTTCAGCTTGGTGAGTCAATTATAAATACATATATCTTTGCCAAATGTTTTTTAAAAACAGATCAATTAAGTTTGGTTCAGGAGGATTATCTTGCTGTACGTCAGATACAATGAATCTATATACAACTAACCAAAAGTTTGTGTCAGTCATGTGGTGTAGATTTTATTGTAGTTTCAATAGAGTCAACCAGAGGCAGAGGAGTCTCGTTGAAATTAAGATGCAGTGGAAAGTAATGAAGACAAAAGCAAAGCAGAGCGAGAGTATATTTAAAAAACAGTGCAGGATGACTGGTGGTGAACACCGCCCCTTGAGTCCCTCTCCAGAGGACAAGGCCATTATTGCAATGATTCCCTCAGAGTTTGAGAGGGACTGTAATCCATACGATTGCGATGGTTTACCAGTCAGTTAGTTGTGTATACTTGAACATGACTAGTATATCATTATTTTGCACATATCTTATTCTTATTTTGAATAAACTTGTAGGATCCCGAATCTGAACATACCGACATCGACAACACACAAACACCAGCAGTTAAGAGACCGTACGGAGATTTATTAGTTAGTGTAAATCCTAATTTCTCTTTGTAATATTTCGTTTATTGTAACTGATACTTCCTCAGAATTATGGTATTGAACGCCCCATACATTGAATTGATTGTTTTCAAAATATTCACTCCAAATTAATAAGTATTATCTCAGCTAATAATTATGTTGTATTTTATAGCAAAACGAACACATCAACTTCGATGACAATACACAAACTCCAGCAGCCAAGAGACTGGGTGGAGAATCATCAGTTAGTATAAATTCTAATTTCTCTTTGTAATATCATAGAACTAATTGTTTTCAAATATTCACTCCAAATTAATAAGTACTATACCTAATAATTATGTTGTATTTTATAGCAAACCGAACACATCAACTACAATGACAATACACAAACTCCAGCAGCCAAGAGACTGGGTGGAGAATCATCAGTTAGAATAAATATGTTCACAATGGTAGACGGGAAGGTATGCAATGCAGCAATTAATACTACATCCACCATGCGTTGTTATATTTGCAAACAAACGTCAAAACATTTCAATAAACTAATAGAAGTCAAAGAAGTCAACGACGAGGTATTGAAATTCGGACTCTCAACTCTGCATGCGAGAATACGTTTCTTCGAATTACTATTACATTTGTCTTATAAACTTCCACTGAAAAAATGGCAATTGCGTACCGCTGAAGATAAAAAAATTGTTCGAGAAACAAAAGCTAAAATCCAACAAGCTTTCAAAGAAGAAATGGGTCTCCTCGTGGACATTCCCAAACAAGGATTTGGAACTACAAACGATGGCAATACGTCTCGAAGATTTTTTGATAACCCAGAATGCTCTTCTAGGATCACTGGCATCGACTTAAATTTAATCCAGAGATTTAAAATAATCTTGGAAGTAATTTCGAGTGGAAATAGTATCGATGCTGAAAAAATTTGTGTAGGTATTTGCTCGTGAAACTGCGAAACACACTGTACATAACTTTATATAAATGGCATCCTATGACGCCAACTGTTCACAGAGTTTTAATTCATGGAGCCGAAGTAATATCTAAAGCCATTTTACCCATAGGACAGTTGTCGGAGGAGGCAGCTGAGGCTCGTAATAAACACTTACTACAATACAGAATCAATTTTGCACGAAGATTTTCACGCTTAGACTGCAACAGAGATGTGCTATATAGACTATTGTTAAGTTTGGACCCGTATTTAAATATGAATAGACGAAGGCATCACAAAAAAGTGTCCTATTTGCAAAAGAGGCAATAGATCTAATGGTTGCACCGAGTTTTCCTCTAGATGGAGACGAAGCTTTAGATAGCGGAGATAATGATGAAGAAGCCAATGAATAATTTAACATTAAATAAAGGTATATTTTGTTTTATTGAGAAATACAAAAGTTGTTACATTTAATCACATTGAAGAAAATTTGTTTTTAGATCGATGCTGCTAATAATTGCAGGAAAATTCACGTTAACTTTGTATATTTTATAAATAAACATTTTATTTAATTGAATATCTGTGTTTTATTTGATAGCATACTGATAAAAAGCATAAAATAATTATGAGCGGAAATTTACTTCAAATACTCCATAGTGCGGCGCGTTGTGTCTTTTCTTCACACTCTCCATGCGCGCCTGGAGGCCTAGTCCCAAACGGCACGTTCAAATCTTCGGGCCTGACCAATAGACGGCCGAAGTTAATACCGTGACCCTACTCCGAAATCATATCACGCTCGAGAATTTAGATCGGAGTCACGTGACAATTATCGTGACTGAACAATAAACGAATGATTAGTGCGGCCAACTATGAAATCTTACTCCTCGGTTCCGATTTTTATATCTTATTAGTATTTTAAAACATTTACGCTTTTGTATTATGTAAAATATTTAAATGTGTCTCTAAAATGAACTAAAAAGGTGCAAATTCCGTTAAAAATTGAAAAAGAAATTATTTTGTAGAGAAAACTATTTTATGCATGGCTGTATGCTATTGGCTTTGCCAATAGGCAGGCCAATATATTGGCATGCCATTATATTGAGTTATGTTATAGTTTGTAAACAAATCTTAAATCGAGAAGTTTATTAGGTTAGATTTTTTTTACTAAATGGTAGCCTGTCCGACGGCTACCAATTTGTTCACATAACTGTTGACAGATACCATGTTTTGTTCGTAAACATGATTTCTTGGGTTTGTGAAAGTTTGTGTATAGTCTTAATTGGTAGTTCAAGTGAATAGTAAGTGGAGAAATTAATCTTATAAGTGTTCCACATCTGCGTTTCTTAAATTTAAGTTGCCGATTGCAAACCATTATCCATGTCCCACGGTTTTCCAAGTATTGGCAGATTTCATTTTTTGTTCATAAACATGATTTCATCGGTTTGTGAAAGTTTGTGTTTAGTTTAGTCTTAATTGGTAGTTCCTAGTGAATTGGTAGTGAAGTAACTGAATAATGTTGGCCCCAACTTCGGAGCAAATGGAAACGCTGCTCAATTACTTAGAGGAGAATCGTAAGTTGGCTCGTGATTTGCTGAGAACTGTTGAGAACAGATTGCAATCCCAGCGCCTTTGCGGTGAAATATGTACAACCCTCAATGCGATGGGCGGTTGCACAAAGACTGTGCAACAGTGACAGCGGGTAAGTTTCAATACAATAATTCATTCATTAAATTAAATAATCAACGGCACTACAGCCTCCACAAAACTGTCAGATAACCTACACCTCGACTTCAATATTAAAAGTCAAATTAAAATACGTTGTGGAAAAAACCACACACGTATTTTATATCTTATAGAAATATTGCATTGTGAATGCTTAAAATTAAACAAAAAACATGTTGAGGTAAGTTGATGAACTCTTTGGCGGAATTATCTCTTCGTTGATGAATACAGAATTAGCACTCATCCGGACAACCGACGTCTCCGTGTCTGGAGAAGATGTGGGAACGCTGAAAGACAAAGAACTGCCACCGGAACCGTTCAACAAGGCCGTTGATCCCGTATCAGGTCATTTAAAATTATCCATGGCCCTCGATTCGTATTGGTTGACGATAATGCACCCGCACATCGAGCGCAACGAATCATCGCTGCTCTGAGTGAGTACGACATTACCAGGTTAGACTGGCCTGCCAGCTCGCCTGACTTAAACCCGATAGAACACGCGTGGGATACTGTCAAGCGAACTGTTTGGAACAGTTAGCCTCCTCCCCAGACAGTGCCAGAGATCAGGGAAGCCGTTATTCAAGAATGGGACAGGTTACAAGAATGGGCAAGAAATGCTGGATAACTTAATTCTCAGCATGCCAAGAAGGATTGCCGCATGTGATCAAGCCAGGAGAGGAGTTATCTTGTACTAATAAAAACAATTTCCTAATAAATGTTGATAATATTAAGTTAAATCCTCTTTATCTTTCAATTATTTATTGGGCGAAACGCATTGGCACTTTAAATTCAATTTTTGTTAAAAAAATATATAAACACCTTTAAAATAAAAACATTTTATTTTAAAAAGACCTTCCGTCTCTTTAAACAGCACTATTATACGAAAAGGAATGCTTTAATTTATGAAATGGAAAAGCTCTTGTACACTTGGCTATTATTCAAAATAAGGCGCTGAATATCATCAACACACTGCGAAATAAAGGTGGCAAGAAAAATAGTGAAGAAACAAAATCTTTTTTTGCCAGTCGCGGATGATTCATGCGCTTTAAAACGAGATATTCGTTACATAATATTCGAGTGCAAGGAGAAGCCGCTAGTGCCGATCATGCGATCATGTGGCTGCTCAGAGTTTTCCTGAAATATTAAAGGAAAATATTCTGAAATCAACGTCTTTTACAGAAGTTGATTTCAGAGCCTAAATTGACTTCAACCCCTATCACATCAAAGCCTGAATCACCTGGTTTAAAGGCGAAGCCAAAAACATTTACAACATCTCGTATTATGTTGTTGGCTGAAAAGTAATACAGGCTAGTAGTTTGTTCCAGAACAGGCTTATAACTCACCGAAGACTGTTGGCTACTAGAACTAATAAAAAAAATAAAAGTAGTACTAGCAGTGAAGGTAGCGACAGTGGAGTTATTATACAAAAACAATTAAAACGTAACAGGCCTTTGCCAGAATCTTTTGAGTCATTGCCTGATGCAAACGTGACTGCAGAATCCTGCTTAGACTGACTTCGAAATTCCTCATCAGTCTATGACTTAGTGGCTGCAAAGTGGGTAACCACTTTTGAATTGAGGAACAAAATCTTGTCTGACGGTCTCTCACATGAAGAGTACTTCAAAACATTTCCAGCCCTTACACTATCGAATGGTCACAAACTGGTGAGTTGTTGCTCATTTTTTATGTTAAAGTTTTTTAGTACCTATTAATATATTTGTAAGAACCAAAATCCCACCCCATTATATCAGCATTTAACTTTTTTTTTCAGTTAAGTCTGGACTTCCAATCTGTTTATCCCACCGCATACCGAGTATTTGACGAGAAGTTTCCAATTATAAAGACACGCATTTTAAATTTAATAACAGAGAAAGGCGGATCGTCTAGGGTGGATGAATCAACCTTGGAATTATTAAATTTAGCTTTAGGTATATCTTTTGTTTTCTCAATAAATATTATAGTAATTTATTTAGCTGTCATGTAATGGGGGTGTCAAAATACGCTGTGATGATAATGGCATGATAGTATTTGAAACCATACTTCAGGTCTCGCTACACAGCAGAGGAGACCAGAGGGAGACTGTACCGAGTCGTCTGCATGGGTACCCCTTATCCTACCTATTTTTACCGCCAAACAGCAATGCTTGCGTTGCTTGCTTACTTGCTTCCGGTTTAAAGGGTAATACCGGCTGTGAAATTATTGGATACTGTGACTTAACATCTTATGTCACTGGTTGGCAATGGACATTGGTATCACTGCGAGGCTTATTATGTGCAAGCCTCAAGGAGACCGCATGTGCTATAGGCGGCTGTTACCACTTACCATAAGGTGAGCAGTCTGCTTGTTTGCCAACTTAGTAGCAATAAAAAAAACAGCGGGCCGGGCGCGACGAGGCGGGGCGCGATGGCGACGCGACGCCGCCGCGCCCGCCGTGGCGCCAGCATCCACACTGCGCATTCGATCACGCGCCGTCCCGCCGCTTCACGTCACGCCACGCCTCTCACGCTGAATGGACCGGGACGCGAACTTTTCTACGTCCGAATTTATAAAAATATACAAATCGGATTCGAGCCCCGACTCTTTCAACGCGAGGTGCTCATTTCAGACCGCCGACAGTGTGACCTCTCTCTACTACTTTAAATCATACAACACAACGCCTGCGTAGCGCCCGCGTTGCACTCGCGCCCGTTTGTGCCCCGACGGAATTGTAGATCTGCCGCGCCGCGCCCTGCCCGCGTCTGGCGAGACCTTTAAAGAAGATACGACCAAACTCTTATATCGAGATTTAAAATTACTTTTGAATAATATTGTAATAATTACTATAGAGTTTTGACATTAGCTTCTGAATAGTATTGGAGTGAAAGCATGCACAGTTAAAAGTTTGGTCAATTCCAGCCTTAATATTATAATAATATTATATACATGAAATTGTGTCTGTCTGTTACTTCTTCACGGCTTAACCGCTGACTCGATTACGACGAAATTTGGTTGGATATAGGGAAAGGATATTTTATTTCGAACGATTTTTTTTAACTGTCGGCTTTAGCAACGGACGGAGATGCACGAGGGCGGGGTCGTGGGCAACAACCAATCTTCATATTAAAAGGTTAAAATTAACAAAATATGTAACATTTTTACCAGAGGGAGTCTGTACCGAATCGTCTGTCTGGGTGCCTTAATCTTACCTGTTTCCGCTGCCAATCTTGCATCGGAAGTCACGTGTACTATAGGTGGCTGTTGCCACTTAACATCAAGTGGCCAGCCTATTTATTTGGCACAGATTGTATTAAAAAAAATTAAAGGAAGAAAGAAAAGGATTAGAGGGTCCCATATTCCATCTCACGACACCTAAGCGAACCTTCCCTTCCCGCTAATACGCTTAGGTGTCGTCAGATGGAATATGGGACCCTCTACTCCATTTGTTTACTTTTAATTTTTTTATACAATCTAGTTGCCAAATAACGAACTCCTTTTAAATTTCCTACTTTATTTTCAGTTGGAGAAGAACATGCATCACTGGCAACAATACTAGGTATTACGACTCCACTGCGTCAAATGCCAACAATTTTTATTCCAAGAAAAAAGACATGGAAGCTTTCTAGAGAAGGAGTACTAAAGAGCTTTATTGGACGCGTTGCGACTGTTGCAGACATTGAAAGGTTTTGTGCTGATAGGCAGGTTTTTGTAGCAGCAAAATGTATTCCGGAACAGCCATATATTCTTGCTATCGGACCGTCATGGGATAAGGTGATAAAGGTCAGAGATATCAATGTAATAACATTTGTTCAGCAATAGAAATCGACTAGGACTCGGCTTACCCAAAAGATTTAGCCGTTTGCTGGATGTTTGTCCAACGAGCATTCTTTAATATGACATCAAAATATGATGCAGAGAGAGTGCCACTGCGAGAACTGCTTCACAAATTAAATGAATGAATATTTATTATAATTCATTTTGAAAATGATACCTTGTGCAGTGTGTAATAAGTCAATTTTGATGTTCCGAAAATTAAAAGACCATATGAGATTTTTTTTTCCATCTATTACAAATTATACATGTGCAAGTATAGGTTGCTTAAGGACATTCCAATTGTTTAATTTTTATAGGAGGCATTACCTTAAAAATCTACAATTTCTAATAGAACAGTGCTTACCTATTAATTTTTTTGGAATGCAACAGTGCATTCCAAAAAAATGGTGAAAGTAATATCGACTTTTTTACTAATGAGGAACAATCAGAATATCTTAATAGCCAAGGAGATGTCACTTCTATTTTGAACAATGACCAGAAATCTAATCTAGGTGCTGCAGTGATTCCAGTCGACATGACCTTGCCTAAATTAATTTCTACTCTGTATGCTGATCCTCAAGTACCTCTACAAAAAAACCGATATTGTTTTTGATGCTTTAAAGGACATATTTCTTCATTCAGTTGTGCTTTGTTTATCAAAAAACGATGATAGTATATTAAAAGAGTGTATAACGTCTTCTTTGTCGAATCTAGATACTTATTACAAAAAAATAAAATACTTTAAAAATCTTGGAACTTATGTCGAACCAATACCATATATTGTCGGTCGCAGATATGACTATGTTAAGAGGGGCGGTACGAGAGTTTATGAGGCAGTGAATTGTGAGGCACACGTCATACCATCACAGGACGTTCCTCGCCGTAGATCGGACTACGAGCTATTTGCTGGGAGTGGAACGTATATCCACACGTACGGCTGGATCCACCTGCAGCTCAATTTTGGGCATTCAAATGGAGATTAATGGTAGCAGATATTTTAAAACCAATAACTGGTGCTGGTTTTCTCAGATTTTATAATTTGCTTGTAGATCTGAAAAACTATCGCGTGGTCGACGGACTAACCACCATCTCTACAGCAGCTCAACCAGTGAGCACAGCAGCAGCAGATGTAGGATCAGTCAAAGCGGTTACTGGAGACAGCAGGTACCACCAACTACTACGTGAGTACCCCGATATTACTAGACCGTCCGGCACTGAGTGGGAGGTTAAACACAATACGATGCATTACATCAAAACAACACCTGGTCCACCGGTCACATCCCGTCCACGTCGATTTCCACCTGATAAGCAGAAGATTGCGCATAAAGAGTTTGAGGATATGCTGTCAAATGGTACTGCACGACGGTCAGAGAGCTCCTGGGCAACACCCCTTCACCTCGCACCCAAGAAAGATAACACTAGTTTACAAAATTTTACTTTTTATTTATACCCCGAACCGAATGTATGTCAATATGTTAATCTACCTTCCCTAAACCTAAAAGTGTTAGCAGAAATATTTTATCACGTCGGAATTTTTTTCTGCCGTCAATTGTTTTTTTTTAACTACCCGACGTGGTGGTGATATTTTATTGTTTATTCGTTCGCTTCAAACGACAGTTACTTTGCTTTGGATTGATTTAAAATGGCTAGCAGAAAGTGCAAACAAAGTTCTGACCGTTTTTGTTATGTTTGTGGACAGTTTATATTTTCAAAAAAGAGAAGACCTATTGTAGATTCGTTAAAAACTGCATATCTTCATTATTTTGGATTTCCTGTTGCAAATAAGATAAAAAGTGGGTGACTCACGTGTTTTGCGAAAGCTGTAGAATCATCTTACTCCAGTGGTCATCAGGAGAAAAAGTTTACCTTCCATTTGGTTCGCCAATGCTATGGAGAGAACCTAGTAATCATGAAAATGATTGTTACTTTTGTGTTACGAAGACATTGGGATATAACAAAAAAAAATAAGGCAAGTATTATGTATGCCGATGTTCCGTCTGTTACTAAGCCGATTTTACATTCAAAAGATCTACCCCATCCAGTTTGTCCCGGTAGTTCGAGTGCAAATATATTAGATGACAATAACAGTGATGTTGAATTCAAGTCGATTTCTAGTGATTCTGACGAATTTTCACCTCAAGAAAACACTCCACATTTAATTAATCAGGCCGAATTAAATGATCTTATACGAGATTTACAGTTATCAAGATCTAAAGCAGAGCTTCTTGGCTCCCGCTTACAACAATGGAACTTGTTACTAGACACAAAAGTTACGTTTTTCAGAAACAGAAGCAAAGTTTACTCAGAATTTTTCAAAAGAGAAGGTGAATATTGTTATTGCACAGATATCCCGAGACTTTTCGAAGCAATGAATCAAAACTATGATAAAACAGAGTGGCGCCTATTCATAGATTCTTCGAAACATAGTCTCAAAGCTGTTTTATTACATAACAGAAATAAGAAACCTTCCATACCAATAGGACACGCAGTGAATTGTAAAGAGAGCTATGAAACGATGCGTACTTTGATTAATTTAATAAAGTATAAAGAACATCAATGGAAAGTGTGCGGCGACCTCAAAGTCATCGGTATGTTAGTGGGATTGCAGGGTGGTTACACGAAGTACTGTTGTTTCCTTTGTTTGTGGGACAGTAGAGCGAAACAACATCATTATGTAAGGAAAGAATGGCCTGTTCGAAATGAGTATATTCCGGGCAAAATGAACATTAATCACGAGCTGTTGGTCGGTTCAAATAACGTCACTTTACCCCCTTTACACATCAAACTGGGGCTCATGAAAAACTTTGTAAAGGCGCTTGACAAAAACAGTGATGCTTTCCGGTATTTGCAAAAAATATTTCCAAACATTACAGAGGGAAAACTGAATGAGGGTATATTGGTACACAAATCCGTAAAATTATGAAAGATTCTCAGTTTGAAAACCTTTTATCGGTTAAAGAAAAGTCTGCTTGGAACTCATTTAAAATGCTTGTAGAAAATTTTTTGGGAAATAAAAAAAGTGAAAATTATGAAGAAATTGTTAACAATTTATTGAAAAACTTTCATGATATGGGAGTAAACATGTCAGATTCACTTTCTACACTCTCATCTGAATTTTTTTCCTGAAAACTTAGGAAGTATGAGTGACGAACAGGGTGAACGTTTCCACCAAGATTTAAGGACTTTCGAAGAACGACATCAAGGATTTTGGGATGAAAATATGTTAGGGGATTACTGTTGGTCTATCATAAGAGAAACTGATTCAAATAACTATAAAAAGAAAGCAAAAATAAGTAATTTTAAATTTATTTTTGTATTAATCCTAAAATTTTTGTATTTCCCTTCAAGAAAATAAATATTTTTTAAACCAGACGTGACAGAATTTTTTTATTTTTTTTTCTGGATAGTTCTACCTGAACACAAAATAAAATAACAACTTTCAGCTGGGGTATGAAAACCGTGTAAACTAGTGTAATGGCTGGCTTCCCTGTGGCGATTATCGCGCTCTCAATGCCCGAACTGTCCAAGATAGGTATCCGATCAGACACATACAGGATTTTGCCCATCAACTAGCTGGTAGTAAAGTATATTCCAAAGTGGACCTGGTGAAAACTTACAATCAGGTACCTGTAAATCCTGACGATATTAAGAAAACTGCCATCACTACACTGTTTGGGTTAATTGATTTTCCATTTATGACCTTTCGGTCTACGCAACGCAGCCCAAACATTTCAGAGATGCATCGACGAAGCGTTAAAAGGCCTACCATAATGCTATGGATTCAACGATAACATACTAGTTTATTCAGAATCAGAGAGTCTACATTACAAGCACCTTCAACAGCTTTTTCAGTGTTTGAGCGAGTATGGTATGCTCATGAATACTGCAAAATGTGAGTTTGATCCATTACATATCAGTTTGTTGGGTCACGAGGTGACCCCAGAAGGTATTCGACCACTTCCAGACAAGGTGCAGGCGTCGCAGGAGTATCCAGTTCCAAAGACGGTTAGAGAGTTACGTGATTTTCTGGGAATGTACAATTTTTATCGCCGTTTTATAACAGGAGTAGCACAGATCCAGGGACCACTGAACATCCTCCTGTCTGGCCCAAAAACGAAAGGGACTGAAAGCATTACACTTACACCCGAGATGCTGGTGGCCTTCAATAACTTAAAAACCAGTCTCCCCGAGGCAGCTATGTTGTCTCACCTGGAGCCTGACGCCGAGCTAGCGATACACACAGACGCCTCTGACAATTCCATAGGAGCTGCTCTACAGCAGCGTGTCGAGAACAATTGGAAACCGCTTGCATTCTATTCTCGACGTTTGACGTCTGCGCAGAGGATGTATAATCCCTTCGATAGGGAACTTCTGGCTATCTGTGACGCTTTTAGGCATTTCAAACATATGGTCGAGGCCAGAGCGTTTACCGTGTACACAGATCACAAACCACTGACTTATGTATTTAAGCACAACCGAGAAAAGTGCTCTCCAAGTCAATTCCGATGCCTGGACTATATTGGCCAGTTCACGACAGATATACGGTACGTTGCATGGAAGGAAAACGTAGTCGCGGATGCTTTCTTTGGATTGGAAGCCGTTTCCACAGTCCTCAACTACGAAGATCTGGCTTGCGCCCAAGAAACTGATCAGGAGCTGCAAGATCTCATACTGAAAGACATCAGCATTGTCATCAAAAAAGATCAAAATTACAGATTCCCCTATCGAAATAGTCAGGGTGTCCACTGCAAATGTTCGAAAAAATTCCCTGACTTTTCCCTGACTTTCCCTGACAATTTTTTCAAAATTCCCTGACCAACTATGTATATTCACTTTATAGAAAAATAAAATACAATATATATTTTCGAAATACTTTGAAGTGCTTCAAATTTTACAGTATTTTTGGCAATTTTTTAAACCAATTGATATTAAAAATTTTAATTTCTTAAAAAGTTGGGGTGGTTTTAATATAATAAAATTACAGATAAATTTCAGATTTTTTTTTTTATTTTACGTAATTAGCATAACAGGAATTTCACAATTTAAACTTATTGTTGCAGAAAGTGTCACCTTATTGTAAGAAAAATAAAAAATATTATTATATTGAAACATATCATCAATAAAATTATTATATTATTTAAACAATGAGAACTTGAGATCAGTATTTTCCAGTATTTATTGACAACCATTTTATAACTTGAGATATTAATGCCGAAAGAACATCTTATTCTAAGAAAATAACAAAAGATGAATAAATAAAAAACATAATTATATATAAACATTTGGTGAGAAAGACTAATAATTACGATACTTAAACAAATATCCACTGAGTAACAATCTACATATAAAAAAAATAGATAAATAATATTTAAGCGATAGCTAGCGCTATAGCAAAAAGTAAGATGTGTCTTCACGTGAATCTAAAAATTAAAAAAGCGAGATCAAGGGTTATAATTATTTGGCATACTCTGATAAGTATATAAGATGTGATCATCTTATACATTTCTTTTCTTAACTTGTAAAGCTCTTTTTAACGTTTCCAATTGCACAAGTTCTTGTTCTGTTTGTATTTTTATTTTTTTCTTTTTTTCTTCTACTTCTTTTAACTGTTGATCTATTTTTCGTTTTTCCTTGTTTTTCTTTTGTTCATCTGATATTTTTTCTTTTTTTTTATTTAGATTTTCTTGATACCTTCTACGCGAGCTTCGTACAGAAGCGATCAAAGATTTTGTGATTGTAAAATTGTAAGGACCACCGATATTTTTTAAGGCGTCATATATAATTCTTTGGGATATTAACGACTCTTCCAATAAATTTTCCACTAAGAGAGATTTGTTAATGGAAAACCCTCCCTCCACACTCGCGTTGCCGTGGGAGAGGATAAAGCAGATTTTCATGACGCTCCATATGTCAGCGTATTGTTTATCAGCCCCGATGAGTGAATGGTAAAATTCATCGACACCGATTTTGTCATCATTACTGAAGTCTTCAAAATATTGGCTCCAAGCGTTCCTCGCTTCGAAAACCATTTTTTGATATTGGCTTTTGGCATTGTCAGCCACATGCCCTTTAATTTTGTCCGATTCGTGCATAATTTCCAATAATACATCTACGCGTTTATTGGCTACCTCAGGTTGATGCTTTATGACTTTTGGATCAAAACATGTCAAACCGCGTACAAAACGGTACTTAATAGGGCTTTTTTCCGACAATTGTTCAATCGAAGCTATAATCAATTTTCGGAAAGCGCCTTTGAACAAAAGTTTATCTTTGTCAGTACATTTTGCTTCTTTTAAGAGACGCTTTGCTTCATACCCAATGTGGATATTTTCCGTTGATAATAAATTTTCCGTGTTTTTCAAATCTAGATCAATAATATTTTGACTGGACGCGTCCTCGAGTTTTGTAGGCTTCACTATCTTTGCCATTAGGGTTCTTATTAACTCCACGATGGCAGTGTACAAAAATGGCGTAAGTGGTTTTTCGCTTTGAAATCTTTTTAAAAAAGGTTCGCAGTCAGATATAACCGACTTTACAGCTGCCAGTTGGGCTTTGAGCAAAGGATCTTTCATTGCAGCATTTAATTTTTTTTTATTGTGTGTTTCTGGAACAGAGGAGTTTTGAACGAATTTCCTTACATTATCATAAACTTTTAAAGCTCGATCTATGCAAGGGCCATTTTCGAGCCATCTTATTGAAGTGAACTTCTGTGGGAATTCTGTACCTCCAGTAATTGCTGTATACAAAGCTCGACGGGCTGGCGAGTCTTTAAAAAAATTATACATTGTTCTCAAAACTTCGTATATATCCCAACCAGTTTGTTTATGTCCAGTCTTAACAGCGCCATTCACGGTGTGTAAACCACAAACACCGATGTCTATTAATGGAGTTTTTGAATTTTCCGTGGCGAGTTCAGTCTTTAACTTTTGAAGAAAGCTAAGGTTCACGTTCGGTCCGTCCATCGAAACTTGCAACAACTTGTCTCGGTCTAGATTTGACAAACCCTCTAAAATTCCATACAATAGATTATTAGCAGTTGAATTCCCTAGAAAAATGCTTGTCCAATATCTTGTCTCAACTCTGTCGGTATTCTTGTTCCAAAATCTTATGACCATATCCATTTGGCATTTTTGTGAGACTTTATTCAGTGATTCATCAAAAGAAATGACGTAAAATAGACAATCTTTAAGCTCTGCTTGCAAACATGATCTAAAATGCGGAGCAATTCCGTGATTAATCACATATGATGCTTTTGTTTTTGCCAATGAAAAATTTAAGGCTATTTTGCTGTCTGGGAACATTCTTTTAAAGGCAGCAGTGCTTCTGTCGCTGGAATTAAGTGACATTTTATCGAATACAATTTGTAAGGCCCAAAGTATCTCGGCGGACGTGACGTCATCATCATTGTATGCATGGTGTTGTATATTTCTTGGTTCTTCGGTTTTTGGTTGATTATCACCACTTTTGGTACTTTGAGCCAATTCTATGCTGACTGTTGTTGAAGTTGTAGTTTCAGATTTGGTAATCTTTTACGAAAAGAAAGAAATGTCAGGTTGCCCTTTTTTTAACTCAATATTTTTAATATGTTTAGGTCCCTTGGCATGTGAAACTAAAGCTTGTCTACCCATATTACTTAGTTTAAATGATTTGCAACATACTTTACAGTATGCTAATCCTGGTTTATCTGGGACATCATTCAACCAATCCGAAAATTCTGAACTGAGTTTAGGATCCAGCCACACTTTATTAAATGTACATTGTTTAGCACTCATTTTAGCACTGTTGCCCGTTTACTATATTGATTATATTAATAGCACTCACTGTGAACTGCTCGCTAGTCTGCACTCAATAATCAAATCTATAAATAATTCTAAAAAATAATATAAATAAAGATAACTTATAAGTTGCACTTTCACATCGACATTAGGAAATATATTATTTTACTGAAACAAAAAAGTACAACTATTAAAACAAAAAGGAGTTATCTAGTTATGACAAAAAAAATCATAACATAGATCACTCTAATCCTGAAAAAAAAAATTATATGAAAGTAATCTAATTATGAACGAAATTATGTCATAATTTATATCAATCCACTTCATTAGATAAAAAACTAAAAAGGAGTAATTTAATTATGACTAAACACAAAGTCATAATGTAGATCACTCCAAACCTGAAAATAAAAAATGCTTCGATAGTCAAGATTAAGGGTCTTTCTAGAGCATAAATTAATTATATCCCTCATTTTACAATCACTGGGAAATTTTAAGAGACAAACAGTGTTTTGGTAGACAAAATCTCAATTTTTCCCTGACTTTCCAGGTGACCCCTCTATTTCACTGACTTTCCCTGACTGCTATGAGCTTCCCTGACTTTTCCCTGATTTTCCCTGACTTTCCAGAATGCGGACACCCTGATAGTATCTGACGTCTCAAATCATCTACGGCCATACCTGACCGTCGCATTCAGAAAACCTGTATTCAACGCGCTCCATGGATTGAGCCATCCTGGAATAAGAACGACAGACAAGCTGGTGACAAGACGTTTTGTATGGCCAGGAATACAAAGAGATTGTCGAGAGTGGGTTACAGGTACTGCCTCACAATCATCGATCGATTCACCCGGTGGCCCGAGGCATATCCACTTGCTGACATCATAGCCGAGTCCTGCGCCCGCGCCTTCATCGCTGGCTGGGTCTCCAGGTTCAGTTGTCCCGCAAAGATCACCACCGATAAGGGCAGGCAGTTTGAGTGCGAGCTCTTCCGCACCATGACTGCAATCCTTGGTACGCAGCATCATCCCACGACTGCATATCATCCTGCCTACAATGCCATGGTGGAACGTTTGAAGGCAGCCATCATGTGCCATTCTTCACCAAGCTGGTCGGAGGTTCTCTCTCTGGTGCTGCTGGCTATCCGCAGCGCCTGGAAGGAAGACGTGAAGGCATCCGCAGCAGAGTTGGTATACGGGGAGCCACTTCGACTCCCAGGTGAATTCTTCGTCCCCACAACCAATACCATCTACGACCAAACGAGCTTCACTGCAAGACTTCGCCGTCATATGGCTAACTTGACACCTGAGTCGACATGGCAAAAAGGTTTTCTACATTCCAAAAGACCTAGCCACGGCAGAGAACGTCTTTCTACGTCAAGATACTGCCAGATGTTCACTGTATAAAGGGCCGCATAAGGTATTGGAGAAGAAGGAAAAGACCTTGAAACTGGCAATACGTCGAGAAACAGGACACCAAGATTGGTGTAGACGACCACCTTGGACCTGCCGAGGACAGCACGAAGAGGACAAGTTCTGGCAGGGCAGTTCGATTCCCCGACTACTATCGACCTCCGTAACCTTCGGTCTCAGCAGGGGGGTAGTGTAGGGACCTTCTGTCCAACCATTCATTAATGAAATTAATTTTTAATTTTAATATTATATAAATAAAATAGTACAAGTAAAACCCGGCGGGCGCGCATAGTATATGAGCGAATGAATGAAAACTAAAACCTTAATACTGAAAAATCACCCTCTAAGAAGTATTCACATATTCATATTGATGTTAAAAAGACAGTCGTGGTCTTATGCCTCTTTGCCCTCAAGCTTATGATCTCTTATTACTGTTAAAATGTATGGTGCAGTTAGGGTAGGAATCAATCAACCATGCCTGTCCTCTGAACATCATTTTAGGTAAGACATTTTGCATTTTTTATATTTTTTAGTAATCTGGTAGTCGGGTTTTAGGTTTTGAACTTACGAGTCTTTGATTGACTCCTACCGCTTATAATGCGTTTAAGTTCTTTAGACTAATAATGCACGTTATTTTGTTCTCTGTTTTAATTGTCGTTTCATATAATAGTGTATTTGCCTAGCACTACTTAAAATTTTGAAGAAATATATCTCGGAAAGGCTATAATTATTATTTATTGCTTTTATTTTTTGGAATTTTAAATGAATGATCGTTATTTCAATAGTCCTTTCTATTATATATTTAAGAAAAATAGCCATACACTCTTAATTAAACAAGGTAAGATAAGTTATATTAAACAGCAATATAACTATAACACGCTTCATTTCAGACGCAACATGGCGCTAATTTACTAAAGCATCTGAAGCATATGCACCCAGAACAATTTAAGTTAACTACAGAAGTTAACACCAATACACCTTCACAGAAAACGACTGTCACTGAATCAATATTAGAAGAGTGCACAAACTTGGTGGCCATTCATGGACGTCCGTTTTCTTTGATTGACGACGATGCTTTTCAAACATTGTTAAAAATGATTCCAAATAACAATATAGCAATTAATGCTCAAAAAATCCGAAGTAATATAAAATCAATGGCAGAAAAACTTAGATATGAAATGGCGACAACATTACAGGGAAAAAATTTGTGTCTAAAAGTTGATATCGCCTCTATAGCAACAAGATGTTTTTTGTGTATTGATTGTCAGTACTCTGAAGATGGTCATATTATTTTGAAAAATTTGGCAGTAACAGAAATCTTTCAGCGACATACGTCAGATCATCTAAAAGATTTGCTTTTGTATAATCTTCGAAGATTCCGTATAGATATACAACAAATTTACAGCAGTACTACTGACAATGGTGCCAATATGATAAAGATGACTAAATTAATCAATGAAGTAAATTCAGATGTGATTACACCCGATACAGCAGAAGCAGGTTAGGTCAATAGTATTAAAATGTTAATTTATATTACTTAAATTCCATAGATACTAATACCGCCAGTTATAGTTTTTGCTCTTATCGATACTAGAAGATTATATTATATTCCATTCCACAATACTACAGCTTACAAGGGTTGTTTTAAATACACTGCCGCAAAATAATAATATGTGTTAAACTTGTTATTAACACATATTATTATTTTGCGCTGTTCATTAAGACTGTTTTATAAATATTGTGTAAGTAGGTATTGTATTTCTCGTGCACTTGTACAGTAAATATAAATATATGTTTAAAAAAAAACTATGTTTTTACTACGACATCTAACACCATCCCAAGGTTGCATCTGAAAATCAGCGTCTCTGCTCAGGCGATGACATGTACTGAGATATGACCGTTTCGACATAAAAATAATTGTTTATTTATAATGTAATATTTTATGCTGAATAAACGCTCTCTAAATGAAATCAAAACAAATCAAATATTTATTGCCAACCAAGTGTACACTGGTCTTAAAATATAAATAGAACTTAAACTTAGTCGCCCTTTACGGACACAGCAAATAAGAATCTATTCTATTCTATTCATATAAACTCTAAATTAATAAACCTAAGGCAAATCACATACTTTGCTCCGTTGTTAATGCTCTTGATAAGAGCATGAGGTTAATTTAATAATGGTCAAGCACCCTCAATCATTGACTTCATTTACTTTCAGGTACAAGTTCTTCTCAAGTTATAAATACATGTGTTCAAGATTCCAAATCGAAATCGACGACCGTTTGGTGCAACGGTAGAGATCCTGCCTTTCGCACCGACGGTCCTGGGTTCGAATCCCGGAAGGGGCAGATCTTTGTATGATGAATACGAGTATGTGTACCTGAGTCATGGATGTTTGTATATATTTCTATGAATATTACTTATTTATGTATGATATATGTATGTCTATCCGTTACCCTAGTATCCATAACACAAGCCTTAAAAGTGCTTACTTTGGGCTAGGTTAATTGGTGTGAATGTAGGAAATATTTATTTATTTATTAGATTCGGAAAATGATTCAGATTCTGATCACGATACAGAAATGGAAGGCAGTGGAATCGAAATAATTACAACTCGATTGCTAGAAAATCTTCAAACGCAATTCCAGAATATTGAAGTTGGAGTGCATGATGAAACGCAACATTCTATCGGGATTGTACGATGTGCTGCTCATACTCTCCAATTAGCATTGCAAGATGCATCAAATAATGTTAATAACCGTAAATTACTTTTAGAATGTAGAGAGGTGGTACGCCGTCTGAGAACTCCACAATTTGTAAGAATAATACGACAACAGAACAAACTCATTCCAAAATTAGATTGTACCACTAGATGGCATTCCACAATTGACATGGCTCAATCTTTGATATCTTTAAGAGAAATATGTTCAACTCATGCACAATTACACTTGCCATCGGGTACATGGAGTGTCTTGGAAGATTTTGTCAAATCTATGACACGTACTAAAATATTAACAAAGAAACTGCAAGGAGAGCAATTAACTGTTGGAGATTTTTATCTAGAATGGATGTTGTGTCAATATGAACTTGCTAAAATTAACACCGAAATTGATTCTGACATAATAACTAAAATGAAAAAACGAGAAATTTTATTATTTGGTAGTGACACCTTTATAAACGCTATTTTTCTGGATCCCCGGGTCAATCATATTTTGACGCCAGATCAAGAAACGCGAGCAAAAAATAATTTAATTAAGTAATTTTTTCGACATTTTAAATAACAGATTAATGATACTGAAAATAGTTTAGTAGTGCCAACTGATAGAATGTACGAACGTTCTGAAGCTAGAGCTACAAAAGACTATTTTCTAAATGCAAGCTACATAAACTAATTGAGCGATCTAAGTCGTTTACTAAGAAGAGACGATCCACGTGGTGAAGTGATTAATAACTTACAGCAGAGTTTTAATTTATTTCTTAAACAACCATTGCTAAAATCAACGCACCATATTTTGTCATACTGGGAAAAGACAAAATTAAAATTTCCTTTAACCACAATAGTTCTCGCAACACCAATGACTCAAGTAAGCGTGGAGAGATTATTTTCATCTTTAAGATTTATAGTTTTTATGTAATTATAGATTCTCTATGAAAGACCAAATAATTGATGACATTTTGTTCTTGCGCTGCAACTCTATTTTTGGCAAATAAAAAATATATATTATAATGAATATTTTTTTATTGTCTTTAAAATCTCTTTCCAGAAGTAGTCTAAATTTCCTTCAGGTATTTGATTTATAAGGTACCTAAAAGCCACTGCTTTCATGTTTTAAGGACAGTTACACGAAGACAATCCTGTGTTATGACCTCCTAATAAAATTGTTTTTGCCTTGTTGCCCTATGCATCTGTAACAAGTTGAGAAATAATATTAGTTCAAAAAATTGCTATTTAAATCGATTTTAATCTTTACAAATACATAAATTTGAAGTGTCTGTTTATAATGCGTAATAAATAGCTTTATACTACATGTATATAAAAGTATAAGTATATATCGGTACAATATTTAAGACAAAATAACTCTTGTTTTGTCTATTTGCCTGACTGTTGATTAAATTTTAATATTTCCAAAATGGCTTAACCCATTTTGATTGGATTTTACTTGCAGATATTTGATGTTGTAAGTAGTAACTCAGGCTACTTTTATTTTAGTAAAATAATTAGGGTTTTGGGCAATTAGAAACTATATATTACTACAATTTCTTATTACATAATTTTACGCGGTGCAACCGCGAGCACAGCAATTAGTCAATAAAATGTATTATCCGATACACTCACCAATATATTATTTAGTCCCAGACTAAAATTCGTTAACTATTGGTGTGCAACAAAATTACCATTATAAGAAGTCTGTAGTGGTTAGTGAATTCATAAGTATGCCGAGACGCATGTTATCTACTTCAACGGGATTTACCGTACTTGTACTTACTTTTATCATCATCTTTCTGCTTATTATCTTTTTGTTATTTTTTTCTTGGATTTAAAATGGACTGTGAACAATCATTCTCTTCATGATCTACCTGTAAAAAAGAAGCTATGTTATTAGGCATGAGAACGTTATACCAAAACCTAACTAAAAACCGCTTTGAAATTCATACCGAAACGTAACGTTACCGCAAAACATAAAACCGTTTTTCTCATAACCAACGCAATTCAACCAAAACTGAAAACCTGTAATTTTTATCAAAAAAAATCGAAATAAAAATATTGTAAATATGATGATTTTTAAATGCGCCAATAAAGCTTTTGAGTTCTCATTTATTCACATTACATCAAAAATTACTAGTTCATACATTTTAATTTTAACAAACTAGTCCTTAGCCTAGTAAAAGCACGAAGGGATATCGTCGTAACCATAATTACGTAGTCTAAAACAAAAACTTTCGTTTCGTTAGCTAACAGCGTTTTAGTTTTCATTCGTTTTGCAGTAGCCAAACCAAACTGCAAACCTGATAACCAAAACTGAAAACGGTTTTTGATAACGTTATGGAAACTTCAAAACCTTTACGTAACGGTTTTCAAAAAATTATTATTAGATTTGGGCGTTTTGGCTATTTATTGAAAATCGTTACGTAACGGTTTTGAAGTTTCCATAACGTTATTAAAAACCGTTTTCAGTTTTGGTTATCACTACCGCGAATGACGAGATGGTTTGGCTACTGCAAAACGAATGAAAACTAAAACGCTCTTAGCTAACGTAACGCAAGTTTTTGTTTTAGTTTTACGTAATTATGGTTATAACGATATCCCTTCGTGCTTTTACTAGGCTTAGGACTAGTTTGTTAAATTAAAAAATCTTCATATTTTTATTATTTGTTTTATTATTGCATTTATCAATCTTCTGGCGCATTTCGTGGTCGCGATCGTGGTGGAGCGGTGCGGCGCGCGGTTTTCAGTTTTGCTTGCATTGCGTTGGTTATAAGAAAAAAGGTTTTATGTTTTGCGGTAACGTTTCGGTATGAAATTCCAAACGGTTTTTAGTTACGTTTTGGTATAACGTTCTCATGCCTAGTTATTATATCCACTAAAAACCTCATTCATTTATATGAATCCAATCGCCATCATCACGCGCACATCACTATTTAAAAAAATACTTAAAGACATTTATTTTTAACACCATTGAACTAATAATACCTAATTGAAATGTTAACTTAAAAATAATAATAACAAAAGGATATGCAATAGGTAGTCGTCCACCCCCATAAAAATACCTATGTTTATTTTTTCACAAATTTAATACACAATATAACAAAAATATTTTAAGAGATTTCTAAACAATTTACGTCACGGAGAAATAAATAAAACATTTTAATTTTATGAAAATACTGTCAAAGTAGGAGTCTCAGAGAACTTGTAAGATTTCTCCGCTAGAGGCATACAAATCCAATTCCCTTAAATGAAAGTACCTAATATTAATGTTCATTATACATCGGGACTAAACACTAATTTCATTAAGTAACTAGTGATGCGACCACTTACTTCCTTGACAGTTATAAGGCACCAAACATTTAAATGAAAACGTCAAGACGTTTTAGTCTACCCGTGACGTGACCATGAATTCTCAAAAGCATTCGACACGTCGGGATAAATAATAAAGGTAAACTAAAATCTTTTTTTAACGCGAGTAAATCGCAAAAATATATTTTCATTTCATGGCATACATTGGTGCTTAAGAAACCTATAATATCGAACATAAATACTTAGTACTTACAATATTCAGAAATTATTTTATTTAAGATCATTTTTAAAAGATGAGCCTTACGATTTAATTAAAAGCCTTCCTCTGCTGACTAATAGTTATGAGGAGGCTATGGGTTTACTACACAAACGATATTTTAATAAGCATAATATTATAGCTCAGCATGTCAACACCCTTTTGGATGTGGAAAGAATTCAAAATTATCCCTCTGCTAATCAAATACGTGCATTTATTTCAGTAATAAAATTTAAGTTTTTCAAAGCAGCCAAAGATTGGCTGTTGGTGACTGGAGCCAAATACTATTAGGCATTCTGACACGCAAGCTCGATTCTTATAGCATTCGTGCCTATCAATTAGATAGGGATCAGAACCAGGCCCCTACCATAGATGAGTTTTTAGAGTATTTAAGTAAGAGAGCATTGGCTCTAGAAAATGCAAGTATTCAGCCAGAGCGAGCAGACACAGAGAGGCGTTATGCAGCAAGCAAACCTGAGAAGAATAAAGTTGCTTTAGCTACAGCCAAGACAACGCTGGAATGCTTATATTGTAAGTGTGCCCATAAGTTATTTTCTTGTGCCAAATTTAAGTTGTTGCCTGCAAGAGAGGTTTTCATTTGCAAGTTATAAAAAGTTATGTAAAACATGCCTTAACATGCATTTAGGTAAATGCAGATTCCACTTTAGGTGCGGGCAATGTAAGGGAGGACACAACTCACTCCTGCATCTCGATGAAGGTATTTCTTCAAATCAAGTGGTTTTAATTTCTAAAGGCACTGGCAATAGTGTTTTGATCCCAACAGCGAGGGTCAAGCTTTATGGCCACAATGGTGTTGAAGTACATGTCAAATGTGTGCTTGATTCTACATCACAAGTTTCACTAATCACCACAAAGGCAATTAAGGTCTTAGGCTTAACACCTAAGCGAAGTAATATAAACCTCATTGGTGTCACAGAATCATCGAGTTAAGTTAGCTACTGTATTCAATTAAAAGTTCATTCCTTACCATCCAAATTTAGTACAACTGTTAGCTGTCATGTAGTAGATAAAATCACTTGTATCTTGCCACAGGTGCAACTTGATTTAAAAAAAATAAAGATTCCGCCTGGTATCACATTAGCGGAAACAACATTCAATGAGCCATCAGAGATCAACATGTTAATTGGGGCTGATGTCTTTTTCCAAGTTCTATTGCCCCTTGATGAGTCACAACATGGACCTGCTTGCAGTGATCAAGACCTCCAGCGACTAGCATCATCTTCGCGAATACTCAAAATTCTCCAAAAGTGAATATCATCTCAAATAACATCACTAAAGAAGCTTCTGTACCATCCCAAAATCCCGTTCAAGTTCAGTCTCTACGATCATTCACATTTGAAGAGCTGGTATTGCGTAAAATTCAACAGGACAAAAAAGAAAATATATCTAC
Source organism: Calamotropha paludella (assembly GCA_927399485.1). Lineage (NCBI taxonomy): Eukaryota > Metazoa > Arthropoda > Insecta > Lepidoptera > Crambidae > Calamotropha > Calamotropha paludella. Next base: position 4,509,386 of record OV656822.1, read on the forward strand.
CAAAAAGAAACGTGTCACTAAAGGTGCTGACGTAATAACTGCAGCTGCTGGCAAAGGCATTTTAGAAATGGAAATAACAACAAGAACAAAAACTACAACGAAAACCAGTAAAAATGAAAAAAGTCAACAAAACTTATGGAAAAGGATGAAAAAGAAATAGCACAAGCAGGCCCTTCAGTCAAACAGAAGAAGAATAAACAAAAACGCCAGCCCTCAACTAGCTGCACAACTAGTATATCTGACATAATAAATGAATACGATGACTCCGATATTATTGATTACGCTGACTTTGACAACGTTTTCGGTAAATACTCTGACAATATAGAACCAAAAACTCCAGAAGATAAGAAGTATGGTAGGAAAATGGACCTTCGTGTCGTATATCTTCTAAGGGCAAAGGGAAAGGAAAAAAAGTAAAGGTAAAGAAAATGAAAGTAGTATATTAAAGTGAAGGACTCATAGTATTTGACTTCACAAGGAAAGTGAAGTCAAATACTAGTAAGAACGTTTCACACTTCGTGAAACTGTGTAAGTGAGATATTTAATAAGAAAAAAATGGAAATACTATGTTGGATTTATTGAAGATATAAAACACAATCAAGAAGAAACTTACTATACAATACTTTTTTTTAAAACTACTAGACTCCAGCAGGAACTTAACTTTATAGTCACAAAAAATATCGATATTAACGTAATCCCTGAGTCATTACTAATAAAGAAGATAGATATACGAAGAAACAGCGAAAACGAAAAAGCATATTATTTATGTAATAAAGAAGATGCAATTTATTTTTAAGAATATCCCGTATTTTATGCTTAAAAAGTGCATTTCGTTCCTATGCTCATGTTTATAAAGAATTTATATTTTGTGTCATAATGAAAATTAAAAACAAAAGCTTGAGCTTTTATAACACTACTGCAATTGTGATTTACCTATAAGCAATATAATATGTAGCTTTATTTTTTAGAAAATGTTTATTACTTCCTAAGTAAGGGTTAGCTGATTCAAAATAGCTCGGTAGGTATTAAGTATCATAATAAAAATTAAAAACAAAGACTTGAAATTTTATAATAACACTGCAAATGTGCTACGTTATTTTTTTAGAAAATGTTTTATGTTTTCTAGGTAATGGTTAGCTGTTATAAAACCCCAATCAAAAATAACTCATGTTAATTGAGGTACTTTTATAAAGTTTTATGTTCAAAAGTCAGTTAAGTTAACGTCCTGGAAATAATACCAATAACTTACTTATTGTGATTTTCTTGTGTTAAAGTTTTTTGTAAAACAAAATATAAATTGTCTATTGAACAAAACTAAAAAAATTAAAAAGTAGGGCTTCAATTGTGTTTGTTTACTATTTCCCAGGAGGGTCTGCTGTTTAATTACAGATTGTAGATTTAGTTTGTTTTAAATTAAATAGAGGCTTTTTCTAAAATATTTATTTGTAAAACAACGAAGTTATTTCTCAGTTAAATGAGTTTTTTTATTTCCTTCTTCAAATAATGCCTATCTGCCTGAAATGTTGAGAACCAGTTCCTTTTACCGGGGTAAATCCGAAGTAATCAATCCGAAATTACAGTATAATCGAAACTATTAACAAAGTTTACAATATTACAAGTAAGGGGCAATTTCAAATGAAAAATAAACGTAATCCATCCGTCTATGAATAGTAAGATCTACTTTTGAACTATTTCGGAATTACCTAGGCATATTTCTTATTTCCGCCAAATGTACAAAAAAGTGAGACATGACAATAAATATACATAAAAAAGGAACAACAGTGTATTTTTGTATGTAATGTCCACTAATTATAAGTCTGTTCATCAATTTTCAAGAGATACAAAAGTATAGACCGAAAAAATTAAAATAAAATGTTTTTTCACTGAAATGCTGTCGCTTACTCAACTAGTCAAATTTTCTATCGTAAGTACCCCAATGCACCCTCAATTTGTAATAGTAACAAAAATGTATTTTTGTTTGTGTAGGAACATTCATCAATCTACTGGTAAAACTCGTTGCATTCTTTACAAATCTTAGTCGCTTAGTATATTGCTTCGAATATATGTACTCGTTTATTCTTTTTAAAATTTTAGATTGTAAAAAGAATAAACTTATATCAAAAGAAAAAACAGCAAAAACTTTCGGCGATTAAAAAAAAAAAGCAAACACCGTTGACTTAGCGAGAAACGATCAATCACAGATCATGTAAGTCGTCAGACAACGTCAAAATTGATGTAATCTACATTTCCAAAAAGTAAATAAAAAAGTAAAACACACAATACAAATTAAATGAACGATAACAGTGTTTGTCTACAACGAGATATTATGTCGATGTTGACAAACTTCTCTTCAATCGTGAGCGAGATAGCTCGAGTAGCGCATGCTAGGCGGGTTGGGCCGGTAGTCTCGACATGAATCGTCCTCGCAAACTTTGCGAATGTTAAATATTAATGAAAAAATTCGCTTGCGGTAGCGATTGCAATGACAATTGGATGTCTCTACTGCCTAGTTAACGACAAATATCGGTATCTTTTTCGTCGTTTACTTAGCGACAAAGCGTATTCATAGACACAACTAATTTGAAGACAATGATGCTCTTAAAAAAGAAGCCCTCAAATGTAAGGAAAATAAATAGCGACGAATTATTTTACGATTAATAATTTTATGTTAAATGCGCCAAACAAATGGATTCTAGCTATTCATTAAATAAACAAAACTTTTTAGTAATTTTAAAAGTATGATAAAGCCTTAAGAATGTTGTTATACCAATAATATCATATAATGCTCGGGGATGAAATTTAATTATAGCAACACGATCATTGTATGTCAAAAGTATGAACACAAATCTGACACAAGTTCGCTCGCTGAGACAGTTTTATTTTTTTGTACTATTTGTGACGTCTTTTGTTAAGATACGAAATGGTGGGGGATTCCGAATCCTATTTAAATTTTAACTGTCAAGAGGCTTCGAGTGGTACCCAGCAACCGCCAAATTCGACCAAGTAAGTAAACCTAACCTACAAACACATTTCTAATTCTTATTGTCATAAGTTTTTATTTGTAACTTCGCTCGAAGTTCATTAATTTAAATAAAGCAGTTAATTTTTTAGCAGAAGCAAGCGGTCGACTCGCGCCACGAGCAGCCAAATTGACGCCTTGCTAGCCAAGCTAGCAGAAAATTCTTGCATGGCAGCAAGGCGTTTCTCTGGTTTGCAAGGCCGACAGAGCTACGATGCGGCGTGGAAGGATTTGGCGAAGAAACTAAACAGGCATAGAAACGGATCTGTGAAGACATCCGAACAGTGGATCACGGTAAACTTGATTCACAAATACCTACTCAGCTCAAATTAAGTAACTACTAATTGTGCACACTTCTTAACTGCAAATACCTGAATTTCAGGTTTGGCGGGATCTAAAAAGTAGGGCCTGTTCAAAAGCAGCGAAACTGAACAGAGAAAGGGCTCAGACGGGGAACCGAGGAGTGAACACGTCCTCTCTCTCAGAGGTTGAGTAGAGGATCGTCTCGTTGGTAGGGGCTGACTACACAGTTGGAACTGTTTGTCCTGACTCTCTTCAAGGAGATGTGGTAAAATTTAATGAATTCATATTCATATCTACTTACTGCACAGATCCTAGATTCATACTCTAAACCACTTTTATTTACTTACAGATAATAAACGACCAAGTTACTGACAGCAGTTTTAATTTGGATGAAGTAATTACATTGAAGTTACATTGTTTTTCTTCAGATATTGACACACAAGTTGTTATAATTGAAAACCCTACAATAAATATGCAGTCCAACTGTGTGATGAACCCTCCACTACAAGAACACCTCCAATATGTGTCTTTTTATTTTTTTTGTGAAAACTAAATGAATAGTTATATGTGTAGTATTAAAAAAAAAGTTATGAAGAATGTTTACAAAAGCCCCACTTTTTGTTGTGCAAGGATACTTTGCCATATCAAGCTTTGCAAGCCATTAAACAACGTTGAACAGAACCCATTCCACACTCACAAGTGCAGCCAAGGAGATTGCGAAGTAAGGACATTATATTTTCATAAAAAAAATCCTTGGGACCTTACCTTTGTGATTCAATAACAATTATGTGTGAATTTGGTATTTGCACATTGCATACTTATATGTATATTGTTTTATTGTTTTATTCAGAAACTCAACAGCTTTTTATACATTATCTTACTTATGATATTTTAACTCTTAAGCCAATTACAGAGTTTCATAACATTTTATGAGGCTAAAACATAAATAGGAAGTAGCAACAAAACCAAAATATTCGAGCTATGATTGCTTGCCTATGAATTAATGCTTATGTTAATTCAATTTTGAATGTATCTAAAATTAAATTGTCGAAGACTATTTTAAAGATAATAACTGACTTACTGGCCGATTAACGTAATCAGGGCAAAGATCACTGTTGATAATTTTATTATTAATTCAAAGACATTATTAAAAGAACTGAAAAAATAATATAAAAAATATAAACCCCAAGAATATAACAGTATAATTAGTTATCTTAAACAATTCACTTCAAACTTTATTTATGTAAATGTCATGTCCTAGATCATCTGCCTATCAAAATGAACAGTTAGATAAGCTGTTTAATTATGTTTTTACTATTCACTTAGATCTCAACCCTCGCCGAAGTGTCGCCGAACAGCATGCGTCGGCTAGAAGTGAATTTCTAGCCATTGCGCAATCAAATGCAGAGTCGATGAAGGTATAGCAACATAGTCTTCCACTATTTCCTATTCTGTACAGCAGTAACTTAATTAAATATTCGTGTGAAAATGACTAATTTGTCAGTCAGTAGGAACAATACCCTCATTGAAAGTATAAGTGATATACTGACAGCTAATTTGTGGCATGAAAAATTTTTTTTAATAGTTTGTTTTGTTACAGATACTCGCAGCTGCAACCAAGTTGCAAGGAGAGGCTGCAATGAAGCAAGCCGAAGCCTCATTGTTGCATGCCCAAGCTGCTAATAAAATAGGAGATGCCCTTTTACTTCTGGCCCAATAAAAATAAAACATTTTATAACTTTTTTTTGAGTTTTTATTTACTTAGATCGCATGTCCTATTAATATTATAAATGCGCGAAGTTTGTATGTATGGATGGATGTTTGTTGCTCTGTCACGCAAAAACTACTGGATGGATTTTAATGAAACTTTAAAATAATGTAGTTCTTATACCAGAATAAAAGGTTTGCTGAGGAAATCGTCTAGACAGACAGACGGACGGACGAAGTGATCCTATGAAGGTTCCGTTTTTATCTTTTGAGGTTCGGAACCCTAAAAATTACATTAAGCATTGGGAAGTATTCTGTACTTACCTTGTACGATTTCTATAGATTTTGATCATCCACCATCTTCTGCGTTTCCTTCTTTTACGTATCATTTCATTTTGCTTTTTTTAAAATGAAAATAGGTCAATCCAAATGCAATCGCTGCCACAACAAGCTCGTCGTCCGCCATGTTTGCTAATCCGGAATAGACTAGCACTAGGGATAACGATATGAGATCGATTAATCAAAAAATCGATTTATCACATCGAAAACATCGATTTTTTAAATCGATATGCAGTGCTGAATCGATCCAGTTAATCGATATTTAATTTTCTATTTTTATACAGTTTTTTTTTTCTTATGAAACAATCACTGATGGAGATTTGGAGGCCTGGGTATTGCGACGCCATGTTCTAACATTTTCACAATCACAATTCACAATTAAGGAACATTTTGAAGAATCGAGTGGATGTTTTCACCGTGTCCCTGTGTGCTAATGCACCACATTTCAGTTTCATCTACTTTTTATGAGTAAGCATCATCTACATAATTTAGAATTTGAAGTTTTTCCAATGTTTGTAAGGATGTAGAGATCTTTGTTTGTTATTGATGTAGATTCTGTTTTTTTTTTGTGAACCAAAGACCTTTGTTGTTTTGCATAAAATTAACAATTATATTCACATGTCTTAGGCCGCCTTAGCCCTGTTCTGGCTCAGCCATGAAGCTGTATGCTGCTCTGCACTGTTGATTGGAGAACCAGGCGACGCACTATGTGGAGGTGCCTAAGAAAGCTTGGCCATAAATACATTTTGTAAAAATCGGCGCAGGTATTTGTATTATACCTCAAACTATAGCTAAGAAGTTGATCTACTATATTATGTATAAATTATGTATGTAACTAGTACTTTTTTATAGTAAAGAGCATCTTAATACGATGATTAAAAAATTATCACGAAAACATCATAATTTGTATTTTTTTCAGGATGATTTTCTAGTAAGCTAGCAATGAAAATTAAACAAGTATTATACCATTTTAGAAAGCTTATAATATATACTTTTTTTTGGTATACACAAATATGCTATATATTTATAAATATATTTACTAGAAATATTTATCTCATGATATATCATTTTTGCGTATCTGAAACTTTCAATTGGAGTTTTGACAGTTGCCGAAATTTGCCGAAGGTCTGTAAATGATGTTATTTGATAGGAAATTTAATATTTTTATACAGGAAGAAAAAAAAAGTTGCAACTTCATTGCACAACATAATGATATCTATCATAACATGAAATAGTAATAATTTCTTAAAAATACGTGGGCGAATCTATTTGTTTTATTAGTTGATATAGGTTACACTTGTGATATATTATTAATTGCGGTTTATGTTTTGATAATGTATCGAGTATTTCTCACCATTTTTAGTTCGCCTACAAAATAAATTATCAATAAAACACATAGGAAACCGAGTAACCACATAATGATAAATAGTTTTTATTCCCATACTTTGCACACGTTTCAAATCAGTTATTTAATATAAAATAGAGCATCTGCATACTGAATAATTACATACTGTTTTTCGTTCGTTATTGTCGTTATTAAAAGTGTATCTAACCACCTACTCTCTCGCAATGAGTGAATTCCAATGTACCAGACGCGACCTATGTCTTGTTTTGATTGAAAGTGACGGGAATTATGTTGTTGCTTTAACAAGTTATATACGGAATAATTTTATCAACTTTTCTGAGGCAAATATCGCTAAAATTGTCGCGAGTGTACAAAAAAATCTTATTACGAACTTTCGTCAACTCTACACTAAATCTGGCAGAAATAAAGAAAATTTTTTAAATCAGAATAGCATGTGGTTGAATGCCACATTCACAGTAAATCTGGAAGATCCTACTTGTGAATCTGAACCTTCGACATCGACGGGGAAGCGAGGACGCCCTTCTAAACCCTACGAAGACAGTTCCGATAGAACACAAAGACGAAAAAACAAGGAGTTGCTTGAAACATGTGGCCTTGATTTTATACTGAATTCATATCTTCAAGGATTGAGATCTCAAGGGGAAACGGAAGAAGCATTCATTGTCGAAATTTTACGAGTATTACCCATAGATAAAAAAAGTGAAATACGTCAAAATCTTTTAAATGAACCGGCACATTTAACAGCGTACTCTAAAGATGAAGCTCTCAGTATTTTTATAGAGTTGGACCTTAACATGGCACAGTATGAAAACATGAGAAATTGCTTAATTGCGAAGAACTGCGTATTATTTCCGTCATATAAATCAATTCAGGAATCTAAAGGAATGTGCTACCCACCAAGATCAAGCATAGAAATTAATAATATTACAGCAAAAATAAAACTGCAAGATCTGCTGGATCACACTATTGCAAGAATTTTGAAAATCAATGGTGTATACAAAGCTGGCAATAAACATTTAATGCTGTATTCGAAATGGGGCTGTGATGGCTCAAGCGGACAAAGTGAATACAAACAAGTCTTAACTGAAGAGGATGAGTTAATTTCTGACACAAATTTATTTATATCTTCATTAGTACCTCTGAAACTTGTTGATATTAATACAAATGAAACTTTGTGGGAAAACCCTGTTCCATCATCAGTAAGATTTTGTAGGCCCATTTTAATAGAATTTTCAAAAGAGACACCAGAGAAAACTACAAGTGTAGTTAATGAAATTATAGCTCAAAGAAACGCTCTCACAACAAGCTTAATCAATAAAAATGGTGAAAGTATTGAAATCAAACACACATTATTTTTGACAATGGTTGACGGGAAAGTGGCTCAAGTTTTGTCAGAAACTTCATCAGGTGCTGTATGTACTATTTGTGGTGCAAGACCTACAGAGATGAACAATTTAGAAAAAGTACAAAATAAACCTGTTGACGAAAATTCTTATCAATATGGGCTTTCGACTTTACATTGCTGGATTAGATTTATGGAACTAATTTTACATATATCTTATAATGTAGGCTTTGAAAAATGGTCTGCTACAACGACAGAAAATAAAGATTTGAAAAAACAAAAGAAGACATATGTACAAAGAAGGTTCAGAGAAGAACTTGGTTTAAATATAGATAAACCTAAGCAAGGTTCTGGTAACAGTAATGACGGTAATACAGCTAGACGATTTTTTCAAAATTATCAGTGCACTGCAGAAATTACCGGTGTGGATGAGGAATTGATAAAACGATTTTATGTTTTACTTCAAGTTATGTCTAGCGGAAAAGTAATTAATGCTACGAAAGGAGATGTCCATACATACGCTACATACATTGTTTGCCCCACAAAAAAAAGTCTATGCGTCAGCTTCAAAACTAAATTACCGTTTTCGTATTTTATTCTACTATTAGAAAATATAATACTTTTTGCTGTAAATAGTGGGGTTTTTAAGTTAAGTTAGGTTATGTGTCACACTATTTTATCATTTAAACACCATTTTTTCAGTATGATATGTTTTCTTTCTTATACTTATCGTTTTTCATAAAATACTACACAGCAGTTTATATTGATAGCAACAAAATTCACTAATGTGTGCTGTCAGGAATCTACTTTATATCAATTATATAAGTTATATATATTTATTTGTACGAAATACTTTAGAAAACATTAAATATACTTGGTAGCCGTTTCTAAATATAAATTGTTTGTTTTATCAAGTATTAAACATAAACCGAACTTCACCATCAATAGAAACAAAGTGTGGTATTCCACAGAGTAGCATAGCAATAACAAAAAATTGAAACAAGTAAAAGGCGACTAATGACTGGAGGCAATTGGATATACGTCCCCCGTAGACTATAAAATGGGCAGCAGCTTTTCCAAATTATGGTCTCTTACTGCAGTTACCCACCAATCCGTACTGGGTACGCATGGTGGGCTATGGCCCATTCTCCCTACGGTATTTACCACCAAGCACCAGGCACAGGCTTTAGTTGGGCCTATTACTTAACAGCGGGGATATTTATAAGCTGATGATGAATAAAAAAACACATGTTTTATTTAGTTCTTACACTTCCGCGCACATTACATATTAGAATAAAACACTTTTTTACGGATTTTGCGCATATTTTATTTTATAATTAATCCTGACGTTTCGACTCCTTTACAGGAGCCGTGATCACAGGATGACTAAGATAATGGTTGTCATGTATTTTACCTTTACAATATTTTAATCGGGCACGTTCCTAATGTTAAAATTATTTTGTATAAATTAAACTGTTTTATTTTTACATTTTATTTAGTTATTAAATTCTCACTACGGTTACATTGTATACTACTGAGTCTACTACCAGTTCGGAAATTGGGAGGCCCTTCCGAGAAGAACTGGCGAAAGAAACTCGGGCAGGGGGACCGACCTCCATCTTACTGTTATTATTTGCAAAAAGAGCTAACTACATCATCAGGTCTTGCAATGTGTGTTTTTGTAGGTATTCATTTATTAATTATACATTTATTATAATCCAAGCAGGTAACCAAGCTCCAACATTCGTATCTATTGAAATTAGGATGTTTCCTGATTTCAATAGCCGCGCGTAGCATCCTAATAACAAATCTTTGTTCTCTAGCGAGAATTTGTGGTTTATCGAAACGAATGTAGTGGTTTGGCCCCTCAAAAGCATGCTCACACACTGCAGATCTATTATCGCGCCTATGTTTTATGTCAGCTACGAGTTCTTTAATGCGCGTCCCTATACTTCTCTTTGTCTGCTCGATGTATGAGAGACCACAGTCACAATCGATTTTGTAGACTGGAGGGGTATATTGCACTTGACCGGTCGTAAGAATTGGTCAATCTTTCTGGATGGTTTAAAATAAGTATTAATGGAAACCCGCTTCAGAATATTCCCAATCTTGTCAGTGACCCCCTTCATGTAGGGAAGGACAGCAGGTTGACGCTCTACTGTGGCTAGTTTGTGGCGCGGCCTCTACGACGCAGTCTTGGTACTCGCAACTTGTTATCTTGTAGTACTCGCTTGACATGCTGAAGCTCAGCAGTCAGATGTTGTTGGTCACAGATGCCGCGAGCTCCCTGAAACAAAGATTTCTCTACGGTAGCCAACTGTATAGGATGGTGTTGAGAATCACCTTTCAAATATCTATCTGTATGAGTTGCCTTTCTATACACTGAGCGTTTTCCATTTAGAAAAAAAAGTCGACACTGTGTTGCACTGTGTCAACTTTTTGTTTATGTGTGTGTGTGTGCCAATAGGTTTTTGCTATAGTATGGTCGACACAGTGCAACACAGTGTCGACTTTTTTTTCTAAATGGAAAACGCACACTGTATGACTAAGGGTTTGATTTGGATTCTTGCTGATTTGAATACCTAGGAAGGCTATTTTATTGTCTGTCTCTAGTTCATGTTTTGTAATATGAACGTTTATTATTCTTCTTCTATTAAAATATCGTCCAAAAATGCTGCTGGAGGATGTAAACTATCTGGGTTATACCTAGCCCAAGACAAAAACCATAAAATAACCATAACATGAGAACAGCAGCCCACAGTTCTACTACCTGCCTTACAACTGCAGTAATAGCCCGTTATGTTCTCTTCGGTGTGTTCTGAATATGAGCAGTATGTAATATAGGAATAATATACTTTGCTCGAATGGCGAGAACTTATACGACCACGAATTAAAGTTCCCCTTATATTTTCACGCTCGGGCACTTCCAACTGAGAATTTAACTCAATGTTAAACATCCCACCATCCCTGACATGCTCACCATAATATGAACGGGCCTGTTTAATTTGGTTTGTTCCCAGAGCAATCATTTCTAATTGACTCATTGTTAAACGAGGAAAAGTAGAAAGATGTGGTAAATGGGCGCTAATACTACGGAAATTGGTTCTTTGACGATTCATATTATGGTGAATAACAAATTCTCCCAGATAATTAGGCTCATTTAACCTGCTCAAAGCTTTTGCAGCAATTTCTCTCGCATTGGTTCGGTCCTGCAAAAGTGGATGAAAATGATTTATAAAGGCACCAGCTATACAGAAGTCATCAAAAACATGTTGTGATGCCAGGTTAAAGAACTCTTGTCTTAATAATCTAAAATCCCTTTTGAAGCGCCCATTGACAATTTCTACCACCCACCTTACTAATGTAATGAGCCTAGTTTTGTTAGCTTGTAAAGTAGTCAGTTGGAAGTTGCCTTCTTCAATGGATTCCGGCATGTGAACATTATAGCCATATGCTTGTAAGTCTTGCACAGCATCGCGAAATCCTCTGTCAACTATAAACACGTCTCCAGCTCTAAAAAAAGTTCGCATTGGGCCAGCACCATCAAGAAAAGCATTTTTCATAATTAAAGCATCAGATTCCTTAGCAGAATATGGCCCTAAGATATCTAAAATATAACCATCAGAACAAAGAAGTAGAAAAGGCTTCACAAGATTTCGGTACTTATGTAGACTGTAGGTATCTTTTTGGAACTTATAGTTACTACTTTTTTGTATATAAGTATAAGTTCCATCACAGATAACAATAAGAGGCTGTTCTCCTGTAGTGGTCAAATGTCTCCCAAATAACTCTCTAGGGATTGTAAGTTTATGCTCACTGGCTTCCTGAACTCCTATATGTCTTAAACCTAAATGAGTACCAACATAATCTTGGGTTAGGCATTCCCTTGCAATTGTAATATTTCTATTAAATGTAGTTTTAGAAACACCAAAAATTGATGATAGTCTTCGATCACTATCACCAGATCTTAATTTAGCTAAATACATAGCCAAAGCAGTTTTATATTTGACTATTCTGTTAGTAATGCTAGCAGTGTCATTTATAATATCATTAAATTGCTGCACTGTAACCCCTATCCAATGATTGTTTTCAATGTTCTCAAAATCGAATTGAGTGTCTTGATTTATTTGAGATAACTCCAACATATCCTCAATTTGCGCACTACTAAAGTGATTTGTTAAATATTCACTTAATAAAATGTTCCAATTAGAATCAGCTAAGTGGTCTGAGCAAATTCGAGCACATCTAGGAATGTAAACTTTCTATGCCTTATTATCCTTGGTATTAATCGAAATATACTATCAATGTTTAAACAATCACTGAATAAACATCGCCTTGATGTTGAAGAAACTCGTTTATAATTTGGAAGTACAACCGTCTGCCTTTGCTGTTGCACTTCCACTAGCTCCGGCACAGGCATGGGTAATGGTGGAGGAATTGGTGGTCTGTTTGAGTCCTCAACTTGAACACCGACATTTACCAGCAAGGGTTGCTCAGCATCTTCCTGTAAAATATAAGGTACTTGTAGAATTACAATTATTATACAATAACACATCATTCATTTTACAACAATGCAATGTTGCATGTATTGTAGTATGGTATGATATGTCATTAGATATTATTTACAAATGTCAACTTATTAAAATCGTTAACATTATAAAACGAAACTAAACAATTGACACTATGTAAAAAAAGATTAATTCCTATAAAATAAATAATTTAGTTGTTTCACTTGGGACAAGGTAATGTAAAATAAATTAATATCTTTAATAACCAATTAAATAATACACACCATTTGTATTCCAACAAGAGGATCAGGTGTGTTTTCATCTAGCTCTTGTTGTGGGCTTGTTACAATTTCTACTTGATGATCAAGGTCTGATTGTGGGCTTGCTACGCTAGTACTTGGAGCCCTGGAAGCTTTTCTCCAGCAAGATCTACAAATCCTTGTAAATAAAGGGAGATTTGCCTGAAAAAATGAATTATGAAATGATTTCAAGAATGTTCTTTTATTGTTGTATAGTTAGAAAAGTATTTTATGTTATATAATAATACCTGAATCTCAGCCACCCATGCTTTAATTATGGTATACTCGTGGCGATTTTGATTAGCTGAAATGCTTCTTGCTCGTAGAACAGAAACACCACATCCCAAACATACTGATTTGTGACCATAACTTCGAGAAGGCTCACTCATCTGAGCTTGGAACCGAAGAATAACAAAACATTCTTCACAAACACGGTATTCAGATAAAACCTGTAACAGAATTGATGCATTATTAATCTTAGATATTTAATATGCCAGTAAATAGGTCCCTATGTATTAACACTTCAATATCTTTGCATGTAAATGTAATTCAAAAGGGTAGATTTTAATGCTTTTAAACTTAGCTGGCAGAGAAGTTTAGTTTCTATATACTTTTATACAATTATATTGTATAAATACATAAACGCATGTTTGGCATAAATCGCCTTATATACATGACGTTTCTTAGGCCTTTTTCGAGTCTGCAAAAAGTGCGGCTCGGTCAACATCTTAGGGTTGAATGTATAGAGTAAAAGTATTTGCAAAACTTGAGACACGTACCTCCAAAGGTGAAATCCAAGATATCAAGAGATCACGTAGTGGTGTATCTAGGTCCAACACTCTTCGAGATACAATTCGTGGATTTGTGAAGGTAATAGTACAGTTCACACAACGATTAGAAAACGCCATTACTATACACCTATACACTAGTCTCTGCTGGTGATCTACTCAACGCAGCCTGAAAGAATAACACTAAACAAACGAGAAAATAACACTAAACAAACGAGAAAATACAAAAAGACCACGAAGGCGCAAACGCATGCAGCACAACGAAATGACTTGTTGTAACAACACAATACCAAAGGGTATATATTGATCAATGATTATGTTTTTTTAGGCTGTTCTTTCATTATGGGCAAGGCAAAGAATCTACCAAACAGCCAATTTTCTAGAATTTCCTTTTCATATATATTATAAAAACATCAACATAATAAATTGTTTGAGATCTTTGACAAAAATATATCATATCACTTTTTTCAAATACTCTTAAATATATTGTAATGCATCACATTCACATTATGAAAAGAATGAAAACACCGTTAACTGGCTGTATGCAGATGAGCATGTTTGCCTCCCATTAAAGGAGCACATTAAAAAACAAAACAAATACAACAGTTCATTGTTAGAACAATTCAGTCAGGTATCTTTTTTTAATTATTTCTAAACCCCGCTATGTAGAATAATTCTGTTTTTGTATGAAAAATATTAATTATTAGTGTATTAATTCGTGTGTAGTATTCAAAGACCAATTGTACTTTGCAGTTTACAAACATAAAACGACTCTGGGGCAATTATGGGACATCTCCTTTGGACAGTATGCTTTCGATACAGCACAACGATATGTTAGTAAATATATGTGGTATTATATGCCATGATCTGTCCATAAAGTCCTAATTCATGGGGAAAGTGTAATTCGGCATTATTCAGTGTTACCTCTTAGACAGCTCTCCGAATATGCCCAGGAATCAAGGAACAAAGTCTATGAACGATTCAGACTTCATCATGCTAGAAAATGCTCTAGAGTAGCTACAAATGAAGACGTTTTACATACACTTTTGTACACTTCAGACCCTTACATAACAAGTTTAAGAAAACCTTCCAATAAAAAGTCTATGGAACTTATAGATGAAGCTGTAGAGCTAGTAGAATAATATAATTCTATGTTATTTTCTTTTTCTTATTATATTTAATTAATAAGAGTAATTTTATGTGTTTATTTTGTATTAATTATAACATTTAGGTCACATTGTTTAAAATTAGTCGTAAATTTATGATAATTTTTCAATATTTCATGTTTTGTATTTTTTTACAATTATTAAATATATTTTTATATGCATAGACTGTATATTATTTTAAAGTACGTTTATCTCAGATTACCTAAAAAAAAAATCAGCTGTATATCTATAAAAACATGGAAGTTATAGATTTATAAATAAATAAATAAATATTTCTTACATGCACACCAATTAGCCTAGCCCAAAGTAAGCACTGTAAGGCTTGTATTATGGATACTAGGGTAACGGATAGACATACATATATGATACATAGATATGTAATCTTTATAGAAATATATAAAAACACCCATGACTCAGGTACAAATGCTCGTATTCATCATACAAGTATCTGCCCCTTCCGGGATTTGAACCCAGGACCGTCGGTGCGAAAGGCAGGATCGCTACCGTTGCACTAAACGGTCGTCTTTATGACCCGAAACCGACTCGATCTCCACATAGTGCGACACACGGTTTTAAGGTTTTGTTTCGCAAGCATATGCTTCATACAAGGGGAATTTTTGATCATTCTCAACAATTTACAGGACGGTATTTAAGAACCTTTTTTTTTACTTCAGCGGCAATAGATAACTACAAGTTTGTCTCATCATTGGTGACACCTTTTCTAGCGATGTGCCGAGTACGGCTTGACTCGAGTCAGACTCGATTCCTGCTTTGGACTCGCCAATTCGAACACCAATTTATTTTGATTCGAGTACGCCGGACTCGATTCCGGTACTCGAGTCAGGAAGCTTCGATTTTGTACTCGCTGTCTCGAAACTATTATGCGAGTTCAACTGACTCGAGTCTAGTATTCGAGTTAGCTCGACTCGCTCGTACTCGATTTCTGTTTACTTAAGCAATGAAGTGACACTTAAAATATAAGTACGTATAAAACAAATAGAACTTGATCTCATTAACAGAAATTTTCTGGTTCCTAGATATCTCCTTAGTTTTCTATGTTTATTTGTTATGTTTAATGTTTAAAAGTATTTTTCATTTAAATGGTCGTAGTGTTATTATGCTAAACCTAGATACTGTTTGAAGCTTACTTCTTTCTAATTTTTCCTTTTGTACTTAAATCGGTAACAGACTCGAGTTCTGGACTCGAATTCCCGGACTGAGGTTCTAGACTCGAGTCCAGGACTCGAGTCAAGATTCGAATACCAAACATAGAACTCGAGTACTGGACTCGAATCGCGGAATCGAGTCATGATTCGAATACCGTACAAACTGACTCGAGTCGACTCGATCCTAAAAAACAACGACTCGGCACATCACTAACCTTTTCTTTTAGATTTAACTGAACTCTTATGTGTCGAATAAATTAGGAAATAACTTCAATTAGGTAAATTGCCATATAAATTACATATAACCTTGTAATACTAGGCGACTCATTTTGTTTGATATTGCAATAACAACCCCTAAGAGGTTGCATTCTTTTCTTGTGAGAGTATATTTTGTGTGTAAAAGTTGCACGAGTAACTTATAGTATAAGTTATTGTTATTGCGTCAAGACTTAAATGTTGACAACCTCCATCAGTGATTATCTTTATATATATAATTCTTCTGTGAGTGTGTATGTCACTGAACTCCTCCTAAACGGCTGGACCGATTTGAATGATTTTTTTTGTGTGTGTTCAAGGGGATCTGAGAATGGTTTAGATTCACAAATCAGTCCGGCAGATGACGCTGCAGTCGGCACAGCAACGCGTGGCCGGTTCAGCTAGTTATATATAATATACATATTTTTTTACAAACTGAGAAGGTCAGTGTTACATTTTTAATTCCTATTAACGAAATTTTTAAAAGAAATTAAGGTTACTCACATTTTTAAGTCATAATTAAATAAATTTCTAGCTGACAAAGCATATTACTCGATTGACAAATGTATCAATGACAAAGTATAATGTAATTAATCGCTAAAATTTTGTACATTTAATTTACTATGGCATGTATAATTTATTTATAAACTGAAATCTATAATTATTTTTATATAAATTAATTGTTTGCTTTTAATGTTTTTATAAATTGATACCATTAATTTGGCTTTAATATCTTTGTTTCTAAATTTGCACACCCGTGAGGGTTAGATGTGGCATTAATTCTTATTTGAAGTCATAATTTCTGTACCCATATTCTATGCCAATAAATATTATTACGTGCTAGGGTTCGCTGGATTTGGAGAGAAAGACCTGCTGACTCTTTTGAAGACTTTATTCACTAGCACTAGGTCCAACACAAAGCACTAGGTCCAAACACTAAGCACTAACAATGTCCTAGGTCGTAGCCAAGTCGTAGGTTTCACTAGTATCACTCTTGATCACTGGTTTTCACTTCGAAGTCGCCTCGAAGGTAGCTCAAACTGAACTGACTGGCTCGCCTCTCTGCGGCTATTTATATGGGCCGAGACGAGCCCCAGACCATTCCAGTAAGTTCCTTTCTGGAACGTACCCGACTCGCACGAACGTGATCGGCCGTGTCTGGAAAGTTCGCGCATGTACCCGGTTTTCGAGACTATACTTCTATGTAGTGCCGCGCTTGTTTGTTTGCGCTTTGTGTGTTCGTAACACTACTCCCCTCTTAGAGATGCTCGTCCCGAGCATCGTTGTTACTGCCATGATAGCGCGCCAGACGGTCTATGTGTACCACTTTGAATGTCCCTCTTGGTTGTTTTTTAATCCTATAAGTCACATCATTCAGTCGGGTAACCACTTTGTATGGACCGTCCCATTTGGTCTGCAACTTTGGAGATTTCCCTTTCCGGCGAGTTGGGTTATGTAGCCACACCAGTGACCCTTCCTCGAAGCCGCTCGTGTTCGATTTCCGGTCGTATCTGGTTTTCATTTTCTCGCTTGACTGTAACCCATTTTCCCGGACCAAGGCATGTATATAGCGCATTTTTTCCCTTAAATCGCAGACATAATCTTGTACGGTGTTTGGTTCCTCCGGTGACCCTCCTGTCAATAGATCGACTGGTATTCGTAGTTCTCTACCGTAATTGACATACGCCGGGGTAGCTTTTATGCTCTCATGCTCGGCGGTGCGGTACGACAGAAGGAAGAGTGGTATATACTTGTCCCAATCCTTTTGTTTGTCGTCTACCAATTTCGCCAAATGCCTCTCGAGGGTCTGGTTAAATCTCTCAACCATTCCATCAGACTGTGGGTGGTACGCGGTGGTCCTCGTCTTATGCATGCCCAAAATTCTGCACACTTCCTGGAATACCTGCGATTCGAAGTTCCTGCCCTGATCCGAATGGATTTCTAGAGGCACACCAAAGCGACATATCACTTCTTCGACTAACTTAGAAGCGACTGTTGTAGCTTCTTGGTTTGGTATGGCGAACACTTCAGACCATTTGGTGAAGTAGTCAATGACGACCATAAAATACTTGTTTCCCGATTCCGTTACAGGAAATGGCCCAGCTACGTCAACTGCAATTCGTTCCCACGGTGCACCGACGTTATACAACCGCAGGTTCCCACGGCTCCTGGTCTGTGGTCCTTTTACAGCAGCGCAAGTAGTACATTTGCGGCACCAATCCTGTACATCATCTCGACAATGCAACCAGTAGAATCGTTCTCGTACTTTTGTTAACGTCCTCTTGACACCTAGATGACCTCCTGATACTCCATCATGTATTTCACGGAGAACATCTGGTACTCTCGTTCTTGGGACAATTATCTGAAGATGAAACTCTTTGCCGTTAGTCTTCTCCCATTTCCGGTAGAGTATTCCGTTTTGAAGTATCAGACTGTCCCATTGCGCCCAGTACGCCTTAGTGACAGCGCCAGTGGGTGCAACCTCACTCCAGATTGGCTTTACGTCACCCCGTTTCTTCCATGTGATGATGTGCCGAAGGTCGTCATCTCTCTCTTGAGCCTCCCTCATAGCATCATTCTCCCAGAGACCCAAAGGACTTGTTCTCGTTAGCTTTAATGTCGCTTCATTAGATTCCTGCTTAACACAATGTTTGCAGTCTTCCGAACACGGCCTTCGTGAGAGTACGTCGGCATTTCCATGCGTCTTTCCGCTGCGGTGTTCCGTCTTGAAGTCATACTCCTGGAGCTGTTCAATCCATCGAGCTACTTGACCTTCTGGGTTCTTGAATTGCAGTAGCCACTTCAAGGCTGCGTGATCAGTTCGCAGTAAAAACTGTCTGCCGATAAGATATTTGTTGAAATGTTGTAGCGTCTTTACAACAGCCAAGAGTTCTCTTCTTGTCACACAGTAGTTTCTCTCTGGCTTGGATAAAGATTTGCTGAAATATGCAATAACAACTTCTCTTTCACCCTGTTTTTGAGATAACACCCCTCCTATGGCCGTGTTGCTTGCATCCGTGTCGACTATAAACTGGCCTTCAGTTTGTGGATACCCCAGGATTGGTGTTTCACACAGATGTTTCTTCAGTTTCTGAAAAGATTCTTCACAAGTCCCATCCCAACTAAATTGTCGTTTATCTTCTGTCAGCCGATGTAATGGCTTGGCTATCTCTGAGAAGCCCTTAACAAAACGCCGGTAGTATGAGCATAGGCCGAGGAATGCCCGCACTTCGGTTTTGTTCTTAGGGGTAGGCCATTTTTGAACTGCTTCCAGTTTCTCCGGGTCTGTCTGGATGCCATCACTGGAGATAACATGACCGAGATAATTGGCCTTATTTCTGAATAAACGACACTTTTTCGGGTTCAACTTTAAATTGGCTCCCTCTATTTTGGTGAAAACTCGCTCCAGGTTCCGCAAATGGTCCTCGAAGTCACGGCCGACAATGATGACGTCATCTAAGTAGACTAAGCAAGCCTCTCCAACTAAGCCTGCCAGTACACACTCCATGAGTCGCTCAAATGTGGCAGGTGCGTTGCACAATCCGAAGGGCATGACGTTAAATTGCCATAAACCTTTACCGGTCGAGAAAGCTGTCTTCTGCTTGTCTTTTGGATGAATTTCCACCTGCCAGTATCCAGATTTCAGGTCGAGGGTCGAGAACCATTTCATGCCACTCAAGGTATCCAAGGTGTCGTTGATTCGAGATAACGGGTAACTGTCCTTCTTAGTGACGTCATTGAGACGCCTATAGTCCACACAAAATGTCGTGCTACCATCTTTCTTCTTCACCAATACAACAGGTGAGCACCACGGACTTGCAGACGGTTCAATAATCTTATTCCTTCTCATGTCCTCCAAAAGGCCTTCAACTTCTTTTTCCTTTGCAATTGGTATCCGTCTTGCTCGTTGACGAATTGGTCTCTCGCTTCCGGTATCTATCCTGTGCTGAACCATCGATGTTCTTCCTAGGTCCCCTTCTTGACTGGAGAAGATATTCGCGTAGCGCTGTAAAAACTTCCTAGCTTTCATGCGCTGCGAATAAGTCAGATTACTTTTGCAGTCATCGAGTAGTTCAGCCACTAATCCGTAGTTGTTGCTGTTGGCTGAGTTTACGCCTGTCATCAAACTACACTTTTACATCCAGACAACTTCCTCGCACTTTCCAATGACGTCACCTTTGTTCAAGCAGATCTCGCGATCACCAAGGTTCAAAACCTTGACCACAGCGTTACTGCTTCCACTAACAAGAGTTCTAGCCGTCATCAGTTTTTGCGCCGATGTCTTGGTAGGTGCGTCTTCGATCAATACGCACCTGTTTGACTTTTTCTTTTCAGCTGGCGGCAGTTTCACCAGCACCCGAGCTTCCGCTCGTCCAGGTATAATCACCTTCTTTGCACATGCGACTTTCCCGCAGGCGCCTCCAAGAATGAAGATTTCTTCTTCACCACACTTGAAAACTCCCTCAGCGACATTAATTCTGCAGTTGTGTTTTTTCATAAAATCCAAACCCAAGATGCAATCATCCATAATCTCAGCCACGATAACGTTATGAGAGTTATGATACGTTATGATTGGCTGACCGGAGGCAGTAAGAAGCCGACAGTTAATTTTCCTCTTGTGTCCCCTTGCGGCTTTTATTAGATTTGGGTTCACTATTGTTCTAGAGGCTCCTGTGTCTAGAGTCATTTTGCAATCCGTCCCGTTAATAGTCCCCTGAATCACAAGACTATTCCCGCTGCATGCCTGGGAGATAACGGTTATCGGGGCTTCCTCCGCGTCAGCCAGTACTCGCCCCTTAGTCCTGGCTTTTATTCGTTTCCCTGATCCCGGGCAGGGGGCGAAGCTACTTGCTTCTTCAGCTCCTCTATTTGTTCCTCGATCTTTTTCATCCTTGCCATCTGGGTCTTCTTCTGCGGGCAGTTGAGCTGAAGATGGCCCCTCTTGCCACACTTGTAGCACATGGCTCCAGAACTATTCTTCGTAGGAGCCTTAACAATACAATACAATACAAAACACTTTATTGATAACACCACATTGAAATAATAAGATAACAAGAGAAAACTTAAAATAGTGTTACAATGGGCGGTCTTATCGCTCAGAGCGATCTCTTCCAGACAACCTTTGGATGGATAGGACTGGAAGGAAGCGTAAGAGGCGGCGGTGTAAACGATAAATATATATTCACATATACATACATACGTATACATACATACATATACACACATACACATAAATACATAGCATACAAACACATATACCTAAATTAAAAATACATACATACGTATATAATACACATACATAACGTCTAGTTAGTAGGATACATCATCCATACGTTGCTCGCCTAAATTGACAGAAAATATTCCCTTACGAGATTCTTAAAGACGCCAATGGATTGTGCACGCCTTATAGAAACCGGGAGGGAGTTCCAAAGACGAGCTGCTTGAACAGTAAAGGAAGAGTCATAGAACGTGGAACTATGTGCGGGAATATAAAGGCCAAGATTATCTGATGACCTCAAGGAAAACGTGTTTGATGTATGAAGAAACTTAAAACGTTCTTTAAGATAGTGAGGGGCTGAAGGATTAAATAGTATGTTGTAGAGCAGAGTAAGTATGTGAGTATTCCGGCGAAGACGAATGGGAAGCCATTTGAGCTGAGAACGAAACTGAGATATGTGATCATATTTGCGTAGGCCAAATATGAATCGAACACAAAAATTTTGAAGACGCTCAAGCTTATTAAGCTGTTCCTCCGTGATGTCAAGATAGCAGACGTCGGCATAGTCTAGAATAGGGAGCAACAGAGATTGCGTTAGTGCAATTTTGGTGGAAGTGGGTAAAAAATTACGCAGTCTTCTCAGCGCAGCTGCTGAAGCATATAATTTACGACTGACGGCCTCTAACTGAGGTCGCCAACTCAAATTATTATCAAAAATTAATCCCAAGTTTTTCACTGACGAGCTAAAAGGAATATCGGTGCCAGCAAAGTTTATATTTGGCAGCAATTGCCAGTCCACTCTAGCAATCATCCTGGAACTTCCCACGATAATTGCGGTACTTTTGTTGGGATTAACATCGAGGCCATAGGATTTGCTCCACTCTGCAATTCGACAGAGATCATTGTTTATAGCACGGACTGCATTATGCAATACAGTGACAGGAGCCTGACAGTAAATTTGAAGGTCGTCTGCATACAGGTGATAGGAAGAAGATAAATTATTTGAGATAGAGTTGATAAAAATAGCAAAGAGAAGTGGAGAAAGGACACCGCCCTGCGGAACACCAGCAGTCGTGGGACTCCAGGAAGAGATACTCTCCTCCAGACGAACCCGCTGCTTGCGTCCGCTAAGATAACTGTGGAACCATTCAGTTGCCGATGGAGATATGTTAAGAGAGCGCAGTAATGCCAAAAGAATATCAAAATTGACAGTATTAAAAGCATTACTAAAGTCCAATAGTGTTAAAACCGTGACATGACCAGCTTCCATTCCAGAACGAATGTCGTCTGTAATTTTAAGCAAAGTAGTCGTAGTGCTGTGTCCTGAACGGAAGCCGGATTGAAAAGGATTGAAAAGAGAATGACGGGCTAGGAAACAATTCAATTGATTGAGGACAAGACGTTCAAAAACTTTGGATAGAAAGGGAAGGATAGAAATGGGTCGAAAATCAGAGAATAACTGAGGAGTGAGTTTTTTAGGCAGTGGAATCACCTGAGCGTACTTCCAACCTTCTGGGAAGACAGCTTGTGATACAGAGCTATTAAAAATAAAGGTCAGAATAGGAAGGATGATATCAAGGATAGGAATCAACATGTTGCGACTAATGCCATCGTCACCGACCGCGTTGGAAGAGATTGATAGCATGCTCCTCTTAACATCACATTCCGAAAACTGAGTAAAAAGAAAAGGAGAATAGTCTGGAATTGGTAAAGAAGAAAGATAATTCAAAGTAAGATTCTTATCCGAATCAGTGAGGCTGGAAGAGGCACAGAAATGTGTATTAAGTGAATCGATGTTAAGGTTTTTAGGAATAGAGTGCAGATGTGATTTTCCAATTCCAATTGACCTAAGGAAACTCCAGACCTTTGTCGGGTCTTTGTCTGCGACAGAAACATGAATGTGGCGGCGTAAGGCATCCCTACACACCGTGTTGCAGCGATTACGAGCCTTGGTATACTTATTTTTATTAATATCGTTTGGACAACGTTTATATTTATTTTTTGCAACAGCTTTTTTGTGCATTAATGCCCTGATATCATTTGTAATCCAGGGAGCCGGGAGATGCTTCAACTTTATGGATCTATAAGGTGCATGCTTGTCATAAAGTTTAGTTATGAGAGTATTGAAAGCAGCAACCTGTTCATTGACAGTTTTAGCGTTTATCACCAACGACCAATCAATGCTCTGAGCATCAGTGATAAAGGCTTCCTGATTTATGCTACCAAAGCTGCGCTGAAGAATGACTTTTGGTTTAGCTTTAGGAGGACGAATTTTGTAAGATAAAAATACAAGGTCATGATAAGAAAAGGAATCGGCCGGACATTGACCATATTTTATAACATGTTGAGGAGCCGAAACTATTAATAAATCTAGAAGTGAGGGGGTAGCATTTGGGAAATGATGGGTGGCATTGAGTGAAAGAATATGCAAATTACTAGATCCGACGATGGATTTAAAAGTCTGTGCTCGAGAATCATCCTTTAAAAGGCAGGTATTGAAATCCCCCATTATTATAGAGTGAGCGTATGATGGTATTAGGTCATCTAGAAGTTTTTCAAAAGAATTAAAGAAATTTACTCGTAGGGAGGGGCTATAATAAACTCCAAGCAACACCTTGTTATGTGATAGCAGGACTTCAAGAAACAGATGTTCACCGGCAATAAGTGAAGAAGGTTGGGCCGAGGAGCTAATTATCGTGTAGGAAATATTAGATCGCAAATAAATAGCAACTCCACCTCCCCCAGAGCTAGTGCGGTCATTCCTTATGAGATTGAAGCCTGGTATCGCATAGGAAGAAGAGGGTAAACAGGGCTTAAGCCAGGATTCGGAGATTAAAACAGCATGGAGATTTTTGACATCAAAAGATACCAGCATATCTGAGTAGTGGGCCGGAATACTCTGTGCGTTGATGTGAACGACATTAAAATTTTGAGGCATATTCGAAAATTGGTTATGAAGAGAATCAGAAAGGGACGGTAAACTGTCAAAACTAGAGTCATTTTCTGACGATAATGATTGAGAGTGTTCATCATCACTATAATGACTAGAACTAGACATAAATATAAATTAAAAATAGATATATATATATATATATATATATATATATATATACTTTATATAAACAAACAAAAAAAAATGTTTAGTTTTATCAACAAATTAAATATCCCATCTGCCGGCTGAATGTTGGAGCTAAAAAATAAAAAAAAAGAGAACTAATAGAAAAAAAAAATTAAAAATGATAAGAAACAAAAACCATAAATTAAAGTTCAGCCAATCTGTGAATTCACCTTATACTAGGCTGTATGGGCTATGTATCGTTTGCCTTGCGTTACGGAATACTAAACTAAGACAAAAAAAAAATAAAGTACTGTGATGTCAATCTGTCAACAATAATATTACAATACAAGTAGCTACGAAATTAACTAAATAATAATATAAAAATACCCGTTATGACTAACATAAAAAAAAAGAAAATATAAAGTAAAGAATTGTATGAAAAGATCCACAGAAAGGCGTTAAATTTACAGGGCACTTCACAAACAGAAACCCAATCTATTTCTTGCCAGCTGTAGCCGCACGCCTGCCCTTTGCAGGCTTTGATGATAAAGGCTTCGAAGAATTAGGCTTCATAATTGGTGTATCCGAGATTTCACTGAGTTCGGCAATGGAACTTATACGCCGACGTTTCCCATCACCACCTATCACAAACACAAATCCCATACGTGTAAAACACTTATTTAAACCAAACCTCTCTCGTGCGGCTATAAAAGTGTCGTGTCTTGCTTTTGTCAAGAATTCTGACAAGGTCAGTCCTGTCCCTTTAAGAGTCGTTTTGGAGTACCAAATTTTGTTGCGGACATCAAGCTCTCGGAACTTTATTACAAGAGGACGTGGATGACTGTGACCAGACTGGCGGCCCATACGATGGCATCGACTAATATCCTTGTCAGAGAAATCGTCCAGCTTCAGTTTTCCAGTAATTGTCTTTACCACTTCTTCCGTAGGATCTTCTTCAGTAGCTTCTGGCACACCATGAAGAAGCAGTATCTTTCTCCGACTATGCATCTCTATGTTGTCCACCTGATGAGCAAGTAGATTTAACTGTTCCTGAAGACTGCGAATGGATGATAATACAAGGTTCCGGAATGAAGCAAAATCTGAAGTTAGGCTGGAAATGTTGGATGATGGAACAGCAGCCTGTAGCTCACTTTCGTAGGTGTCCATCCGCTCAGTGAATAACCGTTGCAGCTGTGTCAGTGATTCTTGTACGGCCTCCATTGGGTTCAATGAAATTGTGAAAAAAAACAAAATAGTGCTATGGATGTGAAACTGTGAAGATAACACTTGCCGGCAGATATTGAGCAATAACTATTAATATTCCATTAAAATATGTTTATTATTAACTATTATTGTCTTTTAATTAATTTATTTAATGAGGAGTTTTAATTCACTACTTTCTTTTACACCTACCCCCCAATATTCCCTTAACCTCCTTGAAGTCCTCTCTCGGAGTCAATGGCATCTCCAAATCGCACTTCTGACACCAGTTATTACGTGCTAGGGTTCGCTGGATTTGGAGAGAAAGACCTGCTGACTCTTTTGAAGACTTTATTCACTAGCACTAGGTCCAACACAAAGCACTAGGTCCAAACACTAAGCACTAACAATGTCCTAGGTCGTAGCCAAGTCGTAGGTTTCACTAGTATCACTCTTGATCACTGGTTTTCACTTCGAAGTCGCCTCGAAGGTAGCTCAAACTGAACTGACTGGCTCGCCTCTCTGTGGCTATTTATATGGGCCGAGACGAGCCCCAGACCATTCCAGTAAGTTCCTTTCTGGAACGTACCCGACTCGCGCGAACGTGATCGGCCGTGTCTGGAAAGTTCGCGCATGTACCCGGTTTTCGAGACTATACTTCTATGTAGTGCCGCGCTTGTTTGTTTGCGCTTTGTGTGTTCGTAACAATATTTTGATTGATTTATTTATTTATTTCTTTCTTCTTTTGAAAGTAAAACAAGTGGCGCCCTTCTCACTCCTCAGTTTGAACTTGGAGCGCCCGAGAACCCACGAGCTAGCAAGCCCAAACATCAGAGAGGGCATAACACCTAAAAGCGTTGCAATACTATGCCTTGGAAGTGGACCCCATACAAATCTTAAATCATTCAGGACAACTGTTAGAGTAGACTACGAAGCTATAAAAAAAATGCTGGCAATGATGCTGACTTTTCTTATGTAGAGTGTAATCACAAGAAACATTTTGAGTGTCGATCAGTCACAATGCATGATACAAAAAGATTTTTGATGAATTTTATAAATTTAAGGATAAAAGCAAGCAAGATTCTTTAATATTAAAAAACATTGCACAGTAAAGGCGGTTCAACGGCGTTGACCAACTAGTCGAAAACACACCGTTAACCGACGTACTTTACGCTATTACGAGTTTCTGTCGTACCATGTGGACTGTTTTCGGTTTTTTGTGTTCCGTGTGTCAAAAATATTTGTTTATCAAGTGTTGATAAAATAAAAAATAATTTTATATGGTATACTTTTATTTATTCTCATCGTGTACAGGATGCATCGCGTCGAGTGCAAACATGGACAAAATCTTCCAGTATAACATCGATATATCCGTTTCCGGTAAATATCCCATACTGTAGCACAACTCTGACGCCAGTGTATATAGATCCGTAAAATATATTTCTATATCTACAACCGGTTGGAGAGTTAATTTTATATTTGTTCGTTTGTGGGAATAGGATATAGCGTCAATTGTATGGCATCTGTGTTTACATACAGGTTTATTGTCTTGTTTCGGAGATGTATTGCAGCGTTCCCATGGCGAGCGAAGCCGTGGCCAGTAGGACCATAAAATACGAATTGAAGACAAAATGCGAATGGTTCTTTCACATTACCCCGCAGATTTGGGAATGATGCTGGCAAGAATATATATAAATATATATATATATATATAACGTAGTATTTAATACAGTTGGATTTTTAGAAAGAGTGACGCCAGCAATGCTGACGTCACTATTGCTATTACTAGGCTCGCTCATTGCAAATAATGAACACCGAAGTTGATTTCAAATAATAAGCTTTAATTTACTTTTACAAAAGTCAAACTAAACGTCATAAATCGGTATAACAATATCCTTAGGTACTCACAGTTTTTGAAGTCCAAAATTTTCACACTCTTTCCTCTACCAAAGCTAATTCAGTAATGAATCATATCTCGCCTTACCGTGTTACTTAATACCAATCAAAAAATGGCGTCAGGCGGAAACATCGAGTAGTCAAAACATGATTTTAGTAATAACAATTTAACAAGAAGATTTTTCACAGTAACAAAATAATTTGTAAAGTAATTAATTAATATTACGATTTAATTTTAGTCCTTAACTATTAATTAGTTAAACTTTAAATCATAAATTGATTTCTCAGTTGAAACATCCGTGGCGCCAAAATGGCGGCGCACGTTTCGATTAGTAAACCAGTTCAAATACGTTTATTCGTTTTAAGTTTATGACCAAACATTACACAAAACCTACTGTTTGCTATTTAAAAATCACGATAAGAATTTAGAATGAATTAAATAAATAAAAATAGGCCAAAGTAATTATCACGAACTTAAATTAACCAAAGTAATTTCTTAATTAAGTCTTGCGTCGACACGGCCATTCTGCGAGACGGTGCGTGCTCTGCACTAGTCTCGGTTCTGGAAAAGAAATAAATAGGCTCTCTCAGATAGGTATCCGTTGCCAGGTATACTGGCTGATAATTTGGTAGCAGCTACATTTGCTTAAGATGATGGCGTTATGAATCTTAATGATCATGACCGCAGCAATCATTTATTATTGTCAACTACACATAAAGTTAATATATTAAGCAGGCAAAGTATGTTGTAGGCGATGTATTTAATAAGCATTAATCTCAAAGTTTGTCAATTTGAATAAAACAACCTAGTATAAGTTTAAGAAATAGGATGTACATATGCTGTAGAAGGAAGTGAGCGAAGTTTACATTATTACAGCACGGAAACTATTCAGATACCGTATTTTTTTTTTTATTTTTTTTTTTTTTTTTTTTTTTTTTTTTTTTTTTTTTTTTTTTTTTTTTTTTGTACCAATGCAAATGCTCCACGCATACTTGCATGTTTATCTTACTTAGGAATGATGCTGTGGTGCTAAGCGGTCTCGTACGCCGTGGTCCACAGAGGCTCTAAGGAACATGGAAAGGTCGATGCTGGGGCCTAGGTCTTATTTTATGACCGTGGTCCCCAGGGGCTCTGAAAAACGTTGTTGTTGTCTTGTTGCTTAAAGCTCACAGGGTATTGTTGCTGTGGTGCTGAGCGGTCTTGTACGCCGTGGTCCACAGGGGCTCTAAAGGATATGGAAAGGACGATGCTGAGGCCTGGGCCTTAATTTTATGACCGTGGTCCTCAGGGGCTCTTAAAATGACACAGAAATAGGAAAGGAACCCGGAAATTAGTAATTTGTACAGTCTATTACTTAGTGAAATATTAGTCATTAGTATGGACTAAAATTTCAAGTTTTTTTTTTTTTTTTTTTTTTTTATTTTATTAGTTTTTTTTTTTTAATGTTTATCGTGTATCGGGTTAATAAAATGTATTAAGATTGATACCAGAACACTAACCTGATTAATGAGGCATCCAGCAACTAGACAGTTTGGGACGTGGACGGCAGTGGTTCTTTTGGTTCATCAGCGAGATGAGCTGTTGTCTGCTGTTGGTTTTCGTCATCAAAACCCGTCGACACGGTTTCTTGCTCTCCAGGTTGAGGAGCTCGGCGCAGTTGATCGTGAGCAACCTTGCGTGGCCGTCCTTTGCCTGTCACACGCTTTACCATGTAGCGGTCATTGTCCAATATTTTGTAGACCTCGTATGGTTCACTATATTTCAGATCCAGGGACGTTTGGTTTCGCGGGTTATTCTTGATAAGTACATAGTCACCTCTTTGGAATGGGCGTAGTTTGGCTTTATTTCTATCAAAACGCTTTTTGTCATATACAGCCGCAGCTGCCATTTTCTGCTGCACATGCTGATCAAGCATGTCAAAATCGATCAATTCACTCTCTATGTTCACCAATCTTAAAAGTTCTGGTGGTACACTGTGTTGACGGCGTGTCAGAAGAGTCAGTGGTGAAACCCCTGTTATCCTGTGTGGGGTACAGTTAAATGCCAGTTGAAGGGCTTCTAAAGATGTATGCCAGTTTTCGGTGTCATAGTTTTTTATCATAGTTAACGCGTTTTTCAGAGTGCTCATCACTCTTTCGACTTGTCCATTTGCTCGGCTTACTCCTGGCGCTATGGCATGTATATTAATACCATATCGATCGCAGTATACTTTGAAGTCACCTAGAAATTCACGACCGCCATCAACTACAACTTGGACTGGAGTTCCAAATAAGTGCACAACTCGTTTCAGCGCAGCTAGGCTGCTGCTTTGACTCTTGTCGTTAGAGTAACTGAGTAGTATGTACTTAGTGAATGCATCGATGATGACTATCACGTACTCATTCTGACCTTCAACATTTCTTGTACCAAGCTTACCGGTAAAGTCCACATGAATGACTTGAAATGCTGTAGTGGGTTTCTGAATTGGGTGAAGCTGCGCTTGAATTGCACCCGAAGGCCCCTTTGAAGTTCTGCATATTACGCAATTGTCGACAAACCTCCTGACAATTGTGTTAATATTAGCAAACCAGTAAGTTTCTTTTAGTTTTTGGAGAGTTTTTTCCCATCCGGGGTGGTGCAGCGATGTGTGAAAGGAATTTATCAAACTCCACTGGAATGACTTTGGTGCTACTATTGGTTTGTACGTACCGAGTATAGGATCCGTAAGTATTTTTTTTAACACACCCTCTTCTAAAACAAATCCTGTAGCTGGATTGTCCGTAGACATGCTGTCAATTAACGGACGAAGAACATCATCGCGTCGTTGCTCTATCTGCAGCCACTCAGTATCTCTGGTCATGAAGTTGACTGTTTTTTCAGCTATATGGTTTCTGCTAAAAAAATCAGCGTGCTGTAGTCGCTCACCTTTTCTATACTCGACTTCAAAATCGTAGTTCTGCAGAAAGGCCCACCAACGATGGATTCGTGGAAGCAAATCCTTTTTGTGCTTTGATGCTTTCAAGGCGTTACAGTCTGTAATGACTTTGAATTTGCGGCCATATAAATAGTGCCGAAAATGTTTCACAGCCCTTACCACCGCCAAAGTCTCCAGTTCGTACGAATGGTAACGGCTCTCGGCATCCGTGGTACGTTGGCTCATGTACGCAACTGGATGCCGGCGGTCCCCGATGATCTGGACCAGGACTGCTCCATAGCCAAGGCTACTTGCGTCCGTATAGAGTTCGATTGGTGAGTCTTCCTGGAAAAGTGCAAGGGTGGGCGCAGTAGACAAGTATTGTATAACTTGGTTACGAGCCTCGTCGTGTCTGTCACTCCATTCCCATTTGGAATCTTTCTTCGTTAATTCATAAAGTGGTACCATTAAACGTGAAAAATTGGGAATGAAGCGTCTGAAGTACCCGGCGAGACCATTAAATTGCCGAACTTGTTTTGCCGTTTGTGGAATAGTTGCCTTTGTTAAAGCCTCTACCTTTCTTGGACTAGGGCTGACTTGCCCATTTGTGACTATATTGCCCAAGTACTCAATAGAGCGTTTAAAGAAGGCAGTTTTGTCTATATTAATTGAGAAACCAGCTTTCTCTAGGGATATCAGTATTCGTTCGATATGGGCGAGACCTTCACCAAACTCTCTACATTTTGAGAGCACATCATCAACATAAACTTGGCATATTTGATCTGGTGAATTAAGAAGAGCCGCCAAAGCCCTATTTATGCATCTTTGGTAAACAGAGCATGCGTTACTAAGTCCGAACGGCATGGCGAGATACTCATACATGCCGTCTGGGGTAACAAAAGCAGTTTTCTCAACAGAACTCTCAGCAATAGGAATTTGGTGAAATCCAGCTGCCATATCGAAAGTAGAGAAGTAAAGACCCCCCGCCAATTGATCTATTTGATCAGAAATTATCGGCAGCGGGTAGTGATCTCTTAGGGTATTTCTGTTCAGTTCACGGTAGTCCACACACATGCGATCTTTACCATTTTTTTTCTTGACTAGTATGATTGGACTAGCGAAAGGTGATTTGCTCTCACGAATGATTTTGTGCTCGAGAAGTTCATTAACAATATCACGCACCTTTTCTCTTTCAACCGGACTTAATCTGTATGGCCTACGCTCTACACACTTGTTTGGATCTTTTAAGCGTATCTCTAATACGCCAGTATTGACGCGTGTGCGAGGATAACCGCGGATGAACAGGTGTTCGAACTTGTTGAGCAATATTTTGAGTTGGCTTATTTGATCAGCGTCAGTTAAATCACAATCTAAATCATCGAATTTTATGCTGTGTGATTGTATATGGTAGACCACCGGTTGATGAACCAATTTTGCACCCCAAGAGCTCACCACTACACTCAGATTAGTATTTTCGACAAGATTCATCCCTATTAGTATATCTGAGCACACTTCGTAGTCCGGGACCACGTGAAACTCTAGTTCTACTTGCAAATAATCTATTATACAAACAGTTACTAACGTTGATAGTGACACTACCGTAAACTGCCCTATTCCTTTCAAATAATTGACAGCATCTATTCTTTTACCGGGCAATTTTGCAGCCAGTGATTCACGTATTAAAGAACATTCCGCCCCACTATCGAAAACCGCTGACAACTTTAAATCTCCAATTACCACTGGCATAGAATTTAATTTCGTTATGCCCACACAATTCACATTTGAGACTATCGCACGTTCACGTTTATAACAAGTCTCGTATGTGTGACCTACTCTCGAACAAAACGTACATGTCGGTTTGTTATCTTTTTGAGACACGGATTTATTATCCAGATGAGGCAGCTGAATATTACCGGTTTTATTCCGAAAGTAACAATCTCGCGTATCATGTCCGGGCTTTTTACAAAGTTGGCAGAATGATGATGATTTGTCAGAGAATCGCTGTCGCTTGACAGGGCCTTGTTGTACGTTTGATGTACTCGGGTAAGAACGCTTAGTGCGTCGTATGGTCGAAGCTACTGAAATCAATTCGGGTACAGAAGTGGCCCTAGCATTCAACAATTCGATTCTCAATCGCTCATCCCCAACGCAACCAATTACAGCTTCAACTGCGTCATCATTGGATAATTTGTCTTTGGTGATACGTCGCCATAAAATCCAAGCCTGTGATAAAAATTGCGCAATGTCTTTAGAATTGTCATAACTATGTTCTCGAAAACGAGCGACATCGCGCGAATATCTATTCTCAGGTTCAAATGTTGTAATTAAAACATCGCGCAATTCCTGCCACGTGCTGGTGGAGACAAGCCAGTTATCGACCCATAACCTTGCGCGACCTTTAAGTAAACTACCTGCTTTCATTCTTACATCATAATCGCTCAGGTTATAGGTCTCCATAGCGGTGGTTACATGCTGACACCATTCGCGTACACCAATATTCGTGTCCGGATCGTATGATGGCAGAAATACATCGTTAATTTTTACTTTTGAATCCGGTAATGTAGTTAAACGATCGGACATATGCTTCATTACTTGCAACATTTGCGAGAACAGCTCAGCCGGAACACCGTTAACAGATGTGTTATTAATTTCATTGTTTGTACTAGAAGACCGAGCAGAAGTGGATGCTGATCCCACTTCTGATAACGTAGTATTTAATACAGTTGGATTTTTAGAAAGAGTGACGCCAGCAATGCTGACGTCACTATTGCTATTACTAGGCTCGCTCATTGCAAATAATGAACACCGAAGTTGATTTCAAATAATAAGCTTTAATTTACTTTTACAAAAGTCAAACTAAACGTCATAAATCGGTATAACAATATCCTTAGGTACTCACAGTTTTTGAAGTCCAAAATTTTCACACTCTTTCCTCTACCAAAGCTAATTCAGTAATGAATCATATCTCGCCTTACCGTGTTACTTAATACCAATCAAAAAATGGCGTCAGGCGGAAACATCGAGTAGTCAAAACATGATTTTAGTAATAACAATTTAACAAGAAGATTTTTCACAGTAACAAAATAATTTGTAAAGTAATTAATTAATATTACGATTTAATTTTAGTCCTTAACTATTAATTAGTTAAACTTTAAATCATAAATTGATTTCTCAGTTGAAACATCCGTGGCGCCAAAATGGCGGCGCACGTTTCGATTAGTAAACCAGTTCAAATACGTTTATTCGTTTTAAGTTTATGACCAAACATTACACAAAACCTACTGTTTGCTATTTAAAAATCACGATAAGAATTTAGAATGAATTAAATAAATAAAAATAGGCCAAAGTAATTATCACGAACTTAAATTAACCAAAGTAATTTCTTAATTAAGTCTTGCGTCGACATATATATATATATATATATATATATATATATATATATATATATATATATATATATATACAGTAGTCTCTCTTTATAACGATTCTCCCTATAACGATAATTCCCCTATAACGATGTATTTTAACTCCGATGTTTGGTCTAACATAAGAACAATGTAATTTATTCTCCGTATAACGATATCCCTCTCTCTATAACGATGTTTTCAGAACAATTGTGTTTGTTTACAAGTTAATTTTAAAATAATAAGCGGGTGTTTATTTTCAACTTAACTCGCCCAACGATCAGTTCAATACTCAATGTCTTTTGTTTCCCGTTTTAGGCCATACTAGCGTGTGGCCTTGAGCGCCGCCTCGCCGCGCCTCTGCCAATTGTCATTACAGGGGTGGGGGGAACTAAGAGCTCAGTTCGCTGCGCACTGTCTGGCCGTTCATATCGTACTAGCGCTAGCGTTATGCACTGTTTTAGTGTTGCGTGTTTACAGTAAATTGAACTTTTGTGTGTGTACAATTGAAATGCTTCCAACAAAGCGTAAAGTGCTCACTGTCGAAGAAAAGATTTCTTTAATCAAATCAATAGAAAATGGCGAAAAACAAACAGATGTTGTTCGACGTACGGGGATTTCCCAGTCGACTGTAGCTACAATTTGGAAGGATAGGAAAAAGTGGCTTGATGCGGGAATAGAAAAGGCAACTAAGAAAAAGATTCGTAAACCTCAATATGAAGATTTAGATCGCGCTATTCTACAGTGGTTTAAACAACAGCGTAACAACCACATTCCACTGTCTGGACCTGTAATCAAAGCAAAGGCGGAATATTATGCTACGGAGCTTGGCATCGCTAACTTTAAGGCATCTGAAGGTTGGCTGAGTAAGTGGAAGCAGCGTCACAACATAAATTATGGGCAGATAAGTGGAGAGGCTCGTGACGTCGACAAAAACATTACAGACGACTGGCTGCAAAAAGTATGGCCTGGTATGACAGCTCGATATTCGCCAGAAGATATTTTTAACGCTGACGAAACTGGATTATTTTACAAGATGACACCAAACAAAACTTTGAAATTCAAGTCAGAAAAATGTATCGGAGGGAAATTATCAAAAGAAAGGATCACAGTTTTGGTGGCAGCTAACATGACAGGTACAGTAAAAAGAAAACTTCTGGTGATTGGTAAGTCTAAGAATCCACGTTGCTTCAAAAATGTTAAGCGTCTGCCTGTTAATTACCAAGCAAATAAGAGTGCTTGGATGACGTCTCAAATTTTTGAAGAAGAGATTCGAAAATGGGATTGTGAGTTGAAGGGCAAGAAAATTTTACTCTTGGTTGACAACTGCCCTGCTCACCCTGCAATACCCAATCTCCGGAACATAGAACTTGGATTTTTACCGGCCAACACAACAAGTATCCTTCAGCCTATGGACCAGAGTATCATAAAAAGTCTAAAAAGTCATTACAGGCGAAGACTTCTAATGGAACTGGTGGACACAGATGGACATTTTAAGCCTACTATCCTAGATGCTGTACAAATTATCAGCAGAGCATGGGCTGAGGTGACAGAGAAGACAATAAAGCACTCATTCAGGCACGCAGGATGGCTGGAAGACCCAGTACCAACAGAAGACGAAGACGACTTGCCTCTAGTTATTTGGGCCCGACAATTGGAACTTCCAACAGCTTATACGCCAGAGGAGTTACAGGATTACGAAAACATAGACGAGACAGTGGCTACAGCAGCAGGAGTTTCAGACGAGGACATTCTGAATGCTGTTCGTGTTATTGTTGATGACGAAGATAGTGAGCAAGAGGAAATTGATCCAGAGCCGGAACCAGTCCCAACCCCTCTACAGGCCCTGGAGGCTGCTAAGGTGCTCCGCAAATTCTTTGCTCACCATGAAGAAGAGCCAACTGCGTCAGAGGATGCTTCGCGTCTTGAAGATAAAGTGAGGTCTATGCTTTGGAAGGCCAAAAAAAAGCAAACAACATTGAAAGACTTCTTTAATTAAGCATTATGAATTTTATTTATGATTTTTTTATAACAATTTATCTTTTTTACCATCGTGTTTTTTCATTGTTCTTTGTTGTAAATACTGTATGATAATACATTAAATGGTACTATAGCATGGTCTTTTATTTTAAAGCATTACTTGATTAAAAAAATATTTCTCTCTATATAACGATCTCTCTCTATAACGATGAAAACATCTGGTCCCTTGAGAATCGTTATAGAGAGAGTCTACTGTATATATATATATATATATATAAACACATCTTTGCACACTTAGTTGATCCAGCCACGACCCCGTACATTGCTGACTCCGCCTTTTGCACCGAATAACTTAACTCCTGTTGCGTATTTCTCGGGCGAAATGGCAACGTAGCATTCTATTATGCGATGTTGCCAAATGTATTCGTCGATAGTACCTATACTCGAAATATTTTTTTTCAACAATTTCATGCAATGGTGGATCCGTAACGGCTAAATTTCTTGAATGCACGAAGTCTTTTTGGCTCCGAATATATTTCAAAAATCATTTACTTCTGTTGATCCATTTATATACACGTACGTCCAGTAATACTTGTTTTGATCCGAATAGGTACCGATACCGTAACGGTCGATTAATTATGAATTTATTATACCTAATCTAGATATTTTATATTCGCGATGCTTCATACATTGTAAGATCCACCTCAGTTGTAACGGTGGAGGCAGGGGGTTTAGGCCTCGGTCTCTGCTGCACCATTTTGTATCTCAATTAGAAATGGGCGTTTTGGCTATATTTTTAAAACTATTGCTTAACGGTTTTGAAGTTTCCATAACGTTATGAAAAACCGTTTTCAGTTTTGGTTATCACTATCGCGGTTGACGAGATGGTTTATCATGGTTTTGCTATTGCAAAACGAATGGAAAACGCAAGCGCTGTTAGCTAACGTAACGCAAGTTTTTGTTTAAGTTATAAGTTATTATGGTTATGGCGATTTCCCTTCATGCTTTTACTGGGCTTAGGACTAGTTGTTAAAATTCTAATGTATGAACTAGTAATTTGAATAAATAAGATCGTCATTTACAATAATTTTTGGTTCGAATTTATTTTTTGATAATTTTCTGATCATTTATATTATTTACTAAATTATTTTTTTTATTATTGCTTTTATCACTTTTTTTGGCGCATTTACCCGCTAGTAGCAGCACGACGTTCTTCACTTTTGGTTTCGTTATATCAGTTTTGTTAACGCGACCCCTTCTTGACAGCGCTCATGGCGTTGGTTATGAGAAAAACGGTTACGTTACGTTTCGGTATGAAATTCAAAACGGTTTTTAGTTACGTTTTGGTATAGCGTTCTCATGCCTAATCTCAATTTAAATGCGCTAGTTGAACTGTACGCACGTCGACATTATTTTAAAGTCGTCATTTGAATGTGTTTTTGAATGAAGAATGAATGAAGAAAATGAAGGTCAAGGTATGTGTTTTACATTTAGTACCTAGTTAAGCAATATTTTCTATCTCAAGTCCCGGCACGAGAAGCAGTTCTTTTTTCACGGAATGGGTTCTATTGGTTGTAATTTTTAAACTTGTTATTGCTATTTGTTCGAAATAAGGTTGTGAATCCTTGAATGGGTTTTACTTAATTTATAGCTTCTCGTGACGGGGACTTCACAGTTTGTTATCGCTTTCGAGCTGGCATTTTTTGAAACTGATAATAATATATGCTCCCTTAGCAATTATTTGCATGTATTAACAAATCATAATAAAATACAATGAATTAACTGCCCAATTCAATTAAGTTTGAAGGGCTGTCACTTACATTTAAATGTCAATTAATTCTGCTGTTGGTACATTGCTGGCAATTTTAACTTCGTTTAATATAATCCTGTATACACGTCGTTCCAACTATTCAAAAGTATTTATTTTTATAGTTGAACTATGTATCCAGACCAAAGTTGCAGAAAAATTAAGGACCCTACCTGTTTTGCCGAAAGTCTGTCAATTTATGGTTTGTAATATAAAGCAAAATGTGGGCCGAGGCGTAGCCGAGGCACACATACGTGAGTCTATCAATGCCTAATTGTGGCCAAGGCTTGTATAGTAAGGTCCTAGAACAATAATAATTTTTCACGCGCCATAATGTTCCTTTGTTTTTTTTTCAATAAACAGCTTTCTATTTGCAAGCCAGTTCGAAATTTAAATAAAACCTTTTATCAATTACCTCCTTGGTAGCCATGTTTCGAAGTAAAAGGTCATTCCATTTTTAAATTACAGGACAGATCTGAGTTTACATACAATTTTTGCCGACCGCTGCCCGCATATATCTGGCCAGTACGGCAATTTTGATTTATCTCGAAGGAGATTGTCAAAATAATGCTCACATTTCCAAGCATGTTTGAGAAAAGAGTATCTTAATGAGACACAAGAAACCGTTTATTTGACAAAAACAAATAAACGGTTGAAATAACTATATAAAAGTCGACTATTATAACAGGTGATGAAGAAATATATATTCCTCCACACTTACCTTTATTTTACCCATACAAGCTATTCAAAAGGGACTTGTTCCAGCAGATTTTTAGAAATTGAAAATCATTCAATAAACAAAGAAAATCCTATAGAAAAAGAGTCTGAAAGTGAAATAACTGATTCATGTGTTAACGAAATCGAGAAAAGAAATAATGAAACTGACAGTGACACAGATAGCAAAGAAAATGAAACCAGCAAATGTGATTATATTAAGGACAAAAAAAAAACTTTCAAAAATGAAGAGAAACAAATAGAAGCAGAAATAAACGATAATATAATTGAAGATAATGAAAGCGACAACAGTATAATTAAAGAAATAAATAAATAATCAATGAAGATAATTATAAAGATAATGATCACCAAAATAAAAGCGCTATATGTGAAGAAAGAAGTGAGAAAATAAGATGCAATAAGAAGAGTAAGTATGTTAAAGAAAAACAACTAAAAAGAAAAATAAGAAAGACAAAAAAATACTTACCGATAAAAAAGTTACTGAATTTGCTCTTTTGGCATAGAAATAATAAAGAAACTAACAATTGACGAAACCAAAAAAAAATATTTTAAATTAACAAAAAAGTGCTCCAAAACAGGTGCAGTCATCAGATACCGAAAGTTCTATTGACATTGCACTCAAACGTACGAAGTATTCAAAAAAGAAATACTTCTCGTGACGGGGACTTCACAGTTTGTTATCGCTTTCGAGCTGGCATTTTTTGAAACTGATAATAATATATGCTCCCTTAGCAATTATTTGCATGTATTAACAAATCATAATAAAATACAATGAATTAACTGCCCAATTCAATTAAGTTTGAAGGGCTGTCACTTACATTTAAATGTCAATTAATTCTGCTGTTGGTACATTGCTGGCAATTTTAACTTCGTTTAATATAATCCTGTATACACGTCGTTCCAACTATTCAAAAGTATTTATTTTTATAGTTGAACTATGTATCCAGACCAAAGTTGCAGAAAAATTAAGGACCCTACCTGTTTTGCCGAAAGTCTGTCAATTTATGGTTTGTAATATAAAGCAAAGTTTGGGTTTGGATTATGAGACATTTTCGTTATACATAAATTGTGAATGTTGCGTGCTACCTAGGTATATTAAAAGCATGTTAGTATCTATAAGGCAGTTTTTCAGAGATCTTTTTCGAGTTCCGGGCCTAGGCGCTTTTAAAAGTTTTACAAGTACAATGGAAAAAATAATTACTCCCTAAAATACCTATTTTATGTTAATTCTGGCAAATAGTAACACTAACATTAATTCCAAACATAATTTTGAACCATCCCAAAGGGATAGTAACAGAAAGTCACTTTAGTGGCGAATTAGCGCGTATTTATTTATGTGAACGTGCGTCCACCATTCAACTGATGCGCGCGCGAGTCTCGTGTCTCAACTAAAGGATTCGACCCCAGGATCTCGGGAATGAAATTTGACAAATCCCGGGATTTTCGGTATAGGATTGAAATTGATTTCTTAAATTTATTAATGAAATTGATTAAAAATTTCCCCAAGCACGAAGTGTTTCTTCTATTTCCATAGAGCCTGAAGACGCTTTTGCAGCCTCTGCACTTATTATGTGCAACAAACTAAAACAAGATTAAACGAATAAAACTAAACTACTAAATATATAAATAAACAAAGCTTTC
This sequence comes from Calamotropha paludella, assembly GCA_927399485.1. Lineage (NCBI taxonomy): Eukaryota > Metazoa > Arthropoda > Insecta > Lepidoptera > Crambidae > Calamotropha > Calamotropha paludella. Next base: position 4,549,477 of record OV656822.1, read on the forward strand.
TTCAGCAAATCTTCAAAGAATCGTAATTTTTTTTGCAATTCAAATACTTAAATAATTTTTAGTGAATACAAATATAAAATAGTTACTGTCAGGTCAACTTTATTTAAAAAAGGTACTGGTTAACATAATATTGATCTCTGTAGTTTTTTAGTTTTTGTTGACTTAACTTAATGTCATACTAAGTAATTTTTTTCACAACTTAATTTGCAATTATATAGGTCTCATGTATTGTTGAAATGCGTGGTTCGTCGAAGTGTGATGTATAATCTTGTTTAATCGTTTTTATTTAGAACTTAATTCGCCAAAAGAAAATAATTTTTCTTTTGGCAATTTAAGTTTCATCGGATTTTGACATTGATTACTAACTTTTTTATTGCTATTTCCAATATAAGTTCAATCCCGGGACTGTCCCGGGATCCCGGGATTGACTTCAGATAATCCCGAAATCCCGGGATTAGAAAAAGGCCCGTGATCGAATCCTCTAGTCTCAACGCCCGCGCTGCTGCCGATGACAAGAGCGTCATACTAACCAGTATACGGTCAAATCACGCACGTACTTACTAACATACCCACATACAGTCGCACTTTTCCCATACGAGTTAAGGGACTAGTCGCATGTGGTACTAAACTTAATAAACCCTTATAATTTTGGTAGGTACCTAATGGTTCAACAAAACTAGTATATTTGTTTGGGGACGTCAGAATTTAACTGGCATAGTGGTTCGGGCGTTCGTATGCATTGCATTCCAAAGGTTGCAGGTTAAAATCCACGCATGTACCAACGACATTACTAGTACATTACTGCAGCGGCCAGCAACTGAGGCATTGATGGACGAACGTGCAAATGTGGGCCGAGGCGTAGCCGAGGCACACATACGTGAGTCTATCAATGCCTAATTGTGGCCAAGGCTTGTATAGTAAGGTCCTAGAACAATAATAATTTTTCACGCGCCATAATGTTCCTTTGTTTTTTTTCAATAAACAGCTTTCTATTTGCAAGCCAGTTCGAAATTTAAATAAAACCTTTTATCAATTACCTCCTTGGTAGCCATGTTTCGAAGTAAAAGGTCATTCCATTTTTAAATTACAGGACAGATCTGAGTTTACATACAATTTTTGCCGACCGCTGCCCGCATATATCTGGCCAGTACGGCAATTTTGATTTATCTCGAAGGAGATTGTCAAAATAATGCTCACATTTCCAAGCATGTTTGAGAAAAGAGTATCTTAATGAGACACAAGAAACCGTTTATTTGACAAAAACAAATAAACGGTTGAAATAACTATATAAAAGTCGACTATTATAACAGGTGATGAAGAAATATATATTCCTCCACACTTACCTTTATTTTACCCATACAAGCTATTCAAAAGGGACTTGTTCCAGCAGATTTTTAGAAATTGAAAATTATTCAATAAACAAAGAAAATCCTATAGAAAAAGAGTCTGAAAGTGAAATAACTGATTCATGTGTTAACGAAATCGAGAAAAGAAATAATGAAACTGACAGTGACACAGATAGCAAAGAAAATGAAACCAGCAAATGTGATTATATTAAGGTCAAAAAAAAAACTTTCAAAAATGAAGAGAAACAAATAGAAGCAGAAATAAACGATAATATAATTGAAGATAATGAAAGCGACAACAGTATAATTAAAGAAATAAATAAATAATCAATGAAGATAATTATAAAGATAATGATCACCAAAATAAAAGCGCTATATGTGAAGAAAGAAGTGAGAAAATAAGATGCAATAAGAAGAGTAAGTATGTTAAAGAAAAACAACTAAAAAGAAAAATAAGAAAGACAAAAAAATACTTACCGATAAAAAAGTTACTGAATTTGCTCTTTTGGCATAGAAATAATAAAGAAACTAACAATTGACGAAACCAAAAAAAAATATTTTAAATTAACAAAAAAGTGCTCCAAAACAGGTGCAGTCATCAGATACCGAAAGTTCTATTGACATTGCACTCAAACGTACGAAGTATTCAAAAAAGAAATACTTACCGACGAATCTGATGATGGATCTGATGAAGAAATAACTGTACCAAAACCAATAAGACGAAAGAAAACTCATAACAAATGGAGTAGCGATGAGGTTGAAGCAGTAATGCGACATTTAAAACAATTTATAAAAATGAAAAAAAATCCAGGAAAGGCCTTATGCGAACAAGTATTGCGCAAAGAGCCAATTCTGCATAAACGAACTTGGATGCAAATTAATACTTACATCAACAATATTAACAAAAAGAATTTATAATAAAAATATAAAATCCAAGAACTTCCTCTTTGCGCAATATTTCTTTTGAATTAAAGAGCTCGAAGTTTTTTTTTTTTTTTTTTAGAAAATAGGCATGCGCTTGACCACTATCTCGCCTGATGGTAAGCGTCGATGCGATCTAGGATGTGACGCGCCTGCCTAGAAGATACCTATTTACTCGTGACTTGAAGACCCCCAAATTGTATTTGTCAGGAAACACAGACTCAGGCAAAGAGTTCCACTCCTTAGCGGTACGTATCATAAAATTGAAACCAAAACGCTTAGTGCGACTCTTTGGTGTATCCACCATATAACGGTGTCGCCAATTTGTAAGTCTGGTTGTCCGATGAAAAAATGGGGATGGCGGAACAAGGTTGTGCAATTCAGCTGCACACTCTCCGAAATGTATCCTATAAAATACTGATAGGCTTGCAACCTTCCGCCTATGCTCGTAAATAATTATTCGTAAATAAATAATTATAAAGAAGTATTCAAGTAAACAATTATTTATAGTTTTTTATAAATGCTAGCCACAATTCTTGTTTCTCTTTTTTATTTCAAATAAAATCATCATCTCGTAGGGCATATGTAGGGCACGGACATTTAGTTCCGGCATTTGTTCTGTTGTTGTTATAATAGCCCAATCGTGCCAATCAGGAAGCCCTTGGCAAATGCTGCGCCCTGATTGGCCCATTTGAATTGGATCAACAACTGCTCATACGCCAAAAAGGTAGATTTGTATAAAAATCCCTTAATTATTATTATAACTCATCGTGACAATTGTGGCTCCGAACGGAACTACATATTTATGGTCAGCTGGCATTGGATCAACAAAAGACGCCCGGATCAACAAGTGAAAATGGATCAACAAATTACTACCAATACGGCACGTTGGAGCCACAAAGTGCCCAAAGGGATATCTATATATATATATATATATATATCATTATAATTAATTTCATTATATATATATATATATATATATAATGAAATGTATAATCAAGGAATAATGTATAATCATAGTATAATCAAATGTTTAATCGTGTAATAATATATAAGGTGATAGATAATAAATGGGGTTTTTTTTCAATATATTTTTGTTTCCAACTTCATAGAAACCTTTGACCGACGTCTTCCAATGCTTTACATTTGATGTTGTTTGGTAGCGTTGATATTCATAAATAAAATATATCAAAATCAGCTGCGTATACATACGTGCGATTTCTGTAGTTATCGCGAAAAGTATGATACAAGTCAGGAAACGGAACATCTCTATCTATTGTGGTTTCTAATGTTGAACTATTTTACTGATAAGTTTGCGTTATATTTAAATTTAATATTAACTATTTATTGATAATAAAACGTTTCATCTACATTTTGCACTCATTTTGCGGTACAACTTTAATCAACAGAATGCACACTACCCTTATTTATCAAATAATATAAAGTCGGTATACGGGCGAAAGTTTTACGTGACAACGACTTTGAGTGGTAAAATAATTTTAATGTGAATATTCATTCGTATAGTAGGAAGAAGGATGAAATAATAGTAACAATTTAAAACATTTATTTATACAAAGAATTATATTTAAAACATTAATTTATAGGCACGCGTCCCTTCCACTTTTTATGTCTGTCTCTCTCGCTCTTAGGCGGGCTAACCATGCCCGAGTGGAAGGGACGCGTGCCTCTCACTCGCTCTCATTCTAAGCGCATAACGTGAGCGGAGCGTAACGCAGTTTCTTGAAGTGTCACCCGGCAAACCAATTTATAAGACGTTGTCACGTCAAAAATAATAATATTAAAACACACCTTATTAAAAATAAGTAATTTAAAGTTAAGATTACAAATATTAATTTCATCAAATATTGAAAGTTACAAGATACTAATTCATAAGTAAAATTACTATTAGAAAAATAATGTACTATATTTGTAGGGTAGATATTTATAAATAAAATGTATCAAAATCAGCTGCGGATACGACTCAAATTCGTAATAAAACTAAACAGACATTTGACGGTTACGTTATCATACATTATTTTTATTTATACTTGGTGAACTTCGGGATCCAAGATGAGTTCGTTCAAAGATCTAGGAAATTTTCATCAAGTTTCTTTTGCTATATGTTTTTCTTAGGCTGGAAATGTACGGATCTGATGTGTAGAGAAGAGTACGAAATGCATCTTCATTTGTTGCTGATCGAGAGCACTTTCTGGCATGATGTACGCGAATTTTTTTTTATAATCTTTGTTACGGGACTCCTGCGCATCTTGGTCCAATAAATCTTGAAGATTCAGTATTTGAGCATGTGTATTTGTAATTTCTATTGCTGAAGGTGGTGGATAACATCTCTGTTTGATTTCTAGTATTAAATAAAATGGTGGGAATATAAAACAGTTTCGTTCGTTAGTTAAATTCCTTAAATACATATATTGTGCTTTCGTTAAATCAAAATCAATGAAAACACTTAATGACTCTAGATCCGTTAGCATTTTGCTCTGGCTCTATGAGATTCAAATATAGAGACTTTGTATCATGATCAGCAAGCCTTTCTTCCGCGTTTCCCAGAAGAAGTTGATGGCGTGAAATCAGGTTCTACTTCTTCCGAATCCGGTAAAGTTACCAAATACTCTTAATTCAACCAGTCGTCGTTCTTTTTAAAAAAATCCTTCTTCCTCTACGCTTCTGCACATCGTCTTTTAAAGCCAGGAATAAGATTCCTTTGAATATCACCGATGATAAAGCACACGTTGTCTTTAGAAACTTTCTTCTTTAGTCGTCTTTTAAAACTGTTGATAGATAGTCATTTTGAAATTCGGCGAAAATACTTAACAGTCAAACAGACATTTGACTATTAAGTATTTTTGGCGAAAAACAGACGTTTAGTTATATTACGAATTTTGAATAGCTATAAAAAATGAATCGACGCTTAATATATTATTTGATAAATAAGGGTAGTGTGCATTCTGTTGATTAAAGTTGTACCGCAAAATGAGTGCAAAATGTAGATGAAACGTTTTATTATCAATAAATAGTTAATATTAAATTTAAATATAACGCAAACTTATCAGTAAAATAGTTCAACATTAGAAACCACAATAGATAGAGATGTTCCGTTTCCTGACTTGTATCATACTTTTCGCGATAACTACAGAAATCGCACGTATGTATACGCAGCTGATTTTGATATATTTTATTTATGAATATCAACGCTACCAAACAACATCAAATGTAAAGCATTGGAAGACGTCGGTCAAAGGTTTCTATGAAGTTGGAAACAAAAATATATTGAAAAAAAACCCCATTTATTATCTATATATATATAATGAAATTAATTATAATGATATATATATATATATATATATATATAATGAAATGTATAATCAAGGAATAATGTATAATCATAGTATAATCAAATGTTTAATCGTGTAATAATATATAAGGTGATAGATAATAAATGGGGTTTTTTTTCAATATATTTTTGTTTCCAACTTCATAGAAACCTTTGACCGACGTCTTCCAATGCTTTACATTTGATGTTGTTTGGTAGCGTTGATATTCATAAATAAAATATATCAAAATCAGCTGCGTATACATACGTGCGATTTCTGTAGTTATCGCGAAAAGTATGATACAAGTCAGGAAACGGAACATCTCTATCTATTGTGGTTTCTAATGTTGAACTATTTTAGTGATAAGTTTGCGTTATATTTAAATTTAATATTAACTATTTATTGATAATAAAACGTTTCATCTACATTTTGCACTCATTTTGCGGTACAACTTTAATCAACAGAATGCACACTACCCTTATTTATCAAATAATATATTAAGCGTCGATTCATTTTTTATAGCTATTCAAAATTCGTAATATAACTAAACGTCTGTTTTTCGCCAAAAATACTTAATAGTCAAATGTCTGTTTGACTGTTAAGTATTTTCGCCGAATTTCAAAATGACTATCTATCAACAGTTTTAAAAGACGACTAAAGAAGAAAGTTTCTAAAGACAACGTGTGCTTTATCATCGGTGATATTCAAAGGAATCTTATTCCTGGCTTTAAAAGACGATGTGCAGAAGCGTAGAGGAAGAAGGATTTTTTTAAAAAGAACGACGACTGGTTGAATTAAGAGTATTTGGTAACTTTACCGGATTCGGAAGAAGTAGAACCTGATTTCACGCCATCAACTTCTTCTGGGAAACGCGGAAGAAAGGCTTGCTGATCATGATACAAAGTCTCTATATTTGAATCTCATAGAGCCAGAGCAAAATGCTAACGGATCTAGAGTCATTAAGTGTTTTCATTGATTTTGATTTAACGAAAGCACAATATATGTATTTAAGGAATTTAACTAACGAACGAAACTGTTTTATATTCCCACCATTTTATTTAATACTAGAAATCAAACAGAGATGTTATCCACCACCTTCAGCAATAGAAATTACAAATACACATGCTCAAATACTGAATCTTCAAGATTTATTGGACCAAGATGCGCAGGAGTCCCGTAACAAAGATTATAAAAAAAATTCGCGTACATCATGCCAGAAAGTGCTCTCGATCAGCAACAAATGAAGATGCATTTCGTACTCTTCTCTACACATCAGATCCGTACATTTCCAGCCTAAGAAAAACATATAGCAAAAGAAACTTGATGAAAATTTCCTAGATCTTTGAACGAACTCATCTTGGATCCCGAAGTTCACCAAGTATAAATAAAAATAATGTATGATAACGTAACCGTCAAATGTCTGTTTAGTTTTATTACGAATTTGAGTCGTATCCGCAGCTGATTTTGATACATTTTATTTATAAATATCTACCCTACAAATATAGTACATTATTTTTCTAATAGTAATTTTACTTATGAATTAGTATCTTGTAACTTTCAATATTTGATGAAATTAATATTTGTAATCTTAACTTTAAATTACTTATTTTTAATAAGGTGTGTTTTAATATTATTATTTTTGACGTGACAACGTCTTATAAATTGGTTTGCCGGGTGACACTTCAAGAAACTGCGTTACGCTCCGCTCACGTTATGCGCTTAGAATGAGAGCGAGTGAGAGGCACGCGTCCCTTCCACTCGGGCATGGTTAGCCCGCCTAAGAGCGAGAGAGACAGACATAAAAAGTGGAAGGGACGCGTGCCTATAAATTAATGTTTTAAATATAATTCTTTGTATAAATAAATGTTTTAAATTGTTACTATTATTTCATCCTTCTTCCTACTATACGAATGAATATTCACATTAAAATTATTTTACCACTCAAAGTCGTTGTCACGTAAAACTTTCGCCCGTATACCGACTTTACAGGCAACCAACCAGTTTTTTTTAATAAACAAATGAATTTTTTTTTCACAATTTAAATGGAAATGTAATAAGCTAAAGGAAATTTCTTAAAACTTTTTTTAAACATTTTTTATATAGATTTACTTAAATATAATTTTTGTGTCTGAACTTCATCTAAAGCTTATTTAATACTCTATGCTTGTGGAAAAATTCAATTGTCTTTGTTAACAAATAAAAAAGTTATCAATTTTTGATCTGAAATACGCCTTGATTTTCCAAAGTTCTGCGGCGGAGGAGGTACGCGAGCGGGTGAATTCAAGTACTGCCAACCGACAGGACTTGACAGCTCCAGGTGCACAGTTACCAATGTCGAGTTATAGTCTTAAAACTGCTAAATCAAAATAATGCACATTCGATAAATGTAATTAAATGATTTTTATTGCACTTAATTTAACACAAATTTTACAAACAATATGGAATTGAAATTTACAATCAATAAGAACGTCACTATCCATATCTCTATTTGAATTAAATATTTTTTCAAAAAACTTTTTTTTTTGCGTGATTTGGAATCAGCAAAATCATCGGTGATATCGTCGTAAGAAATCCTATTCATTAATTCTGACCCTATGGATAAAAGGGCTAAAGAATTTCCGCCCCGAAACGCCACCGCCGGCCGCAGCCCCACCTCGTGTCCGCAGCCTTAGTTTTTTTCTGTACCTATTTTTCTGGGCCAATTTTGCCGCCCCCTAATTTTGCCGCCCTAAGCTTCAGCTTTTTCAGCTTCTATGGTAAATGCGGCACTGTTACTAAGTGTGATACTATTCCGGTAACGGTGAAATTTAAAGTATTTCGTGCATATCATCTTGTTTTGGAGTGTTTTAAAGAGAGAAATCAACATGCCACGGAAATGTATAAAAGTTAATAATTTTTGTTACATTTGTGGCGAAATAACGTTTGCCTTAAAAAACACAATTTGACGCCCCTTGTGAAGACTGCATATCAACAATATTTTGGTGTGAAGGTAGAAAACCAAAATAAGCCATGGACTCCACACATATGTTGTAATTCGTGTTCAGGCATATTACGAGAATGGCTGAAAAATAAAAAAACGATCCATGGCTTTTGCTGTGCCTATGATTTGGCGGGCGCCCACTTACCACATAGACGACTGCTATTTTTGCTCGACTCCGTCTATAAAAGCAGGATTGTTAATGAAAAAAATAAAAACTGTTAAATACCCGAATCTTTCATCAGCTACTCGACACACTCAGACAGTTTACCAGTTCCTACATCCGCGCCTCTTGGCGCTGCTGGCCGCGCGCACTAGACGTGGCACACACGCACCCACTAACCGTGCACTGCGTGCTATCGGGGACACACTTAGTGGGCACGACGATCTCGACATATTTGCATAAGCAAATATCTAGGCTATCAAGCCTAGAAATTCTGTTTAATATAATTTATAATTATTTTAACTGACCTTTAATATAAGGTTGTTCGGAAAGTAATTTCGTTTTTTCCCGTCAGAGGACTTAATTACGTTTTTTCGAAACCAACTTCACACTTAAGCCGCATAACCATTATATGTCTTGAGAGCTGATATTGCAAGGCTTATGTGTGAAAATGTTGTATTAATTCTACACAGTAGTTTTTGGTTGGTGCCCTTTTAAATATGGAGAGCAATAAGCAGCATTTTCGTCATATTTTACTTTTTTACTTCAGAAAAGGTAAAAATGCTGTCCAAGCGAGAAAAAATTGAGGGATGTGTATGGAGAAGGCGTGTTAACAGTACGCCAGTGCCAGAACTGGTTTGCAAAATTTCGATCCGGCAATTTTGATGTCGAAGATGCACCACGGTCTGGAAGGCCGGTCGAAGCTGACAAAGATGCGATAAAGGCATTAGTTGATGCAAATCAGCGAATAACCACACGAGAGATCGGTGAGAGATTAAATTTGTCGAATTCGACTGTTTATGGCCATTTGAAAGGCATGGGCTTAACCTCGAAGCTCGATGTGTGGGTGCCCCATGTCCTTACGGAGCGAAATTTGTGTCGTCGCGTTGACGCGTGTGATTCGCTCCTCAAACGTCAAGAAAATGATTCATTTTTGAAGCGGATTATTACTGGGGACGAAAAATGGGTTGTTTACAACAATGTTAAACGCAAGAGGTCATGGAGCAGAAAAGATGAACCGGCTCAAAGCGTGTCAAAAGCCAACATTCACCAAAAAAAGGTGATGCTCTCCGTTTGGTGGGATGTCAAAGGAATCGTTTTTTTTGAGCTTTTGCCGGACAAAACAACGATTAATTCAGAAGTCTATTGTCATCAGCTGGACAAATTGAATGATTCACTTAAAGAGAAGAGGCCCGAATTAATCAACAGGAAGGGTGTAGTGTTCCACCAGGATAATGCGAGACCTCACACAAGTTTGGTCACTCGCCAAAAACTTTTACAGCTTGAATGGGACGTACTGCAACATCCACCATATTCTCCAGATCTGGCGCCTTCCGACTACTATTTGTTCCGGTCCCTGCAAAATTTTTTGGATGGCAAAACCTTTACCTCAAATAAAGATGTCAAAAACCACCTGAACCAGTTTTTTGCCAGCAAAGACCAAAACTTTTATGAGAGGGGAATTATGTTACTGCCAGAAAGATGGCAAAAGGTGTTGGACCAGAATGGCCAATATATAATTTAATAAAATATTTATTCATTATACGAAAACTGTCTTTCATGTTCCCCAAAAAAAACGAAATGACTTGCCGAACAACCCAATACCTATTTAACGAATGATTTATTGACATGTACTAATTCTTGTATTTGTGTATTTTTAGGTTTTTGTTATTTTTTTCTTTCATTGACATGTGTAATTAATCTTGTAAGTGCCTTGGATGACTCATCTGTTAACTTATAAGACGTCTGTATAAAATAAATAAAAAAAAATATGTTAGGCATGACCACCAATCTTGGAAATTCCTTTATGTAGGCCTTATCCTACACTATGCATTCAGTACTAAAGTAGTATGTTATTGACCATTTAAACAATCGCTTTGCGCATTTTCCAATGGAACAACGGTTGTCAATTGATGAACAGATGTGCATGATAAAAATTTCTCATTATTTGAAACAGCATCTTCCTAATAAGCCCCATGAGTAGGGCTTCAAGCTGTTATTGTTGTGCAGCATTTTTGGTAACGCTCATAAATTTGAAGTGAATATTGGAGACAATAATATTCAAGAACCCAATGAACCAGACTTGGGTGTAACAGGAAATGTTGTGGTGAGACTTGTAAAGATAGTACCCCGACACATCAATCATATAATCTATTTTGATAATTATTATACATATATTTCATTAGCTTGCTATTTGCACAAATAAAAAATCTTCTGTTTGGGTACTGTCTGAATAAACAGACTGCCTAATAATATAAGTTGCCAAAATTTAATTTTGTGAAAAATTATCTCTCAGTTCTCTTTAATTGAAGTTGAGAAGATCTTCAGATTCCTCTTTTGATTAGGATCACAATTGCTTTATTTGCAATCAATTATTATTGAAACAAAAGAAAGTTAAACAGCATCAAAATATATCTGTTGTAACATCTTATCACACAAAGCAGAAATTAATGGATATAATAAAAAATACAAGAGATGAGTTTTCTCGATCTCTTCTTTTGAGTATAATTTCTGTAAATGATTTAAGATGCAAGATACCATCGATCTTGTTATGCAAATATGAAACAGGTAAATGCACCAGAAAAAACAATTGATCCACGAATTATGAACACCAATCATGCCTTGGATGAAATAATAAATTACATCAATAATCATCCCGATTGTCAGTTTTCTCTGAATGCGTTAATGAAGGCTGTGAATGGTAATCCGCCTGCTCCTCAGACCATTAAACATCGATTTGAGGAATATCATGCAGAAGATCTTGTTTTGTCAAATAATGAAGGTTAATCTACTCGTTTTTGCTTGAAGAAAAACATCATGATATTTTGAATGAATCTTTTGTGGAGTCTCATTTGGATGCTGAGAATGAATCTATTAAAAAATTAAGGATGTTGCAAATATATAATACTTTAATATCTCGCGAGAAATGGGGTTGGCAATTACATAATTATTAAAAACCATAATGACGCAACCTGCAGCACCAATGAATGTCTTGAAAATTATATTTTGCTCTTATAAAACAGGGTGCGGTGCAGCGTGTGGCATTGCATGCAGTGGAAGTAATTGTGACAATCACCTACCACTTGAAGAAGATGAAGTTGCAAATACACAAATCGTTTCAAACTATAAGTGGATCCTAAATGTCAAAACAAATAGACTTAAAATCGATAATCTCGAAAAAAATATTATTACTTGTGTAATAATATTTTTTTCGAGATTACAATTCTTTAAATAAACAGAAGTTAGCAGTTTAGATTTAGAACAGTCACTGAAATCTGATGCATTACCATCATGTTCAACACAGACAAAAGAAAATATTTCTTTTGTCTGTGTTGAACATGATGAACGACAGATTTCAGTGACAAAACAATAGTGATATATAGTGATTGAAGTTGTAACTGAGGTAATTTTTTTTTTTTTTTTTTATTGCAGAAAGTTGGCAAACAAGCAAACTGCCCACCTGATGGTAAGTGGTAACAGTCACCTATAATACATGTGGCTCTTGTGAGATTCGCAGCAAAACTGCAACCCCCACAAGAACCACAGTGTACGTTGCCAACTTGTGACATAAGATGTAAAGTCACTGTACCCAGTAATTTCATTTACGCCCAATCAGGATATCTTTATAGAGATAAGCTCACCATTGTACTTTCACTTCAATGAAAAAAATATAAAGTAATTAACTAATTATAAATAATGTTATGTTTTGTATCCTGTAATTTTGTGCAATGTATTTAACATACTTGTTGTTTCTAACTAACATTCACTACTCTTCCTCCAACACTCCCTACGGTACCTTCGTAAATCGTATGGGAAGCTAAAACTAGCCTTCAAGTAAATACGTATGGATAGTTGTGTAAACCCGGATCCCGGATTTACAGAAACATACTACATGCTAAAGGCATCGCTAGCGCACCATGTTACCGACTAGCATTTTCGAATTTTCTGAAATCCCGGGATTTATATTTAAAAAAAAAACATATTTTGAGAAGCCACTTCCATATTTTTCAGCAAAAAAATTACTTTAGGTAAATATGCATCCGGTTATCCGATCACTGGTCACGATCGGCAACCATCGGCTCATCTCTAATGGATTTTGAAAAAAGGGAAAATAGGGAAACTTTTACATCGAAATCTATGGATTTGGATTTTGAAAAGGATTTAGATTAACCTAATAATAATCCGGGAACTACAAATTCGATATTAATGGAACCAGTCAAAGCAAAATGTCCAGACGAAAGCAATAATAATATTTAACACACTGAGGGACAGTCAAAAGAAACCGATAAAGAAATACAAGAAAATGAAAGAAGTGTGAAAGAAGACAGGAAGAAAAGACAAAGGCAGCACAAGTCATTTCTCAATTCCATGAACTACAAAAAAAATTAAAGCTAATGGGATAGAGAGAAATGTCAAGGGACAGTTTCAAGTTGAGCCGCACAAAAGCAAGATTAATAAAAACGAACTGAAAACGTGTAAAGTAAGTAAATGTGTCGAAGAGAAACAAATGATAATAATAAAAAATCGAGAAGTAATTTCAAAATCGTGCAAATCATCAACTAATGAAGAAAGCGATCGAAGTATTGTAGAAGCAGGAGTTTAAACCAATAAAAAACACAAAGCACAAAAAGAAGAAAAATCGGCTTCTAGTTCAGATAATTCACAATCTGTCGTACAAACGTGTAGGCGAAAGAAAAGTCACACTCGATGGTCAAAACAAGAGTTAACAGGAGTAAAAACTAGTTTTAAAGACAAAGATATAAAAAAAATACTCGCGTCGCGACGCGCGTCATGCTATCGCGCTCACATAATTAATTTATAGTTTTTAAATGAAGAATAGTGCAACATTAAATGCTTTGCTTTTCAACAAAACGGCTAACGTTCTTCAGTTGTATTCGTTTCTAGTTTCTTGTTTGTAAATGAATCATGTTTATATGGCCAATAAAGTACTAAATAAATGTATTTCTTTTAACTACGTGTTTCAATTCTAGGCAAACATTTAAAATAATTACATTTTTGGTCTCATCTGTAATATCATTATATGCATTGTCACCGTTCATGTATTGATGATTATACTTTAATCTTACCACAAAGATCTTTTTTAGAAGTTTACCTTAGGTAAAGCAAAGTGGCAACAGCGCACAGTAGAAAATGACCAATCCTGGAGTAGGTGGCCTCTCATTGTTCCGTTTGAATCAGATCAGATGGTGTGGATTTGTATAAAGTTGCTTCGAATAGTTCATAATTTTGCCATAAGAGGGATGGCATTGTTGATCCATATCAGAATTATATTTGTATGCAAAGATATACATCAACTAAAGCTGTTTGGATCTACAATTGCTAACGGATCAACAATTAACTGATGCTGCAACCCGTTTGATCAACATTTGCCGAGAAGAGATATCTATATTTATGGGTTATTATTTGAGACCATAAAATTCTCTTCAGGTCGCAAAACTAACAAATTATTAGAAATAGCAAAGCAAATAACTTTAATTAAAAGAGAAATCTGCTGTTTTTACTAAATAACTTTACTTATTTGTATAAATTAATTATTAATATAAATGGAGTTTGGATTTACACGTTCAAAAATCATGTTACGTGGTCCGTTAGGATGATGATCCCCGTTCTTTCTCATTGCTTATAAAATATATTATAGCACAAATGGGCCTATATGGCTTTTTGTTGTGACTGGCAATTAATGTAACTATATCATAAATGACTAACAAAAAATAACTTAATACGTAACTTCACTTTTGTAATGATTTTCTGTTGTTTCGAAAACTGTCATCACATTTGAAGTCACTATTGGGACAAATCTATCTTAAAAAATGGCAACTCCCATGTTATTATTTTTTGTGTCAAAACTAAAGTATCTGTTATAACATTGAAAAAATCATTTGGTTAATTTCGTCAATTGTTTTTGTCGAATAAAATATTCTGTACTGTGAAAAGTTAGGGTCAAAGATCGAGCATCACTCTTGTACTTACTGTGTTTCGGTAAGTTATTAATGAATAAGTACGATTATACTTTAATTCCTTTCCATTTAAAGATATTATTGCTATACTCTATTGGATTTTTTCTAACCTCAAAACTGCTTAACACTGCAATCAATGAAGTGTCAGATCATCATTTTCGTGGTCATCATTTTCGTGACCGTGTTGACCACGAAAGTGATTGCCGGTAACGAAAAAGACGATTATTTTAGTACTAACCAAACAATAAAAACTATTTAAAGATAAATTATTAATAATGTTTCTCTAACATGGCAGCTCCTCGGAGAATAACTTTATGGTGAAAGAGTTACTTTAATAGACGTGTTTTATTTTTTACAGCTATGGCTAGAACACGTAAAAAATTGGCTGATGAGCAAAAGAAAGCTAAAAGACGAGAACAAAAAACTTACTATGCTGAAATTGCGAGAAAAAATGAAAAATAATCCATCTGCCTTGGAAGAAGAAAGAAGAAAGGCTCGAGAAAGGTATTATGAAAGGAAGAAAAAGGGATTAGTAAAAACAATATCAAAAATGACCCCTCGCCACCAGAAAAAATTGGAGAGAAAGAGCCTTACGTTATAGTAATCGGCTCAAACAAGCCAAAAACACTGAAATATTTGTAAGGGAACTCCACCTTCAAGTGCTAGTGGTGTATCAGTCTTTACCCCTTCTACCTCACGTGTAGCTACGGAAGAAAGAGTTGCTTTAAAAAAAACGCAGAAAATTAAAACTAGAAAACAAATATCTCAGAGACAGATTGAAAACTTATAAGAAGATAGTGGCAATGTACAAGATGAGAGAAAAAAGGAAACTACCTAATGATGATAAAGCACAAGATACATTAGAAAATCAAAATTAACGCCCGAGCAACGAAAAGAGGAATAAATTAAATCAGATATAGTTGAGTTTTACTTAGAAGATACATCAAGTCGTTTATCGACTGGTAAAAAAGAAACGATTACCAGAAACAAAGTCAAAAAACAGTTACGCTTATTGAATGATACTATACAAAATCTTCACATAGCTTTTATGGAAAAATTTGAAGTAAAAGTTTCATACGATTTTTTTTTTGTCGACATAGACCATTTTGGGTATTTAATCCAACTGAAAAGTATCGTAATACATGTTTGTATGCGACTCACTCAAACTTGACTAATCTATTTAAAGCGATCCGAAAGGCTAATATAATTAAATTCAATAGTCCTAACCAGCTAGTTAAATCTATTTGTTGTTCAGGACAATTACAAGAGACATGTTTGGAACGTCGCTGTTCTAACTGTCAAATTAAACAAGTTCAGTACAAAGAAACAGCTCTGAAAATATAATATATGAAAGATGGATCTCAAAAAATAAGAATCCTTGTCAAAGTGAAAGAAAAATTATATCAAAAAACTGTAAAAGAGAACTGTGTCATAAATAAACTAGAAGCGGTTAAATTACTTCAAGAAAAACGTATGCCTTTTATGAAACATATTGCTAACATTTATCACCAACATCACGTAATACAGCAAATTAAAAAATAAAATGAGAGACACGGAGGCATTGATTCACATCGACTTCTCTGAAAATTATTGTTGAAAGTACGGAGAAGAAGTACAATCTGCTCATTTCGGAGGGTCAAAACCACAAATTACTTTGCACACAGTTATATTATATACAAAAATCAATTAACAATTGCAAACTAATTCAATTGCAGCTATGTCCGCTCTTTCTCCCGCTAGTTGGCGCCTGTGTGCTTGGAGGTCATTCATTTTGACAGCTCCTTGTATCGGTGTATGGTGGTTTGTTTGTTTATGTTGTTTTATGTGAATTATGGTAGAAAAATACGGATCTTGGACTCTTTGTGAATTAAAAAAAGAATTAAGACGAATAAATGCAAGATTAACTGGAAAAAAGGAACACCTTATTAAAAGGTAAGCCTTGATAATTTCTCCTTTGAATTGTGTCGAGTAATGGCCCTAGCCTGTTAGGTAGGAACTGGTTCTCAGCATTAGGCATCGAGATAGTGGGTATATGCTGGAGTGACCTTGAAGTTGATGGTTTAGTGCGCAATTTTCCCAGTTTGTTTAGCGAAACACTTGGTGAATATAAAGGCCCGGAAGTTTCGTTGCAATTACGATCAGATGCAACCCCGCGTTTTGTTAGAGCGCGCCCGGTACCCTTCCCTCTAAAACGCCATGTAGAGGAAGAATTGACTCGTATGATTGAAGTTGGCATCCTGACACTAGTCAGATATTCAGAATGGGCTACGCCGTTAAGACTGGCGAAGAAAGAGGACGGTTCACTTCGTATATGTGGCGATTACCGATCTACAGTGAATCCGGCAATTGAAATTGACACATACCCACTTCCAGCGGCGGTTGAATCGTTTGTTCAGCTTAGTGGTGGACGGATATTCAGCAAGATAGATTTGAAGTTGGCTTATATGCAGCTAAAAGTAGACAATGCTACTGCTATGCTGTTAACACTTAACACACCCCTTGGACTTATGAAAGTAAACCGCTTGGCATTTGGTGTTAATGCGGCACCAGCTATATTCCAGCGTATCATGGCAAATGCATTAGCTGGCCTTGAAGAAGTAGCGTGTCTACTTGATGACGTTGACATTATGATTCAGAGTTTAAAAGCTTTTTACAATATATGGTATTAAAATTTATATTATTATTTGTTACACATTGGCTGCATATGACCGAAACAGTATTTTCTATATAAGGTGGAAGCAAATTAGCTGCCAGGACTTCGTGGAGTGGTTGGGTCAAGTGTAAAGAATGTGCTCAATAAGGATTTTTATTGTAATGTAATAAATTTTATCTTTCGCCTTTTCTAACCATGTCATTATTTTATTTGTCATTTCTAATACGTGATCCTTATTTGACTCACCTATCAACTGTAATAATCAATCAAACTATCTCCAATTAAAAGTAGGCATAATCGCGCACAGCTGATCCGCGAACCGCACCGCGGCGAGCGCAGCGTGCGCTCCTTTTATTACAACACTTAAGAAACGTTAAATTCTGAATTGCTGCTTCCTTGAATAACTATATATACGTTGATGGTTAGAACGGATCACCCAGGTACCCAGTAGTTCGATTGTAGGCAAGTTCCATGATACTTGGATAAGATCTTCGTAACTCTAACATAAGCAAAGAAAAAAAAACCATCAAAACTCCTAAGCAAAATTAAAGAGGTAGTTGAAAATATCTAATTTATTATACTGCATAGTAAACACTTACGAATTCGGTGAATTTGGTGTAAGGTCTTGGTAGCCGATACACTCACATCACATCACAGCACAAAAAACCTAGTTTATGGTAAGATAATTTTCTATATAGGTATTATGTACACAAAAATCGATAGCATACGTCTACCAAGATAATAAGCCTTACTGATATTACAAATTATTACCTTCTGGCGTTTAAAAGTTCATTGCCTTTTTACAAATGTTATTGGATACCGTAACTATTTTAAACACTTAAAGTTGGAAGTATGCACTTATCAAGTTATCACAAAATTCTTCATAAAATTAGCATTTTTATCTAGGTCAATAATTTACAAAAAGTACACTATACGCAAAATGGAGATGGTATTCCTTTTACTTTCGACATGATTACAAAATACAATAATATTATCATTATAACATCAAACTACTATTTAAGGCACATACAGAAATAACATTTAGTTATTTTATGACATGCTTTATTACACACTGCGTGTGCTAGTAAGACTTCACCTACGGATTAACAGGTAAGTCTATTTTTTCCCGGCTCGACATAAATAGGGCTTTCCACAATATATGTATAGCAAACGAGGATATAGAAAAGACTGCGATTATAACGCCTTTCGGGCTGTTTGAGTTCCCTAGAATGACCTTTGGACTACGTAACGCAGCTCAAACGTTCCAAAGGTTCATGAATAATAGCGTGTTGCAAGGAATCGAATCCTGGACCGAAAGTAGCGATAATAGTAATCGTTCTAATTTGTTATGTTATATTGATGATGTAATAATTGCGAGCTCATCAGAAAAAAGTCATGAACAGCACCTTCAGCAAGTTTTTGCTAGGTTCGAGGAGTTCGCTATTATAATCAATTTAGCAAAATGCAGTTTCGGTAAGTCTAGTGTAGAGTTTTTAGGTTATGAAGTGAGCTCCGAAGGTATCAAGCCCATGAAAAGCAAGGTAGAGCTACTTCAAAGAGTTTCCTAGACCAGAAACTGTCGAGCTACTTCGTAGGTTTTTAGGCATGGTAAACTTCTATAGGAGTCACCTAGAAGGCGCGGCACACCAACAAGCGGAACTAAATATTTTCGTACACGGCGCAAAAAAAGGGATAAATCAAAGGTAAAGTGGAATGATAAGGCTATAGCTGCATTTGAGCAGTGTAAGACAGCCCTAGAAAACGCGGAAACCCTGTCGCACCCAGCAGAGGAAACCACCTTATTTTTAATGTGTGACGCGTCTAATGCGTGTGTCGGCGCAGCCCTTCAACATAAGGTAAAAGGCGTCTGGAAGCCTTTAGGTTATTTCTCCAAGAGGCTTTTAGAAGCTCAAAAAAAGTACAGTACATACGACAGAGAGCTATTAGCAGTATATTCAGCTATTGTTCATTTCCGCAATATGATTGAAGGTCGACAGCTCACGATAGTGACCGACCATAAGCCGCTAACCTATGCTTTGTCTGAAATAGGCTCAGACAACAAAGAAACGCCTAGGCGAATAAGACAGTTATTGTTTATAAGCGAATTCACGACCGATATACAATACGTCAAAGGTAACGATAACGCCGTCGCTGACGCGTTGTCCCGGGTTGTAGAAACCATTGTTTGCCCGACAATTTTAGACTTCGAAGAAGTCGCCCGAGCACAGGAAGCGGACGATAAGCTCATGGAAATTTTATCGCAGTCTCGAGGCAAGTTAGTACTTAGAAAAAATTTTTCGCCCTTGTATAATAGTATTTATTGCGAAACTTCAGAGAACCGTGTAAGACCGTACCTGCCGGCCGAGTTCAGAAAAGCAGCTTTCGAATCGGTTCATAATAATAGTCACCCGGGAATTCGAACCACGTAAAAGATGGTAACTAATAGGTATTTATGGCCGGGGATGAATAAAGATATTGGTATGAGGGCCCAAGCGTGTATACACTGTCAAAAGGTAAAAACGCACAGGCACACAAGTTTGGAAATAGGTACCTTTCCCCCGCAGGCCGTTTCACGCACTTACATATAGATATTGTAGGCCCCCTGCCTACCACTCAGGAAGGATTTAGGTACCTAGTAACTATGATAGACAGGTTTTCAAGTTGGCCGGAAGCAATTCCGGTAGCTAGGTATATTACAGCCGAGACCATCGCTAAAATAGTATACGAAAACTGGATTTCCCGTTTTTGATGCCCGAGCAAATTAACAAGTGACCAGGGGAGACAATTCGAAAGTGACTTGTTCGCAAGCCTCATGAAAGTATTAGGTACTCATAGGATTCGAACCACAGCATACCACCCCCAAAGTAATGGCAAGGTAGAGGTTGCACCGTTCTCCGAAGGCCGCTTTGAAAGCTCGTTTATTGCAAAACCCAACCGGGTCATGGGTTGATGAACTGTCTACAGTCATGCTGGGGCTGCGTGCAGCCCTCAGAACAATAACTAAAGCTATAGAAGGAGCGCTAAAATAAAAACTGTATAACAGCTCTCGTATTCACTGAAAGTAATCTAACATACATGGGTAAGAGCGAAATAGACAACAATTGTAAGGTTTTATTTTCACGTCATTGTCACAAACTCTCAAAGTACAAATGTCAAATGGTTGTAATTTGGTTGTATATTATACTACTAAATTAAAAGTACGTCTTTGATGAACGTGGTTTCTGAAGTAAGACCAAATTCAATGCGGTCGTATTACAGTGGCCGAACAGCTTTGTGAGCGGCTAGCGTGAAATTATATTATTTTACAAGGAAGTTCGTGATAAAATAACAGGAAAGTGTGCATATAGACGCTTCAGACATCTTAGAGTCCGCGTCCAGGATGGCTTGTGTTGTTCCAGACTGCAAGTCTCATATATCACGAAAAGAAAATACGGATGAGGTGTTATCATTTCATCGGTGAGTTTGGTTTCTAAATTCTCATATTTTGACAATATAACAACGGTATATTCAGAAAATTGTAGTAAATTAATATTACAAATAGATTGCTCCATGAGTTCTGGTTTAAATTGTCTTATTTTCATGCCTTCTGTTTTGTATATGATAGTATGATAGTGATGTGTTCTTTGTTATCGATGTCAACATTTTTGGTTTTTACTTTTTGCTTTAGTTTTCCCAAAGATGAACCTATTAGAACTGAATGGATACGCCGTATATCAAGGATCAATTCGACACCGAAAGCGCACAGTCACATTTGTTCGAAACATTTTAGACTACATTCATTTGAGCCACATGAAAACATTTGATTTCGGCGGCTGAAAGCAAATGCTATACCCACATTACATTTACAGAACATGCAATTGCTCCTTTTTTATTCCAAACATTATCTTAGTCTTGCTTTGTCATATAATTATTTCGATCCTACCAATAAATATTCAGATTTTCAATTTGTTACATACATGTCATAGACAATCCAATGTATAATCTGTGGTCACCGGCCTCCATCTTGTCTGCGCCTGAGCCCGGTCGCGTCATGCGTAAAGATCGCAAGTATTGTTTTCTTATCTAATATAGTTACTTATTCAAGAACATATCGACTATTATTTAATAGCCCATATGCATATAAAACATGGCTTCAGAAGTGAATCGACCGACTGCGCCACCAGCCACATTCACGTTGGACTTTCAGTCGCCCAACATGCCATTGGCGTGGAAAAATTTCAAAATGTCAATGAAAATATACATGACCGCCAATAACTTAAACGAGGAACCAGACTCAAGAAAAGTGGCTATACTGCTAAATTTAATTGGCCCAGAAGCCCTACCAATATTCTACTCATTCAACGTTGACCTGGAGCAGGTCACACTAAAAGCATTAATAGAAAAATTCGATATTCATTTTTTACCAAAAGTCAACACTACCGTGGAGCGACACAAATTGTTTAATCGAAAGCAAGCAGAACACGAAGACATTGAATCATACGCCATAGACCTAAAAAATATTAGCATCCAATGCAACTTTGGCGACATAGAGGACAGTATAGTTAAAGATATTTTCTCTTGGAATTTAAACTCAGAATGTGCCTACATTAGGGAGAGAATCTTAATTGAAAAACCAAATACATTTGAAGATGCCCTGAATCTAGCTAAAACACTAAGAAATACTCGTCAGGATTCAAAATCGCTCAGCTCCAATAACACAGTTGCAGCAGTTCACAGCCATCGTCCAGTCAGAAACACAATTTCAACAGCACCTAGTCGTCGTCCACCCAGCCGTTCACCCAGTCGTCCAGCCATAAGTAATACAGCTACTAAGGACAACAATGAAGCATGCAGAAGATGTGGTCAAGTCCATCGTGTCCGTTGCCCAGCAATGGGAGCCACATGCAGGAACTGTGGTAAAATGAATCATTTTGCAAGTGTCTGCAGAGCAAAGAAAATTTATAATCTAAGTTCCGAAAATGATGATTATAATTGTGAAAATTACTTCCTGGGTTCATTAATTTTGTCAGCAGTTAATGGTAGCAATTTAAATAATGATTTTGTTACATATATTAACATCAACTCTATCAATATCAAATTCATATTAGATACAGGTGCTGACACAAACATATTGTCCTACAACACATTCAAACAACTTAATTTACCCCCATCATATGTCACTAAAAGCTCATCAAAGTTATCTACATTTAGTGGTGAAATTCTACCAACCGTAGGTCAAACTCTAGTTGATGTTTGTCACAACAAAAAGAAATATACATTACTGTTTCATATAGTTGATCTCAATTGTCAAGATGTCATAGGACGCAAAAGTTGTGAAGATTTGAAATTAATAAAAAGATTACACAATGTTCACTTTAAAGACTTACCTGATATTACACAAAAGTACTCACACTTATTTGAAGGAATAGGATGCCTAAAAGAGTTTGAATGTAAACTTACCTTAAAGCCAGATGCTGTTCCTTCTGTAGATGCCTGCCGTAGAATTCCCTTTGCACTGCTTGACGACCTGAAAATAGAACTAGAAATGTTAGTTAAGAATAAAATTATTGTCAAAGTTGAAGAGCCTACAGAGTGGGTAAATTCAATTGTACTGACCTCTAAAAAAAATGGTAAACTTAGGTTATGTATAGACCCTAGAAAGCTAAATAAAGCTATAATGAGAGCACATTACCAATTCCCTACAATTGATGAAATTAAATCTAGCCTATCTGGTTCTCAATTCTTTTCCACTCTAGATGCTAATAAAGGATTCTATATGTTAAAGTTAGATGAAGCTTCATCCAGGCTCTGTACCTTCATTACACCCATAGGTAGGTATAGATACTTGAGACTCCCATTTGGCATCAATTCAGCCCCAGAAATTTTTCATGCAGAGATGTCAAAAAGATTCAACGACATGGAAGGTGTCCAGGTCATGATGGATGACTTATTAATTTATGGTAGAACTAGAGAAGAACACGACTCTAGACTAGAGAAAGTTTTACTTAGAGCACAAGACATAGGTATAATTTTTAATAAAGAAAAGTCGAGTATATATCAAAGTGAGGTTAAATATTTAGGACATATTTTCAGTCGGGCAGGTGTAAGAGTAGACCCAGCTAAAGTTCAAGCTATCTGCCAGATGCCACCTCCTAATAACATAACTGAATTACAAAGATTCATGGGTATGGTAAATTACTTAGGCTCATACATAGAAAACCTGTCACAGAAAAATACCAACCTAAGAATGCTTTTATCAAAAAACACTTTGTGGCAGTGGACAGACAAACATGACCAAGAATTCAATAATCTAAAAAATATTATCACAAATGCACCAGTTCTTACCTACTATGACCAAAATAAACATATTGTCTTGTCAGTCGACTCATCTAAAGACGCAATGGGTGCAGTTATTAGTCATGATAAACAACCAATAGCCTATGCCTCTGCTTCACTTAGTCAAGCTCAACAAGTATACTCACAAATAGAAAAAGAATTGTTAGCAATTCTTTTTGGTTGTACGAAATTTTACCAATACATCTATGGATCTCATGTTACAGTAGAAACTGATCATAAACCTATAGTATCATTGTTTAAAAAGCCCATATATAGCATACCAGCTCGACTACAAAGGATTATGCTTAGATTACAGCCATATGACATAAACATAGTCTACAAACCAGGTAAATACTTGTATGTTGCAGATACACTTTCCAGATGTGCCTTACCAGAACCAGCCTTATCTGACCTTGAACAAGATATTGATCTTCATGTCAATTTACTCATACAGTCACTGTCACTAACATTAAGTACTCATAAAATGAAAGAATTACAGGAACATACAAGTAAAGACCAAGACTTAGTTGCCATTACTAACTACTGTAAAATGGGTTGGCCAGAGCATAGAAAGTCACTACCGATCAATATTAGACCATATTTCCCTATTAAAAATGACCTTCATACTTTAGATGGACTTGTCTTAAAGAACAATAGTATTGTAGTACCACTTTCACTCAGAAATGATACCCTTAAACTCTTACATGAAGGTCACCAAGGCATTAATAGTTGCCAAAACTTAGCTAAAAATTCTGTATATTGGCCCAATATAAACATGGATATAGAATCATACATTAACTCATGTCATATTTGCCTCACTTACAGACGAAATAATTCCAAAGAACCACTATGTAATCAAAACATTGAACCTATCCCATGGTATAAAGTAGGAATTGATCTATTTGATTTTAATTCACAGAAATACTTGCTTATTGTCGACTATTTTTCAAAATATGTAGAGCTTGCCTTGTTAAATAACAACTCTACAGCTAGCAATGTCATTTGTCATCTAAAATCAATCTTTGCCAGACATGGAATTCCAAAATACATGCATTCTGATAATGGACCACCTTTTAACTCGCATGACTTTGTTATATTTACTTCAGAATGGCAAATAGAACATACCACCTCCAGTCCCTATTACAGTCGTTCAAATGGAATGGTTGAGCGAGCCATAGGAACCATAAAGAACATACTTAAGAAATGCTTTGTTGATAAAACAGATCCTTACCTTGCTATATTACAATACAGAAATACACCCAAAAATGGACTTTGTTCTCTAGCTCAATTACTCATGTCTAGAACATTGCGGTTAAAATTACCAATAATAAACAAATCTCTACATCCTAATGTTGTTAACTATAAAAAGATTGAAGAAAAAATGAAACAACAAAATCTAAAATCAGAACTTTATTACAACACACACTCAAAATACTTACCACCTGTTCACAAGGGAGAAAACATATACTTTAAAAAACATCCTAACAGTGTTTGGACACCAGGTATAATTACAGATAGTTGTACACAACCTAGATCATTCACTATAGGCACAGATGATGGTTCATATCGTCGTAATCGTTTTCATATCTTGAAACCTAAGTCTCCTGATCGGCTGCCAAACACTTCACTACCATCGTCTCCACGCTCTTCACAGCGATCCTCTCTAGATGCAGACCTAAAAAATAAAAACACAAACATTAATACACCAGTCAGACAAAATACACAAAACGCTTCACAAAATAAAGAAGTATACTCATCTTTTGGTCGTAGAATCAAGATGCCAAGTAGATATCTAGAATAATATTAAGTAATTTATTTGTTCTCTTGTTATAACTTGTAGCTGTTGTATGTCCTTATGATATTTAGTTTTAGTCAGATCATTTAATTTTATAGCAAAATAGATAGGTACTGCAATTTCATACTTCATGGGAGCAAATGTATGTTGTGTTGTTACTTAAGATGTCAATGTCAAATATAGTTTTAAGGTTATTTGTCAAAGGAACTCATGTAATTCAGCCAACTTAAATTCCCACCATTTTTAAAATTTAGTTAATTAAATTTTGTTTATTTCTGATAAATTCTTGTTTTAAAAAAGGGAAGATGTTACATACATGTCATAGACAATCCAATGTATAATCTGTGGTCACCGGCCTCCATCTTGTCTGCGCCTGAGCCCGGTCGCGTCATGCGTAAAGATCGCAAGTATTGTTTTCTTATCTAATATAGTTACTTATTCAAGAACATATCGACTATTATTTAATAGCCCATATGCATATAAAACACAATTAACATTTTGGCAGCGTGTATCCCAAATAATAATGATAGCTTATTTACAATTTAATTTTTGTGTTTCAGAAACCACTATCGCATTAAGAAGGAATTATGAACCACCAAGTAAACGCCCAAAATCTATGACCACAGTTGAAACAAATACTGATTCCGATATCTCTGAACTGATTTCTAATTTACAGAAAATTATAGCAGATTATAAAAAACCAAATTGGAATATTAAAAAGAGTTGGAAAGGATTAAAAAGCAAAGTGACGTCTTAGCAAAATAAACACTAACAAAGAGAACATTAAGGAGCAACGCGAAGAAATCTCATCTCTATAACATATTGATAGAAAAATTGAAACAAGAATATGTTCAAGCCGAATACCTAGCACTTTTAGAGCGTGTAAACAAAAATAACAAAAATTCGCGGCGAGAACTGAACTCAATTCCGGAAACAGCGTTTAAAAAATGTTTTGATGATTGGATTAAGTTAGCATAAGTGTATCGTTTCTGAAGGAGCATACTTTGAAGGTGATAAAATAAATTTGGATGAATAACAAACATTGTGTATATTATTGATCTTTTCCCGGTACTTTCTTGACAGAGTAGTATATAAAAATATAAAAATAATAAGTAAATATGTATAAAATAATAGTTAATATAATTTAAATAGTCGATTAATTTTCTTTTAAAATTTTTCCTCTTTTTTAATCTATAACTATTAAAAATTTAATGTTGAATGCAGCGTTCACTAATGTACTGCTAGAGGTCTAACTTAAAATAGAAACATGTAGCCTAATATGATATACCTATACAAAGTGCATTTTTTTAACTGTACCTACCTGGTTTCTCTAGATACTGAAGACTGCAAATCTAATAAATAAATTGGTTCGGGTCCAAAATTCTACTCATGAATACTGCATTATAAAATGTTCATATTGCAGATTCTACACGTTTATTATGACACATTACCGTCCGTTCTAGTGTCATAGACATACCAACAGCATATTTTTTTTTACATGTTTTTAATTTTATTTTTATCGATAGTAATATCGATGCCGTTACATCATTGACGTAAGGGAAACTAGTGACTACCTTATAAATTACGAAACAAAATTTGTATACTTATTTCTTTCTTACACATTTACAACTGTATAAGTCAAAATAGTACGAACTAACGTATTGTGTTGTTATTTTAGCACTCCTTCTATAGCTTTAGTTATTGTTCTGAGGTGCAGCCTGTCGTAGCGACAGCGGAGTCAGCGCAGCAGAATTGACATTAGGTCACACGTTACGCTTACCTGGTGATTTTTATACCGATTGCGTTAATGCAGAAACGTCAGACGAAACGTATGTAAGCAAATTGCGTAAAATTATACAGAGTTGTCGGCCACAGTCACGAGAAAATAGCGATTGTAGAAAAAATTTTGTACATAAACATTTAAAGTCATGTAGTTTTTGTGCGTAATGATTTAGTGCAGAAGCCACTAACGCCGGCTTATAGTGGACCTTATTTGGTAATTAAAAGGTCAACAAAACATATGATTGTTAAAATAGGGAACCGACAATCGACGATCTCTATAGATAGAGTTTAACCCGCGTATTGCCTAAAGGAATCTGTAACAGATTATTACGAGGAAGCAGAAATAAACAATATAATATTGGTACGAGTATCAGCGTAGGACGTCAGATAAAAGATAATTCGGTACCAGTGGGCCAAGAATCGCTGCCGCCTAAGACTTTCTCCACGCGTAGTGGTCGTGCAGTTAAGCAACTGGTGCGTTTCTTAGTTCCGTGATCTAGATCGTTTTATATCGAACAATATTTATCATAGCTTATGTAACGGGTGTCCAGTGGCAGATTTCAAAGTTTGAGCGAACATAGTTTCTGAACGCAACACGATAGGGGGGCGCGGGGGACGTCATTAGAAGCGCAAGAGGTGCGGATGTTTTAGTTGCCATGGAACAGTGGACTGGAGCGCATCGCGCTTTTGCCATCGAGGCGTACATTTCGAGTGGATTTTCGCTGTCTGTAGCACGCCGTCGATTTAATAATCGTTTCGGTATTCGTCGATTACGTGATGGACCATCGATCAACCTCATTCAATCATGGGTAGCAAGGTTCAGAGCTACAGGATCAACATTAAATAGACCCAGGCCAGGACCTACACCATCAGTAGCCACGGATGAAAATGTTGATCGTGTTATGGTTTCTGTCGTTGAAAATCCCCGTTTATCACTGCGTGCACGTTCATCGATATTGGGAATTACGAAATCAACTTTACAGGTAATCATGCGAAAAACACTCAAGTTCCATCCATATAAAATTCAAATCGTACAAGATTTACACGATTCTGACTTTGCATTAAGAAAAACTTACGCGGAGGTGATGTTGTTGAGATTTCGTACTGCTACTCGGATGGGCAACATATTCTTTAGTGACGAAGCTCACTTTCACATCGGAGGATATGTAAATAAGCAGAATTTCCGTTACTGGGATCTTCACAACCCAAGACAAATGCATCAAGAGCCTTTACATAAGCCTAAAGTAACAGTCTGGTGTGCCATGTCTGCATCTGCAATCATAGGGCCCTATTTCTTTGAAAATCAACGTGGCCAAACTGTAACTGTGAATTCGGAGAGATATACCCAGATGTTAAGTGACTTTTTTAGACTAGAACTACAGAATAGTCCATCCTTCAACCGAAACACATGGTTCCAGCAGGACGGAGCCACAGCTCGAAACGGTACCATTCCGTGGCCACCTAGATCACCCGATTTAAGCCCATGTGATTTTTTCTTATGGGGATACCTAAAATCTGTTGTTTACAAAACCAATCCGAGCACTGTGACACAACTTAAAGAAAATATTCGGGCCGAAGTCAGCAGGATTCCCCAGTCGCTCTGTAAACGCGTTTATGAAAACATGCGTGCTAGACTGGAAGAGTGTGTCAGACTCGATGGCCGCCATTTGGAGAACGTGGTTTTTAAAAAATGAAATCCGCACTTGTTGTTTTAAAATTAAAATAAACTTGCTTTATATCAGAAGTGTAGTTTTTTTTTTACAGTTTTTTAAACATTGAAATCTGCCACTGGACACCCTGTATTTCGACGTTCTTATTATTTTTAATAGCAGAGCAGCCGGTCAGCTATCTAGACTTGTTTCCTTAAGTCATTTAGGAGCAGAATGGGTAAAAGTTAAAGGTAGGAAGAAGAAATAATAATAGCTCAAAATGGCGCGAATAATGATAGCACCAGTGACGTAGTAATGCGATTTAAACTATATGGAGCAATTTTTTTCGCAATGTTTATAATGGGGGCGTTAATGTTCGTATTCTTTTGCATTAAAAAATGCCGTAGTAACTCTCGTAAGTGGATGGATAACAGGATCAGGGCCATGTGGAGAACAGCCGAAAGTGCAAACGGTTCAGTACAGTCCCCGCAGCAGGTAGTGTACTCATGCGGGTAAAGTAGGGGAGGAGCTAGCAGGCTATTGTCGCGAGACGGGGCTAGGGGGTCTTAAGAAATGATCTTTTTATTATTGCAGACCCGCCTCTCGGACAATATACCATTAACGTTTATTTTTATTGTTTTTACCTCAAGCCGGTCCCTTGAAAAAACAGGGCCCGCAAATGTAAATTAAATTAATTTAGTATATTCATAGAGTAAATAGCAATATGTGTTAATATTTTTGTTTCAAATATTTTTTCTTGGGAAATTAAATAGTTTATTTCATAGTTGTACGAAATACATAATAGTAAGAGATCAAGTAAAAAACAAATACTAAGCTCTCCAAAATCTTTAATTAAGAAAACTTCGCCTTAACATGCGCTAAAAATAGATTGTAGTGTCGTCGCCTTAAGCGTTGGTATCCGATACGTCGGATTAACCTATAATGTAAACAAACGTAGAGACATAGAGTCAGCAACTGTTGCGAATCGTCGTCACCTTGTGCATGTTTGTAATAACTAAACTTCAGATAATTATTGAAGTAGAAATTGCTTGAGATTTTCATATTTTAAAAAATTAAATGTCTCTCTTATGTTTCCCATAAGAGAGACATATTGTAAATGCGTAGAATAATAATTGAGTAAATAAGATTATTTTTTGTAACTTCCAAAAATGTTTTAAATTGTGTAACATTTTTTTCAAAAAGAGGGGGTGTGATGTAGCTACCATATAATGTTGCAATTGTCAATTGAGCAAATTCCAAGACGTCCGTAATAGTGGCTCGGCTCGCCAGTCGTCTACAGAACTCCCGCCGCGTTAGGTCATATATATTTTAGTCTAAAAACTGTAAAGTTTTCCACACTGTAATTTCTTGTGTACTTATAATAAACACATTATACAGTTATCCATCTATTATTTGGTTCATCATAAATTAGGGTCAAACGAACACTAAACTGGTGACCCCGACGTAGGCGGCTCACATTTCGCGGACCTAGCGAGAGCGTTTTAACGAAATAATTAGAGCCAGATAGTGAGTCACGTTTTGTTTGTGTTAAGTGATAAAATGTTCCCTACACAAAGTCCTGGAGCGGGAAAGAGCCCGGCACCGGTCGGAAAACTGGAAGCTGTAGCGGAAGTAGGCCCCAGCGACGTGTCCATAGTCACGTCATGGTGAAATGCTCAAAGCAATAAAAGCGACGCCAACTTCATCACCGGCATTGAATGAACCACAAATGTTGTGTTTTTTAGAGGTATTTTGCCGTCTCTCGATGATTTTGACAATGAAGAATTATAAGAATTTCAAGTTCGTATGTTGAGTTTGATTAAACAGATGAAACAAGAAAAAAAGAAAAGCAACAACATCCCACTGCTTCTCGACACTCTTCATTACCAACATTCACTTCCTTCAACGTCATCTGCCTCAACGCAACAGCAAATACTGAATTTATTAGGTATTCATCCAACGACTTCCCACCGCGTATTACAAAAAATAGAAAACACACAAACGTATGAAGCGTCATCACCATATTCTTCCAGTAATGAAACTTTCGAGTATACAGAGGACGCCGACATTGATTTCGGAATACTTAATTGGGAGGATTGGCGTGATCACTTTGCTTATTATTACGCGGGATTGGCCCGCATGCGTAGCACCCGCAAAGACTAATTTCATATGTGTATCTATTGTAAAGCGTGATAAACGCACGCGGGACGCGGGGCGCGATGCGGGGCATCCGTATGCGTGAGCGTGCTTACAACTTCAGTGTCCATTTTAGAGTCGGACAGGGCGCACGCGCCGTATTGTACTACTAAAATGAAAATCGACACGGAGATAGTAATAATTGAAGTTCATCTGCGGCCCGTGTTGTGGGATAAACGCGATGATTTATACAAAAACAGGGATGCGAGAGAGGCTGCATGGAGAGAAATTTTGAAGGAATTGGCTCCTAACTACGAAAATTTAAGCGAAGAGGAAAGAAGAGAGGCGGGTATGTGTTTGTTTCATTATTTTATTTCTACAAGCATAACTATTTAATACACAAATAACAACTAAAATCTGCTAACAACCTTTTGAGTATATTAATTAATAATATGTATATCGGTGTTGCCAGGAGACTTTTCCTTCATTGATAAAGTAATCTGCAAATATTACGCGACAGATTTTCTCTGCATATAAGTTACTTTAAATGTGATTATGAACTAGCCACCATTAAAGCGGTAAAAGCAGTTTTTCAAAATGTTTTAGTAAAAGGTTGTTACTACCACTATGTTAAAGCCGTATGGAAAAAATCTAAACAGTTAGGTTTAACCGCTGATAATGAAGGCAAAAATATTACCAGGCGTTGTTCACGCCTTGCGCTTTTGCCGCCTATTTTAATTCCTGAAGCTTTTTTAACAATTTTTGGTGAAACATCTAATACTGAGTCTATTACCAATTTTCGTAATTATATGACCAATGAGCGGTTTAATAATAGTAGTTTATGATACTGTTGCATAATAAGGGTTCTTATAACATGTGTGTTTTAAAAAAACGAGCCGTAGGCGAGTTTTTTTATAGAATCACACGAGTGTTATAAGACCAAGTTATGTACAGTGTCATACACTACTTTATCTACTCTCATATTATAATACGTAAAACAATATTGCAAATAAAACGCTGAATATAACAACAAATTTATTTTTACTTGTAATAATTATTGATGTTCTGAATATTACAATTATGAAACTGAATTTGAACCGGACAGGAAGCGTTATTGGAGGTACTCAGAGAGGGTATGTTAATGTTGACCTCATTTCTGTTATTTTCAATACTGTTAAGTATTGAATTGGATACAGCGATCTTGTTAGTCATTGAATCATCTAGATAGCCTTCTGCAACTGTCGTTGACTTCCAGCCACCGTGTCGCTTTAGTGCCGTTATATCTCCACCAGCGTCAACTAGCAAGGTCGCAGATGTTCGGCGAAAGCAGTGTCCTGTGTACAATTCGGGGTCGGTAAGTTGAAGATAGCTGGCAATAACTTTGCCTGAAGCTCCAAATTTGTTAATGCCAACTCTCTGCGTCGTGCATTTTCCGGCAATATAGTTTAGAAAAAAACTGGGATTGCTGCACTCAGTTGGTCGTAGCTCTATGTATTTTTTGCATTGTTCATAATATTTCCCAGTAACGGTAAAAGAGCGGTCCGTATTGGTTTTAGTTTTACTTATTTTGATCAATAGTGTAGTTTCGAAGACTTCAACGTCTTTGAATTGTATGTTGTATAACTCTTGCCGTCGGCAAGCACCCATTATACCAAAAATTAATGCAATCTGTAACAACTCATATATATATATATATATATATATATATATATATATATATTACGGTAAATTAACTCAACATTAACAAAAAAAATGTACATGGTTAACTGATAAACAACTAAAATACCTTTGTGAAGAGATATAATGTGTCTGGGGCTTCATTTAAGAACTTATTTATCTGCTCTACTGTAAAAGTCTTGGATTTTTTCCCTTTATATCCTTGTGAGTTTCGTTTCAAAAATGCAATCAGCTTGCTATATTTAGTTATGTCAACTTCGTTGTAAATATTGAGTGTACTTTTAATCATGGAGTATTTAACCCACATACTTGACACTTTATATTTTTCAGATAACTCTTGAAAGTACGCTAACAACACATTTTCAGAAAATGATGTAGCATTTTTATTCATTTTCCATTCCATGAATTCGTGGTAACATTTATTATAATTGCTCCTAGATTTCGCCGGCAACAGGTTCATGGTCATGTTTGACGCAGCTTCCAGAATGTCAGGTGGTGTACAATCACCACTATCCCCGCTTTCAGACATGTTTTTACACAAAAACTTATGTATTTTACAGACAAAACCAAACTTTGTTTAAATATTGAAAAAAAATTTTAAATGTCAAATGTTGGCGCCAAGGTGCAAACATCGATTGCGCATGCGTGTTGCGTCCTCGCGGACTCGTTCATTAAAACCTTTTTAAAGTAGAGGTTCAACCTCCTTGCTCCAGCTGGAGGTTGTATAGGTGTATCGTTATGATTAAAAAGTTATATTATGTTACAGGTGTCCATACAAGACCTGTATCGTAATGAAACTTTTTTTTTATTATTTTTGGCCTGTGCGTAATGTTTGTCATAAGCATTTTGTTTTCAGTTTTAGAATCTTTGTATTATAGTATCAGAGTAGATAAAATAACTTTTGACATATTTAGTTGCTACAAAGAGACATTTAGAACAACTAATAATGTATAAGGCTGGCACAGACGAATGAATAATCGAATTCCCAAGTATTCCCAAATTCCCAGTTATAATTATTTTATAACATAATTAAAAAAGAGGCATTTTATCAAGACATAAAACTGAAGAATAGCGAGTACCACAATCCTACAAAAAACGAAGTAATGCAGAAATAGAGAAAAACATTAAAATAGACCGAATTATAACAGATGGATTGAAGAGCAACAGCAACGTAGAAAAAATATTAGATACACTATGTAATGCTTTAGATTAATAAAATTTTAAACTAGTTTTTTATGACATTTCTTCTTCATTGTACTTTTGTGACAACATCATGACAGTACGTCGAGTTGAAAATCTGTCGAGTTGAAAATCCGACGAGTTGGAAAAAAAGCCATTTTCCGACTGGCACAATTTACTGTTGCCAGGACACCAGTGCCGTTCACACTTCCTGCGTAGTCCAACAATGGCTCCGTGATCAGCCAAACATACAACCAATACCATGGCCTGCAAAGAGTCCAGACTTCAACCCAATTGAGAATCTTTGGAGTCAAATGGTTCTCAATTAGGATGTATCAGAAGTGCACAACGTCGAAAACTTATGGCAAACAGCCATACAATCATGGGAGTCAATGAGGGGGATCCACGAGATATGTGCTTCAACATGGTTAGTGGAATGAAAAATAAATTGTATGCTGTATCTGATAACGATATGCTTTACAGGCTATAGTATTGATTGGTTAGATTGTTGTTTTTACATATTTCTATATAACGTTTTAAGATTATATTTGATGTTTAATTGTTATTCACGATTTTACTTTATATTTGCTTGTTCAATTGTTTTAGATGTTTTTTATATAGGTTTTGAGTTATATTTTATTAATATTGATTGCTTTTATTAAAGTTTTAAGACTGATTTATCATTATATAGAAAATTCTTTTTAGGTGATTTTACATTTATCGTAGCCGTAGAGTGAAAATCTCTGTCATACCTACTACAGATAGGTACGGCATAATGTTCAATTCAGATATTGCTTTTCATTTCTTCCTGGTAAAGGTGTTCCTAATCCTGAGCAAATTTTGTATTATGTTACGCAGTGCTTTCTTTAACTTTTTCACTTATTGATATCTTTTCCCAATCGAAATCATAAAATTGTTAAGGAAACTAATATTATCTTTAGCCAGCCTTGAATTTTTGCCATGAAAGGACAATGCCGATTTGTGACCGGAAATGAGCAAGAATGAAATTATTACTAATTCAATTTAAAAATAAAAATACAATTTTTAAAGTATAGAACTAATCTAAAAGCAGATTAGGAATCTAAAAACCAATAAAAAGTTGTGTGTTTACTAAGCACTTCCCTGTGATATTGCTTTACTGCGCCATGGCTTTGGATATCAGCATTTTGGCCATCCTTTATTTTTGATTAATATATTTACATACTTAAACAAACTTTTAAATAAATATATGAGAAATATATGCATATATTAATAGCCTTAATATGTTACTTTTTCCTTTTATAAGGAAATAATATATTATCATTTCACCGTTTGAGACCAATAGCGCTATGAGCCAAACGACATTATTTATTAAAAAAAAAGTGACGTATGGTTAGCGTCATTGAAAGTGTTGTATACTGTTATTGTTGTATAATATTGTACTATTACTTTACTAATATTGAAATTGTCCATCTGTAGCTAATATAGCTCGCTAACAGAGTTTTTATATTTACAGTATGTGGAAAACAGTGTTTTATTCGATTCTTTTACATGATCAGTATGAGTTGAGAGCGAAATAATAGGCAAAATACTAATTCAAGTATTATAAAATAGGTATTGAATGTAAGGGTATGTTTTCAGAAAAGTTTGTTTTTCTCCATTACAAATCTGAAAATTAAACTGAAACGAACGAATCCTTAATCTAGAAGGCTTTAGCTACTTATATTTGTTTGTATCGTGTCTGTTCGTTTCCGGTCACAAGTCCATACATAAATCGGCATTGTCCTTTAACGGTAGTTTAACAATGATAATTATTATACTGGCGAGCCTATTTAGAATTTTTGATTAAGTATAGAATGTAAGCAATTGTGATAATAAATGTTTATATTGTTACGTAAAAAATTTTTCAATTACTTTACCTACATTTGATATAACTTTGCTCCCACAAAATCTGTTTCGCTTTATTCTATGGGAACCAATTGAAAATCTTACCCCCGACATTATCAATTCATATTGGTGCGTGACTGAGAAGAAATAACAAAAATATGTATATCTCACACTCTCACACGTTTCTTCTCACGCGAGCGTCTCCTAACAGTTCAAAGTCCAATCAGTCTAGCTTGAAGTGTCCAAGGATGTACATCAAAAATAAAAAGATTAATGAGAGTATGGTACAGTTTAGAAGTCAGTTAGTGGAGTATTTAGTTGATGCGGGAACAGATAAGGCCGCACATACCATAAATAATGGGATTTAAAATAAACTTAATACAAAAATAGAACACTTGGTTTTCGAAACGACTGCTGCGGTGGGCAAAATTGTAATATTAAAATAGTCGTAATGCTAAAGGTTATTCTTAATCATCACCACGCTTTAAAATCAATAATACTAAAATATTTAGAGTCAGGACATACATTTTTACCTAATGACATGGTTTTTTCGAAAATTGGAACGCAGTTAAAATATCATGAAAGGATTTACACAGTAGAATAATATATTTCAGTTATAAAAAATAGTAAGAAGAAAAACCCGATCCGATCAAAAAAGAAGACTTCCTGAGCTCAAAAAAACTAGAAAAGTAAATAGTAAATAGAAAAATATCTATGAATAAGGCGAAAGTGAACTGATTACAAACCAAATAAATTTTAATGAAAAAAGAAGACACATACACACTATATTGATGAGGAAACAAAACGATGACCAATATCAAGAGTTGAACATAGAAAAGAAACTTAAGGGGAAATCTTTACAAATAACTGAAAATGATTTCACTTTACAAATGGAAAAGTCCTCAGGCAAACTTGGATGACTTGTAATCACTCTTTGAGTTTATCCCTGAAGATTGTCTAGAAGTCCCTTCGAGGTAACGCTAGCTTTCAAGATGATATTGACGGTATTAGGGGTGAGCCGGATTATAATACTGAAATTGAAACACAAGAAGAAGAAACTTAAAACATAGATACATTTAAAATATTTAATCATCTACTGCTCAAATTGTTTTATTGATTTTCTGATCTCATGTTTAGAAATAAGAATTTTTATGCTGTAAACTATAATGACAAGTTGTAAGAAATGTAAATAAATAACATTTATATTTAAGCTTTAATAATTAACACGTTCTTTGCCGGTAGTTAAGATAAAAAAGAAAAATCTTTTTGGTAGAAATATAAGCGGCAGATCAAAATAAACATTTCTACATTGGAAGTGTTTTGATCAGCAACTGGGTTCCGTAGGTATTTAAAAAAAAACTTCTTCGTCATAATTGACCTACGCGGCGCTGTAATACCTAAAAGTGTATATTCGTTATGGAGGCGCCGAGTAGGGCACGCCTCTGGTCACCCCCACACCTCAGTCATCCGTAAGTGCTTGCGTTTAAAATTTAAAAAAATATTAAGCCCTAAAGGAAACCGTATGTGTCGATGAAAGCCAACTATTGTAGTGTAATTAGTGCGGTAAACTACATAAAAACTAGGCCTCTAAAGGTCAGTCTTTTTAAAAAACTATGCATAGATATGGGAGCTGAACATACGGCCTTGCTTGGCATTCACGATGGCTTTCAGGTGGAAATGTTTTATTTCGTGTGTTTAAATTACGCGAAGAAATTTGCACTTTTTTACAACAAGAACGTCAAGAAAATGCCAAATATTTTACTGAAACTGATTTTTTGCTAAAGCTAGCATATTTATGCGATGTGTTTGAGAAATTAAACAATTTAAATCTGTCTTTGCAAGGCAACAACACGCACATTCTGAAACTTTCGGAGAAGATTGCGACGTTTAGAAAGAAACTGCAGTTGTGGATAACAAAATTAAAAGATGGAGGCGGTCAAGATTGCTTCCCGCGATTGTATAATTATGTGGCATCAATTGAACTGGTTGTTTCACAAGACCTGCTCGTCCTTTTCACGGAATACGTAGCGAAGCTCTCCGAACCCTTTCCATGCAGTCCACAAGGATTTACATCACAAGATGAAGAGAGTCTCATTGAACTTTCTTGCGACAGCAGCCTTAAAACAAGATTCTCGAGTGTCGATTTGGTGGAGTTTTGGTTATCGATCCAAAATGAATATACAAATTTAACTTCCAAAGCATTACAAATTTTCATTCCGTTTGCAACATTGTATCTATGTGAAGCCGGGTTTTCAGCTGTAGCTGTGATAAAGAACAAATTGAAAAACTGTGCGGAGATCACCAAGCTCACCTGTTGCACCTGTTTTCGCGCCTACTACCTACCACCTGATGAATATAAAAAAGTAAGAGCTGAACTTCAGCGTATGCAGGACATGGTTATATGCAGACCCTCTAAAAGTAATGGGGCTAGTCCTTTACACGTAGTTGATAAAAAGAATGGTGACATAAGACCATGCGGAGATTACCACCAGCTTAATACTATCATTAAGCCAGACCGGTATCTTGTACCACGGATTCAAGACTGCACTTATCTCTTAGCAGGAAAAACTATATTTTCACGAGTTGACCTTTAACGCGCTTACTTTAATGTACCCATAGCTGAAAGCGAAATTGAGAAAACAGCAATCACGACGTCATTTGGACTTAATGAATCCGTTAGAATGAGCTTTGATTTAAAAAATGCCGCTCAGACCTTTCAGCGTTTTCTCAATGACGTCGTAATACGA
Organism: Calamotropha paludella; assembly: GCA_927399485.1. NCBI lineage: Eukaryota > Metazoa > Arthropoda > Insecta > Lepidoptera > Crambidae > Calamotropha > Calamotropha paludella. Next base: position 4,587,990 of record OV656822.1, read on the forward strand.
GATTTAGATTTTATTTTTATTTACATTGATGACGTCATAATTGCATCAACTTCAGATAAAATGCTCCGCAACACCTTAGGCAAGTTTTTCAACGGTTTAATGATCACGGCATTATGATAAATTTATCTAAATGTGATTTCGGCCAAACAGAACTGAATTTTTTGGGATATTGTATCACACGAGAAGGATTGAGACCATTGGCGGAACAGGTAAGTCATTTCCAAGCCCCAAAACTGTTAACGAATTACGCAGATTTCTTGGTATGATTAATTTTTATAAGAATCATCTTCCTATCACCAAGAATCATCAAAGTATCAGAAATTCACCAAAAGTTAAAAGCAAAACGCGAAAAGATTGACAATAGTTTGATTTCATGAACAGACGAGTGTATTGAGGCATTTGAACAAAGTAAACTAAGCTTACAAAGCGCAGTTTTTCATTTCCATCTGCAGTAGCAAACTTATGCCTTATGACGGATTGTTCGAACACTTGCGCCGGTGCGGTACTCCAACAGAAAGATAAAGATATTTGGAAACCCTTAGATTTTTTTTTCGAAAATGTTAAGTGACGCCCAACAACGTTATAGCACTTACGACCGAGAGCTTTTGGCAATTTATATGGCTATAAAGCATTTCAGGCACTTAATAGAAGGCAGACCACTCACTATTTATACAGATCACAAGCCTTTAGTACACGCCTTGATGAAAAATACGTTCGGAAAAAATTATACTCCTAGGCGCATAGGCGCGCGAAAGATAACATTGTTTATTTATTTATGAATAGGACAACTTACAAAACATACACAAAGGAGAAAATGATACAGTTTCTGGTGTGGCTCGAGCTATAGTGCTGTTTCTATTACAAGATGCCACGGCAAGCAATATAGGTTATAAGGTATACAAACAACGTTAATAGAGGGTAAATTTAACTAAAATAATTGAACTCTCTAGAATTGCATCTATCGACATTCCGTCACCCATCGACTACGAAAATTTGGCGAAAACAAGAAAATGATCCCGAACCCAAGAGTCTGATGCAATCCAGTTCATTAAACTTTAAACAATTATTCATACCTAATTGCGTCATACCAATATATTGTGAAGTGTCGAAAAATAGAGCAGGATCATTTTTGCCGGAGAAGTTTCGCGTGATAGCCTACAAAGCCTTACACGATATTAATCATCCGAGCATTAGAACAACACGTAAGATGATCGCTGACAGATATACAGGGGTCCGCACTCGCAATGTTACCAACTTTTAGTTGCTACAGCAACCAAACTGTTTAAAATATGGCGCCCATTTTTTCACAGTCGTAAGTCTATTGTATTGTTTATAAACTTACAAAAGCTTATTATTTTTCGTCGCTGTTAAAGAGATAACCAGTCAAACGCAACTATGTCATGGCTTTGTATTTGGCTGGAAAATCGCAACCAGCCATTGTTAAAGAGCTACGACATTTACATCTAAACAAAATGTTTGTGTATCGGACCATCACGCATTACAATAATACGGGTAGCATCAAAAAACGCCATGGAGGTGGTATTTTCTACAACAGCAACATCATCAAAAATGGTTCAAAATGTAAAGGTTAGAATTGAACGAAATCCACGACAAAGCGCAGTTAAATTGGCGAAAAGTCTTAATGTTTCTTCCCGGAGCATAGGGCGCAATTTAAAAAAAAAAACTACAACTGAAGCCCTACAAAATACAAAAAGTGCAAACTTGACACTTGCACAAAGGCAGTTCGCCTAGAAAGCGCTAAGGAGTTAAAGCACTTGCACGTTCGTAGCGAGCTTGAAAATTTGGCACTTTCCGATGAAAAAAATTTTACGGTTCAGCAATATGTGAACAAACAAAATATCGCGTGTGGTTAAAGTGTAAATCAAACGACAATTTAGACCAACGAATTGCTCTGCGAAAGCAAGCACCAGCATCAGTGATGGTTTGGGCCGCGGTAACTGCTACGGGACGTTCACCTCTCGTTTTTATAGAACAGGGTGTAAAGATAAACCAGCAAATCTATCGTAAAAAGATTTTCAACGATGCTTTGTTACCGTGGGCACGTAAGCAGTTCGGTAGAAACCGATTCAACAAGACTCGGCACCATCCCACAAAGCCAGTGAAACCCAAATGAAGGGCACTGGGGAAAAACGACTTCAGTCCACTTTTACAACAAAACGTGTATGAGGTGCCATCTAGTAGCACTGTGGAAGTATTATAATGTGACTGAATCGAAAAGTGGAAAGAGTGACTAGAGTCCATAGAAATAAGCGTAAGAACATCCGCCCTGCTGGGGAAAAACGACGTGAGTCCGAGCGCGCCTTGGGAAAAACGGCTTCAGTCCGTTTGTACCACTCTCCTTTGTGTGCAACACTGATCGGCGATTGCATCACTCAACCTATTCTTATCAGTTTTCTTGTGTTTTGTTTTGGTTCATACCTCGTATCAAATCACTCTCTCCTGAAACTGTTTTTCAAACGTGTGTGATTCTGTAATATTGCAGTGAAATGGACAGTGATTTTTCTGTGTCCAGTGAAGAAGAGGCAGGACCGTCAACGTCGAGCAGAGAAACGAAAAAAAAGCAAAAAACAGGTAGGGTTCGAGATGTAATGAAAACCTTGCGAGCTACCACCCACGAACTTGGGCCTGACTGCCTGTGTAAACGATTCCACTGTTTTACTTCGATTAGTGAGCCAGAACGGCGAAGAATAATAGCAGAATTCAACGATTTGGGGGACACCAATGCTCAAAATTCTTACCTTGCTGGTCTCATTACTGTTCTCCCGGTCATGCGTCGGCGTCCACGAAAGAATGAAGAAGAGGCACGAATTAATACAGCTTCATTTAGCTATCGAGTTAGGACTAGGGGAAATGAAGAAATCCGCGATCTAACAGTTTGTTTAAAGGCTTTCATATCCTTGCATGGAATTACAGATCGACGAGTTAGGTATGTGAGAGATTCCCTTGTTTCTGAAGGAAAATCGCCAATTGACAAACGCGGAAAACATAAAGTGCGTCCACATAAACTGAGCGATGAGACCAAGGGAAAAGTGATCCACTTCATCAAAAGTCTGAAGGGTCGTAAATCCCATTATTCGTTGAAGGATTCGAGGAAACTATATTTACCTGATACACTAAATATATCTAAGCTACACAGAATGTATATTGAGCAGAACCCCGATCATGAATTGCAATATGAATCGTTTCGCTGCATATTTGAAAATAATTTCATCATTTCATTTGGGTATCCGCGCAAGGATACATGCAGCACCTGCGATACCTTGAAGGCTGACATTTTCTCTCTAACTGAGAAATCGAAATCAAATTTGGATGATCCCGTCAGAGAGAAGGCACAGAAAGAGCTAGACAGTAAGCTACGAGAAAAAGAACTTCATCTGAGGAAAAGTGAGCGCTTTTATCAGCTGAAGAGATCCTATGGCAAACGCTCTATGAAATCCAAAACCATGGAAGCAATAACAATGGACTACCAAAAGAACCTACCCACACCTAACATTACAACAAACGACGTATATTATAAACGTCAACTGAATTTTATTAGCTTCAATATCCACGTTTTATCGAGTTCGCAAGCCGTATTCTACACTTACGACGAATCTATTGCTCGAAAAGGAGCTGACGACGTTTGTTCAATGATGCACCACTTCTTTTGCCACATTTTGCCAATGGAGGTCAGGGAGCTGGCAATTTTTTGTGATTCATGTTCTGGACAGAACAAGAACTTCACTGTTATTCGATTTTTACACTATATGGTCGTGCATGAGAAACGATTCGAAACAGTGAAAGTTATATTTCCGATACGTGGGCATTCCTATCTGGAATGCGATCGCAACATGAGTCTCATTAATCAAAAAACGTATACAGAGACGCCAGATGACTGGAGGGAAGAATTCAAAAGCTGTCGAGTGAAACCAAACCCATTCCAAGTAATCGACTGTGGTCAAAATTTTGAATTTCTAAATTGGACTGCCTTTCTTTCTCCACTGTATGCTGCAAAATGCCCCTTCCCTACCCGGCCGGTCAGAATGCTCAAAGTTGAAAATGAAAACCCCAGTAAGATTTTCCACAAGGCAACATTCTCAGGCATGTACCAACAATCGCCGTTATTTGCGAAAAAGTCAACAAAAAACGCATCAAGAAAGAGATAGCCAAACAACGCGGTGATGTTGACCAAATTGTACCCTGGTCAGATCCCTATCAAGAAGGCAAAGTGGGACGATTTACAATCGCTTACAACATTCCTTGTAAGACCAGAAGCCAAGGACTTCTACAGACGCTTGACCTACATCAACCAACAAGAAAGTGAGGACGAATATGTAGATAATCCACCGATTGACGCCTAATGCCAGGGAAAAGTGACATCAGTCCGTATATTACTGGTAATTTTTTAAAATGATTGTGGAAAACCTCATTAAAAACTTATTTTTTACTTGTTACATGTTTTAATAAACATATTTCTGATCAAATGCTGATTTTTGCATATTTTTTTCATGTGGCTGAAGTATTGCTTTTAGTTGGGAAACTTTGAATTTGATTTTTCTCAAATTCTGTCTGACGGGACTGAAGTCGTTCTTCCCCAGCGCCCTTCAAATTTTTTTGCAAGAAAAAGTTCTTTTTCCATGTGGTCAATCCTGGAGGCCAAAGTGTCAGTAAAAAAAATGAGACGGTCGACGCCTTAAAGATTGCTCTTCGCCGAGAATGGAACAAAAAACTAGCAGACCACATTCGTGCAGCGTGTGAGGCCTTCTCGGACAGACTCGATGCTGTTATCCGCGCTAAAGGTGGCCACATCGAGTTATAACTTTTTCTTTTTAATTTTAAACGTTTTTTTTATATACTGAAGTTTTTAAATAAAAAAAACAATTGTCAAAATTACAGCATTTTGAATTGGAAACACTTCGAGTTCCGACCCCAGTATATGGAAAGGTATGAACAAACAAGTCACCGAATGGGCAAAATCATGTATGAGTTGTCAAGCATCCAAAGTTCAACGACACACAGTTTCACCATTTCAGAATTTCACACATAGTAATCGATTATTACACCAGAAAAACAACGCGAGCTATGTCATATACACAAGAAGACATGGAAACAGCTCTACAAAAAATTAAAAATAAAGAACTTACGTACGCGGCTGCTTCACGAATGTACTGTATTCCAACATCCACTCTCAATGACAGCTTGATTGTGAAAAAAATCTACCTATTCCAAAGTTACCGGATCAAATTACTTACTACAGTCGTCAGCTTTACCTGTATAACTTTACAATGGTCGAAGGATCCTCTAATCAACCAATGACCAAGGATAACATATTTGCATATTGTTGCACAGAAGATGAATTCCATAAAGACTCTAACTTAATCTCCTCAGCTATTTACCACAGACTTAATGCAACAGATAAAACTGGCATTAATAAAATACGCTTAGTAGCTGATGGTTGCGGAGGACAAAACAAAAATTCTATTGTTATTGCGGCATGCTCTAAGTGGCTATTATCTTGCTCAACTATAAAAAACATGGAAATTGTTTTCCCGGTAACAGGGACATGCCACCAGATTTGGCGTAATTGAAAAAAAAAAACAGGAAATAATATTACACCCGGACGAGTTAAAAGAGGTCATATCTCAAACTTCAACAGTATTATTATTTGGGGATGACTGCCCTGTATATGATTAGAGAGAAGCAGCTCGAAATATATTGGCGCCGACTACTTTATGGAATGTTAAATTTAAAGATTGCAAAAGATTTATTTTGGTGCGATCTAAAAAACCAGGCAACATACTTGTGCCAGGTGAAACTTTGTATAAAAGCGACATTGGTACTGCTACTAATATTTGCAAACGGCAGAAAGTTATCTCAATGCTTAATCCCAAACAAATAAAAAAAACTATTGCACTTCATAAAAACAAATTTAAAGATATTAATAACCTTCTAAATAAACATTTTGGCAGGGACTGGCAGGAAATACTCACACTTCACTATTATAAGAATTTGATTTTAAACCAGGAGTCCTTAAACTTTACTCCTCCTCCTGAGGGCGAGTACTGCCATAAATCAGTCGAGGAAGTGAGTGTCTTGCGAATTTAGATCAGGCATTAAAGAATTTGTTTCTGTTTAATTAAGACTAATTCCTTTGAAATTGTGATTTGATATTTTTAAAGGAACGAGTCGGAGAAGGTTAATTTAATTATTCTGTACTGTCTTATTTTGTTATTTAATTTTGTTTTTGGTAATTTAGTATTTAAGAAGGAATGACTAACTAATTAATTAGATAGGTATTTACTCACATTCAAAAGGAGGAAAGTATGGAAGTATTCTAGCCGATTTTGAAAAAAACTCAAACTATAGACTGATTGTAATAAAAGATGACTGATTGTTGTTAGATGCGTATTAAAAGTTATTATTAAAAAAATATTTTGTATCATTGTCATTTAGCACAACCCTAATTCTGCATTAAATTAGTGAGAATAAAAAGAGGTAATCTTCATGATGCGTGGGGTCAAAGGCAGCCATCTCTATTAAAGTTGGTGTCACATGCGGCCACCTTTAAATGTTGGTATCAAAAGTGGCTATATTAATATTTGTTTTTAAAATAAATACGCTAAAATGCAAGTAAAAGTATATAAAGGGTGGTTAAATTTGAAGGGCCGCTGTTGAATGTGAACCACACCTAAACGTAAAGTTTTTTTCTGCATTTAATTTGACTTTTCTCAATTTCAGACTAACTCAATATGAACCATGGAAAAATACACAATCGAGCAACGCGTTAAAGTTATTCAGGCTTATTATGAAAATGGGCGTTCAAATCAAAATGCATATCGTGCACTTCGTGATTTTTTCGGTCATTTTAATCGTCCAAATGTGCGTACAATCGGAAAAATTGAGCAAACCAGGTCTGTAGGAGATGTGAAAACACCAGTGCATGCTCGTACTGCAGAAAATATTGCTGATGTTTGTGATAGTGTGGCTGAAGAGCCGTCCACCTGAATTCGTCGTCGTGCCCAACAATTGCACCTCTCACGCTCGTCGTTGATGAACATTATGCATAAAGACTTGCATTTACACGCTTACAAGGTGCAATTGACTCAAGAACTAAAGCCTCTTGATCATTTCAAACGTCGTCAATGGTCAGAATGGTGGCAAGAAATGGCAACAGTGGATGATCAATTTTCGAAGAAAATCATTTTCAGCGAAGAGGCACACTTTCACCTCAGTGGATTCGTTAAGAAGCAGAATTGCCGCATTTAGGCAACTGAGAATTCAAGAGTGATTGTCGAAAAACCAATGCACCCACAAAGAGTGACTGTTTGGTGCGATTTATAGGCTGGCGGCATCATCGGGCCGTATTTTTTTCCAAAATGAAGCCGGACACTGTGAATGGTGTTCGCTATCTCGAGATGGTAACGAACTTTTTATGGCCCGAATTGGAAGATACGGATGTGGACGATATATGGTTCCAACAGGACGGTGCCACATGCCACACTGCTAACGAAAGAATGGCTCTTTTGCGCGACAAATTCAATGGTCGTGTTATCTCACAACGTGGTGATGTTAATTGGCCGCCACGATCATGTGATTTGACACCGTTGGACTTCTTTCTTTGGGGTTATTTGAAAGAAAAGGTGCACGTCCGCACAGCCAGCAACAATTCAAGAGCTAAAGGATGAGATAATTCGGCACATGAACAGCATAGAACCTCAATTATGCCTCAGCGTCATCGAAAATTTGGAGCATCGGGTGCATGTGTGCCGCCGAGGTCGTGGCGGCCATTTGGCCGATATTTTGTTCCTTACATAATTGAACCATACCAAATTATCATAATAAAAAGAAATGACAATAATTTCCTAAATATTTTGTGTTTTATTCAAAATCAACATCGGCCCTTAAAATTTAACCACCCATTATTTATGTTCTAAAGTATCCTAAATCTTTAGTAGGTACTAACTATAATAATGGCCAGTAATGCAATATGACTTCTTTGTACTTTGCACAACGTTTTTTTCATTTACCCAAAAATTGCTGAAAATGAGATTGCCGCCATTGATTCTATACGGCTCAAATATCCACGCCATTCAGAAACGGAAAACCTGGAAAGTATTAGTTTTCAGCTTTTAAAAATTGCAACAATTTATCTGTTAAAAAGCCCCAAGCTGTCGAGTTCGCGAGAAAGAAAGCCGTAGACCGCTTCATTATCTATCCGTATTTCGAATTGCTACAACAAACAATTAAAGGATTAGGTCTACAAGACAAGCCATCGGTAATTTGGAATCTGGACGAACTAGTTTTTCTAAAGACCCATCTAAAACGAAAATAGTTGGCCGTAAAGGCCGCAGCAACTAGGACTATTGCTACTCCAGGCAAAGACAACACGACTGTCCTGCTAGCTGCCAGTGCTGTAGGAGAAAAAATTCCACGGCTCATTATTTTTAAGGGAAAAAATGTTTGGGATTCGTGGACTTCGCCTGATGCGTATCCCAGTACGACATATGCTGCCACGTCAAATGGGTGGATGTCTTTGAAAACTATTAGAAAAAAAAATTTAACTGCTGTTGGACATCAACGTCCTATTTTACTAAATACGATGGTCACTCAACTCATGTTGGACTTAACATAATTGAAGAAGCTCATAAAGAAAATGTTACTATCCTAAAATTACCAGCTCATACGAGTCATATGCTACAACCGTTAGACGTAGCTGTGACGAAATCTTTTAAGGATCGCTGGGATCCTTTACTGGTCAAGTGGCAAAGAATGATAATGGGGTTCCTCTCCCAAAAAGTGAATTTACTCTGCTGATTGGTTCTGTTTGGGCACAAATAGAACCTGAAGTACTACGTAGTGGGTTTCGAAAAGCTGGTATACATCCATATAATCCAGAAGCAATTGAAGAATGTCAATTTGATATTTTAAATTTAAGGCCAATGCCTTAATGGCCTTAATGGCCTTCAACTGCTTCCAATGAAGCAGTTGAAGAGTATACTGGGTGAACCTAGACGTCATCAGCATTAACTTTGATAAAAATGACTGACCAATCAATTTCTGTTAATAAAGAGTGTCTAAAGAAGAGTCCGGAAACTTTACTTTCATTAGTTCTACATTTTATAATGAAAAATATAGTTACTTTTGACTTTACAGAAAACGATGAAGAACGAATAATTAACAAAAATAAAGATCCCAATAATAATAAACAAGAATAGGCAAGGATAAACCAGGACGCAGAAGTCGTAATACACAATAGTAGCAATACTAATAACATACAAGAACACGAAAAAGTAGTTAACCTAATTGATTTTTTAGGAATTACTACTAAATAAAGTAAAACGAAGTGACATCACAAAAACAACGCAACAAAAAATAGTGCCCGGACCTGAAGTGATTACTCATTCTGATGTCATAATACGAAAAAGACTAGAGCAAATTAAAACTAAGCAAGAGAAACTCTATAAGCAAACAGAAGTGCAGACGTTACATTTTTGGGTCAAATTTCAAAAAAATATGCCAGTGTATTCCATTTGTCATGAATGCACCTGAACACGTTCCCATGTGCTTACAAAATCGAAAACCAGATGGTCGTAAGATTAAGATTTTGTCTAACATTCTCGTTGAACCGAGTACGTCGGTAATATGCAAAGTAAACAAGAGCAAGAATAAAAGTTTGATAACCCAGCCGCCTTACACAAAGATTAAAAGCAATAATGACGAAATCATTAAAGAAAATATAATACCACATCCGACACCCATGCTTTCTAATGGCAGTAAATTTACTAAACCACTAGGAAAAAAACGTCGCATGTCATCGGCTGGTAGTTCTACCACCAGTGTGATTCTATAAGCAGTCACAGTGATTCCGACATATTAGATGGTGCTACTGATGACGAAGGGGAGGAAGTCACAATCGAAAGCGACAAAGAACAATCAGTAACAACAATTACTCAGACCAATAATCAGGCGGAAAAAGAATCATCTGGTCATGTTGTTGATGATGAAATAAGTCATACAGATTCCATTGATAACGTGTATAGTATTAATGACCAAGTATTAGTACGATATTACATGAAAAATAAATGGATTTATTATTTAGGAATTATTGAAAACTATGCAAAGTCAAACTCATATTATAGTATTCGATTTTACAAAACAATAACAAAAAAAACAAAATTAATGTTCAGATTGACAAGGAAAGTTGAACGTGATGAGGTTCCCGAAATATTAATTATAAAAAAATTAAATTAGCAAAACTCCGAACTAAACCAAATGATTTTGTACTAATTAATGAAGATGATGCAGATTACTTTTGGAGGCAGTTACTGTTAATAATGCTGAAACAATAAAATTTTGGCGGGTTCTATTCTTAAATGTTTATTCTGTAGTGGTTTTGCTTGGTTTTAGATTAGAGTGCGGAAGTACTCCAATGTTTCGAGGGAGTGCTTGATTCCAAATATACAGTCAGTCAAGTAGCACATTTTTTAACAATTCCACATATCGTCCAGTTAAGCGAACACTTGCAACACAAAACTACACCAATTTTATATCACAAAATTCACTCAGAAATAATCTGCGAATAATTAAAATATGAACCTTAACTAACTCCGCAAAATGGCGCCAAACACTCCCTCACTGTCATAAGTAAAATAATAAATCTAAATAAATAGTCTGTTATTTATACATTACCTTGTCTTCTTATTCTATGTAAATGCCTATGTAATTCTAAGCGCACAAAACTAAAAGATCAACTTCGCTTTAAGGTTGACTACACCTTTCGGGGACAGTCATGCCGGACTTGCCCCTTTTCGCATTTTCTCCATATTGAATATATACCTTTATTGCAAAAGCTATCCAGTTTAACACAAATAAAGCTTGATGACGGACTTACCCCGAACTTAGGTTAAGTTCATCTATAAGAAACATTAAAAAAAAATGCATTTATTTCCATGATGAAACCGGTAAAACTTATTCGTATTGACCGCATTTGATAGAAAATAATATTGTATTTATGTAAATTAAATCAGGCTCGCAAAAAAGTATGCCGAACTTCCCCACCTTGACCTTATAGTGATTTATTAATGTTAATATGTTGATTTTTTAAATAACTTTAATTCTTTAATAAATAAATTTTTAAAATCCAATCTCTCTTTATATTTTTATGAAAATACCCCTCAATTCCTTTTCTAAGCTGGTGAACCACTTGGCGGTGAATTATGAAGTTTGTCTTTTTAAAAAAAAATCAAGAAGTTTGGAAGAAAACTAAAAGTTGCCTTAAAATAGAGTATTATTATGATCATACTACATAAACTTTCTGCTGGGACATTTGTATTTTCTCCTTCGAACTTGCCAACTGCACGAAGTTGACGCAAACAATTGAAATGATCCTACTTCTTTTTAAATGATAGTTGCAAATTGAGGTATCACAAGGCATAATAACAGAACATTTTTCACATATTCTTAATATACTCTCAGGAACAGGGTAATTTCCGTTTCAGAAGTATGTTTAATGTGTGGCTTTGAAACAACATAGGAGAGCAAGCATTACAATAATCCATCCATATTGTTGTCTGTTACTTCAGTGTTCACTTGATAATCCCAAGCTCCTTAGCATGCCAACCAAATGATATGATATAGCTATCATATCAGTAACCAGAACCTAAAAAGAGACACTTATAATTAAAACAATAGAAAAAGAAACAAAAGTCAAATATAACACTTTTGACTGTTAGTTTTTTTAATTACTGTTGTTTGACTGTTATTTTTTTATTATTTAGTCAACTTTAATTGGACTCATTTTTGCAAACGAGAACCAACCCACAGCAGGTTGGTTTCAAGAAAACGAGACTTTTGTAAACAGAGTGTGCAAAATGCATACATAGTATATTAATGAATGAATACTTGTTAACCTCATGTGGAATACTGTAGCCTATCTAAGAATATCAGATTTGTAAATGTTATAAATAATAAGTGTTTAGGTACCATGTTGTATAGTAGTTTTTTATAGTTTTTCAAAAGGTGGTCAGTGGGTTGGTTCCGCAAGTGACAGTGTTGTATCACTGTTGTTAGTCGGTAAAAAGAAACCATTTTTTATGAGAAGATAGAATGCGTGATTTGAGTGCCCTCTATGTACTAAACCCAATTTCACTCAAACTGTGGGTTGGTTCTTGTTTGCAAAAATGGATCCAATTGTAACTGAAAATGTAAAACAGCTATTTTCTTAGTTAGCATGTTAGTGAATAAAATGGATTCTAGTATGCTTTTAATGACCCTCACAAGAAGATTAATAATATTTAGTGTCTACAGAGTGCAGCTGTAATTCACAATTCCTGGAAATATTATGTCTGATGTCTCCTATGAAACCTTCTCATACACTAGTAATGGACTATGTCTAGACATATTTCTCTTTTATTTTTATTTTTTTTAATGACAAAAGTGTTTATTTTGCTCAGAAACATGGTAAAATATTAACAGATAGTGTATACTGTAATGTATAGCATGTTTTGCCAATTTCTGGGATGCAAATAATTATCATTTTAAATTAAATTAAAATGTCAAACAATAATAATAAAAAATTATACAATATCTATTTCCTGTCCAATAAATAAAAGTTAATGTCTCTATTCTCTTATTTCAACCTACATATCCAAATATTTACTTACAGAGTAGAAATTTTATGTAACAGCCACTACAAAAGCGATTTTTTAAATTAGTTATTCTCTAATGGAAGATTGCTTATAGAACATTATAGCAATGAATGCTGATTCAATAATTAATGTTTTATAAGTGCGGGGATTGCAAAGCAATATTTTGACATGACAACGTCTTATAAATTGGTTTGCCGGGTGACACTTCAAGAAACTGCGTTACGCTCCGCTCACGTTATGCGCTTACAATGAGAGCGAGTGAGAGGCACGCGTCCCTTCCACTCGGGCATGGTTAGCCCGCCTAAGAGCGAGAGAGACAGACATAAAAAGTGGAAGGGACGCGTGCCTATAAATTAATGTTTTAAATATAATTCTTTGTATAAATAAATGTTTTAAATTGTTACTATTATTTCATCCTTCTTCCTACTATACGAATGAATATTCACATTAAAATTATTTTACCACTCAAAGTCGTTGTCACGTAAAACTTTCGCCCGTATACCGACTTTACAGGCAACCAACCAGTTTTTTTGAGCAGTGCACATGTTTGGCCATTGGTAGTTTACTGAAACAATAATTAATGAATTTCAACACAGAATAATAAATAAAGAATCAGAATTTAATAATTTATTATAATAGTGCTGCCAACTATTCTATGTATCACTTAAAATAAAACCTCATTTTGACTAACAAAATGTGCCTATAATTACCTGGTGAGCTATATCCATTGAGACATATTCTGAACATAACATTAGCAAGCTGTTTATGTGTATCTGTACATTAAGGCGTTAATATTAAGCAACCAGTAGTTTTAAAAATTGAACGTCAACACCCTCCTTCCAGGTATCGTGATTATTATGGTCATAATTTGCTAGTCTCGATAAACATAGCAAATAAAATCTGAATCCAATACCTGCAAAAAAATAATTTTTATTACCCATTAAATTAAGGAATCAATGAATCTAACAACACGGTAAAGTGTATACGTGTGGACATCCTATATTACTGTATTACTCACTAGATTAGAGGATAAGTTCAAAGCCGTTTATTATTTTTAAACCCTTATTTTCGTCAGTCTCTCGATAATGTGTAAGACGATCTTGGCAATTTAGACGAGTGTTTGTTGAACGTGACATGTTGTAATTGGTATTCACAAGGATTTTCACCACAATATAGACTAAGGGTTAAAAATAAACTTAAATAAACGTTTCGTTCCGAAGATAATTTCAATTCCTTGCTCAGTGGATAATTTACTATAAATCACAGATTAACTAGAGATACTACGCTGTACGCTCAGATGGTAAACTGCCCTACTAAAAAATTAGGGATATGGTATCGAAACCAAAGTATCGATACTATACTCATGAGTTGAATAGCAAGAAAGGTAATCGATACCGGTATCGTACTTGCATCAAAAGTATCGAGTTACTCAGGTATCGAGTACTTTTTGTTTGACATTTAGTATAAAAAAAAAAACGTTGTGTGTACTTATGTACCGCACGTAAGAAGTTATACTTCTTTAGCGTAACTAAAGAAATATAACTAAAATTTTTATCCCGCGTGCCAATGCTCTTTGTTCATTATAATGATATATTAGAAAGTGATCAGTGAGAAGCATCAAAATATTAATAGATTTTCTATACAGCACTTAGCACTTTTAGAGTGTATAAACAAAAATTACAAGAATTCGCGGCGAGAACTGAACTCAATTCCGAAAACAGCGTTTTAAATGTTTTGATGATTGGATTATTCGTTGGCGTAAGTGTATAAAATAATAGTTTGTTAATTTAATTCAAATAATCGATTAATTATCCTTTAAAATTTTTCTTTTTTTTTAATCTATACCTATAAAAAAATATAATGTTGAATGCTGTGTTCACCAATGTACTGCTAGAGGTCTAACTTAAAATAGAAACAAGGTGCATTTTTTTAACCGTACCTACCTGGTTTTTCTAGATACTGAAGACAGCAAATCTAATAAATAAATTGGTTCGGGTCCAAAATTCTACCCATGAATACTGCATTATAAAATATTCATATTGCAGATTCTACATATGTTTATTATGACACATTACCGTCCTTTCTAGTGTCATTGACATACCAACAGCATAAAAAAATGTTAAAAGTTTTTAATTTTATTTTTGTCGATAGAATATCGGTGCCGTTAATCACTGACGTAAGGAAAACTAGTGACAACCTTATAAATTACGAAACAAAAGCCTTATACTTATTTCTTTCTTACACATTTACAACTCTATACGTCAAAATAGTACGAACTAACGTATTGTGTTGTTATTTTAGCACGGCTTCTATAGCTTAAGTTATTGTTCTAAGGTGTTTGTTTTTTTTTTGATCGCCGAAATTTTTTGCTGTTTATTCTTTTGATATAAGTTTATTATTTTTCAATCTAAAATTTTAAAAAGAATAAACGAGTACATTTAGTCGGCGCAATATACTAAGCGACTAAGATTTATAAAAAATGCAACGAGTTTTATTTTAAAAAGAATAAACGAGTACATTTAGTCGGCGCAATATACTAAGCGACTAAGATTTATAAAAAATGCAACGAGTTTTACAAGTACTCGTAGATTGATAAATGTTACTAAACAAACGAAAATATATTATTGTTACTATTACTATCCGATTGTTATATAAAATATTGTTACAGTTTTGATATTATTAGGTTTAAATTTATTTTAATAGGTAGATCGTCAATAAGTCGAGAAACTTATTAACGAAACTGGGTAGTCACTGGTACCTACGCTTGCCGTAGATGCGCAATTGCGATTGCGCTAGCCCGACTTACCTACAATTTATATTTATATTTTATTCGACTGTTATATAAAGTATACTAACTCAATATGTTTAAATAATTTTCAAACATTCTAAAACAAAAATAAAGTTATGAAAAGAAAATTAATTTCATTGTAAAAATAGCGTGGGGTGCTCGATATTGATTGTTGTAAATATATAATTCGTAGTTATTTGTAAACATGAAGTTAGTATAGAAATTTGATATAAAACGCACCCCACGCTTTATTACAATTAAATTAATTTTCTTTAAATAACATTATTTTTTTTAGAATTTTTGAAAAATATTGAAACATATGGAGTTAGTATACTTTTTATAACAGTCGAATAAAATATAAATTAAAGTTATTTTCTGATTTTTAGTTCGATTTGCTATTAAAGCGTGTTTTTTAGTTTTTTTAAAAACTATATTTTATTTCTTCATAATATTGTCTTTTGAAACAAATGAAAACTTATTCCCGAATCTCCTTAAGTACTACATTGAGTAACGCAACAGCATTTCGTATTGCTGTTTTTATAAGCAACAGGTTTCCGTATTAACCGTGATCCATCTAAACTTAACCTCACTTTTAAAGCAGTGTCGTTCTTTGACAACTTCTAAATTTCGCTACTATAGGCGCTTGCATAATCTTTGCTGATTGTTCTTTTTTCGTTTCATATTATTGTTTTTTTTTTTTTATTTGTGAGTTTGGTGTAGAGTTCAGATACACAAAAATTGTCTGTTCTTACCTTTTTTTGTTAAAAGTAATTTAATGGATTGTTGCACTTAATTGTTATTAAAGTTGATTGATTATTTTATTTCACTTTTTTTTAACCTAAATTTACACCTGATAGTTCGACGGATTTTACTGACGAGAAAATTGTGAGATTTCTAACGGAATTTCGTGATGAAGTCGGCGGAATTTCAAAATTATTATTGGCAGCACCGGTTGAAAGTGATGTTATTGTAGGGATGTGATATTAATGGAAAAAAAGATTTAATGAAGATCGATTTTTCTTTATTCAATATTAATCGATCTGTCAATAATCGATTTTAATAAATATAAATAATCGATTTTTGAAAGAAAAAAAACGTTTTTTTCTATTATTTACAATCCTACATGCTTTTCATATGCCAATAATAAACCTAAAAAAAATTCATATTAACAATTATTCAGATTTAAATTCATATGACTAAATAAATAACAAATACAAAACTAAAAATCAAAGCAAATGTTCTTTTAAACTTTCAAGGTAAGGAATAATGAAACCAAATATCATTATTGATACAAAATCTCAGTATCATTAAACGTTTCATTATAATAAAAATGAAATGAACAACCCAACAAAATGACAACCTTATTGTCTCAAAAACTAAAATATAAATCATATAAAAAACCGTTATGTGTCTAGGGAATGCAATACCGGGATATCAAGATCCCGAAATACCAGAATCCCGCACTATTTTTGCGGGATCCCGCGGGATTAATTCGGTTCTAGAATCGAGAAAGATTTCTGCCAATGACGGACGGGGACGTGGGTAGGGCGCGAGGGCTGTTGCATTCTTTTACGCGCGTAGCGTTTGTTTAGGTGTTTTTCGTCAGTTCTAATTTGTAATTGTGACGTAACCTAATAACGTGCTTAGTTTTATTTGTTTTAGTGATTTAATCAGGACGATTTGACTTTTCTTGTACTATGAACAGGTAGAAAAGTGTTCTATTATGTCGAACATTGTTTATAAAGACTTTGACAGATCAGTTATTGTATGGAAATACTTTTTAATGGCGTATGATTCGCAGACGGCCAAATGCAAGTTGTGTAAATCAAAGGTCGTTCAACTAAGGGCTTACATGTTCATTTAAAATCTAAACATAAGATTTATAGCAACTTTTCCGCGCCAGGAAAGGCATCTCGACCAGGTTCAGCGGTATTGACGTCGACCTCTAATTCGTCGGCACCACCAACCACCTTGCCTCGAAGTCCCCAACCTACACAGGACGAGTATTCACAAGACTACGCTCATTACGGCTATGCATTTCATTTATGATACAGGATTTCTCTCTTTTTTCAATGACTTTCAGAATCATGCGGGATTCCGCAAATACCAGGATCCCGCGGGACTAAGATCTCTCAGTCCCGCAAATACCTAGATTAAATTTTTGCTAAGGGATTGCATTCCCTACGTGTGTCGTATTCTTTGTATGTGAAAACAAAGATAATTTATAAATTATATAGTGATCAGTAAGAAGCATCAAAAGATTAAGAGACTATACATATATCTTTATAGAGATTAATTAATTTAAGTTTTGTTTATATTATAAACAAATAAAAAGAATACACGGCGACAGTTAATCTCAAATCAATAAATGCACTTAAAAAGTTTATAAAATAAAAACCACTTTTCAATAAAATTGTTATATTGTTATTATATAAGATAAAATTGTTATTATAATTTTATATAAATTATTATTAACTACCATAATTATATTATTTAAAATCACAGTCACACACATTCATAATTAGCGGTCAACTTCATCTTGCTGGTTTAATCTATGTCGCTTTTGCGGTCAACTTCAACATGATAATTTTGTTTCACACTATGTCGCTTTTGCGGCCAACTTCAACATGATAATTTTGTGTCACATCTTAAAATTCCACTCTCATCAACAAGTATAACTTCAAAAAAATTGTCACAAATGTCCAGTCCTATTTTACATTTGACTAATATTAAAATAAAATTTTAAAATAAACGAAAACGTAATGCTCTCAAAACAAAAATATAAAGCAATTTCAATTAGAATTAGATTAGGAAAATCGATTTAAATGCGTAATTTATTTAATCGATTTATTAAAAATCGATTAATATGATTTTGAAAATCCATTATAAAAATCGATTATATGAAAATAATAATCGATGAAAAGAAAAATCGATTATTTTTTAACACCCCTATTGTATTGTAGTTCTTCGTCTAAAAAATATTTATTCAATTCAAGGTTTAAAATATTTGTAGTATTTTACGCTGGTTATTTCATTCTGGTAGAGTAGAATAGCATCAACCCTTTTAACTGGGTGTCGTAAACGCCGGCTAACGATACTGGAGGAAATCACCTACACATCTCCCTTAAATCACAAAATGGGCATTAGTGAATTATGGTCTTTCACTGTAATTTCTAACCAGCCTGCTGAATTTGGAGATTATGGCAAAGCCGTCCCATATTTTGGAGGAGGTTTCCGTCCAGAAGTGGATGTCCTTTGGCTAAGATGACAGGATTTATAGTTCTGTGTGTGATGAGGTTATTGCTCTGCTAGCGTCCTGGTGTTTTTCTTACGGACTTTGTGACTCGTTTCTGCTATTCATAACCAAGCACGGCACCTTAAATCATTCATTTGTTGTTTCTGGTTATTAGGGATTTCTTGCAACTATTGTAAGGTAGATAGATGGTAAGTGACTTCTATCCATTTCATTAAATACCATTTGTAAAGTTAAATAAATATAATTCAACCTCCATCATTAAGTATTGAGTGGTTTGCAAACTAGTCATCATGTCAAAGCCACTCTGAGGATCTGATTTTTTATCTCATATTTGTAGCTGCAATGATCACCACATTTTTCTGTACGTATCAGTCCTTGTTGATGAAATATTTTTGATACATAGTTCAGTCTAGCTCTTGTGATGCTGAGGATTGCTAGAAAAGTATTCTGGCAAATAGGCACTCAACACTTAGTATTTGCTTTGCGAACAAAACCTTTTGCTTGAAATACCTTTGGAGCTCTGTTGCATTTTGAAGCTCTTCTTTGAGGTGGAATAGTATTTTAGAATAAAAGCATCTTGGTTAACCTTGTAATGTTTTGCATTAAAAGTACTGTGAAAGTTTTTATATACCACTGGTTTAATAATTTGCATTCATAAACTTTACCATTGTGGTCACTAACTTCAGCGATTGTTTTGGTGAGTATGTTTAAACAAATAATGCAGCATATGTGGGTTAAATTTGGAAAAACAGTTGTATAAAAACTACTGAAATTTTTTATTTTATACAATTTCATATCTTTCTTTTTGCTGTAATGTCCTTTTCCACCTTAGCATTTAGCGTAATTTTTACATTTAAGAAATATTTATTGTGTGAAAGTGTCAGAACAAAAATGAGTACATTGCTATTTTTATTATTGGTCGTTTTAAATCATAGATTTTTATTAGATAAAGACTTATTTGGATATGATATTTAGACAGATCACAAGCGTCAGTTAGTAGCAATTCTTGATAAAAGTGGAGATAGTACCTGCTTAACCTTACGTTTGCTTCCATACCCCTTAATTTGACTTAGTTCAGAACTTAGACCTCAAAGTCAAGTCCATTTGAAATCTGTAAGTTGGTTGATTATTACTAATATATTATTATAGTAATATGACAACAACTCAGTTAGTGTGAACTTAAAAAAGTCAAACACATGCAATTATTTGCTCCATTAGTAATTATTTTTATATACTCAATGAGAATCACTTATTATTTTATCAAATTGAAAATAATTATGTAGTTGTCTACAAATCATAATTAGTTTAGTAGTTTTAGAATTATATTGCAAAAAGATCTTTCTGATTTGTTTGCTTTAAAAATACAGAAATTGAAATAATTGTAAAAGAAACATAATTAAAAATAGCTTTTTAATGCTAATTGAGAACTTTTATTTATTATTTACTTTGGAAACTTTTATCTCATTGATTGTACAAATAAATAGATGTTGCATTAACTTCTAAATAAAATTATATGTAAGTATATATACAGTCGAACCTCTATAAGTCGAACATCAAGGGAGACGCCAAAAATTTCGAGTTATAGAGTTTTCAACTTATGGAGGATTTCGACTTAAGCGGATTTTGATTCGACATAAAGAGTTTGAGGTTTATTCTTATAAATTTTGAGTTAGAGAGGTAAAATAAATAAAAATTCAACTTGCAGAGGTGACAAACATACATATTTTTATTTATTATTTTACTCGGACTTTCTCGTACTTAGATTGAAAGCATTAAGGAATTGAGCTTTAAGACAAGGCATTAATAGACATTTTGGTATACATATTTGTTAACGCCATTTTGACACTGCTTTCTTTCATTGGCAAAAGTACATACCTACTAAATGAATAATGTAAACAAACGGTTCGCGACAAAATTGTAATATTTGTTTGCTGAGCGTTTTGATTTTGTTTTGTTTTAAGAATAGTTTATTGAGATAATCAAAATTGAACACCTGACACCAAGCAAGCAAACACGTGTGCGTGAGTCATAAATTTATTATCGTATACTCCTAAAATGTTTTCAAGTGTACACAATAGTGTACACTCACATTGTCGGCAAGTTCTTAAAGTCGGTAACTTATTTTTGTTCGAACAATAGAGGTAATAAATTCCAAATGATCAAGTTGTAAAGGTTGTAAAATAAAACGTTGCTATGTTCGAGATACAGAGGTCAAATTTAATTTTTCGAGTTATAGAGTGAAAATATGTACCAAAATGGCTTGGAGGGACTCGGTGATTATTTCGACTAACAAAGGGTCAAGATTTCAAGTAATGGAGGTTTTGGTGTTTGAAGGGAAGGGAACAAAACATTTTTTCGAGATTTGGAGGTTTTTGACTTATCGAGGTTCGACTTATAGAGGTTCGACTGTACCATACTTTAAGAAAAATATATACATTCTGTGCCGGAATGGCTTGCACTCTCTTAAATCTGGCAACCAGGACAAAGATATTAGGCTTAAAAAGGATGTTTAAATTTTTATGTAATTATAACTAAATTAAGCATTAAAAAACAAAGTAGACTCTGAAAGTTTTAAGAAAGTGTTAGCAGTGTATTTAATTTTTATTCATAAACCCCTATTAAACAGAAAATGTTTTACAAGATAAATGAAAACCGCAGTAAGTATGTTTTTGGGTAAATTTAGTATTTCGAAAGTTTTGTATGTATTTGATGAAATGAGGTGAAGTGGGGTTACTATTGTAGGAAATAACTTCCCTTTATTCATCATTGTAAAGCAAAATATCATGTAGGAAATTATTTCCCAGTACCCAGTTACAGCTATATACATTCATAACTAAAGTCCGGTCGCAGAGCAGGAAGAAATTCGTACGATGACTTTTAGGCGGTTAACACACTGCACCGCGCCCCGTCGCGTAGCGCGTGGCCGCAGATTTTATCATTGTATGCAAGAATCTCAATTAATATAGAAAACACGCATGTGACAACACACTGCCGACGCGGGAACGCGCGGATAGGCGCCCCGCGCGCAGATTCTGCGCGGGAGCGCGAGGCGTGAAGAAGTAGGGTCAACTTGTATTGCTACTCCGCGCGGGGAAGCAGATTACACCGCTAAGTTAGGCAGATCTGCGCCTCCGCGCAGGGGCGCGTTTTCTGTCGCTACGCGCACCGCGGCGGGACGCATCTCTAGTGTGTGAACCGCCTTATACCTACCGACAGTGGTGACAAACATTTTTACCCAGGACGTATCGGAAACGGGTATCACGACGGAACGGAGAAGGGTATATGCGTTTGGGGTGAAAGATGTGTATATGTGCAAACCAACATGTATATATTTATCTCCAAAATCACTGGTCCAATTTTAATGCAGTTTTTAGTGATGGATGGGGCTTAGTTGGTGCGTGTTCTTAGATAGCTGTTACTATAATGACTAGTGCTACAGCACATTGATTTGTGCATAAACTACTAGCCCGAGTGTATATCATTGTGTATAAAATATCTATATACCTATATCTTTTTATTTTGTAATTCTTGTTTTTATTCAGTTTTAATTTTTCTTTATCCCATCTTTTAAAAGTGTAAAAGAAAACAAAATTAAAAAAATATCAAAACCCACCGCGACGGTTATTTTAAATCCAGGATTTAGTTATTTATGTGAAGACAGATAAATAAATCCGTCGGGGGCTGCATATTACATTTAGAAATTAGAAATAAATTATGTAAAAGAAAACGAATGTGGTATTTTAAATTTCAGAAAGGCTAGCACGTAGATAAATCCTTTAATAATTTTATAGAATGCAAATAAATGTTTAAAAGGGTTGTTGTTGTTCTAATAGGGGCAGCACTGGACCTACCTATTGGGCCTTAAGAAAGATATTTAATGGTGCAAAGAATACTAAGTATGTTATTAAATAAAAAAAGTATTATTAAATAAATTATTTTGTTTATTAAATGTATCAATTAAATACTGCCTATGTCGTCATCGGAAAGCACTGCATCGGAATAACTGCTTTCCGATGATGATGTATCTCCTGTCACATTTATTAAAAAAGAATCAACAGTTTTATCTACATAGTCATCTAGGCTCAGCCCCGGATCTTCAATTTTTTTTAGGCGGAGCAAAAACTGAAAAATGCCGCCCCGCCTACATACTTATGTTTATTTTCACCTTTATCATCCATTTAATTTTAGCTATCAATATGTAGGATATATATTTAACAGGGTAGGGTTTAAAATAAAAATAAATATGCGTAATAAAAAAAAATCAAATATATTATTAAATTTGTGAATTGAAATTACAATTTTACTCTTCGAGCTTTTTGTTCCGCAAATAAATCTATAGCCTTGTCATAATTTAACTCGTGTGCAATACGATTTTCTATCGCTAAGATTGCAAGACCCGATAAGCGTTCCTGGCTCATAGAAGATCGCAAATAATTTTTAATCAGTTTTAGTTTGCTAAAACTTCGTTCGCAGACGTAGTAGGAAGCGTAGAGTAAATTCGCAGAGCAATACAAATATTAGGAAAAGCATCATGCAAATCATGCGCATAGATCTGTTGCAAGAGATAAAAACTGTTAGCCTTTTCTATATCACCAAATAAAACCGGAGCTTGCTCTTTAAAAACATGAAGTTTTTGGCAGAATTCAACAGCACTTAAATCTCGCTCGTATTTTCGAGCCAAATCTGCTCTATACTTTTGCAGTTCTTCATTTGACATTTTCAAAATGTTAGTACCATTAAGAAAAGCAAAATTCAAATTCAGCATGGTAGCACAATCAAATCTCTTTTTAATTTCGGATATGATTCGATCAAATACCATCATTATTTCTTTAGAAAAAAGTTGAACCGGTTGGAGTATTGGCAATTCGTCTTCACACATCTCGTCGAATTGTTTTTTACGTTTTGGAATTCGTTTGTTTTGCAAAATAGGGTCAACACCACATTTTTCAGCTACTTCGCCAGCTTCTTTTATCCAATACTCCATTGGATTTTGTCTCATTTTTTGTAAAGTTTTGAGCAGACCATCCATTAGTGCGACGGAACGGGCAAGGATAATATCTTCTTTCTGAATTTCTATATTCACTCGATTAATTTCGCGGAGAATATTCGCCCAAATAGTTAAATTAAGGTTAAATTTAAAATCCTTTATAGCAGTTAAGAGATGACCAGCCTCGAACTTGGCTTCTGGAGCACGAGAAGTTTGCTTAATTTCTTCTAAGGCTTCCGCTATTTCTGGCAAATTATTTAATAGGGCATTCACAGCAACGTGTTTCGCCGACCATCTCGTCTGACTACTTCCTTTTAATTTTGTTTTTGCGTATTTTTTCATAATGTTCCACCTAGAAGTGGAACCAACAAAAAAGCAATATACTTTTTGAATTAATCCAAATAGGTTAATAGCTTCCTGGCATGATGAGGCAGAATGAACCCCTACAAGATTTAAGGAGTGAGCCAAGCACGGTACGAACTCGGCCAGCTCATTCTTTTCTGCAATCCTGGCTTGTACTCCTTTATGGATGCTGGCCATATTGGACCCATTATCATAAGATTGGCCACGACATTGTCCAATATCTAAATCATCAACTGATAATTTTTCTAAAATCTGTTGACAAATGTCCTCTCCTGTCTTTCCAGCAATTAATAAACCCTGTAGAATACAATGCAGATGGGGCGGTAGTAGATACTTCCTGATAAATCCTGCAGCACGCACAAAAAATTGCATTTTTTGTCTTAGAAAATAAAAGCCAAGATCTTTTAACCCTTTCGCAATTAGCCAACGTCCTGTACCACATAGAAGATGTTAAACGTCTGCCATTGCGTTCAGTATATCTAAATTCAATGTTTTCGGGGTGATTTTCTGCTAATAATACAGCCTGATTGCTAAAGAAAGATCGTTGTTGGTCAGTCATTTTTTCCACCGCCGGCCAATTGCCTGGGTCCGTCAAATCAAATCCGATTTTTTGCAGTTCATCCAATTCCGAGTCAAGGGATTTAGATCCTTCGTACTCTGGCTTCGTTTTTTCAAGTTGCTCAGGTTGCTCTTTGCACATCGATAAAGATGGTGAAGTTGGCACTGTGCTATCTTGATCCATTTGATCGGGTAAAGTGCCAGAAACATCCTCTAACTCAATATCAACTTCGGAAGTTGCAGCAGATCCTGCCCGGTCACACCCTCTGCGAAGCCAATTTTTCATATTATCTGCACATTGTTTTCCCTGCAACTCCTTATATTTAGCCTTTTTCCTATATTCCGCTCCTGATAGTTTTTTTCTTGGTGCACTCATAATTACAACCTGTAAACAAATTAAGTACCTAATTAATTTCCTTGTTGAAAACATTTTACAGTCCATCAAATCTAAGAAGTACCGTTTGACAGTTCTGACAAATAGAATAATAGGGATGGGTTTAAAAAAATCGATTACTATGATATCTGAATTTTAAGAGATCGATTACTATAATATCCGAATTTTAAGAGATCAATGACCATAATATCCGAAATTTAAGATATTATTTCTCTGTACTCTTTTCCTATATTTTTAAATAAGTTATTGTAAAAGGTTGTTTATTGGTAAATTTAGGTTTTACTAGTAATCTGAGGATATAATACCGAAAAAATCTTAAGGTTCTAAAGGTCGAAGTCGAAGCATTTAAATAAAAGTAATGTTTAGGATATTTTTTTATTCACTACTAATACTGGAATCATTGTCGTCCTCGTCATCATAGTCATTTAAATTAATGACTAGTTGATTATCCATGAAATCATCGAATTTTACGTCTCTGTCGAAGTCGTCCATTATTATTTTCTTTGTTTTTTCTACTACTTTTGACCAATCTTCTTGTGTAACTTGCGCACATGCTTCCTTTAATAAGCCTTCCATTTTCTTGACACTGAAGGGTGGTTTTGTTTTGTGTCTTGCTGCATAACCTGTAAAACAATTATATAATTTTTAGGTGGGAGACTTAGACTATTTTTTAAATTATAAAAGCTGGAGGCACTCGTGTTATGTGGCTACAAAATGTGTTAAGCTAATCTTGCAATATTTTGTTTGGTAATGTACAATTTTACACAACTGCGAAGAAGAAGGGTAATGTTTTATAGTATTACTGTACTTAACGGAAAATCTCAATTCACAATATAATATTTCAGCTTATTAAGAACAAGTTCTTGTTTAATATAATCAACTACTAAAAAATATTATTATATTATAAAGTATTACCTTTAACTTGGGCCCAAATCAGTTCAATGGCATTATATTGGCAATGATACGGAGGAAGTCGTATGACTTTGTGCCCGTGTTCTTCGGCTAATTGGTCAATAGCATAAGTCGGTCTTGGTGGTTTATGCAATTTCACTAAATGTAACAATTCAGCTTTTAATAGTGACATGTCGGCTTCCACTCCTTTTCTTTGCAGCCATGCCACCAAATCTGCTTTCTTATTGGCTGATGTTGGTGCTTTATCAATTTGCACAGAGTGGTATGGGGCATTATCCATTATAATTGTGCTGTTAGGAGGGATATTCGTTAGTAAATTTAAGAACCACTCTTGGAACCTTTCCGCGTCCATTTCTTCATGATACTCTTTTGTGCTTTTAGATTGGAAAGCTAATAATGAATTTTCCACGAAACCTGCAGACGCTGATCCAGCATGGCATATAATGAGGCGTCCACCTTTCCCTATCGGCACTTTCGAGCACGAAGCTTCAGAATCATCTGTCCATGTTTTCGGCACAGAGTGGTTGGAATTTAGCCATGTTTCGTCCAAAAATATTACATTATCCCAGTTTATAATTTGTTTTACTTCGCGCAGGAATGTTAGTCGCTGCATAATTATGTCATGTCGCTCCATAACAATTTTTCGTTTGTCAACTTTTTTGTATCTGAAGCCAATTCCTGTTATTATCGTTCTCAACGACTCTATGCTTCCCCTGTACAGCCCGGCATCTTCTAAAGTTGCACATAACTTTGCCAATGTTGGAAATTCGCCTTTTGTATAATAACCATAGATATGGTTTCTAATAGCATGGCTATCGAAGTCATCGATACCTGTCACAGGTTTAGTTCTTTTCCTTTTTTTCGGCGTGTGAAGTACGTTACTGTCACTCCCCGAAGGCCCATATTTTTCACTTAATATTTTGCCGACGGTGCGGCTACCAATACCGAGAGCTTCACCGACGCGATCCCGAACTTGTGTAACTGGCAGTAGAGCTCCACCATTTTGACATTCACGCTCAAAATACTCGTGTAATTTCACCACCAATTCACGAGCCTGGCTGTTCAAAGTACGTCCTCTTTTCGACATGATTAATAAACACTTGCTTAGTTCAGAGTCCAGAAAAGTAATAGCCAAGTCACAAATTGTAAAAAACAAACGAGAAAGTAGGTACGCGCACAGTCAGCTTCCAAGATGGCGAGAGACTGCTGACGCGGGCGAGGGGGACCGCGTGCGCTTGTGGTCGGCAGTGTTGTCTGATAAAAAAAATCTTTTTTCTGGAGCTATTTCGCCTATATAGATTTATTTGAAAATAATTAAATTAATTTATTTTAGGGTACCTATGTATTAAATGCATTATGCGAACGAGCAGTAACGTGAAATTATACAAAAATTAAATTGCGCTCTACCCCTAAACATTACGTCGAAAATTCGCTTTCTGGCCGTGGTCTGACATTGGCCATAAGCGCTTCTAGCGCTTATAACATCGTAATCTGAGTAGATTATGGAACGAGGCATCAAATTTGACCATTTTGTCATCTGTCATGTATTTTTACAAAGTCGTTAATTGATAATTTGAAAGTAATAAATTCGATTTTCCGAATAATGTACACGATTTTTTCGTACACAATTGATTCCGAAGAGTCGCAACACTAGGAGCAGTGCCCTAACTATGTGACTTTGCAATGAGGTCAAGAATAGAACTATTAGAACTTATTTATTGTGTAAATATTATTTATTTTGCTTTGTTTGAAAGTTTTCAATTACATTTAGATATTAAGAATTGTACATTTTTAGATCCAATAATAAAACCTTTATAAATCCATGGTTTTACGAAAAAGGTTATCGAATTTGAATAAGTTACGCTTAAACAAAGTTATATCTGTTTGAAAAACATGAAACGTCAAACGGTACTTCTTAGATTTGATGGACTATAATCTAATCAATATTTTTAGTAAACTAGCTAGCTGACCCGGCAAACTTGGTACCGCCTAACAGTCGAATCGTAATTTTTTATTTTTATAATTTTCTCTCCGTAAGAACAATCCTCGTACTTCAAGAAATATTCTAAATAAAGAATTAGCGAAATCGTTTCAAACGTTCTCGAGTTATGCGCTTAGCAACACATTCAGCGACTCATTTTTATATTAGGTACCTATAGATAAATCGACCAGACAAGATCATTGCATGAAACAATTAATTAAATCAACTCAACGCAATGTAGGTACTACGATATGACTACAATTTCACTAACGCTATAATTTACGAGCGGGGAGTAGACTCTACTCCCCGCTTGTACTCTACTCAGTAGAGTAGGTAAATGATATCGATGAGTGCTTGCAAGTCTCAGAGTAAACAGGACTGGAGTAGCCTTTGCCTAACATTACCCCTCTGCCAAATGCACAAGCGTCGGAATCCTGTGCGTTATATAAAACTAGTTGAGCCGCCATTTTAAAACCACAATAATCAGAACGTCTTACCGTGCAGAGCTCCCACGAAAATGCCTGCCTGTGCTGTTTTCTACTGTAAAAAAAATTCGAAAATATCTGGTATGCAAAAAGATGGCGTCACCTTTCATTTGTAAGCATAATTTTTAGGTTTTGATTATTATTTAATTCATAATTTCATGTTTTAGCAAACTACAATTTCAAATTTCGCGCTTAAAGTTCGTTTGATGACGTCATGGCTGCACTCCCCACGAGACTACCTAGGGTTGACCATTATCGCATTTCAATTAATTAAGACAAAAATTAGAAATAGTTTGTTGGTAATAAATAACTGTAATTTTGTATTAATTAATTACCAATTATAATTTCGTTTTAACAATGTACGTTGCGTGTTTATTTTTAGTTCAGTATTAAGTACATACCTACAATTTTGCGGCTGCTTGAAGCCTATTCTTTGCTACACAACATGGAAATATAAAATAATAAATAAAATAATTAATTAAAATAATAATCAAACTATTTGCCCTTTTATTCATGCTGGGCGGCGCTCATAAACATTAAGAGTACTAATGCTGTATATACCTACAGTGTCCCTGACTTCATAAAAAAGCACGGTTAAAAGGGTACCATCGCCTAACCAGCACACCCGATCATTTCCGAGAAACCAAAATTTTTTTTCGAGCCACAGGACAAATAGTTTTTATTTTGTAATCAGCAACCCTTATTAATTTGTACAATATTAATTTGCACAATAGTGATGTCAACTTCATCGATATTGTGATTTTACGAGTGAGTAATGAATGAGTGAATGAATGCTTTTTCTTAACGATACTAAAAAACAGCTTAGATAAATTACAGTTTGTTTCAGTAATTATTACCAGGTATTAATGATGATTTCAAATAAGAATAAGATATGTGATTTTGAACTGATGACGCCGTATGTAAAGTGCGGAATTATACTATTTACCTGCGATATTATACATACGAGAATAAAACTGTAAAGATATAGAATAAAACAGGTCAAGTCCACCTTAAACCAAATGGCTAGTAATGAGAGTAGAGGAAGCGAAATCACTAATTTTTGAACATTTTGTCTGTCTGTATGTATGTTTGAGCACGCATCACGCAAAAACTACTGGACGGATTTTGATGACATTTTAGTATGGTAATAGCTAAATGTCATCGTCAACATTTAAGTTAAGTTTTTTTATTAATATTGTAGCATTTATAGCTCTTTTTAAAAACCGGCTTGTCCAACTGCAATACTTCAAGATACTAGGAGTAAGGTATGTGGTGCCAAAAGTCATTTGTACATAAATGAAAGCTATTGGAAGATAGTATTGCAGTATTAAAATTAGAAATGATCGGTATGTGTAGTTCAGGCAAATATACTCTGCCCCTAGGCGGTATACTAATTGTTGGTATTTATACTTTAAGCTTTGACATGCCCGGAAACATCTAATTTTTCATATCCAGTTTTCCTAAAGAATACAGCATACGAAAAAAATGGATTCATGCTTGTAATAGGTAATAGGGCATCTTGGGCATCTTCAAGAACAAGTACTATATTTTCCATACATTTTGAGCCGTCTCAGTTTCAAAAATTATTTAACAATAGAAGAAGATTAGTTGCCCATGCTGTGCCAACGTTATGCTTGAATGATCCTCTTAGTTTATTATACAAGGTTATTTTATAAACACCATCGAAATTTTTTCTAGGCATTAGATATCATTCAAACACTTCATTTATGAAAAAAAATTGGTAGGTAAAATTTCCGCAAAAAAAAATTTTGTCCGAGCGAATTATTACAACAGTTGGTTACTGGCAAAATAGGTACTTACAGTTGAACGACCGACCGCCCGAAGCGCCTCACCGAGCTGCGCGCGCAAGTTGTAACTACATCGGCGCAATGAAATCAGTCAGCCGCGGGCTTTCCGCGATGTACAATGTTGCGTTCACGCATTTACGTCGCATAATTATCTACCTAACGAAATGTGTTCACACTTGCAATTGAAATCGAGGGCGAAATTGAACGACGGGTTTATGTGAAGAAGGCCCAAAGCCTCGAGAACTTAATATAAATATAATCCGTGCATTTAACGAAGTGACAAAGTGAAAAAACAAGTAATACAATAAAAGACAATGTTCATAAACGTGCAAGACTGTTTAGAGAGAAATTACCTACACTTTAAGGTAAAGTGATTGTTTTCAAACTTCATGTAAGTGTATTTTTTTTGGATTTTTAATTAATTATTTTGTTGGAGTAAAGCAAAATGTGTGCAGGGCGGCTAAGACTTGTGAAATTTTTCACAAAAATATAGAACTATTAATTATACATTTCTTTATCCTATCGTGTAAAATAGACAAAAATAACTTAGGTAGGTAGGTACTAAGGTTTTGGCACTGCATTTGTTTTTGCGATTTTCGAATTGCCTTTGCGATCCCTGTGTTTTTTTAGATTCTGTGGTTAATAAACACCCTTTGCTTTACTCCAACCAATTATTCTACATAAGTTGATTAAATTTAAAAAAATGCGACGTAAGTGCCTAAGGTGTGGTTTACTTTTATGTTCATTTTTTATTTATTAAAAGTGTTATCGATTAATATTGTTATAATCAAAGAACAAATCAACTTATCTCTTCTTCAATTTGACGTTCCTATTTTTTTTCGTTTAAATTTGCAACTTATGAAAATCATTGTAATGTATCAATGAAATACGGGAGGGCGGGGCGGGGGTCGTGTAATCATCTGCTACAACACCGTGCGTAGCGTGACTGTGACAGCAATCGGTAGTTTTCCTCGGATAACTTTGTGTAGGCTTAACTTAATATTTTAGTACTGAGTGATATTAAAAGAAAAAAATCTTGTTTCGTTATTTTCTTCAAAGAATATAATATATAAATTTGGATGGTGTTTATAAAATGACCTTGTATAACTAGTTATGTTTCAAATAGATATTAACAGTTTTAGTTTATTACATTTAAATGTATTAATTTTAGGTTAAAGAATAAGTTGAAAAGGAAATACCTGCAAAAAGTGATGTAAGCAAATCGCAAAAAAATACAAATAATCAATCGGTCAAAGTAAAAATCTGAGAATTATAACTATATACGCTTTGTTAAAAATAATGTTTCAGAGTTCCTCTTTTCCATTATGGTTATACGCGA
Organism: Calamotropha paludella; assembly: GCA_927399485.1. Taxonomy (NCBI): domain Eukaryota; kingdom Metazoa; phylum Arthropoda; class Insecta; order Lepidoptera; family Crambidae; genus Calamotropha; species Calamotropha paludella. The sequence continues at coordinate 4,619,508 of OV656822.1, forward strand.
AAGGGTCCACAGTAAATTCTATATATATAATAACACCTATTGTAAATATCTCTTAAATGCAATAAACTATTAAGTTTCAATTTGTATTTTATGGATGTAGCCTTCGAAACTGACTGTTGTAGCGTGTAATATCATCATTAATTTAATTTAATTTTTAATACATAATGTAGGAATACTAACGCAAAGTTAATACATTCATTCATTAAACGAAACTGATTTATCGATATCGATATTCTCGTGCTATGTCATGTCACTTCTCACACAATGACATTCGTGTGTTTGAATAGAACGTTAACACACTATTTTAGGCACGTGTGCGTGTATTTTAAATATGTTTGTCGTATTATGCATGTGTGCGTTTGTAAACACGCAAAGAGTTTTTGTTCCTGTGTGCTGGCATTGAATGTAGTAGTAACCTCACCCCCCGCAAAAAATGGCAGAAAAATATGTACGAGAAATTGACTAATGGCTACTCCAGTCCTGTTTACTCTGAGTTGCAAGTGCGTGGCAACCGCCCGAGTTATACTCTCTTAAAATGAATCAGTGGAATTTCACTGATTTACCAGTGGATGTCACTGATTTCCCAGTGAAATCTCACTGGTTTAATCAGTAAACCTAGTTCTGGGGATAAATCACAGATTGAACCAGTGAATTTCACCGGTCAGCAGCACGTTTGAAGAACGGTCACAATTAATGTTTTAACCAGTGAGTTTCACTGGTTCACCAGTGAAATACCTTTCGTGTGTGAGGGGATTAAAATGACAAGTAGAAGGTTATAAATAAGTTTCATTAAAGCATGAAAATTTGCAAAGATTATTGCAATTTAAACATTTTTAGTTTGAACTATTTTCAAAATACAACCATAATCTAAGCAAACAGAATATCAAATTTTGTTGAAACAATCTTATGGCATAAAATAACAAATTTTTCTACTTCACTTATCTTAGAGGTTATATTTTTTTCTTAATTAGAATTGGTGTTTGTAATCATATTTTTAATCTCTGGAAAAATAATTTTCCATAATATTTTTCGAAAATAATTAACTTTAATTATTTAGTAGAAGTTGTTAATTTTACTTACCAATTCACTTAATTATCTTTTTTACTCAATAATTGTTCTCACAATGATCTGCATCCATCACTCAGTACATAAACAATACAATCATACCTACGCGCATGCGCGCGCTCAGCTGATTGAGGCTCACTGGTTGAATCAGTGAACCTGGAACTCACTGGTTGAACCATTGAAATTCCACTGATTCATTTTAAGAGAGTAGGTACCAACGCTCCGTTGTCGTCGACAGCGTAGGAATAACGCAAAAGAAGTAAACGCGCAAAAAGTAATAATAATGATTATTATTGAATTAAGTTTTTTAACTGTAGCCAATAAAAACCTTTTAAAAAAGAATCGTCCCCCCGCGTCGCGGTCAATTTTCGTCGCTTGGCTTCGGTTTTTAATTTAATGTTCGTAAGTGATTGCACGTATTAAATTTAATTTAAAAAATACATATAGTTACTTAAAAAACATAATAATAGTTATGATAAATACTTACCTAAAAAAGCGATCTTGTGATAGATTTATTGATGCCTTGCGTCTTCCTCTTCACTAATACAATCAGTATTTTACTTTCGGCAGATCGACAAGTACTAAATAGTAAACATAAACAAACACAGTCGTGGAGAGAGATCGACGAGGAAGTTTTCGAATATAGCTTTATCTCTTTCGCACTCACGGTAACCAGACGGACGCGTGCCTGCTCCGATCTGCGATTCCTGCAGGCGAGCGGCAGCGGGGGCGTATTTTGAACTATGCCTACGTGCCTCGCGAATAATAAATGTTCGTGCAGTCGTGCAGCATGTCTCACTCCGCGCTCAGGGTATCGGTCAAGTTGATATGGCCATGAAATCGCTGTACTTGTGCTATTATTTATTCCGTGGTCAAAGTTAAATAAATGATGAGTTGTCCATTGGTCTGTGAAGTGTGAATTTGGTCGCCCCCTGAATTTGCCGCCCGGGGCATAGGCCCCGGCTTGCCCCCCCCTAGATCCGGGGCTGTCTAGGCTAGATAATTTCAGTTCCTCTTTTTTTACGTGACTTATGCAATTTTGCCATTTTTCTGCAGAAATGTTGCCCAAAGCCTCCTGAAGCAGCTTTTTAACGTCAGCCATCTTAAATGTGGTATTTTTCCTGGCCACATATCCCTTAACGTCAGCCCAAACAAGTTCGATTGGATTCAATTCGCAGTGGTATGGAGGTAATCTCAATACCACCACACCAACTGATTTTGCCATCTCATCGACCACTCACGATTGGTACTGAGTTTTAATGGCGTTCACCTTTTCCAAGAGCTCTACTTTTGTTTCCTTTGGCTCAAAAGAAACTTGCTTTAAAGAAAGCCATATTTGGATATTTTCTTTTTTTCAGGAAGTAACTGGGATTTTCTCCTCGCGTCTTGTGTGATAGCTGGCATTGTCCATGACTACCACTGCGTTTGCTTCAAGTCTTGGTAACATTGCTTGAAACCAATTTTCGAACTTGACTGCATTCATAGATTCGTGATAATCACCAGTACCTTTGCATTCAAACACCAATTCTGATTCTGGTACAAATCCTTTTTCACCTCCTATGTGTAAAACAATCAGCCGGTTTCCTTTGGAAGTAGGATTCTTGGCACCCGTTAACAAACCCACCAAAAATGCTTGTTTACGTGACTGCACTGTGGTGTCTTCTCACACATTACCTACAGTGTGCCCTGAAAAGCAAATTAATTTTATCGTTAGTTTAAATACTTAACCACTAGTTTTTACGAACATCAGAATAGGAGATCAAATCGCGTCTGTCGATCCAACTTGGATCATTATTCAACTTGTTGAAAAAATAAACTTAATATCACGTTAATGGTCATTGTTTGTACTCATGATGAGTTTTTAGTATGGAATCCCACATTGAAAGAAAAAATCTGCTGTTCAGTACATTTTGTAAAGTTATATTATGTTCACAGAAATGTATGGGGTAGTAGATTTTGTTAGGGTCATGATTCCGTATTGGATTTCATCCTATTATAAAAAGTTCAATAACCGCTTATGAAATATTGTGTTCATACTGCTACACGTTGTACACTAGCTGTTTCCCGTGATATCACTTTACTGCTACCTCCTCATCAATTTTCAGCCAAATGGTTCAGCCGTTTTTGAGTTTTAAATAGTGCAACTAACACGATTTTCTTTAAAAATAAAGATACGTGTAAGTACATTTAATTTCACAATAACTGTTTAGGTTTTAGCCTGTCAGTAAATTATAAAATAAACCTTACCCGCATTCACCCAAGTTTCATCTAAGTAATATATTGGTCGTTGTTGCTGTCGGTAAGTTTTTATATCACGCAAATATTTGAAACGCCACAATGATATGTCATCTCTGTCGATTAACGCGTTATTTCTCCTTCGTTTGACGTACTTAAATTTTAAATGTCTCAGTAATTTTTTCAACGACGTCAAGCCCATGTTTGGTAGGGATTCATCTGCATAACTTGCAGTACCTTTTTTGTTGTAGGGAACTCTCCTTTTAAATAAAAGCCGTGCACGATTCGTCTAATGCACGATTTATCGAAGCCATCAATCTTTTTAATTAATGAGTGAAGTTTTTTCGGTGGTGCCGCTGGCTTGACGGTGTTCGTTACGGTATATTCTTTTAATATACGATATACGGCTGATTTTGAAATGCCCAAGATATCGGCGGTCTTGTTCTTCATGTCTTTTTTTGAAGAATATTTATCAGCGGGCCAGGATTCTTTAACGTACTTAAACACGTTAATTATCATAACCTTCTCAGATTCACTAAAATGAGACATTTTTTTTTTCGCGGAGAAACAAAGTCCTTGAATGGACGTGAGGTAGACGGCGCTGGTTCCATTTGAAAACAGTAAAGAAATCTCAACAAGTTAACAAAACCACTTGAAATACTCAACAAATTAACAAAATCACATAACAAGATAACAAAAACTAACAAATAACGATAACTGACAAATAATAACAAAAACTTTGGTGACTGTGTCGGTGTCCGAAAACTGAGCGATCACTACTGCATCCCAAGATAGAATAAATAACGGTAATTTTAAAATGGTAAAGCAAGCCGTGTCATGGTCGTGACTCAAAGCCAACCAACCACATGCAAACAAGAACAAACCTTACGGGAGCAGGTAAAAGGTTTAGAATCCCTGACTGCCGCGGTCATTGGCTCTGTGCGAGCGTGACGCATGATATTTGTACGAGAGTGACAGAGACAGGGAATAACAGGTTAATGTACGAATTTCTTCCTGTATCGCGACCGGACTTTAGCCAGTTTCAACCCTGCTTCGCTGGAATTTTTAGTATATTTTCGTCTTATAATTTTTACTTTTTGTTTTGTTGTTTTTGAAAGAATGTAACATGCAGATCAAAAATTAAACAATAAAAAGAATAAAGTTTTCTTTAAAAAAATATCTAAAAGAAATTCAGATGGAACTGTACGAAAACTTTTGAAGCTGGTTTTGGCACACAGTGATATTTTATAAGTGCAACTTTGTATTTTGGTTGTCTGTTCTTCTTTTTAATCATAGATTTAGATATATTTTGGTATAAAATTTCTTCTGGCAAATCTATGCCTACATTTATACGTACGACATAGTTTCAACAGCTGGAAAGTAAAAAAAATGGAAGTAACTTGAAATCTTAAATTCCTACATAATAGTAAAAAAATGTCATTAAACAAAAATCAAAACAAAATAAAAATGGAAACAAAAACACTCATTTAAACTTTAAATAAAATTAAAAAATCTGTTTCTTCCTTAGAGATGTTAAGAAACATTTTTAACAGTTAAACACAAAATAAAATGAAAAAGCCTTAAGGTCATACTTATTTTTAAGCCTGGTCAAAGACATCAATACTTTCGTTAAATGAATAAAAAATTCTTTGACCTTTCATTTTTAAGTTTGGCGCGGGTAGTTGTCTTATTATTTGCTCCCAGGATATAAAAGAAATGTCATTCTCGTGAATTCTGAATTTTTTCCCTGAATCACCACAAATTTTACAGAATATTACTTGAACTTCATCTTCATCTGCATAGATTTTAATACCGCTAAAGGCTCATCGTCAGATTCAGAATTTGGCCCATATACAGCTTCAATATATAGATTTAGTAGTGAGATTTAGGATTATTCATTTCTAAATAGTCCAACGTACCCAATACGAAATGGCGGCAGACATTTAGGTCACAGAAGCAGCTTAAACTCTTCATTACTAACCGATTGGGAAAAAATATGCTTCCAGTAACTTGGTGGACCTTTAATGTATCTTTAAAAGTTTTTATATCTCCCATCGATCCAAGTTTAGTTTCTTTTTCTATGATGTCTGCGTCATCAATTATCAAAACTGACTTGCAACCAATATATTTGCAGTTCTCTTACAGTTTGCTCCCACGCCATCAGGTGCACCCTTGCCGTGACCTGCCTCGTGATAATTCCATGAGAAATTTACGAGGTTTGGGTTAAAAACGGGTAACATGGCTGCCAACAGTTTGAACATAATTTTGTCGCGATACTGTGTGACCGGCCCATCGCTTTAAAAATGTAAATTTTCTATAGTAGATGGCAAACCATCAAGTATGGGTTGCAGATGGGCCCATATTGCTGGAGGTGAGTGCGTCAAATTTTTTGACAAGGTACAGAAACATTTCCTTTTTACGTGTCCAATTTCTTTCGTATAAACTACCACTGTGCATATTGATTTGTTGCCTTGAACCCCGGAAAATTGTACTTCTTTAGAATATTTGGTTAAATTGTTTTCGCTAAAGTCCATGTGTATAATAGCATCTTCCTCAGTTAGGGATACCTTCTTCATTTTCAATGCTTGATATTGGTGTACTATATTGAATTCATGACCGAAAAACTTTTCTAATTTACTTTCAAGATCTAAGATCAAATCTCGAGGGTATTTCTCCAATGTGATTTTAACGCACTTCGTTATTGTTCGGGTTTTCTTAGTTTTTGGGTCGACTATATAAGATGGAATCAAATTAACTGCCAGGACTTCGTGGAGTGGTTGGGTCAAGTGTAAAGAATATGCTTAATTAGGATTTTATATTGTAAAAAAATAAAAGCTTTTTTCGTTTTTTTTCATACCATGACTTCATTTTATCACTTTCACTGTCATTTCCTATACCTAATCTGTTTTTCAGTTCACCTATAAAATGATTAATTTAATAGTTAATAGGTGCCTACTTTTAATTGAAAAAAACTATCTTCAATTAAAAGTAGGCATGATCGCGCACAGCTGATGTGCGCGGTACAATGAACCGCAGCGCGGCGATCGCAGCGCGCGCTCCTTTTATTACAACACTTACAAAAAACGATAAACTTAAAAATTTCCGAATTTCTGCTTCATTTAATTACTATCTATACTCTGATCGAACTAAAGCCCGTACTGTAGTAAAACCTGTACCTAATAGTTCGATTGTAGGCAAGTTCAATGATTCTTGGATAATATCTTCGTAACTCTTACATAAGCAAAGAAATAAACCATCACAAGTCTAAATACTACATTCAGTGACATTGGCGTGGAAATTAAATAAATATCTAATTTATTATACTGTATAGGGAAAGGTCTTGGTAGTCGATACACTCACATCACAGCACAAAGCACCTAGTCTATAGTTTTAGGCGTTTAAAAGTTCATTGCTTTTTACAAATGTTATTGGATACCGTAAGTATTTTAAATACTTAAAGTTGGAAGTATGTCTTAACAAGTTATCACAAAACATCATCAGCATTTTTTATCTAGGTTGTTAATACCGTACACAAAATACACTACACGCAGAAATCGAGATGGTATTCCTTTTTCATTTGACACAATTACAAAGTGCTATAATATCAAACTACTATTTTTAATATTTAGTTCTTACACTTCCGCGCACATTACACATCAGAATAAAACACTTTTTTACGGATTTTTGCGCATGTTTTATTTTATTTTATATTTAATCCTGACGTTTCGACTCCTTTACAGGAGCCGTGATCACAGGATGACTAAGATGATGGTTGTCATGTATTTTCTACTACCTTCACAATATTTTAATCGGGCACGTTCCTAATTATTAAATTATTTTATATAAATCAAGTTGTTTTATTTTATATTAAAACATTAAAACATTGTGTTTTAATATAAAATAAATAATGTTTTAATATAAAATAAAACAACTTGATTTATATAAAATAATTTAATAATTAGGAACGTGCCCGATTAAAATATTGTGAAGGTAGTAGAATACATGACAACCATCATCTTAGTCATCCTGTGATCACGGCTCCTGTAAAGGAGTCGAAACGTCAGGATTAAATATAAAATAAAATAAAACATGCGCAAAAATCCGTAAAAAAGTGTTTTATTCTGATACTATTTTTAAGTCATTCACAGACACATCATTAGGTTATGTTATGATTATGATTATTGTTATTATGATTATGACATATTTACAAACTGCGTGAGCTAGTGTTGCCAGTAGCCGATAGTCAAAACTAACATGAGACGTCTAAAAAAGTAACATCTTATTTAGAAAAAAAAAAAACTGTAATACTTAAATCTCGCTAAATTTGTCTAGTAGCAAAGAGAATGCAAAACAAAACGAAATTCTACCACTGTGCTGAATGGTACATAGCTTGGACTTTCTTGTGTTTATTTATTAGCATTCACAATGCCATAGTTCTATGAAATAAAATACGACTATAAAAAAACAAAATCGCCGAGTCCTCAAGTGGATTTCGAACTCACGACCTCTCGCTATTTAGGCGACCGCTGAGCTACCGTGACGCTAGTAGACGCGTCGAAATTTACAAGTGCATTTTACTATGAGCCAATTTATAAATTAATATCTGCAAAGACATACACAGCGAGACCTAGTGATATAGTTAGCTCTTTTTGTAAATAATATAAGTAAGATGCAGTTCGGTACCTCATATGCAAGTTTCTTTCGCCAGTTATTCTGAGACAGGCCTTCCGATTGCGGAATTGGTGGTTAACTCATTCGTTTTATAGTAATCGATATAATAAGAAAAATAAAAAATAAAATACAAAAATATTTTTTTGTATAAATTGATAAGTTAGGAAGCACATGCAGGACGACCATTACCTTAGTCATCCTGTGATCACGGCTCTTGTAAAGGAGTCGAAACATGAATATTAAATATTGAAAAAAAAAAAGAAATTTAAATGCGCAATTAATCTGGTAAAAGTGTTTTTATTTAAATTGTGTAGCTTGTTTTTTTTTTCAATTTTAGTAGTTAATTCTTATTTGTTAGTAAAAGAACCATTTAGAATCGTGAAACATAGAAGTAACATGTAACGGTCAAAAATAACTAAAACTGTTAAAAAATAACATTCTGGCAATACTGGCGTATGCACACACACACAGTGGTTGTACATGCTGGGTGCGGGACAGAGAGAGCGCTAGATCAAAGATGCCGCAACATTAGATTCTTGTAAATACACACGGGGTTCTCGGAAACACACATAAGGCTGACTACACTTTATAAACATTGTCGATTTTTGGATGTTGCTTTTTCACTTCATAGAAACGTAATCTTTAAATATGAATGTAAATTTAACACGCATTCTATGAGTCGAACTCCATTAATTAATTAAAAATAGAGAAAATTATTTAGTTAAATTAGGTGCTGTCATTCAATCAAACTTACATATTCACTTTTTGTATAGTAAGTTGATAGGTGCGTTGTACATAATTAGCAGTTGTACATAACTAGTAGAGTGTAGGCAACTGAGCCTCGAGTGTAAGTTTTTCGTTTAATAGTAGTAAACGTCACGAAAAAGTTCATCGAGTAAACGCAAACTTGAAAGTATGCGTAGCACATGCGAGTGTAGGTTTTGACTCGCAACTCGATAAACGTTTGCGTTTGCTCACTTTGCCGAAAGTTTAATTATTTTCTCTAAGTTGCCTCCGCCGGTTTCGGTCATGACGTTGACGAATATTATACGACCAAATCATAAACTGTACTTTAGCTGAGTCGGCTCTATATAAATTGATACCCCTTAAAACAGTAGGATAGCATTTTTACACAATGAATTTGATTCTTTTTCGTTTTAACTTGCATGATGGAAAGAGACACAAGATTAACACAATAAGAACACTAATTTTAGTTTTACCTTGTTTAAGGTAAAACTAAAATTAGTGAAACAATATTCCACAGTTGATCTAAAATAATAAACACGAATATGATTTTTGTTTCCGAACTCAATTTTACTTGTTTTTTTATAGTAAAGAAAAATCTGTATTTGCCTTTTTAAATCAAATCTAATTGAAAATCGAAGCCTAAAAAGTCTTATAGACACATGTTTAAATAACATATTATTAAGGTGTAACGACGCCCTAAACAATCACTCAGCCATGCTTTACAAGTAGGTATACACCTGTGCTTCAAGCAATAATTTTGCGAATCACAGTCGCTTTTTAGTCAGCGTCCACGTCTTTTGTTGTGTGGTATCGTAAGTGAACCGATGTTAATCATGCTTCGTCATACTAACCAGGAGTACATGGAAATGGTGTTTAGCTACCGTGAATGTAATGAGGTGTTCAGTACTGCCGTAAGACGGCATGAAGAAAGGTTTGAGAAAATAAGGAGTAGACACAACGCTTTGTATCGATTCCGAAAACATGGCCGCTTCGACCCACCGGCGACCGACGCTGGTAGACCTCGCGGTCCTGCCGCATTGGTAAAAAATATGATAGATTACTAATATTACTATCGGCTACCAAAACCTACTTGGAACTCGTAAGTGTTTACTTTACAGTATAATAAATTAGATATTTCCAACTACTTCTTTAATTTCCACGCCAGTGTCATTGAATGTAGTACTTAGAGTTTTGATGGTTTGTTTCTTTGCTTATGTAAGAGTTACGTAGATATTATCCAAGAATCAATGAACTTGCCTACAATCGAACTATTAGGTACCTAGGTAATCCGCTATAACTATCAGAGTATAAATAATTATTCAAGGAAGCAGCAATTCAGAATTTAACGTTTTTTGTAAGTGTTGTAATAAAAGGAGTTCGCGCTGCGATGGCCGCGCTGCGGTTCATTGTACCGCGTGGTTCAGCTGTGCGCGATCATGCCTACTTTTAATTGAAGATAGTTTGATTAATTTTATAGTTAATAGGTGAACTGAAAAAACGATTAGGTATAGGAAATGACAGTGAAAGTGATAAAATGAAGTCATAATTCGAAAAAAACGAAAAAAAGCTTTTATTTTTTTACAATATAAAATCCTAATTAAGCATATTCTTTACACTTGACCCAACCACTCCACGAAATCCTGGCAGTTAATTTGATTCCACCTTATATATTGACGATCATTTTTCCACAACTTATAGGAGATAGGAACAGAATTATCAAATTCTTTATAATGAAGACCTTTGTTTTTACAAAGGTCACAATGTCTTAAAATGCAGTTTTCATTGTATCTGTTACAACAAATTAAATTTAGGAGTGCTCCATTATTTGGGACAGATATTATTTTAGCGTTATATAGTGAACTCGACATCAAATCTATGTTACTGTGCGTACACATGCAGGTGGTGCAATCATCAAAGCGTGACTGGACAACCCAAAATGGACGAAGCTCACAAAACATTGAATAAGAAATTTTAATCTTAGTCTTCTCTATAAATAATTTGTGCAAGTTATGTATCTAGCATAACTCGCTTTTGTTTACGTTCGCCTTTCTTTGTTATAAAATCCTTTTTCCCGGCACATACTGTACTATCAACATTTTCTTCCATGAACATTTCGATACTATTTTTCAAGCGAACACAGTTTTTTTTGAGTCTGAAGTCTGAAGAGTCCCAGTTGACTGGCAACAATGTTAGTGGAAGTGGTTGGATCCAATCGGAATCGTTGCACTATCGCGATATCCTGTTCTTCGTTGTCATTAATTACATGTGGTCTTCCTAAATCTGTACGTCTTCTTAAAATGGAGCTAGTTTCTCGAAGTCTTCGATAAAGTCCTTCAAACACTCACATGCGGCACTCGACGGCCGGGATAGCGTCTTACGTATTCGTTACGAGCTTGTACGAACACAATTGCAATATCCCTATCAAATCAACATATCTGCATATTCCTCGTTCGTGTAGGTCGACGTCGTCAACAGTTCCGTATCACAAGCACAAAAGAGTCAGTGAACAAGCACAATAGTCACAAGTCGGAAGAAACAGTCCAGAAACACAGCCAAGTCGAATAGCAAACAGAGAGCAACACGATAACGCATCTACCATGGACGAATCACATAAGCAGACTAACAACCAAACAAAACAATAGGGAATGACATGTTGTATTTCCAAACTCTCTTGGCTCATTATCTTTCTCACTCACACCTGCATAAATCGTAAGTTGTCTCGCTCGCACGCCCTGAACTAATTCAAAGGACAATGGCAAGGGACCGTTAGGACTGCTACCTGTGTGCTGTTTTTCATAATAATTTCATGATAAATTTTTCTTCTACGAATTTTAATAAAACCCTTGATTGTGATACCTTGTTGGATAGCTGATGAAACGTAGGTATTTCGAAGCACATCTGCAGAACATCTGCCGTTATATTTTTTTTGATATCCTTTAAAGAAAAATAAACTATATATATTTTTTTTAACTTTTAATGGCCTAGTACGACCTATTTAGTTAATTTACTAACAATTTTGGTCATTGAGGTCATAAAGCATCCTATCGTACTTGTAAAAAGTAAATAATAATACGAATTAGACTAAGAAATTTCAAAGTTTGCAATTAAATATTAAAAAATTCGGAAAATTTAATAAAAAATATAAAAGTCGAATATCTCGAAACTGGTTAGGTTTAGGGTAGGGTGTTTCATAGCAGAATAAGTTAGAAACGATGCAAACTACACGCCATAACGGTCTACATCGGCTTTTCCTGTAACTCTGTATATTCTTATTCGAATAATTGGTTTATTTCTTTCGAATCAGAAAGCGATATCAGAAAATTTGTCACCGGAGTTAGAAGAAGAGCTAGAACTAATATTATCTTCTATATCTGACGCTGGGAGAACAGTTTCACCACCACTATTAGATGTATTACTATTCATCACCTTCCACTTGTGTTCAATAAAAGTTATATTCCCAGCTCTGCTGGTCTTAACCCTACAAGGCACCCAGTTCCATATGTGGAACACCGACTTTAATTGTTCCTACGGCTATAAAACTTTTAGTAGTGACATCTCTTGACATCTCGATAGAAACTGTTGACATTTAGCAATGTAGTAATACGAATCTTTACCTAAAGATGTCGTTTGTGTTTTGGTTGTAGTGCACTCAGTGTGAAATTTTAACGAAAGTGATGCGTTAGTCGTTCGTCTGAATTCAAAAATAAAAATAAGAATAATTATTGAACAGTTTCAACTCGAAAAAATACTGTGTGTTATAACGAAGTGTATATTTTGCAGAGGTAAGTTGTTTTATTATATAACAATAGTAAATGTATTAGTAAATCATATTTTTATACATGTTCCATATATGGTACGTTGAGCTTTAGTGTTCGTTTCTACTTATGCGTACTTACGATTACCTTCCTTATGAATATTTTGATTTTATTGCAGATAATGTCACGAAGAAGATTGCATGATGACGATATTGAGGGTTTCTTGAATATTCCTTCTGGGAGTGAAGATGAACAAGATTTTTCTGACGCTGAAAGTGATGATGACATCGAAAAAATTCAGTCCATCCAAAACTTTTTATCCGAGCCACTTGGCGACGTGGAAACTTCTTTATCTTCGCAGAGACATCAGTGCTTGTCTCCCGGCAATGAGTTTGTTACGAATATTGAAAATCGTCAGCCAGAAATATCAGACCCTCAGCCTAGTACATCAGGAGGGACAACTACAGGTACCATTTTACAATCTCTGGCACCTAGACGATCATCGACTATGAGTTACGCAATTGGTCATAGTTCTAGAATTCCTGGCTCTGTGACTGTCACCCAAAGAAAAAAAAGAAGATTTATTTGGAAGAAAACATCTTTTCAATCACCTCCTTTTACCTTTACTGGAAACGCAAATTTACAGTCACCGATTATAGATTTTGAAACTCCCCTTCAATATTTTTTATAGTTTTTTGATGATGAGCTACTTCAGCATATTGTAGAAGAAATGCACAAATTTAGTGTCCAAAAAAATCCTTCGAAGCCATTTACAATAACAACTAATGAATTAAAAAAGTTTATAGGTGTCTGTGTGATTATGAGTTTGGCACCACTGCCAAATATTCGAATGTATTGGGCACCTGAATTGGGTATCCTTTGATTATGGAGACTATGTCGCTAAATCATTTCAAAAAAATCTGTCAGTTCCTCCACTTTAACGATAACTCCACGCAACCGCCATCAGGTAGTCCAGGGTATGATCGTTTGCATAAAATCAGGCCAATATTAGAAACATTAAAAAAAAAATTCCAAAGCGTGCCTAAAAGAGAAACACTATCCGTCGACGAGCAAATGTGCGCGACAAAAGCCTCTAATCTTCTACGACAATACCTTCCTAATAAGCCACATAAATGGGGCTATAAACTGCTGGTTCTTTGCGACGATCGTGGCTTTGCTTACGATTTTGAAATTTACTCAGGGATGGAGAACGATCCCGAGCTAAGATATCCAAGTGAGCCAGACTTAGGAGCAAGTTCAAATATTGTAGTACGCTTAGCTAGGTCCATACCAAAGAATCAAAATTACAAATTATTTTTTGACAATTATTATACGTCGCCAGAATTGATTGCTTATCTGGCCAAAGAGGGAATACAGTCGCTGGGAACTGTCAACAAAGGTCGTTTAGGAAAAGACCTCAAAATACCTTCCATCAAAGACCTAAAGAAGGAAAAGGTTCAGAGAGGTTATTCAGAGCAATGGGTAGCAAATTGTGATAATACAGATATTGTCACCGTAATGTGGTACGATAACAAACCAGTCGTTTTATCATCGTCTTTTATGGGTCAAGAGCCAATAGAAACAGCAAGAAGATACTGCAAGAAACAGAAAAAGTATATACAAGTGGATTGCCCCCAAATAATCAAAACATATAACCAGCATATGGGTGGTGTGGACCTCCTAGATTCGTTCCTAGGGAAATATAAAATAAAAATTAGGACCAGAAAATGGTACTTGAGGCTATTTTACCATCTTCTTGATGTAACTCTTATCAATTGCTGGTTATTGTACAAAAGAGTCAGGGAGCAGCAGCATACGCCGACAACAATGAAACAGAAGGACTTCAAATTTGAAGTAGGGAAATGTTTATGCAAGGTTGGGCTATCAATAAACAAAAAGAGAGGTAGACCAAGTTTATCTGATGAAATTGAAAATAAAAGGCAAAAGCCAAATACATCAATCCTACCTCCTCGTGATGTCAGACGTGATGGGTTTGAGCATTTTCCTGTTTGGGGTGAAAAAAGACAACGATGCAAATATCCTGGTTGCAAAGGGAAAACATTCTTATCTTGCGACAAATGTCGCGTAGAACTTTGCCTAAATAAATATAATAATTGCTTTAGATCTTTTCATCAATAAAAATTTACTAGTTTATTACATTAGTTATGATCTCGTTTATTATAAAAAAGTAAAATATGTAGGTAATAGTTACTTCATTTTGTGTAAAATAATAAGTCACAAATTGAAAAAAAATCAAATAGGAAACTATTAAAAAAAAAAACAATTCAATGGTACTAGTTTAATACCAAAAAGTATAGTTAAGGCTCAGTGTATCGTATGTGGAACTGAAATAAAAAGTTGATTTTTCCTTAAAATATGGTTTTATTTTTATTTTTATAAATTTTCCCTATCTTCTGATCACTAATTACAACCTATATATTTTTGTCGCGCCATAAAAAAAAATTGAGCCTTGTAGGGTTAAGTCGTTTTTTTTCATAGTGTGTATATTGAAAATGTGGAAAACGACCTTTTTACTGTTACTGAAGTAGCAGGGAGGGATAGAATTTTTGCCAAAATCTTTGCCCCAATTCCCACTTCTTCATTTGTTATGAGATAAATCTTCTAATACACTCGCGAGCAACCAAATCGACTCAAGCCCTCATTCTGCTTACAAACTTTGTTTTTACGTAAAGTATACAAGGTATTTATAAAAAAAGACTGTCATTAGAAAGCTCAATATACAAGCTTTCATAAAACACTAATATTGTTTTTTTTTTTTTAAATCTAACGCATTCATTTTTACATCAATAGCACTATGAGTCGTTTTGCTCATTACGCTATCCGCGACTTGCGCTAACTGCCACCCCTATAAAAGCTCTCGCAACCGGCACACCTTATCAGTCGCTTATCACAAGTTGACATGTACACATCTCCGAGAATTGCAATCATTTTTTCCACGTTACCATGGATACCACACCTGAAGAAGCCGCTCAAGTTGTTGCCTTGTTGGAACAAGGACTTAGCCAGCGAGTAGTCGCTGCCCAGCTTCGCTTGAGCCAGTCTGCTGTGTCCCGGGTCTACAGACGATTTCGAGAGACCGGTGCCTTCAATCGAAGACCAAGAACCAGCCGCCACCGGTGTACTTCTGACAGAGACGACCGTTTCATTGTCTCAACATCGCTGCGCAATCGGCATCTGACGAGTGTTGATGTTCAACAAGAACTCAGGCACGTTCGTGGTGTAGCTGTAAGCGAGTGGACAATAAGAAGACGACTGAGAGCAGCCAATCTCACTCCAAAAAGGGCTGCGACGGGGCCCAAATTGACTGCAGCCCACCGACAAGCGCGTCTTCAGTTTGCTCGAGAGCATGTCAATTGGACCATTGCCCAATGGCAGTCGGTTCTCTTTACTGACGAGTGCAGAATGTGTCTGCATGGCAACGACAGAAGAGGCCGAGTCTACAGGCGTCCGGGCGAACGATTTGCCCAATGCTGTTTCGCTGAAACAGTAGCATATGGCGGTGGTTCCTGTATGATGTGGGCCGGCATCTCTTTAGAGGGAAAGACGGAGCTCGTTTTCGTGCCTGGTGGAGGCCGAGGAGGCGGGCTTACAGCTGATCGGTACATCACCGATATTCTCCTGGAACACGTTGTTCCCTATGAAGGATTTGTCGGCGAGGACTTCGTCTTAATGCACGACAATGCTCGTTGTCATACAGCGCGCATTACCCAGCAGTTTTTGGATGAAGTCCAGATGCGTACAATGGACTGGCCTGCGCTCAGTCCAGACTTGAATCCGATCGAGCATTTATGGGACCAGTTAAAACGAAGAGTACGAGCCAGAAATCAAGCCCCTTCGACGGTGGAAGAGTTGAAGGCAGCATTGTTGGAAGAGTGGGTTAACATACCTCAAGAGGACGTCAAAAAGTTGATCAGATCAATGAAGAATCGACTTCAAGCGGTGATTAGGGCTAAGGGGGGAAATACCAAGTATTGATTTATTAAATTGTTATGTATTTTCTTAATCAATTTTCTTTTATTTCTAAAATACCCAACCACAACATCTTCTCACAAATTCCTGTTTTTCCTGTATTTATGTTTAGATATCATTAATTACAAAGATAATGAACGGATATTGATAATGGTGATATCTTATTAAAGCTGCAGTTTGGAGCTTTCAGATGATATATAGTTTTTAAAAATATCTCCTATAACTTTCTTGAAAACAGAGTCTATACTCAGAGTTAGGGCTTGAGTCGATTTGGTTGCTCGCGAGTGTAGTTGGTTTTGTTTACAGGGGTTCTGACAAATTAAAGATGACTTCGCTCCAATCAATGTTTTCTACAGGAGTGAGATGTGTCCCCTGACTTCGTGGATCTAGAATAGATGCAGCAAAGTGTATTGGCTTCAGACCGTTACTTTTTCTTTCTTGAAACTACACTCGCGAGCAACAAAATCGACTCAAGCCCTAACTCTGAGTATAGACTCTGTTTTCAAGAAAGTTATAGGAGATATTTTTAAAAACTATATATCATCTGAAAGCTCCAAACTGCAGCTTTAATAAGATATCACCATTATCAATATCCGTTCATTATCTTTGTAATTAATGATATCTAAACATAAATACAGGAAAAACAGGAATTTGTGAGAAGATGTTGTGGTTGGGTATTTTAGAAATAAAAGAAAATTGATTAAGAAAATACATAACAATTTAATAAATCAATACTTGGTATTCCCCCCCCTAGCCCTAATCACCGCTTGAAGTCGATTCTTCATTGATCTGATCAACTTTTTGACGTCCTCTTGAGGTATGTTAACCCACTCTTCCAACAATGCTGCCTTCAACTCTTCCACCGTCGAAGGGGCTTGATTTCTGGCTCGTACTCTTCGTTTTAACTGGTCCCATAAATGCTCGATCGGATTCAAGTCTGGACTGAGCGCAGGCCAGTCCATTGTACGCATCTGGACTTCATCCAAAAACTGCTGGGTAATGCGCGCTGTATGACAACGAGCATTGTCGTGCATTAAGACGAAGTCCTCGCCGACAAATCCTTCATAGGGAACAACGTGTTCCAGGAGAATATCGGTGATGTACCGATCAGCTGTAAGCCCGCCTCCTCGGCCTCCACCAGGCACGAAAACGAGCTCCGTCTTTCCCTCTAAAGAGATGCCGGCCCACATCATACAGGAACCACCGCCATATGCTACTGTTTCAGCGAAACAGCATTGGGCAAATCGTTCGCCCGGACGCCTGTAGACTCGGCCTCTTCTGTCGTTGCCATGCAGACACATTCTGCACTCGTCAGTAAAGAGAACCGACTGCCATTGGGCAATGGTCCAATTGACATGCTCCCAAGCAAACTGAAGACGCGCTTGTCGGTGGGCTGCAGTCAATTTGGGCCCCGTCGCAGCCCTTTTTGGAGTGAGATTGGCTGCTCTCAGTCGTCTTCTTATTGTCCACTCGCTTACAGCTACACCACGAACGTGCCTGAGTTCTTGTTGAACATCAACACTCGTCAGATGCCGATTGCGCAGCGATGTTGAGACAATGAAACGGTCGTCTCTGTCAGAAGTACACCGGTGGCGGCTGGTTCTTGGTCTTCGATTGAAGGCACCGGTCTCTCGAAATCGTCTGTAGACCCGGGACACAGCAGACTGGCTCAAGCGAAGCTGGGCAGCGACTACTCGCTGGCTAAGTCCTTGTTCCAACAAGGCAACAACTTGAGCGGCTTCTTCAGGTGTGGTATCCATGGTAACGTGGAAAAAATGATTGCAATTCTCGGAGATGTGTACATGTCAACTTGTGATAAGCGACTGATAAGGTGTGCCGGTTGCGAGAGCTTTTATAGGGGTGGCAGTTAGCGCAAGTCGCGGATAGCGTAATGAGCAAAACGACTCATAGTGCTATTGATGTAAAAATGAATGCGTTAGATTTAAAAAAAAAAACAATATTAGTGTTTTATGAAAGCTTGTATATTGAGCTTTCTAATGACAGTCTTTTTTTATAAATACCTTGTATACTTTACGTAAAAACAAAGTTTGTAAGCAGAATGAGGGCTTGAGTCGATTTGGTTGCTCGCGAGTGTATAACACCAGATCACTTATATCATCATCTAAGTAAAGTCTCATTTTCGAATCACCTAGAAGATCGTCCAATTCTTTGAATGCCGAATGAACCAGTGAACTGTGCAGTAATCTCCTTCCAGACGTATGATCCATTTAACCACAGGTGTAATGATTTTCTCAATTTTTTCAATTTCTCCCCAAGTAGTTTCATCCAAAAGTTTGCCTATGTTTTAATAGAGATTGATGATTCACTTGTAAAAGTTCTGAAGCACCTGCAAGTAGCTACCCCATCTTGTCTTGACAGGAAAATTGAAAGATATGTTCATTTAGTTTTCTTCAACAAAAAAATCTGAGATTTTCAAAATGTCGTTAATGATTAAAAGATATGTTCATTGAGTTTTCTTCAACAAAAAAATCTCTGAGATTTTCAAAATGTCGTTAATGATTAAATGAAACGTGTGGAACTGTGGACCAAATATCAAATCCAGAAGAAATGATCGTATTTTTCTTTTAATAATCTTCCATAAACAAAATAAAAAATGCACCAAATAAGAGAAAGGGAGAGATTTTTTATGGAATCTGAAAAAATATGAAATGGAATATGGAAAAGAATTGTTTTTTTATATGTTTATAACTAAATAAGTAACCATCTGATCAGCGCTGCCGACGGGCAGCACTGGCAAGGTCGCTATACAATGTGGGATCCTGGGAGACGTTCGTATAAAAGAAGTGATGCGTTCTGTCTTTTATTACAATAGTTGCTTATACAGGTGGAGCAGAGGAAACGCATGTTTTTCACTATTGAATGACTGGGAAACGGTCAGATAAAATTAATAAAAACAAGCGTTAAGTGATAGATTTTTAGTGCAATTTTGAAATATACAACATTTTTCTTGTGTGCATGTGTCATGCTATGCATGACTCCCCCATTAATAATTGAGTATTTTTCACTACCGAAGGATTTCTCGCCCGCTGTGGTCGTAGTGTACCTGTCAAGTACGTATTTTTGTCTATTAATTCGTCAGCTATTTCTACGCTAGTATAAAAAATTGCTACGTATAGGGAATGTCCTTTTTCGAAATATTTTAACATAAGCAACATAATTACTTTCCTTGCGTGATTTAGACCACGCACCAGTTGATCTTGCGAACCGGCTTAAAAATTTATTTTCAGTATAATACCATTGGCGTCCGCTAAAATGTATAATTTAATTATTAATAAGCCGTTTTTATGGGCTTTCCCCTTTAAATGTTGGCGAAATTAAAGTCGCCCTTTCCAGAAGATCAATGATTCTTCTATTGTGAGTTCTTTCACAGGATATTATACAGAATCAATGGAAATATTAAAATAATTAATTAAATCTTTTATTTTAAACAGGATTTCACTTCTTTCATTTCGATGCACATTCAAAACCCTCAAAATTAAAAAAAAACAATTGTCTCTGGACAAATTGTCGTGGACTTAAGTTATGTTTGATGGTCCCCATTAAGTCCTGTCCATTTTGTAAATCGAGAGTATGTAGCGGTCGCTAAAGCTTAAATTTTGTTACCGTACTTATTGGTTTAGTTTATAATCATATCTATAATTTTACCATTAAGAAATAAAGAGAAATAATCCAGTGGACTTTTTTCTGTCATTTGATGTGGCGGCAGTATTCCGTTTGTTCCCGATAAAGGTAGCTCCGTCATAATGCTGGGATTGCCTGGACACCAATCGCTTAATTCGTCTGGTGAGTTTTCTTCAATTTGTGCGTCCGCGTCTTGCAAAGTAGCATCAATATTTATGCTCTCATCAAGGGTTTCGTTAGTCCATTCGTCGAGAATGCGATCCTTGCTTTCAGTTAAAATTCCATAAAGCGTATCGTCGCCAATTTCATAATTGAAATCTGGAATATCATATATCTCGAAATTAACTGGAGACATCATAGACGATTACTCCACGGGTAAGGGATCCATGGCAGATGATGGTCCAGGTTCCGAAGATCTGGGAGGATTATGTTCTATTGTAGATTCTGAAAAAGAAACATTCGAGACAAGTAAATAATTTCATTTCTGATGTAAAAAACAACAATTTTGATATCTTATATAAAAAACCGGCCTATTGCGTATCGGAGAACTATCGAGTGAGGTAAAAACGATTTTTCAATCGAGTTTAAAACAAAAACAAGAAGGGAGGTGCTCATTTCGGGTGTCTTTTTTTATGTTTTAGGTAAATTTAGAAATTGTAAGTAGGTAGCCAAATATGAATATATATCGGCGTGCACGTAATCGATCGTAAAAATCAAAAGTTTTTACGACCAGGTTGGCTAGCTTTTTTACGAATTGCTTCATAAGGCCTAACTTGATGTGTAAAGGCGGCATTAATACATTTTCAGGTGCAGCAATAGGTTTACATTCAACGTTTTGCTTCCCAATACAAAATCAGTTCTTAGTGAGTATGATCTTTGAATATAGTGTTGAGCATCCGCTCTGCTAACCCAGAAACACGGATATTTTCTATATCCACCCTGTAGTCCCATAAAGAATCTTGCCATCTTAAAATCTCCAATGAATGGCCACTTAAATTCTTTATACAGGGTGGGCCAGAGTAAAATTCACTTTTGAAACCTTTATAAAAATAGAGTACTTAACGATTTTATTTGAAAAGTAACTTATTGATACATTAATGCAATTTGTTTCTTGAAAATAACATCGTCTAGATGTTCTCCATTTCGCCGCAAGCACTCTTCTAAGCGGTGCTTAAAAGCGGCGTGCGGTGCCGGCACGTCGCTGTCGATATAGCCGCTATTTCCGATTGAATATTTTCTTTTAAGGTGGTAATTGTCTGCGGTTTATTGGAGTACACCTTATTTTTGAGGTATCTCCACAAAAATAAATCTGGTGGAGACAAGGCTGGGCTTCGTGGTGGCCACTCGATGTCACCTCTCTTAGAGATGACTTTACCGGTAACATCTCCTTTATGACTCTCATGCTGGCATTTGATGTGTGGCAGGTGGCGCCATCCTGCTGGAACCAAGTCAGAGAGTTGTACTCTTGCAGCCTAGCAAGAGTAGCTCTTAAAAATTCTTCAAGCATTTTCACATATCGGTCTGTATTTACTGTTAATGCTTGCCCTCTAGAATTTTAGAAATAAAGACCAATGAGTCCATTGGCTGAAATGGCTGCCTTAACCGTCACTTTCTGGCAATGTAGAGGCTTTTGATGCTTCTGCGAAAGCTGTTTAGCGCTCCAATAACGGCAATAAAATCGAATAGCATGTGAATTATATTTAAATTAAATATTATTTTTCGTTTTCATTTTTCATACAAAATAATTCGGAAAAGTCAAGATTACTTATGTAAAACACCTTTATATGAAATACGACAACGTCGCATTTTCTTAGCTTCAAGTATGAATTAACTCATCAATGAAAGTCTAGGAGAAGTACTATTGTCAATGAAAATTTGACACAGCCGTTACGTATTTAGTGTTTGTACGGTTAGAAAAAAAGGTTCAGAATATTGAAGTTAGTTTATTAATGATTAGATATTATTTAAAATTAATTGTAGACCCTAGTGGGTTTAGTTGTCCCTTTTGCGAACCAATTGGAAATAAATAATGATTTTAATTACTTGAAATAAATCGATCCAACACAGAACAGCCGAGTTAGTATTCGAACCTTGGACCTTTTACTATCTGAGCGACTGCTCTTCCAACAGAGCCTTCAAGTTATTCTTTCTTACATGAATGCAAAAAAAAAAAAATCAACATTTAACTTCCATTTCCACAAGTATTACTTTTTTTACTAATTTTAAATAGGATTTAAGAACAATAAAGCATTTGAAAACAGATGATTTTCAAAATGTCCACCGCTGTATTCTAAACACACGTTAACTCTATTGCGGATCTGCCGATTTAAATTTACAGAGACTTGTCGCATCTCGTTCGCTGTTTCTTGGATTCGTTGAAGTAATTGTTCTCTTGTTGTTATTTTTACTTCGTAAACCTTACTTTTTAACGTACCCCACACATAAAAATCTAAAGGAGTTAGGTTCTGGTGACCGTGCCGGCCACGCTAAAGTTGCGCTTCCGCGGCCGATCCAACGTTCCGGGTATTCTTGGTTGAGATACTCTCGTACCCGCGCCCCATAATGGGCTGGCGCGCCGTCATGTTGGATCCACATGTTGCGTATAGTCGCCAAGTTAATATCCTCGAAAAACTCTAAATTTAAAAGGTTGCGCAGAAACTCTAAATAATTTTCAGAATTTAGGCGGTGCGGGATTTCAATCGGGCCTACAAGTTTATTATTGAAAATTCCTGCCCACATGTTCACTGCGAATTCATGTTGGTGCGATGTTTCCCACACCGCCTTCGGATTTTCTGATTTCCACTGATGCTGATTTTTTGAATTAAAAACCCCAGCACGCGTAAACTGGGCTTCGTCCATCCATAAAATTTTATTTTCCAGTTATGGGTCCTGAATTAAAAATTCATTAATCCTTTGGCAAAATGCGATTCTTGAAAAATTATCAGTGGGTAGCAGGCCTTGAGCCTTTCGATAATGGTAAGGGTGAAGTTCATATCTCTTCCATAAACTCCACACCATCTTATGGGAGACTCCCACTGTTCGTCCTACACGTCTTGTTGACAACGTGGGATCTTCAACAATGAGATTCATTATTCTTCTTTCTTGCTAGCAAATGCGGAACGCATTTTCTGCATGTTAAAAAAAGAATATGTTTTTTTTTCACTTAAAATCATAATAGTTGACTTGTAAGTATCGATGTACATAAACTTTGGTAATCAAAATAAACAAAAAATATCCTTTCTAATACCTAGTTCTTATTTCATTTGCAATCCGCTTAGTAACTCACACAAAATGTTTTAGTTTTCATCGATGGCGACTAGGCTTTCCCCTCCCTAATTGGCACAGGGATGAAGTAGCGGACACGTGCTATTATTAGTACTATTTTATACTACATTAGCTTAAGTGTGGCAACGTTGCAAAAATTAAGGACTCGTCACATGGGTGATAAGTTTTGAACTAATTTAATAAAGATTGATGATATCTTCAAAACCATGCATTTTTGGACCACATGTTCTTCGACTTTTTGTATTGTTTTAACCTATACAGGGTCATTATATAAACACCATCCAAATTTATAAATTATATTCTTTGAAGAGAGTAACGAAACAAGATTTTTTTCTTTTAATATCACTTAGTACTAAAATATTAAGTTAAGGCTATACAAAGTTATCCGAGGAAAACTACCGATTTACTGTCACAATCACGCTACGCACGGTGTTGGAGCAGATGATTACACAACCCCCGCCCCGCCCCCCGTATTTCATTGATACATTACGCTGCGCACGTTGTTGTAGCAGATGACTACATGACCTCCCCCACCCCCCCGCCGCCGCCGCCGCTCCCGCTCCCCGCTCTCCCATATTTCATTAATACAGAACAATAATTGTCATAAGTTCCTAATTTTTCCTTCATACTTGATCGGGCTTAGGACCGTCAAATTGCAGAATGTATGAGTTGTTTTCTAATAACAGATAAAAACTTTGAACGTAAAAGTAAGCCATACTTTTTGCAATAAGGCGTATTTAAAAAATCCGAATCAACCTAGGTACAAAAATTGGTTGGAGTATAGCAATGGCTGTGCAAGGCGTCTAGAACTTAACATTTTTTTTGTCTCACTGAAACATACAAAACTAAGAGAACTATTAACAACAGAAACTAAAAAAACACAGGAATCGCATACGCAATACGAAAATCGGTATTAAAAAGCAATAAATTCACTGATAACACATTTCAATACTTTTCCTAGTCCTAAACATTACCATCGCTATTTAATACTAATCCGAAGCCGGATGAAAAAATAGAAAGAGTAAAATTATTATTAGATTTTATAATTTTTATGACTCACCCGGATTGCGAAAGGTCGTGGGTTCGAATCCCACCTTAGGGCTCGGAGGCGTAGTTGTTTTTTCATACGTATTTTATATCTTATAGAAATATTGCATCATGAATGCAAAAAATTAAATAAAAAGCACATAATTATAGCTGGTTCCATCTTAATCGATTGTTTAATATTTGTAAAAATATTACTTTCGATGTTGAAGGCAGTTAGCGTTCAACATTGGTGGAATGATACTAGCTCATAATAGAAGTTGAAATACGTTTGTAAAATTCGACACGTTTGCCAGCGTCTCGGTAGCTCAGTGGTCAGAGCACTTGCCCGGATTGCGAAAGGTCGTGGGTTCGAATCCTACCTGAGGGCTCGGAGGCGTAGTTGTTTTTTACACACGTATTTTATATATCATAGAAAATATTGCATCGCGAATGCAAAATAATTAAATTAAAAACATATTTTTTTATGAAATTTTTTGAAGTCTAAACGCCCTGCACACCTTTGCTATACTCAAACCCAATAATAAATAAAAGAACCAATCATAATACACTTACATAAAGTTTGAAAACAATCGTTTTAAGAGTACTTCATTAACTGTTCAAAATGTCGACCATTTCTCTCCAAACACATCTTTTGCACTAAAACACACATTTGCACTAAAACGCACTTGATGATAGTTCTCTCTTATCACGTGCGGGTTCCGGAACGACCACCAATGCTCGTTGTGTTGGTTATACAGTCCCACGCGAGTGAATAAAGATTCATCAGTCCATAAAATAACAGCACCAGGATGTTCAATCAGCCACTCACAAGGCACGGCGAGGCACGGCATCTGCTTCACCTAAAGACTGCACTTTCTGATAGTGATAAGGATGCATGGTTGCGGCGTTAAGTAATTTCCACACCGCGGGTTGACTTACGCCGAACCGTCTTGCTGCGTCATTCGTACTTGCTCTGGGATTTCGATCAAAGAAATCAAAGATTTCGTCTTCGATTTCAATTGCAAGTCTCCTTCTACCACCTCCTCGAGCGTGTGATGGCGTCGTAAATTGTCCGTGGTCAAGTAAGCGTTGATTCGCAGCTTGACGATTTGGTGTTGTAGCATTTACGAAACCACTATTTCGAAGACGAGGAAGACTTTCAGCTTCGTACAGTGCACAGGCACCGTTTAAGCTTTCTCCACTTAAAATATAGCACCGTACCATCTCGTAATACTCGCGATTTGAATACATTTTGTTAGGTAGGTATTTATGTGATGTAAGCGCGCGGGAGCACAAGACATACGTCGCGGGAGGTTCCCGGGTGACTGATTTCATTGCACAGATGTCGCCACAACTAGGGTTGCCACCCGTACGAAAATACTTTATTTCGAATGATTTGATTTTTTTGGGATTTTGAAAATTTTAGTAGTACAGCTCGACAATAAAGAGTTGACAAAAAATATTCCGGAACTAATGTACACTTTTTGTTGGCAACACTTCCTTATCTGTCAAAACTGTCAAGAGGTCGACTAATTTTTTGCTTAGTTAAGAAGTCAATTGTTATTCTAGTGTGTTTTACGTGATATTTCTTTATCCTGGGTTTCATCATGAACAAAACCTACCGTATCGGTTCTCGCACAGAACAGAACTCTCTCTCGGAACAGATAGTGAATATGTTACACCGAAAAAATGTTTAAAAGAAATGATAGGTCAAAAAGAAAAATAAACGATTGCAGTAAAGTATAAAAGTACGTGGGAAAACGGACATGGTGATTGGTTAATTAATGATCCACAGAACGAATATAATGGAAAATGCAAATTGTGTGGAATTACATTTACAATTGCTTCAGTATAGGAGTAAGACAAGTAAGAAGACAAATTTTCTTTTTTTGTGTGTGCACGTGTGTGTGTGTGAATTGATATGGTTGCATTAAATATCCAATCTAAACTATGCTATGCTAGACTGTAAAGATGCTGTGTTTGCAATTGTTTAATAGAAATACTAATTTGATACAAACTGCAAAAAGCAATAAAAAATATGCTTTTAAACATAATGATAAAGGAAAATAAATTGTACTTTATTTTCATACTATGTACTTTTTTTTCTTACCTATAATAACCAGTGTACTTTAACTACAAAAATAAAAGGTGGCAACCCTAGCCACCACCTGCGCGCGCAGCCACGATCGCGGCTCGCCGCATGCGCTTCGAGTATTTAAATTGAGTAAGTCATTGTTCTAACTTTTTGCAAGTTATAAAAACATCGACTTCAAAGTTATTACGATTTTCGGCAAAAAAAAACAATATTTTATTTCCCTTCATTGTTCTAATAGAAATAGTAGTATTTATAAGGCTATTGAATTATTGATTTTTATTTTTTTCTTTTATGAAATAATCAAAATTTACTATTTCAACGTAACATAACAAATTTACGGTAAACATTATTATTTTAATTTTATACAACTTACCGTTTTGCAATAAATGGAAAAAAAAAAATGATTATTTTTCCTCTTTTAAACAAACAGGCAACAGTATTTTTTTAATTATTTAGCAAGAAATGGTTTAATGCGAAACAAATTCAAATAATTAACAAATTTAAATTGTTAGAATGACATTAATTAATACAAATAAATGAATCGTGGTCAAAAAGTGCACTACACATGTGGATTTATACTGCAGGCAACCGTATTATTGGACTTTTCATTCTTTTTCGAGGTCCAGCTTCAAAACGGTAAGTTGTATAAAAAAATTGTTCAAACAAAAGTCGTTGACAAAATCCTAAGGAACAACTTTTACATTTACATTTCTGCAATAAAAATGTATTTTCAAGGTGAAAAATAAAAAAACACCGTTTTGAAGACTTTGGCGCCACCTACTGGGTGCATTTGTTGGTGTACGGGATTGCAGCAATGACATTTTTTGTAGATCTTGACGTCCTCTACATTTTATAATCAATCTATTTTTCTGTGAAATGCATACATTCCGAGAAAAATGCATTTCAATTTTTTTTGGCTCGTTTTTGTAGTTTGCAAAAAGACGCACCAAGATGGCGCGTGGCCACCTTCAAGGTAGATAACTAACACCATTTTACAGCAAATAAAACAACTTCCACCCATTCGGCAATTTTCTCACTCAAACGATTTTTTCTTCGACAGATTGACTTTCTAACAACTCAATTTTGGAAAAAGAAAGTTACGTCGTTCTTTCTTACTGTACCTCGGCATCAACACCCCGCGACCCCACCCCGCTGTTTCATTCAAAACATTTCGGCCGTGTTTGACCTTTCGGGCGACCTTTCTTTTGACCAGTAACCAGCTGTTGTAATAATTCGCTCGGACAAAATATTTTTGTCATTATTATTGTCATAAGTTCCAAATTTTTCCTTCATACTTGATCGGGCTTAGGACCGTCAAATTGCAAAAGGTATGAGTTGTTTTAAAAATCTGAATCAACTTAGGTACAAAAATTGGTTGGAGTATAGCAATGGCTGTGCAAGGCGTCTAGAACTTGGATTTTTTTGTCTAAATGAAACACAAAACTAAGAGAACTATTAATAACGGAAACTAAAAAAACAGGAATCGCATACGCAATCGAAAATCGGTATTCAAAATCAATAAATTCACTGATAAGACATTTCAATATTTTTTCCTAGTCCTAAACATTAACACCACTTATTTAATACTAATCCGAAGCTGGATGAAAAAATAGAAAGAGTTAAATTATTATTGGATTTTACAATTTTTGAGATTTTTTTTGAAGTCTTAACGCCCTGCACACCTTTGCTATACTCCAACCTAATAATAAATTAAAGAACCAATCATAAAACACTTACATAAAGTTTGAAAACAATCCTTTTAAGAGTACATCATTAACTGTTCAAAATGTAGACCATTTCTCTCCAAACAGAGTCTTGCACGTTTACGAACATTGTCTTTACTTTTTTACGGATTTTTGCGCATGTTTTATTTTTATATATAGTCATTTTATTATAGTTATCCTGTGATCACGGCTCCTGTAAAGGAGTCGAAACGTCAGGATTAATTAAAAAATAAAACATGTGCAAAAATCCGTAAAAAAGTGTTTAATTCTAATTGTCTTTAATTTTATTATGCACTACAGTATTATTTTTCACTTCGTCAAATGCACGGATTATTTTAAATTTTAAGTCCTCGAGGCTTTGGGCTTCCTCCACATAAACCCGCCGTTTAATTTTGCCCTACAAAAAAAGTCACAAGGCGTGAGGTCTGTTGATCGGGGCGGCCATGGGACGGGGCCCCCACGACCGATCCAGCGATTCCCGTGTTCGGTGTTTAAATAATTGCGAAATGCCGCCACAAAATATAATGAGGTGGTGCTCCGTCTTGTTGGAAATGAAACACGCAATTTTGAATAAGCGCGAGTGGCACTTCGTCCATAAAGTCGGATATTACAGTGCGTAACATATCAAGATACTTGCTTCCGGTCAACCGCCTTTCAATAAAGAAGTTCCCAGTTCTTAGTTTCCTATAATACCCGCCCACCCATTTGCCCAAAACGCACTTGATGATAGTTCTCTCTTATCACGTGCGGGTTCCGGAACGATCACCAATGCTCGTTGTGTTGGTCATACAGTCCCACGCGAGTGAATAAAGATTCATCAGTCCATAAAATTACAGCAAAAGGCACGGCGAGGCACGGCATCTGCTTCACCTAAAGACTGCACTTTCTGATAGTGATAAGGATGCATGGTAGGGGTGTTAAGTAATTTCCACACCGCGGGTTGACTTACGCCGAAGCCTCTTGCTGCGTCATTCGTACTTGCTCTGGGAAGTCTCCTTCCACCACCTCCTCGAGCGTATGATGGCGTCGTAAATATTCCGTGGTCAAGTAAGCGTTGATTCGCAGCTAAAATGGTTTGACGATTCGGTCTTGTAGCATTTACGAAACCACCTTTTCGAAGACGAGGAAGACTCGGCTTCGTACAGTACACGGGCACCGTTTAAGCTTTCTCCACTTAAAATATAGCACCGTAGCGTCTCCTAATACTTGCGGTGTGAATACATTTTGTTAGGTAGGTGTTTATGTGATGTACCTAAGCGCGCGGGAGCCAGTGGCGGCGTAGCATAGGTTGGCATCCGGGGCGACTTTCTATCGAGCACCCTCAAAATAAAACGACAAATATTAAACGTGTTTACGTGACTTTATTTTGCTAAAATACTCAATGACATTATCAAAATTTACTTTCCTCTCCTTTTCAATGGACAATATGGATAGACTGGAAAGTCGTGTTTGGCTCATTGTAGATCTTAAGTAAGATTTTATTAACTTTAATTTTGAGAAACTTCTTTCACAAGTAGCCACCGAAACACAAATAGTTAAAAAAAATCTTAGACATAGAGCTAGACTTGGAACAGACTCAGAATAGTCCCATTTTACAATAAATTTCAGAAGCTCCAAGGAAGTCCATTGGATCGCTTCTTGAAGAGAAATGCTGGCGGCTTCCAAGTGGCGCCTCAGTCGTAAAATCTCCAAAATAATGTCCTCTGCAGAAAATTCATCATAGATTTTTGTAAGATTTGGAACTTTATCACGAAGTTCTTCTTCTGTTGACGTAAGTAGAGTTTCAGACTGAACAACACCAAATGTTATGAGAATATCATCCATTGCTTTGTAGCGATGCTCTAGTTCTTCGTAAAATCTATCAAGACATTCTAACATAGCTCTATGCAACTCTTCTGGCAATGTTAGTCCAACATCTTGGGACATTTCTCCTGGCATTCGTTTTCGGAATCTCCTCCTTCCTCTTCTTTCAACGGAGATATCCAAGTCCTCACATTTCTCAGTTGCGTAGGAAATAGCTCTTTCCACTATTTGTATACGTTGAGTTTGAAGAAAAATTTTTAGGGCTTTAATTTTTATAACACACTTTTCCAGCGATAGTCCAGATGTTTGGATATACTTTTGTGTCTGATTAACTTCTTCTAGGATTTCACACCAAAAAGAGAGGTAGCATAAAAAACTGAAGTCACATAAAGCTGGTAAGAGTGTGGATGCTGCTTCTCTTGTATCGACGTTTTCTCTGCTGCTTCTGGGATCACACATCTCTTCGAGTGTTGATACAAGTTTCTCAAAATTATTCTTCAATGACTTAACAGCATCGTGATGAGCACTCCATCTTGTCTCTACTAGTCTTTTGACCGATACGCCTACACTTTTCATTAGAATTTCCCATCTATGTGTGGATGACGAAAAGAACGTGTAAACTCTTTCTACTGTTCCAAAAAATGTTACACTTGAACTAACACTCATGAAAGAGTGCACCCCACATAGATTTAGCGAATGATTAGCACAAGGCATAAACAAAGCTTTAGGATTGTGTTCCTTAATGATAGATTGCACACCACCATGAACTCCTGCCATGGTTGCAGCGTTATCATATCCTTGAGCCCGACATAGATGAATGTCCAAGTTATCACTCTTTAACTGCGTAAGGATATTTTCCGTAAGTTCGATTGCAGTCTTTCCAGCTATAGGGAAGAAACCTAGAAATGATTCCTTCACTTCAACTTGATCGCCTTCAATATGAACATATCTGATTACATAACTCATCTGATCAACGTGTGATATGTCTGGTGTACTATCGAAAATAATTCCAAAATATTTAGCTTTCTTTATGTCGTCCAAAATGTTATTCTTCACTTCTCTCCCCAAAAGACTGATGAACTCATTTTGAATGTCTTTAGACAAATAAGAATCTACCCGTTTAGTTTTTGTACAGGCGATAGCATGTTCAATTCTAATTTTGTGCTCTTTTAGCACTGGATCATATTTTGACAATAGATTAACTAATTCTAAAAAGTTCCCTCTATTGTCTGATGAAATCCCTTCTCTATGTCCTCTTAGAGGAAGATTTTGGCGTGCTAGGAAAAGAATGATATCCAAAAGGCGACTCAAAATGTCACGCCACTTCTTTTTTTCTTGGTCTAAGACCATTTGATGCTCATAATCGATAGTTTTTTGCAGCCTCAATCCATTCTCCAAGATTTTCCATTTTTCAAAACAGGAGAGATGGCCCTCAGAATTCTCGTGTTCAGACACTTTAGGATTTAGTTTCCACCATGAATTAAAACCGTTAACGAAACTCTGTTTTGTTTCATGGTGCGTGAATAGTTTGCAGCAAAAACAGTATAAGCTTTTTTTTATTGGAGAGTATACCATCCATTTTCTGAGTACTTTTTCTCCATTTGGTAACGCTTTATAAAACCATTCTGAGTGAAAATGTCGACTCTTTCCTTTTATTTTATCTCCAGATCTTTGGACAGTGTCTACAAATGGACCATCTCTGTTTTGATAGGGTTCACTTCCCGCTTTAACGATTTCAACTCTCAGATCATCAGGCATTGGTGTTGGCCAAGTAGCAACATCGAAATGAGTAGTTTCATGCACCTTTTCTTCATCGTTTTCAATTTGCTGGGATTTTTCTTCATTGTCGCTATTTCGCCCTTTTTCTTGGTCATATTCTTCTTGGTGCTGATCTTCGCCTTGTCTTTCATCTTGTGTATCAAAATTGTCAGGCTCTCTTCCCAGCGTCCCTTCATCTAATGCATCTTGGCTCCGTGTTTCTTCATCATCTGTTACATCAAGAAGGTCACTTTCAACACTTTGCTGTGATGTATTTGGTACCAGAGAAGCCGAAGGTGCTACAAATTTCAAAATTGATCCAGATAACGATTCACGTGCAAGTTCTTTTGATTTTTTTATTTTTCTTTGCTGAAATCCACTAGGTCTATTTCTCTTCATAATAAAGTTATATTCTGTAAAGATCGATAAAGGAATACTTGTTAATTTTGTCAGTTTTTTCTCGCTCATTATCATATTATACCATAGTAGAAGTAAGACAAGCAGTATATCGGCAGTGTATTTTTCTTTTCTTTAAATAATAATAATAGTGCAAATTATGTTGGATGAATTTGAATTCTTAGTTCAACTATAAAAATATTAAGCAAAACCATTTTTAAATCATGTTTAAAAAATACTTATTTTTTCTTTTTTTTTATACACAATTGGACATAACGTTATACCTACAAATTGAAGTCCGTACGTACTGTACGATTATTTTACGATAGCCGCTCTGAAGTAGGCTTTCCGAACTTAGCGCATTTACTGTACACTCAAAACAAAACTAAAAACTAATCGTATAATATTGATCGGTTATAGGATTGAAAATTAAAAAATTAAGGAATCAATTAGTTTTGTTACAAGTGAAAGTAAATGCGCTAAGTGCGGAAAGCCTGATTTCAGAGCGGCCATCATAAAATAATCGTGCTGTGGCTGATACGCAGCTAAAGAGAGAGAAATACCGAGGAACTATATAGGCGGCGGCCTATTATGGCGGGTTTCGGCCATTTGTATGCATGAATTAAATATAACGTTATACTGCTCATTTTACATCGTCGTGATAAATTAATTATACGTACAATTTATACTGTCAACAGAATGTTAAATTCAGATCGGCCGAAACCTATAATTTAACTAGATACATATATAATTAATGTGGGAAAAAAATAGGTGTATAGTTCAAATAAAATTCACCTTTTAAACTCTGTGTACTATCCGCCAATACACTCACTCCTTTATTACACAATATTTAGTATTTATTGACTTTCGTTTGAATTAATGTGACGCAACGCGACGCGACGGTTACAAACAATAACACTGACTGACCAACTGTCGTCAACTAATTGTCATTGTTTCGCGACCGGCATCCGTTGCCGGCAACGGACACGGGTGGGGGAGGGAGGGACCGAAAATAAGTTGCCCCTTCCGCCCGCGATGCGCCAGCGGCTACTATCTGCGTGACAGAGTTGGTATTTCTTTGTCACCGTGTTGTCACCCCTTGATGCTTGGCACCCGGGGCGGACCGCCCCCACCGCCCCCCCTTTACGCCGCCACTGGCGGGAGCACAAGACATACGTCGAATACGGGAAGTTTTCGGGTGAATGATTTCATTGCACAGATGTCGCCATAACATGCGCGCGCAGCCACGATCGCGGCGAGCCGTATGCGCGTCGAAATTGAGTAAGTTGATATTCAAACATTTTGCAAGTTATAAGAACATCGACTTCAAAGTTTATTACGGTTTTCGGCAAAAAAAACAATATTTTATTTCCCTTCATTGTTCTAATGGAAATAGTGGTATTTACACGAATCATATAAGGCTATTGAATTATTGATTTTTAATTTCTTCTTTTATTAAATAATCAAAATTTACTTTTTTAACGTAACATAAAAAATTCAGTAAACATTATCATTTTTAGTATAAAAGCATAAATAGCCAGATGTGTCTTAATATTCTTACGTTAATTCTAACATTTTGGGTTAAATTATGAAAATACATCAATAGCCGCGTACCGACCAAGCGAGCGGCCTCGCGAGGAAGCCTCGGACATTTGCCGCAGTACGCATGCCGCGCGAGGCGGCCTCGATCTGTAAATTATCTAATCCGAGGCTTCCTCGCGCGGCAAGGCCGAGCTACCGTGAGGCTTAGCCAGCATCGACGCTCAGTTAAACTTGAAGTCGAATAGAGACCGCGCGTGCGTATAGTTTGCCCGAGACCATCATGAGGCCGCACATTCGGAAAGCTGTCGCCACCACTGGCTTTTTAATAATTCTAAAGGCTAGTTCGCATTAGGCTAGTAGTTTAGTCGAGTGCCGAGTAATTTAGTAGCTAAACTACTCGCTACTGCACAGAAATCGTTCGCATTATGGTCCAGTACAGTTCACAAGTGTGTG
Organism: Calamotropha paludella; assembly: GCA_927399485.1. Classification (NCBI taxonomy): domain Eukaryota; kingdom Metazoa; phylum Arthropoda; class Insecta; order Lepidoptera; family Crambidae; genus Calamotropha; species Calamotropha paludella. Next base: position 4,653,695 of record OV656822.1, read on the forward strand.
GTGTTTTGCAAGATGAACGCGCTGCAACGTAATGAAGTTAATAAACTAATTAAGCTAATCGCAATGGCTATTGTAGAAGAGGTGGAAGAGGAAATTTTAGAGACAAAGAAAAAGAAATTATGGGTGCGAAAATGGATTGATAGAAGAGACAAACTAGGTGCTACTAATTGTCTTCTGAAGGAATTAGCATTGGAAGATCCCAAAGAATACTTCAATACTTTGAGAATGTCCGAAAGTTGTGTAAATTTTCTGTTAACGAAAATACACTCTCAAATTCAGCGTAAAGATACTCTTTTGAGGAGTGCAATTCCTGCAATTACAAAATTACAAGCAGTTCTTTACTTTCTTGCTACTGGATGTAGTCTAAGGACACTCACACATATATTCAGACTCGGAAAATCAACTATTTCCGAATTCATTATCGAAGTTTGTGAAGCAATCTATGAATCATTAAAGGAATTTATCAAGGTAAGACTAAATAACCGTAACAGATTTATTATGAAACATTTATTTATTAAGAGAATAATTTTTAACATCTTAAGTATAACTTTTAATGAAACTATTTTGTTTGCTCCCTCACTCTTTATTATCAACATTTTTATTATCAACATTTGCGTTCCGCATTGCTGTGAAAACTAAGTCATTTGATACAATTGTAACATCACTCTGCGTTTCATTGTTGTTTAAATGGTTAGATGGAAGCATATTTGAGGAAAGCTGATAATCGGCAACGTGTCCAGTATGATTAAGTAAAATAGACGAAGAATTATATTGAGTTGCTTGCTCCCCCCGATTATAGTTACTGATGTCACTATAATATATCGAAGAATCGCTATTATATTGTGATCCAGTAGCATACGAAGATTGTGGCGTTTGAGGGATTCTGTTTTGATCAGACGCGTTTAAAATATGCCGACGTCGAATTCTATTTAAGTGAAGTTGAATGTGCTCCTGTGCTTCTAATGCCGATAGTAAGGGCAAAGATTTCAGTTGAAGGCCTACGTGTTTACCGAATACCTCAAACTCATTTTCTTCGACTGTAGAATTAGTAGTATCAGCTATTTCTTTTAATTGGCCGACCATGCTCGAGAGCTGGGCAATTCTTCTTTTTTTTGTCGGAGGTGGAGGAGGTGTAGGTAAACGAAAAGTATCCACTAAAGTACTATTTTGCTCAGAATCTGTATCATCAGTGTGTGAACTATTGGAAGTCTGAAACAACCAAAACTTTATTAGTATCAAAGAGCATTATTTATTCATTTATTTATAATTCATTGTACACAAAAAAATACATAAAAATTAAAATATATTTATGACCATTAATTTTTCTTTTTAGATTCCTACTGCAACAGAATGGAAAATAATTGAAAATGGTTTTCGAGAACAGTGGAATTTTCCAGGGTGCTGTGGAGCTATCGACGGCAAACATTTCGTCATTAAGGCACCCCCTGAATCAGGAAGTTTATATTATAATTACAAAGAGACAAACAGCATTGTCTTAATGGCTGTTGTAGATCATAAATATTGCTTTTCTTATATAGATATTGGGTGTAATGGAAGGGTTTCTGATGGAGGCGTATTTCGTAACTGTAGTTTGTACCAAGAATTAGAAAACGGTGTTCTACCAGAGGGTCATGTCCTAGTCGGTGACAACGCATTTCCCTTGAAAGAATATTTATTAAAACCTTTTCCAGGAAATCGATTAACGCTACAGCAAAAAATTTTTAATTATCGTTTATCTCGGGCTAGAAGAATAGTAGAAAATGCCTTCGGTATATTAGCTGCCAGATTCAGAGTGTTTGAAAAACCGATGCCCTATAGTCCTGAGAAAGTTGTTAAGATAGTAAAGACTTGTTGCGCTCTACATAATTGGCTTCGACAAACAAAATTACAGAACAAACAGTATGAATACACAGTAGACTCAGAACACTTTGAAACAGGAACTATCGTTCCTGGTAATTGGAGAAGTGAGCCACAATCTCAGGGAATTCAACCGCTACCTATTTCTTTAAGTAACCGGTCATCCCAAAGATCTACAGATGTTCGGGAGAGATATGCAAATTATTTTGTCGGAAGCGGATCTGTCCCTTGGCAGACAAGAATGATACATTAAATAGCAACACTACAGTACAATCATTATCATAATTATTGTATTGTAAATAGGTAGGTACTTACCAAATTACTTTCACTTTCTGTGAGTATTGAGGTTATGTTTCTTAGATATGAATCTAATAAATTGAACCATTTCACTGAAGGGATATAAATCGTGTCGGTCCCAGAGCCTGAACTTTTGGAGTCCTTTATTTTTTTTAATTCCTGCGAGTAGGTAGATCTAAAAAGAAATGGATGTCATTAGGTTAGATGACTTCTAAAAACATAGGTATTAATAATAATAAGAGCTTATTGTATATAGTAATAAATATGCTTCTGAAATACTTAAAATGAACAAAAAAAAGCACTAACCTGATGTTTTTAATTTTCAACTTAATTTCCTTCTCACCAAATCCGGGTATGTTCATTGTTTTTTCTAAATCCAAGTATGCAGATTGTTTCATTTGTTTGTTTTTATAATTTGGGGATTTGATATTCCACAAACATTCATGTTCAACATATTTGGAAACAAATTTAAAAGTGGTTTCTTCGCTCCAGCGAAATGTCATTTTCGCGGCCACTCACTAATGAACTCGACTAACCAACAGGTTCACACTTGTTTAGTCGATAAGCCAGTGAGCACGAAGGAGTAGTGGGGGATGCTACTCGCCCGATAGAAATAGAACAAAATGGATTGGCTCGACTAAATGACTTACCAACCTACTTGACTAAATTTTTGGTGTTCAGACACATTTAGCTACTAAATTACTCGGCACTCGACTAAACTACTAGCCTAACGCGAACTAGCCTTAAGGCTTGCAAAAAAAAGAAAACAGAAACCTAAACGTTTTTGGATTAAACTCTTATACAAAAATAGATTACAGGCTGGGAACAGATTGTTTGAAGAGTTGTGCTTCGATGACGAAGAAAAAAATTTCACTCTAATGAGTAAAATCGAATTTGACCATGTGTATTCTCTCATAAACGCCAAAATAAGCAAGAAGGACACAATTTTTCGAGAAGCAATATCAAAACAAAGGATATCGGTTATAGTCCCTGAAGTATGTGATGCTATAATTGAGGTGTTAAAATAATAAAATAAAAATTGTTTATTTCGTTAACACACAAAAAACGTAAACAATATTAAGGCTGGGATCTACCCAGTAGGTACTCGTGGTACCTGTGGCGGGAGACCCCGCTCTTCTATTACAATAGTTCAAAGGTACATAATTTTGGCAAACGTATATATCATAACATGCAACAATGGTGTATTAGTGTGTGTGTGTGTGTGTTTTAGTTGTGTGTGTGTTAGATTTGTGAGCGTGTGTGTGTGTGTGTGTGTTAGTTTTGTGTGCGTGTGTGTGTGTGTGTGTGTGTGTGTGTGTTATGTCTAAATAATTTGTAGGTAACAGTGAAACAGTGTGACTGTGTGACTGTGAGGCCCTACGATTTGAAAATCTTGGGATCGGTTCATATTTTAAAACCACCACCACTTATAGTCACAGTACCATCCTAGTCAGCAGGCCCTCTATCTCGGTGTATCCGAGGGTTCTGAGTGCATTTGTTAAATTTTTTTTGCATTTGTAAAAATTTAATTTATAGATATTAAGTAAGTTGTGTAGTTTATTATAAAGAAAGGCAGCTTGAGCATAAAATTGGCGTTGAGCAAATGTTGTTTTGCAACTGGGTATAGAAGCCACCCCTACCTGTCTCCTACCCATTACCAATCCAGGTTCAAATGGCAACTTACTATGTACTTTTAATACCGAGATCAGAATGTAAAGTTTCCTGATTGAAAGGACATCAAATATTTTATACAACTCGTCTGTAGCAAATCTATACGGTTTGAAAAGAATTGTCTTAAGTAGACACCTCTGAGCCCTTTCCACTTCTAACATTTTTGTTTTTGTGGCTCCACCCCATGTTGATATGCAATAGACGGAGACTGATTGTGCTAGCGCAAGATATATACTAAGTATTAGTTTTTGAGATGTAACATGTCTCAACTTTTTGAAAATCCAAACCAGTTTCCTTATGCGGCTATTTACGTGATTAATGTGCGGGTGCCAAGTTAGATGATGGTCTAGAATCACACCGAGATATCTTGCGGTTTCTACGTTTTCGATCTCTGCACATTTACAGTTAACAACATTGGGATAGTCGCAGTAATGTATCTTAAGTTTACGCAGGGAGGTCGGTTTGGATCTTTTAGATATTGTAAAGCACATATAGTTGGTTTTAGCTATATTTAGTGTAAGTAAAGCTGACCTGAGCCAGGAGGCCACTATAAAGAGACCGTTTTCTGCTGCTTTGAACACAGAGTCCCATTTCCTACCGCTAAAAACAATGGCTGTATCGTCTGCGTATGAGAAGAGAGTACCATTTTCAAGGTTAAGTTTTGTTAGGTCATTTAGGTAGATTAAGAAAAGGGTTGGGCCAAGGACACTTCCCTGCGGAACGCCGTATTCAATTTTAGTATCCAAGCTTACATGCTCATTGATCTTTACCCTCTGTGTTCGGTCATGGAGATAGTTCGACAGGAGTGAAAGTGGGGTACCTCGTATACCAATTTTTTCCATTTTTTCCACTAGGATGGGGACAGATACTGTGTCGAATGCTTTTTTCAGATCGAGAAACACTGTTAAGCATTTTGTCCCATAATCAAGGTGCTTAGAGACCAAAGTAGTTAAGTCCAAGATTGCATCTTCTGTACATTTTCCTTTACGGAAACCAAATTGAGAGGAAGATAGGATATTAAATTTTTCGAGATAGACGGAAAGCCGAGAGTTTATAATTCTTTCAATAATTTTTGAGATAGCAGGGAGAACTGAAATAGGTCTGTAGTTGTTGGGGTCTCTTTTGTCTCCACTCTTGTGAACTGGTGTGACTATTGATTTTTTGAGCAATTTTGGAAAAACACCTTGGTTAATGCAAAGATTAGTAAGATGAGTGAGAACAGGGACTACGGCAGGTCTGATCATCTTAAGAAACTTAACTTGAATGCCATCCCACCCAGGGGAGCTATCGGTTTTTAAATTTTGTAGTGTGGCGTCTACTTCTTGATGATCAGTCTCCGCTAGGAAAAAAGAAGATGGTTGAGAGGTGCATATAGAGGTCAGTACATTACAGTTAGTTATAGAGGCAGGTTTCTTTAAAATTTCCATCGCGAGATGCTTGCCTATGTTTGCAAAGTAATTATTTACGTTGTTCACAGCTTCACTAGGCGAATTTCTAAATTCTAAAAGGTCATTATTACTAGCTTTGTGTGAGTTAATATTTGTACATTCTTTAATAGATTTCCATAATGCTTTAGGATCTTTCATATTATTCTTTATTTGTAGGGACTCATATTTCCGTTTAAGCTTTTTAATTAACTTATTGCAAAAGTTGCGATATCTCAGGTACGTAACTTTCAATGTGACATTATCGGGATCAGATTTGAGACTGAGCTGCATTCTATCTCTGTTTCGGATGCAGCGTAATATACCTCTGGTAATCCAGGGTTTAATAATGCGCTGTCTTTTCGAAACCATTTTTACTTGAACGCTTTCATTTAAGGCACCTTTAAGTGTGTTAATCAATTGCTCAGCTAAATAATCTGGGTTGTCAATAAGTAATAGTTTTGGAAAGTTATTATTATTCAAGAGATTTTCAGCAGCCTTTTCAAAGTCTATATAAGTGTTGGTAGTTTTATGACAATAGTTAGGTTTAGCTTTCGAGATACTCATAATCACAGCTGCGTGATCTGTTACTGTGGTATCTAGAACAGCAATTGAAACTGAAAACTTGTTTTTATCAGTTTTAAACATTACGTGGTCGAGGCAACTATTTTTTCTTGTAGGGAGCGTGTGTCCCGGCATAATGCCGTGTGAGATTAGCATATTAAGGTAGGAAGCACGGTTTTGAGTTAATAGGGGGGTTTCGTCTAATTTAGAGATTAAATTTATATTAATGTCCCCTGTTATAAATATATTCTGTGATTGTTTAATTGATTCTAAGTATGTGTTCAAAGAGTTGATAAATTTATCAGCATTTAGTTTTGATGGAGAGCGGTATAGTCCTAATATTGTGGTATTGTCAAAAAATGTGTGTATACAAGTTGCGTCATCTATAATTATTTCTTTGAATTTTGGATTTAGTTCAGATAGGACATATATTACAACTCCATCATTTTTGTTTGAGTTATTAGTAGATGTAAAGTGGGTGTAATTGGGCAATACAGGGATAGGTTTGTCAGAGTTCAGGTGGCATTCACTAAAAATCAAAACATCGGCTTCGACCTTAAGACTTGAAAATGTAGCAATAAAATTATCGAGATTACAATAGATGCTGCAAATGTTTTGTTGTAGAATTGTAATGTTTTTACTATTGAAGTTTGAATGACTGTTAAGGTCTGCAATAGAACATTTTATCGAATAGGCCAAAGCCATTTCGTCCAAATCTTTTATGTTAGAAAGGTTGTCCATCAATTACATAATTTACGAGACTGGATTTGATAACAAGCTAGTTTCGGATTATATGTATGTAAGGCGTAAGTGGTTTTTTTGTTAAATGAGATAAAGTTTACATGACTATATGATAGAGATTGCACAGGATAGTGAGTTGTGTGTGTGTAGGTGTATGAGTATGTGTAGGTGTATGAGAGTGTACGCGTGTGTTGTTGTGTGTGTATGATGTATATGTGATTACTATAGTACAAGACAGGCAATTGAGAAAGATTGATTGAAGGTGTGTTAATGTAAAATGAATTATAATTTCTTACTATATCTAGTCATGGGGTGTGGTATAGCTGCTTGATTTGGGCTTCATTAGTGATGGTAATTATCGGCGAGTTTTCGTCTTTTCTCACGTAGACATTTCCGTAAGCGGTCCAGCAGAATGTGAAAACTGTAGATTTGACAAGATCGCGCGCCAAAAAATGCAATCGTGATGCCCTTGGTGTCAATTGCTCACAGACAAAGACGGGGTTTTCCTCTTGCATGGTGAAGCCCAAGTGTTTAGCGCGTATTTTCGTCTTATTGAGCTTGTTATATAGTTTACATTTATGAAGTAAGTCAGTCTTTATAATAGTTGATTTTGTTTCGACTACAATTGGGTTGTTGGTCACCCGTTCCTTCTTCCCTTTTACTCTATAGATGTCAACTATATCGGATCTGTTTAGGCTTGCTCCCACTGAGGACGATAGACAGGTGACCATATTGATCAAGTCGTCTTTAGATTCCAGTTCCTTCTTCGGTACGTTTTTCAGCTCAAAGTTGGCCTTTCTAGTGCTTTTGAGTAAACTTTCCATCTTCTCCTCCAATACTGCAATGTATCTGCTATCTTCTTTTTTTTGTTGTTCCAGTGATTCGATTCTTTTTTGTAGTTCCAAATTTTGTTGGGATAGAAATTCAATCGAGCTCTCAATCTTAGAGTTTGTTTCGTGAATTTTTTTCAAGGTCGGGTTTATTTTATTAAATTCTTCACGCTGCGCAGCAAGAAGTGAAGAAAACATCTCCCTCATTTCCTCTTTCAGATTATATAATTCACTGTCTTTAGTATAACACTGCGCATCTATAGAAGGACTGCGTTCCTCTTTCCTCTTTTTTGCTCGTCCAAAAACAAAGTTCGGCGGAGTAGTATTTAATTCGTTTGACGATTCATTCAAGTTAGATTCCGATAATGACTTATTCATATTGAGTTATTATTGCTAAGCACTCACAGTCGTTCGTAGTGCAGGACACGTAGCTTGTAGTGCAGGTGACGTCGTAGCGTTTCGTAGCGGCTTTATTGTTTGCATGCGCAAAATTGACTTTAATACGTTATAATGGGGTTGAGTTTTGAACGTATATAATAACTGTATTTTTTAATTAAAACTGCGACACGTCTGCTCACGTTAGGGCCCGAGAGCGAAGAGGATATAGGCGGCGTATAGGTGTTAAAGGATTATGTTAAGGTAATTTAAAATTACATATTTTTATTATTTTTTTATTAATCAAATTAGAAAATTTTACAAATAATATTAGAAAATTCAACAAACAATTATTTAATGATGAGAAGCTGGAGAAGGAGGAGGGGGAGGCATCGACATTGGTGAGATAGGAGGCATCGGTGAGGCAGGAGACATCGGTGAGGCAGGAGACATCGGTGAGGCAGCAGGCATCGGTGAGTCAGGAGGCATCAGTGAGTCAGGAGGCATCAGTGAAGTAGGAGGCATTGATAAGGCAGGTGGCATCGGTGAGATAGGAGGCATCGAATATGTAGTAGGCGTCGATGAGGAAGAGGGATGAGACATATATCTGAAATTGTCGTGTTCACCATATGATTGAGAATAATATCCATAACCACTGTATGCTCCCATGTCTGCATCAAAGATGATTTTATTTATTGCATTTTTTACGTATGCTAATGTAATTTTATCATATTTCCTCAACTCATTTCCTATATATAGGCCATACACATTATAGGGATCATTTTCTTCCGATACATTATCGATTGCACACTGGTGTAAAAGTGTTAATTAATGCTTCAGATATAGCGTTATCAGTAAGATCATCACTTTCTTTGGTTTTGGATCTCTATTTAGGTCTAGTTGACTATTGTTTAGGTCCTTCCGTTATCGTCGAGTTTGAAGTTTCTTCGTTATGACCGTCATCATTTGGAGTATTATCCAGACTTGCATTCTGTACAGATAGAAATTATTACTTTATTTTATTTACAGATACCATCATCCGAAGAAGAGTGGCTTACCATAGCGAAAGACTTTAAGAGCAAATGGAATTTCCCACATGTCATAGGAGCAATGGATGGGAAACGTGTTATGTTACAGTCGCCGATAAATTGTGGCAATGATTATGACTGTTATAAAATGTTTCCAAGTATAGTGCTGTTTGCTTTAGTTGACGCTAACTATAAATTTCTGTGCGTATGTTATGTTGGCAGCAAGGGACATATATCTGATGGCGGTGTGTTAAAAAACACCAATTTATATAAAAAGCTCGAAAAGAAGGAACTTAACATTCCTCCGCCAGAAATATTACAAATACCGTATAAAATTGCAGTGCCCTATTTTATTTTAGGCGATAAAGCTTTTGCTCTCAATAATTACACATTGAAACCTTATGAAGGTACTCCAGAAAGAGGTTCAATGGAAAGGATTTTCAATTACAGGCTGTCCAGAGCAAGAAGAGTTGTGGAGAATGCCTTTGGCATTTTAAGCTCCGTTTTTAGAGTACTAAGGAAGCCGCTACTATTAGAACCAGAAAAAGCTACGAAAGTCGTATTGACTACCATATACTTATATAACTACTTGCGTAGAGATCAAGCTTCCTCGCAAAGGTTCACTCCCCCAGGATCATTCGATGCCGAAGTTGAAGGGACTGTTATACCCGGCCAATGGCGACAGGATACAGAAATGTCATCAATGCTATCTATTCAAGCCATACCACGGCGAGGATCAACAGATATAAAAGAAATACGTTAACATTTAGGGAGACATTTCATAACAAACGGAGCAATTTGTTGGCAGAATAATTATCAGTAAATAATAGGTACTCACTTCTTCACCTAAAGTATCTTGTGTATTTTCTGGGTGATTTCTATCTCCCAGAAAGCTGAAGGCTCCATAGGCGTACCAATTCAATACATATATTTCACCTCGGCCTGTAGTATAAAATAAAAAGAATAATATTAGAAATTATATGAAACCGGTCTAACTTTGGATATAATAAAATGGATATTGTTAACCCTCATTAAATAATAAATACCTGATCCTGTGATGCGGCTTTTTTTCTCTCTCGATTTTTCCCTCCTGTAAGACCCGAGTAAAGAGTCCATTTTTTTCTTTAACTCAGCTATTGGAAGGTTCATTTCCTGGCTTATTTTTCTCCATGCATCTTCCCTTAGTCCTCTATTTGTGTAATCGGGACTTTCGCATCCCAAAGTCGTCTATATTCACCAAATAGTTGAATTAGTTTAAGACATTGTTCTTTGTCCATGACGCACAACTAACACGCAACGAATAGGTGAGGAAAAACACTACCGTCTTGAGTGAGCGCGGCAAACTTACTGAGGCGCCTTTGAGCGTCGTCAAAAACCGACAACGCTCGGCTGGGGCCGCGGCACGCTCGGGCGAGGCAGCGCGTGCGTTTGCTTCAGGTGAGGCTCGTCTTGATCGACCGAGGATTTGCCTCGTGAGGCAGCCTCCCGCGGCTGCTCGCTCAATCAGTACGCGGCTAATGAAAAGGCACATTTGGTACGTATGCCTATAATATTTAATTGGCCCTTTTAGCTCATGGTATCTCTGTTCATCTTGTGGCTGAAATTCTACAAAAAAATATTCTTTTTCTCCTGATCATATTCGGGATCAGGACAACAACTCAATTTTGGAAAAATTATATCGTTATTTCTTACTGTACCTCGGCATCAACACCCCGCGAACCTCACCCCGCTGCTTCATTCAAAACATTTCGGCCGTGTTTGACCTTTCGGGCGACCTTTCTTTTGACCAGTAACCAGCTGTTGCTGTTGTAATAATTCGCTCGGATTTTTTTTTTAATTCTACCTACCAATTTTTTTTCATAAATGAAGTGTTTGAATGATATTTTATGCCTAGAAAAAATTTGGATGGTGGTTATAAAATAACCGTGTATATAAGCTTTATATATACAAGTACTCACGCGGAGTTAAACGGAGTCGACTCCGCGTTCGCGAGTCGCTCGGCACTGAAGAATAATTATTAAGATCAGAAATAAAACACATGACACATTCTTTTGAATGCCTTTATTTTAAAATACAAGTTTTTTATGAACATTTCTTTTCTTAGCAATTATATTGAATTTGAGAAAATCAACGATTAGGAAAAAATATCAATTTTAATGTCCATTAGTATCATTTTTAGAAATAATAAAATCAGGAATTTGAAACAAATAAAATATTACAAAACTTATAACGGGTCCGCCAAATAACTTATTTTTTTGAAAAACAAAAAAACTACTGAATATTTTCTCAAATTTCTTTTTTTATTTGAAAGTACAATCCTTCCGGTTAATAATGGAAAATAATTTCATTCAAATGGCTGCTTCGGCTGGCCATGCAGTAGCCTACACGATCGGTCCAATTTTTAAGCACATTATCGATTGTGTGCAGCTGTATTTCACCAATGGCTTCACGAATATTGTCCTTTAAAGCGTCAATTGTCTCTGGCTTGTCGGCGTAACACTTATCTTTGAGGGCACCCCACAAATAATAGTCCAACGGTGTCAAATCGCAGCTCCGAGGTGGCCAAACGACATCAGCTCTGCGGCTGATAATGCGATCTTCAAAAACAGGGCGCAAAACATCGAGTGTAGCTTCGGCTGTGTGGCACGTAGCGCCGTCCTGTTGAAACCAAATGTTGCCAATATCCTCCTCTTCAATTTTTGTGAACAAAAATTCGTTCAACATGGCCCGATAACGATCGCCATTGACTGTAACGGCCACTCCTTGCTCATTTTCGAAGAAAAATGGCCCAATTATGCCTCTGGACCAAAATCCGCACCAAACAGTGACTCGTTTTGGGTGTACCGGCTTTTCAATGTATGCGTGCGGGTTTTCTGTGCCCCAAATGCGACAATTTTGCTTGTTTACATACCCGCCAAGATCAAAATGAGCTTCATCCGAAAAGATGATTTTTTTGGCAAAATCGGCATCTTCTGTAAGTCGATCGCAGGCCCACTCAGCGAAGCGAAAACGCATTGGATGATCAGTTGGCTTCAACTCCTGAACCAATTGGACTTTGTATGGCGTCATACCAAGGTCTTTATGCAAAATTCGTCTCAATGATGTCTCCGAAATGTTCAATTGTTGAGAACGACGGTGAATTGATGTTGATGGCGCTTCACGCACACTTTCTGCCACAACATCAATATTCTCGGGTGTACGCACTGTTTTTGGCTTTTCACGCTTTGGTTTATCGATGAGGATGCCAGTTTCTTTCACTTTTTTCACAAGATAACGAACATACGGAGCTGACGGTGCTTCTCTTCTTCCAAAAACCGTACGCAATTTTCGCACACATTCTGCAACATTACCATGATTTTCAAAGTAATGTCGCAATATTTCCCAGCGTTGTTCAAGCGTATACACAACCATATTCGTTCAGCGGAGGGATAAAACTAATTATCTGTCAAATCAGACATGAGCTAAGTGTTACCATTCACGAAATAAGCACTAGTTGAAAAAAAAAAAGTTATTTGGCGGACCCTTTAATATATAATTCAGATCAGCATGATATGCATCGAAGCACTCCGGATCACAAAGCCCAGGCTGCTCTGGGCAAAAAACACATTGGTAGCATGTCTGCTTACGAATTTTTCTTACTCGAAACTCGAAAAACTTTGACGATCGACCTGAAATCTTGTACTCGGGGGTTTTGGGCGTCGCTGATTACGGATCCGTTGTCAGAATTACGAAATTCAAGATGGCGGGTCCAATATAGCATCATATCGCCACACCTAATACCTACAGCCAAAAATGGAGAAATTAAAAAAACGATATGTATGTATACATTGTAGAATGTAAAATATATATTTTTGTTTATTGTAAATAAAAGTTGATTATAAAACAGGGATTTTGTAAATTCACATCATTTACAATTACAAGAATAAATATTTTCAAATTTATATTCAACAATATTTTGTGCTAATGCTTTGAAGAAATAATTGTAATCGAAGAAAATTCGTGGTTCTAGTTTTTATGTTATGAGAAAATAAATATTTTTGAATATAAAAATATTAAAAAAAAAATTTAATTGCAAATAACTGGTAGGTCAATCCTGTTATAATAAAAATTGGTTTCGTAGAAATCCACATCTACGTCTGCTTCTGACTGTTCAAACTTTCCGGCTCTTTTTCTTCGTCATGTACAGATGGAGCTGATAATAAATCGATTGTATCAGGTGATAACGACTTAACCCTTTATAAGGGATAAGCAACTATTAAGCAACAAGTATTTGATAAAAATAAAGCAGGTTTTGAAAATAACATATTTTTTTGTTAATTTTAGTATAGAATTAAGTTTAAGTTTTCATGAATCTACCCTGAAAAAGAGGGTGGCAATATTTTTGCTACGGCCCACTAAGGAGCATTATGACTTTATAACTGGACAAAATTATTTAGTACTTTTATTTTATTGGAAATGAATAAAAATTCGTATTTGATTAAAGAAAACATATATTTTTACAAAAATGGCTAGGCTCGGAATGATAAAAAAACCATAACATTATTTAATTCTAATAGAACTTAGTCTGATTTATCAGAGTAAGCAAGACACGTTGATTGGTCTACTTTTGTATCCAGTTCTTCCGGCTCGAACAACTCAATGGTTTCACTCATGAAAGGCTGGCTTTTGCTCGGGTAACGTTTCCGTAAACAACTAATAAACGGATCTGATGTGCAGCAATCTGTTGAGGACATCTTGATTACATTCTATTCTCGAAAATTTACGGGCATAATTTTGCCGGTATGAGCGGTAGTGCTTATTACGGACTTCCGCGGCCTCTTCGGATAGTTGTCCAATGGGAAGGATAGCATGTTTTATAACAGTTGCACCGTGCACTAGGATTTTGTGAAGAGTTGGCGTCATTGGATGCCAACCGTACAGTTCGACATACATTTTTGCAGTATCTTTGCAAAACTCTCCAAACTTATTTGCATTTATTTTGTGGCCAGATGACATTGCTTCCAGAATCACTTTAAGTTTAATTATAAACTCTTTATTTATGCCACTGATTTCAGCAGCTAGATCAGGATCGGCGAAGAATGTTCTAGACGTTTTGCCTGAATTGGAATTTCCGAAACCAGCTTTTGGCATATCTATTACAAGGCCAGTCTTTTCTCTATATTTCTTTTGGATTTTTTATTTTGTTTCTTTAACCACAGCCTTTTCTTCTGCAGTTCGGGCTTGCCATTTTTGCAGAGGAAGCTTGTAAGCTATGTGTAAAACCGTTCCGAAGAAACGGATTCTTGCATGAAGAATTGACAATCCGAATCTTAATGATTGAGGATCCTCTGCATTTAAATTTTCAAAATCATTAAAAGCTTTGGACGTTTTGCCACATATGTAACATCTCATAGCGGATGACGTGGAAGTAGCTGCGTTGCAAACTTTTGCATCAGCCATGGTTGGGAGTAATGTATGTCGCACGAAAGTGGCTCTATTATGATTTTCTATTTCAGTTCTTAATACACTCGAGAGCAATGAATCTGGGTCACTTAATGAATGTTAAAAATCTCGGAAACTAAAAATGATAGGTTAATGCAATAAATTGTATTTAATAGACAATGTAATACTCCTTAAATGAAAGTAAAAAAAATATGAGTCACCATACATTTTATTAACATAAAATTACATAAAGAAAAAAACTGCTGATCTCTCCTTAAAACAAAAATAGGACACATGAAATGTTTGAACTTTATTACGATTTTGTTGAATTTTAATACTTCGTATTGCCTCCTCGTGCTTCCATTACTGCGTTTACGCGGTTTGGCATGCTGTACACCAAGTTCCTTATACGATTTTGGGGAATTTTCTCCCATTCCTCTGTGAGAGCAATTTTGAGCTCGCTCAAGCGTGATTGGGGGATTGGGAGGGTTTCGTTGTTTTACGCATCTGCCTAGCTCGTCCCAAGCATGCTCGATCGGGTTGATATCCGGGCCGCGCGCTGGCCACTCCATACGAGTAATGTTCATCTCTTGAAGGTAGTCATTCACAATCCTACCTGTATGAGGTCGGGCATTGTCATGCATAAATATAGCATCCTCACCTAAATTGACCATAAATGGACCAACGTGATCATTGAGGATTTCTTCCACATATCTTACGCTAGTTAAAGAGCCGTTTTCTATGATCACCAGCTCTGTGCGACTTTCAGAAGAAATTCCGGCCCACACAAGTACAGACCCACCACCGTAGGCTACTTTTTCTTCGATGCATGCTTGCTTGAATCTTTCCCCTGGTCTTCGATACACTCTGTGTCTTCCATCGTGCTTGTAGAGCATAAATTTTGATTCGTCGGAGAACATAACTTTTGACCAATCTTCAATACTCCAATTTACGTGGCTCTGGGCATATCTTAGTCTTGAAATACGATGCCCACGCTCCAGTTTAGGGCCGTTTGCAGGTCTAAGGGGTTTTAAGTTAGATTCAGCAAGCCGACGTCTTACTGTCCATGCACTTGGGTTACTTCCTCCGAGGCGTCGAAACTGATTGGTGAGTTCAGTTCCTGTGAGAAAGCGATTTCGAAGCATGGTGTTCACCAAGTATCGCTCTTCTCGTGCTGTGGTACACCTGGTTCTGCCCGTTCCTGGTCTGCGTAGGTTAGAACCAGTTTCTTCGTAACGTCGGAGAACTCTTTGTACTGTTGACAGCGACACACCGACAGTCCTGGCTGTATCGCGCTGACTCCGGCCGGTTTCCAGCATTGTAAGTATTCTGGTGCATTCTTCAGGCGTAAGCGACATAATTTCAGCTTGAATAATGAATATAGAGCACTATCAACATGGTTTATGTACCCACATAAATGACAGATTACAAA
The DNA here is from genome assembly GCA_927399485.1 of Calamotropha paludella. NCBI lineage: Eukaryota > Metazoa > Arthropoda > Insecta > Lepidoptera > Crambidae > Calamotropha > Calamotropha paludella. The sequence goes on from OV656822.1 coordinate 4,669,335, forward strand.
CAAAAGCAAAACCAAATGCTGTAATTTCGTAGTTCCATCATCGAAAGTGGCCCTTTTTCAAATTTGATTTTTTTATGATATAACTTTACAATAACTAAGAAGTTTTAATACCTTCATTTAAGGAGTATTACATTGTCTATTAAATACAATTTATTGCATTAACCTAGCATTTTTAGTTTCCGAGATTTTTAGGATTCTTTAAGTGACCCGGATTCATTGCTCTCGAGTGTAGTTGTTTTGTTTGGTTTTCTACATACTTTATTTCATCATATGTAATATCTACTGTTTCGTGGAGAAATCGAATCCGGATAGGCCGACAAAACCGAGTAGATGACGGTGTCGGATTTTGCCATAAAGTCTTCATTTTGTTCTCAATATGTGACTGTAATCTCAAGGGTACCAATGAATTTTGAAATATATTTGAGTGAGAGCTGTCTAAAAACTTTTGTTGGTAGGCAGTTTGATGAGAGCCATCACAACCCCATTTTGAAATGAGCTCCAGATTTTCCAATTCTTCTGTTGTACAGTTTAGGAGTACATCTTCAAGATAAAGACAAAGTCTTTTAGCTGTGTGATCCAGTAAGTCTTGGAGCACAACTTCTACACAAGTCTCCGTAACTCGGACTGCCTCTGGTTTTGGATAGCAGAGTTTCTGTGCTTCACTTATAAGGGTATAACAAGGGAATATACCTTTACTTGCATTGTGCAATAATTGTGCGCTCAATTTTGCTTAGCATCATTTCAATGTTTTGTAAATGTCGATATACCATCAACTGGTTCTTAAGATTTTAATAACTCTAGCTGTCTATTTCGATTATCATGTCTATCCTTCATAAATTTTATGAATTCATCTTCTTTTTGTCTCTTTCTCTTTGTATTCTTGCCAGTTGATTTTTCAGAACTTTTACTTAGTGGTAAATTAGATCTTACTTCTGTAGATTTAGAAGTTCCTGGTAACTCCTTTGAAGGAGTATTATGTACTGACGTATCTGCGGCTACGGGAGGAGTATCTTCATGTTCCAATCCTGGGGAGGTATTAGTAACTTCTTTTTCTATACTGGCGGAGCTTTGCTGTTCTTGTTCTACACTGGTGCAGCTTTGCCGTTCTGATGATGCACTGACATGATCTTGGTTGCCTGTTGCTTGCATAACCTATTAAGAGATGGATTTTTGGAATCTGCTTAAATGCCTGTACATCAATGGAACCGAGAAGAAAATTTACCTTCAAATTTTCTTTCATTACGTGGAACAGGAGGGTTTTGAACAGCAACGGACTAGATATTAGAGCAAAATTTACCGATTACTTTACGTCACAGCAAGGAGCAGTAGACTGGCAAGAACAACATGTCACACGGCTTGTTTAAGCTGATTCCACTCCACCTTTCAAATATGTTATATTTTGTGTCATATTCATCATCATCATCATCATCATCATCATCATATCAGCCGTATTGTTTCCTTTCAAATATTAATTTTATGCAAAATGAATAAAATACGAATAACTCACCTGTTTTATTTAACCTTTCAGCTATGCTTATCCAAATATTGTCCTTCAAGTTTTCGTCTCCTTACGAGTCTAGTAGTGCATCGTAGAATAGGATATCGAAGAGGTATCATCTCCGACATGAATCACGAAAGCGTCTACCACATCATCAATTATACCATCTATTTTCAGCATTTCTTGTTTCTGTTTCATGACATGGTCAATGCACTTTTGCCAAGCTTCCACTGTGATACTGTTTAATGCTTCAGCTAACAAACTTTTGATTTAATTTAATTTAAAAGTTTTATTATTTTTTGCCACATATCCTTTGACTTGGACCCAGATTAATTCGATAGGATTTAATTCACAGTGATAAGGAGGGAGCCTTACCACTGTGATTCCTTTTTCCTGGGCCATTTCGTCGATTACAAAGCTTTGATAATTTTCTATTACATTCTTAATTTTTTCAAGAAGTTGCGCTTTAACTTCTTTTTCTTCGAACGATATATTTTTCTCGTTTAACCATTGCTGAATTTCTCCTTTTTTGTTAGCTGAAGTGGGAAGTTTTCTTTTCTTCAGGAATGGTATGGTGCATTATACATGACAACAACAGAATTTGGCTCTAATTTTGGCATAATTTCGTTAAACAACTTTTGGAAATTGTGGGAATCTATCTCGGAGTGACAGTCTCCATCACCTTTTTTTGCTTCGAATATGAGTTGGCCGCCTTCCAGGAAGCCTGTGTCAGATCCTGTGAATTAAATAGTTAATGTAATACTAAAATATAGGTAATTAATCTTTTGTTCATAACAAAAATATCTGGCGTTTAAAACTCAATTTCTCAGTCAATTCATATTTTTTTAAGATACCAATTAAATACTTCCATAATTACTTTTAGTCCTTAGTTACAATCCTTGCATACTATGCAATTTACATTCTTCAACTATTATCACTTTTTTCATCCCGATATCAATATCATAATTGATATAAATATAGAGAGACGATAACTTAGCATTCCATGGATTCACTGTGCGGGTTATTAATTAAATGATTTAATTGCAAGCAAAGGATTAAACAACCAATTCAAGACAAGTTATTAACATTATTTAGATTTTTGAACTAACCTTCATTAAGCCAAGTTTCATCGGTATAATATATTTTTCGGTATAATTTATTTTTCTTCCTTCGTTCCTCATTTTTACAATGGTATTTAGGTATTTAATTCGCCAACGGACTATATCATTTCTGTCAATAAGAAAACTATTGCGGCTACTGTTGAGGATCCGGTTCCATGTTACGGCCCGAAATGATCCAAGTAATTAAATAAAATAGAATTAGCACGTAAAAGAAAATACAATTGTACTGAAGAAAATATATATTGACAACTCTGTTATTTTTCTAGTCACTAAGCAACCGCAACAGCTACGTTTTGCTTATTTAAATTGCAATTTATGCAATAACTTGAAAATGTGCTCCTTTTAAAATTTGGTTACGAATCATCAGCATTCACAGCGGTCAGGACCTTTTGAATGGTAGGCACTTCATTCTTAAAATAAAACATATGAAGACTACAGGGGGAAAATGAGGAATGTCAATAAGAAGCATATTTGCATAAATGGGAATTTAACTTTGAAAAGTGTATAGATTATTATATTCAAACAATTATCTATAATCCTTTGATTGATATATCAATTAAGAAATATATTTCAGCACTGCACTAACACAATAATATAATTGAGCACATAAGTTGAGAAAAATAAAAAAATAGGCATAAGACTCTTTATGAAAAATACATTAACAATGAATGTCTCTGACATTCATTGTTAATGTTAATGCTTTTTATTTGTTAGGTACATTATAACTTATATTATTTCAAATCAGTTTTATTTCTTCTTTCCTTAGAGTGCATGTGGTAGATTTTTATAAAATTCTTGGGCTTCCAGGGAGCAAAAAGACTAAAACTTGTAAGTCTTGATATTTATCCTTAGATTATTCCAGAAAACCTGAAAAAAATAAAAGTATTAAGAACAACTTTACAATATTTAAATAGATAGGATAATGTTAGCAATGTACCCTCACATGCAGTTTTTGGCAAATGGTATTCATTTGCTATGCATAGAGCCATGGAAGTATGCAGACTTTTCTTCTTTGTTGTGATTATTCCCTTTAAGTGAAGGCCATTCAAATTGCTTCGGTGATAATTATATGGCTTTTCAGATAATCAGTACAGTTCTCTGATTCTTGGTTTTTGTATGGACATGATTTTTTAAAGTTGTCATCTTGAAGGAATTGAGACCAATCTCGAACAATCTGTGGATCTTCCTCAACATTAATTACTTTGAAAGGTTCTGGCTTTATCCTTGCATTTGCAATGAGATGGTGGAAATCACATGGCAACTCCATTTTAGTTTTGAGTTTAATGGGGCCAAAATTCTTGTCACATTCCATGTAGGAATGTAGAAATGTGAAGTCTATACGTTTCAATATTTTGCTTTTGTTTGTTAAAAAGTAAATCCACTTTATCATATTATAGTTTTTATTCTGGCCACCAGCTGAATCACAAAATATACTTAAATGCTTAACTCTTTTATCAAGTAAATTGATAATGAAATGGTGCAGAAATAAAATAACTTCATTTGAGCCTTTCTTAGCTGAGGTTTCTGGATAACAATAAAATAGTAGCTGTCCTGTTGCCAAAACATGTATATTAAATGTATACATTGACAATTGTCTCCTGTAGTACACATCATGTGTTGTGATATTAGGCAGTGAAATATTTTTCTGGTTATCAACAGCAATAGCTTCAAATTCACAATCATTTCTAGCTCTAAGCTTGTTCTTCTTTTTTCTTTCATAAAAAACTCCAGCTTTAGCAAGGTGTACCTTCTTTTCTATTGTCAATTTCTTGATTTGTAAGTCAACTTCTTGTGTTTTCTCTTGTTTTGATAGAGAATTCAGCTCTGCATTTTTTTTATCACAAGTACTACAAGTGTCTGACCTTGGATAACCAAAAGAAATGTTGTATTTTATAATTCTGCCCTATATGTCTCATAAGATAGTATGTGATGGAGATATTTGTCTGTAAATAGTTTATATACTTTTTTAATATCAAACTCCTCAGGTAGATAAATTTTTGAAGATTTATTGTCACTATAATGGCTAGATCATCTTTTAAAAGATTTTAGATGTTCTTTTATATCATGAACTATTTCAGTATTCAGTCTATTGGGTCGGTTGTCATGTCTTCCTCTTTTGTCTACTGGTGCTGTGCCATAAAATTTTAGGCTGCTTTTAAGATATTGCACTTTTGCTTTGGTAATTCCAAAAATACTACAAAAAGCTTTAAAACATAAAGGAATTTCAATGCAACCTTATTCTCGGACCACTTTGACCATATAGGAATAAGACGAGTCGTGTCCTCTTACCACCGCACCTTCTTTTCGTGACCGTCGCTGCTTAACATTTTTAACGGATATCATGGAAGTCAAGTACCTGTTTTGATCGGTTACAGAATTCAGATGGTTGGTTCTGAATTCGGTAAACTTCGATATGGTTGAGAGTTCTGGACGCGTACGCTATTGGTAAGTCGTGTCCTATTTTACCTTGACTGAGGACCGCGCCTATGGCATAATTGCTTGCGTCTGTAGTCAATATAAATTCCTTAGTGAAGTCTGGGTATTGCAATATTTTGGGTGATGTTAGTATTTTCCGCATTTTTACAAAGGCAATATGTTGCTCTTCTTCCCATTTATACGAGGTATCTTTTTTGAGTAATCTTGTTAAAGGTTTAAAGATTGAAAAAAAAATTCAATAAAACGTCTATAGTAACCTACTAATCCTAAAAATGATTTTACTTCCTTAGGATTCTTTGGAATAGGGAAATTTGTTATAACTTTTATTTTCTCAGGATCTGGTGACACTCCTTTACTGGAAATTCGCATTTATCTGATTGTAATTTTAAATAATGTTGCTTTAATTTTTGAAACACAGCTTCTAGCTTTGTTGCATGATCTTGAATTGAAGTTGCATAAATTACGATGTCATCTAAATAGACAAAACTTTATAAGCCTTGAAGTCCGCTTAAAACCTTATTCATTAGGGCCGGCGCTCACTGACGGCGTGGCACGGCATGGCACGGCAGGTTGTGCAATGGCATGCTGCGGTATCCCGCGGCGTTCCGTGGCATGCCGTGGCATCCTGCTGAACGCCCAGCCACTCTGGCATCCATCAGTTTTGCTCCGCGCGTATTCGAAGTTGATTGTGTCGCATAGAGAACATTTGTTGTGTCGTTATGGTAGACTGGGATTTAGTATTAATAGCACTTCTAGCTGAAGATGAAGAGAGACAAATAAGAACTGCTAATTTGATGAAAAGACAATTTTGGGTGCATAATTTATGGAGAACAAGATCTACAAATGGTGAATTCAGCAACTTGTTTAATGATTTGAGATACGACATGCGAAAATTCTATGATTATTACGGAATGGACTATGAAAAATTTGAAGTTAAGTGATTTGCTAAAATCGCATATAAAGAAAATCAAAACTAATTTTCGATCGCCTATACCTGTTACAGAGAGATTGTCTGTATGTTTAAGGTAAGTGTTCATATACCTACCAACACGTACATATACATACAGCTTCCCAGCTAGCTTGTTCTAGCTATTATATATTAAAATCTAAGTTATGGTTTGTGGATAGCTGTTTGTCATTAAGGTAAATCCCATTTTTAGTACAAACTCGTTTTCCTTGGGTAAAAATAGTTTTTATTTTACTAATTTTGCCTTTAATAATGCCTATGTATAAACTAGAATTCCCCAGTAAATGTATTTTAATTTTAGATTAAATAGTTCTAAGTTCGATCTGCCGCTCGTAATTACATGTCAAAACCTTAACCTAGTGCCCAAAAGCTATGTGATGTTTATACATAATATTGTTGAAGAAAAAAGCAGTAGGTTATATTATCTTGTGGCATGTAAATACGAGCGGGCTTGGGAGTTCTAATGCGATGGGGCATAGTATTAGGCAAGATAAACTTAACCACCTTGGTCGAAACAGTTTAGCGGAATAACTTTACAAATTTTTGAGCGGCGGGTGACACCACGGAGCGTTTACTAATATTAAATTAAAAGTCTTGATATATTTAGTAATTATTTATTTTTATAATCAGCTATCTACCATAACTGCTACTTGGTGGCATATGACCATCAATCCAGTTGTACCTACAGTATGACAAAAAGTGAAAGTATTAGAAAATTTTTAGTGTTCATAGTCCGGCAATTCAGTATTGGAGTTATTGTCATATATATCAATAATATTATAACGTCTGGATATAGGAGTAGGTATGTATTCTATATGTGTAGTACCATAGTTTGGTTCGGTGTTATATTGTTGTTCGGGCTTATTAAATGAAGATAAATTGTGTAAAGGATTTGTTCTTTCGATTATTGTACATTCATTTGAAATATCGATTCCTGAACTTGATGTTGAAGGACGACTTTGCTGCACAACTGAAGTTAACTCCACATTTTCCAAATGCTTTATTTCTGCATCAGTAACAATACGTAAAACATCGCGTTTTATTTCAGCTTGTAATTTTGGTGACAAAGTCTTCGCTGTTGCCGCCATTGCCTGAAAAAATATCTCCATAGGATGTTGTTCCTTCTTTTGGTTTTCAATGTATTTTTTTAATACTTCTGCTGTTGTTTCCGTATGCTGTGCTTCCGATGACATGTATGATTGCCGACGAACATATCTAGCTGGTCTAGAATCTGATGCATGTGATGAAAACGACAATTGAGATACAGGCGATTGTGCTTCAGGAAAAGGAACAGTTGATGCTGTTTCGGGAGGTAGTGTATTTTCGATATGCTGCGTTTCTTCGGAAAGCTGTGTATCTTCGGAAGAAGAGTCTAAATTTGAGAGCTGAGGTCTATCTTGAAAAAACTTTTGAAGAAATTCAAGTTCCTTTTTCAAATTTAATTGGTCGCCTCTTTTTGGCAGCGTCACCGCTTTTGTACACCCTGTTTTTTAAGGCTTTTCTATAATTGTTACGAAGGCAGCTCCACGCCTTCTGGCATTCTTCATCTGTAACAATCAATCAATCAATAAGTTAAGATGAAAGTTGTAAAAAGAAATAAATTATTATTATATTATATTATTATTATTATAACAAGAATGAAGTATTTCAAATAACACACGCTTTTAAATCGTCTACTAATGTTTTTTTTTGTTTTGTTACAGGTATTTAATTACAGGAGCTTCTTTTAAGTCTTTAGCTTTTAGCTATCGTATAGGATTCACTACTGTGCGTAATATAGTCCACGAAACCTGTCAAGCAATATTTACTGTATTAAGGTCTACTACATTGCCGAAACCCACGAGCCAACAATGGCATTCAATTGCAACCGACTTTGATAAATTTTGGAATTTTCCTAACTGCATTGGGGCCATAGATGGTAAGCATTTCAAGATTAGATCTCCTAATAACAGTGGAAGTATGTATATTAACTACAAGAAGTTCTTTAGCATCGTTTTATTAGCTGTCGTGGATGCAAAATACAAATTTGTGATTGTAGATGTCGGAGCATATGGTCGAAATAGCGATGGTGGTATACTTCAAAGTTCTAAATTTGGTTCGAAACTACTTAATGGTTCTTTATGCATACCACCGGAAAAGGCTTTACAACATTCAACTCAAAAATTACCCCACGTATTTGTCGTCGATGAAGCCTTTCCACTAACAGAAAATATTATGAGACCATACCCCTCACATCTTTTAAATGATGAAAAAAAAAGAATATTCAATTATCGCTTAAGTAGAGCACGGCGTATTGTAGAAAATGCTTTTGGAATGTTACAAGAAAGATTTGAATTATTTCAAAAAGGTATAAAAGTTCAACCAAAGTACATTAACAACATTATACTAGCAAGCACGTGTTTGCATAACTTTATCATTAATAGTCATTCTATGGAGGCACTTAGCTCTAATACTAATAATGCAATCGATAGAACCAATGATACAGTTTTCAACAATCTGGAAGGGATGGTTGTAAGAGATTGTTTTACGGAATATTTTTCTAATGTTGGTAGCGTGTACTGGCAAAATGAAATTGTTAATAGATGTTAGTTTCTATTTCTGACAATTAATAAGTAAAAAAATAACTTACGGGTTTTATTCATTTCTTCTGAAATTTTCTGCCATGCGTTCCTTTTCATATGTTGATCCATGTAGAAACGGGAGGACACATTGTATATACACTCGTGTGAACGAACCAGATTAATCAGTTTCTCTTCATCCATTTTTCCGTATTTTACGTGAAAGTAATATTACTATATCGCGTACGCACGTACTAATCACTTGCCACGCTCAGTCAGTGTGAGAGTGAGAGACAAAAATCGCGCGCGCCAGTGCGTTTTCTTCCTCCTTTGCCCCCGCGCACCGATCGGACTGCGCCCCACCGAAATGCTGCACAAGTTTCAATCTTATTTCAACAAGCTAGCAATCATAATTCCTCGACCCCAAAGTGACCCATATGTCTCGCGGGATGCAATGGCGCGCCGCTGCATCCCGTGGAATGAAAAAGCAAGACTCGACATACCGCCGCATCCTGCGGCGTGTCGTGTCATGCCGCAGCATCCTGCGGCACGTCGCGGCATCGTGGTATCAAAATAAAGTAACATAAATTCTAAACTCATTGAAATAAGTTTCAAAATAACTTAATTAGTATTAAAATCCTTTGCCATGACACACCGTGCCGTGCCGGCAGTGGGCGCCGGCCCTTAGTCTTTGAAAAGTTGCTGGAGCATTTTTCAAACCGAATGGCATACGTGTATATTCTTATAAGCCTAAAGGTGTAGAAAAAGCTGTTTTTGCTATATATTTTTGGTGCATTTTAATTTGGTGAAATCCACTTGCGAAGTCTAATGTAGTAAAATATTTTTCATGTCCTAATTGATCCAATATATCATTTATGTTGGGTAAAGGGTAAGCATCGCCAATAGTTACATTGTTAAGCTTCCTGTAATCAATCACTACTCGCCATTTTATTTTGCCTGAAGCGTCCTTTTTCTTTGGTACTACCCATAGTGGTGAAGACCATGGGCTTATTGATGGACGAATAATGCCATCTTTCAATATTTTAGTTATTTGCCTGTTCACTTCTTCTTTATGTATCTCTGGATACCTATAAGTTTTAGTATGAATTGGTCCCTGTTGCGGCTCCGTATTAATTTCATGTAAAATAGTATTTGTAACCGTTAATTCATCTCCTTTCAAATAAAATGTATTTTGAAATCGTTCACATACTTTGAACAATGACTGTTGCTCCTCTTGATTAAGATGAGATGTTCTTAACTCATTCTTTAATTTTTGAATTGTTGTTAACTTATTATAATTATTATTATCATGGGTTTTATTCCAATCAATTTTATGACTTTGTATTACTTCCAAAAGTGTTCACTTGACACCTTGGGGAATTATCTTTAGAGATTTTACCATCTCTATCCACTGGTTTCAAATTTAAAGATAAAATGTTAATTTAAATTGGTAATCTAAATAATTTAATATGGAAACGAATGCTTTATTGTCATTTTTCACCCTGGTGATGCAACTGGATAAGTAAACTCCCTCTAAAATCTTTTTATTTTTAATCAATCCCTCTTTAACTTCAGGATTTATTATATTTGCTTATACCATTGTTTCCGTTCTTGGTTGCAAAGTATAAAGTACTCTTTTATTGGTACTATAATTAAATTTTATTTCAATTTCTCCCAATTTTATGATATTATTTTTATAATCAATATTCGCTTGAAATTTGGACAATATATAGTGCCCTAAAATTCCGTCGTATCTCATTTGAGGTATTTGTTCATGCTTAACTACATAAAAGAGATGACTTATATTAAAATTATCGAAATTTATATTTAAATTGGTGTGTAAAATATATAAGTATCGTTCTACACGGTGAATTAGATTGCGTGATACCTAAAATATATTAGTTTTTATTTCGTTGAATTATTAATTTAGTATGGAGACATTCTCCTTTTATTATAGATATGCTTGCTCCTGAATCTACTAAAACAGTTAAGGGTGTTTGGAGTATTGGCTTCGTTTATATGTAAATCAACTTTAATCACGTTAATCGATCTATCGTATGTCGAAAATATAAATGGGTTTAATTCGTTTGTGCCTGGATACCTTACATGCTCTTTGGTTCGGCACTTTCCACGAGCCCTATGCATTTTAATGAATTAACAGTTACATTGTTTCTACGAGTGAAGCTACTTGTTTGGTACGGTTCTCTATTAGGTTGTTGTCGGTTATTAGTATTCGTGTTATTTTGCTCTACACTTCGTCGTCTGAATGGAGCAGGATATTGTTGGAAATTCCTTCTTACACGCGGTTGATTGTTATAATTAATACCGCCAATTTGTAAGAATTGCATCGGACGAAATTTGGATTATGGGTTCCAAAGCTATGGTTATGAATTTACTTATTACATCCCTTGCAAAAAGGTATGTCGTTCATGTGAAAGATAGGTTTGTTACTATACCTTGGTTGAAAATTAAAGTCCGGGTTTGGATTCATGTTACGATTCATGTTAAAATTATTCATGTTACGATTCATATTAAAATTATTCACGTTACGGCAATTTGCACTAGTATGTCCACTCTTACGACATTTATTACAAAAAAATCGCTTTTACAATTTATAGATAAATGTCCCGATTTGTTGCGCTTAGTACAATACTTAGATGAAGTTGTTTTTTTCATAATATTTTTTTCCTTCAGAAGAGTCATGTTAAAGGCCTCGTTCAAGTCCTTCGGGTCACATGATCTTAACATATTTGAAATCCTATCGTCTACTCCCAATAGAAAGGTGTTTAACGCTAATTCATTAGTGCTCTCTATTTGGCCTGGTAAAGGAGACCGGCGAATTTGGGCCTAACTTGTACACGAATCGGACATTTACTAATATTAATTGTATATTTTTTAATAATTTATGGTAGATAACCAAGTCACGATTCTATGGGGAACAATTTATTGTAAATAATAACAAAATATTGACCACCTACGTACTTCCCATTCAAGTCAAGGCATTTTGAATTTTTTGATTGGATGTCTGTGCTTTATAGATCGAAAAACAGTGTTGCCAAAACAAAAACTACATTTCGTATCGATTAATACGATCGGGGCTTATTATAATGACGTAATATTAATGGACACGAATACGAATTGATTTAAAAAAATGGCGCTGTTGTTACCAGCATTGACAAAACAAGGCTATGTGCGTTACTATTGAATCTAAGTCAAACTGTCTTAGATTTTTGTTGCCTCTATTGAATGCTTACACAACATATCTATAGAAAAAAGCAACATATGAAACATCATTGGCTTTTATTTCTTTTGCGATCAGTCGCTTTAGCAACGGTTGCGCAATCGTAGCTGTGAAACTACAGAATCGTTGAACCTGCCCCCAGGTTGCGCGGGCTAAGAAATATGGATATTGGCATGGGCTTCATTTGACATATATTATGCTTCAAATATCAAATGATGCCCATGTCCATACCCGTTGCTAAAGTGACTGGTTGCAAAGATAAGTATGAAGGGGGCCGGCAGGCAAGAAAGCCCACCGATTATTAATTACAATCTAGTGCCTACAAGTAACTTTAATCAATTCATCATAATATGATAAGGTTAAATGTATATAGATCTAATGTATGTGTTTTGTTTTTTTTTCTATTAACTCACTGTTAGTTAGCAAGAAAAAGATCTCATATTCTCTATCAAATGATTATTTTAAAATCGATAACTATTTAATCGATTAATTATATTTATTACAATGTAACTGGCAACAATTTTTAAAAATGTCACATTGGCTCCGTCTGTCGTGTGCTGTTGTTGTTGTGATTTGTGGTTATCGTTTGTTTCGCTGTATTTTTTGGATTCTTTTAACGACCTACGATTTCATACGGACATTTTCTCGCATAAACATTCAATAAGTACCATTGAAATGAATAAAAGTCAATTAATAGGCTGAAATAGTCAGTTTAGATTTTACGTTTTATAATTTTAATTATTTACATAACTCCGTTTTCCCATAGAATACCATTACAAAATTAATACTAATAAAAAATGTGTATTTGACCTACAAAATAGTCCAAAAATCATTAGTGTACAGCTTAGGCCCAGATTCCATATGAAGTCTGCCGTTCTCCTTTTGCTCTTTTGTACAGTTTTGTTTTATAGAACTCAATACTCTTTTAAGATAACTTTCTAGTTTGGAAATATACTGAGCTATGTTTTCTTGGTTACACTGTTTACAGTTCTGGAGTACTAGCAGTAAAAGGTTATAGTGTTTCCGATTACCGAATCGACTCTTTAAAAAAACTTTTAGTTCGTCCCAATTTTTCGAATATAGTGTTTGAACAAACCGCTTGAGCTTTGTCAGTGAGTTTATTTTGTATAAACGCGAAAAAATATGTATTTTCAGGTGCCATTTGGAATGCTCGGTCACAGTTGGTGAGCCATGCGCTTAGGTCATCGCAATTTCCTTCGTATGGTTCTACGAACTTCAACAATGTATCAATTGAGAGAAAATTTCTCGAAGCTGATGTTGAACTAGGAATAGCCATAATTATTAAATTTAAATTCTAATAGAAAAGAAAAGTAAAATACAGGGCGGCTGATATGTATTGCAACCAACTTCGGACTGCTGTCATTTCTCAACCACTCATCTGACAGCTGTCAGATTTATTCCAGTTCGCAGTTGCTTTTTATTGTTTACAAGCGTACAAAAGCATTTTGATCTATTGTATTCAGAAAAAAAGTTATTCGTGATGGAATTCAAGCGTGATAGTGTGATTGCTTTATATTTGGCTGGAAAACCACAAGTCGCAATCGTTAGAGCCCTCCAGCATTTAAATGTGAACAAATCTTTTGTTTCTCGTACCATTGCTCGTTACCGTGATACTGGCAGTGTTGCATCGCGTCCAAAAAGTGGACGAAAAAAAACAGTAACAACACCAGAAATGATCCGAAAAGTGAAGGCCAGAATTAATCGAAATCCACGCCGCAGTGGTAGAAAAATGGCTCGTGAGCTAAACATATCGCGAGAACGGATGCAACACATATTGAAAAATGAGCTTGGATTAAAGTCATTGAAGTTCCAAAAAGTGCAAGAGCTCACCGATTCACAAAAAAAAGTTAGACTGGAAAGGGCCAAGGAGTTGTTTCGCTTGCACGAAAGTGGCCAATTTCCGAATTTGGTTTTCTCCGATGAGAAGCCATTCCAAATTGAGCAGTTTGTGAACAAACAAAATGATCGGGTTTACTTGCCAAAGAGGTCAGCTGAAAATTTACACCTTCGATTGGTCACCAGAACTCAAGCGCCGCCGATGGTAATGGTGTGGGTCGCCGTAACGGCCGATGGTCGCTCCCCGCTCGTATTCATCGACCGTGGGGTCAAAATAAATGCCGAATATTATCGGGAAAATGTCTTAAAGGCAGTATTGAAGCCCTGGGCAGACAAACATTTCGGCCGCAGACCATGGACATTCCAACAGGACTCAGCACCATCGCACTCAGCACGCGTCAACCAAGAATGGCTTAAAAAGGAGGTTCCTCGTTTCATTTCCACCACACAATGGCCACCAAAATCTCCGGATCTCAATCCGTTGGATTTTTGCGCCTGGAGCATTTTGGAGAGTAAGGTTCGCACTAAAAAATACCAAAGTGTCGACCATCTCAAGACAGCGCTTCGCCGGGAATGGGCCAAAATACCGCAGAGTCACTTTCGTGCAGCGTGTGATGGCTTTGTCGGCCGTTTGAAGGCCATAATCCGTACCAAAGGTGGCCATTTCGAACAAACCTAAAGTGATTCTAAAATTATATGTTATTTCCGACATTTTTTGCTTTTGAACAATAATATTTAAAAAGAAATGAAAAAAATATAGCGCTTTACTTTGTTGCATTATATATCAGCCACCCTGTATATAGATATACAATAAGTAAATAAAGTGAGAAAAAAAATAAACGATAATGATAATACTGAAAAAATTAAATGACGTACAATAAAATGGAGTACATGGGGAATGAAAGTACACTGTCTGAGTTGTTGTCGCAGGGTCGTCGAATCTTCAGCTGGATGCCGGTTCTGAACTCGTATCCTCTCGCTGAATTTCCCCGCTTGATTCTGCCCAATATAATCTCGAAGATTTTGGTATGCAGCTCGAAGATCAGGATAAAAAATTTCTTCTGACGGAGAGATACAAACCACTTGCTTTGGCTATCTGAGTAATTTGGATTCTTCTTTTTGCTGAAAGTCTGGGGACTACCTTTTACATTCTGGAATGCAGAAGTGCACTTTAAGCAATCCCCGCTTCTAAAACCAATTTTTTTGTTATGTTCTCTTTTGTAGCGCTCGTTGTGGTGTTTCGACGTTAAGAAAATATGTGTTGAATCTTCAACTTTTTTTTATTTTCCTCCTTTACAAGCAATTAAAGATGAACTTATAACTACTTATAATTGACAATAACTTGACACAGCGACTGGTTGATGAAGTTAATGTACTTAACAAACGAAGAGATGAGAATGGAATGAATATCAAGTAAAACATTGGTGATAAGGCATTTCTTCGATGCCGAGATCACATCTGCAATTATTCCCAAAATTTATTCGTTTATCATTAGTAAAATAGAGTAATTAATATGATTTATGATCGTGATAAGGCATATCATAAGGTGCCGCCGCAGTCACGTTAGCAAATATTTCCCGAAAATTATATTATCATTAGATGTGCCCTTTAGGGTTATCTGTCTCTGAATTGAAAAATAAGATAATTAATTTGACTGTATTATGGGTTTGTTTGTTCATGTACTTGATTATATGATATTCTTAGAATTTGATATAGATTTGGGACAAGGTGAGGGTCGAAATGGGTGCGTACATAACAGCCTTTACTCTAAAAATGTTATAGAAATTTTTTTAAACAACATTTAAGTAGAAGGAGAAGTAGACTGTAGACTGACGCTCGAGCGAAGGCCACATTCTAACCAGGGTTGCCAGGTCTTTTTCGAATAAATACCGAACAGTGAAAAAAATGCAAGTTTAACTGATGCATTATCAGCACTATAAGATACCTCTAGTTTCAACTTCTCTAGTGCTTTGATCAAGGAGTTCATTATAGATTGCGATGTTTCGTCAGGTTCTTCGTAAAAATCTAATAGGTAGTTTACTACACCGTCTTCGTCATTAAAAAGGGTTACAACGAGGGGAAAAAGAATTTCTGTTAACTTTGTTAGATGCGTCAATAGAAATGGAAAACATGCTGTTTTGATCTTTCATTTTCTTCACAACTGTTTCTATAGAGTATGGAGACAATACGTTTTTTGTAATAGCTTCCATTTCAGTTCTGCCTAATTGCACTTTAGAAGCCAACTCAGAATCATGGTAATTTAAAGAATCCAATTTATTACCACAGTCAGAAGAATTGTAACTGAGTCCATGTTTGACTGCGTGATAAGTTTAAGTAAGTTTGACAGCGGCTACTTTAGCTTTAAAGTTTTGTTTTGGTGGTATAGGAAGTTACTATTAGTGCTCGTCGTATTTTTAGATGGCATCAATAATTTATGTTTTTTGCCATTACTGTGTTGAATAAGAGCTTTTACTCCATCATTCTTCACACTAAATGTAGATAAACAAATCATACATTTGGCCTGGCTTTTATCATCTGAATGACTGATCCAGCGAGAGAATTTTGCATCACTTAACCATTCTTCCTTAAAACATAAGCACCGTGAAGACGCTTAGTTGTTTTTTGAGGAAAGACCATATAGACTAAAAAATGACAAACAATTAAAAACACTAATTAATTAAATTCCATTCCAATTCCAAGTTAGTTACATAAAATCAAGTAAGTTGTTATTTTACGTTATATTGATCTATAGTTAATTTGTTTAGATAGATTCCATAACAAAAATAATGTTGACTTACCGAATATCTAGAAAACGCTTGTTTGTTTTATTTATAGGTTGTATTATTTAATTACACTACTGTACTACGTTACGACTACCCGTGGCGTGGCAGTCGCGCGCGGCGCGCATGAAGTCACGTTGAACGATCATATACGAATGAACGACAACATCCTATCCTTCCTACTCCTACAGTCCTACACTCACGGAGTGTTCAATACGCGTAAGAAAGAATAGAAAACGTCATACACGCTTCGCAGCGCAATCCGCGAACTGGCTCCAAAACAATGATCGCGTGCACGAAGCGGCAACATCGATTGTCGATTGTGAAAAATCCTGACAGTTGAATCGTTTATTTGGGAGAAAATTTATCAGAAAAAATATACCGAACCGCCCATACTTCGGTAATTTTGTTATACCAGACACCGAACACAGTGCTAAAATACCGAACGGTTCGGTAGAATACCGTACACCTGGCAAGCCTGATTCCAACTGAGCCTAAGGAAGGGGCATGTCGAATTAGTCATCACTATGAACGATTTTAGTTGCTTGAAGGATCATTGCAGCCAACTCAAGGGTGAAAACTTCGGCCGCATTGTGCAGCGGTACGTTGCCGACAAACCTTTCGTTTTACTCTATTAGTTATGTCCAGGCGCATCTTTTTTAGTTTCTTGTGTTTTGTTTTCTATTTTATTTAATTTGTGGACACGTTCCGAATGAGTGGGAACCAGTGAGCAGAACAATCTTTTGGCGGTAAGAACTCATTTATGAGGGACATCCTGAAGTCGTACATATTCAAGCGTTCCGGAAAATCTAATATATAAAATGTAGGCATTCAAAATCTGTATTTGAAATACATGTATAAAGAACTTTTTATACCAGAGTATTCCTTTAACATGGGTAGTGCGATAACCTTTGATCTTGCCTGTCAATGCCAATCATAAACCAATTATAAAATGCTAATGCTTTTGGTTTCTCTTTTGATGTATCGTTTATCCCTGTGGCATCCAATATGAATGCCATTATGAAAAACAGATTTATTTTCTCCCTTTTTCATTTTACTACTCAAAATCTCGGTATTGAATTCACGTTTTTTTTGCTCAGAGTTCCTGTGCAGTAAGTCTTGTGAGTAAGCAACTTAGCGGCTTAATTGTACCCATTGTAGACATTGTCCATATAAACTGAATGGCCTTTGCTTAGGAAATTTTTCAATAAGTGTACCTTTTCTGTATGCCCTTTTCCACGTGTTATATCGGCCGAGCCTCCATACAGATGCAGTCTTAGAACGCGACCATCGGGTTCTGTAATATGTACAGCTTCATTCAATATTGGTGTATTTTGTTTTTTTTATTGTTTAAATTTAACGACTTCTGTTGAGAATCATGCTTTCGTCAAGTGATAATTCTTGCCGAGCACATATTAGATAATTAATCTTGTCATTCGATTAATTCGTCGACTTTACTCAATGCTGGTGAGCTGGAAAAATACAAGCGTCTGAACAGCAACAAAAACCTGTTCCGTAAGTGCGTCCATAGACGGACCGCATGTTGCAGTCGAGATCGACTGCTCTAGAGTGGTCGCTTTGAAGTCGTACACGACTACAACACGACCGCACAATGCAGTCGACTACGACTGCTTGGAGCTGTTGTGTTCGACCGCAAAATAATACTGTTGTGAGTTCATTTACAAGATGGATTTCGATGAAGAAACACTGCTTCTTGTACTACTAACAATGTATCTATCACAACAAACCATAAGTAAAGGCTGTATCAGAGAGGAACCTGATGCAGTTAAAAAAAGTATAAGAATACTTATGCCAAAAATATGTGTCTTTTCGGTACATATAATTAGAGCTTTTATGGACATACAAATATGTTCCATCAACAATAATAATCGGTTGTCTATTTTATCCTCCAAATAATCCATTAGTTATTAATAAATTCTTTTAAGATATTTCGCTTCTGGTTATTTTATTTATGCCTAAATTATTTGGGACAATATCTCGCTCTAATATATCTCGAGCTTTACCCATCAGTCTAATTAATGTGGTGCGGGGTATATTTGAAACTGTTGCAATTCTTTGATCACTGTCACCAGTTCGCAATTTCATTAGATATGCAGCAAGCGTCAATTTACTTCGATGTATGTTTCGCATCCCTGGCATCTCTGAATAAAGTTGTTGAAACTGTTCTTTGCTTAACCCAATCCAATAATGTGTAATTTCATTAGACAATGAAACGTCTCTCATTTTGACAAGTCATTTTTTTTTTGCTATCTCGAAAAAAAAATTGATCATTTTGAAAATCGATTATTCGATTACACGTTTACAAGATATTCCGAAAAATGTTAATATACCAATTCAGTCATCAAATCATTTAAATATTTCTATCATCTATCAATAACATTCACTGAATCCAAAATCTTGCGGAAAAATACTGAACATTGTGTAATACAAGTAATACAACGAATTGGTCGATTTTTGATGTTTTATGTTAGCAACACTGGAACCAAATTGCCGAAACAGATTATTGCTAGATTCAAATTAAATACTTAAAAAATGTTTAATTTTTGAAGTGCGAATTAACACAAACTTTTTTGTTAATAACATTATTTAAAATAAAAATATTGCTACACGATTATTGACTAGGGGAGAGGGGGGCACCTTTTAACACTTTTTAAATAAATTATTATATTTGTCCTATCAAGGTATATTATTTTTTTATGAATAGATATGCTATTTGTGCTACCAAATAAACATTAAAGGACATCACCCATTTTGGGCTATTTTTTTTTAGCCGGCCAACAAAAAATAACTAAATTTTATCATAGGCATAATTATAATGAACGTTTTGTATTATGACAGTAAAGCTCGAAACCTATTGGTTAAGATGATAATCAGTCTCAAAGTATTTATTTTATTACCTACGGTTTGCGGGGTGAGCTCGTGATTTCCAGGTAAACAGTTATTGTTAATGGTGTGCGAGCGAGAGGACGTTGCAAGTACATTTACCTGCCGAGTTACAAGTGTTAACAAGAGGCAAAATACACCCACTTAATCCTTTTCGTAGGTACTTTCGTTCGTTAGTTCTCCATGCAGGCGTTTATGTACAGGTTTTTTATTA
This sequence comes from Calamotropha paludella, assembly GCA_927399485.1. Classification (NCBI taxonomy): domain Eukaryota; kingdom Metazoa; phylum Arthropoda; class Insecta; order Lepidoptera; family Crambidae; genus Calamotropha; species Calamotropha paludella. Next base: position 4,688,911 of record OV656822.1, read on the forward strand.
ATAATAATGCATATTATTTTCATTTCATATATTTTTATTCAATATTTACAACTCTCCTGGCCTTAAAATAATATCTTCTAAACCTTCGGCGGGAATGTGTATCGTTGGCTCGTGCCTGGCAAACCCCATGTACCACACAATGCACATGACGTGTGAGCAGCAGCCAATGGTTCTTCGGCCAATGTTACATGTACAGTAATAGTGTTTTATAGCCTGTCGCCCTTCGAGAGCCCTATCTATGCCAATATAAACGTTATACGAACGTGAACGGACATGTCGGGACTTGATTCTACCGCGCAATACGTAAAGGTCTGTTCCTTCTAGCTCTCGTATGTGTTCTGTGGGTAATTGGTCGCCAAGTTCAACGATGAACATACCATTTGGCTGCAAATGCTCCGCATAGTAACTCCTAGCTTGCTTTATTTGGTATACACCAAGTGCAAAAAGGATAAGATCTTCTTGTGTCAATGTGGGGAATTGAACCTCAAGCGCATCAACGTTAATTGAACGAAACGGAGCACTTCTTCGGTTATAATTGTATCTGTTCACCAGATCCGCCAATGTATTCGGTACTGTGGTGTCCTCGATTACTGTCAGGGTATCCATTAAATGAAAGCAGTCAGTAGTTTCACCAAGCAGCACACGCACGTCCGCACCGGCTGACGGTCGAGCGAGCAATGCCCCTCTACCGCTGTAGGCCGTGCGTACGGGCGTGTGTCGCTTGCACTTTATTAATACGTCACACCTCTTCCTTTTCAACTGATTCGAATAATTTGAGACAATGAAAAATAATTAAAATACATTTATGTAGTTAATATTCTTAAATAGTATATCTTGAATTGTTATTTAACTAAGAAGTATTTTTTTTTAGAAATTATGATTTATTACTTGCAGCCAAATACTCTAATCTTACGTGTCCTCTATTTTTCTTTGAATACGCCACTCTCCTTTTACCTTTTTTTAAGTGTATCAGTTTTTTTTACATTAATTTATTTAGTTTTCGTCGAATCATCAGCTTACAATATTGTTTAATTACAAGCTATATAACTTAAAAAGCTAACAAAGGATTCACACGGAAAAATTGGTCTAGGTATTACTAAAGTGAGCTCACTCAGTGTGTGAACCCACGAACCCCTATTGTAGTATCTGAATGCCAACTACCCTATTAAGATAAATGATTGTGAATGATAAAATGTCGTTTTATTCGGTTATCTCCTAATTAAGGAGTCACAAATTAATAAAACAATATATATAATTATATATTTATAGCATCATGCAGTGCATATGCAGGAGATGACAATTTTGTTTTATTTAAGTTTCTCTCTAAGTTATCTTCAATTAACCAATTAAGGGTTTTATTCAATATATTGTTACGCCATCAACGAACAAAATACACGGTTCATTCATAACCTTCGGCTTCTATTATGTAAACTAAAAACAAGAGAGTCTTAGGCACTCCCTTGTGATGTTAAGGCATTATTATTTTTAATATCAAATCGAACTCTATAAACTTTTCTACTCATATGATTATAATATTCGATTTGGACATATTGCTGTCTATCTTTTAAATAAGAGATAAACCATTTGTGAGCTGTATTTGGGATACAATCAGTTTATTAATATTTATGTTGCACACGGTCATACGCCTTGTACATATATCATAATTATGTAGCAATATTCGAATAGCATATTTTTTATGTTCAATTACTTATTATCTTCTGAATGTATTTGAGAAAAGCTAATAAAGTTGACTGACTGTAATTATTTAGGTCACTCTTTTGGTTATTCTCACTGAGTTGTTGTACACTACTGAGTCTACTACCAGTTCGGAAATTGGGAGGCCCTTCCGAGAAGAACTGGCGGAAGAAACTCGGGCAGGGGGACCGACCTCCATCTTACTGTTATTATTTGCAAAGAGAGCTAACTACATCATCAGGTCTTGCAATGTGTGTTTTTGTAGGTATTAATTTATTAATTATTGGATCCCAAGCAGGTGGAACGCTCCAACCATCGTCTCTATTGAAATTTGGATGTTTCCTGATTTCAAAGCCTCGCGTACAGTCCTAGGAACAAGTCTTTGTTCTCTAGCGAGAATTTAAGGTTTATCGATACGAATGTAGTAGTTTGGCCCCTCAAAAGCATACTCACACTCACAAACTGCAGACCTAATATCGCGCCTATGTTTTATGTCAGCTACGTGTTCTATAATGCGCGTCCCTATACTTCTCTTTGGTTGTCCGAAGTATGGGAGAACACAGTCGTAATCGATTTTGTAGACACCTGCTGCCTGGAGGGGTATATTGCATTTGACCGGTCGTAAGAATCGGTTAATCTTCCTGGCTGGTTTAAAGTAAGTATTAATGGAAACCCGCTTCAGAATGTTCCCAATCTTGTCAGTGACCCCCTTCATGTAGGGAAGGACAGCAGGTTGACGTTCTATTGTGGCTGGTTGGTGCGGCTTCTGTGTCGTAGTTTTGGTACTCGCAACTTTTTATCTTGTAGTACTCGCTTGTCATGCTGAAGCTCAGTAGTCAGATATTGTTAGGCACAGATGTCGCGAGTTCTCTGAAACAAAGATTTCCCAACGGTAGCCAACTGTATAGGATGGTGGTGAGAGTCACCATTTAAATATCTATCTGTATGAGTTGCCTTTCTATACACTATATGACTAAGGGTTTGATTTAGATTGCTGCTGATTTGAACATTTAGGAAGGCTATTTTATTGTCTGTCATTAATTCCATAGTGACATAATGCAATCTTGTACAGGTAAGCTTGTGAATAGAGATTGAACATCGAAGCTAACCATAGTTTCATCATTAGTGAGATGTAGATCTCACTAACAAAATGGTAGGTATGGTGCCTTACTTTGTTTCGATAACAGAAACTCGTCAAGCTTATTGCTTACTATTTTATAAACATCAAAAGTAGCTGTTACTAATTATCATCCCATAAAGAGAAGAGTAGCTCTTTTCTTGACTGTTATATCTACCCCCGTTGTCAAAAGATATATACCCAGGGTTGTCATCCATTTGTCCCAGCGTAACCCCAGTGACATCGAATTGTCATCGCATTGCAATGGCTCTACGACGGCAGGCTGAACATTTTAGGCGACCCAGAACAATGTCTGTACGCCTTTATTTTGCGGCCTTGGCGCCATTGAATATGGTGTGTCCAACATTTATACCTATGCATTATAACAAATTTAACGGTAACACGCCCAAGTTTCTTTTTAACATGTTATCAGCAGTCTGTACTTGTAACTTGACTTCTATGCATACTGGTATTCTATTATTTATTGTTTGGTTTTGTGTTTCACAACAAGATACCTATTTTACTATAATAAATGTCATCTCACATCAATAACTCTTTTTCCTTCTTGTACCTACTTCTTATAAATTCCAAAATTTGTATAGTGTATAAATACACCTTGTATGTAATTTTTTCAATACATTAACATATTTTTGAAGCCACATAAAAACAATATTTGGTAAAAGTTGCCTTTATTTTATATGTGTTTTCCTACTGGAAATTATTTTATTAATAATAATGTCTGATGCTAATAAATAAAATGTATTGATATTTTTGTTGATTTATTTTCTCTTATAGACTTGTGTAACTCAGTTATATCCTGGAGCTTTATGCCACTCCGGATATTCAAAATTCAAAATTCTTAGCATATCCAGTATATCCAATCCAATCACATGGGTCAATTCCAAATCATAACCGACTACAAATACCGACTGGCTAACTACATAACTGATATCGACAGCGAAACCGTCGAACGAAAGACTTAGAGCGCCGAAAACGCTTTTTGTGTTTTCTGTGTTTTCCGATGAACGGTAAAATTCTTAAAAACGCAATACTGCTGATGCTGCGTTCGCTCTGACTGAGGTGGCAAGCGTCATTATAAGCGAAACAAGCGCTGCATAAAGTTTTGTTTCTATAAAACGGTAGCAAATTTGAAGCGCTTCATGTGCTCTTATTTTGCGAAATCTTATTAGTCCGGATTTAATAAACAGATGCGGATATTGATAAATATATATAATAGCACGTTAGTTGGATATATGGTATGATTTGATATGGTTTCAAAGAATTGCTACTACTAGTCCGGATATATTTGGTGGATATGGATAATCACTGGATCTATATCTTTTTAGGAAGAATATAGGATAACTCCGATCTATTTCCGGAGTCACCTTACGCATGTCCAGTCCCTTACCCCGTACGGTTAAGAGTGTATTCAGCAATAAATTAACCAGCGAATAATTATTTTATACCATTTCCAAATTACATACTTTGCCGATAACATTAAATCATCTAGATTTACGGTAATTCGATAACTTTTAACTAGTATACAATATTTTTTTACATATATGACGGCGAGGCCTCACGCCGGTCATCAGAATGCTCTTTATTATCCAAAAAGAGTTGCAGCGATCTTTAAAATAATAACGTGTATGGATGTAGGATAGACTTCTTTATTATTCAAAACCACTTGCAGTCTAAAATCGCAAATGATGCACGAGATTTCAATGGATGAAAAACGTGGTGATCCCCGAAACGGCGTGACAATCTCCCTGCGTGGTGGTCCAACGAAAAGTAACGTTCTCGCTCGGTATAAGCTATGAAGTAAAAGTTATACCCTTATAGCGTGCTAACGGTCACTATAAACTAACCGTTTTACGCTTATACGTTTACACTTATAGCACGCTGACAGTCTGTGCTTCTCAAGTCCTCTAAAAAACGTTTAGTGTTGCCAACTTGCAACGCCTCTTTAAGGTCACGCCATCTAGGATTTCACCCAGGTACTAACCTGACGTTTTCCATTTGATAAAATCGTACCTTGTACACAAATCCTTACTGACAAACATTATTTTAGGCGTAACCTCTAGAGTTTAATTTAATCTAATTGAAATAATCGAATGCTTCAACATATATAATATTTCTAACCTAACCTATTATCCAATGAATATTAAATTCAGAAATAACATTACGTATAATTCCGAAAATATTATTTGTTTATTTCAGTCATAAGTGTAAAATACTAATGTCTTTTAATATCACTATAAAAGACGAGATAGTTATCGTAGGTAATTATGTTTGAATGTCTTTACAACGATTTAATTCTAAATCGATGCCCCTTAGCAAAGTCACACCTTTGTGCACCTTGTTACCATTGTTGCTCTTTGGCAAAATCACACCTTTGTGCACCTTGTTACCATTGTTGCACCTTGGCAAAATCACACCTTTGTGCACCTTGGCACTATTGTTGCACCTTGGCAATATATTCTTGTGCCCCTTGGTACATGTCTTTTCAAATTAATGTATTGTAGTATATCCACTTGTCTGTATAACCTTTATATAAGTTTTGACGTAATAACCATTGAAATTCAAATCGTTGTTTCAGGAATATAAGAAACTACTTAAAAATCTATTTTTTTTTTTAAGTATCATAGTATGTTTTATTTAACCCGTGTAATGTAATGTAATATTTAACCCGTACAGGGTTACTATTAACTGAATTAAAATCTCGATCGATTTAAATCGTAAGTAAGATTAGGTTTGGTGTGGGTAGGTAGCACAAGCCAGAATTATTAAAAGCAAGAACTAGACATTCATTACTAGAATAACATGGCAGAAATAACCGTGAAGGTAATAATAATCTCAACACATACATTATTCAATCGAGTGCTTATTACAAGGTTATAAAGATTTTCTTTATAGCAAAATAGGATGACTTCATATATTTTCTTTTCTTAAAATAAAATAGTTATCAATAATTACACAAGTTCTTTAGAATTGCAATTAATACTGCCGTTATTCAAGTTGATATTAACATTGCTATAATCAATGATTTTTTCAACTCTTCTTAGAATCAAGTGGATAAACTATTTAATTTTTTTTTTTTTTTTTTTTTGTCTCAATACTATGAGACAGCCTTTTTTGCAGATGGGTTCGTTATCTCCCTCCTTTAATTTGATTTTCACGAGCTAATTTTTCTATATACCACTTACTTGAAGGCTCGTCGCCACGTGTGGTGTCCTCGATTACTGTCAGGGTATCCATTAAATGAAAGCAGTCAGTAGTTTCACCAAGCAGCACACGCACGTCCGCACCGGCTGACGGTCGAGCGAGCAATGCCCCTCTACCGCTGTAGGCCGTGCGTACGGGCGTGTGTCGCTTGCACTTTATTAATACGTCACAGGTACATTAACCCTTTCCCGTATTATTTCTAAATACATTGGAGCCCTTACATTGTCCACAATCAACACATGATAGGCATTTAATAAAGCTGCACTGATTTTAAAATATTCCATCATATGATGCAAGGCGCGATTGCTGTGTACAATTCTTAACAAGCGAAAATCTCTTTTGAATCGTCCATTGATTATTTCTACTACCCAGCGGCATATAGTCACAAGTCTGGATTTATTCGCTTGTTCCGTCGTAAGTTGCGTTTCGTTTGCATTTTTCGTTTCTGGCATATGTACTGTATATCCATGTGATTGTAAAGGATAGGCCGCGTCTCTAAAGCCACGATCTAAGATAAATACGTCACCCGGTCTGAAAAACCAATGAAATATGCTCTCCTCATTTTCAATAATTGCATTCATTATTGTTGCATCGGAAGTTGAAGCGGCGTGCGGGCCCGTTACGTCAATTATATGACCGTCACAGCAAACAAACAAGAACGGCTTGGTCAGATTTCGATATTTGTGAAGACTATATGTTTGTCGTTGAAAAAAATAGCTCGAGCTCTTTTGGTTGTATATATATGTACCATCAACTATTATTATAGCATTTCTTTGTGGCAAAGGGCTTTCTGGATTGCCAAATAGAGTTTCAGGTACTAATAAATTCCTTTGAGCCACTTGTTCCCTGTTTATGTGGTCAAACCCAACATGCAAGGGAACAAAATCACGCAACAATGCATCACGACCTAGAGCTAACATTCGTTGAAAACGGGATTCGCTCGTTCTAAACACTAAAGCAAGTCTGGCATTAGAGTCTCCTGTTCTTAGTTTTGCCAATACAGCGGCCAGTATTGTCTTCTTTTGACGATTATTATTTAGGCTGGATGTGTTTACGAGTAGATCGGAAAACTGTTCGTGAGTAAGTCCCGTCCAAGTATGAAACTCGTTTGTATTAATGACTTCGTATGTCTCGAAGTTTAACACGTCTGTTGTAATATGATTTCTCATAATCGTCAGAGCATTCACTATTTCAGATGCAGTAAAATCTTCTATGAGATTGTCTTGTAAAGGTAGAGTATACCAAAGGTTCTGGGCTAAGTGTTCTTCGCAAACGCGAGCATTTTCTGGTATTAGTAGATTGTACCGCCCAATCATACGAATTATGATATCGTTAGGTATTCTAAGCCTGGTAATATTTTGACAATGCTCAAAAATGCAGTGCACTGTTGAGTTTGGAGTACGTACAAATCCTGCTAAGGTCATTGTTGGATGATTACGGCTTTGTTGCTGAATAGGCTCATCGGGCAACACGTCATCATCTTGACGCGCCTCGCGTATACGCCGATGAAACGTCCTCTCAGCTCTTTGCCAGCAAGGTCGGCAAATGACGTCGGTAGGTTCGTTCTGAAAAAAAAAAACAATTTTTGTAAACCCACCTTCTACAAGTTAAATACAAACGAATATTTCCCAAAGGACTTCTTAACAAAAATAATAACATGTTCGTGCCCGTACTCTCACAAAACTAACTATTTCAAAACTTTTGAAATAGTTTTGAGTGTAGGCAAGAGCCAATGCCTACATTTAAACCGGCTATAACTTAGACGGGCACTATACCATATTGAAGTGGTACTTAAGATCTGTACAGAGCGCCGATAAAAATACTAACAAATAAATAAGAACAACAAATAGTTAATTCGTGGCAGTAACAGAGAGTCGATGAAATACTAATAAACACTCGTAAGTAGAAATCTTACTTAAAAATAATAATAATAATAAAAATCTTTCCCTATACCTTCAAAGGTTCTTGTCTACATTTCTATCACTGATGTAAGCCTATGTACTTTATAAAAAAACCCTTTCATAGTACTAACTAAAGAACTTAAGTATACATTTTACTTTATTGAAGGAAGGTAGGTACTTCAGCAAAATAATTCAACGCGACACCTAGTCCTGATCATGATGTCATATCGACGATCTGTTATTATCACAGAGTAGGTACCTAGTTATGACTTAAATGTAAAAAAGGTTGCATTACATACCTGTCTCGCGATTAGCTCCTCCATAATAATCTGAGCTATGTCGATGTGCTGTTCTTCCCGAGAAATCCACGTGTAAGTCCTTCGACCTTCACATGGTTCACGACAGTTAATACACAACATATGTGCCATGATTAACAAAAACAGTATAACAAAAACAAAAACTCAACGATAATTAAAACAACAAACAAAACAAAATCAATGTTAAAAACCACGAAAACAGTGAAAGTAGCCGTCCGATGTAACGAGAGTTGCATGGAAAACTAACGAACGAAAGTACGAAAAGGACTAAGTAGGTGTATTTTGCCTCTTGCTCACACTTGCAGCTCGGCAGGTAAATGTAGGTACTTGTAACGTCTTCTCGCTCGCATACCTATTATGCCTCTTGCTCACACTTCTCGGCAGGTAAATGTACTTGTAACGTATTCTCGCTCGCACACCATTAACAATAACTGATTACCTGGAAATCACGAGCTCACCCCGCAAGCCGGGTGCAAGCCGTAGGTAATAAAATAAATACTTTGAGACCGATTATCATCTCAACCAATAGGTTTCGAGCTTTACTGTCATAATACGAAATGTTTATTATAATTATGCCTATGATAAAATTTAATTATTTTTTGTTGGCCGGCTAAAAAAAAATTAGCCCAAATTTGTATGAAGCCTGAATGATGTCCTTTACTTGTTTTCACTCATTAAAGTAACAATATTATTCAATTTAAAAAACCGTTTCAATGGTTTAAAAAACCATTTCAAATGTGCCCCCTAGGAAGGGGCACATTTGATATGCCCCAGGGGCAGTTTTGAAATACCATGATAACAAGAAAACAATGTAACTCAGAATATTATCAACACTTTATTTAAGACATACAAATCTTATAATATAATTTGTATTGCCACGAACTTCGTACACTAACTATTGCTTAAGTAAACTTTATAAAACTAATAACAGCCTGGGGCAGTCTTGAACAAGTGTAAGTAACTTATCATTTTAATATATGAGATCTAGTTACATATTGCAATTAAAATCTTTGTCTTCATATTATCTTGATCTTAACATTATGTTAAAAACATACTGTGGCGTCGCATACAAAGAAATGCTGAACACGGATTTTATGTCGAGTCGCGCGTCACAGCGCTGCTCGGCGTCAGTCGCACATTTCGCCCGGTAAAGTCGAGTCCATTACACAATTGAAATCCGTTTTGAGCAATTAGATTAAATTTGGAGTCAGATAATATTTTAGTAATTCAGATCAAGTGTATGTAAGAACATTTTTGTGTTTATGTGAACAATACAGTGATTTACTTTAACACAACCTTTTATTGAATTTCCACATAGCATAACCTCCGCCACGTTAAAGTGATATATAATAGCACACCGCCATATAGTCACCACTCAACGGTAAAATACCATTTAAAATGGCCTCAGTAAAGCATTTAGAAAAAGAACCCACTATGTAAGCTTCAAATATCAAACATAAAATAAACAATCCAAATCGCCTAATTGGCCAACATAAAAGTAAATATTAAAAAAAAACATACAATTACAAAACTTTGGTAATAGTAGGTACCTAACCTAGTTTAAATTTACTAAAATCAAATTTGAACGTTAATAGAGCAGCTGTACGAGAAGTTCCTGGAGCAGAGCATGGCTTTGGAAGTTTTCTTACTATATCAGTAATAGGTATGCAGGATTGGTCTTCTTTGTCAGGAAACAAAAATTTAAAACCCAATTTCTTTTTCAAAAAAGAAACTAGAAACATATTTTGGTCTTTATGTTTAATAAAAGCTACGAAATACATTTGTGATTCTTTTGACTTTTCGGATATTTTCTTCGGTCATTATCGTGACAGGGCGGCCCTGGTGAAGGTCGTGTTCACGGCTCTCTCCTCCTCCTTGTTGAAAAAGGGGGGCCCATTTTTTCACTATCGCATATGAAGGCGCAGAATCCTAAAGAACCGATGACATCTCTTCAAAAATGGCTTTCGGTTTATTTCCCTTCTTTACGAGGAATTTTATCAGGGTGACATGAATAACAAGCTAATTAGTCATCGTTAAGTACTCTATACCGAACTTTTTAGCTGCCCTTCGTTCCTTGTTGCTTTTGTACAAGGAGTCCCAAAAGTCTTTTTCAAAATAAAGATTCTATAATAGAATAACAAATGGGTTTTATGAGTAAGCGTTTATTTTTAATTAAAATACAGTCTTGGGAATTTACTTTTTAAAAATTATGTCGTCTAAATGAGTTCCGTTCTTTTGCTGGCATTGTTCTAAGCGTGACACAAAATTTCTGAGAACTGCTCGACACTTATTCACTGTGATCGCTGAGATTTCTTCCCGGATATTTTCTTTTAATTGGCTCAGAGAGCGACGCCTTCGATTTTAGGTAGCATTAAGTTCTGCAAAGCAGGAGTAAAAAAATTGTTAATCATCGCCACATATCGCTTCGAATTTACAATCATTGGTCGACCATTTTTATCTTCGAAAAAATACGGGCCGATTATTCCTCTCGCCGACATTGCGGCCCAAACAATCACTTGGTGAGTAAAGTGACCTCTCGTGTTTATGTTTTGGGTTCGTAGACCTCCAATATCGACAATTTCTGCACCAATGTTTTAATGAGTTGAGTACTCGGTGCTTCTTTTATGTGCAGAATTCGGTATAAATTGCAAAATTGTCGCCGCGCAATAATTCCAGAATTATTGTAAGTAAAACTCGCGCAAGCAACACGCACGCTGCGCTCCCGTACAACTCGACTAAATTCCCTAGGACCGGGTTAGCGATCAACCTACTTCCCGTGCCCCACCCGCTGATTGCGTTTATACAGTGTGCGAAACAAAATGAAAGTGACTTTTGGGACACCTTGTACCATCACCATTTTGTTATCGAATTCAGTACTTATGTAAGAAATATATCTTTTGTTTCGGAAGCAAATAATTTGAATTTCACTATGATAAACGGATTTAGTTTCCCCCTTTTTTAGCTTGGCGCTTGCAATGCACTTGTTACCTTAAAATTTTATTCGAAGTGGATCTGATCAAAGGCATTTTTTTAACTGTTATTTTTATGTCTTACAATGTTATTAATCTAACTAAAGGAGATTGCTCAGCTTCCATACATGTTTGGCAAAACTTATTTCCTAGATTCGAAATGATGTATAAACAAATGCAGTTGGGCGCAACCTACTGTTCTGCGCCCAACAACACAATTACAGCAATAATTTTTAATAGCATATCTGCCAGTTTCTGTGTCATTAATTTAAATATGAACAAAATATGTTTTATGGCTGATATGCCGGCTATGTATTTTTCTTCTTAAAAGCCACACGTTTCCTAATTGTAAAAATGGTATGTGATTTATTAGATCTTCCTCAACAGCCCTGCACAATTCTACAATATAATTTCCGTCTTGCCGTATATGTTCACCATAGTACGATCTGGCTTGTTTAATTTGATAGACACCCAGAGATATTAATATTAAATCATTAAAACTTAATTGCGGAAATCTGCTCAAGTTATTTTAATATATAGTCATACTGAGAAACTGGGCCCTTTTTGTATTTAAATTATTAGAATCCACAAAATCTGCCAAATAATTATGCAAGAAATTTTTTTTTGGATTATGGAGACAATTTCCTTGCATCCTCTCTATCCTCTAAACGAGGATGATATCTGTTTATTAGTGCTGCTGCGACCTTATAATCTGTCATTATATGCTTGGACGCTTTAGTAAAAAAATTCTTGTCGCAGCAACTTAAAATCTCGCTTAAAGCGCCCGTTGACTACTTAGACAACTCATCGACATAATGTCACTTTTCTCGATTCGTTGGCACTTTCAGTACTCAATTGAAACTCACCTTGTTCTTGTGTCAGAGAGTAGTGTACTGAGTAATTGAGGTTCTCTAATAGAGAAATACTGTCCCGAAAACCTCTGTCTAAAATAAAGATATCACCCTCTCTAAAATACTGTTGTAGCGGTTGCAAGGGGTTTCGAAATTCGTCTTTTAAGATATCGGCGTCAGAATTTGTTGCGGCATATGGGCCCAGAACATCTATTATATAGCCATCAAAACATACTATGATGAACGGTTTTACCAGATTTCTGAATTTATGCAGGGAGTATGTATTCTTTTGGTATGAATAGTTGCTACTTTTTTGTACATAAATATATGTTCCATCCATTATGGCAATGGCTTTTCTTTCTTCTGGTCTACTCCCAGGGTTTCCAAATAAAGAATTGGGAATATAAAGATTTTTCTGAGCAACTTCGTTCCTTGTAATGTGTCCAAGTCCCAAATGACGGGGAACAAAATGCTCCATTATAATATCACGAGCTTTCACTGTAAGTCGAGATAAGGTGCTCCTGCTAACATTCATGAGGCTTGCAATTCTGTCATCAGAATCACCGGTCCTAAACTTCATTAAATAAGCCCCAATTGCTGTAGGACTATTTTGGAAATCTGGTAATTCTGCAATTAATTCTCTAAATTGTTCCTTAGTTCGACCAAGCCAATAATGCACCATATTATCATCCATCGCTTCTACGTTTTGGAAATCAATAACATTATTATCACTTTTTAATAAATTACAGAATTCTTCTATACTATATACAGCTGTAAAACTATGATGCGTGCTTTAACTTATTAAAGTTGTCCATGGTTGTGTTTCTAAATGAAACCTGCATATGCGACAAACTGGCGGGATGTAATATTTATGATCACTAAAGAGCCTTACTCTTAACATATAAGGAACCGCTTGCTGAGATGAACTATTACAATCTGAAAATTTACATCGAAAATGTGTATCAGGAGCCCTTTAATAATTTGGCAGTGTGATTGTTTCAACATGTTGTACGCTCTTATAGGTCTTGATTGGCTTAAAATGACCTCTGCTCTTTGGTAGCATCTATGACATATTACATCTGATGGTTGGATCTGAAAAATCAAAATTATGGTTAATATTTCTATTTTCACACCACTTATTTACCTCAAACTATGTATAATTCAAAATGTTATTACTTCTCGATGTTTTATAAAACTACAGCATTCATTTAAATGAAAATTAAAGAAGTAGGTTGTAATTTTTTGTGCAATAAATTATTAATAATTATGTAAAATACATAAAAGTTCTTTTATTTACTTATATTTATCTATTCTTGCACTGTGTATCACTGAGTATTTGCTAGAGACCGACCACACTTTATGCAAACATATTGGTGACCGTCACTTGGTGCTGGATCTTCTATGACTTCTGTGACACGTCTCTCAGAAAATATTGCCAGACAAGCATCACAAATGTAGTCAGATGTGGTAACCTGCAAACATCATTAAAACTGTTGATTCATAAAGATAAATTGACAGAATATTTTATTTGATAAATATTCTTTATATTCTAAAATGAACGGGTATTATGACAACAAGTGAAAAATTTATGCATGCATATTGTCAGATACGCGAAATGTCCGATACGCGAAATGTCCGATACGCAAAATGCCAGACTTCGCAGAATGCTAGATACGCAAAATGACAGAAACGCCTTTGACATTGTGCGTTTCTGATATTTTGCTTATCTGACATATTGCGTATCTGACATTCTGCGTTTCTGGCATTTTTGCGAATTCTGGCATTTTGCGTATCTGACATTATGCATGCAAATCGAAAAATTGTGCCTGAGGCAAACTATTTTATTTTTAAATTCAATTAACTAGATATGGTTTACTATTTTACAATCTTATGTCAAGTATCAATCCAAATCTAAATCAAGAAAATGAGAAAGTCCTAACTGAAGTAATACTCACCACTCTTGGGGCAACATGTTGTTGTACTAGTTCAAAGATTTCATTTTCTTCTAAAATATTCCGTCTCATCCTCAATAAATCAATGTTACAGTTTACACATCTCAATGGGTGAAGTGTGACTGGTGTGGTTCTTGATGTTGATGCTGGTATATAGTTCTTAGCTGCTCGATCAGCTCTTTGCCAACAAGGGTGACAAATGTAATGTGATGCTCGAACCTTAAAATAAATTAAGCCGGGTTCCCACTACGCCGGACCGGCAGATCTGCCGAAAACCGGACACCGGACAGAGTGTTCACATTACATCGGATCCCGGAAGAAATTCAGACAGTCCTCAGTTGAATTTGGACCTGCGCGCACAATGGACGACGAAATTGTTGTGTTGTGGTGGTATCTTAATAGAAGGCAAAATAAAAGAAAACATTGGGTACACCCTATTTTACGGGAAAGATTTTCACTTGGAACATTTGAAACATTAATGGGTGAACTTAGAAGAGACGAATCAAAGTTCTTCAATTATTTTCGAATGACAGCAACCACTTTTGACGATTTACTGGGACGACTAGACATAAGAGTACGAGATACAAGTTTCAGAGAATGTATTTGCCCAGAACAAAGATTAGCCATATGTCTAAGGTAAGATTATTTTATGCACTAGATTGCGTAATAATAGTTTTGACGTAGGTACCTACTTAAGACTGTATGAATGAATGAATGTTTGCTATGTATGTTTGTTTCATGAATGTGAATATATATAATGTGTGTGTGTGGGAGGGTGTATGTATTTGATAATCATTATGAATTAAAAATGCAAACAATTATTTAAGTATTTATTTGTACTCAAACTTAAATCCCTTCAAAATCTAAGTAATCTGAGTCTTGGGAATGTATGGAACGATTACTAGATGCTGATGGCGAAGCTGGAATCGGATTCGATGTCTGAGATGAAGTTGATGGTATAGATGTTGTTGCCTGTTGATTGCTACTATTATATTGCGTAGAGTATCCAGGGTAGTGTTGATCTTGCGTAGGTATTGGCTGTTGATTGACGCTATTATGTGTGTAGTATCCAGAATACTGATCTGGTCCGGTTATCTGATTATATGAATCACGCCAATGTCCGTAATTTGGTCTCTCATAATTCCTACTTTTAATTTTTTGCAACATTGTCATGACGCTAGCTTGAAATTCTAAAGTCTCTTCGATAGTTAAAGTGTTCAAGATTGGTATAATGCCTTTGAAGAAAGATAGATGATGGTTTTCCTTTTCTGGGTTTATTCTGGAGTCCAAAAACTTTACCATCCTGTCATTTACCTCTTTATTATCAATTTTTTTTTTATCTTTAATTAAAGGTGAACGAAAATCTGATTCCATGCCTACTTCAGTCTCGGTTCTTGCTTTTTTTGAAACTGACTCATGTGGTGGTCGAGGTTCGGAGACTTTTTTCAAAAACATTAATTGCTCGTGATATAAATAATTTCGTGTCTTTTTGGCCGAAGATCCAGATTTAGACTCATCTTTTTGTTTCTTTACTGTCTTAAGCCACGAATCTCGTATATTATTCCATTTAGTTGAAACCTGTTTTCCTGAAATCAATAAAAAAATATCATAAAACAATACAATTTGTTTCTTGGTGACGTATAAAGTAATAATGTATTAACAAAAAATACTTTTTTTTTCAGATATTTAGCTTCAGGATGTTCATTCAAAGAAATACATTACTCATACAGAGTAGGCGTTTCGACAATAAGTAAACTAATAAAAGAAATGACCCACGTCATTTGGGAAAACCTAAAGACAGATTTCCTTAAGCTGCCTGATACTGAGAGAGAATGGGAGGACATCGCTTCAGGATTCGAAAGAAAAGCCAACTTTCCTCACTGTCTTGGAGCAGTAGATGGCAAACATATCAGAATTTTGAAACCAGCCAAGAGTGGTTCTATGTTCTTTAATTACAAGGAGTATTATTCTTTTGTATTAATGGCAGTTGTCGATTCAGAGTACCGATTTATTTTTATTAGTGTGGGCTCATTTGGCAAGGAATGCGATTCTAGTATATTAAAGGATAGTACATTTTGGCAAAAGATCAATGATGGTACTTTAAATGTACCAAAGCCTAGACCGCTTCATGAAAACTTGCACGAAGAATTACCGTTTATACTTGTTGGCGATGAAGGCTTTGCTTTAACACCTAATCTCCTACGTCCATATGGAGGTACACATTTGAATACTGATAAAAAGATTTTTAACTATAGACTAAGTCGAGCAAGAAGGTATGTTGAGTGCGCTTTTGGTATTCTGGCAAATAAGTGGCGAATAATCCATCGAGCTATAGATCTCAACGTAGACACAGCAATTCAAGTAATTAAAGCTTGTGCAGTCTTACATAATTTTGTAAGAGAAAAAGATGGTATAAATTTTGAAAGTTACCAAAATATAGAACATAGACAAGAACAAGAAACTACACCCATGAATCGAAATGTGTCGAGTCGAGGTGGCCCTAATGCCAACGCTATACGGACATCATTTACTAATTATTTTGTTTCAGATATTGGTTCCGTTCCGTGGCAGGCAGCAGCTATAAAATAAAATTTATCAATGCATTTACATTTTATCAATAAAACATTAAAAACTCACCGTACTGTTTTCTTTCTTTTTCATCCAGTACATCGAAGTTTGGTTTCAGTATTAAACATACTTCACGCCATGCTGCTAACTTTAAGTTTTTGTCTTTATAAACGTCTTCGGTCTTATCCCACAGAACAGGTCTCTCTTGGACAAGCGTAATTAAAGTTTCTGCTTGAATATCCATGCTAAACGTCTACTTTTACCAGAACATGCGAGCCGAATGACGTGAGTGGAACACGGGCGGGGCGAGGGGAGCACGAGCGGGGCGAGCGGGGGACAGATACCGGCACAAACTCGGGCTCACATTACTCCGGGCCCGGTCGTTCTACCGGCAATTCGTAGTGACAAAACGTTCGGTAGAAATGCCGGGCTCGGCAAAAATGCCGGACCCGGGATAATGTGAATAGCTTCATATAAATTGTACAGCCACTAGCTCTTCCGGCAGATTTACCGGCGCGGCAGATCTGCCGGTCCGGCGTAGTGGGAACCCGGCCTTACTGTTTTTATAGAGTACAGCTTTTGCTCACATGTGTAAAAGAAACATTTATACATTTAAAATATTCACTCGCAAGTATTTTCAACTTTAAATCATTAACAAACATATAAACAACACTTCATTTTAAACATTCTGAATATTATAAAACTAGCTCCAAATAAACAGGAGGTTACCTGTAATGGCAGAAGTCTTTCCAAGAGGACATTTCTAATATTAATTTGGTGATGGGTATCACTCCTTAATGAAATAATTCGGTGAGATCTTGTGCGAGGTTGCAAATCTTTTTTACAAAGAACACAGTTGTTACCAACAATGCCTCCACTTGCTATTACATGACTGGCTTCATTCCAACAAATCGTGCAAATAAGGTCATGAGGCTGCACCTGCAATTAATTTGCAATTTCAGTACTGTGTCAAAACTTTTTTTCAACCAAAGTAAAAAAAGTGATGTGTTAATATTGAGGTATTTAGTAATAAAATAATTTGATATGTCATTATTTGAGGAGTGACAGAACAAAACATGATAATTCCAAGATGTCTAATTTTTCACAAAAGGTCAAAAACCGGCAACTACTTTGCCTTTGTACAATTAAAGAAAATATGGGTTCTAATGAATAATTAACTGTAAAAACTTATTAAGCATGTTTTTTTTTTATTTTTATTTATTTCAAATTGTGTATTTATTCTTATGTAAAAAATGGAAATATCATGTTCTGATCAGACCAGAAGAAAATATCATGATTTGTACCAAACTATTTGGAAATATCATGTTTTGAAAAAGTAATGTTAGGAAATAACATTTTATGTTATGGATTTATTATTTATTGATTAATTAAAATATGGGACAAAAACACAAAAATAATTAATAAAAATTAAATTCTTATGTCTTCTATATCCATCTCAGTACAAATACACACTTCATCATCATCAATTTGCTCATTTTGTTCTGTAATATTTCTAGAACAGCTTAATATTTGCTTGTACCATTCTAATGCTGAAAGGTTCTCCCAATCAGCACCAAACTGTTTTATTAATAGACTGGTCACATCATTTTTCTTTGCAAGACTCAGTCCGCGTTCTTCCTGAATTTGTTCCATATTTCTGGGGTGACGTTTGCCCCTTTTCAGTAGTGATATAAACTGTTCTCCTGACTCAAATCTATAGTTTGGTGAAGCTTTTACTACGCAGTTCAATTGTCTGCCCTGAGAAGATTTGCACTTCTTGAATATAATTTTTTTCATTCCTTGTATGCCCACAAGTTTTTTATAGTGATTTTCTAAACCTTTTACATCATACAAACACCATTCTTTACCAAGCTCGCACACTCTGCCATGTTTAGAAAATATTTCAAAATATTCTTGCCTCGTAGTAATCACTGGTAGTTTTTTCACATCTTTCTCAATTCTACCAAATAAACGGTCTGCTGGCAGAAAACTATGCCCTCGCACTGGAAAAAAAAGTTGTATTTCCCTAACATGTGTAGGGGACTTATTTTGAAGCCAAAATAGCAGCATATGCAACACATGGCTGTTTTTATTTTGGCCCCCGCAGCCATCACAAAAAAGTCTTACTAACTGCACATTAGCCGGTATTGTTTGAGTATTCAAGAAGCAGTATAGCGCAGATCCAATTGAAACAGCACCCTTGCCAGATTCTGTTTCATCCCAATTATACAGACAAGACTTATTTTGTTCTGACAGATCCATCACACATAAATTATACAGGCTAATTTGACGGGAATAAAAAGCCTCCTGAATTGGTGTCCTCGGTAGAGGAAACACCTGCTGGAGATCAAAACATATAGTGATACTATTATCAACCTTTTCTTTCAAAAGTTTAAAGAAAAAGTTAGCTCGCAATTTATGTATGCGAAGTTTTGTCATTAGTTCTTGTTTTTTTGATGAATCTTGTTCATTTTTAATACTATTACTCAATAGTATACAAGAACTGCAGGCATCTGATGTAGGTGACCGAAATCCAATATTAAATTCAAATGTGAACACTTCGTAAAACATTGTTCTCTTAACTTTCAGTTCATTTGGGACACTATTATTGTAAAGCATTCTCAATTTTTTAATATTCAAACCGGCATCCAAATACACTCTCTTGCTTTTTGCTCTATTATAATGGCTTTCACTGCAAGGAAGGTTTCGGAGAAAATTGCGTAAATGTTCTTTTTTCTCTTGAGATTTAGCTGAACGCCTGTCACCTCTTTCTTCCTTTGGAACTTTGCCATTCATCACACATTTGATAATAGTTGATAACCTCTGCCTTTTGATAGAAAATACTGCCATGAAAAATGATTTGCATACCCTTTTCATTACTTTCTTTTTCCCATATAGGAAGAATGAAGTACTTAATTTTCGAAGTTTCGTTTTACCAGAAGGACGTGGTGTACCTTTGCCTCTACGCTGGGGTTCAAATGCACTAATAAGGCGACACAAATACACGTCTTGGTGAACTTTTCCGGATGTTGCATAAAATTTTTTTCGGTTTTGAACGACATCCCGTTGCGATATTTGTTTACATTTAAAACTGCTCCTTGTTCCATGATTACACGTACATTGAATTCTTAAGCCCAGCGGGTCATTGTCTACGTATCTGAAACAAAATTATGCACATATTATAATCTTGTAACAGATTGAACATTCTACATACTACACGAACATAATTGAACGAACTTACTTATTGTTTCTTTCGGATAAAGCTTTCCTTTCTCGACGTTTCTTTTTCTTCGCTCCAGCATTGAGTGCACCAACAGTATTTGACTGCTCAAACATGCTTTTAAATCACTTGAAAAAACTTTAAAGTACTCAATTTAGTTATAATTATTACAATTTTTTACACGAATTAACGACCAACTGCGACCGATCTAATATTTTGACATTGACTTGAATCAAGTCATGTGACATATGTCAAACAAACAGCCCAACCATAGACAAAATAATAAACTATTTTACGGCTTCGGCTCTAAATAATAAACTATTTTACGGCTTCGCCTCTCTAAAATTTAAGCTAATAAAGCGTTCAAAAATCTGTATGACACGAAACATAGGAAATAACCTATTTTGTGCCAACTTTCAATGTGCGTACCAGAAATGTATGAAATGTATCATGTTTTGTTCCGATTTCGTTTATTAATATTTTTAAGCATGAAAATATCATGATTTGCATCAAACTTTCAACTTTAGAGGCGATTTACTGCAAGAATAAGCATGATTTGAACCACACCAGCTTAACGGGCGACGTAATTTAAGGTATTCTGTCGAATGTCAATACTAACTTTTTTTTTACAAAAAATGGAATTATCATGTTTTGTTCTGTCACTCCTCATTTAAACTTACTAGTAGTGGCGCAGTCCATTGCTGTATGCATTGAAGAATCTGGGTATCTTGTAATATCATGGAACCGCTAGCGGATGTACAATTTATACAAAATGTGGATTCCATTTCCATTACGTAGAATCAAAGTTCGTGATGAGTGCCAAATTAGTTATCGCTAGTGCTGGTAACAAAGTCCGTAGTTCAAAGCCAGGTAGGTCACTGTAGCAAGACATCAAGTCCGTTGGAAAAGCCGAGTAAAGTTAGAAATTTGAAATCGCAATGAAAACCGTAAGCAGTGGAAGAACAAGATCACAAACCGAAACTGAGTGTGATGATTGTGAATGAGCCAGCCAGCCACAGATTAGAGAATTTTTAATAAAGTCTCGTTAACCAAAGAAAGCAAAGAGATTTAGGCTATACAGTCATATCTACAGTAGTTCATTATTTTTGTTATGTTTATATTAGAACTATATTTTAGATTTTTAGTGTATCACACCTTATAATGTGTTTATGAAGGTGTTTGGCGAAAAATGTATGACAATAGACTTAATGATGTCGCCTACCATCTATAATAATTGTCTTAGCACATTTGCATGTAGTGAAAATGACTAAATAGTTGAGTATATTAACCCTTAACCACCTAGCACGTATTTCTGTCCTTTAACCACCTACGTGCGGTCACAGAGACCGCTAATAAATTATTGCGATTATTTTGGGATCTATGATAAGAAATTAAAGTTCGGTTAAATAAAATGCATGTTTATACTAAATTGCTTTATTTAAGCATCGCAAATTAGCAAAAGTAATATAAAAGTTTTATAAAAATGGAATAATATCTATGAAATAAGGAATATGGCACCAAAAATAACTATACTAAGAAAATGAGATCTTTATTCTAAAATACCTAAATTTTTCGCTTTTTTTCTTATTTCTAATAATTTGGATAAACTAAAAATAAAATCAAATAGAAAAACTAAACAAAAAATAAAAAATTAAACAAAATTGCAAAGCCTCAACTTTTACATTTTTTCGCGGATTATGGAATAATATCTATGAAATAAGGAATATGGCACCAAAAATAACTATACTAAGAAAATGAGATCTTTATTCTAAAATACCTAAATTTTTCGCTTTTTTTCTTATTTCTAATAATTTGGATAAACTAAAAATAAAATCAAATAGAAAAACTAAACAAAAAATAAAAAATTAAACAAAATTGCAAAGCCTCAACTTTTACATTTTTTCGCGGCAGTAACAACACATTTTTTGCGAACACTCCAAACAAATAGGTACTTTACACACGAAACATAGGTAAGTCGTTTTGCGTTTCTTTTTTGGATCACACGGAAAGTATGTTTTACGAACTTCAAGTTTTTCGGCAACATAAGTGCTTGGTAAATCTTCCTTTATCTGCAAAATACGGCGAATAGAGTTCTTGATGCCTCTCGGAATAAGTTCATTTGTTTCACGACGTTCCATGTGCGGTTTTGAAAGCTGTTGAGCCAACTTTTTCAAGAATTTAAATCGACTGCCAGTCTTCTGAGCTTGGTTACTACAGCTTATGATATAAGCATTTGAAGAAGATATGTCTAATATTATTTTAAGGGGAAAGATGTTATTTACTCAAAATAACGATCAGACAAACAAAATGTTTTACCTTCTTATATATTATTACCTATATAAAAATATATGTTCTCAGTCTTTAACATAAAATGTACTTATTAATTTTCAGTCGTTCCTTAACAATTACAATCAGTCTTAAAATATAAAAAATCAAAAAATATCAATCTGACAAGCAGTTGTGGCAAACATAAGAAAGTTCCCCACCAGTGCAAGCTTCATGAGCCCAGTTTTTGCACTCCAGACATTGCACCCATTTTTCTTTGGCTCTGCTGTTAGAATATGCCTCAAAACAACAAAGGCAAAAAGATTCCTCTTCTTCTTCACTGTCTTCATTTCTTTGTTTCTTGCCAACCTTGGTCTTCTTAGTTTTTGTATCTGGTTTTGATCTTTTCCTTTTTTTTGTTTCTTCAAAGTTAGGTTTTTTCACTTTTTTCTCAGCCACTCTAACAGCTTCGATTGCAGCTAGCTCATCCTTTACGAGAGTGTCGGTTAAGATAGCGGATTTCACTTTGAGTCTATTTGTTTGATTTCCTTTCCTTGATGGAGCCTTTGGCAAGGGTCTAAGAGTGTCAGGTGATAATGGAATTGCTGTCATGGTAACTGAAGTATCTCGTGATGTAGATGCTACAGGATTACATCAGATGTAAAGACTATGGAGGGAACTATGGAGGGAACCCAACAATAGTGGGTAGGTGTGAATAAGTAAAGTTTTGCTTGTGAGTTTGAAAATTTAATAATTTAATAATAATAGTTTTTATTGCAAAATTTTAGGTAAATTCTATAATAAAATTTACAAAGAGCAACAACTTACATAGGTAACAACTTTAATGTGATATTAGTGCACTTTTGACACCACCTGCCAGCATAGCATATACAACTGTCACAGTACTGTTTTTCTTTTATCACACTATGTCACAACTGTCCAGCATTGTTTCTGCTCAGAAGAACTTGGAGGAGTGTTTCACCAAGAGAATGCAGGATCTTGAAGCACAGATTCAAGGCGCAGCGCCTGGCAAGGAAACAGTTGCTAAAGTTGCTGAGGAGTTCCGATCATTCAGGGAGCTTGTGGTCAGTATGCTTGGGATGCTCCGAAAGCAGATCAATGAATGTGCCATGCAGATTGATTCCATTGAAATGAGACATCGCCGCAAAGCTCTGATTTTCTTGGGTGTCCCCGAGTCAGAGAAAGAGGACTGCAGGGATATGGTATTAAACATTGTCAATACCAAATTGGGCCTGAGAGAACTCACAAGCTCTTCCATTAAGGTATGTCACAGGTTGGGAATCTCAAACACCAAGGAGAGTGAAAAGAGTCGTCCTGTAATTGTGAGGTTTGCTCAGTTTGATAGTAAGGCTGCAGTCTGGAAAGCGAAGACCAACTTGAAGGGTACCAACATTTCAGTAAAAGAGTTCCTCACTAAGCCACGGCAGATTGTCTTCAACAAGGCTCGGCTACATTTTGGTGTTAGGTCTTGTTGGACACAGGATGGCGTGATATTGCTCAGGACCTCCGATGGCAAGCGCCACAAAGTTGTTGTTGATGAAGATCTGGAATCCATCATTGCTGAATATCCAAATGTGTCTTCATCGAGTGCTGGGGGTCGTCGTGTTGGACCTGCAAATAAGAGGAAGTAGCTTCATTGTTTTGTTCGCTTTTTATAAAAACTCTGCTTAAGTGAAGTGTTTCATCTATTAAATACGTTGCAATGTTAGTGTTACTTGCCTTTTACATGCATTACTTTTCTGTTGTAGACCGTCATATTGATATCTATCCTCGTATATAGTTAAGCAATATGCACATATTATGTAGGTAGGTGACTTTATTATATTATGCGTTTCACTTCACTTGTTCCTATAAATCGCACAGAATGTTTTAGTGTTCATGTTACACGTCATATTTATTATAAATTACTTGCGATATCAATGTCACTTTTCAAATTGTCATCTGTCAATCTACGTTGTTTTTTTTTTTTTTTTCTTTTCTATAAGTTTTGCGGCTTTGGCATCAAACATCACTGTGATTATAATTTTTTTTTCTTTTTTTAATTATTCATTCTTGGAGTTTATTATTGTCTAATAGACAAAAATAAGCGTTTCCATTTTGTTTGTATGCCATTGTTCTTTTTTTTATATTTAACGTTATTACTTCTTTTATTGTTTTTTTTTTGTTTGAGTGTTAAAGATGTTAAAGCTGGCGGGTGGTGTGGAGATACATAAGTGTAACATCAGTCAACCACATTTTACTTTATTCATACAGGTTTATATTTTTTTCTTATTACTAAGTATTAGGGGTTAAAGTATGAAATTGCCGATTTGTACTGAAAATCTATATTGTTTATTTTTTAAATTTTTAACAAATTTATTTAATCAAAATAGTTGCCATTATTATCTATACATTGCTGCCATCTAATGGGAAGGTCATTAATGCCTTTGCGATAGAATTCCGACGATCTAGACTGCACAAACTGTGTGAAAGCATTTTGTACTGCCTCCTGGGAAGAAAACTTCTTGTCACGTAGATAATTGTCCAAATCACGAAAAAAATGGTAGTCCGTTGGAGCAAGGTCTGGTGAATACGGAGGATGACGAATGGTTTCTAACTGCAGTTCCTGAAGGGTCAAAATGGTTTCTCGTGCTGTGTGAGGTCTCGCGTTGTCGTGGAGCAATAATGGTGAAGATCGATTCATGAGTCGGGGCTGTTTTACTGCTAGTTTTGTCAACATGGTTCGGAGTTCGGCACAATAGACATCTGCCGTTATTGCTTGACCAGATCGGAGAAAACTATAGTGAATAACACCATGCTGAGACCACCAAACAGTTACCATTACCTTTTTATTGGTAAGTTTTGCTTTAGGACACTGTTGTGGCATTTGACCTGGGGTCAGCCATTGCATTTTTCTTTTCCGGTTATCATAAAGAATCCACTTTTCATCACATGTTACAATTCGATCCAATATTCCTTCATTTCTGTACCGGTTCAACAAGGCAACACAAGTTTCAACACGCGTTTCTTTCTGCAGATCAGTCAAATCATGAGGCACCCATTTTTCGTATTTTTTTATTTTATTGATTTGACGCAAGTGAGTCAATATTGTGGGTAAGGTAACGTTAAACCATGCCGCTAATTCCTGGGTACTTTGACTAGGATCGGCTTCCACTATCTCTCTTAATTCATCGTTATTTACCTGTGTGGGCGGTCTTCCTCGTGGCTCGTTCTTTAAGTCGAAATTTCCATCACGAAAGCGTTTAAACCAAAATCGCACGGTGCGTTCATTAGTAGACCCCTCTCCAAACGCAGCATTGATATTGCGGGCTGTTTCTGCCGCGTTAGTTCCGCGTCGGAACTCGTATTCAAAAATAACTCGAATTTTCGCAGTATCCATCTTTCTTGTCTAAATTGAATAACAAAAACAATTGAAAGTCGATATTCAAATGTTTTACATTTTTTAAAAAAAGAACATCATAGAAACCATTTAAAAAAAGTTTCATTCGAAAACCTCAAACCATGAAGATTCTATGTCAATTCAAAGAACCTATTGCAATAAAACGGCAATTTCATACTTTAACCCCTATTATTTTGTAATATATTTATGTATTATGGTTTTAAACGATAACTCATATTATTCTGTTAGTGAATCTGCATCCAGTGACGATAGTTTTCGCTCCGCTACCGATACCGACACTCTCGGTGACTTCCTGAGTCAAACTTTCTCCTTGTCTTACAATTTTTTGAATGTATGCCACATCAACGCTCAAAGTGTACCCAGTCACTTCAACGAACTACTTGACGTGTTTGCCGGTCCAAATATACATGCTGTTCTGATTTCAGAATCCTGGTTAAAACCACATCTCCCATCTTCTCTCTACTCACTTCCTGGTTTTAACCTTATTCGTAATGATCGAGTTACTGGACGTGGGGGTGGTGTGGCTATTTATCTTCGTAATAATTTCACTTTTAAAATAGTAGCTTCCTCATGTCCAGACTCACGCGCTGAATACCTGTTTCTGGAGGTTGGAACCGGTCGCAGTAAAGCAATTGTTGGTGTGGTATACTGCCCCCCTTCTCTTGACTATTTCACCGAATTGGAATCGGTTTTAGAATCTTTAGGTACAGAGTATGTGCATCACGTCATCATGGGCGATTTTAATACTAATCTCCTAGTACCCAATTCCCTTCGGTCATATAAAATTCAACAAATAATTAAGTCGGCCAGCCTTCATGTTTTGCCATTACATCCAACTCACCATAACCTTGATGGTGATGATACATGGCTTGACTTAATTCTTACATCTAATCCTTCCCTCGTCCAATCATATGGTCAACGTATTGCTCCTGGTTTTTCCCGTCACGACCTAATTTTCCTGTCCTACTTTCTTAAGCCTCCTAAGTCCACACCTAAGGTCTTGCACAGGCGCTGCTTTGCGCGGATGGATATAGACAAACTGCAAAAAAGTGCATCTGAAATCGACTGGGATCCTGTGATTCAAGCCACTTCCGTCGATGCTAAAGTTCATATGTTCATCGACACGGTACTAAAGTTATATGATATCTATGCGCCGATCAAAAAGATCAAACTAAAGCGGCCACCGGCGCTTTGGATGACCAAAGGCATACAAATGGCGATGCGGCGTAGGGACAAAGCATTTCGAAAATTTAAGAGGGATCGTGAGGACAACAGTTGGAAACTCTTCAAAGCTGCAAGAAATCGGTGTAATCAGATGATACGTAACGCAAAACGTCGTCATATTTTTAATAACATCTCGTCTTCCTCTTCTTCTAATATCTGGAAGTTCCTGGGAACTCTGGGTATTGGCAAATCGCGTCATTTAGACCTGCCCAACACAATTAGTATCAACGATCTTAATATCCACTTCACTACTTCATCAAAACTTGATCGTGCGTCAGCCTTACGCACTGTTGCTTCTATAGCAGGTCTAAAGCGTCCTAATATAACTCCATTTCATTTTTCTCCAGTTACCCAGACTGAGATCAAGAAGATTATCCTCTCCATCAAATCCAATGCTGTAGGTTGTGATAGTATCAGTCGCCGTATGATATTACCTTTATTGGAACATCTTCTCCCTGCCATCACCCATATTATTAACTTCTCTCTTGAATCCGGCGTTTTCCCGAACCTTTGGCGTAAAGCCTATGTCCGTCCTCTCCCGAAAGTTGCTAATCCAACCCAGCCCAATCAATTTCGCCCAATTTCCATCCTTCCCTTCATGTCCAAAGTGCTTGAGGCATGTGTCCACAAACAATTCTCTCACTTTATCCATCAGAATTCCCTTCTAAGTCCGTTTCAGTCCGGTTTTAGGCCTGGACATAGTACCGTTACCGCACTCCTTAAAGTGACTGGCGATATTAGGGCAGCAGTTGAGGATCGTAAGGTGACTGTCTTGGTACTTATTGACTTTTCTAATGCTTTTAATACCGTGAGTCACGACATCCTTCTCTCCATATTGTCCCATCTTATGATCTCTGATGAGGTATTGGAATGGTTTTCATCTTATCTTCGGGAACGTCAGCAGGCAGTGCAGTCAGATGAAGAAACCTCATCCTGGCGTAGTTTAGATACTGGTGTTCCCCAAGGCGGCATACTCTCTCCTCTTCTTTTCTCAATTTTTATTAATTTTATCACATATAAACTTCAGTGTTCGTATCATCTTTATGCTGATGACTTGCAGATATATGCTCACGCAAGTGTTGACAGTATAAATGATGCCATAGATGCGTTGAATTGGGACCTACATAACATAAAGTCATGGTCTGACTGTTTTGGTGTTGCCGTCAACCCGGGTAAATGTCAGGCTTTGTTGGTGGGTGGTCCCCACATGATATCCAGAATAGACTTGACCAATCTGCCTCCTATCGTCTTCGATGGAGCTACAATTCAAGTTAACTCAAGTGTCAAGGATCTGGGTTTACATATAGACTCTAGGTTAAGCTGGCAGTCACAAGTGACTAGTATTTGTCAGAAGGCCACTGGAGTTTTGCGGTGTCTTTATCGCCTTAAAAACTTTTTACCTGCCAATATCAAGGCATTGCTTGTGCAGACTTTAATTTTTCCTATAGTCGACTATGGTGATGTGTGCTACCTCGACCTGAATGCAGATCTACTTAATAAGCTCGACCGTCTTCTAAATAACTGCATTCGATTCGTTTTTAATCTACGCAAATATGATCACGTGTCCACCCACCGATCTTTACTTAAATGGTTGTCCATTCGGCACCGTAGAAGAATGCGGACATTGACCACCTTATTTAATCTATTAAATTCCCCTAATGCTCCCCCTTACCTTACTTCGCGTTTCCAGTACTTGTGCACTTCTCACGACAAAAACCTCCGTACTTCTTCCAACCGCTTACTTGTTTGTCCTTCTCATCGCTCTGATATTATTCATTCTTCATTCTTCGTTTATCCTATTCTTTTGTGGAATGCCCTTCCCTTAGACATCAGAATGTCCACCAGTCGGTATGCATTTAAAAATAAATTGCGAAAATTTCTAACAGAGCAAGAAACTACATGTTAAATTTTAACAATCGTCCATATTAGTTGTCGTTTACTTGATATGTATTTATTAATAGTTCTTATTTGAGTAGAATATATGTATATGTATGTATTTATATATGTATGTATGTTGTATTTATATATAAATTAGTTTAGTCTATGTATTATTATACTCGTAATTTATTTCCTTTTTTTTTACACTGGTTGTGCACCCTACCTCTCATTTGTCTCCACATCACCCTAAGGTTGACTGGTAGAAAATGCCTAAGGCATTAAGTCCGCCTTTGTACAATTTGTGCAAAAAGAATAAATAAATAAAATAAAATAAAATAAATAAACAACGGGTTCAGATATCGCCAGATCAGGTGAATTCTTACGAGGGTTTTCTGCAGGCTTAGGTACGTCTTCTGTATTGTAGCTGAATAGAGGAGGAGTAGCTGGTAAATTTATGATTGATTGGCTTGGTGTACGGGAATCGTTTAAAATACTGTCTGTAAGGGTAGAACATGGCACGGGTTCTTCACTTCTCGATATGCCGACCAAGTTAGAGCTGGATGGACCAGAACTAGTTGCAGAAGAAGTTGCCAAAGATCGATCAGTAACTTGACTGGGAAGATAACCAGCGTCCTGGAATATTTCAGTGTTAACTGGCCAAAGTCCGTTATGGATGAATCCGGAAGATATATTGCGCGGTGTGACGGCTGTATCAAACGAAGTTTTTACTATCTCAGGAATATCATAGATGGACATTACTTTTCCTGTATTAGACCGCATCCAATTATCACAAGCTGTGTTAACTGCTTTTTTCACCGGCCCAAAAACGGCTCTGTCCATTGGCTGCAACTTATGGGTGCAGTGAGGTGGAAAAGTTAATAGAATTATGTCATTTTCCTTGCAAAACTCGATATTTTTAACTGCAGTGTGGTTATCTAATAACAATAGAACTTTATTTTCATTAGATGGCCTAACTTGGTCTTTGAAAAATGTAATAAATATATAGAAGTCTTCTTCTTGCATCCACCCTGACCCATTCGCAGTGCCAATTGATCCAATAGGTCCATCACGTATAAAGTTATCATTAAATCTTTTTCGCGGAAAGATAAACATTGGAGGTATGTGGTTCCCAAGAGCATTTCCTGCTAGTGCTATAGTAACTAATGTTCCCCTCTCTGCGGAAGTCATGGCACTCACTTGTTTCTGTCCTCGTCGGGCAATGACGCGGTCTGGTTTCTGAATAATCGTCGTCCATGTGCCAGGAAAAAAAATTATTACAACAGTGTGAACAACAACCAATTGTCCTTAATCTATTAGCACATTCGCAGCTTCTTGATATTCCACTCCATCCGATTGTATTTGGTTTATATTCAATAAAACATCCGTAAACCTTTCTACTAATATGGCGAGATTATACTTGAGCCTTCAATATATTAGTTTCATTCATCCATCGTCTCTGCTAAATATGATATTGCTTGTTTATATTGATAGGAACCCGTAAATAAAAGTCTCAAGTCTTTTTCGGTAATTTCTGGAAAATCTGTCAAATCACTAGAAAGAATTGTCTCAAATGGAAGTTTTTTTCTCTGCCAACCATTTTTGTCTTCAGCTAATGTATTATCAGTATTATTCCGGGATTTTATCATTTCAACAATTTCATCTGAATACTCTGCATCAGAAGTTAGACGTTTGTTATACTGATTGTGAAGAAATAATGCAATTCTATAAAAATTACCGACTCTGGGTAACATTTTAGTGTCGAATTTTTGGTCAAGTAGATGATATTTTTGTTTCAGCATTCCATGTACTGCTTCGAAATCAATGTCGAAACATGATGTTTAGAATATCAACAAATAATTTTAAGGTTATCTACAAATCTGGTTTTGATGAAAATAGAAAACAGTGTTACCAGTTTTGAATTAGAGTGCCATCTTATGGGTGCTGAATTGACTAATAATTGAGCGGGAAAGTTTAAATTCACTAAAACGATGATAAATAATGATTAGAGTTCGTTATATGAAACACAATTTTATATGAGTGCTCATAATTTATTCTGTTGTTTTCACAAGTACAATAATTGCAAACGTTATGTATTTTATCATTGCAAGTGTTAAATCATAATAAGAAATCGATTTTTGAGCAACTAATCGGTTTTCATTTCTTTTCAAAATGGCGTATCGTTTTAAAATTTATCCCAAAATCACAATTTCATCGAAAATTGAATGAGGAATTAAAAAAAAATAGTTTCATATTTTTAGCGTTCCCGTAACATGATTAAAAATTAAAATCAAGAAAATAACGTCGTTTTTTTAAAGGTTTTTATGAACCGATATTGCTTATATTTTTTTTCTTAGAAGCTACCACCATGCCCCAAAACATATCCTGTATTTAGATCAATCGATTCACAAGGTGCTGAGAATGAAAATTTTTACTGATATTCAGTATTTTTAGGTTTATTCAGAAACGGTAATAGATAAAAATCTGAAACTCTCAGCATCGAAGTATGTTATGAGTACCAACATTTCCTAAAATTATGCGCCAGATACCTCTCTGGGGCGGATTCGGTATTCTTATCGTCCTATGGCCTTTCGCGGAGAATTCTTCGAAAAGCAATAAATACATTTTTAAATAGTAATGTTGTGTCACTTCCTTGATTCCCGAAATTTTCAGCGCCGCCCTCGTACCAGCCCGAATGTTGCCACTTACACAACAGTTTTTTATTACTGTTGGTCCCAGTAATCTTCGTATGATAGCGATTTTTAAAAGGCAGAAGGCACAAACGGTTGGTCCTTCATAACAATGTTTGAACATTGTTATGAAGTGGTAATAATATAGTTTTACTGAAAAGCGTATTGGTTTTTAAAATTTACCAGGACTAATACTAAGTAAACATTCTGCCTAATAAACTCGGCGTCAAAAAAATCGCACCTTATAAAAATCTTATTCAAAAATTCCTAAACCTTATATAGAGGATAGTGTTAGGTATCATTAGAAAGGTAACAAAAAGGAGCATCAAACAACAATTAAGTGCAATCTTTTTTTTAATTAAAATTATACAAAAAGCATAAAAATTTGAAAAATAATAAAAAATCTTAATTAAGTCCTAATTAATAATCGATAATTTACAAAAAAAATGTACAAAAAGTGTCTTAAAATTAACTCAAAATCTAGTGTTACCCCCCCTTGCCCTGATGACGGCTTCCATACGGTCCCTCATAGACCTCACCAACTTCAGGAGCTCTTCTTGAGGGATAAGACCCCATTCTTCAATCACCGCGGTTTGGAGTTCCTCTAGAGTCGAAGGAGCCGGATCCCGAGATCGAACCTTACGTTTAAGATGGTCCCAGAGGTGCTCTATCGGATTCAGATCAGGACTTCTCGCTGGCCACTGCATCACAGGAATTTGGGACCTCCGCAGGAAGTCGTTCACGATGGCTGCAGTGTGTGCGCGAGCGTTGTCGTGCATTAATGTGAACCCCTCGCCAAAAGATTCGGCAAAAGGGACCACATGCACATCCAGGATCTCTGTGATATAGCGGCGCGCAGTCAGCGACCCTTGTCCGCGAGCACCTCCGGTCCGGGAGACGCAGACCAGGTCGGTTTTGCCGGCAGCCGACATACCGCCCCAGAACATGCAGGATCCGCCTCCATATTCCACCGTCTCCTGGATGCAGGCTTGAGCGAAACGTTCACCCTGCCTCCGGTATACTCTTCTTCGTCGGTCGTTGCAGAAAAGACACACTCGTGTCTCGTCTGAGAAGAGAACAGCTCCCCACTGCTCAATGGTCCAATCGACGTGGTCGCGAGCAAACTGCAAGCGGGCTCGTCGGTGCGCTGCAGTCAATTTTGGACCTGTAGCAGCTCTGCGGGCTGCTATGTTCTTCTCCTTCAGTCTTCTTCTAACCGTGGATACACTCACGGTGCGTCTGCGAACTGCCTGGAGCTCCTGTTGCAGCTGAACAGCGTTTGAGAAGCGATTTCTCAAAGAGTACGACACAACGAACCGGTCGTCTCTTTCCGAAGTGCAGCGACGTCTACCGGACCCATGTCGCCGGATATAGCCACCGGTCTCTAAAAAGCGCTGGTAGACTCTACGAACCGAAAAACGGCTCAGATTCAGTTGCCGGGCGACATCACACTGCCGCACCCCTGCTTGCAGTAGTGCAACCACTTGAGCGGCCTCATCAGCTGTAGTGTCCATTTTCCAGATGTTCTTTCTTCAGTAAAATCAGTGCGTGTGTCCCCTTCAACGGTTTAATAGCGAATGACCCACATTGAACCCGTGTTGACCTCTTTATACCCACAAAGTTAGCGCAACTCGCGACTCTCCCGAGCAGCAAAATTTCCTTAGAATTTTTGTGACCCTTTATTTGTTGCTTTAGGTTTTATTTGATAATGAAAAATAATGTTTTTTTATTAAGTTAATTAAGTAACCTTTTAAATAAAATTATAATTAATACGACTGCATGTGCATATCCAGAGTTAATGCCATTTGAACGTGATTTTCTTAGAGGTGCGATTTTTTTGACGCCGAGTGTATAATAAGATATAATGTTTGCTTCGGCATATCGTTCATTTTGGCGGCGATATAAAAAATTTTTGCCGTTCTTGTCCGATTTAAAAGATTTTTCGTCGACAAATATTACGATATTATCCGTCCAATCAAAATTATAATATTGAAGACAAAAGGCGATTCTATCTTTGTGCTTTTGTGTAAGTAAGGTTTTAAAAGTCTATAATTATATATTGCTACAAAAAGGTTTTTTATTTTACTTTTAGTCAGACTGGCGAATAACGTATTTACGCGCTTTGCTCTCAAACATTATAGCAAAAGAATAGGTATATTTAATAAAATATTATTTCATATTGCACTACAAAAATTGCAATTTTTAATTCTTCACTTTCGTTAATCTGAAATTTAATAGCAAGACACATTTTGAACATTAAAGTAATTCTAAAATTTGCATTTCGAACACCGAGGTTTTTGAACAGTCTTTTTCTGCTGTCACAGATATAAAATTCGAGTAGAATTGAATAGATTACCGCAAGTCTGAAAAATTATTACTTCATATTTTAAATAACAGAAATAATAAAGTCTTGTAAACGGCAGAGGCAACCAGATACGTGGTGGAATAAGAGCTAAGGACAAACTACATAATGAGGTCGAGTTTGACAATGATCCTACTAACATAATCTGAAAAGATTTCGAGTTCGAGTCCCGGTAAGGACAAATGTTTGTGTAATAAAATATCACAATATTTATGCGCTATTTCGATTTGTTTATTTGTTAAGTTATTATATGTTAAATTTGAGTAATATAATGTAAATAATAAATTTTCATAATGCAAGTGTAAGAAATCTTTATTATTATTTGCTTGCTGCATCTATACCTTTTTAAGTCTATGGATGCAGAATAAGTAAATTTAAATGTTATCATTATTTCATCCAAAAGCATGCGATTTTGCAGTTGCTCTTTGTTTTGGAAGAGCGGCAACAACTGAAAGCACGTCATCAGGCACGTCAAGACTCTGCGTCAAGCAGTGACAGTTCTCTGGCGCCAAGAGACACACACCACACACACAAAGATATTATGTCATAAAAACTTTAGTTTTTGTTATGAAGTTGTCATGAGAAAAATAATTTCATCACTTTCTACCTTTCTGTCCCTTGGGTCTTGAACGGGCAGTTAAGAGTGTTGCTGTTTGTACATATCATACTGTATTCAAGTCAGAATGTAAATACATTTCCAGCATCAACACGTGTAATCTTAATAAATACATATTAAGATTTTCTGGCAATAACATGGCAACACTTATCGATGCTATGAAAATATCAGTTGCCAAAGCTTTGAATAAATGAAAAAAAAAAATTAAAATGTCAAAGACAAAATATTTAGGTTATAAATTTCATGCTTTTGCAAATTTTGCAATCGTGAATGTTAGCAATGTTAGCATAAAACTATTATGTTTTTATGTAAAATCGCATCGCTTTGTAACCAAAGGAAACTGAAGATTAATATATCGACTCAAAGCCTGAAAATCGAAAATGCCGCAAACGGCCACAACCACAACATACACACCAATGCAACCAATACCGTCTTTACCATAAGGGCACACGGGGCCCGTGCCCAGGGCCTCTATTCTCAGGGGGGCCCCGAAGGACCTACAATTTCTCTCACACATTTATTCTCAAAACATTTTTGTCGGACACATTACTTTTTTTCGCAAATTAGTAACCTTATAAGAAGGTATTTACGTGGCATATACACAGATACTGTGGGCATATACTACGCTATTATATCGATGACTGCGGCTATTCCTACTGTACAAATTAATAATATTTCTGAACGCATCCTACCTAATTTACTAAGAACACCATCTAGCGATCACTCACGCAATCACTCCGATTCCAAAGTCAAGCTGCACCGTCTAAACAAGGCCTATCATAAATGTCGACATTGTCTATGGTCGGGGGAATCCCCGAATGATGTATTAAACTTTCAGTCTGTTATGAGTGAGTGGAGTTATTTTGTTTCATTTAATATTTAAAATTGAGTAAGATAAACAAAAGTTTCGATTTGTTCGTTTGTCGTTCGTTTAAACATTATTTTATTATGTCGAAAAGAACATATTTAAGTGGTTCACAAAAAAGAAAAAAAATTATAGCTCAAAAAGAAATAACGGAAAAACTTCCAAAACTCACTTCATTTTTTACGGTGGAAGAAACAAATAAGCCGAGAGATTATTCATTCTCATCACCGCAAGACAAAAGTACCTCTGAATGTTACCAGGAAAAAGAGGTTACGTGTGACGAAAATGACAATCACACATCAGATGCTAAACCATCGACTTCAACTTACTGTGAATTAATAACTGCAAGCTTAGAGAATGTATCTGTGTCTCCTGACCCGGGTACTTACTGTGACGACATTTTACCGGAAAAAGTCCGTGATATTTGGATTCGAAAAGGGCCAGAGTTTTTCCAAAATATAAACAGTGACTTCTCCGAAACTTCTACTAGTTTTCCAGATTCAAATGGTAGAACAAAAACAAGATGCTTGACAAAAAATATTTTTATTCGTAAATTGACGAATGGTGAGTCTTTAGAAAGAAAATGGCTTCTTTATTCACCAGCAAAGAAATCTGTATACTGTTATTGCTGCCGTCTATTTAATACCACTACTGGTGCTGGACATAATTTAAGTTCTCCTAATGGATATAAAGATTGGAAGCATATAAGTAACTTATTGATAGAGCATGAGAACAGTTTACAGCACAGGGAATTTATGATGAATTATGTTGCAAGAATGAAAACTACTGGACGAATTGATACTGAGTTGCTGTACCAATATAATAGAGAAATTAACTATTGGAAGAATGTACTTAAGAGGATTGTTGCAGTAGTGAAATTTTTGGCTTCAAGAGGTCTTGCTTTTCGTGGTGATAATGAGACATTAGGATCGCAAAATAATGGGAATTATTTGGGATGCTTAGAACTGATTAGTGAGTTTGATCCTTTTCTTGCTGATCACATACAAAACTGCGGAAATCGTGGAAAAGGAAGTACATCATATTTATCGGCAAATATTTGTAATGAATTTATTAATTTAATGGGACAGCAAGTTTTGAAAACCATTGTCAATGAACTTAAAACAGCAAAGTACTACTCTATTAGCGTAGATTCTACACCAGATCTGTCCCACGTTGACCAACTGACTTTCATAGTTAGATACGTAAAAGACGGACAGCCTATTGAGAGATTTTTGCAATTTTTGCCTATGGATGAACATAATGCGCAATATATAGCAGATACCATTTTAAACTTTTTTGAAAGACTTGATATTTCTATAAAAGATTGTCGCGGGCAGAGCTACGACAATGCGTCAAATATGTCTGGAAAGTACTCTGGTGTTCAGTCAAGAATAAAAGAAGTTTGCGAATTTGCGATTTACGTTCCATGTGCGGCACATTCGCTAAATTTAGTGGGTGTTCAGGCTGTTGAGTGTGTTACTGAAGCAGTAACATTCTTTCAATTTGTACAAAAATTGTTTAATTTTTTTTCGGCTTCGACAAAACGATGGAAAATTTTGACAGAACATTTAGGTGCAAATAGAGTCTTGAAGTCTCTTTCGGAAACTAGATGGTCTGCACGTGCTAATGCTATTAATGCTTTGCAAAATGGTTATTTAAATATTTCTGAAGCATTGTGTTCAATCGCAAGTGACATTAATCAACCAGGAGACACTAGAAAGGAAGCCCAAAGCCTAGCAAAAAAAATGGAAAAATTTGAGACTGCTCTTCTAACTGAAATATGGAATGATCTTTTGGGAATTATGAATAAAACAAATCTAAGTTTACAGAATAGCACCATGACCATGGACGTTGTAACGAAACTTTACGAATCTCTGATCAGTTATGCCAATACCGCACGCGATAATTTTGATCAGTACGAAACGGCTGCTAAAGAAAAAAATCCATATGCTGACTACAAAGACACATTTGAAAGAAAACGATTTCGCAGCACACGCATCACTTTTTTTGAAGGATCATCAGAGACGGCACAGTTGAGAGGCAAAGAAAAGTTTCGTGTCGATACTTTCATTCCCATAATTGACACATTAATTACTCATTTAAAAAAACGTTCTGCAGCATACCAAGAAATTGATAGTCGATTTGGTTTTCTTTGTCAGTTAACAATAATAGAATCTGATGAGTTGACCAAAAAATGCAAAGAATTTGCAAAATTTTATCATGAAGACATAAATGCAGATGAGTTCAAAACAGAATGTTTTCATTTAAGTCAATATTTAAAAAACATAGCAAAGCGATAGGCGGATTTAAATATCTCAACCTTACATAACTTAATAAAAGCAGATAAATTGGAAGAAACTTTTCCAAACGTAGAAATTGCTACAAGAATATTCCTTTGCTTGATGGTTACTAATTGCAGTGGAGAGCGGTCATTTTCGCAGCTTAAGAGAATAAAAAATGAATTGCGAACAACAATGTTACAAGAACGACTAAGTAATTTGTCAATTATGTGCATTGAAAGTGATATCCTTCAAAACATTGACTTTAATGATATAATAGAAGATTTTGCTCAACAGAAATCCCGAAAGAAACCATTATCGTAATCAGAACCAAAAAACAGCAGCATTCGAATATCATTAATGACGTATTTATAACATCATACTGTATTTGATTTTCTATAATAAATGATTAAACTTATTTTTAAAATGTTAGTATAATTAGCGTTTTTTACTTTCCAAAAGGGCCTCTAATTCTGGTATGCCCAAGGGCCCCAGCTTAGTGTAAGACGGCGGTGAATGCAACATATTGCAATAAAACACCGACCGCTTGACTTAAAAGATTAAATGAAATATTAATAGAGTACGTAAACTTCAGAGATACTTACAAAATGTTTTCAAAAGCACGTATAGTTTAAACTCAACGAATGTAATTCTTTCACTCAACTCTAACGAAGAAAGAAACTCGTCGCAAAGCACACTATTATGTATGTGTGTGTGGCACATATTTGTGCTGCGCCACAGATTACTTAATAGGCTGCGCGCGCGGGAGGAGGCGAAGACGAACGCGGCACATGCGGCGCGCGGTAGATGGCGCGGTGGCGCGTGACTGGGTTGGGTACCCGTGAATGAATTGATTGAGCCTATCGCATTTTGGGTGCGTACAGCCGAAGCAGTCGCTTACTAAATGCTATAATCTGAGTATATGTTTCATGGTATACTAAACTATAGCATTAGGTCAGCGCTTGATAGCTATATTCTAGTATACGTCTAAAAGTGCACTAGACTATTGCACTTTGCATGCGATTGCTTCGGCTGTACGCACCCATTGTCAAAAATCGGGACAAAATCGAAAGGCCGTCGGGACGCGGGACAATGTCTTCGAAATCGGGACTGTCCCGGCAAAATCGGGACGGGTGGCAACCCTGCCTGGCATGTTACTAAGGCAAATATTTTTTGCAGCTTATCTAGTTTGTTAAGGCGTCTAACTCAAATAAATTAGATCTTTATGTGGATTATAATAATAATAATAGAACTGACTGCTGAATAGAACTGATTGATGGCGTGTCAGTATTATGTGAGATTATCCTATCCTACTTATAAACGCGAAAGTTTGTGAGGTTGGATGGATGTTTGTTACTCTTTCACGTAAAAACTACTGAATGGATTTTAATGAAACTTCGCAATAATATAGATAATACATCAAAATAATGATTGTATCCTATGTGTTGGCTACAATTTATAAAGATATTGTGTCAATTGTCTGAAATGTCAAGTTGGTAGGAAAAAATCTACCATCTGCGAGCTATTATGGCTTGCTGTGCCAAAACCGCTAAAGTTACAGATATGTAATGTATGATGGAAATATTTATCGTAAATAGTCCTACAAAAAAGGCTGCGTCAGTATATCTATATCTTATATGTAAGGCATTATAGCCAAAATAATGCACCATAACAACAATAAAAATTGACAATTTGTTTGAAATGCACAGTTGTTAGTAATAAATGAATTCCTAAATTAAAATAGATACTTTATCGTTTTTTTTATATTTAAAGTAGATAAAATATGTCTATCACGCTACATCATTCGGACAAATATTAGGACTAAAATTATAAATGCGAAACTGTGTCTGTCTGTCTGTTACATCTTCACGCTCAAACCGCAGAACCAATTTCAATAAAATTTGGCATAGAGATTGTTGAAGACTCGAGGAAGGGCAAAGGATAGTTTTTATCCCGAAAAATAAACCGTTCCCGAGGTATGCGACAACCTCGTGAACCGTTTATTTTTCGGGATAAAAACTTTTGTGACAAACCGAGTCTCACGCGGGTGAAACCGCGGGCAAAAGCTAATTTAGATTTAAAACTTATTTTACCACTTTGAGGATTGATATAGTAAAAAAGACGTACGTTATAATCATTAGCCACATTTTAATAACATTATGCTCTATTTTACAAAAATATTAATAAATTATTTTTTCTTCTTCTTGCTCATGGTAATTTTTTTTGATTGATCATCAGAACATTTCCATTGTGAGTTTCGTTTGCAGTGAACTTTGTAGTGGCCAATTCCTGATCCACATAATGGGGGCACAAATTCTATTCTTGATAATAAATTAAATTCAGAGTCTTGTAACTTAAGACATTTTGGTGGATCATCTAATGAAATTAGTGCATTAGAATTAAATTAAAAACCAATAAGGTCTCTCAAAGACGAACTAAATGATTTAACACGATTGCAATTAGTTTTAGTAATTAATAAGAGTATTTGCGGCTTCTTGTAACTCGTTAACGGTTTTGTTAAAATTAATATGTAGAACTTTTCGCTCAACTTTATTGACCGGACAATCTGATTGTGTAAAGTGTTCTCTTTCATACGCACTGTATATGCAATCGATTAAAATACGTTCAAACACATTGTTGACATTGCACTCACAACTGATTTCCAGAGTAGAACCTTGATCAACTTTTTTAAAATAAGCTTCAGCCATTTCTGATCTAACTTAGTAGACTTCTTTTGTGTCTTTCCCACTCATGAGCCTGATAAGTTTACAAAATAAATGTTCAGAATCATGTATCGTTCTACTTATACGGTAACCATCGACATATGCTATAGCCAAAGCTTGAGATAGCGAATCAATGGCTCAAGTATTTCTTAAAATTATTATTTTATTACCACTTTGTAGTCTGCTTCCATTCGACAAAAATACAACTGGCTTTAAAGAAATTTTCTTTTTTTACTGTCTTTTCCTTTACCTTGCCAGTTTTCTATAAAAGTAGCGTTCTCAGAAAATATAGAATCATCTGTAAACTTTTTTTTTGTCTCTAATTTTATTTTTTGTTACGGAATAAAGCTTTGTCATCACTTTGCGTTGTCTTTTCATCAGTATTGTTATCGATATTTCTTTGGCCAGTCACTTTACTTGAGGCAACTTTAATCTCACCTTTCAAGAAATCTAGATGTTTTTTAATAAATTCGTCAGTTCGCAGTCTGTGTGATTTTGTGCTGAGTTGTAATATAAGTCTTTTAATGTTTTTAAAGTAGGCTTCTACATTGGAAGAAGTTGGTGAGATTGTATCGGCATCATAAACAGCTTTCATTACGTTAGACCATAGAGGAAAGAGAGTAAGTAAACGCGATAAAATTCCTACAAAAGAAGGAAAATAATATGAATTTTCATGGCTGCCCTCACTGTCTAGTGTCACCATCAATTTTTCTGTATCAACTTTATTATTGAATCAATCATAAAATTTTCTTTTTGTAGTTCCTTTTTTGCTTATTTTCGCTTTTTCAGATTCAATCACATCCTCAAATATAGATAGTTGGTCAGATTTTGGTGGTTCATTTAGTTTATCAGTATTCACAATTTCTATTTCTGTATCAAAAGTCTGGAACTGATTTAATGCTTTCAACCGATTCTCAGCCATTTCAAATCTAGAAATAGTCTCAGTTTTATCTAACCCATCGTTTTCGTTTAAACAAATTGAAATTATGTCTGCCAAAATATTTTTGGCTTTTTCGTAATCTTCATATACTTTTAAAGCAAATAAACATTTTATATAAAAAAAATTCACTCTGCTGTCCACGTGTTTAAAACAAGACAAATTAAATAATATTTTTACAAAATGACTTGTGTCTATTCTTATGTAACAATCGTCACTTTTTTCAACGTTAACTTTCTGTAAGGTCTCATTCGCACGAGCGCTTATAAAGCGTCGCGTTATAACCTGACGTTAGCGGTATTTCACCGCTCCCAATTTTCGTGTTCATATGAACGCTTAAAAATCACTCTGAAATTGTACCCGCTGCAGTGCACGGAGGGACACGCTCCATACAAGGGCGGTCATAAATAGTTAAAGTAACAGGACTTTTACTATCAATACATTGTATTATTTTAGTGACTTATAGTTGTAAAAGTGTTTTAGGAACATTAAAATGAAAGAAGTACATGTATTTACGGAATAAAAAACGTTTACTTCAGTAAATAACAAATATAAACAATAACATACTTTTACCTAAATTTATCATGAACATACACTTAAAAATTGGAATGTAAAACATATATTTTAAATAAAATAAGAGTCAAGACATTGATAACATTATTAAATTATAATAAAATAATAGAAATAAATAAATTAAAATTAATTAAATACAAAAAAAAACAAAACAACTAACAAAATACAAATAAATTATTCTTATTCTAACAATATTAAACATGTAACAATTCTATTACACTTTGTGACAGAGTATTTTTCTTTTTAGGGGGATGTTTCCGAAGACTTGTAATATAAGGATCTGAATGTAATAATAGTCGTTGTATTAAATCTTGATTGGTAACTTCACGTGACATTTTTCGAGTGTGACTTCGTCTATAAATTTTGATATACTTATTTGTCGCTTCAGCAGCTTCTTCGGAAAGTTCTCCTATAGATAACAATGCATAACTTATAATATCTGATCCATGTACGAGCACCTTGTGGACAGAAGCAGGAAGACTATACCACGGATATTCCTCGACCAGGCTGTATGCTGTTTGTAATGCATAGTCTTTAAACTTGCATTCATTAATTTTATGTCCAGAAGATAACGTTTGTAATATTACACAACAACGATCTATGAGATCCTTATTCAAACCTGTAATTTCAGCAGATACAGCTGATTCCAAAAAAAACTTCCTGGCCGTGTTTCCGTCGTTAGACGTCCCGCTTCCACCACTACGCGGCTTGTCAACTATTAAACCTAATCGTTCCCTAAACTGGGACTGTACATATTGTTTTTTATTTGATAACAATTGTTTATCACTATCTAGCCTAACTTGCCATTTTTTATGTCTAATCTATATGAAAGATGAATAAAATATTCGAAGAAACGTATCCAAGAATGTAGTGGTGATAATCCAAATTGGTATCTACTCTCTATTACAGGTTTTTGTAAACATTCGTCTATTTTATTCATCTCTTTAGGGGTAGCATTACATATATAACATCTACTTGTAGATGTTTCACTTAAAGCACTACAAATTTTACCATCTACCATTGAAAGCTGCAACTTATGAAAAACGACCAATTCACGATTGTCGATCTGAATAAAAGTAGGTTGCAAACTTTCAATTTTATCCTTAAAATAAGCTTCCTCTTGCAAAGACACTGCTGTGCTTTCTTTCAAAAATTGAAATCGAATAGGACGGCAGTACCTACTGGAAGAGGGTCGAGGATTTTTCCATAAAATTTTACAATTATCTTCAGCTAATTTTACACTAATTTGAAGGGGTACATAAGATGTTACAAACAAACTACTATCTTCTAAAGTTGAATCTGAAAAAAATTGTTTGTATTCACTATGTCCAGTGCTGCCATCGAATGCCCATTTCCCAAGTAAAGAGATATTAGACAAACAATCATCAGGAATCTGATCTAAGACCTCTTTTTGAGATTCAAGGATTCGAGAAGCTGTGTGATCAAAAAGACTTTGTAATTCAACTTCAGCTGAAGACTCGGAAACAGTTATATTAGAAGGGTAACATCTCTGTTTCGCTTTAGTAATTTGTTGGTAACATGGTAATACATTAGGAGAAATCTTACTATTAACAAAGTTTTTAATTAATAAATACTGATGTTTTGTCAACTGAGCATCAGTCACAAGTGACAAGACATCATCAGTGCTAACTCTAGATATACACGAATCGAATGAACAGTCTGAAACATCAAGCAATGCACTCACAGTAGAATCATCAGCTACTCTCCGACGTTTAGTCCTTTTACTACATTGCGTAAAAGGTTTTCGAGGACGACCACGTGAATGACACGGCGACGTTTCAGACGGAGTACATTGCTTATTGTTTTTCACAAGTTGAATTTTTTCAATAACATTAAACCAATCGGAATTCTTATATAAAAGCTTGGTTTTATCCCTATTACATTTTTTCCAGAATCGAGCAATAGCTTTACATAAATTATTAACAATTTTCTC
Organism: Calamotropha paludella; assembly: GCA_927399485.1. NCBI lineage: Eukaryota > Metazoa > Arthropoda > Insecta > Lepidoptera > Crambidae > Calamotropha > Calamotropha paludella. The sequence goes on from OV656822.1 coordinate 4,732,507, forward strand.
AAAATAATGAATATCAATGTTCTCAGCATCGTTCAGAGTAGTCAACAAACTTTGTAGGACCTGACGACACTTTTCCGAGTCATTATCGGTATTGACAGTTAGCCATATTTCAAGAATATGCATTCTTGAAAACGAGCATATATATAAATTACCTAAAACAAAAAAAAAAACGGTTAAAATTCAGTCACAAAACCTACACAAAGCACTAAGACTAAATAAACTAATTTCGTAGCAAATGCTACGAGATAATCTGGCAACCGTAGCACCCTTGTCATCGCCAAAAGGGCAGATAAGGGCAGCCAAGTTTTAATTTTCCTAAGATAAGAAAGTCTAAAGATTATGGTGCAATATACCTCCATAGTCGGAGCGAGTGGGAACATATTTAAAAGGTTATTCAAACTTTGAATATTAAAATATAATACTCCAAGAAAAGTCGCCTCGTAGCAATGACATACTAAAGAAAATATATACTAAGATACAATAAAAATAAAAATATTAATTATTACATACCCTGTTCTTGGATATCCATTTCAGAAAAAACACACACAGCACTCACAGGTCCCGCAATGACAACAAATGACGTCACGCTTTTTAATGACTCACTGATAACAGTATTTACGATTGGCGATGCGCTCTCTTTGAATGCACAATAGATAATGAAGGCGCACTCTAATTACTGACCTATTTATAGTTTCAGAAGATACCGCAACTATCCAATGTAACGACAAGGAATAAAATGTAAAACTAGAAAGCAGGTTTTTAAGATTTATGACCTATGGATGTCCCACAGTGCAGTGTGCACGTATAATTAAACTATGAATTCGAGAGCAAAATTATTGACAATAGCCATTTGTGTGGCGAGGAGGCGGAAAAGGAAAATAAAATCATATTGGGTACATCCCCTTAATGAGCAACGATATTTAAAAGGACAATTTGTGTTGCTTTATGAAGATTTGAGGAGTTATCCTAAAAAGTTCTTTAACTTTTTCCGAATGTCTTTAAGCACATTCGATGAATTATTGGGAATCGTGAGTCCTCGAATAACTCTTCAAGACACTAACATGAGATCTGCGATACCAGCTGTGCAGAGATTAGCAGTGACTCTGAGGTAAGTGATGATATAATACAGTCAACAGCAATAATATCTCGCACAACGAAGGCCACAAAACTCTGGGTTCGACGCATGTGCCTCTATTCGCAGTTGCCCCCGTCGCATTTGCCCACATTCGCATTAACCCCCGATAATTTTTTGCGGCCTTCATTGTAGAAAATATTGTTACTGTTGTTTATATTATAGGAATTCATTAAAGAGAATAGTATTAATTCGTTTTATTTATTGATGTTAATCAGGTATGATAGGACATTTCGAATTAATATAATATTAATATTTAATAATGAGAATATGTATCCGTAGGCAAGTATTCTTCTGGTGAACTAGCAGTTACATTCGTCAAAGGACACAGGACTATCGATGAACTTGATGTATCTGTTGGTGACGGACTGGGAACGGGGACGAATTGAGAAAAATAGCTTTGTCCAGATTGTGGTCTTGAATTGTTTCCAGTAGAAGTAGACGTAGAAGTAATAGGCGGGAAATATTGATATTGTTCTAGAATCTTTATTTCGTTTGATGGATGTACAGATTTGAGTTCTATTGTAGCGTGGGGCTGATTCATGGATATGGATAATGGTTGCGAGACTTGTGAGAAATGCTGTGGTTGTCTAAGATATGGTTGGTTATTCTGTAAAAGTCGAGATTGATTGGACCGGGAATACTGCCGAATTATATTTAATATCTCTATTTTAACAGCCATTTTATTATCATCATCCATTTTTTTAAAGACTGGACCAAGGATAAACAAAATGATGTATCTTCATCTGGTTCCGCCTTGTCATTTCTTATTGATTTTAACACCTCTTCTTCGAAAGTTAACATGGTATTTTCCTTCTTTCTTTTTTTTATTTGCTGAGGAGAAGCAGGCAGAACAGATAATGTATTATCTGTATTTTCTACATTAGATTCTGTCTGCTCTGAATCGTTACTTGCCGCCGTATAGTTTCCCGATATGGGGGTATCCTTCACATTGGGAACTAAAAATAATAACTGGTCGTAATACCTATACTTTTTCCTTTTATTTGCACTTTGACCCGATGTAACATCTCGCTGGGCCTGATATTCTCTCCGGAAATTATCCCTGATATGTTTCCATTTAGCTTGCACTTCTTTGCCTGAAATACAAAAAATATATATATTTACTAAATAAAAGTGTTTTTATTGTTGACAGGTTTCTAGCGACTGGTCACAGTTTTCATGATCTACACTACCAGTTCCTGATAGGAGTGTCAACCATACATTACATTGTTAAACAAGTCTGTGACGCGATATGGGACTGTTTAATGGCTATTTACATGGCGGAAAAAACTAGTGATGACTTCAAAAACATCGGAAGAATTTTATCAGCGCACCAATTTTCCTAATTTAATAGGAGCTGTAGATGGCAAACACATAGAAATAACAAAACCCGACGAAAGCGGATCATTATATTACAATTATATAAAAATATTTTTTTCTCGTTTTGATGGCAATTTGTGACGCTAATTACTGCTTTACTTGCATCGAAGTAGGAGCATATGGTGGGTCCTCCGATTCTAATGTATTTAAAAATACTTTATTTCATAGGAGATTAGAATCAGGACAAATAGAATTACCACAACCCAAAATTCTACCAAATGATATAAATGGAAAACCAATGCCCTATGTGTTAATCGGTGATGAAGCCTTTGCTTTGTCTGAACACGTTTTAAGAACATACCCAAATCGTAACTTGACTGTGCAGCAACTTATTTACAACTATCGACTTGCACGAGCACGCAGAATGATAGAATGTAGTTTTGGTATTTAATCTAGCAAGTGGAGAGTTTTAACAAAAGCCATAGATCTTCAACCCAAAAACACGATATCAGTAGTTTAAGCGTGTTGCATATTGCATAATTTTGTCAGGATCAAAGATGGATTCCAATTTGAAGATACATTATATGATAACATTTTACAATGTTTACAAACGACAGGATTAAGAAGTAATAGTAGAGGTGTAGAAATACGAGACTATTTCGCAAAATATTTTACAACACCACAAGGTTCCCTTCCTTGGCAATACGATGCAATTAATAGACGAAGATTAGAGTGAACTTGTATTTACGTTGCTATTAAAAACTAAATAAAAAATTGAATGTAGGTACTTACATCTTTTATTTTTTTCAATCAAAAGACAATTTACTTGCAATCTCCTCCCAAGAATCATTTTTTAGTAATTTATTTGCGTACTCGGGTAAAGATTTAACGTACAACAGAGGTCTAGATTCAACCTCCATAATTAGCAACTCGGGATCGAGCACCCACGTCGTCATTGTGAATGGCGCGCACTACGACTGCAGACACGTACGAACGCTATGACAGCGCACGGCCAACTGATTGCAGCGCCGGCGCTTTTTTAACGCTCGTCTGAACATAAACGCGGAGTTTCGTATGCTCAATTCAAGTTAACGTCCAACGCCCAACGTCGAAAATCGAACAGTGCGCTATAAAAAAGCGCCGCGGTTTAAAAGCGCCTTCGTGTGAATGAATATACGGGTTTCAAGTTGTTTCATTTCAGCGCTTTTTTAACGCCCGTTAAAAAAGCGCTCGTGCGAACGAGGCCTAAGTTTTTGTGCCTAAATATTTTATACTTACAAGGAAGTTTTAACATTGCGAAATTCAGATGAGCAGAAGTCACTGTTCGACGCGAAAAAAATTCCAAGCATAACGGCATCGATTCTGGGAAAATTATTACCGTCTGCTTTGCTGAATCTAGATTCCATGGTTAATTCTTTCAAATTATAACTAGCAAAAACAGTATCAACTTGATATTAGTTGTTAAAAACCAACATTTTATCAAGAACCGGTAGCGATACTCGAAACGTCAAAGACAAGAATTGGAGTTTCGCACGGCGTGACGTAACGCTTTCTGATTGGTGTTCACTGTCACGTGACTAAAGGTTTCATTTTACGAAATTTATTTTTAAAAAATATGATTAATATTTAACGCTTTTATTAATTAAAATTGTTTTTCTTTTTCTCCATAGTATAATTAATCATTATAAACCCCTTTCCATTATATTTACTCTTAATGGACACAAGCCTATTCAACTCGTTCTACTCCCTCTATACCGTTATACCGATCAAGTTTCAAAATGCCAGCCAATTTTATGTCCTTGCTTAAACTTAAAATAATGTATTGTCTTGATACTTGTACACCTTATCCAAGCAATTGATGACTGTGACTTTATCTGGCACATAGTTGATTTTATTTTTACAAGATAACCCTCTGCGACTGACGTGACTCCATTTTAACTATTTTACTGACGTGGTAGTACACGAGACACCTTTTCAATAGCAAATATTTTTATATAATTAAATTATGCAGTCATTTTACTTGTATAAATTAAATTAAATAGCCTATTTTAACGTTAAATTGGTTTAAATAAATAAAATAATTAGTATTTTTTAAATTTATATGTATTTATTGACTTCGCATAAATCAGTCTATAAAACTTTACTTAAATATTAATGGCATAGAAAAATTACAAAATCAACTTTTTTTAAATTTCACATTAAATGTTTGAAAAATTAACAATTAGAGTAATCATTCTAGAAAATGCGAGATACATTTGTTGGTTGACTACAAAATTAGCCAGTCTCCAAATCACAGCTTTGTTTGACAATTGTCACATTGTGGCTTGGAGCACTGAAGGCAAATCGACTTCGAACAATTACAGCAACAGTATTTCGTCTGCCTTTTTATTTTTTGTTGGACAAATAGAACAAAGTTTTCTGCCAGTTGGTAGAACAGAACGAACTACTGGTGGTGCAGGAGGGAGATCCTTGCCTAAAACCCTAGAGATAGTCATTTGCAACTCCCTTGGCAATCTTTCATATGATTCATCACTAAATCTTTTGCTATATTCAATAAAAAAGTTCCTCTTCTCATTTTGCCATCACTTTCAGAACAATTTTTATACAGTACAAAGCTTTTTATGCCTGCCATGTCCAGAATCCTTTGAAATATTGCCATTGGCCACCGACGAGTTTTACGGCTGCTACAATAAATTGAGCATTTCTTATCCACCTCGTCCACTCCACCTTTTGTACGATTATAGTCTGCAATCATAACTGGTTTTCCTGTATCATCATCTGTTTCTTGGATGTGATATGATGACGAATCAATAACACAGCTTTATTAGGTTAAGGCGCATGATAAAAGTGAAACAGCTTTTGTAAAACCATACGTCGAATTTTCTTCCTGTTTTTATTCGGCATGAAACAAGGTAGTATTTCGGGTTTATTTTTTTTTTCAGAGTGCCCAGGTAAGTAAGTCCTCTTTTCAGCAATGTTTCGCCTAGTGGTATTGAGCTGAACCAATTGTCAGCAGTAATATTTCGGTTGATGTTTTCGACTACCTTTGCCAGTCTTAGAACCGACTGAGTGGGTATTGCCATTTTTTTCTCTGTATCGGTTAAAAGCCTTTGCCATCAGAATTCTTCCCATGATATGGGAAGGCGTTATAAATGTACAATGTACAAGCATCTTCTAACAATAGTATTTTAATACCATATTTTGCCGGTTTCTGAGGCATATAAATGATGAACTTGCAACGACCTCTAAATGGCAGTAACATGTCGTCGAAGCAGAGGTATGCTCCAGGGATATACTGAGACTGACTATTTGATATGAAATTATTAAACATTTCAGATATTGGGGCAAGTGTATCATCTTTTAGACGTTCCTTTCTGGTAGTCGATTTGTCAAACCTAAGGCAGTTCATCAAACACGAAAAACGGTATTTGGACATCACGTAGCGAAATATTTCACGGCCTGTGCCACCCGGTCGCAAATATTGTGCGGGGATCTGCATCAATACATTTAAATACTGATGAATAGTACAGCAAACCAAATAAAGCCTTCATCTCGTTTTCATGTGTGTCCTGCAGTTCGGCCTTAGTATAATTTTTGAATTTGAGACAGTAGAAACTGAGTTTCTGGTTAGAAAATTGCGTCACAGATTTTAAGATTGTGGAGTCAATCAGCTTAAAACAAAGTTACGAGTAGCCTTCAAAATTTTTTGTTGTAGTAGAGCCCGGTAATCGAATTATGTTATGAGCTGCTATGCGTGATGATCTAGGACGCTCTTGTTTACTCCAAATGAATCCGTTTTTACCTGTACAGTGCTCTTGTGAATCGTCTGATGATATTTGGCGTACAAATAATGTGGCAGGTTCTTGTCGAGCTTCTACGTTTGGTACTGGATTTTCTTTTCTTTTCATCAAAGTGTTGAGTTTCTGGCTCGAAAGTAGGATCTTCAACTTCATCATCAGTATCACTAAACTCATGTTCACTTTCTTCTTCCAGCCACGCTAATATTTGATCTTCATGACCCACAAAAGTGTCAGCCGACGTTCTCTTTCGAGTAGAAGTACTTGGCCTAGCGTTGTTACTTGAATCAGCCATCTAAAAATAAGATATTCGTATTAAAAAGAGTAATCGTTTAGGAGACACTATGATTAAAAGTTCGGGTAAAATTAACTTTAGTACAAAAAGTACTAAAGTTTTACCTGATTTTTTAAGTAAAACGATTTCCGAGCCGTCGTTGATCTTGACCTTGAACTGTGCGAAGCATGACTGCTTGAAGTCGTAGCACTTTCGTTGTAAGTTTTCTCCGTGTTGTATTTTGGTATCGTGTTTGTAGTAATATCTTGGTGAAGCAGTTTATGATGTTGTTCATTACATTGCCTACACCTTTTCTCCGATTTGCATTGCTTGCCCTTGTGTCGACCACAAGGGCACAAGACAATCGACACAAGCGAAACAACTTTTCGTACTCTTCTTGTTCTTCTATTACTTCACTGTCAGCTCCCAATGTGTCGTGAAATGTAATTGCCCTAGGTTCTAATTTCACTTCTAACCACGACAAAGTAGTTTAATACAATGGCCCTACAGAGAAAGAGTGACGAGTTCTATATCTCAATTTTATTATTAATGCAAAGTATCAGCATTTAACATATAGGGACTATTTTCAACCTATATGTCTGTACAAGGAGAACCCACAGTTCCCCAGGAAGACCTCCTCCATCCCCTCACAGTCTTTCCCTTGCCTCCGTTATTATTATTTTTACTTTACTCACTCTTTCTCTCTTCATGGCCCTTAATCTAGAGTAATAATACCTTTAAGGACTTACCGATTTACTGCTCCGCTTCGCCAGACTTCTCGTCCTTTACTGACCCCACCCGTCTTGCTTCTACCTTCTTATAAACAAAATGTCGGTGTTACCAACAAAACAGTGTTACCAACCTAATCGCAATAAGACGTTTCGTTTTACTCACCTGTGTAATCAGGAATCGCGTTCTTTCGCGACACTCCTGACGGCCAAGAAAACCGCAGTAAGTTGACGTGTCCATTCAGCAATTTTCTCCCTCGCTTTAATTGCAGCATCTCTTTTAGTTCTTACTTCAATATCTCGACTTTTAAAATAAATCTGAAAATCTACCTACTTGTTACTCTCTTATTATCATTGTTGCTCCGAAACAGGAAATCGTTATTTCTCAATCATTAAACTTTATTCATTGACAACAAATCTAACAGTAATATTTCATTCACCAATTCCGTGTCACCCTGACACAACTGTGACATTACGCGCATCCCCTCATGGGATCGCCGAGTTCAACGACTCTACGGTTTCCTCCTGAAACCCGACCTCCGCCAGATCTACCCGCGTACCGCGTATCCACGGACTACCAATCCTCATGGTAGATGCCGATTTCTACTGGACTACGGCTACGAAATAGTCTAGTACGGTCAACTTCCGTGTCACCTTGACACGACGTCACAACATTACGCGCATCCCCTCATGGGATCGCCATTTCCTCCGGAAACCCGAATGAAATGTTACCTACACACTGACTGATCCAACTTCGTCATCATCGCTTTACTCTCCATTATCTGTCTCGCAAACGATTTTCATACTTGAAAATGTGAGCATACTTGTAAGTGATTCTGGATTAGTGATAAACCCAAAAAAAAAAAAAACGAAATTACTCCATATCGTATCGCCCTATATCCGACCAGCACCTATTCAGAATCTGATGGCCCATAATTATTCCTGTCTCCATTCATCCAGTGACAGTATCTGCAACTATGCTCTCATAGAAAATGTGAATTCTCATACATATTTTGGCTTAAAAATCGATAAAAAGTTTAATTGGGGCCTTCATATTGCTCATGTCTGCAATAAACTTAGACAATTTTTAGCAAATATGACTATTTTAAGGACTCGAATACCCTTTAAAGTAAAATTAATGTTATATAACGCACTTGCTGGTTCATACATACGTTATGGGTTAAGTAGCTACGGAAGAACTTACAAAACATACACAAATCTAATTTATAATCTCCAATTACGAATAATAAAAACTATTGTAAGTAAAAACATCAAAAAAAACAACATTCTTCGGTTGAAATAAAATTATTTCACCTATGTGAAATATTACCTATCCAATTTCAATTTCAGAAAAACATTTTAAGTGAAAACTTTTTCAATAAAAATTTAAAATAAATTGAATCACCCTATATTTACTCGTGGGATTGCTCGAAACAAAATGCTTACGACAAAGGCGAATAATGTCTACGGCGAAAGAACTACCGCTTACCTCGTACCGCGCTTGATAAATCAACTACCCGCAGATTTTATTGATGGTTTGACTCAACTGAATTTAAGGTACGAATTGAATAAGTACTTTTTCAAGACTTTTTTTTTTATGCAACTAGTTTGCTTCTTGTAAAAGAGTTTATCAACTTGATTTCTTTTTTCTAGTGTATTTATTGTATCTTAACACTTGCTTTAAACAGCGTTGCCTTAAACCTTTGTGGATTTCTATACGCTGTTTTTGAACAATACAATGTAATTTATTTTTAATACGTTAATCAATAAATGAAAAAAAGTACGTCTAGAGTTCAATGCTTGGAGTGTGTAGCGGTCTCCATCTACAACTTCAATTATTAGAAACGGACCTCTGAATTTTGAGTCTAACTTTAACTGGTTCCGCTCTTCGTTCTCTATCAAAACAAAATCTCCTATTGAAAAATTTGCAACGAAGCTTTTGTACTATCAAAACGTCCCTTCTCGTAAACAGCACACTTCTCCATGTTCTTAGAGGCCTCAGTCCTAAGAGACGGCAAGTCTATCTCTGACACTACCAACTCATCACTTGTCATCAAAGCTAAAGGACGTGCTGCTTTTCTCATTAAAAGCTACAACGGATTGGATTTGTTACCCGATTGACTGTACAATTTAGAGCGAGTTGCACATCTCCTAAAGAGTCTTGCCACGATTTATCTTTGTCATTTTAGTTATTTTACTATCACAGAAGTCACGGAACTTTCACTTCAAAAGCAACGACTCTGATCAGGGATTATACGTATAGGAGCACCTAATAATGCCCTACTGTTCTTTATTACTCTGACAACTAACTAATTAACCTAAACTAAGAAATTTTTACAAAAAAATCGTCAAAAGCATCATCATTTAGGTATACAGAAGTAGCTAGGCTATGTACCATGATCGTTCACAGCGACACTTCATTAATGTCAATCTCTAAATTTAGTTAATTGGACACTCGAGTACCTCTATTTGCCACAATCTTCACAGATATAGAAATTGCTGTCCTTGTACCACTCTGTACATCCACAACACCGTGTGTATCACCCATTGACTACACACAACGGTCCTCTGAGACCACGACCTTTACCTAAGCCAAATGCACACCGCGTAATGACTCTAGGTACGGTCGACACCTTTACGGCTCAAGAACCCACTGGAGTTCCCACAAAAAAAAAGTAATTATCATTGATCAACATGTAATTCAACTTCGACTGGTACCCTTTGGCATCCTTCTCAACCGATCATATGCGTACTTGTAAGGTTAGAATTTACAGCTTTCAAAGTTTACCTATTACCATACGTAACGATACGGACGTATCGATATTATTTAGATCGGGGGTAGGTTCATAAAAAAATTAAAAGAATTCACACTAACATTTTTGTTCAATAAAAACACAATTGCAGTCATTCAACCTAAAAATGTTCCGGTCGATCTTAATATCATTTTGCAAATAAAGGTCTTGTAAAACTAAAAAAAAATCTCAAATGGTTAATCGTTACACAACATTATACCTGTTCTGCGCTGAATACTTGTGTTTGACTTATACCGGTCTTGACAGTAACATTATCAAAACGTTTATCACTCATCTTTGAACAACACTATCCTCAATATACAAGCATTCAGCACCAACATCGTACGAAAAACAATATCGCTCACCTTTATGATCTAAGGTACCCAACAACGCTAGCATCCACACGTAACTCGTTCCGCACTGCTCCAGTGCCGTCAGCTTGACCGCCATCCAAACCAATCCGCTGTCATGTACTACGATCTTGCGTCTATGTTACCTGTTATAATAAGGCACTTAGCGAAACGTAGGACAGTTCCGTGACGACGTCTTCACTTGATGGCGGCTCGATCGAAAGTGAATCGGAGCTCGCATGTTGACAGCATCACGACTCTGTCGAAGCGCGGGAAATCGTAGTTTCTTATGTTTGCCGGCTAGGGGGCGCGCTTGCGTTTCGTTCAGTATCCGTACTCATGATCGGATACGACATCGTAGTTTCCTATGTTCGCCGGCTAGAGGGCGCGCTTGCGTTTCGTTTAGTGTCCGTACTCATGACCGGATACGACACGGCCATCCTGCGAGACACACGTTCTCGTGTGTTATTTAAATTCTCCAAGACACAATGACGATGACGGGCACAAACACATTCCCCGTGTTCGGCGGAAGAAAGCGTCTGCGAGCGATTACCAGAGCTAAGAAAAAAAAAAAACTATACAGTTTTCGGCCAGGACACGTTTGCTAGCTTCGGTTGCGCAGACACAATCCGCCATTTGCTTATTATCGCTCAGCGATCGCCATTTTTCTTACAAGCGCCCGCGAGCGATTTTTTCTTTTTTATTATTATTATATAAGTGATGGATAATCAGATATTCCGTAGCCTTATCTTACAAAAATGTAGTGTATAAATTTTCTTCATAATTTTTCAATTATCTTCTTATTATTTAAACAAAATTTATAAATAATTTGACAAAGGTCTGTGAAGAGTAGTTCGGTATAATAGTTATGATTTGGTTTGGTCAGCCATCTTAAATTTGGCTACAACTGTGAAAATCTTTAACCCCTTTTTTGTGTTATATTAAACAGTATAATCCAATACTAATGCATATAAAATAAAAATGAGTTGCTGGATACTCCCCCTCGCAAATGGCTAGGTATTAAATTAATTATGTAGGTAGGTATTTTCATGCCTTATCAGACAACATAATTACATTCTTATTTATTATTGGGAAACTGCTTTAGTTTACGATAGCTGCCTTCTCTAGCCTATCGCAAGCCCGCTATAATTAAGCCTTTCTTGTAATTTTAATGTTTCTTAGCGGCCCTCTCCTCAGCAGCACATGCACTTCTTTCTTTGTGACATGTTGCGCTTCTCCTTCACGTGGAAAGATTCTAAGACCACGCGCGACTTATCACCGGCTGCCGAGAGAAAAATTTTGTTAGCGGGCGGTCTCCTCAGCAACACATGCACTTCTTTATGCCATGTTGCGCTTCTCCTTCACGTGGCAAGATTCTGGGACCACGCGCGACTTACCACCGGTTGCCAAGAGAAAAATTTTGTTAGCGGGCGGTCTCCTCAGCAACACATGCACTTCTTTATGCCATGTTGCGCTTCTCCTTCACGTGGCAAGATTCTGGGACCACGCGCGACTTACCACCGGTTGCCAAAGAGACCCCTTGTGTACAAAACGACTGACTGCCATGAGCGCCAGCATTCATCAAGCCGGCCAGACTATTCTCCTTGTGGCTACTTGCGATGACGCCACCGTGCGCCAAGCAGGGCTGGCCCTATTTCCGCAGATTAGCAGCCAGTCGACCACTATACCTTGTCGCTTCTTTGCGTCGACGCCACTGTGCACCACGCAGGGCTGGCCGTCGTTCCAATGAGTCAAGGCAGATAACCATACTCACACTTTAGTTTATTGTTCTCGACATTAATTTTATTTCTTCAATTTATTAGCCAACACGATAAGGAGGATCCCAGCACCTCCACCATTTTGTCGTGAAATGTAATTGCCCTAGGTTCTAATTTCACTTCTAACCACGACAAAGTAGTTTAATACAATGGCCCTACAGAGAAAGAGTGACGAGTTCTATATCTCAATTTTATTATTAATGCAAAGTATCAGCATTTAACATATAGGGACTATTTTCAACCTATATGTCTGTACAAGGAGAACCCACAGTTCCCCAGGAAGACCTCCTCCATCCCCTCACAGTCTTTCCCTTGCCTCCGTTATTATTATTTTTACTTTACTCACTCTTTCTCTCTTCATGGCCCTTAATCTAGAGTAATAATACCTTTAAGGACTTACCGATTTACTGCTCCGCTTCGCCAGACTTCTCGTCCTTTACTGACCCCACCCGTCTTGCTTCTACCTTCTTATAAACAAAATGTCGGTGTTACCAACAAAACAGTGTTACCAACCTAATCGCAATAAGACGTTTCGTTTTACTCACCTGTGTAATCAGGAATCGCGTTCTTTCGCGACACAATGCATGGAATCCATCGTTTTCCACCTTGACTCTATATTCCTTAAAACATCTTCGAATTCCCACTTTTCGTTGTTCCAAGTCGATAGCAGAGAGTGTCCTTGAAAACGCCTTAAAGTTACTACGTTGTATCCGTAACAACTCTTCCGCCTTGCTAGCGCTACCCTGAGAAATAGTTTGGTAGGAAGATTTTTCGATATTAGATTGTTTTTGATAAGAGGTAGAATATTCACCGGACGCTGCAGGATCAGTTGTTTGAATTTTCGGACCCAGGTGTGACCTTCCTCTCGGCTGTAGTTCGCCTAATTTTGTTTGTTGCATAATTGTTCGCGCTTTGTTGTAAAAGCTTTTTACAACGTATTATTCTGGAGGCTTATTAATTACAATCAAATGATATAACGGTATAATGCGAATGAATCTATGCTTCATCAAGGTATGTCACCGGTTTTTTGTTCACCCCGAGGTCATTGTTGTCTTTCTTCTTTCGCAGGTAGCGAACCCTCCAAGCGAAGATGTCGGGCTTTTGTATTAACACGTGTCGCATATTTTTAAATTTTTTAATTTATAACCCGAATAGTTTACAAGTATCAACCGCAATGTGGTTATTCCACCTGAAAATATAAAATAAAGTTCGTTAGGTTTATATTACTCATTATCATATTATTATCATTATGATATAAGCCTCATAAATATTTTAGACAAGTTCTTGAAACCGAATTAGGTACTTAGTTTGTCATAGGATACAGAATAAGTTTTATGTATTACACGCATCACATCAACACCTGAATTTAGGGTGATCAGGCCATAGTCGACCACGCTGGCCGAATGCGCGTTGGTAATTTTATGTATTCTTTCTATATATTATCATACCTACTTATATAACTTAAAATTGTTTCTGTAGATGTTTTCAATCTTCATCAAACAGCATGTTCAAACACAAATTAAAAGCTTACCTGGAAAAATTGAGTCTATTTTTGCAGCCGCCAATATTTTGGCAATGTTTTGCAATGCGCATAGAAATAAAATTGTCCAGTTCGATCTTTTTGCCGCTTGATCTTCTTTTTTTGCCTGGTGTAGGCAGTTTTGGTAAAGGTGTTGGACCTGAATCTGACACCGATGATGTACTAGGCACGGGCAAATCATTTTGTCGTACAACCTTCGCTTCGTTTTTAATTTTCATCAGTGTTCTTTTCGATATACCAGTAGCTGCACAAGCTCTTTTTATACGAGGCATGTTTTTTAAGTAAGTACCGTTTTGAAATTTAAAAAAGATGTGCTAAGATATCTCAATAATTTTATTTTTACATGGAAGCCTGTACCTTTATCTATATACTACATAATTTTCGTCAATATTGAGGCACTTATCATAACGTTGTACAGGTTTTTGAATGCAATCCTCATAGAAAATTATTGAGATATCTTAGCACATCTTTTTTAAATTTCAAAACGGTACTTACTTAAAAAACATGCCTCGTAACTTGGTCTACAGGTATTATAAAATGTTCTATCTTCTCAATCCTCCTCGAAGGATTCTTTTAACTATGGGAATACTATTTTCAAATGGCTAAGATATGTGTGGAAAGGAGTTGGAACTTGGTTTATATAAGTAGGTGCATTCGGAATAATGGGATGGATGACTAAAGGTGAACTGTTTTGGCTAATACGTTTCCTGTGTGTTTTTGTAGTGTGTATGTTGAGGCCTTTCAAAGATTTGAACGATTTGTTGCATTGTGTACATGTATGAGTCGCGTTCGACGTGCCATCACAAGATTGGGTCACGAACTGCATCCACAACAGTTTAAAACATTCACAAAAAATAATAACTTAAAACAAATTTAAAAACAATAAAATAACTTAAAATCTACACTGAAAACATAAAAAAGTCAAAGTCAAAATGTGACGGCTGCTTGTTTTGGCAACAAGACGCATGCGTCGTTACGAAGGTGCGTCACATAATGGACTTGCAATTGGACGCTGCAGAGGAAGAGACCTAGCGACTTCACGCGTCGCTAGGACAACCGATGGCGGCCTTAAGGTGGTGATAGACGTACGAACTTAAAGTGTGCGGTTTTTAAGATCGCGAACTTACTTGGCTCGACGTCGGCGATACACGCGCCAACTTACTCATACCGTATCGCGATGTCGTCCACTGAAGAAGCTTTGTGTTATTTAGGAATTATATCGTATTACATTTCAAAAACTAAAAACAATAGACGAAGGCGAAAAGTGTGGGTTAAGAACTGGCTTACAAAAAGAGAGCGTTTAGCACATGTGAATTTAGTAAGAGAGTTACGTGAAGAGAAGGAAGATTTCCAGAATTATTTCAGAATGCCTGAGCCTGTGTATGAAGAACTTTTGTGTTTAGTCACACCAATTATAGCTAAACAGGATACTTGCATGAGAGAAGCTATTTCACCGCATGAACGTTTAAGTGCCACATTACGATTTTTGATAACTGGTGGAACATATAAAGATGTAATGTATTCGTCAGCGATATCAAGACAGTCATTGGGGTACATAATTCCTGAGACATGTGACGCAATCTACTCTGCACTGAAAACATATTTGAAGGTATGTATCATTTATTACATACTTTATAAATAAAATAACTCAGTACAAATAATCAGACTTTATTTTGCAATAGCACATTAACATTAATGCTTAACAAATAAATTTACTCTTGAACATATACAAATGTAACGTACTATTTTATTTATTTTTAGTTATTATTATTAAAGTTTAAATATTAAACCAGGGTGTCCGGGATACTAATAGTTTGCGAGTCTTGTGTCAAGTTAAATGCTTGTGTTTCTTGCAGCTGGACTGGAACAGCTGGCATGTGTATCAATGGTCTTTGGGGTACCTGGACTGGAACTGGATTATGTATACTTGTATTGAATGTTAATTTTTCAAACCTTCCCAAAAAAATAACTTCATTGATGAGCTTTTCAGCTATGCCTTGTTGAATAGCAGTCATGTTGCGGAGTTTAATTGCGACATTTTTTCCTATAGCATCATATTCATCATCTGGGTTTTGTAATCTTTTACCTATTAACGATATTGTGTCTTCAATGGCGGCATTGCCGTGTCGCTTACGACGTGCAGATGAAGCAGCAGATATTGCAGGTGTCGCGGGTGATGACACGTCGCAAATGGTACTCTGTAAATAAAAATGATATCATTTATATATGATATGAATTATGGGTTTTTTTGTTACAGTTCCCGAGTTCAGAAGAAGAATGGCTAGCAATTGCTGAAGAGTTTGAGCGTACATGGCAATTTCCAAATTATTTAGGAGCCGTCGATGGGAAACATGTAGCTATAGTCCCTCCTGCCGGAGCCGGCTCACTTTTTTTTAATTATAAAGGGTATCACAGTATTGTACTTATGGGAATTGCAAATGCAAATTATGAATTTATTTATGTAGATATTGGAACAAATGGACGTATTTCTGATGGAGGTGTATTACAAAAAACTACATTCTTTCAAAGATTGAATTCCAAGCGCTTAAATCTTCCTAGCCCCAGAAAACCAAGCGGACATTCAGAAGAATTGCCTTATGTATTTATTGGCGACGAGGCTTTTGTTTTGAGGACAGATTTTATGAAACCGTACCCACAAAGGCAATCACAGGCTAGCTCAAGTAAGAGGATATACAATTATAGAGTATGCAGGGCTAGAAGAATTATAGAAAATGTTTTTGGATTCTGGCGGCAAGATTCCACATTTTTCGATCGCCTATAAATACCAGTGTGCACAATATTAACATAATAGTTTTGGCATGTTGTGTATTGCACAATCTTTTAAGGAAAAAAGTAAGACAAGTTTACAGTCCACATCAGCACTTTGATAGTGAAAATCACGAAAATGGAACTATTGAATTGGGGCTGAGACCACAAAATGGAGAATTACAGTCACTACAACAAACACATCGTCGTAACCCCACTCAAAATGCAAAAATTGTCAGAGAAAAGTATGAAACCTACTTTAATACTAGTGGTGCAGTGTCATGGCAACAAAGAATGATATAATAATAGTATTTTTACCTGGGTATCATTTTCACTATGTTCAGCATCAAATGTATTTTCATTATCATTAGCTGTCTCCTGTTCGCTGCTGTCTATATTGTCAGTTGATTGTTCACCTGTAATTAAATAAAAACCCTCTAAATTAACTTTTGGTTTTAATGTTCAACATCACAATGTCATTATTGTAATGAAACAAAGTGCTAAAATAGGTACTCTATTTTAGGTACCTACCTAATTTAGGCACAGGCATAACAAAGAATACGCACGTATTATATAATAGTGTATAGAGAAATTCTTTAATAAATAATTAAACTTACCTTGGCCTTGATCTTTGAGAAATTCAAGCTGACTGTAATACCATAATTTTGGCACGTATAAGTTCCTGAACCTGTCTTCTTGCTATCTTGCACTTTTTTATGTTCTTTTCGGAACCCAGCCCTTAATGAATTATTTTTTTTCTTGACGTTCTCAATCGTATCATCTCTTTCTACCTTCCGTATAATTTCTAATACGCTTCTTCACGCTTCAAGCATACAATAATTTATGCTTGAAGCTTCAAATTTTTGTCTTTGTAGTTGTTGCTTCTAATTTTCCAAAGACAAGGGTTATTTCGGAAAGCTTCTATAAATTCGGTTAGCAGTTCATGCGAATAAGTGCGAAAATCACACATTTTGAGAAATTTCTGAATCAAAATTAACAAAAATTGCAATTTAAACAAGCGTGCGCGTCCACGGACTGGCGAAACAAAATGGCGGCTCGCGGCTCGCAGTGCTGCCACACGTACGAGCCAAGACGAGCTACGAGTAAGATTTCAAACCGGTTGGATCGCCGACGAACTTACTCGGCGGTTTTAAAGTACGCGTACTTACGGTGACACACGACCGAAAAAGGTCGTCGAGCCATAAGTACGCGTACTTGCTCGCCCGTCTATCACCCACTTTAGCAACCGCGTCTTGAATAGTCACTTTATATTTTTAATTCACAGTTGACGAAGAATTTAATCACTGTTTTATGTTATATTTACTGCAGATTTTTAGCGGAAAATGATATCACTTGCGAATCGCACTGTGTTTTAACAATTTGTAGTGTTTTTATAGTTGATGATGGACAATATTCAATTTAAAAATTAAAAAAGTACAGAGCCGATGTTTTTATATATTTTATGTGAGGTTATTTAAGTTAAATTGTGATTTAAGTTATTTAAGTTTTCTGTGTGATTTAATACCAAGTCAACATTATCCAAAAATACTTGCTGCAGATCTAACCTGGCAGGCGACGGTATATAGACAGAAATTGTTTGCATTTTACCACTTATTTTATTTATCAAATTTACCCATAGGTCTTTGCATACGCTTTCCCACTCCGTTACACGAGCTGCTGGTATTTCACGTGATACAGCTATCATTACCCCACCTCCATCCAATTTAGTACCCCTCGAACAAACACGGTCTCTACGGTAAACAATGTAACGTGGGTATATAAATTCACTATCCATTATACCCGCGTTCAACCATGTTTCTGTGAAAACTATAACTTTATAATCATTACAAAGTATATTTTTTTAAACGTCATGGGTTTTTCAGTGGTATTTGGACGTTTTGATAGTACATGAAATCTTTGAATTTTCTGAAGGAATACAAAAGATAATCTATTTATGTAAACTTAAACTATCCATATTTTTAATAAACCTTGACTCGCTAAATTCATCCTTACGCACGAAAATACGTCCGTTTCGTACATTGTTTGTACCCCAGACGCTCTAGTTCCTCGGTGATGAAGTACGGCTCAGTGTCCCTAGGGAGATCGCGGATGGCCACCTTGAGTGGCAAGTATTGCGGCGGAGTGTAGGTGTACCAGCTGATGGCCGGTCGGCCCTGAACTCCCCAGTTGACTTGGGAAGGAAGCAGATGCACCTTCCAAAGGGGCGTGCGTTGGGCGCGTGCTCCAGGGTCTCGCGCAGCCGATTGGAATTGCGCAGGCCAGTTGAGCAAGGTCTCGACCAGTATGGGTGGGAGGCACTTGACGGGGCCGGCGCGTGACGTGATTTTCTCATAATAGTACGTTTCCAATGAGTCACTAAATCGGACTCGCTTTGCTAGCATGTCGCTTAGCATCTGCCCATAGTTTGCTTCGGAAGGAAAAGCGTAGCACCACCGTCGTACCAGCGCTGTGCTACCCCGCGTAACTTTGGCAGTGAAAAGTGAATCAATTGTTTTTCAGTCCAACCATAACTAGCTCTACACTCATTGACTTTATGAAGCCATTTAGTGTTATGTATATAGCCCAATTTATCCAACGTATCACGACGAGCGATGGATTTGATAGTTTCTAAGAGTTGCATTAAATTGCCTTAATTAGGTCCTGCATTATTGTTAGAAACGCTTACCCCACCCTTCGACGGTAGACTTTCCTGTTCGTTGAGTCCTTGGCCCCCACTCGGAGACATTCGCTTGACGATTTACGGCAGGCGTTTTCAACCTTTTGGTTTTAACGGCACACTTTTCATTTCATCAAAGTTCCACGGCACACAGAAAAAAAGCCAAGTGCGAGTCGTACTGGCGCGTGGAGGGTTCCGTACATTATATCAACAATATGTATAACAGACAGCGGAAGCTTAGTAATAGGGTTCTGTTGATACCCTTAGGTATGAAACCATAAACGTAATAAAAATATCTGATTAAACATTAAATCTTTATTATTTTTGATAGGTATTACATAATATTAATCAATGTGACATTTGAGCCTGGCGCAAGGAGCAAAGATTTTTTATTCTTGGGAAAATTGTCGACAAACACTCTCGAAGCTCTTCTTCGACAGATAAAAGACGTTCGCGTTTTTTACTTTTTATATTCGTCAATGCTGAAAATCCCTGTTCGCAGAGGTATGACGTTGAAAATGGCAAAAGGGCAGTGAGCTTTTTTACTTATTTCTGGATATTCTGATAAAATAACAATCAGAATTTGTTTACATTCAGTTCCAGTAGTTTTAATAGAAAATTGCGGTCATTCTTTAACTCACAAAACTGTTCTTTCTCTCCCAATCCTAAACCAACCAAGCTGTTGAGTGAAATATTGAAGGGGTCTCTTACCCAGTCAAAACTTTCTTTACCTTAATATCTGGAAAGTATTTGCATATGTTTTTTTCCAACAACTCTAATGAATTACTAATCATATATATCATTGTAGAATCTACATTACAAAGACAGAGTACCTTGGTGAACATGATTTTTCCATAGGGTTAGTTTCATTTTATCTGAGGACGTTAAAATATTCTCATTTCATCCCTGCATACTCGCATTTCATTTGTTAAGATGGTTAAACAAATCTGTCAGATAAGCCAATTTTGTGCACCATGCATCGTTGCTGAATAAATCAACAAACTCGGATATCTCCAAAGTGAGGAACACCAGTAGCTCTGCCCTCAATTCATATACACGTGACAAAATACGTCCTCTTGAAAGCCACCTTACTTCGATGTGTAGAAGCAACGTGTAGTGGGCTGCATCCATATCTTGGCAAATTTGTTTGAATAATCGTGATATCAATGGACGGCTCTTAATAAAATTTATAACCTTCACCACATCTTCCAACACAGTTTTTAAGTCATCCGGCAGAGTTTTTGATATTAATGCTTCCCTGTGAATAAAGCAGTGGGTCAACACAATATTTGGTTTTATCTTCTTTACTAAAGCAACAAACCCTTTTACAGAACCAGTCATTGAAGGTGTTCCGTCGGTACATATTCCAATACAATCGGTCCATGATAAATCAAAGGACTTCAAATACGAATCTAAAACATTAAATATGTCTTCACCTTTAGTTGTTTCGGGCAGTTCTTTTCAACAAAGAAAATTTTCAATAATGTCATCTTCAACTATCATACGTTTAAATGCCAGCAGATGTGCCTTCCCACTTATGTCAGTTGATTCATCAACTTGTAGGGCGAATGTGCGAACAATTTTTAGTTTTTCTATTACTTGTGCTTCAATATCTTCTGACGTGTGTTCTATGCGCCTGCTGATGGTATTATCGGACAAAGGAATTTGCAATACCTCCTTTCCAGCTTCAATCCCAAATAAGGTCTTCACAATCTGACGACAAGCTGGCAATATTAAATTTTCTGCGACAATGTGTGGTTTCATTTTTTGTGCTACAAGTTCCACAACTTGGTAGCTTGCCTCTTGACACTTTTCAGAGATAGTCATCGTCTTGGTAAGACTTGTGGATTGCTAAGACTGTGATTTTAGTAGACGTTGAAAATACTGTAGGTCTTTATCCAAGAGATGAGAGTGTTATGTAGAGAGGTGTCTCTTTAATTTACTAGGAACCATTTCTTCATTAGATAATTTTTGTTCACAAATGAGACAACAAGGGTTTGGTTCGTCTTTGTCTCCTGTCCAAGTAAACCCCAACTTTAAATAATCTTCATATGCACAGCTCTCATTTAGGCGTAGTCAAAACAAAAGCGGAAGCACGGTCGAGGGTTTGGTTCCCAAGTATTGATGCAGCTATAGAAAAAATGATTAGCTCATGCAATATATGCACTAGTTTACGGAATCACCTCCTAAAGCGCATATATCACCTTGGAAATTCCCAGCAGCCCCCTTTTACAGAATTCACCTAGATTTCTTGGGTCCATTAAATAACCGTATGTATTTAGTGGTCGTAGATGCATACACTAAATGGGTTGAAGTGTACGACGTACCATCAACTACATCGGCCGTAGTTGAAAAGCTTTGCGAATATATTTCACGATTTGGATTGCCACAGACGATCGTATCAGATAATACTACAACTTTTTCATCACGAGAATATAAATTATTTTGTTTACAAAATGGTATTACTCATTTATTTTCACCACCCTATCACCCAGCAAGTAATGGACAGGCCGAAAGCTATGTTAAAATAGTAAAAGAGGCATTAAATCTTGTTAATTATCGTGTAATAATTTTAAAGAAAGCAAAAATAAACTTTTAAAATATTTGTTTGATTACAGAAATTCTATTTACAGTACCACCAACCAGTCACCAGCTCAATTAGTATTTGGTCGATAACTTAGATGCCGTTTAGATTTACTGTGCGAGAGCTCGGCAGCGCCCTCATCCTCACAATAAGGTAATATTGTTAAAAATAAACAGTGTTCGCAGATTAAAACCCATGGTGCAAACAACGTACAATTTTTTTTTCCACCGGTACATATGTTATGTACAAACAATATTTCAATAATAACAAATATCGTTGGAATAAAGGCAAAATTGTGAAACGTATAGGTAACGTCATGTATTTGGTTAAGGACTTGTGCTCTTCTGTTAACGTGAAAAAACATAAAAATCAATTGTCAATTTTTCGGAGTACGCCTAGCACCGATCATAAATGGACAGAGTAGCTATAGTATAGTAGTATGCACGTAGTTTATCAGTGATATTGCGTAGTGTAACACTTTCACAGTTTGGAAATATACAACGATTGTTGCTTTGGCTGTTCGTCTATAATTTGGTATATATTGGTATTGGTATATCTATAAAAGATATCCCAGTGTTTGGTGTGCGATACACTTCATTTGTAAAGCAGGCTGTACTACTTCAGCATCCACCTCTGCTACTTCACGCTCCTCTTGAGCTCTGTTGACATCATGAATGTTGATGCGGCGAGCCTCTCTTTGCGTGCGTAGCCAGCATGCATAACACACTCGGTCAGGTGAAGTTATCTGGAATTAAATATTTTTATATGATCATTTGAAATTAATTAAACAACAATATCTAGGGAAGTCTACAGTAGTTCTCCATTAAAAAGCTTTAATATTGAAAAAAAATCTGAACCTTAATTCACAACACCCCACACACACCCATCAACTGTATGCGACCAAATCTATTTGTGTGAAAGTGTTAAACATCATTGGCAGGCACTGACGTACTTCTATATACATATATATGGTATGCTATCTACGAGGCATGTTTTTTAAGTAAGTACCGTTTTGAAATTAAAAAAGAACGTGCTATGATATCTCAATAATTTTATTTTTACATGAAAGCCTGTACCTTAATCTACTTAACTACATAATTTCCGTCAATATTGAGGCACTTGTCATAACGTTGTACCGGTTTTTGAATGCCCTCCTCATAGAAGTTTGCCGCCTGACTTTAAAAAAAACTGCATCACAAATGTTTTGATTTCGTCATCATCTTGAAGACTCTGACCGCCAAGGTGTTTCTTCAAGTGCAGGAACAGATGGTAGACACTGGGCGCCAGATCAGGGCTGTACGGAGGATGATCTAGACTTTCCCATCGAAAAGATGTGATGAGATCTTTGGTCTGATTAGTCACATGTGTGCTTACTTAAAAAACACGCCTAGTATATGCGTGCATATGTATATGCACTTATGACCATTATGCCTAAAGGGAAGGTTCGAAACCATGTTGAAAAGTCATGTAACTAGAAATGACACAGTTCCCTTTCAGCTATTGTAGGCATGAGACAGTTAGGTAACAGAAATGACAGGTTGTTAGCCCATACTTTCTCTTGTTGCGTATTTTAACATATTAAACTTAGTCGCCTGCGACAAAACCTCGATAGGACAGAGGGTGGGTTAATTCTTTAATTCAAAACGATAGTCATATTATCTTTAAAAGATGTATTATTAGTGCGAATTACTTTGTTTGTCCAACATAACTCATAATAAATACATAGTACCAGTAACCATAACATACCTGTCTCAGTCTCATACGGTGCAGTTCTGCTCTCTATAATGCCAAACATTAACTGATGCAGTTCATTAGGGTTTTCTCGCAATATTCTATCACTTTGCCTTTGCAAAGTGGAACAACCGCATAAGAAGCACGCGTAAGTGTGACCTCGGTTACTTTGTTCAGGTTGTTGGTCATCACTGCCTGAGACTTGATGTAAATGTTGATTTACAGCAAACATTGCAAGGTCTCTGCACGCTTTACAAACAAAGTCATCTTCAGTAATCTGAAAAACGAGAAATAATATAGGAAACTACTTAACTACAGGTGATCGTAATTATTAGAAAACAACTATAGATGGTCATGGATTCTCGAGGAAGTAAATTGCCAACGTAATATAACTGGTTTAAAACATAAATATATTAAATAGCAGTTGAGCTTGAACAATATCAGTGAATCAGGTTAGAAAAAATACTAAATGTAGCCTGCGATTCTGGGCTAGCGGCTGCTATATAGTGTTATTATGTGGAACTTCAGAGCAAATAAATATGTACTTACAATTTGCAGGTACACCCAGTTACAGAGTAATGTAGTAACTCTCGTATCAAGTTCCAAAGCACGATATCGGCGCAGTGTATTGACGCATATGTTACAATTAATACATTGAATTCGCGTGAGTCTTCTTCGATCTCCCATCGTAGCGGAACGAAAAAACAACTCCGTTAGCAACTAAATCCAAATAATGTGGCACAATCGTAGTCCAAAATGAAAAGAGCACAGTCAAAACAGAAGAAAGAAGATATTCGTAAAGTCCGTAGGCAGTCCAATACAAATGAAAATGAGGAAAGTCGAAACACAATGAAAACACAACACAGGCACAGACGAATCAGACGCATAGAGAAAGAATGAAAATTTTACATAACTCGAACAATTATAATAAAATGGCAACACGAAAGAAAATGGTACCTAGCTGAATTTCGATGTTTCATTTAACAATCAATGATATGTTCCAAAAAGCAGTGTTTTTTATTCTGGCTCTTACTATTTATAAGCCTTTATTGTAAAAATGTAGAAAATTATTCCATTTCGTTCTGTAGAAAGAATATTTCAAGACGCTCAAAAATATCTCAAAGAATATTTCTCCATTGTTCTTTAAGATTCCATCATTTTAGTCAGCCATGTGAGTTTATAAAGCTCACAGTCGCTTTTCTAACCAGTCATAAAATTGACAAACGATGAGCAAATTTTTTCTATATATCACATTTTTAAATGGCACTAGGTAACGTTGCACAACGAATTACGTACTATTAATATTTGAATTAAAATAATAAACTAAAACTCACAAATAGATAAAAGATGACTAAAAAATCTATATAATATTTTTATTCAAAATCTTAATCTAAACAGGTAAATAATATTAGTCTTAAGTTTTATTTTTAGATCATAAAACATTCCTTGGAGGTGTTCAAGGTAGGGTACCTAAGATCTCTTATAGAACATTTAATCCACTGAAATCAACTTCAAATTTTAATGAACCGCGATGGTTATCGATTGGTTGCGGTAATACTTTGACAATGTCAAACAGATACATTTCTGACTGATCTATGACTTGACGCCAAAAAAATGTGTTATTATTTTTCTTTCTCAAAAAAATTATGGACACAAAGATTCCATTGACTTTTATAACCTTTCCTACATAATGTTTAGTACTCTTTTTAGTTACAAATTTGACCAAAACATATGTATCAACCTGTACATCATGTTCTATGATGGTCTAATATCTCTTTATTTTCTACTGGATCAGATATCATTTTGTTTTCATTAAATTCTGTTGAACACATTTCGACGTCACTTTCAACATCTTCAGGAAAGTATATTTCGCTTTCTGATGATTCTCTGTACGAAATATTTTCGGACACGTCGGTTTCACTGCCACTGCTGTATCGAGCTAGTCGTCTACATTTTTTTTGGACAACTGGTCTAAAAAACAAATCTGATTTATTTGTCGTTCCGGTTGACGTTGATGATAGATTTTAATTCACTGTCGAGGGAACTTTTATCTTATCTTCATCATTTTTATTTCCAGGCAATCGCATGATTCGGTCATCCATTGTCTTTTTTTTAATTTTAAAAATCCCGTCTTTTCATCTAAAAACGTATTCATTTCGTTTACGTAATTTTTCAATGATGCTTCAGGAATATTCGTCAAATTTATCGCATTGTAAGATCTCCATTTTCAGTCCTTTCGATACGGTTCATTCATTCATCTACAACCATATCCATCTCGTATCTGTCATTTTCACCGCTGTCGACCAGTTTTTGACTGTTGTTAGATTTCGTATTGAGTTTGTGATTCTTCGAAGTCTTGATTCGATCTTGTACGCTAGCTACTGATGAACTTGATGCATTTGTTTCATGTCGTAGAAAGTCATTGATTGTCACTGATTTTTCTGGTTCAGAAGTTCAGAACTTTTTTATTTCGCCTCAGAAACAAGGGCTTCGGTTGTCTTGTTTGTGTCAAATAGTCGAGCAAGACCTCATCGATTGTATAAGACCCCAAATCTTTGTGATCTTAAGGTAGGCGTTTTAACACTTAACGAGGGTTGAAAGGGCTGATTCCGGTAGCTTTATATTCTTTAACTCTGTCAGCTGGATCTGTTCAGTTAAAGACTTCAATAACTTTGGAAAGTGGTTTTTGTTAAGGGTCGTTTGATTGGGATTCTCGATTTTATATTCCAGTAAAGTTTTTCGCCATAGTTTCTTAAGCGGTCCAAAAAAGCCACATCGAGTGGCTGCGTTAAATGCGTTGAGTGTGCGGGGAGGAAAACGAACTGAATATCACGACTTTCGCAGAGCTCAATAACATCCACACTTAAATGACTCGATAAATTGTCACAAATAATAACTTTTTTCCCTGGCAAACCATTTGCCCAATCCAAGACGATTCGTCTGAAGTCATCCTCAAAACTTAGACGAGGCCCGCCGTGTATCCACTCCGAGTATAAATTGTCCGCTTTGTAAACAACATAGACTGGTAGGATTTCAGTCGCTGTTCCAGAGAACAGGATTGATATGGTCCCCTTTGTGGAGTTAAGGATTTTTTCGGGATATTTCACCCCTCTCTTGAATATGCACTTTGATTTTCCCGGATTGTCACTTAAGTTGGTCTCGTCGAAATTTATTATATTTGATGCTGGAACATCTTTGATGGTCTTCCGTTAATTTTCAAAATATAAATTCATCGACACCTTTTTCACCTCGGGCTATTTTGATATTTTGGGTAATGCGTGTAGCCAAAGCGGCAGCGTTTCGCAACAGAAAATTATCTATCCAAGCTTTTCCAGGAGGTTGACCTTCAAACAAGTCCTGTCGACCATTTTTTTTAAATATTCGAAAATTACGAAACGTAGGTCTAATTTTGTAAGAGGACAACCAAATTTCAAATCAGACCTTTTACTATTTTGGATTCTTCTCCCGCCGTTAAACGCGTTGGAGATCCAACAGATTTGTTATGTTTATTGTGGATTTTGTTTAATATGGTCTGCTTAGGTATAGAAATCTGTCATGCAGCAGCTCGTGCTGATAACCGATCTTTTTCTACTAACTCAACTGCTAATTGAAGCATTTCGTGGCTTATATTCACGGGCCCCAAGACACCGACGTCTTTTCCTTTGTTTCTGCCTAGGCTTTGCTTTTCCTTTGTTTCTAAAATAAATATAGTTTTAATTATTTATGAAAATGCTTATTTCGCGTACCTAGACAAAATGTAATGGAAATGTGAAATTAACAAAAACTCCAAATCATACTACCGAACCACTAATTGTCATTTTTAATAATAATGTAAATTAATTCTAGATAGATAAAACTGACCTATAAGTATTTCACAACTATTATGTGACATAAAGTTAATTAAGATGAAAACTTTTTTTGAAGGAAATCTCAATAACGTAATACATATAATGTTACTTTACTAGTAGGTGGCAGCCCTAGTACTTAATTGGTAGCGGCCAATGTTTACAGCCAAGGTACGAAGAATCGGTTTGTAACATTGGTCGCTCTCATTTCTCAAACAAAAACACCGATCGTTAGTAATAATGCATATCAAAACGTTCTCCTGACATCACTTTATAACATATTCAAGAACTACTCACCCAGGCTTCATTTTAATAGGATATTAGTCAAAATGCCAAAGTAAAAATTGGTCCGCACTTCACTAATGTCACTTTGATCAAGGCTTACGGACGACTGAATGACGTAAGCAAACAAACTCTATATAAGCAAACTATGTAAGCAAACTCTATGTAAGCAAACAAACAAACAGATTATATTTCTGGCAACTAATGTTGCCAGAAATATAATCTATTTTTCTACTACTGATTTTAAAATGTACCTATGCTACACCATTACAGTGCTAAGAGCTAATTTATTTATTTTTTTGTTTTGGCTTTGTTACCCTTAAAGTCCAAAGTTGGAGGACTTCACGGTACCTAAGAATAATAAAAACTGTTCAACATACCAACTTCTTATAGCTATTTCGGTTATCATCTTTGGGTGTCCATATACAGGATGTTATTTTGATCCAGTGTATTCTTAATTTTGCTAGAAGATATACTAGGTGATGATATATATAATATCGCCGAATCATTTTGTTTTTTAGTCTCCAAGTCAAATAACTCCATATCAGTTATATCAGTAAATGGATCACGATGGTTTTCAGATAATATATCAACATTTTCAACAGATTCATCTATTGTCTCCAAAGTCTGTAACATGCAACCAAAATAACCATGCAACAATATTTCTGGAACTCAGGTCATATTTTATAATTTTTACACAGCTACGATTTAACCAATTATAGCACTTTACCTAAACAATAAGTGTATAAATTTGTCAGGAATATTGAATTAAATAACGAAAGAAAATATATCTACCTAAATATATTATCATGCTAGTAATACCTACCTCATGAGATAGCTTTTAGCCGGCGACTGACATGAGCATTTAGGTCGTTGGTCATCTGTGGTCGGAAACAGATTGGATGCTTCATCATCTGGCAGTCGTTTTAAGACCTTATCTCTATCACACGGATAAATTCCGGTAGCTTTAAAAGAACTCATCAGGTTCCGTTTTACACCGGAAGATACTTGAACAAATGGAGCGTTAGTTTTAACTTGAATAGAGTCAATTTTTTTTAAAGCTTTCGTTAACAAATAGGAAAAGTGTCCTTGGGTACTGTTGCTAGTCTTGGATTTTGAAATTTCCAATTGGTAAGAACAGTGCGCCAAGCACTTTTGAGTGGCCTAAAAAAGGCCACGTCCAGAGGTTGACAAATATCACAACATGGCGATCCTCTTGGACCCCGCTCCTTCCAGGTGTTATAAAGATGTAAACTCTTATAAATAATATACGGCGGCAAGAGCGTCCCATCAGCTGAGCCACACATCATCACAGTTGTAGCACTCTTGGAAAAGTTTTGAACTTTTTCGGGATATTTTACTCCTCGCTCATATATATGCCTCGTTTTTTGCCTGGTTCATCGCTCATGTTTGATTCATCAAAATTGAAAATATTTGATGGAGGACATCCTTCACCACGACTTCTAGGTTGTCAAAATATTCATTGAGTGTTACTCGTGAGACTGAGGTTTTAGCTTTTTTTATATTGGAGGCGACTCTCTGAGCAAAGAAATTCTTATACCTCTTTAAAAGTGAATATGCCCAATCCGGACCGGGAAGGTTATTTTTGAATTTAGTTATAAATCATCCCTTTTTTTCAAGATAAGCTTTGGCAAGAAATCTCAGGTCTGAAATTGTAAGTGGGTAGCCCCAGTCTGCACATTTTGCAGCGGACTGAGGAATACATAGTTCCTCACTTTCCGAAAATACGGTCTGCGCCCCAGGTTTCTTTATATGCTGCCCTTTATATTTGTTGTATAGAGTACCAAAAGGTATCTTAAATTGTTCAGAAGCACGACGAATAGATATCTTTCCTTCGACTATAAGAGAAACAGCATCATTGAGTTTTCTTTCTGAATAGTTTTTATAGTCTCTTGATCCATATTTCTTTTGTAAGTCCTAGGAATTGTTCTAAAACAACAGAAAATCATTTATTATTTAATTAAAATAAAACATGTCTTTGTCTTTTGGCACGGGGTAACTTTGATCAAATGATCCATTTAAACCCATGTGATTGATCAAATGTTTGTTTTACTAGAATCAGAAAGTAACTACATTACTGATCGTCTTATAAATGGTACATTTTTTTTATTCACCACGTTTTTCTTGTAGGAAGAACAATAAATTTCACAACAATACGTTCTTGTTGTATTATAGAATTTTTGTGAATTTTCAGTGTATCCCGTCTTTCCCGGTCTCCTAAGTATACATTTATCAATCCACTAAGCCTTCATGCCGGGACCTGAACCCAAAAATTTAAAATAGGTAGTTATTAACAGATAGGTATATAAGGCTATGGTCTCCTATAAACGCCGTTGGCGGTTTACAGCGGCACGCCACGCAGTACGCCGCTATTTATAGGTGTTCAAAGCCATATTAACCCTGACTGTATTTTATAATTTCAGACATAGCTAATTTCAACAGACAAAATGGATGTCCAAAATGCACTGCTGTTGATGAATACTCATACGAGTCTCAAAAGTATATCCCAGGCGTGAATTTCCTGAAAGAACCGACGAAGGATTTCGTAACAAAATATATGAGGATCATCACAAAGTGTAATAGATATTTTAATCGGGGAACACCTAACCCTACGACTAAAGAATAAAATCCAAAACTCAAATTCACAACTGTTTTTATTCAAAAATGATATTATTAACTCTGCATTGTTAAAAAAAAACAAAATAACAATCAACTACAGTTCCTTTCCAAACACCGACAGACACATAGTAAGTGGGGTGAGTAAACCCAATTAAATTTAATTTAAAAGAGACTAACAAATCAAAAAGAAAAGTTTGGGTAGGAAACTAAATGAATTTAAATTAAAAGTAAATTATTAAATTCCAACTAGTATGTTATCAGTCGGGTAAGTAAAGCAAATCACTAACTAATAACTATAAATAAAGGGACATCTGTATTCCTCAAATAAAAAATAAAAGGTGGGACGCTGGCACGCTTGGCCGATCTCAATCGTGTAATAGGACTAAATTGACTACTAAATTAATAAATTTAAATAAACTATCTTAAGGAAGGTAGCACTTTTACCTCCTCGAACAAACTACTACAATACTACTACTACATTAAAAACTAAAAAAAATAATGGTTCACTTCAAACCCCACTTCAGTCCACTTCAAACCCCACACATCAGCTCACTTCACTATACATCCACATCGTCTTGCCAGCCGACCCAGCCACGGTGCATGGATGCCACGGCAAATCCCCCAAGCTAAACACCTCCTGTAGTTACATAATTAAAATTAGGTAATATTAAACTTAAGGTCTAGAGCCAGCAGCACTAAACAATCATAACAGCACAAAGGAGTACAGTATAAGGGTATACAACTTCCTTAAGCATTACACAAATTCAACACAATACTACTGTCAATACCGGAAAAAAGGTGGTTTAAGCCTAACTAATACTAATAATTACTAACTAGTTTAAAAGAAATATCTTACAGATCAGGGCGAAGCTTCACACAGCGAGGCGGACGCCTCCAGCGTTTAAGACGCCGGGCGCCGCTACCGGTTAACATTTTCAACCTAATCGATAAAAGCCCACTAAATAGCTTGTAACACAATACATAAGTTTTACATTGTCCGAGCTACTTATAGTGTTGCTGCATAATATCAACCCGCAGGGGTCCATATCAATCAACAAGAAAACTTGCAATCTACCAAATAAATAAAGTTCAAGGTTAAGCTTTAAACTAATATAAATATTTTAATCTTCTCACAAAATATCAACTCGATACGGATGGCATTAACATTAGGATTCACTACTACAACTATAATGTGTTCTATTTAAATGTGCAACTCAAACTCTGAGGGAGTGGATAAGTGAGCACTGTAGAGAAAATATATTTTTACATACCGTTTATGGAGGTGAATGTTATTTAAGAATGATCTAGTCACCGATCAGTAGCTGGTCAACCGCAATAACCACGAGGTAACCACGCCCACGCTGCCTGCAAGAGCACACTTTTGTTAAAACCAAATAACAATACTGTAAAACTGGATTCGTCGTGTATCATACTATCAGGCTAACCGATAACAACAGCACAATGTTCCACACACTACGATATGAAATCTTAACCAAGATTCCTAACACACTGCCACGCCTTAAGTTTTTCGATTCTCCTGTAAAAGATACCCGCTTATAATAGACAAAAAGATTTGATTACGTAAAATCTCAATCGATAACTACGTACCGTATGGGAGAATTTCTGGTAACCAGCCACTGACACCACAACAATTGGAAGCCGGGAGCTTGCATCCAACCTCCAATAAGACTCAAACGAAAAAGGCGGTCACTCATCTGCCGGCCGATGACGAGACGAGCTAAGTACATTACACACTAAACACTTATGTTTCCACTTCACAACCAAAATATTTTAGGTTTTAATTAAAGCAAATATTTGACTTTAATTAAGTAAAAGACTAGGGAATTTAGATATGATTTGATGTACTAATATATGTTAATGAATTTTAATAAACTGTAATAATGTAACAACTTTTTTGTTTACCGGACATCAGAAACGGAATGCAATTGACGGTCACGTGATCCCAACCAAATGACAGGACTAGTAATGTCAAAAGTTCAATGTTTGCTTACATTGTTGTTAAGAATTCGTAAGTTTTAATAATATTGAATTAGTATAAACTCTGCTCGTCTTATGGTGATAAATAAAATTGTGCAATTCGAATGGTGGCTTACGTCATAAAACCATATTTTGATTGATTAACATGACAATCGTTGAGAGATTGGTAAGTAATTTTCTAACAAAAAAAACAGTGTTACAAAAGGTGATACTAATTTAACAGAATTGTCAATAGACATGATTTTAGATTTCCCAGTTAATGATTCTCTCCATCTAATAGATTTAGGAATTATGAAAAGATATTTGCTGGGATGGTGTGATGGGTCTTTTCGTGGATATCGCACTAAATAGTCGGCAAATGACATTGCAATAATTTCTCGCACACTCGTAGCCTTCAAACTTTCTAAAGAAATCCACCGAGCTGTCAGAGGATTGGATTGTTTGGCATTTTGGAAAGCCTCTAGATTTTGTAATTTTGTGCACTACTTGGGGGTGTTGTACTCAAAAAATTTGTACAGCCTGGTGCCTGTGATCACTTTTTCTCCTATTTTGTGCAACGACAATATGCTCTTCCAGCGCTTACTCCGCATTTCTTGATAAAGCAAAAGTAATGCTGAAACATTACATTGAACATTATAGAGATATCTATGGTGAAGCGCACATCACAAGTTACGTGCACAATTTGTCCCATATCGTACAGGAAGTAAGAATATTTGGACCTTTACAAAGTTTTAATGCTTACCCATTTGATAATTAATTATATAATATCAAACGACTATTAAGGACTGGAAAAAAACCTTTACAACAAACAACGAAAATAATTATAGAAAAATCGCAAATGCCTGTCTCTAGAGTCATGAAGAAACGGAATATCCAAAACTGAAAGGAATTATTGAAAGGCCGGATGATTTTAATATTTCTTTATTGTCAGAAGAGGAACAAATACAATCAAATATTACATTTCATACACGTATCGAATTCAAAAATTTTATTCTGTCTAAGAATAATTATCCTGATTCATGGTTTCTAACAATAGAAAATGAAATAGTAAAATCTGAGTGCGCCGTATCAGTGAATAACAATTTGTACTGTTACGGTCTGCCTATCATAAAAAAGAACCGTTTTTCTCAAAACCAATATAATCAAGTCATTTAAATATTTACGTCAGTGATTTGCAAACTTCTGATATAACTATAATATGCGCACTCCCTAAGTTTAAATGCAAACTCGTAGTTGTATCTTATAGCCAGAATGACCATGTATTTATGCCATTGATTGAAGGCTTAAATTTACTTATACATCACCTAAATTTTTTTATTTAACATTCACATTACTTATTCTATAGAATTCGGTGATTTCCTTAAACATTCTTTAAAAGATCAAAATTTATTACTATTAGTAATAGTAAAACAAAGTAATATATTATAATTCTGTGGTGTTTGGGAGAAACTTCCAATTTGGTGATTTTTAGTTGGGTACAATAGATACAAATGTTATTGAATTTTTTTTCTACATATTTTTGTATCTATTACTGATTAGTCCACCTCCTAAAGAACTAATAGAAGAGTGGGTCTACCGGTAAATAAAATGAATTAGTAAAATAAAAATATGTAGCTTACTTCCGCAAAATGCAAAACTTTCAAACGCATTACACTATAAAAGTCATCGAATTGTGCAGATTGTGCTTTAAGGGTATCAACGTGAGGAATTTTAAATGATGGACAAGCGTGATGCATCAATTTTTTAAACCCATGCCCTTTCACAATGTCAAACGGTCTTTTATCAACGCAAATATAATAAAGCAAACATTTGCAGAGTTTCAAATAATCTTTTCCTCCATCGGAATAAGAGTATTTTCGTTCCATTGATTGTACTATTGAAAGTTGCATTTTTTTTGGAAGTGGTGCATATGTTTCTTCTAACTCACCACTGATTAATATTGGAGTTCTCTCGACATCAGATGGTGAAGGAGTTGTTAGCAATTTATTTGAATCTGATTTAGATGCTTTCGATGTACTTGTTGATGGTTGGGGTTCGTGATCACGATTCGGTAAATTCGGCAGTTCTAACTTTTTCTGAATCGTTGTTTGTTTTTATCTCCTTTTACACTAAAAAGAATACATAAAATAATCAGTTCTTGCTACAGAATTTACTTTGTTTTGTAATCTTGCCTTGGCATTTTTTATTATAACCTTAAAAAACTTGTCAGCGTCAATTTCTGTGAAAGTGCTGTCTGATTTTCTTTTCAGCATTTTCATCCCTAGTTGATCCTGTCCAATTACACTGAAGAAAAATCTGCCTGGTAAAGAATAATCGACAAGTTTATAACAATAATCTACTCCCTTACATTTGCCAGATTTTCCGCAAATAAAAGTTAATTCAGATACTAATTTATTGTAAAATATTTGGTCCTTCAATTTTGATTCTAGTTCATTCAAATCATTTTTTGAGTTGACCGGTTGAATAGGGAGCCTATCCAAAGACTGTTCCTTAGGATTTTTCAAATTTGCTCCCATTAAAAAGTCTACAGAAGCTTGTAAGGACGCTATCTGCGATAGTATTTTTTCTTGATTCTGCAATATTTGTGCGTAAAATACGTTTTGTGTTACACTAACATACGAGGGTGGGTCAAAAAGTTCGCGAAATGTTTGTTTGTGTGTAATGTTAAAATATCTTCACTCCTTTACTCACCAATTAAAGATTTATGAAGAACAAATAATACAACAAATTACCAAAAATACTTATTATTTATTACAAATTTTGATATCTAAGCTAAACACAATAAAAACAAGGGCAGGTTGGTTCTGGTCCTGTTTGATCGATCTCGGTGTGTATAGGTACTAAACAGGTATAACAAAAAATAAATAAGTGACTCTTAATTCTTATAATTAGGTATAATTATTATTACTATCTCCCCTTCCCGTTGGTTAGTACTGCATACCTTGCAGGTCCGGATACTGTATTTTAAATTTTATCTTGATCTTTTCTCAAATATCCAAATGTCTTGATATACTTCAATATATACTTTGTTCTTTGTGCTTATTAGCCTTC
This sequence comes from Calamotropha paludella, assembly GCA_927399485.1. Lineage (NCBI taxonomy): Eukaryota > Metazoa > Arthropoda > Insecta > Lepidoptera > Crambidae > Calamotropha > Calamotropha paludella. The sequence goes on from OV656822.1 coordinate 4,767,792, forward strand.
TTAGAACTGTATATAGTATGGTTATACCATACACTACCACCAGATGGTTTTTGCCCTGTTACATGTCAAAAAAACGCTATATTATCATTGTTATGGACTAAATAAGGGTATAACCCATGCTAACTAAAGATTTGATTAACTAAAGATTACTCTCCTGCATACTATTAACTTTAGACAACTAAGCAATAAAGAAAGATTATAAAAACCTAATGATTTCAGGAGAGTTGAAGATTTACACAATTTAATTACTAACTTATGTCAAACTTTCATCAAGTACTACTAATTTAGATCATAAACATGATGATTCTACATTTATTGTTTTACACAAACACCAATTACCTTGAAATATATGTAATTAACAGGGATAAAGGAATTTTAATCTGAATTTATTGAATTTATGGAGAGGATAAGCTTTGTATCCACCCACCAATGACAAACCTCGACAAGTCTTACTGAAAGACTACTATTTATAGAACACAAGTATTAAAGCTTTACAATAGGTTAAATTAATAAGAAATTTATCTTTAACTGACCTTTTTCTCGGGCTTTTCTTAGTATTTTATAGGTATTTATACAAGTGCTGCCGGTAACCTATAAACCAGCCGGCATGTACAATTTTATACGCTCTTCAGCCAATAGACTCGAACTTCGAGCTATTTAATTTAATAATCCCTTGATTATAATATTCCCGAAATAAATTCGAGGACTTCTCTTTTCGAGATCTCAGTAAATTAGCAAAATCAGAACCAGCGCGTGAGACTCTTTTCAGATATCGATCCACACACTAGAGAGCGATCCGTCTCGACCGTAGCTCCCATAGACGAGGCAAAGATACACTCGTCCGTACATCCAAGAATATGAGTAATGTTCGTTTGTTTATATTATTTACCAAAAATACTTAAAGGACCCCTTTTCATTTGAAATTACGTTAATTCATTGCAAAATAACTTGTATTTGAATATAAACAGGCAAGTGCATTTATACTCAACGAGGAATTTATTAATTTACTATAAATTTTGTCAACATTATTATTACATTTTTAAAGAGGATTTTACAAGAAACCGACATCGGAAACATTAAAATTGCCCAAAAAACTTATTCGAGAAGGACGCCGGTCCATTGATAAAGAAACTATCTTTGTAGACGCTGACTAGCCTGTCTTGATACGCTAAACTCTATGGTTTTGTCTATGAACCACGATCAAGGTGAGTCAAACTAGTATTTTAAAAAACAAATTAAAAGCTAAAATGACATAAGGAATTGACATATGTCATTATGACGATGTAAACAACAAAAAACAAACAAACATTAGTGATTTTACTTAACTCTGATGCCTTTATGTGTAATTAAGACGGTAATAAGTGATAACAAGAAAAAAGAGTGTTACAGAGGGTAAAAAGTTAGAAATAAAACAAAATTATTTTTCCTTCTCAATGTATTCCCTCTTAACTCTTATACATTTATTAGCTTTCAATTAATTTATTAATACCTTCGAAAAAAAATGATTTCTCTTTGTCGTCAAAATAAGCCGAAATTGCGCTCTTCACTTCTTCATCGCTGGAAAATTTCTTTTTTGGGAACAAATAATAATCACTTGGGGCTAAATCTGGGCTATAGGGAGGATGTTCCAAGGTTTCAAAGCCCAATCTTTGAACAGCAGCCATCGCAACTTGCGCCTTGTGCACGGGTGCATTGTCGTGCAAAAGGAGCACACCTTTAGTCAATTTTCCCCGTCTTTTTTCTCTCACAGCATCTCGCAGACGTTCTAATAGTGCAGCGTAGTACTCTCCAGTGATAGAGACACCCTTTTCTTAATAATCAATAAGGAGGATTTCCTCTTAATCCCAGAAAACTGTAGCCATGAGTTTTTGGCCTGGATCATCTTCAATCGAATTCCTGCCTAGCTTAAACAGGTTGTGCCACTTGTAAACCATGGTTTTACCAGGGCAAGAGCCCCGTAAACAGAAGACATCTGTACCAAAATAGTCTGTGGAAGTTTTTCTTGTTTGGTAAGGAACTTGATGACTGCGCGAAACTCAATTTTCTCCATGTTGCAAATTTTCTTCCGGATTGACTTGTTGATTGATGTGTAGCTCAGGTAATTATGACCTATTTTTTTTAAACTTAATATTTATACTCTTAATGAGTGGCACAACTAGTGCAGGTAGTAAAAAGTAACCTTTCCCCCCTCCATGCTCCTCATTCCGCGAACTTTTTGACACGCCCTCGTATGTCTCTGAAGCCGGTGATCTAACATTAGGGAAAGAATTGTAATTACTTCCGTTGGTGTCCAAATTACTTACAAATGTCACTGATGAGTTGGAAGTTGATGGCTCCGCGCTTATGGTTATCACCACTGGCTTAATGTTCTTTTCGCAATTTGGAATAAAACTGATTAAAGACTTTAATTTTTGTTTAAACACACGTGTTGTAATGTCATGACGATATATATATTGCATTTTGTCCTGGTAATAGCAACGATGTAATTTCCTGCCATTTTGGATTACATGTAAAAGTATTGGAAAGACACGGTCGTCCATATTTACGCACGAAAGTCATAGCATGCTGTATGTATTCTTGCATGTGACGTGGACAACCTACTGTTGTGTATCAGATCACTTTTAATTAGTGAACCTTTTATGTTGACCTTTTTTTACAGAACAGATAGAACATACGAAATATCTACGATTACAGCACAGACTAAAATGTCCATATTTTACATTAAAGTGTTGCTACACTACACTTTCCTCCTCTTAAAGATTAAGCTTCACTGGTCTCTTAATAACTCTTTTAGAAGAACACCTTTCATTAACATTTACTGATTCAAAGCTCACTCTTTAAGAAGGGTTTAAAATGGGTACATTATCCACATTTATATTATCTTTTTCTAAATTAATCAAGTCATTACATTCCTTTCTAACACTATCATTATTAATGACACAATCAGTTTGATCATCTTTTGCAGTTACATTTTTATTTAGTAGGTACATTATCATCTTCGTCGTGATACATGTTTTCACATAACATCATTTGTTCAACATGTCTTTTCCAAATAATACCAGAATCTGCTAACTTTACTAAATAAGTAACAGGACCTAATTGTCTTAACACTATTGCTTCTATCCACTTGACATTATTTCTGTAAGATCTTACTTATACATTTTGTCCCACATTAAACTGCTTTGCGTCATTTCCCCCAGCATAAAACTTTTGCCTATCTTGTTTATTCTGCACAGTAGATTGTAGATTAGGTTTTAACAAATCAAACTTTAAACGTAAATTTCTCTTAAACATGATTTGAGCAGGTGTTTCACCAGTTGTGTTACATTGAGCATTTCTATAGTATATTAAATAATTATAGATACTTGATTCTACATTTTGCTTATCATGCACTGCTTTTTTAGTGCAATTTTTTATAATTTTCATTGCACTTTCTGAACGACCATTAGTTTGAAGATAATAAGCTGGTGAAAACACTTGCTTAATTCCACATAATCACAAGTTATTTTGGAATTCATATGAATGAAAAGGAGGACCATTGTCACTACATATTATTTCTGGGAATCCAAACGTAGCAAATATTTTTTGTAATGCTGATATTGCATAAGATGCTGCAGTGGATTTTACTTCGACTACCTCTATCTATTTAGAATAAGCACATTGCCTGCGCCGCCGAAGCCTCGCCGAGGCGGTCGCTTAGATGAAACCTTTTACAGCCTCTCCGGCTAAAGGTACTTGCGGACTACTTAGGTAGGGCGTGGTTTTTGTCAGTCTAGCCTGACATAACATCTTTTTTAAGTGGCTTAGCCATAGAAGGATTTCCACTTAAAAAAAAAAAGCACTGCAATACTAAATACATTCTTCTAAAACAAGGACCTAAATAATCAATGTGTAATCTTGCCCAAACTGTTTTAGGGTATCCCCACATGTGTAAAGAAACTTTTTCAAGGCTTTGTCTCTGATGTAAACAAGCACTGCAACTATTTGACAACATCTCTATCTTTACCTAAAGAAACCCACCAGAAATAATCTTGCTATAGACTTCATTTTAACTACACCTTAATGAGTGGAATGCAATTCTTTTAATATTTAATTAATTTAAGGTTTAATTAAATTACTTAGAATCACTACTCTATGTCAATTTATTTATTTATTTATTTATATTTATTTATATTTTAGGAAGGTTTACAGCTATTTGTAAAAATGTGAACTAAGAATGTTGTAACTTAAAGCCAATTACAAACCTCCACATATGCATAACTAAATTTATCTTAAATAACTTAAGTGTAACTTAGTACTATTAAGTTAGTTCCAGTACATTTCTGCACACGCCAAAAACATCTGTATGTGAAATGGCGAGATAACATCAATCAACAAAATACATCTAGAAATGAAAAAATAAGTAATTAAGTTAATTTTGTTCAAAATAGTTTTGACATATAATTCGCCTAATAGTTGAGAACAGATCGAAATCATATTCGTTGCTGAACTTGATATAAGTTTCACAACCACGTATTAGAACAGTATTCTGCCGATAATTAGTGCGCACAAAAGGTATGTGAAGTAATGGACGTCGACGTAGGGATAGTGGGTTGGTCCGCAGACCGATTTTAGATAACAATTCCGGACAATCTATTTTGCCATTAGCTATTTTGGATAGAAAACAAGCGTCGTTAACCTGGCGCCTAATTTGAAGGGGTAAAAAGTGATATCGCTTACAGCGATGTTCGTAATTAACGGATTGTTGTCGTGCTTTGAAGTCTAAATATTTCAAAAACCTCTTCTGAATCATTTCCAGACGCGTAACGTAGACGTCATATTGCGGATTCCAAACCTCTGATGCATATTTTAAAATTATAGGTTCGTTAAAAAAACTCTACGTCTACAGGGTGGGACTGCATATCATCAACTTTTTTAAAGAAATTCGCTGGTTTTCTGGCCAGACCTATTTCACACATATGTAACTTGAGCATTTCCTCCGGAGTATTTCCCAGACTTTTAAAGGAATCAGTAATTATTCCCATTTTTAAGCAGGGTGATACAAATGATATAGCCAATTATCGTCCTATCGCACTGCTCCCTACTCTGGCTAAAGTTTTGAAAAAGGTTATCAACTTAAGACTGGTCAATTATCTAGAGTCAAGCAATTTATTGTCTGTAAATCAATTCGGCTTCAGGCGAATGAAGTCCACATCCGATGCAATTGATTGTCTGGTTAATTACGTGGTTAGGGGTCTGGATAGTAAACAGAAATGCCTGGGTGTCTTTTTAGATTTGGCGAGGGCATTTGATACAGTTTCAATACCTTTAATGCTCTGCAAACTTGAAGAAATTGGCATTAGGGGTCTTCCACTAGATTTACTTAAAGATTACTTAACAGACAGATTACAGTCGGTTAGGATCGATGATTTGTACAGTTCCAAACAGAAGATAAATTATGGCGTACCTCAAGGCTCAGTGCTTGGTCCGACGCTTTTTTTTATTTATATTAATGAAATTTGTAACGTTAATATGAAAAATTGCAAAATAATTACATATGCTGACGACACAGCTCTGATCTTTACTGGAAAAACTTGGAAAGCCGCCAAAATAGAAGCTGAAAACACTATCCAATATGTGATGAACCTAATGAACAATAGTTTATTGACACTCAATTTAATGAAAACTAAATACATAACCTTTTCTATATCTAGAAATGCCCAAATACCCCCCAATTTTACTTTAAAAGTGCACACATGCGAAGACACTAAAATCTGTGATTGCTACACTCTGTCCAGGACTAGTAGTATAAAGTACCTTGGCATCCTGATTGACGAAAATCTAAATTGGAAGGAACACATAGACAGTTTGAAGTGCCGGTTGCGTAAACTAATACCAATTTTTAAAAAAGTAAGGCACCTAAGAGATCAGCAGGTTAACAAACTTGTATATTATAGTTTATGCCAATCATTGCTCACCTATGGCATCATAGTATGGGGTGGTGTACCCAGTACTACACTACTAAAGATAGAAAGGGTTCAAAGAGCTATTTTGAAAGTTCTCTTATTTAAACGCCTAAAATTCCCGACAACAGAATTGTATAAAGAGTTTCAAACGCTCACCGTAAGACAATTATTCATAAAGGTAGCCGTTTTAAAACAGCATACTGCGCGCCGAAATAACCACTCAGAACGAAGACCATATAATATTTATAAAGTTCCAGCCTGTAGGACGTCTTTTGCTCACGGATACTCTTATTTCTTAGGACCATTTCTGTACAACCGTATTAGTAAGGAGGTAACATTGGAGAATAAAACAAAATCTGTATGTGAAAAGACGCTTCGTGAGTATCTGAAGGGCTATGACTACTGTATGACTGAAACTGAAAGGGACGTTAATTCCTTTTAATGTGCCATCTGTTTTGTTTGCGTATGCTATGCCAAATGACTTGCTTGTATTGTTTGAATTTGTGCGAACACCCACATTGTGAATTTATTCCTGATAATGCACCTTATCTACAGGGCGAGAAACTTACCTTGCCGTAACACAGTGTCGAACTAGTACGGAAGGTAAAGAACTTTTTGTTACTGTACACGTATAAATAACCTATGATATTGTATTAAAATAGTAGGTTAGTATAAAAATGTTATATATGTATAAGTCATTAGTGAGTAATCTCTGTTCTTGTGTTTTTATTGGGCAATCTCGTTGAGGTGTTTCCTCTCATTTATTTGTTACAAATCAAGGTACGTACCTGCTCAGTACTTAACATTTGTTTTGTGGGTATTCTGTGGAAAAATATTTAAACAATAATAGTGTTAAAAATGTAGTGAATTATGTTTTAAACTCAAATACATTTGCCACTGATTTACTTCTTACTTAATGAATTTTGACTAATTACCTGACTTGCTTAGAAGTGAACACCAATTTGTCAGTTACGGTAAAGATATATTCTTTATTTTTGAGTTGAAGGCTTTTAAAGAAATGTATGATCATCGAATGCTGCCAAATACAATTCATCTAACTAATACCTTCTACTCTGACATAATTGAAAGGAATTTCAATCTCTGCCTATAACTTTTGTATTTTTTCTATGGTTTTCAGTACATAAGATGTAATTAACTTTAAAAAAATAAATTGTCAGGTAAAATAAATAGAGTAAACACATTTCACAGTGTGCCTATATACATCAAATTATTTCAATTCAAACTATCAAATTTATTCATATCAATTGATATTGTGAAGCTATAATTCTGACTGCAGACTGAGTGAATACCTACACTGTCAGTATTGGTTTATGTTTCTGCCTATACTTGAGTGATTATAGCAATAAATGAAAAAAAAAGAAACATTTAATTTAATGGTCTGAACTGCAACTTTGCCCTTAAAAAATATATGAATTGGTAGACTTTTGTCTATGTGTATACTTGTATATGTGTGTACATCTGCAGTCAAGGTTAATTAGGCGAAAGTCCAAGTTATTGTAAGCAATATTTTGTTATATATATAACTATACTATCTTAAAATTGATTGATTTCTGTATCATACTGTATAAAATCCCTTTTGTAATTAGATTAAGAGCATTATGTCGATTATATCATAGTGTACATAAATAAATGAATAAATGAAATGAATATTCGAGATGGCTACGCACGAAGGCACAGTACAGGACTTTAATAGATTTCAGAGACTTAAAGTCTTTTGACATACGCATCAAAAACCCAAGAGCTTTGGATGCCTTGCTGGCTACGTGATCAATGTGGTCTGCAAAAATAAGTTTAGAATCATGGAAGACCCCCAGATCTTTAATGGTATCAACTTTTGTTAGATTAATATTAAGTAGGGTATAATTAGATGTTACTTTGTTTGTCTTACGGGTAAAGGTCATATAAAAACATTTTGACACGTTAAGATCTAGTCTATTCAAGACACAATATTGCTCGAAACGTATTAGATCCTGCTGCAAATCAGAAACATCCGAAACACCGCGAATAACCTTAAGGATCTTCATGTCATCTGCAAAAAGTAAGAATTTTGAGTTTTTAAAGCATTTGTTTATGTCCATGATAAATATTACAAACAAGAGTGGGCCTAAAATGGAGCCTTGTGGGACACCAGATGGTATAACAGTCCACTTTGATACGTAGCCACGCAAGAGAACAGCCTGATTGCGGTTTTCGATGTAAGAAGCAAACCACCGATACAAGTTACCGTGTATGCCTGCTGCATGTAGTTTAGATACACAATGATCAATTCTATCGAAGCATTTACTATAATCGGTGTATATCACATCGACTTGGGCTCCACTTTCCATTCCGTCTGCAATAAATTCGTTGGCAATGATGAGGTTAGTGGATGCGGAACGCTGTTTAAGGAAGCCGTGCTGCTCATCATTTACTGAACTTTTAATGCACGCATAAAGATCCTGATAGACCAGCCTTTCAAGGATTTTAGCAAATAAGCTCAGTTTAGATATAGGGCGGTAGTTCTCTACATTGCTTTTATCACCTTTTTTGAGCACTGGAGTAATAAAGGCAGATTTCCACATTTTAGGAATCATGCCCGCATAAAGATCCTTATAGACCAGCCTTTCAAGGATTTAAGCAAATAAGCACAGTTTAGATATAGGGCGGTAGTTCTCTACATTGCTTTTATCACCTTTTTTGAGCACTGGAGTAATAAAGGCAGATTTCCACATTTTCACACACAAGGATCGCTTAAATAGTATACACAGTGGCAGCGCCAGACTCTCAGCGCATTTTACAATAAAGAGAGGTGGAATCAAATCAGGCCCTGCGCCCTTGTTCAAGTCAAGCGACTTTAAAAGGTCCCGTACTTTAGTTGGATCGACCTCGATATTACCAATACAACAAGGGCTGACATCAGTGTTCATGCTCAGGGCGTGCCCTGTGCTGCCGCTCTTACCCAAGAAAGTGGAGTGAAAATAGTCCGCAAACAAACCGCAAATGCCCTCACCCGTGTCAGCACTTGCTGTTTTATATGTCATTATGCTGGGAAAGGTACAATTATATCTTTTCATTTTGACATACGTCTTAAAAGCTTTGGGATTTTTAAGAATCAGAGACTCGATGTGATCAATATATTCATCAAAGCAGACCGTTTCAAGATCTTCGGCTCTTTTACGCAGTAAGGAGAAGGATTGGTAGTCTGACAGATTGCCATATGTTTTATATTTAGAGTGGTACTTAAAGTTTTCTTTGAGCACTTTTATAAGGCTAGAACTATACCATGGCGGGTAAGAAAACTGTTTAACCAACTTGTGAGGTATATGTTGGTCACGGAGTTGATATAATTTATTATAAAATACCGTCAATGCGTCGTCTAATGTTCCTACAGTTAAGCAGACATTCCAGTTAGTGTTATTAAGCTCCGATGTAATTGAGTCATAGTCACCCCGGCTAAAAATATACTTCATATGACTAGTTGGTTGCAGTTCATGAATTTCAACAAATTCTGCGTATATTTCAAGGGATTTGTGGTGGATATCTTCCGGAACTAGCGGTTTATCGCTGCTTTTTACATCTAAAGATCCATTTGAGAAAACCAAATCCAAAAGACGACCATTTTGATTAAATTCACTACTAAATTGACTTAGGTTTCACGTGTCAATTGTATCAAAAAAGTTATACATAAAATCTGCATTATAGTTGACCGGTAACATTAATGATGTTCCGTCCGTCGATTTCACCCAGTGCACGTAGTTACTAAAATTAAAATCACCCATCACCACAAATTTATCCAAGGGGTGACCACATACAAGCTCACTAAGCTTATGGCAAAAGTTGTTGAGTTGTTGTTTGTATGTATAACCACCTTCTTCAGCGCATAGATATAACGTACAAATGTGCATTTTGTAAGTAATCATAGGACTTTTACATTTCAGCATCAAAGTGACCCACAGGTCCTCCGCCGAACTATTCCAATCAGGTCTACTTATAACAGCGAGGTCTCGCCTCACTGCTATCGAAACACCCCCACCTAAAGTTTGTCCCAACTTAGCGTAGTCGCGATCCCGCCGATAAACAAGATATCTTCCATCAAACAACTCACTATCTAAGATACCATCTAATAACCAAGTCTCAGAAATTGATATAATATCGTAATTATTTACACACACATTCCTATAAAAAGCACTAACCTTCGTACGTAGCCCCCTAGCATTTTGGTAATATATTTTTAAAGCATAACCGTTAACTTTAGAATATAACATAGTAATATTATTGTACTAATTAAATTATTACGACGTATCACGCTTAAATAATAAATACTATACTTGTATCCGCACCAATATTAAAAATAAAAATAACGGTGGTCGACTAAAACCAGATTTGAGTCTCGACACAAATCGACACAAAACGAACAAAGTAAAGAAACAAAATACAAACTGTTTGAATAGATTATGAGCAACATAAAAGCGTAGATAAAGAGAACAAAAGCGTCTATACTCCACGGCTTCAATTCATGAAAGGTTATACGCGACATCCACTCGCAAACAATTATGCGCACTAACACTACAGGTTTAGAGCAGTTATTGATAAAGCAACGACAGGATGCGTATGCACAGCAACTAATAGTTTTAATTTTTATTGAAAGGAAACAACACAGCGACAGTTGGAATACAATAATTGCACAGAACTTACCGGAGGTTCTCAAACTATTTTCTATAGGGAACAAAAATAATGTGTGAGTGTAACAGTAAATAAATGCGAAACACTTAACGTAAAGAATTTGGAATACAATAATTGCACAGAACTTACCGGAGGTTCTCAAACTATTTTCTATAGGGAACAAAAATAATGTGTGAGTGTAACAGTAAATCAATGCGAAACACATAACGTAAAGAATTAAATAATTTTCATTAAGTCCTTTTCTGTTTTGTACAGTTCGATCGATGATTTGTAAAGTTCCAAACAGAAGATAAATTATGGCGTACCTCAAGGCTCAGTGCTTGGTCCGACGCTTTTTTTTATTTATATTAATGGAATTTGTAACGTTAATATGAAAAATTGCAAAATAATTACATATGCTGACGACACAGCTCTGATCTTTACTGGAAAATCTTGGAAAGCCGCCAAAATAGAAGCTGAAAACACTATCCAATATGTAACAAAAATAATGTGTGAGTGTAACAGTAAATAAATGCGAAACACTTAACGTAAAGAATTTGGAATACAATAATTGCACAGAACTTACCGGAGGTTCTCAAACTATTTTCTATAGGGAACAAAAATAATGTGTGAGTGTAACAGTAAATCAATGCGAAACACTTAACGTAAAGAATTAAATAATTTTCATTAAGTCCTTTTCTGTTTTAATTTGAATTACTGGGGACGTATCGTTTTTTCTTACATATATTTTTGCGTGCTTCACCCAAGAGTAAAGAAACCCCTTTTCTTTAGCGATCTTCTTTGCTTTATTAAGTAGGTCCTTGTTTGACGGAGATAAGTGATCGTTAATAAAAATCATGTTATTCGATTTGAAACCAATCATAGATGCGTTGAGTTTCACTTCCTTGGTCTTAGCTCTCCCTGCCGCCACGAAGTCCTCTTTCGCGTAGCGATTGATAAATGCCAAAATAATAGGTTTCGGTTGAGTATTATCCTTACTTGGGACTCTGGCAACAAAGTTAATTTGGGATTTGTTCACTGGATAACATATTGCAGATCCTAGCGAGCTAATAATATCAAACAGATTTTCATTTTGAGATTGGGGTACGCCTTTAATCTCTGCATTATTTAAGCGCAACCACTGATCTTTCTCGTTGGCTTCTTGTTTAAGCTTGTTAAGATCGGCTTCAATTGATGCTACACGATCCACCTCCCCTTCAACTAGCGTAAGACGGTCTTCAATCCTCTTGAACCTGTCATTAAACTCTTTGATCGAAGTATTGGTAAGGGCAACCTGCGACTTAATTTCCGAAGTTTCGGCACGGAGCGCTTTAACTTCCTCAGTTAGCGAGTCCAATGGTACTAACTTAAGAGCCAATGCCTTCAGCTCAGCCATTATTGCGGCGCTACCGGTTGGCTGCGGTGATCTTAGGCCAGTTTGCTTGCACTTCTGGCATTTCCAAGCGAGCACTAAGAGAATACGAAATAGGTTTGTTGACGACCGCTCGCGATTTCGCTATGAACGAAACTTATTAGTGCTTAATGTTGTTTGTCCTAGACAAAAGTTAAAATGCAATTCCCTCGTCATACATCCACTTGCAACAAAACGTAATATAAAATATAATTTAATTTTCAGGGTTAGTGTTGCAAAAAAGATGGAAAAGCATCAGATCATGCTACGCGCGGGAAATTAAACGCCAAAAAATGTAAAGTCTGGTTCTGGAGCCACTAACCGCAAAAACGAATACATACGTTTTAAGCAGTTACAGTTTTTACAAAAAATAGTAGCTATCAGAGAAGAAAGTAAAGAAGAAGAAAATTCGGAGAGCACTGAAGTAGGCGAGCGACCTAAACAAAAAGTTACAAACAAACGTAAACTAACAATGATCCCTTCATTCAAGTTTTATATAACTAAATTGAGCAAAGACGCCGTGAGACAACAGAGCAGAGACTACGTAAGATAGCTGAGGTTGACGAAGATTGGCTATTTCTGTTTTCATTGTTAGCATATTAAAAAGTCTACCTCCTCGAGTTAAATTGGCTACCAAAATAAAGATGCTAACTTAGTTGAACGACGCGTCAGGTTTTTCTGGTGACAGGAAGTTTGAGTATGCTGATCGGTCATTTTAGCAAACTTCAGAAATTAATCCAGGTGATTCCAGGTGGCAGGATGGTGAGTCATGAGAACTATCATCCTGGTTATTCGACGCAACAGCAAGTGATTTCTTCTGAATATCCTGGACCGAATTCTAAGACAAACACGAATTTTTAGAATAAAACTAATACAAATAGACCTCATTCTCCATATAATTCTATGAATACAATGACATATGCAAAACCATGGATATCGTAGAGGGTTTTAAGTCGTTAGGAAATAAAAAGAAATTTAAATTAGTAAAAGAAGACTACTGATATAATTGCATATCTTTCAAAACCAAAAATAGTAACGAGTGCTGATACTGAGGTAGAGTGTATCGAATTTAATTATGATATAGATATTTTAGAAATGTGAATTTGATAGAAATATTTTATGTTGATTATGGTATTGTTAGAAGTTTTATTGTTTTTTGTTTTGAACAATCTTACTTTAGTTTCATTTCACTTTAAGCCGAAAAAATTGATCTCTGCCTTTCACAATTGATCTCATATTGTAATTACTTAATTAAAGAATTTGTTACAAGCTATATATTATTTAAGTCTCTTATTAAGTAATTATTAAACTTATATTATGAACATTTTGTTTTAATCAAAGTAACCCCTTACCATACAATCATATATAACTTATCTTGCTGTTCATGGCTTTCAAAAAATTTTTTTTTCTAGTGCTATTTAAACGTTTAACTTTAAATTTCCATAATAAAAATACAGGATATTAAAGTAACCCCACTCTAAACCTAACTATGATCACGCAGACTTTATTTTTTTTCTTCTTAATTTATTGGAATTTTTTTTTCATATTTGGCATATTTATTTTATAGTAAAATCCAATTATTCATATATTTTTTATTTGTTCAAAGACTCGATACCTTGAGAATAAAAGCTAATTAAACTTTAAAATTGATCAAAGTATCCCCGGTTTACGGTAAAGGAAAAATGTAAATATCACAGTAAATGAAAGCGATATGGGAATTCAAGTGTCTATCAGACTTTTTCACTTCGAAAAAGAATGAAAAAATTAGAGCAAAAAAGTTATAAAAACTATATATCTCTCACTGAAGATAAAATTTTAGAAAACCCAAAATATTTTTGGTCCTTTGTTAAGTCAAAAAGTCCAATTGTGATATGCCTGAAAGAATGATGTATAAGGGTGAATTTACTTCTAATGGCAAAGATATATGTGAAGCCTTTAATAATTATTTTAACTCCGTCTTTATATCACCTAGTGACAACCGCCCTGGAAGCGATGATTCAACGTGCGACTTAAAGTCTTCCGTACAAATGAGTTCTATTGATGTTAGCTATGATTTAGTCTTTAAGGAACTCAAACGTGTTAATACCCATAAAGGTGTAGATTCTGATGAAATTCATCCTCTTTTTATTTCCCTCTGCTCCGAGAAACTTGCACTGCCTATAACAATTATTTTTCAGGCCTCCATCGCAACAGGTGTATTTCCTAATGTGTGGAAAAGATCTCTTATTACTCCTGTTCCAAAGAACAATAGGCGCGATCAAATTACTGAATATAAACCAATATCAAAGCTCTGTATTCTGGGGAAAATCTTGGAAAAAATCGTAACTAATCAAATGGCTTTTGCTAGTAGAAACTTCATATCTGACGCTCAACATGGATTTTAAAAAAAAGAAGCTTAGACACAAATCTGGCTACTTTTGTAGAGCATATTGCACAGGCTCTCAATGATAACTTGCAGGTGGATGTGGTGTACATCGACTTCTCCAGGGCCTTCGATAAAGTAAATCATGATTTACTCATTAGAAAGCTTACGACAGCCGGTGTTCACGGCAATCTTCTGAGATGGATTACATCTTACATTACCAACAGAAGTCAAGCGGTTTGCTTAAGGGGATATTGCTCACAGTTTCTACCGGTACCTTCAGGTGTACCTCAAGGCTCGCATATTTTTCCATTGTTGTTTTCGTTATACATTAATGATATCGGTGATTGTCTTGAAAATAGTAGCAATCTACTTTATGCAGATGACTCCAAATTCTTCAAAGTCATTAAAACGACAGATGATTGCGATAAATTACAAGAAGATTTAATGGCCTTACATAAATACTGCGAATCAAATCAACTATTTCTTAGCATTGATAAATGTAATATCATAACCTATATACAAAGAAAATTAACTTCATTAATTACAATTACAAATTAAAGGATAAGGCCATCCATAGAGTCCAAAGCATCAGGGACCTAGGATTAATAATGGACTCAAAGTTATCTTTTAATCCACACATAGACCATATATTAAGTTCCGCATTTCGTCGATTAGGATTTATCCTCCGTATCAGTAAGCCATTTATTAAAATAAGTACCCTTAAAATATTGTATCTTGCATTCGTCCGATCCATCTTAGATTTTTGAAGTACTCTATGGAATCCTCATTATAAGATTCATATCAATAGGATAGAAAAAGTACAGAAGAGATTTATTAAAACACTTAATTATAGATTCAACACCACAATTGAATCATGACATTGAAAATGAAAATAACTTTATGCAAATGCACTTAAAAATAAGTAGTTTTGAATCGTCCAACATTTTTACCCATTCAGGACGTCTTTTAACTGACAAGAAGAATGGGCGCAAGAAACTCGTCAGCTTTAACAGAAGTAACGACATTTACAATGTAATACGTCGTCACCATACACAATCCACAAAAAAAAGAAACAAAATTATTTTGTTATGACAATACTAATAGTGTTATGATATCATTATTTCGTTGATTACAACAAAGTCAACAAGTATCTGTACTTACTTAAAGTAAGTATCCCTGAATATTGCAATAACATACAGGGAATAAACGACAAATTTAAGAAAGCAACAAGATTTATGTTTAGTATTAGTCAATAATACTGAAGGTTAAAGCAGACCCATTTCCCAGGGCAGCACCCGTTCACGAGCATGACGCATGTTACAGCCATCGCTTCGCTCAACCATATCTTAGGGAACGCAACGATCCGCACCACATGCCACCACCCAAGGAATGTATTAAGAGAGCATGTCATACTCTAACTACCAGTAATAAATTAGTTTAAAAAAATTAACAAATGCTAATGTTGTATGATACAACCTGTAATAAATAATGTCATGTTGAAATGACACATATTACTTCCATGCATCGCGATCTATTAAATAGTCGTAGACCTTGTAATAACCTTTGGACATGAGCTTATTTTTTACATATATTTATGATAAGGCAAATCTACTATACTTTGTGGAACTTTATTAAACAGTGCTATACCTTTCCCCAAGAAAGAGCCTTGAGCCTTGAAGTCTAAATCTTGGAACGGCAAGTCTATTCTTATTTCTGGTGTTAAAGCAATGTACGTCGCTATTTTTGACAAAAGTATTGTAGTGTTTTCGTACATAAATTATATTCTCATAAATGTACTGTCCCGCCACAGTAAGAATATTAATTTCCTTAAAAAAGTCCCTGAGAGAATACCGAGGCCGAAGGCTGTATATTGCGCGGATAGCTCTTTTCTGTAATACAAAAATGCTTTCAATATTAGCAGCTGAGCCCCACAACAACAACCCATAAGACATTACACTATGAAAATAACTAAAATAAATTAACCTTTTTCTAAAATTTCTTTACAAAAATATAATCTAATAAGTCTTCAATCCGGCGCAAAATATTTGACATATTGTTCTTATATAAAATACTCAATAATTTAATAGATTCGTCTACGCTTCTAGGTAAGATAGGTTTCATAGCAGGTATGCGCTTCCCTTACGGTCCTCCCGCAAACGAACAATTTTTGTTCCTCCAAAACTTTCAAAGTTATATACACGTAATTGCTTCATTTATCGTTCCACTAACATGTACAATAACGAATTCACCTTTAAACACTACATTAAGAAATTTAAAGAAAACTTTTATATTAAAATTTATAAATGGCACTTAACACTTAAAAATTAAGCCTAAATTGTACAGATTTGGATTTATTGTAGCTTACTTTTGTAGTTTATTTGTTAATTTGTAAGCATGAGTTTCGCGTCTTATTGTTGTAAAGAGTTTCATAGTTGCTGGCGTTGTAGGTTTTTAGATATATTTATGTTTGTTAAGAGCTACGTTATAATGTATGGCTGTTTGCTGCCACGAATAAAGAAAAAACAAAACTTATTTGCTTCAGTCGACAGAGTCCTGCTCGTCTTGCGTGCATTTTTACGATTATTTATGAAAAAGAAGCTTGTTGACGTATTCCCAAACTGCTATACAATGTTAAAAATAAAATATTTAACCTTATCAATCACAATCTGTAAAGTCGAGCGCTCCTTTTCCAGCATGGCATATATAGAGAATAAATACAGAACGCCAAATCAACCTCACGACTTAACCGTTAATCCGTTTTGTCTATAAATATTGATTTAACTAAGAACCTAGAACGTGAGGAGGAAAATGCAGAAAGGAAAATCTATTTATCTACGGTTATATAACATAAAATCAAATATTTTACTGTCCAATTTTTTTCTATACTTTGAGTAATTAGGTGGGCCTCTAAGTAGTATTAGCCCAGGGCCCCTTAAACTCACGGTCCGGCCCTGTACGGTATGCCACTTAGCATAGTTTATTGGGATTGTGTGGCGGCGGGGACGTGTATAACCGTCGGACGTGATAAGACGTTGTGCCGTGTAGCTTGGTTACATGGTGTATGTGATAAGGCGAGACGTCTTCACACGTTGCTTTATTTTGTATGGAAAAACTTGCGCCATTATGCATACATATTTTTCTATTTTTTATTATATTATGGAATCATCAATATTCATTGCATTTGCATAGGTATTGTAGATGTTTGTTTAATTTGATTTTCCTTATCCATTGCCCCTTTACTACTGACTCAGCGAAGGAAATTGAGAAAAAAACCAAAAATCAGACAAAGACAAAGTTATGGTATACAGAACGATCTTTTCGATTGACTGCTTCAAGAGTAGGTGAGATTTGTAAATTTACTGCTCAAAGGGACCAAGAAAAGTATGCATAAAGCCTTATATGTAATATTAAGAAAATAGTTAGCAAGGCCTTAGAGTGGGGCAAGTCTATTGAAAACTGGGAAAAAAGTAGAACGCTGTGGTTTATATGTTTCTCTGCAGTACCCTTTCATTGACGCTTCTCCTGATGGATTAATTGAAGATAACAAAATTTTAGAAGTTAAATGTCCATATTCTTTAAGGAATGAATTGATTTGGTCTAATAATTATACCCATTTATAGCATGCCTCGGAATATTTGCAACTGAAAGAAACAAGCAACTATTATTATCAAATCCAAACGCAGTTACTTGTCACAGGTAGAGATTGTTGTGATTTATTTATATGGACCAATGTTGATGAAAAAATAATAAATGTAAATAAAAAAGATTCATTTATATAAAATATTATAATCCTTCGAGTAAAATCTTTCTTTTTTCAATTTATGTTGCCAGAGATAGCAAAAAAATATGTATGATTGTCAATATATTTTTATAATATACCTATTGTAAGTTTCAATGTTATGGAAATTAAAACAAAGTTTAATTTTGTATTCTTGTTCTTATTTAACAAAGTATGTTTAATACAGTACTGTGAAAAGCAACATCAAATAAATGTTATTAAGAAAAACATGTTTTACTTTATAATATTATTTTTGAAATTGGTTAAAATAAAACATACAAATATGATTCTATCTGCTAAAGTCACCAATTTTGAATCCAACTTGCCACTTAAGGTCTTAAAAGTTTTAGCCAAACCAATGACTCTTTCAACATGTATCCGTTCTGAAGATACTTTTTCGAACTTCTCAGTTGAGAAGTCTTAAATTGTCCATCAGTATTTTTTTTAAATTCTGGCACATTAACTATAACATCTTTATGGCACACTAGGTCTTGCACATTGAAGTCACGGTCACTAAGAATGATGACAACGACGATAAATTTAATTAGATCGGGCCGCACAAGCTAATATATTTATATCGAGTGCAAGCGAGCCGAACATTATCACGCACGCGTAAGTGAAGTTTTATCTCGTCTTAGAACCGATCACATGAATGAAGAGGATAAAGCAAATATCATATCTCTTTGTACAAAATACGCTGATGTCTTTTATCTTGATGGTGAGCCTTTGACGTTCACTAATAAAGCATTCAATTCGGACCACAGACGAAATTTCTGCTTATACAAAGAGTGACTCCGTTTATTCACCGAAAAGAAGTTAACGATCAAATACATAAAATGTTAGAGCAGGGGGCTTAGCCAAAGTAACAATAGAAAAACGATAACGAAGTTCGATATAAATAAAATGTATGGGATTGACATAAGTCGCGTTAAATCACGTGGTGAGTCGTCATCGTTATCGCAAGTTGGTAGACAATGTTAAAATTCGTAACGAAACCATAAACTAACGAATTGTTATCGACGGTTATCCCATACAAATGCGTAGACAAGCAGCACGTCAAAAAAGATAACGCAACGAATGTTAGGACGCTGTAGTTATCGCTACAATATGGCCGATTTCAATCAGCTGTGATTGACTAGAGTTAGAGAATTTTAAAGATAGGCATTTAATTACAAATTAAAAGTATTTATAATGCTTTCGTTGCGTTTATTGTGGGCTGCACATAACGAGAACACCTGGGAGAGGCGCCAAAAGCGATTAAGAAGACGACGGCAATTGGAAACAATCGAGGAAATGCCAGAATTGTTATTTACCCAACATTTTAGGCTTAACAAAGCTACATTTAGGAAGTTGTGCAACGACCTAAAAGATCATGCCAGGTTTAAAGGTTCCACTGAAATACCCCTGGAAATAAAGGTAAGAATTTTACATTTATTGACAATTTTAGTTATTAAAATGCAGGCAACTATTATAGGTACTTGTACTAATTAAGTTGTTGGGTAAACAAACTTTGTTTTTACACTTAATTACTTACTTACTAGTATATAGAGTCTTCGGTCTAGCGATGCAAACGATACATCGATGTTTAAAAAAATCGATGTATCGTTCATAAACATCGATGTTTTTACATCGATGTTGAAACTCAAAACATCGACGATATATCGTTCTTTATGAACGATGTTTTTATGAACGATGTTTACTAGCGCCATCTATTGATTCGTGCGTATACTGCCCAGAACTCGTGCAACCTTGCTTGCTCAAAACAATACTTTTTTATTTTATTTTTTAGTTACGTACCTAATTAGAAATCGGTATAGGCAGTATAAGGTATAAGCGCGAGTCCTTTCCGGAAATGTGCTGTGTGATGTGATGTGTCAGTGTCACTTCGTTTGTTTGTGTGTATGTGTTTTGTTTGTTCGGTCCGGTCGGAGAGTGAAGTTAAGTGTGCATTTTCAGTTGTCACCAAAAACTGAAATAAAAACTATAAAGTGAATTAAAAACCTCGTGATTTTGTTTTACTAGAGTTTAATAAGCATCCAGAAGCAGCGTTCTGTAAGTATTATTTTTCATATGACATGAAAAACTTTACTTCATTTGCCGGTTAGGTTGTTTGAATATATTTGAATATTTGTTGTTTGGACAAGTTTTCGCGTTTTAAGCTAGATTGTTGTGAAATGCTGTTATTTATACACACTTGATTTAGTTATTTATACTGTTGACACTTATTAACGAGGTATATTCTTTTTCCTGAAAAAAGACAAATTGTTTACCTACTTAAAACATTATTTTGGGGTTATATATTTGCTTATCCGTTTCCAATTTCTATTAAAAAAAACACAAGAAATTAAAGGTATTATTTGATCACAGATTAATTATTAAAAAATATTTGTTAACATTATTTTCGCATTTTAATAGTGATGGGCACCGGTAGAAATATATTTTATCGATATTATTTTAGTTTTGTGTTGTGTATGTGTTTGATAGTACGTTATAGTCAGATTTTAACAGATTAAATTATTTTTCCAGATAAAATGCCAAAAAATAAGACGAAAAGCGCAATTTGGAATTATTTAAAAAAAAGTAACAATGATAAGGAAGCGACATGCAAATTTTGCAATAAAAACTTGAAGACTTCAGGTAACACTACTAATTTGCGGGGTCATATCGAAAAGAAACACGCTGATGTGGTGCAGGAGTTGATAACAGCAGAAGAACCTTCACAAAAAAAACTAAAATTGAATGATGAAACTAATGAGGCTGGACAAAGTAGCCAACCTGCTATTAGTGATCCTGGCAGTACTGATGCAAAAATAAACATTGATTCCACGGATATCGTTAATAAAGGAGCTAGCACTTCTGCTGGTTTTGGTTGCAGTTCAACAGTTACTACTTCAAGTTTGAACATTGAAGCTAAACAAAGATCTCAACAGCAGCCCAATGTGAGTGAGCTGTTTACAAATATCAAAAGTATAACTAGTACTGAAGGCACCAAACATAAGAAAATTACGGAGGCTATTTAAAATTTTATCATTTTGGACCACAAAGCGTTTTCAGTTGTAGAAGGGGAATTCTACAACTTATGAAGGAAGTTGTGCCATTATATAAAGTTCCTTCTAGAGAAACATTAAAAAAACGGGTAGATGACAAGTATGAAGCCATGTCAGGTATTTTCAAAAAATATATACAATCAGCGGAAAATTATTGCCTTACATATGATATATGGACCGAGACAATGCAGAATAAGTCTTTTGTTGGGGTCACCATTCACTTTTTAGAAGGATTGAAACTTAAAAGTGGTACAGCACGGTTGAGAGTTGTACATTGGGAGTTTTCGAATTGTTCGAAAGACATACTGCGGAATATGTACAACGAAGGCTTACAGAGATTCTAAATGAATGGTGTGTTTCAACTGATAAAGTTACTGCTGTTGTCACTGACAATGACAGTACGGTTATGAAAGTAAACAGAGATATGTTTGGTGAAAATAATAAAACCGTGCTTCGCTCATACAGTGAACTTAGCTATAGATAATCCGCTGACGAAAACCGCTGAAACCGCATCTCAGATTATAGGCAAAGTACGCGAAATTGTTAAATTTATTAAACGCAGTATCAATGCGAGCGATGAGTTGCGTAAAAAACAAAGAGATGACGGCTTAAAAGAAGGACAAACAAAGAAGCTGATTCTAGATGTACGTACTCGTTGGAATTCCACGTTTTATATGCTAGAACGTTTCTTGGAATTAGTTACGACGTTTGGTGCAATATTGTTGTGCCGTTCAGATGCTCCGCCAATGCTGACATCTAGTGAAATAGGCTGTCTGCGTAAAATCGTCCATCTGATACAACCTTTTGAAAGACTGACAAAAGAGATTTGTGGACAGGATTATGTCACCGTGAGCAAAGTCATCCCACTCATTAGCTGTTTGCGAGGAATGTTGGAAAACCTTTCTCCGACATTTGAAGCTGCTATTTCCTTAAAGACAGAATTTCAGAAGGAGGTGATTAAGCGATTTGATAAGCTAGAACACTGCTCGTCTTTGGCTTTAGCAACTGCACTGGATCCGCGCTTTAAACTCATTTATTTTAAAGATGCAATGGCAAAAGCTAGTCTTGAATTATGTGAACACCTATATAAAAAATATGCAAACTATGAATGTACCCACAGAGTCTTCTGACGAATCAGAAAAAGAAGAAAAGACAGAACGCGAATTTGATATATGGAGTTACCACAAACAATTGTCACACGATAACATGAAAAATAAAACCACGGACACAAGGAAAGTGGAATCAGAATTTCACATGTTTGTATCTTCACCTGTTACTCCAATAAAAGGAGATCGGATAGAAATCTGGGACGATATGAAAACTTTATTTCCATATTTATATAAACTGGCTATGAAACATTTGCCAATAGTAGCAACTTCAGTCCCCAGTGAGCGGTTATTTTCTGAAGCTGGAGCTGTTATTACTCGAGAAAGAAACCGATTGCTTGGCAGTAGATTATCGAAATTATTATTTTTGAATTCTGTATTGAAAAAGAAATAGGTTGTTATATATATAATCTAATACTGTTTTTAATAACGGATCCAACATTGTTTCTTTCCTAATCCTTTTATAATCTAATGGCAAATAGCTATTATCAGTTATAAAATTTAAATATGAATAATCTGGAATATCTGTATTATTTACTCTTTGTAATGGCAACCGTGAGAAACAATCTGCATTATTATTTTCGGACTTCACACAAATTATATTAGTGTAACCTGACAACAATAAAGAGTAACGCTGCAGCCTTCCAACAGCTAATACGGGAATACCTTTTTTTGGCCCAAAAATACTAATAAGAGGCTTAGAATCTGTTATTAACGTAAACTTTTTTCCCCACAAATATTGGTTGAATTTTGACACACCAAAGACTAAAGCTAAAGCCTCTTTATCAATCAATAAATCCCAATGTATAGGATGTAAAAGCTATTGGTCTTTCTTTATTATTTATCTTTTGAGATAAAACTGCGCCCAGGCCATAAACACTAGCATCACAAGCTAAATAAGGTTCTGCCTCGGGATCATAGTGTGCTAACAATTGAGAGGATGCCATAATGTCCTTAATACACTTAAAAGCTTTTTTACAATTTAGGTTAAAATCATATTCTACATCTTTCTTGGTTAAGTTATATAAATTCTCTTCTGGAAAGGGTTGATTTTTAAGGGCTGAAAATTTGAGGAATTTGTTTTAATAATAACTCCGATTTTTTCCAGATAACATGCAGCTACAGAATATTACACTAGATACTGTAATGATGATGGGTAAGAAAACCGGAGAACGAATAAAGGGAGCAATAGAAACCACAAGGGAGCGCTTTGGGATTTCGGACAAGGAAATCTTTCTAGTCACCGATTCAGGATCGAATGTGAAGAAAGCCCCCAAAGTCATTCCTGATGTACGCAGTCATTTCTGTATTGGCCATGGATTGCATAATTTAGTAACGGTTGATGGTATCGACAGTCAAACCGAAGTCAAGAACCTCATCAAGATATACAAGAAAATTGTGAAAAGCTTGCGATTTAGAGCGCCAGAACTGGAGTTGGAAGCTGACAAAGAACAAAGGCAAATCTTGATGTCAGTTCAAGACTCAACAGAACTAGATGCTGATATATTGGATGATGGCACTCACAGCGAAGATATTATGGACTATAGAGAAGAATCTAGCGCTACCAGCACTGTATCCCTGACACTAAAAACTGAAACGCCTACTAGATGGCACAGTGTAGCTATGTTAGAAAGTATTTCACATTCACACAACAGAGGCCCTATCAATAGCCATTTAGGCAAAATTGACAAAACACATTTAAAACTTGACGACTTGGAATGAAAAGTAATACAAGATTTAATCAAAGTCCTCAAGAAATTAAAAAAGTCTGTCGAAATATTCAGCGCTGAAGAATATTGCTCAATAAATGTGGCTCTTGTTTTAAAGAGTGAAATCGCAGATGCACTATCTTCATAAGACGAGAACACTTCACTAGCTGTTGTAGCAGTGACCAACAAAATGTTAGAGGCTTTAGGGCGGCCGTACACGGACTGCTTCGAGCAGTTGAGACCGACCGCTTAAAGCCGCGACCGCGCGGTGAACTATAGTCATTCATTCGCTGCCGTACACACGACTGCTCGCTCCCCCCCCGCTCTTTGCGCCCTCGTGGTGTCTGTTTGTCTCGTCTCATTTGCCGACTGTTTTTTGAACATGGAGGGCGTGTGCGATAGTGATGCGCTTATTAGTGCAATTAAAACGCAAGAACTTATTTGGAATTATAAACTTAAGGAACACAGCGACAAAATAAAGAAGAACAATGCATGGGCAATTATTTGCACCCAAGTAATTGAGAACTTTGATGAAAAACCAGTTCGAGAAAAAAATCAAATCGGTAAGTAAAAAAGTCAGTCATTTTACACACACATTTATTAAGTTTATGTCATATTATAAAGTCACACACATATTTATTGATTTATATCATATTCCATTGCCAATCTAGTTTGCCTTCTTCGCTCATAAAGTAATTTGCAAATTCTTCACGGATTGTTGTTAACATAGGTCCACCTGGACGAACTTGCTGAGTTGAATGTATTATAGAATGAGGAAGACCCTCAAACGTATCCTCAAATTTATTTCCATCTCGTTGTTTTACGTAGTTGTGAAGAACACACGATGATTTTACTATATCCACTGCGAAATCAACATTGACGTTAAGTGGTCTATGAAAGATCCGCCATTTATTAGCTAATATGCCAAACGTGCATTCAATATATCGCCTCGCACGTGATAACCGATAGTTAAATATTAATTTTTTTTCTGGTAAATTCTTGCCACCATATGGACGCATTAAATTTTCCTGCAAACTAAACGCTTCATCCCCAATAAACACATTCGGTAATAACGGTCCATTTTGTGATATTGCAGAAGGTGGAGGTATATTTAACTTTTTTTCTTGTAACATTTTATATAGACAACTCTCTTCGAAAATAGTCGAGTCAGCGTGCCTTCCATATGAGCCTATATCCACGAAAGTGAACATGTAATTACTATCACATACTGCTACAAGTATTATCGAAAAATAATTTTTATAGTTATAATATGACGATCCACTTTGCGCGGGTTGTATTATTCTAATGTGTTTGCCATCAACGGCACCGAGGCAGTTCGGAAAGTTAGCTTTTTTTTTGAAACCATTTATTATGTCTTTCCATTTATCTTCAGTTAGTTGTTCCATACACATATCCTTCATATGTATCCATATATTTCTGCAAACATCCCTCACTATCTTACCTATTGTTGTTGATGCTATTCTAAAACTATATTGCAAATCCATAAATGTACATCCAGTTGCCAAATACCTGTAAAAACATATTTATAAATCAATCAATTATACTAAGTTATATTTTTTTGTTGTTAAAGCCATGCTAATACAGAAAAAATGGAAAACATTAAGAGATGGATACACCAGATATGCTAAAAAAATTAAACCAAAGAGTGGTTCAGCAGCCCTCAACATTCGGCCATATGCATATTATCAGCAGATGTCTTTTTTAAAAGCAATAATAGAAGATAGACCCGACAAAACAAATAGTTTACAAGAAAGTGAGCACACTGAAATTACGTCCGAAGAAAGCGAAAATCATCAAAATAAAATACCCAAAGAAAGAAACAAAAGAAAATTAACTACTACAATCACAGATGAGAACGTCTTAATTGAAAAATTATCCAAACGTTTCGATGAAAAATCGCAGAATTCGCGCATTGATAATGAAGATGAAGATAAATTGTTTTTACTCTCATTAGTTGGCGAATTCAAAAAAATTCATGAGCATTATAAATTAGATGCTAAGACCGAAATACTTAACGTAGTAAAATACTTTAAAGGGATGACAAATCACACATATCGTTCGAGTTATGGTGACAGGGGATATTCATCGTTTAATGATCATCGTGGACAATGGGGTTACAATACTGGCCCCTCTACCTCTACATCAGTGCCTACCCCCTGTAGATCAGCAACCGGCCCCTCTACATCAATGGCTGATGACCAAAATTCTCAATTTGAAGACCTTTCATCATGTTCTGTAATGTCCGATGATGTTTTTTCCAATATTTTTAATGAATAAAAATTTTAATAATTACTATATATTTTTCTTACCTCAATGTTACTGCTAGTCTTTCTTCAGGTTGGATACTTCTCCTCATAATTGTATCTTCACGTTGAATTTGAGACGTTAGTATATTATACAATTCATCAAACGAAGACATTGACATTCTAAAATAGTTGAAAAATTTTTCTTCATCACTTCTAAGTTCCATAAACAAATGATGGAATTGTCCATGTTGTTCTCTTAATTGCAAAATTGGATGAACCCAAAATTTTCTCTTTTGACGTCGCCGCCGTCGTCTCCGCCTGAGCAGAAGCAGCAAAAGCAGTGCTTCCTCGTCAGAATCCATGACTCGACTGTGGTAGAAAATCAACTGCTCGAGCAGTTGGGTAGCGTAGCTCGAGCAGTCAACAACCGACAGCTCAAGCAGTCGACGCCGACCGCTCGAGCGGTCCGTGTATTTCGCTCAGCCGCTAACTGCTCGAGTAGTCCGTGTACGGCCGCCCTTAGATCATCGCTTCCCTATCACGAACTTGTTGATTGTCGCGTCGCTGCTTGACCCACGGTTCCAAAATTTGAAGTCGATTACAGATTTTTTAGAAGCCAAAGATATGACCAAAGCGGTGTTTTTCTCATATTATGGAAATTCCGTTTTGAAGATTCAAGAAACCAACGTAAACACTTCAGCGTCGTCGCTTGAACCAACAAATACAGCTAACAACCCAAGTACCTCTAAGATTTTATTAGATTTGGCAAGTAAGCATAGTTCCGAGAATCTAGGTTCAGCTTGTCTATTGAAACGAAAACATGGAAATACTGCTGTAGCGTTGATGCTACCGATGTTTCATCAACTATCTTTAAGTTTTGGCTGAACAGGAAAAATGTTTATCCTTGTTTTAAGGCTATGGCACAGGCGGTACATTCCATTCCGGCTACAAGCACGCCAAGTGAACGAGTGTTCCCAGTAGCTGGAAAGGTGGTCACCGCAAAACGTTCGAGACTGAGCCCAATTAGAGTGGATAAAATAATATTTATTCATGATAATTATAAATTTTGTAATTGTTGATTATTTCTTAATTTGATAAATACTTATATGTACCTACTCAGAATTGTTTTGAGATTTTAGATGTTGATTTTATACCAAAAAACTGTTTACTAATGTTGATTTTTAACATATTATATAATAACTATTTCAAAAATATTATTTTCTTAATGTTGATTATTAAATAATTACATCTGTGAAACAATTGTTGACTTTTAATTTAATAAATGCGATTAAACAAGCATATTGTTTTATTTTTTTACATTTTATCTCTACGTCGATTTCACGCCGATTACGCCGCCGCCGCCGCCCTTTTTACGACCAGACGCCGCCGCCGGTATTGTGTAAATCGGTACACATGTCTAATATGAATACGATTACATGTACTATGATATTATTACTCATATGAGTATTTATTAAAAGAAATGAACGTATCTATCATTATGTTGGTATTAGTACTTACCAGAAAGACATTCAGTTATTCACAGCAGATGGGTTTATAAAACCAAGTTGGATGGCAATGGATCTGTCACACGTTATAAAGCTAGACCGGTGATCAAAGGATATAAACAAGTTAAAGGCATAGACTACACTGAGGTATATGCTCCAGTAGTCCGTTATACGAGGGTGGATTGAAAAATTCTCGGCCTAACATAGATACATTCAATTCTGAAAATCAAATCTACCTACATTATTTAGTTCAATTCAGACTTCTTAATTGTGTGAAGTTTGAAACGTGTGCAATAACTAGTTTTGATTTTATAAACTTATTAACATAGCAATCGGACGTAATTTCCGCGAATGGAGCAAATCGAGCAGCGTGCCGTCATTAAAAACCTCCAAAAGAAGGGGCTATCATCAAAAGCCATCCATGATGATATGGTCAGTACATTAGGGGAATCTGCTCTGTCATATTCATTTGTCAAAAAATGGATAGCAGAATTCAAGCTTGGTAGAGAGAGTGTGAAAAATGAACCCCGCTCTGGAAGGCCTTCGACGTCCACTGCTGACGAAAATATTCAAAAAGTGCTTGATTTAATTATGGGAGACCGCAGATTAAAAATTAGAGAGATAGCCAAGATAATAGACATCTCTTATAAACGCACTCAAAACATCATTGTCACCAAGTTGGGTTTCCACAAGGTGTCTGCGAGGTGGGTTCCGCGTCTGCTTTCAGTCGAATAAAAAAGGACGCGATTGACTATTTCACGCGACTGTTTGGAGTTATTTGAAGCCGACGCAGATGAATTTTTTAATCGTTTTGTTACTATGGACGAAACATGGGTTCATTACTGTACACCGGAAATAAGACAACAATCAAAACAGTGGAGAAGACCTGGTTCACCACCCCCTAAAAAGACTAAGTCGATTTTGTCGGCTAATAAGTAATGGCTTCAATATTCTGGGACTCGAATGGTGTGATTATGATCGATTATTTTGAATGGGGTCAGACTATAAACTCCGATTACTACTGCATCTTACTGCGTCGTTTACGAGA
Organism: Calamotropha paludella; assembly: GCA_927399485.1. NCBI lineage: Eukaryota > Metazoa > Arthropoda > Insecta > Lepidoptera > Crambidae > Calamotropha > Calamotropha paludella. The sequence continues at coordinate 4,796,635 of OV656822.1, forward strand.
GGAAATTAAAGAAAAACGTCCAGGAATGATTAGAAAAAGAGTCCCGTTTCATCAAGATAATGCCCGTGGGCACAGGTCTGTGAAATCGATTGCTGAAATCAACAACTGTGGCTCTGAACTCTTACCGCATCCACCTTATTCACCTGATATGGCACCATCAGACTTCTTTCTCTTCCCCAGCCTAAAAAAGCACTTGGGAGGTCAACGATTTTCGACAAACGATGAGGTCAAAGCAGCAGTAGACGCATATTTTGACTCTAAGGAAGAATCTTTTTTTTTCAATGGTCTAAATGCTTGGAAGGGCAGGTGGCACAAGTGCATTGAACTTGATGGTTATTATGTAGAAAAATAAAAATATAATAGATTTTGTATGTGTTTGTTTTCTTGGTTAGGCCGAGTACTTTTCAATCCACCCTCGTACGTCCATAAGATACCTGATTAGTCTTGCTGCCAAATATAAGCTTAGAATACACCAAATAGACGCAGTTACGGCATTCTTACAGCGTGAAATTAAGGAAGAAATTTACATGTCCTTACTACCTGGCTATGGAGAGGAAAATAAAGTATGCAGACCGAACAAGTCAATATATGGACTTAAACAGGCCAGCAGACAGTTGGCCTGTTTAAGTTGAATAAAAATTATATGTTTTTCATAGCAGTGTATGAAGATGATCTGCTCTGCTTCTTTAATAATGAGGAAACCTCAGAGAAGATAAAAGGAAGATTAAAAGAAAAAATCTATATGAAGGACTTAAGAAGAGCTAAACGTTGCATTGGTTTTAGAATTTAAAAAAATGAAGATGAAATCTCTGATATCATTCTATTTACATAAAAATGATAATCACACGATTATTATTTATGAATGACTGTAAGCTGGTGTGGACACATGCTGATGCTAATGTTAAACTGAAGAAGGCTTCAAATCAACAAGAAATTTTAAGGAACATTCCATATCAAGAAATTGTCGGCTGTTTATTGTACTTATCACAGGGTACTCGACCAGACATTACCTATGTGGTAAATTCTTAAACCTACAAACGAACATTGGGTGGCTCTGAAATGACTTATGAGACACTTGAAAGCTACTGATGAAAAAATATCAGGCTATTGCGATTCAGACTGAGCAAATGATACTGAAGACAAGAGATCATGCACAGGCTACATATTTTTATTTCAGGGTGCTGCAATAAGCTGGAACTCTAAGAAACAGCAGACCATAGCCCTCTTTACAGTGAGGCTGAATATATGGCTCTAACGTCGACCGTTCAGGAAGCACTTTGGCTGAAACAGCTGACAGACGAATTTCAACCTGAAGTTAAGTTACACCTATCACTCTTTACTGCGATAATCAGAGTGCGATTAGTTTTTCAGGAAATGCTGTCTACCACGCGTGCAGTAAACAGATAGATGTCCGCTACCACTTCGTGCGCGAGAAGATAGCTACCTAACTGATCATCCTTCAATAAAAATGCACTGGAGACATGGTGGCCGATATTTTGGCAAAAGGACTTCATCGACCTATACATGAAAACTTCACCTCATCAATGGGCTTAACTTTGAAGCGTCTTCAGGAGAGGATGTTGAGAATTATGAACGTCACCGCTAATGCATATAACTGCCGCCTATAGCGGAGAGGCACCACTTCCGCTACCTAAACCTGTCTATCATATATTGTGCGCTGTCATGCTCATTTGCCGTGTCACCGCGTGTAGTTTTCTTTTATAAATATATTATTACAATTAAGATTGTCCAAGCTTTTATTTCATGAGTTCCAATTTCAAATACTAGCGTGCGCATAAAAGATGGTCCTACTATTTCTTCGAATATTTCGAGAGTCAAAATGGTTTCTTTTTAAATAGGAATCTAAATTATTGTCGTTCGGTTTGGAACCTGAAACACCAGTCCCTCCGAGTCATTTGGAATAATCAATTGAATCGGGATTCCTAGGATACAGCCCACACATGCTTTGAAACCATTGATTATAATTGATTGATTGATATGTTTTTCTAAAATCGACTTTTGTTTACGTCTTTGTTAAGTTCTTACCAAAACTCCTTTTTCCCCCCACGCATTTTTCGTTGGTTTAAATGCAGATACATCGGCAGGTTGCACTATCTGAGTAGAATTTGGATATAATTCCATCAAAATTATCCCTCTTTCTTTACAAGTCTCACTCAATTCATAATTTAGATGACTCTTGTGTCCATCAAACAAAAGGATTATTGGAAATTGAATCTTCTTCTCGATTAAATGAGGATTACAGAACGTTAAAAATATATTGGAAGAAGAAATCTTTATTTATTCACCCATTATCCGATAATCCAAGACCTCAATAGGGTATTTGACAGATTTTCGTAAGGTACTTCAAAATGTTCTAAAGTCGCTAGAGATATGCTTGAAAAATCTTTCTCTTATATTAAGAGCCATTTTAATAACAAAAAGATAGTTTTAATAACTACATTTTGTATTTCCCGCTGAAACGCTAGGTCACGTGACAAATCAAAGGCGTGACGTCATCATGTAATAGTCTTTATGTAAACAATACGTGAGAGATTAGTTTTTCGTTCATGATTCTTTATAAAATGGCTTCAAAGTCCTATAGAATATGTGCCGTTCCTTTGTGTGAAAATACGAGTATCAAAAACCCTTCTAAATTACACTAGTTTTCAAAATTTTACTTTTTATTTATACCCCGAACCGAATGTATGTCAATATGTTAATCTACCTTCCCTAAACCTAAAAGTGTTAGCAGAAATATTTTATCACGTCGGAATTTTTTTCTGCCGTCAATTGTTTTTTTTAACTACCCGACGTGGTGGTGATATTTTATTGTTTATTCGTTCGCTTCAAACGACAGTTACTTTGCTTTGGATTGATTTAAAATGGCTAGCAGAAAGTGCAAACAAAGTTCTGACCGTTTTTGTTATGTTTGTGGACAGTTTATATTTTCAAAAAAGAGAAGACCTATTGTAGATTCGTTAAAAACTGCATATCTTCATTATTTTGGATTTCCTGTTGCAAATCAAGATAAAAAGTGGGTGCCTCACGTGTTTTGCGAAAGCTGTAGAATCATCTTACTCCACTGGAGTCATCAGGAGAAAAAGTTTACCTTCCATTTGGTTCGCCAATGCTATGGAGAGAACCTAGTAATCATGAAAATGATTGTTACTTTTGTGTTACGAAGACATTGGGATATAACAAAAAAAATAAGGCAAGTATTATGTATGCCGATGTTCCGTCTGTTACTAAGCCGATTTTACATTCAAAAGATCTACCCCATCCAGTTTGTCCCGGTAGTTCGAGTGCAAATATATTAGATGACAATAACAGTAATGTTGAATTCAAGTCGATTTCTAGTGATTCTGACGAATTTTCACCTCAAGAAAACACTCCACATTTAATTAATCAGGCCGAATTAAATGATCTTATACGAGATTTACAGTTATCAAGATCTAAAGCAGAGCTTCTTGGCTCCCGCTTACAACAATGAAACTTGTTACTACCAGACACAAAAGTTACGTTTTTCAGAAACAGAAGCAAAGTTTAATCAGAAAGAGAAGGTGAATATTGTTATTGCACAGATATCCCGGGACTTTTCGAAGCAATGAATCAAAACTATGATAAAACAGAGTGGCGCCTATTCATAGATTCTTCGAAACATAGTCTCAAAGCTGTTTTATTACATAACGGAAATATGCGTACTTTGATTAATTTAATAAAGTATAAAGAACATTAATGGAAAGTGTGCGGCGACCTCAAAGTCATCGGTATGTTAGTGGGATTGCAGGGTGGTTACACGAAGTACTGTTGTTTCCTTTGTTTGTGGGACAGTAGAGCGAAACAACGTCATTATGTAAGGAAAGAATGGCCTGTTCGAAATGAGTATATTCCGGGCAAAATGAACATTAATCACGAGCTGTTGGTCGATCCAAATAACGTCACTTTACCCCCTTTACACATCAAACTGGGGCTCATGAAAAACTTTGCAAAGGCGCTTGACAAAAACAGTGATGCTTTCCGGTATTTGCAAAAAATATTTCCAAACATTACAGAGGGAAAACTAAAGGAGGGTATATTTTTTGGTCCACAAATCCGTAAAATTATGAAAGATTCTCAGTTTGAAAACCTTTTATCGGTTAAAGAAAAGTCTGCTTGGAACTCATTTAAAATGCTTGTAGAAAATTTTTTGGGAAATAAAAAAAGTGAAAATTATGAAGAAATTGTTAACAATTTATTGAAAAACTTTCATGATATGAGAGTAAACATGTCCTTAAAGATTCACTTTCTACACTCTCATCTGAATTTTTTTCCTGAAAACTTAGGAAGTATGAGAGACGAACAGGGTGAACGTTTCTACCAAGATTTAAGGACTTTCGAAGAACGACATCAAGGATTTCGGGATGAAAATATGTTAGGGGATTACTGTTGGTCTATCATAAGAGAAACTGATTCAAATAACTATAAAAAGAAAGCAAAAATTAGTCATTTTTAATTTATTTTTGTATTAATCTTAAAATTTTTGTATTTCCCTTCAAGAAAATAAATATTTTTTAAACCAGACGTGACAGAATTTTTTTATTATTTTTTCTGGATAGTTCTACCTGAACACAAAATAAAATAACAACTTTCAGCTGGGGTATGAAAACCGTGTAAACTAGTGTTATTTATCCACGTGCCACAATCGCAAAATCTTCGTGTAAAGTGGCTGCAGTTAACACGACGTGATCCGACAAGTGTATCACCCAAATCTTCAATTTATTTTTGCGAGGATCATTTTGATGTAAGTAGTATATATTATATATCTATAAATATTTATTTATTATTATTATTATTATTATTATTATATATAGTATATATCTATAAATATTGATAATTTACGTTTGATAAAACTGTAGCTACTTAAACTAGTAAAATTTTGAGGTTAAAGCAAAGTTGTTTATTTATATTAGACAATGACATGACAAGACATTATTTATTACATCGTGACGTCACGTACTCTGATTGGTCGTTGAGACGTTTCGTCTAAATGACGCACAGATTCAAAAACTCTAATTTTTATTTAGGAAAATAAAATATTTAATATTTTTTATTTGTAATTTAAGTCAAATATTATTAATTAGGACCTTAAATTCTATAGTGTTCAATACAATACTTATTTATTTGTTAACTATGTCAAATACCCTATTAAACCGAACCTTTTTAACGGATATATTATCATAGGTGGTGTTTACCATTCGCGGAAAAAGTGAACAGTACTGTCAAGCAAGTTTTGGCTTGCGCATGATTTACTTCATAACCATTTGAGGCTCCTTTTTTTGGCCTTAAAAGCCAAAACTTTAGAATTTTTAGGACAAAGTTGGAATTTTGTCTCGTCGCCATTATAAACTCTAGAGAGATCATTTAAAATATCCCTCATATTATTTTTTTCCAGGTATTGTTCAATTTGTCTGAACCACTGTCTTATATTGTCTTCTGACACATTGGCACTTGCAGCAGTGACTGCTTCAGAAATTCTTATGGCTATTTCTGGGTGACGGTTTAAGAAAAGGCGGTACCATCCGTCACCCGGTGTATTATCAGAAAAAGGGGTTATCCTTGTTTTTTTTTTTGTAAAAATTGCTGTACGCTCAGTAAAATATCACCTTTTCTTTTAGGGAACTCCTTTCTGCCGCACGTGATGATCCACTCTTCAAGGATAGTCTCTTCTTGTTTTGTTAAAATAGTTTTAGGCCCGGCTTAGCTTTAACAAATTTTGAACTTAACCGAAACTGTAACGTTGGTCGAGGTATGCCGAACTTTCTTGCTGCTGTTTTTTAGGCATGCCATTTTGTACAGCTTCAATAGCGTTTTTAATGTCTTTCTCGGTACATTTTTTGAATATGTACTTTCAGTATGCTTATGCATGTTTTTTAAATCTGAAATAAGCAATTTAAGCGATTTAGCTACAATTAATTTTAATGTGAAACAGCCTCAAATTTAAAACACCAGTTATTGACATTGCAAATATATCAATAATAAGCACACTGCTAATAATCTTAATGGTGGACACACGAACAAAAGTAATACACATACAATAGCACTAGCCAAAAGTACAATGATTGGCAGTGCCAAAAATTGTAAAGAAGCAAGCTAAACCATTTACAAAAACTGCAATGTGAAAATATTCTGAAATCTGCTTTATTAGGGTGTTAAAATGTAGTTGACAAAATAAAATCTAACCTAATAATTGGCAGAAGTACCAAATAATTGTTTTGACGTAAGCTTTTTAACTAGTAAAAATAAAGGGAAACATATCTAAAACAGGAATACCTATAATTTGTCATTTTATTAATTAAGACACTTCGCACGTCTAAGTAAATCAAAATCACAAGAAAACAACCTATTATACTCACCTCTTCCTTGTTGAATCTGTTAAATTTCGCACGAAAAAACAACATGGCTTGCAGGAGTCTTTTTTTTAATACTGTGTTGCCATTTTAATACGGTAGACAACGGTACAGTAAAATAATTAAAGTGTTGCAAGGGCAGATTTAAAGAAAAATCTGAATGGTGCGTTTTATTCATGACAACTCTTAATATTTGCGATTAAAAGTGAAAGTACCAATGACTGTGGGAGTGCCAAAATTAGTACAGCTTACCCTATGAATACTTGCAGTTAAGTTATTTTGAAATACCCATCATCTATAATTATTTAATAACTTTTATTTTATTACCTGTTCTTCACTTACTCCTTTTCTCACATATAATAATTAATAGGAAGTGATAAGTATTACATTGTGGATTGGATAGCAAAAATTACCTTTTGAGTATACCTGGCTATACTTTCAGCCACCAGCTTGGTTGCTTCTGCCATTTTTAATGCTGCCTTTGCCCGTATCTGTTCTATTCTTAAACGAGACTCAACCAATACACTTCTACCAGCTGAAAGAAATGTCAAATATAAAACGGATAAATAATACCTAAATCTAGGTATTTAAACAGTGTTTGTACCTACACACTGTACTTACATTGTGCTGGTGGCTATAATCTGGGCTGGCGTAAGGCACGCTCTGTTCTTGTCTGCCTTCTGACTATCCGTCTAGCTTGAACTGAAAATAAACTTTCTTTTTAAATGGATCAAATTTTACAAAGAGAAATAGTACAACTAAACAACATATAGAACTAGATGATAACCTGAATTGTGACGTTTTGGAGTTCCAGAAAAGCTCTGGGTTGGGGGTGTATGTCCAAAATTGTCCAGGGTGTCGGAGACTGTAGAATTTCACGCTCTGGTATTCCATCATTTCTTTAATTAATTAATTAATTTCTTTTTCTTACACTATTCATGTGTAGCATCATCTCTGCCAGCCTGTTGCTCAATGATAGGTTCTATTACACCATCACCCTAAATAAAGATAAATAAAACATATGAAAATAAGAACACCATTGATAATTATAGCTTTATTAAATATTAATAAATCTGTGCACTAGGTAGGAACTAAAAACAATTATACTTACAGCATTACAATAGAATTGGTCTTGCCTAACATTTGGCATCGGCCCAACATCTCTACCTATAATGTTAGATACCCATTCCTCAAGTGGCGTTAACATAGGTGCACTACTAAGCCCACCACCAGTAGCATTTTGATAAGCATTTATTGCTACCAACTTCGAGCGCACCTTAAACTTGTGATCATTTCACACCTGAAAAGATTTTTTTATATGTTATTTTTTCATTTATTCGTAGGTATACTTACAGCTAGACATTAAAAACATTTAATCAAATAACACTTATTAATAATGGACATATATGTAAGCCTTTACAAGTATACACGGCTTCTTAAACAAAAATATATATTACTAAGACATAATACTAAAAAATTGCACAAAATGAAATTAAATGTTATTCTAATAATTTTATAAATATTTCTATATATATAGAAATAGTTAAGTGGGACAAACTAATGACATTAGTTAGCATCAAGCAATTTCATCAAAGTGGATTTAAACTTGTTCTTTGAAACATTAAAAAAGGATAAGAATTAAACAAAATGTTTGTTGTCACTAATCACTTTCTCAATTATAGAATAGTCCTTTCTGATAATGAAAGGTTCAATGGAAGATATCCAACTATAACTGAGTAATTGAATGCTGTTATTTTGAAAATACCATTATAATTTATGTTTATACAGGGTGTTCGGAAGAAAGTTCAACATACGAAAATGGGGTGAGGTGGTCTGTTAACTAGCCCAAAAGATTTTACCTAGGTCTAAAGATCTTTTTTTTTTTCTGGAATTTTTCACATTTGTATCTATTTTTTTAGGCCAGACCTATTTTTTTTTTCTTCAAAAGTATTTGTTATCACTATGGATGAATTTGAAGATTTTGAGATTACGCATGATATCCTAACACAAATTGACAACATAGGAAACGATCTTCTCGACAAAACTTTAAACCTAAGTATCAGTGATTATGAAGAAAATATTTCATCCCCCCGTATGAACAAAAGGCGTTGGCGGATCATGTCTACAAGTGAGGGTAGTGAAGCCGAAATTATAGCCGCAATCCAGGATTTACAAGCTACTTCATCGTCTAAGTGGCCCGATCCCAAAGGTAATCAGCGGAATATAATTCCCTTTACTGAATGTTATGGCATGCCGGTTTCTATTCGCAATTCGATTCAAATTCGATTAATCTCCAGCAGATTTTTATGCACTTTTGGTGACGGATAGCCTTTTACAAGAAATCCTTGAAGGTACTAATGCTTTCGCAATAACTAAGATAAGTAACACTGCTGAAGCTTCGAAAAATGCACGAATTCGCTTATGGTGTGAAACGAATCTTTCTGAGATGAAACATTTTTTCAGCTTGATTTTGTACATGGGTTCGGTAAAGTTTCCGAAACTTGCTGATTTTGGTCCACGGATGAAATTTTCAAAATTTTCCTCGATAATAATGTTTGAAATAGGTTTGAGCTGCTCTTACAAATGATCCAGTTTTCCCAAGATGACAATAATAACAAATCAGACCGATATGCTGAATATCAATTTCAAAAGAAATTTTATTCCCAGTCAAGACATAGGCGTTGATGAAAATATGGTTCCGTTTCGAGGACGCTTGCTATTTCGCCAGTATAATAAGCAAAAAAGTCATAAGTACGGGATCAAACTCTTCAAACTGTGTACCCTACCTGGTAATACATTTAAAATAAATATATATGCTGGTAAACAAAACGAATAAGTGAATGTCACGCCTCAAAGAGTTGTAATGAACCTTATCATATATTATATTTTTCCCACAATCACACCAATTAGCCTAGCCCAAAGTAAGCACCTTAAGGCTTGTGTTATGGATACTAGGGTAATGGATAGACATACTTATACGATACATAGATATGTAGTATTCATAGAAATATATATAAATACCCATGACTCAGGTACAAATGCTCGTATTCATCATACAAACATCTGCCCCTTCCGGGATTCGAACCCAGGACCGTCGGCGCGAAAGGTACGATCGCTACCGTTGCACCAAACGATCGTCAAAAATATTTAAATAAGTAAGCCCTTTGCCAGGACTTAGTTATAAAGGATATTCGTTATTAGCCAGAGAGCTCCTGGAAAATAAAACATCTAATTGGAACTTTACGAAAAAATAAGAAGCATTTTCCTAAGGTTGTCGTTTCTACGAAGCTGAAAAAGGGCCAGTTTATAGCGAAAGAAAGTGAAGATGGGATAACTATTTTACGATGGAAAGATAAACGAGATGTGTTGGTACTTTCCACAAAACATTCAACACGTTTTGTTTCTGTTACCAAAAATAATAAAACCACAATGAAACCGGCTATTGTTGGAAATTATAACAAGGCAAAAGGAGCAGAGGATTTAACTGATCAAATGGCAGCATATCAAACTCTATTAAGGAAGTCCCTAAAATGGTATAAAAAATATCATTTTGAATGTCGCAGTAGGGTATTGACGTCTGCAAGTTTGGCACTGCTTATATTTACTTCGTTTATGAGAATAACCCTTAATGCAAATTCATTCATGAAGACACCAAGTTTCATCACACTTGTGGATACACCAATATAAGTTTTATAATGTATTTCACCGCGCAATAAAAATCTATGTCGATTATTTTTAACTCTTTTGAGATAGTATCTTTTACAATTTGCAAACTTAAAGTAGTACTGTGTAGAAGATTTCATCACATTTTGTCCATATGACCTGAAATCTTTCACCTGAAACAAATAAATCATAACTTAGTATAGGAAAGAAAAACTTGAAAAAAAAACTATAGGAACGTGAAAAGTCGTCGGAAGAACTTACTTGTCAGTCATATCCCAATTTAAGTACTTTTCCATGATTTGCGTAAATATCAAGATATTCTGATGGCTGTATAATTGTTTCTTTGTTTTTAATTTCCTTCGTAATGTGTCTGTTATATATGTAAGTGGGTATTCGTAGAATACAGCGGGCTGCGCCCCGCCGATGTCAATGTCAATAAATCAGTATGCAACTAACTAGCTTGTGTGATTGACCCGTACGCCCTACGCGCGATATACAACACGTGGCGACGAGGATAACCTTTTTTCAAATTATTTTCATTTAAAATGTCGACGGGAGTGTCATTCGGCGTACTATCCACTTTTGACCATCTTTCTAATGAGTGGAGTAGTTATAAATCGCGGTTAAATCAGTGGTTCATAGCTAACGACATAACAAATGTAACCGACAAGTTGTCAGTCAAGCGACGGGCGATATTATTGAGCGCGTTGAGTGAATCTACGTTTAAGCTAGCGAGTGACCTGGCGTTACCGAAAAAAGTAGAAGAGTTACGTTATGAGGAGATACTAATTCTTCTCGACAACCACTTTACACCGAAAGGGTTCGGGTTTGCCGAAAAGTCAACCTTCTATTCCGCAACGCAAATACCAGGTGAAAGTCATACTCAGTGGGCGGCTAGGCTAAGAGGATTAGCAGCACATTGCGGGTTTAAAAATTTGGAAGAGGTGGTCACGAGCGGGACAAGCTGTTTGCGCAGGATCAGCGGGAGCTGACTCTGGCGAAGGCGATCGATCTGGCAGAGAGCGTGCGCTGTGCGCGCCAGGCCTCATCGCTGGTAGCGGCGAACGGCGCAAGCGGCGCCAGAACGTCTGCGGCTAACAACGTGTTCACTATCTCCAAATAAAGTGCAGTGCGTGCGGTTATTCCAATCATAAGTTCAGTCAGTGTCGTTTTAAAAATTATAAGTGCAAAAAGTGTAACACGAAGGGTCACCTCCGTAAAATGTGTACATCTGAGGGTAAAGTGAAATACGTGGATGAGGGAGATGACGGTGAGTCTTTTTACAATATTCGATGTGTGCAAGGAAAACCGATGACAGAGAGCGTAGTGATCAGTGGTCTGGTTTTGGAGTTACCGGGTCGGCGTCATTTCAGAGAAAATGTATTTAAATAATTTTAGTACGGTACCATTGTCATTTACGCATAAAAATTATTTGGTTATACAGGTGCAAATATAGGAATATTAGGAACTGTGTTTTTACCTATAACATATAACGAAAGTACATATGCGCTGCAATTATACGTGGTGCGCGACGGTGGACCGCCGCTGCTGGGCCGCGATTTTATTCGTCTATTTAATCTTGAGTTTGCGCCCGCGAACTCGGCCACTGCGGACACGGGTCGCGTCGTGAATGCCCTTTACACTAATGACCGAGAGCTATGTGATAATGATACCTTCATATCAAAAATTATTTCGAGGTTCCCAAAAGTTTTCTCAAGCGAATTAGGGGCATTTAACAAATACACCGTCGATTTACACATAAAACCAGATGCAAAACCGGTTTTCTTCAAAGTGAGACCGGTGCCGTACGCTTTAAGAGAAAAGATCGATAAAGAGTTAGATCGCTTATTGTAATTGGGAGTATTGGAACCGGTTGAACATTCGGAGTACGCATCTCCGATCGTACCAGCTTTGAAGAAGGACGGCAGCATCCGTCTGTGTGCGGACTACTCCGTAACTATAAATAAACAATTAATAGTAGATCAGTATCCCTTGCCCACAGTGAACGATTTACTATCCAAACTTCACGGAGGCGTTCAGTTCAGTAAAATTGATTTATCTATGGCGTATAATCAGTGTATTTTAAGTGAGTCATCGCAAAAGCTTACATGTATAAACACGCACCGCGGTCTTTTTAAATTCACGCGCTTAGTGTTCGGTCTCTCGTTTGCACCTGCTATCTTCCAAAGAGCAATGGAATGTCTTCTCGCGGACATAGATGGCATTATTTTCCTGTAGGACGATATTTTAGTTACAGGATCGAAAGAACAACATAAGCAAAGATTAATAGCGGCCCGTGTTGAAATATTTTTCAGAAATACTATGAAACGTTCCGAAATACTCCGAAAAATTTCTGATTTACTCCGAAAAAATCAGAAAATTTCTTATAATGATACGAAATATTCAGAATCTTTCTCAAATTTGAAACATGTTTTTTTAGAAAGTTTCGGGAAGAAGAAGAGTAAATCGGAAGAAAAATTTTTTGTATTTTTGAAACTTTCTGATAATTTCAGACTAAATTTGAGAAAATGGGAAAATTCGGTTTGATGAATTTTTTAACAATTCAAAGAGTGTTATAATAAAGCTAGGATAAAACATGACTAAGTTTGAATATTTCAAGAAGGTTTCTGAGAGTTTCAGAGAAACTTTATTCGCTAAGAAAATGTCTCTCACTTTTTAGAGAATTTCAGAGAGTCTCAGATTAAATTTGAAGCGTAAGTTTTGAGAGTTCCTGAGCTTTTCAGAGTGTTTTAGAATAAAACTAGGATAAAACATGACTGAATTTGAATATTTCAAGAAGATTTCAGTGAGTTTCAGAGAAACTTTATTTACTAAGAAGATGTGTTTCAGTTTTTAGAGAATTTCAGAGTCTTGAACTAAAATGGAGTTAATTAGAAGTCATATTTAGGAAGTTTCCGAGTATTTCAGAGAGTTCCTGAGCATTTTAGTAAGGTAATAAATAAGGGAGAATAGAACATGATTAATTGTGAATAATACAAGATTTTTGAGTTTAGAGGATTTTTTTATTAGAAAGCTGTATTTAAGTTTTTAAAATTTTTGAAATATACAGACTAAATTTAAGTGAATTTAACAAGTAGGTTTCAGAAAATTCTAAGCATTTTTAAAATTGTATAAATAAACTAGAGTACAAGAACACTAATTTTTGAATGATTTATGAAGATTTTACGTTGCTTACAAAAAAACAAAATTAATAAAAAAAACGTGTTTCCATTTTTAACGAATTCTTTAATGACCTCGAATTGCGCATTTATTATGTAGCTTTTGAAAATTACAAAATGATAATTTTTACATCATTCACATAAACAATTATTTTCTAAATTTGCATTACAATATTTTTGTTACAAATAAATATTGCAACCTAATGACATTGTGTTTGGCGATTAAGTGTTAACTTTAAAAAATATATATATTAGTTTTAGATTATTAAAAAATTATACTTTTAGTATTAATTATAGTATTAATTAATTATTTTTTTTTACTTAGGAAAACATACATGTTTTAATGTTAACATGAAACAGTATTAAACCTTAAGAAACTTTAAAATGAAATGATTAATCTCTAAAAACTTAACAAGCCCGAGTTTCTAACATGTTAGAAACTATTTAGTTTCTAAAAATGAATAATTCAATCTTATTTTTGATTTTCATCGTTCAATTTTTTTTTAGCTTCCCGTTTTACTGTCTTTTCGGCTGATCCAATAGCTCGTCCCAGATACGCATTAAGTTTTTTTTTCTCGAGAGTGTATGTAATCCTATCGCATTTACGGTCTTTTAAAAAATTATTATAGTGTTTGTTAAGTACTGCTACTGTATCTTCTTCTAATACCGGACGCTTTCGCTTTCCCGCAATTTGTTTTACACATCGGTTTGCCAAAACTTCATGTCCCCAAATTGCGTAAGCCATGGTGGAAACGAATTTTGCCGCTTCAAGTTGATCGTTTGCTGCATCATACGCACTTTCTTTGATCCAGACTCCGTCTCCCAAATGAATTTTCTTATTCCGTACGGTACCGACTGGAATATTTTCTTCTACAGCAGGAAGAATATTAAAGGTTGAGCTGTTGCATAGTATTGATCTTGAGCTTCCCGGTACAGGATCTATGACTAGCAGCGGTGAACCTTTTTCCAAAGTTGGTAGAGATTCAATATCATCATTATTCTGAAAAATCAGACTCATTACAGATATTGAAATCGAAAATTTTGATAATATATCAATACATTTGTTTCATAAAAGGCTACTTACATGATCATTGCTCACATGTTCTTCAACTCGAGCCTTTTGATGTGTCGCTAAAATAGCTTCAGCCCTTTGCTTCTTAGCATTTGTTAATAAATATAAAAATAATGTTAATGATAATTATTGTTATTGAATCAACAAAAATTTTCTTGAACTAAGATATTCTTTTTCTGTGTGTAGAGAAAACTATTCATTTATTCATAGAGAAATAAAAAGGGGCCACGAAAAGTTATGTAGAAAAATTATTCGTTATTTTATTATATTTCACTGCACTATATTGTTTTAGTTTTTTTCTATTTTTTTTTTTTAAATAAATGGAAAAAGAAAATTGTTACCGTAGAAAGAATTTTGTTACCAATTCATTGTTTTTTTGTTTTGTTTTCCCTTCTCCATTTTCTCATAAACAAGTCAATGACTTACAATGATAGATAATCGAACATTGAGTATTCAATAAAAAACCAGCTTATAATCAATAAAATTATAGTAATATTGTAGGTTTTAATTCGAGATTGTTGAGGGATAGTTATGGAGAAATTTAAATTAATCTTTTAATTACATTATAAAATAATTGAAACAGAAATCTATATTATTTCTTATTAAGATACCGAAAAATTTCTTTTAAAAAAATACCTTTCTTTGCACCTTTGCTACTTCTCCATTATCTTCATCACTTGTCACTCCATTATTGGTATTTTGATCTTCATTTTCAGTATTTTTATCTTTTTTAATTTCAGTTTCACAAACTACACCTTCATCTCTTTCATTGCCAATCATCCCATCGGGATCGAAAACGTCATCTGCTATATTAATGTAATTAAGTTTTGGATCTGGAATCCTTTTGATATTAATTTTTGTTTGAAGCTCCTTTTCGGTCGCTAAAAAACCATGCATTCAAGCATTATTAAATCTTAATATTTTTTTTGTTTAATGAATGAGTTTAAAGACAAAAAGATTATTAATAACAGTATTATTACTGATATGAAAATTAATTTTATTATATATTTTTTTAATTGATTGAAAAATCTCTTTTCGAATCATTATTGGTTAAACAATTATATTTTTAAGTTGAGTTTATATTTTATTTGAAATGTTTTGTAATATGTTGTTTTCTTGTAAAAAAAACTGTAACAAGTAACTCAATAATAAATAAAATTTTATTTGAAATAAACTAAAATAGATCTTTGGTCTAATAACCTTGACCTTTGTTTTCGATTGTAATGTACGTTTTCTACGTAAAAGTTTTTCTTAAACTACATATTCATTTCTAAGAACAGCTAAATATCAACAAATATAGCAGTACACGTTTTGTAAAAATGAAAACAACTTTTGTTACTTGTATTACTATCAAAAATAAATATTTTTGAAGGAGATATCTTTTGATCGAATAAGAACATAAGATAAACCATGGAAATTAATTATTATTATTAACAACATTTAAGCCCAGCAATATATTTAACGTGTATATATATAGATATTTATAACTAAAAAATCACAGCCAAAGCACCCACAACTGTAAAAAATATATTAAAAAATAACTTCATTTTCTTACCTCCAACTGCCAATATTACACAAGATTTTTTTAATGAATTTTCTTGTAATGTAAAAACATCTTTATTTGATGTCTTTGAAATATTAATGTCAAAATCCATCAAATTAACAGTGTTTACAATTTTTTTTTCTGAAGTTTTAAGTAACTTAATGTACGCGAACTGCATTGTCACAAAACAATTGTTATAATTACGAATTGTTATTACGAATTACGAAATTGAATTGTACGATTGCACCAACCAACGTATGTAAAATAGTGATGCGACTCGAGTCCAATTTTAATCGAGTGACTCGAGTGACATCTGAAAAAAACGTATTCGAGTGAAAAATTTGTAGACTCAAGTTAACTCGGACTCGAGTCTACTCGGAATTACACTCGGACCGAGTCACTCGCTCACCACTTGCCTAGACAAACAAGTTTCAACCTGCGGTTCAGTGAATTAATGAAACCTGTTTGTCAACGCTGTGCGGAGTACTTAACGACGAGTTGAGTGTGCTAAAGAGTGCGTGTTTGTTGTTATTTGTTTTGGTAAATAAAGTTTAATAGTGTGTTACAATATTCGACACTTAGCAAAGTGCAAGCAGGCGCCGACCCGATGCAGACCCGTGTCCAGCAACGTGATGTCGCGGCGGCGTACGTGACCCTTTCCGCTGACGGCGCGGTTTACGCCGTTGCCACATTATTTTTACCATATTTATCGTCCATTCTGATTCTAATATCGGTCAGGCATAGTTTGTATTTTATATTGTAATTTCAGTTTTAATTAAATATATTAAAATAATTTTGGTTTTTTTTGGAGCCTCCGGTTGTGACCTTCGTAATTGGCGCAGTCGGTAGGATACTCGAGGCATCTCAAAGTAGTTTGGATAGGGATTTTCTCACATCGAAATCCATATTCGCGAGTGATCGGTTGTCCGAGTATCCTGAAAACGAACCTGAAGTCCCGGCTGGAGAAAAATCAAGACATCGATTTATCCAGAGGTACCAGAATGCAGTTAATGTGAGTACACAAAAATCATTTCTGTGTTGCTTTCCTTTCTCCTTTAAGTAATTTTAATTTGCAATCATTTTTTATCCAAGGCAAACTACCCCTAAAGGGCCTGTGCGTGGTAGGGAGGCCCGTAGATTAGATTTAGATGCGAATAGAGATTTTAGTGATTTAAATAATACATTTGAGACTATTTCGGAGTCATCGAAATCTTCTAGTCCAGGGCCGTTTCACAAAATGGCGGACGTAGATACTATCTTCAAGGCCTTACGCCTAGTCCCCGAATTCGATGGAAATCCACATATCTTGCCTAGATTTATTAATCTTTGTGATCAGATTGTCGATGAATATATTGAACAGAATCCGGGTAACGAATTAGCTAAGCTTTGTCTTATCAACGGAATTTTAAATAAAATTACTGGACCAGCCGCACGAATTATAAATTCGAACGGCATATCAGAGAATTGGGATTGCATTAAAACCGCACTAGTTAATAATTTTTCTGATTAAAGGGACGAGACCGCCCTTTATAATGACCTTATCTTAGCCACACAGGGTAACAGTTCGTCGCAGGAATTTTATGATCGTTGTGTAAACCTGTTCAGCACTATCATGACATATGTTAGACTCCACGAAAATATTCCGACTACTATCGAGGCGAAACGTACTTTGTACAAAAAGTTAACGATGCAGGCATTTGTTCGCGGGTTAAAGGAACCATTAGGATCGCGTATACGATGCATGCGTCCTGATAGTGTTGAAAAAGCGTTGGAATTTGTGCAGGAAGAACTGAATGTCATGTACCTTCAGAACCGCGTTGAACCAGCTGCTGATAAAAAGCAGCACTTATCACCGAAGCCTTTACCAATGCCTACATTTTCTATGCCTACATTTAAACCGTTCAATTTTCCTGCACAACAACCACCTAGAACTAACTGGCAGCCACCCCAACCTATGTGGAAACCTTATATGCAACACATTCAACCAGCTCATTATAGACCCCCAGGGATGCCCACACGTACGCAACAAATATTTAGGGCACCCCCACCAAATTATAAAGCGTTCCAGAATCAATTCCAGATGCCACCCAGGAACGATTCCCAAAATCAAGGCCCTAAGCCTATGAGTGGTGTTAGCCACTATGTAGTTAAAGACAGACCTTCATTTGGGCAGCCCTCTAGTCATGATTGGCGAAGGCATGGCAACCCTCCGCCATCTAATTACTTTAAAACCAGGGAAATGAACATCAATGAGATCGCGCCCTATAATGATTTTTACTACCCCGAATATTATAATTATAATGAGCCGGATGAATATTACTACAATGATTTTTATAATATTGAACCTTGCTATGTTACTAACGAGAATTATGAATATGATGGATGTAGCGACGTTCAAGTGAATAATTTAGATGATCCTGAACCTTCAACTAGTTCCGCTTCTGCTCCGGATTTTCGGCAGCGCAGGCAATCAGACAAGTCAAAATAGAAGTAAACTTACAGTGTCAAAGGCAGCTTCCCTATATACAGATATCTCAACCACCCTTGCGATTTTTAATTGACACAGGCGCGAACCAATCCTTTGTGAGCCCGGATGCTGTAGAAAAATTTTATAATGGTGTGCCCTTGAATTTCGATCCGTTTGAAGTCACCAATGTCCATGCTACGACCAGAGATAATTATTCTATAACTATTCCGTGTTTTCAGGAGTTTCAGGAATCAGAACCAACTAAATTATTCGTTTATAAATTTCATAAGTTTTTTGATGGGTTAATTGGGTTAGATTTATTAGAGAAATGGGAAGCTAGATAAAATTAAAAAAGATAAGTTATTGATTACACGCAATTCGTCTAATCCAATTCATATGTATAATTCTTGTAACGTTAACTTATACAAGGACGTCATACCAGCTAATTCTAAAAAGTTAGTTAGGCTACCTATCAATTTGAGTGACGGAGACGCGTTTGTCGACGAGCAAATAATATCTAATTGCGTCATTAATGAGTGTCTTACTACTGTAAAAAATAATCGCGGACTTATAGAAGTAACTAACCCTACCTCACATGATTTAATATTTAGTATGGACCGTGCCGTTTCCGCAGAATCTTATAATATAGAGTGCACTCGCACTAAACAACCTAGCCCACGTGCACAAGAAGTTCTTTCGCGATTGCGTACAGATCATCTTAACCCCGAGGAACGCGCTAATTTAGAAACTTTATGCGAAAAATATTCCGACGTATTTTATCTCGATGGCGAATGTTTAACGTTCACAAATAAGATCAAACACCGAATAAGAACTAACGACGAAATCCCGGTATACACTAAAAGTTACCGTTACCCTTACGTACACCGAGACGAAGTTAGAGATCAGATCAGTAAGATGCTTAGTCAAGGTATTATTAGACCATCCGAATCTGCCTGGAGCTCGCCCATCTGGATAGTTCCAAAGAAAGCGGATGCTTCAGGAAAGACGAAATGGCGGTAAGTCGTAGATTTCCGTAAGGTTAACGAAAAAACTTACGATGATAAGTATCCAATACCCAATATCAACGATGTCCTTGACAAATTAGGGAACTGTCAATATTTCTCAACATTGGATCTTGCTAGTGGTTTCTATCAGGTAGAGATGGACCCAGTAGATATTCCAAAAACAGCATTTAATGTAGAGAACGGGCATTATGAATTTTTGCGTATGCCGATGGGATTAAAAAATTCGCCATCAACTTTTCAACGGGTGATGGACAACGTTCTTAAAGACCTTCAGAACGTTGTATGCCTAGTTTATTTAGATGATATAATAGTATTCAGCACATCGCTCCAAGAACACATGATAAACCTTGAAAAAGTGTTCATAAAACTCAGAGAATCAAATTTTAAGGTCCAGATGGACAAATCTGAATTCTTAAAGTTAGAAACCGCTTATCTTGGCCATGTCATTACTAAAGAAGGTATAAAGCCTAATCCTGATAAGATTTTAGCCATTCAAAAATACCCATTGCCCAGAACACCAAAAGAAATAAAACAGTTCCTTGGTCTTGTCGGATATTATAGAAAATTCATCCCTGATTTTGCTAGGCTAACCAAACCGCTTACACAGTGTCTAAAGAAGGGTAAAAAGGTCGTAACTAACTCCGAGTATATAGATTGTTTCGAAAAATGTAAACACTTCTTGACTAATGATCCAATTTTGCAATATCCGGACTTTACGAAAGACTTTATCTTAACTACAGATGCCTCTAACGTAGCAATAGGTGCCATACTATCTCAAGGTACCATAGGAGCAGATAAACCGGTATGTTATGCATCTCGAACTCTTAATGAGAGCGAGATGAACTACAGTACGATCGAGAAAGAACTCCTTGCTATCGTTTGGGCAACTAAGTATTTTAGACCGTACTTATTTGGGAGAAAGTTTAGAATAGTAACGGATCATAAGCCACTCCAGTGGGTTATGAACCTTAAAGAGCCTAATTCGCGACTAACTAGGTGGAAACTTAAATTATCCGAATATGATTTTACAGTTATCTATAAAAAAGGCAAATCCAACACGAACGCTGATGCCCTTTCACGCGTGGAGATACATAATGAAGAAACCGATTCCATGATAGTTAATGCGTCCGAGCGCCCTCCATCTGTAACAGATTCGTCTACGGCTACTGCGCACACTAGCAATGAGAACCCCATTTTAGAAATCCCAATAGTTTCCGAGCCACTAAATAAATACCACAGACAAATCGTCATAACTGTAGTTGGCGATATAAAGAAACGCCCTACAGCATCCAAGCCCTTTGAAACTCACACACGAACCGCAGTTCAAGTATCGCAATGTAATTTAGAAGAAGACGTAGTGAACCTAATTCAAGAATACGTCAACCCTAAAGTAAAGACCGCGTTACTTATAAATCCGCCCTTATCCATGTATGATATAATTCCTATTATTCAAGATAAATTTAAGAGCTCAGCAATGAATTTAGTTTTGGCCAAGGCTGAAGTCGAAAACGTTAAGGAATATCTCAGGAAGCAGGAAATAATCAAACACTACCACGAGGGTAAAACAAACCATCGTGGTATTAGTGAATGTTATCTGTCCCTATCTAGTCGTTATTATTGGCCTAAGATGAAAGATCACATAACTAAATTTATAAACGACTGTACGATCTGTGGTCAGGCTAAATACGACCGTAAACCTATAAAACCACAGTTCAATATCGTTCCCCCCGCTACTAAGCCCTTTGAAATAGTACATACTGACCATACAAAATGAAAAGTACTTAACTTTAGTTGACGTATTCTCGAAATATGCTCAGGCTTATCATATTCGCGATGGTACAGCTATCAGCATCCTACAAGCACTCTTAAAATTTTGCACTCACCATGGGTTACCTTTAACTATAGTTTCCGATAATGGTACAGAGTTTACCAACCAGTTGTTTAATGAGTTTGTTAACCTACACAAGATAAATCATCATAGGACATTACCTCACTCACCCAACGACAATGGAATCGTAGAGAGGTTCCATTCCACCCTTCTAGAACATCTACGCATCTTAAAGTTAACTCACAAAAATGAAGATGTAAATAATCTTGTCTCCTATGCTATCCTTGCTTACAATAGTTCTGTCCATAGTTTCACCAAGTGCAGGCCATACGATATCATTACCGGACACCTTGACCCCCGCGACCCGTTTGACATCGATTTAAATAAGCATTTACTGCAGCAATATATAGAAAATCATAGAGAACGTATGAAATTAGTTTACGATTCAATTAACGAGAATAGCCTAGCAACGCGGACTAACCTTACTGAAGCCCGTAATAAAAATCGCGATCCAGAGATAGATTATGAGCCCGAACAACGAATATTTGTTTCTAACCCCTCAGCGAGCCGTCAAAAGTTGGCCCCCAGGTACAGTCAGGACACAGTCCTTGCGAACCTTCCTATACACATATATACGTCGCGGAAGCGAGGTCCCGTTGCTAAAAGTCGTCTTAAAAGAATACCTAAAAGTGCCCAATTATTGCAGGGTGCTACTGGTCCTGACTGCTCCTTTGGTAGCGTCCCAAGGGACCAATCAGGAGATAACACTTGAGAGTCTTGCCGAAGGTCCCGGATTACTACCGTTTCGTTTAGGCGAAACAAGGCTGATAACCCACTACCATGCCTTTCTACAATTTATTGATCTTAAGGATATTGAACAAAAAATTAGGTCATTACAGGATCAATTAATAGATTTTCAGCTTAGGGTACGCAATGATACTAATATGCTTTATGAGTTACAAATAGAATATCTTACCAATAAGTTAGCCATAGTTACCGAACATTTAGACAAATTAAAACCTAGACGTATAAAGCGAGGTCTCGTAGATGGATTAGGATCGTTTATCAAAAGTGTTACCGGCAATTTGGATCACGCGGATGCTGTAAGATATGATAATGCAATCAAAATTCTGCAAAATAATGATGATCAACTCACTCAGCAGTTTAATAATCACATTAGCCTGAGTAAAGAGTGGATGGTCCAACATTCCAATATAATCACTAAACTTGTTAATAATCAAGCAAAGCTAAATGAAACCTTGGAATTAATACTTGACCGCGAAGCTTACAAAGAATCTAGTCTTATAAAATATGCGAAATTTGCCCAGCATCTTAGTATTACCACTGAAAACGTAGATGAAGTATTGAGTGAAATAATTAGGATAGAAAACATGTTAGCTTTTATACACACTTCAAGTCCGCATCATTCTATGATAAGTATAGATATGTTAGATCGCATGATTTTAAAATTAATTAATATTTACGGCAAAGATCAAGCTTTAGAATTAGAGCTTAGAGAATACTATGATCTTATTAAGCCAGGTTATTATTATTCAGGAAGTCGAGTTGTAATAGTTTTTAAATTACCTTTATTTTCGCATAATAGTTTTGAATTATATAGGCTATGTATAGCTCCCAACAAGCACAGGCAGGCCCTTATCCCTCCTTATCCTTTAATAGCAACGAACAGGAAAGGTTATGTGTATATAGAGGCAGAATGCCCGAAGTACAATAACTGGTACCTCTGTGAGAAGACACACCACCAACTACAACAAGGAGCGGATTGCATACAGCATCTCATCATGGACCAGCATCTCGATAGATCTTGTGACGTCGTCACCATCACGCTATCTAAAACAGCTATGGAGGAGTTGGACGAGAAACATTACATCATCTCGTTTCCTAACGTCACGAGAATACACACCGTTTGCGGCAGGGAAGATTATAATCAACTGAGTGGCAGTTACCTCGTCACTGTACCAGTAAACTGTTTCCTTTATACACCAGAGTTTACGATAACTAACACCAACGATCAAGTTGAAGGTCGGCCACTGAAGATAACCAGACTCCCGAATGATACTACAAACCTACGAGATGAAACAGCCCATGTGAATCTTAAATCCATAGATCTCCGAAGATTGCATGAAGTTCAAACAAAAGTGATAACACAACCTGCTCTACAGATGAAGGCCATCCCAGATTCTCCAAATTACTTGTATCATACTACTATCCCGATTTACAGCATTATACTACTAAGTGTATCAGCACTTATCATTATCGTCGTCTTCCGCCATTTTGCCAATACCAGACCCCCAGCATCTGCAGCATCTCATCTGCAACAATCATCTCCCGAAGAAAAGATTTACGAAATACCCGAAAAGTCAAGAAGACAAAAACCCGACTCAGCAATATTTTATCACCTCAAAGCTCAAAAATAATTGCTGATCTGAGGGGGGAGGTGTTACAATATTCGACACTTAGCAAAGTGCAAGCAGGCGCCGACCCGATGCAGACAACGTGATGTCGCGGCGGCGTACGTGACCCTTTCCGCTGACGGCGCGGTTTACGCCGTTGCCACATTATTTTTACCATATTTATCGTCCATTCTGATTCTAATATCGGTCAGGCATAGTTTGTATTTTATATTGTTATTTCAGTTTTAATTAAATATATTAAAATAATTTTGGTTTTTTTTGGAGCCTCCGGTTGTGACCTTCGTAATTAGTGTTACCGGTTGTGTTTATAAACGTACGTAAGCCGACGATCAAAACTGGGTGCCTAAAAATCTCTGTTAAGGAACTATTTTGAAAGAAATAGAACTGAAAAGAAAGTGATATTTAAGTTGTGCAAAAAAGTGTATAAGGACTTTGGAGACACGACAGATCTGATTACACACATACGAGGTAAACATCAAATTCAGTACTTCAGTTTGCAACCAAAGAAGAAACAGACTGGACCCTTAAAATATCGATAAAATTATTTTCCTCAGTAGCAGTGATTTTTAATTACGTGTTTAGTTTTGTAATACAAGTTTTAAATATTTTAAGTAGTACTGAATTAAATACATCGTTAGTTTAACGGAAAACGTTGTTTATTTTTAAACTATAATTAAAATTAAATAGAAATCTGATTGTAAAATGATTATTTGTTATAACTTAAATTATTTTGTTTTGAAAGTAATATGAAGTTTTATTTTATCTTGCTTATAAATAATACAACATGAGTCAGTTTGTTGAACCTAATTCCTGATAAAACATTATATTTAATTTTCCATTATTTGTTGATTTCGAACAATTGACAAGTGATACGGGTGCAAGACTTGCAATAAACCGCTGAATTTTAAACCTAAACTTGCTTAAAATGACTTGCTGAATCTGTGATGATATCTAAAGACCTATCACAAATAGGTGAGTTCAAGCAGGTGACTCCAATGAACCAAGTGGTAGAATGTAATGTGAAATGATTTACACAACGAACTAGCACGTGCCAGTTTTCGGACAGTTACATTCACTGAACAAACAACAACACAAAGATACATTGAAAAGTGGGGCGGGGACTATTAGAATGTGTCAGCACGAATACGGAACACGTTTTGATCGTTGGGTTTGCTTAATTATACACGTGACTATACAATTTTATATAGTGATAGTAAACTATAAATATTTTTAATTATTGTAGAAAGTGATTGATGATTATGATAGTGATTTTCTCGGACTGGATTAATTTTTCAAGAATGTAGATAAGCTTTATTTTTTAATATAATTAAAATTTAAGCGGTTAAAATTATATTCAGTGACACCTGCTGGTGGTTTTACTGAAATTAAAATTGACGTCAATTGAAAGTCAAAAAGTTATGACTTGACCGGCAACAAAAAAGACGGTCAATTTGCATCTTTACTTACACGTTTTTATAATGAGTCATTTTAATATGTAACATTTGACAATTCATCAAAATTCAACAATGTAACCTTATAACGACGGGAATGAAATAATATTTTTTTTTGTTAGACCAGCACAATTGCTTAACTTTTTTCAATTAAGATTACATATTTTTTGTAATAATGACCCATAAGAGTAATCTTACGATTAACTTTCACTAATAAACCATTCTAAACATAATAAATGTACGGTTTTACAACCGCACAATTGCGACATCGCCGATTCAGCATTTACTGCATTATATTGTAATTTTAATGTCATAGCATTTAGTACGCATTCGATCGCCCCGGTGTCTACTCATATCATTTAGCATAAATTATCAAAAAATTAAATTCGTGGTTTCATAAAATTTCTTATCATATCTTATCAAATTAAACATTGTACGGTAGCAACTCGTACATGTTTATGGTCCTTCGAGCAATTTTGATCTAGCGCCGGAAGGTCAAAAAGCGGGACCACGTGTATCGACAACGTGACATCATGAACAGTTCGAAGTGCACGTGTAACCTGTGCCAGTGACTTTCCGTTCGTTCATTAAACTTTATATCAAGAATCAAGAATCAATCAGCAATTAGCAGTGCCTTCGTGTTTTGAGTCCAAAGTGTGGTAGCGAATCGGTCAAACCGGCCTCCCACCAGCGGGTCTCACCGGTGAGATTGAGACACGGCGCACATACCGCACCGCGGACGCTCAAGCACGTGGCACGAAAACGTGACTCACAATCGCGTAGCAATAGTCACTTTAAATCAATTTTATCAAGCTCCAACTCTTCAACCATGGAAGATCTTCTATCAGTTCAGCATCAGCTCATGGATGCCATGCGGCAACTTATCACTAACTTCAGGAAGGACGGTTCAGAGCGAAAAACCCCTTCTTATATAAAGCGACGCTTAGAAACTCTGGACAGTATTGGAGGGAATTCCAAGAAAACCACATAAAGTTGTGTGAATAGTGTTTGTGTGATATATTTAAGTCATTAGTGTGAAAATATATTTAGAGACTCTAAGCATGAAATTTTTAAGTTTTTATATTTTATTAAGCATTTACACATTTTATATAAGCATGAAATTTTTAAGTTTTTATATTTTATTAAGCATTTACACATTTTATAATTTTTATATTTATATGTTTCTTCTCGCGCCCGCAACATGTACGGTTTTACAACCGCACAATTGCGACATCGCCGATTCAGCATTTACTGCATTATATTGTTATTTTAATGTCTTAGTATTTTGTACGCATTCGATCGCCCCGGTGTCTACTCATATCATTTAGCATAAATTATCATAATAAGAATAAATTCGTGGTTTCATCAATTTTCTTATCATTTCTTATCAAATTAAACATTGTACGGCAGCAACTCGTACAATAAACATTTTCTGATTTTAAGAATTGACCGTCGTTACAATGTTGTATCAATTAACCCTTTTTCTTTTTAAACAACATTTTTCACATATGTTTGAAGTCCGTATTGATTCATTCACTTTAATCGATGTTTTTAAGCAGGTTACCTCACTATAAAGATAAAACTGACAGACGTCAGATGTTACCTATTAAAATGACTACTTATAGTGATCAGTTTTTGTCTTATTAATTAGTAGTTGAAAAATAAATTACTTTTAATTCACATACATAGTAAATTGATATTATCGTCTTAAATTGTATTAGAATTTGAAAAAAATATTATTTATATAGTTTTATGAATAAATTTCAATACCTAAGTTATGGAGAGAGAAGGTTATAGAAGATACTTGGATCCAGACAATGATGTCCCAATACCACGGACAACGGCTTATCGGATGAGAAAATGGAGAGAGTCTTACAGACAAGCTTTATTAAATGTAAGTAAATCTATATTAATAATAATAATTTTAATAATAAAACTAAAAAAAAGAGATGAGATCCGAATGATCTACCTAATTTGCTAATTGCCCATTTGAAGTCCTTCTTGAGGAAGTAAAGATAGTCAAACCATGTATTATAGCCCAACTCCTTTAGGAGTTAGGAGAACCCGGGAAAGACGAATTTCTAGCGCAAAACGAATGTTTTGATTGTAAAATGATTAATATTATATCTTAAAGTTGATGAGTTATATGGAAGACGCCATATTGGTCATCTTTTCCGATAATCTGTTTGGTTTGTTAAAAGAAGAACAATATTATGGTGATGTAATATGGTATACTATAGTAATATTTTTTTATACATAAATTTTCATATGGAGTTCCCAATGCTTTTTGATTCATTCATTCATACTAATGAGTTTATGTTTTTCAAGAATTATAATTACTTTCTAAAACAGATTTTGTAATCTGACTAAACTTGATATCTACTTGTTATCAACAACATCTGAATAGTTATTTTCCAAATTTAATAATTTCCTTATTATTGCAAATTTTGAAAATCCGAAAAAAATCACTTTTTTATTGTTTATAACAAATTCATATTGTTATAGACAAGGCTTAATTGTTAGAAGTCATATTTGGTTATGAACAATAATGTGTTGTCAATATCGACTTAATTTTTAAATGATATTGTTTTTGTTTAGCTCAAAAGTATTTTAAATAGCTAATAAAAAAGGGCTCGACCGAATTTGTTCAAAATTTCACCCAAATCTTCTTTATCATAATATCTTTCGAAAAAAATTTGGTTGAAGTCGATATCTTGATCCGTTCTTGAGGTATTGTTAACGAAAAAAGAAGCGTACATACGTACGTATATACACACACACATCATTCTAAAAATTGGTCAGTATGCTTGCAAATATCTTGAATCGTGGAGATATGATGAAAATTCAAAGGACATCATTCAGGCTTCATACAAATTTGGGCTAATTTTTTTTTAGCCGGCCAACAAAAAATAATTAAATTTTATCATAGGCATAATTATAATAAACATTTCGTATTATGACAGTAAAGCTCGAAACCTATTGGTTGAGATGATAATCGGTCTCAAAGTATTTATTTTATTACCTACGGCTTGCACCCGGCTTGCGGGGTGAGCTCGTGATTTCCAGGTAATCAGTTATTGTTAATGGTGTGCGAGCGAGAATACGTTACAAGTACATTTACCTGCCGAGAAGTGTGAGCAAGAGGCATAATAGGTATGCGAGCGAGAAGACGTTACAAGTACCTACATTTACCTGCCGAGCTGCAAGTGTGAGCAAGAGGCAAAATACACCTACTTAGTCCTTTTCGTACTTTCGTTCGTTAGTTTTCCATGCAACTCTCGTTACATCGGACGGCTACTTTCACTGTTTTCGTGGTTTTTAACATTGATTTTGTTTTGTTTGTTGTTTTAATTATCGTTGAGTTTTTGTTTTTGTTAATCATGGCACATATGTTGTGTATTAACTGTCGTGAACCATGTGAAGGTCGAAGGACTTACACGTGGATTTCTCGGGAAGAACAGCACATCGACATAGCTCAGATTATTATGGAGGAGCTAATCGCGAGACAGGTATGTAATGCAACCTTTTTTACATTTAAGTCATAACTAGGTACCTACTCTGTGATAATAACAGATCGTCGATATGACATCATGATCAGGACTAGGTGTCGCGTTGAATTATTTTGCTGAAGTACCTACCTTCCTTCAATAAAGTAAAATGTATACTTAAGTTCTTTAGTTAGTACTATGAAAGGGTTTTTTTATAAAGTACATAGGCTTACATCAGTGATAGAAATGTAGACAAGAACCTTTGAAGGTATAGGGAAAGATTTTTATTATTATTATTATTTTTAAGTAAGATTTCTACTTACGAGTGTTTATTAGTATTTCATCGACACTCTGTTACTGCCACGAATTAACTATTTGTTGTTCTTATTTATTTGTTAGTATTTTTATCGGCGCTCTGTACAGATCTTAAGTACCACTTCAATATGGTATAGTGCCCGTCTAAGTTATAGCCGGTTTAAATGTAGGCATTGGCTCTTGCCTACACTCAAAACTATTTCAAAAGTTTTGAAATAGTTAGTTTTGTGTGAGTACGGGCACGAACATGTTATTATTTTTGTTAAGAAGTCCTTTGGGAAAGATTCGTTTGTATTTAACTTGTAAAAGGGGGGTTTACAAAAATTGTTTTTTTTTTTTTCAGAACGACGTCATTTGCCGACCTTGCTGGCAAAGAGCTGAGAGGACGTTTCATCGGCGTATACGCGAGGCGCGTCAAGATGATGACGTGTTGCCCGATGAGCCTATTCAGCAACAAAGCCGTAATCATCCAACAATGACCTTAGCAGGATTTGTACGTACTCCAAACTCAACAGTGCACTGCATTTTTGAGCATTGTCAAAATATTACCAGGCTTAGAACACCTAACGATATCATAATTCGTATGATTGGGCGGTACAATCTACTAATACCAGAAAATGCTCGCGTTTGCGAAGAACACTTAGCCCAGAACCTTTGGTATACTCTACCTTTACAAGACAATCTCATAGAAGATTTTACTGCATCTGAAATAGTAAATGCTCTGACGATTATGAGAAATCATATTACAACAGACGTGTTAAACTTCGAGACATACGAAGTCATTAATACAAACGAGTTTCATACTTGGACGGGACTTACTCACGAACAGTTTTCCGATCTACTCGTAAACACATCCAGCCTAAATAATAATCGTCAAAAGAAGACAATACTGGCCGCTGTATTGGCAAAACTAAGAACAGGAGACTCTAATGCCAGACTTGCTTTAGTGTTTAGAACGAGCGAATCCCGTTTTCAACGAATGTTAGCTCTAGGTCGTGATGCATTGTTGCGTGATTTTGTTCCCTTGCATGTTGGGTTTGACCACATAAACAGGGAACAAGTGGCCCAAAGGAATTTATTAGTACCTGAAACTCTATTTGGCAATCCAGAAAGCCCTTTGCCACAAAGAAATGCTATAATAATAGTCGATGGTACATATATATACAACCAAAAGAGCTCGAACTATTTTTTTCAACGACAAACATATAGTCTTCACAAATATCGAAATCTGACCAAGCCGTTCTTGTTTGTTTGCTGTGACGGTCATATAATTGACGTAACGGGCCCGCACGCCGCTTCAACTTCCGATGCAACAATAATGAATGCAATTATTGAAAATGAGGAGAGCATATTTCATTGGTTTTTCAGACCGGGTGACGTATTTATCTTAGATCGTGGCTTTAGAGACGCGGCCTATCCTTAACAATCACATGGATATACAGTACATATGCCAGAAACGAAAAATGCAAACAAAACGCAACTTACGACGGAACAAGCGAATAAATCCAGACTTGTGACTATATGCCGCTGGGTAGTAGAAATGATCAATGGACGATTCAAAAGAGATTTTCGCTTGTTAAGAATTGTACACAGCAATCGCGCCTTGCATCATATGATGGAATATTTTAAAATCAGTGTAGCTTTATTAAATGCCTATCATGTGTTGATTGTGGACAATGTAAGGGCTCCAATGTATTTAAAATATATGAAATGAAAATAATATGCATTATAATTAATAAAAAACCTGTACATAAACGCCTGCATGGAGAACTAACGAACGAAAGTACCTACGAAAAGGATTAAGTGGGTGTATTTTGCCTCTTGTTAACACTTGTAACTCGGCAGGTAAATGTACTTGCAACGTCCTCTCGCTCGCACACCATTAACAATAACTGTTTACCTGGAAATCACGAGCTCACCCCGCAAACCGTAGGTAATAAAATAAATACTTTGAGACTGATTATCATCTTAACCAATAGGTTTCGAGCTTTACTGTCATAATACAAAACGTTCATTATAATAGGGTATTTGACATAGTTAACAAATAAATAAGTATTGTATTGAACACTATAGAATTTAAGGTCCTAATTAATAATATTTTACTTAAATTACAAATAAGAATGATTAAATATTTTATTTTCGTAAATAAAAATTAGAGTTTTTGAATCTGTGCATCATTTACACGAAACGTCTCAACGACCAATTACAGCACGTGACGTCACGATGTAATAAACAAAATGTCTTTGAAGCCATTTTTTTAAAAATCATGAACGAAAAACTAACCTCTCGCGTATTGTTTACATAAAGACTATTACATCGTGACGTCACGCCATTGATTTGTCACGTGACCTAGCGTTTCAGCGGGAAATACAAAATGTAATTATTAAAACTATCTTTTTGTTATTAAAATGGCTCTAAATATAAGAGAAAGATTTGTCAAGCGTATCTTTAGCGACTTTAGAACATTTTGAAGTACTTTACGAAAATCTGTCAAATACCCTATTATGCCTATGATAAAATTTAGTTATTTTTTGTTGGCCGGCTAAAAAAAAAATAGCCCAAAATGGGTGATGTCCTTTCACCAATTGACCCAATGACAATAATTTTATAATGAGAAGTTAATAAAAATATGACTAAAATTATATTTTATTTTTATACTTTTGACAAATTATATTTTTAAAGTATGAAAAGATATATGTAGAACTTATATTTTTTAAACAGAAGTGTAATAAGGAGATATGAAAGAAATATACATTTAGATAGGTATACATATAAATACTTTTTAATGATAATAGAAATTATATCAAAAAATTTACTAATTGCTGGTATACATCTTAACCATTCTGAATTTTTAAATCAATAATTTTTTGAAAATATATATTAGCTCTAATTGAAAATATATTCTTATACATGTTGTCTCTAGTTAGATTGATTAGATTTAACGAAAAAAAATCTTATGCTTTAAAACAAAATTTCAAATCTCTTTACATATGATCAAGTCTAATCAGTGTTATAATGTAGATTTTATCAGATCTGATTAAACAGAATTAGATCTATACTCATTTTTTGCAGGTAGACTGATTTTATTCGACATAGAAGGATTTAAAGATGACTTAATAGTTTATAAAAAAATCTCAATAAGCAATTTTTTTCTTTATTATAAAATTTGATTATTTGAATGATAAGTTGACTAGTGTTTAGTCTTTAGAGGTATTAAAAAACGATGTAGGAGTTTGGGTAGGTTACGATATACATACCTAGCCTCTTTTCAATTGTTTTATCATCATTAATATCGTAATTGATGTAGGTAAGTTAATGGTATCCGAAAAAAAGAAGTAGATCTATGCAGACTGACATTTTTCCATTTTTCAGATTTATCTAAATCTTTTCAAATCTAAAAACAAAGACAGTTATAACAAAAAAGATTTAACTATAGGAATAAATCAACTTTATAGTAATTTTCTCATGAGAATTGATTTGTTTCGATTGATTTCAGTTTAATGAAAATGATAATCCTTCTAATATTGAAGATTCGACTTCTAATAACGGTGGATGTTCAGATCAAACTGAAAATCACGCTGAAAGAATGTCTTCATCACCATCAATTGAAGAGGAAGTTAACAAAAGTAACAATGGTTGGAATCAATTCGACTGTCTAGATAGTGATAGCGAAAGAGACACTGATTCAGTCGATGATACAGATGATTGGTTTGATGTAAGTCAGGCGTCTTCAACGTTTTACAAACCAAGGGCCAAAAAATTTTTTTTTCTGCACAGCGGGCCGCACTGTAGGTATTTTTATAAGGATTTTTTTATTGGCAATGGTCAGAATGATAAAACAAGTAGTTAAGTAGAAAACATTTATTTATTGAGCCAACATCAACAAAAGGGACAAATAAAAAACAATACAATGCAATTGGTCAATGAGATGTCTGACACTGCTTATTTTTAACCAGTTTATCAATATCTGGTTTAATATTGCTGGTAGCAATCCTCAAACTGTTCTCAAGGTGAACATCGGTGATTCTGGTCCTCGTTTTGGATTTTACGTTTTTCATGCGTGAAAATAACTGCTCACATGTATATGTGGATCCAAAAAGTGATATTGTTTTCAGTGCATGATCTCTGATTTTGGGGAAATCTGTAATGGAGACGTATTTTGAATAGAAATCAAGCAAATCAACATCAAATTTATTTTTTAATGTTGAATTGCACTGTAGCTCTATCAATTCCATCTGAAATTCCTCCGGAACTTCTTCAACTGAAACACTGAATGGACGGGCAAATAAATTCAGGTACTTTTCGTCTCTCCGAAAATCAAGGAATCGTGAATGGAATTGTGTTTTCAGATCATGAAGTGCAGAAATATATTTGTCCATATTCGAAATCTGGAATAATGACAGATGAGGAAAATGCGTGGTAATCTTTCTTTGGAACTGGCTGATCCATAATTCGAGTTTTAATTCAAACGCTTTTAAAAAATCAAGTAATTCGTGAACTAAATTATTTTTTCCTTGTAATTTCTGATTCAAGTCATTGAGTTGTAATGTGATATCGGTAAGAAAACCCAAATCGGCCAGCCATTCTTCATCGCTGAAATGCGGCAAAGCTTTATCTTTACTTTGCATAAAATCGGCAATTTCTTTTCGCAAGTCAAAAACTCGTTTTAACATTTTACCTCGGCTCAGCCAACGAACATCGCAGAAATAAGTTATGTCACCGTATTCAGCATTAATCTCCTTTAAAAATTCCTGAAACTGCCTGTGATTCAAGCCTCGAGATTTAATGAAGTTCACAGTTTTTACTACAATACCCATAACATCTTTGATATTAACAGACTTTGCACACAAGTTTTCTTGGTGAATGATGCAATGGTACTGTACAAAAGAAACATCAGGATTATTTTTCTTTACTAAAGCAACAAGTCCTTCATTTTTTCCAACCATAGCCGGAGCGCCGTCCGTAGTAATCCCAGCCAAATTTGACATATTTAGCTTATATTTATTTACGACAGCATTGAATGATTCATACAAATCACTACCTTTTGTGCTACCTTTCATTGGAACTAAAGCAGCCATTTCTTCAGTGACAACAAAATTCCTGTCAATGCCGCGAATAAATACAGCCAACTGCGCGGTATCAGTTAAGTCTGTACTCTCGTCGAGTGCAACGGAGTAATAAACGAATTGTGACGCACGTTCCGACAACATTCTTTCTATATCCCCTGCTAGGTCTTCTATCCTCCGAGCTACAGTAACACCAGACAAACTTATTTTGGAGTAAAGTGGTTTCTGTAAGGGAGATAACACTTCTGCTGCATCCTCCAAACATTCTTTTATGAATTCACCGTCAGTAAATGGTTTTGACTTAAGTGCAATTTTTTCTGAAATAATATAGCTTACTTTTACTACTGCCTCACTGTCTTCATTATGTTTGCGGAATGAATGCTGCTGTCGTTCAAGTTGTTTCTTCAGGGACTCCACCTTATCAATACGAAGTTGTCCTTGAAGGTGAGCAAACTTACTTGAATGTTTGGAATCGTAATGACGTTTGATATTATATTCCTTGGTTACAGCAACCGATTCATTGCATACGAGGCAAATCGGCTTTTCTCCAACACAAACAAACAAATATAAGTTCGTCCATTTTTCTTGAAATAATCGGCGCTCATCAGTAACTTTGCGTTTTCGACTAGTACTGGCTGCCATCGCACAACACATGCTGTTCAACGCTTGGCACTGACTGACTAGCTAGCGAACTACGCAACGCGTTCCAGCCGCGTGCGCTGTCACCCCCGCCCCCGCAGCCCGCTATAACCGATTCCACCTCCGCGTTACTATCGCTCTCATGGCGTTGACAGTGGGAACTTTATTTTGAACAATGGTCATGGTCAACAAGAGTCTGCACGTGCAAGCAATTCCAATTTGTAAACAAAAGAACTAATTTCTTAGAAAGTTTGGTATGCATGAAGCCGACAGTCGAGTTAATTACAGGCTAGGAATAATTAATTGTTGTCGTTTATTGAGAGTGGGCCTATGCTATTGGCGGGCCGCAGAAAACATATCGGCGGGCCGCATGCGGCCCGCGGGCCGCGGGTTGAAGACGCTTGATGTAAGTGATCAATAAAAATGAAAAGATTAATTTTACAAGTATTCATAGCTATATGAATAAACAACATGTAACATTTGCTTTAAACGTAAATTATCAAAATAATTTTTTTTTGTTGAAATCACTTTATCTCTTTTTTTCTGAAATGTATACATATATGTACCATACTTTATGTATCATATAAAATATTTCATTTATTCAGTATGCATTTCCAAACTTTTCGCATCTTAATTTAATTTTGATTACTTTTTTTAGGCGGAAGATAACTCAGAAATTTTACAAGATGATCGATCAATGGATTATGATATAGTAAAATCATTAAAAGAAAATATTTCCTGATAAATAAACTAAAGAAATGTTATGATATTATTGTTAATTAATTTATTTTTTGTGTAGAATGATGATAACGAGACAACTTTTTTGTTTAGCCAAAAAATTGTGTAAATGTACCAGTACAACAAGAGCAGAAGCTCTGATGATGGTACTTCTGCTTGGAGCTCAGCACTCACTTACATGGACTGTAATCATTGACATTCTTTCTATGATTAATACACTCTTTGGAAGAAATGTAGTACCAGCAACAAAACATAAATTGTTAAAGAATTTAACATTACCAAATGATGCAGTAAAATATCATTTATATTGTCCGATGTGTGAAATATATATTGAAGAACGTTCTGATTTAAAAATCAACACGCCTTTATTATGCACTAATTGCGAAGAGACTATTCCAAAATCAGAAATGTAATTTTTTCTGACGTTCAATTTACGTTCACAACTTCTACAATTTTTAGAAAATCCTGAAATACAAAAAGTATTTGAAACAAATCAAAATCAACGGAATCGTGAAGCATTGGAAGATATTTATGATGGTCGTGTTTATAGAAAATTTAGTGCTCAAAATCAACCCTTAGCTAATGTTTATAATTTCAAGTCGTCTTGCAATATGGCCAATATATATTGATCCAAGAACTACCACCTAAATTAAGAGTAAAACATATTATTATGGCTGGTTTGTGGGTGAGCAATGTAGAACCTGATATGAATTTATTTTTTAAACCTTTCGTCGACGAAGCAAATTTATTGTCAAAAGAGGGTATACAATGGAGGTTAGGTCAACAGCAAATAACGAGCAGAATATTTCCACTAAATGGAAAGATTTTACATCGTGCAACAGAGTCGAAACCGACTCTGTTGCACGATGTAAAATCTTGAACATGAAACAGTACAACGGATATTACGGATGTACATTTTGCGAACAAAAAGGCAGTTATTTCAATGGAATACGATATCCAATATCGGCCGAAGTTATCCATCAAAATCGTACTGATGAATCTATCAAGAATGCTATGCATGAAATTATGAGAAATCCGCAGGCACCGATTGATACTATCAAGGGAATTCTTGGCCCATCAATATTAATGAATTTAGCATATTTTGATTTAGTGGATGGCATGGTTCCAGATTACATGCACTCAATATTACTCGGAGTTGATAAACTGTATACAGAAATCATATTATGTACTACTAATACACAATTCTATGTTGGATCTCCGACAAATTTGCATCGAATAAATGAACGATTATTGTCAATCAAACACCCTTCCTGTATTACACGAGCACCCAGAAGCTTACAAGAAAGGAATATTTGGAAAGCATCTGAATGGCGTTCATGGCTGATATTTTACTCGCTTATTTGTCTGGATGGAATTTTACCCACTGAATATTTAGAACATTTAGCATTACTTGTTTCAGCGGTGGGTATATTTTTATCTGAAAAAATAACTAATGAGATGATTGAAACAGCAAATAGCCAATTACAAATATTTGTAGAATTATATCAACAATATTTTGGAGAAAGAGCCATGACTTACAACATTCATCTGCTTCTTCATATGCGCCAAAGTGTACTTAACTGGGGACCGCTATGGACAAATAATGCCTTTTGTTTCGAAAATGAAATCCATGCAATTCTACAGTTGAAGAAAAGTCCAACCCATGTAGCTTTACAAATTGCAAGGAAGTATTATATGTACAAGTCACTACCAGCATTCGCAGATAAATTCGAAAAAGGTGAAAATTTCCATAAATTTTGTAACAGTACATTGACTGGAAAATTAAAATACACTGTTCTAGTAGACAGTTGCATATTAGTTGGAAACGGAAGTAATTATGAATTGAATCTAATAGAACGAAGCCTGGTTAATTTTCCAATTAGCTGTAGAAAGTTTACTAGAATGATTTGTAATAACATTCGTTACACTTCAGAAAGCTACCGTCAATGCGTGAAAAAAAATGATTCTATAATCCAAATAAATGATGACAAATTTGGAATTATTTCAAACATTTGTTACTTTTCAGAACCACATGAAATTATCATTTTTTATCGTGAAATTATTGTAAACAATGATCCATCCTTCTTGCTAACTGAACATGTAAATATTAATCACATAAAAAAATGTGTTATAACGAATACTATAGAATTCTGTAACCCAAAAACTTTAATTCAACCAGGTTATTTAATTGAAAGAAGAGAGAATGAAACGTTTTTGTTCTCAATACCACAAGGATGCTACGGTGATTAAAATTCTGTAAAAACGATTGTTATTAAATTATGATTATTACATTTATTAATATTTTTTTTTATAATTAAACTGACTCAGTCATGTTTTACCCTAGTTTTATTCTAAAACACTCTGAAAAGCTCAGGAACTCTCCAAACTTACGCTTCAAATTTACTCAAATTTAGTCTGAGACTCTCTGAAATTCTCTAAAAACTGAGAGACATTTTCTTAGCGAATAAAGTTTCTTTGAAACTCAGAAACCTATCTATTATAATAATTTATCAGAAACCTATTTGAAATATTCAAACTTAGTCATGTCTTATCCTAGCTTTATTCTAACACTCTTTTAATTGTTAAAAAATTCATCAAACCGAATTTTCCCATTTTCTCAAATTTAGTCTGAAATTATCAGAAAGTTTTAAATATACAAAAAATTTTTCTTCTGATTTACTCTTCTTCTTTCCGAAACTTTCTAAAAAAAA
The DNA here is from genome assembly GCA_927399485.1 of Calamotropha paludella. NCBI lineage: Eukaryota > Metazoa > Arthropoda > Insecta > Lepidoptera > Crambidae > Calamotropha > Calamotropha paludella. Next base: position 4,834,641 of record OV656822.1, read on the forward strand.
TGTTTCAATTTTGAGAAAGATTCTGAATATTTCGTATCATTATAAGAAATTTTCGAATTTTTTCGGAGTAAATCAGAAATTTTTCGGAGTATTTCGGAACGTTTCATAGTATTTCTAAAAATATTTCCACACGGGGGTGCTACAACGGTTACAGGACGCTGGTTTAACCGTCCAAAGGAATAAATGCGAATTTTTCAAAAACGAAATAACATATCTAGGGCATGTCATAGATAGGTACGGAGTAAGAAAATCAGCCGAAAAAGTAAAAGCTATTTTGATGGCACCTAAACCAGAAAATGTTTCGTAGTTGCAGTCGTTCTTAGGATTAGCAAACTATTATCGTAATTTCATTCCGGATGCATCGTCCATATTAAGCCCATTATATAATTTGCGAAATAAAAATTCAAAATGGGAATGAACCGCATTACACGAAGCTGCGTTCGACAAAATTAAGAATATTCTCGCGTCTGATAACACCTTAGCTCACTTTAACCCAAAGGCAAAATGAATATTAACGGTTGACGCTTCGCCGACTGGTTTAGGGGCTGTTTTGTCGCAGGTCAGTGAGGACGGGTTAGAAAGACCAATTTCGTATGCATCTCGAACATTAACGTCAACGGAAAAAAAATACGCTCAAATACAGAAAGAGGCCACGGCCATTATTTTTGGTGTGAAACGATATCATCAATATCTGTATGGACGGTCTATACCTTTCATTTTGCGAACCGACCATAAACCCTTATTAACAATTTTTGGGCCACATAAAGGGATACCGGAGGTCTCTGCCAATCGCCTCCAGCGCTACGCGATGTTTTTAGCTGCATACAATTATACCATAGAATATATATGCAGTAAAGATAAGAGCGCGGACTATTTATCGCGAGCATGCCAACTCGCGGGCGAGCAGGTAGAAGTAGCGGGAGGCGACAGCGCCGCAGACGAGTTGCCGGATAGTGACGAGCGCGCGGCATACATTAACTTTGTATTAGAGGGCGACTTGCCGGTAACAATGAGCGTGCTTCAGCGGGCAACCAGTTGCGACGAACAACTCAATCAAGTTAAACGATATGTTTTAAACGGTTGACCTAAAAAAATAAATGACGTCCTTTTGAAACCTTATCACAATTGCCGAACACAACTGTCTTACGAAAATGGTTGCCTTATGCGAGGGCATAAAGTCGTAATTCCTGAATCATTGCAAAGAACAGTTTGTAAAGAGTTGTATAGTTCACACTTTGGCGTGGTGAAAATGAAAGCAGAGGCTCGTAAGCGGTTGTGGTTTCCAGGCATCGACGCGGCGATCGAGCGGCTGGCGGCCTCGTGTGACGTGTGCGCACAGCTGCGCCCCTCCCCGCCACACGCGCTTCTAGCGCCGTGGCCGTTGCCACCGCATCCTTTCTATCGAATTCATATTGACTTTTTAGGTCCGTTTAATAATCGATTATTTTTGATAATTGTTGACGCTTATAGCAAATGGGTAGATTGCTACGATATGACTTCCAATCACAACTCAAAGGCAGTGATTACAAAATTATGCGACTGGATATCGCGAGTTGGAATCCCTCATACATTGGTAAGTGACAATGGTACCTCTTTCACCTCTCAAGAATTAAAAAAAAATTGTGCTCTCAACGGAATTAAACACGTTTTGTCTCCCCGTTTATCATCCCGCGAGTAACGGTCAATGTGAAATTTATGTCAAAATAATAACAAAGGGGTTAAAAAGTATACTTTTAGATATTTCAAATAAAAAATAGTTCAAGAAAAAAATTGCAAAATTTTTATTCGATTACAGAAACTCCAAAAACAGTACCACGGACAAGTCCCCTGCGGAAATAGTATACGGTCACGCGTTACGTTCCCGGTTGGATTTGATAATCCCAACCACCTTGCCTCCCTCGTCCACAGATTTGGCTTTAACCGTCGCACGCAACCAGTATTCACAGGCTAAATATTACGAAGGTACCCGAAGACAAGAATTTAAAACAGATGACATTGTTTGGCTAAAGAAGTATACTGGTAATAAACGATATAGCTGGATCAAAGGCGTTATTAGGAAGAAGATTGGAACTGTAATGTATTTAATATATGTGCCAGAATTAGATTATGAAGTTACGAGGCACGTCGATCAAATAAGATCACGGTCAGATTCGCTCTACCCATACCAAGACAGTGAAACACGCATCTGGGACCCAGACGTAGTAGCAGATTTAGCGGGTGGAACGGTAGCAGCGTGTAGCGCCGAAGGGGAAGGTGTACCACCTGAACCGCACGACACTGAGTTCGAGAGACCACACCGAGCACCCCGGAGAAGGCAGGCCATAAGTCCTATGTTTTCAACGCCAACATCAGGCGATGACCGTGATGATCAGGGTATCGATGACGATCGGGACCTTCATTAGGACAATCACCCTAGTTAATTTTAGTTTAGTATCATGTATAATCGTAGCTATAAGGGGAAGGGGTGTTATATATGTAAGTGGGTATTCGTAGAATACAGCGGGCTGCGCCCCGCCGATGTCAATGTCAATAAATCAGTATGCAACTAGTTAGCTTGTGTGATTGACCCGTACGCCCTACGCGCGATATACAAGTGTCCAAAAACTCTTTCAACAGGCATAAACAATTGGCCTGGGACAGGAACGATAAACTCTGCAGTTCATACTGTTTGTAATGCACAAACGGTCAATCAATGAGCACACATAGCTGGCAAGGTACTATTCTTGTTCAGTGATCCGCAGCCGTCAGCCATTAGTCTTACTTTGTTAATGTTGGACAAATCCACTAAAGTTGTTAACTGATGAAAAACAGCCGATGCTATCTCATTTGAAGACTTTGGATGCGTATTTTCAGTCTATGCAGTACACATTTTCTTTAGAAATATTTTTCGTACTTTTGCCCGTGACAATCGTGAAATTTTACATATAAAGTTGCCGACATTAGACATCTGACGTGTAAGTGAGAAGATACAATGGGGCTGACGTATCCATGTGAATAAAAGCCCCAAATTAATAAAGAGAAAAAAAAAGTTGCCAACTGTAATAAGCAATTTGGTACTTTATTAGTTACTGGTATTCGGCACTTTTGGAAGGACCTGTTTTTTTGACAATCGAAGGACATAGCTTCATCATTTCTTTCATCTTCATTTCTCTCTGTTCTCGCAAATACTCGTAAAAGCATTTAGCTTCGAATCGATATTGTAATCGTTGACTCGAAACTATTATGCCAGTCAAGCTGACTCGAGTCTAGTATTCGAGTTAGCTTGACTCGCTCGTACTCGATCTCTGTTTACTTAAGCAATAAAGTGACACCTAAAATAATAATACATACAAGTTTGGACCTGTAACTTTTTGTTTTGATTTCTTTGTTTTGTGTCAGTAAGCGGTTAGGCTCAATTTAAATTGCGGTGGAAAGGAAGCGAACTATTAAAAATTTTCACAGCATATTTGAAGCGCGTTCGTGGTTAAATGAAATAACGTCTTGATTAACACTTCTATTTTATTGCACTTTAGTGTACATAAAAATAAAAGGGAGAACCGTTTTAACACAGATGGCTAAGTCTCGTAAAACTCAAAATAACTAATCTATCACCGTAACCACAAGCATTCATTGTGCACTCTCTACTCTTTTTTTGTGTTGACCGTGACTGTGAGGTACGGGCGCACGGGCTGGGAGCAAATCGGAGCCATTGACCGAAGCTTCAATGGCCGCAGCTTGGCGCAGGCACGCGAAAATGAATTTTAAGTCCAAATGAGAGCGCTCGCTTTACATACAAACTTATTAGGTTAATAAATGAATTAAGTTCAAGTTTAAAACTTTAAAACAATTTTAAAGTTTTAAATATACTGTATATATATATAGTTTAATATAATAAATCATAAACAAATAGTCAACTTAACATTATAGATTACACAAATTATTTTATTATAAATATAATATTATTATTAATATTTTATATTAGACAGTAGTTGACTTCTATCTCCCCGCGCGACTTCTCGAGTATTCCCGCGAATTTGCGCGACGGTCTCCATACAAAAATGTACAATACCTTGTGGAGATAGAGGTCTATATGCTATGCAAAATTTTAATAATTCGCTTCGATTCCACCGCAATGTAAATTGAGCCTTACTGTGAGTGAATTTAATTGTTTGTTAGCGCTAGTGAAGGTGAAGTGGTTTTATTGTAATTACTCTGAATGGCGCCGAAAAAAGTCTCAGGTGTATGGAAATGTTTTGAGATAGTGGACGGTAATAAAATAAAGTGCAAGAACTGTGATTACGTATTCAAAACCTTTGAAAATACAACTAATTTGTAAAAGCACCTAAAAAAGTTCATCCTGTCACTTACTCGATTCACATTGATAATTCTTCTGATTTATTAAGTGTAGCTTCTGGTTCTGGAGGTGGAACGCCACTCAAGGAAGACAAGAACAAAGATTGGAGTTCTTCGCAGTCAATCGCAGATGGCGAAATACCACCACTACGAAAGTGGCAACTTCAGATGACCTTTTCGTCTAAGCACGCTCTGAAGATGATTTTAAAACTGTGTATAAATCGTTAATGTAAATGATGTGCATTGATTTTCAACAACGAAAAATTCAGGTTTTCAAGAGTATACTCGTACGCTCAACCCTAATTACGAGCTATGTTTGCGATTTGTGGATCTCCCATAACGAAAAATGTATATAAATCGAATGGAATATATTGGAAAAAATCATTTGCGTTACAACTGACAACGCGGCTAATATGAAAAAGCTGTTATTGATATGTTCGAACGCCTCGATAAGGTCAAGGCACCTCTTTCTGCCGCAATCACTACGCTACCTGGCTGTCCAGATAATCTTAATGCTGAGGAATGGGTCTAGGTACGAGTGCCTTTGCATCTTAAAACCTGTAGAACAAATGACGTGTATTAAATCTGGCGAGCAATATCTAACTTTATCCTTATCTAAAGTTTGTTAGATATATGTTCACAGATGTTGTTAATAACGGAAATAGCTACGCAACTCCTTCAACTTCCTAGGACTAGGTGTAAGGATATCGTATCAGGTGTAGCATTGAAAAAAAATATGTAGTTGTAAGGGAATTATAAAACTATCTTTATATAATAAAAAAATTACGTTATCGAGTCAACCCAATATATTATTCGGATTTGATATTTCTGAATTGAATGAATGAATGAATTTGATGAATATGCTACGGTGGTTGAACGGAGAACCAGACCAAAGGCTAATTAAATTGCTAAAAATTATATGAGTACACGGTATGATGACTGAATGTGATTTTTTTTTTATTATAATAATTATTACGAAATATTCACTGCGGGTGTTAAATGCTGATCGCGTTGATTGTAAGGTCGTTTGCTCTAATTGATAAAACTGAGCTACGGCTACGGACTTTTGATAATCTTGATTGAGAGGAATACGTACTTGATACCGTCCGTCTGGCCTACGAACTTTAGTTTCATCGAAAAATGATATGCACTTTTTATCTTCTGCTGATAATGATATATCTTCTGTGATATCTTCTATCTCCCAAAAGTTCTGAATGTCATCCATGTTATTGTCCACGTTGCATTGACGATTCTGTGACCTAATGTTCATGCTGCTTCCACAGGTAATCCATCAAAGCTCAGTACGTTGTGCCACCGGCATGGATGGCAGATGCCTCTGCAGACTCCATTTAATGTAAGCTCTGGAAAGATGTCCGATCCCAGTATAATATCTACTGGTCGACTGATGTTGAAGTCTCGATCTGCTAACTATAGGCCTTCTAGGTGCGGCCATGTCTGTTTAATTATTGTTTTACTAGGCAAACGTTTGACTATCTTATCCATTATATAGGCATCCACGTTAAACGTATTTTTTTTATTAAAGAAGAACAAGATAGTTTTATAATTCGCTTACAACTACTTTCTTTCTGTCTATCTATTCTATCCTTACACCTAGTCCTAGGAAGCTGAACGAGTTGCGCAGCTTTTTCCGTTATTAACGACATCTGTGAACATTGATCCAATAAAACTCGCAACAAATGATAAGTTCCATTCCGTGCCTGTACGTTAATAACCGCTGTAGTGATAAGAATCTCCTCGCTAACTAAGCTAAGCATACGAACTTGCCGATTAAGGTCCAGGATTCATCGTGATGTTTTTAGAGAAGTTACTGAAGCGGAATTTGCGTATGCTTCAGGCATAATCGTGTTGTGCGAGCCATTGCATTCTCGGCACGTTTAGCTAGAATAGCAACTATTTCCATGATGATCATATATGCAGCTTTTACATAAATTGTGTTTCGCAATTACTTTTCTCTTAGCATCAGCTGACATACTTAGAAATTGCTGACAATAGTAAATTCCATGTTCCTCATGCAAATTGGACATGATTTATTATATTTCGCATGACTCATATTCTTGCTGCTGTGATCACCTACTTTTGATGGAACCTTGCTAATACAATATGCTTTATAATTAAGTACTTTCGTCGATCTTTCAATTCCCAAGGGAGACGGCTTGCTCATTTTGTACATATTTTCTTGCTTTCTACGAGTAACTGATGATGGTAATTCACGTGTTTGTTTTAACGACTCTAGATAATCATTAAAAGTGTCAGTGTCCAATTTCAGTGACATAATTTGAACTAACAACGGGTCCCAACTGCTAACGTCAACCCCGAGGTTTTTATCGAATTCAAACACTCATTAGTAGTATCATGAATACGTTTGATGTGTGTGACGTTCAGGTTTTGCATAATTGGCAAATTCAATAGAATGTTAACATGGGACGTAAATATAAGTCTTTTACTATGATACCGATTATTTAATAACTCCCAGCAAACTTGATAATTATCTGAGTTGATTGACAGATGCTGTATCAGTTTCCCGGCTTCTCCTCTAACCTTGCTTTTAAAAAAAATCATTTTCTGTGCACTTTTAAGCGAAGGGTTTTCGCTTCTGTTAACAAATCTTTAAAGGACATCCACTGATAGTAATTGCCACTAAAAGACGGGATTTCCATTTGCGGCGTAGACTTTAACCATTACTAACTACTTATTGATTTTTTCATGAATTTATACGTTTTTACATTTGTTCTGAGCGACTTTTCATATTCCTCGTCTGTGCCATTTAACTCACTTCCAATCTCTTAATGTAAAGAATCCATTGCTGCCCATCTTGAATTTAACTGCTTTAGCAGATCCTCGTACTCCCATTTTTCTGTTACCGCTTCTAAATCAATACCTCCAACAGTGCGGCTAAACGCCCGAAACTGGCTAGCTAGTTTGAAGCAGTTCCACTGTCTTGCTATCGGTAGTCTGTGATCTCTTTTCAGAATTTCCTACATTTAATAATGAATTGCCCTGCCTGTTGGGGCTTGGTGCTGAAAGTAACCTGGACTCCCCAGTCACTCCGCTCGGAGTTACCGGTCGCGATATACATTGCTGTATGAAGGCCTTGGTATTGTTATAAAATTGCAAAGCCTGTTCAAAATGATTGTCTCGAAAATAAGGTGTCTCTTGTGGATACTCACTCAACTGAACGTGATTTGATTCAAAATCTCTCCAATACGTGTCCAATGTGTCCAACTTTCTCATGATGTAGTCAGCAGTTCGGCGCTCGCGTCCCGTTTTCTTCAAAGACGCATAAAGTTACTCTATAGCGCTGACTATCTGCTCCGGATTCGCTACTATGTCTTCCATTTTTATATAAAAAAAATTGAAAATTCTTACTTGACAAATGCTTGATATATACACCGTCTCTTGCTTATCGGTGTCCGGCTGCTGAACGCCCTTGCTGGTCCAGCACTGCTTTGCTCTTCTTGATAGGTACTGATACTCCTCACACGCGACTGATCCTGCTTTAGACCGAAACGCGCGAAAGGTCAAAAGCTCGAAGTACCACTATGTACTGTTTACCGTACAGAAATGATAAAAATGATAAGAGAAATTATCGTGAACACTAAATTTATTGCTATATAAAATTACACTGGAATGATTACGTTAAAAGGCTAATTAAATTGCTAAAAATAAACAAGTTATTTTAATTATAATAATTATTACGAAATATCCACTGCGCTGAATGTACGGTCGTTTGCACCGTACAGTCCTGAATGAGCCCTAAAAAAGAGAGCTGGTATATTTGTACATAGTTAAAATAATTAAGAGGTGAGTATATTAATATTATAAATTACTAAGTACTTAGTAATTTAATAGGTTATTTATTGTTATATAGGTTTATTTTCTGTAGGACCGGCGAACTCTTTATGCTTACGGTGTCAATGAAGTGAACAGAAATATATAAATTATCTCGTATATTACAAATTATTTTTATTTTAAAAGGTCATCAAAAGAAATATAGGTTCAGTCCAATTTTAATAAATTATTTGGTGAACATGACCAAAATGTTGTGAACCACTTTCATTTATTCAGATGTATCAATTACAGTGATAAAAATCCATAAAAGTAAAGAATTTTCTACAAATGTGGTATTAACTAAGGAACCTTCAAAGTGGGTTGCTTTTTTTTTTGCCGCTTGAATGAAAAACTGTGTCTCGGAAGAATCTGCAGTATTGTCTGTGATTTCTTGCATTTGCTGTGGTTCTTCATTAATTGTACTTAATAAACTTGTACTTGGTAAAGTAACCATCAGACATATTTTCGCCAGCGCCCTTTGTTGTTTACGAGGGTCCGTGACCTTGAATACACCAGGCGTCGACTCTCCGATACAATCCCACAGGTCTTCGTGTATCAAATACATGCGCATTAGGAATTTCCAGTTTCCATAGCTTGACGTACCACTTAGTTTTTCAAAGTTGATAGAAATTCCAGAACTCGTTGCTTCCTGTGGCGTGGCACCGCTGCCATTTTCAGACATTTTGACTTATTGTTGGTTTTTGCATACTAATATTACTTTACTACATCCATAACCTGATGGAATATGAGTAAATTAAACCAGGATTGAATTAAGAACTGTCGATTTAATATAACAAAACGGAAAAATTAACACAGGCAGACATTAGACTATTACACGACTAAGTTGCAGGAGAGACGCCATCTAGTGGCTGATTTATACAACATAAGATGACAATATAAATACTCAAAATAAAATAGGGCCCACATTGTTAATCTGCTATTAAATGAAAATTTTAAGAAATATGTATTTTTTTTGGATAGGTTTATTTAAAACAAAGTTTTTCAAGTGACTTAAACTCAACACCTGGTGATAATTGTTTATTTTGACGAAATTATGCACAATATTATTATTTTTTTAAATTAACACTGATAACGAGAGACGTATAATTTTCTTGAACATTGTTTGATTCCTAAAATTGGGCCAATCGATGGCGTTTAATAACGCGTAGCACCTCCTCTGCTCTGTATGCACTCTCTAAGTCTGTCTGGAACACTCTATCAGATGGGTTACATTTTCATTAGGTATTCTTTCCCAAATCTGTTTCAAAGCATTTACGAGTTCTAGTTGGCTGTTAACCTCGCTGTAGTTCTCTTTGAGACTTCTTTTCAATTGATCCCATAAATGCTCAATCGGATTGAGGTCAGGACTCATCGCAGGCCATGGCAAAACAGAGACATGCGCATCAGAGAGTACTCGTTGTGTGGTACGGGCTGTATGCGCGTGAGCATTATCTTGCATCAAGATGAAATTATTGCCCACACACTGTGAAAATGGAATGACATGAGGTCTGATTACCTGCTCGACGTAGCTAGCAGCAGTAACAGAGCGCTCATTTAAAATTACCAACTCCGTTTTACCCAGCAAACTTATCCCACCCCATATCATCACACTTGGTCCTCCAAAACAGTTAGTTCCACGGATGCTTGGTTCTGTAAATCGTTCTCCCTGTCTTCTCCACATGCATACACGTCTATCATCGCTCAAAAACTTAATTTTACACTCATCTGTAAAGAGTACTTGTCCTCCAGTTGTCCATGGTCCAGTCTAAATGCTCACGTGCGAACCTTAAGCGCGCTGCACGATGAGCCCTCGTAAGTTTAAGTCGAATAACACGTCTTCTTGACCACTGCGCATCTTCATGCAGTCTGTTGCGAATGGTTTGATCACTCACGCGTGTACCAGTAGCTTGCCGTAACCGATTTTGTAAGATGCACGCGGTACCGGTGCGCTCTCGACTTGCAATTAATCGTATATACCGATCTTCCTGGGTGGTTGTGACTCGATTTCTTCCTGATCCGTGTCTCCTAGCGATACTGCCAGTCTCTTCATATCGATTCCACACATTTCACATTATATATTGTTTATTTATGTACGATTATATCGAATTTTAATACTTTAATTATCTCGTTTTGTCTAATATAAATGGGTATAAATCAGAAATTCTCATAGTTGGGTTTGTATAAGGCAGGTTCTCTAAATACTGGACATGATAATTTTCTCATTGCCATGGATCGCTTTAAAGCTGATATTGTCGCAATCAGTGAGACGTGGTTGGGAGCAGGACAGGAAGGGTGTGCTCCTGCTCCACCGGGCTATAGACTACGCTATGTCCCACGTCCGCTACTTATTTGTGGAGGACGGGGAGGGGGTGTAGGATTTTACATGCGAAATGAACTTCGCGTGCGTTATCTAAAGGCTCCAGAAGACTGTATTGAACAAATTTGGTCTAGTCATTGGAACAGCCTACAGGCTCCCGAAGATGGATATAGACATATTCATAGATTCCTTGACTCAGTCTGTAATTAAGTTTTTCCATTATGATTATATGGACAGGTCTGAGACATGAGACGGAAAAACAGTGAAAATGGATCTGTTTCTGAGATGCATGGGCCTAAAACAAGTCGTAACGGAAAATACTCATTTTACATCCCAGTCAGCTACTTTGATTGATATAATGTGTACTAACTGTTCTGTGCGTGAGGTTACAGTGTCTTATGTCACGGGATTACTGGGGCATTCAATGGTCAATACTACGATTAATCTTAAGAAAAATAAGGTGCCGCCCAAATATATTACATATAGACCTCTGAAGAGTATAGATCTTAACTTTTTTAATATGGATTTCATTCTACTTACATGTTTCTTCATCTTCATTTTCTATATTATTAATTTCTGTAATATCTTTTTCACAATCTTCATTTTCATGCATGTCTAATTTTATACTCTGTGCATCATTTTAATTTGGGTTTTATTGAGTGGAGATCTGAAGAGGGCAGTAATTATATGTATCCTTCAAATTACAGTTCTAGCCTGGGTTTTGCTTTGATAGATTTTATGTTGGCTAACAATCTACATCAATTTAATAGCATCATCAGTGCTGATAATCGCTTTCTGGACTTAATTTTAAGCAATGTACATAACGCACATGTTACCAGTCCGCTGGAAGTTTTAAGCAAAACCTATCGAATACATCCTAGCTTAACTAAACATACCTTATTTTGTTTTTATTTAATTTTTTTGCATTCACAATGCAATATTTCTATAAGATATAAAATACGTGTGTAAAAAGCTCATAGTAGAAGTTGGAATACGTTTGTAAAATTCGACACGTTTGCCAGCGTCTCGGTAGCTCAGCGGTCAGAGCAGTCGCCCGGATTGCGAAAGGTCGTGGGTTCGAATCCCATCTGAGGGCTCGGAGGCGTGGTTGTTTTTTACACACGTATTTTATATCTTATAGAAATATTGCATTGTGAATGCAAAAAAATTAAATAAAAACATAATTATAGCTGGTTCCATCTTAATTGATTGTTTAATATTTGTAAAAATATTACTTTCAATGTTGAAGGTAGTTAGCGTTCAACATTGGTGGAACGATACTAGCTCATAGTAGAAGTTGGAATACGTTTGTAAAATTCGACACGTTTGCCAGCGTCTCGGTAGCTCAGCGGTCAGAGCAGTCGCCCGGATTGCGAAAGGTCGTGGGTTCGAATCCCATCTGAGGGCTCGGAGGCGTGGTTGTTTTTTACACACGTATTTTATATCTTATACCTTATTTTGACGAATCCAGCTTGAGACCTAAAAAAGATCTAGGATTTAACTACTACAAGGCCAACTTTCCAAGCATCTTGAGTGGCTTGAGATCGGTTGACTGGTATATGCTATTCTCGAGTTGTGAGAATGCTAATGAGATGGTCTCTATATTCTACAATATTATAAATGAACTAATAGAAAAATTCGTGCCAAAATGTAAGATCTACAAATCTAAGCATCCCGTTTGGTTTAGTCGTGGTCTTGTTAAGCTCTTGTCAGAAAAAGACAACGTACGTAGGCGATTTTTGAAATATAGAAACCCTAGGGATGAGCTGCAGTTTCAGTTGCTTCGTCGTCGCGGTCACAAGCTGCAAAGTAAATGTTATAGTGATTATTTGAATAAAATTGAGGAGAATATTCCCAATAATATTAAAGCTTTCTGGAGTTTTATGAAGGGTAAGCGCGGTGGCCATTCCTCTATGCCAGCAAGAGTGAAAATGGAGAATGTGGTGGCTGACTCTGGCCCAAGCATCGTTAGCTTATTCGCTCGTTACTTTTCTTCTATGTATGCCACAGATTGCTCTGAGTCCTTTGAGACATTCTCGCCTGGAAAAGGCTTTTTGACCAAGTTAACATTTTTGGAATCTGATGTTTTGAGAGTTTTAAAAAAGCTTGACATAACAATGGGAGCGAGGCCCGATTCTATTCCTCCACTTTTTATAAAAAGGTGTTTGACAGGTTTCGTTTTACCCGTTACCTTGATTTTCAACAGATCTCTTTTAGATGGCTTGTTTCCTGACGAATGGAAAAGGGCTCGCATCGTTCCTGTTTTCAAGAAAGGAGATCGTATCTTGGTGAGTAACTATCGACCGATCTCCGTACTTTCTTGTTTCGCGAAAGTTTTTGAGTCTCTTCTGCATCCTGTTATTGCTAGCCTTGTTAGGACTAACATTTCCGATCGCCAGCATGGTTTCATTTCTGGACGGTCTGTTCTTACCAATCTGGTTCTGGAAATGGATAAGGGCTTGGAAGTGGAAGCCATTTATACTGACTTCAAGAGTGCATTCGACAAGGTTAACCATTCCATTCTGGTGAGAAAACTTGATGCCATAGGTGTAGGTGGCCCGTTGTTGAAATCGTTTCAATCATATTTGCAGAAGAGACCGCAGGTGGTAGTCGTTGATGGTTATCAGTCTGACTGCTATTTAGTTGATTCAGGTGTTCCCCAGGGTTCTCTTTTGGGGCCATTGCTTTTTAGTTGTTTATCAACGACATCACTTTTTGTATTAGGAACTGCAAAGCTTCGCTGTTTGCTGACGATTTGAAGATTTATAGGACGGTCAAGTCTCATATAGACAGTGATCTTATTCAAGACGACCTCAACAGGATAAGTGATTGGTGTGTGGCTAATTCTATGGCTCTAAGCACTGACAAATGCCTTCATATCAAATATTCAAGAAAAAGAAAATCTTGTGAAACAGCTTATATGGTCAATGGCGTAAAGCTATCTCAAGTAGGTGAGGTTCGGGATTTGGGCGTAATCATTGATAGTGGACTAAGTTTAAAACCCACGTTGATACGATTGTCACAAAGGCGGCCAGAATTTTAATTATATTATTTTAATAATTTTAATACAAGGATCTTACTTTATAACTCATTGGTGCGTAGTCATTTAGAGTTTGCCTCCTGTGTCTGGAGTCCTTTCTACAGCGTGCACTCGCAAAGGGTTGAAAGCATCCAGAGGGCTTTCACTAGATACCTTGCCTTCCACACTAGTGGTTTCTCTCACAGGCAGCCATATGTTCAGCGATTGGCTAAATTTAAACTCACTAGTCTTTGCAGTCGTAGACACCTATTGGATATGTGTTTCGCTCACAAGGTCATAAGTGGACATGTGCAGTGCGATGATTTATTATCCCGAATGAAGTTATCAGTGCCATTTAATTACCCTAGGCATCGTTTAACCATGACTTTTGCTTTGCCTTTTGCCAAGACAAATCTGGGTTGCCAGTCTCCCCTAGCACGAATTTGTAGGGATTATAACTACTTTTCTAATAAAATATCAGACCTCGATATATTTGGAGACAGTTTCTATAGTTTTAAGCGAAAGCTTGTCAGCCTCTTTCAGAATATTTAATGTTTGGTATGATTTATGCTTGTAACTTAAATTATAATTTTCTTGTGTTTTTCTATTTTATTTTATTGAATGAATAATATTTTTCGGTACTAACTTTGCTTGTGTACCCTAATGTAATATTATTTTTATCGTTTTATCAATGTAATTAAATTAAATGTTAAATTTCTTTTAAAATGTTTGGATCAATTTTAAATTTGTTTGGTTTGATTTTGTTATCATCTTTTCTATTTTTTTTGCTAATTTAATTTTTATTTAATTTAATATAATTTTGGCGAATGTTATGTACGCCGTTATTGTGACATACATCAGAATTCTTGCAACCTTTGTTAAATCTATACAATTGTGATAATGTAAGTCATGTGGTAGTACCTAATAAATAAATAAATAAATCATTATCTATGAATCTTACATGTCTACTTACTATTATTTTATTTTTCACTAACACTCTGTATCCCATATCTGTACATCCTACTAACACTCCCTTAACAGCTTTAGCATTTCGCTTTCATGTTCTACTCCTCAGGTATTCTAACAAAAGCTGTACTTCCATAGATCTTGAAATGTGAGACATCTGGTTTTATACCGAAGAATAATTCATAAGGCGTTTTCTTAATAAAGGTATTAGTTAACAATCTATTTCCTATGTAACTTGCTGCTTTTACACATTCAGGCCAATAACACTTATCTAGTTTTGCTTCTTGCATTAAACACCTTGCTCTGTCCATAATGGTTCTATTGTATCTCTCAGCAACACCGTTAAGCTCATGCGTATATGGTGGAACTGGATTTAAGTATATTCCCTCTTCTTTACATAACTTAAAAAAGTCTTTATTTATGTACTCTTTACCATTGTCACAACGAATTTCTTTAATTTTCTTTTCTGTCTTATTTTGCACTAGCTGGTGCCCGCGACTTTGTCTGCGCAGGATTAGTATTTCGAACAATATGTTTATAAATTGTAGCCTATGTGTTATTCTGATGTATAAGCTATATTATTGTAAAGTTTCATTAAAATCCATTCAGTAGTTTTTGCGTGAAAGAGTAACAAACATCCATACATCCATCCATACAAACTTTCGCGTTTATAATATTAGTAGGATGAACCTAATATATTTCAAAAAACAATCAAACACTTCACTTTTTTTATTTATGCAGTACACCATAGCAATTTTACTAAAATCATTAATAAAACTTACAAAATATCTTTCACCTCCATAACCTGTAGGATTTAAGGGACCATGAACATTTGTTCTAATTTTTTAAAATTAGTATGACCTAATATTCTGTGCCATATTTCTTTATTTGACATTTTCGAAACACTTGTGTATGATTGTAATTTTTTATGAATTTTATTATTTAAAAAGCCTGTTAACATAAACAATTTATTTTATAAGAAAGTTAACGCAATGAGTTTTCTATTATAATTATATTTTAGCAATGTTATTTTGAAAAACTATGGAATTATTTTCTTTCACAATACTTGAAACACTTAACAAATTTTGCTTCATACTTGGGACAAAGAACACAATTTTAATTTTTATATTTTCCCTTTTACCTTTTACATTACACAAAATATTAACATTACCAATTTTATTTGCTTTCAGAGAAAAACCATCACCAACTTTAACATCTATAGGATTTTTAAACTCAGTATAGTACCTATCATAATTTGCAATATGATCCGAGCAACCACTATCTAATAAAAATGTTACCTTTTCACTACTCCTCGATGTATAAGGCGTATTTACCTCTGATGTCATTACTTCTACATTAAACGACTGGTTGTTAATTTGAGAACCACTTGCCATTTTTCCTGTCCTTCCTCTTCCTCTAAAATTATTAATAATTATCTCGCCAATTACCTCTACCTCTGTAATTCCTATTATTTGGGCAATATTTCAGGATATGACCCGGTTTCTTGCATCCGTAACATATGTAATCATTATTGTTTTCCATTCCAGTAACTTGACTGTTAGGCAGCTTAGAAGATTGTATACTAAAAGACTACTTTTGAAGAGCTCTGGGCAATCTCTCTCTTTTTATATTCCGACATTTATTTTGACTTTATGTATTCCACTGATTTATCTTTGTCAGGTAGCGCATCAACAATATCTAGGCAAACACCTTCAGGCAAACACAACAATAAATAATTTAATTTATCCTCTGTAGAAACTTCTTCTCCTGATTGCTTTAATTCATTGAATTGCTTCTCAAAAGAGTTAAAGAAATCGGTGGGGTTCAGCCATCAGCCATTTTTAACTCTAGTAGTTTCCTTTTACATATTAGTTTACTTGCACAACTTTTTGTTTCATATGTGTCGTCAAGTTTTTGAATCATTTGTTTGGCACTAGTTTCCGAAATAATAGGTTCCAATTGCGAATCACTTATGCTGTTTACAATATAATTTCGAGCCTTGATGTCCAATTTTGACCAATCACCGGCAGATACATTTTCTGGTTTTTTGGAGGTTATTACTTCCAAACAATTTTTCTTTTCTAAGTAGTTTTAATCGAAACTTACATTTTGCGTAATTAGAGCCATCAAACATTTGTAATGTGAAATCTTTTTCCGCCATTGTGTGCAATTATAAGCACAGTGAAAACTCTTCTCAACAAAACAAACTAACTACGGATCTGCTACCATGTTAGTGTAATGGCAAAAAATATTAAATACGGCTTTTCCTTAATAACATCTTTATTCTTCTTATCATTGACATTATATTTCACTTACTGTAAAGCACAACACAGCATTTTCTCGAACAGCAAAAAAACCAGAAGGAAGATTACTTACTTTTTTAAAAAACATAGTTTTTAAAACAAAAGTGCAAAGGGATTCAACCGTTATAATGCCAAGTATTAAATCATATATCCTTAAAATTTAAAAGTTGAAGCATAAAGCTGTACTAAATCAACTTACCGATGACAGCACAAGCACAAATAAGAAATTAAAAAAAGGTTGTGGTCACAGGTGGACAAATGAAGAAAAAATTGTAGCACTTCGACTGTAGAAGAGGTTTCTTACTTGTTATAAGACTATTAAGGAGAATGTTTTATATACCTCCAGGCACCTTAAATCTTTTATTAAATAGAATCTTTTATAATAGTTTGGGAGTCAATAAACCAGTTTTAAATGTATTAAGTAAGTTTACAAAAACTGTACAGCCATCAGACAATAAAAATTCAAATTCAAGTAAAAAAGTTGAATTTCAATTCATTTTAATGTTTGATGAAATATCTGAAAAAAACATTTTGAATATGATCCCAAACACGATCTTATTGAAGGGTTCCAAGACTATGAAAATCAAGGGAGATCCCAAAATGTTGCATCATATCCCTTAGTCTTTATGATTGCTGGGATCAGAAAGTCTGTAAAACAGTATCGCTCACTATTTATCTACTGGGTTTTCAACAGCTGATAGGCTTGCTGTGCTAATTAAAGAGGTAAATTATATTTTCTTGTTTATTTACTTTATTAACTAGAATTTAGATTTAATAAACATTTTTTTCTTAACCATTGTTTAATATTTTTCAAATACTAGCGGCCGCCCGTGATTTCGTCTTCGTATAATTTAGTTTTTTGAGAATCCCACAAGAACCTTTCATTTTTCTGTAACAAAAAGTATCCTATGTCTCAATCCAGGTCATAAACTATACGTGTACCAAATTTCATCCAAATCCGGTCAGTAGTTTTTGCGTGATTGAGTAACAAACATAAAAACTTTCACATTTATAATATAAGTAAGAAGTAGGATTTTAAATTCTGCTTATTTTACAGGAGTATTGTGTAAGTTTTTGTTTGTATCTTTTTAACCATCTTTGATGCATTTCAGGTTTTACAAAATTGCTTCCAAGCAGGATTAAATATCAAGGCAACTGTCTGCGACATGGATGGAGTAAATAGGAGAGCTCTGACAATTTTGGGAGCGAGTGTGCAGAAACCAATTATTTACTTTTATAATAAAGAAATTATTGCTTTTTTGATGTCCCACACTTATTGTGTGTGACGTGTGGTCTTTGATAACATAACGGTGAACATCTTAGTAACAGTGCTCTGTAGAAAATTATTTATTTCGATTATTTATTGCGCAAGAAATTTAGTGATTAGTAGAAATAACTGTTGAACAAAGTGCTATGTAAATAATTTATTCATAATAGGTTAGTTTTAAGTATTAATTTAAACAAAATTTACACGGAACAGTGAATTACCGGCGGTACACAAACATTAATTTATTATCAGCTGACCGGTTAACGAGCGGTGCGATAACACGAATAGCGACGCTGCGTCGATTACATAAGTGCTATAATAGTCTGTGCGTCGTGGGTGTGGTCATTAACTCTGTACCGGGGAGCAATTCATCATAGATTAGTCAACGCAGATATGACAAATTTCACCTCACAGTTGTGTTCTTCTGAGAGTTACTATAATGGCTCCTCTGCAATTTATTTGTGGTGGGTGTAGAAAAAAATGCACTAGCACTGAGCATTTGAAAATGCGCGGAATGTGCTGAAATCTATGACCTTTACTGTGCGAATGTGTCGGTACAGCGCTTCCGGAACACCATGACTAAGGACCATAAGAGTCTTTGGAAATGTTTTGAATGCAAAAGCAAGCAGCCAAAGTCCTGCAATATTAACACTCCTGTCAGGTCTTCGACTGTGGAATGTGATTACGTCACCACTCGGAAATCTGACAAGGAATGCCTAATGCGAAACTCCCTGGACGCGCGACTAGATGATATTGAGCGGAGAATAGTGGTACTGGAGCGGTGTAAGGAGGAGGCCAGGCCGGAGTGTACTGAGGTGCTGGAACGTGCTGCGGGGCTGGAGCGCACCATCTTGGAGTTGAAGCAGCAGATTCACGACCGTGACCAGGATGCCCTTCTGGCGGACTTGGAGATCGGCGAGTTACCTGAGGAGAAGGGTGAAAACCCCGTCCAGTCAGTCACTGTCCTTGCCACGCGCCTGGGAGTCGCGCTAGACCAGAGGGATGTGGTGTTTGCGGAGCGGGTGTGGGCGCCTCCGATGGAGGGGGATGGTCGCCCACGCCGCATCGTGGTGCGCCTTGTGCGCCGCCACCTTCGTGACGAGCTGCTGAAGGCTGCGCGTGTGCGCCGTGGTTTGACGAGCTCCTCGGACAAGCGCGTTTACCTGAATGAGAGACTGACTCGCTCCAACCGTCAGCTCTTTAATCTGGCACGGGAAGAGTGCAAAAAAAATCGTTGGCGATATGCGTGGACCAGGCGGGGCCGAGTATACGTTCGCCGGGCGGAAGGGTCTCCTGTTCATCAAATTCGGTCCCCTGTCGACGTGGAGCGTATTTTTATGTCAAACAACAAGTGACTCGTAGTGAACGGCAGATGGTTCTGTGAACGGCTTAGCAACATGGTCTGTAACTTTTATTTAGTTATGTTTTTTTGTGTCTTTATAGTCTTAATATTTAAGTTAAGGTTTAATGCGTCCACTTCCGAAAAAAATTATTACTAGAATCATACTTCTTTTATTTGTCATAATAAATTTTACTATTATTAGTGTATTGGCTGCAACATTTAATATTGTTGATTTTTTTGAAACTAAGTAACACGATTTTGTTTTGTAAAACAATCTATTTACAACTTAGAACTGAAGATTATAAACTGTATAAAGTCTATTTACATTTACTATTGTTTACAACTTAAAACTGGAGGTAGAAATATTTACGGAATATATATTTACATAATGAAGTGGATCCGTACTATGTTCAACATTATATTCGATAGTCTCCTCACTGTCAGGTTGGTGTCTAAAATAATTATCTCCCTGAGTTAAAGTCAAAGAATCTTAAAGTTGGACTCTTTAATGCGGGATCGCTCGGCAGTGGACATGAGGAGTTGATAGTAGCGGTAGAGGAGTTGGGGCTCGATATTATTGATGTATTATCCAATAAATACAAAGTACATATTTCACTTACGAATAGATTACATGTCTGGTAGTTTGAACTGTCTTTTATTATCAAAGGCTGGCATCGTGGACCTTGACTTAAGTGTCGTTCTTATGTACCCGTCTCGAGCTGCAGATCCGCAAACCTTAGCAGAAGCCTCGCTCACCAACTTGACGCTTCTCTCCACTGCTTGAGTATGGACTGGCATCTTCTGTGATAGGATTTCCCACTTCGGAACTTCTTCTGTTTTGATGTAGGTTTTAAGTTCATCATCAGTGACATCTTTCAATAGAGGCGGCGAAGAAAATTGACAGTTTGTCCAATCATTTAATTCCGTGTAGTCTGTTGCGGAAAAGTTTAGCTTAGGTGCCACGTACGTTCGAATTGTTTTCCTCTTTTGGTCTCTTTCTCTTGCCTTAATGATGCGGCGGAGGCCCAGTTCTCTTATATGTTTTCTGGGATCTTGAGTCATAGTAATCATAACATGTTCTGGATGTGCAAAGAACCCATTTCTCTCTATAACTGGGTCAATTACAGCTTTGAGTTCATCTTTAAGATATCTTGAGGTTTCAATAGATTGGTGCACGAGCTTAGGGCCATCAGTAAAAAGTTTGGTCTTCTTAATACAAAACCACATCGGCATATATGACTTCAGAATGAATATTACTATTTCCTGGAACTCAGCAGTTGGATTTTCTTGACTAATGTAGAGTCTTAAAGCACGGTTAGCTGTTGTTAGCCACCTGGAGTGTGACAAAGGTCCTGGATCCCTGATTGATAAATCTTTTGGGCATTCACCTGATTTAATCGCTTCTGATATTTCCAGCAAATACTTCTGATCCTTACTAAGAGTTTTTTTGTCTATCTCAGGGATTTGGCAATCAATACTTTCAAACTGCACTACTGGAAGTGTTTCACATTTGATCAATTTCTCACCAATCGGTCCTTTCAAAGAATTTGGCCCGGTCGACTTACCATCTAAATACTGAAATAAATGGCGGAAGGGTAGTTCATTAAAAAGAAGACAAACTGCCCATTGCAGAGGCTTACCTAAGTGTGTTTCAATACGGCGTATTATACCGTTTTTCAATCCGGTGTTAACATTGGTGCCATCACAGCCAATAACGACTAATTCGTCCAAAGAAATGTCATTGCTTGTCAAATAGGATATAATAGAGGTCGCAATATCCTCTGCACTTCCTGAATTCGGGGTCACGTGTCCCAGAAATATATTACCAGGTTCTTGTATAAGCACGTAATGTTCCTCCTTTACCACTCTTTTAAATCGTTTTGAATGTGCCTCTTGTACCACAATAGTGTTGTCTTTACGGCCATCAAAATATAGCCCAATTAGCTTAGTTTCTGTTATAGAACTGGACAAATCAGCCCTAACATTGTGTTTTTCTCTTCTTATTTTACACTTGTCAACTACTTGTGAATTGTCGCTATTAGTTACCACGCCAAAGTCCTGCAAAACACTTGATGCTATTGCTGCTGTAGCACGATCGGAAACACCATAACGATCACTAGTTAATGCAGTAGATTTAAGGTCAATCCTCATTTGCCAACCGGATTTCTTTTTTGGAGATTCAGGTATGAATTCTTGGTCACTGTCACTGCAAACGTCACTGGAGGGCAAGGATTCATCAAGTTGTTCAGTTTCGGAAACTTGGACATCTACTTTTGGTTTTGAAGAGCTGGAACGAGATTTCCTCTGTAAAGATTTGGCACGTTTCTTTGTTTCATTTAAGTCCACACCTCCAATTTTGCCAATGCCGTGAGTGCGTAGTGAATAGATAAATTTCAGCTCAAGTAAAGGTATTTTTTTAAGCTTTTCACAAGTACAAGTTATTGAGCAGATACACTGGCATTGATCCGGTGTTTTATGACAGGTACATTCAAGGGCAATGGGGCATTTGCATGCCGCAATGTCAAAAAGCAAACAGCATTTTTTCTTAAAATCATCAAGGTTTCTCTTAAAGACTTCCTTGTTTTTGTCTCGAGTATGAGATTTTCTTAAACTATAATACTTGTCATGCAGTGCAGTCAACAGTTGTACTACTCTCTTATCACTTACGGTGGGAATTGATGCTCTATTGTACAAACACACTATTTTGCCAGATACTGTATTGGCTACTTGTCCAAAACTAACTCTTTTGTTGTTTACTTTAACTGCTAAATTATACCTCTCATTCAATAAACATCGAAGAACGTCCTCTCCTGTAGGGAGCTTGTTAGGCGGCAAGTCTCTTGGTGTACCGAAAAACGGACACTCGAATTCTTGTCTAGTGATCACTGACTTTGATAATGCCATCATTCATTGCACAATTGTTCAAAAAACTACACCGAAATATGAAATTTGGAACACACACTACGCAACACATCCACCGCTCTCAAGAGACAACAGCAGACTGGCGCACAAAATGGCGCGGCGGACCACTGTAATGGCTGCCTGCAGCGGAGAGGGGTATCACGTGACGCGGCGTGGGTCGTTGACCCGCTAGTGGCACTGACAGTAAGTTTTGTATCGCTGTGCGCGATCGAAAAACCAAGCCTAATTACGTCTGAATTTTTTTTCTTTACTTATCAGAACATGTATAATCAGATATTCGGTATTACATTATTGATATCTGTAACTATACATGAAAAGAAAATAGGACAAAAATCCGATTTTCTTGTATTTTGGCTATATTTGGATGTCCGTGCGCGAACGGAAGATGTTGAAGTGCAATACCGGTATTTTTATATTACTTTATTAGTGTGTCGTAGATGACATTTTTCACTATTACATATTAAATATCGTAAAAAAAAAATTATTAAAAATTTTCAAAAAAATTTATTTTTTTCAAACCTTTAGAGCTCATGCGCGAACGGAAGATAACATCCGATAATTTTAATATTTTGTCCTCTTTTTAGTCATACCATTTAGCAACTTTTCCGCGGTATTACGATCCGAAAAAAAATATCGATTTTTTTCGACCCACCCTAGTGGACGTGGTGGTGGAGTAGGTTTTTATATCCGGAAGGGTGTTAATGCTCGTATATATCAGCATGCCACTGGATCTGAGGTTGAGCAAATGTGGCTGAAAATGCGTGTTAGTGGTCGGTGGCTAGTAATTGGTACTGCTTACAGGCCGCCTTGGCAGGATGTGGAGGTTTTTTTGGATGCCGTGGTAGGTTCTCTCACTTTCTTTTCCAATCGAGATGTATCGATACTTCTTGGCGATTTTAATATCAATCTCCTTGATACTGTAAGCACTCGCTCTAAAATATTACTGCAATTTCTTCACAGTGTGAGTCTGAGGCAGCTGATCGAGGAACCTACACATTTTACTGAACACAGTTCTACCCTCATAGATGTGGTGTGCAGCGACATTGAGGCTATAAATGTTGTAGTCACAGACCTCTCGGGGACATTGTGTTGGATAGATTTAATAGTGATCTAGAAGCCATTGACTGGAGTAGTTTTTACGAGCTTGATAGCGTAAATAGCCTTGTCGAGGCTTTTACCCAGTGCTTGACTAATCTATTTGACCTGCATGCGCCAGTCAGGCAAAGAAAATTCAAACATCCACCACACCCATGGATCACTGATTGTATTAAGTCGATGATACGAATTAGAAATAAATGTTATAATAAATTTTAAGTGCAAAAAGTACCAGCTTTAAAGGAAAACTATTTAATGATGAAAAAGCTTGTGGTGGAAGCTATTGTGAAGGAAAAGAAATCTTTTTTTGCTCATCATGTAAATAAATATAGTAAAAACTCAAAGAAATTATGGCAAAGTCTAAAAAAATATGAAATCACCAGTAATAGAAAGGATGACGATATTCCAGTCTCCATCGGTGACCCTGATTTGATGAATGCGCATTTTCTCAATATACCGGGTAATACGCAAGCTTCGTTGTCGCGGCTCACATATCTTGAACATCATAGACATGGCTCCTACACATTCACATTATTTCCTGTAAGTTTTAAAAATCATTAAAGGGTTTAAGTCTAACGCTCAAGGATATGATGGCCTTTCACTTAGTATGTTACAATGGACCTTGCCACAAACATTACGGGCCATCACCACTATTATTAACAGGTCTATAGTCGAATGTGTATTTCCCGATAGTTGGAAAGTCTCCCTAGTTAAGCCCTTACCTAAAAATACCACTCCTACTAGTCTCAGTGATTTTCGCCCAATCAGCTTGCTGCCCTTAGCCTCGAGAATTTTGGAAGAAGTTGTTTGCGAGCAACTGGTAGGATATCTTGAGAGTAATAATATACTGCCTGAACGGCAATCTGGGTTTCGCAGAAGCCATAGCACAGCCACAGCTCTAGTTGATGTTGTAGATAACCTCCTCGCCGAACAGGATAAGGGAAACCTTAATATTCTCCTGTTGCTTGATTTTTCACGAGCTTTTGATTTCATAAATATAGACCTGTTACTCTCTAAGATGGCGTTTTATGGATTTGACTCAAACTCAATAAAGTGGTTTGATAGCTACCTTGGAAATAGGGAACAGTGTGTGGAGTTGACAACGATACATTACATATAGGATGACATGACAAAGATATATAGGATGGATCAAAAGTATGTTCTGCTAGATTGCCGGTAAACCGTGGTGTGCCCGAGGGCTCTGTATAGGGGCCTATCCTTACACATTTTACAGTGCCGATGTCATAAACAGTATAACTCATTGCCAGTACCATCTATATGCAGATGATCTGCAACTATATCTATCATTTAAAAAAGTTGATTATAGTCTTGCTGTAACAAAATTAAATTGTGATCTTATGCATATTTCAAATTGGTGTATGTCCAATTCCTTGATGTATCCTTGACAATGTAATTCTCAATGTAAATGTGAATGGGGAACGAATAGAACGTGTAAAACAAGCAAGAAATTTAGGACCGATAATTGACGAACACTTAAATTTTGAAAGTCACATTGCCGAGTGTTCCCGCAGCTGTTTTTATAAATTGAAATTATTGTACAACATTAGGCCTTACTTGGGTGAGAAGTTGCGAATAAAACAGTGTGAAATGCTAGTCTTATCAAAGCTAAACTATTGTGATATTGTTTTTGGGCCACGTATTATGGCCCGGACTAGTAGGCTTATTCAACGTATACACAACGCCTGCGCGCGGTTTTGCTTCTTTATACCTAGCCGTTCACATATCACTCCTTTCTTGAATGCTGCTAATTTGTTAAAGATGGAAGCGAGAAGAAAGCTTCATCTTGCTACTTTGCTTTTTGGGGTGTTAAGGAATGGGAAACCTCGATATCTTTTGGACAAATTTGTTTGGGCGCGGGATCAGCCTAGGTATACGGCCAGACAGTGCAAGAGTGTATTTGTCACTGTAAGTCATCGAACGGTGGCATTCCGAGGGAGTTTCAGATTTGCTGCTTCACGTTGCTGGAACGATCTCCCGCCGCCTGTGCGTGATCTTAAAACAATAAAATCGTTTAAAGAACATTTAAAAATGTATTTACTACAATTGCAGAAGTTATAAAAATCACTTACTGGCTAGATATTTTTTTTCACGTCTTGCATTAGCATTTTCATGTCCGTCGATACCGCGTTCTCACAAACTTATTTCTGAATATCTTTTTTTTTTTGTTTTCTTCAACAACAATTGTTTTTAAAGCTTCTTTTTAGTAAAATAATTTTAAAGCGTTGTCAGTTGTAAGACTCGTTAGCTAGCTGTCACAATCACAGATTATTATATTATATGGCTCAATTGTTTTTAAATTCTCCCTTTATAAGGGAAGGCAAAGGGAATAAGCCAATTCAGCCTAGTCTTTCTTATATCTCTGCTTTTTCGATTTTAGGCACATATATGTAATATGTCTATTTAATATAGTTATTTTTTTATTATTTTACTGTCAGAATTGTGTTTTCATGTTTTACTGTTACAATTGTCTTAATTATGTTGTTATGTTCCGGAGCTCCATTGAGTGGTCGGGAGGGTGATGCGTGTCGGTTGCCCGATCGCATTGAAGTCCCGGAATAATATTTGTTATCTGAAGGTCTTGCCAGAATATCAGCGCTGCAGTGCCGTCTGTCGCTGTGGCATACGCTGAGGCAGTGGCCTAGTTGGCATCTTATGATATATGTAGTAAGAAATGGTGGATTTATAGGATTTTGCCAATAAACGTCTTTTCTTTCTTTATTAAAGTGCTTTAGAAATTTATTTTTAAAGTACAATATAGAGTGTGTAGCATATATTACTTGAGAAAATAAAACAGGGAGAGGTAAGATATTCTGAAATTGTAATATACATCCATTAAAAACTTAACATTTCTAATATCTTCTCATGTCCTATATTGGCTAAAATAATTTAAGTACACATGCCCTGAATATACTGTTGTACTGAAATAACAAATGCTAACATCAGTGCTATTATACTTGGCTTCGTCGTCAAGATTAGCATATAATACAACATGTAGTATCGCCTAGCCGATCGCCATATACGCACTATATTGAGGGAAAATAGTTTTTTTTTTTTTTTGTTTCAACTTGCAACACCGTCCCTTCCTCTGTGCGCCATTTTCCTTTCGACTCATTCGCGTTTTAGTGCTTCGCCAGTACGCACGGTTCGACATTAATTTTCATATTGAGTTTGTTCTATCGTTAAAAGATGCCTAAACGGAAATCTAAAGATGACTATGAACATTTAAGTAAAAAGTTACGGAAATTGGAATGAAAAATTCGTCGTAGGAAGCGGTTGTCGTCCACTTCATCTTCTGAACCTACATCACTTCCACAGGATAAAGGAGGTTAGTTCAAGTGTTTTAATATAAATGAAAAGTAAAAAACTTTTTTGGTATATTTTTTCCGGTATGCGAGCAGTTCGAGGGGCTGTTTCTTACCAATAAAAAGTATAGCGTATAGTCACCGGGCTATCTCATTACTTCGTAATTTATACCCACATTATATAAAGTTTCCTTTTTTATAATGTAACCTTGGGGCTGCGTGCTTCTTTTTGGAGTTGTCACTACCCGCTTAATTAGTTTTTTAAACAGTATGTAAGGACTGTTTATTAACTAATTATGGTATTTGATGCTATTTATCTCTGTAATTACAGACGATTACATACCGCTAGAGGCGGATTTATCAATGGACACAATAGACCTCGAACGACCAAATTCGAATATTGATGCCTCACAGCAGGTGACAGAAATAAACGACAGGTTAATGTTAGACGAACCTTGCACACCAGCGCTGCTATAACAGCAGCGCCGGAACCTATCGAATCCGTTCTTGAACTGGATAAAGATATTTTGGAAATTCTTGGCACTGACCCCACAGTCAACACAAAATACGGCATGGATACAAATTCTGATTTGGCTCTTCGACTGCAACATTATTCAACATCTGGAATTTCTAAAGAAATACGTAAAGAACTCTGCGAAAGATATTTAATACCAAATAACTGCAGACTTATCGATGCACCTCAGCTAAATGCAGAAATTAAGGCGGACTTAACAGATATAGTAGCCAAACGTGACAAATATATTGAAAATAGACAAAAACAGTTAGCCACCACTTTGTCTTGCCTCACTGAAGCATTGTCACACCTCTTTGCTGCCGCGAATAAAGATAAATATTTAATCAAACTTATTATGGACGCAAGTCGAAATCTTTGTGATTGCCAGTATAACGACTCGGTGACGAGACGTAATTTTATTCTTTCTACTTTAAAGAAAGATATGAAAGAACAGCTCCAGAATACAAAATTAACAAATTTTTTATTTGGTGATTATCTCTCCGAAACTATAAAAGTTGCAAAGGCAATCAACAGGTCTGGAGCGGAGCTAAAAGCGACCTTGCCGCCGCCGAAACCAGTACAAAATAAAAAGTCTTTTACCGGTCCGTCAAAAAACTGGAAAGCACCGTTTCCAACCAAGAAACCTCCGGGGACAGGAGCTCAGCAGCAGCAGTCGCAGCCTCGGCAGAACAATACTCGCCGATAGAATCGATAAATATGTATGCTGGCAGGTTATCTTTATTTTATAATCAATGGTGTATGGTAACTCGAGCTCTAACGGTGTTATCATATATTCAAGGTTACAAACTTTCATTTTCAACTCCTGTCTATCAGGTTTGCCCACCAAAAAGACCCAATTACTCAGATGTAGAAAAACAACATTTTGATGAAATTATAAGTAACCTTATCTCGAATGGTGCAATTTCAATATGCCCGCCTTGTAATGGTCAATTTTTATCGAGTACTAGCTGACCCGGCGAACTTCGTACCGCCTTAGCGTAGCTTTGATGCACTACTTTATTTTGTATAGCTGACCTATCTTATGTATGAGTACCTATTCAATTTGAACTGGAATCTATAATATCCTCCAAATAAAAATGAATCCTTATTTCCCTGGTCTCGCCATACATGACGCTCTGCACTGTGTCCCTGATTACGCGACTCCGTCGACATTGAAGTGGTTCGTGGTGGTTTCGAGGATAACCCTTGAGCGGCCCAGTCCCCCATAGGTGATGTCATACCCTTTTCAGCAATTTCGAGATGTTGAATTAATTCGTTCCTTACGTCTTGATAAAATTGCTTCGTTTTATCAAAATGCTGCTCCGAAAAGTAGGTGAACCCTTCACCTTTGACCTCCAATATTTTCTCATGATTAGATTGGAACTCTTGCCAGTAGCCATCAAGAGTGCACACCTTACTCTTGATATATTGCACACTCCTGCGACTGGGTCCATCTTTCTTATAGTTCACATATAGCTTATTGATAGCGTCCATCAACTGTGATTGAGTATTAAATATATGCTCCATTTTTTAATGATTTTTCAAGCTTGAATGACTGATAAAAAATGATGAATGATACTACCTTGGTTGTATTTTACTAATTTGAAGTAATTGTTGATTCTGCTGCAGCTGATAATGATATCAAAATATCCAACGTTGGTTTGGAAAAGAGTTTCTTGATTGTGTATTAGACGTCTAAATAATTGATTATGCTCCTCAGGAACAGATGATTTCCAAGTTGCTGGTTACCTCTTATGTTTCCGTGCCCTGCACGATATATGCGCCGTTCTCAATTTAGTTGGTGACACCCGCTGGTGGGAGGCCAACCAAACCGATTCGCTATCGCACAAATCACAAAAACACAAAACTTAATCTTCGAAGGACCATAAAGATGTATGATCCATACACCTTTAAATGATGATGATGATGATAAAAACACTGATCGAACTGATAATTTTATATTTATTTGAACCAAGGTATAATGATCTAGCTAGGAGAACGACTTATAGCGAACTGACTTAAATTAGGTTAAATATTTCGACATTGTTTACTTAAGTAAATAAATTAAATATAATTTTAATGTATAAAACTGCTGATGCGGGATATGTGCGATGTGTATCGTACAACAATCTTATATAAGATTTTACTGCAGCACAGGTGGCTACAATGCTGAATATTATGGAGAGAGTAATTTAAGAACTTTAGAGATCAATAACATCAATATGATGCCACCCAACCTCTGCCATTGGCTTGGACTTACAGCGGCTCAGTTTCATGAACTTTTATTAGAAATGCCTAGTCTGCAAAATTAAGTGCAGTCTGCGAGTGTTGCATTAAGTATTTATTTGGCCAATTTACGTACTGGTGACAGTCATTATAGGCTCAGTTCTTTATTTCAAATGCCTCGAAGCAAATTAGAAAGGTATATGAATAAGGCAAGAATCTCATGAGGCAACAGATGGTTTCTTTACATATAGGCCTTGTAAGAAGACAAGAAGTTGCAGCCAGGAACAAAATTATTCCAGAAGGACTGTTTGGGAATCCTAATATGTCTACTGAAATAAAACCTGCTATTGTCATCTGTGATGCTAAAATTCTAAAGATGCTAAAAGATTTGAATGTGTTTCAAAAATAATCTCACAGCCTAAATAAAAATTTGAATTTGGTAAAGCCATTCATGATACTTTATTGTGATAGCCATGTTCTAGACTGTATAGGCCCATTTAAAGCAACAATAAATGATGCTTCTATTATGATCAATGAATTTAGAAATAGTGATGGTAAAATGAGAAGATATTTCCGGGAGGGGAATGTATTTATTCTGGATAGAGGTTTCAGGGACGTAATACCACAACTTTTGGAATATGGCTATCAAGCTCATATGCCGGAGTCATTGTCAGAGGGCGAGCGTCAATTTAGACATTGCAAGCAAACAAGTCGAGGTGCATAACAATGTGTAGGTGGGTGGTTGAAGTAGTCAATGGTAAACGCGACTTCAAACTGTTTCTACAAGAGTTTTTTAATAAAGCTGCCAAACATTTAATGACTGATTTTCGGAATGGCTGTGCTTTATTAAATATTCCACCCACTGATTGAAGGCATACCAGTGTAGCGTCACATAGGTTTCTAGGAATATTCATTTTGCTGATTAGGCACATGAACCTTGTAGCTGTGCCTACGTGACGCCACAGTCGTCTCTCTGCCCCCGCGGAATGCACCGCTTTGCGAATCTGTTGTCTGATTGATGTGCGTTATGTAATATTAGGAGTCAGTTTTACATATATGTGTTATTGATTATGTACTTATATATAGGTGTGAATGAACAGAAATATATTTTCTAAAAGGTTACGCCTACGTATTATTCCAGTCCCATATAACAATATAACAAAACGTAACATTGGTGACCCCGACGTGGCCATATAACAAGATAACAAAACGTAACTCCAGAAACAGCAGAATATTTATCAATTACAGTACGTAGATTACAAATGGATAATATTCTAGCTAATACTGTAAAAAGGGAAAATCTTAATAGGCGACGAGCTACATTTATAACGATTGATGCTCACCACTCACATTTAAATCATTTCCCAAGACTTAGCATAAATGATTTGAAAGGACTTGCATTAGGGACATACCAACTCAAGCGAACTTCTTCATACTATGGTGAACATGTGCGAACAAACGGCACTTACACAATAGATATAAATAATGTAACTGAAGAAGATATCCCGTTTAATTTGGACACAATTTTTTTTTACTGAGAGGGCGACTAAAGTCTCGATACATAAGTGGTAGAACTTATTAAACATATTTATTGATTAGTAAAGATGAAAATGTTTCCAATAGTGTAATAAATTCAAGCCTCGCTTTATCAGGCTACAGCTGCAACTGTCTTGTGGGCAATAGAACAGTAGGTTGTTGTGCCCATGTCATGTGTGTGGCATGGTACCTGGGTTGGGGCAGATATAATGATGTTACTGCTCCAGCTCAGTATTTGGATGATATATTTAACGAAGTTTCATATGAAAATGAATGAGTTAAAGTAGTTGTACAAAATAAATTGATACCTTGCCTATAAAACTATTGTGACCCTTTTTGTAATTGGTCAAACGTTTGACTATATTACCAAACCCATCATATTTGTTAACTTGACAATTGAAAATTTTAATCTTGGCTGAATAGCAACAGTGTCGTTGCCCATCTTTTTCATATTAATGTATGGATAGCAGCACTATTCCTCTATCTTTATGTATTCTTACTGTGCAATGCAATCGCTAGGTATTTTAAAATAAAATCAATTAAGTGGATCACTTATAGTTTTTACTTAAAGAGCCCTAA
This sequence comes from Calamotropha paludella, assembly GCA_927399485.1. NCBI lineage: Eukaryota > Metazoa > Arthropoda > Insecta > Lepidoptera > Crambidae > Calamotropha > Calamotropha paludella. Next base: position 4,866,231 of record OV656822.1, read on the forward strand.
TATTAACAGGTTATGGGCTCAGGAAGCTCTGAAAACTGAAAAATTAAGAAAACAGTAAAGAAGTCATATTTTGCATTTTCGAATAAACCACGCGGTCAAACCACAAAATGGAGCGTACCTTGAGAGTGGATAAATTCGACGGAGAAAACTTCAGGCAATGGAAATTCCAAATAAAATGTGCCCTGAAAGCGAAAGGAATCGATATTTCGATAGAAAAAACAGAAGAAAATGGCTAAAAGATAAAGTAATAAAGTTGTGATGTTTGCAAAAATTAAATTAAACAATTTATATGAACTGGACATTGAAACAGTTGTCCCTGACACATGCAATTTAGTGCAGAAAAATAAAAGTGATATTAAAAAGTGGCACGATAGATAAGGACACTTAAACATTAAAGAAATAAAAAAAAATGAGTATGAACAATATAGTTGAAGGTTTAAATATTCAAAAAGGTAATGAAACTGACTTAATGTGTGAAGCATGTGCTTATGGGAAACAATCTCGGTTCCTATTTCAGAAATCAAGTCGGGTGGAACTAAAACCTGGTGACCTAGCATATAGTGACGTCTGTGGTCCAATGAGCCATGCATCCGTTCAAGGTATGAGATATTTTTTATTATTCAAGGATGCGGCGACCAACTACAAATATGTGTACTTCTGAGTGATACTCTTGAATATTTTAAGAAGTATAATGCTATTGTGAAAAACAAATACAAGTACAGTGTAAAAGCCTTGCATACAGACAACGGAGGTAAATACATTAATAAAGCATTTAAAGAATACTTAGGTAAAGAAGGAATTATTCACGAATGTACTGCTCCATATACCCTAGAACGAAACGAACGTGCAGAAAGGGATACCAGAACAGTCGTAGAAAGTGCTTGGTCCATGCTGTATGCTCGTGACATCCCTTTGGATTTATGGGCAGAGGCCGTAAATTGTGCAGTTTATTTGCTTAATAGAACGTCATCTAGTCAAACATCAGAGAAAACGCCATCAGAGTTGTGGAATGGATGCAAACCAACTTTGGAGCATGTAAGAGTATTTGGTAGTGAGGGGTATGTACAAAAGATGATATTGGTTGGATATAATAATACCAATTACAAAATGTTCAACATGAAGACAAATCAAATTAAAATATCACGAAATGTTGTTTTTGATGAGAATAAATTCCCTAACTTGACAATTGAAAATTTTAATCTTGGCTGAATAGCAACAGTGTCGTTGCCCATCTTTTCCATATTGATGTGTGGATGGCAGCACTATTCCTCCATCTTTATGTATTTTTACTGTTCAATGCAATCGCTTGGTATTTTAAAATAAAACCAATTTAGTGAGTCAGTTCTAGTTTTTACTTAAAGAGCCCTAATATTAACAATATTGTATATTATATAGATTTAACTGTAATACAAAGTTACTTCACTTAAAAAATAAATTAATCAATGTGATATATATTTGTTAAAATAAATGTATGATCTTGTAATCACATTGTATTTTTATTTATTGTCTATTATCCGAAATATATTGTGTTGGTTTCTTGAGGTAGATGAAATAATAATAGAATAAGGGATGTGGTCGATTTCAGTGTTGCAATAAAAAACCTCAATAATCTAAACTAAAGCAATAAAATACTTGCATCTAGCCCACTTCCAACTATTTTGTAGATAGATAAAACTTCAAATGCAAATAAAAACACCAAATGAAGAAAGGGGAAATTTTAATTTGATAAACATTCTATTTTTCTTATCATTTTACCCGTCGATATATAGAAAAACGGTTTTTCATAATTAAATCTACACGTAGGAATCTACAGAATAAGGTGAAAATCATCGTGATACAAAATTATTTACAGCGATACCAAAGTCCATAGTACGATGGGCATTGTCTTTTGTTTTATTTTTTTATTATTTTTACATGTTATTTAGTTATATATTTAGTTATAAAATAAAAATAAATCATTTTGATTTATATAAAATAATTTAATAATTAGGAACGTGCCCGATTAAAATATTGTAAAGGTAGTAAAAAATACATGACAACCATCATCTTAGACATCCTGTGATCACGGCTCCTGTAAAGGAGTCGAAACGTCAGGATTAAATATAAAATAAAACATGCGTAAAAAAGTGTTTTATTCTAATGTGTTATGTCCGCGGAAGTGTAAGAACTAAATATATTTTTGATTGTTTTAGGATGCCAAGGCCAAAAAATAAGGAAAGAAATATTGGAAAACACAAAAAAGACGATATGATGTCAGCATTACTAATGATAGAAAATAGTAGCTCCATTAGGACGGCGGTAACCAAACCAGTAAAATTCCCTACCCTTCATTGCGTCGTTACGTTAAAAACCGTGAACATGGTGATAATATATCACTCGAACCGAGGTATGATATTCATAAAGTGTTAACTGAAGAACACGAACAAATATTATTTAAATACTACAAAGACTGTGCACTTATGTTCTACGGTTTGACCATCAAAGAATGTAGGAAGGTGGCGTACGAAATGGCAAAGGTTAATGGCATTAAAATACCAAGCTCATGGAAAAGGGATAAAATGTCAGCTTTGGAATGTTTTCGTTTCTTTAAAAAAAGACATCCTGATATTTCGGTAAATAAAACCTGAAGCTGCAAGTCTCGCACGAGCTACCTGATTCAATCGGGAAGCTGTGGCAATATTTTTTAATAATTAGGAGGAATTGCTAAAACGGGAGCCTAGATTCGTGGCTGGAACTCAAATATTTAATCTTGACGAAACCGGCAGAACAACCGTCCAGAAACCACAGAGAGTTGTGGCTCCAATAGGAGCTAAAGTAGGTAAAGTGACAAGTGGAGACAAAGGCACTTTTGTCACTACATGCTGTATCGTTAGTGCCACAGGTCATGCCCTGCCCCCTGCTTTAATATTTCCTCGGAAAAACTTTAAAAACTTAATGATGCACGGTGAACCTCCAAGTAGTATAGGTCTTGCGAGTCCTTCAGGTTGGATGACTAGTGACTTATTCGTGGAGGTAATGAAACATTTTATTAAGTGTTCAAGAACGACACCAGAAAATCCATCGCTGTTTATAATGGATTATCATGAGTCACATTTGTCCATAGAGGCTCTAGACTTAGCGAAACAAACGTAGTTCTTACCTTTCATCCTCACATTACTAACAAATTACAACCCTTAGATGTAAGTTTGATGGGCCCTTTAAAGACATATTATTATTCCGCACTTGAATCACGGATGCTGTAAAACCCAGGAAGACCAGTTACAATCTACGAAATATTAAAAGGTTTATTGGTCAGGCTTATTCCAGATCTACGACTCCACTAAAATATATCGGCAACTTTCGCAAAATGTGGGATTTTTTCCCTATAATAAAGACATATTCTCCGATGAAGATTTAATGCCAAGTAGAGTAACAGCTTGCCCCGTAGTGTCACAAAAATCCCCTGATTCTGAAACTTCTGCGAATCTAGACAAAAATAATCAGCAACCCCATTCGACTCATCTAGAGACACGTCGTTCAAGTTTTTATCACGCTTTTACCCCTGATCGAGAAAGTCCATCTATATTATCAGAAGAACAACACAGTTACTACCAAAACGTGTCACCGACAAAGCAACCAGATAAAGAATGCAAAGATGAAATTCATCAATCAAAAGAGCATATCATCACTCCACTAATGTTCCGTCCTCTGCTAAAGGCTGGTCCTCGTTCCAACAAACGGAAAGGTAAAAAATTGGATAAAAGCTTGATAGCAACGGACACTCCAGAAAAGGAAAGAATAGCTGAGGAACGTACTGCAGCATTAAATAGAAAAGGTCAGCATAAAAGAAAAGTTCTACAAGACTATGGAAATAAAATGCTTCCATCAATCAGAAAGACACCATATAAGAAAAACAATAAAAAAATAGTTATTCCAGATGAAGACAGTGAAACCAGTGAAGGTGAAGATATAATTCTTGAAAGTGAAACGGACCTAGAATCGGATGAGAAAGATGACCAAGGATATGAAATTATTGATGAAAATTTTCCTGATTTACCGCGTAAGCCAACGATGAACGAATATCGTCCTAGTATTGCTGCAATCTAAAAAACGGGCTGTTTATTACGTTGCGAAGATTCTGGAAATAAAAATTTACGATAAATATTGCGTTTCGTACCTCAAATTAAAAGATCGTCTAAATAAAACCTTTATGTTTCCTCTAGAAACCGATATGGCTAATGTGAAACTCAGTGACATTAAAATGATTCTCCCTCCTCCTTGTGAGTCAGGTACAAAACGTCTGATTAAATATTCCTTCAATATAAACTTATCTTTACTAAATATGGCGTAAATATTTACTTTGACGCATTTTGATGTATTTTTTTTAGTGATTCTTTAATTAGTCGATATATTAATGAAGACTGTTAATTATACACTATTTGAGGAAGGCTGATTGCTAATTTTATCCAGAGGTTTATATGATAACTTAGCGTTATTAAGAAGTTACCTGCTGTGAAGAAAACTATACGAAACCTTTATAATTTGAAATTATAATTGATATGTTATGTTTATTTTTTGTTTACCCAGTTCTTGCTTCAACTGGTAGGTAATTAAATGAAGGCTGATTTTATTATCATTACCATAGAGCAAACCATTTTTTTTTTTGTTATTAGAAGTATTATTTTTTTATTGTATTTTGTACAACAAGCTTCGAAGCTTTCCGGTGTCGTCGCTACACTAAAAATGATAAAAGCTAAAGGCCCTACATCTTAAAAAAATACAAGTACAGCCAAATAAAAATTATTTTTTCGACAAAGTAGTACTAAAACTTCGAGAGCTTCAAACACAGTGCTCGCTCTCACAGTATGTATGTGAAAAAAAGAAGTAGAAAAGGTGTCTCTTCATTACCTTTCATTCAAAAATTAATATGAATTTTGATGTCGAAAGTTTTTTTAAATTTTGCAAGAACGAAATGACTGAATCAAGATGCCTTCAGGTAAAAGAGGCCCAATCAGATTCGAACTTGTAGTTTGAAATGCGCTACGCACTAATAACAGCCTCCAAAACGCACGAAGCAGCTCAGTGTAAAACAAAAGATGGGTCTTTGGTAGAAGAAGTATTTGGTGCGGTAACCTTTCAAGAAACTGCTGCTATTAAAAGAGGGAAGGCATTAGAAAAATATGTTGTTGATGAAGTCTCACGAGTCAAAAATCTGAAGATAATGGGTTTTGGTCTTTTCTTAAACAAAAAGTGGCCTATGCTTGGAGCCTCGCCTGATGGGATTACTGATGACTATGTTGTAGAAATAAAGTGCCCGTACAAGCAAAACACATTAAGTCAGTACTATAATAATGGAAAATTAAGTAAGAAATATTATGCACATATTCAAACTCAAATGCACATGACAGGAAAAAGTAAGGGTTTATTTTCTATTGCACATGTGGACTTTGAAACCTCGAAAAATGTAGACGTACATAAAGTGCTTTATGATGAAGGCTATTGTGACAATCTTGTTGAAAAATTTGTATCTTTTTGGAAGGATAGTATTTACGAAAAATGTAGAAAATAACTTGGTTTACTTTTATTTTTACAAATTTTTGTTTCATTATTTGTTGATTTCTCATTTGTAGTGAGATTTGAAGAGGTTCATAAAAATAAAACTACATACCTACTGAAACCTTGTTCGTTTATTTTGTAGATAGCGAAGGAACAAGCTTAGAAGATAATGTAAAATAAAAACAGTTGTATTTTGCATAAAACTTTGTGTAAGTTAATCTAAATTAAATAGTTTGCTTTGTAAAGGACATCACCCATTTTGGGCTATTTTTTTTTTAGCCGGCCAACAAAAAATAACTAAATTTTATCATAGGCATAATTATAATGAACGTTTTGTATTATGACAGTAAAGCTCGAAACCTATTGGTTAAGATGATAATCAGTCTCAAAGTATTTATTTTATTACCTACGGTTTGCGGGGTGAGCTCGTGATTTCCAGGTAAACAGTTATTGTTAATGGTGTGCGAGCGAGAGGACGTTGCAAGTACATTTACGTGCCGAGTTACAAGTGTTAACAAGAGGCAAAATACACCCACTTAATCCTTTTCGTAGGTACTTTCGTTCGTTAGTTCTCTCCATGCAGGCGTTTATGTACAGGTTTTTTATTAATTATAATGCATATTATTTTCATTTCATATATTTTTATTCAATATTTACAACTCTCCTGGCCTTACAATAATATCTTCTAAACCTTCGGCGGGAATGTGTATCGTTGGCTCGTGCCTGGCAAACCCCATGTACCACACAATGCACATGACGTGTGAGCAGCAGCCAATGGTTCTTCGGCCAATGTTACATGTACAGTAATAGTGTTTTATAGCCTGTCGCCCTTCGAGAGCCCTATCTATGCCAATATAAACGTTATACGAACGTGAACGGACATGTCGGGACTGGATTCTACCGCGCAATACGTAAAGGTGTTCCTTCTAGCTCTCGTATGTGTTCTGTGGGTAATTGGTCGCCAAGTTTAACGATAAACATACCATTTGGCTGCAAACGCTCCGCATAGTAACTCCTAGCTTGCTTTATTTGGTATACACCAAGTGCAAAAAGGATAAGATCTTCTTGTGTCAATGTGGGGAATTGAACCTCAAGCGCATCAACGTTAATTGAACGAAACGGAGCACGTCTTCGGTTATAATTGTATCTGTTCACCAGATCCGCCAATGTATTCGGTACATTAACCCTTTCCCGTATTATTTCTAAATACATTGGAGCCCTTACATTGTCCACAATCAACACATGATAGGCATTTAATAAAGCTGCACTGATTTTATAATATTCCATCATATGATGCAAGGCGCGATTGCTGTGTACAATTCTTAACAAGCGAAAATCTCTTTTGAATCGTCCATTGATTATTTCTACTACCCAGCGGCATATAGTCACAAGTCTGGATTTATTCGCTTGTTCCGTCGTAAGTTGCGTTTCGTTTGCATTTTTCGTTTCTGGCATATGTACTGTATATCCATGTGATTGTAAAGGATAGGCCGCGTCTCTAAAGCCACGATCTAAGATAAATACGTCACCCGGTCTGAAAAACCAATGAAATATGCTCTCCTCATTTTCAATAATTGCATTCATTATTGTTGCATCGGAAGTTGAAGCGGCGTGCGGGCCCGTTACGTCAATTATATGACCGTCACAGCAAACAAACAAGAACGGCTTGGTCAGATTTCGATATTTGTGAAGACTATATGTTTGTCGTTGAAAAAAATAGTTCGAGCTCTTTTGGTTGTATATATATGTACCATCGACTATTATTATAGCATTTCTTTGTGGCAAAGGGCTTTCTGGATTGCCAAATAGAGTTTCAGGTACTAATAAATTCCTTTGAGCCACTTGTTCCCTGTTTATGTGGTCAAACCCAACATGCAAGGGAACAAAATCACGCAACAATGCATCACGACCTAGAGCTAACATTCGTTGAAAACGGGATTCGCTCGTTCTAAACACTAAAGCAAGTCTGACATTAGAGTCTCCTGTTCTTAGTTTTGCCAATACAGCGGCCAGTATTGTCTTCTTTTGACGATTATTATTTAGGCTGGATGTGTTTACGAGTAGATCGGAAAACTGTTCGTGAGTAAGTCCCGTCCAAGTATGAAACTCGTTTGTATTAATGACTTCGTATGTCTCGAAGTTTAACACGTCTGTTGTAATATGATTTCTCATAATCGTCAGAGCATTCACTATTTCAGATGCAGTAAAATCTTCTATGAGATTGTCTTGTAAAGGTAGAGTATACCAAAGGTTCTGGGCTAAGTGTTCTTCGCAAACGCGAGCATTTTCTGGTATTAGTAGATTGTACCGCCCAATCATACGAATTATGATATCGTTAGGTATTCTAAGCCTGGTAATATTTTGACAATGCTCAAAAATGCAGTGCACTGTTGAGTTTGGAGTACGTACAAATCCTGCTAAGGTCATTGTTGGATGATTACGGCTTTGTTGCTGAATAGGCTCATCGGCAACACGTCATCATCTTGACGCGCCTCGCGTATACGCCGATGAAACGTCCTCTCAGCTCTTTGCCAGCAAGGTCGGCAAATGACGTCGGTAGGTTCGTTCTGAAAAAAAAAAAAAACAATTTTTGTAAACCCACCTTCTACAAGTTAAATACAAACGAATCTTTCCCAAAGGACTTCTTAACAAAAATAATAACATGTTCGTGCCCGTACTCACACAAAACTAACTATTTCAAAACTTTTGAAATAGTTTTGAGTGTAGGCAATGCCTACATTTAAACCGGCTATAACTTAGACGGGCACTATACCATATTGAAGTGGTACTTAAGATCTGTACAGAGCGCCGATAAAAATACTAACAAATAAATAAGAACAACAAATACACTCGAGAGCAATGAATCCGGGTCACTTAAAGAATCCTAAAAATCTCGGAAACTAAAAATGCTAGGTTAATGCAATAAATTGTATTTAAAAGACAATGTAATACTCCTTAAATGAAGGTATTAAAACTTCTTAGTTATTGTAAAGTTATATCATAAAAAAATCAAATTTGAAAAAGGGCCACTTTCGAAGATGGAACTACGAAATTACAGCATTTGGTTTTGCTTTTGTTTGTAATCTGTCATTTATGTGGGTACATAAACCATGTTGATAGTGCTCTTTATTCATTATTCAAGCTGAAATTATGTCGCTTACGCCTGAAGAATGCACCAGAATACTTACAATGCTGGAAACCGGCCGGAGTCAGCGCGATACAGCCAGGACTGTCGGTGTGTCGCTGTCAACAGTACAAAGAGTTCTCCGACGTTACGAAGAAACTGGTTCTAACCTACGCAGACCAGGAACGGGCAGAACCAGGTGTACCACAGCACGAGAAGACCGATACTTGGTGAACACCATGCTTCGAAATCGCTTTCTCACAGGAACTGAATTCACCAATCAGTTTCGACGCCTCGGAGGAAGTAACCCAAGTGCATGGACAGTAAGACGTCGGCTTGCTGAATCTAACTTAAAACCCCTTAGACCTGCAAACGGCCCTAAACTGGAGCGTGGGCATCGTATTTCAAGACTAAGATATGCCCAGAGCCACGTAAATTGGAGTATTGAAGATTGGTTAAAAGTTATGTTCTCCGACGAATCAAAATTTATGCTCTACAAGCACGATGGAAGACACAGAGTGTATCGAAGACCAGGGGAAAGATTCAAGCAAGCCTGCATCGAAGAAAAAGTAGCCTACGGTAGTGGGTCTGTACTTGTGTGGGCCGGAATTTCTTCTGAAAGTCGCACAGAGCTGGTGATCATAGAAAACGGCTCTTTAACTAGCGTAAGATATGTGGAAGAAATCCTCAATGATCACGTTGGTCCATTTATGGTCAATTTAGGTGAGGATGCTATATTTATGCATGACAATGCCCGACCTCATACAGGTAGGATTGTGAATGACTACCTTCAAGAGATGAACATTACTCGTATGGAGTGGCCAGCGCGCAGCCCGGATATCAACCCGATCGAGCATGCTTGGGACGAGCTAGGCAGATGCGTAAAACAACGAAACCCTCCCCCAATCACGCTTCGTGAGCTCAAAATTGCTCTCACAGAGGAATGGGAGAATATTCCCCAAAATCGTATAAGGAACTTGGTGTACAGCATGCCAAACCGCGTAAACGCAGTAATGGAAGCACGAGGAGGCAATACGAAGTATTAAAATTCAAGAAAATCGTAATAAAGTTCAAACATTTCATGTTTCCTATTTTTGTTTTAAGGAGAGATCAGCAGTTTTTTTCTTTATGTAATATTGAGTTAATAAAATGTATGGTGACACATATTTTTTTGTCTTTCATTTAAGGAGTATTACATTGTCTATTAAATACAATTTATTGCATTAACCTATCATTTTTAGTTTCCGAGATTTTTAACATTCTTTAAGTGACCCGGATTCATTGCTCTCGAGTGTAGTTAATTCGTGGCAGTAACAGAGAGTCGATGAAATACTAATAAACACTCGTAAGTAGAAATCTTACTTAAAAATAATAATAATAATAAAAATCTTTCCCTATACCTTCAAAGGTTCTTGTCTACATTTCTATCACTGATGTAAGCCTATGTACTTTATAACAAAACCCTTTCATAGTACTAATTAAAGAACTTAAGTATACATTTTACTTTATTGAAGGAAGGATAAAGGAAAGATAAGAAGAAAACTTCAGCAAAATAATTCAACGCGACACCTAGTCCTGATCATGATGTCATATCGACGATCTGTTATTATCACAGAGTAGGTACCTAGTTATGACTTAAATGTAAAAAAGGTTGCATTACATACCTGTCTCGCGATTAGCTCCTCCATAATAATCTGAGCTATGTCGATGTGCTGTTCTTCCCGAGAAATCCACGTGTAAGTCCTTCGACCTTCACATGGTTCACGACAGTTAATACACAACATATGTGCCATGATTAACAAAAACAGTATAACAAAAACAAAAACTCAACGATAATTAAAACAACAAACAAAACAAAATCAATGTTAAAAACCACGAAAACAGTGAAAGTAGCCGTCCGATGTAACGAGAGTTGCATGGAAAACTAACGAACGAAAGTACGAAAAGGACTAAGTAGGTGTATTTTGCCTCTTGCTCACACTTGCAGCTCGGCAGGTAAATGTAGGTACTTGTAACGTCTTCTCGCTCGTATACCTATTATGCCTCTTGCTCACACTTCTCGGCAGGTAAATGTACTTGTAACGTATTCTCGCTCGCACACCATTAACAATAACTGATTACCTGGAAATCACGAGCTCACCCCGCAAGCCGGGTGCAAGCCGTAGGTAATAAAATAAATACTTTGAGACCGATTATCATCTCAACCAATAGGTTTCGAGCTTTACTGTCATAATACGAAATGTTTATTATAATTATGCCTATGATAAAATTTAATTATTTTTTGTTGGCCGGCTAAAAAAAAATTAGCCCAAATTTGTATGAAGCCTGAATGATGTCCTTTACTATTCCACGTGCAGAAATCACAACCCAATCAAGTAGATCGACTTGCTTTAAATTTATACAAGCGTGTAGTAACATGAATACAAAACCTCTGAGTCTTCCGATAGCTCTTTCTACATGAATTCGTAACGCCGCAATCTTTTTTGTGTCTAGTACTTCTTTCTTGGTTGGCTTTATATGAGCGCTCACGTTAGGGGGTCTTGTTTTATAAATTAAGGATTTATTTTATACCTTAAATATTAAATTAGAGCTTTATAAATATAACAATGGAAAAAGATTACGTTACTGATTATATAGGTTACATCCCTGGCTGTCACAGACTGTCATTATCAATAATGAGTTTCGTTACGTCGCGTCGAGTTGAGCTTTTCGTTCCTTCGTTACTAACTACATAACTTATCGACACAACACCCCCGTGTGTATTTTGAATAGTGATAATATAAGACAGGACTTCATATTATTGATTTTCAACATGGCTACAGCGCGAAGACAGTGTCTTAATTGTTCATTGATGTTGGCGCCATTTATGCGCAGGCACATGCTGACGGACATTCCCGACAACATATTGGGCATACTACAGACTTGGATTACCCCAACAACGGTAAGAGTAATTTTTAATATGTATATTATCAGTATTATCACAAATAAAATGTCTTTTATCTTTAATTGTCTGTTAATAATCAAATAGTTTTACCCACATGGGCGTACCCAGGTAGGGGCAGGGGGGGCAGCTGCCCCCCCCTGGATAATGTTGACGTCCCTACTAAGTACCTTATCATGTACTTTTATCGATAAAAATTAAGAAAACATTTTTTTGCCATTTGTTTGTATTATCAATACAATATTTTAACAGCCCTGTATTACGCGGCGCGTTCATTACCCATACCCATAACAGCTCGCTAGCAGCGCAGCGCCACAGATTACTTAATAGTTACTACGGCAGCGCTGCGAAGCCCGCCCGCGCGCCTACACGACACGAAGATTACCGAATCGTACCGAGCGACATCCAGTGCCGCGAAAGCGGGGAGAGAGTACGAGCGAGCAGCTTGCATTTGTTAGACAAGTAATTGTTTTCAAAGTGCACGAGTTTTGACATAAATAAGGTTTTGTTATTGAATATAATTAGGACCTAAGTAGGTACCTATATGTATTATTTCTATTTATATTCTGATTTACTATAATAAAACTTTGAATGAAAATGGATATTCGGAACTTTTTTGGTAAGTTTTTTCTATTACCTACTTATTTACCTACTTAATAAGTCTGTTATTTTTTTAAATAAAACAAGACAATCACAATTGTTTAAGATGTCAAAAGAAAAGACATAATTCCTGTGGTCTTGGTTGATCTTTCGCGGCTATTGGTTGTCTGAAGGCGGTTTTTACTTTTTTTTATAGTCATGCCGAAGAAATAAACGTATTTTTTAACAGACTTCAAAAAAAGGAGGAGGTTCTCAATTCGGCGGGAATCTTTTTTTAATTTTTTTTTAGGTATGTTCCCCGATTACTCGAAGACGCCTGAACCGATTCGTAAAATTATTTTTTTATTCGACAGGGTTTGGTTTCTAGTTGGTCCCATTGTCAGGATGTCATGATCTGATGATGGAATCCTGGAGAAATCGAGGGCATCTACCGAAAATTGTATGCTTGCATATTGCTTTTGTTACGTAATCATGTTTTACTCTGGTGTTTGCTTCCGGGTATCAACATCTGATGCTGCTGTGCTGATGATGAAGCTATAGAACTCTTTAATAATTAGGAGTTGTACTGCATTTGGTTGATAGAAACTATTTAGTAGTGGGTGGGGCTAACGTTATCCTTGTAAGATATGCTTGAAAATACATCTGATGCTGCTGTGCTGATGATGAAGCTACAGAACTCCTTAACGGTTAGGAGCTAGAGGACAGTAGGTATTGCAATTGGTCGATGGTAACTAGGATAGTAGTTAGGGCTAACGTGATACTGGTAAGGGTAGGCTTAGTCCTAAAATGGTTATGAGGTAATCATTTTATGTAAACACTAAAAATGGTAAAATAAAAACTTTTTAACAAAAAATTTAACCGACTCCAAAACTAAAATGTTAAAAATAATTTCTTTGGAGTCGGTACCACTTTGTGGTAATGGTACCAATATAATGTCTACTGCTCAAAGTGGTACCGACTCCAAAGAAATTATTTTTAACATTTTAGTTTTGGAGTCGGTTAAATTTTTTGTTAAAAAGTTTTTTATAGCTTCATTACCGTATACCGTATTTTATTTTTGCAGCAAAAAAAACGGAAAATTACAAGCACAGAGGATGATGATGCCAGTTGCAGTAAGCAGTTGCCGCAGTCTAGTGAGGTGGATTCAGCGCCAATAACACAATCTTATTCTGCTAATAAAAAATTGTGTAACTCTTTTTTTAGCCCGCAAGATTCAGAATCGGAAACCGTAAATTCTTGCAGTATTGTTAATGAGGTAGTATCTGAATCTCGAGCATCTACATCTACGTCTACTCTGGATGATGGAGAAAATTTTCATGAAAACGATATCGGTCGATGGGTTGGACGGTCTTTCGTACTGACAACGGAGAAGCGAATGGAAATGTTAAAGCGATGCTGGGTACCTTCAGAAACTTATGATTTTGCTGGTGATGCTACACATTTAAAACGCAAATTTAACCACTCTTGGTTAGAAATGTACAAACCATGGCTTGTATACTCAAAGAAATTGAAAGGTGCATTTTGTTTGTTTTGTGTTTTATTCCCGCCGAAAGTCGCACGTGGTGTACAGGGATCTCTAATTGTTCGACCATTTACCAAGTATAAAGATATACATATTTATTGTAAAGTCCATGTAGATACTCAATGGCATAGAGAGTCGAGTGCGTCTGCCAATTCTTTTAGTAACATTAAAACAAATGTACAAGTTACATTGCAAACAGGCCACGAAAAAATTATTGAAGACAATAGAAATGCATTGCTACCTATAATCAGTACAATAGTTTTATGTGGAACACATGATTTGCCATTGAGAGGAAAAGAAAAGGATGACGGCGTTTTTCAAGATTTGCTTCAATTAAAAATAAAGTCTGGTGATGAAATTTTGCGGCAACATTTAGAGAAGGGTCAAAAGAATGCTCAATATACGTCTCCGAAGATACAAAATGAAATTTTAAACATATGCGGTATTCTAATAAGAGAAAAACTGGTCGATAACATTAGAGCCGCAAGTGCTTTCAGTATTTTGGCTGATGAATCAGCAGATATATCTGGTAAGGAACAACTAGCAATAGGTCTTCGATATTACGATCAAAAGGAAAAAAACGTTAAAGAAGTATTTATGGGCTTCGTAGAGTTGGAAAAAATGGATGCCCAAACGATAGCTGCTGAAATAAATAGATTTATTAATACGTTAAATATTGACGCTAATAAATGCGTGGGACAAGGCTATGACGGATGTGCTACTATGGCGGGAAAAGATGGTGGAGTCCAGAAAATATTGAGAGAAACTTATAAAAAGGGTTTATATTTTCACTGCGCCTGCCACAGATTAAACCTCGTGGTAAACGATTTAAATCATGTTTCTGAGATCCGCAACTGCATTAGAACCGTAAAAGATACGATAAATTTTTTCAGGGAATCGGTTCTGCGTCAAAGATATGCACCAAAAATACCATTGCTGTGTGAAACAAGATGGTCCCATAAATACCAAAGTATTTCGATGTTTAAGAAATATTTTGTCCAAATTGCAGAAGGTTTAGAAAAACTTTCTCGGGAAGGTAATTCTGCCACAAGGAAAGTAGCTTTTCAGTTACTATCTGCTGTCAGCCAAACTACATTTATATTTGCTCTATGTATTATAGACAAATATAATTCTATGCTGCAACCCGTCGCAAACATATTGCAATCTAAAACGCTAGACATATTAAGATGTGCAGAACATATAGAAACAATAACTACTGCAGTTGCAGAACACCGGCGTTCCGCGGAACAAGGGAGCGAAGATTTAATCAAATCAGCTGAAAAAATGCTACGGCTTTAAAGATTGACCTACGTTTACCAAGAACAGCAAGCCGCCAACAACATAGGGCAAATCAACCAGCTGCTTCACTTAGCGAGTATTTTCGTCGCTCATTATACGTGCCTTATTTGGATTCTTTGTCATCTTCATTAGAGGCGAGATTTAGCAGACAGCATTCACCAGCGTTTACACTTTCATTGTTACACCCTACTCAGATAATTAAAATTACAGTTCCTAAATTACAAAAATGCATGGAGGAAGTATCTGATTTTTATGAATTAGAAGGGATCACGTCTGAAGCCGAACTTTGGCGCACGTTTTGGATAAATAAGCAGCAGCAGGATTTTGAAAATATTGGAATAGCGGAGTTAATACAAGAAGCAGATTCTTTTTACCCGAAGGTCAAGATAGCCCTAGAAATTTTGCTGGCAATGCCGTATTCCACTGCTACGATTGAAAGGTCGTTTAGTACACTTAGACGTGTAAAAACGTGGCTAAGATCGACTATGACAGAAGATAGATTGAATGGGCTTTGTATGCTCAGTGTGCACAGAGAATTTGTTAAAAGTATGAGTGATTCTTTCACGGAAGGCATCCTAAATCGTTTTGCTGAAGACCCACGAAAATTACTTTTAAAATAGCCATTGTATAAGAAGAATTTATATAAAAAGATTTTATCTATTTTAATTTAAGTTTTTTTATTTTTAAAAACCACCTCACCTAGCTTATAAAAATAAGATTTGCCCCCCCCTGGCCCAGAACCTGAGTACGCCCATGTTTACCCATGTGGGTATTTTACAGAAACCACAATCATGTGATCAGTGACAACTTTTTTCATTTAACTTTTCTCTTATATTAAACAGACTGAAATGGTATAACAATAAAATAGATACAAAATATTCATAAACATCTCACATATCAATATTATTAGGGTATTTACACGTATATTCTTTTCAGTTTTCAAATGGAGACATATTGTGTGATAATTGTGTTAACGACCCTATACACAGACTTGCTAGGATGTGAAGTAAAAATAATGAATTATGTATTTTAATGGATTTATTCGTGATAATTAAAACCTGCACTCTAAATTTAACTTATAATTCCAATACAATATCTCATCATGTAAATAACTTTAAATCTTTAACATCAACTAAGTAAGACTTACAATGCTCACCAGAATATTTATATACAAAGAGTAACATACCTTCACGATGTGCTCAAGGCGACGTTCACACAACGAATGACGCTCGGACGGCTGTTGCGCCATTTATATACCCTCAAAGCAAACGTAAACAACAAGATGGCGGCCGTACGAGAGTCATCGTTTAACAACTTTTAATGGATCAATCTTAAACAATTTAAATGTTAACAATTAGGTATTCCAGTGTAGTTGCTAACAGATTCGGCCATCCAAGATAAAGTGTGTCCTCACACTTAACATTATAATTGTTAATAACAAAATATCTTTGCAAAATAAAAGTGGACCTTATTGTCCCCAAACACTTTATAAAGGTTTGTTGTATACTGGCTGGCATATATGTAAAACTACATGTTAATCAAAATTCTTACGATGTTCTATGTCACTATAGACATTAAGGTTTATTGACTTGGTTACCAAATATATTCTTGTACACACGCATTTATAAGTTATCTTTATCAAATAATCTTATTACAACATTCGTTATCAGCACGAGGCTCTAGTATAATGAGTGATCAATTCAGTGGCATTAAATTATTGTCTAATCGAGATGGGTACAGCATCTGGAAATTTAAAATTCGAGCGCTGCTTATTCATGAAGAATTGTGGAAGTCCATTGAAGGCTACGCTGATGGTGATCCTACCTCTGAAGATGTGAGAATTAGAAAGGATCAGAAGGCCTTGTCTAAGATTTCGCTCACGTTAGATGGTTCAGCCATTACTCACGTCAGATCAGCAAAATCAGCAAAACAAGCTTGGGACGCACTAGCAAATGCTTACGAAGACAAAGGGATGGGCCGCAGGCTATCACTCGAACGCCGCTTATACAGGTATGCTCTGAATGACTTTGTAAATATTGAGTCGTATATAAATGCTATTATGTGTACAGTACAAGATTTAGCAGACATTGGTAAAGTCATAGACGACGAGTCTGTCGCCGCTATTTTGTTAGGAGGTCTGTCAGTTAAATACGAACCTCTCATAATGGCACTTGAAAACTCCAATGTAAAGGTAACAAGTGATTTAGTAAAATCTAAATTATTGAACGAAATGGCCAAAGACGTACCTCAAAATGACGTCTTAGCGTTAAGTTCGAGGACATCAAAAAACAAAACTAAAAAGCCTATTGTTTGTTATAAATGTCATGAGCCAGGACATAAGAGTCCTCAATGCCCACACAAAAAGGGAAAGAAGAAAGCCAATATTGGCAGTGTAGTAGAAAGAGTTACTCAAGAAGATTCCACGTTACTCACTGCATTTGTTGCCGAAAATAATCATAAGAAATGTCAACGATGGTACATTGATTCTGGAGCAACTAGTCATATGAGTCCTTGTTTGGAATTTTTTGAAAACTATAAGCCGTTGAGTCATGATGCCGGTTCTGTCACTATTGCGAATGGAGACAAATTGCCAGCTGTTGGAACAGGTGATATAGTTGTTACAGGTATTCCAAGCATTACGAAAATAAAAGATGTTGTTTTTGTACCAGATTTACATTGTAACCTAATTTCTGTTAAGAAAGCTGTTGACAAAGGCTACACAGTTATTTTTGATAAGCGTGGTTGTAATTTTTATAATAACATTGATGTAACTTTTACTGGCAATTCTTTTTTACAGGGTACTTATAGTGGTGGTTTGTATAGTTTGAACTTAAATCCAAACAAAGCACAAAAATTTGCAGCATTAGATGTGGTTGACAATACGGAACGTAAAGTGCACTTTGAGTTGACTGAATATCAACTTTGGCATAGGCGTCTGGGTCACCTCTGTCGTATCGGGATGGACAAACTAAAAAGAGGCCAAGCAACTGGTATGACTTATGCTGATGTAGATAAGGATCCCTGTATACCATGTATAGAAGGTAAGCAAGCCAGAAAACCGTTTTTGAAAGTTAAATACAAACGTGCAAGTTCTCCCTTAGAACTAATTCACGCTGACGTTTGTGGACCATTTTCTACTACATCTTTTAAGGGCAATAATTATTTTATTTTATTTATTGACGACTTTACACGTATGATGTTTATTTATTGTTTTGCTTTGAAGTCTGATGTTTTTGAGATTTTTAAGACATTTCATTCTTTTGTTGAACGACAATCAGATACAAAAATGAAATGTTTGCGTACAGATAATGGGGCTGAGTTCGTTAACAAACAAATGTCCAATTATCTTAGCAATTGTGGTATTAAACACGAGACAACAGTACCTTATAGCCCGCAACAAAATGGAGTTAGCGAGCGAGGTATAAGGTGTATTGTTGAAAAAGCTCGTGCTATGCTAGCTCAAAGCAATCTTTCTAAAGCATACTGGCAGGACGCTATGGAAACTGCAGTGTACATCAAAAATAGGTCTCCACACCGAGCTTTAGTCAATGAAACTCCTTATGAAAAATGGTACAGTGAGAAACCTAATATTTCTTACTTAAAAGTATTCGGGTGTAGGGCTCTTGTGCATATCCCTTCATGTCAACGCTCTAAGTTAGATTTGAAAGCCGCAGAATTTATTTTTGTGGGTTATTCTGACGATCCAAGGAGCTATTTTTTCAGGGATACGCGATACCCGAGAAAATTAATCAAAGAGAGAGACGCTACATTTTTTGAAAATATTTTTACTGATTTAAAAGCATTTGACAATCAACATTTAAATGCTTTATCTGAAAATCTCATGTCCGAACAATGTACTCCTTTGATAAATAGTGATATTTTAATGCATTCATCTGGTGTTGAAGTAACTGAGAATAGCAGTGAAAATTCTTTAATAGAAGACACCAGCGGACGTAGTCAGGAAGATGTTGTTTCTTCAACTGAACCATCTCATGACAACATAGATAACGCTATAGATCGTTACCCAAAAAGAGATCGTAAGCCTCCTGATTTCTTTTCTTATAATATTTTGGTGTCTAATTTTTTAGATGAAGAGCCAAAATGTTATTATGATGCTATAAACAGTGAGGATAAACATTATTGGATCTCTGCTATGCGGGACGAATATAACGCGTTAACAAAGAAAAGTACATGGACATTAGTTGATAAACCTAAAAATAAATCGTGTATCAAATCCAAATGGGTATATAAAATAAAAAGAGATGCTTCAGGTAATATTTTAAAATATAAGGCGCGCTTAGTGGCCAAAGGTTTTACGCAAGTGTATGGCGTAGATTATTTTGAAACTTATGCGCCTGTTGTACGTAATTCTTCTCTTCGAACACTGTTAGCATTCGCTGTTCAAGAAGGCTACAAAATTCGCCATATGGATGTCGATACGGCTTTCCTTAATGGAGACTTGGATGAGGAAGTCTACATGTTACAACCAGAAGGCTTCATTGATGAATTGCATTGTGACAAAGTTTGTTTATTAAAACGTTCCATTTATGGCCTCAAGCAGGCGCCGAGGTCTTGGAACATTAAATTAAAACAAACATTGTCAGCTATTGGTTTCACGCAGGCTCCCTCGGAGGCATGTATATTTAGAAAAACAATAAATGACAATGAAACTCTTTTGTTGGCCGTGTATGTCGATGACATAATTTGTCTATATAAAGAAGATGTCACCTTTGACAATTTCAAAAGTGACATACAAAAATGCTTCTCTATTAAAGATTTAGGACAAATTGAATTTTGCTTAGGTATGAATGTAAAATATGAAAATAATTGCCTAAAAATTTATCAGAAGACATACATCGAGAAAATAGCAAAACGATTTAATATGAGTGATGTGAAAAGTGTATCTGTGCCGCTCAACAAAAGATTAGAGAAATCAAAGGAAGAATACTCTTACGACTGTCCTTACCAAGAGTTGATAGGATGTCTGATGTTTCTTGCTGTAAGCACTAGGCCAGATATTGCATTCACGGTGAGTTACTTAAGTCAGTTTAACACCAAGTATGATGAAAGTCATTGGAAATGTGCTAAACAATGCTTAAAGTATTTGATAGCAACTAAAGACTTAGGTATAACTTACAGAAAGAATACGGATTGGATACTTCGTGGGTATTCTGATGCTGACTGGGCAAATTGTACCGAAGATAGACGGTCATATACGGGATATTATTTTAGTATCGCGGGGGGACCAGTTACATGGGAAGCGCGTAAGCAGCCGACCGTAGCTCTATCATCTGCTGAAGCAGAATACATGGCCCTTGCCAGCGCTGTCAAGGAGGCTTGTTTCTTGAGGCGTTTATACGCTGAACTATCAGGTGAGCTTCACAAAGTTGTTTTGTATTCTGACAGTCAAAGTGCACTTACGTTAGCCGCCAATCCTGTCCACCACAATCGCACAAAACATATTGATGTTAAGTTTCACTTTATTCGTGAAAAGGTCAATGATGGAACGGTTACGTTACGTTTCTTATCGACGGATAAATTACCGGCTGACATACTGACCAAGCCTTTAGGGCGCATCAAACATAAAACCTGCCTAGATGGCATGGGCATAACATAAATTGATATCGACTGCAATTGTAACTTAAGTTTTGTTGTATTGTAGTGTAATTTATGTTTTAGTTTTATTTTAATTTGTCTATGCTATTATGTTGTTTCTTTTTATTGCGAATGTGCTACTACCTTGTTTATTGCTTTTGCGAATTTAGATTATGGGGGCGTATGTTGTATACTGGCTGGCATATATGTAAAACTACATGTTAATCAAAATTCTTACGATGTTCTATGTCACTATAGACATTAAGGTTTATTGACTTGGTTACCAAATATATTCTTGTACACACGCATTTATAAGTTATCTTTATCAAATAATCTTATTACAACAAGGTTAACATAATTGCTAATAACAAAAATCTCTGAAAAATAAAAGTGGGCCTCATTGTCCCCAAAACAATTTATAATAGTAATAGATACCACAGACCTCTTTGTTCTGGGTTGAAAATATTTTGCTGTAAAAGAAAAAAAAAGGTTAACATTTCTCTGAAAAATAAAAGTGGGCCTCATTGTCCCCAAAATACTTGAGTAATTGATACCACAGACCTCTTTGTTCTGGGTTTAAAATATTTTGCTGTAAAAGAAAAAAAAGGTTAACATTTCTCTGAAAAATAAAAGTGGGATTAAAATTAGATGTACATGGATTTATATATGAAAAAAAAACCCGAATAACATTGGATAAACAATATTGGGCGTGTGAATTAAGAAGCAACAAAAAGTATAAGTGTAAGGCGAGATTAATCACCACTTCCGATAAGGAAGACAATAAGTATAAATTACTGGAAGGAACGCACCAAGAACATAATCATGAACCAGATGCTTTGAAGGAAAAGGCTTGGTTTTAAACTATTTCTTGTGATTACTAAACAACTTTTCACATTTTTACATTTGGCCATTTTATATTTGGTTATGGTTGTTACATACATAATACTATAACTATTCCTGAGATAATTATGTAAAAAAAAAACCAGCTGCTTAGAATGAATAGAGGTCGTTTCACTGATTTTTGTCTTAAATGAATAAAATTCATAAAACACGACTCATTCACGGTTATGTTTATGGCCTGGGAGTTTATACCGCAGTTTCAACCGTACCTAAACCAATAACCATAGGACCGATTCGGTTCTGGCCTCGTTCTTTCTGGATTCTGGATTCGTTGTGGTCAGAGTTCTAACCTAACCTAACCAAAATTAATGTATATAATACCAATTATTATGAATAAAAAGAAATCTAAAAAAGATATGACTTTGAATAATAGTGTAAAAGATGGTTATGTTGAGAAAATATAGGATAAGAACAAAGTATAATAAATGTTTATTGCTAATGACATTATGAAGTTGAATGCTTCGGAATCATGAACATCAAAGACAGTAGTTAGGAATTGTGATCGCTAGGATGAAAAATGTTAGGAAGAACACCTTTGGATCTCCAATTATCGGAGTTCAAAATTTAGGTGAACTTTGGCGCACCTGTAGTTTGTTGTTCGCTGGATGATTGTTGCGGATTTATTTCAAACCTGCACCGCGTGACTTGAACGCCGATACCAGCGCAGTGCCCGCACAACAGACACAATGACAGCACTCGTGCCCTGGATCCAGGATATCGCTAGCGCACAGACGCAACGACAGCACTCGAGGATGCGCGCGATGGCAGCACTCGAGGATCCGCGCGATGGCAGCACTCGAGGATCCGCGCGATGGCAGCACTCGAGGATCCGCGCGATGGCAGCACTCGAGGATCCGCGCGATGGCAGCACTCGAGGATCCGCGCGATGGCAGCACTCGAGGATCCGCGCGATGGCAGCACTCGAGGATCCGCGCGATGGCAGCACTCGAGGATCCGCGCGATGGCAGCACTCGAGGATCCGCGCGATGGCAGCACTCGAGGGCCCGCGCGATGGCAGTACTCGAGGGCCCGCGCGACGACAGCACTCGCGCACAGGCGCGATGACAACTCAGTCTCTCTCACCGGTCGCGCCACTCCACGACTAGGTGTCTGCCAGCAACGCTCGTCGATATTGGGTTGGCGTGGATATTAGAAAAAGAAAAATATTAATATAGTGTTAATGACGATCGAAATAATAATTAAGAGTTATTGCTGTTTACCGCAGCGTGTATATGAAGTAAAATGTAAAATGCAATAACATATTGATGAAAATCTATAAATTGCATCAAGTCATTTCACGAAGATGAGAGATATCTTACACATCTGTTCTACTATCAAATCAACATAATTAATTTTATGGATTTTTTTTCTCAACAAAGGTTTCTTTCTTCTCTTTTTTTTAACCTCAAAAACTTTTTTGTTGAAGATAATATCATTCATATTTGCGCAATCTGTTAACCCAGAGGGTTTAAAATGTTTTACATTTCACAAAACAATAAATGTGCTTTTGGCACGCTGAACGTAACAGCAGCTTTCATTTTTTGATAATTAAAGAAGGTTCCTCAATATTTAACTAGATGGCGTCTTAATGCGCAAGGTTTAATAAAAGTTGACTTGTACTTATTGTCAGTATTATTACAATTTACACTGTGCAATTGTTTGCATAAACCTTTCATTAATAATAGGGGTTAAAGTATGAAATTGCCGTTTTATTGCAATAGGTTCTTTGAATTGACATAGAATCTTCATGGTTTGAGGTTTTCGAATGAAACTTTTTTTAAATGGTTTCTATGATGTTCTTTTTTTAAAAAATGTAAAACATTTGAATATCGACTTTCAATTGTTTTTGTTATTCAATTTAGACAAGAAAGATGGATACTGCGAAAATTCGAGTTATTTTTGAATACGAGTTCCGACGCGGAACTAACGCGGCAGAAACAGCCCGCAATATCAATGCTGCGTTTGGAGAGGGGTCTACTAATGAACGCACCGTGCGATTTTGGTTTAAACGCTTTCGTGATGGAAATTTCGACTTAAAGAACGAGCCACGAGGAAGACCGCCCACACAGGTAAATAACGATGAATTAAGAGAGATAGTGGAAGCCGATCCTAGTCAAAGTACCCAGGAATTAGCGGCATGGTTTAACGTTACCTTACCCACAATATTGACTCACTTGCGTCAAATCAATAAAATAAAAAAATACGAAAAATGGGTGCCTCATGATTTGACTGATCTGCAGAAAGAAACGCGTGTTGAAACTTGTGTTGCCTTGTTGAACCGGTACAGAAATGAAGGAATATTGGATCGAATTGTAACATGTGATGAAAAGTGGATTCTTTATGATAACCGGAAAAGAAAAATGCAATGGCTGACCCCAGGTCAAATGCCACAACAGTGTCCTAAAGCAAAACTTACCAATAAAAAGGTAATGGTAACTGTTTGGTGGTCTCAGCATGGTGTTATTCACTATAGTTTTCTCCGATCTGGTCAAGCAATAACGGCAGATGTCTATTGTGCCGAACTCCGAACCATGTTGACAAAACTAGCAGTAAAACAGCCCCGACTCATGAATCGATCTTCACCATTATTGCTCCACGACAACGCGAGACCTCACACAGCACGAGAAACCATTTTG
This sequence comes from Calamotropha paludella, assembly GCA_927399485.1. Taxonomy (NCBI): domain Eukaryota; kingdom Metazoa; phylum Arthropoda; class Insecta; order Lepidoptera; family Crambidae; genus Calamotropha; species Calamotropha paludella. The sequence goes on from OV656822.1 coordinate 4,890,383, forward strand.
ACCCTTCAGGAACTGCAGTTAGAAACCATTCGTCATCCTCCGTATTCACCAGACCTTGCTCCAACGGACTACCATTTTTTTCGTGATTTGGACAATTATCTACGTGACAAGAAGTTTTCTTCCCAGGAGGCAGTACAAAATGCTTTCACACAGTTTGTGCAGTCTAGATCGTCGGAATTCTATCGCAAAGGCATTAATGACCTTCCCATTAGATGGCAGCAATGTATAGATAATAATGGCAACTATTTTGATTAAATAAATTTGTTAAAAATTTAAAAAATAAACAATATAGATTTTCAGTACAAATCGGCAATTTCATACTTTAACCCCTAATATCACCAGTAACATCAATGTGTCAATAATGCAATTTCAGTTATTAACAATAAGCTTCATGCTGCTAATGAAATTTAGGAAATAAATCATGATAAAAACTAGCAATATTGATACTCCTATTCAATCACGCTCGTCTCAGAGATTTAGCGAAGATTGTCTATACCTTTACTTTGTACGTGACGTTGATCAAATTCATTATGTTTCTATTATAAACTACCTTTAAAAAAAATAGACGGTTTTTTCTTTTTACGTGGGCTTGAAGTTGATCCCGCTTCTGATATGTTAACGACCCTATACACAGACTTGCTAGGATGTGAAGTAAAAATAATGAATTATGTATTTTAATGGATTTATTCGTGATAATTAAAACCTGCACTCTTAATTTAACTTATAATTCCAATACAATATCTCATCATGTAAATAACTTTAAATCTTTAACATCAACTAAGTAAGACTTACAATGCTCACCAGAATATTTATATACAAAGAGTAACATACCTTCACGATGTGCTCAAGGCGACGTTCACACAACGAATGACGCTCGGACGGCTGTTGCGCCATTTATATACTCTCAAAGCAAACGTAAACAACAAGATGGCGGCCGTACGAGAGTCATCGTTTAACAACTTTTAATGGATCAATCTTAAACAATTTAAATGTTAACAATTAGGTATTCCAGTGTAGTTGCTAACAATTGTTACACACTATTACAAAATGCAAATGGTAGTCAAGAACCTGTTACACCTGCTGTTGGACATAAAAGTGTTTGTTACGGCTGTGGAGTTTCTACATTGAGATCCAGAACTCATAGTGTGCCGCTTGACAGTCCACAAAGGAATATTTTATTGGAATGGGTGCCACCACATCTGGTAAGCTATTAGTTGGTAAACAATATTTATGAAATTAAACAATTCAAACCTGGTTTAATTTATTGTTTAAAACCAAGCTAGCAAAATAATAATGTTATTTAATAAATGTGATAGCTGCTCAGTATAATTTCTCAAGTATAATAAAACATCCGAAGAGTGTTAATAATATGTTGTGGTAGCAATTTCACATCACTATGAGTGCGCCCCAACACTAGAGTAGTATGTAAAAAAAAAATAGAAGCTTCTTCTTGTGTGATGGCGTCCGTTCTTACGAAAGAGTTTTTATGGTTTGAGAGATTGTGTTAATGAGTAGAGTGGAATAAATAATAAAATAACAGTTGAGTTTTCTTCCTTAAGCCCCAAAACCTAAACAATATAAACTAACACAACTGTAAACCAATCTAATGGTATTTTCAGAGGAGGTTGACCACTTTTGCCACACTAACATACTTTTTTTTGCAGATAAATAGATTAGTGAAAGTTTGTCGTGCATGTTGGATGGCTGCCACAAGGACTATTCAAAGGTAACAGCTTCCAGATGTGCGGAGACAGGACTATTCATCTGTTCCAGAAGTGTTATCCCAAGAACAAATAGATGCTGAAATCAACATACCTGCACCACCTGCAATACCAGAAATCCAGGGTGTTCATCAGCCAGTTAGGCCGACAGTTCATAAAGTAAACTCCAATATGTATAAACGTGAGGCTACTTCACCAAATCATTGTATATTTTATGATTGCCAAAAGGTAGAAAGGTTGTTAATACCTTCAGTGGTAAAATAATTATTACTGCGCTTTTATAAGATATATGTTCCTTTAAGTGCTCGTATTTGTAGACATCATGCAAATAGTCATTTATGGGATGTGTTACTGGCACCATACAGTGACTTCACAGGTTATCAGATGGATGATATGATGGCAATTTCAGAAAGAGGAATGGAAAGGAACTTAGATTTCACAGATTTCAATCTTATAGATCCTAAAATGTGTCAGTTTTGGTTAGGATTCACTATAGAATACCATCACCGTCTTTGGCTCTTAGTATTTACTTAGCTAAAATCAGAACTGGTGATAGCAATCAAAGGCTACCACAGTTTTTTAGTGTAAGTCGAAGTACTTTAGAAAGGTACATGAATATAACATCTAGGTAAGTAATACTTTACCCCGCACAGCACCGTCCCGCGTTTGTGCGTAAGCAATAGTGAGACTGAAAGGTCGCACGCGCGCTTTACGTTGTATTATATACCACTTTTTTTTTGCAATTCTGTTATATTTTTGGCGTGTGTTATAATAGATGTTATTATCATATTTCTGAATTCTAAAGCACCACATTCTGTTACTATCATGCACGTACTATTTATGAACAAATCTTACGTGATTTAAAGTTTACCAAAGGTATTATTGTGGATGGTGGACATTTTGATTTATGTTGACTACTTCGGGCAATTGAGAACCTTGTCAAGCGGGTAATTTGAAACGTCCCCATTTACCCCTTGCGTTCTTTATACCTCTGCGATGATGGTTGAGTATGTGAAAATATTTTAACGTTACAAATTGTTTTAAATGCCTCTAAATTACATACGAAAGACTGAACAAAAAAACAAAACTGAAGATCTTCGTCGTGTAATCGAAAATGTCAAAAATAAAAAGCTCACATAAGGGCAAGCTGCTACCAAATACTCAATACCTAAAACAACATTATTCAAACAAGTACATCAAAACAAATTCAAAATACCAAAAAAGGTCGGTATACTGTATTTAACATAGAACAAGAAGATCAGCTAGATAAAAATATACTTGATTGCTGCAAGACTTTTTGTGTTATAACACCAAGTGTAGAATTGCTTTTAGATTTGCTGAAGCTAATAAACTGAAACACAATTTTAACAAAGAAACCCATCTGGCAGGCAAAGATCGGTACTATGGTTTTATGTCTCGACATCATTCCTTCAGCTTACGGATTCCAGAAGCTAATAGAATAACAGCTTTTAATACCACCGAAGTAAATCTATTTTTCGACCAACTTAAAACAATACAAACAAAACACATTATACCTGCTCATCGTATTTTTAATATTGATGAAACCGGTATTAGCACAGTTAAAAAAAATTACAAGATTTTGGCCCCAAAAGGTTTAAAACAGATAGCAAAGCAACAACAGTAGTTTGTGTACCTCCTCCTGTATACGTACCTCTTCAAAAGAAAAAGAATGAATGAACTTTTAATTAAAGGTTGTAACAGCGACATGGTTGCCACGGTTTCTGATTTCGGTTGGATTAATGAGTCTATATATATTGACTTCTTGGGACACTTCATTTCTTTTGTAAATCCTACAAAAGAAGAACCAGTATTATTAACACTCTATAATCACGAAAGCCATATTAGTTTGAGAGCGTACGAGCTTTATCGAGAACATAACCTCCAAGTTCTTACGTTATCCCCCCATGTGTCTCATAAAACGCAGCCACTAGACCTATTTTCAGTTCACTGAAGATGGCATACAATAAGGAATGTAAACTCTACACGGTTAACAATCCTGAGAAACGAATAACCCAATACGAGATGGGAGAACTTTTCACAACGGCATACAACAAAACAGCTAACATAAACAAGGCTGTCAGTGAATTTAAAGCCGCTGAAATTTACCCAACTCGATTCGTGTGCTTCTGTGCCTCTGGCTGAAGTTATCAATGTGCCTGTCATTCCTAAAACAGGAACCACTTCTATGCGACAAAAAAGAAGCATTTTCAGATTTTATCCAGCACACCAATAAAATTCAACTCGAGGAAAAACAAAAAAGACAAATTAAATCATCATTTATATACATGAGCACATACACTCGAGAGCAATGAATCCGGGTCACTTAAAGAATCCTAAAAATCTCGGAAACTAAAAATGCTAGGTTAATGCAATAAATTGTATTTAATAGACAATGTAATACTCCTTAAATGAAGGTATTAAAACTTCTTAGTTATTGTAAAGTTATATCATAAAAAAATCAAATTTGAAAAAGGGCCACTTTCGAAGATGGAACTGCGAAATTACAGCATTTGGTTTTGCTTTTGTTTGTAATCTGTCATTTATGTGGGTACATAAACCATGTTGATAGTGCTCTATATTCATTATTCAAGCTAAAATTATGTCGCTTACGCCTGAAGAATGCACCAGAATACTTACAATGCTGGAAACCGGCCGGAGTCAGCGCGATACAGCCAGGACTGTCGGTGTGTCGCTGTCAACAGTACAAAGAGTTCTCCGACGTTACGAAGAAACTGGTTCTAACCTACGCAGACCAGGAACGGGCAGAACCAGGTGTACCACAGCACGAGAAGACCGATACTTGGTGAACACCATGCTTCGAAATCGCTTTCTCACAGGAACTGAACTCACCAATCAGTTTCGACGCCTCGGAGGAAGTAACCCAAGTGCATGGACAGTAAGACGTCGGCTTGCTGAATCTAACTTAAAACCCCTTAGACCTGCAAACGGCCCTAAACTGGAGCGTGGGCATCGTATTTCAAGACTAAGATATGCCCAGAGCCACGTAAATTGGAGTATTGAAGATTGGTCAAAAGTTATGTTCTCCGACGAATCAAAATTTATGCTCTACAAGCACGATGGAAGACACAGAGTGTATCGAAGACCAGGGGAAAGATTCAAGCAAGCATGCATCGAAGAAAAAGTAGCCTACGGTGGTGGGTCTGTACTTGTGTGGGCCGGAATTTCTTCTGAGTCGCACAGAGCTGGTGATCATAGAAAACGGCTCTTAATTAGCGTAAGATATGTGGAAGAAATCCTCAATGATCACGTTGGTCCATTTATGGCCAATTTAGGTGAGGATGCTATATTTATGCATGACAATGCCCGACCTCATACAGGTAGGATTGTGAATGACTACCTTCAAGAGATGAACATTACTCGTATGGAGTGGCCAGCGCGCAGCCCGGATATCAACCCGATCGAGCATGCTTGGGACGAGCTAGGCAGATGCGTAAAACAACGAAACCCTCCCCCAATTGCATTCATTCATTTGCATAATATTCTGCATGGCAATAACGACTCTCCCTACCTTCTAAGTAAGCTTAATATAACCACAAAGCGCAACCCCCGAATACCTAACAAAACTTTTTATTTGCAAACCTATAAAAATAACACTTCCTTTTATAACCCCCTCGTAAGAATGTGTCGGCTTTACAACGAGATATCTGTCCGGCATACGCATATTGATATCTTTAATCCAAGATCCAGAATTTTTAGAAAGTTAGTAAAAGATCTTAAACTGGCTTAACACTCGCCCAATTCTCGCAGTCACGAGTAGTTCATAATAATGTTAAAAATTTAATTAATTAATAATAAGTTTTATTCATGTGTTTGTTTTTGAAGAGTAGATTTTACTTGTTATAACCTACTTTGTAAATGATGTGTCAACATAGTTAGGGTTACAAACTAGCACATAACTATTTATTGTATACCTTAATGTATTTGTGATTGTAATCTGTTTTGTTGTCCATATTATAAAATAAATAAATCACGCTTCGTGAGCTCAAAATTGCTCTCACAGAGGAATGGGAGAATATTCCCCAAAATCGTATAAGGAACTTGGTGTACAGCATGCCAAACCGCGTAAATGCAGTAATGGAAGCACGAGGAGGCAATACGAAGTATTAAAATTCAAGAAAATCGTAATAAAGTTCAAACATTTCATGTTTCCTATTTTTGTTTTAAGGAGAGATCAGCAGTTTTTTTCTTTATGTAATTTTGTGTTAATAAAATGTATGGTGACTCATATTTTTTTTACTTTCATTTAAGGAGTATTACATTGTCTATTAAATACAATTTATTGCATTAACCTATCATTTTTAGTTTCCGAGATTTTAAGCATTCTTTAAGTGACCCGGATTCATTGCTCTCGAGTGTATTATAATAACAAAAAGGTAAAAATCTTGTTAAAGTCATGTGATCAGCCTGCATTACGGTTATTTGCAGCCATGCAAATTTTAATTATTTTACAATTTTATTATAAGTAAAAGGTATTTCAAAACTATTAAATCTTATAATCAATTAAATTAACCTCATCCTATATTGTCCTTAAAATCTATATATTCTTTTATACTATAAAACACTTTTCAAGAAGACATTTTTTTATAGATGTTTTAATAACGTTTCCTTTCAGTTTTTTTAGAGTCAGTTTATTGTATAGCAATATACACACATTAGAAACGTTTTTTTTTTGTAAATGTACGTATGGCAAATGATAGAAAAGCAAAAAAAGTTTCGAATAAAGAACCAAAAAAGAACATTAAAACTATACAAAAACAGCCACGAGTCAAGAGTAAAGGTGAAAGAAATTTAAAGAAAGCATTAGAGGAAACTGAAAACGTAGAGGAGTTTTAGTGTATAATCTGCAATGAAAAGTATGGATCCCCCACCGACATAGGATTGGATCTTGTGCGCCATTAATTATAGAAATCACAGCCGGAGGATCGAAAAGAAACCAAAAATTATATTATAAATTTAATTTAAAATAAAACTTATTACAATAATTTCTTAGGCTAGTTGACTCTATCGATGCCAGATAAGAAGTGAAGTCTTATAAAATTTTGTGGGAGCGCGGCGGTGTTGTGCGTACTGTCAATTGCAGCGTCAGCAGCGATCAGGTTGCGTGTGGGAGCGCGGCGGTGTCGTGCGAACCGTCAATTGCAGCGTCAGCGATCAGGTTGCGTAATGATTACTATGACACCTCCCCCCTCAGTTCGGCACCTATTTTCGAACCTTGAGATGAGAAAATAGTGACGGATGCTGTATCTGTGTCTCGGAGGTTCCCAGGTTTGACGATCAGGTCACTTCAGTGCAGACTGTGTAATTACTTTCTGCTGAGCATCATGTAATTTTCTTTAGTCGATGGAGTTGAGATAAATATGTGATTCATCTCCAGGTGGGGGTTTCATGTCATAAGTGGGCTTCATTATTTTTAAGGGTTGACCTCCGAATTATTCATTGGAGATGGTAATAGTAAATTCGGACGTGTGCAGGGAGCAGCTCGCAGGGATGGTTGCCAGGTAAGTGCCGTTGAGGACGTCGTAATCTTCTCTACTGCATACAGTGTGTATTCTTGTAACATTGGGAAAGGATATCACGTAATGTTTCTCGTCGAGATTTTCCATGGCTATCTTTAATAGGGATACGGTGGCGATCTTGCATGACGTATCAATGTTCTGGTTAATTATAAGATTTTGTATGCAGTCGTGTGTTTGGTGAAGTTGGTCTATCTCCTCCTCGCAGATGTACCTGTTGCTATACTTCGGGCATTCAGCCTCTATGTACACGTAACTATTTCTGTTGGTTGCTATGAAAGGATAAGGAGGGACAAGAACCTGCATATTCTTATTAACTCTACTAAAACATCATCAATATTCTCTGTAATAATAACAAGATGCTGGGCGAATTTAGCATACTTAGCGTGTTATTAATTTAAGCTTGATTTTTAACTAATTTATTTATTACATTAGAATGCTGGACCATCCATTCTTTACTGAGACTAACGTGATTGTTAAACTCTTCTACTAATTCATTATTATTTATCTGAAGGATTTTTTCATATTTCACAGCATCTGAACTATTGAAATTTCCTGTTATTATTTTTTATTATTTACCCCATTCCGTCGATGAGACCTCTCTTTGTCCGACGCGGTTTTAAAGTATCTAAGTGATCTTCAATAATTTGGAAAATAAGTAACCTATCTGTAGTTCGTAGAGTACGTAAGTATCCTTATTAAACCTAATTTTCAAATCTAAGATTTGATCTTTCAATTGATATATCTTATTATCTATATCTTTAAGGTGAGTACGTAAGTATCGTTACTAAACCTAATTTTAAAATCTATCACGTCTTATCTCCTGAGTCATCCCTTGGGATATTATCAAAGGAGTAGTCAAGACCAGTAGCACCCTGTAACATTTGGGCACTTTTTGGTACTCTCTTAAGACGGTTCTTCGCGACGGGCCCGCGTCTTCGCGAAGTATAAATGTGTATGGGTAAATCGGCTAGTACCGTATCATGACTATACCTAGGTGCTATCTTTTGACGATCTGCAAGAGGGTTCTTAACAAAGATGCGTTGATGAGGCTGATACTCTACTTCCGACTCACGGTGCTTGTTAAGATTGGTTATAATATTAGTGCGCGTAGCAAAGGTTGATTCATTTATTCTATCGTAAACCAGTTTCATCTGGTCCCTGTGATTCTGTATATATTGTTGCATAAAATGTTTGGTTAAATCTATATCGAGAGGATCGCGTGGATCAAAATGTCCTGTAATAATATCATACGGTCTACATTTAGTGAAGCTATGGACTGAGCTATTATAGGCCAGGATAGCATAGGGTATAAGATGAACTATATCTTCATTTTTATGTTTTAACTTAAGAATTCTAATATGTTCCAATAATGTGGAGTGAAATCTTTCTACTATGCCGTTGTCGTTTGGAGAGTGAGGTAAGGTTCTATGATGGGTAATCTTGTGAAGATTGATAAACTCGTTAAAGAGTCGGTTCGTGAATTCCGTGCCATTATCTGAAACTATAGTTAGAGGTAAGCCGTGGTGAGTACAAAATTTTAAAAGTGATTGTAAGATGCTAATGGCTGTACCATCGCGAATATGGTATGCTTGAGCATACTTGGAAAACACATCTACAATAGTTAAATATTTTTCACTTTGGATGCTAAGTAAATCGATGTGTATGGTCTCAAACGGTTTGGTAGCAGGAGGAACCACGTTAAACTGAGGTTTAATTGGATGGCGATCGTACTTTGCTTGTCCGCAAATAGTACAGTTATTAATGAATTTTGTGATCTCGTCCTTCATCTTAGGCCAATAATAGCGACGAGAGAGAGCTAGGTAACATTCATTAATACCACGGTGGTTTGTTTTGCCATCGTGATATTGTTGTATTATCTCTTGCTGCTTAAGATATTCTTTTACGTTCTCAATTTCGGTTTTAGCTAAAACTAGATTCATCGCGGAGCTTTTGAATTTGTCCTGAATAATTGGTATAATATCGTACATAGCTAATGGAGGGTTGATTAATAGGGCTGTTTTTACCTTGGGGTTAACAAATTCTTTGATGAGATTTACGATATCGTTTTCTAAACTTGATTGAGATACTTGTACCACGGTTCTTGTATGAGTGTCAAATTGTTTGGATGCTGCAGGGCGTTTCTTAATATCACCGACCACGGATATGACTATCTGTTTGTGAAACTTATTCAACGGTTCATCTACAATCGGGATTTCAAGTATAGGGTTTTCCCTACTCGTATGTGCGGATACTGTTGACGAATTAGATATGGATGGAGGTCGTTGACGGCCATTGAATCAGTTTCCTCGTTATGTATTTCTATACGCGAGAGAGCATCTGCATTACTATTAGATTGACCTTTCCTGTAAACTACAGTAAAATCGTACTCGGATAGTTTGAGTCTCCATCTAGTCAGACGAGAGTTAGGTTCCTTAAGGTTCATAATCCATTGCAATGGTTTATGATCCGTAACGATTTTAAACTTTCGTCCAAATAGATAAGGCCTAAAGTATTTAGTGGCCCATACTATCGCAAGCAGTTCCTTCTCGATGGTACTGTAGTTTATCTCGCTTTCGTTAAGAGTACGTGATGCATAACAAACAGGTTTATCTGCGCCTAAGGAGCCCTGAGATAATATCGCGCCTAAAGCTACGTTTGAAGCATCCGTAGTTAAGATGAAATCACGAGAAAAATCGGGATATTGCAATATAGGATCGTTTGTTAAAAGCTGTTTGCACTTTTCGAAGCAACTAGTGTAATCTGCGTTGATGACAACTTTCCTGCCTTTCTTAAGACATTGCGTAAGAGGTTTCGTAATACGCGCGAAGTCAGGTATAAATTTCCTATAGTAGCCAAGGAGACCTAGAAACTGTTTGATTTCCTTAGGTGTCCTTGGAATGGGGTATTTTCGGATGGCCTCAATTTTGTCAGGGTTCAGTTTGATGCCGTCCCTAGTGATGATGTGTCCAAGGTAAGCAGTTTCTTATTTGAGGAATTCGGATTTGTCCAATTGGACTTTGAAATTGGAATCACGTAATCTTGAGAAGACCTTTTCAAGATTGACCATGTGCTCCTGGAGACTGGTGCTGAAGACTACTATGTCATCGATGTATACCATGCAGACAGTGTTCTGCAGGTCCCTAAGAACATTATCCATTACTCGTTGGAAGGTGGACGGTGAATTCTTCAAACCCATGGGCATACGTAAAAATTCGTAGTGGCCGTTCTCCACATTAAATGCAGTTTTGTGAATGTCTTCTAGATGCATCTCGTCCTGGTAGAAGCCACTTGCAAGGTCAAGGGTTGAGAAGTATTGGCAGTTGCCTAATTTATCAAGGACATCATTAATGTTCGGGATAGGATATTTATCATCCAACGTTTTTTCGTTTACTTTACGGAAGTCGATAACTTAGCGCCATTTGGGTTTCCCAGAGGCGTCCACTTTTTTAGGGACTATCCATATTGGGGAGCTCCAAGCGGAGTCTGAAGGGCGAATGATACCTTGGGCCAACATCTTATTTATTTGATCCCTGACTTCGTTCCTATGAATGTAAGGGTACCGATAGCTTTTCGTATGGACCGGCATCTCGTCTGTTGTCCTAATTCGATGTTTTATTTTATTTGTGAAGGTCAAAGCTTCCCCATCAATATAAAATATATCGGCATATTTCGCGCAGAGTGTCTCTAGGTTAACGCGTTCCTCTGGATTTAAGTGATCTGTCCGTAGTCGGGAAAGCACGTCCGTAACACGGCTACACGGTGTCGTAGCATTTTCGTAACGCGGTTCAATGTTCGTAGGGCAAGAATCATAAGAGTGCTCCGTAGCACAGTTAAAGTTCGTAGAATTTAAGTGACGAGCGCTATTATCCGTAGTATGGGAGTGACGTAATCGTTCTGTAGCGCACATAAGATTCGTAGCACCTAGCTCGGTACGTAGGCACTCGATATTATAGGCTTCCGCCTGAACAGCGCGGTCCATAGAAAATATTACGTCATGCGGAGTGGGATTCGTTATCTCAAGAATTCCACGGCTATTTTTAACTGTAGTTATGCACTCATTTATAATACAATTAGATAAAGATTGCTGTCTTATATAAGCGTCGCCATCGTGTAAGTTAATTGGGATTCTGACTAATTTACTAGAATTCGCGGGGATAACATCTTCATACAGATTGACGTTCCTGGAATTGTACATAGAAATTATGTTAACTGAGTTACGCGTAATTAACTGCTTGTCCTTGAGATCGATTTTGGCCTCCCAATTTTCTAACAGATCTAAACCTATTAGCCCATCGAAATAGTTGTGGAACTTGTACACATACATTTTTATATAATTATTTTCCTGGAATTCGTTAAAACACGGGATAGTAATAGAGTGACTATTACGTGTAGTGGCGTGAACGTTAGTAACTTCGAATGGATCAAAGTTCAATGGAATATTGCTATAAAATGTAGATACAGCTTCGGGGCTGAGAAACGACTGATTTGCTCCCGTATCGATCAAAAGTTTCAAGGGTGGCTCCGAAATTTTTATATATGGAAGTTGTCTTTGATGTTGAATATTTAATTCTATTTTACATTGTGTGATAGTTTGCGGTTCGGAAAATCCTGCTCCTGAGCAGTGCTAGGAGACGGTTCCGCCTCATTGTAGGGAACTGGGGCCGTCTCGTAAGATGGTTCTTGCGATAGTTCGTTAGGCATGTAATATACGGGTTCAAGTTCACAATATTCATCACAGCCCGAGGATCGAAAAGAAACCAAAAATTATATTATAAATTTAATTTAAAATAAAACTTATTACAATAATTTCTTAGGCTAGTTGACTCTATCGATGCCAGATAAGAAGTGAAGTCTTATAAAATTTTGTGGGAGCGCGGCGGTGTTGTGCGTACTGTCAATTGCAGCGTCAGCAGCGATCAGGTTGCGTGTGGGAGCGCGGCGGTGTCGTGCGAACCGTCAATTGCAGCGTCAGCGATCAGGTTGCGTAATGATTACTATGACACATTTGTAAACATTTGGCACATAAAAATTGTATTGCCGAATTTAGTTCAGAACTACAAGAATGCTGCGTTCGTTTGGTAAGTCATCAGTTAAAGAACGAGAACAACAAGGTTTGTAAATAAATATTAAAATATTTTTAAATATTCCTACAGTAGCTTGTTTCTTGGACATTGAAAATGCTCATAACAATGTTTCTATCCATGTAGCAGTAAGCATTCTTGATGGCCTTAATGTTGGTTCTAAACTCTGTTAATATTTGTGGGCTTTTGTAAATATTCCTACGGAGCTAGCTTATTATAATTCAGCTACCGCAAAACGCACAACGTTATTGCACTATGCAGGAGACACAACTACTGATTAGTGCTTAGTTAATAAAACAATTTGCACAACTTACCCAGTACGGGAATATAACAACACTCAAACTACGCTTAGGTAAAACGAGTCATCACCATTAAGTGGACCGATTTTAGTTTTAACCGTAGAAAACAAGTTAAATATTTGCACGACAGTATTTTCGTACCGAATCCACCGATCGACCCACCTGTCTGCATGAGTTGGCGTTGAACATAATCGGTTCCAACATTTAGCGATGCATCGAGTTGCGATTGTGACTACATAAAACCATTGCGTTGGATGCAGATAATAAGGGTTCCGTTTTATTTGGTATGAAGCAATGCTGTAAAAATGCCCATACGTGTAATTGTAATGTTATTTAGGTTTATGTTCATATTATGAGAATGATGTCACTAAAAAAAATTAAGCAAGTTTTTTTCTTTTATTTTTTTTTATTCATAGTGTTAGTTCTATCCAATATTGGTACTCAACACAACGTTACAATTGTTTAAATCCAGATTCCACCAGATACTGTGATATGCAAGTGTTCCAGCACAATGGCGCTTGTTTTAGACCGTAAAGGCTTCTTTTCAGCTTGCAGCCTCTCGCTGTGCCATCAGTGATCCCTTCAGGTTGGTTCATGTATATTTCCTCTTTCACTGTTCCATTGAAAATGCTGTCGACACATCAAATTGCTGTAATTTTAAATTTTGTTGTGCCGCAATCCCCAAAGGTGCTCTGATTGTGCTTATCTGGACTGCTGGAATAAAAGTTTTCCCATAATCAATTCCAGGTTTTTGTGAGAAACCTTTGACAACTAGCCTTGCTTTATACCGTTTGGCATCTTATTATAAACCCATTTGCATGGTAATGCTTTTCTATTATTAGGCAAATCGACAGGATCCCATGTATCCATTTCATTAAGCGCATTTATTTCACTCTGCATGGCTTGTTTCTAACTATAAAATTATTTTCTCTTAAAAGCATCTTTGAATGTCTGGGGTTCGTCTGTCGCATTTTCATTTATAGCTGCTAAGATGTAGGTAGTCCTCAAACCTTTTTGGTGCGGCAATACGAGATCTGTCACGAAGAGTTCTTTCCTCTGAATGAGAGTTACTAGCCTCGTTTTAAGATATATTTTCCTTATTCGGTATATCTTCAATATTGCCATTTGTTAAAATAAAGTTCTGTCAACATTTCTGACATTAACACCTATTGAGGATGGGCGTGAGGCTGATGATGGAAACACGTATTTTCAAGAAGATAATTATAATATGTAACAATCAATTGCGTACAGAAAAGATGCATGACACTGACATTGATAATTTTAAATATTAAAAAACGTGATATTAAAGGCTTATAAAGAACGTGATATAATGAAATAGTATCAAAAGAGGTCTGAGGTCAGTAGGGTAATATTGGGCATTCCAAAACACTTTTCACTCCAATGATCTCACTTTCGTTCGATCACTGTCGTAAAAGTGTTTTAGACAGCCCAATAATCGAAAGTGAATTAGAATGCCCAATCGGTTTTCCGTCAACCACAAACCTCATTTTCGATCGATCACTGCCGTAAAAGTGTTTTAGAAAACCCAATAATTGAAAGTGAATTAGCATGCTCAATTGGTTTTCCGTTAACCACAAACCTCATTTTCGTTCGATCACTATTGCAAAAGTGTTTCTGAGATAGCTCAATAATCTAAAAGTGAATTAGAATTCCCAATCGGTTTGACGTTAACCATAAACCTCACTTTCGTTCGATCACTGTCGTAAAAGTGTTTTAGAAAGCCCAATAATCGAAAGTGAATTAGAATGCCCAATCGGTTTTCCATCAACCGCAAACCTCATTTTCGTTCGATCACTATTGCAAAAGTGTTTCTGGTAGCTCAATAATCGTAAAGTGAATTAGAATGTTCAATCGGTTTTACGCTGAAGTAAATTTTTCAATGCAAGGTTCGTTCCGTTCTTTGTTCAAAACCGTGTTTGTATTTAGAACGCATCGTACCGTTTTATGTTTATTCTGTATGTGTAGACTCGTAAGTAATCAGTGTTTATATATCCCTTCAGAATCTATTTTAACGCATTTATTTAAAATCAGCTCAACTCTACAGGCCTGTATAAATAAATAATATGAAATTCGTTAAACAAAAACAATCGTTGAAATTAGATTGCTTTTGTACTCCGTTACCGAACGAGCCAAAACGTCATGGTAGTTTGTTACCAAATACAATACGCTGTCTTGTTTGTGAGCCATCAAACTGCGGGAAAACTAATTTAGTAATAAGTTTATTGTTGCATAAAGATGGTCTATGTTTTAGAAATCTTTATGTGTATTCAAAATCTTTGTATCAAACAAAATACTTGTATCTTGAAAAAGTTTTAAATATGGTCCCCGATATATCGTATCATAAATTTAACCATAACAATGAAATATTGAACCCACATGAAGCTTTACGAGATTCTATTATCATTTTCGACGACGTTGCTTGCGAAAATCAAAACAACATACGGGATTATTTTGCTATGGGGCGTCATAAAAACATTGATTGCTTTTATATTAATCAAACTTACACCAAAATACCAAAACAGCTCGTAAGAGACAATTCAAACTTGATTATATTGTTCAAGCAAGACGATATTAATTTGAAACATGTTTATGATGAGCATGTATGTTCCGATATGTCCTGGTACCAATTTCGGGAAATGTGTTCAGCTGTTTGGAACAAACCTTTCAGCTATCTTGTAATAAATAAGGACTGTGAAAAAAATAATGGATGCTACAGATCATCATTTGATACATATATAATATTGGATTAACTACATATTAGGATGATATATTATGAATGAATCACTATCACTCGTGATTCGGAGCCAAGAAGTATTCTGCGCAAGATGGAAAAAAAACTCAAACAAGAAATTGTGAAATCTGCTGCATCTGTAAAAAGAAAAGTTGAACTTTTGAAAGAAGCAAAAAATTCTCACAATATGGCTCTGGAAACAATATTTAAGCCAATAGTGGAACCGCTTCACTTGTTAACAAGTAAAAAGGAAGAAAAGCAATATATACCTTCCCCGAAAAAAATAAAAAAGAATCATAGAGAATCTTTTTATTCTTCTACTGAAGATTTCGACGATGATTACAGTGAAAAAGAACAACTCTCAGACAGTGAGTTGCACATAAACAAAACCCTTATAGCACCACCTTCTGAAGACCATAATATCAGTGAGGGTTCCTTCAAGTCTTTCCAGTCATCACCAAGTGTTAAAAATAATACACTTTCGTGGTCAACATCATCTGATGCAATGTTCGATGATATACCTTTTGGAATTCGAAACGAACGCGGGAAATTGATGCTTGGCAAAACATGTGTTTATGATGATGGTAGCATCCTGAAAATAGGAACGCAGACTATAAAAAAAACAAAGGGAATAAAAGAACTACTCTATAAAAAGAAACCGAATCTGGACATAATCACAGAGGAAGACTTACAAAACTATAAGCTAGTATTATTAGAAACCAATGCGCACAGGCGTAATTGTGATTCGTCTAAACCAATAAACAGCAATAAAGGATTTAAGTATATGAACATTATAAAACCGTTGTTTACATCTACGAAAAAAGTAACTTCAAGCGTGGAAAGTCTTTCAAGTGGCGAAGGTATTAATTTATTGAAAAAAGTAACAAAAAATACGGATTTGGTTTACTGGGATGATCCAAATGAATTAGTGAATCGATTAAAAATATTACTAGCATCACGTGATGCAGGCAACACTGGCTTGGACAATGAAATCGATGCAATCATTGAAGAACTGTGGGAAGAAGGTATAATCAAAAATATAAAATATAAAGAAAGTGCAACTGGAAAACTTATTAGTGTGAAGAACCCATCAGAGCGGCGATGAATGTAGACAAGTTTGGTCACCACATTCATAAGCGTTTACGATTAACCGAATATTTTGATACCATCAACGATACATTAGTAAAGTCAGATACAGGGCATTACGATTTAAAATCAACAAAATTGAAAGGCTTGATAGATCCTAATGAAGACGACGAGGCAGTGAATAAAGCATATATGGATAAAACAGCTCAAGAACTAAGAAATGAAATAAAAAAAATTTTTAAAGACGTAAAAATTTACCTAAATAACTTGGAAAAAGCTACTTCCGATCGTTTAAATACTCTATACTACACAAGAACAGAAATAGATAGTTTAATCGAATCTAAGTTAAATAAATAAAAAATAATGAGTAAAAAAGAGTTAATTAACGAAATCCACAAAGCAGCAAGGAGAAATTTTCCTCGTCGATGTACGATCACAAAGGGTATAGATGATTTATGGCAAGCTGATCTTATAGATTTTCAGAAGTATTCTCTTATTAACAAAGGATTTAAATACATTTTAATAGTTATAGATGCTCTGTCAAAGTACGTCTGGGCAAAGCCTTTAAAATCAAAACAGAAAACATGTGTTACAAATGCAATGCATGAAATTTTATCTAAATCGTCGCGAAAACCTAAACATTTACAAACTGATTTAGGTAAAGAGTTTTACAATGAGACATTTAAAAAGTTATTAAAAGAATATAATATAAATCATTATTCTACCCACTCAGTCAAAAAAGCTTCTATAGTGGAAAGAGTTATCCGTACGTTAAAATATCATCTTTATAAACTTTTCAGCTTGCATGGAAGTTACTACTGGGTAGGCCAAAATTTGAGCTCTGTAGTAGACAATTATAACAATACTACCCATCGTATAACAGGATTTAAACCAGTTGATGTTAACAAAGCAAACCAAATGGTTATCAAGGGTAATATTATTAAAACACAGCTGCATAAGACCAAACGAAGACCAAAATTTCAAGTTGGTGACCATGTGCGAATTAGTAAATTTAAAAGTGATTTTTACAAAGGATATACCCCTAATTGGTCAACAGAAATATTTATTGTAGTTACGGTAAATCACACAAATCCACCGACATATCTTTTAGAAGATAAACACACACAGAGAATTTTAGGCTCTTTCTACGAGTATGAAATGCAAAAAACTAAATTTCCTGACCTGTACCTCATCGAAAAGGTTATTAAAAGAAGAGGTAACAAACTTTTCGTAAAATGGTTGGGACTCGGTGATGCAGAAAACAGCTGGGTAGATAAAAATGAAATAGTTTTGTGATATAAATTAAGAATTATTATTCAATATAATTCAGTTTAAGAATACCGATGAAAGAAGGAAGTGGGATTATTAACAATATAATAAACAACTTACCGTTTGAGTTGCATATCCCCGGTTATCAATTTTGCGGACCCGGAACAAAACTTGAAAAACGGTTACAGAGAGGAGATCGAGGTATAAATAAATTGAATGAAGCTTGTATGTATCACGATATTGCCTATAATAATAAAACTTTTAAAGCTCGACATAAAGCTGATTTAGAACTTTTAGATATGGCTAAAAAAAGATTAAAATCTAGGGATGCTAAGAAGGGCGAAAAAGTTGCATCAGGGATTGTAAAAAATGCGATGAAAGCAAAACTCAAAGCTGGTGTGGGAGTACGACCTTTTATGTCGGTTATAAAGAAAATACGGTCCCAAATAAAAAAAATTAAATCTAAAGATCCTGGCACAGCAATAAAATATGCATATGCCGCTGCAAAGAAGTTATTTATTAATAAAAAAGGGATACGCTTGCCACGCTGCATACCTCTTCCGAAAACTGGAGGCTTCTTACCTCTTATCCCAATTTTTGCTGGTTTATCAGCTCTTGGTTCACTTGCTGGAGGAGCAGCCGGTATAGCAAAAGCTGTTAACGATTATAAAGTTGCGCAGAAAAACCTTCAAGAATCTGAACGACACAACAAGGCGATGGAAGCTGTCGCTCTCGGCAAAGGACTTTCTATCAGACCCTATAAGAAAGGAACTGGTTTATATCTAAATCCTTCAAAAAACTAACTAAAAGGCTACCCAGATGTCCTCTTACTAACGTTGATATATTGGAACATGCTGCTGATATTCCATACTTTAGAGATGTATTCATGAGAGATACACTACCGTCAAAGCCTAGAAAAATAGAGTGTGCTGTAATCAATTTGGATAAATCCGATAATCCTGGAACCCATTGGGTAGCCTACGTCAAACAAAATTACTATTGTGAATATTTTGATAGTTTTGGCAATTTAAAGCCTCCTTTAGAATTGTTAAAATATTTAGGATCTATATCTGTATACTATAACTATATTCAACATCAAAAGTATGGCACTACAAACTGTGAACCCATTTATATTAAGAATGAAATAAAATCTTATCAGTATAAAAATGTCTTTCACTGTGTCAATTACTGGCAACGGAGAGTCTTTAATAACAAACTACACACCTACTTTACAATTACATGGAGAATATGAGTGCGGTCTTTTACATTTTTCGACTTTCAATTCTATCCCTAATATAGACAAAAGAAATAATAAATTTTACTATGGCAAAGACAGGGTTATCGAAATACCTGAAGGATCGTACGAACTTCAAGATATTTGTGATTTTTTAAAGAACAACATTATGAATGCCACGCTCAAATTGACTAGCAACAATAATACATTGAAAACAAGTATTTACTGCTCAGAAGAGGTCCATTTTGACAAGAAACATTCACTTGGTAAAATTTTGGGTTTTGGAAGTGAAACCGTAAAAGCTAATATAAATACAGAGTCCCAATATCCTGTAAACATTTTATCGACAACTGTAGTACGCATCGAATGTGATGTTATCAGCGGATCATTCGTGAATGGAAAAGCAAGTCATATAATTTATGAATTTGCACCTAACGTACCACCTGGTTACAGAATAATTGAAATACCTAAAAATTTAATTTATTTTCCCGTCAACCAAAGCTCAATAAGTGCTATTAATATAAGGTTGTTAGACGCGGAAAATAAGCAAATCAATTTACGTGGTGAAGAAGTACAGCTGTATTTACATTTTAGAAAAAAATGTTAAATTTCTATAAAACTCCATTAACACCTATTATTAAGGTCAGTTCTAAGAGGTCCCCTCATACAGAAACACCACATCGGGTGAAGAAGAGACTAACAAAGAGTAATAAGGAGTTTTTGAAATTACTAGGCTTGTTAAAATGAATATTTTGAATATTTCTCAACCAGCATTGTATGACAACCGCGTCGAAAGTTTCGAATATCATTCATATAAACCATACGTAACAAGTTTCAACAAGAATGATGAAATTCGAATACCGATTAATCAACAGGACTTGTACATACTGCCCGCACTCAGCAGCTTATATATCGAAGGCAGAGTCATTGTATATAAGCAAAACACTACCACTAAACAAAAAGAAAGAGCGATGAGCGTACATTTTGTAAATAACCCTGCATTATTTCTTTTTCAAGATATTCGATATGAACTGAACGGTGTAGAAGTAGATAAAGTAAAGAATGCAGGGATTACCACAACTATAAAATCCTACCTTTCGTTAAATGATAATGAATCTAAATGTGCTAAAGTTTGGGGTTGGTCGCCTACAGGTTCTAACACTGTAAACAATGGCGTTTTTTCTGCATCTATACCTTTAAATAAAATATTAGGTTTTGCAGAAGATTATGAAAAAATCATAATAAATTATAAACACGAGTTAGTACTCTTGAGAAGCAACACAAACCTTAACGCTTTGAGATTAAACACTGATGAAATTGTGGAGGATATAATAATAAGTAAGATTGTTTGGCGAGTTCCTCATATTAAAGTATCAGATCGCGAACGAATTAATCTATTAAATCATCTAGAAAAGGATCGTCCAATCACGGTACCATTCCGTAGTTGGGATTTGTATGAATACCCATTACTACCTAAAACACGTAAACACACTTGGTCTATTAAAACTTCATCACAGATTGAGAAACCACGTTTCGTGATAATAGCTTTTCAAACTAACCGTAAACATAATGCCACTATGTCTATGGCAGAGTTCGATCATTGCAATGTACGTGATGTAAGAGTATTTTTAAATTCAACGTATTACCCTTATGAAGGATTAAATATCAATTTCGCCGACAGCAAGTTTTCATTAATATACGAACAATATGCAAAATTTCAACAGTCTTATTATGGTCGTCGACCAGAGCCGTTGATGGGTTTGAAAGAATTTAAAGATATAGCACCATTATTCGTTATTGATTGCTCCCGTCAATATGAAACCTTAAAAGGTTCAATCGACGTACGTGTTGAAATTGAAACAGATCAAGAGATACCTGATCAGACCGCAGCTTATTGCCTTATTTTGAACGATTGCATATTTGAATATAAGCCACTGAGTAACATTGTTAAAAAACTATCATGACTAACGATACTATCATAGTGGATGTGCAAGGCTTTAAGAGTGGAAAAAATGAATTCATATTGAAAGAATTAGTTATAGGCACACAAGAGCACAATCAAATATTTCTAATAAAACCACCATACCCATTCTCTACTCTGACTCTGGAAGAAAAAAAACGTGCCAAGTGGATAGAAAGAAATAGAGGATACCGATGGAGTGAGGGGCATATTGATTACAGAGAATTTAGAAGACTTATTAAGCCCTACTGTGATAAGCGGAACATCATAGTGAAAGGTAGAGAAAAAGTTGATTGGGTGCGAGAATTATGTGGACATGAAAACGTTTTTGATATAAGTGATAAAGGTATACCTAATTTAGAAACTTTAAGTAAACTCTATTGTGAAGACATATCAACATACAATTGTTTTAACCATAAGAAATAGTGTGCATTAAGAAATGTTATATGTATTAGAAAATGGATTATAAAAAATAATATATCATTGTATTAACTATTAATAAATAACTGGTCTAATATATTACATCTTTAATTTTTTTTAATTCCTTCACAGTATTAAAAGAAAAATAAAACAAAATTATATGCAAATATACAAATTCATTTATTAAAAAATAAAAATATTTTACAAAACTTAGTTAAATTAAATGTATCTCTGAAGGTGTATACGTAGCATAGAAATACTTCGGATAATACCTACTTGAGAAGTTTAATTGAACGAAATATTGATGATTAGAAGCTTTAAAAACTATAGCTATAACCACACAACTTTTTCGAAATATTATTAATAATACTCTCTGTCTGATCCATTATAGGATCAATATGCTCAGTCACCACATATTGCGCACTTAATAATGGATCAGTACTCGTCGACTCTAAATCTAATATTTCTATTTTTATTAATCGACGAGCATTAGTGGGCGCACTTTTTATTATAAAAGATTTCTGTTGTAAAAAGCTTCTTTTTTTGTGCACTCTCTTCTTTTTGATAGCTTTCACCACCTTATTATACAACGGGGAATCGCTCTGTGGTTCCTCAATATTCCAGTTTGGGAACTCCTCCGTAAAACCGTCGAGTATGTCCTGCGCATTTCGGTCAAAACAAGGTGGTGGTGATGGTGAGTTGCGCGGACACCGTTCTGTCAGCTCCTCATTAACATCGTGTGATGCCATCTGAAATTTCTCTTGTTGTGTATTCTGAAATAATATTGTTTACATTACTACTAAATTAATGATAATTTGTCAAATTATTAAAATAAAAAATCGAATCGGCTGGCAGGAAGATTTTCAGGCGGCAAGCGAACCCGCAACTTGCTTGTGAGTCGAATAATTTTTTCAAGTATTTTTCTATTAAAATAATTTATAATATAAGATAGAATTAAAAAATGCAAAAAAATATAAAAATGATTATTCGTTGACAAAATTACTCTACAAATTTTATGTTGTGCACAAAAATATATATAAATATTAAATAAATAAATCAGCTTACCATATTGATAACTCTGGACAAGCGCAGCCTTCACTTGATTGACAGAAATTAGTAGATAATTTAGGAGTATCATAATTTTATGACTATTTATACTATTGATTACCTACGTAAAGCTTATACAGCAATACGTGATTCTCAACGGAACGATGTGCAATTTAGCATAATAATTAGGTGAATATGTAATGAAATGTTGCAGCGTTGACAACACGTGTAAATAAAGACACCTAGAATAATGCCGAGCTCATGCACTCATAGTATTTGTCTATCACAAACCTATAAATTTTATTAATTTATCGTACTCTGCATGG
Source organism: Calamotropha paludella (assembly GCA_927399485.1). Taxonomy (NCBI): domain Eukaryota; kingdom Metazoa; phylum Arthropoda; class Insecta; order Lepidoptera; family Crambidae; genus Calamotropha; species Calamotropha paludella. The sequence continues at coordinate 4,913,136 of OV656822.1, forward strand.
TATTAGAAATATTGTTAAATAATACACATTGTTCAATTAATTATTTATATTTGTTCATATATTTTTACAATAATTTTTGTAGGTACAAAATACTATAAGAAAATAGATACTCAAAGTCTTAGTGAAAGTTTCTTATACATAAGACATAATAATAATTTTGTAGGAAAAACAATGAATATGGAAGAAACAAATAAATTATAACTTAAATTAATACACAGTGAAATCATTTTTAAATTTTAATTATTTTAAAAATATAGTTTACCACAACCGCAACGTTAACAATAAAATATTATTTTTTATATTACACAAAAATAAACTTTACACTATACTATCACAGTGACCCCATAATAAAGTAGAAAATTTTGTTATTCAATATGATGCGTTTGTCATCATTGCTTGACAAAGCTATCCTATTCTGCTCTTGGTTAAATATTTTATATTTAAGAGATTTTAATATGATATTTTTTTGCGTAAAAACATATTTTCATTTAACACCTTGTAATAATCTTTAAAATGTACATCTTTCAAAACTAGCTTGTGCTATTTTGGAGCAGACTTTAGAAAGGGAATTGCTGCTTTTTGCTTGTCGTCATCATGTTTATGAGTTGGTCCTTAAAGCTGTTTTTGAAACCACGGTAAAACATATTACAAGTAGCCCAGATATTCCAATTTTCAAAAAGTTAAGAGATATTTGGAAAAATATTAACACTGATAACATTGAGTCACCCCTAAAGTTCGTTAAAGCACATATTGCTAAGACAAAAATTACATCTTTGTTAACTTTTTATAAGACTGAACTGGATAAGTCTTTTGTTAGAGACGATTACCGCGAATTGGTTGAACTATGCGTTGTGTTCTTAGGAGGAGACACAGAGAATAAACTAAAACTCAGGCCCCCCGGAGCTTTGCATCAAGCGCGATGGATGGCGAGAGCAATCTATTCTATAAAAATATGTTTGCTTCAATCGCAACTTAAAATTACTGCAAAGGACAAAAATGCTCTACAAGATGTTTGTTTATTTATCGTCCCCTTGTATACCAAACCTTGGCTCGAATGTACAATGGCAGTTAAAGCACCTAACCAAGACTTGTCCTTTTTGAAAGCTCTAAAAGAATATGAAAAAGTAGACGCGACAAGTTCCAAGGCATCCATAAGCAAGTTTATTCATCATTTATGGTATTTGTGTGAAGAAACAGTCATGTTATCACTCTTTGATGAAGAAGTTGATACCAAAACCAAGACAAAAATGATTAATAATTTAAACAGAGACGAAAGTTCAGATTCCTCTAAACGCTATGTCCCATCGAAGGAAGAAATTACGCAAAATTTGTTTGGTAAGTACTTAATATTTTCTTGTTTCTTTTTCAAAGTTTTGTGGTTTAGTTTTTGCTCATTTTAATGGTTTTTTCTTTATTTCAGATATGACGCTGGATGATTTTGTGACTCAAAGAAGCAAACGATTTCTATCTCGACTACAGATCGACGACAGTTTTCTTCGGGAAGACGTATCTTCGTGGGGTGACAATCCTGCTTTTTTGGAAGCTAGAAGACGATTAAGTCGTTTGAAGGTCGTAAATGACACTGCTGAAAGAGCTGTTAAATTAATGCAAGATTTTAATGGTCTTATCACGGCTGAAGAAGAGCAAAAACAGTTTTTGTTGCGTTGTGTTCAGGAACATAGAAATCTGTATCCAGACTGTAAAAAAACTACACTAAAGAGAAGTTACCCTAATTCATTATTATTATAATTTGTATTTAAATAAAAGTTTGTATTGATATTTTTTTAGTTTTACTCATATTTACTTTATTTGTTGCATTTTAATTAGTTTTGGATGAAACCAAAATGTCAGACCAAAACACCATTTTTTATTAAACTTTAGAGCTCGGTCGGCACCGGTTGCAATCATGCTACAGATATGAAATTTCATATTTAAGTACATTTTAGCATTTATAAAAAAATTGGAGGGTATGCGTTTCGAAATTCTAAAAAAATTTTTTTTTGCCATATAAGGGACACCCTAACCCAAATATACTAAATCATCATGTCCCATGTCTTTCATCCTAAATTGATCTGATAAAAACTTCTTAACCTTATTTATCATTATTATATCACTACCTATTAACAACACATCATCGACATACAACAACAGGTATGTATCATCTTTGCTATATAAACAATAATCATTTTCAGATCTCATAAAGCCATATCTAGTGATGGTATTATTGAATTTTTCATTCCAATACTTAGGTGATTTCTTGAGCCCATATAGTGATTTTGTCAGTTTCAGTGCATATCTTTCTGATAATTTTAATCCTTGTGGTGGTTTTAGAAATACATTTTCTTTTATGTCTCCATACAGGAACGCTCCCTTCACATCCATTTGATGTATATGATAATTTTTACATGCAGCTACTGATAACATTATTCTTAGAGTTTGTAACTTTAAAACTGGTGAGTACACGGCATCTAATTGTCCCCTCTGTTGATAACCTTTAACAACAAGTCTTGCTTTCTTATTTCTTTATTTCCTATATTTTTCTTGGTGAAAACCCATTTACTGTCTAACAATTTTTCATTTTCTGGTTTGGGTACAATTTTCCATGTTTCACTTTCTTCAAGAACTTTAAATTCTTCTTTAATTGCATTTTCCCACACTTGCTTGTCTTCTCTATGTTCAATATCTTCAAAACACAATGGAGCATTCTCCTGGTTAGCTAATAGTGCAAATAAAACTTCATCATTATCCTCTTGAAAATCTATATAATATTCATCAATTTTTTTAGGTTTACGTGTGATTCTCCTTGATCTTGTTCCTTGTTTGATCCTTGTTCATTAGCTTGATTATTTACCACATGAATTTTCTCTCCTAATTCTTCTCTCTTTTCAATTGATTCTTCTCTGTTCCTAGATGGTTCTTCTTTATTCTTGTCTGATTATTTTTTATTCTTATCTGATTCTTCTCTTTGATTTACTTCTTCTTCTTCAAATGTATGTTTATCTTCATCTTGGATTTCTAGTTCTTCTCCATTTTGTATTGATATAGATAACAGTTCATTCTTTTCATTCCGTTCATCAAAAATTACATTTCTGGCATTTACTACTTTATTTTTTCTTGGATCAAATAATTTATATCCTGATACACAATATCCAAGCATAATCATCTTCTCTCCTGTATTATCTAATTTCTTTCTCAACTCCCTTGGAACATAGTTATATGCCACACATCCAAAAACCTTCATATTTGACACATCAGGCTTTCTACCGGTCCAGAGTTCGCTTGCTGTTACTTCTCTTCCAACTGATGGGCTTCTATTTGTAGCATAAGCGGCATACAATACAGCATCACTCCAAAACATTTTGTCCAGTTTAGATTCTATAAGAATTGTTCTTGCCTTTTCAATAAGAGTGCGATTCATCCGCTCTGCTATCCCATTCATTTGGGGGTTATATGGTACAGTGTACTGTAAAGATATACCTTTCTGTGAGCAAAATGATCTGAAATCATTAGATACATATTCTCTACCATTATCCGATCTGAGTTTTAATAGATGTGTGTTGAAATGTTTAGTGACATAGTGATAATATTCTTGAAATTTCTCAAAAACTTCTGATTTTTGTTTTATCAGATATACAATAACAAAATGGGTAAAATCATCGATAAAAGTTAAAAAATACTTATGTCCTTCTCTACTGGTTGGTGTGATAGGACCACAGACATCGGTGTGAACTAATTGAAGAGGTTGTGTTGCTCTGTATCTTTTTTTATTAAATGGGAGACGTGTCATCTTACTGTAACACTCTTTTTCTTGTTATCACTTATTACCGTCTTAATTACACATAAAGGCATCAGAGTTAAGTAAAATCACTAATGTTTGTTTGTTTCTTGTTGTTTACATCGTCATAATGACATATGTCAATTCCTTATGTCATTTTAGCTTTTAATTTGTTTTTAAAAATACTAGCTTGACTCACCTTGATCGTGGTTCATAGACAAAACCATAGAGTTTAGCGTATCAAGACAGGCTAGTCAGCGTCTACAAAGATAGTTTCTTTATCAATGGACCGGCGTCCTTCTCGAATAAGTTTTTTGGGCAATTTTAATGTTTCCGATGTCGGTTTCTTGTAAAATCCTCTTCTAAAAAATGTAATAATAATAATGTTGACAAAATTTATAGTAAATTAATAAATTCCTCGTTGAGTATAAATGCACTTGCCTGTTTATATTCAAATACAAGTTATTTTGCAATGAATTAACGTAATTTCAAATGAAAAGGGCTTAAAGGACTTAAGTATTTTTGGTGAATAATATAAACAAACGAACATTACTCATATTCTTGGATGTACGGACGAGTGTAACTTTGCCTCGTCTATGGGAGCTACGGTCGAGACGGATCGCTCTCTAGTGTGTGGATCGATATCTGAAAAGTCTACCATTAATAATTTGGAAATTTGGACACGCTCGTGGACGTTCGGTACAACGTTTTAGTATATTATTATACCACGCACCGCCAGATGCATCAGTGTTTACGGCTGCCACTGGTACAGAACGGGACAGTGCATCCGGAACGACATTCTGCGATCCGCTACGGTGCTCGACTACAAAATTATACGCAGACAACCTACAACCCCAACGTGCCAGTCTACCTGTTGGGTTTTTAAGATTTAAGAACCACTTTAAACTCGCGTGATCAGTTATAACACGAAACGGTCGACCACCCTCGAGGTAAGGACGAAAATGTTCAACAACGTGTACCACGGCTAAGGCCTCGCGTTCTGTGGCGGAATAGTTGCGCTCTGCCGGTGTTAGTGAACGGCTACAGTAAGCGACGGGATGTTCTTCTCCGTCTAACACTTGTGTTAGTGTACCACCAATGCCAAAATCCGAGGCATCACAGTGAACGGCAAAGTCCTTAGAAAAATCTGGACATACAAGAACAGGAGACGTAGATAGCGCAATTTTAAGGTCATTGAACGCTTGATCTGCTTCTGTTGTCCATTTAAAAGGGGGCGCGCCTTTACGAGTAGATGTAAGAGCATTCAGGGAACTCGCCCTGTGACTAAATTTTTTATAAACCGCCTATAATACGATGCAGTCCCTAAGAAACGTTTGACATCTTTTCTACATGCGGGAGTAGGAAAGTCTACTATGGCCCTTACTTTGTCTGGGTCCGTGCGTAGCCCGTATTCATCAATTACATGACCTAAGAATTTTAGTTGTCTCCTAAAGAACTGACATTTACTCATATTTATTGTCAAATTAGCGAACCTAAGCCTTTCTTTAACCTTTAGTAAGAGCTGTAGATGGTCATGGAAAGCATCAGGACCTGGTGGTGTAATCAAGATCAGGTCATCGATGTAAACAAATACCCTATTGTCAAATTCAGGTCCAAACAGTCTATCCATCAATCTCTGTTGGGTAGCTGGAGCCGCAGTAAGGCCAAAGCACATTACTTTGAAATGAAATAACCCTCTACCTGGTATGGTGAACGCAGTTTTCTCTCTAGACTCTAAAGAGTCTAGTGGGACCTGGTAGTATGAAGACTTGAGATCAATGGAGGACAAATACTTAGCATTGTTTAGCTGATCTAGGATCTGACTAATATACGGTATAGGGTAGGCGTCGTGCTTTGATACCGAGTTGAGTTTACGGCTGTCTAGGCAGAAACGTGAAGTACCATCAGATTTGACAGCTAAGGTGACGGGGTTATTCCATGGGCTATTACTAGGTTCTACAACGTCATCCTTGAGCATCTGATCTAAGTGTTTATTTAACTCTGCTAGCTTCGCGGGAGAGACGACATAGTATCGCTGTTTAATCGGTGGGTGGTCACCGGTATCAATTGTATGACTAACTAAATGAGTCCTACCTAATCCTACTCTCTCTGCCGATATTTCCTCGAACTGGCGGATTACGTCATCTGCCTTAACTCGCTCATTGTGAGATAAACTTTCAAAATCATGTATAACACGGTTTGCCGTGATAATAGAATTTACTTGATTATGCATATAAAAATGTTCATTGCCCTGAACTAATGATAAAACTTCAGGTGCAATGTTAAACTCCATCCAAAAATTCAAACCAAATAGTAACTCTGTGGCAACCCCAGGGACGACAAAAAATTTTATAACACGAATTTTATTCTTTAATGTTACTGGTAAGAGTAGGTGATTCTCGAACCGATGATTCTCGAAGTGGAATCATTTGCTGTTCTTATAAATTCTAATTCCCTAGATTTATGTATTTTAGCAAAATCTTTAAAATAATTATATGCTTGCCCGCCCACAATGGAAATCTGGGAACCTGAATCTAGCAACCCTCTAAATTCAACATCAAAAATTGTCACTTTTAAATAAGCGCGGGTATCATTGTTATAAATGCTCTTACATCTACTCGTAAAGGCGCGCCCCCTTTTAAATGGACAACAGAAGCAGATCAAGCGTTCAATGACCTTAAAATTGCGCTATCTACGTCTCCTGTTCTTGTATGTCCAGATTTTTCTAAGGACTTTGCCGTTCACTGTGATGCCTCGGATTTTGGCATTGGTGGTACACTAACACAAGTGTTAGACGGAGAAGAACATCCCGTCGCTTACTGTAGCCGTTCACTAACACCGGCAGAGCGCAACTATTCCGCCACAGAACGCGAGGCCTTAGCCGTGGTACACGTTGTTGAACATTTTCGTCCTTACCTCGAGGGTGGTCGACCGTTTCGTGTTATAACTGATCACGCGAGTTTAAAGTGGTTCTTAAATCTTAAAAACCCAACAGGTAGACTGGCACGTTGGGGTTGTAGGTTGTCTGCGTATAATTTTGTAGTCGAGCACCGTAGCGGATCGCAGAATGTCGTTCCGGATGCACTGTCCCGTTCTGTACCAGTGGCAGCCGTAAACACTGATGCATCTGGCGGTGCGTGGTATAATAATATACTAAAACGTTGTACCGAACGTCCACGAGCGTGTCCAAATTTCCAAATTATTAATGGTAGACTTTTCAGATATCGATCCACACACTAGAGAGCGATCCGTCTCGACCGTAGCTCCCATAGACGAGGCAAAGATACACTCGTCCGTACATCCAAGAATATGAGTAATGTTCGTTTGTTTATATTATTCACCAAAAATACTTAAGTCCTTTAAGCCCTTTTCATTTGAAATTACGTTAATTCATTGCAAAATAACTTGTATTTGAATATAAACAGGCAAGTGCATTTATACTCAACGAGGAATTTATTAATTTACTATAAATTTTGTCAACATTATTATTATTACATTTTTTAGAAGAGGATTTTACAAGAAACCGACATCGGAAACATTAAAATTGCCCAAAAAACTTATTCGAGAAGGACGCCGGTCCATTGATAAAGAAACTATCTTTGTAGACGCTGACTAGCCTGTCTTGATACGCTAAACTCTATGGTTTTGTCTATGAACCACGATCAAGGTGAGTCAAGCTAGTATTTTTAAAAACAAATTAAAAGCTAAAATGACATAAGGAATTGACATATGTCATTATGACGATGTAAACAACAAGAAACAAACAAACATTAGTGATTTTACTTAACTCTGATGCCTTTATGTGTAATTAAGACGGTAATAAGTGATAACAAGAAAAAGAGTGTTACAGTATCCCCCCAACCACGATCAAATAATAACAACAGAATAATTTATACTTTCACCTAATAAATTAGTTTTTCATTGTATGATTGAGATTACATGTTGATTCAAAGTTAGACCTTAATATAACAACTTTTGTCTTTATTGGAAGTTAAAGTCCTAGAAATTGATCCTCATTACAGGTTATAGATCGCAATACTCTTTTAAAAACATAACTAAGTTATATTGCCAGGTGGTTGTTCCGACTACAATGATGTTCCTCTTCATTTTGTCTATGTCCCTTATACCTGTATATGCAGATATTATAAGTGGTGATATAATCCAAAGAGAATTTACTATCAATCATCTTACACTAAACACTTCAATTCATTCCCTTAGGGTATTGGATTATAATAAATGTACACCATACTTTCACCCTCCTAAACCATCTTGTTTAAAATCTTACTCAACAAACACCACAAAAATCCCTGTGTTTCTTGTTACTTGGAAATTAGATAGTGAAATCTCTCATCGCTCTGGTTTTTGTTACCGAGCAGTAAATATAACATACACTTGCAATAGCATCATTGGGTTCTGGAGTTACTCATGGATAATGAGAGCAGTCACTGTAAAGTGGCCCTGGGTTGAAAATCCTAGACTTGATGATTTAGAGAAATATGCAGGACAAGGATTTATAGGAGAGAAACCAATACCACAATGTTCTATATTTAGATCCACAAATTCGTCATTCATTAAAGGTTTTGTTGAGAGATGCGCAATTCCGACCACCGCCAGTGGGGTTGTCTCTGATCCTAATTATCCAGATTGTGACTTATCGAAGAATAACAACTGCTCTTCTTTGTCAGGGTTGATCCACTTTGTTGCTGCAAGTCCTTCTCCGGATTACAAAAGTTGCCCAGTGACTCTGGATAAGATGGATATAGGAGTTTTAGAGGCTGGGGGCACTATTAGTAAAGAATCCCCAGTTACTCTGTCTGCCACCAAAACCAAAAGATTATTTTATTGGACTGATATCACAAAGGCTGGGGCTCTGCCTGTGTAAACCTAGAGTTCGACCTTCCCGTATTTATAGACAATGTAGGGTTTTTAGTTAGTATGGAGACACTGTCAGCAAAGGGGATATCCCCCATACAGGTGACTTCATCTGAATATGTTGCTTCCTTAGGGGAACCTGAATCTTATTCAGCGGAGCAGCTGGATAAACTTTTCAAGACCTATTCCTCTAAGCTGATGTTTATATCTGGAAAAACTACAAAATCCAAACGATCAATAAGTCTATTCATCTCCCCTCTCCAAAATTATATACAGCATTTAAACTCTGACTTCACCAAAATCACACGGAGAAAGAGAAGTACCACTAGGTTAGGTAAATCCTTCACCCAACCTATTTCAGACCTGCAGCGATCATATATAAGAGCGGAAGTCCAGCATGACTTTGCACAGTTATCATCTTGGTTAAATGGACAATTCCAATCATTATATAAAACTATCTGTGAATCAAAACTGAGAAACTGGTGGGCAGATACACTTAGTGAACAACCTCCTAGTCAAATGATTAAGTATCTCTCCGGTGATCCTCACTCAATTCTAATCTCAGATACAAATAACAAAAATTATGTCTGTACACCGCTCATCCCTCCACCCGATACTATATTCAAACTTTTGTTCCCTCCTATTTGGAAATCAGGGATGTTGTTGACTCATGACACTTACAATAATTCGTGGTTGTTACACCCTCATACAGGAATTTTAAGTTCTTCCTCTTTTGCATCCAATAGAAATCAACCCTCTGACTCTTTTATGATACCTTTCAAAACTGGATGCTCCTTAGATATACTGCAGATGTCATCCCATTGCCCTGAGGGATTTTTACCTTCAGATAGCAAATTAACTGAGTTTCTTCACGACACCGGGCCTATGTATAAAGCTAATAGACATGGTTCACATAATTAATTCTCAATTTTATTATCTGATAAATAGTTCAAGCCATTGACCATTTTTGTTTTAACCAATAAATTTAAGTTGTTCATACCCAAATGTGAAAACCTCCTATGCCACAAATTAACATCACACTTATAGTCTTTGTTTACCAAATAGGAAGAATTTTGATCAACTTCAGTCTCAATTGTATACAAATTATTGTTTAGATTTCCTATCATTAATAACTTTTTATTCCTATTAAAAATCCTTACCTTTCCCTGGTAAAAAATGGCTTCATAACCACTAGCATTCATTTTAGACACTGATAACAAATTTTTTCTCAACTCAGGAACAAAGTAAACATTTTTTACAGTACAGTAATTTTCCTTATTACCTACATAACATTTAACAATTATATTTCCAACACCAAGTGCTTGTAAGTTAACACCATTTTTAGCAGCAGCAATATTTTTATTTTGTTTTAGTTCTATATACTCTGTAAAATATTCTTTTGTATTTACTAAGTGATCTGAGCATCCTGAATCAATGTACCACACTAACTGATTATTTTTTACATATGAATTTACTTCAAAATTTGAACATAAAAAACTGTCACTGTTACCTGCATTATATGCTTGATGTACTCTCCCTCGCTAGAAACCTCCTCGCTGCCTATTTAATCCTCTTTCTTGTCTAATGTCTGCACCCCGTCCTTCTCCATACTGTACACCTTGAGCTCGTCCCAGTCCGTCAGTATTTTAATGTTGAAATATTAAAATTGCTTCTCCTGTCGCATTGGGGAAACCTGTAATGATAGTTGTAAGTTGGTGTGAAAATAAATAAAAAATGGTTTCCAATAAAATGATACCAGGTTTAAATAATTTGCCAAATTGTCAGGAAATTTGTCGCTAACATACGTAACCTACCTATATATTTCCTCCTATGATGTCTGCGTTCGATGACAAGATATTCCGCTAGTAACGAGAAAATAACGATCCCTTTACAACGATAAAAGACCTATGGGAGATACTTATGGTTCGATGCCACCAAAATTATGTGCCAGGAACAAATTGATTGATTGATGAGCAGACTTTTCGGAGATGTAAGTTGAGATTGCATATTCCGAATAGTGCGATAGTGGCACAATATACATATATGATTGATGGTACGCCATATCTGGAGAAAGGAACAAATACTGGAGGTGTGCCGTTAGGGGAGTATGTTATGAAAGAAGTTACTCGCAATATTCATGGTACAGATCAGAATGTAACCATGGATAATTGGTTTACATCAGTACCATTGGCGAAGCAGATACTTTAGCAACCTTATAAATTGACGCTTGTAGGGATCCTTTGAGTTGATATAAAGGGAATCCCTGAAGAAATGAAAAACAATCGATCACGAGACGTCAATATGTCGATGTGCTGTTACGATGATCCCCTTACGCTTCTTACTTACAAGCCAAAACCATCAAAAATAGTTTACTAACTTTCTTCATGTGATAAGGACGGCTCAGTTGACCCCCAAACTAAGAAGCCCCACATGGTTAATTTCTAAAATAGCACAAAAGGTGGCGTGGATACATTTGACTTAATGTGCTCAGAAATGTCTTGTAGCAGAAAAACTAATCTATGGCTGTTAAAGCGATTATGTTAGATTGGTATAAATGCCTAACACATTGTCGCATGCAGTTAGAGTTCGTCGTGCGCCTTCGTCTGAACCGGTTGTGTCCGCTCCGCTGAGCAATCGCGTCGAGCCTGATCGATTTTCGTCGTGCGCCCTCGCCGTCCTCGTCCTCGCCGCGCTCCGCGCCCGCGCACCGCGCTACTACAACCACACTACCCCCACCACTCAATTGATTCCACTTCCATTTTTATTTTCACTCCTGCTCTACCGTTTATTAGTATTCAATGAATACTAATAATCCTCACCCGTCCAAACCCCCGGACCCCCAGAGAGCCCGTTCGCCCAGCTTTGCCGATATGTCGGCCCCTGGACCCTCATCTAGCTGCACCCTGACGAGGCACTACTGAAAGGCAGGTTGATGAACAACCTCGCCCCAGCACCTCGAAAGGGACTCGCGGACCGGAAATACGTCGCCGCTCTCAATTAGATGACAACAGCCTGCCCGGTGGCGACGAAAAGCGACCCTGTCGAGAGCTATCTACATCTCCAGCGGGAGCGATCGCCTCAAGCGCCACCCGTCCCCCTTCGCCTGACACCTACGACGACGCCCTAGGATGGAAGGACTCATTAGTCCTCTCCCGCCCTCATTTGGTTCAACGGAGTACGCAGGGATGCCCTACTTGGAAGCGAGCCCCTCAAGTACCCGTTCGTACGCCCAGGCTGCAGTTACTCCGCAGGCAGCGCCACCCCCAAGCTCAGCAACGGAGCCAACTCAACCACGACTTAGAGGCTACCCACCCATCGTGGTCGAAAGCCTAACTGGCCTATAAATAAAAAAATAAAAAATAAATATATACAAGCAATACCTGCGGCCGGTGCTAACATACGCCGCGCCTGCCTGGTATCATTTATGTTCCTAGACTCAACGCAGGAGGCCGTTTTTTTTCCGAGCCGTGCAGAACAGAGCGGCTCGAGTAATAGCCGGCGCCGGTCGATACATACGCAATGACGTCATCGCGCGCGACCTTCATATCGCACCGCTTGATGACGGTCGTATGTTCGACCGCGCCGATAACAGTCTCCACGCCCATCTTACCACCATCGCACCAAAGCAACCAACCTATCCATTCAGTAAGTATCGCCGCCCCCCACTCAGATGCGAGCCCTCGCCCATACCCAAGCCCAACGAGTCCCATCATACAATCCCCCCCACTATCCTACCATCCGAATTACAAACCCCACCCCTCGACCGTATTGGTCACACCCGCTCGCAGGCGCTACCTGGGCCTCCTCCCCCACGGGAGGTATCACCCGGTATGCAGACCGCGCCGAGGGTCGCGCATCGGTCCTCCCTGCGAGGCACAACGCCGAAGGGACGGAGTGATAACATTCTACAACATCAACACCAAGAAGAGTTTTTAAAATCTCAGCTGTGGACTGAATAAGCTTAGGCTGGCAACTAGCGGCTATCAATGCAATTAGCCGCAGAAACGCCAGCCAACATCAACGTTCGTCTATGATGACGGCCGCTGTCGAGCGGCTTCCAATGACCTCTGGCTACTCAAGCCAGTGAGAAGATGCCCGGGCAAGATCCTACGGCTCAGCCCGCAACCCACGCGCCCTCTATCGGTGTGCGTGAAGAAACCAAACGCATGCAGTTAGTAATAAAATAAATTTAATTGAAAACAGACGTTTCTTATTTTGTACGAAACCACGCAATAGAAAATCAACCTTAATACAATAACATAAGGATATGCATATCCATCGAGCCGGATCAAAACGTTGTTTACGTAACTGCATCGAGCGCCCGGCCGGCCTGAGAACAATAGGACCCCACGTTTTGAGTGGCCCCTCGCTTGGCCCCGCCGGGTTATTTTATTCTTTTTTGGTCACTGAAAAACGTGGGATTTTTAGATTTTTAAATCTAGTATTTTTACTCTTTTACGCACTGTGCGTAAAAGTTAAAGAATATACCCAGTAGTATATTATTTCAATAATAAAGAATATACTACTGGGTTATTTTTTGACTTATCAAGGGCGTTCGATCTAATAAATCATAAAATCTTACTGGAAAAGTTAGAATCCATAGGGATAAGAGGTTTAGCTCAACAATGGATATCATCTTACTTGTCAAATCGTCATCAATAAGGTGATAAAAAATGAAGTGTATAAGGTATACATAAAGACTTAGAAAATGGTATTGGCGTCCCTCGGGGAAGCGTTCTTGGACCAATACTGTTTATTATTTAAATAAATTATATTTGTAATACAATTAACCATAAATGTATTTTATTCGCAGATGATATTTCAGTTATAGTAACATCAAAAAAAAAATGATACAATAGAATACCATGAAACCTCTATTAATGATACAATTGACCAAATTATAAAATGGCTACTATCTAATAAATTAAAAATTAATTTAGACAAATCCTGTTACATTCAAATCAATCTAATAAGTCAAATTACTATTTCATTTCATTGACAAAGATTTAAATTGGAAAGGCCATGTTGAAAATATAAGTAATAGGGTCAACAGATTTGTATATGCCATTAAAAAGTTAAGAAATGTCACCAATAGGATAACTGTTATTGCCACATACCGTGTGTATGTAGAATCAATATTACGCTACGGAATTATGATATGGGGCAATGAAACAGACAGAAATCGGGCATTCATACCACACAAAAAGTGTATCAGTAAACTCTGTAAACTATTATTTAGAAACCTTGAACTGCTAACGGTACCGTCTCTGTACATTTATGTGATTTGCTGTTTTGTAAACAAACAAAAAGACTTGTTTGTAAAAGCTAGTGGCTAGTGGATATTCTAGTCCAGACTAAAAAGGGACCCTGACAAACTTGTTCTAGAGAATATACCGAAATCGGTCAAAAACAATAAAAGTTGTCTGTGTATATGTTTTAGTATTTATAATAAAATTCCGTCCGAATTTAAAAAATTAAGTGGCCATCGATTTCAAAGCAAACTGTATGACTGGCTCTGTAATAAAACTTTCTACGCTGTAAGAGAGCTTTTTAATAATTATGTGTAATATCAATTAAAGTCTTTGCTATGGATGTAATAAATTTGCATGCCACAAAATTTGGCAAAACATGTGTAACTTAAAAATACATTTAAGAACTTTAATACCATGTTTTAAGCAAATAAATAGTATTCTATTCTAATACAACGGGTTATATTCAAACGCGTATTCCGTGTATCGAAGAATACTGGGCTAATAATAAGCAAACTCACACGGAATTAGTGAAAATAACCACGCGAGAACAACGCGGTGCTATGCCTTATTTTTTGAAATAAGAGTACTGTGTGCAGGAGGACTTGTACTTAACGATGCTCGCAGACCTGAGAGATTTACTATTAGCAAGCAGTGAGTCTGTTACATTACCTAAAACTACCGCCTCATTGGAAGTACTAGGGCATAACCAAGTAGGGTTGCCAAGCGTACTCTAAAATAGAGTACTGTCCTCTATATCATGTAGGCGTACTCTATAATCTATAACACTAATAGAGTACGCTAAAATACTCTTTTTTACAAAATGTTTGCTAAACTAGTGCACGTTTGTAATAATATGCAAAAATCCATAATCAGAATAAAAAAGTCTCCTATTTACTGTTAATATGTTGGTATCACCGATTCCCCAAACCATATTCGAACGTTCCTGAACGCAGCCACTAATGTCAGTTAAATGTGTCAATGTCATGTCACAAGTTATTTTGAGTAGTCTTTGCTTTGAGGTTACCCGTTCTTAGATTGATTTTGTTTCCACTGTGTTGTGACTTTGTTTTCTGTTTGTTTGGAATATGTTCTTTTATCCAATTCGTAATGGATGACGTAATTGACGAACAAGATAATGAAGAACGTACGATAGAAAAGATACGTACTTAAAACTGCTTATTACGATTTTTATTTAGATTTTAGTTCATGGAATGTTTAATTTGTTTAGTTTGTATTATCTTTGTGGTGGGTCGGTTGGATGTGTGAATATTTGTAATGTAATTGAATTGGATATATTCTGGTACTGACTGGCAGTCATTTAATTCGACCTATTTATGTCGACGAAGATATTTTGTGTGTGTGCTGTTTTGGTTAAGGTACATAATGCATGGTGCATGCAGCATGTATTTTAATTAATTTTTTTTTCAGATAAAACAGCATCAAGATACAAAACAATACAAAGCCAAAACTGAATTAAAAAGAACATCAGGAGTCCTACAAAAGTTTTTGACTCCAGCTTCAACTTCAAGGCTTTCATCTGAAAATGATGATGTTACAGCAGCTGAATTAGCTTTATCATTCCATACAGTTAAACATAATTTATCATATAATAGCATGGATTGCTCCGTTAAACTAGATAAAATAATATATGCTGACTCTAAAACTGAACCAAACATTTAATTAGCTAGGCCTAAATTGGAAGCTCTGGTTATGGAAGTTCTTGAACCTCATGCTCTTGAAAGTGTAGTTAATGATTTAACAAATGTAAATATATATTTCCGTCTGCAAGCTGATGCATCCAATAAAAAAAACATCAAATTATTCCCTTTAGTAGTTCAATATTTCACTGTGGAAAAGGGAATACAAAACAAACTTTTTGATTTTTATGAAAATGCTAATGAGAGTGCTGATGGCATGTTTGCTGCTATAAAAAAATCTATGGATATGTATAATATCCCTTTTAATCTGGCCTTAGTGCAGATAGCACACATGTTATGTGTGTGATTAGTGATAATACTTTATGTTCTCAGTGTGTACCTACCCTTAACCTTCATAGTGTGTCCCTAGCTTTAAGTTGATATTTTGCAATATTCCAATTAAATTGTTTTTAACTTTATGTGTGTCGCAGCGTCAGCAGTAAAAATACGTCATGCGCGGAAATGATGACACTGCAACACGCATCCGTTGCATTTTAATTTACCTATTTTAATTATTATATTTTTAGCCGGCATCCATCGCGGAGCTGCCATTTATTTGTAATAGTAGTTAAGTTTATAAAATAAAGATTTTTTTTAAATCCTTATTCGGCTGCTGTATTAATTGGCGCAGTCGGTAGGATCCGTCGCGTTCACGTTTTCTGATAATCGAGAACGGAATAGCCCGTTTTTACGGTCGTTAGCGAGGATCCAGAACCTTTCACGGTAGCCGGGATAAGGACAAGGCGTGGGACGTCATCACAGGAAGGAGACTAAGATGATCGCAGTGCAGTATCTGTAAGTGCTTATTATCATTTCTTTGCTCTCCCTGACATTCCCTTGCCCATCGTTGCACTATTACTTTTAGTGTTCCGTTAGTTAATATAGAGACCTTTAAATTTAAATTAGTTTACAAGTTCTATAACAATCGAATTTGCATTAGTTTATTTCGTAATTAATTTTATTATACAGATAAGAATTGATTCATCGTATTACACCGCCCTATCCAATTACACGGACCGGGTATATGAATAATATAGTTATTTTTAGCTAATAATTACATTGTGTCTTAATAATATATTTTTTTCAGCTCTTTATTGATTGATATTTTGTTTTGTGTTTTTATATTTTTATATTGTGTGTTTTGTTACATTTTATTTTTTTCTTAATGGCTAACGAACAGGATAGAATTCAACTTGTCCATCTGGTCTTAAAAAATGTACCACAGTTTAACGGTGATCCTAATAGATTATATAGATTCATAGCGACTTGCGATAACATTACAACTACTTATTTCGTACCAGAATTTCCAATAGCAAACAGTACTTTATTAAATGGTATATTGAATAAAATTATAGGTGACGCCGAAGATGTTTTAAATATTAGCGGAAACAATACTTGTTGGCTTGATATACGTAGGACATTAATAGAAAACTTTGCGGACCAGAGGGATGAAACTACCTTAAACCGGGATTTAACGTTATTGCGACAAGAAAATGAAACTCCTCAGGAATTTTATATTCGTTGTCAGCAGATGTTGAGTAAAATAATTAACTTTATCAATCTTAATATTACTGATGATTCAACTAAAGAGGTCAAACGATCATTTTATATGAAGCAAACGCTCCAAACCTTTATTTCGGGCTTAAAGGACCCGCTAGGGTCTCAAATTAGATGTATGCAGCCTTCTTCTTTGCCTATGGCGCTTAAATACGTTCAAAAGGAACAAAATATTAAATATATGCAAACTACATTTCCTTCCACAAGTTCTAGTAGGGTTGAGCCACGTAAAGCACCCGCCTTCTTTATGCCAGCTCCCGCAATGCCGATGCCGATAGCTTTGCCACAGCAAAGGCCACACGTAGCAAACCCGAACCCCTATACTCATACCCAAAAGGTTTTCAAAGGTAACGGGCCAGTACAAAATCAACAAGGTTTTAGACCCATGCATAATAATTTCCAAAACCATAATAAATTTTTCAATGTACCCAGACCGCAATTCAACTATGGAATCCAACCTAGGCCTCAGGGTCAATTTCCAAGGCCTATGAGCGGCGTAAGCGTAATTAAACCTCAGTTTAGACCGGGAGGACAAGACCTCACAAATTTTCAAAATCCCACAACGAGATATTTTAAAACACGCGAAGTAAATATGAATGAGGCTTATCCTTATGAAGTAGAACAGTATTATTATGAGCAACCCTCCTTTGAGTCATACGACAACCCTTCCAATTGGTACACTACACAGTGCCCGAGCACTAGTTATGACGAACCTTATGTACAAAATGTAGAAGATTTTGTACCAGATAATACTAATCAGGATTTTCAGGAGTCTGCGGAAACAGACCAACCCTCATAACCGAAATTAATTTACAAAATAATCGTGTGTTGCCATATATACAAATTAATAACCCCCCATTAAAATTACTCATTGATACAGGCGCAAATCAGTCTTTTATATCCCCAGAAGCTGTAAGACGCTATTTTCCTAATTTTCCTATTATACATGAACCCTTTGTAGTTACAAATATTCATTGCACCACTAAAAACGATAGCGCGATAAACTTGCCATTTTTCCCGGAGTTTAGAGAATCAGGGTTTTCCAAATTTTTTATATACAAATTTCATGATACTTGAAACTTTATGGTTACTTGATGGTATACTTTGATGGTTTATTAGGCCTTGACTTTCTTAACAGATTAAAAGCTCGTATTGACTTGGGTGAAAACCTATTAAAAACTAGAAATTCCATTAATAAAATTCAGATGTTAAAATCAGGCGTTAATAATTTGTTTGTATGTATCTGATATAATTAAACATTTTTGTTAAATAAAATGTAATGCGTTTTATTCATTAGACAATGACAAGGAAAATATATGTTGACAAACAGAACTGTCACGTAGCTTATGGTAGGTATCAAAATCTATCTATGCTTAGTGCAAAATGAGTTTGTAACATTCGTCCACCCTTATAAGACTTAGTTTTCCATTTCCTCAATTAGGCGGCGGGGTGGTCTGATGGTACGCTTGCTGCGACGCGGCGCCACAGGTGTGGCTCGTATGTTGGGTGCGTTTTGCGGTGATCGTGATGCAGCAGCCTCTGGGACAACTTCTAAATCTTGAGGAACTATCGGTGTTTGTGTAGCCTCTAGAACTGGAATCGATGATGCAACTGGAATATGATTAGCAGGAGGCGTCTGTCCAGAGGAACCTTCGTCGATATCAGCTAGTCGGGGTCGTATATGGTCTGCTTGATATCTCCTTTCCGCACCCGTCGGAGTGTTAACGACATACGAATATCGATGTGTTCGTCGCGATACTGTGGCGGGTTCCCATCGTGATTGATCCCTGGCTCGCACATACACAGCATCACCGGTTGTATAATTCGGCGTCAGGCTATCTGAGGTTAGGTTCGCTTGTATTTGCCTGTATTGTAATGCCCTTTTGGCGTTGGGTCGTGCATTGTCAAAGACGCAAGCTATATGACGCCCAAACATCAGCTGGCCCGGAGCCTTGCCAGTAGTACTGTGGGGTGTAATACGATACGCAAAAAGGAAATGTTCTAGCCGTTTTTTCAGGCTTTCTGTGCTTGAGGACATCCGCGTTTTGAAAGTCCTTACGAGACGTTCTGCTAGGCCATTTGTTCGTGGATGGTAGGGTGACGATTTAATATGTTTGATTCCCTTGTCTTTGCAGTAGCTCTGGAACTCCTGGGAAGTAAACTGTGGGCCATTATCGGAAACTAAAAACTCTGGCAGTCCAAAGGTAGTAAAAATTGTGTCCAGTTCATCACACAATTTTGCTGTCGTAATTTTGCTCATCGGTTTCACTTCAATCCATTTAGAAAAGGCGTCTGCCAGGACTAACCAATATAAACCCTCGAAAGGTCCAGCGAAATCCACGTGGATTCTCTCCCAGGGTTTGTCTGGCATGGACCAAGAGAAGATAGGCATTTCCGGGTTATTAGGTCGGTTCTCCTGGCACTTACGGCATGTTTTCACGTGTGTGTCAATATCTTCCTCCATGGTTGGCCACCATACGTAAAAACGTGCCAGCGCTCTCATTGCTGAGATGCCTGGGTGTCCACAGTGCAGGTACTTTAAGGTCGTGTTCCTTAGAGTGTCGGGTATAATAATTCGACCTTGCCACATTACAATCTTGTTTTCTAGCGAAAGTTCACCACGTTTGCGAGCGTATGGTTTTATATGGCTTGAGTACTGCTGTTCACGCCAGCCTGTTTTTATAAACTGGGATACGAGTCTGAGTGTGGAATCATTTTTTGTTTTCTCTCTTAAAATTTCCTCTGTCAGTGCAAGATCGGCTAGTCTATCTGACTGTAGGCGTGATACAATTTTGTGAACTGCGAGTTCAGCTTTGGAAGGTTGCTCTTCTGGATTTGGCATTCTTGATAAGTAGTCAGCAATCAGGTTGTTACCACCTTTTGTATATACGATGTCATAATCATAACTTCCTATTATCAAAGCCCATCTCACTAAACGGTTATTGACGAGTTTTGGTAAATTGCGTTGAACCCCCAGGATGTGTATGAGAGGCTTATGATCAGTAACTAGAGTGAATTTGATACCACGCAGGTATTGGTCGAATTTTCTGACTCCAAAAAAAATTGCAAGGGATTCGCGGTCTATGACAGAGTATTTAGATTCTGCAGGTCGAAGTTTTCTTGATGCAAAGGCGATTGGTTGTTCAATGTTGTTCCTCTTGTGGAAAAGTACTGCTCCAACGCCTTTTTCTGATGCATCACAGGCTAGGAACAGCGGACGGTTGTCATCGAATGCTACAAGAGGTTTAGAGCGTACAATCAAGGACTTTGCTTGTTCAAAAGCCTTAATTTCCCTGTCCGTCCATCGCCATTTCAATCGCTTTCCTGTTAGTGTGTGGAGGTCAGCACAGACACTGTGTAAATGTGGTATAAAGCGCTCATAAAAGTTGACTAACCCTAGGAATGACCGTAGCTCCTTGGCGTTGGTTGGAGGGGAAGCTTTGGCAATTGCATCAATCTTCGACTTTGTGGGACGTACTCCATTTTTATCAATCGTGTGTCCAAGGTATTCGACTTCAGGTTGTAAGAAGGTACATTTCTTCAAGTTTACTTTTAACCCGGCTTGTTCCAGTTTTTCGAAAACGATACGTAATGTTTCGAGGTGGCATTTGTCATCTTTCCCTGTAGTGGCAATGTCATCGAAATAGACTGCCACGTTTGGTATCCCTTCTAGAAGTCTGTCAAGGTAATGTTGAAATATTGACGGAGCTGTTGAAATCCCAAATGGCATTCGATTGTATGTGTAGTAACCTTTGTGCGTCGATATCGTAAGATATTGTTTTGATTCCGGACTTATTTCGAACTGAAGGTAAGCGTCTTTCAGGTCAATTTTAGAAAATTTCTCTCCATTTGCGAGGTTCTGGCGTAACTGGTCAAATAATGGAATTGGATGTGCGTGTGTAACCAGTACGGAATTGAGTGTGCTGCGGAAGTCACCACATATTCTGATCTGACCGTTGGGTTTGACTACGTTGACTGTTGGTGTTGCCCATTGAACCGGTGTGACGTTCGGGTCTACTTCAGTAATTATGCCTTCTTCAACTAGACGTTTCAGTTCAAGTTCTATGTTTTTCTTCATCGAAAACTTGATTGATCTTGCTGGGATGTGTTTCGGCTCAGCTTGAGGTTTGACGTGTATGTTTACTTGGTAATTTTTGACTTTTCCCAGTTTGCCGTCGAAAAGGGCAGTGTGTTTGTCCAAAATCTGTTTCAGGTTGTTAGGTTCGCAATGAGTGTTTTTAATAGAGTAGACTGGTTTGGGGAAATCCATGTTGAAAATCTCACTCCACTGCAAGCCGAACAACATTGGGTCGGCTGACTTCATAACGACGACAGGTAATATTTTTTCGTCCCCTTGCATTTGTACTGTTACGTCTGTAAGGCCCTTTGGTTTTAGCTTAATGTTACCGTAAGCGCGTAAGCCTGGGGCCTTTGTAAGAGGGGGTGCCCCGATACGTTTCCAGAACTTGGTGCTGATAATTGAGTAAACTGAGCCGGGGTCCCAGTCTAACGTGCATTGAACGTCATTAATTAAAACATCGATTCTTTTGCTGTCTTTGCTCTTTGTGCAGTTAATTTGACAGACGGTGTCTGTGTCTTCTTCGTTGTCGTCTGAGTCGGATGTTTGGAAAGAGTCGTTGCAGCTGCCGTTATGTTTCAACTTGTGTAACTTGTTTCTTTTTGTCAAAGTCTTTGGTCCGTTATAACTTCGATTAGGTAGGTATGCCTTGCCTGACTTGATGCAGCAGTCTTCGAAATGACCCTGAATATTGCATTCTTTACATGTATGTGTTTTGGCTGCGCATTGATTTAGTGGATGTCTTTCAGGTTGACCGCATCGGAGACATTGATGTGTCCGTAGTCTGCGTGGAGATGAATTCTGACGAAAACTTGTGTTTCTTTTTATTTTGTTGACTTTGACGTATGTATCTTCATCGCCTTCCGCGCGTTCTCGCGACTGTGCAACGCTGAATATCTGAGCAAACGTGACTTCTTTCAGTTTCCCGTCTTGAAGTTCTTGTAAGTCGGGCCATTTTTGTTTCAGGTCGATCTGTAACTGTTGATGGTTGAGGCCGGTGGCAAATCGGTCACGTAGCTGCCGCTCCAACAGGTTGTCGTTATAGCCGCAATCTTTACTTATTTCTTTAAGTTTGTTAGCGTAGTGTTCCATGGATTCATTATCAGAGCGTATGCAGTTCCAAAAATCGGTAAGTGCTCTGTATCGTGTGCGCTTGACTCTGTACAAGTCGAGAAGCTTTGCTCGGATGTCTTCGTACGTGCTGGTTTCAAAATGCGGTTTTAGGGCAACTTTTATGTCGTGAAAAATTTCAGGCGTGAGGCAGGCGAACAGTAAGTCTTTCTGAATTCTTCGCGCGTCTTCTTCCCAAAGTCCGCATTTTGTTTCGAAATAGTCTATAAAGTTCTCGATCGTCGTATCACTAGGATTGAATTTGTCACCTTTAAAACTGTTGTAAATGGTGTTTTTGTTGGTAGAACTAGATGACTCCGTGCCGTCTGTCGTGTTCGGTGTGGAAGTCGTGTCAGCCGCTTTGCTTTGTCGTGTTAGTAACAATTGTAAGATGTCCGATATTTGTTTTTGTTGAACTGCCTGCAGTTGCAGGAATTTGTCAAATTGTTCACTGTTCATTTCGCCTTTTAATTCTCGTCGCCAATGATATAATTAAACATTTTTGTTAAATAAAATGTAATGCGTTTTATTCATTAGACAATGACAAGGAAAATATATGTTGACAAACAGAACTGTCACGTAGCTTATGGTAGGTATCAAAATCTATCTATGCTTAGTGCAAAATGAGTTTGTAACAGTATCATCAAAGCCAAGAGTACTGAGCGGCTTAAAATACCGGTATTATGTAAGTATGGTGACGTCATGGTAGCCGAGGCAAACATAAAAGGTTGCCATATACATGACACCGTTACAACAGCTCGCGATAATAA
This sequence comes from Calamotropha paludella, assembly GCA_927399485.1. Lineage (NCBI taxonomy): Eukaryota > Metazoa > Arthropoda > Insecta > Lepidoptera > Crambidae > Calamotropha > Calamotropha paludella. The sequence continues at coordinate 4,936,247 of OV656822.1, forward strand.
GGCTTATGTAGAAGTATCTAATAACACTTCAAACGATATAATATTTAGTCTGAATGAACCATTACTATGCAAACCTATAAATAATTTTGACTGTTTTAACCTTGATATAGTATCAGCCGGTAGTAAGCATGACATCAAGCCTTTGATTCGAACAAATCATCTTAATCAAGAAGAAAAGGCAAATATAGTACGACTTTGCGAACGGTATAGCGACATATTTTACTATGAAGGTCAAGATTTAACTTTCACTAACTCCGTTAAACATAAGATCAATACATTAGACGAGATTCATATATACACAAAAAGCTATAGGTATCCCTATATTCATAAAGATGAAGTAAGGGAACAAATCAGTAAAATGTTAAAGCAAAAAATTATACAACCATCAAGCTCACCATGGTCTTCTCCAATCTGGATCGTTCCAAAGAAGGCTGATGCCTCAGGCAAGAAAAAATGGAGACTAGTAGTAGACTTCCGTAAACTTAATGATAAAACTATTAATGATAAATACCCTCTGCCTAATATTTCCGATGTTCTCGATAAATTAGGAAAGTGTAATTACTTCACCACCCTTGACTTAACAAGTGGTTTCTATCAGATCCAGATGAACCCCTCAGATATACCTAAAACTGCCTTCAATGTCGAAAACGGGCATTATGAATTCCTAAGAATGCCTATGGGCCTGAAAAACGCTCCATCTACTTTTCAGAGAGTAATGGATAACGTGCTTAGAGGCTTACCTAACACCGTCGTTTACTTAGATGACATAATAGTCTACTCAACTTCCCTGTCAGAACATTTACTAAATCTAGAATCCGTTTTTCAGCGACTCAGAGAGGTGAATCTCAAAATTCAACTTGATAAGTCCGAATTCCTTAAACGCGAAACTCCATTTTTAGGACACATTATAACATCTGAAGGTATAAAACCTAACCCCGACAAGATAAAAGCAATAGAAAACTACCCTGTTCCCAAAACACCTAAAGAAATCAAAGGTTTCCTAGGTCTCTTGGGATACTACCGTAAATTCATTCCCCAATTTGCTAAATTAACTAAACCCCTCACTTACTGCCTAAAAAAGGGTGTCAAAATCGAAATAACTCCACAATACCTAAATTGCTTTAACCATTGTAAATCACTTCTAATGAATGATCCCATTTTACAATATCCCGATTTTGCGCAGGAATTTAATCTTACTACAGACGCCAGCAATTACGCAATTGGTGCCGTCTTATCCCAAGGTAAAATTGGGTCAGACAAACCTATTGCCTATGCGTCCCGCACTCTAAACGATAGCGAGGTCAATTATTCTACTATAGAAAAGGAGCTCCTAAGTATTGTGTGGGCTACAAAATATTTTCGGCCTTATTTATTCGGGCGAAAATTCCATATTATAACCGATCATAAACCTTTAACCTGGCTTATGTCCCTAAAAGAACCGAACTCCCGCCGTATTATGACGTCATATACAAAAAAGGTAAACTTAATAGCAACGCTGACGCACTATCCAGAATAGAAATTAACGCCAATACTACTGAATTAGATAATGTTTCTATGATTAATAATATTCCAATGTCAATAGTCGATGACGCAAGTACGGTCCACAGCAATCAGGAAAATCCCATCTTAGAGTTGCCCTACACAAAAAAACCGTTAAACGAATTTAACATTCAATTAAAAATTAACGTTCAGTCAATGTCTATAGTAAAACCGAAAGTAAGAAACACGTTTCCAGGCAAAATTAGGTTTACAAGCCAAGTAAGTATAAGTAACTTTGAGCAAGATATTATAAAACTTTTTAAAGAATATATTAGCCCTAAGAAACAAATAGGTATTTTAATTAATAAAGACTATCAAGAAACTTTAGTCAGGATTTTACAAAAGATATTTAAAAATAATGCGTACAATTTATCGCTTTGTGATACCATCTTAGAAGATATTGTAGAGGAAAGTAAACAGAAGGATATTGCTAGCAAACACCACGTTGGAAAGAGTAATCATAGAGGCATCCAAGAAAATTGCGCTGCCTTAAAGAGAAAGTACTATTGGCCAAACATGACCAAAACCGTTTCCGATATAGTAAATACTTGCCTTGTATGTAACAGCTCTAAATATGAACGACGGCCAATAAATGCTGAACTTCAGTTAGTACCCATAACCACTAAACCATTTGAAAAAGTTTTCATGGATATCTTATCTATAAACAAGGAAAAATACTTGACGATAGTCGATAGTTTTTCCAAATATGCACAAGCTTATTTATTAATAGCAGCCGACGCCATATCTGTCGCTAAAGCTCTACGAACTTATTTCTCACATCATGGTTGTCCTCAGTTAATTATATCTGACCAAGGTCAAGAGTTTAAAAATAACGTCATACAGGAGTTATTAGACATGTATAAGGTAGAAACGCATTTCACTACTATACGTAACCCTCAATCTAATGGTACAATAGAGCGATTCCATTCCACCCTTCTGGAACACGTAAGAATACAATCAGGTTTATATTCAAAAACATCCACTTCTGAATTGGTAGTTAACGCAATAATTGCTTACAATAGCTCCATCCACTCGATGACAAGTAAGACACCATTTGAAATCGTTTCCGGTCACCTTAATAGCCAAGACCCTCTAGACATTAACCAAAACAAGGAATATATTCAACAGTATGTTACGGAACATAAGAAATTCACTGAAACTCTTTATAAAAATATTCATAATTTTAGTACTGAAAAACATGAAAAACAAATAGCATATCATAATAAAAATCGTGAAACCTTACCACCCATATCACCAGGCCAGATAGTATTTGAGAAAGCTGAAACGAGACAAAAAACAGAACCCAAATATAATGTTCGCGTTGTTAAGGATGTTGATCCTTTAGCTATTAATATTGATCGGGGACGTAAAATCGCTCGACGTAATATAAGGCGTCCTTTAAAAAAAACTGTTAATTTGTTCCAGGGTGATGATAGCAACACTAGCGACAGCGAAAGCTCAACAGGAAGTTGTTATAACCCCCCTTGAAAACAACCCTGGAATACTTCCATTTAAATTAGGGCAGGCTTAACTAGTAGATTTAGAACATAGTTTCATACATTCTATAGAGTTAAACAATATTGAAGAATCTATAAGGACCATTATTAAACAAAAGGATCAAATGGACAATTTAGAACTTAAACTTAAAGAAATAGAATTTGATAATCAAATGCACTATTATAAAAGGCAATACATATCGAACAACATAGAAAGCTTAATAACTATGTACAATAGCTTAGCAAACAAAAGATTTAAAAGAGGTCTGATAAACGAGTTAGGATCATTAATAAAAAGAATTTCAGGCAATTTGGACTACAATGATGCTGTTCGATATGATTCTGCCATAAGAAATTTAGTCGATAATCAAGATAAAATAGTAAGTAAAATAAATAGGAATATATCTATCAATAAAGGAGCATTATATGAAATTAATTCGACCCTTTCAGGTCTCAAAGAAAATCAGTATCATATACAAGATTCTATAAATCAGTTAAATAATATTAGCTCGAAATACGACCTTCACTATAGGAAAAGGCTTTATTTAGATTCAATTTACTTAGAACTAAAAAATAATATAGAGACAGCTACTAACTTCTTAAGTACTTTAGAAAACATATTAGCCTTCACAAAACTGGGAGTCTGCCATCACGAAGTTGTGACACCCAGCAACATTCAGAAAATGATAGATATCTTAGAATTAAACTATAGTAGTGATAGATTAGTACCAGTTAGATCTAATGGACTTAGGGATTACTATGACATAATTAGTACAGGATCTTATTTTAAAGGAAATACCATAGTAATAGTGCTTAAGGTCCCCATCCTCCGACCATCATCATATACCTTGTATAAACTTTTTCCCGTTCCAACTGTTCACCAGACCATACTGATTCCTTACAAATCCTTTTTAGCAATGAATGATAATGAATACAGCTACATAGAGAGAGAGTGTAAGCACATAACAGATTTAAATATCTGCATGGAAGACAATAAGATTACATCCCGATTGCCAGATTGTATCCACACACTTATAGTTCATCAGCTGGTAACATCCACGTGCAAATATGTCAGAGTTAAAAACACAATGGAAATAATAGAACAGTTAGATGAATCTACTTACCTCCTTAATCTACCCACTCGAACAAAATTAGATTCAAGATGTACCTCTGACGTATATACCATCTATGAGGGCAGTGTCTTAGTAACTATTCCCACAAGTTGTTCACTATCAACACCCTCATCCAAGATCATTAACAAAAATAATAAAATTATTGGCACCCCTGTCAGACTCATAGCTTTAGATTTAACCCTCACAAATCTAAATGAATCTACACCAGCACTAGACATAAAAGATATTTCATTGAGCAAACTTCATGACCTACAGCATCTTATAGAAAAGGAAGATCCTTTAGCTATCAAGAAACCCGGGATAACCTCAGGTCACATCATACTAACTGCACCAATATATATTATGCTATCACTTATATTTATATTGGGATAATAATCTACAAAAAGACAATGCAGTGCAGAAGGAAGCCAGATCAGTTAGAATCCGTAGTATTGAACAGCATCCCTGCAGCATCACCCAGCATCCCTGCAACATCAACCAATGATGTCCCTACCTACGCTACGCCATTCTCTCTCCAAGTGAGATAATGGCTCATCTGAGGATGGAGGTGTTATGTGTGTGATTAGCAGTGGTCGGAGTAGGTATATTGAATTAAGGTCACTGACATCAAACGTATATGTTAATATGGATACGCCTCCGAGTTTCCGGATTATTATGATAAAAATACCGAAACATCGAAATTATTACATGAAACTAGTTAAAAATGTATCAATACTCTCAACGCTATGCTGCTAGTGGCGTAGATGGCCAGAATTTAATAGTAAAAAAAATTGGTTGCCTGTAAAGTCGATATACGGGCGAAAGTTTTACGTGACAACGACTTTGAGTGGTAAAATAATTTTAATGTGAATATTCATTCGTATAGTAGGAAGAAGGATGAAATAATAGTAACAATTTAAAACATTTATTTATACAAAGAATTATATTTAAAACATTAATTTATACAAAGAATCTCGCACTGAATTTCATATATCACCGCCTAAGCGAAATAGAAGCGCAAGACATGAACCGGTGTGTATGCCTATCTCTCTCACTCTCTCTCTCGCTCTGTCTCTCTCGCTCTTAGGCGGGCTAACCATGCCCGAGTGGAAGGGACGCGTGCCTCTCACTCGCTCTCATTTATAAAATGATATAATAATAATATTCATTTCAACACACGACATCCGGCAAACAGGGTCTTTTGTCCTCTTATGTCTATGCTCAACGCATCTGACCAATTAGAATCAAGTATCCTGGATGACTCATTGACTGTTTGTTCGAAAACAATGCTCGCACCGACATCCAGACCAAGTGGCTCACTCACTTATTTCGGTTCGTGGAGTGCGCTTATTTTATGTGTTGTGAATATCTTGACTTGACCCTGGCTTGTGTACTGTCTTCTGAAATCTACTTAAAACGACGAATTTGGCTTATAACTACGGACATCGATTTATTACTCTTGGATTGGGCCCATTTGAAGTTGTTTTTGTACGGGTAAGTTTTAATTATTTTCACTATTTAAGAAGGTTTTAGAACTTGGAAACAGTTAAAATATCACTTTATAGCAATCATCATAGCGCATGAGAGTCCGGTACGCACACCGCAGGGCTATCACCGCTTCAGTTAAAAAAATCACTTTATATGAAACAGAATTTCATTATCGACTTTACAGTTGTGTATGTATATATTGTAAATTTAAATCATTGTTTTAGGTGACATATAAATAAATATGGCAAAGGTCAAGGCTGAAACAGTGCTAAAGTGGTTATTGCACTATCCTGAGCTACTTTACGATAACGCTAGTGGCACTATATACTGTACAAAGTGTGAAAGTCATTTGAAAGCTGTGAATAGAGGCAACATTACCAAACACATTGAAGGCGCTGTACATCAAGGAAAATTTAAGAGACCGCAAGAGGAATTTTACTTCGACCTCATTAAGTTCCTGATTCTATGCAATATTCCTTGGTCGCAAATGAAAAATCCAGCGTTCAAAGAGTTTTTTCAGAAATATATGTGCAGTACTTGTTGTTGCGTTTGTACCAATCGTAAAGTGGTTGACGAATCACAGTTACGAAAAGTTTATTTGGAGAAGTTTTATAGGAATAAAATCAATTCGATTTATGAAATTAATAAAAATGAGAAACTATGGATATCGCTGGATGAGACAACAGACATTTTTGGTCGATACATAGTCAATTTCCTAATAAAACCATTGCATCCTAGTAATAGTGCAGGCCGGCCTTATTTGATTGCTTGTAAAATGCTAACAGCAGTAAATGGACAAACAATAACACAATTTGTACTGCAATGTCTAGAAAATTTATGGCAAAACACTTTTGAAGCGAAAGTTGACAATATTTTAATGCTTTGCACTGACAGTGTCGCGTACATGCTATCTGCAGGGCGAAATTTAAAACATTACTTACCTGAAATGAAGCATGTGACATGTTTGGCGCACGCTCTTCATCGTGTAAGTGAGCAGATAAGGTCAGAATACAACGATATTGATATTCTTATATCAAATGTTAAAAAAGTATTTTTAAAGGCTCCTAGTAGGGTAAACATTTTAAAAGAAAAATATCCTGACTTACCGTTGCCTCCGCAACCAGTCATTACCAGATGGGGTACTTGGTTACAGGCAACATCTTACTACGCTCAACATTTAGATAAAATAAAAGAAGTTTTATCCTGCTTGAGCAGTTCTGATGCTATAGCCATACGAAACGCAAAAAACATTTTGGAAAAACAAAATTTAGAAAATGATTTAAAATATATCGAAGAAAATTACTCTATTATACTACTAGCCCTAAAAGAGTTACAAAAACAAAATTTATCTCTAGCTGATTCACTTTTAGTATTTGATCAAGTAAGGGCTACGCTTAACGAGTGCAATAATGAGAATATAAAAAATAAAATAGAATCAGTTATGGAACGAAATCCAGATTTAGATACAATTAGAGAATACAGCGAGAGTATTGAAAAAAGCGTAGCAAATAATCAGAAACTTTATTTCAAATTCGCTCCATTGACATCTACAGATGTTGAACGATCATTTTCCACTTACAAATGGATCTTAGATGTTAAAAGAAATAGCTTAAAAATCGAAAATATTGAAAAAATTATAGTTATTTATTTTAATTGTATAGAGACAGAAAATCAAAATGTAGAAATTGTAACCGATGAGGATTAAAAATAATTGTTTTTAATAAAACTGTAATAATGATTATTTGTATTCACAATAAACAATTTTGTTTGCTTACATATGGTTTTTTATTTTATTACTCTATTTACCAAATTTTTGGAAACTCCGGTACATTCCGGAAGAAATGCATGTCCATGTTATGATATCATGACGCAAGTATCTAAAATCAATATACCTACTCCGACCACTGGTGATTAGTGATAATACTTTATGTTCTCAGTGTGTACCTACCCTTAACCTTCATAGTGTGTCCCTAGCTTTAAGTTGATATTTTGCAATATTCCAATTAAATTGTTTTTAACTTTATGTGAGTCGCAGCGTCAGCAGTAAAAATACGTCATGCGCGGAAATGATGACACTGCAACACGCATCCGTTGCATTTTAATTTACCTATTTTAATTATTATATTTTTTGCCGGCATCCATCGCGGAGCTGCCATTTATTTGTAATAGTAGTTAAGTTTATAAAATAAAGATTTTTTTTAAATCCTTATTCGGCTGCTGTATTAATTCACACTCAAATTTTGGTGTGCACAACTCATTATACACTAATATGGTAAATGTAGTACCTGATATTGTTAAGGGTAATTGTTATGCACATATTGTGCACAACTGTGTGAAACATGGAATGGGTTTTCTAACTTATGATGTTGAAAATGTTATATTAAAAATATATACCCATTTTTCTGTGTCCGCTTGTAGGAGTGAAGAATTGAAAAAAATTGTTGCAATAGTTGAAGGAGACTTTCATGAGCTTAAGAGACATATTGACACTAGACGGTTATCATTACTACCTAGTATTGATACTATATTATTGAATAGGCATCCAATACGCGATTATTTTAAAAGTCTTGATGAGGATTGCCCTATGATAATTCAAAATCTGTTGATGTTAGTTTGTAAGCATGATTTAATTGAAATTTACTCACATTTCGCCAGCCATATTTTAAACATATCTCACGAAACTATTAAATCTCTGGAAGGTAACTCTGTCACAATTGTAGATTTTTTTGGTGTAATGGAAAATTTAAAATCAGAATTACAGCAAAGACTGAAAGACAACTGTTTTGGCTATACAACAAAACAGAAATTAAAACCTCTTGAACAATCATCACCAGACTTGTTTTATCAAATTAACACTAATTTTTCATTGTGTATAGACAAATGTCTGACTTATTTGCAAAAATGGTTTGATTTTAGTAGTGACTGGCTAGTACTGTTAGTACAGGCTGTATTCACTAAATACGTGAATTAGTTAAATTCATCATTAGTCTTTAAAGACTAATGATGAATTTAATCATTTAGAACAAATTATAGAAGGAAAACTTAATTTACAAAGACCAAACATACAGATGGTCAGTTTATATTCAGAAGTAATCATTTTAAAAGAACTCCAAGCCGAATTGTTTAATAACACAGATTTTATGCAAAAATCTACTGCAGAAAAATGGCAATTTATTTTTAAAAAATGACCTGAAGAATTTGATTCTTCAAAAAAAAAATATTAGCTATATACTCTCTGTTCCCGCCACTTCAGCATTTACTGAAAGAGTCTTTTCGGTCATGAATGTGAAGTGGCGAGAAGAGAGAAACGGAGTTTCATTAAATTTAATTAAAAATGAGCTATATATATATATATATACAAAGTTAGAGTTGGAATGGTTGGACTCAAACAATTCCTTTAAAAACAATAACAAATAAATGATACTCTTTTATGTAAGTCCGTACTCTTTATTTACCTCCTTAAAAATCAGATATACATTATTTCTTCTAAAAAAAGTTGGCAACCCTATACCCAAGTGAAGTTACCGCGTATACAACTTCATTAATCACAATAAGCGGATCCGAATCGCTATTGTTATTGAAACAAAAAAGTTAACCTAGTACTTGATACCTAATTACCTAATGAGGTTAGATCCCTAATTATTATATGCACTTTTAACCCCAATTTATGTTATTTCAACTATTCAACCTTTATACAATAATAATATGATTTTTAGTAACTATTTTACATTAGTAAGTTGATTTAAAATAAGATGTGAAATGTAAATAGCCTTTAACTTATTTAGCAATAAATTTATAACTATTATATTTTTTTTCTCCTAGTGCCATTATATGACGAATGTATGAAGTTCATGGCGTGTAACTAAAAAGTTGTCCTGGCGCTTTGATTCTTTTAATAATCTGTGGGCACTTACGTAGTATCCTAAGTACTCTGTGGAGCGTCTGCCACGCCAATTTTTTTTTATCCAAAAATTTTGCTTTCTAACATGATACGAGAGGTTAGGTAATTAGCAAGCGTAAATACGAAAATAGTTGAAAACAAAAAAAGACCACGTAAGGGAAGCTCACGCCTCGTATAAGTTATAGTTAAAGGAAAAGACATTTTTATCATTAGTATAGCTAAACAAGCGAAAATAGAAGATATAATAATACCCATCTTCAATGGCGTAAATTATTCAAGCCAGAAATTGAGCTAGCTAGCTTTACTAGAATACAAATAATGTATCTTTAAATTCAAACAAACAAACATCTTTACAGTGGGCTCTTGCCCGCTGTTTACACGATGCCCGCTAAATATACAGATTAAGAGGCGAAAATTACGAATTTAAACCATTAACAACCGCAGTTATATATTAGCAACTTATCATTTTTGGCCCCTGGCGTCGCAGTTGTAAATTCGCAACTAGTCTACAAAGTTACTTTCAAGCTTATTTTCATTTACGTAGCAATAATTTCATAGTAATAATAATAACAAAAACTATTTGTGCAATTCAAGGAATTTCTTTAATTTTTCCTAAAATCACTTAAACGGTGAAAAAATTAATAAAACTCATCGCAGCATGCAGGTTTAACCTTAACCTGTACCGCTAGAGTTGTATAAATACAACAGTAGTGATGGAACACATAAATTTAGTTATTACTCGTTAATGCCAATTTTAGTTTAATCAAATAATATACAGGCAGTCCTCGACTTACGTCGTTTCAAGTTACGTCCAACAATGTTTTGTCACTATTCCTCAAACATACGTCAATTGTTTCGATTTCCGGCACAGGAGAATCTGGGGGCACGGCAGTGCCCCCGCCAAGTCAAGCAAAAAAGCGGCACGGACGTACCATCCTTTTCTCGAAGCAATTCAGGTCATTTTCGACCCCCTGTAACTTCGTTGTGGATAAAACTAGAAGACTGAATTTTCAGTTACTATGCAGGCATTGTAAAGACACGGTATATTTCAAATTTCATTCAATTTGAACTAGTAGTTTAAGAATTATAACGGGTCAAATTTCTTAATTTTGTCACTCACTGACTCACCGATCATCAAAATTCTAAGACACTTCTAGCAGACCTAGAAGCTTCAATTTTGGAATGTAAATAGTGTTTGGTGTATGAATCAAGGAAAAACTAAAAAAGCCTACAAAAATAAGAAAAGTTCATAAGTCAGAGGGAGGGCTTTAAGAAAATTCGTTGCTGGTAGATATACATACATATATACAATAAGTAGAAGGTACCGAAAAGGAAAAACGTAGACTGTCTACAAAATACAAAAAGCAATGAGATCCCATCAAAAACAATACTTGTCAAAAAAACCAAGTCTCGCAACTCAGTTGTTCTACGGTAAAAAGTTGTGAGATCCATGTAATACCAAGTCGGTTATTAATTTATTCAGTCCCTACTTAAGCGAATTTCTGTCTTAATACGTCCAGTCCCTAAGACCACGATCGTGGTCCATAACAATTGAAAATCAATTGTGTCTGGAATCTCCGTACTCGAAGCATTAAGTTATTACGTAATAATTAACAGCATCTTATATTGACGCATATCAATATTAAAAATCTTTATTGTTTTATATACATATATTGACTCGGCCATCGCATAAAAATACTAAATAATTTAACCTGTAAATTAAATTATTTAGTGCGATGGCCAAGTCAATATATCTATATAAAACAATAAAGATTTTTAATATTGATATGCGTCAATATAAGATGCTGTTAATTATTACGTAACAACTTAATGCTTCGAGTACGGAGATTCCAGACACAATTGATTTTCAATTGTTATGGACCACGATCGTGGTCTTAGGGACTGGACGTATTAAGACAGAAATTCGCTTAAGTAGGGACTGAATAAATTAATAACCGACTTGGTATTACATGGATCTCACAACTTTTTACCGTAGGACAACTGAGTTGCGAGACTTGGTTTTTTTGACAAGTATTGTTTTTGATGGGATTCACTTGTCGCGAGGTTAATGTCCGTGGGGCGGTGGGGCGCGGTGTCGGCGAGCGGGGATTACCCCGCACATGCTGCAGTGCTGCTGATTTTGTTTAGTTAGCTCAGGGACAACGGACAATCAAGACGTACTACATTAGTTTTTTTTTTGCATCTTTGACAGTTTTTGTTTTTAAATATATATTTAAGTGAATTTTAATCTAACTATGCCACCTAAACAAGACAGTGATAGTAAAGTGAATAAGAGAGTAAAAAAGACAATTACAATGGAGGTTAAATCTAAGATTTTAAAACTCAAAGATCGCGGTTGTTCGACTTCATCTATTGGACTAGTCACGAGAAATAGCTTCTTCTATTAGTAACTCCTAAAAAGAACTTACACTAAAAAACTTTCCGTAGCTTTTGCAAATTTGGAAAATGCCATGAAAATTTTTGAAGAAAATGATCCTAATTTTGAGAGAAGTTTTAATGTTAATAACAAAATTCGTGCAGCCTATCAGTGTTACCAAGACCTGTATGATAGCAAGAAGAAAGAAGCGAAGCAATCTAGGATTGATAGTTTCTTTAAGCCAAAAGTTTAAATTATTATTTCTCATGTTTTTAATTTAATTTTTTGCATTCACAATGCAATATTTCGATAAGATATAAAATACGTGTGTATTATTATTTATTATTATTATTAGTATTATTATATAGTATATTATTATTAGTATATTATTAGTATTATTATTATTATTTCTCATTAGATATTTTGATTATTAAAGTTTTATAATTTTTATTAAAATTAAGAACACACTAATACCAAAAATAACCAGCAATTTCATAAGTACATGTATAATTATTTCAAGAATTTCATTTTGATAATAAAGTATGTATATCCTTTGTTAAAAATGCAGTTTTTTTTTAATTTTGAGTCCGTGTGGAACCTAACCCTTGAGTTTTATATGTAAACATATGAAAAAATATGTCTCGACTTACGTCGTTTCGATTTACGTCGCGTATTTCGAGAACCTTACATGCCGTAAGTACGAGGACTGCCTGTACAAATAAGTTAGGCATGCAGAATTGGAAAGTAATACAATGAATATTGTTGTTTGATCCTATTTCTAATTAGTAAAACAGGGTAATGGGAGTCAGCGGATAAACCCTCACATCCACAAAATAATACTAGCGAGCGACGCGTAAACGGTATTCCCCACCCTCGCTCTGGCCAGTACCGCCCGGAACAAGTAACACCAATCGGCGTGCCCACCATCGAGATACGCCGGTGCTTTGTTTTTGGCTCCGCTGATGTAATTTTATGTCAACGCAAATTAAAAGGTGAGCGTCGAATATCTTGCAGTATACGAATTATAGTTTTAAACGGTCTTAGTAAGACGTTCGAAATAAAGTAGATTCCAGTAACAAAGAATGAGGCAAATTTTTGTTTTTTACGATAGTTGATCATCCAAGATTGCAAAATATTGTTTAAATTTATTAAAATATATGTGATTAATTAATATTTTTGAGAAATAAAATTATGAAATTAGACCCACGAATCACGTGACAGTGAACGCCAATGAGAGGTCATGACATCATAGTTTGCAATACAAAACAAACGTCATCTAGCCTTGTCTTGATTATCAATAAATAAATTGTTATTTGCTTACTTTACTGGGAAATAATACTCTCCTTGTAAATTTTTCGACGTGTTAATACGAAGAAACCAAGTGACTAAAATGGAAACAGATTTTATAAAGGCAAACAGCAATAATATGCCCAAGATCGATGTTGTTATGTTGGGTGCATTTTTCACATCTAACCATCGAGTTATATGTACTACGTATTATGGTGGGCCCACACTACCGTGATATGCCAATAATTATAGCCATAATTTAAACAACACCTAAGTGTAACCACAATTTATGGCCATAATTTTACAATGCCAATCAATATGGCAAATGGTGGTAGGCAATAGCTCCGGCGGCGGTCTTTTTTCGCACATCAAAGAAGATTACCGCAGTAATTATTGCGTTTGTGGCCACACTACCGTTTGTCCAGGGTGCAATATGAGCTCACCGGGGACGCACGTATCGATCGACATGGAGTGGTCAAATGAAAAAGCGCTCGAGTTTTTGGAATTATTCCAATCCGAACCGTCTCTTTGGGATACCCGAAAGAAGAACCATAAAAATCGCAGTGTACAAAATGATGCATAGCGTCGGATCAAACAAAATTTATCATTTCCAACTATGATAGATGTTTTGAAAAAGAAAAAAGAATCCTTGATGAATTATTACCGAAACCATCTAAATAAATATAAAAAATCATTACAGTCCGGAGCGGGAACAAGTGAAATTTATAGTACTAACTGGTATGCATTTGAACTTATGGACAGTTTTCTACGACCAGTTTATGAATCCAACAGTGAATTGAATTCAGAGGTAAGTTTTTTATTGTACCTATTCTTATTTTGTGCTCAAGTTTTCAAGTAGCGTACGCTGCGTTTTATCCCACTACTCCCACTAATATTATAAATGCGAAAGTTTTGTGTCTATATGTAAATGTATGTCTGTCTGTTTTTTTTCTACTTCATAACTCAAAAACTGCTGGTCCAATTGACGTAAAATTTGATATACAGGTAGAGAGAGACCAGGAGACACTGCTTTTTATCCGACGATCTGACAAGTAGTTCCCTAGGAACGCGGATGAATAAACATGTATAAACATGTACTGCACATACCTACACTGTTATTTATTTTCTAAATACCCGCGAGAAAAATTATGAGAGTACCTATTCTACCCGTGATCATGAACAACTTTCACTATGGAAGCAACTCTGAAATCACAAAAAAAATCTGCTGTACCATACAAAAGTTAAATACTTTCACGACCAAAATCTATTCATAATGTTCAGCTGTTTCGTGAAACAGCAGATTTTTTTTATGTGACTTCAGAGTTTGTCCCGTAGTGAAAGTTGTTCATTATCACGTCTAGAACATTCATATTTTTTCTCGGGTATTTAAAAATTAGCAGTGTATATACATAACATTTTCTTCGTGATTAGAATTGAAAGCTATGTTGTATGTAAAATATTAATGTTTGGATAACTAAGCATAAAAAAATTTTCAGGTTCCTTCATCGGATGCAAGGGTGGATTCTGAAGCTCAAGAAACTAATCAGGATATAGATTCCCCTACACCAAGTACAACACATGATCAGAATTCGTTAACGCAAGCAATAGAAGGCGCCAAAAGCTTGCGACCTACTAATGAGTCAACAAACAAACAACGCTTTGTTAAGAAAAATATTGCGCCACCAGAAATAATTGCAGCCAAAAGACAAATGATCATGATGAAGCATTTGATCATATGAAATCTATTACTCAAAAAGCAAATGTTGATGAGTACAACCACTTTGGATTAATGATAGCAGCCAAACTTAGAAAAATGAAGGATCCTTTCGACAGAGAGTCTTTGATGAATGACATTCAAAATTTAGTATTTCAGTCGATTACGAGAAATCGTACTCCATCTTCGTGTGGTTCATCACAGTCATTGCCGTCAAACGTTGGACAAAGTAGACTCTATTTAGTACCGACGACGCAAGCAAATATTTCATTCTATGACTCTTAAGACCGGCAAAACCCACAAGATACATTTATTTCTACACAAAATACTTCATTACAGTCACTGCTATTAAACTACGGACAAAATGGACCCTACTCGGAACCAGCACAAACAAATTGTTTAGCCGAAATAAAAATGTGAATCATATAAAATATTGGTTTCAACTTTAAAAGAGAAATTTGGTTTAGATCCAAATGCAGAAAATGATTTAATGTGTAAAGCTGAGGTTGTAGAGTTGCAAAAATCTTTTATTAAACGCAATAAGCAAAGTAAACATCATATATTGTACACCGCACCATTACGAAAATTCGCTTTAACTTTACACTATTATTCTACAGCAGCTTACAAATATGTCAGAGACGTCTACAATAAAGCCCTTCCACAACCGAGAACTATCTGCAGATGGTATTCATCAGGTGACGCTGAACCAGGATTTTCTGCGGCAGCATTTCGAGTTCTTAAAGAAAAACGTCAATCAAGTGAAAAGCCTGTGGTGTGTGCATTGGTATTTGATGAAATAGCGATTAGAAAGCAAAAGCTATTTAATAAAAAACACAAACTTGGTGTGGTTAATTATGGAGTAGGCCCCGTCGAAGGTGAAGATGAGGACACAACGGCCACTGAGGCTTTAGTTTTTATGCTTGTATCCTTAAACGAAAATTGGAAATTGCCTGTCGGATACTTTCAAATAGCTGGAATAACAGCGGAAACAAAAGCAAATTTAGTAAAAATTTGTTTAGAAAAGTGTCAAGAGGTTGGTGTCACTGTTGCTAGTCTCACATATGATGTGTGCTCTACTAATTTTAAAACTGCTGAAATTCTCGGATGTCAGCTGTCTAACGTAAACAATTTGAAAACTTATTTCTTTCATCCAAGCACATTAGAAAAAATATGCGTTTTCATTGATCCCTGCCACGTAACCAAATTAATGAGGAACAGTTTTGAAAGAAAGAAATTATTGTTTGATGCAAATGAGAAGAAAATTAAATGGCAGCTTCTTATTAACCTAAACAAACATCAGCAAAATGAAGGTCTGCTGTTTGCTAACAAACTAACACCCCGTCATATACATTTTCGTAATCAAATTATGAAAGTGAAACTCGCCACATCTATTAAGCATGAGCGTTGCCAAAACACTAACTCTCTGTGAAGAGGAATTAAAATCTTCACGATTTTAGGATTCCGCGGGCACAGTAAAATTTATTACTTTCATGAATAATTTCTTTGATACTATGAATTCAAGAAAATTTCATTTTTACGGATACAAACGTCCAATAGATTATAAAAACAAATCTGAAATATTTTCATTACTAGATGAAGTCAAGACATATATAGTACAACTCAAATTTTATTCCGAATCAAAAAGGGTGATTAGAAGAAGGAATCAGGTACCCAGAATAATAATACGGATAAATAAAAAAAATATTGTCGAGTCTCAAAATAAAACCGGATTTTGGGTGCCACTATATGTATTGAATCCATGAAAACAATATATAACCACATAGTAGAAGAAGAAACCTGGACTACATATCTATGTATCGAACTAGTCAGGATCACTTAGAACTTCTTTTTGGGTTAGTAAGGAAGCACGGTGGCTACACTAACAACCCTAATGTATTACAGCTTAGAGCAGCATACAAAAAAAATTTAAATCATATTGAACTGCGGTCATCTTTTACTGGAAATTGTATTTATTCCTTTAGATAACTTCAACATTTTACATTGTTCCTCTCAAAATGTCATCAATAGCACAACAAACTCAAATAGACACGATACTCTTGAATATGAAGTTTTGGAAAGTATAATAGCTCTTGAAACTGATATAGAGGCTGAAGATGCTGGAAGATGAAAATATAACAGAAGTTACAAAAATAAAAGTTGGTTATATTTCCGGTTATGTAAGCCGACGGTTGATTAAAGAATTAAAATGCGAGGAATGTATTGATAGTTTGACCACGACACTGAAACTTTCGCATCATAAACTTATAAGTATAAAAGATATGGGTGGTTTATGCTACTCCAGTGAAGATGTTCATAAAATTTGTTTATCGACAGAAATAGTTATACGTCGTTTAATTCGGTGCAGTAGCAATAATGACTTGTCATCTAAATACGATTACAACTATATTACAACTAAAGCATTGAAACTTTTCGTCGAGAAAGACGTATTCGCTTGTTTGCTTGATCATTCACTTGTTCAACCATCTACTTTTAATCACAGTGTTCATTTGATACGTGCTATAATAAATAAATACATAACTATTCGAATGCACCACGAGGCAAAGATAACAAATGATTATACGAGCAAACGGCAAAAACTCACTAAACTTATTTTGTTTAAAGGAAATTAAATAATAATTACTCTTGATTTCTTTGTTTTGTATAACGAGCGTTTTTGGGTACCGAGCGGAGCTAATAAATACGAGGATTTGAATCGAAGTGTGAACCTGGGTAAGAATTTATAATCCATCATAAATAAACTTGTATTACAAATTTTATTTACGTATTTTAAATTTAACTCACAATAAAAAATTACATGAATTCTAGTGACGTTTGGTAGGCACAAAACTGTCCATTCTGTAATGCAATATTAATAACTGAGCCATGTGATCGCTCTATGTTGGACGAAACGCGTAAGCGCAAGGAAATACACGGCGCTTATGACCTTGTCGACGCGAGAAAACTGACACTAGAAGCGATTCAGCGCTGCTTGCTTAAATCTTTGTTTAGTTGACATAGTTATTGTTTCAGCGCTGCGGCAAACTTTTGCCTTAAATATTTCAACAGTGGAGCAATGGTTTTGTTGAGGATGGCTTCTCTAGTACGTAGTACATATAACTCGATGCATCTAACACTAATTTCTGTTCAGCAGAATTCCGGAATATCAAGACGTCTGTATGTAATAGTGTAAGTATTACGTATACAAAAGCCTACTGTTCAAATTTCAATTAGCAGAATTCATTAAATGTAAATTTTTGAGGTTATTTCCAAGGCTATGATGATTTTAGGTTATAGGTAGTACTAATATCGAAATTTTATTTATAGATCATCACATGCCTCATATGGAGATGATGCTATAAGTTATGTGCAGCTGAAGAGGGATGGCAAGCTGTGCATTGTAAAATGAAAAATATGTCCAGAGCACAAAGCACGAGCAAAGCTGTATGCAGTAACATTGATAGTTGACGAAGAAGACGACGTAATTCGTTCTGTGGAATGCCATGACTGTGTAGCTTCCCAAGGCGGTTGTAAACATGCAATAGCTTTTCTAATGTGGGTACATCAAAGAAGTGAAGAACCATCGTGTACATCTACTGAATGTTATTGGAAAAAGTCAAAATTGGCTCAAGTTGGAACAAGCCTTAAATATATAACAGCTAAAGAGATTATAGTAATATAAGTTATTTACGGGATTGTCACCATGATCACGGAGCGACTGAAGTAATTGCGGGTAGGCTGTTATTGGCAGAAATATCGGTCTACCCTCCGACGAAGTCTCTTATTGCGTTCGTTACCCGTAATAATAGACTTCGAGAAACGTCTAAGACCAATAAGAGACTTCGTCGGAGGGTAGACCGATATTTCTGCCAATAACAGCCTACCCGGAATTACTTCAGTCGCTCCGTGATCATGGCACTTGCAACAGTGCCGAAATATCGGAAACTCAATAACAAGGTACATGGTAACAATCCCGTAAATAACTTATATTTCTATAATGTTAGTGACCATGAAAGTTTAAAACAATATATAGCTAAAGAGATGTCCAACGAAGTCCTAGTTTACCATCAAACCCATGTGTTCTCAAGAAGTATTTGGAGGAGGGAAAAAATAAGGAAGCTGGAAGATAGTGAATTATTTAAAAATCAGCCAGATTCTTTTCTTCGCGACACGATAACAGCTTCAATGCATCATCTGATTTTCAAATATGAGGAGAAGTGTTGCGAAACATTTTTGAAGAATGCTGTAATATCAAAAGATATTATTAAAAAAATTGAAGAAAAAACTAGCAGAACAAAAACCGTCTTTGGTTTGAACTTAGATATGGACGTATAACTGCATCAAAGGCTTTTGAAGTAAGTCGCTGCAGGACTTATGATAGTGCTATAATAGCAATCATCATGGGTGGACAAATTCTTGACACTCCAGCTATGAAACGGGGGAGGTTGTTAGAAGACTTAGTGAGAGAAACATTGAAGAAAGAACTTTAATTAAGAAATGTGGACTGATGCTAAGTATGAAATATCCCATGCTGGCTGGTTCCCCTGACGGCATCAGTGAGGATTTTATCATAGAAATTAAGTGTCCAACAAGTGAAAAAACTTATTTACATTATGTTAAAAATGGGAAACCTTCTGAAAAATATTATACCCAGATGCATACAAATGTACCTTAGCAATATGAAAAAATGTATCTTTTGTATAGCAGATCCCAAATACACCGAAAATAAATAAATTGTGATTTTATATGTAGAACTCAATGAAGAGTTTGTATTGAATATTATTGATAATATTTTGTTACCATTTTGGAAAAGCCATGTGTATCCATTATTGTATCAGAGTGTAGCAAACTTTAGCCACTGATATGTATAGGCATTATTAGTCTATTTACTTGTCGTTGTACATAATATAAAAAGTCTGTTGCCAAGGGGAGCAGTTAGGGGCATCTGCTGGTGATGATTGCATAAATGTAAGGTTTAAATAAAAGCCAATAAATAAAATGCAACATTATTCTGTAGTTTTATTTAATAAGAGAATTCTGCAAGTTAATTAGCTCACATGCTATAGTCATAACATCATCTAATATTTTAACAAAATTAATATTAATATATGCATGTGGTTTCAACGTATCAAATTCACGTAAACGGCATATGACCCATTCTATATGAATTCTTAAGCTAGCTATTTTTTTTGTTTCCTTTACTTCAGACTTGCTTAATTTGACACCTGTTGTGACACTAGGGGGTCGAACTGATTGAACCCCATACTTTTGTAAAAATTGCTCGACATGTTTAAACCCTCTATCTGCCATTACACACATGCCTTGTTCTAAACTTTGCACAAAGTCACATAATTCAACTATGCAAGTGTATGTTGTTCTGCCTCCAAAGCCAGCTGATATCTAATTAACCAATCCATTTGGTGTGCAAGAGATCAAATACTTAATGGTAGTGGCTTTTTTATGATCTGACCACGACAAAGCTTGAGGGATTTTGGCACATCAATCTCTAAACTATCAATTATACAACTAACATTATAGTATTTATGTCTAAAAGACATGGGCAAGGTTTTTCTGTTTAATTCGGTATTTATTTTCACAATAAATGGACATAGAACAATGGCTATTACGGGAACATTTTTTAAGAATATTTTGCTTGCATATGATGGAGACCGGCCAAAATCATCAGCTAGTTCTTGAAATTTACAATTTAAGCTAATTTTTAAGCATTACAATATGTGTTGTAGTGGAATATTTGTTTCATTGCATATTATATCTATTAAGAAGTAACTATTCTAGGGCACTCCAATGTTTTTTGTTTTGTTTTCCTTTCTCTTTCACTGCAGTCCGAAGAAGATTTCATCTGAAGAGATTTTGTTGATGAAGAATATTCTAAACAAGTAACAGACGGTATGTAAGAAACATCACTATCTGTGTGTTCCTCTTCTATGAATATTTTTTTGGAAGCTTTGCTCATTCCGGATGAACTTGGCATTGATTTTAAGGAATATTTCACTTTGAATGGTGATGTAGAAATTGTTTCTCTCTTATTATCGTACTCGTTTCGGCAGGACAGTTCAACCTCCTGATCGGTGGGGTTTCTCCTCTGCGACGTAAGTTAGTTTTATTTTATACTATATTATTATTATTATTATTGAAGATCTTTATGCGAATGTTATTAAATGAATTTAATGTGATAAGACTCAATATCAAACAAGCGCGGATCCAGCCCTCAAAAAAGGTTGTGGTCACAGCTACTAGAAAATCGGCTAAGTACGAGTCGGAGCATGAACATGCTCATTAACAATCATGCAAGTCGTTTATGAACTTTTGAATTAGATTATTTCCTTTTTTCTGAGCATCAGGACTTTGGCCTTAGCAATGGATATAAACTTAGGAGGAAGTCGGACCCGATTTCTTCAAATGAAATAGTCAGTTTCGATCCAAACCTATTTCAATCAATATCTTAGATTTTTTTTCTTTTTTTCTAGTAGCCTGTAAGCCAATATCGGGTCACTAGACTGGGTAAATAGTTGTATCAGAAGTAATGTAAGTGAGATCAGCAAGTGAAATCCACCAGGCGAGATATTGATTATTTTTTACATTTTCTACGAATATCAAATTAAATTAAATGCTGGGTACATTTTACATTGAATAACTTTATTTAGGTAGTTACTTAAATTACAAATTCAAGCTTACGTTTCTTTTTTGCGAAAACGTTGATAATGTCATCGATATCCAGGTTCACATCTTTGTGTATATTTAGGAGAGCTAGCCCGGATAATCTTTCCTGTGCCATTGAGGCACGCAACCAAGATTTTATTCTGCGAAGAGTAGAAAAAGATCTCTCTGCGGTAGCTACGCTGACCGGAAGAGTTGCCAGTATTTGTAAGAAAATTTTTATGTTAGGGTACAAATCTTGGTCGCATGCTTCAATGAGATGAGCTACCGAGTCTGGTATGGCCGAATTGTTCTTATATTCTCTTTTCCATTTGGTCATCCAGAGTCGGTATTCATTTATGACAGTTGACTCACTATCGTTAATGAATAGGCGGTACATCTGGACCACTTTTTTCACTTTCACTATCTCGTTATCGATATCCCAGTCCCTGATACTCACATTAGGGTTTGGTAGAAGAACTCCCAAATGAAATAGGTCGAGTACCTCCGGAGACAATCTCTCCTCCAAATCATTAATTATGGAATCTAATAGAGGTATGTAGATTGATTTCCGAAAGTACTCTTCCACCGATTTTGCCTCATAATTGGACCTGTTTGTTTGTCTTTGAACTGTACGTGGGGATTTTAATATAACATCCAGCTCTTTTGCTTGCTCTGTCGCCTCTGAAAATAATTGCTTGAATACAGACTCAGCGTTTTGGCGTTTCGATCGTAATACTTCCATGACATCCTTCACTGCATCGATGGCTCTTTTGATGTCAACCGATGTAGTTTGCAAGAATCGGCTCAACGAAACTGTAGTTCCTAAAATATAAATAAAGGTATATATATTTTAAAGAAATAAAAGCTTACATATAGATCGATTTGTATTGTTTTGCTTTCTTACCTAGAATATCGCTTAGGCATATCGAAGATATAATAAAGTCAGAGCTACGTAGTGTTTGTAAGAGACAGTGAGCGTCACTTGAAGTTTTATTATCTTGCCATGTCGATATTCTCTCCAGTGCGTTACAAATTTTAACCAAATTATCACCCTGGAATTGTAAATGACCGTCGTGTCTTTCAACCCATCGTGTCTCGCATATACTTTGAATAGCCGTACCATCAAGCTCTTCTGAGAATACGCTATGGCGTTTTGCAGAAGCGTTAGCAAACGCTACGATTTTTTTCATTGTCCCAGTTGTGTTTCTACACGAAGCGACGTTTGATGATTTGGCCAAGGAGTTATTAAAAACATGATTGCTACAAGGACAACGTTTTGCGTGAATGGCTTTTTTAGATAGTTCCTGAACAGCACCTTTAGCGTCGGATGCCATTACTGAACAGCTGTCAGTTCCTATTCCTACACAAAAAGCTAAATCTATATCAAATTTGTAGCAAAGATTTTCCACGATTTTCGCTAATGCGATTCCTGTTAACCGTAATTCTTTTGTGCCGTGTGAGGTATCTGTTTCTTCAAATTGAAGCATTTCATACGCGTCACAGAAGCATAAAAAATCTTCCTTAATAAATCCATCATTAAAATATCTGAATGATAAACTCATCTGTTCGGTATGAGATATATCTGTAGTTTCGTCAAAAATAATAGCGAAAAACTTAGCTTTTTTCACGTTTTGTAAAATAGTTTTCTGAATCTGTTCTTTACAAATATCGATAAGTTCGTTCTGGACAGTTTTGCTTATGTAAGTCGCTGTAGAACTTGTTGATGATAAATGGCGTTTGAGAACTGAGTCGCCTGCATCTATTCTAAATTTCAACAGAGCTCGAAAATTTCCTTCTGCAGAGGAGACGTCACTATGATCGGTGTTCGTGCTTAAAATCTGGCCATCGTCTCTGTGGCCACGTAATGGTATATTTTGACGACCACACAATATTATAGTTTTTATAATTGGTCGTAAACGATCTCTGTTTTCTGCCACTTGAGCCTTCCTTTGAGTAGAAATCTGGTTAGCAATATCGATCTCAGGTTTATAATAACACGCCAAAAAATTCTTCCCACTTTCAACGGCTACCTTATGATAATGATTGCGTTGATGTTGCAGTAATAACCCGCCTTCGCCTAGTAAGTTGTTAAAGGCTTTCAATGGTTTTGTCACAAGACGTCCAGGGTTCGATCTAACGAAATCAGTAGCAGATTGAGTGATAAATAAGGCACAATATTTGCAATAGAGTCCCTGATCTTTATGTGACAGCACAAGCCAATGGAATTTTTCAAGATGTGATTTTTTGACATATTTTCTGTAGGTTTTTCCGTGTTTTTGCAAAACTTGGTGCGGAAAGTCATAGTTAGGTGAAGGCACCCAATGTTTTTCTAGTAGTGCAGCTTTAGTTGCATCAGGTAATTCATGCATGTTTTTTTTAGAAATATAGTTTCCAATATCTGAAGCAAATTCAGAGTTCAAGGACAAGCCGCCACTAGGTATAGATGATGATGATGATGCAGTTAAAGCTATAGACGTATACTGATCAGAAGTAGAAGCAATATCTATATTATCAATTACTTGGGAGTCAATATCAATTTCACCACCAGTTGTCAATACCCCCGCTCCAATCTCAACCCTGGGCTTTTTAAAAAAATATGTATTAATCTTTCGCATTGAAGCAGTATTATGACTCCGCTTAGAGCCACTTGTGCCACCACCATCACCCTTCTCCTCTACAATAATACCCTCAACCTCATCTTCCTGTGAATCAAACAATGCAGGTAAAAGTCAAAACAACATGCAATGCACAAGCCAGCTTTTCAAAAATCTTAAGAATTGATGGGAGGTGAGAAAGGTTTTTGAATTTATTTTAGGTTAGGTAAAATTTAGGTTAGCTGTAGGGCTGTGACTTATGTAATAGGTGCCTACCTTAATAGATTCAGTATATACCTACCTGAACTGAATCTATTTTCTGATCTGTTACTTACTATTAGTTTCCATATTTTGTTGTGTATAATTAACATATGCAATTATATATAGGTATAAGGCATTACATAAATCACAGAGAAGAAAAACACAAAAAAAAATCAATCCAATTAAAAGAGAAAAGAAAATCGGAATATTCAGTTGAGATGAAATGCCCTGAAAACTCCCCCCATAAATAAGTACCTGGTAATTTATTTACTGGGCTATTATAATTAAATATTATAACAAAACCAATTCGACAAACTCTATACTCAGATGCTCATAATTAGGGAATGCAATCTCGAGGCGAGATCGCAAATTCGAGATCTCGCGAGATTAGAAATGTCAATCCGGGAGATCTCGGGAATTTCGAGATCTCGGCTGAAATTTTAAAAAATACCGTTTTTCTTAAGTAAGTAAAACGCAAAGAAAACAGCTTAGTTTTCTTTATTACGGGAGTAAGATACAGAACGAATTGGAAAATAAAACCCTCATTTATTTAGTAATCATTTACCATTAATAATAATTAAGCCATTATTGAACATACGAATCACAATTAAGTTTTAGAAATTAAAATTACCAGTTGTTCAAGCGCATAAAATATTATACGCGGCATAAGCGCCTAATCTTTCATTAATAGCAACGCATTCATGTCGAGATTGTCGTAACACTAATTGTATAAGGAAATTGGAATTCTCTTCACTTGTCATTCTGTCGCCACGCGGTCGACACCAAAAATAAACGTTCAAGTTCTATATTATAAAACCAAGTTTTATTTGCCACCTATATGTAAGCAAAAACATATTTTGGTGGCCCATGAGGGGAAACTAAAAGAAGAACCAAGAAATAATATTAAATTTTGAAGACGGCGAATGTTCTACAAAGTCGCCGAGCTAAGTTGCAAATTCTAAATCCAAGGGAAAGGAAGCTAACTGTATCAAGAAATATCAGAATAATTCTACTAGCGAGCAGTGATATTAGCTAAAAATCACATCGCCAGGAGCAGTTCTACGAAAGATAAGTGTCCTTTCCTTTGTCCATACTAAATCCATTCATCCAATTATTTCCATCTTTTTATCCGATTTTTACAAAAAGAAATTATAAAATAATAATAGTTTCACGAATAATATCATTATTAATTCATTTATTTGTGCAAATAAGGTCAATTAATCGCTTTTATAGTCTAAATTAAGCGATTTTTCACGAATTTAAGGTCATAATTATCTACCCTCCTTATAAAATAAAATCAATTATTAGTGTATAAAAAATTGAAATAAGTACTAAATCATTAATTAACATCAAGTTACTAAGTATTTGTGCCTTTGTATAAGTCTGAGAATTAATTTTCTTTCTTTTTTCAAATTCAAATTAGTAAAAGAAATCTCTTTAAGAAATAAAAAAAATCCTAAAGTCTAATCACATAGCATAAACTAAACATTCTTTGCAATATTCATCATTTATTCTCAAGCAAGCAAGTACAAATCATGTTTGTAATTGTAAAACTTAATCAATAATTGTAATATTTTGTAAATTAATAAATTAGTGTCAGATTTGACAACTTGCCGAATTAGTATTTATTTTAAAGGCAAATCACTGGTCGTTAAAGATTGGCATTATTATGCTTAATATTTACATATATTTGCCGGAAATTTCAGGTTTTATACAATTCAAGTATACAAGTATTACGTCGCCGCAGCTGTTAATTGTGACGGGTGGTGTAAAATAACGGATCTGGCGCCTGGGTGTTGTCATCGAAGTGAGGAACGTGAGCCATACACTTTATTATTTATTCTATGTTAATCAGCTTGCACTGAGTGAATTTGAAATTTTTATTTTCAAATTATTTGCATATTATTGATAACGATGCCTGACGAAACGGTTTCAAATCAAAGCACTCTTGCACTAAAGGCGTTAAGAGAATTAATTGTCAAACGTAGTTCTATTAAGGGACAGATAACAAAATTCAAAAATTATCTACTTAAATTAACACAAGAATCAGAGTTAACTAGCGTGCAATTAGCTGAGCTGTCTTTGAGACTGTCTCGTTTCGAGTCGTTGTCAGTCAAGTTTGATGACTTGCAGAGTCAGATCGAGGTTATAAATTCTCAAAATATTTCAAGCGAGCTTGATGAACGGGATGACTTTGAACAAGACTTTATTTCGGCTATTGTATCCGCAAAAAACTTAGTTGACAACAATTCCAAGGCTTGTTCAAGCCATGACGACACTATTTGTCATCGCGATCATCAAGATTCCGGATTGAAGTTACCGCAAATACAAATTGCAAAATTTGACGGCGCATACTTTCGTTGGTTGGAGTTCCGTGACACATTTGAAAATTTGATTCATAACAATGATCGTTTGACACCAATTCAAAAATTTCATTATCTAATTTCTTATTTGACGGGAGAAGCGGCAAGGATTATTTCAAATTTAAAGGTTTCTTCAGTAAATTACGATCAAGCATGGAGTCTTCTTTGCAACCGCTATAATAATAAAAGAGTTTTGATAAACCATCATCTTAATTCCTTATTTAGTATAAGGCCGCTTCCACGTGAATCAGAAAAATCGTTGCGTTATTTAGTGGATCATGTCACAATGAATTTGCGTGCGCTATCTAGCTTGGACCAGCCAACGGACAAGTGGGATATACTCATAATATATATTCTAACTTCAAAGTTGGACAGTCTTACCTTGACCAAATGGGAAGAGTATCGCAACAATCTTGATGCGGACGTCCCAACTTTGTCACAATTTTATAAATTTATAATAGATCGTGCCGATGTTCTGGAATCTATAAACCGTAATAAGCATGATATCAACCCCACAAGAATGGCTCCAACATTTTCTCGCAATTATCCAATATCACATAATCAAAAACAAGATCACGTCACCAAATCATTTGCTAGTGTGCATAGTAAGCAAGGTAATCACAAGTCTCGCATATCGTTTTCGTGCATTATATGTAATGGAAATCACAAGATTTATGATTGTAATATATTTAAGGCAAAGAGCATCGAGGATAGGTTAGCAGAAGTGGCAAAATATAAATTATGTAGTAATTGTTTAAGGCAAGGACATCCTGTGAGCGAATGTCGCATGGGGCCTTGTCGTGACTGCAACAAAAGACACAACAGTCTACTGCACAAAGATAGCGCAGTAAATAATTCGGAGGGACACGCTGATGTAGCTGTAAATTTTTCTAAAGAAGTTTCAGCGCACGTTATTTTATCTACTGCCATAATAAAGGTAACCAACCCTAAAACTAAAAAATATGAAACGGTACGCGCATTATTAGATTGCGGCAGCCAATCATCATTTGTAAGTAAATCATTATGCGATAAATTGTTGCTTACGTCAAACACAATTGATACCCTAAAGATCATTGGTATAGGCAACAATGGGGCTAATGTAATTAATGAAAGTTGTAATATCCAAATATCATCATTAAATACTCATTTCAATGTGGTGCTTTCCTGTTATGTATTACAAGACTTAACCGGATATTTGCCAAAAACACCAATTGACATACAGGCGATACGTTTACCTAAAGATATTAAATTGGCGGATCCCACATTTTATCAGCCGGCTAAGGTTGACGTCTTAATAGGTGCAGACGTTTTTTGGGATATATTAGGCAATGAACAGCGTTCTCTTGGTAGCAATAAGCCAAAATTAAGGAGCTCTAAGCTTGGCTGGTTAATTTCTGGTCCCATGGGATCACTTGATTCTAAAGCAAATAATGTCACCCACTGTAATCATGTTTCGGTTACAGATGAACAAGAAAATATAAACGCTATGCTTACAAAATTTTGGAATATAGAAAATGTTCCTAGCAAAAAAAATTTAAGCAATAATGACAAGTATTGTGAAAGACATTTTTTAACCAATACAACTAGAGACGAATTCGGTAGGTTTTCAGTGAAATTGCCGCTAATCGATACACCGGATTGTTTAGGTGATACATACAAAATGGCAAAAAGGCGTTTTTTAAATTTGGAAAAAAGGTTTCGAAAAAATCCTAAGTTAAAACTGGAATATGCAAAATTCATTCAAGAATACGGTGATTTAGGTCATCTTTCACAATCTTCAGTTGATATTCCGTCCGATAAATCGTATTTCTTATGCCATCACGCTGTGTACAAAGAAGACAGCGAATCCACTAAGTTAAGGGTAGTGTTTGATGGCTCTGCTCCTTCGTCTTCCGGCTACTCATTAAACGATATCCTTATGGTAGGGCCTAACGTCCAAGATTCTCTTTTCTCCATTTTGTTACGCGCAAGACAATATAAATTCTTGTTAACCGGGGACATTGAAAAAATGTACCGACAGGTAAGTGTCAATTCCGAGGATCGTGATTTGCAACTAATACTGTGGAGAGAAGATGAGTCCCAGCCCATTCGTACATTAAAATTGAATACTCTCACTTATGGCACCGCAAGTGCGAGCTATTTAAGTACACGATGTCTCATGCAATTGGGGGATAAGCAGGACAATAAAGAAATTCAACTCATCATACAAAAAGATTTCTACGTCGATGACTTGATTACTGGGGCAAATAATAAGGAAATGCTGCTTTTTATATTAAATTCTGTTAAAAAGACATTATCCGAGGGTTGTTTTAACTTAAGGAAATTAAAAAGTAACTTGCCTACAATTTTTGATGAAACAAATTTAAACGCTCATGGTGATTTAATAATCAGCGAATCAACCAACACTCTCGGCCTTGGGTGGACACCATCCACTGACACCTTTCATTTTCCAGTAAAAGGTTATTTTTATGATAATGAGGCACAAGCGACCATAACAAAAAGGACAATAATGTCTAAATCTTTCAGATTATTCGATCCCCTGGGATTGTTAAGTCCAGTTGTGGTGCAACCCAAAATTTTATTACAAAAACTTTGGCAATTAAAAATTGATTGGGATGAACCTGTACCCCATGATATTAAGGATAGCTGGAATAAATTTGCCAGCAAATTGGATTGCTTAAAGAAATTACATGTTCCAAGATTAGTATTATGTGATTCAGCAAAACTTATAGAGTTACATTCATTCAGCGATGCCTCACAGTGCGCATATGGTGCATGCATTTATATGAGGTCACTTTGTAACAATAATGAGGTTACAGTCAAGTTACTGTGTGCTAAATCTAAAGTGGCACCTTTGAAGCCAACAACAATTCCACGTCTGGAACTATGCGCTGCGTTGCTGGCGGCAGAACTATCCAAATCTGTTTTAGATGCGCTTAGGTTTAAACCCGATAAAATCACGCACTGGGTCGACTCAACAATAGTGCTCAGTTGGATAAAGAGTGATTTATCGAAACTCAAATCTTTTGTAGCTAATCGTATAAGTGAGATCGTAGATACAACGGATGCGGCAGCGTGGCGTTACGTTCCCACAGAATTGAACCCTGCTGATCTAATATCTAGGGGCGTACAAGCCAATGATTTGGTTTCTACAAATTTGTGGTGGTTAGGGCCTGCGTTTTTGCTCAAACCTGAATCCGAATGGCCAGTATTAGCACTCAGCAAATGTGAAGGTTTACCGGAAGTTAAATCAAATACAGCTGTAACGTTTGCAGTGGAACCTGTAATAGATTTCGAAAGATTTTCACAATTCAATAGACTTCAAAGGGCATTTGCTTATTGTAAAAGGTTTATACATAATTTAAAAAACCCAAAGCACCGACGTGTTGGAATTTTAACAGCTGAGGAAATAAGCGAGTCATTTGATAATCTATGTATCATTGCACAGGCTCAATCTTTTTCTACTGAACATGAATTATTAACTAAAAATAAACCGTTATCAGCTAAATCTCGGATTTTATCATTGTCACCTTTCCTGGACGAGCAAGGTGTCATTAAAGTGGGGGGAAGGCTCGATGCATCTAATTATACATATGAAAAAAGGCATCCCATCCTTCTACATGCGAATCATCGCCTAACAAAACTGTATTTTGAATGGGAACATTTAAAAAATATGCATGCAGGCCCGCAGCTATTATTAGCGATAGTGAGGGATAGAATTTGGCCAATTAATGGGAGACATCTGGCTAGAAGTATTGTTTTTAATTGTAAGCGCTGTAAACGTGTGCGCGGCAAAACTCTGTGCCCAAAAATGGGCGATTTACCTTCTAATAGAATAAATCCAGACTTCCCGTTCTTGTCGGTTGGCTTGGACTTTGCGGGACCATTTTACACTGTTAACAGGAAAGGACGGGGCAGTCGTTTAGTTAAGTCTTATTTATGTTTATTTGTTTGTTTACGCTACAAATGCGTTCACTTGGAAGCGGTGAGTGATTTGTCAAAGGATGCGTTTATCATGACTTTTAGAAGATTTGTGTCACGAAGAGGAAAACCAATCGAAGTATTATGCGATAACGGTCGCAATTTTGTGGCCGCGGCTAAGGATATAGAAACTTTTTTAAAGGCAAACATTGAACCGCTGACTGATTTTGCAAGTCAGCAAGCTATACAGTTTAAATTCATTCCTACCTACACACCTCACTTCGGTGGCATATGGGAGGCAGGAGTAAAATCGGCAAAGTACCATGTTAGGCGCGTTGTTGGTAATAGTCATCTTACATTCGAAGAACTATCGACATTGTTTGCACAAGTCGAATCAATCTTGAACAGCAGACCGTTATATCCTTTATCCTGTAGTCCTAATGATTTCCTAGCATTATCTCCTGGTCATTTTTTAATTGGACGACCATTAACTGCGTTACCTGCGCCTGCTCTGGAAGAATACAATGAAGGCAGCCTAAATCGTTATGCTCGGCTTGAAAAAATAAGACAGCACTTCTGGCAGAGATGGCAGACCGAATATGTTGCTGAACTGCAGCAGAGAACAAAATGGAAAGGTAATATGGACAAAATAAACATCGGTGATTTAGTACTCCTAAAAGAAGACAACACGCGTCCTCTGTGTTGGCGGCTTGGACGCATTGTGCGGTTATTCCCGGGGCCTGATGGAGTTTCAAGAGTTGCAGATGTTAATACCATCCGAGGCTGTGAACGAAGATCCCTTGTTCGACTTTGCCCTCTTCTTTCTGCAAGTACTTAAACGGTTGAAAGTTACCTTTCAACGAGGCCGGAAGATGTTCAAGCGCATAAAATATTATACGCGGCATAAGCGCCTAATCTTTCATTAATAGCAACGCATTCATGTCGAGATTGTCGTAACACTAATTGTATAAGGAAATTGGAATTCTCTTCACTTGTCATTCTGTCGCCACGCGGTCGACACCAAAAATAAACGTTCAAGTTCTATATTATAAAACCAAGTTTTATTTGCCACCTATATGTAAGCAAAAACACCAGTCTTTGGATTATAAAGATATAAAAATTAACAACATCTCTCACGGTAAAGAATTTTAACAAAAAAATAGACTCTTTATTGCGCAGTAAACCGTTCTTATTTTTCATTTAAGAGCATGGATCATAAATGTAGTAAACAGTAACTACTGATCAGTAGACTTAAATTGAATGAATCTATGTTAGAGTACAAAAATAATAAATATAAAAGAAACAAGTCTTATGAATGGTTTTAGAAATAACTCCTTATAGAACAGATAGTGCTTAATGTGCTGTCAGACATACGACACCGTATGTCTGTGACCAAGTGCCCAGCTGCCGAAAATGCCCTCTCAGACTCCACGCTGGTTGGTACCGGCGTGAGTAAGCTGTTGAAAGCAAACTCCAAAAATTTGCCTCTTATTCCTCCACACTCATAGAGATCCATCTCTTTTTTAAAAAGCGACTACAGCCTATCTATAGTGGTAGTATTATGAGTCATAATATGGAACAAGTTTTACTATGCCGTCAACCCCGAATACGCGAAAAAAAATCAGCTGTTCCATACGTTTGGGCGATGTAGGTATTGAAGTTTTGTTTGGATATTTTCAAGTACCTAGGGTTTGCCGGATTGGTTTTGTAACAACGTATATAATATATAAGAATTTAGATGCATATCTGCAAAAGTAGATGCAGGAATTAATTTAATAGATAGATACTTAGTTATCTATTAGTAAACGCTAAAAAAACCTCCCCAACCAAGAAAACAAACTTTTTCGTACCCACAGCCAGCCACACACAAAAAATCAATATACAATGCAATAAATTACATTCTTTGTTACTTCTTTTTACTATAAAACAAAGTTACAAATAATGAAACATAGCGTAAGGCTTTGCAGTAGAATAGAAATCGTGGCAAAACCAAGAGTGCACACCCCTATGGCCGTTATTTCTACTACGGAATTTTCAACGAATAAAAACATTATGGGATAACAGGATCATTAGTCGAAAAATTAACATATGTAGCAACCATAGAAATGTGTCTCTTCAGTCTTGTTACGATTTGTAATTTATCCAATTTCATATTCATATATATGACACTTTCTTTTAATAACATTACACTTGAATCTGCTTTAAATTTATAAGACAAGCGATTTTTATTTCTTAGTATAATCACTCACAAATAAAGATTATAACAATGATTTATCATATGATAATGCGTTATCACCTTTTTCTCTAACAAACTTTTATATCATTACATTAGAAAATAACCTAACCAAATTAAAACAAATTCCGAGTAGATATTATGAAGCGTCAATCTTTAATTGACATAAGCAATCTCAGGGAATTGACTGTCACATTTTTCGATTATTTCATTGATTAATAAAACTTCATAACAAGTATCGTTAGATCACAATTTCTAATAATTTTAAAATCCAGTTTTTGGGTTATGCTATTATTGAATTGACGTTTTTAACGGCTGTCGGTAAATATTACAATGATTTACATTCGAACTGATAGAGGGCAGCAGTGCAAGATTCCACGCCTAATATATATATTTATGTACGTTTAGATGATTCCATGTAAAAAAGTTGTCAATTTCGTCTAAAAATTAAATAATTACATTGAAACGAGTGAAGTAGTGATATCCATCTTCGAACTTAGCCGAGAAATATGGATTGTGAATATTTTGGATACACGATCAAGTTGATAAACCCTCAACTTCGTTCATAAATCGCGTTACAAGCAAGTGAAGATTTTCGAATAGCCCTTTTTTTTATTTAATTAATTGTTTTCTAAGGAATAACCGGTCGAAAAAAATTAATTCACAGTGAAATTGGAAAGCCACACCCTTCCCATTAACAAAGATGTATGGATATTAACATTTTAAGGTGACAGAATGACAGAAAAAAAATCTTTTTTGTTGTCAAAACTGCTCTGGAAAATATTCTGATAATAAGGCACACCCCGCGGGGTGTGCAATAATTTCATTAAAATAACTTACCATGATACAACAATATATATTATGTTCAAAAAATAATCAAAGTAATTTACTCTTTATAAGTAATCTTTTTTAGGTTATGCTAGGTTGCTTACGTTTCACAGCACAAACAAAAGTAGGTACTAAGTAAAGTCGGCCAGCGCCAGTTAAGTAGCGCCACGCACCCCTTGCTACGCGGCTCGGAAGTTTTGGCGGCACGGCAATAAGTTGTCAAAAATGTGACATAAGCCATAACATGTCAGCGTATCGTCTATGGCTCTTTGCTGCGTTCCGAATCACGCACGTATCACGCACGCATACGATTGATTGTGTTTTTTAAATTTTAATAAGGCATATCGTTTATTATCATCAGTCTATCGATATCAATAGTCCATAAAAGTTTGACGTTACAAGTCTATTAAGGTTGTGGGCATGCCCATCGTGCCCACAACGGTGGATCCGCCCTTGATATCAAAGGTGATTCAAAATTTATTCTTGAATGAAATGTATCTTTTATAAAATTATTTACTTGTAATCATACAAAGTATAGGTACAAAGAAACAGAATGCATTTTTATTATTTAACTTTTAACTTAATTTTTTTTTGTATGTACCTATGAAATCCCAGGCCTATGGTATGATAATGTAATTTGATCAATTTAATAGAATTAAAAACATATTAATATGTATATCCAATAAAAATAATATATCTCTATAGGCAATGAGTTTTAAATAGGTATTTGGAATCAATAGTAATTTAATTGGCAATTTTTTTATTTCTTAATGTATTTGGAATTAATAATGTAATGGGCAAAATTTTTGTATTTTTTTATAATGTATTGTTTTCTCCCTAAACTTATGTCGATAAGTATAGTGTGATGGAACATTTTTTTATAGTTAGGAACATTGTATAATAATATTTGGTCTTATTTTGTTTATGGCATATTTATAGTTATGTAAAGTATTGTGTGATTATTATTTTTTTTATAAAAAGGGGATTGTAAGGTATTCGTATAATTGTTATTATGTGGGTAGGAAGGCATGATGAATAAAACCAGTCTATACTCGATCCTGTGGTTTGATTGACGTCCTTACATTATGGTTGCACTGCTAATCAAGTAAGAAAAGTAGCTTTCGAATATGCTAAAAAATTTCATTTAAATCACAATTTTTATCAGTCTTCAAAAATAGCTAGACGGGATCGGTTGCATGCATTTATGACTAGTCATAACATTTCTATTAAGAAACCGGAGGCGACCAGCATAAACACAATAACAGCTTTTAATAAAATCGAAATAAGCCTGTTCTTTGAGCTACTTGGCCAGCTGATGGAAAACGTTTTGTTAGTGAACTGTTTTGGCTATTTACAATTGCCTTGCAAATTACAACTTAATTACAAAGAATTGTAACTTAATTTTGAGTTTTTAGCCACTTTTCACACTGTCTTTTACTTACACTGTTTGCCAAATGTTTATTTGAGGTACAATTTTTCATAAAATCAAAAGAAAACACTTTCACGATATATTTGAATATTAATTAACAACTTGCACGCTTTTAACACTTTTTAATAATACTTTAACTATTTATTATTGTTGAAAATACGGGAGCAAACATTTACTACGGTGACTACCTACAACAACTCTTTTCGTTTTAAAAATAATTATTATCAAAGAATACCGTCGGTTTATTGATTTGCACTGATTTGCGCTAAGCGGTGCACCTACTTGTATTCAAACAATAGCAGGTAAAAATAGAAAGAGATAGATGAATGAAAGCCGAGAGAGCAAGATAGTGAATTGTTTTTTGAATGACATTTTGTTTCTCGTTCTCGTGAAGGAAACCGCAAAACGAGAACGCGATAGTTTCAGCGTTTTTCTAATAAACAGTTCATCTTGTAACGTAAACTAACTTGCACGTTAAGTACGCTCATATTTTTTTTTCCTTGTCATGACTTCTATGATAGATTAATTGTCTGCTCGCGAAGTAGCTGACATTAATTTTATTTACGGGTTTTGCGATGGCAATGCTCGCGCCGCTGCTCGAGACTATCATCAGCGATTCCCGACAAGACCTGCTGTTGACCACAGGGTTTTCATAGCAATACATGGAGAATTTAGTGAAAATGGACTTCCTCGAACACGTCGTGAACGTGTTTTGTGGACCGACGAGGCAAACTTTAACCGGAGTGGAGTTACAAATTTGACGCAACCTATACTTGTGGATGCCGCAAGAAGAAAATCCGTTAGCAGTTCGGCCAGCATCCATTAAAGTCGAATTTTCGATAAACGTTTGGGCTGGAATGATAGGAGATTATTTAATCGGCCCCTTTATCCATCCGTCACGGTTGACAGGCCCAGCTTACATATAAATTTTTTACAAGAAGAGCTACCTGATCTGATGAGTGATGTGGATTTACAAACGAGGAGGAGGATGTGGTTTCAACATGACGGCGCTCCAGCTCACTTCAGCACAATCGTGCGAGATTTTTTTTTTTCCTTTATTTGTGGCAGCAAACAGTCATACATTATAACGTAGCTCTTAACAAACATAAATATATCTAAAAATCTACAGCGCCAGCAACTATGAAACTCTTTCATAGTTGCTGGCGCTGTAGTGTTCCTCTTCCCTCTCGGACCGCGTACAGAGCGAACGTGTTTACTAGCCCGTATTAAGTTAAATATTAAATTTAAATTCTCACCAAATAAATTCAGTGCATAAAATAGGAGAGCAGAGTCCACTAGGACGTCTCGCCATTCAGCTACATAGCGCAGTACCTGCTGTCGCGGACTGACACTCCGCCCACAAACCGGAACAAGGAACGTATATACACGTGAGCACAGTAAATACAGAACAGAAGTTTTCTAAGGCCGCCCGCCGAGTTATTAGCCTACTCTTGCGTTGATCCCCAGGGTTGTCACTTTTACTTTTAGTTAATATTTTCGAATAAGCAGCACTTGATCTAAAGAACAATGGCGAACTCCCATACATCATTTTCTTTCACCTAAAATTTATGCGTCTTTAGGTTAAAAAATACTAAAATGATCAACTATTAATTCCCGAAACTGCATGTCTTAGAATATTTTATTTAAGAGGCCAGGAAAAAAAGATTTTAAGCTTCGAAGTTTTTAAGATTAAGTTACGGTAGTGTTGTCACAAAATCGATTATATCAATCGATAACATTCACTCTGTTTAATAAATAAATAGATATTATCCAGACCAACGTGTTTGAAAATGTATCCATTATAATCTGTTATATATGTAGGTAATTAGGTATGCAATGTTGTTGAAATTAATAGGTACCTATCGTTTAAGTCGCTGCTGAAGTGTTACCTACTATCGATTAAATTCGATTTTATCGCCGTAATCGATATATCCACACAATTAAGGTAACCTTTTTCTTTTCAATTCAATCAACGTCTGTTAGTATATCAACATATTTAACCACATTAGTAGCAATGCTATCGTTACTAATAGGTCGCTTAAAATCGAGTGCATGCCATCTTATTTCTGCCAGTTGGTAGCTACTTAAATAATAAGTAGAATTATAATATACTCATTAAGTAGGTGAGTATGTTGCACCTGTTTCACGATAGAAAAAAAATAGCAGTGTTGCTATAACAATGTTGCAATAAAAGAAGAAAACACTTCATATTTCTTAATATCAGTAGGTACTTGATTTATTTTTAAATAACACAAAGTATAGTATAGATAAAGATTGTATTAGTAAACAATTAAATGAACTTATCAGGATATCATGAAACCGTTTTTTACATAACTCGAACAAACATAATAAAATGGCAACACGAAAGAAAATGGTACCTAGCGGAATTTCGATGTTTAATTTAACAATCAATGATATGTCCCAATAAGCAGTGTTTTTTATTGTGGCTCTTACTAGTTATAAGCTTTTGATGTAAAAATGTAGAAAATTATTTAATTTTGTTCTGTAGAAAGAATATTTCAAGACGCTCAAAAATATCTCAAAGAATATTTCGCCATTGTTCTTTATGTAATAAAAAGCATATTATGATTGAACATTTTATCAGTTTATAAATTTAGTAAAAATAAAAAGCCTTTATTCACATAACATTTATTATATTAAGTTACAAATTTGATACCGAGAAAATTTTTCTCCGGTTTCTGCACGTCCGGAACGATTTATTATTATTTCTTAATGTAAAGTAAATTCTCATTGACGATCGCGAGCGGTCATGTGACGTACGCGCATGCTCACAGTCGCGCGGCACAGCCCAGGGTATACAATCTTCTAAGTAACACATTGGAAATTAATTCCATATAAACCCGTTAAATAGAATGGTTCATAACTAGCTTTGGTGTGCAGGTTATATAGTGATTTTTAATTTAGAAGAATTATAATAGTATTTTTCCAAAACTCCTTTATAGATGACACTACATTAGCAATAATTTACCACGTAGTTAAATAGATGCACGCTAGATGTCGCACTATAGGGTTGGTTTTCTTATAAAACTAATGTTACCAGTTTGATTTTTTTAAATGGATAAATAAATACCGTAAATCAAAATCTATCTGAAATACCTAATTATTACTGTTTTATTATTTAAGCATTTTAATTTAAGATTGGAAATTTAAACTAGTAAAAAAATCGTCTCTGCAATTGCAACACTACATTGCAAATGGCTGCTTCACCTCCGTCGCCTGCGCTGTGTTTGTGTTCCGTTGGTGTTGTTTTGCGTGTTTAATTAGCTTATTATCAGTGATAAAGTGCTTTTTTCTCATAGATCCGTTGAGTTGAGCTTCTGTTCCTCCGGCTGTGTTAATTCAGTGCTTGTACCGATTGTAAGCTTTATAAAGAACTGAGAAAGGACTCTATTTGTGATATTTTCATAATGTCGAACAAAGTTTGCTGTGTTCCTGGATGTTCCAATAACATAGGTACATTTTGTATTTCTGTTTACATTTACTTGTACTTGATGCCTACTTGACATCTTTGTAGTGGCTTTTATTAAATTACTTCACTTATTGGCGTTATGTCTTTACAGAATCACTGGATATTTTACATAAATTTCCAAACCCTTCTAAAGACAAGGAACGTTTTAATACTTGGCTCTATTCTGTTGGTGGTGAAATTCTGAGCCTCAGCAATGACCATATCTTCAAATATCGACGAATATGTCACAGACATTTTTAAGGAGAAATACTGGTGCCGAAATAATTTACTCAGCAACATAGCGGTGCCAACTAAAAACTTGATAGGTTTATAATTTTTTACTAATTTTTTGTTCGATTTCGTTATAATTTATAAGGGTTAACATAATCGTTTCGGTCAGACAAGTTTATTTATTTATTTGGCACGGTAAAACAACTTCTGCAAGTTTATAGAAGTTGATATCCTATTTACACAGTAGTTATAGCTTGCGGAAGTCAACTTCTGGCAGTTTTATTGCTAGTCTAAATCTAGCTTAACTGTAAGCAGTATAGCACGATTTTAATTTATATTTACTTTGTTTATTAATCAATAGGGATTTTAAATTCAGTACTTAAAAGTGCTATTCAGGAATTGTTATAAATATTATTGATTATGTAACATAATTTATGTTAGTACAATGTTTATATATTTTAATTTATTAATTTCAAGTTTGTTATAATATTTTCTGAATCAGCAAATATCCTAGTAGTGCCAAAGTACATTTTAAACATTTTTATTGAACAAAATGTGTTTTTGTGTGTTTCAATGTTATAACATACAACAATTTGTTAATTTAATTTAATGAGGTTTACAATACTTTAATTGCGTTGGAACTTCAAAGATGATTCCCATTAAATAAAATATCTTCACTTTTTTAATTTAACATTTTAATTAAAAATTTATATTTAAGAAAAAATTTGACCGAGTTTAATCCCACCTTATCTATTGTGGGTTTGAATCCCACCAAAGACCTAAAGCTAGACTGAGTTAAATTTTTCGAGTTAAAATTTTGTCCTGAAAATATAGTTTTAAAGCTGGATATTTTAAATAAATAAAATGCATTAAAGCTTGCAGTAAATTATAATTAACTTGACATTGTCCCGCTTTATAATTTTTATTTAGATTGAGATACATGTTGTCTGTGATTTTCAGGATTGTCATTGCCAAAATCCACCCTTATGGAGAGAAGACCTTTAAGATCAATTCAAAATTTGTCAGAACCATCTACATCTAAAGGTAACTTTGCTCTATTGTCATAATTATACTTTATAAATAACAGGCACTATTACTGATGTTTCAATTGTTACACTGGGCATTCAAATTAGATTTTTTATTGTTATGGTTGGGCATCTCTATATTGCAGTGTTTGACCACAGGCTTACCCAAAGATTCCTGGTACTGTCTCCAGGGAACCTATTATACTGTTGTCAAGTTGTTGTGGTTACTGAAGCGTTTTGAGAAGTCTGGCTGACAAAAATATTAACAAAAATAACAATACATACTTCTTAAGTAAAATTTTGTCAAATTTTGG
Source organism: Calamotropha paludella (assembly GCA_927399485.1). Classification (NCBI taxonomy): domain Eukaryota; kingdom Metazoa; phylum Arthropoda; class Insecta; order Lepidoptera; family Crambidae; genus Calamotropha; species Calamotropha paludella. The sequence continues at coordinate 4,976,486 of OV656822.1, forward strand.
TTTCCTTAATTTCGGTGAAATCATGTGGACTAGGGACAAATGTCAAATATTTTATTAAATTTTAATAAACAGTCTAAAGAAATCTTATGCCTGTGCGTGATTTAGAGCTGGAAATAAAAGAACCCTCAGGTATGATTGTGGTCAGATAAATGCTCAAAGCTTCCATAGTAAATTTCAGCCTTTTATTAATGTGTTTTGAATAAATATTCAAGTTCTGTTATGGTAAATATTTACCTGAACTAAATACAAAATTATTTTTTCAGAACTTACATTTCCTCTTCAACTGGAGTCTGTTGACCCACAACCTCGACCCCAAATTGTGAAGAAAGATATTAAAAGAATGCAAGATATTGGTATGTTTTTTTAAAATATATATTAGTATTACAATGTGTGTAATTCATATATTAATACAGAATCAATTGTAATAAAATACAATATTACTTTAATTCTGAAATGCTAATGGAACATGTCTATTTGTGTAGCAGGTGGTTAGATTGCCAAATAAAATATTACAAATATTTTGTTTTTCCAGAACTTGCTTCTGAGACTCCCGCTACAAGTACTGTTGCCCATCAACATTTGGCTCATAGTTCTATGGATGTAGAAAAGAAATATGAACAAGGTAACCGAACTTTCATCATTCTTAATAAAACTAGCACGTCATACCTACACTGTTGTAAACAATGTTTCAATTTAAATCTTCTTGCAGTTTGTCATTCTCACAATAATTAATTCACTGTGTTGCAGTAGTTATCGGTTCTTGCATATTTATTTTATAAGTTTTCATCATTAGAATTAAAAATGTGTGTCAAGTCTTTTTATGCAAGTATTTCATATAAAAGATAAATATAACTTTCCAAAAAAATCTGTGTTGTCAATTATTCACAAACACAAAACATGTTCATATCTGAAATCAGCTGTGCAGTGAACACTATTGAAACATTACATTTCACATAATAAAATATTGATGTCTAAAGAATACTGATTTGTTGCATAAAAATTTGAAAAAGATTTAAAACTGGTTTATTAGCATCATTTTTACTTTTTTGCTGTAATTTGATTCATCTCCATAGTTATTATTGAATTTTTGTTTGCAGGGCATCACAAGACTGAAATAACAGTCAAAGTTGGGTCAAGAAGAAAAGCATCTCAAAAATCTTCTGTTGAGCAAATATTGCATAAAAAACTCATTAAAATTGGAGTAAAATTGAGCAAATGCCGGAGCAAAGTAAATAAACAGGCGGTTAAAATCCGAGCCATGCGTAATATACTGTCACATCCACAGTTTTTGAGCACATTAGAAAATTTACCCAGCACTGCTAAAATTTTAACTTTGCTCCAATTTCGGGAACACGGGAAAGGAATTAAAGGACGACGATTCACTCTCGAAGAAAAGATAATGGCTTTATCCATTTATAAACAGAGTCCAAAGGGATATCGATTTTTTCGTAAAATATTTATTTTGCCATCACCACAAACCTTAGTGAAGTTACTCAATATGGCAGACATTAAGCCAGGCATAAATAAAAAAATAATTGAACAAATAAAGAAGGCAACAGAAAAAATGAAAATTGAAGATCGTCTCTGTGTGTGCATATTTGACGAGATGTCTTTAAAAGCCAATGTCACATATAATGAGAGGAAAGACAGAGTTACTGGGTTTGTAACCGACGGTAAAGTAACACGCCCTGAATTCGCCGATCATGCCCAAGTATTCATGATTAGGTTTAATAAAAAATTATAAACAGCCCATTGCATATAGTTTTTCGCAAGCTGCCACGAAAGGTCCCGAATTGGCAGTCCAATTGAAAGAAATTATATCCAACTTGCAAGAGGCAGGTCTGATAGTGGTCGCAACTGTGTGCGATCAAGGCACAAATAATACTCAGTGTATAAAACTTTTAACACAAGAAATGCAGGCAACATGTTTAAGAAAGGGTGAAGAACCAAGAAACAATGTTTTTTTGGTTAATGATCAAGAGATAATACCTTTGTATGATCCACCTCATTTAATAAAATGTATACGGAATAATTTAATTAGTAAAGACTTAAAATGGGACTCAAAAACAGCAAAATGGTCCCATATATTAAGTTTGCACGGTGAGAACCCTGGGTACAGGGGTATCCGATTGATACCAAAATTAACTGATTTCCATTGCATACCACAAAAGATCCCCAGACAAAAAGTCAAATATGCAACACAGCTTTTTAGCCAAACTGTTGCAACAAATATGGGTTATCTTGCAGGTAAGCCTACAAAACTAGTCAATTTAATTATAATGTTGACTGTTACATATTTATGTATATGTGGCATCACTTTTAGTATTAGTACTTAAAGCCTTAAAACCATATTGAGAATGGGTTATGTTCACTCCTGACTGAACAAGTTGGATTTTTTGTAGTAAAATTTTCCAATGGATATACATATCTTGCATTAAGTGCTTAAATAACAAAAAAATAAAGTAAACAGTATGTCTCATTATTAAAAAAGAATTGGTATAGGTAAAGAACATAGATATTGATAGAAATATTTTTTAATACAAAAATTTAATGAACCCATCGAAAATTGTATTAAAATGTCTTAATGTTCTTTGTATGATGATAATGACAATTAACATAATTTCAAATTTAATATCACCACATTTTATTCCATGTCTATAAACCACCAGCTATTTATTAGCGGATTAATAACGCCTTTGTTTTCAATTTTTTTTTATGAATGACCTGCATAAGGTTTTCACGGTAACGTTGCTTTGAGGTCCTAGGTTCGGTCCCTTTACTTTTCTTTATTGGCTTGGGTGTAAGTGTTGCATTACTACTATCGTTTATAATATCCATAACGCGAGTACTTTAGCTACATAGCTAAACATTGTTTTGACGCCAGAACAATGTATATGATGGTGTCTGATATTATTTTCAATTTTTTTTTTACAGATAAAGGCATTCTACCGTCGGAGTGCAAGGATACCGCCGATATATTGATGTTTTTCGACCGGCTCTTTGACTCAGTTAATGGAAGTTACGGTAAACGCAAACTACATGGAAAACCGTTGTTAGGGCCGGTCACTCAGACCTCAATACACCACAAAGTATGGGATGAGTCAAAAAAATTGTTAAAAAAATTAAATTTGTAAATCCCAGTTCACTAAAGGCGGAATATGTTCCAACACTAAAAAATTGGGTATGGACATTAGAAGGCATGCAGTTGCTAGTGAAAAAAATGTATAGGAAATATGAAATTAACTCCATTTGGTTACGGCATCTAAATCAGGACCCAATAGAAAACTTCTTTGGGTCCATTAGAAGCCATGGATGCCGTAACATCAACCCATCTATTGATCATTTTGAATCAGCCTTTACAACTCTATTAGTTAATAGTCTTTCTAATGTTCATGCCCCAGGAGCTAACTGCGAAAGCGATAATTGCGCAGCAATGCTTAGCAATATCATCATCACTAAGAGTGAATGCAAAGACCAGGGTAGTGAATTGGAAAATATTCCAGATATTAATTTTATACCCCTTGAAGACAAAAATGATCCACGTATAATTGGAGGACTACAATATGTATGTGGCTACTTTTTGAAAAATGCAAAAAAGAACGTCTTCAAGGGGTGTCGCTTATGTAAAAATGATTTATTCAATGAAAATGAATTGGAATATATTAAATATAGGGAATACGCCAATAAAAAATGGCTTTGCACTCCATCTCTTCCTCTCTTAAACTGCATTTCAAATCTGCAAGATACATATTATGTAATAATAAAAGAACATTTTGAAAAACATAATCTTGGAGAGTTAATTAAAACGATTATTCTAATGTTAATAGAGTTTGACTTCATAACTTGTGAGACTCATAAAGAAGATATTATAAATTTTATTTTAAAAATATCTTGCCGATTTTTTATTTATAATTATTGTAAAGAAATCAATAAAATATTAAATAACAAGAGAGATAGTGATGATGAAAATGATTTGTTTAAAATTAAGGCCAGAAAATATTCTCTCAAATGTTTTAAAAGAAAAAAATAAATAAAACTTAATTAATAAAATGTGTTTTATTAATACATCCTTTAATAAAAAGGCATATATTTCAAATTAACACATGTGTACGATAATACATACTGCACATGTGTTAAAATTTGGAATATATGCTAAAATAAAAAGTCTAAAGTGAGGTCCTATACAAACATGTAGGTATCGTAAAGTTGCCAAAACACCTAGTCGGAGGGCGACTCTGTCGTTTCCACTTTTGACGGCTGAGATAAGTCTCTATTCCCTATATAAAGTACTCTTTGGCACAGCCCGTACTGCCGCCACCTTATTCCCGCATATATTATGCTAACGTGTGCGTGAAATCGCGTGCCGACACGGCGCGCGGCGCGCATGCACACATTCAAACCGAGAGCGGCACGTTTGTATGAAGATATTTTACTGTTCTTTACTGTGACGTGAGTGCTATTTGCCTCTTTCACACTGCAACGCATCTAACCGCGCGCACAGCTGAGCTTCTGAGCTTAGCGGCGACCTTGCGTCTCGCTACCTATCCCGCTCTAATAGCAAAGCGCCTGCTTGCGCCCACGCGCCGCTGCTTAACTTGACACTCTTGTACACTTATACGAGCCTAGTACAATGAGTCACGAGGCCGACATGTCTGTCTGTGACGTAGAAGATAGCTGCGCTGCCTCGCCCGCGCTAGTAACCCCGCCGCAGTACGTTTATTCGCGCCCTAAAGCTATTACAAAGGACGATTTTGATTCATTTAAAAATGAAATCAGAAACATAATTACCTCTTATGGACTGCGCAAAAACAGGAAACTAAGGAAGTTACTACAACTTTATTAGAAATCAAAAATTCAAACTCAAACATTGAAAGTGCCTTATGCTTATTATCATCACAGTATGAAGAATTAAACAGCAAAATATTACAATTAGAAACAAAATGTAAGGAGAGAAACGAGAACATTAATTTATTAGAGGAAAAAATTGAAACTTTACAAATTAGCTACCGTAAACCAAATTTTGAAATTAAAAATGTACCCAGGAAACAGGGTGAAACAAGGGGAGACTTGGTGGAAATGGTCTTATGCTTATCGTCTACGATTGGGGGAGACCTACAAAAATCGGACATTAAAGACATTTATCGCGTTCGTGGCAAAAAAGAACAGCACAACACACCCATTGTGGTTGAGACTTCGTCTGCATTAATGAAATCGGATATACTGCGATTAAGTAAAACCTTTAATGTCAAAACAAAAGAAAAACTGTGTGCTAAGCACTTAGGGTTCCGCACATCTGAGAACACCCCGGTATTCATCTCCGAGCAGAGAACCGCAAAGGGAGCGCGACTTCACTACCTAGCCAGGGATCTGGCCAAGTCAGCTCAATACAAATTTTGCTGGACTGCTTATGGAAAGGTTTATTTAAGAAAAACTGATAATTCACAGATTATATGCATAAAGTCTGAAGACCAGGTTCACCAGCTGCTGCTTGACAAATGACTATACTATGTGAATGTCACTATGTACAAATACTGGTTTAAATGGCGAGGTCTAGAAAACAGTATGTTGTTAACAATTATTTTAATTTTAAAAAACATATATTTCGATGTAATTTTTTATAAATATTTTTTGTTTAGCATGTTTCCAGCCAGCCTGATAAAAATTGTTACTAATGTTAGGCAATAATTAAATAAACTTAAGATTCCTATTAGATTACACTATAAAACTCAACTTTTAATACATTGGATGATTACTCTCACACTAAACTACAAAAACACATATACGGTAATAACCCAAAATGTTAGAAGTATATATCAAAATTTTAATGATTTTCTGTTGACTACATCTCAATTAAATTTTGACCCGACTGTAATAGTTTTAACCGAATGCTGGTTATGTGATTATAAACCGGTACCACCTCTACCAAACTATAAGATGTACTTGTCAACAAATCACATAAATAAAAGTGGTGGGGTGGTTGTTTATGTTAGAGATTACGTAATGGCCAATGTTAGGGAATTAGACCTACTAGATGCATCGTGCTTAAAAATTCAAATTGAGGAAAAAACCATCCTAGCAATATATCGTTCTCCTTCTATCGCAGACAAGCGGGTTTATTGGTTCACTAAATGATCACTTGGAAAGTATCTCCACGTGTGGCTCTGTACTTATTGTTGGGGACAAAAACATAAATATTATTGCTAAGGAAAGTGAACAGAGTTTCGAACGCAGAAACAGAAATAATTATTTAGAAATGCTTGCTGGACATAACATAATGCCAGGTCATAACTTACCAACCAGAGAAAATAATTGTTTAGATCATATTATGATCAAAATAGAAAAATCCAAAATGGCAGCGCAAGTCGCCGTTCTAAATACATCTGTCACTGACCACACGATGGTCCTTTTACATTTAAATAGCATTACCAGTTATGCCACACTAAAAAAATGTAGTAAAACTAAACAAGTTACCAATTTTGAGGATGCATGTGAAAGTCTGGTCAATAAAAACCTGACCGAGTTGTTGTCTGCAGGGACCCGGAGCTGGTGGTTCAGGGACTCATTAATAAAATTACATTGGCAGTAAAGGAAAACAGTAAAACAGTTAAAATACCTAAAAATGAGCGAGCTTTAAAACCTTGGATTACCCCTGGAGTCCTTCGCTGCATACGACACAGAAATAAACTCCAATCAAAACTTCGTTCAAATTCGACTGACGTGATTCTACGACTTACCTACAGACGTTATCGTAATTTCTGCAATAACATGATTAAAAAGCTTAAACGCAATTATGAGAGGAAATTGTTGCAAGACTCTGAGGGTGATTCGAAGAAACTCTGGACCAATATAACTGCTATTACAAACCTTAAAAAAACTAAATCAGATAACTTAAAATTATTACACTGCAAATCCTCACAAGTAGATTCCATAAATTTTGTCTATAGATATTTTAGTAACATAGGTAAGGAACTCGCCGATGCTATTCCACAGTCACGCGGTGTTCTGTCAAGTGTAACCCCTTTGGGAATGCCTAGTGCCTCCTCTTTTGTTCTTTTCGAAACCGACGAGAAAGAAGATTGCAATGTGCTCATTAATTTGAAAACTAATAGCGCACCCAAGTGTGATCGTATCCTAACCAGCTTTCTTAAGCTTGCTCGATTTCAGGTCGTACCTATAATTTGTCATCTTGCTGATCTCTGCTTTGAAAAAGGCGTATTTCCTCCGTCTTTAAAGGAGTCCATTATAACATCAGTATTTAAGGGTGGGGATGAATATGATGTCAATAACTACAAACCAATTTCAGTGCTTACATCCATTTCCAAAATTATAGAAAAATTAAAAAATAAACGTATTGTTAATTACCTAAAAAAATTTAATATAATAGCTAAGAACCAATATGGATTTCAGTCCGGTAAATCAACTGCTGATGCTGTTGAGGCTCTAACATCTATTGTTGTTGACAAACTTGATGCCAAACATAAGTGCGTTACCGTATTTCTTGACCTAAAAAAGGCGTTTGATACCGTGTCCACACCGATCCTGGTAAAAAAAGCTAGAAAACATTGGCTTTAGAGATGTCTCACTAAAACTTTTATCAGATTACCTTAATAACAGGACACAGAGAGTTAGGGTTGGTGAGATGGTGAGTGACGGTGAAACTGTAGGCTATGGAGTACCACAGGGTAGTGTTTTGGGACCTACACTGTTCTTGGTCTCTATAAACGACCTCTGCAACCTGAAAATAGCAAATGCTCGCATTTTTTCATACGCGGACGATACTGCAGTGATATTTTCCAACACGACTTGGGACTCTGTTAGGGCTGATGCGGAGACTGGCCTGGGTGTGATTGCTGAGTGGCTCAAAAATAATTAACTTACACTGAATACAAGCAAAACAAATTACATTACATTTTCTCTTACAAATAGAACACAGCCTGATACCAGTTTTGACATCAAGGTTCACCACTGCAGCAACACTCAGCGCGCTGTAGGATGTGACTGCCCTTCTTTAAAAAGAGTAAGCACTGTCAAGTACTTGGGCGTCATGTTGGATCAGAGACTCTCGTGGCAGCCTCACATTGAACTAGTGGCTTCCAAGTTGCATAAATTAATTTGGATTTTTAAAATACTTCGACATGTAGCGTCAACTGCCCTAATAAATACGATCTATATTGCTCTAGCTCAGTCCATTTCTATTTATTGCGTAACAGTATGGGGCGGAGCAGCAAAAACAAAGGTTATTGAAGAAGAAAGGGCTCAAAGGGCCTTGCTTAAAGTAGCTTACTTTAAAAACCGTAGGTTCTCAACCCAGTCCCTGCACACTCTGACTGATACCCTCTCCATTAGAAAGTTGTTTATACTTAATACCGTCCTAAAAAAACACACTACAGTGAGCTTAAACCCTAATATTAATAAGAAGAGAAGAAAATTCAATGTTGCAAAGGTCATTCAAATACGTACACAATTTGCCCAATCTCAGTTTCAGCATCTCTCATCGTACTTATATAATAAATGTAATAAAATACTTCAGATTTACTCCTTGTCTAAACACGAATGTAAGATGAAAGTTACAACCTGGTTAAAAACCTTAAACTATGACGAAACAGAGTTGTTTTAAAAGTATATGTAATCTGGATTTCTATAAAATAATATCTATTACACACACACCCACCCACACACCCACACCCACACACACACACACACACATCACTCACAAATACTATTATAATAATAATATTCTTCTCATCTTACCTGTGTTTTGTTTGCGTTCCTTCTGAACGTTATATTAAATATAAATATATTAAAAATAAATTAATTGAATACAGTTTTGTTATTTACCACGCTTACAAATTAACAAATAAACAACAAAAAAAACTACAATAAATCCAAATCCGAACAACTTGGGCTTAATTTTTGAGTGTCAGTTTTCTTTAAATTTTTTTAATTATTTAAACGAAATATACGGAGATAGATGGATTGGACGAGGCGTACCAGTAATGTGGCCGGCACGAAGCCCTGATCTGACCCCCTAGATTTTTATTTATGGGGTCATATGAAGCAGATTGTATACAGTACTCCAATTAGTGCAAGAGAAAAGTTGTTACAAAAAACATGGCTCCGGCTAGTCAAATAAAAGAAAATCGTACTGTATTAAAAAAAACAGTACGTGGTGTAGCATAACGTGCAACTGTTTGTATGGATGAGAATAGAGGTCACTTTGAAAATTTAATAAATTAAATTATTTTACTTCCCTACTGTTTTTTTTTATTGCATAATTAATGTCAATTAAATCATTATTAGATCACGTTTGATATTCGTGCTGGGATTATCTACCTTGTTTAAAAAGGGATTATCTTTAATAACGACAAGAGATATCATGTAATTTAATAAAACGTGATGATAATGTTACGCCAATGAGTTAGTTTTGAAGTAACAAATGAAAAATAAAAAATAAAGAAATTGTAGGTAATTTTTATTTTTTTGGTTAGTTAGTTTTTCTAGCTTTCAAATAAGATTACATTTAAAAATACACCGTTTACTTAAAGAGAAAATAATTTTTAAAGATGGGAATTTTACAAAAATAAATTTAAGTGCTTTGATTTTTGAAATACCTTAAATAAATTTCATTTCTATTTTTTGTCGATAATTTTTGATCTAGTAGCTGCACTTTTCGTTTGATCCAGTATAAAATTAAGCACTTGTCAACAAATTGAACACTATATTTCAAGAATATCACACAATAGTCCTCACAGCATTCAAAGATATTTCTGAAGTGAAAAATATATGACGTTAATTTAATATCATTGTTCAGATACAAGAAAAAACGGGACAGTTGCAATGAAGTATCCTCAGAATCTGTAAATATGGGTTATTCTTCCCACAATTAAGTGTTCTCTGAAGCCCAAGAAAAGGAGTTATCGAAATATTTAATAAGATGTGCTGATATATACTTCGGTCTCCCCAAAAATGAGGTAAAGAAACTGGCATACGAATTTACAAAATTGTACAACTTGGAAAGAAGAAGACTGTTTTTTAGCCTTTATGGCCAGAAAACCCGAACTAAGAAGAGTAAGAGCTGCTCAAGCTAAAAGTTTGTCCAGAACCACAAGTTTTAATTGTACAAATGTTGAGGCGTTTTTTCGATAATTTGCAAACGGTTATGGACCGTGATAAATTTGAACCACAGGACATCTATAATGTTGACGAGAAGGGAGTAACAACGGTACAAAAGCCGAACAATATTGTGGCCAGGCGAGGAAGTGACAAGTTGGGTCGGTGACATCAGCAGAACTTGGAACATTTGTAACGTTAGCTTTTGCAGTTAATGCCATAGGTAATGTGATTCCTTCATTTTTTGTTTTTCTTCGCGTCCGGTTCCAAGATCATTTTTTGAGAGACGGTTCTATAGGTTCCACGGGCACTGCTAACTCTTTAGGGTGGATGCAAGATTCAGGCTTCCTGCAATTTTTAAATCATTTTAAAAATATGCCAACTCTTCGAAGTCCCATCCAGTACTGTTGGTTTTAGATAACCACTCGTCTCATATACATATTGATTGTCTAGACTATTCCAAAAATAACGGAATTGTTTCATTATCTTTTAATAAACACCGGCTGTGATGCATGGATGCAGAACAACCCGGCAAAGACAATGAGCATTTATGACATTCCAGGCATTGCCGCAACTGCTATGCCACTAGCCTTCACTTGCAGAAATATTCAAGCTGGATTTCAAGCTACTGGAATCTATCCAATTAATAGAATTATTTTTACAGATCTAGACTTTGCAACTGACCTTAACCTAAATGATACTCATGAATCAAATCTTGTGTCTAATGAGATACCAACAGCTAGCACCAATGCAGGGTCGACTATTCCAGATCCAAATCAGACATCTATTTCTATTGGAACACCAACAATTAATTATTTTATTCTTTTAGTAATAAATCTCTTCGGGTATCAGTTCGGCAATTAGAAATATTATGGGAATTTTTAAATATCAATAAAGATATCGCTTTGGCCTACAATAGAACGTCGCAAGCAACTCCCAGAGAAAGTGGCGTGAAGTCACAGAAACACTTAACGCCGTAAGTGATAGAGTTCACAAATATTGGAGAGGATGGTCCAAAGTAAGTTGCATAATTCATACAAATTTTAACTTTAGTACGGTCGACATCAAATCGTACTAAACACTCTAAAATCGATTTATGTAGATTGTACCGACAAAATAGCTGTTTATGATTAAACAAATGGACTAATTTTATACAAAAATATGGCTATACTTGTTGATAAAAATCAAGCTAATATAAAGTTTCCAAACATATTTGTAACAATTGTTTGTACCGTAAATATTTTTTCAAAGGTATATTTATAATTATTTTGTCTTATTTTAATTAATTAAAGTAACAATGTATATATAATTCTTACTTCCAATTCATTTTTAATACTGGGTGGACTTCAAAGCAAAATAAAAAAAAGAGTGACTGCTGTAAAAGGTTTTTACAACCGTACTGGAGGAGGACCGTCCACAGAACAGCCTTTGACTGATTTTGAGAGCAAATTTTTTAGCATACTCGGAGAAACTTTTGGACAGGGCTTACCAGGAATATGGGTGGAACCATTTACACAAGTAAAATAAAAAAGGATAATATGTAATAAATCAATAAATTTAATTTGTCTTAATTTATCATTTTTTCAGACAGAAGGTACCACAACAGCTGACAGATTGAGGTGCAGGATTCACCTTCTTTGGAATCAATATTGCTGCAACTGAATGATGCTGCAGCTTCGGAGGTGCAGGATCCTGACACACAACCACCCCACAACAAGTCGTACTCCATCCCCCAATCCCCACCGATTGTCCACGGTAGCCCCTTCAGCTATAGCAGCAGCAGTTGCAACGTCGTCCGTCGTGCCGACGACGACGACGAGAGCCACGTGATCTTGTGCAGTCGTCTCCGATGCGAGCTGAGGCTTCTTTTAGAAGCAGCGTAGCTCTTGAAAGGATCGCCCAAAATAACTAAGATATCCGAGATTTGCTATAAAATGCAGGCACTATGGCTGTTTTTACGGAAAACGTTTCAATTGACCTCGGTTTCCCCTACATTTCTGACTAAACTCTGTACTCAATTAAAGACACATTTACCAATGAGCAATTTGTTAAAAGACTTATAGTTCCTGGATCCACAGCATGTGGTTTACAAAGATTTTGCCTTTAAACGTTGCAACGAATTTTCCAATCATTATAGACGAAAACAACATTCAAAAAATTGATGATGAACTTCCACAAATTTAATTTGTTACAAGTGTAAGAGACTTGTTAAGAAGGAAGAAATCGATTTGTTGTCCCCAGCAGCAGCGTTTTGCACTATTATGGTTTCGTCCTTAGAGTGTGTCTTTCCCATGGCTGATGATTTTTTCTTCAGAACGTATAGACACGCGTGATAAGCAGTCACAATCAATTTGTACTAACTCCATTGTTCACTTAGATAATTTAGTCCGTAGTCAGAGATCACGCGGCTTACAAATATGGGTACGACGTCTCAAACCGGGCGAACTCCACAGTCAGAGTCGCTTCAAAATATATTTGTGATTTACTTCCTAATTTCAATATTGAATTCACAGCTTAGTTTTTTACCAAATTCTTCAAGTTTTTATTTATTTATTTTACACTAGCTTTCCGCCCGCGGCTTCGCCAGCGTGGAATTCGGTTATATTGCGGTATAAAGCACAACTATAAGAAAACTTCTCATTCCCACGGAAAAATCTAAAAAGCGCGATGTAACGCTGGATACAATTAGTTATTAAACCAAAACTGAATGGTACACTATATTATATGTTTTCCCTTGTGGAGCAAAAACATGCAGATTTTGGGCACTGGAAACCCGGGAACACGCTACATAGAGCTGACCATGCGAAAACCAATGTTTTTCCAAGTGTACTCCAGCAACCCTTACAGTTTGACCTTGTGCTTTATTAATGGTCATTGCAAATGAAACCCTTGTAGGAATATTATCGTTACCATGTTTTAAAAAACACCCAGCGCCATCTATCGCATACCTCAAGAACAAAATAACATAACTAATACTTCTACCAATTAGTAATTCGTTGACTTTAGTGATTTCAGGATAAGTAGATGTAAAAAAAACAATTTAGACGATAAAACAAATTGTACGTCATCCCTCGAGAATCCCTCATTTTCGAGGACTCATTTTCGAATCATTTAGCTTCAAAATTTACATGTTCATATTCGTTTGCAACATATAAGTAGATGTAAAAAAAAACAGTTTAGACGATACAACCAATTGTACGTCATCCCTCGGGAAGTCCTCATTTTCGGGGATTAATTATCGTATCATTTAGCTTCTAAATTTACATGTTTATATTCGTTTGCAATATTTTACGTTGTTTTAAACGACACACAGCGCCATCTACAATCCATCCATCAAGCAAACAATATTTTTGTTTTTCCTCGGGAATATCATTTTTTTCCAGGATAAAAAGTACCCTATTATTTAATCCGGACTTTTATCTTTACGTCTGCAAAATTTCAAAGCAATCGGTTCAGTAGTTACGGCGTGAAAGCGGAACAAACAAACAAACAAACTTTCTTTCCGATTTATAATATTAGTAAGAATTGCTTACTCCATACCTTCCAGAAAGAGTTTTTTATGCTACTACATATTTTCCAAAACTGATGGTTATCAGCAGGAGATATTCCAGGCTCTGGATATGCATTCAAAGCAGTTCCTATTAAAAAATGACCAGGTTTTCGTATGCCTGCACAAATACGCGGCGGTGATAAAACTGCACAGCACCTCCTGCACCACTTAAAACGTTTTTGATGAATTTTTATTTATAAACTTCACTGCGAAGGACCAATGTACGAGCGAGGGACTGTATAGAATGAAATAAGATATGGATGACTAGTTCTAATTAATAAAAAGACACCTGTATAGAAAAGGCGTGTTTTAGGTCCAACACCACAAAAAGAAGAGAATTATAATAAGAGTATATAACAACTTTTACTCTTAATTGTTGCTATAGCAACTGTGTTGCCATTGTAAATGTTGGATATTCCAACAGTGACCGAGATATTGTTTTTGAGTGGCAGTAGTGCAAGTGTTTGCAAAATGGAGGGATTCATTGAAGCTGTTCGAAGCGAACAATGTTTATACGATATAAAACACCCAGATTATATGAACACAAAATTAAAGGATTCTATTTGGAAACGAAACGCAGAGGCGCTAAATTTCAAGGATGGTTAGTCTTATTTGTATAAATCTTACTGATATTATAAATGTGAAAGTCTGGATTTTTGTTTGTTCACGATATAAAATATAGTCTAGTATTTATATAAAATATTAAAAAAGGTAGGTAACAAACACTGAAACTGTTGTGTAGGTAGACATGAAAATCTATCATTTATTTAATATAATGATATGTGCATTTAGAAAATGATTATATGTTCCATTTGTTAAGTATTGCTCATCTTGTCTTTGTTTTATTTTGTGCCTATTTTTATTTATACTAAAAAGTTGTCACTCAATATTATAACCTGAGATTTTTATACGTGATATTAATTGATTCTTGTTTTATTGCTATTGTAAAAGTTTACTACCTTAGTAAAACAAAACGTTCTTAGTGGATAAGTAATCTAGTTGATCTGTAAAAAAACTCTGCCCTGGCTAATCTGAGATGACATAATAATAGAGGGATCGTCTTGGATTTTTTCTTCTGCGTTGTAACAGGGTTTTTTGTCAGTGGAATATATGTTTATTAATTTTAAACATTGTTGTATTAATTGTCGAACGATAACGTTATGCCACGTCACTCGTCCTTCTACGGAGTTAAAATAATCCGCGAATAAGTCTTTTCGAAACGCTTCCTCTCAATCGCGGCAAAGGCAGTAATTTTTGAAAATTTGGTAAATTTTCATTTTCCTGGTCCAGGTCGTCGTTCATATTTCTACTTATACTTTTTGTGCGTAAATAGTTATGCAAGACAGCTCGCCATAACAATTTTTCTACTTTTTTTTTTAATTTATTTAGGAAAAAAAACGGTATTGAAATAAAAAAGTTGTTTACAAATTCTCTTAGAAACTAAAACTCATTTCAACACCAGCAACATTTACCACAGCAAAATTTCATACTTTCATTTCAAATGGCCGTAAAAATATTCTGAAACTAGAAGTCAATTTGCCGAATGCACATTCAACCGTTTGTCTTGCTCTTGAGAGTCTGTAGTTATTCTGAACCGAAAAGTGAATCAGGGGCTGTTGATATAAAGGCATGGCGCTTTCAAGAAAATATGGCGTTTTTAATCCCGCATACGGCAAATAGGCCAAGTAACACTAACGTTAATGAAGACATACTAAATGACGAATCATCTCATAGTAATTCATATACTATAGAAAATGGCATTCAAAAAATTTTTAGTGATACGGATATTGATTAATCAGGAGTTGAAGAAACTAATGAAACCCCTGAATCACAATCTACTGGTACAGCAGCTGATCAAGGAAATAAAAGACGACTTGGGCTCACTCTGTTTTGTTTACTTATGATTGGTAGACTTGAACCTTGCACTACTTACTGTATTACTGTGTACGTATTAAAATATCACCCTTTATATATCTACCTTTTTAAGTGCTTTACAATAATTTTAAACTGTTTTTATTAGTGAGGACCTGTAATTGACTCTCAGCTGTTAAATTTTCTAACTATTGTTATTGATTTAGCTGCTGGTAAGGAATGCTGAAACGCTGAATGACATTAATTTTATTTGTCAAAACATAACCTCTAAACATAACGACCGGTTCTTGAGAACTATCACTTGTCTTCGTGTGTTGTGGTGATTTTGTTGTGTCGATATGTGGATTTAAGAACTGAATTAATATGGATAAAAACTACACCTTTATTTTCATCAAATGCAACCATCAGGTTAGTAGGTTACTGGAATGCATTGTTTGTTTTCATTCAATAATAAAACATCAATGAAAACTGTGATAGAAATATCTTAAAACTCTTGTTTGTTTTGTAGTACGAAAAAGATACCATTTTCATCTGCCGAAAGGGAGCTAATTGTAGCTTTAGTATGGGAACGGCCTATCATTGAAGATAAACGTACACACGCCAAAATTATAGAGTTAAAGAAGCAGGCGTGGAAGGAATTAGCAGTGGCCTACAATTTTCAACCATGTCTCACAAAGGCTCACTCAACAATTGAAAAGGTGCTGGGAGAATATAAAGACCCAAAGAAAGTCAATGAGTTTGAAACGCACAAGTGGAGGACCTCCTGAAAGTGGCTCCACGGTATCTGACTATGTTATAGATACATATGTCCATTGATGTCCATCTATTGTAAAGGATCTAGGAGTTATGTTCGACGAAGATTTGACCCTTCGTCAACACTATGACTATATTACAACTCATTGCAATAAAGTTTTGGGTTTTATTTTTAAAAATACAAAGGACTTCAATAAACCTGAAAGTATAATATATCTTTTTAACAGTTTCGTAAGGAGTATTTTAGGATATTGGTGGTTCATCTCGTCTCCCAATACCTTGTGCACACCGTAAACATCCAGCGCGTTTAGAATAAGTGCTTAAAATTATTGTGCTACCGCCTCGGATTCGTTCGCAGATTCAGTAGTTATGCCGAGCCTTTAAAAATAATTCTAAGTGAGCAGTCTAGAAGTTCGACGTAACAGATATGACCTTCTCCTGTTGCATAAAATAGTTCACTCCAGAATTGATTGCTCGAGTTTGTTGTTCCAAAATAACTTTAAAATTAATTATAGATTTCGTCGACCAAAACTTTTCAGATTGGTGGTGTTTAAAAGTAACACAATTTACAATCCTCTAGTCAAAATGCGCCGCCTGTACGGTGAATCATCATCGTGAAACCCGGAAACCAACATTTTCTAGCACAATTTGTACTCGTTTCGTCATAGTATGGATAAAACACTGTGACTATTTGAGTTTATGTTTAATATTATATTTTATCGTTATTTCAACATTCCTAGTAATTAAACGTTTTTTAATGATTTTGTTTTGGAAGTGAAACTTTTCTAGGCGCAAAATTTTTACAGATGAAACGTCACGTAGATGTGCAACGGATATGCCAAAGAAGAGGGAGAGAGCGATCGAGACCGATTGAGAGAGTAAGAAAGGGCGAACGTAGCATGAAGCAAGTGGTCATGGAGTGAGAGTAGGGAGCAAGCAAGTGAGAAAGATCGAGAGGAAAAGTGAGATAGAGCGAACGTCGCATTACGCATAGTGCCATGGAGCGAGAGGTGGGAGAGGGCAATAGTGAGAAAGATTGAAAGAGAGAGAGTAAGGGAGATCGAGAAAAAATACACGCTAATGGTTTGTGTATTCGTTTTGAAGTTAAATATTAGAACTTTAGATGGCAATCCTGTCGCATAACGTCTTTTGCAGTAAACTCAGATTTTTCATTTATTTATATTATCATTAGCACGTATACAGTGAATTACATAGCATATATAATTATTTTACTAAGCGAAGCTACCCAGTTAAGCCTCGACCATTGCAACAGTCCGAAATGTGTCAGCGCAACGTGCCAGTGCAACGTGCCGTGGCCTACGTGACCTGCCGGCATCATTTTCCCTAGTCACACGTTTTTTCATGTGAAACAATTGCACTCGGCTTCTAACATCGAACCAGTCAATTACTTTTAGTTAGTTTCTTTTTTATATTGTAATTTCCTTTTAATCAATAAGTTAGAATATTTTTTCGTTTTTTTAATCCTCCGGCTGTAGCTTTCATAATTAACGCAGTCGGTAGGACACTCGCGGGCCGATTCGCGAGACGCGTTTTTAACATTAATTTCGGGAATCGCGGGTCGCCGCTTTCAAGCCCCGTCGCCGAGTATCCTGAACCTACGGGAGCAAAAGCCACACGGAGGAAGAGTGGCAAGAAATCGATACGCAGAGAAACGAGATGACCTTGTGACCTTTCTACAGAGTTTATTCTTTAAAAAATTTTCGTCCCTGTACTCCGTGGTCCAGCGGGTCTAGCAGCAGTCTCGCCGGCAGAGACAAATAGATCATAGTAGAAATATAGATTTTAGTGATTTTGATATAAACGACTTATTTCATAGTGATTCTAGTGTTTGTTCTATTAATTGTTTTAAAATTTCTCACCAACCAGATGCAATTTTTAAGGCATTACGCCCCGTGCCAGATTTCGATGGCAAGTGCTAACTAGATTTATTAGAATATGCGATCAAATAGTTACTACATATTTAAGCGCAGAACGGGGCAGTGAATTATATAATTTGTGCTTACTAAACGCTATATTAAATAAAACTACTGGACCTGCCGCGAATATTCAAATGACATCCCCGATAATTGGTTAGCTATTAGAAATACTTTAATAAATAATTTAGCAGATCGGAGGGACGAAACTGCTCTCTATAATGACCTCTCTTTGACCACACACGGGCAAAGGTCTCCGCAAGACTATTGTAATCATTACCAGTCCTTATTTAGTACTATTATGACTTATGTAAGTTTGCATGAAACTTTAGCGACCACTATTGAGGCTAAGCGTATTTTATATCGTAAATTAACTATGCAAGTGTTAGTTCGCGGTTTGCACGAGCCTTTAGGTTCGCGAATAAGATGTATGCGACCCGACACATTAGAAAAGGCTTTGGAATTTGTACAAGAAGAGTTGAATATTATGTACTTACAACAACGTAACGAGGCGGTTGTTAAGCCCCAGTCGGCTACTAAAATTCATTCAGCACCTGTACAAATCCTAAAAACTCCATCAGCACCTTATTGGGCAGCACCAGTTATCCAGAGACCTCTGCCACCAGCACCGCAGCCATTCAGGTTCGCTCCGTAACCTAATCAAGGTTTCCGAGTTAACCCTACCCAGGGCTAGCAACAGCAACAGGTACGTGCCGGTCCATCACGAACTCAGCAAATGTTTGCTGCCAGGCCACCTAACTATAACCCACAGAGTAACGTTTTCCGCTTTCCACCTAGGAATCAACCCTGGAATTTATTTATTCCTAACCCGATGAGCGGCATACAGCATTTCACTCCGAAGCCATTGCCATCATCAGGCGGAGACCTTCGAGGTCACGATTGGCGTGTTCATGGAAACCCACCGCCGACCAACTATTTAAAGTCGAGGCAAATGAATTTGAACGAGTGTTACGACGAGAGCTCTTATTATAACGATAATTATCACTATAATGACTCAGATTACAACTGGCCACATTATAATGAATATACAGTAGGTTTTGATGTCCCCGAGCAACAGTACTATGACAACCAAATTGAGTCAATTGATGATTATGATCATTCTCCAGATTTTAACGCTGATAACCCTGAGGACTGCCCAGTCTCAGAGGACAGCCAAAATTTTCTTTTGTTCTTTTGATCAAAGATCGGAAACCCTACCTCTATCCTGCTTTGGTTTGCTACGTCTCAAAAAAATCAAAAGCACCTACAAGCAGGCAGAAGAATATTCATGGGATTCCTGACAGCCTGAGATTATCTGATTACCTCATAACTGAGGTTGAACTAACGTAAACATGGCAGGGTATTGGTGGCAACAAGATGGAGCAACTGTAGATACTACTAGAGCCACAATGCAGTTGTTAACTGCAATGTTTCAAGATCGGATAATCACTCTTAAATCCGATTTTGAATGGACTCCACGTTCTCCTGATTTGACAGCTCCGGACTTTTGGCTTTGGGGATATCTTAAAGACAAAATGTATGCAAATAAGCCCCGAACTATTCAAGAACTTAAGGCAAACATATGACAGGAAATTCTTTCCCTACAACCTCAGATGTTAAGAAGTGTCATGGAGAATAGCTTAGAAAGAGCTCGACTTTGTGAAGACGAGAATGGAAGCTCTTTAAGAGACATTATCTTTCGTCACTAAGTCAGAACTAACTTACACACTTTAAGATTTGTAATAAAAAAGAATTAATTAAATACGGTTATTTGAGAAAAAGTTATTTAATTTTCAGAATGTAAAGTGACTTCTGGGCCACCCTGTAGAATGTACCAAGTCCGCAGTGCCACTATTCACCGTACCATGATTTGTTAGATTACATGAAGCCTGAAGGGCAAATTACGGACACCATGTGTTATTAAAAAAATCAATTTACACAATAGTTCCTTCTGCCTAACAAAGGTTATACAATAATCGGAACAGTGGTACGAGGGGAGCTCAAAAAGTTTGCGGAATGGAAGGGATGGTGTGGGTACGTTCATGTATCCAGATAGATACTGATTGAGCTTCTCACTATTAGTATATATTCGAAATTCGAACCTAATCGAGTCATTTACCGTTAATTGGACTGAAGGAATATGTTCCCCACATTAATTTTTCAGGCCCGGATTATAGATGCATAAACCGGAACGCACCTTTTTACCGTCAATGTCAATTCTCTTTTTTCCGCTGAGACCATTTCGTAAATCTTTGTGATCTTGTTTGACTTTCTCAAGAAAAATAGAAACAATGCCAAAAACAAATCCGGTAAGCAGGAAGAAATTGCAATTTTTTGTAGATTTGTTTCTTTACCTGATATACCAATTTTTGACGGGCATAATGTATTTATATGAGGTATATGGCTTTTACAAAAACGTGGGAATATGTGCCTAGAGTCCGTTCGCGACGTATTTAGTTGGTTCATATTTTATTTTAGTTCTGATTGTTGTTATCACCCTCAAATGTTTCAATTGTCATTTATACATTTAAATCTTTGATTGCAGTCACCTCAGAGGCGAAAGAGCTTTTCTCTGCAAAGCCAAAAAGACTGTGATGAATTATGTCAAATACTACAAGATATGATGTCTTCTCAAGAGGATAACGATGAAGATCTAGGAGAAGAGTTGAATGATAGATCAGACTACATCCAAAATATAGCTACAGACCAGGATTTGTATGAAATGTTATAAAGTACCTGCTTCTTATTTCTCAATAAAATAAATAAATATTTCTTACATTCACACCAATTAGCCTAGCCCAAAGTAAACACTGTAAGGCTTGTGTTGTGGATACTAGGGTAACGGATAGACATACATATATTATACATAAATATGTAATATTCATAGAAATATATAAAAACACCCATGACTTAGGTACAAATGCTCGTATTCATCATACAAACATTTGCCCCTTCCGGGATTTGAACCCGGGGCCGTGTCGGTGCGAAAGGCAGGATCACTACCGTTGCACCAAACGGTCGTCTAAGTAAGTTCTTGGTGCAGTATTACTTATATAAGTTCTAACAGAAAATTATTCCTTTCCAGCTCCGGTTGACCAAAACTCTGCTCAGGACATTGATTTAGTTGAAACGGTTGCAACTGCAAGTTCTGCTTCAGTTGATGTCCTAATGGCTTTGCCAGAAATGTGTTTACCTGCAAGTTCTCCGGTTGTGTCTTGCAAAACATTCTAAGAATTGGATTGACATTACTAAATCAGAACTGTTTGTATATTTGGGTACAATAATACTAATGTCTGTAAATACATTATCTGATTACCAGCTTTACTAGAGCACTGATCCCTTCTATAATAATCAAGAAATATGCCAGGTGACAGTTCCTGACCTGACTCTTAAGCCTTTCAAAAAATCACAATCACAATTCTGATATAAGAGAAAAAATTCCAAGGAATTCACAACATTACAACAAACTGTGTAAAGTCCAACCATTCATTGATTTTTGAATGTGACTTTTGGAGAAGCATGTAACCAATCATCAAACCAATCCATTGATGAATCTATAATTCGGTTCAATAGTAATACATACCTAAAAAACCAATAAAGAGAGGTTACAAGTCTTGGGGAAATGTGATGCTAAAACAGGATTTCTTTACCAGTTCCAAAATTATACTGGAAAAGTAGGTACAGTCACTGAAGAAAATCTTGGGGTTAGAGTTGTTTTAGACATGTCTGAAAATGTAACTAGAAATACCGTACTGGCATTCGACAATTTTTTTACGAGTTTAGGTGTACATAAAATATCAATTGATAACAAACTCGTTACAGAATCCAACAAGTTTATGTTCTTTGGTATGGTCATTGATAACCAAGGTACATGGAAATAGCGTGACAAAAGTATGCAATACAATATATAGATTCGCGTATGAACTCTGGCATTTAACCAAAAAACTTAACAAAAAAACTTTCGACACTTACGACGATGTAAGTTGGATTTCTGAAAAGCTAAAGAAACTAGCTTTAAAGGAATGCAGCAATAAACTATGGTTACCTTCACAAGGTGCAAGCGGTGTTGGTGTCTGTGGTATCTGCATTTATTTGCGGGTGGACAGTGAATATTGTTGGGTTTTAGCGGAAGTAAGCTATATAATTTTGTTTTATTAATGGATATGGATTTCAGCCAAGAGATGCCTAATTCTCGAAGAAATTTTTTGAGATTGAAGTAATAATAATAAAATTTCAAATTAAACACTCTCGTAGGATGATTTTAAAGATTTTTGAAAAATATGAGCGTTGCTATCAAAGATAAATAGGGTGGATGCTCCTTAGTCCGGCCCTCACCCAAGAATCGGCACTGTATTTTATTTCTGTCGATAATAGCGCCTTAGTACTATTTAGCCAAAGTGGCTATTTTTATTACAAAGCTAACACTGATGGGTAAATCATTTTAAAGTATGGCAACACTGCTCGGCACCGCTGCTGCCAGTTGTTGCTTGAACGAGTGCGAGTGCTTACGTCGACTAATTTGCTACATAATTGATACTTTCCGTGCCTCAGTTGGTAAGTTATCATTAAAGTATTGTATATCATTAAGTAAGTGGCGGACTAAAGAAAATCGGAAATATGGAGTACTTGCGGTCGGCAGGGGGTGCCGACTTTAGAATTTCATTTATTCTTAAGGTCAGTCCCATGGGATGTAGTCGGTATTATCTATATAAAAAACTATCTGGCTGTTTGTAGGACTAGCCACAGTAACCTTTTTCTGCCGCCTAGCAACAGTACTTCCATTGCTATTTTTAAATGCAAGTTATCATGGAGATGGAGGTGCCAAATATAAATTATTCGATGTCAGGAAGCAGTTCTGTAACAACACCACTAAGTACTCCTAGTCCATACGATATGGGCAGCAATATTCCTGCCAAAACTGTAGTATTTGCGAGCGACATAACTAATCCTGCTTATAATACTACGAGCAACGTGTCTGGTCCAATTGTCTCCAAACAATAGATTTTCCACAATAAAATATTTAAAAAATTTCCCCATACAAAAGTCAATGTTGCTGACACAGCGTGTGAAGCGTTGATGTCTTTTGTATGGGACCGTCTGAGCTTAGGTGGATTTTTGAGCAAAATCAGCCGACCCAAAAATTTTGAAAAATTCGCCATAAATTTATTTCTCAACCGATTGCTTTCCGGTTTTCGATTATAGATAGCAGAGCCCCTAAGGCATCTTTTCCATATTTTTATTTGAAAATTGACTTACTTTTTTTTGAAATATAAGGTTTTTCCCAAATTTTCATCATTTTTCATCAACTTTTTCACACATATTTCGTTGCAACTTTTTTCAGTTTTAACCGATTTTCAAAATTATTATTTCCTTTTATAGATCTCGTCGAATTACATCTTTTATTTAAATAACTTTTTCCTCTATTTTTTATAGCTTAGCGGGAAAAAATTCCCAAAAATTAGCCAAAAATACCCATTTTTCACAAAAACAGAAAACCTTATATTTTCAAAACTAAAAAAGATATCGTAATTCTGCTTATTGATAAACCTTAAGCCACCCAAAATCTACAACATATTGTTGCAACAAACAAATCCACTGACAAATAATTTTTTTACAGTCCATTATATTTTTGCTTTTTTACTAAAAAATTTTAGAAATTTTAATACCATTTAAAACCTTAAATATAAGATAATTAAACTTTTTTTTTATTGTTTAAGTTAATTTTTAGGCTACCTAACATAATTGTTTAATACTTTTTTGCTGTATATATTATAGTTTTTAGGTTACATTCGTTTAAAAATCCAATTTTCTTTAAACATTTTTTTATTGTTTTCATTGTTTTTTAGGATTAGTTTTGCTTTTCTTTACTTAGTTTTAGTATAGTCATATATTCCTTTTCGTTAATTGCTAATACTCGGATGAGATACCTCTATTTCTCCAAAACATTCTTTTTTTTAATTAGTGATTAAGAAAATCTTTTACCAACCATGCAAAGGATCAATACGCGCTCCCGCGCGGCCACACAAGGGAAAAACATAAACTCCCCAACACCTTCCTCCTCAATAAACCCAACAGAGACTCCGAATATCACTAAATCTCAGACTAATAGTCAAATCACCCTTACCGAATGCAGACCCTCTTGCAACTCATCTCTTTCTAGTTCGACCTTACAGGATGTCTCTGAAATACAGTACCTCGAGGATGACTACATCCCGCAGGCCTACCCGGAACCCCCTACAAGTAATATAACCAACACCATATTAGCACAAACCAAATCACTCAATAAAGCTGCAAGTGTTATGTTAACACTTTTTGAATCACCTAATACCACCAAAACCCAATTCATAAAGTTAGCCAACCTCATTATAAAGAAAACCGGAATAATTGAAGAATGCTGTACGAAAATTCAACCACCAGTTCATCCTATACACAACCATAACCTTGATAAGGACACCCTTAAACAGATTATACAAGAATCTTTACCCCAACATAATTGCAACTTTAATACAAATGACCTCAAAAAATTAATTAAGGAAACTATCCATGAGGAATTAAATTCTAGCAAAACCCCTCAAACAACTAATAAACCCACATATGCCGCAGCCACCAAAACCCATGCTAACAAACAACTTCCAAAACCCACCAAATCAATAAATAAAATCAATAAACCTTCAATAATAGTCACAGTTCCGAACGCGCAGAATAAACAAGAAGCCACTGAAAAATGGCAAAAGTCATTTTCTTTTAAAAACGTCCCTTACGCCCCAAATAAATTCCATGCAATAACCACGAACAAAATTAGAGTAGAATTCGACAATAAACTGCAGTGTCTGGATACTCTCGACAAACTAAAACCCAACGCAAATGTTACAGCTGAGATGTCACGCACCCTCCAACCAATGTTTATTATAAAAGGCGTACCAAACGAAATCCCATTTGCCGATTTGGAGCAATACGTAACTTCGCAAAACACCTCTATCCAAACAGCCCTTAATAAACCCGATGAACAATTAACACCCTGTTTAGCCATAAGAAACAAAAATCCTAAATTATATAATGCAATATTTCGCGCAACACCTGAAGTTTGGAAAAGTGCAGTTGCACTTGACAAAATAAACGTTGATCATCGCCGTATACACGTCTCAGAGCACGCCCCCTTACTACAATGTTATAAGTGCCAAAAGTTCGGGCACACCGGCAAGAAATGCACCAATAATGAATCCTTTTGCAGCCACTGTGCAGACAGTGGACATACCTATCAAATCTGCCCCCAAAAATCCAACATCAAAGCTGTCAACTGCATAAACTGCATCCTAAATAATAAAAACAGCAAAGACCAAAACACCACCAATCACTCTTCAACTTCCAACCAGTGCCCAATCAAGAAAACTTATCTCTCTAAGCTAGAGCAAAGGATTGATTATGGCACTAATAATACAATATAATAATACAATATAATAATACAATATAATACATCTTTAATAGAACAAAGAGTCAAAATTTAAATTCAATAGAAAACAAACAAACAAATTTCTCATAAATCAAAAATCAAACTTCCTATAAATAAAATAACAACTTCTAGCTTCTAATGAAGCTAACTTTCATATTTCCTTCTTTTTCGATGTTCTCTTTCTTTTCTGCTGTTCTGTCCCTCATTCTTTCTAATCCCTTTTTCTTTCCATGTTCTTACTTAAGAGCGAAGAGTATCTCTGGCTCAGACCTCTGAAGTAATAACAGAACAACAATTATTACCCAAACCGCAAAAACGTCTTACAATGTGAAACAGTTGTCCTAAAACTAATAAATAAGATAATAAAAAAAATAAAAAAACTACCTTACACCTACCCTACACCTACCCCACACCTACCCTACACCTACCCCACACCGACTAAATACTTCCCAACTTTTCCGAAAAAATTCTCACGCCTAGCTCTCGACCTCCTCTATCGACCCCCCTTTGACCCCAAATTGATCCCTCCAATAGTTTTCCCAAAATAAATTCCTAAAAATTTTTCCCCATACTTAAGTCAATGTTGCCGAGTCAGCAGACCGAGGGTTGATGTCTTTTGTATGGGACCCTCTGAGCCTAGGTGGATTTTTGAGCAAAATCAGCCGACCCCAAATTTTTAGAAAATTCACAGTAAATTCATTTCTTATTCGATTTTAATTTTGTTTTCAATTGTAGCTAGCAGGGCCCCTAAGGCATCTGTTCCATATTTTTAATTGAAAATCCATCAACAATTTTTCGAAAAATAAGGTTTTTCCCAAATTTTCCTCAAAAATTGACTTAAATTCCGCTGTTTTTCGCATATAACTTTTTTCAGTTTTAACCGATTTTTGTTTTCTAACCTGTTTTTTGTAGATCTCGTTAAATCCCAACTTTTATTTCGATAACTTTTTTCTCTATTTCTTATAGTTTTAGAGGAAAAAATTCCAGAAGATTGACCAAAAATCACTCATTTTCAACTAAAACAGAAAACCTTATATCTCGAGATCCACAAAAGATTTCTCTTATCTGTTTAGATATTTATATAGCTCTACTTAAGTTTTACATAATATTATTGCATCGTATTAATACCATTAGAATTAAGTACTTTTATTCACTAAAAACTTTTGTAATTTTTACTACATTTTTTTACCAATATTACTTTGTTAATTTTATCTTTCGGTTTCAACCGATTTTTTTAATTATAGTTTTGTTTTAAAGATCTAGTAAAGGTCTTACTTTAATCTTAATAACTTTTTTTTGTATCTACTCTAGTTTTAGAGAAAATAATTTTTTAAGTCGTCCAAAATATCACCTTATTTTTATTAAAATTAAAAACCTTATTTTTCCTAAACTATATTAGATATTATAATTTTGTTTTAATAAAAATATTTCATTTACCGAACTTCATAATATATTGTTGCAAGGAGTAAATCGGACGGTAAACAAAGTTTTTATCGACGATCCAAAACTCACTATTTTTAACACAAATTCGTCTAAGTTACAAATCTACATAAATCTCCAAATTTAAGCTTTTTCTTTTATTTTTCTACACATTCGTTTAGATTTCATTAAGTTTAGCACGTAAGTTTTTATTTTATTAAAATCGCACAATAATTCGATTTATTATAAATTATTCAAATTTCGTAAAATCTTTAATTCTTTTTAAGTATAAAATAAATTTTCTTTTTATTTAACTCGATTTCATAGCTTTTGATTGTGATTTTTCTAAAAATATTAATCACCGTGTAGCTGTATGTATGACATAGAATCACAAACAAGCACAACAAACATATTTTATGTCTGATAGGAAATCTTTAATACTTCAATTTCCACCTCCATCGTCACCAACAATGAGAAAAATGCAAACGCGCTCTGGCGCGGCTAAGGCCAAGGACACCCCCAACGCACCAACACCCTCTGTACCTACCAATACACCATCTTTGCCAAAAGCAAACCCCAATAAGGACAACCCTAAAACCACTAGCCAAAGCACTGCTGCAAAAACTGCACCCCCAAAAGAATCATCTCTTCTCCATTCTACCTATACCAGCCATAATATCTCGCAGGAATCCGAACACTCTGACTCCGAACACTCCGATTCCGAATACGAAACTGACATTCACGACATCTTATCAAATGAAACGGATACAATCATTGTATCTGTAAATGAAATGGCAGAGATACTAGAATCGGCAAAAACTGACGATGTCTCCAAAAGACGGGTTATACATCTCCTTAACGAAATACATAAAAGCGCAAAAGAAATAAATGACAACGTATCAAATATTCTTAATATCCCAACAGCTCCAACAACAAAACACCATTCCAACATTAATAAAAACACCCTAAAATCAATTAACAATGAATCCATCCCTAAGCATGATTGTAAGCTCGACATGAACCACCTAAAAGAAATAATTAAAAATACCATCCGAGACGAATTAAACTTAAGAAATACCTCTAATACCCCCATAAATACAAACACGCAATCATACGCCGCAGCCGTAAAAACCAACACCAAATTAATTCCAGAAAACACATTAGACCCAATCAAAAAATCATCCAAACCAGCGATAATAGTAACTATCCCTTCTGCCACAAATCGACAAGAAGCCACCTCTAAGTGGCAACAAAACTACACGTTCAAGAATGTTCCGTACGCACCCACCAAATTTCAAGCCATTTCCTCTACTAAAGTTAAAGTCGAGTTTGTAAACAAAAAACAGTGCTCAGAAACATTAAAGAATCTAAAAACTAATACCCAAGTTAAAGCCGAAATGGCGCATATGATTCAGCCTATGTTCATCCTAAAGGGTGTGCCTAAAGACATTAAATATGAACAAATTAAAGAGTATATCGTCACTCAAAACACCATCATCCAAGATGCACTAAAAAAACCTGGAGCAGAGCTTACGGTCTGCCTCGCAAAAAGAAACCGTAATGATAAACTGTATAATGTAATATTTAGAGCGACACCCGAAGTATGGCGCAGCGCTATCAGTCTGGACCGCATTAACCTAGACCATCGCAGAATATTTATAGCCGAACATGCACCTCTCCTACAATGTCTTAAGTGCCAAAAGTTTGGGCACACTAGCAAACACTGCACCAGCGAACTCACCATATGTAGCCACTGCTCTGATAGTGGCCACCAGTACCAAACTTGCCCTAAAAAAGATTCTGCCGATGTGCCTAAATGCATAAACTGCATAAATACAAATACCAAATACCCCAAATCCAACTTACCCACCAACCACTCGTCTACGTCCAATATCTGCATAATCCGCAAAAACTATCTTGCTAAACTAGAAGAGCGGATCAATTACGGCCTCGAATAACTGTATAACCAAACACACACGCATACCCAACGAAATAAACCCAGCTACAGACAACAACTCTAAAATTAATTTAAAATAACTCCATTTGAAATTAAACTATAATTAATAAAGATCTTCACAATTTTTTCTCTGTATAAAATAAAAACCGTTTATATGCACCCAATAACTTGTACCTTAAATGCAGCTACACCTCATCTCGTATTATATTCCCTTCTTTCTCTGTCTGTCCTGTCGCTCTGTCCCTCTTACTTTCTAATCTCTTTCTTTCTTTTCCTGTTTTTGCCTTAGGGCGAAGCGTATCTCTGGCGCCGACCCCTGATGTAATAACATTTTAATAAATATCAACCATACTTACAAAAACTACGAAAAAGTGAAACAGTCATATTAAAACTTAATAAATCAGATAATAAAAAAAAAAAAAAAAAAAACCTACCCCACACCTACCCGAGACCTACCCGACACATACCCTACACCTACACCTACCCTATACACCTACCCTACCCCTTCGCACTCCGCTTTGACCCCATCTCCCCTTTTTTTGAAAACAAAAATACCCTTCGAGGGGCTCAAGGTATGTGCACATCAAAATACATCAAAATCGGTTCAGAAGTTTTTGAGTTTATTCGTTTCAAACATACAAATCTTTCCTCTTTAAAATATTAGTGTAGACTAGGTATTAATTTACTTTAAAGTAACTGCTAAACGCTCCGTTAGACTTATTGCGATTCTTCGTAAACTGGATACAGCCAACTTATGTTCAATTCTTCCCAGCAACTCATCAAAAGAACGAAGCGACATTCGAAAGTAGTTAGTCCGCATGCGGACCAGATCCGCGTGCGGACGAAAAAACGAATGACAGGAATGACAGGGCCCTTAAGTGATTCCGACGCGGACGAAGTCGCGGGATTCAGCTATGTATCATAAGGCGTTAATTTTTGCGAATCAGTTTTCAGTTTTCAATGAATTACTATTTGTAACAATTGAATAAATACCACGCGGACGAAGTCGCGGGCCACGACTGGTAAATAAATAGAAAAAATTATAATTAACAATCAGTGAATAGCCTATTGGCAAACTTGCAATTAATGTTCTATCTGCACCTGCGTACTATTGTCTTATTATATTTCAAAATATAATGATTTTCATTCGTCGCTGATTTTAATGGGGCGAAAGGTGATAATTGAAAGCGAAAAGCGAGTGATTAAAAGCAATACAAAGCGAAAAAATGATAGCGATTTGAATATTAAATAGATACACAGTGAAGTAAAATTATTCGCCCCACTTCAGTGTAAATTAAGAATCAAGTGCAATGCAAGATATTGGTGCGTCGGGCCATAAACGGCCCATGTTTACAAAAACGAATATTACTGATGAAGAAATCGCTAACGCAATAATTTCTCTTTATCAATGTGATGAAGAGACAAATGTTAAGGAATTGATTTCTCAATTGACAAACGAATCTTGCAAGAAGCAAGACTGTTTGTGGTTTAAAGTTTGTCAATTGATATTAATAAATTTAAGCGACAGAACTGTTTATAAATATCTTTCACAATATTTCTACCAGTTCCGGCGAAATCGCCTAATAATTGAGTCAATTATTAAAGCATATTGTCAAAATAGAGCTAAACAAAAAGACAATGATATATTCAGCTCTCAAATTCTTTCATCCGAAAAATTGAAAGTAATGCAGAATAATGAAATCGATATGAATAAAAACATTGAATCGGATTGTGTGAGTATATTGATGATTATGGAATATCACAAGAACGCTGCACATTCTGGCAAAGAAAAAGTATTGAATGACATTCGTCAGAAGTTCTGGATAATTCGTGGTCGGTCCGCCGTCAAAGGTGCCTGGCTTACATGTCAAGTGTGCAAGAACAATCGTGCACGACCAACGCCACCTCTAATGGGACAGATTCCAACAAGCCGACTGACACCTCTTAAGGTTTTTGCGTATACTGGACTTGACTATTTTGGATCGATGACGATAAAAATAGGGCGACGACATGAAAAACGTTATGCAGCATTCTTTACATGTATGACTGTTAGGCAAGGCCGTAGTTAGGGGGGGGCATTGTGGGGCAATGCCCTACCTTGAAATCACAATGCCCTACCTTTAAAATACCAAATACTAAGATAAATTAGTACAATTAAATTGTTTGTTCATAGTTTGAGATGAGAAAATTGTAACGATAGGTATCTAAACTTTTCCGAAAACCACAGTTTGTGACGTTCATTTCATATTATAATAATTCTTTGTTCTGTGTATAGATGGCATTTGAAGCGCCATTACATGAAGCGATGGGTCTATTTAATCATTATATTTATGATGCAGAGGGGATTGTTTTAGACGCATATCCAAAAGAACATAACAGGGCCTTTGTTTCCGATTGGTTTAAGCGTTATAAATGGTTGCAGTATTCTGTCGAGAAAGATGCTGCTTTTTGCTATCCATGCCAGCAATTTTCACCTTATGGAAGCAAACAGACTTCGTACACTTCCACAGGATTTAGAAATTGGAAAAATGCCA
The DNA here is from genome assembly GCA_927399485.1 of Calamotropha paludella. Lineage (NCBI taxonomy): Eukaryota > Metazoa > Arthropoda > Insecta > Lepidoptera > Crambidae > Calamotropha > Calamotropha paludella. Next base: position 5,008,065 of record OV656822.1, read on the forward strand.
CTGATTCTAAAACTGGTTTTCCAAAACATGAAAAATCAATTCTCATATGCAAGCTATGTCAATGTGGCAAGAGAAATTACAAAGAATATCTACGTCTAGCAGTGTTGAAACGTTAATAAATCAAAAAATATTAGAAATATATAGGTATTACGTGAAGTCTATAATTGAAGTAATACAATTTCTAATTGTCAACGAATTAGCTTTGCGTGGAAATTATGTTTTGGAAGAAGAAAAAGAACAAGGATTATTTCAGAATTTATTTAAATACACATGTATGAAAGATCCAAATCTGAACGAGGTTCTCACTAATACACCACAAAACGCAATATACCGTTCTCCTGAAATTTAAAATCAAATAATTCAAGCAATGGTTCAAGCAGTACGAAGTTCCATTGCCAAAGATATTAATGAAACTGACGTAAAATGGTTTACTCTAATGGAAGATGGGACGAGTGATAAAAATAACTGCGAAAATATTGCATTAGCAATACGTTACGTGAAGGATGGTGTCTTCAATGAGTCGTTGCTGATGGTGAAGACTACTGAAAACCTTGATGCAGCCACTTTCACGGAATTAACGTTAAATTCCCTTACGGAAAATTACATTGACCCCTCTTGTATCCTTAGCCAATGCTATGATGGCGCAAGTGTAATGAGTGGGAAAGTTTCAGGAGTTGCGACTAGAATAGAAAATAAATTGGGCCGAAAAATTCCTTACGTGCACTGCTACAACCATCGATTGCACTTAATAGTCATCAGGACTATCTCAGAAATGACTTTCATTCGTTTATTTTTTGATCAATGCATCATGTTACATGAATTCTTTCATCATGACAAAATAGCTGCCTTATATAGTGGAAAAAGGATTGGCCGACTCCTCAAACAACGCTGGTCTGGACATTTGGCGGTTACAAAAGTTGTATGCGATAATTATTCATCGATTTCGCAGACTTTGAAAGAAATTAAAAATGGCAGATTCAACGGTGATGACGTCGCCAAGAGTATAGGTAATAAAAAAGTCATGCTTGATCTGGAATTCCGAATGGCTATGGTTGTGGCCAAAAAAATCTTACCCACGCTACAACCTGCAGACGCAGCTTTGCAAGCTCGAAGCACAGGATTGAAAGATGCCATAACAATCATAAAGTGTGTCGAAGATCAAATCAAATGTATGATCAAATTCTGGAAGACGCTAAGTCTTTAACAAGCGACGACTGCGGCGAATCTGAAAATAGGACACAGACCTCGAAGAAGCAAGTAAAAAAACCAAATCGGATGGATGACTATTTCACGTATGAAAGAAATGGAGAAAGAAATATAAAAAAGAACGATGAGCCATTTAAGTCTGAGTATTTCGAAACGTTGGACATACTAATTGCAGAATTACAAAGAAGGTTTTCTGACAACGATGATCTAATCAATTCGATTGCAAGTCTCGATGAGTTGGATATAGATAAAATGGTTCCACTGAAAAATTTTGGTAAGTTTGAAAAAATTAACAATTAAAATAATTTGTCAAGTTCAACTTACGATTTTTACTAATTTTTCAGGTCTGAAAATTCCATCAAGAGAAGAAGCTAGTGTGGTTAAAGCTTACTTGAGTCGTAACGAGAATAAAATGGAAAATACATTGCAAGTTTTGTACAGGCAACGAGAGGCGTTCAAAGATGCATACGAACTTTTTGCATCTGTGGCGACCATAGGATGTAGCACTGCAGTGTGCGAATCTACGTTTTCAACTTTAACTGCAATAAATAGGCCTCAAAGGCTATCAATGGGTCACGAGGGAATGGCTGGTATGGTATTTCTGGCCTTTGAAAAAAAAAAGAACAAATTAGTTGATCTGAACGAAGTTCTTCGCATTTTTAATAACATGGCGAATCGTGGAATTCAGATGTTTTAAATATTTATTATTATTATGTTAATTATTATAATAAGTTTGCAGAAACAATATAATCTAAATGGTATTTTACTCTTATCACCACACCCCACCATTACTTATTATCTCACTCTCACTCAGACGTGGATCTCTTCATCCAAATCTGGAAGTTCAGCCATCTTGTTTGCTTGTTCTTCATCATTGAGGATTTGTTACTTCTTAGATACATGCTCATGTTCTGTCATAGAAATTATTTGTCTACGAATAGCTATTGAATATACATCACTGACCTCTATGACATAGTGATGGATTTAGGAGCCCGTGCTTCGAGGGCAGATAAATTATGATAAATTTACTACTTCCGCCCTACCTGTAACCAATGCTGCCCTACCTCAAATTCGACTCTAGCTAACAGCCCTGCTGTTAGGGCTATTCATATAGAGCTAGTTGACGACTTGACTACTGACAGTGCAATAATGCAATAATGGCTATTAGGAGATTCAATGCGCGACGTGGGACACCATACGAAATCTGGAGAGACAATGCCACGGCATTTAAAGGTGCGGACATGGAATTGAGACGACATATTGAAAACATTGATGCTGATAGACTACGACAATTTTATAGTGTTCGTCGTATTCAATGGCGGTTCATTTGTCCAAACTTTCCACACCACGGTGGCTGTTGGGAGAGAATGGTTAAGTCATTGAAGACCGCGCTTAAAATGACATTGAAAGAACAGGTTCTGACTGAACAAATTTTATTGACTCTTTTGATAGAGACTGGTGAGAGTATGGTGAACAGCCGACCATTGACGCAAGTACCTCTTGATCATAATGATGACCTACCACTGACTCCCAACCATTTCGTTTTTGATGGACTGACAGATTTCACGACGCAAACACTAAACAGTTTTGATGACGGGGACTTATTGCGTAGGTCTTGGCGTCATTCACAGCGGTTAGCAGATCTAGTATGAAAACGTTGGCGTAAAGAGTATCTGCGACATTGACCAAGCGGACAAAATGGTTCCAACGCAGGGAGCCATTGAAACCCAACGACATAGTGATCATATGTGACGACCACCAACCTAGGAATCTATGGCCCAAGGGTAGAGCAAGGGGAGGGAAAGTTTACCCGGGTCCAGATGGTCAAGTTAGGATGGTTGACGTCAAGACTATGACTGGGACATATAAGCGGCCGGTGACTAAACTTTGTCCTTTAGATGTCCGACCATTTGTGACAGCTGACTGAACTTAGCTGGCTTTCCGACTAGACCTCTACACCTTCGGACATAGGGACTTGACGTTATTAAGTATTGCGTTGCAATACTGGAGGTGGGAATGTTATGGACTTTTTGGTGCTTAGGCTGGCCAGCTAGACATAGACACAGATTGACACTATAGGACTGACATTGTCTTAGAATAAAATTAAATTATTGTCTAAAATGTATGGCGATAAATATGTGTGCAAACGACAATAAATGACTTTTTTAGTGACTATGCCTGCAGTTTATCTCCTAAATACATAACTTAACATTTTAATCCCTATTTTATAATATTTGAATTAGTATTTTGTCTATTATTTCGCTCTTTTCTCATACAAATCATGTAAAGTAATCGAATAAAACAATATTGTGACTATAAACGTATTCTTTTCATGACTCATGACTGGTTTAGAGATTTATATTTATGAAGATACCTATCCTAGTTTTTTATCCATTATAAAACTAATAATTATTCATCGTGCAATGTAATTCCCGTAGGTCTTGTCTTGAGTCTTGTTACATGCATACATACAGCTCACGCCCGTCCTGTAGGTGGGGTAGGCAGAGACTGGAGTCTTTTTATCAATGCAAAAACATACTTGTTTTTACATTAAACTAAGTTTATTAAAATCAGATGTGTGTACTACATACCTATGTAGTACACATATCTGATTTTTATAAACTTAGCTTTGAATTGCAAAAGGAAAGAGGAAATTGCTATTATTCATTGTTTTTAATAAAACAGTGCATGATAATTCTCATATTTTCTTCTCTATAGGTATATATAGTACTTATATGTTGTTATGTTTTCAATATTCAATTAGGAATAAATGGTGCAACACACTGGATATAATCAAATAAGGCAGTTATTAAAATAAAACACCTGCGGTATTTGAAACAACTTTTTCTCAGTTTTTAGTGCATAATTTATATTAATCAAGACGTTTTGACTTTTTTACAGGAGCCGTGATGTTTATACTTCTTAAGAGGAGCCATGATGACAGGATGATTAAGGCAATGGTTGTGATATATGTTCCACTACCATCACAATATTTAAATCAGTTATATTCATGCTATTTCTCTATTAGCTCTCACAAAGCAAGCATGACAAAGAAAGTTGGCCGGTATCACCTGTAAAATAATGAAAGTGCTTTATTTAAAGTTGTGGCAATATTTTGTTTACTTTTAATAATCACATTCCATATGTGATTAATTAAATGTCAATTATACATATGTGAACATTCATAGAAAGATGTCAATAAACAACTAAATAGAAAACAGGTCAATAACATTTGGGGCTTTCTGGCCAGATGCAACACTTCACACATGGCAACTGTTTAAGAAACTATGACAATAATATTAGCAGATTAAGTTAAATAATAGTGGCAGATATAGGCAGTACTTACATTTCTACGATGATGCCAGTATGAAGCAACAGATGTTCGAGGACTGCTTTCTTATGTCTTCTAGCGCAACCAACAGATCTTCCACAACCAAAATAAACAATGGCATGCCTATATTGTCTTTCTCTTGAGTTGGTTGCAATGAATCTTTCAGTGGAATCATGACAGGCACCACAAACCAGATCCGATATCTGTTTACAAAGTATACAAAACATTCTATTTTTGAGGACGTATAGAAATATATTTAATATTTATAAATATTTAGATATATCTAAATAGTGTGCGTGTGTGCGTGTGTGCAAGCATCTGTATCTAAACCGTTGATAATTTACCTGAAATGTTAACCATTCGGCCAGAAGAGAATTCATGTTCTTGAGATATTTTTGATATGATATTCCCACATACTGTGCGTCTAAACACTCTGTTAGCGAGCTATACTAGCTACAAATAGACTTCTATATTTAAAGAAGAAAGAATAGTTCAATTATTCGTTGTGTGCGCGATGACAGCGCCCCTAGTGGCCGCAACTATTCAGGACTTGTCATCTGTCAAATCATGTCAACTAGATAATAAGATATCTTTGTTATATTGATTTTCGACTAGTTTTTCAACGAAATTGAAAAAAATAGTGTAAAAAGTGAGTATGTATATTATACCTAGCGATTTTCTTCCTCGTGAAACATATGGATATTATAATACGTACGGGATTTGAATCGATTAAGCATAAAATACATTTCCAACCTCAAACTGAGCAAAAAGGGAAAAAATTAGTATTAGCACAGCATGTGAGAGAAGTGGAAGAGCTTAGAACGAACGGGAAAAGCTTCTTAATAAGAGCTCGGATCATAAGACAAACGTCTGTGACACAAACTCCCTACAAAACATCATTAAATGTGAGTACATACCTACCTACATATCAAGTTATAGAAATAGTATATTTGAGTTAGCTTCATGTCAGCTTACTTATATTAATTATTTTATTGTTTATTTTAATTCCAGATAAATGATGAACGTGTTGTTACAAATGTTAAGTGCGACTGTGTTTACAACCAAAGTGGCAAGTGTAAGCATGTTGCTGCTTTGATACATTACATCAACACAGAAGAGAGCTTATCAAAAACAAGCTGCGAACAGCAGTGGGGAAAACCCAGCACTCGACAATTTGTCAAAAATAAATATACTAAAGGTAGATATTTCGAAGAAATGTTCCCGCCAGTTGCAAATCATACCCGAAATTTCGCCTCCAACGAAGTGCAACCAGTATTGCTGGCTGAATTACATCCAAAATCACCTCTAAAATTAGCTCTTGAAGCAGCAGCACAATCAAAAGATGCAAGTTGGGTAGAGGAAATTTTGAACAAAAATGAGTCAAATTTGGAGCGAGAAGACTGCATTGCATGTTTAAACTTTTTTTTTATGTACAGAGAAGAATGTGAAATATACCAAAAAAATTATATATTAGATGAACAACTAAAACAGTTTTACCATACAAATATAGTGCTTTCTGATGAAAATATAATTAAGATTAGTTGTGATACAATTCAGCAATCGGCATGCCCGAATTGGTATGCTATTAGACAGGTAAGAATATCTGCTAGTACAAATGTACATAGCATAAAAACACGTACTACCAAAAGTATTAAAAGTTTGGTATCAAACATGTTGAATCCAAAGAAAGTTGACTGTGAAGCTACTCAGTATGGTTTAAGATGTGAACAAAAGGCTTTAGAAGAATACGAAAAATTAAATCAATGCGAAGTGAAAAGAGTGGGTGTAGTAATAAACAAGGTTCAGCCATGGCTGTGCGCAAGTGTAGATGGAGTTGTTGTAAAAGATGCCTGTGTGATAAAATTGGTTGAAGTCAAATGTCCAATTTCATGTAAGAATAAACCTGTGGTAAATTTTGAGACTAATTTGTGCAATGTTACTTATTTAGAATTTAAAAATTACACATTAGAACTTAAGAAAAGTAAACCATACTACACACAAATACAAACACAAATGTATGTGACTGGAATGACAATGTGTGATATTTTTATATATTCGCCAATTAAAAATGGCAGCGTGACTATCGAAGTGAACCGGGATGAAAAATTTATTGAGGAAATTATTTTGAAAAGCGAATGTTTTTATTTTCAACATTATTTACCTGCACTTTACACAGCTGCAGTGGACAATAATAATGAAAACTTTAATAATATGAACCAAAAAGCTACACGTAAGCGTGATTTCACAGGAAAAAATATTTTCAATTGTTGTAATGTTAAGTAATTTTAGTAGATGTTGTGTTTTTGATTTCATTCCAAATTATTTCTACTTAATGTTATTTCATTTTTAAAGAATACGAATTTATAAATAAAACGATATTGATTTAATAATAAGAAACTTTGTTTTGAATTACAAAAAATGTGTTTTATTCACGATTACTATTATTTATATTATCAAAAATTGAGGGCTGTAAATTGACTAATACACAACATACATGTACAATATTATCGATACAATGAAATAAATTGTGAGGAATTTTATCTAAAATTCGATAAACTCTCAGTCTTTGCATAATTCTTTCCACATGGATTCTAACTCGAGCAATATCATATGTCTGTTGGGTTTCTTCTTTAGTAAATTCATTTTTATTTTGTAGAAATGGCGGCATAACTACTTTAATTTCTTTTCCACTGGTATCTATGATTTTTTTAATTTCAGGAAAACCTTTATCAGCTAGAACTAAATCTCCTATTTCTAACTTGTCAATTAATCCAGATTCAACAGTCATTTGAGAATCAGTTTTCCTTCCACCAGCTGCTTTAGATTTAAAACAAATTAATCCTCCTGGTGTAATTCCTATGACGACTTTTGCAGTAAATCCTTTTTTATAATGTGAGTAACAAGCGACACGATCATCTACTGCTGTCGGTACTTCAATTCTAAATTCAGTGCAATCAATGATTACTCGTGTGTCACTGTATGCTGGACGAAAACAGTCAGGCATTGTAGCTTGAACAATAGCTTTATTCGGCCAAAAGACTAAATCAGCCGTTGCAAATGCTAGATCTTGTAGAATATGATAAAATATTCTTGAGATTGTGGTTCTATGTATGCCAAACAATACACTTAATGCTGAAAATGTCAGTCCAGTTTTGAATTTCATCAAAAAAATTAAAAGCCGGTCCTTTTTGGAAACTGCACATTTCCCAATTGTCATTCTTCTTAATAAAATATCAAAACTTTTGAATGACACACCGGCGAGATCTAGTAGTTGTTGGTCATTCTTAATTGATGAAATACCAACAAAATCTTGACTACTTGTAGATGTTGATTGGGTACTATATGTAACTGTAGTAGTGCAACAACCTATATCTTTAGTTTTTGGAGTATTTGTGGTGACAATTTTGGAAGTAGTTGGTATTTCTACTTGGATCTCAGCTTCACAGTTATTATTTTGAACGTACCTATTACAAATAAATGTTGTGTCTTTCAACTCGAACTGATTATAAATATCTGCTTGGCATCCTTTATCGGCCATCATAGTAAATTCCCTTTCATTTACTTTAGTAACTGTTTCGATTGGTAACTGATTCTGTTCGTATTTTCCAATAAATTGTTGATCCGGATATCTTCGTGTCATAAAACGCTTATATCTAGCAGTGACCTGAGAATGGTCAATTTTCTTACACCGATACATTGACGGGAATATTGTTGGAATATAGCTAGGGCTCGCCTCTGCGTCTGACTTTTTGCCTCCAATAAAATGTTCACTGCATATTGTATCATGTCGTTTTGGGTGCCATGGGGACCCATCAGCACTAAAACAAATAAAAAAGGACTGTAATTTTGGAACGCTTATTATTATTATTATTATAGTGTACTAGGTTAAATTTCTTACTTTTTTATCTTCACAGCAGCTATCCATTTTTGTCTTTGCTGTAATGTCCACTTTGATGTTGGAAACGAATAAAACTTGCACGAACTGTTTTTCCCATTGTTTTTACAATTTACGACACAGCATGTACTATGACCCATATCGCCAATTTTTACGTTTTTACTTAAAATTATAAAGGAAGTTATGAAAATAAAGCAATTTGACACATGAGACAGTCCAGAATTAATTCACATTTCTGCCACGTCGTGCGCTACGATCGATTTGCCGTTCCCCACCACCCACTTCGCACATAGACAATACAACAGTATAAAATAATTTAAATGACGCTAACCATACGTCACTTTTTTTTGTTACTAAACAATGTCGTTTGGCTCATAGCGCTTTTGGTCTCAAACGGTGAAATGATAATATATTATTTCCTTAAAAAAAGGGAAAAGTAACATAAACTCATTTGCAAAAAAAACGGGCACCTAAGCAATGAACCATTTTAAATGTAAATATTGCTTTGTTTGATAATTATAAGTAGTTTTATCCTCACAATTTGGTAAATTAATAAGAAAATAATCGTTTTCATCAGTATTTCATAAAATTTTGATACAATTTATGGGAAATAAAGCTAAACTTCACTAGTAGTGTATGTTCGCTAGTAGTGCATATGCTCATGAAGTAAAAATAAAAAAGTTTTTTTTGTTTGTTTTTCTTTAATAAAGTAAAAGCAGATAAATGTTTAGTATCGAGTGTGACCCCCTCTAGCTAAAATCACAGCTTGAATTCGTCTGGGCATGCTAGCGAGTATATCCCGGATACTTGCTTGCGGAATACGTTCCCACTCCGCAGTAATCACATTCTTCAGCTCTCTGATGGTCTGCGGAGCCGGTTGTACTGATCGCACACGCCGTTTCAGAACGTCCCAGACATGCTCTATGGGATTGAGGTCGGGACTTCGAGCTGGCCAATCCAAACGACGAATGCCGACCTCTTGCACATACGCTTTAACATCGCGAGATCGGTGGGCGCGAGCATTGTTGTCCATAAAAATCGAGTCTTCACCTAGAGCGGATAATGCGGGTTGTGCATGAGGAATTAGAACTTCCGTTATGTATCGATGCCCAGTCAGTGAGCCGTTTTCAATGAAGACTAACTCTGTACGATCCATTGAATTTATTCCTGCCCAAAACATAACAGAGCCCCCACCATAAGGTGTGATTTCTTCGAAACATGCCTCTGCAAAGCGTTCTCCTTGTCTTCTTAGCACTCGCCGACGTCGAACTTCACCGAACAGAGATATCCTGGCTTCATCAGAGAACAAAACCCTATTCCAATCTTCTTGAGTCCATGATTCACATTTTCTAGCGAACCTAAGCCTGCGAACTCGGTGCTCACGGAGTAATTTTGGGCCGTGGGCCAGGCGGTGACTGCGTATATTGGCAGCGAGAAGCCTCTTCCTGACCGTCCATAGACTAATATGCACATTTCTTACTTCTTGGAGGTTGTTCTTAAGATCCACATTCGAAGACTTGCGATTTCTCAATGCGCGACTCACAAGAAAACGATCATCCTGTGGTTGGGTACATGGTTTTCTTCCAGAACCAGGCCTTCTCTCGACGGAACCAGTCTCCTGATATCGCTGCCAGGTCCTTTGGACCGTCGAGCGACTAACATTTAGCCTCCTAGCCACGAAGCATTGGCTGAAACCCTCTTCAAGCAGCGCTATAATTTTGGTAGCTTTTACCACTTTATCTACCATTTTTGATACAGCCAAACAGCAATAAATAAAGCTTTGACAGTCAAGGATATGAAATTAATCGATGAAAATTGAATAAAAGTTATAAAAGTCGATGTTAACTTCTGGAACTTCGCGCTAAAAATGTAGGATAAAAAGGGGTTTTCTGTAAAAATGAGCATCAAATGAAAATTTGAATTTAGAACGTACTTTTTTAAATACCACGGCATTTTTAAAACCGGTCAGTAACGTGTACAAACGATTGAAACCTTTTTTGTATTGTATCTTTTTAAAGATGAATGAAAATCAAAACCGCCCATTTTTTTTGCAAATGAGTGTATTTAGGCTATTCATATATGTATATATTTCACATATATTTATTTAAGTATGTAAATATATTGATCAAAAATAAAGGATGGCCAAAATGCTGATATCCAAAGCTATGGCGCAGTAAAGCAGTATTACAAGGACGTGCTTAGTAAACACGCAACTTTTTATTGGTTTTAAGATTCATAATCTGCTTGTAGATAAGTTCTATACGTTAAAAATTGTATTTTTATTTTTAAATTATATTATTGATAATTTCATTCTTGTACATTTCCGGTCACAAATCGGCATTGTCTTTTCCATAGTATTTTGATGAACGTCTTCTTCATTACGAATAACTTTTTTTTTTATTATTAGGATCCACTATTTTGAAATCGGTATTTAGTAGGCATGTTTTAAAGTTTATGGGCACTAAGTGTGTAGTACATTTTTTTTTTCAAAATCGCGTCTGATTATCCATGATAAGTTAAAAATAAAGAATAAGCTATTTTTGCATTAAAATTTAAAAATTCACATCAAAGATAGTATTTTTTTAAGATAGCTAATGTATCCAGCAGTAACAAACAGAAAACGGAATAAGAAAAGAACGTTTATTGTGAAAACTGCATCCATTTTTATGAAAAAGGGTAAAAAAATATATAAAAAAGGTTTAAATATGTTTTTCTATAAACCCTTGGGTAAAATTGGGTAAAAATAGTGGTATGTTATAGTTAATTACCTAGTACGCCGAACCCTTAGCTTTGGACCACTATTTACGCCACACCTGTATAATATTTAATTCAAAGTTAAGGGGATAAATGTATATGTCCCAATATGCGTTATGGGTCAATTTTCACTACATTTTATGATTATGTATTTACTAGAGATGCACCGGATTATATTTTTGCCAAGTACCCGGCCACCGAGTAGCTGGCGCAAGCTTATGCCGGGTAGCCGGGTACCCGGCAAAATTACCCGGCATGAAAAGCGTACATTCTACTTCCCTGTTTGGGCGCTACTGACGGTCAGTCAGTTCGCGCCTCGCGCGTTGGTGCCGGCCGGCAGTCGATTCGATAGGAAGGTGAGGGAATATACCTACAGGCATGTCATTTTGTCATGAATTTATATGTAACTCTCCTTCTCAATGTAAATCGGGCTCTGAGTTAAACGTATAACATAATTCACAAATACGCCGTGACACAAAATAACCATCTTTGGAAGAAATTCTAGACAAGAAAAAGCTTCGGGACATTAATAATTCCTGAGAAAAACGTTACCATTATCTTATTGGAGAAATGACGGCCGTCGAGAATGAGCCAGTCACGATTGTTGAAAGTCACTTGGGGTTTCAGCGTTTAATTAATAACATTTTGCCACAGTATGAACTACCTCGCATAATTTATTTTAAAGAGAAAATAAGTCCAGAAATTGTATAACACACATTTTAGTAATCTTGACATCTTTATGTTATCCAAGAACGCTTACAAAAAATCTTTACGTAACTCACTTATCGATAAAGTTAAGAATTAAGTTTAAAATTAAGTTTAATACGTTTGATATTATGTGATTCTTTATGTTATAATAACTGATGACCCAGGTTCGATTTCCGATCGGGGCAGGTATTTGTGTGTATGTGCATATCTATTTGTCCCGGTCTCAGTGGATGTTTCTGTTTGTGTATGTATAGTGTATATGCATGTATGAGTATGTGTGTATATATATATATATATGTGTGTGTGTGTATATGTATATATATATAGATATATGTATAGTTATAGTTAGCTATGTTGATCTAATTAGGTATCGTAGAAGGAAATGTATTTGTTTTGAAGTATTTATTATTACGCTCAAAATTTTTGCTTAGTGTTAGGTCCAATATTAAGATTTCCACAGATTTGTTCGGATTGCTTTTTATCTATAATAGAAACCTGTTATTGGCCTTACAATATAATAAGTTTGTTATATGTACTTTAATATTTGTGACGCTGTTGGTTTCTTAAATAAATAAATAAATATACGAAAAGGTTGTTACTAAAATAAAATCTAGTTTGCAACTGAACCGAACACATCGCATTTACTACAGAATTGTGGAGCTTAGTTAACAACCTCGCCTTTATAAGCTGCACTGTATACAACAGCATCATTTGTTCCAACACTGTTCAAGATACACTCCATGATTCTGATATCGAAGATGTTGAAGTAGAAAAAGTGTTTGTTTAAATTCACTATTACTTATAATTATTATGAATAAGTGATAGACATGAGACAAGCAAATTGTGATATTAACAGTTCATTAGTCTTAAGAAAACTAGGTACTTTATTAACGTTATATTTTTTAAACTAAGATAACGAACATTGATCTCTATTTGATATAGGTAACTATTATTAGTATCTAAGTAGTAATAGTTTGAAGTCTATTTTTTGATCTCGGCGAATATGTGATATAAGCCTTAAGTAGTAACAAATTGTTAAATAGAAAGTGCCATTTTTAGTCAATTATAGACTGAGCTGATTAATAAAATTATATAGTTTTATTATTTAGACCTCTCGGGTAAACCTGAAACTTTTTCTCCTCCAAATATAATCTCCTCTAAATAAAAAGTACATCGAAACACATTATAATAGTCTAATAATCGTAGTTTCTTAAAAAAAAATAGTTAATACAATTTTCCATTCAGTGAATTTTCATTCTATAGCTGGTTATACACCATTTCCACAATTTTATTTCTTTCAAAAAAACAACTTGTGCTATTTTTCCTCTATTTAAACAAAACTTATATATAATAACTTATATACATTCATTCATTCATTCATTTATTAAACAATTTACTTGCTGGCTTACAGTGTGCCCAAAACGCCAGCAAGTTAATATTATTAATACTATTACATAAAAAAGAATGTCAATTATAAATGTAAAATTGTCTTATATACTAAAATACAACTACATAATGGCATAACGGATAATAATACAAATAATACAAATTAAGTCAATCATTGGAATGTCAAGAATTATCATAATACAGGTATGTCAAAATTAATTCATATCGGCTCATTTATGTTAGCACTTATACAAATTAGTACCTTGCTACATAATTGTTCAAAGCGGTCAGCAAATATGTCTATGTCGGAGTGGTGAGCGAGCAAATCTCCAATGAGACGCAAAGCACGAGTGGTAGGTGCATGCGCGGCGTACCTTGTGCGCGTGGTGGGCCACCTCAAAAGTCGCGGACGTCGTCGCGGTGCCACCGTTCCCTCCGTGTCCCAACATAGACGCGTGGGAGCTAATAGCCCCACCTGACTCAAGATCATTGGACTATCGATCCTGTTGCGTATGACTGCCAGATAGTGTATTACTAGCTGCATAACCCTCCTTAGTTTAAGTGTATCCAACCCCACCATTCCAGACACAAACAGGGAGGGATAGAGATAGGGATAAAAGCCGTATTTCCTCTTATAAAGCCAACGTGCAAATTTACGCTGTACTCGTTCTACCATGATAATATATTTCTCTTCATATGGATCCCATACAATGGCACCATATTCTAATTTGCTACGTACGTAAGTGTTGTATAGTATCATAGCAACTCCCTCTCCATTAAACTGATATGACGTACGTAAGACAAAGCCAAGCATTTTATTGGCACTTTTACTTACTAGTGCTATATGGTTGTGAAAGTCAAGTTTAGAGTCCAACATTAATCCTAAGTCACGAATGTCACTTACCCTCTCTAGGGGTGCGTCAGTTAAATTATACATTACATTAACTGGACGGCGTTTACGCGTGAATGAAATAATTTTACATTTATTATTATTAAATGGAAGACGATTAGCTAAACTCCAGTCCGTCACTGCATCAATATCTCTTTGCAGTGCGTCACAGTCCGACAGGTCACCTATACCTAGGCTTAATTTTAAGTCATCTGCAAACAACAAGCATTTAGAATGGATGACGCTATTAGGCAGATCGTTTATAAATATAAGGAACAACTGTGGTCCTAATGTACTGCCCTGACTTACACCAGATCTTGTAAAATATTCCCCAGACTCAAAACCACCAACTTTAACAAAATGACGTCGATTTCGCAGGTAATTTGAAAAAAAATCAAGTAGTTTTGGGGCAAAGCCTATTTCTGCCAACTTCCGCAACAAAATGTCATTGTCGACCAGGTCAAACGCTTTTTTAAATACATACGAATCCATATATGGTTTATGAAAAAGAAAATTAAACGGAGGTACTTTTTAAAGAAAAAAATCTCTATTATTAATTTTGAAGCCTGAATAAAACCATTCATTAAACAATTTTTTTTTCGCTGATTTTATTGTACTACACTTGCTATTATATCAACCAAGTTACGGCCACTAACTACTTTTTATATATTTTTATCTTTCTTGCCAATCTATTAACTTTAAATTGTGAAGACATAAAAAAATATAAATAACTTAGACGAAATTCATCTCTTTAACTATACTTATTTTAAAAAAATGTAATAATTACTACAATTTAATTATTTCAGACATACTGAAGAGACCGAAAACCCCGTGATCGTAGAAAACGAACTCAAAAAAGATGATTTTTAACCTGTTTCGGAACGGAGAATTGTTGCACGTGATAGCAGTGATAACTGCACATTAGGTAACTTCCGTTTCATTAGTAAAAAAACGACGGTGGCTTTTAACGGCATATCGTCTTGAATGCAATATGTGCAAAGAAGTTTGCTTGATAAACTCTAAAGACCAAAACGACAAACAACAAGTGAATCTAAATATAGCCGCCACTACTGGAATAGTTGCTTCAGGTATCGACTTTTCTCAATTTGAAGAACTATATTCAGCTATGGATATTTCGGTTTTTAGTTCAAAATACTATTCCAAATTAGAAGATGAAGTATACGAAAAATGGAAATAGACGGCAAAAGGATATTGCTATCGCCGAGGGTCGAACTAAGAACGAATTCCCTATGATTGATGTTTACGTTGACAGCTCATGGTGCGCAAGATCTTACGGTATAAACTATAAAGCGTCATCAGGCACAGCAGCCATAATTGGCAGAAAAACAGGTCAAGTCCTTTACGTTGGAATAAAAAATAAATATTGCCTAGTATGAGCTGATCACAAAAAACAAAAATTATGGAAATTAACAGGAATAATTGTTGAAGGTTTCAAGGCGTCGCTTCCAATGTAATAATAATAATAATATAGCCTTTTATTCAGATCATTTAGTACAATGGATTCTTAAACTTATGTAAAGAGCTAACATTAAAAATCTTAAAGTTGATAAACAATTTAAACTAATATTTGTTGCTTGGTTATCTTTCCTAGATCTGTTTGCCAGTCGGCAAAGGCCTCCTCCAACCTTTTCCATTCCTTTCTTTCTTGAGCCACTCTGTTCCACGTGATTCCTGCTACTTGTCTAATGTCATCCTCCCACCTTTTCTGTGGTCGGCCTCTCTTCCTTTTGCCTTCTCTTGGGTACCACCGTGTCACCCTTTTGCTCCATTTGTCGTATCCTCTTACCAGGTGACCAGCCCATCGCCATTTGAGTCTTTTGATTTTATTTGTTACATCGGTAGTTTTTGTTTTATTTCTAATGATGATTTTTTTAACTCTGTCGGACTTTTTAATATTTAGCATGCTCCTTTCCATTGCATGCTGGCAAGTTGCTAGTTTGTTTGAGATCTCCTGATTTAAGGACCACGATTGACACTCGTACGTAAGGACAGGTAGTATGCAGGTGTTAAACAGTTTACTTTTTAAGTTTAAAAGGAGCTCTTTATCTTTCATAGCCTCTCTTAGACTCCAATATGTCTTCCAGCCATTTGTAATTCTTCTGTCTACTTCCTTCTGCATAGGATCTTTTTGAGTTATGAGCTGACCTAGATATATGTACTCGTCTGTATAGTTGATTTCAGTGGTTCCAATATCTATAGTATGTTTTTACCCGTTTGTCATCACTCTAGTTTTTTCCGGATTCATTGTCAACCCTACTCTCTCACTTTCTTTCGCAAGTTCTTTTATCATTCTGGTTAGGTCATCTACTGTTTTTGCCAGTAATACTATATCATCGGCAAATCTTAAATGCGACAGCAGTACACCGTCTATATTAATTCCGAGACGTTCCCAATTAAGTCTTCGGAAGATTGATTCTAGTACTGCGGAGAATAATTTCGGGGATAATGGGTCTCCCTGCCTGACGCCTTTTTCAACTCTGAACGGAGCACTTAACTTTTCTAATTGAATTCTTGCTCTGCTGTGACTATAAATGTTTCTTATTAATCGAATGTACTTGTGCTCAATCCCTTGTTCTAGTAACGCCTCCCATATTTTGTCATGTTGTAGAGAATCGAATGCTTTACTATAGTCAATAAATGCAATGTAGTATGTTAGTTGGTACTCGTTATATTTTTCCAAAATTTGACGCACTACGTGGATGTGGTCGATCACTGAGTAGTCTTTGCGGAATCCTGCTTGCTCTATAGGTTGGTGTTCGTCTAGGCTTCTTTCGACCCGTTTCAAGATGATCTTAGCAAAAATTTTATATACATTGGACATAAGGCTAATAGGGCGATAATTTCCGATGTCGTATTTATCCCCTTTCTTATACAGTAGAATGATGTGAGACTCGGTCCATTGCTGGGGGATGATTTCACTGTTCAAGATGTCATTGAACATATCTGTGAGGACAGGTAGCAGGATCTCTTTGCTATATCTTAAAATTTCGTTGCTTATGCCGTCAGGCCCGGGTGCTTTCTCACTCTTTTGGGTATCGATAGCCTTTCTGACTTCAGCTTGGAGAATACTGGGGGTATTCGAGGTTTCCACTAGATGTATATCGGCTTGCATAGTATTGTTTCGATAAAGTTTTTTGTAATATGCCGTAGCTGTTTTTAATATGTCAGTTCTGTGATGGTCCAATTTTCCTCGGTTGTCTTTCATTTTTACGATCCAGGTCTTCGTGTCGGTCAATTCTTTAAGTGCTTTTTTAGTTCCACCGGTTTTCCGTATGTAGTTTTCTATTGTTTGCATTCTCCGTTGTTTTCTATCCTTTCTCATGCTTTCATTGATATCTTTGCTAATTTTGGCTAGTTTCTGTCTCCTATTTTGAGTACTTCTTTCGTTGATAAGGTGATTTCTTTGTTCTAGGAGTTTTGCAGTGGCTGTTGATAAGTTTCCTTTTGTATCAATTTTAGTATCTGCTATGAGTTTAGTTTGAGTTTTGATAATATTCTCTATATAATTGTATTTATCTTGGGTTTCTTTTTCCTTAGTGTTCTCTTTGAAGTCTCTAAGTTCCGCTCGTAGGGCTGTTGCTATTTGCTCTAATTGCTGTTCGTTGAGTTTTGTCTTTCCTTGGTCTTGTCTCGGTCTAGTCTTCTTTGGTTGATTTATTTTAAGCTCAGTTCTTAGTAGCCTATGGTTGGTGTTAAAGTTAAATCTTTTAATGACGGTAAAGTTTGTGAAGTAGCTGTTTTTGTTGGTCATAATAAAATCTATTTCGTTTTTTGTTTTACCATCCGGCGAGATCCAGGTCCACATGCTCTTTCGGTTCTTCTTGAATATAGTATTTAGGATTGTTAATTTGTTTTCTAGCGCAAAGTTTGTAATTTTTTCCCCATTTCTGCTTCTAGTTTTGTTACTATATGAGAATTGTCCTAGTATTGCATTTTCTCCTGGTCGTCTTGCTCCAATTTGGCCATTGAAATCTCCCATGACTATAAGGTTTATATGGGTATGTTCTTTAATTGCTTCGTTTAAATTATGGTAGAAGTTATTTATCGTTTCCAAATTTGACTGTTCTGTAGGTGAATATATTTGTACAATGGACCATGGTTTTTTGTATCCTGGTAGTTTCAAATTCATAATCGCTATGCGTTCCGAGACTCCTATGAATTCTTCTACATATTGTTTTAAATGTTGTTTGATAATAAATCCTACCCCATATTGGCCTTGCGTCTCCCCTATCTGATATAGTAAGTAGTCTGGATGACAAGTAATACTTTCGCCCATTCTTCTCACTTCACTCAAACCAATTATGTCCCATTTGATTTGTTTTAGTGCATATGTCAGTTCCGTAAGATTTTCTTCTTTTCCCAAGGTGAGTACATTAAGGGATGCTATGTATATTACTGATTTTAGGTGGTTGTTGACTTTAGATGTTGGAGGGTTGTGGTCGCTTTCCCCCTAGAGGACCAGTCGGCTTGGGGGAGTTCGTTGTTTTTTTGTTTCTCTAATGCCAGTTTCTTTGGTTGGTTTTGGTTTCCGTTTGCCGTTCTTTAGTTGCTATTGGTTTTTATTAATATTAGGTATGTTCGATAGGGAGCTGGATCTATATCGCATTAGATCAAATGCATTTGTTCTGTTTGTCTTCGTTGTGTTTGCGGTTTGTTGCTTCTTTGGCTGATTCTTATCTGAAGAGGGTGAAGCGGATATTTCCCTTTTCCTTTTCTCTTGGCTGTAGTTTTCCTTTTTAACAATTAGTTTATCATATTTTAGATATGCTATATTGCCCTTTTGTCTCTCTTCAGTTAACTTGGCTTGCAACTCTTTTCTTTTTTCTAACACATCCTTCGAGTAATCCTCCGTAATGTAAATAGTTTTTAGGTTCTTTTTGCTTTTGATAATTTCGGTCTTTTTCCAGTTGTTTATAAACGAACACAATACCGGTCTCGGTTTGTTGCTCTCTCTCTTTCTATTTCCTAAGCGATAGATTTTGTTGATATCGTATTCTTCCATCTTAATATTTAAATCCTGATTGAAGGTTTCCTTAAGCTTTTGTATTAGTTCGTAAGAGGATTTTTCGTTTTCTTCTAAGCCGAATACTACAATATTATTGTTTCTCTCAGCCCTCTTAAGATAATCTATTTCTTTTTCTAGCTTTTCTACTTTAGTTTTCAAGTTCTTATTTTCTTCTATAATAGGGATTAGTTTAGCATCTATCTTTTCCATAATACTATTTGTTATAGAATCCTTCAATTCAGCATTTTGACTTTGCATCTCTAATTTCATTTTTTCAAATAGTATTTGAAATTGACCTTCCATCTTATATTTTTATCTGCGTGAAATGAGACGCGATATAAGATATGGTAGAAATATTTTTCTCAATTGGCAACACTGTCTATTATGTCAAAATTGTCACATTTATTGACGTTTATGACAAGTGTCACTTAGTGAATGATAAGTGGTTTTCGTGTTTTCTAACCTCCAATAGTTGATATTGTTGTTGTAGATCCTCAACGAATTCCAATAATCGCAATTCACTGTATGTTTTTAATCACTTCTAAGAGTCCCAATATTGTATCGACGAATATTATCGAGCATAAATGGTGTTTACTATTTTATTTCGCTTAATTTCACTCGGAGTTTATCACTACGGTGTTGACAGTTCTGATGCGGAAACGGAACCCAATGTATGGCATCATATATGAGCGAATGTTTGGAGACGGAGATGCTTCTACTTATGCTGCAATCCTCAGAACCAATCCGTATGTGACGGAAAATGTCGAAAAAATTGAATGTCGGAATCATACAGTGCGTAACTTTTGTTTGACTACAGAAACAAAGTAAGTTCTAGCACACCATAAAATGCTTACTAACATCAAAATTTTGACAATGCGGAAATCAATTATACAAAGTATAAGACATCATAAGGCATCTGAATATTTTCATAATACAACAATATCTAGTCCTCACAATGACATTATTATCTGTGTAGCACATGCTTTCGGCGACCATAGAATGTGCCAAGAATATTATTGTACCAAAGATAAAAATGACAATGATGAGCTCCAAAAGATCCAGAATTCAACATTCATATTTAGGATAAATGCGATTGTTTCAAATGTTGCTACAAAATCACGCAGTTTAGTCGAAAACGTTGACATAAACACTGTAGAGTTTTAAAAGTGTCATCGCCAAATCTATTGCTGGAAAACGAACTAATTTCGCTTTGAAAGAAAGCTACCAAGGGAGGTGCTCCGCAGCTGTTGTATCGATTAACTGCAAAACCGCATTTTAAACAATACAAAAAGCTTTTTTAAATAAAAGTCCTAAAGGCAGGGTTCAGATAATTGAAAAAAGGAGAGCACAAAAACGAAAGTTGAACATTGAGCATCGCGTGAAAAAAAAAAAAAAGGAAATTAAAAGAAGTTAATCAAAAGCAGCATGGTTATGGGCCAGCGAGCTCAGTGCTAGATATCTCTCCACAAGAATTTAAAAAAGCAGAAGAGGAATTATTCAATAATTCAAAAATGCTTACTTCTGATAGACATGTTATAGAGAGAGCTACGGTTATGCAACGCGACAGCAGTGAATGGCTTGAAATACGGAGAAAACTAATCACCGCATCTAATTTTGGACAAATATGTAAAAGAAAAGTAGGTCTTTGGTGAAAAATATATTATACCAAAAATTTACAGGTATAGTTGCTGTAGCACATGGAATAGAGCAGGAAAAGCACTTCAATAGCTACAACAACAAGAAAATATAAATATTATGCCTTGCGGTTTGTTCATTGATAAAATTCAACCATTTATTGGTGCAACTCCAGATGGATCAGTAGACACTGATATGCTAGTGGAAATTAAGTGCCCTTTAATTGCAACAAGAAAAGGACTAACAAATGCAATACAGCTAAACAAAATACAAATATTAAAATATAACAAACACACTTGCACCAGTGCAATAAATAAAAAAGTTGGTTCTATCAAATACAGGGGCAGCTTCACGTCACTGAAAGACGACTCTGTCTGCTCGGAATCTGGGCATGAGAAAATGAACCTTTGCTTACCAAACGTATCGAAAAGGATGACAATTTCTGGAAGACGCAAATGGAACCAAAGTTGGTCAAATTCTATTTGAAAATTTTATTGCCAGAGATTGTGGAGAGTAGACACGCACGTGGAATGCCAATAAGAACGTTTTCCTTACAAGATGTCAAGGAAAAAGTAAATCATGATGACTCCTTATCCTTTCTATCACCTGAGCCACAAATGGGAAATGTTAACTCTACGAGTATAAACTAAATGCTTTTATTATCTCCTGAACCACAATCAGATGAGCAGATGAACAGTTTTGATTTTAATGAATCATAATAATAATATTGTAGAACACATAATTTTCTTTATTGGATAACCTTATTTCTTATCATGCTAGCACTTCACATGATGTTAGGTATACAAAGGTTTGTCAAAATTGGGTCTATTTTGGTGTAATTTAGTATGGTTGACACTGATAACTAATGGCCGTTCCTATATTGCATTTTTAATACTAGATATCTTACAAATTCTAACAGATTGTCCATACATTAAACACCAAATTTGCCGTTAATGAGCTATCTACAGCTAAAAGTTCGATATTGGGAACGGACGTTATGGTGGCACTTCATATGGCGGTAGGTTAGGCTAAAGCATGCACTTGACACGGGCAAAGGTTTCTTAAAAGTTTATCTGTTTCATGTAATTTAGGGCAAAGGGCTTCACCCAAAAATATGGTATAGATTATACAGAAACATTTTCACCTGTATTGAGACATACAACTCTTAGACTATTATTTGCATTGTCTGTAAAGTTAGGTCTAGATGTTAACCATTTAGATGTAGAGACAGCATTCTTAAATGGTAATTTAGAGGAAACCATTTATATGAAAATGCCAGATTGTTATAATAGTAGTAGTTCAGTTTGTAAAGTATTAAAACTTAAAAAAGCTCTTTATGGACTAAAGCAGGCCTCTAGAGCTTGGAATAAAAAGGTTGATAATTGTTTGATCAGTAATGGTTACAAAAGGTCAAAGCTTGAGCCATGTATGTATATAAAAGATATTAACAAATGTAAGACCATTGTAACAGTCTATGTCGACGATTTCTTTATATTTTCCAATGATAAAATTGAAACTAAGAACTTGAAACAGATTTTATCTTATAAGTTTAGCATTAAGGATTTAGGTGAAGTTAAACAATGTCTTGGAATGAATGTGACCTTCAATAAAGATTTTGGATATGTAACTCTGAGTCAAGAAACTTATATTGATCAACTTTTGAGCAAATTTCATTTAAGTGATTGTAAGACTGTTGATACTCCGATGGAAGTCAAACTGAATATACATAAAGGTCCTGTAGCTGTAAATTATCACGTGCCTTATCAACAACTAATTGGTAGTTTGATGTATCTGTCAATCTTAACTAGGCCAGACATTAGTTACTCTATAAGTTTTCTAAGTCAATTTAATAATTGCCATACAAAGGAGCATTGGGAATATGCAAAGAGAGTATTAAAATATCTAAAACGAACTAAATGTTATGGGATAAAATATTGTTGAGAAGGTAATTCAGAAATAACAGGGTATGTAGATGCTGACTGGGCCTCTAACTCTGTAGATAGGAGATCATATACTGGAATGTGTTTTTTGTTATCTGATGGTGTAATATCATGGGAATGTAGAAAACAGAAATATGTAGCCCTCTCTAGCACTGAGTCAGAGTATATTGGTATATCTGAGGCATGTAGAGAAGCATTGTATTTAAAGGAATTACAATATAAAATAACTAATAAGATGTACACAATCAGTCTATTCAATGATAACCAGGGCGCACAGAAGCTGTGTGTAAACCCAGTCTTCCACAAACATACAAAGCATATTGATATCAAATATCATTTTTGTCGTGATCTAATAAAAGATAAAATTGTTAAAGTACTGTATTTGCCAACGGCTGATATGTAGGCTGACATTCTAACTAAAAGTTTATGTTCAGCAAAACATTATAAGTTTATGTTGCTTTTTGGCATAGTTTGTATCGAATAATTTTGTATAAAATTGTTTAGTGAATATTGCGATAAGTGGGGGTGTTATTCTGCGTCTATTTTGTATCGACAATATGTCACATTGCAAACTAGTAGCGCCCTCTAGTATAAAATTTGTAATACTGTCTAGTGTATAATCTGAAAAAATAAAGTTAGTTATTGTCTGTGACCCCACGCGTTTAATTTATAATACTACTTGACTCTATCGATGCCAGATAAGAAGTGAAGTCTTGTAAAATTCTGTGGGAACGGTGGGAGCGCGGCGGTGTCGTGCGAACCGTCAATTGCAGCGTCAGCAGCATTTCATTAACATTTTTTTGTTTTGAGTATTTTTTTTTAAATGAGTTCTAGAAGAATTATATACGATGATGAAGATTTATCGAGTACTCCGAGTTTAAATGAATCAATTAGTTCCTTATCAAGTGATATATTTATTGAAAATATATATGATAGTGAAACATATGTGTTATTTGAGCCATTAATAAAATATTTGATGACAGGTTGTCGAAAGCAAAAGGGTCGAAAATTATCTCAATGTAGTAAAAGCTTGGACAGATGCTGAATTTAAGGAAAATTTTCGATTATCGCGAACTACTGCATATCATCTGATAAGTACGTATTTTAAGAATTCATATTTTTGAGTTTTAACTATTTATACCATATAATATATTACTGAAACCTTTTTTGTAGATGAACTTGAAACATCAACTTTTATTCCCAAGAATACCTTCGGGATGAAACCCATCAGCGCTGAAATAAGCTTTTTAATATTTTTGTGGTTTATTGCAAATACTGAACCATTGCGGACTATATCAAATTTATTTGATATTTCAATTTCATCAACATTCCGAGTCATTCGCCGTGTCATAACTTGGATTTTAACGAAATTGGATGATATTATCAAGTGGCCTCAGACTAATCATGCAATAATCAATACATGTGAAGGTTTTTTCACAAAAAAAAAATATCAAATACACTCGAGAGCAATGAATCCGGGTCACTTAAAGAATGTTAAAAATCTCGGAAACTAAAAATGATAGGTTAATGCAATAAATTGTATTTAATAGACAATGTAATACTCCTTAAATGAAAGTAAAAAAAATATGAGTCACCATACATTTTATTAACACAAAATTACATAAAGAAAAAAACTGCTGATCTCTCCTTAAAACAAAAATAGGAAACATGAAATGTTTGAACTTTATTACGATTTTCTTGAATTTTAATACTTCGTATTGCCTCCTCGTGCTTCCATTACTGCGTTTACGCGGTTTGGCATGCTGTACACCAAGTTCCTTATACGATTTTGGGGAATATTCTCCCATTCCTCTGTGAGAGCAATTTTGAGCTCAAGAAGCGTGATTGGGGGAGTGTTTCGTTGTTTTACGCATCTGCCTAGCTCGTCCCAAGCATGCTCGATCGGGTTGATATCCGGGCTGCGCGCTGGCCACTCCATACGAGTAATTTTCATCTCTTGAAGGTAGTCATTCACAATCCTACCTGTATGAGGTCGGGCATTGTCATGCATAAATATAGCATCCTCACCTAAATTGACCACAAATGGACCAAAGTGATCATTGAGGATTTCTTCCACATATCTGACGCTAGTTAAAGAGCCGTTTTCTATGATCACCAGCTCTGTGCAACTTTCAGAAGAAATTCCGGCCCACACAAGTACAGACCCACCACCGTAGGCTACTTTTTCTTCGATGCATGCTTGCTTGAATCTTTCCCCTGGTCTTCGATACACTCTGTGTCTTCCATCGTGCTTGTAGAGCATAAATTTTGATTCGTCGGAGAACATAACTTTTGACCAATCTTCAATACTCCAATTTACGTGGCTCTGGGCATATCTTAGTCTTGAAATACGATGCCCACGCTCCAGTTTAGGGCCGTTTGCAGGTCTAAGGGGTTTTAAGTTAGATTCAGCAAGCCGACGTCTTACTGTCCATGTACTTGGGTTACTTCCTCCGAGGCGTCGAAACTGATTGGTGAGTTCAGTTCCTGTGAGAAAGCGATTTCGAAGCATGGTGTTCACCAAGTATCGGTCTTCTCGTGCTGTGGTACACCTGGTTCTGCCCGTTCCTGGTCTGCGTAGGTTAGAACCAGTTTCTTCGTAACGTCGGAGAACTCTTTGTACTGTTGACAGCGACACACCGACAGTCCTGGCTGTATCGCGCTGACTCCGGCCGGTTTCCAGCATTGTAAGTATTCTGGTGCATTCTTCAGGCGTAAGCGACATAATTTCAGCTTGAATAATGAATATAGAGCACTATCAACATGGTTTATGTACCCACATAAATGACAGATTACAAACAAAAGCAAAACCAAATGCTGTAATTTCGTAGTTCCATCTTCGAAAGTCGCCCTTTTTCAAATTTGATTTTTTTATGATATAACTTTACAATATCTAAGAAGTTTTAATACCTTCATTTAAGGAGTATTACATTGTCTATTAAATACAATTTATTGCATTAACCTAGCATTTTTAGTTTCCGAGATTTTTAGGATTCTTTAAGTGACCCGGATTCATTGCTCTCGAGTGTATCTTAGGAGCAATCGATTGTACACATATAAGGATTGTAAAGCCTTATGAGGATGCAGTAGTTTATTGTAATCGGAAAAAATATTTTTCTATAAGTCTTCAAGCAGTAGTTGATTCTAACATGAAGTTTACTAATATTTATTGTCAGGATCATTCGAAGATCACCGTCATATGAAGAATCTTACAATAATAACGAACCATTAACCATTAACTTTTGGTAGTTTAATCATACTCTTCGCTGTCAGTACGATTTTTTAATACTTTTTTTAAAAGCTCTCTTTTCAATTTTTCTATATTCAACCAGTTTTTGTGCTTATTTTCATTAAACTTCAGTTCATCACTCGCAACATCTCTTTTAACTTGCATTTCACGAACATCAACAGCTTTTTTCTTTAAATCCATTTCTTTCTCTTTTATTTTTAAATATGTAGTAATTTTTTCATCTCTAGCCTTCTGATTTTCTTGATTTTTTTCTAAAATTTCCATACTTTGAATGCGTTGCTGGTTTCTTGCAGTTTTTTTTAACGTCTGCAACCAGAGTTGTTATGAGTTTTGGAGACTCATCAACTCATAGTGACAGCCATTTTACATATTGTAAGACATTAATTTTTATTCCAATAAGAACTATTTGAACCTTATTATAAAGAATTATGAACTTCAGACTCTTCGTTGCTTGCTTTTCATGGTTTTCTTTATTTTCATTCTCGTAATTATGAACAAATAAGATTTTGATGTCTTCTTCATCTTGATAAATATGTTCTTTTCCACGAAAACATTGATGATTGCCTGCGTCATTAAATGATTCGATCAAGTCATTGCAATGTTTATAAAAGTATATTCCTGTTAAATAAATTTGTTTATAGATTCGAAATCTAAAATAAAATTGTATTCACATTTTAAATGTGGAATATAAAAAAGTCAATGTTTGTACCTTCATCCATACTTATATTTATTTTTTCAGTACAGTTTGAATTAACTTTGATTATTTTAAAAACACTATAATGAAACGAAAGCTTTAAATTTTTTTCAACAATAAATAATATTACTAACGATAATATATAAATAAATCATTTCGATCAATGCCAACTTAAAGAAAAAACACTTGGTAATTTTCTGTCACTGAGTTGGTATCGATTGCACGCATCACACGAAAACATCAATTTTGAGAGTGCTCGATTGTGCGAAGCGTTGCTGTAGTTGAAACATTCAACGTTAAGCATTATACCGCATAATGCGCTCTATTGATGTAATTGGAAAACTACCATTGTCACATTTTGAGCACTTAAGTGCGCCTTGCCGTTCCGTGTCGGTTTTTTAGCGCACATCAAAGTGATCAAAGTCCAAATGTTTGTCTACAATGCGCGCAGCCAAAGATGAGACTTGACTTGTTCGCGGACGATGGCCGCGGTAAGGGAGGCATGCGGGGAGAGACCGGATCATTGCGCGGAGAGACAGGAGCGTGCGGGGCGAGGTATGGCGTTCGCCCATGCGTATTCAGTCCAGGGGGGGTCAGCTGTCGAACAGACCAATGCCAGCTTGTGGATTATTTTGTATTACAGAGATAGCGCTCTATAATAGAAAGATAATGCCTGCCCGTCTGGAAAAAACTTACTAAATTAGTAATTAATCTTTTTAATCCTTGGGAGATTATAAATGATTATGCTTTCAAATAATGTATACAATATGATATAAATAGTTTTAGACGATTTTTCTATTCACATATTCAAATTCTAAATATGAAACCTGAATATTAAAGTGATCTACAAGTTAAGGAAGAGCCCTATTGTTTTGAGGCGAGACTTCTTTGACATACGACGCTTGTCTCGATTGTGTTGTGTTTTATGAGATAGAGACTATCTTGCGAAATAGACGCTTGTTTAGGCTGTGTTTTTTGAGATAGGACTCTTTTGCGAAAAAGACGCTTGTTTAGGCTGTGGTTTTATTGCTTTTGGATTGTGCATCAATATGGTTAGCAATAGAACCTTCGGATGTGCCAAGTGCGGTGCGACTTCTAAGGAAGACTCAAATTTGACCTTCCACAGGTTTCCTCTGGCGTCCAAGCGTGACCCTTATTAGTAAGATAGTATCTTGATGTATAATGTTTTATATGTATTGTTAAAAATGTTTTAAGATAAGAACACGTTATCGGGATAGTCCCAATGAACTTTTCCATCACTGTGCGATACTACCTATACACTGTCAAATTAAATATCTTTTATTAACCGAAAATTATTTCAATAACGACTTTCGTAAGATAATTCAACGTAATAAACAGACACGCAGTGCTACAAAAATTACATTAAATGTCCCAAGGTTTACTAATCTCTATGGCAAACAATTGTTACAACACCAAATACCAAACTTAATAAATGGTCTTCCCATACCATTAAAACAACAAATAAACGTTTTCAACATTAAAATTAGGTTAAAAAAATACTTTTTAAATCTACTTATGCCAAATAAATAACTTTAATTTATTTTATGGTTATACTGTGATTTTATTATAATAGATAAAAAAGGACATAGGTGTGCGCGTGTGTACATACACATGCGTCACGCGAGTGCATGTACATACACACTCTCACACAATATTCTTGCAATCTTGGAAATGAATTTAAAAATGTGAAAAATAGTGCAAAGAAATCCACCAGTGAGTTTGTGCGCGCCAGTGCTGGTGCGGTGGCCGGACTGAGCAGGTAGAATGATGACAAGTATATCATGCATACCCTACATTTTTAATATATTTTTTCTTGTTGTAAAGATGTGTTGCAGTAGATTAATCTACTATTATCCTAATGTAGTATAGTGATGAATGTCTCACAGTGTACGGTAAAACCTGAACTGGTTTTTGTGACACTGTTTGAAAAATGTCTAATGTAATGTTTTTTGTGTAATTTAATAAATAAATTAATAATCATATCATAACTAAAACACTATTTTACACTTTTAACCATAATTATTTTTTCAGGGCAAAAGTTTGGGCAAAGTTTTGTTTTCCCAATGAAGATTGGTCGTGTGAGCAAAAATTGACCAAATTATACAATAAACACAAGTTGTTGTGTGGAAAACATTTTGATGATTCGTCATCACCTGAGATACAGGCATTAAGCCTAGTTTATGCGTCAGAGTCTTCAAATAAATTGTAAATATGGATTACGTTAATAAAGATTATTATTATTATTACTATTATTTACCAGTGTGTTACGAGAGCATGTAGTAGGGGTTACGCTAAGTTAGCAAGCGCAAGAAACAACATTGCACACGGCCCTAAAAGCTGAGTTAGCGATTGTACGTGTATCGACCGCTGCAATTGACGCAACTGGCGTAAACCGCTGACACCGCGCCTCGTGTCTTCGCCGCGGTGTGCTACGTGACCGGACGATGTCGTCACTTCGATCGGGTCGACATTTAGAATTAATTAATTATAGTTTTGACTTAGTATTTTATTTTCTTATTAAAATAATTTTTATAAATTTAAATCGGTTTTTTTTTGAGTCCTCCGGCCGCGGCTAACGTAATTAGTGATAACAAGAGAAGATTAAATAAATTTGCTTTTCCAACCGATGCATATAACATATAACAGTGGTGGTCATATAAATAAGAATGCTTAATAATACAACGCCAATACTATGTTTTCACCATACTATAAGTGTATGATTTGTCTATAAACATACTCTGATAGTGATGTTAATATTCTTATGACTGCAATAATAGTTTACTAGTTTTATTATTAAGTGTTTCTTTCATTCTTCTCATCATTTTCAGATATTTGTATGATAAATACGAGCATTTGTACCTGAGTCATGGGTGTTAATATATATTTCTATAAATGTTACATATCTATGTATCATATATGTATGTCTATCCGTTACCCTAGTATCCATAACACAAGCCTTACTGTGCTTACTTTGGGCTAGGCTAATTGGTGTGAATGTAAATAATATTTATTATTTATTTATTCTTCATTATATGTTCACCTTCTCACCTGTTGCTATGTGAACAATATATAAATGACAGAGAATAAATTAAACAGTATTAATACAAATTATTTCCAAATGTCTTTTTAAATTATATTACTCCGAATCCTAATGTATTAAATGAAAGTATAAAGAATATTTTTCAAAATTTAGTTCTTACACTTCCGCGCACATTACACATTAACAGTGCCGGTCCTAGGGCGGTGCGAGCGGTGCGACCGCACCGGGCGCCGTCGAGAAGGGGCGCCAAAATGTGTGACAAACGAAGCTCAACCAAGCGGGCGATAGTCCAGTCAATATGCATTTTTAATACAATAATAGTACTAAATTTCGTGTTTGAAGTCGAGATCAGGCACATCTTATAGAGAAAAATGCGCTGAATTTCGCGGACTAGTTGTCAAGCAAAATATCCGTGAGCGTCATATTGTTTTTTCAATTTAAAAATTAATTATTCCTATAAATCAACATATTTCATTGTATATCTCGGGAATGAAGCAAAAAACAAGCATACTTGACTGGAAAAAACGTCTCCTCATACTTTAAAGAATATTTTGATTACTTTACTTTTCCGATTTTTGATTTTATTTGTAAGGAATTAAATCTCAAAAAGTAAAAAAAAAACGATTTTGCATTGCAGCTATTTTTGTTAGTTACCACGCAAGATTATTGGTATTACAGTTTTCTAATCCATCGGTGGGATCGATATTACAGTTTCCCAACTGTTCTACCCTTCATTACTGCAAAACGCGGGCATGCGCAGAATTCTAATAATTGACATGTGTTGTCGATTATTTGAATTCTGCGCATACCCGCGTTTTGCAGTGATGAATGGTAGAACAGTTGGAAAACTGTAATACCGATGATCTTGCGTGATAACTAACAAAAATGGCAGCCCTGCAAAATCAGTGTTAAAAATTTTTGAGATTAAATGTCTCACGAATAAAATTGAAAAAGTGAGGTAACCAAAATACCCCTTAAAGTATGAAGGGAAATTTGTTTCCAGTCAAGTATGCTTGTTTTTTGCTTCATTCCCGAGATATAAAATGAAATATGTGGATTCATCGGAATAATGAATTTTCAAATTAAAAAAACAATATGATGCTCACGGATATTTTGCCTGTCAGTTAGTCTGTTAAATTCGGTGCATTTTTCTCTATAAAATGAGCCCGGTCTCGACTTCAAACACAAAATTTCATATATTAACCTCGTTTTTAGACGCACATTGACTGGACTATGAGCCGCGCAACTCACGTCACGGGGACATGGGGGGGGGGGGGGGGGGGGTGAAATTTCGTTCGTTGTTTGTTTTGCTAAGCAAGCATTGTCTATTGAATTGACAAGTCGATCAAATGCGCGCGAGTGTATATTTGTGCACAGTGTGATTAACTGATTAACGGCTAAAAGTACGTACTTAGATCATCATCAAAGCATTCGAAATACACTCGCGAGCAACCAAATCGACTCAAGCCCTCATTCTGCTTACAAACTTTGTTTTTACGTAAAGTATACAAGGTATTTATAAAAAAAGACTGTCATTAGAAAGCTCAATATACAAGCTTTCATAAAACACTAATATTGTTTTTTTTTTTAAAATCTAACGCATTCATTTTTACATCAATAGCACTATGAGTCGTTTTGCTCATTACGCTATCCGCGACTTGCGCTAACTGCCACCCCTATAAAAGCTCTCGCAACCGGCACACCTTATCAGTCGCTTATCACAAGTTGACATGTACACATCTCCGAGAATTGCAATCATTTTTTCCACGTTACCATAGATACCACACCTGAAGAAGCCGCTCAAGTTGTTGCCTTGTTGGAACAAGGACTTAGCCAGCGAGTAGTCGCTGCCCAGCTTCGCTTGAGCCAGTCTGCTGTGTCCCGGGTCTACAGACGATTTCGAGAGACCGGTGCCTTCAATCGAAGACCAAGAACCAGCCGCCACCGGTGTACTTCTGACAGAGACGACCGTTTCATTGTCTCAATATCGCTGCGCAATCGGCAGTCGGTTCTCTTTACTGACGAGTGCAGAATGTGTCTGCATGGCAACGACAGAAGAGGCCGAGTCTACAGGCGTCCGGGCGAACGATTTGCCCAATGCTGTTTCGCTGAAACAGTAGCATATGGCGGTGGTTCCTGTATGATGTGGGCCGGCATCTCTTTAGAGGGAAAGACGGAGCTCGTTTTCGTGCCTGGTGGAGGCCGAGGAGGCGGGCTTACAGCTGATCGGTACATCACCGATATTCTCCTGGAACACGTTGTTCCCTATGAAGGATTTGTCGGCGAGGACTTCGTCTTAATGCACGACAATGCTCGTTGTCATACAGCGCGCATTACCCAGCAGTTTTTGGATGAAGTCCAGATGCGTACAATGGACTGGCCTGCGCTCAGTCCAGACTTGAATCCGATCGAGCATTTATGGGACCAGTTAAAACGAAGAGTACGAGCCAGAAATCAAGCCCCTTCGACGGTGGAAGAGTTGAAGGCAGCATTGTTGGAAGAGTGGGTTAACATACCTCAAGAGGACGTCAAAAAGTTGATCAGATCAATGAAGAATCGACTTCAAGCGGTGATTAGGGCTAGGGGGGGGAATACCAAGTATTGATTTATTAAATTGTTATGTATTTTCTTAATC
The DNA here is from genome assembly GCA_927399485.1 of Calamotropha paludella. Classification (NCBI taxonomy): domain Eukaryota; kingdom Metazoa; phylum Arthropoda; class Insecta; order Lepidoptera; family Crambidae; genus Calamotropha; species Calamotropha paludella. Next base: position 5,040,475 of record OV656822.1, read on the forward strand.
AATTTTCTTTTATTTCTAAAATACCCAACCACAACATCTTCTCACAAATTCCTGTTTTTCCTGTATTTATGTTTAGATATCATTAATTACAAAGATAATGAACGGATATTGATAATGGTGATATCTTATTAAAGCTGCAGTTTGGAGCTTTCAGATGATATATAGTTTTTAAAAATATCTCCTATAACTTTCTTGAAAACAGAGTCTATACTCAGAGTTAGGGCTTGAGTCGATTTGGTTGCTCGCGAGTGTAGAAGAAAGAAGTAAGTATTATTTATACAACTTGTATAATACAAGCTCCTTTCTGGCACTGCAATAAACATAATTCACCCACGAAAGCGCACGGCGAGGCCTCATATTGTCTTAGACAAACTCTGTTTTTAATGCAAAATGTCTCTAAGCCAATTATGTCTTATTCTATACTTCTGATATCATGTATGTAATAAGTGATGGTTAAATATATTTTTCATCATTCCGGGGTTTCTCACGCGACTGCAAGTGGCAACTAGATTTAAGTGTGATCATAATTACTTTGATGTAAATTATTTGAACTCATGGAGTAGACTGATTTAGTTATATTCATTATATTATGCTATAAAATAAAAATAATTGAACTTGGAATTATATATGAACAGGCTTAATGTTCGTAAATTACTTTTTAATCTCAAGAAAATTTAATTTTAGGTTGTTAAACATATACTTATGTTTTTTATGCTTCAATTCTAATAATTATGTCCTAATATAATGATAATACATCTAACTACAAAAAATAAATGATTATTGTTTCAAAATCCTGAATCCTCTCATAGAACTTTTAGGTTATGTGTGACTGCTCACATTATAAATTACCATTCATCCAGTTGAAGGTGAAATATTAAACACTTTAATACACTTGCCTATAGCTAGCACCAAGTCTCAGTATTTCTAGATTCACATAACAGAAATAATTTCTAATACAAGTACATACATATTGGAATTTGAAAATATATAAATTCTTGCAAATTATTTAACATACCACATTCAACTCCCATAACATTATTAAACTTAATAAACAATAATATACCTGTTAATCCATAAATGTGCTCTGTCCATATGTCCTGATCATATGCAATTATACATGATTATATATAATTATATATAGACAGATATGGCAGACACAAAAATTTGTGTACCTACGCATTTTGCTTGTTGTAAAATGCCCAAGATATTTATTAACTATTATTATAATCGTAAAAAAATTTTTAGTTACAGGGAACTTATTTTACAGCTAAAAACATGTCACCACCTTCAAAAAAATTATCTGGCGCACAAAACTTAAAAAGAAAACGGATAAAGCAAACTGAAAATGAAAAATCTGCAAATTTGCTATCAAAATTTTTGAGAGTCGAACAGCTATCTCATCCTTTATCACCAGAACTTCAATATCAGCAAGCAATAGAAGACCCGCTTGAAAAAAATTCTGATCATGGAGATATAGAGCAGAATATTCAAAAAGATTTAGCTATTCCTGGAACCTCGTCTGCTTCTCAAAATATGACGGAAGAAGTTGTATCAGATGAATCATTATCTTTTAAAGAGAAAAAAATTGGTGATATTTCAGAATGGCCGCTTATTATTGATTCTGCGACAAAAGATGAAATCCTTATTCGTGGCCCTGTAAGTAATGAAATGAACAACGAATATTACCCAAAAAATTGTGATGGCCGCCATTTTTCAAATTCTCATTTTAAAAAAGTAATGGCAAATGGGGAGAATTTTAAAAGAAGATGGCTTGTGTACTCTAAATCCGCGGATAAAGTATATTGTTTTTGCTGTCGTTTACTCAACACAAACCCCAACTCGAATTTGGGAAAAGAAGGATTTGACGACTGGAGGCACTTATCAACGCGTCTCAAGACGCATGAAACATCCGCAGATCACCGACGTGCTATGAACAGTTGGATAGAAACGTCAATTAGGTTGAAGAACTTCAGTGGAATAGACAAACAATTACAAAAACAGATTGCAGATGAGAAATCAAGATGGGTTGCTATCCTCGAACGAATGATGTCGATAGTGTTTTTCTTGGCAGGCAATAATTTGGCGTTTAGAGGGAGCACTGAAACATTATACACCCCTAATAATGGAAACTTCTTGGGTTTGGTGCAATTATTAGGAAAATTTGATAATGTAATGATGGAGCACCTCCGCCGTGTTGTAAATAAAGAGACTAATGTCTACTACTTCAGCAAACGCATTCAAAATGAATTAATTACCTTACTTGGAAGTGAAGTTCGAAACAATATTGTGAATATGGTAAAGTCAGCTAAATACTTCTCCATCATTCTGGACTGTACTCCTGATGTAAGCCACGTAGAACAAATGTCACTAACATTGCGGTTTGTTGACGTCAACGATGAAGAAGTCGAAGTGCGAGAGTGTTTTATCGCGTACAAGCCAGTAAGTGACTCTTCCGGAGCAGGTCTTACTGGCCTTTTTCTTGATACAATTGTACAAGAATTTGATTTTGATATGAATGATTGTAGAGGTCAAGGATACGATAACGGAGCGAATATGGTAGGAGTGAACAAAGGTGTACAAACAAGAATTTTAAACCTATATCCTAGGGCATTTTTTAATCCATGTGGCTGTCACAGCTTGAATTTGGTGGTAGCAGATGCAGCTAAAAGTTCCGTTAAATCTGTTTCTTTATTTGGATTTCTCCAAAAACTATTCGTTTTATTCTCTGGATCTACCAAGCGATGGGAAGTGATATCTAAGCACATAGAAGGATTATCGTTAAAAAAAGTTTGTGAAACTCGCTGGGAGAGTAGAGTTTCTAGTCTTGCCGCTGTTCGCTTTAACTACACTTCGGTCCGTGATGCCCTTCAAAATCTTCACGAAGAAACTAATGACGCAGTTGCAGCATCTGAGGCATTATCATTAATTCAGAATATGGAGGAATTTGGGTTCATAGTTACAATGGCTTGGTATGATATATTGTTCCAAGTAAATATTGTAAGTAAAGCTGTGCAGTCTGAAACTATGGACCTACCAAACGCATCACTATTACTGAAAAACTGTTCGGAATTTGTAAAACAGTACCGTCGTAGCTTTTACTCAACTATAATTACGGCTAAGGAAATAGCATCTCTGTCCGAAATAGATCCAGTTTTCAAGCCAGTCCGATCTAGAAGAAAGAAACGTTTATTTGAATACGAAGCTGTAGATGAAACACCAACTGATCCGGAGGAATTATATAAAATTAACGTCTTTTACCCGATGATAGATACAATTGAGAATACATTGGTTACACGTTTTCAACAACTATCAAAATTTAATGATACATGGTCTTTTTTATACGACATAAAAATGATTCCCGAAAAATCCATGTTGGAAAAAGCCTGTGCTGATTTGCAAATCACTTTAACCGATGGAGAAAATTGTGACATATCTGGACAAGAATTGATTGAAGAACTTGTGAGCCTAAAGCCATTATTAAAAGATCTGCAATCAGGAGAGCCAATAAAAGTTCTTCGACTAATAAAAAAAAATGATTGGCAAGATATTTTCCCGAATGTATGGACAGCGCTCCGTATCTTACTAACTATTCCTGTAACTGTTGCCCAAGGAGAACGAAGTTTCAGTAAATTAAAACTTATAAAAACTTACCTACGGTCTACTACGTGTCAGGAAAGACTGTCCGATCTTGGAATTTTGTCTATAGAAAATGCTATCGCCCAAAAGTTAAATTATTCCGACTTGATAAAAAAATTTGCAAGTGCTAAAGCTAGGAAAGTGACTATATAGTTTTTTACTATTTTTTTTTGCTATATATTTATTTACTTTGACTAATGTTTGCATTGAACACAGAATAAATAAAAGGTGTCAATCATTATTAGTTTTTTTCATTTATCCTCCGCATCACAATAGTGTACTCGCTGGTTAAACGAAGTTTTCTATGATTTGACATTTCTGACATCAGAATAATCGGATGCAAGAGGCAACCTGAGGCGAAAAACATTTTAAGGTTGTTTTTGAGTTAATTGTTTTTACATTTTTTTTTTGTTCAGAAGGGCGCCACTTTTGGTGTCCGCACCACCTGAAAATTTTAATAGGACCGGCGCTGCACATTAAAATAAAACACTTTTTTACGGATTTTTGCGCATGTTTTATTTTATATTTAATCTTGACGTTTCGACTCCTTTACAGAAGCCATGATCACAGGATGACTAATATGATGGTTGTCATGTATTTTCTACTACCTTCACAATATTTTAATCGGGCACGTTCCTAATTATTAAATTATTTTATATTGTGGCGTCGCATACAAAGAAATGCTGAACACGGATTTTATGTCGAGTCGCGCGTCACAGCGTTGCTCGGCGTCAGTCGCATATTTCGCCCGGTAAGTCGAGTCCACTACACAATTCAAATCCGTCTTGAGCAATTAGATTAAATTTGAAGTCAGATAATATTTTAGTAATTCAGATCAAGTGTATGTAAGAACATTTTTGTGTTTATGTGAACAATACAGTGATTTACTTTAGCTCAACCTTTTATTGCATTTCCACGTAGCATAACCTCCGTCGCGTTAAAGTACTATATATTAGCTCACCATATTTGCCACTCAATGGTAATGTGGTGACCCCGCATTTCCGGTGTGCGACTCAACTGGGACTCGACAAAGGAACGCGCAGTAAACACGTGGCGTGGAGGTTCGAACTTTGAACTTTTAGTTTATAGTGTGGAAATTTAGAACGTTTTTATGCAAAAAGTGAATTATGGAACAGGAGTTAACACAGAAAGTTGAAGATAAACCCACTGGCGGTAAAGCGGCGTCGACCGAGCCTACCACTGACGTCGCCATGGTGTCACTTCAGGCGCGGATCCCTGAATTCTGGGCAGACATGCCTAGGATATGGTTCGCGCACTTTGAGATGATCTTGGCGCCGCAGAAGCAAGGGGATAACACGAAGTTTGAGATGGCGGTTACAAAATTAGGAAAAGACGCTCTCAGATAGGTGAGCGATTTAATTCAGACGCCTCCAGTTTCAGAGAAATATAGCGCGTTAAAAAATCGACTGCTGGCTGTTTACGAAGAAAGCGCAGAGAGTCAGTTCCAGAAATGGATCTAGGCAATCAGAAGCCCTCGCAATTATTGAGAAAAATGACAGAGCTGGCAAAAAACGTGGATATATCGGAAGAACCATTGCGAAAGTTATGGATAAATCGGTTACCACCAAACGTCAGGGCAGTACTGGCAGTGAGCGGAGATACTAAGCTAAATGACTTAGCAGCAATAGCAGACAAGATCATAGAGAACCTGAGGACCGGAGAGGTTGCCTCAGTGAGTAACCCCACAGCTGGACCGACTTAATTAGACACATGCGTGATTTGACGACGGAAATGAACAGATTAAAAGAAGAAATAAATGCTTTCAAGGCAAAAAGAGGACGAAGCCCGCTCCGGAGTTTCCAGAAGAATCGAGGAAGATACAGAAGCCAGTCTAGTTCGAGAGGAAGGAACCCATCAATGACACAGCGTACCCCAGACAGCCCAGAATGGCTATGTCCGCAACGTTTCCGCTTTAGAGAGAGAGCGAGGATTGTATAAATTAACATCAAATAAGTGTCAAGTTATTCAGTGCTACACCATTTTTTTTGCTACAGTACACTTCACAAACTGTGTAATTATATTTGAAAATGGGAAATTATCAAAATAAAGATTTAGCAGTAACAGCTCAAGCGCAAGTTACGAGCGCTGAAACACTACAGAGTCAAGTTAACATATTCAGTATAGTATTATTAGTGATGGTGATTCTGTTGAGTATCGGTTTACTATATGCAATCCGTAGAAGATGCATTAATGTTGCAAAGAAATGGATTAGAAATGAAACTTCAAAAGTATTGGTATCAGAGTCATTGCAAAAAACTCGAACCGCTAATAGCACAGCTGGTAGAGCAGAACAAGTGTAAAAAAGTGTAGTGTAGTAAAAAATAAATTAATAAAATGTTGTTATAATTATTGTGTATTTTAAGGTAATATTAGTCATTGTTCATGTGTCAAGTAATTCTGTGTAAAAATCATGCGTGGCGTTGTTGTAAAGGTGCTGACGAGTCTTAGACTGTTTAATTTTTATTATCGCAGAACATAGCTTTACAGCAACTGCCTAAGACGTGAAAATTAGTTGTGTTTCTCCTGAAACACCTTAAAGTCGGAGCTAAAAATAGGTGTCCGCAATGATTAGTAAGGAAAGGGGAGAGTGTGTATGTTTTTGCAAAGTTTTTATTGTATGTAATTTCAATTTGATTAAGTAATTAAGTGTAGCGCATTATCATGTTTCGGAAAGTATATTATATTAGTTATGTCAAAAAGAATTTTAATGTGAGGTAAAAAAAATAAAACACAAATTTCATTCAAAAATGTATTTGTAAAAGTATCAGTGTATTAAATTGTAGAACTGCCCTTTAACAATCTATAAATAGAAATATCAGTATGAGCCTTAAGCTTTGGTATGCGACGTGACACGATAGCGAAACAATAATGTAAACATGTAAGTTGAAACCTAAGCTGAAACACAATTGTGTTTGGCAGCATTGATATGACAAGTCGGAATTGTATAACTGTTAGGGTTCAGTATATTATTATTATTTTTGTTTTATTTAATTGTTATTTAAATTTTTCTCAAAAGGAGGGGTATGATGTGGCGTCGCGTACAAAGAAATGCTGAACACGGATTTTATGTCGAGTCGCGCGTCACAGCGCTGCTCGGCGTCAGTCGCACATTTCGTCCGGTATAGTCGAGTCCACTACACAATTCAAATCCGTCTTGAGCATTTCGATTAAATTTGGAGTCAGATAATATTTTAGTAACGTAGTGGCACCAATGACCGACAAGAACCAATAACCGACACTTTATTTTTTGATTCCATAAAATAAGAGTAAGAAATCGATTTCTTAATATAGCAACACTGTACCATAGATAGCACACTTTTGACTGGCTCCTATTGACATTTAAGCAAAATCCGCCATTTTGTTTATAAAATGGCGATATAACAACTGATTGCGGCTGAAGTACCGGTGAAAATAATAACATTTCTTAGTGAAATCCTTAAGGAAGTGAGTACATTTTTTGTTAATTACTCTACTGTATTGTAACTTATTTGAATTTTATCTTTTTTACGAGTTACTATAAGAAGTATAGGATCGATTTTTGTTAAAACTAAATTTTAAGGTTATGTTGATATTAGTAATATGTTAGTGTCGATCACTGGTTTTCAAAAACTGACTTTTCCAATAATCAACACGTGTCGATAATAATTTTTTTTAATATTTTTTCATTTGACAACCGAATATACTTCTTATTACTTGGCGCATTTAGTAGATATTTGAAGTAAACTAATTAGAGTCGAGCTACCAGTAATCGACAGGTGTCGATTATTGGGGAATAATATATGTCGATGATTGGTTCTTACAGATGGCTCCGAGAAAAAATTATTCACCCAACCAGTTAGAAAAAGCTGTAAAAGCTGTTAAAAATGGCGAAAAGATTGCAGTTGCTGCGAAACGCTTCGGAGTACCTAGGATTACGCTCCATGACAAAATTTCGGGAAAAACAACAATGGGTTGCACTATAAGTGCTTAGGTAGTTCATCTTTATAAAAGGATCCCTAAAATAATATTTATTACAAAACTATCTCGTAGGTAGGTATATGCGCAAAAGCTAATTATATATTGAAAAAAGATCTCATTTACGTTGTCTGTTATGTTTTTGATTGAATTTAGTACACATTAAAATACATTGCAAAAACTATATTAGTACTATATATGACTGATTGTTATATAGTTATAATAATTCATAATTTTAACGAAAATGGTTAGGAAACGTTGTTTCTAAATAGATATTTAATTACGAACCGAAAGAGTGATTTGATAAATAATAAATATTTAATAATTGGTTAAGTAAGAATAACTTTACAGTAAATATTGTTGATTATTGCAATTTAAACTTTTTGAGAATTATTTGTTACGTATTTGTATGATTAATACACTTATGTATAATATATGGATATTGTACTGTGGATAATAAATGAATAAGTACTTCTTAAACAGTTAATTTTATTTTATGACTCAATAAGCGGGTGGTGTGGTGATTTGGCAGATACGCATTACACTTAGTCAACAGTCGATAACTGGGTGTCAGTAAGTGGCAACTGTCGATGACTGGGTGTTGACTACTGGAGATTCGGTGTCGATGATTGGAGATTTATATACTTTTTCTTTTTTTGGGATTTTTTTTTTAGTCCGTGTATAGTCAATAAATTTAATACATTCTATACTTATCTCAAGAATATACTTTACCATACTCAATTGTTACTCTTGGTTTAAAGATGACTAAATGACCTTTATTTATGAAAAAGCCCACTATCTCCTTAAAGTGTCGATCTTTGGTGCCACTACGTTAATTCAGATCAAGTGTATGTAAGAACAAATTTGTGTTTATGTGAACAATACAGTGATTTGCTTTAGCTCAACCTTATATTGCATTTCCACGTAGCATAACCTCCGTCGCGTTAAAGTAATATATATTAGCACACCATATTTGCCACTCAATGGTAAAATATAAATATATTTTTTTTTAATAAAGCATTTTGATTTATATAAAATAATTTAATCATCTCTAGATAGACATTTGTCGTTATAGATAGATATCTTTATATATATAATTCTTCTGTGAGTGTGTATGTCACTGAACTCCTCCTAAACGGCTGGACCGATTTGAATGAAATTTTTTGTGTGTGTTCAAGGGGATCTGAGAATGGTTTAGATTCACAAATCAACCCGGCAGATGGCGCTGCAGTCGGCACAGCAACGCGTGGCCGGGTCAACTAGTAACTATATATTTTTAGTATTGTTCTTTATGTTTACGTGCACTACACATTGGAATAAAACAATTTTTAATATTTATCGCTTGTATATTTTGGTGTTAACACATATGATTTAGTTAACCTGTCCATTCGAATGCTCGCCAACCGGTGACCTGTGACATTTGAAATGTCGGGATAACTAAATAATATGTCATGAAACCAAAATATACATGAGATAAATCCAAAAGTTGTTTTATTTCAACTATCTATATTCACATGCACATAAATAATTTAATTTTCTTAAATTCTTTTAATAATTAAATGTGATTTTTACAGGGTTTGTGCAAAGGCATAATAAAAGAGTTGGATGTTAAAACATTTAAAGAATTAACACCAAAAAAACAAGAACTGTACAAAAGGTGTAGGAGAAACTTAACAGAAATCCTGAGACTCCGACGAAAATTTAAGAAAATTAAAAAGTGCAAAAGAGATATATTAATGTTTTTTTATTTAATTTTTTTGCATTCACAATGCAATATTTCTATAAGATATAAAATACGTGTGTAAAAAACAACCACGCCTCCGAGCCCTCAGATGGGATCCCATCTGAGGGCTCGGAGGCGTGCTTGTTTTTTACACACGTATTTTATATCTTAGAGATATATTAATGTCTCTTGATTCTAATGATGCAGTCAATGACATTATGAAAAGTAAATTGAGCGGTTCATTTTATTTGTTACTGCAAAGTCAGTTACATAACACATCGAAAAAATTTGCTGGGCGTAGATGGACGATGGATGACAAGGTTCTAGCCTTGAGCATTTACAGGAAATCTAATTCCTGATACAGATTGCTTAGAAGGTAATTTTGTTTACCAAGTATAACTTCATTAAAACTCTTACGGAATAAAATACCTAATACAAGTGGAATTAACCAACAGATTGTTGAAACTATAAAAAAACTGCAGAAGAAAATCTGTGTGTAGTAGCATTTGATGAAATGTCCATAAGAAAAAATGGCTATCAAGACCATGATGACCAAGGACGGACTTCAGAAATAGCAAGCAAAGCTTTGACATTCATGGCCATTGGAGTCAGAAATAATTGGAAGCAGCCAGTAGCCTTCTATTTCTCAGGGGCACATGTCACAGCAGATAGACTGTCTGTTCTTATAAAAGAGGTAAATTCTATAACAATATTAATCACCTATACTGACTTCTATTTCATCATCATTATGTATAGCTTATGGTGATAAGGATAATATATAATTTCCGAACAGGTGTAGAGTGGTTTTTAACTTATAACAAGGTTTTGTGTTCTCTTATACATAAATTTGTTTTAATGTCAATAAGTGTTTATGAGGACCAATGTTGCATAAAGCATATTTTTATTTTGTTGGTCACAAGTCCAAGGTGCTGCTTTTAGCTCCCCTCTTAAAACTATGGATCCATCAACTACACAATGAATCCATGAAATTCTAAGACTCATCTCAAGAGCTATACAAAATATGATTTTTTATATACCAATGTGCATTTATTTGCTGATGCTCCTATGATGGAAAAAATATTGTTAGGCAACCTGCATACAATCTGTGAAGAAATTCAAAGGTGTATGTAAAGTCTGAATTGATCCGCACTGTGCCAGCGTGGTTGACTAAGGCCGTAAGCCCCAATCGCCCTAACATTGGGTATTCTTGTGCCCTCAGTGGGATGAACATCAGCTGTGATGATGATAAATCTCACAATATGTTAATTAAAATAAAAAAATAAATCTCGAAAAAGTCCCTTTTTTGTTCAGAATTTTGTTTCTCAAAGTTTCTGAAAATATATATTTAGATTATTAACTAAAGTTTTTTTTAAGGTGCTGAGTGCTTGTTTTGATGCCGGTCTGGTAGTGATTGGCATTGTGTGATTGTGATGGTGTCAATATACGCGCTATAAACTAATTAGGCTCGACAGTAGATCATCCATTCTTTGAGCATAAAGGGCAACAAATAACAACTATATTGGACCTACCCCATTTACTCAAATCTTTTAGAAATAATTTTTTAAAACATAATATTGAATTTACCCAAGAATTACTTATAAATGACCAGACAAGTACAGGTTCGTACTAATCGCAATCCATATCCTATATAATAAAACACACACGCATATGTGAGGTGATTCAGGGCCAGCAAAATAATACTTACGGGCATATAGGGGAAGGCCGGAAAAGTGAATACCCTGGGCAAAGCGAATACTCCCCACTACTCTTAAATTATTCGTTCTTCATCAACACGCCATCACTATAACGTTCGGCCATCTTGGCTCAGTGCGCGGCAAACACTAGAGCAAGGGGCCGCGTCGCGTGCCGTCCACAGAGTGAAGATTTGTGTTTTCGTAAAAAAAAGATTGATTTAAGAAGGTAAGTACATTGATATTATTGCCGGTATTATTAGTTCTTGATTTTTAGGAATATTTTAATTTGGTAGCATATCAAGGTAGTTTTTTATAATATGTTTAATAAAAGGTCAGAATTTTTCGTTTTTGTATAAAATGTGTTAACCTCAAATGTTACCTTATCGGGCAAAATGAATAGGGCAAAGTGAATATGATATCCACTTTGCCCGCCATTTGTGATTATTGACTTAAGATTTCATAATGTCCTTATTTATTTCAGATGGTGAATAAATAAGAAAAAAACGAATCAAGGGTCGTGGGATAAAAATGTCATGCAAACAGCTATTAATATCTGCAAAGCTGGAGAATCTATAAAGGGCACAGCTAAAAAGTACGGGTTGGCCTATGCAACCTTGTACCGACATGTGAAAACCGGCAGCGCCTTGCCAAAATTGGGTCGATTCCGTCCTGTTTTCACTGAAGCTCAGGAGAAAGAGTTAATAACATATCTCAAGAATATGGATTCTGTATTTTATGGCCTGACTCGAGACGAGTTCAAAAATTTAGCGTTCATCTATGCTAAGAACAATAATGTGAACTACCCGAAAAACTGGGACAAGTACGAAATGGCTGGTGATGACTGGTTATCGTCATTTTTGTATCGTCACAATCAAATTTCTCTCAGAACTCCAGAAGCAACATCGGTGGCACGGACTAAAGGCTTCAATAGACACGATGTTGTACGTTTTTATGAAAACCTTGAAGTTTTGATTGTGAAATATGATATTGATGCATCAAGATTATATAACATGGATGAGACTGGTATCTCAACAACTACAAATAAGCCACCTGAAGTGCTATCTACAAAGGGAAAAAAACAGGTGGGCATAATTGCCAGTGCCGAACGTGGTCAATTAACGACGGTCATCGGCTGTTGTAATGCGGCTCGTTCGTTTCTCCCACCATTTTTTATTTTCGCCAGGAAAAAGATGCAACCCAGGCTTCTTGATGGTGCACCACCCGCCACTCAAGGAACCTGTACCCCAAATGGTTGGACTTCGGGTGAGGTATTCCTTGCTTGGATGCATTTCTTTGTGGAACATATCCGACCTACCCCTGAAAAAAAGTTACTTCTATTATTGGACAACCACGAAAGCCATAAGTATTACCCAGCTTTAGATTACGCCAGCAAGAACAACGTCGTAATTTTATCCTTGGCACCACATACAACTCATAAAATGCAGCCCATGGATGTAGCCGTTTACGGGCCACTAAAAACATTCTTTGAAAGGGAGGTAAATGTATTCCAAAAATCGCACCCAGGACGCATTATAAATCAATACGATGTGGCCAGACTGCTATCACCAGCTTTTCTAAAGAGTGCAGTAGCTATAAATGCAGTTCATGGATTTGAAAGACCTGGTATTTGGCCAGTGAATAAATATGCTTTTGGTGACGAAGATTATGAACCAGCCGCTGTGATTGCAGGCACATCTGATTTGAATATTCGCACAGAAGGCACAAATTCACCAGAAAGAATCGATATTCCCGGACCTTCTGCAGAAACTTCGTCAACCCCTTCGCCTTCACTTCTTCAACAATTGATTCCACCAAATCCAGTCGATCCTTTAGTAAAAATTATTCCATCTCCAGATAGAGCTACCCCTTCTGAACTTCAAGCCTTTGTAACGCCAATTGTAATCTCTCCTAAAACGCCTGAAAAGATTCCTAGTGAAGTTGAATGTACACCTGAACCAGAACCTGGATGTTGCCAAGTTTTCTCCGCTTTTGAGCCCTATACAACTACAAATTCTCAGAAAAGTGACACAATGCTAGAGACTGAATTAAATATTCAAAGAAGTACTAGCCGTGACAATTCATCCGATCCGAATCCTGAATGCTCAACTTCCCACTGCAGTCCCTTGGTGTTGAGACCTATACAAAATCCTGCCAAACCATCCACTCGTAAACGAAAATTACAAAAATCGGAAATATTAACCAGTACACCGATCAAGGAAGACCAAAAGAAGAAGTTTGAGAAAAATAAAGTTAAAAACGTCACTAAAAGTTTGAATGATAAATCTAAAAAAATTTCTAAGACGATTGTTAAAGCTGTTACTAAGACTGACAAAAATAATAAAAATAACGCTAAAAAAGCTAAACAGTCAAAGAGAATTAAAGAATTTAAGGATATTTTATGCTTTTTTTGCGGCGAATTATACATCGAAGAAAACGACGAACCAACTGAAGATTGGATTCGATGTGACATTTGTCAGCAATGGTGTTGTGGAGGCTTAATTTTGTGTAGTGTAGCTTAGTTAGTTTTATTTTATTATTTAGTGTATTTGATTTTTTGTGCTTTATTATATACCTTGCGATTGTAGTGTACATATTATTTATAGTTTTATTAATATCATTTATACTCGTAGTTCATATGCATTCATAATTATATAAATAAATAATAATTATAAAACTTATTTTAATTATGTATATTAATGTCGACGGACAGAATGTTCTTATGTGAGTGGCTGTGGAATGCATGCGCCCAGGGAACCGGTCGGTCCGCCGTCTCGTCCCGCGCCCCGCCCGTTTAACACGGAACTCACTCGCGCGGCGGCCGCACGCCAGTGAGAGATAACACCTCTGACGCGAAGCCTGCGCCGCTTTGTCTCTTGCCGTCGCTCACGCGCATACGATTCTTATCTGCTTTGTTAGCTAGCAAAAAATTATTGTACTTCTACTTGTTCGTTTCCTGTCGTAGTTTTCTGTTATCTATCGCTTACGTTTATGTGCTTACATACTCTATCTTCTATACTCCTTCTTGTTGTGTGCGTAATGAAGTGTTCAGTGTTACTTACGGATTCGTTATTTCTACCGTAACCACCTAATATTATACTTGCACTACAGTGTCACGAAGAATGTTCCGCTTTTGATGGTACTCAAGGGTACACTTGTGACAACTGTCAGTCTTAATTTTCTGATTATTTAAGTTTAAGTTAAGTTTTTTCAGTTTATTAATCACGTTTTTAGACATTCAAATATGGATATTCACTTTGCCCGAGCACTGTATCCGCTTTACCCGGGGGTCCGGGCAAAGTGAATAATTTCATACTTGTTCAAATTTTATTTGCTGTTCATAATTGTTTAATTATTAAGAGTAACTGATGATGGTATTTGTAAGAGCAATTATTAAAGACTGATTTGTGCTAGTTATTTTGTTTTTGTATCTTATACCGTTTCTGCTAAAGCCATAAATATCTAAAGGTATTCACTTTGCCCGGCCTTCCCCTACGTTAGATATTAGATGGAAATCTCATACTTTCCGAGATAACTGACTTCAAAATGAAAGCAAAAACTTTCGAATGCTACCTATCTGTAGATGCAATGGCAATCAATAGATTGCTGCGTAATATTCCTTGTATGTCAACATAAGGCTGTCGATACTAAGGATGAAAAAATCATTTATTAAGTTTGTAAGGGAAAAAAGGTTGCTTTATTAGTTCTTATATTTTTACTTCTAATGGATACACACCACTAAATATTATTTCGCCGGCCCTTAAGCACTCTTTGACGACCTCCGTAACCGAGTGATTAGTACGCTGGATTCAAGGTGTTGCCATCTCTTAGGTCCCGGGTTCGAGTCCCGGTGGGGGTAGATGTTTGTGTGATGAATACGAGCATTTGTACCTTAGTCATGGCTGTTAATTTATATTTCTATCAAAAAAACACATTTATCTTTGTATGTATGTCTATGCATTACCCTAGATCCCATAACACAAGCCTTACAGTGCTTTCTTTGAGCTAGGCTACTTGGTGTGAGTGTAAGCAGCAAGTGAGTGTAAATATTTGAAAAAAAACGTCGCGTCATAGTAGGATTTTCTCCTGTGTCGTAGGTACAGTTCCAAACATGGAAAATGTCACATGCACATACGCCAAGACCAGAACAAATTTATGTAGGTCATACAAAATATTTGTTCAGTACGGGAATCGAACCCGCAACACGTTGCGCAGGAGGCGATCACTCGACCTCTGCACTAAATGTGTCAAATTTATATATTGAGTATATGTTAATTGACGATATGGTTAGCAAGAACTCGATAATTGTTAAATGAATCATTATAATGTTAAATTTCTTAGCTTTGTCTGCTTTAAATAATAAAATTTATATTATATTATTTCTATTTAATTATTCGAAAATATTTAGTAAATTTGCGATATTTATGAATTAGATAGATAGATAGACATTTATTTCAATTCTCCATCACACACATGCGTTACAATCACAACTTAAAATAAAAATATAACAAAAAATAGAGTTACCTACATATACCGTGGCAGTATGCGTGTGCTGCAGAAGTGCAGAATGTCATGGCTCAGTAATTGCTATCGTACACATCAAAAAGTGTCAAAAAGCATAAAATACTGGAAGTAAACTAAAATGATTCTGACTATAAAAAGAATAACAAATTATTACCTAGAGGTGCTGTTTGGATTTGGACTATGTTTGTGTGTGTGTGTGTGTGTTTGCATTCATGTACCCACCAGACCACGAGTGAAACAATTATTAATATTATTATTTTTAAATTTTTTAAATTTATATATTTTTTTAGGAGTTTCTAAATGGAACCACATTGAGGATTCTTCAATCTTGAAAAAACTAACACAAATTTTTAGTTTGCTCCTGCTTTAACGCAACAACACCTGCAACCAAATGGCAAGCAGAAAATGAAAGTACGATTGGCTGCTCAAGTTTTAAGTCACTCAGTTGCTGCAGGATAGTATGCTAAAATTGCCCAAAGTACGTAAGTAAAGTAAGTTACATGTCCTTTCTTAAAGAAAGAGGTTAAAGTTTAAACTTAAGAAAGCTGAAAATAATAAGAAAGAAAAACTTCTTCTTTCTTGTAATTGTTTAAAAAGGTGAAAAGTATAAAATTCTAATAATCTAAATCATGCCTGCCTGAAAATTATAATTGTACACATGTATAAATCTTGTAATCATCATCATCATTTAAAGCGGATAGTCGCCTGCTGGACATAAGCCTCCCCCAAGTGTCTCCATACCGATTGGTCCTGCTTTGGTAACGTCCAGTGCGTTCCTGCGATCTTCTCCAAATTGTTGTTAAAAATACCTAATGATAATTTTTATTTTATTTTCAGATGAGTTACCACAGGAAGCCAGTCCTACAGCCACAGTCGTCTCAAACTGCCATGACTGGCAATACGCCAGAAAGAAAGCGGGGTAAATCATACCTGACAAATATGTCCTCGACAAGCTCACATACAGAACTTTCCAGAAAATGAAAAAAAAAGTTTGAAGAGTTAAAATTTTTGGGTGCTATATCTAAACCTCCTTCACAAGAATGTTGGGTTAGGACTCTAAATGCGTTGGAGACAGTATTTAATCATTTATCATCAATTGTTGCAGCATTAAAAACAAGCATTGTAACAAATTTAATAAACAATAATAAAAACAGAAACTGCCTGGATGACAAAAATGATGTATTAAATAATTTTAAGGTATTCCTGTGTATAGGCACAGACAGTTCGACCAACCAACAAAGACCTGATGAAAACACACCACATGGTAGAGCAATGGATGTAGAAGAGGCAGACATGCCTCAGTATTCTGGAGAAATGCAAGCTTGTGCCTATGTTTGAGGCTTCATTGCAAAAAATATTGAAAATGAATGCATGGCATGCAAAGAAATGTTACTAGCTGACCAAAATGCTGAGGTATGTCATACGAGGCATGTTTTTTAAGTACCGTTTTGAAATTTAAAAAAGATGTGCTAAGATATCTCAATAATTTTATTTTTATATGGAAGCCTGTACCTTTATCTATATACTACATAATTTTCGTCAATATTGAGGCACTTATCATAACGTTGTACCAGTTTTTGAATGCCCTCCTCATAGAATTCTTCCGCCTGACTTTTTAAAAACTGCATCACTACAAGAAGTCTGCACTTTCTTTGTTTATTTTCTATTTGTCATTAAAGATATAAATGTAAAATGTAATATGGTTTTCATTTACAGTACGTAAATATGTATAGCTGAATAATATAAAATAAATATATAATAGGTAGTTCGATTATCCGAAAATACCGGTTTTCCGAACACCTACGTCCCCCAATTAGTTCGGATAATCGACGCTCTACTGTATTTTGAATTTGGATAAGAATCAATGGGGGTCACCTTCGTAGTTCAACCCATTTTCGTCAATTACACATGTTCCCATTAAAATCTTGCCTTCCAGTACAAAGTGGCCCTGACCGCTGTTGTGTTAATTATTTTTTCATATTAGTAGGTACAATACATAATATGTTTAAACATGTAATGTGTAAACATTATTACAGTTTTGTATAATGAAATGCATCCTCTCTATTACGTATTTTTATTTCACCGTTGTGTGCGGCATATATACGATACTGTACCGCAATAGCAATATCGCCTAGGTCGTCGCCGATGAACTTACGTGGTATTGTTGTTTGTTACCTATGTAACGATATATCCAAATTCCTATAAAACTTTCATATATTGGTATTACGCATTTAAAATATATCAAAGGATGACAGGCAAAAATTTATAGGACGCGTACCCACCGACCAATAACGACCAGCCGTATGTCGTTAGAAAGCACTTTTCATGACTATAATTTGTTATTATGGGGGTATTCTCAATTGGATGTCGGGAAAATGTTATAGTTACATTATTATATATATATATATATATATATATATATATATATATATATATATATATATATATATATATATATATATAGTTAAAGTAAAAATGTGTTTAAAACTTAAAAATCCCTACGTAAACTATTAATGCAAGGTGTGACTGTCAACATGCTAATTTCATACGCGTCGCCCGCCCGTTAGAGCCTGTCCAGATGAGGCGTTTTACGCGCGAGTCCACACGCGCGTTGACACTCGCGCGTATCCGAGATACTAGAGCTACATATATCCCGTCCAGATGCCTACGTGCGTATCCTCACTCGCGCGTAAAACGCGTGCAATGAGCGGGACTCTCGACTCGCGCGTTTAACGCGCGAGCGACGCGCGAGTCGAGATACTCGGGTGCCATTGCTGCGTCCAGTACTACGCGCGAGTCCGTTGCGAGTGGACGTATTTGTAACGATGGAGCGTGATAACTTCGATACGGAACTTTTTATTGATGAAATTGAAAAAAGGGCAGCCATATGGAATATGGAATCATCAGATTATTCCAATAGAACCATAAAACGCAGGAACTGGGAAGAAATCGTCGAGATTTTTTGTGAAGCTGGAGATTCCGAAGAAAAGAAAAAAACTATAGGTAAGTAAAAATAGTTTATTTAATAATATTATTCCAGACTACATACATTGTACGACCTAGTAGCGTAGAGTATACGGGGCTGAAAAGGTATACTGAAGAACGACCATTTTTTTTGGTTTCCATATTATAGGATTTCCTGATAATTTGTCACTATGTTAATGACATATTTGAGTCATAAGTTGTAAAACAAAATATGACTATAACATTTTATCTTGCCAAGGGAGTTTGCCTTCGTTAACAAAATAATCAGCGAATCTTTCTCTTGTGTTCAGCGATCTGGCATTAGGCCTTACTGCCTCAGTATTTATATGAATTAGAGATGTTTCGTAAAGAGTGTGGTCAAACCTATAACCATCCCTTAACCTTACAAAATTATGAAGAACACAGCAAGCTTTAATAATGCTTTCTGCAAACTCTATGTCTACATTCAACGGTCTATGAAATATTCTCCATTTATTTACCAAGATGCCAAAGCAACATTCAATGTAACGCCGGGCCCTGGATAAGCGATAGTTGAAAATTCTTTTCTTAGTTGTTAGAGATTTACCGCAATAAGGGCGCATTATATGTTCAGATAGACTGAACGCCTCATCTCCAACTATCACATGGGGTAAGGAAGTTATATCTGTTTGCGATATTGGCTTTGGGTCTGGAATATCTAAAGTTTTCTCGACAAGTTTTTTATAAAAAACAGAGTCTTGAAAAATTGTGGAGTCATTGCTTTTTCCATATGCGCCGATATTTACTGCAATGAAACAATAATTTGCGTCGCATACAGCCAACAAAACAGTTGAAAAATAACTCTTATAATTATAAAAAAGAGACCCAGAATCATTAGGTTTTATAATACGGATATGCTTGCCATCAATGGCGCCGATGCAATTTGGAAAATTTGTGTATTTTTGAAATTGTTTAGAAATCTCTTCCCATTCAGCCTTCGTAGGTACTTTCATTACGATATTTTTCAGTTTATGCCATATGACGTAACAAGTTTTCTGTACTATTTCGATAACTGTAGACTTTCCCAACCTGTAGGCATAATGCAGATCCGCAAAATAACATCCTGTAGCCAAATATCTGAAAAAAAAAATGCGTTTAGTTAATTTATATTTTATTTACCACACTAATTAAATTATTATATTACTGGTTACAGGTAATATTTTGCAAAAGAAGTGGAAAGGGTTACGTGATGGATTTGTAAGAGAAATGAAGAAAAAGAAAACCACTCCGTCTGGATCAGGAGCCTCCGGCAAAACCAAATATATCTATTTTGAACGTTTGATGTTCCTCGAACGATCGACACGCAATA
Organism: Calamotropha paludella; assembly: GCA_927399485.1. Lineage (NCBI taxonomy): Eukaryota > Metazoa > Arthropoda > Insecta > Lepidoptera > Crambidae > Calamotropha > Calamotropha paludella. The sequence continues at coordinate 5,060,336 of OV656822.1, forward strand.
AAACAACTGATAGCAACATTAACACCACTCCTGCTGCAGCTGAAGAAGAAGACTTTTCTGGTGATGGGGAAGATGTAATGAGACCTCCAGTGAGTCAAGCAAAAAAGAAGAAAAAACTAAATGCGGCCGACGAAGAATTTCTCGCTATCATAAAAACAAATTTAGCATCTAAAAATCAGCCACATACATCAAACCAAACGGAGTCTGATGATGACAAACTATTTTGTTTATCGTTACACAAAGAGCTTCTTAAAATACCAGAGCAGAACAGACTTCAAACAAAAATTGAACTAATGAAAGTACTTCAAGGTCAACAAGCCCTGTATCATAAACCTTCAACTGCTCGTTCTGTCTATATACCTCCACAATATAATTACCAAACAGGAATGACACAACGTGGACAGAGAGACTATTTTGAAGAAACAGGATATAACACAATAGACCCCTCAATATCTTCAGTTCCTCCTGCAACCTTTTCGTCTTACAATCGAGGTTATTGCACTGTGCAACGCAACACCCCATCAACAACGTCTGCCTACAATAACCCAACAACTCCATCACCGGCTTCTACACAAGATTCACAAGAATCTGAATTGATGGAACTATATGGTGATTAAATGTTAAGTTTGAATGATTCCTAATTTTTGGTGTTTTTGTTCAAATTCTTTATTTTTGTTAAATTGATTCTTAGTTTAAAGATACAAACTTGATAAAAGTACAATTACATTACAATAATAAAAAATATTACCTCAAAGTAATCACGAGTTTTTCTTCTGCAGAGACAGTATCCCGTACCACATAATTTTGACATGGAGTCAAATCTTCTTGAATAATTTCTAGTAATTCATCAAACGATGTTACTGACATCCGGAAGTAGTTGAAAAACTTTTCACCGTGTTCTGTGAGCTTTGGATATAATGTTATAAACATACTATGCGTCATTCTGTCACGTAGAATTGGGTGCACGTTAAATCGTCGACGTTCTCTTCGTTTACGATTTTTCCATCGACGGTATGCAAGCCACAACACAACCGCTGTTTCCGAGTTCATGTTTGTAACTGGCTGGATCCCTCCCAGCGTAGAAACACGCGTAAAACGCGGCATCTGGATGCAATAGAATTTGAAACGCGCGTGTGGACTCGCGCGTAAAACGCCTCATCTGGACAGGCTCTTACGCCCGTCTTCGCCGCCTTTGTTTGTACCGAACGGCGTATTTCACCCACCTGATGCCAACCGATGACGGCCGAACGTACACGATCGTAGTGAGATGCGGTGTAGTTCTTTCGCTCGCACACCCAGCCGCCTGTCGTCAGCTTACGTTCGTTTAGCGAGGACTACGTCATTGTGTTTTTACTGAAACCCTACAAAAAATTTACCTTTGCATTCCTACCGGACTTGTTATCTACTAACTGTGTGACCTGTACTTGCCTGCTATCAACTTTTAGAAAAACATCATGTTTTAAAAACGTTTTGTATTAAGCTTATAAAAACATTACTAAAATTCATACTATGACTTTCGTAAAACAATATTGTTTTATTCCTGCTAACGAACGAATGATTTCGTAACATTGTCTATTCCCTGCTAGCCATCATCGCAGTTTATTTGATATGTTCTGAAACATATTTTAGCTCAGTGCAACAAAAGTAAGTAATCATATCAAACAAAGAACTCTTTCTACTTTGCCACTTGAAATTTTTTGTTAACATAGTGCCCGAGAATGCGACAAATAAACGTCAATGTTAAGCCACATATAAGTTCAGCTTCAGAACGTTTTGTTTTTTCATACCAGTGTCAGAATTGTGTGAGCGCGGTGTGTTTAAAATTGAAAATAAATTGCATATTAATAAAAATGTCGAACATGAACTAAGTGAACATTATATTTTTGTTAAGAAGGTTTAGAAGTGCAATGCTTTAAATTAATTATTTTGTTCTTTTAGTAATAAATCTCGTCGGGTGTCAGTTCAACAATTAGAAATATATGGGAATATTTAAATATCAATAAAGATATCGCTTCAGCCTACAATAGGTCGTTGCAAGCAAAGAACTACTCCAAGAGAAAGTGGTGTGAAGTCACAGAAACACTAAACGCCATGGGTGATGGAGTTCACAAAGATTGGTGAGGATGGTCTAAAGTAAGTTGCATAATTCATACTTTTAACTTAAGTACAGTCGATAGCAAATCGTACTAAACGCTATAATAATAATAATAATATTTCCCACAATCACACCAATTAGCCGAGTCCAAAGTAAGCACCTTAAGGCTTGTGTTATGGATACTAAGGTAACGGATAAACATACTTATACGATACATAGATATGTAATATTCATAGAAATATATGAAAATGTCCATGACTCAGGTACAAATGCTCGTATTCATCATACAAACATCTGCCCCTTCCGGGATTCGAACCCAGGACCGTCGGCGCGAAAGGCAGGATCGCTACCGTTGCACCAAACGGTCGTCATATAAAATGGATTAGATGTAGATTGAATCGACAAAATAGCTGTTTATAATTACACAAATGGATTTATGATAAATATCTAGCTAATATAAAGTTTCCAAACATATTTTGTTAAAATTGTACCTTAACATTTTTTTCACAGGCATATTTATAATTATTTTGGCTAAATTGAATTAATTAAAGCAACAATGTATATACAATTCATACTTCCAATACATTTTTCAATACTAGATGGACTTCAAAGCAAAATTGAAAAAAAGAGTGGCTGCTGTAAAGGTTCTTACAACCATACTGGCGGAGGACCTCCCACGGAACAACCTTTGACTGATATTGAGAGCAAGTTTCTAAGTAAACTTGGAGAAACTTTTGGGCAGAGCTTACCAGAAATACGGGTGGAACCATTCCCACGGGTAAAATAAAAGAGAATAGTATGTAAAAAATCAATAAATTTAATTCATGTTAATTTATCAATTTTTTCAGACAGGAGGCACCACAACATCTGAAGAGATTGAGGTGCAGGATTCACCTGCTTCGGAATCAATATTACTGCAACTGAATGCTGCTGCAGTTTCGGAGGTGCAGGATTCTCCAATACCTATTATTTTCCCATGTCTCCATCGAAGGGGCCTGCATAATCAAAGATATTAGCGACACCTATTAACTGACATTCTTGCGCGCGATCGACCTGATTTTGCAGCTTATGTGCATCAAAATGCAGAATTAGAGGTTTGTTTTAAGCTATATTATTTGTACAGTTAGGACCACTTCAAGCTTTTCACTTAGACTTTTGAACCGGCCTCGTGTTGTATGACTCGTTATACTACCTAAAGCTCAGCTTATAGTGGTAGTGTTAAACTTGGCGTGCACTTGAGTTCATTATAGTATATGAATATTATTTTATTTCTAATGGCAATCGCTCGCTTTTATACGCAACCATTTCTGCCAGTATCAGTTGTATATATTGAACTATTTAGTTGACATAAATCGAGTGCCATCGTCCCAGTTAACATGTTCAGTGCCGCTGACGACCGGAGTGGTCAGATGGGTTTCGTATCAATCAATTATTTTAAGTTTTAACAGACCCAAGTCTTAAATGAGATTCATAGTGGAATAGGCCATCATGTGATGTCATTTCAAAAACTTGGATTGGATTGATCGATTATAATTTATTTATTTATGTCTTTTTCAGGTTGCATTCAATAATACACGTTACTTCTGTCATCGATGCTGGCAAAGAACCGAGAATAGTAAACGTTGAACGTGAAGGAAATGTGGCGGTTCTACAAGTTCCAGCTTACATGAGAGCACCGAATACGGCCAGACATTGCGCTTTTAATAATTGCGGAATAATCCAAGTCGCCGCGTACCAGACACAGTAAAAGAGTATTTACTAATAGAATACAAACTGTATTTACCACCACATGTTCGTGATGGCCTAGAGCATGTGGAAGGTAATGCCTGGAATGAATTAATAGATTTTTGTAACGTGACACATGACTTTGACAGTGACCACTTCACTGATGTTTGTACAATATTAACAAGAGATTCAAGAAACATGTTTTTGGACTTTGAAAGGCTAGGTGTCATAAACGAGCACGACATGCATTTTTGGACCGGCTTCAACAATAATCAGTTTCAATTAATACTCGAAGTTTGATCGAAACATGTCGTGAACCACGTCAAGCACTCGGCATTTATTTAACAAAACTGTGTACATGAGATTCGAATGATAGACTATCTAGTCAGTTTCGAATGTCCCGAAGAAGTATTGAAAGGAAACTAAAAATAGTGAGAGAATGCTTAACAGCAGATTTTGTTGATCGTCACTTAGGTTTCGATCATATAACCAGAGAAAATATTTTGGAAAGAAACCAGACAATACCTAAAGGTATATTTGGCAATGAAGCGAACACGAAGGCGATTATTATTTGCGACGGGACATATCTCTACATACAAAAAAGTTCAAATTTTTTGTTTGAACGGTTATCATATAGCCTACATAAGTTCCAAAACATATTAAAACCGTTTTTGTTGGTATCGACTGATGAGACACCACGATAAGCTTACCGAAAGATCAACACAAAACATTAAAAAAGCGAGAGCTGACATATATCTACAAGATTTTCAGATATACTTTGAAAATTTGAAGAGCTCTGTTGAAAACTTGCCAGCAACTCATATACTTAATTACGATGAGACGAATGTCAGTAACGACCCGGGATCAGTCAAATGCATATTTCCTCGGGGAGCCAAATATCCCGAAAGGCTCGTCAACTACTCTAAAGGTAACATTTCTATCATGTTTTCAGGAACAGTCAATAGTAATCTATTAGATTCGTACGTCGTTTATAAATCTGAGCATATGTGGACACAATGGTGCAATGGAGGTCCTGCAGGGGCACGTTATAATCGGACAAAAGTGGCTGGTTCGATTCTACTACATACGTGGATAAGTTCACAACAAGAATTCTACCGCGGGCTCGACGTCTAAAAGGGTCGTCGTTTAGAGACGTTGATTGAAAAATCAAAAGTCAGTATTTTTGCGTTACAGGTGGATGAATCCACTGACATCAGTGGACACGCGCATCCTATCTCAAATGTTAGATACATTGATGTATGTGAATTCAAAGAGGACTTTTTATTTTGTTTGCCACTGCTTAACCATACAACTCGAGAAAAAATATTTAAAGTAACAGACGAATATTTCAATGAACCTAATTTGGAATGGCATAATAAGTGTTTGCACAGATGGCGCAGCAGCTATGACAGCAAAAATCAAAGGCTTTATAGCTAAGGTTGCTGAAAAAATCCAAATATTCATAAACAGCATTGTTTTTTTACACAGAGAAGCTCTGATGACGAAGTCTCTTCCTGATGAACTATTGTGTGTCCTTCGAGGAATCATAAAAATTGTACATTACATTAAATCACGACCGCTGAACTCTCGTCTGTTTAATTCAGTGTGCTAAGAAATGGGGGCACACAGAAGTACGATTGCTTTCTCGCGGAAAAGTACTTTTTCGGACTTACGAGTTCAGAAATGAGAGAGACGTTTTTACAGTCTCAGGGTTCAAATTATGCATATCTGTTTAAAAAAGAAGAATGTGTAGCAAAACTTTCATATCTGGCGGATATATTTGCTCATTTATATGAGCTCAATAAAAGAATGCAGGGCAGAAGTTCCAATATTTTAACATCGTCGGACAAGATTGAAAGTTTTTGCACAAAGTTGGGGCTATGGATCAGTCTCGTTACCAATGGTTATAATAAAATGTTACCGATTGCAGCCTATCCAGAAAAAAAGTGCAATGTTTGATTGTGTAACACTTAAAGCTTCTTGAAGAGAAAATTAATTTTTTATTTTTCTAAGCGTGATCTGCAACCTATGGACTGGGTTCGAAATCCATTTTCAGAGAGCATTTCTTTTGGACACTTACCACTAAACGAGCAGGAAGAATTAATTGAAATGTAAACGTATCGCACTTAAAAATTAAAATTTTCAGAAACAGAGTTAGATCAGTTTTGGCTATATGTGAAAAATAAATATATTCTGTTTTCCAAGTACGCTATTACAATACTTTTGTCATTTGTTACTACATATTCATGTGAATTAGGATTTTCAACTCGGTAAGAGTTGAAAATCAAAAAAAAACAAAAAAGAGAACTCCTGAGGACGATCGATGAAGAGATGAGGGCAGCCCTGTCAACAATTACTCCAAATTGGAACCGCTTTTGTTTAATTAAACAGGCTCATATTTCGCATTAAATAATTATTGTTCATTATATATATCATTATGATTATTCATTATTACTGCATTATGATTATGGTCAAGTTTAAGTTTTTTGATTAATAATAAACAATAATTAAATTTTGTTTTTTCATTTATGCTGTACCTCCAAAATTTTCCCATGTTCTAGATGTACCTTGACTACAAAAAGTTTGCGGAATACTAATATAAAGGATTCCTGTACCGAAAAATGCAAATTTAAATGTGCAGAAAATATTGACACTGACAGTCGGTACAACGTATTTAGACACTTTTGGGAATTAGGCTGTTTAACATCCCTACGGGCTTATATTCGAACATGTATGATGGATGTGACTCCAAAGTATAAATATACTAATTCCCAACATCCCAGGCGTCGTAACAAAGCCTTTTATTTTACTATAAATTATAAAAGAGTAAGAGTATGTAAAACTTTTTAAAAAATGCACTGTTCCGAAAGAATGGTTTATACAGTACAAATGAAGGTTTTGCTGTGAATGATTTACGAGGGACACATAAAAACTATAAAACTATAAGACCAGAATTACTCGAAGGTATTAGAAAACATAATGACACAATCCCAAAAACAGAATCTCACTATCTAAGAGCTTCAACTTCAAGACATTACGTTGGTGGCGATAAAAGACCTGTACAATGACTTGTACAAAAGTACTATGTACAAAAAGAGGTTTATCGAGAAATAGGTAATTATATGGCATATTATAAAATATTTAATTATGAATTTATTTTGGATTTTACCAACATAAAAAAGACCAATGTGACCTCTGCGTCTCTTATAATAACTCGAATAACGATCAAAAGCAATTTAGAAGAAAAATATATAAAGCATTTAAAAGAGAAAACTTTAAGTCGTTCTGAAAAGCAAGCTAATCGTCAGAATGCAACGAATGATCGGAAAGTGGTAATTTATGTTTTAAAGGCTGTATTAGAGTGTCCGAGAGCGAACACTTCTGCGTTCTATTATAAATCAAAATTAAATAGTTATTATCTCACTTTAACAGTGGATCAGAAAACGAGCCAAGAAAATTTTCTCCTGATACACTAACTCTTGTAATAGAACACATAAAATCATTCCCATTTCAGGAAAGTCATTGTAGTCGACATGATATCCAAAAGTACTATCTAAGCCCTGACTTGAATATTAATCGTTCAAAGAATTCAAAGGAAAATACCCTGATTCTTCTATTAACTACTTGATTTTTAAGGATAAGCTTATTTGAAGTTTGGACGTCCAAGAACTGATACTTGTCCTAAGTGTGATTTGTTGCATGCAAAAGTAAAAAGTTCAGCAAGAAGAGATAAGACAAAATATACTGTAGAGCTAGAAGTACATCATCGTAAAGCTGAGAGTGCACAAAAAGCTATGAAAGCTGATTCAGAAGAATCTTAGTCTCCAGCTAGTAACATAATAATGACGTCTATGGATATGCAACAAGTTATTTTCATACCAACGCTAACATATAGTCAGATGTTTTATAGCAGGCAGCTATAATGCTATAATCTATGTGTTCATATTGATGATAACCAACAAGCTTAAATATGCCCCTGGAATGAGTCTTATGCGGGAAGAGGTGGTAACGAAGCTGGCTCTTCCATATTCAAGGTACTTAACATGATGTCATCTAATACCTTAAAAAAGCATGCAGTTATTTGGAGTGATAACTGCATAGGACAGAATAAAAACAGAATGGTTCTTTTTGCCTTGACATATTTAGTAACTAATGGCATTTATGACACCATTGATCATAAATACTTGGCCAGTGGGCATTTTTTTATGTCCTGCGATCGAGATTTCGCACAAATTGAAAAAAGGAAGAAAGTGGTTAAATGTTCGATCCAAATGATGTTGAATAAATGATACGAGAATCACGTCACAAAAATCCATTTGAAGTGGTTAATATGGACAAAAATTATTTTAAAGACCTGAATAAGGCTTCCACAGACTGCTTGATACAACAAAGTTAATAATATCAACTATTTCTTGTATTCGCATCGAAAAAGACAAGTTAACTTGTGTTATTCTAATGGAATCGCACAATGACTCAATACCGTAGGATAGTGTCAATGTTTTCAAAAAAGGCAAAACTCCAAACCAATAAAAACACTAACACTTTGCCAGCGTTAGAAGCTCGAAACAATATTTCAAAAGATAAATTGAAAGATTTGAAGGACATGCTATCATACATACCCACCGAAAATAAATCATTCAACAAACATTTGATTAAGGAAAATGAAGTTTGAGAAGTTTTTGAATATCTTTTATAAAGGCACTTAGCCCATTTTCAATGTCACTTCATAAGGTACTTAATACATTCTAAGAAAATTAATGTTTATTTTGTATTAAATCCTTGGATTCTTTTTAATATTTTTTGACTTCATACAGTAGTTAAAAAGTAGTAAGTAAAAATAAAGAAACATTTCGTTGAATTGTTTGATTGACAATGTTTTTTTGTTTTATCTCGAAATAAAAATAAAAGTTAGACTCTATTATTAACTTTTCTCTTATAATCAATAATTATTTGTTTGTTTGTTGCCTGGCTTTACAATGAAAACAAGTTAGTGTTTGACTTTTACATTCTTTGCAATTATTATTTTTGGAGATTTATGAACATCTAGTCAAATTCCGAAGGTTACCGCAGTGTGTATAAATGAGTCTACTAGAATCAAAAACAGTAATGTCCATAAAAACTGGAATTGTATTATCGATGGTGTATGAATCTCCAGTAAAAAAATAATATTTTTCTTTACCACTCATCAAAAATAACGCTTTTTAAAGCTTACTGTACATCTTTTTATGCGAGTAGCCTGTGGGTCAAATCCGTTGAAACGTCGTACAACCGTTACAATTCGTGTACAATACAATAATGCGTTTAGGGCACTCTTGCGGCTGCCGCATTTCTGTAGTGCGTCAGGGGTGTTTGCAGATGCGCGGGTAGACAGTTTCCCGGCTATTTAGCGCAATAAGGCAGGATCCTTGTTGCGTCGGGTCCGTGGCAGCCGTAATCAGGTTTTAAAAAGTATTGCCGACAGTGGGGACTGTCCTCCGTTGACATACATTTCTGTTATAACCAATTCCTGTTTAGTTATTAAGTACTAACATAGGTTGTAAGATTGTAATTACTAATAGTCCAGTCATTTTAGGTTTCATCTGGGGAAAAATTCCTAGTGAGCTGAATTTTTGTATACACCTTTATTACGGCGTTATTATGAAGTTGTGAAAAATCGACATCGATATCGTGCCGGCTAAAAAAATTACAGAGGTCAAAAGGTCACGAAAATCAGTTTTTTGCAAATATTTCGCGACCTATTGCTCGGACGTCAATAGAGGTCATTATAAAAATTGTTCCTCATAAAATTGTCTACAAAAAATGTCTCTTATAGTTTTTCTATAAAATTAACGGTTTTCGGATTATAGTGCTGAGAAAGCGGCTAGAATGCACTCACATACGGTATTGTATACCGTACACCAAGGCGTAAACTCTATTGCTTTTTAGTAATGTTTGTAAATGTCTCTAAATCTTTTATTTTACATTTAGATTTTTCCAGAAAGATATATTTATCGTATAGGGGTTTAGGTTTTTAGTAAGACGTACTATATCTCATTATAATGACCTTCAATGGCAGATGTTTCGTATTTCATTGTTCCGAGACCCGTCCCTTTATACCTGCTACTGCCAGTCAGACTGAGTATAGTTCAGTTGGGAATTATTTCTCGAATGTTCAACACGTTTCTTTAGTTATTTTATGCTCTTAAATAGTTATCATAATGAGTGATAAATGTTTTATATGTGATCAATTATTATCGGATGATGATGTTGTAGAAGTTAAGCGTGGTCTACAAACATTAAAAAATGCTAGTGTCTCTAGAGGTAATGGTAATATTGAATATTTAAATACTGTAAATTCCGTGAATGTACATAGTAATTGCCGTAGAAATTATACAAACAATTTGAGTATTGCGGCTCATAAACGACGCCAAGAAGAACCGAGTACATCAATATCTCCGCGTAAAAAAAGAATCAGCGCTTTCGATTTCAAAAAATTATGTTTGTTTTGTGGAGAGGAAGCGAATGAAGTGATTGAAAAAAAAAAAGAAAAAAAAATACAGACGCGTTATTAGAGAAGTGAGTACTGTTACATTCAAAGACACTGTACTAAAAGCTGCAGAGGCACGCGGTGATAAATATGGAAGAACTGTAAAGGAGCGTGTCAATTTTGAATATGATTTAATATCTGTGGAAGCCAAGTATCACGATAAATGTTTCTCCAACTTTTTGTTAGTCAGTGGGAAGGGCGATGCAGGCCGTCCATCGGATGATAATATTAGAATTGCCATGGAGAATGTTTTTCATTATATAGAAAATAATGACGATTGTCAATTCACATTGGCTGAGTTAAAAAATGTGATGAAAGATTACGTTCCAGATGATAAAACAATAATAAAAAAATTGATTGCTCGATATGGGAGTAATATTGTAATTACCACGAAAAGTAAATCTTTAACAATAATATGTTTTAGAGATACAGCCACTAATATTTTAAGTAACTCGTGGTACGACGACAGAAAAAAAAATCATTGTGATGAACGTCTTCGGATTGTAGAAGCTGCTGCATCAATAATTAAAGAAGATATTCGCTCTATTACAATTGTTCGCGACTCTTATCCGCCACCAGGTCAAATGTTAGACGATATTAATAAAGACATTCCCAAAACTCTATCACATTTTTTACATGAGTTAATTATGAAGAATAAAAAAGGCCAAACAAAAAAAATTGAAACAAAGTCGACAGCTATAGCCCATGCTATAATGAATGTAATGCGTCCACGATCGTTTTCATCACAGCTGTTACTTAGTCTTTCTGTATTCCTTCATAGAAGATATGCCTCAAAAAGATTACTAGATGTTTTGTCAAGTTTTGGATTTTGTGCTCCATATAGCGATGCTGTGACGTATGAAGTGTCAACTGTTTATCATCCTCAACCTCGCATTGTTCCACAGCCTGATGTAATTTTACAATATGCTGCAGATAATGCAGACATTAATGTTTCCACCATTGATGGGCATAATACTGTGCATATAATGGGCGTGATAAAAATAATTTCTCCAAGCAACGCTGTCGTAGCTGATATGCCTATCGTGAAATGTAAGAGTAAACCAAACGCTAAGGATTTAGCTGCAGTTTCACATGTACCTCTTTTAACTTACGAAAATAATGGAGTAGTTGGTATGAGTAAGATTACAGTTAAAGAAATTAATTATAATGTTACTTCAAATGAACCAATTTGTAGTAAAGTTGACTTATTGTGGACATACGCAAAGTGGAGAGATGTCAACGGTCTATCAGGGTGGAATGAATTTTTAGAGAAGCTAACAAAAAATAATAAGGACTTTACAACATCAACGATAATTTTTCTACCCTTTATTCATCATCCTGCAAGTAGTAAAGATACAATTTACACCACATTAGATTGTGCAGTACGCAGTGCCAAATCACATGGACAAAATTGTTACATCATTACTTTTGATCAGCCACTTTACTATAAAGCTCGCGAAATTGTAGCTGCTGCTGATATTCAATCTGATATATCCAACGTTATTGTAAGACTAGGTGGTTTTCATATGCTTATGTCGTTTCTTGGATCTATAGGATATATCATGGAAGGAAGTGGACTGAAGGAAGCACTTGGTGTTGTTTATGCTCCAAATTCAGTTGACAAAATGTTAAGACGGCCACGCTTTTGCAAGAAGTATACGAGGACATGGACTTGTTAGAGTTGCACTAATGAAACTTATTTATGATAAATTAACAATCAATCAAAATCTCCAGGAGTTTTTGGATGGTTACATCATGGACGTCATGAGAGGGACGATATCTTATGATAATATTGAAGAATCTGACGATGTTTTGAATGAACTAATACAGTTATTTAATGACGAAGTAGCTAAATTGAAAAATGATGGTCCTACTGCTCAGTTATGGCTACAATACATTGAAATGATATCAATAGCTAATGATTTCATTCGTGCTGAGAGACTAGGGTTATGGAATGATCATCTTACAAGTGTTCAGCGAATGCTTCCATATTTTCATGCATCTGGTCATTTCCTGTACGCCAAATCTGCTCATTTATACTTACAAGATATGATGGCTTTAAAAGATAAAATGAGTAGTCAAGATTATACAAACTTTACAAAAACATTTGCCGTAAGACGCACAGAAAAATTCAATTGTGGAACCTGGACTGACATGACTATTGAACAAAGTTTGATGAAGTCTATGAAAACTGAAGGAGGAGTTTCTCGAGGAAGGAGTACTCATGAAAGCGTCTTATGTAAGTGGATATATGGCATGCATGCAACAAATGCAGTTTGTGAAGAAATTGAAAAATTTTGCGATCTTTCATTTGATACCACAGATCAACATGTAGACTCAAGAGATTCTCGCATAGAAAGAGACAATACTGACATCAAAAAACTTGCAGAGTGGTTTGCTTTGCATAATCCTTTTCCAAATTGCAATAAAGTAGTTTCTGTATCAACAGGAATTGTAGGCAATGATAAAATCAACTGTTATAATGCCAAAGAAATTGGTCTGCAGTCAATTAAAAAAATTACAGGAATAGCTTTCGACAAAATTCAATTAAAACGCTCGGACAAAGTCCAACCATTATCATCAGTAAACGCTTCTATCATGGTTCATAACTGCAAGGTAACGATCGATCCACTATTGCTATTTCAACGAATTAGTTTAAATAAAAAATTTGAAGAAAATCTTTGTGAATATTTACAATATGAATTAAGTCCGTATCCAACGGCGCTGTTTGATAATGTTGGCATGAGAAAAACGCAAAAGTCGAAAATATACGACTACTTCGAGCCAATTAATTATCAAGTAGTTTGTGATAATGCAACATACATAATTGATGGTGGATTTCTTTTGCATCGTGTCGTATGGCAAAAAAATGACTCATTTCATATTATCATTAATAAATATATTAATTATTTATTAAATAATTTCGGTACTAATACTATTGTCATTTTTGATGGTTACTCTGATACTAGTAAAAATATCAAAGCGATGGAACAATTAAGACGAACCGCTGCCGTTTCTACATCTTGTGAAGTGCACTTCAACGAATCGATGGAAGTTCCCATCAGACAAGAAAAATTCTTATCGAATCGATTTAACAAAAGAAAACTAATTGAGATGCTAATTGAGAAGTTCCAAGAAGTTGGTGTTGCTACAAGACAATCACGTGATGATGCTGACGTCTTAATAGTTGAAACAGCGATTGAAAAGTCAATAAATAATACGACAATTATTGTTGGCGAAGACATAGATCTGTTGGTACTTCTCATAGCACGCACTCAAATACTTGATCAATCTACATCATTTTTTTTCAAAAAACCAGGAAAAAACAATGCTGAAACAAAAATATACTCGACTGATAGCCTCAACAAGTATCCACATTGCAAAAAAAATATTCTGTTTCTGCATGCCATGACCGGATGCGATACAACTTCAGCACTTTTTGGGAGAGGAAAATTTAAAGTCATGAAGATGTTTGAAAAAAGACCCGATTTAAACAATTGTACAGAAATATTCCAACAAGAAAATTGCTCTCGAGATGTCATTGTCAATACTGGAATACATTTTCTACTAGCTGTATACGGTGCTCCAAAATCAGAAAATTCAATTGATAATTACAGATACTGTAGCTTTGCTAAATTAACAAGACAAAGTACAGCTGTAAAATTTCCTTCATTACCACCTACTTCTTCAGCAGCTCAACAGCATATTTTTCGAGCATATTACCAAATACAAACCTGGCTAGGAAGAGACATCGATCCGGAACAGTGGGGTTGGGAGTTAAAAAATCATATGCTGCATCCAATAATGACTTTATTACCACCAGCACCCGATGAACTACTGAATACAATCTTTTGTAATTGTACAAAAGGTTGTGGCGGCAAATGTGGATGCAAAAAAATTGGATTGAGATGCTCAAAAGTTTGTGGGCATTGCCGCGGCCAGTCATGCTTAAACGCAGAGTCAACGAATGATGAATATGATGAAGATGTAGATTTAAATCAAGAAATAACTCCACTTGACATTTTGTCAGTAGCCAATAACGATAGTGAAGCTGAAAATATTGACAATGAATAAAAAAAAAATTATTCGCAAAAATTTATTTTTTTTGGTATTTTTCAAAATTTTGATAAAAAAATATTAACTGTTAATTAAAATAAACTTTCATTATATATCATGGATTATGCCTACGGGGGAAACCATGTAAAAAAAAACGCGCCTTGCATTCTACCTCGAAGGTGGTGAGGAAACGAGTGCATCGTCACAATATAGTCGCTTTCTCAGCACTATAATCCGAAAACCGTTAATTTTATAGAAAAACTATAAGAGACATTTTTTGTAGACAATTTTATGAGGAACAATTTTTATAATGACCTCTATTGACGTCCGAGCAATAGGTCGCGAAATATTTGCAAAAAAACTGATTTTCGTGACCTTTTGACCTCTGTAATTTTTTTAGCCGGCACGATATCGATGTCGATTTTTCACAACTTCATAATAACGCCGTAATAAAGGTGTATACAAAAATTCAGCTCACTAGGAATTTTTCCCCAGATTGGGGTATAAAATGCCTAAAATGACTGGACTATAACAATGAATCGCTGATGTTCGATAAATAAATGATTTTGATTTGATTTGATTTATTCACTAGGGAGCTAAAACCGCAATGTCTCATACAAATTCACGTTTGAAAATAAATGTTTGCTACAAAAACAGCATGGTCCACTTGTGTATGTATCCGAAAAAGCATTGTCCTTCACAGCCAATC
Organism: Calamotropha paludella; assembly: GCA_927399485.1. NCBI lineage: Eukaryota > Metazoa > Arthropoda > Insecta > Lepidoptera > Crambidae > Calamotropha > Calamotropha paludella. The sequence goes on from OV656822.1 coordinate 5,075,447, forward strand.
ACGGTCGCGTAAACAATATGGCGGATTGTGGTGTTTGCTGCTGGGAGTACGCTCATTTATTATCGTTATTGAGGTGATAAAACAATAATTTGTAAGCTATACTTTTTATAGATTGAACTATGGAATGTTATCCCCAAGTGGTAGATAATAAAAATGCACGTAAACGCCGAAATAGTGCAAACTGGAAAAAAAACAAGGCCAGAAACGAGCGGTGAGTATGTCGAATTTAGATAGTTTTAATACTTTGTTTTAAAACTTTAAAATTATGATTTTATTTTTAACCGACTTCATAAACGTAGCAGCTTTCTTATATTTAAATAAATAAAGAGGTTCTCAATTCGATCATTTTTTCCTAAGAAATTACGAATGGGTGAACCAATTTTAATTATTCGTTTTTTATTTCAAAGTTGATGCCCTGTGTATCTGTTCAGTGGTTATTGAATTATAAAGCAATAAAGTCGACTTTTAACCTTTTGTCGTTATAAATTATAAAACATATTGTGTTAATTGTAGGTACTACATTATGAATGTGTATTTGTTGTTCCAGATATGCCTCAAAAGACTTACCCGTTAAGCCGGAATGTGTGCATAAAGACAAAAAGCTACAATTCTCTGCAATAATTATAAATTATTAAAAATCTTTTCATGAATCTTTTTATGCCGTAAACGACAAAATAAAACAGGATATGTTCATATTAATACATGTTATAGCTGTACAAACTAAACGCCGCCGTCCTAGGTCGAATACTAAGCAATACAAACCCAGAGATATGCAAAGGATGTACAGAATTTATTGTAGATCTCAAAAAAAGATGAAGTTTGCCAAAAACCTTTTTAAATATATTGCACATAAAAAGGTATCGAATAGCAAATGTTGTAAAAAAATACTATTTAAAAGGAAAATTCCCAAAGGAGAACCGTAGTGGTGACCATAAGTCACACAAATACGAAGACAAGAAACGAAATGTAATTTCATTTATAAAAAAAATAAAGTGTACTGAATCTCACTAATGCCGAGGCAATTCTATGCGAATGCATTTGCAGTCAGAATTGAGCATAAATAAATGGTCAAACTATACAATGACCAGACAGCTGAACATCTTAGAGTAAAAGCCTTATATTTCCGGAATATATTTAATACATGTTTTAATTTGGGATTTGGGTCACCACGCGTTGATGTGTGTGACAGAAAAAATAAAAGTGGCGAATGAAACTGATAAAAATCTATTGTTGGTTGAAAAAACTGTCCATAAGAGACGCGCAAAATATTTTTTTAACATGTTAAAAACAGAAGACCCTCCAATAAAAATAATATCATTTGACTGCCAAAAAAATATGGTATTACCAAAAGTTCCAGATCAGAGCACACTAGTAGAAGGCTATTCAAAATCATCATTGACAAGCCAAAATGTATTTAGTTACTGCTGGACCGAAGATGAATAAGCAAAGGATTCAAACCTAATTTCATCTGCAGTTTTCCATCGACTCTGTAATACTGTATGTACACCAGAATGTAATTCACTTCGGGTTATGGCTGATGGATGCGCCGGACAAAATAAAAACTCAATATTAATAGCAATGCTTTCAAAATGGTTAGTCCATCATGCACCAACGCAAATTAAAATTATAGAGATAGTGTTCCCCGTAGTGGGACACTCATTTCATCCAGCTGACAGAGTCTTTGCCCACATTGAAAAGCAACTACGAAAAAAAGAAAATATCACAAATCCTAGTGAAAATATAGACGTGGTAAGACCGTTGCATATGAACGGTTATAAATGTAGCAACAACATGTCAAGTCTTCGACTGGAAAAGCATGGTTAAAAACATATTTTTAAATGTTGGCAAGTGGCATGTACCGTTTTCCAAATGCAAAAGATTCTATCTAAAAAGAGCCACCAGATGTAGTGACATGGTGGGCCTTCGAGGAGAATTGCACTATAGACAAGACTTAGGTCAGTACAAAAGCATATGTAAAAAAAATAAAAATTCTGCAATTATTGCACCGACTACAATAACACAGGGAGTCTCAGTAAAACAATTAAAACTGAGAGACGTCGGTCAAGTACTTAAAACACATTTCGGTGATGATCGGCGTAGTTTAAACACCCCCTTAAATGCATCTATTATCAAAAATGATAACTTAACTTTCCTCGCCTATCATTTCTAAACGTATGACAATTTACGATATACAACTTTCTAAACGTCATCTCCATGTCGACTGCTATCATCATTCAACAAAAATTAAAAAAAACTTCATTTTCTTTTCTGTTGCCGGAAAAAGTTGTACGTAGCGAATTTCAAACTTTTCATCGGAAGAAATCTTATTGAAAAAGTGATCAATTCGTTCTGGAAAAAATTATTTATTTTTTTACAAAAGTTTGTATTTGCACACAATTCTTGAGATTAAAGTTTGTTATCAAAAATAATATTTCATGCATTGGGGGTATTTTTTTTTTCTGTGTATGGAATTTGGTAATTGGGAGTCTAATACATGGTTTTTCATGATTTTTCCAAATGTTTAGTTGTTGTTTGCATGGTTTATGTTATTTTCAGGTTCCTAATAATACATAATGAATGGCGATCGCATTGAACGTCTGCTTTGCAATTAGAAAATGGGGAGATATCTGAGGACGAATCTGAAGCAGATGAAGATAATTTAGATTACTAGGATAATGTGCAAGACTTGCAAGCAGACCTCGAAGATGTGGACGAAGTTGCACAGGATGAGGAATCACATGAAATACCAGATATGTCAGCCGCAGATCCTCCGCTGATAACTGAAGATTTTGGTGAACCATCGACACATTCCACTAACTACGGTAATGCACGAAATGTGATTTGGAAGAATAAGAATATGGCGATGGATGCTCAAGCTCTCAGCTTTTTAGGAGTCACTGATTACCCTCAAAGTATTTTGGATTTGAATTCACCTTGTAGGCAACTTTCCTACATATATTTTCAATTAAACTTATTTATAATATTTAAGTTTATATTTCTTCGAACTGTTTTCCTTAAAATAAACTTACCATTAAATATTCATTTACACTTTACACTAATAATATATTTACAGAAAACGAATAACCTATATATTAATTGAATTTAATTTCTACTACATATTATATCTACAATATTATATTTACATACATTCATTTTAAATTGGTATGCCAGATTGGATATGGGTCCCGCCATTGTCAACGCACATCAGAAACTGGTTCTTTTGTTCTCGGCTACTATTATTTACCTCAGCCGGGAGCAGCTAGATGCGTTCGCGCACGTAGGCCAATCGAGACCATATCACGACGCGGAACGCTTGTTTGTTGTTATTGTGCGCATCTCGACATACCGCCGCCTTAAATATTATTGTTTTATTTTCCGCTTAATTATAATAATTGTGCCTTATTTCTATCTATCTCGAACTTTCTTTATATCGCTCGTGCTGTGAATTCTTTTCTCCTTCTGTGCTTTGTTTGTGTAAACTGTGTGTGTGGAATATTATACTTAGTTGATAGCGTAAGTCTCACTATTTATTTTCCTACGAACTTACACATATACAAATATAAAAATAGTGGAATTGACATCTTATTTTACCTACCACTATAACCTTTCCAGTTTTTTGTCCTTTTTTTTCAATCAATGTTAACTGGCGAAAATTGTTGAAGAAACCAATAGGTATGCTATCCAAAACAATCCAAACTTTAGTGAACTGGTTACGTTACAGGACATAAGAAAATATATTGGCGCATTCATTTATCCTTGGGGGAGGCCTATGCCCAGCAGTGGGCGTCGTACGGCTGATATGATGATGATGACTCATTTATACTTCAGTTTACCATTATCCAAGTATAAGATCTTACTGGTCTAATAAAGTGCGATTTGAACCAACAGCAAAGGCTCTTACAGTTAACAGCTTTGAGAAAATTCGCCAGATTATTCATTTCAATGATAATAACAGTCACTTACCTCCTGAAGACCCGAAGCACGATCGTTTGCATAAACTGATACCAATTGTAGACCACCTCAGTAAAAGCTTTATGTCGGTGCCTTTTGATCATCGTCAATCTCTTGATAAACAGATGTGTTCTACAGAAATTGGCCACTTCATGAAGCAGTATTTGCCCAACAAGCCCCATAAATGGGGCTTCAAATTGTACGTACTGTGTTGTGTAATGGGCTATGCGTATACCTTCGAGATTTACTCAGGGACACACGATCACAAAAAGTTGAACCTGATCTAGGAGCAGTTTCTAATACAGTAGTGCGTTTACAGTAGTGCGAAGAGTTGGAGGAGCCTACTAACGCAGCTCTTTTTGTACAACAACCGATGGAAAATATGCCACAATGTTCACAAGCACTTGATAAAGAACAAGAAAACGTTATTGCGAATCCAACACCTTTGATTACACTACCCGAACATCAAAGTAAGTAGTAGTAATGTTTGGCTTTCACCAACGCCTTCTACAAGTTTTCAATCCATTTCTGTGTTAACAAATCAAACGGAAAATGTCACAACTTCGACTACACCACCTTTAGTATTTTCTCCGGAAGCAGTACGACCACTACCAATAGCGCCTCCGAGGAAATTAACAAATAGGGGCCGAATAACAAGGAAATCTACAATATACACAGACACACCTGTAAAAGAAGAGATAAGAAGAGAATATGAGATCAGAATGGAACGAACCAAAGCTAAGCAAGTTCAGAAAAGATTAGATGGAAGAAATACTAAAAGAAATACTACCACCAAGAAAAAAACTAACACGCGACAAGAATCATCAGAAGAAGAGTGCTACTGTGTTGTTTGTATGTCAGCATATTCAGAAAGCAGACCGAGGGAAAAATGGATACAATGAATACGGTAGCCTTACTTATATTTGCCACAATTGTGACTCCGAATGATTTCGTAACCATTGAAGTATTTTTGTTTAATTTTTTTTTTTTTTTTTAATTTTCATAGATAAAGTTGACGTCTTTCGTTTTTATAGATTGTAATTAAAAGTGTTGATAGTTGAGAAATATAATAGCATGTTTGCTTGGTAACTTTATTTCAAAATTATTATCGCTAGCAACATCTGATTATTATTTAGTTTAAGTTGTACTTAATATAAAACTTTGAAGGCTGATTAAAAATAATGTTAGATTATAAATAAAGCCAAAGACTTAAATATTACTTAATAAAAATATTTGTGATAGTCAAATGTGCCATTACCATTCGAAAAATGTTATTAGAAGATTAATAAAACATGATAATTGATTATATTTTGTATTACTTGCATGTGTTTCAATTGACCCCAGACACTGTTTCAACCGACCCTGGCATGGGGACGGTTCAAACAAATCACTGATTTTTTTAATTTGATTTTACACAGAAAATCTTAAATCTTAAATGAAATTGCCTTATAGTAGACAGATATAAGGTCTTTTATTTAGTATATTTCCGACATCGCTCGCTTAACAAATCCCGATGCTATGCATGATAAATGCTAAAATGTTTCAACCGTACCCAGTTTACCCTATTAGTATCTGTGAACCATTCACAATATGCGACACCTATCGTTCCTGTCCTCAAGGAAGGGGCAAAGTAAGGATAGCCGGCGACTTTTTAGTTACACTCAATAAAGACTTGGTAATTGATAAATACCCTCTTCCTCGTATTGAGGAGTTTTTCGCAAATATAGGGGGCGGTGGAAGTATACGAAAAAAGACTTGAAAAACGCGTATAATCAATTTTTATTAAACGATGAGTCACAGGAGTTAACTACAATCAACACTCAAAAAAGGGGGTTTTCAAATACACTAGACTTGTGTATGGTCTCGCCAACGCAAAAAACAGTTTGCTTGCGACGCACGAAAATTGATTTGAGTTTGCAGCTAACTCAAATTTCAGTTCGCTGCATATTTGCGGCTCACTCAGTCGGCCGCTGACAGTTTGCCTACTGGGGACGCAGCCTAAGTAAGTTTAAGAAAGGTTTATATTATTACGCCCTTGTTTTGCCCGGAAATGGCAATGGTGCTCAGTCATTCCCTGTTGCCGAATTTGTCAGTTCAGTCCAAGCTGTGCCATATATTACCGCATTTTTATTACAAGTGGCATATACACTCGAGAGCAATGAATCCGGGTCACTTAAAGAATGTTAAAAATCTCGGAAACTAAAAATGATAGGTTAATGCAATAAATTGTATTTAATAGACAATGTAATACTCCTTAAATGAAAGTAAAAAAAATATGAGTCACCATACATTTTATTAACACAAAAATACATAAAGAAAAAAACTGCTGATCTCTGCTTAAAACAAAAATAGGAAACATGAAATGTTTGAACTTTATTACGATTTTCTTGAATTTTAATACTTCGTATTGCCTCCTCGTGCTTCCATTACTGCGTTTACGCGGTTTGGCATGCTGTACACCAAGTTCCTTATACGATTTTGGGGAATATTCTCCTATTCCTCTGTGAGAGCAATTTTGAGCTCACGAAGCGTGATTGGGGGAGGGTTTCGTTGTTTTACGCATCTGCCTAGCTCGTCCCAAGCATGCTCGATCGGGTTGATATCCGGGCTGCGCGCTGGCCACTCCATACGAGTAATGTTCATCTCTTGAAGGTAGTCATTCACAATCCTACCTGCATAAATATAGCATCCTCACCTAAATTGACCATAAATGGACCAACGTGTTCATTGAGGATTTCTTCCACATATCTTACGCTAGTTAAAGAGCCGTTTTCTATGATCACCAGCTCTGTGCGACTTTCAGAAGAAATTCCGGCCCACACAAGTACAGACCCACCACCGTAGGCTACTTTTTCTTCGATGCATGCTTGCTTGAATCTTTCCCCTGGTCTTCGATACACTCTGTGTCTTCCATCGTGCTTGTAGAGCATAAATTTTGATTCGTCGGAGAACATAACTTTTGATCAATCTTCAATACTCCAATTTACGTGGCTCTGGGCATATCTTAGTCTTGAAATACGATGCCCACGCTCCAGTTTAGGGCCGTTTGCAGGTCTAAGGGGTTTTAAGTTAGATACAGCAAGCCGACGTCTTACTGTCCATGCACTTGGGTTACTTCCTCCGAGGCGTCGAAACTGATTGGTGAGTTCAGTTCCTGTGAGAAAGCGATTTCGAAGCATGGTGTTCACCAAGTATCGGTCTTCTCGTGCTGTGGTACACCTGGTTCTGCCCGTTCCTGGTCTGCGTAGGTTAGAACCAGTTTCTTCGTAACGTCGGAGAACTCTTTGTACTGTTGACAGCGACACACCGACAGTCCTGGCTGTATCGCGCTGACTCCGGCCGGTTTCCAGCATTGTAAGTATTCTGGTGCATTCTTCAGGCGTAAGCGACATAATTTCAGCTTGAATAATGAATATAGAGCACTATCAACATGGTTTATGTACCCACATAAATGACAGATTACAAACAAAAGCAAAACCAAATGCTGTAATTTCGTAGTTCCATCTTCGAAAGTGGCCCTTTTTCAAATTTGATTTTTTTATGATATAACTTTACAATAACTAAGAAGTTTTAATACCTTCATTTAAGGAGTATTACATTGTCTATTAAATACAATTTATTGCATTAACCTAGCATTTTTAGTTTCCGAGATTTTTAGGATTCTTTAAGTGACCCGGATTCATTGCTCTCGAGTGTAGACTGAAACAATTATTATCATCATTACCAATAATCCAGAAAATAGAAACAGATTTTAGTTTGGCTCTCCTACAATCCGTTTAGTTGGCTTTTAATAAAATATCCCTCATAGATTATGTTAATTTGTGCTATCAAAATTCAGATAGACTTTTCCAAATAACCACAATTCACATTTGTTCATCCCACATGTTGCAGACTGCTTTTAGACGGATAAAAAAATTAGGTTTAAAAGGCTTTTTGAAAAAAGTAGCCACAAGAGTTATTGTTAACATTTAACATTTTTTCTTGAAAATATTTGTTTTCAAGGAAAGTGTCAAAATCCAAGAAGAATGTGATGAAAGGATAATGGAATTTGAGCCAATAATTCCCGATATAGAAGATCTCAACGAAATAGAAGATAACGATTACGCCGAGAATATAAATAGTGATGAATTTGCTGATGCAATGACTCGCCGAAATTCATTCTATTACATAAAATTCTTCGAAATCTACATGAATTTGAAAAATGTCATCACCTATGAACCTTGTGACAATAAATTTTATTGTCCAGCATTTGAGGGGTCTAGATGCAAAAGCGCTTCTATCCCATTTCAAGCTCTTCTCGGATTTTTAAGCGTTGGCAACCGTCTTCTATTTGTCTTTGGTTTAAGTCAATAAAATATGTGCAATTTCGCCTCTATCTAATAATAAATGATATGAGAAATATGAAATCAGGTACAAAAGCGCCTCTGTTCAAACCTTAACGACAAAAGTGCCTCTATCACGGCTCGACCAATCACAGCACAGTATTTTGTAAGGAGCGTCTGGCTGTTGTTAGCGTCACTGCGAAGTTGTATTTTCCTGTTTTTAAATAGAAAATCATCAGAAAATGGAAATTTATATAGCCCCAGTGCAAGGGAATAAGACAAGGAAAAGGCTTAGAAATGAAAATCAGTGGAAGCGGAACGTAAAAAAGCGTGAAAGGTAAGGTTTCGTTTGCTTTATTATTGGTCGTATTTATGCAATACATGAGAGAGATCCAATCCCCGTTACAAATTATTATTAAGTTCTGGCTTTTAAACTAGAGATGGTAATTATTTATTCTCTATTATTATTACTTTCCTTAAACAACATAATGGTATTGATATTACGATTTATCGACTTCTTTTAATTTAACAATGTAAAAATGATACATAAGGAAAGTTGTGTCAGGTGCATGTGCATACCAGTTTTTTTTAAATATATTTGAGTAGCCCGGTATCAATACCTCCCAAATCCACTTTTTTTCAAAATTGAGATTTTAATACAGTATTATAGTATACATTTTAATGAACAACTCTTTCACATACAAAATCTACCAAATCCCGAAGGATTTGGTAGATTTTTAACATTTTAAGATCAAAACCTCCCAAGTCCTTACGCATGCGCAAATAACCCAACCAACCGATCCGATCCACCAATAGAAACGCAGCATTCAAAGACCCGACTGTTCAATAGCTTGTTGGCTGTCGTCGGAGGCGTTTTGTTTTTGGAATGGAATGGAATTTGGAAATGGAGGAATCTACCCAACAAGTAGAAATCAACGAAAAATTATCTAGAAAAAGGAAGAGGCAGCCTGATCGGTGGAAATTTGACGTTGAAAAGCGCAAAAGGTAATAAAATACAAGTTAATTGCAAGCACATGTGTCAGTAATGTTAGGGTTGTCAAATGCATCGAGTGATCACTGATGACAGATTGATCAGTAACATATTTTAAAATAATTATTAATACCACCTAATTACTACATTAATTGAACAACACAATATTATTATTATAAATATAAATTATTAACTTTAAATTAATCATTTTAATTTCAAATCGACTTATTGTTAGCCGTAAATAAATAATATAATTTTACAGTTTTATTTATGAAGCATTTGATAAATGGAAAAACGAATTGCCGATTGGCGTTCAACCTCCCAAAACACTTATAATCATTATTAAAATTAAGGGCACCAAGATTGTTATTCACCAATAGGTATCACCAATGTAAGTAACTTTCAGGTACACTGCAAAGAGACAACCTGGGAAGCCAACATGCAATCACCAGGAGGCTAGCGTGTACAAATGCCGATCCTTGGATTGTCACGATATCATAAACTTTTTTGAAATGTTCTATTATAAAAAAGACAAGATATACCAAGACAACTACATCTTGAAACATTGTTCGGTATCTAAAGTTAAAAGGAGACGTCCAACGACTGGAACAAGATCCCAAAAAAATATTAATATTACATATTTTATTAATAGTAAGAATAATGAAAAAATAAGAGTGTGCAAGGTGGCATTTTTGAAAATACTCCGAGTGAAAGAAGCTCGACTAAAAGGGGTGATGGAGAGATATGAAAAAACTGGCCAAGTCAGTTCCGAAACAAGAGGGGGTGACAGAAAACACTCCAAATATCAACTACGAGCTGAATCCGTACGAAATTTTATCAAAAAAATCAAAGTTGTAGAGTCTCATTACTGCCGATCTCGCAGTCAGCGAATGTATATGGAGTCGGGGCACAGCATCAGCTCTTTATACAAAGAATACAAAAAACAGTGTGAGGAAGAAAATATGATCACACCGATAGCCAAAGAGAGCTACTTTCGAATGATTTTTAATACTGAATTCAATATCAGTTTTGCTAGCCCCAGGACTGATGTGTGCAGTAAATGTACGGAACTCAAAGGAAAAATTGAAACGGAAAAAGATGACCAACGAAAGGAGACATTCAAAAATGAACTAAAAATTCACAAGCTGAGAGCAGCGGCATTTTTTGAATTCTTACAAGAGGAAAGAACGGATTTAAAAACTATTACGTTCGATTGTCAAAAAAACCAGGTGCTTCCGAAAATTCCAGACCAACTGGCATATTTTTCCAGACAGTTATATAAATATAATTTCACCATAGTTGAAGGCCATTCACACTCCGAGCTCAATAAAGAGAACGTGAAAATATATACATGGACAGAAAATATGTTTTCAAAAGGACCTAATGAAATATCAAGCTGCTTGTACCATTTCTTAAACAATCTGATTTTAAATGACCACATCAAAACACTTCGTCTTATGGCTGATGGTTGTTCAAGCCAGAATAAAAATTTCATTTTATTGGGGATGGTAATGAAATGGTTTAAAAGCGCTCCTCAGCACCTAAAACATGTGGAAATAATTTTCCCTGTACCTGGCCATTCATTTATTCCACCTGATAGAGTGTTTGCAGGTATTGAAAAGCAAATTAAAAGAAAAGAAAATATTATCGAACCGAAAGAATACATTGAAATTTTTGAAAAATTCGGTCAAGTATATAAGCTTGGGAAAGATTTCCGAAACTATGACTGGAAATATGCTGTCCGACAAGTTTTGAAGAATAGCAATCTGTTACATTTTCAATTTAATAAATGCAAGCGATTTATACTGTCAAGAAATGTGATAGATATTAAGTAAGAGGCGAAATGACCTACAAAAATGATTTTGGTGTATCAAAAAAAAATACAAAATTTGGAAAGTCTGCAAATGATATTGTTCCGAGAGAAATTATCATAGGACATATAATTAAGCCCAATAAATTAAAAGATGTTTCTAAATTATTATGTAAACACTTCGGAGAAGAATGGAAAGAAGACGTTAGATTAAGTTTTTATCGAAATATAATTGATGAAGAAATTGTATTGGCATCTGACAATGAGGAAAGAGAGGAGGATTCTACTAATCACTTATGTGATACAGTTTGGGAAGAATGCTCAGAAATGTTTATATAGTTTTATTTTATTCTTTATTATGGGCCTTTTTTGTAATAGAAACTTTTGTAGATACAGTCTATTTTTCAATTAAAAATTGAGCTTCTGTTGGCAAATTACTTTTTGTTTCCATTTTAGATATTGTCACATTTATAATAGGGGTTAAAGTATGAAATTGCCGTTTTATTGCAATAGGTTCTTTGAATTGACATAGAATCTTCATGGTTTGAGGTTTTCGAATGAAACTTTTTTTAAATGGTTTCTATGATGTTCTTTTTTTAAAAAATGTAAAACATTTGAATATCGACTTTCAATTGTTTTTGTTATTCAATTTAGACAAGAAAGATGGATACTGCGAAAATTCGAGTTATTTTTGAATACGAGTTCCGACGCGGAACTAACGCGGCAGAAACAGCCCGCAATATCAATGCTGCGTTTGGAGAGGGGTCTACTAATGAACGCACCGTGCGATTTTGGTTTAAACGCTTTCGTGATGGAAATTTCGACTTAAAGAACGAGCCACGAGGAAGACCGCCCACACAGGTAAATAACGATGAATTAAGAGAGATAGTGGAAGCCGATCCTAGTCAAAGTACCCAGGAATTAGCGGCATGGTTTAACGTTACCTTACCCACAATATTGACTCACTTGCGTCAAATCAATAAAATAAAAAAATACGAAAAATGGGTGCCTCATGATTTGACTGATCTGCAGAAAGAAACGCGTGTTGAAACTTGTGTTGCCTTGTTGAACCGGTACAGAAATGAAGGAATATTGGATCGAATTGTAACATGTGATGAAAAGTGGATTCTTTATGATAACCGGAAAAGAAAAATGCAATGGCTGACCCCAGGTCAAATGCCACAACAGTGTCCTAAAGCAAAACTTACCAATAAAAAGGTAATGGTAACTGTTTGGTGGTCTCAGCATGGTGTTATTCACTATAGTTTTCTCCGATCTGGTCAAGCAATAACGGCAGATGTCTATTGTGCCGAACTCCGAACCATGTTGACAAAACTAGCAGTAAAACAGCCCCGACTCATGAATCGATCTTCACCATTATTGCTCCACGACAACGCGAGACCTCACACAGCACGAGAAACCATTTTGACCCTTCAGGAACTGCAGTTAGAAACCATTCGTCATCCTCCGTATTCACCAGACCTTGCTCCAACGGACTACCATTTTTTTCGTGATTTGGACAATTATCTACGTGACAAGAAGTTTTCTTCCCAGGAGGCAGTACAAAATGCTTTCACACAGTTTGTGCAGTCTAGATCGTCGGAATTCTATCGCAAAGGCATTAATGACCTTCCCATTAGATGGCAGCAATGTATAGATAATAATGGCAACTATTTTGATTAAATAAATTTGTTAAAAATTTAAAAAATAAACAATATAGATTTTCAGTACAAATCGGCAATTTCATACTTTAACCCCTAATATTATATTCCAATATTTTTTATAAATTATAAATAAAACGATTTAAAAAAACCATTATTATCTTTAAAAACCTAATGTATTGACATTATTTTACTAAAATTCCTATCAATATCGCTATCGAGGAATATAAATGTGTGGCAAATTCTGCCAATCTTTGTTTAAATACCTAATAAATTATTTTTATAAAATTGTTTGTGACTGTTGGAAACACTACCTGCGGTTGGCAACACCTCTCGGCGCCATTATTATTATTCTAGCCGATCATCCTATATACTATAAATACAAACGCTGTGTCTTACATTGAGTTATTATTTAATCCCCAAAGCCTGCCGAACACCACTTAACATGGTGTCAGAAGTGATCAGGTCGGATTGGGTTGATTAAAATAGATTGGTGATATTGTCTTCTGCGCGTGCGAAATGGCGGACGAGAAAAAACATGAAGCCTCGGTGGCACGTCCTCTCATGCCAAGCGCTGCGTCAACTACAACTGGTAACGTCGGGACAGGGCAACTCAGACCCCTAGACCTCAAAAATCCAAACATGCCACTTACCTGGAAGAATTGGCTAACGCAGCTTAAGATATATCTAAGAGCTAACAACTTGGAACGGGAAACTGACCAGCGGAAGGTAGCTATCCTCCTTCACTTCATAGGAACAGAAATATACAAAATGCTTGTTCCAATCTTGTCTATTACTCTCTTCTTGATACTGAGATCATCAGGGCTCTTAATACCTATCCCATTGGAGGCACCCCATAAAATTAACTCACATGAACTTATCTGCCATTATGGGTTACCAGTAAATGATATCTCTTCAGGAATACGATATGGATTCAAAGCCAAGACTCCATCACAAACATCTCATGAGACTGAGGGATTCCTATGTTCAAAGACCGTATGGGAATCCAAATGTGAGGAAGGTTTTTTTGGAGGAGTCACTAATTATTATATTATCCATAAATCGAAAGTATCAGATAATGAGTGCTTAAATGCCTATAAAGAGCTTAAAGAGGGTCAAGAACCGCCAACCCCTCATTTCCCTCCTGAGTACTGTTCGTGGATGGCTGTTAATACTAGGTCGGAGACTTTTATCACCTTGACTCAACATAATGTTTACAGAGATCCGTATCAAAATGTCTTCACTGATCCTGTGTTTTTAGGACATAAATGCGGAGGAGTGATATGTCCAACTCACTATGATAACATTAAATGGATAACCGGACAAATCAATGAACATCACTGCACAGATTGGTATACCGTAGATGGAGACCTGACATTAGATCAAGGCTTAAATTTAGACTGGTCGTATATTGAAGCTGAGTTTATACCAAAGACTGCTCTTTCCAAGTTATGTTATGGGGTAAAATACTGTGGAGAGATGGGATATGCCCTAGAGAATGGGATATTCTTTGCTCCGATTAAAGACTCTGGAACAATAACAAACTTTGAGAAAGATGTACCTATAAAAAGTTGTCCTAGGGATAAAGAAATCTCTTTACATCCGTTATCTTCATCTATAGCTTCAGCAGAATTAGAAATATTAGAGATTCTGTTTAATGCAAAATGTAATGATGTAGTAACTAAAATCAAAAGAGGAATCAACATAACTAACTATGATCTCGGGTTTTTAAACCCCACCTATCCGGGAATAGGGTATAGTTTCATTAACATTGAGGGAAAGTTGTTTAGTGCCAAAACAAAATTTGAACCAATAAGAAAATACATACTTACTTTTAAATTTATCCACCTTTGAGTCATGGAATCTTCTCAAATACCTTTCTACGTTTGTAAACTGTTAATTAGTTTTTTTCTTAAAAAAGGGAGATGTTGGAAACACTACCTGCGGTTGGCAACACCTCTCGGCGCCATTATTATTATTCTAGCCGATCATCCTATATACTATAAATACAAACGCTGTGTCTTACATTGAGTTATTATTTAATCCCCAAAGCCTGCCGAACACCACTTAACAGTGACAGCCCTAATTTTAAGATGATATATTCTTAGTATCAAAAGCTTCCAAATCCATTGACCCATTTTTTGTTTTAATATCAAAAACGCCTAAATCCTGATCCTTAGAATCAATACCTCCCATGTCCGTTTTTATTTCCCTTTTTTTACGTAGAATATTGAAATTTACGTGGAAATATGCATGCTATTTAATTTCCAAATACCCAAAGAACAATTTAAAAAATAAAAATTATAGTTAAAAGCGACAGTAATCAAATAAGAAGTTTTTCGTTGTTTGCCAACAATTTACCAAAACGGATTTGGGAGGAATTGATACTAGGCTCCTCATTTATCATTAATTCTTTCTATTACTTGTTTTGGTGTTCCTTTACTAAACGGTACCAATGGATCCATATTTATTTCTAAACTTACCGTTTGTTTGCCTTTCACAGTCATATAGCTGTATCTGCTTGCAAGCTATGTAGTTTATTGCCTTTACTTAAGGTTTATAAATGGTATTGGTAACTTCTTAGTAACTTAATTAAATTATTTCAGGTACTCAGCAAAAGGACCACCAAATTTAAGGGATGTTAGGAGTTGCACACATAAAAAATGTGAGAAATTAAAATGCAATAGTCTCAATCCTCAAGATATTAGGCAATTTCATCAGTCGTTTTACGCCAAACCTAATAAAACATTTCAAGACAATTTTCTTTTAAAATTCATGAAAGTTCACACACCGAAGCGTCGAAGACGTAAAGTAGGAATTCGAGCAGAATCAAAAACATATACAAAGTTTTATGTCCGTACATACACGAAACCTTATAAATTGATAAGAGTTTGTCAACGAACCTTTTCCAAGATCCTTGGCGTCGGTATTCATAGACTTCGTAATATATCTAAAAAATTCTTGCTAAATGGCACTATCCCACAAGAAACACGAGGCGGTGATAGAGTATCAAGTAATAACTTCGCAAAAAAATGAAACGTAAAGCGGTTCATTGAGTCCTTTACTTGTATTGAGTCGCACTATTGCAGGTCAGATACATCAGAAAGAAAATATGTAGCATCTGATTTAAATATACGTAAAATGTGGAGACTGTATCAAAACAAACAAGAAGACGAAAGTCTCAAAGTGCGTCAATGTTATTTTAGACACATTTTCAACACAAATTATAACATAGGATTTAAAACACCACGAGTAGACGTTTGTTCCAAATGTACAGAACTGTCAGATAAAATAAAAAGGGCCCAAAATGAAGAAAAAATTCTATTGATGACTTCATTGCGGATCCACAAATTGAAGGCCAAATGTTTTTATGCCTTTTTGCGAGAAAATGATGAAAACACAGTTTCTATATCATTTGATTGTCAGAAAAATCAGGTGTTACCAAAGGTGGCAGACCAAGCTGCCTATTATTCACGTCAACTTTATATATACAATTTTACAATTGTACATGCAAATGGTACAAACAAATTCCCAAAGGAAAATGTCCATATTTATACGTGGACTGAAAATTATTATGCTAAATCTGCAAATGAGATTGCATCTGCCATTTTTGATTTTTTTTTCAAAGACTGATTTTACTGGAAAAAATGAAGCTGCGAATGATGGCAGACGGGTGTGGCTCTCAGAACAAAAATAGTATAATGATTGCAATGGTTGCGAGATATTACGTGACGAGAGTGAAGAACAAGCCGGGACGGTTTCTTTTGAGAGGAGAAATTTTTTATAAAAATGACACTGGTTCTGTTAAACGCGTCATCAAACGAGGTGTATCTTCAATGTCAGAGTTTGGTATCAGAGACATATCACCATTTCAAACAAGAATATCACCTTTAAAACTTGGTGATGTTGACGAACTGCTGGTTAAACATTTCGGTCCAAATTGGAAATTAGAATTAGGGCATGATCAGTTGTCTTTTTACAAAAATCTTTTGGATAATACCAATGTCAATGATACGGAAACTCAAGAGCAATGTGAATACCTGGAAGAGGTTGGATTTTGTGTATAATTTTTATAATATTTAATGAAAGGTAATTATAAAAGAATAATTTTGGTTGGCTTTATTAGCAGTTGATTATTAAAGTGTAATTTTAATATTTTCAATAAAAAATTATATGGAACACAATTTTTATTTCAAAGAAAAATATACCTAATATTTGACGAGAAATTCACAGTCACATCTCTATTATTAATCATATGGTAAAATCCTTCGAACCCTCGACTGTCCCATTTTAAATTTAAAAAAAACTGGTTGGTTGCCTGTAAAGTCGGTATACGGGCGAAAGTTTTACGTGACAACGACTTTGAGTGGTAAAATAATTTAAATGTGAATATTCATTCGTATAGTAGGAAGAAGGATGAAATAATAGTAACAATTTAAAACATTTATTTATACAAAGAATTATATTTAAAACATTAATTTATAGGCACGCGTCCCTTCCACTTTTTATGTCTGTCTCTCTCGCTCTTAGGCGGGCTAACCATGCCCGAGTGGAAGGGACGCGTGCCTCTCACTCGCTCTCATTGTAAGCGCATAACGTGAGCGTAGCGTAACGCAGTTTCTTGAAGTGTCACCCGGCAAACCAATTTATAAGACGTTGTCACGTCAAAACGAATGGGGTAGTGAAAATAAATACAACAAAGACGACGAAACGGCTGAAGGATTTCGGCAAAAAAACGCGGATTATCCAACTCAAGGGTTAACAAACACTTTCAGTTTCGCAAAAAAGATTCTGAATGTAAGGAGATTGAAAAAAAAGAAGTAAATGCTTCTAGTTCGGAAGACTCTGATGGCACCATCATTACAGAAAAAAAAATAGTGTTGAAAAGATTCACAACAGCGATTCTGCAACTCTATCAGATGAAAGCAATATTAATGAAAATGTCAATAATGTCAATTCTATAAATTTATTAGAAAAAGGAAATTTTGACAACAACAATCAAACTTTGTGATTTTCAAGAAACCAAAACTATCCAACTGATTTTAGTCAATTAAAAAAAAACATTAAAGGTTATGTTCTCGACAAAACTGATTTCGTGTCAATAAAGAAAAAAAATTGGCTGACAGACAGCTTTCGCGGCTGATCAAACAGAAATCGCAAGACGGAGAAATTATAGTATTATTTCTTTGGAGACGTCATTGACCACTGCTGTAATCGATAGCACAATGAGCAGAAGATTCAAAAACTGGCTAGCAGACAATCATCTGCAAAATTATCAGTGTTGGCTGTTGCCATTGAATATTAATGGCAAACACTGGACATTGTTAATTGTAGATATTCGAAGAAAAATAATTCTATATCTGGATTCATTCTTCAATTTAATTGAAGAAGACAAAATGAATCGTATTTTATTATTCATTGATATTTTCTCAAATCCTGATAATTTAATATTCACAAACGAGGCATCAAATTTTTTTGAAAATTGGAAATTTTATGCTCCTACACATACACCAAAACAAACAGACAGACATAGCTGTGGAATGTTTGTATGTATCTGGGAGTACATAATTTGTAACGCAAAAGTGTTGCATATTTCAGCAAGAAGATGCAATTTGTGCGAGACCAAGCATTCTCCAAATGCTTCTTAATAGTGATGCAGCAGAGAATGATGACAGTCAGTTATCTAAAGGTGTTAATGGCGAAAAATTAAATGAGAATGGAAACGCTGATTGATAATTACATAAAGGGATATAAGATCAAATACAACGGCACTGCAAGTGAGGAAAAAAATATTTCTGAATTGATAACTGTCGGTATAAATATTAAAAATTATAATCAATAGTAAAAATACTTTGAGATGTAGGAATCACAATATAAGAATAATTAATAATTATTAATTTTATCACAGAATTTATATTTTGGTTACTACTAAGTAGAATATTAAAGTTTCAAGCATGCCTTTTATTTTTTTTATTGAATAAAGTGTTCCTGAATGCCCTCAGCAGTTAATAATTATACTGAAACAATTTCTGTACAGGTTGATTCTATGAGTGAGTGAGTATGAGTGGTAATTAAGAGGGTTTGTACTTATTTTTAGTCCACTTTGTGAGTGCATCACAGAATCCTGACAAGGTATCAGACGACGAAGAAGTGATTGAAGCGTTTTCATTCTCACCGGAGGTGCCGACACCACCTTATTTCCGTTTGCGCTTAGATTTTATCTCATCTTCCCCATTTTGAGTACTTTTCTTTCCATATTTAATTAAGTCAACACAGATTATGAGATTATTGTATAATTCTTTATTCTTTGTTAAGTTTTCCCGTAAGGACAAGCGAAGGGTACAGCGACCATACAGCCTAGTCTTCAGCTATATCTTTTCTTTATAAGATGATGATGAATGATGATAACAACCGATCCATGAATGACAGATTATCAATGAATGATGAATGAACAGTTAAATTTCCCTTGCCCTAAGTTACAGTAAAGGTGCGAGGTTATATTTCAACCTACCCGTGGACGTCTTGTTTTCAATAATTTTTAATGTTCGACTAGGCTGTAATATACAACTGCAAAGGATAACAAATATTTCCGTACCCAATGTACGGAAATATAGCTGAAATGTACTCACATGTAGCCTCTACTTTAGTATTCTCAATTGATTATTTATGGTGTTCCTTATCTTCAAATTAAGGAGTGGAATTAAGGTTGATGTGAAGTTGTGTATATAAAATATGCTAATCTTTATTTTAATCTCAATATTTCTATTTAATTCGGCATTTCTAAACACGTGAAATGTTATAATTTACAAATGTTAATGGCAGTGCCATCTATTGCCGTTTTTTAGTATTAACAAATGTTTGTATGGATTAGTACCATGGTGTAGGCCATAGGCCATGGGGCCTAGCATAGAAGAATCTCACACTCAAATATTAAACTCCATTAATTCTATTAATGATCGAATTACAGAAAAAGAATTTTTGTGTAGACGTTTTTAAGATGTACAATACTGTAGAACATTATTTTGATCTATCTCGTAGGGTTCAGCCAGCGTTTTGCAATGTAAGTGCAAAAAAGTGTGTATTTACACCTCACATAAGAATCCTCTTAAATTATTAGTGTTTCTCTACAATATTATGCGTATACTATATATATAAAGTTTTCAGTCACTCTATCTATTGAAAAAAAAACGCATCAAAATCCGTTGCGTAGTATTAAAGATCTAAGCATATATAGGGACAGACAGAGAGCAGGAAGCGACTTTGTTTTATACTATGTAGTGAAACGACTCTTATAAACCTCGCTAGCTAGTACTTGTAGCAAAGAGAGCACAAAACAAAAGCAAAATTCTACGGCTGTACTGGTTGGTATGTAGCTGGTACTTTCTTCTTAAATTCTTGATTCCTGAGGACAGAAAAATAATCGATGTATGGAAAACATCGATGTATTTTTTGATATAACGATATAACATCGATGCCACTATCCGATGCATTGCATCGATAAAACATCGATGATTTTTTGTGGTGGTCTTTAATGGAAGACAGCTAGTGATGTGGTTCGACAATAAGTTGCTAATAAATCAAAAAAGGTATATTATACTATTATATTATTGTACTATTCTTTTCTTTAGAAATATAGAAATTGTCCATTTGTAGCTAGTATAGCTCGCTAACAGAAATATTATTTTCTGTCATAGCCCGACGCGAAGAAGAAGAAGACAAGAAATAATGTCTTGTATTAACTGTATTAACATGTCATATCAACAATATCTCAAGAACATGACTTCTCTTTTGGCCGAATGGTTAACATTCCCGTAAATTATCAACGGCTTAGTTACAGATGCTTGCATAAACACATACTATTTAGATATAAATATTAAATATATTTCTGTATGTCCTCAAATATAAAATGTTTTGTATACTTTGTAAACAGATATCGAATTTTGTTTGTGGTGCCTGTCATGAGTCCAATGCAAGATTCATTTCAACCAACTTAAGAGAAAGACAATATGGGCATATCAGTGTTTATTTTGGTTATGGAAGATCTATTGGTTGTGCTAGAAGACATATTAGAAAGCAGTCCACAAACACATCCGTTGCTTCAAACTGGCATCATCGTAGAAATGGAAGAACTGCCTATATCTGCCACTATATTACCTAATCTGCTAATATTATTGTCATATTTTCTTAAACAGTTGCCATGTGTGAAGTGTTGCATCTGGCCGGAAATCCCCTTATGAATCTTTTCATTACATTTTTCTATGTTGTTGACCTGTTTCCTTTTAAGTTGTTCATTGACACCTTTCTATGAATGTTCATATATAATTTACATTTAATTAATCATATATGGAATGTGATTTTTAAAAGTACACAAAATATTGTCACAACTTTAAATAAAGCACTTTCATTATGCACACAGGTGAGACCGGCCAACTTTCTTTGTCATGCTTTTGAGAGCTTATAGACAAATAGCACGAACTTATTTAAATATTGTGATGGTAGTTGAAGAAGAAAGAAGTTGAAACGTCTTGTTTAAATATAAATTATGCTCTAAAAACTGTGAAAAAGTTGTTTTATTTACCGCAGGTGTTTTATTATCTCCGTTTTGACGTGACAACGTCTTAAATTAGGTTGCGGCTGGGAGTCACTTATGAAAAAGTGTAACGCTCGGTAACGTTACGATGAGTCACCGAACGAGAGAGAGGCCCGCCGAATGCCTTGCGTCTCTCTCCCACTCAACTATGATCGGTCTGCCGCGCGCATTGTGCAATTTAATTATATTCATATCAATAAATATTCTACCGAGAAAAAGACGTTGTCACGTAAAATCTTCGCCCGTAAAACCGACTTTACAGGCAAAAAAAAAAAAAAAAAAAAAAAAAAAAAAAAAAAAAAAATGGTTTTTTATATTATATCCAGTGTGTTGAACCATTTATTCCTAATTGATAT
Organism: Calamotropha paludella; assembly: GCA_927399485.1. NCBI lineage: Eukaryota > Metazoa > Arthropoda > Insecta > Lepidoptera > Crambidae > Calamotropha > Calamotropha paludella. The sequence goes on from OV656822.1 coordinate 5,097,128, forward strand.
TGGAAACTCAACAACATATAAGAGTAATATATATAGAGAAGAAAATATAAGAACTAATAACATGCAATGTTTTATTAAAAACAATGAATAATAGCAATTTCCTCTACCTTTTTGTAATTTAAAGCTAAGTTAATAAAAAATCAGATATGTGTACTACATAGGTATGTAGTTCACATCTGATTTTTATAAACTTAGTTTAATGTAAAAACAAGTATGATTTTGCATTGATAAAAAGACTCCAGTCTCTGCTTACCCCTCCAACAGGACGTGCGTGAGCTGTATGTATGCATGTAACAAGACTTTCAAGTATGTCCCTACGGGAAACTATTACAGTTTTATAATGGATAAAAAACTAGGATAGGTATCTTTACAAATATAAATCTCTAAACCAGTCATGAAAAGAATACGTTTATAGTTACAATATTGTGTTATTCGATTCTTTTACATGATTAGTATGAGAAAAGAGCGAAATAAAAGGCAAAATACTAATTAAAGTATTATTAAATAGGTTATGTTTTCAGAAAAGTTCGTTTTTTTCTATTACAAATCTGAAAATTAAACTGAAGCCAACGAATTCTTAATCTAGAACGCTTTAGCTGCTTATATTTGTTTGTATCGTCTCTGTACACATCCGGTCACAAGTCCATACAAAAATCGGCATACTTACCAGAAGCGTCTTTACCAGAAGAAACCAAAACCACTAAAGTGACGCTTCCCGCATCCCACTTCCCCCAAAAATAAATTTTATTTTATTTTTAGTCTATCCTGGAGGTGAAACTTTTGACCTATAATAAAATAGGTAGTAAACAGTAATGTTTACAGTCTAATTTCATCGTCTAATTTCCAATGAAATTGGACTGTAGACATTACTACTCAAAATTACTTTAAAAGGACACGGTCTAAATTTGTATGGGAGGTGGTACTGAGAATTAATCAGCTTCGGAATTTTGGCAGCACATAGGCTAAATTACTGTAGACCATCTGGTAAAAAATTACATTTTAAATATCTCCCGTTTTGTTGTAATAATTAATTGAAATTATTTAATTCTGGCAACAAAGACGAATTGAATTAACACTATTTAACACTTGTCCCACCCCTATCGGCTGCCACTCAAGGTATGTGGAAAAGTTATCGATTATTGTAATAATCGATTATATTTAAAAACACAATCGATTTGGTTTATTTTATATCCAAACCAATAGTTTTTTTTTTATTTTGCAGCATAAATTATTTGAAAAAGTTTCATTTCGTGGTGTAGGCATCAGAGGTCTAATTCTGCTAATAAGTTACAGCCGAATCAAAATAAACCACTAAGCATTCTACTTACTTTACCTAATAAATACTTCTCAGAACTTTTTGAGTTTTTGTTAATTCTGTCGTTGAATTTTTTGTACGTTTCCTGTACCTCCATCGCATAACTGAAGCAGTCGTTTTCTACTTTTACAGTAGATTTTGAATGTAACTTTTCTTTAAATTACTTAGGTGCAAAAAAATATGTTTTCTTGTGGAAAGTCGATTAATTCATAAAAAAACATATTTTCCTTAAACGATTTTTTCTAAGTAGAAATAATTTATTATTTATAAATAAATAGATTTTTTTACGGAAGTGATATCCCAGGTTAAATTAATTCCCTCAAACACGAATATGAACATTATGTTACAGAAATACGTTTTTCTTTAAACATTAAACTAAAATTCTTTTTTATATTTTATTTTCCATCTCAGGTAAATTGAAACTGGTGGTAAATAAACGGACAGAACGGAAGAAATATACAATCCGTAACCGCACAGCCAGCAGTTAAAAATTAAATTTCACTCGAGTAAATATAAGTACATAGAATTTGTCAAGCCAAGTCTTATGTACTTGCCCTCCCGGGCGTGTTAATAATTTTATGGTTTTGAATCGAACAGAAGAAATCGAATGTCGATTTTCTAGGCTGAAACGTCGATAATTACATATTAATTTAAAAATCGATTTCTTTGGACTGAAATATCGATTCTTCGATATCAGATCGTCATCCCTAATGTCACGTCAGTGTCACATTGACAATGTCACAGACTAACTATAATAATTCAGGGTGGCGAGCAATTAAGTCAATCACTTGTCAAAAATTAAGTGTCGCCTGTTTGAATTTATTATTATTTAATTGATTACATATTATTATTAAATTCTGTAGTTAAATTAAATTAACATTATATAAATAAACAATTTACAAGTTACCTTTGAATAATTTAGTAGAACTTTAATGATGTTTTCTTTTATATTGTGTCAATATTCAAATATTAATAAATAAAAAACGGGAGATATTTAAAAATTAAAATACATTGGATCTGATAGCCCTTAACATAAGCTTTCCAATGATATGACTCTCGTCACTGACTAAGATATGGTACCACTTTTAGTCCATGTCCTTTCATTCTTTTAAAACAATATTAAGAAAAAAGTCCTTTTCAAAAAATTACTAACAACAATATACAATATGTTAAGAAAACCCTGTCCGATCCGAAAGGGGCGCATAGGCACTTCAACAACATAACCCTAAAAAAATTGAAAATTATATTATTTATAAGTATAAATTAGTTGCCATTTTTTAAAATGCGTGTTTTTGGTATCATATCTTAAATTATAGCAAATTTTCAAAAACTGACAACACCTTTGTTGCCATTCGGCGACGAGTGTAAGTGATATCAAAAGAAGCCGCGGCAGGTTAGATGCGATTTTTCTTCGACAGGTCAGTACACGGCCTTTGACGATGCCGACAACAAAGCACCGCGCGCTATCAAAGTACCGCCGGCGCGGCGGTATGACTTCAGTGAGTGAGCGCTACCTATGGTCAAAAGTAGGGATGCACTTTTTTTTTCGTCGATGTTTTAGTTCCTAATTTAAGTTTATGTTATTGCTCGTAATGCGCATAAGTCGATATCGTAAAAATAATTTCGATTGTATGAAACAGATTAAGTAACTCGAGTATTTACTCATCACAATAGTAAGTCACGACACGAAGGTTACACAAATAAAATCATATCTCGATACCTATCAATACCTTTACGGGTCGGACAGGGTTTTCTTTACATATTGTATAAGTCCCTAATCAATGATCAAATACATAAACCTTTTGGTTTGCTATGTTCTGTTCGGTAGCATTTCCGTAGGAGAAAGGACAATGCCGATTTTTGTATGGACTTGTGACCGGAAATGTACCTACAGAGACGATACAAACAAATATAAGCAGTTAAAGCCTCCTAGATTAAAAATTCGTTGGTTTAATGAAAGTGCTTTATTTAAATTTGTGGCAATTTTTTGTGTACTTTTAAAAATCACATTCCATAAATTAATAATTAAATGTAAATATTATATGAACATTCATAGAAAGGTGTCAATGAACAACTAAATAGGAAACAGGTCAATAACTTATGAAAATGTATTGAAAAGATTCATAAGGGGATTTATGGCCAGATGCAACACTTTACACAATAAGTCCCTAATCAATGATCAAATACATAAACCTTTTGGTTTGCTATGTTCTGTTCGGTAGCATTTCCGTAGGAGAAAGGACAATGCCGATTTTTGTATGGACTTGTGACCGGAAATGTACCTACAGAGAAGATACAAACAAATATAAGCAGTTAAAGCCTCCTAGATTAAAAATTCGTTGGTTTAATGAAAGTGCTTTATTTAAATTTGTGGCAATTTTTTGTGTACTTTTAAAAATCACATTCCATAAATTAATAATTAAATGTAAATATTATATGAACATTCATAGAAAGGTGTCAATGAACAACTAAATAGGAAACAGGTCAATAACTTATGAAAATGTATTGAAAAGATTCATAAGGGGATTTATGGCCAGATGCAACACTTTACACATGGCAGCTGTTTACGAAACTATGACATTAATATTAGATCAGGTAATAATAATAATAGTGGCCTATATAGGCAGTACTTACATTTCTACGATGATGCCAGTATGAAGCAACAGATATTTGTGGACTGTTTTCTAATCTGTCTTCTAGCACAACCAACTGATCTTCCACAACCAAAATAAACACTGGCATGCCCATATTGTCTTTCTCTTGAGTTGGTTGCAATGAATGTTTCAATGGAATCATGACAGGTACCACAACAAAAGGAAAATATATGTTGACCAAAACAGGACTGTCACGTAGCTTATGGTAGGTATCAAAATCTATCTATGCTTAGTGCAAAATGAGTTTGTAACAGCTCTCATCATTATTCATCATAATGTAAAGACAAAAAGATATAACTGAAAACTAGGCTGTATGAGCTTTGTACCCTTTGCCTGCTAATATTGATAAACTTAACAAAAAAGAACCTATTTATTTTCAAGAAAGCGTGCAAAGCAAAAGTGTGTTTATTTATCTTTCTCTATAGTTTCGATGTTTTAGTTTTATGTGAATTGTGATTTCAAAAGGAATAAAATATATGTCGATTCGTTAAAATATGAAGTACATATTTTGTCTATAATCTGTGTTATGAATCAGAAGAGAAGATGCAAAGGGGGACTTTTTGGCGGGAGCGGGAAGCGTCACTATGGTGGTCTTGTTTTTCTTGTTAAAATTTGTGTTGTGGTTGATATTAGTGTGTAATAATGGTGGGTTATTAACCACTAAGTATTTCTGTAGATGCACGAGTGTTTGCAAGTGAAACAAAACAATGGATGGTGTCTTTTCGCTCTCTCAAGAAGTCCACGAGAAATTTTCAGTAAAACCCCACATCTTTACTGAAACCTAGATTAAGATATTTCACTTTTCATTCATCATCCATTGATAATCTATCATTCATATCATTCATAAATCAACTCTTTAAACAAGAATGGACTTAATATGAAGAAATGGCTCAAAGGTCTTTGTAACCAAGCCAAAACCCCTTATAAAAAAAAAAGAGAAGATGCAAAACAAAAGAGGAACACACTCAATTTGGTTTTGTCGATTTACGTTTACGAGTTTTTAGGGAAAGAAAAATGTTTTGATTGGTCTTTACCTAAAGCAGTATAGCCTGGGTAGGTGCCTTTTTCTGTAGTTCAAAATAAATATTATTTAGGTGAAAAATCAATTAATGGGATAATAGGTGTTTTTTAAAAATCACATACTTTTATGCTGCTATTAATATACTTTTCTCAAAATATCATACACGCTCATGAGGACAATTGATTCATCTTAAGTAATGGCAAAATATTGCTGTTTTTGTATTACTGGTAGCTGATTCTGTTTATTTTAATGTACTCAATGAATTTTCAATTATTATATTATGATGAGCACGAACCATTAGCCTTTGACATGTTTTTGGATGAATGTTTTTGAAAGACGAATATAAAACTTCATTACTTTACGTAAACATTAAAGTTGAGAAATAAAAGAAGGCTGAACGTCACCTAAATGTGTAATAAAAGTTTTTATGTATTATTCCTTTTTCATGTTTTAATTTTTATTAAACTGATAATTCAGTTACTTTTGATAACAGGTCAAACTTATATTTTTTATAATATCATTTATTCTTCTTTTACTCTGACATTGAATGATTCATGGTTTATTTCAATTTAGTAAAGTGCGTGGGTTGATGGATCCAAAATGTGTAATTGTACATGATGCTGATCGGTCTGTCATAGGTGTGTGATATGAAATAGGTATAGGTTTTAAGTCAGCAATATAGTGTGATTATCTATACTCATATTATAAAGAAGTAAAGTTTGTGTGTTTGTATATGTTAAATTGTGAGGGATAATCTCGGGATCTACTGAACCGATTTTAAAAATTCTTTCACCAATAGAAAGGCACATTATTGCTGAGTATCATAGGCTTTATTGAATGCTAGAAAAAATTTAAAGAATTTTGTCCACCCTTGCGAAGCCGGGACGGGCCGCTAGTCTCTTATAAAAATGTTTACTATTACAAGGTTTAAATTATATACTAAAGTTACAATTTATTTCACAGTTCATTTTATAACCTCATAATTGACGAGTAATGTGAAAGAAGGCCTTTCGAAGGCAAGAAATATGACTATGATTCCAACTATGATGATGAAAACAACGGTGACCAAAAGTATCATATTGATTTGCAGCAAGAAGTAATTGATACAGAGCTGATTTGAAGACTGAGGAGCAGTTACAACAAGCTTCTAGTAACTACTACTTTGTAAAGATTGCCAAACAAAACGGAATAAAAATTATGCCTCAATGACCATAAGAGATGTGGCATGTTTGGACTGCTAAGTTGAGCAATCTTAAGTAATATTTTTTGTTTTTTGCTTACTTTTTGAGATTCCAGTCTTTTTTACAAACTTGAACAAAAATTTGTTTTAGTTTTCATAGTTTGTAAAAGATTATTATGAAGATATACTATGAATCAATGCTGGTAAAAAAATACTGTTATTAGCTAATTAAATTAAATATTTTCTTTAGAATTTTGTTATGTTTAGACATTCTCGACTAATAGTAAACTTACTTTAGTTATAATTTGTAACTAAAAAAATTGCAAAAAGGGAGCAAGAAATCTCGGTCTTAGAGTTCCTGCATGGGGTGTAGATGTTGCACTATATGCCACAGGATATGGTTAAATATGTGGTTATGTTTTAAAATAAATGTACATTTCTCATATACTACCTGTGAGAAATGTTTCTCACATGTCGAAAATGTGACTCACAAGTGAGAAACGTTTTGCATCAATGTGAAACTAGGATTTGCCTGTGACTCCATCTTTAACTGTCACTTCTGTGTGTTACCTATACATATTCAATAATTTTTGGTTATTATAATAACAACAAACAAAACAATAGAGAATGAAATTAAATGTAGTCTGGATTACTTCTGGCATTATGAGAGTCCAATTACATGTTTCCTCTGTTTGGAAAATTAGCTCTAACTATAGGTGATGGGAGTAAAATGTATAGCAGATAATTTCTACATAAAAAATATGTACAATTGCGATGTGGAAATAAAAATGACAAAAATTGTAAGTATTATTTAATGAATGTTTAGTGGTGCTCTAAAATACAAACTATATTATAATCAATAGGTATTTAATAATTGTAAGACTTGAGGTTTGCACAAATCGTCAGAGACATGCATGCAAAATATTTATAAATAAAACAAATGATCAAAAACATAAAAAAACAAATGCTCAAAAACAAAAAATGAAAACCTCATTAAACTTATATTTAAGGTATCCAAAATTATGAATAAACACAATCACAAAGCTAACAGTATTTAAATAAAATTCAAATAGGGTAAGTTATTATATATTTTACGCATCATGGCACACAGTTGGCTCTATTAATTTGTTCACTATTTGTCTTCCTGAAACTGCGTCTTCTTCTTTAGTTGTACCAGTACCTAGTCTTAAATCGTTTTCCTTAATTTCTTTGAAAATAATACTTTGTAAGTGTCCCGATATAAAAGTAAATTCCATAATCAACAACAATCCAGATCCCTTCACGAAGGTTGCTGGAGATAAAACCTCTATCTTTATTATCTTGGTCTTTGTTACCTATCTAAAGATTTGAATTTTCTTGTAATGTCAACAGCTGTAAGTTTAATATTTTTCTTATTAGTTTTGAAATCAAAGGGTAAGTTTTGAATAATTGCAGGATGCTTTGTGTCAGGTTTACATTGAACTGGACCCTCACTACTCAGCTCATCATCAGATTATGTTTCCTTTGCATATAGACAGTCGTCAAATTCCGCATAACTTACATTTGAACTGTCGTTTTCAATTTCGCTTACTACGAATACTGTTTTTACTACTGTTGATTTTTTTTTGTTTTTAGTTTCATACTTTCTCTACTGAATGTTTTAGGCAGATATTTATAAAGTCGTACAGTTATAAATGCCTTTTTATTCGCTGCAAAAACAACTGATGTCACGGTAGTGTACTTAGTTTATTATTATGATAAACAAGTTGGTGAATTTGCATTGTGCACGGTGTTGTCTCTACGGTTCACTTAAACTTAATAATGGATTGCAATAAAACTAAACATGTTTTTCCAGGAATATTTTCGTATATATCTTGACATGTATCAAATTCAAACTTACTTCTTTTAACAAAATTAAATAACTACATGCAACCTATTCAAAGAGGTTGCACTTCTTAACACACGGTAAAGATTCCAAATTCTCTGGAATTTTACTTTGATTTTCTTTAATATCGGAATCAGAGACCAAAAACATATTTTTCATATCTTTTAAAATATTCGCTGCACTTGTTGCATCAACAATACTATTTCCATGAGCTACTTGGTCACTCTTTAGCCACTGTTTCTTTGCACCACCACCATCAGCAGCAACCTTTCCATGAGCTGGTTCAAAAAATTACTATGTCCCGTAGGAGAAACCGTTTTGCTCTTTTAGTTGAATAATTGATTCAAAAGTTTCTTTAGCCGGCGTTGAAAATAATGAAGTGCGAGCACGCGGAAATATCCTCTTCACGTGATTGACTACTGCTGCAAATGGGCCCATATTGCAGTATTTTGGAAATTATTCGGGGAAATTGACAAACGACTTTGACTTCTGATCCTTTGAATAAGTTATTCTAGTGTGAAGTATAATTTGCACCTTGGAAGTTCCAAAATACATCGTCTGAATGTCACTGGATAATTAACATCGTTAGTTTTATGGGAAATCTACGTTCATTTAAGTTATTATCTCTCGGTATGTGGAGTATTGATGGTTTATCTTGAAAAAAAAAAGGCATTTAAAGCGAATTAGTTCTTTGGTAAATAATGAGATTAGCTTGTTTGTTTCTTGTTTCATTATGGTATTTTTTTGTGACTTGAGTTTTTTTGTACCATCCTCGTTTCGTTTGGTGTATTCATGTTGTTTACATTGCCACCCATTTTCATCAGCTACCTCGTCATTCAACGGTAGCTTTTTGTTTTACAAGAAGTAAACTCGGAATACATGCAAACGTGAATTAATATTGCATGTGACTGATTATATTGGCATGAAATATACCAAAAATTGTGCGTTGTCTCCCATTCTATGTAATTTTTAGAGATGCCACGAATATTCGCCAACTATTCGGTATTGGCTATTCGGCCACTTTTTTCGCAATAGAATATACCGAATAACAAAACATGAAAAAAGAATAACTCAAAATATTATCACAAAGATTGAAACAATATATTAATATTCAAAATCGATCAGTGTTAAATTATGATGAATGAAAAAAAATTTTTTTCAGCATTTGTCGAGCAGACGATTGCGTCTTTCGTCATAAATTATATCTGCTTCTGAAAACAGCCGCTCACTGCACCGGGAGATGATAAATAAATATCAACAAATTGTGAAAGAGTTGGATATTGCTTTGCGTTTGCTGACCACCCCTTGTAAGGGTCTGCTGTCCGATCTAGGCGAACAGATGCCATGTAAACATCAAGTTTTTCTGCAACCATATTTTTCTGTTACGCTCCTTCATTTGAAAATAGCGACTTCCTCAAAACAATTCCAGAAATTATCATGTCTGTCAATGGTTTTTTCATTTTCATCGACATTCCTTTTCTTTTAAAGTGGAGATGAATTATCATTGGTTCTACTAGATCCATCACAACTCTTTTTACAGAGCATATAAAAGGATTTTTTGTTTTGCTAATTGTGTTTGAACTACTCACAAGAAACTAGTTTTCAAACGGGGTCAAGAAAAATGGCAAGCAGATATTTATTATTGTCATTGAAGTTGAAACGTGAATCAAGTTCAGTATGTAGGGAAGATCTCATTCTCAATAAGTTTGATGTTCTCTGTGCAGTCTTGTCCTTTCCTAAGTATTTGAACAACGTGACATGTGGAATCACCTCAGAATGTAAGATATATCTGAACTAGTTATTTTTGTGATTTCTTCGAACGGTTTGTGGAGTTTGATACATTTTTCCAATAAGTCCAGTCCATTGAGTTGGTGTTAAATTGCTTAAAGAATCATGGTCATTTACATACCAAGAGATGGCTCGCTTATGTTCTTATAATAGCTCCATTAAAAAATACGTTGTATTCCTACGTGTGCTTATACATCTTGTACTAATTGGTGATCTGGCAATTTAAGTTCTTGACGAATGTTTTTCAGCTTTTCTTGATATTTAAAAAAACAGATGTGGTAAGACTAGGTATAGACCTAGGCTTACCACATCTGTTTTTTTAAATATCGGGACTTAAACATAAAATATCGGGACGGATAAAATAATCGGGACATAGACAAAATGAAAATTATAGTTAAAATCCTTTATTAAAAACTGCATATCACTAAGATCAATCAATAAAGTATTGTTATTTTAAAAAGGACAATTGATTGAAAACATAAATTATTTTTATAGAAAATGTATTTAGAAGTTGATTTTGACGATTTGAGTATATTTTAGTACAAATTTAAAAAACTCTTCCCAAGACATCCGAAAATTTACTTTTATTTGGATTGTGAAGTCGGATCCTATGTTCTATTAGGTAATAATTTATTATGCCTGTCAATCCATGTTACTTTGCTTGAGAGAAACCTTTTCAGTCGATGTATTCGACACAGATATTGATGACATAAACTGGTATAACTGTAGTAAATTTAGCAAGTTTTCAGTTTTAAAAATTTAATGCCGTTTTTCGATAGGTTTTTTATTTTTATCCTCAAGAGCTGCCTTTAAGACGTCTTTAATTTTGAACATTTCTTCATATAAAGATTCATATTCATATTGAAATCAGTGGCAATATTTAGAGTCTCTATAATCTCAACGGCCGTCTTATAGTTAAAATTAGTGTTCATAGCAAATGGTTGAAACAAAATAATTAAATTACTTTCGCTGAAATCGAACCGTGCCTCTATATATTTTAACAAGTTTTGGAAAAACAAAATGCAGTTTGATTTGATATTGGAATCAGCTTCAGCAGGCCTTTTTCTTATCAAATTGATAGATGTAAATCTTTAACAATTCTTTGGTTTTTTTTCTTTTGATCAGCGAGTAATTGAAAGGCTTCAAAGCATAACAGTCTGTCTCTCTCGAATTGCAACACGGTCTCTTGTATAATGTTTAACGCATTCTGATAAAGTAAAAAATATGCTTCTGTCTGTTTATCGTTGAAATAAGTCCAAATAACTGATGGACACTCGTCTTCTCTTAATGTGATGAAGATTTTTTTAAATATCTCGTACGATTTTCCTAAACGCTTTATGGCCGGAAGAAGGGATAGCCAGCGTGTGGTAACATCTTATAAAACTGGTGCGTATTCGAAATCGTAAAATTCGAAAAAATGTTACAAAGTAATGTACCTGTAGAGGAAAGTAACCAAATATGGAATACCGGTTTGTTTTATGGGTATAAAACAACAAATATTTCAAATCAAAACCTTTTACTAGTAGTTTTATCTTATCATATACTAGCTGACCCGGCGAACTTCGTACCGCCTTAGCGTAGCTTTGATGCACTACTTTATTTTGTATAGCTGACCTATCTTATGTATGAGTACCTATTCAATTTGAACTGGAATCTATAATATCCTCCATATAAAAATGAATCCTTATTTCCCTGGTCTCGCCATACCTGAGGACTTTACTAATTTTTATTAAATAAAAAACAACATATATATTTTCATAATAGTGTTTATTCCATAGGGTTCAATTTCACTCATATTTTTACAAATCGCTATTGAACAACTTTGCATTTTGAAGTAAACACTGAGCTCAACACCACGCGCGCTCTAGAAAGCAACTAATAGCCTCTATACCCTTCACTGCTTCTCTCTATTCTAATGCTTTTTGATAAACTATATTTTTAGTTTTATGTTCTGGCGCGTAAATAAATAATGTTGATGGTTTTCCGACACGGGAACAGGCGACATATAATTGGCCATGTGAAAAACATGCCACATCGGTTGATGCCACATACACTTAGCGACTGCTCTTGCGATTTATTTATTGACATTGCAAATGCAAGCCGCACTGGAAACTGTAAACGTTTAAAGCTGAATGGCATGTCGTTCGGTATCATAGGGATGCGTGGGATTAAAACATCTTCGCCTTTGTACTTCCCTTTCAAAATTGTGGCTTCGATGACGTTGTTCAATAATTTCTTCACCGCAAGCCGGGTGCCATTACACAGACGTGGCTGGTTTATGTTCCGTAACATAATAATTACTGAGCCGATTTTTAATTGCAGATTATGAGGTGGTAAGCCGGGCAATTCCAGCGAATTTAAAAATTCTGTTGGATAATTGACAACTTCATCTTCATTAGTAATGGAATCAACTGATTTGTAATTCTTCAATTCGCCAGCTATTTTCTCTTGAATCTGAAAATTCATTTCATTCACATCAACATTTTTTGCTGCCAATATAACACGTTCGCTTAACCAAACGTGATTTACGTAATTTTGAGCAATGTTTGGGAAAACCATCTCCATGAGTTCGGTCTTTGATTCACAAAAGTTACAAAAATTGGTAGGGAATGTAATGTATCCAGATGATGCATCAACAGCAATAATACCATTACCAATATCGAGCAGTTGTTTGGAAAACACTTCTCCAGACTGGTCTTCCTGCAATTCAACTCTCATGTTTATACTCAATTTAAGTGTTTTAATGTATTTCCATAAAATGGACGACTTCAAACATGCATTCAGTTCATCAGCAAGCGTTGAGCGTGGAACAACTGGCAATATTTGTCGAAAATCACCTGCCAATAGTATCATTGCACCACCAAACCGTTTTTTGTTATTTCGTAAATCTTGCATCGAGCGATCTAATGCCTCCAAAGATTTTTTGTGTGCCATCGTACATTCATCCCAAATGATCAATCTGGTTTGCTGCAGCACTTTGGCCATCGCAGAATTCCTCGAAAGGTTGCAAGTTGGAGTCTCATTAATTTGAAGGTTCAACGGCAGCTTGAGAGCTGAATGAGCTGTTCGACCGCCTTCCAACAACGTAGCTGCAATACCTGATGAAGCTAGGGCTAGTGCAATTCCATTTTGCGATCGAATCGTTGCTAAAATTAATGATAACAAAAAAGTTTTCCCAGTTCCACCGGGAGCATCTAAAAAATAAAATCCGCCAGATCCATCGTTCACTACTTTCATGAGCGTATCGTAGGCATATTTTTGTTGTTGATTCAAAAGGGGAACTGTTCTATCAACCATTTCTCGTAATGTTTCGGAATCGTATTGGGCTTCGCGTCTCAATTCTTGATCAAATGAGTCGTGCATTGGGCGATTGGGTGCTATCATTCCTATTTGTGTTAATACTTTGTTGGTAAGCATCAAGCACATGTCCTCAATTAAAATTAATGCTTATTGTGAATTTCTTCGTTCATTTGCAAATCTGCATTCGATGTTCTAAGACGCATCTGATGCAATATATCTTCCGCCATATGATCTTTGTATTTATGCCATAAATCAATCGGTGTTGATGGGAAGCATGTAGACAAAATTATAGAAAATAATGTTCGTATTTGTTTAGCATTTGACGAAATCACAGCATCTTCGAGAGTGTGGTCCCAATGAGTGTCATTCTCTAACAATCCCAAATGGCTTCTCTGTATGTGCCACACAATACACCATTAACAGTTCGCAGATGTTGGAATGATGTTGGACCACTAACATTGACTAACAGTAAACGCAAATAAAAACACTCGTCTTGACTGGGATGGACTGCATAAAGACGGCCTAGTGCATTGGTGGAAAATACTCGTGGGTAACCTGGAACTGGCTGTCCTCGTTTTCGTCGTTCAAATTTTTTGATGATTGATTCCAGGTATAATATCTTGGCATTTCGGAGTAAAGTAACGTTCTGGCAAAATCATCATTCTGGAACATTTCAAAGAAGCTGGTTAATGTTGCCGATGGTGGCCTGTCAACTCGTTGTAATACGTTTGCATCTGTAAAATACACCCGTTGACCATTTGCCAAATGTACGGCCAAGTAAACAACAGTAGGGTGTCGTTCATGTATAGGAAACGAAAATATACGCCACATGCCTTCGTTACTACTAACATAGCGGCCCATTTGATATTGAGTGACTTCATCATTTGAATTTTCGGCAGCAACTCCGAAGACAGCCATGTCACTACCTTTGTTCACATACTTGCAAATGTATTTAATAGATTTTACTGAATGGCAAAATTCGACGTTTCTGTGTGCTTTATATGCCTTGCAGAGTAATGGCGAAAACGGAACAACCCAACGATTATCGACTTCAATGTCCTGTCGATTTACTTTGACTAATGTTGACTTTCCATTGTCATCAATGGATCGGCGGCGATAAAGTGGATATCCAACATTTCCAGTAATAGTTTCTGCTACTAATTGTTTTGGGTAGCGTTTTGAACAATTTCCTTCAACCATACACGGAGAAATGGGATTTAATATTCCACATGGACCATGTATCATATTTTTTGTAATAACCTCATGTAACAGTGGGTCTTCATTATTATCGGGAATTTCTGCTGATATCACATTATCAATTTCATTTGGTCTTATCCTCTCAACCAACCAAATGAGGATATGTGCATGTGGCAATCCGCGTTTTTGCCACTCAACTGAGTACATCCAACAGCGCGTCTCGCCGAACACGCGATGCTTAACAATGAAATCCATGAGTGATTTTAATTTCATTTTGAACACCCTTGCAGTGATATCGTGGCGATCAATAGGTGATTGTCTAGTAAATAATTCTTGCTGAATTTCTGTCCACTTTGGATTGCATGTGAACGTGATAAACAAATCTGGTGTGCCATAATGTCGTACATAGGACATCGCATCTTGCGCATATTCATGCATATGGCGCGGACTTCCGACGTATGTTGCTGGGAGAATAGTTGTTCTGCCAACATTCTGTGCATTTCCATCAGCATTAATGGCATCCCGAAGATGAATGTATTCCTCGGAACGGAGTTTTGCCTGGTTCAACCTGATAAATGTCAATCGTTCAGTTTCAACTTTCACATACATATCCACAGCATATTGGTGAAATAGACGCCGACACTTTAAGATGTGATTGTCCTCATTTCGCCGAACCATCAGTCTGTATGAATAAAAATTCATTGAACTAACTTTTTTGTTCGTTTCAGCACCTGTAAACAATTTTTTGTGTTAATAATATAAATTTTAAGTTAGTAAACATATATTTTAATGTAGTAAACATATATTGTTAATTTACCTGTAACTGGATTTATCATCTTAATTGAAAAATGATAGCCGTCTTCACCTTGCCAAAATAGGATAGGATATTGTAAGGCATCATAAGATCGATGTGTTTCAGACACACGCTGAAGTTGATCGTTCCGCCGATGTAAAACAATATCTTGGTTTTCTAAATTTTCTCCTACGACGACAATAGCCACTTCATCAATTGTTGCTTCATTAAAACGTCCAGCATGTTGTCCTGCAGGCGCCTTATCGGCTCTGATGACAATTTTATGATTTTCTGATGGCATGCGGTCTAATGCAGTTGTGAATAATGCAACTAATTCATTGTGTTGATGGAAAAATGTTTGAAGTTGTTCCACAATGGATCTTTTCACTGAGTTGTTGTGTGCGCAACGCTGATCGACTTCTCTTGCTGAATTGCCCATAAAATATATTTGCAAAAATTTATAGTCTTCATCAGGCATTGGCAATAAGGAACCTGTTCTATGATATATTTGACCCTGAATCTGCAAGAATATAAATATGTATTTAGGTAATTGTATAGCAAATTGTTTGTACCACCATGTGGCTCGCAAAATACTGCCACAATACTTTACATCATTTCAAATTTAAACTACTTTAAACCTTGACATTGAACAGCAGCCTTCCATGGCAGCTATAGGTAGTAGGCTTTACCAAGTATTGGGACACCTTGCTCATGCCATTATGAAATACAACATGTTATAAAATGTTGCTGATTAAGTCATCGGGTTATAGACTATTATTATGTATTTGACTTATTGTTTACAAAATAAACACGTCTACACAACACTGGCTTAGCATATTTTGCACCAGCTACATGGTTGTAAAACTAAATAAAATTGTTTGCCATTATACTTACTTACCTTGAAAGTAGGTATAAAATTGTCTCGAATAACTTTTGTTGCGCCAAATGACGTCATTTGAAAACAATTATTGTATTGCTGGAGATGAGTCAAAAGATTTAGAATCTGGCCCATTTCCGGAAACCAATGAATGTAGTGGCTCTGGTGGTGGTACCAAGGGCGTCAATTTGACTTGGCCGCTGGCGCAACACAATCCAGGGGCTTCATTTTTGAATTCCAATGCATTGCAATGTGGACACACAATATTCATTAGTCCAATAGCAACAATTTTCTCTGAACTGTAATCAATTGCAACATTATAACTGAATGCAGCTCTGTGGGGATTAAACACAACATTTCTATGATGATTTCGATTCCGTTGAAGTTCATTTCGCGCTTCGCGTTGCTCATCAGTTTGATTTGCTCTTATATTTCTTTAACTTGCCGTATTTCGAGTTCTGCGGCCTAAGTTTGTACGTCTGGTTGGTGGCATTGTTAACCCTAGATCACTAACCTTATTTTACGACGTTTATTACTAACCTTCGTCGTTTCGACTACGCTGCATAAAAGGAAGGCTTTTATGAGTTTATAAAATAAAATATTTATATGTGTTTTATTTATTTATTAGAATAATCATTTGTTAACATATTTATATGTTTTTTATTTACTAAAATCACATTTTAATTACTTCGACAGTCTTTTGATTGAGACCAGAGTTTTTACTCATTTGAACATTTTTGTTTTTTTTTAATGCTTAAATCTTATTAACTAAAAAAACAAAGGCTTAAAAAAATATTAATTTTTTTAAAAATAAGTAACAAAATCAACAAAAGAAAGAAAAATTTTAGAAAAAAACTATTAATTAATACATTTGTGACATATCTCTAGTTTGTGTTCGCCACACAAGGATTTGTTGCACTTGGCGCAACAAACCTTTGTCATTCTTCGCCTTGCGGGGGGGCAAATTGCACAAATTTTTCTTTTTTTGGCAATAGGAAGAGTAACTGCATCTTCTCTTTGATCAGTCTCATGTGTAGAAGTAGAACTACTGGTTCCTGGCATATTCAAAATCGCTGTTATTGAGTCTCGCAGCCCCGTTTGAAGTGTCGGAATTAGTAATCTTTTTTGTATGTGTGGCTCGACTAATTTTTGATGCAGAGCTTTTAAGAACTCACGTCTCGATAAAGGTTTTTTATTAGCCGCTAAAGTGTTGGTTACATATATAACATAACTATTTATAAATGCAATGTTTAGCATTCCGTAAAAATTACACAAAGGCCAACGGCGTGTTTTTCGGCTGCAAGAAGCGAGAGAACACATTTGGTCCAAAGTGTCTACTCCGCCCTTTGTTTGATTGTTAAACTCGACCATCGTAGGCTTTTTCGTCATCTCATCAATTGTCGCTTCCTCATCACAAGTCGACAATAGGAATATTGTCTTTTGGGGCTTTGGCTTGTATGAAAGTAATATCAGTTCCTTGTCATAACAGAAAATAGCTGTTCCTGTCTTGCGGGTACGCTCATGCTGTAACTGTATCGGTATCTCCCTTTTGTTAGCACGTAGAGTCCCAACCAAGGTCAACCTATAGGGTTCTTTTACTAAACTTTTGGCTAGTGGTACCGAAGTGAACCAGTTATCCATGGTTATATTTCTATTTGTGCCGTGCACAGTTCGTGTCAATTTTTTGACAAAATATTCGCCAAGTGGCAATCCATCAGTTTTGGTAAAAGAACCTAGATAGGGTTCGGCATCCACCATATACTTTGTAGAATTATCTACCAACTCGGTTTGACTGATGACCATTTGTGTTTGTCTTTCCCACGAAGAATATTACTTGTTGGTGTAATAATTAATTCGTGTGACTGACCTGAAGTACTTGGTAAAGGATCGTTAGCTATAGACGAAGATGTACTTGTCTGGATATCTTCACTTGAAGGCGGTTGTTCTGTCACAGAAACCATATTTTCCTCATCATCTGTTTCGTAAGCCGGATCAGCCTCCAGGTGGTCTTCTTTCTCACTCCCAGAGCCGTTTTCTTCGTCACTATTTTCATCTAATAACAGCTGACGAATCGTATCTAAAATAAAAATATATTCAAATAAAAATAAATTCAAATAAAAATAATGTAGGTTCTTATTTCAATGTAGGTAAATCAAGTACAAAGTTTACAAACCACAAAAATAATTATAACACCAAATTAAAATGAAAAATAACTCTGCAAAAAAAATAACGTTAATACTAACCTTCGTCGATTCGGCGACTCATGTTGGCTGTAATGGCGCACGCAGGGCCCCTACACAAAAAACACACCCGTGCGCCGCGGGAGCTGTGGGTCGACTGAGATTAGCCGAAATCCAGAACACGTACAACGACGCGCTCAAAATTTACACAACATTTTTTGAGTCCGCGTCGTCGTTATGACGAAGGTTAGTAATCTAGGGTTAAAAACGAAAATCCAACTGAAAATATATTTTCTGTATAACCATGTAAAATTGTAATATTGTGTAGTCACCAAAAGTTACCAAAAATCGATATGAAGTGAAGTGAACTTACCGTGATTAACAAACACTTATTAGCAAACAAAAAACTTCTTAATCTTTAAAACAAAACGAACTTTATCAAAAACTTAATAAAATTATTGTTTCATTTTTATATATATATATATATTTGCGTTTCACAAAGTTACAACGAGTTGTCATATTTATTGATTTTTAGTATAATTATTTTTCAAAAACAAAATCAACATAAAGGTATCTAATCATGGAATAGGTACCCCAAACATGGAATAGTATATAAACTCAGGTATAAACCTATTAAAAACTTAACGTAAATTAAAAAAATCAACATAAAACAATCAAAACTCAATGTTACTATAATACTGTCATTAGGAACTTTCATAAAATAGAAAAAGAACTTAAATTATTTGCAGAAGTCGCAAATCCAGGTGTCAAACTCTGCACCAGCGCAATCATTCTGTGCCCAGAGAGCACACATGAGGCATTTGATCCAGGTTTACTCTTGAGTGTCATTAGAAAAAAGCATATGGCAGGACATGCACTCAGCATTTTCGGTGTCTGGAGCCGTACGCTTCTCCAAGCCTTCGGGTTCACTGTCAGTGTCGATCAGAATCATCTCGTCATCGTCAGAAGAATCTGTCTTCTCCTTCAGAGGTTTTCTTTTTAATTTATTTTTGTTTTGTTTTTTATTATTAGCTTTAGTAATTTTCTTTTCTTTTTGAGTTTTCTTGTTTCGTTGGTCTATGAGATCATTTTTATATGGCTGCTAATTCTTCAGTCGAACTGTCATCAAGGGGTCTTGCATTAGGCATTGGCTGTTCATTTGACGGTGAAATTGATTTTGTGGGCGTAACATTGACAGTACAGCCGTCTTTAACTGCATTCTGTTGTGCAGCAAGATAGTCAACTTCAGTAAATATATTTTTATTTAATGGCCACAGTCCAGTAGCACGAAACCCATTAGCATAAACCTCACCTGTTTAAAATTTTAAATATACCCTGCCAAAAAGCTCGACTGGGTCGAAAGGACCTAATGGCTTTTCATTATTCCGGATCCACATTATTATTTCTTCACTATAATAAGTTTTGAGTGGTCCCATAAAAGTCTTATCTAGTGGTTGAAGTTTGTGAGTTGTGTGTGGAGGTATGGATACAATTTCTACGTTATTTTCTCTTGCTAGTTCTATCACATCGATATTTCGAGTATGAGTATAGTGACCGTCTAAGATTAATAATACTTTCGATTCTGGTGTCGGGTAAGTAAGTTTCATAAAATGTTTAAACCAATCAGTGAAAATATTCATTTGTATCTACCCTGATGGATGTGTAACTCCAACAGAACCTGGAGGACAGCCTCTCATCAGTTGTTGACTCATATTTTTACGAGGGTACAAAATGTCCAGTGGCGTTCATAATAGACACTATAGTCATTAATGATCCTCTTTCAGCTGAGGTAAGTGCAGCTATCTGTCGTTTACCTTTGTGGCCAACGACTTGGGGTATCTTGCTTTGAACAACTGTAAGTCCTGATTCGTCGACGTTATAAATTCGATTAGGAGGATATTTACCTTTTACCATAGACGTCTTCAAGGAGATCAAAAAAGGAATCCACTTTTTCTTTGCTAAATCCAAAGGCTCTTGCAAATGACGTACCAGTTGGTCTTCTCAGTGATAGTTTTTCTTTGTGACGTTTTAAAAATAGCTTGAGCCATTTTTTCCCGCCATCCCAGACTCATTAAACGGATTCTTCAAGTGATTACGTTTAGCTAACATATATGCCATTCTGCGAACATCATTTCTCGTTAAGCCATAAAACTTGCTCTTCATCTTTAAAATATATTCCACTAAAAGGCTTTCAATATGAACACCTAAGACAGTTTTTCTTACCAATGTAGTAGCTGCGGCTTCTTCTGGAGATAGATCATTTTGCTGACATAAACGGAACAAAGTAGTCCTAGGGACATCGAAATGCTTTGCAGCTTATAAATAGCCCATTTTTTTCTCTCGGACCATTTTAATAGCTTCCGCCATATGATCTGTATTACATTCCTTCCGTTTTGTGCTTGACTTAGGTGCCGCCATTTTAGTAATTAGTTCTGAAATCAAAAAGTCATCCAGTTAGATAAAGGGAACCAATTATGGAATAGTAGTCCATATTTGGACCCCATGATGTGTCCATATTTGGCATTTTCAAATAATCGAACAAAAATTAAATATTTTTAAAATGAGTAAACTAAGATAACATGTTGCTTCTAATACTTTCGCACAAACACTTATTTGATGTAAAGAAACAATAACAAACACAATTCACAATAAGTAACGAAAAATATATTTTTTATTACGTACCCGTAAAAGTTTTCCGACGGCGACAAAACAAAACACGTCCACCGTGGCCAAAACGCTCGCACAACTGACTTGTCAAGACTTGTGCGCGTAGATAGAGGTAGAAAGAGATGGACAATCGGCACTTATCGCATTTACGATTCTTTGTTTACGAGTAAAATAGTTTGTTTACGAATAATAATCCATATTTGGTTACTTTACTCTTTTTGCGTGGTATAAAAAGTAACTATAAACCTTGAGAACCACATTGTCCAAATCAAATTGGCATTTGACCATAGCATGTTCTACGCTGTTATGTAATATATGAGCTGGACATCCCATTCCAATAATTTTGTCGTTATTGTTCTGTAATAAAAAAAACTGAATGTTTGCCCCCAAAGTTAACATTTGTGTTGTCAGCGGAATAACTTCCAAGATTTTTTAAATCTGTGTTGAAATTTTCCAGTCTCGTCACTATATTATTATGTATAGCAATAGCGGTTTCGTTCGCATCGTCATAGAAGTCCAATGCACAAGTTTTGACGTCGGTTTCCGGTGTGTAAAACCTAACAATAAATGGAAACATTTTGATTGGAAGTTATAGTACGCCTGATAAAATTGAACTACGTGATTGTTAAATATTCAAAAGTACGAAAACAACAATCAGCTGTGGAAAAACCGTCAGCTGACGCAGTAAAAGTACAGATTATTCGAGCAATGCACAGAATCTTTTACGGTATATTTGGTCTTGTTTTATTTTTATCGATATGCATAATATAAAATGAAATCGAGTGTAGTGAAATCTTCAGCCCCGATCATGTTTACTTTTTCAGTTAATAATGTTTTTACTGTAGTTAAATTCATACCCACATTTCTAGAGGCTACATAGCCTTTCAGTTGAGACCATATATTTTCAATTGGAATAAAATCCGGATGATATGGTGGCAATCGCAACACAGTGTGCTCATGTTCGGCAATTACTTTGTCCACGGAAAACTCTGTATATCTCTCCTTGTGCTGACATATAATAGCGTAAATCTGGGTTTTTGTTAATTTTGGATCAATTGGAATTTCGTGTCTGTTTAACCAGTTCATCATTTCCTGTTTAATGGTGTTTGAGTTTCAGCATATTTGTGGTGCGTTGTCGATAACTAGAACAGAATCACTGGGTATATTTGGGATTTATTGATTAACCAGCCATTTTTCGTAGTTATCGTTATTTATATCATTGTGATAGTCACCTGTAGTGTCCGTGGATTTATACGTTAAAAAGGCACCGGTTAAAAGCCTTTTTCATTTCCCGCATGAACTATTATCAAACGTTGACCTTTTGAAATTGTTTTTTTTACTCCTTTTTTCTTATCATCACTCAAGATTTCCCTTTAGTGTGGGATGTATGTATGTAGGACTCATCAATGTAGACGATATTTTTACCTGATTCGCGAAATTTGCGTATTTTATCGAGGTATTCCATTCGTTAGAGACTTACATCGTGCTTTTCCATTAGAACTTTTCGATTATCTTCCATTGTGTGTGAACCGAAATCCCATATCATGAAGTGTTTTTCTCAACGTCTTTTCAGACCCATTGTAATTAATAGCTTCAGATAATTTAGCTTTTAATGATTTTATTGTTGGCAGTTTTTTAAATCGTAAGTGAAAATCATACACCATTCTTCGAACAAATCATAATCAAAATCGTCCATATTCAAACGAAATTGCTTTTTGGTCTCCCTTTTTTTGGAGTGCTGAACTTAACCCACAACCACTGACGTGTCATTTTGTTGCACTACCACTGACGTACGTACAGTATACGTACGTTACTTTAAAGACCTTCTGATATATCAATAAAGTGTAACTTTAATGATTAGTGCAATTTATTTATTTAGACACATTCAAATGAAATAGGAATAATAAAAAAACAGTAATAATAATCATTGAAAAATATTTATTAATCAATAACCATGCCGGTAATCAAAATTACAAAGACATTTTTAAAAATTTACACAAAAATATTCTCTGAAAATAGGAACTTCTTTTATTGGTTTTATTAATTACTAAGGACGGATTAAATTAGGAAATAATCACAATTGCCATAAATCATAATATAAAGCACTTTTTAACAACAATTGTTACAGGTCGGTTTTTGACAAACTTGTCAGCCGTACCGCGTTTTGCGACATTTCAGTTTGAAACATATGTACCTAACAAATCTTAATAGTGTCAAATCTGAGAAATTCGCTGCTTGTTAGACCTATTTCACTATCCTTGTCCTTGCCTAAGATACGGCCAGTGAGAGATGAGAGCTCATGTGGAAGTTGCGGCGTCGTGTATCTTCGATGTAGGTGTGGCGTTACTAAACTTTTTCCAATTTATTTCTTCGTTGTTGGTACTATTCAATTGAACACTTAATATTTTATAGGTAGATGGCAATGAAGACGAATTTAACTGCTTACCGTTCATTTTATCTGCCGACAAACAGAAATAAATATTTTAAAAAAGTCACACTAACACTGACGCTACGTACCACATACGTCGAGTTGTCAAACTCACCTGCTTAGGAAAATGGCAGGCGTCCGCTCCCCACTGCCACACACGCGTCACTGGCAACTAGGAAACTACCAAAAAGGACGCGCACAAATTCCCGCGTAAATTGAAGTTTTGAACGTAAAACCGTTCGGGTGACGTACCACATACGTACGTCAGTGGTTGAGGGTTAATTTCAGCAAAATGTGTTTCAGTACTAACTTCCTTTAATATATTGTTCAAAGTTCTTCTTGAAATTCCAGTGGCATTTGCAACTTGCTCTTGAACCTTCTTAAAATAACAACCTACATTTTTTAAATCTGTCAGCTTCGGTTACAAAATATTTATAAATAATTTCGCATGACTGACCTCGTAAAGGTTTCCCTCTTTTTCCTAAAGATGCCATAGTACAACTTTAAATTGTTTAAGTTTGGGGCTGTTATCAACTCTTAATATATATTTTGAATTGGACGCGACCGCACTATCGCACTTAAACAACGACTGACAGTGACGTTTTGTCAGTTGTATGGGTAGTGTGCGACAGAGATAACTCTCAACGAAGCCGAAATTAACTGATTCTCTCTTTCGAAAGGTCGATGTGCAATATTTATCGCCGGGTACTGTAATTAATTTTTGTATAATTAATTTGGTAATATAAATTGCAGCTTTATGATTTTTAATCAATTTTACGCCATTTTAAAGAAAATGATGTAAAGAATAGAAAAAAAAATGGTTGCCAGCTCTCTGTCTGCCGCAACACAAGGGTTGCCAGGTGTAAACACGTATGTTGCTGTTAATTATTTACAGTCATCTGTTTTTTTAATATATAAAATTAAGTTTCCCTGTTTACAATCATCAATGGCTAAAAGCAGAGGTTGCCATGCTTTCAATCAACAATTCTCCCTCCAGGTTAGTGTGAGCGCAAGAAAAAAGATGCACGGATTCTTACGTGCTGTAAACGAGAGTACAATGTAGTGTTGATGTTATTTTAGTAATTTTTTAATTTGTATTTATGAAACACATTTTTGAGTATAACGAATATTTTTCGCGTTAGGAAAGAACTATTTTTATTGTAAAAGTCTTTCACGGAATCTATCAAGCACATCGCTGTTGTTTATCTATTCATTCAATATTCATGTATTACAACATTTACAACATTGCCGTTTTTTTGGATTAAAAACTAGTTACTTTTTTATATGTAATCAATTTTATCGATAACATCTTATCGATTTGTAATAATCAAATCAAAATAATAAATATTAGTCAATCAAAGCAATGGAACATAAAAAAATGACTTTCAGCAATAATTTTGATTCCAATTATCTTTTATTGACAAAGTTAAAAAACAATTTTTTCATACAAATGATACTACAATATATACTTATTCTTAATGTTAATCTTACAATTGTACATATACTTAATTTTTTCTTTCATTTTATGTATCAGTATCAATACCATCTGAATCATCAGATCTTTAATCTGTATCCATGTTTTCTTCTAGATCTTGTTGGTGTTCTAAAGTCAATTCTTTTGATGCCAACAAAATTTATTCGACTGTTATTGGTGTCGTGTCGCCAATGAACCACGTTGGTTTTAAAAATTCCATCAATTACTGACCAACCGTACTCTTCTGGATGAAGTTTGACACAACATGGCTTAGTTGCATTTTGCCAATTGCAATTTATAAAAGTGGTCCGCAACATTTTCTGTTTTAATGATTTCCAACAAGGTGGTATCAAATTTGGGTCAAAACTAGTCACTTTCTTTGAAAATTTTCTTTTACTCTTATCGCTGAATATTGCTTTTGGAGGATGTGATATCTTGCCTTATTAACACTCGTACATTTTTAACACAATACATAAGTGCGGTAAATTCTTGGACAACAAAAAATTTTTCGTCATTAAAAACGTCAGTTGCATCTGTCAACGACGCGAAAATTGTTTGAAAGTTATTGTGATTTAAAAAAAATTTGAAAGGCCTGATCTTTCCTTTATTATAAAACCAATGGAATGCTGGCAATGCACGACATACAATTGGACCCAACTTTGCCAGCCGAATTTCCATGTCAGGACTTTATGAATGTTGCCTACTAAAAAATTGAGACGTCCGTATCATTCGCTTTTACTAAAACTTTTGTCTCTTTAAGAGCTTTGCTTATATGATACATTATTCTTGTCTCAGCTTCCTCATGTTGACAACTGAAATTAGTTTCTTCGGTCTTTAAAACGTGTTCTCCCTCTACACGATAGGAGAAACACTGTTCTCCGACGGTAATAGAAACTACTTTATTGAGTAATATTGAAGAAAAACAATCGTTTGCCCAGAAACTTGCAAGAAATTTAACCAGAGCTTATTTGAAATGGATTATTTTTTAATTGTCATAGAAATTTGATGGTCTGGGTTAAGATTAAGGCGTTCATTGTCCCCTATTCAAAGGCAAATAAATAAATTTTTATCTCTCTGTCACTCATAAACATGGTTTTAATCATGAAAAAATAAAATACACGTGTTTATGGATTTAATTTTTTTTATATATTTATTAAGAAATTGACAAAAATAGGGAGTGTTGCTCACAGGCAACTCTGAGTTAAGGTATCAAAATTAACATAAGTGATCCTTGCTCTACGAGATGTGGAAGTTTCTAAAGCAATTCTTATTTTTCGTGTAGCATAAGGCTACTCCGCATTTTTCAAAGACGTTGTATGTAATATGTAAGAATCTATGAATTAACCATCGTAAGATCTAAGTAATGGTAAAACAGTCGCATTGGCCATCGCTTACTTCGCAAACGTATCTTGTAGATGCCCATGATACTATCAAGGAGGTCGACTCCACCCATATGGCGATTGTACTCTCCTACTACATTAGGGCGCTTGATGTTTACGTACTTTGAGTTTTGTTTGTCCCATCTACGAACCTCAGTTTCAGGATTTTGCCCAACAAATGTAGAAGCCAGGTTCACAATCTTGTCTTTCCATGCGACAATCGACACATCGATTCCGTTGACGTCAGCCACGTTTTCTTCTGAATAACCTCTTTCCTTTTTCATCATTACCTTTTCTGTAGACAGTTTACAATCTGGTATTCTATTTATTGAGAATACCTTCTTTAGCTAGATTTTCCAACAAGCGGAGGGAAGTAAAATAGTTATCATAATAAAGTCTAAAGTTCTGGTGCCTTGGGATCATACGTGCTGCTAACCTCATGACGACATTGGACGAGGCTCCTAAATCTGGCTCTCCCTCTAAGACAACATTTTCCTTACCAGTTTCGATCTCTGTTTTATAGGCAAAGCCAGAAACACCAATCAACACGTAGACTTTATAGCCCCACTTGTGGGGTTGTTGGGGTGTACATCTTCAATGTGTTGCGTGCTTTGGTGGAACACATTTGCTCATCCACACAAAGGTGTTGTTCCATTGGAACTTTGCTATAAGCTTCATTCAGAGATTCTACCACTGGACGTATTTTGTAAATCCGGTCATGATCAGGATGCTCCCTTGAAGTCATTGAAGTGCAATGTTTGCCGAATTTTTTCAAATTTATTCAATGTCATGGTTTCCTGTATGAGAGGTGTTGCGAGTATAGGGTTCCAGTGATTTGTTACTACTAATTACAAATCCTGTGCAATTACTCTAGGTAATTGCACAAGAGATATTACAAATGTCACACCAATGAACTGCCTGACATCCTCTTCAGACACGCGAAAAGTACTATTAGGATCTTTCTGCACTTGACAGAAATTTGTCTTTTCGGATTTTTTTTGATCAGTTCTTGTGGAAACAGATAAAAAGAAAATGAATAGAGGTGTCCAGCTCCAGAATATCAGAGCCCAAGCTTTTGTTACCTGTAAACATAAGCTGCTCCTCATTCAACTGAAGATTCTTCTTTTTCCAACGCAAATTTAGTTTGGCTGGCTTTTCGTTATTAGTATTTCTTGGTTTCTGAGTTTGAGACGGTTGAGCTGAAGTTTCACGGGATGGTACAGTTTCTGTACTGCGATATGGATTTTCATGGTCTTCTTCTAGAGTCTCAATTATGGCATCCACATCTATATTCATCTCTGAAGCTTCTTCTAAAAAAAATTCCAATCCAGGTACAAAATCAGGGTTTACAAGGCTATCATCGTCGAAATCTTAGCCATCCTCACTCCCTGAACCATCCAACAGTGCAGATATGTCTTCGTCACGAAGAGAACGCTTGCGAGACATCCTGGAACATAAAAAATATATGGTATACATTCTAGGTATCAAACTAAATAACAACACTTTTTGCCTGATGCAGACTACCGGCAACAACCACAAAAAACGTCAAAATCTAGTGAGAACGTAAAATATACATAAACCTCACTTCACAAATTCGCACTTAAAAACATTTTTTATTATTTTTTTTCAAATTAGAGCAGGCAAGCATTTTTTGAAAGTAAAGACAATTCAATTTAAATTGAGTTTTGCGACTAGGAGTGCCAAGTAGTTGTTTCTTTTTGTATAAGTTAAATATGTTGGACGGTAGACCTCGGGCTACAGTGTGTGATTATGCCATAAAATAATTTCTTATGATTTAAGTAGAGTTTTGAACGGTATGTTGCATACAGTCTATATTATGCTACAAAGGGTTAAGAACTAAATCACAACTTTTGTGTTTGTGAAGCCTTGTACAATTTCTCCAGCATCTTGATATTTCCCCGCATATATAATGAATTTCAATAAGTAGCCCGTTTCCGCCTCACATAACTCATACGTTTTAATGCCAAATCTTTCAACTTTTGTCCGTATACATTAAATCTGAGAAAGACACCCTTTCCATATTAAAAGCGACTCATCTATGCTTAGAGCTCAGCGAGGTACATATATTTCAGCGAATTAGCCATTGCAGCACTCCGTGTTTAGAGCTATTTGGTATATTTTTTGTTCATACCTGTGCATGGAGTCTATAAGATAATCATTATCGGTGAAGAGTAAAAATCGTAATAGTAAAAGAAACCTATTTTTGCTCATAATTTTCCTAAAGCATGGCATACCCCGTACTCCTGTCGTCCAATATTAAACGATTCTAGCTCTATTACATACTGACATATAAATCAATATCGTAAAGAATTGGTATAACTCTTTCACTGTAGTCTCACCCCAATCGTCAAGACGTGACTGACGCTTTCTTCGCTCTCACACGTGCAACACAGGTCTGCAACAAAAATGTTCAGCTGCATGAAATTTTTTTGCTGAATTATATGTTTTAAGGTACGCTGATTTCAAATATGACTCCTTTTACTCCCCACCACGTATAGTTTTTTTACGTATATTTTTTTTCATTGTTCTGATATATTGTTGAACCACGCAAACGACAGTAAAACAATCGTAATCTGCGACTTCAATATACCGGGTTTAACTTTGACTCCTGACAATAGCTGACCTCTGCGAGTGGTGCCAGGCAGTGGACAGCAAATCTCCAGCACTTTTAAGTTTGATCGTTATTTATCTTTTAATTTGATCTTAATATAAAAATGTTAATTGTTCCTGCTTTGCAAAAATCCTGGAGTCCCTGATGTATGAGCATCTCTTCCACCAAGCCACAACTACACCACCAGCAGCATGATTTCGTTTAAGGCAAATCAATGGTCAGCAATTTATTGGAATATACCAACTTCATCTGCAGAGCTTTTATCAATTATGGGCAGGTTGACTCTATATATACTGACTTCCAAAAAGCATTTGATAGGGTGAGCCATAGAACACTACATTGTAAACTGAAAAATATGGGCGTACATGGTTGCCTACTTAGCTGGTTCAAGTCCTACGTCTCAAACCGCAGCAGTGTGACCAGATTATTTTTCACGAAAATACCGAGGCACTCCAAAAATATACTGAAATATACCTACTTGCACAGAGAAAACATACCAAAAAAAATACTGATTTTTAAAACAGTTTTTATTCATTCATCATCGTCGCAGTAAATATTTGAATTGTATTTTAACATAATATTCTAAGGCCTAAAATTAATACAAGCTCCTTCATCCTTTACACCTTGTTTTGTTTTAAAACTAGAAAATACATTTTTGTTAATAAATTGGTTTCTTTGTTCAGTTTTTAATAAATTTATCTGTGAAAATATGCATGCAGTATTAGATACTGGTAAACATAATAGACATTTACTAAAACTAGATATATGTTTGTATTTTAATGTGCCATTACTATTACAAATTTTCCCAATCTCTACCCAAAATTGTTCAGTAGAAAGGGGAGAGCCAGTACTCGAAGATTGTAACCAATCACTAATTTCGTGATCAAGTTTGAGGGTTCTTTATTCCTCATCAATTAATTGCAATTGTTCTGGATGTAAGGCGTACGGGAAAGCTTCTATTATATTTCTTAAACTGCGAAATTCTTTATTCACGGCAGTGTGTGGGTCATGAAATTTGAGCTTTAGGAAAAAAATATTTTCAAAAGGCAAACGTGATTTCAATTGTGTGCTCAATTCAATTAAAAAGATTGATATCTTCTGAAAAAATCAGTAATGTGTTCGTTCATGTTTATGTTTTCCCTGAGTTTGATTATTTCTTGACCCACTTGGATCTCTAAGTACATATCATTTAATGGCAAATAATTTACATTAGACTTTGGATCTAAAGAAAATACTCGTATATCATTTATGCTTTTGATATAATTAGTTTTCATGAAACAACCCAAAATCGAAAAAAACATACTGGATGCATCATCGTATAATCTTTCAATGCAAGGACAGTAATTTTAAAAAATTATGTTAAATTTGTTTACAATCGGCAAAATGTATTCCCCCTTAACTCTAATACATTTATTAGACCTATCAATTAATTTATTAATACGTTCGAAAAAAAAAAATGATTTCTCTTTGTCGTCAAAATAGGCCGAAATTGCGCTCTTCACTTCTTCATCGCTGGAAAATTTCTTCCCTCTAAGCTCTTTTTCCATTTTTGGGAACAAATTATAATCACTTGGGGCTTAATCTGGGCTATGAGGAGGATGTTCCAAGATTTCGAAGCCCACTCTTTGAACAGCAGCCATGACTGCGCGAAACTCAATTTTCTCCATGTTGCAAATTTTCTTCCGGATTGACTTGTTGATTGATGTGTAGCTCAGGTAATTATGACCTATTTTTTTTTAAACTTAGTATTTATACTCTTAATGAGTGTCACAAGTAGTGCAGGTAGTAAAAAGTCATGCGTATCCTTCCATGCCCCTCATTCCGCGAACTTGTTGACCCACTATCGTATGTATTACCCGGACGGATAAAGAATGGGATTCAAAATGGCGGCTCATAGAGCCGGTACCGTCAACATAATAAGTAAAAACGCATTAACGATTTGGTAACTAGTAAATTTGAAATATTGAAACTATTTCGTTATTTTATTACAATTAAACAGTTTTGAAACAAATATAATAAAATAAAAATGAAGTGTGTACTTACTGAGTTAAAATATTATTAGTATTAATATTATTATTAGTATTACTACGCATTATTATATCGCGTTTATAAACTAATTTCTTCTCGAACAAATAAATCGATCGCGTTAAAATCGTTTATTATATCGTATATTATTTTCATTGATTTCATGGACTACTCTTATTGTTTTTCATAACTTTAAAAAATATCTATCAAATATCTTGAAATAAAAGAATGTAATAAGGATAATTTGGTTTATTTATTAATTTACATATTGCTGGTGCCTCCACCAGGATCGTCTAATGGCAATTCGTTAACACCGGACAAAATATCGTCATCATCATCATCATTAAATTCACTCTCACTATCACTTTCGCTGTCACTATTCAGCCCTACTTGTATTATAGAATCTTCGATATCTCCTTCTTTTACTACCTCCCTCGTCCAATATTCATCTTCCAATCTTTTTATGTGGTTTACTTCTTTTTTTCCAATCCTAGGCTGTTATGGAAGATATGGCTTACCTCGCCAGCCACTCTATATTTTTTTCTAATTGATCAGTGTTTTATCTGCTACTCTTTGTTTCACGAGATTCCACACATATTCTATGGGGTTCAGGTCACAATTATAGGGTGGTAATTTTAAAGTTTCGTGGCCGTGTTCAGCTAGAAATTTGTCAATTGCGTAATCTTTTCACGTGTCTTTTCACGAGTGCCATAAGTTCATCCTTAGTCCATGTAACATTAAAGGCTATTTCTTTTTCACGTAGCCAGTCTTGAATTTCAGCCTTTCGATTAGCTATTGAAGTTGGTTTGTTAATTTGCATACTATAGTATGGTGCGTTATCCATTACCACGATACTGCTTGGCGGGATATTAGGTATTAGTTTTTCTTTTATATATTTGGTAAAATTGTCCCCATTCATTTCATCATAGTAATCTCCTTTTTTGGACTGAGATTTAAATAATAAATCTGCCCCTTTCACAAATCCATCTTCTGAAACGGCATGCACAATTATCCACCTTTGACCAGGACTGTCATTTTTGCGAACGTCTTTGTCAGTTTCTGACTGCCAACATTTTGACACTGTATAGTGCGAGTGTATCCATATTTCATCCAAAAATATTACAGTCTTTTTGTTTGCACCTAAAGCATCATTTCGACGAATTCGACGAAGGTATTTTACTCTCCAGGCTTTTATGTTGCTCCTTTCAAGTAAAACCGTTCTATTCGGCATTTCTTAAACCTAAAGCCCAACTTATTTTTAAAAGATATCTTAATGTTGTTTTTAAGCCATTAAAATTTAAACGCTTCTTCGCAGCAGCCAATATTTTATTCAATGACGGCACTTCCTTCCGTACGTCGTATATATAATACGAGGGCAACCTGAAAAGTTTCCGGAATAGGCAAGAAGAAGACGGTATTTGTCTGGTTTTATATTTTTATTTTTCGACATAGTCTCCTCGAAGATCAATACACTTTTTCAAACGGTGCTCCAGTCTCTTCAAGCCGTCAGAAAAGTAGGATGTTTCAAGGGCTGCAAAATAAGCATCAGTAGCGGTGATGACCTCCTCATTTGAGCCAAATCTGTTTCCTGCCAGCGATTTTTTTAGGTTTGGGAATAGGAAAAAGTCGCTGGGGGCTAGATCTGGTGAATATGGGGCATGAGGCAGTAATTCGTAGCGCAATTCAGTCAATTTGGACGCGACGATGCGGGATGAATGAGCCGGTGCATTATCGTGGTGAAAGAGCACTTTCTTCCGCTGCAAACGAGGCCGTTTCTCCTTCAATACTGCATCGAATCGGGTCAATAAATCGCTGTAGTATTGCCCTGTTATCGTTCTTCCCTTCTCCAGATAGTCGATGAGAATCACTCCACGGGAATCCCAAAAAATGGTCGCCATGACCTTTCCGGCCGATGGGACGGTCTTTGCCTTCTTCGGAGCCGATTCGCCCTTAAAAGTCCACTGTTTGGACTGTACCTTGGTCTCCGGAATGTAGTGGTGGATCCATGTCTCATCCACAGTTACGAAACGCATGAAGAAATCCTTTGGATTTCGTTCAATCATGGCCAGACACTCCTCGGAAATGGTCACTCGATTTCGCTTTTGCTCCGGTGTGAGCAAACGCGGTACCCATCGCGCCGAAAGCTTTTTCATACCCAAAATTTCATGCAAGATGTAGCCAACGCGTTCTTCTGAGATGCCTATAGTCTCTGCTATCTCTTTCAACTTTAATCGACGATCGGCTAATACGACATCATGAACTTTGTCGACCATTTCATCGTTGGTAGCGGTTTTTGGGCGGCCACTGCGGGGTTCGTCACTTGTGCTTGTGCGACCACGTTTGAACTCGCTCACCCAGAAACTGATGGTGGAAAATGATGGAGTAGATGCACCATGAACCTCCTGCAAAATATTGCGAATTTCCGTGGCCGTTTTCCCAGCTATCCAAAAGTGTTTTATCACCGCTCGAAATTCGATTTTATCCATTTTTACAAAACCGCCCGATTTGCTACACAAAACACGTTCGTAAACAACAACTAACGACAGTAGCTGTCTGAAAATTTGACAGCTGTCATAAAATAGATTAGGGTTGCCCGACAATATGCCAAATTTATGTTTCGCACGCCATCTCTTGCCGATTCCGGAAACTATTCAGGTCACCCTCGTAGATGCTATAATACCCCTTATGCCAACCGCCATGAAATTGTCTACGGGAACTCGAGTGTTTTTAGTTCCACGAGCGCCTTTTGTTGGCGTTCTGATCTGAGTACCTTGTTGCACCGCTAAATCACCTGGAACATGATAATAATTCTATAAGACCTAATCTATTAAAATTGATATGCATTAATATTTAAAATAATAATAATTATTAACTAGTGAGTTATATTCAATATCAAACCTACCATTATACCTAGTGCAAAATAAAAAAGTTATATATTATGCATATTTAGGAATATAAAAAATTGCTATAAACTTTATTTAGTTCAAAAGTATTTGTTCACAGTATTTGTTACAATGGTATAATGAAAAAAGGCATTTTATTTAAACATTCCAACTTTAAGACACAGAAGTATGTAATAAATTATTAAAAGTATTCGTTATTATTTACCTGTGCGTCGCTGAATTGCTCTTGTACTTGTAGAGGAATCTCTAGCCACTTCTTCTGAAACGACGTCAACACGGTCAGGATCTGCCGATGCCCCGCCAACATAACGGTTACCGCTCGGTCCTGGTAAGCGGCCTTCCATGTAAGAGTTGTGCACACGAATAAACAGATGTCGGTCTGGGTATGTGGCTGGTTGAGGCCCTCCTCTGCGTATCAACATATTCCGGTACAATCTTGCAGCAAGTCCCGCATTTCTTCGTGCATAACCTTAATAATAATGCATTTCATAGTCCCATTGAGAGAATGCTGCGGCCATTGTAACATTCACTCTCACAATCACAAAGTCCAATAAACGTGCCGAGTTGTTACACACTCGTAAACACAGTAAACACACGAGCAAACTCAAGAGCCGGCGATAAAGCACTAACCATGACGAAATGGCAACGTTCATTGTCATAACGGGTATTAGAGTGAGAAAGATACAGGCTGTGCTTTTGTATGTACCTATTTTTGTCCCTTTCGCGCTACCCGCTCTAATTGCAATCTGTCTATCTCCGTGCTCCAGAACAAAAACCTAGTCTTTTATGCCGAAACCCCATCTAATTCATTTAGTGTAAAAAGTAATTACTAGTAATTTTTGATGTAACAATACTTTTCTTCGTTTTTTATCTTTCCTACTTATTTTTTTATCACGTGAATTGAAAAAAAAAGAAAAAAAAAACTATTATATAAATAAAACAATTTTCACTATTTTTGACTTTATCAAGTTTGAACTCCAATCTCGTGTCTGTGTGTCCCTATAAAGTACTATGTTGTCATATATCATTTTAAAGTTAGAGAACCTACAAAGTTTTTGAAATTACTTAGAAGTCATTCAGTTAGGTAAAAGTATTTTTTTCTTAATTTGTATTTAAGTGCAAGAATCTCGAGAACACAAATTTTAACCTTGTGATGAAAATTTCGAGCCGTTGTTGGTTAGAATGTGGGTGTTTTGTATTTTTTTAGATAAATACACATCCTAATCACAATACTGATAAGAAAAAAAACAAGAAAATATCACTCCGAAATAGTTACAACCAAAACCAACAAAAATAATAAAAATCCGAAAAAAAAAAACATATCTTGAAAACTATAACATTTCGCTGAATAGATATGGGGTGCAATCGATAGGTATTGGTGTCCTCTGACCATAGCCTTTCGCTGGTTTAGGTTACTTGGGACACCGTGTATATTACATATATATAAATATTATAAATCTATGTATCATATATATGTATGTCTATCTGTTACCATAACACAAGCCTTATAGTGCTTACTTTGGGCTAGGTTTATTTGTGTTAATGTAAAAAATATTATAATTATCTTTATTTCTAACTGTCATTTCATTTAAAGTTTTTAAATGCAATATTAAGTGGTATTCTTTAAATTAATTTTCCTAATTTACAAGAATATTTTGTGATATTTATTACCTTGATCGCAAAATTTCTTTAATTTCTTTTAACTCATTTAAGAGGGCACCTAACAAATTACTGTTGTGCCTCTCTATGTCCACTCTCTCCTCTGATATGCGTATTAACGCCCGACGTGCCGTATCTTGAGACATAGGCGGCTCACGTCTCTGACGTCTGCGGCGGGGTGTACGCTGTGGAGCGGTTCTTTGTGGTGGTGGAGTAAAAGCTCGGTCTAACATTGGTTGAATAATAGCCGGTTCTGGCGCGGGTGGAGAAGCAGCTGGTATTGATGTTACGGCAGGTTGTGGATCGATTAGTGGGGGAGGCACTGTAAGTCTCCACGATGACCCCGGCTCTTGGTGTGATGAGTTTGGTGCAGGAGATGTTGCAAATGATTGCAGGATTACATATTGAGCCAATATGCTTTCAGAGCCTGGAGTTAGCTCCTAAAAACATCAAATGGTGAGTCACTAAGTAAAATTTGTGTTAACTATCAAAACAACATGTAAAATGAAACTTACTTCTTCAAATGGCTTAACCTGCATTCCAGGTAGTCCTTCGCCAAAATTGGGGCCCAGTAGTTTAAAAAAATTTTTTTCTAAATTCGTCAAAAGTTTCACACTTCAAGGGCCTCCTCCAGTTTTGTTGTGTGAAACCTTTGCAGTAGCAGCAATTTTTTTTAATTTGCATTTGTAGTCATTCCAGTACTAAACCTAATTATATATGTTTAATCAACCTTATATTTTTAAGGTAGGTTTTAAAAATTAGTAGCTACTTTAGATTATAATTTCCAATATTTCCTTAACATGGAGAAAGTTATAATTTGACGTCTGACTTATGCTATAATAAACATATTTGCACCATCCTTTCCAGTCTTTTGTTGCACCATCACCAAGCGATATTAATTGTTCGGCCACTTCCACCCACATTCTTCGCGAATACTCCCTGGCTTGTGAAGTTTTATTGTAACAAGTTGCTATTTCTTTATGTTCATTTAAAAACTCCTTAAGGGTTTCTAACTGAACAAAAGTCACTCTACGACGCGAGGATTCAATGCAGAAAAAAACTTGCTATTATAGCAATCATGCTAGACTAGCTTATAGCGATATAACCCACATTTCACAAATATAAAACATAAATTGAAACTACTTACGTCATTATATTATAATATATATGTAATATATATGCTATATAGCTTCACTATAGTTTTTGAAAGAAGCGGTCTTTGAAAATTTTTATTTAATTTCTCCTTCAGAAGACAGGCAAAGCTTATTACCCCCATACAGCCTCTCTGTCTTTAAAATTCTTTAAAATGTAATTGTAAAAGTAAACACAATTAAGTATTGCGTTTTGAAATAATAATTCTCAACGCGATTGATAAAATGTTGTCGCCAACATTAACTTCGCTATATCTAGTCATTCTATTATACATTGAAATTGCTACCAAAACTGTAAAACATAATTCGTACTTAAAAATCACAAATAGAAGGAATTGTAATGTGTATTCCTGGGTTTTCAAAACAAATAACAACCCAAAAACAAGTAACTATGACTAAAAGGACGTGCTGCCGAGCGGAAATTAAAAACTTATGTATTCCGATTCAAAAGCAGACCACAGACAACAATCTATCATTCATTCAAAGTTTGCGATTCAATTGCGATCCTGTATTTGATAGTTGATGGTATGAATTAAAACAATTCATTTTAAGAAACTAAAATAAACTGCATCGAATGGAGGGTAAAAAGTAAGAAATAAAACACAAAATTATTTTTCCTTCTCAATGTATTCCCCCTTTACTCTAATACATTTATTAGACCTATCAATTAATTTATTAATACCTTCGAAAAAAAAATGATTTCTCTTTGTCGTCAAAATAGGCCGAAATTGCGCTCTTCACTTCTTCATCGCTGGAAAATTTCTTCCCTCGAAGCTCTTTTTCCATTTTTGGGAACAAATTATAATCACTTGGGGCTAAATCTGGGCTATAGGGAGGATGTTCCAAGATTTCGAAGCCCACTATTTGAACAGCAGCCATCGCAACTTGCGCCTTGTGCACGGGTGCATTGTCGTGCAAAAGGAGCACACCTTTAGTCAATTTTCCCCGTCTTTTTTCTCTCACAGCATCTCGCAGACGTTCTAATAGTGCAGCGTAGTATATGTCGCAGTCGGATTGTATAATCTGCCATATTACATTACGGCTAGCCGTTATCAAAAACAGCGGGGCGATTCTCTAATAATCCAACATGGATTTATCATTTTTGAAGTGAAAACTTCTTATGGCGCGTTGGGCACTTGTGGGTGAGCATTTTCAGCCGTTCTCGCGACAGATGAGATTTAACACAGATATACTCCGCGTGTATTCTTATAATATATGTATACTATACGCGCTCTTTGCATGGGCATTCGTTCGTGCTCTCGCGACAGACGAGATTACATACCTATATGTATACTCAGAGTGTATATATGAATATTGGTGATATATGTATTTCCCAATGCCATTCTAATGGACAAACAATAATAATGGCTGCCGTTTATATTTCACGAAAACAGTTTTTACAAGCAATACGAGAGTTCTTGTATTCAAATTTATTCATTTATTCTAAAGCTGCTTCCGTACTACAAGGTGTCTCAAAAGAAAGTTCACATTAAAATCTTTTTTTTAAAGAAAAGTCTTAGCTTTATTGAAAATTTTTTTATTTTTTATTGAAGTACACTGTTTGGGAATTAATTTTTAAAAATAACATCGTCCAAATGTAAACCGTTGCGCTCTCGGCATTCATTTAGTCGGGCACTAAAATTGCCTATGACAGCTCGGCAGGTAGTCTCCGTGATGGCTGCCATTTCATGACGGATATTTTCTTTTAATTGTGCCAGGGAAGTCGGTTTATTAGCGTAAACTTTTGATTTGACATAACCCCACAGGAAAAAATCCATAGGCGTTAAATCGGGACTCCGTGGAGGCCAATTTATGTCACCTCGCCTGGAGATTAATTTGTTCGGAAAAATTTCTCGAACTCGAGGCAGAGATCTGTTGGACGTGTGTGAAGTTGCCCCATCCTGCTGGAACCATGTTCTTTGGTTGTAACCAGGAAAGTTTTGCAGTTGGGGTACGAAAAACTCGTCTAACATCTCCACATAACGCTCTGAATTCACTGTGAGTGTGCGTCCCCTTGCATCTTCAAAAAAGTAAGGGCCGATAATTCCTCGCGCCGACATCGCTGCCCATACGGTGACTTTGGGTGAATGTAGCGGTTTCTGATGTTTTTGTTTTGGGTTGGTTGCACTCCAGTAACGACAATTTTGCTTGTTTACATGCCCATTCAGGTGAAAATGGGCTTCATCGGAAAACAAGATGTTGGTGAACGTTGGAAAGCGCTCAATCATCTGATTTACAAAGGCAACAGTGGCGTGGGGTGAAAAAAAAGGAAGGTAAAGCCCGACCAAAAAACGGCTAATGCGTAATTAAACAAAATATCATATTATAAAAAAATATGCAATAAATTACATACCTGACCTGAGTGTGTTCATGTGTTGTGTTAGTTTACCTTTTCCATAACTACGACGAAATGTTAGGTTTGGTGATTTGCTTGCGTTGCGTGCGTTGTATGCAATTTATCAGTTGTTAGTGTTCACCACCTTCACCATACATGACATCACTGGTATTATATGAACAGTGCATGTCGAGTATGATAAAAGTGGCTTTGAAAAAAGCCGTTTTAAGCACACGTCACTCGCACAGGGGTTATAATATATAGAAAAACAAGAACCAAAAATAAGTGAAACTTCACTTGCTGAACATATTCTACTAACTATATTATTACAAATGGTGAATGTTTTTACTTAATTACGCGAAAATGGCTTAACGAATTTGGATGAAATTTGGCATGCATGTAGCCTTGGACACGGAATAGAACAATCAACATGGCCTGAATTCCACACATACGAAATCGCAGGCATAAGCTAGCAAATAAATATCAGTAGAAATATTGGATGTTTTTATTTTGTTACTTGTCGTTTGTCGTCTGTCTTCGCCATATATATATTCTATAACCCGATAAATTTACGTAACATTTTTTTTGATAAATTATTTATTTATACATGATTTTAAATTATAAATTATTTTATTTGTATTCTAACATAATTCTACGGTTTTTCTTTACGAAATGAGCCAGAATCCTTTCATAAAAGTCGCTTTTTTGTTGCAATTTTAACAATAGATGTTTTTCAATTGATATTACTCCGAGATTTGATAATCTTGCCTCACTTTGGCTGTTTCGTGTATAAGTATGAATCCGCTTCAATGCCGAAAACGACCTTTCCGCGGAAGCCACCGATACGGGAAGAGTCAAAATAATTTGACATAAAATTAAAAGCTGAGGAAAAGCTTCATTCAACGTGGATTTAAAAAGATATAAATAAAGTTCGTAAACATCTAAATTACTAATTGATGAAGTACTGTATAAAACTTTTAATTCGTTTTTTAAGGCGTGAAAATCAAATATATTTGGGAATTCGGATATTAATTTAGACACGCTTTCCTCAGGAAAACTACTACGGTAACTCGCGTATTTCGATTTGTTGACTAAATCAAGAAAAGTTAAGTTCTGAAAAGATGAATAACGGGAGTTTATTTGGCTTTTGATGTTATCTATTATTTCAACGAATAAACGCTTGTATTGTGTTTTTAAGTCAATTTCTGTATCCAGCCGCCGGCGTCGTCGTGGTGGTTCACAATATTCCTGAATACTACTGAAAATAAAATCAAATTGCTTTAAAAACTCTTCTGACATCCAAGATTGAAATGCATTTATTTCTCTAACTGAGGTTTCGATGTCGACTTGTTTGGTTTGAAGCCAATGTCAGTTCTGGCAAAAATCTCCGAAAAAACATGTAAAAGGAAACAAAATTGCATATCTTCTAATTTACTTACAAACGACTCCGACATGGATACAGAATCAACATCCCACGATTGGGGATCATCTAATATATGATTAAACGTTTCAATCATATCTAACCTGCAATTAAATATAACATTAATAATGCGTGAATGATAATGCCATCGCGTTTCAGCTACTCCAGGCATACGACGGTCGGAAAACTGTTTTAAAAGATTTGACCGCTTCGACGATTTGTTGAAAAACCTGACAATTCCATTGATATGACCAAAAAATGATTTTAATTCCGAAATATTTTCCAAGGATTTGCTTAAAACCAAATTAAGTATATGAGCATAACACGGTACGAAACGTGCGAGAGGGCATTGACCCCGTACTAAAGACTGAACGCCTCTGCGTTCACCTGACATAACGGCCGCACCGTCGTATATCTGACCGATCAATTTGTCTTTGCATCGTTATTGTTCAAGAATATTAAGCAACTGAGTCGCTAATACAGCCGCTGTCCGGCTTTCACTAACGTCGTAAAAACCTACAAATCTTTCCTCCAGACCGTTTTCCGTTAAATAACGAAATATGACTGATAATTGTTCCCTATGACTAACATCTGGGGTTTCGTCTATCATGACTGAAATGAATTTAACTTGGCTAATCTCAGACCTAATCTCGTCTAAAATTACCGCCGCGATGCATTGTATAAGATCATTTTGAATGTCTCCCGAGAGACCGGTAAACACGGAGTGTGAATTAGATGAACATTGATCAAGATGAGAGTCTATAACGCTGTCGTACTTACTCAAATAAAACAATGTTTCTACATAATTGCCACGATTGTCTGAATTTAAGTTTTCACTATGGCCGCGGAAAGATAACTCCTGTTTTCCAAGAAGAACAACAGTGTCAATTAAACGTTTCATTAAGTTTCGATTACGCTCCACTTTTCGATTATGGGCTTCATAACTATTACCGAAAAATGTTTCTATTCTATTATTTCCAAAATCGTGTAATA
Source organism: Calamotropha paludella (assembly GCA_927399485.1). Taxonomy (NCBI): domain Eukaryota; kingdom Metazoa; phylum Arthropoda; class Insecta; order Lepidoptera; family Crambidae; genus Calamotropha; species Calamotropha paludella. The sequence continues at coordinate 5,138,363 of OV656822.1, forward strand.
ATAAACAACTGCGTAAATGTTTTTCAGTTTGAGTATGTTTCCTAGCCGAATTTGTCAAATTATTAATGTCTGAAAAACCCGTTTTATTCCAAGCACTGTTTGTATCGGAAAACAACAAACATGGAAAACAAAATAATTTATTTAATTTGCAACTGCCCGTTAACCAATTGTATTTATCATACATAGAACTGTGAAAATGTTTGAAAAATCCGTCTTTACGCATATAATCAATTTTTATATCGGGACAAGCCCGTCCATTTTTTATGATATATTTTTTATTTTCGAAAGATTGATTGGAGAACGAAGTTAAGTCATTTAATAAGTAATCTGTAAGACAACAGTCAATTTGTATCAATGCCGCCATTTCTCGTCTAACCGCGTCACGACAAATAACAAAGTTAAATAAACTATAAAGACAAACCTTTACGAGGAAACGAAACAAACTATTTATTACAGACTAACACAACACTCGGCAAGTAAAATTTCACTTATTTTTCACATCTATTAATTCACATAAACAATAATTCACATAAATGCTAATTTATAGCATAAATTACCCGTGCTGACCGTGACCGCGTAATGAGTGATCTGTGATCAATCAAGCGAGTGTCAGCCTCAAGGTCGAGGTCGCGCGAAACTAGACGCTCAAGCGAAACGAAACCTTAACGTGAGACAAATAAAGATTGGTAGGCTATCCGAGATCGAGTTATCTATAAACAATTATTACGAGGCTTTTGCATGTATTTGTTTATGTATGTGTGAGTGATTTGCATACATTTGGCATTTGTAAATTCCCAATATTTTGATCGGGTTGCCGGAGCGGAGGAGCGCGTCGCACTTGTCGCGTCATATGATTGTAAACTGTGTTTGTGTGCGTTTGCTATTTCAAATACATTGCGTATCTTGTATACGGGATATAGAAGAATATTTTTACAAAGCGCGCAATGTAATTATGGCGTTTGCAATCCGAAAGCCGTTGAACTTCGGCTTACATTACAAAGCGGGGTAAGCTATTATTGAAAATAATAAAAAAATTATTAGTGATCGCCAAGGCAACCCGATGGGAATCGTGTTATATGCACGCGTCGCCACTGAAAGGCAAGCCTCTGACCAGCATCTTGAGGCTTCAGTTCTTGCACTAACTGAATTTTGTACGGGTGCAGCGTTAAATCTTTGTGTAAAATGCGGCATAATGAAGATCTGTGCACATTTAAAGCAACAGCACGCTTCCGAATCGAGAGGTTTGGATCATCTCGAATAGACTGAGTAACACTGTCCACGTTTTCGGCTGTTCTTGATGTTCTTGGCCGCCCAGATTTTGGTTTCTCCAGAGTTGACCCAGTCTCTTCAAACTTCTTAACCCATTTTGCAATGAGTCGAGTGCTAGGCGCATCATTTAAGTGACGAATATGTCGAATACTGCAGAATTTTCTACGCGCTACAGTCGCCGAATTACCGTTTTTGTAAAACTCACGTACGCACAACGCACGGTCCGCACCAGAGAAACGCTCCATAGCGACTAAATTCCCAAGAGCCAGACTACCGACTGACATACCCCCCGCGCCCCTCAGAATAGTTGCTTTCGCGTAATAAAATAAGCAAATGTGAACTTACTTTTGAGACACCTTTTATGATGAAAATTAATAGAAGATTTGATCATTATCCTATGATTTTGAGTGGAGATTTCAACATAAACTTTGCAGATGTCAAAAATCAATCATTAATTGAATTTTTATATGAAGAATTTGATTTAACGATGTCCAATGATCGCAATCTTAGCACAACAAAATACAAAACTACTATTGATGCAGTATTCACAAGATATATAAATAGATTTAAATCAAAATTGTTCATTTCATACTTTAGTTACCATAGACCTATTGTTTTAGTTTTAGAATTTGATGAAAATCCTGATAATAATTATGAAAATGCTGATAATGATGATGTAAAAGTTGTTGAAATTATGGATGAGAATTGATAAATTTTGTATTTACTATTTACTAATATTTACTCATTTAAATAAAACCACTTCCTTCGAATATAGTTTCTATATACTCATTCTATATATTCTATATACTTCATGTCCATTCAAAAAGTGCCCACATTGCTTTGATAAACTTGATTTTTTATGTACAATTTCTCATGTCGCGAGCGCACCTAAAAATGCTTACCCAAAAAAGTGCCCAACGCGCCATAAGTTCAAGTTTTCACTTCTGCCTGCACTCCCGGAGTGCAACCCCCATTTTTTTTTGGCTCTGGCTCCCCAAAAAAAGTCGGACTAAGTTTTAGAGGTTATAAAGTACATCACAACTGCTAAAGTGGCTATAGATTCTGGTGTTCATCGGAACCCTACACATATTAATGGTGTCAAAAACATGATCTTATGAATGTGGCCGATGAAGATTTGATCTACAATCTAAGTAGTATTACGATGCGGCTCGTTAAACCGCCGTATTTAAACGGCCCTGTTTTTTATAACGGCTAGCCGTAATGGAATATTGCGGATTATACTATCCGATTGCGACATATATATATACTATATATTTTTGAAATCGGTAGTAGATAGTAGATCGGTAGTAGATTCTAAGATTAGCGCTTTCAAACAATCGACAAACTCTTCAGCCTTATAATATCATATATTATACTATATTAGTCTTGTTTGAATTCAAAAGCCCTTTGCTTGGTCAATTTTTTCAAATATTGTCGTCTAATGTCCACTAAATCGTTTTAAAATATTGATAACAATCGATTTGTGTTGCTTTTCACTAATTATCACTATGCCTGCATTCAATAATTTACGTACAACAGTTTCACACATCACACAAATTTTAAAAAGATCTTTGGACGGAAAGCTTACACCCCCATTATCTTTTAACCCTATACTTGACAAGCATTTTTATTGTTTAATTGACTTGTGTTTTCTATACACAATGGATCTTTATGGTGTCAGAAACATGTGAAAAATAAAAAAAAAACCAACATATATAATTTTGAAAATATAGCATGCATCTTTAAATGCACATTGCCAGCTTTCTCTAGTTGACACTGCCGAATAAGCGTGTACACTAAAATATACATTGCCATGTGCAGGGAAAAACTAAAACATGGTTTATTTTTTACGAAACAATATTATATTTATGTGAAATACACTATCAGTCTTCTGTTACATAATCACAATAAAGAAATCAAAAATAAGTAACAAAAATAGCAATTGCTGATTATCAGCATGAAACTTAAACGCACTTTTATCTTTGTTGCTAAACAATAATAATAAAAACTATATGTACGTATTTGCAGTATAATACTGTGGGAACATTACTTTTCCGTTTATGTTCTTAATTATAAAGAAATGCACGCATGCATATGAGATCAATAATAGGACATATCAACAATGATCAGTTTGATCTTTAAGATCAAAAAATCTGGCACACGCAGCAAAATAATTATAAAATAGCTATCATGCTTGTAAGTACTTATAAAGAAAATAATATAAAAAAATAGCAAAATAATTAAGCTGACTTGACATGGTAATGATAAAAACAATTCCGACCCTCTACCAAACAAAGACGCACATACATTTTACACACATGAATTTAGTCTGACTTTTTATACAATTCTTGCATCTGCCTTTGTTTGTAAAAGAAGGCATGTGTCCTATTTGGTCAATTCGGCCGTGGGCAGATGTTTGAGGTGTAACAAGATGAGAACCTCTGGAAGTACTAGGAGTATGCTTTGTTCTTTGAAAAGTGATGAGATCATAACTGATGTCACATCGAAAATCTTTGAGTTTCATATGTTTTGTACCTTTAGTTTCACGACGATATATGAGCCAAGCATTATTGACACATATGTCAAGAACCTGTGAAAATAATGGTATATACCAACGATGTGCTCGCATTTCAGTCCGGTAAAGTGCTACAAGCATATCTGCCAGGTCTACACCTCCCATGTAACTATTATATTCCTTTACTATGTTTGGACACTTTACAGGTTCTCTGGTCTGGTCTGCAACCAGTGCAATACTTGTTGCACTGGTTGCGAGTCAGTGTATGTACTAGCCATGGTGACACATTTGTTGTCATACCATTTAACTACCGCTACTTTGCATTCGTTAGAAACGACGTGAGCAAAAGATCCACGACCTCTTTTCTTTAAATTTTTATCAGTCGGTAGTTTTGCTGCAGCCCCGCGAAGTCTATTTTGTCTGATCGTTCCTAAAGCAAAGATGCCGTATTCTTTTCTTAAATGCTGCAGCAATTCGAAAGATGTAAAAAAATTATCAAAGTATAACACCGAGCAAGCTTGTTGTTTCATAGTCTTTGATAAAGCTAATACTACTTTTGCACCCAAGCCCATTCCATGTTCTTCGTCAGTAAACTTAATAAAACGAAAAGTATCCTCGCCACCGTATACCAAAAAATCATAAACAATACCTGAGACTCCTGCGCGAACAAAGATTTTAAAGCCCCATTTACGTGGCTTGTTTTGAATATACTGCTTACGTGAACCAGCTCTTGTACCTTTATAATGCACCATCATTTCGTCGACGCTGAAACGAGTTTCCTCTTCGATTTTCAGACAATTACGACGTACACTTTCTAAAAGTTGCCTAACTTTATAATATCGGTCCCCATCGTCTAGTAAATTATTTGCAAAGTGTAGATATGTCCGGATTTGTTGAAATCGTTTTAACGGCATTATGTCAGCAATTTTATTGTAACGGAGCTTTTTAGACCAATAGTCTGTGTAAGCAGGCAATTTGACTATGCCCATCAATAAATGCATCGCAATAAAATCTCTGATTTCATCCGATGTCACATTAAGAGTGGTACCTTTTGTTTGCATGTAATACAAATTAGTTTGCTGGACCATTAATTCTATAAGTTCGTTGTCAAAAAACATCTGAAAGTACTCTAGCGGTGACTTACTTTCCTGCGACATTGATGATGACAAAGTTTTATCTTCTATATTTGCTCTACCTGCAAATGTTTTTTTACAGGCCCATTTTGTTTCTATACGCTTCACATGTACTAGTTTCTTCTTGACAACAACGGTTGAAGATTTTGTACTCTTTAATCGAGTACTACTAGACGGGGATGTAATGTTAGTATGACTTGAACCAGGTAACGGTGAACATTGCGGAATGCTAAAAAATGGTCTTGATATGGTGTTTGTGTCTGAGGCAGTGGGAATTATATCAGAAGCAAGAATGGGTGGTGAATCTGGGCCAGGGTTAGATATGGTAGATGCTGGATCCACCATTGAAGAATTAACAGTTATCATACAAGTAGTATCTTCATCACTATCTGAAAGCAAATGAAGATTTTCAAATGAAGATCGTAGTGATGGTGGGTCTGAAGTTACATCCGAATCTTCAACGATCCTGTTCTGCACTATTTCGCGTACATAATGAAGTTCATCTTCCGAACAATCGCTTTTCTCTACGTCGGAACCTGCACCAGGCTTCGGCACTAACGCCAAAATTTTTGAAGTCCTTGCATAAGGCTAAAACAATAAAAAATATTTAAATTTTCATACAATATGTCCAATATAATAAGTAATAATTTCATTGAAATAAATAATATTAAAAACTGGCAATGTATCTACAAATGCACACGACCAAATGTTGGATAGTATGTTGATAAACTGGCAATATATCTACAAATGCACACGACCAAATGTTGGATAGTATGTTGATAAACTGGCAATGTATCTACAAATGCACACACCCAAATGCGGTATAGTATGTTGATAATTTGGCAATGTGCATTTAAAGATACATGCAAAATGACATGAAAATTAGACCAAGAAAACTAATTACAATTGGTAAAATCTATAGCTCATTGAAAAGAGTAGCTAATAAGGAACTAATATCATAACTTTTTTGACTCTTTTTATAAGTAAATTATAAGATTCAAATTGATTCTTACCTTGTATGCAGTAGACGCACGCGCACGCTCCGCCATCTTGTGATCTACTGAGTGTCCCAGATGTTACCAGTGCTCAATTATATTTTTTTTCTTAAATTATGCGTATGTTCTCTATGAACGTGGAGAAAAAGCATAGGAAACATACTTAAATTTGCTTGGAGATTTTTTAAAAAGTGTGTGTATTTAAATGCACATCGTCAAGTATAGGGTTAAAGAAATTAGTTTATGGAAGTTAAATATTTTATCTGAGTGTAAGCGAGCTAGACATGTTTGACATTTTATCACTCTTGATAAGTAATGTGCTGTACTATCTGATATATATCCGATCATATATTTTTATAGTCATCGAATTGAACAACATTTAAACAACTGGCTAAATCAGCACAATCGTTTCCGATTTCGCTCAGAAATTCTAACGAAGAATCCTCAACATCTTCTTCCTCGTGTCGGTACGAAGTTGTCGTGGTATTTATTATTCGTGTTGCTGAAGTGCAATTCAATATGGCTATGTTTTCTAGAGGTGCACAATTTTCTGTCGTCAGACATTTCAGTTCAAGAAATGTCAATAATTTTCGGTAACTGCCTTTGAATTGTTTGACATTAGGATTATCATTAAATCCTCCTTGCATCCTAATAGATTAAAATAATATCTCCAAGTCATCTTGGCTCAACTTATAAGTTGTTAGGTAGATTAATCTCTGTTCCGTCTCAATCCATTTATTTTAAAGAGCTTTCAGACTCAATATTAATCAATACACCCGAGAATCCTGGTTTGCATATAGATTCTATAACTGGTTTATAGACTCGTGTAATTACATTAGTAGGACGACCATTTTGTATCACTTTCCTTTTTGTCATTATTTTTACTTTTAGATTCGTGACATATTGCTTTAACTTACCCAAGAAATTAAATAAACTCGGCGTCAAAAAAATCGCACCTTATAAAAATCTTATTCAAAAATTCCTAAACCTTATATAGAGGATAGTGTTAGGTATCATTAGAAAGGTAACAAAAAGGAGCATCAAACAACAATTAAGTGCAATCTTTTTTTTAATTAAAATTATACAAAAAGCATAAAAATTTGAAAAATAATAAAAAATCTTAATTAAGTCCTAATTAATAATCGATAATTTACAAAAAAAATGTACAAAAAGTGTCTTAAAATTAACTCAAAATCTAGTGTTACCCCCCCTTGCCCTGATGACGGCTTCCATACGTTCCCTCATAGACCTCACCAACTTCAGGAGCTCTTCTTGAGGGATAAGACCCCATTCTTCAATCACCGCGGTTTGGAGTTCCTCTAGAGTCGAAGGAGCCGGATCCCGAGATCGAACCTTACGTTTAAGATGGTCCCAGAGGTGCTCTATCGGATTCAGATCAGGACTTCTCGCTGGCCACTGCATCACAGGAATTTGGGACCTCCGCAGGAAGTCGTTCACGATGGCTGCAGTGTGTGCGCGAGCGTTGTCGTGCATTAATGTGAACCCCTCGCCAAAAGATTCGGCAAAAGGGACCACATGCACATCCAGGATCTCTGTGATATAGCGGCGCGCAGTCAGCGACCCTTGTCCGCGAGCACCTCCGGTCCGGGAGACGCAGACCAGGTCGGTTTTGCCGGCAGCCGACATACCGCCCCAGAACATGCAGGATCCGCCTCCATATTCCACCGTCTCCTGGATGCAGGCTTGAGCGAAACGTTCACCCTGCCTCCGGTATACTCTTCTTCGTCGGTCGTTGCAGAAAAGACACACTCGTGTCTCGTCTGAGAAGAGAACAGCTCCCCACTGCTCAATGGTCCAATCGACGTGGTCGCGAGCAAACTGCAAGCGGGCTCGTCGGTGCGCTGCAGTCAATTTTGGACCTGTAGCAGCTCTGCGGGCTGCTATGTTCTTCTCCTTCAGTCTTCTTCTAACCGTGGATACACTCACGGTGCGTCTGCGAACTGCCTGGAGCTCCTGTTGCAGCTGAACAGCGTTTGAGAAGCGATTTCTCAAAGAGTACGACACAACGAACCGGTCGTCTCTTTCCGAAGTGCAGCGACGTCTACCGGACCCATGTCGCCGGATATAGCCACCGGTCTCTAAAAAGCGCTGGTAGACTCTACGAACCGAAAAACGGCTCAGATTCAGTTGCCGGGCGACATCACACTGCCGCACCCCTGCTTGCAGTAGTGCAACCACTTGAGCGGCCTCATCAGCTGTAGTGTCCATTTTCCAGATGTTCTTTCTTCAGTAAAATCAGTGCGTGTGTCCCCTTCAACGGTTTAATAGCGAATGACCCACATTGAACCCGTGTTGACCTCTTTATACCCACAAAGTTAGCGCAACTCGCGACTCTCCCGAGCAGCAAAATTTCCTTAGAATTTTTGTGACCCTTTATTTGTTGCTTTAGGTTTTATTTGATAATGAAAAATAATGTTTTTTTATTAAGTTAATTAAGTAACCTTTTAAATAAAATTATAATTAATACGACTGCATGTGCATATCCAGAGTTAATGCCATTTGAACGTGATTTTCTTAGAGGTGCGATTTTTTTGACGCCGAGTGTATAAAGTTTTTATTTAATTCTGAAACAGCATTCTTGTAATCAAATTGCCGCATTGTCCACTTCAAACATATATTTGAATTTTTGAATGAATAGTTCTGTACCTTCAGAGCCTTCAAAAAATGGTAGATTTAATTCACTTCTATACATTTTTAAAGCCGTGGCAACACCTGCATTCAACAACTGTGTAGCTAGCTTTAATTCCATAATTGATTTCGAAATTTCACATGCCTTTTAGATAGTTTATTAGCCAAGTGTGTATACTTTCTTCATTTTGTTACTCGTTTGGCTGTAAAATAAATCTCCATTCAACTTTTTTGTTATTTAGGTCCACAAATTCCTCTTTTGCTTCAAAGTGGTTTCTAGTTAGTTTGATTACGTGGCTAGGATCCACAAAACATGCTATTTCATAGTTTGCTTCAGGATGCGGATGGGATATACATAGTAGTTTTTAACTTTAATGTATCCCTGATTTGACAAACAAGTACTTCGATTGCATTTAAATTTGTTGAATAACCAGCTGTTAGTTAGTGAGGCGACATCTACGTTGGCCTCAAAACATTTTATCAAACACAACTTTATCAGACTTGCTTTGTGCTCTCCTGAGATTCCATTTAACAAAAAACATCCTAATGGAATTTTAAATCTGTGATCGATTCCTACTTACAAAAATACTAAAGCTTGAGTGGCCAGAGGCGCTGTCTCCTCTATGCCAGTTCCTATATCAACAAATCCATCATATTTTTTGCCATCCCAGATTTTTTGCGGTCGAATGGATACTTCATCAAACACCAGACTAAAAATTGGCCGGTGTTTACTAAGCGAGGCCGCACACCAGCGCCACATGCTACACGCATGGTAAAGGGTGTCCAGCGGAAAATTTTGTTTTTTAAACTTATATAAAAAACATATTATTAAACTCAAAATATTTATTATATTTTTAAAACAAAGCACGTTTCTGCGGATTTTATTTTTAAAAAATAATGTCCTCTAAGTGACGTCCATTTCGCGCAACACACTCTTGTAAGCAAACCCTCATATTGGCGAATACGCACGAACACTGTGCTTGGGGGATTGCATCAATTTCACGCCGGATATTTTCTTGTAGAGCAGATATGGTGCAGGGATTATTACAGTACACTTTAGACTTGAGGTATCCCCACAAGAAAAAATCACAGGGCGTCAAGTCAGGCGATCGTGGTGGCCAGGCTATGTCTCCGTACTTGCTTATTAATTTTCCAGGGAAAATGTCCCTTAACTTCGACATGGACACCCTGGAAATGTGCGGGGTTGCCCCATCTTGCTGGAAATGTGTCCTATTTTTGCGCCCTGGAAAACTTGTAATTTCGGCACCAAAAACTCATCAATCATGCGGCAGTATACAGAGGAATTCTACAGTTTCCCCCTCAATAAAAAAATACGGTCCGATTATTCCTTGAGCTGAGATGGCGCAACCATACTGTGGTTTTAGGGCAGTGCAAACTTTTCTGATGACGTTCTCTTGGGTTGTTGGGATTCCAGTAACGCATATTTTGCTTGCTTACGTAACCCCCGATATGAAAATGTGCCTCATCGCTGAACAATATGTTTCCAAGTGTTCTGGGGGTTCAAAATCGTTCCATAGCCGTTCTGGCGTACTTTTCCCTTAAAACATAATCGTTCTCATTAAATTTTTGGACAATTTGCATTTTATAGGGATGAAGCTTTAGTTTTTTTTTCAAAATCGTATGCACAGTTGACTTCGTAATGCCTGTAGAGGCGGCAATCTTTCTTACTGATTTCCTTGGATTTCTAAGAATTTCTTGACGCACCTGTGTCACTCGTTCTGGTGTTGCTGCCGACGTAGACGGTCCTGGTGGCGGCCTATTGATCATTGTCCCTTCTTCTTGAAATCTTTGCACCCACGTTTTGATAAGCTGCGTACTCGGACCATCGCTTAATCGGCGAATGTTGTAATGCAAACAAAAAGCACGACGCGCTCGAATAGGCGAATTGCCGTTCATCAAATATTGTTCCACCGCGTACGCGCGGTGCGCGCCCGACCAATGACTCATGGCGACTGACAAACGATGATTTAAAGTTGAAAAATTCCCGCTGGACACCCTTTACATTTACGTCGCCACAATCATTGCGCTACATTTCAGCTTGCTGCAACTGTATTGTATACGCGCACATCGGAAGCACAGTTCTAGCGTAGCATCGCTTTGAGAATGTCGACATAATCATGTGACGACGACGGTTTGCAAAATCAAATTCGAATCAAAATTCTACAATTTACGGGAATTTCAAAATTTCGCAAGAATTATGGTTCGACGAAGAAAAGTTTCATTTATACTATAGAATGTCTAAAAACACATATAAGTTATTATTAAATTTAGTTAAATCAAGTTTCACAAAACAAAATACACACTTCAGAGAGTGTATTTCGGCTGAAGAGCGTTTACTCAACACTTTAAGGTATGTATGATTTCAATATAGATATTGACTTTCAGACTGAGGAGTCTCGGTTGATTGTTGTGCATGAGACTCATTTTCGGATTGAGGAATTATAGATGGTGCTTGCGAAGGCATCTGGTACTGGTTTTCAAATTGAGCAATATCGGCCGTTGCAAAGGACGGTCATGATTTACAAATTGAGAAAAAAATGTATAATATGTTGATAAATTTGAATTTGACGAACTCGTATCCAACGATCGACTTGGGAGCTGCCTGAACTTAATGTTTTCTATTAACTCTAGTACCCCTCTTTGAAAGCCCAATTGTTGTTGCTGGGACAAGGATATCATGTGTGGAACTAAACTTAAAAGAAACATTTAACATGGATTTTTTTTTTGTTTTTTTATTGTTGTTTATTTTCCAGTTTTTGTTTTTTTAATGTAAAATATGCAATTGCACATTTGTCTGCCTCGTTCATGTGTTTCCGAGATTTCGATGGTTGAGGAGTCTGTATTGATAAGCTCGAAGAATGTGGACTGGGTACAGATGAACCAGCTGCAAGCGTTTCATGTCTCAGTGTATCTTCTTCGGCAGATGTGAAATCGGGAACACTGTTTGAAGTTTCCTCAATCGGGGTTTCATGTTCAGAACGTTGTTAATCTTCTTGTACAGGTATATTACCCTCCTGTGGTTGATTTTTAGTTAAAGCATTTAGAAATTTTAAATATGTCGCTAAATAGTAGGTACTCCTTTTTAGCCCAGCAGCGGAACCACTTTTGGATTTTGTATTCAGAGATCGTATGTAGGCTGAACGTATGGATTTCCATTTGGACTTACAATCATTAGTCTAGTCTTATCTATTTCTAGTCTTATTTTGGAAAATAAAAAAAAGCATGAAATGATCTGCCACCAAGAAAATAACACTTTCACAGCTTCACTGGTATCTTTTGCGGCCGTGTAACAGGAAATTATATGGTGAACTTGCTCAAAATATTTTTTTTTGCTATTAAAATAGGATACAGCAACTTCGCGCAATCACGTTCGTGACGTACCTTTTCGTGAAGTAAAAATAACAACTGCTGAAAGAAGAAATATTTACGCCTCTTAGTTGCAGCTTGCCCCGATTGAGTGTTTTTTTGTGCGTTCAATTCCTGACGAAAGCAAGTACGTAAATTTGCCCATTTTTTTTGTACTTCGTGACCTGAAAAATATTAACTTTATTTATTTCTTACAGATATCTAGCTACTGGAGCTAGCTTCAACGCGTTTGGACTTGGTAACCATATATTAAGCTCATATGCAAAAAGAAATTTAAATTACACCAAGCGAATTTTCAACTATAGACATACTAGAGCTCGACGCATGGTTGAATGTACTTTTTGCATTCTCGCTAACAAGTGGCGTATTTTCCACCGACCAATTGATGTGAATATTAATTTTTGTATTCGAATTGTTAAAGCTTGTTGTGTCCTTCATAATTACAGTGGGTTGCCAAATTAATAGGGACAGTCGCAAAATATTGGTTTTTTACACTTTATTGGTCCATAACTGATTAAAAAATTTGTTTTGAGTTATAATTACATTTAATAATACTAGACACATATCTTGCAAGTAGTTTAAACAAAAAAATAATAATCTTTAGGTAATTAAAAAATATTAGCAGGTATTATGAAAATGGCAATGAGATATTGCTAATATTTTGTCACATTTCCTTTAGCCTGAATGAGTGCTTCGATCCGCCTTGGCATGCTTTCTATGCACTGTTTGGAACTTTCCTTTATTTTAGGGTTGTGGTGCCACACATTTATTAATTTTTCGATCAGTTTTACCTTGGTGGTTATCATTTCCTTGGCAATTTCCGCCTTGGTAATTTCCCATAAGTTTTCTATGGGGTTCATGTCTGGAGAATTGCCAGGCCAAGGTAAAACTGGTATATTGTGGTCTGCTAAAAATTTCGTTATACTCCTTTATGGCATGGTGCTGAGTCATGCATGAACATGAATTCCTCCCCCTCTGGGAACCATTCCCGGAGTTGCGGCAACAAGCGAGTTTCTAGGACCTGCTTGTATTGGTCTTGTCTCATGGTTCCCTGGACAATGTAGAGACGCCCAACACCTTTAGCACATATGACAGACCATACCATAATTTTAACAGGGTGTTTAACGCGTTCCGCGACAATGCAGTCAGGGTGAAATTTCTCGCCTGGGCGACGTCTGACAAAGTTGCTTTTGTCGGCTAGAATCTCAAATGTTGATTCGTCTGAGAAACACACCTAAAAAAAAAGTATTTATAACTTTTATGAAAATGTTTTTAGATAATATACCATAACATTAATATAATATTAATATAAAATATAAATTGACATTAAAACTGACCTTGCTCCAGTCTTCAACACTCATCAGACGGTGTTCACGAGCCCAAGCAAGTCGTTTCTTCTTCATCGCCTCTGTCAGTCGCGGTTTTTTAGCTGGACGATGACCGGTCTGGCCTTCCTCTGCCAACCTTCGCTGTACAGTTCTCTTAGAAACTTGTATTCCAGACTCCTGTACCATATGGGTTAACAATCCAGCACTTTTCTTCCTGTTTTGCAAACAGATATCCCGGATTTTCCTATCGGACCGTGGTGTTGTAATCCGTTTTCTTCCGCATTTGCCTTTTCTTTTGGGCGAAAGTGGCTGATCTTTATCCAGATTTATTTTTATTTTATTTACTACAGACTTAGAAACACCAGCCAGTTCTGATATCTTCCTCTGAGAATGACTCGTGTGCAAAAGAAGGGTTTTAACCTCAGACTTTTTTCTTGGAGACAAATCTAACCCTCGACCCATAGTGAAAGCTGTAAAAATAAAAAATAAATTATTTTCGTCCTAAAATCAGCCCCAAAATACTTTAGATTTAATAACAATAAAGTAATACTTACTTTGTAACAGTTTTCCCCGTCTGGGTGTTCACCTTCACTTCCCGGGCTAGTCAGGTAAAACAAGAGTCAGGGGAGGTGTCGGGGCTCAGAGGACGGAGCGAGAATGAAGGTGGGTGTGTTGCATAAATTTAATTTTACATATAGGGCGCCTTTGCAACACACCAAATTACTTCACTCTCACACCCTCTCAAAACAAACTTCCTTCCAAAAAAAGACACACTACAGTATAGTTCTCGAATTATTTATTCAATATATTGAAGTGAGTATTATCTAATTATTCATTGTTCATTATATATTCGGATTGGTAGTACAGCTTATGAGGAGCTCAATTATTAAATCTATACCTCCTTAACATATCTTAGACTTGTATAAATAGTAACCTTATTATTTAATAAATTGTTATCTCTGAACATGTAACATGGAACACGGAACATGGCTGAGGTAATGCTTTCTCCGATGCTATCTATTATTTATGTAAATATATACAGGGTGTCCCAAAAACGACACGTCACAGTGACACTGGAGTTAGGCCAGCACAAGAGGCATCGAACAAGCCTAACATGACCTCAGTAAAAGTTGCTCGGTTTTCAAGATATTTCCAATTTAAACTTTTTCTAAATTTTCAAGTTTCTTAACATGTTCAGTGCTAGCATTATGTTAGATAGCCCTCAGGTTTCCATTTTTCTTTTGCACTCTTGTTGCGAATAGTTGCTTAAGATGATAGAAGTGTTATTTCGTTGACAACTTATGTAAAATGTGGAAAAATACTGGATTGAACTTGAAAAAAATTGAACAACGAAAAATAACTTTCAACTTTGATCACTTGCCGTGAAAAAAATTTCAAAGAAACTAAATGAGCAAATAACTTTAAAAACTTGCATGTGTTATGCCAATTCCAAAATGGTATAACACATGTATCTTATTGGTTTAATAAGTTTACAGTAAATGCTCGAACTGTCTCCCTTGAACTCTAATACATAAGTGACATCGCCTAATAAAATTACGGCTCAATGTTCTTAAGCTGATTTCTGATATGGTGCGAGCTGCATCGAATACACGTCGCCGTAACTCTTCTTCGGATCTTATTGGTTTCGCATAAACTTTGTCTTTTAGACAACCCCAATAAAAGAAATCTAAGGGATTTAGATCCGGGGAACGCGGTGGCCATGAAATTGGCCCCTGTCGCCCAATCCATCTTTCGGGGAATGCGTTGCTTAGGTACTGACGTACTGGTAAGGCATAGTGTGCTGGGCAGCCATCTTGTTGGAACCACATCCTTCGTCTCAGCGCCAACGGAGTATCTTCCAATAATACAGGAAGGTTGTTTCGCAAATGTTCTAAATAATTTTGTCCATTCAGAACAGGCGGCAACTCGACCGGTCCCAATATTTGACCGTTGAAAATTCCCGTCCACAGATTAATTTTAAATTGGTACTGTGATCGGTCTTCTCTTTTTTCATGTGGGTTGTCTAATTGCCAGCTATGGATGTTGTGCAAATTGATATACCCATCCCTTTTGCAGGCTGATTCGTCGCTCCATAACACTTCATTGAAGAAATTTGGATTTTCTCTCCATTTCTGAATCATTGTCCGGCAAAACTGGACACGCGCAGCGTAGTCCGCCGGAAGCAGTGTTTGGACGCGTTGGATATGGTAGGGATGGTATTTGTGGCGTTTTAAAATTCGATGTGCCGAAGATTTGGGAACACCAGTGCGGCGTTCAATAATTCGCACTGAAGTTCCTGGCTCCTCTCGTACTTGCTCTAACACCACGTTGTCGTCAACAGTCCGAGGTCTTCCTTCTGAGTGACTCACTCCAGGTAATCTGCCATCACGATAAGCGTTCACAACTCTTAAGATCACTTCGTAAGTCGTCGGATTACGGATTGGATATCTTTCGGAGTATAATCTTGCAGCCAATCTTGCGTTGTACGAAACATTGCCTCGATTGGAAACCTGCCTGGTTTCGCCGTAAATCAAGTGCATGTCCGAGTAGTCACGGTGAGTGTATTGGGTACCACGATTTGCCATCGTTAATAAGACAGTTCCGTAAAGCAATATCAGTGTCCAACAGAGCGCCGAGTTGTCGTTCAAAACAGAAATCAGAGTCCAGAGAAAAGCCAAGTCGATTTAAATTAAGGAATACACGGAAACAAGGAACGCAGAGATTAACACGGTTGTCGTACGAAACGCAAGGTAACGAACTGTCGTAACAACTTGATTTGCAGTGCAGGGCCATAAGAATTAAAACTACAACCCCTCTTTCTTCTCCATTTCTTTGAAAAGATGATAACGACACCTACGTCAAAAACAAAGCTATTTGCTTACAATATCTAGCCGACAAAAGGGTAATAAACTATCCTTATCTTTCATTCTCATGCATTTGACAAACAAAAAAGCTAATAGATAACAATAACAATGCCTTATCGTTGCGCGTGACATTATTTTTTTACCTGCTAGCGGTAGCTTCCGGGGTTCCTAGTATTAGTGAAGCATTAAAAAATCGTATAATATTAAAATAAGACACATGTGTTATACCATTTTGGAATAAGCATAAGACATGCAAGTTTTTAACGTTATTTGCTCATTTAGTTTCTTTGAATTTTTTTTCACGGCAAGTGATCAAAGTTGAAAGTAATTTTTCGTTGTTCAATTTTTTCAAGTTCAATCCAGTATTTTTCCACATTTTACATTAGTTATCAACGAAATAACACTTCTATCATCTTAAGCAACTATTCGCAACAAGAGTACAAAAGAAAAATCGAAACCTGAGGGCTATCTAACGTAATGCTAGCACTGAACACGTTAAAAAACGTGAAAATTTTGAAAAAGTTTAAATTGACAATATCTTGAAAACCGAGCAACTTTTACTGAGGTCATGTTAGGCTTATTCGATGCCTCTTGTGCTGGCCTAACCCCAGTGTCACTGTGACGTGTCGTTTTTGGGACACCCTGTATATCAAATGGTTAACTCACAGCTTGAGGACACACAGATTAAACCGTCCTATTTGAGTTGCTACATACGATCAGGTGTCCGGGCAACGCTGACTTCCGAACCTCCTTTGACTTGACAGCAAGCTCGCAGTAACTCCCAATGACTATGCATATCCTCGTCGGTTATTAAGGTTGATAAAACCAGTAGTATAAAAGTAAATCAGGAAAATAAAAAAGAAAAAAAAAACCCTGAAACAAAATGACATGTCTTAAAGAAATGAACTATTTTATTTCATACATAATTTCTAGTACATAATTAGGTTAATAACTTACCACTGGGCCACAGTGGGTTTTCCTGCAATTAAGTTGGACTTCAGTAGACTCTTTAAAGCTTAGGGGGACATATCATACTTCATGTGAACCCCTTATCACCGACACGTGGTAAACCTCGATATGAAAAATTATGTTGCACTGAAATAGATACCACAAAAAGGTTATAATAATGCAATCTTTCATATAGCCGACGCACAATGAAACAACTACTCACTAGATTAATAGAAATATCTTTTATAAAATTGTCATGGTGGCGGCTTCCGACATCCACGTGTTAATTAAATTTCATCTGCCAAAAAAGCAGGTCGAGCTGAAACGAACAATACAAAATCAACTTATGCTTTGAATTAGTATGACAATTAAATATTTGAAATTAACTTACATATGTGTAAAATCTGAACATTTACAAAAATTAGACGAGCACAATGGTGCCGCTTGAAGAAACAATATGAAAAGGAAATGACCCCTTGACAGCTGAATACTCATAATTTTGATGGCACAGGGAGGCAAAGGGTACACTAGAACATACTGCCACAACCAGGCAGAATTTATCGCTGGATCTGGAACGACGAATTGAAACACAATGGAGACTAAATATCAGAAGCTAACTTCATAAAAATATGGTGTTACAACTTGCAGTCAATAATTATTTCACAAAATCACAAAATAACTTTTTAAAATAATTAGTTTCGTATTTCACTTTTACACGTGTGAAGGACTGTGCGTCTCTCCCGATATTAAAATATTTTTACAAAATAAACAAATCCCATAACACTTGAAATTTACTTTCAAGTTGGTGCTGTGAACATAAAAATACATTCCAGGACCACTTACACCACTTGAAATAGCAGTCAAACGCGCCTGAAGAAAAAATATGATAAAAAATATGACTGTCCCTATTAATTTGGCAACCCACTGTATGAACGAATCAAAGATGGAGTTAAATTCACAGATACCCTCTACAGTTGTCCTATGAATAACGTAACAATAAGTGCGTGTTCACACCAAACGTATAGTCAGCCGCCGATTGTGCGCAGGCTCACTATAAGCCTCAGTGTGAACGTAAAAATAAATGGTATTTTTTGTTCACATTAAGCTTACAATACGCTGTAGCTGACAATACGCCATTGGTGTGAACAAAACAGTCGGCTTGTATACGTTCACACCAAATGCGTACGCTGAGCGGCCGACTATTTTTCATATAAAAGAGCTGAATGGCTTGAGTTTCGCGCAGTATATCTCAGTTCACATTTCAAAACTGGTGACTCGAGTGTTAACTAAATAATGTTCGTTAATATATTGGCTATTCACGAAGCTCTTGAGGAAGATGAAGAAAGTAGTAAGAGAAAAAATTGGGTACATCCTCTAAATTTAAAGAGATATCATCTTGGTCAGTTTCATCGTTTATATTTGGAATACAGATGTTACCCTGATAAATTCAAGAAATATTTTCGCATGTCTCTAAAATCTTTTGATGAATTTTTGTCATTAATACGTACCAAAATATATAAAAAGGATACTAACTATAGACGTGCTATTGAGCCAGAAGAAAGATTAATGATTACTTTGAGGTAAGTAAATTAAAAATATAGTAAGTTTAAATCAACATTTACTAATTATATATAAATCACAATTTCTCACACAATAGGAACATGTTTTAAATAGACACATCTTGGCTTAGTAATATAAAGTCCTCCTCATCAATTTCGATGAAGGCGACCCTAGACTGAATATTAAGTAAGTAATAGTTATTTCTGGTGTTTGGCTCGCTAGACCGAATTTGCCACTGACTGTATTGAGTTCAAATAGTTTTATAAACCCCCTTGGATAATTCGCTCAATATCTTCAACAGAATCAGACTCTGATTGTTCATCTAATGTTGCTCTTTCTTCAAAAACGTTAGAATTTGATGGCGATGATGCCAAGGGCTCATTGGCGTTGCTTTGTAAAGGTGAGGCACTGTTTTGATATGGTTGGGATGAATTTGGTTGTGGTCGGTTACTGTATGTTGATGACATGTATCCATAACCCACCCTATTATATTCATAATGTGGTTGATCTTCATATGCACTACTCGAAAGACCCGATCCGTAACTGCCATAGTTATCACTGTATTTAATTTTTTGTAAGACCTTCATTATCTCAAATTTGAATTCAAATAATTGCCTTTCAGACATCGTTTGCATGTCTGGTAACAAAGATAAAAGAAAATTAAGATGTGGATTCATATTCTTTTCTTCTTGTTTTTTCATGGAATTCAACAAACTTTCCTGAAATAATGTCAATCCCTTTTCCTTTCTAGTTGTTTTTGAAGCAGACGACTGCTCCGATGAGCTTTCTAAAATATCAACACTGTCTTCATTGATATTGAAAGAACTGTCACTTTCTTGTGAATGTGATGATGTTGGTTGTAAATTTGAGATAGAAGTATTCGAAGTCCGTGACGTCATCAAAAACTGGAGCATGTCCAAATACGGTGTTTTACGTTTTTTTGAGGCACCACTTCCACTTCTCATATTATTTTCTTTATTTTTTTCTCGAACAAAATAATCTCTGAGATGTTTCCATTTTTTTTGAAGTTCTTGAACTGTAATAAATGACTGGATGATAAGGATAATAATAAATATACCTATACGGAAAAACGAAACGCTAGCCCCAAAGTAAGGCCGGTCACATACATTCGGAATTTCGATTCGAAATACTGTTTCGGGATTCCGTTAATATATCACACATATACGTTTATTTCCGTTCGGAATAACAAGGCTCAGTTGAACGATCATACGGAATTCCGAATCAGATTAAATTTAAATTAAATTTCGAACGGAAAACAACTGAGTATGTGGTTGATTGATAGATGTGTACATGGATTTAATGCGTTCGATATTACGAATCGATATTTCGAATCGGAATTCCGAAACGTAATTCCGAATGTATGTGACCGGCCTAAGTTCGAAGCTTGTGTTATAGGATATTGATTCAACAATACTATATTTTATAACAAATATATGTAAAAACAAACATCCAAGACCCAGGTCCATCTGAAAAAGTACAAACATCCATTCATCCAAACATCCTCACAAACTTTCGCATTTATAATATTAGTAAGATAATAATTTTGTTTACAGGTTTTTAGCTACAGGAGCAACCTATGGTACCTTAAGCGAAGACTTTTTAACGGGGAAATCTACAATATCTGCAATTGTTTGTGAAACCTGCTCGGTTTTGTGGGAAATATTAATGCCTTTGGAATTACCCCAGCCCACAGAAGAAATGTGGATAAACATATCTAACACGTTTTACAAAAAAACTGATTATCCGAATTGTCTAGGCGCTATAGACGGCAAACATGTTCGAATAAGGAAACCAGCTCACAGTGGTTCAAACTTTTACAACTATAAAAAATTCTTTTCAATCGTCCTTTTTGCTTTAGCTGATGCAAACTGTTTATTTACTGCTGTTGATATTGGATCATGTGGAAGAGAAGCAGACAGTAACATTTTTAAAAAAAGTAACTTAGGCAAAATGATAGCTCTTGGACAACTAAATATACCAAAATCTGCCAAACTACCTAATTCCAGTGGACCTGAACAACCATATGTGTTTATAGGGGACGAAGCGTTTAGTTTAAAATCAAATTTAATGAGACCTTTCCCAAATCGCAACTTGACTTTAGAACAGCGCACATATAATTTTCGTCATTGTCGAGCAAGGAGATGTGTTGAATGTGCATTTGGTATTTTGTCTAATAAGTGGAGAGTATTACATTCAAGTATAAATACTGATGTCAAAAATGTTATTAAAATAATACAAGCCACTTGCGTGCTTCACAATTTTGTTCGTAGAAGAGAAGGCATCAATTTCAAAGATCAATTAAGGACTTGTAGTCTTCGAGATGTACGAACATCGCGATTTGTTATGTCCACATCAGGTCAGAGGGTGAGGGACTTCTATAAAGAATATTTTGTAAATGAGGGTAAATTGGACTGGCAAAATAGATATATCTAAAAGTGAATATTTTTTATGTATGCATGGTCACCCTACTCAATTTTCTCTCATAAAAATATAATATACTCGATAATTGCCAAAATACACAAATTTTAATTTTGTAGATTCTCCTTCGAAAAGCAATCAAATGATTCATACTGACCTTTGATTGATACAATGTAACAAATGATGATGGGCTCTAAAGGATGTATATCTAGGGCTTTTATTTTGTCTGCTATCAGCATCTAACTAATTAAATTGAATTTAAACAGTGAATTTGGTTTTACTGTTTAGTTCTTAATAAAAAAAAACACTCACTAGTCTCGTTTTTTTTCTTTGTACCATATGTTCCCCATTCCTCGTACATAATGGACCCTATTTCCTCCCAAGCCAATCGACGTAAGTTTCTGTCACTATATTGTTTTAAATTTGTATTCCAAATACATTCTCTTGTATGTATTTCGGCAATAAATTTTTCGGTGTCGAACATACTTAACGTATGTTCCGTGCAAAATACTTGACTGAACTGAATTGAAAACAATCCGCCGGCCGATTTGAATCCAATACGCTGGCGTTCAGCCGCGTAGCCAATCAGCGTCCGCGGCACGTAGTGACGCACTTTATTAGTCGGCCGCCGACTATCAGCGTCTACGCATAGCGTCATGGCGTATTGTCGGTTTGGTGTGAACGAAAAAGCGAATATGTATGGAATTACAATACACTGCGTAACGCTCGCTCACTGTCGGCGGCTGACAGTCAGTTTGGTGTGAACACTGCCTAAATGAAAACAACCGAGGAAGAAATAATATGGATAATGTGCGGCAGTATATGTCATCATATTTTATTACTCCAGCGGGCGCAATTTCCTGTCAATATAATAAAGTGATTTAAAAAATGTAGTTATTAAAATAAAAATGATCGATGTCTACCTTGTTTTGTTTTATTCTCGGCACTAAGCTCATTCCAGTTAGGAACAACTGCTTCACAAACGTCCTCCCATAGTTTTTTCTTTAGATTAACATCAGAGTACTCTTTTAAGTTTTTTTTTATAGAGTGCAGGTCGTTTTTCAATTTCTTGAATCAAATTTTCTACATAAGTTTCGGCAAGCAGAGACGAGGCGGAATCCATCATGAACATAAAATAATGTGCACGACCGTCCCCGCGTCCGACGCGGAGTGAACTGAAGCCATCGGCCGATGAAACAATCGGCAAGTGTGCGGGGCGGGGAAGAGCGCCATACTGATCAAGCGGTCGGCCGATAGTTTGCCGATGGTTTAGTTTGAAGGCAATCGTGAAGCCCATCAAACTTTTTTATCGGCCGATACTGAATCACTGTAATGTGCGCATCTGCATACATCTTCATACTGATTAAGAAGCTGACCAAACTATCGGCCGATAGTAAGTCTGTAGTCTGCGGGTGTCCTAAGATGTAGTAATCAGAATAAAATTCAGGTGCTCTGCAGATATTTATAGATTACCAGTACAAAAAGTGACAAGCTGAGCACAAAATACATTGAATTCTTCGGAAACTAAACTAAAATAGTGCTCACATAAAAATTGAAAGTGAAAGTACTAGATATCTTTGCGATTTTCCCTAAAAACATATCATCTCTACGAGGGGAGGTCAAAAAGTTCGTGGAATGGAGGGGATGGTGAGCGTAGGTTCATGTATTCAGATAGATACTAATTGAGCATCTCATCATTAGTATACAACGTGTTCTTTTTGATATCCCATAACTCTAGGATATTAATCAGACCGTAATAGGATCGAATAGCATGTGAATTATATTCAAATTAAATATTATTTTTCGTTTTCATTTTTCATACAAAATTATTCGGAAAAGTCAAGATTACTTATGTAAAACACCTTTATGTGAAATAATATGACAACGTCGCATTTTCTTAGCTTTAAGTATGAATTAACCTCAGAGTAAACAGGACTGGAGTAGCCTTTGCCTAACATTACCCCTCTGCCAAATGCACAAGCATCGGATGCCTGTGCGTTATATAAAACTAGTTGAGCCGCCATTTTAAAACCACAATAATCAGAACGTCTTACCGTGCAGAGCTCCCACGAAAATGCCTGCCTGTGCTGTTTTCTAATGTAAAAAAAAATCGAAAATATCTAGTATGCAAAAAGATGGCGTCACCTTTCATTTGTAAGTATAATTTTTAGGATTTGATTATTATTTCATTCATAATTTCATGTTTTAGCAGACTACAATTTCAAATTTCGCGCTCAAAGTTCGTTTGATGACGTCACGGCCGCACTCCCCACGAGACTACCTAGGGTTGACCATTATCGCATTTCAATTAATTAAGACAAAAATTAGAAAAAGTTTGTTGGTAATAAATAACTGTAATTTTGTATTAATTAATTACCAATTATAATTTCGTTTTAACAATGTACGTTGCGTGTTTATTTTTAGTTTAGTATTAAGTACATACCTACACTTTTGGGGCTGCTTGAAGCCTATTCTTTGCCACACAACATGGAAATATAAAATAATAAATTAAAATAATAATCAAACTATTTGCCCTTTTATTCATGCTGGGCGGCGCTCATAAACATTAAGAGTACTAATGCTGTATATACTTACAGTGTCCCTGACTTCATAAAAAAGCACGGTTAAAAGGGTACCATCGCCTAACCAGCACACCCGATCATTTCCGAGAAACCAAAATTTTTTTCGAGCCACAGGACAAATTGTTTTTATTTTGTAATCAGCAACCCTTATTAATTTGTACAATATTTATTTGCACAATAGTGATGTCAACTTCATCGATATTCTGATTTTACGAGTTAGTAATGAATGAATGCAAGTAACATACTTAAATTGAAAATATGTATTTTTAATTTAAATCTATATGTCACAGGGAAATTGTATAATTCCGCAGTTTACATTCGGCGTCATCAGTTTAAAAAACACACCCTATTCTTAGTTCTTTTTCTTAACGATAATAAAACACAGCTTAGATAAATTAGTTTGTTTCGGCTTTTATTACCAGGTATTAATGATGATTTCAAATAAGAATAAGGTATGTGATTTTAAACTGATGACGCCGTATGTAAAGTGCGGAATTATACTATTTACCTGCGATATTATACATACGATAATAAAACTGTAAAGATATAGCATAAAACAGGTCAAGTCCACCTTAAACCAAATGGCTAGTAATGAGAGTAGAGGAAGCGAAATGACTAATTTTTGAACATTTTGTCTGTCTGTATGTATGTTTGAGCACGCATCACGCAAAAACTACGCGACGGACTTTGATGACATTTTAGTATGGTAATAGCTTAATGTCATCGTCAACATTTAAGTTAAGTTTTTTTTATTAATATTGTAGCATTTCTAGCTCCTTTTAAAAACCGGCTTGTCCAACTGCAATACTTCAAGATACTAGGAGTAAGGTATGTGGTGCCAAAAGTCCTTTGTACATAAATGAAAGCTATTGGAAGATAGTATTGCAGTATTAAAATTAGAAATGATCGGTATGTGTAGTTCAGGCAAATATACTCTACCCCTAGACGGTATACTAATCGTTGGTATTTATACTTTAAGCTTTGACATGCCCGGAAACATCTAATTTTTCATATTCAGTTTTCCTAAAGAAAACAGCATACGAAAAAAATGGATTCATGCTTGTAATAGGTAATAGGGCATCTTGGGCATCTTCAAGAACAAGTACTATATGTTCCATACATTTTGAGCCGTCTCAGTTTCAAAAATTATCTAACAATAGAAGAAGATTAGTTGCCCATGCTGTGCCAACGTTATTCTTGAATGATCCTCTTAGTTTATTATATAACTAGTTATATTTCAAATAGATATCAACATGTTATATTATAACAGTTTTAGTTTATTACATATATTCCAAATTCGAACCTAATCGGGTCATTAACCTTTGAGTTATCCATGTGCAAACAAGTTAATCGGGAAGAAATCAACAAGTATGGAGAAAATTGAATATCGCGCCTTTATTAAATTCCTCACCAGACAAGGAAAATCCGCTTAGTCAATTTTTTAAGAGATGTTAGCGGTTTATGGGACTCTGCCCCAGGTATAACAATGGTTTATAAGTGGCATGGCCTTTTCAAGCAAGGGAGAGACTCA
Source organism: Calamotropha paludella (assembly GCA_927399485.1). Lineage (NCBI taxonomy): Eukaryota > Metazoa > Arthropoda > Insecta > Lepidoptera > Crambidae > Calamotropha > Calamotropha paludella. Next base: position 5,163,563 of record OV656822.1, read on the forward strand.
ATTGAAGACGACCCACGTTCTGGACGGCCAATTGAGGCCACCACATCCGAAATCATCAAGAAAGTAGAAAAAATTGTATTGGAAGATTTCCGTCTGAAGAAGAAGCAGCTAGCAGCAATGGTTGGTGTATCCGACAAAACCATTTTAAACATCCTACATCATCGCTTTGGGACGATAAAGGTCAGCGCATGGCGGGTTCCGAAAATGCTTTCTTTCCCTTAAAAACGACGTGTCAAATGTTCTCGTCAGTTTTTGGAGCTCAGAGGCGATAACAGGGAAGAAGTTATGGTCCGGATTGTTATTGGAGATGAAACCTGGGTTCACCGCTATGAATCCGAGTCGAAGCAAGAGTCGATGCAGTGGCATAAAAAAGGCATCCCGCCGCCCAAGAAGTACCGAGTCTCTCAATCGGCTGGAAAGATCATGGCGACTATATTTTGGGATACAGAAGGTATTTTACTGATCGACTATAAAGAATGAGGTGTTAATATAACGGGACAGTACCACGCTTAAATATGAGAATAGTTAAAGGAGGCCATTAAAGAAAAAAGAAGAGGAAAATTGACCAAAGGCGTGCTCCTTTTGCATGACAATGCACCTGTGCACACGAGTCATGTTACGACGGCTGCTATTCACCGGTGCGGCTTCGAACAACTCCACCACCGTCCTTATACCCAGACCTGGCCCCAGTGATTATTATTTATTTCCAAAAATGAAAAAAGAGCTGTGTGGTAAAAAACTTGACGACGATGAAGAGGTGAGGTCGATAATTTTAGCCTTTTTTGACGCTAAGGACAAATCATTTTTTTATGATGGTATTAACAAATTATTTGAACGATCTGAGAAATGTATTAGGGTTAAGGGGGAATTCATTGAAAAAGAAAAATAATTTGTTGGTGTTTAATTTCAACCTTCTTCCCACCCATTCCGCGAACTTTTTGACCTCCCCTCGTACTATATAAAAGAAGGACTTTGTGGGTTTGTTACCATATACATATAGTTAGTATAGTTACCATAAGCCTAAGAATAACAGTTTTTATAATCAATTAACTTTACCATAGCAACGCGTGACCGGGGGTAAGACCCGCAACGCGTGGCCGGGTTATACCAGCAACGCGTGGCCGGGTTATACCAGCAACGCGTGGCCGGGTTAGCTAGAAATCATTTAACAAAAACTCTATCCAATGAGGATGCGACCGGCTGTTGCGATTGTTTTCGCTGCCGTCACTGGACCTCGCTCTAAGACATACCCCGTTCCACCGGGCCAAGTCCGAATGACGCCCACCTTTACTTGATCGGTTGTGCCACACGTCTTCGTTTACAATGAAGTCGCCTAATCAGGCGTAGGTCCGCGCTTTTCGTTGAACGGGCTACGGCTGCCATATCCGTCACTATCGTTTTAAGTTTCCCCGCTAACAGGTCCGCTTTAGCATTGTTGTCTGGACCTGAGACCTCCATCATTCTTGCCCCTGTTGCAGCCTGTTTGAGGCCTTAAGGCCTTCGATCCCCAGGCTTTGCAGGTCCAGCTCTTGCCTACTTTTTACCATGACTTTTGCGTAGGTGATGCCTTTGTCAATGGCTTTCGACTGCAAGGTTACTACTACGACCTATGTTCTCGGAGCGGTAAGCTTGTTTTTCGCTACCTTCTTTTTAGTGGCTGCTTGTGTGGTCCTGGCAGTGACTGTCGTTGCCTTGGCAGGGGCTGTAGCCGGTTTCGTCGCCCGTGATGCCATCTTGATTTGTAGAGTTACGCTTGCTGCAGTTGAAGTCGCTTCGATCGCGCGTTTCCTGTCGCGTCGCTGCTTTTTTCTGCCTTTCTGCTCTCTCCAGTCGTCTTCATTTTTGTCTGCTACTTGGTCTGACGTCGTGGGTGCGGCCTTGTCATTTCTTTTCTTTTGGGGTCTGGTATAGTATATCCCAATCAAAAACATAAATGTGAAATGAGAGCCAAGTTCAATATTATGATAAATGCCTTGGTTGTTGACTTCAACGACAAAAGAAGTGAGATCTTAATGGGTGCCAAGTTCAATGGTCAGTTCTGAAATGTATTTATAAGTAACAGTATAACATATCATATCTTCTTATAACATAATATAATGTATTATAGCCTAGAGTCTGTCTTGGCTAGTTTTCATATATGAATTATAGCCTTCGCAAGTTCTAAACCTACAAGTATTTGTCGGTTCTTTTTTTTATTTTTTTTTATTACAGAACGTTGGCAAACAAGCAAACTGCCCACCTGATGGTAAGTGGTAGCAGTCACCTATAATACATGTGGCTCTTGTGAGATTCGCAGCAAAACTGCAACCCCCACAAGAACCACAGCGTACGTTGCCAACTTGTGACACAAGATGTAAAAAGTCACTGTACCCAGTAATTTCACTGCCATATCTTACCCTTCAAACCGGAACACAGCAATGCAAGCACTGCTGCTTTGCGGCAGAAATAGGTAAGATTCTTATTTTATAATTCCGAAAATTTGGATTGTTGGTAGAAACTAGCGATCGAACATAATAATTCGTTGGTAGGTTTATAAAAACTAGCCAAGACAGACCTTAGGCTACAATACATTATCTTATGTTATCAGAAGATATGATATGTTATACTGTTACTTATAAATACATTTCAGGACTGACCATTGAACTTGGCACCCATTAAGATCTCACTTCTTTTGTCGTTGAAGTCAACAACCAAGGCATTTATCATAATATTGAACTTGGCTCTCATTTCACATTTATGTTTTTGATTGGGATATCATTACTTTTTGTAGGTAAGTACATATCCTCGTAACGCCGTGGGTCCCATGAGTTTTGATTACTTACTGATTCTTACATCTATAGTTAGGTACAGGCACTAATTAGGTATTTATGTTAACCGTTCAAAATAGAATCAAAATATTTAAAAATTGCCAGTTTTTTATTTATTCCTTTGTATTCATCTAATTACCTATCTGCATACCAAATTTTAACTCTCTAGGTCATCTGGAACAGGGTTAGAGTTTTGATCTATAGGTCAGTCAGTCAGTCAATGATAAAAATGAAGATTTTTGGACATTAATATCTAAATAACCGTTTGAGATAAGCTTATGAAATTTAGAACACATATGAATCTCGCAAGTCTCAATACATGAGACAAATTTGATAAGTTTATGTGAAATAGTTTTTGATTTATGAGTGGGTCAAAAGTGGCTCCAAATGATTCGTGTAATATTACACACGGTGCGGCTCGCCAGTTCTGTTTTTTGAACTTGGCTTGACACGCTACCGCGTGTCTAGATGTAGTTGACCCCTGTTTCATAAAAATAAAAATAACACTGATATATGAAGTCTTTTCCCAAAAAACACTTAACACTCCGATGGTATACATAACGCAGTTGTACAGTTAAACACTACGCTAGATACGAGTAGTTCGGTAATTGGGTGGCTGGATCGGTAGCTATCGGTTACGGTCATATGCATGTCGTGCAGAGTAATGAACAAAGAATCAGAGACAAAACCAATGAACAAAATGAGATTGAAATGTAAGTTATAAACGGCTCTTAGTGAGTTATTAATATGATACACTATACCACAACACAAATAAACTATATTTAAAATGATTAGGAAACTGCTAGTGTAGAAGAACTTAGCCCATCTTCTTTTTAATTTTCTGTAAGTCCTCGTTCAGAACAACGTATGGAGAAGGCGGGAGAGGTTTCATTTTCACGTACAAGTATGGTTTCGTTTTTGATCCATGTAAACTTGTATGTGTATTGAAAAAAAAAACTAAACTCTTCTTATAAACCTATAGTAATTCAATAGGAGGAACATTAGAGATCAATAATTTATACTTATATTAAAGTTTGTAGGACTCAACAGTCAACTAGGAATAAACAGTCTTCATGGAAATCAGTAAAACAATTTCGATTAGGCGTAAGATATAGGTAAATTTCTCATTTCTTTCAAAATACCGTTGTTTTTTTTATCACAGGCATTCTTTCTGCAGCAACATTGTTTTGTACCATATGCTGGCAAGCGCATTTGCTACGGTTTTGGTACGGTTTCCTTTGAAAGGAACTGGTTTAATTAAAATCTTACGTTTTTTATGTTTCGGCTCAAGTTCTTCGTATTCAACTTCACCATCATCATCAGATTCTTCTTCATTGTCTTCAATTAGTTTGCTGCCTAAGTTCAGCTTATATTCTCGCATTCGTACGATATTTTGACAGAAATGAAACAACGAAACGGCATGATAATTTCTTTTGCTGATGATACAGTACTCATTTTTGATGCTCCAACTTGGACTGAATTAAAAGAATTCAGTGAGGCTGGACTTAAGCGTGTATCTAACTGGCTTAGCAATAACATTCTTACCCTCAATATGAAAAAAACTAAATTCATTACGTTCAGCATCTATAATAATAAGCTACCGTCACACTTAAATATTACTTTCCATACCTGTAACGATGACTCCGTTTGTAACTGCCCTGCTTTAGAAAGTGTTCAATTTATAAAGTACTTGGGTATAATATTGGATCAAAATATGAATTGGAAATTACAAATTGAATTTTTGAGTACTAGGATAAGAAAAATTATATGCTTGCTTAAGAAAATAAAACACTTAAAGAGTAAAGAAACTGCGAAGCAAATATATTTACAGTAGAACCCCTCTAATCCGTCACCTTCGGGACTGGGGGTATGGTCGGAACGCAAAAAAGGTCGGATTATCCAAAAAAAAAAGCTTATTACATAATGTGTATGTATACATTATTTTATTCAAATCATATCAAAATATACAACTCTTACGTTATTTAACATATAATGTATGTACAAAAATGTAGCCTATTTCTTGGGAAAAAAGTCTGTAATGGATTTTTGTTTAGCAAAAGCAAGTCTAGACTTAGCTGCAATGTTTCTCCATTTGTTAATCCACAAAATGTCCATTGGAGTTGAGGTTGAGTTCTGCTCTATGTACTGGAGGGCAATATCGAAAGCCTTCTTGGCGTCGGTGTGAGAAATCCTGGTAGAGTCATCATCGCCGTCAAAGTCCTCGTTCACAGTTGTTTCAGCGTCGTTTTCTAAAACAGTGGCAACAATCTGGTCGTCATCGAGCTCATCGTTTGTTTCACAATCTTTATCACATTTAGTTACCCATTCCTCAATTTCACTGGCAGCAACATCTGGTTTGAGAGTTTGTAGATCTTTAACAATCTCTTCCGTATCGTTGTTTTGCTCGTCGTCGATTTGGTCATTTTCAATCATAACATCTGGCCAAAGCTTCCGCCAAGATTTCCGAAGTGTGTCAGGTTTCAGTTCATCCCACGACGCAGCAATTGTGTAGATAGCATCTTTGATGTTGAGGGATTTCATAGCTTCAAATATGTCACAACCTTCTTCGGATTTCTCTAAAATGGAGCTGATGTACTTTCTGCGATACCGCCTCTTTAGCCACTCTATCACTCCCTGATCCATTGGTTGGATAAGTGAAGTGACGTTTGGGGGGAGAAAAACAGCCTTAATTTCATCTTTCACTAAGTCCTCCTCAGATGGATGTGATGGTGCGTTATCCAACAGCAGTAGAGCACGAAGCGGTAGTTTTTTTTGTTTCAATTCTTTTTCAACAGACGGAACAAACTCGTCGAAAAACCAAGATTTGAAAAGGTTGCAATCCATCCAAGCAGATTTTTGATTACGGTAGTATACTGGCATGGAAGATGGGTTAATGTTTTTGAATGCCCTAGGCTTCTTGGATTTGCCAATAACGAATAGGGGAAGCTTGTGTGATCCATCTGCGTTGCTACAAGGAGTAACTGTGAGCCTATCTTTTATAAGTTTTGTTCCGACCACAGTTTCATTGGAAGCAGCGAGTGTTTTGTTCGGCAACATTTTGAAATTTAGGCCAGTCTCGTCAGTGTTATAAACTTGGCACGGTAACAGTTCATTTTTTTCAACCATTTTTTGAAACTTCAAAGAAAACTCCTTAGCAGCTTCAGCATCAGCAGATAGTTTTTCACCAGAAATTGAAACAAAGCGGACACTATGACGGGTTTTCCAGCGATCAATCCAGCCCTCACTTGCTGCAAACTCACTTCCGATTTCCAATTTTTTGTGCAAAAGTATTGCCTTTTCTTTAATAATGGGCCCAGAAATCGGGGTCCCTTTCCTTCTTTCTTGGCAGAACCAAATCCACAATGCGTTATCAAGCAGTTCAAGTTTAGGCTTTTTCAATGTTTTGCGATTCTTAAGAGCGTGTTCACCATCGATGGTAACTGTATAAGATTCAATATCTTTCCGATTTTTTCTCCAGACTTTTATTGTTGTAACGCCTACATTAAGTTCCTTTGCAATTTTTTGAAGCGATTCCCCTCTGTCCAGTCTTTGTAGCACAGCTAATTTTTCGTTCAGCGATAGAGTTATGTGTTTACGTTTCGCCCCTGACATGTTAAAAAGAAAACACAACAAAGAAAAATGCAAGAAGAAGAACACTGTTATAACACCCACAAAGTACAACACTATAACTGTAGAGAAGAGTACATACACGCACAACCAAATGAGGTAAACAGTCACACCACACTGACAAAAGCGAGCAAACAATACATATAAAACAATGGTTCATGACAGGAAGAGACCTGTGCCGACAAGTTGGCACAGGCTCACACTTCTAGTATGGTCGGACTAACCGGAGTGACGAACGAGCCAAGGGCGGACTAGAGGGGTTCTACTGTATCATTGTGTCAGTCTTTGTTAACGTATGGAATAACTGCTTGGGTAGGCGCTAGGAAAACACATCTAATAAAAGTAGAAAGAGCCCAAAGAGCCGTAATTAAAGTGATAAATTCTAAGCCTTTTCGGTATCCTACAAAAAAAAATTGTACGAGGAACTTTCGGTGTTGACAGTCTGACAATTATTTGTGAAATCTGTCATTCTAAGACAACATAAGATCATACCACCTCCTACTATTACAAAACACAGATAATTGCTTAAATCTAATGTGTAAAATTATTGGTGACAATGCCCAATACTACATCAATAGAAAAGGGTTTTCTTCCATAAATGTCCAAGTCGTATGTGACTCAAACGTATTAATAAGAGACATAGTAGCACATTGGAATAAATTGGAAGGCCGAATACGTCAACGCTTTGAAAGCGGCGAATTTCATGGTCGCTTGTTAGGAAACTCTGGTTATTGATTAACCAATTATTTGTTTACACCTGTCCAGAACCCACGTAACTCAAAGGATAAGGCTTACAATAAATGTCATATATTAACCAGAAACCCAGTAGAGAGATGTTTTGGTGTTTGGAAGCAACGCTTCCGGTGCTTACTACAGGGATTCAGTGTGTCATTAGAAATTCCCAAGCTATACACTGTGGCACTTGCAGTTTTACATAATATTGCCATGACTATGAATGAAATTGTTGATTAAGATGATTTGAGCAGTAATTAAAGTAATGTGAATGATGAAAGACCTAGGCACCTTGGACAATATAATGCAACAGGCCAAGCAGCTAGGAATTTATTTATTAACACTTAATTTTAAAATATTTGTAACTAACCTATTATACAAGGAAAAAGCTATTTGTTTTATAAAAGCAGCGTCCACTGCCTCCTTTCTTTTCATCCTATAGATCATTAATATATAGATCATACTATATATAGATACTTTATATATATAGATATAGATATATATAGAGATACTATATATAGATCATACTAAACAGATTCTATAATAAAACTAGCTAATTGATCATCACAGTGTTAGAAAATGTAGGTACTATGTCAATAAAAAACGGTTAAGTGTTAATCTAAAAATATTTTATTTTTCATTGACCATTCTGGTTTTTAATACTAGATCCAATTTTAAAATTTCGATTCGTAGCCGACTTTCTTCCGTGACTAAATTATGGGTCTCCATCATGTGTTTGATTTTCAGCTCATGTTCTTCTTTAATACACCTTATTAAAACTTAATTTCTTTCTCTAGCTAAATAATCATTTATCTGTATCATAAATAAGCAGTTTTAATAATTAAATTCAAATGGAATTTAGCAATTGTAAAATTATATTTACAAGCAACAACATAACTCACATCAGAAGAATGTTTCCTCTTACGAACTTTTCCTTTAACGCTGAAATAATTTCCAATATTTTCAGCGGATTTTGTTGATTCTGGTAATAATAATTATCTGAAAATTACAAAATCAAACTTGTAATTATCTAAAAAAACAATGAAAGAATAAAATACTAAACACTGTAGTCTCATCCTTCTGATCTTTACTTTTAAAATTACAAACCTCATCATTATTAATTGAGTCATCCTGAACGGTAATTAATATTGTCTCTGATGAACTTGCCATTTTCGTTTGTGACAAAACTGATGTTGAATCATGACTCTAAAATATAAAATTATTTAACAATTTAAAGAATATTATACTGTAATTATGACATAAAGAAAAGTAAATTAATTTTCACCTGTACACCAATACTGTTGCTATCAAACATGTTCGAATCCTCGTCAAAATCCTGAGGAATGAGTTCCAGTATATCTATGGTTTCAGGGCCTGGACTTGGAGGTTTTGGCCCACCTCCAGTACCATTTAGTTGTCGTCTGTACGTAGTTATATTTTTTTTATGCATCTAATTTCATGGTGCGCCATTGCTGGTTGACTTCGACTAAACTCCTTTCTTTATCATTTAATTCGTTAAATCTTAAAATAAAATTCAAACATTATGGGATACATTAGATTCAAATTCCATGGTTTGCTAATATAATAATAACAAATAAAGACGTCATTTGTAGTCTACCAAACTTTGGTAGATTACAAATAACATCTATATTTGTTCTTATTATCATATTCTGCTCAATAGTGACGAAATAAATAATTTAGTTAAAGAAATACTAAACAACATTGCGTTATTCTTATTTAACTACGAGTACAACGGAAGCGGTACTCAGAGATGGCAACATGTACACTCCACTCTACTACTGAATTGGTAACCTGTGTAACATACACTTTTTTATATCAAATGACCAACGTAGTAGTAATGTTTCTTACATACCTTTGAGAAACCTTCAGCCAAGCAGCAGTCTTGCTTTTATTGGTATTGGTGTCAGTATTTTTGTTTTCAATTATTGTAATGAACTCCTTCATACTATCTCTAAGGCTGAGGCCAAACGAGCGTAATTTTGTGAGTCGTGAGTCGCAGAATTTCGGTTGTAGAAATTCTGCCTTCTAGTAATTCTGTTGGACTGCCAGACGAGCGCATTTCATTCAGTCGCTATCCAACTTTTATAGCAGATGTTTGTGTCGTGCAATGGAACCGTTGAAAAATTTGTGTATTTACGAAGCATATTTAGAAGACAAAGAAGAAGATAACGGCAGAAAAAGATGCTGGGTAAATCCACTTAATAGTGAAAGACTGATGCTTGGACAGTTCCACACTTTATATGAACGTTTATGTGCAAATCCAGATATATTTGAAAAGTACTATCATTTGCTATTAAATGTTTTTCAAGAATAATTACAACTCGTAAAACCTTTTATTACTAAAACAAACACAAACATGAGACTAGCCATCTGTCCGGAGGAAAGACTGATAATTACACTCAAGTAAGTTTTTAAAAATATTTAATAATATTCAAAGTTTTACAAATATTGTATTACAAAACATACTCTTGATGCTGTTTATTATGTTTCATCAAATGTATATGTAATATAAGATTGAGTGTATTGATTTATTTTCATTATATTCATGTGTGGTGTATCTTCTGTTGATTGGTGATGGGATGTATTGATTGCTGTTGTGTGAATCAGAAAAAGGTGATGAAAATTGAGGCCAGTTTCTTTGGGTGGGCTGATCTGCTATTTGATACTTCACTTAATAGAGAAATGAATAAAGCTTTCATCATTTCCATACGGAATTCGAAATTTTGTCTCTCTGTCATTTTTGACATGACCGGCAAAAAAGATAATAAAAAATGTCGATTAGGGTCATCGTCATTCTTATTCAAATTATTGAGAAGAGATTCTTGGAATGGTGTCATGTTCAGGTTTTTATTTTTTTATTCGGGACATAGATGGTTGCGATGACACTGTCTGTTTTGATGTCGACGGAATGTTCTGGTGTGCAAATGTTTCCATTGACGCTGACTGTGATGAAAGCGATGGAGACTTGGATTGATCATAAATGTTTTCTTCTTTATTATCGTTACCAGTTAAATAACTGTCATTATCCATGTTTTCAGAAGTAGCTACATTTGAAGATGAGCTCCTCGACTCTTTGGTTACATCTAAAAACGGCAACAAATGAAAATATGGATATGACATTTTCTTCTTCGCTGCACTACCACTTCTCTCGTCATTTGCTTTTTTCTTTTCACGCATATAATAGTCTCTTGCTGTTTTCAATTTCTTTTGCAGAAAGTTCACTGAAAAATTATATTATTATTATTATATTGGAATATTTTTAACTGTGTATATTATTTTAACTACTTATGTTTTACGTATATTTTTTTTTTTTTAGTAATTTATTTTTCTATTTTTTCAGGTATCTTGCTAAAGGCGTTGATTTAAATACGATAAGCGAAGACTTTTTAATAGGGCGCTCTACAGCTAGTGATATTATCAAGCAAACTTGTATACAACTTTGGAACGTACTTCAGCCACATGAAATTCAGATCCAAATGAATGTAACTGGAATACAAATGCCGAGGTTTTTTATAAAAAAACTAATTTCCCGATTAATTGCGTTGGAGCCGTCGATGGTAAACATCAGAATCAAATCACCTATATTTTAATTATAAAAAATTCTTGTCCATCGTACTGATGGCTGTGGCGGATGCAAACTGTTGTTTTACAACGATCAATGTTGGTGATTATGGAAAAGGATCAGATAACTCTGTTTTTAGAAAGTCTGAACTGGGTAAAAAATTTTACAGAAATGTATTAAATTTACCGGTAGACAGAAGTTTACCCAATTATATTGAGAACCCCCAACCTTATGTTTTTGTTGGAGATGAGGCGTTTGGTTTACATAATATATGAATATGATGCGTCCATATCAAAACAGAAACCTCGACAAAGACAAACGTATTTTTAATTATCGTCTTAGTAGAGCACATCGATGTGTGGAATGTGCGTTTGGCATATTGACAAATAAATGGAGGGTACTTCATTCACCAATATAAGTTAACCCTGACATTGCCATTCATATAGTTAAAACTACATGTATTTTGCACAATTTCGTGCAAAATACATGTAGTTTTAATGAAGAGTTGGGGCTAACTTTGACGACGAGTTTCTACAGTGTCAACTACGATCTACTCGACCAATTTCAACTAAAACGAGGCCATCGAATTCTGCGACAGCCATCAGAGATATTTTTAAAAATTACTTTGTCAGTGAAGTAGGAGCGATACCCTGGCAAGAGAGAATGAATTCAGTATTCTGATATTTTACTATCAATTAGTGCAGTTATAGGTTATAATAAGACAATGTGACATAAAATATTTTTTGGTAATAAATATTGAAATCGAAATTGTGTGCTTGAAATTGTGCAAAATTTTGGAAGCACCATCCAAATTTATATATTATATTCTTTGAAGAAAATAATGAAACAAGTATTTTTTCTTTTAATATCACCCAGTACTATAATATTAAGTTAAACCTATACAAAGTTATTCACCGACCGACTACCGATTGTTGTCACAATCACGCTACGCACGGTGCTGTAGCAGATGATTACACGACGACGAGTATTTCATTGATATATATAACAATGATTTTCATAAGTTGCAAATGACATTGGGACCCTTACTGGAAAAAATACCCACGGCAAACACTGTTGAATGATACCTCATTTTAAAGCCCGAGACGGGACGTCTACATGTACTGGTTTAAAGAGCAATACTGTGGGGTATGGGAATATGAAGCATTTTTAATTCAAAAAGTGACTCAAAAAATCAGTTCTATATTAAAGTAAAATAAATGTCATTACGGAAAGCTCATTGTTTCTTATTATAATAATAATTATAGTATACATAGTATACAGTACATTTACTCTCTTAACTATCTTTTTGTGTAAAGTCATGACAATAATCTCAATAACGATGCCTTCATCGTTTTTTTCTTTGATACCTACTATATCAAAGAAAAAATGTATCGTTTATATTCATAAATCTTTATTATTCATCGTAATCTATTATAACAACAGTATCTAGAAATGCAGCTGGTGCTAGGTTGACATCTTCGTGTCTCGCCCACGCTAGATAATATATCATGCTGGCAATGTGTGCACAATATCCACATGTGCGGCGGCCATGTATACAGGAGCAGTAATAGCCTTGTATCGCATCGCGTCCATTTAATGTAGGGTATGTATGTGCAGTACTGCCTCAGACGCACATGTCGTGATTGTATGAGATCTCTTATTAATGTTTTGTCGTCGATCAGTTCTGGGTTATCGACGATAAAACATGACGTTCAATAACATAAATGCCGTTGAATCTTAAAAGTTCATGGCAGTATGACCGGGCCAGCTTTAAGTGGTATATGCCCAGAGTTATTAGGAATAACTCGTCATACGCCAATCTAGAAAAGTCCACCAACTTTTGCCAAACATAGCGACGTACATTGCTTTAACACCTGAAATAAGAATAGACTTGCCGTTCCAAGATTTAGACTTCAAAAGACAGAAGGCTCTTTCTTAGGGAAAGGCATAGCACTGTTTAATAAAGTTCCACAAAGTATAGTAGATTTGCCTCATAATAAATTTAAAACGTACGTAAAAAATAAGCTCATGTCCAAAGGTTATTACAAGGTCAACGACTATTTAACCCTTAGTAGCCTGATTTACGCGAGTCTTCTTTTTTAAATATTACTGTATTTGCTTGAGGGTCTAGATGAAGGGAAAAATAGCTAAATAAATCACAATATTTATTTTACATATTTATTTAAAAAAAAAACAGGTATCAATTTTGATACTTCAGGCATTATGGCCATAAAGAAATCTTAAATGACCTATGCATGAAATAATGCGAAACATCGATTGTTTTTATTATCGCATAACGATACTTTGCATTTTTTACAGAACCAGGAGGTAAGTTTCCTACAATTACTAAATTTACATTTATTCCTAGACTCCATAAATATTTTTTCATGGCCAATACAATCGGAACGCACGTCAGTTGGGGGTAGTACTTGTGCACCTGTCCGGGGTTTTTTAGAGGGTACTGTATTGTCTTGTTGACTGTTGGTACTGGGTCTGCCCCTTTTATTTTTTGAGTGACTTTGATATCTACATAAAGTATCGGCAAGCTCAGTTCTAAAATCTGCTAACTTCATAATATTCTTCTGAAGTTTTCCTTTCCTTGTGTTTACCTTTTTGTACAGTACCCAAGCATTGATGACAGTCATGTCTAACAAGTGGTAGAAGAGCCTCGTTGTCCACTTTCTCGACTTTATGCGAATGCGATATCGACCAATGAAGCTATCCATCAAATCAACGCCGCCCATGTGTGCATTATATTCTTTTACAACCCGAGGACATGATATTTGAATATTGGCCTTTAGTTTTTTTTCGTAGCGGGTTATAGTATCCGCTGGTTCAGCGCCAACATACGTGGATAGTAATAATACCTGTTTGTTGTCTTTCCAACTTGTGGCCGACAATTCTAGGCCTTCGTGAGAGGCCACATTTTCGTGATATGTTCCTCTGGGTACGTTGGATTTCATAATCTCCCGTTTCTCCGGCAACTTGCACGACTTTCCAAGCCTGTTTCTCTGTACTGTTCCAAGACAATAAATACCTTCGTTGGTCAAGTAATGTACCAGAGGAATATTCGTATAAAAATTGTCAAAATAAATTATATGATTGACATGCCTTGGTACTGGTCGTAGCAATCGAATAACTGTATTCGACACAGCTCCGAGGTCTGGTTCGCCAGGTAAACGGTCCATGTCCTTAGCTCCCGAGTAAATCTCAAAACTGTAGGCATAACCAGACAGAGAGCATAACACGTATAATTTGAATCCCCACTTATGGGGCTTGTTGGGTAAATATTGTTTCATAAAATGTTTCATTTTTGTGGAACACATCTGCTCGTCTAGTGATAGACGATGCTCAAATGGTAAAGTAATAAATTTCTTGTTCAAATAGTCTATCACTGGTCTTACTTTATGCAGTCGGTCGTGCTGGGGGTGATCAATGGGCAAATGTTTAGAGTCGTCATTCATGTGAAAAATTTCTCTAATTTTATCAAATCTGTTGCGATTCATTGTTTGTACTATGGGTTCAAACTTTGTAATGTTTGACCAGTATGACCGGACACTAGGATAATGATATACACTAGTAAAAATAAGAATTCCAATAAATTTACGTAATTCTAAGACAGTTACAGGTTCTGTAAAGTTGGGATTCTTTTGGAAGGCATATTTATTTGACTCGTCCACTAGAAATCTCAAAATGTCTTCACCGAAAAAATAAGAAAAAAACTGAAATGGAGTGTCTAAGTTCATAATTTCTTGTGAATACTCAGTATTTCCAGCAAACTGGAAAGCATTTTGGACTAAATCCATATTTTTTACTCTCCACACTAAGTTTCTAGAGTTGAAAGGTGCAGTTTGCAGGTTGTTCTGGCTGCTGGTTGTAGGAGTTGGGTTTCGTTCAACAGTCTCTAAATTATGTTGCATGTCGGTATCTACGTTTGCTGCAGGCGGATCTGCATCCAAGTTTGGGTCAGTGGGAAAATTACCTACATCCTCTTCATCATCTAGCTCCATCAGACGATCTCTTTGGCTCGAATAATAGTCTATGTCATCTTCATTGTCGGTGGAATCGTCTTCCGAAATTTCACCATTTTCTAACCGCTTCAATATGTTCTCAATCTCTTCTGGCCGCATTTTGGATAAATTTCTATAATAAATAAAAACAAAAGTAATCCCCACACCAAGCTATGCAGAAAAAATATGAAACGAAAGTTCAAAAAGTTTTATAGCTAAAGAGTTAGTAGGTAGGTTTTATGTAGGGCGGAATGCCTGAAGTATCAATATTGATACCAAAAAAAAAGCACTAATTTCTTCAAGTAAAACATGCATTTGCTAAAAATAATTATATCATAGCGAAAATAATGTATTCACTTACCTCAAAAGTATTTATATTCTTCAGAAAAAGAAAATATATCAAATTTATATTCAACAAAACTTTTAGTAAAATGTGTTTACTTGTTCACTTTGCCGCGCAAGTAATATGTCACAGATAAAATAAAACAATAATGACATTTGTTTTTTTTAATTTCGTTGGATAGAATACTATACAACAGTAAAATACATACAGCCAACATATAAAAAAAACTAATAGTAATGTGAATATTCGGTTTAAAATATTAGTATCAAAATTGAAACTCTAGGTTATTAAGGGTTAATAGATCGCGATGCATGGAAGTAATATGTATCGTTTCAACATGACACTATTTATTACAGGTTGTGTCATACAACATAAGCATTGGTTAATTTTAAAACTAATTTATTACTGGTAGTTAGAGTATGAGAGTAATACATTTCTTGGGTGGTGGCATGTGGTGCGGGTCGTTACGTTCCATAAGATATGGTTGAGCCAAGCGATGGCTGTATCATGCGTCATACTCATGAACGGGTGCTGCCTTGGGAAATGGGTCTGCTTTTATCTTCAGTATTATTGACTAATACTAAACATACATCTTGTTGCTTTCTTAAATTTGTCGTTTATTCCCTGTATCTTATTGCAATGTTCAGGGATACTTGTTGTAATCAACGAAATAATGATATTATAACACTGTTAGTATTGTCATAACAAAATAATTTTGTTTTTTTTGTGGATTGTGTATGGTGACGACGTATTATATTGTAAATGTCGTTACTTCTGTTAAAGCTGACGAGTTTCTTGCGCCCATTCTTCTGGTCAGTTAAAAGACGTCCTGATTGGGTGGTAGGTAAAAATGTTGGACGATTCATAACTACTTATTTTTAAGTGCATTTGAATAAAGTTATATTCACATTTATTTTCATTTTCAACTCTGGATTATTAGCCACCATGCGTTCAAATCTCGCTCTTTGTCTGTTATATTATTATTTAAAACATACTGCCAAATAGTTTTCCACGTTAATTTTTTCTTGTATTATTTGTATGTACTCTAGCACCCGGTCATTATCTTCGTATGGTAACTGGTTGGCATTTATTAGAGCCGCACAGATTCTTAAATCAACCATCATGTTCTTTGCTGTGATATTAAAATAGTTTTGACGAAATATTTAAAAATCCCTTTAGATTCTGCCGTTTATTGCCTCTACCACCCAGCGGCATATTGTTATGAGACGGGATTTGTTTGCTTCTATTGTTGTTAATTGTTGCCCCTGTGTCCTTGTTGGAATGTGCGTGTGCGGAATAAATCCACATTCTTCTATAATGGGAATGGCATCTCTGAAGCCTCAGTCGAGTATAAAAACATCTCTTGGCATGAAAAACCACTCCAGGCCGTAATCCGATTCATTGCTTAGAGGGTTACGGAGAATCGTCGCGTCCGATGTGGTTGCTGCATAGGGCCCGAATACATCTATAATGTGGCCATCAGCACAAACTATCAAGAATGGCTCCAAAAGGTTTCGAAACTTATGAAGCCTGTAAGATTTTCTTTGAAAAAAAACATTTCATGCTTTTTTGTAAATATATGTACGTTCCATCGCATATTACAACAGCAATAAGATCATGGCCGAAAAAAGTGTTTTGTATTGT
This sequence comes from Calamotropha paludella, assembly GCA_927399485.1. Lineage (NCBI taxonomy): Eukaryota > Metazoa > Arthropoda > Insecta > Lepidoptera > Crambidae > Calamotropha > Calamotropha paludella. The sequence goes on from OV656822.1 coordinate 5,180,309, forward strand.
CAGGTTTCTTGCTATAACATCATTTCTCGTCTGGTGATCTATACCAAGGTGTAGAGGGACATAGTCAGCCGATAAACAATTCCTCGCCAACTTGAGTTTTTTTTCCAAAGCCCTTCTTGACATCTTAAATAACGTAGCCCACCGTTGATTTGGCTCTCCTGTTCTTACTTTACAAAGGAATATTCCCAGAACCGTGGCCGGAGTTCGTGATCTCGTTAATGATGTCCAAAAGCTAGAGTAATCCCTGGCAGATATTATAGTACTAATATGTCCGTTTCGCAATCCGTTGGAGAAAGTCGTGATTGCTAATTTTTCGTTTAAGGGTATTAAAATATCACATTTATTTGAATCTCCAAAAAAAATAAAATCTTTCGCTTGATTGCGAAATTGTCAGTTCAACAAATAAATTTTCAATTTCCTTACCGAAAACCTGGATAGACCTTTTGTTCTGCGTTGTTCGAAGCAATTGCTGCTGGATCGCTGTAAAAGATTTTTTAACAAGCAAATGAGTTTTCATCTCGCTTACAAGTTCCTTAATGGTGCCATAGCTCTGCGAAAGTCTAAGTTTTGCAGCCTCTGATAACCTGGTTTTTAGTACAAATGTTATTAACATTTTCTAAGAATTTTCCTCTAAAAGCGCTTCGTACATCTCAATGGAAGATATCAGTTGTTTTGTGACTTCTTCGCACAGCCGTTTTTAAGTCAAACTTTTCCATTTTCTCGGTGTCACTCAAAGAACTGTAACTATCAGAATCGGAAGTTGCTTCCGTACAATTAAAATAAAGGCTTGCTCAAATAAAGGCTTAATGCTATCATAATGTTGAGAAATTAATGACAACTCCTCAGGTTGTATATACGAGGGCCATTCAGAAACTAACCTCCGATTGGTCACAGTGCGGGTAGTGGGGGGAGTAGCGCGCCATCTGTGCATTCACGCGCTCAGCAGGTCAGTCGGCATCAAGCCGTAGTCGAGTGAACATCGTACCTGCGCTAGTTTAGTTTTTGTGGCAGTTTGAAATGTGTGCTGCAATAGAAAATCCCGCCAAATGTGAAGTGCGTGCTGTTATAAGGTTTTTTACAGCCAAAGGATACTCTGCAGCAGCTATTCATCGTGAGCTTTGTGCCGTGTACGGACCAAAAGTTATGAGTGAAGGAGTTGTCCGTGAATGGGTACGTTTATTTAAAAGCCCGTCCTCACTCTGCTCGTAGAACAACAGCCCTTCTTGAGTCCTTCAAGTGGGACGTTTTCAACCATCCACCTTACAGCCCAGATCTGGCGCCAAGCGATTATCACCTCTTCATGCATATGAAGAAATGGCTCGGGTCCCAGCGGTTTGATGACGACGAAGAGCTCAAAGATGCGGTCACAGGCTGGCTCAAGGCACAAGCGGGTGATTTTTATGCAGAAGGAATTTCAAAGCTTGTAAAGAGATATGATAAGTGCCTCAATCGTTATGGAGACTATGTCGAAAAATAGTGCAAAGATGTAGTTGTAAGATGTATATATTAAAATATTTTTACTTAACTTGGTGTATTTTTTTCAATCAACCGGAGGTTAGTTTCTGAACGGCCCTCGTACACTGGACAGCAAATAAACCGGGCCACCCGCTACTTTTGAACTCTAGTTAGATTTTCTCAAAAAGTATAATACTTACAACCGTCAAAGTTATACCTATAGAAAGTGCGTTTCATGACGATTATAATTAATGGAAACACATTATGATTTATCAATCAATTAAGTGTTTATTAAGAATTTTACAAAGATGAGTCGTTTCCAGTCGCGCAAGTCGTTTGTTATCACCAAGTAAAAAACAAATTAAAGCCGGAAACAAAGAAAAAAATTGAAAAAAAAGTTTATGATTAGTATTCAGTGTTCCCTCCTCTTGCTCTGATAACTGATAGCATCCTCGTATTCATAGATCTCACAAGCCTGACGATGAAATCTTGGGGAATTGCATTCCTCTACAATTGCGATTCGCAACTCTGGAAGCCTTGTTGGAGCAGGTACCCGGGCTCGAACCCGACGTTTCAGCTCATCCCATAAGTGTTCTATAGGGTTCAAGTCCGGGATTCGAGCTGGCCAGTCCATCGTACGGATGCCAACGTCGCGTAGATATTGGGTCACCGCATGAGCAACGTGAGGCCGTGCATTATCATGCATCAACTGCATATCCTGCCCGATATATCCTGCGTAAGGTACCACATGATCTGCGAGGATTTCAGAAATGTAGCGATGACAAGTCAATCCACGTGTACGGCCCGTCGGTTCAATGAAAACTAAAGCTGTATGTGCAGTTAATGAGATGCCGCCCCACACCATTACAGATCCTCCTCCATAAGCAACAGTTTCTTCGATGCAACACTGAGAATAACGTTCTCCAGGGCGACGATATACTCTCTGTCGTCGATCACTTCCATGTAGACTCACTCTTGTCTCATCAGTGAAGAGTACTTTACTCCACTGCTCCAACGTCCAATCTCTATGCTCTTGAGCAAATTCAAGTCGTGCTCGACGGTGGGCTACCGTTAATGCTGGGCCTGTTGCCGCTTTTTTTGGAGTCAGGTCCCGTTCAGCAAGTCTCCTTCTAACAGTATCTGAACTTATGACCACTTGGCGATCATCACGCAGACTTTGTTGGACTTGAACTGCGTTGAGTCGACGATTTCGCAGAACAGTAAGTTGGATATAACGATCATCTGCTGCTGATGTAGCCCTAGGTCTGCCCGTACCTGGACGGCGATCAAATGCTCCAGTCTCCAAGTATCGTCTGTAAACTCGTTGCACTGAAGATCTGCTAATTCGTAGTCTTCGAGCGACCTCACGTTGTCCGTGGCCTGCTTGAAGTAATGCTACAGCTTGAGCGGCTTCCTGAGGAGTTGTATCCATTATTAACTCAAAAAAGTAACAAAAATACACGCGTCTATGCAAATGATGGAAAACATTTAAAGAAATGATAAGTAATATCGGACTACCCTCACTGTAGAAGAAAGAACGCTGAGCGCGAATTCTAGCCAAAACAGAGCAAATCGTAAGCATTGTGTTTGTTGCTTGATTGCAATGTAAGATGACGGTACTTTAGATTAAATTTTTGTCATATTGATCGTCATGAAACGCACTTTCTATAGATATGACTTTGGCAGTTGTAAGTTTTATACTTTTTGCGAAAATCGGATTAGAGTTCAAAAGTAGCGGGTGGCCCGGTTTATTTGCTGTCCAGTGTATATTTCTGTTTCTCTAAATTAATTTCATTTAATTCTATCTCAAAGTTACATAAGGTGTGATTGGCTTAAGCAAACTATTTGAACAAATATCAGAATTTCGCCTTTTTTAAGTCCTATCTTAGTCTAGTAAATATGTCTTAATTTTAATAAGTTCGTCATAGTAAGCTTGTAGTCGAGATGCCGTATAAGTATTATGCTTAATACACTTTACACGTTTTTATCAGTAAATATTAAATTAACTCTTGTATAAAAATATTAATTAATTAGGTATAACATGAAGAATAAATGCGATTAATATAAATGGTTAAATGCTTAAAATACACTTTAGGTAGGCATATAGTATTTTACCGAAGGACAATTGAATAGTAATAATAAAAAAGGCATACGCGTATCACTCGTAGGGTTGGCACTTTCATCACTAAACACTTAACTTTAGGGACGTGGATGGATGGGTGGATGGTTATCGCCTCATCTCACCGCCGAATCATCTCGTGGCACAGCCCGTGGTAGCTCACGACGTAGAAACCAGCTCGAAGATCGTTGCAATTGGTGTTCCGTGATCTCCCGTCTAATCCATTTATGATGACAACTCTTGTAAATGCGATATGCGACGAAACCTCCCGCAATCAAAAAGACAAAGCAAATAATCTCCAGAGTAAAAGAAATTTTATCCGCGTTCTTGGACAGTTGCTCCAGCATCACATCGCTAGCTCCCGCATTTTGCGCGATAAGCACCTCCTTATGTTCCGTGGAATATTGTTTTCCCATTTTGAAATAATAATTGTCGCGAACACACTTGTATTAACACCAGCACAGTTTGTAAGGAACTCATTGTCAATTTTGTTCGAATATTCGTGCTAGTTTACACTAACCGCACCATATACGTAGTCGCGCGCGCTCCTAGTCTCCGATGGCAAGGGTCGCCATGAAGAGATGTGGGGTCGTTAGGAATAAAGACAACCGACTAGGTTAACGTACTCATTTATTCTGCCTCTTGGGATACACATTCGATGAATATATATATGAAGATGAACTTATAGATATATATAATATGAACTTATATCTATACTACAATATAGAAGCTTTATTAAATCAAGTAGGGTGTCGATTGGTGAGACCCCCAAGTGTTGGAAGTGGTACCAAATTATCGAAAACAGAAGTCAAGCTGACCAAACAAATAGCAAAGTTACGTATCCACATCGAGAGAGTCATACGTCGGTTAAGAAAATTTGAAATGTTAAACTACATTCTTGTGTAAACAGTCAATTAAATGGCAGACTTGACGATGTGATAGTTATAGCATGTGGACTAATAAATTTACAAAATTCTCTTATTAGGAAATAAAAGTTATATTAAAAGATTGTGTTTTATTATGGTACATGTGTTATGAAGTGTTTTAGTCATAATATTATATCTACATAGTATAATCTTATTAACTAGATTTGTATCTTTGTGCAACTCTAATAAGCAATGGGTATATATTAGTTTTCCAAAAACTTATTAAAGTACTCAACATAATGACTCAGCATAATGATGGTCAAAACTTAGATTAATAATTTCAATTACATATTTTTTTTTCAAAATCCCATTGTGCTTCACAAAAATAACATTTTTTTATTCCTGTTACATACATTTGTACTTGAACTTGAGCATAACACTTTTTAGATAGTAAAACATTTTTTACATAGTTTTTGTAAGTTTCTTCACTTATGAGACATTTAATTTCAATAATAATTTTTTGTTAATAAATGCCATCTGAAGAACCAGCAATTATAGGTTCATCTTTGGAAATGAAAAGGCCGCATTTACTTAATTCTTTCTCAAAAAATTTCTGCATAATAGGAATTTTTTTTTCTTCCAAACTACAACCTCTTTTCATGGCAGCTGTCTCGGCACCCTACCACCCATTATTGTAGCAACCAATGAACCTTCAGCTGTCTTGCATCTACTTACTTTATATGCTTTTGAGGCTGTTATACGGGCATATCTTAGCTCATACCACAGTCTGTTCTTATTTTGGTTTCTTGTGTTTAATTCCATTTTTTTATTAGGTCATCGGAGAGAAATTGAATCTTTTTTTATAAAAGATTCACTGCATGGCTCTCTATATTTTAAAACAAGTTGATGCAAGGAAAAGTGTAAAACATCATTGACAGAGTAGTCAGTTTGGTACCTTACAACCTCACAGTTTGTTAATTTTCTTTTTCTTGCTTCTTGTAAAAATTTCAGTAACACATTACAGCCACATGTTAGCACATTACCAGAATGTTTTTCTTTGGCTAATTCAGATGCTAAAAAATATTTTAATGAAGTGCCAATTTTGATAACTTTGACTTTTCCCAATGGCAAGCAACTTGTGTACAAGATGGTTCCTCGCTCCTCCTATGCAACCACCCATCCGCTGATGCAGCTCAATCATGACACTGCGCACTTTGAACTACGTTATCACGTTCTTCGATGACCACAGTAACTGCATATGGCTTCCCTTGAACTTTGTGTTCAGGACTGACACGGCATTTAACAGTGCACAAAGTGCCTTCCCGTTTCATGCCCTTCAAGCCACATGTCTCATGTGCCCATTTTTTACAAATAGCACACAATAGCCGGTCAACATTGCTGCATAAATAAGTCCCTTTACAAAGAGTGCAATAGTCATCATTTTTACTGTTTTTTTTGCGGTACTTCGAACCTGGCGTTTACCCTTAGCCTTAGGTGCAGATGTAGATGGAATATTATTTGTAGAACTATTAGAATTATCTGATTCTCGGAGTAAAAAATCTGAATCTGACGACTCTGAAGACGACTTTACGAGCTTTTTAATGTTTTTAGATGTTTTCATCTTGACAATCTTTTTATTTACTATCTTCTTAGCTGATTGTTTTTCCCCTGAATGCATTCTTCTCAGGCGTGTCAGTTATAATCGTGCTCTTCATTTTTCTTGATCGGTTTTGAGTTTTCATATCGGAACAGCCAGTCCTCGTAGTCTTCATTAAAATCGCCGAGAACCACTAGTTGAGCGGTCGTGTACTACTGTAGCACGTCTGCCTTCTCAATAAGAAAGTTGGCGAGCCTAATGGTCTCCGCACGAAATTATTTCTAACCGTTATCCCTCTTATTATAAACAAGAGCTTCGTTTTGTGTATTTTGTACATTTATAGATTGTTCCTCATCAACCCCTACTTCGGGCTCTGTCATACCAGCCTGAACACACATGTTGTGAAGTACAGTGCAGGCATTGACAATTCATCCCGCTTTTACTGGGGTATATTCCAGAACTCTATGCTCATGTAAACATCGAAAGTGAGCTTTCAATACTCCAAAGCAGTGTTTTTCAACCTGTGGGTCGCGACCCCCTGGGGGGTCGCGAAGCTTCTGTAGGGGGGTCGCCAGAGTTCAAAAAAATTTGGTACTTTAGTAAAAAAAATCAATATAGACAATTAATATTTATTTATGTAGTAAGTCTCTTAAAATTACTCCAATTCAAAATTTTCGTACTGTAAGATAACTTTCAACAAAAGGATAATTACTCATAAACATTTTAGGTAATATGTTATGAACAAAAAATAAAATCCTAACCTAAGACGCGCGTTAATGCGAAGGTTGAGCCTGTTTTTTATTAATTAATTTATCCCATCGTGGATCTGTTTTTGCGACACATAGAATTAAATCGTTTTCCAAATTTAAGCGATTTCTTTGCTTACTTTTTATCTGGGCCATCGATGAAAATGTTAACTCGCATAAATACGAGGTGGCAAATGGAATCAAACACTTCAAAGCCTCAGTTGTCAATTCCGGGTATTCTGTTTTTCTCATTAACCAAAAGGTATCCAAATTGGAAGACTTGAATTCCAGATGTAACATCCCATCCGCAGATATTTCTAATAGATTCTCTTTAAGCTTATTTGGTAAATTAGCCTCAATTATAGCAGCATTTAAAAATGGATTTAAGATCCACCTCTGCCCAATGTTCTCCGATATCTCTTGCTCTGAGAAGTAATGACACATTTCTTCTTTCAAATTTTCTAACACCATTTTCATGCCAGGTATATATGCCTTGATGTTCACCTCACAACCGACTTCTTCAGTAAAAGATTGTGTCGACGAAAAAGCATCAAAGTTATTTTGGTTCAAAGACGACGACCACAAGTCAATTTTTTTTGTAAAGCCATGTATTTTATCTTTTGCAGTGATGACATTTTCATTTCGCCCTTGAAGACTTTTATTCAAGATATTTAAATGCTCAAATAAGTCAGAAAGAAAAGCTAATTTCAAAAGAAATTCCGGGTCGCAAATGAATTCAGAGTATTCTGACTTGACCTGCTGTAAATATATTAAAAGTTCAGCACGAAGTTCCATAACTCTGGCCAGTACTTTACCTTTTGACAACCACCTAACCTCTGTATGGTAAAGTAAATTTTGGTGGAGTGCCCCCATATCTTCACAAATAATCCGAAACAATCGTGTCTGCAACGCTTTTCCTTTAATAGAATTTACAATCTTTATAACAATATTTAGAACTTGGCTGTATTCCTGTGGGCAGGCTTTGGCCGCAAGAGCTTGGCGGTGAAGAAAGCAATGCATCCAACAAGCGTTTGGCATCTGTTCTTTCAGCCTAGCAATAAATCCACTCTTCGCACCAGTCATCGCTTTTGCTCCGTCGCTGCAAATAGCAATGCATTTATTTGCCCAATCGATATTCATATCTTGCGTAGCTTCAAGGAACATCTTATGCAAACACTGACCTGTAGTATTGGTGGGAAGAGGTTTGCAAAATAGTATTTCTTCTATTAATTTATCGCCGGATTCAAAACGCACAAAAGCTACAAACTGCGCACAACCCGCAATGTCCGTGGATTCGTCAAATTGCAAAGATACAAAAGTACTTTCCTTTATTTTTTCTATGACTTGATCACGAACATCATTGGCCATATCGCTTATCCTGCGTTGAACGGTATTATCAGAAAGAGGTATACTTTTGATTTTTTCAACCTCTGGTTTCCCGAACATAATATCTGCTATATCTAATATAGCTGGTAAAATCAAATTTTCGGCAATAGTGTGAGGTTTTCCTGCTTTAGCCACACGAAAAGCTACTCGATAACTAGCAAGTAACGCTTTCTCATTTAGGTTGGACATTTGTACTATACCAGTTTTTTGATGTTGAAGAGCTTGTAATTTTCTTTCAAAAAATTCCACGGGCTTATTTTTTTCATTTGGGTGTTTCGTGTTCAGGTGGCGTGTTAACTTCGATGGCTTCATGCTTTCTCTTGATAAAGTTTCAAAGCAAATAACGCACTGTGGTTTATTGTCAATAACAGTAAACCCGAATTTCAAATAATTTTCGTCATAAAGACGTTTTTTCTTTATTTTACTTCCACTACTATCACCAGAAGTTGACGGTTCTGTTGATCTTTTCAAGAATTTATCCATTTTAAACTATGACATATCACTACAAATTCGTAATTATTACAACAAGTTAAAAACAATTTCTAACGGTCGAAACAATTGATTGTTGACGTGAACTGAGTGAGTATCGCTTCGCTTCGTCCCGCACCCCTCCCCCACACCGTTCTTTATGCTCCGCTCACTCGTTCACTCGCTAGTCACCACACCACAGTCGCCGGGCGGCGGGCGTCGGCATTAGTCGTGCCGTGCTCGCGTACCGTAGGGCGACGTATCCGATGTATATAATTGTAGAATAATGTGTTTTTATATCCGATAAGTATGTACGTATATCTGAAACCTAATCATGGAGACCATAAATACGTTGTATGGAATGAATATTGGTAATACTGTAACTGTAACATACACATACATACATGAAAAAAAAAAAACCGAAGCGTCAAGGGGGTCGCGAAATATTTTTTTACACCAGGGGGGTCGCATCATGAAAAAGGTTGAAAAACACTGCTCCAAAGCATCTCTCGTTACAGTTTCCGGATCGAATGTGCAGTGTGACTTTCCGGACTATTTGGCTCGACATTTAAAACTGGAGTTAAAAGCCATGACTCCTACGGTTATCCAAAATCCCCTGAAAGAGTTATGTATGTTTATATTTTTTTATAATTAAACGTCATTGTTACAGGTATTGCTTTCACAAGCTTGTACATGTATTGTGAGGCGATGTGTAACATCTAAGGATGTAGCTCACCAAAAGACCAACAGGATAAATCCTCTAGCTGGACCATTTTCTCCCTTACCAAGTTGTTTCTTCAAATAAAAGCATTATGTGTGCTAGATATTTTGCTTATATGTTTCAAATTAGCAATTAATTATCGCACACCTGAAAAATACGTTTATACTTTTCTGATACAGTACGAAAATATTACTATTTACACATTTTTCTGAAATTATATGATAATTTTACCATTTGAACATTTAATGAACGTTGACACTTTATATTCAAATATAGATCCTCATGCTTCACAGCTTTCTTAATGAATATTTGGGTACCATCCACATATCCCATAACACCAGAGTCTCCAAACCTACTACAGTTTCTTAAAAATACTATATGTTAAGTCTGTTGCTTTATCATATTATATACTTACCAAAATAATATTATTTGTGATTGTAATTTAATTAAAATACTATTTAAGGTAAACCTATGTTTTATTATTAATATAAAACACATTATTGTTGTTATATCACTTTACATTAAGGAGTGGTGTTTTCTCATAACATATTTAGAAAATAAATAAAAAAACATCTTTTTATCAAAATATGACCTACTAACTAATGAAATAGAAATATTTTTATAATACAATTAATATAATATAATACAATCATTGATTGAAATTCATCATTGATTCATCATTTAAAGGCATGCGTAAAAATTCGTTATGACCTCTGTCAATAGTAAATGCTGTTTTTTATATAATCCAGGTGCATTTCTATTTGATGGTAACCTGATGCTAAATCTAATGTAAAATATTGTGCGCGGCCTAGTTTGTGTAGGATGTAGTCTATGTTTGGTAATGTGTTTTTATCTTCGATTGTCACCTTATTAAGTCGTCTGGAATGAATTACAAGACGCCACTTCTGTTCGCCAGAAGCGTCTGTTTTGAACTATGTGAACTGGACATGACGGTGGACTGGACATTACTAGGTTTTATAATGATTTGTTTTAATTATTTCTGTACTTGATTTTTTACTTCTTGCTTTTGTTTTGGAGCGTGTCTATAATTGCGCATGAAAATTGGTTTTGTGTCTGTTAGACGTAAAATATGTTTAGTTTTATGCGAAAAGTCAAAGGGACTTCCTCACTATGAAAAATTTATCTATAATTATAACATAATTTTCTGATCTCTCGTTTTTCTTTTAGGTTGATGTGATCAGTTCTTAATCGATTTAAGTTATCTTTCAACTTATTATCTGTGTTCCTGTCTACTTTTGTATAGTTTATGTATGTTGTCTCAGGCAAGTAAGCATTATTTTCTTCATTTATTCTTTATAAGTTAATGTGACAACTGTTTTTGAGTTTTATCACCTTATCTGATTTATTTATCACTGATGTTAATACATTTGTGTCATTTTCAAATTAAATGTACGCCACAAAATCGTCAGGAAATTGTTTCGTTAGGAAATGTCAGGAAATTGTAAAAGTAAGGCCGCATTCAGATAAGTCTATTTTTTAGTGGTCGACCACTTACATTAAATCTACATATAAAAGAAAAACGAAAATGAATCATTCAGTGTTTTATTGCATGAAAAGTTAGTTAGTTAGTTGTTAGCTGTTACTCTTTACAAACAAATATAAATGATAGGCTAACGCGATTTAGCAGAAAAAATTTTGTTAAAAATATAACGCATCTTCGTTACCTAATACAAACTCTTGAGATTTGTTGGGCACTTGTAACAAATTAACTTGTTTTACAATACAGTCTCGTGGTACTGTATCGACGTCTTTGGTAATTTTTGACATTGTAAATTTCAAAGTACCTTTTTGAAGGACAGTTTTGAAGTAATTTGTCTTATAACTTTTATAAGTGTTATCAATGTGTTCAATTACACCGATATAATACTTCCAGGTTTTTTTTTATGTTGTATCTTGTAACTGAACTCCCACTACAACTCATACTAAACCTACCAAGATAAGCAAGCTATTTTGATAACTTTTCTGAACCAGTGTATAAATAGTTAAGATTTCCCTAAGTTATTACATTCCTAAGGCCAATGTCGTCTAATACCCACGTTGTGTAGCAGCAACCCAGATCCTTTTAGAATAGAAGAGTGAAATTACAGCATCGTAAGAGAAATTATAGAACGGAATTAGAATATCGTTTAAAAGTAATTGTTCCTGACTAAAATTATGAATTTAAAGCTTTTTTGGATGGAAATAAATATAAAAATTAAGGAAGGAATGGAGCTCCCTCCTCGCTCCAACCCAGTGAGTGTCTTCCGCTAGATTACACCCCCCTCTTCCAAAAAACCCAACGGAAGTTCCTTAAAGAAAGAATATGAAGTTATAGCCCGTCGACGCCATGCCATGAACTATGAATGTGGTGTGAATTTAAACCAAAACTACGGAAGATAACAATCGACCAAAGCTTATTGACTTCTAACAATTCAGAAGAGAATCAGTATAATCCAAAAGATAACATAGGATCCACTTGGGAGACTTGGTTGTGAGGCAAGCCTGCGCTGTCGCACTTATTGCGTAGAACTACGACCCACTTCTGGCCGAGTCCATTCCAACACAAAGCAGCGCCTTGGATTGGAATTACAATAAATCCCCGTCCATCCTAAACCATCTGACCTAGTCTGGACGATAATGATCCTAACAACGTCTTTGTCTCACCAACAAGCCCAATACAATTCTCACCCCCGCAGGTTTGGAGCATGTTAAGACTGCGCTCCGCTTGGACCGTACAGCCCATCCAACCGAACGCGGCCTAGTGTGCGATAATAATCTCAGCTGCGTGAAGAGTATTGGGTTTATTTCGGTTCACAAAAGTCACTATTGGACTTATTTAACCTATGCCCGAACTAAACCCAAGTGTACATTCCTGACATAACGTCCCAAGCTACATTCATACCCTTAAGATATACATAATATAAAAGAATATAACAAATGAGTTCATTGGAAATAAACATAAAGGAATAAGTAAAGTGTCTATATAGTTATAGGATTTAGTTTCCCTTTTTTATAATTAAGGAAAGGTTAAGTACGTTATAATTTAAGTAGAATTAAGTGAGGTTCCGTAAAGTTCAAATAAAAGTATGAATTTAAATTATAGATGTTTAGATAGTAAGAAATCAATTTACCGAATTTAATTTCACTTTGTTTCAATGTTAAATTATTAAGATTATTTATCTTTCTTAAATGTTACAATATTTTGTTGTTCTATTTTGTTAAATTTTATAGTTTTATTCCTACTATTAAGAGACTAAAATTAAAAGTACGAACGTACAAATTAATGAACCGAATCCTACACTATAGTTAAATATCCGAAAAATACACGTAATTGCAACCTCACCGTTCTAACTAGTTGTGAACTCTATTGATATAAACTCTTATGGCACCGACATCTATGTGCGAAAGAACTTCAATTAGTTATGATTTGTGGATTAATTCGTAAAAACGCAACATAATTAAAAATAACGAACCAAGAAAACGAAAAAGACACAGAAACACAGAAAATAAAATCAAAAGAATTAACACAGATATACATGGGACAACAAAATTAAATATAAAAATAAAATTTAATTTAATACTATCGATGTCATTCCACATTGGATGATTTATCATTCAATTATTTCACAAATGTTTCAAAACTGAATGTTTCAAAACAAAATCACCCAATGTTGAAATGACCTGACTTGCTTGGTTCTAAATATTTTCGAATAATCAAAATTTTTAATTTAATAACCAATTTAACAATAAGACTACAATTCAGACCAAGCCAGTCTAAGTAAAAGACACATACCAACGCAGTCTTCTCGATCTTGGGTCTCTAGCTATTTCTGAAATAAATACTAAAAAGCACCCCCAATTTAACTACCTAACGAAACGTAAGCATAGAGACCCCAGACCTTTCAGGATCAACAGGTACATTTCCTTGTTCTGTAAGAAGCACAATTATTTCCTATCTCCCTCCCTAACATGATCGAATAATTTTACTTATAAACTAAATTTAATCGCGAAATGGTGTGGAGTGGTTTAAGGATTACTGGATCACTAGTGGTTGGTGCTTACTAACTACAAATCTTAAATCTTATTCTAATTAATGTGATACTTAAAACTACACGAAGAGCTGAAATAAAATAAAATTAGCTTATATCTACACCAACCTCCCCAGCACGCTAACCCAACCACGATTGATTTGTCTTTTTTTGTCCATACCATTTTCAGACACAATTAAAAGGACTGTTTAAGCCGCTAAAGACGGTATATACGTATATATTTTATAATAAACTATCCCTCATTTTCCCTCGAGTTTTGCCTTTTGCTAAACTAAAACAGCCACCTTTACATGTGTTTTTGTAGTTTCGAGCAAAGCTTTATATATTAAATAAATAAAGTACAAAGAAGTTCGCGATCTGTACTTTCTGAACCAACAAAACAAAATAAACTAAAATAGGCTTCCACACAAAAAATGACCTTGTGAAGCAAGTGCCATCTTTCTTGCAAGGATAGTATTATCAAATTAATTAATAATCCTGTCCCTGTTAGCCTATAATTACCTTTTAGTAACTTGCAATGTTTTTTTTTTATTTATTATTTTAATAATCTACTCTTCAAGTACAGTACCTAAATTTGAGAAACCCCACTTATTTCCAAAATAATACTCATCTCATTTATCATAAATGTGTGTGTTTTGTTTTCGGCAAAAAAAAAACTAAGAGGTTAAAACCTCAGCTATTTGGATAAATTCTCCTAACACTTAAAACTAAAATCTTGAGATTACTCTACAATTTCATCTCGAAACTATTGAAAAAATCCAAATGCTTCAAAATCTAGTGTCATGTATGTGTAAAATACCCCGATATATATATATATATATATATATATATATATATATATATATATATATATATATATATATATATATATATATATATATTAAAACTTATTTTCTAAAATTTAATGGCCTCTCTTTTGATAATAATATAATGATTTACTCTTTCCTCTTTCGAGTAATAAACCATTAATTTTCCCTATCTTTATTATTTGCATTCATCTAAAGGTTGGTCTACTATTCTTACACTAAATTTACTTATTCTAAGTTTACAACCTTATTTAATCATCTTTTCCTACGGGCATCGAACCGTAGGTTGTTTGAAAGATTTTGCAAAATAATTTTGCTGACCAACCGATTTCCCATCACCCTTATGTCTACCCAGTGTGATAAATGAGTACTATTTTGGAATAACACAACATAACAAACAAATTTAATTGAAAATACAGAAAAATTTAAATTTATTGTTATGGATTCGTCCTCTCCAAATTAAGTTGAGATTCGTAACCAATTTACAATAGACCAATCCCTAACAACCCTGTGCAGGAGAAAAACAAAATTATAAAAATGGAAAATAAATAATTAAGACATACTGAAACGGCCAGCCCGCCCGCCTGCTTTCTCACTACCACTTCACTCCACGATTTTTGCACGACTGACCCCCCTCCCCTGTCTTCCGGTCTTTTTATAGGTTCGTCACCATAGGTACTCATCCACAACCATCAATACGCGGCAAACAATTATTTATCTAAAATCTTGTTAAAATCTTGTCAATACGGTAAAAATTTGGAACTCTTACGCACTAGACTCAACAATTATTCGAAACCGAGGATTTTGACCGCTACGAAGAATGAAATAAGACACATTTTACTTGACCTATAAAACTAGCACGTCGAGACTTGCGAGGCCTCTTGTTTTTTATTTTTATTATAAGCTTTGTAAACCTAACGCTGAGAAATTAGAGTTTGTCGATCTGTTTCGGTTAAATATTATTTTTTTCTTAACTATACTTATGAGCTAAGCTTGATCGTTACAATCTGACTAAAACTGTGTCATTTATTTTCCATTCGTTCGATTCGCATTTGTCCTCCTATAATTCACTTTTATTTCCAGTTTCAGATTCAGTTTCAACTTTTTCGTCAGGTTTTTTAACAATATTTTGTATTTTTTCATTCAATATCATCTGTACTTCTACATTTTCCTTTATGTCTTCTTTTGTTTTATTTTCTGTCAACTGTGTATCTAGAGTTGCTTTTTGTATGTCATTAGTTTTTACTTCCATCTCTTTTACATTTCTGTCTATCATTTGCTCTTCCTTCTTCGTAAATTTGTCGTCTTGAATTTTTTCTTGACTATCAGTTTCAGGTTCAGTTTCAACATTTTCGACGCGTACTATTTGCATGTTCCCTGTTTTTTCATTTAGTATCATCTTGACTTCTAGTTCAGATAATGAAAGCTATATCACGTCCTGTTCACCCAATCGTGAAAAATCTTGCACATCATTGGCTTCCAATCACTGGAAATCGGCTCTTCTGTTATTTAATCGTTTTTGTTCTACATAATTGTACAACAAGTCCGGGGTTCGTATTTTTTCAGATATTCTTTGTAGAAAAGCGCCTGCGTACTGACTATCAGCGATGGGCACGTGGAAGTGATTTGTTATTGCTGCTGCATCATAAAGTCCATAATCATATTAGGCATTGTATTATTAAAATATCTTTGCCGCAATAGTTTAAAATCTCTTTTAAACCGTCCGTTAACCACTTCAACTACCCATTGGCATATAATAACCAGTCGGGAATCGTTCGCTTGAGAAGTAGTAAGCTGCGTCTGATCCGGTTCTTTCATTGGAGGAACGTGGTATTCGTAGCTACATGCTTCAATATCTCCCAAACTGTCTCTAAACCCACGGTCTAAATTAAATACATCATTGGGATGAAGCAATATGTGCAAGGAGTTTTCCTCGTCATTCATCAAATCCTCATAATCTGGGCATCAGTTTTAGTTGCAGCGTATGGTCCTTTAACAAGTTTTGAAACTTGTGCAAGCTGTAAGATTCCCTTTTAAACAAAAAGTTGGAGCTCTTATGAATATAAATATACGTGCCATCGCAAACAATAATAAAACAAAGTTTTGTCAGTAAAATACCCAAATGGTTCTGGGATCTGCACTTGCATTTCTCAATGAAGGGGTTTACTCTAAAATAGTGTTAAATTATTCCGTAGTACGTCCAGTCCAAAAATGCATTTCTTCTTCATTCATTCCTCCTAGCTCACTAAAACGCAATCTGGGTGCGTTCAAGGCATTTCTCAGTAGGTCACAAAGGTCACTGAAGAGGGCAGCTGTAAAGTTATGGGATACGTTGCATGCTTGTGGTAATTCATCCCAATAATTTCCATTTAGGTGATCTCAGCATACTCTGGCAGCGTCGGGATGGTAAATTTTATGTTAAAAAAAACATAGATTTTAACAATGTTTGGGATTCGATAGCGGGTGCTATTATTGCAGCCAAGAAAAATACAACGCTCAACAATCTCATATATTCAGGCACGTGTAGCACTTCTAGTTGCGGTTCTGCTTGTCCTTAGGGGTCTGGTTGTTCTTGCAGGTCTGGTTGTTCTTGCGGCTCTCCCAGCAATATCATACCCTTCGAATATCATCGAACACGACCTGAAAATCGGTAATAATAGTTTAAAAAAAATAATTTAATACAAAACACAAAAGCTAACCTGAGGTATTAAAAAATACGAATAAATGAACAAGTAAAAAACTGCCTTGTATCGAGATAATTGTTTGACTAATTGTTATGTAAAAGTACATTAAAACATACTTTCGTTTAAATGTATGTGTTTATGTTATAGTGGTGGGTAAAATAAACTGTCTATTCCACTATTTTTATATTTGTATATGTGTAAATTCGTAGGAAAATAAATAGTGAGACTTACGTTATCATTTAAGTATAATATTCCACACACACAGTTTACACAAACAAAGCACAGAAGGAGAGAAGAATTCACAGCACCAGCGATATAAAGATAGTTGGAGATAGAAAAATAGAAATAAGGCACAATTATAATAATGAAGCAGAAAATAGAACAATAATAATTAAAGCGGTGGTATGTTGAGATGCGCACAATAACAACAAGCAAGCGTTCCGCGTCGTGGTATGGTCTCGACTGGCCTACGTGCGCGAACGCATCTAGCTGCTCCCGGCTGAGGTAAATATTAGCAGCCGAGAACAAAAGAACCTGTTTCGTATGTGCGTTGACAATGGCGGGATCCATGTCCAATCTGGTATACTAGTTTAAAAATGTGTGTATGTAAATATAAAATATAATAGATATTTAATTTGATTAATATTTATGTAATTAGTTTTGTGTAAATATATTATTAGTGTTAAGTGTAAATAAATATTTAATGGTAAGTTTATGTTAAGGAAGACAGTTTAAGAATAAATAAATGTAAATATTATAAGTAAGTTTAAATGAAAATATATGTAGGAAAGTTGCCTACAATGTAATCGCCTTTTAATCTTATCTTTTGATAACCCAACTTGATATGTTTGAAATATTGTTATTTCTTGAGATAGCACAATATGTCGAATATAATCCGCCATAATGATTTAATAGTAACGGCACATAGCCTATATCACTCAGAGTGACACAAGGAGATTCAACAAGTTATCGTGGAATAAAGAATTAAGAAACACATACATGCTTACTTACGTACCGTTCGAGACGCAACAGACAGAAAGGTAAGGTAGAAAGAGATGAAATTATTTTTCTCATGATAACTTCATAACAAAAACTAAAGGTTTATGACATAATATCTATGTGTGTCTGTTGTGTGTCTCTCGGTGCCAGAGAACCGTCACTGCTTGACGCAGAGTCTTGACATGCCTGATGACGCTTTCAGTTGTTGCCGCTTTTCCAAAACAAAGAGCAACGGCAACGTCGCATGCTTTTGGATGAAATTAAGATAAAATTTAATTTTACTTTTCCTGCATCCATAGACTTAGAAAGGTGTAGATGCAGCAAGCAAATAATAATAAATATTTTTTACACTTGCATTATAAAAAAATATTATTAACATTATATCACTCAAATTAAACATAATTATGTTTGGATACTACTAACTTAATAAATAAACAATAAACAAATCAAAATAGCGCATAAATATTGTGATTTTTATTACACAAAAATTTTCCTTACCGGGACTGGAACTCAAAATCTTTTCTGATTATGTTAGTAGGATCATTGCCAAACTCGACCTCATTATGCAGTTTGTCCTTAACCCTTATTCCACCTTTACTTTATTATTTCTGTTATTTAAAATATGAAGTAATAATTCTTCAGACATGCGGTAATCTATTCAATTCTACTCGAATTTTATATCTGTGACAGCGTGTCTTTTTCTGTTCATAATTCTCGGTGTTGGAAATCCAATTTTAAGGTTCAAAATGTGTCTTGCTTTTAAAGGACATCACCCATTTTGGGCATTTTTTTTTTAGCCGGCCAACAAAAAATAACTAAATTTTATCATAGGCATAATTATAATGAATGTTTTGTATTATGACAGTAAAGCTCGAAACCTATTGGTTAAGATGATAATCAGTCTCAAAGTATTTATTTTATTACCCACGGTTTGCGGGGTGAGCTCGTGATTTCCAGGTAAACAGTTATTGTTAATGGTGTGCGAGCGAGAGGACGTTGCAAGTACATTTACCTGCCGAGTTACAAGTGTTAACAAGAGGCAAAATACACCCACTTAATCCTTTTCGTAGGTACTTTCGTTCGTTAGTTCTCCATGCAGGCGTTTATGTACAGGTTTTTTATTAATTATAATGCATATTATTTTCATTTCATATATTTTTATTCAATATTTACAACTCTCCTGGCCTTACAATAATATCTTCTAAACCTTCGGCGGGAATGTGTATCGTTGGCTCGTGCCTGGCAAACCCCATGTACCACACAATGCACATGACGTGTGAGCAGCAGCCAATGGTTCTTCGGCCAATGTTACATGTACAGTAATAGTGTTTTATAGCCTGTCGCCCTTAGAGAGCCCTATCTATGCCAATATAAACGTTATACGAACGTGAACGGACATGTCGGGACTGGATTCTACCGCGCAATACGTAAAGGTCTGTTCCTTCTAGCTCTCGTATGTGTTCTGTGGGTAATTGGTCGCCAAGTTCAACGATGAACATACCATTTGGCTGCAAATGCTCCGCATAGTTAATGATTAAACGAACTTACCTTAAGTGAAGTTCTATAATAATTATACGAAGCGCCTCGTCCGAAGAGATTAGTAACTAAAACAATATATTAATAAATACACATGTAGTAACGCATAAGTACTACCACTCTGCACTTAGTTTGGATGTAAGAATAAATTCATTCATTTGCCTATTGCCTTTTTAACTTTTGTTTTTGAAATGTGGGTATTCTTCACTTGCTTCTCTTTGTCTACGTCAACTCCCGTCATTTAGTCTAAAGTCTTCATTGATGTATTTTTTACTTAATATTAGGGTTCCGGGTGGGAGGGATGATTTACTAATCTCTTCGGACGAGGCGCTTCGTATAATTATGATAGAACTTCACTTAAGGTAAGTTCGTTTAATCATTAATTATACTCGCGCCTCGTCCTCGAGATTAGTAACTAAAACAATCCTTACTAATATTATAAATCGGAAAGTGAGTTTGTTTGTTTGTTTGTTTGTTTGTTTGTTCCGCTTTCACGCCGTAACTACTGAACCGATTGCTTTGAAATTTTGCAGACGTAAAGATAAAAGTCCGGATTAAATAATAGGGTACTTTTTATCCTGGAAAAATTGATATTCCCGAGGAAAAACAAAAATATTGTTTGCTTGCTGGATGGATTGTAGATGGCGCTGTGTGTCGTTTAAAACAAGGTAAAATATTGCAAACGAATATAAACATGTAAATTTAGAAGCTAAATGATACGATAATGAATCCCCGAAAATGAGGAATTCCCGAGGGATGACGTACAATTTGTTTTATCCTCTAAACTGTTTTTTTACATCTACTTATATGTTGCAAACGAATATGAACATGTAAATTTTGAAGCTAAATGGTTCACTAAATGACTCATTCTTCGGATTCCGATTATTCCAACAGACCTCCCATTTCAATTTAAAAGACTACAATTTCCTATAAGGGTTTCATTTGCAATGACCATTAATAAAGCACAAGGCCAAACTCTAAGGGTTGCTGGAGTACACTTGGAAAAACATTGTTTTTCGCATGGTCAGCTCTATGTAGCGTGTTCCCGGGTTTCCAGTGCCCAAAATCTGCATGTTTTTGCTCCACAAGGGAAAACATATAATATAGTGTACCAATCAGTTTTGGTTTAACAACTAATTGTATCCAGCGTTACATCGCGCTTCTTAGGTTTTTCCGTGGGAATGAGAAGTTTTTTTATAGTTGTGCTTTATACCGCAATATAACCGAATTCCACGCGGGCGAAGCCGCGAGCGGAAAGCTAGTATATTAATAAATACACATGTAGACTTTGAGAGTTATTGTAAAAAATATCATGAAAATACAAAGTTTCAAAATTATTTCACTTTAATAATTTTAAAATAAAACTTTTCTCCTTATCGTGATTAATATTATTAAGTACACAACTAGACAATAATTATTGAATTGTTATACAGAATCAAAATTCAGATTATTAAGAACACAAAAATTAGTGGGTATGTAATACTCTACCAGTAGATATAATATACCTATATTTTAAGCATGGTTTATAATTGAACATGCTAAAGCCGTTTCATCATTGTTAAATATAACTCTGTGATAAAACTTGGCGAAGGTGTTGGAGTTACCACTCCAACCCGCGGAATTGCGGATAGCATCAAAACTAACGCCCCGCAAATGCGCCTGCGATGTAGCAGCATGCCGCGTACTGTGCGCGGTAAAAATGGAAGAATCAATACCGCACTCGCCTAGGGTGCTTTTTATCCATCGACTAAGTGTTTGGGTTCCTACAAAATTGTGTGGCTTTTTAATAGCAATAAATAATTCATTCGACATTCTTAACTGTGAGGTTTTATGTAAATAATGAGATAAGGTTGTTGCTGGACATATACTAATTTGATCTCTAAAAAAAAGGAATAAATAAGACCGGTTGTTTACAGCCCAGTCTGCTAGTTTTTTTAAAATATCAGGAATTTTAATTACATATTGATCACTTGTGATTTCTATA
Organism: Calamotropha paludella; assembly: GCA_927399485.1. Classification (NCBI taxonomy): domain Eukaryota; kingdom Metazoa; phylum Arthropoda; class Insecta; order Lepidoptera; family Crambidae; genus Calamotropha; species Calamotropha paludella. Next base: position 5,201,725 of record OV656822.1, read on the forward strand.
TTATTTATATTTATTTTAGCAAGGGTCTGCATTCTCTGTGCAGTGGAGAGAGCAAGCAATGTCACAGTTTTCTTTGACAGTCGCTCGAGAGACAACTCTTCGTTAGGAAACCACACGCTCAGTCGATCTAATACACAATTAGTGTCCCATGTAATGTTATACTTTGGGGTGGGAGGTCGAAGACGGAAAACACCTTTGAAAAACCGACATAGCCTGTCATCATTCGATAGTTTTGATCCTAATATTAGCGAGAGTGCTGATCTACAAGAATTTAGCGTTCCGTATTGAGATCCATTATTATACATTTCTGTTAAAAAATGTATAATAGTGGGCACGGACGCCTCATAAACATTAACTGAATTGGACTTACAATAATCCCACCATCTATTTAAATAAACATTGTATTGCTGTAATGATTTTTCAGCTAATGATGCCATCATAATATTTATAGCTGACGCTGGTACACTTCTCCTTGATAGTGCGTTCCGGATAATACTCCCGCAACCAGGGTAAAAGAGTTGTGTATCCTGCGATTGGAGCTGGAATGTGAGATTAAAGTAGATGTACTTGGAGGAAATGTGATTGTTTCCGACACAAGGAGGGCTTGATAGATAGGGTGTACCAAGGTTGTGTTGGCCAAAGAGGTACGATCATGATGCCTTGTGCTTTATCTGTGATAATTTTTCTTAAAGTTTTCAATATTATTGAAAAAGGAGGAAAAGCATAAAAATAAAACTCTGACCATGATACGGTAAAGGAGTCTATAGCAGAGGCATCAGGGTCTTTGTGCCAAGATATATATCTTTTACACTTCTTATTAATGCGACTTGCAAATATTTCAATATCTGGCTGTCCGAATGTTCTGGTTATGGAAGTGAAAGCCCAATCCGAAAGCTCCCATTCGATATCTGGGTGTGACTTCCGTGATTCAAAGTCTGCCACTGTATTGTCTTTTGACTTAATATAAGCCGCGAAAATAAATAACTTCCTATCTTGACACCACTCCCATATATCCCTAGCTATTTTAGTTAAATGTGGGTATTGAATACCACCCATACGATTGATATAGGCAATCGCAGTGGAATTGTCTAACCTTAAAATTATTTGACAATTGTATTAATTTTGTGCGAATATTTAAAGAGCAATAAAAGCGGCTAAAAGCTCTAAATAGTTGATGTGTTCTTTTCTTTCACTATTCGACCACTGTCCACTCGCAGTTTCTCCGTTACTCGCCGCCCCCCACCCCGTAGTTGAGGCGTCAGAGAATATTTCTGTAACGTAGTTGTCAGTACGAATACGGTGGACAGAATGGTCTATATCAGTGTTTTTCAACCTTTTTCATGATGCGACCCCCCTGGTGTAAAAAAATATTTCGCGACCCCCTTGACGCTTCGGTTTTTTTTTTTTCATGTATGTATGTGTATGTTACAGTTACAGTATTACCAATATTCATTCCATACAACGTATTTATGGTCTCCATGATTAGGTTTCAGATATACGTACATACTTATCGGATATAAAAACACATTATTCTACAATTATATACATCGGATACGTCGCCCTACGGTACGCGAGCACGGCACGACTAATGCCGACGCCCGCCGCCCGGCGACTGTGGTGTGGTGACTAGCGAGTGAACGAGTGAGCGGAGCATAAAGAACGGTGTGGGGGAGGGGTGCGGGACGAAGCGAAGCGATACTCACTCAGTTCACGTCAACAATCAATTGTTTCGACCGTTAGAAATTGTTTTTAACTTGTTGTAATAATTACGAATTTGTAGTGATATGTCATAGTTTAAAATGGATAAATTCTTGAAAAGATCAACAGAACCGTCAACTTCTGGTGATAGTAGTGGAAGTAAAATAAAGAAAAAACGTCTTTATGACGAAAATTATTTGAAATTCGGGTTTACTGTTATTGACAATAAACCACAGTGCGTTATTTGCTTTGAAACTTTATCAAGAGAAAGCATGAAGCCATCGAAGTTAACACGCCACCTGAACACGAAACACCCAAATGAAAAAAATAAGCCCGTGGAATTTTTTGAAAGAAAATTACAAGCTCTTCAACATCAAAAAACTGGTATAGTACAAATGTCCAACCTAAATGAGAAAGCGTTACTTGCTAGTTATCGAGTAGCTTTTCGTGTGGCTAAAGCAGGAAAACCTCACACTATTGCCGAAAATTTGATTTTACCAGCTATATTAGATATAGCAGATATTATGTTCGGGAAACCAGAGGTTGAAAAAATCAAAAGTATACCTCTTTCTGATAATACCGTTCAACGCAGGATAAGCGATATGGCCAATGATGTTCGTGATCAAGTCATAGAAAAAATAAAGGAAAGTACTTTTGTATCTTTGCAATTTGACGAATCCACGGACATTGCGGGTTGTGCGCAGTTTGTAGCTTTTGTGCGTTTTGAATCCGGCGATAAATTAATAGAAGAAATACTATTTTGCAAACCTCTTCCCACCAATACTACAGGTCAGTGTTTGCATAAGATGTTCCTTGAAGCTACGCAAGATATGAATATCGATTGGGCAAATAAATGCATTGCTATTTGCAGCGACGGAGCAAAAGCGATGACTGGTGCGAAGAGTGGATTTATTGCTAGGCTGAAAGAACAGATGCCAAACGCTTGTTGGATGCATTGCTTTCTTCACCGCCAAGCTCTTGCGGCCAAAGCCTGCCCACAGGAATACAGCCAAGTTCTAAATATTGTTATAAAGATTGTAAATTCTATTAAAGGAAAAGCGTTGCAGACACGATTGTTTCGGATTATTTGTGAAGATATGGGGGCACTCCACCAAAATTTACTTTACCATACAGAGGTTAGGTGGTTGTCAAAAGGTAAAGTACTGGCCAGAGTTATGGAACTTCGTGCTGAACTTTTAATATATTTACAGCAGGTCAAGTCAGAATACTCTGAATTCATTTGCGACCCGGAATTTCTTTTGAAATTAGCTTTTCTTTCTGACTTATTTGAGCATTTAAATATCTTGAATAAAAGTCTTCAAGGGCGAAATGAAAATGTCATCACTGCAAAAGATAAAATACATGGCTTTACAAAAAAAATTGACTTGTGGTCGTCGTCTTTGAACCAAAATAACTTTGATGCTTTTTCGTCGACACAATCTTTTACTGAAGAAGTCGGTTGTGAGGTGAACATCAAGGCATATATACCTGGCATGAAAATGGTGTTAGAAAATTTGAAAGAAGAAATGTGTCATTACTTCTCAGAGCAAGAGATATCGGAGAACATTGGGCAGAGGTGGATCTTAAATCCATTTTTAAATGCTGCTATAATTGAGGCTAATTTACCAAATAAGCTTAAAGAGAATCTATTAGAAATATCTGCGGATGGGATGTTACATCTGGAATTCAAGTCTTCCAATTTGGATACCTTTTGGTTAATGAGAAAAACAGAATACCCGGAATTGACAACTGAGGCTTTGAAGTGTTTGATTCCATTTGCCACCTCGTATTTATGCGAGTTAACATTTTCATCGATGGCCCAGATAAAAAGTAAGCAAAGAAATCGCTTAAATTTGGAAAACGATTTAATTCTATGTGTCGCAAAAACAGATCCACGATGGGATAAATTAATTAATAAAAAACAGGCTCAACCTTCGCATTAACGCGCGTCTTAGGTTAGGATTTTATTTTTTGTTCATAACATATTACCTAAAATGTTTATGAGTAATTATCCTTTTGTTGAAAGTTATCTTACAGTACGAAAATTTTGAATTGGAGTAATTTTAAGAGACTTACTACATAAATAAATATTAATTGTCTATATTGATTTTTTTTACTAAAGTACCAAATTTTTTTGAACTCTGGCGACCCCCCTACAGAAGCTTCGCGACCCCCCAGGGGGTCGCGACCCACAGGTTGAAAAACACTGGTCTATATTATTCAACCACCAGAGAATGTCAGAACGTAATGACTCAGGAATAGTCATTACTTTACCATAATTATCATTATAAGTTTTTAAGTTAAGAAATTTACAGCGTTCGAATTCTTTCGTGTATAACCATCCATATTCAATGGCTGGACATGCCGAGACTAATAAGCCAGTAAGTTGTGCTAATTTACGAATTTTACAGCGCTTTATCTTTAAAGGTGCGTACATACTATGTAACATGTTATATAACTTGTGGTTTATAACACGTCCACATTATGTAACCTTGTTATTTAACATTGCAACATAAAACAATACTGTACACATTAGAATAAAAATGCAATATTACAATGTTATATAACCATTGTCGTTTAACGTTCGTCAGTCAGTGCTATCAGCGATGTCGACACGAGAGGACGTTTTGCTAGCTGCGGCAGCGACTGTTGTATTTTTAAATAACAAAAGGAAACCAAAAAAACGAAGATGCTGGGTTCGACCTAGCTTATTAACCAGAGAAAAATATTGTGGCGAAACTATGGTGAATAACTTGATTTATGAAGTAACGCTGGATGGAGAAGTACGTGACAACGGGAATATTAAAAACTTTCTACGGATGTCAAGCACAGACATAGAATATTTAATTAATAACGTGGGCCCTAAAATAAAAAAGGAAGATACTGCTTTCAGAAATTCCATATCAGTTACAGAACGTTTAGCTATCACATTGCGATTTTTAGCAAGTGGAGATTCATATCAAAGCCTTGAGTATCTATTTAAAGTATCAAAACAGAGTATTTCTTCTATAGTACCAGAAGTGTGCATAGCAATAATAGACTCATTAAAAACGAAATAATGGTAAGTACTTAATTCTTTATTAAAAAATGTTTGTCTTTACAAAAAATCAGAATTGTTTTGAGGTAGTTAAATATCGATAAAAATTATACATCATTGTCATTGCCTTGTGATTGTTGCATATTTAACAATATGTCGTCCAAGTCTTCCGAAAACTGTGAAGTGTCTGTGTCTGTATGTGATGAGTCTACTGGACCAGAACTATTGTTTTGAAAATATTTTGTATAGTAGCCTCTGTTGAAACTTGTATTTGCGCTGCTGCTGTTTAAACCGATTGTATTGGCGCTGCCGCTGTATGAACCAATTCTATTTGCGCCGCCGCTGTATAAAGTCATTTCAGCTTGGAATATAATGTTATGAATTTGGTTTTGAACTGTAGCAATAGTAAGTGGATCCTGTAAATTACGCAATTTACAAGCAATATGCTCCCCAAAAACGGTAAAATTATCTCGTGTTTTGCGCTCAGTTTGCAATTCTTTCATTATGCCGTATGCTTCTTTCTGAGCTTCTAAACTATCGAAAGCTTCTTTCTCAGCTCTAACGAAAGTTTTATTCTTTTTCTTTTTTGGAGAGGCCCGGTTTTCTTGACGGTTGTTCTGAAACAAAAAAAAAATAAGTTTTCTGTCTTTTCCAGATGCCAAGAACACCTGAAGAGTGGAATATCGTCTCAGACGACTTTTATAAATTATGGCAATTTCCACATTGTATTGGTTGTGTGGATGGGAAGCATGTCATGATACAAGCACCTGCTAATTCAGGAAGTGAATTTTACAACTATGAAGGATTCTTTAGCATCGTACTATTGGCGCTTGTCGATGCACAATATCGTTTTATGTTTGTTAACGTAGGAAGTCAAGGTCGCATATCTGATGGAGGTGTGTTTTCCAATTCAACACTAAAAACCATGTTGGAAAACGATTCTCTTAATCTACCCGCTGCGCGTCCACTTCCTGGAAGAATCTTACCTACACCATACGTTTTATTGACAGATGACGCATTTCCATTAAATAAAAATATTATGAAACCATATTCAGGACTTCATAATAAAGGTTCTAAAGAACGAGTTTTCAATTATCGACTAAGTCGTGCAAGGAGGGTTGTAGAAAACGTTTTTGGGATTATGTCCTCTAAATTCAGACTGTTAAGAAAACCTCTTCTCTTGAATCCTACAAAATCATCTGATGTAATACTTTCATGCACGTACTTACATAATTTTTTAATAAAGAGTGATTTATCACGATCATTTTATGTTGGCCACAATATGAATTTTCAAGAAAATAATCTTGGCCTGGAAACTGTAAATGACTTTATAACTGTTGAACCTGGGAATGATATAACAGAAGCAGCAGGAATTCGGAAAGAGTTTGCTGAATTTTTTTTAACAACTGTTGGAAGTGTACCGTGGCAATCAAATTACTAATCTATACAGGGTGTATTAATATATACCCTGTATAGATTAGTAATTAAGATTACACATCGTTTTCACGTGATTCTACCCGTGAATATAAACAACTTTCGCAAAGAAACCGACTATGGGAAACGGATTTATTTTATGTCTTGCATACAAATTGATCACGTTTCATGAAAACTTGTATGAGAAATGAAATCCGTTTTTGAATATTAGTTCCTTTGGGGAAAGTTGTCCAGTTTCATGGGCAGAATCACCTCCTTAAATTTGGCGATCCTCTAAATTTACACCCTGTATTGTCGCGATTTCTCACAGTATTTGCCTCGACTTGATTAGTGTTTAAAAATATAAATAAAGAGATGAGTAAAATTAAATATAAATAAAGAATGAGATAATTACAATGTGTGTTTATCATTTACGTTATTCTAAAATATCATAAAAAGAAATTCTTTTACCTCTGAAATACCCGCTTCGTTTGTGGAGCGTACCTTATTTTTATCTTTTAAAAATAATAGTAACTCAAATCCAAACCATTTTGGAAGTATTTCTTCTGCTCCGGCACCCGATCTAGGCTTTTTTAATTCTCTTTGAAACTGTCCAATTAAACTTCGCATCTTCTTCTCAACAACACTTTTTTCTGTCTCGAACTTACTAGCCAAATCCATCCATGCGTCATGTTTTCTGTTGCGATCCTTAAAATGTTCACTTGTCGAATCCCACAATTCTCTCTTTTCTTTAAATTGCTCAATCAGTAATGCAGTGTTCTCTTTATTCCACTCCATTTTTAAAACTACAAAAAATTAACACGTCTATACCTGCCAAAGTCTACTTAACCACTGCCACCATCCCGCCGCCCCCGCCCGCCGCTGCGCCCGCGCGATCAAGTTCACGTTATATAACATTGTTGTACATATCTATAACATGTTATTATAACATTCAGTGTCCACATTATCTAAAACATGTTATATCACAATGTTATATAACATGTTATGTTACATAGTCTGTACGCACCTTAAGAAGTTTTGTAGTTCTGACTTAATTCGCGATCTTTTTTCAATTGGTAAACTAAGCTGAAACTTATGAGAGTCTATGATCATACCTAAAAATTTACAAGCGGTAGAGGGTCTGGTACAACTTTTCTCCTCATTAATAATAAAACCAAGTGACATTAATAATCGCTTAGTAATTTGTATATTTGATAGACACTGTTGGTACGTGTGTCCAATTAAGAACCAGTCATCGAGATATAAAGTCGATAACAACCCAGCAGATCGTAGTAATTTAACTACTGGTTTCATAAGTTTTGTAAATATGTATGGAGCTGTACTAAGACCGAATGGTAAAACGTTAAATTCGTATAACGTATCGTCAAATAAAAAGCGTAGATATTTTCTCGATTCCTTATGTATTTTTATTAAAAAATAAGCGTCCTTAAGATCGACGGTTGCCATATAACAATCACGTGTAACTATTTTCAGGGCTGTTCGTAAATCTTCCAACTTGAAATGGTCTGTAGATATAAACTGATTTAATTTTTTAAGATTTAAGATAAAACGTGTTTTGCCATTCGGTTTTGGTACTAAAAAAATGTCGGATATAAATTGGCCATCGCAAGGGGCACATTTAGATATGGCTCCAATTTTGAGCAAATTATTTATAGATTCAAAATAAAGATTTTTCTCTGTGTTTGAATACACAGATGGTACTGGTAAAGTACTCTGCCTTACCGGTTTTGAAAAAATAATTTTATAACCGTTTATCCAAGATAAAACTGTACGATCATTTGTTATAAGAGACCATTGGTAATAAAAATTGGCCAACCGGCCGGCATACTCAACATTATCTAGTAGCGGCGGCGCGCTTGCACCGGGTGCGGCGCGTACGACGTCCTCGATGAGTGCACGGGCGCCGGAGGTGGAGGCGGAGGCGGCGCTCGCGCTGCTGCAGGCTCCCGGCTCCTCGGCGCTGTTGGCGCGGTCCCCAGTGGCCTGCGGCTCCGGGGAGGAGCTTTGCGGTTTAAATATTTGGTAGAAGGTTTTGGCTTATTGACAGCTTTATTACCGGAATCTGCTTTTAATTCGACCCCAGATTTGCTGACGGCCCTTGCCGACTTCAACGTTTCAGCCAGGTTCTCACTGAATAGAAAGCTGTCAATTTTGGTATCAGTCAAGTGCTCCTTTAAATCTTTCTTCAGTACAAAAAATATGAAATTTCGCCTGGTCACAGAATCAGCGTGTTGTAAATCACACAAGAGACGACTAATATCCATTAGTTTTTGTAATGTTTCATTATTTTTATCGTTAGAATTAAGATGCGTGGTAATTATTTGACCTAGACCGGAAATAGCAGTAGCCATGTGTTTCTGCTTCGATTCGATTCCTTTATCACGCTTCACAAAATTTTCCGGAATAGCAGCTTTGATTTCCGTATTAATTTTCGGAGCATCAATATGTACACAATTGGCTGGAATCAAATATTTGTTCATTAATTCCTTTCGACATTCTTTGCTAAGGCCCTCTGTCGCTGCGTGTTGGAGACGACATGCCAATTCTTTTCTTATATCAGGGCCATACTTTACGGAAGATGACGGATCATCGCCTAATATTTCTAATATATCGATATCTAGATGAGGTTCATCGCTCACAAGCATCGAATTCTCAGTTTGCGCTACTAATGTAGAAGTGCTTGGACCAGCTTGCGTTATATTGACGTCATCAGTATGATGGGTTTCCTCGCTGATTACAGGAATACACTCGGTATCTAGCCAATCCTCCACGTGAACAAGTGGGGTTGGGGTGACTGAAAATGCATAATTCAATTATGATAATAAAAATTAATTCCATTCAATTTTATCGATAACCAATAACGACTAGAAATCTAGCATTATCGATGAATGTGGCACTTAATGCATAACATAATGTATTGAGTGAGCCCCAATGACTACTCCGAGTACATTATGTAACTTAACGTTAATACGTTGATAAGTGCGATTTTGAATGTAAAATAGATAAGTATAAATATATTTTTAGGTATGCATACCATTTGTCTTACACATTTTATCAATCTAAAATATATTTAATATTGGTATGAGTAGGTATATTACCTTTGTTATTAAATATTTCATTAGGTTGTATGCACAGCCCCCAGCGGGTTGCACGTTAACCATTGAGTATGCATTGAGACAGCCCCAGCGACTTCTCCGTGTGCATGATTCAAATATTTATAGTACAAGATTATACTAGTGCCTGCATACATACCTGCTACGTTATCACCTCTAGATAAGGCTGAGTTTTCTTTAACCGGCGAACTACGAGACCGAGACGAGGCACAGTCACTATCACTTTTATTTTTACGAATTTTGCGTTCTAGTTTTCGACATTTACGCATTAAGTGATTAAGTTCCTCTTCCTGTGTCCGCGAACCTTTACGTTTCGGCATTTTAACACTTAAATAAGCACTTTAAAAGAACGTGACTCGAGTGGTTAGGCACTAAAATGCGAATGGCGGGAGTTGACGTAGACAAAGAGAAGCAAGTGAAGAATACCCACATTTCAAAAACAAAAGTTAAAAAGGCAATAGGCAAATAAATGAATTTATTCTTACATCCAAACTAAGTGCAGAGTGGTAGTACTTATGCGTTACTACATGTGTATTTATTAATATATTGTTTTAGTTACTAATCTCGAGGACGAGGCGCGAGTATAATAACTAGCTTGCTTTATTTGGTATACACCAAGTGCAAAAAGGATAAGATCTTCTTGTGTCAATGTGGGGAATTGAACCTCAAGCGCATCAACGTTAATTGAACGAAACGGAGCACGTCTTCGGTTATAATTGTATCTGTTCACCAGATCCGCCAATGTATTCGGTACATTAACCCTTTCCCGTATTATTTCTAAATACATTGGAGCCCTTACATTGTCCACAATCAACACATGATAGGCATTTAATAAAGCTGCACTGATTTTAAAATATTCCATCATATGATGCAAGGCGCGATTGCTGTGTACAATTCTTAACAAGCGAAAATCTCTTTTGAATCGTCCATTGATTATTTCTACTACCCAGTGGCATATAGTCACAAGTCTGGATTTATTCGCTTGTTCCGTCGTAAGTTGCGTTTCGTTTGCATTTTTCGTTTCTGGCATATGTACTGTATATCCATGTGATTGTAAAGGATAGGCCGCGTCTCTAAAGCCACGATCTAAGATAAATACGTCACCCGGTCTGAAAAACCAATGAAATATGCTCTCCTCATTTTCAATAATTGCATTCATTATTGTTGCATCGGAAGTTGAAGCGGCGTGCGGGCCCGTTACGTCAATTATATGACCGTCACAGCAAACAAACAAGAACGGCTTGGTCAGATTTCGATATTTGTGAAGTCTATATGTTTGTCGTTGAAAAAAATAGTTCGAGCTCTTTTGGTTGTATATATATGTACCATCGACTATTATTATAGCATTTCTTTGTGGCAAAGGGCTTTCTGGATTGCCAAATAGAGTTTCAGGTACTAATAAATTCCTTTGAGCCACTTGTTCCCTGTTTATGTGGTCAAACCCAACATGCAAGGGAACAAAATCACGCAACAATGCATCACGACCTAGAGCTAACATTCGTTGAAAACGGGATTCGCTCGTTCTAAACACTAAAGCAAGTCTGGCATTAGAGTCTCCTGTTCTTAGTTTTGCCAATACAGCGGCCAGTATTGTCTTCTTTTGACGATTATTATTTAGGCTGGATGTGTTTACGAGTAGATCGGAAAACTGTTCGTGAGTAAGTCCCGTCCAAGTATGAAACTCGTTTGTATTAATGACTTCGTATGTCTCGAAGTTTAACACGTCTGTTGTAATATGATTTCTCATAATCGTCAGAGCATTCACTATTTCAGATGCAGTAAAATCTTCTATGAGATTGTCTTGTAAAGGTAGAGTATACCAAAGGTTCTGGGCTAAGTGTTCTTCGCAAACGCGAGCATTTTCTGGTATTAGTAGATTGTACCGCCCAATCATACGAATTATGATATCGTTAGGTATTCTAAGCCTGGTAATATTTTGACAATGCTCAAAATTGCAGTGCACTGTTGAGTTTGGAGTACGTACAAATCCTGCTAAGGTCATTGTTGGATGATTACGGCTTTGTTGCTGAATAGGCTCATCGGGCAACACGTCATCATCTTGACGCGCCTCGCGTATACGCCGATGAAACGTCCTCTCACCTCTTTGCCAGCAAGGTCGGCAAATGACGTCGGTAGGTTCGTTCTGAAAAAAAAAAAAAACAATTTTTGTAAACCCACCTTCTACAAGTTAAATACAAACGAATCTTTCCCAAAGGACTTCTTAACAAAAATAATAACATGTTCGTGCCCTTACTCACACAAAACTAACTATTTCAAAACTTTTGAAATAGTTTTGAGTGTAGGCAAGAGCCAATGCCTACATTTAAACCGGCTATAACTTAGACGGGCACTATACCATATTGAAGTGGTACTTAAGATCTGTACAGAGCGCCGATAAAAATACTAACAAATAAATAAGAACAACAAATAGTTAATTCGTGGCAGTAACAGAGAGTCGATGAAATACTAATAAACACTCGTAAGTAGAAATCTTACTTAAAAATAATAATAATAATAATAAAAATCTTTCCCTATACCTTGAAAGGTTCTTGTCTACATTTCTATCACTGATGTAAGCCTATGTACTTTATAAAAAAACCCTTTCATAGTACTAACTAAAGAACTTAAGTATACATTTTGTTCACGACGAAACGATTCGTTTATCTGTATAATAGCACCTATAACGTAAATTAAGTAATTCATAAATGATTAATGTGAAGTTCTGAAAATAGTGTAGTTCAAAACGCATGTTCGCAGATAGCGGGACTTGCTCCTTATAGGTGCGCCAATAGGACGATCGCATTTCTTCCTTTCGTCAAGTGTGTTTTACGAGATTAAGAATAGTTTATTTTAGTTACGTAATAATGTTTAGATTGAAGTATATTTCTCTAGTTAACCTTTATTAATAAAAATATGATGAATGGCCTACTTATTAACCTGAAATACATAGAAACATCCCGCTCACCTTCCGCTATGCGACTGCGGACGACAGAGGCGAGCGGGACAGTTTATATATGACCGAGGCGGGAGGCGAGGTAGAATAAAAGAGCGCCCGCGCCGAGAGCGGCGCCACTCGCTTCCCGCTCTCCCTATGATGAATATCGTATGTAATTATAGTAAGTATAAATAATATTAACTAGAAAATAAGTCGTAGTCATAAGAGAATGTATAAATAATGACTTAAATAAAGGCGAAAGCACTTGCGGGGGTGAGGTTCGGAGGCCCAAAATGGGTTGCCCCACCTTGGATGGGTCACCCGAAAATATCGAATAAAAGACGGGCTCAAATCAATGCAAAATCACTTCCGACCGAGCTTCCGATCCAGCATTGAAACAAGCAAGAAGAAGAAACCTGAAGCCTCCGAACCTCACTGCAAGCTTAAGAAAATCAGCGACTTTTCCTTGCCAAAGCTACCCTGCTGACGTCACCATCCCTACGGCGCCATCCGACATTACCATCGTCCATCACCACCCAAGTTATACAGTCCACCCTAGTGGGGTCTATGCCCCACATTTTGGTCCTCGTCGAAGCCGGATCACTGAAACAGCAAGATGGTAGTCACCAGAAGTAACCTCGGGAAAGAAGAGTCCACCTCGGAAGAATCTGGCAACACAACAACGACCGGAAGCGGCGAAACCGGCACCACACACGGAAGCGAAGAAACCGGTACTACGTCCGGGAGCGGCGAAACGGGAACCACGTCCGGCACGGGAGCGACCACAACCGCCACGCCCAGCGTGGGGGGCCCGGCCGACACATCGGGGCTTCAAGCCACGCCCGCCGCCAGTACAGCCACCGTCGTGGAACGACATTCCACAGAATTGATGCCGCCGCCGACCGCCCGAGCCGCCAAACCCGCTCGGTCACGCCGATCAGGAGCCCCCAGCAAGAAACTCCTCGCGGAGTTGGGGGCCAGAGAGAGGCTAGCCGAGTTGGAACTGAAGCGGATCCAGGCGGAAACAGAATTGGAGAGAATAAGACAACAAAGAAGAGAAGCAGAAACATCGTCCGAAGAATCGGGAGAAGAAGACGATCTGGCACCACAACGAGTCTCAGATTGGTTCGACAGACAGCCGACGCAAGAGGATCGACTGTCCCCTATGGAGGAGACTGCAAACGCAACGACGGCCCCTCGGAGTACAGCGAGAGAAGTCAACGGAGTCAAGCAAGGACTGGTTGTCTGCGCCCGGGAAAAACGCAGACAACGGGAAAATGATGAAGAAATTCAGTCCAGCAAGAACCCCACGATCGACGTCACTACGCTGTCCGCCGCGTTAGCAGAAGCAATCTACACCAACAAGTCGAAGAGAACGTACGTTACGGAACTGCCATCGTTCAGCGGTCAACCACAAGAATGGCTGCACTTCAGAGCAGCATTCAACGAGTCGGCGGAGAGCTTCTCAGCAAGTGAGAACGTCGCCAGACTAAGAAGAAGTCTACGGGGAGCTGCCTTGGAAGCCGTCAGCGCCCTCCTGATCAGTCAGCCACCCCCCGAAGATATAATGAACTCGTTGGAAAGAAGATTTGGTCGACCCGATGCCCTGCTCCTCGGCGAAATGGAGAAGATGAAGACTCTCCCCCGGCTGACCGACAACCCACGCGACCTGTGCGTGTTCGCCAGCCGTGTAGCTAACACTATAGCTACCGTAGAAATACTCAAGCGACCGCAATACCTACACAACCCGGAGATATTGCGACTCATCATAGAATAAATGACGCCGATCCTACGCAACAAGTGGTACGATCACGCGGCACAAGATGAAGACACGCCCGAACTTAAGAAGATGGCCATGTTCCTCAACAATGAAGCGGACAAGTGCGCCCCCTACGCTCCTCCCGAAGTAAACAATGAAGTCAGAGAGAAAATTATGAAGAGGAAGATCGAGCGCACATACGCCGCGACACCCGAAGCCACACCGTTCAAGCCTAGCGAGAAGTCACCGTGCCCGTGCTGCAACGAGAAGCATCAGCTGACGACATGTCCAAGATTCATCAAGGCAGACACGAACGAGCGATGGGAGATAGCGAAGAAGAATCGCATCTGTTTTCGATGCTTATCAAGCAAACACCGCCGCGTCGTGTGCAGAGCGAAGCCCTGCGGTCTCAACGGATGCGTCATGCGACACCACCGGCTGCTTCATCATGAGAGAGCGACACCGACCGCGGCGACAACGCCGCCCGCATCACCGTCGCCGATCAAGCCCGAACAAGTGATCGCCTCAGCGATCGATCAAGTTGCATCAAACACAACCAACACGAGCCGCGCGTACTTGAAGATAGCTCCGGTCACCCTACAGGGCCCGGAAGCCACCGTGAATACCTACGCACTGCTCGACGAGGGAAGCACCGTGACCATCATCGACTCAACGCTCGCAGACACGCTCGGCCTTCAAGGACCCAACGAGCCACTATGGGTACAAGGAGTGAGCGGGACAGAGATAGCGCACAATAGAAGCAAGAAAGTAAACGTCAGCATCGCGGGGAGGCACAACCGAGGCAAACCGCACATCTGTAGCGCGCACACCGTCACAAGTCTGGACTTCGCCACTCAAACGATAAGCGAGCGGGAGGTACAGAACTGCGCGCATCTAGAGGACATCAAGCACGAGTTTCTATACACTAACGCCGTCATCAAGATACTCATCGGTCAAGACAATTGGGAGCTGATCGTATCACGTGACATACGGGAGGGACGGCGCGACCAACTCGTGGCTTCGAAGACTCAGCTGGGTTGGGTGCTACACGGCTGCCGCTCCTCACACGCGGCCCCCGTAGCCTACTGTTGCACGCATCTAACTCAAACCCGCGAAGCAGATAACATGGAGGAAATGATGAAGAAATACTTCGCGCTTGAATCACTATCGATCGAACCGAGAAAACAGAAAAGCGATCCCGAGCTGCAAGCCCTCAAGATATTAGAAGATAAAAGCCGACGTCTCCCTAACGGTCGGTTCGAAACGGGTCTACTGTGGCGAGAAGAGGGCACCGACATACCGAACAATCGATCGGACGCGCTCAAGCGTCTACACACACTCGAACGAAAACTCGATCGCGACGCCGATCTCAAGAATAAGTATGAAGAACGAATCGGCAACCTACTAGCGTCGGGCTACGCCGAACGAGCAGGGACGCCCCCTAGCGACAGAACGTGGTACTTACCTCACTTCGCGGTCTGCAATCCAGAAAAGAAGAAAATAAGAGTCGTACACGACGCCGCCGCTAGATCACACGGACGCAGCCTCAACGACATGCTACTCCCCGGGCCCGACCTATTGCAATCTCTACCCGGCGTAATCATGCGGTTTCGGCAGCGAGGCGTCGCCGTGTCGGCGGACATAAAAGAAATGTTTATGCAGATCAAGATCCATGAAGAAGACAAGGACGCACTCCGTTTCCTGTGGAGGGACAACCGGCGGGAGGGACCCCCGGAGGAGTACCGCATGACCTCCGTCATCTTCGGCGCATCGTCATCACCATGCACGGCGCTCTACATAAAAAACAGAAACGCAAAGGAACACGCCGCCGAGTATCCACGAGCCGCGCGCGCGATCGAAGCAAACCACTACATGGACGACTACTTGCACAGCTTCGACGACGTAGAAGAGGCAAAAAGGATCACCAAAGAAGTCGACCACGTGCACAGGCGAGCCGGCTTCGAGCTACGCGGATGGGCCACCAACGAAAAGGACGCAATCAGCGCCGTCGTCGCACTAACAGAGCGAGAGGGAAACACAGTCGCTATCGGCGGGAGCGAGAGGGAAACACAGTCGCTATCGGCGGGAGCGAGACGGAAAAAACACTCGGCCTACTATGGGATACAAAAGAAGATTGCATACGATTTCGCCTCAACACCGCTAAGGCGCCGCCCGAAGTACTCGACGACCTGCGACCACCGACGAAGAGAGAAGCGCTCAGCATCATCATGTCCATCTTCGACCCGCTAGGCCTCATCTCACCCGTGACTACGCCGGCGAAACGAATAATGCAAGACACGTGGCGCTACAAGACGGACTGGGACGAGGCCATACCGGAGGAGCTACACGACAGATGTAGCGAGTGGCTACGACGGCTACACGACTTAAGCTACTTTCGCATACCGAGGTGCTACAACGCCGAGCCTGCCGCTTACTACGAGCTGCACACATTCGTAGACGCCAGCGAAGAAGCTTACGCCGCCGCAACCTACTGGCGGATAACGCGGAGCGACGGCAGCATCAAGGTCACCCTAGCAGCAGCGAAGAGCCGCGTCACGCCCACGAAACCCATCTCCATACCCAGGTTGGAGCTCCAAGCAGCCGTCCTAGGAGTTCGATTAGCAAGATCGACCGCAGAACAGCACGAGTATGAAATAACTCGCAAGACATACTGGAGCGACTCACGCACCGCGCTAGCATGGATACGCGCCGAACCACGCACATTCAAAACATTCTTCGCTCACCGAATCGCCGAAATAGAAGATTTAAGTAAGAAAAACGAGTGGCGGTGGCTGCCGTCAATCGACAACGTAGCCGACGACGCAACCAGAGCGACACCTACCGACTTCGACCCGCACCACCGATGGTACCACGGCCCCCGGTTCCTGTATCAACCCGAAACAACCTGGCCCGTGGAGAGTAAAATAGCGAGCGAAGCGACCGGTGAAGAAAAAGAAAAGTGCAACACACTACAACCGCGCTCCGAACATAGTCATCTACCGAAAATAGAACGATTCTCTAAGTGGACACGTCTCTTGCGAGCGACCGCGCGAGTGCTACAGTTCATTGACCTCTGTCGTCCAAAGAAGCAAACAGTGGCAGCAACACGCAGAAAACGAACAAGAGCCGCTGAAACACAAGACGCAGTTTGGAAAAAATCGAACCCGAGACCCCGCAAGCCCGACGATTTAACCACTCCACCTACGCGTCACAACGACTTCATATTGTTAGAAGCGCGATATTTACTCGCAGCGGAGAAATCGTGGATACGCGCCGTTCAAGAAGACAGCTATAGTAAAGAGATAGAACGCCTACGACGCAAGCAAGAACCCGATAGGAGCGACCGACTCGCCGCGCTATATATAAGTGTATATATCGACGAAGACGATATAATACGACTTCGCAGCAGAATAGCGGAGGCCAGCGACGTCGAGGAAGAAACCGTCCGCCCGGCGGTACTGCACGGAAAACATAGCTATACGAAGTTATATATAGCCCATATACACACACAGGAGTGGACTATTTCGGCCCACTAGAAGTCACGGTGGGACGACACAGGGAAAAAAGGTACGTCGCGCTCTTCACGTGTATGACGTCACGCGCGGTACATCTCGAGGTAGCCGCATCGCTCAGCACCGACTCTGCAATCGCCGCCCTTCGCCGTTTCATAGCGAGGCGAGGCTGTCCGACGGAGCTGTGGAGTGACAACGGCACCGCATTCAGAGGCGCCGACCGGGAGCTCTCCGCGGCGATCAAGGAGGCCGCCGCTGCACGACACATCAACTGGCGTTTCCTGCCCCCGGCCGCTCCTTTCATGGCCGGGGCATGGGAGCGTATGGTGCGCACCGTCAAGGAAGCCCTGCGCGCCACCCTGCACGAACAGCGCCCCAGCGACGAGACCCTGCAGACACTGCTCGCCGAAGCCGAAGCGACCGTGAACTCCTGTCCACTCACCCACGTGGCGGTGGGCCCGGACGACCCACCTGCGCTCACACCCAACATGATCCTGATTGGGCCCGACTGTCATACTCCGGCCCCCGGCGCCTTCAACGAGTCCGACCTAACTGCGCGTCATCAGTGGAGACGCGCCCAACAGCTCGCCGACACCTTCTGGCGCCGCTGGGTGCGAGAGTACCTACCGCTACTGCAAAACCGGCGGGAGCCCTCCAACGTCGGCACCCCTCCTGTCATCGGCGACGTGGTCATCATATGCGACTCGAACCTACCTCGCAACACCTGGCCGCGCGGACGAGTTACGAAGACCTATCCCGGCAAGGACGGAGTTGTTCGAGTCGTGGACGTCACCACCAGCAAGGGACACGTTCTGCGAAGGCCCACCAAGAAGATCGTCGTGCTACCAGTAAGATCGCAAGGCGACGGCGGGAGAAATGTTCACGACGAAACGATTCGTTTATCTGTATAATAGCACCTATAACGTAAATTAAGTAATTCATAAATGATTAATGTGAAGTTCTGAAAATAATGTAGTTCAAAACGCATGTTCGCAGATAGCGGGACTTGCTCCTTATAGGTGCGCCAATAGGACGATCGCATTTCTTCCTTTCGTCAAGTGTGTTTTACGAGATTAAGAATAGTTTATTTTAGTTACGCAATAATGTTTAGATTGTAGTATATTTCTCTAGTTAACCTTTATTAATAAAAATATGATGAATGGCCTACTTATTAACCTGAAATACATAGAAACATCCCGCTCACCTTCCGATATGCGACTGCGGACGACAGAGGCGAGCGGGACAGTTTATATATGACCGAGGCGGGAGGCGAGGTAGAATAAAAGAGCGCCCGCGCCGAGAGCGGCGCCACTCGCTTCCCGCTCTCCCTATGATGAATATCGTATGTAATTATAGTAAGTATAAATAATATTAACTAGAAAATAAGTCGTAGTCATAAGAGAATGTATAAATAATGACTTAAATAAAGGCGAAAGCACTTGCGGGGGTGAGGTTCGGAGGCCCAAAATGGGTTGCCCCACCTTGGATGGGTCACCCGAAAATATCGAATAAAAGACGGGCTCAAATCAATGCAAAATCACTTCCGACCGAGCTTCCGATCCAGCATTGAAACAAGCAAGAAGAAGAAACCTGAAGCCTCCGAACCTCACTGCAAGCTTAAGAAAATCAGCGACTTTTCCTTGCCGAAGCTACCCTGCTGACGTCACCATCCCTACGGCGCCATCCGACATTACCATCGTCCATCACCACCCAAGTTATACAGTCCACCCTAGTGGGGTCTATGCCCCACACATTTTACTTTATTGAAGGAAGGTAGGTACTTCAGCAAAATAATTCAACGCGACACCTAGTCCTGATCATGATGTCATATCGACGATCTGTTATTATCACAGAGTAGGTACCTAGTAAAGACTTAAATGTAAAAAAGGTTGCATTACATACCTGTCTCGCGATTAGCTCCTCCATAATAATCTGAGCGATGTCGATGTGCTGTTCTTCCCGAGAAATCCACGTGTAAGTCCTTCGACCTTCACATGGTTCACGACAGTTAATACACAACATATGTGCCATGATTAACAAAAACAGTATAACAAAAACAAAAACTCAACGATAATTAAAACAACAAACAAAACAAAATCAATGTTAAAAACCACGAAAACAGTGAAAGTAGCCGTCCGATTTAACGAGAGTTGCATGGAAAACTAACGAACGAAAGTACGAAAAGGACTAAGTAGGTGTATTTTGCCTCTTGCTCACACTTGCAGCTCGGCAGGTAAATGTAGGTACTTGTAACGTCTTCTCGCTCGCATACCTATTATGCCTCTTGCTCACACTTCTCGGCAGGTAAATGTACTTGTAACGTATTCTCGCTCGCACACCATTAACAATAACTGATTACCTGGAAATCACGAGCTCACCCCGCAAGCCGGGTGCAAGCCGTAGGTAATAAAATAAATACTTTGAGACCGATTATCATCTCAACCAATAGGTTTCGAGCTTTACTGTCATAATACGAAATGTTTATTATAATTATGCCTATGATAAAATTTAATTATTTTTTGTTGGCCGGCCAAAAAAAAATTAGCCCAAATTTGTATGAAGCCTGAATGATGTCCTTTCAGGTTAATGAAAGTGAAGAAAGTAAATATTACAATTTTTGTAGTGCAATATGAAATAATATTTTAATAAATGTACCTATTATTTTGCTATCATATTTTAGCGCAAAGCACGTAAATAATTTGTTCGCCAGTCTGACTAAAAGTAAAATAAAAAACCAACACTTTTTTTGTAGCAATATATAAATATAAACTTTAAAAACCAATACGCTTTTCAGTAAGAATACATTATTACCACTTTATAAAGTGGTCAAACATTGTTACGTAGGACCAACCCTTTGTGCCTTCTGCCTTTTAAAATTCGTTATCATGCAAAGATAACTGGGACCAACAGTAAAAAAGAGCATCGTCTTTTTAAAAAATAATGCTGGAATCCGCAAGTAACCGGGCCAACAGTCTAATGTCTTCTGAAACCAGCGAAACGCCAGTAACCAGGACCAACAGTTAAGAACTCAATTAGGAATATGGCCTCTGCCATTTTCTAATACAAGTCTCATCCTGAGGCTCATATCTCTAACCATGTTCCAGCATCTGTCTGTATTGATATCTGCAATAAAAGATAAAATAATACTTTAGTGATGAATCCGACGTATTTCATGCTAAAATTTACTGTACTGAACCGCTGAATCACGAGTGCGGTGGAAGGGATCTTGAGAGTGGGTGGCTATAATGGTTGCATCCTCCATCTCCGTAGTCGCCAGGGCTCTTGTCCCGCGAGGACGGTCTCAAAGAGCCTCGTCACCTTCCTTCTTCTTTGAACCTTCTTCGAACCGCTGGATCCACTGGCTTACCGACCTTCTCTACAAATAGAAAAAGCTGGTGTCTACAGACGTTATTTCCGTGTACGGAAAACTATTTTAGATGATGTAAAATTTACTTACATGAATACCTTATCGCCGCGAGATCTCCACAACTCCCATACCAGTTAGCCTTAAAGTGACAATTCTGACACTCTCAAAGTAATATAGGCGGGTCGGCATTTTTTTAAAGAAATTAAATTAAAAGACAGGAAAGATCTAAAAAAGATAAAACTAATAATACCAAACGAGCGACCGCAAAAATTTGACAAAAATTTGTTCTGACATTACTTTTGTTAATGAATTGAAAAAATCCCAACTTTTTGATGCGAAACTCATTGAGGTCTTGCTGGGAATATAAACTCGGAAGGAGCAACGTCCTCTAAAGGCCAACAGCATCTCATCAATGGTCATATACGCATATGGTATATAGGCTTCTTGACAGCATCGAACAAATTGTTCAAAGAACATTCTAATATGAGCCATATTATCGACTTTCGTTCCTCTCTAGAAGACTTTTCACCGAAGCGAATACAATTTTGTAAGAAATAAAACCGATGTAAAGACATCGTCGTACGGAATATTTCGACTCCTGTTCCGTCAGTCCTCCACAAATCTTTCAGACTTTGTCTGCTAGATTTATTCAAACCGGCAATATACAACAATAAATGTTATAAATGCATCCAATTCTATAGATGTAGTTTCTTTCATAAAATACAGATTTTTTACCTCTTTTTAAGTGGCCCGTCGTCTCAAGATTGCCTCGTTTGTATGATTCAATTCTAAATTCTTCATTTCCTCGGTAAAAAATACTCCAATATTCTCTTTCAGGTTTTGCTTTTCCTGCTAATCCTTTGACTCCAGGACGCTGATTTATTATGTTTTCTGCCCGAGTTCGTTTATTTGTACGTGGCGTACACTTATTAGGGTGGAGTGATAATGTATGAAAAAATTTTTTAATTTTTTTTTAATGGAATAGCAATACAAATTTGCCTTTTAAAGAGTAAATTCAGCAAACAAAAGATTGTTTACATGTCTTGATGTTATGAGGTGCCCCAACCCAATTGAAAATTATAAAAATACTAAATTTTTAAAAACATTGATCTAATTTTGAATGATAGTATTTTTCAAGATTTCCTGTCTCTTATAAAATAAACTACATTGTGATACGTTAAATAAAAGCCTAATTAGAAGTATTAATGTTTTAAATCAAGAAAAATTTTAATATATATATATATATATATATATATATATATATATATATATATATATATATATATATTATAAAAAAAAACAAATAAGTAGATTATTTGGTATTAAATTGTTTTTTTTGTTTCAAAATTAGGCATTTGCTGTCGTGATAATAGTCTTGCCCTTATGAAACCGTCTCGTTTTTTTTTCTCCTCAAACTGCACTTGAAGCTTCGGTCACCAATTTGATACAGCGCTCTACGGCTTTGGTATGGCACGGAAAATCTTTAATATTCTGACTTGTAGTCAAACCGCTTTTGACAATCTCTTTCAAGGCTTCATCAGATAAATTGGAAGTCAGAAGTGGCTCAGTTATCTTACAGTCTTGCCAAGTAATTAAGTCGGTATAATCTTTAGCATCGAAATTTAAAGCAGGTACTTTAAATGTTCGAAGCCCTAGAGTATTCCCGGCTCTTGCTTTTAAAATTCGCTGATATGCTAGTTTACCTATGATTTCTCTGTCGTCTCCAAGCATAGCAATAAGAATATTTTCTGGATGACCAAAATATCCATTTCGTTGGATTACCTTATCAAGGATTTTCTTCAAAGGCGCATTCACATATATAGTTAGGGTAATTGTTTGCCACAGGTGCTTAGCTCCGTTTGTACATGAAGGATAACATTTTATTGTGAACCACATTGGACCATAAACTCTCATTACGAAAGTGGCTAATATCACTAAATTTTCGGCGTCTGTATTAGTAGCATATAATCTTAAGATTCTATTTGCTGTAGTAAGCCATCTAGAATGGTTAAGTGGTCCAGGTGTAAAATTAGTTAGATTGGGAGAAAAAATGCTAGTGCTGATAGCTGTCATCACATCGTAAAGATATTTTTGGTCGGTGCTCAAGTCATTTCCAGCGACTTCAGGTAATATGCAGGGAATGGTGGTAAATTGAACAAGTGGCATTGATTCACATTATTGTAATTCAGATCCAATAGGGCCTGAAAAGCATTTAGGCCCTGTAGTTTTTCCATCCAAATGCAATAAAAGATGTCGCAATGGTAACTCATTTGAATGTAACTGGCAGACAAACCCTTGTAATGGTTCTTCTTCCACAAAACGAATAACACCTCCTTTGAAACCTGTATTCACGACTGTACCATCGCAACCAATAACAACTATTTCATCCAATTCCACCAATTTTGTTCTCAAATGATTTATTATGGTACTTTCAACACCTTTAGCAGTTCCCAACTCACACGTAATATGCCCGAAATAATCACTTCCTGGCTCTGATAAAATCACATAATGGCTTTCTGTTACTTTTTTCTATAAAATTTGCCTTCCTTCTGAATACTAACCAAAGTCTTATCTTTTCTACCATCAAAATAAATTCCGCGTATACTTTAATTGCGATCTGCATCGTGTAATGCTGATCTGACTTTCGTTCTTTCTCGGTGCAACTTTTTGATGTAATAATACCAATATCTTTCAACACAGAAGAAGATATAATAGCAGCTGCTCTGTCAGAGACTCCAGTACGATCGCAGGCGAGAGCTAATGATGGTAAAGGGTATAGCGAGGTAAGGAGCACGAAATGGCCCCCACGGCCCATGACGGAATTATCATTTGTACTGGTATTGGCACTCTAAAACAATACGAAATGTAAGGTCGTTGACCCCTGACCTTGACCTGTCTTTGAGATATTCGAGAAAGTTCGTATGCGCGCCGATTTTTTTCATAATTTTTTTTCCGAAAAACTATAAAGGTACGTTTACACGCTTGCCAAGCCTTGGCAAACTGCAAACAGTTCCAAGCCTCCACAAATCTCGCTTGGCGTTTGATGGTACGTTTACACGCTTGCCAAGCCTTGGAGTTTATACGCTTGTGAATGCGTCAGTCTGCAATATACATCCAAGCATGGCGGACACCGAACTTGTGACGGCTATTGCATTTGGTTTAACGTACTTTTATTTGAAATTTAAACAAAGTGGAATAAAAAAAAGGAGAGCTCGACGACAGCGAAGATGGTGGATGAAAAAGATTCATCATAATCGTACCAGGTAACTACTATTTTGATTTAACCATTATCTGTTGCAATTGAGTTATGCCACAATACTTACGATATATTTTATTTGTTACAGACAATTTATAGAAGAGAAATTTAATGAACTTTTACATGAACCATCTGGAGAGTTTGATAACTTCTGCCGAATGAGGTATTCTGATTTTGAGTTTTTACTGCAAAAAATTTCACCAATAATATCCAAGCATGATACAGACTTCAGAGAAGCTATACCAGCCAAATTTCGTCTTGCCATTACGCTACGATTTTTGGCATCTGGTGATTCTTACAAAAGCCTTCACTACTTGTTTAAAGTATCTGTCCCTATGATATCAATAATCATTCGTGAAGTTTGCCGAGCTCTTAATGAAATTCTAAAGGATCTAGTTAAGGTAGGAAAAAAAAAAAACATTATGTTATACATTTATTTAGATTTTAATAGAATCATAGGAAGTCTTTGTTGCTTTAAATGCTTTATTGTTTAATTATTTATTAATTTAAATAAGAATTATGTCGACGAATCAAAATCTTCGAAAGCATTCAACACAGCCATGTTTATAATGTTGGTTTCACGTGGGGCTGGGTTGATGATTTGGTCCGATATGATACGAATAGATGACGAGGGTGCTGTGGATGTAGACGGAGCTGGAGCTATTGAAGTTGGTATATGTTTTGCCATGTCTGGCGCTGAATAAGAAGTTTGTGTGTTTGGAGAGGGAAAAAAACTTCGGTCGTTATGAATAGGTTCAGAATAAACACTATTAACTGATATTGGCCGACTCGGAATGACTTGAGGAAATGGTGTTGAATATGCACCAGCCATTGACGACAGTCGAGAATAATATTGAGGGTATGGTGTATGACGCTCATTTGATTTTTGACTGATTCTGTTTATAAACAACCCATCTATTTGGTACATCATAATTTTTCGTTCATCAGTTGACAGTTCACGTAGCTTTATAGCCAATAATTTTGCGTATAGATCGCAATCATCGTCTTTGTGAGCAGGTATATTTTCATTCTGTCTTTGACCCAAAGCATTTGTTAAGTGTCCAAAAGCCACGGCCATTTGCTTTTCAGCCGTTTCAGAAGCAAGGCGACGACGTTTATTAGTAACAGCTTGTATGGATGGTGGTTTGGATGGTGATCTAGATGGTGGTCTGCATGGTGTGGCAACCGTACTTGTACGGTCTCTTATCAGAGGGTCATCCTCTGTCTGATCTGTATCTTCATCTATTTGTTGTAATTGCTGCAAAAAAATAATATACTTAAAATTACACTTCATTTACTTTTTTTACAGATGCCCACCACAGCAGAAGGATGGCTTAATATAGAAGAAGGATTCAGGACTAAATTTCCACATTGCATAGGTGCATTGGATGGCAAGCATGTAGTCATTGAAAGCCCAACGCATAGTGGAACAGAGTATTTCAATTATAAGAAAACTTTTAGCATTGTCCTTTTGGCTTTAGTGGATAGCAAATACAAATTTGTATTCGCAGACATCGGGAGTCAAGGAAGAATAAGTGACGGCGGCGTCTTTAATAATTGTTTACTATGGAAAAGAATAATTAGAAACGAGATAGATTTTCCACCACCATGTCCACTTCCAGGATCGAATATTAATATTCCATACGTGTTTTTAGCTGACGGTGCTTTTGCATTGAGTCAACACGTAATGAAACCCTACCCTGGAAACCATGAAGTAGGCTCACCAAAAAGGTTATTTAACCAAAATTTATCTAGATCCCGAGTTGTAGTTGAAAATACGTTTGGAATTTTAACCTCAGTTTTCAGAATATTCAGACGCCCTATCAATTTAGAACCACAAACTGTAACGGAATTTACGATGACTTGTGTATTACTACATAACTTTTTGAGAACAAGTAAAAGTTCTTCAAATCGATATACTCCTCAGAGTTCGTTTGACGTATATGACAGTAGTGGAAATATGGTTACCCCTGGTTCATGGCGTAGAGATAACGACGAATATAATGCATTGCAAAATTTACCACAAATACCACGAAGATCTCCGGTGAACGTCAGAGAAGTCAGGGAAGAATTTACTTCATATTTTAATAGGATTGGATAAGTTGATAAAAATGTATAAATAAATGTAGGTAGAATAAGAAACGGTGTTTTTTTAAATTAGAATAAAAAAAAAATTACTTACTGTTTCGGTGTTTATTCCTTCATTGCAAGTATATACTGGTAGTAAAAATGACTCCATGGTTTCGTAAGCATACCAAGTTGGATTGTATATTTCTTCGGCACCTAAAATAAAATATACATTTAGATACGACAAAAAAATTAATAAAAGAATTCTTACCTACCCCCGTTTTTTTTTATGGGGATGTCACCTACAGGTGACACTGGGCATTGGACAGGCGTTCTTTTAATAGGAATAAGACTTCAGTATTTAGGGTAGATAATTTTTATTTATATACTTATTAAAAAAGAATACACTTATTTATTGTGAAAGTTGTACCAGCACTTTACATGCAAACCAATATTACACTTGGCACACATTTTTCTAGTGCGTTGATGACAATATCCGCATCTTCGTTGAGAACAGTCGATTTGCGAGTGATCATCCGCACTTCCTGCACTCCTCACCTCGGTAGGCACTCTTATCTGCACAGGAACGCCACAAGCAGAATTGCGGGTTGGAGATTTGCCATATTTTTGCAGGTAAATAGTTGCTACATTTCGACGGAAATCGCAGTAGGTCCAGTTGTTTTCTGAGTTTCTTTTGATTAGCCATGCATTTTGGCAACTTGCGTCTAAGCCAAAAGCAAAGAGCGGGAACCACCACTTTTTGCCACGAAGAGCTACTCTCATGGAGTCAACATTTTCGTCAAAACGGTCTACTCCACCCATGTACTTATTGTACATTTTGATAATGGCTGGGCAGTCAACTTGAATTTTGGCCCGTTTTTTGTCCACAAATCCAATTCGATCAACTTTTGTGATAGGATCTAATCCATGGCAGTTGGATGCTATAGTGACGATACTATTATCATGCCATTTAGCTGCAATAAGTTCTTCAGAAGCCTTATGATATAACTTGCCTCTTGGCTCTTTTTTCATGTCCTTTGAGTTAGGCAAATTGCAATTCTCTAGACGATTTTCGCGAACAGTACCAGTTCCCCCAACATTTTGCTCTCGTAAGTACTTTAGCATCGGTAATCCAGTAAAAAAATTATCAAAATATAAGTTGTAAGGACCTAACTCAATTGGTAATCTTGAATGGAGCTCTAAAATAACAGCAGCTCCTAGGCCTAACTCAGACTGCATTTTGAGGCTTGGGCCG
The DNA here is from genome assembly GCA_927399485.1 of Calamotropha paludella. NCBI lineage: Eukaryota > Metazoa > Arthropoda > Insecta > Lepidoptera > Crambidae > Calamotropha > Calamotropha paludella. The sequence goes on from OV656822.1 coordinate 5,229,158, forward strand.
GACGCGCCCTGATAAAGTTCAAAATTTACCAAATATCCATGTCGTGTAGCTGCTGACCAGAGCTTGTAACCAAATCTTATTGGTTTACCGTGAATATGTTGTTTGGTACCGTGCCTTCCAAAGTATGGTACTATAGTTTCGTCTATGGAAATGTGTGAAGAACCAGCTTTTGTGAAATTAGCAGTAAAATTTACGTTTAGTTTCGTGAAATATTCTCGAACTTTGGCGAATTTGTCGTTGGCTGGCAAGGAAGTATTATCTGAAAGATGGAGGTACTGCTGAATTTCAAAAAATCTATTTCTCCTTATACTAGATGCCACTAGGTCATTGTGCGTGTCACTTTTCACTTCTCAGAACATTCGCATGTACTTTGGAGTCAAATATCCCGTAAGTAGCAGTATTGCAATGTACACTCTAATTTCATCACTAGTCACATTTAGAGTGTGATTTCTCTGTAAAGCATATAAATTGCTCATATCAGCTATGAATTTTACTATGTCGTCGCTGTAGAGCAATTCGAAACATTCGACGGCAGTCATTTCCTCCTGAGAGTTAGAAAAAACTTCTTCATCACAGTCTCCTTTACCGCAAGTAGTAAAACAAGTATTGCTGACGTTGTTGTACCATTTTTTTATAGTATTTTCTTTTTTCTTTTTTTTCTTTGGTGCGGGTACTTCCACTTCTTCCTCTTCTTCCAGATTATCTAAACAGTTGTCTCCAGAGATGGAAGGTCTATTTTGTATTTCTACTTGAGATCGAAGCATGCGACTAGGAAGATGAAGAATGTTAGCTTCATTTTCATCACCACTGTCATCGTCCGTTACCACACCATCATCCGGAGGAAATAAAATAATATCACCTGGGTCCTCCCCGGCCTCCAACTCCTCGGCAATTTCATCTAACGTCAACCTGCAATACGTAAACAAGCTGTAAAATAATTCACGACATAGCGATAAGCCCTAATATAAACAATACTCATGTTATTTCGTATAATGAATTCAAACAATAGTAGAGTTATTATATTGCCCAGTGGCACCCACAGGTGCCACGGCATATTTCCGAAGTTGTAGCAATGACGCTATAAGTTATTTTTATTGTAAAATACGTTTATATTACAGCTTATATATTTATTTATTAAATGGAATAAGAAAAAAATTAAATACTTACGGTCTAGGCATTTTTATTTCACTTTATATCGCAAGAAATCACACCAACTCAGACTGCTCAAGTAGCGCGCTAAACAACTGAATGAATTTGACAGATGACGTTTGATCAGTGTTGCAAGAAAAAAATAATTAGTAATGTGACTTATTAGCTTTGCTAAAATAGTGGTAGAATTTTAAGATATAATTTGCATGTAGTAGAAAAAAATATTTTAACTTATGTCACCTACAGGTGACACTGGGAATTGAGGAGTTAAACATAAGTTACACCTTGCTAAGCAGACTATCAAAATAATTATAAGTGTATAGTAGGAACATACCTGCGCCAGAACGCATTGATTCACGTTTTTTTTTCAAGTGCTTGCGAAAAGTAGTCATCAATATCTCTTTTTTATTTTTTATTTCCTTTACTGGCCTTCCAGTAAGGTCAGCAAGACGAATCCATGCATCTGCTTGTTTTATTTTATCTTTATGATTTGCATCTTTCGGATTCCAGATGCATGGCTCCATTTGGTAATGTTCCAGAAACGAAAAACTCTCCTCATTAGACCAGCAACTCGCGAGATCACAATGGCTACTAAACGCGGACCAACATGTAAATGCATCGCAAGCGCTTGCCGCAAACGCCCTTTGATCTGCGTCAAAAAACCGACACTCGACTGGATCGGAAGCAAGCAGGCACAAGCCCACGCAAGCCAAGCCAAACGCCCTTTTTACATGCTTGCGATTGTCGATCCTTGCCAAGGCTTGGCAAGCGTGTAAACGTACCATAAAAGCTAGAAGGATGGGACCAATTGCATATAATGAGGGATACTTTGAAAAATATTCTGTATTTTTTTCAGAGTTCTCGTGAAATGACAACTGTGTAAAAAAATTAAACAAAATATAAATAATTTTTTTTAGTACTGTTCTATTATGTCTACCGCGCCAAAAAAAATATATAATACTCTTTGATTTATATACTTATACCATACAAAAGCTGATCAAAATCAAAGAGGCGCTTCTTGAGTAATTATGAGAATTACTTAGTGTGCGTACGGCTGGTAGGAACTAATTAAAGAGGTCATTTTTGGATTAATTATTATAATTAAATGTTGAACATAATTTTAATCATCATCATCACTATTTTAATTTATCACAACATTGACGGCATCATTTGAAAATATTTTCGACAGAATTTCAGCAGGACGTAAAATTCGAGATAGATATCTCGCATGAGCTAAATAATATATTACACTTGCGACATGAGCGCAGCATCAAACTGTCCTGTTTCCATTCGGACAATCACAACAATATCCTCGGATTCCTTCGACACTGTTCATATTAGGAACATAATCAATGAACAATCGGTAATATTTACTATTTACATGTCTGGAACGAACATTTAACTTGATGATAGTTGGGGTTTGTTTGACGTAATATATATAGAGATTGCTCTTGTCGTCCATTATTTCAGCGAGGTATGAAACAGCTAATGAGAGCTGATAGGAACCTGTAAATAATATTCTTAATTGTTCTTCGTTTAGTCTTGGAAAATCTAAAATTTCTGATGACACCAGTTGTTGAAAAGCCGTTTTTCTTCGATTCCAGTGCTGCTTTTCTACCTCTTCACTTAAAGAATTTGGTAACGCCAGTCGCTCTTTAAAGTATTGAACAATTGTCTCATTTAAGCCTGTATCAGAATCCAATCGCTTACTGAATTTGTTGTGTAAAAATCCAACAACTTTGCTTAAAATAAAAATAAAATGCTTCCAAAAGTAAGTCTATCATGACTTACTTTTGGAAGCATTTTATTATCAAGATTGTTATGAAGCAAATTATATTTCTGAGCAATAGCTCCGTGCACAGCTTCGACTACCCATCGGATTTTAGTCACTTGTCGTGACATATTGGCTTCATCGGTAGGTAACTGGGCTCGATTACCTTTAATCGCCGGCATTAACACGGTGTAGCCTTCTTTGGTGATGTCGCCAACGGCGTCACGAAATCCACGATCTACGACAAATACATCATTCCGACGTAATAGAGTTTTAAGTTTAGCATCCTGTAACACTTTCTTCATAATAGTGGCATCATTTTCCGTTCCATAAAATGGCCCAGCAAAATCAACTATAAACCCGTTCGTAGTACAGATTGTGAACGGTTTGCATAAATGGGTTTTCTTTTGCCCAGAATACGATTTTCTCTGGTATTCATTGTTAAAACTTTTTTGATGCCTGATATAAGTGCCGTCAAATATCAATACCAGCTGATCATCTCCAAGGTTCAATAACATTCGAGCTGTTAAACTTGTGTTCTTTATTAAATCTTCTCGAGAAACGGAGGTTAATCCAAAATGAAGCAAAATATCAGTCTTAAAACTTCTTAATACTTCCTTAAAAAATGTCGACACATGTTGTTCGTATGGTAAACCCAGCACTCCTGCTATCACTGAATTAGAATTTCCAGTTTTTAATTTAAACAAGAATACAACTAACGCTTGAGTCACAGTGCGTATGCTTGTGTTTCGCATAGAAGTCAATAGCTGTCTTAATTCAAATGTTTTGCCAACAAAGCCCTGTCAATATCCTTATCTGATTTTCAGACATATCATTTTCAATTTTGTCGAAAAGCGACATCCCTGCTCTTTCTGAAAGTGATTTTAAAAAATGAGCAACTTCTGTAGAGTTCATTTTACTGGTGTTAGATACTACACGTAGGTGCACCAACTCGTCTTTATAAAAGTTTTTTCCTATTATATGCGTGCAGCAACAACGGTTATCCTCTGGTATAAAAATCCCAATGTTTGTATAAGCCTCGTAACGCGCTTCAAAAGGTACTCGCATTAAGTTTGTTGTGGATCGACATTTACAACAATACTTGTGGGTGGATACAACACGTGGAATATATACATATATAAATTCGTCGTTTTGGGCAACATGCGAAAAAACATCATCGCCATCATCATCATCATCATCGTGGTCGCTTTCGGAACTGCATGGTAAATTCATTTCACATTCTTGTTGGAATGAAGCATTAGAAGATGTTTCCCCAACTGCTAAGTGTTCACCAGACTCCTGTTCGCCTTCACACTCTACCAGGGTAGATGCCGCAGAAGTTGATGCAACGTTTGATTTGCTATTGTAAATAATTAGCCGACACTTTCCACACAATACGTCACCAACGGAAACTGTTTTTTTACTCGAGTCACTATATAGTCTAGCGTCCTCTTCACTAGTGATAACTTTTTTTCTTCCGCCAACTTTATGCACGAAAGTGTCACAAATAATACAGTTCACAAACATTGTTATCACCCGTGGTTATCACCATACAACTTGCGACAGGCATACGCAATTATTCTCACCGAATGACCTATTAGGTAATTTATATTTGTGTGTGGTTTCCTTAACACGGAAGACTAAAGCAACCATGCGTGAAATCGTATTTGTAATGACACGAATACACTTATAATAATCTATTGAACATGAATAAACACGTTTGTTTTCTAGTCCGCGCGAAGCGGCTGGGCGGGCGCCCACTGTACACGATCGAACAAGTTTTCTTTAGATATTACTCAAGAAGCGCCTCTTTGATTTTGATCAGCTTTTGTATGGTATAAGTATATAAATCAAAGAGTATTATATTTTTTTTTTGGCGCGGTAGACATAATAGAACAGTACTAAAAAAAATTATTTATATTTTGTTTAATTATTTTACACAGTTGTCATTTCACGAGAACTCTGAAAAAAATACAGAATATTTTTCAAAGTATCCCTCATTATATGCAATTGGTCCCATCCTTCTAGCTTTTATAGTTTTTCGGGAAAAAAATTATGAAAAAAATCGGCGCGCATACGAACTTTCTCGAATATCTCAAAGACAGGTCAAGGTCAGGGGTCAACGACCTTACATTTCGTATTGTTTTAGAGTGCCAATACCAGTACAAATGATAATTCCGTCATGGGCCGTGGGGGCCATTTCGTGCTCCTTACCTCGCTATACCCTTTAATCTATTTTTCTTTGGTGGCGGAGCAGCTACTTGTTTTGGTGATTGATAAGAACTAGAAGCTACGCTATTATTGCTTGAACTGGTGCTTTCCGTTGTTAAGTCATCAGGCAAAGAACCAGAACAAGACGGTTGGTTAGGATCCATTATCCTCTTGTTACGCAGTAATTATTTTTCTTGTCCTTTTAAATTTTTTTCATATTTTTTACAGTCGCAACCAAATCTACACCGCCTATCATCATTTTTCTTGTAGTTCTTTGGTCAAGTAAAAAATATACTTCTTCCTTGGGAACACGGCTGTCTTTTGAGCAATTACATTCTGAGATTACTTTGCATTTGCAACTGCAATCATCAAATAACCGTTGGGACTCAGTAACAAATTCATTTATTTTCTCTTGATATTTCTTGTTCGTTTGACGGCCTTGATAAGGTTTTCGTAAGCTTCTATATTTGTCATGGTAAGATCGAATAAGTTGAAGTACTCTCTTAAAGCTGACAGTAGGAAACGACGCTTTTCGCCAGATATCTAAAATTTCCGTAGCCAATCTTTGGGATATATCATGAACTGTCGGCTCTTTTGTTGTTTTGTCAAGCTTCAATTCATATTTAATAAATAAGTAATTTTTCATAACAGCATTATAAGTTGGTAACTGAGACACTGGTAACTTTTCCGGCAAACCAAACACAGGACAACATGTCTCTTCGTGTTTTGACTTGCGACATTTGACTGTAATAAAGAGAAATAATAGGTATAAATTGTATCGAAAATAGTGTGACATCGACTATATGTGAACAGGAAATTAAAACATTACTTACATGAGTCTTATTTTCTTGACGGCAGTGGTAAAAATCAATGTTTCTCACAAGTAGAAAAACAATAATACGCGCGTGTTAGATTTGATATAGAGAATGATAATTAAGTATTTTACACATGTTTTCTTGTTTACCTTAAAGAAAAGCATCTTTTGCTTGATAGTTTGAGTGATTTTCTTGTATGTAAATGACAAATTGTTTTCAATAATAATCATATAATTTACCAAAGCAAAAACCAACCTTTAAGTAATCTTAACTCTGTTTTCATATATCCATTAATATTAGGGGTTAAAGTATGAAATTGCCGATTTGTACTGAAAATCTATATTGTTTATTTTTTAAATTTTTAACAAATTTATTTAATCAAAATAGTTGCCATTATTATCTATACATTGCTGCCATCTAATGGGAAGGTCATTAATGCCTTTGCGATAGAATTCCGACGATCTAGACTGCACAAACTGTGTGAAAGCATTTTGTACTGCCTCCTGGGAAGAAAACTTCTTGTCACGTAGATAATTGTCCAAATCACGAAAAAAATGGTAGTCCGTTGGAGCAAGGTCTGGTGAATACGGAGGATGACGAATGGTTTCTAACTGCAGTTCCTGAAGGGTCAAAATGGTTTCTCGTGCTGTGTGAGGTCTCGCGTTGTCGTGGAGCAATAATGGTGAAGATCGATTCATGAGTCGGGGCTGTTTTACTGCTAGTTTTGTCAACATGGTTCGGAGTTCGGCACAATAGACATCTGCCGTTATTGCTTGACCAGATCGGAGAAAACTATAGTGAATAACACCATGCTGAGACCACCAAACAGTTACCATTACCTTTTTATTGGTAAGTTTTGCTTTAGGACACTGTTGTGGCATTTGACCTGGGGTCAGCCATTGCATTTTTCTTTTCCGGTTATCATAAAGAATCCACTTTTCATCACATGTTACAATTCGATCCAATATTCCTTCATTTCTGTACCGGTTCAACAAGGCAACACAAGTTTCAACACGCGTTTCTTTCTGCAGATCAGTCAAATCATGAGGCACCCATTTTTCGTATTTTTTTATTTTATTGATTTGACGCAAGTGAGTCAATATTGTGGGTAAGGTAACGTTAAACCATGCCGCTAATTCCTGGGTACTTTGACTAGGATCGGCTTCCACTATCTCTCTTAATTCATCGTTATTTACCTGTGTGGGCGGTCTTCCTCGTGGCTCGTTCTTTAAGTCGAAATTTCCATCACGAAAGCGTTTAAACCAAAATCGCACGGTGCGTTCATTAGTAGACCCCTCTCCAAACGCAGCATTGATATTGCGGGCTGTTTCTGCCGCGTTAGTTCCGCGTCGGAACTCGTATTCAAAAATAACTCGAATTTTCGCAGTATCCATCTTTCTTGTCTAAATTGAATAACAAAAACAATTGAAAGTCGATATTCAAATGTTTTACATTTTTTAAAAAAAGAACATCATAGAAACCATTTAAAAAAAGTTTCATTCGAAAACCTCAAACCATGAAGATTCTATGTCAATTCAAAGAACCTATTGCAATAAAACGGCAATTTCATACTTTAACCCCTATTATCTCCAATTTAATCAATGTGTGTTGTATAAATAACCTTTACAATTTGTTCCTATTAAGTTATTTTTGCAATTAAAAGATTAATATCCTAGTTAACCTCCTTAAACCTCTTTTGATATAATTAATTCATAGTCAATTTGAAAGAAATTGTTAAATAGAGCCAAATGAATGACGTCAGAGAATATCGTCCGATGTGACGTCACTTGTTTGTCACCGCCTATAAAAGACTGTGATCCGGTCGTACTCGCCCCATTTGATTCGCAGCAGCCACACCGCACGGACCTAAGCTAAGTATACAATCATTCAGTATGTTAGGAAGACATACTATGTACCGCTTGTGTGTTGGTATATAGGTACAATATGTTTTTATTATCGAACCCAGAATTAAATTAGTAAAGTGTATACCTTGCTTTGTTACTTGATATTTTAAAAATGTTTTAATAAGGTTATTTTGGATAGCTCCACACTATTTTACTAAATGAAGTTAATTTGGATAGTTTTATATTCAACTAAATTATGTTGATAAATGTTTAAATAAATGTTATTCCATGACATTCTTCTTATTTGCTTAAATCATTCCATGATTATTTATTAGATGAGATTAAAATACTTTTCTTTAGTATTCTGCCTTTTCTTTTTTACTCAATTTTTTTTTAACTTAATCTCACACGCGCATTTAATGGCGTTCGAACAACGTTTGACAACGATTGACAAGTGCAGTGAAATTACCTCTCCCGCCTCAACCCAAGTGCCGCATTAGCCACGAAGCAAGAGTAGCAAATGCTACGGGCCTCGCGCATTTGGGGGCCCCGCGCACCAACGTTTTCCGGCCCTAAAAAAGTATTATTTATATAATAGTAGATTTAGTCACAACTCACAATTACTAAGAAAAATTTCTGAGAAGCATTATCGGCGTACCAACTTTTAACGACAGTTCTTGAGGTGGTAGCCCAGCTGGGTTCAGAGAATTTTAAAATTCCTGGGTGTAGTATACTGCGTCCTCGATGTTAGTGACGGTGTCTATGGATTTATAGCACTTAACTTCACCCGGTACTTTCTGCATAATTCAATTGTTTATTTCGTTGACTGTTTCAGTCCTGGGAGAAACTATTGCTCTAAAACACAGCCAACGAAAATTATTTTGATGTAAGTTTTCGATGTCGGGATATATAGCATGTGTCAGACTATCTAAATTATGGACTATTTGGCATAGAGACTCATCCAAAGTAACTGCATAATCGGTGCCCAAATTTAAAGATGGAAAAATTCCTTCTCCAAGTTTCAGCAGATGTTGTGGAAAATTGCTTGTGGAGAGCACGAACCTTTTTTTGACGTACGTACGATGGCTGGCTATCGTATAGTTACGAATATTTATTCACGTAAGATTTGTTGGTGAGACAACTTGCGTTGGAACTATTGGCGATGAATTTCGGTGTTTAAAGTTGGTTTTAAGTGTTTTAAAAATTGGTTTAGTTAAGTTATTAGTTTTATTAAGTGTTTCTAGGTATATAGAAGTTTATTTTAGTGTTTAAAAAGACTATTCATAAAAATGCAAGGAGCCCCTAGAGTTGAACGAAGCGCGTTGTACTATTATCTTGCAACAAGGTTGATTCGAAACGCGACAATTCCACAAAAAGAAACTACGTAAGTCATTTATATTTTATAATAGAACGGTCATTAATAATAAAGTGCCAAAATTATTTATTCGACCTTCATGATCGATTATTAGGTGAATTATAATTACATAGAAATAAGTCGCAGGGCTAAACAAAGAAAAAATATGAGCTAACTTCAAGTCACAGAAGTAGAATTTAGAAATAGAATTCGACTCAGCAAGGCGGCTTTTAAATTTTTATGTGATAAACTTCGTCAGCATACTGCTTTAAAACGAAGTAAAAGAATAAGTTTAGAACTTAAGGTAAGAAACGAAAGACTATTAGTGATGAAATTATTTTACCATAGGTGTGATGATTATTTTAATATTTTACAGGTGCTGTGTGCACTTTCATTTTATGCCACCGGATCCTATCAAAGGCTTGTGGGAATGGCAAAACATATAGGACAAACCACGGTAAGCAAATATGTACGGGAAGTCACTGATGCATAAACTACACCAACAGTGATGAATTCTTTCATTCAATTTCCTGTAACTAGAGCACACAGGGATGCAATTAAAAATCAGTAACATTGTACTATTACTTGTGACATTCTTCATTCGTTATTCTAATGTTACATTATATATATACATAATATACATAATCGGGGTAGAAAAGGGTTCGTCACCTTAAAGTCGATATTTGTTTGAACGTCAGTCATACCAACATTTCAAAAATATCGCATTGACGTTTGTAACTGGCTAATTTAAAAGGCAGTTTAACCAACTTACTGTAATTTAGTACTTATTTTATTGTCAATGATATGTTTTGCTATCGTGAACTAACAAGAAACTTCCTAAACGTGACTATCAAATATCGTTAAGTCAATAATCGTTATATTGAATTATTGACGACTTTTAAGTTTGAGTTTTATAAATTTTATATTGTTTGATGAACACAAATTAAATAAATAGTTGTTAATATAATAAAATTTATTAAAACAAGACTTTATCACAGACTGTAGTCTCTCTTGCATGGAGCCAACAAGACGAGAGCAAATATCCGTTCCTCTGAAGTCTCCCCAAACATTTTGGCAATGTTCCACGATAGCAGCATTGTTTCTCTCATTGTCATTTCTCCATCACTGCACCATTAAACCCCAAAGATTTTCTATGGGGTTTAAGTCAGCTGATTTGGCAGGCCAGGGAATCACCACTACTTCACGGTGTCTATGGAACCACTCGTTCACGATACGAGCTGTGTGAATGCGGGCGTTGTCGTGGACATAATTGAACTCTCTTAATGCATCAGCTGGGTAACACGTACGGACACTAGGAAGCATAACACGTACGGACACTAGTACTGTTAGGTACTAGAAGATGTATTGTCCTAGGTGGAAGGTCAACAAGCTCGCCTACTCCATTAGACGACATCCAGCCCCACATGTTAACAGATATGCGTCCAGAACTAAGATTCGGCACAACGTGGTCCTCCAAATACCTCGTTCCGTTTCTTCTCCACAATTGTAATCGCCCATGTTGCGATGACTGGAAGCACTTTTCATCAGTAAACACAGTGTGACTCCAATCGAAATTTAAGAACGTTCGGGCAAAATTTAAGCGCTCGACTTTATGAGCGCTAGTTAAAGCGACTTTTTTAGCAGGTCGTCGGTGATGAAGTCCCATCGAATGCAATGTATTCCTTATAACTCTTACAGATACATCAAACATTTCCGCGAAATAGATAGTTTTTGAAAAACCATTCTCCTCATATTGTCGCCTCATAAAATTCTTTTGTTCTTCGGTAAGAGTCGGGCGTCGTCCAGAATTCGTGTGGCGATGATCAATAAGATTGCCCTCTTCTGCATGTCTTCGGATCCAGAACCTTACTGTATCTCTAGTGATATTTAAATTTACAGATATTTCGCTTATATTACTGCCAGATTCATGGTTTGCAATATTTGCGGCTCTTTCATTAAGATTCAAATTTCTTGGCATTATGTAATGAAATACAATGCGGATTAATTATTTTTCGCAAAAATTCAACAAATATTACGACATTCCAATGACATAATAATACTGACAATTAAATAGAACTTTATTTTTAAAACTTTAATTACTTACTATCAAAAAGGTTTAAGTCTCAAATAAATATTAAAAGTAATTGTCTAGATTCAAGTTGTTTTGATCCTTGATTTCATTACCAGTAAGCATAATTTTGTATGCAGTTATGTTGGTTGCGATTTAGTTTCAAAAGGTAATAAGTTTCTATGACTGATAAAGGAATCAATTTGAAAACTGACGAACCTTTTTCTACCCCGACTGTACAATTCATATATTTTATAAAATGCACGCTACAATTGTTTAAAAGGAACATTGACTATTAATAGTATTTATCTAAAATATTTGAACTCGACTTCACTCGAATAGAACTATGCCTCAATCGGGAATCGAACGCCGGGGTCTGGCTTTAGCGATGGAAGTTATTTTACTTTTCGAGTCTTATACAATAGCATCGTACTTATATTTACAGGTGATTCTGGTTATCCCCAAAGGCCCTGGCTGATGACGCCTATACCTGATGCTGTTGAAGGAAGCCCAGAAGCAAATTACACAACTGTGCATGGGAAGGCCAGGGTTACAATCGAGAACACTTTTGGGCGATTCAAAAATCGTTGGCGATGTTTAAGCAAAGATCGCACAACGCTTTACACTATGCGCCAAAGAAGTGTGCGCAAATAATATTGGCATGTAGTGTACTACATAACATAGCATTAGATTTTAATGTGCCTGAACCCCATTTGCAGCAACGACCCGAAGAAACCACATTGTCAGCGCATATTTTACGAGAAAATGAGTTCGGGGATGATTTAATGAGGGGAAGAGCAATAAGAAGCATTCTCGTACAAAGAATTAATCAACTTCACTCCTAGATCTTAATTACTTGAAAGTTGGTACGTCAGTTCGATTATTTTTGTTTACATGTTTGTGTTATATTTTAGGTTAGTTTTATGTTATATAAATGTATAAGTATTTTTGTTTTTAGACAGTTGTGATTATATAAATCGTTTTATTAATTACTTGTTGGGTTCACCCTCTTGGATTTAATTTTTAGTATTGTCTATAATCAAATTTATTTAAGTTACCCTCGATAAAAATACTATTACTTCATATTATTAATTCGCAACATTTATATATAAATTCGTAGCCGCTTTTTTACTTTTCTCGTCAACTTACTTTACAAATAGGAATAGGTCATAAATAAAAGATAATCTTTGTGTTTTAACTATAATATCGTTAACCTATAATTGTAAATAATAAGTATTAAAATATTTTTCTACCTAGTAATTAAAATGTTTTATTAATCTTTTTATTTGTTCTTACTTTCTAAATATTTAATTATAACAACCATAGCTCCTTTCATAAACTCTAGCCATTGAGCTTGTAAATGTAGCTCTTGATCCCTCTGCCTTGCCCTTTCGCGCAGTTCGTATTCACGCAGCCGCAGTCTTTCTGTCTCCAACCTCTCATAAGCCACATCACGCTCCGTCGCATACTCCCTTGCATTCTTATCCGACTCTACAAATAATTTCGCTTCATCATCATCTTTAATTTCCTTCCTTTTCCGTTTTGGCGGTGGATGTCTCCAATGCTCCTCCGAATCAATTACTATAGGTACGGTAGCAGGAGGATCCGAACCAGCCGAAGTATTATGGACTGGAGGGGCCACAGTAGGTTGGCTGCTGGTTCCTGGAGTGTTTCCTCCTCCATACCTAATAATAAAATAAAATAAAATGTTATATCTATAATGTTATTATGATTAATTAATTTAATTAATATAAGTATGATGTTATTACTACTTTGATAGTAAATCTTTCACCTGTGGTTTCTTCCAGCAATATACCACTTATGAACGTCTCCTCGTTGAAGGTGTGAGATGTCTCTTCACCCTAGAAAGTTCAAAGTATTATTAGAAAAAAACCTAAGCAAAAAAGGAAAAAATATATTTAAAAAAATAAGCAGCCACACCATATACGATGTTGTTAAATTCTGACCTGTTGGAAGCCAGCCTCCAAGACCGCCATACCAGTAGCTGCCTGCACTTCAATTATCTGCATGACTCTATTTTCAATGTCCGTCATTGATAGTTGTAGTGCTGGCCCGCCACCAGTACCACTAGCAGCCTTATTGATTTTGGCAAACTTCTTTTTCGTGTTGTTTTTTAAATCGCTCCAAACCTTCAACATAAAAGAAAATGTAAGTTAAAACTCAATAAAAAATATTTGCTTTGCTAGTTATGGTATGTCAAGAGTATAATTCAAGTGGAAAAAATACATAAGTGGGTGACCCGAAAGGCAAATGCACTTGAAATAGAACACTTAAAAATGAATTTGTACAATTTCACATTGTATCGGATGAATTTTTATGAAATAAATTATATAGATTCCTTAAAATAACTTCATCTTAATAAATACGTTATTAGAGTACCTTGCGCCATTTCTCCTCTGACCGAGAGTCGCCTGTGTCTTCACTATTTAATTTTTCTGTTAACTCTTTCCATTTCATTTGTATGAAATGACGCCCTCTTGGACCTCCAGTGGGTTTATACAAATCTCCATTCCTACAAATCAATAATTAAATAATAAATATGATAACATTAAGCCACCGAAAGAGGTATCTTCACCGTTTTTTCAAATAAAAAATACATGGCTTTACTTATAGAGCTAAATATACTTAATTTGTGCATTACACAGTAAATATAATATTTCTATAAATATTTTTATCGTAATCTTAATTCACTGAAAAATCAAAACTTTTTTAGGTGTAAAGGTAAATTTTCCGTACTTATACATATTAGGTTTCTATATAAGATATGTATAGGTCACGTAGTGTTAGATTTATTTATTTCTAATAAATTGTCAGCTTACCTTTCCATAAACTCGACCATAATTACTGTTTGCAGGTGGCTTGTCCTCATTTTGGTTTTTGATTTAGCGCGGCACAGTAACAACTAACTTTGAAAACGAATTAAACTCACTTTAACGATTGCCGTTCAAAATCTAAAACGACGCATTTTTCAAAAATAGTTAATTTAAGTATTTATTTATTTCTTAATAAACAAAGTTTCTACAGCTTCCGTATACTTATAAATTATATAAAAATGTAATTCAGTTTGGCAGCCAATTACAGAAACTGTTTTAATAAAGATTTAATATAATACAAAGGCTTTTTCTGCTGATTTTCTCATAATTTAAATTAAATATCATTATACAATTATTGAGTTAAAATTTGAAGTGCGGTAGACCTGTGTCGCTCGCGATTGACCGAATCGTTTAGATTCGTTCGCAACCTGAGAACGAATGACCGAATCACAGATCTTTAAAAGATTCGGTCATAATTGATCCGGTAACAAAAAAACGAAATTGCACTGTATTCCCATACTATAATAGTAACTAATTGCTTGCTTCTAGTGATGTGCCGAGTCGTTGTTTTTTAGGATCGAGTCGACTCGAGTCACTTTGTACGGTATTCGAATCATGACTCGATTCCGCGATTCGAGTCCAGTACTCGAGTTCTATGTTTGGTATTCGAATCTTGACTCGAGTCCTGGACTCGAGTCTAGAACCTCAGTCTGGGAATTCGAGTCCAGAACTCGAGTCTGTTACTGATTTAAGTTCATAAGGAAAAATTAGAAAGAAGTAAACTTCAAACAGTATCTAGGTTTAGCATAATAACACTACGAACATTTTAATAAAATATATTTTTAAATATTAAACATAACAAATAAACATTGAAAACTGAGGAGATATCTAGGAACCAGAAAATTTCTGTTAATGAGATCAAGTTCTATTTGTTTTATCAATGTACTTATATTTTAGGTGTCACTTCATTGCTTAAGTAAACAGAAATCGAGTTCGAGCGAGTCGAGCTAACTCGAATACTAGACTCGAGTCAGTTGGACTCGCATAATAGTTTCGAGACAGTGAGTACAAGATCGATTCTTCCTGACTCGAGTACCGGAATCGAGTCCGGCGTACTCGAATCAAAATAAATTGGTATTCGAATTGGCGAGTCCAAAGCAGGAATCGAGTCTGACTCGAGTCAAGCCGTACTCGGCACATCGCTACTTGCTTCATTAGCTTGTACAAATGACCCAGTCGTGCATTCAATCACGCAATGAGACGTAACAAATAAAATTTTCCATCTCTCTCGTTTACTTATATTTTAAACCACGTTCGTTCCTACTCTTTCTCGATGAACGGGTTTGTGACTCGTGACTCGTGGCTCGCAGTTCGCACGACAACCTACTCTGTCGTACATACTAAACAAACGAACTGTGACCGAAATGACCGAATCATTTTAACTGGATCACCACACGAGTGGGTCATGATCGACCCGGGTTAGGCCAAATGAACGATTGACACAGGTCTAAAGTGCGGTGCCGCCTGATTTCGGAACGTATCATTCGTTCTATAAGCTGTATAGTGTATAATTCGATCACTGGAGCCGTCCCTTTTGACGTTGTTATGACGTCACTAACGTTTTCGTATCGAATTCACGCTAGGATGGCGAATGTGCTTCGTGCTGCTTACTAGCGTTGCCCTGCGTAAGCGTTTCGGAGAGTCGATACGTTTACGTTGCGAATACAAAAATATTCGTGCTCGCCCTACAGTAGGATGCCGGTCGTGAATGGGAAATTCAAATAAGCGCCAGACAGCTTCAGATGTGCTTATGTACCTGCCATTTAAATAATTTTCGACCTCATCGTGTGGGTATCAAAGGCTAAAAGTTGCCTGATCTGAACCTTTATTTATATACATACAAATATATTTAATGGCTTGGAGAGAGTGGCAATACTACACGTTTATATGAGCGTTAAAAGTTTTACATAGTAACGGGGAGTATGGAACAATCCACCTATTATCTATCGTCACCATGTTGCCCCTGATTTGTAGCGTAGTGCTCCGACCGCCATTTCCTGTATCGCGTCTACGATAAACTGGATACCCATCCTCTCCGGTCTGGGTATCGTTCATGAAACGGCGAGACTTTTTTTAGTGCAGACACCGTTCTTCATGCATGGTGCAGCCAAATTATGTTCTCCGCAGGGTCCATGTACCATATTTTTAGTTATAATGCCGTGTAGTACCGGATCTATTTCTTGATCGGGTAGCTCCGCAACTATGACACTGTCGATCTCATCTGGTTGTATTTTAGTTTCTAGCCAGAACAGCAAATGAAAATGAGGTAAACCTCTCTTGCCACTCCACACTTGCCATATAACATTTTACTTTACCGAATATCTGTTTATTGACAAATAATTTGACGAATTTCTTCATCTTTAAATGAAATACACGTGCAATTATGTCATGACGGTCGAAAGACCGTTGTCCTGGTTGCAGCTCCGCCTTAATTTCAGGCCATTCGGGGCTACATGTAAAAGTGGCAAATAAGTCAGGTCTACCATAATTTCGGAGGTACGTCATCGCGTCCTGCGTTTTCTCGAGCATGAAACGCGGAGAACCCGTAAATGACGATGGCAATATGACATGTTGACTGATATTTGTTGGGTCAACATTTGCGTCATGATTTAAGGCATCTCTGAGATGAATGTAGTCATCAGCCCTCAGTCTTTGTTGATTCGGAGAAATATTATTTAATCTTTCCGATATCATTTTCGCCATCAAGTCAACACAATATTGACTAAATAAGTCTCTGTAATAATGTAACGGATTAAAAGAGTTAGTTTTAAACATTAATCTCAATGTATAAAATTGCATACACGAAACAGTTTTAATACGCGCAGAACCCTACTGAGGGATAGTATAATAACAACCGTCTTCTCCTGTCACAATCATTATAGGATACTGAAGTGCAGGGTTTCTTCACCTTTTTGCAGTCACGGACCACTTTCACAATTTAAACTATTCCACTTAAAAAAAGTCTTAATTATATTAATCAAAAAATCTTTTATTTGCTCTTTTATTACACTTATTACTATGTTAATGAAATGGTTGCTGCTGTTTGTGTTGAATTGTGGGACAGTCTTCGACAAGGCAAGGCGCATGTAATCTGCGACGTTTAATCGGTTGCGACATTTTGTTTTTATTGATACCAGAACCGAGAACCCTGCCTCGCAAAGATACGTATTAGCAAATGGTATCAGAATAGACATACGCTTTTTTTTTTGGCAAGCCAATGCTTGTCAAAAAAAAAACGCTTGACAAGAAGAGGATAAGCTTGACTCAAAGAGCACCAAAACTCGCCAAATCTTTTGCATGAAATTCAGCTTTTTATTTAGTTTTAGTAAGCAACAACTTTAAATTAAGTTTAACTTATTTGACAGATATATATCGAGCCTTTACCGCCGTTTTAGCGCAACCGACAAAAACCAAACTTTACAGGAGAAGGTTTTTTTAACACGTTAAACGCCATGAAGTTTTTAACGTATTTCCATTTAGGCCAGGGGGGTCAAGGTTTGTTCGACACATGGATGTTTCGTTCAGGCCACGGGGGACAGCATATGACCGCGAGTTAGAAGTAATTGCAAACGTCTGTATTGGGTTGGAGGATACATTTATGAAACAAATCTTTGTTGAACAAGTCCCCCACGGCCCCGGAGGAAAGCCATGTTTAGTTGGTTTTTAAACAAAGACCACACTTAAAAAAATATGACAAGTTATTATGTTGACAAAATGTTGGGATACTTATAAAACATAAATTTATCTAAATAAATAATAAGTTTGTTATCGATTGATTGATAGTGTTATAATAAGTTAATTTAGCCACATATCTAATATGTTTTTTACTACATGAAATATGCTTTTATAGAAATAATGAATGAATCTTCGATTATTTTACTGACGTTCAATAAAGTCTAAAGTGAATAAGATTAAAAATGAAACAACAGTTTTTATTAAAATCAGACTTTATATTGTAAAAATAAAAACATATAATCGAAAACATGAACCTTTAGTGCAATTTGTGCAAACAATCAAGACACAGGTAAGGTTTGTTGGGACAGGTCTCACAAAAAGTAACAGTTTTTCTTGTTTTGTTTTTCGGCAGTAACCGCCCCATGACTGTTCAAAATATTTATTTCCAAGTCATCTAACTGTGACAAGTTACTTATTTCGAAATCATCGCTAAAATCCATCGTAGGTAACAACAAACAGTGTCACAGGCACAATAATATACTAGCAAGAAAACGTAGTTCTTTAGGAAGTAATAATGTGTACTGCATAACGCGTGCTGACAGCTACTAAAGGGAGACGGCGACGAGTCGGGAGCAGTGACTGTGCGGCGCGGGAGTGTGGCGGCGGGATCGACACCGCGACCCGCGCGGCCCCCGCTAACGGAAATTCGAATTGATTACTCATGCAGCCATGAAATCAAATTTTCACCATGAAAAATTGCACAACCACTAGTGCTTTTTCTGTCTGTCTTATCAGCTGCCCAGTCTGCATCTGAGTAGGCAACAATTTCTGTTGAATCAATGGACTTCTTGTATAACAGCCCCTTTTTAGAAGTTTCCTTAAGGTATCTTAAAATCCTCTTACTTGCTTTCCATATTTCAGATGTTGTGTCAGGACGTGTGTTTATTGATAAGTAAAGTAATGAGCTTATTAACTCTTTAAAAGCTACGTTAATAATTTCAGAGGTTGATGTATCATTTGCACTATAATTAAATTCCATTGGAGTCTTAGGGCCCTTTTCCTGTCATGCGTTTTTTCGTCCGCACGCGGATTTGGTCCGTATGCGGGTGATAGCACGCTACTGGCCACACGCAGGACAAAGATTTACCGTTTCGCTGCAGTCTCGTGCGTGTCGCCAATGAGTGATTACAACTTATATCATTTAAAAAAATAATAGGGGTTAAAGTATGAAATTGCCGTTTTATTGCAATAGGTTCTTTGAATTGACATAGAATCTTCATGGTTTGAGGTTTTCGAATGAAACTTTTTTTAAATGGTTTCTATGATGTTCTTTTTTTAAAAAATGTAAAACATTTGAATATCGACTTTCAATTGTTTTTGTTATTCAATTTAGACAAGAAAGATGGATACTGCGAAAATTCGAGTTATTTTTGAATACGAGTTCCGACGCGGAACTAACGCGGCAGAAACAGCCCGCAATATCAATGCTGCGTTTGGAGAGGGGTCTACTAATGAACGCACCGTGCGATTTTGGTTTAAACGCTTTCGTGATGGAAATTTCGACTTAAAGAACGAGCCACGAGGAAGACCGCCCACACAGGTAAATAACGATGAATTAAGAGAGATAGTGGAAGCCGATCCTAGTCAAAGTACCCAGGAATTAGCGGCATGGTTTAACGTTACCTTACCCACAATATTGACTCACTTGCGTCAAATCAATAAAATAAAAAAATACGAAAAATGGGTGCCTCATGATTTGACTGATCTGCAGAAAGAAACGCGTGTTGAAACTTGTGTTGCCTTGTTGAACCGGTACAGAAATGAAGGAATATTGGATCGAATTGTAACATGTGATGAAAAGTGGATTCTTTATGATAACCGGAAAAGAAAAATGCAATGGCTGACCCCAGGTCAAATGCCACAACAGTGTCCTAAAGCAAAACTTACCAATAAAAAGGTAATGGTAACTGTTTGGTGGTCTCAGCATGGTGTTATTCACTATAGTTTTCTCCGATCTGGTCAAGCAATAACGGCAGATGTCTATTGTGCCGAACTCCGAACCATGTTGACAAAACTAGCAGTAAAACAGCCCCGACTCATGAATCGATCTTCACCATTATTGCTCCACGACAACGCGAGACCTCACACAGCACGAGAAACCATTTTGACCCTTCAGGAACTGCAGTTAGAAACCATTCGTCATCCTCCGTATTCACCAGACCTTGCTCCAACGGACTACCATTTTTTTCGTGATTTGGACAATTATCTACGTGACAAGAAGTTTTCTTCCCAGGAGGCAGTACAAAATGCTTTCACACAGTTTGTGCAGTCTAGATCGTCGGAATTCTATCGCAAAGGCATTAATGACCTTCCCATTAGATGGCAGCAATGTATAGATAATAATGGCAACTATTTTGATTAAATAAATTTGTTAAAAATTTAAAAAATAAACAATATAGATTTTCAGTACAAATCGGCAATTTCATACTTTAACCCCTAATATATATATAAAAAACAATTCAGAGTAGATCCATATCTTGAAACCAGACAATTTACTGGTATGTTTAATGTATATTATCAAAATCTCCGACTTAACGATCGTAAAGGTAAACGAGCATTTTGTTCGGACCTGTGACCCACCAGCGACCACTAACGAAACTAGTCGGAGTATGTCAAAGATCATGAATTAAACCCAATGAGATAAGTCGCATTCCTCAAAAGCATGGGAAACGTTTTTTTTAACAGAACAAGAATTAATATTAAAAATAAATAATTTTCGTATATCCATATGCTTCTGAGTATAAAATGCTTATAAAAATGCTCAATATCTTTCTAAAAAGGTACACGAATGTTTTGGGGCTTATCATCTTGTTCCCCGCAATTTAACTTGCGTCATTCCAAGCCGCCTTTTTTAAAAAAAAATAAGTAATCCCCGAACCAACCTAAAAAATGATTGCTAAGTTGCTATTTTTAGAGACAGAGAGTTAAGTAGGTGAATGAGAAGTCAACATTTTTTTATTTTCACATTTTTATTCAATATTATCAATATCAATCGTGATATCGTCTAAAAACCTTGCTGGTGCATCCATTCCTTCCTGATGTCTTGCCCACGATAAAAAGTACACTATACTCGCGACATGCGCGCAACTTCCAACTGTACGGCGGCCGTGTATGCAGGAACAATAATAGTTACGAATACTTTGTCTCCCATTTACAGTGGGATCAATCAAAATATAAGTATAATATTGCCGCATTCACACATGGCGTGATTGGATTCGGCTTCTTATTAATATTTTGTTTTGAACCATTTCTCGGTGCCGGTACATTTCTATTTGGTATTTGGCCGCATTTGTTCGGCACAATATGACCTTGCAATTCTCAAATGATATGATCCCAATGTATATAGAATCAATTCCTCATAGGTAAGCTGTGGAAAATCATTAAAATCTCGATCATTTCCGTCAAGCGGCACGAATGCTACTCTTTGCATGTTTAAATTGTTTGATAGAACATATTCTGCGAATTCATTGTTTTGTTGCATTTTTTCATTGATAGTCGCTACAAACTGTTCAGTATTAACATGATTTTCATATGGTCGACGAATGGCGTTTATAATTGCTGCAGTTATTTTGAAGTCTGCCATAATGCCAACGTTAAAATAAACGTGGCGAAATATTTTAAAATCCTTTTTAAATCTGCCATTTATAGTCTCGACCACCCATCGGACCATTGTGATCAATCTCGATTTATTGATATCGATTGTTGTCAATTGTTCTCGTCTTTATCTTGTTGGTGGCATATGTGGATTATAACCGCATTCTTCGATAACTTGGATTACAACTCGAAACCCACGATCTAATATGAACACGTCGTCAGGTAGTAAAAAACCATGCATTGGAGATTCATCACGCATTAATTTATTCATTATTGTGGCATCCGACGCACATAACTTTTTTCCCCCATGCATTTGGATCAAAATAAAAACATTCCGTGAAATGTTAATACTAAACCTTAAAAAAAACCCCCATTTCAATAATGGTCGCGAACTTCGAGGTACCGGGTCAAAAATGCCCAATGACCTTAACTACTTCCGAATGTCGCTTCGTTCTTTTGATGAGTTGCTGGGAAGAATAGAACATAAGTTGGCTGTATTGTAATGTTAAAATATCTTCCCTCTTTTACTCACCAACTAAAGATTTATGAAGAACAAATAATACAACAAATTACCAAAAATACTTATTATTTATTACAAATTCTGATATTTAAGCTAAACACAATAAACAACAATAAAAACAAGGGCAGGTTGGTTCTGGTCCTGTTTGATCGATCTCGGTGTGTATAGGTACTAAACAGGTATAACAAAAATAAATAAGTGACTCTTAATTCTTATAATTAGGTATAATTATTATTACTATCTCCCTTTCCCGTTGGTTAGTACTGCATACCTTGCAGGTCCGGATACGGTATTTTAAATTTTATCTTGATCTTTTCTCAAATATCCAAATGTCTTGATATACTTCAATATATACTTTGTGCTTTGTGCTTATTAGCCTTCTTAGTACTGTATATAGTATGGTTATACCATACACTACCACCAGGTAGTTTTTCCCTTTTTTTCGGGCTTTTCTTAGTATTTTATAGGTATTTATACAAGTGCTGCCGGTAACCTATAAACCAGCCGGCATGTACAATTTTATACGCACTTCAGCCAATAGACTCTAACGTCGAGCTATTTAATTTAATAATCCCTTGATTATAATAATCCTGAAATAAATTCGAGGACTTCTCTTTTCGAGATCTCAGTAAATTAGCAAAATCAGAACCAGCGCGTGAGACTTTTTCAGATATCGATCCACCGACTTGAGAGCGATCCGTCTCGACCGTAGCTCCCATAGACGAGGCAAAGACACACTCGTCGGTACATCCAAGAATATGAGTAATGTTCGTTTGTTTATATTATTTACTAAAAATACTTAAAGGACCCCCTTTCATTTGAAATTACGTTGATACATTGCAAAATAACTTGTATTTGAATATAAACAGGCAAGTGCATTTATACTCAACGAGGAATTTATTAATTTACTATAAATTTTGTCAACATTATTATTATTACATTTTTTAAAGAGGATTTTACAAGAAACCGACATCGGGAACATTAAAATTGCCCAAAAAACTTATTCGAGAAGGACGCCGTTCCATTGATAAAGAGACTATCTTTGTATATACTGACTAGCCTGTTTTGATACGCTAAACTCTTTGGTTTTGTCTATGAACCACGATCAAGGTGAGTCAAACTAGTATTTTTAAAAACAAATTAAAAGTTAAAATGACATAAGGAATTGACATATGTCATTATGACTGATGACTATGATGATGATTATGACTGACTATAATATGATTTTAAGACTGTTAAAAGTAGTCATAATTGAGTCCTTTACTTATTTATACTATAATAAGTTATCAAAACTTCTGCATGTTTTAGTTGGATTGGTAAAATTAAACTAAATCACTTACATACCAACAAGGTAACACAAATTAATAATTTGTGATGTCAGATTCAACAATTATTTTCTTACATAGCCAGATAAACCATTTACTGTTAGGTACATTATAGAATATATTATGATAAATATTACACAATCAATGTATTATATTAATTAGAATAAAACACTTTTTACGGATTTTTGCGCATATTTTATTTTATATTTAATCCTGACGTTTCGATTCCTTTACAGGAGCGTCACCCCCATCCATTGTCTTAATGTTGTTGGCAAATTCGAGCCAACGCTGGTATATAAAATCGGTGATTTTCAAGTACTGTTTCCCGTATTGAGAGAGGTATTATTGTAGCCGGCAAACTTCTTGAACATGGTTTTGTAATCACGTGACATGTGCAGTAGTGAATAATGTACCTAAACTTGCTACTGCGCATGTCACGTGATTTCAAAATCATGTTTAAGAAGTTTGCCGGCTACAATAAAAACATTCAGGTCCAGTACAGTTCATGTATAAACAGTGATTAGCGGTACTCGCTGCTCGTCTGTATATAGAAGAGGTAATTCTAGATGGCGGCTCATCAGTTGTTATAATTTCTTCACTTCCAATTGGCCTATGAAGATCATATTGCTGTTGTCTGTTGACTATCCTAGTAGCCGCCCTCCAGCAAGCAGCACATGCTCTCTCAAGTCTAGAGACCTAAAATAATTTAAATTAGATGAATTTCTAGGAACATACTAGAAATAAGATAGAAAAAGTATTCACTGTATTTTAATTTGTGTAAATATTGTACTTACAAGATGAAGTGGGGTCCATTGTAAAATCACATCTCACTGTAAAGAATCAGGCCTTATTTGGTAGGTTCTTCTTCCACTAGTGCGTAATAATGAGACACCACAAGCGAAACAAACACTTTGATGACCAACTTCTGGGCTGCCAATTGTTCCTTCTTGGATCAACAAGTAGCAATTGTGGCATATAATATGATCCGGAGTAACCTGAAAAAGAAAAACTTGTAAAATACAGTATATTTATTTCATTATTCAATACACTGACATATGCATGTTATATAATTATGACGATTTATGTATAATTATTATCATACTAGGCCGCAGAATTATTATCTCCTGTGGTGGAAAAAATAGTGCACCTAGTTGAACTTTTGACTGTGGAGGCCAACCGCAAAAAAGCCTTATCAACTATACATACAGTAAATAATTATAGCACTTACATAAATGTATGTGCAAATATGTCATAGTCTAATAGGATAGCAGGGAATAATCAGTCGCTAAAACAATTTATGCACTTTATTAACCCTCCGCCAACCGTGTGTTTTTTTTTGCACACCGCCGACCGTGACGGACGATATCGTCCCAGACAATAATTTAACCCACTAAAAGGTCGGAAAAAATTTCAAAAAAATTCTGGGAATGTCTTCTAGGTTTCCTTTTTCTGTCCCCATAGTCTATGACTTGAATACGTTGCCCCCTGGTGAAATAAAATTTCATAATCGCTTCAAAAACCGTAATTTCGAAAAGTTCACTAAAAAATTGATATATTGGATATAAATTGGTTTTCAGAAGAAACTTTTTGGGACTTTTTTCTTCATATAGGAGACTTTCAAAAAATATTAATTCCATCTTACACCGCTCTAAAAAGTATATTTATTTTAGCACCTGAAAATGGTATATTTTTGGAAAACTTTTTATAATGAAAATAATTATTTTAATGGCAAGAAATATAATTATTATTAAAAAATTAATACAAAATTGTTTTTAAATTACAAAAAAAATGTGAATAATAAAAAAAAGTATTCTCAAATACGAAAACAAATTTTCATTTGCATTCAAAACAGAGGTGAAATCGATGTTCATCACAGGCTGCGGTCTCGCAAACAGAACAGCACCAAATGGTTTTCTTCTTGTCTTTACCTTTACACATGGGACAGTATTTTCTCAATTGATTATCGAATTTTACTTTTACAGTTTCTGGTTCCACAGGCAGATTAAGGAATTCGCGAATCAACTTTTTTTTTAAATTACGTATATTTGGTATATCCATGCGCTCAAGAAGATGCGGAGTTATGAGACTTTTCACGATTTCATGCAAAAATTCGGTTCTATATAGCGTTTTTGCTTTATTAGGAGCTAAATTGTACAATATATTAGCATTCGCACCCGCTTGATCCAATATCCCATAAAACAAACGCATTGGCCATCTATTTGTTATTCGAGCCGTTGAATGATTACAACAAATTTGATCAAATACGTCGGTCCCGACTTTTGTTTTATTATAGAAATCTATAATTTGTGGAATTTCAGTTTCGCGTACATCGCGCCCTTTTTGATGTAAGCTGGATATCAATATCACCACTTTCCTAGGTTTTGCGCAGAATGATAATAATGTCATATTATCTTTATATGCATAGCGTTTAAGTCCAACAGATGCAGGTTTGGTAAAATGAGGCGGAATTTCTGGCTTATTTTTTTTCAATGTGCCCACCACCGTCAAACCGTATTCACTTTTCATCTCTTGAACCACTGGTACTTGTGTGAACCAGTTGTCACATGTGATGTTACGATGAGTATTATGTATTGACTTGCTTAGAGAAATCAAGTAGTGACGCGCGGATCTATCAATACTTCCCGAACATTTTCCGAGGTAGGGCTCTGCATCGAGCATATATGATGTTTGTACGTCGTTGCAAGAAACGATTTTAATCCCGTATTTCGCAGGCTTCTTGGGAATATAAACTTTTCCTTTGAATCGACCACGGAATGCTAACAATTGTTCGTCGATTGTACAATTCGTGGAAGGCTGATAATATTTTTGGCAATTGCTGAGAAATGAATCCCATAATTCCTTGATAGGAGCGAGACCATGTTGCTTCCGTCTTTCCTCTCGCGTATTTTTGTCATCGAATCTCATATTTGATAGAAGGAAAGTAAACCGATTATGACTCATAGTTATTCTGCAAACAGTCTCCCCAAAACTTTTGTTCCAACAATCTTCCACTGACGTATGGTGCATTTTTTTAGAACCCAAAAAGTATAACAATCCAATAACGGCTTTTATTTCATTTACAGTGGTTTCCTTGTAAATCCATTCTTTAGGTTGAGTTTCTCTCATTTTTGCAGTATGCATGTTCGTATATTTGACAATAATGTTGAGAAGAGAGTCGGGCAGTAGTAACTTCCATCCATCAATCGGGTTCACTATCTCGCGAGCTTCAGCTGTACAAGCTGGTAAATATACTGGCATGGAATGTCTCCCACGGGTTTCAGGCGGATTTTTGTACCATTTAAATTTCGGCGCGTTTTTCCTACCCCTTCCAAGTATCACACTGCTTGGACGTCCGCGCTTCGCTGATGGAGGTTGATCAGGGTTCAATGCACTTTCCTCTTCAAATTCATTATCAGAATCAGACGTGTAATCCTCATCGAAATTTTGGTTATCAGAGGAGTGATGTTCACTTTCACAATCATTTTCATGCTCTGATTCACTAGTTTCATCGTGAATTACCACGGGTCGATCACGTAGATAATACTGATGTTCGTGTCTGATTTCAGCCATAATCAAAAACAATGAATTTTCTAGAAAAAATGCATGTAATTATTTTTATTATACTAAATTTTCGTTTAGAGTACTAATAACGATGATAATGCGATAAAAAATATAAATATTTGACTTACCTGAAAATTCGTAAAAGTTACGTCGCCAACCGTATAGGACGATATCGTCTACTCACAAACTTATACACGTGCGTACTCACTGATGTTACGAAGGATACTAACGTGCTTCTGCCTGTGAGTTATACACAGGTGTAAGTTATTTTACAGAGGGGTTCGAGGCTCCGCCCTTTTCTCTTTCCAAAGATATACGTCAGCTGCAAACTTGGCGCGGACGATATCGTCTGGTACGGTTGGCGGAGGGTTAAGTTACTCTTTTATACTCCAAAATGTCACTAAAAATATTTTACAGTTAGTTGAACTTATTGGCTACATTTTCGGCTAGGACTGGGATTTATAAAAAGGACCTCCACAGCTGTGACATTTATTAGATGTGCAAGGCAATCAAAAAGATTGTACAGAGTGGTTTTGTCATACTGGAATACTAGTGGCTCATTATAAACTACCAAATATAATAACATCATGAATGCGTTTACGAATGTTTAATGAAAAAACTTACCCAAGTAGGGTCAATATTTCGCGTATGCTGGCGTGAACACTTCCCACCAAATGTATCAGTGTGTTCCTTGGTATCGCACATTTGATACACCGCGGACGACTACTCTCTAGAGACACTGTCTCTTCGATCCATTTTTACTAGCCAAGCACCATGAACGCCGGCTGGCGTCTACAGAGTCACTGTCTCGACGAGGCACTTCAAAGTCAATATCTCGATAATCCACACAAAGAGTCACTATCTCAACACTGTCAATACTTATTATAGACGTGGTGAATTAATTAAAGGATAAAACTACCAGATCAATTCAAACGCAGCAAGAAAAACATCGATCAAACAAACAAAACAAACATATTCACAACAAAAACGAAATTGACATTTACACTGACAGTTCTGTAATTAAGCGTTCCGAATCGCCATGAATGTATGTTTTGAGTTTCGAAAATACGCAATGTTTACTTTATGAAATGGTAAGATAGTATAAAATGATGTAAAAGAATTACATATTTTATTTTCTACTTTAAAATCTTATTTACTTATACAACGGCTGAAGCTAATAAGGCGATCAAAGATTTTTATGTTCATTGTTAAACCTCGGAAAAAACGGACAACTGTTATCGGAACGTGCAAGATTTCGTGATTTGATGTAATTTTTTGCGGAAGTAATTGCTAATTATTTAGCATCTTTTATATGAATTTTCTAAATGTGGTAAAAAAAAACTGTTAAAAGTCAGTACATAATACACATAAATAAAACATTATTTTTGGTGTTAATATATCTATGACGCAGTCTGGTACGGGGTATGGGCATTGTCCTTTGTTGGTCGATAATTTGTATCTGATTTTGCGGCATCGTTGGATGTATAGCCGGTGCTTGCTGAATTGTAGTTGATAACTGTGGAGATGGGCTTGGTGGAGGCATTGTTGGTGATGGTGATTGAATGGAATATATTGTATCCATCGATGAGGATTGTGGAGAATACTGATAGTGATAGGGGGTTTGTGGCTGGGTATATGTTTGATGATACAATGGCGAACTAGTTATTTTTGGTCCTCGAAATTGAGCTGGTTGGTTGATAACGTGTTGTCCTAATGGTTGCGGAGATGGATGAGTACGTGCTTTTTTTAAGACATTAAGGATTTCAATCTTCGCATAATGTTTTTGGTCTTCATTTAATCTACGTAACATGGGAACTAACATAAGCGCGAAGTTTTTTTCTTCGTCCTCTTCTTCCTGTGCTTGTTTGTCTTTTAATATATCAAGTAATTGTTTGTCTATTTCTGTTGAATTGTTGTTGTCTCGAGAACAGTTCTTCTTTCGCAGTGGTGTTCTATTGTTATTAGTTAGTTGTGAATTCTGAGCTGTAGTAGACAATGTTATATCCTGAGTAGAAAAATCCGATGATGTATTTGCATCCTGAGTAGAATTAGGCGACGATAGATTACCGCTCGTTTCTCGTTTCTGCATGGAAGGAATTAGAAAAAGCATTTAATCGAAATGAATATATTTCTTTTTCTTTGAAGGGGCAGCTTGTCCAGATTTGCCTTGTTGTGCTGTCAATTCTTTAGCGAAACAATCTTTCATGTTTTTCCATTTTTTTTGTATGGAGTTCCCTGAAACCAAATAAACAAAATGAAAATCTTGTTCACAGATACCTTGCTACGGGAAATAGCATAAAGTCGTTGTATTTTGAATACCTGATTGGCGCTACGACTATCAGTGAAATTATCCATCATACGTGCAAGCAGTTGTGGTTATATTTGCAGCCTACTTATTTGAAAGAAATGACAAAAGAAGACTGGTTAAACATAGCACGAGAGTTTTTCATACAAACACACTTTCCAAATTGTGTTGGCGCGATTGACGGCAAGCACATAAGAATCGAAAGACTTGATTATACCGGCTCAGAGTCATTTAATTACAAGAAGTTTTATTCAATTATTCTGCTTGCTGTTGCCGATGCTAACTATAGCTTCGTAGCTATTGACGTGGGTGCCTACGGATCCAATAGTGACGCCAGCGTATTCCGAAATTCAAATTTTGGTAAAAGACTTTTAACAAACCAATTGGATTTACCACCATGCTCAGTACTACCAAATGATAATGAAGGATCTGAAATGCCATTTGTATTTGTCGGGGATGAAGCTTTTCCACTTTTAAAACATTTGATGAGACCATACCCAAGCAGAAACATATCTATTAAAGAAAAGATTTATAACTACCGACTTTCGTGTGCCAGAAAAACAGTTGAATGTACATTTGGCATTATGGCCAATAAATGGCGAATTTTTCACAGGCCCTTAGATACAAAACTTGAACTTTGCAATTACATAGTCAAAGCGTGCTGCATATTGCACAACTTCGTACGAAAATACGATGGCAAAGAGTTACCAGAAAATTTGGGCCGATGTGACCAATCGGAACTAAGAAGCTTGCACCCAACTCGACTTCGTCCTAGTAGTGACGTCATGCAAACTCGAAATTTATTTGCCGACTACTTTACATCTCAATCTGGTACCTTAAATTGGCAGTACGATGCTATTAACTAACTTTTTATAATAAAATTAAGCACAACACATACCTTTGTTTTTCTTTTCTGCCTCCGACAAGCTAGTCCAATTTCTGCACACATTTTGATACACCTCCTGCAAAAGCCGGGCTTTAATATTTCTGTCTCTGTATTGATTTAACGATTTGTCATATAATGCCGGCCTTTTTTCCACTTCAATAATAATGTTTTTTGATAAATTGTCGTAGTCTACATTCGATGTTTCTGAGTCGGACGACATGACTTAACCTCTGCAAAAACGTCTATCCTCCGCACTCGCACAGTCGAGACTGAATAAAAACCGAATGCGATTAACCGCCGTGCGTGCGCCACAATACTGTTCTTATGGGACACAAAAAAACCGCGCGTTTTCGAACCGCGGTTAAAACGTAACAAGTTGCGTTTTTAAAATCAGTCACTGAAAAAAGTCACTAATGCGTGCGCTTGTATAGAAAGCTACGTGTTACATTTTTTTGCGATTTCAGACCTGCGGTTAAACGCGGGCGTTTAATCGTAGTGCGTGCTAAGCCTAAGTCCTACGGAGCGTTTAGCAGTTACTTTAAGGTAAATTAATA
Source organism: Calamotropha paludella (assembly GCA_927399485.1). Classification (NCBI taxonomy): domain Eukaryota; kingdom Metazoa; phylum Arthropoda; class Insecta; order Lepidoptera; family Crambidae; genus Calamotropha; species Calamotropha paludella. The sequence goes on from OV656822.1 coordinate 5,259,744, forward strand.
CCTAGTCTACAATAATATTATAAAGAGGAAAGATTTGTATGTTTGAAACGAATAAACTCAAAAACTTCTGAACCGATTTTGATGTAATTTGATGTGCACATACATACCTTGAGCCCCTCGAAGGGTATTTTACCACGTTTTTCTTATCTCACTTTTCTTATTTGTTTGTCTGTCCGGGCAAAATCTTGCAACTTAAATTTGAGGCACTTTCCGATAAGCTAGAAAGCTGAAACTTTCAGGATAGTTCAGAACCCGATGACAATGCACTCTAAAGCAACTTTCAACTTTCCAGATGCACTTTCAGGTCCACTTTCGGCAACTTTCACTTTTGTATGGGGCTTATCCGATTGTTGCGTAACACATGGTTACTTCGTTGAGTTAATAATTAAAAAGAATAAAATAATTATACTAGATTTAAAAAATCTAAAAATCCCACGTTTTTCAATGTCCTAAAAAGAATAAAATAACCCTGCGGGGCAAAGCGAGGGGCCACTCAAAACGTGGGGGCGCATCTTTACAATAATCGGCATCAATGCATGTCATTCATCTCTTTAAAATCTCCTCTTAGTAATATGCGCCCCCACGTTTTGAGTGGCCCCTCGCTTTGCCCCGCAGGGTTATTTTATTCTTTTTAGGACATTGAAAAACGTGGGATTTTTAGATTTTTTAAATCTAGTATAATTATTTTTTTTCCACTCAAAGCGGAGTGCGAAGGGGTAGGGTAGGTGTAGGTGTAGGGTAGGTTTTTTTTTTTTTTAAATCTTATTTATTGAAATAGTGAGATTTATGTAGTACTGTTGTAAAGTTTTTGCGTAAGGGTTTTGTTATGGAACGTAATTGCAGACGAGGGTTGAGGCTAAGGATACCTCTCGCCTAGAATGCAAGTACAGGAAAAGAGAGAGAGTTTGTAGGTAGAGAGAGCCTACAAACTGAAGAGAGAAGGATCATAACAGGAGGAAAAGAAATATTTTTAAGTTTTTCTGTATTCAATTAGTCAATTGTTGTCTAGATGTTGTAGTTGTTAATTTGGTATTAGGGTTATAGTTATTAAACGATAGGGATTTGATTTTGTTTTTATTGTTAGGCATGATGTAGTTGTTATAAGGGTTATATTTATTGATTTGAAGTTCCGTAATTTATACGTTTTTCCAGTTTATTGAGGTAGCTTTGTCGGATTGGACATTGGTTAGAGGTGGAACAGTGGTTTGAGTTTAATTTTAATTTAGGGTTTTTGTTATTTGCAGTCATACAATTGGTGCATTGGGCAACTGAGATGTTGTGTTTATTGGGGCAGTTTTTGTATTGGTGGTCACTGTCTGAGCAGTCGCTACATTTGGGATGTTCTATGGTGCAGTGCTTGGTTGTGTGCCCGAACTTTAGGCACTTAAGACATTGTAGTAGTGGGGCGTGCTCTTCAATATGAATCCGACGATGTTCAAGGCTAAGGCGTTCAAGTAGTATGGCATTGCGCCATACATTTGGTGTTGCACGAAAAATGGCGTTGTAGAGTTTGCTATTTTTATTACTTTTGGCCAGACATGCTGTAAGCTCGGCTCCAGGTATGTCCAAGGCCTTTTTTATTGGGGTGTTGTAGGTTATAATTTGGTTTTTGAGCGTTTCAAGCTGAATTTCCTTAGAAATACCCTTAAGGATAAACATAGGTTGTAACTGATGCGCCATTTCGGTATTAGTCGTTTTATTTGGTTTGGGTTTGCTTGTTGGTTCGGAGCATTGTGTTTTCGTCTTAGACTGAACTTTAGTGGCGGTATTAAGGCGGTTGGTTGCGGTCGGAGTGGAGACAGTAATAAGAGGTTTTGTGGTTTTTGGGGTAGGTTCTATTTTGTTTTCATTGGTGTTTTTTGGAGTTGTTATGGTGTTGGTCTTGTTGTATAGTTCCTCTTGTATTGTCTCTTTTATTAGTTTTTTGATACTAATAATGTCAAGGCTGCACTCATGCTTGGGTGGTTCTGGAGTAGTGTTTTCATTTAATTTTATTTCTGTATGTATGGGTGGCTCTGGAGTGGTGTTTTCAATTGATTTTTCTTCTATGTGCATGGATGGCTCTGGAGTGGTGATTTTATTTAATTTTTCATCTATTGATTTAACATTGATAGCAATATCATATAGTTGTTCTTTCATGCATTCTTCGACTTTCTGGTTTTTTTCCGGATGACGTAATAGTTTGAGGAGTTTCCTCATAGATGATCTGATTGTTTTAATGTGCGGATTTATGGAGTCAGGAAGACTTTGAGTGGTGGTTTGGGATTGCATTTTGATGATAGGTTGATTTATACAAAGTTATTTATAGGAAATTTCAGGAAATTTGGAAGATTAATAATAAATTAAATTATTATTCAATCTTAATGATTTAGAGACTTATGTGCAAAGCTAAGTAATAACTAAAGATATATCTAATAAAAACTAAAGAAAGAGTTTAAAATTTTGGGTTTTTATGATTTTATAAGTAAGCCGAATGGTTAGGTCCTTGTTGGAGTATCATACTCCAGGAACCGCGTCATATCATCATTGGAAAATGGTGGGTATTTATTGTGAATACAAAAAAGAATGCAAATGGTACAAAAAAAATCGAGATACATTATTTGGTTTTGGAATACCTCTCTGCACCCAAGGTCTGATCAGATACGAGACCAGGGGAGAGGAGGGATGGTTGAGAAAAAGCAGGAGAAAAGGTGTAGAAAAGAGGTGAAAGAAGTAGTACAAAGAAGTACGAGGTGAAAAAAGAATGGAAAGGGAAAAACAGGAAAAATAGAAGAAAAGAAGGTATAGGGCGAGGGCCCTTCATATTTAGCACAATTATACAAAATAAATTGAACATAGAAAGTTAAAGACGTGATGCCAAAGTAAAAAATATGTGAATAGAATTTAAGCAATAAAATGGAAACTAATCTAGGAAACAATCTTAGCCTATATAAAAGTTAAAATTGATACAAAAAAAGTGTACATAAAAATAGAAATAAAATCGAGTGCTAGTTAAACTTAGCTATACAAAATTAGTTGAACATAAATTGAACATATAGAGTTAAAAACGTATTGTCAGAGATTTTTTTTTTTTCATGGAATTAATACTGGGTTGGTAAAACTTAGCCTAAGAACGTTACAGGTAAGTACGTAATCTTGAATACCCATGACGAAGTCCCATGCAACTCCAGCAATCGAACTCACCAATCTAGAGGGGTCTCTTGCCTCTTGTGGACATCTCTCAAGCAGCTCTCGGGGGTAAAAGTAAAAGTTTTTTGGGTAGTCATCCTCATGCGTGTTGAAGCTGTAGCCGGTATGGTGCCTTAGGAAATGGCGCTTGACTTGGGATGGCAGTGACTTACCACACAGTACGCACTGCTTAAAGTATACGTCGTTTTTTAGAGGACGGAAGGACCAAGTTGCAGCCGGATGAGTAAAGGATGCGGTGACAGGCGTGGCCGTAGCCGTAACCTTGTCCGGAGCCGTTGCAGAGGCTGCGGGAGTGGGAAGCGAATGGATGGACGGTGTGAGGGATAAGGAAGGAGAGGGCTGTGGTGAGGAACTGGAAGGCGACGGAGCTGGATTGCCGCCGTTGGCGGCCTCCAAGGAAGAGGTAATCCCCAAGGGCTCTGAAAGGGGCTCCGAAGAAAGGAAGGACACAACTTCAGTCCGGGGTGCTTTAGAAGAGCTAGGTGGGGGGGAGTCAACCGAAGGAGGTCGATACGGAGAGGGAATAGGAGAGAGAAAGGGGGGAAGTTGAAGTCGAAGTCGAGAGGGAATAAGGGAGAGAAAGAGAAGCGAAAACTAAACGTAGGTTATCCGTAATTTAATAATTAATTATAGTTGTTTGTCACGTCTCTTTTAACGATAAAACAAACAATGCGTCCATCGTTCGATGATTCGCTGGGTAGCTGCCTAATAGGGTGGGTCGAAAAAAATCGATATTTTTTTTTCGGATCGTAATACCGCGGAAAAGTTGCTAAATGGTATGACTAAAAAGGGGAAAAAATATTAAAATTATCGGATGTTATCTTCCGTTCGCGCATGAGCTCTAAAGTTTGATTAAATTTTGAAAAAATTCGATTTTTTTGGAAATTTTTAATATTTTTTTTTTACGATATTTAATATGTAATAGTGAAAAATGTCATCTACGACACACTAATGAATTAATATAAAAATACTGGTATTGAGTTTTAACATCTTCCGTTCGCGCATGGGCTATAAAAATAGCAAAAAAGTGTTGAAAACCTCAAAAATGTGGACTTAGGAAAAATAAATATATACAAGCTTCAACATATTATTGATGTATTATCCAATAAATACAAAGTACATATTTCACTTACGAATAGATTACATGTCTGGTAGTTTGAACTGTCTTTTATTATCAAAGGCTGGCATCGTGGACCTTGACTTAAGTGTCGTTCTTATGTACCCGTCTCGAGCTGCAGATCCGCAAACCTTAGCAGAAGCCTCGCTCACCAACTTGACGCTTCTCTCCACTGCTTGAGTATGGACTGGCATCTTCTGTGATAGGATTTCCCACTTCGGAACTTCTTCTGTTTTGATGTAGGTTTTAAGTTCATCATCAGTGACATCTTTCAATAGAGGCGGCGAAGAAAATTGACAGTTTGTCCAATCATTTAATTCCGTGTAGTCTGTTGCGGAAAAGTTTAGCTTAGGTGCCACGTACGTTCGAATTGTTTTCCTCTTTTGGTCTCTTTCTCTTGCCTTAATGATGCGGCGGAGGCCCAGTTCTCTTATATGTTTTCTGGGATCTTGAGTCATAGTAATCATAACATGTTCTGGATGTGCAAAGAACCCATTTCTCTTTATAACTGGGTCAATTACAGCTTTGAGTTCATCTTTAAGATATCTTGAGGTTTCAATAGATTGGTGCACGAGCTTAGGGCCATCAGTAAAAAGTTTGGTCTTCTTAATACAAAACCACATCGGCATATATGACTTCAGAATGAATATTACTATTTCCTGGAACTCAGCAGTTGGATTTTCTTGACTAATGTAGAGTCTTAAAGCACGGTTAGCTGTTGTTAGCCACCTGGAGTGTGGCAAAGGTCCTGGATCCCTGATTGATAAATCTTTTGGGCATTCACCTGATTTAATCGCTTCTGATATTTCCAGCAAATACTTCTGATCCTTACTAAGAGTTTTTTTGTCTATCTCAGGGATTTGGCAATCAATACTTTCAAACTGCACTACTGGAAGTGTTTCACATTTGATCAATTTCTCACCAATCGGTCCTTTCAAAGAATTTGGCCCGGTCGACTTACCATCTAAATACTGAAATAAATGGCGGAAGGGTAGTTCATTAAAATGAAGAAGACAAACTGCCCATTGCAGAGGCTTACCTAAGTGTGTTTCAATACGGCGTATTATACCGTTTTTCAATCCGGTGTTAACATTGGTGCCATCACAGCCAATAACGACTAATTCGTCCAAAGAAATGTCATTGCTTGTCAAATAGGATATAATAGAGGTCGCAATATCCTCTGCACTTCCTGAATTCGGGGTCACGTGTCCCAGAAATATATTACCAGGTTCTTGTATAAGCACGTAATGTTCCTCCTTTACCACTCTTTTAAATCGTTTTGAATGTGCCTCTTGTACCACAATAGTGTTGTCTTTACGGCCATCAAAATATAGCCCAATTAGCTTAGTTTCTGTTATAGAACTGGACAAATCAGCCCTAACATTGTGTTTTTCTCTTCTTATTTTACACTTGTCAACTACTTGTGAATTGTCGCTATTAGTTACCACGCCAAAGTCCTGCAAAACACTTGATGCTATTGCTGCTGTAGCACGATCGGAAACACCATAACGATCACTAGTTAATGCAGTAGATTTAAGGTCAATCCTCATTTGCCAACCGGATTTCTTTTTTGGAGATTCAGGTATGAATTCTTGGTCACTGTCACTGCAAACGTCACTGGAGGGCAAGGATTCATCAAGTTGTTCAGTTTCGGAAACTTGGACATCTACTTTTGGTTTTGAAGAGCTGGAACGAGATTTCCTCTGTAAAGATTTGGCACGTTTCTTTGTTTCATTTAAGTCCACACCTCCAATTTTGCCAATGCCGTGAGTGCGTAGTGAATAGATAAATTTCAGCTCAAGTAAAGGTATTTTTTTAAGCTTTTCACAAGTACAAGTTATTGAGCAGATACACTGGCATTGATCCGGTGTTTTATGACAGGTACATTCAAGGGCAATGGGGCATTTGCATGCCGCAATGTCAAAAAGCAAACAGCATTTTTTCTTAAAATCATCAAGGTTTCTCTTAAAGACTTCCTTGTTTTTGTCTCGAGTATGAGATTTTCTTAAACTATAATACTTGTCATGCAGTGCAGTCAACAGTTGTACTACTCTCTTATCACTTACGGTGGGGATTGATGCTCTATTGTACAAACACACTATTTTGCCAGATACTGTATTGGCTACTTGTCCAAAACTAACTCTTTTGTTGTTTACTTTAACTGCTAAATTATACCTCTCATTCAGTAAACATCGAAGAACGTCCTCTCCTGTAGGGAGCTTGTTAGGCGGCAAGTCTCTTGGTGTACCGAAAAACGGACACTCGAATTCTTGTCTAGTGATCACTGACTTTGATAATGCCATCATTCATTGCACAATTGTTCAAAAAACTACACCGAAATATGAAATTTGGAACACACACTACGCAACACATCCACCGCACTCAAGAGACAACAGCAGACTGGCGCACAAAATGGCGCGGCGGACCACTGTAATGGCTGCCTGCAGCGGAGAGGGGTATCACGTGACGCGGCGTGGGTCGTTGACCCGCTAGTGGCACTGACAGTAAGTTTTGTATCGCTGTGCGCGATCGAAAAACCAAGCCTAATTACGTCTGAATTTTTTTTCTTTACTTATCAGAACATGTATAATCAGATATTCGGTATTACATTATTGATATCTGTAACTATACATGAAAAGAAAATGGGACAAAAATCCGATTTTCTTGTATTTTGGCTATATTTGGATGTCCGTGCGCGAACGGAAGATGTTGAAGTGCAATACCGGTATTTTTATATTACTTTATTAGTGTGTCGTAGATGACATTTTTCACTATTACATATTAAATATCGTAAAAAAAAAATTATTAAAAATTTTCAAAAAAAAATATTTTTTTCAAACCTTTAGAGCTCATGCGCGAACGGAAGATAACATCCGATAATTTTAATATTTTGTCCTCTTTTTAGTCATACCATTTAGCAACTTTTCCGCGGTATTACGATCCGAAAAAAAATATCGATTTTTTTCGACCCACCCTACTGCCTAATCCACAATAAGTGCGAGTGAGATAGCTAAAATAAAATAATAGCTACTTACTACATGTATACCTAAGCTTAAAACTATGATGTATACTTACCTACTTACTAACCATAACATACCTACTTACCTAAATTATTATTGTTAATAATAAATCCATACTAATATTATAAATGGGAAAGTGTGTCTGTCTGTTTGTCTTTCTTTCACGGCAAAACGGAGCGACGAATTGACGTGATTTTTAAGTGGAGATAGTTGAAGGGATGGAGAGTAACATAGGCTACTTTTTGCCCCTTTCTAACCCCCCACTTCCCACAAATGGGGGGTGGAAGTTTGTATGGAGCATTCCGCAATTTTCAAGGTAGAAAGCTAAAAATGGTATGCTGACTATTTATGACTACCAAAAAAATCGCCCATCATTTTCTTTTTTAAAATCTGCACCCAACCCCTTAAAACAGGGGGTGAAATTTTATATAAGGCCTTTCGCAGTTTTCAAGGCAGGAAGCTAAAATCGGCACACAAACTCTTTGTTACTAACGAAAATACCTGCCATTTTTTAGAAATCCTCCCCCAGTCCCTAAAATAGTGGATGGAAATGTGTGTGAGACTCCGCAAAATTAGAACAGGTTCTTTAATACAAACGAATAATAAAATAATTTAATTAAAACGAAATAAATAAAACAATATTAAAAACATTAAATCTTACCATAAATCAATTAGCTTTTGAGAAAATAAACATTATAAACATAAATAAGTGTAACTCATGGATTCCGATAGATGGCGCTGATATGTTTATTGTATATTATGTTCACGATAGGTTTAATTGTTTAGTTCAAAAATTAATAACAGATGGTAGCGTTGAAAAAAAATAAATAACGTGTAAAATTCTGTTCCGAGTTCTCTTCTGTGTTCAGGAAATGGAAACAGTGCTACCCCGAATTTAACGCGAGCGAAGCCGCGGGCAAAAGCTAGTAGATATATAAATATTATATTGCCAATATACCTAGTACGCTAAACAAATAAAATGTATAAATTAGTTTATACCTACTAGACGCCAACACTCCTCGCAGGCGCAGTCATAAAACATGAGAGCAGTACTGACGATTTCGCCCTCTCTCTCACACTCTCTAAGAAATCTTATGGGACTAAGATAAAATAATATTCAAACAAAACTATAGTGCTTAATTGTTTTATGACTCCGCGTGCCAGAGACGTTGGCGTATAGTATCTATTATGTTAGTGTTAAAATACCTGCGACGGGGGATAGCGTAGGCACCTCTTTCGTCATTGGTTGATCCTCCCCCCGCACCTCATCAATGTCAGCTAACAATTTCCGACCTATACCTGCTGTGGCTATGACTCACTCGTTGGAATCGAGATAAAAAAAATCGTTTCAATTTTTAAGTTTTAATCCGGAGACTGAATAGATAGATAGATAGATATAGACTAGTTTTAGCGATAGAATAATAAGTATATATGACAATGAATTTGAATAAAAATAATTAAATGTATAACACTCACAAAAATCTTTCTGTTCGGCCTTAGTAAGACTGTCGAAATCTGGAATTATTTCTTGGCAAATTTCTAGCCAAGCAGCTGCTCTTGCATCGCGATTTTTATACAAAGAATTTTGCTTATGTAAAAATGCAGGACGAAAGTGCACTTCAATTATCACTCTCTCCCTCAGAGTAAACAAGACTGGAGTAGCCTTTGCCTAACATTACCCCTCTGCCAAACGCACAAGCATCGGATGCCTGTGCTTTATATAAAACTAGTTGAGCCGCCATTTTAAAACCACAATAATCAGAACGTCTTACCGTGCAGAGCTCCCACGAAAATGCCTGCCTGTGCTGTTTTCTACTGTAAAAAAAAATTCGAAAACATCTAGTATGCAAAAAGATGGCGTCACCTTTCATTTGTAAGTATAATTTTTAAGATTTGATTATTATTTAATTCATAATTTCATGTTTTAGCAGACTACAATTTCAAATTTCAAAGCGCTCAAAGTTCGTTTGATGATGTCACGGCCGCACTCCCACGAGACTACCTAGGATTGACCGTTATCGCATTTCAATTAATTAAGACAAAAATTAGAAAAAGTTTGTTGGTAATAAATAACTGTAATTTTGTATTAATTAATTACCAATTATAATTTCGTTTTAACAATGTACGTTGCGTGCTTATTTTTAGTTTAGTATTAAGTACATATCTACACTTTTGCAGCTGCTTGAAGCCTATTGTTTGCCACACAACATGGAAATATAAAATAATTATAATAATAATGATAAATTAAAATCTTAATCAAACTATTTGCCCTTATATACTTACAGCGTCCCTGACTTCATAAAAAAAGCATGGTTAAAACGGTTCCATCGCCTAACCAGCACACCTGATCATTTCTGAAAAACCAAAATTTCTTTTCGAGCCACAGGCCAAATTTGTAATTTTTTTGTAATCAGCAACCCTTATTAATTTTAACAATATTTATTTGTTCAATAGTGATGTCAACTTCATCGATATTGTGATTTTACGAGTGAGTAATGAATGAATGAATGAATGCAAGTAACATACTTAAATTGAAAATATGTATTATGATTTAAATCTATATGTCGCAGGGAAATTGTTTAATTCCGCAGTTTACATACGGCGTCATCAGTTTAAAAAAAAACATATACCCTATTCTTAGTTCTTTTTCTTAACGATAATAAAGCACAGCTAAGATAAATTACAGATTGTTTCAGTAATTATTACTAGGTGTATAAATGCGAAAGCTCAAAAAATTAAAAAAAACTTCAGTCCAAAGTTCGTTATCTAAAAATGAAAGTCGCGTAGTCGTAGTCGCGCGAAAGAGGAATGGAAAAGAGGGCTAAAACTCCCAAAACCATTCCCGTTTCATGAAAGAGAACAGTTTTATATGTTACGGAATGGATCCAAGATAAAAAGTGGTAAAGGGGCAGGGATTTATGCCAAAATGTACAAACAGTACAAACAAACCAAAGCGTGGGCAGGTATGCAACAGTTTTCCAAACGGAAAGATAATGCAATTATTGCCTACGTTCAGAAGAACATAGAAATGAACGTCAGAAGGATGAACAAATATATTCTTAGCGGCAGCCATGCGGCACTCAAGGCCTTAACAACCTATAAAATTATTCCAAACTAGTACTGAACGCGGTCCACATCACTACATATTCATATCCATTTCAGGGATGTTGCGAATATTCGCATCCGCATCCGCATATGCGGAATATAAATCGATGCGGAGCTGATGCGAATGCGAATGCGACAAGAAAGAAAGGGGAGGGGCGGTCGGGCCGGGAGTGGCGCATGTCGAACGAGTAAAAGATTAAAGCTAAAGGGATACACATGCCCGTAGCTTGCACACTAGCATACCAACTCCTTGCACGTGCCAGCTACTGTCATGTGTATACGCTAACTGGCATGCCTGTAATACCGGCATACTGGCATACATGCAGCTAGCACAACATTTGATTTTCTTGCATGCCCGTTGAGGGAGGAGACGCGGGGGGCTGCTAACCTGGCACGTGTGAACAGACGCCACAGCTACGGACATGCCAGTAGCCAGCATCATAACGCTCATCCAGGACGTATACGTTTTGGATTTGGATGCTTTACGTATTATTATTGAAAATTACATTTTCAAATTAACAAAACTGCTGTGTTTAATAAATACATAATGCCTACCTATTAATATTGATTGTGAATTATTTAATAAATATATGTGTGTTATATGTTATGTTATATTATGTGTAGTATATTGGATATGTTGATGTGTTCTGAAATAATAAATTTGTTTCTTCCCAATATCATACGAGAAAACTAACTATATTCACTATCGCTTTGTCAAAAATAATGTTTCTGTGTTCCTCCTTTCTATTATGGTTATACGCGAAAGGGTCCACAGTGAATTCTATATATATATATATATATATATATATATATATATATATATATATATATATAATAACACCTATTGTAAATACCTTTTAAATGCAATAAACTATTAAGTTTCAATTTGTATTTTATAGATATGGCCTTCGAAACTGACTGTTGTAGCGTGTAATATCATCATTTAATTTTTAATACATAATGTAGGAATACTAACGCAACGTTAATACATTCATTCATTGAACGAAACTGATTTATCGATATCGATATTCTCGTGCTATGTCATGTCACTTCTCACACAATGACATTCGTGTGTTTGAATAGAACGTTAACACACTATTTTAAGCAAGTGTGCGTGAATTTTGAATATGTTTGTCGTATTATGCATGTGTGCGTTTGTAAACACGTAAAACATTTTTGTTCCTGTGTGCTGGCATTGAGTGTAGTAGTAACCTCACCCCCCGCAAAAAATGGCAGAAAAATATGTACGAGAAGTTGACTAATGGCTATTCCAGTCCTGTTTACTCTGAGCTCTCTCCGTATCAATTTTCATTTTTGTTGGTGTCTATAACCATGCGTGCGTTCCGCGTCACAGTAAAAACAACACTGAGAGTAGAAGAACGCCGCCCGCATCCGGGTAGAACGCACGCGGGCTGCGCGCTCGCGGGCTGCCCGCATGATAGTAAAAACATGTATGAAATGATAGATTGCGGGCGGCACGCATGCGGACCAGATCCGCGTACGGATGGAAAAACGCATGACAGGAAAAGGGCCTTAAACTCCCCTTCCGCACGCGCACCCCGCCTTGGTGACGCTCACTTCGCAACGGACCGTGCAGCAGAAATCGTATTATTTTAATTTCGCCATAACTTCAAAACCAAACGTCCAATTTTAATCATTCAAAGACCAAATAGTATCTACATAAACTGTACTTAGTGATAAAATAAATTATTTTGATAAGGATCAATAGCATGAGTAAAATAAATGCGTGTAAATGTAGTAAAAAAAAAATCAAGATTTTTAAATAAAAAAATGGTTTTTGTGCCTCACTCGACATAGATAGGTATAGTGTGTCGCAGACTTTTTTATTTATTTATTTATTTTATATTCAATTACCATGCTAGTTTACAGAGAAGCCTCCAACACACAAGCAAGTCATACAATTTAAATGATATAAAAAATGTCAAAAATTAATACACAATAACACAAAATAATCAAATACAAACAAACACAAATTAATACAAACACCAATAGGCATAAACTAAACACACAAAAACGTATACACTTTTTTACAAATAATGACTAAACTATCTGCAAACAAGTCAACATCATCGTGCTGAGCGAGCATATCACCGATCAACTGTAGGGCACGCACCGTAGGGGCGTTTGCGCCGCGGCGTGTGCGCGACACAGGCCGGCGTAAAAGGCGCGGGCGCGTTCGCGGCGCCACCGCCCCCAGTTCGTCCCGTGGTACACGTGTAGGAACTAATAGGCCCAACTGCTCCAGTAAGGCTGGATTTTCAATTTTATTATGCAATATGCGGAGATAGTGCACCACAAGTAAGAGCTTTCTCCTATAGCTGAGCGATTCTAACCCCACCATTCCATAAACAAACAAAGAAGGGTACAGAAAAGGATAATACCCACAACTTCGTTTAAATAGCCATCGCGCGAATTTTCGCTGTACTCTCTCAAGCATAAGGGAATATTTTTCTTCATAGGGATCCCAAACGATAGCCCCGTATTCTAACTTACTACGAACATAAGAAAAGAATAATACCTTTGCCACTTTCAAGTTATTGAACTGCAACGCGGTTCTTATAATAAAACCAAGAGTTTTACTTGCTGTTTTACAGATCTCTATCACATGCTGGTGAAAATCAAATTTAGTATCTAAAGTCAGTCCAAGGTCACGAATACGATTACCTCTTTCCAGAGGAGCGTCAGATAACTTATAATCCCTTTGTATTTGATGTCGTTTACGAGTGAAGGTCATTGACCTGCATTTATTGGTATTAAGAGGAAGTAAATTACTTTCACTCCACCTCGAAATAGCGTCAATGTCTGCCTGGAGAGCCAGAGTATCAGTTTCATTATCAACACCCAAAAACAATTTTAAGTCGTCTGCGAAGAAATGGAATTGGAATTTTAGGTTATAGTTAGGGTTTCGTAATATTAACACTGAATTTACTCATAACTCTTTATTTCTTAGATCACATTCTAGACACTTCGTAATAAACACCATCTTACAAAGCAGAGAGAGAATATAGCGAGTGCTTCACAGATAATAAACGAAATGTCACAGACTAAACATTATTCTAATACCCCCCTTCAAGTTCAAGTCCCCTTTTAATAACAAACTTATGACTTGTAACTTGCTCAATAATGATATGGTGATTTTTAGTTATAATAATATGACAACACTAACCTAATTAACACATGGCAACTATAACATCATAAATGTCATACACGAAAATTTGACAACTGACATTGGCAGTTAACAATAGCAAAAATTAACCTTAAAAACTTCAAGTGTTTTTCTACATGAATTGACGACATTCTGTTAACATAATCTACAATTTATATTGTATTTACTAATCTTAAAGTTATTATCTGTTTATATATATTTTAAGTATTACTTATTTTAAGTTTAGTTTATTACAAAAGTAATTGTGTTTTTCTAGACTCAGTGATTTAGTAAAAATATCTGATATGTTTTCATTTGTATTTATGTAATCTAATTTTAACAATCCTTTGTTTACTATATCTTTTATAAAGTGTACTCTAATATCTATGTGCTTTGACCTTTTACTATTTTCATAACTATCAAAAGGTGGTGAAGTAGATGGGACTTGGGTACATGTTAAGTGAAACCAGTTGTTCGTGGTAACATGTTGTATTGTCAGATGTCACAACACAAGAGGGCGATTATAATTAATTACATCTTATTTAACTAAACTAATGTAGGTCATCAGCGACATACGTCATGTTGCAGAGCGTAACGGTAAGTTACGGTACAAGTGTAAATTACGACTATATTACAACTATTTATCATTTGAATACTACTCTGATTATCTATGTATAACAATGTTGAGTTTATATCTGAATTTAAATCTTTTATTATGCCTTTAATATAAATTATTTCACTTACAGCTAATGCAGCAGCGACATACTCAGCCTCAGCAGTGGATAATGCAACAGATGATTGTTTCTTTGAAGACCAGCTGACCAAGTTGCCTTTGAAGAATACAGCTGCTCCGCTTACACTTTTCCTGTCATCTCTATTGCCTCCCCAGTCTGCATCTGTAAATCCTATCAAGTTATTATTTTTATTTGGTTTATATGTTAATCCTTTTTCTTTTGTGTGTTTCAGGTATCGGAGTATTCTTTTTGCAGCCTTCCACAGTTGACATGTGGGTTTCTCTAAGTATCTGCTCAAGAAACATGTAGCAAAAAGTATATCTGGTCGGCTTGTTGTTGCCAGATACATGAGTGAGCCTATCAACTCACGATAAGGAACATCAATTACTTCTAGCTTGTCATCATATTGAAAATTGTTTTCCATTGGTGTTTTTATTTCTGTACTGTTTTGCATATTATATTTTATCAATAAATTTCCAAAAAATTGTGATTGTTTTATTTGTAATATTTCATGAGTTCTTGTTATTTCCATGCCTAAAAATTTATTTATTGTTCCCAAATCTTTTGCTTGAAATTCTGTTTTCAGTTTCTCTATTATATTATTGCCTTTTCCTAGTACTAAAATATCATCGACAAATATAAGTACATATATGTCATTTCCCACATATAAACAGAAATCATGTAGTGATTGTTTCAATCCATTTTTTGTTAAGAAATCATGTAATCTCTCATTCCATAGCCCTGGTGATTCTCGTAAGCCATATAAAGCCTTTTTTAGTTTTAATACTTTTCCTTCTTCTGCATGAACTCCTTCTGGATATTTTATATATATGTCTGATTTTAATTTGCCATTTAGAAAAGCTGTTGGTATATCTAGTTGTCTAGTGCATAGGTTTTCTTGTACAGCCTTTGCTAGGAATAACCTAACAGTTGAAATTCTTGCTACAGGTGCATACAAATTCTGTACAGTTTCCTCTTGAAAACCCTTTGCGACTAATCTCGCTTTTCTTGTTCCGTCTTGTTTGATTTTGAATACCCATTTTTTGTCAATGGCCTTTTTACCAGTTGGTAGTTCTGATACTTCCCAAGTTTGCATTTTCTTATGAGCCGCAAGTTCATTATTTATAGCAATATTCCAACCTTCTTCATCTAGGGCTTCTTTATATGTTAATGGATCTTCTGATATTAATGCATATGCTATGTACATTTCATAATCTTCATATTTCTTTGGAATAGTCTTTTGTCTCTTCAAATTATCACCTTGAACATTTTCCTGTGTCACTTCCGTTTTATTTATTGTTTCTTTACTTTCATCTTCTAAATATTCTTTTGTTTCTTCATCTCTTATTTCATGGTTTTGTGAATTTGTCTGTATAACCTCTTCATATATTTTATTTTTCTCTGTTATTTCATCTTCATTTTTATACATCAAATTATTGTCATCGAATCGAACATCTCTTGATATTATTATCTCTCCTGTTGATGGATCCCATAGGCGATAACCATTACCACTATACCCTTATAAATCTTACTGATTTTCCTCTTTTTTCGAGTTTGTTTCCTTTTGGTAATATTGTTGTCCAAGCTTTACAACCAAAAATTCTTAAGTTATCGTATGATACTCTACCATAAAATCTGTGTGCTGGTACATCTCCATTCAGGGCTTTTGTAGGTGATCTATTTATTGTGTACGTAGCACATCTTATTGCTTCACCCCACATATTTTTTGGGAGATTTGTATCTATCAACATTGTTCTCACTTTGTCTAATAAAGTTCTGTTCATTCGTTCACATACTGAATTTTGTTGAGGTGTGTAACTGCAGGTAGTTTCATGTTTAATGCCCTTATTGTAATAAAAATTCTTAAGTTCTTTATTTAAAAATTCTGTTCCTTGATCTGATCTAACTTTTATTACTCTATTACCTCTGTTGTTCATTCTATTTATGTATTCAATTAAATAAAACTTAGCTTGGTCTTTGCTTTTTAATAAATAAGTTTCTGCAAAATGTGAATAGTCATCAATGACAATCAAATAGTATTTTTCATCTAAATCTGTGCTTGGACTGATGGGTCCTCCTATGTCCACATATATTAGTTCTCCAATTCTTGTACTCTTAGGATGTTCAACTGACTTGAAAGGTATTCTAGTTGCCTTCCCTTCCATGCATGAGTTACATTTTTGTTGTGAAGTTGGCAAACCAATTAATTTTAGGCCTTGATGATTCAGATGGTTCATTCTTTTGTGCCATAGCATACCTTTGTCTATTTCTGTAATATATCCTTTGCCATACTCATTTATTTTAAAATTTATAGTAAATAAACCTGTTTTATATGACTTTCCAATTAATCTATAAGAGTTTTTTAATATTAATGCTTCGTTTTTCTCAAATATGACTTTAAATCCTTTACTATTCATTCTTTTTACAGATAACAAATTATGAGATAAATTTTCAACAATTAGTGCTTCAATCGTTACATCGGTTCCTCTGTCTGCCTTCAAATTTATTGTTCCCTTTTTGTTTATTTTCATTATTTGCTGATTGGCTACTATAATCTTCAACTCATTTATTTCTTCTATTTTTGTCATAAACTTTTCATATCTTTTATTTATCATGTTATGAGTAGCGCCAGAATCTATTACAAAGGTTATCTCTGTTTCTTCTTCTTCATATACAGAATATGCTTCTTGTTCAGCTATGAATGTAAGTGGATTCTCATTGGATTCTTCAGTTATATTTGTACTTGGTCTTTGATTATGATTTTGATATCTGTTACGTCTCATACCTCTTCCTCTGCCTCGGAAGGTTCTTATTTGTGTGCAACAATCTCTCGCATAGTGCCCCATTTTCGAACATTTAAAACATTTTATTGTTGATGTGTTAAAACTATATTCTTCTTTATTTTTATATTTATTGTCACTATTTTTCATTTTTAACTCTGCATCTAGTAATTTACTTTTCACATAATCTAAAGTTAACTCAATATTTGTTGTTTCCAGGGCTACTATTATTCTCTCATAGCTATCAGGCAGTGTTAAAAGTAGGTGGCATACCTTGTCTTCCTCTTCCATTTTTTCAAATTTATTTATAAGTGAATCAAAGATACTGAAATGATCATTTAAGTCCTGTCCTTCTTTGCATTTAAGCGCTAATAATTTCTTTTTATTGTAAAACATTGAAAGTGTACTTTTCCTTTCGTATATCTTAGAGAGCTTTTCAAGCATTTCACGGGCACTTTGTAAATCTTTTATAATTTCTAGGAATTTGTCTGGCAAACCTCGTACAATAATATTACGTGCTTGGATATTTTTCATTTTTAACGCCGATTTTTCTTTTTCATTTAACTGTTTTTCGATATTTGTTGTTTCTATTACCTCTAGACAATTTTTCTCTTCCATCACGCATTTTATACGAAATATCCAATTATTATAATTTTCGCCTGTGAAGAGTGATACGGATAGCGTCCCTTCCGCCATTTTTCGTTTCTTATTTTGCTATTAAATTTTATTTCTTTTACATACACTCTTCTCTATTATCTCGTCTGGGCCCATAACCTATTGGAATTTTAGGTTATAGTTAGGGTTTCGTAATATTAACACTGAATTTACTCATAACTCTTTATTTCTTAGATCACATTCTAGACACTTCGTAATAAACACCATCTTACAAAGCAGAGAGAGAATATAGCGAGTGCTTCACAGATAATAAACGAAATGTCACAGACTAAACATTATTCTAATAGACACTGAGAGTTTTTCACGGATTCAGGCAGATCATTTATCATAATCAGGAAGAGCGTTGGTCCCAAAGTACTTCCCTGACTCACGCCTGACCTTGTATAGTATTTATCGGACTCAAATCCATCTACTCTTACAAATTGAGATCTATCTCTTAGGTAGTTACTAAAGAAGCTAAGGAGCTTAGGAGTAAAACCAACAATTGCACATTTCTTAAGGAGAATGTCATTATCAACGTCATCATCATCAAGTCAAATGCCTTCCTGAAATCGAAATATGCCGCATCGACTTGCCTTTTTGCATCTAATTTAGCACATACGTAATCAGCAAGAGTTGCCAAATTAGTAGTTGTCGATTTAGCCCTACGAAACCCATGCTGACTGTCGTGTAGCAAGCCATTAAGCTGTTGACTGATATAGTGGCTAAGAATGGTTTCGAAAATTTTGGCAAAAACAGACAACACCACAATAGGTCTGTAGGTCGACATATCATTACTAGGCCTACCTTTAGGAACCGGTGTAACTAGATATTTTCCAGCACTTAGGGTATGTTGATTGCTTGAGACAAAGATTATAAAGATAAAGCAGGGGTGCCTCGAAGGCAGCCATACAGTCCTTACCCAAGAACACAGGAATTTCATCAGGCCCACTGGAAGACCGTGGTTTAAGACGTCTTACTGCGACTTTTAGATCAGTCTTATCAATTGCCTGTATACAAATAGACCTTGAATCGATTAAGGTGTGAGCCTCATACACCGCCTTAACAGGGTCCGATTGCGGTGTCTTACTATGGTATACGGAACTAAAATATCGGGCAAACGTGTCAGCAGCGGCTTGGCCTGACACTTCCACATTTTTATATAAATACGAATCTATGCGCTTTCTATCTTTTTTCTTATTTTTTATATATTCCCAGAACTTTACTGGATCGTCAATAATATTATTTTGAATTTTAACTAAATGCTGCTTATACGCGTTGTCAATTAGTTTTTTCACATTCCATCTATAATATTTATACAATTCCTTATTAAACTCGTTAACTTCAGATTTATATTTCTTTTAGTGATAGTATTTACTTTTTATATTACTTATAATCTCCTTAGTAAACCACACCGGATAATTATACCTCGTATTAAGTGTAAAATTGCGTTTAACCGGCACATACAAATTAAGTAAGTCGTTCAATTTTGAATAAAATACCTCAACTGCAATGTCAATATCCTCCACTCCAAACAGATCTGCCCAATCTACATTAGCCAACGCGGCATACAGTGAATTATAATCAGCTTTCCTCCAGTTCCAACCAATGGATGCTTCCGACTGATTAAATAGCGGCGGTGTCACCGCAAAGTTTGGTAAGTTCACTGTTACCTCTAGCGCAGGATGATAATCGTCAATGGGCACTAACGAAGTTTCACCGACTGAAACCGTTATTTGGTCGGCATCAATCTCACTCAGCACGAGATCTAACTTACCACCAAATTTATTTAATATACAATTGAATTCAGTTAAATTACAAAAACTACAAAACAATTCAAACTGACTGACAACATTAGTACTACACGAGTTTAGGTTAAAGTCACCCAGTATCAAAACATGTAGATCTGGGAATAAGCAGATAGCATTTTCAATACATGTGAGTACTTTTAAATATTGATCATCATTATAGCGGGGTGGTAAGTAAACTACACAACACAAGAATTTAACATTATTACCAGTAAAAATAGCAAACAAAACCTCCTTGTCAGTCGTCAGACCGTCAATATTATCAATAACACGCACAGAGTAGCAGTCTCGTACCGCTAGCAAAACTCCTCCCCAGCCTTCATCGCCCACCCGATCATGGCGAACTACCACATACTGTAATGTATACTAATATGTACCTTTATAGTCTCCGATTTTCATTCATACCATTCGTTAAATTGTATATTTTATCATTCCATTTTGCATCGTCATTTGTAAACGTATTAATCTCTGTAAATATATATATATATATATATATACAATAATATTTTACTCAATTGCTGAAAAGAAACACTGGATTTTCATATAGAGCTTCCCAACCACTCAAAACTTCTATTCAGAATGCTACACACTTACCGGCATTGCTTGTTATTTTAACCTGTCTATTTGTTTAATCTATTTCGTTATTATTTCTTCATTTTATTACTAAACATGTATTTATTTAATTTATTGACATATAAGTTTTTCTCCGTTGCCATGGCTACCCATGACACGATCTTTCATTTATGGTATTCAACCTCCAAAGAAAACCGGATTTTATTCTTTTTATGTCTTTTCGAAGACAATCTTAATTTAAATGGCTCTGGGCCTATAAAAGACCGAGCTGACCTGCCAAGTCATTCAGTTCTTTGGCAAAAGTTGCCACGTTAACATCTATAGCTCGCTACCGAGCTCTTCAAAACTCTTAAAGGCCCGGGGCCGGCTGCCCCGGGACTCAAGAAAGTCCTCAACGCCGTAAGGCAAACTTTTGGCCCAAGAACTTACACTCAACTTAGCTACTCTCTACCACTAACGTTGCCTGACCACCAGTGGTGCAGGCCATCCATCTGCAGCGCCGCCCTACCTACCTGCTACGCCGCCCGACCTACCAGCAGCGCCGCACGTCTACCAGCAGCGCCGGCAGTAAATCGGTGCAGGCCGTCCACCAGCAGCGCCGCCCTACCTACCTGCTACGCCGCCCGACCTACCAGCAGCGCCGCACGTCTACCAGCAGCGCCGGCAGTAAATCGGTGCAGGCCGTCCACCAGCAGCGCCGCCCTACCTACCTGTCACGCTGCCCGTCTACCAGCAGCTCCGGCCGACGTCTGCCCCGCCTCCTGTCTACCGGTAGCGCCACCCTTCATCCGACGGTGTCACTGCATCTGGGCCCTAAAGCCCCGGGCCTCAAGCCGCCTACATAGAAGATCGCCGACGACCCACAATCACCTACTCACATTTTCACTGTACACTACACATACTCGCCCTCACTCTTCTTACCTCCTTTTTTTTTGTTCTTTAAATTGTTTTGTAAATATATAAACTGTAACTTTACCCTGATCTTCCGTCTTTATATTTTGTCCCTTCACGACAATACCCGGCAGGAAAGAGTTCACCATCGGATACAGAACTTGTCAAAAAAGTTTCGGTCAAGGCAATAAGATCGTAATTACTTTGTAAAACATTATTAAAAAACATGACAGTCTTTGAACGCAGTCCACGAACATTTTGGTAATAGCAATTAATTGTTCTTATTTTCCGCTTTAGCTTCGGATTTTGCCTGAAAGTTCTAACGCCAAGGCTTTATGCAAATATCCTCAGTCCAGTTTTCAGGTGACATAACAATATCAGCCAGTTTCGTAGGTACACCGATCTTAAAAGATGCATAAGATCCACGCGACTTCAGCGCTTCCAAAGTACAAAGACTTTTCCCACAAATGGTGCTTAAATGGGCTTGCACTTGATCTACTGTAGTACCCTCCTGTACATAGTAGAGGTGCAGATATCTTCTTCTTTCAGCAGCACGAAGCAGAGTAGAACCGGCCACCGCTGTACCCCGGAACAAACCAGGTATAGAAGTGCGGTTACGCTTGTAGCTTACTTCTTTCCATTCCTCTTTACCAGCGCTATTGACATTATTGTTTACTGGAATCGGGGTCGGTACAGGGACCGACAAGTTATTCTCTTTTACAACGCCATATTCAGTCACCTGGGAGGTAAGCGGAACTGAAGTTGATACCGTTATTGAAGTTTTGTTCTTAGTTAGTTTACTAATATCACCTGATTTCTTCTTTTTATCCTCTCTCTTAGGAAGTACACCAGGGGTTGTCTCAGATGTAGATTCAGAGGCAGGTAATGCTGTAGACTTTGGCTCTTCACTCGAATTTACATTTAAAGTTGAATAAAGTTCATTCAATTTCAGAAATATTTCAGTTTGGACTCCTTCAATTTTATTAGTAGCAATAGTTTGTTTTTGCAACTCTTTTTGTAGCTGCGGTAACAAGGACAGAGTTTCTTGTAGCACAGCTTGCAACTCTTCTCTTATTATAGCCCTCGGCGCGTCTGGAGATCTGCATACACATCCACTTTTGGCTTGCGGAATTTGCCCCCGCCTTAGTGTAACATTTTCAAAATCTAAAACTGAATTATCGGCATTTTCTGTAACTGAATCATTTGCACTGTTTGTAGACATTAGCAAACGAACAGGAGTACTCAGATTACTAGTTTTGGGCATTTTACTGCGACAAGATAAACAAATCCAAGATCTTAAAATATCATTGTTCAATGTTATATGTTTTTCGGCAGTCACGCCTGAACATAATAAATCGTATACTAATTTACATTTAGAGTAACTCATTGTTTTATCTTCCTTGCCTATTACATGATTACATCCAGCACAATTAGTCATATTTGCACGTTATTAATTATAATAAAGAAAAAATAAAAAGATAAGAAGTGTTATTGAGATCAAAATCGGGATCTATTTCACACAAAAAATATTTAAGAGAAAAGTCAGCTTCTTGATGGTTTCGAACCAGGTAACCAAAGTTGTAAGTCCAGTGGTTTGTTCACAACGCTACATGGACAGTAATTCCATTGTTCAAAATAAGCTTAATGTTGGAGTTTTAATGCGGAATCTTCTTAATAGCGCAGCTATGTAAGTATTGAAAAAAACTATTTTTCACACGCACCTTCAAAAATTTTTATCTCACTTGGTATAGACTTAGTTTCAGCTTCATATAATTCGTTCGACATAAGGTTTCAGATTCACTATTAGTCACTTAGAAAACACTTTCCACAATTTGTAAACAAATACAGCATCTGAGATAAATATCCAAATGTTAACATATAATATTGGTTTAAAACAAAGGAGCTCAAACAAACACGTCTTATCAATTCAACCGTCGCTGTAAGTTTTTGTAGATATTTATAAGATCTATAATTAATTAGAACATTTTATGGTTCTATCTTTTATAGTTTAGGCAGCGTAAGCAAAACAAGTTACTTTTCTAGTTGATTTTTTACACCTTGTGTCCGAAAAACCCAAATATCTTACGGAACCCCATTTTTTTCCAAAATAAAATGTAGCCTATGTTACTCGTGGATAATGTAGCTTTCGAATGGTGAAAGAATTTAAAAACGGTCCTGTAGTTTTTGAGCCTATTAATTACAACCAAACAAACATACAAAGTTTTCCTCTTAATAATATTAGTGTAGTTTTAATATCAAATATAGTAAGTTCGACTGAACTTGAGTAAGCGAGAATCCAAGGGAGCCGAATGTTATTCTCGCTTATAGAGGTTTCTTACTAAAGCAGTTTGTCACTTACGAAGGTTTGGGAGTAGTTACTCTCATGTATATAGATTAACAAAAGTCGAGAAACATAGCTTATTTTATTTATCCGAAAAAATCTGTTATTTTTTTCTGAGTGTCGTTCTTACAGTTATGAATCAGTTTTTCAATTTCATAAAGTTTATCAAAAATTGAGGAATCAATTTCACGATACTCAAAAAATCTATCGAGTGTTTCTATTGCGCTTAAGGCGTCTTTTCTTGGCATAGGCTGTTTTTCTAAATCATTGTCTAAGTTTGTGTGATTATCTTCGTCATCACCTTCATTTTTATCAGTGAATGTGCTGGAACCAAATGTTAAAGATATCAGGTAGGGACAAGCGCACATGTGCTCTGCACCCGTTTGTAATTCCATCGGAAACAATGACGCTAATTATGACGTAAATAGAAAACAGTGACGCTAATAACGACGTAAATAGTCTCGCTTACAGAGGTCTAAAGTAAAAATAATACCAGATTTAAAAATCTAAAAATCCCACGTTTTTCAGTGACCAAAAAAGAACCTAGAAAGTTGAAAGTTTAAGCGTGCATTGTCATCGGGTTCTGAGCTACCCTGAAAGTTTCAACTCGCTAGGTGGCCGAGAAGTGCCTCAAAATTGAGTTGCAAGAAACCAACTGCACAGACAGACAGACAGACAAACAAGAAAGCGACCTGAGAAAAACGTGGGAAAAACTGTCACTTACAGAGGTATTCGGAATAAAAAAGACGGGACCTGACAATTACTGTCGCTTATAGAGTTTTCTCACTTATCCAGTTTTCGCTTATCCAGAATCGACTGTATATTGGTAAAACATTTTTCGAAAGAGTTCCCGAAGATTTTCTTGAACAGGCTAATTTTAATTAGCAATTAAAAAATTATTTTTAAAAATTAATTTAGACTACTTGACATATGAAAAAATATGTACTAATCAAAAGTACTATGTTTGTAGATGGTGCAGTCGTTAAGTTGCCTATTTTTTACCTGATCAAACTATGGGGTTGCCAGGTATAAACAGGTAATCACAATTAATAATGTTCCCTAATGTGCGTAACCAATAAATTTGATATCAAATTAAAGATAATTTTATTTGCAACATAATGATATAGAGTTTCCTAATCGAAACTTGAACTAAATAACAGTTGTCAATTTTTATAAATTTAAATATGCGTGCGTACGAGAATGTGCGACAGTGAGGTCCGAGCGAGCTATACCGTGAGATAGAAAAGGACGGGAAATTGCAGCTGTGCGTTGGTCAGTCATACGTCAATACTTACTTAGCATCATATCGCAGCAAATGACAATACTGTATATACATTATATATATTAAATGAAATTTCTATTAATACTTATCACAAATATTCTCAAATATACATACACATATATGAAGGGTGTCCCAAAATTAACGCAAGATTTGAATTAAATAGAAAACACAGTTTTTAGTCTTTGATTGTAATTTTTTTATTGATTCATAAAGTACATAGGATAGGGTTATTTATGGAATAACACATCGGGCAAATGGCCTCCGCGGGTTTGCATACACATACGCACTCGTTTGTCGAAATTTTCCATGACCGTTCTGCATAAATGTGGCTGAATTTCGTTGATGCAACGTTGAATCTCCTCCTTTAATGCACGCGTAGTTGTGGGCTTGTTGACGTAGACCTGTGATTTTAGATATCCCCATAAAAAGAAATCTAATGGTGTTAAATCACACGATCTAGGGGGCCAATTCTGATCACCGAAACGAGAGAGTACACGACCTGGAAATGTCTCATGCAATAATTGAAGTGTTTCACGGGCTGTATGGCATGTGGCACCGTCTTGTTGAAACCACATATTGGCCACATCAATATCATCCAATTTCGGCAAAAAGAACCGTGTTATCATGTCGCGATATCGAGCAGAAGTAACAGTCACTGCTTGACCAGCCTCATTTTCAAAAAAGTATGGTCCAATTATGCCTCCAGCCCAAAATGCACACCAAACTGTGACACGTTGTGGATGCATTTGTTTTTCGACAATCACATGTGGGTTTTCAGAACCCCAAAAGCGGCAATTTTGGCGATTAACAAAGCCATCAAGGTGAAAATGTGCTTCGTCGCTTAGGATGAGTTTGCTCGAAAAATCAGCATTCATTTGTTGTTGCTCAATAATCCATTCAACAAACTCTCTTCGCTGTGCATGGTCATTGGGCTTCAGTAGTTGTGTTAATAGAATTTTGTAAGCATGGAGACACAGATCTTTAGTGAGTATACGCTGTAGAGAGCTTCTTGAAATTTGCAATTCTTGTCCACGACGCCGAATTGAGGTTCCTGGATTGTCACCGACACTCGCACGCACTGCCTCTATATTGACATTTGAACGGCTTGTTTTTGGACGACCAGTGTGTTTGGCGTCTCCCACGGATCCTGTCTCTCGGAATTTTTCAATTAATCGCTTCACAGTTGACGAAGTTAAAACACTGTTCCGACCATATTTTGTATGAAATTTTCGAACTACGGCCGCCAAGCATTCATTATTTTTGAAATATTGCTCAACAATGAAGACACGTTGTTCTATTGCGTAACGCTCCATTTTTACTAACCCTAAACTGTCAACTGTCGATTTATTTTGTTTTTAGGGTTGGCAACACTGTACTGCATAAATGGCGGCAAATTCAAATCTTGCGTTAATTTTGGGACACCCTTTATATATATGTGTATGTATATATATAATCTATAATTGTTCTATAGTTGTTGTTGTTGTATAATTGATCTATATTTAATAATAATATATCTAATAATTAATATATATATATATTATTTATTAATACATCATTAAATAATTTATATATATATAGGAATTTTATTTCGTGCTATTAGCAATTTATAAAGTGGCGTTTGCTTCCCAATAAATCCTGTTGGTTTTAAATAACCACCCATAAACCAAGCGTAGTTTTCAGGGTTCAGTTCAATACGCTTCGGTTCTGTTGCAATCAGCCACATGGAGTTTACAAAAATAGTTCGTAATTTTTTTTGTTGCAGCGATATCCAGCATTGTGTTTGAGTCGAAACCTTTTATTTATTTTTTATTGTTCTTGGTTTTCTTTTGCAGAGTATATTTTCAAAAATATTCGGTCTCTTGCATCGTTAACTGAGGTACAATGCTTTATGCCATACATACAAGCAGTAAACTCCTGTACAGCGTCCATTTTTTCGTGAATGAAAATATCAGTCTCATCAGTTAATGACGCAAAAACAGTTTGATACTTATCATTTTTAGTAAATAATTTGAAAGGATTGACTTTTCCTTTATTGTAGAATGATGCAGTATAATCAGTGCCTGTAAATGCATGAAAAGCAGGCAGACCTCGACTTAATTTTAGTCCGAATTTCAATGCCAAATCAGTGCAATTGATACATTCAAGGTGTTGGCTATTTTTTTTTTAGTCGCTGAATTGACAAGCCAAATTTGAGATTCGAAAATCTTTTGCATATTGACTAGCAAAATAACCAAAACGTCGGTATCAGAGGCTTTGATTAAAATTCTTGATCCTGGGGCGGCTTTATAAGCATGAAAAATGATTCTCGTATAGATACGATCTGCCTCTTCATGATTGCATTCATAATTAATTTCTTCAGTTTTTTTAATGCAGTTAAGCTCAACTTGAAAAGAGTAGCATTTATTTTGAACGATTACTTTTTTTTTTGTTTTTCATCATTGTGATGAGATTTTTATTCTTCCAATAATCAGCCAAAATTTTCACTAAAACGTCTGTAAACGATAATTTTTGAGGCTTTGCAAAAAATCTGAACCTACCTACAAATACTAAAAACTCCTCTCTGAGCCGGTCTGTGTAAACGGACCCCAAGGGAACCGCACTGTGGTTAAGCAGTTGAGGGGACCGCTTCAACTGGAGGTCTACCACTTTTCGAAGTCTTGGTAACTTCTTTCAGCACCTCGCATGATACGACTCTGCAATTGCGCTTTTAATATTATTTTCTGAATGCAGACAATTATCCAATATCTTCTCTGCTATAGATATCGCTTGAAAGCACGCAGTTGCCTTATTTTGTAAGAATGTGTTCCTTGCAGCTTTTGATCTGCCTTATTCTTCAACCAGGCATTAACAGCGGACAAGTCGAACAAATTACTTAAAAACCTCACTGTCCACTTTTTGGTGCGCATTCTCGACGGATTAACTGCTAACAACCTGTCGACGCCCCCTATGTTACTTTTGTATTGCTTGACTGTTGAAGGTGGCAATGTGCACCCATCCCTAGCTAGTATAGTCTTTGGTAGTTGATTGATCTGTGTCATACTCTAAGAATTTGTGTGTAATGGTAATGGTATTGTCTTAAGAAATAAAACAAAGTTATAAGGAAGAAAGCAGTCTTTAATTTATAAAACAATAATAGAAAAACAATAACAGTGGTAGCAGAGCGTGGTTTAAAAAGAAAATACAAAGTTTTACTCCGAAGATTAAGAAGATTTAATTCGATGAAAAATGGCAATGGCCGACTGGAAAATAAGACCATTTGCAGGTGACGATTTTTCAATATGGAAGTTTAGAGTGAGTAGTATATTGAAAGAAAATGATTGTTTGGAAGCTATATGTAAAGTTGGGTTTGCAAGTGTGCCCGAGAACAAAAAGTTAGAAGCTCGTGCACAAAGCATAATTATAAGCGTAGTTGCCGACAGCCACATTGATTACATTCAAGATGAAACTACAGCGTATAACATGATGGTAAAATTAGAGAAACAGTTTATGAAAAAGAGCACAAGGAGTAAATTATTTTTACGACGTCAATTAAATGAAATTAAATATAAAGAGGATTGTCCATTGACACAACATTATGTCACCTTGTCTAGAATTTTTAACCAACTACGGGATGCCGGAAGCCCCTTGTCAGAAGAAGAAAAAATAAACACATTATTGTTGTCAATGCCTGAATCGTATGAAATTATAGTAACTACAATAGAATCACTTCCTAACCTAACATTAGATACCGTTAAGGACAGACTGCTGGGCGAAGAAGAAAAAAGAAATAAAACAAAAAGTTTAGATTTGGTCCATCATAATAATGCATTTCTTTGTTTTAAATGTGGGAAGAAAGGTCATAAGAAAGCCGAGTGTAGATGGCATGGACAAAGATATACAGGAACAAGACAAAATTACCAGGGATGGACTCGTGGAAACAAACAAAATTATACAGTAGCCGGTCGAGGTGGATATAGAGATTATACAATTTCAGAACGAGGAAGAGGACATGGACATCTGAATAGAGGAGAAGGATTTCAGAATTGGCGAGGACATCAAAGTAATAATAGAGGACAAGGAAACTACAATTCAGGGAGAGGTCATCAGTCATATACAGCGAACTTTTCAACAGATAATGCGTTTACTTCAGAAATTACAGTGGACAGTCAAAAAGAACAACACGTTTCATTTTTGTGTGCAGACAATAAGAATAAAATTGTGTGGTGTGTGGATTCGGGGTCTTCTGACCATCTTACAAATAATATAAATTATTTTTCAGATTATATTGAATTAAGAAAACCTAAGGTAATTGCTGCTGCAAAAAATGAGGTAAATTTGTTGGCTGTTGGAGTAGGAAATATACAGGTAAGATGTTATGATGGCAAAAGATATTATGAGTGTACTGTTAAAAATGTATATTATGCACCAGAACTTCGTCAAAATTTATTATCTGTTTCAAAAATTGAAAACAATGGTTATAGTGTTGAATTTTATAATGGAAAAGTTAGAGTGTATAAGTATGATCAATTAACAATGATAGGTAATAATGTAGGTTCTTTGTATACTATTGAAATGGAATTATTAAAGGTTCAATGTAACTACAGCAATAATAATAGCAATAATATTTTACAGCGTTGGCACAGACGGTTTGGTCATTTAGGTATAAGAAATTTAACACTACTTTCACAAAAACAAATGGTAAATGGTTTAGATGACTTGACTAATTACAGAGAGAGCGACTCACTGTGTGAACCCTGTTTATTAAGTAAAATGACTAAACTTCCTTTTAATAAACCAGGACGTAGGGCTTCTAGACCACTAGAATTAATACATACAGACGTTTGTGGACCAATAAATCCCCCAACACAAGAGGGTTATCAATACTTTGTTACATTTATAGACGACTATACCCACTTTGTTATGATATATTTAATTTCCAATAAAAGTGAAGTTTTCCAAAAATTTAAATTATATTATAATTATGTCACTAATCATTTTAATGCAAATATATTGAAGTTGAGATCCGATAATGGTGGTGAATATGTTTCAAAAGATTTTCAAACTTTCTGTGACAACAAAGGGATACAGTTGCAGTATACAGTGCCATATAACCCACAAATGAACGGTGTGGCAGAGCGAATGAATAGAACTCTAATTGAAAAGGCTAAAACTGTTTTATCAGATTCACAACTAAGTAAAGAATTTTGGGGACATGCAGTTTTATTTGCAGCTTATGTAACAAACAGAAGTCCTACAGTAAATAAAGATCAAACACCATCAGAGCTATGGGAAGGAAGAAAACCAAATGTGTCAAATATGCGTGTTTTTGGTTGCACTGCTTATAATCATGTACCAAATCAGCTACGTCAAAAACTGGACAATTCAGGTAAGAAGATGATTTTTATAGGTTATGCTACAACAGGATACAAACTCTATGATACTGAAAGAAATATGGTGATAATAGCAAGAAATGTAGTTTTTAATGAGAAGCAAAAGGAAGAAGGAAAAGAAGAAGAATATGTCACAAAAAATTCACAACAATATAAATCCAGAGAAGGTAATGATGAGAGTGAAGACGATACCCAGGAAAAGATAACGCTAGTAAAACAGGAAACAATAAATAAAGAAAAGAAGAAAGAAGAAGATGACACGAAGAAAAACATGGATAGCCAAAATAAGGAAATAGAGAGTAAACAAAGAGGGAGAGAGAAGAGAAAAATTACTAAACCAAAATGGCAAGAAGACTATGAAATTAACTTCAGTGAAGATGAGGAAGCATTGTATGCATTACTGACTAGTAATCAAAATGTACCACAAAGCTTTGATGAAATAATAAGAAGGAAAGATAGATCAGAATGGGAAAAGGCAATATCCGAAGAATTACAGATTTTACAAGATAGTGAAACATGGAAAATAGTATGTCAGCCAAAGAATGAGAAACTGTTAGATAGTAAATGGATTTTTACAAAGAAAGAAGTAGGAGAGCAGGAAATATGTAAAGCAAGATTGGTAGCAAAAGGATTCCAGCAGAAGGACGATCTAGATGACGTTTACGCACCAGTATTGAAACTACAGACATTAAGAGTTTTATTGTCAATTGCGGCTTATAAAAATTATGATATACATCAGATGGATGTGAAAGGTGCCTTTTTGTATGGGCGAATCGACGAAAATGTTTATTTGAAGCCACCTCAAGGATTATTTGTTCCAGAAGGTCATGTTTTGAAGCTTACTAAATCATTATATGGTCTTAAAAAATCCCCTAAATATTGGTATGAGAAATTCACAGAAGTTATCATTGATTATGGTTTCATTCGGTCACAAAATGATTATTGTCTGTATAACAAAGATGATCTTTATTTACTTTTGTATGTCGATGATTTATTATTGATAGGGCCAAATAAAAAGAAAATTAATTTAGTTAAGAACTTCTTAAAATCTCAATTTAGAATGAAAGATTTAGGTGATAAAGATTTGACATATCTTGGCATTTCTATTCAAAAGAATTCAGATAGTATCTTTATAAATCAAACTAAATATCTACAGAATCTTTTAAGGACTTATAACATGGAAAATTGTAATGGTATTAACACACCCATGGATAATAACTTTAAATTGGACTTTGACGACTGTGAAATAGACCTGACTTTAGAATACCAATGTAGATCATTGATTGGCACATTAATGTACGCTATGGTTAGCACTAGACCAGACTTGGCTATGGCTGTGTCATATTTGAGTAGATTCCAGTCTAAACCAACATTGAAATTATGGCAAGCTTTAAAGCGAATACTTAGATTCATTAAACAAACTGTTAATTATAATTTAATATACTTAAAAACAAATTGTGACAACCTAATAGGTTTTGCTGATGCAGATTTTGCTAGAGATAACGATAGAAAATCCACCAGTGGATATATGTTTAAATTATTTGGTAATACAGTTGTCTGGAGATCTAAAAAACAAAGTACTGTGGCACTGAGTACAACTGAAGCGGAACTTGTATCTTTATGTGAAGCTTCTGTCGAAGCATGTTGGCTTATTAAACTGTTATCAGACTTTAATGTAAATATTAAGAATGTTGTAATTTATGAAGATAACCAAAGTACTATGAAAACAATAAAAAATCCAGATCAGAAAAGACTTAAACATATTGATGTTAAATTTAATTTTGTAAAACAAAAGGTGGAAGAAGGTGTAATTATTATTAACTATGTATCAACTGCAGAACAAGTCTCTGACATTTTTACTAAACCTTTAGCTCGAGACAGATTTGTAAAACTTAGTAATATGTTAAATTTAAGGAATGTAGGTCTGGGTGAACATTGAGGGAGAGTGTTGAAGGTGGCAATGTGCACCCATCCCTAGCTAGTATAGTCTTTGGTAGTTGATTGATCTGTGTCATACTCTAAGAATTTGTGTGTAATGGTAATGGTATTGTCTTAAGAAATAAAACAAAGTTATAAGGAAGAAAGCAGTCTTTAATTTATAAAACAATAATAGAAAAACAATAACATTGACTACTTCTGGACTTGGGACTTGCGTAGTTTTCTGTCGTATCGTCTATATACGTGGACAATTTCAGCAGCGTGTATGTATGAACAGCAGAATGGGCTTTTCTTTAACGTTATTTACTGGTCTTCTCTTACAAGAACGCCATAGCTGCTTTACAAAGAACAAATACAGTTACCACAACATTGTTCAATTTATATGCAAACAGACATTGTTTAACACTAGAAAGGCGGGAAAATCTATCTACCTATAAAGACGGCGACCAATGACTCCTCTAATTTATTAAATCCATTTTTTATTTTAACTGTTAAAAATGGTAAATATAGTAATAAAACAGGGTTTAATGTATGATTAATTATAATATTTATACACATATTTTACATTTTAACATTTTGTTTACATTACAACTGCCGCAAAGTGGCTTTTTACAAGTGTCGCAGACTTTATTACTTTTATTTTTGCACTTTTGTACATAACATTCTCGCCTTTTCCGAGTTTCTGGATATTGAGTAGAAGATCGAAAAGAAGAAGGTGTAGACTCTTCAGGCAATTGTTGGATTCCAGAAAGTCCGGCATCGATTTCTACTTTGCCACAAAGTTCACTTGCTAAACTCATTATGAAATTTCTTCGTTTTATGTTGGT
The DNA here is from genome assembly GCA_927399485.1 of Calamotropha paludella. Classification (NCBI taxonomy): domain Eukaryota; kingdom Metazoa; phylum Arthropoda; class Insecta; order Lepidoptera; family Crambidae; genus Calamotropha; species Calamotropha paludella. The sequence goes on from OV656822.1 coordinate 5,292,538, forward strand.
ACCTGACATTTTTTTATACAAAATGAAAGAATTTATCCCTGCTAGGTCTAGTATATTGAAAAAAACCTGTACGGGCCACTTTTGAGATGCCGCTTTGACACTATATTTTTTTGCCATCTGGTCAGCCACATCCACGCCGTACTTGGTAGCATTGTAAAAAGTCACAGTTTCTGGCTTCTTCTTAGGGTGATTGGAGTATATTTGCTTGTCTTAGATTTTTTTATTTAAGAGGCCAGGAAGAAAAGATATTAAGCTTCGAAGTTTTTAAGATTAAGTTGCACGTTCACTTTGATTAATTAACAAATAGATATTATCAAGACTAACGTGTTTGAAAATGTATCGATTATAATCTGTTATATATGTAGGTAATTAGGTATGCAATGTTGTTGAAATTAATAGGTACCTATCGTTTAAGTCGCTCCTGAAGCGTTACCTACTATCGATTAAATTCGATTTTATCGCCGTAATTGATATATCTAGACAATTATGGTAACCTATTTCTCTGAAATTCAATCAACGTCTGTTAGAATATCAACATATTTAACCATATTATTAGCAATGCTATCGTTACTAATACCACCTCTCGTGCCATCTTCTTTCTGCCTGTTGGTAGCTACTTAAATAATAAGTAGAATTATAATATACTTATTAAGTAGGTGAGTATGTTGCACCTGTTTCACGAGGGAAAAAATAGTGTCCTTATTTAACAAATGATAAATAAAACAAAACATAAGTTTTTTAACATTTATTTCTCATCAATTCTTATAATAACTTCATCTAGATATTAAATATTTTGCTGATGTCTGGCCCACCCTAAATACCAAACTATGGTCATGACGTGTACGCAACAGCCTACTGTGCGACGACCAACCAAACAACTACAACAATATTCTGGTATTCCTGCTCGGCCAGGTATATTATTTTCTAATAAAATATAAACATAATATTGTTTACGAGATATGTGGCGTGACTTTATTTTTCCTCTTATTAAAGTAGTATCATTACCACCTCTAAGAACTTATTCACAACGATCAAATTGCTCACTGCAAACCTCTATCCTATATCGGCCATGGAAATGTACTTGCTCGCCATAATAAGAGCGAGCTTGTCGGATCTGGTATGTTCCCAGGGCGAATAGAATTAGGTCTCTGTGTTCCAATATTGGAAAATAGAATAGATTGTTTCTGTCAGCTGTAATACTCTGAAAGAAGGATGTACGTCTGTTCATATTAATAGTATCAACCATATTTTCCAGATTATTTACTTTATTATTATATATATTTACTAGTTTATTCGCTGTCTTATTATTTGTAGTATTTCATTGGCCTATACATTATCTTGAAAGCGAACACCAAACCTATTAATATAGCCGCTGCTATCTGAAAGTTTTGCATCATGTGTGGTAGAGACCTATGGCAGTATTCATATCTGAATAATTTATAACTCTTTTGAAATGACCATTGACAGCCATCTGCAAATTGTAACACAGCGGCTTCTATTTGCTGGATCTGTAGTTAGTTGATGTTCGCCTTTTAATAATGATTCTGGCATATATGTTCTATATCCACATCCCTCTAACAAACCAATACTGTCTCTAAAACCCCTATCCAAAATTAACATATCACCTTCTCTAAATATTTTCTTAAAACACAATTCTCATCACGAAATAAACTCATCATTATGTCAGAATCTGATGTAGTTGCTTTATAAGGGCCATAGCAATCAACAATATATCCATTGCAGGCAACAATCATGAATGGCTTTAGTAAGTTCCTGTATTTATGCAGTGAATAGCTCTGCTTTTGAAACATATAGTTTGAACTCTTATTTATAAATACATATGTACCATTACAAATAACAACTGAATTATTTTCATTTCCATATAACCCATATGGAATTGTTAAGTTATGTTGCAGCAGTTGCTCTCTTGGTAGTTGATGTATTCCTAGATTTCTTGTTACAAAGTCTTGTAGCAATATCTCTCTTTCTTTGTCCATCAAAGTCTTTAGTGTTCGACGTGGAACTTGCACTAATGTGGCAATTCTGTAATCCGAATCACCAGTCCTCATTTTCAAAAAAAGAGCTGCTAGGTCCAAGTACCCTCTTCGTACCTCATTTTCTCTTGGTACTTCTCGTATCAAATCATTATATTTTTCTTTAGTCACTCCCAGCCAATACTCAAATACTCTGTCATCCATTTCCAGCACATTTTCGAAATCCAGTATTGGATTAAAATAATTAACAAATGAAAATACATGTTGTATTTGCTTAGTAGTAAATGTATCCACACTATTTTCAGAGTCATATAGGGTCTCCCATAGGTTACTTATCAAATGCTCACTACAAACACGAGCTCTTACTGGCAGATAATAATTGTGATTGCTAAGTAGGGGAAGGAGGGGCATGACGGGGTAGTTAAGGTTTGATACTCAATAAAACTGACTGTATTGTGTTTTAAGGATTCGTTTTATTTTAACAATCATCTTTGGTAATCAGTCTTCATTATTAATGTATTTTAAAGAGCTTAATTATCATATTAAAATTTCAAAAAATCAAAAAGGAGAAATAGACCTATCTCCCCATCTTGCCCCATACATGGGGCATGATGGGGTACCCCCATGGGCAAGATGGGGTACCACTTTCGGGGCAAGATGGGGTACACAACAAAACGACTTATTGCTGCTTACAATATTCACACTTGAAGACTGCATCAGCGTCTTCGTCGTCTATACCAGCACAGCTGCAGTGAGCCCATTTTCCGCACGCCGAACAGGCAGCCCAACCTTCATTTGACTCCAAATATAAACCTTTACAATATAAACAAGGCGTATTTTCGGAATCACTGTCACTCTTTTCAGTAGTTGATCTTTTCTTAGATGCCTTTTTCTTATTGGTCACTCTTTTTTTGGGAACTATCTTCTGAACTTTCTTTAGTTCCCTAATTTCCTTCTTCCTTTTTTTATCTTCCTCTGCTAGCTTTTTTTTCTTGATGGTTTCTTCAAGATCAATCTTATATGGTGAAGATGTGATTATGGCAGTTTTTCCACGTTTTCTGCTCGCACGGGAATTTTTTCGCGTTGTTGGAACGGGCATTATTTGCTGCGGACTTGCCACTAAAAAAACCGATTCTTCTGGAGTTCGTGACCTATTATCGGGCCAGCTAGAACAACCGGTTGTAGACGCTACGACATCTACAGCGACATCTGCAACTGTAGTTGAGGCCTCAGTAGAAATTTCAGTCTGGAGTATCAACGAATCTTCAGTTTCAACATTTGTCGTATTCTGGCTATTCTGGCTATCGTCAGGTTCAACATTTGTCGTATTCTGGCTTGGATTTTCTAAAGATCCAACAGGGATTGCACTGTTGTTGGTTGCAGGTGTTACATTTTCAGTCAGTGGAATATCTGTCACCAATGACGGTGCAAAGTCACTTTCGGTGAAGACTGTTGGATCATACGGCCAAATCCCACATTTTTTGAAGCCATTAATAGCTGTCGACATAGTTGATGCTTGTATGAAAGCTTTTCCAAATATTTCAGCAACTTGTCGGACTGTGACAACCATGCCAGGATTGCTGCGAAGCCAGGCTGTGATTTGCTGATCATAGTAGGTGCTCAATGGTTTCATATAAGCGACGTCCGCAACCTGGAGACGGTGAGTTGTGTGTGGAGGGAAACACAAAATTATAACGCCGTGGGTTCTTGCTTCCTTTATGACATCAATATTTTGCGTATGAGTGCTATGCCCATCCAACAATAATAAAACACGACGTTCAGGTGTGGCTCCACTGAATTCAACAAACTTTTTGAACCATTCTAAAAAAAGTTCTGCTGTCATCCATCCTGAATCGCTACACACACCCCAAGATCCAGGTGCAGCATTTAGCATGAGCTGGGGATCCATGCGTTTTCTGGGGTATACCATCATTGGTGGCATAAAATGCCCAGTTGCACTGAAACAAATTTCAACAGTGATGGTTGTGCCTCGCTCCGCAGACGTTAATGAGCCTACTTGTTTTCGGCCTTTTTTGGCTATTATTTTAGACTTTGTTTTGGGCACAACTGAAACACCAGTTTCGTCACAGTTGTACACTCGATCAGGTGTTAATTTGTGCTCGTCGTAAACATTGCCCAATAAGCTAAAAAACTGATCAACCACCTGTTTATTGAAGCCTGCTGCACGTGCAGCTGAGGTGCATTCAGGCTGCCTAATAGATAGTTCTGGATGTCTTTTTAAAAAAGCTTGCACCCAATCTTTTCCAGCCTCTTGCTTTTCGTTATTAAATGGATGTGCTTTATTATTTTTCACTGCTAGTCTGTAAACCAAACCTCTTAAGTCTTTCGTCGTTAGTCCAAAGAGCTTGCTCTCCATTTCTAATAAGTATTCACATAACTTTTGTTCTTTTTCATCAGAAAATACTCGCTGTTTTGGGCCTAATGCAACCTTGAATTTCTCTATCGATTGATTTGTATCAGCACTTTCACGAGCTGCCTTCACTTTTCGTTCCAACGTTGTCTGAGGGACCGAAAATGTTTTGGCTGCTAACATATAGCCCATTTTTCCTTCCATCACAGCATCTACCGCATTTTTCATTGTCTCATCAGACCAATCACCTCTGCTAGTTTTTTTCTTATAGTTTCTCACCATGCTAGAACAAGAAAAACCGTTTTTATTTGTCTGATATGAATTATTTTGAAACGGTAAACTCAGCGGGGCATGATGGGGTACCTACCCCATCTTGACCCTACCTTTGGTACCCCGTCATGCCCCCACCGATTATTTTGAATTTAAAAAAATATCCGGTAAAAGCATTGTGCAATACACAGAAAAACAAGTTCTTACCTGATAGCGAAGATATTGACACATATGGATAACTAAAAGTCTTGTCTGAAATGTTGTTGGTTATGTACACATACACGCTGTAAACTATATGAATAAATTACTAGATATTTGCAAAAATCTAATTTTCCCGTGAAAAAAATAAAACGCGTGGTGCAGTTGTTTACGCACTTCGCCGACTGAGAAACAACATGGCGGCGCGACGTCAGGTGGTGTCACGCACCTGATTGGTTAACTATTTCGTGATTTAAGCCGATTGCCCCGTCTTGCCCCCCACCCCGTCTTGCCCCTCCTTCCCCTACAATGGCACGTAGTTTATCAGTGATATTGCGTAGTGTAACACTTTCACAGTTTGGAAATACACGATTAAAATATAATTACCATAAAAAATTTAACTGCGTTATCAGTATCGACTACTGATACTATAGACCTAGGTTTAAGCGCAAAAAAAAACATGAACTAATTTATCCTTAAAAAACTTAAAAAATGGTCTATCTCAAATATTTACTACGACTTTACTATCTTATTGAATACGTAACTAACACATAGGTATGTATAGGTGCGCAATGACCCAATCCTGGCGCGTGCAAACATAAAACCCCACCCGCCGTGCCCCTGCCCCGCTGCGCCCCTCCCTTCCCCCGCTCTAGGGGTGTCCACTTTGGAAAAAACATCGATGTTTTTCTCGATTCGATAAATCAGACCTGTACATCGATGTCTTTTGATGTATCGGGTGTAAACATCGATATTTTGTACGCATCGAGTACTTTTCTAGGGTTCCATACCCAAAGGGTATAACTACTTGTCAAGCCACGTTAGTAATTGCCAGTCAACATCCCTCATCAGTCCCGGTAGCAATTGCTACCATATTCAAATTACCGTGTGGCCTGCTGTTTTTTTTAAATTACGATTTATTTTTGAGTTTTTTTTTTATCGTGAATAAGAAAGCGCTTGACCGCCATCACGCGTGATGGTAAGTGACGATGCGATCTAGGATGTAACGCGCTTGCCTAGAAGAAACCTATTCACTAGTGACTTGGAGACCCTAAATTGTATTTATCAGGCAAAGAGTTCCGCTCTTTAGCGGTACGTATTACAAAATTGGAACCAAAAATCTTAGTGCGACTCTTTGGTATATCAAACAAATAAAGGTGGTGCCTATTCGTAAGTCTGGTTGTCCGATGAAAAAATGGGGGCGGCGGGACAAGGCTGTGCAATTCTGCTGCACGCCCTCTGAAAAGTATCCTATAAAAAACTGATAGGCTAGCTAACTTCCATCTATGTTCATGGCCCTTCAGCTTATTATTAAAAAGTTCGTTATTGCCGATAAGTTTCTTCGCCTTCGACTCCAGCGTCTCGAGTTGATATTGGACGGAACCGTCCTAAAGATACACAGATCTTAATATTCTGTGGTGGATTCTTTATTAATCAGCTTTATGGTAGTATTTTTGATTGGTCCTGGCTTAATGATTAAGCGAGAAAAAGGCATTTTTATCTAAGAATCCGACATCGTTTTCATAATTCGCACAGTACTGGGACTGTTGAGAGGGGTAAGGCGCGCGGTAACGGACTGACAAGTGGATAAATGAAACCCTAGTACTAAGATTTCACTGTCCGATTGTCACCAGCCTGTATCTCATGCCAGTCCACTGTTGAATTATCAACTTTTCTTTTTTAATTAAACAAATAGGGAAAAAGATATTAGGCAAAATTTTAGTGGTTAAACTTGAGTTTTTATGAAATTCATTGGTAAGATATAAAATACGTGTGTAAAAAACAACTACGCCTCCAAGCCCTCAGATGGGATTTGAATTTATATCGTATAGAAATATTGCATTGTGAATGCAAAAAATTATATTAAAAACATAATTATAGCTGTTTCCATCTTAATCGATTGTTTAATATTTGTAAAAATATTACTTTCGAAGTTGAAGGTAGTTAGCGTTCAACATTGGTGGAACGATACTAGCTCATAGTAGAAGTTGAAATACGTTTGTAAAATTCGACACGTTTGCCAGCGTCTCGGTAGCTCAGCGGTCAGAGCAGTCGCCTGGATGGCGAAAGGTCGTGGGTTCGAATCCCATCTGAGGGCTCGGAGGCGTAGTTGTTTTTTACCCACGTATTTTATATCTTATAAAAATATTGCATTGTAAATGCAAAAAACATCGATACATCGAGTATATCGAAAGCATTTCAAAACATTTGATAGATTCGATGCATGGCATTGTAAACATCGATGTTTTCAATGCATCGATGTATATCGAATATCCCTAACCCGCACCACTCTGCACGTGTATAATCCCGGCATTTTGAAATCACGTGACATGCGCAGTAGTGAATAATATACCTAAACTTGCTACTGCGCATGTCACGTGATTTCATTTTCATTTCATGTTCAACTGGAACGTAACCATTTCTTTGACCTTGACCTAATTACTTAGTTACCACTCGTCAGTCGGCCTGTGTACACTCGTTAAATACATAATAAAATCATGGCTTATCAGTTTACATCTCGTGAATATGTCATGATGGTTCGTGCTTATTTTTTGAGCGGTGAAAACGTGTCGGCGGCTTTACGGATGTACCAAGAGCTGTACCCGAATGCTCGACAGCCAAACTACAGTACAGTATTAAGTGCTTATCAACGGCTCCTAGACCATGGCTCATTTTACGTGCCATCGCACGCGCAAGGACGAGGGAGACCGCCGATCTTTCAGAACTTGTATGACGACGTGGTGACGTACTTTGAGGAAGATCCACGAAGAAGCACCCATGATGCTGCTCGACGATTTGGTATTAATCAATATTCGGCTTTGAAGATAATAAACTCGGCTGGTATGCATCCGTACCATTATCGTAAAGTTCAAGAACTTACGACCGTTGACCGAGAGCCGAGGATTACTTTTTGTCGTTGGGTAATAAGTAATCCAAACGCCAACGTGCTTTTTTCCGACGAGTGCCTTTTCACCAGAATACTTAGAATTGTTTAACCATCATAATGAACATTGGTGGTCATACAGGAATCCTATGCTCACGCGAGAGCATTCGTTTCAACATAGGTTTAGTGTAAACGTTTGGGCCGGCATATTGAACGATGAAATCATCGGTCCATATTTTATTGAGAGCCGACTCACGGGCGAAACCTTTTTAAATCTACTCCGCACGATGGTTTCGACTATGTTGGATGACATTCCACTGGCGAACTTGAGAGGGTTGTGGTTTCAACAAGACGGTGCACCTCCACATTACCATCGTGCTGTGAGAGAGTACCTCACCGAAGAGTTCGGTGACCGATGGATCGGCCGCGGTGGCCCGGTGCCGTGGCCCGCGCGCTCACCAGACCTTACACCTTTAGACTTTTTCCTTTGGAGTGAAATAAAGCGTAGAGTGTATGTAAGTGAACCTGACACTATTGAAGTGCTAAAACAGCGAATAATAGACGCTTTTAATGAAGTGAAAATGCAAAGAAACGTATTAATTTCTTTAAAAGGAAATTTGTTAAAACGGGCTTGTGTGTGTGTTGAAAATGGAGGAGGACACTTTGAACAATTAATTAAATATTTGTAAGACAGTGACTTTAATGTGAACAGGTAATGTACATAACAATAATCTTTTTACATATGCTAATTCTAACTATGTTAATACGCCAAAATTACTCGTGAATAATTTAATGACCTATTTGCATTTTGGTAAATAAATTTTTGTATGTTATTTTGTTAATTTAATACCTATCTAAACGTAATTTTGTCGGTTCTACGCCCGATAAAGTATGAAAGAAAAGTTTGATTCATTAATTGAGTATTTACCTATCGGTGCATTTTTGGTTCTTGAGCGGGAGTGGGGCGGCTTGCTAGCATATATTCTACCTTATTGTAATGTACAGTAAGTTCATTTTCAGTTGAGATGGTGTGATACGTTTTCATTGACGGAAGTTCATTGAATACAATGTATTGTGTCTGTAAATTTGGCGATATTTTCCGCAATTTTAAAAACTGAATAACTTTACTATTATTACTAAAAAAAAAATCTTCGCATATTTATAATATTGATGCTTTCCTAAATTTGGCATTCCATTTTTTATGGTAATTAAAATTTATGGGTGTATACAACGATTGTTGCTGTTGGCTGCTCGTCTATAATTTGGTAAAGATATCCCAGTATTTGGTGTGCGATACACTTCATTTTGTAAAGCAGGCTGTACAACTTCGGCATCCACCTCTGCTACTTCAGGCTCCTCTTGGGCTCTGTTGACATCATGAATGTTCATGTGGCGTCTCTTTGCGTGCGTAGCCAGCATGCATGACACACTCGGTCAGATGAAGTTATCTGGAATTAAATATTTTTATATGGTCATTTGAGATTAATTAAACAACAATCCCACCAAAAACATTCTGTAAAAACTAGCCAAGTCTCGATGGAGCTGCTTGTTTATCTCTAAAAAGTAATGAAATCTAGACAAAGCCGTGCCAAGCCCAAGGTGCCTTACTGCGATTTCTTGTTGTGTGACTTGGCCGTTGAACATCCTTTATACGTTAGTGGGTACAAGTCAATTTTGTTTACACGTAATGTTATATCTGTTATAACTACCTATGTTTGTTCAGCGAGATAATAGCCCATACTGGTATTGGTAATTGGACGCTAGACTTATAGAATCATATCGTGTGAAACAAAACAATGGAAGGTGTCTTTTCGCGCTCTCTCAACAAACTTATAGAATCATATACGTCTATTTTATGTTAGATCGGTGGTCGATTTTACGCTTCAAAAAGAAGAGAGCAGAAGTCAGGATTGTCAATGCTGAATGCATGTGTTGCACAATCAACAACAGCCTAAAATGAGACACTAGCGACCAATTACCAATACCAGTATGGGCTATTGTCTCGCTTAACAAACATAGGTAGTTACAACAGATATAACATTACGTGTAAACAAAATTGACTTGTACCCACTAACGTATAAAGAATGTTCAACGGCCAAGTCACACAACAAGAAATCGCAGTAAGGCACCTTGGGCTTGTCACGGCTTTGTCTAGATTTCATTACTTTTTAGAGATAAACAAGCAGCTCCATCGAGACTTGGCTAGTTTTTACAGAATGTTTTTGGTGGGATTTCACTTCTTTTTGTAGAAACGTGGGCATATTGATTTATTTTATTAGATTTTCTTATTTGACACATTTTTTTTAGGAGTAGTTTTTTAATTATTACAAATCATTCTTTTCTTTATTTCTGGTTCTGATTCTTGTACAGTAGCAACAGTTTTTCGTATTGCCCATTCGCGTTCATTATTTATTCATGTAGACAGTTTAGATGGTTTAATTTCTGAAAGATCGGCGCGGTATTTACGACTTCGACTATTTCTTCTCGTAAACTTGTAAGTATAAGCATAAAAGCCCGTCTAGTCTTATTATCCAGAGTTTTCCTTTAATTTTATTTATATGCGTATTAAAAGTAGAAGGGGAGGCATTCGCCCAGCAGTGGGACGCTTTAGGGTAGATTGAAAATTAGATGTGTCCCACTACGCTGGATTTTTGCAATGACAGTCGATTTTTGTTTGTACCAATAGTAGAAGGGGGTATTACCATATCTCTAATACAGCTGAGACCAGCTGAGGGTTCTTCATCGGATACTTTTGACCTTTGATTTTTGACATCAAATGAAGCGGCCCACCAAGTTGAATACTTTTTGTAAAGGCGGCATGTCGATCTCTAATAGTTTGGATGGGCTCTTGTGTTTTTTGATCAGGGTCACCAGGTACACCAGATCTTCGATTATCCTAGTTTTTATAGTTTTCCCTTTATGTGGCCATTAAACCCTAACTCTGTACCAAATTTTAGCTCTCTGAGTTTATGGGAAGTACTAGTTCTATTTTGATGATCATAAGTGAGTGTCGTAAATGCGAAACTTTGCTTTCGCTTAACTTCGGAACTAAGTGACCTACAGACTTGAAATTTTGGATTTGAAGTGTGTGATTACAGCTTACTAGATGACGAAAATTTCTGCGTTCTAGTCTTATCTAGAGGTTTTCAAATAGGGGCCTGAAAATGTAGCGAAATGGTTCGAGTAAAGGATGGTACGGCAGTGTTTGCTTCGCGCTCGACTTGGCGGGGGCACTGCCGTGCCCCCCGATATGTAGAGAAAGAAGTCTACAGTAGTTCTCCATTAGCAAGCTTTATAAATGAAAAAAAAACTGAACCTTATAATGCACAACACCCCACACACACCCACCAACTGTATGCGACCAAATCTATTTGTGTGAAAGTGTTAAACATCATTGGCAGCCACTGACGTACTTCTATATACATAAATATAGGTATGCTACCTATATGCATGCATAAACAGGGTGGAATTTCGTAATGCCACCTGAAGGGATAGCACTCTTAATACTGTAAATAGATAATTTTACTCAAAGGAAACATTCCTTTATTTTTGAAAAGATAGAAAACTGCTTTCAAAGGTTTTCGAAAATTCGCTTGCCACACCCGGGAGTCGAACCAACTAAAATCTGTAAAATTTACATCCTGTACTTTTATTGCATCGGTCGTTAGGGTCAATTATTAAGACGAAATCTCTGTATAAAACTTGATAAATTAAATGAAAGGAAAGCCATGAAACCCTTAATTGTTTTATTTATTTACATAAAATGGTAAACTAACTAATTAGTTGCTCGAAATGGGCTCCATTCTCTTGAATACACAAATTTATTCTTCTAACAAATTCATTTCTAGTAACCTTTAATAACGTGTTGTGATGAATATTATGAATCGTATTCTGAACTTCAACCCTCATCTCATTTACATTAGCATAAGATTTAAGGTAAGTTTGATTTTTTACATATCCCCATGAGAAAAAATCTAAAGGGGTGAGATCTGGTGATCTCGCAGGCCATCTGATTGTGCCTATCCAGGTATTAAAATGTTTATTTATGTAGGCAGTAGTGATTCTGCTGCTATGGGCTGGAGTACCATCTTGCTGTAGAATAATTTGGTTTCGCTCTTACTCGGGGAAACCATTTTACTCATTTCTTAAGAGATCCAGTATTTCTAGATACTTGACAGTGTTTAAATGTCCTTCGTACACGTAGACTAACACAACCATATTTCTCATGACTCCGCACCAAACGTTAAAAGAAAATCTTACTTGATTGTTAGTTTCATGAACCCGAACCGGATTCACTCGAGACCAATAATGGTTATTGCGGCGATTGTACATGCCGTTATTGCTGAAGTTGGTTTTATCAGACCATAGAATGTTACCCAAAAAATTTGGGTTAAGGTTAATTTCTCTCAGCATGTTTTGACAAAATTGTAGTCGTCTCTCACGATCCCCAGGAATCAATTTTTGCACTAACCAACCATCACGATAACATTTGTACTTATACTTTTTCACCACAGTGTGTGTTGTCCCAATTACTTCTGCAGCAACTCTGCTAGAAGCCTTTGGAAATCAAGATCAAAATCGAAATGGTTCTGCTGAAGAGTTTGCCGTCGTATTGAAATGTAAGTAAAACAATCGTTTAACGTGAAGCAGACTTTTATTAATATAGTTAAGACGTTTTTACACTGCAGACAATATAGGCCATGACAGTGTAGAGAGAGAGTGTTACCAACATAACAAAATAGAAAATATTACATTGCTACCAACACCCCCCCTCAATGTAATACACCCTTACAGTCACATATTTATTTAATTTATTCATACAAACCACAGTTTTTAATAAATCTTAACAATAAATTTTTATTTAATGCTTTTGTGAACATATCTGCAGTTTGGTCTTCAGTTTTAATATATTTTAACATTAATTTTCCACATTTAATCAACTCTTTTATGAAATGATATCTGATATTAATATGTTTTAATCTTTTGACACTTTCAGTATTCGCTACCATTATGGCACTCTGATTGTCACAAAATATTGTGACAGGACACACTTTTACAATCTTAAAATCTTTAAGCAAATTAATCAACCAACACGCTTCGCTAGTAGCCATACTTATAGCTATATACTCTGACTCGGTAGAAGATAGACTGACGCTGGCCTGTTTTTTAGATGACCATGAAATTAAGCAATCTGCAAACTTAAAACAGTAACCAGTTGTCGACCTTCTATCCTTCAAATCTCCTCCCCAATTTGCATCACAATATCCCACTAATAAGTTGCTATTACATTTGTAGACAAGTTTGTAATTTATTGTATATTTTACATATCTTAACACTCTTTTTAAGGCAGTTAATAAAACATTATTTGCATTATTTTGATATCTGCTCAGAATTGACACAGCAACACACAAGTCAGGCCTTGTTCCTAATGCAGCATAAGACAAGCAACCTATAATTTTTCTACATTTATTTTCAATGTTTTTATCAATCACAGAATCATTGTTATCTTCTAATATTAGGGGTTAAAGTATGAAATTGCCGATTTGTACTGAAAATCTATATTGTTTATTTTTTAAATTTTTAACAAATTTATTTAATCAAAATAGTTGCCATTATTATCTATACATTGCTGCCATCTAATGGGAAGGTCATTAATGCCTTTGCGATAGAATTCCGACGATCTAGACTGCACAAACTGTGTGAAAGCATTTTGTACTGCCTCCTGGGAAGAAAACTTCTTGTCACGTAGATAATTGTCCAAATCACGAAAAAAATGGTAGTCCGTTGGAGCAAGGTCTGGTGAATACGGAGGATGACGAATGGTTTCTAACTGCAGTTCCCGAAGGGTCAAAATGGTTTCTCGTGCTGTGTGAGGTCTCGCGTTGTCGTGGAGCAATAATGGTGAAGATCGATTCATGAGTCGGGGCTGTTTTACTGCTAGTTTTGTCAACATGGTTCGGAGTTCGGCACAATAGACATCTGCCGTTATTGCTTGACCAGATCGGAGAAAACTATAGTGAATAACACCATGCTGAGACCACCAAACAGTTACCATTACCTTTTTATTGGTAAGTTTTGCTTTAGGACACTGTTGTGGCATTTGACCTGGGGTCAGCCATTGCATTTTTCTTTTCCGGTTATCATAAAGAATCCACTTTTCATCACATGTTACAATTCGATCCAATATTCCTTCATTTCTGTACCGGTTCAACAAGGCAACACAAGTTTCAACACGCGTTTCTTTCTGCAGATCAGTCAAATCATGAGGCACCCATTTTTCGTATTTTTTTATTTTATTGATTTGACGCAAGTGAGTCAATATTGTGGGTAAGGTAACGTTAAACCATGCCGCTAATTCCTGGGTACTTTGACTAGGATCGGCTTCCACTATCTCTCTTAATTCATCGTTATTTACCTGTGTGGGCGGTCTTCCTCGTGGCTCGTTCTTTAAGTCGAAATTTCCATCACGAAAGCGTTTAAACCAAAATCGCACGGTGCGTTCATTAGTAGACCCCTCTCCAAACGCAGCATTGATATTGCGGGCTGTTTCTGCCGCGTTAGTTCCGCGTCGGAACTCGTATTCAAAAATAACTCGAATTTTCGCAGTATCCATCTTTCTTGTCTAAATTGAATAACAAAAACAATTGAAAGTCGATATTCAAATGTTTTACATTTTTTAAAAAAAGAACATCATAGAAACCATTTAAAAAAAGTTTCATTCGAAAACCTCAAACCATGAAGATTCTATGTCAATTCAAAGAACCTTTTGCAATAAAACGGCAATTTCATACTTTAACCCCTATTATTTTAGTGTTAAAGTTCAGATCCATTGGTGTACATATTTCTTTACAATTTTGCATATCAAATTTTTTTAATACACTTTCCAAATATTCCTTTTGATTAAGTTCAGTGATCCCTGTAATTAAATCTTGTTTTACATGAATACCTAAGAAATTTGAAACTAAGCCCAAATCTTTCATTTTGAATTCATTATTTAATAATGACTTAGGTCACAAATCTGCTTTTGATTATTTCCAAATATTAATAAATCATCTACATACAGTAAAACATATGTTCTGGCGTCGCCATCACATTTTGTGTACAGACAAGAATCACTTTTTGATTTTACAAAACCTTGTTTCATAATGACTGAATTAAATTTGTCATTCCAGTATTTGGGTGATTTTTTTAACCCATATATAGATTTATTTAATTTAACAATATTTTTATCACCGCAATATGCACCTTCAGGCAATTCTAAATACACTTTTTCATCAATTTCTCCATATAGGAAAGCACCTGTAACACCCATTTGACTGATCGGCAAGTTTAATTTTGCTGCTATACAAACAAATAACCTGAAAGTTGACAATTTAGCTACTGGTGCATATAAATCACATAGTTCCATTGTACCACACTGCTCAAAACCTCTTGCCACTAGTCTCGCTTTATATTCTACATTATTATTAGAGTTTTTGATTTTAAATACCCATCTACTACTTACAGTCTTATCAGTTACAGGTTCTTCACAAACAGTCCAAGTATAATTTTCTTTGAGGGTATTCAATTCTCTCTGCATTGCTTCTTTCCATTTACTCGCATCTTTCCGTTGCATGGCATCTTGGTAAGTCTTCGGTTCATTTCCCTCAACATAGACATGATGACACTTGTAAAATGAAGTCTGTTTCCTAATTCGAGTACTCTTCTCACGTGTCTGTATCTCTCCATTATCATCATTGCTGAACTCGTCATCACTGGAACACGGCATGTAGACACTGTCACTTTCGCAAGACACATTAAGGTTCTCCTCTACCTCTTCCTCTTCAGTCTGTGCTTCTTCTTGACTAATGACCTTCTTGTCCTCCATTGTAGTGTCCAGTATAACTAATTGCTCCTTCTGTTTTTCACCTTTTTCTAGAAATATGACATCTCTTTTAACTTCAACAGTGTTCTTTTCTGAGAAGAATATCCTGTAACCCTTGACATTTTCCTCGTAGCCGACCATGACTGCTTTCTCCCCTTTAGGATCCCATTTCCTTCTCTTCTCTTTTGGAATGGACATGGACATGGACATACACAGGATTTCCAAAGATTTTTAGGCCCTTTATATCAAAATGTTTGCCTGTCCACGTTTCATATGGGGTCTTTCCGGTTTCATTGCTTTTACTTGTTCCATTTAGTACAAATGCTGCAGTATGAACAGCTTCTGCCCACAGCTTCTTAGGTAGACCTGCTGCACACAACATTGTACGCGCTGATTCTATTAGAGTTCGGTTCTCTCGCTCCGCCTTGCCATTTTGTTCAGGAATATATGGAACCGTGGTTTGATGGGTTATTCCACGTTTCTCAAACAAATTTTGAACTTCTTTAACATTATCACTTCTAAAACACAATACTTTGTTTTTGGTTACATTTTCAGCCTTGTACAAAAAGTTCTCAATACACTTCTTAACTTCATCTTTGCTTTTAACAAAGTACACTGACCTGTAGTTAGAGAAGTCATCTTTTAAAATTACGAAGTATCTGGATCCTCCCACGGACGGCACCTCCATAGGTCCGCATGTATCTGCATGTATTAACTCACATGGCCTACTCGTTTTATTTTCACTGGCACTGAAAGGCAAACGATGTATTTTGCCCTCCAAGCAACCCTCACACTTAAAGTCAGAGTCTTTCACTTCAATGTTGTTGTTTTTAAGCACCATTCTCACATACTGTAAGTTTTGATGAGCAAGTTTTTCGTGCCACTCTTTAAGTCCAGATTTCACTTCAGTCGCGTTCGCTATCTCACATTTGTAACGCACGTCCATATAGTACATATCTCCGTTACGACTCGCTACGGCACACAGTATTTTCTTTGTAGAATTTACACACGTTATTGTCCATTTTAACAACATAACCTCTCTCTGTAGCGCATTTGACAGATAACAAGTTTGTTTTCAATTTCGGAACAAAGAGTACATTGTCTAAGGTTGTGTTTACCCATCCGCGGCCATTGTAGACCTGTACCGCCACCTGTCCACACCCGAGCGCACTAATCTCCTCGCCATTTCCGACTATCACTGTTTTATTGTTCATCGATAAATATGTTGCAAATAGGTTACGATCACGGCACATATGTTGGCTAGCGCCTGAGTCCACTAACCACTTAGATTCTTGAACGTTACTATTTGAGTTCATCACAATAAATGCATTACTCGTACTGTCTTTTTCCCGATTCTTCTTGAAGTAGCACTCACTTTTAGTATGCCCCATTTTTTTATAATAATAACACTTTTGAACCGGTCTATTGTCATGTCCCGAACCCTTGTTTTAATTACACTCACTTTTATAGTGTCCCAGCTTATTGCATTTATAACACTTAATGTTTTTCTTAGCTACAAACGCTGATGCTGACGAGTTTTGTGGCTCTTTGTCGTTAATACGTTCTTCTTCAATCGGTAATCTCGCGACAAGATTTTATAGCGTTTGTTTATCATCGGGCGCGGACTCCCACGCCGACACAAAATGTTTATAGGCATTTGGAAGAGACATTAGCACTTTTGTTATTACGAATTTTTCTGAAATGTCTTCTCCCATCTGTTTGAGCTGGTTTCTTAATTCTTCTATTTTAGATAAGAACGTAGACATCGCCGTGCCCTCCTCGTACTTGTATTGGAAGAAGCGTTGTTGTACGATATGTATACTTGTTTCAGATTTTTGCTCATACACGCTCGCTAGTTTTCGCCACATTTCGGCTGCTGTAGTGCATGTTATGATATGCATCATCACGCTTTCTGTCATTCTTGTGACGAGCCATGATTGAGCATTTGCGTCTTTCTTTTCCCATACAGCCTTCTTAACCGCCTCCTCTGGTTTCACACTGCTTCCGTCTGACACTTCCAGTAAGCCTTGACTCCGTAACAAAACGATGGTTTGGAATTTCCAAATGTTCCAATTGGATGTTCCCTCGAGCTTTATGTACGTCTGGAGTTTCAAAGTATTGTCGTCCGCCATCTTCCTGTCTGTTCGTCCCGACCTTGCTTCAATCACTCGCAAGTATTTTTTTTCTTCCCGCCGGTTTCTAACCTCAACCACACGCGGTCAATTTTCACTTTTTGTGTTTTGACGAAAAAACAGTTTTGATTGTTCTACTTTTTCTCAGGATTATGTGCCTGGGCCCATATTTAGGTTCACATTTTATAGATTTAAATCAAACACTTGTTAATCAGCAAGGCTTCTTTATTGAGAGAGAGATGTCAAAATACAATGACGTTTATATTTTTAATATCACAGCACAGAGTATGCTGTGACATCTTTCCTTTTTTATATAAAACAAATTATTAATTAATTTACATAAATTTAACTATATACTTAATTATAGTACTAAGTTATGTAATGAAGTAATCACAAAGTATGTTAAATAATTTTAACCATTAATCTTGGTTTATTAATTAGCTAACAGAATATCATAACTAAAATTATTTCAAGCTATAACACAAAGTAAATGATAGCGACTTTACATAGTACTTCATTAATTTATAATAAGTACCTACCCATACCTTTAGGCTAATTGTTTCAACTACTTACAATAGTAAAGTTATTATCATATTTTAATCCATGTATCTCATAGGTTTTTTAATCATATTTCTATTTCTTAACTTAGGAGGCTCATAATTAGTATTACTTTGACATATTTCTTCTGCATTACAATTGTTAGACAAAGCCACTATGTCTTGTCTATTACGTCTATACAATTTCCCTTCATTAGATTCTAACCACCATGATCTTGGAGTATGAGCTGGTAAGTATACATTTCCATGTTTCCACTTATTATTAAGTCTAAACATAATATTATCTTTTTCTTTTATATCTTTTAACGTCTTACAATTTTTGTCATAATAAAATTTTTGTTTACATTGATTTTGTTTTATTTTATTTTTTATTTCACTATAATCTAACTTTACTGGCATTAAATGACTTTCTAGAAATATTATCTTATCTTTTAGGTTTCTACCAAACAGTAATTGAGCTGGTGAATAGTCTAAATCAGTTAACATTGTATTTCTATGCTCAAATAATAACAAATAAGGATCTACATTACTACCTTCTGATTTTTTAAGAATATTTTTACATATTTTTACAGCCACTTCAGCAAGACTATGGCCTTTAGGATAATGTGGACTGCTTGTAACTAAGTCAACATCAATTTCTTGTAAATATTTTTTAAATTCATAACTATTGTATGGATTGTTGTCACATATTATTTTTTCAGGATATCCATGTGTAGAAAAAATTATATTGAATATCTTTATTATATTAGTTATAGATTTTGAGTGCAGTTCACACATTTCTATCCATCTTGAGAAATAATCTATGACAACTAGGTAGAATTTTCCTTTATACTCCATGATATCAGTAGCAATGTGTGACCATGGACGAGATGGTATTGGCATGTTAATCATGGGCTGTTTACAATTTTTTGGTCTTAATTTTAAACATGTATTACAGTTATTAATGTATTCAGTTATATGTTTTGCCATATTAGGCCAATATAAATATTTTCTAGCTTTTTTACATGTCTTTTCTATTCCAATGTGACCTCTATGCAAATTTTCTAAAAATAATTTTCTTAAGCTAAATGGAATTATAATTTTATCACCATACATTAAAATTTTTTGACTGTAGGATAAATGACATCTAATTTGAAAATAAGGTTTTATGTTAGATTCAATACTTGAGGGCCATTTATTATTACTTAAGTATTCTATTACTTTACTTAAAACAGGATCATTTTTAGTTTCGTTAATCAAATTTAATTTTCTTTCTTGTGTCATTACTGAACTAGTTATAGAGTGTATGGTATACTGAAGTTCAACATCATCTTTCACATTATCTATTAAGAATGCACGGGATAAAGCATCAGCGATAAGCATATCTTTTCCTGGAAGGTAAGTGATGATGTGATTGTATTTCATTAGTTTTAACAACATTCTTTGTAATCTACTTGGAACTTTATCTATGTTACATTTACTTATATTAATTAAAGGTTTGTGATCTGTCTGAATGGTTACATGACGTCCATAAGTATAGTAATGGAAATGTTCCATCGCATAAACAATGGCTAACAATTCTTTTTCTATTATGGCCATCCTTTTTTCAGTTTGAGTTAATGACCTTGATGAAAACGCAATTGGTTTATTATTCTGGAGTAGAACACAACCTATACCTCCTTCACTTGCATCAGTCTGTACAATGAGATCATCATTTTCATTATAATGAGATAAAATTGGAGCTGAAGTTAATAATGTTTTTAGTTTATTAATGCAATTTTTATGTTCACTTGTCCATATCCATTTAACATTATCCTTTATTAACTCTCGCAGTGGAGCAGACATTTGAGAAAGGTTAGGTATGAATTTGTTTAGATATTTTAATATGCCCAAAAACCTTTGTAAAGATTTTTTATTATTAGGTTCTGGCATCTTCATTATAGCATGTATTCTATTAGGATCGATTTTTATTCCACTCTCTGTTACTATGTGACCTAGAATTCTTATTTCTGAGAGACAAAATTGAAATTTACTGATATTAAAAGTAATGTTATTTTTTAATGCAGTATCTAAAACTTGTTTTAATATGAAGTCATGTTCTTGCTTTGTAGAAGCCATTATGTATATGTCATCGATATATATTTTTATGCCTTTTATGTGCCCAAAAACTTCTATATTTTTCTTTTGAAATATCTCAGATGCTGGCTTTATACCATAGGGAAGTCTAGTGTAAGAATAACGACCAAAAGGTGTGTTGAAACTACATAATTTAGAGGACTCATTGCTTATTCTGATCTGATGAAAAGATTCTTTCAAATCTAAAATAGAAAATAATTTTTTACCTTTGAGTTCAGATAATATTTCATCCTGACTTGGAATATGATACTTATCATCTAAGAGTTGTTCATTCAAATATTTGGGATCTAAACATAGTCTTAGATTTCCATTAGGCTTTTCTACTATTACTAGAGGATGCAACCATTCTGACGGATCATCCACCTTTTTTATTACTCCTTGACTTTCTAAATTATTTAAAGTTAATTTGAGTTTAGATGTAAGACTCTTTGGAATTCTACGAGCATTATAAGTTACAGGTACAGCATTATGTTTTAACTGCAAAGAATAAGGTTGCCCAGGAAAATTGCCTAATCCATGAAAAACTTTTTCATATTTATTTAATATTTCTTGCTTAGTATTAAATCTAACATTTATGTAATCATAATTACAATTTAAAGTGTTGATTCTTTTAATTAAATTTAATTTTTCTGAAGTTTGTAGCCCCAATATTGCCTTATCTTTTGTGTCAATTATTAAAAATTCTATATTATCTTTAAGATGATGAAACTTAACTTCTAATGATATCTTGCCTATGCTCTGTAAAGAAATACCATTATATGCAGTTACTTTCAGATTTGTACATTTAATTTTTAAATTATTCTTATTATTTAATTTGTTCAACAGATGATAAGGCAAAATGTTAACTTGGCTTCCACTATCTATTTTAAAATTTATTTCCAAATTATGTATTTCACCAATTATGTACCAGTCTCTTTTACATGAGTCTATTGAATGAACAAACAGATCTAGAGAAGAATTTGATTCTGAATCACTATCATTATTAATAAAATTTACCCTTCTATTAATGTTCTGTTTATTACAAAAATGTTTATTACCTGACTCCCTTCGGTTCTTCATAAAACAGCCAACACTGAAATGATTCAGCCTCCTGCAAATGGTGCACTGCTTGCCATATGCCGGACATTCTGCTCTTCTATGTGAAGTTCCACATTTTTTACATTTGTATATGTTATTACTATTATTATAATCTGTATTATCGTTTCTCTTATTATTAAATTTCTTCTCATTTTTTATTATATTTATTTCAGCTTCAACTTCATGCTTGTTTTTTATATCTTTAATTTCTTTGTTACGTTCCTCATTTAATTTAATTATTTCAATCATTCTTTCTAAGGTTAAATCATTCCCTTCATCTAATAACCTGTGCAGTAATGTTTCTTCTTTAATATAAAGTAATATTTGGTCTCTAACCATGTTGTTCATGTCAGTGAATTCACAATACTGTGCCTGAATTTTCAACGCTGTTATAAACTCTGGTAATGGTTGGCCGTCACTCAGTGCTAGTTTATTGAATTTGTATCTTTCATATAAAATGTTTATTTTTGGTTTGAAGTGGTTATTAAATTTTATAATGACGTCATCTAAAGTTTCAACTTTTTCTTTGGTTTTCTCAAATGTGTTGTATATTTCAATTCCTTTTGAGCCCAATTGGTGTAGTAATATAGCAATCTTGATGTCTTCAGGCTCACCGTGTTTTTTTGTTGCCTTTAAATATATTGTAAAAGCTTGTAACCATTTTGTCCATTCCTTCTTTACGTCTATCGCATTGAAATCAAAATCCAAAGAAAACTTGTCCATATTCTTACTTTTTTGTCACGTTTTATATTTATTCTGTTGGAGAATCTCTTTTTAAATTAATTTGTCGTGATATTTTACACCTGACGCCATATTTAGGTTCACATTTTATAGATTTAAATCAAACACTTGTTAATCAGCAAGGCTTCTTTATTGAGAGAGAGATGTCAAAATACAATGACGTTTATATTTTTAATATCACAGCACAGAGTATGCTGTGACAGCCCATAACCTATTGAAATGTAAGTAAAACAATCGTTTAACGTAAAGCAGACTTTTATTAATATAGTCAAGACGTTTTTACACTGCAGACAATATAGGCCATGACAGTGTAGAGAGAAAGTGTTACCAACATAACAAAATAGAAAATATTACATTGCTACCAACACGTCGCTTATCGAAACTACCCATATTCTTTAAATTTTCCACCATTCTTTTCAATACGAACCGAGTTGGTGCCTGTCCAACATTTGAATCTAATTCTTAGTAAAGTTAACGGAAAATTCACTCATTTGGATAGTCATCTCAGAAAAAGCATATCAACAGAGGAACGACTAGTCGTAACATTGAGGTAAATGAAACTCGACAACATATTATTTATATTTATTCAACAAACATTTAAAACATAAGGAAGAAAGATTTTTCTGTTAATTATATGTAATTGTTTATGTTACTATTCAAAGTCGAATTGTACTCCATTTGCGTGGGTATATTATGAATTAAATTTTGTTCAGATGAATCCTGGACGTGCAATTCATACTCCACTTACTCTTGAGTATTTATATTCGGTGCTGGAGTTTGCATCACTGGTATCTGCATCACTGGCACTAATTGTTGAGCATTATTTTCTACAGCTTCAATTTCAGCCAAAATCAATTCTTGAATCTCCGATCTCAAACCTTAGTTTACGCCTTAATGGAATATTTACCATGTAAGGCAAAAGATTTTGAAAAAACAGTAAATTATAATTTTTTCTTTGATACTTTCTCTCTCTAAAATCTCAAGCTTCTTCTTTTCTATATCTAAAAGTTGATCGTTGATTTCGCTTCTGCTCATACGAAAGAAAATTCTTTTTTGTGATGTTTGACCATAACTTTGAGATTCTAGTATGTCTGAAGCAGAATTAAAACCTGGATTCTGCACCGCGTCTAATGTTGTGTCCGTTGTTGTAGAAAAAATATCATCATTATTTATACCTAATTTCGAATGGAGTCGACTGGAGCTCTCGCTCAGGTTCCTCTTCGTCTTAAAAACAATAATTGATCTTAATACTGCCACGTTCTTTCACATATTTTATCAGCGCTATCTCCACTATTTGGCTTATCAATTTTTCCAGTTTCTTTAAAAAAATACGCTCTCAGATTTTTCCATCTTCCTTTTATTGTTTTGACTGAAACCAGCACCTATTATATTGTTTAAGCATTAAGCACTTACTGTTTTTTTAGATATTTGGCTACCGGAGAATCCTATAGGTCTCTTGCATTTCATTTCCGTTTAGGCCGTACTACAGTTTCAGAAATATTAAGCGAGACATGTAATATTTTGTGGAATATACTGAAAGACGAATACATTCCAATTCCAACGACGGAGAAATGGTACGAAATTGCTGATAAGTTTTATAACAAGTGGAATTTCCCCAATTGCATAGGTGCAATTGATGAGAAACTTATAGGGATAAATTTTGTAGTTTTTTATAGTTGACTGTAAAATATTTTTAGTAGATATTGGAGCAGAAAGGCGTCAGAGCGATGGTGGAAATTTTAGAAGTTCATCTTTGAAGTTAGCCACCACTGCTTCTTTGTTTACATAATTTCTAATGCTAAAAAAATGGACTATAAGATATAATGCTGTTCACATCAGTGGATGCCGGCTTGGATAGGATATAAGAAATGCTGCAGTGTTGTTGTTTCATCGAATGGAAGATGTCTTTATCTAAATCTGTAAAACGGCTTCTGCTTGTTGAAAATTCAAATTTGAAATTCTTTCGACGTTCCTGCTGGATACATGACATAAATAAGATCAGATCGACGAAAGGTGAATTTCAACTACTCTACAAACAATTACGCAATTCTGAAGACAAGTTTTACGAATACTTACGTATGAATGTAGAACTGTTTGACCTTCTGATAAGCAAAATCTCAACGCATCTTCAAAAAGAGGATTCAAATTACAGAAATTCTATGTCACCAGAAGAACGTCTTGTTGTGACACTAAGTTAATAAAATATCATTAATTTTTTTTTCATTTTTTTATATTATCAAGTAGTGATTCTTAAGTAATCATAATATAAGGCACTTTTAATGTTGTGTGTTTGAATTAAATTTTACATATTGAGACAGATCACAGTCGGTAGTGTAAAGAGTAACTTGAGAGTCACAGATATGATTTTGCTGTTTTTGTAGACCGTGACTGTGATTTTGCACAGCTTCCAACTCATTTAAAATCAGATCTTGAATTTTTGACCTAAGTCGTAGTTTGCGCACCATAGGAATCCTTTCATAAAAGGCAAGAGACTTTCGAAAAATAATATTGGTTGATTTTGAACCACGGATTTTTTTCTGGAGGGGATAGGAGTCGTATAATTTTCTGAGGAGGTGGATGGAATTGGTTATTGTGGATCTTGGGATCCAATATCTTCTGTGTCTTCTGTGTCCATATCGCTCGTAAAATCAGTGCGTTCTGATAAACTTACTGCTCTATCAATAACTGGGATAGATATTTTTAGAAACTTTAGTTGGTCATAATATTGCCAAAACCTTGTAACGACATCACTAGCACCATCACTACTCTTTGGTTTCTGTAATTTTTGGGTTTCTTTCATAAAATAAGCTCTCAAGTTTTTCCATCTTGTTCTTGTGGTTTTTTCTGAAAATAAGTATGTTAATGTTAAATACGGTTAATACAAGCAACCCCTAGCGGCTTTGCCGCATGGATTTCATATACCTATATAGTTGTAAATTTGTCAATACCGTGCGATTGTAGATTGCAAATTGTTCGATACAACCAAGTATCCTGTATTTGTATGTTACAGGTATTTACAGTGGAATCTACAGGGGAATCATACAGATCTTTGGCATTTCATTTTCGTATGGGAATCAGCACGGTTTCTGGGATTATTAGGGAAACATGTGCAGTAATTTGGAATGTATAAAAGAAGAATATATACCCATACCGACGACTGATCGATGGTGTAATATAGCAGAAGAATTCTTTCATCAATGGAATGTCCCTAATTGTACCAGTGCAATAGACGGAAAACATATAAGAGTGAAATGTCCATTTAATACCGGATCAGCATTTTACAACTACAAACAATATTTTTCAATATTATTGCAAGGTGTAGCTTGCGAATTGTTAGCTTATTGCCGTGGATATTGGGACGGAAGGTAGGCAATCTGACGCAGGAAACTTTAGAAGTTCTTCTTTATTCCATATGTTAGAAAATGAACTACTTAATAGTCCGCCGGAAAAAGAAATACCGGGAACATACCAAAATGCCTTTTATACTCGACGGTGATGGTGGATATCCTCTATTAAGTTATTTGATGAGGTCTTTTGGGCAACGGAATATAGATGACAGAAAACGAATATTTAATTACTGTTTATTGAGAGCCCGCAGAACAGTTGAGTGTTGCTTTGGAATAATGGCGTCAAAATGGAGAATTTTGAATAAAGCTTTTGAAACATATGTAAACACGGCTGTTACTATAGTAAAAGCAATCCGTATCTGACACAATTCAGTATTAACGCATGAGAAACTTGAAATATCAGAGGAAAGACTGTTAAACGTTAGTCAAAACATAGTTGAAAATAATTTTCTTAATATCACTCAACCCCGTGTTCAATACCGATTTTCAGCAAATGCCTTACGAACAAGAGAGTTGTTATTACGTTATTTTAATTCACATGGAGCTGTACCGTGGCAAGATAATTTGCTTCATCAAAATGTAATCTAACCAATAAACATAAATTATCGAGTACTTACCGTCTTTATTAAATTCTTTTGCTACTTCATCCCACATTTTTTTAAGATAATTTGCATTTTTATGTAGTTTATGCATAGGATTCCATAAAGCTTCCCTAATAAAGAATGCACTCATTAATTGATCATCCATTTTACGCCGGGATGTATCCGGGAAAAAACAGACACGCCTGTTCGCTTGGATAGCCGCCTGGCGATTAGCTACAGCGAGGCGCGAACGGTCTGAACAACGCAGCGGCAACACATACATTCGTTCGCTTGGATAGATCATCCTGACACCTAGCGAGCCACTAGGCGCTTAGCTTGGTGTGAACGTACAGTTAGCCTAAGAGCTACTTCATTCCTGGCCTTATTATCCATCCACTTGTTGAACGATATCCCCTCAAAGCTTGTCGTAAAAATGTCACCTCTTTTCATCTCTTTATCTCATGGTATATTTTTAGGAATATTTTTCGCTGCATACTGATTGTACCACAAAAGTTTTTAAATTGTTTTTTACAAGCTTGTACTGCAATTAGGGTGAATTAAAAAAATATCAAAACACCTAACATCCCAACCCTTGTAAATACTTTGTCAATTCCAAGAACACAGATTCACCTAATCCGATTTCGCGGCCGGATCGTTTATACCGATGTATAAATCAAATTGAAATAAATAGTCCATTTTTGAATCAGCTCGGCACCACATTTTAAATCCTCTTTTACAGGTTTGCATATATTGCTTCATCAAGTTATGACCTTTAAATTTAATTACATGCCTATCTACCGATTGGCTGATAGCACTGTTCATAACTGACTAAAAAACTTCATTAAAATGTATCATCACCGGCCTAATTTTGAATGCTTTGTCATATCGTATCACAAACTGATGTTTTCCAACAGGTGTTTTGGACAAAAAGATCTGAAGACCTCTATTCCAGTTTTCACTAGGGTAATTTGCCATTATTACCTTAAAGGGACTTGGTTTACTCCTTGCTGCTAACATCACGTCTAAATATTGCTCAGCTGTTTCTATAGTTTCTAAAGATTTAAGCAAAATACTTTATCTTCCAAAGTTCCTGTCTCACAGGAAATACAGGTTGGCGCAATAGAACCTGCATATTGCATCATCTTTTTTCGCGGGGTAGAGAGCGCGGGGGTGTGGAGGACCTTACATAGTTTGGTAGGCGCGCTCATGGAGTTTTAGTCGGTATGAGTCACTTCGAAGGGAAGCGTCGCGCATTTTGCGTACGCGCATTTTACGACAACTCTCGTTCATACATCGTTACCAGGCGACTATATTGTTCGGAATATGGACTACGGTGAATTAGTGAATCTCCGAGTGCTAATTTGATTAAAATATGGGTGAAGCGTTTCGAAGAAACCGGTTCAACGTTTAAAGGTCGTCCAAGGACATCTAGGACCGAAGACAATATTAAGAGAGTTATGCAGTCGGTACGAGAAAATCCACAAATGTCTACTCGCAAGAAATCGTCGGTCTTAAAAGTGTCGCGCCGAAGTTTGCAACGAATTTTAAACTTGGATCTTAAACTGCATCCATACAAGCTGCAATTAACACAAGAATTGAAAGAATCCGATTACACAGGAAGGCTCGCATTTGCTAATGAAATGCTTAATCATTTTTCCAATTTTGACAACATCCTCTTCTCTGATGAGGCTCATTTCCATATCAATGGCTTCGTAAACCGTCAAAATTATCGTTACTGGCATAGTGAGAATCCCAAACTCAAACACCAGAAACTACTGCATAGTCGTAAAGTGACAGTATGGGCCGCAATCTCTGGCATAGGTATAATTGGTCCTTTTTTCTTTGAAAATGCGCAGGGACAAAACGTCACTGTTAATACAGAACGCTATGTTGCGATGTTGGAGAGTTTTTTTACTCCAGAGCTTGGAAATTTAAGAATAGTGAATTCAAGAACTTGGTTTCAGCAAGACGGAGCTACCTGTCACACTTCAAATGACTCCATGGCGGTTGTGAAACAGATGTTCCCTGGAAGACTGATTTCGAAAAGAGGTGATATTCCATGGCCCCCACGAAGTCCAGACTTAACGCCTCCTGACTTTTTTTTTGTGGGGATACCTCAAACAAAAAGTCTATAGCAATAATCCGAAGAACATCGATCAGCTAAAAGAGAATATCCGTGGTGAAATGGCAGCAATTAAACCAACATTATTGAAGAAAGTTTTCAATAATTTCCATTTGCGGTTAGAGGAGTGCCGTCGTAGAGAGGGTCATCATTTGGATGATGTAATTTTTAAAAAATAAACTTCAATTATAACATTACAATGCCTCATTTTTATTTTAACTCTACCTTTTGTATTTATTTTTTAATATTTTTTTTAAATATGCACGTTCTATTGCGCCACCCTGTTTATGTTCAATGGGTATATTCAAGCTCGCGGCCAACCAGGTGCAGAACATAACCATCGTTATATTTTTATGTTGCCCTCCAGCTGCATCAGAGATTTTCAGATTTTTGAGATTTCAAGGAAACAATAAAAATAACTTTTTTATCAATGTGACAGTGAACATTGAAGTTAAAAAGACACAGGAATCTCTTGTAAAATTATGAAGTAATATGAAGCTTTAGTATGGGCAAATTTTGAGCATGATCAAACTCCAATACAAGTATATCTGAATCAGGATTATTCTGAACTGACTCTAGAATGTAATTTTATGGCATTATATGATTCAACCCTTTTAAGATACATAATTTTACACGGATCTGTAGGATTAGCTTCCAATAGAACTTTACATTATGTGCAAAAATCACACACATCTGTTCTAGGTTGTCTGAACAAGGAAATACTGTTTTCTCGAAAATATCTGTGATAAGTGTTATAAGTCATTTTCAATACACAATACTCTTGAAAACTTTTGTATAGTTAGAAAACTGACAAATTCGAGTTTTCAAAATATTTCCTTTCACTGGGTCGACCAAAGCGTTAGCGTCTTACTGGGAAAATTTTCACAGTGTTCTTTTATCATGTTATACACATCCTGAGATATTTTATTTGGACGTTTGTCATTCTCCTTCATATCACGAATTCCTCTCATATCACGAATCGGATTACCAGTCAATTTATGTTTTTGTATCATCGTTATTAAGAGAGCCATCACCAGTAATAGGTTTAATGCGGTTAGCAGGGCCATAAAGACGTGAAGAAAGCATTCTAGAAAGATAAAGAGAAATGAATGTATGCGAAGCCATTTTAGGTGCACTTCATCGTTACTACATACGAAGCCAAAAATAGCTCCTGTAGAAAAAAGTAAAAACGAAGTATAAGGGACAAATATTATGAATAAACGTTAATAGGCGTTAAAAACAGTGGCTTTGTTGAACATTATTTACATTTTTTAAAATCAATCTTCTTATCTTTTCTATTTAATAGACAACAAAAAAATCGTTTCGTTTCAGTTTGAACTCTCTATTGAAATGTTTATTAAAAACAATATAGATAAGAATCTTCAAACCATATAATTACAGAAAAATTGATATATTTGCCTGGATAAATAATAGCATATTGCACACACTTAATAATGGATCAGTGCTCGTCGACTTTAAATCTAAAATCTCTATTTTTATTAATCGCTTTTTTTATTAATTCGGTGGGCGTACTTTTGATAACGAATAATTCCTATTATGGTACTGCTTGAAACGACATGACTTTGTGTGGATAGGTTTGTCACTGCTAATATTAATTTGATGGGTAAGGGCAAAAGTGTGTGTGAGTTGGTAAAAAAAGGTGAATAATGAGAGCAAACCTTAAAACGAGCATTAGTTTTTTCTTTATTTTATTGTTCAGTCCTAAATGAATCCATAACTTGTCGGTTTCTAGATTGTAGTATTTGTGTTGATTTAAAATAGTGTCACGTTTTAAGACAAGATTTAGATTTGAGTTGATGCTAACAGGTATTCTGACGTATTTGCAATTGGTAAGTTGACTTAGTTATTGTTCTTGACATAGATGACGCAATTAGAAATTAATAAGTTTTCGGATAAGTGTTGGTCTGCTATGGATCCCTTCGTCAGGTTAGTATTTTGCAGTGAGCATTCGATTACACTTTTAGTGCGTGGGGGACTGATATATATCGAAAAAGTTTAATTTTATTGCCCTGGTTCCTTATTCTAAGTATATCTTGCACAGACGTTGGTGCAAGAGTAGCGATCCTTCCTTTCGCACCGACGATCCTGAGTTCGAGTCCTGGAAGGGACAGATGTTTGTGTGATGAATACGATTATTTTTACATTAATTGTATCTATTACCCATTGGGTGAAGGCTAATTGGTGTAATTGAAAGAAATATTATTATTATTATCAATTTAGGAGCCGAAGGTTGAAGAAATATTTTTCTATTATTCCGCCATAAGGTAAATTGACGCTTTTAATAACATGTAATTGAACGAAGAGAATAATTTTAACCTTAAATCGAAATGACATTCTATTTGGATACTTCACAGGAATCAATGCCTGTTAGTTTAAACTAGACTGCTTTATTGGACATGTAGCGGAACTCGAAATAAGGAAAACGGAATATCCGATGCTTGAGATTTGGTGCCAAATTCATTTCATATATATTCACGTCAGTGTTGTTAGTAATTGGGACTGGATACACTGTCGTCGGGCCTGAGATTGGATCGTGATACGGCCTTCGGTTTGGGGTTGCATACCCTTTCGGTCGGCCTGAGATAGGGTAGTGGCACGGCCTTTGGTTTTGGGCTGAATATACTGTCGGTAGGCATAGCAGTTGTTGGTCGGAATGGAAGTTACTGGATTACTAGTATAAATGCAGGCCGACAAGACACCTCCGAGATCCTTTATTCGTTTAAAGTGGATCTGAGTTCTCCGTCTCATCCTGACCAGCGTCTTCGTCAGGTTCCACTTAGTTAACGCGTGTAGGTGGTGTCTGGTCGATGTACATTGAGGTACCTTGAAACGGTTATTAATATATTCACGTTATCTACAAACACTTGCCATGATGGAGGGCAAGATCTTCCATGGCCGCGTTGCGGCCGGGTGATTTTTGATTTTTGTATAGGACAGAGATATTTCTGTAAGTTATTGTGAGAGGTAGTTTCGCTGACGTTTTTTTTGCTTGCTTTGCTTGCTATCTTGGTGATCAGTTAAAACGTGAAAAATGTTTTTTACACTGAACTCTGTCTTTAAAAAGCCTTTTAGTTAGTCCCATGATATAAATTCTTTTATGGAACAGGCAATTTCTTCTTTTTATATACATATATCTTATTCATAATCTTTCCATATAAAATCAATTTATATTTGAATAATATAGGCTCGTGAAATTCTGAGGCAAGTTAATAAGCATTGTTGCGGTTTAAAATAAACGAATTAAAATTTTCGCGGTTGTCATACGATTTGACAAACTTGAATAAGGTATTCCATTCCATTTCGACTTATACCGGAAACGTAGCACTTTCACTTGGCCTTCCGGTACACAGATGGATCTGTATTAGAGTGGTATACCTGGACACTGGGAAATCTGTCTCGTAATTTATTATTAACATATTTTTCCCCTTATACGATAAAGTATTTATTTAATCAATTAAGGTAAGTACTTGAGATGTTTATTTACATGTGTACGTGAGGATCAGACGGATCCTTTGGCAACCGCTCAGGCCGGGAGTAGAGAAATCAGAGTGAATGTTGGCCGAATACTGCTTTGAGGAGCCTTGATAAAGAGTTTGCTGATTCAGCAGAGGAAGAGAGAGAAGAGAGTAAGGCCAGCCCTCTCCAGGGCTTAATAGTGCATGCCAACACTGTGCGAATTTCTTCAGCTTCCTGTGGTTCTCCTTTGCCGAGGCGGGGAAGCAGTGCCCAATTGGGCACCGGGCACAAAGTGACTTTTCCGCTCAATCCCGTCCATCATTCTTCCACGTAACGTAAAAGCATTACCATACACAAATCGTGAGCTGGGCCTTTCAGGTGGATTGGCTCACCTAATAAACCACAGACTAAACGACAATTCTTTTCTATAAGGATTGCGGAAACCATACCTGTCGGAGGACAACGTCGCTGCTTAATTAAAGAATTAACGATTTCAACTCGCCGTTTCCGATTAATGGTGACAATATTTTGCCAGGCCGCACACTCGCCTTACTGGCGCAATTATACAGCAATATCAAATAAAATAAAAAATAAAATATTGGCACACCGAAAATAAACAAAAATAAAGAAAAAAAGCTGGCGTACAATTTGTTGGACAATAAAAACTTACAATATTAATTTCTTTATTATTCACATTAATTTTTACACAAATGTTTTGTAGGCAATTATCATAATATACTATAAAATATAATAATAACATTATTATATTTTATAGTATTATGAATTAAAATAGCTACACCATTATGTTTGCTTCCAATATCTAGTCGTTCTAGTTTGTAACCTTTAATACTAAACTGTTTATTAGGCTGTAGCCAGGTTTCGGATAGGATAGCAATATGTATGTTATTTTCGTAGAGAAACTGTATTAATAACAACTTATTGCTGATTATGCTTTGGGCGTTCCATTGCATTATATTGATATAATTCATTATTTGATAGTAGTATTATTATTTCTTAATAAATGTAACAGGATTTCTTTAATTGATGTATGGTTAATTTGATTATCTTTTTGGTTTAGAATTATTTTAGTTATAGCACTTGTAATGATGTTCATAAATGTATCAGATTTGTTAAATTTTGAATTTGGGTTTCCAGTGTTTTTGTATGTAAATGTGGAAAGGACGATTCATTAATAAATGATGAATAAGTCTAAATAAGATTTTATTTTGCTTTCCTCAATTTTTTCTTTCTTTTTAGGGCAAGTATTTGAAATGGCAATGTGGTTGCCACCACAGTTGGCACATTTGGCATTTTTGTGATCTTCTTTACAGTTTTTATAATTGTGACTTTCAGAACAAATCGAGCATACCTCAGCATTCCTACAATATTTAGCGATGTGACCAACACGCAGGCAATGCAGACATTGTTTTACAGGCGGAATATATACTTTTACTCCATGTCTCCAGGAGTCCAAATACACAAACTAAGGCAATTCAGTGGAAGCGAAAGTAACGGCGACAGTCTGAGTGGGCTGATACGAAATCGTGCCATTATCGTTCCGCACTCTTCGCATGAAGCGTCGGACTTGTTTGATGTTACGTGAACTGCCGATCAGTGAGAATATTCGCTGATTTGAAAGACCTAATGGTACTGAAGTCTCCAGTCACCTCTGTATCAGCTGCGGGAATAGTGGCCTTTAAAGAAAGCTCGTCCAAAACTTTTGTGTTGTTAAGAAATACGTTAGCATTATTTGGCACATCAAACCTGATGGCAATTCTGAATTTTTTTACTGGCCGCAGGTGTAATACAACTGTGACACAGTGTTTCCTTATGGCATTGGAGATAGCCAGCCTATCCTTATCAGAGAAAGATTTATTTTCCACAGAATGTGAAAGAAATACAACGTAATAATTTTTTTTGCAACTTTCTGGGTACTTCGTAGAGTACCCAGGGACCTTGTAAATTAAATACTTCCTGGTGTCATCCTCTAAATCCGAAGTTTCAGAGGAGGAGTCCGTGGAGATTCCCGCCACTACTCGCCCATCAGGAGGATCCTTTTTTCTCTTCTTCACCCGTACCATATCTTACACCAATAATATTAAGAATCACTCAAATATGTTTATACGAGATACAATTTTTCCAACAAACTATACAAAATAAACAGTATTTTAAGGTTTTTGAGATTTTTTTCCTAAAAGAGGTGCCTCTTCAGTTAAAAGGTTCCCGCGCGAAAAAAAATTGTCACCATACAAATTTTTGCGAGGCAACAGCGTAAGTTCGACGTTTGTTTGACATTCGACGCAGTGTTGCCATTTTCGGCGTATAAACGAACTTATTATGTTCAATACCATAGACACAGCAGTAAGTTTAAATTTAGTGTCATGAGCGTAATTAAACAGAAACGTAATAACTTTTAGTAAAAACATGGACTTAATTAGTATTTTTTTAAGATTAAGGCAAAAAGAACACAATTTAATTTTTAAGGACCACCAAATGCGCCTTAATTTCCTGCAAAAAGATCATGAAGCCAGGATGAAGTCCTTGCAGTAACATTATTTTACATGTAGTGTAAATGTTTTGAATGTATCTAATTAAAATAAAATATTTTCTTTATAATTTTGGTGTTGTTCTGTTTTTAAATACACGAGATAAAGTTAAACTACTACAAATTTGATACTTATAAATTGAACACAGTATTGATTAAAGATGTTCTGACTGAAAAATCGTGATGGACGTGTACCAGTATTGTTTCAGTTGTGTCAAATGCAATGTTCAGGTAAGTAATGTCAGTGCAACATAGGCTCCTCTTCTTCTAGTTCGACAGCTTAATTATTTGCATAATTTAGCTGCTGTTGCTACGATAACTTTTAATAGTGTGTCCATTTTCCGTAGAGAAATGCCTTTGTGTATGCTTGGAAACCGACGTTTCCAGACAGCTACACATCTTTCGACTGTATTTCTTGTAGTTTTGTGGCTTTTATTGTAATTTTCATCGGCTATTGATTGTGGGTTTAGTATTGGAGTAAGCAAGAAATATTTGCAAAAGTAGCCACTGTTCCCGAGTAAGTAAAAACTTTGTTAATAGACATTTTCCAATTCAGCCGACAGGGTAGAGTTATTGCATATAGTGCTATCGTGTACTGATCCAGGCCATCGAGCTATAATATTCGTAATTTTTAAGTCAGCCTCTGACACTATTTGTACATTTATGGAAAAAAAACCTTTGCGGCATCTATAGCATTCGGCTAGAGGTCCTCCTGGAGAGTTTATTATTGTATGAGTGCAATCGATTGTACCAATGACCCTAGGAAAACCCGCCAACTCTTAAAATTCTTCAGCAACACTGATATTCTTGTTGTGTAGGCATTTTTATATACATATGGTCAAGGCTGGCAATAGCTATAGTCACTTTCTGTATTGTGCGACAAATTGTTGCTTTATCACAGATCATCAAGTCACCGAGAACTTCTTGGAAAAAACCGGTCACATAAAATAGTACAACTATTAATAATTGCGTTCGAGCATCTAGAGCCTTTGAACGCTGCGCTGTGGGCTTAAAATCCTATTTTATCTAGAATAATAGTCAAAGTTCGTTTCGGAAATCTAAACTTCGACACAAACTCTGTTCCTTCATATTTGTTTCATAAATTAATTCTGCCTGAAAAGCCCTACGTGGCGCTTCTTCGTTAGTTAACCGATTCGTTACGGATGGCACGTCTGGCGTGCGCAAACACAACACACTTGAACGTTGAACAACAAAAAAACTATAAAGTTAGGAGATGGGCGAGGGCAACAAGCTTTTTAAAAACTATAATTAAACAGGTGTTGTTTGCTTGAAGAGCTGTGCAAGACTAATCTTTATTCGTATAAATATTACAGAGGAAACTTATCATATGACAATGAACTTATCTTTATTGATTCTATACATGAATAAGGAAGGCTATTTAAGACGTGCTAATGATAGCGGTTATTGCTCTGCTTCCTGGAACGTGCTTATCTTGTTATTCTATGTGGGTGGTTACACCTACATAACTCCTCCCCCCCTAAGTGAAAGGCGTACCGAAGGTTGAAGCGGCTGTTGATGAGGTTCTTCAGCAATGTCTTGCGGTAGAACTGAGGTCGACTTTCTTCTTCGTACCCACCAGAATTTGTAAGTTACTGTTGCAATTGCTGCTGGTAAGAGTATTAAGTACAGTAGTATGGATGACCAGCTCGGTGATGATGATATCCTCGGAACTTGCTCTGAGGGTGGGATTTCCTTAGATTTCTGTATTATACTTTTCAAGTCATCTAATTTAACTGTTTCCAAATCAATTGTTATGTTTGCGAAATTAGGTGTTTCATAGGCGCGTGGTAGCGGTATTGATTCCCTTATGTTGATGATTTTTTTATGTGTTTGTAATGTTCTCTCTGCTATTTGTATGTTGTATTTGTTATTACTTGTTATTAAATAAACGCCTTTTACTCGTTGATACTGCACATCGTTACCGCAGGTGGTTTTCGCTACTTCTTCCTGTTTTATTATAGCTATCCAGCTATTGTCCTGTATTTGTTGGATTACATTGTTTTTATAGCTTGCTGTTGCGTAAGTGCAGTTGTGCGGTTCCTGATGTTGGATGAGTTGCGCTATGCAGTCGCTGGCTTGTTGTAATTTCTGCCATTCCAAGTGTTTGCAGATGACGTCATCATTGTTATTATTGTGCATGTTTCGCGAGGGTAAGCAAACTCGTCATTTCCCAAGATAAGGTAAGGATTTTGTGGAATAAGGATTGTGTTGTTGTTGTTAGGGATGGAGTAAAGGTGAAGGAGGTTATAGGGTTTATCTGTTACAAGTGGTATTTCTAGTATAAAGTTTAGTGTCTCATTTGTACTGTATACTTTTACTGTAATGGCCTTTTCTAATAAGTGAATATTATTAATGTTTGGACCATAAGGTAAGCTAAGAGGTAGATTGTTTTGTATATAGTTTAATTCTTCTATAAGATATGAGGGATCTATTATACTAGGATGCATTTTATTTAGGTGAGAAAATGTTATTGCATTCTCTAACGTGGATAACCTGTCGTAGAGCTGTTGAAGCGATAACTCTATTTCAATATAGGTGCTGTAGAGGTAATTATTTAGTTCTAGTGAGGAGATTTTATGTGACATATTTTTAATAGCTAAAGCTATTATGTCTTGGTTAGACTTAATTTGTTCCAGCTTAGCTTCATATTCCTGCATGAAATCCTTTACTATTCCTATTGTGCTTTGTTGGCTAACTGCATTATTGTTTATTACTTTCCTAATTGCATTTATTTCGTTTTCGAATTTTGCTGCATCATCTTGGTCTAAATTTCCTGTAATGCTATTAATAATTGAGCCTAATCCGTTTATTAGACCTCTTTTCTGTCTATATGCTCTTCTTACACCTACTGTTTCTAAGCCTAAGTAAACTAATTTACTTTCTGTCATATCTATTAAGTATTCTATTTGCTTATTGATTATTTTACTGCTAAATGTTATGTTAGTTTTAAGTTTAATGGTAAAATAATTACTGCATATATCTATGAATATTTCTCTTAATTTTGTTGTATTATAAATTACTACTAGGTGATAGGTGTCTAGTTGATGTTGGGCTTTTGCCTCTGTGAGTACGAGTATTCCATTATGGTTATCTATTGGCTCGATGATTGCTGTGGCTGCGACGAGTCCGAGGACGGCGAAGCAGGTGATGGCGTTCCTGAAACATTTTCAGGTCGCCTTAATAGACGGAAGTGAACTCTGATAGTTTTTGCATTTACATGTTTTCCTACTATTTCGGCTATTTGTTCTGGGTGTATGCGAACAATAGTATAGGGTCCTAAGTACCTGGGTTCTAATTTGTTGGATCTTGCTGTTTTTGCTACCTGTTTGTATACTTTGTCGCCTATTTTAAACTTTGGAACTTCCGTGTTTTTATTACATTTTTCTATTACAGATTGTTTTTCAGTAGCGATTTTTGAATTAATTAGTTTGTGTACATTTTCCATTATTTGTTTATGTTTAATTACGTATTCTTGGAAAAACTCTTTTGGAAAGTGTAGTTCTAATGGGTTCCTGCTTCCGGTGTGCCCATATAAGAGTTCGAATGGTGTGAATCCTGTCGCTTTATGAATGGTGTTATTGTATGCTATTATGGCGTATTTCATGAGGTGACATGGTTCATCCTTATCTGTGATTCTTTGTAATCTGATTAATTCCGCTAATGTTGCATGTAACCTTTCGATTGGTGAATTTGAATTAGGATTATATGGTGTTGTGAAGTGTATAATTATCTTGTGTATTGCGCAGATTTCCGCTATTACTTCGTTATCGAATTTTGAGTCGGAATCTGTTGTTATCTTTGTTGGTACTCCAATTGTTGAAAATAAACTAAGTAATGCTTCTGCAATGTGAATGCTAGTAGCTGCTGTTAGAGGCATTGCTTGTGCGTATTTAGTGAAGTTATCTATGATGGTAAGGAATGTCGTACCTCCACTGCTATACAAGTCCATGAAAATGTGTTCCATGGGTTTATGGGGTGTATCTGTTAGTGAAAGTGGTAATTTGAGAGGGTTTCTTTCATATTTACTTTTTAAACATATGTCACATTTATTTATAAATTTTTGAATTGATAGTAACATATTTTGCCAATGGTTGTTTTTGTGAATGTGTTTATTTGTTTCTTGTATACCTCTGTGTATGGTTTTCCCTTCGTGATATTTTTTTATGATTTCTAATTGTTCGCTAGTGTTTTCTATAAGTGTAACCCTATTCATACATCGAATTAGTTTTGGACCACGGTTATTAAAAATTGATTTATAGGTTTTGGCGAATAAAGCGTAGTATTCCTCATGGTTGAAATAGCAGAGAAATATTCGATCGGGTACAGTGTGCTCCAGTAGGAACATTTTTATTTGGTTTTCCGTATCGTTAATGGGGATAAATACGTCTTTTATGATCATTTTACCCTTAGATCTATCGTTTATGCTATATTTATCTCCTGGTGATTTTCTGATGTGGAATTGCTTTAATTGTCTATCTATCGCATCTTGTGTTTCAGGTATCATATCTGTTTCCTGTTCCACGGTGTCCTGTTGACTAATTTCTAATTGGCTATCAGTTATATCTGGTGTTATTGGTAAGTCTAGTAAGGTGCGTATATCTATATTGTCCAAATTAATTTGCTCGACCGATGTTCCTGGTTGTGGCTCTACTAAGTCGTTATTATTTATTTTTACTCTAGATAATGCATCTGCGTTGGTGTTTAATTTTCCTTTTTTGTACTGTACGTCGAAGTCGTACTCTGCTAGTTTAAGACGCCAGCGTGTTAGTTTAGAATTAGGGTCCTTAAGGGACATTATCCA
Source organism: Calamotropha paludella (assembly GCA_927399485.1). Classification (NCBI taxonomy): domain Eukaryota; kingdom Metazoa; phylum Arthropoda; class Insecta; order Lepidoptera; family Crambidae; genus Calamotropha; species Calamotropha paludella. The sequence goes on from OV656822.1 coordinate 5,331,635, forward strand.
AGTAAGTGGTCTATGGTCTGTATAGATTGTGAATTTTTTTCCATATAGATAGGGCCGAAAGTATTTTATTGCCCACACTATTCCTAGTAATTCTTTCTCAATAGTAGAGTATCTCTGTTCTGTATCTGATAATGTTCGCGATGCATATGCTATGGGTTTGTCCGAACCTAGCTTTCCTTGTGAAAGTACCGCTCCTAATGCTACATCTGAAGCGTCTGTTGTTAATATGAATTTTTCGTTAAAATCTGGATATTGAAGTATTGGTGCATTTGATAGTAAATCTTTACATTTGTCAAAGGATTATATGTATTCCTGCGTGGTTTCTATTTTATTACCTTTTTTTAAACATTTAGTCAGTGGTTTTGTTACTTTTGCAAAGTCTTGTATAAATTTTCTGTAGTAACCTACTAAGCCTAGGAAAGATTTTATTTCCTTTTGTGTTTTTGGTAAAGGGAATTTTTTTATTGCCTTTATTTTGTCTTCATTTGGTTTAAGACCTGTTTCTGTTAATGTGTGACCTAAGAATTTTACTTCTTTTTGGAGGAACTCTGATTTATCTAGCTGTATCTTTAAATTGTGTACCTTAAATCTTTCAAATACTTGTTTACATTTTATTAAGTGTTCTTCTAGAGATGATGAGTAAATGATTACGTCATCTAAATACGTCATCACGTTATCTATACCTCGCAATACGGAATCCATTAATCTTTGAAATGTGCTCGGTGCGTTTTTTAGACCAAACGGCATGCGAAGGAATTCGTAATGTCCTCTGTCTATTGTGAACGCGGTTTTTTCTATGTCGTTAGGGTGCATTTCTACCTGGTGATAACCTGATGCCAAATCTAATGTTGTGAAATATTGTGCACGACCTAATTTATCTAAAATGTCATCTATGTTTGGTAGTGGGTATTTGTCCTCTATTTTAATGTCATTGAGTCGTCTATAATCAATTACGAGGCGCCATTTTTGCTGTCCTGAAGCATCTGCTTTTTTTGGTACTATGTGAACTGGACAAGACCAAGGTGAGCTACTGGGTTTTATTATGTTTTGTTCCAAAAGTTTTTCAACCTGATTTTGTATTTCTTGTTTTTGATTTGGGGCTTGTCTATAGTTTCGAACGAAGATGGGTTTATCGTCTGTTAGACGAAGGCTATGTTTTATTTTATGCGTAAAGCTCAACGGGACCTTGTCACAATGAAAAATGTCTCTATAATTATAACATAATTTCTTTATTTGTCTCTTTTCCTCGTTATCCATGTGATCGGTTCGTAATTTGTTAAGATTTGCTTCCAGGTGATTATTTATGTTGCTATTCGACGTCATGCTGTGTACGTGTTTTGTGTTTGGTAAGTATGCGTTATTTTTTTTTTTTTTTAATTTAAGCTGAGAATTATTTTTAATTTTTATTTCTTTATCTGATTTATTTATTACTGATGTTAATACGTTTCCGTTTTTTACAGTTACTAAAGCTGCTGGAAATAGAAGACCTTCTTTACTTTTTTGTTCTATTGCTAAATATTCGCCTTCACTGTAATTACATAATAAATTTACTATTTGTTCCGATTTTGGTTTTATTTTACTATAAGATTTAATGTCATCTTTTATTGGTATTCGTGTATTTTCTGTATGTAATATCATGTTTTTGATATCTATTTTACAGTTTAAGGGTATTAATAAATCTAATCCTAATAAACCTTTGAAATCTGGATCAAAGTCAAATAATAAAAATTTATATGTTATTGTTTTCTTGAAAAGATTATATGGTAATTTTATAAACGCGATTTCCTTGTGTTTTGTGGTAGCGTGTGCCGTTCTTATATAATTTAGCTCTTTTTTTAGATTTAATTTTACATTTTTGTTTTTAAGTATACTGGGGTGTATTAAGGATTGTGATGCTCCTGTATCTAATAAAAATCTGCCACCCAGTTCACTGATATATATATACGGTAAGCGACTATTGTTTTGTGTATTATTCATATAAATTATGTTATTGAATTTTCTAGTGTGTCTACGAGAAAATTTTCGTCGTCTGAATCACTGTCGGTGTTCTCCGTGTTTTCATTTTCATTAATATCCGCGTTATTTTCATCGTTCTCCGTTTGAGATTGAAAGTGGATTGTTTTGTTATTGTTTGAAGTATTATATTGCGGTTTTTTATTCCCGTTTGAGTTAAATCTCGGTTGGTTATTTTTATTGTTAAATGTGCTTTTTGTGCAACTGTTTTATTATTTTGTTGGGCTCTTTTGTTTCTAAGTTTAGCCTCTTCTTGTTTAGCGATAGTTACTGCTTGTTCGAGATTTTCTACATGTTGTAACTTTATAAATATCGCGGTTATTGGATTTATTTTGTCTAAAAATACATTTAGTGCCATTTGTTGATAGTAGTTCCGCTTTTGTGGATCTGCTAATATTAGAGTGCTTTCTAATGCCCTAATTTTATCTGCGAAGTTGTCTAAACTGCTATCCCTATTTAGGAGCATTAGCTCTTGCACAAGTTGGATTTCATTTCGGAATTCGCCGAATCTCCTTAGAAGTACTGTTTTAATATCGGACCAGGTTTTTGCACCTGTTCCTTCAGATAGGGCTTCAACTGCTCTACCTGACAATTTATTACGTATTAAGCAAGCTATGCTTGGGTCGTCACCATTAGTGATTAGACTAAGTGCATTTTCCACACCTTCTATGTAAAATGCTAAAGTTCTTTTATTGCCATCGTATGTTGGTAATAAAATTGATAGTGTGCTATGCGATTAATATATAATTATAGCCGATAGCAATATCGATTGCTATCGGCTTTTCTTCCATAGTGCTAATGTCTACTTTCTTATCGCTAGCCATTTTAATCTATTGATTTAGAAAAGTAAGAACACAAACCTACACTAGAAATACCCTATTGGGGACACACTGTTAGTAAAATAAAGAATCTCGGGAGTTAACAAAGTTTGATGCTTACCCCACGAGCATTGCCGATGAGAGGCGTTCCGATGATCAGGAAATGAGTCTGCTAGTCTTCAGCTTGATGTTGCTTTTCTGCTGCCGCTGCCCACGGTAGGTTCTAACCCACGTCTCGATCGCGAAATCAAAGATTCTATTCGACCCGGACCGTATGAAGAACGCGTGGTTTGCCGACTGCGCCAGTTAGGAGATGGGCGAGGGCAACAAGCTTTTTAAAAACTATAATTAAACAGGTGTTGTTTGCTTGAAGAGCTGTGCAAGACTAATCTTTATTCGTATAAATATTACAGAGGAAACTTATCATATGACAATGAACTTATCTTTATTGATTCTATACATGAATAAGAAAGGCTATTTAAGACGTGCTAATGATAGCGGTTATTGCTCTGCTTCCTGGAACGTGCTTATCTTGTTATTCTATGTGGGTGGTTACACCTACATAACTCGGAACAACTAAAAAAAATTAGACAACGAAAATTTAACAGTAACAACAAAATCAAAACAGAACTGAGTGTGACTGTACTTCGCTACGAAAAACAAGCGCGTGTGCTATTCGGAAGAACACTGAACGCACACTAACACGCACGCATTGGTGATATAGGTGCGGGGGCGGTGAAGTGGAGCGAGCCCTGCCGCCGCCGCCTTCAGCCGCTCCCCGCTCATACCTATTTTTCGCTGCTGCGACGCGGTTCCCGCTGTGTTCAGAGCGGACTAGAAGTTTGGCGCGTTCCAAAAAATAAAAGATCTTACCTTGCAACATCTACTTTTAATTATTTTCTAAAATAATAGAAAGTTACAGTTGTCACTGAGCAAATATGGAATCATACGGCGAAGATTTTGAGCAGGAAATTTTCTCTCTGTGTTCTCTGAGGAGTCAGAGGCCACGTTTATATTAAACGGGGTGATGACATTGTCGGTGGCATCATCAATTATTCCATCCAAAGACATCATTTTTTCTTCTTCTTTTATTACATGCTCTACGCATTTGGCCCACTCGTTTCTGCCTATTCTATTTATACCCTCTTCAAGTAACGGATTAAGTTCACTCATTTTGTAACTATTATTGTTCCTTGCCACATATGACTTTACCTGAGTCCATACTAATTCTATTGGGTTTAAATCGTGGTAAGGAGGTGATCGGCAAACTATTACATTGTTTCATTTTGCTAACTCATCAACATATCTGGCTTCATAGACATCTCGCTCTATTTTGGAAAGAAATTGAGGCGCGGCGTAGGTAATGACCGGTCGTAAGTATGTTTATATATACCTATTTTGACTCGCGTAGGGAGGCTTGATTTCAATATGTAGTATAGCGCCCCACGTGCACGGTGGCCGGCGGCGATTGTCTGGTCCATGTAAGGACCATGTGAAGCGTGCGGTCGATGGTATTACTCCCAGGTATTTGATGGTGTTTTGCCACTCGACCTGTTGGTTATAGATGGTTAGTTTTAGTGGTGGCTTTCTTTTGGTAGTGGGAGCACAGCTGTTTTCTCTACGTTAATGGCTACTCGCCATTTGGCGAGCCACTCGGGGAGTAGGTCGAGCTGCCGCTGCATCCGTAATATCGCAGTCTTGGGCCATGCGGACGGAGTGTAAAAAGCGCAGTCATCCGCATAGAGTGCCAGCTCTACTCTGGGCTCCCAGGGCTGCAAGGCTGTGTTGATTGATGGTAAATCATTTGTGTATAGACCGTAGAGCAAGGGTGAAAGTACGCTACCTTGCGGCACCCCTGCTTGTATAGGGTGTTCATCTGAGTCGGCGGCCTCTTCTGCGACGTAGAAACTTCTTCCCCGGAGATAGTTGGCCACAAGCAGGATTAGGGCTGGAGGGACGTCTGCTTCTCTCAGCTTAAATATAAGACCGAGGTGCCAGACCCGGTCAAAGGCTTTTTCCACATCCAGGCAGACCACTACTGAGCAGTGGTTCTTATTGATTGCAATGGCGAGGTGGTGGATAAGTCTGGAGAGTTGTAAAGGAGTGGAGTGACCACGACGGAAGCCAAACTGTTCGTCCCGCGGATGGTAGTATGGGGAGAGGCGAGTTAGTAGTAGCCTCTCGAACAGTTTGGCTATGTGATTGAGGAGCGTTATGGGTCTATAGCTGGCGGCATAACGGCGGTCCTTACCCTCTTTTGGCAGTACGATGATACGACCCTGCTTCCAGGCGGCAGGGAAGTGATAGAGGCGGAGGGCTGCATTGAATATTCTGGCCCATGATGCAAACGCTCGGCGGGGCAGCTCGATAAGTGTCGCCGGGGGCAGATTGTCCGGGCCGGGTGCCTTCCTTCGGTTAAGGTGTATTGCCGTCCTCTTTACCTCGGCAGGCGATATGAAAGTGTTGCCCGGGAGGGCCGGTGTGTTTAGGAGTTTTGTTACCTCCTCCTCAACCCAGCGGTGGTGCTCAGCTGCTGTGAGTGACTGGGGGTGAGGGGTGAACTGCTGACTCAGGTGAGCGGCCAGGAGGGCAGCTCGGTCTTGTGCGGCGTAGCGACGTCGTCCCATTTCGTCGAACAGGGGTGTGGGGATTGGCGGTTTCTTTGTACTATGCCTTATTAGCCGGTGTAGTTTGGTGGTGATGCTTGGTCCAGGGTGGCTCCCCAGGACTCGCCCCTCCATACTTGTACCTTCCCTGAAATCTGTGCGGTCAACTTGTTGAGTTCGGTTTTCAGGCGGGGGCACCTTACGCGCGACCATAACTTCGACAAGGACCGCTTCCTTCTTACTAGATCTAGTATAAAGCTCGGGAGGGGTGCTCTTTTATGCGTCGGTCTTAGGGTGGTGTGCTTGTGTAAGGCCTGGGTCATCGCCTCCGTAAGTTATTTCACCGCTGCATCCATCTCCGCAGGAGAGGTGAGGGGCCGGCGGGGGGAAGATTTACCATTTCTTGCCTGTATGATATCCAGTCCGTTGAGTGGCGGGGCAGTGGCATAGACATAGTGCTAGGTGCCAACTCGGTCGTAATCAGTACTGGGAGGTGTTGTGTGTCCGTCTCGTGCAACACCTCTACACTTACCGGGGCAACGATGTTCTTATAGAGCACTATGTCTAGCACATCTGGATTGGAGCGTGAGTCAGTCGGTATGTGAGTGAGGAGATTGCATCCAGTAAACGCCTGCCTGGAGGATTGATTAATGTGCACCCCCACGCCGCACAGTGGTCCGGATTTTCAAAAAGGTGGACATAGGATCGAAAATGCTTATTTAACTTAACAAAAAATTGTTTCGTATAGGAAATTTAACGCTTATTAATACTTATTTCTACAACTTTTCAAAAAAACTGCTCCTTCACGTCAAAAAAAAAAATATTGAAAATAAAAATGTATGGGAGAAAATCTATTTTATTTTTTTTCTCCGTTCAGTATCAAAGTATAGCAAGCAAACCTTATCTTCTGGTAAGTACTTATTGTCCTTAATACGACGACATATAAATTGCTTGCGTATCCCTGCGGCCTTGGCGCCTACGATGCTATAAAGTTTAAAATTTTTATGTTGAATTATCTTATTATTATTAACGAGTTTTTCTATTAAAATTAATCCAAAATATATTTTTTAATAAAACAAGCCCCCCGCGTGCCCCATCCTTTTATTAGGCTCGCCCCCTATGACTTGGGACTTAAATATAACTGGCGAAATTACAGTGTACTATAGTGTAGTATACACCTTTGCCTTCGGGGAATATAAAGCGTGACGTTATGATAAAATAAGCATTTTTGCTTATTTTTGTTTTAAATAATCTTCTGTTGATTATTCTATCATCTGTTGATTATTCTATCATCTGTTGATATTTCCTATTGATAAATCATGGTTGATATTGGTGGTTATACTACTAGTGTGACTTATCTTGAAAGAAACAATTAGAAATAGATTTAGCCCTGAAAAGGGCTTTTTCTGAAGTCTTGAAAATGACTATTTTAAGTCATCATCATCATCCGAGCGTCTTCTTGTCTTCCAGTCCAGTCCAGTCTAACCGGATACGGCTGAATATTACGACCCTTTGACTATTTTAAGTAGTCCTGAAAAGGACCACAACTTAACTACTACTACTAACAAACTCAATTCTAACAATTACAACATCACTAAATCTGTCACGTTTACATTAATGGATCATGTTCAGACTGCAACTCCTGTAGATCCATATTTTCGGTTTCTTCTGTTACTACCTCAGGCAACAACAAAAGCTCTTTAACATCTGGAAAAAAATCGAATTGCTTTGAGTTGCTGTATTTTGGTCGAATATGGGATAAATATGGGTCTGAACTAATTAAAAAATTATGAAGCAAGTCCTCGTTGGTCTTTATCCTGTTAAATTTTCTTGTGTGAGACTCACGAACTCTTCGAAATTCTTTATTTTTTGCTTCTCCAGCTTCTTCGGAAAGAATGCCAATTGGTAGGAGGCCAAAGTGATGGCAAATGTCTGCACCGTGTATGAGTAGCTTGTGCACACTTGCGGGCATATAAAACCATGGGTATAGATGAACAAAGATCTCAGCTGTTTCTCTGCAATAAGTCCTGAATTTTTCAATATCTATGGCACATCCTGATGAAATCGTTTGAAGAATAACCGCAAAATGCTTTAGCAGGTCTTTGTCAACATTGGTTATTTCGGCAGATTTCTCATAATCTCTAAAAAACCTTCTGGCTGTGTTTCCGTCGTTTGTGGTTCCAAAGCCTTGCTTCACAAAATCCACAAGTATTCCCATTTGCTGTTTGAATTCTTCTTGTGTCAAATGTTTCTTCGCAGCTTTTAGTTGCTTGTTAGCACCTCGTGCAGTCCACATCTCAAAGTCCATGTTGTAAGATATGTGTAGAATACACTCCATACAACGAATCCACATATGAAGAGTAGAAAGTCCATATTTATAAACATCTTCTCGAACAGGTCTTGTAAATACTTCTGACAGCTTGTTCATCTCAGTTGGCTTAGCAAGGCAAATATTGCAGGCAGATGCAGACGAAGTATCCGTTATAATAGTGGCCACTTTTCCGTCGATCATTGTCATATGAAGCTTGTGACTAATCTCTAGCCCTGCCCATTTTGTAGAATCGATGTTTTTTATTTCTTCCTTCAATGCAGCTTCTTCTTGCTTGATGTATTCTGCTGTCTCTTTACAAAACTCGAACTTAATAGGCCTGCAATAATGTGTTGAAGAAGGTGTTGGGTTTTCCCATATGGTGCTATTATTAGAAACTAATTTAAGAGGGACAAGACTTGACATGAAAACCGATGAATCACTGAAGTCTACATCTTCACTCCTTTGCTTGTAGGTACTTTGTGAAGAAGCACCATCAAAACCCCATTTACTAATTAACTTCAATCCTTCAGTTGACGAATCAATCTGGGTACCGGTAATTTGAAGAATCTTCTGGACTGTCGATCCAATAGGGCTTGAAGCTTCACTCTGGCTCCTCTCTCAGTAATTTCTAAATCATGAGGATAGCATCTATTTTTAGCTTCAAGGAGTTTGTGATACGATGGTAACACTGGAACTTCACAATCTAACAGCGCTTTCCTTAAACACAAGTATTTCCATTTTGACAGGTTCAATGATGTATAAAGACCAAGAGCATAATCTCCATCAAAAGTTTTTTTCGTATTTTTCTTAAACAATGTGGCTTGAACGATAGCAACACTATCAGGGTTCTTCGTTATATGGTCAATAACACGAGCTAAGTCATTCTTCTTGTCTATCCTAAGTCTTTCGACTAATGCAAAAGTAAGTTCTTCCGGCGAATAGTCCAAAAGAGACTCTGAACGTCTTTTCTTCTGTTTGTTGCTGAGGTCAACAAAAGGCTTCCTAATCTGAACTTCGGTAGATGTGCCCACAGTTGTTGTACTAGATGTCGACGGAATCACAGCTGTTGTAGTATCGATGTCAAATGAAGTATTGTCTGACGATATGTTTTCGATAACTTCATCTTGGGCTTGAAAAATCTCGGATAAATTAACAGTAGTGCAATTTGGCCAACTAATATTTGATTGTAACCACGCAGCATGTCTATTCATGAAAGTTTTCTGATTTCTAGAAGCACTTGTCAATCTGCGATTGATATTACTGACGTAGTTCTTCAAAAAGGTCTTGATTATTTCTAAATCTTGTGAACATGTTTCAACTGGGATATGTAGAATAATAGCTTCATAGAGTCGTGCCCAATTTTTCATATCTCCTTCAACACGGAGGAACATAAAGATGTCCAAGTTTGTTACAAATGCAGCCATAACGAAACTCACTAAACTTTCACACAGCACGGATAATTAGATATGTTGCTTCCTCAAGGGTTGAGAAACAAGTGCCTTTAATCGTTGGGTATTCTTCTGCGTAGCAGGTGCGGGTGGGAGCCTGAGCTCATACCCGGGCTTCTTCTCATGAAGTTAAGACCTCACGGTGTTTGAGCGCCGCCTGGCGGCGATCGTAGGAGTCTACGAAGCTGGAACATATTAGATGTAAATTAGTATGTTAAAACCGCACTCTCGCGCTCGTATAGGAGACTGCGACGCGGCTCTCGGCGCGGTCGGCATACCGGGTGAGACCCCCCCCGAGGGGGGGGGAGGCCCAGGCAGCGCCAGCGAGCGAGCCACGAATTATGCAGTTAGCGGGTGGGGTTGTTTATGTGGGAGGGGGTATGTTGGGAGGAGTAGGGATTGGAGTGGTGGGTGCAGGGTTCGATACGAGCACGCTGCGTGGGAGGGGCCTTCTGTTGAATCTTTGTTCACAGTTGTTGAGTGGTGCGATGTTTTCCAACGTAGGGTGGCTGCCGTGGTCCGCTCGGTCATACATCCGTTTTGCCAGGTGAGTTATGACGTCATCAAGCGGCACGACTTTTAGGTCGCGCGCGATGACGTCATTTCGGACGTAGCGGCCCGCTCTCGAGATGGTGCGGAGGGCTCTATTCTGGACCGTTTGTAGGCGTTGGCGTTGCTTCTGTGAACAAAGACTGTACCACGCAGGCGTGGCGTAGGTGAGGACGGGTCTAACATACTGTTTATATATGCCGATCTTCGTTTTCAGCGGCAGGTGTGAGTTGAGTAAGGGGTATAAGGCTGCACAGGCTCGATTCCCGGCTGCGACGACGTGATCAACTTGTTGGACCATCTTCAAGGTGCGGGTTAGGGTCACGCCCAGGTACTTGGCTTCGTTACTCCAGTCTATGCTCTTGTCGAGTAAGGTGAGTTTTGGCGGTAGAGTCTTGCTAGTGGTGAGGAGCGCTGTCGTTTTGTCGACATTGATGCCGACTCTCCATTGGGCCAGCCAGGGTGGTAACAGGTTTAGCTGCCTCTGCATCCTGCGGGCGGCTGCGACCGGCCATGCGGACGAGGTGAAAAATGCGCTGTCGTCCGCATAAAGGGCTAGCTCCACTCTCGGCTCCCATTCTTGTAGGTGGTCATTTATAGAGGGGATGTCATTTGTATAAATGCCATATAGTAAGGGCGAGAGCACACTCCCCTGTGGAACTCCCGCTTTTATGGGCCGGTCGCTGGACATCGTTGTGTTGATAACCACATAGAAGGAGCGATGTTGAAGGAAGTTGGCGATTAAGTGGATGAGCGCTTTAGGTAGCTCTGTCTCGTTCAGTTTGTAAATTAGACCGGGGTGCCAGACCCGGTCAAAAGCTTTGGAGACGTCTAGGAATACTGCCGCCGTGCAGTTTCCTTTGTTCATTTCAAACGCCATGTGATGGAGAAGGCGTGCGAGCTGCAAGGTCGTGGAGTGGCCGCTCCTGAAACCGAACTGTTCGGCTCGCGGCTTGTAAAAGGGGTTTATCCGGGCCAGTAGCAGACGCTCAAACAGCTTCGCCATATGGCAGAGTAGAGTAATCGGGCGGTAATTCTCCGCCTTGCGCCGGTCCTTTCCGCTCTTTGGTAATATTAATATTTTGCCTCTCTTCCAGGGCGTAGGGAAGTGGTTTAGACGCAGCGCCGCGTTTAGAACCTTGGTCCATGCAGTTGTTGCTCGTCGTGGTAAAGCTGTGATGGCGGGCGGTGGGATGTCATCGTAGCCCGGTGCCTTTCTTTTGTTGAGGCGAAGCGCCATTCTCCTGAACTCAGACGGTGATATAAAGTAGCGTCCGGGGAGAGGAGGCGGGGGGCTGTCTAGTAGTTGTTTCACTAGCGATTCGATCTCTTGATGTAGAGGTGTCGCGTCGGAGGAGGCTGGATGTGGAGTGAATTGTTCCTCCATTTGGTCTGCAAACAGGTTCGCTCTATCAAGGGCCGCGTAGCGTCTGTTGCCTTGTGAGTCGAGTAGGGGACAGATGGCGGAAGACGGCTTTGAGAGGCTCTTTAAGACTCTTCTAAGAGCTGTAGGGTTGTTCGAAGCTTTGTCGATGACATTAATCCACGAGTCACCCCTCCAAGTTTTTATCAGAGAGGAAACTTCAGCAGTGATGCGGTTTAACTCCGCTTTGAGTCGCGGGCATCGGTTTCGAGACCATAGGCGGAATAGAGCTTGTTTCTTATGGTACTTCGCCTTTATGTGGCCCGGTAGAGGTGTCCTTTGATGAGATGTGGTAGTGGTAGAGTGTGACTCGATGGCTTTCTTCATCTCCACTGTGAGTCGGGCTACCGCGGCGTCTATGTCTTGTGGAGAGGAGAGAGGGTCGCTGAATTGTATATTCGACAACTCCTTAGTATACGCCTCCCAGTCCGTCTTCATGCGGGGTGGGGGGGGGAGGGTTGCGTCGGGGGTCGCATCGAGGGTCACCAGTAGGGGTTGGTGCTGGGTGTCCAGTTCGTGCAGCACTTCGACGCTTATTTGAGCTCGGATGTTCTTAGCTAAAACAATATCAATTGTATCAGGCGCGTGAGCTGGGTTTGTGGGTATATGGGTGGGATCTTCGGGTCCAATGGCCTCGATACCCCTTTCTAGGGTGAACTTCATAAGTCGCTTCCCGTCGTGGTTTGCGATGTTCGAACCCCAGCCAGTATGTTTGGCATTTAGGTCTCCAATGACTAAGGTGGGCGTGGCTTCGTCGAATAGAGCGTCTAAATCGCTAGCCGTGATAGTGGTGTTGGGGGGGCGGTACGCCGCGTAGATCTTAGTTTCGGCTCCGCCCACTCTTAGTGCGACCCCTATGGTTCTTAGGGAGTCGAAGTCTGCCCATGGGAGCTCGCTATGGAGTATATCTTTGCGGACCATGATCGCCGTTCCGCGATAGGGTAATCCCTCGGAGGTCGTTTCGTCACGGCGGTAAATGCTGAAGTTGGGTATCGACAGCTTTTGAGATGGTTTCAAGTGAGTCTCGCCCAATAGGATTATCTCGATGTTTTGAGTTTGGGCGAGTAGGCGGAGTTTGTCTATGTGTGGTCTTATACTGCCTGGGTTCCAATATAGCATCCGGAGAGCCCTTGGATGCCTTGAGCGAGCCGACTGGTGGCGTTCATGGTGGCTGTGGTTGGGTCGCTCCCGCTGGCGATCTCCGCGATCATCCCCTGCAAGACGTTGACGAACATCTGCAGGGCCTGTACTAGCGGCTCCGCTATGTTGGGTTGCGGCCGTGACTGTATGGGGTGACGTGGTGCGTGGGGCGTCGTCGGTGCTGTGGTATGCATTGAAGGGCGCTCCCTGCTGGTGGCCGCTTGTCTCTGTGGTGGTGGTCGGTAGATGGTCTGGTCGCCCTGTGGTTGCGCCGCTTGTGGGCGGGTCTGGCGGGCCTGTCGTGGGTCTTGACGAGAGAATTGTGGTTGGCGGAGTGAGTTTTGGGGCTGGGTGTAGGAGGGGTAAGTGGAGGGGGGGGGCACTTGATAGTGTGCCTGAACGCTCCTCTGTGGAGGAATGGGTAATGGGGGTTGGAGTAGTGCCCCCCCTTGATGAAAACCCGGCTGGGGTGCAGGGTAAGGGAGGTTGCTTATTGAGGCAGGGGTCGGTAAAGTTTGTGGGTCGGGGCGCGTAGTGATGTTGTTATTGGATCGGCCCCGACGGCGGCGGCGGCGTCTAGATGGTATGGGGGCGCCTCTCTGGGTTGGAGGGTTGGCCGGGGGGGCGAGTGTCGCTCCCGGCTGGACGTCAGTGAGGTCGGCGCTAGGAATGGTAGGGGGCGGGCGTATAGAGGGGCCCGGGAGGGGGGGGTTGACGCGTGCGTTTGTGCGGCGGGCTGCATTAAGAAACGCTTTGCAGCGTCTGTCGTTAGCCGGGTGCGCCTTGTTGCAGTTGGCGCATGTAGGTTGCTCAGCGCGGTCTCGGGGGCAGTCGGCCGCTAGGTGCTCTCCTGCACATCTGACACATCGCTGGGGTCGGTGGCAGTTAGTTGAGCTGTGTCCAAAGGCCTGGCAGCGGTGGCACTGCGCCGGGCCGCTTCTCGGCCTCCAGGCTTCTATAATTAGGCCGGGCATGCCTAAGAGCTCGTCGACGGCATATAGGCGGGCTTGTTCCTCCGCGTTTAAGTGGGTGAGCTGCACGTGAAAGATGCAGCCGTGTCTTCCTCGTTTTGCGCGGATGCCTCTGACGTGGTTTACTGTGAAGCCTAATTCATCTAGGGCTTCTTTAATTAGGTGGGTCTCAGTGTCGGCTGGGATGCCTTTCAAGGCCACTTTGGTAGGCCTTTCATCTTCCGGGGCATAGCAATACCACGGAATCGGGGTGGTTTGGCTCAGGTCCGTTAAGTACCTCTGGGTGATCCTAAACTCTTCCGCTGAGGTTGGACGAAATCTTATGCCATCGCCGAAGGGGCGTGCATTAGGCGTACGGCCTAGGGCTCTCTTAAGGGCCTGCAGGTGAGTGGGCCAATTTGGTAGCTTTTCCACTACTATCGGCGGGTAGCTTCTATCTCTTTGAGGGGGCGGAATAGGTGAGCTCGTTTGAGAGCGGGCTTGAGTTGGTGTGGGTGGAGAAGAAGAAAAGGAGGCCGTTACCTTTGCGTACGAGAGGGGCTCTGGTACGCTCAGCTCGAACGGTGGGGGCACTCCGGCGTAGATCGTCGATCTGGTGTCATCAAACGTGGGCGGGAGAGGACTTGAAAGTCCTTCAATCCCACCCAAGATGTCTTCAAGGTCGACCGGTGAATGGGGGCGGGCGGCGCTGGCAGCGCTCGGGCCCGGCGGTTTAGGTGGAGTTGGTCCATGGCGGGGGCGCTTCTCGTCGCCGCCTAGGAATTCTTCGTCGTCGTCGTCAATCCGGCGACGGGGATCTCGGGGGTGCATGCCGGTGGAGGTGCTGGGGCCGGGTTGTGCATCAACACTTCCCGAGCAGCTCGTCTCGGTTCTTGCAGGTAAAGGCGCAGCGCGCCTTGAGAAGTGCGCCACAGGTTTTGAAGTAGCGGCGGGTGCGGTTGCACGCGCGCTTTGTGTCCCAGTAGCCAGTACACTGGTTCGACTGGGTGGCGGTTGTCTCGGACGGTCCGGCGATGTCTTGTTTGTATTCATCACGAATACGAACAGAGGGGATGGGGGGGGGAAGCAAGTATCAACTTTGGGTGAGGGACGACGAAAAGTAGTGGGAGGTATGGTGGGGGTAGTGGTGTTTGGGTGGGAGGCTTATGGAAGGGGCAACACTCAGGGGAATCACTTTTAGTTTTTAGCAATTAAAAACGTAGTGGTTCAAAAACGTTCACAAAAGGGACGATTACTACACAAATTAAAGCGTCTAGTCGCGGAAAATAGTCACTGTCTATGAACGTTTGCAAATGGCACTGCACACGCGAACGCGGGGAGCGGTGCGCGGGGCAGCGCGGCGCGCGGAGCGCGGCGGAGACGGGCGAGAGTGCACGACGAAGACCGATCGGGCTCAACGCGATTTCTCAGCGGAGCACACGCGACCGGTTCACACGAAGGCGTCAAGCTGTCTGCGCGTGTGCCTTTAATTGTTTCATGCACAGATATTTATAACAAACACACGCGCGCAAGTAGTGACTGACAAAATTAGTACCACATCTTCAACAGCCAATCAGCGTCGTCGATGTCTCCGGTGGTGGGGGTAAATGATTCTTATATCACAGGAGTCGTTTCAGTCAGTTACAAATAGGCAACGAATCAGCATGTGACTGTTGTTGAAGACTTTTATTACTATTTTTTATTAAAATAAAATGAAACAAATGCTGGAATGCGTATGTTTTAATTCTTATATAATTAAGAAATTATATTTTAAATTCAGCATAATTGAAAAACTCGATAATAATAAAAAAAAACAATTGAAATTTTAAACTTTGAATCGTCGTAGGCGTCAAGGCCGCAGGGATACGCACGCAATTTATATGTCGTCGTATTAAGAACAATAGGTACTTACCAGAAAATAAGGTTTGCTTGCTATACTTTGATACTGAACGGAGAAAAAAAAATAAAATAGATTTTCTCCCATACATTTTTATTTTCAATATTTTTTTTTGACGTGAAGGAGCAGTTTTTTTGAAAAGTTGTAGTAATAAGTATTAATCAGCGTTAAAGGACAATGCCGATTTTTGTATGGACTTGTGACCGGAAATGACCAGAGACGATACAAAGAAATATAAGTAGCTAAAGCCTTCTAGATTAAGAATTCGTTGGTTTCAGTTTAATTTTCAGATTTGTAATGGAGAAAAACGAACTTTTCTGAAAACATAACCTAACATTTCAATACCTATTTTATAATACTTGAATTAGTATTTTGCCTATTATTTCGCTCTTATCTCATACTAATCATGTAAAAGAATCGAATAAAACACTATATGATTATAAACGTCTTCTTTTCATGACACATGACTGGTTTATAGATTTATATTTATGAAGATACTTATCCTAGTTTTTTATCCATTATAAAACTAATAATTATTCATCATGCGATGTAATATTGCAATACAATGCAGTATTTGCGAAGAGGCAGTATGACACGAGAGCTACTGCTCTATATAACAAAATAAATAAGGAATTAGATATTTATAATATGACTTACACAAAATGCAAAATTGCGATTACTAAATGGTTGAAAGCTAAAAGCTATGCTGAAATAGAAGTAATTATAAGTTGAAACACATACACACACACACTCATAAGAATGGATTAATTGTTAAAATTGTTTAATTATAATACTTAGGATTGATGGGATTCACAAAATGATTTATTGCATGTCAATACTCAATATTTATAATTAATATTAATGAAATGATTAATAATATTGATGAAATGTCAGATCTTAACATACTTACTGTAATAACATTTATCAATTAGTAATTTTATTAGCACATATTTAAATCTATTTAATTATCAAATGTTTTTCAATATTTAATGTTTATGTTATGTAGGACGCTATCCAATTGGCCTCAATTAGTCTATTGTAACCATGCTATGGAAGAGCGGTGTTACCTAACACAAGCATATTTTTTGCTTAAAACGTAGCTCCATTCACTAATATTGTATTAGACAATGAGTTAATTAAAAAAACATTTTGTATTTGTATTTGTTCTTACATGCATACATACAGTTCACGCCGTCCTGTAGAAGGGGAAGGCAGAGACTGGGCTCTTTTTATCAATGAAAAAACATACTTGTTTTTACATTAAACTAAATTCATAAAAATCAGATGTGTGTAATACATACCTATGTAGTACACATATCTGATTTTTATAAACTTAGCTTTAAATTGCAAAAGGAAAGAGGAAATTGCTATTATTCATTGTTTTTTATAAAACATTGCATGTTATTAGTTCTCATATTTTATTCTCTATTATATAGTACTATTATGTTGTTTAGTTTCCAATATTTAATTAGGAATAAATGGTTCAACACATTGGATATAATCAAATTAGGCAGTTCTTAAAATAAAACACCTGCAGTAAATAAAACAACTTTTTCACAGTTTTTAGCGCATAATTTATATTTAATCAAGACGTTTTGACTTCTTTTACAGGAGCCATGATGTTTAAACTTCTTTAGAGGAGCCATGATGACAGGATCATTAAGGCAATGGTTGTGATATATGTTCCACTACCATCACAATATTTAAATCAGTTATATTCATGCTATTTCTCTATTAGCTCTCACAAAGCAAGCATGACAAAGAAAGTTGGCCGGTCTCACCTGTAAAATAATGAAAGTGCTTTATTAAAAGTTGTGTCAATATTTTGTGTTCTTTTAATAATAACATTATATATATATATGAATAATTAAATGTAAATTATACATATGTGAACATTCATAAAAAGGTGTCAATGAACAACTGAATAGGAAACAGGTCAATTACATAGAAAAATTACATAACATAGATTTCTGGTCAGATGCAACATTCACACATGGCAACTGTTTAAGAAACTATGACAATAATATTAGCAGATTAAGTAATAATAATAGTGGCAGATATAGGCAGTACTTACAGTTCTGCGATGATGCCAGTATGAAGCAACGGATGTTTGTGGACTGCTTTCTAATTTAATCTAACACAACCAACAAATCTTCCACAACCAAAATAAATACTGGCATGCCGATATTGTCTTTCTATCGAGTTGGTTGCAATAAATCTTTCAATGAAATCATGACAGGCACCACAAACCAAATCCGATATCTGTTTACAAAGTATACAAAACATTTTATTTTTGAAGACATACAGAAATATATTTAATATTCATATCTTAATAGTGTGTGTGCGTATGCAAGCATCTGTAACTAAACAGTTGATAATTTACCTGAAATGTTAACCATTCGGCCAGAAGAGAATTCATGTTCTTGAGGTTATATTGATATTGAATATTACTACTCATAACACAAGTTGGTTCATTTTCCACATACTGCAAATCTAAACACTCTGTTAGCGAGCCGATTTGAATATTAGTAAAGAAATAGTACAATATTATACAACAACAATAGTATAAAACACTTTCAATGACGCTAACCATACGTAGGGATCCGCAAAAAGTATCGATACCAAGTAATTTAGTATTCGATACTTTTTAATACGATACTGAGTAAGAATCGATACTTTTCATGGTACTCGATACTTTTTATGTTCTTATTAGTCAAATAATCATTGCTTGTGGTTTCTATGTAAAGTTTAATTATAAAATCTGTTGGTGACATCCCAAATGATATGAAGAAGGCCCCAGAGATGCACGGAAGGTAAAGGATTGCAATACCAGAATCCTCTACGATAGCAAGTCGGTTCTACAAGTTTCGTGTAGCTACCGAGGCACCTTTTAAATCTAGTTATCCCCGACTGCCGTTTATGCACAGGATGCATGTGTTAGCATTCGATATTTTTCTATTATGGTTAGTTAAAAGTTATTGTTAAAATAAAGGCCCGTGTATTGACTCCACAATTAACGCTGATTTGACTACGTGTTTTAACTTAATCAGTAGTTCATTCAATTCAATCAATCCTTTTAGTTCATTCGTTCATTCCAATCACTCATTCATTAACTGACTCTTTATTTCAATACCCTCATTCATTCGCACTGAAAAATGGTGGAGTCAATTCGCGTGGGTTGCACTTCAAGATCAGCTGTAGAAGCAAACGGACGTATTTAGTATTGTCATTTAATTGGATATATCTGCAATAAACGATTCAACATAATCTACAATTGGAGTTTATCTGCTACACCTCTGGCTTGCTCAAAGTTCAGAAGTGGGATCACATCGAGTGTAATTATCTTGGTGAAAGACTAAACGCCCAGAAAGTTAAGATGGGAAAAAAAGAAACCCGTAAAAGGACGAGGAAAAGAGATGAATCTCGTAGTTCTTCGTCATCAGAGTCCGGAAGAGAAAGCAGTTACCGGCATTCGCGGAAAAGGAAAAGGTCACGGCGTGAAAGGAGACACAGACGCAGTAAACACAGGCCATCACGGCAACTGTCCGATACAACGCCACCACGGGGTTTTGCAACGACCAGCCGCGTTGATTCACCTAACCCTACGGTCACAGTGGTGCCTCCAGTGAGTAAATCGACGAGTGAGTCCGTAGAACTAGTAACGATTTTTAAAGAAATTATTCAAAGTATGAAATCAGATTGTAATACCCCAACAGATCGTTTTCCGGTTATGAATGTTATACCTGAATTCGACCCATCAAAACGAAACCAGACTATTAATACATGGATTCTAAAAGTTAACGAATGTGCAATTATTTATAATTGGACAGAACGTCAAATTATACACTATGCTCTACCTAAATTAGTTGGCTTAGCCCAAAGATGGTACCAAGGTTTACCAAGTCTGTTGTTTTCATGGGACGAATGGCAGGCAAAGTTAAGATTAGCTTTTCCCGGTGATGAAAATTACGGACAGTTGTTGACGGAAATGCTTGCTTGCAAAGCTCGGTTTGGAGAGTCGTTAGAGGAATATTTTTACGAGAAAATGGTCTTATTAAATCGTTGCAACATAACTGGTAAAAATGCCACAGATTGCATTTTATTCGGTATAGAAGATAGGTCTGTGAGAACAAGTGCAGAAGCTGCACAATTCACAGAGCCCGACAAACTATTAGTTTTTCTAAGAAATGTAAAAGTAAGCAAAAGGAATGAAAAACATATGACTCCCTTGCAATCAAGCAATTCCGAAAACTGAAGACCAAAAATATTTAAGTCTGTTCAGTCTAGTGCCGAATCTAAAAATCCTAGATGTTATAACTGTGGTGAAGAAGGGCACCCATACTTTAAGTGTAAGCAACCAATTAAAAGATGTGACGCTTGCCATAGAGTTGGCCATTTAACTAGCGACTGCACCTTAAAAAAGGAATCTACGTCTAGTAAAGTAGTTTTGCAGGTCTCTCAAGGGCAAGATACCGATCTTAAATATTTTAAGTCTGTTAAAGTCAACGGTCATGAATTAGATTGCTTCATAGATTTCGGAAGTCAATGCACTATGATAAGGGAATCTATAGCCAAAAAAATATTAGAATCCTGGTCAACCGATGACCTACCAGTTTTGAGGGGATTCGGTGATTCGATAGTCAGTTGTTTAGGAAAGTGCACGGTCCCTATTGAATTAGACTCAGTAATAGGATCAGTCGAAACTCTTATAGTACCTGATCACTTACTGCGTGTCTCGCTTTTAATTGGACAAACGTTTACCGAGCAAGATCATGTTCTAGTGTTTAAAACCAAAGATAACCTCAAATTTGTGTCTCGTTTGGCAAAAGATAGAAATAGAATAGAACTGTTTGTTTTGGAATCTGTTGAGGTTGATGGGCTGACTCAAGCAATTGTTAATTCTATGCCAGTTTATGACGGGGATCTGTTTCTCGAGTTTAGTTTATCTCAAAATCCCAAAAGCGGGTACGAAATAATACAAAGTGTTATTAAATTAACAAATGGCGTCGGTCACATTTTTATTAAAGGTTTAAGTAGTTCAAAATTTACATTAAACAAAGATTTTTTGATAGCCCGTGCCCTACCGTTAAATGAAATTCCTTTCTTTCACATAAATAGAATAGAATCTGATAGTACAGAAAATAGTACTCGTACAGCAATCACGCAGGAGATGATAAGAGTAAACGAAAATCTGGATAAACAGGAATTAATTAAATTAACGAATTTCTTAAATGAGTTCCGTGATTGTTTCGCATTTTCCATAGATGAGTTAGGTTGTGTAACTGACGCTGAAATGAATATAACTCTTAACGACACTACACCTGTGGTGTATAGACCTTACCGTCTACCTCACTGTGAGCGAGAAGTTGTTCGAAAAATGGTACGCGAATTAGAAGAGTCTGGTATTGTAAGAGAATCTAAATCTGCATATGCCCATCCTATTTTGCTAGTACGTAAGAAAACTGGCGATTATCGTTTGTGTGTAGATTTTCGTTCACTTAATAAAAAGACCGTAAAAGAACATTATCCATTGCCAAGAATTGATGACCAGCTAGACAATTTGTCTGGTTACAAGTTCTATACGGCACTAGACCTGGCTTCAGGATACTACCAGATTCCCTTAGCGGAAGCTGCAAAACCCCTTACAGCTTTCGTAACGCCAGATGGGCATTATGAATTTACCCGAATGCCCTTTGGACTTGCTAATGCCCCTTCAACGTTTCAAAGAACCATTAATAACATTCTTGGTAATGCTAGATTCAAAGATGCATTCGCTTATATGGATGATGTAATAATTCCTTCTAAGACTATAGAAGAAGGTTTTCAGAAACTTCGCGACGTTCTTGAACTATTTCGCAAGTCAGGCTTAACTTTAAAACTATCTAAATGCAATTTTTTTATGCAATCTATAGAGTATTTAGGTTTTGAAGTTTGTGAAAATGGCATAAGACCTGGCATAAAAAAGATACAAGCCGTAGAGAACTTCCCGATTCCTACTGATCAACATAAGGTTAGGCAGTTTATTGGTTTAGCTAGCTTCTTTCGAAGATTTATTAGAGGTTTTTCAAATATTGCCAGACCATTAACTCAGTTATTAAAGAAAAACTCCAAGTGGCACTGGGCAGAAAAAGAGAGTGATGCGTTCAATACTTTGAAAAAGTATTTGATGGAGCGACCCATTCTTACCTTTTATAACCCAGCCTATGAGACACAATTACACACTGATGCATCAAAACTAGGGGTTGCTGGTATACTGATGCAAAGACCCAACAAGGATACTTCTTTTAGCGCTGTAGCATATTACAGTAGGCAAACGTCACCTGAAGAATCCCGTTTTAGCTCCTATGATTTGGAAACTTTAGCCGTAATAACTGCCTTACAAAAGTTTAGAGTCTACCTATTAGGAATTCCATTTACCATTGCTACCGACTGCAATTCACTCCGGGCTACTTTTGAAAAGCGCGATATGTTGCCAAGAGTTGCTAGGTGGTGGAGTGCCATGCAGGAGTATAACTTTAACATTGTATATAAGCCAGGTGTTACTATGTCACATGTCGATGCTCTCAGTCGTAATCCCGTAGAGCCCTATTCAAATTGCCTTGAAGTAAGAAGTATTGACAAAAACTGGATAACAACTGTGCAACAAAATGACTCTGAATTACAACGAATTGTTGACATATTAAGTGATAAAGAAACTGATAATATAATAGACATGAAGAATAATTTTGTTTTAAAGAGGGGCTTGCTCTACAGAATAACGACTGAAGGCGATCGTTGGGTAGTACCAAAAGGGGTTAGATGGCACGTATTAAAGACCAACCATGATGACATTGGTCATTTTGGATTCGATAAGACATATAATAAAATTAAAAATGACTATTGGTTTCCAAAAATGAGAAGGTTTATTAAAAAATATGTAGATTCCTGTTTAGAATACGCGTATGCCAAAATTCCGTCTGGTAAAAAGGCCGGAGTGTTACACCCAATAGAAAAAGTCAATCACCCTTTTCATACAATTCATATTGACCATTTAGGTCCCTTTGTACGCAGTAGAAAGAAGAACTCATATTTGCTTCTTATAATAGATGCTTTTACTAAGTTTATCGTCATGACTCCAGTCAAAAGTACTAAAAGTATACATTCATTAAAAGCTATGAGAAATTATTTCCATACTTTTGGTGTGCCGAAGCGTTTAATTTCTGATAGAGGTAGCTCGTTTACTGCCAAACGTTTCCAAAACTATTTGGAGTCATTAGGAGTAAAACACATATTGAATGCGGTAGCGACGCCACGCGCAAACGGCCAAATAGAACGCTACAACCGCACTGTGTTAGCTGCATTGACAGCAAGTAACCACGGCAAACCAGAACACTCATGGGATGAATGTATATCGGAAGTGCAGTGGGGTCTTAATAACACTCATAATAAGGGTACAGGGAAAACTCCTGCTCAAGCATTATTTGGCATAAACACAACAGGACCGTCAGATTCACTACTAAAACTAAACACAATGTAGACATTATTAGGGAAGAAATTACCGAATATGTAGCACATAATCAGAGTAAACAAAAAGAAAATTTTGATAAAAAGAGAAAAAACATAACCTTCAAAGTAGGTGACCTTGTACGCATAGAAAGAGATATTCCATCTACTGGCAAAAGTCGGAAGTTAGTTCCCAAACTCAGGGGTCCATATCGTATAACAGAAATCTTAGATAAAGATAGATATGTTGTAACAGATACTCCACTTTCACGTAAAGGTAATAAACATTTTAATGGTATTTTCTCAGTTGATAAAATACATCCCTGGCTCGTTTTTAACAGGAATAGTGACGTCGATGATTCGAACACCGACAGTGAGGAATAAGTCTTTAATTGGTTGCATGTAGGGCCTATTTATTTGTTATTTAAGTTAAACTAGTGATAATGAAAATGAAAAAAACTAATGGTAGTACTACGATTTGTAATGTTATGATGCCGTAATCAACATACTGTAATTTCAAGTTACTTTTATTATGTAGTATGATCTTGTTGTAGACATGAAGGGGGTCACAGCAAGTGGTCATTCCAATTAAAGATGATTCAATACATGACATTGGAGATATGCAGGAGGCTCCAATGTAAAAGTGATATTGTTGTAGACATGTAGGGGGCTACAGCAATTCATGTTGTAACTTAATTAATCAACCACAGCAGACACACATTGAAGACATGCAGGGGGCTTCATTGTGGTGTGAGATTATATTATGATAAAGTTCTTACGAGTAATAAAATACATACAAATAGTTCGATTCAAACATTAAGTGATTTTATATTATAGTATTTTCTAAGCTAATAAATTAAACTATTCTACCTAATTTGAAAATGTTATATATAACAGTAAAGTAAAAATTAAAAGCTATAAAATAATGATATAACTATCTACATATACTTAAATTAATGAATCACTACCTGGTACTTGAATAAGCATTAGCAGTCTGCTTTTCTTTTCTTTTTTTCCTCTTTTTTTGCTTTTCATTCGAAACTTCTCTTTTCACGAGACGTGAAACCATCAGGAAAGGCCGACTGTTAGCATTCGATATTTTTCTATTATGGTTAGTTAAAAGTTATTGTTAAAATAAAGGCCCGTGTATTGACTCCACAATTAACGCTGATTTGACTACGTGTTTTAACTTAATCAGTAGTTCATTCAATTCAATCAATCCTTTATCATTCGTTCATTCCAATCACTCATTCATTAACTGACTCTTTATTTCAATACCCTCATTCATTCGCACTGAAAAATGGTGGAGTCAATTCGCGTGGGTTGCACTTCAAGATCAGCTGTAGAAGCAAACGGACGTATTTAGTATTGTCATTTAATTGGATATATCTGCAATAAACGATTCAACATAATCTACAATTGGAGTTTATCTGCTACACCTCTGGCTTGCTCAAACATGGTAGTGGAAAAAACAGCCTCCCGTCTTAATGTAATGTGAAGAAGTAACCCACTATCGGGTGAAATATCTCGGGTCGCTATCATGGCAGTCTCCGGGAAGTTTTGACCAAAGTGATGGCGTTTTTTTAAGTGCGTTTATTGATTTGAGGTTAATGGTCGGTATGTATTCGTTTTATTTGTCTAGTGCATAAATTATTATTATTTTTACATTATTATTGGTAAAACAGTTTAATTTAATGGTTTTTGATATATTACTTATTCTTTATACAGATATATATATATATATATATATATAGTAAATCTATTGTACGCATGTTTCACCCCCACACGGAGCATCTTCAGGGGCTGTTAGATCGTGCAATAACGAGCACTAAGTGCACTAAGTGTGTAGTAGTACTCGTTACTGTTATCGTGTGGGGGCGAAACACGTGTAGAGTAGTTGGTGAAGGTGCCGGTGTCTGCGTTTTCTGCATTTATTTACGGGCGGGCGGGCTTTGCACGCTGCTCGAGTTTTGCGGTACTAAGCTACATATTTTTATTTATAATTTTGAAGTCGGTGCCAAGTAAATGCTACAACAACCCTACTACAATATCAAATTACACACTAGAACACACAATATTTATAACTACTATATATTCACATTAATATATTCACACTAATATATATTCACATGAGTACACACAATATTATTAAATATATCAAAGCAATTACAAAACAGTAAAAGTATTAGAAAAATATATGAATCGGTACCTACTAAATATCAAAGTAACTTTTTAAATATTATGTATCTAAGTACTGGCTTACAAAACTACTAGTAAGATTGATAATATCTATACACAGTTATTGTTTTACTTGGCACCGACTTCAAAATTATCAAATAATTATATAATAATTTCTATTTAATTAAATGGAAATACGTATTACTTTGTGCGAAGTAAATTATTTTTTGCTTTTTACTTTACTTTTTGAAGTCGGTTTTTCTGTTATTTATACTGAATATCAAACAAAAAGTATTCGATACCTGAGTAACTCGATACTTTTGATGCAAGTACGATACCAGTATCGATTACGTCTCTTGCTATTGTACTCATGAGCATAGTATCGATACTTTGGTTTCGATACCATATGTCACTTTTTTTAAAATATATAATGTCGTTTGCGTCATAACGCTTTTGGTCTCAAACGGTGAAATTATAATATATTATTTCCTTATAAAAGGAAAAAGTAACATATTAAGGCTATTAATATATGCATATATTTCATATATATTTATTTAAATGTTTATTTAAGTATGTAAATATATTAATCAAAAATAAAGGACGGCCAAAATGCTGATATCCGAAGCCATGTGTAGTGTGTGTACCATGTATTCACACACGCTCGCCTCTTCACCATATATAATGTATTGTAACCAATTAATAAACGCTCAGAACTAAACTAATCTTTCATTACAAGAGACCGTTGCGTTTAACCCTTTTCCGCCATTGCATGGCGACCCTGCCAGGATAGACATTCATCCCCTCTGGCCTTACTATTGGGACGTGGTTGTTCCTAGCTGTGACGCTTTCGTCCAATAACACAAGCATCACGCCCTTAGGTCCGGGCACTGAGACGTTGTGGCCGTGGGGGATATACGTGAAATGTGTATTGATGTTGGCGGCGGCGGCGTTTTTGTGCTGCGTTTGAAGTCGCCGACACAAACGGCCGTTCCAAACGGAGGAGGTGACGAAACAAAGTATGTATTCTAATAGGTACGGTGCGTTCATTAGATCTGTTGACACCGGTACCGCACACCAAGTTTGGTCCATGGCTTGGAGTGACCAGCCTGCTGTGTTCAAGACTGTATCGTGGCTTTTGAGGTGATTTGTATAGGCAGGCAACGTAACGGCTATGATATTGATGTTTTCCCTGTTTGCTGCTGGCCAATTATGTATATGTTCAACTGACGTTGAAACGTATTCTAGGTTCTCCCTCCGTAGAAAATGGTTTGAGGTACGATCGACGTCAAACATGTCAGGGCATGCTGCCGAAGCGTATAACAAACCACGAACCACAGGGGCCGTGTCTATATATGAGCCATTGGCAGATGAAGCATAAGCTAATAGCATTTGCATGGATGGTAGGTCTCGGGCTAAAGGACTTCTGACTGTGTTTAGGAGTGGTTGGGTTGCGGCTTTGTCTGTTGTAGATGTTAATGCCTTCATCTGTTCACAAACTGCTGATAGGGGGGGGGGAAGTGGGGCCAGCGCTCTGGAAACTTGTGTATCTGAGTGCGACAGTACGAGTTGGGATTTTGGATAGCTTGGAGCGTTCCGTGGGTTCTACGGGTGCGGCAGAAACAGTCGCCAAGGTGCTGCTATCTGTAGAGATAGTAGGGGAAGGGGGCAAGGATATGTTTTCAGCTACAACCTCAAAATCGGAGAGAATTGAAGCAGGGGCACCTATACTATCCGCTATACATTTTGCCTCTTGCATTCCCAAAACGGCGGACCTATATCTGGCTTGTTTGGGCGGTTGGTTGTAAACAACCCCATCTGTGCTGAGCCAAGATATTCCGGTCTCGAGCCTGTGGCGTTCTCTCGCGTTTAGGCATGTATCCATACGTAATATCTGAGCTAGTGCCCCGTCTGATAGAAGGGTGGTGTGGATCCGGGTTGGTGTTGTAGGTGAATTGGGCTGTACTGATTTGGGTGGCTCCCTTGTGAAGAAGGAAGTCAATACTACATGGTTTTGAAAATTCCAAGATGTGTAATGGTGTGGAAAGGATGTATCCCGGACCGCCACGTAATCACTGCCGGCTGGGTATTCCTTAAGCCCAGATAATGTGGTGCCCACGTATGGCAGTGGGGCAGCGAAGGTGTTTATCAGCAGCGCCTCGGTCGCACCATCTATACTTTTGACGTCGTGGTGTGACCGAGGTTCTGCATATTGTCCGGCCTCCATGTTTTAACAGCCTCCGTCTATTAACGCGTTGCAAAGCTTCTGCACTTCGGATCTGATTGGGTTTAAACGTAGGGTATATACAATATGGACTATACAGATGACGATTACTAGTAGCATCAACACAATGGCTATGTGTGGGAGGTATCTTCTGCGGGCACACCTGCGGCACTCAAATATTGGTTGAGAGTCCAAAGACTCAGGATCCATGTTGGTACTACGGGCGACAAATGCTGTTGTTCCTGTGAAATGTGAAGCTTTTGAATGGAGCAAAACTAACCATACACGAACTTGCTTTCAGTAGCTACCGTAAGCTCTTAGGCAATTCGAGAGAACAAAAAGTAACTATTTCACTTTCAGAAAGATGGTCACCCATATTTATTAAAAAAAAAAATTGAGTATAAATATATGTAAAATATTATTTCCGATAATGAAATCTTATAAATAGCTACTTTAAGAGCTTCACACTCAATGCCTGTATAGGCATACATATAAAATAATACAAATTTTGGCCAATATAAGTTAAATATTCGTATCTATATTTCTATTTTCTAAAATCACACGGCAATATTATTAATATTCAAATACTTTGTAAACAAATAAATTTCAATTTCCCATAAAAATGTTAACTCGGTATTACTTAAAGCGGCATTATTAACTAACGTTTTGCAAAATAAAAAAAAATACACAAAATTATTTGAATTCTTCTTCCATACAATTATTGAGCTCGATGATTACATGCCAAACGTGTTGCTTGGTCATCAATTATGACATGTACTTTGAACGCAGTGTTACGAAATTTAAACATATTACCCGAAATATTTCAGCTGATGGTTTATATCTTATTGACATCAAAATATAGTTTCATTATTTGGGGAAAACTGACAAACTTCTTCATATACAAAGCTGACTTATTCTACAAAATGGAAAAATTATGTTACTCTACACATTCTAAATCACAAAAATGAGAAAAAAAAATTATATATCAGACCAAATTAAATCTAGTACAATATAAGATTTACCTTTAGCATCAAACCTGATTATCGTGATTTGTATTAGAACTGAAAATATAAAAGCAAAATTAGACATTAATTAACGAATATATATATCATACAAAAAACATTTTTATTCTGTGCAATCAATCAGATAAATCAGAATCTATATCATGTAAAATATGCAAATAAAATAAACATTGTTTAACTAGTAAATTTTACGTTAGAATGTGAAATTGAATTTATGTAAGTGGAAGTTTTAAATACTTGTTATAATTATTGAAATATGATTTAATTGAGGTTACATCATGAAGTGGAAAATTCTATTATAAGATATTGTTTGTCATAGAATTAATCGTTTTTTTTATAATTTCGTTGTTATATAAAAACTATTATGTTTAAACACATTTTATATACTTAACTTATTGGTTTGTTTAAAAGGTTTAATTTGGTTACATTTTAACTAATAAAAATAATGATTTTACATAGTAGGAAAAAAAAACTTGTTATTTTTTTCCTTTTCAAGGGGGGAGGTGTAGTGTGTGTACCATGTATTCACACACGCTCGCCTCTTTACCACATATAATGTATTGTAACCAATTAATAAACGCTCAGAACTAAACTAATCTTTCATTACAAGAGACCGTTGCGTTTAACCCCTTTTCCGCCATTGCACATGGCGCAGTAAAGCAATATCACAGGGAAGTGCTTAGTAAACACACGACTTTTTATTGGTTTTTAGATTCGTAATCTGCTTTTAGATAAGTTGTAAACGTTAAAAATTGTATATTTATTTTTAAATTAAATTAGGAATAATTTCTTTCTTGGTCATTTCCGGTCACAAATCGGCATTGTCCTTTCCTATACGAAACAATTTTTTGTTAAGTTAAATATGCATTTTCGATCCTACGTCCACCTTTTTGAAAATCCGGACCACTGTGCGCCGTGTGTTTAGCGTTCATGTCGCCGGCTACTATGGTGGGGGTCTGGTCCGTAAATAATCTATCTAGGTCATGTTGATCGATTAAGTTACCTGGCGGTCTGTAGGCGGCGTAGATCTTCAACTCGACTCCGCCCGCCTCCAGTAGTACACCCGTGGTTCGCATTGACTCGAACTCAGCCCAGGGAAGCTCGCTGTGTACGACATCTCTTCGCACAAGTACCGCCGTGCCGCGATAAGCCCTGCCTTCGGAGGAGACTTCGTCCCTGCGGTAAGTGTGGTAGTTTGGGATGTTTAGTCTGGCGTTAGGTGTCAGGAGTGTCTCACCTAGCAAGATTATGCGTAGGTCCTGCGTCTGTGTTAGGAGGCGTAGTTCTTTAAGATGACTCCTTACGCGCCCTGGGTTCCAGTAGGCCATTCGTAATTGATGTTGTCTTGGGCGGCTCACTGTGTGACCCAGTTCATGGCCCCCATTATCGCGGCTCATGGGTCGCATCCCCGGGCAATGTTGTTCAGTACTCCCTGTAACAACTGCGTTATTATTTGGAGATATGGGACCGGAACGCTGCTGGGATGGGGTAGGGGTGGCTCCATTGGGGTTGGGGGCAAGGCGTCGATTGGGGTCTCGGCATCGGTGGGCCGCTGGGACGGCGTGGGGTGCGCTGAGGCAGTGGCTTGAAAGCCGAAAGTGGCTGGGGTGCAGGGGTCGGGTGATCCCGAACGAGTCGTGGCTCCGGGCGAGGGGCCCATGTACGTTGTTGGGGGTGGGGAGGGGAGGGGGGCACCTGGGGCATTGTAGCAGTGCTCCTTGTAGTCGAGGGATAGGGTGGGGGAGGTTGTGGTGCCCTCCCTTGGAGAAAACTCGCTTGAGGTGCGGGAGGAGGGATAGCGGTAGGGGCCGGCGTTGAGGTGGCCCGCGGGGTCGCGGAGGTCGCGGCTCTGCCGCGGCGGTGGCGTCTCGATGAGGTCGCCGCTCCTCTTGCGACGGGCGGGTTGGCAGGGGGCGCTAGGGTTGTGCCCTGCTGGATATCGCGCATGTCCGGGCTCCGGGCCGGCGAGCTGCACTCAGGAACGCCTAGCAGCGGCGATCGTTGGCTGTGTGTGCCGCGGAACAGTTGGCGCAGATGGGGGGGGGCGGCGCGGTCACGTGGACAGTCCGCAGCCGCGTGGGACCCCGCACATCGGACGCACATGATGGGGCGGTGGCAATTCACCGAGCTGTGTCCAAACGCCTGGCACCTGTGGCACTGAGAGGGGCCACTTCTGGGTTTCCAGGCTTCTATTACTACGCCCGGCATGCTTAATATCTCATCGATAGCAAATAGGCGAGTCTGTTCGTCTCGGTCTAGGTGAGACAACTGTGCAAAGAAAATGCAGCCTGGTCTGCCGCGCTTACCTCTCATACTTCGGACGAGGTTCACATTGAAGGCCATCTCCTCGAGGGCCTCCTTGATTTGCGCCGGCTCGGAGTCAGCGGGGATGCCACGAATTGCCACTTTCGTCGGCTTGTCTTCCTCCGGCGCGTAGCAGAACCAGGTGATCTGCGGGTTGGAGGCACTGGCTTCTATAAAGTAACGCTGGGTTAGGCGGAATTCTTCCTCCGACGTGGAGATGAAGCGCACTCCTTTGCCGAAGGGGCACGCATTTGGGGAGCGACCCAGCGCGCGCTTGAGCGCTAAAAGTAGCGTTGGCCAATTGGGCAGGCTTTCGACCACGATAGGTGGGTAGCCTCGTAGACGGGGTTGGGCTGGCTCCGTAGCTGCGCTAGGATGGGATGGCGCTGGCGGTGGAGTGGCTGATGCTTGGGCGTACGAGCGGGTTGTACCGGGGCTCGTCTCTAGTGAAGGCGTATTCCGTCGAGTCGTAGGATGGCGGGAGAGGACTAATAAGTCCTTTCATCCCGCCTAAGGCGTCATCGAAGGTGTCAGGTGATAGTGGGCGGGCGGCACTCAAGGCGCTCGCACCCGCAGGGGACGTAGATGTCGCTCGGCAGGGGCGCTTCTCATCGCCTCCGGGCAGACTGTCGTCGTCGAGTTGCGAGCGGCGACGAATTTCGGGTCCGCGGGTCCCTCTAGATGTGCTGGGGCGAGGTTGGTCATCAACCTGCCTTTCAGCGGACGTCAGGGCGCGGCTTGAAGAGGGCCCAGGGGGCGACATGTCGGCGAAGCTGGGCGAACTTGATCTCCGGGGGTCCGGGGATTTGGACGGGTGGGGATTATTAGTATTCATGGAATACTAATTAGCGGTAGGTGGGAGTGAAAAACAAAAAATGGAAGGGGGAATCAGTTGAGTGGTAGGGGCAGGTAGTGAGGTTGTGGTAGGAGGTGAAGGGAATGGCGTAACTCTGGGGAAGCACTGAAGATTTTACACACACGTAAAGACGCAGTGCTTCAACAAGCAACACAGGACGGTGCACACAACACTTATAGCGTCAATATCGCGAAAATAGTCACTATCTAAATTGCTTGTACGGCACTACACGCGCGGTGCGCACATTTGCCTAACATTACCCCTCTGCCAAATGCACAAGCATCGGATGCCTGTGCGTTATATAAAACTAGTTGAGCCGCCATTTTAAAACCACAATAATCAGAACGTCGAACCGTGCAGAGCTCCCACAAAAACGCCAGCCAGTGCTGTTTTCTACTGTAAAAAAAATTCGAAAGCATCTAATATGCAAAAAGAAGGGGTCACCTTTCATTTGTATATATATTTTTTAAGATTTGATTATTATTTACTTCGTAATTTCATGTTTTAGCAGACTACAATTTCAAATTTCGCGCTCAAATTTCGTTTGGTGACGTCACGGCCGCACTCCCCACGAGACTACCTAGGGTTGACCATTATCGCATTTTGATTAATTAAGACATAAACTAGAAAAAGTTTGTTGGTAATAAATAACTGTAATTTTATATTAATTAATTACCCATTAAAATCTCGTTTTAACAATGTACGTTGCGTGTTTATCTTTAGTTTAGTATTAAGTACATACCTATATTTTTGCGGCTGCTTAAAGCCTATTGTTTGCCACACAACATGGAAATATAAAATAATAAATTATAATAATAATTAAACTATTTGCCCTTTTATTCATGCTGGGCGGCGCTCATAAACATTAAGAGTACCTATGCTGTATATACTTACAGCGTCCTTGACTTCATAAAATAAGCACGGGTAAAAGAGTACCATTGCCTAACCAGCACACCCGATCATTTCTGAAAAACCAAATTTTTTTTTCGAGTCAAAGGGCAAATTGTTTTTTTTTTGTAATCAGCAACCCTGATTCATTTTTTACAATATTTATTTGCACAATAGTGATGTCAATTTCATCGATATTGTGATTTTATGATTGAGTAATGAATGAATCAATGAATGAAAGTAGCATACTAAAATTGAAAATATGTATTATGATTTAAGTCTATATCTCGCAGGGAAATTGTATTGTATCCGCAGTTTACATACGAAGTCATTAGTTGAATTTCGTCCTGCGATATAATTGCGAAATTCTCTGCTAAATCTATTTGCAGCACCGCTTTTTTCTTTTATTTTCTTTTATTTCTTTGAAGTGTTTGTTCTGAACTTTTTTCACAAACCAGTGAGTTTTTAACTTTTTTAGTTGGCCCTCAAATAATTTTATGAAATCAGCGACGGTGTCTGTCTCCAATTGAACTTGTAAACGACCCTCATGTTTTTTCCACTAGTTTTATGATATGATTGCGTCACGATCAAATGTCAGAGTTATTATATCAGTAACGTTATCAAACTGTGTCGATTTATTTGTCATACATACTTCATTTTCTATATTACAACAAACTTCTTCTAGAAGTTTTTGGTAAAAGGAGGGAATAAAGCAAATTTACGACTGGCTGTTTCAACTAAAAAGTTAAAGTTGGCATGGTACTCCACTTAGTGGTCGGACATGGCTTGGCCTTGCAACGTAAAATTTTGTCTTGCTAACTTTAAGCATCGAATATTCTTCTTTAAAAAATCTATAAAATTCGCCGATACTCATTACTAAATGTCTCTTTTGCTGCCTCTGACGTTCGCCTGTAGTGGGATCTTTCACCGAGTTATAATCTTTTATGCTGGTAAAACGCTTCTATCTGAGTTACGGCCTCTTTGGATAGACTAGCAGATGTTTTTTCCTTTGGATACAATAATCGCCTAGCACTTGTAGGAAAAACTTCAATGGTAATTTCTTTTAAAGCTGCCACTCTTTAAGATTGACTAGCAGGCAGCGCGCGTTTGATTTTGGTTACAGCTTGTTAAATGATCTTTTCGACTTACCGCCGGTTTCTATATTCAAAAAACTATCCGTTCTTGTTACGCATAGTAGTATATTATACGAAGCGTAAGCTTCAACCGTTCCTATAAAAAACGTCTCGTAGCGCAGCTTACCGTTGGCTTGCTACTAACGGATGGGAGGGCTACTAGTAAGAGGTGGTTAGCATATTGTACGGAGATGACAGTTTATGCCGTTCCTATAAATATTTTAACCGTCAGTCGCCTGTCAATATTACTATTCGTAATGTCATTCGGTTACCTGCCAATTTCAGTCGGTTAAAATGTATATTTCACTGTTTACGCTCTGCCTTCAAGAAATATGAAGAAATGACGAGTTGAGATAGTGATACAGAAGTGTTCGATATTATATCGGAAAACAGTGAAACAGATTTAGGAGAAGATAAAGTGTCTAAAGAAAGAGCGAATTATATAGCGACACCGGATTCGTACAAATTTCAAGTGAAATTTTGACCCGATAAAGAATCTGTTGAACAGTAACTACTTGAAATTTGTTCACACTTAGGAGTAACAGGAGCTAGGTTAGTATTTTGGAGGCCTTTGTATACTCTCAATATACCTAACCTTAAGACATAACCTTCATAACATAACTGTGAAAACCCTATGATCATGAATTTATTGATGAACTTGCAGGAATCATGGGGTATATCCACTACATCCGCTATTATTGACATTAAGGTTTTATGCTTTAAGAACAATGCTCATATCAGTAGCAGACTTTGTGGGATTGATCTCAGAATATTTTAATAAGTGAGTATTGCTTATACTCGTAATCATTGAATAATGAATCATAATCCAATTATGTACGAGCATACATGTACTATCCTGAGTCCTGTCCTCATGAGACCATTTACTTCTAGCCTACAGGTGCTCGAGGGGAAATATTCTTGTTGTCATGTCAGGGATGACCATTCGTCCCATCCGTTGCTTTTAAACATGTACTATCTGGGAAGCATTATGTCACTCCGGAAGATAGTGCTGGACGGGACCAATGGGATCATTTGTTTAAAGCAAATAATTATTTTTTTTCAGTTTACACCTACCTATGGACCCACCTAGATCCAGTTTGTTTGTCGCAGTTTGTGCCTTTTATATCAAGAGTAGGAGAAAAAATTGCCTGCATCAAAAAGGAATTAAAAAGTGGAAAAATAAATAATTCAATTACTTTTTAAACTGTTTTATTTTACAATAACTGTAAGGAGCTCACACTAAAATGGGTTAGTTTTTTGTTGCAATGTGGATCAATTTTGTTGTAATCAATGGATTGTTTTGTTTGAGATCCAAATGCAGGGCAACGTCATCCTTGCTTCTTTGATAAAGCCTTCTTTGTTTTCTGTAACAGAAATATATCTGAATGAAGATTTGCCAATTCAAAATTATTGCAATATTTTAAGTGGTAGACACGTTGGTAAAGTTTGTTAGATATACGAGTAGATCAAATAGGTAATATCTGATACTCACCGGCGTAATTTCTTTTTTGCAAAAGATGTAAGTAAAACACTATTGGAAACAGTATTATACTTTCCACTATAATATTTGTAATAATTATTAGAGAATAACAGTTATAGATGAAGAACCTGGGTTTTTATTTTGGAAAAAATGATGTATGTCAATCTAATAAAACCACAAACAAACGTCTGTTTGGTAAGAAAAAGGTTAAATAACACGCGGATTGTAAAATTATAATAATATTTTTACCATTGTAATTATTAACACAATAAATCTAAATTATGTGAATCTAATTCACTATGGTTTAAATTTTGTGCAATTTTGAAATTAAATTTTGCGTATAACTAAACGCACATCTGTGAGGGCTCGGTATTTGAACGATCTACGGATGCTCGTTGACAGCAGGCATAGAAAATGAATTGTGAAACGGTATTTACGACTCGTAGTCGGTAATAGAAAAACGGATAGTATCTTTTATACCATAACTATTAGTTGAATATAGGAACCGGCGGTTATAAGTTCAAATATATGATAACGTCGACTGGGTAGGCAAATGGAGTATTTCGTTCATCTTCTTTAATCTCAGTGCTCTCTGTTTTTCTCGATCACGTCTGCGCCGCTTCTCTATCTCTTCGGCATCCGTTGAAGCCTTCTTGGCATTTCTTTGCTTATCTTGTATCTATCTTCAGTTGGTGGTTCATTGGTGTTTCAGTCAAAATGGCCAAATGCAATATTTTAAGGTTTTATTTTAGTGGAAATCATAATAATCTAATTTTTTAAATAAAACTGAAGCAGTGTTTTACATTTTTTTTATATAATGTTTCCCCTAAAATCATTACATCGGCGATTTTTTGATACTGTCGTCATGCCTATTGTTATAAATAATGCAAGTTATCATTCAGTACAAATAAATAAACAACCGACACAAGTTAATCGTATCGCTGATATAAATGAATGGATGCGTGCGAATAATATTCACTATGATAATCTTTATTCACTACGATAAACTACGATAATAATTGCTTGCAGCAGTGCAACAAAATAAATCTGCGCCCATATATAAAATAGATGAAATATTAAACTTTTACCGAGCAAGACGGAATAATAGAGATGATGGAAGATCGCTTTATATAAAAAACCACTTTATCTTCATCTTCCTCTTCAGACGCTGAAGAGCAAGATATGCATGTGGTGTCTTTAAAATTATGTTAAAGTTCTTATTAAAGATTTAATCTATTTGTATCTATTCTAATCTAATAATAATATTCTAATCTATTCTATTCTATTATAACATAAAAAAGAAAGGATCTCACTGACAGTGTTGAAAAAAAAAGAAAGCCACAGTGTAGCGTAAATTAAGTGGTTAAAGAGTGTCGAATGTGCTTAAAATATGTTTAAGAACCTTGACAACAATAAGGCTTGTCACAACATGGTGGGCCAGATGGTGCTCACTCCTTCCATGTATCATACAAGTGGACACTTTTGTAAATAATGTACGGTGGTAAGACAACGTCATTTGCTGAACCACAAATCATAATTATTGTTTCATATTTAGAGAAGTTCATGGCTTTTTCTTGACTCCTCTTTTATATATTGCAATTTTCTTTCCAAGATCTTTACTCATATTGGATCCATCATAATTGATGATGTTCGCAGGGGAGAGATCTTTAATAACTTCTTCAGGGTTGTCGAAATATTCATCAAGCTATTTGCGAGACACTGCGACTCTTGCTCTTTTTATGTGTAAAGTTACTGTTTGCGAGTATTCAGTTTTATGTCTCTTAAGCAACGAATATGCCCAGTCGCCTCCTGGAAGATTGTTTTTGAACTTAGCTACTGACATGCGCAAATCTAAAAGTGTTAGAGGAACTCCCCACTCTGCACTTTTTACTGCCGATTTTAATATACTAATCGCTTCATTTTTCGAGAAAACAGGCTGAGCTCCAGGATTTTTACCAAATTTACCACGGTACTTGTTAAATACTGTTCCATACGGAATATTATAATGTTCTAATGCTCTCGATTTTCAGTCACTTCTGTTATTGCCCGATTTAAAATCTCTTCAGTGTAGTTCCGGTATTTACGGGAGCCTAACCGCTTTTTGTATGTTCTTGGCATAATTCTGAAACAAGAATAATAACACATTTATCAATGAAAATACAAAAAGTCTTCGACTGAACTGAATAAATTAAAAGAAGTAATTTAATGGAGTAACATTGATCAATGATCGAAGTAGTCCCTCATAGGTGATAAATGACACCTCGTGATTAGTATCCCACCAAAAAAAATTAACCGAATAGGTCATGATTTGAAAATAAATTTGGATGTTATGAGTCCATAAGTATGACTTCTGACTTGGCGCATTACATATAATTCGTATCTTTATGATACATACATACACAAGTTGTAATTAGGAAGTTATTTAAGCTATTAATTTTACACAAAACTACTACTTACATATTTTTAATATTTTTCCAACAGCCAGCAAACAATTAATGGAACTTAGCATACACTAGCAGCGACAATCAAAGCTACCAACCGCGAAAAAAAAAATTTACGACGGCACAAGGTTTTTATCAATTATTTTTTTATCAATTGGTATTAAATGCCAATGTCGAAACATGGCGTCTTTTTTTCGGGCGTCCATCGGCCAAACCTTTTTTTTTAAATACAAAATAGTATTATAAACCAAACTTACTACTGCAGCTATAACTCTAAACTCAGACCGAACTGAATTACGTTAGCTTGAAGTTGGCTGGTATTCATTAGCTTTATAGGTAGGCCATTTTTGTTTTATAAACATAAGCTGAGTAATTGTGTTTTAACCTATTATTATTAACCGGTCTCGAAGTCAGTAGGCGACGGTGGCGGCCTAAGGGCGTCCCCGCTAACTTCACAATTCTGTGGGAAACGAGTTTGGTACTATTTATTTTTTTATAGCTTTTATTTTTTACGCGACTCATAATGCGAAGCATTAGAGAGAGCTCTATTTTTCATTCAAATATAATTATTACCTACATATTACATTTTTTTATTAAACTCTAGCTAGCATACCAAATAATAATAAGCATTTTTTTTTCAAATTATAATGTATTGTTCAATTTGTAAATCTCTTCTACCTGGCTTTTGTCCGAGCAAAAGCATCAACTATGTCATCGTAATGAATTTCTTAAACTAGTTGAGCATCAATAGACAGTAATGCCAATGCATTAAGTCTATCTGGGCCCATACTTGCGCGTAAATAAGATTTAACCCTTTTCAAGATGGAAAAATATCTTTCTCCTGAACAATTGGAAGCGGGAATACTCAAAAAAATACGCAGAGTAATGTCTACATTCGGATAAACATCTCTATAATGTCGAGAATGCAATACATTGTATCTTTCTTGTGCGGATCGTACAATTTCTGTATTTGCTAGAGAATCTTTGAGCTGACGTTGTTTCATTCACCCGTGACTCATCTGTCTGAATTTTTCTGGTTTTCTTGCGACCTGTATCACAACGATAATTAATTTGAACTCCAGACAGTGTTTTTTTTATATTCAGAGTATTGTTTGTCCCTCATATCTTGAAAAAATAATGCCAAAAAACCATAAAATTTGTACCACAGATGATAAATCCGCATGATACTTGCAGCATTAACACGATCTAAAATAACATTCCAAACTATGACCAAAATTGCCGTTTCTAGATGCTGTAATTTTCGCCGCAATCCTGTAGCTTCAGATCGCGTAGTCGGTTTTTCATCACGATTTTGAGCAATAAAGTTCAGCGCATTAATTATTCCAGGCCACTCTTTTTGTAACGCATAACAAGCATCATGACGAGCAGACCAAAGAGTTTGAGAGAGACTCTTAAGTCTTAAACTTGTATGCTGCACTAAGATTTCCCAACGATGTGTTGATATAGTGAACAAATTATAAAGTGCTTGTAAAGTAGAAAAAAATCAACTGCTTCGGTTACAGATTCAGCTGCACAAGTTCCTACTAGATTTAACGAATGGGCAGAACAAGGAACACATTCTGCTAATGGATCAATCGTTTTGACTCTTGCTTGCGTTATCATAAGATTGACCACGACAGTTCATTATGTCCAAACCATTGTTTTCAAGAGATTTTAATAAAGCATCTTCAATATCTTTAGCCTCATGGCTAGTATTTCTTGAAAATTCTATTATAAAAATCAACAATTTCACCGTTATCACGTACATATCTAATAATTATCGTAAGCTGATCAACATGTGCAATGTCAGGAGTAGACTCCACCAATCACACCAAAAGGCTCTAAAGGCTCTCGTGTCCATAACATGCATGCATTACAACACAAACAAATAATGTAAGTTTTTATTTGTGCATATAAAGTATGAATGGTATCGTACGTTTTAATTCTACGTAATGAAAACAATTACGTACTTGTCTTCTCTGGGGTGATCCGCTCATCAAGCAATTTGTTACTTGTTGAGTTCACTTTTCTATTTTATGGTGCTTCTCACAAAGATTTTAATATAATTTTTAATATAATTTTGTAATGACTTGTGTCAGATTTGACAAATCTTAGCCACAGACTAATTAGAGAACAAGTAAAATGTTTTTAATTTAGTGGCCAGTAAAGGAAAAGGAGTTAGGTATGTTTAGTGAATTTCTGGTGATCTGGAAAAAATATTTATCTGTTAGATAAATTATTTTTTTAACGGTCCAGGGCAATGTGGTGACCTTGAATCTATGACACCGCATTCCACCTCTTTACGTATGTTTGCTTAATGGCAAGGAATGTCACCCTTTTAAATATAGAATATTCCAGAAGGCTAGAAAACATAAGAGAATCACCAGTAGTGTCCGAGAGTGTAATCGGGGTTGTATTATATTAAAGAGTTCAATAATATAATAATTCATAAAATACCAGGGTTTGAATATAACGTCCCAAGTTCCTAAAGATTCCTAAAGATCTTTTACTTGCGTCGGCATTGTTGTTTTGGCCAGCCTTACCTTCAGCCAAGGCTTCACAAGTTGAAAATGGAGTTGTTTCATAAATTCCCTTCTTGGAATCACTTTTCGCCCTGCTGTCAATAAATTGTGAGACTGGATAATGTAGCTATTGATTGATGCAATGTTGATCATTCCATAAAAGACACACATCGGCCATCTGTTAGTTTTTCGGCTACTGGACATATTAGAACACATCTGGTCAAAAGTATCTAAACCTCCTTTAGTTGAGTTATAGAACTCAATCATGTGTGGTTTTTTAGACGATGTGTTGACGGTGCCCTCCTCATCGCAAGACGATAACAAATATACAAGTTTTGATGGCTTCGGTTCAAAAGACAGTAAAGTTAATGGTCCATCGTAACAGAATATTGAAGTGTTAACTTGTCTGGTTCTGCTATTTTTCAATTCCTCTGGAATCTCTCTTTTGTTCCCTCGAAGCGTGCCAACAATTGTTATTTTATATGGCTCAAGTAGCAGGCTTTTGGCCAGAGGAATTGAAGTGAACCAGTTGTCGGTTGTCACATTCCTGTTTGTACCATGAATTGAACGCGTCAATTCTTTCACGAAATATTCACCTAAAGGTAAACCTACAGTATCAGTGTCCTTTCTCAAATATGGTATTGCATCAATCAAGTAGTAAGTGCCACTGTCACACATCATTTCGATTTTTATTCCGTATTTTGCGGGTTTATTCGGTATGTACATACGAAATTTGCATCTGTCTCGAAAACCCAGTAACTGCTCATCAGTTGTTACGTTAGTCCCTGGAATATAATTGTTGCGACATTGTGTCATAAGCATGTCCCAAATAATTCCAATAGGTGTAAAAATGTCGCTCTGGGATCTTTGCAGGCGCAGATCTCTGTCATCAAAACGTAAACATCTGACAAGAAAATCAAATCTTTTGCGGCTCATAGCCGCAACATATCCAGAACCACAATAATTATTATTGAATAACTCGTCTGAAGTTAAGTGGTTATCCTTTAGAGCAGCACTCATAATCAGAACCCCCACTAGTATTACTTTGAGTTGGGGTCACAGTCTGATACAAACATCTTTTCACATCTATTTCGACATTGGTCCATTTGACAATTTCCTCAAAAATCTCTGTTGTAAAAAACATTCCAAAACAAGATACTTCACCCGTTAATCCTCTACATGAACGGCTGGGGCCTCTTGAAGTACGCACGATGTTCATCGCTGAGGTTCTAGTTGAAGAGTTCCCTTTATTCGTAGCCCAAACGTACTGATTTTTACCTCGTACGTTCCTTTGAGGCAGTTGTATGATACTGCTTCGTGAAGATCCTAAATGAGAAGTATTCGAGGTACTAGGCACAGCACTTTCTACGTCCAGAGATATGTTAGGCGGTGGACTTCCTGTTCGTTCTTCGGAATCTGACGGTTCATAATTTTCGTCACTTTGGACATCATCTTCCAGCATTATATCTTCGGTTTCACTGGCAGAACCATTATCCAGGTCATTGTCACTAAGCTCTTGGTTTAGCAGACTGACTATCATATCTTCGTTCAAAGAAGACATTCCATTACTGAGAAATAATGTTTGTGTTTAGTATGGGCATTGAATTATTTCAAACATTATCTTTGGGGATTGAAGTTCCAAGTGGTAACGGATCACAAGGCACTGTGTTGGCTGAAAGAGAGAAGAGATATGTCAGGAAGGTTGGCGAGATGGGCGCTGGCGATACAGGCACAAGATTTTGATATTGTGCATTGTTCAGGAAGGCAGAATGTCATTGCGGACTATTTAAGTAGGTATCCTCTATGTGATAATGAGGATGAAGGGGAAAAAGTGATGGAAGATGGTCTCACCTTTACGCAATAGAGGCAACACAGATGGCCGAAGCACAAGAAGGTGATGAGTTTTGCCGCCGTCAGAGACAAGCTGTAAGGGCCAGCCGCAATAATAGATATAAGGGTTATTTTATGTCAAATAATATGTTATATAAACGTGTAAATACGAATGGTGTAAATAAAGAATTAGTTGTGTTGCCAACATTATTATTTAATGAAGTAATGGTTGAAATACATGATGATGCATATACTGGTGGTCACTTTGGTTTGATGAAAGCTAGGGAACCAGTAATGGTTTCTGATGTGAACTTAAACCACAATATGCAGACATTAAATTTAGTACAAAGACAATATAGGCATGGAATTTGTATAGATAAAGTGAGACTTAATTTATATAAAGCGCGTTTGAAACAAAACATATATATGATTTAAAGGCATGTCCCGTGATTTATAATCGAGGAGAATTAGTATTATTACATTGTCCGAAAAGATTTACTGGAGTTAGCAATAAATTAAGTTGCCAATACAAAGGTCCTTATAAAATTGTGCGATGCTTTGATAATAACAATTATATGATAAAAAAGCGGAGTACTTCTCAAAAACTATTAGTTCATGTGAATAGATTAAAACTGTTTAGATTAAGATAAGTATATTTTAAAATAAACATATTGAATGGACCATTCGTAAAATTAAAATTTATAGAAGTTAGGATTAGATTTAGATTAGAATTAGATGTTATAAAGAAAAGTTTTGTTTTGTAATATATATTTTATTATGATTACTTATATGAATTTACTCACTTGTCTATAAAAGGAAAACTATGTTATGCTCAGTTATTTTAATTGATGGTTAATCTCTCAATAAGATTTGATAATCTTGATAGTGTTGGGAATTCCTGTTTTTGTAAACTTGTATTATAGTTGTAATTGTTCTGTACTGATGCTTTGTAACTATGCTGATTACTCATTCAACTAAGACTGGAGGTGATCACTGAAGAGAGTAGACAAACGGACTATTCATACTGGCACAAATCATGAACACTGAAAAAAGAAAAACGTTTTAGCTGGGGTCTTTCTTATGAAAATAAATGTTATTATAATATGATAGGAGATAGGCTTGTGAGTTGGTCATTTCGTAGGAAAACTATGTAGTGGTACCAGGTCCAGTTATCCCATAAGGAATGGATGTCAGATTTTGGTGTCTGACAGGTATCATGCTGGTTTAGTTGGGAAGAATATAGGTGGGTTAGGTGAGGTAGGCATAATTTAAATGATGACTTGATGGTAAAGTTTTAAATAATTTGCAGTTTTACTGTCAGTTTTCTTTGTGGAATTTAAAGGCTCTCGTGTCCATAACATGCATTATAACACAAACAAATAATGTAAGTTTTTATTTGTGCATATAAAGTATGAATGGTATCGTACGTTTTAATTCTACGTAATGAAAACAATTACGTACTTGTCTTTGAGGCGATCCGCTCATCAAGCAATTTGTTACTTGTTGAGTTCACTTTTCTTTTTTTGGTGCTTCTCACAAAGATTTTAACATAATGTTCAATATATTTTTGTAATGACTTGTGTCAGATTCGACAAATCTTAGACCACAGACTAATTCGACAACAAGTAAAATGTTTTTAATTTTGTGGCCAGTAAAGGAAAAGGAGTTAGGTATAATACAGCCCGAGTCTTAAATGATGAATTTTAAATATAATGTTAAAGGGCATATAATAATTCGCAAATACACATGACGTGTATTTTCTTTTTATCTGGGTTTTTGAAAGTATGGGGTTTTTCCAACCATAATCTTTTTCATGGATCAGGTTGTAAGAGCCAGTCTATACTCTGATTTTTAATTTGATGGACTAAAGTGACAGCCGCCGGCGCACTATTTTTTTTTTAATGTTGCCTACTGAAGAACATAGTGTTGAGACGCGAGTAATTTTACTGATTGATTTGAATTATCGTGTCATGTACATGATTGTTAATAGGTATAATAAAATGTTTTTGTTGTATTTTCCTTGTGCTCTTATTTTTAATACAAATTTAGTAGGTAAGTTTTCTTTTCGTTGTATTGTTTTTATTTGAAAATGTCGTTAAGTAGTAATGAATTTATTAATTTTTATTTATTTTCTCACATATATCTTATAAAACGTCGTATGACATACGCGCTTTGATAATTACAGCCTCTGCTTTCTTGTAGCCCTCGCTTACGATTGGTGCCAGTAAT
The DNA here is from genome assembly GCA_927399485.1 of Calamotropha paludella. Taxonomy (NCBI): domain Eukaryota; kingdom Metazoa; phylum Arthropoda; class Insecta; order Lepidoptera; family Crambidae; genus Calamotropha; species Calamotropha paludella. Next base: position 5,375,376 of record OV656822.1, read on the forward strand.
ATCATAAGGACGACAACTAGGGTTAGAATTTCAAATTCGATAGTTTCAGTTTGTACTCTATGGTGCGGTAAAGTGGGTGGGTATGCTATATTATGTTACCCACTGTACCGCCTATTTCCAAAAGTTTTTTTTTAATTCAATGAGTAAAAGGAAAAATAAATAAAAGCCGAACTTCTTAATCACTATTTATTTCTGAAGAATTACTGTTGCTTTCACTGTTGTCCGAATATGATACATTTATTATAAATCTTTCTGTTACATCATCAATGAGATGATCGAGTTGCATCATTTAACTCTCTTCTTTTATTACATGATTGACACAGCTCGACCACCTTTGCGGTGTCACCAAATCTAACCCGTCACTAAGCAGTTCTTTAATTTCGGCCATTTTATAACTTTTATTATGTCTTGCGACGTGCCCTTTTACCTGTGCCCATACTAATTCTATTGGATTTAACTCGCAGTGGTAAGGGGGCAGTCTCAAAACGGTGACACCGTACTCGGCAGCGAGCTCATCAACTAATTTTTTTTGAATAATTTTCTTTTATTTTATTAACGATTTCCATTAATTCTGCTTTTATCATTGTTTCTTCGAAATTTAAATTCCTTGAATTCAGCCACTCTTGTATTTGCCTTTTACGCCACGCAATAGTAGGGGTTTTTTCTGCCTTACGGGAGTGGTAAGAGGCATTATCTAACACCAAAATGGAATCCTTTTTCAATTTCGGCAAAATTCCTCTTAACCACACCTCAAAATGTTCTGCATTCATTTCGTGATGGTAGTCACTAGAGTCTGTCTTTGATTCAAACATCAACAGACCCCCATCTAAAAAGCCTTCCTCGCTTCCAATGTGACTAATAATAAGACGTCTTCCTTTTCCAGTAGGAGCTTAATTTAGGACCTGTTGTTAGGCCTTCGAGGAAGGCTTGTCACGATGTATTAATATTTAAATCGACCCAAGACTTTTGTATAGTGTGTTCTGTAAAATAAAAAAATATAAAAACATATTATATATTCATTCTTCTTAAACTTAGAATTCCATGGATATACACATACAGTTAAAAAAAGAACTTGATTTCGTAACGAAAGTAATATATTTTACTAAAGTGAAAATATGGAAAATTTACCTTCGTTCAGCCAAGTCTCATCTTGGTAATAAATAAATTTTCCTTGTCTGCGATACTCTTTTATTGCCATCAAATATCTCTTGCGCCACAAAATTATGTCCTGCCTGTCGATTAAGGTGCTACGTCGTTTGGGACTTGTATATTTAAAATTTAAATGTCTGAAAACTTTTCTCATTATTGTTTTTGAAATATTGGGAAGATCAGGATCTTCATTCACAGCGTCTGTGATCTAAAAGCAAGAAAACATAAGCAGTTGAACACGAATATTTGTCGACGAGTGGTGATTGTTTATATATTTATTTATGTTTATTTATAAAATACGTATATTTATTACGCATATTAAAACATTCTCCTTTATATCTTTAAGAACATTAAAAAAAGTGGTAAATCCGATTCCCAAGATAGTTGCTGTTGTCTGAGCACAGTGGTGCTTATTAGGTTTTACACATAATTGCGTATCCAATTTCTTTTGCTCTTCGTTGAATATGTATTTAAATACACTTTGTACCATTGTCTTCTCTGTGACACTAGGATGAGCAGGCCGTCTTCTTTTTCTCGGAGACATAACTGCACCCGAGGTACTCGGTTGAGCGTCTGCCATGTCGTTTTACAAAAAACAACAAACGGGAACAACAACACTCAAAAGCAACGTAACAAATAAAGATATAACAAAAACATAACAGCAATAACACAACAAGAACGGAGGTTATGAGCACAAGGAACATCCGTACAACCAGTCGCGAGCGAAGAAGGGAGACGAATTACGCGATCTTTGACATGTCTGCATGTCTGTTAAGCACAAAATGGCGAATGCTCTTTTTATAAGGCTTCAGTCCGAAAATATTTTAAGTACCATGACGCATGTAGAATTTATAGGAAAACCACTTTATTATAAAAATGATTTAAGCTGGGATGGGGTCACTGCATCATTTGATTAATTTTCTATCAAAAGTATGTAGGTACATACATATTTTAACAGACAAAACCGATTAAAACAATATTAAATTAATTTAAACCAATTCAGTTTGTGTAAATGATTTTTCTTAAATGAATAATCGAAAGATAACCGGGTTTTATTTATGTGATCTAATTAAGTAGTTTTTAATCAAAATAACACAGTACGAGTGTTTTGCATTTAACAGTGTGCTAAATTGAACATATAATTTATTTTCAATTGGATAAGGGAACAACACTATTTTTCATTTTTCGTTATCTGGTATCATTACTAATGTCACTTTAGTCCATCTAATTAAAAATCAGAGTATAGTAGCAAAGACCGTCATGTCAATTGTTAAAGGAGAATGGCAGGGTACTATGGAAATATTGTACAGGTACACAACTTTCATGTTTGGCAATGAGATTTATACATTTGGTAAATAATATTATTGTTAATTATTACATAAATTAACAGAATTTTAAATGTTGAGGTTTAAAAGTTATAATTGTATTACCAATCATGTTTTGAGGTTGATTTTCTCCATATTTGACAGTTGACTGACAGTGACAGTTGACTGACAGTGACAGTTGACTGACAGTGACAATTGACTGACAGTGACAGTTGAGTGATTGTGACAGCTTATTATACAAATTTTACTTCCGTTAGTTCGAATTCGTACTGCAGATAAAGTGTCTCACAGCCAGTTGTATTCAGTTGTAGAATGGCCACCATTTACAGATTGTTTCTATAATCCGCACGGGTTATAGTTTTTAATAAAGCGAATTACTTAATTGCATTTTAATAATGTATGGTCTCTCTACGTCGTCGTATTTTCTTTCTAGACTTGAAATAGGTACCTATCTGGAACTTCATGGTGTTTAGATACAAATCAAATAGATAACATGACATGATGCATGAGATATGCCACTCGTAATTCTTATTTAATAGATACATTAGACTACTTATCGCTTGTGTAAGAAATTGAAATCTCTTTCTATCTTCTCCTAACCTAATCTAATACGGCTCATATTGTATACCGTACAATATAGTACGGTATACAATTAGTATTTTAGTACATACAAACACGATTAATGAATTGGACACATCATAGAAAATGTGTCTACTTATATCAGGTGTCGTTTGTAGAAATAAACAATCGTTTGATTTGGTAATGAATATATTTTTAAAATAATATTGACAAACTTAAGGCACTCCTAAAATAACTTCATCTAAGAAGGGAGCAGGTCTAGTCATGCCTTCGTGACGAGAATACCCTAAGTACCAGATAATACTCATTACGTGCGAGCAGCACCCAACAGTTCGTAGCCCCACAATGCAGTTGCAACAGTAACTTAATATTGCTTCACGTCCGTTTACATCCCTTTCTATAGTTATGAAGACGAAATATGTCTTAGCTGAAGAATGCCGAGACTTTATTTTTGCTCGGACCAACATAGGATTCACACCCTCTAGTCCAGTTATTTGTTCCCGGCATATTTCTAATGTATATACTCCATGAAACCGAAAATGCTCACCCACATATGATCTCGCCTGTCTTATTTGGTATGTACCACATGCAAATTACACTAAATCCTGCATGGACAGCCTTGGAAATGGCATGGTTGTACCGTCAATCGGTATAAAAAAAGAACTACGCCTATTCAAATTCAATTGCGCTACTAAATCTGCAATGGTGTTTTGCAAGAACAGTCGTTCATTAATAATATTGAGATACTGGTCTGCGTTCTCCGAGTCTGTATATTGAGTACAGAAAGCATTCAAAAGTGCAGCTGCGATTTTAAAATCGTCCATTAAGTGACGACATGCACGGTTAAAATATTCATGCCGAAATATTTTAAAATCGCGTTTGAAACGACCATTTACAGCTTCTATAACCCATCTATTAATAGTAACACAACGCGATCTTTTAGCTTGTAGGGTCGTAAGCTGTGAATGGCCTTCATCTTTAGATTCTGGCATAAAACCCAAATAACCTTTGTCATGGAGGCTATCCATGCAGTCACGAAAACCTCGATCTAAAATGAATACGTAATTTTCTCTGTAAAAATCGTTAAATCCTATCTCATTTAATAATTCCCGCATTATTGTGGCGTCGTTGGTTGTGGCACTATATGGTCCCCTGTTGTATGATACTGGCATATAGGTAGTCATACTATGCTAGATATAATCAAAGCTACTTGGTTTTAAATGTATGTACAGTGGTGCCTCACACAACGAACTTAATTCGTTCCAGGAGCAAGTTTGAAACGCGTTTTCCCATAACAATACATGTTAAAAAAAATAATTCGTTCTGTAGCATAAAATATGGTAAGATGACATAAAAAAAGATAATTTTTTTGTTATTATTTTTATTTAGATACATCTAAAAACATAATGAAAAAAACACACATTTTTTAATTTTAAGAAATAATCGAATCTTGCACATCTTCATCCATTTTCCGCTTTTTGGCCGATGGTGCAGTGAAAAACCTGTCCAAAGTCGTTTGTTTCTCTCTTTTCTTCAACATCTGCCGGAAATAACGGACAAGAGTATCGGAGTACAGGTCGTTGATCCTGTTTGCTTCAGCGGAATCCGGATAGTGGGCATTGGTAAACTCCTGAACTGCTTTCCATTTGACCAGGATGTTCTTGATGTCAGCAGTTGGAATTGGTTGATTGTTTGATTGTTGCTCCTCGTTATCAGATGACGCTTCCCTTTGAGCATTGTCCTGTTGTTGGGCCAGAAGTGTTTGGAGCTCTTCAGTTGTCAGCTCTTCTTTGTGTTCCTCAATAAGCTCCTCTACATCCTCTTCCTCTACCTCTAATTCCAACCTTTGGGCCACTGTGATGATGTCCTTCACCACTTCTGTGTCATCAACTACTGCTTCTTCCTGAATCCACGAAGGCACAAGCATCTTCCAAGCAGAAATGAGGGTCCTTTGTGACACTTCTTCCCAGGCCTTCTGTATAAGTCGTATTGCCAAAAGGATATCAAATTTCTCCTTCCAAAACATTCGGATAGTCATATTGTCTCCACCAAACTCGCATTCTTCAAACACCTTATTAAAGAGGGCTCTAGTGTAGAGTTTTTTAAAGTTCGCAATAACTTGCTGATCCATTGGCTGGAGAATGGATGTGGTGTTTGGTGGCAAATACTCCACCTTGATAAAAGGATAATTTTCCTGCAATATTTCTTCTAGGTCTTTTGGGTGAGAAGGGGCATTGTCAAGTATCAGAAGGGCTTTGAGCGGCAGTTCTTTTTCCAACAAGAATTTCTTCACGGCAGGAGCAAAGGTTTCCAGAATCCATTCGTTGAAGATAACTTGGGTCACCCAGGCTTTTTGATTGGACTTCCAATGGACGGGCAATTTGGACTTAATAACGTTATTTTTCTTAAAAATTCTTGGATTTTCAGAGTGATAAACCAATAGAGGTTTGATCTTGAGGTCTCCGCTGGCATTAGACGAAATCATAAGGGTAAGTCTGTCCTTCATGGCTTTGTGTCCTGGCAATTTCTTCTCTTCTTTTGTAATGAAGGTTCTGCTCGGCATTCTTTTCCAGAAAAGACCCGTTTCATCGGCATTGAACACTTGTTGTGGGCAGTATCCTTCATCCATAATAAATTTTTGAAAATTAATAGAGAACTTTTCTGCTTCTTTTTTATCAGCACTGCCAGCCTCACCATGCATATTAACGCTGTGGATTCCATACCTTTTCTTAAATCTAAAAAACCACCCCCTGCTGGCTTTGAAATCTTCTTTATTATCTTGATTGCTGCTACTTCCAGGGATGTTTTTCTTTAGATCTTCATAAATTATCTTGGCTTTGTGACAGATAATATCTTGGGTTGTTACGTCACCTTTCACCTGCCTGTCCTTAATCCAAATCGCTAATAGCCTCTCCATTTCCTCGTGGATTGAAGATCTATGTTTTTCATTAAATAGTTTTGATACTCCTTTGGCTACTTTGGCTGATTTTATTGCATCCTTGTTTGTCAAAATGGTGAAAATGGTGGTCTTGTTGAGGCCAAACTCTTTGACGAGGTCACACTGTTTTACCCCATATTCACTCCTTCTAATTATTTCCTGTTTCATTTCAAGAGAAATCACCTTCCTGCTTTTTTTAGAACCCATCATATAAAAAAAATGTTGAGTTTATCTTAAAAGGACGACTGCCGTGATACGTGTGCGATTTAATTCGTAATGAAGAACGATTGCTGCGATACGTGCGTAAGTTAAGCGTACTACGCAGTGACTAACGAGTCTAACGACTGCCTGCGCGGGAGGATGCAATTAATCGGCAGTGATCGTAGAAGATCGGGCGACTTCGTTGTAATGATGAACGATTGCTGCGACACGTGCGTAAGTTAAGCGTACTGCTCAGTGACTAACGACTGCCTGCGCGGAAGGATGCAATAAATCGGCAGTGATCGTGTGAAGTGGTCGACTTCGTTGTGTGAAGCGAAGTTCGTTGTGTGAAGCGAAGTTCGTTGTATGAATCGTGAAATGAACGAAAAGGAAGTTCGTTGTGTGCAGCGTTCGCTGTGCGAGGCGTTCGTTATGCGAGGCACCACTGTATATGTATTCTTTTGGATGGCATATATTGTCATCTGTCATGTCTGTTTTTTATCTTCAAATAATATAAAACTATGACATGAACAATTCTTTTATTAGTAATTTTACAACACGTTATCAGCACGAAGAAAATAAAAAACAATTTATTGTGAAGCTGTGATCACAAAGGTACGAAGTGATATTTTCAATTTAAAAAAATGGGAAGTCACAGAGATGTTGCAACTTCAAATAGTGGTATGATGAATTTGTTTGGTTGTTCTTTATCGAGAAGGGAACAATATTCGGAATGGAAGTTTAAGCTGCGAATGTACCTAATCCATGAAAATCTATGGGAGACAATAATAGGTTACCCTGAAGGCAGTAAAATATCAGTTGCTGTTAAAGAGCGCAATGATCAACTGGCCTTGTCTAAGATTTGTTTGACTGTGGATGGATCAGCTATTGTTCATGTGCGGAACTGTAAGAATGCCAAAGAGGCTTGGGATGCCCTTTCTGCGGCCTATGAAGATAAAAGTATGTGCAGACGTCTCTCGTTGGAACGCAAACTATATAGACTGAGTCTTCAAGATTTTAATAGTATGGAGTGTTATATAAATGCGGTCGACGGCACAGGAGCTATGTGACATTGGAAAGTCGACCGACGATGCGACACTGGCAGCAATTTTATTGGGTGGCCTTACACCAAAATTTGATCCTCTAGTGATGGCTCTAGAGAACTCAAACGTCTCTATTACCACCGAAATGATCAAATGCAAGTTGCTTTTATATCAAGAAGACCAAGTTCATTCTGGGCAAAGTAAGACGATGGCTTTAGAAACCACTGAAATAATCAGAAAGAAGCCTATTATATGTTACAGATGTAAGAAACCGGGCCATAAAAGTCCCGATTGTCCATTGAAGCGAAATAAGCATAAAACAACTAAGTATAATAATCAGACAGAAAGTTTGCTGGGGGCATGTAATCTAACAGACTGTGATAATCATGGAGAAAAATGGATTATTGACTCTGGTGCTTCCATGCACATGACTTCCAGATCTGATTGGATGGAAAATTTTAAATTTTCGGACTATGGGCAAGTAACCATTGCAGATGGTAAGAAATTGGACTGTACAGGCAAGGGTAATATTCATATTTCTAGCGACTATAATTGTAAGACTTCTGACTTTCGAATTAAGTATATTTCTGATGTGGTTTATGTTTCAGATTTAAAATCTAATTTAATATCAATAAAACAGTGTGTAGATAAGGGTTTTGTTATAGTTTTTGATAAAAATGGTTGTAATTTTTATTTGTTAAATAGTTTTTCTTGTACTGGAGATATCGTTATGCGTGGTTCTTCTACTAGTGGTGGACTGTACACTTTAAATTGTACCGTAAATCCTTCACGCGAATTAACAGCTTACGATGTCAACTCTGATCCTTCTAGGTTTCTGCTGTGGCACAGACGTCTAGGGCATTTGTGCCGTATCGGAATGGATTTTCTTAAAAAATCTGGTTCAGAAGGAATCGACTATCAAGTTGAGGATTCAAGACCATGCTTAGCTTGTGTGGAAGGCAAACAAGCTAGAAAACAGAGATCGAAACAAAAGTGCAAGAAGAACACAACCCTTCTCGAGCTAATTCACACGGATGTTTGTGGTCCTATGTCGGAAATGTCATTTCAAGGTAATAAATATGCATTGTTTTTTATTGATGATTTTACTAGAATGACATTTGTGTATTTTTTGAGTTCCAAGACTCAAGTTCAGCAAAAGTTTTGCGAATTTCAATGTATGGTGGAACGTATTACTAATACAAAAATAAAATTTTTAAGGAGCGATTGTGGTACTGAATATGTCAATTCAGATTTTCTGTTGGTATTCAACACCAGACAACGGCTACTTATAATCCAGAATCAAATGGATTGAGCGAAAGAACAATACGTTCTATCACAGAAAAGGCGCGCACTATGCTTTCGGATAGTTGTCTACCAAAAGCATATTGGGAAGATGCAATGAGGTCAGCGGTCTACCTTAAAAACAGATCTCCTCATAAAGCATTGGCAAATGGCATCACTCCTTTTCAAAAATTTTTTGACAGAAAACCAATATATTCTCATTTACGTATATTTGGTTGCCGTGCATGTGCAACATGCACCATAGTGCATGTTCCTAAGGCACATAGAACAAAGTTTGACAAGAAGTCAAAGGAATACTTTTTTGTGGGATATAGTGATGATCCAAATACACTCGCGAGCAACCAAATCGACTCAAGCCCTAACTCTGAGTATAGACTCTGTTTTCAAGAAAGTTATAGGAGATATTTTTAAAAACTATATATCATCTGAAAGCTCCAAACTGCAGCTTTAATAAGATATCACCATTATCAATATCCGTTCATTATCTTTGTAATTAATGATATCTAAACATAAATACAGGAAAAACAGGAATTTGTGAGAAGATGTTGTGGTTGGGTATTTTAGAAATAAAAGAAAATTGATTAAGAAAATACATAACAATTTAATAAATCAATACTTGGTATTCCCCCCCCTAGCCCTAATCACCGCTTGAAGTCGATTCTTCATTGATCTGATCAACTTTTTGACGTTCTCTTGAGGTATGTTAACCCACTCTTCCAACAATGCTGCCTTCAACTCTTCCACCGTCGAAGGGGCTTGATTTCTGGCTCGTACTCTTCGTTTTAACTGGTCCCATAAATGCTCGATCGGATTCAAGTCTGGACTGAGCGCAGGCCAGTCCATTGTACGCATCTGGACTTTATCCAAAAACTGCTGGGTAATGCGCGCTGTATGACAACGAGCATTGTCGTGCATTAAGACGAAGTCCTCGCCGACAAATCCTTCATAGGGAACAACGTGTTCCAGGAGAATATCGGTGATGTACCGATCAGCTGTAAGCCCGCCTCCTCGGCCTCCACCAGACACGAAAACGAGCTCCGTCTTTCCCTCTAAAGAGATGCCGGCCCACATCATACAGGAACCACCGCCATATGCTACTGTTTCAGCGAAACAGCATTGGGCAAATCGTTCGCCCGGACGCCTGTAGACTCGGCCTCTTCTGTCATTGCCATGCAGACACATTCTGCACTCGTCAGTAAAGAGAACCGACTGCCATTGGGCAATGGTCCAATTGACATGCTCTCGAGCAAACTGAAGACGCGCTTGTCGGTGGGCTGCAGTCAATTTGGGCCCCGTCGCAGCCCTTTTTGGAGTGAGATTGGCTGCTCTCAGTCGTCTTCTTATTGTCCACTCGCTTACAGCTACACCACGAACGTGCCTGAGTTCTTGTTGAACATCAACACTCGTCAGATGCCGATTGCGCAGCGATGTTGAGACAATGAAACGGTCGTCTCTGTCAGAAGTACACCGGTGGCGGCTGGTTCTTGGTCTTCGATTGAAGGCACCGGTCTCTCGAAATCGTCTGTAGACCCGGGACACAGCAGACTGGCTCAAGCGAAGCTGGGCAGCGACTACTCGCTGGCTAAGTCCTTGTTCCAACAAGGCAACAACTTGAGCGGCTTCTTCAGGTGTGGTATCCATGGTAACGTGGAAAAAATGATTGCAATTCTCGGAGATGTGTACATGTCAACTTGTGATAAGGGACTGATAAGGTGTGCCGGTTGCGAGAGCTTTTATAGGGGTGGCAGTTAGCGCAAGTCGCGGATAGCGTAATGAGCAAAACGACTCATAGTGCTATTGATGTAAAAATGAATGCGTTAGATTTAAAAAAAAAAAACAATATTAGTGTTTTATGAAAGCTTGTATATTGAGCTTTCTAATGACAGTCTTTTTTTATAAATACCTTGTATACTTTACGTAAAAACAAAGTTTGTAAGCAGAATGAGGGCTTGAGTCGATTTGGTTGCTCGCGAGTGTACATATTTCTTTCGCGATGCTGAATGTCCAAGACGTGAAATTAAAGCTAGGGATGTCATTTTCTTTGAAGACAAATTTTCAGATGTAATCGGCACAAAATATTCAGAAAATTCAGAAAGTACTCTGAATAATATTTGTCCATTTATTATATCTAATGATGCACTTCAACCTAGGGATGATTTATATAAGAACCCTATTCCTAGCACCAGTCGTCAAAATGACAACTCTCAAAAAGAGATAGCAGAAGAGGTGTTATCTGTTGAAACAGATGTTGTTTCAAATGAACCACAAGGTGTTACAATCAAAGAAAATATTCCTTTGTTGTCTCCTATTCAAATGGACACTGAACAAACGGAATCGCGGTATCCATTAAGAAATCGTATGAATAGAAATGTCGATAAAGATTTTAATTCCTGTATGTGTCTTCTATCTAATACAGATGAGGATGAACCATATTCATACGAAGATGCTATCAATTCTACTGATAAAGATTTTTGGCAAGAGTCTATGGAGAATGAATATCGATCTTTGATGAACAAAAATACTTGGGATTTAGTGGATAGACCAAATAAGAAGGTAATTCCTTGTAAATGGGTATTTAGACTGAAGAGAAACAACAAGGGAGATGTTATAAAATACAAAGCAAGACTAGTTGCGAAGGGCTACAACCAAGTTGAAGGTATAGACTATCATGAGACCTTCTCTCCCGTTGTAAGAAATTCTTCGCTGCGTACATTGTTTGCTTTGGCGGCCGAACTTAATCTAAAGATGAGACACTTAGATGTGGATACGGCCTTCCTCAACGGTGATTTAGAGGAAGAAGTTTATATGGTTCAACCAAAAGGTTTTGTAGTGCCTGGACAAGAAACGAAAGTCTGTTTATTGAAGAAATCCCTTTACGGCCTCAAGCAAGCACCACGAGCTTGGAATTTAAAACTCAAAAATACTTTGTCTAAACTGGGATTTTTTCCAACTCCATCAGAGCCGTGTGTCTTTATTAAAAAGGTTGATGATACAGTTCTTATGTTGGCAGTCTATATTGATGACATTATCATTTTTCACAAAAATGACGCGTTAGTTGACAACGTCAAAAGTCAATTGCAAAAATATTTTGGTATAAAAGATTTAGGCGATTTAAGTTATTATTTAGGACTTAATATACAAAAGAAAGATGACAGAGTGGTTTTAAATCAGAGGACATTTATATTAAGAGTGTTAGAACGCTTTGGAATGATGGAATGTAAGAGCTCTGATACACCCTTACAAAAGGTCGAGTTAATAAAGAGTACCTGTGAAGATCAGCGACTGCCTTATCAGTCATTAATAGGTTCGTTGATGTATATTGCTGTAAATACAAGACCTGATATAGCCTATGCGGTAAGCTATCTTAGCCAATATCTTACTTGTTATGATAGTAGTCATTGGAATGCTGCAAAAAGGGTATTGCGTTATTTAAAAGGAACTCTTGATTACAGTATAACATACACAAAGACTGGCAAATATATCGAAGGATTTGTGGATGCTGATTGGGCGAATGACTCCACTGATAGGCGGTCATACGGTGGCTTCGTGTTTAAGTTAGCGAATGGGCCTATATCATGGGAATCTCGGAAACAAACTACAGTGGCGTTATCTTCGACCGAGGCCGAATACATGGCGTTGACATCTGCTACAAAAGAAGCAATTTTCATACGCCGTTTTCTATCGGAGGTAAGTGGCATAATTGGTATAGTATCTCTATATACTGATAGCCAAAGTGCGAGAAATATTGCACTTAATCCGGTCCACCACAGTAGAACCAAGCATATTGATACTAGGTTTCATTTTATTCGAGGTTGTTTGCTTGACAAGACTGTTGAATTGTTTTATATCCTTCTGGAACAAATAATTTGAACTTTTTTGGGTGTATGAATATGTTGCATCTGCAATGGTGATTGCTGGTTTTTAATCTTGAGGTGCTTCAGGCTCACCAAAAATACCTTCTGCAATTATTGAATTTTTTTGAACTACTTGCTCTCTTCTTATATGTTCAAACCCTAAATGTTGCGGTACATATTCTCTAATCAAAATGCCTCTAGCTACAGACATTAAGGTTTCCAATGTTCTTCGGGGGACTTGAAATAAAATAGACAACCTATCCCCTGAGTCTCCAGTCCTTAACTTGCACAGAAGTGCTGTTAGGGCAAAACTACCCCGATGGAGATCTCTTAGGCTGGGTGTTGCCTCTAATATCTGCTGGTGTTGCCTTTTTGTTAGTCCAATAAAATATTGTACTTGGTGTTCAGGGTAGTTTTGTATGTTCTCATAACTAACATTGGATAAGCCTTCCATTAAAATAAAAACAATTTCCTCTATATGATTTGAGGGAAAAGTATCTAAGCTGTACTCTGCAGCATAAAGATCTCCATATTGTTCTTCATGCAAATGAAGATTGCATATGCGTGCACCATGAGGTATAAAATAATAATATTGTAAAAGTATACGACGTCGTGTATCTTCAGGCACAATATGGCGTTTGGAGTCAGTACATCCTCGAAAAATACAGTGGCCTGGTGTTTCAGCTGCTCTCCGTATATTCGGTAATGTTATGTACCGAGGTTCACTAACACTTATTCTGGAGTTTAATATTCCTTGTGCTCTTTCCCAACATAACGAGCAAACTTCACTTGCTGAGGGCACCTGTAAATAATGAGATTAATGTTATAATGTGACAAGTATAGTATCTTGGTTTTTTATTCAATGTACATATGTACTTATCGGATCTTAACTTGCTGTCTTTTTATTTATTTAGACATTTCATTCAACAAGCAATGTAGCAATGCAGAAGACTTTTTAGTACAGGGCCTACTTTTACTTTCCACATTAATTACATGGTTCTCACCTGCCGGTGCTCCATCAATTCAGATATTATTTCTATTATCTGCCTTTCATTTTCATTAGTCATAGATTGCCTTTCATAAGAAAATTTAAATGTGTTGCTACATAGACAACATGTTCTTGTTATTTCATGCTGCCTATTATCTGGTACATTTTCAGGCTGGATTATTTCTTGTGGCTCTGGCTGCCCACTGCTATGTGAAGCTCTTTGTGCTCGAAGCCAACAAGGAATACAAGCTTCATCTTCTGAAGAAAGCTGAAACAAACAATCGCAATTATATTACAAAAGCTACTAAATGTATGGATGATAGTTTTTAATTTGTAAATAATTCCAGCACTTATTTAAGATTAATAAGAAAGAAGATAAGTACAGTGTGAGATGTTACCTCTCGTGGTCGAATCCAGTTAGAAGTTATGTCAATCGGCTGTGTGAACTTGGCACCCGACTTTGGAAAATTTCGTTTTTTTTATTTTTTTTCGAAAGATTTTGATTAGTAGTGGATAGTAGTGAAGTTATTTTCGTTAGTAGTAATGCCAAAAAAATAAAAAAAAATAGTAAAAAAATGTCATCCCCCGAAATTAGAAAAAATTGTTTTTTCCGACTGTTTCTCATAGATAGACGTTAGTAGTGGATTGTAGTGCAATTTTATTCGTTAGTAGTAAAATAGAAAAAATAAAAAAAAATAAAAATGTTTCGGAGCATTTTTAAAAAACTTTTTTATGGCGTAAATACTGTTTCAAGGCTTATATGATTACATCAAAAGTTGGAATTGAGTAAGGGGGGTTCGTAGAGGTTAGTAGTGAAAGAATTTTTGATAGTAGTAAAGAAAAAAAATTACTAGGAGCACTTGAATTGAGTCAAACCTGTTTCGGAGCAATATTCATTGAATAACATCTGTTTGAAGATAAATACGATTACAACAAACGTTGGAATTGAGAGAGAAGGGTTCGTAGAGTTTAGTAGTGAAAGAATTTTTGATAGTAGTAAAGAAAAAAAATTACTAGGAGCACTTGAATTGAGTCAAACCTATTTCGGAGCAATATTCATTGAATAAAATCTGTTTGAAGATAATTACGATTACTACAAACGTTGGAATTGAGTAAGAAGGGTTCGTAGAGGTTTGTAGTGAAAGAATTTTTGATAGTAGTAAAGAAAAAAAATTACTAGGAGCACTTGAATTGAGTCAAACCTGTTTCGAAGCAATATTCATTGAATTAAATCTGTTTGAAGATAAAAACGATTACTACAAACGTTGGAAATGAGTAAGAAGGGTTAGTAGAGGTTTGTAGTGAAAGAATTTTTGATAGTAGTAAAGAAAAAAAATTACTAGGAGCACTTGAATTGAGTCAAACCTGTTTCGGAGCAATATTCATGGAATAAAATCTGTTTGAAGATAAATACGATTACTACAAACGTTGAAATTGAGTAAGAAGGGTTCGTAGAGGTTTGTAGTGAAAGAATTTTTGATAGTAGTAGAGAAAAAAAATTACTAGGAGCACTTGAATTGAGTCAAACCTGTTTCGGAGCAATATTCATTGAATAAAATCTGTTTGAAGATAAATACGATTACTACAAACGTTGAAATTGAGTAAGAAGGGTTCGTAGAGGTTTGTAGTGAAAGAATTTTTGATAGTAGTAAAGAAAAAAAATTACTAGGAGCACTTGAATTGAGTCAAACCTGTTTCGGAGCAATATTCATTGAATAAAATCTGTTTGAAGATAAATACGATTACTACAAACGTTGGAATTGAGTAAGAAGGGTTCGTAGAGGTTTGTAGTGAAAGAATTTTTGATAGAAGTAAAGAAAAAAAATTACAAGGAGCACTTGAATTGAGTCAAACCTGTTTCGGAGCAATATTCATTGAATAAAATCTGTTTGAAGATAAATACGATTACTACAAACGTTGGAATTGAGGAAGAAGGGTTCGTAGAGGTTTGTAGTGAAAGAATTTTTGATAGTAGTAAAGAAAAAAAATTACTAGGAGCACTTGAATTGAGTCAAACCTGTTTCGGAGCAATATTCATTGAATAAAATCTGTTTGAAGATAAATACGATTACTACAAACGTTGGAATTGAGTGAGAAGGGTTCATAGAGGTTTGTAGTGAAAGAATTTTTGATAGTAGTAAAGAAAAAAAATTACTAGGAGCACTTGAATTGAGTCAAACCTGTTTCGGAGCAATATTCATGGAATAAAATCTGTTTGAAGATAAATACGATTACTACAAACGTTGAAATTGAGTAAGAAGGGTTCGTAGAGGTTTGTAGTGAAAGAATTATTGATAGTAGTAAAGAAAAAAAATTACTAGGAGCACTTGAATTGAGTCAAACCTGTTTCGGAGCAATATTCATTGAATAAAATCTGTTTGAAGATAAATACGATTACTACAAACGTTGGAATTGAGTAAGAAGGGTTCGTAGAGGTTTGTAGTGAAAGAATTTTTGATAGTAGTAAAGAAAAAAAATTACTAGGAGCACTTGAATTGAGTCAAACCTGTTTCGGAGCAACATTCATTGAATAAAATCTGTTTGAAGATAAATACGATTACTACAAACGTTGGAATTGAGGAAGAAGGGTTCGTAGAGGTTTGTAGTGAAAGAATTTTTGATAGTAGTAAAGAAAAAAAATTACTAGGAGCACTTGAATTGAGTCAAACCTGTTTCGGAGCAATATTGATTGAATAAAATCTGTTTGAAGATAAATACGATTACTACAAACGTTGGAATTGAGTAAGAAGGGTTCGTAGAGGTTTGTAGTGAAAGAATTTTTGATAGTAGTAAAGAAAAAAAATTACTAGGAGCAGTTGAATTGAGTCAAACCTGTTTCGGAGCAATATTGATTGAATAAAATCTGTTTGAAGATAAATACGATTACTACAAACGTTGGAATTGAGTAAGAAGGGTTCGTAGAGGTTTTTAGTGAAAGATTTTTTGATAGTAGTAAAGAAAAAAAAATACTAGGAGCACTTGAATTGAGTCAAACCTGTTTCGGAGCAATATTGATTGAATAAAATCTGTTTGAAGATAAATACGATTACTACAAACGTTGGAATTGAGAAAGAAGGGTTCGTAGAGGTTTGTAGTGAAAGAATTTTTGATAGTAGTAAAGAAAAAAAATAACTAGGAGCACTTTAGTTGAATCAAACTTGTTTCGGAGCGATATTTCCTGGATAAAGTCTGTTTGAAGACGAATACGATTACTACAAACGTTAGAATTGACTAAGAGGGGTTCGCAGAGGTTTGTAGTGAAAGAATTTTTGATAGTAGTAAAGAAAAAAAATTACTAGGAGCACTTGAATTGAGTCAAACCTGTTTCGGAGCAATATTCATTGAATAAAATCTGTTTGAAGATAAATACGATTACTACAAACGTTGGAATTGACTAAGAAGTGTTCGTAGAGGTTTGTAGTGAAAGAAATTTTGATAGTAGTAAAGAAAAAAAATTACTAGGAGCACTTGAATTGAGTCAAACCTGTTTCGGAGCAATATTCATTGAATAAAATCTGTTTGAAGATAAATACGATTACTACAAACGTTGGAATTGACTAAGAAGTGTTCGTAGAGGTTTGTAGTGAAAGAATTTTTGATAGTAGTAAAGAAAAAAAATTACTAGGAGCACTTGAATTGGGTCAAACTGGTTTCGGAGCAATATTCATTGAATAAAATCTGTTTGAAGATAAATACGATTACTACAAACGTTGGAATTGAGTAAGAAGGGTTCGTAGAGGTTTGTAGTGAAATAATTTTTTATAGTAGTAAAAAAAAAAAATCACTAGGAGCACTTGAATTGAGTCAAACCTGTTTCGGAGCAATATTCATTGAATTAAATCTGTTTGAAGATAAATACGATTACTACAAACGTTGGAATTGAGTAAGAAGGGTTCGTAGAGGTTTGTAGTGAAAGAATTTTTGATAGTAGTAAAGAAAAAAAATTACTAGGAGCACTTGAATTGAGTCAAACCTGTTTCGGAGCAATATTTCCTGGATAAAGTCTGTTTGAAGACGAATACGATTACTACAAACGTTAGAATTGACTAAGAGGGGTTCGCAGAGGTTTGTAGTGAAAGAATTTTTGATAGTAGTAAAGAAAAAAAATTACTAGCAGCACTTCAATTGAGTCAAACCTGTTTCGGAGCAATATTCATTGAATAAAATCTGTTTGAAGATAAATACGATTACTACAAACGTTGGAATTGACTAAGAAGTGTTCGTAGAGGTTTGTAGTGAAAGAATTTTTGATAGTAGTAAAGAAAAAAAATTACTAGGAGCACTTGAATTGAGTCAAACCTGTTTCGGAGCAATATTCATTGAATAAAATCTGTTTGAAGATAAATACGATTACTACAAACGTTGGAATTGACTAAGAAGTGTTCGTAGAGGTTTGTAGTGAAAGAATTTTTGATAGTAGTAAAGAAAAAAAATTACTAGGAGCACTTGAATTGAGTCAAACTGGTTTCGGAGCAATATTCATTGAATAAAATCTGTTTGAAGATAAATACGATTACTACAAACGTTGGAATTGAGTAAGAAGGGTTCGTAGAGGTTTGTAGTGAAAGAATTTTTGATAGTAGTAAAGAAAAAAAATCACTAGGAGCACTTGAATTGAGTCAAACCTGTTTCGGAGCAATATTCATTGAATAAAATCTGTTTGAAAATAAATACGATTACTACAAACGTTGGAATTGAGTAAGAAGGGTTCGTAGAGGTTTGTAGTGAAAGAATTTTTGATAGTAGTAAAGAAAAAAAATTACTAGGAGCACTTGAATTGAGTCAAACCTGTTTCGGAGCAATATTCATTGAATAAAATCTGTTTGAAGATAAATACGATTACTACAAACGTTGGAATTGAGAAAGAAGGGTTCGTAGAGGTTTGTAGTGAAAGAATTTTTGATAGTAGTAAAGAAAAAAAATAACTAGGAGCACTTGAGTTGAATCAAACTTGTTTCGGAGCGATATTTCCTGGATAAAGTCTGTTTGAAGACGAATACGATTACTACAAACGTTATAATTGACTAAGAGGGGTTCGCAGAGGTTTGTAGTGAAAGAATTTTTGATAGTAGTAAAGAAAAAAAATCACTAGGAGCACTTGAATTGAGTCAAACCTGTTTCGGAGCAATATTCATTGAATAAAATCTGTTTGAAGATAAATACGATTACTACAAACGTTGGAATTGAGTAAGAAGGGTTCGTAGAGGTTTGTAGTGAAATAATTTTTGATAGTAGTAAAGAAAAAAAATTACTAGGAGCACTTGAATTGAGTCAAACCTGTTTCGGAGCAATATTCATTAAATAAAATCTGTTTGAAGATAAATACGATTACTACAAACGTTGGAACTGAGAAAGAAGGGTTCGTAGAGGTTTGTAGTGAAAGAATTTTTGATAGTAGTAAAGAAAAAAAATAACTAGGAGCACTTTAGTTGAATCAAACTTGTTTCGGAGCGATATTTCCTGGATAAAGTCTGTTTGAAGACGAATACGATTACTACAAACGTTAGAATTGACTAAGAGGGGTTCGCAGAGGTTTGTAGTGAAAGAATTTTTGATAGTAGTAAAGAAAAAAAATTACTAGGAGCACTTGAATTGAGTCAAACCTGTTTCGGAGCAATATTCATTGAATAAAATCTGTTTGAAGATAAATACGATTACTACAAACGTTGGAATTGAGTGAGAAGGGTTCATAGAGGTTTGTAGTGAAAGAATTTTTGATAGTAGTAAAGAAAAAAAATTACTAGGAGCACTTGAATTGAGTCAAACCTGTTTCGGAGCAATATTCATGGAATAAAATCTGTTTGAAGATAAATACGATTACTACAAACGTTGAAATTGGGTAAGAAGGGTTCGTAGAGGTTTGTAGTGAAAGAATTTTTGATAGTAAAGAAAAAAAATTACTAGGAGCACTTGAATTGAGTCAAACCTGTTTCGGAGCAATATTCATTGAATAAAATCTGTTTGAAGATAAATACGATTACTACAAACGTTGGAATTGAGTAAGAAGGGTTCGTAGAGGTTTGTAGTGAAAGAATTTTTGATAGTAGTAAAGAAAAAAAATTACTAGGAGCACTTGAATTGAGTCAAACCTGTTTCGGAGCAACATTCATTGAATAAAATCTGTTTGAAGATAAATACGATTACTACAAACGTTGGAATTGAGTAAGAAGGGTTCGTAGAGGTTTGTAGTGAAAGAATTTTTGATAGTAGTAAAGAAAAAAAATCACTAGGAGCACTTGAATTGAGTCAAACCTGTTTCGGAGCAATATTCATTGAATAAAATCTGTTTGAAGATAAATACGATTACTACAAACGTTGGAATTGACTAAGAAGGGTTCGTAGAGGTTTGTAGTGAAAGAATTTTTGATAGTAGTAAAGAAAAAAAATAACGAGGAGCACTTGAATAGAGTCAAACCTGTTTCGGAGCAATATTCATTGAATAAAATCTGTTTGAAGATAAATACGATTACTACAAACGTTGGAATTGAGTAAGAAGGGTTTGTAGAGGTTTGTAGTGAAAGAATTTTTGATAGTAGTAAAGAAAAAAAATTACTAGGAGCACTTGAATTGAGTCAAACCTGTTTCGGAGCAATATTCATTGAATTAAATCTGTTTGAAGATAAATACGATTACTACAAACGTTGGAATTGACTAAGAAGGGTTCCTAGAGGTTTGTAGTGAAAGAATTTTTGATAGTAGTAAAGAAAAAAAATTACTAGGAGCACTTGAATTGAGTCAAACCTGTTTCGGAGCAATATTCATTGAATAAAATCTGTTTGAAGATAAATACGATTACTACAAACGTTGGAATTGAGTAAGAAGGGTTCGTAGAGGTTTGTAGTGAAAGAATTTTTGATAGTAGTAAAGAAAAAAAATTACTAGGAGCACTTGAATTGAGTCAAACCTGTTTCGGAGCAATATTCATTGAATAAAATCTGTTTGAAGATAAATACGATTACTACAAACGTTGGAATTGAGAAAGAAGGGTTCGTAGAGGTTTGTAGTGAAAGAATTTTTGATAGTAGTAAAGAAAAAAAATCACTAGGAGCACTTGAATTGAGTCAAACCTGTTTCGGAGCAATATTCATTGAATTAAATCTGTTTGAAGATAAATACGATTACTACAAACGTTGGAATTGACTAAGAAGGGTTCCTAGAGGTTTGTAGTGAAAGAATTTTTGATAGTAGTAAAGAAAAAAAATCACTAGGAGCACTTGAATTGAGTCAAACCTGTTTCGGAGCAATATTCATTGAATAAAATCTGTTTGAAGATAAATACGATTACTACAAACGTTGGAATTGAGTAAGAAGGGTTCGTAGAGGTTTG
Source organism: Calamotropha paludella (assembly GCA_927399485.1). Taxonomy (NCBI): domain Eukaryota; kingdom Metazoa; phylum Arthropoda; class Insecta; order Lepidoptera; family Crambidae; genus Calamotropha; species Calamotropha paludella. Next base: position 5,396,082 of record OV656822.1, read on the forward strand.
TAGTGAAAGAATTTTTGATAGTAGTAAAGAAAAAAAATTACTAGGAGCACTTGAATTGAGTCAAACCTGTTTCGGAGCAATATTCATTGAATAAAATCTGTTTGAAGATAAATACGATTACTACAAACGTTGGAATTGAGTAAGAAGGGTTCGTAGAGGTTTGTAGTGAAAGAATTTTTGATAGAAGTAAAGAAAAAAAATTACAAGGAGCACTTGAATTGAGTCAAACCTGTTTCGGAGCAATATTCATTGAATAAAATCTGTTTGAAGATAAATACGATTACTACAAACGTTGGAATTGAGGAAGAAGGGTTCGTAGAGGTTTGTAGTGAAAGAATTTTTGATAGTAGTAAAGAAAAAAAATTACTAGGAGCACTTGAATTGAGTCAAACCTGTTTCGGAGCAATATTCATTGAATAAAATCTGTTTGAAGATAAATACGATTACTACAAACGTTGGAATTGAGTGAGAAGGGTTCATAGAGGTTTGTAGTGAAAGAATTTTTGATAGTAGTAAAGAAAAAAAATTACTAGGAGCACTTGAATTGAGTCAAACCTGTTTCGGAGCAATATTCATGGAATAAAATCTGTTTGAAGATAAATACGATTACTACAAACGTTGAAATTGAGTAAGAAGGGTTCGTAGAGGTTTGTAGTGAAAGAATTTTTGATAGTAGTAAAGAAAAAAAATTACTAGGAGCACTTGAATTGAGTCAAACCTGTTTCGGAGCAATATTCATTGAATAAAATCTGTTTGAAGATAAATACGATTACTACAAACGTTGGAATTGAGTAAGAAGGGTTCGTAGAGGTTTGTAGTGAAAGAATTTTTGATAGTAGTAAAGAAAAAAAATTACTAGGAGCACTTGAATTGAGTCAAACCTGTTTCGGAGCAACATTCATTGAATAAAATCTGTTTGAAGATAAATACGATTACTACAAACGTTGGAATTGAGGAAGAAGGGTTCGTAGAGGTTTGTAGTGAAAGAATTTTTGATAGTAGTAAAGAAAAAAAATTACTAGGAGCACTTGAATTGAGTCAAACCTGTTTCGGAGCAATATTGATTGAATAAAATCTGTTTGAAGATAAATACGATTACTACAAACGTTGGAATTGAGTAAGAAGGGTTCGTAGAGGTTTGTAGTGAAAGAATTTTTGATAGTAGTAAAGAAAAAAAATCACTAGGAGCACTTGAATTGAGTCAAACCTGTTTCGGAGCAATATTCATTGAATAAAATCTGTTTGAAGATAAATACGATTACTACAAACGTTGGAATTGAGTAAGAAGGGTTCGTAGAGGTTTGTAGTGAAAGAATTTTTGATAGTAGTAAAGAAAAAAAATCACTAGGAGCACTTGAATTGAGTCAAACCTGTTTCGGAGCAATATTCATTGAATAAAATCTGTTTGAAGATAAATACGATTACTACAAACGTTGGAATTGAGTAAGAAGGGTTCGTAGAGGTTTGTAGTGAAAGAATTTTTGATAGTAGTAAAGAAAAAAAATTACTAGGAGCACTTGAATTGAGTCAAACCTGTTTCGGAGCAATATTCATTGAATAAAATCTGTTTGAAGATAAATACGATTACTACAAACGTTGGAATTGACTAAGAAGTGTTCGTAGAGGTTTGTAGTGAAAGAATTTTTGATAGTAGTAAAGAAAAAAAATTACTAGGAGCACTTGAATTGAGTCAAACTGGTTTCGGAGCAATATTCATTGAATAAAATCTGTTTGAAGATAAATACGATTACTACAAACGTTGGAATTGAGTAAGAAGGGTTCGTAGAGGTTTGTAGTGAAAGAATTTTTGATAGTAGTAAAGAAAAAAAATCACTAGGAGCACTTGAATTGAGTCAAACCTGTTTCGGAGCAATATTCATTGAATAAAATCTGTTTGAAGATAAATACGATTACTACAAACGTTGGAATTGAGTAAGAAGGGTTCGTAGAGGTTTGTAGTGAAAGAATTTTTGATAGTAGTAAAGAAAAAAAATTACTAGGAGCACTTGAATTGAGTCAAACCTGTTTCGGAGCAATATTCATTGAATAAAATCTGTTTGAAGATAAATACGATTACTACAAACGTTGGAATTGAGAAAGAAGGGTTCGTAGAGGTTTGTAGTGAAAGAATTTTTGATAGTAGTAAAGAAAAAAAATAACTAGGAGCACTTTAGTTGAATCAAACTTGTTTCGGAGCGATATTTCCTGGATAAAGTCTGTTTGAAGACGAATACGATTACTACAAACGTTAGAATTGACTAAGAGGGGTTCGCAGAGGTTTGTAGTGAAAGAATTTTTGATAGTAGTAAAGAAAAAAAATCACTAGGAGCACTTGAATTGAGTCAAACCTGTTTCGGAGCAATATTCATTGAATAAAATCTGTTTGAAGATAAATACGATTACTACAAACGTTGGAATTGAGTAAGAAGGGTTCGTAGAGGTTTGTAGTGAAAGAATTTTTGATAGTAGTAAAGAAAAAAAATTACTAGGAGCACTTGAATTGAGTCAAACCTGTTTCGGAGCAATATTCATTGAATAAAATCTGTTTGAAGATAAATACGATTACTACAAACGTTGGAATTGACTAAGAAGTGTTCGTAGAGGTTTGTAGTGAAAGAATTTTTGATAGTAGTAAAGAAAAAAAATTACTAGGAGCACTTGAATTGAGTCAAACTGGTTTCGGAGCAATATTCATTGAATAAAATCTGTTTGAAGATAAATACGATTACTACAAACGTTGGAATTGAGTAAGAAGGGTTCGTAGAGGTTTGTAGTGAAAGAATTTTTGATAGTAGTAAAGAAAAAAAATCACTAGGAGCACTTGAATTGAGTCAAACCTGTTTCGGAGCAATATTCATTGAATAAAATCTGTTTGAAGATAAATACGATTACTACAAACGTTGGAATTGAGTAAGAAGGGTTCGTAGAGGTTTGTAGTGAAAGAATTTTTGATAGTAGTAAAGAAAAAAAATTACTAGGAGCACTTGAATTGAGTCAAACCTGTTTCGGAGCAATATTCATTGAATAAAATCTGTTTGAAGATAAATACGATTACTACAAACGTTGGAATTGAGAAAGAAGGGTTCGTAGAGGTTTGTAGTGAAAGAATTTTTGATAGTAGTAAAGAAAAAAAATAACTAGGAGCACTTGAATTGAGTCAAACTGGTTTCGGAGCAATATTCATTGAATAAAATCTGTTTGAAGATAAATACGATTACTACAAACGTTGGAATTGAGTAAGAAGGGTTCGTAGAGGTTTGTAGTGAAATAATTTTTTATAGTAGTAAAAAAAAAAATCACTAGGAGCACTTGAATTGAGTCAAACCTGTTTCGGAGCAATATTCATTGAATTAAATCTGTTTGAAGATAAATACGATTACTACAAACGTTGGAATTGAGTAAGAAGGGTTCGTAGAGGTTTGTAGTGAAAGAATTTTTGATAGTAGTAAAGAAAAAAAATTACTAGGAGCACTTGAATTGAGTCAAACCTGTTTCGGAGCAATATTTCCTGGATAAAGTCTGTTTGAAGACGAATACGATTACTACAAACGTTAGAATTGACTAAGAGGGGTTCGCAGAGGTTTGTAGTGAAAGAATTTTTGATAGTAGTAAAGAAAAAAAATTACTAGCAGCACTTCAATTGAGTCAAACCTGTTTCGGAGCAATATTCATTGAATAAAATCTGTTTGAAGATAAATACGATTACTACAAACGTTGGAATTGACTAAGAAGTGTTCGTAGAGGTTTGTAGTGAAAGAATTTTTGATAGTAGTAAAGAAAAAAAATTACTAGGAGCACTTGAATTGAGTCAAACCTGTTTCGGAGCAATATTCATTGAATAAAATCTGTTTGAAGATAAATACGATTACTACAAACGTTGGAATTGACTAAGAAGTGTTCGTAGAGGTTTGTAGTGAAAGAATTTTTGATAGTAGTAAAGAAAAAAAATTACTAGGAGCACTTGAATTGAGTCAAACTGGTTTCGGAGCAATATTCATTGAATAAAATCTGTTTGAAGATAAATACGATTACTACAAACGTTGGAATTGAGTAAGAAGGGTTCGTAGAGGTTTGTAGTGAAAGAATTTTTGATAGTAGTAAAGAAAAAAAATCACTAGGAGCACTTGAATTGAGTCAAACCTGTTTCGGAGCAATATTCATTGAATAAAATCTGTTTGAAGATAAATACGATTACTACAAACGTTGGAATTGAGTAAGAAGGGTTCGTAGAGGTTTGTAGTGAAAGAATTTTTGATAGTAGTAAAGAAAAAAAATTACTAGGAGCACTTGAATTGAGTCAAACCTGTTTCGGAGCAATATTCATTGAATAAAATCTGTTTGAAGATAAATACGATTACTACAAACGTTAGAATTGAGTAAGAAGGGTTCGTAGAGGTTTGTAGTGAAAGAATTTTTGATAGTAGTAAAGAAAAAAAATAACTAGGAGCACTTGAATTGAGTCAAACCTGTTTTGGAGCAATATTCATGGAATAAAATCTGTTTGAAGATAAATACGATTACTACAAACGTTGGAATTGAGTAAGAAGGGTTCGTAGAGGTTTGTAGTGAAAGAATTTTTGATAGTAGTAAAGAAAAAAAATTACTAGGAGCACTTGAATTGAGTCAAACCTGTTTCGGAGCAATATTCATTGAATAAAATCTGTTTGAAGATAAATACGATTACTACAAACGTTGGAATTGAGAAAGAAGGGTTCGTAGAGGTTTGTAGTGAAAGAATTTTTGATAGTAGTAAAGAAAAAAAATAACTAGGAGCACTTTAGTTGAATCAAACTTGTTTCGGAGCGATATTTCCTGGATAAAGTCTGTTTGAAGACGAATACGATTACTACAAACGTTAGAATTGACTAAGAGGGGTTCGCAGAGGTTTGTAGTGAAAGAATTTTTGATAGTAGTAAAGAAAAAAAATCACTAGGAGCACTTGAATTGAGTCAAACCTGTTTCGGAGCAATATTCATTGAATAAAATCTGTTTGAAGATAAATACGATTACTACAAACGTTGGAATTGAGTAAGAAGGGTTCGTAGAGGTTTGTAGTGAAAGAATTTTTGATAGTAGTAAAGAAAAAAAATTACTAGGAGCACTTGAATTGAGTCAAACCTGTTTCGGAGCAATATTCATTGAATAAAATCTGTTTGAAGATAAATACGATTACTACAAACGTTGGAACTGAGAAAGAAGGGTTCGTAGAGGTTTGTAGTGAAAGAATTTTTGATAGTAGTAAAGAAAAAAAATAACTAGGAGCACTTTAGTTGAATCAAACTTGTTTCGGAGCGATATTTCCTGGATAAAGTCTGTTTGAAGACGAATACGATTACTACAAACGTTAGAATTGACTAAGAGGGGTTCGCAGAGGTTTGTAGTGAAAGAATTTTTGATAGTAGTAAAGAAAAAAAATTACTAGGAGCACTTGAATTGAGTCAAACCTGTTTCGGAGCAATATTCATTGAATAAAATCTGTTTGAAGATAAATACGATTACTACAAACGTTGGAATTGAGTGAGAAGGGTTCATAGAGGTTTGTAGTGAAAGAATTTTTGATAGTAGTAAAGAAAAAAAATTACTAGGAGCACTTGAATTGAGTCAAACCTGTTTCGGAGCAATATTCATGGAATAAAATCTGTTTGAAGATAAATACGATTACTACAAACGTTGAAATTGGGTAAGAAGGGTTCGTAGAGGTTTGTAGTGAAAGAATTTTTGATAGTAAAGAAAAAAAATTACTAGGAGCACTTGAATTGAGTCAAACCTGTTTCGGAGCAATATTCATTGAATAAAATCTGTTTGAAGATAAATACGATTACTACAAACGTTGGAATTGAGTAAGAAGGGTTCGTAGAGGTTTGTAGTGAAAGAATTTTTGATAGTAGTAAAGAAAAAAAATTACTAGGAGCACTTGAATTGAGTCAAACCTGTTTCGGAGCAACATTCATTGAATAAAATCTGTTTGAAGATAAATACGATTACTACAAACGTTGGAATTGAGTAAGAAGGGTTCGTAGAGGTTTGTAGTGAAAGAATTTTTGATAGTAGTAAAGAAAAAAAATCACTAGGAGCACTTGAATTGAGTCAAACCTGTTTCGGAGCAATATTCATTGAATAAAATCTGTTTGAAGATAAATACGATTACTACAAACGTTGGAATTGACTAAGAAGGGTTCGTAGAGGTTTGTAGTGAAAGAATTTTTGATAGTAGTAAAGAAAAAAAATAACGAGGAGCACTTGAATAGAGTCAAACCTGTTTCGGAGCAATATTCATTGAATAAAATCTGTTTGAAGATAAATACGATTACTACAAACGTTGGAATTGAGTAAGAAGGGTTTGTAGAGGTTTGTAGTGAAAGAATTTTTGATAGTAGTAAAGAAAAAAAATTACTAGGAGCACTTGAATTGAGTCAAACCTGTTTCGGAGCAATATTCATTGAATTAAATCTGTTTGAAGATAAATACGATTACTACAAACGTTGGAATTGACTAAGAAGGGTTCCTAGAGGTTTGTAGTGAAAGAATTTTTGATAGTAGTAAAGAAAAAAAATTACTAGGAGCACTTGAATTGAGTCAAACCTGTTTCGGAGCAATATTGATTGAATAAAATCTGTTTGAAGATAAATACGATTACTACAAACGTTGGAATTGAGTAAGAAGGGTTCGTAGAGGTTTGTAGTGAAAGAATTTTTGATAGTAGTAAAGAAAAAAAATAACTAGGAGCACTTGAATTGAGTCAAACCTGTTTCGGAGCAATATTCATGGAATAAAATCTGTTTGAAGATAAATACGATTACTACAAACGTTGAAATTGAGTAAGAAGGGTTCGTAGAGGTTTGTAGTGAAAGAATTTTTGATAGTAGTAAAGAAAAAAAATTACTAGGAGCACTTGAATTGAGTCAAACCTGTTTCGGAGCAATATTCATTGAATAAAATCTGTTTGAAGATAAATACGATTACTACAAACGTTGGAATTGACTAAGAAGTGTTCGTAGAGGTTTGAAGTGAAAGAATTTTTGATAGTAGTAAAGAAAAAAAAAACTAGGAGCACTTTAGTTGAATCAAACTTGTTTTGGAGCGATGTTTACTGGATAAAGTCCGTTTGAAGATGAATACGATTACTGCAAACGTTAGAATTGACTAAGAGGGGTTCGCAGAGGTTTGTATTGAAAGAATTTTTGATAGTAGTAAAGAAAAAATATTACACTAGGAGCACTTTAGTTGAATCAAACTTGATTTGGAGCAAAATTAAGTGGATAAAGTCTGTTTGAAGATGATAGTAGCGTTTACTCCGTTTGTAGTAGTGTTGACCGTACGCAGTGGCGTTTATTTCCTTAGTAGTGACTTTTCCTCGTTTGCAGCAACTTTTGTTTGTTAGTACCACTATCAATAATTCTTTTAATACTAACCTTTGCGAATTTACCTCGATCTATTCCTTTGGTGGTCGTACCCTTATAGTGTTTTGAAGGAGAATTATTGAAGTTCTACTTCTTTAGGCGCGGCTAAAACCGATTCTTGACGCGGTGGCGCATGCTGTGGCGACCGACGTGTCGCCACTATACGATGGTATATATATATATATATATATATATATATTGTCTGCATGTAGTAGTAGTATGCGCGTTAATTTAATGTAAATTGTAATTTATCGTGTTAAGGGTAGTGTTAAGGGTACCGTGTCAGGGTGTTTAGGGTACCGTGTCTGGGTGTTAAGGGTACTATGTCTGGGTGTTAAGGGTACTGTGTCTGGGTGTTAAGGGTACCGTGTCTGGGTGGTAAGGGTACCCCCCGAACTTCACACCCATGGGACAAGCCCCCCCCCCCTCATCCCCCTCCTCCTCCCCCCGAATTTTCAAACCTCGATATCTCAAGCAATACTGATCAGACAGGGGTGTGCGACCCCTCATTTTGTAGGTTTTTTTACGGCGCACCGAATTGCCCCGACAGAATTTTGATAATCCGCGAAAAAATATATTTTTAGAAAAAAATTGGATTTTTTTTTAAATTATACTTTTTTAGGCGCGTTATGAAAAAACGTTAAGAGCGAAATTTTAAGATGCGCGCGCATCACTGTGTCACAAAATTATCATGTTGAAGTTGGCCGCAAAAGCGACATAGAATAAACCAGCAAGATCTTCAAACAGACTTTATCGAGAAAATATCACTCCAAAACAAGTTTGATTCAACTAAAGTGCTCCTAGTAATTTTTTTTCTTTACTACTATCAAAAATTCTTTTACTACAAACCTCTACGAACTCCTCTTAGTCAATTTTAACGTTTGTAGTAATCGTATTCATCTTCAAACAGACTTTATGCAGTAAACATCGCTCCAAAACAAGTTTGACTCAACTAAAATATTTCTAGTAATTTTTTTTCTTTACTACTATCAAAAATTCTTTCACTACAAACCTCTACGAACCCTTCTTACTCAATTCCAACGTTTGTAGTAATCGTATTTATCTTCAAACAGATTTTATTCAATGAATATTGCTCCGAAACAGGTTTGACTCAATTCAAGTGCTCCTAGTTATTTATTTTCTTTACTACTATCAAAAATTCTTTCACTACAAACCTCTACGAACCCCTCTTAGTCAATTCTAACGTTTGTAGTAATCGTATTCATCTTCAAACAGACTTTATCCAGTTAATTTTGCTCCCAAACAAGTTTGACTCAACTAAAATATTTCTAGTAATTTTTTTTCTTTACTACTATAAAAAATTCTTTCACTACAAACCTCTACGAACCCCTCTTAGTCAATTCTAACGTTTGTAGTAATCGTATTCGTCTTCAAACAGACTTTATCTAGTTAATTTTGCTCCCAAACAAGTTTGACTCAACTAAAATAATTCTAGTAATTTTTTTTCTTTACTACTATCAAAAATTCTTTTACTACAAACCTCTATGAACCCTTCTTAGTCAATTCTAACGTTTGTAGTAATCGTATTCATCTTCAAACAGACTTTATCCAGGAAATATCACTCCACAACAAGTTTGATTCAACTAAAGTGCTCCTAGTAATATTTTTTCTTTACTACTATCAAAAATTCTTTCACTACAAACCTCTACGAACCCCTCTTAGTCAATTCTAACGTTTGTAGTAATCGTATTCGTCTTCGAACAGACTTTATCCAGGAAATATCGCTCCGAAACAAGTTTGATTCAACTAAAGTGCTCCTAGTTATTTTTTTTCTTTACTACTATCAAAACTTCTTTCACTACAAACCTCTACGAACCCTTCTTAGTCGATTCCACTGTTAGTAGTAATCGTATTTATCTTCAAACAGATTTCAGTCAATGAATATTGCTCCGAAACAGGTTTGACTCCATTCAAGTGCTCCTAGTAATTTTTTTTCTTTACTACTATCAAAAATTCTTTCACTACAAACCTCTACGAACACTTCTTACTCAATTCCAACGTTTGTAGTAATCGTATTTATCTTCAAACAGATTTTATTCAATGAATATTGCTCCGAAACAGGTTTGACTCAATTCAAGTGCTCCTAGTAATTTTTTTTCTTTACTACTATCAAAAATTCTTTCACTACAAACCTCTACGAACACTTCTTAGTCAATTCCAACGTTTGTAGTAATCGTATTTATCTTCAAACAGATTTTATTCAATGAATATTGCTCCGAAACAGGTTTGACTCAATTCAAGTGCTCCTAGTAATTTTTTTTCTTTACTACTACCAAAAATTCTTTCACTACAAACCTCTACGAACCCTTCTTACTCAATTCCAACGTTTGTAGTAATCGTATTTATCTTCAAACAGATTTTATTCAATGAATATTGCTCCAAAACAGGTTTCACTCTATTCAAGTGCTTCTAGTTTTTTTTTTCTTTACTACTATCAAAAATTCTTTCACTTCAAACCTCTACGAACACTTCTTAGTCAATTCCAACGTTTGTAGTAATCGTATTTATCTTCAAACAGATTTAATTCAATGAATTTTGCTGCGAAACAGGTTTGACTCAATTCAAGTGCTCCTTGTGATTTTTTTTTCTTTACTACTATCAAAAATTCTTTCACTACAAACCTCTACGAACCCTTCTTACTCAATTCCAACGTTTGTAGCAATCGTATTTATCTTCAAAAAGATTTTATTCAATGAATATTGCTCCGAAACCAGTTTGACTCAATTCAAGTGCTCCTAGTATTTTTTTTTCTTTACTACTATCAAAAATTCTTTCACTACAAACCTCTACGAACCCTTCTTACTCAATTCTAACGTTTGTAGTAATCGTATTTATCTTCAAACAGATTTTATTCCATGAATATTGCTCCGAAACAGGTTTGACTCAATTCAAGTGCTCCTAGTTATTTTTTTTCTTTACTACTATCAAAAATTCTTCCACTACAAACCTCTACGAACCCTTCTTACTCAATTCCAACGTTTGTAGTAATCGTATTTATCTTCAAACAGATTTTATTCAATCAATATTGCTCCGAAACAGGTTTGACTCAATTCAAGTGCTCCTAGTAATTTTTTTTCTTTACTACTATCAAAAATTCTTTCACTACAAACCTCTACGAACCCTTCTTAGTCAATTCCAATGTTTGTAGTAATCGTATTTATCTTCAAACAGATTTAATTCAATGAATATTGCTCCGAAACAGGTTTGACTCAATTCAACTGCTCCTAGTGATTTTTTTTCTTTACTACTATCAAAAATTCTTTCACTACAAACCTTTACGAACCCTTCTTACTCAATTCCAACGTTTATAGTAATCGTATTTATCTTCAAACAGATTTTATTCAATGAATATTGCTCCGAAACAGGTTTCACTCTATTCAAGTGCTCCTCGTAATTTTTTTTCTTTACTACTATCAAAAATTCTTTCACTACAAACCTCTACGAACCCTTCTTACTCAATTCCAACGTTTGTAGTAATCGTATTTATCTTCAAACAGATTTTATTCAATGAATATTGCTCCGAAACAGGTTTCACTCTATTCAAGTGCTCCTCGTAATTTTTTTTCTTTACTACTATCAAAAATTCTTTCACTACAAACCTCTACGAATCCTTCTTACTCAATTCCAACGTTTGTAGTAATCGTATTTATCTTCAAACAGATTTTATTCAATGAATATTGCTCCGAAACCAGTTTGACTCAATTCAAGTGCTCCTAGTAATTTTTTTTCTTTACTACTATCAAAAATTCTTTCACTACAAACCTCTACGAACACTTCTTAGTCAATTCCAACGTTTGTAGTAATCGTATTTATCTTCAAACAGATTTTATTCAATGAATATTGCTCCGAAACAGGTTTCACTCTATTCAAGTGCTCCTAGTAATTTTTTTTCTTCACTACTATCGAAAATTCTTTCACTACAAACCTCTACGAACCCCCCTTACTCAATTCCAACGTTTGTAGTAACCGTATTTATCTTCAAACAGATTTAATTCAATGAATATTGCTCCGAAACCAGTTTGACTCAATTCAAGTGCTCCTAGTAATTTTTTTTCTTTACTACTATCAAAAATTCTTTCACTACAAACCTCTACGAACACTTCTTAGTCAATTCCAACGTTTGTAGTAATCGTATTTATCTTCAAACAGATTTTATTCAATGAATATTGCTCCGAAACAGGTTTGACTCAATTCAAGTGCTCCTAGTAATTTTTTTTCTTTACTACTACCAAAAATTCTTTCACTACAAACCTCTACGAACCCTTCTTACTCAATTCCAACGTTTGTAGTAATCGTATTTATCTTCAAACAGATTTTATTCAATGAATATTGCTCCAAAACAGGTTTCACTCTATTCAAGTGCTTCTAGTTTTTTTTTTCTTTACTACTATCAAAAATTCTTTCACTTCAAACCTCTACGAACACTTCTTAGTCAATTCCAACGTTTGTAGTAATCGTATTTATCTTCAAACAGATTTAATTCAATGAATTTTGCTGCGAAACAGGTTTGACTCAATTCAAGTGCTCCTTGTGATTTTTTTTTCTTTACTACTATCAAAAATTCTTTCACTACAAACCTCTACGAACCCTTCTTACTCAATTCCAACGTTTGTAGCAATCGTATTTATCTTCAAAAAGATTTTATTCAATGAATATTGCTCCGAAACCAGTTTGACTCAATTCAAGTGCTGCTAGTATTTTTTTTTCTTTACTACTATCAAAAATTCTTTCACTACAAACCTCTACGAACCCTTCTTACTCAATTCTAACGTTTGTAGTAATCGTATTTATCTTCAAACAGATTTTATTCCATGAATATTGCTCCGAAATAGGTTTGACTCAATTCAAGTGCTCCTAGTTATTTTTTTTCTTTACTACTATCAAAAATTCTTCCACTACAAACCTCTACGAACCCTTCTTACTCAATTCCAACGTTTGTAGTAATCGTATTTATCTTCAAACAGATTTTATTCAATCAATATTGCTCCGAAACAGGTTTGACTCAATTCAAGTGCTCCTAGTAATTTTTTTTCTTTACTACTATCAAAAATTCTTTCACTACAAACCTCTACGAACCCTTCTTACTCAATTCCAACGTTTGTAGTAATCGTATTTATCTTCAAACAGATTTTATTCAATGAATATTGCTCCGAAACAGGTTTGACTCAATTCAAATGCTCCTAGTAATTTTTTTTCTTTACTACTATCAAAAATTCTTTCACTACAAACCTCTACGAACCCTTCTTACTCAATTCCAACGTTTGTAGTAATCGTATTTATCTTCAAACAGATTTTATTCAATGAATATTGCTCCGAAACAGGTTTGACTCAATTCAGGTGCTCCTAGTAGTTTTTTTTCTTTACTACTATCAAAAATTCTTTCACTACAAACCTCTACGAACCCTTCTTACTCAATTCCAACGTTTGTAGTAATCGTATTTATCTTCAAACAGATTTAATTCAATGAATTTTGCTGCGAAACAGGTTTGACTCAATTCAAGTGCTCCTTGTGATTTTTTTTTCTTTACTACTATCAAAAATTCTTTCACTACAAACCTCTACGAACCCTTCTTACTCAATTCCAACGTTTGTAGCAATCGTATTTATCTTCAAACAGATTTTATTCAATGAATATTGCTCCGAAACCAGTTTGACTCAATTCAAGTGCTCCTAGTATTTTTTTTTCTTTACTACTATCAAAAATTCTTTCACTACAAACCTCTATGAACACTTCTTAGTCAATTCCAACGTTTGTAGTAATCGTATTTATCTTCAAACAGATTTTATTCAATGAATATTGCTCCGAAACAGGTTTGACTCAATTCAAGTGCTCCTAGTAATTTTTTTTCTTTACTACTATCAAAAATTCTTTCACTACAAACCTCTACGAACCCTTCTTACTCAATTCCAACGTTTGTAGTAATCGTATTTATCTTCAAACAGATTTTATTCCATGAATATTGCTCCAAAACAGGTTTGACTCAATTCAAGTGCTCCTAGTTATTTTTTTTCTTTACTACTATCAAAAATTCTTTCACTACAAACCTCTACGAACCCTTCTTACTCAATTCTAACGTTTGTAGTAATCGTATTTATCTTCAAACAGATTTTATTCAATCAATATTGCTCCGAAACAGGTTTGACTCAATTCAAGTGCTCCTAGTAATTTTTTTTCTTTACTACTATCAAAAATTCTTTCACTACAAACCTCTACGAACCCTTCTTAGTCAATTCCAATGTTTGGAGTAATCGTATTTATCTTCAAACAGATTTAATTCAATGAATATTGCTCCGAAACAGGTTTGACTCAATTCAACTGCTCCTAGTGATTTTTTTTTCTTTACTACTATCAAAAATTCTTTCACTACAAACCTCTACGAACCCTTCTTACTCAATTCCAACGTTTGTAGCAATCGTATTTATCTTCAAACAGATTTTATTCAATGAATATTGCTCCGAAACCAGTTTGACTCAATTCAAGTGCTCCTAGTATTTTTTTTTCTTTACTACTATCAAAAATTCTTTCACTACAAACCTCTATGAACACTTCTTAGTCAATTCCAACGTTTGTAGTAATCGTATTTATCTTCAAACAGATTTTATTCAATGAATATTGCTCCGAAACAGGTTTGACTCAATTCAAGTGCTCCTAGTAATTTTTTTTCTTTACTACTATCAAAAATTCTTTCACTACAAACCTCTACGAACCCTTCTTACTCAATTCCAACGTTTGTAGTAATCGTATTTATCTTCAAACAGATTTTATTCCATGAATATTGCTCCAAAACAGGTTTGACTCAATTCAAGTGCTCCTAGTTATTTTTTTTCTTTACTACTATCAAAAATTCTTTCACTACAAACCTCTACGAACCCTTCTTACTCAATTCTAACGTTTGTAGTAATCGTATTTATCTTCAAACAGATTTTATTCAATGAATATTGCTCCGAAACAGGTTTGACTCAATTCAAGTGCTCCTAGTAATTTTTTTTCTTTACTACTATCAAAAATTCTTTCACTACAAACCTCTGCGAACCCCTCTTAGTCAATTCTAACGTTTGTAGTAATCGTATTCGTCTTCAAACAGACTTTATCCAGGAAATATCGCTCCGAAACAAGTTTGATTCAACTAAAGTGCTCCTAGTTATTTTTTTTCTTTACTACTATCAAAAATTCTTTCACTACAAACCTCTACGAACCCTTCTTTCTCAATTCCAACGTTTGTAGTAATCGTATTTATCTTCAAACAGATTTTATTCAATCAATATTGCTCCGAAACAGGTTTGACTCAATTCAAGTGCTCCTAGTATTTTTTTTTCTTTACTACTATCAAAAAATCTTTCACTAAAAACCTCTACGAACCCTTCTTAGTCAATTCCAACGTTTGTAGTTATCGTATTTATCTTCCAACAGATTTTATTCAATGAATATTGCTCCGAAACAGGTTTGACTCAATTCAAGTGCTCCTAGTGATTTTTTTTATTTACTACTATCAAAAATTCTTTCACTACAAACCTCTACGAACCCTTCTTACTCAATTCCAACGTTTGAAGTAATCGTATTTATCTTCAAACAGATTTAATTCAATGAATTTTGCTGCGAAACAGGTTTGACTCAATTCAAGTGCTCCTTGTGATTTTTTTTTCTTTACTACTATCAAAAATTCTTTCACTACAAACCTCTACGAACCCTTCTTACTCAATTCCAACGTTTGTAGCAATCGTATTTATCTTCAAACAGATTTTATTCAATGAATATTGCTCCGAAACCAGTTTGACTCAATTCAAGTGCTCCTAGTATTTTTTTTTCTTTACTACTATCAAAAATTCTTTCACTACAAACCTCTATGAACACTTCTTAGTCAATTCCAACGTTTGTAGTAATCGTATTTATCTTCAAACAGATTTTATTCAATGAATATTGCTCCGAAACAGGTTTGACTCAATTCAAGTGCTCCTAGTAATTTTTTTTCTTTACTACTATCAAAAATTCTTTCACTACAAACCTCTACGAACCCTTCTTACTCAATTTCAACGTTTGTAGTAATCGTATTTATCTTCAAACAGATTTTATTCCATGAATATTGCTCCAAAACAGGTTTGACTCAATTCAAGTGCTCCTAGTTATTTTTTTTCTTTACTACTATCAAAAATTCTTTCACTACAAACCTCTACGAACCCTTCTTACTCAATTTCAACGTTTGTAGTAATCGTATTTATCTTCAAACAGATTTTATTCAATCAATATTGCTCCGAAACAGGTTTGACTCAATTCAACTGCTCCTAGTGATTTTTTTTCTTTACTACTATCAAAAATTCTTTCACTACAAACCTCTACGAACCCTTCTTACTCAATTCTAACGTTTGTAGTAATCGTATTTATCTTCAAACAGATTTTATTCAATCAATATTGCTCCGAAACAGGTTTGACTCAATTCAAGTGCTCCTAGTAATTTTTTTTCTTTACTACTATCAAAAATTCTTTCACTACAAACCTCTACGAACCCTTCTTACTCAATTTCAACGTTTGTAGTAATCGTATTTATCTTCAAACAGATTTTATTCCATGAATATTGCTCCAAAACAGGTTTGACTCAATTCAAGTGCTCCTAGTTATTTTTTTTCTTTACTACTATCAAAAATTCTTTCACTACAAACCTCTACGAACCCTTCTTACTCAATTC
Source organism: Calamotropha paludella (assembly GCA_927399485.1). Classification (NCBI taxonomy): domain Eukaryota; kingdom Metazoa; phylum Arthropoda; class Insecta; order Lepidoptera; family Crambidae; genus Calamotropha; species Calamotropha paludella. Next base: position 5,412,184 of record OV656822.1, read on the forward strand.
TAACGTTTGTAGTAATCGTATTTATCTTCAAACAGATTTTATTCAATCAATATTGCTCCGAAACAGGTTTGACTCAATTCAAGTGCTCCTAGTAATTTTTTTTCTTTACTACTATCAAAAATTCTTTCACTACAAACCTCTACGAACCCTTCTTACTCAATTTCAACGTTTGTAGTAATCGTATTTATCTTCAAACAGATTTTATTCAATCAATATTGCTCCGAAACAGGTTTGACTCAATTCAAGTGCTCCTAGTATTTTTTTTTCTTTACTACTATCAAAAATTCTTTCACTACAAACCTCTACGAACCCTTCTTACTCAATTCCAACGTTTGTAGTAATCGTATTTATCTTCAAACAGATTTTATTCAATCAATATTGCTCCGAAACAGGTTTGACTCAATTCAAGTGCTCCTAGTAATTTTTTTTCTTTATACTATCAAAAATTCTTTCACTACAAACCTCTACGAACCCCCCTTACTCAATTCCAACGTTTGTAGTAATCGTATTTATCTTCAAACAGATTTTATTCAATGAATATTGCTCCGAAACCAGTTTGACTCAATTCAAGTGCTCCTAGTTTTTTTTTTCTTTACTACTATCAAAAATTCTTTCACTACAAACCTCTACGAACCCTTCTTACTCAATTCCAACGTTTGTAGTAATCGTATTTATCTTCAAACAGATTTTATTCAATGAATATTGCTCCGAAACAGGTTTGACTCAATTCAAGTGCTCCTAGTAATTTTTTTTCTTTATACTATCAAAAATTCTTTCACTACAAACCTCTACGAACCCTTCTTACTCAATTCCAACGTTTGTAGTAATCGTATTTATCTTCAAACAGATTTTATTCAATGAATATTGCTCCGAAACAGGTTTGACTCAATTCAAGTGCTCCTAGTAATTTTTTTTCTTTACTACTATCAAAAATTCTTTCACTACAAACCTCTACGAACCCTTCTTACTCAATTCCAACGTTTGTAGTAATCGTATTTATCTTCAAACAGATTTTATTCAATGAATATTGCTCAGAAACAGGTTTGACTCAATTCAAGTGCTCCTAGTAATTTTTTTTCTTTACTACTATCAAAAATTCTTTCACTACTAAACTCTACGAACCCTTCTCTCTCAATTCCAACGTTTGTTGTAATCGTATTTATCTTCAAACAGATGTTATTCAATGAATATTGCTCCGAAACAGGTTTGACTCAATTCAAGTGCTCCTAGTAATTTTTTTTCTTTACTACTATCAAAAATTCTTTCACTACTAACCTCTACGAACCCCCCTTACTCAATTCCAACTTTTGATGTAATCATATAAGCCTTGAAACAGTATTTACGCCATAAAAAAGTTTTTTAAAAATGCTCCGAAACATTTTTATTTTTTTTTATTTTTTCTATTTTACTACTAACGAATAAAATTGCACTACAATCCACTACTAACGTCTATCTATGAGAAACAGTCGGAAAAAACAATTTTTTCTAATTTCGGGGGATGACATTTTTTTACTATTTTTTTTTATTTTTTTGGCATTACTACTAACGAAAATAACTTCACTACTATCCACTACTAATCAAAATCTTTCGAAAAAAAATAAAAAAAACGAAATTTTCCAAAGTCGGGTGCCAAGTTCACACAGCCATGTCAATCATCCTTTGATCCTGCTCATTTGGCTCTTGAACGACAATTCTACGTCTACTCATTCTTAGTATTGAGCGTCCACATACAACACACACATGGCGATGGCCAACTTGCCTTGTAGTAGTACTTTCAGATGTTGACGAATGGATTGCTAATTCCCAGCAAGTATGACAAATATGGTCAGAAGGTGTTATCTGAAACAATAACAGTATGAAGTATATTAACTGACCAAGCTGGCTTATGGTCTGGCATAAACCATTGCACTAAATATAAAAAAACAAGAATAATAATAGCCTGGCTAATAAAAAATAATGAGATAAAACTATACTTGCTAACTCTATTAACCCAGCCACATACTTTTACTGTTATTATCAGTATTTTTTTTTTATAATGTTATTTCTCGAATTGAACCTTGCAGGTAAAATGATTCAATTTGGTGGAACCGTGTATTTTCGGCATTAGAAACGTTTACAACTTACGGTTCAATAATTACTACGTAGGTACGACTTACCTCTCTGGGATAGGTCCAAAAGCGAATAGTGTCGACTAAGGCTTCACTCTCGTTCATCAGTAAATGCCGTTTGATGCGATCCAATCGAACGTTGCAATTAATGCATTGAACACTCGACATTGCGTTTGTATCACCCAGTCAGCCAGTCAGTACTAAGATAACACTAAAAGTACGTACACTGCGCAAGCACAGCACAGATTGTGTTCACTAACACTAAAAAGCGTCCTTTCGCAAAATATCTAACAACATTCACAATTGAATACGGAGGAACGGCGCGGTTCAAACTAAACGTATATACGGAAGTAACATCCACTAGCACAAACACAAACCTCAGACAGACGCCGTCAAGTTAACTGCCATGACAGTGTTTCAATTAAATGTCATTCGTTATTTTACAAGATAAAAAAATCGATAAGTAAATCGATTGACCATAAAAATGACCAACTCACTCAGTCATTATTTATGAAAATGTGTGATTGTATTTAATGCTCCAATACCACGATCAGACAATCGTGCTCGCTATTGGCCTCGCCACTCGCGCGAATCACACGTCTCGATGAAACATTCGTGTACTGGTGCACTGTTTACACATTCGCGCGGTGGTCTTCATTTGGATTTTGGACGCTCACACGCGACCATACTACTGTCCTTTGTTTCGCATCCGAAATGCCACTCTCAACGCGAGCGCGCGAGTGAGAGGAGAATAGCGAGGTTACTATCTACACATGCGGGCTCGTTATTCGCCTCACCACTCGCGCGAATTTGTAATTGTGGCATCTGTGCAACCACACAGATAAAATCTATCAATCTAAACTATAAAATAAATTAATACGTATTAGCCATATGAGTATCGATTACAAAATCGATTATTAAATGTTTTTACGCATGGCAAGTCTGACAGCAGTTTCGTGTTTCGCGTATGGTTTCAGTTATTTAAAAATGCGTTTCGTTACTAGTCTTTGTATTATGATTTCACTGTAGGATTTTTCTTTAACCCCAACATTTAAAAATATAAAATTTACTGGAAAATTATGCTAAAAAATAAAGGAAAAAACTATGCAAAAATGATACCAAAACATTCACAATAAGGGGTTGTACGTCAGTACGCGTTCTCCTTTCCCAGATAGGCAGGTAGTTAAGAAGTAGAATGTTTAGTGAACTTCTGGTGATTTGGAAAAAAATATTTATCTGTTAGATAAATTATTTTTTTAACGGTACGGGGGGAATGTGGTGACCTCCTTGCATCTTTGACACCGCATTCCACCTCTTTACGTATATTTGCTTTATGGCAAGGAATGTCACCCTTTTAAATATAGAATATTCCAGAAGGCTAGAAAACATAAGAGAATCACCAGTAGTGTCTGAGAGTGTAACCTGAGGCGTTGTATTGAACAGTTATAAAATAAATCTTAAAATACCTATAAGTGGTTTGAATATAACGAGATAAAGATCCCGGAGCACGCGTAGGGCGCTACAGTACCTACGCGTGTCGTTCACCTAGACGACTAGGGGCGGCCATAGTAAAATTAAGCAGTAGGATCAACATGTTTACTTGAACAGTACAAAGTCATCCTTTTTTCATTTTTATATATGAATAAAAACCGTTTTCAAGAAATGTAAATATAATGTTAAAAAAAAAGAAGATAAAAAAACTAAATTTAATTGTACCTTCTTTATTACGAATCATAAAAAAAATAAATCACATTACACTAATAAATAATACAATAGTTGTAGTTGTGTTTATGACATATTCATGCTAAAATCGCTAGACGGATTTGAATGACACTTAGGCCCGTATTACACTCTAAAACATTACACATAGTTTACACTACGCAAAATATACATGTAAATGTGTTTTTAATTTAATTTTTTGCATTCACAATGCAATATTTCTATAAGATATAAAATACGTGTGTAAAAAACAACTACGCCTCCGAGCCCTCAGATGGGATTCGAACCCACGACCTTTCGCTATCCGGGCGACTGCTCTGACCGCTGAGCTACCGAGACGCTGGCAAACGTGTCGAATTTTACAAACGTATTTCAACTTCTACTATGTGCTAGTATCGTTCCACCAATGTTGAACGCTAACTACCTTCAACATCGAAAGTAATATTTTTACAAATATTAAACAATCGATTAAGATGGAACCAGCTATAATTATGTTTTTAATTTAATTTTTTGCATTCACAATGCAATATTTCTATAAGATATAAAATACGTGTGTAAAAAACAACTACGCCTCCGAGCCCTCAGATGGGATTCGAACCCACGACCTTTCGCTATCCGGGCGACTGCTCTGACCGCTAAGCTACCGAGACGCTGGCAAACGTGTCGAATTTTACAAACGTATTTCAACTTCTACTATGTGCTAGTATCGTTCCACCAATGTTTTAAAATAATTTAAAATAATTTAGACATACCAGACAAAAGACCGATAACTGAAACAGGTGTGCCTCTGCCTTTTGTCATAGTTGGCGATGAAGCATTCTCTTTGTCAGAAAATATAATGAGACCATATGCCGGAAGAAATTTGACAGACAAGAAAAGAATTTTTAACTACCGCCTTTCCCGTGCACGCCGGTACATAGAATGTACTTTCGGAATACTAGCCAACAAGTGGCGAATTTTTCATCGTCCTCTTGATGTACACAGAGAATTTGCTGTTGCAATCATAAAAGCATGTTGCGTCCTTCACAACTACGTACGGGAGCGAGATGGGTACAAATTCGAAGACACCTTGTATATTCCTCCGACTATTGAAGAAATACCTCCCTGCCAGCCGTCAAGAGGAAATAGAACATCTACTCAAAACAGAGATCTATTTGCTGACTACTTCGTGGGTGAAGGACAACTCCCGTGGCAAAATCGAGTAGCTTTGAGAACACAATAAAATAAACATTACTTACCGAGTTCGTTTTTTTCAGTTGTCCTTAAGTTTTCATTTCCAAATATTTCAATTATTTCTTCCCACATTATCCTTTTTATATCTCGGTTGGCATAGTCTTCACAGGACATGTCCCACAACGCCCTCCTCGTCTCGATTTCTGTTATAAATCTTTCCGTGTCGAAAGACATCGCGATAATTACAAATCACGGTGTAGCTCTACAATACGTGCGGCCGCCACGGCTAGTGCGCGCACACTGGTGATTTTACTACAATACTATAGATCTCAGTGGCCGCAGCGACCAGCGGCTGAACACTGGCCGCAAACGCGCCGCTCCGATCTCGCTGGCCGCTGCGGTTGAGTGTGGCCGCTGGTCGCGTGCGACCGCCGCGACCTGGCCGCTGCGGCCAAGCCGCTATAGTGCGCTATTGCTCATAGTCTGACCTATATCCACCAAGAACGACTGCCTGTGACCGATTGGTTAGGTAAGATTGCACCCAACGCAGTAAATCTCCGTGAATACCAAGACTGGAGCTTTCGGAGAAGGATCACGTGATCTACTTGGTCGTATGCTTTTTCGAAATCAGTGAAGACCACGTCAACCTGCCCGTCCCTCTCCATTGCCGTGAGTACAAAGTCAGAAAACAAGGATACATTGGAAAAAAGGAGACCTATCATGCAGAAATCCATGTTGTGTTGGGGGAATGTTTCTGGTAGTACTGGAATAAATAAAATCAAAAACTAATTTCTCCAAGAGTTTAGAAATAGTGTTAAGGATCGATATTGGACGATAATTTGAAATAAGAGACTTTGATCCTTTTTTATTACCACGTTTTACTTAACTTCACTTGTCTGTCTGTTGGTCTGTTGGTTTGTCGTCAAAATTTGAGATCCTTATTTCGACCTCTTCCTCTTATCCGATTTGGCTGAAATTTTGTATACAGGCTTGTTTCACCTAACAATTTCATATTTTACAGTTTTACATCCTAAAACCACTTAATTAGGCTTTAATTAAATTAACCTCCACGTGGTGTGTCTGGATATTTGATATATATTACATGTATATATAGAAGAACTAAGTAGGCACAATTCAGATAATTTAAAACTAAAAAGAGTTAAATAAATACTTAATAAAAAAAAAACTTTAAAAAAACCACGTTTTACTACGGGTTATAGATGTACTAAAAAGGAGAAAATAAATTTTTACAAATGGACTAAAAAGATAAAAATAAATTTTTGGTAATAATGAAAATTTACGATACAAATATTCTAAAATTTATTGAATATTATGTATTGTTCTGAACATTCATACGCAGAATTTGAAAAATTTCCAAAAAATTAAAACGTGGTGCGCATTATACTTGAAAAACTATTCAATGCCATCCACAGCATTACTATTGCATTGGTTTAGTTAGGAAGGGATTTAGGAAAGATAATGAAAATATTAATATAATATCAATAACGCTGTTGATCTAAATTACGCACCACGTTTTAATTTTTTGGAAATTTTTCAAATTCTGCGTATGAATGTTCAGAACAATACATAATATTCAATAAATTTTAGAATATTTGTATCGTAAATTTTCATTATTACCAAAAATTTATTTTTATCTTTTTAGTCCATTTGTAAAAATTTATTTTCTCCTTTTTAGTACATCTATAACCCGTAGTAAAACGTGGTTTTTTAAAAGTTTTTTTTTTTATTAAGTATTATGAATTGGAACAATTTGAGTTTGTTTTCAAACATCGGGGAAAACAGCTTTCTCAAGCGATTTATTAAACAATTTTGTTATTGGATAACAAAGACTCAGCATAAGAGGCAAAAAACAACGGTGGAATACCGTCACACCCGGCTCCCTTGGTTTTGCCCAGAGTTATTAATAGTTTTAATACCTTGCACTTGTCAACCTTAATTTGAGATAGGCAATCACTATTAAGTAGAACGTCAGCAACATGTGTCGTGGGGACGTCAACCTGGGGCTTAAGAAAGACACTTTGAAAAAACCAGTTAAATGCGTTACAGATATCGTCACCCTTAGTATAGTTAGTATTACCATCGGTGAATTGAGAAGGATAGCAAGTAGACCCTTTTTTGCCCTTAACATACTTCCAAAAATATTTAGGAGATTTCTTTATGAGTTTCTGTGATGTACTGGTAAATTGATTAAAACAAGTTCCCTGCAATCTATGCTGTCGTTCTCTGACACTCGGTTGCAGAAACTATCTTTAAATTTTAAAGCCTTTTTAAAAGTCAAATTTCTCATTAAACTGTTGCTCAAAAGAAAGTTAAAGACAGTTGAGTCTTCCATTAAAATTTAACTGATTATGTGTCAAACTCGTCATTAAACTCAATTAAACAGCGTTTGACGCTGCACAAAATGTCATTAGTGTTAATGTTTCATTAAATTGCTAGTTTTGAGGTTATGTTTTTAAAGTGTCCTAAAGTGGCCATTATTTGTCCATTAACCAACAATAACTATCGGATCTCCTAATATATCAATCGTTTTTTGTGCTAAATACATCTAAAAATGTCTTTGACCAGTGTTTGTTCAATCTCTGAACCTGAATTGGATCTACCACGATGCCGCCGTTGTATACCAGATAGAATTAATTTGATTGAAAAGCATGTTGGTGAAGAATTCAGAGTGAATTTCTAAAGAAACTGTACTTAGAATTGCTGAAATGCTGCAGTTGGACCCATTGACACAATGGACCGAATCTATAGATGGCCTAACCCAGTTGTTAGTTTGTTTGAGATTTTTGGCTACAGGGTTTTACCAGCAAGTTCTTGGTGATCTCCTTAATGTTCACAAGGCTACAATGTGTCGCATTGTGCAAAAAGTAACAGGCGAACTAGTCAAATTAAGTACACAGTATATAAGTATGCCCACTGGAGAATATCTATGAAGTGTTGCAGAAGATTTCTACCAAATTAGTGGATTCCCACGTGTTGCAGGTGGGTGATATGATACCAAAAATGTTGGTAGCTTTTGCCATCAATCATTTATTTGTATGATAATATGGATGAAAATATTTTAATAAACAAAGTAATTAATAAACCTGATACGTGAAAATTATTAAAATATTGTTTTCTTTTTTGACACAGGTGCCTTGGACTGTACTCACATAAAAATAATCAGCAGAGGAGGTGCTTTAGCTCAGATGTACAGGTGCAGAAAAGGATACTTTTCTATAAATGTACAGGTGGTTTGCGATGCATCTCTAAAAATTTGAGATATTGTTGATGGTTGGCCTGCATGAGTACATGACTGCACCGTTTTAATAACTCTTATTTGTGTGCTGATTTTGAGATGGGTCAGTATGGGAATAATTTATTACTTGGAGATGGTGGCTATTTTAACAAACATAACCTACTGACACCATTTTCACAACCCAGGACAAGCGCAGAAAAGGCATACAATAACAGTCACATTGCGACAAGAAGTACAGAAGAGCGTTGTTTTGGAGTGTGGAAACGTAAATGTCCGTGTTTGGAAAAAGGTATCACGTTAAACAAAACTTCAACTGTGTTGAAAGTCATTATGGCAAATGCGGTTCTTCACAATATTTGTATTAAATGGATAAAGAAGAACCTCCAAATGACTACCTTTTTGACCCTGAGCCAGAACACAACAGGAATCAAGATGGAAACCTGCAAGCAGCTGAAACATCTGTGCGGACTACTCTTGTTAATACTGTGTTTTCACTGGTAGAATAGCATTTGAGTACAATATGCATCTTGTATAATTTAATAAAACAATTTATTATATAGTATACTGTACTTATTTATTTATTTCTTATTACTCAGATAGTTAAGAGAGATTTCTTTTTTAAATCAGCATTTCTAACGTGTGTTTTTTATTTCAATGTAGTATCTATAATGCAATTTGTTTTCGTTCCAAATCTGCATTTTGGCATTTTTTCTTAAAATACAGCTTTTTAAGGGCTTCTGCTGAAGTAGGCTTTTTGATAACATTCTGAATTGACATCCCTAAAACAAACAAATGGTAAGATCAACATTACACCTTGTAGTAAACTACTGTGCCCAGTTATCTAAGCTCTCAGAGATGAAGAATTAGGGCGTACACAACCATGCTGCTATTGAGGTTTGAAGATATGCAAAGTTACTTACTGGCTTTTGGTTTTGCTGTTTTGGTGTGCTGGAGTTTTATTTATAATGTTACAGTTTGGTGTTGGACTTGTTTCTGAAACAAAGAAATTCCTTCTTTAGTAATATATATATAACAACCAAGCACTGAAATAAGAAGTAGATAAATATTTCTTACCTTCGGTTGCATTAGATGTGGAAGGTTTTTGGTGTATTATTTATATTATGGTTTGGTGTTACACTATTTTCTAAAATAAAAAAATTCTTTATTTAATAATAAATCTCTCCAGATAGGTACTTAACAAGGACTAGAATAAGATATCTAACCTGTCGCATAAGATGTGGAAGGTTGAGGTTCAATCATGTCAATAACATCTTCTGTTGCATAACTTGTGAAAGGTGGATCGTCAATTACCTCAATGACTAGTGGTTTTTGCTGTCGAGACGATGGCAGCACAGGTAACTCATAATCTACATCTTAAAATAATGTTTGTTAAATTATGAGTCTACAATAACATTAACTGTTAAGTATATAGTGTATAACAAATATTTTCTTACCGTTATAATTTAAATCAAAAGTTTTCTCATTGAGATTACATTCCATCGGAGTGTTTTCTTTGTCTGTAAAAAATAGCATAATAAGTCACTTTCCATTTGACTGCTTCTTGAATATTGCTTAACATTTCAGAGAAATCTAGATGATAGGAAAGAAAATGACAAGATATAGACACTAACAGATGTTTACCTTTAAAAAACATAGCTGCACTATCATATGGGTTCTTTAAAGGTTCAACCTGGTCCTGTATGATTGAGTCCAGTAGTCACCAGCAGTTTTATGCATTTCCTTTCATGCATTAGTTATGATTTTAACATTTCTTTTTCGAATTTCATTATTAAGTTAAGAGTGTGTACACAATTTCGTTCAAGTCATAACTTGCACGGACGCTATGATCGGCGAAACACTAACGCACACTTCTTTACTCTCTGAGTGCGTAAGGTGCGAGCGCTTTAGCGCGTTGCTCAACTAGTCTTGATACTAAAATTCTCTATCAATATAGGGAATTTTACATTTTGTCATACGAGAGGTCGGTCCATAAGAATTTTCATTAAAATGTTCTATTTTTAAAAGTGAAAGTAGAAAATTACTTACAAGGTGTAAGTAATTTTCTGTAATTGGTGTCATATTAGATCGCGCCTCGGTTTAAAGTAACTTTGTAAAAACAAGTTAAAACATTAAAACGTTAATAAAATTGGGTTTGCATGTATTTCAGGAGGCCATCTCTTTTTAATTATTTTTATTATTAATATTAATTATTGACCCTTAGAAACTATACATCTCTAAGATCTTACATATGTTTTTTTATGTACTACCTAGTTATATGTTTGTGAAATTGTTATTGAAAACAGATCTTCTGCTGAGTTTGTTGCGGCGTTTCTTCTCATGCAATGGGTCTAGAAAGCGCTGGTAAATTCATAAATGTCTGACATGTAAAAGTGCCTGTATGTGGCTAATATACAAAATATTTTTTTTGAATTTTTTTCCAAGTGGTAAAATCCATACTAATATTACTACGAAAGTAGCTCTATCTGTCTGTCGGTGTGTTAGTCTTTCACGGTTAAACCGCTGAACCGATTTTGATGAATTTTGTTAAGGAGAAAGTTGGAAAGTTGGTATAAGCTACTTTTTATCGCGGAAAAATGTACAGTTCCCGAGAGAATTGCGGTAAATGAATTCCATGCGGACGAAGTCGCGGGAAAAAGCTAGTAAATAATAATTAAGATTAGTAATTAATATTTATATGGTAATCATACCATACAATTATTTATTAATTATAATAAATGCGAAAGTAACTGCTTATCTGCTTGTCTGTCTGTCTATTGTCTGTTGTGTCATTGAGTGTGTTTGTGTGTTCGAGTGCATTAGATGTGTCAAGTCCCAGGTCAAAACTAGTTAATAAATAAAAAGGGAAACAAGGACGTAGTTTATTTTAAAAACGTGTGTCCCTTTTCGGTATTGATCTGCTGTTTCTGGGATCAATGCTAGACGTTGGTCGGTTGAAATAATATAGACATTTATTTCAGGCATCAGAGGCCTATACATAAATACCTTACAGACTATCTTAACAAGAACAAAACACCTTAGGAAAAAAAAATAATACTAATAGTTTTTAAAGAACGCTATAAAACTTACCTTGCTAAAAGATGAGGCTGTCAACAGGGACCTTCGCAGTTCCAACCACAATGCGCTTTCGGCTTGTAGGATTGTGTCGCCTTCCACTTCGTGCCGCTTTTCCACTAGGCCTTTTAAAGATTTCAAAAACACATTTCTTGCGGTTTCATATTGTTCTGCTGTTAAATCAGGTTTTTGGCATCTTTTACCATAGTCGTTCTTGTCATGAAAAATGGTTCTTTTTTTGGGACCCGCTGGTCGAAGATTGCGTTTCGAATTGTTTTGGCAACGCTTTAATCCCAGACGTTTAATGGATTGTCTAGGACTTCTTAGAAAGTTTGTTTTGTACAAACTATACTGCGCTTTGCCAGTATTAAACGCTACAACTGCAGCATGACACCGAGCCGTATAAGAATTTTTAGCGAAAAATTTATTCTTTTGCCACCTATGTGCTTAGCCACAATGCTGTTAAATTGTTCGGCTCGATTATTGTTTACATCGTAAAGCAAGCTTTTTGAGTTAAGAGCAATCTGTGTTGTGCAAACCATTATTTTCTTAAACAGAATTTTTGCCAAAGGCACAAGATTTTGCTCTTTTTTCCTTTCGTCTGTACAATAATAGTTTTCACAGACACTATGATCACCCAAAATGTTTTTTGGGCTGTTAAGAATGTCATCTTTTAGTTTTATAATTTTATCGGAACTGCTGGTTTCCTGAGCTTTACGGAAGCGAGCTGCAGATCTTATGGCAGTACGAAAGCGAGTGATTTTATCTGACGTTAAAAGCTTTCTCTCGGAAAGTGCAATTGATGTCCTTTTGTAGCTGCATCAGTTTAGTGGAATAGTTTCGCAGTAGGTGGTTAGAACATTCAATTTTTTGAACTAACACATAAGGGTACGGCCGGCTTTCCAATTTTTTTTTGTACGTGCTGGCACCTCCATCTGCTATAAGAGTATCATATATTAAGTTGTAAGTGTGCACTAATGACTTAAAACCTTCGACTATGCTTATTTGTTCCATGCTTGTGGAGGATCCCACATGATTTTTAGTGCATTCGTGGGTGGGTGGTGGTCGACTTTTAGCAACAGATCGGGCGCACACTATACAATATTTGTTTTTTACTTCCATATGCAATACTTTTCCAGTTTTAAATCCTATAATTGCAGACGCTCCCGATGCTGCGGCATAATTCGTTCTCTAGGATCTTTTGGACCAACACGCATCAGCCACAACTGTGATCGCAGGGATTCCATTAATAGTATGTCCACTTTCAATTGCTAGCTGAGCTTCATCTTTAGCTGCCTCTTTTATGCTGGACTCTGCAGCTACTGCCCACCAATTTGATACGTCTTTGTGACACTCGTTGTAGATTCTTTGCTCTAATTTCGGTAGGTCCATTGCTGTTAATCACTTATTTAAGTTGGTTCGTCCACAGCCAATCAACATTGCGCCAGTCACAGCAGCATGTCTTACAGTCACATTTTCCGATAACTTTTCACATGAAATAATTTTAAATTGTTGGTTACACATATTACATTGAAAGCAGAACATTGAATCCAAACCAAAACGTTTCTCTTTTACAACTTGCAAGTTGCTTATTGTGCAGCCAAAACCAGGATTGTGTTCACATAATGTTTTCATTTGGTTAAAAAACTAATCGAAGTCATCAATTCTCCGACCTTCAACTAGGAAGGGGGGCTTTGTTGATGCATTCGATACTACACTCTGAAAAATTGACAATATTTTGAATACGAAAACAATATTATTTTTATTTGTAAGAGGTGACGTAAAAGTGTATTAGATACTTCGTGGTATTGCATTGTTTTCCTATTAGCAACATTATAAAGTCCGATTCTTAATTCACTGGAGTTAACTGACTGTTGGTGAGTTTCTAATCTCCGCCATTAAAATAATGACTAAACACTAACAAAACAAGCCTTAATTTTACGTATTTTGTTAGAAACCAGTTATATTTTTAATGCTCATACGATACGAGCGGAGATTGGGAACTCAACAACTCACAGTTTCCTATAAGCTGATCAGTGATTTAAAAAACCGATTTTAAATATTTAGAAACTTGTAACAGTGTTTGCTTAGGTATATACCCAATTGTGCAACCAGTCACAGTTTCCAGTTATAGTCTAAAAAAGATTGTATACAGAAAATTATTATGATAATATTTCTGAATGCTAATGAGGAAAATCGCTCAGAAGTGCATTCAAATGTTGATTCATCATCATTATCATCACATCAGCCGATAGATGTCCACTGCTGAACATAGGCCTTCCCCAAGGCTAGCTACTTCGCGCCCTTTACCAGGTCATCGCTCCACCTCGTTGGAGGCCTACGCCATTCGAGAACTTTCTGGCCTCATCAGCCGTCAGTTCTACGAGCAACGTGCCCCGCCCGTGGCAGTTCGTTGAACACCGCGCAAATTAAAACAGCGTGACAAAACGCTGCAATCAAATCGTTTCTTAATCTACTCATTCATATGCCTGAAAACTCCTTGGTATAGATTTTTATGAAGTTGCACTGGATACTCACAATTTCTAATTCGCCATCAGTGTTCAATTCCTTTTCAGAACTTTGCGTTTCATTGCTTTCGGTCTTGAGATTTTTTATTAATAATGAAAAAATATCCTGGAGTAACATAAACAGTTTAATGTATTTTAAAACCGTTAAATAAAAACCGAGTTATAATAATAATAATATTTATTGATTCAGATAACAAAGATCCATTATTGTTAGTAACAACACAAACTTACTCACTATTTTAGTAAAAAATATAAAATAACTACTTATACTAAAGTGTGTCATTGTTTCTGCTAAGAAATTTGAACCAATGACACATAATCGGAGTGTGATATCTCCTCGCAATGGTCTGCAGGATTCCGCTGGAGCTGGCCCGCACCCTGCCTAGCAGTGAGGCGGTCCTCTTGCGCAAGATTGCGTAAAAATCATCTGTTCGCGCTTGCGTAAACATACCCGATGCACTGCAGAAGCGGGGCAACCCCATCAGCATCCTAAAGCCATTATTATATTGGATTCGCAGAGCGCTGACGGCTTTCTGAGTATAACTGGTCCACAAGCTGCACGTATAGAATACTTGGCAGTAAGCTTTGAGTAAGGTTATTTTGACCTGTTTACTGCAACGTACAAACCTGCGAACGAGCATATTACATCGAACCGCCATCGCTCTGCGTTCCCTTTCTATGTCGGCTTGGTCCCCAAGGTCATCGGTTATAAAATGTCCTAGGTATTTGAATTTATTAACTCTTGTCAGCTCCGTGCCATTTAATTGAATGACAGGTACATTTTCAGGACATTTCCCACCGACGGCCTTAAACACCAGGTATTCACACTTCTTGACATTATATGTCAAACCATGTACCTGCGCGTAATTTTCACATATATGAAGAAGCTCATTCAATGCCCTCACCGTCGGACTCAGCAAAACCATATCGTCAGCGTAATTTAAATTGTTTATATTTACGTCATCCACGCGACATCCCAGGTATTTGCTGCTGAGCTCGACAAGGAGGTCCTATGTTATAGGTACCTTTGTAACGTCTTTATTTAAATCAAAGTTTTTTTGTGTGCCATGATTTGGATCCGCGTTCATTGAACCCGATGTGTTATCCTAAAACATTAAGGTTTCTTTATTAATATAGCTATAGGGATCGACTGGAATAAGATTTAAAAAGAAGTTGCACGGTATACTCACAATGTGTAATTCACCATCAGCATTCAACTTCTCTTCAGAACTTTGCGAACCTGATGATGTCCTAAAAAAAACACTGCATTGTCACAAACATAAAAAAAAAAAAATTTATAAGCCATTCAAAATTATTGGCAAGGTTGGTAAGGACGCCAGTACCCCTACTATGAGTTGACGGTACGGTATCTGTACTATCCGTCGCAGGGTAAAAAAAACTAACTTGAACTAAAATATTGTTGTCCGCTAATGCATCAACATAACTTGACGTTGCGCCAGCCTGACATTTTTTTTGTCTGAAAATATTTACATTTATTATAGTTAGTAGTTACAGATAGTAACATAGTGGTCGGTAATACCACTAAAACTATCATATTTTCTGGTTTGATATCTAATAATTCTTATTCTGATTTGAAAGTTTCGCTTGGAAAACACATGCGCAGGACTGACATATACTGACCGGCTAGCATTCGCGCCCGTGCCTATACAAGTACCAAATAAATAACTAACTGTATTTAAAAAGTAAAAACTGTGACTTACCTTTTTACTTTTCTGGCGGTAGCCAAAGATTTTAACTTGTTGCTACATCCGTACCGCTTGCGTTTGTTACCCATTTCTGCAAAGTAAAATTAATAGAAGACATTTCAATATTGTTACATCAAATCGTTTAATAACTAAATTTTCATGTAAGAATTAATATAATATACCGTAATTTTAAATAGGTACTAAAAATACCCACCAAAGTAACAATTTATACCAGTCGCGCTACACAGTAAGCAATGCCGACGCGAAAACAGCATTGACCTCGGTGTCGGAGCGTACGGCACACGAGCGATATGTCTTCACTCAGGGAAGGCCCGGCGTGGTCTGAGCCACAGAGTACATTATAGTATACTGAAATAGAGACCAATCTTCGACCTCAAAATAGGTAACCACTAACGCCGTAGCCCGTAACGACATCTGTTAGCACTAGTAGGAATGTTTATTACATCTATACTATCTATTGATAACGATAGGGATGCATAATACCTACATTTTATGTACCTAATGGCAGTTATATTTTATGGATGCATTTTATAAAGGCTATTTAAGGATTTATAAATGAAACAATGATTAATTTTAAAGTTTATTTATGTCTTTTATAACATTTATTTAATTTCTTTGCTTTCACTGGCAATTTGTCCTCATCATCATCAACCTCTTTTCTCCCAGCTAAAATTTTATTTATATTTTTACAATAATTAAAAATCATGCAACGAATTACAATTTGAATCAAATAATCAATTAATTTTTCTTTATGTATTTTACATTTGATACATTTAAAATCAACAAATATAATTATCGCTGTTTTAATTATAACTTTTATATTGCTTTTTTCAATATTTTCTTTTATTATTTCATTTATTAAATCTTGCAGATTTGAGATTAACATTACTAATTCTTTGCTGGGAGTGCAAAGCCATCGTCGACCTGCATATTCTCTACATTTAATATATTCAATTTCATTTTGTGATGCTAAATCGTTTGTGCAATCAATACAAGATTTAAAAACATGGGATTTCATTTTCTTCAGAAAATATCCACTCATGTATTGTAGGGACGCAATAACGCGGGGATCACTTTCTTTTACTTCTAAGGGAGTAAAATTAAAATCAAATATTTTATTAAAATCGAATGAGGAACAAGTCGACTATGCTTCTGCATTTTCGTTGATGATAAGAGTATGTAATGCGTCACAAAAGTCTCCTTCGCAATTACCCCGGGTGTGGACACTGCTTAAATTATTTATCAATAGTGTGGCGAATGCAGATTCAAATTGATCGCATGTTGGATTAATGTTGCGACACCCTTGGCTTCTGACTGCGCCACAGAAATTTTCTAAGGGGTCCTGATTCAGGTGCCGCAACCACACTGACGTTTCATTAAAATTATCTTTTTATATTTGTAATAAAGTTTGTATTCCCTTAAGTGTCCACACCCAATTGGCCACAGAGGTAACACTTTCTATTTTCCCACGCGAATTTATAAAGTTCATAGATTTAAATATTTTTATGCCGTCCATACAAGTTTTATGATGCACAGAGCTCGGCGTTGCTGGGCCAAGTAGAGGTTTGGCGTTTCTGTTTTTCATTTGGCTTCCATTCACCGAATCGAAAATGTTGTTTATGAACAGCAGCAGATCTGCAGTTTCGCAGTATTCTGCGGGAAGAATTTTCTTATCTCAAACAATAAAGAAAACATTTATTTATTCGTTAGTTAGTTTAATTAGTTTACTACAAATCTGAACAACAAATCGTTTTTTCTATGCCAAATTCAAAGTAAAAAAGAATAATTTATTACTAATAAATTAATAATTTATTTATAATGTGCAAATACATAGTTTAAAAAGAATGTTGATTAAGATTGTTAGTTTCTTTATTCTATAACCTAATAAACTGAGCAACTCTAGCGAAATACCACTGAAAGTTACCATAAGTACATTGTTAATAAAAATCTATTAATTCTATTAGTTAATAATAAAACCTTACCTGCTAGATATCCCATGTTAGATGCCACAGTACGGCCCTTGTAGCCCGGGTTTTCTTTGTGCAGTAATAGCAAATGAGACCATTTCGCAGTTTTAGTTACACGTTCTTTTGTTGTGTAGATTAAATTTTTTTTTAATAAATTATTTCTGATTCCTTTGAGAAGGTGTGGGGGGCCATAGAGAGGTATGATTTCTTGGCCATTAATTAAAATAACATTTTCTTTTGGCTCCTCTCCTTTTCTTAAAAAGTGCCCCTTGGACTCATTAATAAGCAGTTTGAGTGCCTGTCTATTGTTGGTTCCCTGATCACATACTGAAGCAATCACTATCAACCCCGCCTCTTGCAATCCTGTTATTACGTCTTTTATTTGTTTTGCCAGCTCAGGTCCCTTGGTGGCACTAGAGGCAAATGTATAAGACACAGGCTGTTTATAATTAAAAATTAGACCACGCACCATAAAAACTTGAGCATGGTCAGCAAAGTCACCCTTTCTGTCTTGCCCATTATCAACAAGTCCTGTTATTTTGTCTTTTCTTTCTTGGTATGTGACATTGGGCTTAAGTGAGACTTCATCAAACATTAATATGCACAGTTTTTTTCCGTAGTCATTTGGTCAGCTTTGGTTTTTAATTACGAGAAAATGTTTTCGTTAATTACTCATTTGTATTAATTTTATTAAAGTTTGCTGAGCAGGCAAAATAAAAATCTTTCTTAAAAATCGATATCCTTTGGGACTTTGCTTGAAAATTGATAATGCCGCAATTTTCTCCTGCAACGTAAATCTTCGGCCTTTTCCTTTTTTGCGGTCCTCCCGCCATTGTATTCTTAATAATAATTAAGCAGTACTTATACAATTCTCGAGGGTATCTAAAACTGCAGGGTTAAATCCAAATTTTTTTGCTGCCTTTATGTTGGCCAACTGCTTTCTTGCTTTATTTTTCATTTTGCTTATTTTTATTCTTGCAACAACAAGTTTTTGATGCAGTTCTTTTTCTATTTTTGTAAGGAATACTTTTTTTGTATTTTTCTTATTGACTTTCTTTACTCCTGTAAAATACATTCTACAATTAAATAAATATTCCTCAACTTTCGCACAATGCCAACAGACCCAAACTAAGTAGAGCTTGGGCTATGGGTATTAGCTGACAAGGGCATTTTCAAAAAAATGTACATTTTAACTATTCCTTAAATTCAAAGATTAACTTCAGAAGAAGATAAAGGACATCACCTATTTTGGGCAATTTTTTTTTTAGCCGGCCAACAAAAAATAACTAAATTTTATCATAGGCATAATTATAATGAACGTTTTGTATTATGACAGTAAAGCTCGAAACCTATTGGTTAAGATGATAATCAGTCTCAAAGTATTTATTTTATTACCTACGGTTTGCGGGGTGAGCTCGTGATTTCCAGGTAAACAGTTATTGTTAATGGTGTGCGAGCGAGAGGACGTTGCAAGTACATTTACCTGCCGAGTTACAAGTGTTAACAAGAGGCAAAATACACCCACTTAATCCTTTTCGTAGGTACTTTCGTTCGTTAGTTCTCCATGCAGGCGTTTATGTACAGGTTTTTTATTAATTATAATGCATTTTATTTTTATTTCATATATTTTTATTCAATATTTACAACTCTCTTGGCCTTACAATAATATCTTCTAAACCTTCGGCGGGAATGTGTATCGTTGGCTCGTGCCTGGCAAACCCCATGTACCACACAATGCACATGACGTGTGAGCAGCAGCCAATGGTTCTTCGGCCAATGTTACATGTACAGTAATAGTGTTTTATAGCCTGTCGCCCTTCGAGAGCCCTATCTATGCCAATATAAACGTTATACGAACGTGAACGGACATGTCGGGACTGGATTCTACCGCGCAATACGTAAAGGTCTGTTCCTTCTAGCTCTCGTATGTGTTCTGTGGGTAATTGGTCGCCAAGTTCAACGATGAACATACCATTTGGCTGCAAATGCTCCGCATAGTAACTCCTAGCTTGCTTTATTTGGTATACACCAAGTGCAAAAAGGATAAGATCTTCTTGTGTCAATGTGGGGAATTGAACCTCAAGCGCATCAACGTTAATTGAACGAAACGGAGCACGTCTTCGGTTATAATTGTATCTGTTCACCAGATCCGCCAATGTATTCGGTACATTAACCCTTTCCCGTATTATTTCTAAATACATTGGAGCCCTTACATTGTCCACAATCAACACATGATAGGCATTTAATAAAGCTGCACTGATTTTAAAATATTCCATCATATGATGCAAGGCGCGATTGCTGTGTACAATTCTTAACAAGCGAAAATCTCTTTTAAAAATCGTCCATTGATTATTTCTACTACCCAGCGGCATATAGTCACAAGTCTGGATTTATTCGCTTGTTCCGTCGTAAGTTGCGTTTCGTTTGCATTTTTCGTTTCTGGCATATGTACTGTATATCCATGTGATTGTAAAGGATAGGCCGCGTCTCTAAAGCCACGATCTAAGATAAATACGTCACCCGGTCTGAAAAACCAATGAAATATGCTCTCCTCATTTTCAATAATTGCATTCATTATTGTTGCATCGGAAGTTGAAGCGGCGTGCGGGCCCGTTACGTCAATTATATGACCGTCACAGCAAACAAACAAGAACGGCTTGGTCAGATTTCGATATTTGTGAAGACTATATGTTTGTCGTTGAAAAAAATAGCTCGAGCTCTTTTGGTTGTATATATATGTACCATCAACTATTATTATAGCATTTCTTTGTGGCAAAGGGCTTTCTGGATTGCCAAATAGAGTTTCAGGTACTAATAAATTCCTTTGAGCCACTTGTTCCCTGTTTATGTGGTCAAACCCAACATGCAAGGGAACAAAATCACGCAACAATGCATCACGACCTAGAGCTAACATTCGTTGAAAACGGGATTCGCTCGTTCTAAACACTAAAGCAAGTCTGGCATTAGAGTCTCCTGTTCTTAGTTTTGCCAATACAGCGGCCAGTATTGTCTTCTTTTGACGATTATTATTTAGGCTGGATGTGTTTACGAGTAGATCGGAAAACTGTTCGTGAGTAAGTCCCGTCCAAGTATGAAACTCGTTTGTATTAATGACTTCGTATGTCTCGAAGTTTAACACGTCTGTTGTAATATGATTTCTCATAATCGTCAGAGCATTCACTATTTCAGATGCAGTAAAATCTTCTATGAGATTGTCTTGTAAAGGTAGAGTATACCAAAGGTTCTGGGCTAAGTGTTCTTCGCAAACGCGAGCATTTTCTGGTATTAGTAGATTGTACCGCCCAATCATACGAATTATGATATCGTTAGGTATTCTAAGCCTGGTAATATTTTGACAATGCTCAAAAATGCAGTGCACTGTTGAGTTTGGAGTACGTACAAATCCTGCTAAGGTCATTGTTGGATGATTACGGCTTTGTTGCTGAATAGGCTCATCGGGCAACACGTCATCATCTTGACGCGCCTCGCGTATACGCCGATGAAACGTCCTCTCAGCTCTTTGCCAGCAAGGTCGGCAAATGACGTCGGTAGGTTCGTTCTGAAAAAAAAAAAACAATTTTTGTAAACCCACCTTCTACAAGTTAAATACAAACGAATATTTCCCAAAGGACTTCTTAACAAAAATAATAACATGTTCGTGCCCGTACTCTCACAAAACTAACTATTTCAAAACTTTTGAAATAGTTTTGAGTGTAGGCAAGAGCCAATGCCTACATTTAAACCGGCTATAACTTAGACGGGCACTATACCATATTGAAGTGGTACTTAAGATCTGTACAGAGCGCCGATAAAAATACTAACAAATAAATAAGAACAACAAATAGTTAATTCGTGGCAGTAACAGAGAGTCGATGAAATACTAATAAACACTCGTAAGTAGAAATCTTACTTAAAAATAATAATAATAATAAAAATCTTTCCCTATACCTTCAAAGGTTCTTGTCTACATTTCTATCACTGATGTAAGCCTATGTACTTTATAAAAAAACCCTTTCATAGTACTAACTAAAGAACTTAAGTATACATTTTACTTTATTGAAGGAAGGTAGGTACTTCAGCAAAATAATTCAACGCGACACCTAGTCCTGATCATGATGTCATATCGACGATCTGTTATTATCACAGAGTAGGTACCTAGTTATGACTTAAATGTAAAAAAGGTTGCATTACATACCTGTCTCGCGATTAGCTCCTCCATAATAATCTGAGCTATGTCGATGTGCTGTTCTTCCCGAGAAATCCACGTGTAAGTCCTTCGACCTTCACATGGTTCACGACAGTTAATACACAACATATGTGCCATGATTAACAAAAACAGTATAACAAAAACAAAAACTCAACGATAATTAAAACAACAAACAAAACAAAATCAATGTTAAAAACCACGAAAACAGTGAAAGTAGCCGTCCGCTGTAACGAGAGTTGCATGGAAAACTAACGAACGAAAGTACGAAAAGGACTAAGTAGGTGTATTTTGCCTCTTGCTCACACTTGCAGCTCGGCAGGTAAATGTAGGTACTTGTAACGTCTTCTCGCTCGCATACCTATTATGCCTCTTGCTCACACTTCTCGGCAGGTAAATGTACTTGTAACGTATTCTCGCTCGCACACCATTAACAATAACTGATTACCTGGAAATCACGAGCTCACCCCGCAAGCCGGGTGCAAGCCGTAGGTAATAAAATAAATACTTTGAGACCGATTATCATCTCAACCAATAGGTTTCGAGCTTTACTGTCATAATACGAAATGTTTATTATAATTATGCCTATGATAAAATTTAATTATTTTTTGTTGGCCGGCTAAAAAAAAATTAGCCCAAATTTGTATGAAGCCTGAATGATGTCCTTTACTTCTAAATATAGTGATTATTTACATATCCTTCTTGTACTTAAAATAGAATAGGAATCGAACCACCGAGCTCCGGTATAGTAGTCAGGGCTACTAAACACCAGACCAACAGGCCAGCCAAAAAAATTGAGATAAGGTAAGTTGCATGCCGTTTTATAGTATTCATCACCATTTTAAAGGTCCATCAATACAGCCGGACATAGGCTATATGATATTACTTATATATATAAACTGGGGTACTAATTGTTTACATAAAATTTATCCAACTCACCAAGATTTTGTTCAATATATTTCTCTGTTATTGGAGGATTTGCAATTGGTATGTTAGACTTAAGTTAGCACTGAAGTATCTGGATCTGAATCATAATTAAGTTTATTTGTTGCGTTGGTGTAAGTTGTCTATAATATTTATAGTGTAGTGAGAAAGGCCAGCAAGCAGTAAATATTTAAACAGTTCTAGATAATTATAGGCGCGGTTTCACCCGCATGTTTGTACTGCTGCGCTCCCATAAATCATAGCTTGATGTTATTATGTATAAGAAAGCTTTACTATTCCTCACTAACTTAAAAAAATGACAGATCTCCCATACAAAATTTCATCTCCTTTTTTACCACCTTATTGGTTGAATTTCCAAAAACTCGGCAATTTATTTTAATATTTTTAACAAATAAGCTTAATTACAAAGTAGAAGATTTTTATAACCCGGGCTACTAGTTGTTTACATAAAATTCATCCAACTCACCAAGATTTAGTTCAATAACTTTCTCTTTCTCTGTACTGCCAACTGCATAAAGCCATGTGTTGAAGCGCTCCCTGTCAGTCTCATGGTTTGGGAACCCATGGAGCACTCGACTCACACCTACAATAAATGATATAATCAATAATGAAGTCTGTAAAATTAAAAAACAATGAGATTAAGTTCACAAGTAAGTATTAACTTTATAGCATTGTCGCAGATTTTAACCTTAACCTTCAATAACAAATAAATTGGTAAGTGGCAAATGATGCAGTAACTATGTAAGACTTGTCCTGACAGTTTTTTTAACCCATTGCCCAAGTTCAGTTGCAGTTTGTATTGCGATATGATTCTTGTCAAGTTAAAAAAACTAGAACAAGTAACAGTTGCAAAATTTTTAGGAATATTAATAGATAGCCAGTTGTCATGGAAACCTCATGCAGTAGAGGTGTGTAAAAAATTAAGTGAATCTGCATATATTTTTTTAAACATATTAAAAAAAGTTTACATGAAAACAACAATTGTGGCATATCATGGTATAGTAGCATCAGTTTTACGATTTGGAATTATATTCTGGGGTAATTGTAGTATGAGAGAACAGGTCTTCAAGGCTCAGAAACGCTGTGTAAGAGCAATGTGTAGTCTAAAAATGACCGATAGTTGTATGGCTAGGTTTAAGTCTCCGAAAATTCTGACTTTCCCCTCATTGTACATTTTAAAAGTAGCTGTTTTTGTTAAATTAAATAAGTATGATTTTGAAACAATATCAGAAAATAGAAAAAGACCTATAAGAAGCCAATATGAGTTGAAAATTGAGAGGTGCAATACTGCATTGTTAAAAAAAAGTATTTTTGGCATGGCTCCAATTGTTTAGAATAAAATTTCTAATGCAATCAAAAATTGTCCAATCCAAACATTTAAAAAGAAACTTACAGCTCGTTTATTAGACAAATGATACTATTCTGTGCATGATTTTTTAAATGACTCCTCTCTTCCAAAATAAATTTAATATATTGAAAATGTAATAATTGAATGTTTTATTCAAATGTAACTATTCAAAATTTGCATGCCTAACTTAAGGTAGATAGTATAAGGGACTGTTATTTTGTAAACATCTATATTTTTGTATACCTACTTTCTATGCAAATAAATATTCTATTTATAGGCGCAGGAGGGCCTTCATCAGAATTATCTGCCATATTTTACCGGGAGTGGGCGGAATCACTTCAAATAAGTCACAAAGAATACCGATTCACACTCTTTTAATTAAAACAAATTATTGATTAAAACCAAACACAAAAATAAACTTAGAGTCACTTAGATTTCACTACTGAATTATCGTTACACTTTAACTCTTATTCGTACGATCACGGATGGCATCGGAATTAAGCGATTCGTCGAGGACGTGACGCAGTGACGGCGGCCATCGTTAGACTGAGTATCTAACATGGCCGTCCCGCTGCCCACGTTACAACGCTCCGCTAGAGTGCGCTGCTCTATTCCGACACCAATGCTAGCAATGTGCCGTCACGGCCGGACTGACAATCGCCCGTCCTCGGGCGCATCTTAGTTTTGTCCTGAAACAGACAAGGACATCTTACACTGCTCGTCCAGCCTGACTTTTACCATTATTCCTCAACAAGACCCTTACTCAGCGAAATATAAGTCCCTTCGAACAAACAAATGTTTGAACCGGACGATATCTTTCGGTAACATAAATTTCAGCGAAATCATACGTCCCTATGACCTTACGGCCCGGACGATAATTTTCGGCACCGCAACACAGACCCGGATCAGACATTGCGTCCCTTCGACCAGACACGGAAGCGTGGACCGGACAGTATTGTCTTTCCAGCGAGTCAAACAACATACCAACTTGGACCATACTATTGTGTCCCTTCGACCAGTCGAACAGACATGGACCGGACGACAAAGTATCCACTGCAAGTCACACCATATTGTAAACCAGGATCAGACAGATGCGTCCTTTCGACCAAACTTGGACCGGATGACACCGTCTCTCAGCCAGTCACACTATAATACCATGTATTATAAGTACACAGGGAGTGAGCCTCTCCGAAAACAGCAATCAAATCAACTGTACATCCACGAATTTCAGCGCTCTAATCATGATGAACCATACAACTGACAACACAATACACATTATTTTAGCGTACATACCTACTCATTAAGAAGATTCCGGTTCAGCATAAATCTCAACCTCGTGTTGTACTTCTAAAGTATCGGGATCAGAATACACGCTAAGAGTATCTGATCCAGCACTGTGGGTATCAGACTCAGCGGTTACGGTGTCTAAGTCTGCGGTCAAGTTGTCTTGGCTATTAAGAGCCATGCCCTCAAGGGTATCAGTACTTGATCTTTCACAATCTTCCGGCGCCATCTCATTCTCCTCTTCGTTCATTAAGCTAGCTGTTATTTCAAGTAAACCATTATGTCCCTGAGGTACTAAGCGCAAGTTCTCGTGTGCATACTTATAAACGCGATTTAAGCCACTAACACTCTTTAGCTCGTATCGATCGTTATTTAACACGGACGTTATAACAAAGGGGCCTCTAAATTTTTTTTCTAACTTCGTCTGATTTCTTTCACTACTTTTTATAAAAACAAAATCACCCTCAGAAAATGGTCTAATATTTGCACGCCCACGATTAAAGCGTTCTGCATCTGCCACGGCAGCCTTTTCAATATTACAAGATGCAGTTTTTCTTATAGATGTAAGGTCTAGTCTGCTCTCTTGTATTGCGGAGATCGGACTAACTTGGGATATGCCTAAAGATTGCGCGCGAATTCCGAACATGAGTTCTGTTGGAGAGTACTTAGTAACGGTGGACTTAGTGCTATTAAGAGCTAGCTGAATGTTACCGAGTTCATCGCGCCATGTTTTATTAGGGTCGTTTTCGACTATCGTAAGCAAACTCTTTAAAGTACGCATGATGCGCTCAACTTGTCCATTTGCTCTACTAGAACCAGTTGCTATAAAGTGGAGATCTATATTATGTTCAGCACAAAAGTTTTTAAAGTCAACGCTGATGTAACAGCGACCCTGATCAGCAATAACGCGTTTTGGTGTACCAAAGAGACAAACTGCTTTTTTTAGGGCTCCTACTGCACTAGCTGCGTCTAACGATGACGTATGTTCTAATAAAACATATTTTGTAAACGCATCTATAATTACCGAGCAATATTCTTTACGGTCACTCTTACCACTAAGTTTTCCAGTAAAATCAATATGAATAGTATGCCACGGAATTGGCGTCTTCGGAATAGAATGCAACCGCATAGGCTGAGATCCTGAGGGGCCTTTTGATGATTTGCAAATGATACAAGAATCAACATACTTTCGAACACATTTGGACATTTGTGGGAACCAGTACTGCTCGTAAAGCTTGTCTAAGGTTTTATCGCTTCCCAAATGTTGTATCTCATTATGAACATGGTTTATAAGTGTCCATATTAGGGATCGGGGAACTACTGGCAACCAAGAAGTCGTTTTATTTCTCTCAACTTTTCTATAGAGAATTCCGTTTCTTATGTCATAAGTACGAGCTACAGCCTCTGGGAAATCGTTATTATTATGTTTTTTGATCAAATCTTGTATCTCCGAATCACGCTTTTGCTCTAATGCTAGCCAGCCCTGATGTAACTCTACAAATTGCACGACATTCGATTCAGGAATTAATGACATAGATTTAGGATCTTTTTCTGATTGTTGTAAATTACGGGAAAGATAATCAGCATGTTCCATTTTGCGACCTTCACGATAGATAATTTCAAAGTCATATGCTTGGAGGAAGGCCCACCAACGATGAACGCGAGGAGTAAGATCTATTTTGGATTTGGATGCTTTTAGTGAGTTGCAATCGGTATATACTGTAAAATTCCGGCCGTATAAATAGTGGCGAAAATGCTCAACTGCTCGTACGACTGCCAAAGTTTCTAATTCATACGAGTGATAACGAGACTCTACTTCAGATGTTCGCCTACTAAAATACTCTACAACATGCGGCATTCCATTTCTTTTTTGAATAAGAATCGCCCCGTAACCCTCAGAGCTTGCATCAGTGTGAAGTTCTACAGGCAGTTCAGGATCAAAGATTGTGAGAACCGGTTCCGAAGTTAGTATACTTATTATAGTGTTGCGAATCGATTCATGTTTGTCAGTCCATTTGATAGGCCCTTTTAATTTCGTCAAAGGATATAGAGGTCCAGTTATATGGGTAAAACCTGGGATAAATTTTCTGAAGTACGATGCTAGTCCAAGAAATTGCCGAACATGAGTGGCAGATTTGGGAGCAGGAGAATCAACTAATGCTTGGATTTTTCGAGAGTTTGGTCTTACTTCTCCAGACTGGATAGAATAACCTAAATAATCTATTTTCATTTTCATAAATTTGCATTTTTTAAGATTCAAGGAAAACCCAGCATTTGTCAAGGTACTTAGGACTTCATCTAAACATTGTAAACCCTGTTCTACCTTATCTGAATAGCATAATACGTCATCGATATAAATTAGAGGTTTGCATTTGAGCTGACTCAGAGTTTTTGTGATACATCTTTGGTATACAGAAGGTGCGTTTCGTAGCCCGAATGGCATAGCAAGGTACTCAAACTGTCCCTCGGGGGTTACAAAAGCAGTTTTTTCGATAGATTCGGGGTGAATAGGGATCTGGTGAAATCCAGAAGCCATGTCCAATGATGAGAAATAGTTGGCTCCACTAAGTTGGTCTATTTGTTCTTCTATACGAGGCAAAGGGTAATGTTCAGGTTTTGTGTTCGAATTCAATTCACGATAATCTACACACATCCTGTCCGTATTGTCCTTCTTTTTTACCAGGAGAATAGGACTCGCGAACGGCGAGGAGCTTTCCCGAATTACACCTGCATTCAAAAGTTGCTGAACCTTTTCACGAACTATCTGCTTTTCAATAGGAGCAAATCTATAAGGGCATCTCTTTACTGTCTTATAGGGATCAATTAAATTTATTTTTAACTGCATGGTATTAACACGCCTAGTAGGTATACCGTCAATAAAATAGTCTGAATATTTGTTGAGAATTGCAATTAAATCCTGCTTGTCTGTACCTATCAAATCCGTATCTATGTTGCTAAAATCAGATTCAACTAAGTTAGAGTCACAAAAATTTATTTGATCCTTCATAGTGAACATAATATTCTCATTGTCAATTTTCACTGTAACCCCTTGATCTAAAATATCCCTACCGATCAATGCCGGTTCAGAAATACTACTATCAGGAACTAGATGGAACAGCAAAGAGACTGAAAACTCGGCAATTTTTACTGAGCTGAGAATTTGGGAAGCACATTTTATTTCTTCACCCCCAATACCAGCAAGACTCACAAGATTATTGCATATAGTACCTGGAAAGCTACCACAGAAACTTTCCTTTAAAAGTGAACACGAAGAACCACTGTCAAATAGGAAAGAGATAAGCTCACCGGAAGATGTCACCAAGGTACCTCTCGATGAGCGCTGTCCACAAAGGTTAACTTCCTTGACCACAGCTCCACCACCACCCCTCTTGTCCGCACAGGCTGACGCCAGATGACCAGGCTTGCCGCAGGAGAAACGGATCACTTGAGTCTTCTCAGTCGGACGCGATGAAGAAGTAGTAGTAGTAGAAGTTTCTTGCTTCCCGCTGACACTATCGCGACGTTTGCGACAGTCAGCTTGCCTATGTCCCGCTAAGCCACACCAATGGCATTTACCGGGAAATCTTGTTTCGTTGAAACGCGTTCGCTTGATATCCGGTTCTAAGCCCCCATCAGGTATATCGAACCGTCTTTTTAATGAAATACCTCCAAGTACTCTAAATAATTGGGCTCTTGTTGTAATTACTTGAGCGTTTAGTTCTCTGCGTATCAAATTATCCCTTTTACATAACACAGATATAACGAAACCAGTAATTGCTTCCTCACACATATCCGTCTTTGGTATAGATTCTATCATGTTCCACAACCGAAGAGCGGATTCGGACGCCGATTCACGATTACCAATTTGAAACCGTAATATGTCGTCAAAGTGATCTTGTATTAGTTTTGGTTTAGAAAATCTTGCCAATAATGTTTGCTTTACTACATTCCATGTTAAGTCATTAAGATTCAACTTGGTGAGGCATGCAGTAGCACGACCTTTCAGTGCTGCCGTCAGGGCTAGAAGTAGGTCAACACCTTGAAGACACTTTCTTTGAACAATAACCTCGGTGACATTACACCATCCCTCTATATCAGCGTCCAAATCATCGGGGTTAAAAGGCAAAAGATGCGCGGTATTTGTACTACCGGCTTGCACTTGCGACATTGCAATCACTCGCGACAATAACGCTTCCATACTTTCTAACAATTTGATTGAACCGGTACCTTGTGTGTCTTTGTTCTGCTGTCCCTCGGTCAGTGGATAGTCGAATCCCACTTCTGATATAGGCGCAGGAGGGCCTTCATCAGAATTATCTGCCATATTTTACCGGGAGTGGGCGGAATCACTTCAAATAAGTCACAAAGAATACCGATTCACACTCTTTTAATTAAAACAAATTATTGATTAAAACCAAACACAAAAATAAACTTAGAGTCACTTAGATTTCACTACTGAATTATCGTTACACTTTAACTCTTATTCGTACGATCACGGATGGCATCGGAATTAAGCGATTCGTCGAGGACGTGACGCAGTGACGGCGGCCATCGTTAGACTGAGTATCTAACATGGCCGTCCCGCTGCCCACGTTACAACGCTCCGCTAGAGTGCGCTGCTCTATTCCGACACCAATGCTAGCAATGTGCCGTCATATTCTATTCTACAATGTTGCATTTCCTAAAATGATCCATGGTTACTGACTGAACTCTCGAAAGAGAATAGGTCCTTGGGTTAGGTTGGTAGATAGCCCTGCATTATCTACCAGTTAATATGACGTACATTTATTTGTGCAGTATTACATAGGTAATTAACCAATATTAAGTCTGACATACCTCCACTCTCCTTGCACCCAGGAACACAGCAGTGCTTGTTCGAAGACACAATGCAATAATATAAATGCACTAAAGGAGTCCTATCTCAGTTTTGGTATAAACACAAACAAAATGCCCTTCTGGCCACAATTGTGATTGAGCCGGAGGAACTTTAGCTCAACTCAACGACAAATACACAACGAAACACAGAAAGATCATATAATTTCGCACGAAACCGGCGCGGTCGCAAGCGTCAGGTCAGGCCTCAGCAGACATATTGAATTAGGGATGCCGGTTTATTATTTAATAAACCACTAATGAAATTCTACCATGGCAGCTTTCTATCCGAGTCAACTTTCAATAGAAATTAGTAAATATTTTCGCCATATTTTTTCTTTGTTTCCCATAAACAATAAAATGTATTATTTATAGATTTGCGCCATTAAAATATTTTAAATTGATCATTGATTGCCTCAAACATTCTAACAAAATCTACTATTTTTGTAACAATTAGTAAAAATCAGCCACGCAGAACCGAAACTGTGTCATTCTGTTTATCGCCATCTATTGCAATTCGAATGAACATTAGTACTGAGCTGCCATCTGTTATCAGCAGTTGATAAAATATCCTACTATAATACGAAAAAATCAAAAAATACCTTGTTACTTATGTCGCATTACATTTCTGCATACTTCGTGAATTAGTATCCTTATAACGACTGTTTTCCCCTCTACTTTGTACTAAGATTGAACCGCCTGGTTTTGCACGATCCGCTTTACTGTGTCGTGCACAGTGTCTCACAGTGCGCTTGAACAAAAACATCGTTTGAATAGCGATAACAAGACATAATAGCCGCATCCAAGAGCAGAACGATAGAAGCGCGCGCCACAACCATCGCAAATATGCACGCAATGAGCAGAGAATAAGACTCAGATTAGCACAAACATCAACGACGACAGCGTTAAAATAAATTCCTATAATTTTACCAGTTTCTTAAAATTGACACAGAGAATGTTGGAAAACCGAATGTTCACAAATAATAATAAGATTCTCAAACTTTGCAAAACTAACATATTAAGACAGGATAAGAAATGCATCAATATTATATGATCTTTGAGAGATCGTTTTCGTTTTTTATGAGAATGATAGGTGATCCGTCTCCTCTCCTCACGTGGATATTCGCATACTTGACCCATACATATTGGAACCCCGACTCCTTGGCTTTGGCCTTGCTAAGTAGATTTTTGTTATCGGTAGTAAGGTAATCGTTTATGTAGATTCTAGTGTTACCTTTTAATCCAATACTAGAAGTCGTAAGTGGGGCGTCCTTATTGGCCATTCTGGCAGCTGCTACGAAATTCTCTTTGACATATCTATTGTTAAAGCAAAAAATAATAGGTGTCACCTGTTTAGTATCTCTAGTTGGTACACGAGTTATGAAATTAATTTGTGCTTTTTTAATAGTGTAGCTGACTTTGCTGCCGACTTTCGCAACAATGTCATATAGATTTTCCATTTTTGCCTCAGGGACGCCTTTCACTTCGACATTGTTCATTCGAGACCACTGCTCTTTGCTCCTGACCTCATCCTTAAGTTTGCAGAGTCTGGTTTCGATCTCATTAAACCGGGAAAGTCGTATTCGTCTATGTGACGAATACGAGCATTTGCCCCTTCCGGGACTCGCACCCAGGACCATCAGTGTAAAAGGCAGGATCGCTTACCGTTGCACCGAATGGTCGATGCCATGATGATTCAAGTGTCAAGATGTTAACAACAATTAATAATAAAAATTCAGGAATTAAAATAGTTTAATTTCGAAATAGTATAATTAAAAAACTTTTAGGTCTATCGGGAGTCCCACAAACGAAGAATGAGAGCATATCTGGTGGCCATGCCCTGTTGAAGAACCTGATTGCTGCTGCCGCCTCTTTCACTGTCTCCATCATTTACATTTATTTGCAGTAGTGCTTCTTGAAGCAAGTCTTCGTTGCTCAACTCAAACACAGCGATGTTGGCTATATTACAAATGTTATGTAAAACCACACAAGCAATTGTAATAGACGCAGCTGCTCTTGGTTTATTATGTAATACTCTGTGTACAAGGAGACAACGAAAACGTGCTTCGAGAAGACCGATTGTTCTCTCGATGACGTTCCGTGTTCGGACATGAAGATCAGTGTAATGAGCTGCAAATGAGCCAGAAACGGCATCCACAATAGGTGTCATTAAAAACGTCCTTAATGGGTATTCGCAGTCTCCTTAAAACATTATGAAGAAAGAGTAATTAGCAATTTAACCCAAAATTATAATATTACTGGTAAAATCAAAGCAATTAGTTCTCGTTTTGTTTTAAGTTTTATCATCTATTGAAACTGTGATGAATAGATTTGGTTGTTGTTTTCTGTTTGTGTATTTATTTTTATTAATGTTTAAATATGATGGGCACAAATGTATGGAATATGGTCCCAGCTCCAATAAGTGTGAATTATACACAGTTGGAAAGATATTTTTGTGTGGATTTTGAATAACTATGGCGCTAGTCCCGATTCGCTGTCCAATCGTAGTAATTTTTTTTGTTACATCCTTAACATACTATTAGTGACACTTTTTTTCGATTTTGGCATGGTATCATTGTAATTATTAAAGAAAACTTTATAAAATAAAGTCGCTTCCAGCTGTCTGTCTGTCCCTATGTATGCTTAGATTTTGAAAACTACGCAACGGATTTTGAAGCGGTTTTTCTTTAATAGATGGAGTGATTCAAGAGGAAGGTTTATATGTATAATACTGCATATATTATACATATAAACCTTCCTCTTTACTAAACCGATTTTGTTGTTTTGTTTAACTGAATTTTATTAAGCTTAAAATCTCTGCAAATGACATCAAAATCGGTCAAGTGAACCGGCTATATGATTTTTTGAAATTCTATTTCGACCTGGATATTCATTGTCTTCTAAAGACTATACTTCAAAACGGACAATATATACAGGTGTGCTGCCATAGTAGTTTTTTATACTCTTGAAAAGAGCTATCCAACGATGGTTAATTCATTTTGATTGAAGCCATCACATGATATGAGCCCAAAACGCGCATCATCCTTTAATGTGCGCTGCGCCAAATTTTATTGTTATAATTGTAATTATTTTAAAGGTTGTCTGGAAGAGATCGCTCTGAGCGATAAGACCGCCCATTGTAACACTATTTTAAGTTTTCTCTTGTTTTCTTGTCATTTCAATGTGGTGTTATCAATAAAGTGTTTTGTATTGTATTGTATTGTATTTTTGTACCTAATCTCATTTTAAGCGAACGTATGTTCTTATGAGAATAAATGTCTTTAAACCTAAACCTAAAATCAGCGTGCCTTGGATTTTTATGTAAATTCTGTAAGTAACTAAGAACTATAGTTGTGTTTATGTTTTATTAAAGATTTTTTGTATATTGTCAAC
This sequence comes from Calamotropha paludella, assembly GCA_927399485.1. NCBI lineage: Eukaryota > Metazoa > Arthropoda > Insecta > Lepidoptera > Crambidae > Calamotropha > Calamotropha paludella. The sequence continues at coordinate 5,445,780 of OV656822.1, forward strand.
ATCTTTTATTTTTTTATTTTTACAAACCAAGTAACCATGTAGCCTCATTGAGATTTTCTAAATGTGGCTTTAATGGATGAACTTTCCATATAAAAGAATCGTGTGTTGCTCCACTATAGCTGGTATCCACACTAATAATGTTCATGTCAGCATCATATATCTTAACTCTTCAATTCCCATGTACAAGAAATCAAAAATATATATACTCTCTTTATATAAAACAGTTAAGATACATTTAGATACGACAAAAAAATTAATAAAAAAATTCTTACCTACCCCCGTTTTTTTTTATGGGGATGTCACCTACAGGTGACACTGGGCATTGGACAGGCGTTCTTTTAATAGGAATAAGACTTCAGTATTTAGGGTAGATAATTTTTATTTATGTACTTATTAAAAAAGAATACACTTATTTATTGTGAAAGTTGTACCAGCACTTTACATGCAAACCAATATTACACTTGGCACACATTTTTCTAGTGCGTTGATGACAATATCCGCATCTTCGTTGAGAACAGTCGATTTGCGAGTGATCATCCGCACTTCCTGCACTCCTCACCTCGGTAGGCACTCTTATCTGCACAGGAACGCCACAAGCAGAATTGCGGGTTGGAGATTTGCCATATTTTTGCAGGTAAATAGTTGCTACATTTCGACGGAAATCGCAGTAGGTCCAGTTGTTTTCTGAGTTTCTTTTGATTAGCCATGCATTTTGGCAACTTGCGTCTAAGCCAAAAGCAAAGAGCGGGAACCACCACTTTTTGCCACGAAGAGCTACTCTCATGGAGTCAACATTTTCGTCAAAACGGTCTACTCCACCCATGTACTTATTGTACATTTTGATAATGGCTGGGCAGTCAACTTGAATTTTGGCCCGTTTTTTGTCCACAAATCCAATTCGATCCACTTTTGTGATAGGATCTAATCCATGGCAGTTGGATGCTATAGTGACGATACTATTATCATGCCATTTAGCTGCAATAATTTCTTCAGAAGCCTTATGATATAACTTGCCTCTTGGCTCTTTTTTCATGTCCTTTGAGTTAGGCAAATTGCAATTCTCTAGACGATTTTCGCGAACAGTACCAGTTCCCCCAACATTTTGCTCTCGTAAGTACTTTAGCATCGGTAATCCAGTAAAAAAATTATCAAAATATAAGTTGTAAGGACCTAACTCAATTGGTAATCTTGAATGGAGCTCTAAAATAACAGCAGCTCCTAGGCCTAACTCAGACTGCATTTTGAGGCTTGGGCCGGACGCGCCCTGATAATGTTCAAAATTTACCAAATATCCATGTCGTGTAGCTGCTGACCAGAGCTTGTAACCAAATCTTATTGGTTTACCGTGAATATGTTGTTTGGTACCGTGCCTTCCAAAGTATGGTACTATAGTTTTGTCTATGGAAATGTGTGAAGAACCAGCTTTTGTGAAATTAGCAGTAAAATTTACGTTTAGTTTCGTGAAATATTCTCGAACTTTGGCGAATTTGTCGTTGGCTGGCAAGGATGTACTATCTGAAAGATGGAGGTACTGCTGAATTTCAAAAAATCTATTTCTCCTTATACTAGATGCCACTAGGTCATTGTGCGTGTCACTTTTCACTTCCCAGAACATTCGCATGTACTTTGGAGTCAAATATCCCGTAAGTAGCAGTATTGCAATGTACACTCTAATTTCATCACTAGTCACATTTAGAGTGTGATTTCTCTGTAAAGCATATAAATTGCTCATATCAGCTATGAATTTTACTATGTCGTCGCTGTAGAGCAATTCGAAACATTCGACGGCAGTCATTTCCTCCTGAGAGTTAGAAAAAACTTCTTCATCACAGTCTCCTTTACCGCAAGTAGTAAAACAAGTATTGCTGACGTTGTTGTACCATTTTTTTATAGTATTTTCTTTTTTCTTTTTTTTCTTTGGTGCGGGTACTTCCACTTCTTCCTCTTCTTCCAGATTATCTAAACAGTTGTCTCCAGAGATGGAAGGTCTATTTTGTATTTCTACTTGAGATCGAAGCATGCGACTAGGAAGATGAAGAATATTAGCTTCATTTTCATCACCACTGTCATCGTCCGTTACCACACCATCATCCGGAGGAAATAAAATAATATCACCTGGGTCCTCCCCGGCCTCCAACTCCTCGGCAATTTCATCTAACGTCAACCTGCAATACGTAAACAAGCTGTAAAATAATTCACGACATAGCGATAAGCCCTAATATAAACAATACTCATGTTATTTCGTAGAATGAATTCAAACAATAGTAGAGTTATTATATTGCCCAGTGGCACCCACAGGTGCCACGGCATATTTCCGAAGTTGTAGCAATGACGCTATAAGTTATTTTTATTGTAAAATACGTTTATATTACAGCTTATATATTTATTTATTAAATGGAATAAGAAAAAAATTAAATACTTACGGTCTAGGCATTTTTATTTCACTTTATATCGCAAGAAATCACACCAACTCAGACTGCTCAAGTAGCGCGCTAAACAACTGAATGAATTTGACAGATGACGTTTGATCAGTGTTGCAAGAAAAAAATAATTAGTAATGTGACTTATTAGCTTTGCTAAAATAGTGGTAGAATTTTAAGATATAATTTGCATGTAGTAGAAAAAAATATTTTAACTTATGTCACCTACAGGTGACACTGGGAATTGAGGAGTTAAGGTGTGAGAAAATGCCATTGAAGAAGTTTTAGATATTCCAAAATATTTTTTGAATAAAACATCTTACCAGTTGTACATTCAGAGAATGATACTGTTTTCTGCAATAGTAGTAATTCCTCATTTTCAACAGGCCTTACTATTGCTACGTGGGTGCAATCTATGCATCCCAGCACACCGGGCATTCGAAATTTGTTGTAGAACCTTGAAAAATAATTATAATTATCACTGTAATTTTAAGGGTTTGGTTGAATGTACATATTGTATAAATACAATTATTAGACATTTGCAAGACTCAAACACGTGCCCATAGACTGCGTAGGCAGTGTCTCTAACCAATAGATGATCTGTTAATAAAGTTAAGCATAAGCTTACCTAGATCTAATTTTATTTCTTTCCTATAAGTTTTTTGGGAAACTTATATATTTTTTTCTCATTATTGGAGAATTTAAAGCTGCTGTTACTTCTGCTATGATTGTGGACACTGTCTGTTGTGCTATACAATGTCCACCAATGTCTCCAATAGGCCTTTGATAGGATCCGGTTGAATAAAAGGATAAACCAGTTAAAACCTTAAAGTATGCACAATTAAATATACTCTAGCTTGATAGATTATTTTATTGTACACAAATAGAGACTATAGCTTCTCTTTCGATGAATAAGAGTTCAGTTGGGACCGTGAGTGCTGACTGATGGACTTGAAGTTAACTGTAACTGGTTGATTCTGTTAAATAATATAAGGCAACACTTAATTTTATATCATTTATTTTTTATGTTATGGCAACCCCTTCTTCTTGTGTCATGGTCGTCGAACTATAACAGTGTTCCTCTGTAATAAAAGTTTAATAAATATTTAAAATATATAATACTCTTTCAGTCAACCATCTCGCCCTTCAACTGCATCCGAAAGGCTTAAATTGCTAACAGGTTATGGGCCCAGGTGTTGAGTGGTTTGACTAAAAGAGGAAAGCGTGGTAAAACGCTGTGCACGCGGTCAAGCAGTTGCATCGAAAAATCGCCGGGTAAACGGTATCATACAAAATGGAGGTCACGTCGGAAAATCAATTTAAATTAGAAGGAACAAGTAATTGGACGTCATGGAAATTCCAAGACCATGTGATTTTAAAGCCACAAAACCTTTATGGAATTGTCGACGGAACAGAAAAACGAAATATGGCCGACGAAAAATGGACGGCACGTGATGCTAAGGCACAATCTATAATAGTTACGAAACTATCACACAAAACCATCTTGCAAGTGGCTAACTGCGAAACAGGCCGACAAATATGGGAAAGGTTATACTCGATATACGAATCAAAATCAGATACATCCCTGCATATACTTCAATAAAGATTTTTTAAGACGAGTTTCAATAAAAATGAAGAAATTTCAGTATATATATCAAGGCTGGAATGGTAAATAGAATAAAACAAGCAGATGGTGAAATCTCAGAGAGCATGCTTATCACTATCATATATCAAAAATAATAAGTACATTGCCAGAAAGCTATCGGCACTTTTGTATCCGCTTGGGACTCTGTACCCTGTGAAAATAGAAAATTGTCAGAGCTAATATCAAGATTGATGATTGAAGAGCAACGCAATAATAGCTATGAAGAGAAATTGGCATTAACAACACAATCAACAAGTTTTAATAGTGAAAGAAAATGTTTTAAGTGCTTAAAATTTGGACATTACAAAAAGGACTGTAAATCAAAAGGTGGAAATAATAATACAGTGAATAAAAACAAATATTATACAAACAATATCCAGTGTAAAATTTGTAAAAAGTATAATCATAAAGAAAAAGACTGTTGGTTCAAAAATAAAAATAATTTTAAAAACAAAGACAATAATAACAGTGATCATAAAAATGCTTTTTTAATGTCAGGAATAAACCTTACCTGTGTGGACAATTTAGAAGACATAAACTGCTGGGTTTTAGACAGTGGTGCCTCTGAGCACATGTGTAAAAACAAAAACATGTTTGTGAACTTTACAACCTTATCATTGCCAAAAGACATTTTAATTAGTGATGGTTCATTTATAAAGGCCTATGGACAAGGTGAAATAAAACTTAGTGCATTTAATGGAACAGACTGGATACCTACTACTTTGTATAATGTGTTGTTTATACCAAACTTAAGAGTGAATTTGTTTTCAATTACTGCTGCAATGGACAAAGGTTACAAGGTTTTGTGCAATAAGAACACTTGTGAAATAACTCAAAATAATTTTATAAAAGCAATTGCTCAGAGACAAGGTAAAACGTTTATAATGGAATTTAGGTGTGAAATTCCCTGTGGCATGATTGGTCAGCCATGCAGTGGACTTTCCGAGTGGCACTCGAAGCTCTGTCATCAGAACATTGATCAAGTCAAAAATATCCTGAAACAAAATTACATAAAATATGAAGAAGGTAACTTAGAAACATGTACATCATATCTAAAAGGCAAACAACATAAGTTTCCATTTGATAAAAGTTATACTCGAGGTTAGAGGCCAGGAGACCTTATACATATGGACTTATGTGCGCCTATGGAGTGTGAATCTCTTGGGGGCTCAAAGTATTTTCTCTTATTGATAGACGACTACTCCAAATTTCGTAAAATATATTTTTTGAGAAATAAAAGTGAAACTGTTCAACTTATTAAAAATTTTGTCATAGAGAGTGAAAATGTGACAAGACATAGAATTAAAATAATAAGAAGTGACAATGGGAAAGAGTTTGATAATATAAGTTTGAAACAGTTATTTGCATCTAATGGTATAAGACATGAGAAGAGTATCCCATATCTCCAAGAACAAAATGGCTGTGCAGAACGTGAAATGCGTACCATAGTTGAATCAGCTAGATCCATGTTGGCTGAAAGTGGCCTTGGAAAGGAATTTTGGGCAGAAGCTGCCAACACCGCAGCCTATGTATTAAACAGGACAGGAAAAAGTAGAGTAAAGGACAAGACACCTTATGAAATATGGTACAATAAATCTAAATTTGATGTGACATAATTATATAGTTTTAGAAAGGATGTGGCAGTGCACATACCTGATAAAAAAAGATTAAAATGGGAGTACAAATCTGAATTTGGAAAATTTGTTGGTTATGGAGAAATAAGTAAAGGATACAGAATATATCTACCAAATAAAAATGACATTGAAATTAAGAGAGATATAATACCAATAGAAAGAAATCTTAAGACAAGTAACAATGAAAATATAGAATATAACTTACCTGAACCAAAATTGATCCCAGAAGTAACTGTAGAAGACTTACACGAAGACTCACACGAGGATGAAAAATTGATGCCATCTGAAACAGAAGAGAATAATGAATGTGATTTATATGAGAGCTTATCAGAAACCGATAGTGAAAAGATTGATGAAGAACAAGAAAATGCAAATAAAAGATTAAAGAAACCACCAAATTGGATGAAAGACTACGACATAAACTTCCTTAGCATAGGTGAAGAGCCAGTGACATTTGAAGCAGCAATGTCAAGACCTGACAAAGGCAAGTGGTTGAAAGCAATTGAAAGAGAAATGTCAACGCTACAGGAAAATGACACATGGGAAGAAGTAGATAATGTACAATCAGGAGATGATGTCATAAGTAGTCGTTGGGTGTTTTAAATAAAAGAAACAGATGGTGACAAATTATACAAAGCCAGGCTAGTAGCAAGAGGGTTTGAACAAAAGAACTGTGATGATGACACATACGCACCAGTAGAAAGTCTTACAACCTTTAGAACCCTTATGGCTGTAGCAGTCCAAAAGAAGCTTCCGGTATACCAAATGGATGTTGTTGGAGCTTTCCTTCATGGCGATATAAAGGAAAAGGTATATATGCAATTACATAATAATAAAATAGTAAAACTTAAAAAATCATTATATGGCTTAAAAAAGTCTCCCCGTTATTGGAATACTAAGTTCAATGATTTCATGTTACAAGAAAAATTTGAAAAGTCTCAAAATGATCCTTGCCTATTTTTTAAAAAAGGGAATGATACATATATATACTTATTGATTTTTGTAGATGATTTGTTATATTTTGGAAATGATGATATTGAAATAAAAAAAATTAAAAACTCTTTATGTAATAAATTCCACATGAAAGACTTAGGACTTGCAAGTAACTATTTAGGAATGAATATTAAACAAGACATTAAAAACTCTGTTACTACAATCAATCAAGAAAAATATTTGAAAACTATGTTGATTAAATATCAAATGTATAATTGTAAAACAGTATGTACTCCCCTAGAACAAAACTTTAACTTTGAGTTGTTAAAACAGGATAAACCTGAAAGTAAGGAAATAGAAAATAATTGTAGAAAAATAATAGGAAGCTTGCTTTACGCATGTTGTACTAGACCAGATATATCTGTAGCAGTAGGTTTTCTTAGTAGATATTTACAGTGTGCCAGTATGATGTTATATAAATGTTTAAAACGAGTGTTAAGATACATAAAGGGCACTATTGCATTGTCATTAGTATATAAGTATAATAAAAATGCAATATTACATGGTTATAGTGATGCAGACTGGGCTCGAGACATAATGGATAGAAAGTCAACATCTGGATTTGCTTTTTTTGTATTTACCTGTCCCATTTCATGGAATGCTAAGAAGCAACAATCTGTATCATTATCATCTTGTGAGGCTGAATATATAGCTTTGTGTTTAGCCATAACTGAAGGCTGTTGGTTGAAACAATTGTTAGTTGATTTTGGCTATGACTTTAATATAAATATCTTTGAAGATAATCAAAGTGTAATCAAAATATCGTCATCTAGTGATAGCAATAAAAGGCTAAAACATATTGATATAAAATATCGTTATATAATGGACAAAGTAACTGATGGTATGGTAATTGTGAAGTATATACAATCAAACAATAACATTGCAGATATTTTTACCAAGCCATTAGTCAAAGATAACTTTCAAAAATTTAGACATAGTTTAATTAAGTGACTATAATTGTATCTACAACCTTTACAGGTTATAAAGTTTATGTTAAAATTTAAATTAAAAAAAAAAAATTGCCCGTTGAGGAGGTGCAATGTTTATGTAATAAAATAAAGTTAAAAATTAACTGTTGAGGGGGTGTGTTAAATAATATAAGGCAACACTTAATTTTATATCATTTATTTTTTATGTTATGGCAACCCCTTCTTCTTGTGTCATGGTCGTCGAACTATAACAGTATTCCACTGTAATAAAAGTTTAATAAATATTTAAAATATAAAATACTCTTTCAGTCAACCATCTCGCCCTTGAACTGCATCCGAAAGGCTTAAATTGCTAACAGATTCCACTAAACTATTTCCTTTTATTTTTACTGTTCACATGGTGAAATCCATTTTGATACTTAACTAACCTTTGTTCCAACTGATAAATCAGTGGATCTTATTTTATTTTTAAGATGTGGCCTTAGTTCGTCACACAATTCCATGGCTAACTTTTTCGTCAGACGATATCGTTTAATAAATTCTGTGTCACCCAAATCAAAGGTATCGGATTGCTCCCTTATGTGGCTTCTTCTTTGACGCTGCAGTGAGAAATTCTAAAATAATCAACTCGTCGCACATCTGAAAATAAAATTCTGATACTACCATATGATTTCGCAATTAAATATTATGGATTATTATATGGAGAAAGTAACAAAAAATAAAATTACTTTTGATTTAACCCTTAACTATCCAGAATACTTTTGTAACGTAACTGACCAGTAGTGTCCAACAGACTCATTTTATAAATGTAAGGTATGATGAAAGAATAGAAAGGTTATGTATATTTACACTTATTTACTTACAGATATTACAAATTATTTTTTTTCAGAATGTTCAGAGCAGACATTACGATGGCATTTATCACAACTCTGTTTAGAAGCCCTTGATAATTTCAAAGGGCAAATATAACAACGCTTCTTCCTTTTCGCAGCAGGTTCAGATGTTTGAGTAGCTTCCTGGTTTGAACCTGCCACGTCTTGTATGGCTGATAAATGGTAACTTGATAGTCCTTTCGTACTTCGTCTCCATATATGAGGTGTTACCAACTCGGTTGCGATTTCACGTAAGAATAGTCTTTTTTTTACGAAAGTTCCAATCAGGATGTATATTTTTCCATATATTAAGCGATGCAATGCCAACTACATCTATAATATTTACCTATTTGTTTTACGCCGAACTGAATACTACTCATGAACCATCTCCAGCGTATCGACACCTCCCTTGTTGGAGTTGTAGTACAAGTTTATTTCAGATTTGTTATTTTTGTTCACATCTTCTTCCTTGCCATGATGCATCGCAGATAAAAAAATTACAGCACGATTCTTTTTTGATACATAAGAGACCAATGTCATATTTTTATGAAACCCAAATACATTAGACTCAAAATCGCGGGTTTTCTTGGGTTGAAAATTTGGAGGTAAACACGTCTTGTTTTTTCTCATTGTTCCAACTATTGTAAGACCATTTTGTGCCAAAGATTTTGCAACATCAATACTGGTGAAATAATTATCAAAAGTAACATTTATGTTACTTCGGAAATATGGTTTACATAACTCGTTGACTACATTGTATGCTAAATTTTCCTCCCTGATTGGTCCTCCTTTTCCGAGATATGGTATACCAAATAATGGATAACTTGTTTTGCTGTCACAGATCCACCAAATTTTCATACCATAGTTATCAGATTTGCTGGGTAAGTACTGTTTGAATGATACGCGTCCTCGAAAAGGTACAAGCTGTTCGTCAATTGTGAGATTTTCTCCAGGCAAAGAAAGCTTTTTGAGGTTTTGGTTTACGTATTCCCATAATTCTCTAATAGGTGCAAGTTTATCTTTTGACTTTCTCAGGGACCTAGTATTTTTGTCATCGAATCTTAAGAATCGTAATAAAGAAGCAAATCTATTTTTTCCTATTGTAGCTCGGAGTATTGGATTGCCAAAGATAGGGTCCCAATTTTTCTCTAAAATCACACCTCCCTGTTTATTGACGCCTATAGTCAATAAAAGACCTAGAAAAGCTTGTATTTCCATTTTGTCTGTTGATTTCCATCGATTTTGTAAAACTCTAAGCCCTTCAGTATTGGTATATTTTACTATTATTTCTAATACGTGATCGTCGAAAAAAAGGCCGAAACTGTCTATCGGATCTATTATAGCTTTCCCCGGAGGAAGAATCACCTTATGAATACCATCGCGAATTATGTTGTGTCGAGGCGTTCGGCTTTGCCTGTCAGGTTCTGATTTCTAAGTTGTTTCATCTCTTCCTTTATAAGTGTCACTTAGGACGTATTATTGTAATGGTATATCATTCTCACTCCATAATTGTTCATCATCGTTTTCAGATGCTGGTTTTGTCACATTACTTTCACTGTCAGAACAGCTGTCAACAGCAAATTCTCATCATCGCTATCGCGATCATGCACAAAAATGTTTTCATCATCACTTTCAACAAGAGCACGTTGAATTTCAGTTTGTGTTAGTTGCCGTTTAGCCATATCTCTGAATAAAAGCGAATTAAAACAGGTCTACTTTACAACAAAAGTTTCTAAATACTGATCCATGATACGATTACAAAGACTACGATTATAGCACAAACAAAGGTTTAACATTCCTACCCGACACCATTAGATTATAAGTAAATGTTAATAAAAACAATCTAACTCCACACTCGATTCAAACAAAATGTTATTGTGTCTATTGGACACTTGTGGATTGATGAAGTGCTATTTTCGTCTATTAACAAAAAATAATAAATTATTCATGTTACAAATGTTTTCATTTCACAATTAGATTCGTAAAACATTGGCGATAAATTAGATAAAAAGCCGATTCATAAAAATAAATACTTTAGTTTTTATGAAAGCATAAACGCAAAATTGTGTCCGCAAGACACTTGTGGGTTGTCAAGGGTTAAAATAAGTCTTCGGAATGAACTCGTTGACCTTATGCACGTACTACGTCTTTAAAGTTTATAGAAACTATGTAATCACTTTGTTTTAAACAACTAGTAACTTTATTTGAGTCGCGATTTTTGACGTTTGAGCGTAGCAGTTTAGGTTCAACTGATGTCATATAAGCCGTCATGGTACGAAAATGAACGAACGACACAGGTTTGTGACTCAGTTTAGGTTGTGAATTGGCGTTGAACCGCAAACTGTTGACATTAAAGAAAATTGATCGTCTATAAGACGTCATGGTACGAATAAGCAAAACATTTTAGCTTAAGTCCTAAATTGAATCGCAATAATAGTTGATGGTAGGCACCCTGCTCTGCTTACCATCCGGAGTCCGTTCTAAGACGTGGCCTGTCATAATTCTAGTGTCTTTCAGTGAACGTGATGGACGCCCTAATAATTTAGGATCAAATAAGTCTGATGACAGGCTCAAGTATTTTCTTGCCTTTTTCCGAATAAAATCAAGGTAAGGAATTCTATCATGAGACGTATTGTATAAGACGTAGGCATTGAACATCGCTACATCAATAGCATTAGTAAAAAGTCTAAAGTACCATTTTTTGCCTCTTATTTTTACATTATATTTATTGACATGCCAGTCTAATTTGTCCACACCTCTATGTACTTGTTATATTGGGCAATAACGTTAAGCTGTTGAACATACTTTTTTTCTTTTCAGCCTTCTTCTTTGAACTGTGACTTTAATCAATACTTTCACGCAGTTGTTGTCCTTCCAAGTCAGAGCCAATATTTCATTCTTCTTGTCAAATTTATAATCATATGTTCCTCGAATTTCTCTTTTCATGACTTCGTCTTTTTTTAGAGGACATTTATTTAGCCTGTTAGCTCTTGCCGTTCTTGTAGCACTCACTTTCATTTGAGCCAAAATTGACATCAAACGAAAATTGTAAAGTTATCGAATAATAATTCATGATCTTCTGGGTTTCCAGTAAACGCATCATAGATGTTATAACTTTTTCTCCGAGTCCTGTCAAATCTTTTTCCAAGGGATCCTTCTTACCCCTGTACACTTCCATTTGATAGCAATGTCCCGTGGTAGCTCAAGCCATTATCCATTACTTCAAACCGAATCGTATAGGCTTTCCTCTAATAAACTGTTTCAAAAAATGACTACCATAGTAACGAACCATTTGCTCGTTTATGGACAACTGGTTAGAAAATATTTTCACTTTCAAATGAAGATACCTTTTTATTTTTAAATATCTGTTACGAGGCATGCAATTTCGTATTATTCGTAAATTAATGTCATCATCTTCCAACCAGTACATTTTTCTTGTGGTAAGGAATGATAGAATGTAAATATCAAAATACCCAAGAATTTACGTATACAACTAGGATAGACAGTGTAATCATGTTTATTTTTTTGGTGTGCATAGCGAATACTTTGTGATGCTATTTTCTCAATAAGAAATTGGTCAAAGAAGTGTTCAAAAATTTCGTGAGGATCTAGATTTTGAAATTTCGGTATTAAATTTGCTTTCAGCACCTCACATCTGTCACTATCACATAACGCTTTTGTATAGATTGCATCCGTTTTTTTCAACACTGGATTGCGAACAGGGGGTGTCAACTTCCTTAGGAGCCAATGCAAACATGTGGAACGATTTGCAAATAGAGATGGATTTATGTGAAAGAAAGAAATAGAGCGATGTATCTGACAATAAGAATAATGACAAGACCACAGAATATATTACTACTACGGTTAATTTATTTTATTATGTTTAACGGCCTCCATACAGCCATATCCTCAGTAAATTCTTCATAACGTTAGTCAAATACTGCAGAATTAAGTCTGCCTGATAGGCGTTCAATATATGGGTCCCCATTGTAATTCACTTGCAATCCAAAGGTGAAGTGGCTCTTTTGAGTATGCCCTATTCGGCAAAAATTGTTACCTTTAACTACTTGGCTGTATCTGATCACCTCTTTGCTTTCCCTATAATAAAAGGAATAAAAAAAAAAAGAAATAAAATGGCTACCTGTTTTTACATCCATTGTTATCATCATTGTTTTTCTTTAAATCCCTGACTGTGTATTGGCCTCTTGCGCGGAATTGGCAGAATTGTGCGAAAAGCTCAACAGAGCTATTAATCCAAAAGAAGAAGAACTTTTTTGCAATGGTTGCGAAAAAAAAATGCTGTAAGAGCGGCATAACTTCTAAAGAAGATATTTCCTTAAACTTTCATAGATTTCCTCGCCCGTCAATGCATGGGTCACTCAAGTAAGTTTCTATACTACATAATTTTATGATACTGCCAACTGAACTCACCCCACCTCCCATTGAACAACAATGGGCTGTCGCTGGTGTGTGTGTGCGTGTAGTTAGTTTGTGTTCATTTAACTATAATTTGGCATTAAATTAAGATTCCCAGGTATACAGGTATTATTGACATTACTAGCAATAAAAAAATTGGGGTGTTTAAAAATATGACGCACAATGCTTGTTTTGTTTTAGGGCTAAAGTATGGGCCACATTCTGTTTTCCTAATCAAGATTGGTCCACTGAAGAATCATTGTCAAGGCTATATGCACAGTATAAGGTGCTCTGCAGCAAGCACTTCGATGCATCGTCGTATACCAGCGGCAATATGTGCAAGCATAAATTTTCCATACTAACTGGAGCTGAAAATATACTGTCCCTATTACGAGAGGAACAATCTAAAGCCAACCGCCAAGTACAAGTAACACGGGTAAGATATTGAATCATTCCTTAAGTCCTTAATACAGGATAGCACAATCATTTTTGTACTGGAGTTGTTATTAGTTAGTTGATTTAATTCATAACTTTGGGTTCTTTTCAGATTCCTTACCTCAAGAAGCTATTGGCACAGGAATTATAGCTTCCAACATGGACAAGCTCTTTGATGCTGTCAATGGAGATACAGCAGATAGAAAAAGAGGCAAACCATTTCCTACGAATTTATCCGAAAATAGTTTGCATTTGAAGTTTTTCCAATCCAATTCCAAACGAAATCGTTTTTTAATAAAATGAAATGAATGCCTCAAACGTTTCTGCAGATTAAAGTTTGTTGGGGAAGCCTCCAAAAAAACTCCCATGAACAAAATTAATATATTAAAACATGTGTTAATTTTAAAATCTCATTTTATTTCTTTCTTCAATATTGCAGTTTTTGTTATGCACCTAGTTTTGTACCCATATATGTAGTTTTTATTTCCCAACCAATTTTATGTAAAATTGGTTGCGAAATAAAAAACTGCATTAATTTATATACCTAACCAAGAAATAAAATAGTATTTAAAATTCGCACCTTCTGATAGTATTTAAAATTCCCGCCTTATCATAGTATTCGAAATTCGCGCCCTATTTTAGTTCTGGTGGATAAAACTGGAGCGCTAGTGAGTTTCCATGTTTGCAATTATTTTGTATGAAGTTGACGTTCTTGGACCTAGATGTATTCTATGATTGTGAACTACAAAACTGTTTGACGGACAAGACTTTATATTAGGAGGTGACATTTCTTCTGACGGTAGTTCATTCTCGGTTTCTGTAGTTTACTGTAGTTCAACTTCACCTGAAACCTCTCTTGGTGGCTCATGTTCTGCCAGTATATCGGTCATCAATTTCCTTACAATCTGTCAAGTCGTCAAGTCTGGGACTGGACAACATCGAATGGCTCGTCCTGCGATAAATCTTCAGTAAGAACTTCCTCTAAGCATTGTTCAAGTTGTTCCAAAGGAAGAAATCTTCGCGAAATCATAATACTAAGGTTAGCGAAAAATGAAATATTTTATTATTTTAAGAATATCCACAAACAATATTTAAATAATAAATAATAAATTACGCTTTATTGCACACACAGATAGGATACAGAGAAATAAAAATAACAAAGAAAAGTATACAGAGAGGCGGCCTCATTGCTAAACAGCAATCTCTTCCAGGCAACCTTGGTTGAAAAGAATAAATAAATATAAAAGGATAATTATGAAGTGGGTGCGCATGTTGAGAGGAAAAAAGGAAATATATAATTTCTTAAAGGTAATAGTGGAACTAAAATAATAATAAGATAAGAAAGAAATAAAAATAAAATAGAGTCCATAAATATTGGAGGAAAGGAAATAACTTTTAAATCTGTCGCGAAAGGATCCAAGAGTGTGAGCCATTTCTGATATCCTCTGGTAATGAGTTCCATAAACGGACAGCGTAAACAGTAAAGGAATAGGAAAAGAAGTCGGTAGAACACATGCCTGTTCCAGTCTGATAATCACTACATTACCTTGTATTGTAGTCTGTGGTATGTCATGCGACGTGCAAATACGAAAAGTGACATGACATAAACAATAAATAGCATACAAGAGACAAAAAAGGTCAAACACCTACATTTCACAATAAGTAAATTAAAAAAACCTAACAAAGAAAACAATACCTAATGTAGAAAGTTACTAAATTAACATAAGTAAGGACAAACAATAAATGGGTAAGTAGGATAAAACAAAACCTCACTTAATTCTCTTGGCAGAGGTGGCTCTTCTAATTCTCTGGACTGGGGCCGTAAGTGAAGGATCCCTTATAGTGGCCGCAGACGTCGCTGTGGCCGAGGATGAGCCGACCCCTAAAGCAGCCCTCGGCTGATGACAGCCAACGACGAGATGCGATGCCGCTTGCCATCGCCACCAACAGCCATTATCCGACCAGCGCTCGTCCAGCACTTACTAACACCAAACCGATCCCGTGCAACAAGAAACACTGTGTGGCGAAGTTTAGTCAAACACTCCGACATATTTATGCCGGTGCCCTTTAAGCTTGACTTCGCCAGCCACAGATTGTCACGAAGCGACTCCGACAGTAGCTTTATTAAAAGTGCTCTGGGTATTTTGTCTGGTTGTGCCTTGCCCAATCGGCTAGCCCGAATAATATCAGCTCCATTCACTTTTATCGCAGCCAGATGTTGAGATGCTACCTTGAGTACTGCTGCAGTTGGTGTCTAATCATTACGCTCTGGTTTTTTTGGTACAAAAGAAGTTAATGTTGTTCTAGCAGGAAATCCAAAGACAGAACTTCCAGGTTGTCGTTGCTTATGTGGTTGGATGTCGGGAGGAATTTCACGTTTATTTTTTCTTAATGTCCCAACGTAAGTCAAATTCTTTTCTAGCAATATATCCACCAGCTCCACTGAAGAAAACCAATTGTCTGCTGTTATGTCTCTGTTTATTCCGAAAACTGGAGAAGACAATTTTAGTTCGGATTGTGTTGGCATGGATTGTTGACTACTGGTACAATCCTGCTGTTTCTCTGTATATATGAAAGCATTATATAAGTAATGAGTTTTAGCATCACATAGGCATAATATTTTTATGCCGTATTTAGCTGGCTTAGATTTCATATAAACACGGAACAAACATCGGTCCCTGAATGGACATAGAATTTCGTCAATGGTTATATATTCAGAACAGCTGTAATTCTTCTGACAATTTTCTATGAACTTGTTAAACACTTCAGAGATCAGTGCCGCCCGATCTACAGTTTTTCGTTCATCTCTTGATGCAATATTATCAAACCGAAGATTTGTCAAAATAAACAATAATCTTTTCAGAGCCATGGTCGTTCTAAATATTTCGCGACCGGTTCTATCTGTTACCTACAAAGATTCTACATCTTCATGTCCAGATTTGAATACTCCAGTTAGTAGCAAAAGACCAATAAAAGCCTTTATCTCAGTTTCAGAAACATGGTTTGTCCAGAATTCAACCGTAGATTTTTTTTCTGAGCGTTCTGTAATTTTTTCGTTGGTATAATTTGAATAATATTATCAACTATGAGCAACTCAAATGATTCTTTGGTAGTTATCTCATTTTTAGACGCAACCATATCTTTGTCTAATTATGTTATATTGACGAGTGCGTGAAGGTGCTGGTGGATTTTTGGACCATTTGTATTTGTTTTTTCCATAGTAACTCCTCTTACTCGGTCCTGCAACAGGTTCACCGTCACTCTCTGAAGAACATTATTCAATCTCAGGAATTATGTTTTCACTGCTATCTGAATCGTGTGTTGGTGACTGCTCAATATCGCTTATTCCATCGTTGTCGCTGATATCTTCTTCTGGATAGACACTCAACACAGATTCTGAGTCATAATCCCCGTTCAATATATCTTCTATTATCTGATCATCTAAGGGTCTCGCCGTCTTGACAAAATAACTGTAAAACATACGAATATATAAAATAAAATATTTACTAAAATCTTACGTAACTGGTATTGTGGAGGCCGTGCGGCCCCTATCGCACGTACCTCCACTCTAGTAAAAGCTGCAGCGCCGAACGTCCGGCACCCGCCGCGAGTAGTGACCAGCCGGTGCCAACTTTGTATGGAGGCCTTGTAGATACCTACAAGGGCTGAATTTCGGTAGTGTTGCCATATATATAAATAACTAAATTTATTGATTAGAGCAACACTGTTAATCACGTGACCGACCAACCACGGTGCCCTCCAATCCAAAGGATAAACAAACAATATGGCCGGTGTTCTATTTTGATGTGGGTGCATATTGTTCTAGAATCCGTAAATTCATTGTTTTATTTGTAATTCACTACTTGTTTTACGAAGTACATTGAACATTGAATTGTGATTCGCATTGTGAGATATTGACTCTAATCTTTTTTTGATTTGAAGTAATTTCCATCGAATTGTGATTCGCATTGTGAGATATTGACTCTAACCTTTTGTTTGAAGTGATTTTTTGAGATATTTGACTCTTTCTTGACTATTTGGTGTCTGTGAAGTTTGTCATCTTCAGTTCTGCCATGGCGGAAAATAAGAGAAAGTGCTTTAAGTGCGGTCGCTCTTCTAGTGTTAAAGTATTTCGGTTTCCAAAACCGGCTGTAAGAAACCTTCTTCGGTATGTTGCTAAAGAGTTCACGTTACCTACAATCTACAAAATACGATCAAATACAGATATATAAAATGCGCATGATGCTTTTCAGATGTGAACTATTGGCTCAATACATATTTCCGGATAGAGAGTACAGCTCCATCGCCTTTCAAAGAAAGTTACATGATGAACACAGAATGTTGTGCCAGAAACACTTCAGGAATGAGGATTTTACTGATGCCTCTAAGACAAAACTGCTCAGAACTGCTGTCCCATCACATGTTAGTTAACCAGTTGACATGTATTGTTTTTGCTATAAATATGTTATCAGATTTTAATATTAGTTTTTAGTATGTTTTCTTGACTGAATCATTTTTTGTTATTTTTAGCCTTTTTTTGACTTGGCTTTACTTTGTTTCAGAATGTAGATGAATTGTTCATAAACACAAATGAACCTCAGCCTGGGCCTTCTAATAGGCTTGCTTTGAGGGACATAACAAATTCTGAAGAGGCAAGTACTGTTCAGTATGACCCTGCAGCTATAGAAAAAATAGAAAGAGATAAAAAAAACCTGCTAGCAAAGTGTACAAAATATGTAAAAAAAATTTGGCAAATGAAAAATCGCATAAACACTTTAAAATCGAAGTCTGTGTTAAATGCGATAGCAGAAGATAAATATGTGCAGAAATTGTCTTTAAGGATAACTCCTGCATTTGCCCTGCTATTACAAGGGCAGTTACGAAATGTAAAACGAAAAGCAAGGGGAAGGAGGTGGTCTAAAGAAGAGAAGATTACAGCTCTTAGAATCTACAAAAGATCTCCTACCTGTTATCGCTTGTTGCGAAGATTGTTTTCCCTACCATCTCCAAGCACATTAAAATCACTATTAAATAGAATTCCATTTGGTGTAGGAGTAAATCAACAAGTGTTTAAAGTTTTAAAAAAAATTGTCCGTACCCAAAAGCCATCAGAAAATATATACACACTGATGTTCGATGAAATGTCGCTGAAAAAACATATGTTTTATAACAGCAAACAAGACGTCATTGAAGGTTTTCAAGACCACGGAGCACAAGGGAGATCTTCAATAGTTGCTGGATACGCTTTAGTGTTTATGATAGCAGGAGTGAGACGCAAAGTTAAGCAACCAATTGCTCACTATTTTTCTAGTGGCTTTTCTACTGCAGATAGACTTGCAGTACTTATAAAAGAAGTAAGTACATGCATAATTTCAAATTTAATTAGTTATGTCAGTGACATGACATTATTATACAATTGTCAATTTTTTTATTATAGGTTCTTCATCAGTGCTTTGAAATAGGGCTAAATATTGAAGCCATTGTCTGTGACATGGATGGGGTAAACAGGCGAGCACTGTCGATCCTGGGTGCATCTTTGGAACAACCCTACATAACAATGGACAACAAAGAAATTGTCACATTATTTGATACACCGCACCTGCTCAAATGTTTTCGCAATCTGTTCATGAAATATAACATAGAGTGCACCAGCAATGTATCATCTGGGGATAAGATGGGAATTGGTAAGATTTATTTGATTTTAATTCATTTTTGTTGGACAGGGCATCATCATGTAGTGTGTGTAAAATATGTTTTGCATGCACACACATCTTTCCACAGTGTATATAAGCTTGTAACAATTTACTAAGTAAGTTCAATATCCTAGTCAGATTGCATCATTAAGTACCCCAAACACCCGTCATTGCATGGCGATCCTGTCAGGATACACACACTACAATCATATCTGATTCTGTGCTTTGTTCAAACTCAGTTGTATCCTTTAAGTGTGAATAAATTTACAGGGATTGCGAAATGGGACCATATCAAACAATTTTATGACATTGATAATGTCAATCCAAATTTTGTTTTTGCACCTTGTTTAAAAAAGGAGCATCTAAACCCAAATGCAAAACAAAAAATGAAGGTGAATCTAGCTGCACAAGTTTTGAGTCATTCTGTTGCTGCAGGGCTGTTTCACAAAAGTTAAAATGGTATGTTATTCCTTTTAATGTTTTTGAGATAAGCATATAAGAAAATACATCACATCACCACAGCTCATATACGAAAATACATAATATTCCAGGAAATTTAGCATTTTGTCTCACTTTTTTTTATCCTACCTGAAATTTTTACAGTAGATAGAATAGCCTGCACAGAACACATATATAGCCTGTCATCAAAGTCTATATCATGCAGAGGGGCGCTTTATTCCTGGGGGTGGCTTCCGCCCCATCTCGGGGGTGGGAATTATTTATTAGATATTAATTACAGGCATAAATGAAAATAGTAAAAATGTTCTATACATTTTTTTTGGAAAAATAATATGTTTTGAGTTATTCACTATTAAAAGTAACAGGTTTTCAAAAAAAAATGTGAGATTTTGCCATTTCTTGTGCTTCATTTCCTGGATTAATACACATTGTACAAATCAAATAACTAATTCTTACCGCACTGCAATGGTTGAGGTTTGGTTTTGGTAATGTTTCACATTCGTTTCAATTGCAATTTGGTTGATACAAAAAACGGTATCGCACTAATGCTTTCAACCGAATCGAAATTCAACCTTTACTGAAGCAAAAATGTTACGATCCATAGACACAAACATAGAATTGTAAGATTGTTTGTTATTTTTATTTATAATTTCGAGCGCCAGAAAATCGTTAAATAACGCTGATTTTGTTAAATACCTAATACAAGTTATATCTGTAAAAGGTACAAATAATGAACTTTTTCTCCAACTTATCTTGACAGGGCGTTCAGTTTATTTCAGTTAAAACCGCTATCACAAAATTATTGTGATACGGCAATGGGCAACAGGCACATCGATTGTGAAACGTTATGTTAGTGCGATACAGAATGTGTCATTTGACAGCATTTTTGTTGCGGAACGGTTTTGGTTTGGTTGATATTTATTAGTGCGATTGGGCGTCTGACATGATAAATAATTAAATTAATAAAACTAGTCTTCATAACTAAAGTTATATGAATTTTTATATAAAACTATTGGTATCTTTCATAACAATTCTATTTCTATGAACTTACAGGAAGTATGACTCCGGATGCTGCTGTGACTGGGAATTAAGTAGCTAGTATGGACAAATTGTTTGATGCACTCAATAGTGAATCATCTGATTTGAGAAGAGGGAAGCCAGAGTCCACAAACTTGACTGCGACCAGTCCGCATTTGAAATTTTTTTCAGAAATGAAAATATTTTTTAATACCATGAAATATATTGGAAGCTCCCGTAAGCCACCATCCCAAGAAGGCTGGATCTGGACTTTAAATGGTGTAGGTCGATTGTGGAAAAGCTTGGTGCAAAAATACCAAATCAGAAGTCTGGCAATAAGAAGACTGCAACAAGATCCACTGGAGAATCTGTTTGGCTGTATTAGAGGAAATTGTGGCTCTAATACAAATCCTACGTGTGGGCAATTTCTGGCAAGGCTTAAAACTACCATTTTAACTAATTTATCACATTTAGGGACTACTGGTAACTGTGAAACTGACAATAACACAGTAATTAATAATTTAGATACCTTATTGTCAGTTCCTATACCTAGGTTTGTACCTACAGAAAGGTGTACAGATGAGTCAGAGAGAAATTATCTGATCATAAATGAATTGCTTCCATTGGAAATAGAAACTTCATTAAGCGAAAGCTCCGAAGAAATACAAGCATGTGCATATGTGTGTGGGTTTTTAATCAAAAGATTATCTTTAGAATGTGGGTACTGCAGAACTGCTTTACTTTCAGAATCTGTTGAGAGATGGCACATGTTTGTGGAATGCAGAGAGTACAGTGATTTAAAAAAAAGTTTAAATTATGTAAGCGAAGATTTAGTTACTTGTGTGGAGTACTGTGCCTGCATAATTAATAATTTTTTGAAAGAAAAAGGATATATATTACATCTAAGAAAAACGGTGATACAAAATTTAAAAGAAAATGTTGATTTTAATTTTCTTCAGTGTGAAATACACAAAGAAGAAAATATTAATAAAATAACTTTAAGTGTATTTATGATTTGTGTCAAACGATTTTGTGTTTTAAAAAGTAGAAAATTTGCTGAAGAATCTTCTGCAAATGCACTTAAACGCAAAATGAACATTATATTGCATAAATAAGAGCAAATTTATAAAAACAAATACCTAATTTTACTGTTTGTGAAAAAAAAACAAAAATTGTCAAGTTCAATGTGACAAACTTCTGAAATGTATACAATTTAATGTTTCTAACTGTACTATGAAAGTCTTAACTGATATTTATTGAAAAATTGTGCTTTAGATAAGACTCTTTTACATGCTAATAGCTTACTATTTTGTTACACATTTTGTTTGTAGGTAACCATCATATCCATCAATATCCAAGGACCGGAAAACCCCTTTACTTCATTAACTTTATCTATTGGCTAACTACATTATAAGCTTACCCTTTGATAGGATTACCCTATCGATTGCGTTATCCTAACGTAACGGTAACTTCCTCGAAGTAGTTATCAACTACTACTTACCAGTTACGATAGGGTTTCAAATATACCACTTAGCATTAGCTTTGTGTTACACTATCCCCCTCTCTGTTCTACAGAATGTGTCTAGCTTTTTCTAGTCCGAAATGTTAGTTTAGAGGGAGATACCTATTTGCCGATACCCCTTTAATTGTTTAGGGAGAGCAACAATGTTTGTATTACATACGTATGGAGATCTAATTAGCTTGAAGCATGCACATAACATTTGATAGGGTAAGCTTACGTGGGTTTTGAAATATTAGTAAGTGTTTAGTCAAATTAACTGTATCATATTAGTAAGCCTTTCCTTAGGGTATGTCCATTGATATGGTTACCGAATTGTGAGGGCTTGTGAAAATCTATTAATTAAATAGCTCAATGATAACCCTTTAAAAAGTAAGTGGTTCCGGTCTTTGGTAATATCAGATAGTGAGGGATTTTATTAATTTCTAAACTGTACTGATAAATAGACTGGCATGAATAATTCCATATCTTCGTTCGTTTCTCTAATTTTAATGTAATGTTTAGTGTTACCTAATTAATAAAAAATCGCTGGTCTTGTGTAGCAGGATATGATAATAAAATTATAATGAAATATTGTCTAAATATGGTTTTACTTCCAATACCTAAACTCCCAGTGAATATAAAGGCGCATCGAGACTGGGTGAGTAGTCTTGAGAGTGTTAAGCTCTCTAGGCTGCTCTCCTGGTCTGGATTCGCCTAAACAAATAAATTCATAATTCAAGAGAACCTATGCCGAGATTCAAATTTCCCGCCTCATATAAACTCGGCGTCAAAAAAATCGCACCTTATAAAAATCTTATTCAAAAATTCCTAAACCTTATATAGAGGATAGTGTTAGGTATCATTAGAAAGGTAACAAAAAGGAGCATCAAACAACAATTAAGTGCAATCTTTTTTTTAATTAAAATTATACAAAAAGCATAAAAATTTGAAAAATAATAAAAAATCTTAATTAAGTCCTAATTAATAATCGATAATTTACAAAAAAAATGTACAAAAAGTGTCTTAAAATTAACTCAAAATCTAGTGTTACCCCCCCTTGCCCTGATGACGGCTTCCATACGGTCCCTCATAGACCTCACCAACTTCAGGAGCTCTTCTTGAGGGATAAGACCCCATTCTTCAATCACCGCGGTTTGGAGTTCCTCTAGAGTCGAAGGAGCCGGATCCCGAGATCGAACCTTACGTTTAAGATGGTCCCAGAGGTGCTCTATCGGATTCAGATCAGGACTTCTCGCTGGCCACTGCATCACAGGAATTTGGGACCTCCGCAGGAAGTCGTTCACGATGGCTGCAGTGTGTGCGCGAGCGTTGTCGTGCATTAATGTGAACCCCTCGCCAAAAGATTCGGCAAAAGGGACCACATGCACATCCAGGATCTCTGTGATATAGCGGCGCGCAGTCAGCGACCCTTGTCCGCGAGCACCTCCGGTCCGGGAGACGCAGACCAGGTCGGTTTTGCCGGCAGCCGACATACCGCCCCAGAACATGCAGGATCCGCCTCCATATTCCACCGTCTCCTGGATGCAGGCTTGAGCGAAACGTTCACCCTGCCTCCGGTATACTCTTCTTCGTCGGTCGTTGCAGAAAAGACACACTCGTGTCTCGTCTGAGAAGAGAACAGCTCCCCACTGCTCAATGGTCCAATCGACGTGGTCGCGAGCAAACTGCAAGCGGGCTCGTCGGTGCGCTGCAGTCAATTTTGGACCTGTAGCAGCTCTGCGGGCTGCTATGTTCTTCTCCTTCAGTCTTCTTCTAACCGTGGATACACTCACGGTGCGTCTGCGAACTGCCTGGAGCTCCTGTTGCAGCTGAACAGCGTTTGAGAAGCGATTTCTCAAAGAGTACGACACAACGAACCGGTCGTCTCTTTCCGAAGTGCAGCGACGTCTACCGGACCCATGTCGCCGGATATAGCCACCGGTCTCTAAAAAGCGCTGGTAGACTCTACGAACCGAAAAACGGCTCAGATTCAGTTGCCGGGCGACATCACACTGCCGCACCCCTGCTTGCAGTAGTGCAACCACTTGAGCGGCCTCATCAGCTGTAGTGTCCATTTTCCAGATGTTCTTTCTTCAGTAAAATCAGTGCGTGTGTCCCCTTCAACGGTTTAATAGCGAATGACCCACATTGAACCCGTGTTGACCTCTTTATACCCACAAAGTTAGCGCAACTCGCGACTCTCCCGAGCAGCAAAATTTCCTTAGAATTTTTGTGACCCTTTATTTGTTGCTTTAGGTTTTATTTGATAATGAAAAATAATGTTTTTTTATTAAGTTAATTAAGTAACCTTTTAAATAAAATTATAATTAATACGACTGCATGTGCATATCCAGAGTTAATGCCATTTGAACGTGATTTTCTTAGAGGTGCGATTTTTTTGACGCCGAGTGTAGTTTCGCTTGGGCTGACTGAAGATGGCAGCACTTCCAAACTATTTTCGTTCTCATAAATATATGAAGTTGACATTCTTCCCTTGGGTATATGTGTTCTGTGGTAGCGACGTAATGAGATTACTCAAAATGGCGCTCGTGCACAGTGCATAGTTTTAAAGGAATTAAAAAAAATAGCGTTTAATAATAATAATTTTATAATTTTTATTAAACTTGAATTATTATTTTATTTCACTTTTTATTTGCCTAAAGAATCATGTTCAATTACGACCCAAAAATTAACAAACGCGTCTAGTGATGTGAAATATCTCAAAAATTGCTTTTTTTGTTTGTTTCACGTGACAGAACTAAATCTTAAAATAAGGCCAGGATAAAAAATAACAAGTCTTTTATTATTCTCAACAGCGTTCTACAAAAATACGACAATGCAATTTGAACCGAAATGCAGGATTGCTACGTTTCGTTTCACATACTATAAAAAAAATGTGCATACATCATATGGCCGAAAAAAGTGCACATTTATTTTATTGATCTTCAGCTTAGCATTAACAAATAAAAAAATCGATTTTAAATGGTTTGAATTGAAAAATAAGTGTATAGTTGAATAGTAACATAAAACAAAACACAAAACGAGATTCCGTGACAGCTTATGGAACGTTAAACGAATGTCACAGTGACAGGCTGTGTCATGTTTGACATTTGCAGTCGTTCGTTTGCTTTGCTACGTAGTGTACTGTGCGATTTTCGGACTTTCGATAAAACCTCAATACTTTTGCTTTTCCCACGGACTCCGATACAATCTCTTACTGTTATTTGGCTTGTATTATCCGGACACCGATTTTTTCTTTTTGATTTGGATTTAAGACGTATTGCTCTCGTTTCGAAACATCATGGAACGCTCAACGAGACCCACCACGCAGAGATTAAGGTGTGTTAATTGTAACAACTGTTAATACGCTTCGGCGTTATGAGTCCCTTCAGCTAGATAACAGAGTCATCTCGCTAATTAGCACTTGGATATCTCCAAAAATAGTAAGTACACTCGAGAGCAATGAATCCGGGTCACTTAAAGAATCCTAAAAATCTCGGAAACTAAAAATGCTAGGTTAATGCAATAAATTGTATTTAATAGACAATGTAATACTCCTTAAATGAAGGTATTAAAACTTCTTAGTTATTGTAAAGTTATATCATAAAAAAATCAAATTTGAAAAAGGGCCACTTTCGAAGATGGAACTACGAAATTACAGCATTTGGTTTTGCTTTTGTTTGTAATCTGTAATTTATGTGGGTACATAAACCATGTTGATAGTGCTCTATATTCATTATTCAAGCTGAAATTATGTCGCTTACGCCTGAAGAATGCACCAGAATACTTACAATGCTGGAAACCGGCCGGAGTCAGCGCGATACAGCCAGGACTGTCGGTGTGTCGCTGTCAACAGTACAAAGAGTTCTGTACGCAGACCAGGAACGGGCAGAACCAGGTGTACCACAGCACGAGAAGACCGATACTTGGTGAACAACATGCTTCGAAATCGCTTTCTCACAGGAACTGAACTCACCAATCAGTTTCGACGCCTCGGAGGAAGTAACCCAAGTGCATGGACAGTAAGACGTCGGCTTGCTGAATCTAACTTAAAACCCCTTAGACCTGCAAACGGCCCTAAACTGGAGCGTGGGCATCGTATTTCAAGACTAAGATATGCCCAGAGCCACGTAAATTGGAGTATTGAAGATTGGTCAAAAGTTATGTTCTCCGACGAATCAAAATTTATGCTCTACAAGCACGATGGAAGACACAGAGTGTATCGAAGACCAGGGGAAAGATTCAAGCAAGCATGCATCGAAGAAAAAGTAGCCTACGGTGGTGGGTCTGTACTTGTGTGGGCCGGAATTTCTTCTGAAAGTCGCACAGAGCTGGTGATCATAGAAAACGGCTCTTTAACTAGCGTAAGATATGTGGAAGAAATCCTCAATGATCACGTTGGTCCATTTATGGTCAATTTAGGTGAGGATGCTATATTTATGCATGACAATGCCCGACCTCATACAGGTAGGATTGTGAATGACTACCTTCAAGAGATGAACATTACTCGTATGGAGTGGCCAGCGCGCAGCCCGGATATCAACCCGATCGAGCATGCTTGGAACGAGCTAGGCAGATGCGTAAAACAACGAAACCCTCCCCCAATCACGCTTCGTGAGCTCAAAATTGCTCTCACAGAGGAATGGGAGAATATTCCCCAAAATCGTATAAGGAACTTGGTGTACAGCATGCCAAACCGCGTAAACGCAGTAATGGAAGCACGAGGAGGCAATACGAAGTATTAAAATTCAAGAAAATCGTAATAAAGTTCAAACATTTCATGTTTCCTATTTTTGTTTTAAGGAGAGATCAGCAGTTTTTTTCTTTATGTAATTTTGTGTTAATAAAATGTATGGTGACTCATATTTTTTTTACTTTCATTTAAGGAGTATTACATTGTCTATTAAATACAATTTATTGCATTAACCTATCATTTTTAGTTTCCGAGATTTTTAACATTCTTTAAGTGACCCGGATTCATTGCTCTCGAGTGTATTTTATGCTTGTACTTACCTTTTTTTTTTTGTTTTCGCAGTAAATGCGTTACGCATTCGCTCGTGCCGGGAGAGCACGAGACGATATGTGGGACTCTCCTCCATGCCCCTACCCGGCCTAGTGCCCGGTAAAGGCTTGGAGGCCAACCCACTAAAACCCTACGGCGTCCCGCAACACAGTGTGGGTCCGCGCTCGTGGGCGGACCTCGCCTATGCTCCGTGAGGGACGGAGCAACGGGGTGAGCCGTGACGCCCTGAACACCCCGCACGCCTGAGGGCCAAGTGCAATGCAGCTGCCGGCCTCCCGCTCCGACAACCGCTGGCCCTCTTTTGGTGGGGAAAAGAACTGCTGCACCACTCGACCGACCCTAGTGGCGGCCGAGGTGTGCAGTCACTTCCCCCCACCTCAATCGGGACGTGCGTCCTCGGAAGTCCTCCGGGAACGATAGTTCCCGGGGGGCTTCCGCGGCCGCCGTCCCGCCGAGCGCCCCTCTCGACCCCCCACGCGGCCTCGGAGAAAAGCTCCGATGCCACCTGGGGGCGGCGAGAGGGGGCTCTACCCTCGGGAGATGGTACCGAGGGTCCTCCTCAAGCGCTTCGCGAGCGACCCCCGCTCGCGCCCGCGCTTCCGGCATCTTTACGCCCCTCCCGCGAGTGAGAGGTGGAAGAGGCTCTCCCCCCCCCGAGCGTTTTTACGGGGGGGTTGGGCACCCGACAGGCTGGGTGCCCCTACCTCCATGGGGTCCACCGGTGGTGGAGGGGACCACCCCTTCAACACCGGTGGGTCGCACCTGCGACTGCCCATCACATGGTCGGCCGGCCGCCCGAAGGCGGCGCACACCGAGCATGCCGGCTCCCTCTTACAGGAGGCGGCCATGTGACCAGGCGCCCCGCACCTGAAGCACAGGCCACTCCTGTCCGTCGTCTCAGGGCATTTGGGGTGTGCTTACCTGACAAATACCTTAACAAATGCAATTGCAATGTTTGGTTTTTATAATACATAACACGATTTATGTTTAAAATGCTTTTATATCTTCTAAGACAATGGTATTAAAAATAATATGTGAATTTATTAAAGTTAAATACATGCAGGTTTTTCTGTCTGAGAGTTTAAATCTAATAATATTTTTTAGATAACGGAAGAAGATTACATATGTGAAGCGTGCTTCGATGTATCAATGCAGACTTTAAACACTCAGATTCATGAGAACAGACAAAATGATCCGCCTGCTGGTCCATCTCGCAGAGGTCTTACTAATGTATGCCTTGTTTATGGTAGATCATTTCTCAATCGCCAAAGTGATCACATTTTAAGGGATAGTCCCTCAAACCTCATACATAGTATGATCCATTTGATTCGAAATGCAGTAGCACCTCGTGAGGTATGTATATAAACATCTTAATTAGCATATAATTTTATTCCTAAAATACCTTTTACTCCATCATAGTAGTAAGTATGTACTTCATTATTACATAGGCTGTTGTTTGTTGACAGATATCAAAAACTGATCGTGTATGCCATGCTTCTTGGTTGACATTTAAAAGACAAGCTATTTCAAGTCATCAACATGATGGACAAAGAAAATTACATGATGATGATGTGAAGTAATTGAAGAACAAGTAGACCGGTCTGTTGGTTGAGTCTCCACTCCAGCAATTCAACCTCAGCCCCTGGCTAGCATAGAGGAAGGAAATGAAAGGGAAGTTTCTGTGGAATCAGTTTCAGCACCAGAGGTTGGTTCACAGCAGTCTCAAGCCCATCAGTCAAGTAATATAATCCAATACAGCATCTCATGACTGTAGGAATGCAACTCTGCATACTGTATCTGACCTTCTGCGTGCTACTGTTTTATCGAATTATAATTTTTATATTCCCAAACTGGCAAGGGTACGCACATACCATTTATATGGTAACAGTTGGGATTCCCTGTATGGCAATGAAAATAGCATCAATGATTTCATTGTGGATCAAGTGGAGCATATGTTTTCCTTTGTTAATGCATTTAAGTCTTTCCTTGATTTCTCAAGTATGCAATCAGTCCAGGAAATTGATGATCATTTGTTTGGATACTGGATGGGTCTAACAAAACTTAATTTCATTATCTTATTGGAAGAACTTCCCCGGCTGTTGGAAAAGCACAGGGGTATATTGGGTCTAGCTGCAGTTTTAATAAAGATGTGGACAGGTGATTCTGATGTAAGAATTTCAACACTACTAGAAGTTCCTCAGACTACTTTGGAGCAGTTAATGGACACGGCAAGAGAAATATTAATATTAGACTTTGTTCCACAATATCTAGGAATAAATCATTTGACAAGAGAACAATTAATTGAACATAATCTCATGACCCCAAATGGAATATATAAGCAAAATAATGAACAAGCCATTATAATATGTGACGGAACAAACATTTTATTAATAAAAGCAGCAATTACATGTTTCAAAAAGACACATATACTTTACATAAGTATAGGAATTTATTAAAGCCATTTTAATGGTATCATGTGATGGATACATTTAAGAATGTTTTGGCCAAGCAAAGCTACCAAATCTGATGCAGAAATAATGTCTTTTTTGTTCAGGCATGAAAATTCCCCACTGAGATAGTATTTTCAAGAAAATGACATATTTATTTCAGACAGGGGATTCAGAGATAGTATAAGTTTATTGGAAATTTGTAATTATAAAGCATATATGCCAGTCATTATTGGAAGGCTAACGCCAGTTGACCACCGCCCAAGCAAATAGAAGTAGGTGTGTTACTTTATGCCGATGGGTGAAGGAAGCTGTAAATTGATGTTTTAAAAGGAATTATAGATTATTAAGATTTGACCATTACATATGTATAAGCATTACCAAATTGCAGCTTGTTTAATCAATAAGTTTGGTATTCGCCTACACAATAGACCAGATGCTGCTCAAATTATCGAGATAATAAATGAAAGGATGCCCCTAGAAAACAATTTGTTTAACAAATATAGTTTCTGAGTATAATTTAAATCGCCGGGCATCCTTTTTCCAAAGTATTACAGCAGGTACAAATAACATTGAATTACCACATCTAGAATATAATCATTTAATATTGTTTGCCTTGGGATCGTACCAAATACGTCAGGAACGTTCATATTACGCTGAACACGTACGTTTCCATGGCGGATATAGAATCGAAGTTTGTGTAGACATAAGTAGTCTACCCGAGTTAGGCAGTGGGGAAAACACCCTTATTAAAGGACTAATCAAATTCAGATATGTTTCAATGCGTCAGTACTATGTCTATATTTTAATTGCAAATGGTGTGAATGGACGAGAAGGCATTATTTAATGTTGCTGCAACTGTTTAATAGGACGCCGCACTGTAGGTTGCTGTGCGCATGTCATGACCATAGTGTGGTATTTTGGTTGGGCCAAGCATGAAAATAATGTTAATCCTCCAGCTTCATATTTGGATGAAGTAGTTGTAAGAGAAGATAGTGAAAGTGAATAAATAATAAGAATAATAAATAACCGTTTTTATTTTCTTTGTCTTTGTTCACACTAACCTAAGTAGGAATAGTTAAAACAACTTTTCTCATAACCTTGATCTTAACACTTGACAATCCAATTCAAATTAATTAATTTGTCGTTAACAGTCGTACGTTTTCTTCACATAGGTATATGTGAAGAAAAGAAATCTTAAAGTATATTAGTGCTTAGAGAAATCATTTTAAGTTATTCTCTAAGCACTTTCCTAGGTACTTAAGGGAATAAAAAATATTTAAATTAAATCTGCCCTTAATTACGACGGGATTAATTTTTAAGTTATATGAACTCACTAGCTGCATAAAACAATTTAATAATGAGGTTTGACAGCTTTTATAACCTCAAAACCTTTTTTTACTTCTAGCATATTTTCCTGGCCTCCAAATGAAAGGATTGTTAGTTAATATTTGGTTTCAATCAAATACTGATTTTATATAACACTATTTGTAAGTAGACGCGACTCAAATAACAAAGTGGGTGACAGGTCAATCAATGTTTGGAGTGGGCATGATTCTTTTACACCTGGTAATTCGATGGATTTTACTGACGAGAAAATTGGGATATTTAACGGATTGCTAACGGAATTTCGTAATGAAATCGGCGGAATTTCAAAATTATTATTGGCAACACTGACTTTGACACCCCTTTAACTATAGAAGAAGCAGAAAGAGGCAGATGAAATTTATATGCTCTTAATAAGAACAGCCCTAATATTAAAAAAACGTCTGCCTCAACAGTAGCAAAGAGCAGCAAAAAGTTGTAGGTCAAAAATAAATACAATTATGCCCAAAAAAAATCTACCAAAAAACTGGCTTCAATAAAAAATTAAATAAAAATAATATGTGCATTACCAAAAATTAAAAGGTCGAAATTTAAAGTACATTCCATGATCTTGGACCTCCATATTATCACCACACGTAAACACTTGATTTGAAATAGTGACACTCAAAACAGTGACCAAATTTTGATAACTCGCACGTTGCGATAATTAGTCTCGAGATGCGCTCACTTCCAGTGCACAAAAGTGATTGATGATTTGACCATATAAAATTCCTAATTATACTTTTCGGAAGGAACGAAGAAGATCTCATTTGATCTTCTCCCTTCCTCCATTGAGATATATTTTAATATTTTTCGATTTATGGCCTATGGGTGAATCACCGTGTGGTGGTATATCGCACATACGGTGCTATAACGTCACTTATGTAATTTTAGACAAAACCGAACTGAGTATGAGAAAATACTCCTACCTCTACTGGTAGAGTAGAGGTAGGAGTATTTACTACGAACGTTTTTTTTATTTTATCATTACTTTGCTTGCTTTTACTCTAAAATGAAGTTCAAATTTGTAGCTTAATTATTTTATTTGTTTAGCCGAGAAAAGCTATATGTTGTAAGGATGTTCAATTTTTAAATGCTCCCCCTGAAATATTACACCATTTGCATAAGTGACGTTATAGCACCGTATGTGCGATATTTCCATTACAACCGATTGTAATGTTGTATTGTTTTTACCTGGTTGGTGAAAACCCTGTTGACTTTTGCACAGTGGTGTTTAATGATGGTTGAACTTTCCACAAAGCGTTTGGCCAGCCTGATAAATCACGAATAGTGGTAGTTAACATATTAGTTATAGTACCATCGTATTTTTCGACTTTGCTGTTGCTTCTAGGTGTGCCTGTGGCTTTCTATGACGATTGATATGCATACACTGAGTTGCCAAACTAATAAGTACAGTCAGGAAATATTTGTGTTTTTAACATTATTGGTCCATAATTATAAACATCGCTTTAAGCTATAATTATATTTAATAATATTAGTCTATCTCATGGTTTCCTGTACAATATACAGGTGCCCAACCTCTTTAGCGCTTATAACAGAACATGCCATTATTTTAACACGGTGTTTAACGCGTTCCACTATGCAGTCAGGGTGAAATTTCTCACCTGGGCACCGCCTGACAAAGTTGCTTTTGTCGACTATAATCTCAAATGTTGACTCGTCTGAGAAACACACCTAAAAAAGATATTTTTATAAACATGTTTTTTTTTGAAAAATAAGCAAATACTGCACTTCACAAAGGAGATTGTTCTAGACCGCCCTACAACCAACAAACATTTGACGTGTACATTAATTTTAATTATATTTTAATATACTTTTTAAAAATAATAAATTCAAGCGGACACTGTTTAATTCTTAATAGGTTTTTAAAAGTGACCTCATTGATTTTATTACCAACCAAACCCGCCATCTTTCATGGAATTGTCAATGTAAATGTCAAAAAAGATTTGATAGTGTCGCTCTCGCTCATATTACATAAATATCGATATCGACGACGATGTCCATAATATTAATATCTAGTGATAAATTAAAAATGGATAGAGGGGCTTATGGCTAAGAAATAACAGCCGCACGGGTCGATCGATCAGGTTAAGCTACGCTTGCCGCGGTTGGTTCGTGGATGGGTGACCATCTTTACATACCAAGACCCCTCCGTGCCTCGGAAAGCACGTTAAGCCGTTGGTCCCGGCTGTCATTCGTGGATCTTTGACAGTCGTTACGGCTCGTCAGAAGCCAGAAAATCTGACAACCAGTCTTACCAAACGGTATCGTATTACCCAGTAACTGGGTTGTGGAGGTCAGATAGGCAGTCGCTCCATGTAAAATACTGGTATTCAGCTGCATCCGGTTAGACTGGAAGCCGACCCCAACGTAGTTGGGAAAAGGCTAGGCAGATGAAATTAATAATGGATGTTCGATATTTATCACTTCCAAAACATTGAAAATGTGCAACATAAAAGTTTTTTAAAATTCCATGAACATTTTAATGGAACTTATGATGAATATGACCTAGCACGATTATGATGAAAATATAATGAACAAAACAAACTCACAAAATGTACTTACTAGTCGAATGAGGGATTTTCTGACAAGTGAGAAAATATTAGTTCAAAAGAGGCGTTGGTAAAAAATACATCACTGTCTCTGGTTTTTGACAACAAAATATAAGCTTTCATAGTAACGGATCTTATTTTTGTTATCAGTAGCCAGTAAAACAAAGACGTATTTTTTACCCACGCCATCTATTTGTCAGAAAATCTCTTATTGAACGATTGAAATGTCATTTACGACGCAACTCTAGTGAATTGTTCTCATAACGATTCCACGACTTCAATAGCCATATTTTTACTTTTTAAGTACTTACTTAAACTCTGTTTTTAAATGTCGCAAACTAAAACGTTTCACATTGTTCGTTGGGAACAAAATATTTTATTTTACTGTCATTTTGGTCTACTAAATTGTTTTAATTTAGTGGTCATTGATAATCGATATACAATGATCGATCTTCGAGAGAGCATCTCTACGTCACTACGTCAGTCGGTTCGTCTCACGCGCTGGCTGTGGTTGTGTTATGTTGTTGTGACTACCTACCTACCTATTTGGAGATTTCTTTTGGCGTTTTTGATTTTGTTTCTGTTTAACGGACTACGATTTGGATTGCTTTCAACGTGACCTGGCTTCGAATAACTGATTCTGTGATCTGCTTAAACGACACCTTGGCATTTTGACAACGGCTAACGGACTTCGCATACGAAATGGAAAGTGGATTTTGTATCAGCTGTGGCTCTGCTGGTGGTTCTATGTTGTTGGAAGATGAACAGATTCGTCGATATATTCAGGAAAGGGCTCCATCACTTTCGGTCAATAACTGTTAACGTGTACTTAACATAACGACATTTTGTAGAAGACATAACGTGTAATATTTTTCTAAATAATTGTTACTTATTTATTTTTGTTTATGCTTTTAGTGCAATCATACATATATACCAACATTTTAAGTATACGTTCTTTCAGATTCAAGCAAGTGATATTATATGCACAATATGCTGGATTTCGGCACAACAAAGCATACAAACAACATCAGAATACATTGGTAGAAATTGTGCACTATGCCATAGAACACTGGGACCTCGAACTCGTTCTCATCAAGTTATTGCTCTGAGAACTGACACACAGCACCATATTAATATCAAGAATATTATCACAGAAAGATTAATGCCACTGGAGGTATTTTATTGTCTAATTCTGATAAGCTACTTAGAAATATCTTATTGATATACCAGCTCAAAATGTACTTTTTATTTTAGATACGTGCTTCTCACCATATTTGCCATCCTTGCTGGCAGAGAGCAGATCGTGCTGCCAGGCATTATTCAGAACCGTCGTCATCTACACATACTCCAACAAGAAGCAATCCCTTGCGATGTGCCAATTGTGGGATCAATTTAATAAGATTGAGAAGGCACATACTAAATGACGATGCCATTCTTCTGCAAATACAGCAACATGTTGCACCGCAAGTGGTCAGTTTTTTTCCTATTTTAATGTCAAATATGCATGCTAATAAACATATCATGCTGTTAGTCCCTGTCAGTTTAAGTAGTACATACTTAGTCAACGCATCTTAGGACCATACATAATAATAAATTCACTGAGTAATTTATACTATCATTCCTATTAATTATGGATATGTGGAAACTGAATATTGTTACTACATTTCAAAAAATTAAACATATTTTGCTTTACAGGTGACTGCAACTGATTACATTTGTGATTCCTGTCATAATTTACTTCATAGTTCAATGGGAGCCTCGCAAGATGCACATGACTCTGAAAACATTGGTCATCAGCACATTTGTTTAACATGTGGAGTGTCACTAACTCAAAGTCGAAGACACTATATAAATGCAGAGATTAATCATCATATTGTTGATATTGTACGCAGTTGGATACAACCTCGTGAGGTTAGTATATTTTCATTAAATCATTACACAAACATTTTTTAATTACGGTGTAACCACACACCTCAGAGCAGCCAGGCAAGAATCCGTTCTGTATCAACCAGTAACATTGACAGATGATGTTACTGATTATCGCATGCAGTTAATTAAATATTTTTATATTAAAGTGTTTACCCTGTCATCTGAATTCCTAAGCTATAATTTTTATGTACGTTGGTATAATTATGTTGTCACTTTCATGTTATTTTCATTATAGATAATAATATATGAAAATTCTTTCTCACATCCTTATATTTAGACGTTTTATTTTTAGATGAATCTAGTAATCATTAACATATTTTTCTTTTTAGATTGAAGCATCAGATATACTTTGCCATAGGTGCTATCAAAGAGCAGATACAGCAGCAGTCAATGCTATTTTACCACCTGTAAACAATGTGATTCCACCGGAAGATGAAGCAGTAACCTTGCCCAATTTCTCAAGAGCATCAGATACACATAATCGATGCATATTTATTGGATGTCACATCACTTCACAAAAATTAGTGCCATTTGTGTTAAGAGTGAGACTTTTTAGAGACCACAATTACTACATACCACCAGAGTGTCGCATATGCGAACAGCATCTGGCACGGCAGCCCTGGTCAGAGTTACTAGGAGTGGAAAACGTCAACCATCGATTTAAGGCTTCACATATTGAAGATTTTGTCGAGTTACTAAAGAATGAAAAGTGTGTAATAGATTTTGAAAATATTGATTCAATGGACGACAATTTGGTGTGGTACTGGATTGGACGTACCAAACAACAATTTATGGAATTGCTCACAGAACTGCCAGATTTTAACCAGCGGGCTACATCTCTTGGTGCATATTTGATGAAAATTCGGACTGGCGATTCTGATGAGAGAATCTCTACTTTATTAGACATACCTCGAAGCACCCTTTCAAAACTTGTAACAAAAGCAAGAGAAGTAATGACTGAACATTTTGTGCCAATGCATTTGGGGCTACCGCACATATCCAGAGTCGATGTTGCAGCAAGAAACTTGTATATACCGGAATCTCTGTTTGGCAACCCTGGAAGTGACTTAGAAAATAGAAAAGCTATTGTAATAATGGATGGAACTTATATATACGTTCAAAAGAGCAGTAATTATGCCTATCAAAAAAAGACATATTCACTTCATAAATATAGGAATCTTGTTAAGCCATTCATTGTAGTATGCTGCGATGGGTACATAATTGATGTTCTAGGCCCGTATGCTGCCACAAAATCTGATTCCGATATAGTAAAAGATGAATTTGAGAACCCATCAAAACCCATGAGACAATATTTTAGAAATGGTGATGTAATGATACTTGACCGTGGCTTCCGTGATAGTATTTCACTTTTACAATCATTAAATTATTCTGTGCACTATCCTTTATCGTTAGAGTCAGGTGAACATCAGCTGAGCACACAAAGTGCAAATGAATCAAGAAAAGTGACGTTATGTCGCTGGGTGGTGGAGGTGGTCAACGGGCGGTTCAAAAGAGATTTTAAGCTGCTGCGACAGGATTATTTCAACAGAGCATCAAAGAATTTAATGAAAGATTTTAAGGTCGCAGCAGCTTTAATAAATAAGTTTCACCCGGTTCTAACAGATAGGGAAGATGCCAGAGAAATTATTTCTATAATTCAAGAAAGAATGTTTATGTCTAATGTTTTAGCAGATTTTGTGGAAGAAAATAATTTAAATAGGAGAAGGGCTCATTTTGAAAATATTTCTGTAGATAGCGAAAATCTACAAGAATTTCCACAAATTAATTTAAATGATTTAATTCTTATCCCTTTAGGTATATACCAAATTAAACAGGCCCGATCATACTACGGTGAACATGTGCGACAAAACGGTTCCTATATTATTGAAGTGTGTAGGGAGGTCGACCAAGACCTGATTACTAACTTAGAGTCAGTCACTTCCAGTAGCAATATATTGCTTGTACGTGGCAGAATACAAAGCCGACATATAAGCAGTAAGACATATTTTGTTTATATTTTGCTAGACAGGAGTCAAGTTGGAAGACAATCCATAATGCAATATTGTTGCAACTGCATTGTTGGGCGCAGGACCATAGGATGCTGCGCTCATATCATGACCATTATATGGTACTTAAGTTATGCCCGGTATGAAGGCAACATCGCTCCACCTGCACAATTCTTAGACAATATTTTAATAGAAAATAATGAAAATGAATAAAACTGAAATAATAAGAAATAAGTGTTTTAATTCTGTTCTTAACTATGAGAATGTCATACTTAATATGTATATGGCTACTTACAAAACCTGATGTTGGTCTGGTCGGAGTATGCGACTAACGACAGGATTCATATCAACTGCATAATTAAAGTGCTTCAAATCATATTCTAAAATCTGTTAGGTACCAATCTATACATAAAATGAAAAGGGATTTATACAGATATTCAAATGTTTACTTTTTCTCAACTGATGGTTTGCATAGAGTGGGAAATAGGTATGTAAGAACCTATACCTAAACAATGCTTCTTGTATGGCTGACTTGGTTTATTGAAGTAAGTATAATTAATCACCCTAGCTTATTATGTAAACTTCAACCAACAAAAATAATAACTGTACCTAAAAAGCGTAATAAAACTGTAGTTACGGTAATATTTTACTGTATTTGAAGTTTATTGCTTTGTAGAAACCAGAAATAACGATTTTAGAAGGAATTGCTTAAGTTTTCTTTTACTAAAAATAACCTCAAAATCTCTTCCTTTTTTTAAAATAAATCTGTTCTCTAAAGTGTCCGTCAAGAAACTTTGTTCTTATGGATTACTAAGGGTAATTTACAAATAGAAAATGATTTTTTCTATGCTGTTGGCTCCAGGGCGAACAATGTATGGGCGTAGAACAATCTCCTTTCTTTATTTCTTGTAAGAAGTATTAACGTACATTGAGTAAGAAGTATTAAAATACATTCTTTGGAGTTTTAGTTTTTTCTGTTCAGCAAACAACCGTTGCCAAAAAACCTAAGACGATCACTCTCCCTGTATTCTTTTCAGATTAGTCAGAGACGAGTTTTGTTCACAGATTAACTAGATTACTTATCTACTACGAACGTTTCGTTTTACTAAGATAGTAAACTGTTACAATAACAATAAAACAAGAGTCAATTTTTACATGAATAGCAACATTTTCCAACTTATTAATTTTATATTACTTACAAAAATCACAGGTTATTAGCATTAACTCATTAGATACTAATGTTTCCATTTGGGACGTCTCAAATTGGATCAATTAATTCATAGTTACCAGCAATAATTTACTAATTATTCACGTCAGTAGTACCCATGATTCTGAATATCAAGCCCATCATTCAGTTGACATTGTTGTCATTTGTTTTTTTTTTTTTGCCGAAGAAAGTGGTTTTTACGAGTTTTGAAAATAGAAAATGTTTCTTTTTTGATTATTTTATAATTTTATGTAAGTATTTTGTAATTATTTTAAAATAATGTGAAATAGAATCTAAATAATAGCTTGTAGTAATGTGATTAAATGGGTTGCAGTACTTATTGAATTTGCTTATTTAAATATGTACTCAAATGGGAACATCAGACTGATAGACTAAAAATTACATAATACATTCGTGGAAAGACGTAAAAATTAGGAAAACATAATTTTTTGTGCTCTGCAATTTATTATTAAATTTTAAATATTATTTACATTATTCATCCTAATTTATTTGAATTTAGTATGTAATATTGAAAAGTACCTGCAGTCGTTTCCTCCTCTCAATTTTACAACACAACACTTTGAGTTTCACACAATGGAAGGCATAAAACGAACTATTATATTGAGGCGTTGACTCAGTCCGTTACTGAACGGAAGGCAGCATTTGAAAGCGAACTGAAGAAATCATGCACACCACAGCAACCAACATTTTCCTCACTGGCATCTGAGTTTGAGGCTTTCCGGGTGTTTTTTTGGCAGCATTGAAGAACTTAGAGCTACAAGTCGCTGTGCTAACATCTGAGTGTGACAATGTTGAGATGAGGAGTAGACGGGCTATGCTGCTGCTTCATGGAGTCCCCGAGGTCAATTAATGATTTCCACAATGCACCATGACCAAACCATCAATGAAACGTCAGGAAAACCCGAAATAATTGATTTTTACAATTCTACAAAAGGTGGAGTAGATTCATTGGACCAAAAGTGTGCCAATTACTCTGTAGCTCGCAGAACACGTCGTTGGCCAAGTGTCGTGTTTGCTGGAATTCTGAACATTGCTTGTGTAAGTGGTTATGTTTTATGATTTTTCAAAAATGAAACGAAAATCCTACATAAAATCGATTGGGATGGAATTGATAAAAGATCATATCGTAGATCGGAAAGACGAGTATTCAAAGTATCCACGAGAACTGAGAGAAAGTATTGATCGATTTTTAGCGTCTATTACTGTACCTGCAACAAATTCTACATCTGAAGATGCTGCCAGCTCGAGGTAAAATGTCCTAAAAAGAGGGCGCTGTCACTTATGTGACAGAAAAAAAGATGGAAAATTTGCTACAAAATGTAACAATTGCAAGCATTTCATTTGCAAGTTGCATAGTAACACAAAAATACTATTTACTAATTGTCAAGATTGAATTTACTTCTCTTAACATGTTCCTGAGTCCTTAGGTTATATTTGTCTTGATTTTTTTTTAAAACGTTGATCAGAGGTTTATTACTTTTTATTTTTAAAGTCTATTGCATTAGGAATAAGAAAACATATATATCTTAGCTTAAGAATGTCAAAGTAATATTTTTATTTTTAGTTTATATAATGTTAGAAAAAAAAATCAAAAAGTTGTCATTTTTATGTGATCTCTTGTATTAATTAAGTTAAAAGAATTACATTAATAAAAATGATTGATTCAATAAAAAAGGTTGTTATTAATCTTATATAAATAAAACTAAAATAAAATTGCGCACACTTGCATCTTAGAAGCTAATTAGAAAGGGGGGCGGCGCGACGCCCCTTTCACCAATAACAAAACCAGTTACGTTAGTCAATTTTACGATACCAGTTAAGGGTTAAAAAGAATCTAAATCTATGTTATCTAATTCTAAATCATCATCACTATTTGGGGCCTCGGTCTTTTCGGATACAATAGAAGTTGACGGCTAGCTATAACTTTGAATCGTTCCAAGTTCATTCCATACTTTATCTGGTAATTCATATGTGTAACAAGTTTTTCCGTTACGCTTTAGACCTGCTCGTATATTAAGAATGGCATTAACCATATCTGTCTTCATTCTATTTCGACGCTTTCACGTCATTCATTACACTCAACACTCTTTCAAACTCTGCATTCGAATATGGTAAACTTAAAATGTGTAATGCAAAATCACTTAACTCTTTCAAACTCTGCATTCGAATATGGTAAACTTAAAATGTGTAATGCAAAATCACTTAATTCTTTAAACGGATTAGTGCCTGCGGCATCGTTGTACTCTTTTGACTTCTGACCAAAATTCTATAGTATCGTCTACTTAATTCCACTTCGTGAAGTTTATTGCACTCCACTGGGATTCTATGAGTGTGATCATACTATTTGAGTACTGGAAATGAACCAATAAGGAGCTTATGGATTCCTTATGCACTTCTAAAACATTTTTACATGGCAACAACTCTACTTTTTGTAATAATTCAATATTGTCAGGTAGCCTACAACGAAGTTTTTGTATTAATTTTATTATAAAATTTATGCACCTTTGTCGCTGTTCACGCTGTTTGTTCATCTATCAAGTGTTTTTCTCTCATTTCCCTTATTATTGTTTCGAATGCGTAACTAAGGTAAGGTTTTAGGTCCCAATAATTTTCGACATTTATCGTCAAAGGATCAACTTGCGGACGTGGAATAATTATTTTCGCAACCATAAATCCGGGCAGTGTGGATAAATCGTTAAACAATTTACAGGGATCGGCATTCTTGGCTTGAAAGGCTTTATTTACTCTTCTTTTTTTTTTTTTTTTTTTTTTATAGAAAATAGGCATGCGCTTGACCACTATCTCGCCTGATGGTAAGCGTCGATGCGATCTAGGATGTGACGCGCCTGCCTAGAAGATACCTATTTACTCGTGACTTGAAAACCCCCAAATTGTATTTGTCAGGAAACACAGACTCAGGCAAAGAGTTCCACTCCTTAGCGGTACGCATCATAAAATTGAAACCAAAACGCTTAGTGCGACTCTTTGGTGTATCCACCATATAACGGTGTCGCCAATTTGTTAGTCTGGTTGTCCGATGAAAAAATGGGGATGGCGGAACAAGGTTGTGCAATTCAGCTGCACACTCTCCGAAATGTATCCTATAAAATACTGATAGGCTTGCAACTTTCCGCCTATGCTCAAGGCTTTTGAGCTTTTTACAGAAAAGATCTTCATTGCCGATGAGCCTCTTGGCCCTCCTCTCGATGGACTCAAGCGTCTGGAGCTGGTATCGGGCGGAACCGTCCCAAAGATGAGAACAATACTCCATACACGATCGAACTTCTGCTTGGTAAAGGGTGAGCAACTGTTCCGGTGTGAAGTATTTTCTCACCTTCGCCAGAATGCCAAGTTTTTTTGAAGCCACTTGAGCCTTGCTCTCAATGAAAGAGCCAAAATTGAGCGTCGGTGACAAAGACATACCGAGAAGCTCAAGATGGTCAGTGATCGGCAAGGATACACCTCGGAAAGTAGGAGTCAAGTTGAAAGGACTCCTTTTAGCGGAGAAAAGACACGCCTGGGTCTTTGACGGATTGAACCCCACTAGATTGGCATCGCCCCATTCAGAGACAGCCTGCAGAGATAGGTTCATACGGCTAACCATCGCCTCTCTATGACACTGGATCTATTCAGCACTGGCTCGTGCATCAGATATATAGGTCTCTACAACAGTGCTGTCATCTGCGTACCCCAAAATACCGGGCAAAAGCAGGTCATTTATATGCAGCAGAAAAAGAGTTGCAGAGAGAACGGAACTCTGAGGGACGCCGGCATTGATAGCCAAATGGTCAGACGAGCTACCGTCAATGACAACTCGTATTGACCGATCCCTCAGGAAGTCCGATATCCAGACACACAAACCAGTGGGAAGACCATATGACGGAAGCTTGCTAATAAGGCCCTCATGCCACACCCTATCAAAAGCCTTCGAGATATCAAGAGAGACGGCAAGCGCCTCACCATGCCTCTCGATGGCTTCGCTCCATTTGTAAGTGGCGTATGCTAGAAGATCTCCGGCAGACCGGTTCCTGCGAAACCCATATTGCCGGTCACTAAGGAGGTCATTTTCTTCTAGATACGACAGGAGCCTGTGGTTCAGTACACGTTCCATTATCTTGCAGAGAATGGACGTGACCGAGATGGGCCTATAATTGATAGGATCAGCACGTTGCAGTTCTTGTAATATCAGACATAAAAATGATGTAAATGTCAAATTCATGTCGTCTTCATACATGCGATACAGTAACTCAGCAGTATAATTCCGGCTCGATATTTCAAAATGTGTTTTTAATTCGCACCACTGTGTGTGTATTCTTTCTACTGCTGAATGTATCGATAGCCAGCGAGTTTGGCAAACTCAAACAATTTTTAATGGATTTTGAATGGAGCCTTCTTTTATTATTTTGATATAATTCATTGTACTCGGCCTGACGAGTCGATGACTGGTAAAACCAATTATATATTTCAGATATCAGAAATTCCAGATTTCTGGGCATTGTGCCTTCTGCAGCATGGGATACAGCAAGCTGAATGGAGTGACACACACATCGAACGAGAACGAGTCCAGGAATATAAGCTTTTAATTTTGCATGCACGCCGTTATTTACGCCTGTCATGACACTTGCATTGTCAGTTCCTATACCGCACATATTTTTGTAGTCCAAACTAAATTCAGTGAAAGTATCTTTGAGTGAGTTAACTCTTCCAGCTGCAGTGCATTCAGTTAGAGGTGCCAATTTTAGAAATGACGTTGTTATTTTTTTGTGTTGTAACAATAATTTTGTAACGCTTATGTCCGTGGACTCGTCTAAGAGTATACTAAACTTTCCCTGTCCAATATCCTGTTTTAGATCATCTTCAAAGCGTGGACTTAAAACGTTTTTATAATATGGCTACATTTTGTGCGAGTTAATTCCATCAGAATCATAACCCACTTTTTTCATCGTCATACTCAAATGATCCCCAGTGAATATGCTACAATGTTCAGCAATAAACAGCGTCGTGTACACTTCACATGATTTTGTTTTATCTACTGCTTTTTTTGGGAAATCACAATATTGATTTATCGTTATCGAGATGGTGCTAGCATATTTGAATTAACAATGTGCTTTTTCGACGCCATGTGAGCTTTTAAATCGGAGTATTTATTGCTTTTACTTACGATGCAACAGCACGATTTGCATTCTGGAAAAGATTCACCTTATCTGACAATCCAGTCTTTAAACAGTTTATCCATAAGCCACTCGCTACGAAACTTTTGTTTATAGCTCGGTTTCGGCATTTTCACCAAACAACATCCATTAAATCACTTTAAATCTTTTAACACAAAAACGTAAGAACCCTAAATTTTTTGTGTGTCTCAACTCTACACAAAACTCACGAATCAAAAAAATAACAATAATATGAAACAAAGAAAGAACAATACAAATATGTTTAAAGTGAGACAGAGTTCGCATCATTAGTTTGCCTCCAGCTACCTTGTCTATGATATGGGAAATTGTCGTACATGTATGTCGTAGGTAGAGTGTCTATGGTAAATGTGTAGTATTTACGAAGATATAGAGTTGACATAACAGAAAAAAAAATCGCTTTGATTTTTGAAATAGAATTGTTTTAATTTGAAATATGAAAATAGATCTATCTTTATTTGAATAATAATCACTTTCAAAATCCGCTAAACAATCCGTTAGCCGTCAAAACACTATTTCTTCTAAGCCCAAATCCGCTAGATATGACGGATTCGTTACGATGGAAACGCTGGTCAAAGTATGTATTTGAAAAAGAAAAAAATACATTATTTTTAAGTTTATCCTTCTTGTTGTTTTACGTACATTTTCAGAATTTCTGGCCCGAGGATGACAATTTTTGAGATTTGGTTCTCTAAAGAGGGAAATCCAAGAAAAAATTGTAATTGGATGCGGATGACATTTGTGACAGTGACTTTCTCATTACTGGGTAAAATCAAATCGTACTAAATGAAAATTAACAGAAAAATAATCAGATTGGTTGAACGTAGTCGAAAATATTGATGTAGAGCGCAATGAGTTACAGGTATCTCAGCACTTTGACGAAGTTGCACCATCAACTACGTCATCGCGTAGCCGTCCGAAAAATAACTTTGACGAGACCAGTAAACGTACAAAAAGGAGAAGATTAGCTAGTTTGTCTGATCACGATCCTTCTCTTTTAAATTCAATACTTAATGCTTTCGTTCGCTTTAGAAACGGTTTGGCAATTAGTTGCCGAGTATCTGTGGTATTACATGCCTGCTTCCGTTCATAGTCCTATTTCGTGGTGCTAATGTTATCGATCACGCTTTGTTATCAATCGGGAAGTTGTCAGAAGAAGCAGCTGAAGCAAGTAAC
This sequence comes from Calamotropha paludella, assembly GCA_927399485.1. NCBI lineage: Eukaryota > Metazoa > Arthropoda > Insecta > Lepidoptera > Crambidae > Calamotropha > Calamotropha paludella. The sequence continues at coordinate 5,490,730 of OV656822.1, forward strand.
AAACACTTCAAATCATTTAGACGAAATCACACCCGAAAAATTAGTCGCATATTGACAAATACAGATTAGTTGAAAGGCTTCTCCTTCATTCAGATCCGTTCATAACAGGTCTTCGAAAGTTACCTGTCAAAAAAAGATGTGATGTCAAAATTTATATTAGATTTCTTATGTATTTAATATATTGTTGTGTTTACTTGAGATTTAATTTTGTTTTGTTGTTTTATGTTTTAAATTTCACTTTGAAAAATTATTTGACTGTTTTCAAGCCTATTTATATTTTTTCTATGTTATGAAGATGTAAATGATTAATTTAAGAAATAAAAAAAAAACCTATTCAAAAATAGGTACAGTTTTAGTTAATTCGCGCCGGGTTATCCTTCATGTCGGGAATTGCTAATAGTAGTTCATGCAGTAATTGTGAGTTTGTATCTGTCAAAAGTAAAGGAGGAACTGTTCTTTTGCGTGGTGAACATCAATACTATGTCAAAAGACAACATAAAAGTGGTTTGACAGTATGAACGTGCGTAAAACGAAAGATATGCAAAGGGCTTATGAGAATAAAAGTTCCTTCTTACTAATATTCTTTTGAATTTGATATAAACAATTAATTTTTGTTCAGAAATAACTATTTTTTTATTACAACGTACCTATGCCAGGTTACTCTAAACCTATTATAATATTTTTTTGGTGTGTGATTGGACCCGATAGGTGGCGCTGCATTTAGATTTAAATCTTGTTTTAGTTACAGCGTGTTCGACTATGTCTGTTGGGCCTTTTAATTATAATGTGTATTATAAATTGATTTCTTTTTCGGATCAACGAATATTAGAAGAATGCGCTCATTCCTCACTATGCGAGACGGATTTTGCCAAAAAAGAAATTGACCAATCGCTCGACAAAATGAAACAGGAACTCACCAAACCGGAATGCCCCCACCTTCCATCATCATACAATAGTGTGGTTGGAAAAAAGACACAAGGCTAGATATTTTACCAAAGTTTCCAAATTTTAATAGCTGTCTTTATACCGCCATTTGGATACATAGATTTAATATTACCTGATTATTTAGACGGCAACAAACGTATTTTGCTAATTTTTGCACTAAAATTGAGGCAAACCATGAATGAATTGACAGAATTTTAAGGTGACTGCACTTTTAGAAGTTTAAACCATCACGCCATGGACTATTTAAACAGGAATAGATTTGTGAGACGTCTTTATATAATGTGTAATGTGACATGTCCAACTTAGGGATAGAACTTTAGAAATTTAAGTATAAAAATACGTTTAAAATATAGTTCATAACAAGCACGTAATGTTGCTTTAAAAACATTTCTACCGAATCGAAAATAAAGAGCCATAAAGTACACTTGCATATGCATTCTCGATTAAGAAGTTAAGATACATTTAACGAAGAAAGCACTGAAAAAAATGACCGAAATCAAGAAAGTGATTAAAATGATACATGTGAACTAGTCTTGTTAATAAAGTCACAATGATCACTTGTTTATTTATTTTAAAATAAATAAAATTAATGATCTACTTTATTAACTTCAAGGACACCACGATTTCTATCATTTCACACATTACATCTAAACAGGTAACCTCATTAAGGCTGCGGTTCCACTGAGGCGGAGCGGAGACGAGCTGTGCCGCGATTCACCAATCACATGGCTTGAAATCCACATCTCTTCTCCACTCCGCTTCAAAGGAAACAATATTGGCGGAGAGGAGCGAAATTGCTTAAAATATCGGGAAAACAGGCTAGATTAGCCTAGCGCCGAGAGAGGAACGACGTGGAACGGAGAAGGCCGGGTTTTTGGGATACACAAATACCTACCTACAAATGCAATGAAACGAAGGATGCAGCGTGGGAGATTCCTTTATTTTTCTTAACCGACAACATGACGTGTGTTCTGACTGAGAAAACACGTGTCAATGGGTACTCCGCTCCGCTCCACTCCACTCCGCTTCAGTGGAAATACTTACCTCTTTTATTATTTATTTAGTTCTATATTTATTTATTTATTATTATTTTATTATTATAAAAATATATTTATAGTGGCGAGGCTGGTAGTGCTTTGCATATTTATATATATATATATATGTATATATATATATATATATATATATATATATATGTATATGTATATATATATTTATATATACATATATATATATATATATATATATAAATATGCTGCTGCATATATATATATATATATGGGTAGATATAGGTTATAAGTAGTTATACTTATAGTTAGGTAACCACGGAAGACCAGCGTCGGAATGTCTACGACGTCCGACACATGCTGAGTGGATTACCTTTTTAGTGTTTACTAAAAATGTAACTTGATTAATAAGTAGAGTATGTAAATTTGTGTCACTAAATAAATCATTTCTTTTCTATTCTTTTCTTTCTTTCTTTTCTTTTCTTTTTACAGCTCAGCCCCGCTCCGCGCCGCTCCGCTCCGCCTCAGTGGACCCGCAGCCTTAATCTCTCAAGTTGTTTATTGATGCTATTACTACCGTTATTATCGATATCACCAAGTTAATTATATTGACATAGCTCATGATGCGGTTTCCGAAGAAATGGCTAAAGTTGGTATCAATTTCCAATTCATCCCAGCCTATGCTCCTCATTTTTCTGGTCTTGCGGAAGCTGATGGTAAATCAACCAAACACCATTTAATCCGAGTGTTAGGAAATTGTAATCTCACGTACGAGGAACTATACACCATGATGGTTCAAGTTGAAGCCATATTAAATTCCAGACCACTGACGCCTTTATCCTCGAATCCGGAAGATTTATTGCCGCTCACACCCGGACATTTCTTAATTGGTCGTCCCATGACGTCACTGCCGATACCTGAGTATGGAGATCCACCTATGAACTCTTTGACCCGATTCCAACATATCGAATGTCTCCGACAACATTTTTGGAAAAGATGGAGCAAAGAGTACATCTCAGAACTTCAGCTTCGGGCGAAATGGCGAACTTGTAAAGCTTCATTGAAGCTGAACTCCTTGGTCCCGCTGGAAGAGGATAACCTCCCCCCACTTAAATGGAAATTGGGTCGGATTGTGGCTACGTATCCAGGAACAGACGGCGTGGTTCGTGTAGCAGACGTGAAGACTTCTGGTGGTCTTTTACGAAGATCATTCAGCAAGATTTGTCCGCTGCCTGTTTTATCGGGGTCAGAATATTGTGGTTGAAAGACAGTGCTTTAACGCAAATTCTCCTACACTGGACATTACTATTGAAATTTTTACAGGGAGCCTTTCGCGTCATTTGTCGACCCACCTATTTATTATTATTTTTTTACATAGTTAATATACACGGTCACTTTTACGGGAGCTCCTCGTTTTAATTCATAATTCCCGATTAAATACCTGGATCAATCCTACACACCAGTATTTAAAGTTATCACCTTAATATTTAAAACAAAATAACATCTTAATCAAATTTAATACTTCAACTGATTTCAATCAATAACCCGGCCGAAATATGTACACCTGTCGATAGGCGAGAAAGAGAAAAGTGTTAAGAGCACAAAATGCGGGAAGAAGAGAGACGGTGACACAGCGAAAGGTGCAGTGTATTGTTAGATAGAGTATAATCCTAAACAAACTTGTTTGTCGCATCAGTGATTTATCCGTTATTTTCACTTCATTCAGAAGTCGTTCGCTCATATGCGGAGCCGAAATCTAACTACCTATACTCATTTATTAGAGATAATTGTTCTGTTAATGTGTTTGATGTCGTATTCGAAGGTTTGTGGACTGTGTTTACTGCTTTTTGGTCGTGGATGACGTGCTAGATCTTCCCCAGGCTTGGGTTCTCTCGGAATTTTGAATTGTCGTCGTTAGTAAGTATACTTTTATACGCACTAAATCATATCTCTAATAATCTGCACTTGTAGATTTCTTAAGTGTTTTGTACCATATAAATCAGAAGTAGGTAAGAAAATTTAATAATATAATTTTGCAGAAAATGGAATAAACATTCAAGCGTTCCTATTTCTTATTCCTCAACCAGGACCAAGAGACCTTTTTAAGATCCTGGAAAGTGTAGCAAGCAGATATTACCATGTAGTGCTACCTTCGGTAATTTGAATATTTCAGCAGATTTTTCTCTAAGCATAATTACTTATATGCAAAGCTCTTCCATCATCAATATTTTTAACAAGGATCCAAGATTGTAAGACCTATCTTATTGCAGGATACTAAAGTACTAACTGAAGGAAATTTAGCTACAGAGATCATTCAAGTGGCAGAAAATTCCAGACCAACCTTTATTCAGTATTATTATGCAAAATACTAGTGATAAAAAGAAGAAACTTTGTATGGCTTAAATGCTGTTGTTGCTGTTTAACGAAACGATTTAAATATTTGGCGGACCGAGAATATTCAGTTGAACAATATTTTAGACTTTTCTGCATTATGAAAACCTCATGGATATAAATTGGTGAGTATCTTTTATAATATATTTTTTTGTTTGTAAATATAGAATGTGTAATAGTCATTTAAATAATAAAACTAGCCAAACATGTTTAGTCAACAATATGGCATATAAGAATTATAATATAATTATGAAACCATTGAAATGAAATTAGTAGGTATATAAAATTAATGCTACATGTTCAATGATTCTTTGTCTTAAAAGTGTGTTTTACCTAAACCAGTAACATAAGTGTATCTTATGATCAATTGAACATAAAGGGAATTCCCTTATTTATTATTGTAAGGAGAGCCGAGGCAGGTGTCGTCGGGCGCGGGCTGAGGATGGGAGAGCGTCTTTAGGGACTCGGTGCGGAACAGACGTGTGCGCGCGCGCGAGCTTTAACGCGATAATTTGGTGCTTTTAAATTGTAACCCATATTTTATTAAAGGACTTTAGTGATAGTAGGTGATTTTCTTTTATTAGTTTCACTTCTGATAATTCTATTTCCCTAAAATCAGAAGAGGGATTACGAAAGAAAAAGCTCACGGCCTTAGTTCGCTTCGAGCCATTTAAGTTTTTTTTTTATGGACTTTTGTGTTTATGTGAATGTTTAAAATCTGTGTCATATTAGTATCTAGTGACTTATTAAATAAACGAATAAAATCTCGTGCGTAGCAAGAAACAAAAGGTGAACTATTACGTAGTCCTTTGTTCTAATTCGTGGTACCAAGTGCGACACGTTATCAGCATGTCGGATGGTAATCCGAGCTCACAGCGGCGGCAATCGCGGGGTATTCTCCGAAGTAGTTCTAGGTCCCGTCATCGTCGTTCCCACAGTATAGATCGGGAATGTTCGCCTCGTAGCTCGCCGTGTACGCCTCGTAGCGTTCGTAGCGCAGATAGAATCCGTAGTGTTGATTCGGTTCGGGATATGTTGAGCGCTATTCTTACCCGATTAAATGCTCTCGAAGGTGACAGTGAAATTAATATATCAAAGACACCAATTAATGATATTCCGGTTGTGAAAATTAATGATGATATTCGGGTAACAAAGAAAACATATACACCACCCGGTACGCCGCCCCTAAATAACAGTTAGGCGCGGTTACGGTACGATAAACAATCACAAACGCAGCCCGCGAGTAGTGCGTCTACGTCGTCGGAACAAGTACTAACAAACGTATTCAGTGACGCATTACGTTCATTAAACACTGCTGTACGATCTAATCAACCATATTACATTTCGAGCTTTGACCCATCTCTTCATAACATTGAAATTTGGTGTCAAGAGGTTGACCGTGCTAAAATTATCAATAACTGGAGTGACAACGAATGTTATTCTAGGATCGGAAATTGTTTAAAGGGTGATGCTCGAACGTGGCTTAACGATTGGGTTACAAATGACCGTAGTTGGAGTAATTTTAAAAAAGAATTCAAGCCATTATGTCCGAAGACGAAGACGAATTGATTTCCGCAATCATTACTCGGGGTATCACTGATCCGCAGATAAGAGCAGCTGCGACTAATGCCAACTTGTTATAGCTTTAGTCCTTCTGTAAGTAATGAAACTCAGCCAGATTTATACAAGCGACGTCGTGATTTTAGGCAAAAGCGCACCAATATTATGAGGAAACGCCGATTTGAGAACAACTGTTTTAAGAGAAAGAAACTTAATTCAAATACTGATAATTACCCCATAACTACACAAGTGCCTAGTACTCAAACGACATCTCAATCGACGTTCTTCATCACTAATAAAGCATTTCAAGTGCTCCCGTAAAAATGCGTTTCGAGTTTTGAAGGGTATTGGGTGCCAAGAGATAGAGTCTACCTGTTACGTTACCTTTCCTATAGAGTTCGATGACATCACTTTAGAAGTGGATTTATTTGTAGTAGCATCAGAGTATATGAATACCCCGGTCATAATAGGTACCGATGTACTAAACCGTGATGATATTACGTACGTACGAACCCGAGAGCGACAACGTATCACTCGCAATAGTGAAAGCCATGATAATGTCTTCGCCATTGATTTTGATTTCCGAAAATCAATAAATACAAACCTAGTTGGCGATAATTTAAATAAATTGCTTGTTATTATTGATGAGTTTTCTAACTATTTCATCACGGGTACTGCCAGCTATACTGTTAAAACAGGAAGTATGTCGATTAAACTTACCAGTAATACACCTGTCAACTATAGACCGTACCGTCTATCACAAGCAGAAAACTTACGCGTTCGCGAAATTATAAAGGACTTGTTAGATAAAGGCATTATACGGGAGTCTGAATCTGAATATGCTAGTCCTATTCTCCTTGTAAAGAAAAAGAATGTTAAAGACCGAATGTGCGTCGATTTTCGTAAATTAAATGAAATTACAGTCAAAGATCGTTTTCCCTTGCCTTTAATCGATGATCACATTGATCGCTTAGGTCGTCATAAGTATTTTACGAGCCTTGAAATGGCGACAGGAATTCACCAGATTCCATTGAAAAAAAAATCAATTTCACTTACCGCTTCTGTGACGCCAGAAGGTCATTATGAATATCTAAAAATGCCATATCGTTTAGCCAATGCACCTGTGACATCTTATTGATTTTGGTAAAGTCCTCGTTTATATCGATGACGTACTCATTTTGAGTAATTCGGAGGATGAGGGCTTTAATACTTAACACGAAGTACTCAAAACTTTGACTGAAGCTGGGTTCTCGCTTAATTTAAGTAAATGTTCATTTTTATCAACTTAAATTGAATATTTGGGTCGCTCTATCAGTCAAGGTCAAGTACGACCGACCCCATACAAAGTAAAAGCTCTAGTTGAAGCCCCTGTACCAAAAAATGTAAAACAAGTACGTCAGTTCTTGGGTTTAGCAGGGTATTTTCGGAAGTATATTGCCGGTTTTGCATCTAAAATAGCTTGCATTGCGCAGCTTACAAAAAAGGGCATAATATTTAATTGGGGATCAGAACAAGAATCTGCTAGAAAAAGTATCATTGAATATTTAACTAGTGAACCTGTGCTTGCTATTTACGACCCATCATTGCCCATTGAAGTACACACTGACGCTAGTGCGATTGGTTATGGGGCAGTTTTGCTTCAAATTCATAGCTTAGTACATAAGAGGGTGGTAGCTTACTTTAGTAGATTAACTCAAGGTGCTGAATTTTTTGAATTTTTGAATCAAAGTACCATTTATATGAGTTGGAGACTTTGGCAGTAGTCAAAGTCTTACAAAACTTCAGGCATTATCTAATTGGTGTGCATTTTAAAGTAATCACTGATTGTAATGCAGTTAAATTAACAAAAAAAAAATAAAGATTTAATGCCTAGGGTTGCCAGATGGTGGATATATTTGCAGGATTTCGACTTTTCTCCTGAATACCGCAAAGGTAGTGCTATGTCTCATGCTGATTACTTAAGCCGGAATCCTGTGAACTTAGTCCAAATTCAGAAGCCTCGAAATTGGGCTCAAATAGCTGCGGACGAGGAAACACAAACTCTTATCGAAAAATTAAATGATGGAAAATTAGACTCTAAACAGTATGTCAAAAAGAACGACCTCATTTATTACAATTTCACACCAGTTGGTGAGCAGCCACGTCTTTTATGTTTCATTCCAAAAGGTCATCAATTAAGCTTACTTCGCGTGTTTCACGATGAGCATGATCACTGTGGTGTAGAAAAAACACTTGATCTCATATTGAAACATTTTTGGTTTCCTGGTCTGAGGACATTTGTTCAAAAATATATTTCCCATTGCATTGTTTGCATGTCCCAAAAGAAATTATCTCGTGCATCACTTCAACCAATTCATTCTTGGCAGAAACCAGATTCCCCCTTTAATACGTAGGGTGTTCAACAAGTCTTGACGTGTCTGCAAACGCTATACGTAAGCCGTAATTTTTTGTGTTCATCAGTAAGTGTCGTCAATAACAAGTGTAAACACGTTTGTTTTAACTTGTTAAAGTTTCTATTTTAGTTAAAGGAATTTTCGAAAAAAGTCGTGATGACTTCGTGGAGTAAACGAGACTATCGTGTAATTATCTGTTATAATTTCAAGCGCGGTTTAACTAAACAAGAATGTTTTGATGAGATGTGTTCTGTTTTTGGTCATGAAGCTCCATCTATAAGAACCGTGGAACGATGGTATTTACAGTTCAAGCGTGGAGATTTCGAGCTAGATGACGACCCGCGACCAGGCAGACCTGCGGAAATTCAAGTGCCGGAAAACATAGCTCGTGTGGAAAAAGCTATAAGAGAAAATCGCCGAATCACATATCGTCAATTAGAAGAACTCTTAAATATTCCTGTATCCTCTTTGCACAACATAGTGAAGAATCATTTAAGTGTGAAAAAAAATTGTACATTGTGGGTACCCCACTCTTTAAGTGACTTCCAAAAACAACAACGGGTTGAATGGGCGCAATCTATGCTGAAACCATTTGACAAGGGCCAATCAAAAAATGTGAATTCAGTTATCACTGGTGACGAAACGTGGATTTACTACTACGATGTGCCAACTAAATCACAAAGCAAGATATGGGTCTTCGAAGATGAAGAGCAACCAATTCAAGTGCGAAAATCTAAATCAGTAAAGAAAAGAATGATGGCCGTTTTTTTTAACAAACAAGGCTTAATTAAATCAGTAATGCTAAGTGGACAGAAGACCGTTACTAGTCAATGGTACACTGAGATTTGCCTGCCTCAAGTGTTCGAAGAACTCCAAAATCGACGACCGAATTCGGGACTCCGCTCATGGTTCCTACATCACGATAATGCACCAGCTCATAGAGCTGGCGCTACTTCGCAATTTCTGAGATTATCTGGTATAAAAGTACTTGACCACCCTCCCTATAGTCCCGATCTTGCACCCTGCGACTTCGGTTTATTTCCATTCGTGAAAAACCGCATGAAAGGGCGAAAGTTTTCTACTGAAGAAGATTTGGTTCGAGCTTTTCATGAAGAATTAGATTTAATTCATAAAGAAAAGTGGGAGGACTGGATAAATGAGTGGTTTGTGCGTATGACTAAATGCATTAATTGTAACGGGGCTTATTTTGAAAAAGTATAGATTTATGTAATTATACGACAGTATTTATTGAACATCCTACGTATAATACATGCAGACGCCTTAGCTCCGCTTCCAGAATCAAATGGGCATCGTTATATCCTCATAATTGTAGATGCTTTTACGAAGTTTTGCCTTTTGTATCCAATGATAAGGCAGGATGCGAGCGAGTTGAAGCGTCATTTTTTAAATGCCATTTCATTGTTTGGTTCACCAAAACTTATCGTCGCTGTTAGAGGCCGAATGTTTCAAAGCACCGAATTTCTGCAACGGGCAAACGAAATCGGCAGTGATGTCCACCTCATTACACCTGAAATGCACCAGTCCAATGGTCAAGTCGAACGTTACTGTCGTACTTTACTGAACATGATCCGCATCCATTCCAATTATCGACAAGAAGAATGGTCCAGTGTGATCTGGAGGTTACAACTCGTATTGAATATAACCAAACAGAAGATTACTCAATACTCACCTCTCAGTCTTCTTATTGGGTCGGAAGCTACAACACCGCTTATTCGAAATCTTGTTCGAGATATAGCAATAGAAGGCTTAAGTCCTAATAGACAATCTATGAACACAATGAGGAAACAACGCGCCTCGGAACGCTTGAACCAAAATCAAAAATATCAAGACACTTTGATTAACAAAAATAGACGTTCGCCCCGCGTTTTTGATTTAGATTCGCTGGTTTTTGTAATCAAGAAGGCTCTATCTACAGGAAAGCTTGACTCGGGTATGCGAGGTCCTTATCGTGTGATGAAGGCTTTGCCCCAAGGGAGATACGAGCTACAGCTTGTTGGCTGTTCCTATGGAAAGCTAACTCAAGCAGCGGCGGGGTCAATGGTGTTGTGGAAAGGAGAGTGGACTCCGGATTCAGGTCTGGCTTTCTTTGAAAATGAGTTTGAACTTATGTTATGTTGGTATTGCTTAATTTTGCATAATTGATTATGTTGATCGAGTTGACCACAAACGTTTTTTTTAATGTGAGCAGACCTCACAGTTATTCCATATGAGCAGACCTCACACTTGATCCTAGTGAGCAGACCTCACTGTAGTGGCATATGAGCAGACCTCATTGTTGCACTGTTGCCTCATATTTGTGACATGTGAGCAGACTTCACTGTAGTGGCATATGAGCAGACCTCATTGTTGCACTGTTGCCTCATATTTGTGACATGTGAGCAGACCTCACTGTAGTGGCATATGAGCAGACCTCATTGTTGCACTGTTGCCTCATATTTGTGACATGTGAGCAGACCTCACTGTAGTGGCATATGAGCAGACCTCATTGTTGCACTGTTGCCTCATAGTTGTGACATGTGAGCAGACCTCATTGTTGCACTGTAGCCTCATGATGGTAACGAGTGAGCAGACCTCACAGTGGTTGTATATGGGTAGACCTCATTGTTGCTCTGTTGTCTCATGCAAGCAGACTACACGTTTAAGAGAGCTGACCTCAGCGTTATATGAGCAAAACTGTACAGTTGATTTATGCGAGCAAGTCGTTATTTAGTTCCTTTATTGAACAGATCTCTTATCTGTCATGAGCATACCCTGTAACTTGAGCAGACCTCACGTTCCGATCTTGGACGTTTTAGGTTCGTTTTTTATACAGATGCAGAACGAGATGACTCCGAGATTACTGGAGCCTTCGAGCCGACACCCGATACTTCAAGCGAGATACAAGTCCAAGACTCCCCAGTGCTCACCGTGTCACAGGAGAACGAGAACGTTCTTCTGTCAGGAGAGGCCGTGTAAGGAGAGCCGAGGCAGGTGTCGTCGGGCGCGGGCTGAGGATGGGAGAGCGTCTTTAGGGACTCGGTGCGGAACAGACGTGTGCGCGCGCGCGAGCTTTAACGCGATAATTTGATGCTTTTAAATTGTAACCCATATTTTATTTAAGGACTTTAGTGCTAGTAGGTGATTTTCTTTTATTAGTTTCACTTCTGATAATTCTATTTCCCTAAAATTATGTATTCTTTCGATTATTTTGACACATGAAAGCTTTTGCTGATCTGGTCAGATTTTAAAACTCTTTTAGTACTCATCACTCAATTGCCTTTTCTCTTTTATTTCTAGTAAAATGTTTGAACTAGCTTACATTTCCTCCTTCAACTCCAACAACCATAAATATATTATACTAGTTACACTAGATTACATTAAATTAAAATGAATTTTGGTATATTGTTATTTCAAATGATATGTACTTGCATACTGTGTACATTTACTATTCTTTTGTTTCAGCTTGTAGACAACTTTAATAATCTAAATTCAAAATACATGAACAATTATATTTGAATATTCCCAGTGTAAAAACAAATTAATTGAACTTTTGAGAAAGAAAAAATCTAAAAATTAATATCACAATGACATCCTTCGTTTAGGAGATGGTGAGTTTTGACTCTTTTATGTACAATAATTACATTACACAACAATTCTTAAAATATTTAAAATCATCATACAGAATGTCAAAATCATAAGGATAATTAATGTTGGTGCTTGTGTATTATAAGAGAAAATGAAAAAAATTTTTATTTTCAGATTTAGATAAAAAAGAGAAAAAGCTTGCAGCTGTATTGAGTTTACCAGAATTAATCAACCCAAGTATTGTCGCATTGCCCGGCAAGTCTCCTTACCATCACCTAAAATCAATTGGTAGCTTTTTTTATATTAACAGATATTTTTGTATTTAATTTGAAATCAGACTTCATTTTTTTTGTAGTGTTGATTGTTGCATTAGTCACGAGACTAAATAGGATTAATAATTAATAGTGTTAAGTTTGTGTTGTAAAAATAGCAATCATATAAACATTTTGATGGCACCACTTATAGATTTATATTGGTACCTTATGTAAGAATAATAGATTTATTGCAGTGTTTATTCATACATTTAAATGTGAATTACGGAATCCAGTAAACAACATGAATTTATTGAAGTTGTACCCATTTGTTTACTTGCAAAAGAAACCTTATTCTACGGAATAAAAAGACATTTATTTTCTGCTCAACAAACGTCATGGTACTGATAAATTATTCGAGACTAGCTTTTGCCCGCGACTTCGTTCGCGTGGACTTCAGGTTCGTCCCGTCTAGTCTAGTAATAAGTAAGAAATACGGTAACTCAGCACTGCAGAGCCCTAATCATAGGCCTATAGGTAGCTACTGCAGTATGCTCCTATAAACTACATTTAACGATCTTTTTCCTTCAGCATAAACATGCAGATTCTTCGCTTTGGAAACACGTGAGCAAGCCACATAGAGCTGACCGTGAGAAAAACATGGCGTGCCCAAATGTAGGCCTGCTACCTTCAAGGTTTGACCCTGCGATTTGTTGATCGTCATTGAAAATGCGACTTTTAATGGGAACTGCAGGCGTTTAAAATTGAATGGCAAGTTGTTGGGTATGATTGGGATGCGCGGTATAAGAACATTGTCTCCCTTGGCTTCTCCAGTTAAAATTGTAGCCTTCACTATATGCCTTCCTAATTCGGTAAATCGCAACCGAGTACCGTTGCATAATCTTGGCGCATCCAGGTTACGCATTAACAAAACGGGTACACCTACCTTTAATTCCAACTTGTGTGATGGCACCCCGGACAACTCTAAAGAGTTTAGGAACTCTACGGGATAACTTGTAGTATCATCGGATGACATAACTGTGTCAATGGAATTATACACTGATGTTTCGCTGTTTATTTCGGCCAAGATTTTTTTATTTATTTTCGCAACAGTCTCATTTTTTGGTGCCAATATGGTTCTTTTACACAACCAATTTTCGTCAAGAATATTTTGTTGCAGATTCGGAAAAACTTGTTCAATAAGTTCGTTTTCTGTCTCCACAGCATGACAAAATTGCTGTGTGAAAAGAACCATACCTTCTTGGTCGGTGTTTAGGTGGCCTTCACCAATTTCTAGCAGTTTTTGAGCATATGCTCCTGATTCGACATCGCTGAATAACTGGACTCGCATGTTAGTGGTAAGATAAAGCTTTTCAACTTTAGACCACAGATATGAGGCTTTTAGACATGCGTTAATTTCATCTGCTGCAGTGCCTCTCTCGATAACAGGTAAAGTCTGTCTAAAATCCCCTGCCAATAACACTACCACACCACCCATCAACTTTCGATTGCTGTGAATATCTTGTAGACAGCGATCAAGCGCCTCAATGGCGCGTTTGTGTGACATAGTGCACTCGTCCCACACGATCAGCATACATTGTTGCAAGAGGGCGCCACGGGCACTGCTCTTACTGATGTTGCACGTTGGGGTTTCTTCGCTCGCCAGATTAAGAGGTAATTTAAAAACCGAATGTGCCGTTCGTCCACCGCTCAGCAATGTTGCAGCGATCCCAGAGGAAGCCACCGCTAATGCAACTTTACGGTCCTTACGAATTTTTGCTAGAAGCAAATTAAGCAAAAATGTTTTACCTGTACCGCCCGGGGCGTCAAGAAAGAAAAGGCCGCCTTTGTCAAGCTCAACTCGTTGTAATATTTTGTTATAAATGTTTTTTTGTTCGGGTAGCAGGCGTGGTTCAGTTTCGCTGACCTGAGCGTCTAATAAAGCAATATCGTAGCTTAGCTCTTTGATCAAATCGGTCGACAACTCTCCTCGACGCTCTGGTGTAGGCATACCGAAGTCGGACAATTTCTTACCGGAAATCGTTATTATTTTGTCCTCTATATGTCTCAGTGCTTCATTGAAACATAGATCATTGTTGACTTGATCCATCGTTTCAAATCTATGCAAGATATCCTCCGATAATGCAGATTTATACTTATCCCATAGTTGAAGAGGATTGGATAAACCGCAAGTGCATATCAATATTGCAAATAGTTCTCTTATTTGCGAAGGAGAGCGACACAGCACTGCCTCTTCCATTGTGGCATCCCAGTGGTTGTCATCTTCCAACAACCCCAACTTCTCACACGCTTGTCGAAAAGTTTCAAGTTCTTGGCCGTCAACTGTTTTTAGATCCAAGAAGCTAGTGGGGCCCTGTACTACATTCAGCAGCATTCGCAAACAGTAACATTCGAAGTTACGAACATGCATTGTGTAAATGCGCCCAAGAGCATCTCCTGCCTTCACACCTGGCCAGCCGTCGACAGGTGTACCTTGTAAACGACGTTTCCATTCTTTCGACGACACGTTCCATGTATAGTAGCGGGGTACGTCAACATAAAGTAATGTTTTTGCAAATGCGTCATTTTGGCAAAGCAGGAAAAATGCAGTTAGTGTCGTCTTAGGTGGTGCGGCCATTCTCTCTCTAAAATTGTTTTCAGTGAAGTAAATCCGCTGACCATTAGGCAGATGAACCGCAAGGTGAGTGACTGTTGGGTGTCTTTCATGCAGAGGCAGACCCAAGATCCGCCACGCTGCTTCGTTACTACTAACATATCTACCGGCTCGATACGTTTGCACCTCATCTCTCGGGTCAATATTAACATTCCCTTGCTGTCGAATGTTAAAAATAGCCTGGTCGCTGCCTTTGTTTATATATTTACAAATATATTTTATCGCCTGTACCGTATTGCAGAACTCTACATTTATGTGACAGTTATAAATTTTAGACAGAAGAGGAGAATATGGGACAATCCAGCTATTGTCAACCAATACTTCCTGTGTTCCACCTCGGGTTTTTAGAGTTATCGTACGGCCGCCATCTCCTGGTGCTCTACGCCTGTACAAAGGATAGCCTTTGTCGTTAGTTTGAGTATCTTTTAAAAGCGCCCTTGGATACTTTTTGGTGCATTTTCCTTCTTTCATGCATGGTGATGACGGATTTAGTGCACCACAGGTACCGTGAATCATATTTTTGGTTACAGTATCGTAGAGTTTTCGATCACTTTCTGGATTTGGTATCTCCGCACTTATGACTTCATCAATTTGGATGGGGCGTAATTTTTCCGTCAACCACAGCAGTAAGTGCACGTGAGGCAGACCTCTTTTTTGCCACTCGATCGAGTACATGAAACACTTCATATCTCCAAATATTTTACCTTTTGTAAGTAGAGCAACCAATTTTTGTACTTTTATTTTAAATAACCTGGCTGTTAAGTCATGTCTGTCTGTTGCATTTTGACCTGGAATGAGCTCTTTAGTAATTTCTGGCCAAGCGGGATTACATGTCATTGTAATAAACAGATCAGGCCTCCCGTAGTTACGCACGTATGTGAACGCATCCTGCGTGTACTCATGAAGATATCTCGGGCTATTTACAAATGACGATGGGAGTATTACCAATTGACCCAAATTGTTTGGATCTAAATCCGCATCATTCCTGACCGCGTCTTGTAAATGTATATAGTTTTCTGCTCGCAGTTTTGTTTGGTTTAAAGCAATAAACCTTAAGCGCTCACTCTCCACTTTGACATACATGTCCACCAAAAACTGAAGAAAGAGAAGCCTACATCGAAGCAATAAATTAAAATTGTTGCGACGTACCATCATATGATACGCATAAAAGTCTTTGCACGACACTTTTTTGTTCGGTATAGGCTGTTTTGTAACTGGGTTTGTCTGAGGAATATCAAAACTGTACCCCTCTTGTCCTTTCCAAAAAATTATCGGGTACTCGAGAGCATCATAAAATCTATGAGTGTCCGGAACTCTAGTAAGCCGGCCATCGTGCGCCTGAATAACAATGTCCCGAGACGCAGTTTGTTCAGTACTAACTACTACGGCAGCTATTTCGTTTGTGGTCGGGGCATTGAATCGTCTTTCGTGTTCACCACGTGGTACACGATCTGGGTGTATCACGACCTTGTAATTATCGCTAGTCACTCTATCTTTAGCCATTTTAAATTCATGCACTAAAACGTTGTGATCATGTAGAACTTTTTGTATTTTTTGAACTGTGTTTCTTTCCACACCTGGTACGTACTCAGAACGCCTATCAACTTGTGCTTCCTCAACACCCATGAAATAAACTTGCAAAAATTTTGGTTGCGTATTAGTAGCAGGAAGCAAAGAGCCAATTGTGTGGTATATTTGCCCTTGGATTGTAAAAGTCGGGCAAAATCCTGGCATCGACACAATGTTATCAGCTCCAAAAGATGTCATATGGAAGCATGTATTGTATTTTCTTATGTTTTTTAAAAAACGGCGAGACTCATCTGTTTCATTTGAAAAAAGTTCTTTAAGAGGTTCAACAGGCTCGTCTATTGAAGGAAGAACTACTTTTCCTCCCGAACAACACATGCCTGCAGCTTCCTCTTTCCATTTAAGAGCACCGCAAAATCTGCATTCTTTATTCATCGCTTCTATTTTTATAAGCTTGTGGCTTTCGTAATCAAGAGTTTCATCGTACTCAAATGCAGCTTTATCGAATACTCCCCACGCGTTTCTTGTAAATATTAATCGTCGCTGTTGTGCCCTTTCAGCAACAGCGCGTCTGCGAGCTTCAGCAGCTTCAACAGTTTCAGTAGCTCTTTGGGACCCTATGTAAGTCGCTTGCTGAAGACGCCGAGCTTGAGACTGTTCGGGTGTCTCAGAAGTCCGTTGAGATGCCAGATATTCAGCGTTCTGTTGACGTCGAGCTTGAGACTGTTCGGGTGTCTCCGCAGCCCGTTGAGATGCTAGATACTCAGCATGCTGTCGACGTCGATCCTGGGACTGTTCGGGTGTCTCAGAAGCCCGTTGAGATGCCAGATATTCAGCGTTCTGTTGAAGTCGAGCTTGAGACTGTTCTGGTGTCTCTGCAGCCCGTTGAGATGCTAGATACTCAGCATGCTGTCGACGTCTATCTTGGGACTGCTCTGGTGTCTCAGCAGCTCTTTGAGCTGCCTCACGCTCTGCTTGTTTAAGCCTTCGCAGTTCGGCTTGTGGAAACGTCTCGTTAAGTCTAGCTAGAAAGATTAGACTTACGCTTTCGCGGCATAATTCTTAAGTACGTGTTGTTTCTATACTTCCAAAAAATACAGTACGGTAGTTATTGTTATGATTGTACTTTAATGCAATCCTTGCCTATTTAATTAACCTATCTATATAGTAATTCAATTATCAATGAAGTAATTCGTTATTATTAACCTATTTATATAATTTGTTATAATTAACGGTAAGTAACCTATCTATATAGTAATTGAATTATCAATGAAGTAATTCGTTATAATTAACCTATTTATTTATATTTATATAATTTGTTATAATTAACTGTAAGTAACCTATCTATATAGTAATTGAATTATCAATGAAGTAATTCGTAAAAATGAAGTATCTTTTTGTACGTGTAACTCCTAACCAAAAAGAAACCTGGCAATAACTAACCTTAGGCCTATATTACTTAAAGTAGGCGACCATACGTTTTTATCAAATCGCTAGTGCCTTGAAAATTCGCAAAACGGACACAACCGTCAACGACGTCTGCCCTCACGCGTCAACCCGCGTTCGGGTCGCGCACTCAGCCATGAGCCACTTCTTCCCCACCGCACCTACCCCGCTCCCCCCACGCCCCGTTCGCCTGGCACCGCTGCCGGTATTTATCACCGAAACGGTATTTATCGCCGAAATTGCTATGACTCTGCATTTTAAATCTGTGATATCTTCGAAAATATTTATTTAATTTACATGCTGTAATAAGCCATATTGATCTTTATTAAATGCACAATGTATTTAAGATACTTAATTGGATAAGGATTAATACTGTATTGCTTAAAATCGCTTCGTAAATAAGCCATTATTTCTCGTACAAAGTAAAGGATAAAAAATGGTTATTGTGGGTTATTCCTAAGAGATAAACATATACCATCACGGACTTTTTTGTAGACCTTTTTAAGTTGTACAATACTGTAGTAAATTGTTTTGATCTATCTTGTAGGATTCAGTCAGCGTTTGCAATGTAAGCGCAAAAAATGTGTTTTTTTTACGACCTCACATTAGAAACCTCAAAAATTGTAGCCTATGTGTTATTCTGATGTATAAGCTATATTGTGGTAAAGTTTCATTCAAATCCATTCAGTAGTTTTTACGTGAAAGAGTAACAAACATCCATACATCCATACTTACAAACTTTCGCCTTTATAATAGTAGTAGGATGTTTGCCGGGCTAATTAGTAGCTATAAGACAAATACATGTTTAAAGTGTAATATATTTATTAAATAAATTATTGTGACAGTCATAGTTTGTTTTTAAGTATTGGCAGCGCTAGATTTGGTGAGCAATAGAAATAACCAAATAAACAAATGTCATACGCTGATAAGACTTTAAAAAGTGTCTTATACAAATTATTTGAAGATTGAAATTACTCAACCATATCTATAGCTAGCTATATTACAGAACCTAATCCACATGAAGTACCTAAAACTCAATAATAAGGTATAATAATTGAATTGAATATGATCTCGGTTAATTCTATAAAGATTATTTGATTGTTATAAAAAAGATAAATATTAACTTAAATATAAAATATTGTTAATTTTAATAAATAGTTCTTTGTTTTCATTACCAAACATTAGCCAATCAATCATATACTTATTAAAAACTATCAAGTGCTTTGTAAATGGCACAAATTAATTTATAAAATGAAACGTATGACATGATAGTGACGACTAAAGCGTGATAAATATTATAAAGCTTTTGTAAAATCCATAAAGCTTGTGTGATAGCCATAATAACTATACTTGATGCAGTTGACCAATACTTGTTTGATTTCAATAAGATTGCTTGTTCACGTCGCTTAATCAAGCACAACTTATTGTCGGAATCGAATCGTGTTGCTTTGTGCGCTCGTATATAAACAAGTTTCTTGATACCCTTTAACATAATTTTGATTATTCTAACCCATTATTTTATTCAGTGCGACGAAAGTTTGTCTTAGTCAAACCTAGCAAAATTTCAGTCTGACTACATAGGGATAAATTGGGGGGTGGAGGGGCTTGATTTTTAAGACAAAAATAAGGGCGTAACGAGCAAAACCAATTGCGCTTAAATGTCGACTTCTTATGTCAAAAGTAAAGACAATAGCGGTGGTATAATGGACGAGTACGTTGACATACCTCATTCTGCAAAACAAGAGTATTGCTTACCTGAAGCTAAACAAATACATGTGTTTTTAGTTACTGTAATCAATAGGGCATGGAAATTAACAGTTGGTTGTTTTCTTGTCGATGGTGTGACGGGTGAACAGCGTCTCGTTAAACAGTGTTTAGAATTACTAAGATAGAAGATAAGGTATTCAAGTAACTTCGATGACTTTTCACGACTGTCCAGCAAATTTCATCACGGCAAAAATACTTTGATGTCCTTACAATGTTGACAATTTAAAAACCAATTTTGAACAACCCATTACACGTTCATATATTTTTCTACTCATACTATATATTCAAAATTGTTAGGGAATGCCTTTGAAGCATATGACTGTTATGTGACGGATGATTCATATAACAACATCAAATGGATTGATTTAAAAATCTAAATTATGTTTAAGATACAGAAATATTGCACTTAGCAAATTAACCACGAAAAGGCCATATTTATATTAAAAACCAAAAAATGAAAGTTCTTTTGGCTTCGCAACTATTTAGTAACAATGCTGCAGATGCACTAATATTTTGCTCAGAATGAGGGTGTTCGATACTTTTTCTGCCATCAGACGGCGCAACGTATGCGTCAGGTCAAAATCATTAACTCCAAATTGTGCTAAGCTGTACTGTGAATATATTAAATCACGGCGACAACTGCAGTTTAATGTTAGAGCACGAAGAGCGTTAGAATTTTCGAAACAAAATTCTTTTGAAGCGATCACACGGAAAATGAATCCATTGGCTAAGAAAATCATGTGGATGCAGATTAAGCAGTGCACAAAAAAAAGCGCAGGGTAGACGCTTCTCTACTGAGGAGAAACTAATTGCTTTGTCAATACTCAAACAGAGCCCAAAATGTTACAAATTTCTTCACAAAATATTTATTCTGCCTACAAAACACACCCTTAACAAAATGGTTAGCAAATTAAACAGTGAAGCTGGCATTAGTCCCCAATAGTTTGCTGCAGTTAAACAAGAGGTACTATAATTTATTAATGTGTACTTATCAAAAATAAAATAAGATAAGAATATCATATATAATATAAAATATCTTCTAATAATATTATTATTTTAGGTTAAAACCTGGGAAGAAAATAAAAAAATCTGTTCAGTGCTTTGTGATGAAATTGCATTAGAAACAGCTTTTTTATCATGAGGGGGTTCTGGCAAGTGAGATGATAATAGCAAAACACTCCGAAGTACGTGGCAAAGTATTTATTATGATAGGTTACACACAATACAGTACGTTTGCTATTATTATTTAAGAGAATGCTTATTCCAACAGCCCGTTCCACAATGTGGAAGCAACACCAAGATTCCGTATTAAGTATATATGAGAGTACGTTCCACAATGTAGAAGCATACAAACACATCTACTGACGGATTGAATTAATTTTACTAATATTCGGCGCCCTCTTATACAAAACCGCAGTAGCAAACGATAGCGCGTTCTTAAGATGCTTTGCGCCATCTAGTTATGAGTAAGCGTACTAAGCGTTTTCGTTTGGTGAGTGACCGCCATCTAGTGTTCGGTAGGCGTATTAATATATTAATACTGCTTGTTGGGTTTGGTGTGTTAAACCACACATTTCTCAGCAGTGGCATTCTCCAGAGAAAATAATTCAAGCCAACGAGTAGCACAATCTTCTACTATTAATATCCATGTCTTGCCATCAGGCGAAGCAGGTAAAGGACCAAAGAGATCAAACGCTATGGTTTCAAAGCGTTGATTCATAGAGCTAGTCTGCAGCAAACCAGCTGGCTTCAGGTATGATGGTTTATAACGCTGACAGCTGAGGCAGTTCTTTATATACGATTCTATGTATCTCCTCATTCCTTTCCAGAAATATCTACGTGAGATTCGAGCATAAGTCTTATCTACACCATTATGTCCAGCTAAGGGATCATCATGATAAGCAACTAGAATATTCTTCCATTCGTGCTCAGGGACAACTAATTGAGATTCTTCTAGATCTGAATCTGGCGGTAGCCTGTACAAGAGTCCTTTGTTCAGGTAATAACCTTTGTTATTCCAATAAGTCGTGTTGGACGTGCTTTCTGATTTTTCAAGCGTCTCCACTACATTAGCAATGACGCTATCTTTAAGTTGCTCTTCTCGTAATATCTTGGTGCTACGAGTAGGTAAGTCGACGGTTGCAGAGCATAAATCACATTTTGCTTGAGAGGTTTCTGTACATGGTGGTCGGGATAACATATCGGCTATGACATTTGTCCGTCCGGGTGAATATTTAATAGTAATGTTGAGCGCCTGAAGTTGGAGTGCCCATCTGGCTAATCTCCCTGTAGGTGATTTCAACGACATAAGCCACCTTAATGCTTGATGGTCTGTCATTATAACTGTTGGTAGTCCCTCTACATAGCCTCTGAACTTATTTGCTGCCCATACGACCGCTAGAGCCTCTCGTTCTGTTGTCGAGTAATTTTTTTCAGCTGGGGTTAATTGGCGACTAGCGTATTCCACTGGATGCTCTTTGTCACCCTCCCCCTGGATTAAAACTGCTCCCAAAGCATATTTACTAGCATCCGTTTTAATAACATAAGGTTTCGACTGATCTGCTTGACGAAGGATTGGTGCCGTTGTGAGGCGACGCTTTAGTTCTTCGTAAGCCTTTTGTTCTTGCTCTTCCCATTTCCAGACAGCACCTTTCTTGGTCAGTTTGGTTAAAGGTTCCGCAATACCTGAGAAGCCTTCAATGAACCGCCGATACCAGGAGCAAGATTGTAGAAACGAGACTAAGTGTCTAAGGGTTGTGGGAGGTGGAAGATCCATTATTGCCGATATCTTTTCAGGATCCGTTTTCAATCCTTTTGGAGTTATATAGTGGCCCAAGTATTTGATTGTAGAGCAACAAAATCTGCACTTCTCGAGGTTCACTGTTAGGTTATATTCCTTGAGCTTGAGGAATACTTGTTTTAAGTCTGTCATATGGGCTTCAAAAGACGATGAGAAAACAATTAGGTCATCAAGGTAAGCTAATAGTTTAACGTTGCCTAAGTTTACGCGTATTCTGTCGATCAGACGTTGAAATGTAGCGGGCGCATTGCGTAATCCGAATGGCATTCTGTTGAAAATATATATACCGAATGGAGTAATGAACCCGGTTTTCTCTTTATCCTGTTCACTAATACGGATCTGCCAATAGCCAGCCTTTAGGTCTAGACTTGACATAAATGGCGTAGGTTTAGCCTCATGAAGCAGGTCATCTATCCTCGGTATAGGGTAGGTATCCGCAATCGTTATAGCATTTAACTGTCGGTAGTCAACGCATACTCTGACCTGGCCGTTTGGTTTCGGGACAAGGACAGCAGGGGCAGCCCACGGAGTTGAATGAGCTTCTATTATATTATCTTTTAACATTTTTTGTATCTGTTTTTCTAGAATCTCTCTGCGAGGTGGTGACAGACGGTAAGGCGGGACAGCGATATGACCCTTTGTACCAGTATCAATCTTGTGTTCTACATTATTGGCTGGTTGTCCTTGTCTATGAAGACTTCTTCGTGATTCTTTAACAGTTTATTAAGTTTAGATAGTTGATTCGGATCAAGCGTATCATTCGAAGAAAGAGATATATCAAAAGAATTTATGTCAACATGACCAAAACGGGTATCTGGGAATAGCAGGAGTTTCTCTGGAGACAAGTCTTGCTCTTCAAGATTCAGGTTCATCTGTGCATCTCTGAATATATAATCCAGTCTAGGTGAATACCCGTCGAAAATTGTATCCTGATTAGATGTTGTGCCTATATCTAGGCGTCGCAGTTTTGGATAACTGGCTGCGCTTTCTTGTTCAACGAACATATCAGTCTGAATACTGTTTCCCATAGATGCTATAGAAATCGGTGTCGCTGCTTGTGCTGAATTACAAGCTTTCAGTTGAGTTCTGTGTGCTTTTTCATCGAACTTTGCCAAATCTTCGCTATAAAGCTCGTGAAATGTAGGATCATCGTAGAATCGCCAAATGAATTGAGATAGATCAAGAATCAATCCAGCTGCCCGCAGAAATCCTATACCCAGGAGAGTTTTGTTGTTCCTCGACTCTGGTAGCACAAGGAAAGTAGTTGGTATAGCACGTCCGTTTAGCCTTACGGTGACCTGGACAACTAAGATGGTTTGAACTTTAGAGACTCCATCTGCAAGACTAAGATTCACTTGTTCCTTTTTGAACGTATAGCCCTTTTCGACCAATCTTTGGTATAATGAATAAGAAGCTATGCTTGCTTTAGCACAGGTGTCCACATAGGCGTTTCCGTTCTCTCCACCAATCTCGATATATAGCAAGGGTCGTGCATGAACGCATGCTCTGACGTTGAGTGAACAGAAGCTGATGTTTTCGGCTTTGACTTTCTGTGAAGTCTTCCCCGCACAATTTGAGCAATTGGTGCGAACGACACCAGGTGCGCCGCAACCGTAACATGAAACCTAGTAGGTTGAACTGTTTCCTTGCTATCTTCTTTATTAAAGTTTACTGACTTTTCGGCCTTTATACTTTTCCGGCATACTTCAGATGTGTGGCCTTTGATTTTGCAGAAACCGCACTTGAGCTTCGAACTACAGCGAGTTGTAGTTGACCCGGATACTTGTGGTTTTGTTAGAGATGTAGATACCTCAGTACCGATTCGTTCTTCCAAAACTTTCTCGACGCCTCGAGCACACTCGATCAGATCATCGAAGGAGGTTAAATCGTTTCGGGGAATCTTATCACGAATCTCTAATCGTAACAACATATATATCATATCCAGCTGCTGTGTCTCGGGATGTTTCGGTGCTGGTAGTTTAGAAAAGAGTAACCGTTTCATGGCTACAAAGTTCTCTGTTGTTTCGTTAGCTTTTTGCTTCGTACTGTAGATCTCGTTATAAAGCAGGTAGGCAGGTTGTTTCGGTGAGTATTTCTGACGTAGCTTATCTTGAAATTCGGCGTAGGTAGAAACCGTATCTCTGATGCCTTCCCACCAATCGCTTGCTTCATCGGTAAGTAGAAGTGGAAGTCCTTTGATGACGTCACTGTCAGATAAAGTCTCTAATTCTTTAAATAGTTTAAGAGCGGACAGGAAAGACTCAACTGACTCTTTGTTTCCAGCAAATCGGGCTGCGCAGTCGACAAGAGTCTTCTTTTTCGCGCTAGTCAGTGTAGCTATCATTGCTGCTTGATGCTGCCGCTGATTCTCCATCCACACTTCGAATTGTTCGCGAGTCATTGCCATGTTTGTAGCAGTAGTGGTGATCTTAACTCTCTGGGTTGTAACTCGTCCAGAACGTGTTACGTAGAACTTCGGAGAAGTTGAGCTTCGATGACTTGCCAGAATGTATTCTTCTTTTAGCCACAATTTGGATTGCTAGCTTAACAGCCGCGTGAAACTTCGGAGAAGTTGAACTTTGTTTTCTTGCCAAAGTAGATTCTTTTTAAGGCCACGAGTTGGAGCGCCAGTTTAACAAGAGGGGGTCTGGCAAGTGAGATGATAATAGCAAAACACTCCGAAGTACGTGGCAAAGTATTTATTATGATAGGTTACACACAATACAGTACGTTTGCTATTATTATTTAAGAGAATGCTAATTCCAACAGCCTGTTCCACAATGTGGAAGCAACACTAAGATTCCGTATTAAGTATATATGAGAGTACGTTCCACAATGTAGAAGCATACAAACACATCTACTGACGGATTGAATTAATTTTACTAATATTCGGCGCCCTCTTATACAAAACCGCAGTAGCAAACGATAGCGCGTTCTAAAGATGCTTTGCGCCATCTAGTGATGAGTAAGCATACTAGGCGTTTTAGTTTGGTGAGTGACCGCCATCTAGTGTTTGGTAGGCGTATTAATATATTAATACTGCTTGTAGGGTTTGATGTGTTACACTTTGACTTATGACCAAAAAAGAGATTTAATAAGTGGGTTTGTTGAACTTCCTGAAAGGACCCTGGACTTTGCTTTGGTATTTATGTTAAGAGGAGCTCTTCGCAAATGGCAGCAGCCTCTTGTATATTATTTTTGTAAGGGAGCAACATCAGGGCTTCAATTAAAACTGATTATAAAGGAAGTGGTCGCTGGTGTGGGAGACACAGGCCTTTTGCCCATTGCAGTAGTGTGTGATCAGGGTACAGCATTTCAGTTTGCTCTTAAAAGTCTGCAAGAAGTTACAAGGAAGGAACAAATAAAAGCAGATGAAGTGATTGGTAAGCATAATATCCAGTTTATAGTTTGTGATTTGCTATTAAGATATAATAGAATTTAAAATTAATAACATACTATTGTATATGTACATAGTATGTTATAGATTTTAAATTCTATTAAATAGGACATTTTTTGCTATAATAATCAATAACTTAAGATAGATTCATTGTCATTCCAAATAGATTTTTGTGCAAGTTAAAAGATCTATAATATTTTCACATGAAGTCATCTCTATCAATGGACTCACACTCAACATTATATATGATCCTCCGCACCTCATCAAAGGTTTGAGAAATAATTTCCTGTCAAAAAATATTAAATTGGATGATATTGTAGATGTGTACGAGGCTGACTGGAATCATGCTCAGATGAGATTGTAACACAAACTTAATGACGAACATGTGATCCCAGATAAAATAAAAAAAATGTAGGTAAATATGTTTTATAAAAATCAATGTTGTATAATTTTGGAATAAGTTACTTGTATAAATTGACATCATAAATAATCTATCTAAAAATATACCACTGACATAAATAGAAATCTGGAAGCCAAACCCCATAAAAATCTATAGTACCATTCCTAAGATATCAGAAATAAATAATTATTTACTACATGTACAAGAATTATTTAAACACATATGATATAGACATACTAATGCCATTCTATCTTTTTTACATCCTATAGGATAGGATGTAAAAAAATATAGAATATGTATATAATGCTCTCCGCTAATTTCTATTATTATTAACTTATTATAGTTTTGTATATAACAAATAACTTTATATTATTTTAGGTAAAAAACTGTGTCAGAGTCTTCAGCAGAACAGTGGTAGCTGCTCTAGCATATACTGCTCAGTTTTGTGAGTATTTTACTAAAGTTTTCATTATATATGATATCTTGATATATGCAATAATTTGCTATGATACAGAATCATTAGCATTATCTCAAATATACTGATTATTGTTATACCATTAAATTAAAATTACTGCTCTTATTGAATCTTGCTCAACATAAGATCAAGAATTGAAATGAAAAAGCTTGGGCATTTTGATTTCAATTCTAGGATTAAAATTAATTATTAGTTCTTTGCAGGATCGACTTTTATAATAATATTTCTTTATGCATCATCTGTCCTTATATTTATAAAGTATAAATATAGCCAGGTAATAAATTCATTTGTATATTGTTTTAGCTCAATTTGCTGATGGATCATCAGTTAGTCCAACATTATAAGACACGGCAGAATTGGTGTCATTTTTTGATGATTTATTTGACTCTGTCAATGGCGCCAGTTTGTGGAACAAAAGTAATAAGGGAAAGCCATTGAAAAAAGCAGTGACATCAACATCCCAGCACCATAACTTTTGGAGATCATCAATTGAGAAGCTGCAAAACATAAAACTTTTAGATAGTAAAACTAATAGAGAGATATCGGTACCTTCATTAAAAAACTGGGTCATTACTCTTAAAAGTTATCAGAGGTTATGGCATTTTTTCCAGAAAAAAAAATTAAGATCATGAGACCTAGATATTTCAATTCAGATCCTATTGAAAACTTTTTTTGACAGATAAGGTCTTATAATTATAGGAATGTGAATCCAAATTGCCATACCTTCAAAAACACTTTTAAATCACTGTTAATAACGAGGTTTATAAAATTTCATAGTGATAGTTTTAATTGTGAAGTGGATTCAGGAGAGCAACTAGTAAAATTAAAAACATTATTCTCAACTACTGATATTAATCTTGACATTACCAGCTCTGCTGGATCCTCTAGTCAGCATGATGTTATACAGAGTATTTCCATAACGGCTACCCAAGAAAGACTACTTGTAGTTTCACGTGCATATACCACATGATGGGTTATCCGGAAAATAAATAATAAAAAATATTGCAAACATTGTCAAAATAATTTAACTTCCGAAAAACCTAATAAAGTAATTGACTGGATATCTTTCAGGGAATATAAATGTGTTAAAAAACGGAAGTTAATTTATCCATCAGAAAATGCAGTGAGATATTTTGGTTTTGTAATTCAGGAAGCAAATGAATATTTGGAATTTAAGCCTCAGTAAGCAGGCCTTATAAAACAGTTAAAAATTAAAATAAAATACAAATATTCATTTGATTTCCTCAATTGTGAATTACACAGGGATGCTGTAATGGAATCTTTTCTGGAATTGAGCCTCAAATTAGCAGTGTTTAATTGGTGTAATATAATTAATAAAATAATGAAAGGTACGGATATCACAAGATTAGAAAATAAAAATTAGCCCCCTATGCAACAAAGAGCTTTGCTAAAGTTTAAGAAAAGATTAAAAAATAAAACTAATAAATAATACCATTGCAGTTTTATTGAATAAATCCTATGAATTTCCATAAAAATTTGAACATAGTATCTAAAGAATGGGATCACGTTTATAGTGAAGCTCAAAAGACTAGTTTTCAATCCGTGAATCCAATAGCAAAAAGATACGGTTTCATATTCTCTCGGTAGTTCAAATGACCACCATATACAAAAAAAAATAAACTTCACTTTCAATAGTTGCAATTCCCTAAAGCTAATTACTTAGTAGGGCAGTTTACCATCTGAGCGTAGTATCTCTAGTTAATCTGTGGTCAGGTCCAAACAACTGTCAGATAGCATAGATTCGTACCGAACGTATAATTGTTTAGAGAAATTCTATGTATTTGGAAGTGTTATTGATTTTATTATGGAAAACGTCTGTGGATTACGTACAGATTGCCGAACTGAAGATTGACCTTAAAAACAGAGGCGCAAAAGTCACTGGTACTAAGGAAAAGCTCATTGAAAGGTCACGTAACATTTTTTTTCACAATTTGATTGGTTTTGACGTGATAACGTCTTATAAATTGGTTGCGGCTGGGAGTCACTTATGAAAAAGTGTAACGCTCGGTAACGTTACGATGAGTCACCGAACGAGAGAGAGGCCCGCCGAATGCCTTGCGTCTCTCTCCCACTCAACTATGATCGGTCTGCCGCGCGCATTGTGCAATTTAATTATATTCATATCAATAAATATTCTACCGAGAAAAAGACGTTGTCACGTAAAATCTTCGCCCGTAAAACCGACTTTACAGGCAAAAAAAAAAAAAAAAAAAAAAAAAAAAAAAAAAAAAAAAAAAAAAAAAAAAAAAAAAAACCGACTTTTTTTTAACAACAAATTTAAAGTTGTCAGCGTTTTAATGAATTGTTGTTGATTAATGTATATTATATATTCCAGGCTAAAGGACTATGACAGAAAAAACAACTTTGAATCAAAGAAAATGAAAATTTTAACCTATCAAGTGAGATTAATTATATGATAGAACGTCCAGAAGAAAAATTAAACAAAAGTGTGGATTCAAAAACAGTAGAGCAAGTGACCCGGTTGTGGCCACCGACCCCTTTGTGGCCATTTAGAACTTCAAATCGTCATAACTAAGGCAAAGACAAATATATTACTCTATGGTTTACGGGAACAAAATATCTAATATTGGCAACACTGATATATAACACAACACATGACTGGCCAAAAGTGGTGCACGTAGAACCCCACTTTTGGCCATTTAGTTTTTATCATGATTTTTTAACTTAATTACTTAGCTATTTTGAAATAAGTAATCTATTCATTTTCAGAGTTACGATTATAATGCCTCCATCGAAAGCAAATACTAAAAAAATCAGTGTCGTGAAAAGAAAATTATTCCAGTACTCACCGCATAAAATAACATTAGCGTTGAACGCAATAAAGAATGGAATGCCCGTTGCCACTGCTAGTAGAGATTTTAACGTTCCTCGAATGACTGCGTCACAAAATTTCTGGAAAAGCGCCTGAAACTTATGGACATGTAGGGCCCCAGTCAGTTCTTGGAAGACAAATAGAAAACGAACTAGACATATGGATCAAAGATTGCGCTCGCGCTTGATTTCCCATCAACAAGGAAGGTTTACTGGACTCTGTTAAGAAAATTGTTGTGAAGGGCCAAACTGCTACACCTTTTATAAATGATAGACCTTCAAGATCCTTGTTCGATGGATTTATGGCGAGACATCCTGATTTGAGCCAAAAACATGCCGAGTATATTAATAAAGCTCGTGCCTTAATAACTGAAGAGGAAATTCGGAACTGGTTCCAAGAAATTTCTTCATTGCTCGGTGATGAAAATTTAAAGATTCTAGATAACCCTGCGAGAGTGTGGAACTGTGATGAAACAGCTTTTTTTCTAGCTCCAAAAGGATCTCTTGTGTTAGCTGAAAAGGGACAACATGTTTACGATACATCAAAAAACAGCGATAAAGAAAACATAACTACCCTATTTACTGTCAATGCCGCTAGTGAATATTCACCTCCTTTAACTATTTACAAATACAAAAGAATGAGTTCTGAAGTTCTTGACAATGCACCAAATGGATGGGGAGTTGGTAAAACCGATAAAGGATGGATGACGGGCGAATCTTTCTATGGATATGTGGCAAACGTCTTCATTCCTTACCTGAAAGAAAAAGAAATTGAATTACCAA
Source organism: Calamotropha paludella (assembly GCA_927399485.1). Taxonomy (NCBI): domain Eukaryota; kingdom Metazoa; phylum Arthropoda; class Insecta; order Lepidoptera; family Crambidae; genus Calamotropha; species Calamotropha paludella. The sequence goes on from OV656822.1 coordinate 5,520,984, forward strand.
TAATTTTGTTTCTTGACGGCCACAAGTCCCATCTGACTATGCATCTTAGCGAATCGTGTAGGGAAAATGGCATTATAGTTATTGCTCTTGTCCCAAAGACAACTCATATGTTGCAACCTTTGGACGTTTCTGTATTTTACCCATTGAAACAGAATTAGCGTCAGATGGTCAAAAAGTGGCGCATTGAAAACGATGGAGAAGAAATCACAAAATTTACTTTTCTGATTTGCCATCTGCTCTGCAAAGTTTACTCCTTGATAACGAAAAAAAGTTAATTAATAGTCTCCGAGATAACCTGGCACTAAAAGAGAATACGATTTTACTTCTCCACGTCAACCGTAACCTACTTGTAGAATAATAAGAAAGAGAAGCTTTTGTTGCACTGCAGAATGTAAAAGCTGCGGCGGCTGAGTTTTATAAAACAAGCATAGAATACTTAGAGCAGTGGTGTCAATTTAACACAGAACTAGAAGTGTTCGAATGGGCAAATTTAACAAAAGTGCCCACATGGAAAGAGGTACAAAAGTGCTGGATTTACTGATCACGCAAGGGTTTAGTAGCAGCAGCCAAGATACGAAAGTCTTTGATGAGTTTTCACTTATTTCCAACTTTGTGACAGATGAAAAAATCTCTGGCTGGAATGCCGAGAATGTTCTACTGAAAACCGTTGGGTCGAATTATTCCAGCACTTTCGTTCCAACAATCTTTATTAAACAAACTTTTCTATAATTATTGAGTATATTATGTGTCTGCCTGGAAGTAACGCAACTGTTGAAAGAGCTTTTTCTCAAATGAACAAAACAGGGACATGTGATAAATAAAAATCAATAATGTATTGAGTTCCACATTTATCTGAAAACAAGACCCGATATTTTAAAATAATTTTGTTCAGCCGACAAATACAAAAAATACGACTTAGAAGTCACCCCACTACTGTCGTGACTTCTAAGTCGTATTTTTGTATTTGTCGGCTTCTAAGTCGTATCTTTTTTTCACTATTTCCGCTACTAGTTTGTGTTTAACAAATAAATTTCTTTACGTATTAGGTTGAGGCACTAAATTGTAAATTCTGACTAGGCTTGACATTAAGGGGCGCTGGATGGTAGCCTCCCCGCGGCGCGTCCTGGAAACGAGCTGGTGCACGGTAACGCAGTGCCCAGTTTCGGCCAACACCATCCACCGGATTGTTACCTGTGTCGAATACGAATTGAGATTGTTGTGAATTTGCGTGTTGTGTTGTTTGTTTTCTGTGCTCTCTGAAAGATGGCCACTAGGTTTTATGCCGACGGGCTGTCTGACGGAGACTATGGGGACGACAGCTCGGTTTTTGACGGGAAGTCGAGTAGAGATAGCAGCGCGGCTGCAGCGCGAAAAAGGAAGGGAGAAGAAGTGGAAGGGCCGGATGTGGACAGGGAAGGGACCGGCAGAAGACTGGAACTAAAAATAATGAGACTAGAAGAAGGCAGAAGTGGAAAGGAGCAATTCCGAAAGAAGAAGGAAGGAGAGAGTAGTGAGGAAGAGAAGGGCGGCTCGGTAGGCCGCAAGAGTAGAGGGAGGAAGTCGAAGACATCGTCGGCCTCTTCGCAGGGGAATGATTCGATGGACTCCTTGCGGACAGCTCAGTTAGCTGAGGAGACCTCGAAACAGTTTTACGAGGGAGTAAAGGTCTGCCTTAAGCTCATAGCCCAAGACATGGAAGGCTATAAAGCTATGAAGGGAGACCTGAAAAAGAAGATTTTAAGTAACAGTGAGAAAGTGATAGGGCTGGTGGAGAAGTGGAGGAAACTCCCAACCTCGGTGAAAAATAGAATTCTAAGGCAGAATTCTATGAGGCTGGAGAGTGAAAATGAGAAACTAAGGAAGGAGGTTAAAGCGCTCAGGGAGGCCGCCAAAGCTAAGCAGCAAGTAGTGGAACGATCTCCTATGGAGTGCGCTGAAACAGGGATGGAAAAGGACAGGGTGAATGGTGGAGCAGTGTCAAATGTAGAGCTGCTAGAACGGTTCAGGCAGGAAATAATAGGGGACGTTCAAAGGACGATGGCTGCTATATTGGCCTCTTTGGTTAGGAATAAAACCCCAATCAGGAGGCCGTCGCTTGCAGCAGATAGGAGAAGGGCCGCGGAGGAACAACGCTCACCTTCTGCAGTGGCGGGCCCCTCTAGGCCACTAGAACAAGTAAGGAACCCAACGACAGATGGAAGGGACGTAGTGGCTAACAACCCTTGGAAGCAAGCCGTTGGCAAAAGCGCCAAGAAAAAGGCGAAGCGCAAAGCTAAAAAGGAGGAAGAGGCGGCCAAGATTGCGCTAGAGACAGCGAGAGCGCCTGTGGGTCAACCTGCGAAGCAGCGGGCTGAGGCGCCTGCCAGGGGGGCGAGTAGGGGGCCTAAACTAAACCCCCCAAAGACTGCGGCGGTAGTTCTCACTATCCCCGCAGCAACAGCTGGGCGCGGCATTACGTATGCGGAAGCGATAGCGAAAGCCAAGAGAGGGATTAAATTGTCTGAGTTGGGCATTGACGATATTAAAGTCAAGACAACTCAGACGGGAGCCCGCCTCATAGAGGTGGCAGGGGCCGACAACGCCCAAAAGGCGGACGGCCTTGCGGCCAAATTGAGGGAAGTTTTGGAAGGGGTGGCGGTAGTGTCCAGACCCACAAAGTGCATTGAGCTGCGTGTAGGGGGTCTGGACGACTCGGTGGAGCCAATCGACTTGCAGGAAGCGCTGGCTTGCAGGGGAGGGTGTCCACCGGAGCAAATTAAAGTCGGCAATATCAAAGCGGGACCGGGCGGTTTGGGCTGGACCATTGTCAAGTGTCCAGTGGAGGCCGCAAAAGTTTTGGTAGGTGGAGTCCGGGTTATGGTTGGGTGGAGTGTGGCACAGATTCGTGCGTTGGACCCTCTTCCTCTCAGGTGTTTCCGCTGCATGCGGCTCGGACATACGAGCATGCTGTGCCCGGGAGGCACTGACCGCAGCAAATTGTGCTATCGCTGCGGGAAAGAGGGTCACAAGGTGGAGGGCTGTGTGGCACCGCCAAATTGTGCGGCGTGCTTGGAGACGAAGAAACCTGCTGACCATGTTATGGGAAGCAGGTTTTGTAGGCCATCGATGGTTCGGGGAATGCCAGTGCCCTGCACATTCAGAGCTCAAACCAGGGGGGCTGCGGCCATGGAGACAACTGACGTACTGCCATAATGCCCAGAGGGCAGTACGCCAATTTTCTCCAGGCGAACATTAACCACTGTGCAGGTGCGCAGGATTTGTTCATGCAGCACCTTGCGGAGTGGTCCATTGATGTCGGAATTGTGTCCGAGCCCTACTGTGTGCCACAGAGGGATAACTGGGCAGGGTCACTGGATGATATGGTGGCGGTGGTCGTCCCTACAACGGCTGCACATTCCCCCCTCTTTGCTGTACTGGAGAAGGGGCCGGGATATGTTGCGGTTAGTTGGGGGGATAAAACAATAGTCGGTGCATATTTTTCACCAAATAGGCCAATAGCAGAGCTCCGGCAGTGGCTAAACAGTCTAGATGGGGTGGTAAGACGACTCGCCCCGAGGCAAATTCTGGTAGCGGGAGACTTCAACGCGAAGCACACCGCGTGGGGGTCTCCTGACACTAAGTCGAAGGGTGTCGAGGTGCTCGGGTGGGCGACTGCACTGGGTTTGGTGGTGCTCAATAGGGGCACCGCCTTTACTTGTGTGCGAGGCAACGGGGGCTCACGCGTCGACCTTACATTCTCCACCCCAGCGCTGGCAGCCGGGGTGGGAGGATGGCGGGTACTGTCGGACATGGAGTCAATGTCTGATCACCCGTACATCCGCTACGAGGTCATGTTGAGGCCGATAGTTGATGGTGGTACACGGGAAGGTGGTACGCAAACACGATTTTCAAGATGGGCCGCCACCAAACTCAATTCGGAGTTGGCTGTAGAAGCGGCAGTGGTGGACTCATGGAGGCGCGACGCGTTCGATGTCGCAAACCTCCCGCTTGAGGAGAGGGTACGAGGCTTGGTGGCGTCCTTCACCGCCATCTGTGATGCCTCCATGCCGCGTGCTGGCCGAGCCCCCAAGAAGAGGAGGGTTTATTGGTGGTCTGGTGAGCTAGATGCTCTAAGGGCGACCTGCCTGGGAGCTCGCCGGGCCCTGCAGCGGTGCAGGAGACGGCAGACCCACATCCAAGGAGAAGAGGAGCGGCTTCATGAGGCCCACAAGGAGGCAAAGAAGATGTTGGAGGTTGCCATCCGGAAAGCGAAGGACCAGGCCTGGGGCGAATTTCTGTCCTCCCTAGACAAGGACCCGTGGGGCCGTCCCTATCGGATGGTAAGAAGAAAGCTCCGGTACCAGGCTCCTGCAACCGAAACCCTGGATCCAGCGCTCCTTGATGAGGTGGTGGCGGGTTTATTTCCTGCAGAGCCAGCGTCTATTGCGGAATTCTTGGCTGCCCCCCCGTCTCCGTCACCGGAAAGGGGCTTGGGATTTTTCCCAATAACAGACGCCGAACTTGAGGGAGTAGTCTATAGGCTGAAGGGCAAGCGCAAGGCGCCAGGTCCCGATGGCGTTCCGGGGAGGATAATTCCCCTAGTCCTGGAGCACACTAAGGAGCTCCTCCAGGATGTTTACAATACATGCCTGGAGACGGGGGAGTTCCCGCGCGAGTGGAAAAGGGGAATTTTGTGCCTCCTTAGGAAAGAGGGGAGACCGGCGGAGTCCCCGTCGGCCTATCGACCGATTGTTCTGCTGGACGAGCTCGGGAAGATCCTCGAAAGAGTGATAGCAGACCGAATCGTCCAACATCTAGAGGAAGTGGGCCCGAATCTCTCCGGGAACCAATTCGGATTCCGGAAAAAGAGGTCCACCATTGACGCCATTGCGGCGCTAAGGAAGGAGGTGGTTTGTGCAGAGGGGCGTGGCGAGGGTGTTGTTGCGGTTTTTTTAGATATAAAGAACGCCTTTAACACCCTTCCATATGATGTGATCAGGGGGGCGCTACGGTACCATAGGCTCCCCCCATATCTCGTTAGAATCATTGAGGACTATCTGCAGGGCCGGCGGATAGTCTTCACGGATTCAGCAGGTCGCGTAAGGGAGAGAGTCATGGCCTGCGGTGTTCCACAGGGGTCGGTTCTGGGCCCGCTCCTGTGGAACTTGGGCTATGATTGGCTCTTAAGGGATGTACCGTTTGTCGGGATGGAGGTGATGTGCTACGCAGATGACACGCTAGTCACTGCGCGGGGCAGCAACTTTGAGCAGGCCATTTGGCTGGCGAAACTGGGTACGGCTTTTGTGATAGAGAGAGTCCGTATGCTGGGGCTTGAGGTTGCGGTGGGGAAGACTGAGGTCGTTTATTTTCACAGACCTCGGAGAGGCCCCCCAGCAGGAGCGCAATTAATGGTGGACGGAGTGGAGATCTCAGTACGGCCTTATTTCAAATACCTGGGGCTAGTCCTTGATGCGCGGTGGAACTTTCGCCAACATTTCAAGGAGCTGGCCCCTAGGCTGGAGAGCACTGCGGGCGCATTAAGCAAACTCCTGCCGAACATCGGCGGCCCAGAGTTGAATTGCCGGAGATTGTTTGCAGGAGTGTTGCGTAGTATGGCGCTATACGGGGCGCCTATCTGGGCGGGCTCTCTTGGAAGCCAGAATCGGCTTAAACTGCGGAGGGTACAGCGAGTCATCGCGACGAGGCTGGTGAGGGGATACCGCACAATTTCGGGGGCGGGCTCATGCGTTTTGGCAGGTACACCTCCATGGGAGCTTGAAGCTCGGGTCCTCAGGGAGGTTTACCTGCAAAAGAAGGCAGCGGAGGAGAGAGAGGAAAGACTGGCGCCGGAGGAACTGCGTCGAGTCAGAGAGAGTGCTGAAGAGGCGTTGTTTATTTATTTATTTATTTTAGTTGTCGGAATGGGAACAGTTGCTCCAAAATGAAGAGTATGGGAGGAGAACGCTCGACGCGGTTGGTCCGGTGCTGCGGGAGTGGTGCCAGCGAAAGCATGGGTCGGCGACGTACAGGCTGACGCAGGTACTTTCCGGGCATGGCTGCTTTGGGAAGTACCTGCACAGGATTGGAAGGGAGCCAGCTCCGCAATGCCATGGATGCGGTGCTGCGGAGGACACCGCTCAGCACACCCTAGAGGTGTGCCCGGCGTGGGCTCCGCAGCGGAGCACCCTGGTGGCAGTGGTTGGGCGGGACCTCTCACTGCCCAGCTTGGTCAAAGCCATGCTGGATAGCGACAGGTCATGGAAGGCGGCGGCCGCCTTCTGCGAGAACGTAATCTCGCAGAAGGAGGCCGCCGAGAGAGAGAGAGAGAGGGTGACGCCAACGCGGCGCTCATCAGAAGGAGACGCCCGGGCAAAAGATGGCGTCGGTTTGCGGCGCGCATCACAGTTTGAGGGAGAACCCCTCTCTCGAATGAGCCTACGGTGGATGAGAAACAGGAGCACGCCGTGTCCACCCCTCCTCTGCTGAGGAAGGTGCTGGGAGATGGTAGACCGGTAGGGGTCAAAGTCCTTTAACGAAGGGAAGACCCCTAATGGACAAAGCGGAAGGCGCTGCGGCGTAGGTGGGTAGACCCGCTGTTCAGCGCCATTCGGAGGGTGTCGGATGATGCCTAACTTGTGCCTAGGCATCGTCCGACAGAGAAGGGGCCCGTAGCGGGCCGGCTGTCCAGCCAAAGTGGTGCTTCCGACAAAGGGACCCACAAGGCTGCAGGACAGTGTGAAGGCACAACGACGAGTTTTAGTGGGTATACCTTCGTTCACCCGCTGGACTTCGTCGTTGTCGTTGTCGGGCGGGTGATCGAAGGAGAGCCCCACATAACTCCGCTGTCTACTCAAGCAGTGGAGTATGCGTAAGGAGCATTTCTCGTCGGAAAAAAAAAAAAAAAAAAAAAAAAAAAAAAAGGCTTGACATTAATCGCGCGTACCATTTTATAATGTTCGCCCCTGAAGCTATAGAAAGACCGCTATAATTACACCTTTCGGTTTATTAGAGTTTCTGCGCATGACATTTGGGTTGCGTAACGCTGCACAAACTTTTCAACGATTTATGAATCACATAATTTTAGACTTTTTATATACGTACATTGATGAAGTCATAATTACAAGCACAGATATGACGCCATTTAAACATCATATAAAATTTTTGAGAGATTAAAAAAGTTTGGCCTAAATATAAACTTGAAAAAATGTGTGTTTGAACAATCTAAAATAGATTTTTAGGATTTGAAGTATCAAAATAAAGGTATTCGGCCCTTGAAAGAAAAAATGGACGCAATATGTGCTTTTCTTAGGCCCGAAACAGTCGAACTGACACGATTTTTGGGGATGTTAAATTTTCACAGATAAAATTTACCTAATGCCACCGAAAAGCATTAAGACAAATCGAAAATAAAATGGAAGGAAAAGTCCAAAAATGCATTTATTCAATATAAATTACAATTAAAAATGCAGCGCTCATATCATATCCGAAACCCGATATTCCGCTTGCACTTATGACGGACGCATTGAATAGGGGCGTGGGAGCGGTATTGCAACAGCGTGTAGGTAAGGTGTGGTTGCCACTTGGTTATTTTTTATAGGAAATTGTCACAAACTCAGCAAAAGTACAGTACGATAGGGAATCGCTGGCAATTTACCTAGCAGTAAAGTATTTTCATAATATGCTAGAAGGTCAAAGCTTGGATAGGAGAATGCCCACGCTCCATAGTGTCTTGGGCCTAGGATGGAAAAATTAGGATAATAATTGAGTGTTTTAATATCTTATGTGTATGAGATATATAAATTAAATATTAAAAAGGCAGCGATTGTTTTAGAAAGACTAGAAAGTTAAACATTTTTAGGTAGGAAATATGTCCTATTGTGAGGCAAATTAAGAACTTCTCTAGGATTTATGCCTGACGTGGTGTGTGAAATACAACGAAAAACATGTTCTCATTATATATTATATATCTATATTTTCTTCATTGTATTCATGACCAATATATCGTCTAAAAAAAGGCGCAGGAGGAGATTAATATATTTGTCTCATATCTAGCCCAAGCAATATACCAAAGTACTGTCATGGTGTGGGCACAGCAACCTACCGTGCGATTTCCTATAATTATACAATATAATAATATTGTAACTGCATAGTTACCTGCATTGTTGCAGTTTGAAACACACCAGTCTAAAATACTTAAAAATATAGGAAAACCCGAGTCGTTCTATCGACTTTGCTCGGTGTTGTACATCGGCAACAATATATTCTAGCGATTTAGTTACAAATCCGCCAACTAGATGGCGGCATGTGTATTTATTGCTCATTCAAGTGACGAACTTGCACAAAACGGTTTACCTGTCTTTGAATTCGTTTACGATAATTTATTTTATTGTGAAATATTGATATTTGGGTATTGTAATGGGGAATATGCACGTGTCTTAAATATGGACAAAATATTTTTTTTTGTAACATTTATTGCTACTGAAAACACACTATACAATTATTTTTAGAATTTATTTTAATTTAATAATGAAATTTAATCATCAAAAAGTGGCTGTTTTGAAATTACCGCGCAAATTTTCGAAACGCAACACTATTGGTGGAACAAAACGTGACGTCAGTTTTGCACGAGACGTCTGCTGTCAAAAAGCTATTTGTATGGTTTCTTTTTTGAGGAATAATTGTTATTGTATTGTGTCGCTGTTTTTTATCTTAAGTTAATAGTTTTATGTGTTCAAAGTATTAATTAATTGTGAAGAAGGACTTAGAGAATGACTGAAACCGGTTTCGTAAAAGCGCAGTCGGATAATCTTCCGAAAATCGACGTGTTTATGATGGCCTTGTATTTCGCTTCAAATCCAGATTATACGTCTGCTGAACTAAGAGGAGTAAAAGCTGCGAGGTAAATTAGTTATAGTATGTATATATTTATTTGATAAATGATCGTTTTCATGGTTTTGTAAATATAATGTAAACATAACCTCAAAAGCTTCTATGCTGAACTGAGAGTAAATAAAAAGCATGGTTCATATGGGTGATAGGCTGATCATGTTCAAGTGAATATGTATCAAGTGGTCGCAAGTTGTCATTCGATTGCTTGTGGCTCTGTCATTAGGTATTAGGAGTGTGATTTTATGTATGCGTATGACTTGACATTTGCAGCTAATTTCATTATTTTTGTGACAGATCTGGACGAGAATCATATGGAGATTCAGCCATCGGCTATGTACAAGTTAAACGGGAGAAAGGATTATGTATTGTAAAGGCCAGAATAACGCCAGAGCATAATGTCCGTTGTAAATCTTACAATGTAACAGCAACTTGCAAGGAGACTGAGGGGTATATTCTGTCTGTGCAGTGTGAAGATTGCACAGCACATTTAGGTAAGTATTTACTATAAAACAGTGATTTGAATCTGATTAAGTAACAGAAATACCAGTTCCATAGGTATATTATGTAATTATTTTATTATCATTATAGGATAGTATGAAATCATGATGTAGTTATTTGATAATTGAGACTAACCATGATTATTTTGTTTTAGGTGGCTGTAAGCATGCTATTGCTTTCTTAACATGGCTTCACAGACGGAGTGAAGATCCCCCATCCACAAGTGTGGAATGCTATTGGAAGAAAGCAAAGTTATCTACAGTTGGCACGAGCTTAAAATATATTAAGGCTAAAGAGATTACTTCATCATCATCACAGAATAGAAATATTGAGCAAAAAATGCCACAAAGTGCAAGTTTTCTGTCTATATTGAAAAATTACAGTCATGGTGTGAACGACATGAACAACCAACTTATGAAATATTTTAAAGAACCGACTCCTGTGGAAAATTTGTCCATCCATTATTTAAGAAGCAGGATGCCGAAGAAGCCATCAAATGCTCAAGATTTCATAAAATTTTGTGAAAGAACATGGACATGAGCTCATGTGAGAAAGCTGTAATTGCAACTATCAATCAACATGACTGTCCTATGTGGTATGAACTTCGATATGCCCGTATAACTGCTTTAAAAGCTCATGAAGCAGCTCACTGTAATACAATACAAGGTACTTTACCTGAATTAATAATGGGGGCAATAAAATTGAAAGACACAGAAGCAATGAAACGGGGTCGACTTCTGGAAAACCAAGTGATGAAAAGGGTCGAATAAAAATTGAAAAGCGTGGTTTTAAATTGAACCTAAATACCCTATTATGGGTGCTTCACCTGACGGCATAACCGAACAATATGTGATAGAAGTGAAATGCCCTTTAACAGACAAAGCAATGTGTCGATACATTAAAGACAACCAAGTGTCTTTAAAATATAAAACGCAAGTGCAACTTCAAATGCATTTTTTCAACAAAAATAAAGCCCTCTTCTGTGTTGCAGCAAGTGATTTCGAAACAACTGCAAATGTAAATATAATAGAAATTAACTATGAAAAGAAGTTCTGTGAAGAAATATTAAAGAAATGCTTACTATTTTGGATAAAGGCTATTTTCCCATTGTTATACAAATAAATAAAATTTGTATTGTTCATTGAAAATAAAAAAATAAATAAATTATAAATGACTTTTTATTAACACACATTATATACATATATTTCCTAGTTATTTATAACTTATATTTAATAAAACTATTAAATGAAAATATCCCTTATATTATATTTATAACTTCTATCTAAACAAAACAACTATTGAGGAAAATATCTCTCTTCCCATTATAAATATTAAAAGTAATTTATTGTATCCCATTATATAATAAATTTACTTTTTTACTAACGTATCTTGCAAATTTATTATTCCACAAGCAATTATTATTACTTCATCCACTATAGGGATTAAGTGATGGTCAATGCATGCATGTGGCAGTAATACACTCGGCGTCAAAAAAATCGCACCTCTAAGAAAATCACGTTCAAATGGCATTAACTCTGGATATGCACATGCAGTCGTATTAATTATAATTTTATTTAAAAGGTTACTTAATTAACTTAATAAAAAAACATTATTTTTCATTATCAAATAAAACCTAAAGCAACAAATAAAGGGTCACAAAAATTCTAAGGAAATTTTGCTGCTCGGGAGAGTCGCGAGTTGCGCTAACTTTGTGGGTATAAAGAGGTCAACACGGGTTCAATGTGGGTCATTCGCTATTAAACCGTTGAAGGGGACACACGCACTGATTTTACTGAAGAAAGAACATCTGGAAAATGGACACTACAGCTGATGAGGCCGCTCAAGTGGTTGCACTACTGCAAGCAGGGGTGCGGCAGTGTGATGTCGCCCGGCAACTGAATCTGAGCCGTTTTTCGGTTCGTAGAGTCTACCAGCGCTTTTTAGAGACCGGTGGCTATATCCGGCGACATGGGTCCGGTAGACGTCGCTGCACTTCGGAAAGAGACGACCGGTTCGTTGTGTCGTACTCTTTGAGAAATCGCTTCTCAAACGCTGTTCAGCTGCAACAGGAGCTCCAGGCAGTTCGCAGACGCACCGTGAGTGTATCCACGGTTAGAAGAAGACTGAAGGAGAAGAACATAGCAGCCCGCAGAGCTGCTACAGGTCCAAAATTGACTGCAGCGCACCGACGAGCCCGCTTGCAGTTTGCTCGCGACCACGTCGATTGGACCATTGAGCAGTGGGGAGCTGTTCTCTTCTCAGACGAGACACGAGTGTGTCTTTTCTGCAACGACCGACGAAGAAGAGTATACCGGAGGCAGGGTGAACGTTTCGCTCAAGCCTGCATCCAGGAGACGGTGGAATATGGAGGCGGATCCTGCATGTTCTGGGGCGGTATGTCGGCTGCCGGCAAAACCGACCTGGTCTGCGTCTCCCGGACCGGAGGTGCTCGCGGACAAGGGTCGCTGACTGCGCGCCGCTATATCACAGAGATCCTGGATGTGCATGTGGTCCCTTTTGCCGAATCTTTTGGCGAGGGGTTCACATTAATGCACGACAACGCTCGCGCACACACTGCAGCCATCGTGAACGACTTCCTGCGGAGGTCCCAAATTCCTGTGATGCAGTGGCCAGCGAGAAGTCCTGATCTGAATCCGATAGAGCACCTCTGGGACCATCTTAAACGTAAGGTTCGATCTCGGGATCCGGCTCCTTCGACTCTAGAGGAACTCCAAACCGCGGTGATTGAAGAATGGGGTCTTATCCCTCAAGAAGAGCTCCTGAAGTTGGTGAGGTCTATGAGGGACCGTATGGAAGCCGTCATCAGGGCAAGGGGGGGTAACACTAGATTTTGAGTTAATTTTAAGACACTTTTTGTACATTTTTTTTGTAAATTATCGATTATTAATTAGGACTTAATTAAGATTTTTTATTATTTTTCAAATTTTTATGCTTTTTGTATAATTTTAATTAAAAAAAAGATTGCACTTAATTGTTGTTTGATGCTCCTTTTTGTTACCTTTCTAATGATACCTAACACTATCCTCTATATAAGGTTTAGGAATTTTTGAATAAGATTTTTATAAGGTGCGATTTTTTTGACGCCGAGTTTATATTGAATTCTCAAAGCGGCTATTTGCTTTGACTGTTTAACCTCTGCTTTACTACTAGGAGTAGATTCGGAAACTGAAGGTGGCCTGACTAGGGTACAGTTTTTATTTTCTAGCAGGCGTGTTAGATCTTTAAAACCCCGATCTGCCATAACTGCTTTGTGAGGGGGTAAATAATCCAGAAAGTCAGAGTCTTCCACAATCATTAGGTCTGTTGCCCTGCCGCTATACCCCTCAGATATGTAATTGACAAGACCATCCGGAGTACAAGAAATCAAATATTTTAAAGTATTACATTTTTTATACTGTGACCAGGTCAGCGACTGATGCACAGCATTTGTTGGCTTTTCTATTTCAATCTCTAGACAGTCAATAATAGAGACAACATTATCATACCTGGCCCTAAATGAAATTGGTAGTTTTTCATATATTTGGGATGGGGTAGGCCAAAAAATTAACTCTTTCATTTTCTCTGAAATGGGTATTACACTTTTCGAAAATATTCTGCTGACTGAGCTCTGTAAATACCCAAAAATTAACGCCAACAAACTAAAAGATTCATTTAATTTAATTTTTCTTAGTGTAATCAAAATATCTATAATGGAAAGAGGGATATTTTCACTCAATGGTTTTATTAAATAATATATTCTTTTTGGTAAACCTGATAACATTTTTGGTTCCCTTTCCTTAGTAACCAATGTGCCACTACGCATGAGGTTCTGAAATTGTAAGTCACTGTCTGATTCATCTTCATGAAGCCAACTTGAATCAGATGAGCTACGTTCTGGTTCATAATCACTTGATAATATTGACGATTGTGATGAATGAGTACTTGTGAGAGAGACAGTGTCAGCGCGATTATTTAAAAATAATTTTCTTTTTACAAAAAAAGCCTGAGCTGATTTCAAGGGTGATGTTGATGTATTTTTAGATGGTATACGAAACGGAGACAAAGCTATGCTATTATTCTTTGCATTTGCATTAACACCTTTGCTTCTATAATGAACTTTACTTGCACAGCCTCATCAAATTGCAATATATCTTTACAATGTACATTTGATATGGGGACAGAAGCAGCTCCTTCATCTATTTCATTATTAGAAATATTCAGATCAACATCCATAAGGTATGGTACTGAGGCTGTACTGGGATCTGCTTCAGCTGAATTAGCTTCAGGTATTCCTTCTTCTTCAACTTCAGTTAGGGCAGCTTCAGCTAGAGCTTCTTCAACCAAAGCTTGTCTTTTCCTTTTTTATAGCCGCCTTTCTCTCGGGTGGTGGCTGCGGCTTCTCTTTTTTCTGGCACTGGAATATATGTGGCACTACTCCTTTTTTTAATCGCAACTTCACTTTTTGTCCATGTTCTAATGCCATTATTTTGTATTTAATATAATTTTCTGTATCCTCTTCAATCTGAAACCCAAAAATAATATAAAGGTTAATAAAACTAGTCTCGAACTTGCCTTTTACTCTAATAATTTAGATGTTTTTATTCATGAATAATACTTATACATACATAAAGATAAATTTAGAATATCGAATAACAATTTTTAATAATATCTTTAAAACTTTTTGTAAACTAGGTTATGTTTTTGTAGAGGTTTGTAAACAAAACAAGTAGGTAGGTAAAAGTAAGAATGATTTGTATATGTATTTTACTTTTTTAATATCCTTACTTACATTGAAATGATCTTCACAACAGTATAAACAGCTCAAACACGATACATTGTCTCTTCTCATCGCCTTGCACCACTTTTTCCTTAGATTTTCACCTTTCGACATAAGGAAATACACTTTGTCAGGTGCAGTGTTGATGTTATTTGGACACATAGGAACGACACAATATTTATAATATGGTTTTTTGTACTTTTCCATGGTAATTAAGTCGATATTCACTCACTTTATTTATTTTTTGGTAATTTTGTAAACCAAACACTTTGCTGTTGACATCGAACTCGTGTAATGGTGACGTCACGAACAAGCGCGCCAAAATGGCCGCGTTTAAATTGATCGCGATTTTAATATTTAATTTTTTGCATAATAGTTTATATTTTGGACGTGATATTTGTATGTTTGGTAATGTAATAACTAGTAGAAACATATAAAAAATAAAAAAATATCATGCATATTCCCCACTGATATGAGTAAAAGGTAAGTGCATGAATTTTGATAATTGACATGGTTTTTTCTGTAAAATCAAGTATCCATGTTATTTTTGGCCCAATTTTGTTTTGTTGCAAAATTGCAACATTGCACGTTAGCGATCGATTAATTTAACGTATATTTCAATTTGAATATTTGTTTTTCAGTACCTATAGTCCGTTTTTTTTAGCATTAGAAAGAACAAAATTTGGGTACTTTATTGTACACATATAATGTAACAAGCAAAACGTAACATCGTGAAAAGTTTACACTAAAAAGTACCTTAAGAAGCAGAAGTTACAAACTCGTGGAACGAACGTTGGTCAGTTTGACACGACAAAATTAAAAAGTACTAGCCGATGTTGTAACACGAACCATATTAGGTGATTTTTAAAATGGTCGCTTAACATGGCCGCCATTTGCAACAATAGCGGCAAATGTCAACGTCTGCATTTATCTGTTTTGACTATTTTCTTTGGTTTATTGTTAAGTTTCTATTGTTTTTGTTGAAATTTTTGTTAAAAGTTTTTGTTGTTATTTGTTATTTAATCTGTTCAACAATGGACGAGCCTAAAGCCGGTCAAAGTGGACTCCAGCACAAGGTTAGCCACCACTGCTTCTTTGTTTACATAATTTCTAATGCTAAAAAAAATGGACTATAGATAAGACGTTACTTGCATACTTTGACAAGTGAGGACCTGCAAAATATATTAGGAGAGTGGGAAGACAGTGAAGATGGCCTTGATTTTTCCGACAACGATGATGTCGCCGAGACGAGAGCCTTTAAGACGAATGAGCATGAAAGTTCTGATGAGGACCCAGACGAACCACCTGACATAGAATATGAAGTTCAAGCTGTCAGCAGCGTAGCTTCTACATCCATCAGTACATAGCCAAGGTAGGTAGTATTTCAACCGGTACAAATCCAGCCGTCGTTGCTTCTCCTAGTATTAGTTCTGCAGCGGCCCCTGGTACATCTAAACCTGTGCCTAGGTCTAATGTTATATAGAAAACGAAGAACCTGAACTTAAATAAGGTCCAACTACGTTTTCATGGATCTGCGCATTTGCCTCCAGAAAAACTTCGTATAGACACTCCTTTTGAGGTATTTCCATATATATTTACAGATCACATTCTTGGCCTTAACAAAGATCAGATTAATTTATACTCTGTCCAGAAAGATGATAACCTGTCAATGTTACTAGTCAAGAAATTCACCAATTTATTAGTATTGTATATTATATGTCAATTGTTCGCATGTCAAATGTAAAAATGTATTGGTCTGAAAAAGTAAACTTTGAGCCGATACGACAGACCAAGCCTTCGAAACGATTCGAACTACTTAAACAGATGTTACACTTCAATGAAATAGTAAAATGTTACCATATGACCACGTTGATTCTGATTATTTAAAATCCGGCCATTGGTAAGTCTCTTTTGAAGCGAATTTATCTGTAAATGAACAAATGTGTTCAACGAAATCTCAAAGTGTGCTGAAACAGTAATTACCGGACAAACCCCATAAATGGGGTGTCAAGCTCTTTGTGACAAGCGGTGTAACTGGGTTTGGATACCATTTTGAAGTATACAGTGGACAAGAAAACAAATTTGCCGCTGGTGAGCCTGATTTAGGAGCATCATCAAATGTGGGTTTTCGCCTTGTTCGCGATGTACCTACCAATCAGAACTACCGGCTGTTTTTTGATATTTACTACACCTCTATCCCGCTTATCGAATACTTTAATAACCGCGGTAATTTGGCTTTGTGGACTATAAGAAAAAATCGTATTCCTAATTGCAAGCTACTTGATGAGAAAGTTTTCAAAAAGGAACCGCGCGGTACGTTCTCAGAACAGGTTGGCAACAGCATTGGTGTTGACGTGGCTGCGGACTCTTGGAGAGACAACAATTTTGCAGGAAAACACCCAACATTTGTAGTAAGAAGGTGGGATAGATCTAACAAACAATATATTTCTGTTGATCGTCCTTTTGTTGTGGCGGAATATAATCTTTGAATTTTTTATCATTTCTTGAATATGGCTATGTGTAACTCATGGCTTCTGTACCGCAGAATAATAGCTGAAAAGGGTAGTACCAGCAAAACTGTTAACTCTACTGATTTTAGAGTAACTGTAACATAAACGTTATGCAAATATAAAACAATCAGCCGAACAAAGCGCAATAGTGATGTTGAATGTCTCATACAGGAAAAAAAGAAGAAAGGTCCAGCTCAACACGTTATTCCAAAGGATGTGAGGTTAGACTAATACGGTCACTGGCCAGTTTGGGTGGATACACGTGTTAGCAAACTACACTGGAATACCTAATTGTTAACATTTTATTATTTTAAAATTATAAATTAGCTGTTCGGTTGAATTAAATTGTTTAAGATTTTATTTTAGATTAATCCATTAAAAGCTGTTAAACGATGACTCTCGTACGGCCGCCATCTTGTTGTTTACGTCTGCCTTGAGAATATAAAAATGGCGCAACAGCCGTCCGAGCGTTATTCATTGTGTTAACGTTGCCTTGAGCACATCGTGAAGGGTATGTAACTCTTTGTATATAAATATTCTGGTGAGCATTGTAAGTCTTACTTAGTTGATGTTAAAGTTATTTATATCATGAAATATTGTATTGGAATTTTAAGTTAAATTTAGAGTGCAGGTTTTAATTATCCACAATAAATCCATTAAATTACATAATTCATTATTTTTACTTCACATCCTAGCTAGTCTGTGTATTGGGTCGTTAACACACGAATGAGGTGCAAATTTCCAGGCTGCAAAGGTATTCTCAATCAGTTTACGAAAAATGTGGGGTTGTTTAGTGTTATAATAAGCAAATTAACTGTTTTAAAATTTTCACACCTCTTAACTTTTTTTGGTATTTTTCAGCATAATTTATGCAATGTTGCAGCCCTGCAACACATAGTTTTTTGACCTAATAAAATCTTTCCTTGTATAATTTTTTTTTTCATTAGTTTTCCTGTCAATGTAAAAGTAAGTGACTCATATATCTTTGTATTATTGGAGTGACATAAGATGGTTTTTAAATGGTTTTTAAGAGTAGTTTTCTTTTTCAGGTCACGCACAGGAGGCACGCACGTTCCAGCATCGCGAGGCAGCATATCTGAAGGATCCGCGGAAAGCCATAGTACGATGCTTAGGAGTAGAAATAATGTGAGTACAGACTCTCTTTGGATAGTTACTGTGTTCCTGCGCCCATACAAGCTTGTCGTAATGATACTGCAGTTTGCCTATGATAATAATATCAAACAACAAGGAGGCGTGATGCAGTTTTCTACGAGCCTCTATATATCAGCAGCTTTTCGAAATGGAGTGATATGGGACGCTGAATCAAACTGCTGGTCCTGGTCAAAAGACATGGCCCATAAACAGTGTCACAATAGGTAAATTTTGATAAGATTAGCGACTCACATAGCCTTATTCTGAACTCTTCGCTGAAATATGATCTAATTTTGTATAGTTTAAGGCGATAAAATTCCTAACACATTCAGCAATATACGTCTCAAAGTTTAGACGGCCATCCAGGTCCAACCCCAGATTTCTGGCTACCTAAACATGTTCAATGGTTACTCCGTTTAGAACAATCTCAAAAGATGATATTTTTAATTGTTGTAGGTTATTTTTGGTACCAAATATAATCAGTTTAGACTTTTTTGGGTTTAGGGTCAGACTGTTCTAGTTACACCAGATGGCCACATGTGCCAAGTCATCATTTATTTTCCCCATAGCAGCAGCGTAATCTGATGGAGTGAAGGAAAGGTATAATTGTAGATCATCAGCATATAGATGATGCTGGCAGTGAATTAAACTTATTGTGAT
This sequence comes from Calamotropha paludella, assembly GCA_927399485.1. Taxonomy (NCBI): domain Eukaryota; kingdom Metazoa; phylum Arthropoda; class Insecta; order Lepidoptera; family Crambidae; genus Calamotropha; species Calamotropha paludella. Next base: position 5,539,449 of record OV656822.1, read on the forward strand.
GTCTGCGCTATACAAAATGTCAAGGATGGGACTCAAAATAGAACCGTAAAGCACACTGCGCGTCACGGGGAGAGTGGTTGATTGTAATTTGACTCCATCTGATTTTGTTAACTCTACATACTGCAGTCTGTGCGAACAAATAACTAGCAAACCATTTGACTGCCCTACCATCGAATCCATAGTAGGACAGCTTGGACAAGAGAAAAGTTGTATTTATTGAGTCGAATGCACACGAGAAGTCCAATAAAAGCATGGCACTGACCATGCCTGTGTATTGACCAGCGATGAGGTCGTCTATCACCAGTAGCGGTACCACAGCACCTTCGAAACCCATATTGTGATTGGGGAAGTATATTGTGGTGTTCCAGGTAACCAGTAAGCTGATCACAGACCACCTTTTCCAAAATCTTTGAGACACAGGACAACAAACTGATGAGCCGAAGATCCTGCACAGATTTGGGCTGAGCAGATTTTGGGAGGGGCTTGACAACTGCGACTTTCCAGCTACTGGGAATTATACACTCCTAAATTGATTTGTTAATCAAGGAAGAATAAAAAAAGTGTGCGTAACAAATGGCTTCTTAGTCGTCTAATTGAGCGACCACAATTAGCACATCTATTTGGGTGACCAATAATTTCTGATTTCTAATAAGTTCTTGTTGAGGGACAACAAGGCTTGCACTTACTATCACCCAGCAGTCATGGCAAACAAGATTTTCTCTTGATACCTAATACAATAATAATTATAATCATTAAATTGTTGTTTAATGATGTATGGCCTACATCACTCTAGGTAATCCTATAAACATTTTTTTGTATAATAATTTATTTACCTGTTGTGGTGCAACGCACTGTTGTAACGCAGTTAAGATTTCCACGGGCTCCAAAGTATGACTTTCAATCCCGGCTAAGAACATTGTGTTAACTGTGGTCATAACCTTATGACCACAGTTAACACAATGTTCTTCAGTCATTTTATGTAACACAATGATTGGAAATCCTAAAATAAATGCAGCAGTGATCCTTGATTCCAGAGCCAAAGTCGTCGTTAAAAGTGAGCACAGTGTCCGTAAAACAAAGCTTAAGTCATCGTTGATAGTAACCACAGAATCCGTAAAACAAAGCCTAAGTCGTCGGTGAAGATCAGAATCAAGCCTGAATAGCAAAGCCAGGTCGTAGTTGAAAAAATCGAATTATTTTAAGGTATTGATTCTATCCAATCTCATTTGGAAAAGTCGGTGGAGGACTCTGCAGTGTCATAAGGGACCATGCTTTCCAGATCAGGACATGGAGACAATTTTGCAACAACCTCAACAGTTGAAAGTAATACATTTTTGATGTTTTTTTATGTTTTGCTATAACTGAAACTGTAAATGTTCTCTTCTCAGCCCATTAGGTCTTATAGGCATGGGTCTCTATGTTCCCATCTTATAAAGTAGATATACCTAGCTCTTACAGTACACACTAGAGGATATAGCATGGCAATAAATGTATTTCTTATTATATCATTCCTATACTATCATTTTATTTGTTTTAACAGGTACAATCAATATTAGTACACCTAAGCGAAAAGTCCCAAAAAGGCGTTTGGTCTTAAGCAAAAAATCACTAACTCTAAATTGTGCTAAGCTGTACTGTGAATATATTAAATCACGGCGACAACTGCAGTTTAATGTTAGAGCACGAAGACCGTCAAAATTTTCGAAAGAAAATTCTTTTGAAGAGATCGCACAGAAAATGAACTGAAAAAATACAGCATTTCAGTTTGCTCTTAAAAATCTGCAAGAGGATACAAAGAAGGAACAAATAAAAGCAGGTGAAGTGATTGGTAAGCATTATATCCAGTTTATAGTTATCTATGTGTGATTTGCTATTAAGATATGTAGATAAACATTAAACAGATTTCAAAACTGTCCTTTAAATATAATAGAATTTAAAATTAATAACATACAATTGTGTCGGTTAATAACAAAAGTGGAAAAATCCACTATAAACTAAAAACAGTTTTTTGTATGCAATCTTTAAGTGGCATATGTCACAGGTAGTTTGAATCAAATTTGATAATATCCATCGGTTTGTTACGGAAAAATGCTCTTTAAATATTATTTTATTTCAAACTCGGTAACATCCAAGAGTAGACACAAATCAAAAATGGTAATATCCGTGACAGCCAATCATAGGTTAGCATTTGTACAATATGGCGGTCAGTGTCAACAAATTAAAGAAGACGTGTTGTGTTTGCTCTGTTGTTTAAATTGTTTTATATGAGTTTAGAAGAGTTTGAAAATGAGTGGAATACAAAAAATTTCGCCTAAAAGATTACGCGATACAGTTTCAACGAAACTTCACCAGATAAGGCAGAAATTGTAAGTAAACCTAACCAATTTCAGCAATACCTATTTCTATGACTTCTAAGGGTTGTAACCTTAGAATAATAAGGCAAAGAAGGATAGTGACGTCGCTTACGCGCGAAATACGGCGAGGTCTTTGCGGTGTGGGCGCCGCAATCTCCGGCCGCAACGCATCGTGTGCTCCTTCACCGCTGCCTAGCGTAGTGCGTCATTTATGACTCACTATTAGTTGCTTCAAATTTTTATTATTCTAAGGTTGTAACGTTAAAGGTACAGGCGAATATTGAAAATTTAATTAATTATATATTTAGTATTATTTAATATATTTTGAACCAAACTTTATTATAATCTATACATAAACATTAATTTAGATATTAATAAAAGTAGGATTTTCAAATGAAAGTAAACTTTGTAATAAACCACACAAGAGTTAGATACTATAGTATTAACGAGCAAGTCTCTTTTTTCATTTTTACAGGTATTCAGCCAAATATTTACCGATAAAACCAAGCTGTCATACGATTGGTTCTAAGAGCTACAAATGTGGCTCGTTAACTTCAAGAGATATATTTTATTTTCACAAATCTTTTTATGAAAATCCATCAAAAAATTATCAAGATAATTTCATATTAAAATATTGTATGAGCAGAAAAATTAAAAGAAGGAGACCGACCAAAGGAACTACGAAATACGAAAGAATTTTCAACTAGGTATTACATACGTAATCATCCTGAGAAAACATTGGTTCCAGTTTGTTTAAAATGTTTTCTAGGCGTTTTAAGATTAAAAAAAGGACGAGTTCAAGGTGTACTTAAACGGCACATGCAATCAGGTGAAATGGCAAAAGAATCGCGCGGGGGCGATAGAAAAACTTTTACATTTGCATCACGGAAAGAAGCAGTTGAAAATTTTATTAAATCTTTTACCCCTTTAGAAACCCACTATTACCGCGGAAAATACCGTCAGCGAGTGTACTTACCTCCGGACCTGTCTATAAAAAAAATGCACTGTATGTATAATGACCAAGTTTTGCCGGGATATTCTGTTACAGTCTCATATTTCCAAAAAGTATTTAACACTTCATTTTATATTGGATTTGGAGCCGTTCGTCAATATGTATGTTCTACTTGCTTGCAATTTACAGAAAACATAAAGGTAGAGAAAAATGCCACAAAAAAACAGGAGCTAATGGTCCAAAAAAGGATTCATAATTTGTGCGCGAAAGCTTTTTTTTTAAATTTAAGAGAAGAAAAAGAAGGACTATTAACAATTTCTTTTGAATGTCAAAAGAATTTGCCTATGCCAAAAATACCCGACCAAGCGACTTATTACTCCCGACAGATATACCTTTACAATTTTACAATAGTCGTTGGATCATCACATAGTACATTGCAAAAAGACAATATATTGGCATATGTCTGGACAGAGGATATTGCAGCCAAGACTTCTAATGAAAGGACATCACCCATTTTGGGCTATTTTTTTTTTAGCCGGCCAACAAAAAATAACTAAATTTTATCATAGGCATAATTATAATGAACGTTTTGTATTATGACAGTAAAGCTCGAAACCTATTGGTTAAGATGATAATCAGTCTCAAAGTATTTATTTTATTACCTACGGTTTGCGGGGTGAGCTCGTGATTTCCAGGTAAACAGTTATTGTTAATGGTGTGCGAGCGAGAGGACGTTGCAAGTACATTTACCTGCCGAGTTACAAGTGTTAACAAGAGGCAAAATACACCCACTTAATCCTTTTCGTAGGTACTTTCGTTCGTTAGTTCTCCATGCAGGCGTTTATGTACCAGTGGCGACGCGTGCATATAACACGATTCCCATCGGGTTGCCTTGGCGATCACTAATAATTTTTTTATTATTTTCAATAATAGCTTACCCCGCTTTGTAATGTAAGCCGAAGTTCAACGGCTTTCGGATTGCAAACGCCATAATTACATTGCGCGCTTTGTAAAAATATTCTTCTATATCCCGTATACAAGATACGCAATGTATTTGAAATAGCAAACGCACACAAACACAGTTTACAATCATATGACGCGACAAGTGCGACGCGCTCCTCCGCTCCGGCAACCCGATCAAAATATTGGGAATTTACAAATGCCAAATGTATGCAAATCACTCGCACATACATAAACAAATACATGCAAAAGCCTCGTAATAATTGTTTATAGATAACTCGATCTCGGATAGCCTACCAATCTTTATTTGTCTCACGTTAAGGTTTCGTTTCGCTTGAGCGTCTAGTTTCGCGCGACCTCGACCTTGAGGCTGACACTCGCTTGATTGATCACAGATCACTCATTACGCGGTCACGGTCAGCACGGGTAATTTATGCTATAAATTAGCATTTATGTGAATTATTGTTTATGTGAATGAATAGATGTGAAAAATAAGTGAAATTTTACTTGCCGAGTGTTGTGTTAGTCTGTAATAAATAGTTTGTTTCGTTTCCTCGTAAAGGTTTGTCTTTATAGTTTATTTAACTTTGTTATTTGTCGTGACGCGGTTAGACGAGAAATGGCGGCATTGATACAAATTGACTGTTGTCTTACAGATTACTTATTAAATGACTTAACTTCGTTCTCCAATCAATCTTTCGAAAATAAAAAATATATCATAAAAAATGGACGGGCTTGTCCCGATATAAAAATTGATTATAGGCGTAAAGACGGATTTTTCAAACATTTTCACAGTTCTATGTATGATAAATACAATTGGTTAACGGGCAGTTGCAAATTAAATAAATTATTTTGTTTTCCATGTTTGTTGTTTTCCGATACAAGCAGTGCTTGGAATAAAACGGGTTTTTCAGACATTAATAATTTGACAAATTCGGCTAGGAAATATACTCAAACTGAAAAACATTTACGCAGTTGTTTATTATTACACGATTTTGGAAATAATAGAATAGAAACATTTTTCGGTAATAGTTATGAAGCCCATAATCGAAAAGTGGAGCGTAATCGAAACTTAATGAAACGTTTAATTGACACTGTTGTTCTTCTTGGAAAACAGGAGTTATCTTTCCGCGGCCATAGTGAAAACTTAAATTCAGACAATCGTGGCAATTATGTAGAAACATTGTTTTATTTGAGTAAGTACGACAGCGTTATAGACTCTCATCTTGATCAATGTTCATCTAATTCACACTCCGTGTTTACCGGTCTCTCGGGAGACATTCAAAATGATCTTATACAATGCATCGCGGCGGTAATTTTAGACGAGATTAGGTCTGAGATTAGCCAAGTTAAATTCATTTCAGTCATGATAGACGAAACCCCAGATGTTAGTCATAGGGAACAATTATCAGTCATATTTCGTTATTTAACCGAAAACGGTCTGGAGGAAAGATTTGTAGGTTTTTACGACGTTAGTGAAAGCCGGACAGCGGCTGTATTAGCGACTCAGTTGCTTAATATTCTTGAACAATATCGATGCAAAGACAAATTGATCGGTCAGACATACGACGGTGCGGCCGTTATGTCAGGTGAACACGGAGGCGTTCAGTCTTTAGTACGGGGTCAATGCCCTCTCGCACGTTTCGTACCGTGTTATGCTCATATACTTAATTTGGTTTTAAGCAAATCCTTGGAAAATATTTCGGAATTAAAATCATTTTTTGGTCATATCAATGGAATTGTCAGGTTTTTCAACAAATCGTCGAAGCGGTCAAATCTTTTAAAACAGTTTTCCGACCGTCGTATGCCTGGAGTAGCTGAAACGCGATGGCATTATCATTCACGCATTATTAATGTTATATTTAATTGCAGGTTAGATATGATTGAAACGTTTAATCATATATTAGATGATCCCCAATCGTGGGATGTTGATTCTGTATCCATGTCGGAGTCGTTTGTAAGTAAATTAGAAGATATGCAATTTTGTTTCCTTTTACATGTTTTTTCGGAGATTTTTGCCAGAACTGACATTTTATTTGCTTTGCTTCAAACCAAACAAGTCGACATCGAAACCTCAGTTAGAGAAATAAATGCATTTCAATCTTGGATGTCAGAAGAGTTTTTAAAGCAATTTGATTTTATTTTCAGTAGTATTCAGGAATATTGTGAACCACCACGACGACGCCGGCGGCTGGATACAGAAATTGACTTAAAAACACAATACAAGCGTTTATTCGTTGAAATAATAAATAACATCAAAAGCCAAATAAACTCCCGTTATTCATCTTTTCAGAACTTAACTTTTCTTGATTTAGTCAACAAATCGAAATACGCGAGTTACCGTAGTAGTTTTCCTGAGGAAAGCGTGTCTAAATTAATATCCGAATTTCCAAATATATTTGATTTTCACGCCTTAAAAACGAATTAAAAGTTTTATACAGTACTTCATCAATTAGTAATTTAGATGTTTACGAACTTTATTTATATCTTTTTAAATCCACGTTGAATGAAGCTTTTCCTCAGCTTTTAATTTTATGTCAAATTATTTTGACTCTTCCCGTATCGGTGGCTTCCGCGGAAAGGTCGTTTTCGGCATTGAAGCGGATTCATACTTATACACGAAACAGCCAAAGTGAGGCAAGATTATCAAATCTCGGAGTAATATCAATTGAAAAACATCTATTGTTAAAATTGCAACAAAAAAGCGACTTTTATGAAAGGATTCTGGCTCATTTCGTAAAGAAAAACCGTAGAATTATGTTAGAATACAAATAAAATAATTTATAATTTAAAATCATGTATAAATAAATAATTTATAAAAAATGTTACGTAAATTTATCGGGTTATAGAATATATATATGGCGAAGACAGACGACAAACGACAAGTAACAAAATAAAAACATCCAATATTTCTACTGATATTTATTTGCTAGCTTATGCCTGCGATTTCGTATGTGTGGAATTCAGGCCATGTTGATTGTTCTATTCCGTGTCCAAGGCTACATGCATGCCAAATTTCATCCAAATTCGTTAAGCCATTTTCGCGTAATTAAGTAAAAACATTCACCATTTGTAATAATATAGTTAGTAGAATATGTTCAGCAAGTGAAGTTTCACTTATTTTTGGTTCTTGTTTTTCTATATATTATAACCCCTGTGCGAGTGACGTGTGCTTAAAACGGCTTTTTTCAAAGCCACTTTTATCATACTCGACATGCACTGTTCATATAATACCAGTGATGTCATGTATGGTGAAGGTGGTGAACACTAACAACTGATAAATTGCATACAACGCACGCAACGCAAGCAAATCACCAAACCTAACATTTCGTCGTAGTTATGGAAAAGGTAAACTAACACAACACATGAACACACTCAGGTCAGGTATGTAATTTATTGCATATTTTTTTATAATATGATATTTTGTTTAATTACGCATTAGCCGTTTTTTGGTCCGGCTTTACCTTCCTTTTTTTTCACCCCACGCCACTGTTATGTACAGGTTTTTTATTAATTATAATGCATATTATTTTCATTTCATATATTTTTATTCAATATTTACAACTCTCCTAGCCTTACAATAATATCTTCTAAACCTTCGGCGGGAATGTGTATCGTTGGCTCGTGCCTGGCAAACCCCATGTACCACACAATGCACATGACGTGTGAGCAGCAGCCAATGGTTCTTCGGCCAATGTTACATGTACAGTAATAGTGTTTTATAGCCTGTCGCCCTTCGAGAGCCCTATCTATGCCAATATAAACGTTATACGAACGTGAACGGACATGTCGGGACTGGATTCTACCGCGCAATACGTAAAGGTCTGTTCCTTCTAGCTCTCGTATGTGTTCTGTGGGTAATTGGTCGCCAAGTTCAACGATGAACATACCATTTGGCTGCAAATGCTCCGCATAGTAACTCCTAGCTTGCTTTATTTGGTATACACCAAGTGCAAAAAGGATAAGATCTTCTTGTGTCAATGTGGGGAATTGAACCTCAAGCGCATCAACGTTAATTGAACGAAACGGAGCACGTCTTCGGTTATAATTGTATCTGTTCACCAGATCCGCCAATGTATTCGGTACATTAACCCTTTCCCGTATTATTTCTAAATACATTGGAGCCCTTACATTGTCCACAATCAACACATGATAGGCATTTAATAAAGCTGCACTGATTTTAAAATATTCCATCATATGATGCAAGGCGCGATTGCTATGTACAATTCTTAACAAGCGAAAATCTCTTTTGAATCGTCCATTGATTATTTCTACTACCCAGCGGCATATAGTCACAAGTCTGGATTTATTCGCTTGTTCCGTCGTAAGTTGCGTTTCGTTTGCATTTTTTGTTTCTGGCATATGTACTGTATATCCATGTGATTGTAAAGGATAGGCCGCGTCTCTAAAGCCACGATCTAAGATAAATACGTCACCCGGTCTGAAAAACCAATGAAATATGCTCTCCTCATTTTCAATAATTGCATTCATTATTGTTGCATCGGAAGTTGAAGCGGCGTGCGGGCCCGTTACGTCAATTATATGACCGTCACAGCAAACAAACAAGAACGGCTTGGTCAGATTTCGATATTTGTGAAGACTATATGTTTGTCGTTGAAAAAAATAGTGCGAGCTCTTTTGGTTGTATATATATGTACCATCGACTATTATTATAGCATTTCTTTGTGGCAAAGGGCTTTCTGGATTGCCAAATAGAGTTTCAGGTACTAATAAATTCCTTTGAGCCACTTGTTCCCTGTTTATGTGGTCAAACCCAACATGCAAGGGAACAAAATCACGCAACAATGCATCACGACCTAGAGCTAACATTCGTTGAAAACGGGATTCGCTCGTTCTAAACACTAAAGCAAGTCTGGCATTAGAGTCTCCTGTTCTTAGTTTTGCCAATACAGCGGCCATTATTGTCTTCTTTTGACGATTATTATTTAGGCTGGATGTGTTTACGAGTAGATCGGAAAACTGTTTGTGAGTAAGTCCCGTCCAAGTATGAAACTCGTTTGTATTAATGACTTCGTATGTCTCGAAGTTTAACACGTCTGTTGTAATATGATTTCTCATAATCGTCAGAGCATTCACTATTTCAGATGCAGTAAAATCTTCTATGAGATTGTTCGTAAAGGTAGAGTATACCAAAGGTTCTGGGCTAAGTGTTCTTCGCAAACGCGAGCATTTTCTGGTATTAGTAGATTGTACCGCCCAATCATATGAATTATGATATCGTTAGGTATTCTAAGCCTGGTAATATTTTGACAATGCTCAAAAATGCAGTGCACTGTTGAGTTTGGAGTACGTACAAATCCTGCTAAGGTCATTGTTGGATGATTACGGCTTTGTTGCTGAATAGGCTCATCGGGCAACACGTCATCATCTTGACGCGCCTCGCGTATACGCCGATGAAACGTCCTCTCAGCTCTTTGCCAGCAAGGTCGGCAAATGACGTCGGTAGGTTCGTTCTGAAAAAAAAAAAAGCAATTTTTGTAAACCCACCTTCTACAAGTTAAATACAAACGAATCTTTCCCAAAGGACTTCTTAACAAAAATAATAACATGTTCGTGCCCGTACTCACACAAAACTAACTATTTCAAAACTTTTGAAATAGCTTTGAGTGTAGGCAAGAGCCAATGCCTACATTTAAACCGGCTATAACTTAGACGGGCACTATACCATATTGAAGTGGTACTTAAGATCTGTACAGAGCGCCGATAAAAATACTAACAAATAAATAAGAACAACAAATAGTTAATTCGTGGCAGTAACAGAGAGTCGATGAAATACTAATAAACACTCGTAAGTAGAAATCTTACTTAAAAATAATAATAATACTAAAAATCTTTCCCTATAGGTACCTTCAAAGGTTCTTGTCTACATTTCTATCACTGATGTAAGCCTATGTACTTTATAAAAAAACCCTTTCATAGTACTAACTAAAGAACTTAAGTATACATTATACTTTATTGAAGGAAGGTAGGTACTTCAGCAAAATAATTCAACGCGACACCTAGTCCTGATCATGATGTCATATCGACGATCTGTTATGACTTAAATGTAAAAAAGGTTGCATTACATACCTGTCTCGCGATTAGCTCCTCCATAATAATCTGAGCTATGTCGATGTGCTGTTCTTCCCGAGAAATCCACGTGTAAGTCCTTCGACCTTCACATGGTTCACGACAGTTAATACACAACATATGTGCCATGATTAACAAAAACAGTATAACAAAAACAAAAACTCAACGATAATTAAAACAACAAACAAAACAAAATCAATGTTAAAAACCACGAAAACAGTGAAAGTAGCCGTCCGATGTAACGAGAGTTGCATGGAAAACTAACGAACGAAAGTACGAAAAGGACTAAGTAGGTGTATTTTGCCTCTTGCTCACACTTGCAGCTCGGCAGGTAAATGTAGGTACTTGTAACGTCTTCTCGCTCGCATACCTATTATGCCTCTTGCTCACACTTCTCGGCAGGTAAATGTACTTGTAACATATTCTCGCTCGCACACCATTAACAATAACTGATTACCTGGAAATCACGAGCTCACCCCGCAAGCCGGGTGCAAGCCGTAGGTAATAAAATAAATACTTTGAGACCGATTATCATCTCAACCAATAGGTTTCGAGCTTTACTGTCATAATACGAAATGTTTATTATAATTATGCCTATGATAAAATTTAATTATTTTTTGTTGGCCGGCTAAAAAAAAATTAGCCCAAATTTGTATGAAGCCTGAATGATGTCCTTTGTAGTGCCTTATACCATGCACTATCTTTATTGCAAATCAATGGTATAAGCACTATTCGTCTTATGGCCGATGGCTGTGCAGGCCAAAATAAAAATATTATGATGGTGGGAATGTTACTGAAGTGGTTCAGAACATCTCCGTTGTACGTTAAAAAAAATAGAGCTCATTTATCCTGTAACTGGCCATTCATATATGCCTCCTGATAGGGTTTTTGCCTTTATTGAGAAAAAATGTCGTTCTAGAGAAACAATCACCAATCCACAAGAATACATTGAGCTAATATCCGAGCTTGAGACAATACGACACCTAGCTACTGAAGTTCCCATTTTTGATTGGCGGACTGCTGTTAGGAATGTAGTAAAAAAACCCGACAAACTACATTTTAAAATCAGCAACGTTAAGAGAATTATAATTGCGCGATCGAAATCGTTCACAAATATATTGGTGAAGGGAGAAATCTCTTATAATTGTGATACTGGTGTATCAAAAAGTATAATAGCTAAAGGAAAAAGATTAATACAGTTGGAGCCAGAACGTATGTCTTATGGAGTGTCTGTAGCACAAGCAAAATTGACGGACGTCCAAAATCTTTTGCAAAAACATTATGGCGAAGAGTGGCAAAATTTAAGTGAACTTTCTTTTTTCAAAAAATTATTGGAAGGAGACAACAATTTGCCGCAGAATGCCAACGAAGATTGCCATGGACATGAAATGGAAGAATTGACTGATTTTGTTTAATTTTTAATATGATACATGAATGTCAACTGATTTTTTAATTTAATAAACCATTTTTTTAAATAAAAGTCAAAATTAAAATGATATTTAATTTATTTCTACTTAGTCAATACTGACAACCCTGAATTTAATGTTAGGCATCACAATAATAATATATCATAAATAGTTAAATCCAAAGGCGATTTTTTTCAAAACTGGTAAACTCCGTTCTAGTATAACAAACTCAGAAAAATCCAAACTATTTGTATTAGTTGTTCGAAACATAATCATATTTAAGGTAATTGACGCATTTCAATATTTTTTTTTAACCTATAGGATGTGGTATTGCATAAAACATACTCGTATTGTTAATTATTATGCCAAAGTAGAAAGAAATAGTTGTTGTGAAAAGTCTCTTACAGGATTTTTCCAGTTTTGTTGTTTACCGACACAATTGTATATGTACATAGTATGTTATCGATTTTAAATTCTATTAAATAGGACATTTTTTGCTATAATAATCAATAACTTAAGATAGATTCATTGTCATTTCAAATAGATTTTTGTGCAAGTTAAAAGATCTATAATATTTTCAGATGAAGTCATCTCTATCAATGGACTCACACTCAACATTATATATGATCCTCCCCACCTCATTGAGAAATAATTTCCTGTCAAAAAATATCAAATTGGATGGTAAAATTTCCAAATGGAATGATATTGTAGATGTGTACAAGGCTGACTGCAATCATGCTCAGATGAGATTGTTACACATAGGCTCAAGATGCGGGTATGGGGACTATACTTGTATTGCTCGACTTTTCGCGTGCATTCGATTCCATTAATATTTCTTTACTTTTGTCCGAATTAGCCGACTACGGTTTTGACGCACCGACAGTTAAATGGTTCGATAGCTATTTACAAAATCGTATACAAATTGTAAAAATTCGTACAAGTGATGGTTCTGAATTATTTTCTGGTGCGGCACATGTGACAAGAGGAGTCACGCAGGGGTCCATATTAGGGCCTCTTCTTTTTATTCTTTATGGAGCAGACATTGTTAATTCTATCAAATATTACAAATACCATCTGTACGCTGATAGTTATATTTTTCATGTAAACCCGAGAGCCTTTATGCTGCAGTAGAAAAGATTAATGAAGATTTAGAAAGAATCGTCCAATGGTCAAACCGTAATTCTTTGAAATTAAATCCAGATAAATCTAAGTTTATGATAATTGGATCCAAGAACCATATTTCAAAATTTAATTGCCAACTGCCGTTGATCAAAATAAACGGGGAGATAATATCCCAAACTCCAGTATCTCGTAATTTGGGATTGAAAATGGATCAAGACTTAAAATTCGAATCGCACTAATAGATATTGCGCGGAATTGCTTTTACCGCTTAAAGTTGCTCTATCGTGTACGCAATTATCTCTGCTCAGAGCTTCGTCTTAAGTTAGTAGAATCCCTTATTCTATCCAAGTTTAATTACGTGGGTTCGGTCTATGGCCGGAGACCTTTAGCAAGGTCGGAAACTCTCATTCAAAGAGTCCAAAACGCCTGTGCAAGATTTTGCTATAATATTCCACCCAGAAGTCACGTATCACCATACATCAATCGAGCAAAAGTTTTGAACATGGGTTCTCGACGATACGTTCATTTTGCTACACTTCTGTTTGGTTTAATAAAGACTCGAAAGCCGCCATACCTGTTTCAAAAGCTAAATAGGTCGTCTCGTGCACGTTTAGATCGACTTCAAGTTCAGGGGCACAGAACGGCAGCAATTCAAGGAAGCTTTAAGTATGCCGCCGTCAAAATATGGAACAATATACCACCACCTATTCGCCACTCGTTATCAGTTACTACATTCCGGTGTAAGATAAAATAATATGTTTTAAATCGCCAAACTGAGGGTATAACTGATCATTTAATATAGGCAGTTGGAACTGCAGCATGGTTCAAATTAGTGAGTAAGTAGGTATCTTTTTATATAGCTGCTGAAAGTATAGGCATGTAGGCATAAAACTGATTAGCATTGTAATTGATTTCTTTTTGTTTTAGTGTATGTATCTGTTTTATTTTTGTTTGTCACAAATGCAACTGATGCAAGCATTTCCTTTTCTTTTTAATGGGTCCAGCTGAAAATCAGCGTTGTGGCTCAGAAGCTACAACACGAGCTGAGCTGATCAACCCTTTCAGTTGCTTCTGTCAAATTCATTGTATTGTTGACAATGTATGTAAAATGCAGGAACTGAATAAATGATTACTTTACTTTACATAACACAAACTTAATGACGAACATGTGATCCCAGATAAAATTAAAAAATAAGGTAAATATATTTTATAAGAATCAATGTCGTATAATTTTGGAATAAGTAACTTGAATACATTTACATCATTAATAATCTATCTAAAAATATACCACCGACATAAATAGAAATCTGGAAGCCAAACCCTATAAAAATCTATAGTACCATTCCCAAGATATCAGAAATAATTATTTACTACATGTACAAGAATTATTTAAACACATATGATATAGACATACCAATGCCATTCTATCTTTTTTTACATCCTATAGGATAGGATGTAAGAAAAAAAATAGAATATGTATATAATGCTCTCCGCTAATTTCTATTATTATTAACTTATTATAGTTTTGTATGTAACAAATAACTTTAAATTATTTTAGGTAAAAAACTGTGCCAGAGTCTTCAGCAAAACAGTGGCAGCTGCTGTAGCATATACTGCTCAGTTTTGTGAGTATTTTACTAAAGTTTTCATTATATATAATATCTTGATATATGCAATAATTTGCTATGATACAGAATTATTAGCATTATCTCAAATATACTGATTATTGTTATACCATTAAATTAAAATTACTGCTCTTATTGAATCTTGCTCAACATAAGATCAAGAATTGAAATCAAAAAGCTCGGGCTTTTTAATTTCAATTCTAGGATTAAAATTAATTATTAGTTCTTTACAACGGAAGTAATAATAAATTTTAAAATAAAGTATTTTATAAATAAAGGGAACGATATAAAAAATTAAAAGCTAACCCAGAGAAATATTCTATTGAACAGCAAAAAAAAAGCGTATTTAAAACGGAAAAGTCAAAATAAAGTTAAGAGCATAAAAGATATGTCCTCACGAGAACAAAGAGTGCAAAGGAGGCGATGGAAAGAAAATTCTAAGCGATACTTAGAAAAAAAAAATTAAGGAGCGACAAATAAATGAAATTAATATTGACTGCTCTCCAGTTACTGAAAATAGTAAAGGATCAGTTGATTCTTTGGATGATCCTCTTAAAGAATGTATAATAAAAACAGATAACAAAAAGGGAACACAGTATTTTAATAACAAAATTAAATTATTAAAGCTTAAACATTTAAAAGAAAAGAAAGAAATGGCATTTTTAATAAAAAAATATAAAAATAGATGTGGAATTTTAAATAAAGTAAATAAAATACTGAGCCAGAAAAAAAAAATACAAACTATTCTAATCATCTTGCACTCTCTGCTTCATCACCCTATTCTTCTGATCGTGATAAAGAGTTATCAGTTGTACAGACTAAAACGAATAATATAATTAAATAAAAGAAGAAAAATAATTTTGATCTTCGTAAAAAGTGTTTACGTGACAGGTTTCTAAAGGAAATGAATAAGAGCGGGAATGATATTCAAAAATTCGTTAAAGAATATTATGAAGATGATATCAATAGTCGTATTGGCGCAGGAAAGAAACAATGTGTGAAAAAGTATGGAATCCAGAAACAAAAACGGTTTTTGCTGGACTCGATTAAAAATCTTTACAAAAGGTTCCTCGAAGAAAATCCTAAAATAAAAATCAGTTATGTAACTTTCTCAAGACTTCGACCATTTTGGGTATGTTTGCCTAGAGATAATAGAGACACATGTGCTTGCACTACTCATACACGTAGACCTAATTATTCATGCTCTGAGAAAAAATAAAATTATTGATTTAAGGAACTATCAAGAAATGTCGACGACCTTTTTCGCTCGTGTGTCACCGTAAGTACGCGTACTTTAAAACCGCCGAGTAAGTTCGTCGGCGATCCAACCGGTTTGAAATCTTACTCGTAGCTCGTCTTGGCTCGTACGTGTGGCAGCACTGCGAGCCGCGAGCGGCCATTTTGTTTCGCCAGTCCGTGGACGCGCACGCTTGTTTGAATTGCAATTTTTGTTAATTTTGATTCAGAAATTTCTCAAAATGTGTGATTTTCGAACTTATTCGCATGAACTACTAACCGAATTTATAGAAGCTTTCCGAAATAACCCTTGTCTTTGGAAAATTAGAAGCAACGACTACAAAGACAAAAATTTAAATCTTCAAGCATACAATAATTTATTAGAAATTATACGGAAGGTAGAAAGAGATGCTACGATTGAGAACGTCAAGAAAAAAATTAATTCATTAAGGGCTGGGTTCCGAAAAGAACATAAAAAAGTGCAAGATAGCAAGAAGACAGGTTCAGGAACTGACCAGGTATACGTGCCAAAATTATGGTATTACAGTCAGCTTGAATTTCGCAAAGATCAAGGCCAAGGTAAGTTTAATTATTTATTAAAGTATTTCTCTATACACTATTATATTATACGTGCGTATTCTTTGTTATGTCTGTGCCTAAATTAGGTAGGTACCTAAAATAGAGTACCTATTTTAGCACTTTGTTTCATTACAATAATGACATTGTGATGTTGAACATTAAAACCAAAAGTTAATTTAGAGGGTTTTTATTTAATTACAGGTGAACAATCAACTGACAATATAGACAGCAGCGAACAGGAGACAGCTAATGATAATGAAAATACATTTGATGCTGAATATAGTGAAAATGATAACCAGGTAAAAATACTATTATTATATCATTCTTTGTTGCCATGACCCTGCACCACTAGTATTAAAGTAGGTTTCATACTTTTCTCTGATAATTTTTGCATTTTGAGTGGGGTTACGACAATGTGTTTGTTGTAGTGACTGTAATTCTCCATTTTGTGGTCTCAGCCCCAATTCAATAGTTCCATTTTCGTGATTTTCACTATCAAAGTGCTGATGTGGACTGTAAACTTGTCTTACTTTTTTCCTTAAAAAATTGTGCAATACACAACATGCCAAAACTATTTTGTTAATATTGTGCACACTGGTATTTATAGGCGATCGAAAAATGTGGAATCTTGCCGCCAGAATTCCAAAAACATTTTCTATAATTCTTCTAGCCCTGCATACTCTATAATTGTATATCCTCTTACTTGAGCTAGCCTGTGATTGCCTTTGTGGGTACGGTTTCATAAAATCTGTCCTCAAAGCAAAAGCCTCGTCGCCAATAAATACATAAGGCAATTCTTCTGAATGTCCGCTTGGTTTTCTGGGGCTAGGAAGATATAAGCGCTTGGAATTCAATCTTTGAAAGAATGTAGTTTTTTGTAATACACCTCCATCAGAAATACGTCCATTTGTTCCAATATCTACATAAATAAATTCATAATTTGCATTTGCAATTCCCATAAGTACAATACTGTGATACCCTTTATAATTAAAAAAAAGTGATCCGGCTCCGGCAGGAGGGACTATAGCTACATGTTTCCCATCGACGGCTCCTAAACAATTTGGAAATTGCCATGTACGCTCAAACTCTTCAGCAATTGCTAGCCATTCTTCTTCTGAACTCGGGAACTGTAACAAAAAAACCCATAATTCAGTATAAATGATATCATTTTTATTTACAGAGTACCATTTGCGACGTGTCATCACCCGCGACACCTGCAACATCTGCTGCATCATCTGCACGTCGTAAGCGACACGGCAATGCCGCCATTGAAGACACAATATCGTTAATAGGTAAAAGATTACAAAACCCAGATGATGAATATGATGCTATAGGAAAAAATTTCGCAATTAAACTCCGCAACATGACTGCTATTCAACAAGGCATAGCTGAAAAGCTCATCAATGAAGTTATTTTTTTGGGAAGGTTTGAAAAATTAACATTCAATACAAGTATACATAATCCAGTTCCAGTCCAGGTACCCCAAAGACCATTGATACACATGCCAGCTGTTCCAGTCCAGCTGCAAGAAACACAAGCATTTAACTTGACACAAGACTCGCAAACTATTAGTATCCCGGACACCCTGGTTGAATATTTAAACTTTAATAATAATAACTAAAAATAAATAAAATAGTACGTTACATTTGTATATGTTCAAGAGTAAATTTATTTGTTAAGCATTAATGTTAATGTGCCATTGCAAAATAAAGTCTGATTATTTCTACTGAGTTATTTTATTTATAAAGTATGTAATAAATGATACATACCTTCAAATATGTTTTCAGTGCAGAGTAGATTGCGTCACATGTCTCAGGAATTATGTACCCCAATGACTGTCTTGATATCGCTGACGAATACATTACATCTTTATATGTTCTACCAGTTATCAAAAATCGTAATGTTGCACTTAAACGTTCATGCGGTGAAATAGCTTCTCTCATGCAAGTATCCTGTTTAGCTATAATTGGTGTGACTAAACACAAAAGTTCTTCATACACAGGCTCAGGCATTCTGAAATAATTCTGGAAATCTTCCTTCTCTTCACGTAACTCTCTTTCTAAATTCACATGTGATAAACGCTCTCTTTTTGTAATTCAGTTCTTAACCCACACTTTTCGCCTTCGTATATTGTTTTTAGTTTTTGAAATGTAATACGATATAATTCCTAAATAACACAAAGCTTCTTCAGTGGACGACATCGCGATACGGTATGAGTAAGTTGGCGCGTGTATCGCTCGACGCCGACGTCGAGCCAAGTAAGTTTGCGATCTTAAAAACCGCAGACTATAAGTTCGTACGTCTATCAACACCTTTAGGAGCGCTGTGCTGCATCAAATTTTCTCTGAAATGTGTTGCCCGCGAATGTGATGTCTGCAAAAATAAATCAATAGCATACAAAGAATTTGATAACCGAGTAGAAATAGAATATTACGAATGGGTCCGAGATAAAAAGAAAGTCGGGGCTAAAGATATCAACGTTGTCAAGAAAGTTTCCCAAAAAATAAATCCTAGAAACCTTATACAAAAATTAGAATCATCATTACCGAAGTTGTTTGCTCATACAGGGAATATACTCAATCTATACCAAGCTATTACAATGATAAAACAGTTTCTGAGCCATAATGAAACATTACTACATATGGACTTCTCCGAAAATTATTGTTATAAATTCGCTAGAGAAATACAAAGCTTACACTTCGGAGGCAGCAGAGGACAAGTTTCTCTTCATACGGTAGTGGCTTACTTTAAGGAAGGAAGAGACATCGTTCACTATTCTTTATGTACCGTAAGCGAGTGTACGCGACACGATGCACCAGCAGTATGGGCCCACTTAGAGAATGCTTTAAAATTTGTATATGAAAAGTGTTCATCCGTTACCACCGTCCATATTCTCACAGACAGTCCAACCAGTCAGTACAGGAATAAACAAATATTTTACATTATTACTCAACTTCACAAAACCTTTCCATTTCTAAAATATGTAACATGGAATTATCAAGAAAGCGGCCATGGAAAAGGAGCACCTGATGGCATTGGTGCGGTGGTAAAAAGGCTGATTATCAGGTGAAATGTGGAAATGACGTAGGTGACTTCTCAAAGTTTCTTGCCGTCGTAAAAGAATAAGTTAAAAGCGTTGAAATAAGTGTAGTCGACGAAGTTCATATTCAAGAAAAAGAAATTATGTTGCCTAAGGATATTTCATCATTTAAAGGAACCATGTCAGTACATCAGGTACTCTGGAATATTTATTCTAATTTCCTTGAATTCAGAAAACTAAGCTGCTTCTTGTGTATTGAAAAAATCTGCGACCATGACAATAATCATATGCAGTTGCATACGATTTATAAGAGTGCAATTGCATCATCTGTCGAAAATGTAAAAATTGTTCCAGCCAACAAGAAAATTCATGTTTTGGAGGACATTACCCTGCAATTCGTCAACGAGTCTCCTAAGATATCTACATCTGGGCTACGTCAAATACGTAAAAGCCAAAAGGTTGTAACACTTGCAAAAGTAAGAAATAGCTGGAAAACTCAGACCTTTATTAATAACCAAATGAAAAGTGGCGAGCACGAACAAGAATTTATTAATTTTATTCATACTTTGTCTAATTAGAAGAAATAAAAAATACAAGGATGATTTATTAATAGGCGCTACACAACTATATTATAAATTTTTAATGAGGATATACCTACCTCAAACTATCACTAATGTTATGTTAAATTTATTAGAGAAACTTGATTGTAAAGATGATTTTAATAATAATATATATCATTTATTATAAATATATGTTATCTAAATAAATCTAATTTTAATATATAATAAAAATAAAACCATTTGAAAAGATGATTATCTTTACAATCAAAAATTTTATGTCTTAACCAAATTAAGAAAAGAAGTATTGTGATTCCAAAGAAAATTATAAATTATGAAACGCGATAGGAATGTTAATTCTTTAATTAGTTCGTTGTTTTTTGTCGTCATTAGACTTTAATCAGTACGTTACATATTTTTTATAACATAATTGAAAATAATTTGTAGTTCGAAAGATTAATAAAGAAAAATAAATATTTCGTTGAATCAATAAATGTGATTTATTTCGTATATTGATATTTTTTATTTCAATCCGAATCAATAAATATTTTTACTAAAATGTCCTTTGTTTTGTGTGGGTCATTATTATTACATGAATCCAACAACAAGTACTTAAAATAGTACTATGGTATAAGATACAAACTAATATGCAAGTGGATCTCATTTGTGTCAAACTACATTTCATTTGTAAACATGTAATTTCATTAGTGTAACTATCAACTCATTCGTGTCAGATTTTTTTTTAATATTTTGAAAAGTATTCAATTCCCCCCAATTTTTTTAAAACTTAGGGCTATAATTTGAGTTTGGTAAACGTTCAACACCTTCAAATAGCATTTACACGGTGTTCTAAAAATCTCTTATAAAAATTAGTTTAATTCGATTCCTGAAATCGACCCGCTAGTGTACAGAAACCAGGGTTCCCAACTTAGAAGTTTTCCCCCTAAATTTAGGGTGTAAATAAGTGAGATGGGATTTTTGGGGGGGGTTATATGTTTAGGGTTATTTTTATGGTTTTTGTGAACCTTCATATTTTTTAATATTTTATTTATCGAGAAAAATAAGGATTTAAAGTATAGGCCCTGGGACAGCCTTAACTAGCTAATCAAATTTATTTTTTACCTAGCGACCTCGGACTTAGTGAAATCTAGCAAGGGCGTCGCCAAGGGGGGGCAGGGAGGGGCAGCTGCCCCCCCCCCCCCCCCCCTAGAGATTCTAAAAAAGTTGCCAAATATAATGCAACCAAAGTCCTAAGTCTTTGAGTTGATTTGCTTGAAGTTCAAGCCTTGAACACTTAAATTCCGTACGTCGAAACTCGAATGAATTCACCAATTCCACTCCTAATATTCCGTACACCGCTCAACTACGCTCTGCCTGCTCTACTCTATCGTTAAAGCGGGGGAGGGGGAGTGGGGAAGCAACATGTAAACTCGGATCGCTCAATATGTAGAGTAAAATGACATTTGGTGGGTTGCCACTTTATCGTAAAGTAAAAATAGTGTTGTATCCTGAGTGATCCATTACGAACATGAGTTGATTTAATCTTTTATTATATAAATTGTTTGATAGTTAGAATTTAGTGTCTGTTAGTACTAATTGTACTGATATTTTCAAAATATTTTTGTTTAAAGAATGTTAAGGGAAAAATAAATGAAAAACCAAACTTACTTAATCACTGTTTATTTCTGAATCATCACTTTTATAATTAATAATAGAACTTCTTTACACATACCATTCAATCAAACCATACACACATACTTACCTACCTACTAACAAAAATAGTAAAAAGTAAATAAAATAGGAATCATTGAAGATGTTGCAATATTCATGTATTTCATTATAAAAAAATATGCATGTGTAAAAAAAAAGCGACCTCAATTATTTCTAGTCTTTTGTCCGATTAGATTCTAAAGATCTTATTTAATTTATTGCACACATTTTGTTATAATTTATTGCAAGAGCTGCGTGCATTATGTTTATTAATATCGTTGTATTTAATGTTTTACGCTTATATTAATTGCACCAATGAGTAAAATTAAATCAATGAGACAAGACAAAATGAAAGAATCATTACTGAATGAGTCATACTACATCACTATGCTTCTACGCTTGCAACATTAAAAAAAAAACGTTCGATTCCAGCTGTCATTTTCCTCTACATAATGAGCAATCCGAGTTTAACTGCGCGGCGCCCGCGCCCCCCGCTCAGCCGCCTTTGTTTTAGCGTCTGTCTGTCATTTATTCGTGCGTTAGCGTTGCCACTGCCCGCTTTTACGTTTGTTTTGTGCGCTATTATCACATCTAAATAGTTGCTGTGAAGCTGTGACCACATAATCAATATGGACATCAGAAAGTTTTTTGGTGGGTATCACTTGCGTTTAGCTTCCGTATTTTCCGTCCGTAAAATAACGTCAATTGATTTGATTATAAATGCTGATTTTGCATCGGTTTTTAAAATCGCAAAAAATCCGTTTCTAGACACGATATCCGATTCTTAAGGGTCGTCAGTTTAAACCAAAAGGAAAATTGCTCAATTTAATGGCTCAATCGAAAATAGAACCGTATTACCATAGCTTAAAGTAGAAAATTGTATGAATGAATATCGGCAGTGCCGACAGCACAGTCGGCTCGCGTATGCTTGAGACTCCGGTGCGTGCGTGTCGTCGCGCCCGCTCTAGAGTGCTCGAGCGAGGATGCCCGAGACCGCGCAAGCATAGCCACGGCGGTTAAACCGCCCGAAATAGCTAGGACTGTTGATATAAAAAATATCGTTGACGCTCGTCCTTGCGCGGGCTCGAGCCTGCCGCCGTCTTGAAGCGCATTTATGCTTTCAATGTGAATTGCGGACCAGAAGAAGTTGTAGCTATTTCAAATATTTTGTTTTGCAGTTTTAAAAAGAAAGAAACCTGAAGGAGCAAGCAGTGACAGCGATGATGCCGTGGATGACCTGACGAGACCTAGCACATCCAAAGAACCGGACTTAGTTCCCGACTCTTCGATAAATGACTGCAACGAAAATGACATCGGTAAATTTATTGGGCAAGCATCAATGTTATCAATTCAATTCAATTTCAATTTATTTTATTTCGAGAAACAAAGTCTCATAATCTGTTAGTAACAAAGAATCTCTAAAAGCTATGTTGGTATGTACATTCTATTTTGGTTTCAATTATATATTTTTTTAATCCATAAAATCAAATCGCTAACAAAACTAAATATGAAAATCAAATCATTAAAATAAAATTATTAAAAATTAAATTACTGAAAAATCAAATTACTCAAATAAAAGTCAAAATCATTAAAATCAAATCATATGTAAATTAAATGGTTTATTAAAATGTTTGTATCTTAATCTCTTATGTACTAACATAACCTCCATAGTCCATTTTGCTCGAAATGACTGACAGGACACTGTTGGAGCTGCCTCTAAGCCGGTTTAACAAAGACGCAATCCGTTTACGCCTAATGGCATAGAAATCGTCAGTGTGTTCTATGTTCTATTGTTATCGACTGAAATGAAGAAAGAATTGCTTGAAAACACTTGGTCTCCGTCTGCGACGTATGACTTTGCGGAAGACGCTAAACATTTAAAGAGGAAATTCAATTATTCATGGTTGGAAACGTACTCTCCATGGTTGGCCTATTCCAGGCACCAAAAAGGAGCCTTTTGTAAATATTGTACGTTGTTCCCGCCAAATCCAAATTCTTTTAGAGGCGTATTAGGGTCATTTATCATAAGGCCGTTTCGTAAGTTCAAAGATATTCACGAGCATTGCAAAAAGCACATGGAAATCCACTTCCATAAGATGGCACTGGAAGCCGCTAAATCATTTCTTGGAAGTGTGCCTGTAGATTTACAACTCAACAAATACTCCCAGGGCATTATTGAAGAAAACCGAAAAATTATAACATCTATTATTTCCTGCATTACGTTTTGCGGGTCACACGACTTAGCTCTGAGAGGAAAACATTATGGCGAAGGTATTCTCGAGGACTTATACAAGCTACGAACTGACGCGGGAGATTTAGTTTTGAAGAAACACTTTGAACATGGGAAAAAGAATGCCAGCTATCGATCGATTGATATTCAAAATGAAATTATCGCAATTTGTGGAGATGGTTATTAAGGCACACATTGTGAAAAAAGTAAAAGAAGCAGAAGCTTATAGTGTGTTAGCAGACGAAACAGCTGATATTTCCGGTACTGAACAATTATCGATTGGACTGCGATATTTTGACGAGGAAGCCAATGAGGTCCAAGAAATGTTCGTCGGATTTGTTGAGCTGAAAGGTCTGGATGCGAAATCTATTGCATATTGCATCGATGAGTTTCTAACAAAAGAAGACCTTAATCCTGCTGATAAATGCGTTGGTTTTGGATTTGACGGTTGTTCGACGATGTCCGGAAAAGACGGTGGAGTACAAGCGATCCTGCGCAAATATACCAAAGCATTGTTTTTTCATTGCTCGTCCCATAAACTGAATCTGGTAATAAATGATCTCAATATTCTTTCTGAAATTCGAAACACCATGGGAACCACTAAAGATATTATTAATTTTTTTCGGAAATCTGTTTTGAGAAGAAAATTGGTACCTAATATTGCCAGGCTCTGTGAAACAAGATGGAGTGAGAAACATAAAACTATCAGAGTATTTAAGGGGAATTTTCCTGTTATATTGGAAGCCTTAGAAAACTTATCGCGTGAAGGAAATATTGCAACTCGAAAAAACGCCTTTCAACTCCATGCGGCTGCTTTAAAAATTTCGTTTATACTTTGTATTACTTTGATAGCTAAATACTCTGCTTTGTTGGAACCTGTTGTCAACGCACTCCAATCCATAACTTTGGATGTGGTTAAGGCCTCGCAACACGTCAAACGCATTTTGCAATTGCTTAAGAGCCACCGTGATAATCCCGAAAGAGTCACAGATGAAATTATAAAGGATGCTACTATTGTTGCGGAGAAAGTCGGCCTGGAGGAGGATATCACTTCAATGCCGCGCATTGTTGCGAAACAATGTCATCGAAGCAATCACCCAGCAGAAAGCCCTTCAGAATTCTGGAAAAGATCATTAATAATACCATACTTGGACTCCGTTATTACATCGCTTGAAACACGCTTTGCTGAAGAAAATACTCCATCATTTGCTTTATCTAAATTACACCCCGCACAAATGCAAACGATGTAAGTCGAAAATCTCACAGAAACTATCGCTCAGTTTTATAATTTACCACACATAAAAATTGAAGTAGAGCTTTGGCAGCAATTCTGGCATCATAAACCAAACTCAACAGATCAAACCGTTGTTGATATCCTAAAAGAAGCAAAAACCTTCTTTCCCGACACGGAAAAAGCGTTGAAAATTTTGATCGCTCTTCCATGCACGACGTGTACGGTAGAGCGATCGTTTAGCAGCCTCAGGAGACTAAAAACCTGGCTAAGAAGCACTATGAGTGAAAATTGCCTTAATGGTTTGGCCATGATGAGTGTGCACCGAAAACTTATACATGGAAACTTACAAGATTTTAATAATAAAGTGGTTGAGAAGTTTACAATGAATCCCCGAAAATTATGTTTTAATTAACCTAATATAAACAAACAACGACCACTATAATATTAAAATCTGGTAATTTAAAAAAAAATACGCTGTACACTTATTCAAATTCAAACACCTTTTTATTCTATTTTTCTAATAAATGTTATTATAACTTATTTACAAGTTTTTTATTGCATAGTCAAGAAGTCAAGAGCTCGTGCTCGTGTAGCTTTACACATTGGACTCTGTACTGTCACAGAATATATATGTACATATATAGTACTAAGATACTGTTGTTATTACAATCGCTGTAGATGTAAGGCTCGTAGTACAAGCGAAAAGCTTCATGGGCTGTCGACTTTACCTACAATTCATACCTACTTTTCTCATTCATAGAGAATGAGAAAAGTATGAATTGTAGTAGGTAAAGTCAACTTGCCCCCCCCCCTGCGCCATCGGCTGGCGACGCCCTTGATATCTAGTGTACTTAAAATCCAAGTACAGTACTTGGAATTTTCAATCGAAATGGTGGATGAAATGATTTTGTACAATATTCAACCCATCTACTAAAATATTAGGCTTATTCAAAGTCAACATGTATGACTTTATAAAATCTGATTCGCCAGAAGAAAATGAAATAATATTTGACGTAATAAATATGATTTATTTTTATAAAACAAAAATTACCAAAATTATATCATACAATTTATTTTTAGGGGGATTTCAAAGTAATTAGGGCAAATTTAGGGGTTATTTGAATTTAATTTAGGGTTAAATATTTTTAAGAGTTGGTAACACTGACGGAAACTAACCACAATTCGCGGACGTGATTTGCTTATT
The DNA here is from genome assembly GCA_927399485.1 of Calamotropha paludella. Classification (NCBI taxonomy): domain Eukaryota; kingdom Metazoa; phylum Arthropoda; class Insecta; order Lepidoptera; family Crambidae; genus Calamotropha; species Calamotropha paludella. The sequence goes on from OV656822.1 coordinate 5,565,748, forward strand.
GTGTCGTATGTGCTAGTTTTTCGTGCGTACTTTTCTGGATACTACCTATTTTGAGATAAGTGTGGTGTTTATTTACGGATAATTAAGCCTAATTTTATCAGTACAGTAATATCCAATACACGGATATGGTTTTGGCTTATGGAATGAGCGTTGGGAACTCTGGTGAAGCATTGCGTTTGTATCTGGACTATTTCGGACAACGCAATAATAACCATGTGCCCTCCCATGGTAGAATATTGTGAACGTAGTTTAGAGATCGTGGCAGTTTTTCCAATCGCAACGTGGATTCCGGTGCTATAGGTGACGTGGACGTTAGGGATCCAATTCTCGCTCATTTTGATGAACATCCTGAGGACAGTACAAGAAGTGCCGGTCGACTTTTTGAAGTCTACCATGCCACCGTACATAAAATCCTAAAGACGGATGAACAGCCGCGACATCCATTTAAGTATACAAAGGTGCAAGCATTATTGGTGGAAGATTACGAGCGCCGCATGGACTATGCACGTGCAAGACTGTTTGTGTGCGTACAGGAAAGGAACTTTGAACATTTAATTTAAAGTGTAAGTGTATTTAGTGCTGTCTGGTGATTGATGTGGAAATCATATTGATCTCTAATCGAGGTGATAACAACGGCACATTAAAAAGGTAGGTTTTAATTTTTTTTTAGTACAGTCAACAGCATATCATGCAAAGAGCAGAAAGCACTTTGGACTTTGCACTGGCTTTATTTCGTAGGCGTGAGCGCTAATATCGAGCTGCTTTCATTCACCATGACGTGCTACTGACCGTACATTGTGGAACTCTGATGAAAGATGGTACTCGTACACACGGTCCATTCTCACTCACCTGAGCGAGAATTTATTAAATTATTTTCAAAAAATTAGGCATCTTTGATAAATAAAAATATTAAATACCTACGCATGTGACGCGGTCAATGAACGCGGTCAGTGAGTGTTGACCCACGCGTTTAAATTTAAGGCGATGCGTTTCTTTCTTTTTTATTTATAATTTTCAAAACTCTGTTATTTATTAGTTAATTGAAAAACTTATACAACGAATCTGTTACATTTGCGATACACGATAACCCATTAAAGCAGGTGTTCTACTTTCATTTACACCTTGTATATATAAAATTCATAACTTTAAATTACAAAATTAATGTACAAAATCATGTCCTTGTTTTATGATGTCCACCGTTGGGCCCAGAATGGGCATTCCCCTTTACACCGATCATAAACCATTAAAATTCGCTTTTTCAAAAAATTGGTAGTGATAGTGAACTACCAAGGCGCGTTAGGCATTTACTTTTCATCAGCGAGTGAACTACGAGCATTAACCACATTGCAGGGGACAACAATGTAGTAGCGGACGCGTTATCACGTGTCGAGTCCGTTTCTTGCTTGACAGAATTAGATTATCAGAAGTTTTTGCTGAATTACGAAATAACCCGAACAATAAATGGATTTTTAAAAGGATATTGTTACCTGGTAGCAATTTACCTGTTTGGTGTGAAATGTCAACCGATAAAGCTAATAAAGTGTCGTTGTGCTGCCCGAAGTCCCAACAGAACTAATGCCTGTAGCACACCTCCGCTGCGAAACTCAAAGGGCAAAACCGCAATAGTTTCGCTGTGAGTTCTTTGGCGGCGAAACAATAACGAAATTCCCTGCTCTAACGTACAAAACTGACTATGATGTTGTCTATTTCTAACATGATTTCGCTCAATAGCCCAGGCGCCGTCTACATCTCCGCCCGTTGTCCGCCATTTTGGAGCGGTTCCGCGTGTAACTCAGAGGCGTCTGTAGCAATCGACAATTTTTATGAGCGAAATAGGAACAATGGAATTGAAATTTACTGAAAACCTTATACAAGCAGTGTGAAATAGACCTGTTTTGTACTTACTAAATCACCCTGACTACAAAAACAACACAAAAAAACTACAAGCATGGAGGGATATCCAGAGAGAGTTAAACGAAGAAGATAAGTATAATTATTTATTATTTACAAGGTAATACGTATCAATTATCTGTTCTGCTTTGTGCAAGGTATCGAACGAATTTGTCTCTGATCTCACATGCCGCAAATAATGATCGTGCGCGGTTTCCATTGAGTCTGTTTTGCGGAAGAAAGGCTCCAAGCTGTTCTGTTTCCAAACCAGAGCTTACACGTTCGGTTGACTCTTTTGTCTGTATAAAGTTGTGTAAACAACAAGCTGCTATAAAATACTAAATACTATAAAAATTGTGAATTTTATAGTATTTCTCAAATCTGTTTCAAAGGGTCTTAAGAATATCCTAAATTTTTGTGCCATTATTCCAAAAGCATTTTCCACAACTACCCGTGCTGTACTAAGCAACTGATTAAATATCTTTTTATCTCCATCTTGCAATGCTGCATCTCTTACAAAAGATCTTATCAAAAAAGTTTAAAGTTTAAATCCACCATCGCCTAAAAAAATATAAGGCAAAGAATCTGTTTCTCCTTGTAATGGTTGTGGATTTGGTATATTAAGTTGGCCGCTCCTTAATAATCGAGCAAAAGATGTTGCTTCAAATATAGTACTATCGGCATCTTTCCCATGTGATCCAACATCTACAAAAATAAATTTATAATTGGCATCTACCACAGCCATTAAAACAATTGAATATTTACTTTTATTACAATAAAATATCGACCCACTACCCGAAGGGCACTTTATGGTTATGTGTTTTCCATCTATGCTACCAAGGCAATGAGGAAATCTCCATTTTTTTAAAAACTCTTCTGCCATATTCAGCCAATTTTCCCCTGTGGGTATTGGAAGGACAAGTGGTCGTAACGTATTCCACAATTCTTCACAAACTTCAGTCGCTATTTTCGAAACTGTTGAATTACCCATACGATAAGAAAAATATAGTGTCTTGTAGGTGTCTCCAGTTGGCAGAAACCTGTAACAAAAAAAAATTACTTGGAATAAAACTGTTGCTGAATATAACTTTTTTTATACCACATAGGTGGCAAACAAGCACCAGTGGTTTGTATGTTTCCTCCACCAGTGGTGACGGAAGCATACAAAGTAATCTACATCAGAGTGCATATGACTTTGAGTTCCGCAAAGTAACGCCTGAATCAATTAATTATCTTCTTTGTTTCAGTTCCAGATTTAAAAGCAAAATGGAAAAAGGACAATGCCGATTTGTGACCAGAAATGTACAAGAATGAAATTATTACTAATAGAATTTAAAAATAAAAATACATTTTTTAACGTATAGAACTTATCTAAAAGCAGATTACGAATCTTAAAATCAATTAAAAGTTGTGTGTTTACTAAGCACTTCCTTGTAATATTGCTTTACTGCGCCATAGCTTTGGATATCAGCATTTTGGCCGTCCTTTATTTTTGATCAATATATTTACATACTTAAATAAACATTTAAATAAATATATGTGAAATATATACATATATTAATAGCCTAAATATGTTACTTTTCCCTTTTATACGGAAATACTATATTATCATTTCACCGTTTGAGACCAAAAGCGCTATGAGCCAAACGACATTGTTTAGTAAAAAAAAAAGTGACGTATGGTTAGCGTCATTGAAATTATTTTATACTATTGTATTGTATAATTGTACTATTCTTTCTTCTTTAAATACAGAAAATGTCTATTTGTAGCTAGTATAGCTCGCTAACAGAGTGTTTAGACGTACAGTATGTGGAAATATCATATCAAAAATATAATCTCTTCTGGCCAAATGGTTAACATTTCAGGTAAATTATCAACGGTTTAGTTACAGATGCTTGCACACACACACACACACTATTTAGATATAAATATTAAATTGATTTCTGTATATCCTCAAAAATAAAATATTTTGTATACTTTGTAAACAGATATCGGATCTGGTTTGTGGTGCCTGTCATGATTCCATTGAAAGATTCATTGCAACCAACTCAAGAGAAAGACAATATGGGCATGCCATTGTTTATTTTGGTTGTGGAAGATCTGTTGGTTGTGCTAGAAGACTAGAGGTTGTTTTTATAAACTTAGTTTAATGTAAAAACAAGTATGTTTTTGCATTGATAAAAAAACTCCAGTCTCTGCCTACCCCACCCACAGGACGAGCGTGAGCTGTATGTATCCATGTAACAAGACTCAAATATGTACATACGGGAAACTATTACATTGCACGATGAATAATTATTAGTTTTATAATGGATAAAAAACTAGGATAGGTATCTTCATAAATATAAATCTTTTAACCAGTCATGAGTCATGAAAAGAATACGTTTATAGCCACAATATTGTTTTATTCGATTCCTTTACATGATTAGTATGAGAAAAGAGTGAAATAATAGGCAAAATACTAATTCAAGTATTATAATATAGGTATTAAAATGTTAGGTTATATTTTCAGAATAAATCGTTTTTCTCCATTACAACTCTGAAAATTAAACTGTAACCAACGAATTCTTAATCTAGAAGGCTTTGCTACGTATATTTCTGGTCACAAGTCCAAGCTGCTTAAATTTATTTGTTTCATCTGTGTACATTTTCGGTCACACGTCCATACAAAAATCGGCATTGTCTTTTAAAGGATACTTTCAGAAAATTCAACCAATCAAAACACAGCTCTAGTGGCCAATCAACAAAAAAACTACAGAAATGGGCCTGGGCTGAACAATGTCATTTCTTGAATCATCTACTACCCCCAACCAAACGGAGAGCAGCATTATTCTGGATAATGAATCTTCTCAACACGAAGAAACAAGCCGTAAAAATTCTTCGGTGGCAAATGAAGAGTCAGCCAATCAACCTACACCCTCCACTTCTTATGACGCGACAACCGTACCAGAAAATACACAACAATCCGGCTCATCACATCAAATATACAGGCGACAGCGAAGAATAAACATGAATCCTACAGACAGAATGGTTGAGTACCTAGAAAAAAGAAGGAAACAAAACTCTAATAATGAGAAAGTCACGGTTAAATGTGACGGTATTGATTCGTTATTTTTGGGTTATGCAGACTCTTTTAAAAAACTAAGCAAACGGACTCAAGTAAACGTTAAATTCGATATCGCAAAAATATTGATGGAAGCTGAGCTTAATGATCTTGAGACTGCTGAAAGAAACATATCTTCACGTACTTCAAACTACTTAAATGATATGACCATTCATGCTCCTGTTACTCCGAGGACCCACTGGGGAAGCAATACATCTTCACATACAACAACAAACTCAAGCATCCATGCTCCTATGACTCAAAATGACAGTGAGGCAGCACATCAAGATTCTTACGACAGTAATACAACAAACATACACGCTCTTGTTACTCCGGGAAACTACTCCTTGATAAGTAATGACAGTAATACCGCCGAACCTACAAACATACACGCTCTTGTTACTCCGGGAAACTACTCTTCGATAAGTAATGACAGTAATACCGCCGAAACTACTGATTTGAGTACATCTACATATTTTTCTCAATTGTCATCATTATAATTGTTTTAAAATTTTAATATTGTAACTTTAATTTTAATATAGGTACTTACCTCACAGTTAATCCCAGTCTTTCTTTGCTAGAAATAGCATCTCTAAACCTTGTATCTTGTTTAGTAATAAAAGGCTTTATAAGGTTATGTAACTCTTCAAAACTGTCTGGTGTCATTCTGAAGTAAGAATAAAAACGGTCTTCATGTGACTGTAACTCTTTACATACTATATTTTCCCCCAACTTCTTTCTTTTTTTATTGATATCATGCACCCAGGTACGACGCCTTTTTAAAGTAGTTGATCACAGTAAGATTAGTTCCACCTCTGACTCCGAAAGCGACGACATTTTCTTTCGATTGTTATTTCTCAACTGTTCTAGTTTAAGGTTTCGCTTATATAGTTTCGCGTAAGTGAAGTACACTCACGCAGCGGTTTCGCAGTTCTTGTTTCGCAGCGGAGGTGTGATATAGGCATAAGAGCTTGTCCAGGAAGCGCGAATTCGCCGCGAAACGTATCGCGCGTTAGTGAGATACTAGACACCAATACATCGCGTCCACAAGCATCGCGCGAATTAAAAATACGCGCATAAATCGCGTGCACTATGCCAGACTCTCGAACTGTCTCTAGATGTCTACTAGGGACGCGGACGCCTTGTTGCGTCCAGTTAACGCGCGTACTCCAAAGCGAGTGCACGTATCGAGGAAAATGGAGCGCCAAATTTTTGACACGGAATTGTTTATAGGCGAAATAGAAAAAAGACCGGCGATATGGGATTTGGAATCACCTGACTATGCCAACAGGATTTTAAAACGTAGGTCTTGGGAAGAATTGGTGTTAATATTTTCTGATAAAGATGACTCCGAGGAAAAAAGAAAGATTTAGGTAAGTAATTATTATTTTTTTATTGAATCGTAACAAACCAAGAAAATTAGATCATTTTGTCTTGCCACGGCAGCCGACCTTCCTTCATGTAATAATCAGCGAATATATCCCTCGTGTTTCGAGACCTTACACCAGGTCGAATTGTAGTCGTGTTTGTTATTTCCTTTTTTTATGTCATGGGTTGTTTCTTGTTTGGCCTAAATATTTTTTATATTACTCGTATATTTCCCCATAGGACAGGCTAAGCCTAGTTTGGGGGTTTGTTTATCCTGTATGTTATGTGCAAAAACGGAAATAAATTATTATTATTATTATTTAGAGGATTTGAAAGATGTGTGGTTGCGATGCAAGAATTTTTTGGTGGAAATTTGCAAGGAAATACAAAAGAGGTTGCCTAATAATATGAAAATCTCTTAAAATTGTAAACTGATGAGCGCAAAAAATGCGACAAGCCAACATAAACCAGATATAACAAATTTGGCAAAATCTTTCAAGTCGGTTTGTGGCAATGTTGATTCTCCTGTCCAGGAATGGAATTCTTTGCATCGCACCATGTGGATATTTACAGATAAATCTGAAGAATTCTAGATCGAAGTTTACAACATGAAAAATGCAGTGGATGAACGGTGCTTTATACATGTTGCTAAATTGGCCATAGTTATTTTATCCCTGCCATTTTCAAATACGATTGTGGAAAGAGAATTTTCACAAGTTAATATTATTAAGGATAAATTGCACAATCGAATGGCAATTGAAACTGCAGAGGCGATTCTCAGGATCCGATATTCGTTGTCTCCTAAAGGATGCATCAATTTTGTTCCAACAGCAAACATGCTAAAAAGGTTTTCATCGGAAAAAAATTATGAATCGGAAACCGACAGGGATAGTGAAAATATTTTAATACTAGAGGCCAAAGCGGAAATGTAATAAAGACAATTTCGTTATTAAATCTATATTTTTTTTCCCATAAAAAGTACATCTTTATTGTCATAATATTCGCTGTATTTATGTCTTAACCTTAATCGGATTTCAGATGCACACAAACTAACTTGATTAGAATAGTCTTAATTAGGTTAGTCCTGTCAAATCAGTTATTTGTGTACATCTTAACCGACCTTTTTGATTTTGAATTAAAATTCCTCTAAATTTAATATTATTTTAGTACATGGAGGTTTTTGTCAGAAATGTTAATTTTTGGGGTGATTTCGAACAAGGGCGGGGAGAAGTTCACACGGTCATCTGGCAACATTATCGTCCGCGCTCAAAGACGCTCAGTATTTGCTCGGCGTTCAGTGTCGACGGTTGGTTTTGTGTTTGAGACGAGCGCGTCGAGCCCCGAGCCCCTATACCATATACACTCGGCGTCAAAAAAATCGCACCTCTAAGAAAATCACGTTCAAATGGCATTAACTCTGGATATGCACATGCAGTCGTATTAATTATAATTTTATTTAAAAGGTTACTTAATTAACTTAATAAAAAAACATTATTTTTCATTATCAAATAAAACCTAAAGCAACAAATAAAGGGTCACAAAAATTCTAAGGAAATTTTGCTGCTCGGGAGAGTCGCGAGTTGCGCTAACTTTGTGGGTATAAAGAGGTCAACACGGGTTCAATGTGGGTCATTCGCTATTAAACCGTTGAAGGGGACACACGCACTGATTTTACTGAAGAAAGAACATCTGGAAAATGGACACTACAGCTGATGAGGCCGCTCAAGTGGTTGCACTACTGCAAGCAGGGGTGCGGCAGTGTGATGTCGCCCGGCAACTGAATCTGAGCCGTTTTTCGGTTCGTAGAGTCTACCAGCGCTTTTTAGAGACCGGTGGCTATATCCGGCGACATGGGTCCGGTAGACGTCGCTGCACTTCGGAAAGAGACGACCGGTTCGTTGTGTCGTACTCTTTGAGAAATCGCTTCTCAAACGCTGTTCAGCTGCAACAGGAGCTCCAGGCAGTTCGCAGACGCACCGTGAGTGTATCCACGGTTAGAAGAAGACTGAAGGAGAAGAACATAGCAGCCCGCAGAGCTGCTACAGGTCCAAAATTGACTGCAGCGCACCGACGAGCCCGCTTGCAGTTTGCTCGCGACCACGTCGATTGGACCATTGAGCAGTGGGGAGCTGTTCTCTTCTCAGACGAGACACGAGTGTGTCTTTTCTGCAACGACCGACGAAGAAGAGTATACCGGAGGCAGGGTGAACGTTTCGCTCAAGCCTGCATCCAGGAGACGGTGGAATATGGAGGCGGATCCTGCATGTTCTGGGGCGGTATGTCGGCTGCCGGCAAAACCGACCTGGTCTGCGTCTCCCGGACCGGAGGTGCTCGCGGACAAGGGTCGCTGACTGCGCGCCGCTATATCACAGAGATCCTGGATGTGCATGTGGTCCCTTTTGCCGAATCTTTTGGCGAGGGGTTCACATTAATGCACGACAACGCTCGCGCACACACTGCAGCCATCGTGAACGACTTCCTGCGGAGGTCCCAAATTCCTGTGATGCAGTGGCCAGCGAGAAGTCCTGATCTGAATCCGATAGAGCACCTCTGGGACCATCTTAAACGTAAGGTTCGATCTCGGGATCCGGCTCCTTCGACTCTAGAGGAACTCCAAACCGCGGTGATTGAAGAATGGGGTCTTATCCCTCAAGAAGAGCTCCTGAAGTTGGTGAGGTCTATGAGGGACCGTATGGAAGCCGTCATCAGGGCAAGGGGGGGTAACACTAGATTTTGAGTTAATTTTAAGACACTTTTTGTACATTTTTTTTGTAAATTATCGATTATTAATTAGGACTTAATTAAGATTTTTTATTATTTTTCAAATTTTTATGCTTTTTGTATAATTTTAATTAAAAAAAAGATTGCACTTAATTGTTGTTTGATGCTCCTTTTTGTTACCTTTCTAATGATACCTAACACTATCCTCTATATAAGGTTTAGGAATTTTTGAATAAGATTTTTATAAGGTGCGATTTTTTTGACGCCGAGTTTAGTTTGAAATAAATTCACGTTTTATTTTACGTTTTTGTGTTATTTGAATGTGAATGTAAAATTACTGGCTTGTGGAATATCGAAACATGTTTAACACTAATTGATGCGTATGAATCAAAGAGGGCGTTATGAGATAGTTCATACGAAGAATACTATAATGGGACAAAAAAAGAAGATGCTTGGCGTGATATCAGTGAATTATAGATTACGCACCAGCTACGGTTCATGAACAACCCCCGATCGAGTATATTAATCAACATGAATCCATATTGCCTACAATCACATCTCCTCAAGAATCTGCTCGTGAAAACCTACCTATCAAAAACACAGATGCAACCGAAGTTGCAGAGCAACTGGACGTCACTGATGCAAAAGATCTTTCCGAACCTGCTAATATAGTGCCTCATGTATTCAGGAAAGCCCAGTTTGTCTGTCAAAATGACGATACTGTGACACAAACTGCAAAACTACCGCCCTTAAATAATAATACTGGTCAACTTTCTTCTTTGATTTTAGTTGAGGGTGGTGGCATTGATGATCCATCGGAAACAATAGAAATTACAGCAGACATGAGTTTAGTCAATGAGTACAGCACGCCCAGAAAGAGACAAGAAGACACCAATAAAGAAAATAAGCCTCCCTTAATGATAAGAAAACTTGGTACTTTAAGCGAACCTTTGACGCCTACTAGAAATGAAACTCCCTCGGACAGAAAATAACTTCCCGCATTCAATGAGCCATCAACATCTGTTACATCTGACTTTCTGAATGACCCAAAATTAATATTTCCTAATAAAATAATGCCTACCCCAAAAGTTACGCCCACAATCAAAAATCGTAGACGCATGTGCCAAAAATCTGAAATTTTGACAAGTTCTCTGTTTAAAGAAGCACTTGAGAAAAAAATTATGGATAAAAAGACAAATCAGAGAAAACCAGAAATACCTAAGCTTAAACTTGGCGGAAGCCATAGCAAGAAAGGTAAGACAATGAAGAATACAAGCAAAAGATCTGGAAAAAATAAACCATCAAAAGAAGATAGGATATTTTGTTTGTCTGCGGGGAACCCTATGAAGATCCTCCTGCAGAAGATTGGGTCATGTGTGAAGAATGTGGAAACTGGGCACACGAACTTTGTGGTGAGATAGAAGATGTACATTTATTTTGCATAAAATGCAAAAACTAACTGAACTATGTCGATTTGGTTCCTTTTCCGTTTTGCCCAAAGTGCTCTTCCCCTTTACCCTCATAGTGTGGGCAAAGCGGAAAATTTTTGATAATAAAAAAAAGTTTCTAATTCCCAAAATGGCTATCTGCCGCTATAACATTTTGATTGTTATTTCGAAAACAATACTTGTACTAATGTTATTACTAAATTTGGTTGTTTTTATTTCTTTGTTTAAAGTTAAGTTTTCCATTATGCCCCCCTTCCCCTATTAAATGTTTTCTCACCTTAATGTAATCATAATTCTTTCCTCTGCGCTCACACATCCCCTCATATTTGTGTTTTATCTGCTTATCAACGGTTCAACGAGGCTGACTAGCTCTATAAAAGAAGTTCTTGACATTCTGTACATTGACTTGAATTTTTCGTCATTTTCCTGCAATTATTTTGCAGCTACAAATAATCTACTAATGTAGTTGCGTTGAATATATGGGTGCACCCAATATTTCTTCTTTTTTCGTTTCATTCGCAAATAATTGTATATCACAACAATATCTTCATTCGTTCAGCGTGATGAATCACAAGACGACATGTTTGCTCGTCGACTCTTCACCATAATAGTGCATAATAAAGAAAATGCACTCAGCATGCAGACACCGCGTGCGAGACTAGCCCGTAAAGCAGCGGTGAGATATTTGCTGCATACACACCGCACCGAAACCTTGCAGACCCGTGAGAGAGCGTCTTTAATCGCAACAATTTTTTTCGGAAACAAAAAATGTTTGGGTTAATAAGTAAAATTTATAGAGGATTTTAAAAATAAAACTACTGGCGAAAAATACTAAGCAGGTTTTGTTTTTTAATTTTGTTTTCCCATGTAATTGGTTGTTATTTGATGTTGCTGACAAATTCTGTTCATTTGAACCACCTGATTTCGTCACAGTCACGTTGTAAGCAATTAAGTTAAACTAAGGCAGCTTGAACAATATCTGTCGCAAACGATATATCTAACTTTATTGGTCGATGTAATATTCGCCATTTATTAGTCATAATTCCGAACGTAAACTCTACGAGGCGTGATCCAAAAGTAATAATAGTGAATATTAAACAATATGATTATAGTTTATTTTTTATTTTATTTTTCTACATAGTCTCCTAACAAGTTAATACATTTAGTCCATCTTTTTCCTTAACCTAAAATTCCATTAAAAAAATATATTTTTCTTGACTCTCCAAAAAAGCCTCTACAGCGGCCATCACTTCGCTATCGTCTTCAAATTTCTTGTCTCTGAGGTGTTCCTTGAGCCGAGGAAAGCAATAGAAGTCGCTGGGAGCTAGATCTGGCGAATAGAGAGGGAGTTCGACGAATCCAAATCCCATTTCTTGAATGGCAGCTATCGCAACTGCAGCTTTGTAAGCCGGTGCATTGTCTTGATGAAAAACACTCCAGTGCGCAGCTTGCCGCGTCTTTTTTCTTTGATGGCCTCCCGCAATCTTCTTATTTAATCTGCATAGTAAGAGCCTGTAATAGTGGCTCCCTTTTCCAAATATTCCACCATTATTACTCCTTTTGCGTCCCAGAAAACGAACTTGACACTTTCAATTTCTTCGGTGTCGGTGAGGAGGCTCGTTTCTAAGTCATTGACTGCTGTTTCGTTTCAGGATTGAAATGATGTATCCAGGTCTCATCCATGGTCACAAAACGTGACAAAAAAAAATCCTGGTCCTCTCCTCCTTCTGGTTTGCCCTCGAAATGTCGATTCGTTTTTTCTTTTATTCGTCGGTTAACATTCTCGGTACCCAACGAGCTGACACCTTTTCATATGCAATTCGTTTGCGAAGATTCTTCGGATACTGCCATATGAGATCCCTGTGACCTGATGGTCACTCTTCGATCTGAAAACATGATATTTTAGACCTTTTTCACGTTATCCTCAGTGAGGGACGTGGATGGGTGTCCTTCGCGAGGTTCATCTTCTGCGGATGTACTGCCCAACTTAAACTCCTTGGACCAGTGTGCAACTGTGGAATACGGTGGAGCAGAGTCCACTAAGTCGCTGTGTATGTCTTTGCCAGACTATTTTTCTAGCAGAGGTACTTGATGACGGCTCTAATTTCTTTTTCTCCAATTTGATGTTCTCTCTCCGACAGCTGGTATACAAATGAATGTGGCTCCTGGAAATCATGGCCTATTTATATGATTTCTCTAGCCTGAACTAGTGAGTAGTATAGCAAGAAATATACCCATTTATATTGGATTTTTATGTGTAATGGAATAAGCGTTTAACATTACTTTTGGATCACCCTTCATATGTACCGTACCCTTCGTATGTAGAGGTGAACCATTTTAACATGGTATATTTAGACTGTTGTCTTAAAGTTTCTTGGAAAATTCACTATTTATAAATATTTGCGAGTCAGATGCTTTGCCATATGAAACTACATCGATGAAAATGAATTTTAATATGAATCACAAATGTTCAATAATATAACAGAGAAAAACTTTATACAGTTGTAATAAAGGGAACCGCTTTTAGGGGGTTTAATTATTATTACATGTTTACTATCTATAGCGTTAAAACAATTTGGAAAGTTTGCGTTAGTTGCAAAACCTTGTGCGATTCTTAGCCAATCTTCTTTTTTCAAATCAGGTAAATGTCTCATAGGATTTTGTAAATCTGTTGACATTTCCAGAAATAGTTTAGATTCCATGTTGATAAGCATGATACAATTCAGTCATACTGCAACTAGCGGATAAGTACCTGTTATAATTTTTATTTTAATTTCAGCAATGGTACTTCAAAATGGTATTTAAGTAATGGAGACATGTAAGAGATGTATATGCACGATAATTGAAAAAGCAAAGAGAATGAAGAAGTGGATCCGAAGCAAAAAGACAACGAAAATATGTTTATTTTGATCGGTTGCAGTTTTTGTCGGAACTGTCTCAAACAAAACCAGGTTCAAAAGTAAGAAATGACCAGAATAGTGACGATTCTACTGCGTCAACATCAAAAAGTACAACTTTTAAAAATACCAAAGATGGAGAAAGATATATTTTATTATCTTTATTAAACGACATCAAGAAGATCTCGGAAAGTGGTAAAATTTAAGGTTAAGTTGGTTTATATTTTGTTTAGGTATTTTCTGAACATTTTCATTAATGTAGAAGACTGAAAGGTATTCATTTGTATTTAATAAACGGGAAGTATGTTTGTAATCAAAATAGGCAATAATTCTATAATCTAAGTCATAGAAAGTCATGAAAATACTGATAAGTAAAAAAACATGTTTTAGGTATGTTTTACCTAGTGCTCATGACTTGAAACTGAAGCATAAAATTATTGTATAATATACCTTTAGTATCATGGTACAAATATCACAGTAGAATGTTTAGTTTTATATACTTTTTTGATGACCTAATATAATCTTTGTTAGCAGTGTGTCAAGGGCTAAGGCAACTACGACTCAACTCGCCCATTTAGTTGAGTTTATGAAGGTCAACCATGATGTAGCCTCAGGATATGGTACTGGCCTTCAAGGTAAAATCACATTAGAGCAACAGTGGAAGACACTTTCAGAAACACTGCATGCCCTTAGAGGTCCAGTGAAAACAGTGGAGAAATGGAAACAGGTAAATACAGCTATCATCTAAACTTTTTGCATAATTATTATTATTAGCAGTGTGGGACGGGAGTGTGGAACCGGGCATTCTGGAGGTCTATGGGGAAGGCCTATGTTCGCGCGTGAATCATGCATCGCGACGCGACGCGCGGGCTGCCGGGAGGGGGCGGCGGAGAACGACGATATACAGCACAGACGACACACACTTAGAATAAACGCGCAGCAGAGTAGTCGCAAAATATACGCTTACGTTCATTGGAAGAAGACGTTCTATTATTTCTTGTCCCAACAAGAAAAGTGGTGCCGTGACCAGGATTATTGCAAAGGAATAACTGATTGAGAGGAAACCTAGACGTAAAAAGTCAGGAAGACGACTGGTGAGCCCGTTCCTTTTATTTCCTTATCCCCATTTCTATTCCAGATCTATATAGGCGAGTAACGTCAGAATTTTAATTATAGTAGTAGATATATAAAAGTAAATTGTAATATTTGGAATTGAAATTGTAATAGTAACGAACGGCGGTTATTTAAAATAATTCACCCACCAACAGTTAAAAAGTAACGGTTTCGAGAAATCTCTCGTGGCTTCCTGGATCACTTAATTTATTATACTTAGTAACGTTTAAATTTGTATTTTCAGATTTATCCTCTTCATTTGAACATTGGACAATCAAACTGCCTCTCACAGTACGTACGTAATTAGGTATTTGGAACTTGGAATAACGGAGAACTGAATCGATCTTGTCAAGGTATTTGAAGTGTTTTATATTAATTTATTAGGTTCTCAGTGAATTCTTATTTCCCACATAATGAGTGAAGTACAAGAAAAACTTATTAAAAAACGTAGTTGTGTTAAAGGTCAGTTAACCATTTATAAAAATTATTTAGAAACAATCCAGCAAATAAGTGTGAATAAATTGTCTAATCAACAAGTTTCAGAATTAAAATTAAGATTACGTAAATTAGATACAAATATGGCTAATTTTGATAATATTCAAATGGAAATAGAAATGAATGATTCTTCTAGTGAACAGCTAGAGGAGAGAGAATCCATAGAAAATATTTTCTTCCATTTAATGTCAAAAACACAGTCTATTATAGATGAAGCAAATAGTGTTTCAATTAAACGGCAGAGTTTTGCTCATAATACATCTGAAAATATGTCGGATAGTATTAATGACGGTATAGGTAGTAAAATAACTTTGCCAACGATTAAATTGCCTACATTCGATGGATGCTTTAGTAAGTGGCTGGAATACAGAGATACATTTAATTCGTTAATTCATAGTAATGAGAGCATAAACAACATCAACAAGTATCATTATCTGAGGTCTTCATTGGAGGGCGGAGCTGCATTAGTAATAAAATCAATTGAATTCATTCATCATTCATCAACATGCTGCATGGGATCTTTTATGTGCACGGTATAACAATAATAAACTTCTAATCAACAATCACATCAAGGCATTATTTAGTTTGGATAATATAGTTAGGGAGTCAGATACTTCACTGCGGTTTATTATTGACCATGTAACAAAAAACTTACGTGCTTTAGAAAATCTAGGTCTTCCGGTCAACCATTGGGATGCTTTAATAATACATTTAATTGTAATGAAATTAAAAAGTTTCACTAGTAGAAAATGGGAAGAACACAAGGGTTCCTTAGGCGATATTCCTAAACTAGATGAGTTTTATAAGTTTTTACGTAACAGAGCAGATTTTTTAGAAACAGTAAAACATAATAGACCCAGTAGAAATGAAAAGGTTTCAAATTTTGCAACATCCAATCAAATTTCAAACAGTAGTAACATATCAAGGTGTATCTTATGTAAAAATTCGCATCGTTTGTATGAGTGTCCTAGTTTTATTTCTATGAGTTTAGACGATCGCAACAAGTTCGTATCACAAAATAAGTTGTGTATAAATTGTTTGAATGCAGGGCATTATGCAACCTTTTGTCGATTTAAGCCATGCAACACATGCAAGTACAAGCACAATACTTTATTACATCGCCCTAAGGTTCACAAATGCAGTGTAGTGAATAATCATTCGCAATCATTAGTATCGCAAGTGCAAAGCGAAGTAAGCGGCGCAGGCGCAACGACTCAGGAACCGGTTTCGTTATCAGCCGCGACGAGTCCCGGGCGGACGGTCCTATTGTCCACGGCGCTCGTGCGAGTAGTAAACAAAGCGACTGGCAGTGAGCATGTAGTGCGCGCCCTGCTGGATAGCGGGAGTCAAATAACTATGATAACCGATTGTTTACGCGCCAAATTAGGATTAGATAGTATAAAAAATGAGCAATCGCTCACTGTATCAGGTATAGGAAACACTAAGTTATCTATTACGGACAGTTGTAATTTTGTAATGCGGTCATTTAAAGGTATTTTTTCTGTAAAGGTAAAATGTATGGTAGTTCCACAGATAACTAAGTGTATGTTGCCAAATATGAATGTAGATCAAAGTAATTTGAATATTCCGAAACGTATATTAGTAGATTTAGCAGATCCAAAATTCTTTCAGCCCGCTGAAGTAGATATATTAATTGGGGCAGACTTGTTTTGGGAAATAGTATCTGGAGATCAAGTTAAATTAGGAGGCGGTAAGCCAATTTTACAACAATCCAAATTAGGTTGGTTAATTTCGGGACCTGTAAGTATACAAGGGATTAGTGCGAATGTAGTTACATGTAAATTTGGTTTAGATATTAGTAATCAATTGCAAAGATTTTGGGAGATAGAGGAAATTCCTTCTACAAATTCAATAAAAAGTACAGAGGAGGATTTTTGTGAAAATCATTTTGTAAAAAATACGTATAGGTTAGAAAACGGTAGGTTTTGTGTAAAATTCCCTTTTCATACATCACCTGAGAGCCGAGGAGATTCATTAAAAATGGCCAAACAGCGTTTTTATAATATAGAAAAAAGATTTAGTAAACAACCTGCTTTAAAGGAACAATACAAATCATTTATTCGTGAGTATCAAGAATTAGGTCACTTGTCTAGTTCGAGTAGGGAAGAAATCGCGTATTATTTGCCACATCACCCGGTGTTGCGAGAAAGGAGCGAGACAACCAAGCTCCGCGTTGTGTTCGATGCGTCCGCGAAGACTAGCACCGGCCGCTCGCTAAATGATATACAGGGTGTCGGAGCAGTAGTACAAAATGATTTATTTAGTATTTTGTTAAGATTTAGAAAGCATAGTTTTGTACTCACCGCCGACATAGAAAAAATGTATAGGCAAATTTTAATAAGTGAAGATCAAAGACAGTGGCAAATGATTATATGGAGAGAAAACACTGGTGATCCTTTGCGGTATTTTAAGCTGAACACAGTTACATACGGTACTGCTTCAGCCCCCTTTTTAAGTACTCGTTGTTTATATCAACTGGCTCAGGATTGTAAAAATAGGAAAGTAGGAAAAGTTATTGAAAGGGATTTTTATGTAGATGATCTTTTGACAGGGACAGAATCTGAAAGTGAATTAGAACTAATATGTGAATCATTAGTAAATTATTTGAATACAGCGGGATTTAATTTAAGGAAATTTCGTACAAATTCTAATATGGTGCTTCAGAAGGTTAGTATAAATGAAAATCAATCACTTTCAGATTCCATGGCTACAACCGGGACTTTGGGATTAATATGGTCACCCGCGTCGGATAAGTTTATGTTCCCGATTAGTGTAGATGTAAATGAAAATGTAACAAAAAGGATTATACTATCTACAATTGCAAAAATATTTGATCCTTTAGGGCTCTTGAGTATTTATATTGTAAAGGCAAAACTAATATTGCAAAAGTTATGGAAATCAAAATTAGATTGGGATGATGACATTTCTGGGGAAATAGAAAAATTGTGGCTGGCATTTTGAAAGCGATGCAAAGTATATCATGTATCGAAATAGCAAGACACGTTTATTGTAAAAATGCAAAAGTAATTGAATTACATATATTTTCAGACGCGTCACAGGCAGCATACGGCGCCTGCGCATATATAAGGTCAATAGATGAAATTGGGAAGGTATATGTAAAACTTTTATGCGCTAAATCACGAGTAGCACCCATAAAGGAACAAACAATTCCGCGACTCGAGCTTTGCGGAGCGCTGCAGTCAGCTGAGTTAGGAATGAAAATAAGGCAGGCTTTGCAGTATGAGGTTATTCGTACTGTACATTGGACAGACTCCATGGTAGTCTTAGGGTGGATACATACCTCAGAAGTTAAAAAATTAAATGTATTTGTAGCAAATCGAGTAAATAAAATTAAAGATTTAACAAAAGGTTGTGAATGGAGGTATGTACCTACCGGTGACAACCCTGCGGATCTCGTATCTCGTGGCATAGATTCGACTAATGATAGGTTGTCTACTCTGTGGTGGGGAGGTCCTGAGTTTTTAACTCAAGATGAGTCCTGTTGGCCTACAAAAACCTACAATTCACAGCGGGAACAAGGAGAAGTCAATGTGTTTGTAACAGAAAAACAGGAAGGAAATGAAATAATTGAATTTTCTCGCTATTCTAAATTATTGAAGTTAAAACGTGTTATGGGTTATGTACTAAGATTTATAAATAATTGTAGAAAGTTACAAAATAAGGAAATTTCATTAAATTTAAATCCGGAAGAGTTAGATAACAGCATGGTCATCCTAGTAAAACTAGCACAAAGAGAATCATTTAGTAACGAAATAGAAAGTTGTAAAAATAAACAATCAATATCAAAAAGGTCAACTATATTATCTTTAAACCCATTTGTAGATAAGTTAGGCGTATTAAGAGTAGGTGGTAGAATACATAATTCAAAATTTAGTTATGACAAAAGACACCCTATGCTCTTAGATTCAAGGCATCGTTTGTCAATTCTTATATTTGAAAGTGAACATGTACGTTTAATGCACGCAGGCCCTCAATTGTTGTTAGCCTCAGTAAGAGATAACTTTTGGGTTGTGAATGCTAGAAATCTTGCTAGAAGTATACCAAATAAATGTATTGTATGTAGAAGATTCAAAGGTAAAACTTTACAGCCGTTAATGGGCAACCTTCCGCAGCAGCGTCTTACGCCTGGCATCCCGTTTGAGACCACAGGCGTTGATTTCGCAGGTCCATTTCTAATTACAGATAGGAAAGGCCGTGGTTGTAAAATTACTAAGTGTTATTTGTGTGTATTTGTATGTTTTACCACTAAGGCCCTTCATTTAGAAGCAGTAAGCGATTTGAGTAAAGAAGCGTTCACGCTTACCTTAAAAAGATTTATTGCACAGCGTGGTAAGCCAAAGTATATATTTTGCGATAATGGCACTAATTTTGTGGGAACTAAGAATGAGTTAGACAATTTTATTAATTGTAACCGAGATTCAATAGCTCAATTCAGTTCTGATGAGGGAATTGTATTTAAATTTTCGCCAGCGTACGCGCCTCATTTTGGCGGTCTGTGGGAAGCAGGAGTAAAGTCCTCTAAGTTTCATATAAAGAGAATATTAGGAGATAGACACTTGACTTTTGAGGAATTAGCGACGTTATTCGCCCAAGTAGAAGCAATCCTTAACTCCCGCCCCATATGCCCTATGTCCTCTGATCCAAATGATTTGTGTCCTTTGACTCCCGGGCATTTCCTAATTGGAAAACCTCTGACGTCATTACCGTCACATGACTTGAATAATCTGAAGCAAAGTAGATTAGATAGATATAATCAGTTGGAACAAATGCGTCAGCATTTTTGGTCGCGCTGGCATCATGAATATATCACAGAACTACAGCACCGTAATAAATGGCGGCTGCACCATGCAGATCTGAAAATAGGAGATATGGTCATTGTGAAGGAGGAAAATTCTCCACCACTTAAATGGCGTGTAGGGAGAATACACGCTTTATTTCCTGGAACCGATGGTATTTCTCGAGTTGCAGATGTAAACACTGGACATGGGATACTTCGTAGAGCACTTAACCGTCTCTGCCCTCTACTGCAGTCTGAAGAAGAAGAAGAGTTGAAGAAGGATTCTCCAACGGGGGAGGATGTTCGCGCGTGAATCATGCATCGCGACGCGACGCGCGGGCTGCCGGGAGGGGGCGGCGGAGAACGACGATATACAGCACAGACGACACTAGTGATGGGTAACTCATCAATTTCAAATGAGGATGAGGGAGTCCCTCATTTTACCTCGCGAGGTACTCGTGAGGTACCCCTCATTTGAGGTGAGGATTCGTTCGATAGCGGGCGAATGAAATCACCTCACGAGGTGCAGTTTGAGTGAGCGAGCCGAGCGGACGCGACTGATTTACGAGTACACACGAATGAATAACGACTGCGAAAATTGACGTCTCTCTCACACACATCGTTTTCTTTCGCTCATAAATATTATACCGCCAAAATAACGAAACATTTGCACTTGATTACCAATCTAATACGTAAAACATTAGAGTTTATAATTGAATGACCACAGCGAAAATAAAAATTGTTTTTTTCTATAATCGTTGAATTTGATTTTCTATCATTTTTAGTTTACCTATGTTGACCTTGGAGATGCACGTGAATTGTTGACAAGTACTTAAGTTTTTTGTGTTTGCGAATATAATTGGATTGTTTTGTTTGTGTTCGTATTTACTGGTTGTGGTGGTGGTTTGGTGCCGTGGTAGACAAAGACATATTGCTACTGGTGGTGGTTTTATCATAGTTACCTACATATTTAGCTTGAATAATGGCTCCAATTGCAGTAAAAAAATCTAAAACCTGGGAGTTTTTTACGGATTTGGGAAACTTTAAAGCAAAATGTACTATCTGCACGAAAATTTTGTCGCACAAGGGTGCAGGCCCTTATAATTTAACCCGACATTTAAAATCCGCTCACCCCCTTGTCTTAGCTGGGATTCAGGAAAAACATACAACTATAAATAACGACGCTGGTGTTGCTTCACCTGCGATTCCATCTACGTCTCAAGAAGAAGAGTCGTCGTCAGCCTGTCCAGATGGTTCCACACAATTTGTGCAAACAACTGCCATTCCGAGTCGTCGTCCTATAGTTCATAATCACAATAAAAACCAAATCAATGAATATTTTTCAAAACCGCTGTCACTAAAGAAAACAGAAATTATAAATAAGATGCTCCTTCAAATGATTGTTAAAAATTATTTGCCATTTACCATTGTCGAAAGCGATTCATTTAAAGCATTTGTACGAGAATTGTCTCCTTCGTATGTACCTCCGTCACGAAAGACGTTGTCAAATGCGTTGTTAGTAAAGTTTTATAACTTCGTAAGAGAAGATGTTACGAGGTCAATAGGCCAGGCGGAATATATTGCCCTAACTACGGATGCCTGGACATCCGCTTCACACCAGCAGTATGTGGCTATAACGGCCCATTTTGTTGATAACAGCAACATTAAGGCGGTAATGTTAGAATGCATTCCAGACGCTCAACGTCATACCGCACAGAACTTAGCTGATTTAATACTTAAAATTTGCAATGAATGGAATGTTACCGAAAAAGTAGTGTCAGTTACTACGGACAATGCAAATAATATTCAAGCTGCCATATCATTATTAAAATGGAAGCAGGTACTGTGTTTTGCTCACACACTAAACTTGATTGTTCAATCCGGTTTATCTGAAATAAAATTAATTCATAATAAAGTTAAAACGATAGTAGAGCTTTTCCGAAGGAGTGTTTTGGCCAGTGAGCGACTAACAGCTATGCAAAAGCAGCTAGGCGAAAAACAAGTAAAAGTTAAACAAGACGTGGTAACCCGATGGAACTCCACGTTCGACATGTTTGACAGGATTTTGGAGATAAAAAAGAGTGTAATTTCTACTATTGCCACCGATTACCCGAACACACCTAATTTGACCCCCGACGATATACATATTTTGTCCAAATGTTGTGAATTACTAAGCCATTTCAAATCAGTCACTGAAATTATGAGCGCAGATAAACACGTTACTGTGTCACAAATCATAGTTTTAGCAAATTTGCTCAGAAAAAAGTGTGAGGCGTTCACCACTAAAGAAAATATTCCGCAACCGGTTATGGATATGGCGAATCGATTTATCACTGATTTATCAAACAGGTTTAGACATGTAGAGGAAAATAAATTATTTGTCGTAAGTACGCTATTAGATCCACGATTTAAGACTTTCGGGTTTCCTGAAGATAAAAAAACAAGTGTGGACCACGCAAAAAAATATTTGTCAAATATTGCGGCTAAATCGGTTATATTAACTATGGATGATCCAAAAAGCGACAATACACAAAGTGATACAACACTGGTAAATATAGAAAAGCCTTCCATATGGGATGATTTTGATTTGAAGGTTGTAGATGCGATCAAAAAACAAAACCCGACCGCAGCCGCCATAATAGAAGTTGACAAATATTTCGATGAGCCTCTCATTAGCAGAAAGTCCAATGATCCTGTATCATGGTGGTACATGAAAAGGTTCACTTATCCACGTCTTTATGACATAGTAAAAAAACATTTTTGTATACCGGCGACTTCAACTCCTTCTGAAAGAGTTTTTTCGAAAGCAGGACATATCGTCACTGACAGGCGCAACCGATTAGATGGACAAAAAGTGCGCCTGATTTCATTTTTACATGCTAATATGTAATGCGTAAAAATCCGGAAAACATTGATGTACTTTCTATTGATTTTTTTTGTTTATCCGTTTTTTCCTATCTCAATTAAAACATTCGAATTTATTTTTATTTGCTTCAAGTGTTTTATTCTGTAAAACGTTTCACGCATTTTCTTATACATCATTTCATCCTACCATTTATCAAAACCTATCACACACATTACAACAACCATCATTACTTATTTTATTACATGCCCGTAGGTAAAAACTCATAATTACACAAAATCAAAATTTTCCTCACCTCATTCTGTAGAGTCAATTCCATTAAAACTTTCAAACAATTAATTCGCTCACTCGCTCACTCAATACCTCGCGATTATTCGAGTCGCGACGCATCGAGTAGCGGTACGATTTCATAATGTCAAAACTCACTCAACTACTCAGGCAAATGCCAATGAAGACGAGTGAACGAATGAGGGAATGAGATGATGAGGTGGTTCAATGTTTAAATTCGAGTAACTCTTCCAATTTGCGATTATGAGGCCCTCAAACGAGGGAACTCATGAGTGAGGGACGCATCACTAGACGACACACACTTAGAATAAACGCGCAGCAGAGTAGTCGCAAAATATACGCTTACGTTCATTGAAAGAAGACGTTCTATTATTTCTTGTCCCAACAGCCTATGTTCAGCAGTGGATGATATGTGGCTGAGATGATGATATCAATTATTTTTGAATATATCACATAATTACTTAATATAGTTTTAACACAATACAATATACCTTGTTGTATATTTTTTGTTCCAAGAAAGGTATATTTAAGTTGGTTTAGGAACCATTGAATCCAGGAAGTCTTTCTGCAAACGTGTTGTGCCAGCAAACCACCAAAATTAATTATATTTTCAGACATGGCGTGATCTTCGAAATGGAGTAAAGAGAAAAGCTTTAAAAAAAAAAAGAGCAGAAAGGCCCTGGAGGAACTGGCAATGGCCCCTCACAAATAGAAAATTTTACAGCCCAAGATGATGCAGTTATGTCTGTCATAGGGCCCATAGCAATTTATTGTATGGACGGCGTATCTTGTACAGTGGTCAGTGGATAATCTTAATTTTACTAATAAGAATAAAAATAAGTCTTAAGGATACTCAAATATTCAGTAAACTAACCACACTTCTGACATAGTACAGCCTCTATAATATTCTACTGTTTCATAAATTCTGTTAAACACTTCTTGTGTGGAAGACAAGTCGCTGAATGACAGTTTGAATACTGCTTTACACAACATACTTTAATAACAACAATGGGTAATTACAGGATGGTATATTTTTCTAAAAAAGAATTTAAGTATCTAGAAAACTGTCTTTATTTACAGCAAGCGGAGGATTTTCAACGCAGAGAACAATTAGTTCTGCCAAGTATATTAGAGGCATTATGCTCTGAAGCAGTGGTGGTACCTACCAGTATGGTAGTAGGCCCTGGACTCCTAGCACCACCTACTATTGTTATGCCTTCATCACCAGCAGCTACAGAACAAATATTAGCACTACAGTGCAGCACGACTGTTGCAACTACTACACTTACATTGATTGCTGCTAAGCCTTCGTCACTGGCAACTCCAAGACAAAGAGTGAGGAGTAGGCGCCGCCTAAGTACTCGTACTGGTTAGTACATATCGACTATTACATTAATACTTTTTTTTAAATTACGGTCGGATAGCGATCAGGTCATGGAAGTTAAGCAGCAATTTTAGTGAGATCAGTAATTGGATGGGTGACCAGAATAAAAAATCTTAATCTTAATCTTAAGTCGTTAAATCAATCTGCACTGGACCCGTTTGGTGGGTAACGGCCTGATTTACCCATGTCCCACCCATCCAAAAAGCATTTTATTTATTTTATCATTTGTTAAAGTTAGTTAACAATAATGAAATTGTTAAAATAGAAATAAAACAATTCGCTATTTTTATTTGTTATAGAATCATTTGACAGCTAAATCTTGGAGTATGAAAAGGAGCGGCTGGAAGTAAAAAAACGACAAATAGCGTTAGATGAATAGAAGTTGCAACTCCAAGAAAAGCGATTATTAATAGAAGAGGCAAAGGTAGCGGCTTTTGAAAGGTAAGAAAGAAACTAAACATTAACATCCACCACTTTATTACCAATATAGCAATTCATAATCTAATCCTAATTATTCACAACAATCGATTTTGCCATAAAGTGGCAACTAATTGTTGACGTGCAGATATAGAAATATTACCAGTAAACGGTTCCATATCCATGGAATCATCAGTAACGATTGACACGATCAAAGTATCCTCGGACCGAGCACACTTGGATACCTACTCGGCCGCTACTCGTATTGTGGCTACCCATAATCCGAGCGCAGTCGGACTACGCCGTCCGATCTGTGTTGACTCGGCCGTGTTCTATTCTTCCGAGCTAGCTAGTTCGCAATTATCAAACAAAATAGCGGCAAATAACAATTCTCAAGCGTCTCGTGCGAATAAAAAATGGTCTGAGCGTGATACTATTAATTTTGTTGAACTTTACGAAGCAGAAGAAGTTTTCTGGAACCTAAAATAACGCGATTATAAAAACAAACACGCCAGAAATGCGGCAATCCATTGAGTGATACAAAATTTTAATTTCGACATCACGTAGTACGCTTAGCTAGGTCCATACCAAAGAATCAAAATTACAAATTATTCTTCGATAATTATTATACGTCGCTAGAGTTGATTGCTTATTTGGCCAAAGAGAGAATACAGTCGCTGGGAACTGTCAACAAAGGACGTTTAGGAAAAGACCTCATCATACCTTCCATAAAAAAAGAAAAAGGAAACTAAAAAAGGAAAAGGTTCAGAGAGGTTATTCAGAGCAATGGGTAGCAATTTGTGATAATACAGATATTGGCACCGTTATGTGGTACGATAAAAAACCAGGTGTTTTAACATCATCTTTTGTTGGTCAAGAGTCAATTGAAACAGCAAAAAGCTACTGCAAGAAACAGAAAAAGTACATACAAGTGCCCCCAAATAATCACAACATATAACCAACATATGGGTGGTGTGGACCTCCTAGATTCATTCTTATGAATTATCCTACCTCCTCGTGATGTCAGACGTGATAGTTTTAAGCATTTTCCTGTTTGTGTATTCACAAAAACCAACCTATAAATTCAATGAAACGAAGGATGCAGCGTGGGAGATTATAGTAAATGAAACTAATATAGAGGATGGTAAGTAATTTATATTTAATTTCAGTCGTCGCAATATACGATCCTCCTACCAGGGGACTTTCCTTTCATAATTAAAATAAGACCGTAATATGTCCCGGATCCGATAGCAGTCAGAACTTGAATTGTTTGTTAATATCAATGGATCAGTAGGGGAGCGAGGGGCTTGTTGTAACAGGGGTAAGTAGTAACAGGCTCTTTTCGATAGGATCTTAAATGCTATTAACGTATTTTTTTGACTCGATTTGACCTATAAACAGTGACGCATCATGTTGCCATAGCCAGTGTCCCGTCGGCCGGCGTAGTGAGCGGAAGTGTTCACGCGCTTCATTTTTGCCAGGTAATATAAAATTGTACTATCGTAAAATTTCGGTTTGCGTTATTATTATCGACTTATTTGAAATTTTATATATCTTATTTCCATTCAAATGTATCTATCTCTGATAATGTATAACAGTTTTTATAATTGCTAAATTGTTTTGAATAGTTATCTTGATAAATGTTAAAAATCATACCATGGGGTTAGTTGTAACAAAATCTCGGGGCTTGTTGTAACGTGTTACAACATGCCCCAAGTTATGATGTAGATACCTACTTAATTTTTTTTTCATTTGTTCTAGAATGAGGGTGTATAAAAGAAAGTCAGAGCGGGCAACACAAAGCCAAGAAGTGTACGAGTTAGCGGCAGCTGATGTTTTAGAAAAAAAATGCAGTATTCGGAAAGCTAGTCAGACTTTCGGATTATGTCACGTCTCCCTTTATAGATACATAAAAAAAAAGAAGAATAATGAAAGATTAAGAGTTGGTTATGCTAAACCTAGACAAGTATTTACTGCAGAAGAAGAAGGTAAGATCGCTTCCTACCTACTCAAGTGCGCTGATATATATTTTGGACTACTTCCTACAGAAGTAAGGAAACTAGCTTACCAATGCGGTGTACAGCTTAATGCTAAAAACATTCCTCCTTCTTGGCATCAAAATAACATGGCTGGTACTGACTGGTTCCAAAATTTTATGCGCAGAAATTCACATTTATCTTTAAGGACACCAGAAGCGACGTCTTTAAGTCGAGCGACGTCTTTCAATAAGACTAACGTTAATTCATTCTTTGAAATATATCAACGACTTCTCCAAAAGTATCAGTTTAATGCGTCTCGAATATGGAACATTGATGAAACTGGGGTCACTACAGTTCAAAAACCTAAGAAAATAGTAGCTGCTCGTGGCCAAAAGCAAATTGGAGCTATCACATCGGCTGAGAGGGGAACACTTGTAACACTTGCTTGTGCCACTAACGCTGCGGGTAATTTCATCCCACCGATGTTCGTTTTTCCCAGGCTTAAATATTCTGAAATGTTTATTCGTGGTGGACCTCCAGATTGCATTGGAGCTGGTAATTCCTCCGGATGGATGACCGAAAAAGAATTTTTAATTTTTATGAATCATTTTATCAAACACGCAAAACCCACCAAGGAAGAGCCAGTTCTGTTGTTACTTGATAACCATAGCTCACACGTGAATATTGAAGTTGTTGAAAAAGCCAAAGAAAATAATGTCATCATGTTATCGTTTCCCCCGCACTGCTCCCACAATTTGCAACCTTTAGACGTAGGAGTGTACGGCCCTTTTAAAAATTACACAAATAGGGCACAGACTGCATGGATGCACAACAATCCGGGGAAAACGATGACAATATATGACATCCCAGGTATTGTGAAAGAGTCGTTACCGCTTGCCCTAAACCCTGCTAATATTACGAGTGGATTTAAAGCTTCTGGTGTATGGCCTTTGAATGCTGATATTTTCCAAGACTCCGACTTTGCGCCATCTTATGTTACTGATCGTCCAGATCCTACAAAAGAGCCAGATAACGTAAATGTCACAGATATATCTTTGAATCTTGAAAATCCAGAACTATTAGATTGTGTCCCTGAATTAGATATCAGCACCACGGAAATTATAAGCCAAATCGAAACTGCGAACGAACCAACTCCGAGTTGCTCCGGTTTACAAAATACTTTCTCGCCATCGAAAATTAGACCTCTACCAAAGGCGCCACCAAGAAAAACTAATACCAATAGCAGACGCAAAAGAAAATCTACAGTATTAACGGACACTCCTGAAAAAGAAGCTTTACAAAAGGAATATGACGAAAAGATGAAGAAAAAACAGAAAAAAGATGACAAAATTAAAGGAAAAGATAAAAGAAAGGGAAAGGGGAAAGCCAAAGGTAAATCAACAAAAAATAAAACCGGAGTGGACAGAGCTAAAAAAAAGATTTTATGTTCAGATTCAGAATCTGAATCAGAACAGTGGTATTGTCTGGTATGTGGTGAAGCTTACACAGATTCAAATAAAGAAGATTGGGTAGAGTGTATCATTTGTAAGATGTGGGCACATGTAGGATGTGTTACAGGAGACACTATATCTTTTATTTGTATTAATTGTAACTCAGATGAAGACTGAATTTAATTATAATGAAACCAACCAAATGTTGATTCTTATATAAGTAGGTATAATACTTTTTTAGATAGATATTAAGAACAGATAATTACGAAGCATACCTAAATATAAATAATTTAATTACTTACTGTGATTTAAAAGTGCCATGATGATTATAAGTAGTATTTAACTAAACAAAACTGTTAATTACTTAATTTTAGGTGTTGATTACTAAAAAAGTGTATTTGAGTTGATTTTTCATAAGAATTACATAGTATTTACTTTAAAAAATGTCAAATTTGTTAAAAATAAACAAAGAATAAATGATTAAAGATATTATTGTTGTTTTTTTTTTGTCGTTACTACTTGCCCCGGTAGACGTTACAACTTGCCCCAAGCACGAGGTAAGTTGTAACACCGCACTTCATCTAGAAAATAATTGATTATAAAATAATGACCCATAGTTATGGTATTATTTTTGCTTGATTTGGTAGAGGAAGAGTTATAGCATCCACCCATCTTTATTTAGTAGAAATTTAATCAATAGATCCCAAGATATATGAGTTATAATGAAAACTGTTACAACAAGCCCCTCGTTCCCTATTCATAGATAATACTAATGATTCATTTGTTGGTGGATTTGAATTGTTTTCATGTAAAATGTGAATTATGCAAAACGCGTGTTGCTTTTACTACTTTATCAACAGTAGCGACTTGACATTCGAAGTCTTTGCGATACACGTACCATTTTCTCTACAACACACCAAATGTTGCCTCTACAGCACAAACGTCTTGAATGATTTTCGTTAAAATAGAACTTCCAATTCTAGAATTTTCTGCAAGTGTCGAATACTTACTACCCGTTGCCTAATACCTGTAAAAAATAACTAAGTTTAAATAAAGCATTAATAATACTGTTATTTATTTTTTGCAAAAGTTGCGCGACAATCATCGCGATGCATAAAAAAGACAAAATCATACTAGAACTGGTCAGGCGGCGAAACAAACAAGCCCATGGAAATATCAAAAACAGCTGGAGTTTTTACTGACACTCATGCAAAATAGAGTTCCCGCCTCAAATTTTACAAATGATTCAGAACTGTTGAGGAGCCCAAATCATGACGATAATGCAATAAGCTCGGCACCAAACGATTCAATTTCCGATTTAGAACAGTTTGCTTTGACAATATTAATAATAATAAATAATATAATATCAGATGCGTCAAACATCGGCGTTGGCAGTTCTTCACCAGCTATCCAGTCTTCGGTTCCATATTGTCGTCGTCAAGAAGCCACAAAATAAATAGAAAACAAAACAAAAGAAATCTCCGAATTCCTAATAACACATTAAGCTTATCACCAGCGAATGGAGGAAGAACGAGCTGAGTTAAAAAAAAATATTATGGCCCCCGATAGCTTTGACGACATAGATAATTTTTTTTCTCACGATAGCAAGAGGTATAAAAAACTTCCAAGCTATTTACAAATGCAAGTTAAAAGAAAAGCAATGAATGCTCTATTGGGAGCTGAGGAAGTAAATAAACAAAGTTCATGGAATGCTCCACATTATAGTTATTCCACAGCTCGAATAGAAACAAACACTGCCCAAAATTATGAAAACAATCTGCAAATGCAATCACCATGTCTACTAGTCCTTAAGTAAATAATCCTATTTAATTTTGCTATTTTTTTACTAATTGTTATATTTATATATCATTAATTAAATAATGGTATAGATTTTAGTCATATTTTATGTTATAGTTACATTACGACCAAATCTTATTTTCAGTGTGTCAACCTCAGCGGCGACCGATTTCGTTGAACAAATTGCATCAAGCCCAGGTGTATACTTCGATTATGTGGGACGAGTTAAAATTACAATTGGTCATTTGAGTCTAGTAATTCCAATAGATATATCCCACATACAATCACACATTGAAAATATTAACTCTGTATTAGGGACAGTCACGTACTTTTGTAATAAAACAAAAGACTTTGAAGAATCAGAATGTGAAAATGTATTGGAACCGCTATCCACCTAATATAAAGATATGATTAAAAAATATTCATCCATAACTCATTTGATTGACGATAGGTTAAAACGTGGAGCCTGGTTCGGTGGTATCGGCACCGCTTTCAAACAAATATTTGCAACCTTAGACGAGGACGATGAAATTAAATATGACAATGCTATAAACCATGTACAGGATGATCAGAAAAGAATAGCTTCATTAGCAAAGGAACATATATTAGTCACTAGATCTACCATGTCTCGATTCAACGAAACCATTAGTAAAATAAGGTCTAACGAAAATAAATTAAATCTAGCCATCTCTGTAAAATTTAACGATTTATCTAACAAGATCTGTCTTGTTTTTTTTTCATGTGTTTGTAATGTCTGAACAAATACAATTTACAATAATTTAGAAGCTTCCATCCTCACTGTGTCTTTTCAAATTGAGGACATCATGAATGCAATTCTACTTAGTAAAAGAAATATCATCCATCCTTCTGTAATAACCCCACAAGAATGGTATGAAGAATTGACAGATAATTATAAATACCTACCTAACGAATTAGTTTGTAACACCTTTAGAATTAAAACTTATTCATATAATTATGAATATGTCAAATTTAATTAGCTATTATTTAAATAAGAAAGTAATGTTTATACTAATGATTCCACTTACAAACCCGCTAGATTTCTACTTGTACAATAATATTTCCTTACCTATACCCCATAATAAGTCGAACCCAACTTCATTTAGTGTTATAATCCCTAGTAGTAAGTATATCGCTATAACTAAAGATAAGACTCATTACTGTAATAAAGATAATGTGGAAATTTGTCAAAATATTGACCATCAGAACTATTTATGTAAATTAATGAACATATTTCCAACATCTGCCAACCCTAATTGTGAAAGTGAATTGTTATTCAAAGTAGTCTCATCCCTTCCGGCATATTGTAAAACGGAATTTGTCAAGGGTGAATTAGACACTTGGAAACCATTACAAAGTAATAGATGGATATTTGTACAATCCAAATCAAGTAAACTAACTATAGATTGTCTCCTTTCGGAACGCATAGATATAAACCTATAAGGCACCGGCATTGTATACATACCTATTTACTGTAAAGCATACTGCAAGAGTACTAGACTCCTACCCGATTATAATGTGTTAAATATAACTATACCTTTAATAAATTTAAATTTGATAAACGATTCTTGTTGTAATTTAAGTAAATTTAAAAAGGTCACGGATAGTGTTCCCCCTGTAAAGTTAAATAACTTACTGCCGCACTCAGAGACGTTCGTTAAATTAGTGCTAATGAACAATTAACTAATTATAATTAAAAACTCTAATTAGCCGTACCTCTCAGAGACAAAAATTAATGGTTCGTTAGTTAATGACAACTTTAAGTAAGCATAGGTTGGGGCACTCCATCGAAACGTATGTCGATAAAGTCTGATATTGCCAGATGTATAAACTCATTGAAATCACATAATTAGATTAAGCTGTTTTTATATAGAAGAGACATAGATATCTCT
Source organism: Calamotropha paludella (assembly GCA_927399485.1). Taxonomy (NCBI): domain Eukaryota; kingdom Metazoa; phylum Arthropoda; class Insecta; order Lepidoptera; family Crambidae; genus Calamotropha; species Calamotropha paludella. Next base: position 5,597,691 of record OV656822.1, read on the forward strand.
GAGGTTTGATTTTATTTGCCTATTTTTATTATTTTCGTATAAAAATAAGAATAATTAACATAAAAAAAGCAAAATAAAAGCGCCATTGCCTTTTACATATGGCAATACACAGAACCATCGTCAGTCAATGTCAAATCAAACAAATATTTTCGCTCGTGTGAATTTCTGTGGTTTTGTTTCAAAATTAAAATATAATACGTTGGTTTTTATAGTTACCTGTATTAAACATGGTAAGTATTATGCGTTTATATTTTAGAAATTAATACATAGTTACATTCAGGCATGATTCTAAAATATCTTTCTATTTCAGGAGGAAAATAAAACACCACGCAAAAGAGTTGCAAATTTTACCACCGACGAAAAGGCGTTGCTGGCTCAATTAGTTAAAAAATGGCCTATAATTGAGTCAAAACTAACTGATGGTAAATCAGTGGTAAAGAAAAAAATGGCTTGGAGTTCAGTAACTGAGGCGTTCCATTGTAACGTCCATGTACACAAGGTATAACCGGTACAATATTATTGTTTAATAATTTTCCCTGGCTGACTGAAAACTAACTTACTAAGATAATACTATTTTTGCAGCGTGATACAATCACTTTAAAAAGAGCATGGGATAACCTTAAAGCCATGGCTCGAAAAACAAGAGCTACTGAGCGAGGCAATCTTTTAAAGACTGGAGGTGGACCTTCAAATTCTCCAGTTCCCCCGCAGCAGGGAGCAATAATAAACATGGTAGAAGAGGTAAATTATATTGTTGAATAAATAAAACCTACTATCACTAAGTAAATTATTGTTAATCCATATACTTTTATTATTCAAGCTGCTCCTGTTATGATTTGCGAAATCAAAAACAGTTATGATAGTGATGGAACAGTTTTACTATCAATTGATAGCGAGGCAAATGAGAAAACCTTAGTAACAGGAGATACAACTGACAAGAATGTCTCCATAGGTATGATTTTGATAGTTCAGTTTAATTGAAATATTCCATGATGTACCTAAGTAAACACAATAAATTTAAGATTTCAAATCCTTTTTAGATATCTTGGAGATCAAACAGGTGGAAGATAGTCAGATACCTCAAAATGTTACTGACCTTGGCCTCGAAGAGAGCACCGGTACCTATTTTCTTTTAAATACATTTACAATATTATGTTTGTAATTACATTATATAAAGTGTTACTAACATTTTCTTATATTTTAGTATGTGAAGATGTGATGCAGTTATGTGCTGCTACAACAACATATAAAAATGTGCAAAATATAGAACAGATTGAGCAAAGAAAACCATCAGACTATGTAAGAAGGGAAGGAGTTTTAAAAATCAAAAATTTAGAAGTAAAAAAGAAATTTGAACATCAAATATTAAAAGCTAAGGTAGTAATATAATTAATTATTTATTAAATAAAGTAAGAAAGCCATTTGAATATGTGATTATTCACATATCTGATTTCTGTGTTATCACAGAAAATAAAATTATCGCATGAATATATAACTCAGAGTAAACAGGACTGGAGTAGCCTTTGCCTAACATTACCCCTCTGCCAAATGCACAAGCATCGGAATCCTGTGCGTTATATAAAACTAGTTGAGCCGCCATTTTAAAACCACAATAATCAGAACGTCTTACCGTGCAGAGCTCCCACGAAAATGCCTGCCTGTGCTGTTTTCTACTGTAAAAAAATTCGAAAATATCTAGTATGCAAAAAGATGGTGTCACCTTTCATTTGTAAGCATAATTTTTAGGTTTTGATTATTATTTAATTCATAATTTCATGTTTTAGCAGACTACAATTTCAAATTTCGCGCTCAAAGTTCGTTTGATGACGTCACGGCTGCACTCCCCACGAGACTACCTAGGGTTGACCATTATCGCATTTCAATTAATTAAGACAAAAATTATAAAAAGTTTGTTGGTAATAAATAACTGTAATTTTGTATTATTAATTACCAATTATAATTTCGTTTTAACAATGTACGTTGCGTGTTTATTTTTAGTTTAGTATTAAGTACATACCTACACTTTTGCGGCTGCTTAAAGCCTATTCTTTGCCACACAACATGGAAATATAAAATAATAAATAAAATAATTAATTAAAATAATAATCAAACTATTTGTCCTTTTATTCATGCTGGGCGGCGCTCATAAACATTAAGAGTACTAATGCTGTATATACTTCCAGTGTCCCTGACTTCATAAAAAAGACACGGTTAAAAGGGTACCATCGTCTAACCAGCACAGCCGATCATTTCCGAGAAACCAAAATTTTTTTTCGAGCCACAGGACAAATTGTTTTTATTTTGTAATCAGCAACCCTTATTAATTTGTACAATATTAATTTGCACAATAGTGATGTCAACTTCATCGATATTGTGATTTTACGAGTGAGTAATGAATGAATGAATGCAAGTAACATACTTAAATTGGAAATATGTATTTTTAATTTAAATCTGTATGTCGCAGGGAAATTGTATAATTCCGCAGTTTACATTCGGCGTCATCAGTTTAAAAAACACATACCCTTTTCTTAGTTCTTTTTCTTAACGATAATAAAACACAGCTTAGATAAATTACAGTTTGTTTCAGTAATTATTACCAGGTATTAATGATGATTTCAAATAAGAATAAGGTATGTGATTTTGAACTGATGACGCCGTATGTAAAGTGCGGAATTATACTATTTACCTGCGATATTATACATACGAGAATAAAACTGTAAAGATATAGAATAAAACAGGTCAAGTCCACCTTAAACCAAATGGCTAGTAATGAGAGTAGAGGAAGCGAAATCACTAATTTTTGAACATTTTGTCTGTCTGTATGTATGTTTGAGCACGCATCACCCAAAAACTACGCGACGGATTTTGATGACATTTTAGTATGGTAATAGCTAAATGTCATCGTCAACATTTAAGTTAAGTTTTTTATTAATATTGTAGCATTTATAGCTCCTTTTAAAAACCGGCTAGTCCAACTGCAATACTTCAAGATACTAGGAGTAAGGTATGTGGTACCAAAAGTCATTTGTACATAAATGAAAGCTATTGGAAGATAGTATTGCAGTATTAAAATTAGAAATGATCGGTATGTGTAGTTCAGGCAAATATACTCTGCCCCTAGGCGGTATACTAATTGTTGGTATTTATACTTTAAGCTTTGATATGCCCGGAAACATCTAATTTTTCATATTCAGTTTTCCTAAAGAATACAGCATACGAAAAAAATGGATTCATGCTTGTAATAGGTAATAGGGCATCTTGGGCATCTTCAAGAACAAGTACTATATGTTCCATACATATTGAGCCGTCTCAGTTTCAAAAATTATCTAACAATAGAAGAAGATGAGTTGCCCATGCTGTGCCAACGTTATTCTTGAATGATCCTCTTAGTTTATTATATAACTAGTTATGCTTCAAATAGATATTAACATGTAATATTATAACAGTTTCAATGCCATCATTCTATATGATTTAAATGTAAGTATTAATAATAATTGATATTCCAATTATGATATACAATAATAATAAATTAAAAACTATAATAAAGAAGTAATTAAGTTAAAACTACTATGTCTAAACCTAAAAACTAAAAACCTTAAAAAATATAATATAATATCTAAAATATATTACTAAAAGGAGTCCCTTTAGGCAAGGTTCCAAAGATACTGGCAGCATTCCCCCTTTGAATAGCTAAACTAATTCTTTGTCCGAGGTAGCTGCCAGCTCTTCGGTCTCCTGTGATGTCGACTAACCTTTTTGATATTTCTTTATAAAGCCTCATTGCGCTAGGACCCCACGGACCAAGGGTCTCGACACCAAATGAGACAAAATCATATTCGGAGCCTAGACCCCTGTATTTGCATGCTTTAGCTTTTTCAGCCGCTTCACATGCAGCACCAGCTCTGTTGTTGGTTCCATGTAGATGGGAAGGGGCCAGCGTGTCTGAACAGGTTGCATCCCATACCAGCACCCGGCCCATCTTCCATGGAATCAAACTCATACCGTCCGGTCTCTTGCCATCGTCTCTTGCAATACCAGTCGGCTCAAGTAGACTTGGCACGTTGACGGTGGCAAGGGACCGTCGTATGATATCGTTAAGTGCGGCATGTCTCGAGAAGCGGCCTGCACTTTTTTGGCATGACAGTCCGTGATGTCCTAGCTCGTCGACATCACTGCCACAGGGACATTTATGAGGAGCGCAGACCGGAACCCCAAGCCGTAGACAAGTTGCGATTCGGAGCGTGTCAGGCTCAAGAAATGTTCCTGTATTTGACGAAGGGTACGCGTGAAGCCAGTAACCGGCCTCATGCGCACCCGCGGCCAAAAGCCTAGCACGCGCCGAACCTGTACTACAGCTTAAAAGATTGTCAAAAGTAAATTTACAGTTTATGTCGTCCCAGCTCCTCTGTGAATTTGGAGAATCTGGAAAATTTTGACCTGGGCATACAATTGAGAAAGCGTTTCTAGCTTCTTCCAAGCCAGCAATCTCAAAGTTTGAAGGCAATGCCCTTAAAATTTTACTTATGAGATTTGTTGAACTATGGACAGAAGATAGGAAGGCTGGTAAAGCGACACTGGAAATTTTGCGAATCCCTAAACCACCATAACGGATGGGCAGGGATGCTTGGGTCCAAGATTGCTCGTTCAGCTGCATATTAAGAATCGATTCTAAGCTAATTTTGATTAAATCGTCTACTTGTGTCAAAAGATCTGGGTGATTCCAAAAGGAGCAGCAGCGGAGCACATACGTAGATTTTGGGACGAAAAGACAGAATTTTAATATGCAAAGTGCATAATGTGGGCTAATTTCGAGGAGACGGTAAGCAGAATTTTGAAATTTAGTAATTGAATTATTAAAATATTCAGAAATAGATTCATCAAAAATTGGAGAACCTAAAAGGTAAAGGGAATTACTGTTAACTATTTTAATATTTGGAGCTAAAATATCAAATTTTTGTTTTACATCGTTTAAATTTAAGTCGCAGTTATTTATAAAAAGTTCGCATTTGCTAAAATTAAGCTCCAAACCAATGGCTTTAAATTTATTTTTGATTAAAGAAAGGTCCGAAAACACAGTATCCACATCACCTCCTAGGGTTCCGTCGTCCAAATACCAAACGTTGAATTTAGAATTTAAATTTTTGATTATCGGATTTATAGCCAAACTAAAAATTGCAGGCCCAAGGGGATCACCCTGTTGACAACCTACTTCTGAGGACAGTTCATTAGAACGATATAACAATTTTGTTGGGTCAGCGTAACTGAGAAGAAGATAATTGTATATTTCCGGTATGTGTTGTTTTATTTCCGACAGCAGGGTATCCCTATTTACCGAATTGAATGCATTTTTGACATCAATTTTGAGCAACACGTCAGGCTGTCCGTAAGTTAGGAAAGAGCGTAGGGCATGGACGGCTGCCTCACACCCTCCTTTTACACCGAAGCCTAACTGTACGGGTTCAAATTCGGAATTTAATTTTGGTAAAATAAATCGAACAGCAATTTTGGAGGCCAGACGTCGTAGTGTAGATCCAACAGCAATTGGTCTCACCCCTCCGTCCTTTTTGGTGAGGGCAATGAGGTTCGCGCCGAAAAGAATGGGGACAATTTCTGGATTTACATTACCGGAATACATAAAGTTGATTAATTTAGTGATCGAATTAACAAGTTGCTCGCCTGCATCACCCACAGAATGCGATGTTAAGTCTTTCAAATGTTGGGGTGAGATTCCATCCAAACCTGCAGCCGAACCTGGTTTAAAAGATAAAATGGCAACCATAACATCTTTGTTTTGAATTTGAAGGCATGCTTGCCCTGCTGTTGGTGGGTCGAGAAAAAATGGGTTAACTGGAGCTGGAGGATGTTTTGTCCGTAAGGCCTGAAGGGTGTCAGGGGTATCTGGTGATAGCACGTCGTTGGAGAACAAAAGGCGAGCGGCACCTTTGAGATCTCCGTCACAAATTTTGTTTTCGATGAGTTTGTTGCGATTAAGAGGTGCATCATGTTTGATTAAAGGTGCGGGAGAAGGCGAGGAGCTTACAGCACAGTTATTCTTAATCTTTTGTGTCAATGATAAATTCGGTTCAACAGTTTTTGATATATGTAGTGTACTGTATGAAAATAAAAATAGGTTCTGCCAGTCTTGAGTACAATTGCTCGTGTAACATTTCTGGATTAATTGAGCCAAATGTTTAGCAACGGTTATTCGAGCTCCTCGAGGGATTCTTTTCACAATGGGAATTCTATTTTTCAAATGGCTAAGATATGTGTGGAAAGGAGTTGGAACTTGAGCTGCATAAGTAGGCGCACTCGGAATAATGGGATGGATGTCTAAAGGTGAACTGTTTTGGCTAATACATTTCCTGTGAGTTTTTGTAGTGTGTATGTTGAGGCCTTTCAAAGATTTGAACGATTTGTTGCACTGTGTACATGTATGGGTCGCGTTCGACGTGCCATCACAAGATTGGGTCACGGACTGCATCCACAACAGTTAAAGACATTCACAAAAAATAATAACTTAAAACAAATTTAAAAACACAATAATATAACTTAAAATCTACCCTGAAATCATAAAAAAGTCAAAGTCCAAATATGACGGCTGCTTGTTTTGGTAACAAGACGCATGCGTCGTTATGAAGGTGCGTCACATGATGAACTTGCAATTGGACGCTGCAGAGGAAGAGACCTAGCGACGCGTGTCGTCGCTAGGACAACCGATGGCGGCCTTAGCAACCGCGTCTTGAATTGTCACTTTCTATCTTTAATTCATTGTTGAAGAAGAATTTAATCACTCTTTTATGTTATATTTGCAGCAGATTTCAGCGGAAAATGATAACGCTTGCAAATTGCACTGTGTTTTACCAAATTGTAATGTTTTTATAGATGATAATGGACAGTATTAAATTTTAAAATTAAAAAAGTACAGAGCCGATGTTTACTATGTGACGTGATTATGATGTAATAGTTTTAGTTTATTACATTTAAATGTATTAATTTTAGGTTAAAAAATAAGTTGAAAAGGAAATACCTGCAAAAAGTGATGTAAGCAAATCGCAAAAAAATACAAATAATCAATCGGTCAAAGTAAAAATCTGAGAAATATAACTATATTCACTATCGCTTTGTTAAAAATAATGTTTCAGAGTTCCTCCTTTCCATTATGGGTATACGCAAAAGGGTCACAGTGAATTCTATATATATAATAACACCTATTGTAAATATCTTTTAAATGCAATAAACTATCAAGTTTCAATTTGTATTTGTAGGAATACTAACGCAAAGTTAATAAATTCATTCATTGAACGAAACTGATTTATCGATATCGATATTCTCGTGCTATGTCATGTCACTTCTCACACAATGACATTCGTGTGTTTGAATAGAACGTTAAAACACTATTTTAAGCACGTGTGCGTGTATTTTAAATATGTTTGTCGTATTATGCATGTGTGCGTTTGTAAACACGCAAAGAGTTTTTGTTCCTGTGTGCTGGCATTGAATGTAGTAGTAACCTCACCCCCCGCAAAAAATGGCAGAAAAATATGTACGAGATATTGACTAATGGCTACTCCAGTCCTGTTTACTCTGAGATATATAATTAACACTGTTTAAAATTGATAGGTATTGGCTCTTGTTATTATAGTTGACAGTTATTAAAATATATTTTTTGTTTTAGTTGGAGGTAAAGCAAATTAAAAAACAGGCAGCAGAGATGGAGAAAGAAAAGAACAAAATTCTTTTAGAGATGGCCCAACTTGAGTACATCGAATTGAAAAAAACGATTGGGTTTAGAAGTATAAAACAAAAATTAAAAATAATTAAATTTTATATACAATTAACTAGTTTTATTACACCTTCAAAACTATAAACTTATTACAAAAAAGAAATATTATTTAACTTTTAAATTGTTAAACTAAGTACTAAACTTCTTATATAAAAAAACTAATCAATACAAATAAATAATATTACAGAAAAAATCTTTCAACGATAGATTGTCGAAACAAAAACCCATTGCTGTTGGTATTTTCTAGAACACTTATGGGATTATCATTGTCCACCAAGTCATCATCATCGTTGTTGTCATCTTGTTTCATCTTGTTTTAATGGAATATTGTATAAAGTTGCACATGCACAAATAACAGCCACAACTGTGTCTAATTTAACTCCCATACCCACTTGAAGACATGGAAACTTCCTTTTCCAAATACCAAAAACTCTCAACGGTATTTCTGGTTTTAATGTGGCTTTTATTATACCGTTCTTGACTGTCTGAGTTAGGGGACAAGAAGGGTGTCAGTAGTAGATAGCTTACTGCATAACCACTGTCACCAAGCAGCATGCCTTGCAAAATACCTGTATTAAGGCGCTGTTTCACTGCACTGCTATTATATATAAAGCTGTCATGTGTGCTACCAGGCCACTGAGCTACAACATCAAAGAATTCTAAATTGGGACCTGTAACTGCCTGGACGTTAATAGAAAACCATCCTTTTCTATTTCTATATACTTCCGATGATATTCCACCAGGACTACGTATTTTAATGTGTGTACAATCTATTCATCTGTTAGGGAACGGTTATCTAGTTATATTCTATGTTAGGTATTAGCAAATGATAATCACGAATGCCATTTATATTCTGTTTATTTTATAAATTTAATAACTTACATCAACTACCTATCACGTGTTATACCATGTGCATTACTTATTTGCAATACAATATTTAGGTTGAATGACCTATTCAACTTACGGCCACCACAGTACTCTCCCCCTTTAAAAAAATCATAACATCATAACTTTGCATAGTGCTCATTAAAGACCTACTTAAAATAAGACACTATATTAAAATATAAATTAAGTTCAAACGGTCTAACATTTATACGAAATACATGTAAATGAAATGCTTTTAACATGTATAAAACCCAAAAAAAAAAAAAATATTAAGAAAAATATCTACGATTATCTAAAAATAAAAAAAATAATAATATAAACTTGAAATCACTTAACTAAACACTTCTAGGTAGTTGTACTAAATTACACTTGTTCACACACACTACGTCATATACGCTGGGTTTGCCTGTCCCTGGGCTGCCGGTACGGGTCTTGTGGCTGGCGCTGTTACCGTTGCCGTCATTGGCAGGTTGATTACAGCTGCTTCCGCAATTCGGCCCAGCTCCTTTGCCATTGCCTTCCGTCCACGCCGAAGGCATCTTTTCATTACAAAGTATGCTGCGATGGCGAGGAAAATGATGCATACTACTCCCATCATTACCTCTGTACGCGTGATCTCGCTGCTGGTTTCGGCTTTTCCAGATCCTGCAGCTGCTTGCGCTTGAGACACGACGATCTCATCTTTGGATGAATATCCTCCCATTGTTAGTTATGGTATGTAGATAAATTGATATTGCAGATAGTGTGTGACGTAGGTGTCTTGATTGTATGGTGTCGTAGACTTAATGAATAATAATAAAATATCCATTTAATTATTAAATGCGAAATCGTACTGTAGGCTTGGATATTCTACCGGATTTGGTCACGTGTTCAGTCATTGTCTGAACGTCGGCTGGCTTCGTTTTCGTGCAATGTGCTTTTTCCGCACACGGTGCATCTCTGGTTTCATTGACATCGTATACTATGAACGCTGGCTTTAATCGGTCAATCGACACAACGGAAATCCGATTAGGCAATTGTATTTTAAAATACTTTGAATGTTTTTCCAAGACCTTGTATGGGCCTTCATATGGGGCCACTAATGGTTTTTTTACAGCATCTTTTCTCAGAAATACGTAGTCACATGTCTTCATATCTTTGTAAATAAAGGTGTTTGGTGAAGATTTTTTGATAGTCGGGATAAGTCTAATGTTTCTTATTGTGCGCTGTAGTTGATCAATAAACGACTCTGGTGATATATTGTTGTTATCCTTGTCCTGGAAAAATGTTCCTGGTATTCGCACATTGCAGCCGTATACCATTTGAGCTGCACTCACGTTGCAGTCTTCTCGCATAGCAGTCCTCAATCCTAATAATATAGTGGGTATCTCACGTGACCATCTCTGGAGTTGCCGCGTGCAGTTATAGCGGTCTTCATCGTCCTGTGCCATCTTTCGACCATACCATTCGATTGGGGATGATAACTGGTTGTCCTTATCTTTTTGATTCCCATTATTTTTGCTAACGATGATATTAGATTCGACTCAAATTGACGTCCCTGATCCGTCGTTATCCTGACAGGACATCCAAATCTTGAGATCCATGTGGTGTACAATGCGTCAGCTACTGTTTCAGCTGTGACTTGAGGTACTGGTACAGCTTCGGGCCACCGTGTGAAACGATCAATCATCGTGATAATGTATCTGTTGTTATTAGATATAGGCAATGGTCCCACTATGTCTATGTGCATGTGATTAAATCTATCCGACTCAGGAAAAGTCATCAAAGGCGTATTGTTGTGACGTAGAATTTTCGCTCTCTGGCAAGACAAACATTGTTTAGCCCATATGCTTGCATCTTTATTCATATTCGGAATAAACAACAGAATAATTTATTCTTTCACCTAATAAATTAGTTTTTCATTGTATGATTGAGATTATATGTTGATTCAAGGTTAGACCTTAATATAACAACTTTTGTCTTTATTGGAAGTTAAAGTCCTAGAAATTGATCCTCATTACAGGTTATAGATCACAATACTCTTTTTAAAACATAACTAAGTTATATTGCCAGGTGGTTGTTCTGACTACAATGATGTTCCTCTTCATTTTGTCTATGTCCCTTATACCTGTATATGCAGATATTATCAGTGGTGATATAATCCAAAGAGAATTTACTATCAATCATCTTACACTAAACACTTCAATTCATTCCCTTAGGATATTGGATAATAATAAATGTATACCATACTTTCACCCTCCTAAACCATCTTGTTTAAAATCTTACTCAACAAACACCACAAAAATCCCTGTTTCTTGTTACTTGGAAATTAGATAGTGAAATCTCTCATCGCTCTGGTTTTTGTTACCGAGCAGTAAATATAACATACACTTGCAATAGCATCATTGGGTTCTGGAGTTACTCATGGATAATGAGAGCAGTCACTGTAAAGTGGCCCTGGGTTGAAAATCCTAGACTTGATGATTTAGAGAAATATGCAGGACAAGGATTTATAGGAGAGAAACCAATACCAGAATGTTCTATATTTAGGTCCACAAATTCTTCATTCATTAAAGGTTTTGTTGAGAGATGCTCAATTCCGACCACCGCCAGTGGGGTTGTCTCTGATCCTAATTATCCAGATTGTGACTTATCGAAGAATAACAACTGCTCTTCTTTGTCAGGGTTGATCCACTTTGTTGCTGCAAGTCCTTCTCCGGATTACAAAAGTTGCCCAGTGACTCTGGATAAGATGGATATAGGAGTTTTAGAGGCTGGGGGCACTATTAGTAAAGAATCCCCAGTTACTCTGTCCGCCACCAAAACCAAAAGATTATTTTATTGGACTGATATCACAAAGGCTGGGGCTGCTGCCTGTGTAAACCTAGAGTGTGACCTTCCCGTATTTATAGACAATGGAGGGTTTTTAGTTAGTATGGAGACACTGTCAGCAAAGGGGATATCCCCCATACAGGTGACTTCATCTGAATATGTTGCTTCCTTAGGGGAACCTGAATCTTATTCAGCGGAGCAGCTGGATAAACTTTTCAAGACCTATAGGTCAGTTAATTAAAGCTGGCACGATCAACACATTTACACATTGCGCTTGTGTAGCGTCTGTGAATAAGCGTGCGGCGTGACGTCGTACTGCATAGGCATCATGAAAAGTATGCCCGTCTCTTTCGCGCGCGGTCTATCTTATGAGCGTGAAGGGGACAGTTATTGTTTTTGGTTTTCTACTGTTTATAAATACAGCGTGATGTTAGCGCGTTAGTCACGTGTGATCGGTGCGCGGCGCGTGTGTTTATTTACCTATTTAGAGGTTAGAATAAAATGTCTTCGGAAAGAATTGGTTCCGGAAAAACTCTGAAGGGACAATCTCGTGAAATCGTGTACAATGTTTTTAACTATTTCATGCATCACAATAAAAACAGTGATGGTGGATATCTTCCAATGAAAACTTTGTACGATTTGACGTCGGAGGCGACTGGTGTTTCTCAGAGAAGTGTTCAACGAATTGTTTGTGAAGTACGCAATCAAGTAACAGCGGCTGTGAAAGCTGATGCAACATCTCAACCATCTACCTCAAAAGAAGGAGAACCGCAAGCACCGAAAAGATTGGCGCATCAAGTTACTTTCAGAACACCGGGTAAAAAGCGACCAAGGTTAGCAAAAAAATCTACAGTAGATAGTTTTGATCAAGAAGTCATAAGGCGAACTATCTATAACTTCCATCTGGTTCAGCATACATTTCCCACATTGAAAAAATTATTAGAAGTGTTGAAAGAAAGTATCAACTTTGAGGGTGGTGTTTCTTCACTAAGGAAGATCGTTCGGAGGCTAGGTTTCAGATGGAGAAAGACACAAAATAATAAAAAAATACTCATTGAAAAAAGTCACATCAGACTCAAAAGAACATTATATCTTTCGAAACTGCAAGAATATAGATCACAAGGCCGACCTGTAATATATACGGATGAAACTTATATACACAGCTCGCATACATTGCCACGAGCATGGGCCGACGAAACGAGCAAAGGTTGTAAAGTACCTATTTCCAAAGGCGATATGCTAGTGATAGTTCATGCCTGCTCGGAACATGGATTCGTTCCAAGAGCTTTGCTTATCTATCCAGCAAAAAAGCAAACGGGAGATTATCACAGTAATATGAATGCTGGTAACTATCAGAAATGGATTACAGAAAAACTTCTTCCAAATTTACCGCCTCAGTCAGTTTTAGTAGTCGATAATGCATCGTATCACAACGTCGTATCGGATCGAGTGCCCACCTCGAATTCAAAAAAAAGTGACATGTTAGCTTGGTTGGATAAATATAACATATCATACCCAGAAATAAACACAAAACCTATAATATATGATATTATTAAAAGAAATAAGCCAAGCCATGTACAATTTGTACTTGATAAAATACTCGAAGATCACGGACACAGTGTATTACGCCTACCACCCTACCACCCAGAACTGAATCCCATAGAGTTACTGTGGGGTATTATTAAAGGGAAAGTTGCATCACAAAATGTTAAGTTTAACTTGACAACTGTGGAGGAATTGTTTAGAAAAGAAGCCGATTCTATTACTATGGATATGTTTAGTGACATTTGGAGAAAGACGCGAGTACATGAGGAACGATATACACCTATAAATTTTAATTACCATAAAAAATGGAATGCCAAATTTAAGAAAGCATCAATATTATAAATATGCGAAGAATTTTTTTTTTTTTAGTTATAATAGTAAAGTTATTCAGTTTTTAAAATTGCGGAAAATATCGCCAAATTTACAGACACAATACATTGTATTCAATGAACTTCCGTCAATGAAAACGTATCACCCCATCTCAAGTGAAAATGAACTTACTGTACATGGCAATAAGGTAGAATATATGCTAGCAAGCCGCCCCACTCCCGCTCAAGAACCAAAAAGCACCGATAGGTAAATACTCAATTAATAAATCAAACTTATCTTTCATACTTTATTGGGCGTAGAACCGACAAAATTACGTTTAGAGAGGTATTAAGTTAACAAAATAACATACAAAATTTTTTTAACCAAAATGCAAATAGGTCATTAAATTATTCACGAGTAATTTTGGCGTATTAACATAGTTAGAATTAGCATATGTAAAAAGATTATTGTTATGTACATTACCTGTTCACATTAAAGTCACTGTCTTACAAATATTTCATTAATTGTTCAAAGTGTCCTCCTCCATTTTCAACACACACACTAGCCCGTTTTAACAAATTTCCTTTTAAAGAAATTAATACGTTTCTTTGCATTTTCACTTCATTAAAAGCGTCTATTATTCGCTGTTTTAGCACTTCAATAGTGTCAGGTTCACTTACATACACTCTACGCTTTATTTCACTCCATAGGAAAAAGTCTAAAGGTGTAAGGTCTGGTGAGCGCGCGGGCCACGGCACCGGGCCGCCGCGGCCGATCCATCGGTCACCGAACTCTTCGGTGAGGTACTCTCTCACAGCACGATGGTAATGTGGAGGTGCACCGTCTTGTTGAAACCACAACCCTCTCAAGTTCGCCAGTGGAATGTCATCCAACATAGTCGAAACCATCGTGCGGAGTAGATTTAAATAGGTTTCGCCCGTGAGTCGGCTCTCAATAAAATATGGACCGATGATTTCATCGTTCAATATGCCGGCCCAAACGTTTACACTAAACCTATGTTGAAACGAATGCTCTCGCGTGAGCATAGGATTCCTGTATGACCACCAATGTTCATTATGATGGTTAAACAATCCTATTCTGGTGAAAAGGCACTCGTCGGAGAAAAGCACGTTGGCGTTTGGATTACTTATTACCCAACGACAAAAAGTAATCCTCGGCTCTCGGTCAACGGTCGTAAGTTCTTGAACTTTACGATAATGGTACGGATGCATACCAGCCGAGTTTATTATCTTCCAAGCCGAATATTGATTAATACCAAATCGTCGAGCAGCATCATGGGTGCTTCTTCGTGGATCTTCCTCAAAGTACGTCACCACGTCGTCATACAAGTTCTGAGAGATCGGTGGTCTCCCTCTTCCTTGCGCGTGCGATGGCACGTAAAATGAGCCATGGTCTAGGAGCCGTTGATAAGCACTTAACACTGTACTGTAGTTTGGCTGTCGAGCATTCGGGTACAGCTCTCGGTACATCCGTAAAGCCGCCGACACGTTTTCACCGCTCAAAAAATAAGCACGAACCATCATGACATATTCACGAGATGTAAACTGATAAGCCATGATTTTATTATGTACTTAACGAGTGTAACTGATCGATCACAAAAGCGTATGCGCACAGGCCGACTGACGAGTGGTAACTAAGTAATTAGGTCAAGGTCAAAGAAATGGTTATGTTCCCGGCATTTACGTCATCAAATCACGTGACATGCGCAGTAGCAAGTTTAGGTACATTATTTACTACTGCGCATGTCACGTGATTTCAAAATGCCGGGATTATACACGTGCAGAGTGGTGCGGGTTAGGGATATTCGATATAAACTCGGCGTCAAAAAAATCGCACCTTATAAAAATCTTATTCAAAAATTCCTAAACCTTATATAGAGGATAGTGTTAGGTATCATTAGAAAGGTAACAAAAAGGAGCATCAAACAACAATTAAGTGCAATCTTTTTTTTAATTAAAATTATACAAAAAGCATAAAAATTTGAAAAATAATAAAAAATCTTAATTAAGTCCTAATTAATAATCGATAATTTACAAAAAAAATGTACAAAAAGTGTCTTAAAATTAACTCAAAATCTAGTGTTACCCCCCCTTGCCCTGATGACGGCTTCCATACGGTCCCTCATAGACCTCACCAACTTCAGGAGCTCTTCTTGAGGGATAAGACCCCATTCTTCAATCACCGCGGTTTGGAGTTCCTCTAGAGTCGAAGGAGCCGGATCCCGAGATCGAACCTTACGTTTAAGATGGTCCCAGAGGTGCTCTATCGGATTCAGATCAGGACTTCTCGCTGGCCACTGCATCACAGGAATTTGGGACCTCCGCAGGAAGTCGTTCACGATGGCTGCAGTGTGTGCGCGAGCGTTGTCGTGCATTAATGTGAACCCCTCGCCAAAAGATTCGGCAAAAGGGACCACATGCACATCCAGGATCTCTGTGATATAGCGGCGCGCAGTCAGCGACCCTTGTCCGCGAGCACCTCCGGTCCGGGAGACGCAGACCAGGTCGGTTTTGCCGGCAGCCGACATACCGCCCCAGAACATGCAGGATCCGCCTCCATATTCCACCGTCTCCTGGATGCAGGCTTGAGCGAAACGTTCACCCTGCCTCCGGTATACTCTTCTTCGTCGGTCGTTGCAGAAAAGACACACTCGTGTCTCGTCTGAGAAGAGAACAGCTCCCCACTGCTCAATGGTCCAATCGACGTGGTCGCGAGCAAACTGCAAGCGGGCTCGTCGGTGCGCTGCAGTCAATTTTGGACCTGTAGCAGCTCTGCGGGCTGCTATGTTCTTCTCCTTCAGTCTTCTTCTAACCGTGGATACACTCACGGTGCGTCTGCGAACTGCCTGGAGCTCCTGTTGCAGCTGAACAGCGTTTGAGAAGCGATTTCTCAAAGAGTACGACACAACGAACCGGTCGTCTCTTTCCGAAGTGCAGCGACGTCTACCGGACCCATGTCGCCGGATATAGCCACCGGTCTCTAAAAAGCGCTGGTAGACTCTACGAACCGAAAAACGGCTCAGATTCAGTTGCCGGGCGACATCACACTGCCGCACCCCTGCTTGCAGTAGTGCAACCACTTGAGCGGCCTCATCAGCTGTAGTGTCCATTTTCCAGATGTTCTTTCTTCAGTAAAATCAGTGCGTGTGTCCCCTTCAACGGTTTAATAGCGAATGACCCACATTGAACCCGTGTTGACCTCTTTATACCCACAAAGTTAGCGCAACTCGCGACTCTCCCGAGCAGCAAAATTTCCTTAGAATTTTTGTGACCCTTTATTTGTTGCTTTAGGTTTTATTTGATAATGAAAAATAATGTTTTTTTATTAAGTTAATTAAGTAACCTTTTAAATAAAATTATAATTAATACGACTGCATGTGCATATCCAGAGTTAATGCCATTTGAACGTGATTTTCTTAGAGGTGCGATTTTTTTGACGCCGAGTGTACATCGATGCTTTGAAAACATCGATGTTTACAATGCGATGCATCGAATCGATCCAATGTTTTGAAATGCTTTCGATATACTCGATGTATCGATGTTTTTTGCATTCACACATGCAATATTTCTATAAGATATAAAATACGTGTGTAAAAAAAAACTACGCCTCTGAGCCCTCAGATGGGATACGAACCCACGACCTTTCGCTATCCGGGTGACTGCTCTGACCGCTGAGCTACCGAGACGCTGGCAAACGTGTCGAATTTTACAAATGTATAATTATGTTTTTATTTAATTTTTTGCATTCACAATGCAATATTTCTATAAGACATAAAAAACGTGTGTAAAAAACAACCACGCCTCCGAGCCCTCAGATGGGATTCGAACCCACGACCTTTCGCAATCCGGGCGACTGCTCTGACCGCTGAGCTACCGAGACGCTGGCAAACGTGTCGAATTTTACAAACGTATTCCAACTTCTACTATGAGCTAGTATCGTTCCACCAATGTTGAACGCTAACTACCTTCAACATTGAAAGTAATATTTTTACAAATATTAAACAATCAATTAAGATGGAACCAGCTATAATTATGTTTTTATTTAATTTTTTGCATTCACAATGCAATATTTCTATAAGACATAAAATACGTGTGTAAAAAACAACCACGCCTCCGAGCCCTCAGATGGGATTCGAACCCACGACCTTTCGCAATCCGGGCGACTGCTCTGACCGCTGAGCTACCGAGACGCTGGCAAACGTGTCGAATTTTACAAACGTATTCCAACTTCTACTATGCGCTAGTATCGTTCCACCAATGTTGAACGCTAACTACCTTCAACATTGAAAGTAATATTTTTACAAATATTAAACAATCAATTAAGATGGAACCAGCTATAATTATGTTTTTATTTAATTTTTTGCATTCACAATGCAATATTTCTATAAGACATAAAATACGTGTGTAAAAAACAACCACGCCTCCGAGCCCTCAGATGGGATTCGAACCCACGACCTTTCGCAATCCGGGCGACTGCTCTGACCGCTGAGCTACCGAGACGCTGGCAAACGTGTCGAATTTTACAAACGTATTCCAACATCTACTATGAGCTAGTATCGTTCCACCAATGTTGAACGCTAACTACCTTCAACATTGAAAGTAATATTTTTACAAATATTAAACAATCAATTAAGATGGAACCAGCTATAATTATGTTTTTATTTAATTTTTTGCATTCACAATGCAATATTTCTATAAGACATAAATTCAAATCCCATCTGAGGGCTTGGAGGCGTAGTTGTTGTTTACACACGTATTTTTTATCTTACCAATGAATTTTATAAAAACTCAAGTTTAACCACTAAAATTCTGCCTAATATTTTTTTCCCTATTTGTTTAATTAAAAAAGAAAAGTTGATGATTCAATAGTGGACTGGCATGAGATACAGGCTGGTGACAATCGGACAGCGAAATCTTAGTAATAGGGTTCCATTTTTCCACTTGTCAGTCCGTTACCGCGCCTTACCCCTCTCAACAGTCCCAGTACAGTGCGAATTATGAAAACGATGTCGGATTCTTAGATAAAAATGCCTATTTCTCGCTTAATAATTAAGCCAGGACCAATCAAAAAATACTACCATAAAGCTGATTAATACAGAATCCACCACAGAATATTAAGATCTGTGTATCTTTAGGACGGTTCCGTCCAATATCAACTCCAGACGCTGGAGTCGAAGGCGAAGAAACTCATCGGCAATAACGAACTTTTTAATAATAAGCTGAAAGGCCTTGAACATTGACGGAAGTTAGCTAGCCTATCCGTTTTTTATAGGATACATTTCCGAGGTTGTGCAGCAGAATTGCACAGCCTTGTTCCGCCGTCCCCATTTTTTCATCGGACAACCAGACTTACGAATTGGCTTTATTTGTTTGATATACCAAAGAGTCGCACTAAGATTTTTGGTTCCAATTTTGTAATACGTACCGCTAAAGAGCGGAACTCTTTGCCTGAAAAATACAATTTAGGATCTTCAAGTCACTAGTGAATAGGTTTCTTCTAGGCAAGCGCGTTACATCCTAGATCGCATCGTCACTTACCATCAGGCGTGATGGCGGTCAAGCGCTTTCCTATTCACGATAAATAAAAACTCAAAAATAAATCGTAATTTAAAGCCACACGGTAATTTGAATATGGTAGCAATTGCTACCAGGACTGATGAGGGATGTTGACTGGCAATTACTACCGTGGCTTGACAAGTAGTTATACCCTTTGGGTATGGAACCCTAAAAAAGTACTCGATGCGTACAAAATATCGCTGTTTACACCTGATACATCGAAAGACATCGATGTACAGTTCTGATTTATCGAATCGAGAAAAACATCGATGTTTTTCCAAAACGGACACCCCTAGTGCGGGGGAAGGGAGCAGCGGGGGAGGGGCGCAGCGGGGAAGGGCGCGGCGGCGGGGGTTTTATGTTTGGGTCATTGCGCACCGATACATACCTATGTGTAAGTTACGTATTCAATAAGATAGTAAAGTCGTAGTAAATATTTGAGATAGACCATTTTTTAAGTTTTTTAAGGATAAATTAGTTCATGTTTTTTTTTGCGCTTAAACCTAGGTCTATAGTATCAGTAGTCGATACTGATAACGCAGTTTAATTTTTTATGGTAATTATATTTTAATCGTGTATTGAACTGGAACCAAAAGTGGATAATTTCACTGACTCATTTATAATAACAGTAGGAAATTCCGACGGCGAAACATCAAGTTCTTCGAGCGATGACAGTTTGAGTGGGGTAGAAGATTTAATTTACGATTCTGATTAAAAGCAATAATGTAATAATCATAATATAAACAAGTAACACGAATATTTGTATTAATTTATTTACAACCCACCCATTTTACTAAAAAACGAACTCTAATTTACCTACATTTATGAATCAAAATCATTTATTTTTAAACATACTGTATAGTGAAATTGCATAAGTGTGAGTACTGTGAACGTGCCAGCTTTAGTTAACTGACCTGTATTCCTCTAAGCTGATGTCTATATCTGGAAAAACTACAAAATCCAAACGATCAATAAGTCTATTTATCTCCCCTCTCCAAAATTATATACAACATTTACATTCTGACTTCACCAAAATCACACGGAGAAAGAGAAGTACCACTAGGTTAGGTAAATCCTTCACCCAACCTATTTCAGACCTGCAGCGATCATATATAAGAGCAGAAGTCCAGCATGACTTTGCACAGTTATCATCTTGGTTAAATGGACAATTCCAATCATTATATAAAACTATCTGTGAATCAAAACTGAGAAACTGGTGGGCAGATACACTTAGTGAACAACCTCCTAGTCAAATGATTAAGTATCTCTCCGGTGATCCTCACTGAATCCTGATCTCAGATACAAATAACAAAAATTATGTCTGTACACCGCTCATCCCTCCAACCGATACTATATTCAAACTTTTGTTCCCTCCTATTTGGAAATCAGGGATGTTGTTGACTCATGACACTTACAATAATTCGTGGTTGTTACACCCTCATACAGGAATTTTAAGTTCTTCCTCTTTTGCATCCAATAGAAATCAACCCTCTGACTCTTTTATGATACCTTTCAAAACTGGATGCTCCTTAGATATACTGCAGATGTTATCCCATTGCCCTGAGGGATTTTTACCTTCAGATAGCAAATTAACTGAGTTTCTTCACGACACCGGGCCTATGTATAAAGTCAATGAACTAGCGGATATGTTGCAGGGTGAAAGAAAAACAATTTATCAATCCCCTGGGATTGTCTCTGTTACTCATGACACAATTTTTGATTCTGGTTATATAGGGGACAAGCTCTGGAAATGGTTTGAACCTTTTACTCGTGTTTGGTCTCTGTTGTCACCAAATATTTGGTCTGCTATCTATAGTGTCCTGATATTAGTGGTCTGTGTAAAAATCTTTATTATCATATCCCACTGGCTACACAAAAGACATATTAAGCGACTAGAGGAAAAAATTGAAGCAAGTAAGTTTAAAGCCTTGAAGGCTCAAGAGGTCAAATATCAAAGTATAGGGAATTCCACTCTTGAATAATTACTCTGAAAATAATCACAAATTAGACATCTTAACTTCCGTTACAAAGATTAAGAAAAAAAAAAAAAAAAAAAAAAAAAAATACTTGTGGTTGCAACTTCGGACACCTCCGAATATGGAAACGAATATTCTCCATTATTTTGTCAGCTATGGCCGCCAAATTATCTAATTTTTGGTCCTGGCTGACAGTCAATACCGCCCGGACGTTGCCTGGGAGGCGTTGTAACCACAAATTATGAAGGGTGGTTTCGGCGACGTTCGCATTCCGTGCTAACTCCGACATCTTGCGTAACAGTTGTGATGGTTTTTGGTCTCCTAGTTCCATCTCGCTGATCAGTTTTTGAAATTGCCGTTCTGCGGACTCTTCGTATAATGACAACAATCTTTGCTTTAAGGTGTTGTATTTTTGCTCGGCTGGTGGATTTAATAATAGATCACCCACTTGCTGAATGGCGTCTCGTCCTAACTTGGATATAACTAGGTGAAATTTGCAGTCATCCCCTTGTTTCTGTGGCAACATAACAGATTCAAATTGCGCAAACCATAAACGAGGCATCTCGATCCAGAAATCGGGTATCCTTGTAGTTACACTAATGCTTGATACGTCGGGCGTGGTGCTTGCATTCATCAAATTTGATGTTGTTGATGTTTGAGGAAAAACACTTTGTTGTCCTGTATAAGGTGCTTGCTGCTGATTATTTTGATAGGGGGAGCCACCCTGAACCATTGGTGGATCTGGTAAGATTGGCATGATTAATTGTATAAAAAAAAAAAATATATGAGAATAACTTTTTTTTTTTTTTTTGATAATGGCGCCTCTTGAAATTCCAACCGGTGAGACCCGCTGGTGGGAGGCCGATTGGAATGTGCGATTGTAAATTTTAAATACCTACTATAATCACAATATTTCACCAAGGTTCACAAAACTACGCGCGTCCGTACAAAAAAATAATTAAATACGTAAAATAAATCACGTCGGGGTCACCAATGTTAGGGAACGGTTATCTAGTTATATTCTATGTTAGGTATTAGCAAATGATAATCACGAATGCCATTAATATTCTGATTATTTTATAAATTTAATAACTTACATCAACTACCTATCACGTGTTATACCATGTGCATTACTTATTTGCAATACAATATTTAGGTTGAATGACCTATTCAACTTACGGCCACCACACATCCAATCACTCCAGGAAATTCAGCAATTTCATAAAAAGCTTGCTTGACTTTGTTCACATCATATTCCGTAGTAGGGAACTTTACAAAGTCTTTCATTTTTCTAGCGAATAAGGTTGACACTTTCGCGACAATTCTAGATACAGACTGTTGACAGATATCCATGACATCTCCTTCTGGTTTCTGTAAAAATAAAACATAGGTAGGTACAAAACAAGTAGACAATTTTAAATCACATTTTACAATAAAGAAATTGATTATAACATAAAACTACCTGAAAACTCCCAGTAGCGAAGTATCGCAATGTCAACAGTAACATTATTTCAGGAGCAAACGGCAGGCCTCTCTTGTTATGATTCTTCAAATCAGGTTCCAACATTGGTAATAACTTATTTTTTACTGCATTAGGCGTAAACCTATACCTAGCATGAAATTCACGTACGGAATATTTTGTGAAAGGATCGCAATAGTCACGTAAATACCGTCTCGGACCCGTTTCTCTAATCCTTCTTACATAATTCACAAATTCTACAAAGTCTTCTAGGTCAGACATGACTAATTTTTAATATTCTCTGCTCAACTTATATAACACTGTAGGTATTGATATATTAACAAAACATAACCTTACTTTCGAACGTCAAACTCTCCATTAGAAGGTTAAGTAAGGGTTTAGCTGTCATTAAAGTTAATTGTCATTAAGCATCACTAACGAAGCATTAACTGTCTCTGAGAGTGAATTTTTAGTTAAGGGACGCTAAGTAATCATTAAAATGACTCTGAGTGCGGCAGTTAGACTTAGGGCCGATTTCACCATTTGCAATAGAAACCGAGTTTAAGAAAACGCGTTTAAGATTAATCGAGATTAGAAGATAATTTAAATCTTAGTTTACGTCGCACCGATTTCACCGGCCATAATTAATCTCGTTTCCATAATCGCAGTGTAAACTCAGTGTTTCCAGCTCTGAAAAATATTTAACTTTGACATAGAATTAATGAATGAATGACATATCGAATTGTGTCTGAAGTGTTGCAATTAAAGAAATTGCTCCTCATGATGTTGGAAAATAAAATATGAGTAATACGTTGAAATAACGATAATATTATTCAATTAAATGGTATAATTGTATTGGGTACTACAAAATAAGAAGATAATTTGATCCCAAATTATAAAACGATTATTTAACACGTTAAACGCCAAAGCGAAAGTGTCTAATTTTTTAAAAAACTTTTTTTGTGGTTTTCGTTCTATTATATTACAATTCGTACCCAAAAAAAATTTGACACGGATCTGACGATAAATTGTACGTTTTTTTAAATAAAAAACCGTTGAGGTCACCGGTGCCCCCCGTGGCGCTACGGACTAGACACATGCGTTTCTGTTACCAGAGCGCCACGCCGGTCATCCTGCCGCCCACCTCGTCTCACCAGTAGTGCGCTAGCGCTTGCGCGGAAGTTTGCCTCTGCCGTTCATTTGAGTTAAACCAGTTTATATATGTTCAAATTACATTAATTTGACTTTGTGTTACAAGAAAAATAGTTTAGTGACTAATGAATACATTGGACAGTTCAGATTTTCGGGAAATAAACATGGAAATTGACGATTTTGTGTTTACGATCGAGGACTTAAATACTATTGATTTACTTGAAACTAATCATCAAAGAGAGTCCCTTGTTTATTCTGATAACCAAAATCGTGGTTCAGATCACTTACGAGCACTGTCGGATTCTGATTCTGATGATTTTCACATGCCTCAAA
Organism: Calamotropha paludella; assembly: GCA_927399485.1. NCBI lineage: Eukaryota > Metazoa > Arthropoda > Insecta > Lepidoptera > Crambidae > Calamotropha > Calamotropha paludella. The sequence continues at coordinate 5,621,520 of OV656822.1, forward strand.
AACGAAGACGACTGATCATTCGGAGTGACAGTGAGAGTGAAGCTGATTCTATTCAAGATTTACTAGCGAACATCACGACTGCAGATCGCACTTCTACAAAATGGTCACGACCGAAACGACAACAACCTACTATTATACCATTTACAGAGGATACAGGATTGAAAAAACAATATGCTGATTTATTGAAAAACGAAGGTCCAGGTGCTTTTTATAGTCTTTTAGTTCCCGACGAAGTTTTTCAGCTAATTGCAGAAGAGACTAACTTATTCGCCGAGCAATGTATGGAATCAAGAAATGAGAAACCGTCATCGAGATCTCATGCCTGGAAACCGACAGACAAATATGAAATCAAACGATTTCTGGGTCTTATTATTTACATGGGTCTTGTTAGACTTCCCAATGTATCTAGTTATTGGAGCAAAGATAAAATTTTGGGACAGAACTTTCCACCAACTGTTATGAGCCGAAATAGGTTTGAAATACTTCTGCAGTATCTGCATTTTACAAACAATCAAACTGCAGATACCACAGATCGCATATTTAAGATAAGACCAATTATAGATATGATTAACGATACCTTCCAAAAATATTACTCCCCTAAGGAAGACGTTTGTGTCAATGAAAGCCAGGTACCATACAGAGGGCGCATTATATTTCGCCAGTACAATAAAAGTAAGCGGCACAAATACGGTTTGAAGCTTTTCAAACTTTGTACTGTTCCAGGGTACACATGCAAATTGGCTTTATATAGTGGCAAAAACATAGAGACTGTCAATACTACACCCACAAATGTAGTAATGTCACTTTGTACCCAAATATTGAACAAAGGGCACACATTATCAACGGATAACTGGTACACCAGCTTGAACTTAGCCTATAATTTGCTGGAAAATAATACACACTTGGTGGGAACAATCAGAAAGTCAAGAAAGGGTTTACCTAAAAGTGTAATAGAGGCTAAACTAGAAAAAGGAGACTCCATAGCGATGGAAAATGAAGATGGCATAACCGTAATGAAATGGAAGGACAAACGTGATGTCTATATGTTATCTACTAAGCACTCAAATAAGCTGTCTAAAATCGTCAAGAGGGGTAAAGAAATCATAAAACCAAAGATGATTTTGGACTATAACAAGTCCAAAGGATCGGTTGACCTAAGCGATCAAATGGGTGCATATTCTTCGCCTTTACGAAAGACCGTAAAATGGTACAGAAAACTAGGTATCGAGCTTCTGTTGAATACTGCTATTGTGAATGCATGGATAATGTACACTGAAACTAAAAACACTAAGATGCCCATTGTTGAATTCAGAAAGTCGCTAGTGAATTATCTAACCAGTTCATTTGAACCCCGACAAAATGAACAAAGAGTATTGATTCCACCAAGGCCCAAAAGACTGAAGCATGAGCTGAAAACAAGACCCGGTAAAGTCAGAGATACAAGACGATTTTGCGTACAATGTTATAAAGAGGTAACGCAACAGTTTGGGCGAAAATTAGCTAAAAACAAAGCGAAGAAAGTCAACACTTATTGCGCTCAGTGTGATGATGAACCACACATGTGCTTACCCTGTTTCAATAAACAACATCGTTATGTGTAATTTTCTTACTTTCAAGACTAAATTATTTACTCATAAACGTTGATCCGCTGAAACACTTTCTTTGAAAAAATACTACCGAATACAACGATTCTTAGAAACCTGGGTTTTTTTTTGCAATTCTGTAAATAAATAATGTTTAAAATAAGATCTTTTTCATCCTACATCCTATTATATAACATTTCCTCAAATTTGTAGAGCACTATACAATTAATTATGAGATTTAATATATCTGCCTAAACATTTTTTCTTGTCTGCTAAAATTACCTTAGCAGATGTGTCCCACTGCAAAGGATTACTCTTGAGGGCCGCGCCGGTCACTTACAAATGTGTATCGCACGCTAAATGTGGCCGGCGGCGTGAAAAAGCATTTTGAATATGAGTCATCCACGAGGTCACCGATGCCCCCCATGGCGCAGTAGACCTGACCAGACGAGGTCACCGGTGACCCCCATGGCATTTAACGTGTTAATGTAGTTTATTTAAATTGTCAAAACAAATCATGGGGAAAATATTGAAGTTGATAAATCTTTACTAGTCTCTGTTATTCTTCTGATTTTCCATAACCTGTGTCGTTACGTCAAACCGCCATTGCTTTGTTTGTGTTGATGAAAAGTGCTTGCGTCGATTCATTTCCGCCTCTTTAAAATCCACAAATACTGTGATATTCTATCCGTGTCCTATCCCTTTTGTTAATTTGCGTTGACGAGAAGTGTTTGCGTTGATTAAATTCCGCCACTTCAAATCCGCAAGTAACGGATTTTCCGCTATGTCAAAAAGGAAGAGGAACCCGGCCTTTGCTGCCAGTGAGAAATTTACTCTCATTGAGCTGGTGGAAAGGCATTTCGATGTTGTCGAGCCGAAGAAGACCGACAGCATTAGCATAAGGACGAAGAATTGAGAGTGGCAAAAAATTGCCAACGAGGTTAACGCCATATCCAGCATTCACCCGAGAGACTGGAGTGTGTTAAAGAACTGCTGGGAGAATTTAAAAAAGAAGGCAAAACAAGTCCTAACCCAAAGAAATCAACACTTTTTGGGAACAGGTAACTACTGATTTTATATCTATTTTTCTTGTGAATTATGAACAGGAAAAGACAGTTATATAATTGTTAAAATAATTTATTTACAGGAGGTGGTCCACCAAAAAAGTTCAATGAAGATCCAGCAATTGAAAAAGTGCTGGAACTTATTCAAGCAAGAGTGACTGGGTTCACAAATTGTTATGACTCGTATGGCACTCTTGTGTTAGGTGAGCATTTTTTATTTCATGGAAATACCCATGTATTTAATAAATGTTGGACACAATCGCATACATTGTTCCAATACCAAACTTTAGTAGCTTGAGCACTAGCTAGTGTTATGGAAATTGGAAACAACAGGCATTACCTCAATCACCCAGACCCAAGAAAATGTTGATATTTTTTATATTTACCTGACCAGGAATTGAACCCGGGACCCCCAGGGACAGGGGCAGTACCTTTAAAGCCGGTGCATATACCACTCAGTCACAGAGGTAACTGTAAATTTTGTACAGTAAAATAAACCACCTTTTTTATTTTTAGCCTCAGGTAGCAATACCCAAAGTCAGCACGGAGAGGGTACTAGTAGTGGAGTAATAGCTTCTGGTTCTGGAACTACAGTACCCTTGCAACAAGAAGGGAATCCGAATGGTATGTTTTATTATGCTATATTTTAAAATCATTGGCAATTATTTTATGAGAATCCACATTAATTTATATAAATTTTTTTTTAGATGCTAATATAAGAGATTCGGAAGATCAGGTTGTCGAACTGGAAATTGTGAGTATTAACATAATTTGTTTATAATAATTAAAATATCAGAGTTTATTCATTAATTTCTCATACTTAAAATTTTAATCTTTTTGTTGTGCAGGATTGGTCTCAGTATACTCCCCAAATGCTGAGAAGGGCCATAACTCCAGCCTTGGCTAGACCACGAAGCCCATTTCACGAGCAGCTAGTGGATATCCAGCGGAAAGTGGTGGCTGACTCGCAGCTACTAGAGGCTGATGTACAGCTGCCAGTGGCCGATCCACAGTTGCCGGAGGCTGATCCACAGCAGCTGGCAGTCGCTGAAGCACAGCCAACAGATACTCCATCAAGGTAAGCAAGAATCTACTTGATTTTGTTCACATACTTATCTATAGTATTTCAGCAATAGGAAACGTTGTAAAAATTCTGTATCCCATACTAGCAAATAATAGCAGTCAGCAATAAAATGGCATTGATCTTCCATTAGTTATGATTGTGACACTTACAATGGTTTAGATCTTATGATTGACCAAACAAAAGTTTATAAAAGTAGTAGTGGTTCCATAGTTAAGCTCATGAGAGTACATAATAATAAGACTAGCTGCTACTTAAAACTATGTCCATATTCATTTGTATATTTTGTGAATATCAAGAGAACGAAGATTATTCCATCATAATTACTTTGCAGTAAAGACCCTATTTGGTTGACTTGTGCCTGTGGCCAAAGACTTCATCGAAAGCAAAACCCTTAGGGGGCAAATGAGCTAGTCTATAAACAACCTTATTATATATATTGCAGGGTTCGTACTACTCGTGTGGCAGCAGCAGCTGCGAGTGCTGCTACTACTAGTCGCAGGCGCCCCGAATCAACACGGGAAAAGGATGCCCGTTCCCTGACAAGGGAAAGAATTAATACACTTTTGAAATGCAATACACAAGCCGAAGAAGAGCATAAAATAAACATGAGTATTCTTAAAACTAAAGAAGCCACGGAACGGGAGATTTTAGAGCGAGAGAAACTAATAACGCTCCAGGAAAAAGTCAAATTAGAAATGCTGGAGATACAATTAAAGAAATTAAAAGAATAATTAATTTTCACAACATTGTTTTATTATTTTTCCTTATTGTACACAAAAATCCATTCATCTAAATTTCATTTCACTGATATATAATAATATTTTAGTTTTGTAAGTAGAAATTATATTGAACTAGCTGACCCGGCAAACATTGTTTTGCCATAAAAAATTATAGTGGAGCCGGTGAACTTCATTTTTTTTAAATTTCTTTTATACAAACCTTGTCCTGATAATAACAAACAACAAAAAAATAATTCTTCAATTTGGTGTAGTCATTCTAAAGTTATGCGCTTACATACATTTCGGTGACTGATTTTTATTTATATAGATTTATTTTGAAAATGTATCAATTTCAATATCATTTTTGAACAATTACATGAATATAATTATTAGATTGTCAGGTTATATTTCCATTTCCAATTTGATTCAATGAACTATTATTTATCTTGGTAATCTGAAAGTATAAAAAAAGCAATATTGTAATACACATTTTAAAAGTATATGCTATATAAATATATACTACATGCTTCAAAGAACCTGTCTTATTGGTCTATTGATTTCAATGTATTGAATGTACTGCACTGAAACCATAAGTTAACAAACAAATCAGAAAATATCTCCATGATAAGTAGTTGTGTTAGTTTCCATTTGCAGATTTACATAAAACAATAAAATTTGTCGTCAACTTACTGAGCAAAATAGTTATTTATAAATTCATAGCGCCTTCTATGACTGGGGTTGGTTCTTTGTGCTCTTCCTGTGTCAATTTTTCCATTATTAATATTGCCTTGTGCTAATATAGTATCCCAAGAAGCTGGATTGATCACTTGGTTATGATTAGGTGGCATACATTCACCTCCTCTTCTAGCAATATTATGTAATACAGCTGTGGCAATGATTATTGGAAATGAATTTTGTACTGAAACCCCTAAACCAATAGCCATGGCAGGGAAACTTCTTTTCCAGACTCCAAACAATCTTTCTACACAATTTCTTGTCCGTATTTGAGATTCATTGTACAAGTTTTCAGCCACAGTACTGCATTGATCTAATGGAGTCATCATATAACTGTTACATGCATAGCCTGCATCTCCAACAAGAACAGCACTTCCATAATGACCTTGTTCAAACATTGCTCTTCTATAACAGTTATTAAAAATATATGGGTCATGTGTCCCCCCTGGCCAACGAGCATCAATATCAGTAAATTCCAATTTTGCATTACAGATGGCTTGAACATTGAGTGAAAAGTAGTTTTTTCTGTTACGAAAAATCTCTGGATTTTCTCCACCTAAAAATATTTTAATAACATATTTTTAATTAATGTATTTTGGCACACTTTATTGAAATATAGGTTTAAATTAAACGAACCTGTTGATTTTATAAACTTAACATGAGTGCAGTCTATGGCACCTATGACATATGGAAATCTAGCTCTCTTAAAAAGGCTTGTTGGGTTTGGTGGATCTCATACTGTATCTCGGGAAAATATAATTGCCGTGGTCTGAGTGAAGCAATAGCAGCACTAACTTTGTGCACAATTCTATGCGCAGTAGAAGTGCTAAAACCACACAAATCTGCAGCAGTAATTTGATAGCACCCAGTAGCATAGAAACGAAGAGCACATAACAACTGGTTAATGGGAGACACGCTGTTATTTCTAAAACAAAATAATCATTGATTAGGTAAATCATATGGGTAGGTATTAGGTAATACAAATAATGTTAAAGTACAGCGGATCTAAAAAGGCCGCATTGCGCAATTCTTATTAGATTCTTATTATGATTCAAATTAAAAATCACAAAATGGTAACATGGACAACAATTCACAATGTGAATCTGATACAATTCGTGCATGTCAATTCATTCGTTTGACAGTTTTCTATGAGAATTCGTAAAATGGATCACAATAAAGGAATTGCTTAGGATATGGGATATTTCAATTAGCAGAATCATAAGAAGTTACTCAAGAGCAACATCTTACAATTCTTTTGAAAGTACCGTCGTTTGGGGTGACTTTGTGCCGAGCAGGTGAAAATGTGCAATGGACCCTTTGGATAAATCTTCAATACATTTTCTGTTTCATTGGGATTGATGACACTTTTTTATACATTCATTCAATTCTACATTAGTTATGGTCTTTTCGCAATTTTTCTTAATACTCTATGGCAACACTAAATGTCATTCAGTACGACGTTTGTGTAGAGGTCATAGGTTAAGTCTTCTTAATTGTGTGTAAACTTTATTTTGTGCAACAAAAACTGTAGAAGTTGTCGCTATCAAGGTAGGTTAGCCTAATACTACAATATATTATTATCTTAATGCAATAATAGCAATCCATAATCTCTTAATTCAGATGTAATAATTTCATAGGTTGTAATAAATCATAACTACGCAGGTGAAAATGTGCCATCACCAAAGTAACAGTATTGCCAGATCTTTTTGCTCAAATATTCTATAAAATCAAAAAATGTCCTGTTTTAGAGTTGCCATAATGCCACGGGATTATAAGAGGCTTCTCGGGAGTAGATCGTATAAAAATTATACCGAAGAAACTCTCCAAATAATTTTAGAAAAGATTAAATCTAAGCGTATTTCAGTGTGAGCTGCAGCTGAAAAGTATGGGATACACAGAAACACATTGTCATCCAAATTGAAGGGCAAGGCACCACTGAAACCTGGAGGACAACCAGTGTTCAGTGAAATAGAAGAACTTAGCTTCATATCACATATAACTGCAATGTCTTCTTTTGGATTTCCAATTACACCAATGGAATTGCGTGTAATAGCAAAAACATATTTAGATAAACAGGGGCGGAAAGTAAAGGCTTTTTCACACAATTATCCTGGAAAAGAGTGGGTACATTCATTTTTGAAACGTCTTAAATCCCGCCTGTCCCACAGAGTGGCTAGAAATATCACGCATGGTCGCGCAGAGATCAACGAAGAAGTTGTGAACGACTTTTTCGACAACTTTGAAAAAGAAACTGAGAACATTCTAGATACCAATATTTGGAACTACGATGAAACCTGTTTAGTAGACGATCCTGGTGCTGTAAAAGTTTTGGTGAAACGAGGAACCAAATACCCCGAGATAATAAAAAATTCTTCAAAGGCTGCAACGTCAATAATGGTATGTGGTAGCGCTGCCGGTGAACTAGCACCTGCCTATGTAGTCTACAAAGCTGAGAATATGTGGGCGACCTGGACAGAAAACGGGTCTCCGGACGCAAGGTATAATCGCTCAAAATCCGGGTGGTTCGATGCCCGGTGCTTTAAAGACTGGTTTATGTTTACTATGCTACCACTTCTCAAAAAACAGACTGGTAGGAAGGTTTTAATTGGGGATAACCTCAGCTCACATATTAACCCACTAGTTATCGCTGAATGTGAAGCTAATAACATAATATTTTGTTGCCTTCCCCCAAACGCAACACACTTACTCCAACCGCTGGACGTAGCGTATTTTCGTCCAATGCAAATTGCTTGGAGGCAGACGTTAAATCAGTGGAAGAATAACACCCGCAATAGCCGAAGCTCATGTGTCCCGTAGGACCAATTCCCAGGGCTTTTGAATGAAATGCTCCAAAAAATGAGTGCAAATTCCGCCCAGAACCTTAGATCCGGTTTTCAAAAGTGTGGTTTGTTTCCTCATAATCGCGATAAAGTGTTGCAAAGATTGCCGAACCAACAAATAGAAGAAAATGTAACGGTTCGTGAATTATTAAGCGAAAGCTTTTTAGAGAATCTACGAGCTACGAGGATGCAAGTGACTACGACAAGACCATATCGAAGAAGAAGAAAAGTCAATGTTCCAGCTGGAAGAGGCATAACAGGTGCAGATTTAGAGATGGAAACAATAAATCCTGCTTCCCGTTCAGTGCACTCTGATTCTGAGCATTCTGAGTTAGAATTGGACGCAACAACAACACCAGGAAATAGAGAGTTTGTAGAGCCCGAGCACTCTGACTCTGATCAATCTGTATCTATCGTTTTAAGAAACGCTGAAGCGGCAAGTTTAGCGTCAGATATAGAGACAATAACTCAGTCTGTTCCCTCATCCTCCTGTCAGCCGAACGCAACCATTACAGAAAGCACCAATGACTCTCCGTCCGCACCAGCAGGAGTGAGTAATACAGATCCTCAACCTGGAACATCGACAACGTTTAGACGGAGTGATTCTCAAATTAATGCATCGATAACATCAAAAAGACTAAAGAAACGTCATTCTAGCTCATCAACGCCAAGTCTAATTAGGAAGCCTATCAAATCCCGCTCAAATAAAAATAAATTTCATGAAGATTCAGATGACAGCACTAGTGACTCGCATATGTCTCTTCAGGAAAGTGACTGCAGTTTAAATTGGTGTGAGTTAGAACATTCAGATAAAGAGAATGACGTGGAAAATAAAAGTACAGGGAAAGAGTCTCAAGAATATACGGTGGATTTGTCAAAACTAAAAGAAAAGAGTTATGTTCTTGTTGAATATGATGGCAACATTTACCCTGGAACAGTACTCAGAATATTAAATGACTCGGCCCTCATTTCGGCTATGCAAAAATCTGGTTATAATGTATGGAAATGGCCAAAAATGCTGATATCATTTGGTATCATCATTCTAAAATCATACGGACCATTGAGGAAAAAAGAGGCCTTTTCATGATTCCCGAATTAACAAAATAGTATATGTGAATATATTTCTTTTGCTTTGATTGCTTGATAGAGAAAAATGTATTTTTTATTTAGTTCCACATGAGGCACATTTAGCAGTGACCTACCTAGATTTGGTCATATATCTAGAGGTAAAATAGACGGAAGCAGTTTTTGTCTTTGTTGAAACAAAGTTCGACTCTGCATTTTTCACACACAACAAACGACTTTCCTAGATTCTTGCATTGCTGGCGCTTATGTCCCCACATAGGAAAGTGCTCGACTCCATCACACCTGACGTCACCAGTAGGAAGAATCGCTACATTGGCTCTCTTTCTTTTTGTCTCTATCAGATCATTACTTGCAGAAGACGGCCGGCCTTTTCTCTTGATGAACCACACATACAAAGACTCTTTGCCACTTCTAGCTTGAAGTCTTTCAACATCAGCTTTTTGTTGAATCTCCCCAGCTCTTCGGTATAGCAACCTACTATTTATAGTGATTATGTCTAGGAAATGGTAAAACAGTCTCAAATACCACTTTTTTGTCCTCATCTTTATTTTGTACTTTCCCAGCAGCAAGCAGGTCAACTCCACCCATATGCTGATTGTAGTTGCGTACAATTTGAGGGCAGTCAATATCTATATATTTCTTTTGTTTTTTACATTTTTTTTTTCATTTCAAAACATCACGGGTTTGTTGTCATACCACATTACTGTGACGATATCTGTGCCATTTACATTGCAAAACCGCTAGTCGATAAACTAACTTTTGCCGCGTGAAAGTAAACTACTTTTTTAAAATGTCTAAAGGTTAATGTGTTGTCCTTTCTATGAAAGATAAATATAACGGCACTTCATCATCATCACCGAACGGGTCCATCGTATGTGGGCGTACGGGCAGGTAATTCGCTAAAATAAACGCGGAATATAATTCTCCGATACCTATTTAATCAAATCAACTCAATTTACACTAACTATAATCACTGATTGGTATGATTAGAACAGATTAAATTGGTAATCGACAATGTCGGCGATCCGTCGGTGACGTGCGGCCTCCGTCGCGTCTAACCCAAAAGTGAGCAACAAGATGGCAGCCCGTTTGACGTTCCGCCAGAGTGACAGCTGTCACTCTCATTCACAAACTGTCTTGATCAATGGCGGCGCCACTGTAGCGCCGTCACGGCCATACTGACAATCGCCCGTCCTCGGGCGTCTAGGGACTTCTGTAACAGAAAATCACACGAACTTGATAAACACCGCTCGTTCATCCTGAGCATTTACAGCATTACATCACCCACCAAGAATTGTCTGACGAAAACAGCTAACTTTCTCTGTGTGAATGCGAACCAGTTAGTTCGACCAGTAGACAGTATTTGGACCGCACAAAATCTCCAAAGCCGTACTCGATGATTCACTACTGGACCGGACAAGTATGTCCCTCCGACCAGCCCAACAGTCTTCCAATCCTGGACCGGACACATGCGTCCCTTCGACCAGCCCAGAGGGCGCTGGACCGGACAAAACCGTCCCTACGACCAGTTTCACAACTTTCCAATCCTGGACCGGACAAATGCGTCCCTTCGACCAGCCTAGAGGGCGTGGACCGGACAACACCGTCCCTACGACCAGCTTCACAACTTTCCAATCCTGGACCGGACAAATGCGTCCCTTCGACCAGCCTAGACGGCGTGGACCGGACAACACCGTCCCTACGACCAGCTTCACAACCTTCCAATCCTGGACCGGACAAATGCGTCCCTTCGACCAGCCTAGAGGGCGTGGACCGGACAACACCGTCCCTACGACCAGCTTCACAACTTTCCAATCCTGGACCGGACAAATGCGTCCCTTCTACCAGCCTAGAGGGCGTGGACCGGACAACACCGTCCCTATGACCAGCTTCACAACCTTCCAATCCTGGACCGGACAAATGCGTCCCTTGAATCCTCTACTCAACCTGGCTTGATTTCGCTCCGAACTTCCAATGAACACAAAATTCCCCTTTGAAAAAGGCCCAACCATCGGGCGCCCCAAGCCAAAACGCATCGATTCAGCACTTGCAGCCTCTTCTATATTCCTCAAGCTTCGTTCCGGAACTTTCAAGGTCCGCTTGATCCTCACTGCGATAACAGGGGGACACCCTGGCCAAACCTAAAGATAATGATCTTCTTCCGAACACAAGCTCGGCTGGAGCACACTTTGTTACAGCGGATCCCGCACTACCCAGTGCCAAGTGGACCCTACCCAGTTCACCGCGCCATGCCTCACTCGGGTTATTTTCTACAATGGTAAGCAAGGCCTTCAGGGCCTCCACAACTCGCTTTACCCGACCACCCGCTCTGCCAGAGCCTGCGGCAATGAAATGAAGATCGACACTGCCATCAGCGCAGAAGCCCCTAAATTCAGAGCAGGGATAGCACCCACCCCGATCCGCAACAACACGCCTTGGGGCACCAAACAGGCAAACAGCCCTCCCAAGAGCAGTCACGGCACTGGAGGCACGCAGTGAGGTAGCACGCTCGTGCAAAATACACCTTGCAAATCCGTTAATGATCAGGAAGCAATACTCCCCTTGGTCACTCCCTCCACTCAATCCCCCTGCGATATCGACACGAAGAGCACGCTATGGCACAGACACTCCGGGCACCGGGCGAAGGCGGACAGGTTGGGTTCCAGAGGGCCCTCCCGAGGCCCTGCACACGATACAAGAATCCACAAACCACCCCACTCGCCCAGCCACATCGGGGAACCAACACAGTTCATATATCTTATCGAGGGTTCCACCACTCCCCAAGAGCCGAACCTCCGAGTGCACATGGTTGATAAGCGTCCACATTAAAGAGCGAGGTACTATGGGGAGCTAGGATGCCACCCCATTTCCACCAATCCCTCCGCAGAGGACTCCCCCTCGCACGTCACACGTCCCAGCAACAGTCCCCGGCAGCCCGCAATTTAGACATTTCTTAATGAGATCCTTGATCCCGTCATCTCGCCTTCGCTCCACCGAAAGCCACCCCTCGCGAAGCTCGACAAAATTAACATCCTTAGAGTCACCTCCATCGGGATAAGACTTCCGGGCGCCCAGTTCCTGAGGTAGCGGACTCCGCGAGAGACAATCGGCGCGCTCCACCACTCGACCCTCTCGGAAAACAATGTCGAAGTCGCACAACTGCAACACAGCCCACCAGCGGCGGACTCGGGGGGTCAGACCACACCCCGATCTTGATGCCTTAAGGGAACCACGGTCTGTGCAAACTGTAAACCCACGGCCACACAAATAATGGCAAAAATGCTCCACCGCGCGAAGGACGACGAGCAACGTTGGCAGTTGCCAACGTTTTAAGCTCGCACGAGCGACACCAGGACTCGGCCCCAGCCGCACGGCGACTAAAGTAAGCTACGACGTGCGGCAGGGAGCTACTTCTCTGGATTAGAACCGCCCCAAAGCCCTCGGAGCCAGCGCCGCAATGAAGCTCCACCGGCAATTTCGGCTTGAAAATTGTCAATACAGGCTCTAACGCCAGAATTCTAATAATGGTTGACTAACCTTCCCATGCGACCCAGTCCACCGAATGCAACCCTAAAACCTGCAAGCGGATATAATACCCCCGTGAAACCAGGTACAAATCCTCGGAAATATGAAGCCAGACCAAGAAACTGTCGCACCCGAGCCGCAGCCTGAGGAGGCGGAGCTACGGCTAGCGCCTCGATCCCGGGAGAATCCGGTCCGACCTCACCTGCCTCAATTGCATACCCCAAACAATGCACCTTACGCCTCACAAATTCACACTTTTGCAATTCAAAAGAAAAACCTGCCTGAGAAAGAGTCCCAAGAACTTCCCCCAGCCGTCCCAACCCCTCCTCAACGTTAGAATAATAGCAGAGATACAAACAATTAGTTTTTGCTCGAGACTTTTCAGAGCACCACTAATGCATCCTTGATAAACAGACGGCGCATTGCGCAAACCGAAGGGCATAATGAGGTACTCATACCGCCCCTCAGGCGTCACAAAGGCTGTCTTTTCAATTGAATCTGGATGGACTAAAATTTGGTGGAATCCAGATGCCATGTCTAAAGGTGAGAAGTAATGAGCGCCTGACAGCTGATCTACCTGTTCGTCGATCAGTGGCAGAGGATAGTATTCGGCGCGGGTATTCGAGTTGAGCTCCCGATAATCAACACACATACAATCCATATTGTCTTCTTTCTTAACCAGCAAGATTGGACTGGCGAACGGCGAGGAGCTCTCTCGAATAACACCGGCGCCCAACAACTCCTGAACCTTCTCTCTAACGATCTCCTTTTCGGCAGGTGCTAACCTATACGGTATCCTTTGTACAAGCTTATTGGGTTGTACAGGTGGTTGTACAGGGTCTACCAAATTGATAATCATTTGCCCCGTTTTTACTCTTTGGATAGGGAGACCGCTTATTAAAATATCTGCATATTTATTAAGGATCCGTAAAAGTGCAAGCCTATGTTCCTCCGTTAGATCAGTATCGACTCCCATATCATCGCAGAATGAAGGCTGTTTTTCGCAGATATCTACCATTTTAGAACTAGTTTTATTTAAACCACTATCATCGATCGACACGCGTCCACCATTCTCTACGATGGTCTCTGCCTATTAAGAAAGGGTCGGAAATGCAATCATCTGGGACAACATGGAATAAAAGCGTGGTCGAAAAATCACCTATTTTGACTGTACTAGAAATCAGATTTGCACTGTAGTCCTCCCTTACCTATCCCCTTTAAATAGGCAAGATCAGAACATTTAGTACCCGGAAAGTTCAAAGACGTACTCAATCTCATCAAAGAGCAATCTGAACCACTATCAAAAAGAAAAGGAACTCTCTCACCCGATGATTTCACCAGTATCCCTCGATGTATCCCGTTCACAAACATTGACTTCTTTCGCCATCGCGCCTCCAATCTTCCGGTCCGGGCACGTCGTCGCAATATGGCCCGGTTTTCCACACATACGTAACAGGTCACATTGGCATTCATCTCTGACGTTCGTACTGATGGACCGATTCTGCCTGCACACCAGAATCCTCACGGCGTCGACGACAGTATGCTTGTCTATGACCTGGCACTTTTAGCGAGGTGGTAAGAGCCATTGACAACGCAACACCTCCTAATTGTTAGTTCTTAATGATCAATTCGGAGACGCGACACCATCCCTCAACATCGGCGTCGAGGTCATCCGGATTAAAATGTATTAACTGCACTACACTTGCACTTGAAGAACTCGGTTGCTGAGCAGCCAGCAAACGAGAAAGTAAAGTTTCCATGTTGCTTAACAAACTTCTAGCATTATCTGTATCCGTTTGCCTTTTTTTCATCACTCGAGTGCCCTCGCGATCCCACTTCTGATAACGGCACTTCATCATCATCACCGAACGGGTCCATCGTATGTGGGCGTACGGGCAGGTAATTCGCTAAAATAAACGCGGAATATAATTCTCCGATAGCTATTTAATCATATCAACTCAATTTACACTAACTAAAGGGTCCGCCAATAGGGACGCTCGATCTTTGACAGCTCATGGCGGCCATGTTGTTTGTGGTAGAGTTGTCAAACCTAGTTGTTATTATTCAGTGTATCTTCACAAATCACCATGAACCAATTCAGCCGCGAGCAACATGTGCAAATCGTTAAAAGTTATTACGAAAATCATTCATCGGTTCGAGCAACGTTCCGCGCGCTCCGCGAATTTTACGGTGCAATTGGTCGTCCTGCTGAGTCGACTATCCGTCGTTTGATAAAGAAATTCGAGTCAACCGGTTCGGTGAACAATCAGCCAACACCGACGCGTCGTCGAAACGTCCGATCTGCCCAGAATGTCGCCGCTGTGCGCGATAGTGTGCGTGAAAATCCGCGACAGTCAATTTCACGTCGCGCACAGGAACTCCGCCTTTCGGAATCATCACTTCGCCGAATCTTGCATCTGGATTTGGGCATGCATCCGTACAAGATCCAGCTGACACAAGAGCTCAAAATAAACGACCATAGACAGCGCCGTATCTTCGCTGATTGGGCTTTAGAGCAGTTGGAAGTCGACCCCGATTTTGGTCGCAAAATCATCTTCAGCGATGAGGCACATTTTTGGTTAAATGGGAATGTCAACAAGCAGAATTGCCGTTATTGGGCCGAGAACAATCCACAGGAGGTCCACCAGGTCGTAATGCACCCAGCAAAGGTAACTGTTTGGTGTGGATTTTGGGCCGGAGGCATCATCGGGCCGTATTTCTTCGAGAACGATGATGGTGTGGCCATCACGGTAAACGGCGAACTATACAGATCCATGATAACGAACTTTTTCTGGCATGAAATCGGCAATATGGATGTCGAGGATATGTGGTTTCAGCAGGACGGCGCTACGAGCCACACAGCGCGCGCCACAATGGATCTTCTGCACGAGCGCTTGGGAGAAATGGTTATCTCGCGCGGAGGCGACATCAACTGGCCACCGAGATCGTGCGATTTAACCCCACTAGACTATTTCTTGTGGGGTTTTCTTAAATCGCAGGTCTACGCAAACCAACCACAAAACACTGATGACCTCAAAGTCAACATACGCCACGCCATCGATGAAATACAGCCCGATTTGTGCGCCAGAGTCATTGAAAATTGGACTTCTCGTATGCGCGCCACCCAGCGAAGCCGAGGTGGCCATTTGAACGATGTTATTTTCCATACATAATGCCTTCGAATACTCTTTCAAACAAAAAATAAATTTCATTTATACCTCTCACACAACTTGCTTTATTTCATTTTAAAGATCGAGCGCGCTTATTGGCGGACCCTTTATAATCACTGATTGGTATGATTAGAACAGATTAAATTGGTAATCGACAATGCCGGCGATCCGTCGGTGACGTGCGGCCTCCGTCGCGTCTAACCCAAAAGTGAGCAACAAGATGGCAGCCCGTTTGACGTTCCGCCAGAGTGACAGCTGTCACTCTCATTCACAAACTGTCTTGATCAATGGCGGCGCCACTGTAGCGCCGTCAAATACGAGATTAATAAACGGTTACAGGAAGGCGAATCTGCAACCAAGTTATCCAATGAATACCAAGTTGGTAAGTCTACCAAAAAGACAAGTTTTACTACAAGATTGTCTGCACTTTTTGTATTTCATTAAAGATATAAATGTAAAATGTAATACGGTTTTCATTTACAGTACGTAAATATGTATGGCTGAATGAATATACAATAGGTAGTTCGATTATCCGAAAATACCGGTTTTCCGAACACCCACGTCCCCCAATTAGTAATCGACGCTCTACTGTAATTAATTTAAACCCTTAAAAATTTAATAGAAAGCAAATTCCAATAAATGTTATAGAGTTAGCCTAGTCTAATTTTACTGAGCGTTTGTGCTAAAAAAGGACGGAAGCGTTTAGAACTTTTGTTAAATAACATCTCCTTTTTTCGTTAGAGCCCTCCAGCATTTAAATGTGAACAAATCTTTTGTTTCTCGTACCATTGCTCATTACCGAGATACTGGCAGTGTTGCATCGCGTTCAAAAAGTGGACGAATAAAAACGGTAACAACACGAGAAATGATCCGAAAAGTGAAGGCCAGAATTGATCGAAATCCACGCCGCAGTGGTAGAAAAATTTCTCGTGAGCTAAACATATCGCGAGAACGGATGCAACACATATTGAAAAATGAGCTTGGACTAAAGCCATTGAAGTTCCAAAAAGTGCAAGAGTTCACCGATGCACAAAAAAAAGTTAGACTGGAAAGAGCCAAGGAGTTGTTTCGCTTGCACATAAGTGGCCAGTTACCGAATTTGGTTTTCTCCGATGAGAAGCCATTCCAAATTGAGCAGTTTGTGAACAAACAAAATGATCGGGTTTACTTGCCAAAGAGGTCAACTGAAAATTTACACCTTCGATTGGTCACCAAAACTCAAGCGCCGCCAATGGTAATGGTGTGGGCCGCCGTAACGGCCGATGGTCGCTCCCCGCTCGTATTCATTGACCGTGGGGTCAAAATAAATACCGAATATTATCGGGAAAATGTCTTAAAGGCAGTATTGAAGCCCTGGGCAGACAAACATTTCGGCCGCAGACCATGGACATTCCAACAGGACTCAGCACCATCGCACTCAGCACGCGTCGACCAAGAATGGCTTAAAAAGGAGGTTCATTTCCACCACACATTGGCCACCACAATCTGCGGATCTCAATCCGTTGGACTGTTGCGCCTGGAGCATTTAAGAGAGTAGGGTTCGCACTAAAAAATACCAAAGTGTCGATCATCTCAAGACGGCGCTTCGCCGGGAATGGGCCAAAATACCGCAGAGTCACTTTCGTGCAGCGTGTGATGGCTTTGTCGGTCGTTTGAAGGCCATAATTCGTACCAAAGGTGGCCATTTCGAACTAATCTAAACTGATTCTAAAATTTGATGTTATTTCCGACATTTTTTTGCTATTGAACAATAAAATTTAATAAAAATTGAAAAAATACAGCGCTTTACTTTGTTGCATTACAAATCAGCCACCCTGTACTATGGAGCATTTAGTTTCTCCATGTACCACCAAATATACGAAAAAACGTAAATCTGACCCAGATAATTGGAAGACAAATGTGGCGAAAAGAGCTCGGTAAGTTAAGCATAATCTAGTATCATTGAACTATTTTGATACTGGGCATTTTTTTTAGTTTACTATTTATTTTTAATAATTTTTTTTTTGTTGTAATTGCTTTGGATGCAATTATTAATATTTGAGATTTATAATATGATATTTGATACTTAGGAAAATTTGTTAATATCATAAAGAGGAAATGTTTGTAACCCTAAAATATATTCCTCTGTATTAGGTATACAGAAGAATTTTAGTGTATATTAGAAATATAATGTAGAACTTTTTTTTTCCATTTGGTTTATGCTTATATCTGCGGATTTAAGTTTATGAATTTAATGAATGTGTAGGGTGTCCTACACTAAAATGATATAATTGATAATAAACTGATATGATATGATAATAATTTGATTGATAGGAGGAAAGGTAAAAAATGATAACAACCTATTCCAACGAATGCGTAATTAGCACTGATTTATTGCACAAATTGCATTTCTTATAATACTTGAAAAATGCTTACTTAAACCTTAAAACTAGTACGATGACTCGTACATCTTGCCAATCGAGAAAAAAATAGAAATACAAAAAGATGCAACATAAAGTTAAGAAAATGTAAAAATGTAGGTCCATATAATGATAAATAAAAGTTAAAAATGTTGAACTATTCTAAATTGTTAATTATTATACCTATTACAAAAATAAATTATTATTCCATTATATAAAATAATTCCAATTTACGGGTGCATTCCCGGGGCGTCGTTTAGAACACGTCGCATACATTGTAAAATAATGTGATGAAGAAGGGGGATATCAACAGAGGACGTGTGTGCGTATGTGTGTGCTGGTTTCGGAGATGCTTCTCCAGTCCTCACTCCTGAGTGCCCTTTCCATCTGAAATAAACAAACATCGCAATTACAAAAAATATTAATATAAAAGCCATCGTCAGCAAACCGTAAATCATGACGTTGTGGCGTGTGTCATGACTTGATAAATGACTGATAGTCGCTTCTTTTAAACTATCATTCTGTTTTTCTATTTCATATTTGCATCGAAGTCCAGCTCTTCCACCTTTGCTTGCTATGAATGTATTCAACATTCTAACCAGATAACAATAGTATATTTATTTTTGAATGAAAAGGCTGCGTGTTCAGTTGACTTCTATAATCATGATGTAAGTGTAAAGGTGTCCCCTTTCACGGCGTTGTCTTGACTCATTGCTATGATGCACTACCACGTAGTCGTTGTGACGTCAAACTCGTCGAGAATGTGACGCGCACTTGACGACACTCCTCGCAACATGAGTAGAATGCAATTTGATCCACAAGTCGGTGCATTCATTCCATCGAAGTAACCTTGCGAAATGTTTGATTGTTAATTTTTCAACTTATAAATTCATTTGATTTGCGTGTCGGTAAATAACATTTCCGGCTTCAATTATAGAGGTCTAATTTTTTTTTATCAAGTTTTATAGATGTTGCTCGTTACTGTTTATCTTTTCAATATCGATTCTGTATTTCTCGGCGAACCTTTTGTTTAAAACGCCAAATTTTATTATAAGACAGACTATTATTGTAATGTTCAATTCGATTAAGTACATGTTCTAATTGTAATATGATACTCTGTTATTGTGGGCTCTTTTTACTGTAAACTTGTGTTATAAAGTTCATGAACGTAAACAACATAGTGATAAGGCTTGTGAATAAAACATTGTTTACGATGCCGATGCGATGGTTTGACGCCTGGGGTCTGAGATTCAGTTCCAGTCTGAGGTTTTATCGCGGTGTCTGTATGACGTCATTAGCAGGCAATACAATAAGTTTGTTCACTGGGCGCTTTATGATATTATTCCGCGTCTTTAGAGAGACAACTCTGACGTAACCGTCCTTGCCGGGGTGCAATTCTTGCACACGCCCCATTGCCCATTTTCCAGGCGCCATGTTATCTTCTTTGATAATGACTAAATCATCGATCTCCAGATTTTTTCTTGGCGTATTCCACTTCGATCTTGTCTGTAATTGCTGTAGATAGTCACGTGACCACATCTTCCAAAAACACTTATTCATACTCTGAATAAGGCGCCATCTAGTTGTTAAATTAATATTATCTGGATCACTCTGCGGTCTTGATAATAAGGAGTCGCCGACGAGAAAGTGACCAGGCGTAAGGACATCATCTTCAACGTTTTCACTTAATGAACACAGGGGGCGAGAGTTCAAACATGCTTCGATCTGACATAATAATGTCAACAATTCTTCATAAGTCAGCCGCTGCTCACCCAGAACTCGCTTGAGGTGGAACTTCATGCTCTTAACGGCTGCCTCCCACAGACCTCCTGCGTTAGGCCATGATGGCGCGTTGAAGTGCCATGTTATGTCCAAATCATTGATATTCCTTACAAAGTTGTCGTCTATAGTGTCTATTATCGCCTTATATTCCAATTTGAGCAGACGCGAAGCACCTACGAAGTTAGTGCCGTTGTCTGAGTATACATGCTGAGGCGTTCCTCGGCGTGCGCACATACGTTGAAACGCAGCCAAAAATGCAGCGGTGCTGAGGTCGGACACCAACTCAAGATGTACGGCCTTTGTTGCAAGGCATACGAAAACCGATACATAACCTTTCGTGGTTTTGATACCTCGACCCTTGTTGCTCTTGACATCGATGTGGCCCGTGAAGTCCACTCCAGTATTGGTGAAGGGCCGAGAGGGTGTTACTCTGGGTGGTGGGAGGTCCGCCATGATTGGTTGTCTTGTCTCTTGACTATATCGTCTACACTTAACGCACTGCCTTATTCGCTTCTTTACGGCACGAATACCACTAATTATCCAATACCTCTCGCGTAAGTATGATAAGGTCAGTTTAGGGCCTCCATGCGGAGTAAGTATATGTGCTTGATCTATTATTAATTCAGTAAATCTATGACGTGAAGGCACAATTGTAGGATGTTTCGCCTTATAATTTAAATTCGCGTTTTGTAACCTTCCGCCAACTCGAAGTATTCCAAATTTGTCAAGAAATGGTTTTAAATTTGATATTTTACTGCTTCTCTTCACTAGTTTGTTCTGTTGCAACTGATAAATCTCATCTCGATATTCTATCAGCTGAACATTTTTAATTATGGTATTTAGCGCAATTTCTAATTCTGCTGATGACAAATTTTTTGCGAAGGAATGTTGTTGTGAAACTGGAGCGTTGCTCAATCGAGTAATGAAACGTAAGACTCTTCCGACTATGTGTATTATTAGTGTCACCGAACTATGTCGTTTTAATAAATCATTTATAATATTATCATCTTGATATAAGACCGTATTTACACATAACCTTTTTATTTCTATAGTCGGCTCTATTACTTCGATTGGATTTATGTTATGACACTCGAATGAAGTTAACCATTTCGGACCCTCCCACCACAGTTTCTCCTGTAAGTTGGTGGTCAGGAGCCCTCTAGTGGCACAGTCAGCGGGGTTATCTTCGGAGCGGACATGACGCCAATTAGGGGCTGATATGATACTATTTATTTCTTGAACTCGATTTGCTACAAACTGTTTCCATCTTGTTATATCACCCTTAAGCCATCCAAGGACAACCATGGAGTCTGTCCAGGCACAGATCGGGATACCATCGACATCAATGGAAGCGCTAATTTTCTTGATAAGTTGTGATAAAAGTAAAGCTCCCATTAATTCTAATCGCGGTAGAGATAGCGATTTACTTTGTGGGGCCACCTTTGTTTTCGCGGCAATGAGTCTTGATGTGTATTCTCCTTTATCACATGTAATGACGTATACAGCGCAGGCATATGCTTTCTCAGACGCATCACAAAACCCATGAATCTGATAAGTATGTTTTGGACCTAGATAGCGAGCTATTTTGAAGTTTTCAATATTCTTGAGGTCTTCTCGAACAAGTTGCCATTCCTTATATATGTCAGTGGGCAATTCGTCATCCCACTTCAGCTCTAATAACCACGTTCTTTGAAACAATATTTTAGCCTTGATAGTTATAGGAGACAACCAACCTAAGGGGTCAAATATCTTCGATACGTCTGATAATAATTGTCTTTTGGTAGGACGACCCTGGCTCTCATGATAATCGATATTATTCTTGAAGGTGAAAGTGTCTGAAGATGGATTCCACCTCAAACCCAGTGTCTTCCTTGACTCGATATCTTTAAATTCAAATGGCGTGTCCAGCTGATTAACTGATAAATTTTTGATAATACTCGGTTCATTACTGGACCACTTCCGCAGATTCAAACCTGCGCCCTTTAATACGGAGATCAATTGTAGCTGGATTTCCTTTGTCCGCTCTATGGAGTCCTCGCCAGCTAACAGATCGTCTGTGTAGAAACAATTATCTATTGCAGCAGCAGCTACAGGATAATCCGCGGCGTTATCACGAGCTATCTGTCGTAAAGTTCTCATTGCTAGATAAGGAGCTGCTTTCGTTCCATACGTCACGGTTGTCAGTTGATATTCACGAAGGAGTTGGTGCGGTGAATCCCTCCAGACGATAGTTTGAAGATGTTGATCAGACTCTCTAACCTTGACCTGTCGAAACATTTTTTCGATATCGGCGGTAATTACATACTTATGTGTTCTCCACTTCAATATGAGCCCCTGAAGATCTTGTTGTAAATTAGGACCACATTCCATTAAATCATTCAGGCTGCGACCGGTGGAAGTTTTCGCCGACGCGTTAAAAACAACACGTAATGCAGTCGTACTGGAGTCTAATTTCAAAACACCGTGATGTGGTAGGTAACATGTGGGGTGTGACGTATTAGTCATAGCCAGTCGCATATGACCCATTTCTTGATATTCATGAATAAAATCTTGATACGCGATAGCTAACTGTTGATTTTTATTTTTTCTTTTTTCTAATTGAATAAATTGCGTAACGGCTTTTCCTCTCGATGCGCCTAAATGAAGTTCGTATCCCGGCTTCATTGGAAGAGCGACTTCATATCGTCCATCCTCCATACGTCTGGTTGTAGCCATGTAAAAGTTTTCGCAACTTTGTTCCTGTTCAGACATAGAGGGGGAGCGCTGAATAATTTCTTCAACCTCCCAAAATTTTGATATATCGCTTATTTGATTTGTCACCACAGCGCAGTTGAAAGTCTTGACGCTTCCTGATAATATCCAGCCAAGTTTGGTCTGTTGTGCTATTGGTGCTTGAGAAGGGCCCTTGATAAGGCCATTCATTATTATGTCTGAATAAACGCTTGCATCCAAAAGTAGGTCAATCGGTTTTGATATATTGTATTCAGGATCTGCGAGATTAATATTTTGTAAATGCGGCCAAATTCGTTTGTTAAATGAGGCGTTTGGTAGATTATTTATAACACGTGATATAACTAAAGCTTGTGTGTTAAAATGGTAATCACCATAAATTGATTCACATTCCAAATTAACCATCCCTTTGCTTTGTTTGGCTGAAACGCCTATTCCCGAAACTGATGCATAATATTTTTGTCTTTGAAGACCCAACAGCTGAGCGGCCCGCTCCGATATCAGTGATATTTGAGATCCCTGATCTAATAACGCCCTAAGTGTATGATACGTGTTGTCATTTGTCTTGATCTTTATTAATATTGTAGTAAGCAATATTTCTTCATCCTGAGCGGCCACATGATTCACGTTATGTTGCTTATCATTTTGCGTCTTAGGTACATTCGGGTCACTCGTCAACGTAGAGGTCGACGGACGACATACAGGTGAATAATTCTTCACTGCTGACGGCTGCAATTGCATAATATCTAGGTGAATAATTGAGTTATGTTCGTCGTTGCAATATTTACAGCGCCGCGTTGATATGCACGGTTTGTCATAATGCTTGTATAGGCAATTCTGACAGATGTTATATTTCGTAAGTGTTCTAATTTTAGCCTCCGATGATTGATTAAGGAACCTTTTACACTTGTACAAATCATGTTCCGCACTACATAGCGGACATTTTGGAATGAATGCAGGCACAGCTTGATAATTAGGTTTCTTCTGATGTCTGTCATGATAACTAGGTTTGATATATGATCCCCTTGTTGAGGTAAAGGGAGTTTATTTAGTGTGCGATAAATATTCTCTCTCCTTTTTGCTTATCGGTTCAAGGGCGGTAAACTTTCCCTCGAGAAAGCCCATGAGTTCATCAAAGGAAGGCAACTCTCTTGGTGATCGACGCGACTCCTTGTAGTCCGTTAAGGTATCTACATCTAACTTCTTGGCAATCAAATGTACAAGAAGGGGGTCCCAGGATGATGTATCGATCCCAAAATTATGAATCGCATGTATACACTCCATCGAAGTGTCATACAAACGCTTAAGTTCGTATGATGTCTGTTTATGTATGTTAGGTTGATTCAGGAATATTTCTATTTGATGAGTAAATAATGCTTGAGGATTATTATATCGATGAGTGAGGATGTCCCAGGCCGCTTCGTAATTCTCTGATGATATATTTAAATGTTGTATAAGGCGTTCTGCTTCACCCTTAACTTTGCCCTTGAGGTGCTGCATTTTTTGAGCCTTACTCAATGCAGAGTTGTTGTGAATAGTCTCCTTAAAGAGGTCAAAAAATGTAGGCCACTGTGAATACTTCCCCGTAAAGCAGGGAATTTCCACTTTAGGTGTAGATTGTTGGAGATGACTGGCCGAGTTCAGTTTTCGATTGAGTTGCTTTTTTATTTTCTCGTACTCGTTTTCGTACTCCATAAACTGTGCTTCGTACTGCTCATCCTCACCTTGAAGGTAATTGTCGATGTGAAGGTGTTGTTCGTCAATTGTACGCCAACGATATTGCAAATCTTTCAGCTGATCCTCTATCTCCCATTTTTCCTCCATGCTGTCAATATTGATACGTTTTAATATACGGGAAAAGGCTCTGAAATTCGTCCTTTGTTTGCTTAGTAGCTCCTCGATTGGTCCACATGGAACAGTGCCTCTTTCGACAGTTGATTTGCTCTCTGGAATAACGAAATGGGTTTCTTCCTTAGATACCTCTTTCGCAGACGTCGACGGAACTGGGTAGTTCGCTATCACTTTTCTTTCTGCTTCATAATACTTTTTCATCCTGATATAAATATTTTGCGCAAAGTATTCATGGGTCTTATCTTCATATGCAGATAAGCGCTGATTATTTAATTCAAACTCGTTCCAAAGGCTATCCATTGATGACAACCTTTTCTCGATATAATCTGCTGTTTTCCGTTCTTTCCCATCTTTTCCAAAATTTATACAAATCCTCTCAATAATTCCAACCAACTCAGCTTGCCTGGCGAGAATATCCTTCATCTTGATAAGAGCAATTAATTAGTCGATATGAAAATAAAATGATAATACTTTGTGATCCCTATGTAATATATGCACCGTCTCAATTTAACTGGTGAGACCCGCTTGTGGGAGGCCAGTCAAACCGATTTGCTATCACACAAGATCACTTAGTAGTAGTAAAAATTTTTAGGACCGGGGTGCGGAAGCAACCGGGTTTCCCAATTAATGATAACTTCGCAGAAATTCTGGCTGCTGTAGAGTCCACTTGTAGACGTAAACGAATGATAATGTCCACAGGCTGTTGATTTCCGTAATCACAGGATCAGTCACTATGTAACGGTATTACTGTCACACGCGATAAAGTCCCGCTTTACGAAGGCTCGAAGGACCATAAATGTAGGGTGTCCTACACTAAAATGATATAATTGATAATAAACTGATATGATATGATAAATGATAATAATTTGATTGATAGGAGGAAAGGTAAAAAATGATAACAACCTATTCCAACGAATGCGTAATTAGCACTGATTTATTGCACAAATTGCATTTCTTATAATACTTGAAAAATGCTTACTTAAACCTTAAAACTAGTACGATGACTCGTACAGAATGATTGCTACTATTTGATAACAAGTGCAAATTTATGGTCATTAGATACCCCCTAGATTCCAATATTGGGTGTCCTGTTTTATCAAAACTTCCTTTTAACATACTGAATTCAATGTTTCATTGACATACGGTGTTCTTTGATTTACTGCACAGATTTTCTTTGAAACCTTTTAGGAGGCTTCCTTTGAACTAAATCCAATCTAATATTATTGTTTCAGCTTTTCTCCTCATGACCTACCTACTAGACCTGAGTGTGGATATGACAAGGAAGCTTTTCAGTGCTGCAAGTTAACTATGGACGATATTTTTGCTTTTCATAGTGCATTTTATAAATATAAAGAAAAAGAAACACAAGATTCATGTCTGCTCAAGTATTGCACAGCAGTATCTACAAAAAGAATGAGACCGAAAAATGACAAACATACAGAAAAGCAATTCCAAACAAAATTAACTGTGTATAGTAAATCAAAGAAAGTTCGCATACCCGTGTGTCAAAAATCATTCCTTAATATTTTACACATAACGAAACATAGAGTACAATATGTTATGAGAAAGTTTTTCCAAACCGGAGAGCCGGTGAAAGAGGCCAGGAGGGCGACCATAAGTCACACTTATTTATTCGTAAAAAACAAGCAGTCATGAAGTTTATAAATTTATTTCAAGTTGACCGAGCTCACTATTGTCGTGGCAAATCCATAAAACATTACCTTTCTGCAGAACTTAGTATTAATAAAATGTGGAAGCAATATAATGCCCAATAAGCAGAAGATAGTTTAAAGGCGAAAAATGGGTTTTTCAGAAGAATTTTTAACATGAACTATTCGCTAGGATTCGGAAGTCCGAGAACAGACGTGTGTTCGACGTGCCTTCAACTAACTGAAAAAATCTAACAGAAGACCTAATGAAGCTTCAATCCCTCAGAGTTGAAAAGAGGGTGCATAGTCTAAAGGCAAAAGCTTTTTTTGACTTGGTGAATAAGAAACCGCCTGATTTGAAAACTCTGACATTCGATAGCCAAAAAAATATGCCGTTACCAAAAATCCCAGATCAAAGCACCTATTATTCGGGCCAGATTTATCTATATAATTGTACAATAGTGGAAGGTAGCTCGAAGTCTAAACTAACACAGAACAATGTTTTTGCGTATTGTTGGATGAAAAATTAGTTTCAGAAAGGCTCAAACGAAATATCGTCGGCAGTGTACCATAGATTGATTAACACTGACTTTACTGCAATTAAAACAGTAAGATTAATTGCGGACGGCTGTGGAGGCAAAAAAAAAACTCCATTATGTTGGCAATGTGTTCCACATGGTTAGCGGAATCTGCCCCAAGTAATGTGGAAAGCTCAGAACTTGTATTCCCCGTTATTGGGCATTCATTTATCCCACCGGACAGAGATTTTGCTCAAATCGAAAAACAAGTTCGAAAACGCGAGACACTAGTAAGACATGAGGAATATTTAGACATAATAAGCGAATGGAGTACAGTCATCAGAATGGGTATAGAATGTCAGGTGTATGATTTTAAAAATGCTATGCCATGTATTATAAAAGACGTCGGAAATTGGCACTTTCAGTTTAAAAAGTGTAAAAGATTTTGTATTATTAGGTCAAAACAAGTGGGAAATGTTATGGTTAAAGGGGATATAAATTATTGGATTAGTGATGGAGTATTTAAAAAAGTGACACGAAAAAATAAATTGGTCAAAGACATAAATTGTAATGTTATTTCTAACTGTCAAATAAAGTCAATTATTCACAAAGTTAAAGATGTGAAGAAGATGCTAAATACGCATTATGGTGACGAGTGGGAACAATTGGAGGTATTAAGTTTTTTTTAAACATTTTTCGACCAAAACGCTGAAGAATTGAAAAGATTACAAAAGATTAGGTATAAAAAGTTTATTTTATTTTCTTTTTATATTTTTACTCCAATGATTCTGGGATCAAGACTCTTTCATAGCACTGTACAGCGCGGCGCACGGCGCGCGCGGCTTTTCATTTGCCTCCTTGAACGGACAAGTCGCGGTCGTATTAGTAGAGGTCCTCATCATCGTCATTTAATATAGATAATGCCTCGTACAAAAACAAATCCAGTTCACAGGTACTTTGATTACCTTAATGATGAAAATAAGAGCCAGTGTACTATATGTCATGTTCAAATTAAAGTGAGTATTATATTAAAGTTTATTATTTAAAAGTACGCATTATTAGTAGTGAATCGATTCCGATAAGTTTTCCTGGAATCACATATATGACCTTACTAGATACATATCTATTATCTTCCTATCGCAATTCATTTCATTTGTATGAGACGTAGAAAAGAAATACGTAGAAATCTCAATATTACTTATTATCAAGATTTGTGTTATGCATCATATTGCAGGGAAAAGGTAGCACAGTTGCTTTCAAGCGTGCCACCTTTGCTCTACAAAAGTATAGGTAAGTACCTACTTATATGTTTTGTAGAAAATTCAAAATCTATGCGAGATTTTTATCAGTAATAGCGATCAAACGCATACCTACTAGTGACAGTTTGGTCATTGTATTGACTACCACCACGAACGAACACGCTCCTAATAAAACCATGTCAGTAGGTAGTAACTTTATTACAAAAAATTTACTTTCCGTGGTCCAAATGCTGCTATCATTTGAAATAATTATTTTAAGAAAAAAGGAGATGTTATTTAACAAAAGTTCTAAACGCTTCCGTCCTTTTTTAGCACAAACGCTCAGTAAAATTAGACTAGGCTAACTCTATAACATTTATTGGAATTTGCTTTCTATTAAATTTTTAAGGGTTTAAATTAATTACAGTAGAGCGTCGATTACTAATTGGGGGACGTGGGTGTTCGGAAAACCGGTATTTTCGGATAATCGAACTACCTATTGTATATTCATTCAGCCATACATTTTTACGTACTGTAAATGAAAACCGTATTACATTTTACATTTATATCTTTAATGAAATACAAAAAGTGCAGACAATCTTGTAGTAAAACTTGTCTTTTTGGTAGACTTACCAACTTGGTATTCATTGGATAACTTGGTTGCAGATTCGCCTTCCTGTAACCGTTTATTAATCTCGTATTTATCTTTCATAGAATGGATGAAGTGTGTGTATTCTATTATTATTATTCAGTATTCTATTATTCAGTATTCTATTATTCAGTATTAAACAGGCACTCGTGAAGTATAGTTGTGTTTAATTTCACTTCCCTGCATGGCGACCCTTGCCATGTACGGTTCGCGTACAAGACTATCTCATGTTTCGGCCAGTGCATACTAATTATGGAACTAATAGTTATTGATCGAGATTTTATTGAGCTGGTGGTGTGTTTCAAGCTAATAATACATTTTAAAAATGGGTTCCAAATCATCTAAACAAGAAGAGATCATCATAGCGCAGAACGGAGCTGGTAACTCGGCCTCAGCAACGCAAGATTTTGCAAATCATATAAGTGCCACGAACATACTTTTGGTGGTGATCATCACATTAATTGCTCTAGGAGGAGTCTACGGATTTTATAAAGTTTATAAAAAAAACCCATAAAAAGTGGATACGTAGAGAGATAACGCTTGGCGCGTTGCGGAGTTCTCTTCGTTGGCGGCGAAACGATCCAGACCCTATCATGGCAGCAACTTCAAAATTAGGTGAAGTGTAGTGAAAAATAAATGTGCGGTTTAAGGTGAAAGTGGCGAGTAAAGTGACGTGAATTGTTTTATTCCTACGTGTATCGTCAGGACTTGTTTACGTGCATTTGCTTAATATGTTTAAAACTATATTATAGGGACTTTAAGAAAATACTTATAAAAAAAAATATATATGTATAATCATTTTATTCGTAAAACAATAATCAACCTGCAATATTTAATCGCAATATGTAATGTGTTAATCTATTTTTAGAAGACATTCCTATGTCCATATATGAACGGTGTCCCCTACTATGTGTTCTGCGAGTTAAGAAACTGGGTATGTATTATATTTGTAACTATATAATTTGGAAGTAGCATGATTAATGAATTGATACACTGTCTGAATGATATAAAAGATGTAAGAAAATATTAAGTTAAGAAAGGAAAATCACGTTTTCTCGGAAATTGCATACAAAATAAATTATCCGAAGCAGAAATTATTTTTAATAAAAGTTCTGACATTGTTCAATTGCTATCTGATAAGAAAGAAATAAAAGCAGATGAATTAAAAACAATAAATTCTGTTTGGGGTAACATAAAAAGTGTTTATAACATTATTTTAGAATTGTGCAAATCGCCCATTGAAAGCAGTGATTCTGAGTATAGTGAACCTATTGACGAAATAAGAACAACCATGGAGTTCGATATTAAAACGGCGTGTAGTTTAATCTCTGTGATGGATAACAATGAAAGTAATATAAAAAGAATGATCGATTCTATTGAAATGTATTTGGAAATGCTATCTGACTCTGGAAAAAAAATGTTAATTAAATTTGTTTTGAAAAGTAGGCTTTCGGAGAATGCTAAATTACGATTATCTTCGGATTATGAATCTACAAGTGACCTTGTCAAAGATTTAAAAAAACATTTGCTTACAAAAAAGTCATTTACAGCTATTCAATCTCGATTGCAAAATATTACGCAGGGCTGGCGAACAATTGATCAGTATGGTAAAGAAGTAGAAAAACTTTTTTCCGATATGACTATTTCCCAAGCAGATGGTAACAGTGACAATTTTTCTATTTTAAAACCTTTAAATGAAAAGTTTGCTATTAAACGCTTTTCAGAGGGTTTGCGAGATTCCCGGTTGAGTACAATCATTGCTGCTCGCAACTATGAGAACCTTAACGAGGCTATACAAGCAGCAAAGGATGAGGAGTTAACAACTGCTTCAACATTAAAAGGTGAAGGCGTGATGCATTTCTCACGTCGAGGGACAGGAGGTAAGTTTAATCAACATAATTATAATCAAAGACAATTCGGTAACCGTTCCCGAGGACAACGAGGGTATCATCACCAACGGTCCAGCAATGATCATAACAACCCGGAGAGAGGTAATTATTTAAATAGTTCTTTTAGACGCGGTTTTCAGTTTTCAAACCGAGGTCGTGGCATGCGATTTTCACGAAATAATCGTTCGAGTTATTGTAATACCACTGATAGGGGTAATGGTAATCAACGTGTTTATTTTACCGAAAAAGTGACAACACAAAACAGTCAAAACGAATCTCGACCATTAGTGTCAAATTCTGATGAGCTAAACTTTTTTCGTTCCTAATCAATTTATTTTGAGTTTAAATGGAAAAACTAGATTTATATCATTATACGTCGGAAAGAAAAAGTATTTCTGGTTGATAGATACTGGTGCATCATTGTCTGTAATTAGAAGAGAAGCTATTCCAATAAACACGCCCATATTTAGAGACGACACAGTCATAAACGGTATTGCGGGTCAAATTCAATCGGCGGGATTTGTTTCGCTACAATTGACTCATCATGCAGAACCTACTAGAATTGATTTCGCTAGTAACTTATATGTTTTTGATAACGTGCCATTAAAGGCAGATGGAATTTTAGGTTTAGATTTTCTGTGCAAGTATGCATCAAATATCAACTTGGCTACAAATATTATTACGTTTTACTTACATGGAATGGAATGTTCTCTACCGATGTGTGACTCAATTGATTATTCGAATGAAGTTTTAATTTTACCAGCGCGAAGTGAATCAATACATTATTTATTTTTAGATTCAGATTTTAAAGGCGATGGTGTTATTTGTTCAAAACAATTAACTGAAAATGTTTTTATGGCGGGAAGTATTGTAAAAATTCACAATAACAGAGTGCCAGTAAAAAATTTAAATACTAGTGAACAAGATATTACTTTATCAATGTTTCAACCACAATTACATTCCCTCGATCAATACAATATTTGCAAATTCGATAATTGTTACAAAAATGCGGAAGGAGCTAAAGTTTTAATAGACACATTAAATTTAGATCATCTCAATTCAGAAGAAAAACAATATATTACGAATATATGTTCTAAATATGCAGATGTATTCTTTTTGCCAGGTGATAAACTTAGTACTACAAATATTTATGAATAGTCAATCACACTTAAACCCAATAACAGTCCAGTTTATGTCAAACAATATAGATTACCACATTCTTTAAAACAGGAAGTTAACAATCAAATTCAAAAAATGTTAGATAACGATATAATAGAAGAAGCCAAAAGTGAGTGGTCAAGCCCAATATTATTAGTACCAAAGAAATCAACTGATAATCAAAATAATAAATGGCGTTTAGTAGTAGATTACAGAAAACTAAATAATTGCATAATTAATGATAAATTTCCTTTACCGAATATTACGGACATTTTAGATTCTCTATCGGGTTCTATTTACTTTTCACATTTAGACTTAAATCAAAGCTATTATCAAATTTCATTAAATGAGGACAGTAGAAAGTATACAGCGTTCACAACAAGTACAGGACAATACCAAATGAAGAGATTACCGATGGGATTAAAGACAAGCCCTAGTTCTTTTAGTCGTGCGATGTCGGTAGCTATGTCTGGTTTAGCATTTGAAAAGTGTTTTATCTATTTAGATGATTTAATTGTGTTTGGAAGAAATATGACCCTACATAATAAAAATTTGATAGATATACTAGAAAGATTAAGAAAAGTTAACCTTAAATTAAATCCAGAAAAATGTCATTTTCTAAAGAAGGAGTTGTTGTATTTAGGTCACATAGTATCTTCAGACGGAGTTTTACCCGATCCATCTAAAATTCAAATTCTTCAGAATTATCCTGAACCAACTAATACAGATGAAGTAAAACGATTTATAGCTTTTTGCAATTACTATAGGAAATTTATAAAAAACTTTGCGGAAATTACATTTTGTTTAAATAAATTAACAAGGAAATATGAACAGTTTTTGTGGACTGAAGAATGTAGAACATCTTTTAATAAATTAAAACAAGCACTTACAACCCCACCAATATTACAGTTTCCAGATTTTTCACAAAATAATGAATTTGTCATACAGACTGATGCTTCAGGCACAGCTGTTGGTGCAGTTTTATGTAACAAAGATATGAGACCTATAGCATATGCTAGTAGACCACTTAATAAAGCCGAAAGAAATTATCCTACTATTCAGAAAGAATTGGTAGCTATCGTATGGTCAATCAAATATTTCAGGCCTTACGTCTATGGTCGTAAATTTACAATAATGACTGACCATAAACCATTAATTTATTTATTTTCACTAAAAGATCCGTCAAGTAGACTTTTGAAATTTAGATTAGCCTTAGAAGAATATGATTTTAAACTCTTATATATACCAGGGAAAACTAACTGCGTAGCTGACGCATTATCTCGTATCTGCGTAACATCAGACTCGTTGAAAGAGATGAATAAAGAAATAATCGCGGTTATGACAAGAAATCAAAAGAGAAATTTGGATAGACAAGTACAATCACATTGTATTTCTGATAAACCCATAAGCCCAAGGCCTGATCAACCAAGGGTAGTGGAGTTATTAAAAATGCCTAGTGATTTCGTTGAGTTAAGTTTTGTTGACAATGACAAGTTAGAGAAGTTAAAACGAAGTAATGATATATGTGTAGAAGAAGAGTGCTTTATATTAAATAAAAGAAAGACTATAGTGTACATAAACCTCAACTTTAGGGCACAATTTACGCGAGTCGAATTTGTGACTAAGTTAGAGAAGTTTTGTAAAGAATATAAAATAAATGAACTATGCATAGTAAAATGTAATAAAAATGAATCATTCATTAAAGATATATTAAAAGAGATAAAAAATATTAAGGATTGGACCGGTCCACGAATATGTGTATTAAGAGGTGTTAGGAGAATTAATAATGACGAAGAGAAACAGTACATTCTTAATGATTTTCATCTATTACCTACCAGTGGTCATGCTGGAGTACATAGGATGACAAATAATATAAAAAGGAAATTTTATTGGCCAGGATTAGACAACGATGTTAAAGTTTTTGTAAGTAAGTGCACTACTTGTCAAAAAATGAAACATTGTAGGTATGTCAAAGAACCTATGCAGATAACAACAACAGCATTACATGCATTTCAAAAAATATTTTTAGATGTTGTTGGTCCCTTGGATAGAGATTTGGAAGGATATTGTTATATACTTACAATTCAGTGTTAGCTTACCAAGTTCGTCGAGGCTTATCCAATTAGGAACAAAGAAACTATAACCATAGCTAAGGAACTAGTTAATAATTTTATTTTAAGATTTGGCGTGCCAGATACTATTGCGACTGATCGTGGTACAGAATTTGTATCTTCAACAATGGAACAGGTATGTAAACTTTTAGAAATAGAAAAACTTACGTCAACTGCTTATCATCATCAATCTATCGGTGCGTTAGAAAATTCTCACAAAAATTTGGGTGCATTTTTACGAATACAATGTAACGGTCAGAAAGAAACTTGGAGTCAATGGCTTCCATTTTGGTGTTATAATTTTAATAATACTGTACACACAGAGACTAAATATACGCCTTTTGAATTAGTGTTTGGTAGGCCTAGTAATATACCGTGTAGAATTAGTCAAAATGTTGAACCTTTATATAATCCAGAAAATTATTCATTAGAGTTAAAGTATAGGTTACAAGTAGCCCAACAGGACGCTCGTAATAATTTGTTAATAGGTAAAGAAAAACGTAAATGTAATTATGATAAGAATGTAAACCATGTATCGTATAATAGTGGTCAATTAGTTTTATTAAAAAATGAATGTGCTAAAAAGTTGGACAAATTATATGAAGGTCCATATATAGTTTTGGAAGATATGGGAGTTAATGTTAAGATATTAAAAAATAATATTCAACAAGTAGTACATAAGAATAGAACTAAACCTTTTATTGTGTAACTTTATTAAAAAGAAATAACATGTAAACTATTATTTTTCTTTTTTTTCGCCCCTGAGGTGAAGTGTGTGTATTCTATTATTATTATTCAGTATTCTATTATTCAGTATTAAACAGGCACTCGTGAAGTATAGTTGTGTTTAATTTCACTTCCCTGCATGGACAACACATTTACGTTTAGACATTTTAAAAAAGGAGTTTACTTTCACGCGGCAAAAGTTAGTTTATCGACTAGCGGTTTCTTGTAAGTGACATACGAGTACAATAAAAAGCGCGTGACCCGCGCGTTATTGTAGCCGGCAAACTTCTTGAACATGATTTTGAAATCACGTGACATGCGCAGTAGTGAATAATGTACCTAAACTTGCTACTGCGCAAGTCACGTGATTTCAAAATCATGTTCAAGAAGTTTGCCGGCTACAATACTACTGTTCGGATAAGCGGTCGTTCGGATGAGCGAAGTTCGGATAATCGACGCTCCACTGTAATTATTGAATTTATTATTATTTTTATATAAGACAAAATCTTAAATAACAACTTTTTTTTCCTAAAAATATTATTGTCAAATGGTGGCAGCATTTATATTATATGAACTGCCGGCCATTGTAGGTAGTACGATAGCGCGACGCGATGACAAATTCATGGGCTTTGCATACAACTTTCAACTCTCTTTTTAATTAGCAGCAGTAAATCAAAATAATGATCATTATATCATCATCATCCGGGCATATTCCCGGTTGCATCCTCAGCAGTAACGCTGCAGAGCCCGGGGTCCGCTGCCTAACCTAGGTGATTTGACGAGGTTACTGGTTTTTAAACAGAGCGACTATCGTCTGACCTCCGAAACCCAAAGGGTAAACCTGCTTCTACACCTGCTGCATTCGTCGCCAGAAAAAAGCGAAATATCATCTGGAAAAAAAAAGCTTTCCATTCAACAAACCGTGAGTTTTGTGGGCGAACTGATCTAAAGTCACCGATTACTGAACTTGAAACTCCATTGCAATATTTCTTGTACTTCTTTGATGGTGATATTCTAAGCCACATTGCAAAAGAACTGCATAAGTGTAGAAAAAAACCCATCAAAGCCTTTTTCTACAAGCGTTACAGAGCTGAAAAAGTACATTGGTTTCTGTCTGATAATGGACATTGCCCCACTACCGCATACCCGAATGTACTGGGAATGTGAATTAGTTTTGCCATTGATAAGAAATACCATGTCAGTAAACCAATTTGAAAAAATTCGGCAACATCTACACTTTTATGACAATACCACCCAGCCATCAGCAGATACTGCAGGACACGATCGTCTCCATAAAATCAGACCTCTATTAGAAACCTTAAAAAATAATGTCAAGCTATACCCAGACGAGAAGCATTGTCAGTGGATGAGCAGATGTGCTCCACTAAGGCCTCTAATTTGCTGCGCCAATATCTACCTAATAAGCCTCATAAATGGGGATATAAACTGTTGGTGCTGTGCGATGATAGAGAATTCGCATACAATTTTGAAATATACTCTGGGATGGAGAATAATCCAGATCTGACGCTTCCTAATGAGCCTGATTTAGGCGCAAGTGCCAACATTGTTATTCGGCTTGCAAGGTCTATTCCCAGGGATAAACATTACAAGTTATTCTTTGATAACTGCTACACATGCCCTGAATTGATTACGCATCTTGCTAATAAAGGAAGACGACTAGGAAAATCTATACAAATACCATCATTGAAAGATCTAAAAAGAAGCAAGAAGGAAAGAGGGTATTCAGAGGAATGGGTAGGCAATGTAAATGGCACAGATATCGTCACAGTAATGTGGTATGACAACAAACCCGTGATGTTGTCTTCATCTTTTGTAGGAAAAGAGCCTACTCAAAAAGTAAGGAGGTTTTGTAAAAAACAAAAGAAATATATAGATATTGACTGCCCTCAAATTGTACGCAACTACAATCAGCATATGGGTGGAGTTGACCTACTCGACTCATTCCTGGGAAAGTACAAAATAAAGATGAGGACAAAAAAGTGATATTTGAGACTGTTTTACCATTTCCTAGTCACTATAAATAGTTGGTTGCTATACCGAAGAGCTGGGGAGATTCAACAAAAAGCTGATGTTGAAAGACTTCAAGCTAGAAGTGGCAAAGAGCCTTTGTATTTGTGGGTCATCAATGTCTAAGAGAAAAGGCCGGCCGTCTTCTGTAAGTAATGATCTGATAGAGACAAAAAGAAAGAGAGCCAATGTAGCGATTCTTCCTACTGGTGACGTCAGGTGTGATGGAGTCGAGCACTTTCCTATGTGGCGACATAAGCGCCAGCAATGCAAGAATCCAGGCTGCAAAGGAAAGTCGTTTGTTGTGTGTGAAAAATGCAGAGTCGAACTTTGTTTCAACAAAGACAAAAACTGGTTCCGTCTATTTCACCTCTAGATATATTACCAAATCTAGGTAGGTCACTGCTTCGTGGGTATGGCCTTAGAAGAGTTTAATTCATAACAAATGAACTGTCTGCAACTAAACAATATGGAGCAACTACATCAGATGACGTCAATACAGATAGTCGTGGTAAATTTAATTTATCAGATAACAACTTTTCACGAAACGATGTGTGATTAAATACTCCACCATCAGAAATACTTCCATTACTACCTGTATAAGGGATGGAAATGAGACCACGTTTTGATCCAGAGCATAGATATGAACAAGATGCGTTCGCGATCGCGTTTTGGAAGCCACTGCCGCGGGAGAGCGCGTCATTCGCTCGTTAGCGAATGAAGAGTATAAGTACCCGACTAAATAAATATTAAATCGCAGCCGGCATCCTTCCATATTACGCTTTTTTATTAAAATTCACGGACATTTCTTTACTATATAATACGTAAGAAAATAATACATAAATTTAAGTAACAGAAAACAATTTACATATTTAATGAAAATACATAGCAGTATATATTTATATGTCTGCGTGCGTCGCCTACAACCTGTATTCACATAAATAAATTCGTAATTGGCATTAACAATGCCACGCAAAACTATGCTGTATGTTCCCTTGTAATTGTAATATGTTGAACCGAAGTTTGGTGGCTTCTCGATAAGAACATGCTTTCCGTCCATTGCCCCTAAACAATGATTGAGCTACCATTTTTGTTCAGTCTTTTGCTATTTTTAACCATTCACTTTCTGTTTCAGGAACCTGCAACAATAAAGTTAAAGAGTTCAATCAAGCGGCAAAATGTTCTATTCAAGAAACAAGAACAATTGATACAGTCTGCGACTTAATCAAAGAGAATTAATCAAAGAGAGCAACTCGCATGACACCTCAGCAGATGATTTTGAACGCTCAGTGAGCTCTCAACTAAAAGAGCTACCGAAAATGCAAAGATGCATAGTCGAAAAACTGATTGGAGAACTATTGTTCTATGCTAAATTAGGAGAACTCACTTTAGATTCTTCAATCAACTTAAATAAAAACATACATACTGGCACACAATCCTCATACTACACTCAACTATGTAGAAACCATTTATATCAGCAACATTTATTACCATCCTCACCATCTCCTAAATATTTACAACAACCATCTCCGTCTCCTCAATATTCACAAACACCACAGTCACCTTCATATTCACACACATCACCGCCACCTAAACAGTCTCAACCATCACCGTCTCCTCAATAAAAATACTCAACCATTATCATCACCACCACTACGCCAACAATAGACACCCTCTCTATCTCAAACACCAGCAGATGCGATAGCAAAAATAACTATTAGTGTAAATAGTATTTGGAATACAAACATATTTTGACCTTAGGGTAAGGGCGGGTTATCCCGGTCAGGCGACAATACCGGTCAGCACACTATCTCGCAAAATATTTGGTTTGGGGGAACGCACACATGCAAAGACGGTGGCGCGAGTGTTCCCCCGCCCGATGTGCCGACACCCGTTCAGTTCCGACCACGCCGCACTGAGAGCGGGACGAGTGTTTGTTTCTAGATATTTCGTTACAACTTTTTCATTGGATATCATAACACGTAAGTATCAAAATATCCATATTCCGTTAACTGTTTATATTTTTTGTTGTGATGCAATCATCTAGCTATCGATGTAATTAGATATTTAAAGCAAATTGCAATAAGTTTTTTCTTAAATTAATATTAACCTGAAAAAATCATAGATGGGTAATGCCGGTCACGCTGACCGGTATTACCCGCAAGGCAGTACACAAGTAGATGATATTTATGGTCAAAACAAATAGTTATTTTTAAACCTCTGACCAATAAGATGAGTGTTATATGTTTGACGTGTCTGTATGTATGTCTGTGTCTGTCTGTCAGTGTGGGGTGGTGTCAGGGGTACCAAACTTAAAGGAGATTGTTCTACGCCCATACATTGTTCGCCCTGGAGCCAACAGCATAGAAAAAATCATTTTCTATTTGTAAATTACCCTTAGTAATCCATAAGAACAAAGTTTCTTGACGGACACTTTAGAGAACAGATTTATTTTAAAAAAAGGAAGAGATTTTGAGGTTATTTTTAGTAAAAGAAAACTTAAGCAATTCCTTCTAAAATCGTTATTTCTGGTTTCTACAAAGCAATAAACTTCAAATACAGTAAAATATTACCGTAACTACAGTTTTATTACGCTTTTTAGGTACAGTTATTATTTTTGTTGGTTGAAGTTTACATAATAAGCTAGGGTGATTAATTATACTTACTTCAATAAACCAAGTCAGCCATACAAGAAGCATTGTTTAGGTATAGGTTCTTACATACCTATTTCCCACTCTATGCAAACCATCAGTTGAGAAAAAGTAAACATTTGAATATCTGTATAAATCCCTTTTCATTTTATGTATAGATTGGTACCTAACAGATTTTAGAATATGATTTGAAGCACTTTAATTATGCAGTTGATATGAATCCTGTCGTTAGTCGCATACTCCGACCAGACCAACATCAGGTTTTGTAAGTAGCCATATACATATTAAGTATGACATTCTCATAGTTAAGAACAGAATTAAAACACTTATTTCTTATTATTTCAGTTTTATTCATTTTCATTATTTTCTATTAAAATATTGTCTAAGAATTGTGCAGGTGGAGCGATGTTGCCTTCATACCGGGCATAACTTAAGTACCATATAATGGTCATGATATGAGCGCAGCATCCTATGGTCCTGCGCCCAACAATGCAGTTGCAACAATATTGCATTATGGATTGTCTTCCAACTTGACTCCTGTCTAGCAAAATATAAACAAAATATGTCTTACTGCTTATATGTCGGCTTTGTATTCTGCCACGTACAAGCAATATATTGCTACTGGAAGTGACTGACTCTAAGTTAGTAATCAGGTCTTGGTCGACCTCCCTACACACTTCAATAATATAGGAACCGTTTTGTCGCACATGTTCACCGTAGTATGATCGGGCCTGTTTAATTTGGTATATACCTAAAGGGATAAGAATTAAATCATTTAAATTAATTTGTGGAAATTCTTGTAGATTTTCGCTATCTACAGAAATATTTTCAAAATGAGCCCTTCTCCTATTTAAATTATTTTCTTCCACAAAATCTGCTAAAACATTAGACATAAACATTCTTTCTTGAATTATAGAAATAATTTCTCTGGCATCTTCCCTATCTGTTAGAACCGGGTGAAACTTATTTATTAAAGCTGCTGCGACCTTAAAATCTTTCATTAAATTCTTTGATGCTCTGTTGAAATAATCCTGTCGCAGCAGCTTAAAATCTCTTTTGAACCGCCCGTTGACCACCTCCACCACCCAGCGACATAACGTCACTTTTCTTGATTCATTTGCACTTTGTGTGCTCAGCTGATGTTCACCTGACTCTAACGATAAAGGATAGTGCACAGAATAATTTAATGATTGTAAAAGTGAAATACTATCACGGAAGCCACGGTCAAGTATCATTACATCACCATTTCTAAAATATTGTCTCATGGGTTTTGATGGGTTCTCAAATTCATCTTTTACTATATCGGAATCAGATTTTGTGGCAGCATACGGGCCTAGAACATCAATTATGTACCCATCGCAGCATACTACAATGAATGGCTTAACAAGATTCCTATATTTATGAAGTGAATATGTCTTTTTTTGATAGGCATAATTACTGCTCTTTTGAACGTATATATAAGTTCCATCCATTATTACAATAGCTTTTCTATTTTCTAAGTCACTTCCAGGGTTGCCAAACAGAGATTCCGGTATATACAAGTTTCTTGCTGCAACATCGACTCTGGATATGTGCGGTAGCCCCAAATGCATTGGCACAAAATGTTCAGTCATTACTTCTCTTGCTTTTGTTACAAGTTTTGAAAGGGTGCTTCGAGGTATGTCTAATAAAGTAGAGATTCTCTCATCAGAATCGCCAGTCCGAATTTTCATCAAATATGCACCAAGAGATGTAGCCCGCTGGTTAAAATCTGGCAGTTCTGTGAGCAATTCCATAAATTGTTGTTTGGTACGTCCAATCCAGTACCACACCAAATTGTCGTCCATTGAATCAATATTTTCAAAATCTATTACACACTTTTCATTCTTTAGTAACTCGACAAAATCTTCAATATGTGAAGCCTTAAATCGATGGTTGACGTTTTCCACTCCTAGTAACTCTGACCAGGGCTGCCGTGCCAGATGCTGTTCGCATATGCGACACTCTGGTGGTATGTAGTAATTGTGGTCTCTAAAAAGTCTCACTCTTAACACAAATGGCACTAATTTTTGTGAAGTGATGTGACATCCAATAAATATGCATCGATTATGTGTATCTGATGCTCTTGAGAAATTGGGCAAGGTTACTGCTTCATCTTCCGGTGGAATCACATTGTTTACAGGTGGTAAAATAGCATTGACTGCTGCTGTATCTGCTCTTTGATAGCACCTATGGCAAAGTATATCTGATGCTTCAATCTAAAAAGAAAAATATGTTAATGATTACTAGATTCATCTAAAAATAAAACGTCTAAATATAAGGATGTGAGAAAGAATTTTCATATATTATTATCTATAATGAAAATAACATGAAAGTGACAACATAATTATACCAACGTACATAAAAATTATAGCTTAGGAATTCAGATGACAGGGTAAACACTTTAATATAAAAATATTTAATTAACTGCATGCGATAATCAGTAACATCATCTGTCAATGTTACTGGTTGATACAGAACGGATTCTTGCCTGGCTGCTCTGAGGTGTGTGGTTACACCGTAATTAAAAAATGTTTGTGTAATGATTTAATGAAAATATACTAACCTCACGAGGTTGTATCCAACTGCGTACAATATCAACAATATGATGATTAATCTCTGCATTTATATAGTGTCTTCGACTTTGAGTTAGTGACACTCCACATGTTAAACAAATGTGCTGATGACCAATGTTTTCAGAGTCATGTGCATCTTGCGAGGCTCCCATTGAACTATGAAGTAAATTATGACAGGAATCACAAATGTAATCAGTTGCAGTCACCTGTAAAGCAAAATATGTTTAATTTTTTGAAATGTAGTAACAATATTCAGTTTCCACATATCCATAATTAATAGGAATGATAGTATAAATTACTCAGTGAATTTATTATTATGTATGGTCCTAAGATGCGTTGACTAAGTATGTACTACTTAAACTGACAGGGACTAACAGCATGATATGTTTATTAGCATGCATATTTGACATTAAAATAGGAAAAAAACTGACCACTTGCGGTGCAACATGTTGCTGTATTTGCAGAAGAATGGCATCGTCATTTAGTATGTGCCTTCTCAATCTTATTAAATTGATCCCACAATTGGCACATCGCAAGGGATTGCTTCTTGTTGGAGTATGTGTAGATGACGACGGTTCTGAATAATGCCTGGCAGCACGATCTGCTCTCTGCCAGCAAGGATGGCAAATATGGTGAGAAGCACGTATCTAAAATAAAAAGTACATTTTGAGCTGGTATATCAATAAGATATTTCTAAGTAGCTTATCAGAATTAGACAATAAAATACCTCCAGTGGCATTAATCTTTCTGTGATAATATTCTTGATATTAATATGGTGCTGTGTGTCAGTTCTCAGAGCAATAACTTGATGAGAACGAGTTCGAGGTCCCAGTGTTCTATGGCATAGTGCACAATTTCTACCAATGTATTCTGATGTTGTTTGTATGCTTTGTTGTGCCGAAATCCAGCATATTGTGCATATAATATCACTTGCTTGAATCTGAAAGAACGTATACTTAAAATGTTGGTATATATGTATGATTGCACTAAAAGCATAAACAAAAATAAATAAGTAACAATTATTTAGAAAAATATTACACGTTATGTCTTCTACAAAATGTCGTTATGTTAAGTACACGTTAACAGTTATTTACCGAAAGTGATGGAGCCCTTTCCTGAATATATCGACGAATCTGTTCATCTTCCAACAACATAGAACCACCAGCAGAGCCACAGCTGATACAAAATCCACTTTCCATTTCGTATGCGAAGTCCGTTAGCCGTTGTCAAAATGCCAAGGTGTCGTTTAAGCAGATCACAGAATCAGTTATTCGAAGCCAGGTCACGTTGAAAGCAATCCAAATCGTAGTCCGTTAAACAGAAACAAAATCAAAAACGCCAAAAGAAATCTCCAAATAGGTAGGTAGGTAGTCACAACAACATAACACAACCACAGCCAGCGCGTGAGACGAACCGACTGACGTAGTGACGTAGAGATGCTCTCTCGAAGATCGATCATTGTATATCGATTATCAATGACCACTAAATTAAAACAATTTAGTAGACCAAAATGACAGTAAAATAAAATATTTTGTTCCCAACGAACAATGTGAAACGTTTTAGTTTGCGACATTTAAAAACAGAGTTTAAGTAAGTACTTAAAAAGTAAAAATATGGCTATTGAAGTCGTGGAATCGTTATGAGAACAATTCACTAGAGTTGCGTCGTAAATGACATTTCAATCGTTCAATAAGAGATTTTCTGACAAATAGATGGCGTGGGTAAAAAATACGTCTTTGTTTTACTGGCTACTGATAACAAAAATAAGATCCGTTACTATGAAAGCTTATATTTTGTTGTCAAAAACCAGAGACAGTGATGTATTTTTTACCAACGCCTCTTTTGAACTAATATTTTCTCACTTGTCAGAAAATCCCTCATTCGACTAGTAAGTACATTTTGTGAGTTTGTTTTGTTCATTATATT
Source organism: Calamotropha paludella (assembly GCA_927399485.1). Lineage (NCBI taxonomy): Eukaryota > Metazoa > Arthropoda > Insecta > Lepidoptera > Crambidae > Calamotropha > Calamotropha paludella. The sequence goes on from OV656822.1 coordinate 5,665,225, forward strand.
TTCATCATAATCGTGCTAGGTCATATTCATCATAAGTTCCATTAAAATGTTCATGGAATTTTAAAAAACTTTTATGTTGCACATTTTCAATGTTTTGGAAGTGATAAATATCGAACATCCATTATTAATTTCATCTGCCTAGCCTTTTCCCAACTACGTTGGGGTCGGCTTCCAGTCTAACCGGATGCAGCTGAATACCAGTATTTTACATGGAGCGACTGCCTATCTGACCTCCACAACCCAGTTACTGGGTAATACGATACCGTTTGGTAAGACTGGTTGTCAGATTTTCTGGCTTCTGACGAGCCGTAACGACTGTCAAAGATCCACGAATGACAGCCGGGACCAACGGCTTAACGTGCTTTCCGAGGCACGGAGGGGTCTTGGTATGTAAAGATGGTCACCCATCCACGAACCAACCGCGGCAAGCGTAGCTTAACCTGATCGATCGACCCGTGCGGCTGTTATTTCTTAGCCATAAGCCCCTCTATCCATTTTTAATTTATCACTAGATATTAATATTATGGACATCGTCGTCGATATCGATATTTATGTAATATGAGCGAGAGCGACACTATCAAATCTTTTTTGACATTTACATTGACAATTCCATGAAAGATGGCGGGTTTGGTTGGTAATAAAATCAATGAGGTCACTTTTAAAAACCTATTAAGAATTAAACAGTGTCCGCTTGAATTTATTATTTTTAAAAAGTATATTAAAATATAATTAAAATTAATGTACACGTCAAATGTTTGTTGGTTGTAGGGCGGTCTAGAACAATCTCCTTTTAAATTTTGTTTATTTTTGATCATCACTATTTTATTCTTTACCTCATTAATAAAAAAATTCTTATTCATTTTCAGAATGCCACGGAATAGAAGCCAAGGATTAAAGGTAAAATGGAGCCAAAATGATTTAACCAGGGCATTCCAACTCGTCGATGAAGGGACACCAATAAGAGAAGCGGCTCGTTTTACTAAAATTCCTTTTTCAACCCTTCAAGAGAGATTGAAACACTGATTTTCCGTCTCTGGGAAGGAACCCAATTTTCACAAAGGAACAAGAAGCGGATATGGCAGACCAAGTAAAATTTCTTGGTAAGATATTTTATGGCTGTACTGCAATCCAAATCAGAAAGATGGCTTATGAATATGCTATTAAAAATAATTTAAAACATAACTTTAATAATGAACTGAGAATGGCTGGCAAAGACTGGCTTATGGCGTTTATGAAAAGAAATAAATTATCTGTTCGTAAAGCAGAAGGTACAAGTTTAAACAGAGCAACCGCTTTTAATAAAGATGAAGTAAATATATTTTTCAACCTGCTTGGGGAGTTGATGGAAAAATATCGTTTTTTACCCAGAAATATTTATAATGTAGATGAAACTGGGATCACCACAGTACCAGAGCCAGGTAAAGTTATTACTGAGACGGGACAAAAACGTGTGGGGTCTATAACATCTGGTGAAAGAGGTAAAAATGTAACAGCTGTTTGTGCAGTAAGTGCAACGGGAGTATATCTGCCACCCATGTTTATATATCCTCGTCAAAGGCATTCAACAGCTCTGGAAAATGACGGTCCACGTGGTGCTTTATATCGCTGCTCAAAAAACGGGTGGATTAACGAAGACCTTTTCTTAGAATGGCTGAAACATTTCGCCACTTTAACTAAACCATCTAAGGATGACCCCATACTGCTCATATTAGATAATCATTCCAGTCACATTTCTTTAAATGCGTTCGAATTCTGTAAATTAAACAACATCACAATGCTGTCATTACCACCACACGGAACTCATCGAATTCAGCCTTTGGACGTTTCCATCTTTGGTCCTTTTAAAGTAGTATGAAATCCGAATTAAAACGATCGATCGGACAAAATGATGTAGCTTCATTATTTAGAAAAGCTTTTCAAAAGATTGCCACTATACCAAAGGCTGAAGCAGGGTTTGCTGCTACTGGAATATATCCCCTGAACCCTGATATATTTACCGATGAAGACTTTGTGGCTGCTGAAGTATTAAACAGTTGTGATTCTTTGGTGGCGGTAGAAGAGAGGCGTTGCGTGGACAATAAGACACCGGATCAAATCATTCCATCAATCACAGATCTATATAAATCAGTACCAAATTCACCATCCATTCTTGAAGATCACAGCCAAAAATCTCCTATAAAATCGCCCCAAATTCTGGAAAAAATAACACAAGATATAACTTCAACTTCAGTAGACACATTCAACAATACTCTTCAGCCCCAGTTGCCAGCTTCTAATATTCCAGGGCCCGGTGCAGTGACACCTAATCGAGATCTGAGAATGTGTGTAGAAGATTCATCTTCAAGAGTACCTGCCAAAGATCTTCTTCCCATACCAAAAACATTTAAAATGAATAAAAGATCCTGTCGAAGACAGCACGCCAAAATACTGACTAGCACTCCATACAAAGAAGATTTGATTAAGAAAGAACAACGAAGAGCAATAAGAGAAAAGAAGAAAGAAACCAAAGCCAAAGGGTCTAAAAATAATCAAGGAGTAAAGAAATCAAAGAAAAGACCGACGAAAGAAACTATAAGAAATGTGAAAAAAAGGGTGCTACAAGAAAAAAATAAAGAAAGTTCATCTAATTCCGAAATTGAAATGACCGACGTACGGGATGACGATGACACCGACATTGACGATATGGAAAATAAGTGCGTTCTATGCAATGATTACGGCCGCAATAATGAATTATGGTATAGGTGCGTTGGATGTGGGCTCTGGGCTCATGCTGAGTGTTCGGGTTGTGACTCACCTGAAGGATACACCTGCGATTTGTGCCGCTAAATGCTTGACCGGTATTGTCATCTCAGTGACCGACATTACCCGCCACGGTTGTCAATACCGGTCAAAACCGTTTTTTTTCTAAATGTTTATTTTTATTTTATTTTCAAACATATTGATCTCGTTATTGGTGATAAATATAGAAGGAGACATAAAGTTATGTTGTATTAATAATTCCGAAATAAAAAGTTGATTTAACTATATTTTTTGTTTCGTTTTCCTTAGGCGGTTCACACACTAGAACTGCGTCCCGCCGCGGTGCGCGTAGCGACAGAAAAACGCGCCCCCGCGCGGAGGCGCAGATCTGCCTAACTTAGCGGTTAATCTGCTTCCCCGCGCAGATACAAGTTGACCTTACTTCTTCACGCCCCGCGCTCCCGCGCAGAATCTGCGCGCGGGGCGCCTACCCGCGCGTTCCCGCGTCGGCAGTGTGTTGTCATAGGCGTGTTTTCTATATTAATTGAGATACTTGCATACAACAATAAAATCTGCGGCCACGCGCTACGCGACGGGGCGCGGTGCAGTGTGTTGACCGCCTTAGGTGACCGGCAATACCCCTCCTTACCCTAATAAATATTTTTTTATGGACTTAGTCTTATTATTTATGTATAAATACGTACCTTCACATAATTTTTAAGCACTTTACATAGTGCTTCACCGGTCTCAGGTATTATCTCAAATAACAGTTGCGATTGTATACTTGTATTGAATTTGAGTTCTCTGAATTCTTTCTCTGACGCGAGATATTTTAAGGTTGCCAGTAATCTCTCTTCAGCTGTCACAGCTTTTCTCATAACTGTATCGGTTTAAGTTATATATGGTTTCACAAGTTCAATCAATTCAGTGAATGAATTAGAACTCATTCGAAGATATATACGAGAATCGTCATCATCAAGGTCTTTCACAAGGCGTATATGACTGTATAACTCTCTGTTTTTAAATAAAATTTTGCCCATTCTTTTGTTTTTTTTCTTTGCTTTTCGATAGGTGTAGTAGCTACGATGGTTGCTATAACTAACCCGATTTAAGCTTGTTTGGATAAAATCGGAGGCATGTCGACGTGATCACTGTACTGTAGCACGAAAAGCACTGGACCGTCTTTGCACGGTGCGGTGGTGTGGCGTGTCGAGCGCACCGCACCAGTCCGTCGGTTTGACACACCATATTCGAACGTCTGTTAAAACTTTACCAGATGTAGAAATATTACCACTAAACGGTTCCATATCCATAGAATCATCAGTAATGTATGCTTCATTAATTAAATTATCATGTAGATATAAATTGTGTAAAACTGCACACGCATTTATTATTTTCAGCATATATTTTAATTAAATATTTTAATATTCAACACACACTCGTGTTTTTACATGTCTCTGTGTATAATATGCCTCTGGCGATCCCTCGACAGCAGGTCTGACAACATCAAAGTAACATTTTTGATTCATTTTAATTTTTATATCCCAAATGCTGCAAGAGTTTGCACACATCACATGCAATCAAATGATTGGGATCAAATAATAGATAACCCCAACTTGCTGCATGACTTTAACGCTACGCATTTCGTCGATATCATGAATCTCATGAAAATGGCAGCGCTGCGAGGTTTAGTGCTAGATATTGATCACATAGATGATATGGACATTACAGAAATATACATAAGAGTCGGTCTAAGTCCTGACCAATTCAAAAATATTATAGAACGGACACTTTCATTGGCACGTGCCACTCGCCCTAATACAATCTTGGCAGCTTATTGAATGAAATTGAGAAGCCGACGGACTTTCGAAAGGTATCTTAATACCGCGATAGATGCCCTGACAAGAGAATTTGTTCCTCAGCATCTAGGGTACGACCATATTAACAGACAAGAGGTGGCTGCTCGGAACCTTTTGGTGCCTAACGCCCTATATGGATCGGAAGGAAAACCTATTATTATATGTGACGCTACATACGTCTACATACAAAAGTCGAGCAACTATTTGTTCCAAAGATTGTCTTACAGTCTGCATAAGTTCACTAACTTGTTAAAGCCCTTCGTAATGGTATGTTGTGATAGGCATAGCATAGAAGACGTTTTTCACTGGTTTTTAGAGAAGGAGACGTATTTCGTATTAGATCGTGGGTTCCGCGATGTTATAGAGGATCTTCAAGCCCTATTTATGAAACTCATATGCTTCAGACAAAAAGTCGCCATGAAGACCAATTGTCAACCGAGCAGGCAAATAAGTCACGCATGGTTACCATATGTCGCTGGGTTGTGGAGGTAATAAATGGTTGTTTCAAGCGTGATTAAAAGATTTTCACACAAAAGTTTTTCAATCGTGCACTACCTAATATGATGCAGGATTTCCGCATTGCGGCTGCATTATTTTATGCATATAGGGCACCACCTCAAGATAGTATTCACGCAGACATGTTCATAAGCATCATAAATGAACGTATGTATAAACCAAACTACCTAGCGTCATATGTAATAGAAAGCCATTTAAACCGCCGTAGAGCTACTTTTCTCACGATGACAGGGGACCAACCCAACTTGGCAGATTTCCCAATATTGAATCAAGACGACGTCATCTTATTTGCCCTCGGTACATACCACCTCAAGTTAGCTCGCAGCTACTATACGGAACATGTGCGGCAAGGCCTATTTAATATAGAGGTGTATAGAGACACTGATATATCAGGCCTTGCAGAATACGGTATTATCACCACAAATGCTTGGCTGCTGCGCTGCCGTATTCAATCGCGTCATGTACGTTCAAAAACGTATTACTCCTACATTATTATAGATTGTAATAAAAATGGTAGAGACACAATAAATAATTATTATTGTAGTTGCATAAGTAGTTAGCGCACTCTAGGATGCTGCGCCCATGTGATGACCGTGGTGTGGTACATTGGGTGGGCAAGAAACCAAGGAGCGGAAATTGCCTTACCTGCAGAGTTTTTAAGCGAAGTTATCATAGATCATGAAAACCAATAGCTGCAGCTATTGGTTTTCAGGTTTTCATCATCAAATCCAATAACAAAGTAAAAATATTTGAATATATAACTTATATTAACATGTTGTTGTTATTATTTTTGAGCGCAATGCACAATCCTTTTCAATAGTATTTTTTCAATATTGTAATATGAAAATAGCACTTAATAATAATATAATATTATTATTTTTAATTTATTAAGACTTTTTTTACAAAAAACTATGATTACAATACTATAAATTAAAAACATTACATACCTATAAGCAGATGTATATCTGTAATACTTATCTATATGTTGATATAGATATTATCTATATGTTTATAGAGATAAGTATTACAGTACTAGACTTTTTTTAAATTATGAGTTGTGTTTCATAGACATATCTTGTGATATTTTTTTCATTTTTCGTGTAATTAATGCAGGATAGGTTAGTACATTTTATACTTCATAACTTTTTCCCAAAATACTCCACAGTGAAATCCTTTTATAATCATAATATATACATCAGTACCTGTCAAAAATACACACTTCATGGATGGCCGCCGATGGGACATGCGCCATACAAATTTGACCATTCTCCTTTGCCAACTCAAGAGTCAGCTCAAGAGAACAATTCTGTCAATTAAATAAAATAAATTAAATAATAAATAAATTAATTTTTATTTTCCACCAAAATACATGCATTATAAACAATTTTAATTTTAGACTTACATACTAAAATACAGTTAAAAATATATAAACTAACACTAGATGTAACATATTTAACTAAATACGCATGGTATTTGGGAGGACTGGAGCCCAATATAGGATCACCCCGTATTTCGGGACTCCAGGACCCCCTCCCGTACAGGTACTGTGCAGAAGTGTGTTAAAGAGGATGTGTGTAAGTATGTGTGGGAGTGATTGTAGTCCTGTGTGAGGGTATGTTTGTTGATTGTATGTATGTGTGAAAGCGCATCTATTATGTATGTGCGTGTGTCGGTATGTGTGTGAGTTTTTGTAATAATATGAATATCTATAATAAAAGTGTTTCCGTTTCACCGTAGTTTAGTTTCATTAGGTAACTTTTGAGGATCCTTTTACATTCGTACAAGGTTTTGGGATAAATATTGAGTGACCGGTTTAACTTATTGTACAGGTGCTTTGCAAGAAAAACTGAATGGCGTCGGAAGAATGTGGTGCCGTGCATGCTAGTTTGGCATACCTTCGGTGGTCTACGACTATTTGTCTGATATGTTAGGGGATTGTAGCTGAGGAGTTTGTGTTGTCGTGTCGTGACTTGCATAATGAACAGTTGTCTTACTGTCATAACCTCTGCGTCTTTGTAAAGCCTCTGTGTGGGATATAGGAAAGGTTTTTTGTACATAACCTTAAGTAATGAGCGTTGGGCCCGTTCAAGTTTGATGATGTTTGTCTTACATGCTCCTCCCCAAACTGATATGCAATAGGATATGATTGATTGGGCAAGAGCGTAATATATAGTTTTAAGTAAAGAGGCTTTAAGAATGTGTCTAAGTTTCCTGAACAACCATACCAGTTTCCTGATGCGAGTAGAAAGAAGATCAACATGGGTGTTCCATGACAAAGTATCATCCAGTTGGACACCCAGATAGGTAATCACTTTGACGTTTTGAAGAGGAGTGCATGAACATGTTGATAAGTTTGATCTGGTGCATGGGTATAGTTTAAGATAAAATTGGTTTGGTTTAGGTTGGGTAGATTTATTAATAGAAAATGTGATGTATTTAGATTTATTTATATTTAGTGTAAGTAAATTTTTATTTAACCAGGCTGAGGTTTACAGCAATCCCTTTTCCGCACTCGAGCGTGCTTCGGCCCAAGTCTCCCCCCGAAATATAAGAGCAGTGTCATCGGCGTATGAAATGATTTTGCCGTTATGTGGTTTGTATTGACACAGCTCATTGATATAGACCAGGAAGAGGCTTGGGCCTAGAACACTTCCTTGCGGTACGCCGCAGGTGACAGGGAGGGGATGGCTGATATGATCACCTATTTTAGTGGACTGGTGTCTATTGGACAGGAAATTTTTAAAAAGTTTTAGGGGTAGACCGCGGATTCCAATCCTATCCAGCTTTTTTAAGAGTATGGAGATAGAGACGGTGTCGAAAGCTTTTGCTAGATCTAAAAAGATTCCTACGCATCTCCGGCCTTTGTCTAGGTTACTTACTATTTCACTCGTCAGTTCGGATATAGCGTCTTCCGTAGACTTGTTTTGCTGAAAACCAAATTAAATCTGATGCAATTAGCCGCAAAATGATCCTTTTCATCTTTGACGTTCTCGTTTCTGTTATCACCCACATCCTTAATATATCCATTAGAACTAGCACCTTTCCTAATTCATAGAAAGACGCATGTCATTCCAGTTCCCAAGAAATCTAAACCCACGATGCTTATAGACATCCGACCTATTTCCAGCATTCCTTTTCTCTCCAAAGTCCTGGAAAAGTTGATCCACCGCCAGCTTACCGATCACATGGATTCAAATCAGCTCCTAGTACTTCTACTGCATTAGTTGAGATTACGGATGACATACGCCGGGGATGGATAATCAACACCTCACAGTACTTACATTATTAGATTTTAGTAATGCATTTAACTCGGTTGATTTTGACATTCTTCTTGGTGTTTTACGATCTCTAAACATATCTCCAATTGCAATTGATTGGTTTCGAAGTTACCTCCTAGGACGACGGCAGCGAGTTCGCACGGTTCGACGGCAGCGAGTTCGCACTGGAAAATCCTTCTCTAAGTGGAGCGATATCAGTGCCACCGGCATTGCCACCTTCCTTAGGGTAGTGTCTTATCTCCACTTCTTTTTTTGATTTTTATTAATTCTATCACCAGTCAATTTTTATTAATTCTATCACCAGTCGATTTCTAGTTACTACCACCTCTACGCGGATGATTTACAAATACGAGGGTGGGTCAAAAAGTTCACGGAATGGAGGATAAAAAGTAAGAAATAAAACACAAAATAATTTTTTCTTCTCAATGTATTCCCCCTTAGCTCTAATACATTTATTAGACCTATCAATTAATTTATTAATACCTTCGAAAAAAAATGATTTCTCTTTGTCGTCAAAATAGGCCGAAATTGCGCTCTTCACTTTTTCATCGCTGGAAAATTTCTTCCCTCGAAGCTCTTTTTTCATTTTTTGGGAACAAATAATAATCACTTGGGGCTAAATCTGGGCTAAAGGGAGAATGTTCCAAGATTTCGAAGCCCACTCTTTGGACAGCAGCCATCGCAACTTGCGCCTTGTGCACGGCTGCATTGTCGTGCAAAAGGAGCACACCTTTAGTCAATTTTCCCCATCTTTTTTTTTCTCACAGCATCTCGCTGACGTTCTAATAGTGCAGCGTAGTACTCTCCAGTGATAGAGACACCATTTTCTTTATAATGATTAAGGAGGATTCCCTCTGAATCTTAGAAAACAGTAGCCATGAGTTTTTGGCCTGGATCATCTTCAATCGAATCCCTGCCTTGCTTAAACAGGTTGTGCCACTTGTAAACCATGGTTTTACCAGGGCAAGAGTCCCCGTAAACAGAAGACATCTCTTCCAAAATAGTCTGGGGAGGTTTTCCTTGTTTGGTAAGGAACTTGATGACTGCGCGAAACTCAATTTTCTCCATGTTGCAAATTTTCTTCCGGATTGATGTGTAGCTCAGGTAATTATAACCTATTTTTTTTTATACTTAGTATTTATACTCTTAATGAGTGTCACAACTAGTGCAGGTAGCAAAAAGTCCTCCTTTCCCCCCTCCATGTCCCTCATTCCGCGATCTTTTTGACCCGCCCTCTTATAAACACAGGCGCCTCTTACAGAGCTACCACACGCGATAGCAGTCACCAACTGAGATTTAGCACAAATCAGCACCTGGAGTAAATCCTTTGGTCTGGTGGTTAATCCAGCTAAAACGCAAAGCATGATAATGGGTAGTCCTCATTACGTTTCGTGTATAGATTTTGGGCAACTTCCCGCAGTGTTTCTTGGCGGTGCTGTTATACATTACTTGAAAACTGTCAAGAACCTCGGTATTATTTTTGCCCAGCAAATGGTCTTGAGACCACATGTGGATGTATTGCGGAAAAAGGTATTTGCTGCGTACGGCTCGCTTAATCAGCTCCGTAATTTTCTGCCTGCTAGGCCAAAAGTAATCTAGCATCTATTCTTCTATCTATTATTGACTACGCTGATATCTGTTACCCTGATCTGTTGGAAGAGTTACTTAATAAACTCGAGCGACTGCAGAATGTCTGTATCAGATTAATTTTCAATCTTCATAAGTATGACCACGTGGCTCACTTCCGTTCTTAACTTAACTGGCTCCCTATTCGCCGCCGCAGGGACTTACATGTTCTTTCACTCATTTATTCCATACTTGTTTTGCCATCCTCTCCACCCTACCTAAAAGCGTGTTTCTCCTTTTGCTCCTCAACCTCGCAGTGTAGTTTGCGTTCGGCAACCAACCTTTCCCTGGAAGTTCCACGGCCCTCTACCGACTTCTTTTCTTATTCCTTTACTGTTTACGCTGTACGTTTATGAAACTCGCTACCAGAGGATATCAGAAAGGCTCAAACTCTTAGATCCTTTCGCGACAGAGTTAAAAGTTATTTCCTTTCTGCCAATATTTTTTGACGATATTTTATCTTTATTTCTTTCTTATCTTATTATTATTTTATATCCACCTTTACCTTTAAAAATTATACATTTCCTTTTTTCCTCTCAATATGCGCACCCACTTCATTATTATCTTTTTATATTTATTAATTCTTTTTACCCAAGGTTGCCTGGAAGAGATTGCTGTTTAGCAATAAGGCCGCCTGTCTGTAGGCCTAGGCCAATATAAGATTGAAACAAGGGAAGGCATATTGGATAAACTATGTATATTGCGGGAAAGAATTATCAGATGATTAGTTTGTATGAATGTGAGTGTCTATGACGGTTTGTGAGAATGCACACTACAAGTGCACACATAATACGCTGGTATTCTCAAAAGTTATTTACCCATGATGAACGATTGAAGTTTTCTTTAAAGTTCGTAACTCTTCCTAATCCATTATTTCGAGATACTGTAAAACTAGTCGAGAGCTATTAAAAATAAAAACAACATGGGGTTTTTACGAAAATTTCAATAGTTTGTCGCGGTCAAATGACTGAACTTTTGTCTCCAATGGCACCTAAACTCTTTTATAAATTTAGGTGCCATTGGAGACAAATTTATAGCACGCACTATGTATGAAAAAATTGTATGGTGGTATCTATGACTGTGTGTGAAGGCGTGAACTTAATTGTATGTTTTATTTTTCAGGTCAGAATTTGACAGCTGTTACTTGTAAAGTTCATATGTCAGGACGAAGTGCCAAACGTCACTATCACAGCAAGAGCTGCTGTAGGAACCGGACAGGATTACGCACAATATGTATGTTATAAGGGTTGTAACAACAACAGATGTTTGTGCAAGAATAAAGAATTGTTGTGTAATTCCAAATGTCATAATAGTTTAGGCTGTGCAAACAAATAGCACTTACCTTAAGTACCAGGGTATTATTTTCTAATCACTACTCGGAAGTGTTTTTTTATTATTTTTAACAAAAACTTTTTATTTAGTTCAGGCTGTACAAACAAATAGCACCTACCATGTTCCACATGTACCATAGTATTTTTTTTTAATTTAGGCTGTACAAACAAACAGCAGTTATCTCAAGTACCATGGTAATTTTTAAGTAACTTCTCGTATTTTTTTTTAGTTACTTCTCGTGTTTTTATTTTTTTATTTTTAACAAAAACTTTTTATTTACCCACTTGATTGCTTCGCGGTCCTGTAGTACCGCGAAAAAAAGTCAGTAGCTTGTCGCGCGGTGCTACAGGACCGGCCCAGTCGTTCCTCGATTTTTACTAATTTGATAGTTTTTTTTTTATGCGGCCGCACCAAAGTTTTGGGTAATTTAGATTATAGACTTGGCAACATTAATACCTCAAAAAAAAGTAGAAGAGGCCTGTGATTGGTTATGAAATTTATTTTGAATATCATACTTGTTTTTTTTTTGTGAAATGGATTGTTTTGACATGCCGTAAGTATTTTGTTATTTAATATTTCTTTTTGGTGTTTCATATTAATCCTTAATAACCTAGAGTTTCAATTTTGATACCAATCTTTTAAACCGAATGTTCACATTACTATTAGTTTTTTTAATAGGTTGGCTGTACGTATTTTACTGTTGAATAATATTCTTTCCAACGAAATAAAAAAAAATCAAATGTCATTATTGTTTTATTTTATCTCTGACATATTACTTGCGCGGCAAAGTGTACAAGTAAACACATTTTACTAAAAGTTTTGTTGCATACAAATTTGATATATTTTCTTTTTCTGAAGAATATAAATACTTTTGAGGTAAGTGAATATATTATTTTCGCTAAGATTCTTTTCACGAACTTGTCAAAGTGGATCGGTCTTTTGAATAAAAACAAACTACGATATATAATAGTAACATTTAATTTTCCAAAACAACTACATATCCATTTTATTTGAACTTTAAAACTTTAAAAAATTGTTTTTTTTTTATATTATTTCCCATTATGATAGAAAAAAGAAAAGAAGGAAACGTTAAACTACCAGAATTAAACGCGCGCCGGCGCCGGCCTGTCTGATATAGTATTGACGTCTGGCCGACTGGTTAGATTTCATACAGTTTTTTTTGGGTTTGAATAGATTAGCACCTAAACGCGTTGCGCATAATAACTTGTTTAATAATCTAACCCCTTTGCAACGTAGTCGTACTCTAAAATAACATCTATTTTCGTGTTAGAAAATATATTGTGTATTTTAAAAATGCCAAGATAACATAGCAAAAATTTCATCATATGGACTGATCGTCTGGGAGTAGATCGCAGGGACCTGGCAACAATTCACTCCGAGCTCAGAGTATGTAACTCAGGCGGGGTCAACTATAGATGAGCATTCGGTGACATACCTATTGGGGATTTTCCTGTGTGGCTATACACAAGTGGAATTCAAAATAGTAGGATAAAATACTTAGTGACATCTTTTATTATTTCAATTTTATGCCAGCAATTTATTACATCATTCAAACGCAATCGTGAATTTAAACGTGACATTAAAAAAAGTTAATTTCTTGTGTGCATTGCTCATGTTATTAGTATAATGGAACTAAGTAGTAGGAAATTTTAGTATAACTGTGGCAACAATGTGATTTGTAGATGGCAGATGCCAAAACATAGTTTAGTTTTCAATATAGCGTTTGATGTTTGTTTTCGATCGACGTTTCTCTCGTTCGTTTTAACATCGTAATCGCTGTACCAGTTGCATTTCTCTATAAATTTCGCCATTTTCGTCGAGTTGAGCACCTGCACCTCCGATCTTGTGTTAAGTTGTGGTTGCTTTGTGCTGCTGTTATTGTATTGTGAGATAGTGACTCTTGTTGTTTTTACCATATCTAATAGCTGTATGTAATTATGGCAGACAACATTAGAAGAAAATGCTTGAAATGTGGGCGATCGCCGAAGGAAGATCCCGACATTAGGCTATATACATAGATATCCTAACCCCGGACCAACTAACACATTACGGTAAGTACAGTTGTTTTTAAGACACTTTTTTGTTTATATATTGCACATACGGTGCTATAACGTCACTTATGTAAATGGTGTAATATTTCAGGGGGAGCATTTGAAAATTGAACATCCTTACAACGTATAGTTCTTCTCAGCTAAACAAATAAAATAATTAAGCTCCAACTTTGAACTTCATTTTAAAGTAAAAACAAACAAAGTAAAGACGTAGAGCAGAGGTAGGAGTATCTTCTCATACTCAGTTCAGTTTTGTCAAAAATTACATGTGACGTTATAGCACCGTATGTGCGATATATGTGTATGTTCTTATATATATATATATATATTTATGTTCTTATTTCTACACAACTTATAAAAACTAAGAACTTGTTATGCGAACTTTACTTTTTCTTAAAAATCAAAGGTTGAATGGACAGTTGAATAATTCAGTTTAGTTTGTTTAATAATTAATAAAATTGATTGGTTTGTTTTTAGATGTGAATCATGGGCCAAGTTTTGTTTTCCCGAGCAAGAGTGGCATTCCTATGCCTTTCAAAAAAAATTATATGCTGAGCATAGAATGTTGTGTCACAAACATTGTAAAGAATCTGCATATACTGATTTTGCCAAGAAAAAACTCAATCGAGATGCCATTCCTGATGTTGAAAATGTATGTACTTAATATGCACATAACTCTATTGACTTGATCATTTAGAAACCAACTTATTTTATTAGAAAGGAGTAGTTTGATCATTACTGTTACCTTAAAAAATTATTGGATGTTTTTGAATAATAATCAATGTCTTTGAAGTACCATTTAGCAAATATAGGGTATCATTTGGCTCTCTGGTCCATCGCCAGGTGGCAACCCAATATATATTTCGACTTGGTTTTCAATTCTGAGTCGATTGGCATTACTTTCACTGTGCGGTAAGGTAAAAAAAAAGTTATGAATTACCCCTTTTTGCGGTAGATGGCGCATGTTTCAGGGGAATGCAGCTGACTGCTTCCACCCAGTGGGGTCCATATGGGGCACCAGAGGACTCTTTGCTGCTTGTTTCGGATTCAGGATATATGAATTCTGATTTATTTCTTTTGTGGTTGAAGCATTTTATTGAGATGGTAAAACCATGTAACGACTCGCCAGTTCTTTTGATTTTGGATAATCATTCGTCCCATTTGAATTTGGCTGCGATTGAATTAGCCCGTGCAAATGCTGTAGTTCTCATGAGTCTGGCACCACATGCGAGTCATCGCATGCAATCTCTAGATACTGGATTTTTTGGTCCACTAAAAAAAGCCTATGCTATTGCTTGCGATAACTGGCAAGTTTCTAATCCTGGGCGCGCTATCACACAATTTCAAGTAGCGAAGTTATTTGGCACAGCATATTTAACGAACTGGGATGCAAATTAATACTTAAATCAACAATATTTACAAAAAGAATTTATAATAAAAATATAAAATCCAAGAACTGCCTCTTCGCGCAGTATTTTCTTTGAATAAAAGACAAATGTACAATTTCATTTTATTGGGCTTCACGGAAAGGTTTGTTTCAGCTGAAAAGAGTTCGAAGTACTCAAGATAACAATTATTTTTAGTTTTTTATTAATGCTATCCACAATTCTTGTTTCTCTTTTTTTATTTCAAATAAAATACCTACTTGGTCCCTCTATTAGTCTATGTCATATCTCGTCGTTCATCTCGTAGGGTTTATGTAGGCACGGACATTTAGTTCCGGGATCTGTTCTGTTAATAAAATATTTCTATATTTTTGTTAAAACTCAGACAAGAAAAAATGCATAAGACTGCATTGAATTTAATACAGCCCAAACGTGCCAATGAGGAAGCCCTTGGCAAATGCTGCGCCCTGATTGGCCCATTTGAATTGGATCAATAACTGCTCATACGCCAAAAAGGTAGATTTGTATAAAAATCCCTCAATTATTATTATTACTCATCGTGACACTTGTGGCAAAAGTAGTTGCTGTCATACGAAAATAATTAAAGAACTTCGATTCGTTAATTCTAAGTTCACCCATTAACGTTTCAAATGTTCCAAGTGAAAATCTTTCCCGTAAAATAGGATGTACCCTATGTTTTCTTTTATTTCGCCTTCTATGAAGATACCACCACAACATAACAATTTCGTCGTCCATTTTGCGCACAGGACCAAATTCAACTGAGGTGAGTACTTGATTATCCGTTTTTCTTGTGGGATGTGGGTGTAATTTGAACACTCTGTCCGGTGTCCGGTTTTCGGCAGATCTACCGGTTTTTTGCTTGTGGTTATTGATAACTGTGATTGGTGTGGAATGTCTAGTTTGCTCATTTTAGTCCACATCTATTTATATTTTATGCTATGTACAGTGGAAATCAAGGAGAGCTAGGACGGGGAAGAGGACAAGGTAGAGGACGGGACAGGGGACAAGGTAGAGATCGAGGGAAGGTTACTCCTTTGTCTGAGGTTCTGTCAACCATCAACACCCACATCCAGGTGTGTAAAACATTATACATGTATTGTCTAGTAACTTTATCATGTATTTTAAATAAATTATTTTTTTTTCATATAAAATACGAAGAAGAATATGCCTTTGTAAAGAAAGGCGAACAGGAGCTAAAAAAAAATTTAAAGAAATTGCTATCTTCAGTCAAGAAGGAGTATACTGAGCGCAAAATAAAAGTAGCTGGAGCGCTTACTTCTTCCTGACGCGCCAGAGCGCAAACGTCCACGGTATGTCCCACTGTTATGATCTCCTCGTTTTTTGTGAAATAATACACCATTTTGAAATCAATTTTAAATTTCATATTTGTTACAGAAATAATTTGAGCGGACGCCGTGCAGGCTAATGTTTGGGACACCTAGCACGCCCCCGCCGTCTAAACCGCAACGGTGGCCGATCGCTAAACACTCAGTTGAAAGGTGAAATTGAAACTTTTTGAATTTATGCATATTTTTTAGTTTTAATGATACACATTGAAGTCCTTTTTTACTTACAGAATCTTGCCAGTATGTGGATCCGGCACAGCTTCTACCTCCGTTACCCTATCCGTTTGCTCCTCTCAAGGGATCCGACCAAGCACCCCTCAGCCGCCTGAAAAGAAACCACAGCGCGAATCCGCCGCTGAAAGGTGAAACAGCGACTTATTTGAACTTTGGCATATTCTTTTGACGTCTTAGGAGACACGTTGACTTCTTTTTTTTACTTACAGAATCTTGCCAGGGTGCGGACCCGCATCAGCATCAGCACCGCTTTTGTTGGACTGCTCCTCTCGTAGACGATACAGACCATCGATAAATAAGTCTAACATCGCAAATGTGATTTTAAATTTATTGCGTTATTTTATTACTCCGAATAAAATGAAACTAAATTCATTTCCTTGTTATTAGATATGGGTTATCAAAATGTCGAAGACACACTTAGGGCGTGGATAGACCAGCAGATAGTTGAAGAACTAAGCGATGAGGAAAAATTGGAAGAATTTTCATTATTGGAGGAAAATTTGAATTACGTTAATACACAACCAGCTCACATCCCGGACGGAGTAAACCTTGATGCAATAGCTTGGCTGGCTGCTGAAGATGCCGAAGCAGACAAAGTACTGCACAACTTAGTACCGGCCAACTACCTTGACTTTGACTGGACAAATGACCCTAACTCATTTCATGGGCGGCAAGAATTCACTGGCAACCCAGGCCCTACATTTTCTGTCGATAACCTAACACCGTTAGATATATTTTTTAAATTCTTTGATGATGAACTTTTGGATTTGTTTGTTCATGAAATTAACAAATACTCGACATTTCTACTTGACCGTGACAACACCACTCCCAACTGCAGACTGACGAAGTGGAAAAACACCGATCGATGTGAGATGGCCAAGTTCCTTTCCATTCTCATTTTTCAGGGTCTATTTCCACTTACCGTCGAAAGTGAGTATTGGAAGGAAAATGGGATTCTCACTTTGAAATATTTTGGGAACATCATGAAATATAACCGTTTCATTCTGGTGAAAAGGGTGTTCCACTTGACCAGCAACAGTGTGCCAGAAAACTTGACTGAAGATGACATTAAGCTGCGCAAGATACAGCCAGTGCTAAATAGCTTGCAAAAATGTTTAGCATTCTGTCGCATTCTGTATCTTCTCTCGCAAAACATCGCTATAGACGAGTCGCTCCTTAAGTGGCATGGCCGGTTGAGCTTCTCGCAAAAGATCGCAACTAAAGCCGCTAAGGTTGGTATTATCGTACGAACTTTGCGAGTCCTTAACTGGTTACTGATGGAGCTTCTTTGTCTATACCGGCAAAGGAACTAATGACCTGTAGGCCTATTTTGTAACTTTGCAGCTTCAGTGAACAACTGAGCTCAGCTGTTCACTGAACTCGGTGAACAACTAAGATTAATGTAATATTGGTATTGCGTAACAACTAAAAGTCACTGGATAACTCGGTGATTATCGATTAGTAACTTTATGTTACAACTCTAGTGAATATAGAGTTTATTATGCGGCTAAATAAAATATTCTTGGCAACCAAATTACTAGGTTAACAATGCATACCTTTTCAAAATGTTTGTTTTATATACGTTTGCCACTTGAGCTGTCTAGAAATTTTATGCTTAATTACAACTTGACTGTTTTGAAAGCAACTAGTGCCATTACTCCAAGAAAAGTAAGTGAATTTTTTGAATATTATTAATAGAATATATCGTCGTTGCCACTTTAAAACCTCCTATGAGTCATTTTTGCCGAAATCACTATTTATATATTGGTTTAATCCAATATTTGGAGCCCCTTTGAATGCAAAAACTCTCATGTAATTATGTCATTTCAATTGCTATTTATTTGCTAAATTTAAAACATCCTGTGTGTGTGTGTAGGTAATAGTAATATATATAATAATATTGGTTTAAATTTATAATCTACTAGCTGACCCAGTCACGCGTTGCTGTGTTATAAATTAAAATAAAATCTATCCTACCTTTTAAGTTAGATCAAATAACAGATAGTTACGAAGTTTGATCAAAATCGGTTAAGTAGTTTAAGAGTCCATCGCGGACAAACAACGTGACACGTAATTTATATATATATTAATTTATAATCTATAGACCAATAAAACACGCGAATTTCTCATTCCCATTCAAAGTTTACCAACTCCAATTGAGTGTATTATTATTATTTCTGATGTATGTGGTCACCAAAACCGATTTAGAGCAACGTAAAAACATTAATATAGAACTCTATTTAGAAAAAGGGCACACTATGATGAAGATAGACAGTGTTCACTCCACTATTAAACAATACATAAAACCTCCAATATACGCCCCAAGTGATTAAACCGTATGATGTCAAATCGATTCATTATGACTTCGTTTTTAATTTTGAAGAGTTGGAATCGAATCTGAAATTTATTCGTCCTGGTAAAAAGAAAGGAGATACCGTAGTGGTTGATATCAGAGGACTTCAATATTTACCTAATGAAACCATACTTTACAAGTTAAGACATGTCGATGAGTGGTCCCTGCTTCAACAACGAAGATGTAACCAAAGAAATGGCTTTGTAACCAAAGAAAAGTACAGAAAGCAAGTTTAAGCATCTGCAGGACCTTAAAATGGTTATTGATCAGAATTACCTTCCTTTCTATAACACTTTACAATTTAATCCGGGTACTTGATGGATAACCTAAGGGAATCCTATCTCTAAGAGATTGGTGGATTCCTTACGTTTAATTTCTTTTCATATGTATGTTCAAAATTGCAATATTAATAATATAAATAAATCACTTTTTTATGGAATACTATGTATTATTAATTTCAACTCCAAAGCATATCTTACATCCAAAGCACTAATGTGATACCATAAGCGCAACCAAAACCTCTTAGGTGTCGCATTGAATGATTTTTTATTTTTTTCAGAACCATACAAATACTTGTTCAAAATAACGTTAGCAAAGTAATAAGTATAAATGCTCTAGTTATCGCCTGTATTATTTGTTAGAATTAGTTTCATTACATTTTTTTTTCAGTAGACAGTTTTTATCGATTATCTCGTAACATGAATTTTACACATAGGAGGTCTTAATGTCGCAACGACGATATAGTCTAATGATTTTTAAGAATATTTTGAATTAAATATATTTTAATAACAATTGAAATATATATTTTTTTTCTGTTGAAGTAAATATGACTAGAGAGTTATTTAAAAAAGAAAAACAAAATTATATACTTATTTATATCTTGATATGCAACAGATTTTTTAATTATTCAATCGATTGTTGAAAAACGTTTTTACAGGAGTAGGTACATACTCCATACATAAAAAAATGCATTGAACTATTATGAATAAATTAAATAGTACTGAATAAGGAATTATCTCAGACAAAACTATAGGTATATATTTGGTTAAAGTAGCAAAATTTTCATAGTGTGATACACTTTCTTGGCGTGACACCATTTATTCAAAAAAAATGTAAATATAAGAATGAATTTAAAAGCTATTTATCAATATTTGCATTCTCTCTTGATGGCAAATCACGTCGTACATCCTAAATTCTGTAACGATCTCAGATACTTTGTATATAGCAAATAAATGTGTTCTATCACAAATCAATGTCTTTCAGATGCCTGCGAGTAGAAAAGTGTCCGGAAGTCAGATGGAGCTATTGCTAGATTTTGTGGAAGAAAATAGGGACATTGCCTTAGGTCGCTGTTCTAGGGGACCTTTAGCCAGTCAGATGGCTCAAAGGGCGTGGCAACAGGCATCACTAACTTTAAATTCTGTCCCAGAAGGTACAACAAAAACTCCAGAACACTGGCGACGAGTAAGTTACTATTGTTACGAACACACAAAGCGCAAACAAACAAGCGCGGCACTACATAGAAGTATAGTCTCGAAAACCGGGAACATGCGCGAACTTTCCAGACACGGCTGATCACGTTCGCGCCAGTGGGGTACGTTCCAGAAAGGAACTTACTGGAATGGTCTGGGGCTCGTCTCTCCCCATATAAATAACCGCTGAGAGGCGAGCCAGTCAGTTCAGTTCAGTTTGAGCTACCTTCGAGGCGACTTCGGGGTGAAAACCATTGATCAAGAGTGATACCAGTGAAACCTACGACTTGGCTACGACCTAGGACATCGTTAGTGCTTAGTGTTTGGACCTAGTGCTTTGTGTTGGACCTAGTGCTTCGTGAATAAAGTCTTCAAAAGAGTCAGCAGGTCTTTCTCTCCAAATCCATCGAACCCTAGCACGTAACACTATGTTACATTATACTTTAATACTATAGAATTTTGCAAAGAAACGCCAGAAAAAACTAAATCTGTTGTAGATGAAATAAAAAATCAAATACAAGCTTTACTTCCATCAATAATTAATAAAGAAGGCGTGGGAGTTCAAATCAAGCATGCACTTTTTTTGACGATGATAGACGGAAAAGTGGCACAAGTTTTAACAGATACGCCCTTTAGTTCCCCATGTACAATATGCGGAGCAACTCCTAGACAAATGAATGATGTAACGAAAGTAATAGCCAGGCCTGAAAATGAAAATGCTTATCAATACGGATTATCCACATTACATGCCTGGATTCGTCATGGTAATGATATTACACATATCATATAATCTATCTTTCCAAACGTGGTCTGCTACAAGCGAATTACATATTTTTACAGGCTTTGTCATCTGGTATAGTGGTAGATAGTAAGAAATTTGGTAATTATGCTCTGGAAACTGCAAGAATATACGTGAGTAAATATAGTTGGTATTACATGCAATCATCTGTCCACAAAATTTTAATTCACGGAGAGAGTATCATAAACCATTTCGCGATATTACCAATTGGGCAACTTTCAGAAGATGCTCAAGAATCTCGCAATAAGGACTACAAAAAATTTCTCTCGAAATGCTCTCGAATAGCTACAAACGAAGATGTGTTTAATACACTACTTTACACTTCAGATCCATATATAACGAGCATAAGAAAACCATATGCAAAAATGTAAAGGAGCTCGATGAAGATACTTTACACCTTCTCGAGGTTAATGAACTTATTTCAGATCCTGAAGCTCACCGGGTACGGGTGTAAGATGTCAATCTAGCTGAGCAGAAAAAAGAAATATATATTGCGATAATTTTGATTTGTTTCTGTATGTTAGCGTAGTGTTAGGCGTTGTTAGCATTAGGCGATTATCGGTCTATTTGGTGGTATGAGGTGCGGCGCGGGGAGGGCGGGTTACGCTCCGCATGCTTTCCGGTGCGCTATTGGTTCGTCAGTCGACCTTTGCTTTCGGCGCTGTGTCTACGTTACAATCGTTCTCAAAATACTATCGCGCACAAAAGTTTTTGATTACGAAATGGTTTTACATAAAAAAGAGAGAAAGAAAAATGATTTACGACGTATATTGTTTTATGAAGAGAGAGGCTAATAATAAAGCTGTTGACAATTTAAAACAATGCATGAAACGGACCGCAGAAGCAACAAAATGTTCCTTGATTACAGTAAGACGAATTGTAAAAGAATCAAAATCTTCAGAATTTCTTACTGTCTTCCGAACTCCCGGCAAAAATAAAAGAATCAAATCAAAACCAATAACAGGCATTGACCAGGGTGTTATAAAAGAATCATCCATAATTTCCACGTCACATAAAAAGAATTGCCTACCATAGGCAAGTTGCAAAGAAAGTTACAGGATGACCTACATTTTCAAGGATCTGCAGCAAGTCTAAAGCGAATAATAAAAAATTTGGGCTTTAAGTGGAAAGCAACAGAAACGAATAGAAAAATTTCAATTGAGCAGTCACAAATTCGTTTTCAAAGAATTGAATATCTGAGAAAGATTAAAAAATATAGAGAGGAAGGAAGAATCTTACGTTGATAGTTCCCATGGGTCTCATCATTCTTGGACAGACGGTCCCACCAAAGGCATTAAAAAATATCTAAAGGTAGCCGCTTGGTAATAGTCCACGCGGGTGAAGCAGGTTTTGTGTCGAATGCTTTGTTGACGTTCAAAGCCGGTACAAAAAGCAGTGAATACCACGACAACATGACTTCAGAGAATTACGAGCGATGGCTCCGTACTAAACTGATGCCGAATTTACCGCCTAATTCAGTCGTGGTAGTCGACAATGCATCGTACCACAACAAACAACTTGATGCTGCACCAACGTCCAACACAAAAAAAGCAGATATGCAAGCCTGGCTCCGTCAAAAAGGAATTGAAATTGAAGAATCCATGCTTAAGCCGGAGTTATACAACTTAATAAGGAAATATAAAGAGCAATTCAAGAAATTTAGTATTGATTAGATATTGAACTAAGCAGGCCATTCTGTGTACTTCGTTTGTATTATTCGTTTGTTGTATATCATCCGGACTTAAATCCGATAGAAATGGCCAGGTCCCAAATAAAGGGATATGTCGCCAGCAAAAATATAAGTTGGAGCCTTACACGGCTAACTGACCTGGTAAACGAAAAAGTAAATTTAATGGGCGCAACAGAATGGGGAAAATATGCACCAAGGTAAAGGAAAAAGAGGCCGATTATTCTAAAAGCGATCATGTGGTCGACATGATGACAGACACATTTATTATTTGCGTAGGGGATGATAATTCTGATTCAAATAATGATGAAAACTTAAGTGATGATAGCGACGAAATGGCTACCTCTAGCACCAACACTGCGTCCTCATCTGGTTTTCACGTCACCCACGATGACTTAATGGAAGGAGTTTCAACATTACCATCTGACTAAACATTCTACACTGAATGAAACATGTTTTTGATGATATTCTTTCGAAATAAATAATTCTTGTGAAATAAATGATTCATTTTAATGTACCTACCAAATAACCAATATATAAAGCCACGAGCGAAAGTCTGGTCCAAAAAAAAACAATAGGCCTAGTATTTTGCTAGTCTATGATATTGGATATTGAAATAATTGAGAATTCACATATTACTTATATTCTCCAATGTTTTTTTCAAGTAATGGATCGAGCTTAAAGCTAAAACGAAAGCCAATGCAGCGGATAGCCGAAGAAATGCGTCCGGGACTGGTGGTAGGCCGAGTGTTATCGGCAAAGTGGCAGTAGAAGGATTGCCTGGTGTACGCATACCTACCCTTTCCAATATGTTTCCGTTTTCTATTTATAACGACTTGTAGCCATCGTTACTTGGTTTTGGTAATCGTGGTGAACTGCTGATTATATTGTGATTAAATTTTGGGAGATTCAAATTAAAAGTGCATATCATTCAACCATAAAGCTAAGATAATTAAAAAAAGTAGTGGATAAAATACAGAATTCAAAGGAAAAGGGGACAGGAACAAAAAATGTCGGCCAAAAGTAGCGCCGGTTCGATTCCTGCATCGCACAGAATACGACTTATTGCGTCCAATCTTCAACACTATTAATTATAGGTTTAAGTATAGCTATCAAACGAAGAAACGCCCTCCACCCTTTTGGACAACTTTTTCAACAGCAGCGATGATGGTGGTTTTCATCTTTTTTAGTATAGTTGTCTCATAGAAAACTTTAAAAAATAAAAATAATTATAGTTTCCTTTTTGAAGATTTATCACAAATGGGAAATAATAAATAATGTCTCCACAGGGTCATAGGCCTTCTAGATGATAATAGCATAGGGAGAATGGTTAATAATCTACCACACAGGCCCAATGCGGACCGGTGGGCGTTAATGACTGCAGATACAGTAGGGACCAAAATCTAAATGTAGTGTCCGATGCATGGAAATAGGAAATTAACAATAAATTAAATCTTTCAGATTGAAGAGCCTACACCATCTTCTTCCCAAGCTGCTATTCCATCCACTTTCCAAAGTGCCATTCAATCTACTTCCCAAGAGCCTACTAGTTACCCTACTAAACCTTCAACAACATAATTGTCAAAAAAATAACAATGTATTGAGAAATAATAAATTGGAAAATATCAACAAAGAGGGATGTTAATTTAAATAACCAGACAGTGAGTAGCCCGGTATCAATGCCTCCCAAATCCACTTTTTTTCAAAATTGAGATTTTAATACAGTATTATAGTATACATTTTAATGAACAACTCTTTCACATACAAAATCTACCAAATCCCGAAGGATTTGGTAGATTTTTAACATTTTAAGATCAAAACCTCCCAAGTCCTTACGCATGCGCAAATAACCCAACCAACCGATCCGATCCACCAATAGAAACGCAGCATTCAAAGATACGACTGTTCAATAGCTTGTTGGCTGTCGTCGGAGGCGTTTTGTTTTTGGAATGGAATGGAATTTGGAAATGGAGGAATCTACCCAACAAGTAGAAATCAACGAAAAATTATCTAGAAAATGGAAGAGGCAGCCTGATCGGTGGAAAGTTGCCGTTGAAAAGCGCAAAAGGTAATAAAATACAAGTTAATTGCAAGCACATGTGTCAGTAATGTCAGGGTTGTCAAATGCATCGAGTGATCACTGATGACAGATTGATCAGTAACATATTTTAAAATAATTATTAATACCACCTAATTACTACATTTATTGAACAACACAATATTATTATTATAAATATAAATTATTAACTTTAAATTAATCATTTTAATTTCAAATCGACTTATTGTTAGCCGTAAATAAATAATATAATTTTACAGTTTTATTTATGAAGCATTTGATAAATGGAAAAACGAATTGCCGATTGGCGTTCAACCTCCCAAAACACTTATAATCATTTTTAAAATTAAGGGCACCAAGATTGTTATTGACCAATAGGTATCACCAATGTAAGTAACTTTCAGGTACACTGCAAAGAGACAACCTGGGAAGCCAACATGCAATCACCAGGAGGCTAGCGTGTACAAATGCCGATCCTTGGATTGTCACGATATCATAAACTTTTTTGAAATGTTCTATTCTAAAAAAGACAAGATATACCAAGACAACTACATCTTGAAACATTGTTCGGTATCTAAAGTTAAAAGGAGACGTCCAACGACTGGAACAAGATCCCAAAAAAATATTAATATTACATATTTTATTAATAGTAAGAATAATGAAAAAATAAGAGTGTGCAAGGTGGCATTTTTGAAAATACTCCGAGTGAAAGAAGCTCGAATAAAAGGGGTGATGGAGAGATATGAAAAAACTGGCCAAGTCAGTTCCGAAACAAGAGGGGGTAACAGAAAACACTCCAAATATCAACTACGAGCTGAATCCGTACGAAATTTTATCAAAAAAATCAAAGTTGTAGAGTCTCATTACTGCCGATCTCGCAGTCAGCGAATGTATATGGAGTCGGGGCACAGCATCAGCTCTTTATACAAAGAATACAAAAAACAGTGTGAGGAAGAAAATATGATCACACCGATAGCCAAAGAGAGCTACTTTCGAATGATTTTTAATACTGAATTCAATATCAGTTTTGCTAGCCCCAGGACTGATGTGTGCAGTAAATGTACGGAACTCAAAGGAAAAATTGAAACGGAAAAAGATGACCAACGAAAGGAGACATTCAAAAATGAACTAAAAATTCACAAGCTGAGAGCAGCGGCATTTTTTGAATTCTTACAAGAGGAAAGAACGGATTTAAAAACTATTACGTTCGATTGTCAAAAAAACCAGGTGCTTCCGAAAATTCCAGACCAACTGGCATATTTTTCCAGACAGTTATATAAATATAATTTCACCATAGTTGAAGGCCATTCACACTCCGAGCTCAATAAAGAGAACGTGAAAATATATACATGGACAGAAAATATGTTTTCAAAAGGACCTAATGAAATATCAAGGTGCTTGTACCATTTCTTAAACAATCTGATTTTAAATGACCACATCAAAACACTTCGTCTTATGGCTGATGGTTGTTCAAGCCAGAATAAAAATGTCATTTTATTGGGGATGGTAATGAAATGGTTTAAAAGCGCTCCTCAGCACCTAAAACATGTGGAAATAATTTTCCCTGTACCTGGCCATTCATTTATTCCACCTGATAGAGTGTTTGCAGGTATTGAAAAGCAAATTAAAAGAAAAGAAAATATTATCGAAACGAAAGAATACATTGAAATTTTTGAAAAATTCGGTCAAGTATATAAGCTTGGGAAAGATTTCCGAAACTATGACTGGAAATATGCTGTCCGACAAGTTTTGAAGAATAGCAATCTGTTACATTTTCAATTTAATAAATGCAAGCGATTTATACTGTCAAGAAATGTGATAGATATTAATGTAAGAGGCGAAATGACCTACAAAAATGATTTTGGTGTATCAAAAAAAATTACAAAATTTGGAAAGTCTGCAAATGATATTGTTCCGAGAGAAATTATCATAGGACATATAATTAAGCCCAATAAATTAAAAGATGTTTCTTAATTATTATGTAAACACTTCGGAGAAGAATGGAAAGAAGACGTTAGATTAAGATTTTATCGAAATATAATTGATGAAGAAATTGTATTGGCATCTGACAATGAGGAAAGAGAGGAGGATTCTACTAATCACTTATGTGATACAGTTTGGGAAGAATGCTCAGAAATGTTTATATAGTTTTATTTTATTCTTTATTATGGGCCTTTTTTGTAATAGAAACTTTTGTAGATACAGTCTATTTTTCAACTAAAAATTGAGCTTCTGTTGGCAAATTACTTTTTGTTTCCATTTTAGATATTGTCACATTTATATTATATTCCAATATTTTTTATAAATTATAAATAAAACGATTTAAAAAAACCATTATTATCTTTAAAAACCTAATGTATTGACATTATTTTACTAAAATTCCTATCAATATCGCTATCGAGGAATATAAATGTGTGGCAAATTCTGCCAATCTTTGTTTAAATACCTAATAAATTATTTTTATAAAATTGTTTGTGACAGCCCTAATTTTAAGATGATATATTCTTAGTATCAAAAGCTTCCAAATCCATTGACCCATTTTTTGTTTTAATATCAAAAACGCCTAAATCCTGATCCTTAGAATCAATACCTCCCATGTCCGTTTTTATTTCCCTTTTTTTACGTAGAATATTGAAATTTACGTGGAAATATGCATGCTATTTAATTTCCAAATACCCAAAGAACAATTTAAAAAATAAAAATTATAGTTAAAAGCGACAGTAATCAAATAAGAAGTTTTTCGTTGTTTGCCAACAATTTACCAAAACGGATTTGGGAGGAATTGATACTAGGCTCCTCAGTTAGAGGAACAAACATGGTCCTTCGCTTAGCCGGATTATTGTGGTGATCAATTCGACGTGGTTCGCGCTCCGGGATATAATTACAAACCACTCGAGTTATCAACGGAAGCTGGTGCTGCCGTATGCCGTATGGTGCTCGCCACAGACAGAGCCGGGAGAGGTGCCGCTGTGGGAGCCGAGTGGAGCTAAGCGTGGAGAAACCAATGCTGTCTGGTGATGTAGTGCTGTTATGTATCATGGATAAAATTAAGTGAGTACATTCACCTACAGTCTAGATTGGAGAAGAATATTTATATGTGCAGTGTGGTGCAATCGTGTCAAGAAGCTTGGCGACTCTACGTGTGCATCGTATATACATTTTATTCTTGAAAAATAGGCATGCATTCGACAATTGGACGTTCAAGGATAATTTCCTTTGATTTAGCGGCTGGAATTTCATACAAAGAGAAATTCATTAAAGAAGCAGAAGAAAATGGTTACTCAAGGGATGACATATACCATCTCCCCGCCCGCATGTTCATTTCGCTGCTCTGTGTTATCGTTTAGTCAATCGTCAGATGTTTCTTTTGTTTTGAATGTTAATTTATTTACGCGAAATTTTAAAATAATTATGGATAATTATATTGAAAGAAATAGAAAACGAAATGAAAATTCAGGAGAAAGCAGTAAAGAGACTGTAGAAAAACGGAAGAAGTATCGAAAATATGACGACCAATATTTAGATTTTGGGTTTACCTACATTATTAAAGGAAACATTGAACATCCTCAATGTGTTGTTTGTCATCAAGTGCTGGCAGCCGAAAGTATGCTTCCTAATAAATTAAAACACCATTTGGAAATTTGTTCGGAAATTGCCAGAACTGAAACATCAGTCAACGGGATTACTTTCAAGAGCGTCAGTTCCTACGAAGGCATTGCTCGCATTCTACAAGGTAGCTTACCGTGTCGCAAAATGTAAGAAACTACACACGATTGCTGAAGAATTGATTTTACCAGCTGCACTGGATATGATATCGGTGATGATTGGAGAATCGGCAGCTAAAGAAATAAAAAACGTACCAGTTTCAAACAATACAATTAGCCGTCGAATTCATGACATGGCAGAAGATATTAATGAGCAAATTGTGGTAAAACTTTCAAGTCTATTTGCTATTCAACTGGATGAGGCGACTAATAGTAATGACGATGCTCAATTGATATGTTATGTGCGTTATATACAAGACAAAAATGTATGTGAGGATTTGCTATCTTGCAGAAAAATATGTGAAAGTGGTAAAGCTACAGATTTATTCAAGATCTTAGATACATACATGGTCCGTACAACTGTGTAGGTGTGGTTACGGATGGTGCTCGAGCAATGTCATGGAGGACTACAAGCTCTCATCAAAACCAAGGCTTCAAATACAAAATGGACACATTGTATCATACACAGGGAATCCTTAGCAGCAAAAAATATTACACCTGAATTAAATTCTGTGATGAATATACATAATTATAAAGGTGGTGAACTTTATTAAAACACGACCTGTGAAAGCAAGATTTTTTCAAAAGCTTTGTGAAGAATTGGGTGCAGCACACACATCTTTACTTTATTATTGTAACTCTCGTTGGCTGTCCAGAGAAAACGTACTCGCACGTGTATACGAATTACGAAATTAGATTTACGCATATCTGCAGAGAGAATCTAATAATGAGGCGCAAAATTTTAATAACACCGCATTTCTAATAAAATTGGCATATCTCTGCGACATATTCCAAAAATTGAATGACCTTAATAAGTCCTTGCTAGGAAATAATACACACATTTTTCAACTGGCAGATAAAATTACTGGATTTCAAAAGAAGTTGCTCTTATGTAAAAGAAAATAAGAAGAAAATCAAGTGAACACTGATTGTTTTCCTGTTCTATTTTATGGAATCTATGGAAATCCTTGAACCTTCAATAAAAATAATATTTACACAGCACTTGTCATCATTAAGCAAACATTTTGACAATTATTTTCCCGAAAATCTAGAGCAATATGACTGGGTTAGAAATCCTCTTCAGTCGACCTCATCATCAACACTTTCGACAGTGGAAGAAGAACAACTAATAGAGTTGTCCTGTGATTCCAGCCTTAAACTTCAATATGATAAAGATAAACTGCTTGAATTTTGGATCTGTTTCTCACGAATATCGTACCATCAGCACGGCAGCACTGAGAGTTCTGTTGCCATTTGCGATATCGTACTTATGCGAAACAGGCTTTTCTGCAGTTGCTGTAATAAAGAACAAGTATAGATCGAAAATAAATATAGAGAAAGAGATGCGAGTTGCAATTTCCACAATTGGGCTTCAATTTCAGAAGCTGTGTTCAGAAAAGCAAGCAAATCCTTCTCATTAGCATTCTTCTTTTACTAACCATAAAAAAGTGTAATAATAATTAATATCTCTTGATTTTAATACGATTTTTGAGTACCCTGTGTTTATCCAACTTAATGTTCATGAAAAATTAGTGGAAAGGTATGTTTTCTTTAACGTTATGTATCTCCAATATTTATGTAGATATGAGACATATGTCTTGATTATCTTTATCTCGATACATATAAAATAAGAAGGGCAGGTTACTCATACACTACAATTCAAATTGGTCAATTACATTAGAAGAACTTGACAAATTCATCTCAATTTTATATGCTTGAGGTGCGTATGGTGCAAAAAATATTTGTGTAAATTATTTGTGGAACAAAACTTGGGGAATAGCTTTTTTTTCTAAAACAATGTCAAGGGATCGATTCAAAGAAATAATGAAATTAATAAGATTCGATTTACGATCTGAAAGATCTTCAAGATTGCAAACTGACAAGTTTGCTCTCATTTTAGAGGTTTGATATCGTTTTATAGACAACTGTATCACTTGCTATAAGCCAGGTGAAAATCTCACTGTTGACGACAACAATTGTTTGCTGCTAAAGTAAGATGTGCGTTTATTCAGTACATGTCTAATAAGCCAGACTAATTTGGAATTACATTTTGGTTGCGTGTCGATAAGCATTCTAAATATCTATTGAATGCTGCGCCTTATTTAGGACAAGATGAAACTTGTTCAGAAAAACAAAGTCTCGGGGAACATGTGGTCATGAAACTCACAGAACCATTTCTCAATAAAGGAAGAAATGTTACCACTGACAACTTTTTCACATTTGTTTCGCTAGCAAAAAAATAACTTTCTAAACGAACGACAATAGTAGGCACAGTAAACTAAACTCGGCGTCAAAAAAATCGCACCTTATAAAAATCTTATTCAAAAATTCCTAAACCTTATATAGAGGATAGTGTTAGGTATCATTAGAAAGGTAACAAAAAGGAGCATCAAACAACAATTAAGTGCAATCTTTTTTTTAATTAAAATTATACAAAAAGCATAAAAATTTGAAAAATAATAAAAAATCTTAATTAAGTCCTAATTAATAATCGATAATTTACAAAAAAAATGTACAAAAAGTGTCTTAAAATTAACTCAAAATCTAGTGTTACCCCCCCTTGCCCTGATGACGGCTTCCATACGGTCCCTCATAGACCTCACCAACTTCAGGAGCTCTTCTTGAGGGATAAGACCCCATTCTTCAATCACCGCGGTTTGGAGTTCCTCTAGAGTCGAAGGAGCCGGATCCCGAGATCGAACCTTACGTTTAAGATGGTCCCAGAGGTGCTCTATCGGATTCAGATCAGGACTTCTCGCTGGCCACTGCATCACAGGAATTTGGGACCTCCGCAGGAAGTCGTTCACGATGGCTGCAGTGTGTGCGCGAGCGTTGTCGTGCATTAATGTGAACCCCTCGCCAAAAGATTCGGCAAAAGGGACCACATGCACATCCAGGATCTCTGTGATATAGCGGCGCGCAGTCAGCGACCCTTGTCCGCGAGCACCTCCGGTCCGGGAGACGCAGACCAGGTCGGTTTTGCCGGCAGCCGACATACCGCCCCAGAACATGCAGGATCCGCCTCCATATTCCACCGTCTCCTGGATGCAGGCTTGAGCGAAACGTTCACCCTGCCTCCGGTATACTCTTCTTCGTCGGTCGTTGCAGAAAAGACACACTCGTGTCTCGTCTGAGAAGAGAACAGCTCCCCACTGCTCAATGGTCCAATCGACGTGGTCGCGAGCAAACTGCAAGCGGGCTCGTCGGTGCGCTGCAGTCAATTTTGGACCTGTAGCAGCTCTGCGGGCTGCTATGTTCTTCTCCTTCAGTCTTCTTCTAACCGTGGATACACTCACGGTGCGTCTGCGAACTGCCTGGAGCTCCTGTTGCAGCTGAACAGCGTTTGAGAAGCGATTTCTCAAAGAGTACGACACAACGAACCGGTCGTCTCTTTCCGAAGTGCAGCGACGTCTACCGGACCCATGTCGCCGGATATAGCCACCGGTCTCTAAAAAGCGCTGGTAGACTCTACGAACCGAAAAACGGCTCAGATTCAGTTGCCGGGCGACATCACACTGCCGCACCCCTGCTTGCAGTAGTGCAACCACTTGAGCGGCCTCATCAGCTGTAGTGTCCATTTTCCAGATGTTCTTTCTTCAGTAAAATCAGTGCGTGTGTCCCCTTCAACGGTTTAATAGCGAATGACCCACATTGAACCCGTGTTGACCTCTTTATACCCACAAAGTTAGCGCAACTCGCGACTCTCCCGAGCAGCAAAATTTCCTTAGAATTTTTGTGACCCTTTATTTGTTGCTTTAGGTTTTATTTGATAATGAAAAATAATGTTTTTTTATTAAGTTAATTAAGTAACCTTTTAAATAAAATTATAATTAATACGACTGCATGTGCATATCCAGAGTTAATGCCATTTGAACGTGATTTTCTTAGAGGTGCGATTTTTTTGACGCCGAGTGTAGGTCTGCAATACATGCTGCTGTTTGCAAATACTGAGCGAAGCAATTAGATTTTTGAAGGGTGATTATTCCTCGATGGTATGTCCGATTTCAAAACTTTTTTTGCACATTAGTCACGACCGCGATGTGAGTTTTGACGCCAAATTTTATCAATGTAGTCTCAGCGGTTGGGCTGTGATCAGCTTTTGAATTTTTCTTTCGGTATTTATTCCTCCATGGTATGTCCGATTTCAAAACTTTTTTTTTGCACATTAGTCACGACCACGATGCGAGTTTTGGCGCCAAATTTCATCAATGTAGTATCAGCGGTTTGACTGTGATCAGCTTTTGAATTTTTCTTTCGGTGATTATTCCTCTATTGGTAAAGTCTATTTTTTTTTTACATAGCCTATGTCCGTCAGGTTATAATCATGTATGTTCATGCCAAAATTCGTTCAAATCGGTTGAACCGTTAAGTAGCAGGAGGGAGACAAGCGAAATTTGTGAGTTGCCTAAAAGAGAGCTTCGCTCAACAAAGGAAGGCGTGATATTCCTCCGTACGTCAGAAATCTAAAACTCAATTTATTTAAAACAGTTGTCTTGAAGACAGGCGATGACCAATGTTCATTGACCATTTACCAAGCGAAAAATTCTAAAAATGTGTTGTTACTCAGCACACTGCATAACAATATTCACGTAGATGAAAATACCACGAAGAAGAAACATTTTATAACTCAAAGAAACATGGTGTTGATGTTGACCAAATGGCCAGAAAATACAGCCTCAAAGCCGCATTGATAAAATGGCCAGTACAAGTTTTTTATAACATATTAGACCTTGCTGCTATAAATGCATGGATTTTATATCGAGAAGTGTCAAACAACAAAGTGCGTAGAAGAGATTTTTTCCTCCAGCTAGCTTTAGAACTCAGCAATATATCGTAGGAATCTTCTACCGTTGCTTCAACACAACAACCAACACCGAAGAAGTCAGCCGTAGACGCTAGAAAAAGGCGCCACTGTTCTACTTCTAATTGTAAGAATAAATCCAATAAAATGTATGATATTTGCAAAAAACCATTATGTGGACAAAGCAATCGATCAAAAATATATAGTTGTAAAAATTGTAATTGTATTATTATATAACTAAGAGTTATTAAAAACGATGTTATTACAATAAAATTATTTTATAATATTGATCCTGCTTTTCCCAAAGATCACAAATATATTTAAATTCAAATGCTCATTGCATTTATGAAATAAAATGTTATTACGACTAGGGGTCATTTGACCCCTAGCCGTCTTTCTAGTGTTAAATAATCAATAAAAATATGTGTATCACCTCTACAACTTCATTATTTATTTATTTTACCTCTCTAACTCAAAATTTATAAGAAGGAATCTCAACTAGAGTTGTTAAACCATATTGCGAAGGCTCGAGCCCAGTCTCAAGCCCTAGTTCCAAGGCTCTGTTTTAAAGGCTCACTACACAACATTGTGCTCCAAAATAAATCTAATAAATATGTTATTAAAATAATGTATTTTTATTAACTTCACTGATTAATAACATATTTTATTACAATTTTGTACCTCGTCCTATAGAGGAAACTAAACGCGCTGATCCAGTGTTATCGGTAGTTATACTACCCACATTACTATTAATATTATTAGAACTACCCACATTTCTATTAATATTATTGTAATAATTACTTAAAGACGCCTTTCGTGTCAAAATCAGTGTGCAGTTTGCCTGGTTTAAATAAAAATACGTTTTTATCGTAGTTTTTACTAGTGAAAGTTTGTAAAGCCGCGTATCCACTAGAGGCAGCCTCGGGTCGAGCGGCTGCCTCACTCCGAGGCTGCGCAAGTGGAGACGCTGCCTCAACCTGAGGCACGCCGCGACGCGAGGCAAATTCGTCGCCGCGAGCCGAGCCATATTTTGTCGGTTTCTGTGCCGTGCTCAAAGGCGCCTCAGTCCGAGCCGTGTGTTTAATGGAGACGGTCGCTAAAATTTCGAAAGCTATCGCCACCTTCCAACGTCATGTCCAATAGCAAGTGTTCACATCCATGTATAGTTCTATTGCGGTATAATTCTTTTATCCACCAGCGATGCTTTCTCTTTTGGATAGCTTTTTGTTGCCTCCTCTTTTTCTTAATAATGGTTATTGCTATTAAAGCAGCAGCTACTCGACGCGCGTCTGGTGCCATCGCGTTTTGGTTTTTAACTGCGCAGTGCGCCGCCGGCGGATCAAGCTGAGGCGACACGCCTCGAGCTGATCCGTAGCCGTTGCCTCAGAGCGAGCAGCCTCAAACTGAGGCTATTTGCTTCAAGTCGAGGCCGCTCGACACAAGGCTGCCTCTAGTGGATACGCGGCTTTAGATTTACAAAATAATTGAGGAAGATAATGTAACATCGGAAGACATCGAGTTTGATACTACTAAAACTTCGCTTACAGAAAATGATGCTTCAGCATCTTCTGTGGTGTCGAAAAAGCCGCGTATTAGTTGGAATTGGTGTCATTTTAAGAAAGAAACCAACAAATTCATTGTTATGCCGTCATTCATTTTCTATTAAAACATCGCTCTCTATTTTGAAAGGGCATTAGTCACGTCATGGTGATGTTGATTTTATACAGAGTGAACAAAACGAAAAGGCGTCATCTGGGTCCTTATTAAAACATAAAAATGAACAAGTGGACATGTATCGTTTACCAAGTAGATTTCCAATTACATTTTCAAAACAAAGATTATATAAAGAAAAAAAGCAGCAAATAGTAAATACGATCAAAAATTTGAAGCATAAGATCACTTTGACATTTTGTTTTTGGGCATCAATATCTAACAAACCATATACAATTGAAACTACCCACTATACATCTAATAATGGGGAGCTAATTTCTATGACTATGGAATTTGATCTCATACCGTTTCCTCATAACAGCGAGCAAATTGTTTTGAAAGTAAAAAACATTGTTCAGGAATTTGGCTTGCAAGGTAAATTAATGAATTTAAGGATATTGTCTATTTAAGATGTATGGCCCATGTATTAAATCTGATAGTAAAGAAAGGACTGGAAGAAGTCACAGAAATTATTGTACCGGTCCAAAAATTAGTAAAATTTATAACTTTTTCTCCTAAAAAAAACAACTATATGAAGAATGTTATACATCCTTAAGCATTTCTCTTCTGAACTTGTTGAAGATATGCCTATGAGGTGGAATTCTACTTATATGATATTGGAAAGAGCGCTTAACGGTATGTTTGGATTATACAGAGTTTTCTCCATACACTATTAAAAGTTGGGAGAAGGTAGAAGCATTGGTAGATTTTCTTCAACCACTTTATGAAGCCACTGTTATGCTTTCAAAACATAACTATCCAAGTTTGTGCTTCGTGGTGCCTATACTTGATATTTTAACAGAGCATCTTCTTAACAGACAAGATGGACGAATGAATAATTGTGCATTGGTCATGATTGAAAAATTGAATGAGTACTCCCAAGTTTTTTAGCAATGATTAAGCACAACTTTCCCTTCTATTAGATCCGCGACTTAATAACAATTATTTCATAGCAAAGAACAACACCCAACCATTACTCAACTTTAAAACCCTTTATGACAAGCTCAAAGAACAAAATATACAAGAATTGAGAAGAGACAATTTGTCAAATGATAATTATGAACACAGTAGCTGTAATGAAGTTAACCCAGTTAAAAATAGTTTATTTGCAGTACAGTACAAGCAACTGGAGAATATAAATATCGCTGATGAAGTGTATATATATGCCTATTGAGCCTGAAAACACAAATGTATTAATGTGTTGGGAAAAACATAAAGAATTGTCTTTGTCGTTGGCTCAAATAGCATTTGAAGTTTTGTCTATACCAGCAACAAGCGTTCCTAGTGAATATGGCTTTTTAAAGTCAAGTAATTTAAAAAAAAAACAGGCTGAGCTCATTTCTCACTACACTAATCTGAACCTATTAATGTAGAATCAAAATCTACCTAAGTAGAAATTTTCTATAGGTCAAAAACTTGACAACTTGAATTTTTTGATGTACCTATTATGTACCAAGATGTTGCAAATTAGATTGAAGTAAAACCTCCTCTTAAATAACTTAATAAAAACTTAGTAAACACAAAAAATAGATATTAAAAAATAAATATAACATACCCCTATTTATGTTTTAATATAACCAACATAGTTTACACAAAAACAGTTTTTAAGCACTATTGTAAAAATTGTTGATACAGTGAGAAAGTATTGCCGCTTCATAAGAGTTTTATGATTGCATCTAAATACCATAATCTCTAACATGTTTTATTTTATTTCATAAAAACAAATTAAATTAAATCCAAAGTGCTGACATATTTGTTTTAATTTAAGAATTATGTTAGTTTGAAATCACACAAATGTAATGTAAACACCTCGGAACGGCCCAATTGTAAAACTTGATGCACTATGTATATGTGTTTCAAGGACAACTTGTTTGCTATCCCATGCTTCTTAACAGTTTGGAAATAAAGTTTTAGAGACAGCTGCTTTTCAGAACCATTCATTTGGTTATGTTGATAGCTAAAACAAATAAATTTAATTAGTTCTTAATACCATTAACTATTTATCAGGAATGCTCTCTCTGGTCAACAAATCTAATACTGAAAGGTCTTTCAAACCAGGAAGCAGCAGTTGAATTGTCTCAGACAGTTCCTGTTTCAAAGATAATGCAGTAGGCAACTTAATATTGCTCTATTCTAATCGCCTATCTACAAAAACACATCAACCAAATAATAAAATAATATCAACGAAATATTGCCTTTAAACTCTCATAAAATACTTATTCAATCAAGCCCGGGGGCAAAGACAGAATCCACAATGGAACAAGCTAACCCAGTAGGTGCCTATTCACCCTGGTTTTAAAAGCAGACAGGTTATAAGTATACGAAAATACAGACGCAGGGAGGGAGTTCCACTTCTTTGCTGTGCGCATTATAA
Source organism: Calamotropha paludella (assembly GCA_927399485.1). Taxonomy (NCBI): domain Eukaryota; kingdom Metazoa; phylum Arthropoda; class Insecta; order Lepidoptera; family Crambidae; genus Calamotropha; species Calamotropha paludella. The sequence goes on from OV656822.1 coordinate 5,702,649, forward strand.
AAGAAGTTGAGAAGCGCTTGGTGCGACAGGTAGGAATAGCAACCAAGAAAGGGTGGTAACCCGCAGTGCGTCAAGATGTCCGATGGAAGAAAGGTGATGGCGGTATGAGCATATGTAGATTTTGAGCACAAATCACGATGACGACCACTGGTTGATACTCATGAACTTTCTTCTATTGAGTGCAACGGTTAACTTTAAACGTTAAAAATATTGTTGGTTATCAAATTTTCTGGACACTTACCCATAATAATGTCGTCCATTGTTAAGTAATTAGCCGCACATATATTAAGTTAGAAGCATGCCTTCATCTCTGAATAATATTACCGCCATAATACAATACATCATATTCTTATGGAACAAGTAGATACATGTGAAAAGGACAATGGGATACAATCTAAAGAGCCAATGAAGTGAAAACATATGTGAAACATCGGACTCGACAGTCTTTCTGGGATCGGCGTAAATACTAAATAATAGTTGTTCTAATATCACTTTTCTTCGTCTATTCTATTCCACAGAATTACAGAAATATTGTTGTTATTAGATTCGCAAAAGGCAGGCAAAGGTACTAAGCCATACAGCCTTGTTTTCTTTTAATTTTCTTGTTTGAAACGATGATGAGAGTTGATATATTAATGATATGAATGATAGATTATCAATGGATGATGAATAAATAGTGAAATACCTTAACCTAGGTTTCAGTGAAGATGTGGGGTTTTACTGAAAATTTCTCGTGGACTCTTGAGAGAGAGCGAAAAGACACCATCCATTGCTTTGTTTCACTTGCAAACACTCATGCATATACAGAAATACTCAGTGGTTAATAACCCACCATTATTACACACTAATATCAACCACAACACGAATTTTAACAAGAAAAACAAAACCACCACAGTGACGCTTTCCGCTCCCGCCAAAAAAGGCCTTAAAGAAATAAGTATTCTTCATCAGGTTAAACATGAAGTTTCTCTTCGTGCCATAGATTGTTGTATATGTCTAGGGATCCGCAAAAAGCATCGATACCTGAGTATACTCAATGCTTTGGTTACTATACCGAGTAATTTAGTATTAGATACTTTTTAACACGATACTGAGTAATAATCAATACTTATCATTGTATTCGTTACTTTTTTCGTTGTATGCATCCCTGTTACAGTTCTATTTTGACTGTTACGTCCTCAGAACAATAACTAAAGCTATAGATGCCGTGCTAAAATAAAAACACAATACGTTAGTTCGTACTATTTTGACGTATACAGTTGTAAATGTGTAAGAAAGAAATAAGTATAAGGATTTTGTTTCGTAACTTGTAAGGTTTTTACTAGTTTCCCTTACGTCAATGATGTAATGGCATCGATATTACTATCGATAAAAATAAAACTAGACGATGCAGTCGCTAAGCATAAAGCTCCGCTAGCACCATATATTGGAGCGGAGCGTAATACCCAAATAAGTTTTTTTTTTTATTTCGATGGGAGTTTTTGCGAATTTCAAAATTCGGGCTCCGTCACAATCTGGTCATAAACCTGTTGATCCGATTCCAAAAAAATAAAATCGGTTAAGAACTCGGGAAATTATGACGTAACAAACATTGCGCCATTGAAGCTGATCCATGGGAGCTTCGCTCGCTCCGCTCCAATTAAAAACATTTAACATTTTTTTCATGCTGTTGGTATGTTAATGACACTAGAACGGACGGTAATATGTCACAATAAACACGTGTAGAATCTGCAATATGAACATTTTATAATGCAGCTTTCATGGGTGGAATTTTGGACTCGAACCAATTTATTTATTAGATTTGCTATCTTCATTATCTAGAGAAACCAGGTAGGTACGGTTAAAAAATTGCACCTTGTTTCTATTTTAAGTTAGACCTCTAGCAGTACATTGGTGAATACTGCATTCAACATTATATATATTTTTTTAGATTAAAAAAGAGGAAAAATTTAAAAGGAAAATTAATCTATTATTTAAATTAAATTAACAAACTATTATTTTATACGTATTTACTTATTATTTTCATATTATTATATACTACTCTGTCAAGAAAGTACCGGGAAAAGATCAATAATAAAGTCACAAAATGTTTGTTATTCATCCAAATTTATTTTATCACCTTCAAAGTATGCTCCTTCAGAAACGATTAATCGACGACGCCTAACGACGACGACGACGATAATTAACGACTTACGCCAACGAATAATCCAATCATCAAAACATTTTTTAAACACTGTTTCCGGAATTGAGTTCAGTTCTCGCGGAATGAATTCTTGTTTTTTTGTTTACACACTCCAAAAGTGCTAGGTGTTCGGATTGAACATAGTCTTGTTTCAATTTTTCTATCAATATTTTATAGAGTTGAGATTTCTTCGCGTTGCTCCTTAATATTCTCTTTGTTAAAGTGTTTATTTTGCGAAGACGTCGCTTGCTGGTCTTTTTAACTCTTTCTCCCTTTTTTTAATATTCCAAATTGGTTTTTATAATCTGCTACAATTTTCTGTAAATTAGATATCAGTTCAGAGATATCGGAATCAGTATTTGTTTCAACTGTGGTCATAGAATTGGGGCGTTTACTTGGTGGTTCATAATTTCCTTCTGAATCCGATAGTGGTTTCTGAAACACAAAAATATTATTGTAAATAACCTATCAATATTAGGTATTTGGGATATACCTACGGTGCCAAAATGTTAATTAAAAATCTGAATGAAGATAATGTCTGGAAATTTCATGTTCTGTAAATGTAATGTGGGTATAGCATTTGCGTTCCGCCGCCGAAATTTAATGTTGTCACGTGGTTCAAATGACTCTAGTCTAAAATGTTTTGAACAAATGTGAGAACAAATGTGACACACATCAATAACTTTTTACATAAATATTGCTCTAACCTTATCTAAACCTTTTTTTTTTCGGCGAGAAATGCGCCTTATGCATTCTCCGTTGCTTGGGTAGACAACGGAGTTATGTGGGTCTCTCCTTCGGTCACCCACCCGACAACGACAACGACGAAGCCCAGTGGGTGATCGAAGGTATACCCACTAAAACTCATCGTTGTGCCTCCATACTGTCCTGCAGCCTTGTGGGTCCCTTTGTTGAAAGCACCACTTTAGCTTACCTAAACCTACTTTGAGACTATATAATATAGGAAATACTGGTTAAAGTACCTCTCTATTTTTCAGATTCAAACAACCATTCATTAAATAAAAGTTTATTTTAAAATACTATTATGCGACTATACACAATGCCCTAAAGCATTGTGCAAATTATAATTATGCCACACATATGCTGCTAATAATCAGTTATGAAAAAGTAATATTATACAAAAAAAAATATGCCAAGCTATTTTAGGAATAAATACATTAGGTATGTCAACTAAAGAGATCCCGAAGTTTTTACTTATACGCATCCGAGCGAACCTCGGCACTCGCGCGGTTGCCCGCGCTTTTTCAAAGTATAATTTTAACTGTGTGTGTGAGAACTATTGAGACTCCCTCCCACCCCCTTGTAAGAAAAAATAAGACATGGTAGACCCCCTCCCCCCCTAAATCGTCTTACGTAATAAATGAATGGCCCCCAATTGCTATGTTAGAGTTTGAAGACAAAAATCCGCGGCTAAGTAAAACTACTCTTTTCACATGAGAAATCGACTTGCAGCCATGTTAGAGACGACAAATGACTAAATCACGAGAAAAGGGGACGACAAAATTTTGTCGTGTTGCGTATGCTAGGCGGGCAGGTCATAAAATTATATTAAAAATGCTATTAAAGTCGATTCGGTTAAAGAAAATCGATTTAATTTTTCATTATCGATTATTTTTTCTCATTTCTAGAATATTTTCATTCAGTGTTGCCACCTGAGCCCTTTTCGGGCCAGATCTAGCACTTTTCACTGTAGGTAAACGTAGGTCGTTTTTTCATGCCTTAGCCCGAAAAGAGCAATCTAGCCCTTTTAAAGCGATACGAAAATTTCGCTCCGCGATTAGCAAGTTGCGAAACAATGCGCGCCATGTGGTATAAATTTCGTCAATTCAAACTTTATGATCACTAATTGTGTATATTTTTAGTTTTGCCATGGTGACATTGGTAACCCTGTCTATTCTTTTTGCTTCTTTACTGGGGAATACCCTAAAGTTTCTAAGTATAAATAAACCGACTAATTTAGGATTATAGTAACAATCCTTGTGTTTGGCAGAAAAAAGCTCTTGCGAGCGCTTACCAGCACTGAAAAAAAAATTATACAGTTTTCGGCCAGGACACGTTTGCTAACTTCAGTTGCGCTAACACAATCCGCCATTTTGCTTATTATCGCTCAGCGATCGCCATTTTGCTTATAAGCGCTCGCAAGCGCTTTTTTCTGCCAAACACAAGGAATGTGTTCATTGTAATCTTATTAAAGTGTCTGTTTTTTTCGCAGTATAGTAATATCACTAAGGCAATGAGAGCGAAGCGAACATTAGTTCTGTAACTTGTTGACATAATCGGGCGAGTCCACTGAACACTGTCGTGTCTTTGTTTTGATACATAAGGTGTGTGAATGTTCAGTAGGTGACAAAATAAATAATCACGGATCTATCAATCCAAAAAAAGACTGTTTATAAAAAAGAGAGGGAATTGGAATTTAAAATACACAAACAAAAATATATGTAAGTAAAGAAGATACCGCAAGTGCCAGTAAGTCTAAAACTTATCAAATCATCAAATCAAATTGAAATACTCGTTTAATTTGGCTAAGAACACAGATGTAAATCAGCCATCAACTTCTTCTGCTTCGGCAGATATGATTTTAGAATATTCCGATGAACACTCTGATTTTTAACAATTTAATGACAATTCTTGTTAGAGTTTTTCCCCTTTCTGAAATTACTTTACTTGATACATTTCAAATAAACAATTTTTAACTCTTTGCATTTGTATTTATGTTTTGAGCCCTTTCTAGCACCTCTTTTGATGGCAAAGGGGTTTAAAGATTTTTGTAAGGAGGGTGGCCCTAACATGGGCCGCCATTTTATTTTTTTTTCAAAATCGCGGTGCACAACGAAAGTTATATATTTGGATGGAGGACACTTATACAAACAAAAAATGTTATATAACATGATATCCTAAAGCGTCACCTTTCGGAGTTATTCACCAAAATTAAAGTATAGGTAATATAACAAATCATTACAATGAAACACATTTATATTTGATTCCTATACTGAATTCTATTAAAAAGTTATTAATGAATAAAGTCAATTATTAGCATTAAAATATTTGTTTTCTTTCTTTGTCTGATTCAGATTAAAAATAAAAACTTAAACAACATGAAATAACTACAAAATAAATAAATATATTCGTTATAACAACTGTTATTTTTACCTTTGAATAACTCAGAAACGTGACGCTTTATGATGTTACGTTATATAACATTTTATGCTTGTATAAGTGTCCCCTATCCAAATATATGACATTTATTGTGCACCGCGATTTCGAAAAAAAAAATCAAAATGGCGGCTGATGTTAGGGCCAAAACCTTCAAACCCCTTTGCTAAATCTAGCGATTTTAAGCTTGTACGACTGCCCCTTTTCAAAAACCAAGGTGGCAACACTGGTCTCATTCAGTAATGTCATTTGTCGGTCGGATTGTAGTTTATTTTTTGTTTTTCTTTTAAGATTCTTTGCCATAATTGTGAAATACACAATTTCAAACATGTAAATCTAAAGGAATTGAACACAAATTTCAACTTTAAATACACGAATTGAAAATTTAATAACCCTCAAATCAATAAACAAACTGAAAGAATCCAATATTACATACCAAAAACAACTAGAAACAACATCTGTATCTAAATTAACAAACAAAAAAACGCCATTGTGTATAATATTGGAAAATGTATTTAAGGAATCAGGAATTCAATAATTTGCGTGGGTTAAGTTCTGGTCGCCGCAGTCTTAGAATTTCTTTTTAATTTGCTTTCTTTTCGCAAGTTGAATTTATAAAAGGAGTTTTTTGTTCCAAATAAGGTAACCTTACTTTCTTGTGAAATCTTTTGTCGTGAAGTTGATACTGTTTGAGCTGTCTCATGCTAGTTTTGACCATAGGCTTTTGGCAACATAATTATAACAACACTTATTAGTATACACAATTTTATGTAGCGGTTTTACAGCACATCTTAGTGAGTAATCTTTACACAGTGTTGGCAATACTGTGTTAAACAGTGAATTGATTGTAAATCACAACCCCACCTCAAAAGGTTAAAATCTAGTGAAGTTCTTTTTGTTCCATTGTATGTAATATTTTAAGTATTTTTCAGTATGTGGTTTGGCAATGTATGTGTTACTCTGGTCTTTCTAAGGAATTTGTAACTTTCTGTAATTTGTAACAGGGCATCTTGATAACTTTTAATTTATCTTTGAATTTCTATATTTTACTATGGTTTTATTGCTACTTGTCACTTGTTTACACAAATTTTCAGCGATATCTTGCTACTTTGGGTGGTTGATAGATGGTGAGTCACCAGCAATTTAAAGTGAATATGTAAATATGCAAACTGAAAAAAGAAAATGATAATGAGCTTGCTATGGTGTTGTCTCAATCACACTTGTTTATTAAACAATTAGCTATAATTTAATTTTGTTTATTTTACAATTATATACACATTGCTTTAGCTCTGTGTATATAATTTACAATATTTTTTTTTAATTGGGGAAGATTCAGTTAAGAAAAAAAAAACAAAATTGGTTGAGTAGTTTCGGTATTGTATTTTGTTGTTAAGTAAGTATTTATTCTGTACAGAAACGAGGTAAAAAAAACAGATCTTATTGTTGATTTACAAAAACAGTTTCACACATTTCTGCCTTTTACGGCGTATTCACATTTAATAGGAATCGACAAAAGACTAAATATATGTAAGATACATAGTATACTCATATTTTATTTTTATTTATATTCTAGGAATTCTTGAATGCTGTAAAAACATTTTTTTACTAACCATTCTTTAACGGTGGATCTAAATTTGTCAAATTTATATTCCTTAAACTCGTCGGGTAGTTTGTTAAAAATTTTAATAACAATTAGAAAACAGTTATTGCTTACTAAGGCTAATTTTGTCTGTGGCCAATAAGTTTGTTCTTATACGCAGAGCATAAATTACGGTTTGTTATCTGTTATTTTTGAACAAATAAATTTTTGTTATGATATACAAACAAACAGATGCCAAATATATAGAGACAAGGCAGTGTAAGCAGATTTTATTTTCTGTTTCTATAAACCCAGATACAGTGGTGCCTCACACAACGAACTTAATTCGTTCCAGGAGCAAGTTCGTTATGCGAAAAGTTCGTTATGTGAAACGCGTTTTCCCATAACAATACATGTTAAAAAAAATAATTCGTTCTGTAGCATAAAATATGGTAAGATGACATAAAAAAAAGATAAATTTTTTGTTATTATTTTTATTTAGATACATCTAAAAACATAATGAAAAAAACACACATTTTTTAATTTTAAGAAATAATCAAATCTTGCACATCTTCATCCATTTTCCGCTTTTTGGCCGATGGTGCAGTGAAAAACCTGTCCAAAGTCGTTTGTTTCTCTCTTTTCTTCAACATCTGCCGGAAATAACGGACAAGAGTATCGGAGTACAGGTCGTTGATCCTGTTTGCTTCAGCGGAATCCGGATAGTGGGCATTGGTAAACTCCTGAACTGCTTTCCATTTGACCAGGATGTTCTTGATGTCAGCAGTTGGAATTGGTTGATTGTTTGATTGTTGCTCCTCGTTATCAGATGACGCTTCCCTTTGAGCATTGTCCTGTTGTTGGGCCAGAAGTGTTTGGAGCTCTTCAGTTGTCAGCTCTTCTTTGTGTTCCTCAATAAGCTCCTCTACATCCTCTTCCTCTACCTCTAATTCCAACCTTTGGGCCACTGTGATGATGTCCTTTACCACTTCTGTGTCATCAACTACTGCTTCTTCCTGAATCCACGAAGGCACAAGCATCTTCCAAGCAGAAATGAGGGTCCTTTGTGACACTTCTTCCCAGACCTTCTGTATAAGTCGTATTGCCAAAAGGATATCAAATTTCTCCTTCCAAAACATTCGGATAGTCATATTGTCTCCACCAAACTCGCATTCTTCAAACATCTTATTAAAGAGGGCTCTAGTGTAGAGTTTTTTAAAGTTCGCAATAACTTGCTGATCCATTGGCTGGAGAATGGATGTGGTGTTTGGTGGCAAATACTGCACCTTGATAAAAGGATAATTTTCCTGCAATATTTCTTCTAGGTCTTTTGGGTGAGAAGGGGCATTGTCAAGTATCAGAAGGGCTTTGAGCGGCAGTTCTTTTTCCAACAAGAATTTCTTCACGGCAGGAGCAAAGGTTTCCAGAATCCATTCGTTGAAGATAACTTGGGTCGCCCAGGCTTTTTGATTGGACTTCCAATGGACGGGCAATTTGGACTTAATAACGTTATTTTTCTTAAAATTCTTGGATTTTCAGAGTGATAAACCAATAGAGGTTTGATCTTGAAGTCTCCGCTGGCATTAGACGAAATCATAAGGGTAAGTCTGTCCTTCATGGCTTTGTGTCCTGGCAATTTCTTCTCTTCTTTTGTAATGAAGGTTCTGCTCGGCATTCTTTTCCAGAAAAGACCCGTTTCATCGGCATTTAACATTTGTTGTGGGCAGTATCCTTCATCCATAATAAATTTTTGAAAATTAATAGAGAACTTTTCTGCTTCTTTTTTATCAGCACTGCCAGCCTCACCATGCATATTAACGCTGTGGATTCCATACCTTTTCTTAAATCTAAAAAACCACCCCCTGCTGGCTTTGAAATCTTCTTTATTATCTTGATTGCTGCTACTTCCAGGGATGTTTTTCTTTAGATCTTCATAAATTATCTTGGCCTTGTGACAGATAATATCTTGGGTTGTTACGTCACCTTTCACCTGCCTGTCCTTAATCCAAATCGCTAATAGCCTCTCCATTTCCTCGTGGATTGAAGATCTATGTTTTTCATTAAATAGTTTTGATACTCCTTTGGCTACTTTGGCTGATTTTATTGCATCCTTGTTTGTCAAAATGGTGGTCTTGTTGAGGCCAAACTCTTTGACGAGGTCACACTGTTTTATCCCACATTCACTCCTTCTAATTATTTCCTGTTTCATTTCAAGAGAAATCACCTTCCTGCTTTTTTTAAAACCCATCATATAAAAAAAATGTTGAGTTTATCTTAAAAGGACGACTGCCGTGATACGTGTGCGATTTAATTCGTAATGAAGAACGCTTGCTGCGATACGTGCGTAAGTTATAAATAAATAAATAATAATAATATAGAAGATCGGGCGACTTCGTTGTAATGATGAACGATTGCTGCGACACGTGCGTAAGTTAAGCGTACTGCTCAGTGACTAACGACTGCCTGCGCGGAAGGATGCAATAAATCGGCAGTGATCGTGTGAAGTGGGCGACTTCGTTGTGTGAAGCGAAGTTCGTTGTGTGAAGCGAAGTTCGTTGTATGAATCGTGAAATGAACGAAAAGGAAGTTCGTTGTGTGCAGCGTTCGCTGTGCGAGGCGTTCGTTATGCGAGGCACCACTGTATATAATATAAAATATTATTTTTATATTCAGTAAGATTAATATCATTAATGAGTGCAAGAAGCCATTCAATTTGCTGACTCTTATTTTGTTCGGGTATAAAATCTGGATTGTTTAAATAGTTTTTTCTACAGCCAAATTCTAGTACTGGTGTCGTTTTAAAATCTGCATCAAAACAATTTGCGTTTACACTAGGAGTTACGCTATTTTGAAACAGAAGTTTCCTTAACGCGTATTTTACTTGCAGTGCACTTGGATTGTCATTATGTCCCCCAGATGCTCTCAAGCAAGAAAAGAACATTTCTAAATGATCTTGCGAACATTTGTAACTTAGAAAATACTTAACGATGTCTTTATCCAGTAAATCCAAGGCTAGTTGAGCAAAGCTGTAAGTATCGATAATCAAACCAAGACATGGTGTCTTGCGACGGTGCTGCAAAATAGGACAACCATTTATTTTGAGTTTAGAGAGATAAACTCTTTTCTAAACGTTTCCTCTAATACATTTGACCACACCTCAGCATTCTGAAGACGCATTGGAGATTTAAAACCCTTTCCAAAAGGTTGTTTACAATTTAGTAAGTCGAATATTCGATCTAAAATTCTAATATATTCCACAGTTGACTCACTTCCAGCAAAATTTAAGTTACCACTACATCTCAAGAAATCTATTGCGTCTGCGACCGAAGAACTCAATACTTGAGTTGCTAACCTTACATTCATTTTTTTTCCATGAAAATTAATATGCATGCTAGATATCTTATTTGCTAATTTTAAACCTTCTTCATCTTGGAGCTTATGTAGCTTTTTAACAAATTCAAAATTAATTTCACCTTTTTCTGAGCTTAACATTGTTTCTGCAAAAACATTCCGAGCAAGTTTTATCATATGCGGTGGGTCCAATATACAGTATACCTTGAAATCTTTCGGTGGATGTTTGAAATATGTTTGCATATTTTGCAATGAAAAATTGCAACCCAATAATTCGTATGACTTTAAATTTGTCACAGTACCATCACATGTTAAAGATCTAACATTAATATTCATATCACCCATATATCTAATGGCAGCAAGAAGCAAATGAGCCTGAATATGGGCAGATAATTTATTTATAAAAAAATAAGCGATTGGGCATTTAAATTTTGTAGTATAGGATACTATTTGGAATATTAAAACTTCAGTGGCCAAGGTTTCAGAATCACTAACCACAATGCCACCATAATCAACATAACCCCAGTACTTATCTGTTTTTTGATCATATTTTAGTTCAGCTCTAATTGACATTGCGTCAAATATTAGTGCAACATTTTGCAAATTGGGATTATTGCTAGCTGCATCTTTCAAGTAACTCAGAACTTCTGACATGAACCCCACATTGCAGTTATGTGTACAACCCGTGCGAATTAACTTGAGACCTGGGCCGATGACGTCATTCTCAATGTACGGTTAGCAAAACCATGCGTCGTATTACGTGATTTTTTTTATTTGCACGAGCAATATAAAATACTGTTGCCTTTCCAAATAAATAAAATAATTGAATGTAATTAAAACTAATTAATTAAAACTCGGACCCAGGTGGTTTTGTTCGACATAAATAATATAAATAATATAATAACAAATTTTAATTAAGAAAACGATTACAAAAGTAACTGCTATTTCTTAAAAAAAATTCTTCCAAGCAGTCCTGGCACAGGGATGAGTTTATTTGTTTTTTGATATTTATTATTCACTATCACTATACATAATTGGTTAAATCCCGTCCATTGAATCGTCTTCATTTTCACTCTCTGAACTGCTTTCTTCCCCTCCAAGGGATATAATTAATTCCCTCTGTTGCATTTCTTCCAATCGATCCTTTTCCCAGTATTCTTTTTCTAATCGCTCTATATGATTAATTTCTTTTTTCCAATCGGAAGCCGTTATACTCTTTATTGCGTCATGGGTTAAACCCTCGATTTCTTTTTCATATTGATTGACATTTTTGGCTGCCACCCTTTGTTTTATCAAATTCCATATATATTCAATAGGGTTAAGGTCACAGTGGTAGGGTGGCAGCCGTAGCACCTCATGACCATGCTCCCTCAGAAGTTCATCCACCATATATTTTTTTGGTGGTTTGTTTTGTAATATTAAATGGTATAGTTCTGGTTTTGTCATTTTCTCGTCGAAGTTAATGTTATTTTCCCGAAGCCAGCTCTGCATCTCTCCTTTCAAGTATGTGCTGACTGGTGGTTTCTCCAACTGCGTTGAGTGGTAGGGAGCATTGTCTATAACAACGAGACTGTTTTGTATTAATTTTTTTGTCAACCACTTTTTAAAATTTGACGTATCCATTTCATGGTGGTAGTCCCCGATATTACTTTTACATTTGTAAAGTAATTCGGCACCGGGTATAAAACCGTTGTCACCGCCAGCGTGAACCAATATCCACCGCTGTCCGGGGTTATCATTTTTTTTATACTGGCGTCATTGCTATTCTGCCAGCATTTTCGCACGGTATAGTGTGAATGGATCCATGTCTCGTCTAAGTAAGACACCGGTTTCTTGTCTGTCCCAAGTTCATTATTTTCTTTTTTTCTGCGCAGGTAACGGGCTCTCCAGGCGGCGATTTCTGGCTTTTGTATTAAAACCTGCCTTGCATTCTTACATTTTGTAAATCTGTACCCCAAGTAGTTGATGAGTATTTTTCTTAATCTAAAATCTGTTAACTTCATCATACTCTTCTGAAGTTTTCCTTTCACTGTGTTTACCTTTTTGTATAGTAATAGTAGTAGTTTTGTAAGAGGGTCAAGTTAATTAAAGTACTATTAAAAATAATGCCGTCAAAAAATTGTTGTTCATTTGAATTAATGGTGGGTTGTCGACGCTTTTACGATCGACGAAACGAGACTGTTTATTGTCCATCTTAAACTAGTTTAAAAAACAGTTCAATTTTCGACTAGTTTACGTACTCGTCGAGGAACACAGAACTGAACAACAAAGACAACATGAACTAGTTGTCGTAATTCATGTAAATGTTTATTTAATAAACGACTTCCAGAATAAAGATCAGACTTGTATTCTATCTCTTGCTAATCGACAGTTCAACAAATTTGTGTGCAAGTAAAATGAACTTCTTTTCATACTTTTTTCAGGCTAAGGACTGGCAGGCTAAATAAATATATATAATAGATGTTAAATTATGCCAAGCGTATTTAAAAGTTCATTTTATATACATAATCAACAATTTAGTTCTTTACATAGTATGTGTAAGTGATTAGTTTTTTGTTCTTTTTTATATGTATTTCAGTTTACATGTAACTTTCGAATCGATTTTGATCGAGGTTTACGTGCAAGATTATTAATTGTTCTACTTTAGTTGTAGATAACCTAGTTCTTCTTTGATTTAGTATCAGGCCAGATTTGGAGAACATTCGTTCGCATGGAACAGATGTCGCTACTATGTTGCAATTTTTAATATACAATTTGAGCAAGTTGGTATACACATGCCGATGGTTTTTCCGCCATTGCAGTGGGCTGTTCCATTCTCCGTTTTCAATTTTCCTTGGTAATATATCGTCGGCCAAATACATGTCCACTTCTTTAATTGCTTTAGATAGAGGTGTTGATAAGCTGGATGTATTTTGTTTAATTAAATTATCAAATATATCCCAAGGGCTGTATCCGGATTTTTTAGATTCTTCATTATTGACAGTCGACGAGACTGTTGTTGAGACTGTTCTTTCGTTTTCAGAAATACATGCAGCTACGAGTCTTCTAACTTTTTCTTTTGTTGCTTCGTTTGTATCTGAAAACGCCTGCATTTTGAAGCGCGGGTCTAAGAAAGTGTTCAGAGCTAGTGAACCACTCTGCTCCACTCCACGAAATCTCTCTTTAAGGCCTGTCATTAGTAGTAAGGGTACGTCGTGTATTTGTTCCGTAAACTCGGAGTTATCTATAATCATTTTACAAGATTCTTTCAGACAGCGAACCACAATAATGACTAAACTGCCTGTTAAATATTGATCCCCGCTTATTGACCTTGTCATTTCCTCAAATGGGCGTAAAACTTGACAAAGCTGAGCACAAATAGTCCATTCTTCATTTGACAGCTGGGGTATGTCTTTTTCCACAAGTGCTAATGTTGACCGCACTGCTTCTTGTAACTCGACGATTCTTTCAATCATGTAGAACACGGAATTCCAACGTGTTTCAACCTGTTGAATGAGAGAAGTCTCTCCGAAGATATATATATATATATATATATATATATATATATATACTCTTTATTGCACTTATAAAGTAATTAAACAGTACATTTACATATATTTGTGAGCAATGGTGGGCTTATCTCTAAAAGAGATCTCTTCCAGCCAGTCAAGGGTATGTGGGTGATTTAACAGGTAAGCGGGACAACTTAACACTACGGTACACGCGCCTCTAAAACGTTCATGAGTGCTCGCGTGGGCTTCACTTGTAGCCCATTTTAAAGTGAAATATACTGAAAGATAATCGTTTAATAATTAAATAAAACACATTTATTATTATAAATGACATTTATTAAGTAAAAGGAGAATAATAAAAACTATCTTCTCTTTCGTAAACTTAAAATATTAACAAAACTTCAGACTTCTCAAGAAATCTCACAATTTTTACATATTTGAGATCAATCAACTTTTGGGTTTAATTCTCACGTTTTTTTCTACTTTTTTTAATTTTCATTACACGAAGGACAAATTAAAATTTGGTCATCATTAGATATAAGCCTGTAGCATTTCGAGCATTTTTTCCTTGTGCTGCGATCGCGCATTCTGCTACAAAATGCACAACGTGCTACCCCCCACGAATTGCTATATTTCCTTGTTGAGGAGCTTCTGACACATTCAACAATAATTTTGCTTTTGATTTTATGCTTCTTGAAATATTACCCTGATGAATACGTTCTAAAATTAATGGTTTCAAAAACTCAAACCCCAAAGACTGAAGAAAAATGCGAAAAATTTATTCTTTATAGTATTCTTATACATATATTCGTACACTTTACCAGGGATTAAAGACATCAAGGTCAAAAAATAACTCGAAACATTGAAGGAATGTACTGGCATTAAAAGCTGTACCTTTTAGTCTAAAGGTCTTTGTATAATATTATGAGAACGTACCCTTGTTATAGAAAATGGTCGTTTCCTCCATTCCGTCCCATTTCGTAACTTACAAGTGGCTAATTCTGCGAGAGCAATCTGTCGTCCGAATCACTGTTGTTTTGTTCAGCATTGTCACGATTTTCATCAGTCTGGTCTTCTTGCTCGGTATCAGTGTCGTGCGGAGATTAAACTTTATTTTCTTCTTCTCTCAAATCCTGTTCCTGTTCGCTTTCAATCAAACCATCTTGATCTAACTCCTCTTCTTGCCGTCTCAACACGTTTTCTTACATTCTGCGATCCATATTTAGCAATCTGTTTATAAAATATCAACATACAGTAAGTTTACAGTACATGAATATAATATACAACATAAAAATTAATAAGAAAAGATCAATACTTACATCAATTTAAAAAAATATTCCACTCCTAAGAAGTTCCGCCAGTGCACGCATGGGCTACATACGTAGCCCAACAACTTTAAACAGTAATTTTTCGCACTTCCGCCAGCGTCAATCACTCACACCACACTAAATATGTTGAGCAACAACCAATCGGCGCTTAGCTAGAGACTAGAAGTTAAATCACGCGATTTCAAGAAGTTATGAACAAAAGCAATATCCTGGGCTAACGTCCAAGTTTTATTTTTCATTAGCGATTTATACTCGTCATCCATCGCTTACTGCCAGTTTGCACTCTCTTCCGACTTCATAGCAACTGCGTAGCTTTCAGGTTCGTTGGAGTCATATGTAACTGCATTACAAATAAGATTAGTATCAAAACGTTTGGTTATTCTATTTCTGAGTGGATATCTTTCTTCTGTAATTTCTGTACTTTGAGTACACGTATCTTCAATATCAAAAGTCCCTTCTGCGCTGTGAGTTTGCTGTGCTTCTGGTTCCGGCTCACTAGCACCAGCTTCAGTGCATTGCTCAGTATTTTCACTTCGCCTGTATAAAATGCACACTTGATTGGGTACTGAATCAAAAATAGTATCAAAAGTAGAAGGGATGGATTCCTTTTCTTGAACCATCAAATTAGAAAAAGAATTTTCGAAGAAAACCACATCTCTTCCTTTTATCAACCTCCTTGGACAATCTGCTTCACGAAAGTAGTAGCTCCGTGGATTTTTTGAATATCCAACGAAAATGTGTTCTGTCGCCTTAATGTCCAATTTCCTTCTGTAGTTATCTGGAACCTTAACCATGGCGCGACACCCAATTGTTAATATAATACAATAAAAGATCATTAGCGTATTGCAGAATTTTATTTTTATTATTGTCGAAAACGTTACGTTGTAAATCATAAGAGTAAATATTAGGGGTTAAAGTATGAAATTGCCGATTTGTACTGAAAATCTATATTGTTTATTTTTTAAATTTTTAACAAATTTATTTAATCAAAATAGTTGCCATTATTATCTATACATTGCTGCCATCTAATGGGAAGGTCATTAATGCCTTTGCGATAGAATTCCGACGATCTAGACTGCACAAACTGTGTGAAAGCATTTTGTACTGCCTCCTGGGAAGAAAACTTCTTGTCACGTAGATAATTGTCCAAATCACGAAAAAAATGGTAGTCCGTTGGAGCAAGGTCTGGTGAATACGGAGGATGACGAATGGTTTCTAACTGCAGTTCCTGAAGGGTCAAAATGGTTTCTCGTGCTGTGTGAGGTCTCGCGTTGTCGTGGAGCAATAATGGTGAAGATCGATTCATGAGTCGGGGCTGTTTTACTGCTAGTTTTGTCAACATGGTTCGGAGTTCGGCACAATAGACATCTGCCGTTATTGCTTGACCAGATCGGAGAAAACTATAGTGAATAACACCATGCTGAGACCACCAAACAGTTACCATTACCTTTTTATTGGTAAGTTTTGCTTTAGGACACTGTTGTGGCATTTGACCTGGGGTCAGCCATTGCATTTTTCTTTTCCGGTTATCATAAAGAATCCACTTTTCATCACATGTTACAATTCGATCCAATATTCCTTCATTTCTGTACCGGTTCAACAAGGCAACACAAGTTTCAACACGCGTTTCTTTCTGCAGATCAGTCAAATCATGAGGCACCCATTTTTCGTATTTTTTTATTTTATTGATTTGACGCAAGTGAGTCAATATTGTGGGTAAGGTAACGTTAAACCATGCCGCTAATTCCTGGGTACTTTGACTAGGATCGGCTTCCACTATCTCTCTTAATTCATCGTTATTTACCTGTGTGGGCGGTCTTCCTCGTGGCTCGTTCTTTAAGTCGAAATTTCCATCACGAAAGCGTTTAAACCAAAATCGCACGGTGCGTTCATTAGTAGACCCCTCTCCAAACGCAGCATTGATATTGCGGGCTGTTTCTGCCGCGTTAGTTCCGCGTCGGAACTCGTATTCAAAAATAACTCGAATTTTCGCAGTATCCATCTTTCTTGTCTAAATTGAATAACAAAAACAATTGAAAGTCGATATTCAAATGTTTTACATTTTTTAAAAAAAGAACATCATAGAAACCATTTAAAAAAAGTTTCATTCGAAAACCTCAAACCATGAAGATTCTATGTCAATTCAAAGAACCTATTGCAATAAAACGGCAATTTCATACTTTAACCCCTATTATTATACAAAAGAGGGCTGAGAACAAAACCTTGGGCAAGGCCTTTCGAAACAGTCCTGCACAAAATGATATTATTAGAATATAAGTTTATGGTTCGCTGTGACAGAATATTAAGTATTAAACGTGAAAGAATCGGAGGGACAAGCAAAGATTCTAATTTAGATTTGAGGACGTTTAAAAGAACATTATCATAAGCGGAACACAGATCTACAAAAACAGCTAACAGAGAGTGATTGTTAGAGAAGGCGATACGAATGTCCGAGGTGAGAATAGCAATATTGTCCAAGGTACTTTTACCTTTTCTAAAACCATATTGTGAACTTGCTAACAGGCCTTTGCCGTCTAATAATCACTCTAAACGATTTTTTACAAGGTGTTCCGCAAGTTTAATTAAAACCTATGATAGAGCTATAGGACGATATGAAGAAACATCCGACGGTGGTTTGTTCGGTTTTAGAAATGGCAACACTGTCTGTTGTTTCCAAGGAGAAGGAATGTTACCGGAGATTATACAGGGTGGGCCATGAATTAGTTAACAATTTAAAAAATCATATAAAAAAAACCATTTGACATATTTTTTAAATTGTTTATTGATAAGAAAGTTAATGATTTGGAATTTATTTTTTAAAAATAACATTATCTAAATGACCACCGTTTCGATTTTTGCACTCTTCTAAGCGAGCACCGAAGTTTTCGAATACTCGCCGACAAAGAGACCGCGTGATTGCCGACATTTCCTCGCTAATTTTTTCCTTTAATTCACCTAGTGTGAATATTTAGTGTGGTTATTGGATGTAAACACGACTCTTCAAATAACCCCATAAAAAGAAGTCTGCTGGGGTTAAATCCGGACTCCTGGGTGGCCATGGGATGTCGCCTCGTCTGGAAATCAGCTTTTCCGGAAACATTTCTTTGACCACCGGCAGGGACTCGTTAGATGTGTGACAAGTGGCTCCATCTTGCTGAAACCATGTGTTACTATTGTAGCCAGCAAATTCCAGTAGCTTCGGTGCCAAGAACTCCCGTAACATTTTCACATACTCAGCAGAATTCACAGTAACCGAACGGCCGCGAGAGTCTTCGAAAAAGTAGGGCCCAATGATTCCTTTTGCTGAAATTGCAGCCCATACCGTAACCTTGGGAGAATGAAGTGGCCTCTCGTGTTTAGATTTGGGATTTTCGCTGCTCCAATATCTGCAATTCTGTTTATTTACGTGTCCGTTTAGATGGAAATGCGCTTCGTCGGAAAATAAGAGGTTGTCAAAATTATTGAATCGATCTAACATTGTTTCGGCATACGACTTGCGCAAATTTAAATCATTAGGTTTTAATTCCTGCACTAACTGGATCTTATATGGATGTAAATTCAAATCTAATTTCAAAATTCGGCGCAGTGATGTACGGGATAATCCTAATTCAGCCGAACGTTTGCGCGTCGATAAATGTGGATCACGTCGAACTGATGCGGAAACTCGCTGCACGTTCTCTTCGCTCCGAGAAGTCCGTGGGCCGCCGGTTTGCTTCACGTTTAGTGTAGATCCCGTCTCTTCGAACTTCTTAACCCATTTCTTTATTAATGGAGCACTCGGACACTGATTTAAATCGTGTAAATCGTATTCAACGCGAAATAAGCGTCTCACAGTAATGAGCGAACTGTTGTTAAGATAAAATTGTTTCACACAATAAGCGCGCTGCGGCCCCGTGAAGTGATCCATTGCGACTAAATTTCCGAGAAGCGAGCTAGTGGTCAGTTCCCTCCCCGCTCCCCGCGCGGCTTGTATTAGCGCGGGATGTTAGGTTTAAATGTTAACGAATTCTTGGCCCACCCTGTAAATGAATTTATTAAATCTAAATAATACTGTATGGTATCATTACAAACGTTTTCAAAAAAGGAGAATGGAATACCATCATTCCCTGGTGCTGAGGTTTTCGAATTCTGAATGATGCCTTTAAGTTCATGAAATGTGAACGGCGCACTGAGGCCAGATAAGTTGTGTGCTAGTGTAGTATTAAGGGAGATGTCTACATCATCATCCACCCAAGGAGGAGCTAATTTATCCAAAAATGAATCAGCGGGAATAGATGGGCGACGTCTGTTGAAAATCTAGGATTTGAATCTTTTTATATTTTGCCACACAAGACTTGCAAGAGTATTAGGGGAAATCGATGAACAGAAGGTACGCCATCCCTCAAACTTCTTTTTTTTTGAAAAGTGTTTTCGTTTCTGATAATGTCATTGTCAATAACTCGTAATTACTTTCAGTCATATTTTCTCTGTACCTCTTCTCAGCAAGTTTTCTCTTTTTACAGCACTGGTGCACTCACTGTCCCACCATGGTGGAGATGGAATTTTATTCAAACTACCTTTTTGTGGAAATACTTCATTTGCTGCTTGAATAAGGACTTTACTTAATGCCTCTGCACCCTTTAACTCTGTACCATGACATATAACAGGAAGTAAAGAAAGCTTAGACTGAACACAAGACTTATATTTTTACCAGACTTTACTATCCTTTTTAGGAAGTTTGTGTTTTAGATGGGAAACATCTTTTTGATTTATGGGATTATCGAAGGGAAAGGTTATGATAATAGGGAAATGATCGCTACCAAGGGTGAAGGAATGTGTATCCCACAATAAAAAACTTGCAAGAGAAGGTGAACAAATAGAAATATCAACTGCACCATCGTTTTGGTTAGGTTTTGTTAAGCGTGTAACTTTGTCTGTATTCAAAATACAGAGGTTCTGAGAATCAATAATATCTATTAACTCTTTCCCAAAATTATTTGTAATTGCACTACCCCAACACTGATGATGACAATTAAAATCTAATACTAAGAGTATATGAAAAGATGCATGAGCAATATATAAAGAAACTATACATATATTAAATGCTTTTATAGCTATTATAGAAATGTCACTGTGGTGTGAGGGTAAAGGAACAGTGGAATGACTGACAGAGTCTTTGATGAGAATGGCTGCATCGCCAAAGCCATCATGACGGTCTTGGAGGGAAGTGTAGCCAATCACTTTAAGTCTTTGATGGGATTTAAGCCATGTTTCCGATAAAACAAAAATAATTGGATCAAATTTATTTACAAGATAAATTAACTCTGTTGTTTTGCTAAGTATACTTTGACAATTTCATTGTATTAATTTAGCCTGATAGTCCATTTTGAATGGCTTGGATTAATGTTGTGATTATAGATGCTGCGTTGGGCGCTGATTTATTACTATTGCTAAAGTAAACTGTGATGAGTTAAGAAGCAATTTAATTATCTAATTATTATAAAATACTAGCTAGCCCGGCCACGCGTTGCTGTGGCTAAAGTTTTTGTTATATTACATTATAGTAAACAATCTAAGAGGAACAATAAGAGAACATCAGTCACGGAGTCCACTATGCTTTTTCACACAGATGGTATTTGTAAAAAAATATGGTGATCTCCTTATTTGACTTTCTACTACTATAACCCTTTAGTACAATGAAATTATTTACGAACAAAGACGAAAATGTTGATATTGGTATACAAATTCACTGGATTGAGATTTGAAGGGGAAGTACGTTGAACACAATTAATTAAAATGTTCTTACACTTGATATTAAGCATAAATCAGTAGGTACGAAATAAAAATTTATCAGATTTATTATTTCCATTTACTTTTATAACAAATATAAGTATATTACAGTATAATACAGTAAATAACATGTGACGCTTAAACTCATGAATGAGGTAGGCAAGGCAGACAGTCTTAAACTTTTAAACATTAATATCTATTTTTTTGAATTATAAATACTTTCAATTTCAATTTAATTTAACACCAATCGGTGCACAATGTTTTTGGTTAACCTGTCTTTAGCTAACACAAATAGATTCGACGATTTCCCAACACGTGAACACGCAACATATAGTTGCCCATGAGAAAAACATGGATTTTCCAAATCTAAACCACAAATGGACATTGTTTGACCTTGAGATTTATTTATAGACATGGCGAAAGCTAAACGAATTGGAAACTGTAGCCTTTTGAAGGGTATGGTAGAATCTGATGGTATCATCGGAAAACGTGGCAGCAGGACCACTTTTCCTTTAAACTTCCCAGCCAAAATGGTTGCTTCAAGAATGTTTCCGGTGATCTTTTTGATGACCAAACGCGTACCGTTACATAATTGAGGTGGATTCAAATTACGGAGGAGAATAATAGGGGAACCAATCTTTAATCGAAGATTATGTGGTGGCATTCCAGGGATATCTAATGAATTAAAAATTCAATCGGAAAATTTACACTTTCATTTTCATCAACAACAGTATCGATTGATTTAAAAGACATCAGATCGCCTGGTAACAACTGTTGTATCTGGAACTTAATTTCGTCAACATCAACGTTTTTGGCTGCCAAAATCGCCCGTTGACTAAGCCATTCATGATTCAAATAATTATTCTGTATATCCGGGAAAATACTTTGAATCAATTCATTTTTATCCTGAACAACAGTGCAAAAATTGTCTGGTAGTTTAATGCATTGCGTACTTGGTTGCAGTTCTATTTTACCGTTCCCAATATCTAGTAGTTGTTCGGAAAATATTTGTGCTGATGGATCATTTTGCAATTGTACTCGCATATTTATGGTCAATCGAAGTGTTTCAACACTTCGCCATAAGAATGATTGTTTCAAAGATGCATTAATCTCATCCGCGAAAGTAGAGCGAGGTATAACCGGTAAGGTCTGCCGGAAGTCACCAGACACTAAAAGTAAGATAGCACCACTGAAAAGTTTATTATTGCTGTTTAAATCTTGCATAGTTCTGTTTAATGCTTCAAGTGAATATTTGTGTGCCATTGTGCACTCATCCCAAATTATTATAGAACTCTTCCGCAACACTGCAGCTATTCCACTATTCTTTTTGATGTTACACATTGCATCTGGTTTATTATGAACGTCCAATGGCAGCTTGAATGTTGAATGTGCTGTTCGCCCACCATCCAGTAAAGTAGCCGCAATGCCTGACGATGCTACTGCTAATGCGATTTTTTGTTGCGACCGTATTTTGGCAAGAATCAACGATATTAAAAATGTCTTACCGGTTCCACCGGGTGCATCCAAGAAAAAAAAACCGCCTTGTTCAGCAGCAACAGCCAGCATAATCCGATCATAAATAATTTTTTGTTCTGCTGTCAGTAATGGTTCACTGTTCATGATAATTGTTGCTAAACTTCCATGGTCATATTGATTTTCTCGTTGTAAATCGGTATTGACTAAGTCGGTGGCTGGACGATTAGGTGATGGCATACCATAATGATTAAGTGGTAAATTTGAAATAAGAACACATAAATCCTCGATCAAGACCAATGCTTCATTGTACATCTCTGGTGTATAATCTTTGTTTTGGCATTGATTTGTTTGTCTAATTCGGTGCAAGATGTCTTCTGTCATACAATTTTTATATTTTTCCCACAAAGTTTGTGCTTGCGAGAGATAACATGTCGTCAAAATAATTGCAAACAACTGACGAATGTTATTCGGTGTTGATGTCAACGCAGCATCAGCAAGCGTTAAGTCCCAATGGTTATCGTCTTCTAGCAATTGCAGTTCACGACATGCATCCTGGTATGTATTGAATACTCGACCATTAACTGTTCGTAAAAATTCAAAAAACGTTGGTCCGGGAACATTCACCAATAACAAACGTAAATAGAAGCACTCACGTTGCTTTGGATGTACCGTGTAAAGTCTCCCCAATGTCTTAGCTTTGAATATGCCTGTAATGGAAGGATGTGGTTTTCCTTGTTTCCGTGGCTCCCATTTTTTACTGGATTTGTTCCATGTGAAATAACGTGGAACATCACCATACACCAATGTCTTCGCGAATTGGCCAAAAACATCAGGTTTTTGACACAATGTAAAAAATTCAGTTAGAGTCGTTTTCGGAGCTTCGAACGCTCTTTGGAGAACATTTTCTTCAGTGAAGTATACACGTTGACCGTTTTCAAGATGTATTGCCAGATGTTGGACAGCAGGATCTCTTTCGTGGATGGGAAAGCTGAGAATATGCCAAATAGCTTCATTGCTGCTAATGTATCTGCCCATTTGGTATCGTGCTATTTCGTCATTTTTATTTATGTTTTGTACTTCAAATATGGCCAAATCACTGCCTTTGTTTACATATTTACAAATATACTTAATTGATTTAACAGAACTGCAAAGCTCAACATTGATATGAGCTTTGTAAGTTTTTGAAAGTAGTGGTGAGTATGGTACAACCCACTGATTATCAAACTCAACTTGATTTGGAAAGTTCGGCAGTCGCATTATAAATGTATGGCCACCATTCTCAGTACTTCTGCGGCGCTACATTGGATAACCATCAATATCCGTGATCGTGTCATTCGTATGCGGCTTTGGGAAGTTTTTTTTACATTTTCCATTTTCCATGCACGGTGACGTCATGTTGAAAGCACCGCATGGCCCATGGATCATGTGTTTGGTGACAATATCAAATAATTCTTGATCAATTAATGGGTCTGGAATTTCGGCTGAAATTATTTGATCGATTTCTTCAGGACGGATTCTATCTTTAAGCCAAACCAAAATTTGGGCATGAGGCAAACCTCGCTTTTGCCACTCTATCGTATACAGCCAACAACGTGTGATACCAAAAATTGAATATTTAACAATAAAATCAATTAAGGATTTCAATTTTTGTTTAAACACACGTGCAGTTAAATCATGACGATGAATGGCTTGTTGTCCTGGCAATAGTAAAGTTTGTATCTCTTCCCAATTCGGATTACATGTGAATGTAATAAATAAATCCGGTCGGCCGTAATGACGTACGTAAGTCATCGCATCTTGTATGTATTCCTGCATGTTCCGTGGACTGCCAATGTAGCTTGAAGGTAAAATGAAAGCATTACCGATGTCATTGGGATTTAAATTTCCATCGATGTTTCCAGCAACAGCATCTCGTAAGTGAATATATTCTTCCGATCGTAGTTTTGCCTGGTTGAATCGAAGGAATCGCAAGCGTTCGCTTTCGACCTTAGCATACATATCAACAATGTATTGATGGAACAGCTGACGATATCGAAGGATATAATTGTCTTGATGTTGTCTAACCATTATTCGGTGTGCGTAGTAGTTCATTGAGCTAACTTTATTATTTCTGTAATCACCTAAAAAAATAAAAAATAAAATGCAATACGAAATTAAAATCTATACATACAGTAAGAGAGTAAATAGATAATTGTCAAATTTACCAGTATTTGAATCATACTGTTTGATATTAAGGTGATATTCATCTTGTCCTTGCCAAAATATCAATGGATATTGTAGTGCGTCATATGAACGGTGTAGATCCGAAATCGTACTGACAGTGTTGTCTCGCCGTGTAATTTTTATAGATCTTTTGTCAACTGGATCACCAACCATGATAACAGCAACCTCATTAACAGTTGGAGCGTTGAATCTACCAGCATGTTCACCTAATAATAATAATAATAGGTAAGCAATTATGAAATATTGCACATACAATTTTAGCAAAAAAAACGCGCCCGTCTAGTCGAACGATCCCCGCCTTTTTTCTCTATTCATAGATTAATAAAATATAACAATTTTCTACATTTTTCCCTTGTTTTAAATAGTAGTAAGATAAATAAATTAGGAAAAAATGATGCCGTACATTTTAATGCAGACCATATCTTTTAGGCTGATGAAAATGACGCTTCCATTTTAAGGGTGTAGTACTTTATGGCCATCTGATACTGTACGGTATTAACATATTTTTGAAGAGAACAATTGATAATATGATAAAATCATTATGACGTCCAACTGAAGTGAAATGGTTGTGAACATAATATCCATGAATTGAAACTGTAAATCCCAGTAGCAACAGTTACACAAAACTTTTTGGTTTAATATATACTTCAAAAATTATTGATACATTTACAATTGATTTGTTTCATTATAATGATGTGAATAAATAATAAAACTATATTTTAGAAAAATTCGATATATTTAAAAATGATAATACAAAATAAGGTTTTTATTTAAATTATTCAGTATCGGAATCAGCCGCTGAGTTGTTATCGGAATCAACGTCTTTATCGATTAGAAACACTCTGTGTAGGCTTAATCAACGTAGCTTTGTCTCGAGTCTACCAAACATTGACAAGGAACTGGACAAATGCTTGCTAAAATTTTATGTTCTTTAATTCGGCTATGAAAGGAGGAGGGTCAATAAGGCGGTTTTTCGGCCCCTTTCATTTTTGACCTAAAAATTCAAAAAAATTTTTTCTTATCTACTATAGAGAGTAACAAATCGATTCCACCCCAAACGGAACTACCCCCAACCCCCATCCCGTTCCTACCCCCCCAAGAAGCGGAATAATCACATATGACTTCATACATAATAAAATATTTTTTTGCGGAGCTAATTACAGTACAGAGTTTTCAAAGGTAATATTATTTTTGAGCTAAAAAATTTTTTTTATGTATCAAGTACATATAGTAGATAAAAATTTTTTTTTTTAATTTTTAGGTCAAAAATAAAAGGAGCCGAAATCCCGCCTTATTAACCCTCGTCCTTTGCCGGACGTTTCGTTTGAGATCCTTCAATAACGAAATGATCATTTCTTAAATTATCTCGTATAGAATGCTCGTAATCTTTTATGTTTGGTGTTGGGTAAGTATCAAGGATCACGTGGATTTCCGTAGCCACGTGATTTGTTAGATTACGGAGCAAATTATAACTTATAGAGCCAAAGGTAGAAGGCATGTCTCGAAGAGTATAGACATAAAAAAATCCATCAATAATCACGACATCCAATTCCTTAGAAATACTCTCAACGATTTTTTCTCTATCTATCAAAGGTTTTAACAGCTTCGATTTATCTGTTTTATTGATGGTTCCATCCATATGACATAACGATGGTGGAACAGTGGTCAATAGGTACTCCAGAACATTTTCAATATCAACATTTCGTTGTAGACATATACCTAACAATCTTCCAAATAAATCCCTCTGTAGTTTAACCTCATTCACCTTTCCACCTTGACGTTTTACTATTTTCTTGGCTTTGAAAGTATGTAAGTAAGTAAGAAGTAATTAAGTATGAATAACATTTCTCTGGATAGCTTATTCAAAACGATGTGGATTTGAAACATATTGCTCTAAAAATGTTTTCCTCTGCTTTTCTCCAATTATTATAACATCATTTGAAATTCATGGACTTCATGACTTGTAGACTGTCCATTGAAAATGAAAATGAAAATGAAAATGATTTATTAAACAACAACAAAAACAATGTAACAAGAATCAAGGTTGATTTCTCCTTTTGAGTGTGAAAACACTTGTGCCAGGAGAAAATCGCTCTCGCATAACAATAATTAAGGTTATGTGTTTATTGTTTAATATAGTTATCTAAGTTTACAAATAGCATTATTGTATAAATACATATATAAAAATCTGTGTTTGTGTAGGTGTGTGTGTACGTTTGCGTGTACGTGTGCATGTGCATGAGTGTGTGTGTGTGTGTGTGTGTGTGTGTGTAGGTATGTAGAGTGTCATGATTAGCATCACACACAGGTTATTCCAGTTCTCAAATTACAGTTTATTTCTCGATATGAATAATTAGTTGTTCAGTCTCATCGTAGTCCATCTTATTAACCCATTCCACCAACATCCGCTTACATGTAAAACTTGTTTTAGTATAGATATTTAAGATTTTATTCGCAATATTATATAGATATGATGATTGGTGTAAATATTGGTGCTTAGCAAAATAAGAATTACATTTTCTTGTTTTAATTACAATGTCTTTCCGTCTTTTTCTTAGAACAGTGGAATCTACCGGGAGTGATTTATGTCTTATTAAAATTGTGTGTAAGATGTACAACTGACGCACAGTTAACAAGTTGGTCATTGAGTAAAGAGAGAGTGTAGGGAATCTAAGTTTCTTAAAGTACATTACTTTTAATAATATTCTTTGAGCGCGTTCTACCTCTAAAAATTTTACCTTGGATGCTCAACCCCATATTGGAATACAGTAGATTATGATTGATTGGGCCAATGCAATGTAGATTTTATTAATAAGTTCCATGCTACCTGAATGCCTCAAAATTTTAAAAATCCAAATAAGTTTTCTTATTCTAGAAGCGATTAAATCAACATGAGAGTGCCAAGAAAGCCTATCATCGATCATGATGCCAAGATATCGAGTGTTTGCTACCTTATTAATGACAGGGCAATTGCAGCTGTTGTTTAAATTTTCACAATTGTGAATTTTAAGATTATAATCAGCATGCGGTTGAGTTCTACTATTTATGGCAAAGCACATGAAGTTAGTCTTTGCCGCATTTAGCGTAAGCAAATTAAATCTCAGCCAGAGAGCAATTGTGGATAGTGCAGATTCTGCGTCACGCTTTATCGCAACCCACGAGTCACCAGTGATAACAATAGCGGTGTCGTCAGCGTAGGAGAAAACCCTTGCGTTGTGAAGTTTCATATTACAAAGCTCGTTGACGTATATTAAAAATAAGGTTGGTCCTAGGATCGATCCCTGGGGCACCCCATAGGTTAGGCTTGCATCATCACTTACAAAACCTCCCACTTTAACTCGCTGTCTCCTCCCACTTAGGTAGTCCTTGAACAAGTTAAAGACATTGTCTCGAACTCCTATTCTTTCCAGTTTTTGCAAAAGGATGGGGGCAGAGACGCTGTCAAACGCTTTTTGCAGGTCCAAAAATATCGTAAGACATTTGCCTCCATTGTCCAAATGATCAGTAATAAGAGTAGTCAAAGCCATTACTGCATCTTGAGTTGATTTTCCAGGTCTGAAGCCAAACTGGGATTCAGATAATATATCATATTTATTAAGAAATGATGTTAGTCGCTTATTAATAAGTTTTTCTAATATTTTGGACAGTGAAGGCAAAACCCATATTGGCCTATAATTATTAACATCATCTCGGCCCCCACCCTTATGCACTGGGGTAACAGCAGCTTGCTTAAGTATGGACGGAAAAACGCCTTTCATGAAGCAAATGTTAACCAAGTGTGTTATGATTGGAACTAATACAAACTTAGCTAATTTGAGAAAACCTACAGGTATTTGATGCAAACCAGTAGCACTGCTACTTTTTAAACCCATAAGTACTGCGTCTACTTCTTGATAGTCAGTATCTAAAAGGACGAATGACGAAGGCATAGCATTACCCAAGTTGGGCAAAGTTAATTTTTGGGCTGCGCTGAGAGGTGAAATGGCATTGGCAAGGCTCTCTCCCGCGCTCTCAAAAAAGCCATTGATATAGTTAAGAGATTCTTTCCGGCTAGGTTTAATGTTAAGTAGTATGTCATTGTCAGTTTTATTTTGTTTGATATTAGCTATAGTTTTAACGTTTCTCCAAAGGCACTTAGAATTTTTTAATGATTTATTTAGTAGTTCTGTTTCATATTTGCGTTTTAATTTTTTTATGAGTTTAGTACAGTAATTGCGGTAGCGTCTGAATGTGACACGAAGAACCTCATCGTGAGGGTTTAAACGAAGATTTTTTTGCATTCTATTTCTATTTTGAATGCAGCGTGCTAAACCTGGTGTTATCCATGGTTTGATAACTCGCTGCTTTTTGGAAATTCTTTTCTCATAAGTATGTTCCTTAAGTGATTCTGTTATTTTGGACACTAATTCGTTACACAAAACCTCAGGGTCATTTAGAAGAAGCAGGTCGGTAGTGTTCCTTTTTTGAAGACTATCCAAGGCTTTGTCATAGTCAGTTACAATGCGAACTTTGTTGGATGTAGTTCCACTATTTGCACAAGAAAGATGTAAGAAAGGCATGGAGTGGTCTGTAATTGAGACATCAGTTACGACTACACTAGCACACATTTTGCTTCTGTCGATTTTTAGCATGACATGGTCTAAGCAAGATTTGTCCCGCGTTGGCAGCAAATGACCAGGCAAGATGCCATGGATGCTCAACATATTCAGATACTCCAAGCAATTCTTTCTCACGTAGCTTTGATCACCAGGGTCATTTATAATGTTAAGATTAATATCATCAGCAATTATGATGCATTTGTGATGCGCAATAAGATCAAGATGGGCATTTAGAGATGTTATAAATCTGGCAGCGTTCGATATGGAGGGTGAGCGGTATATAGCCAAAATCGTGCAATTTGTTGCTTCAATTTGAAAGCATGAGGCATCGTCTAACGTAATTTCGGTCACTTTTGCTAAAATTAAATCCTTTACATAGACAATTACTCCGTCATTCTGATTGAAAAAGCGTGTTGTAAAATATGATACATAGTTAGTTAGGCTAGGGATGGGTTTATTTTCATTGATCCAACATTCTGATAAAATTATTAAATAGGGGTTGAATTTTAGTTGAGAAAGTGACACTAGCAAGTCATCAAAGTTGTGATAAATACTTCGTATGTTTAATGAAATCAGAGTGAGGTCATTTTCCTTTAGTTTTATTAATTTATGCAAATTTTCAATCTCACAATTTGACGCATTAGCTACTTCTGTTATGTCTAAGTCGTTTATGGTGTTAAGGGTATCATTCATTTATGATCATCAAAAACTTAAAACGAGTATTAGAAAAAAATCGGTGAATATGTGATTCTGTTTTGTATAAGCTTAAAAACGTTTATTAAGGAAGAGATTGCTTTAATGAGAAAGTACCAAAAATTGTTTTTATATAGTGGAAATTGGTTTTTAATACAAATAATTTTATTGAATAAAAATGATGTAGTGTGGTGAAGTGTAAAAGTGTGTGTTTGAGTGTTTGGGAGTTTACTTGAAGTGTATTTGTATGAGTACGAGAAAATGTATAAGTTAGTACAAGAATAAAAAAATAAAATTTCTAATCCTATTACGTTCAAGCTAACGTCTTGACAATAGAAGAGGAACAAGTATAAAAATAAATAACTGTACCGGTAATTGAATCCAGTATAACTAGAATTAAGTAAGAAAACATATAGTCAATCTACATTAAACAGCTGTTGCACTTGAGCTTCTGATTTAATTGTTATAACTGGCGAGTGTTCCGACTTCCGTATGTATACACGGCCGTACGCTGTCCAGCAGAATTTATACTTGCCTGATAAATTATTATAATAGAAAAATACTAGAAAAAATCGACTCGGGTCACAAGTGAATCTCAGGCGGGAAACGAACCCGCAACCTTTGGAAATCCGGTCCAATGCTCTCCCAATTGAGCTACCGAGCCTTGCGAACACTCGTCGAAATTTTCTAGTACATTCCTGATTTTACGCTGTAGGCCAGCGTTGTTTCATCAATGAGAGGAAACATCCTCTCGTATTCGAAAGAAACATTTTTACAAATGTTTGGCAATCGATTAAGATGAAACAGCCATGTTAGATTTATAATTTTTTTTTTTATATATTTTATGCATTTTCAATGCGATCTTATAAGATAAATTATTATAATAGAAAAATACTAGAAAAAATCGACTCGGGTCACAAGTTCCCGCCTGAGATTCACTTGTGACCCGAGTCGATTTTTTCTAGTATTTTTCTATTATAATAATTTATCTTATAAGATCGCATTGAAAATGCATAAAATATATAAAAAAAAAAAATATAAATTTATACTTGCCTGTCTTGATGAGATCCCGCGCCAAGAAATGCAGCCGAGCACCCTTTGCCGTTAATTGTTCCGAAACAAAAATGGGTGTGTCTACAGACACTCGGTGACCTAAATGCTTAGCACAAAGCTTACTTTTTTTAGTAGTGTTGAAGGCCTTGCATAGTTTGAGGATATCGGTCTTAATAAGGGTGGACGCAGTTTCGATAACGATGGGTGTATTTAAAGAATCTTTCTTTTTGCTTCGGACTCGGTAAACGTCTTTGATGTCGGCTTTACTCAGGGATGTTCCTATAGAAGACGATAAGCATAACAACATATCAACCAAGTCCTCCTTAGTTTCATTATGGCCACGAGGCACATTTTTCATTTCTAAATTTGACTTACGGGACCCCATCTGCAAGTTTTCTATTTTTTCTTCCAGTAAAGTAATGTAGTTACGATCTTCCTTAACCTTAGATTCCAATAGAGACACTTTTTTATTAAGTTCTTCGTTTTGTGCCGTAAGCAACATGATGGAGTTTTCAATATTCAAGTTACTTTGCTGTATCTCCTTTAGAGTAGCGGGAATGCATTTTATTTCTGTTGATTGTTTGGACCACAAAGATGTGATCATGCTCTTTATCTCTTCTTTGAAGTTGTGAAAGTCATCCGCAGACACATTTCTGCCGCGCGCAAAAACATAGTTCGGTGGCGTATGATCCATTGACGCTGTGTGGCTCACATCGCAATCACTCACAGACATGTCGGCCGCGCGCTCCATAGTTATTTATAGTTTTTAATGTTTACAACAACTCGGCTGGTGACAGACAATAGAATTCCGTAGCACCCGTAGCAAGCGCCTACGATCTACGTAGACTACGTAGGCTGGCAGGAGCGGGAGAGCAATTATAGCAATTGTCTCTGTCCCGCGTCGCTGGTGGCGTTCACGGACGGTAGCAGCGGGGCGAGAAAAGGACAACAAGCGTAAAATTCTCACAAAACCGGTCACACGCGATGTATTTAATGATAATTCACTTGGAAATTGAACCTTATGGCAACAGAAAGCAACACACGTCCACTCTCAACGGAGCCCGAGAGGCGAGGAGCATTACTAATATAATATTACAAGTTATCTTTCAATGAAGACGAAAATGGATTCAAACGATTGTTAATACTGTCTTCAAACTGTTGTATTTGTAGTTGACTTCTATTTTGATTTTCCTCAAATCATTAGTAACCTCTTCTCGTTTTTTCATTAGCACTTCGGCGAGTACGTGAGAGATAATCTCCGTTCGTAGAGCATGGCTTTTGCACTACCGTTGTCGAGCAGATATTGAGTTTTTCATACATGCAATGCCAGTTGATCGTTTAGCAGCATCAGCGTTGATCGTACTTTCAACAGTAAAGTCTGCTTCTCGCTTGGAAAAAGGCTTTTTAGTTCTTTTTATCCTTACTCCGACATTCAGTCCAGGATGCGATTGTTCCACATTTTCCAAGTTGCAATGATATAAAGTGAGGTACCTAGCATAGTTTTGATGATTGGATACAAAGAACAGATTGGCAATGAGTGGCAGAGTATATTTGTACAGATCGATATCACCTGTGCGAATACTTCGGTCAAAAAGAAAGTAGTTGTTAACCATTTCAATATAGGTAAGATAGAATTTCGGTGTACATCCATGATCACCATTTAACGTTTTTCTACGGAAGTCGTCATATTTATATAATATATTTATAAAATCAACATTATCTATTGTAGGGTATATAACTAATGTTCGATTAATGTCTTCATCTTTCCTATTTTGAAAAGCTTTCAAGAAGTCTAAACACTCATCGCTTACTATTACATTTTCTTTCTCTATGAAAAATTTGAAATGCATTATTTCAATAGCAACAGACATAAGACGATGTAAGCGTTTACATCTGTTGAAGTGCTTCCCCATAAGAAATGAGTTTACAGATCCGCTTGCCAAAAAACCAGGGTCAATTAAAATTTCCGATAAACCACTATTTTCAATGTATTTACCAATCGCTTTAATCTGCGGCATTGCAATGTGGAAAGGTCCCAAGTGAACAAAAATGCGTTTCAATGTTGAGTCCATATTTCTTCTCAGCTCAGAATTTTGTATTTTCATCGATTTACTAGCTATGGCTAAATCATAATGTACCTGCGCGTACTGTTGTCCGCATTCTTCAGCAACTTTGATACTCCGCATCATAGTTTCATGTACCACGTAATCTTTGGTAGGTGATTCATTGATTGGGGTTAAATAAAATACATCTTGAGTAATACTTTTGTTATTGGCAATTAGAGCGTTAAATCCTACCCACATTGGTGTAGATAATATATTCAATGACACACATGATATTACAAAAGTCTCATTTTGTAATAATATATATTATATATGTTTATATATGTTAAAATTAGTAAATGTGTTTTGGCTGCACCACCCCACGCTGAAATACAGTAACTAAAGAGAGACTGACAGAGTGCGAAGTACACGGTCCTGAGCATTGACTTTTCCATGAATGATCTAAGTGTTCGGAAGATGAATGTAAGTTTTCGCAACCTGATTAATATGATGCCTAAATGTAAGACAGTTGTCAATTATTATACCTAGATATTTGGTATCGCACACACGTTGAAGACAAGGACAATTACAATGGTCATTATTACAAGCGTGGCTAGAGTGAGATATCAGTTTAAGCGATTCAGGAGGTAAATTAAAGTTTTTCATGGAGAATGTGATATATTTGGTTTTGTCGGTATTAAACGAGAGGATGTTGTTGTGTAGCCACTGAGCAATTCTATTAAACCCGCTCTGTGCCTTTTCAAATACATCTTGCGAATCATTACCGCAATACTCCAGAGCAGTATCATCGGCAAACGTAACGATCTTGCCCTTGTCTGTCTTGAGCTGACAAAGGTCGTTGATATAAACAAGAAACAGAGTTGGGCCGAGAATACTGCCCTGTGGGACGCCATGCGTAACTGGAACTTTGGAACTAACCCATTCACCAATTTTGACCTGCTGGAACCTATTAGTGAGATAGTTTTCGAACAATAAGAGAGCTGTTCCTTTCACACCAAAATGCTCCAGCTTTTGTAACAGCAGAGGAATCAAGACTGTGTCATAAGCTTTAGCAAGATCCAGGAAGATAGCCAAAGATTTCTTTCCTTTGTCCATATTAGTCACTACATGATCGATAAGTTCGTGTACTGCGTCTTCAGTGCTTCTGCCAGAGCGAAAACCAAACTGCGATTCAGAAAGAAGGTTGTTGGTTTCCAAATATTTTGTCAAACGAACATTCATTAGTTTTTCCAGAACCTATAGCACAGGCAATAGTGAAATGGGTCTATAATTACACAGGTCTACAAAAAAATATTTTTTTTATGTAACATGAATAATTTTTACTTATTCCTATTATTTTTTACGTGCTGAATTCGAAAATAATACTAAAAAACATCTACCACGTCTGGTTTTTTTGTAATAGAGACACTGGCAATAGAGTGGTAAATATAGGAAAAATAACACCACAAATTTTATAAGAACAAAATTTTTTAATATAATTGTACACAATATTTTTTTTCTGTTACAAACAACTTAAACACATTATTTTACCTATGAACATCTTTGAAATACTTTAGTATATTACAGTTTATTCATGTATTTTTTATTTTTTTCTTTTATGCGGAGTGGCATCTTCCTTCTTCAAAAACCAACAGTAATCTCCGCGCATTGCAGGATCCCAGCGGCTTTGGTATCTCGTTTCAATAGTTGCTATATCCTGGTGGAATCTCTCACCTTGTTCATCACTTATAGCTCCAAGATTCTCCGGGAAAAAGTTGATATGCGAGTGAAGGAAGTGAATTTTAAGGGACATTCGGCAGCCCATAGCTCTGTAGGTTTTTAAAAGGTTAAGTACTAAACTCTTGTAGTTATTTTCTCTGTTGTTGCCAAGAAACCCTTTAACCACTTTTACAAATGCTCTCCAAGCTGCCAATTCTTTTTTGTTTAGCCTTTTTTCAAACTCAGCATCACGTATGAGCTTTCTGATGTCAGGTCCAGTGAAAACACCTTCTTTTATTTTCGCTTCACTAAGTTTTGGGAAAAGTTCCGACAAGTACTTAAAACCGGATCCCTCTCTGTCCATGCCTTTTACGAAGTTTTTCATAAGATCCAATTTAATATGCAGAGGAGGAAGTAGCACGTTTTTAGGATCAACCAAAGGGTCGTTTAACACATTTTGTTCTCCTGGAGTATATGATTTTCTTAGCGGCCATGATTGTTTAACAAAGTGCTGTTTTTGGTCCCTGCTGTCCCATAAGCACAAAAAACAACAATACTTTGTAAAGCCACCCTGAAGTCCCATTAATATAGCTATCACTTTCAAGTCACCACAAATTTGCCACTTAAAATCTTCATACTTGATTGCCCTTAGAACTGCACCCAAGTTGTCGTAAGTCTCCTTCATTGAAACAGAGTAAGCAACTGGAATTGACGGCTTTATATTTCCATTGTGGAGTAAAACAGCCTTGAGGCTAGACTTAGATGAGTCAATAAAAAGTCGCCACTCTGTAGAAATATGAGTTAGTCCAAGTTCATTCATTAGCCCCACAATGTCAAAACAAACACACATAGGCCCCTCAATTTTGAAAAATACAGAGAAATTAGCATTTCTCTTTCTAAAGGACGTTATGGTTGTGCCTTGTGCTAAAAGATTCCACTCTTGTAATCTTGAACCTAGTAGTTCAGACTGCTGCTTTGATAAGCCTAAATCATGGGCCAAATCATTGAGTTCATTTTGCTGGATAAGGTGAGGCTCACTAGATGGAGGAATATATGTAGGATCAATGGTATTCTCCAACAACTCTGCAGTTTCTGAATGTAAGTCTTCTTTGTCATTTAGTTCTGGAATTACCAAATCTTCCCAGTTCAAAGGTGGAGTTGGAACGGGTAGGCCTTCACCGTGAGGAACAGGTTTAATAGCTGAAGGTACAGTCGGATAGTCAATGTTCTTCTTTTTCTTCTTTGAATAACCTTCAGTATTAGTAAGGCAAAAGTAGCAGTCATTAAAGAGATTATTTGGTTCACGCCAAACCATAGGTACAGCAAACGGCATACTGCTTCGGTTACCCTTCAACCACTGAATAAGTGTTACGTGACAGCTCACGCAACTACTATGTGGCGCCCATTGTTTATCTTGGTCTCCTATTTTGCATCCAAAATACAACAAATATGCTTTTTTAACATCTTCATTCATATGCCTACCTTGAGATTTCAATACATAACGTCCACAAATATAACAAAACTTATTTGGCGAATTTATACAAACTCTTCGATGCTTTGATGCCATTTTCGCACAAAACTTTTAATGAAACCACGTATAACCTCACTTTACAAATGCAGCACTACACTGACAGTGACACAAGAACACATAAATAACATCAAACTGCCCCCCTCCCTCTTCTAGTGTTGCCAACTGTCTAGCTTCAAATAAAGAAATTATGTGATATTGTGGATTAAATATGATGGTACCATTATGTTAATAACATAAAAATGGGACGTGATAGCTAAATTTTAATAACTATT
Organism: Calamotropha paludella; assembly: GCA_927399485.1. NCBI lineage: Eukaryota > Metazoa > Arthropoda > Insecta > Lepidoptera > Crambidae > Calamotropha > Calamotropha paludella. Next base: position 5,739,133 of record OV656822.1, read on the forward strand.
TCGTCATCAGGAAGGTAAACACAATAAAAATGCTATTGGGATCTGTGTTACATAAACCTTGTAGACCTGTGTATTAACACAATCTCGACTCCCCCCCTTGTGAATTGGTTTGATTACAGAACACTTTAAAATATCGGGAAAACAACCCGAACTGAATGATAAGTTACAGATGTGGGTTATCGGTGTAACAAGAACACCGATACAGTCTTGAAGTAGCTTAGCGGATATTCTTTCAATGCCATTTGCACAATTGCGACGAAGTCCCGATATCACACTGCCCACTTCATACTCATCAGTGGGATAAGGAACGAACGATTGAATGTTTGAGATATTACTGCTACTGATTGTACTGCTAAGATTGAGTGTTATTTTGCAGCCAAAGTTTTACCAACATTCGCAAGATAATTATTAATCTTATCAACACTATTTTGAGCATTATTATGATCAATTAATTCTTTTGAATAATCTGTTCTTAGTGAGTAATGTGTAATATTTTTAATTGTATTCCAAAGTCTTTTGTTATTTTTACCTGCTTTATTAATTTCATTTCTTTCATATTCAATTTAAATTTTTCTAATCAATATATTACAGTAATTTCTATATCTTTTGTAAATTAATTTAAGTTCGTTATCATTTGGATTGACTTTCTTATGTAAATTATCTCTGTTTTTCATACATCGTAGAAGCCCTGGCGTAATCCATGGCTTGAAAATTCTTTTGCGTGTTGGTATTGAAACAATTTTCGTGTTACGATTAATAGATAGGGCTGCCATATTTTGGTAAGGTATCATCGGGACGCTTTGGCTGGCTGAAATGGCGAGTAAGAAAAAAAAAACAAATTTTAGGGCAAGGCAAGACAAATATTTATTTTCTTATTACATAACTTAGGAATTAGCAGAAGAAGTACTCGGCATGTTATATTTTTCCGAGGACTTAACTTTTTTTAGCAAGGCTATATTGCCTTTAACATAATGGTAGAACTCAATGCATGTCATATTATAGTTTATCTGACACTGTAATATTGACTCCACTGTTTTCGGCAGCAGAGAATTCCTTTCATCAGTCCACTGAGCCGTCATTAAAGAAAACACCCTTTCCACTGTAGCGTTGTGGGCTGGAATTGCAAATAAATACTGGCATAGTTTAAGCATTTGGCACTTTCTTTCGGGATTTTCGGTTTTGTTCAAAAAGTACATCCATTTCTCTTCCAGAGACTTCTTCGACTTCCATTCTTCAGATGCCCGTTCAGACTCCAAAAAGGTTTTCAGATACGTATATTCTTCATAGCATCTGTCACCCAAAATCTCCACACCATGTTCAGTAAGATATAGAATTGTGTCTTCAATCTTCGCCCATTCTGGGATTTCAGTTAGCGTCATCCAATTGAAAATTTCATATTTATTAAATGAAACAGACCACTTTTTCAGATAATCTATTGCTGTATTATAAAACAGTACCGTCTCCTCCTCAAATTTAGAAATCAATATTCCTGTTTCAGGTGTTGGATTTTCCCTTTTAAGTTTATTCAATTCTATTTTAGTTTGCATGCCAATAAACTTGTCAGCTTTTCTTTCAAGCAGTTGTTTTTGTGTTTCATCTAAGATGTTTTTTATTTCAATTATAGATATTTTATTCTTTTCAACACTTCTTACATTTCGTTCGAATAAGCTCAAATTGGACAGCAAAAATAGAAAATAAATTTCACTGACCGGATTTCTAAAGAAATCTGAAATTATTTTAGGTGGCCGTTCTTCAGCGTCAAAAAAATCTTTAAGCGGAATCCAAAGTTTTAGGATTCTCTCAACAGCGGGCATTAACGACAGCCATCTTGTTTTTGAGTGCGACAAAAGAGTTTGGTAATTTATATCAATAAATGAGCAGAACTCTTTCAGCCTCTCTGTGCGAACTGTGTATATCGAAAAATAGTGAAAAATCTTTAGGACAATGACTTCAACATCCACAGATAAAATTTCAGCAGCGCTGGATACTGTATTGTGCAGAATGTGGGCCGGACACCCAATTCCTTCTAACGATTTTCCTAATTCTTCCTTCATTCTCTTGAAAACATTGTTTTGACCATGTCGATTAAGTCCTCCGAAGTTGGTATTGGCGTTGTCTCCACAAAAAGCTATTAGTTTATCCAAAGAAATCTGCAGTTCTCTTAATGAGTTAATACAATAGTTCGATATTGTTTCCGATGTTTCATTTTTTAAAGAATCAAACTTCAACAGTTTTTGTTGGATACCGTCAGTTTCCGTAAAATATTGAACAAGTAAAGGAAACATCTTTTCAGCTTTGTGATTGGACGCATCCGTGCCTATACCGTAAAAAGAAACTTCTTGAATTTTTTTTACAGTTTCATTCACGGAGTGTGGAGCGAGAATATTTGTTACAATGGCTGTAGCCTTTGTCCTAGCTGTAGACTGCTTTGCAGCAACTTTTGAGTCGGGATACATTGTGGAATTCAATTTCACGGTACAATCAAGAGATTTGAATGACTGATGGTGTTTAACAACTTTATATGCTGTCGTTAGTTCCGCTGCAGCAATAAGTACTTCTTCTTGGGTATTTTCTTTAATCATAAATCCAGATATGGGCCTTGCTGTCGATACTGTCATGAATTTAGTTTTGTGATTGGTTGTAGAAATGTGATGTTTTACGTCTCCCTTACCGCCGTGAGAAATTGATATAAAACAATTACAAATACTACACATCGCTTCTTCATTTGTACGTCCTCTCTTTATGAAACTCCACTCTTTTGTATAATCGTCCGAGAAATGACACTTCCTCTTTTTCGCCGTAGTTTCTCGTTTAACTTTAAATAATTATGAACTGCCGGCACCACACCACGTACTAATCAAAAAATGCACAAACACAAAACCGTTATATGCGTTTGCGCGCGGTTGGCAGCGGGGCTAGCGGGTACTGGCTCACGCGGGCGGTCGCCGGTGCGGTGTGGTGGGTCCGCCCCCTCACCCCGCGATTACGATTTGCACAGTATCGGGACATTTTGGTATATGTCGGGACGTCGGGACAGAGACTTCAATAACGGTGACAGTCCCGATATATCGGGACGGATGGCAGCCCTATTAATAGAGGCTGTTATAACATGAGTCAGGTATGAACAAGCATTATTTGCATCCTTTGATTCCATTACGGGAGTAAAATCTGTGTTTCTTACATCCAATAATAAGTTTTCGTAATTAACCCTCTCGATTAGGTTTTTATTGTGGTAGTGAGAAGGCTGGTAATTAAGATTTATATTAAGCGCTACACTGTCATGATCAGTGATTGAAGACTGAATTACTAGGCAATTTGGTTTGGAACCGTTGCTTGTCTTTAGCATGGCATAATCTAAACAAGCCTTCAATCGAGTAGGTAGGGTGTGCGCTGGTAGGATAGAATGAGATGCTAACATATTTAGATAATCGTACGAACGTTTGTCAGTAGTACTGTCCAATATGTCAATATTTATATCACCTATTCATAAAATGTTTTTACAATTGGAATATTGTTTAACTAAAATATCTAGTGATGCAATGAAATTATTTGTGTTAAGTTGTCCAGGTGGACGGTATATACAGATCATAATAAAGTTATTGTTTAACCTAACGACGAGACAGTTCGCATCACTGGTCATGTTTGTCAGTCATGGTTATCCAAAATTTTCTTTACTGGGCTTAACATGTTGCACGAAATGTTTGGCGTACTTTACAAAGTTCTCTTTTTTCATCCAGCCAGAGGGATTAGCATTACCTTCACATCCACCTTCACACCTCCACCACTAATAAAATGGGACTTGTAATGTACGCATGGAAATACAAAAACTGGTAGTACCATATTTCCAAGAGTTGAAACAGCTGCTGCAACTGTCACCAGTGTAAGTTTACCCAGACTTTTAACCTTCATGTACTCGCGTCAATTTTTGTAACACCTATACTCGCGCAAGGTGTCACAGACCGATAGTTTGTACCCCTATAAAATATTTATTTTTCTATTAAGTCCAAAAATATTATTATCATTTTAAAGTTTAGGATATAATGAAACAAAATAGTATGAATAATACTTAATTTATTAATACTTTGGCTGACCTTCACTCTATCACAAATAAGTCTTGTAATTTGAGATATTTTGCTTAAGTACTAGGAAAGCAAAAATAAAAGGAGATGGCGGAATTTCGCCCCAGAGTCGTTTTATGTTTGATTAGAGAAAAAAAGTAAAAAATAAAGAGTTCTAAGATTCGATTAAATACTGCGTTTTTTGCTTTATAATCTTTCTCTCATTCGGGGACAGCAAAAGGTCCATAGCCTATACAGCCTGATCTGCAGTTTTTCTTCTCTTATTTATTTTGGATGATGATAAGTGCTGTTAAGTTTGATTTGATAAGTGTTGATTTGTGATGTGCTGATTGAAAATCCAAAAAAAAATACTAAATATATTATTTTCAAAAAACAAGTTACATGAATGCTAGGAATTGGAATCCCCTTTTAATTCTCATACATTTATTGAAACACAGGGGAGCGAGCTTTCTCAGAAACATAATTTTTATAGTCATGATCGTCAAAACAAAAAGAATCTTTATGGCTTGTAATCCCTTTGCCTTACACGAATGAAAGATTTTGATTAATTTAAAAAATGTCACTCAAGGAATTTCGTTTTCGTTGTGTCCATGCTTACGCGCCTTCGCAATCTGATAATTTTTTGCTAGTTGACACAACGATTCGATCAGTAAAAAAAAACTAACCTAATCTACCCAATAAATGGTTGGTCAGTAAAATAATTAATTAGGCAGTAACTCCTAGGCCAGTCAAAAAAGTTACACTGCCCAAATAAACATATTTTTTTACCTAAATTTTTTTTCTTATCTATCAAAATATATATTCCATAGTTAATTAAAACTAACATCTGTATATAATTAATTCAAAGTTACCTATACAAAACTATACAAAGTAAGTTCCTATTACTAATAAACTGTCATATAATTCTTTTTTAAATTTTGACATAAAAAATAGCAATAGTCAGATTATAATTTCATATAAATATACTAAAATAATTATTTTCACTTACAAGTTTTCGAAAGTATTTCACATGTAAAACTTAATATTTATAATATTGCATTTCTAATAAAACTTGATGTTCATAATATTGCAATTCTTGGATATCGTCCGCGCACCATAATTGAAATATAAATCACTGAAAGTTCTACGTATCACTTTACATCACTTTATCACTCACTCACACTTTATCTTCTTCTGTCGGCGGGTTGTTGGGGTAAATATACCGTCGTCGAAAAAAGGAGCCTCTGTCATTATTTTGCTGGAACTCCTGGCGAATCCATCTCAAGTGGCATTTTCGATACATTCGAAATATCATGTGTAGCACAATAAGCGCTTCACAAAGCACGATGAAGATCATCAAAATGTTGGTAATGGTAAGATGACTGTGCAGTTATTTAAGATTGGCATCATAAGAACCGCCTGCCGCATTTTGGGCGATTATTTATTGGACCTCCTCTTTTGACTGTGATTTTCCCATTGTTTGTTTTTACAAGGTAAACACCCGTTGTCACAAAAATTCAGAATATATTTGAACATGATGAAATATTGTAATTAGTACTGCAACAATGATGATTACGCCTGTGAGTCCATATTCGGCACGGTGTTGGTGTTAGTTTCACTCGCGCAAGACGATACCCTTAGGCAGGATCGCCATGTAAGGACGGGAGCGAGGGCGAGAAATGATACAACCGAATGCTGGATAAAGACTGCCTATATTGTCCAATAACACATAAATATATAGGTGATTTAAGTTCTACATCTCAACTGATACGATAATCAGATTCACTATGTTGTAGTTTATTCTCTGCTTTTAGTTCTGGCAGGTGTTTACGAGTAGCATTACTGTCTAGCAGTTTTTTTGAATGGTTTTATAAAATGATATATTGTAGAGTTTTGGGTTCGTATCATTCATATCTTCAATGACACCTGCAAAGTATTTCCAAGATTTTTTAAAATATTTCACAAGAACTGTATCTCCAATTTCATATGTTTTCGATCCAGCGATATACGCGTCCTCTTCGTGAACGTTTCCGTAAGGTTTTGTTTTTTTTCCTTCTTTTGTTGTTTTATCTTTCTTTTGTTTTTTGTTTGGTGTTGTATTTGTAAATAGATCTAAGTCTTTTTCAATTGACTGTAATTGTAAAGATCCGTGAACTTTATAAAAAGCCCGTTTTTCAGGTGTCAGTTTTATAGAAGATAATATAGTGACCTTATCCTTTTTCTTTTCTTCTATACGATCTTATTTTGCGTTTGGTAGATCACAGTCAAAGAATTCTAGATCACTCAGAGAATCTATTAGGTCAGAATCACTGTGAACGCTCATTTGAACGCTTTCATCTATCGTACTAGAATTACTCTTCCATTTCATTACACTTTTATTTGTAACTGCTTTTTGAGTTGATATTATATTCTTGTATTTTTGTGATTTACTTTTTCCTGTTGATGTAACTTTTATAATCGTCTTTTGGACTTCTGAATCTGTCACATTTATTTCACTATACTTCTTACTTTCCATAATTTCATTATTGTTCATCTTACCGTAATCAACAGTCAAATTTTCTTTATTAGATTTACTTTTCTTTCCTATGCCTTTTCCTTTAACTGTCTGATCTGTCGAAATTGGTTCAGGGTTTGTCGTTTTGTCTAGACTGCTTTTATTCTGAATTTCAGATGTTCTGGGTTTAGCAGGACAGTCGACTGAAGTTTGTTGATGTTTCTTATATTTAATTTGTTTTCTTTTAATCCGTGTTGTTTTCACAGCTTCTTTTTCTTTTTCCTTGTTTTGTTCCACTTCTTTCTGTTTTTCTAGGAATGTTTTTGTGATCACTTCTCCACCTTTTGCAACACGTTTTAATTTAATAGCAGTCTTGTTGCTCATATTTGCAGGTTGCTGCGCAAATTGTTTTACAAGTAACTCTTCAAAAAAAAAGTGGGCTTGGTTTTCATGGTTTAATGCAGATGAATTTTGATTTCCAAAATTATAGTCATTCAAATTTTGAACAGATTCGGACTTGTCGTTATGAATTATCGATTTGTTCACGGCTTTTAAACATAAATACTTCAGGGCTTTAGGTTGTTACAGATTCTTTCGAGATATGTGATTTTGCCATTGTATGTAAGCATTTGTGTCGAATTTCTCTTTCGATATTATAGAAGCGTAAGATGGACAAATACCGCCTTTTTTAAAACCATTTCTCATAACTTCAGGTTTTACTTGTTGCCATACGTCTGCGAACATTTTGGCAAAATATTGTTTTCGTAACTTGACGCCAACGTTTTGGCTTTAGGTTGTTACAGATTCTTTCGAGATATGTGATTTTGCCATTGTATGTAAGCATTTGTGTCGAATTTCTCTTTCGATATTATAGAAGCGTAAGATGGATAAATACCGCCTTTTTTAAAACCATTTCTTATAACTTCAGGTTTTACTTGTTGCCATACGCCTGCGAACATTTTGGCAAAATATTGTTTTCGTAACTTGACGCCAACGTTTTGCCGCTGCCAACGTTTTTATCCCAGGTGTTTTTGAATGACTTAAAAACGGCCAAGTCAAGCGGTTGCAAAAGATTCCCATCTTTTGCATGTGGTGGAAGCTTAAGTAGGGTTATGTCGTTTTCAACTGCCAACTTAACTACCTTCTCATCAACAACTAACATTTCCGTCATATAGAAACAAGACAGGTCTTTCGTCACCCAAATTGGGGATAATAACGTTTAACATGAAAATAGAATCGTATTACCATAAGCTATGGTAATACGATTCTATTTTCGATTGAGCCATTAAATTGAGCAATTTTCCTTTTGGTTTAAACTGACGACCCTTAAGAATCGGATATCGTGTCCAGAAACGGATTTTTTGCGATTTTAAAAACCGATGCAAAATCAGCATTTATAATCAAATCAATTGACGTTATTTTACGGACGGAAAATACGAAAGCTAAACGCAAGTGATACCCACCAAAAAACTTTCTGATGTCCATATTGATTATGTGGTCACAGCTTCACAGCAACTATTTAGATGTGATAATAGCGCACAAAACAAACGTAAAAGCGGGCAGTGGCGCGTTGCCACTGCCCGCTTAACGCACGAATAAATGACAGACAGACGCTAAAACAAAGGCGGCTGTGCGGGAGGCGCGGGCGCCGCGCAGTTAAACTCGGATTGCTCATTATGTAGAGGAAAATGACAGCTGGAATCGAACGTTTTTTTTTTTATGTTGCAAGCGTAGAAGCATAGTGATGTAGTATGACTCATTCAGTAATGATTCTTTCATTTTGACTTGTCTCATTGATTTAATTTTACTCATTGGTGCAATTAATATAAGCGTAAAACATTAAATACAACGATATTAATAAACATAATGCACACAGCTCTTGCAATAAATTATAACAAAATGTGTGCAATAAATTAAATAAGATCTTTAGAATCTAATCAGACAAAAGACTAGAAATAATTGAGGTCGCTTTTTTTTACACATGCATATTTTTTTATAATGAAATACATGAATATTGCAACATCTTCAATGATTCCTATTTTATTTACTTTTTACTATTTTTGTTAGTAGGTAGGTAGGTATGTGTGTATGGTTTGATTGAATGGTATGTGTAAAGAAGTTCTATTATTAATTATAAAAGTGATGATTCAGAAATTAACAGTGATTAAGTAAGTTTGGTTTTTCATTTATTTTTCCCTTAACATTCTTTAAACAAAAACATTTTGAAAATATCAGTACAATTAGTACTAACAGACACAAATTCTAACTATCAAACAATTTATATAATAAAAGATTGAATCAACTCATGTTCGTAATGGATCACTCAGGATACAACACTATTTTTACTTTACGATAAAGTGGCAACCCACCAAATGTCATTTTACTCTACATATTGAGCGATCCGAGTTTACATGTTGCTTCCCCACTCCCCCTCCCCCGCTTCAACGATAGAGTAGAGCAGGCAGAGCGTAGTTGAGCGGTGTACGGAATATTAGGAGTGGAATTGGTGAATTCATTCGAGTTTCGACGTACGGAATTTAAGTGTTCAAGGCTTGAACTTCAAGCAAATCAACTCAAAGACTTAGGACTTTGGTTGCATTATATTTGGCAACTTTTTTAGAATCTCTAGGGGGGGGGGGGGGCAGCTGCCCCTCCCTGCCCCCCCCTTGGCGACGCCCTTGTCTTGAGATGCTGCGATCCCAGCAAACTGTTATACGGGATCCTTTGGATTTCCTTTTAAAAAAAGATTTTATTTTCACACACTATATATTTGGTTAAAAATGACCGCCCCCGAATAGGGCTGTGATACGACTGATTAATCAAGGTAGCTTGGACGCGGACGTGAGACCATATTGTCTAGTCAGCTGTCTAGCAGCCCTATCTGCAATATTACATACATATCTAATTTATAACAACCTCCACGCTAAGATGAAACTTATGGGAAATTAGAAAATTAATTTCCGTAATTATGTGATTCGCAAACGTGGTGCGGCAGTTGCACTTGTTTCTTCCGTGGTTTCCTCTTGGGTCTTGTTTCAGCGTGGGTCTTCACAAAACATTTTCTAAAACTTTGGTTTTTATACAAAGATATCAAATTATAAAAAAAGTTATTACTATAGATAAAATATCCTCAAAGCAGGTGACTTTGGACAATTTCTAACTTCAAATTTGAGTGTAGAAGTTGATAAACACAATTAAAGCATGCCTGTCCAAAGTCACCCTCAATCTTCAGGTGACTTTGGACAGGCATGCATTTCTCATGTAAACTCAAAGTATAATCACAATAAAAAAACTTACATATATAGCAATTGCAAAACCTGTTACCCTTAAAAAAAATTACAATTCATATAGGAAAGAATACCTTCCTCGTTTTACAAAGAGTGGTTTCATTACTTTAATAATCTGATTCATTGATATATCACACTCATCTGTTTCATTAGGAAATACATAAATGTTCATCCCTGAAGCCGATTTTCTCAAGAAGGAACATGTAATGTCATTAGGGGTAATTTTTTTGTACAATTTGACAAATGAAGTTTTTTCTAATGTTTTTGCTTTTGGTTGAGTAATCTAACCAAACAATGAGCAAATCATTCACATTTAAGTTGTCATAAAGAATATCTTCATCTTGAAGTTCATATTCATCTTCTGAATCTGGTTCTACCGGTAAATTCTCACTCTCATCTGAATCATAGCTGTTGTCAAGTAGACCTACTGCTTCAGGGTTGTCAGCTTTTTCCTCTTGAGTTTTTCGTTTCTTCTGTGTTCCTGATGTTGAAGGCTGTCCATTGACATTAGTTACTGGTACTGCGGACTGTGGAATTTCTTCTTTATTAGTTACACTTTGCCCTTCTGGAACATTTATCTTCACTCTTTTCTTTTTTTGTGCACCAACAGATGTTTCCTTTTGATGTAATTCCTTCATAAAAGTCTCAAATACAGAATCAATACTGACCAATAACTGTTCTCCATCTGTATTTACTGATGTGTCTGGTTTTGGAATGTGCCTCAAGACCTTATCAGGGTTGAAAGGAAAAATTCCTGTTGCACTGAATCCAGACACCATGTTCTTCTCCCCTTTTCCTCCCTCATTCATCTCTTCAAGACTCTTGTTCTTCCAATCACTTAGAACTGATTTCCATTTTACTTTCAAACCCTTAAAACATGACACATCTAGAGGTTGTGAGAGATGTGTACTATTTGGTGGTAAGAAAGAAAATCTGATGTTGTTTTCTGCACATGATGAAATAATTTTAACTGACAGATGAATTAATAAATTATCTCCAATTAGGAGTTTGGGAGAGTCATCCTTCAAAGTTTTAAAATAAGAAAGGGCAATATTGAAAAACCAATCTTCATAAATCTCAGTAGTAAACCACCCATTTTTGGATCTGTTGTACCGAGCACCTTTAGGCCCCATTGAAGTCCAACTTTCAAAAAGGTGCTCAGCCTTATAGACAATGTATGGAGGTAACCAGTGACCAGTAGCAGTTCCTGAGAACATCACCAAGTATGATTGTTTGGATGTATCAAGAATTCTTGTGGGATGTTTTGTCCCTCTCCTACAAATTATTTTCTTATTCCCGGGATCGTCTGTTAAATTAGTCTCATCATAGTTAACAATAGCTTCAGGATGTACGTCTTTTACAGTATCTTTCAACTCTTGAAAGTATTCAGTAACAGTCTCATATGTCAATGATGCACGTGCACGTTTTACATTTTGAGCCCATCTTTCAGACAGCAAATCACTATGTCGCTTAAAAAAACCAGTAATCCAATCTTTCCCAGGTAGATTATTTTTGAAATGTCTCACAGTAATTCCCCGTTCGCTTAAATATGATTGAACAATTATCTGATCATCAAATGATGTTAAAGGAAAATCCCATGTACTTGCGATAACAATGTTATCCCGTATTTTAAGTTCTTCTTCAGCAGACAGTGCTCCTTAACCACCAACATTGGATGAATGTTTACCTTTGGCTTTATTATCAATTGTTGATTTTGGTATACCATACCTTTCACTTAGATACCTCAATGATTTTCCTTTTAACCTTTCGGAGACAGCTTTATTCACCTGATCCTCTGTGAAATTGCCATACTGCCTTCCGCCAATTTCTTTTTATACTTCCCCATCTTGAGTAGGTCCTTGAACAACACAAATATTATTGTAGAGGTTTGTACAAAACATAAATAATAAGATTAGTCGAATGTAATGATCAAAATTTGTATTAAAGTGTGTTTTCCCGGTTTTTAGGTTAGGAACAAAATATACAGTTTGTCTTTGGACATGTCCAAAGTCACCCAGACAAGTGCATAAACAAATGAATAAAATCATAGAAAATTTTCATGATGAAATTTCAAACTGGGCTTTGTATATGTGTTGTACAACTATATAAACTAACTTAAAAAAAACTAAAATATATCTGTTCTCTCATTAGTCTCTTACCTACAAAAGAAGTTTTGAAGATCATGCAAAAATACGTTTTTCAATCATCAGTTTTAATTTGAGGTTAGGAACTGAAAACACGAATCACAATCTGGAAATAATGTGAAAACAGCTGTCTGACATCAGTGCTACCAACTAATACTTTGGAAGTATAAATCGATTTATTTTTGGAATTGTCATAGACTATTGAATACAACATATGTTTTTGTCCAAAGTCGCCCATGTGTCCAAAGTCACCCGCTTTTACGGTACTTAAAAAAGGGAAACTTAACATGGTTATTGAGGGATGGAACTTCCAAGTTTAAATCTTTGGAAAATATATCATTCGTAATACTTTTAAAGTCATTTAGACTACCCAAATTTACACTTTTGGTTTTAGACATTGGAATATTAGAACTTAACGATTAAAGCGGTAGAAATAACAAGAATTATAATAAATGAAATAACTTCTAATCTTGGGTAATTTTTACTTAAGCCGCATCCACACGTTTGCTGTTTGTCACAAACACCAAACATATGCCAAACACCAAACCCAAACACCTAACACAAACAAGCATCCCCACGCTTGGCAAACGTGCTAGTCTATTCCGGATTGGCAAACATGGCGGACGACGAGCTTGTTGTGCCAGCGATTGCATTTGGATTGACCTATTTTCGTATACGTAAAATACTAACACCCGTATTCACAAACGATACTTGTCTAAGGAAAGTAGCAACGCTACGCGAAGTAAGACATTTCTCAATGCGTTCCATATGGCAAGCCTTTTGTTTCATAAACAATACTTGGGTAATTTTCAATTTTGGGGCCATGGATATAACTTTTGATTGACAACTGTATATAAATATGACTACTATAATTTGACTATATTTTTGAACATCACAAGGACCAAATACAGTAACAGTAATTGTACTATAAATCAAATAGATACATTGATATAAATAGCCAATTTCTCATTAGTGTCACTGGTTCTAAACGCTTATTTATTTTTGTTTTCTTAATAAAACAAAAACAAATGCAGGAAATTAAAATTTCTTTTTTTCACAGTCAAATATACTTATAATAAAAGATTAATCGATAGTTAAGACCGTCTTGAGTATGAAGACAATAAGATTTCGAAGCTTTCTAAAAAAATACGTTTTTTAAATATCATTAATGTAACTTAACCAAACGCATCAATAAACACTGTTGGTGTCCTGCTATACCTTGCCCCTCACCCCGTACATTTCCGGTGAACTCAGTGAGCGTCCGACGCCAGTAGTGTTTAGTTGTGTACGTTCGAGAATTGAGAAAAAAATATAATATCAGGTAAGATTTCGAAATGTGTAATAAAATGTTATCATTAGTGTTGGACGACATAACGTGCCTAATTGCGTATTGTTTTGTTTTTGTTTTATTTGATTAATTACACATCAAAAGCATAGTTTGTTCTCAACGGAAAGATATATTCTAGAATTTTCTATCTAGGCGGCAAATTCAAAATACTACCGAAAGTCTCATTTGTGTTACTCTCATTCGTGTAGATTTGAGAGTCACATTAATGATATATCATTGCACACAAATGATAAAATATAATTACTCTTAATATTATTTTTTTTTGTTTTAGTAAAAAATCTCGATACGTAATAATGGGAAAGCAAAAGAAACAAAAGACTGAAGAAGAGTTAGAGCGACGAAGAATAGCTATAAGAGAGAAATATAAACATATTAAAATGAATCCCGAACTTTATGCTCTTGAACAAGAAAAAAAAAGACAATACTATTTAAAACAAAAACAGAACAAAAAAATTAAAAGCATTAACGAATTGAGTCTACGCGAACAGCGCATTCAAAGAAGAAAGTGGAAAGAGAGTGCCAAAAAGTATTATAGAAAGAAAGTAAACCAAAGAACTATTGAGAAGGTTGCAGTAAGTGAAGAAAGTAACTATGAAGAAAATGTGATCTCTAATGTAGATCCATTATACGCAGTACAAAGACAAGAAAAATCAAACCGAAATAAAACTGAACTAAATCTTATTGAAAAAATCAAGACATTAAAAATGCAACACAGAAAAGAGAAACAAAATCTTATGTGTTTATTAAATAGATACCGGAACCAAATTAAGATTTTACAACGAAAAATATCTAAATTGACAAATCACACCAATAATGAGTCAGAAAATAATAAAGAAGAACACAAAAAACAATTATTTGATAAGCTTTTAAGTAACGAAATAACACAAAAATTTGTTACAATCAAAAGTAGAAAAGATAAAAGAATAGTCTCCAACTTAATTGACAAAAAGAAATTCAAAGATTTCAAGCTTTCTACTGATCTTCGTAAAGTGTGCCTTCGAGAAAGATTAAAGAAAAATACACAAAATAATATTATAAATATTCATGAATTGATACAAAGCTTTTATGACGATGATATTAATAGCCGCATAGCTCCCGGCAAGAAACAATATAAGAAGAAACACGGAACTGTCAAACAAATAAAATACCTTTTAGATACAATGAAAAATTTACATATTAAATTTTTGGCCGAAAATCCGAACATCAGAGTGAGTTACACTACCTTTACCAGACTTAGACCTTTTTGGATTTCTCTTCCCGTTGATGACCGTGATACATGTGCCTGTACATTGCATACAAATTTAAACTTATTAATAAAAGTTCTTTATGAAAATAATATTCTTCATGTAAAAGATAGCCAGAATTTAATTATGCAAATCTGCTGTGACAAATATAATTTAGATTGCCTTAATCGTGTATGTATTAACTGTAAAGACAAGACAGTAGCGTATAAAGAATTCAGAAATGATATAAAAGTGCAATACATGGAATGGGAGAGAGATTTAAAGAAAGTAGATACTAAAGAAATAAAAATAATCAAGAAGAAGCCAAAGACCTCTGACCCTCGTAATTTGATTATAAAATTAGAAAACATATTGCCTAAATTCTTTTCACACACAAGTAATATCGTCAACCAGTATGCTTCTATTAAACGTTTGAAAGAATCACTAAATTCTAACGAATCGCTGATTCACATGGATTTCTCCGAAAATTATGCATATAAATATGCAGAGGAAGTTCAGAGTATGCATTTTGGTGGAAGCCGTGGTCAAGTCTGTTTACATACTGCGGTAATTTATTTAAAAAATGATTTGCGAGAGAGTAAAACCTACTCCCTTTGTACAGCTAGTGAATGCACCCGCCACGATGCAGCCGCCGTTTGGGCTCACCTTAATTATGTGATAAAATTTGTTTTCAATAAATCACCACAAGTTAATCGTATCCACATTCTGACTGATGGTCCTTCTAGTCAATATAGAAACAAATCTATTTTCTATATTTTAACTCAATTGAAAAATGACTTCCCACAATTAAGCCTTGTTACTTGGAATTATCAAGAAGCCGGGCATGGCAAGGGTGCCCCTGATGGCATCGGTGCCGTAGTCAAAAGGACAGCTGATTATCAACTTAAGTGCCAGCAGGATGTGGGAACCTTTGCTGCATTTATAGACATTATCCAAAAAAACGTGAAAAACGTGGTTATTGAAATAATTAACGAGAATGGAATCTATTTAAAGGAAATCATACTGCCCAAAGATATTGCTACATTCAAGGGCACCATGAATGTTCATCAGGTAAATACAATTCTTAGTAATAATAATATTATTATTTATTATCGCTTGATGTTAAACAATATGATATTTGTATTTTTTTAGGTCGTCTGGTCTTCAGACTCAACATATTTGGAATTCAGGAAGCAAAGCTGTTTCGAATGTTTAGGTGTAGCGTGCACACATAATAAACATATCCGATTTTTTAAGATATACAAAACGCCCATTGAAACAGCAACAAATAATGTCAAAATAGTGCCAGAAAAAAAAGAGTCCAAATACTAAGCGATATAACAATTAATTATGGTAATATAGCTTCAACGTCAAAAAACTATGCACCATCAGTTACAAGTCTTCGCAGCGTAAGACACAATTGGACAAACCAAACTTTTATAGGAGATTGTACTAAAGTCTCTAGGCACGAGAGAGAATTCCTTAAATTTATTAGAAAACCTAAGATGGATGATGACCTGAATGATTCTTTATCTAAATAATTACTTTAAAAACCTAATCATCATGCGGTAAAATAAATAGATAAATACTACTATAAAAACGAAATATAAGATAATTATTCAATCTGTGGCTGAACTTTCAATACGTAGGTAGTTGTTTTTTTATTAAATTAAAAAAACACAGCACTAATTCTAATTATTCAGATAAATCATTCATTTCAGATTTTCCAATAAATTCATATTTATTTAGTGTATCTATTTTATTTAAAGATTAACAAATGACAAACATCGATTTTAAACTACACTCGAGAGCAATTAATCCGGGTCACTTAAAGAATCCTAAAAATCTCGGAAACTAAAAATGCTAGGTTAATGCAATAAATTGTATTTAATAGACAATGTAATACTCCTTAAATAAAGGTATTAAAACTTCTTAGTTATTGTAAAGTTATATCATAAAAAAATCAAATTTGAAAAAGGGCCACTTTCGAAGATGGAACTACGAAATTACAGCATTTGGTTTTGCTTTTGTTTGTAATCTGTCATTTATGTGGGTACATAAACCATGTTGATAGTGCTCTATATTCATTATTCAAGCTGAAATTATGTCGCTTACGCCTGAAGAATGCACCAGAATACTTACAATGCTGGAAACCGGCCGGAGTCAGCGCGATACAGCCAGGACTGTCGGTGTGTCGCTGTCAACAGTACAAAGAGTTCTCCGACGTTACGAAGAAACTGGTTCTAACCTACGCAGACCAGGAACGGGCAGAACCAGGTGTACCACAGCACGAGAAGACCGATACTTGGTGAACACCATGCTTCGAAATCGCTTTCTCACAGGAACTGAACTCACCAATCAGTTTCGACGCCTCGGAGGAAGTAACCCAAGTGCATGGACAGTAAGACGTCGGCTTGCTGAATCTAACTTAAAACCCCTTAGACCTGCAAACGGCCCTAAACTGGAGCGTGGGCATCGTATTTCAAGACTAAGATATGCCCAGAGCCACGTAAATTGGAGTATTGAAGATTGGACAAAAGTTATGTTCTCCGATGAATCAAAATTTATGCTCTACAAGCACGATGGAAGACACAGAGTGTATCGAAGACCAGGGGAAAGATTCAAGCAAGCATGCATCGAAGAAAAAGTAGCCTACGGTGGTGGGTCTGTACTTGTGTGGGCCGGAATTTCTTCTGAAAGTCGCACAGAGCTGGTGATCATAGAAAACGGCTCTTTAACTAGCGTAAGATATGTGGAAGAAATCCTCAATGATCACGTTGGTCCATTTATGGTCAATTTAGGTGAAGATGCTATATTTATGCATGACAATGCCCGACCTCATACAGGTAGGATTGTGAATGACTACCTTCAAGAGATGAACATTACTCATATGGAGTGGCCAGCGCGCAGCCCGGATATCAACCCGATCGAGCATGCTTGGGACGAGCTAGGCAGATGCGTAAAACAACGAAACCCTCCCCCAATCACGCTTCGTGAGCTCAAAATTGCTCTCACAGAGGAATGGGAGAATATTCCCCAAAATCGTATAAGGAACTTGGTGTACAGCATGCCAAACCGCGTAAACGCAGTAATGGAAGCACGAGGAGGCAATACGAAGTATTAAAATTCAAGAAAATCGTAATAAAGTTCAAACATTTCATGTTTCCTATTTTTGTTATAAGGAGAGATCAGCAGTTTTTTTCTTTATGTAATTTTGTGTTAATAAAAATGTATGGTGACTCATTTTTTTTTTACTTTCATTTAAGGAGTATTACATTGTCTATTAAATACAATTTATTGCATTAACCTATCATTTTTAGTTTCCGAGATTTTTAACATTCTTTAAGTGACCCGGATTCATTGCTCTCGAGTGTAATTAACTTAATTTGTATTTTTCTTTAAGTTACAATTTTTGTTGATTTGATTGTTAAGTTTATTTCAATGTTTTATCATGAAGACTGGAGTCAAAATGTATGCCAGTGACTAACTAGATTTTAACTAAAATGTTTATTTCTACAACCCTTAATAACTAAATTAACAGGGCAATTTGTTTACAATTATTAAACTTCTAAAAGGTCTCTAATTTTATATTATTTTATTTATAACGAAATAAATAATAATAGATATAATATTATCATTAGTGTATCCCAAATTCTCATCGGTAAATCACAAAATATCATTAGAGTAATAATGTTGCTCATTTGTGTAGCCAAAAATCTAAAATTATTTGTATTCTTAAAATAAACGAATTAAATATTTGATTGTTATATGGTTTTTAATTTCATCGATTCATCTAAATGCTAAAAAATGAAAATATATCAAAAATTTCAAATTCATGAAATTACTATCTTTTTGGCCCTAAATTTGAAAACGACCCACTTAAACCACTTATGACTATGCGGACGCACTGCGTTGAATAGAGCTCCGTGATTGGTCCGTTTATGTTACGTAGTTCACTTCACTGAGTGACATTAATTTCATTTGTCAAAACATAACCTCATTTGTCTTCGTGTTTCGTGGTATTTTGTTCTGTCGAATTTAAAAACTTAATGAATATGGATAAAACTGCACCTTTATTTTCGTCAAATACAAATATCAGGTTAGTAGGATACTGGAATGCACTGTTTGTTTTCATTCAACAATAAAACATCAATTAAACTTTGAAAGAAATATCTTAAAACTCTTGGTTGGTTTTGCAGTACGAAAAAGCTACCATTTTCTTCTGCAGAAAGGGAGCTGATTGTAGCTTTAGTACGGGAACGGCTAGAGAGACAAAAGATATTGATAGCAAGTAATTTGTTAGAACATGAAAAAAATATACATGATTTGCAAATACAAAAACTTAAATTAGAACGTGAGCTATTATCTAAACAATTTGGAAATAAAACTTCATAAGTGATATTTTTTAGTTTAATTTAATTATAAACTTATGTCAAAAATGACGAGATATAAACATTCTTCTAAAAAGTAGGCCTTCTCTGGTTTCTCCTCTGAATTGATGGACAGTTCTACCTGTTTGTTGTGCATTTGTAACCTCACTTTCAAGGTCGTCTATAACACCATGAGCCCTGCAAATATTACATAATACTGCAACAATAAAATTGCATGTTGTTGTCAGTTTTGTTGCCATCTTTTTTTAGATAGGCAAGGAAATATCCTCTTTCAGACACCTATGGTTCTTTCCACTGTATTTCTGGTTTTGATGTGTGCTTTATTGTAGTTTTCTTCAGAGTTGTTTTCTTGTTGTGCCACTGTTGTCAATAAATATCTTTGACAGCCGTATCCACTATCTCCTAAAAGTATGCCGTCTATAACACCTTGTTCCATTTTTCTCTTCAAACAAGATGATTGGAATATTGGAATAGGGGGTCCAAGTTTACTCGCGTCCGTGGGATTTAACCCTCGATGTCCCACACGTGGCCCCTGGGTGGTGCTAAAGGAGTAAACCTCTTTCAGGTGGTAGGCTTCGGCCGCGGCGTGTTACCACCCACCAGACAAAGACAGCACTGCCAAGCGGTCCCAACCGATCGTGTTCCAGTGCTGAAGTCTGGTGAAGCCATATTGGAGGACGGGTCAGTACAGTTGTGCTGGTTGCAATGGACGAATTCTTGGGATGTGTTAGGGCAATGCATCGGATATCCAGATTCGGAGAGCAGCGGGATCCGAGGCACGGTTCTTCCGCTGGCCGACCGCAGATAGTTGGGGGCCCGAGTAGTGAGCTAGCCACTTACAAAAGGCTGCCCCGCCAGCTCGCGAAAAATCCTGGGGGTGCGCCATCGTGCCGGTTGGCGCCCGGACGAGAGGACCCGGTGGACACCCTTGGGGGGGCTCGGGCGTCCCCGCGGTCTCCGGTTTGGCTATCCCGAGGTGTGAGGCCCTGACTCTTCTCATTTGTTTCGCAATCAGCATCTCGTACTACTTCCGTCCTTCGTTACCTTCCCTCACGACACAATGAAAGTTAGCAACAGGAAACCGGTTAAACAGCGGTCGCACGTCCTCTCCTTCCTAGTGCACGTCTCTAATATAAGAGGTTTGCACTCTAATCTCGACCCCGTCCATCACCATCTTGAGACTAGAAAACCGCACCTGTTCTTTCTCACGGAGACGCAGATAAAATGTCCAACTGACGCGGCGTACCTGGCTTACCCGGGTTATGTCCTTGAACATTGTTTTAGGGCTCATGCGGGTGTTTGCATGTATGCACGCGATGACATTTGTTATTTGCGTCTCCGTGATCTTGAAGACCCCACCCTTTCTATCATTTGGGTTCTGGTGGATACAGGTTTAGAAAAAATTATCTATGCTTGTGTCTATCGCTCGCATAGTGGAGACGCGGAGACTACCAGGCTTATCGACCAACTTATTGAGAAGGCAGACATTGCCCAACAGCGATACCCATCCGCTCAACTGGTGGCTCTTGGTGATTTCAACGCACACCACAAGGACTGGCTGTTCCCTTACGAAAAAACCGACTACGCTGGTCGAGAAGCGCGAAAGCTAGCCTTGACACTTGATCTCACCCAACTTGTCCAGGAAGCCACTAGAGTGCCGGACTCTGATGGACAGACAGCTAATTGCTTGGACCTTCTGCTGATGTCAAATCCCGACAGTTACTCGGTGTCGGTTACGCCACCCCTTGGCAGTTCTGACCATTGTGTGGTAGAATCTATGTCGGTGTACTCTCCGACCGACCCAAGCCCAAAGGGCTCCCGGCGGGTTTGGCGTTTTAAATCAGCATATTGGGATGAGATGCGTTGTTTTTTTGCATCTTATCCTTGGCGGCAGGTTTGCTTTGCGCGGATGCTGTGACCAATGTGCTTCGTCAGGGTATGGAGTATTTTATTCCCTTCTCTGACATATCACTTGCCGGCAAAGCTCACCCGTGGTATAATGCCAAATGCCGTGATGCGGTGGCATCTAAACACAAAGCATATTTGGCCTGGGTTGAAGCTCGATCCCGTAAAGCTACTGATACGCGCGAACAGAAGAAAGCCTTTAACAAAGCCGCCAAGTCCTGCAAAAAGGTTGTAAAAAGAGCTCGCTTCGATCACATAGGCCGCATTGGGAAGAAGCTTGCCTCTTACCCTTCGGGTAGTAAAGCGTTTTGGTCCCTGGCTAAGTCGATCGAGGGTAACTTCTGCCGTTCCTCAGTGCCTCCCTTGCTGAAACCTGACGGATCATTGGCACACACGGCCAAGGAAAAGGCCAATATATTTGCCGAATTATTTGCCGAAAGTTCGCGTTTGGATCCTGGCAATGCAGTACCTTCCGGTTTGTCAAGATGTGGGACTTTTATGTCTGAAATTCGTATAAGACAAACCGAAGTCAGAAAGGCATTGCGGGAACTGGACGTGAATAAAGCCAGTGGTCCGGATGGTATACCAGCCATAGTACTAAGGACTTGCGCTCCTGAGTTAGCTCCGGTATTGACGCGCCTATATCGGTTATCTATGGCTAAAGGACAAGTGCCAAAGTCCTGGAAGCTGGCCAACGTGCAACCTGTGCCTAAAAGGGGTAGTCGTGCTGACCCTATCAATTACAGGCCCATCTCGGTCACGTCCATTCTCTGCAAGATAATGGAACGTGTACTGAACCACAGGCTCCTGTCGTATCTAGAAGAAAATGACCTCCTTAGTGACCGGCAATATGGGTTTCGCCGGAACCGGTCTACTGGAGATCTTCTAGCATACGCCACTTACATATGGAGCGAAGCCATCGAGAGGCACGGTGAGGCGCTTGCCGTCTCTCTAGATATCTCGAAGGCTTTTGATAGGGTGTGGCATGAGGGCCTTATTGGCAAGCTTCCATCATATGGTCTTCCCACTGGTTTGTGTGTCTGGATATCGGACTTCCTGAGAGATCGGTCAATACGAGTTGTCATTGACGGCAGCTCGTCTGACCATTTGGCTATCAATGCCGGCGTCCCTCAGGGTTCCGTTCTCTCTGCAACACTTTTTCTGCTGCATATAAATGACCTGCTGTTGCCCGGTTTTTTGGGGTACGCAGATGACAGCACTGTTGTAGAGACCTATATGTCTGATGCACGAGCCAGTGCTGAACAGATCCAGCGTCATAGAGAGGCGATGGTTAGCCGCATGAACCTATCTCTGCAGGCAGTCTCCGAATGGGGCGATGCGAATCTAGTAGGGTTCAATCCGGCAAAGACCCAGGCGTGTCTTTTCTCCGCTAAAAGGAGTCCTTTCAACTTGACTTCTACTTTCCGAGGTGTATCCGTGCCGATCACTGACCATCTTGAGCTTTTAGGTATGTCTTTGTCACCAACTCTCAATTTTGGCTCTTTCATTGAGAGCATGGCTCAAGTGGCTTCAAAAAAACTTGGCATTCTGGCGAAGGTGAGAAAATACTTCACACCGGAACAGTTGCTCAACCTTTACCAAGCACAAGTTCGATCGTGTATGGAGTATTGTTCTCATCTTTGGGACGGTTCCGCCCGATACCAGCTCCAGACGCT
Organism: Calamotropha paludella; assembly: GCA_927399485.1. Taxonomy (NCBI): domain Eukaryota; kingdom Metazoa; phylum Arthropoda; class Insecta; order Lepidoptera; family Crambidae; genus Calamotropha; species Calamotropha paludella. Next base: position 5,761,659 of record OV656822.1, read on the forward strand.
TGAGTCCATTGAGAGGAGGGCAAAGAGGCTCATCGGCAATGAAGATCTTTTCTATAAAAAGCTCAAAAGCCTTGAGCATAGACGGAAGGTAGCAAGCCTATCCGTATTTTATAGGATACATTTCGGAGAGTGTGCAGCTGAATTGTACAATCTTCTTCCGCCGTCCCCATTTTATCATCGGACAACCAGACTTACAAACTGGCGACACCGTTATATGGTGGATATACCAAAGAGTCGCACTAAGCGTTTTGGTTCCAATTTTGTGATACGTACCGCTAAGGAGTGGAACTCTTTGCCTGAGTCTGTGTTTCCTGACAAATACAATTTAGGGGTCTTCAAGTCACGAGTAAATAGGTACCTTCTAGGCAAGCGCGTCACATCCTAGATCACATCGACGCTTACCATCAGGCGAGATGGTGGTCAAGCGCAAGCCTATTTTCTATAAAAAAAAAAAAAAAAAAAATCTATTGTCATGTACAGATCCAGGTCTATCGGCAACAATATCATAAATCTGTAAATCTGGTCCACAAACAATCTGAGTATTAATTGAAAAGAATTTCTTTCTATTCCTAAACACTTCAGCATAGGATCCACCAGGGTTTTGAATTGGGATGTGAGTACCATCAATAGCTCCTAATATTCCGGGAAAACCAGCAATGGTAAAAAAGTCTTCTTTAATCCTTTTTGGGTTGCTTGGAAATTTGGCAACTTTTTGTAGTTTCAAACAAAATAGATGAGACACTTTTTTCACTATTCTTGACACTGTTGGTTGACTCACACATATAAGGTCTCCAGTAATCATCTGTAAAATGAATAATAGTAATTGCACTCACTTTTTAAGGGTATAAAAGGTAATAAGAATAGGTTATGTTTAACATAGTTCATTAATCATAGGGTTGGGTTGATTGTATAAATATATTTTTAATATAGCACATACAATAAATTTGTTTATAGGTTTCATTAGTGAATTAAAGTATTTACCTAAAAACTGCCTGAAGAATAAAATCTTAAGGCCACCAGCAATTGATAAATAGGTGGCACTGGAAGACCCCTCGCAGTCAATTTATCTAGGTCTTCATTTATTAGTGGCAAGAGTATAAAAAGTACCACGTCTTTGGAAAACCTGTAACGTCGTCTAAATTCCTCCGAAATTTAATAATCAAAAGGATCTTGGAAATCCCGTATCACTTTTCTAGTACTTATTCTGCTTTGCTCATTGATATAATTATCAAATTCTTCTTCGCTACTGTAATCCATTGTAAAAGAAAAAAAACTTCAAACAAAGCAAAACCAAAGCTCGAAAAACAACCAACTTAATATAACTTTTGACGTAAGCCGAACACCAAATAGACACTATGCATTGCATAAAACAGGTAGAAGGCTACTGTAGCTGTGCGTTCATTTAAAGGGTCGCATAGTGCCGATCGTCACTCAAGTATTGTCTATGAATAGGTTTTTGGGACCCTGTGCGTCCGCGCACACTGTGAGGGCTCATAGTAACGTTTGTGAATACGGGTGTAAAATAAGGAAACGCAGAAGATGATCGGATGGTGGATGATCAAAATCCATAGAAATCGTACAAGGTAAGTACACAATACTTACCAATAGTTAATGTAATTTTTAGGGTTATTTCCAATAAAATTTCCGTAAATTTAATGCGATAATAATAATATTTTTTGTTTTCTTTTTACTAGATGACGCGTTGGGAACCCTCAGGGCGCGAGTCCAACTCGCACTTGACCGGTTCTTATTTCTAGCTTTATTTCAGCCTTTATTTGTTCTTTCACAATTTTGTTATAGGCAATTTATGGAAGAAAAATTTGCTGAGCTAATCATGAGCCATCTGGAAACACCTTCTGCCTCATGAGTTTTGCCGATTTTGAATACCTTTTAAACAAAATTTCTCCTATGATTTGTAAGAAAGATACAGACTTCAGAAAAGCAATACTGCTAAATTCCAACTTGCAATTATCATTAAGATTCATCGCATCTGGTGACAGTTATAAAAGTTTACACTACTTATTTAAAGTATCTCCTCAAGTGATATCAAAAGTCATATCTGAAGTCTGTAAGGAATCTGAATTATCGAAGTTCTGAAGAATGAAGTAAAGGTAATGTATGATTTTGTTAGTAACCGTCGTCCCAGAAGGAGTAGACAGAGACAGTTACTTCTCGACTGAACTAGAGCGTTGCTACTTTAGTCGTACAGTAAATGCCCGCTTTTCACCGAGTGGTCAGGGACCCAGCGTGACAGAGGGTGAATTAATCTACATACCCTACGGTATGCAGGTTTCCTCACGATGTTTTCCTTCACCGAAAAGTCAAACGTATAACTCGTACGAATTAACTGTGCACCTCGCTCTGGGACGTCATTCGGACGGTACCGTTTGCAAAAAAATGAGACATGTTAAAAAATATAAATTACCATTTTTTTTTAATGTTAATAAAAGGTCGTTTTGATGATAAGGCGCCATAATACTAGGTCATTTTACTCTTGACGTTTTGCAATTAAATTGATACATATGGACTGATATGATATTACAGCTTGACAATAAAGAGACGACAAAAATGAGGGCGCTAGATTTTGACATTTTTGATAGTTTAAGATCATTTTTGTATGTAATAATAAGTAAATGCGACGCTGCTCCTCCGTGGACGCAATTTTATTTCAGATGCATGCAATCGTCAAATGAGATAGCGTGCGCATGACATGCGGTTTACGTGGACAATAGACTTAAGGTAAGACATATTTGAAAATAAAAAACCAAATAAGGTATAAAGACATTTATTTTAATCGTTTTCGCTACTATAATTAATTTCTTCAACTCCTGACATGGTATCAGATTCGTCATCATCAATTTCGCTTCCAGAGCTGGATTCTTCGCCTCCAAGGGAAATTATAAATTCTCTTTCTTCTATTTCTTGGAGACAGTCTTTGTCCCAATACTCTTTTTCCAACCTTTCAATGTGGTTTATTTCTTTCTTCCAGTCGGTAACTGTAATGGACTTTATAATCTCCCTCGTCAGATTTTCAATTTCTCTCTCAGATTGAGTAACGTTTTTGTCTGCCACCCTTTGCTTCACTAAATTCCATATATATTCTATTGGATTAAAATCGCAATGGTTGGGTGGCAGACGCAAAACTTCATGGCCGTGTTCTTTCGTTCTAATTCGTCCACAATGTATTTTTTTGGAGGCTTATTAATTACAATCAAATGATACAATTCGCGTTTTGTCATGTTTTCATCATAAATTATGTTGTGGCTTCGCAGCCAGTTTTGCATATTGCTATTGAGTGAGGAGCTTACGGGAGGCTTTTCCGTTTGAGTCGAATGATAAGGCGCGTTATCAATGAGAACAATGCCATTTGGCGGCAAGTTTGGTAGAAGTTTTTCTTTCAACCATTTCGTAAAATTTTTTGTGTCCATTTCATGATGGTAGTCTCCCGCATTGCTCTTACATTTATAAAAAAAGGTCGGCTCCGGGAATGAAACCATTTTCACCGCCCGCCTGGACCAGAATCCATCGTTGCCCAGGATTTTCATTTTTTTTAATACTTGCGTCGCTACTGTTTTGCCAACATTTACGCACGGTATAATACGAATGAATCCATGTTTCATCAAGGTATGTCACTGGATTTTTGTTCACCCCGAGGTCATTGTTCTCTTTCTTCCTTCGCAGGTAGCGAGCCCTCCAAGCGGCGATGTCGGGCTTTTGTATTAAGACATGTCGCATATTTTTACATTTTTTGAATTTATAACCCAAATGGTTTACCAGTATCAGCCGCAACGTTGTTATTCCACCTGAAAAACATAGAATAAAGTTCGTTAGGTTTATATTACTCATTATCATATTATTATTATTATGATATAAGCCTCATAAATATTTTAGACAAATTCTTGAAACATACAGACAACAACAAACAGACATAGGATACACGTACCACATCAACACCTGAATTTGCGTTGGTAATTTTATGAATTCTTTCTACATATCATCATAGCTACTTATATAACTTAAAATTGTTACTGTAGATTGAAAACTAGACAGCATGTTAAAACACAAATTAAATGCTTACCTGGAAAATTTAAGTCCCTTTTAGCAGCCGCCAATATTTTTTTCAAGGTCGGTACTTCTTTTCTAACTGTATAGAAACTATTGACAATGTTTCGCAATGCGCATAAATCAAAGCTGTCCAGTTCGATCTTTTTGGCGCTTGATCTTCTTTTTTTGCCTGGTGTAGACAATTTTGGTATAGGTGTTGGACCTGAATCTGACACCGATGATGTACTAGGCACGGGCAAATCATTTTGTCGTACAACCTACGCTTCATTTTTAATTTTCATCAGTGTTCTTTTTGATATACCAGTAGCTGCACAAGCTCTTTTTATAACTTGTTCTACAGGTATTATAAAATGTTTATTTGCTTTCTCATTTTCAAAGAATTTTCACACCTTTAATATAAGAGTCCTTGCCTCACTATGAATTGTCTTGCCCATAATGTAGGTGCAACCAACAGGCTTCACTTACGCGTCGCAAATTTCCAAACAAAAACAAACTTAACAAAAAAAATATTTACAAAGCAAAAACTCAACAGAAACAGTAATAACAACAGGGAATTTAAACTGTATTTAGACAATTAAAACGAGCCACGCGCAACGGTAACAAAGATGCTATTGGTACTGAGCGCTTACGGCGAATGAGGGGCGCCGCGAGGGGAAGCGGGAGAGGGGTCGCATTCCAGCGGAGTGCACAGTTGATTCGTACGAGTTATACATACAGTCTGTATAAAAATGTTCTATAGGTTCGATAGTACTTATATATAGTTAAAATTTATGCCTGTATAATTTTACACGCTGTATAAAGTATTAAGGAACTGAACAACGTTTTCTTCTATTTTCTCAAAAGACAATCTCGAAGAAGAAGATAACACACATAATTGAATAAAAATCAAATTTTTATTTTAATAGTTACTTATTTATACTCGCTTCGTTTTCTCTTACTTTTTACAAGTAAACATACCAACTAAAGAAAAAAGTGTTAAAATGATAAGCTTAATGTCTATAATACTGGACTCTATAAACTACATAACATAACAAAATATTTATTAACTAATAGGACTTATAAATCTTCATAGGCCTTCAAAAAAGCTTCATTAATAATATTAAGGTTTGTTGCCGATACGATTACTTCGTTCGATATAATGGTGGGAGTTTGGGAGTGGGAAAGATCGTTTGAAATCGGTGATGTATGTGGCAAAGGTTCGGAATATGATATTTGGGAGGTTGAAGGACGGTTTGAAATCCATGGTGTATGTGGCAGAGGTTCGGAATATGATGTTTGGGAGGTTGAAGGACGGTTTGAAATCATTGATGTATGTGGCAAAGGTTCAGAATATGATGTTTGGGAGGATGAAGGTTGGTTGGAAATCATTGATGTATGTGGCAAAGGTTCAGAATATGATGTTTGGGAGGAGAAAGGACGATGATTTGGAATTGGTGATGGTGATTGCATCGTTACGTAAAATGCTGGGGCTGGGTAACTGGGAGATGGAGTTTCAAGTCTCAGTTGCTTTTCCTTAATCCTATTAATAAATAATGTGTTAATGTTGTACATAAATAGTTTTCTATCATCAGGAGGAAGTTCTCGCAATTTTTTTGCTAAGACTTTCGCATATAAAGGGACCCAGCGTGTCAGGAGGTGAGCCATACATACATACATACATACCAGCGTTGCCAGTATTATTTGTTTCCCCCGCACTATTCCGTTCCCGTGTAAAGTTTGGGTTAAAATCGGGAAAGTTATAACTAACCTGCAATAGAGCGAATGGAGTCCTTTTTTTGTTGAGATGTCGTCGAAACGTAGCCATTAGTATTTCTTTTCTGGTTTTGAGTTCCTTGACATCTTTTTTCAAGACATTGCTAAGCGCGTCCAAGCGTCGTAAACCTTTTATCTACTTTTGTGGTCAACATGTTTAGGATTCCATATGCATTCTTCTTGTTGGTAGGCCTCTTAAAATGTTAACGTTGTGTCCTCAAACCAAAGAGTCATTTTTCCTTAAATAGGTAATTACAATTTTATCAGGTAAGTCAGACAAAAAAGCCAAGGACTACTAAATTTTCCTCACGTGGTATTGTAAATTATATGATTTGTAATTTATATGCAAAATTTAGAAATCATCATCATGTCTAAGTTTTCGTAGGTTTTCAACTGTGTAAGTTTTGTTAATCCAACTTATGACTGAACTGAGAAAATGTTAAAACACTTGGTGGTTCTTAGCCTGATTAAGCTTGTCGCTTCCCAAATATTTATCGTCGTCTTCATCAGGATTAAATGGCACCAAACCACAGGCTCTGAATCCATTAATCAAAGTTTCAGGCTTAATAGATAATTTAAGAGCTTCTTCAAGTATACTAGCAAAATTCACCTTTGTTATTGACTCACGTGGATTATTCATAAGCCAGGTCCTTGCTGTGTCTTTACAAGCCGCCTTAACCGGTCGAAAAACAGCTAAATTTACCGGTTGTAAAATGCGTGTTGCATTCGGATATAATGCTATAAGTTCAATACCCAATTCCTTGCATAATTTGCCAACATTGTAAGTTGGATGGGTTTTGTGTCCATCAAGGAAATATATTACTGGCAGTGTTACGCCTTTTTTGAGTAAATAAGGGCGAAAAACATTTCCTAAATACTCAAAAAACGATTCTGAAGTCATCCACCCCTTATCACTCCGACCTACACCCAGTCTTTTGGAATTCCATCAGCAATTTTTTGTGGGATTCTCTGATAATTATAAACAACCATAGGCGGACAGGCTTCGCCAGAAGCTGAAAAGGTAACCATAACCGTAATTGACTCTTTGGTGTCTACACTGTATACTTTTTTAGTTCCTTTGACAGTCAGAACTTTCCCTGTTTTTGGGCACAACTGGAACCCGCTTTCATCTCCATTGAATACTCGACTAGGATTGATGCCTCGAGCCCGAGTCAGCCTCCCTGTGCCTGCGTGATGTCGAAGCTTCAGGAGCTGCGTCTCCTCCACGTCGGACAGTTGCTAGAACATTTTTTTCCGCGGTGTATTTATTTCTGCATAAATTATGTACAGTGACTTCGTTCAATTCACTCAGAAACTGTTTGTTTTGAAGAAGACCACGTTTCTCACTCACTTCAATTAGCGTCTGAATACCGCGCTTTTTCACTGTCACTGTCCCTTCCTCGAGTACATCCCGACATATAAAACAAACATCTGGTGGGCAAGAGTCCGACATCTCGTAAGAAAAAAGACACCGATGTTCAACAACAAATATTTTCATTGTACAATCACTTTTCTATCCAAGCACGGCAGTTTCAACAGTTGAGTTATTGCACTATAGTGTTTTCAAAATGATTCAAAGTAATATTCAACAAAAACTGTAACACACATCTAAAGAAACATAACTTGCAACAAAACAAGAAACAAATGGAGCGACTTGTACCGACGATGGTAATGAACACTTAACGGTACCGATTTTGTCGGCCGATGGCGGACAGAACTACTCGGACGAGTAACTCTGACGTTCAACTGAATACACTGCAGACGATAACGGCCGTTGTCGGTGGAACTTATGAAGTCTGAACTGTGCAACTACAGAGTACAGACGTGTTTTAAATAATGGAGGATTTCGAAGAAATGTATTTTTTAGAAAATTCATACCGCAATTTTGTTCGTCGAAGTCGACGTCGACGACGTCGGCGTGTGTGGGTTAATGAAATACTTATATACAGGAAGCAACTGGGCGATTTCCATCACCTTTTTGAGGAGTTAAAATTACAACCCATCAAATTCTTTGAATATTTTAGAATGAGTTATGGTACATTTCAATACATTTTAAACGCAGTTGAACCACTTATTACAAAGCAGAATACAAACTATCGGGAATGTATATCATCGACGGAAAGACTTGCAATAACTTTGCGGTAAGTGTAGCTTACTTATATAATTTTAGTAGTGGCCGCCCCGGCTTCGCCCGCGTATTTAACAAATAGATTGTTGGCATCGCTCATACATGATATTAAGTGTTTCTGGGGTAAAAACTTTATATACGTTTATCCGGTTAAACGGTTTACACGGTTATTATCTGATATATTTTTTCGTTTCAGGTACCTTGCAACTGGGGAATCTTTTCGATCTTTAGCATTTTCGTTTAGAGTTTCAAATAGCGCCATTGGAATGATTGTGAGAGAAACTTGCAAGGCTATATTTGAAAGTCTAATATCTCATCATATGCCTGTGCCGAGCGAGGAAATGATTTATCAAAATGCTGAATTATATAGGGCAAGATGGGGTTTTCCTAATTGTATTGGTTCCTTGGACGGTAAGCATATTCGACTGAAATGTCCTTCGAATTCTGGCAGTATGTACTATAATTACAAGCATTTTTTTCCATTGTTTTACAAGCAGTTGCAAGCCCAGATTATAAATTTTTATTTATTGAAGTAGGAGCTTATGGGCAACAAAGTGATGGTGGTACATTCGCCTCTTCAGCGTTATTTCGACATTTTGAAAATGGGCAGTTCAATTTTTTTAAAATGTTTGCCAAATACCAATACTGCATTACCCTTGGTATTAATTGCTGATGAAGCCTACCCACTTAAACGGTATATTATGAGGCCGTATCCGAGGCGTAACCTTGGAGAAGAGGAAAGGCTTTACAACGAACGATTGTCTAACGCCCGAGTAGTGATTGAATGCGCTTTTGGTATAATAACACAAAAATGGAGAATTTTAACTAAATGCATAGAGACAACTACAGAAAACGCTGAAACTATAGTGAAATGTATCTGTTTACTACACAACATTATTATTGACAAAGAAGGAAAACCAAGGCACAGTTATTCTACAAATCAAACAAGTAGTTCGGGTCAAAGAAGCAACTTTGCATCTAGAGGACAAAACAGAAGTACGACCGAAGCTTATAATATTCGTGAAGCTTTCAAACAGTTCTTTTGTAACGAAATTACATAGATATCAATAAATTATGCTTAAAGGCTTTCGAATATTTTTGTAAGAACAATTTATTTTTTAAGTAAACTTAGGTCTTAAAATAGTATGTTCAATAAAAATAAAAATACAAGACTTTAAGTGGTTTTATATATTTAAAATACAAAACATCCAATGGTATTAATAAAACTTATTCCAACATAAGAAATGAAAATTACCTACTGTTGGTTCATATCTAAATCTGCATACGAGAAAAGGCTCTGGACAGTTGTCGGCTGTGACACATTTGATAATATACCATTATAGTTTGTGGCTGGTGGCAAGTGTACCTGCGCAGATGTGGATGTGTGTGAAAGTGTCATTGGATTCGTGGTCAGTGACAAAGGCTGCTTAAAATTAACAACGTATGCCGGAAGTGACCGCATTTGATGACATTTCACAAGAAGCAGGGCGGCTTAATTCTTCAGAAGAATAGCAGCTTACGGGAGAATATTGAGGTTGATTTCTTTCTTCTTCCATAAACACGTCTAACAACTTCCGCTGAACAGAGAGTTTTCTATTGCGTGGCACGTCTTTTAAATATGGAAGTAAACTTAACAAAAAGTTTCGATCAGGGTCTTCTTCTGACTTATCAGCTGACCTGGACTCATATAATTGAAGTTTTCGTTTTTCGATCTGTAAATACTCTTGTTCGACGTCAGTATTTCGCTGTTTCCTAATACGTCCAGTTGATGAGTTGAAACGATAAGCTTGCGTTACAGGTACACGAGTAAGATTTGTGTGTATTGGAGTATGTTCTTGCGACGTTAAATTTTCAGATTGGCTCGAATTTGAAGTTTCTGGTCGTGAAACAGGCGAATGCTCGACCTGCGGTATTGCTCGTGGTTGTAATTCCGATGACAACTCAGAAAACTGAGATGATTCCGAATCATCTTGATGTTCTTGGCTCGCGCTTCCTTCAGGCAAATTCCCACTTAATGGTTTTGGAGCAATTTGTTTCGCAAGGAATAATAACAAATCGTAATATGCCCACGAAGATGATTTGTGATCCGCCGCTGAGCCAGATTTACCTGGTTGAGTACATCTGTTATACTCTTTGCGAAATTGGTCCCTCGGGTTACTCCATTTCTTCTTAATATCTGCCACCGGTACTTCCATTTCTGAAGCAACTTCATCCCATAGACGATTCCCAATATCTCGATTATTGTAACTTTTTGAATGTTTGTCCCACAGTGACGGTCTGTTATAAATGCAAGTAATTAATTTTTCAATATCCATTCTTGATCCAAATAACGACTCGATCGCAGAAAGACGCGGGTAAAACTGACAAAAATCCAAACACAATTAGAACTCGTCAGTTGATCGTCCGTTTTCGGGCGTCATCGGGCGACGTCGGTAGTAGCAGTGTATACGCTCTCTTTCATTTTCTTACGTTTGATTTAATCGGCCGAGTTCGGCCGATGACGCCCGAGCATACTTCGGCCGATGACGGATTTGGTGTACGCGTACCGTTACGAACAGTCCCACCGATAAGAATGTTGCAACCGAGAGGGCGACCGGGCGAGATGAGAATACATTTACGGCGCCGTGGCCCGTGACCATTGCGTATGTGTAAGAGAGATAAAATAACGTTTATGCGGAACTCGCGCAATAAAAGGCACGTGGTGCGCCCCGTGCGTTGCCGTGGCGCCGCCGCCGCCGAGGATTGGATACCTATTCTCAAAATTCACCTTTAGTTACGAAGCACTTTAAATACTTCTGTGCTTTTACCTTAACTTTTTATTTTAACGCCATCAATCATACTTATACTTAATATTATAAAGAGAAAAAATTTGTTTATTTGTTTGTTTGTTTTGTAATGGATAAACTCAAAAACTACGGGGCCGATTTCATAAATTCTTTCCCCGTTGGATAGGTATGTTATCCGTGAGTGACATAGGCTATGTATGTACCACGGATGAAGCCGGGGCGGACTGGTAGTATTGTAAATTCCATTCAGCAATGAATAAGTAAAATTAACTATTTCTTGCGAAATTCGATTTCCTTATTATTACTTTTTACCTCTAATATGAGAACTATTGGTCCTAAACAGTTACTTTTACACTTAAATTGAAGCTAAATAACTGCTCTACAACTTAACTTCTATTGACTTTCCTTGTAGGATGAGTATTTTAGACAGTATTTCGATCTAAAGTCTAGCCAACTACAAATTTGAAAAAAATTGGGAAAAATTGCCCAATTTCGAAAATAGATGACTTTGCTGCAAAATGCATATTTTAGAAATTGTAAGCCAAAAACTGAAAAAAGTTCGAAAATTTCGAGGTTTTTCGAGCACCACGAAGTTAGCGCTGGTCTTTTGAGGTCTATATTTACACTATTTGTATCTATCCTAACAACATCACAAAAAATCAGGACCTTGCAATTTTTTGCGACCTTACGCGATTTTTATGTCTTAGATGACTGGGCTATAATACAAAGCTAGTGAGAATATGACCGACATGTTTACTTCAGTTACCCCGAATCTGCATTTTTATTTATTAAATTTTACTCCAGACAGCTTTGCCCTATCCAACACCTTTTTTAACAGTTCATTATGGTGGTCTAAAGTTTGACCCTAAATTATTATTTCGTCGACATAACCTTGTAGGTCTTTAAATATATTAGAGAACACTTTACTTAACACTTCAGGTGATGAATTTAAGCCAAACGGTAATCTTTTATAACAATTGCGACCAAAACTATCTGCATTTAAAGTTGTATATATGTATTTGACTACGTTTAGACAATTTTACGATATAAAATCCTTTTGATGCATCTAAAACTGAAAAATAATGTGCATTAGGCATTTTTGCTACTAGATCTTCAAAGGTACTCGTTTTATGTCTTTCTCTTACTATACACTGATTTAAATTACGTGGATTTAAACATATGCTAATACTACCATCACTTTTCTTTGTGACAACCATAGAATTAACCCATTCAGTAGGCTCACTAATTTTTCCAGTTTATGCAAATCTTGTTTTACTTTTGTTTCTAATTTAAATGGTATAATTCTAGGTTTTTCAGCAACAGGTTAACAATTGTTTACTAATTTGATGTCATACTTATAATTTAACAATCCTAAGCTAGTAAAAATATCCTTATAATTATCTACTAAATTTTCTACTTCTATATTACACACATCTTGAATTAAACCTAGTTTTTTTGCTGTTACATAACTAATATACATTCGGTTTTAAAATTAACAACATATAATTTGACATTAACAGTGCTATCTTTATATGATACTAGTGGACCCGACAGACGTTGTCCTGCCTGTTATTTTTGCAGTATAGATAAATAACCTAGATACCGTCTGCAGCGCCGTCTGCCGGGCTGATTTGTGAATCTAAACCATTCTCAGATCCCCTTGAACACACACAAAAAAAATCATTCAAATCGGTCCAGCCGTTTAGGAGGAGTTCAGTGACATACACACTCACAGAAGAATTATATATATAAAGATATTTGCTACACAATAATCTTCTATTTTAATATTAGAACCATCAGTTTCTTAATTTAATATTATTACATTCATATAATTTTAAGTGAAAGTTATGTAATACCCGAATAGTAATTATATCCACATGAGATCGCGTGTCTATCTTAAACTTGAGTTTACGGTTATTAACATTTAATTCGACATACCAATCTTTGTTCACCATTTCAAAACAGATTGTCCTTTAAGAAACGATGATGACTTTCGCAATAAAAAATATGGACTGCATCATAAAGTTGATTCACCTCTACTTGAATTGAAAATTGATATTATGATTGTTAGATTCATTTATAGAAAAATATGCAAAATATTATGGAAAGGATTATATTACAAGTTACGTGTGTTAGATTTATTAACTATAAAGTATGATAATTAAGTATTTTACACATGTTTTCTTGTTTACCTTAAAGAAAAGCATCTTTTGCTTGATAGTTTGAGTGATTTTCTTGTATGTAAATTACAAATTGTTTTCAATAGGAATCATATAATTTACCAAAAATATTGTTAAATAGAGACAAATGAATGACGTCAGAGAATATCGTCCGATGTGACTCACTTGTTTGTCACCGCCTATAAAAGACTGTGCTCCGGTCATACTCGCCCCACTTGCTTCGCAGCAGCCGCACCGCACGGACCTAAGCTAAGTATACAATTATTTGGTACATGTATGTACCGCTTGTGTGTTGGTATATAGGTACAATATATTCTTATTATCGAACCCAGAATTAAATTAATAAATTATATACCTTGCTTTGTTACTTGATATTTAAAAATGTTTTAATAAGGTTATTTTGGATAGCTCCACACTATTTTACTAAATGTTTAAGTAAATGAAGTTATTGTGGGTAGTTTTATGTTCAACTAAATTATGTTGATAAATGTTATAATAAATGTTATTCCATGACATTCTTCTTATATGCTTTAAATCATTCTATGATTATTTGTTTAAAAGAGATTAAAAACACTTTTTAGTATTCGGCCTATTCTTCTTTTTCTCTTCTTTTTTTATTTTTTTTAACATAATCTCACACGTGCATAATTTATCACATCTCGTTGATGAGGTCCGAAAATTTGGCACTTTACAAAGTTTTAATGCTTACCCTTTTGAGAATAAACTTCAAATCATCAAACATATGTTGAGACAGGGAAATAAGCCTCTGGTACAAGTAGCTCGAAGGTTACACGAAAGAAGGGAAGTCGAGATTGAGACTTACAGTAAAAATAAAATGAAATATCCGTTTGCAAAACAGTGCAATAGCAGAAATGGATCTATATTAATATTGCATTTTGAATTTTTTATTTTATCCACCCAAAAATACGATAAATGGTTTTTAACAAGGGACGAACAAGTTATAGAAATAAAAGCAATACACATTAATGAAACTGAAGACATACGGCTACAAGGATACATCATGCATAATAAAGTGGACGCCTTTGAATACCCCTTAAAGTCTTCATAACTTAATATTTATAAATGTGAAGATTACATGTCTAGTAAATCAAAAAATATGTATGACTTTTATAGCGCTGACATTTAATGTAAATTATTAAGTGTAGAATATAATTCAGTATTGTATTTTACACCATTGATCCATACATTGTAAAATAAAACAAGTAATTAGAAAATCTCGTATTGTTATTTAAGTCATATTTTTTTAATAGGCTATCATGTCGCCGTATTTTAAAATTCAAACACGAGGAAGATTGGCTCTCAAGTCAGGCATTATCCAAATGAAAGATAATTTTATATTTGTTGGTTGGAGAACTGACCTCAATACTCTTTCAGTTAGCCAACAAAACAGTTGGTGGATTCACAATAGAAATCGCTGTGGATGATGCTTGATTTGGGAGCTATATCTTGGTATCAAAGTAAACTCGATTTTTAAGCCTTTCAGTAAGTAGGTGGAACGGCCTCTAAACAAAACATTTTTGCACAGCCTGTACAATAATTAATGTCAAATTCAGTAATTAAAACCCAAAACAGTAGCCTACAGTTGTGCAAAAACGTTTTGTATGGAAGTCGTTCCCACTTTAGACAGAATTTCAATCACCAGTCTTTCTAACAAAATGTCAATAATAAAAAAATATAAAGCAAACAAGGTCGCGAGAAACAGTAAGTTTGACAATAACATATTATTTTTATAAAAACAGTCCTTAAATGTCCTTACATAAGTAACTAGAATATAGTTTTACTTATTACTAATAGGAACATGATCAACCATCTTCAATAGCTGGTTAATTCAGTTAATATATATTAATAAAACTCTCGTGAGTCATTGTAAACTTAAACTATAGAAAAACGGCTGCACTCACGTCGTAGAGTCGGATCGGTCCGACATGTTTCGACCTCATCGGGAGGCCATCATCAGAGGTCGAGTGCGTCCGCGGCGGCGGCAGCGGCAGCTCGCCTGGCACTGCCGGCGTGGACGCACTCGACTCCTGCACTCGAAACATGTCGGACCGATCCGACTCTACGACGTGAGTGCAGCCGTTTTTCTATAGTTTTGGTTAATTCAGTGTTTAAAAGTACCCTGTTCTGATGTGTTTTGAACACAATTTAGTATTTAAGAAAACAGCACAAAGATCAGTCTCTTTAAGTAAAACTGGTAACTTAGCAAGCTAAACACTACTTCTAAAAAGTAGAGACCTAATCATTAATCAGTCATAAAGTTACAGTTACGATTACGACGAGTATTACAATAACAATCACTTTTCGTACATTTAATAGATGGTGGCAGTCGCAGGGAATAAAGTTATCAGTATGCTTATTTTGCGATTTTGACTTTATTCCCCGCAGCCATCGATGTATAAAAATCAAAATAAAATTAAAAAAAGAATAAATGTCTGTAAGTATAACAGACTAACAACTATCTTGGTTTTAGGTATTATTAAAGACTAGCTAATAATGGCAATAGTCTTACTAAGAAGTAAGTATAAAACATCAATCAACAATCAAATCAACAATAATCTTTTTGTCCCGTTTGCGGTGGAGACTTGGGGTGCTGGGGCTCAGAAGCTAAGGCTTTTATTAAAGATGTGGGGCGTCGGCTGAGGGAGAGAGGTCATGACTCCCGCTCCGGTTCATTCCTGGTGCAAAGGTTGTCCTTGGCGATTCAACGCGGTAACGCTGCGAGCGTCATGGCCACCTTTGCGCCCGGAATGACACGGGGCGGGTTATTTGACTAGGTATTTATTATATAATGTAAACTGCCCATTTTTGTATGACTTTGAATAAATTAATCATAAAGTTTTTCACTTTGTCAATGACATATAAAAAAGTCACGGAGATTAGAAAATTTTAGTACTTATAAAACATATCAAAATAATAAGGAGATAAAAAAGGATCTTTAAACAGATGTTTCAAGTGGCTTGGTGGGTATTCCTGCAACGGATGCAGATGACATCGGGTCATTATCATCATTCCTGGACCAGAGTTTTCCAAAACTACCTCTGAGCGGTTTTCGGAACCAGAGCCAACAGCTGGCAATGATATGCCTGAGCTGTTTTCTGTTGCAGAAGTTCCGGCGATGGGTAAAGATGGCTGTGTTTTGTTACACAAGTTCTTACGCTGTGCTTTTATTTTTGTTCGATTTTTGGTTCTAGATGTACGTTCTTGTTTGCTTTCGTTGCCCTGACATGAGTTTTTCAGCCAGTCTAATAAGGAAAATGAACTATCTGACTCACGAATGATATCAAAAAAGAATTTTATGATTTTATTGTGGCTTTTAAAGCAAATGTTTTGATCAGAAGTTCGAGATCCTCCAGCCCAGCTACACTGGAATAAAAAGCTTCTGCTAAACATTGAATCGATCAATGCATAAGCGTTATTTATCCCTCGACCTTTTCCTTTCCCACAAATAATTGAAAATTTCTTTTTCCATTCTTCTTCTTTCTCTTGATTTTCTGAAACTTTTTCAAAATTGTTTAGATCCTCTTCACTTGTTATAGTTTGTATGTTTTCATTTTGTTTATGATTTTCCACACGACTGAACTGATTCATTACATATTCAAACTGAACACCAATATTGGATAAGCCGAGCAACATAGACTGTACGTTTTCATGAATAATTTTCCTTTCCTCTTGTTGTGCTTTGATACTTTCAGTGATTTTTTCGTTAAGAGTTTGGTAATTTTCTTGCAAAGTTTGTAATTTTGCCAAAACCATTAAATTTAAGGAGGCCGCGTTATCAATTTGTATTTCACCAGTTACATTTTGTTGAGCGTTGGAATCAGTACTAGTTGCTGAAGGTTGAATGAATAATAGTGTGTGTTCTGTTGCTTCATCAGGTTGAGTCAGATTTTGTTGAGCGTTTGAATTTGAATCAGTACTAGTTATTGTAGGTTGAATTACTAATAACGTATGTTTTGAATTTGTAGCTTCATCAGGTTGAGTCACATTTTGTAGAACGTTGGAATCTTTATTGATGGCTGGAGATTGAACGGCCATCAGAAAATTTTCTGAATTTCTTGCTTGCAAAGGTTGATTTTCCTTCATTTCAACTAGTCCGACTGTATTATTAAGTGCTCCTGACGAAATGTTTTCATTCTGCGAGAAAATACAAACCAATGAATTAAAAAATAGCAATAGAAAGCAATCACTTGGTTGTGAAAATTTTACGTAGTATAGTAACATAGATAGTGCCAACACTAATGTACGGCAGTGATTGGCTATGGCACTTCTGCATGAGTATAGTTTTTATAGTTTCCGAGAAAAGTGGCTATGCAATACGGACTGTCAGATAGACAGATAGACAGACATGACGAAGATTCGTCGTTCGTCGTCCTTATAGATTAAGGGTTCAGTTTTTTGCCATTTGGCTACGGAACCCTAAAAAGAGATAGATTGAGCCCTGAGGAAGGACATAGGCTACTTTTTTATACGGGACAGGACGAGACAGGATGGGACGGGATGGAATGAGTCAGGACTAGACATGACGGGTTATGACGGAAAATCAGGGATTCTTTTATGGTGTTTGTTATTGTCACAAAATTTTTAGAAAAGACGGGACCTATACCTGCCTAATAAAATTGTTCTACCCGGACGGAGTCAGGGCGACTCGCTAGTTTTAAATAAATAGACATAGACATCGGCGAAGATTGTCAAGTCATAAATGTATTATAGTGTTCAAGAAACAGGGCCTGTAAACAACGCGCCGAACGAAGGCCGATGATGTGGTTTTAATAGGTATCTACGTGCTGCACACACTCATATCTCCCCACTGTGTCGGGTATGCCACAAACACACACAAACACGTACATAAAGACACACAGGGTCTCTTGAGATAAAATTTTATTTTCATTAGTCAAATGTCTGTATATCTCTGAAAGTTTACTTACCATAATGCAGTCTTGAACAAGTTGATTAAACATAATTTCTTTTTGGTTTGTCACGTAATATTGCGCAGTATCTGTTTCAGTTTCAGACTTATTACACATTTTGTCTATTTCCTGTTCCGCTTCAAAAAAAGTATTCAAATTAGATCTCTTCACTTTGCAATTCATTTTTCGCCAGCCATTTTCAGGGTAAGAATTTTCAACTCTTCTTAATTTGTTTTCGTTATATTTGGGCCAGTGAAAGACGCCATCTTCTTCCCAATTCCCTGGTACTGCTGATAGTTTTGAGTTCCCTTTTCAAACGTCTTTACAATTTTGTATGACATTGTTAAAGAATCTGAAAAGAGAAAAGCATTAAATAAAATTGTAACCTAAAACCACATACCGCCTGTATAATAATGTCTCGTAGGTACACACGTGGTTTCATACAATGTTTTTCTCACTATAGTAGATATTAACTATTGGTAGATAGTTAAAAATCCGCCTCGCCTCTCACAATACGTAAAGTACCTACATACTTAGTTATACCTGAACAATATTAGTTTTACTTTCTGATAGGATAATCTAAGAATTGAAAGAAGCATTCAGCATAGCACACGCGGTCAAATGTTTAGGTGTCGTGTTCGTATACGTCGCGTCGTCTGTCTGGCCCGAGCTCGTAAGCGACACTGACTGACTACTAAACTTACCTAAATATTTACCAACTGTTTATAAAATGAGAATATTTTTTAGTCATGGTAATTTGTTATTGGGTATATTATTAGCAATAAATTAATATTACAATATTCGCTTTCTTCTTGAATAAGGTCGTAAATCAAATATTCTTCACAATTTTGGCACAAAATGAAAGTGAATTGTTGCAACACCTTTATGTTTTCACGATCAATCACAAAGTGTAAAGGTAAAGTAGAAAGGGTCGGATGTGCACAATTAAAATATTCCTTTCTTAGAATAAAATGTGTCCACTTCCATGGCCAGCGCATATTATGATTATTAAGATCTTCTCTTTTGCGGGTGTGCGGGTGCGGGTTTTTGGGTCGGATGCCATTTGTGCTGAAGATAATAATTGATTTCTTTAAAAAAAAATATTTTAAAACAATAAGGTACTTTTCTTCATGCTGTTTTTATGTATCGCTCGGGCCACTGGCGATGGCGCTCTGTGTAGTATTAAGAATAATTTCTCTAATAAGATTTATTAATAAAATAGGTCTTTGCTTTCATTTTGATACTGTGCTTTGTATTCTAAATGTATGTTTTGTAGCAGTGCTTCTTGTGTATGTATTTTTTTTTATATTTCTGATGACTTTTTTTCATTTATGTTCTTTGTAATATTCTATGCCCTTAAAGTATTTAGAGGAAAAGAATTATTTTTCTTTTTGTGTGCTTGTCATGTTAGGTATAATAATAGCAGTAGTGTAACTGTTACGTGCCACAGTTATTGGAGTAGTTCATTGCAGTGTAGTAATGAACATATAAGTTGTAACTTAGAATTTGATGAATTTCTCAGCCACAGTAAAATGTCTAAATATTTCTATAAGCTTTTGGTGTGTATGCTTGCAGAATTTTTATTATGCTGTGTGCTGTACCAGGTTACAGATTACGTTGTACCCCTCGTCCGCCGCATGTCCGTGGAGGTCGGGGCGGAGGTGTAGGTTTTTATATAAAACATGGCATCCGAGTTCGATACTTGAAACATATGGATACTTCTATTGAACAGATGTGGCTCTCCACAAGAGTAAACGGTCGCAATTTAGCTATAGGTACTGCGTATAGGCCGCAATGGATGGATGTAGATAATTTACTGGATACACTTACTGATTCTATTTCGAGGATGTCACATTTTGACTACTTAATTGTAATGGGAGATTTCAATATCAATTTACTCGAAAAAAGTGAAAGTAAAACGATAATTTTTTTTAAATTTCTGCAATATATGGATCTAAAGCAGGTAGTGAATGAACCTACCCATTTTACTGCTAAGACCGCTACCTTAATTGATGTCGTTTGCACTAATTGTCAGATACGAGAGGTTTCAGTCTCGAATATTACAGGATCGATAGGACACTCTATGATTAAATTCACAGTAAATTTAAAGAAAGCTAAAGTGCCTCCTAAGATCGTTACGTATAGGCCGTTGAAATATATACAAAATCGTTTTAACAAGGATCTAGACAGCCTCGACTGGGAATCTGTGATTGAGCAGCCTACTGTTGATGCCATGGTAGGTAAGTTCAACTCGCTTATGTTAAGCCTATTCGACATTCATGCTCCAGCAAGAACAATGTGTATTCGTTCTGATAAAACTCTTCCTTGGATAACAGATAACATAAAGTTCATGATGGGATATGAGAAATATAGGCAAACGAGGTCGGAAGTTCATGATAAATACTATAAAGATTTAAAACGATTAGTAAAAGCGAGTATTCTGAGCGAAAAGAAGGCGTACTTCAACCATTATGTTAATTCTAATCTTAAGGATAGCAAAACATTTTGGAAAAACCTCAAACAGAAAGTTTTGATTAATCCGGGTAAAAGTGATTGTGTGCCTGATTGTATATGTGATCCAAACGCTATCAATGATTTCTTCCTACAGGTGCGTGGGTGTGATTCTGGGTGTTTGTCAGAGATCGCATCATTTCAGTCTAATCGTTTTAGCGTTTCCTCTTTTTCTCTTCAACCGGTTGACGAACTCATGGTCTCACGATATATTAGGTCTGTTAAGACTGATGCAGTGGGTAGTGACGGTATTAGTAAGGATATGGTCCTTCTTACATTGCCTAGAACTCTGTCAATTATAACCAGGATTATTAATGAGTCATTGCTCACGGGTGTAGTCCCTAGCCAGTGGGAAGAGGCGCTGGTAATACCTGTGCCCAAGGTGGAACAACCAACCGAGTACAAAGACCTTAGACCCATAAGTATACTACCCTTTTTATCTAAGATCTTGGAAAAGGTGGTATACTACCGGCTATATGACTATGTTGAGGGGAGTCAGGTGTTGCCTTCCCATCAGTCTGGATTCCGCAGGGGTCGTGGAACGGTTCCTGCATTGCTTGATGTTACAGATGATATATTAGCGGAGCAGGATGCTGGTAGAGGCACGGTCTTGACACTACTCGATATGTCGCGCGCGTTTGATTGTATCTGTGTGCCTCTGTTGCTTTCAAAGTTGGGTTACTATGGTCTGGATGATCAGGCTCTGGAGTGGTTTCGTAGCTACCTAAATGAACGATGCCAATCAGTTAAACTGGTGGGAAGGGATGGAGTCACTAACATTTCCTCATCTAAGCTGGTGAACCGTGGTGTACCTCAAGGATCAATACTTGGACCTCTTCTCTTCATCATTTACTGCGCCTATCTTGCTAGAGTTCCTAAACACAGTAGATATCATCTCTACGCTGATGACGTTCAGCTGTACATTTCTGAGGCCACTGATAAATTCCCAGAAGCTCTACAATTGCTGAATGAAGATCTGGGGAGGATAGCTGACTGGTGTGATAGAAATGGTCTTACACTTAACCCGAATAAATCGAAATTTATGATACTTGGCTCTAAGACTCAGATAAGCAGGATAACAAGTTTGTCTCCTGTTGTTACTATACTTGGTCAGCATATTAAATGTGTGGAAACTGCAAAAAACTTGGGGATCACTTTCGACAGTGAATTACGTTTCGTGGCCCATGTAGAGGACTTGGTTCGAAATTGTTTCTATAGGCTAAAGATACTCTTCAAGATACGTAACCTATTGAGCCAGGAGGCGCGCATTAGCGTTGTCGAAGCATTGGTACTTTCGAGACTGAATTACGCTGATGTTGTCTATGGACCACGCCTTTTGTGTAAATCACAACGCTTAATACAACGTGTACAAAATGCTTGTTTCAGATTTTGTTACAAGATACCGCCGCGTACTCATATCTCTCCCTTTATTAATACTGAATCGGTCCTGAACATGGAATCACGTAGACAACTGCATTTGGCATCCTTAATGTTTGACATCACGACTTCTAAGTGTCTAGACTACCTTTATTATAAATTAATTTTTCATACATCTAATAATCAGACCCCTAGAACTTCTCGACCGCCACTTAAATTTCAATTACACCGGACCGTGGCTTTTACTGGGAACTTTCGATACCACGCTACCAAATGTTGGAACAATATTCCACCTCCACTGAGGCACCTAAAGAATAAGAACAACTTTTAATGCCAAATGAAGGCATATCTTCTTTCAAAGCAAAAGTTAGGTGTTCTTAGGTTCTTTAGCAGGTAGTGGAACCTAAATGTCGATTTGAATAAAAATAGGTCTACCGTAACTCATGGTTTTGTAATGATGTTGTCCGTTTATGTCCCTAATAATATCCATCACAGTTTATTTATTTATTTATAATAGACATATACTTAACACTTATTAAATATATAAAAATATGCTACACATTCACCATTATATAAGTACTTTATTATTGAGCATCTATTTTATATATGTTTTAAAATATCACACACACTGATGTTGCTGGTCATCGTCTTTGTTGGTCACTCGTGGTTGTAGCTGAAAATCAGCAATTTACTCGCGATGCGGGTAAACACGATGCTGAGCTGCGACCCTTGCGTACTGCTGCAGCACACACACACTTAGTTTTAAGGATGACTTTGTGTTCTACCTAAGATGTAATTATTTTTCATTTTTGTTAATATACGTGTGTGTGTGTAAAGTAGGAAATAAAGCTTTTATCTATCTATCTATCTATCTCTTTTCAAAAATTTGTCAATATCTGCCAATATGTACACTACCATGGTTATGTCTGCGGACAAACATTTAATAAACATTATTATTATATCGTTTATGGTGTACCTACTTACAATTAAAATTGTATGTCAATCTGAAAATTTAGTGCACAAACTGAGCTTATCCCTATATAGATCTCTTCCATCCAACTGAACTATAGAGAAAAGTGAAAAATAAATTTATATTATATAATATTATGGGAACAAGACTAGCTAGGTAAAGGATTTAGTTCGTGAGTAAGGAACCCTAACGTTGTATAAAATGGCGAAAGCATAAGTAATATAACGTTGCCATTATAAGTCTTCAGTCTCATAGACTCCTTGTAGACGATGTGCGAATCGTTTTGCCCTCATAATAGCAGTGTATATAACCTGACTAAATAACTAATAACGTTTGGAGCACAAAAACAGCTTAAACTCGAGGGCGGGTTGATATTATAACACACAGAGTACCACCTTTTATCATGCATTTGAATTCCGATTCACTTTTTACTATATATCAAGCACATAAATCAGGTAAATAAACTACATAAAATAATAACTTACCGTTCTCTTTCGAATAAAATGGTTGACGTTTATCTTTCTTCTTCAAACTGTTACGAAAATGTAATCACTTTAAAAAAATACTTATTGCAGAATCATAAACAGACGGCTATAAGGGCCAACGGATTTTTAAGAGACTTTGATTTGCCGCAATAAGTTTAACTCCCTTGTATCGGAACATAATGAAACAGGTATATGGGTAATCGCCCTTATTAACGCTTTATAAATAGCTGTTATAATATGTATTGACTTTTAGGAGATTTTTTCTTGCCATTATAAGGAAGTTATCCTTGTTACTTGTCATAATATGACACGTTTAAGGAAAAAAAGCGGACAATAAGGAAGCTATAAGCGGGGTACAAGGTTATTGTCCTTATAATTTGTGTCCAAACGCACCCTTATTAGCGATAATGCGGCTCCTATAAGAATATTATTTTTAACCGCATAAGTCACTACAAGACCAATTTTTGTTTGTTGGGTAATTATCCTTTTAACAGCATTAACATAGTTCTTATTTGTATTATTTAAATGTCTACTAACTATATTTAATGAATAAAATATATCAGGCCTTGATCGAGTTGACAAGAATGGAAAATTTGTTACATTTTCATTGACATTTTTCATCAAAATTACATGATTATCAGCATTGATTGGCTTTTGACATAATATGAAACTTCTTTGTTAAGTGTTTTATACAGGGCGTCCCAAACTTATGGGACATGAAGGGGAAGTACCTTAAATATCGTAGATAGTGAATTTTGCTCAAAGAAGACTTTATGTTATTTTTAAAAGTTAGTAATTCTGCATTCATAGATTTTCTAAAAATTACTTGCTTCGTCTGGGAATCGAACCAACTTAAATGTCAAAAAAAAATCACCCTACTTTTATGATGCCAATCGAAAGAATAGCTAAAAATAATAAATTAATGTAGTTCTAAAATTTGAAAATGGAACAGTCTGTGCGAGCGTTGAAGGCAAATTTAAAACGAAAATAATGTTGTTCTTAAATTTGAAAATGGAACAGTCTGTGCGAGCGTTTATTTTTCGGATATTGATCTGTTTAGTCTTAATTCACTTACACAAGTGTTATTGTGTTAATTATTGCGAACATGGCATATCAAGTAAGTTTTGATCTAATGGAAGCATATTTTTTGAATGATAAAGATATCTCTAGAAGTTTGCGGTGGTATAGCGTAAAATATCCTGATAGACAATTACCGTCTCGTAAAGTTTTGAAAAGGCTTGTGAACAATTTGAAAACTCTGGGACGTTTCGATAAACGCCCAAGAGAACCACAGCAAGAAAACCGTACGATCAACGACGAAGAACTTGGTATTTTAATTTACTTTTCGGCTTTTCCGAAAGCATCGGTGAGAGAAGGAGAACATGAAATTGGAGTTTCGAAAAGCAAAATACACCGTGTATTAAAAAAACACGGTTTTAAGAGTTATGTTGAAGGACGATTGGTTCAAAAATTACTTCCGGGCGATACAGAAAGGAGAAGAAATTTCTGTCTTGATATCCAGGCACGCTTGCTCGAAAATCCAAATTTTTTGGATAATATTATTTGGACAGACGAATCTAACTTTAGCAATAACGGTATGTATAACCGCAACAATAATCGTATTTGGTCTAAAGAAAATCCCCTACGAGTCACTGAAACGAATAACCAAGTGCGTTTTTCACTCAACTGTTGGTGCGGACTTTTAAAAAACCGGGTTTTCTTAATCCATTTTTACCAAGGAACCTTGAACACGGAAAAGTATTTAGGAATACTTCAAATTTTAAGGGATAAGATAAGAAATCTTTCCGCGGCGGAGCAAGAAAACTTAATTTTCCAACAAGATGGAGCTCCGGCTCATAATAGTCGGAGAGCAGCAGATTTTCTAAATTAATGTTTTCCTACATGGATTGGTACAAATGGACCGATTAGATGGCCGGCCAGATCCCCGGACCTTACACCATTAGATTTCTTCTTTTGGGGATACGTGAAAGATATGCTATACAAAAAGCGATACGAGAACGTGGGCGAGTTGCAAACAGAATTGTGCCATATCACATCGAGTGTTCACCATAAAATGATAAGAAAATCAACAGGCAGCGGACTCATTAAAAGATTGGAGATTTGCGTAAGACAAGAGGGATCACATTTTGAGCATTTAATTAATTAATTTACAAAAAAATACCTACTTAATTGACTACGGCAGTTTCATGTATGTTTTTAATTTGATTAAAATATCAATTTCACGTTGTTCCTTTCTTTTAAAAAACCATGTAACTTAAGCATAGTTATTATTTTTTAGCTATTCTTTCGATTGGCATCATAAAAGTAGGGTGATTTTTTTTGACATTTAAGTCGGTTCGATTCCCAGACGAAGCAAGTAATTTTTAGAAAATCTATAAATGCAGAATTACTAACTTTTAAAAATAACATAAAGTCTTCTTTGAGCAAATTTCACTATCTACGATATTTAAGGTACTTCCCCTTCATGTCCCATAAGTTTGGGACGCCCTGTATACTGTTTTTGACTTATAACATCTGAATTATTACTTATAGTTATCTCCATACCAACAAAAGAGATCATTAACAATATGAATCAATGTATCTTTACCTTTTGATAACAACAATGCATCATTAACATAAAGTAATAAAATAACTTAAAAACTATTTCCAATCCAACAAAAACACAGTTGTCTGAGGGACATATTTTGAAGCCGTAGCCAGTTAAAAAGGAAGAACATTTTGTATTCCAACAACGTTATAATTGTTTAAGGCTATATAAAGATTTAATTAACTTACAAATTTTTCCTCGTTCAGCTTGAACACCCTCAGGCACCTCCATATAAACATCTTGCAGCACTTCACCATAAGGAAATGCTGTTTGTACATCAAATTGTTGAATTTCATAATTATTTTGAGCTGCAAGCTGCTTTTGAGAGTTATATTATATAACTCCGATGGAGTCATACTTCGTTGTTGATAAAAATGTCTCCTTAAAATCAACATCTTTTACTTGTGTAAATCCTCGAGCACAAAGACGTGCCTTGTATCTGCTGATATTACCATCTGGGTCTCTTTTTACACAAAATACCTATTTTGAAGTTACATTTTCTTCATTGTTTCTGTCAATCAGCTTCCAAGTTTCATATTCCTCAAGGGATTCTATTTCTTCTCTTATAACTTCTTTCCACTTATAACTATCCTTACATTTCACAGCTTCCTCATATTTATTAGGTACCTTATATTCACAGTAGTTTGCTTCTTTACTCCTTACGCTTCTAGATCGCAGTGTAATGTTTCTTTCATCATCATTGGAAATTCTTTGTGAAGGCTGATATGTTGAATCATTTTGGCTATTTGTGCTTTCAAAACTAGTATCTCATACATTTTCATCATCTATGGATGTCTCTGGTATATCTGTATTTTGATTCTGTATGGGTAAAACCTCATATTTCTCTTTGTCATTAGTTAAATCAATTGAAACATTATCTTTCTTCAGTACTAGTGGATTATTTTCATCGAAGCATAAATTTCTACTAATTGTTATTTTTCCGCTGTCAATATCGAGCATCCTGTAATTTTCATTCTCATATCCCACTAGTAAAAGTTTGATTCTCTTTTTATCCAGTTTCTTACTTTTTTCATCAGACATATGAACATAACCTTTTGAACCAAAAACTGTAATGTGTCTTAAAAATTAAAATGTGATCGCCAATAGTTTAAGACTAAGAGCGGTTTTAGTAATTGAGATTGAAACAGTCTTAATTAAAATAAAGAGATTTATTTTGTAATTTTTACAATTTTGCTATTTGCACTAGCACTAATTCTCTTAACACGTAAGCCCTCGTTGGTTGGAAGAAAAGAATGCAGTTGTTTAGTTCCTGGAACGGTGATAGCGGAAGCAAAACGAACTCGAAGAAAATCTCATTCTTGTTGAATACTTTCCTTCGAGTAGTAGTAAATAAAAGTTTCAGTCAATGATATTTAGTTCTTACACTTCCGCGCACATTACACATCAGAATAAAACACTTTTTTACGGATTTTTGCGCATGTTTTATTTTATTTTATATTTAATCCTGACGTTTCGACTCCTTTACAGGAGCCGTGATCACAGGATGACTAAGATGATGGTTGTCATGTATTTTCTACTACCTTCACAATATTTTAATCGGACACGTTCCTAATTATTAAATTATTTTATATAAATAAAGTTGTTTTATTTTATTTTAAAAACATTATTTAGTTATTTAATTAATTCTCACTACGATTAGATTGTATACTACTGAGTCTACTACCAGTTCGGAAATTGGGAGGGCCTTCCGAGAAGAACTGGCGAAAGAAACTGGGGCAGGGGGACCGACCTCCATCTTACTGTTTAATTATTTGCAAAAAGAGCTAACTACATCATCAGGTCTTGCAGTGTGTGTTTTTGTAGGTATTAATTTATTAATTATGGGGTCCCAAGCAGGTGGAACGCTCCAACCTTCGTCTCTATTGAAATTAGGATGTTTCCTAATTTCAATAGCCTCGCGTAGCATCCTAGGAACAAATCTTTGTTCTCTAGCGAGAATTTGTGGTTTATCGAAACGAATATAGTGGTTTGGCCCCTCAAAAGCATGCTCACACACTGCAGACCTATTATCGCGCCTATGTTTCATGTCAGCTACGTGTTCTTTAATGCGCGTCCCTATACTTCTCTTTGTTTGCCCGATGTATGAGAGCCCACAGTCACAATCGATTTTGTAGACACCCGCTGCCTGAAGGGGTATATTACACTTGACCGATCGTAAGAATTGGTCAATCTTCCTGGCTGGTTTAAAGTAAGTTTTAATAGAAACCCGCTTCAGAATATTCCCAATCTTGTCAGTGACCCCCTTCATGTAGGGAAGGACAGCAGGTTGGCGCTCTACTGTGGCTGGTTTGGCGCGGCTTCTGTGACGCAGTCTTGGTACTCGCAACTTGTTATCTTGTAGTACTTGCTTGACATGCTGAAGCTCAGCAGTCAGATGTTGTCGGTCACAGATGCCGCGAGCTCTCTGAAACAAAGATTTCCCTACGGTAGCTAACTGTATAGGATGGTGGTGAGAGTCACCATTTAAATATTTATCTGTATGAGTTGCCTTTCTGTACACTGTATGACTAAGGGTTTGATTTGGATTCCTGCTGATTTGAATATCATACATCATACATCGGGCAAACAAAGAGAAGTATAGGGACGCGCATTAAAGAACACGTAGCTGACATGAAACATAGGCGCGATAATAGGTCTGCAGTGTGTGAGCATGCTTTTGAGGGGCCAAACCACTATATTCGTTTCGATAAACCACAAATTCTCGCTAGAGAACAAAGATTTGTTCCTAGGATGCTACGCGAGGCTATTGAAATTAGGAAACATCCTAATTTCAATAGAGACGAAGGTTGGAGCGTTCCACCTGCTTGGGACCCCATAATTAATAAATTAATACCTACAAAAACACACACTGCAAGACCTGATGATGTAGTTAGCTCTTTTTGCAAATAATTAAACAGTAAGATGGAGGTCGGTCCCCCTGCCCGAGTTTCTTTCGCCAGTTCTTCTCGGAAGGCCCTCCCAATTTCCGAACTGGTAGTAGACTCAGTAGTATACAATCTAATCGTAGTGAGAATTAATTAAATAACTAAATAATGTTTTTAAAATAAAATAAAACAACTTTATTTATATAAAATAATTTAATAATTAGGAACGTGCCCGATTAAAATATTGTGAAGGTAGTAGAAAATACATGACAACCATCATCTTAGTCATCCTGTGATCACGGCTCCTGTAAAGGAGTCGAAACGTCAGGATTAAATATAAAATAAAATAAAACATGCGCAAAAATCCGTAAAAAAGTGTTTTATTCTGATTCAGTCAATGATGATTTGGCCCATTCATATAACCTTATAGGTGTAGTGATAGCGTTATTCGTAGACTGTAAACTTGCATTGGTTGCCAAACGTTTAAGGTTTCTCCTGAGCGGTGGCACGGAAGTGTAACTGTGCCTCTTTCTTAAAATCTTGTTTGTAGTAAAATAGATTCACAAAATTGAACCTATTCTTAAAATGTTGGGGAGTCCCGTCTGTGTTGTATTTTATGTCAGAAACCGCAATTCTGTGCTCATCAAGGTGCTGGTGCAGTATTTTTTGAAAAGCGTAGAATGTGACAGTATCATGCTTTAAATCGTCCGAAATCATGATGATGCTTCCATGTTTAATGTCATTTCCATCTTTATAATAATAAACAGGTGTCAAAAGCGTGGCTTGATCATTATTCCGATTAAATAATTGGGCAGCATCTTGTACGACAAAACTATAATTTTCGGCAAAATCACATTGAACGAGAATTTTGCTTTCAGAGATGGTTTCCTTCAGAATTCTAAAATAAAGCGCTTGTTGTTCAGCGATAAAAGCATGCGGCTACAAAATGTCCAAAGCCTTACACAAACTATCAACAAAATCGTGAAGCGGTCTGTACCTTCCCATTTTTCAAAGTGAATACTTGCCACTTGATTTTCATCATATATCAATTTTAAATGATCACGTATTACGCTAAAACCAGGACAAGAAGAGCAACTCTCATTTGCAGATTTTGCTGTCTTGGTAGACATTAAATGATATTTCGGCGTTGGATTGGCACTCATCATCATTTCTAGGCACACTTTATAGGATGAAAGATGCATGGTAGTTCCAGATGTATTTACTGAGTAGGTACTAGAGATCGAACTGACACGATTTCTGGTCCCCGCAGCGATCAGGGTTTTTATAAAACCTTAATACAAGAACATTTAAATTATAATTATGATAAATTTCGAGGATTTAGTCGTTTTAACAAAAGACAGTTTATTTTATTTTGTCTCTAGTTTATGAAGTATTGAATCCAAAAACTACAAGACATTGTATTGGTCCTGAAGAGAAACTATTTTTAACATTGAGATAAGTTAATTGTTTATTGTTTTGAAGAAAATTTAAACTTAAAGTCTATAGAAGCTAATGGTATGTTCTGTCATCTTCTGTAAGATTCATAATACGTAAGCTTAATCCGTAGCTTCAGGTTCAAATTCCATTTGTGATACCTGTGATATAGGCAAATCTCTAAAGTTATATGTGGACAGCGTATTTTGATTTGTATGCGAAACGGCATCGGCTGATAGTTCGCGCGAATTAAGTTGAATAGCAGGTGCTTCAACGTTCAACGATTCATAATTCACGAGGACGTCAAAAATTTCTTGCTTTTATTTTCAAACTGGACGATAATTTTTGTAAAACATTTTTAACGTAGTCTGCAACCATAGCTAGTTCTGGGTCCTCAATATTTCTATTGCTTTAGTTTCTAAAGTTTTTGGCGTGTTTCTTCTCTTTTCTGCAGAAAAGATATGATCTCATCTTTATTTTGACGCTTTCTATTTGATCTTGGAAATACTGGGTTTGGGGCCGAACATGTTCCCGAAGTTAATTGTTCATTGATGGTTTCATGTTCACGATATTTCTAGTTTCTCCTGCTGATGATACAGAACTTAACTGCTCACAACCTTGGTCAGAAGTATGACTCTCTTGTGTAGAATCTGTCTCTTCAGTATTAGATTCTGTTGAACTTTCATTCGGCACTAACTGTAGAAACGTAAGCAGACGATCATAGGTTCCAAACTTAGATCTACGATTTTTAGGGCCCGCAGACCCAATTCCGGACTTGTTCTTTCGTTTCTGGCAAAAATATGTTGCACCACTAGATGAAAACTGCGGGAACTCAAAAAACCTATATTTTTCAGAAATTTCCTCAAACTTATTTTTGAATATTTACTAGAGATATCGAGAAAATAGTAATACATACATGATAGTCAAAGGTTCTAAAACCTATTTAATAATGTATTTTTATTGCTATTCCCACAAATGTTGAACAAAGACATTTTTTTAGTTAATTGAGTTTTCTTTAGGTAATAAGAAACTTTCTTGTGTCATATTTAAAATAACCTTACTTTATCTGAAATAGCAATGAGTTAAATTACTTTGCACCTTAAAAATATACGACCTACTGGTAGTGTTAAAAACTCACTTAGTCGAAAACTGGATTTATAACATAGGTAAAACAAGATTAAGAATAGAAATAAATCAATTTTGTAATCAAATGAAAATCGTTGTTTATTTTACTTAACAACAAGAAAAAAAGAAAAATAAAAAAATCACTATTTTAGTGACCTTTATCCAACTACACTCGCGAGCAAAAGTATGGAATCACTTACTTGGAATTGATTCCGCGCGATCTTGAGTACTTAATAACTAGTTAAGAATAATAAAAATGATACCATTTTAATGGTTAAACTGTTAACTTTGAATTGATACCAAATTCATTCAAATCACGCCATTATTTAAGAAGTTATCCCGGATTACGTGAAGAAGTAAGGAAATGATGTGTTTCAATGGTTTGATACGTCGCGAGTCAATAACCCCCTATAAAAGCACGTGTTATCGGATTTTCTTATAAGTCGGCTTTCGCACGTTGACCGGTACACATCTCCGCTACTTTGGACCCTTGAACTTGGACGACAATGGATACTACACCTACAGAAGCAGCACAAATCGTCGCTCTATTGCAAGAAGGGCTCAGCCAGCGGGCTGTCGCACGTCAGCTCCACATAAGCCAGTCCTGTGTTTCGAAAGTTTATAAACGCTCTCGGGAGACTGTTGGCTTTATCCCGAGACCAAGATCTGGACGGCGTCGGTGCACATCGGAGAGGGATGACCGTTTTATCGTGTCAACCTCTCTCCGAAATCGACATTTGACTGGTGTCGACGTCCAACAGGAGCTCCGAAATGTTCGTGGGGTAGCTGCCAGCGAGTAGACAGTTCGTCGAAGACTTAAGCAAGCCAATTTGACTCCAAAAAGGCCTGCCACAGGCCCGAAACTGCCGGCAGTTCACCGACAAGCACGCCTTCAATTTGCTCGCTCTCATCTTGATTGGGAGGTTGAGCAATGGAGGCGAGTACTGTTCTCCGACGAGTGCAGAATGTGTTTGCATGGCAGCGACCGAAGGGGTCGGGTCTACAGGCGGCCTGGGGAGCGGTTTGCGCAGTGCTGTTTCGCTGAGACAGTGGCTTATGGGGGCGGTTCTTGTATGATGTGGGCCGGCATTTCCTTCGAGGGTAATACGGAGCTTGTTTTCGTGCTTGGCGGGGGACGAGGAGGCGGTCTAACTTCAGACCGCTACATTTCCAATATTCTGCTGGAACATGTCGTTCCTTATGAGGGATATATCGGTGATGACTTCCTCCTTATGCACGATAACGCTCGTTGTAACACTTCCCGTGCCACAACTGAATACCTTGAAGAAGTCTGTATCGCCACATTGAACTGGCCAGCTCTCAGCCCGGACTTGAATCCCATTGAGCACGTGTGGGATGAACTGAAGAGGAGGGTTCGTTCCAGAAATCCTGCTCCTTCAAGTGTGAATGAGCTGAAATCGGCTTTGATAGAGGAGTGGGTAGGTATCCCGAAAGAATCGATTCAGAAGCTGATTAGGTCAATGAAGAACCGTCTTCGAGTTCGAGCAGTTATTAGGGCGAGGGGAGGGAACAGAAAATATTGAAACTTAATTTTAAGGCCAAATAAATTTTTTATTAATTAATTTTTGTTGTTTTCTTCATTTTTTTTTTCCCATTATCCTTATGTTTTCCTAACTCCTTCACTCAAACCGGGATAGCTCCTTAAATACCTGTGTGATTTAAATGAATTTGGTATCAATTTAAAGTTAACAGTTTAACCTTTAAAATGGTTTCATTTTTTTTATTCTTAACTAGTTATTAAGTACTTAAGATCGCGCGGAATCAACTCCAAGTAAGTGATTCCATACTTTTGCTCGCGAGTGTAGATGGTACATACTAGGTAATTATTATATTTATTACTCTTATAATCTTAGTTGCTATTAGAAGTCCTTTCTACGTAACAAGTAAATAATTTTTGGTTTGTAATAAGCAACCATATTAAGGAGTATTAATAGAACTCAAATAATCAAAATCGGTATAAACATGTTTATCTTAGCAAAAAAGATGACACCATATTAAATTAATATACAGTACAAAAGCTTTAAAACTCAACATCTTTATCTTTTACTCTGTATAATTCTAAGCCTCTTTTTTTAAGCTATCAGTAACAGAATTAACAATAATACCCATAGTTTAAAATCACAGTAAAATCATTTGTCTATAATAAGTACTTTCTTACTACTTGCAGGGCTCCAAGCTTCTTGCAGGGCTTTCAAATCATAAAAGCGGTCATAGGTCATTTCATGCACTTTATAAGCAGATCTAGATTTTTGGCAGTTCGTATCAATGTTAGATACACTAACGGTGTATAAATGAGACCGGATTTGATGTGTCTTTTTACTTGGTTTTTCTATGACGCTGTGAACATTATCCCGATCATTTTGGGAAAGGCCTCTAATTAAAAACTTATGGGTGATCGATTTCACTCTCATATTGAAAACAGCATAAGCATAAGCAGGTAACAGATATTTGTTTTTTTGTTGCCCGCAGCAGTTACCGGAATAAAATATTAGATATATGTCGCTGTGGAGCGCGTTCGTAGCACTCCAACATAAAATATAGCGGAAATCGAACCCAAACGAATATTATAACTAACCACAAGCGCCAAATATGCAGTGGCTTGATGTGTTTGGTGCTCTTTTATACGAAGGCACATAAAGTTCGACATCATTGGAACTCTGTGCATTATTTTGTAAAAGTGGAACTGGTAGTGGTAGTGGAAGTTCTGGTTCATGTTCTATAGGATATAAAACATTGCGGTCAACCCTTTGCCAACAACGATGACAGACAGATTGTGTGCTGTTGAATGATACCTGCAAATAAAATAATTCAAAACTTGTATTAGCTGTTATCACCAGTGGTCGGAGTAGGTATATTGAATTAAGGTCACTGACATCAAACGTATATGTTAATATGGATACGCCTCCGAGTTTCCGGATTATTATGATAAAAATACCGAAACATCGAAATTATTACATGAAACTAGTTAAAAATGTATCAATACTCTCAACGCTATGCTGCTAGTGGCGTAGATGGCCAGAATTTAATAGTAAAAAAAATTGGTTGCCTGTAAAGTCGATATACGGGCGAAAGTTTTACGTGACAACGACTTTGAGTGGTAAAATAATTTTAATGTGAATATTCATTCGTATAGTAGGAAGAAGGATGAAATAATAGTAACAATTTAAAACATTTATTTATACAAAGAATTATATTTAAAACATTAATTTATACAAAGAATCTCGCACTGAATTTCATATATCACCGCCTAAGCGAAATAGAAGCGCAAGACATGAACCGGTGTGTATGCCTATCTCTCTCACTCTCTCTCTCGCTCTGTCTCTCTCGCTCTTAGGCGGGCTAACCATGCCCGAGTGGAAGGGACGCGTGCCTCTCACTCGCTCTCATTTATAAAATGATATAATAATAATATTCATTTCAACACACGACATCCGGCAAACAGGGTCTTTTGTCCTCTTATGTCTATGCTCAACGCATCTGACCAATTAGAATCAAGTATCCTGGATGACTCATTGACTGTTTGTTCGAAAACAATGCTCGCACCGACATCCAGACCAAGTGGCTCACTCACTTATTTCGGTTCGTGGAGTGCGCTTATTTTATGTGTTGTGAATATCTTGACTTGACCCTGGCTTGTGTACTGTCTTCTGAAATCTACTTAAAACGACGAATTTGGCTTATAACTACGGACATCGATTTATTACTCTTGGATTGGGCCCATTTGAAGTTGTTTTTGTACGGGTAAGTTTTAATTATTTTCACTATTTAAGAAGGTTTTAGAACTTGGAAACAGTTAAAATATCACTTTATAGCAATCATCATAGCGCATGAGAGTCCGGTACGCACACCGCAGGGCTATCACCGCTTCAGTTAAAAAAATCACTTTATATGAAACAGAATTTCATTATCGACTTTACAGTTGTGTATGTATATATTGTAAATTTAAATCATTGTTTTAGGTGACATATAAATAAATATGGCAAAGGTCAAGGCTGAAACAGTGCTAAAGTGGTTATTGCACTATCCTGAGCTACTTTACGATAACGCTAGTGGCACTATATACTGTACAAAGTGTGAAAGTCATTTGAAAGCTGTGAATAGAGGCAACATTACCAAACACATTGAAGGCGCTGTACATCAAGGAAAATTTAAGAGACCGCAAGAGGAATTTTACTTCGACCTCATTAAGTTCCTGATTCTATGCAATATTCCTTGGTCGCAAATGAAAAATCCAGCGTTCAAAGAGTTTTTTCAGAAATATATGTGCAGTACTTGTTGTTGCGTTTGTACCAATCGTAAAGTGGTTGACGAATCACAGTTACGAAAAGTTTATTTGGAGAAGTTTTATAGGAATAAAATCAATTCGATTTATGAAATTAATAAAAATGAGAAACTATGGATATCGCTGGATGAGACAACAGACATTTTTGGTCGATACATAGTCAATTTCCTAATAAAACCATTGCATCCTAGTAATAGTGCAGGCCGGCCTTATTTGATTGCTTGTAAAATGCTAACAGCAGTAAATGGACAAACAATAACACAATTTGTACTGCAATGTCTAGAAAATTTATGGCAAAACACTTTTGAAGCGAAAGTTGACAATATTTTAATGCTTTGCACTGACAGTGTCGCGTACATGCTATCTGCAGGGCGAAATTTAAAACATTACTTACCTGAAATGAAGCATGTGACATGTTTGGCGCACGCTCTTCATCGTGTAAGTGAGCAGATAAGGTCAGAATACAACGATATTGATATTCTTATATCAAATGTTAAAAAAGTATTTTTAAAGGCTCCTAGTAGGGTAAACATTTTAAAAGAAAAATATCCTGACTTACCGTTGCCTCCGCAACCAGTCATTACCAGATGGGGTACTTGGTTACAGGCAACATCTTACTACGCTCAACATTTAGATAAAATAAAAGAAGTTTTATCCTGCTTGAGCAGTTCTGATGCTATAGCCATACGAAACGCAAAAAACATTTTGGAAAAACAAAATTTAGAAAATGATTTAAAATATATCGAAGAAAATTACTCTATTATACTACTAGCCCTAAAAGAGTTACAAAAACAAAATTTATCTCTAGCTGATTCACTTTTAGTATTTGATCAAGTAAGGGCTACGCTTAACGAGTGCAATAATGAGAATATAAAAAATAAAATAGAATCAGTTATGGAACGAAATCCAGATTTAGATACAATTAGAGAATACAGCGAGAGTATTGAAAAAAGCGTAGCAAATAATCAGAAACTTTATTTCAAATTCGCTCCATTGACATCTACAGATGTTGAACGATCATTTTCCACTTACAAATGGATCTTAGATGTTAAAAGAAATAGCTTAAAAATCGAAAATATTGAAAAAATTATAGTTATTTATTTTAATTGTATAGAGACAGAAAATCAAAATGTAGAAATTGTAACCGATGAGGATTAAAAATAATTGTTTTTAATAAAACTGTAATAATGATTATTTGTATTCACAATAAACAATTTTGTTTGCTTACATATGGTTTTTTATTTTATTACTCTATTTACCAAATTTTTGGAAACTCCGGTACATTCCGGAAGAAATGCATGTCCATGTTATGATATCATGACGCAAGTATCTAAAATCAATATACCTACTCCGACCACTGGTTATCACACTTAAAGGATTAGGAAGGTATTCTAAGCAAGCGGCGTATACGAGTTCCCACCGGGGAACATAGAGTTCTTTTTAGGAGACCGTACCGTCACCAACACAGCCCTTAAAGCATTATTAGGGTTTTTGGTATCACCTTGTGGATTTTGTATGAATTGCACTTTATATGTACCTAGCCTGTGCTTTACACGTGTTACATATACAGTAAGGCGGCCAACTTTATGATAAGTCAATGCGGGACACCTACCCCTATTCACAACAAGACTCGGGATTTGTTGGTGGTATAATTGATTTAGAAACAAACAACACTACTACTAAATTAACATTTATTTTTAAAGTCATATTTCTCACATGAGTGGCAGTTTTTTATAGTTCTGGGTTTTGGTTTAAAATGGCTAAAATGTTTTCACAGCTGCCCATATTAAATTTTATAATTAGCATTGCACGTAATGTTTCTACTTTTAGTGGCGACTTTTTGGATGTCCATAAGCTATTCATTAAGGAAAATACTCGTTCCGTAGGAGCGTTTGTTCCTGGCAAACAAAGAAGGTACTGGATGATGGCTAGGCAATTCTGGAATGGTATTCCGCTGTCTTTGAAATTTTGAACACCTCTATCCATCGTTGTTCTGTACTGCTCTTCATCTCGTCCCATTTCTTTAAGACGTCGTTATTCATATAATTTGCCATGTTGCTTACTTCGTCGAATAAACTATCTTCTTTTAAAGTCATAGCAGCTGTAGGCATCTGCACCAATAACTGTTGGTATGTCTGCTGTACATCAGCCCATTTCAGATTTTGTTTTAATTGAATCCAATTTAAAGTTTTAAATTCGTTGTACTGATGTATATATTTTTGCAGGTACTGGATGCAGTTGTAATAGAAGTTATGAACATGCCCCATAAAATAATCTCTGTTGATTTGACCCTCCTCCACAAGTTTTGTTAACTCATTTCTTACAGTCAGAGGAATATAATCATTTTCTAAGCGGTTTGTGTATTTGTTTATTAAATCCACAAACAGATGTGACACTTCTGTAAAACTTGCTTTGTCTCCTTCCATCATTTTTACGGAATCGTTAAATACTGATGCTTGCACATGAACAAATTTTAACCATAGCTCTGAGCATTCATTCGAAAAAAAAAATGTAACAGCAGGGCATTTATCTTGCGATAAAAAGTATGATTTCAATGGTGAATACATTTGTAGAATTCTCTCAACTGCAGGTAAAAGTGCCAGCCATCTTGTTTTACAGTATCCCAATATTCTTTTGTATTGCATTTCTGCTTCTTCACAAAAATCTCTTAGATTTTCTACACGCACAGTATATATACAATAAAAGTACGAATAAATCTTCGTAACTATGTGTTCCTCGTCAACTGGTAACAAATCTGCTGCTGTTTGAATGGCGTTGTGTGCAATATATGCTGCGCAGCCCACACCAACTATTTGTCTTTCCAAGCCCTCTTGCAGTTTTCTAAAAACATTGCATTGACCTTCACGCTGAACCCCACCTAAATTTGTATTTGCGTTATCCGCACAATATCCAACCACTTTCTCTTTAAGGTTGTGCTTTTCCAAGATTTCCATTAAGGAATCGTAAATAATTTGTGCAGTTTCACCAGGTAAATTCACCAGATCTAATATTTTGACATTAATGCCGGTTGTTGGGTGAAAGTAACTTACTAGCGTTGGAAATATTTAGATGTCTTTATGGTTTGAAGCATCTGTAGAGATACAGATAAATGGGACATCGTTAAGTTCTGTCCTCAGAATGTCTGAAGAATACGGCGCAATCACATTTTTTACAATAGCTTCGCACTTAGTTTTCCCACAGCAAAACTTCTTATCAAAAACTTTCTGAATTAATTTGGAAGTGCATTCCATCGATCGAAAACTTTGATTATGACATACTGTATGGAAAGCCCACCAACCCTCGGCTTTTGCCAGCTCTGCTTCTTTGTCACCGTATTTTTCTTGACGGAAGTACGAAGTCAGTGGCGACGATGTACTTGCGGCGGTTAGTCCTTTTTTATGCTTCTCCGACGTCAAATGCCTTTGTATATCATGTCTGCCGCCATGAGCAACAGAAAATGTTCCATTACATTTATTGCACCGCACATCTGAAGGTGTTAAACACTTTTGCAAAAAAGGAAATTCTTTTTGCAAGTCCTCGGTGAACTTACAACTTCGCTTTTTCGCGCTAGGCGGCATTTTAACAGCAAATATCTTTTCTAGTGAAACTGAAAAATGCTTGTTATTAATTACGTGTCACGGCGTGCACTAATTCGAAACGAAAACAAACAACAATTCATTAACATACACACACTAGCGCTCTTTGAACTTGAGTTTTTTTATATCTGTTTTTCTTGCACTTGTGGCGCGAAACAAAACAATGCATACTCACACGACGACATGCGCGCGCAGCCATACACACGCTTGATGATACCTATAACGCTGCGGCGGCGGCAGCGGGCGGCGTCTCGTCGTTCGTATTTTTGATGTGGAACACTTTTGCGAGCGAGACGATGGGAAAAGAGGAATGCGGGACATCCGGGACGCCTTAGACGATTGCCGGGACTATTTTATTAAATAATTAAATGCGGGATTACATCGGTCATTCCGGGACCGTCCCGCAGAATGCGGGACGATTGGCCGCCTTAATATACAGTGACTCACAAAAGTCTTCGTACACCCAGCTAAATAAGCACATCAGTAATAAATATAAATATTTCTCAAACAACAATAATACAACATGAAAGTATGGTCAATTTTAAGTATATTTAAAACAAACTAAGTTACAAATGTTGCAATAGCAAAACAAAATAATAATAATATTTAAAAGATTGCCTTACAAAAGTCTACGTACAGTTTATAAAGTATGGAAAAAAATACAATATAATAAATTTTTATTTTGTTGGTCCTCCTTTAGCATCTATAACAGCTTGTAATCGTCGGGGCATGGAAATAACAAGATTTTCTGTTATAGCTGAAGTTATTTCCGTCGAGTTTTTTTTTTAAAGCTTTTTTAATACATTTTCATTCCAAATAGCAATACTAAATTGATGTACATTCTTTTTTAAGGCAAAGGATTTTTTTTCACATTTTTAATTATTGTACGAATATCACAATCATTTAATTCTCTTGGTCTATCTGATCGACGCCTATTTATTACTGTACCGAATGATTCAAACTTTTTTAAGATTGATTGCACAGTTGATTGCTTTTTTTCACTATTTTAGCTATTTCACCATTATAATTTCTCTCTTGCCTTAGTGATATTATTAAATTTCTTATATCGACACTTATTTCTTGTCTTTTGTCACTCATTTCGAACTAATATTAATTAATAAATACGCAACAAATGTTCTGTAACTTAGCAGTAACGAGAGACGACTGAATGATTCCAGTCTAATTTAATATCATGACCAAAAACTTGAGAGAACTTGTCTCGACATGTCTGTACGAAGTGTTTTATGATACGGTTTTTGTTTATTCTTTGATTAATCTTACTTCTTTGATATAAATGTAACTTACTTTGTATTCGTTAAAGTGAATGTTAATTATGATTTCATTTCGTTTTATATTTAATTATATATTATGAATATTTATTGATGAAGTGCTCATTGATCTGGGTGTACGAAGACTTTTGTGAGTCACTGTACACGCTTGGACACATGAAGCTATACACCCAATATAACTATAACTATGCTAGACTATCTACACAAAATCGTTAGCGAGGCACAGAGATTCCGGTCTAAGCCAATCACAGCGCGTAACATTTGAATCGCTCCTGCGCACGCCCACCCGCCGGCCGTCACCGGCCAGTTGCCAAATTAACGTAGGATTGTGTAATCGCGTCTATTTGTTTACGTGTATGCCGTTCGCTCGCGCTCAATATGGCACCACAACTGACCCCTCAACAGCGGCAATTAATTGTGGTTCTACGAGAGAGTGGTTACACCATTAAAGAAATTGAAAGAAGAACTGGAATTACGGTAAGTGTTACTGAATTATTTAAATAACACCATATTTCAATATAATAACTTGTTAATTAACTGAGTTATGGCTGTTTTTCTGTATTATTGTCTCTGTTTATCAGTGTTAATTATAATTGTAAAAATGTTTCATAGCCATTAAATTGTATTATTTTATTACATAAATTATAGTCATATTTTATTTCTTAAATGTGAACTGAATTAGATATCAAAATGAGTAAGAGACAGAGAACGTTCTTCTAAAATCTAGTTGATCTATTGTGAATGAGCTGTGTTTCGGATAAAAGGTGTATTTTTACTTTATTTATATACCAATTATTACGTCAATAAAAGAACGAAAAGGTCGGCTATTTCAGCCTCGGCCCGAGAATCAGCCTGGGGCCGTCCTCGCTACTTTCCACGAAGCAGCGGTTGGAGCCATATATTTTTTCTATTGCCAAATAGATAAATCTATAGTCAAAGCAATAAATATTTAAGTGTGTTTGTTTGTGAAATATTGTTTTACTGAGTAATCTACGGATAAATGAACTGCATTCAAAGTGGCATTATTTAAGTGCAAAAATACATTTTTTTTACAAAAGATTTACGTTTCAGTTTTGGGGATAATTTTACTTGTCAATTTTTCTGAACACTAGTTGGTCTCTTAAATATCTCTTTTTTGAGTAATAAACATGATACTTAGGTAATTTGAAAAGTTTAAACAAAATAATAACAACAAGTAGGTATCTATCGTCCGACCGGCCCGGGAGCGCAGGACAGAGCAGTTTTTCACCGTCGAAGAATTATCGACGTTGCCTTTGTTGAAATAGGACTTAAAATCAACGAGCGCGCGCGTTGGCTTCAAACAGAGTATTTGAAGGAATATGCGGTTCGTTTTGCAGCCATTTTTAACAAATTAGTAACCAATTGTCCATTCACGTTAGCCTCTATTAATTTGATATTTATGGTGACATACCTACCTACTCATAACCAGAAAACTAAATTTTGCATAAGTTATTGTTTATTTACGTTTTGGCGTTTTTTTTATTTTTGTAACAAATTGAACAAATTAAGACCTTTCTTTTGATGCATCATTCGTCTATCTGCTTTATATTGTTTCTGTGTAATCACGGACGATGACTACGGCAAGTGGCGGTTCTAGCGGCCAACTATTCTTTGTCATAGAGTCTTAGTTTCTTTTGTAACAAATTCACGAAAAGAGGTGTGTAAAGTAACAAATTAGCACTAATTCCTGGCAAAGTTTCATCAAATATTATGAGGTGGCCGCGCGGTTGAACCGGACATGATAATACGATATTATTAAATTGTTTATTGAATCAATCGATTTCAGTTCTTATTTCCACATTCAGATAATACAATTCGACAATAGTTTGTCAGTGAAATATGCTTTCTGCTTTCGATTGTCAAGGAGGCGTGGGAACCGATGCCGACAGACAGCGTGGGGCCAGGCTCGCCCGGCCAGCCGCTTGCGCATCCCCGCATATTGTTTATAGTATTATATATAACATTTTTTATATTATCCGGGATAAAAAAGTAGAATTTCAATAGAATTGTCGTATACCACATTTTTAAATATGTTTGCACACCTATCATGGCGCCTTGAACGAAGTTTATTTATAACTGGTATGTCCGCCCGCAGCTCCACCTGCGTGGACTGTAGGATTCCATCCTACAGGGACTGCTAGTGAAATATAGCCTATAGCCTTCCTCGATAAATTGGCTTTTTAACATTAAAATAATTTTTCAATTCGGACCAATAGTTCCTGAGATTAGCGCGTTCAAGTAAACAAACTCTTCAGTTTTATAATATTATATAGTATAGATTATATTACATATATTAGGTATATTATATAGCATAGATTTATGCGTAGACAATATCTATAAAATTAATTAAGATGTAATATTTTTATAAATATTCATAATAAAACATATTTTTAAAACAGCTCATTTACTCAATGTGCTACTATTATAGATCAACTTAATTTTAGAGGATCAAACAATTTTGTTCCTAAAACTAAAGCTGCAAATCTCTTGCGCCTGCGGCAGACTTTTAGTCGATACTGTTCTTGCGTGCATATTCAGGGACAATATGTAGAGAAACTTTCAATATGAATGTATGACGAACGCCTAGCCTTTATATTATACATATTTACTTAATAAGCTTCTTATTAAACATTTTTAATTTAGCAAAATCTCATGACTTGCATCGTTTCAATATCATATATATTAAACAAATCTAGTTTTTCTATTTAATATTTTTTCTGCTTGTCTGTCGCGATAACTTAATTACATTAATGTTTTTGTTTTAGCGAACAACAATAAATTTTTAGTTGCGCCGTAATGAGGAGACTGGCGGTGATTTATCTGCTCACCATCGGCAGCACTATCAACGCGCCACCACAGCTGAGCAAGATCGAGCCATAGTGGAGGCACATACCAGTCAACCATTCCTGACCACCAGAACTTTTGCCTCGCAGTATAGTGTAAGTATTTATTTAAAAACAGTAAACATGTATATTCGATGTGAAGACGTGCGAAGAAATAAATAATAATATTTATTAGTTATTTGCATTTAGCAATGTTATTCTTTCTATAAATACAAATACTAGAAAAAAGTCAACGGTGCCAGAGGTGGGACTCGAACCCACGACATTAGTGTCCCGGTTGCTCAGATAGAATAGCAGTCGCCTGGTTAGCGAAAGGTCGTGGGTTCGAGTCCCACCTCTGGCACCTTTTTATAATTAGAATGTAATATGAAATTGAACTTACTAAATTGTTTAGTAATTGTAAGTTACCGGAATTTTTAAATTTTGTTTTCTTTTAAATTAGATATTCCGGGAACTTCGTATTGGCTATGACCCGTTACCATGGCAATCATTTTGTTAAAGTAAAAAAGATGTCAAAATCTTCTGATCCATTCACAATTTTTTTAATTGTTTTTATACAAATCATGTGCGTACTAAAGGTATACATAACAATAAGAATTATCCAATGGTCCAGTGTTTTAAGCACATTATAACTCAAATCATGACGTCACTAGCTGAATAAACTCCCATACAGGATGTGTCAAGATCATTTCCGTATCATTTATTATACAAGAGTGTACCGCGATACAGCACAATACGTTAAGTATTATAAGTATTTTTTTTAATTTCAGGTATCACAAAGAACAATCCTGCGCCGACTTAAAGACGTCGGGTTAAAAACCAGAAGGCCGGCAAAAAAAAATTGACTACATATTTCAACATAACGTTTTAAGATTATATTTGATTGTTAAATTGTTTTAAATGTTTTCATATAGGTTTTGAGTTATATTTTATTAATGTTGATTGCTTTTATTAAAGTTTTAAGACTGATTTATCATTATAACGAGAAAATTCTTTTGAGGTGACTTAACATTTATCGTAGCCGTAGAGTGAAAATCTCTGTTATACCTACTACAGATAGGTACGGCATAATTTTCAATTCAGATATTGCTTTTCATTTCTTCCTAGTTAAGGTGTTCCTAATCCTAAGCACATTTTGTATTACGTTACGCAGCGCTTTCTTTAAATTTTTTACTTATTGATATCTT
Organism: Calamotropha paludella; assembly: GCA_927399485.1. Taxonomy (NCBI): domain Eukaryota; kingdom Metazoa; phylum Arthropoda; class Insecta; order Lepidoptera; family Crambidae; genus Calamotropha; species Calamotropha paludella. Next base: position 5,806,132 of record OV656822.1, read on the forward strand.
TTCCTAATCGAAATCATAAAATTGTTAAGGAAACTAATTTTATCTTTAGCCAGCCTTGAATTTTTGCCATGTAATTTAACGGTTTTTTAACAATGATAATTAATATACTGTCGAGCCTATTTAGAATTTTTGATTAACCCTAGACCACTAACCTTCCAGAGTACCCTATTAAAACTAACCATTCGTCGTTTCGACGAACATGTTTTTAACGTGGTATTTTTAGGTGAATTATGCTGTTTTTTATCTAAATTCTTCTGAACAATTAAATAACATAGGTTACATTTACAAATAAAACTACAAAAAATAAAGTAATGAGAAATATTTATTCAAACTTAACATTTTTAGTAAGGCACTTGGTTTTCATGAGATCAAAAAAACGTTATTCTTTGGAAAATTAACAAAAATATTTAAACAAAAAAAAATCATATTCTTCTCTTAAGTACTTATAGAACGAGATCTTAGTAATATAAAAAAATATATAAAAGCTATTTTTTGTCTGCGCAACTAGTGCAGAAATCAATCTTATGTTCACCGCAGATTGCGATGCTGCACTGTGAGCAAATGGACTTTGTCATACGCCGTTTCTTATAGGAACATATACCGCAAATTTTCCTTTTTCTTATATTTTGACCTGTCGATACAGACTCATTTCTCGACGTTGACTGCACTTCGTCACGATCACCACCTTCAACATCAGTACCAATCCCTAATACATTTTGTATTTTCGTTTTTGTATGCGTGGGCATTGTGGGCATTTGCAGTCGTGTTTCGAGCCACGGTTTTACAAGTTGGGAATGCAATTCTTTCATATAATTACGACGGCTCATTATCTTTTGTCCCAGAGTTGACACATTATGGCAGTAAATTATGTAGCTATTGATACAAGCGATATTTAGCATGTCGTAGAAGATGCACATGGGCCACCGATTAGTTTTTCTGTTGCAAGTCATCACCGAACACATCTGGTCAAAAGTGTCCACACCACCTTTTGTGCTGTTGTAAAATTCAATCAAATTTGGCTTATGTGTCTCGGGATTCACTGTACCTTCTTCATCGCAGGAAGATAGCACGTAGACCATTTTTGACGGCTTCGGCTTGTACGAAAGAAGCGTAAGCGGACCATCATAGCAAAACATGGAGGTATTTACATTCCTTGAGCGACTATTTTTTATCTCTTCAGGAATTTCTCTTTTATTGGATCGTAATGTACCCACAATTGTCAGTCTATAAGGCTCCAGAAGTAATTGTTTCGCCAAGGGTATCGACGTAAACCAATTATCCATGGTTACGTTTCTGTTCGTACCATGGATGCTTCGTGTAAGTTCCTTTACAAAGTATTCTCCCAAAGGCAAGCCTCCAGTATCAGTGCCTTTTCCAAGATATGGAGCACAGTCGATCATATATTTAGTGCCGCTATCACAAAGCATTTCTAATTTGAGGCCATACTTTGCAGGCTTGTTCGGAATATACATTCTGAATTTACATCTCCCACGAAATGCCAACAGTTGCTCATCAATTGTGACGTTGCTTCCAGCCTCATAGTTATCTCGACACTTAGTTATGAGCATTTCCGATATCTCTCTTATCGGTGTAAAAGGATCATCTTTCTGTCGTTGTAATCGAAACGTTTTGTCGTCGAATCGAAGACATCGCAAAAGGAAAGCAAATCGTTCTTTACTCATACATGAGACGTATCTTGTACCAGAATACTCAGTGTTGAAGAGTTCTTCGAGGGATAAATGGTTGTCTTTGAGAGCTGCAGACAAAACTAGAATGCCGATAAGGGCTTTGATTTCTTCGTTACACGTATTATTCTGCGTGGAAGATAATTGGTCATAGTTTTCTTTTTTGACACCAATTTCTTCATTCGTCCACTTCACTATGATGTCCACTATCTCATCTGTAAAGAACTGGCTGAACAACACCAGTGAATCCACCATACCCCTAACAGCTCGAGTTGGTCCTCTAGCAACCCGAATAATATTTATAGGCGCCGCTCTGCCTGTAGAACGTCCTTTGCTGGTGGCCCAAACATGACGGTTTTTACCACAGATATTACTTTGTGTCAATGTCAATATGTTAGTATTTGAACTTGAATTTTCTTGACCTAAATCAAGTGGTGTTTGTGACGTCGATGTAGACGGCTCAGGAATGTTTAGTGAGCTATCTTCGCGATCTGACGACTCGTCTTGAGCATCACTTTCCACATAATCATCTTCTAAATTATCTTCATTTTCACTGCATGAATCCTCCGGTATGCTCGTATCATCCTCTTCTAACAGTAAACGAGTAATATTTTCTTCCGATAGTGGTTGTTTTGAAGCCATCACAAAGAAAACTGCGAAATAAAATATTCAATTTAAATATGAAAAGTGACACAAACACTAACCATTCGTCGAAACGACGACTAAATATTGAATATCTCAAACACTTTAAAACTTACCTACCGCACACAACCGCTTTCTGAAAGAGCACGAGAGGCACTGAGTTGACAAGTCGCGACACGATCACTGGCGCCCGCTTTAAAAAGAGATAGCCTATTTTGTGTCGCGTATTCCTCGATTTGACGAAGGTTAGTTGTCCAGGGTTAAGTATAGATTGTATGCAATTGTGATAATAAATGTTAATATTTTTACATAAAAAATTGTTTCAATTACTTTACCTACATTTGATATAACTATGCTCCCACAAAATCTGTTTCGCTTTATCCTATGGGAACCAATCGAAAATCTTACACCCGAGATTGTCAATTAATATTGGAACAGAGTCGAAGCGAAACCAAGCGAATTTCCAAAAGTTGATATGGTAAAGTTAATAAAAAAGCATTTCGTATGTCTCAGTCAAGGCGCAAATATTTTACGGTCGCAAATTTAAAAGCTTGCTATTTAAACATAAACATGTTTTTAATGAGTAAATCTGCCAATCTAAAAACACGCATTTTTATTTAACTCTTCCTATTAATTTCACAATTTATTTTATCTGTTTAAATAAAAAAAGTATATTTACTGCCACAAAACTAAAAGGAAACCCAAAGTAGACAAATGTTATTAAAATGCTGGATGCGGGCAGCCCTATCGCATGTTTACGTAGCGCTCGGCTGTAGGTATCTTTCTCAAGATTTCGGCCGAGTTAAAATACTACCGTGCTGTAGTTGTTAGGTCGGAGTTTGTGTTTTTTTTTGTCCAAAGATGAAAGAAATATGTTGTTTTAAAGTCGGATTTGCTTTATTAAATATTGAAAATTTGATTCGACTCCGCTTCACTTTGAATTGAGTTGACCCTAACTGACCAACTAAGAATTCGTAGAACATATTTACGTAGAGGGTTTTAAAAATTTACTTTTTTTTATTCACTCATCTGCCTATCGTATTTTCCCGCACAGCGGAACTCCGAACGAGTGTTTTTATTCTCACTACAAAATTTTTGGTTGTTAACGGGGTATGCACATTTTGATATATTTTTTTTACATAATATATAACCAAATCACTACCGCATATCTGACCTTTGAACAATTATAATATTTTAACTACGCTACTGCTAATAAACAAATATTTCTGAGGAAACGTCACAAAATTAATTATTTTGTGTAGAAATATTTTGTTTATTAGTAATTCATTAAGGTTTTGTGTTAATTTGCATAATGCTGTGTATTTTACTTTTTATTAATGACACATTAATTAATTGCGATTGCAATATGAATAAAACATTACTTATACGGATGGTCATGTCTATCATCAACATACAATATAGTAGCTATAGCTTAGAATATCCTTAATGCAAAATAAACCAATAATGCATAAGAATCCGATTCAAGTTTATTACCAATATTTTACTAAACGCGCTCATCTAGCCATTTAACATCAACTCTCCGAAGCGCTGCGCTCGTGCAAGCGCCAAGCTCAATTTCATATGATTTTAAACTCTATTTGCACTGTTTGTATTATAAAACATAGTATCGCTTGAGCCGGCTGCCACACTCACATTTGTCAAGCTATTCTATGTTTTACGCCAGTTAAAGAAAGGGTTCGAAATCGTAATTGACCGACTTGCCGCTAGCTCGGTGCCCGGTGCGTGACTGAGAGGAAATAACAAAAATATATCGCACACTCTCACACGTTTCTCCGCGACCGTCTTCTAACAGTTCAAAGTCCAATCAGTCTAACTTCAAGTGTCCGATTGTGTACATGGATTTAAATAACTGATATTAATAATAATAAATGTTATAAAACTCACCTGTCTTATAGTGTTTTGCTGTAACATATAAGAAACATGCGCAGGATGCGTATGTAACAGGCTTGCTGACAAAACATGATTTTGTCTACGCCTGTGAACAGAACGTGGACACAGAACACACAAACGTTCTTCCTCCATTTTCAAGAGCAGATTTAAAGTCCGTAAATACAGCCGAAGTCAGTTCATGTAAGAGTATCACCAGAGTCCAAAAGCAAGCAGGGTTGTCGCAAGAGAAACACGTTAAAAGTAAGAATAACGGGAGCACTGCACAGTCAGAATACCGAGTAACCACTGAACAAAACAGTCAAAAGGATTTACTTACCTGCATTGCGCGGGTGCTTGTTCAAGGTCAACAGCTTTATCTCTCTTTCACGCGCCCCTATCCTATAGCATTAGCTATTGTTGTCTTGCTTAAGCACTAATCGCACACAATGCCAATATAATAAGCAACAGTCTCCCATTCACTCTCGCATAGGTATATAAAACTTTTATTACGCCCTCTAATAGCCGAAATACCCTTATTATTTTTAGTAACAAGTATATCGTGTTATTATAATCAGATGAGACTCTATGTGGTTAGAATTAGTGACTTCAGTAATATTTTTTCACTCTTCTAAAAAAGGATTTAATAATTGGAAAATATTTGACATAAATAAATAAAACGTTTCGATGTGTACAAGAACGCGGTATATTTTTTTTATTATTAGTTTTCTCATTATTTGTGTGTTGTGAAATATTACAAAAACAATATCTCATGTGTATTGGTCATCATTGGTCAATTTGGTAACCTGCTCAATCACCAGTATCACCACTGACATTGTAGGCTGAGCTACAGAGTGTGCAGATATATCTCCAATAGGACGTTGGTGTAGTGTGTGTACGAATATGTTTAACACACACATCTCTCCTCATATATAAACTCAGGACAGTTCCCTAATAAAGGAGTTCTTGATCGCAGTCAGACTTATTATTTACATCCCGAACCGCCACATTGCATGGCGACCCTGCCAGTGCTGCTTATCGGCGGCGCTGCGCAGACGGTTATTTTATAAGAATAATGTTAAATATATTTAAATATTTTTTTGGACAATAAAGGTGATGTGGGTGAAATATATAAAGGACTAAAATATAAACTATAATAAAAAATAATGTTAAGCTAAATATCAATTAATAGTATTTAACAAATAAATTCTTCAAATTCCCAGATGGATAAATAATTTTATGAACAATTAATAAAATATACATAAACTCTAAATTAATGAATGTGAAATAATTATTCGTTGCCGCGTACTGTGTTGCTGCTGTGATGCTGATGAGGTTGGAGGTCAAAAGCCGGGTGCCGGGAGACGATGGTGTCGGATGTGGACCAGCCGGCAGATGATAGTGTCAAAGGAGGTCGATGCAGCAGGGAGCTGAAGAGTTAACCAACAGAAAGTGGCCAACCAGAGGACTTCAGACACGATTTAAAAATTTTAAACATTATGTGGAATATTGATTTTTTTTTCCCGCTCTCTTTAGGAGACTCTAATTTTGGAATTTTAATTTACTTGTGGATAGTTTCATTTAAAAATTTTGTTTTTTGGAAATTAATTATTACTTATATATTCGGTTTAACTTTAAAAGTTTTGAAGAATTTATTTTAAATTGATTAAGATTTTATTAAGTATTTACTCTTTTTCTTATACTTCATCATGTTAAGCCACTTAATCATAATTTTTATTTGAATAAGTTTTGATGATAATGATAAGTTAGAATATGAAATAGTATTACTGCATTAAATTAAATTGGAAAGATGATTTCTTAAAGGAGATAATGTTTAATTGCTTGTTTTTATTTACTTATGTAACTTATTTTCTCATTTATATATAGGTACGATTGATTGCACAGATTATTCCCTCGTCCATGACAGATTTTTAAATTATACTGGTATTTATTTTTGTTTTTATTTTATTTTACAGTAAGTTTTCCGGAGATCGATCCTTGATAAAGGTACCTTACTCTTATTTTGCATTTATAAAGTTGTGATTATTTTAAATTGATTTTATAATTTTATTATAATACCTAATGGTTATTTTTTCTCTTGATTCTAAAGATTATTTTTGTAGATATGATGTTTTATTCAAAAGTAAAAGAAATTAATTTGTGAATGCTCTTTTCTTTAATACATTTTTATAAATTATTATTTTATCGATGTCATATATTTAGCTTTATGTTAGGTATAAAGTTTGGATTTCGTAATTAATATATACATAGCATTCAGTGTGAACGACATCGGAATTGCTGACATAGCAACAGGTGTGATATTGTAGCAACGAACTAAATAGGTATCATTTTTGTTAAGACAAAAGAATTTAAATACCGTTTGAGTGTTTTTTTTTGTATAGTATAAATAAAATTTTCATATAAATGATTTCATAAGGTTACAAACGGCATGAATAGGTAGTTGATCATCTTTTTTTTCTTTTGCAGAACACTATTGACAACAAAATTTATGGAAGATTTTTAAAAAGTAAATAAGTAATGGACTATTATCTCTAAATAAATAAATCTCTAAATAAGTTTTACTATATAATATTATATTGGGCTATGAAATTCAATTATATTTTTCATTATGACGTTTTATGACATATCATTAATTATATTAAACTATTCTTCAATAGATTTGAAAAACATCATTCAACTTGTTTGTCTGGTTAAAAATTTATGAAAACCAATTTTAATTTTAAACGTAACTAGATAGATTAGATAAATTAGCTAAAAGACTATCTTTTGTCTTCATTTTAGTGGGTATACGAAATTCGAAATTCGAAAATTCATTTTTGTTTCTGTTTTAGTAATTAATATTCGAAAATAGTGATTAGGTACCTATTTTGGTACTATTGAAAATATATTTGATTTTAATTTATAATGTTCTTATTCTATTTTTTTTTTCATTTTGTCCAGAATTTGTAATTTTATTAACTTGTTCGAGATAAATTTTTAATATCTACGCAATTCAATTTAATAATTATCGGTAGTAAATTAAAATGTGATAAAGTTTCTTATTAGAACTGATGCAATCATATTGTTTTGATAAACTTTACGAACAAGGTATTGGAATGTAAAGCGTTGTATTTCGATATCGGTAGATTACAAAGAGGTAGCACAGCTGCATTTATGCAAGTTGATATTTAGGTGAAGCAGTAACATTAAACTTGTCACAAAATATCACACGAGTTCGCTGGTTAAGCTGTAATATAAAACATTGTTTAATAGGAAAAGATAATGAGTATTAATTCCGGGGAACAAAAAAAACTTTAAGGAACTTACTTATTAATTTTGGATGTGGAAGTTTATGTTGAGGTATTATTGAGATATTTATGTTTGTGGAAATTATACTTAAATGTGGTTTGAAAGGGAAAAGTTGGAGGAAAATTTTGAAAGACTAGTCGATGATTAGAAATAAATCGAAGGAATAGTTAGGTTAATGTACTCGTAGCTGTATTAAAAAATCTTTTTGTAGCTTTTAGTTTGCAATTAGGTACAGCATGGTTTAGGTATAGGTAATGTGATGCGTTTTTTTATGTAGGATTTGGAATGATGATAAAGATTTATTTATAGAAGTTAGGGTATATACGGTCTATAAAGTTTCACATGCGATTGGACTGATCACCTAAGAGCGATGAATCTTTTATTTACCTTATATTCAATTTAGGATTGTTAGTTTCTTTGATAGGTTTTAGAATGAAATGGTTTAGAAAAAGCTCGATTATACGGTACACATTAAAGGAGAGGTACTATAGGGATCAGGTCCTTCAGTTGCATCAAGGTGTGAACGAGATTCCCCTTTGAATCCTGTTTGGAGACCAAATTAGTATGTGTCTTAATTCATGACCCTATTAATAATGGTTCATACGTGGGGTGTCAGATCCTTCCATTCGATCATGGTGCGAACAAGATTTTCTCTGTGAGATAAGTTGGAGTCTAGAGACTTAAAACTGGCCCCATCAATGATTAGGCTGTGCGTACAGTCCAAATGGCAGTTGTCCATTTTTATATTATGTATTATTATAATGAAGTCGACTGTAAATAAATATGATAAAATATGTACCAAATAATGATGAGTAAAAATAAAAATAAAAGTACGCCGGCGCCGGGCGAATCATGATTATGTGAGTACCTAATAGGTGATGTGAAATGTGTATAGAGTACCGATAGTGTAATTATGAAAATGAAGTTTTTAACGAGCAAGAGTAGGATTTAAAATGAAGAAAAAATGTGGGAATATTGTTATTGACACAGGATAATTTAGATAAGAATATTGAGAGATAGGAATATTACAAAATAGGAGGTTCTGTGATAAACAAGAAAGATTTGAAGATTTTATAGTAGAAAGATGATGAATGATTATAATTTGATGAAATGGTTTAAAAGGAATATTTTTGTTTGGAAATAATGATATATAAGACATATGAAAGATATTTTTTTATAATGAAAGGGAAAAATTAAAGTGAGGAATGATTAAATAATGAAATTTTCATTTAAGTATGTTAGCGAAAATAAACTTGATGTCAAAGTTTTATTTGTGACAGAAGAATAAATAAGTAAATAAAAGTAAAGTGTTTTTAAAGTTCAATATTTTATTCACTTACCTTTTTTTCCTAACTATTGAACAAAAGAAAAGAGGATTTTTTTAAAAGGGAAAATATAAAGTTTTCATTATTATTACGAAATATGAGTCTGTGCAATCTACTTATACCAGTAGAAATTACATGTATGATGTACTAGAGTAATATAATACTATTATTGTAATGTCTTTTTTTGTATTTGAAATTTAATGTGAATTTTATTACGTGAAAGTTTAAAAATGTTAGTTTATCAGCAACAGTGACATAAGTAAAATAATTAAGTTATTTATTTAGCTTATTTTTATCATCAAGAATTATGTATAAGGTAGTATATGTGATTTGTAACAATACTAAATAAGTGAAATTATTACGTAAAATTATTTGAAGTGAAATTAAATTTTGGGTTTTCTAGTCTTTCATCTTAGGAAAATCTTAATTGTATTATACTACAATTAAGATTTTCCTAAGATGTCGTTTCCATCAAATAAATTTTATATTATGTGTAATAAGTAGGTAATACATACATGAGTTGTTTAACAATAATGCAGTAGGAATTTTAAAATATTATTATGTTCTTGTTTAAATGTATTTCAAAGTAAATAACTTGGTTTTTATCGTAATATCTGTAAGGAGTTTACCTAATAATTTAAATATGAAATTATATATTCCGAATGATTTAAATAAGTAAATTTTGTGCTGAAAAATAATATTTGTTAAATGAATTGTTAAGAAAAATAATATTGTCTAATCTTTGAAATTTGTTTTGGATAAAAATGTAGTACTTATTTAACTATTTACCTTTATCAGAAATTTTAAGTAAAATAGTGTACAAATATGTCTATGGCATGTGAAACTTTATAAATCATATATTCCCTAACTTCTATAAATAAATCTTTATCATCATTCCATATCCAAATAAAATAACGCATCACATTAACTATACCTAAACCATGCTGTACCTAATTGCAAACAAAAAGCTGCAAAAATATTTTTAATACAGCTACGAGTACATTAACCTACCTATTCCTTCGATTTATTTCTAATCATTGACTAATCTTTCAAACTTTTCCTCCAACTTTTCCCTTTCAAACCACATTTAAGAATAATTTCCACAAACATAAATATCTCAATCATGCATCAACATAATCTTCCACATCCAAAATTAATAAGTAAGTTCCTTAAAGTTTTTTTTCCACCAAATTAATAGGTACTCATTATCTTTTCCTTTTAAAACAATGTTTTATATTACAGCTTAACCAGCGAACTCGTGTGATATTTTGTGACAAGTTTAACGTTACTGCTTCACCTAAATATCAACTTGCATAAATGCAGCTGCGCTACCTCTTTGTAATCTACCGCTATCGAAATACAACACATTACATTCCAATACCTTGTTCGTTAGGTTTATCAAAACAATATGATTGCATCACTTCTAATTAGAAACTTTATCACATTTTAATTTACTACCGATACTTATTGAATTGCGTAGATATTAAAATTTTAAACTCGAACAAGTTAATAAAATTACAAATCGTGGACAAAATGAAAAAAAAAATAGAATAAGAACATTATTAGTTAAAATCAAATATATTTTCAATAGTACCAAAATAGCTACCTAATCACTATTATTAATTACTAAAACAGAAATTAAAATGAATTTTCGAATTTCGTATACCCACTAAAATGAAGACAAAAGATAGTCTTTTAGCTAATTTATCTAATCAGTTACGTTTAAAATTAAAATTGGTTTTCAAAATTTTTGACCAGTCGAACAAGTTGAATGATGTTTTCCAAATCAATTGAAAAATAGTTTAATATACTTAATACGTTATAATGAAAAATAGTATTGAATTTCATAGCCCAATATAATATTATATAGTTATAATAAATAGCAATAAGTACATATCAAATATTTATTTAGAGATTAAAGACGATAACTTATTCACCTTTTAAAAATCCTACCTAAATTTTGTTGACAATATTAGTGTCCTGCAAAAGAATAAAGTTGATCTACTACCTATTCATGCCGTTTATAACCTTATGAAATCATTCATAAGATCCCATAGCAAAAATGATAATGCAATTAGCATCTGCAAAAACAATAAGATTTTTAATTAATTGAATTAATTTATTTTAAATTGAATTGCTTACACAGCACATAGAAACAAGAAAAACATAAGATTAACATAAGTTAAGTTTTGGTTTATAGAGACTGATAAATAATCGGCAGCACTGGCAAACTACTAACCTTTCTCTCAATTGATAAATCCGGCGCCCTTGTTGGTTCAGCCACATGCGGTCTATATTCCTCGGACAAATTTCTCACCGATTGTTTATTTAGGCGATATCGCTTTATAAACTGCTTTTCTTGAATGTTTTAAGGGTAACTTTAATCTCGAGGACGTCTTCTTAGAACTTAAGTTTGTTTTCTTGTGAAGCATCACTTTCAAGAAATTCAAAAATAACTTACTCGTCACACATTGTCACGGTTTTTTATACACAAAAATCTGGGGTAAGATAATGCCGCAATAATCGCATTTTCCGTTTCAGGAGTGGTGTAGTCAAATTTTTTTTGAAATCTCTTCTCAACACTGTATGCCTTGATTAACGGGTTGCAAAGTTGTTTTTCTGTTTTTTGCAATTTTTTTCTCAGCGCAAGTAAACACGGCAGCGTTATCCCATAATAGGTGTTAGTCTCACTTTGCATTATATCGAGTGCTTCTGCAACTGGCGAAGTACACATTAAATATTCTTGTATGTAATCAAATTCATTTTCTTTAATAGTATTTTTAATGTTTAATGATCTATGTAAAAGTAAACTTTTTCTTTAATGTTGAAAATTTGTTTGAGGGCATCAAACAAGCTATTCCACCTGGTCTCGCCAGGTCGGCTTAACGTGTGCCCTAACGGTACGCGTACACTAAAACCGATTTTGTCGGCCGATGGCGGACAGAACTACTCGGACGAGTAACTCTGACGTTCAACTGAATACACTGCAGACGATAACGGCCGTTGTCGGTGGAACTTATGAAGTCTGAACTGTGCAACTACAGAGTACAGACGTGTTTTTAATAATGGAGGATTTCGAAGAAATGTATTTTTTAGAAAATTCATACCGCAATTTTGTTCGTCGAAGTCGACGTCGACGACGTCGGCGTGTGTGGGTTAATGAAATACTTATATACAGGAAGCAATTGGGCGAATTCCATCACCTTTTTGAGGAGTTAAAATTACAACCCATCAATTTCTTTGAATATTTTAGAATGAGTTATGGTACATTTCAATACATTTTAAACGCAGTTGAACCATTTATTACAAAGCAGAATACAAACTATCGGGAATGTATATCATCGACGGAAAGACTTGCAATAACTTTGCGGTAAGTGTAGCTTACTTATATAATTTTAGTAGTGGCCGCCCCGGCTTCGCACGCGTATTTAACAAATAGATTGTTGGCATCGCTCATACATGATATTAAGTGTTTCTGGGGTAAAAACTTTATATACGTTTATCCGGTTAAACGGTTTACACGGTTATTATCTGATATATTTTTTCGTTTCAGGTACCTTGCAACTGGGGAATCTTTTCGATCTTTAGCATTTTCGTTTAGAGTTTCAAATAGCGCCATTGGAATGATTGTGAGAGAAACTTGCAAGGCTATATTTGAAAGTCTAGTATCTCATCATATGCCTGTGCCGAGCGAGGAAATGATTTATCAAAATGCTGAATTATATTGGGCAAGATGGGGTTTTCCTAATTGTATTGGTTCCTTGGACGGTAAGCATATTCGACTGAAATGTCCTTCGAATTCTGGCAGTATGTACTATAATTACAAGCATTTTTTTTCCATTGTTTTACAAGCAGTTGCAAGCCCAGATTATAAATTTTTATTTATTGAAGTAGGAGCTTATGGGCAACAAAGTGATGGTGGTACATTCGCCTCTTCAGCGTTATTTCGACATTTTGAGAATGGGCAGTTCACTTTTTCAAAATGTTTGCCAAATACCAATATTGCATTACCCTTGGTATTAATTGCTGATGAAGCCTACCCACTTAAACGTTATATTATGAGGCCGTATCCGAGGCGTAACCTTGGAGAAAAGGAAAGGCTTTACAACGAACGATTGTCTAACGCCCGAGTAGTGATTGAATGCGCTTTTGGTATAATAACACAAAAATGGAGAATTTTAACTAAATGCATAGAGACAACTACAGAAAACGCTGAAACTATAGTGAAATGTATCTTTTTACTACACAACATTATTATTTACAAAGAAGGACAACCAAGGTACAGTTATTCTACAAATCAAACAAGTAGTTCGGGTCAAAGAAGCAACTTTGCATCTAGAGGACAAAACAGAAGTACGACCGAAGCTTATAATATTCGTGAAGCTTTCAAACAGTTCTTTTGTAACGAAATTACATAGATATCAATAAATTATGCTTAAAGGCTTTCGAATATTTTTGTAAGAACAATTTATTTTTTAAGTAAACTTAGGTCTTAAAATAGTATGTTCAATAAAAATAAAAATACAAGACTTTAAGTGGTTTTATATATTTAAAATACAAAACATCCAATGGTATTAACCCTTCTTTGCATGGTGAGGGAAATTTCAATCATAATATTTAGTCAACAAAAATAGGTACTCAAAACCCTTGTACTGTAAATTTGTTGTTGCTGGAAACATTTTAAGCGACTATTGCGTACAACAAAACGCAGTTGTCAAAAAATAGCAAACATCACTGTCAATTACTAGGCCTAGAACTTGTCATTCCGCTGTTTGTTGTGACAGTAAAAAAGGAACGAGATTTTAGTTTGTTTTATGGAAATAAACGGATATATATTATAAAATACAGTAAAAGTGAAAATGAGTGGAAATAAGGTTTGTTTTCATGTTTTTGTTGTTTTATGTACAATTTATATCAAAACACTGTGAATAAATTTCTCAAAACTATGTGATGGAAATTTACATCTCTATGCAGTAATTTCACTTGTAATGTATGGCAAACATTTTTTTGTATATGTTTATTTTATGTTGTTTTTTAGGGAAACTTGAATGAAAGAGATATTGAAGATTATCTTAGTAAGTTACAAGGCGGTTGGCTCTCAGAAGATGACCTCGATTACCAAGATTCCGATGATGAAAACCGCGATTCTGTTGAAGTTATAAGAGTGTTGCAGGAGGAGAACGACGATGATGATGATGGGGATGATGTGGATGAAACTGCTGACATTGATCCTCCTCTTGTAGAAGCAGAAGATCAAGAACCCTCTCACCCATCAACTTCATCTTATTTGCAGTCTTCATCCAGTTTTTCATTTGACAAAAGAAGCTTGATTTGGAAAAAAAGGAATCTGGTGTATGACACAGATAAAATTACTTTCTTGGGGAGTTCTACTGCTTCAGGTGGTCTATCACACCTAGAAACTCCATATCAATGTTTTAACTATTTTATCACTGAAGATTTTATCAAAACATTAGTAGCGGAGACAAATTTATACATAATACAGAGTGATCCCAGTTCATCTATAACAGTTACAGGATATGATTTGTATAAGTTCTTTGGTATATTATTGTACATGTCAGTAATCAAATTTCCTAGCACAAAATCATACTGGTCGCCAAAGTTTGGATATGAGCCCATTTCTTCAACAATGCCACTGAACAAGTTTGAGAAAATAAAGTTATCATTACATTTTAATAACAATGATCTTCACAAACCTATAGGTCATCCAGAACATGACAGGCTTTATAAAATCCGCCCTATTATCAAGCATCTCAATGAGAGGTTTGCCACAGTGCCAATGGATCAAAGACTTTCTGTGGATGAACAGATGTGTTCTACCAAAATAGGGCATTTTTTAAAACAATATCTGCCTAAGAAGCCCCATAAATGGGGCTTCAAATTATATGTTCTCTGTGATTTGATGGGATATGCCCACAAGTTTGAGGTATATTATGGACAAGAGAATACAGAAAAGCTCACAGATGAACCAGATCTTGGTGCAACAGGAAATGTTGTAGTTCGTTTACTTCGAGGAGTGCCAAGAAAGAAAAACCATATCATATACTTTGATAATTTTTATACATCTTTGCCATTGGTAGTTTTTTTAGCTAAATCAGGCATTCACACAGTGGGAACTGTGCAACAAAACAGGATTCCAAATAATAAACTTCCAGAGAAGAAAAACTTCATGAAAAAATCTGTGCCCAGAGGTAGTTTTGAGGAAAGAGTGTCTGTGCATGATGGTATAGATTTGAGTTGTGTGGCTTGGAAAGATAATAAAATAGTAACCCTGCTATCTTCTTATGCTGGAGCATTGCCTGTAACTGAAGTCAATAGATATGACAGGACAATAAAAGGAAAAATTGATATTACTTGCCCGTTTATTGTCCAAGAGTACAATAAACATATGGGAGGAGTAGATCTCATGGATAGCTTTTTGGGCAGAAATCATATAACAATAAGGTCTAAAAAGTGGTACTTGCGTATATTTTATCATTTATTTGATCTAGCTATTATAAACTCTTGGATTATATATAAAAAAAATGCTCAAGAAAGAGGTGAACCCAAAAAGAGTCTACTTACAATGGGCCAATTCAGAAATGAATTGGCCTTTGTGCTATGCAACAGAGGATCCACCAAAGACGCTAAAAGAGGTCGTCCTAGTACCAGTTCACTAGAAGAGGAATTACTATCAAAAAAAAGAAAAGGTTCTCCAGCACCACCACCTCCAAAAGACATAAGAAAAATGGTGCTGAACATTGGCCAACAGTAGGTGGGTCACTCCGGTGCAAATTTCCCAAATGTAAAGGCTATTCCACAATTTCGTGTAGTAAATGTGGCGTCAATTTGTGCTTAAATAAAAATAATAATTGTTTTTTAAATTATCATAAAGAATAAAGAAGATTGAGTAAACAATATTTTTTTATTTATTTAGTACTGAGCCAAATATGTGACAATGCATGATGATGTAAATTTCCATCATATTGTTTTTTACATAATACATATTTTTAGTTACATTAGGATTTTTTTAAATATTTTTCCTTTAATCTAGGGCATTAATTACATCACCCTGATTTATTTTCAAAAAATAGCAAAAATCATGCAAAGAAGGGTTAATAAAACTTATTCCAACATAGTGAAATGAAAATTACCTACTGTTGGTTCATATCTAAATCTGCATACGAGAAAAGGCTCTGGACAGTTGTCGGCTGTGACACATTTGATGGTATGTTATAGTTTGTGGCTGGTGGCAAGTGGACCTGCGCAGATGTGGATGTGTGTGAAAGTGTCATTGGATTCGTGGTCAGTGACAAAGGCTGCTTAAAATTAACAACGTATGCCGGAAGTGACGCATTTGATGACATTTCACAAGAAGCAGGGCGGCTTAATTCTTCAGAAGAATAGCAGCTTACGGGAGAATATTGAGGTTGATTTCTTTCTTCTTCCATAACCACGTCTAACAACTTCCGCTGAACAGAGAGTTTTCTATTGCGTGGCACTTCTTTTAAATATGGAAGTAAACTTAACAAAAAGTTTCGATCAGGGTCTTCTGCTAACTTATCAGCTGACCTGGACTCATATAATTGAAGTTTTCGTTTTTCGATCTGTAAATACTCTTGTGCGACGTAAGTATTACGCTGTTTCCTAATACGTCCAGTTGACGAGTTGAAACGATAAGCTTGCGTTACAGGTACACGAGTAAGATTTGTGTGTATTGGAGTATGTTCTTGCGACGTTAAATTTTCAGATTGGCTCGAATTTGAAGTTACTGGTCGTGAAACAGGCGATTGCTCGACCTGCGGTATTGCTCGTGGTTGTAATTCCGATGACAACTCAGAAAACTGAGATGATTCCGAATCATCTTGATGTTCTTGGCTCGCGCTTCCTTCAGGCAAATTCCCACTTAATGGTTTTGGAGCAATTTGTTTCGCAAGGAATAATAACAAATCGTAATATGCCCACGAAGATGATTTGTGATCCGCCGTTGAGCCAGATTTACCTGGTTGAGTACATCTGTTATACTCTTTGCGAAATTGGTCCCTCAGGTTACTCCATTTCTTCTTAATATCTGCCACCGGTATTTCCATTTCTGAAGCAACTTCATCCCATAGACGTTTCCCAATATCTCGATTATTGTAACTTTTTGAATGTTTGTCCCACAGTGACGGTCTGTTATAAATGCAAGTAATTAATTTTTCAATATCCATTCTTGATCCAAATAACGACTCGATCGCAGAAAGACGCGGGTAAAACTGACAAAAAATCCAAACACGTTAGGACTCGTCAGTTGATCGTCCGTTTTCGGGCGTCATCGGGCGACGTCGGTTGTAGCAGTGTATGCGCTCTCTTTCATTTTCTTACGTTTGATTTGATCGGCCGAGTTCGGCCGATGACGCCCGAGCATACTTCGGCCGATGACGGATTTGGTGTACGCGTACCGTAACACATCCTGTATTATTTCGGCACTATTTGGTGGCCCTGCAGACTTCCACAAAACATTACATTTTTTCATTATAGCAGCATGCATTTGGGACAGAGGCGTGGTATATTTATATTTCTGTCGAAATAACTACAAATTTCAATTTATATTAATATATGTAATGTGCAGTCAAACTTAGAAAGCTTGTATTACTGTCTGATGTCCGAATCTCAGATGTTAACGCTAAATAAGAAGCTTCTTCTAACTCCTTTTTTAAAGGTTTGGACAACAATTTATATTTTTCATCTACCATCAAAGAAAATAATTTCTGTTCAGTAGCTGATAATCAGCATTCAATACTTTCGAGTATTCTTGGAAACCTGAATTTTCCACTATATGAAATAGATAAAAATCTTTCACTATAAAATTATTTAACCCGTGGAGCGCAAGGCCCCCCGCGCGCCACAGTACCGGTAGCGCAATGGATTTAGGCAAAAAAAATATTTTAACGACTTGTTAAGGTAATCCTCGAAATTTGTTCTATTCCATAATTTTAATAGGTTATTATCATATACTGCTATTAAACATCTGATATCATAGCTGCTATTAAACATCTGATATCATAGCTGCTATTAAACATCTGAAGAACGGCAAAGCGACTGGAAAGGATGAGATCCCCATTGAGACCATCAAGGCAATGGGAGACCGAGGTGTCCATATTTTCCACGATATCTGCAACAAGATATGGGTATCGGGCAAGTGGCCCTCTGAATGGGCTCACACAGTATTTGTTCCTCTCCATAAGAAAGGTTCCACAAGGAAGTGTAACAATTTCCGCCTCATTGCACTGATAACACATGCAAGCAAAATTATGTTACACATCATAAATGAGCGATTGAAAGCATATTTGTCCAGAGAAATCGCGCCAGAACAAGCCGGATTTGTGAAAGGAAAAGGAACCCGTGAACAGATTCTCATTGTTCGCCAGATTATTGAGAAAGCTCGAGAGTTCAACAAACCGGTGTATATATGTTATGTTGACTTTTCAAAGGCGTTTGACTCGGTAAAATGGCCAACCTTGTGGAAGATTCTATTGGAGATGGGTACACCTCAACACCTCGTACACCTGCTTAGGGAGCTCTACGAGGGGGGAACAGCATCGGTAAAAACGGATGACCTTCTCTCGGATAGTTTTCACCCAAGTGCAGGCGTGCGACAGGGATGCATAATATCACCTTTGCTATTCAACATATATACCGAGCTTATAATGCGAATCACTCTTGAGGAGTGGACGGATGGTATTGCGATCGGTGGCTACAGAATTGCCAATTTGCGATATGCAGATGACACCACTTTGTTCGCCAGCAGCGCTGCCTTTATGGAGGAATTACTTGGTAGGATGGAGCGGGTGAGCCTCTCATTTGGATTAAAGATAAACCGAGCTAAGACCAAGATCATGATTGTGGACCGCGTCAACGACAATTCGCCCGAGGTAACTCAAATTGCTAACTGCGACGTTGTTCAGAACTACATATATCTGGGAGCCTTAGTTTCTAACAGAGGCGGCTGCGTGGATGAGGTTAAACGACGTATGGCCATAACAAGAACTGCAATGGAGAAGTTAAGGAAGGTATGGAGGAAACGCAACTTAACTAAAGCCACCAAGGTCAGGCTCGTACGAACACTCATATTCCCCATCTTTCTTTATGCATCGGAGACGTGGACAGTGCGCGATTTAGAAAGAGGAAAGATAGATGCCTTGGAGATGTGGTGCTGGAGGAGAATGCTGGGCATATCGTGGACGGATTTCCGTACCAACGTGTCCATTCTCAGGGAGCTCGGTATCAAGCAGCGTTTATCAGCCACAGTACAGACGCGCATTTTGCGATACTTTGGGCACATATCTAGGAGCAATAACGACTCCATAGAGCGACTGGTCGTGCAGGGAAAAATTGAGGGAAGCAGATCGCGTGGCAGGTCCCGTATGCGCTGGACAGATCAAATGAAAGCCGTAGTTGGAGGCCGCGTGTCTGACTGTGCCAGACAGTCAGCCAACAGGGAGAGATGGCGGGAGATCGTGCGGAGAGCTGTGTCCGCCTCTGCCTCCGACATGGATGCTTCAGTGTGACCACGACCGCTCTGGCAAGAGCGTAACGACCAAGAAGAAGAAGAATCATATACGGTTATAAAGACAAAAGCATAAGCTTTAAGATAAAAATATCACTTGTTCCTTCTTATTTGAATAAACTATAACTAACACTGTGTTTATTTTCATGCTTTGATTTATTTTACTAATCTAAACTTACCCAAGTTTCGTAGTAAACTAATTATGCACATTTCAAATTGGCTTAATAACTAAATATCACTATTGACACTCCACCTTTCACTTTCATAAGCCAGATTATCACAAAACACACTATTACTACACAATAACTGTTAAGTAATGTAAAACTTATTTTGTGCTTGTCGTATGTTGGTAGTTACGGCAGCTGTCGCTAGATGGCGCTGCCCTGTGCGATCACATTTCTGAATGGCGGTGTTAAGATTTTCCTATCGACGTATATATACCCTTAGTGACTTTAATAAACAACCTCGCAATATACTTGGTGTTTTCATTTTTACCACCAGTCTTTTGGGATTTTGACATGGTCCTTCGATTGCCGGTATAAAAACGGTACTTCATCGGAGTTGACTTGTGTGAATCCGATCCTGTCCGTCCGTGTGTCGCGCGCGTGTTTTTTAAGCAGTGTCCGTGTATCGCGCGCGCGCGCGGTATCAGCTGGTAGTACGTAGCGATCCGGGAGGAACACCCCCCGGACACGACGAGCAGCGGGAGGAGCGCCCCCTCGACACGACCCCCTGGACACACCAGCGGGAGGAGCACCCCTGGACGGCATCAGCCGCCGGGCACGAGCGGAGAGCAGTGGTAGGAGCCCCCCGGGAAGTAACCCCACCCCCTCGGCGGTGGTGACGTCACGTGAGTTGTGTGAAGTGAAGCATTTGTGAGTACAAATCTGAACCTTATGTACTTGAAGGTTTAAACTTAGAAGAAATCAAGACTAGTGCATGTGAAATTTTGCAGTGTTTTAGACTCAGAATAATTTTAACAAAAGTGATCCGACGGGGAACCTATGCCGGTTTTTCGAGCGAAGTGTCAAACACTTAGAATATTTTCATCAATTTGTTCATGGACTTAGAAAAATTTCTACTTTTTCGTCTTCAACTTAAAAAAATTTTCAGGTTTTTGCCATCGACATAGTAATTTGCTACTACTGTTTACCGTTAACTTGTACGGCGAATTTAGACTGAATTTACGTGATAACACAGTTGAACTTTACGAAATTCGTCAGTGGAAAAATAAATAGTAATTTTTTTAGTGTCTTGAATAATACTTGTAATATTATTTGTGAAACAGCTTGTGAATATTAAGGTTATTTGTGGTTTGAAATTTGCAACTTTTAAATAACATTTTTAGTAAACCTAAATATTTAGGATTTTATTTCTTTTCCAACAACAAAATTTTTTTAAGTAGTTCATCATGTCCGGAAAGTACTTTACACTTCAAGAAGATATTTCTTTAAAAATTAATAAAGCTAAAATTAATTTCAAAAAAACTGCTAAGGACAAAATTACGTTAGCTTATGTAGAAACGCGTTTGGATAGCCTAGAACAGAGTTGGAACTCGTTTACTATTAATCATGAGAAAATTATATTGGAAACAAAAGCGGAAGAGTTGCAAAGGTCAAATTATCAGACGGTTGATTTATACGAACAAACTGAAGAATTATATATTGAATATAAAACTTTGTTAAAGGAAGCTGTGGCAAAATTAACATCTAAGGTAACTATTGGAAATGTAAATAAGGAAAACAAAGGTTGCGAACAAAATGCAGTTAAACTACCCAAAATATCAATACCAAAATTTTCGGGTAAGTATTCCGAATGGGTCAGTTTTCGAGATTTGTTCACATCCTTAATTCATAAGAACTCTAGTATCGACAACGTGCAAAAACTTCATTACCTAAAAAGTAGCGTTATTGGTGAAGCTGAGCAATTATTACGTCACATACCTGTTACCGCTGACAATTACCAAATCTGTTGGAATCAGTTAGAGAGTCGCTACAACAATAAAAAATAAACCTTACCAGTCATACAACCACACTTACCAAGGAAGCTGATGATATTACATCACGTTTCTCGTCTCTGAAGAAACTTACCAGAGTGCTGTCATTCTGCCGCAGAGCCCTGCGGTGGAAGAAATCTGAAAAAAAAAATTAGTAATACATGGTTAACGGTCGAAGAAATCAATGAAAGCTTACTTACCTGCATCCTTAACAACGGGTTTCCGTGCCCAACTAGAGCGATTTGTAGAAACATATCCCAAGAATAAGGAAATTAAATCTATGATGAGGTGTGGAAGTAGACAGTTAGAGGACGATCTGTATAAGTGTCTACTTGCACATCGTCCTCTCCATCTCCGCTTTTTCCATGAGGTAAGTAGCCTAACCGTCTATGGTGCTAAACGTAACTTTACAGGGGTATTTGCTAGTACGAGAACAACCAAGAAATTGCTTTTAAGCCGTGTTGGTAAAGGAAATCCAGATGACCAGTATGCCGGAGATGACAATCATGAGCCAAGCGAATCCCAGATATTGAGTGGGATGATACAAAAAGCAGACTTTGAATTGCTGCAACATCTTGTTGCACTCATTCGGAAGATGCAGGGGTTAAAACCGGTTGCGTCTGAGATGTGTGCCACAACATTGGCGAGACATGTCAGGCAAAAAAGTTGGTCAGTTCTGATTGGTGATTCACCCATCGAAGGGATAACCATCCCACATCCCTGTCATCAGTTCAGTATTACCATTAATGCAGACCCTCAACATACAACTTGTACAGGAGGCCAAGAGCATTTGTTCTTTGTGGGGGATAAGAGTATTAGAGATCCGCGTATCTCTAGAGGCCCTCACCCTCATTTTGTCGGATCAAAGACAAGGGAAAAATTAACAGGGAAAATTTTACAACTACCAAAAGGATCCCGGTCACTGGATGCAGGTTTCTTAATATTTAGAGAACATGGGTTCTCAATTAACAGTCGAGAGTCCCCCTGACCTATTTCATACATAGCAAGCTCCAGATATGCCCAAATCTTTTTGCTTTTATCATCATCCATTTCCATCAAGAGTTGCAAAAAAGTCGTGTAGCTTGTTATTGGATCAGGATGGCCCCGGTACAAATATTCTAGAGGGTTCAGAATTGGCAACCCACCGAAATTTGGATCAAATCGTAGAATATACTCCTTGGCGCCTAGGGTCAGAAGAGTGTCTTGGTCTTTCTTAAGCAATTTTTTCACTCCTGGGAGTAAGGGCTTATTGATTGTCCTCATAATGAGGAGCAGAGTACTAACACAACCCATAATATAGGGAAGAGTACAGTCATGTGACTTTTGTGCTGCACTCATACCAGAGGTCTGCATTGTTGCAGTTGAATCTGCGAGGGTCGGATACATATCGTTGGTGTCTGGCATAATCCGCCCTATTCGTTTTGTCACTTGAGCAAGGTAGACCCCCTCTACAATTATATCTTTACCATATATTAGGACATTACTTGATGTAACAGACTCATCTGTTTTCACAACCAACCCTATTTTCTGGCAAATATCAGCTAAGGTTGTATCAAACTGAGCAGAATATGTTTCTATATCTTTTAAATGAGTTTTAATATAATCCTCCTTGGTCATATCCACACACTTCTTAGGGACAGCAATTCTACATACTTGATTATCCCCCTGACCAACAATTTGAGCTTTGATCCCTGTTTTTTCTTCTACGAGTAAGAGAATACCGATTGTGGTTAATGTCCACAGTTTTTGCATTATTCCCTCAAATCCCCCTTGATGATTTCGCCAAAGTTTTGCAGAGTCTGGCAGGAGATTTGGATCCTTCTCTTGTGCAATACCTGCTGGGGGATTTAGAGGGGAGGCAAGTGCAATGGTACATTGGCTAAAGAATTCATGACCGAAATTAAATAAGTTAGGAGTTCCAAAAATCGAGTCTAAAAATTGCATACAGAATTTGTTGACAACTCACTCCAGTGAAGGTTCCAACTCTTGAAATCTATTGCCTTAAGTAAGTGAATGAATCTGTCACCTTTGCCTGTTGATGACTCAGTGAAACTGAGAAGTCCGTTGTCTCTCTCTGCTTCAGTCATAGTCATGGTTTGTTGTGGGAAAAACTGGAATACTTGTTTTGATATATTTTGCTCCGTAGTGCAAAAGTACAACCTCATTTCCAACACCATCATAGCGAATAAGCGTGGGTCTGTTTTAAGCTCTCTTTCTTTCGCGTGCAAGATGACTATGAACCAGTCCGGGGGTATCTTTCTGTTTCTTATCATTACACATATTTCTTCAATACTCAAATGAGAAACATCCATTACCTGTTTCAGTAGTCTTCTACTGGTTCGTGGAATGGGAGGTCTGTAATTCAGCAGCCCAGGGTCATATATGGTGGATAAGTCCCCCAACAGCGGTGCCAATGACTTGTCATCCAGTAGTGTTGTGTAGTCTATGAAATAATCCATCTTTAATTCCTTCTGAAGAGGTATGTCCGACCAGTCTCTTGGAGATATTCTCGAAGTATATAGATTAATAGTTGTCAAATTCTTCTCAATTATTCGACGCAATACACCATTGCGAACCACTTTTAAATCCCCTGTGCATGGCCATCTCCCAAAACGGGATAGAAAAGTTATACAATACTGTCTAATAATGCACCCAGTTAACTCCTTCATTGCAACCTGAGAGACAGGAGGTCGTGTCCTGGCAATGGAAATAACCTTTTTACACCCATCCTCTTCTTCTACAGTAGGGTGTCCAAAGTGTCTAAACATCCCGTAGACCTCAGCAAGCTGATGCATATCTAGATCCAGTTCGGTTAGAAGTTGATGAAGCCCCAAGGTTAGGAGGTGCCCGGAATTTTTCGCCTCATCTAACAAGATTTTTAAGAATTTCTTTCCACCAGGATAAGGATCAACTAATTTAATTAAAAGACCACTTGTGATTGCCTCCCAAGCCTTGATTTGAGCATAAATCGCATTTCCTAGTTCACTGAAGTGGCTGTCAAAGTGCTGGTATAGATTTGTTAATATAATTTCCGTCAAGGTTCCAGGGGTAGATGAGGATCTCCACTCATGTAGGATATAGGTGTTGCATCTAGCAAGAAGGGTATCAGCAATCATCATCACCTGATCATAACTTAATAACCATAAATGTTGTTCTACGCTTAAAATTAAAAATGACCCGCTATACCACCCTTTTTCGGCTGGTAATGGCACCCTCCCTAGTAAACACCAAGTAACAAAATCGGAGTTAAGTCGCTGCATCGAAGATCGAATATCTTCCCAAATACATATCAGAGAATACCAATATAAGATAGTATCAGTTATTTGTGGCAAAGGGACATTTCCAAAGCCCAATCTGCTACAAATTTTGTTCATGATATCATGTGATGCTGTGATGCTTTCTGGGACGTGTTGCTTAACCCAATTTAGTATGGAGTACTCTCTCCTGTACGGGTTGGACAAAAATAATCCATATATTTTCTCACTATCCGTATTGAGAGATGCGGGTGGGACAGGGCATGTTTTTGCTAAAGATTTAAACCGAGTAGGTATTTTTCCCGAGACCGCGCATAAGAATTTTCTATCATGAGGTCTAATGGAGGACTGAAGATGACTATCTGGAATACTATGGAATACTGAGAATGGCTTTGCGCCTCTAGACATAATTATAGTCTTTCACCCTTTCCCCTCAGTATTGATATAAATTTTACTATTCGGTTAATTTAGAGATGTAATTGTTGTCTTTCAGACTCACCCTCATTTTGTCGGATCAAAGACAAGGGAAAAATTAACAGGGAAAGTTTTACAACTACCAAAAGGTCCGGTATCCCGGTCACTGGATGCAGGTTTCTTAATATTTAGAGAACCCATGTTCTCTGTCACTGGATGCAGCGAAGAGAGCATGTCAATTGATCTCCTGGTGTGTTCTTCCTGGATCATCTCTGGAAAAACTATTATCTCAAATAGCTAATACAAGAACAAATGTACCTATGCCAATATTAGAGATGGCAGCAGGGATGATTAGTGGAGGCTCCTTAACACATAGATTGAGAGATACTGTGACCAAACACGAGACATTAGGTGGTTTCCCTCCAAATATAACATCTTGCTATTATATGAGTACAGATACACTGGGTAGATTATCCCGCGGTCAAGATAACTACAATATCCACTTTCAGGGGGCTGTCCACACTGGATATGCGGCAGCCCAGATGTTCTGTTCACTCAATAATAAACCTGCTAAGTCCCTTCATCTACACTATAATAACTGCTCTTGTGAGGAGAGAATTGACGATATGTATATCGGAGGTGATGTCACATTACCAGTTCTGAAAACTGATCCTCAGAATCCATTAATATACTGCAACATAGAAGATATCGATGTGGAAGAGGTTGCTAATTTGAATGGAATCCATGTTGTATTGTACGGTTCAGCCAAAAAGGCGGCTGCAACAGTCCTGTTAGAAAGAATTAAAACAAAAAGCAATACTGCCGTTTGGGGGATTAGCGAGACAGTTCGTCCATCTGTATCTACATTAGGAATTAAGGAAATTATGAGATTAGGGATCCGATCTATATTGTATGAACTAGCCATCCTTATATATCTCTATCATGATCTTGATACATTCCAAATGAGTTTCTTCATCCAGCATTTCCCTCCTGTTTTATGGTCAGATTTAGCGGGGATATGCCTCCTCCCAGAAGTTTATAAGGAGTTAATGGAAGCAGCTGGCATAGAGGGAGTAACAGATGCATATTATAGAAATAATACAGTTGTCGGGGCTATTTTACGAGTTGTACACAGGGCAGTATTACGCGTCCAAAAGAAACCTGAGCTAATAGGAGACAATAGAACGTTCTTTCTGACAAAGCACTTAGGAGTGGCTCAAACCATTCAAGCTTGGGCGAAGCTAGTATTTATCTTGTCTAGGAAAACTCTTGATGTCCGGCAAGCGGTGAAAAGGGGAATTCAGGCATACTACACCGATAAAGGGAAAGGACAAACATCTGCTAGCATAATGGCCAGGGCCTTACTAGAATGTGACAATATGTTGGCTATGGGCTACATCGGATCGGTACAACTTTCGTAGGTAGTTCAAAGGAACTCAGTGAACTTTTTAATTTAGAAAGATCAAGTTTTACCACGGAGATAGCTGATTGGATGGCATCAAATGGTACTAATTGGCACTTCATCCCTCCCCATTCTCCAAACTTTGGAGGATTGTGGGAAGCGGGTGTTAAGTCGACCAAGTTCCATCTGAAACGGGTCATCGGCAACAGCACCCTCACATTTGAGGAAATGACAACGACCTTGTCACAAATTGAAGCGTGTTTGAATTCGAGACCCATTTGCCAGCTGTCCAACCATCCAGAAGACCCAACTCCTTTAACACCCGGCCACTTCTTGGTTGGTGAACCATTAGTTCTAGTACCTGACGCAAACTACGAAGATACCAACGTCAACAGCTTAAAAAGATGGCATTTAACCCAGCGAATGGTTCAGGATTTTTGGCGACGCTGGGCGAATGAATACCTGACACAGCTGCAACAACGACACAAATGGTCTAATCAGGTCCCAGAGCCTGAAGTTGGCAGTGTAGTGTTGGTAAAGGAGGATGACCTTCCGCCATCGAGATGGTTGTTTGGTACCATAATAAAAAAACATCCCGGCGTGGACAATCTTACACGTGTTGTCACGTTAAAATATAAAAATAATGTTATTAAGAGACCTGTGTCGAAATTAGTTATTTTGCCTGTAAATAATAATAGTACTTAGATATTAAACTTTAAAACCATTTGTTGGAACTGTTTGTTACAATGTTATTTTGGTATGTAAGAAAACACTTAAGATTCTTATGAGTCTATTTTTATTTTTTGTCTTAAAGGTTTGCAGACCTACCTCTAATTTTTTCACTGTATATTTCCGCTCATGTGTAATCATTGTCGTCATCAAGGCTTCAAAATGGAATTAGTCCATGGCGGGCGGAATGTTAAGTAATGTAAAACTTATTTTGTGCTTGTCGTATGTTGGTAGTTACGGCAGCTGTCGCTAGATGGCGCTGCCCTGTGCGATCACATTTCTGAATGGCGGTGTTAAGATTTTCCTATCGACGTATATATACCCTTAGTGACTTTAATAAACAACCTCGCAATATACTTGGTGTTTTCATTTTTACCACCAGTCTTTTGGGATTTTGACAGTATCAATATTTATACGCACTGAAAAATACGAGTTTTATCCGCCATTGCTTGGTCGCGCGAACTGAGTGAACGGGGTACAGGTACTGCTCACAAAAAAGTCACTGCAACCGTATAGTATTTTCTATGAAATCTTTTTTTAGCAAAAGTAAAACATTGTCTTTACATTGAATTTATTATTTTACGATTGTGATTGCAAACATAAATTATTATATTAGTTTATTTGTGACCATTATTCTTCATACCAAAATTGGACAAAAGCAATATAGCGATTATCGGTAGGTTATAGGTAAAATCAATGAAGAAAAATCAAACATCTATTATATATTTGCTATTTAATATATTTGATTTTTTCTTCATTGATTTTTATAAGAATGACTAGCTTCTGCGCGCGACTTCTTCCGCTTGGGATAGTTACTTTGGGTAACGCTAACTTTAACCCGCGACTTCGTTTACGTAGAAGATGAAATGTTATTTTGAAAGTGCGATATCTCCCAAGATATTCATTGAAATCGAATGATGTCAAGAGCAATTTTGTTTTAAATGAAATACTTGTGATGAATAACGTATTTATTTGGATAAGGATTAATATCGTATTTATAAAAACACCTAAGCAAATAATGCATTATTTTAGAACAAATTTGGTTAGCATAAAAAAGGTTATAGTGAGCCAACCTTAACAGGTAGACATATGCTGTCGCGGACTTTCTTTTATAATTTTTAAATGGGAACAATTCTGTCATAGATGATTTTTGCGAAACTTTAACCGTTTACGCAGCGCACGCAGCGGAAGCTCTCAAAAGGAAAAAAATAGCCCCGATTTTGAAACATTCTTACCAAACAAAGACAGTCAAACCCGTAGAACATGTTTATTATTTAGGTGTCCGTAGCATATGAGTAGTACTCAAGGGAGAAAGGGTAAACGGGTACGCGTAAAAAAAACAAGAAATAAAGTGTAAAAAATAATTTATTTTCACAAATTATATATTATTTTTACCAGTTTGGTGCAACAGTAACTTTCGCACCGACGGTCCTGGGTTCGAATCCCGGCAGAGGCAGATGTTCGTATGATGAATACGAACATTTGTACCTGAGTCATGGGTGTTTATATATATTTATATGAATATTACATATCTATGTATCATATAAGTATAATAAAATATAATAAAAAGTAAGGGTAACGGATAGCCGTTACCCTAGTATTTATAACACAAGCCTTACAGTACTTACTCTGGGCTAGGCCAATTGGTGTGGATATAAAGAAAATATTTATTACCAGTTCCGAATAAAACTAAGACATAATTATAGACATGATGTGTCAATCTAGTACCTACATATGAATGGTATTGTCAACACAAGACATGTTTACAAGTTTTCTATGACAAATATGAAACAACATTTCAGTTTTATACATAAAGGCACACAAACATAACATCAAGAGGTGTCTCTTATTCAAAATGATTCACACGCACATGTTCACCATAAACTGGCTGCACAGACAGTTTTTTTATTCATAACTTGTAACTTGTTCATGAACATGAACCTTCCCACATGAAGGGTTTGCTCTTTTGTCAAACGATACCGCATAATCATAAAAAAATTGTCCATGCACCTTAACAGTTACGGTTACAAAATAGGTGCTGCATGGATTCCGTACTCCCTCTATAAGCCCTCTAATTACAAGTACAAGGTTGGAGTCAATCGGAAGCGATATAAGTGAGCTTTAGAGCTCAGCTTGGCTGTCACATAAGATGAATACCTAGTCCGATCATAAGTTCTGTAACAAATGAAAGTGCATTTTATTTACGGAGTAATATAATTACGAGTACAAGGTTGGAGTCAATCGGAGGTGATATAAGTGAGATCAAGAGCTCAGCTTGGCTATCACTTAAGGTGAATACCTAGTCCGGCCATAAGTTCTGTTACAAATGAAAGTGCATTTTTTTTACGGAGTAATATAATTACGAGTACAAGGTTGGAGTCAATCGGAGGTGATATAAGTGAGATAAAGAGCTTAGCTTGGCTATCACTTAAGGTGAATACCTAGTCCGGCCATAAGTTCTGTTACAAATGAAAGTGCATTTTTTTTACGGAGTAATATAATTACGAGTACAAGGTTAGAGTCAATCGGAGGTGATATAAGTGAGATCAAGAGCTCAGCTTGGCTGTCACTTAAGATAAATACCTAGTCCGGCCATAAGTTCTGTTACAAATGAAAGTACAATTTGTTTTATTTAGTAATGTAATGACAAGTACAAGGTTGGAGTAAATCGGAGGTGATATAAGTGAGATCAAGAGCTCAGCTTGTCTGTCACTTAAGGTGAATACCTAGTCCGGCCATAAGTTCTGTTACAAATGAAAGTACAATTTGTTTTATTAAGTAATGTAATGACAAGTACAAGGTTGGAGTCAATCGGAGGTGATATAAGTGAGATCAAGAGCTCAGCTTGGCTGTCACTTAAGGTGAATACCTCCGGCCAAAAGTTCTGTTACAAATGGAAGTGCAATTTTTAATGAAGTAATGTAATATTACTAAAACTTATATGTACATATTTATAAAAGTCTCAGCAAGAAAAAAATATTATATTCGAAATGGCTACCTTTGGCTTTTATACAGGCTTTAATCGGTCTGGCAACGAATCTATGGATTTACGCACTGTTTCCATGAGAAATTTTGCAACGGCTTGCTCCAGAGATTTTTTAAGAGACTCGATGTCACCGTGTCGTTTAGAGCAGGCCATCTTCTAAAACTGACCATAATTTGTAGTCTAAAGGGTTGCGGTCTGGGCTAGATGAGGGCCAGTCTCCAGCTATTATAAAGTAGAGAACGTTGGTTTCAAGTCAGGCTTGGGTAGATCGTGCCTTGTGACCAGGTGCAGAGTCCTGCTGGAAAGTCCACGGTATATTTTTAAAAAGTGTATTGCTGAGATGTTTCACAACACGATCCAAGATTGTCTCTTGATACACTTTGGCTGAAGTTTTCACTCCTTTTTTACAAAAATGTAGCTTTGTGATACCTTGATAAGACACTCCCCACCAAATCATCACTGATGCAGGATGATGATCACGTTGTACCTTTCCGATAACTTGAGCAGCTTCTTTAGAACTGTGAACGTGCATTTTATCATTTTGCTTATTGTAGTGCTCTTCAAACGTGAATATTTTTTCGTTGGTAAAGAGGATATTTCTGTGACTCTCACCTGCGCATTGTGACAAAAGGCATTTTGATCGATCCACTCTCTTTAGTTGTAAAGATTGATTTAGCGCATGTCCTGTATATCGAAGATAAGCACCGAGCTTCAGGTCTTGTTTTGTTATACCTAGTCCGGCCATAAGTTCTGTTACAAATGAAAATGGGTTTTTTTATAAGAAGTAATGTAATATTACTAAAACTTATATGTATATATTTATAATACGCGTCAGAGTCCTAGCGGGAATGTTCATTTCTCGTGATAAGATTTTTGCTTCCTAATGGGATTTTGATGAATTCTGGCTTTAACAGCATTAACAGCCTTTGTAGTTTTAACAGCACACGACCGCCCCGATCTTGGTCTTTGGCAGAGGAAGTTGTTGTTGCATCTGTTGATAGTACAATATACGCACGTACGGCTGATACCAAGCTTTTGAAGTGTCTGGAATGTAACCGACGGCTCTATACCCACTTTGTGCAAGGCGATCACTGCAATCCTATTTTCTTTAACACCCCATTTCATATTGTAATGTGAAAATGAACACGAAAAAATATGTAAAATGGCGCGAAATCGAAAGAAGTTTTGAAATAATAAACGCGTTCCAAATTCAAAATAAAAAGAAAAGGTTTTTTGTAACAGTAATTATAGCCAGACTAGTTATATGGTACAGCGAAATATAACATTATTCACGTCGTGCTGTTTTCCGGATGTGGAAATGTCTGCCTGGAAGTTCTTTGACTGAGTGCCAAGTAGTCCAACAGTCTTCGAAGCACATAGGCTCGTCCCACGACACGCACTTCAAATGTGTATACTTCCTTATACCATTCCGACGACAGATATAACAATACATGCGTTGTTCGTGCTTATAGTATTTCGGACAGTGCACGACATCCCTCCTGAGCCTCATGACTACGTCAACAACAGCTACATTTTCTTGTGGAGGGAGGTGGCTATGTTTCTCCACAAGAGAATTGGCAAGTTTTTCTCGAAACATACGATGCGTCAATTGTGCGATATCGCGCTTATATCGCATATACCGCTTCAATGACGATAGCAACAGAATCCAGGAATTGTGCACACTGACGTTCAGCAACCTTTTAAAAATTTTAATGTACCATTTCAGGCATCTTTTCCTTTCCATTAGATACATTGAGAGTTTTTTATCTTTTAGATCTACACCCCCCATTGTATTGTTACAACAATACAATCTTTTACAATTACGGGCTTTACCAACTCGCGTCCTGCTTTTCGTCCCACATAGGTTTCATTAACGTGGTAAGTCGAAATCATGTTCACCATTTTAGTATCTTTCCATGAAATACATGAAACATCACCAGAATGAAGAGCTATGATCGTGCCTTTGCGCGTGTTTTTCGGAGCCTTTGCGACTTCTTTCGGCACGTGCTTGCCATTGGTTCGCAATGTCCCAAGACAATCAAAACCTAAACTCTTGAGATACCGTGCCAACGCTGGACAATTATAAAAGTTATCCATCGTGACACAGTGCCCCCTCCGTTCGAGACCTCTCAATAAATCGAGTACCACTTGGGCACTCTTGCCTGCTAAATCAGCACTAGGAGCCACGATATCACCGCGTTCAGGATTCTTCCCAGTATAAATGTCGAACCTGTACATATAGCCCGTTCTAGACTCACAAAGCTCAAAGGATTTTATACCAAACCGCGCTGCCTTTGATCTTATCGCCTGAACCCAGGACAAGCGGCCCTTGAATAAGGTGAAAGACTCGTCGATAGCAATATCGGGATGTAAATTGTATAAAACTTCAAATTTTCTATTTAAATGTACGAGAACTGGCGCTACTTTACTCAACTTCGCAGAAAGCTGTACCCCTCCGATTGACGGCAAATCCTGACTATCATTATCCTGGAAATGAAGAAACTTGCTTAGTAATATGAAGCGGCTGTAAGACATAATCGACCTGAATTTGGGCATTTCAAGGTAGCTGTTGCTTTTCCAGAAATCACGTTGAGTAGTGCGTGGATCTATTCCCATAAATATAAAAATCGCAAAAAACACGTACATCTTGTCTAAATCGGTGGGAACCCACCAATGTAGGCGAGATGTAGGCTTTAGGGTTCCTGCTGCTATTTTGGCATCGATTACTTGCCGCGCATACCTATTTGTTTCCCTGACGATGTGCTCCATGAAGTCATTATCCCAGATATCAATAAAGGCTTCATAGGGCGTATCATAATCTTTGACAGCCCCTGGGGTAGGACCCGAAAAAGTTTCGGGTACACCCCCTAAGGTATCAAAATCTGTTTGCCAATGAAAGTCAGTGAAAATTTAGTTTTCTCAGCATTTAGATGAATTCCATATCATTGACTCCATGTCCAGTCTATTTACCATAGTCGAAGTCGCACAAATTAAGAGAAATGAAATGAAAGTTGTAGCAGCTAGTTTTCTGTCAGGAAGATTTGGCGCAAGGAACTCGTCAATTAATATTTTTTTATTTTCACTGACACAGTATTAGAATTTTTACTACTAATTCTGAAACTCTATTACAGAATTATTTTCTAATGAAACACAAAGTAGTAACCATGTCAACCTCATTTTTAAATATTCACCCTATAAGTAACTAATAATTATCCATTAATATTTTCTTACGAGGGTCAATCAGCTGAAGGTGGTGCGAACATTGCTAATCTGTTTTCAAGTTTTTTTTCAAGTCAATTAGTATACACACCTAGTTTTAAGGCGAATGCTTCCACTCTTGCGTCCATTAATATTGCTGATAAAGATATTAAATCGGTCATGAAGTCCATCGATACGGGGAAGGCTGCCCCCTTCCTGATGGTATACCACCTATATTCGTTAATCGTTCTTCTGATGCTCTAGTAAAACCTTTAGGAATTATTTTCAATAAATCCCTAAGCAGTGGTTGTTTCCCTGATTTATGGAAAATTTCAAAAATTGTACCCATACATAAATCTGGTGATAGGCGGTGCGTATCAAACTATAGACCTAAAAGCATTCTGAGTTGTTTTGCAAAACTTTTTGAGGGCTTGGTGTATAAATATATGTATGCACATTTCAATCAAGTCATTAGCCCCAAGCAACACGGATTTGTGAAATCTCGATACACTACTACTAATTTATTAAGTTATTCGCATTTTTTAAACACAGTTTTTGATCGAAAAGGACAGTTAGATGCAATTTACGCCGATTTTCCAAAAGCATTTGATCGTGTCGATCATGCTATACTTTGTATTAAATCTGAACATATAGGTTTACACGGCACTCTCCTGAGATGGCTACATTCATATTTGCAAAATCGTACTCAAATTGTTACAATTGGTGGTCACAAATCTGCTCCATTCGTAGCTGAATCTGGGGTTCCTCAAGGATCGAATCTGGGACCTCTGCTGTTTTTAATTTTTATTAATGATTTACTTGATTTGTTTAATTGTGAACGTCTAGCATTTGCTGACGATATAAAGCTATTTAAATGCATACAATCTATAGAGGACTGTGAATAACTTCAGTCAGATCTTAATACTCTTGTCAACTGGTGCGCTAATAATAACATGTTCTTAAACATAAATAAATGTCAAGTCATCAAATATACTAAGAAAATAAATGTTACAGTCTTTCCATACATTATCCTAAACGTACCATTAGAACATGTGAATATAGTGCGTGATCTGGGCGTTTGGTTGGACTCTAAACTTTCTTTTAGAAACCATTATGATTCTATCATCTTAAGAGCTAAAAGAACCTTAGGTTTTGTATATAGAGTCACTAAACCATTCCGCAAAACTCAAAGTTTAATTATTCTCTATACTGCTCTTGTTAGAAGTATTCTTGAGTATTGTTACGTTATATGGTCACCCTGTTATAATAATCATATAAACAGGCTTGATTCGATACAGAAACGTTTTGTCCGTAGCCTCAGTTTTAAACTAGGCATAGAAAAAACTCTGAAAACATATGAAGACAGACTATTACGATTTAATCTAGATTCCCTTCTTATGCGACGGCAACTTGGTGACTTCTCAACATTACATAAAATCCTCAATTCTACCCTTGATTCTGAAGTATTAAGCCATGTTTCATTGAGATTTTCACTTAAATCCAACCGCAGACAGCATCTTTTTTATATTCCTTTTACCCGAAACAATGTATCACACAATAGCCCATTAATACGAATGTGTAGAAAATTTAATGTTATATGTAAAGACCTTGACATATTCCATCAGAACTTGAAAACATTTTTAAACAGTGTCAAGTGTTCAGACAAGATTGGTTTGCTTGTTTCTGTTAAATAAAACAATAACATTATATCAAAAGTACCTAATTTGTTATACTAATATATTTGAATG
This sequence comes from Calamotropha paludella, assembly GCA_927399485.1. Classification (NCBI taxonomy): domain Eukaryota; kingdom Metazoa; phylum Arthropoda; class Insecta; order Lepidoptera; family Crambidae; genus Calamotropha; species Calamotropha paludella. The sequence continues at coordinate 5,841,253 of OV656822.1, forward strand.
TTGTGCTTGGTTGTTACTGAAGTACAAATTTAGCAATATATAACAAGTTTAAATAAGTAATTGAATGTTATGATTTGTATTTAGCTACCGTGCCAAATAAATAAATAAATAAATACTACTCACCGGTCTATCATAAAACTGTTAGCCTCGATTGCTGAAATTTCCAACTGCATAAATAGTAGTAATGGCAATTAATGCTATTTTTCATTAATTTCATTAGCATGCTAATTTTTATGTCTTAGCATGCTACGTGCTATTGCTATGCTATTTGCTTAAATCATTTTAAATTTGATTATGAATAGCTGTGATTTGTGAAATGCTAATGTTTCTTCATTACATATTATGATTAATTTTTATAATTTAGCATTTACCGGTCCACACCAAGTAAAAATATATTTTTTACATTCAATAAACTTCTCTTCATACTCTGTCTAGGCTTAGAACTGGCAGTGGAATTTAGAAATAAATAAATTCAACTGGCGTACTTAAAAGTTCATTTGATTTTATATACAATAGGTGACTCTTTTTTAGTCATGGCTTTTTAGTTCTTTTTCTGTTCGTTTTTTTGTTAGCTTTTTGTTTTTTTTTTGTGTTTGATTTTTAAGGCATAAGTTTCCTATTATCTCAGATGTTTAGATTGGAGTTTAAAAAACCAACTGCTTAGTTTTTCTAACTGATAATCTAGTCCTTCTTTCGGACAATGTGTATCCGATTTTGGAAAAAGGCGTTCGCTAGGTACTGATGTTGCGACAACGTTATAATTAGCCCGGAAGAGTTTGGCGAGATCGGGATATTTAAATTCACTGTAACGCCACCACTGACATGGTTTACATTTACTATCGGCAAAATCGTCTTGTAGGTAAGACTCCACCTCTTGATGTGCAAAATTAGAGTTGTCTTGTACAGGATTAGCTTTCCTTTCCTTGAAGATAAGGTTTCTTTTTCGCCAAATACCCACTTCGCCATCATCTATATTTGAAGTGTCGACAAGGTCACAAGCTGTGAATTGCTCTCATTAATTTCTCAACTTCCATTACTAAATTAATTTTTGTAGTTGTTGCTGCGTTTTCATCAATAAACATTGATAATTTATAACGGGGGTCTAAAATGGTACACATTGCTAAATTATCTTCGTATTTTATGCTTTGGAAGCTTGTATTTAACTGCGATTCAGTATTTTGAAATACATGTTTTACCCCGTCATAATGTTCTGGCTTTTTCTTCAGTTTCTCCAATACATCCATCAACCCGTTAATGACAGGAATTGCTTTCGAAGCGGAAACATATTTTTCGGCGCTCAGTTCCTTTGTGGCTTCATTAAATGGCTTCAACACTTTGAAAAGTTGTTTTAATGCAGTCACCTCTTCGCCGGTAATTATCGGCAAGTCTGTACCTAAGTTTGGCATCGTTGCCCTAATAGAGTCTTGAAGGACTACAAAGCGTTCAATCATAAATTAAATGAATTTTGTATAGTTAAATTCAGCTTATGTTCTTTACACCCACAGTGCTTCCACTCCAATATATTTACTGCCATTACTATATTTACGGCATTGTCCGTCACACATAAATTAATTTTGTTTTGTAAGTCCCACTCTTCACTTGCTTGTTTTAAAATCGAAGTCAGGTTTTGACTAGTGTAAGGCCCATTAATTTCACTGCATTTTATCACGACGGATTTGAACTGGAAGTCCTTATTTATAAAGTGAGCAGTGATGCCAATAAAAGCATCCATTTTGATGGACGTCCAACAGTCTGTTGTTAAGCATACTGTTTCAGCTTCCTGTAATTTTTTTTTGTTCCTCGATGCATCTATTGTATAAAAATGGAATATGTCGTTCCGATATAACCTTTCCCCCAGGTAAAATATAATAAGGGTTAAGCGCCTCGACAAATTCGACAAAATCGGGTTCTTCCACGATTAAAAATGGTTGATATGTTTTGGAAATTAACTTTAATAGCATGGCGTCTGTATGCTTCTTTTCATCCGTCCGAAATGGCCTTTTTATTCTAGCAAATGTAGAAATTTTTGACTAGGTCACAGTTTTACGGGTTTCTTGAGGAATAAGGACATCGCTCCTGTTTTCATTATGTGTAGATGTAGAAAGTTGTGGATCTAAAACTCGTTCGTTCGAGGGTGGTGGTAGAACGCATTCCAGGCGTAGTGGGACAGGCTGACTTTCTGCCATTAAGGAATTATAATATCCTACATGTTTAATTTTTAAATGAGTTTTCAAATTTGTTATGGAGGTGTTGTATGAAAATTCTTTACAGCATTGGTTACTTATTGCTCGCTTACCATCACCTTGCACTTGCTCTTGCAAAGTGGATGCTAGATAAGCCGTATTTGTACTTGGTTACTTAGGTACCTGCGTACCAACTGTCACGTAACTAAAAGTCTACTGATTTACACAAAGAAACACTGAAAAACAATTTAAAATAGAGAATAGGTATTTATACGTAAAAATCAAATGTAATAATATTTAATTTACTACAATCACACTATATTTACACTTTTTATTAAGTAATTTCCCTAACACAGTTAAAGGTCTAATCTTTTAAATTTAAAGTATTTGCAAAACAAAAATTTACAAAATATCAGTGTGATTGATATTTTGTAAATTTTTGTTTTCATCGATTTCAACGTAACTAAATTATTAACCTGACTGAACCTAAAACCTACGACCTAAGCATCAAGTGCCAAACATGAATAAACAATATCAACTTAAGAATAATGAACCCTAAACATAAGCATTTCACTTTATTTTTTAAGAAATTGCATTGGCGTTTTCTCTTCTCACTCACTCCTAAGCATTCGTGAACTGTCGGGTCGCGTCGAGTCATATTAATTAGCATCGAATGGCATTAGTATTAGCACGCAGCACGTACGGCAGTTAGTTAGCAGCGCAGTGCGAACCAAAGAGTATGTAATCACTACGTTTTATTGCGAACCAGCATGGGCTCGTATTTTTCGCATGATAGCAGCGCAGGACGCGAACGCAGACGATTGCTGGGATCGATGCTATAATTAGCAATAATTTATTTTAGCATCTAAGATTAATTTAATAATTGCTAATAGGCCTTTAGCAATTAATTATTATTGCGAATGCTCATTATTCCAATACTAATAAATAGTATTTGTATCGTCATCATACTGTATTACATCAGAGAATCTTCAGATGTCGAGGTTGATACAATGATTTTTCCTTGTGTTTTCTTATATTTAATTTGTTTCTTATTGACATTTAAAACATTGACAGTTTCCTCTTTCGCCGAAATAACACAATCGTCTTTACTTGATGATAGTTTTATCTTCTGTAGCAATTATTTGATGAATTTTCATTGTACCGGGACTGGTTGTCTCTGTCTTCGACAATGATTCATATGCGAAAAGTGCGTCAAGTATATTTCTCCGTATGCGACTCTCCTGTATAAAGTCCTTTTGATGGTTCCGCCAACGCCATCCGCAACCCTTATTCTATGTGATTCAAAGAAGGACCATGTCGTTTTAACAAATCCGTTACTTAGTTTTAATAATAATAATAATAATAACTTTATTGACTCATTTCTTTTCTTATAACTAGACATAACATGTTATGAGAAATTAATTATAAGAGTTTCACAATCGTCAGTCGGCCACCCCTCACCGAACTAGGAATAAACCTGTATCTCGGTTGATGAGTAGGAGACAGTCGAAAGTAAGTCTTCTATGCGATGAAAGAAACGATAAAAACTATGGTAACATTTACATGCAGTAATTCCCAAACTAGAGTAAATCTGTTACTTGGGAATTGGAGTCTTACAAAAAACATTTGGATACAAAGCAAGGCTTAAATTTTATAATTCTTATATAAGTACAGTACAAGTCTAATACAGCTGCCAGATTTGTAAGTGTGTGAAGGTGTGTGCGTGGAAAGTATAGTTGTGTTTGTGATTCTTGTGTATCAAGTGTATGTGTTCTATGTTGGTGAGTGTGTAAAATATTGCTTGTTTGTACAAATCTATTCAAATGTTGTTAGGCTATAATTTATATGTAAAACCACTGTATGATTATCACCAAATAAATGATCAAATTAGGGTAGCAGATCCTCCGTTTTATTATAGCTCATGGTTATTAACCATTGTTGAAGCTTGCTTTTGGCATTTCTTTTAAGAAGGGGATATATATTAAGTATCTTGTTAACCTTGTTGTAAATAATACAACTTAATACACCAAAATGCCGCTTGGCAAGGACAGTTCTGTGTCGGGAGGTTTGGCAGACGATATCTGATCTGCGTTTGCGGGGTTGCATTTTCTTGTTATAAGGTAGATGAGAATGTTTGCGTAAAATTGTAGACACAATGAAAAGCTGTCTAACAGTCAAAATTGAGGCATCGGCATAAAGTTGGGATGTGGGATATCGAAGAGGTTTTTAAGTCAAAACTTTCAGAACTGCCCTTTGTGCTCTCTCAAGGGGTAGCATAATAGATTTCCCAGCACCACCCCAAGCTGAAATGCAGTAGTTCAGAATAGACTGGCACAGAGCAAAATACACATGTTCCAAGGTTCTGGAGTCAGTAACTAAGTTTAAATTTTTAAAGATATATATCAATTTTCTAATTCTTGGTATTAAGGAATTAATATGTTGTTCCTATCTTAAGAACTGGTCAATGTAGATGCCCAAATATTTTACGGCAGCAGATCTTGTCATCAATTTACATTGACAATGAGAGACCTTTTGACATGCATGAGCCTTAATACGGACATCACTATCATGTGGAATTGTGGTAGCGTTTAAGGCGAAAGTGATAAAATTTGTTTTGTCTATATTTAGTGTCAGTAAGTTTGTATTTAGCCATTCGATAACAATAGATAAAGCTGATTCCGCTCGAAGACGTGTTTCCTCCCAGGTTGGCCCTTTAGCAACCAAAGCTGTATCGTCAGCGTAGGCGTATATATGACAATGAGGGATGTGGAGCTTACATAGGTCATTAACGTAAATGTTGAATAGAGTGGGACCAAGAATTGATCGTTGAGGGATACCGAAGGTAAGAACCTCGGTATCACTTACAAACCCATTGATTTTGACGGACTGGGTGCGATTTTGAAGATAGTTTTTAAAAAGGGAGAGTGGAAGTCCTCGTACACCAATTCGTTCTAGCTTGGTTAAAAGTAAGCAGGTGGAAACCGTGTCGAAGGCCTTAGAAAGGTCCAGAAAGATACCGATACATTTATCTTTGCTATCAACAGCTCGCACTATAGTGTCCAACAATGAATTCACAGCATCTTCTGTACTGACACCTCTTCTAAAGCCAAATTGGTTTTCAGCAATTTTATTAGTGGTGTTTAAGTAGCTTATGAGCCTGTTATTAAGAGCTTTTTCTAGAATTTTTGACATCGCAGTCAGAATAGATATTGGTCTGTAGTTCGTAACTTCATTTTTATCTCCAGACTTAAATATAGGGTGTACTATTGCTTTTTTAAATGCGTTAGGGAAAACTCCCGTAGAAAAAGCCAGGTGACATATGTGGGTTATTAGAGGTACAAAAACCTGACACGATGTCTGCACAATGCGGGCAGATATACCATCCCACCCCACGGCACAGTCACCCCTAAGTTCCGTTATCAATTGTTCTATTTCTTGTTCGTCGATATCCGAAAGTACCATAGAAGAACATGTGTGCTGCGACACTAGTGAATTCGATTTAGGCGGATATTTACTTAGGATTTCCTGGGCCAAAGTCTTTCCAACGTCTACGAAAAATTTATTGATTTTATTTACGGATAACTGCGAATTGTGATGGAGCTCAAGTAGTGGTTTTGCATCGAAAGTAGGAGTATTTAAATTTGATATAGTTTTAATGGCCTTCCAGGTGGATTTGGGATTGTTTTTTGAATTAAGCAACAATTGTTTGTGATAGTTTTGCTTAGTATTTTTTAACAATTTGTTAATGAAATTTCTATACCTCGTATATGTTATTTTAAGAGTAATGTTTTCTGGGTCACGTTTGAGTCGACTATGCATATGGTCGCGGTTACGAATGCATCGTAACAAGCCAGGGGTTATCCAGGGTTTAATATTTAAACTTTTTCGAGAAACCTCAACAGTATATGTCCATTTAGCTATTATACTCGAGATGGTTGATATTAGAAGATCAGTAGCTAAGTCAGCATCATTTGCGCGGAGGATTTCAGAGAAATTAGTATTATTGATATCGATGTGGATAGCGTCAAAATCTACTTTAGTTCGTAAGGACTTTAGAATGCGAGGTTTATTATTGAGATTTGCCAATAGTATAGTAGGTGAGTGATCAGTTACACAGGGGTCTAGGATCAGAGTAGTTGAACGTGCTTTGGATTTGAGAAAAATATGATCCAAGCAATTCACCTCTTGTGGGGAAAGTGTGCGCAGGTAGGAGTCCATGAGAAGCATGTAAATTTAAGTAATCGCCAGAGCGTGAGTCAGAAGATTCTGTTTTAATGTCAATGTTTATATCACCAAACAGCAAAGACTGTCCCAACCTCACAGACTAAACAGTCAGAGTCCATCATGCAGTCAAGTTCATACACCTTACAATGGAGCGTTTCCTTGGTAAACACGACAATCCCACTATTTTGACTTGTGCTATTAGAAGTTTGGAAGGCGTTATAGCCACATAAATTGGGCAAATAGGGTGCTTTGGATAACCAACATTCTGACAGTATTACAATGTCGTAGGGTATGGCTGTATTAGCAAGTAACATTGCTAGATGATCGAAATTACAATTTATACTGCGGATGTTCATATGAAATACAGCTAAGGTTTTGTTATCATGTACGTAGTATTGTGAGCACTGGTCTGGACGACAGCGAAGGGCCGTTGAAACGCTGAGTTCCTCTAGTTCTGAGGATAAGAGACTATAATTAACCAGGTTCATGGAATATCATTCTTTAAAATCAGTTGACGAAATATGTATAAACTAGAGGAATTTTCACAGCGTCGATACGTTTGAGTGGCTCCATACAAGTGTAACGTATTATTATTATGCACAATTTTAGACGAGGTATAGAATAGCAATTCATGGCATTAAGTGATTATATAGATGTAAAGTGTAAAGTGTGTTTGGACAAAAATGTAACGTAAAAGTGGGTCTGTGAGTGATAAGTGGAGTATTACACAAAAGAGGCAGCAGAACAAAACAAAAAACTTATATACTATTACAAAGACATTTTTATAATTTCTAACTAATAGTATAAGATCCCGATATAAAACGACCTTCACCGAGATGCTTATTTGATGAAACATATTTTATATTCAATTTAACATGTCAATAATTATATTGCATATGGGTTGCCTAATAAATTTCAGTCCAGGATATGATTAATTAATAATTAAAAAAAGATTTTTTTTTAAATATTTCATCGGTTTGACTATTAAACAAATTCCATACCAATCGAAAGTATGAAGCCCATAGAATATGCAAACGTTAGGTTGCCTATTCTTTTCCAGTCATAACTCTCGGGTTGCCAGGTACAAACAGGTAAATTGATAGTAGCATTTTGCACCGGTCTGATAATTTAATCAAATTTAAATGAAAATAAAGATTATTTCATTATGAATACGGTGGTATAGGGTTGCCTGCAAAAAATCAGTCCTGAATGACGGTTGTCGAATTTTGAAAAGTGAAATATTGCCGCGAGTGAATATGTGCGACTGAGAGGTCCCAACCAACCGTCCCATGCGATAGAAGAGGGGAGAGCACAGCAGCTGCTTAAAGTCCGCCATTTAAAAAAAGAGAGTGCGCATGCTATTTGATAGTGCAAATGACAAGGATAGCGATAGCCTTGTATATGCTGTGTATTATTTTGGAGTAGATTGTCGCTATAGTTACAATTGAATATACGTGCTTCTATTTGTTGTTGAAAAAAATGGCTAAAAAGTGTTTTCTGTGTGATTCTGATGATAATGTAATTGATTTTAATGATGAAACTTTTAATAACTGTGTATTAAAGTTAGCTTTTCGTAAAAGAAAAAACTTTAAATACAATAACATTGAGCTAAGCAGTGCGTCGATTGCATTTGTAGGTTATCATGCTACGTGTTACAAAAAAGTGACCGTTTTGAATAAAAAATATAATGAAGAATTCGATCATTTTTGTGCAGAATATACAGTAAGTACATAATAATTGAATCTTTAAAATTATCTTAGCTTATCTTATCTTAATTTTCATGATGAAATAATTTTCAGTAAAATTCAACTACGATTTTGTTTATTTTCGACGCATATTTTTTTTTTTATTAACTTAAAAAACAGTTGTTTATGAAATAAACTAGAAAATGATCTGATTTCCGTCTATTGTAACAATTTAATGGAGATATTTTTAATCAACTATTCAAATCAAAAAGTTTATAAATTTCATAGATCAAACATTTTTATTCAATCGCCAAAATCTGGTTTTTTAGGAACATACCAATGCATCCACTACTGAAGGAGCATCAAATCAGTTGAGTCCTAGTGTCGATTCCTATGCTACAGTTACTGACCATGAAAAGAGTAATGTTGAAGACCTGTCTGAAACTTCGGGGGATTTTGACAAGGTAATAAAATATTTTTGTGTTTTTTTTTAACTTTTTTAAAAACATAATATGAAAATTGATGAATTGAACTTTTATTTTCTATTGTATTTTTTTCATCAATTTTTACTTAAAAAATGATTTTAATTATTTCAGGAGCAGTCAACGTCAACAGCATCGACATCAAGCAAAGTTGGTTGTCTTTTTTGTGACCATAACCAAAAGAGATGTGGAAAGAAGCTGGTTAATCTAACTTTCTTATCGTTATCAGTGTCTGAAGTAAATGAAAACGAAAATCTAGAAGGACCTACCCGTAAGAGAAGGCGCTTCAATGAAATACCACGAGAAATTCGACCATATTATTCTAAACCTAAGGCAAGTATGCAGCTGATTACTGTAGATACGTTTACAAATACAGTTGAGTTATGCAAAGGTGCTACAGAAATTGCTATTGACAAGGATTTATTATGGATAATGTCGTTGTCAAGAATTGATTCTGTTCCCATGTGGTTGGGTTATAACTGTATGATATCAAGTGACCACAGTGAGAAGCAAAAGATTGAGTTTTTGCCTCCCATAAATTCTTCACCTACGTCTTATGCAATAGTCAATGAAATATTAAACATGGCTAAAGAAATTGCTGAAAAATGTCAGCAGCCAGAAATTATTGTGACGTATGATTTAGCGATAGCAAAGATGGCAATGCAAATTCAAGAACAAGAAAAACCGCTATACGATAATATTTTTGTTAACTTGGGAGCGTTCCACACAGAAATGGCATTTTTTAAAGCCGTCGGAAAATATATTGACGGCAGTGGATTAGTGGAAATACTGGTGCAAGCAGATGTATTAGCCGGCGGCTCCATGAACAGCTTTTTAGACAGCAAGCATTTCAATCGTTGCAAACGCTTACATCCGCTAACTGCTGCTGCGTTACAAATATTACATTTTGAACAGTACTTATCCACAACTAATGTCACACTTGAAGCGATGGATGAACTGCTGCAAACGCAAATACAGAATTCATCAAATCAGGCTGCGTATGACGTCAACGAAACAATCGAGTTTCCAGATTTATTGAGTCGGATTTTGAACGGTTACAAAGAATTCTGCAATCAGACTTTGATAGGAGAACATGGAAAAACTGCTCAATTTTATTACCAGTATTGTGAGTTTATTAATTTATTCCATCGGTTTTCCAGAAGTATCCGTACCAGTAACTTTGAACTATACATGGACTCAATTTTCAACATGTCTGATTTATTTTTTGCGTTAAACCAGCCAAATTATGCCAGATGGTCCTTGTTATATTTGGGCAATTTAATTAATTTGTATACTAATAATTCATCTTTGGTAGCTGAATTTCGTCGAGGCGCCTTTGGAATTAGACGAACTTCAGCAAATTTTGCTCGATCACCGGTTGACTTGACGCTAGAACAGACTATTAACGCTGATGCAAGCAATCAATTGGCTGATAATCTTGCAGCAGACTCAGTATCTGCACGTCAAAGATGGGCGCTCAGTCACAGCATGAGGACGAAGATATTAACATGTATCAAACACAATATCGGATTAACGAAAATAGATGATACTTCGCACTCATTGCAAAAAAGTAAAATTAAGAAAGACAAAAAAAATCTGAGTAGTATCATTGGAGCAATAAAATCTACAATGAATCCATTTGATGAAACTATTGACAAAGATATATTATTTAACCTTTCAACAGGTAAAGCAGCATCTGAAGAAGTTGCTAATTTTCTGCTTAACGTGAAAAAAGCAGGCTATCAACAAAAATTAAATTTTATCTCAGAATGCTCTTCAACTCCCACAAGATTCGATAAACCCATAAAACGAAACAAAATCAGCAATTTTGCTTCTCAATGTATGAATAAAGTTCTTAGTAGAAAAGACAGTAACAAGAAAGTATTATTGAAAATGGAACGAGATATATTTGGGCGACTTTTGGCAATTAGTCTGAACAAAAAAATTAATCTCGAATATTGCCTGACTTTTCCACTAGCACCATTGCCACCTGCTCTTTTTTCATGTACCGGAGGGATGTTAAAAACTCCAAAATCAACGTTAGCAAAGGTTTTGAAATCCAAAACTAAAATGCTTGAGCCAACACATATCAACGTTGAAATAATAGATGGTTTTTACTACTTGCACCTAATCGGATCTTCAATTGCTCAAACTTTTGATAAAATTGCCGAGTCAATACTTATAAAAATATGTTCAACAAACGCAACAGAAATACATTTAATTTTTGATCGCTACTTATCACCGTCAATCAAAGATTTTGAGCGTGAAAGCAGAAAAGAATTCGATATTCCGTACAAAATTTCGGGACCTCAACAGACTAGACCAAAAAATTTTCTTCAAAGCCTTAAAAATTATCGTTTTAAAGAGGCTTTGGTGCTATTTCTGGCCGATTATTGGGAGAACGACCATTTGGCAACAATAATCCAAAACAAAAAAATCTTTTTAACCGTCGACCATCAGTGCTACTCTTATCAAGTTCACGAAAATTCCGTCAAAAAAACTGAAGAAACCAATTATGAATGTCATCACGAAGAGGCAGATACGAGGATTATTTTTCATGCTTCGAAAGCAGAACCAGGCTCAAGAATTTTAATTAAGGCCTCTGATACTGACGTTTTGATTATTTTGTTAGGAAATATGCACAAACTTATTGAATCTGAATTTTGGCTTGCCACTTCAACAACAAAAAAGACTAATAATCACTCCGTTGATTGCATTAATTGCACTGATTTAGCGTTGAAGTTAGGGATCAAACTATGCCAAAGTCTTCCCGCCTTCCATGCGTTAACAGGTTGCGATTACACGGCTGCATTTTATAATAAAGGAAAAGTGAAACCTTTTGAACTATTTTCAAAAAATGAAAAATATCAAACAGTTTTTGCATCATTAACAGATGCTGCTGATATTTTCATTGATGAAAAAATGAAAATAGTTCAAGAATTTAGAGCTTGTATGTATGGTATTAAGAACTGCACTAATGTGGATGATGCGAGATATCGCATTATTATGAAAAATTACTCTGCTAAAGAAGACAGTGAGCAGTTTTTAAAAAAAAATAAAAGGCTTTGATTCTAACTCCATACCACCGTGCTGGATATCATTAACGCAAAAAATTTTACGAACTATTTTCGTAAATTCGATGTGGCTGAATGCAACAGATCCAATATGCATCAAACTTGAACCTAAGAGCTGCGGTTGGTTCTTAGATGAGTATTTAAAACCACGAGGATTCATTGGGGATCATACACCTTTAAGAATAGATGATATTGTCGAAAGAACCGAAACAGAAAGTGATGACGAAGAAGATGCAGATTTCGAAGATCTCAGTTTTATGTCCGATGACTCAGAAACTGAATAATTAAAAAAAATTATGTATTTATAATTTTGTTTAATAAACAGAGGTTTTTTTTAATTGTTTTTCATTTTTTCTTCGAATAAAAAAAAAAATCTAAATTACTATTATATATGTATTACTATAACCTTCTTATTTACTATTGATGTATTTATACTTTGATATCACATAAAATATATATACATAAATAATTAATTATTTAAAAATAAAATTAAAAAACTATTCTTCTATTTTAATAATAAAATACTCCAAAATAATACACAGCATATACAAGGCTATCGCTATCCTTGTCATTTGCACTATCAAATAGCATGCGCACTCTCTTTTTTTAAATGGCGGACTTTAAGCAGCTGCTGTGCTCTCCCCTCTTCTATCGCATGGGACGGTTGGTTGGGACCTCTCAGTCGCACATATTCACTCGCGGCAATATTTCACTTTTCAAAATTCGACAACCGTCATTCAGGACTGATTTTGACGTGACAACGTCTTAAATTAGGTTGCGGCTGGGAGTCACTTATGAAAAAGTGTAACGCTCGGTAACGTTACGATGAGTCACCGAACGAGAGAGAGGCCAGCCGAATGCCTTTTTGAACGCGCTAATCTCTGGAACTACTAGTCCGATTTGAATGATTCTTTCAGTGTTAGGTAGGCCATTTATCGAGGAAGGCTATAGGCTATAGGCTTTTTTTCAAAATTAGGGATCCGTAATAAAATTGCTATTTTGTAACACAAGGTGTAAAATCGAAAACCTATTTTTGCGTGCGCTGTAAAAACTATTGACAATAGAACAAAATGATGTACTACGGATTTGTAGATCCCATTAAGACCTACAATAAAGTCCGCGAGAACATATATCTAGCTATCATGGTTTAATCACAATAACCGATTTTGTTCAAAATAATTATTAAATCGTCTGAAGAAAAAAAAACTCCGTTAAATATGTATCGTTATATTAATCTTTATCAAAATTAAGCATTATGTTATCAAGAGTATTTATGTAGAAGTAATATACTTTTTGTTTCATCTCAATCGGATATTTCGTTTAAAAGTTATCACCTGTGTAAGATGTTAAGAGTTGGTACCTATTAATGAGTTATGGGCCATAGAGATTTTTATCAACATAAAATCCTGTAATTATCTTTTTCGAAATATATTTGTTGATGATTGTAAGTATAAGATCTTTGAAGAGTATAATAAATACATTTCTAAAATAACTCTGCTAAGGAAATCCACGCGCGTGTTATCAAACGGAAAAGAGGAAATATTATGGAGTGGACCGATCGTGTTGTCTATGCTATGACAGGTAACACGTTAGACCAAAGACAATGATGAAAAATATTGTACTAAAAAGTGTACATAGTTAAATCAATCAATAAATCAATTTAGTAAATCAATAAATAATCATTTAAATATTAATAATGATAATGAATATGATTAAGTAACATAATTAATACACTCCGAATTATTCCTAATTCTAACACGCGCTTAATGCAAGCAAGACAAGACGCATGCAAAAGTGTCGGGATCTCATTGTTATCTACACTAATATTATAAGGAAGAAAGATTTGTATTTTTGCATGTTTGAAATAAACTACTAAGCTGATTTTAAAAATTCTTTCACCATTGGAAAGCTTCATTCACGCTATGTATCATAGGCTATATTTAATGCTAGAAAAATTTAAAGAATTTTGTCCACCCGTGCGAAGCCGGGACGGGCCGCTAATCACCTATAAATTAATGATAGTGTGCTTTCCGTCATAACTTGCCCGCTACTCGATTAGTAATACTTCTGTTTATTGCGAAAATGAAAGATATCGATTAGTTATTTTAAGGAAATTATCATTCAAGATGCTTCTTTTATACAAATACTAATAAAAAAAATAATATTGGTGGCAATGTATCGTTCGTCATCTATCACTTATGCTGATAATTTACTAAATTACATCTCGGATCCATAAAGCAAAATTGAAATATCGTAAAAATGGGTTAACATTAACACCATACCTAGTGATACAGAGCAGTGCTTCGAACGTAAGAATAGGTTTCATTACCTAGTAACTCATAGTATTATGATGGGACATAGTATACCGACCAGAGAGAAAGCGTCACTCAATCACGTTATGATAAAATTAGACGTGAATCTGCTCATGTGTTTTTGACGTGACAACGTCTTATAAATTGGTTTGCCGGGTGACACTTCAAGAAACTGCGTTACGCTCCGCTCACGTTATGCGCTCACAATGAGAGCGAGTGAGAGGCACGCGTCCCTTCCACTCGGGCATGGTTAGCCCGCCTAAGAGCGAGAGAGACAGACATAAAAAGTGGAAGGGACGCGTGCCTATAAATTAATGTTTTAAATATAATTCTTTGTATAAATAAATGTTTTAAATTGTTACTATTATTTCATCCTTCTTCCTACTATACGAATGAATATTCACATTTAAATTATTTTACCACTCAAAGTCGTTGTCACGTAAAACTTTCGCCCGTATACCGACTTTACAGGCAACCAATTTTTTTGCAGGCAACCCTATACCACCGTGTTCATAATGAAATAATCTTTATTTTCATTTAAATTTGATTAAATTATCAGACCGGTGCAAAATGCTACTATCAATTTACCTGTTTGTACCTGGCAACCCGAGAGTTATGACTGGAAAAGAATAGGCAACCTAACGTTTGCATATTCTATGGGCTTCATACTTTCGATTGGTATGGAATTTGTTTAATAGTCAAACCGATGAAATATTTAAAAAAAAATCTTTTTTTAATTATTAATTAATCATATCCTGGACTGAAATTTATTAGGCAACCCATATGCAATATAATTATTGACATGTTAAATTGAATATAAAATATGTTTCATCAAATAAGCATCTCGGTGAAGGTCGTTTTATATCGGGATCTTAGACTATAACCAAACACTGACAACGTGCAATAATAATGGAAATATATAAAAAATAAAAAATTGAGTTACAGGACAGAACAGTCATTCTGATTTCATTGCACTGAGGGCTGCTTCGGAGTCGATCTTAATTGGCTTCGAAAGTTCATTTTTTTAACATTTATTTTGCCATTTACAGCCCAACAAAATTTGTAGTTATTCCTTTTTGAAAACTCGCGACATTGATAATACAATTTTCGTCCACTTCCAGGGATGAACTCCGAGATATATATCGGGGTGTTTTCACCATTAAGGCTGATTGACGACGTATTGAGCTTATTTTCCTTCAAGCGAGTTTCATTATATTTGCGCACTGCAGCTAGTAAGTTGTTTTTTTCCGTAACAGTAGTAAAATCGGAAATTATAGTTCTTTGTTTACCGGGCTTAGCCGGTAATCGATATGCATCCGGAATGTCCAATTTCTGTATATTTATGCCATCTACGGAACAAATTTTCGTTATATATGAGTAAATATCGTCGAAGGTCTCTTTTTCACTGTAGGGTTGTTCCGAATTTCAATAGTGGATGGACGAGAAGAAAGATTTATGTCATTGACTTTAGTTTGCAAGTCTTGAATATTTCTCACAAGGATCTGTCTTTCGTTCTCCAATTTGTCGATTCTCGTAGACATTTTATCCTGCCCATCCTTTATAGATTCCAAAGTTTTTTCAATCTCAGATTTTGTTTTTTAAATCTGAAGATTTTGTAATTTGATTTCATTTATATCTGTAGACATCTTATTAAATATGGCTAGTTGATTGCTTTGGAAAGCCTCCATCATATCTTTTCATCATAATTTAGTTAAGAAGAGCTGTGGAATAGTGACTCACTTTATAATTTGCCATGTACAGGTAGATGCCGTAGCCGGGTCGTAGACGTCACGGGAGGGGGTGGTCGCGTGGCTCGCACGTCGTAGACAAGAACCGTAGCCGCTTAACTTTATCGCTAATTTCGCAGTTAAGATTCAAGCGTCGATGGTCGAGTGGCAAAGTCACATTAGAACGATCAGACAGACAACAGATCGAATCCAGCCATCCAATGACAAAACACTCCGATCTCGGTTTTTGAGGTTGTTTTGACGGTTATTATTTATCTCACTCACGACAGTCCCAGTAGGAGGCAAAGTAATTAAAGCGCCTCAAGAGAGAGCAGGAATTGGAAACTTTGATAATCCACCAATAGCAAATTTTGTAATTGAATTTAGCTGCACTCAAGTAGTACACGTCCGCTCACAATGACAGCACAGAGGCGAGAGGATTGGAGGCCCTAAAGAAGAAAGTCGAACATCTTCTGTCTATATTATGTCGTAGGTCCGTCCGAAAAAATTAACACTATTTAGATCAGGGATTTTTCTTTTATAAACGCAATGACTGGTTCTAAGTGACCGCATATAGCTTGAAGGTCATGCTTTAATGATAGGGAAACACTACAAAATTATATATATTTTTGCTTTTTTATGTAGATAACACCAGTATGTAAGGTTATTACTTAATTGTCTTGTATGTTTTCTATTGCAAGTTTACAGTGTTGTTATTGGTGGGAAATGTTAAAGAAGTGATTTTAAAATTTTAATAATTCCTCTTGGAACTTAATAAACAGAATGTGCTTGTTTTATTTTCACGAGACAACTTCTGTTAGAAAACTATTCTATCTTTTAAGTTACAATAAATAAATGATAGTTACGTAGTTTGATCAAAATCGGTTTAGTCGTTTCAGAGTTTATTCCGAACATACATTCTGACATGAGATTTTTATATAATAAACTAGCGTCCAAAAGTTTACAAGCATACCTGTTTTTGAGCAAAATTTTAAATAAATGTTATCTTTATGGCTTTTTACTATTGTTTACACAACATTAAAAGGATTGTCAGCTCTCATTATACTAGTTTTAATAAGTTCCAATGAGAAAAGTAATTTATGACATAATCCTGCTGTTGCTTTCTTTTGTACTTTAACGTGTTGCTATCGGCGGTAGTATTTTTTGTTTTTAACTATTTTGGGTCCAATTTAGTCACACATGAGCTTTGCGGCACGCGCAAGGTGTGATATTAACATTATCAGTATATGAAACTTGTTGACTGCGACTTTTCCCATATTTTTTCTTCTGAAAATGGCAAAACTCAAGCAAATCACGCCTTACAGCGAAGTACTATTTGTACTCTGCGTAAGGAAGAATACAATGAACGGCACATCGCAGCAAGGCTTAGAATTTCTTGTAAAGGTGTTCACTACACTCTTGCTAGAAAACAAGAAACTGAAATAAACGAAGACAGTAAAAGATCAGGCAGGCCTAAAACCACAAGTTATCAAGAGGATAGCTTCATCAGAGTTCTGTCTAAACGGAATCGACGCTTAACAGCAACACGAATTACCGCAATTGTGAATAACATGCGAGAAACGCTCATCTCAGTAAAGGTGGCGGTTCGCGCCGCGACAGAGACTGTAGACCGAGATCACAGACCACGACAAGTGTCTCGGTCTCTTCTACATGCACTGTAAGGTCAAGACCGAGACCGGAGACCGCGACAAGTGTTTGTCTCTTAGCGGCCGCGTCAGTATCAGAGTCTGTAGATGAAGTCAGTTGTGTTTTATGTGTAATGATGTTAAACCAAACAGTACGGACAAAATCTTTTAGAGCTGCTACTAAAAACTTATTCATAAGTTTTAAAAAATCCTACCAAAAAGTGTCTAGCCAAACATTGAGTAAATGGATCAAAGATACGCTGTTAGAAAACGGTATTTACACCTCTGTGTTTTCGGCTCACTCGACATGACATGCATCTACCTCTAATGTTAAAAAATTGGGAGTCCATATTGATGTTATTAAAAACACGGCTGGTTGGATTGGAGGCTCTAAAGTATTTGCACAATTCTATAACAGATACATAACTAACAGCAATGATTCCCAGGAGTTTGCCGTAACCATACTTGATAATAATAATCTACAAATCACTAGTTATTTTGTAAAACAACTGAGTTGATTACTACTTCATCAATAATTCAAATACGAAGAAATCAATTCATACTTATTTTCTTTAGTCTCACATCACTTCATATCTGCCCTGTTTTGTTCTACAATAGTTCGTCTTAGCTCTCAAAATCTAGAAGTGTTACTCCAATCTCGAGAACGAAACATAGGAAGTAAAATTAATGATTAAACGAAATTACCTTAAGTGACGTTCTATCATAATTATACGAGTTGCTTCGTTCGAAGAGATTGATGATTGATTAATTTTGTAAACACAAAAAGTGCAGTGTTTAACCCAAAGGGTAAACATTAAATTTGTATGTTTTTGGCTGAAAATGAAAACAAAACTCATCACTTATATATACAAAGAAATATGCCGATAGATGCCATAAAATATTCTCTAGTTATCAGTTTAATTGTAGTTCTCAGATCTTCTAATTTAAAATGTTGAGTCTCTATAAATTTGTTAAGAGATTTTTAATTTAGAACGAATCTATATTTTCCGTTTCCCTTTTTTACGAGAAAATAAGAGGAAATATACTGTCCATCACAAGGTTCACAAGGTGATACAGCATCATTATACTGATGCTATCAACGACTTTTTCGTTGATAGCATCAGTATAATGATCTAACTCACACTGTGAGAAAGCAGGTTCTAATGGAACACAAGTTTGTTGCACTAATCGAGTAAATGGTATTTTATAACCGTGGATCCAAGAGAGAATAATCGGATCGTCGGTAATGCTGCACCATTGACTATAAAAAAACCTTAATCGTCCTGATTGACATACCGGGTTTATCGGCGGGGCCCTCCGAGAAGCTACTGTGAACGCGGTGCTGTCAGCGGCGGGGGTGGCGGCGATGCAACTCGGCTCCGCATCGGCAGACTGTGAGAAGCCGAAGCCTGGGGCGCAGGCACGGCAACTGTGCTCGGGGCGTTTCCCCGCTGACGACAGCCTGCTCTCGAGTTTAAATGCCGTTTTAGTTTTTTGCGATAGCCAAGTTGTTGAAGTGCCAGCTCTGATTTCAGAACCTGGCTTGTTTAAGGACTTAGCTACCTTTAGTGTATAGGCAAATTTTTCACCAAAAAGGTATTTATCTATTTGCGTATCGTTAAGATGTTCCTTAACATCTTTTTTAATAAAAGAACCAATGAAACCTCATCTAAGCGAAGAATCAGTGTGTTGCAGATCGTAAATTATGCGACCAGCATCGATAAGCATTTTAAAGATTTCAGGATTCTTCTGATTAAGCGAGAGCGACAGTTCCAACGCCTGAGCGATACTCTATAACGCCGCCGAGATTTGCTTTTGCTTATTTTGGATGGCAGTATCTTTTTTCTGAAGAGTCTCTGAAAGTGCAGCTTTTACTTCTAGGTTTAGGACCGGAGGATCAATGAGTTTACAATTTTCAGGTGTCAGATATTCTTCTAGAAGTTATTTTCGGGCCTCTTTTGGTGGCACCAAATACAGCGATATGTTCCCATCTATTTGCTATTTCATTCTGAAGTTTAGGGCCACACTTTTTATCTTAGCTAGGAGCTTCACTGAGAAGGGTCAAGATCTCCTCATCAAGGATTACCTCACTAGGTGGTTGTTTGTCGTCCTTGGTAATTGCAGACGAATCTTGAGGAATATATATATATCTCTAAATCTCAACAATAAAAAAACAAAGCAGAGGTTCGGAGGTAACAGCTGGTATTATATAGAATCGAGCAGTTAACAGTTTTTTTAACTTAGTAATCTGTGTTCAGGCAATATTACAATGACGTTGTGACAAAAATTGCGACACAGAACGAACAAAGAATACAAGTTAATTATAAATCTACTGTTGTAAACTACAAATCATTGAAATTCCAAAACTAAATAACAATAAATTTCATCATACCTATAACTACTGGAGTATAAACCGGCTAAATTCAAGTGACAGTACACAACAAACAAAGTTTTGGTTACCTATTACCTAACTTTACGTTGAAGCGTTTTTGATGCTGTATTTGGGTATTGAGAAGTGAAAGCAAGGAGTTCGGCATTGGAGAAAATCTTCCGACGAGTACTGTCCGGTAGTAAAATGACAACTAGTGCTCTCAGTTGACCAGCAATTTTTCACTCCGAAGTGGTAGCGTGCCGCTACAAAGAGATCTTGCCTTGCCTTGGTTAGGAATTCAGTGAGGGTCTCTTTACTGCCCTTAAGGGATGTCTTCTTATTCCATACCAGGCGACGGTGCTGCATAGAAGTGAAGGGAATCAGTATGGGCCTAGAAGATTCCTTTTTTTTAATACCCAATCTATGACATGACTCCATCACATCGGGGGTCATATTAGCCAACTGCATTTGGCCAGTTATAGTTAATAATGCTTTCTTCAGCACATCCTCATCCTTATCTTCTTTAATGCCGTGCAACAGAAGGACTTTTCTGCGGGAGTGAGTGTCTAATCGGTCTAAACTCAGGAAAAGAAGTTCGACTTGTGACTTGAGTAAACTAAGAGTTCTCCATACAAAGCACTTGAATGAAAAAAACTCGGCAGCTATAGCCTTAACTATATTACCAGAGTCCTTGGCTCCCGGCTGCTGTAGATTCTTCTCGAATTCAGACATCCTGTCATTGAACATTAAAGATAGTTCCTTTAGACTTCTAAAAAGCTGTTCTGCAGTACAGTGCAGTAATGATCTCCATTTGATTTTCGGCGTAAGTATTCGATTTATTTTCATGGGCTTAGGAAGTTTATATAGAGACCAATAACCTGTGCTGAGAAGTGAGAGCCTCACCTGGTATGACCTTGAAGTCTCTGTAATTTCCTAAATTTTTACGTCCTGGTAGAACATAATCGATCTGAGTGGTGCGTCCTCCGCTTTTATAAGTGATTAGGTGGGAGTCTCTCTTCTTGAAGAAGGTGTTAATGATGGCCAGTCAGAGTTGGACGCGAAATCCAATATGGCACATTCATCGTGGTTTCGCGTGCCATAGTGTTGTTGCCATAAGTTTGTATGTGTGCCGCTTCACCTGATGATGTAGCTAATGATGACATTGTAGAAATAAAGTGCCCTAGTAAAGCAAAATCTATGGATAAATATTTAAAAAATGATGTTATATCTGAAAAATTTAAAGCCCAGGTGCAAATACAAATGTATGCCGCTAGAGATATTTTTGTGTTGCTGATAGCAAATTTGAAAAATGAGACGGTTGAAATTCATTTAGTCACTTATGATGCTGACTATTTCAATAGGTTAATAAAAAAGCTTTTTGATTACTGGAAATCAAATATTTATCCTATTTTATTAAGAAACACTAGTGTGTGACAATGTATATAGGAATGTATTTTGTGTAAATAAGAAAATAATACCAAATATAAATATATCGTAAGTCATTTGTTTTGTTATTATTTTAATTATTAAAATGCATAGATGCATTATCTAATACACTGGGCGTCAAAAATAAGTAGTACAGTTTTAAAATTGCAATTACTCTCTAACTGTAGAAGTTAGAGTTTTGAAATAAAAATCAATTTATAGTAAATTTAACAAAGTTTTCTAAAAATTATATTTTATTTAGCATTAGTAAAGTTTTTCACTTACAATTAAGAAAAAACTAAAAAGTTATCCATTGTGAAGGAACTGTCAAGAGCTAAATTTTTACGTTTTGGGCCTTGTTCGTACTTTAGTAACTTGTGTTGCCGCCTTGGGCTCTGATGACAGCTTGGAGCCGGTTTGGCATGCTGAACACTAAGTTTCGGAGGCGGTGTTGGGGAATATTCTTCCATCCTTCTATCAGGGCCTGTTTTAGAGCCCTGGTGGTGACGGGGGGTGGTCTGCGCCTTCTGACTAGCCTCCTAAGCTCATCCCAGGCGTGTTCAATCGGGTTAAGATCAGGGCTTCTTGATGGCCAAGCCATCAAGCTGATGCCAACCTCCTGAATGTACTCTTGTACGAGGTGAGCGGTGTGTGGCCGGGCGTTATTATGCATTAGTATCGCTCCATCACCCATATTTACTAAATATGGCATACTCGTTAAGGATCTCTGAAGCATATCTTTCACCAGTCAGAGTACCATTTTCTATGACCACTAGCTCTGTGCGACCCTCTGAAGAGATGCCAGCCCATACGTGTACAGAGCCCCCGCCGTATTGGACTCTTTCCGAGATGCAACCTTGAATGTATCGCTCACCAGGTCGCCTGTATACTCTTCGCCTTCCATCGGAAGTGAATAAAGAGTATCGAGACTAATCTGTGAACAAAACCCTTTTCCATTCATCTTCGCCCCACTGTACGTGTTGACGGACGTAGCGTAGTCTTGCTACTCGATGCCCTGTCTCAAGTTTGGCGCCATTAGCTGGCCTGTGGGACTTCAGGTTGGCTTCAGCAAGTCTTCTTCTCACTGTACTCTCACTAATGTAGTCTCTTCGAGTTTGAAGAAGCTGTTGCTGGACTTCAACAGCATTAAGGTGACGATTTCTTAACACTGTAGAGACAATAACGCGGTCTTCTCGGGTACTAGTGCACCTGGGTCTGCCATTACCTGGTCTCCTTAGATGGTTTCCAGTCTCTTCGTATCTTCGCTTAACTTGCTGGATCGTTCTTAGTGTTACACCCACCGTTCTTGCAGTACGACGCATACTGATGCCTACTTCGAGAAAAGTTATGATTCTTGCACATTCTGCAGGTGAAAGAGGCATGATTAGTAAAGTTTACTCGCTGTAGACACCTTTGCTTTTGAATTGCAATTGATTTATCAGCAATAAATGTGAAAACAATAAAAATCAAAAGTAAGACAACAGTTTAAAAATAGAGTGTTTTTGTTTATTATGTAGTTATGCATCCCCTGCCCCTGAGGAGTGTGGTGGTGAATAACTAGAAAGCTGCAAGTTCAGCACATCCTTCTAGACTAAACAATTTTGTTAATAGCGGATAAGTAACTCATAACCACATTCGGTACGCGCATCCAACTCTGGGCGTACGTCTCTGTATTTAGAATAAGTTATTATAATTAAAATTAGTTTAAATCAGTAAAATCAATTCTTTTTAAAAAGATATTAACCGCTCCTCGAAACTTGACTGGCGCAGCCGGTAGGATTCGCTTATAGTGGCTGTAGTGCGGAAAGACGGCGCGTTCCCGTGCGAATCCTTCGAACCAAATAAATAAGTCTAATAAATCGAGAAAGTGATCCAGATGGGTGTCCTGGCTGGCTGGTGAGTAGAACTTTTCACCTTCCGTTCCTTGTAATCCATCCTTTTGTTGCATCTAGGATAAGACTTTTCCTATTTCAAAACGTAATCTGATTTTGCTAATTAGTATAATAAATAAGTAATTAAATAAATATTATAACAAGAAAGTTATACTGTTAAAATAGCAGTTTTTACATTCAGTCATATTTGAATAAGACTATATACCTTAATATAACACAATTGATTTTTCTTATTAAAATTCAATTATTAAAATAAATATACCTACCTATATAATATACTTTATAGGAGGTTCTTAAGTAAAGAAAACGTAAATATTTAATTACGTGTGAACTACTATATAGAAATTATACTTGTTTAAATATATAGAGATTTTTATAGAGTCCAATAAATAAGTTTGAAATAAAAATAGGTAACATTATATGAATATATAAATAGCTATAACATTTTTAGAAAATTGTGTCGCATATAATACTGTGTTCTAATATTATATTTTTAAGGTTTATTTGATTTCTTTTTATTTTTGTGTGTTAATTTTAAGCGTTTTATTGTAAAATGGCGGAGATCAATTTAATTCCGGGCGAATTACTAAAAATTATTCCATTATACAATGGCGACAAGTGTCATATAATTGATAAATTTAGAGGTAATGAAGTGCAGAATAGTTATATAATGCAAATAATAACGAGCCGTCTCGTAGACAAAGCAGCGGCCCTTATCAGCGAGCGCGCAGACATCGAGACATGGGGCGAGTTCAAGGACTTGTTAATTCAGCATTTTGGTGACCCACGCAGTGAGGAATGTATCGCCATAGAGTTAGAAAGTTTAAAAATAAAATCGAGCGAAACTTTTTTAGATTTTTGTAACCGCGTACAATCGGTACGTTCTAGTTTAATATCGAAAGTAAACTTAGTACAGGATGAAAATATGCGTACAAATAAAATTACCATATATAATAAAATGTCACTTAACGTATTTCTATATAATTTGCCGGAAAATATGGTGAGAATTGTGAGACTTAAAGCTCCAGAGTCGCTTGAGTCAGCCCTCAGCATAGTGTTAGAGGAAGTAAATTTCTTAGAACAATATAATTTGAAAAATAAAAATAATAATCAGTTTGTGAATAAACCTCAGAATGCATTTAAATTTCCAACGGCTAACTTTACAAATGGTCAATTTAGATTTCCCGCGAATTCTCATCCACAAAACAATTTTAAATTTGGTATTTCACAGAGTAGGCAAATGAAGGTAACAGCTCCTTATGCTGGTCATCCCCAACAGCAATATTATCGACCTCAACATTACCCCTCGCAATTTGGCTATAGGCCCCACCAGCAGGTGGGCCAGCGACCACCACAATTCGGTTATAGACCTTTAGGTTTACAACCTCAACCACCAATGCGTCCTTATCAATTTGGACAGCAACAGCAGCAGCAGAGCGTACCTAACAGGCCTTATAACACAGACGTCTCAATGCGCACAGCACCTCCAATTAGGCAAGGTTTTCGTGTAAACGAGACCGACTTATATAATAGTGAGGAATACGAAACACAATATGTAGAACCAGAAAACTATTTCTATCCCGACAATTATGAGGCAGAATATCATAACGACCCTGACAAATATTTTGAATACCCTTCTTCTATGCAAGTTAACTATGATTATAACTATAACTATCCATTACCATCAACTTCTTCCGTTCAAACAGACGATTGCGCACAATCTCTTAAAGTAAAAGATGCTCAGCCTCCATCACAAAACGAAAATTTTTACCTAGAAGCCTCCACAAAGATAAGGAAATAATAGAATTAAATTGCGATATTAAGTTAAAGCTACCTTACATATATATACCTGAAATAGACTCTAAACTTATGATAGACACTGGTAGCACCCGTTCCTTTATCAGCTCACGTAAAGCACAAGAGTACTTTGTACCATATATGTTTCACGAACCTTTCGAAGTAATAAGCACACATGCTAGTTCCTCGCACGATAAAGTAGTTAAGATTCCTCTAATGCCGACATTTAATAATGACGATTACCACAAATTTTATGTTTATGACGTAGATTCACGGTATGATGGTTTAGTAGGAAACGATTTATTAAAACAGTTAGACGCCATTATTGATTTAAAGAATAAAGTGTTAATAACTAAATCTACAAACATACCTATCATCCACAATTCACCTAATTACGTAATAAAATTACCCGCTAGATCGGAAACAAGAGTTAAATTACCTACCAATTTATATAAAGGGGAAGCTATATTAAATTTGAAAGAGCTTTTACCAGGCATTCGTATGCCAGATGCACTTGTTAGTTGCAATAGTGGTTATGCCACTACTGTTATACAGAATACCCTAGACCAAGACATGGACTTGACTGTGACTGGTTCCTTTGACACTACAGAATATAATGCAGATGACTTAGAAATTAACCTTATCCATGACCGGACAGATAGAGATATTGACTTATTACTGACAGAAAACTTGTCTAAAATACGCCTTGACCACATGAATATAGAAGAGAAACAAGCAATTTTAAAACTGTGCACAGAATACAAAGATATATTTTACTGTGACCAACTGCCTCTAACGTTTACAAACCAAGTAAAACATTTCATTAGAACTAAAAACGAAGACCCTATATATACTAAACCCTACAGACAACCCCCAGCTCAAGCTGAGGAAATTAAGAAACAGGTTTCTAAACTTTTACAAGACAATGTCATACAAGAATCCTTCTCTCCTTGGAGTTCCCCAGTACACCTTGTACCTAAGAAAACAGATGCTTCAGGCGAAACCAAGTATAGAATGGTTATAGACTATAGACGACTAAATGAAATCACAGTTGACGATAAATACCCACTACCTAATATTACTGACTTATTTGACAAACTAGGTAAGAGCAAATACTTCACTACAATAGACCTGGCAAGTGGCTATCATCAAATTGAACTTAACGATACAGACAGACAGAAAACTGCCTTTAGTACGCAGTTCGGACATTATGAATTCTTTAGAATGCCGTTCGGACTTAAGACAGCTCCAGCGACATTTCAAAGAACTATGGACAATATACTAAGAGGCTTACAAGGCATTCACTGCCTTGTATACTTAGATGACATAATTATCTTCTCTAGTAGCCTTCAGGAACATTTACAGAAGTTGCGAAACGTATTT
Organism: Calamotropha paludella; assembly: GCA_927399485.1. Classification (NCBI taxonomy): domain Eukaryota; kingdom Metazoa; phylum Arthropoda; class Insecta; order Lepidoptera; family Crambidae; genus Calamotropha; species Calamotropha paludella. The sequence goes on from OV656822.1 coordinate 5,867,454, forward strand.
AACCGACTGAGACAAACTAATTTGAAAGTTCAACTGGATAAGACTGAATTTCTTAGGAAAGAGATTCTTTACTTAGGGCACACGATAACAAAGGACGGACTCCGACCGAATGATGACAAAATAGCAGCTGTTCTTAATTATCCTCTCCCCAAGACTACGACAGAGATAAAAAGTTTCCTCGGACTCATTGGTTATTATCGTAGATTCATTAAAGACTTTGCACGAGTAACTAAACCACTTACAGCTTCTTTAAAGAAAAAGAGTAAAATAAATTAGACCAAAATTATATTGACTCATTCGAAAAATGTAAAGAACTCCTGACTAGTGCCCCACTCCTCCAGTACCCTGATCCTAGCAAACCATATATATTAACGACAGATGCATCAGCATCAGCTTTAGGTGCCGTCTTATCACAAGGTCCTATTGGACAAGACAAACCTATAGCCTATGCGAGCAGAACACTAAGTGACACTGAGTCCCGTTACAGCACCATAGAAAGAGAATTACTGGCTATCATCTGGGCTGTAAAATATTTTAGGCCATATCTCTATGGAAACAAATTTCATATATACACAGACCATAGACCCTTAGCTTGGTTGTATTCTTTGAAAGAGCCCAACAGTAAATTGACTCGTTGGAGACTACGACTACAGGAATACGACTTTGAAATTATATATAAAAACGGCAAACAAAACACAAACGCCGATGCACTTTCAAGAATAAAACTAAACGCATTAGACTCTGACGACGACGATGACGGTGACGTATCCATGAAAGTAAATATTGACAGTAAAGACCAAGAACTCAAAAATTTCATGAAAGAATTAGATAATAAAATAGAGGAATTAGCTAAAAATACTGACATAATAACGATCTCTGACTCATCCACAACTATATCCTTAGACTCGGACAATAACGAACTAAAGTACCCTATTCCTTCTGTAAACTCTAGCTCTACTGAAACTGCTCATTCGGGTCAAGAGTTAGAATCATATGGCATCCCTATACTTCACGAAGCAATAGATACCAAACCCAACCAAATTATAGTCTACCAATGGTTCAAGAATGAAATGCAAGTGCAAGACTTATCCCCAGATAAGCAGAAAGTGCTAGAAGTGTTCTTGCCAATCGATAATGAAGAAATAATTAAAACCTTCCTTAAAGAGTACATTAAACCAAAAACCAAATATTTCATTTATTTTGAGAATGTTAGCCACAGAAGAGATTTTTCTAAGGTAGTGATAGAGTTATTTAAAAAGGGAACAGTAGAATTTTTAGAATGTACTGAAAGAGTAGTTTATATAGAAGATGAAGGGGAACAAAGAGCAATAACTTTGAAATATCATACAGGATCTACATGCCATCGCGGTATAAAAGAAACTATGCTTAGGATACGTAGAAATTACTTTTGGAATAATATGATAAATATGGTAGCTGCAGTTATAAATGGATGCGAAGCTTGTAGAAAGATGAAGTATGAAAGGAAACCTTTAAAACCGTTCTTACAGCTAACTCAAACACAATGTGCCCCCTTTCAAGAAATATTTATAGATCTATTTAGCATCGAAGGAAAATACCATCTTACAATAGTAGATGCATTCAGTAAACTTGGTCAAGCATTTGAAATATCCAATCGTTCAACCCCAGAAGTCGTAAGAGCTTTAATTAAATATTTTTCGCTTTACGGTATACCTAGAAAAGTTTCATGTGACCCCGGTACCGAATTTAACAACGAATTAATGAGAGAGCTTATGGATATGTATAAAATTAATTTTCATATTACCACGCCGAATAATCCCAACTCTACAGGTATAGTAGAAAGGTTTCATTCATTGAAATTTACCGATTAGCTAAATATGAACAGAAATGTACAGACGCCGCTACAATCATGACATATTCGATACTAGCTTACAACCATACTATCCATTCCACTACCGGACTTACTCCTTTTGAAGTAGTTTTTGGGCATACTGATGCCAGCAAAGGTTTTGATATTGACTTCGAAAAAGCATACGTACAGCAACTCACAAAAGACCATGCAAAGCGCGTAAAATACCTTTATCAACATATTTCTAAGAACATGATAGAGAGCAAAGAGAAAGCAAAAGACAAGAGAGGTAGCGAAAGCGAACCACCATTAGAAATAGGTGACATAGTTTATTCTAAGGATATTAATTTAAGAAAATGTAAAGATAAAGCTAGGTATAAGAAAGCTATAGTTATAGGAAAACCAGAAAGAAATGTAGTTCCGGTTAGAATAGGCACAAGGGAAACCAAAGTACCAATTAAAAACATAAAGCGTCCTCCACAGGTGGTGCTTAACCCTGATCCTATACAAGGAGAGCCTGGGCCTTCAACTTCGAGACATTAATCAGAACCCTGGTCTCTTACCAGTTAAACTTGGACAAGCTTACAAACAAGAGGATAAATGGACAGTTATTAAGGTGCTAGACTTAAGTGCAACGCAAGAGTACTTGTTTAATAACATTTTAAAATATAAAGAATTTGAAAAATTAGTTGATGTACTTAAACCATATATCTATGAATTCCAGAATATTAGAGTACAGACACATAACATGCGTGATATCACTATAGAAAAATTAAGGCAATTAGTTCCTTCCCTTAGAGTAAGAAGAGGTCTTATAAATCCTCTCGGATCATTATTAAAAATAGTTACAGGTAACCTAGATCACGAAGACGCACTAAGATATGATAGATTGATCTCCCAAGTTAAAAATGGTCAAATTAACAACGAAAAAAGGTAAATAATTGTCACTAAAATGTTAGATAATATGGTAAATAATACCGAGATTTTATATAATAACACTGTAATCCTAGATGAACGTATCAAACGCATAGAAAGAATAGTAACTAATATAGCCACGAAATAAAACAACTCTATATACGCTAAATATATACTAAGTATGTTCAATTTATTCATGAATAATTTCTATACTCTTTATATATCACTCAGTGAAGTTGAAACTGCATTAGCACTAAGTAAGGTCTCGATATGACATCAGTCAATCATAAACTCTACTGAACTTCTAGTTATATTAGAATCAATAGAAAAACATAATAAGTTAACATACCCTGTTAGTTTGAATAATTTAGTAAAAATAGAAAGGTCTATGTCAGTGAAAGCATATGTAAAGGAAAATCAGATTACATTTATTATGGAAATACCATTAACAGATAATAACGTTTATAATTACTATAAAATATATTCCGTTCCTATTTATAATCCATTGTCAAACCTTACCTCGGTAATCATCCCACGTTATCCTTACCTTCTGGTAAGGATAAAGTCCAGATAGTTTGGAACCCGGCACTTGTATTCTAGCAGATAGAGGGTTCAAACACATCGAATTCTATTTAAAACAAAGAAACTTTTCTTTGGTGAGGCCTCCAAGTGTGAGTAGCGGTTCCAAACTAACAAAATCTGAAGTAAGGCTAACTAAACAAATAGCTAGCCTTAGAATTCACATAGAGAGAGTGATACGCAGAATTCGAGAGTTTGCCATATTAAAACCCCATTCAGTTGTTAACTCCAATTTAATTTCTATTCTTGATGAGTGTATTGTAACAGCTTGTGCTCTGATAAATATACAAGATTCCCTAATTAAATAATTAATTTGTAATTATGTTTATTTTATAGTTTTCATCTACAAATATTTTCATCAAGTATTTTCTTAATATTGTAGTCATAATTTTGGCAATGTTTGCTAATGTTAGTATTTTTTTTAACAACAGTATGGGAGCACCTGTATACCTACATATGTATATTGTAAACTATTCAAATTTTATCTATTAATGAACACTACTGATACTTTGTAAATGAATGAGTACTTGTTGTAGTTTTAACTAACATTTAGGTATTTTAAGAGTAAAATAAAAGACTTGCTTATTATTCAAAGTATTTTTTTATTATATTTGTACAGTTTCATATAAAATGGGAAAAATATTTCTTTTCCAAAATGAAATAACACTGTGGAGCAGTTTTGACACATATATTTGATCATATGCAATCTCTATAATATTCACTTTATTGTCCTTTTCGAAACCACTACTTGCGACACAGAAATAACTTTTATTCACATTTGCACAATACATTTGTACTTGCACTTGAGCATAGTATTGTTTAGTGAGTTTAGTCTTTAATATATTTAGTTTCAGTTTTTATGGTACTTGGGCACTTAATTTCTATTGTAGTATTTTTTCACAAATGCCATCTGGCGAACCTGCAATCATAGGATTCTCTTCAGAAATAAATAATCCGCATTTTTCAATTTTTTCCCCCAATTTTTTCTCCACACTTTTTCGCACACTGTCTTCCAACATTCTGCCTCGCTTTATTGCAGTAGTTTCGATGGTTCTTCCTCCAAGAATGGTGGCAACCAAAGAACCATCAGTAGTTTTGCAACTACTGACTTCAAAGCATTTTGAAGCCGTGATTCTCCCATAACGTAACTCATACCATAATCCACTCTTATGTTGGTTTCTGGTTTCTTTCTCAACATTTTTGATATTTATATCATTAAAAACTTTAGCTATTTGCTTTAAGAAATCATCACATTCATTGGTGTTGTTACTACACATCAGGTAATGCAGTGACAGTGTATTAGTTTTTTTGCAAACATAATCATTTTCATGCTTTAAATATTGACAGGAAGTATTTTTTCTTTTTTTACATTCAATTAAAAAATCTTCTACTACACTGTCACCTATACTAGTTTCAGCACTTTTTACCTTCTTTTTCGTCATTTCTTTTGTGGTCATAATCTTTATTGAAGAGCCAACCTTTGATAGTGTTGATTTTTTCCAATAACATTGAACTGAAGTGCATGATGGCTCTTCACTTCTACGATGACACCACATTAAAAATGCTACAGCATGCTTACATCCACCAGTAGACGCAGGACAATCACGGCATGTCACCTGTAGCACATCATCTTCTTGCTCATCTACAATGAGAGTTACAGAATATGGTTTGGAATGAACTTTATGTTCCGGACATATTGTACACTTTATAGTATATATAGTTTGGGTCCTTTGTAGTTGCACGTATCCGATAGCATCGTCGCCGTACGATTCTCTTGCAGATCTGTGGATAATGAAGTCTTAATAAAAACATTTGAAAAACAAAACATAACCTATAACTTTCCGATATTTTTCTACAAATTAGCTGTTATTTCATTAAAAACAACATAATAAAGGTAATACTTACAAAGATGTTTTCACATTCCGGAATTCGGCAGAACAGAAATCTGTATTACGTGCAAAGAACTTTGCAACCATCATCGTGTCGATTTTTGGTAAGTTCGTACTATCTGCTTTTACGAAACCGGCTTCCATTTCGTGTTTTTAATAGTATTTAGCTTCTTTTAATTTAGTATTTATCAACTGAATAATTTTGACGAAGAGCACTGACGAATCGAAAATATAAAGTTTACGACTGGGTTGACAGGTGACAGCAAATTATTATTGCCAATATGACGTCACAGCATGGCGGCTCGTCTTTTAGTCACGTGATATACAGATTAAAAATATCAATTTTTAATTTTAATATTATAAATCAATCATGTAAATTTATGACTCAAAATCAGTTTAACTATGTTTATTTTTACATAGAGTTCATTTTGTACCGATTTTTATATTTTTTCATTAACCACCGAGAGTACCCTATTGTACATAGCCAACAGGGTCATCACCGTAGGATTCTCTAAAAAATCTGAAAAGAAAAACGGCCAGAAAGAAAGAAAGCCAGAAAATTTTGAAGGGAATTAATATACATAACCTAAATATTCTGTGAAACCTCGACGCAAATTAATATAAAAAATATCATTATAAATAAATAATTTACATTGTACGGCTTCCTCCATAGTTTCGTCCCAACGACTATCATTTTCTAACAGTTGCCGAGCTTCACATGCTTATCTGTATGTTTGACATTCCTGGCCATTGACAATTTTAAGTTCTGTAAAGCTAGTTAGATCTCTAACATGATGCAATAACATAAGCAGACAAAAGCATTCGAAATTTGTAACATGTACGGTATAGACGCGACCAAGAGCATCCGATGCTAAAGCATCGGATGCTTAATGCTAGGGTTAAAACCCTAGGTTGATTTTCAACAGGTGGACATTGAATATGAAGATGCCACTCTCTTTTTGAGGTGTTCCATGTATAATAACGGGGTACCTCAGAGTATAATAATGTCCTTGCAAAATTATCATTCTGACAAAGGTGGAAAAAGGCATTTAGTGTGGTCTCAGGAGGAGGAGAGAGAAAAACACGCTGTCCGTTTTCTAAGTGTACTGCAAGGTGGGTAACAGTGGGATATCTTTCATGTAATGGAAAGCCAAGCAGCCGCCATGCTGCTTCATTGCTACTGACATATCTTCCTGCCTGATAAGTTTGTATTTCATCTAGGGCCTGTACAACACCTTCATTACGCAGATTGAAGATCGCCTGATCGCTTTCTGTATTGATATACTTGCAAATATATTTAATCGCACGTACAGAATTGCAGGCTTCAACGTTAATGTGGGCGTTAAATAATTTACATAAAATCGGGCACAACCCAGCTATTATCAAAACTCTTGATTTCCCCACTGCGAGTCCGAATGTTAACTTGTTTACCACCACCAGCAGGCGCCCTTCGTCTATATAACGGGTATCACTTAGTCTATATCGTCGCTGCAACTTTAAGAAAAGAAAGACTTGAAAAAAAGTTTTTCTTCACATTTTTTTCAAACTAACTCCAATAAATATGTTGGAGTTAGAGTCTTCACATTTCAGTAGACACTTTTTATCGATTATCTCGTAAACATGAATTTTACACATAGGAGGTCTTAAAGTCGCAACGACGATATAACCCTTATCACTGTGAACTGTTTCTCTGATCAGTTCTCGAGGATACTTCTTTGTACACTTGCCATTTTGCATGCAAGGTGATGCTAGATTGCAAGCTCCACAAGGACCGTGAATCATGTTTTTGATAACTTTTGATTTTTATCTTCTTCTGGATCTGGAATTTTATCTTTGTTGTCGATTTGATTAGGAAGTAGATTCTGTTTTAGTTTGTGTCTTAAATTAATTTATGCACATGTGGTAGACCTATAGATGGGTAATGGGTTATTACCCATTCCACCCATTTGGGTTATATCTGGGTGATTTGGGTTTTAACCCGGTTTTAACCCATTATCACCCATTTAGTGGGTGAAAATGAACAGTGTAAATATTAGTATGTTACACAACATAAAATGAAAATCCTAATACAAATCAAGTCATTTATTTCATATTTACAAAATTATATGAGTAAACATACAAATTAAAATCTTGGTAGTTTAATAATCTTAATCACTTGAATTGAATCAGATAGCTGTTCACAATCTACAAATTCTAAATTATTCATGTTTGATGTTGACGGTTCGGGACTGACACTATGTAATGGCATGGTACTTTCCGATATTTCATGTAGTAGTGATGAATCACAATCCTCAGAAATGTGTTACTCTTAATTAACAAATTCCAGTTATAAGTAATAAATGTCAGTTTAGCTGCCCTTTCTGTAGTGAGCCTGTTTCTTTTTTTGCCGTGGACATTGCTATGAGCACTAAAAGAATGCTCTACAGCAGTATAAGTGCAAGGTGTGGTTAAATTCGGACCGCGACTTTGCTTAATGCAATGGAACCACAAATACCCTTCCACCATGTTTTTGCACTTACATCGCTTATATTTGCCCACAGAAAACTTCGACTCCAAAAACCTTCTTTTGCCCGATAACTCGCTAAGTTGGTCATAACATTTATTCCCATACTTTCGCCTACTTTATGTATGTATTCCATGGCGTCAACTTCCTGATCTTCGTCAAGTTCACTTCCTTGAACTGTAGGGTCTAATAAATACGCCGCAAAGTGGATGGTTTTTAAACACATTTTAATTCTCTTGTCAACATTGCTTATTAGTTGTTCTTTTTTATCATTTTCTACTATAGTTAAATCTGGTAAAATAAACAGCAATGTTCAACGTTTTTTCAGTACGGCGGTTTAAAGTTGTGCACTTTTCCGGAATGAAGTTGTTTTGCGTATAAAAAATATGTTATTTAAAGACCTTAAACTGTTTATATGTAGCTGAATGTATAAGTATTTATAAGAAATTGTAAAAACTATGGTTTTGTGTATTTTACTAGGAAAATAATGTCATTAAAAAAAAGTTCATGACTTATTTCAGTTTATGTAAAAATTATTAAATCTGTTTTTAAATACTTTGTGGCATAAAACGAAATAAATCGTTGTTTTTTTAAATGGACTACAGTTAATATAATAGGTGTGGGATTTATTTCATTTTATGTTTAAAGAAATTAAGGTAATCTGACGTAATTCCCAAATGTTTCGTTTTTTTTTAATTATGACATAAACGATTGTGGCTGTTAATAATAATAAAACACAATATTAACTTTAACTTTGTAATGGCAAATTATTTATTTATGAAAATATGCTTTAGCAAAAATAGTATAATCATAGAAAAATACCAATATTGATAATCACTAAATGCCCGCCTTCCACTCAATGGAACAGGCTCCGCAATGGACTCCATTTAATGGAGGCATTTTATGCTGTTTGGCGCTGCGAGCCAAAACTACTCTGCATTAACAGAAGTTAATGTTGAATTTTAGTATCTCGGTATGTCTAATTCTTGATTAACATCTAAATCTTTTAGCTAAACAAAATAGTTGTAGTAGTAGTGGTAATCATAAACTTAACATAATTAGGAACTCAACATCAGACTTTTAATTGTTATCATTGAAGTAATCTCTTTTAGCTTATGTAGGTAACTTCTTGTACATTAATTAATAAAATAATAACTTTAACAAAAGTAAAATTCTTACTCGAAAAACTTTGATATAAAACAAAAATTAAACACTTCTTTCTTAAAACGACTGCAACGATAATGTTTTTTTTTACTACATAAAAGGTACTTTCAATTGCAATTAAACGTCCATTACAAAAAATAACATAACTAATGAGATCAATAATAATTATAATACTTATCACAATGAATTAATCAATAATCCCATTATAATAGTTCGCATAATAAGCCGGAATTAATTCCTTAGAAATAAGCTCCCTTAAATCTTTTTTTTTATTTATACTTATTTCTTGCCTCTGTGTATAAGCCTTTTTAAGAGTTATATCAGTAATAACTTTCATCTTTTTTCTTTTATTTCTAACATTTATTTCACAAAAACTTTCATTCTTGTAAGAATTTTTACATAAGAAACTGAATGGTTTTTCCTTTGACATCATCAATACTTTTATGTCATTCCAGTTAACTGTTCGGCCTTCCGTATCGGTATTAAAGTTGTATCCCCATTCTTGTTGTAACATTTTGATATCCATGAAAGAATCAAACGTTAATTCGTGTATATTAGTGGTGGTTTGCTTTTCTTGGCATTTTTAATTAGTGCTATGTATTGATCAGGACTGTATATTGGTCCTGATTTTAGATTCCTTTTTACTTCCTTTTCTGTCAAACTATGCACGCTATCTGCTTCATTTTGGGTATGTCCTCTTATTAAGAATTTGTGTGTTATGCTATTTATATTCAACATTTGCACAGCAAACAAATATAATGACGCAATATATTTATTTTTAATTAGTCCGCAACAGTTGTCTGAGTAGAATATAACATTTTTTGCTTCTGGGCTTTCTTTACATATCATTTCAAGATAATTCGAAATACAGCTCCCTATTTCAATTGCTCCACGTTTAGCTTCTGATTCAGTCCAAAAATAACAGTGAACATTGTCGTATGCCGTTTTTGAACCAATTTTTGTCATTTCTAGCTGATAGAGAGAGATTTCAGAGATTATAGCTGTTTAATTTAGATTTATAATAAAATGCCGAAGTATCACCTCTTGGACATTGCAATACTGCTTCTAGATCATAAATTACAACTTTATCATTTTTGGTTATTTTCGTTCGGTCATCCTGCTTTTCTGTTCTGCTCAAAGCCTTTTCTTCTATATGCTCATTATATTTTTGTTCCAGCTCTTGTTTCTGTCTTTCATTAGAGTTACAGTACGATAAGCATAAGTCGCATTGGTCTTTTTTAGGTTGAAAAAACACTATATTGAATTCGTTGTTAAATGTATTATAATATGCCATGTAATTTCATTTGTCTCTGTTATTCAGCTCTTGTTGTAATATAAAATCGTTATACAAATCTTTTAAAGATTTACTGCCATTAATGTATTCTCTTGAAGTAGCAGCTCTCAGATAGTGTGATTCTATTCTTGGTATATACTGGATATGTTTTCTTATATCATTTAATTATTCCGTGTTTAATTTTCCATGATTACCATGCTTTCCCCGCAGGTCTTCAAGCTGGAAACCACCGTCACTTATTTTGGTTTGTATAGTATATATCATTCGGTCCGAAATGTCTAATGTGCTTTTGAAAAAGGTTTTACAGACTCTTATTTTCTTTGTATTAACAGTGATGTAGTAGGCTTTATTCGGACGTCTAGGTTTTTCGGAATTTGTATATTTATATTTTGGTGTGATGTCGACCATTCAATTGTTCTTTCAAAATTCAAAAAGTTCTTTGTTTAATTAGGTCTCCCAATTCCCAGAACTCTTTGAATATGTCGTATCGCTCACTATCACTTATATTTTCCGTGCATTTCAACTTACATTTATTAGTACATGGAACTTTAAGACAGCGGCCTGGGACGTTTTTACGACTACAAGACAAGGATACGTAGGCTTCTCCGGTGTTTCTCAGTTTTTTTACTTGGTTTTGTTTCCACTTTGCAGGATTTCGTGTTCGCTTTCGGCCTTTTCTACATGTTTTGCTTTTTGTTTTAGAAGTTTCAGAATCTGAAGAATTACTATTACTATCTGAATCACTCGAGTCGGAGTTAAATGATTCGAATAAATAGTTTTTCTTTTTTCTACGGTTATCCGGCAAGTTTTCATACCTAAACGTAGGTTCGTCGTCACTTAAATCTACGCTACTTTCGTCAGTGAAATTAGGTGAAGGAATTTCCGCAGTGACACTGCTGGACATTTTTTGATCTAAATCCTGACTGTTAGATTCAATCCCTCCGGTTTCCATGAACTGAGATGAACTTTCTTGACCGAAATGGGTAATATTATCAATTTCACTTGAATTTGTTTCTATCAGGTTAACACCTTTTCCAGCGTTATCCTTTGCATTTTGGCTAGATATTATTGATGAATCAGAACTGTCAGAATCTGATGACGAACTACAGGTGTTAGAAGAGCTTGAAGATGATGAGCTTGACGATGATGAGATTGATGATTTCTCCAAGATTTTTTTACTATTTTTATTCACATCAGATTTAGTCAACGGGTTATTTAGATAATTAGTATCACCTTCAGTTAAATCGCTACTATCATAGTCCGGTACAAGGTTCTGTTTTAAATTGTTAACAACTTGTGTTTTAATATCATAACAATTATCACTGAGCGCTTCGTTTTTACGGGAAGTTATTAATCGGGAATCACATTGTAGTTGAAAATCATTGCTTGTATTATCTGAAACAATCTCATCACAACTTTTCATTGACTCATCTAATCTGTCACTGTTTTGATATGTATGATATATATTTATTTGGAGAATCGTTTTCGTCAGTAATTATTGTCGTATTACTTTTATGTAAGTTGTCAGAATCGACTTCAGTACTTAATTGAGTACCCAAACTACGTTGTTCACCGGTAACATTATCGTTTTGGTTTGTAGAAGGTGAAGATATTAACGCCAATATTCGATGTGCTCTGTTAGACGCCATCCTAAAAAAACAATTACACTATTAACTATTAAGACGCTGACAACAGCTAAATCCTATATTTTAAACAGTTTCTTTAAAAAACCCCGATTGATTCGGCAAAGAAAATAAAATATATGTTAATATTAATTATATTACTTAAAACCTAGTCGTTTCGAAAACACGATTAGATAAAGTTCGCTAGATAGAAAAAAAACACGAAGTTAGGTCTAAAATGGTTTTAACACAGTTCTAAGTCTTTATATTTCTTTAAGTTAGGTATCTATAATTAATAACACAATAAGACCACCCATATACGAAAAACCTTGACGTTTTAGATTTTACGTTAATTGTGTTTTTTATTAATAATCCACCAATTTTCTATATTTGCGGCCGTAACATCGGCTTACAGCCATATTACTTCTCGTTCTCTCGGGCGCGAAAGGACAGAGACGTTGCCATACGAAGTGTCTCAAGGCCGTTGGCTGTTGTCAGCCTCTTAAGATAATTCAAATATTGATTAAGTGTACATAATTACGTAATAAGTAAGTTAAAGTCTTTTTTTAAATAGGGTAATGATTAAAAATATGCCGCTTGTATTAGAAGTTGTTTAAATCTTATAACGCAATATACACCATTGATAATGTTTACGGACCCATTTTTCTACAATTAACTGCAATAAACCAGATTGTGACAAAAATACAGTTTATATTTAAAAATTAAACAGACTTAATCGAGAATATATCAAACAACTGTCAGGATTGTTAAAAAATAAACTGCACTAAAACTGAAAGCGTTTTTAATTTTATTTGATCTCTGCAATCGTTTTTGTGATAAGGTGAAATAAGTCGGAATCATGTCAATTTACAACACACATAAATAAGAGAACGAGACTCACCTGATAATCAAATACAGCACTATTATGTTTTAATCACAACGAAAACTCCGGTTACCTTCATCGCTGCCGGGACAAGACTAAATCATGCCATTTACTGGTGTCGTCCTGTCCGCACGCAGTTGAGAAAAAGAGAAAGGTGATCTTTTATCTCTTTCGTTTTCATTCGAATCATGCGGCGGTTGAAGCGTACGTATTCGTTTCGTTTAGTTATTACGGTTTACGATTGAACCTAAAAACTACTAAATTTTGAGTTATTTCTTTGATTGAATAAGGGTGTGATATCACCTTCTTATATTTCACAAATAGTCAAAGAGTCAATCTTTAAAATTGCAATATTTCGACTGCTTTCGAAGTTTTAATTCAAATTGATCAATTGACTCCTTCTTGTTGTGAATAATATTTCAAAATTTTTGCCTTTCGTACGCCGTGTTTATTTCAGGCTCATATTTGTTTAATCGAAAAACGCATTTCTCATAGCCATCTTTTCCTTCCGAGGGTTCTTCTTTTAGACTTTCGTAAATTTCGTGTACCTCTGGCCTCGCCCGATGCAGTAGGCGCAAAATTTTTTGTTTGTCATCAAATCCAACCTAACCACTAATATAGTATTTAAAATTTCTCAACCAGCTTTTTCACCTTTTGAGGATTCATGAGAAAAAGAAAAAGTCAGGATCCATCTTCAATGTGTTTTCAATTTTACTACGCGTTACTTACGCGTCACTCCACAAAGTGCTTTACCACATAGCGTGACTCCGTTGACACTCGTCGCCATAAATTGTAGGGTTTCTTGCTTCAATAAAACACAACTTGTAAACACGAATTTAATCAACTTGCTTCTATAATAATTGTCGATACAAAACTGTACTTGCATTACTACTCAAGAACGCCATTCGCCTAGACTATAAACTAGTGTTAGCAACTAAACTGGAATACCTAATTGTTACCATTTTATTGTTTAAAATTATATATTAGCTGTTCGGTTTAATTAAATTGTTTAAGATTAATCCATTAAAAGTTTTTAAACGATGACTCTCGTACGGCCGCCATCTTGTTGTTTACGTCTGCCTTGAGAATATAAAAATGCCGCAACAGCCGTGCGAGCGTCATTCGTTGTGTGAACGTCGCCTTGAGCACATCGTGAAGGGTATGTAACTCTTTGTATATAAATATTCTGGTGAGCATGGTAAGTCTTACTTAGTTGATGTTAAAGATTTAAAGTTATTTACATGATAAGATATTGTATTGGAATTATAAGTTAAATTTAGAATGCAGGTTTTAATTATCCCGAATAAATCCATTAAATTACATAATTCATTATTTTTACTTCACATCCTAGCTTGTCTGTGTGTAGGGTCGTTAACACTAGTATTCTATAGTACTAGTATCTTCAGATTTTTTTTCAATAGGGGCAAATGTCAAATTGAAAGTAATCAACCGGCTCATAAAAAATGCATCCTTGATGTCGGGCATTTCTGGTAAAATAATAATCTTTTGCAAGTCCATTGACATAAAGGAGATTGCCCAAAAATGATCTCACCTCAAAAGCTTTTGTGCCCTAACAAAATAAAATTCATAAAAATAGTTTTTATTTTTCAAATTGAACTGTATTATTAAAACTATTTTTCCAACCCATGGAATAAAGACAGTTTTAATAAGTACGTTATTGCGTTCACATTGTCCATAGATCAAACTTGCTAAAAATGTTGCCAGGTAATTATCTAGAGCACCGCAATAAAATTCGATAATTAAGTTTGATACCTTTTGCTATATTTCATCTACAACGGTTCCAAATTATATCACAGTAACACATAATCCACTATGGTTTTGTCCCAACTCAGTTTTTAAAAAACAAAAACGATGTCATGTCAAGCGATGGCTGTATCATGCGTCATGCTCGTGAACGGGTGCTACCTTGGGAAATGGGTCTGCTCTAACCTTCAGTATTCAGTATTGACTAATACTAAACATAAATCTTGTTGTTTTCTTAAAATTAATCGTTTATTCCCTGTATGTTATTGCAATGTTCAGAGATACTTACTTTAAGTAAGTACAGATACTTGTTGACTTTGTTGTAATCAACGAAACAACGAAATAATGATATCATAACACTATTAGTATTGTCATAACAAAATAATTTTGTTTTTTTTTTTTTTTTGTGGATTGTATATGGTGACGACGTATTATATTGTAAATGTCGTTACTTCTGTTAAAGCTGACGAGTTTCTTGCGCCCATTCTTCTTGTCAGTTAAAAGACGTCCTGAATGGGTGGTAGGAAAAAATGTTGGACGATTCAAAACTACTTATTTTTAAGTGCATTTGAATAAAGTTATTTTCATTTTTATTATTAAATATTTTCTTAAAACAAAAAAACATCTATAACCGAATGAAAAAGTTACACTGGCAACATCAAATATAGCCTAAACGGAAATAGATTTATGACATTGGGGCTGGCGGGAAATTTCAAGGCGGGAGGATTAATTTTAAAGTTCTTGGAAATTTTCAATTAATTTTAAATACATTTCTAAGTGAAATCTCAAGTAAATCTTGAAAAAGAGCGTAGATAGTGGTGGTACAGCAATTAAAAAAAGAAAAGCACAGTCACCTATTCGAGAAATATCAGATGAAGATGAGGAGAATATGTTTGCTCCGTACTTTAAACAAAATCATATTCGAAGTTATCCTGATAATGCACCCGGTACTGTCTTTCCAGTTTATATAGAAAGTAGCAATGAATCTGTGAAATTTGGTAACAAAGATCCGATTTACCTCAATAATATTTTCAGCAGATATAATAAAGGAGTAAAAGAAATTAAACTAGTAAATGCTTTGCGTTATGCCATCTTATTTGACAATCCAAAAAATGCGAACTCTCTTCTGGCAAATACATCTTTTTTGTCATCTCACGAATTGAAGGCCTTTATTCCAGCGTCAACTTCAGAATGTATAGGAGTTATTAGATTTATTCCAAACGATTTAAGCTGTAAACATCTGTTTGATAAGTTGATATCCACACAAGAAATATTATCTGTTCGCAGATTTACAAAGAAGACTCCGGAAGGTTAGTTGGCTTGAAGACAGTTTCCATAACGTTTTCTGGTAATGTACTTCCATCTCATATTAATTATGGTCTTTGTATTTAGCCTGTACAAGCATATATATAACCAGTTATACAATGTTACAAATGTATGGCTTTTGGACACACAACAAAATATTGTAAACATGATATTGTTTGCTCAATATGTTCACAATCACATCACTATAAAGATTGCACTAGTAAAGACAAGCCTCACTGCAATAATTGCAAGGGAGAGCATATTGCTGTTTCCAAATACTGTCCTATTAAACAACAGAAGATTAATGAAAATAAGTCAAAAATTGTAAATCGACAAACTCTTGGTTCCTTTTTTCCAAGTATAAATGCGACCTTTGCTAAAGTAACTAGCTCTCCAATGCAATCAAAGTATATGAAAAAAACAATTAATAAAACTGACACAAAGTATATGAAAAAAACAATAAATAAAGCTTGTTAGTGATGTTATTAATAATGATAAAATTTTAAAAGCTATAATTGATACCTTGTTGAGTTTATGTAGTAAAGATAATAACATGCCAGTAAATTCGTCTACCATTAAAGAAATTTTTATAAAAAATATAGCTTGTAATAATGGATAGCAGTTGTGTAAAAATTGTTCAACATAATATTCAAAGTTTAAAACCTAAAATGCCACTGTTTAATCACTTTTTAGAAACAGAAAATGTAGATATTTGTTTATTAAATGAAACTTGGCTTAAGTCCACAGATGAAATAAATGTTAGAGGTTATAATGTATTCCGTAAAGATTATATAAGTGGTTATGGTGGAGTTGCCATACTTTGTAAAAAAACAATAATTAGTTCAGCTATTTACACTCATAGTACTGATAAAATTCAAACATTAGCAATAACTATTAAAACAGGAAATGGATTGATTACGATTTTAAATGTCTATTGTCCACCTCGATGTGGTCGTTTTCCAATCAATATGTTAAAACAAATTATAGCATCTTTGCCATCTCCTATTTTAGTAATGGGAGATTTCAATGCACATCATACAGCGTTTGGTTGTACATCAAATAAGCCTCGTGGTATTCAATTATATGAAATGATAGATGAAATCAATATGTTTCTATTAAATAATGGTAATACAACTACTCTAAATCGTCCAAACCAATGTGCCTCTGCCATTGATATTGCTTTCTGTTCTCCTGTTTTAGCCTCGTCTGTGAATTGGTCAGTATATTCAGAGGATACACTCAGTAGTTACCATTTTCCTACAATTGCATGCATAGATATAAGTCTTGATATTTTTCAGTACGAACAGCAATATGAAAAATTTCTGTATAAAAAAGCTGAGTGGTCAAATTATTATAGAGAATCTGAACATTATTTTGATAGTATTTTATCGGAACCCGACCCTCTTGTTGCTTATGACAAATTTGGTGACTATTTATATGAGTTAAGAGATGAATGTATACCACTGCATAAAAATAAAATGCCAAATCGTAAATCTCATAAGCCCGTCCCATGGTGGAATGACAATTGTGCGAATGCTGTAAATGAAAGTAAATTAGCATTATTTACATACAGGAAGTATCCCACTATTGAAAATTATTTATTATATAAAAAATTAGATGCACAAAAAAAACGAATAGTGAAAAAAAAAATCTGGTTGGGAAAAATTATGCTCGGGTTTTGACAGGAAAACACCGATTAGTCGTATATGGAAATTTATTAAAAATTTTAATAGAAAGAAATCTTCATCTGTAAGTAAAGAAAATTGCTTTATAGATGATTTTCTGAGCAAATTGACTTCGAGTGAATCTTCTGAAAATACTGATGATCTTAGTTCTGTTTTTGAAGATAATGAACTTAATATACATTTGAATCAACCATTCTCTGTACATGAATTTAATTTCTCTTTGAATAATAGGAAAGATACTACAACAGGTCTTGATAATTTGCCATATATCTTGATTAAGAAACTTCATACATCTGCTAAATTTATTTTGTTAAATATACACTCGAGAGCAATGAATCCGGGTCACTTAAAGAATCCTAAAAATCTCGGAAACTAAAAATGCTAGGTTAATGCAATAAATTGTATTTAATAGACAATGTAATACTCCTTAAATGAAGGTATTAAAACTTCTTAGTTATTGTAAAGTTATATCATAAAAAAATCAAATTTGAAAAAGGGCCACTTTCGAAGATGGAACTACGAAATTACAGCATTTGGTTTTGCTTTTGTTTGTAATCTGTCATTTATGTGGGTACATAAACCATGTTGATAGTGCTCTATATTCATTATTCAAGCTGAAATTATGTCGCTTACGCCTGAAGAATGCACCAGAATACTTACAATGCTGGAAACCGGCCGGAGTCAGTGCGATACAGCCAGGACTGTCGGTGTGTCGCTGTCAACAGTACAAAGAGTTCTCCGACGTTACGAAGAAACTGGTTCTAACCTACGCAGACCAGGAACGGGCAGAACCAGGTGTACCACAGCTCGAGAAGACCGATACTTGGTGAACACCATGCTTCGAAATCGCTTTCTCACAGGAACTGAACTCACCAATCAGTTTCGACGCCTCTGAGGAAGTAACCCAAGTGCATGGACAGTAAGACGTCGGCTTGCTGAATCTAACTTAAAACCCCTTAGACCTGCAAACGGCCCTAAACTGGAGCGTGGGCATCGTATTTCAAGACTAAGATATGCCCAGAGCCACGTAAATTGGAGTATTGAAGATTGGTCAAAAGTTATGTTCTCCGACGAATCAAAATTTATGCTCTACAAGCACGATGGAAGACACAGAGTGTATCGAAGACCAGGGGAAAGATTCAAGCAAGCATGCATCGAAGAAAAAGTAGCCTACGGTGGTGGGTCTGTACTTGTGTGGGCCGGAATTTCTTCTGAAAGTCGCACAGAGCTGGTGATCATAGAAAACGGCTCTTTAACTAGCGTAAGATATGTGGAAGAAATCCTCAATGATCACGTTGGTCCATTTATGGTCAATTTAGGTGAGGATGCCATATTTATGCATGACAATGCCCGACCTCATACAGGTAGGATTGTGAATGACTACCTTCAAGAGATGAACATTACTCGTATGGAGTGGCCAGCGCGCAGCCCGGATATCAACCCGATCGAGCATGCTTGGGACGAGCTAGGCAGATGCGTAAAACAACGAAACCCTCCCCCAATCACGCTTCGTGAGCTCAAAATTGCTCTCACAGAGGAATGGGAGAATATTCCCCAAAATCGTATAAGGAACTTGGTGTACAGCATGCCAAACCGCGTAAACGCAGTAATGGAAGCACGAGGAGGCAATACGAAGTATTAAAATTCAAGAAAATCGTAAAAAAGTTCAAACATTTCATGTTTCCTATTTTTGTTTTAAGGAGAGATCAGCAGTTTTTTTCTTTATGTAATTTTGTGTTAATAAAATGTATGGTGACTCATATTTTTTTTACTTTCATTTAAGGAGTATTACATTGTCTATTAAATACAATTTATTGCATTAACCTATCATTTTTAGTTTCCGAGATTTTTAACATTCTTTAAGTGACCCGGATTCATTGCTCTCGAGTGTATTTAATAATTTGTGGCATCATAATGTTATACCTGATTCATGGAAATCTGTTGCCATTGTACCAATTTTAAAACTAGATAAAGATCCAAAGTTGGCTGAATCATATAGACCGATATCACTATCTTCTTGTGTTGGTAAAATATTTGAAAATATGTTAAAGAATGGTCTTGAACTGTATGCTGAATCAAGATTGCTTATTCCCCCAGATCAGTTTGGATTTAGGAAGGGTCGTAATACTACCGATAGTTTAGTTAAATTTTGTGGTGATATACAGGACACATTTTTAAATAATGGTTATATGGTTTGCGCTTTCCTTGACGTTTCGGGTGCATTTGATAATATAGACTTAAATATTCTGGTAAAAATTCTCCACAGCTTTAATATCCCTGGCAAAATATGTAAATGGATATTTAATTTCTTTTATTCACGTACAGTATTTATTAAATATAATCAATCTTTTTATGGTCCAAAAATGGCGTATAAAGGAATAATGCAAGGGGCTACTTTATCTCCATTGATGTACAACTTATATACATCTTTAATTCACAAATGTGTTTCTAGCTGTAATATATAATAGGGGTTAAAGTATGAAATTGCCGTTTTATTGCAATAGGTTCTTTGAATTGACATAGAATCTTCATGGTTTGAGGTTTTCGAATGAAACTTTTTTTAAATGGTTTCTATGATGTTCTTTTTTTAAAAAATGTAAAACATTTGAATATCGACTTTCAATTGTTTTTGTTATTCAATTTAGACAAGAAAGATGGATACTGCGAAAATTCGAGTTATTTTTGAATACGAGTTCCGACGCGGAACTAACGCGGCAGAAACAGCCCGCAATATCAATGCTGCGTTTGGAGAGGGGTCTACTAATGAACGCACCGTGCGATTTTGGTTTAAACGCTTTCGTGATGGAAATTTCGACTTAAAGAACGAGCCACGAGGAAGACCGCCCACACAGGTAAATAACGATGAATTAAGAGAGATAGTGGAAGCCGATCCTAGTCAAAGTACCCAGGAATTAGCGGCATGGTTTAACGTTACCTTACCCACAATATTGACTCACTTGCGTCAAATCAATAAAATAAAAAAATACGAAAAATGGGTGCCTCATGATTTGACTGATCTGCAGAAAGAAACGCGTGTTGAAACTTGTGTTGCCTTGTTGAACCGGTACAGAAATGAAGGAATATTGGATCGAATTGTAACATGTGATGAAAAGTGGATTCTTTATGATAACCGGAAAAGAAAAATGCAATGGCTGACCCCAGGTCAAATGCCACAACAGTGTCCTAAAGCAAAACTTACCAATAAAAAGGTAATGGTAACTGTTTGGTGGTCTCAGCATGGTGTTATTCACTATAGTTTTCTCCGATCTGGTCAAGCAATAACGGCAGATGTCTATTGTGCCGAACTCCGAACCATGTTGACAAAACTAGCAGTAAAACAGCCCCGACTCATGAATCGATCTTCACCATTATTGCTCCACGACAACGCGAGACCTCACACAGCACGAGAAACCATTTTGACCCTTCAGGAACTGCAGTTAGAAACCATTCGTCATCCTCCGTATTCACCAGACCTTGCTCCAACGGACTACCATTTTTTTCGTGATTTGGACAATTATCTACGTGACAAGAAGTTTTCTTCCCAGGAGGCAGTACAAAATGCTTTCACACAGTTTGTGCAGTCTAGATCGTCGGAATTCTATCGCAAAGGCATTAATGACCTTCCCATTAGATGGCAGCAATGTATAGATAATAATGGCAACTATTTTGATTAAATAAATTTGTTAAAAATTTAAAAAATAAACAATATAGATTTTCAGTACAAATCGGCAATTTCATACTTTAACCCCTAATATTTCTTACAATATGCGTATGATATTGTAATGTATGCTCAACATATTAACTTGTCACAAGCTGTTGATAATTTAAATGAAGCATTGACTTCTCTTTGTAATTATTATAAAGACGTTCTAAAACTCAAAATTAGTGCTTGCAAAAGTTCTTCACTAATATTTAGTAATAAGTTTGATCGTTTTGATAATATTAATGTAATTGTTAAGTACGATTCTGTAATTATTAAACTAGTTAGTGAAAAACGATTTTTAGGTGTCGTATTTGATTCTAAGCTTAGTTTTAAGTCTCATGTTTTAAATGTTGATCCAAAAATGCAAAGAAGTGTAAATATTATGCGATGTTTAGCGAGTGTTAGGTGGGGTATGGACCCAAAACTACTAAATATGATTTACAAATCCATCGTCAGGAGTCATTACGATTATGGCTTAATAGTTTACAAGAAATTTCTTAGTCAATATTTATTAAAACGATTAGAAATCATTCAAAATAAAGGTCTTAGAATAATTACCAGGGCAATGTGTTCTACCCCGATTAACTCTTTAGAAATAGAAGCTGGCATACCTCCAATTAACATAAGACTTAATTACTTAACAGAAAAGTTTTATTTAAAAGTTTTAGCGAATACGCAAAACTTGAATTTATATAATAATAATAAAATATTTAGTAATAACTATATTGATGAGCGGTTTCCGGTTCCGGTTGTCAAACTGATAACATGCACGTCAATGTCGTCTGCGGATTTTAATCGTAAAATAGTGTTTTAAAGTGTCACTTTCGTGCTGTGAAACGTAAAAGCATTAAAACGAAGCTCATTAACCACTACTAATAAAATAATACAGTGAGAGTGCTAAAATTCGTGCGATAATTGTTGAAAAACACCCTTCGGAATTATAACCTAGAATTAGTCACGGTCATAGACAATAAACTCGTCTCAGCTTAATACCAACATTACGCCAGTGTGACAGTGACATTGCCAACAGCAGTGTTGCCACTCAAGAAAAATAAAAGCTACCAGCCAGTGATACCATACAAGGAATAAAATTTCCCTAGTTATGGATAAAAACATGGAACTACTTCTAAACAAACTCGACGAGAAATTTAAAAATCAAACCGAACTCATAACACACTGCGTAACGAAGAGCGTTATGGAAGTTTTAGACGAGAAAATGAAAACTATCATGGAGGAAAATACTAAACTCAAGGACAAAATTTCAGACCTTGAATCTAAACTTAAAAGATCAGAGATAGAAAAGAGGAAAAACAATCTTGTCTTTTTTGGAATCAATGAAAATATTAAATACGAAACGGAATTAGTGGATGATATCAAAGAAACAATTGAGAATATGGGAATGCATATGGATAGCCAAGAAATTAGCAAAGTATATAGAGTTGGACAGAAAAGTGACAATAAAAACCGTCCAGTGGTAGTCACCATCACAACTCAATGGAAAAAACATTATACTGAACTGAAACTTATACTGAAAAATAAGCGTAACCTTCCACAAGGCGTCAACATAAAAGAGGACTACCCCAAAGAAATTCTAGTTAAACGCAAACAATTACAGCCGCAAGTAGAAGCAGAAATAAAGAAAGGAAATATCGCCTATATAAAATACGACAAGCTCATTGTAAAGAAGCCAAAAGAAAATAGAGAGAAGAGGAAAAGAGAAAATTCCGACTCACCAAAGGCACCATCAGAAAAGGAAACTAACAAGAAAGCAACACTGAACAACCCACCACCCGCACTTCCCAAAACACATACTAGAGAAATCATAAGACCCAACATACTAAACTATGTAGAAAGAGCAAAGTCTGATTCACAAATAAATCTCTCAAAAAACTAAATATGCCCCCGGACCACCGGAATCTAATGATATATACCAACAATTAATTATATACGCAAACAATCAACAAAATGTCTTCCACCTCGGCTGGTCCCCGCGGAAGACTTAGACCATCACCCTTTAACAAGTATAAAAAACAAAAGGAATGTGAACAAATTATACATAGCAACTCTAAATACCAGGACGTTACAAACACCAGAATCTTTATCAGAACTTGAAGAAGCATTGAAGCACTTAAAATTGATTTAAGTGCTATTTAGGATATTTTAGGAATTAGTGAAATGAGAAGAATAGGAGAACGTATTGAAGAGCACCAGGACTTCGTATTATTCAACAAAGGAGACATTCAAGAACAAGGGGGGGTCGGATTCATAGTTAAAAAGCACCTAAAAGAACATATAATAGAATTCATTGGAATTAATGACCGAATTGCCATACTCAACATCAATTTACCTAGCTTCAAAAAAAACATGGACAATAACCCAAGCCTACGCACCTACGGAGCAAGCAGATGAACTTAAACATGAATCTTTTTACAACGACCTATCCCAAGCTATTATAAGTAATTCAAAAAATATAATTATACTTATGGGAGATTTTAATGCGCAAGTGGGAATTCAACAATGTAAAGAAGAATATGTGTTAGGAAACTTTGGCTACGGCAAAAGAAGCAAAAGTGGGCAAAGACTGGTTGAATTCCTATTAGAACACAATCTAACCCTCCTAAATAGTATTTTTAAGAAAAACAAAAACAACAAGTGGACCTGGTTCTCTCCAGACGGGAATCATAAAAACGAAATAGATTATATTATAAGCAGCCACCCAAATCTATTTACAGACACAACAGTTATATCAAAATTAAACTTTAATACCGACCACCGCATGGTAAGGGCGTCACTCAAGACTATACCACCTAAAGGATCCAGAAGGTTTGCTATACATGACACACTCCCATCACGCAGCACAGAACCCAAGGAAACAATGGTGAATTCCTTGTCAATACTCAGCAGAGAAATATCAGAAACCGATGCAGTAGATGTAAAAACAAGTTACAACAAATTACAAAACAACATTACACGTCAAAGAGACCAAAAAAAGACACAACATAAATACAACTTAAGTAATTCAACACTACAACTTATAAAAGATAGAAAAAGTTTACTTGACTGCAAAATAAGGAAACAGAACATCCAAAAAATAACTGACTTAAGTAAAAAAATCAAAGAAGGCTAGGAAAAGGATAGGAAAGTCAAAAGGTTGCAAACCCTAGAAAAACATATAGCGAGGACAGGAGGAACTAGAAAAGCTCTAAAAGAACTACGAGAATCAAACCAATGGATTCCGAAATTGAAAAACAACCAAAAAAACGTAACAGGCCGAAAGAACATAAATAAAATAGCCACAAAATTCTACCGCAATCTATATTCCAACCAAGACACCACTACACATGTAAGTCGAGAAACCCTAAACTATAATCTGCTCTTAGTGAACCCAGAACCTGATATATTACCCAGTGAAACTAGGAAAGCCATACTAAGCCAAAAGTTAGACAAAGCACCAGGTCCTGATAAAATCACAAACGAGCTACTGAGAGGAACCGTAGAAGAACTGGTCCCCATTTTAACTAAAATCTTCAACGGCATCCTGAACTCGGGACAGGTTCCAGAACAATGGGAGACATCCCACATCATTCTTATACATAAGAAAGGACAAAAAGACGACATAGGGAACTACAGACCAATAAGTCTGATGTCTAACATATATTAAATTTTCTCCAAAATTATTTTAAACCGAATAAGCAACACACTTGATGAAAACCAACCGAAGGAACGAGCTGGCTTTAGGAAAAACTTCTCCACAATAGATCACATTCACACAGTCAAGCAAATTATGGAAAAATACAATGAGTACAACAAACCGCTATATATGGCTTTTATCGATTATTCTAAGGCATTTGACAGCATTAGCCACACAGCCATATGGGAAAGCTTACGACACCAGGGAATCCCGACAGGGTACATAAACACCATTAAAAACATTTACTCCAACAGTAAGGCAAGAGTATAACTGGAAACCTTGGGGGAGTCATTCCAAGTTAAAAGAGGTGCGCCAGACAGGGAGACCCGATGTCCCCAAAGCTGTTCTCAGCGGTGCTGGAAAACATATTTCGAAAGCTAATTTGGGACCAACATGGATTAAATATTGATGGTCAAAAATTAAACCATCTTAGATTTGCTGACGATATTGTTTTGTTCGAAGAACAACCAGGGATCCTAGAGAAAATGATACAAGATCTAAATAAAGAGAGCGAGAAAGTGGGCTTATCTATGAATATAAACAAAACCAAGCTACTAACGAATTCAAACAAATATGAAATAAAAATTAACAACCAACCTGTTGAATATGTAGATGAATATATCTATTTAGGACAAATCATCTCACATACAGACACAACTACAAAAGAAATCAGAAGACGAATAGCTAACGGGTGGAAAAGATATTGGTCACTGAAAGAGATCATGAAATCCACAGATCTTAGTATTGGTATTAAAAGGAAGGTATTCAATACCTGCATTCTCCCATGTATTACATACGGGTGTGAAACCTGGGCTCTTACGAAACACCACAGAAACATGCTGGAACACTGCCAAAGAGCTATGGAACGAAGTATGATAGGTATAAAGAAACAAGATAAGATACGAAACACCGTGATAAGAAGTAAGACTAAAGTCACAGACATACTCACTAGAATAGATAGTTTGAAGTGGAGATGGACTGGGCACATGCTGCGCAGTACACAAGAGAAGTGGAGCTACATCATAACAGACTGGTACCCTAGAGATGGGAGAAGGAACAGAGGAAGACAAAGCAAAAGATGGGAAGATGAACTAAAACTGACGGCAGGCCCAAAATGGAGAAGGGTTGCTAGAGACAGAGTACAATGGAAATTGTTAGAGGAGGCCTTTGCCAAGAGGCACACTGAACTCAGAGATATTTTATAACTTAAGAGACAATCACATCACAATACAAGGAAAAGAAGAAAACAGTTCAGGATAAGAGGCTTATTATTATTATTATATTGATGAGCAGGAAATGAAACCGTAGACAAGTTAATGAAAATAGACGTTCCAAATTTTTATAGCAACAGTCAGCATTATGCTGTACCACCAGTTCCAACGACAGATTACAATTCTATTTTAAAGTTGTGATCGTTTCAACTTTAGCATAAAGTATGGGAAAATACGAAACAGCAAAAAGGAAAATGGTATGCAAATATACAGGAAATAATCCGAACAAGACCATGGTACTTTAAACTAAATAATTCTCCATCCAGAAAATTCATTACAACTATAAATAGACTCAGAATGGGACATGGAAAATTTGCTGCTCATTTAAAAGATTAAATTTAGTTGATTCAGAGGTTTGTGAACACTGTTCACAGGAAGAAGGTACTCTAGACCATATTATTTTACATTGCCCAGCCTTCAACATCCCACGATTACTTTTAATAGATGGCTTAATGAAGATATACAAAAATAATGACATTCCCCGCCTCTTGCCATCTATTTTAAAAAACCCAAGAACATATGCAATAATCTTCCAATTTATTAACGACACCATTGGTCAAATATGAAAATTAGAAATGGAACAAAAATTTCAATTGGAACAATTTGAAATGGAACAAAAACTAATACATAGAAATGGAACAAAATTATTAGGATTTGGCTAGATGGCTAACTGCCAAGGCCGTTAAACTTATATTAAAAAAAAAATCAAAGGTAGGGGATACCGATCTTTTTCTATTATTTATTTAAAGTTCTAAAGTCGACACACATTCTGGTCAGATCCATCTCTTTTGTTACCCTATAAAACTGAGCTAGCAAAATGCGAGTCACTTTCCCTAATTATATTTTTATCTAAAAGTTCCTGGATAATAAAATAATAATTCCTTTAACTTTTTGTCTTTCAATTGGTGCTAATCTATAGGGACGGTAATGTACAACGTCGTCTTTTTTGACGTGACAACGTCTTAAATTAGGTTGCGGCTGGGAGTCACTTATGAAAAAGTGTAACGCTCGGTAACGTTACGATGAGTCACCGAACGAGAGAGAGGCCCGCCGAATGCCTTGCGTCTCTCTCCCACTCAACTATGATCGGTCTGCCGCGCGCATTGTGCAATTTAATTATATTCATATCAATAAATATTCTACCGAGAAAAAGACGTTGTCACGTAAAATCTTCTCCCGTAAAACCGACTTTACAGGCAAAAAAAAAAAAAAAAAAAAAAAAAAAATGGTTTTTTTATTCTTGGTTTTAGTTCACCAGTTTGAACTTCTCCAGTGCTACTAAGAATGATTTGACTTTAAAAAGCAAGTAGATTCAGAGTGACCAGATTTTTTACAGTTACTGCAAGTTAAATTTGTTTCATTGTTACATGATTTGAAAAAGCAAATAGAATCGGTGTGATCTATTTTCTTGCAAATGTTACTAATTGGCAAATTTGTTTTGGTAGAGCTTATAGCACCAGGCTTAATTTCGTGACTTTTAACTACTGAAAGACAATTAAATTTAATATGGCCGGATTCACCGCATAATAAACATTTTCTTTCACTTTTATTGAATTTAAAGAGTTTGGTTTGACCGGACAAATGTATATTTTTTTCGTTTTGCTCAAAAGACCGTTTCTTACTTTTCTTTACGTTGGTAGTAAACAATGAGATTAGCAACGACGTGGTAGTTACATTGCTATTAAAAGATGCCATTTTTACATTGTCATCTGCATTGCCTCCGCACACTAGTTCTACTAATTGAGACTCGGAAAATGGAACCTTAGTATTACAGAACAGCCTAATCTTCTCTCTGGCGTATTCACAATATAAATCTGCAGTCTCAGATGTATATAAAACAGCTTTTATAAGTTTTTCCGGAAGATTATTTTTCTCTGGATATTAATCAGCAAGTTCAGTACGAAAGTTCTCCCATGTCCTACCCTCGGTTGGTTCCGAAGTCTGAAATCATACTAATGCAGAGCCTCGTAGGGCTTTACCGGCTTTGGCGACCGTTGCGATGATACTCCAGTCAAATTCCGTGGCCAGGGTCTCGATGTTCTTGCACCAGGGATCAGCTTCGTTGTCAGACGTAGCTGGATTGAACAACGGTAGTGCCACATCGTCGTCACGATGGCGGTATCAGCATTCATTCTGAAAAATACCAATAAAGCAATTATAATGGGCCGTAGGCTTAGCACTTCTGATGTTAGATTATTCTTTTGTAAAAGAGATAATATGTTTTTATGTTAATGATTAGTCGCAGAATAAAAGCATTTGTGAGTTCAACTAAATCACTGATCAGACTTGAAGTTGAAATAAGACTAAAGTTAACTTAAAACATATTTCAACTACTAAATATAATTCCCATCAACCAAACTGAGTTAAATCACAAAAAAAGGAATGAACAAGTAATAATAGTCTTCTGAAAGGTTCGTTACATGTTACTTAGGGACACTATATTTTAAGCTATAAACACATTTAATTACACAGATAAAATATCAATATTAAACGATTTCACCTAAGTAAGTTACCTTTTTATTCCACTTGGCGACAGCAATTTCTTTACCGAAATATTAACACATTAGCACAGTTACTAAGACAAGATAATTATAATTAATTAGTACTTAACTGTGTTTCCGCTGTGACAATTTTCAGACTGCCCGTTCAAGCATCTGATTTGGGTTTTATACTGTGTCATTTCAAAATGGCGTCTTTGAAACAAAGTTTCTTTTTAGCGCCACATTGTTATTCTTTTGAATATTAAGCACAGTATAACAAGAAGAATCTTCTTTGAGCACGTGCAATAGTTGCATCAAATTCGGTGATTTTTCCAACGGCTTTATTTAATTTATACGCCAACCTCCCAAAGAGTTTGTAGTTCGATGAGTATCTATGGAGAAACTTTCATCATCGAGGAACCATTGTTTCTCCATGTATTTGATGAAAATTTTGATCTGTATATCTTCACCAATACCATATATTATCTCCTATAAATGTAAGCCCATCCCGCCAAAATATTTTCTTCGGGCAACAATGGTAAAACAGCACAGAGGCCTACCAGCCGCATTTTTCTTGGATTCAGCCGGTACATCTCTTTACCTTTCTTGAAAATTTCAGTAGTGAAAATAACATCCTTTTATAATGGCCGAAGGAAAAACTATAGCAATAGCTTTCATCGTTGCTTTTTCGTAGTCCGCTTTGAATTTAGTAGGGAGCCAATTAGGTATTTGTGATAGTATTAATCTAAACAAAATTCACCAACCGTTCACTTAATAAAGCATACACCAGAGGTATAATATTTGTGTGATCGATGGTGCTACCTATATCTCCTAAGAAGGTGTTACTTAACGGGAACATAGCTTTCTGTTGAGTTACGTTGTTACTCAAAGGGAAAAAAATGTGTCATTGAGTTACAGTGTCCTCGGTAATGATTTTTCCAACGGGTAACAGTGTAACATAAAATGGTGTAACTCAACGGGAACAAAGGCGAATTTCATATTAAGACATTAGTACGTAATTTAATATTTTCATAAGTAAGTACCTAATTATAAGTAAAGTCCAAAGTTCAATCCGCGCACCCTCCGTATATGATAACGCACTGCATATTTTCTTTAAAGCAGTTCATTGCCGGTTCATTATCCATTTGCATAAAAATTTAAACCATAAAATATGTTGGCATATGGTAATTCATACTGTGACGTATTAATAAAGTGCAAGCGACACACGCCCGTACGCACGGCCTACAGCGGTAGAGGGGCATTGCTCGCTCGACCGTCGGCCGGTGCGGACATGCGTGTGCTGCTTGGTGAAACTACTGACTGCTTTCATTTAATGGATACCCTGACAGTAATCGAGGACACCACACGTGGCGACGAGCCTTCAAGTAAGTGGTATATAGAAAAATTAGCTCGTGAAAATCAAATTAAAGGAGGAAGATAACGAACCCATCTGCAAAAAAGGTTGTCTCATAGTATTGAGAAAAAAAAATGTTAAATAGTTTATCCACTTGATTCTAAGAAGAGTTGAAAAATCATTGATTATAGCAATGTAAATATCAACTTGAATAACGGCAGTGTTAATAGCAATTCTAAAGAACTTAAGTAATTATTGATAACTATTTTATTTTAAGAAAAGAAAATATATGAAGTCATCCTATTTTGCTATAAAGAAAATCTTTATAACCTTGTAATAAGCACTCGATTGAATAATGTATGTGTTGAGATTATTATTACCTTCACGGTTATTTCTGCCATATTATTCTAGTAATGAATGTCTTGTTCTTGCTTTTAATAATTCTGGCTTGTGCTACCTACCCACACCAAACCTAATCTTACTTACGATTTAAATCGATCGAGATTTTAATTCAGTTAATAGTAACCCTGTACGGGTTAAATATTACATTGCATTACACGGGTTAAATAAAACATACTATGATACTAAAAAAAATAGATTTTTAAGTAGTTTCTTATATTTGAAACAACGATTTGAATTTCAATGGTTATTACGTCAAAACTTATATAAAGGTTATACAGACAAGTGGATATACTACAATACATTAATTTGAAAAGACATGTACCAAGGGGTACAAGAATATATTGCCAAGGTGCAACAATAGTGCCAAGGTGCACAAAGGTGTGATTTTGGCAAGGTGCAACAATGGTAACAAGGTGCACAAAGGTGTGATTTTGCCAAAGTGCAACAATGGTAACAAGGTGCACAAAGGTGTGACTTTGCTAAGGGGCATCAATTTAGAATTAAATCGTTGTAAAGACATTCAAACATAATTACCTACGATAACTATCTCGTCTTTTATAGTGATATTAAAAGACATTAGAAATTTACACTTATGACTGAAGTAAACAAATAATATTTTCG
This sequence comes from Calamotropha paludella, assembly GCA_927399485.1. Lineage (NCBI taxonomy): Eukaryota > Metazoa > Arthropoda > Insecta > Lepidoptera > Crambidae > Calamotropha > Calamotropha paludella. The sequence continues at coordinate 5,898,407 of OV656822.1, forward strand.
GAATTATACGTAATGTTATTTCTGAATTTGATATTCATTGGATAATAGGTTAGATTAGTAATATTATATATGTTGAAGCATTCGATTATTTCAATTAGATTGTATTAAACTCTAGAGGTTACGCCTAAAATAATGTTTGTCAGTAAGGATTTGTGTACAAGGTACGATTTTATCAAATGGAAAACGTCAGGTTAGTACCTGGGTGAAATCCTAGATGGCGTGACCTTAAAGAGGCGTTGCAAGTTGGCAACACTAAACGTTTCTAAGATGACTTGAGAAGCACAGACTGTCAGCGTGCTATAAGTGTAAACGTTTAGTTAGAATACAATTAGCGTAAAACGGTTAGTTTATAGTGACCGTTAGCACGCTATAACAGTGTTATGTAAAATAGTAGCATAAGATTAATCCATAGAACATACACGAAATAGTCCATAGATTTAAAAAAAATCTTATGTATAAACGCGGAATACCGCTAATCTATTGATCTTCCATAGAATAAAATTATTCCACCCCTGTGGGTAGTTTAACGGTGGTATAAGCATGGCATAGCTATTATCTATGACGCATAGATAGTTTCACAGTTGACAGTTGTGTATGGTTTGTCTCGGTTTGCAATTCGATCTCGTTGTTGGTAAAATAAAAAATGGACAGTGATTTAGAATTCTTTGATGAATTGGTTAGTGATGTGGAGGATATGGAAATGGTGGCTATTAATTCTCGAGCGGCAAAAAGATACAAAAAACGGTACGATCCATTTACAGATTTGGATGATTACGACTTTCGGCGAAAGTATCGCTTAAGTAAACACGTGGCAAGACGAGTCATCAACTTAATAGCGTCAGATCTTGGTTGTAATGAGAGGAGAGGAGGAAAAGTGCCTCCGGAACTGCAGGTTTTGGCCTGCCTTCGATACTGGGGACGTGGAGAGGTAAGAGTGTTTGCATAATCTGTCCATTATTAGTTGTTAAAATAGTGAAGTACCTAAATACAAAAATAATATTTATTCTCTTGTTTCTTTAAGATCCAAGATGATTGTGCAGACATGCATGGCTTTAGCCAGCCTGTGCTTTCAAGAATGGCTAAGAAAGTTGCCGAGGCCATTGCCAGCAAAGCCCGGCAATTTATTAAGATGCCTTCCGGTGCAGAGGAAGAGGCCCTTGTGATGGAAGGATTACAGAGGAAATTCGATTTTCCTCATGTTGTGGGGGCTGTAGACGGCACTCACATCAGAATCAAAAAAGTTGGTGGAGATTCTGGCCAATATTACATTAACAGGAAAGGATATTCCTTAAACGTGCAAGTAAGTAATCAGTAATAATTATTTATCATAAAATAAATCAAAGAAGTGAATTATGTATGTACCAATTTTAATATATATTTTTTTCACCTTTAGGTAATTTGTGATTCAAATTTGAAAATATTGAACATCGTCGCCCATTGGCGAGGAAGCACCCATGACTCTCGAATATTTCGAGAGTCAAGGGTGAAAGAGGAATTTGAAGCAAACAGGTACAGAGGAGTACTCCTTGGTGACTCCGGGTACGCATGTACTAAATACTTGTTGACTCCGGTCTTAAATCCAAGGGATAGAAGAGAGGAGGCCTTCAACCGGAAACACATTCGCGCAAGAAACTGTGTGGAGAGGTGCTTCGGTGTTCTGAAGCAAAGATTTAGATGTCTTCTAAGAGGGATGACTTGCTCTTTAGAGACAACAAAAGTCACCATAGTGGCGTTGGCAGTGTTGCATAATATTGCAATTGATGCAAGGGATGATTTACTGCCAGGTATTTCTTTTTTATTATGTAGATATTTTTTACTTTGTATGAAAAAAGTTGTCTTTTGATTACCTAGCTGCTTTCAAATGTAATGTCTTCATCAGTCTTGTATAGAATAAAAATTGCACACGTCTAATGACAAAACAAATTGTGGTTTCAGAGGATGCAACTACAGCTCTGGGTCTGCATAATGAAAACATGGATCCCAGTTTTTCGGGAAATTCGGGAGCAGAAGTCAGGAGGCAGTTCATTGAGAGATATTTTTAACGTTTTTATTTTTAATGTCAAATTAACTTTATTTGGAATATATTATGTAATACGTATAAAAAAAATAAAAATAGTTTCAATATAAATTACATTTTTTTTCCTTAGAATATCCACTGCTTATGATGTATTTCCTGTATTTCAAATAAGAGAAATGTGTGAAATGATTGGTGTTGTGACAAGAATAAAAAACCTTCCTCAAAATATAGTCCTTTATGGACATTCCGAGCTTTGCTCTTTCCATAACTCTCTTGAGTTCCGTGTGGTCGCCCAAAATCTTACCTTTTATGAGTCTGCAAAATGAGAATGTGGACCCCAGTTTATCATTAAATTCAGGATCGGAAATTAGGAGGCACTTCAGTAAGATATATTTTTAATGTTAAATTAATCTTTTTTATTAATTAAAAAAATAAAGTAACAGTAAAAATATTAGTTAAAATAAAAATACATATAAAGAAATAGGCTACTCCATCAATTTCTTCCTTAATATTTCTAATTCTAATTGATGGATCTCCTCCCTATGTCTCAGGAGTTGTTCTGACTCGGTTCTTTTCAACTCCATGGTCTCCTCCCTATGTCTCAGGAGTTGTTCGTGCTGCTTTGTCATTTGTTCCACCTCAGTTTTTTTTATTTCCATATTTAAATGATGTTCCTCCTCCTTCAACATCATTTTTTTTTGGATGGACTTTGCAGCCACATCATCCAACTCTGCTCTTGTCTTCTGAAGGTACGTTTACACGCTTGCCAAGCCTTGGCAAACTGCAAACAGTTCCAAGCCTCCACAAATCTCGCTTGGCGTTTGATGGTACGTTTACACGCTTGCCAAGCCTTGGAGTTTATACGCTTGTGAATGCGTCAGTCTGCAATATACATCCAAGCATGGCGGACACCGAACTTGTGACGGCTATTGCATTTGGTTTAACGTACTTTTATTTGAAATTTAAACAAAGTGGAATAAAAAAAAGGAGAGCTCGACGACAGCGAAGATGGTGGATGAAAAAGATTCATCATAATCGTACCAGGTAACTACTATTTTGATTTAACCATTATCTGTTGCAATTGAGTTATGCCACAATACTTACGATATATTTTATTTGTTACAGACAATTTATAGAAGAGAAATTTAATGAACTTTTACATGAACCATCTGGAGAGTTTGATAACTTCTGCCGAATGAGCTATTCTGATTTTGAGTTTTTACTGCAAAAAATTTCACCAATAATATCCAAGCATGATACAGACTTCAGAGAAGCTATACCAGCCAAATTTCGTCTTGCCATTACGCTACGATTTTTGGCATCTGGTGATTCTTACAAAAGCCTTCACTACTTGTTTAAAGTATCTGTCCCTATGATATCAATAATCATTCGTGAAGTTTGCCGAGCTCTTAATGAAATTCTAAAGGATCTAGTTAAGGTAGGAAAAAAACAAAACATTATGTTATACATTTATTTAGATTTTAATGAATCATATGAAGTCTTTGTTGCTTTAAATGCTTTATTGTTTAATTATTTATTAATTTAAATAAGAATTATGTCGACGAATCAAAATCTTCGAAAGCATTCAACACAGCCATGTTTATAATGTTGGTTTCACGTGGGGCTGGGTTGATGATTTGGTCCGATATGATACGAATAGATGACGAGGGTGCTGTGGATGTAGACGGAGCTGGAGCTATTGAAGTTGGTATATGTTTTGCCATGTCTGGCGCTGAATAAGAAGTTTGTGTGTTTGGAGAGGGAAAAAAACTTCGGTCGTTATGAATAGGTTCAGAATAAACACTATTAACTGATGTTGGCCGACTCGGAATGACTTGAGGAAATGGTGTTGAATATGCACCAGCCATTGACGACAGTCGAGAATAATATTGAGGGTATGGTGTATGACGCTCATTTGATTTTTGACTGATTCTGTTTATAAACAACCCATCTATTTGGTACATCATAATTTTTCGTTCATCAGTTGACAGTTCACGTAGCTTTATAGCCAATAATTTTGCGTATAGATCGCAATCATCGTCTTTGTGAGCAGGTATATTTTCATTCTGTCTTTGACCCAAAGCATTTGTTAATTGTCCAAAAGCCACGGCCATTTGCTTTTCAGCCGTTTCAGAAGCAAGTCGACGACGTTTATTAGTAACAGCTTGTATGGATGGTGGTTTGGATGGTGATCTAGATGGTGGTCTGCATGGTGTGGCAACCGTACTTGTACGGTCTCTTATCAGAGGGTCATCCTCTGTCTGATCTGTATTTTCTTCTATTTGTTGTAATTGCTGCAAAAAAATAATATACTTAAAATTACACTTCATTTACTTTTTTTACAGATGCCCACCACAGCAGAAGGATGGCTTAATATAGAAGAAGGATTCAGGACTAAATTTCCACATTGCATAGGTGCATTGGATGGCAAGCATGTAGTCATTGAAAGCCCAACGCATAGTGGAACAGAGTATTTCAATTATAAGAAAACTTTTAGCATTGTCCTTTTGGCTTTAGTGGATAGCAAATACAAATTTGTATTCGCAGACATCGGGAGTCAAGGAAGAATAAGTGACGGCGGCGTCTTTAATAATTGTTTACTATGAAAAAGAATAATTAGAAACGAGATAGATTTTCCACCACCATGTCCACTTCCAGGATCGAATATTAATATTCCATACGTGTTTTTAGCTGACGGTGCTTTTGCATTGAGTCAACACGTAATGAAACCCTACCCTGGAAACCATGAAGTAGGCTCACCAAAAAGGTTATTTAACCAAAATTTATCTAGATCCCGAGTTGTAGTTGAAAATACGTTTGGAATTTTAACCTCAGTTTTCAGAATATTCAGACGCCCTATCAATTTAGAACCACAAACTGTAACGGAATTTACGATGACTTGTGTATTACTACATAACTTTTTGAGAACAAGTAAAAGTTCTTCAAATCGATATACTCCTCAGAGTTCGTTTGATGTATATGACAGTAGTGGAAATATGGTTACCCCTGGTTCATGGCGTAGAGATAACGACGAATATAATGCATTGCAAAATTTACCACAAATACCACGAAGATCTCCGGTGAACGTCAGAGAAGTCAGGGAAGAATTTACTTCATATTTTAATAGGATTGGATAAGTTGATAAAAATGTATAAATAAATGTAGGTATAATAAGAAACGGTGTTTTTTTTAAATTAGAATAAAAAAAAAAATTACTTACTGTTTCGGTGTTTATTCCTTCATTGCAAGTATATACTGGTAGTAAAAATGACTCCATGGTTTCGTAAGCATACCAAGTTGGATTGTATATTTCTTCGGCACCTAAAATAAAATATAAACTTCGAAAATTAGAGCGAGATAGTTGCGGAATAATCGAGAAACTAAACAACGCTTTTAAACATTAGTTACACCTTGCTAAGCAGACTATCAAAATAATTATAAATGTATAGTAGGAACATACCTGCGCCAGAACGCATTGATTCACGTTTTTTTTTCAAGTGCTTGCGAAAAGTAGTCATCAATATCTCTTTTTTATTTTTTATTTCCTTTACTGGCCTTCCAGTAAGGTCAGCAAGACGAATCCATGCATCTGCTTGTTTCTTTTTATCTTTATGATTTGCATCTTTCGGATTCCAGATGCATGGCTCCATTTGGTAATGTTCCAGAAACGAAAGACTCTCCTCATTAGACCAGCAACTCATTTTATTTTTTGTAAAATCACGCAAGGATGTACTCGCAGCGAGATCACAATGGCTACTAAACGCGGACCAACATGTAAATGCATCGCAAGCGCTTGCCGCAAACGCCCTTTGATCTGCGTCAAAAAACCGACACTCGACTGGATCGGAAGCAAGCAGGCACAAGCCCACGCAAGCCAAGCCAAACGCCCTTTTTACATGCTTGCGATTGTCGATCCTTGCCAAGGCTTGGCAAGCGTGTAAACGTACCATTAAATGAACAATGTTTCTTAAATTTGCCATCAACTTGATGTCAGTGTAATGGAATAAAAAAAGTAATAAGCACTCCTAATTCAACATTATTCATGTACAAAGTCAGGTATGTAAAAAAAATAGAAATGTGTGAACAAATGTCTGTGTCTACAAATAAATGAAATAAATAAATAAATGAAAGGTGACAATAATGAAAAGCTATAGAACGGATGTGAAAAGAATAACGAAAAGAGTATGGAGCGGAAAAAAATTCTACTAGGAAACGGGGTCGCCCCAAAATGATGGATTGAGAATCTGTATGGGGTTCAGTTCTAGTTATTTGGTACTTTGATATAAAATTTATACTAACTGCTAATTTTCCACCCAGACTCTTGGCTGCTGGAGTTCGTTTGTTGGTATATTCGGTTTGCTGTAAAATACAACAGAGTTATTGGATAGAATACTTTTAAATCATATAAGTACAATATTAAATTGTCTCATCGAATAAGTATTTTGAATAATCTGGAGTGAATCGAACGAACAGAGTGTTAAATAATATGATCTTGAAGAAATTTCTGGTATGTTAAATCAAATATTCCAAAGAGAAATTAGGATTTATACTAACTGATGATTCTCCACCCAGTCTCTTGGCTGCTGGTGTCTGTGTATCCTCATCGAAGTTGATGTGTTTGGTTTGCTATAAAATACAACATAATTATTAGGTATAGTACTTATTAATTTGGAGTGAATATTTGAAAACAATTAGTTCTATGATCTTACAAACAGAAATTAGAATTTATACTAACTGATGATTCTCCACCCAGTCTCTTGGCTGCTGGTGTCTGTGTATCCTCATCGAAGTTGATGTGTTTGGTTTGCTATAAAATACAACATAATTATTAGGTATAGTACTTATTAATTTGGAGTGAATATATGAAAACAATTAGTTCTATGATATTACAAAGAGAAATTAGGATTTATACTAACTGATGATTCTCCACCCAGTCTCTTAGCTGCTGGTGTCTGTGTATCCTCATCGAAGTTGATGTGTTTGGTTTGCTATAAAATACAACATAATTATTAGGTATAGTACTTATTAATTTGGAGTGAATATTTGAAAACAATTAGTTCTATGATCTTACAAACAGAAATTAGAATTTATACTAACTGATGATTCTCCACCCAGTCTCTTGGCTGCTGGTGTCTGTGTATCCTCATCGAAGTTGATGTGTTTGGTTTGCTATAAAATACAACATAATTATTAGGTATAGTACTTATTAATTTGGAGTGAATATTTGAAAACAATTAGTTCTATGATATTACAAACAGAAATTAGAATTTATACTAACTGATGATTCTCCACCCAGTCTCTTGGCTGCTGGTGTTTGTGTTTTGTCGATGTCGGTATGTTCAGATTCGGGATCCTACAAGTTTATTCAAAATAAGAATTAGATATGTGCAAAACAATGATATACTAGTCATGTTCAAGTATACACAACTAACTTACTGGTAAACCATCGCAATCGTATGGATTACAGTCCCTCTCAAACTCAGAGGGAATCATTGCAATAATGGCCTTGTCCTCTGGAGAGGGACTCAAGGGGCGGTGTCCACCACCAGTCATCCTGCACTGTTTTTTAAATGAACTCTCGCTCTGCTTTGCTTTAGTCTTCATGACTTTCCACTGCATCTTAATTTCAACGAGACTCCTCTGCCTCTGGTTGACTCTATTGAAACTACAATAAAATCTACATCACATGACTAACACAAACTTTTGGTTAGTTGTATATGGATTCATTGTATCTGACGTACAGCAAGATAATCCTCCTGAACCAAACTTAATTGATCTGTTTTTAAAAAACATTTGGCAAAGATATATGTATTTATAATTGACTCACCAAGCTGAAATTTCCTCCCATGCCTGTTTTTTCAATTTATTTGTATTGGTGTCAGTGTTTTTATTATGTATTATGGTTATTTTTTTTCCAATAACTTCCCTCAAAAGAGTCTGTAATGGTACAATATAATATTTGGTAAACAAACGTATAAGAGACCTTATAATGATATTTATTATGTTATTTGAATGCGCACTTACTCTTTCTCCATCCTCCCAGTTATGGCTTCGCTTTCTGACGTTTTCCATATTAACAAATAAATATAACTTAATATTTTTAATAAACACGCAATTATATTTATTGTTACTGATGACAACTAAATTGACACATTAACAGCCGATAACCATAGATTTTTGACAGTTGTACCAACATAACGCTTCGAAAATAGTATTGCCATTATAATAACAGTAGTATATCGTGGTAATAATAAGTCAACAGATTAGCGCTATGACTTATTTTTTATACATAAGGATTCACTAAACCATTGATTAAGGAATTATTACCGGAACAACTAATCAATGGTTGTTCACTAGAATTGGATGTTTTTTTACATAACACTGTAAGGGTATAACTTTTACTTCATAGCTTATACCGAGCGAGAACGTTACTTTTCGTTGGACCACCACGCAGGGAGGTTGTCACGCCGTCTCGGGGATCACCACGTTTTTCATCCATTGAAATCTCGTGCATCATTTGCGATTTTAGACTGCAAGTGGTTTTAAATAATAAAGATGTCTATCCTACATCCATACACGTTATTATTTTAAAGATAGCTGCAACTCTTTTTGGATAATAAAGAGCATTCTGATGACCGGCGTGAGGCCTCGCCGTCATATATGTAAAAAAATATTGTATACAAGTTAAAAGTTATCGAATTACAGTCAATCTAGATGATTTAATGTTATCGGCAAAGTATGTAATTTGGAAATGGTATTTCTGAATACACTTAACCGTACGGGGTAAGGGACTGGACATGCGTAAGGTGACTCCGGAAATAGATCGGAGTTATCCTATATTCTTTCTAAAAAGATATAGATCCAGTGATTATCCATATTCACCAAATATATCCGGACTAGTAGTTTAATTCTTTGAAACCATGTCAAATCATACCAATAATCCAACTAACGTGTTATTATATATATTTATCAATATCCGCATCTGTTTATTAAATCCGGACTAATAAGATTTCACAAAATAAGAGCACATGAAGCGCTTCGAATTTGCTACCGTTTTATAGAAACAAAACTTTATGCAGCGCTTGTTTCGCTTATAATGACACTTGCCACCTCAGTCAGAGCGAACGCAGCATCAGCAGTATTGCGTTTTTAAGAATTTTACCGTTCATCGGAAAACACAGGAAACACAAAAAGCGTTTTCGGCGCTCTAAGTCCTTCGTTCGACGCTTTAGCTGTCGATATCTGTTATGTAGTTAGCCAGTCGGTACTTGACCAAATGATTTGGAATTGACCCATGTGATTGGATTGGATATACGGGATATGCTAAGAATTTTGAATGGAATGATTAGATATATATCCGGAGTGGCATAAAGCTCCAGGATATAACTGAATTACACAAGTCTATAAGAGAAAATAAATCAACAAAAATATCAATACATTTTTTTTATTAGCATCAGACATTATTATTAATAAAATAATTTCCAGTATGAAAACACAGATAAAATAAAGGCAACTTTTACCAAATATTGTTTCTATGTGGCTTCAAAAATATGTTAATGTATTGAAAAAATTACATGCAAGGTGTATTTATACACTATACAAATTTTGGAATTTATAAGAAGTAGGTACAAAAAGGAAAAAGAGTTATTGATGTGAGATGACATTTATTATAGTAAAATAGGTATCTTGTTGTGAAACACAAAACCAAACAATAAATAATAGAATACCAGTATGCATAGAAGTCAAGTTACAAGTACAGACTGCTGATAACATGTTGAAAAGAAACTTGGGCGTGTTACCGTTAAATTTGTTATAATGCATAGGTATAAATGTGACACACCATATTCAATGGCGCCAAGGGCGCAAAATAAAGGCGTACAGACATTGTTCTGGGTCGCCTAAAATGTTCAGCCTGCCATCGTAGAGCCATTGCAATGCGATGACAATTCGATGTCACTGGGGTTACGCTGGGACAAATGGATGACGACCCTGGGAATATATCTTTTGACAACGAGGGTAGATACAACAGTCAAGAAAAGAGCTACTCTTCTCTTTATGGGATGATAATGAGTAACAGCTACTTTTGATGTTTATAAAATAGTAAGCAATAAGCTTGACGAGTTTCTGTTATCGAAACAAAGTAAGGCACCATACCTACCATTTTGTTAGTGAAATCTACATCTCACTAATGATGAAACTATGGTTAGCTTCGATGTTCAATCTCTATTCACAAGCTTACCTGTACAAGATTGCATTATGTCACTATGGAATTAATGACAGACGAATAAAATAGCCGTCCTAAATGTTCAAATCAGCAGCAATCTAAATCAAACCCTTAGTCATACAGTGTATAGAAAGGCAACCCATACAGATAGATATTTAAATGGTGACTCTCACCACCATCCTATACAGTTGGCTACCGTTGGGAAATCTTTGTTTCAGAGAACTCGCAACATCTGTGCCTAACAATATCTGACTACTGAGCTTCAGCATGACAAGCGAGTACTACAAGATAAAAAGTTGCGAGTACCAAAACTACGACACAGAAGCCGCACCAACCAGCCACAGTAGAACGTCAACCTGCTGTCCTTCCCTACATGAAGATTGGGAACATTCTGAAGCGGGTCCATTAATACTTACTTTAAACCAGCCAGGAAGATTAACCAATTCTTACGACCGCACCGGTCAAATGCAATATACCCCTCCAAGCAGCAGGTGTCTACAAAATCGATTGTGACTGTGTTCTCCCATACTTCGGACAACCAAAGAGAAGTATAGGGACGCGCATTATAGAACACGTAGCTGACATAAAACATAGGCGCGATATTAGGTCTGCAGTGTGTGAGTGTGAGCATGCTTTTGAGGGGCCAAACTACTACATTCGTATCGGTAACCCTTAAATTCTCGCTAGAGAACAAAGAGTTGTTCCTAGGACACTACGCGAGACTTTGAAATCAGGAAACATCCAAATTTCAATAGAGACGATGGTTGGAGCGTTCCACCTGCTTGGGATCCAATAATTAATAAATTAATACCTACAAAAACACACATTGCAAGACCTGATGATGTAATTAGCTCTCTTTGCAAATAATAACAGTAAGATGGAGGTCGGTCCCCCTGCCCGAGTTTCTTCCGCCAGTTCTTCTCGGAAGGGCCTCCCAATTTCCGAACTGGTAGTAGACTCAGTAGTGTACAATGTAATCGTGGTGAGAATTTAATAACTAAATAAAAATGTAGAAGTGACGGTTTTGATGAACTACGCTCACATTTGATTGTGAATGTGTGGTCGAACTTACCTTCTATTTCACAGTCAATCAATCTTTGCAAGTAGAAGTTTATCCTGACTCATTAAAAAACAACAGTGATTACCATTACATGAGAATAACCAAAAGAGTGACCTAAATAATAACAGTCAGTCAACTTTATTAGCTTTTCTCAAATACATTCAAAAGATAATAAGTAATTGGACATTAAAAATATGCTATTCGAATATTGCTACATATGTATGTACAAGGCGTATGACCGTGTGCAACATAAATATTAATAAACTGATTGTATCCCAAATACAGCTCACAAATGGTTTATCTCTTATTTAAAAGATAGACAGCAATATGTTCAAATCGAATATTATAATCATATGAGTAGAAAAGTTTATAGAGTTCGATTTGATATTAAAAATAATAATGCCTTAACATCACAAGGGAGTGCCTAAGACTCTCTTGTTTTTAGTTTACATAATAGACCTGCCGAAGGTTATGAGTGAACCGCGTATTTTGTTCGTTGATGACGTAACAATATATTGAATAAAACCCTTAATTGGTTAATTGAAGATAACTTAGAGAGAAACTTAAATAAAACAAAATTGTCATCTCCTGCATATGCACTGCATGATGCTATAAATATATAATTATATATGTTGTTTTATTAATTTGTGACTCCCTAATTAGGAGATAACCGAATAAAACGACATTTTATCATTCACAATCATTTATCTTAATAGGGTAGTTGGCATTCAGATACTACAATAGGGGTTCGTGGGTTCACACACTGAGTGAGCTCACTTTAGTAATACCTAGACCAATTTTTCCGTGTGAATCCTTTGTTATGAAGCGGAGGTGGTATGTTATAGGCGATCGAAATAAAAGCCGGTGAATAACTAATCCACAGTTTATGCCACACACACGAACAATAAAATAACAGTACATTTACAGAAGGAGAAAGTTGAAGAAAGCAGAGAACAGATAAAAGAACACACAGTAGTATTAAAACACTTCACAACGACTAAACAGATATATATATACTAAAAGCGTTTAATTGTAAACTACAGCGAATTATGCGCATACGACGGACATACGTTCGACGCTAATCAGTGATTTGCACTGAGGCAGTTTGCGTTGACAAACTGCCGGCTCCCGAGCAAGAGCGGTTAACTTTGATCCCCGACCGGTCCGTCGCAGGGAGTTAGCTATTAGCAATTCGGGTTTGCATGTCTGTTTGTTCGTAGAACAATATTTAACATTAAAGTTTAAAAAATACTAATTTTACTTTAACGGTACATTTTACTATCTTAAGTTGTAAGTTAACTGTAGATATAAGTTCCTATAAATATTTATGTATATAAACTCAAGTATAAATTACTCTAACCGAAACAAATATATATCGTTATTATTTTTAGACTATTTATTATTTTAGTTATACCTTATATAAAAACATTATACTAATTTAGATACACTACATCACCCCCCCCCCCAGAGACCGTCCTACGGGCGATAATAGTCCGGAAATTTTACCCTACGTCCAGATCTAGTAACTTTTGCAGGAGCAACATCGGAAACAGGTAAGTCATCGCACACTATCCGTGTAGTATTTGTGCGTGATGCGTGTATGGGAGGATGTGTATGTGTGTGTGATTGTGAGTGTGATTGTGAGTGTGATTGGTTTGAATGAGGGAATGATGTGGGCGTTGAGGTGATTGGATCACACAGTATGTAGGCAGGTTTTAATCTGTCAATGGACACTGTGACTGGCTTACCACTAATTAATATTTTAAAAACTTTGTCGCCCTGTTGTATAACCTCATGTGGACCAGAGTATGCAGGTTTGAAAGAGCCAGCCCCTGAGTCATCTCTGAGGAAGACATGAGAAGCTGTTGCCAAATCCTTAAAAACAAATGGTGAACGACGCGACCGAGAACCATGATGTGACGCTGGAGTTGGTTGCAAGTTTCTCACAAAAGTGCGAAGACGAGCGACGTACTCTGCTGCATCTATAGTGTCAGGCTCAGATGCCACGAAGAAATCACCTGGCAAACGCAGCGGTTCGCCATAAACTAGTTCAGCGGAAGATGATTTCAGGTCCTCTTTAAAAGTACTTCGAACACCTAATAAAACAAGTGGAAGTGATTCGACCCAACTGCTATCAGCGTGGCAGGTTATGGCAGCTTTTAGTTGCCTGTGAAACCTTTCCACCAATCCATTGCATTGTGGATGATATGCAGTGGTTCTCCTATGCTGAAAACCGATGATCTTCGATAGATGTTTGAACAGAGCCGATTCAAATTGTCTACCACGATCTGTCACTATCTTTGTAGGACATCCGAAGCGGCAAATCCACCCACTTATCAGTGCTCGAGCAACTGTCTCTGCTGTGATGTCCTGCAAAGGTATTGCCTCTGGCCATCGAGTAAAGCGATCAACGGCTGTGAGGCAGTATCGAAACCCTTGAGAAAGCGGAAGTGGTCCTATAAGATCAATATGAAGGTCCCTAAACCTGGCAGATGGTGATCCGTAGGTACCAACTGGTGCTGTAACATGTCGGGAAATTTTGGATCTCTGACAGGCTACACAAGCGCGAACCCACTCCCTACAGTCGCGACGAATCCCCGGCCACACAAAACGCTCACTAACCAGCTTGACAGTTGCACTGGCCCCGGGATGACTCAATGAATGGAGGCTTTCGAACACTTGATGGCGCAATTCCTTTGGAACATAAGGACGTTTTGACCTACCACTTACATCACAATACAAGTCTAAATCTGTTTCAGGCAGTTTCACTTTTTCAATACGCAATGAAGTATACCCGTTTAACAAAGTTTTGAGTTCACTATCAGCTGATTGTGAAACGGATAATTTCTCGAGATCAATAGGCTGTACAATTTCGTCTACTCGTGATAGCGTATCTGCCACGACATTGTTTTTGCCTGAGATGTGTCTTATGTCAGTGGAAAATTGAGATATGAAATCGAGGTGACGAAACTGTCTGGGTGAACAATTTTCTTTCCGGGAGTGAAATGCGAATGTAAGTGGTTTGTGATCAGTATAAATCACAAAGTTTCTTGCTTCCACCATGTGCAGAAAGTGTTTGATGGCCTCGTATATGGCCAGAAGTTCGCGATCGTACGGAGAGTACTTAGACTGTGCAGGAGACAACTTGCGTGAGAAGAAGCCAAGAGGTTGCCAAGCGTCGTCCTTGAGTTGCTGCAGTACTGCGCCAATTGCAGTGTCTGATGCATCCGTGACTAATGCTAACTTTGCATTACAATCAGGATGCACAAGAATTGCAGCACGACATAAATCCTCTTTGCACTCCTCAAATGCGCTCAATTCAGAGGAAGACAAATTTACTGGATGCGAACCTTTAACTGAACCTACTAAAAGAGAACTCAGCGGAGCCTGGTGTTGAGCAGCCTGTGGGATGTTACGGCGGTAAAAATTTATCATCCCTAGAAACCTACGCAGCTCTCGAACAGTTTTAGGGGTAGGGAAAGTCTTGATAGCTGCGACTCTTTCTGGTGGAGGTCTGATACCGGCTGCTGAGACGTTATAGCCTAAAAACGTGACCTCTGATGCTCCAAACACACATTTAGCAGTGTTTATCACCATGCCGTACTTCTTCAGTCTACTAAAAACCTGACGTAAGTGTTCTTCGTGGGTCTTCTCGTCTTTTGAGTAGACTAAGATGTCGTCCACGAAAGCATAGGTAAAGTCCAAGCCTCGAAGAACCTCGTCAACAAAACGCTGGAATGTTTGTCCGGCATTACGAAGTCCAAACGTCATGTATGGAAATTCGTATAAGCCAAAAGGAGTAGTGATGGCAGTCTTCTCAATATCGGCTGGATTTATAGGCACTTGATTATAAGCCTTCACCAGGTCTATTGTGGAAAAGACCATACAACCACAAAGGTTATGATCGAAGTCCTGGATGTGCCTAATAGAATACCTGTCAGGAATCGTTCTGGCGTTGAGCATGCGGTAGTCGCCACAGGGACGCCAACTGTTGTCCTTCTTCGGTGCTAGGTGCAGGGGAGAAGACCATGCCGACTCCGAAGGACGGCACGTACCAATCTGCAACATGGCCTCAAACTCGGCCTTAGCAATTTTTAGCCTATCCGGTGCGAGTCTACGGGGTGAACTAGATACTGGTGGTCCAGGTGTAGTGCGTATGTGGTGTACGGTGTTGTGCTTAAGCGTGCTATGCAACCCAGAAGGTCGAGTAATGTCAGGGTATTGAGCTAGTATGCGATGATAAACCGTATCACCAGACGCTACTTTGACCGAAAAAACCGCAGAGTTTTTAGCAAGCAAAGCAGGGGTACTAAGCGTAGTATTAGCGTCGATGAGGCGATGATTGCGAACATCTACTATTAAATTATAATAGGATAAAAAATCTACACCTATTATCGCTCGCGTTACGTCAGCTACAATAAAGCGCCAAGCAAAGTCGCGGCGCAAGCCTATGTTTAATACAAAGTGAGCATAACCATAAGTATTAATCGTCGAGCCGTTAGCGGCACACAATTCATAATTAGTTTTAAGACGATGTTCACTTATAAGCTTTTTAGGAAAAACACAAATGTCACTACCAGTTTCTACTAAAAATGTTAACTTACTGTTACTGTCCGTAATAAATAAGCGACCAGAATTTGGACAGGCGTCGGCCGCCATAACAGACTGTCCTAGGCTTTTCCCGAATAATCACACGGTTTCACACACTTGTTTGCTTGACTGCCGAATTTTGCGTGATACCAACATACCGGGAACTTTTTGTAGTTGGACTGCGACCGGGAACGATTTGAACGGGAACTGTTACGGGAACGACCATTGGAATTAGAGTTCCTTCGTGATCGAGACATCCTCTCAACCCTCGAATTCAAAGACTGGATCTGCCGCGTAAGCTCTGCTATCTGACCTGCCATGTCGAGTGAACTTCCAGGAGTCACGGACGCTGCTGCAACCTGAGGTGTTGGCGGAACTACGTCATGGATCCTGTCCGCAAGTTCTGCTACCTCCTCCAGGGACGCCTTGGATTGCGACGCAATGATGGACTGCGTGCTGCTGGGCAGTCGACTGGTCCAGATGGTTTTCAAAAACTCCTCTGGAACATCTGGGCCGGCAAGGTGCTGAAGATGGCGAAGAAATTGAGATGGCTTCCTGTCCCCCAGTTCTTCGTGGATAAGTAGCTGCTTCACTTTCTTCTCCCTTGAGGCAGACAACCGTTTGATGAGCTCATTCTTTAGTCGCTCGTATCTGTTGGGTGTAGGTGGAGCAGATATGATGTCTTCAACCTCCGACGCGTAAATAGGGTCCAGCTGACTGATGGCGTAGTGATACTTCGTAGCATCCGTGGTTATATTCGCCAGAAAAAATTGGCTCTCAAGTTGTGCAAACCATAACGCCGGTTTTTCTGGATAAAATGGCGGTACTCGCACGCCAACTCGATGTACGTCGCTGGGTTGATTTGTATTTGCGCTAACGGTCGGTGTCTTATTCGCCTCGCTCATTATGAAAATTCCTTATTGTGCTCAAACGGGGTCACCAATGAAGCGGAGGTGGTATGTTATAGGCGATCGAAATAAAAGCCGGTGAATAACTAATCCACAGTTTATGCCACACACACGAACAATAAAATAACAGTACATTTACAGAAGGAGAAAGTTGAAGAAAGCAGAGAACAGATAAAAGAACACACAGTAGTATTAAAACACTTCACAAGGACTAAACAGATATATATATACTAAAAGCGTTTAATTGTAAACTACAGCGAATTATGCGCATACGACGGACATACGTTCGACGCTAATCAGTGATTTGCACTGAGGCAGTTTGCGTTGACAAACTGCCGGCTCCCGAGCAAGAGCGGTTAACTTTGATCCCCGACCGGTCCGTCGCAGGGAGTTAGCTATTAGCAATTCGGGTGTGCATGTCTGTTTGTTCGTAGAACAATATTTAACATTAAAGTTTAAAAAATACTAATTTTACTTTAACGGTACATTTTACTATCTTAAGTTGTAAGTTAACTGTAGATATAAGTTCCTATAAATATTTATGTATATAAACTCAAGTATAAATTACTCTAACCGAAACAAATATATATCGTTATTATTTTTAGACTATTTATTATTTTAGTTATACCTTATATAAAAACATTATACTAATTTAGATACACTACAGTTAGCTTTTTAAGTTATATAGCTTGTAATTAAACAATATTGTAAGCTGATGATTCGACGAAAACTAAATAAATTAATGTGAAAAAAACTGATACACCTAAAAAAAGGTAAAAGGAGAGTGGTGTATTCAAAGAAAAATAGAGGACACGTAAGATTAGAGTATTTGGCTGCAAGTAATAAAACATAATTAAAAAAAAAAAAAACTTCTTAGTTAAATAACAATTCAAGATATACTATTTAAGAATATTAATTACATAAATGTATTTTAAATAATTTTTTTTATGTTCTCAAATTATTCGAATCAGTTGAAAAGGAAGAGGTGTGACGTATTAATAAAGTGCAAGCGACACACGCCCGTACGCACGGCCTACAGCGGTAGAGGGGCATTGCTCGCTCGACCGTCGGCCGGTGCGGACGTGCGTGTGCTGCTTGGTGAAACTACTGACTGCTTTCATTTAATGGATACCCTGACAGTAATCGAGGACACCACATGTGGCGACGAGCCTTCAAGTAAGTGGTATATAGAAAAATGGGTAGGGTAGGGTCGGCTATCAGCACCACATCACCCTGCCTCGAGGCTTGTGGCCGCTAGGGAGGGTAGTGAAGGTCTTTTTAGGTCCCGACGGAGCGGTCCGCGTAGCAGACATCCGCACCCGCGGCGGCGTGCTGCGCCGACCGGCCCGAAAATGTATTTTACTGGAGGCTGCGGATGAGCCAGTAGCCACCGGTTGTTAGTGTTCCACACTGGGGGTCCGGTATGTTGGCGACTGGCTGATACGCAAACCTTTTTTATATTATTTTATATTATTCTACCTTTTTGATACTTTTTCATCTTCCTTTCTGTCTCGTGGTTTGGTTTTTTGTTTATAGAGAAATTATCAGATGGTTGTTGTGTCACCGTGTCACCGTAGTTGTTGTTGACCGTTGTAAGAGGGGGTTTCGTGGTGACAGCTGGGGCCTCACCGGGTACCATTGCATGGTCGAAATCGATGTCTGCATTTTGTTCCGAAACCCACGTTGCGGTACGTTTCTCTGCGTTACAGTTAGAAAAGTACGAACTACGAGATGAGTGTGACTTAACTTTCAGGGCGGCGAGTTTAGCTTGGAGCTCCGTGTGCTCTGCCTCGGCTTCGAGGCGGGCGAGCTTGAGCTGACGGTCGTGTTCGCGTTTAACCTGTTCACGTTCACGCTCTGCATGTTGTCGCGCTAGCTCGCGTTCACGCTCGACTTGTCGTCGCATTGTTTCAGCTTCGAGAGCTAGTTTCTGCACACGAAAATCTGTCGATGTGCGTGAGGAGTGGGTGTGCTTGCTGCGCGATTGCTGGCTGTGAACGCTACAAACGTGTGTGGATGGTGCTTTAACGTTGCCTTGGTTATGCGAATCAGGGTGAGCAATTGTGCAATCGGCGGCGGGACCGGGTTGAGACTCGGCGTAAAAAGGCGTGCGCGCTGTTTGCATGCCCGTACTACGTGGCAACGAGAAGGCATCGTCATCAATTGTGGCTGAAACCGGCCGGACGCTGCGCGGTGAACGTTCGCGACGTCCGTGCTGCGTCCGCTCGGCTTCTGCAGCCGCCAGGTCTGCCTTTTTCTTGTTACGTGTTTCCACCATAATTAAAATGAGATATGTACGAAATGTAACTACGAAATACAAATTTCAAAATTTAAATGAAAATTTTTAAATGACGTGAAAATTTTTGACGAATGGTATTTACGATGCTGAAATTTACTTACGGCAAGAATGGACCAAAATGATAGCTACTGGTGGACTGTATTAAAACTGCGATATGAAATATAATGGAAACACGATGATTTTACGATAATTATAGTAATTTAATTAAATATTCACAAATACAATTAAAACAGACCTGTCAGCTAGACACACAAAACAAAAAACCAAACCACGAGACAGAAAGGAAGATGAAAAAGTATCAAAAAGGTAGAATAATATAAAATAATATAAAAAAGGTTTGCGTATCAGCCAGTCGCCAACAATATTGCTTCTCCTCATAGTTTCTTGTCTAATTTTGATTCTATAAGTATAGTCCGGGCTCTGTCCATCAAAGTCCTATTCATTCGTTCGGCTAGTCCATTCATCTCCGGATTATAAGGAACCGTTATATATATATATATATATAACACATTTTCTACTTTGATTCCTTTCAAATATGTCCTTGCATCCACTAAATTCTCATTTATTAATTGACTTACCATTCATGAATAATTGTGCAAAACTTTTATGCCATAGTTCTATTTTATTATCATTTTTCTTATCAGAGTAATTGCAACAAGTATTACTTAAAATCATTCCTACCGAAAATAATGAACCTTCTGGATAGCCAAGAATAATTATTTTTCGTAAATCTTAATACAACCATTTGAAAAAAATACAGTATAACCAGCGCTTTCTAACTTTGATACCGATAATAAGTTCTTTCTTTAATCTGGAACATAATACACATTTTTTACAGTATGATATTGAGTGACTCCATTGATTACAGTTTCTGTTCGAATATTACCAATACCAGTTGCAGATAAAGTTACACCATTTTTTGCAGCACTAATTAATTTTTGATTTTTTAAATAAACAAAACCATCAGTAAACATATTTTTATTATTTGTTAAGTGATCAGAACAACCTGAATCTATGTACCAATATATTTGAGATTTATTATAACTATCTGTTTGACAAATAAAAGCATTACCTTCCTGTGTGTTATTATTATTACTCACTATACAGGGTTATTATATAAACACCATCCAAATTTTTTCTAGGCATAAGATATCATTCAAACACTTCATTTATGAAAAAAAATTGGGAGGTAAAATTTCCGAAAAAAAAAATTTTGTCCGAGCGAATTATTACAACAGCTGGTTACTGGCAAAATAGGTACTTACAGTTGAACGACCGACCGCCCGAAGCGCCCCACCGAGCTGCGCGCGCAAGTTGTAACGACATCGGCGCAATGAAATCAGTCACCCGCGGACTTTCCGCGATGTACAATGTTGCGTTCACGCATTTACGTCGCATAATTATCTACCTAACGAAATGTGTTCACACTTGCAATTGAAATTGAGGGCGAAATTGAACGACGGGTTTATGTGAAGAAGGCCCAAAGCCTCGAGAACTTAAATATAATCCTTGCATTTAACGAAGTGACAAAGTGAAAAAACAAGTAATACAATTAAAGACAATGTTCATAAACGTGCAAGACTGTTTAGAGAGAAATTACCTACACTTTAAGGTAAAGTGATTGTTTTCAAACTTCATGTAAGTGTATTTTGTTTGGATTTTTAATTAATTATTTTGTTGGAGTAAAGCAAAATGTGTGCAGGGCGGCTAAGACTTGTGAAATTTTTCACAAAAATATTTTTAGAACTATTAATTATACATTTCTTTATCCTATCGTGTAAAATAGACAAAAATAAATTAGGTAGGTAGGTACTAAGGTTTTGGCACTGCATTATTTTTTGCGATTTTCGAATTGCCTTTGCGATCCCTGTGTTTTTTAGATTCTGTGGTTAAGAAACACCCTTTGCTTTACTCCAACCAATTATTGTACATAAGTTGATTAAATTTTAAAAAATGCGACGTAAGTGCATAAGGTGTGGCTTACTTTTATGTTCATTTTTTATTTATTAAAAGTGTTATCGATTAATATTGTTATAATCAAAGAACAAATCAACTTATCTCTTCTAAAATTTGACGTTCCTATTTTTTTTCGTTTAAATTTGCAACTTATGAAAATCATTGTAATGTATCAATGAAATACGGAAGGGCGGGGTGGGGGTCGTGTAATCATCTGCTACAACACCGTGCGTAGCGTGACTGTGACAGCAATCGGTAGTTTTCCTCGGATAACTTTGTGTAGGCTTAACTTAATATTTTAGTACTGAGTAATATTAAAAGAAAAAAATCTTGTTTCGTTACTTTCTTCAAAGAATATAATATTTAAATTTGGATGGTGTTTATAAAATGGCCCTGTATATGACTGTCTAGAAAATTTACTTGTTCCTCTCCAATTGTTTCTATTTCCACGCTGAATGTGCACACTCCCTCTTTGATTATAACCTCTTGCATGCATATTGTATCCTCTTCCTCAAGTATAGAAATTATTACCTTACTGATGTGACAACGGGCCTTTACCTTGCTGATAGTACTCTCCTTGAGTTTTATTATCATATCTCGGCATTGATTTCTTGAATGTTTCCCGTTGTGTACATTGATACTTTTTGTGTCCAACTTTTCCACATTTATAACAATTAAATGCTGTACTGCAATGTTCATTTGTCTGTCCTTGTTTTCTTTCATCTTCTTCTCCTAATAATCTTTCTTTAAAAAAGTCTACCTTCAAGTCTGGCATCGTTTCCAGTGTAGTTATCAATATTTCATATGATTTTGGCATTGACAATAAAATAAATAAATAAATATTTCTACATTCACACCAATTAGCCTAGCCCAAAGTAAGCACTATAAGGCTTGTGTTATGGATACTAGGGTAACGGATACACATACATATATGATATATAGATATGTAATATTCATAGAAATATATATAAACACCCATGACTCAGGTGCAAATGCTCGTATTCTGTTTTATATGTTTATTGAAACACTATTTTCAAATATAATTATAATGTTTAATTGCGAGAAACAACAAGCTCGTACGCTCGTAAACAATAATTTTCTGGCGATGTCAATGTCAAAATAAGTGGGAACGTGTTCACCTGCCATAGATAATATATAGAACATCCCAATATAGAAAGTGTAGGTGCTTTACTTAATTTAGACTTTAATTCTTCAAATGCTGCTGTTTGCTCATCTTGCCATCTCCACAATACATTTTTCTTAAGAAGCTGCCTTAAAGGTTCTGTTGATTTTGTGTAATTTGGTATAAATTTGCTTAAATAATTGCACATAACTAAAAACTTTTGTAACTGTTTGACATTTTTAGGAATTTCTAATGTTAATATTGCTTCAACATGTGATGGGTCTATTTTAATACCATTTTCTGAAATTATTAATCCCACATACTTAACATGGTCACATTTATATTGCAACTTTTTGCTGTTGAATTTGACATTGTACTGTCTAGCTCGGTTAACTAACTTAATTAAAATTAAATCATTTTCTTTGTAACTATTTGCAGCTAATATTATATCATCATAGTAGATATATTCACCTTGTATGTCAATAAAAATATTATTATTAATTTTTTGGAACACTTCTGGGGCTGAGGAGATGCCAAAGGGCATTCTTTTGAATCTGTACCTACCATAGGGAGTACCAAAGGTGCAAACATTATTTTTATCCTCTAATTTTAGTTGAAAAAATCCGTCTTTTATGTTTTACACAGTAAAAACCTTTTTTCCAGCTAAATGGTGATATATTTCTTCTGGTGATGGTATCAAATATCTTTCTCTTATAATATTTTTATTTAATTCTTTTGGGTCTAAACACGACCTTAAACTTTTATCTGGCTTCTCAACAATGACCAAATTATTACACCATTGTGTTGGTTTATTTACTTTTTCAATAATCTCTTTTTGTCTCATATTTATCCAACGTAGATTTTAACCTATCCATTATTGCTAGAGGCACTCTCCTTATTGGCTTTATTACTGGTTCAGCTCTGGTTTGCACTCTAATTTTATATGTACCTATATTTCCTAAACCTGTAAATACACATATCTGATAGCTACTGGTGGACTGTATTAAACTGCGATATGAAATATAATGGAAACACGGTGATTTAACGATAATTATAGTAATTTATTAATATTCACAATACAATCAAACAGATCTGTCAGCCTGACACACAAAACAAAAAACCCAAACCACGAGACAGAAAGGAAGTTGAAAAAGTATCTGTAGTATAGTGGGTATTTGCAAATAATATGTACATAATGTGTGAAGGTACGCCTCACCGTTATCGTTTAACTTCATAGTTGAAATACAGATACGAAGCCCATCGGTTGTTTTATTACCGCTCCTGTCCGCGATAGTTTATTGGCGACGAGGAATAAATTTGTGTTTAGCGTGATGTCTTTCGGTAAAATAAGTGAATTTGACGTACGTTCCGGCAACTGGTCGTTGTATATTGAGCGTTTGGAAATGTACTTTATGGTAAATAAAGTGGAGGAAGACTTGCGGTTACCAACTTTAATAACGGCTATTGGTGATGAAACGTACGAATTACTTAGTAGTTTGGCAAGTCCGAGCAAACCGGCGGAGTTGAAGTATGAGGCGGCGGTAGCACTTTTGCGGGAGCACCTTCAACCCCGGCCGTCGGTAATGGCCGAGCGATATCGTTTTCGGCAGAGGCGACAACGGCCGGATGAAACTGTTGCGCATTATTTATCGGAGTTGAAGAAATTAACAAGGTTTTGTGAATTCGGTAGCAGCTTGGAAGATAATTTGCGTGACCAACTGGTTTGTGGAATACTCAGTGACGTCATCCGGCAACGCCTATTCGCGGAGGACAATTTAAAGTATAACGGTGCGGTCAAATTGGCTTGTGCCCTGGAAGCAGCGGAGCGTGATGCTGCGATTGTGGACATGTCAGCTGCCGCAAGGAGTGACACGATGGGCGGAGTTCACAAAATAGGCACCAAGAGTGAACGTGGGCGGCAAGGTTCGGCGGGAAGGTTCGTCAACTGCAAGGCCTGTGGGATAGCGGGGCACGACACAGAAAAATGTCGTTACAAGACATTCGTGTGCAGCAAATGTAAAAAAACAGGTCATTTGCGCCGAGTGTGCCCGATGGCGAAAGGTGGCGGCGGGCGGCGTCGGCACATTAATAACCTTCGGCCGTCGAGCGACGGGGAAGATTCGGAGGACGGCTCGTCTTCAGCCGAAGTGGAAGAGGAATTACACCAACTTAGTTTAAATAGCTATAAATCTGTAAGTTTACATATCACCGTTGAGGGAATTCCTCTAGAAATGGAAATTGACACTGGGTCTGCAGTATCTTGCATAAGTAGGAAAATGTACCAAAAGTATTTTCAAGCAAAAGAAATTGTAAAAAGTAAGGTAGTTTTTCGATTTTATAATGGTAGTACTGTTAGACCGTTGGGGGTTATTTACCCAAAAGTAACTTATAAAAATGTATCTAAGAATTTAGAATTATTTGTAATCGATGGAGGAACAACTTCTTTATTGGGGAGACATTGGTTATCCGAATTAGGAATTAAAATTCCATTTTTTAAGAGTAACGTTCATAAAATGGTAGCGGAAAATAAATGTATGCATTCTAATGAATTAAATATGTTAATCGGCAGATATGAACGATTGTTTAGCGGCGGGCTGGGACGGTTCACGGGCGGCAGGGCTCAGCTGCGGGTGCGGGAGGGGGCGACTCCGGTTTTTTGCCGCGCACGGTCGCTACCGTACGCGCTTAGAGGGCAGGTGGACGCGGAGCTAGATTCGATGCTCCGTGACGGTATTATCGAGCCCGTCGACAGCTCAGACTGGGCGACGCCGCTGGTGCCGGTACGTAAAGCGGATGGAGGGTTACGCATATGTGCAGATTACAAAATTACACTTAATCCGGTCTTACTGGTCGACAGATATCCATTACCTAAAATCGATGATTTGTTAGTGAGGCTTAGCGGTGCCCAGTTGTTTTCAAAAATTGATTTATCCCAGGCATATAATCAGATCGAA
Organism: Calamotropha paludella; assembly: GCA_927399485.1. Classification (NCBI taxonomy): domain Eukaryota; kingdom Metazoa; phylum Arthropoda; class Insecta; order Lepidoptera; family Crambidae; genus Calamotropha; species Calamotropha paludella. The sequence continues at coordinate 5,923,538 of OV656822.1, forward strand.
TTAGATAACTCTAAAGACTTCACAGTAATTAACACACATAAAGGGTTATTTAAATATAATCGCTTAGTTTTTGGATTATCTTCAAGTCCGGGTATTTTCCAAAGAATTATGTGTAAACTACTGGGTGACATTCCAGGGGTAGAAATATTTTTAGACGACATAATTTTAGGAACAAAGGGCGGTATATCGGAGCATTTAGCTACTTTAGAAAAAGTTTTTAAAAGATTACAGGATCACGGCATGAAACTCAAAAGGAGTAAATGTGCATTTTTAGTAAAACAAGTTAAATTCTTGGGTTATATCATATCCAGTCAGGGGGTTGAAGTGGACAAAGATAAAATAACTGCTATCACCCGAATTCCACGCCCCGTGGATGTTACTCAATTAAGGTCATTTTTAGGCTTAGTAAATTTTTATGCTAAATTTGTTAGAAATATTAGTACTGTTTTGTATCCCCTTTATGAATTATTAAAAAAAGGCGCACCGTGGAAATGGACAAAGAAATGTGAGAAAGCGTTTATTAACATTAAAAATATTTTAACTAGTGCCGAGGTATTGGTACATTACGATCCTAATAAACCCCTTACACTGACCTGTGATGCTAGTGCTAAAGGTATCGGCGGAGTGCTTACGCAACCGGCGGGCGAGGGGGGCGCGGAGCGACCCGTGGGGTATGTGTCGCGGGCACTTACCAACGCGGAGAAACATTACTCTCAGATTGACAGGGAGGCGCTGGCGATCGTGTTTTGTTTACAAAAGTTACATCAGTACCTATATGGCAGGCGGTTTAAACTCAAAACTGATCACAGGCCGCTAGTTAGTATATTTGGTCCTAAACATGAAATACCAACGATGGCTGCTAGCCGCATGCAGCGTTGGGCGATTATATTGTCTGCCTATACTTATGATATAGAATACGTAAACACAAAACAGAACGGAGCGGACGGGTTGTCGCGGCTGCCGCCGGTAGATGTTAGTGGGGATAGTTCGAATGACTCATCACTCGATCCGCCCGAACAAACGTATTTACACTTCGCACAGAATGAATTGTTATTTGATTATAACGTAGTAAAGCAGCAAACTTCGCACGATCCAATTTTGGGCAGAGTATTATTATATCTTCGAGAGGGTTGGCCAGAAAGTAATGAAATAAGGGAGTTACAGCCATACTTTAATAGAAAAAAAGAATTATACGAAGAGCTAGGTTGTGTAATGTGGGGCTACCGAGTGATTATACCCGAGCGGTGTAGGGATCGCGTGCTGAGGGAACTTCACGAGTCACACATGGGCATGAGTAAAACCAAAGCTATGGCCCGGAGTTATGTGTGGTGGCCCGGCCTTGATGAAGCCATCGAATCGATATGTTCGAGTTGCGAAGTGTGTGCAGCGGAAGCGGACGAGCCACATAGGCACTCGGCAGCACCGTGGCCGTGGCCGGCCAAACCGTGGTCCCGGGTTCATTTAGATTTCTTAGGTCCTTTCCGAGATAAACTATATTTAATTTTAATTGATGCGAGAACGAAATGGATAGAAGTCTACCCAGTTCCTAGTACAGCAGCTAGATATACTATTGGTAAGCTAGAGGAAATCTTTGCTAGATGGGGTCTACCAAGGCAAATAGTAACAGATAACGGTCCTCCTTTTTCGAGCACTGATTTTTTTAATTTTATGAGTAACAATGGCATTGAACATTTATTTTCGGCGCCATATCACCCGGCTTCTAACGGGGCCGCCGAAAATGCTGTGCGAACGGTTAAAAAGGCGATTCGGAAGGCTATTCGACAAAAGGAGGACGTGCACACATTTTTAAATAAATTTCTATTGCATTATAGAAATACAGAGCATTGTACTACTAAGGAAAGCCCGGCAATGCTTATGTTAGGTAGGAGGTTACGTACTAAATTGGATTTACTTAGGCCTAATAGGGATGAAAAGGTTAAACAAGCTCAGGCTCGTCAAATAAGCTGTAACAAAGGTGGCAACCGAGCGTTTAAACCGGGCGAGGAGGTATGGGTACGACAATATCAGGGCTCTAACAAGTGGGTACCCGGTAAAGTGGTAGACAGGCTAGGTATTACAGATTACAAAATAGCAGATATGGTAGGCAGGGATACTCATAGGCATGTCGACCAGTTAAGGCGGAGATCTGTACGTAGTTCTTTGGTTAGTCCTTCTTCTACGGCCGATGCGACCTCTGAAGCTGTGCTACCGGCTCCGGCGGAGGAACCTCCTCCACCGTCTGAGCAGAACGAACCAAACACCAAGGTACCGGCACAACCAACGTTCAGCGTTGACGAATCCATTCACGATAGTTGTCAAAGTGAACCCTTTATTCAGTCGGAAGATACAGCATCGACAAACTCATCTTCCGGACCCGCATCTGAGTCATCACCATGCTACGCCGCCCCGTCGCAGTCCCGGCCGATAAGGAAGTGTAGATTGGAGAAACCGCGTAATTATAAGTTTTAAAAAGATATATGTATATAACATTGTCATTATTATCATTTAAGTAATTATTATCTGTAGTGCTGCAAGGAGATTTAAATGACTGTTAAAATAAAAATAATAAGGAGTTCAGTAATGTAATTGAGGTACATTGTAAGCATATCCCTTTGATTTGAGTGTATAATTTATTACTTATGGATGGAATCGATAGAACTTTAACTGGTTATAATTTTCAGTATTGTTAAACTTAAAGTAAATCGTTTTAATTGAGTCTCAGATTGTATAAATTTAAAGGGAGGGACTGTAGTATAGTGGGTATTTGCAAATAATATGTACATAATGTGTGAAGGTACGCCTCACCGTTATCGTTTAACTTCATAGTTGAAATACAGATACGAAGCCCATCGGTTGTTTTATTACCGCTCCTGTCCGCGATAGTTTAGTATCAAAAAGGAAGAATAATATAAAATAATATAAAAAAGGTTTGCGTATCAGCCAGTCGCCAACAATATCTATGTTTTTCAGTGAACATACTATCAATCCTTTGAATTAAATTTAATCTGATACAATCACTTAAACCTAAAACTGGTTGTACAGGTAAGTCAATTACATTAAACTTTAAAATATGTGTCTTATTTTTAACAGTACAGAATAATTCAATACTACCTATACTTTTAATTCTGTCACCGTTATAAACAATGAGAGTTACTCCACAGTGTTTTAAACTTAAGTTATTTTTATAATTTAATTTGTTAAAAATTTGTAATGGTAATGTGTTGCATTCTGCACCTGTAGCTTAAACATAATTTCCTGACCTAGAATATTTACTTTTTGTTTCCATTGAGACTCTGAAATACTATTTATATGACAATACCTGATACTATCGAACCAAAGTAAAGAATTGCTTGACTGGTCCGCTTTCTCCTCCACTCCATGTATTTTTCTAGATTTTCCTTTCCAACATATCACTGCAAAATGGTTTTTGTTTCCACAAACGCCACACGTTTTTCCATAGGCTGGACATTTTCTTATTGGATGATTGTTTCCACACCTGTCGCAGTTTTGTATGAAACCGGAACCTCCTTGTTTATTGTATCTTCGTGTTTTATCCTTTGTCACTTTTGTTTGTTCTTTATTTTCATGTCTTCTATTTATTTTCATTGCATTAATCTCCTCTATTTCCATTTTTTCTTTATTTATTTTAGTTGATCTAGCTTTCCCAGCTTCCGCAGCTGTGCAGATTGCTTCCACTTGTTCTAGATTCATATCTTCCTCTCTTAATAATCTTTCCTGTATGCCTTTGTCAAAAATTCCTATGACAACCATGTCTCTTATTAGCCTATTTTCCAATTGCTCAAACTTACACTTTCTTGCGTTTTCTTTCATCCGCATTAAAAATCTTTCGAATGGTTCCAACTCATCTTGTTTTGTTTGGAAAAAGTTAAAACTATTAACAATTATGCTTTCTCTAGGTTTTATATATTCATTTATTACTTCTATTAATTCGTTTAACTTTGTAATCGGCTTCTGGCTAGCGTTATATATTTGTAACGCCACTTCTCCCGCGATATTATAAAAGATAGCTAATTTCCTACTTTCTTTTGCTTCATCTAAACCCGCGGCTGCCAAGTAAAAGGTAAATTGTTGTTTGAAGCTTTCCCAATTGGTATCTCCATTGAGAATAAGCGTCTGCGGTGGTTTAATGCCTTCCATAATATTTTTTGTTTATTTTCTTCCTTAAAAATCACTTTGCTGTGTTTTCTTCTGACACCATGTTTTATATGTTTTTTGAAACACTATTTTCAAATATAATTATAATGTTTAATTGCGAGAAACAACAAGCTCGTACGTACAATAATTTTCTGGCGATGTCAATGTCAAAATAAGCGGGAACGTTGTCACCTGCCATAGATAATATATAGAACATATTCATCATAAAAACATCTGCCCCTACCGGGATTCGAACCCAGGACCGTCGGTGTGAAAGGCAAGATCACTACCATTCCACTAAACGGTCGTCTAGTAAAATAAAATACAAATGACTTTTTCTTCTTTTGTAATTTCCGTCTCAGCATTTTATAGCTGACTAAATATTTCTTCCGTAGCTGTGAAATGAGTTTGTAATTTTTTTTTTCATTGTACTTCAAATTTGTAAGTTGTCTCCTCAGAAACATTCTGCTTCTTGTATTTTTTTTAATAAAATTTTCTTCAAACTTTTTAGCCATTGATTGTGCCGTTTGATCATTCTTAATATATTCTAAATGACCATCTGCTACCGCGCTAACAATAATGGACTTTGCCAAGTGCCTCAAACACTTTAAACACCTTAAACAAGTGCCTCGTGTTTTAACATTGTAACGTTTATAAACGTTGTGACTTAGGTTCGTATGAAAACAAAACGAATATTTTAGACTTATTTCTACCAGTTACAGAGGACTTAAGCTGGTGTAATTTAAAACAATTTCATTATTTTTGTACAAAGAATCCGGCCAATCAAAAACATTCATTCGTTACTATAGTGGACTTGGCACGTTTGATATGTATCGACACAATTATGGTTGTAAGGTCATAAAAGAAATGTTAGACATTTTGAACGCGCAATCTTTTCGAATCGTCAGTACCTTAACAACAAATACAGTATCGTCTTGTGGATGACAATAGTATTAATCGGTATTTAACGTTTTTCACTTTTATTTTTCTGTCTTTATGCAAATCAAACATATTAATACAGGTACTTACCAATTTTTCCAAGATACAAAAACAATAGCGGGTACAAACAGTTCGTAAAACTTTCCAACGGCAAAAAAGTTTACGAAGAAAACCAAAGAAGATAATCTAGTAATGTCAACATAACATAAATATAAAACGTTCCGAAATGCACTTTTTTTTAATATAAGGGACGGATAATCGGATATTCCATGGCTTTATTTTGCAAAAATGTAGTGTATAAATTTTATTCATAATTTCTCAATTATCTTCTTATTATTTAACGAAATTTATAAATAATATGACAAAATTCTGTGGAGAGTAGTTCGGTATAATAGTTAGGATTTAGTTTAGTCAGCCATCTTAAAGGCTACAAATGTGAAAATCTTTAACCTTTTTTGATATTTTAAATAGTATAATCAAATACGAATGCATAAAATAAAAAAATAGTTGTTGGATACTCCCCCTCGTAAATGGCTAGGTATTAAATTAATTATGTAGTTAGGTATTTTCATGAGCACCGCATGCCTCATCAGTCGACATAATTACATTCTCATTTATTTTGGGGAAACTGATTTAGTTTACGATAGCTGCCTTCTCTAGCCTATCGTAAGCCCGCTATAATTTAGCCTTTCGTGTAATTTTAATATTGCTTAGCGGCCCTCTCCACAGAAGCACATGCACTTCTTTCTTAGTGACATGTTGCGCTTCTCCTTCACGTGGCAAGATTCTAAGACCACGCGCGACCTATCACCGGCTACCGAGAGAAAAATTTTGTTAGCGGGCGGTCTCCTCAGCAACACATTCACTTCTTTATGCCGTGTTGGCTTCTCCTTCACGTGGCAAGATTCTGGGACCACGCGCGACTTACCACCGGTTGCCGAAAAGACCCCTTGTCTACAAAACAATTGACTGCCATGCGAGCCAGCATCCATCGAGCCGGCTAGACTGTTCTCCTTGTGGCTTCTTGCGACGACGCCACCGTGCACCAAGCAGGGCTGGCTCTATTTCATGAGATTAGCAGCCATTCAACCACTATACCCTGTCGCTTCTTTGCGATGACGCCACCGCGCACCACGCAGGGCTGGCCGTTGTTCCAATGAGTCAAAGCAGATAGATCTACTGTAGGATCGAAGGACCAAAACGTAGGATGTCCGCTTAGTTGACCACGAACACCGTACAGGTAGATATTGTAGTTAGTTTTGTTGATCGTTATTCACGAAGTAAGTGGTGGCTGGCACGATGTTGAAAGTTGCGTTGTTGCGGATGTGACGTATTAATAAAGTGCAAGCGACACACGCCCGTACGCACGGCCTACAGCGGTAGAGGGGCATTGCTCGCTCGACCGTCGGCTGGTGCGGACGTGCGTGTGCTGCTTGGTGAAACTACTGACTGCTTTCATTTAATGGATACCCTGACAGTAATCGAGAACACCACACGTGGCGACGAGCCTTCATGTAAGTGGTATATAGAAAAATTAGCTCGTGAAAATCAAATTAAAGGAGGGAGATAACGAACCCATCTGCAAAAAAAGCTGTCTCATAGCATTGAGACAAAAAAAAATGTTAAATAGTTTATCCACTTGATTCTAAGAAGAGTTGAAAAATCATTGACTATAGCAATGTAAATATCAACTTGAATAACGGCAGTGTTAATTGCAATTCTAAAGAACTTGTGTAATTATTGATAACTATTTTATTTTAAGAAAAGAAAATATATGAAGTCATCCTATTTTTCTATAAAGAAAATCTTTATAACCTCGTAATAAGCACTCGATTGAATAATGTACGTGTTGGGATTATTATTACCTTCACGGTTATTTCTGCCATGTTATTCTAGTAATGAATGTCTTGTTCTTGCTTTTCATAATTCTGGCTTGTGCTACCTACCCACACCAAACCTAATCTTACTTACGATTTAAATCGATCGAGATTTTAGTTCAGTTAATAGTAACCCTGTACGGGTTAAATATTACATTGCATTACACGGGTTAAATAAAACATACTATGATACTAAAAAAAAAGAAAAGATTTTTAAGTAGTTTCTTATATTCCTGAAACAACGATTTGAATTTCAATGGTTATTACGTCGAAACTTATATAAAGGTTATACAGACAAGTGGATATACTACAATACATTAATTTGAAAAGAGATGTAAAGAAAGAAAGAAAGAAAGAGTTTATTGACCCAATTATACATTAATAAAAGTAAAAATATAAAAATAAAAACAAATTAATAATAATAAAAAAAAAATCACGGGGGCCAATCAGGACCCTGCCTCAGCATAATGCCATTGCTCTGTGACATGTCACAGTGCAACGGCGCTGATATTCTGGCAAGGCCTGTGGGAGGTACTACATTATAATTAAAATTACAATTTTACACAAACAAAAAATAGGACACAATTAAAAAAAAACAAAAAAAAAACAGAGTTATTAAAAATGATATAAAATATATATATGCATTACAATTATTTGACAAACATTTATATCCATAGAGTAATATTCGTCCGTGCCTAGTCTGTGGCACAAACAGACATCACTCTATGGATCCATGGACAATTTTGACACTGACATTACACGTGTACAAAACCAAGCCAACTCGACAATGTCCCGTCATGAATTGCCACGTCTACAATTACAAAAGAAAATGTTTGGGGATTCTTCAAAAAGTACACACAAACCCTTACATTCATTTCACAGTGAAGTTACATTATGTGTATCCGTCTTGTCCATACGCCTAAGGAATGTGATTAAGCAACCAAGATAGCGATTTCAAGCCCAGATAACCCGGCGCCATCCACGCGACGTGAAAAACCATACAGAAAGTAAGACAGTTTGGTATCCAAGAAACGGCATTAGGAGTAGAGGCCGCAAACCAAGAAGATGGAAGGACGACTTTAAAGTGACCTTAGGACCCCTTTGGATAAGAATAGCAGCAGATAGGGAACAGTGGAAAGAGTTGGAGGAGGCCTTTGCCGTAAGGCATACCGAAATTAGAGAAATTTTATGACCTAAGTGCAGTTTTGTTAAATTAATGTTTCAACTTCTTATTTGGTTTAAGTACAATCATTACCATTTAAAATGAAAACAGTGTAATTTTTGGAAATAAAGGGCTTTAATTATTATTATAAAGTAAGAAATTAATTTGATTCAAGTTGATATAAGAGCAAATGGCTTTTTACATGTTTCTTAAAAGTTTTTAATGTTTTTAGGTCACGCACCGGCGGCGGGATGTCATTCCAGCAACGCGAGGCAGCAAACCGGAAAGACCCACGGAATGCTCTGATGCGGTGTTTTGGCGTCTTAAAGACATTCCTACAAGCTCTCATTTGTGATATATTTCCACCGTGAACCCATGTGAGTTTACTAAGCATATAATTTGGCTTCCCTGTCCTAATAACACCAAACATAAGAGTGGCCAAGTGAAGTTTTCTGCGTGCCGCCATCTTTAGCATATTTGAATTATTTAAGAAAGGAGTCACATGTGATCGTGGAGGCACGTGGAAACAATAACGAGTGCAGGCATTCTGAACCCTCTGGACCAGCTTAGCTGTTTTATTCCAAAGACAAGGACCATAGACTGTATCACAGTAATTTAGCCTTGAAAGTATGAGTGATTCACAGAGTGTGATTCTTAGTTGCTCGTTTATGTAAGGACGAATTTTGTATAACACTTTTAACCGATAAAAACAACTGCGAACACACTCAGATACATGACTCTCAAAGTTAAGATGTCAATCTAGAACTACACCCAAATTTCGGCAACTGGTTACTCTGTCAATAATTTCATTATTTAGTTGTATTTCAATCACCTTAGTCTCTAATTTGTGGACATTTAATTTGGAGCCTATTACCATAAATTTAGTTTTTTTGGGGTTGAGAACCAAACAGTTAGACCTGCACCAATTAGCAATATTTGATAAGTCACTATTTATCATATTAACAGCATTCTGTACATCGCCTGGACTAAATGAATAATATAGCTGCAAGTCATCAGCATAGAGATGATATTTGCAATGCTTGATGGTTTGAATGAGGTCAGCGCTGTATAATATGTATAGGATTGGACCGAGAATGGAGCCCTGTGGGACTCCTCGTGCCACAGGGGACGGAGATGAACGAGTCTTAGTACCCTGCGCATCCACCAGTTCTACATACTGCCTTCGGTGTGTCAAATAGCTTTCAAACCAGCGTACTGTAGCCACATCTGCCCCGTAGTAAGCAAGCTTAGACAGCAACAGAGTGGTATTTAAAGTCTCGAAAGCACGTGAGAAGTCAAGCAGCACAAGGATGCTGACAGCTCCTTGGTCTTGGGCAGAAAGGATGTTGTCAACAACATCGGACAGTGCAGAGGCAGTACTGTGACACTTTCGGAATCCAGATTGGTACCTTGGCAGAATGTCTTTTTGTTCAAGGTATGTGGTAAGCTGCTCACAGACAACCCGTTCAAGTACCTTAGACAAACAGGGCAGGATGCTTATAGGACGCAAGTCCTGGAGAGATTCTGGTGTGTTAACCTTGGCGATGGGCTTAACCACAGCAGTTTTCCAGGCATCGGGGAAGGTGCTCTCTTCAATTGACCTATTTATAATGACTGTTATGGCATTTAAGGTGTGGGGGAGCGTAAGAAGAATCATCTCCAAAGATAAGCCATCACAGCCCTGAACGTTTGATTTAAGACCCTTAAGTATCTTGAGTATTTTGTTGTCGTCAACAGGTTTCAGTGAGAGTGTGGCTGTACCGTACCTGAGATATTCAAATTGTGTAAGGTGTGATATTGATACAGTGTTATGACCAGGTGCATTAAGAAAGTGGTTGTTTATGGTTTCTGGATTCTCAAAAATTGGAGGCAGTTCAGCTTCAGTTTTACCAGGCAGAAGAGTATTTCTTAGGTTACTCCAGAGGCGCTTAGAGTCTTTTAAATTAGAGTTAACATATTTGTTGAAAAAACATTTCTTTTCATTCTCCATCGCCTTCCATACGAGGTGCTTCATATCCAAATAGCATGCCTTTTGTGATTCTGTTTTGCCAGATTTATAAGATTGCAGGTATTTGTCCTTTATTTTGATCATAGTCCTTATTGTATCTGTAATCCACGGGTGTGGCGGATGTTTAAATTTACGTCGTTTGATTGGAGCATGCAGGTCAAACAAATTTGCCAAACAACTATTAAAAATATCTACTAAATCGTTGACAGTTCTTTGATTTTGATTATTGAAACAAGTCCAGTCAATATGTTGTAGATCATTTTCCCAAAGATTTTGTACAATATCTTTAATTGGACGGTATTCAACCCAACGTGGATGTATTTTTCCTTTTTTTATTTTCATGTCAGCTACTACCATAGCATGACCTCTTAAATCGGGTTGTTTCACTGTTACAGTTTGTGATTGCATATCAGTACAAATTATGTCGATTAAGCTCTCACTATGATCAGTGAAGTGCGTTGGTTGAGTGACTATTTGACGGAGATTCATTGTATTTAGAAATAGTGACAGCATCCGTGGGCCATTACCATGAACAGACAGGTCTATATTAAAGTGGGTGACTTTACACAAAACAATGCCGTCACAACTAGCAAAGGAAGCGATGGAGACAGTAATGGCATCCAAAAACTCGCTGATATCTAGCCACTGAGGACGATATGCTGTGCCTATTATAATTAACTGGTTCAGTAGGCGCACTCTCAGCCACATTTGCTCCACTGAAGATGAGACAGTGTAAGGGCAAGTGCGCGCATTGATCCCTCTACGCACAAAAAACCCCACACCACCGCCTCGCCCATTTCGAACATGATCTGGCCGGGGAATGTGGCGTAGATTATAACCTGGTACTTTAGGAGCATTTCCCTCCTCTCCGGTCCTTAACCATGTTTCATTAATTGCCATTACATCCGGTCCCAACTCCTCCATCGCCACCAAAAACTCTTCATGCTTAGTACACAATGAGCCAGCGTTGAAAATACCAACTTTGAAGTTCCTTTTATTAAGCATTATATGTTGAGTCAAAGTTTATTATTGTCAAATTATAAAGAGATCCTGTCAATTGTATAGAATTATGTACTATTGCATTTCTTACTAATAGATTATGTGATTAAAACTAAATGACTCTGACATAATTTAATCTTTCTTTGTGGGTCTTCAAAGAAAGGATGAAAGTAAAAGAAAGCTTGGGTTTGTTTGTAGAGTGAATCAAAGATATCAGAGAAATATGTTTTTAGACACGGTACAAAAGTGAAAAGAGAGATAAAGGCAGGACGCTGGCGAGTCTCACGTGTAATTAGCATGTTCAATACAACAAATATTGTAAAATTTAAATAACAAATAGTTATACAAAAGAAACACTGAAAAATGCTATCCTTTAACAGTTGACAGTAATGATTTATGTAGTATAATATATTTATTATGAATAAGATATTCACCATTTGATTAGTCAAAAATTTGGTATAATGAAACTTTGCTAAAACTAGTGTAAAATGGATATGTATTGACGAATTGCAAAATATGAACAGTAAATAAACTAGTATATAACACAAATCTAATGTTGTTTTTTTTTGTAAATAGGTTAATTTATAGAATGACAAACACAATATGGGGCAATGTAGATACAAAGACAACACAAAAGTATAAGCAAAGACAGAGGCATGACATTGGCAATTTTTACATGTGAGTACATTTAATATGGATATAATATTTAAATTATTTTTTAGTGGATTTCGATGACATAATATATAATAATAGCCTAACTTTTCGAGAAACAGTAAACCCAGGAACCATACAACCGTGTACCCAACATTAGTGTGATAAGTACCTAAATAAAAATTGTATTTATTTCTGCACAGGTCATAGTGAAGACAAAGCGAGAGCGCATAGAGATTACGATGGAAATGCTTTCGAGAGGTCTTTATCGGAGCGAAACTGAAAGACTGGCTTTCCGTCTCCCTGCCGAGCGAGAATTCGACCACGTCGCGTCCAGCACCAGCCCCATTGCAACCTGCGGCATTCCTCGCGAACACGATGAAAGAGCTGGCGGTTAGAGCGGGTCAGCCGCTCGTTTATGAATACCTTCGGCCCAGCAGTGGCCGCCAGCCCGGCTCGACGCACGCGCGCCGCACTCAACAGCTGGTCACGTAGGTAGCGGCGCGCCAGGCGCACCACGACGCGGCGCGGGCGGCCCCCCGCTTCGGAGGGCGGCGGGCCCACTCGCTCAGCGAACACCACGTCACGCTCCTCCAGTGTGACGCCAAGGCGCGCGGCCAGTATCGCCACCGACTGCACGACGCTCACGCCCGGCTCCTCCGGCAGCTGCCCGATGTCCAGGTCGGATAGGAGCGCCTCTTGGTCACGGTCATTGAGCTCCTGTTTGAGGCCCTCGATGGTGCGCTCCAGCTCATCGGTGGCGCATGACACGCCCTCCGTGACTCGCTTCTCCAACGCGTTCAGGCGGCACTCGAAATCATCCATCCGATGCATAAGGGACTCGCGCAATAGGTTCATCTCCCTCCTAAACTCACGCATCTCACCCATGAAGATCGCGAGCTCATTGTCCTGCTGGTCGACACCCAGACTGACACCTCCAGCGAGTGACTCACGATGCGGAGATTCAGAACTTATTTCGCATTTAGGTGGCGTGTCACATATACCTTTTATCGGGGTCTGACTGTTGTCGCCCTTCTTAACATTTTTTTTACAACTAGGACAGACCCATTCTCTGCTAATCTGAGCCTTATCCGGTAATGCTAGACATCCTTTGTGATACCTAAGCGGACACGAAGAGCACGCAGCGCCACCTGTCGCCGAAAGAAATTTGCCGCATGCTCCGCAGTTGACCATTATCAGATTATTTATGGCCCTAAGTAGTCCCAAAGTATCACGCTAGATGGCGTTTGGTGAGAAGTTGTTAAGCAGAAGGTACTTTTTATGCGTGAGCTTTTGTTATCGGGCACCAGATGTCGCTCTACTAGTCACAATTTTGGGGGTACAAGCAAAAAGATTTAAAAAAGAGTACCTTTCACGTACATCCAAAAAATAGTTTTTCCAATATTATTTTGAAAAATAAAAGAAAAAAATGAAATAACTTGCCACCAATTACCACTAACACTTTCACAGCTCCACTGTTATCACTTGCGGCAGTGTATCAGGAGTTTATTTAGTAGATTACCCTTCACGTAAATCCATAGAAATTTTTCGTCTTATTTTCGAAAACAAAAAAATAAAGCATGAAATGATCTGCCACCAAGAAAATAACACTTGCACAGCTAAACTGGTATCTCTTGCGGCCGTGTAACAAGAAATTATGTGGTAAACTTGCTCAAAATATTTTTTTGCTATTAAAATAGGATACAGCAACTTCGCGCAATCACGTTCGTGACGTACCTCGTCGTCGTCGTCGACGTGATGTACCAAGGGGTACAAGAATATATTGCCAAGGTGCAACAATAGTGCCAAGGTGCACAAAGGTGTGATTTTGCCAAGGTGCAACAATGGTAACAAGGTGCACAAAGGTGTGATTTTGCCAAAGTGCAACAATGGTAACAAGGTGCACAAAGGTGTGACTTTGCTAAGGGGCATCGATTTAGAATTAAATCGTTGTAAAGACATTCAAACATAATTACCTACGATAACTATCTCATCTTTTATAGTGATATTAAAAGACATTAGTATTTAACACTTATTACTGAAATAAACAAATAATATTTTCGGAATTATACGAAATGTTATTTCTGAATTTGATATTCATTGGATAATAGGTTACGTTAGTAATATTATATATGTTGAAGCATTCGATTATTTCAATTACCTTAAATTAAACTCTAGAGGCTTACTGACAAAGCTTAAAATAATGTTTGTCAGTAAGGATTTGTGTACAAGGTACGATTTTATCAAATGGAAAACGTCAAGTTAGTACCTAGGTGAAATCCTAGATGGCGTGACCTTAAAGAGGCGTTGCAAGTTGGCAACACTAAACGTTTCTAAGATGACTTGAGAAGCACAGACTATCAGCGTGCTATAAGTGTAAACGTTTAGTTAGCATACAATAAGCGTGAAACGGTTAGTTTATAGTGACCGTTAGCACGCTGTAAGGGTATAATTTTTACTTCATAGCATATACCGAGCGAGAACGTTACTTTTCGTTGGACCACCACGCAGGGAGGTTGTCACGCCGTCTCGGGGATCACCACGTTTTTCATCCATTTAAATCTCGTGCATCATTTGCGATTTTAGACCGCAAGTGATTTTAAATAATAAAGAAGTCTATCCTACATCCACACACGTTATTATTTTAATGATCGCTGCAACTCTTTTTGGATAATAAAGAGCATTCTGATGACCGGCGTGAGGCCTCGCCGTCATATATGTAAAAAAATATTCTATACTAGTTAAAAGTTATCGAATTACAGTCAATCTGGATGATTTAATGTTATCGGCAAAGTATGTAATTTGGAAATGGTATAAAATGAATATTCGCTGGTTAATTTGGGTTGGGAAATCTTTGTTTCAGAGAACTCGCGACATCTGTGCCTGACAATATCTGACTACTGAGCTTCAGCATGACAAGCGAGTACTACAAGATAAAAAGTTGCGAGTACCAAAACTACGATACAGAAGCCGCACCAACCAGCCACAGTAGAACGTCAACCTGCTGTCCTTCCCTACATGAAGGGGGTCACTGACAAGATTGGGAACATTCTGAAGCGGGTTTCCATTAATAATTACTTTAAACCAGCCAGGAAAATTAACCAATTCTTACGACCGGTCAAATGCAATATACCCCTCCAGGCAGCAGGTGTCTGCAAAATCGATTGTGACTGTGTTCTCCCATACTTCAGACAACCAAAGAGAAGTATAGGGACGCGCATTATAGAACACGTAGCTGACATAAAACATAGGCGCGATATTAGGTCTGCAGTGTGTGAGTGTGAGCATGCTTTTTAGGGGCCAAACCTTAAATTATCGCTAGAGAACAAAGACTTGTTCCTAGGACACTACGCGAGGCTTTGAAATCAGGAAACATCCAAATATCAATAGAGACGATGGTTGGAGCGTTCCACCTGCTTGGGATCCAATAATTAATAAATTAATACCTACAAAAACACACGTTGCAAGACCTGATGATGTAGTTAGCTCTCTTTGCAAATAATAACAGTAAGATGGAGGTCGGTCCCCCTGCCCGAGTTTCTTTCGCCAGTTCTTCTCGGAGGGGCCTCCCAATTTCCGAACTGGTGGTAGACTCAGTAGTGTACAATGTAATCGTAGTGAGAATTTAATAACTAAATAAAAATATAGAAGTGACGGTTTTGATGAACTACGCTCACATTTGAATGTGAATGTGTGGTCGAACTTACCTTCTCTTTCACTGTCAATCAATCTTTGCAAGTAGAAGTTTATCCTGACTCATTAAAAAACAACAGTGATTACCATTACATGAGAATAACCAAAAGAGCGACCTAAATAATTACAGTCAGTCAACTTGATTAGCTTTTCTCAAATACATTCAAAAGATAATAAGTAATTGGACATTAAAAATATGCTATTCGAATATTGCTACATATGTATGTACAAGGCGTATGACCGTGTGCAACATAATATATTAATAAACTGGTTGTATGCCAAATACAGCTCACAAATGATTTATCTCTTATTAAAAAGATAGACAGCAATATGTTCAAATCGAATATTATAATCATATGAGTAGAAAAGTTTATTGAGTTCGATATGATATTAAAAATAATAATGCCTTAACATCACAGGGGAGTGCCTAAGACTCTCTTGTTTTTAGTTTACATAATTGACCTGCCGAAGGTTATGAATGAACCGTGTATTTTGTTTGTTGATGACGTAGCAATATATTGAATAAAACCCTTAATTGGTTAATTGAAGATAACTTAGAGAGAAACTTAAATAAAACAAAATTGTCATCTCCTGCATATGCACTGCATGATGCTATTAATATATAGTTATATATATTATAGGGGTTCGTGGGTTCACACACTGAGTGAGCTCACTTTAGTAATACCTAGACCAATTTTTCCGTGTGAATCCTTTGTGAGCTTTTTAAGTTATATAGCTTGTAATTAAACAATATTGTAAGCTGATGATTCGTCGAAAACTAAATAAATTAAAATAAAAAAAACTGATACACCTAAAAAAAGGTAAAAGGAGAGTGGCGTATTCAAAGAAAAATAGAGGACACGTAAGATTAGAGTATTTGGCTGCAAGTAATAAAACATAATTTCAAAAAAAAATACTTCTTTGTTAAATAACAGTTCAAGATATACTATTTAAGAATATTAATTACATAAATGTATTTTAATTATTTTTCATTGTCTCAAATTATTCGAATCAGTTGAAAAGGAAGAGGTGTGACGTATGAATAAAGTGCAAGCGACACACGCCCGTACGCACGGCCTACAGCGGAAGAGGGGCATTGCTCGCTCGACCGTCGCACATAGGAGTAATTCACATAAAAAACCGGACAAAATTATTTTATATTTTATTTTACTATTTTATGAAATAAAAGTCAATAATTCATCATAATTAGGCATTTATTTAAAAAGAAAACAATTAAAAAAAAATTTAGAAATCTAAGCGAGTATTTACTCTTAAAACAGGATTTGTTTTCAAGAGGATAATCATGAGGAGACTGAATCAATCAGAATCACTGTCTCCGAGTTCACATGTGATTTGGACCTCATCATGTTCGTCGTCGGAACTGTCACAATTCGGTGTTTTCGTGAGAAGCATACTAATAGCTTCCTGGGAAAAAGACTTGCATTTCTTCTTCCGTTTTATTCGGTTGCAGCTGATGAAGGGATCAGATGTCAGCAACAGCTTATTTAAAATATCTCTATTGCAGTCCACTCTTGAAAATTTTCTTGCAAAGTCTACGCGATATTTACGGAAATGTTTGTTCCGGGCTTCAGCAGCCTCCTCTGATAGCTGTCCGATAGGTACAATGTGACTTGATATTACTTGAGCGCCATGCATCAGAATCTTGTGAACTGTAGGTAACATAGGATGCCAACCATACAATTCCACGTACAGTTTGGCAGTTGTGTGAGCAAAGTCATCGAATTTCGCCGGATCAATATCATATCCGCTTGATATCACTTCAAGAATGATTTGGAACCTTTTTATCAAATCTATATTTATTCCAGTAATCCGAGATGAGCATTCAGGATTGTCAAAAAATCTTCTCGATGTATTTCCGTCGTTACTATTGCCGTAACCGACTTTGGGTATGTCAACAAGAAGGCCCATCTCTTCTTTGAAGCTTTTTTGTATTTTCTGTTTTGTTTCTTTCAAAACATTTTTGTCTTCTGCCGTTCGGGCTTGCCACTTCTGTAAGGGCGCTTTGTACGCCAGGTGCAACAATAGTTCTAAGAAACGAATTCTCGCGTGCAGAATGTAGAGTCCGAATTTCAGAGACTCTTCACAAACATTACTTCTTTCAAGTTTGTTGAAGTCCTTAGATGTCTGTCCACATATGTAGCATCTCATTGTTGAAGCCGTATCAGTCGCGGCATTGCACACCTTTCCATCGACCATTGTGAGCAAAATGGTGTGATTTATTTTAACGGAATCTTCCATACCAGTTGTTTCTTTGAGATTCCTTGCTTGTTCTTCAATATAGGTGATTTCTTCCTTTGTGATATCCTTTGTTTCGTGAATGAACCGAGCCCGGATAGGACGACAGAATCTCACTGAAGAAGGCACTGGATTTTGCCATACAAGTTTTCTTGTCTCTCCACTAATAGAAACAACCATTCTCACAGGTACAAGAGAACTTAAAAATATGTTGGCATCATCGTCGCCAGTGTTGGCAAATGTCTGCTTAAACTGTGTCTGGCTAGATCCATCACAGCCCCATTTTGATATTAATGTAAGATGTTGTTTCTCAAACTCTGATAATGTTTCAATCACTTCTTTTAAATACTGAAGTAGTCGCAAAGCTGTATGGTCCAGCAAAGCTTGAAGTTCCACTTCAAAGCTAGTTTCAGTAACTTTTATGCTATCTTAGGCGGGATAACACCCCTTTTTCGCTTTTTGTAAAAGCGAATAGCAAGGATAAATTTCTTTTCGGCCACCTTGTATTAATTCCCACTGCCCTCTTGTAAAATTACTTTCTACAAATAACGCTAATGCTTCTTGTGGTGTGTATTTTCTCGCGATTGGTACTTTTTTAGCTGACCGTATTGCTTTTCGGAACTTTTTAGCTCTGGTAGAAGTTGACGTTATTTCTTTCATAATCTTAGACGCATCAACATTTCCCGAAGTACCTTGACTCACGCTTGCAGCGTACGTCAATTCCTCAACAGGTACCCGGTCCCGTAAATCTTTCGTTCTTCGACGCTTGCTTCGATCACTCAATTCTCCGAATTCTTTTGTTGGTCGGCCTGCTTTGTGGGTCCAAGAAGGTAGTTCCAGTGATACATTAAGCCATTCCATATTGTTTTCTACGAATCTCTTATCAGTATTACGGGCTGCTGACCATCTTTCTTTGAAACTGGTCTTGAAATATTTCAAAGAACGGGTAAGAACACTTGTTTCTTCGGGTGGACATGAAGTTAGTTGCGCAAGTCTTTCTTCCAACAACGAAAATTTTTCTTCAATCTTCTTTCCTTTGAACTCTTTGATAATTGAAATTGATAATAGTATAGAGCTACATTATGGTAATTTTTTTTACTCTTTCCGAAGGATCTATGACAAAAGAAAACAAAAAAATAAGCTTTGACAGTATAATTATAATCTTCCCCATATTGTTTGAAGCACTGTAAAAAATTATGGGGTACGTTGGGGGATCTTTTTATGTTTCTACTTCCTTAGAGTCTACATTTTATGCCCACATAAAAATTTCGAGGTGACAAGGCGCGACACATAAACAAAAACACTAATGTATTTCAAAGTTCTTTAAAAAAAAGTCAAAAAAGTGCCGCTGTTTATTGATGGCTATACAAGTAATGAATTTGGAAAAAACGTAGTAAATTAACTTCAATCTATAGTACTACCCTTCTATATCCATGTCCGAATAGTTAGTCTCCTGTTGTTTGCTACACGAAGCCATTTTAGCACAGAAAACTGATAAACACAAACGAGAGCGCCGAGAACAAAGACACGCGTACAGTGCGATGACTGGCAAAGAGTACTTTTATATATAGGGAATAGAGACTTATCTCAGCCGTCAAAAGTGGAAACGACAGAGTCGCCCTCCGACTAGGTGTTTTGGCAACTTTACGATACCTACATGTTTGTATAGGACCTCACTTTAGACTTTTTATTTTAGCATATATTCCAAATTTTAACACATGTGCAGTATGTATTATCGTACACATGTGTTAATTTGAAATATATGCCTTTTTATTAAAGGATGTATTAATAAAACACATTTTATTAATTAAGTTTTATTTTTTTTTTTCTTTTAAAACATTTGAGAGAATATTTTCTGGCCTTAATTTTAAACAAATCATTTTCATCATCACTATCTCTCTTGTTATTTAATATTTTATTGATTTCTTTACAATAATTATAAATAAAAAATCGGCAAGATATTTTTAAAATAAAATTTATAATATCTTCTTTATGAGTCTCACAAGTTATGAAGTCAAACTCTATTAACATTAGAATAATCGTTTTAATTAACTCTCCAAGATTATGTTTTTCAAAATGTTCTTTTATTATTACATAATATGTATCTTGCAGATTTGAAATGCAGTTTAAGAGAGGAAGAGATGGAGTGCAAAGCCATTTTTTATTGGCGTATTCCCTATATTTAATATATTCCAATTCATTTTCATTGAATAAATCATTTTTACATAAGCGACACCCCTTGAAGACGTTCTTTTTTGCATTTTTCAAAAAGTAGCCACATACATATTGTAGTCCTCCAATTATACGTGGATCATTTTTGTCTTCAAGGGGTATAAAATTAATATCTGGAATATTTTCCAATTCACTACCCTGGTCTTTGCATTCACTCTTAGTGATGATGATATTGCTAAGCATTGCTGCGCAATTATCGCTTTCGCAGTTAGCTCCTGGGGCATGAACATTAGAAAGACTATTAACTAATAGAGTTGTAAAGGCTGATTCAAAAAGATCAGGAGATGGGTTGATGTTACGGCATCCATGGCTTCTAATGGACCCAAAGAAGTTTTCTATTGGGTCCTGATTTAGATGCCGTAACCAAATGGAGTTAATTTCATATTTCCTATACATTTTTTTCACTAGCAACTGCATGCCTTCTAATGTCCATACCCAATTTTTTAGTGTTGGAACATATTCCGCCTTTAGTGAACTGGGATTTACAAATTTATTTTTTTTTAACAATTTTTTTGACTCATCCCATACTTTGTGGTGTATTGAGGTCTGAGTGACCGGCCCTAACAACGGTTTTCCATGTAGTTTGCGTTTACCGTAACTTCCATTAACTGAGTCAAAGAGCCGGTCGAAAAACATCAATATATCGGCGGTATCCTTGCACTCCGACGGTAGAATGCCTTTATCTGTAAAAAAAAATTGAAAATAATATCAGACACCATCATATACATTGTTCTGGCGTCAGAACAATGTTTAGCTATGTAGCTAAAGTACTCGCGTTATGGATATTATAAACGATAGTAGTAATGCAACACTTACACCCAAGCCAATAAAGAAAAGTAAAGGGACCGAACCTAGGACCTCAAAGCAACGTTACCGTGAAAACCTTATGCAGGTCATTCATAAAAAAAAATTGAAAACAAAGGCGTTATTAATCCGCTAATAAATAGCTGGTGGTTTATAGACATGGAATAAAATGTGGTGATATTAAATTTGAAATTATGTTAATTGTCATTATCATCATACAAAGAACATTAAGACATTTTAATACAATTTTCGATGGGTTCATTAAATTTTTGTATTAAAAAATATTTCTATCAATATCTATGTTCTTTACCTATACCAATTCTTTTTTAATAATGAGACATACTGTTTACTTTATTTTTTTGTTATTTAAGCACTTAATGCAAGATATGTATATCCATTGGAAAATTTTACTACAAAAAATCCAACTTGTTCAGTCAGGAGTGAACATAACCCATTCTCAATATGGTTTTAAGGCTTTAAGTACTAATACTAAAAGTGATGCCACATATACATAAACATGTAACAGTCAACATTATAATTAAATTGACTAGTTTTGTAGGCTTACCTGCAAGATAACCCATATTTGTTGCAACAGTTTGGCTAAAAAGCTGTGTTGCATATTTGACTTTTTGTCTGGGGATCTTTTGTGGTATGCAATGGAAATCAGTTAATTTTGGTATCAATCGGATACCCCTGTACCCAGGGTTCTCACCGTGCAAACTTAATATATGGGACCATTTTGCTGTTTTTGAGTCCCATTTTAAGTCTTTACTAATTAAATTATTCCGTATACATTTTATTAAATGAGGTGGATCATACAAAGGTATTATCTCTTGATCATTAACCAAAAAAACATTGTTTCTTGGTTCTTCACCCTTTCTTAAACATGTTGCCTGCATTTCTTGTGTTAAAAGTTTTATACACTGAGTATTATTTGTGCCTTGATCGCACACAGTTGCGACCACTATCAGACCTGCCTCTTGCAAGTTGGATATAATTTCTTTCAATTGGACTGCCAATTCGGGACCTTTCGTGGCAGCTTGCGAAAAACTATATGCAATGGGCTGTTTATAATTTTTTATTAAACCTCTAATCATGAATACTTGGGCATGATCGGCGAATTCAGGGCGTGTTACTTTACCGTCGGTTACAAACCCAGTAACTCTGTCTTTCCTCTCATTATATGTGACATTGGCTTTTAAAGACATCTCGTCAAATATGCACACACAGAGACGATCTTCAATTTTCATTTTTTCTGTTGCCTTCTTTATTTGTTCAATTATTTTTTTATTTATGCCTGGCTTAATGTCTGCCATATTGAGTAACTTCACTAAGGTTTGTGGTGATGGCAAAATAAATATTTTACGAAAAAATCGATATCCCTTTGGACTCTGTTTATAAATGGATAAAGCCATTATCTTTTCTTCGAGAGTGAATCGTCGTCCTTTAATTCCTTTCCCGTGTTCCCGAAATTGGAGCAAAGTTAAAATTTTAGCAGTGCTGGGTAAATTTTCTAATGTGCTCAAAAACTGTGGATGTGACAGTATATTACGCATGGCTCGGATTTTAACCGCCTGTTTATTTACTTTGCTCCGGCATTTGCTCAATTTTACTCCAATTTTAATGAGTTTTTTATGCAATATTTGCTCAACAGAAGATTTTTGAGATGCTTTTCTTCTTGACCCAACTTTGACTGTTATTTCAGTCTTGTGATGCCCTGCAAACAAAAATTCAATAATAACTATGGAGATGAATCAAATTACAGCAAAAAAGTAAAAATGATGCTAATAAACCAGTTTTAAATCTTTTTCAAATTTTTATGCAACAAATCAGTATTCTTTAGACATCAATATTTTATTATGTGAAATGTAATGTTTCAATAGTGTTCACTGCACAGCTGATTTCAGATATGAACATGTTTTGTGTTTGTGAATAATTGACAACACAGATTTTTTTGGAAAGTTATATTTATCTTTTATATGAAATACTTGCATAAAAAGACTTGACACACATTTTTAATTCTAATGATGAAAACTTATAAAATAAATATGCAAGAACCGATAACTACTGCAACACAGTGAATTAATTATTGTGAGAATGACAAACTGCAAGAAGATTTAAATTGAAACATTGTTTACAACAGTGTAGGTATGACATGCTAGTTTTATTAAGAATGATGAAAGTTCGGTTACCTTGTTCATATTTCTTTTCTACATCCATAGAACTATGAGCCAAATGTTGATGGGCAACAGTACTTGTAGCGGGAGTCTCAGAAGCAAGTTCTGGAAAAACAAAATATTTGTAATATTTTATTTGGCAATCTAACCACCTGCTACACAAATAGACATGTTCCATTAGCATTTCAGAATTAAAGTAATATTGTATTTTATTACAATTAATTCTGTATTAATATATGAATTACACACATTGTAATACTAATATATATTTTAAAAATACATACCAATATCTTGCATTCTTTTAATATCTTTCTTCACAATTTGGGGTCGAGGTTGTGGGTCAACAGACTCCAGTTGAAGAGGAAATGTAAGTTCTGAAAAAATAATTTTGTATTTAGTTCAGGTAAATATTTACCATAACAGAACTTGAATATTTATTCAAAACACATTAATAAAAGGCTGAAATTTACTATGGAAGCTTTGAGCATTTATCTGACCACAATCATACCTGAGGGTTCTTTTATTTCCAGCTCTAAATCACGCACAGGCATAAGATTTCTTTAGTCTGTTTATTAAAATTTAATAAAATATTTGACATTTGTCCCTAGTCCACATGATTTCACCGAAATTAAGGAAACCAAAATTTGACAAAATTTTACTTAAGAAGTATGTATTGTTATTTTTGTTAATATTTTTGTCAGCCAGACTTCTCAAAACGCTTCAGTAACCACAACAACTTGACAACAGTATAATAGGTTCCCTGGAGACAGTACCAGGAATCTTTGGGTAAGCCTGTGGTCAAACACTGCAATATGGAGATGCCCAACCATAACAATAAAAAATCTAATTTGAATGCCCAGTGTAACAATTGAAACATCAGTAATAGTGCCTGTTATTTATAAAGTATAATTATGACAATAGAGCAAAGTTACCTTTAGATGTAGATGGTTCTGACAAATTTTGAATTGATCTTAAAGGTCTTCTCTCCATAAGGGTGGATTTTGGCAATGACAATCCTGAAAATCACAGACAACATGTATCTCAATCTAAATAAAAATTATAAAGCGGGACAATGTCAAGTTAATTATAATTTACTGCAAGCTTTAATGCATTTTATTTATTTAAAATATCCAGCTTTAAAACTATATTTTCAGGACAAAATTTTAACTCGAAAAATTTAACTCAGTCTAGCTTTAGGTCTTTGGTGGGATTCAAACCCACAATAGATTAGGTGGGATTAAACTCGGTCAAATTTTTTCTTAAATATAAATTTTTAATTAAAATGTTAAATTAAAAAAGTGAAGATATTTTATTTAATGGGAATCATCTTTGAAGTTCCAACGCAATTAAAGTATTGTAAACCTCATTAAATTAAATTAACAAATTGTTGTATGTTATAACATTGAAACACACAAAAACACATTTTGTTCAATAAAAATGTTTAAAATGTACTTTGGCACTACTAGGATATTTGCTGATTCAGAAAATATTATAACAAACTTGAAATTAATAAATTAAAATATATATACATTGTACTAACATAAATTATGTTACATAATCAATAATATTTATAACAATTCCTGAATAGCACTTTTAAGTACTGAATTTAAAATCCCTATTGATTAATAAACAAAGTAAATATAAATTAAAATCGTGCTATACTGCTTACAGTTAAGCTAGATTTAGACTAGCAATAAAACTGCCAGAAGTTGACTTCCGCAAGCTATAACTACTGTGTAAATAGGATATCAACTTCTATAAACTTGCAGAAGTTGTTTTACCGTGCCAAATAAATAAATAAACTTGTCTGACCGAAACGATTATGTTAACCCTTATAAATTATAACGAAATCGAACAAAAAATTAGTAAAAAATTATAAACCTATCAAGTTTTTAGTTGGCACCGCTATGTTGCTGAGTAAATTATTTCGGCACCAGTATTTCTCCTCAAAATGTCTGTGACATATTCGTCGATATTTGAAGATATGGTCATTGCTGAGGCTCAGAATTTCACCACCAACAGAATAGAGCCAAGTATTAAAACGTTCCTTGTCTTTAGAAGGGTTTGGAAATTTATGTAAAATATCCAGTGATTCTGTAAAGACATAACGCCAATAAGTGAAGTAATTTAATAAAAGCCACTACAAAGATGTCAAGTAGGCATCAAGTACAAGTAAATGTAAACAGAAATACAAAATGTACCTATGTTATTGGAACATCCAGGAACACAGCAAACTTTGTTCGACATTATGAAAATATCACAAATAGAGTCCTTTCTCAGTTCTTTATAAAGCTTACAATCGGTACAAGCACTGAATTAACACAGCCGGAGGAACAGAAGCTCAACTCAACGGATCTATGAGAAAAAAGCACTTTATCACTGATAATAAGCTAATTAAACACGCAAAACAACACCAACGGAACACAAACACAGCGCAGGCGACGGAGGTGAAGCAGCCATTTGCAATGTAGTGTTGCAATTGCAGAGACGATTTTTTTACTAGTTTAAATTTCCAATCTTAAATTAAAATGCTTAAATAATAAAAAAGTAATAATTAGGTATTTCAGATAGATTTTGATTTACGGTATTTATTTATCCATTTAAAAAAATCAAACTGGTAACATTAGTTTTATAAGAAAACCAACCCTATAGTGCGACATCTAGCGTGCATCTATTTAACTACGTGGTAAATTATTGCTAATGTAGTGTCATCTATAAAGGAGTTTTGGAAAAATACTATTATAATTCTTCTAAATTAAAAATCACTATATAACCTGCACACCAAAGCTAGTTATGAACTATTCTATTTAACGGGTTTATATGGAATTAATTTCCAATGTGTTACTTAGAAGATTGTATACCCTGATGACTGGGTTCCGACTGACGTTGTGTGGCACTTGCGCGGGAGTTGAGGGTTGGGGGTCTGCCTTTTGATAAATCGGTTATCGTAGGTAAAGAAACATGTATTTTGGGTGCGGTTGGATTAACATCACTATTTTCAATTTTGTCCGGTTTTTTATGTGTAATACTCCTATGTGCGTCGGCCGGTGCGGACGTGCGTGTGCTGCTTGGTGAAACTACTGACTGCTTTCATTTAATGGATACCCTGACAGTAATCGAGAACACCACAGCGGAGATAAAACGAAAGGATTTCTTCACTAAGTTTAATAAAGTTATAAACGAGGTTTGGTTAAGTTACAGTTAAAAAGGTAGAAGATGGGTCCTTCCACGACTGTGGCCGATCGTAACCTCCTAATGTTTCATTACAGCAGATAAAAGGTAAATTTAAAATGCTGACGCGTAACCTAATTTAAGCTTATTGAACTGAAGTTAAGGAATGTGCGGTGTAAGACCGTACACCTACTCACACTTTAGTTTATTGTTCTCGACAATAATTTTATTTCTTCAATTTATTAGCCAACACGATAAGGAAGATCCCAGCACCTCCCCCATTTTGTCGTGAAATGTAATTGCCTTAGGTTCTAGTTTTACTTCTAACCACGACAAAGTGGTTTAATACAACGGCCCTACAGAGAAAGAGTAACGAGTTCTTTATCTCAATTTTATTATTAATACAAAGTATCATCATTTAACATATAGGGACTATTTTCAACCTATATGTCTGTACAAGGGGAACCCACAGTTCCCCAGGAAGACTTCCTCCTCACAGTCTTTCTCTTGCCTCCGTTAATTATTATTAATTACTTTTACTTTACTCACTTTTTCTCTCTTCATGGCCCTTAATATAGATTAATAATACTTTAAGGGACATACCGATTTACTGCCCCGCTTCGCCAGACTTTATTTCTCCTCTTTTACTGAGTGCTTTCCTTTTCGCTTCTACCTTCACATAAACCTTTCCTACTTATTCACTAAATCGTTTTTTATTTATAACCAACGAAATGCCGGGAATAAACACAGTGTTACCAGCCTAATCGCAATGAGACGTTTCGTTTCACTCACCTATGTGGTCAGGAATCACGTTCTTTCGCGACAATTACGTTTTTGCTTTGGTAAATTAAACGATTCTTAATGAAAACAATTTGTCATTTACATACAAGAAAATTACACAAATTATAAAACAAAAGATGCTTTTCTTTAAGTCAAACAAGAAAACATATGTAATATTCTAAACTATCATACTTAATAGTTTATAAATCGAACACACATGGGTTTTTTCATCTCAAAGGCCTTGTCTGGATTAAAGAGCTTATCTTCTAGTAATATTTTTTCTCTAATATAATTATATTTTTGATGCATATTACATATGAACATAATTTTAGTCAGACGTGCTTGTAGTTCACCCAACTCACAGTTCTGTGATCTCAGTTTTAGTGTACATGCGAAGTCATCTATAGATTCATTCTCACATTGCTTACATGTAATAGTTATTTATTATACAAGAGTGGAAAGTTCCTTTTTAACCGCGTGCTCGATTTGGATGACCGAGCAAGCGAAGGATTCTAAAGTTGAATCACGAGCGCAGCGAGTGATTCTAAATTAGAATCCTGAGCGTCAGCGAGGGAAACAAACGAGCACAAGGTGAAAAATCTTTCCACTCGAGTGCAATACGTAACTTTTCATCCCACCTCAGCGAGGAAATGACAAAATGAAAAAGAAAACAATTTATAATGACAAAATATTTTTATTTCAATTAAAACACATTAAGATAATCTATAAATTGAAGAAAATAATAAGAAGTAGAAAATAATTAGGAAATATTAAATGTAACGTTGCTACAGTTACTTATGTTAAGTTTAATATTTTTGTTAGGTAATGTTATGTTGGTGTTTGTGAATTGTGCGCTGTTTTGTGGTAAACTATCAGTAATTTTAAATAGTTGTGCCGATTCATTGGATTCTATTGGCGTAAATGTTGGCGAGAGAGGGCTATTGTTTCCAATCTTATGGGGGCTCATTTTAGATGTAGAAGGGCGAGACCAAGAATCTGACAGAGGTTCTTTCAGCGTTATGGCCTCCACGATACTATTACAAATTTTTGATTTACTTTGGATTGAATCCTCTATGTATCCCTCTACAACCGAATTAGACTTCCAGCCTCCATGGCGCTTAAGCGATAGAAGATCAGCCCCTGATTCGGCCAAAAGTGTGGCTGAGGTTCTTCTAAAACAGTGACCGGTGTATAACGGGGGTTCTAAAAGTCCGAGAAAAGTTGCTATTTCTCGTGGAATACTGCCAATTTTATTCTGACCCATAGGTTGTCGGATACACTTTCCGTTGCGATATTGTAGAAAAAATCGTTCAATTGGGGTGTTAGAAGGACGTAAAGCTTGATATTTCTGAACAATGTTTACATATTCCTTGCGAATAACGAAGTTGCGGTCTTTTTTTGTCTTGGTATTTAGTACATTAATTAATAGCAATTCATCAGAATTATGAGAATATTTTGATACGTTATTGACATTAAGTAGTGTAAGTTCATTTGTTCGACATGCTCCGGTTATACCAATAATAAGAACAACCTGTAACAAAAGAAGTATTTATAATCGTAAATAAATTAATCAAATTAAAAATATTGTAAGTACTATGTACAATTTTATCAACAACAAAAAATTACACGTATTGACTTACTTTTGCCGCTAAATATACGGAATCAGGTGCTTTATTAATAAACTTTGCAATTTCAGATGCTGTGAAAACCTTCGATTTTTTTGGCTTATAACCAGATGAGGCTCTTTTTAAAAATGCCACTAATTTATGATAGGTGTCGATATGAACGTCTTTCTTCATCTTAATTGTTAATTTTAGCATTGAATACGTACTCCATAGCGTGCTTGCTTTCTTGGTCTCAGATAATTCTATAAAATATGCCAGCAAAACGTTTTCGGAGAAAGTTTTTGCTCCTTTAGCTAGTCGCCACATGTTAAATATATCGTACTGTTTCAAATACTTCTCTCGTGATTGCTGAGGGAGAAGGCTCATTTGCGCATTATTAACTGTTTCAGTTAACTCAGTTGGCGTTAGATAAACTTCATCGTCGCTAATGTCACTCATTTTAGTTGATTTTTTTGTACAGTTTTTAGGTTATGTTAATTATATTAAGCAATAAAACGTGAAAAACTAGAATGG
Source organism: Calamotropha paludella (assembly GCA_927399485.1). Classification (NCBI taxonomy): domain Eukaryota; kingdom Metazoa; phylum Arthropoda; class Insecta; order Lepidoptera; family Crambidae; genus Calamotropha; species Calamotropha paludella. Next base: position 5,952,580 of record OV656822.1, read on the forward strand.
CGCGAAGCACGCAAATAAAACAAAGAAACCAAGAAGGTTCCAAATTTAAATTTTTTCACAATTTAAAAAGTTCTTATCATAAATTTGGCACCATAGAGGTTACATTAAATAGGTTTAATGACGTTTTGAATTTACAATTATATTGAGTACTCATTATATGTGATGTTCTAAATTCAAATCTACTTTGCCGCTCAAGCGAATAAAATAGAATTTTCCAGCCAGATTTCGAAGCGCAAAATTACACTTTCCGAGGTGGTGGGATGAAAAAAAAATTATGACACACATAAGTGAAGTTAGCTTTTGGGCCGAATGATTTTGGAATAATTCTACGAGCTCATCGTATTTGACATTATCTTCATTTTTGCCAAATGTATTGAATATATCTACTCCTTTTTCACTACTGACATGTAAAAATAAAGCTACCTTTTTGCCTTCACTCTCATCATCCATGCCTGACGCACGTGAATAAAATTAAAATGATTGAATACATTTTTTCCATTGTTGTGACAAGTTACCGTTCATCACCATGGGTTGACGACTAGACATTCTAGAAAGTTTTTTGGGCCTTGGTTTGTCTTGGGCCATGACGCTGACTATTTCTGTACAAGTATATATTGAACTTTTCTTATTTTTTTTTTGTATTTTATGACAACTAGATTACGAACCCAATTATTGACACCATTTTATGGTTTATGCCTGATAATGCTTCAATTAAACGGACTGGATTTGTTTATTAAATATAATCAAACAGATTTTTATAATAGGTTATGACTCGACCATAACAACAACTAACTCCCTCACGCCATCTTTGGGTAGATATGGAAGAATCACCAAGTAATGCTTTACCGCCATTGGTGCAACCATATCACTAGTGGCGCTTTCGTTACAAGGAGAAACAGTGGCGACAGTATCATTTACCATCTTTAATATCTCATCTTTTAATTTTTCTTCAGTCACTGGTTCGAAAGAATTATGTTTATAGCGAGGGTCTAAATAAGTTGCAATTGCATATAAATTTTTATCGTCCAAATAAGGAAATTTTCCTGAAAATTGTGTTCTCAGATTTAAGACTGCCGACCGAATAGGATCAGTATCTAGAGGTTTTGTTAAATAGTCGTCAAATTTTTTCATAGGCTTTTGAATGATTCGCATCACGGATGATATGAGTGCCTGAGAGCTACTCATTTCAAGACAACATTCTATTATTTTCCACTCTACTGACAAAATTTATTCAATGTAATTGTCATTGGCATATAGATTTAACGCATCTTTTATGTTTGAAAAGCGCTCAAACATATACAACGTGCTGTTCCAACGCGTCACACAATCCTGGAATACTTTAAGTTGTGGTTCATTTAGTCGGTTTTAAAGTTTTTCAAGTTCTTTTTGAGCAATGGTTGAATCGTTAAAATGTGTTGTAATATTCTTACATTTTTGTTTGATGTCTTTAATGTTTTCCTGCAATTGTAAACCATGTCGAATAACAATGTGTATCTTGCGAACGGTACAATCTAAATCATTTAATAATGCTAATCGCATAGCTCTTTCCATGTTGGACCCTTCATCACGTATCATGCAATGTACTTTTTCGGCTGAAATATTCCATTCAGCAAGCATTGTGTTAAATTTTTCTGCAATTATGTAACCCGTATGACGGTCATCAAAAGTCTCGCATTTTAATACAATTGACGATCGTTCAAAGTTGTGTGATAATCCGTGGCAAATCAGGCTAAGTAAAGAAAGACTTGAGCTGGGATCATCTGTCCAAATATCAGAAGTAAACGACATATAATCATATTTTTCTTTTTAACTTTTTCAGCAACTTTTCCGTACAGTTCATTGCACACGAAATCAGTAAAGAAGTTGCGTCCTCTTGTATTATGTTTCGGATAATTCTTGCATAAGACTGCGAAATCCAAGTAGGCCAGTCATCCTGGCATTTTTCATGCTTTTTTTTCCGGTAATGGATTTTTCACTATACTTGTATTTTCCGCCGCTGATTTCGATGGTGAGGTCCAAATTTGTCCAAAGCCTGTGCTAAAAAAGTTATGGATATTTTTTGGACACAAAACAAGCGAAAAATTAGATTTTGGGAAATAACTCGAAAAATAAGTCTTAATTGAAAAAATCCCAAGAAAGAAAATTTGTTTTAAATTAAATTATCCATCGATATAGACTAATAACGATTAATTTTAGCTACTGGATCCAGATATATGGCCCATTTTGGTACGTTTTTGGCGGTTTTGGAAAATTACGTTTATCTGGCGCATCTTTTCTTCTTTCAAGGCACACTATCAGCCAAAAAGTAGTGTTTTATACGTTCTTTGGTCACGCTATTGATTTTTTTCCTAACCTCACTTTTCGCATGAAATTCGGCCATTAGAAAAATTTCAAAATGACGATTTTGAGCATAAAAATTAAACTATCCAAAATATTCAAAATTCTATCCATTGGTTTTGATGCCTACCATCTACAATCCAAGATTGGATCATTTTGGACCGCTAGATACATTTTAATACGCATTTTAAATTTTGAGCCCTATCCAAATCAGGTAATTTTTGAGGTTAGGAAAGTCTGAGTGGGCCCAAATTGCAGATATCGTTGAAATACTCAAAAATAAAGGATTTTACCGAAGGATATTTTTTAATCTGCACAGGCACTCAATAAAACTCGAAAAATGTGTTTATCTTATCGAGGAAAATCCTACGCGACATGGAAGAAGACCCTTTCAAATAGCTGGGATTGAATCTTCAAACTCCCATAAGCCTTTTGGCCAAAATTATCGACTAATTACCAAAAACAAATATTTTCCGCGATTTCTCATTTATTCTTCCATTGTACACAAAAGGTTTCATTTTACCACGTTTTTCTTATCTCACTTTTCTTATTTGTTTGTCTGTCCGGGCAAAATCTTGCAACTTAAATTTGAGGCACTTTCCGATAAGCTAGAAAGCTGAAACTTTCAGGATAGTTCAGAACCCGATGACAATGCACTCTAAAGCAACTTTCAACTTTCCAGATGCACTTTCAGATCCACTTTCGGCAACTTTCACTTTTGTATGGGGCTTATCCGATTGTTGCGTAACACATGGTTACTTCGTTGAGTTAATAATTAAAAAGAATAAAATAATTATACTAGATTTAAAAAATCTAAAAATCCCACGTTTTTCAATGTCCTAAAAAGAATAAAATAACCCTGCGGGGCAAAGCGAGGGGCCACTCAAAACGTGGGGGCGCATCTTTACAATAATCGGCATCAATGCATGTCATTCATCTCTTTAAAATCTCCTCTTAGTAATATGCGCCCCCACGTTTTGAGTGGCCCCTCGCTTTGCCCCGCAGGGTTATTTTATTCTTTTTAGGACATTGAAAAACGTGGGATTTTTAGATTTTTTAAATCTAGTATAATTTTAGTTTCAAATTGGGCCTAAAAATTATTATATATCAATCAAGAGGGTTAGTGATCAAGCATACAAAATACGTGTATTCTGAATATCGTTGTATCAATTATGTGTCCAATTTGACGGTATCAAATCCAAAATGGATAAGTGTATATTGTATAAAGCACTTTTCAAGTCAGCAGAGGATAAATAAGGAGTCAAGGAGATACTGGCAGAGGGCATAAAAAGGCTTCCATTCAGTGGGATTATGTACCTGAAGTAAAAGTTCAAATGGATAATAGATGTTCAATTCCAAAAGAAAAGTTCTTAGCCAACACACACAATAAGAAACAAATTATAAATATTCTAACAGATATGTTTGGTGGAAATGGCATACAAGTCGTACAAGCCTTATTTCGGCCCCACAACAGATACCAAATTCTGATATCACTGTTTCGTTAGTTTTAATCGGCGATGAAGATATTCGGGTATTTTTCTAATTTTTTTTTTTGCGGAAACTAATGGCTCGTCGCTTTTGAAACTGTTCTTTAGACAAAAGAATAGTCTGTATTTTATATTTTTTCTAGAATTATTCTGTTGTATTTACTATTAGCAAAAAATTAAATATATTTTTCTAACGATTTTATTCATAGTTGGCATAGAGGAACAATCACGGAAAAATATATAATATAGCTTACTTTATTTAGTACTAGTACCTTAAAGTACATAAAAATATGATGGGTGCAACACTTCCAAATAAAAACTTCTTATGACCGTCTTCGGTATTAACAACCTTACATATTTTTATTAGATAAACATTTTATTAGAAAGTGGTGACATTTATGTATGTCAGTTATAAATGATAGTTATTATTCACTTCAAGGAAAAAAATGCAAAAAAAAAAAAATTAATTCACAGGTAAAATGATTTATTGTAATATCATTTATATTATTAAAATGTGATTAATCTTTATTAATACTGCGTGAATCTCCTCTGATGTAAATATATCAGATAATACTTGAGCTGGGCGTAGGACACGAGAAAGATATCGTGCATAAGACAGGTAATAAATAACTGCAGCTGTGTGTGAACAACATCCAACTGTTCTTAAGTCATTGGTACAGTTGCAACAATATTGGCGTATGCTTTCAATTGACGTTCCGTTTGGTACATATGCAATATAAACATTATAAGTTTTACGGTTCACATGTCTTGATCTAATTTCCAATTTAATATATTGGGTGTGGTTTTAACAAACTGTACTTTGAAGTTGCATTCTTCGTCAATTATCTCCGCTTAATAAGAAACAGCCTGTGAGAGTTGGTAGGAGCCAGTGAAAAACATAGCGAGTTGTTCTTTGTTTAATTGAGGAAAATCTAGAATTTCAGAAGATTTCAGTTGCTGGAAAACCGACTTTCGACTAACTTTTCACTAAGAGTATTTACAGCGCTCATTCTGCTCTCCATATAGGCAAGCATCTCGTCATTTTTATCGCCATCAGAATGTAATCTTTGACCATATTTATTTTGTAGGAATCTAACTGTTTTACAGAGCACTTTCAACTTCGGTATCATTTTTTTATCCAAGGAATTGTGTAGAAGGCGATATTTTTGGGCTATTGCACCATGAACTGCTTCCACAACCCATCTTAATTTCGTAACCCTTCTTGATTCATTAGCCTCCTCCGTTGTTAGTTGTGATTTATTTCCGGCAGGCATAAGTACTATATAACCTTTGCTTTGTAGGAAATCAACTGAATCGCGAAAACCGCGATCTACAATGAAAATATCGTTGGGTGATAATAGTGCTTGTAAGCCAGGCGACTCTTGTAAAACAAGTTTCAGTATTGAAGCGTCGTTTTGAGTCCCGTAAAAAGGCCCTGCGAAGTCTATTATAAAACCATTTGTAGTGCAGATTGTGAGTGGTTTGCAAAGATGCATTTTCTTCTGCCCAGAAAAAGATTTCCGCTGATAAAAAATATTTTGACTTTTTTGATGTCGCACATAAGTACCATCGCAGATTATAACTAGTTGATTATCAGATAGATTTAGTAACCTCTTGGCCGTATTGGTAGTGTAAGAAATAAGATCTTGATGTGTAAAAGCACTATAGTTAAAATATTTTGGTGAAATATCTCTCTCAAAACCTTTGACAATCTCGTCAAAAAAAACTGATACGAATTGTTCATGTTGCAAACCCAAAACAGCAGCAATGGTCTCATTTGAATTGCCTGTCCTCAATTTAAAAAAAAAATAACTAAGGCTTGCGTCACAGTTCGAGTTTTTGTATTTCTCATTGAAGGTAGCATTTGTCTAACCTCAATGATATTTTTCCACGAAAGGCCTGTCAGAGATTTAAGTTGATTTTCAGATAATCCATTTTCCATTCGATCAAATAATGTTAGGTTAGATGTCTGGGCAAGTAAATTCAAAAAAATCTCTAATTCTGTTTTCTTAATTTTACTGGTCTTAGAAACAATGCAAAAGCGGGGGAAGTCATTTTCATAAATTCTATTACCAATCATACGTTCATTGCAACAACGATTACCATTGGGTATAAAAATCCTTTTTCTTGCGAAAACGTCACATCGCGTTTCAAGAGTATCGCAGATTCACTTCTACTCGACATATCATACAGAAACGACTACTCGTGGAAAAGGCATTTCGATATTATCATCATCTTCTTCGGTCACGCGAAATACAAAATCATCGTCATTTGTATCTTCAGGTTCATCTGTAATAGAATCACTGTCACTGTCCATATCACTCACAGTAGGCTTTGAAGTTGAAGCTGCCTGTTTATAGAAGTATAGACGACATCGGTTGCATATTAAGTCACACACCGAGATATTCTTAAAAAAATCATTGTATGTTTCAGCTTCATTTTTAGTTCGGATAACTTATTTATATTTGTTATCTTTTCGCAAAAACTTACTACAACTTTTACATTTATCAGACATATTTCGCAAATAAGTATTCACATAAATAAGATATTATGAAAAAATGTAATACTAAAATATTCAAAAACAATTCATCACAACACTTGCAATCGGGCTATAATAGTAGTAGGGGGAATATAAATGACTGATAACAAAACACACAGTGCAAACGCGCGAGTTACTGGAGAGCGACAGGTTTCGACTTGTTTTCTAAAAATGCTGCAAGTTCCATTGCCCGTAAAAAGATGAATATTTTTATGTTAAAATGAATGTCGTAATTACATTTTTACTACTACCTTAGATAGTTTGAGATAATAAATATATTCTAATTGCGTACATAAAGATTATCAAAAAAGTTTAACCAATAGAAAAATGTAATATCATTAGTACTAAAGACAATCATAAAAAGTTTTAATTTTTTTTTGAAGTGTTGCACCCATAATATATTTATGATTGCTGTTTCAATGTTAATCAACGGCTCTTTGGCCTTAGATAGTGTTACCAAACAAGTATTTATTAGGTCTGTGTCTGGGTTTACGGTGTTGGCATATGAGGCAAAGTCTGTTTTAAGATTGTCCACATGAAGCTTAAGCGTAATGCGCAGTCTTATAATACTATGAATCGTGGTTTCTTTCTCCTGAAATGCCTTTTCACCTTCTTCTTCTAAACTTTGCAGCTACTTTATGTGCAATTGCAAACGGGCATTAAGAATTTTCTCCATTTTCTTAAATTCTTTAACAATAAGAGCCAACTAGATTCCTATTCCTAGATTCCTCTTGTTCTGGACGTTACTGTAAGACACAAACGGTTCTTGTAAGCAATTTCTCATGAAATTTGTGTACCTTACTAGACACTTAACAATACAATAGCTTACCTTCTAGTTTTTAACGATTCGTTAAAGAGGATGTGTAGGTAATAGATTCCAGTCAGACTCTTATTTGATTTGATCTTTCTTGATACTACTGAAAGTAGTTTCATCAAGTGCAAATGCTAAAATTCATTCATACAATCTTTAAATCTAATGTCCGCCATTTCTTTCTTGCGTAGATACAACAAACAAATTCATATTTCAGTTTCATTTAAGTACCAATCTTTACTCACCTGACATTATTTACTCACCTGACTTCTGTAGTCAGTTTGTATTTATTTTTGCCACTCAACAATGAAAACTTACAAATATAAATAATTAAATAATAAAACAAAACCGACACAAATATGACGCTTCGAAAACGAAAAGTGAAAGTGACGCCAAAATCATAGGCAAGAAAGATACTATTCTAATGCCGCTCCTACACTGTCAATCCGATCGCGAACGCTAATGCGAATGTTCGCAGAGCTCACATCGGACCGTAACACCACGTCGAGAATTTATGACGCAACACAGCCCGACGTAATAGATTTTCACTTCACTTCTTGGTTCAGTGGCAACCTGTTGTTTTACACAACCATTACTGCCAAACTCGAGTTTATGTAAAATTAGAGATTTTGTTCACCCTTCTTTGATATGCTGTTTGGCACTTGTAAATTAATTCTTAAGACTATGCAACCGCTTTGACTTCTCGTGATCGTATATCCCGTGGTCCTGCCATAGGCCCGACCTTTTTCAATAAATTGATGTTTCTGTTAGCACTTCACACAAAACAATCTAACAAACAATCCTGTGAAACCGTGTCACAGACACTTACTCAAGCAAGCGTCATGACTTACAAACTCTCAATTTAGACCTCATTAGACATGGACGCAAATATAATAAGTCGACTTATTTATCGTTCATGCAGATAACGCCATCAACATTCCCAAAGTATTGTGATATTAGTTTATTTCTTTGAAACACTTCTAGAAGGCATGATAGACTCTCGAACAGATTTCTTTCTTTTTATTCTTTCTATGGCAAACCAGATCGTTCTCTTTGTAACAAAGCTAGTTTATTCTTTCTGTGCCAAAAATTGGGCGACTTCTATAGCAAAGTTAGTTGATTTCCTTCTGCAAACATCTGCTTCTCTTTCTCTCTACCAAACATACATCATTCTTCCCTTGCATTTCATTTCAATCTCTGTTTACTCCATACTGACAATCCTTTCTAGTCACTTCTTTTTCTTTCTAGGCTTGGCCGGCCAAGTGGCGGTGCTTATTTTTCTTTTTAAGCACTACCATATTCTCAATTCTCAAGCCCTACAGACTCAGATGGCGAACACTGAATAACCCTATGCAAGCAACAACCGCTTTCTCGGTGCAACAAGTTATACAGGCACCCACTCTGTATACCTTCTTTTAATCCATCCGTCCTCTTCAAAAAGGCACGGACGTCCGTAGAATATGTAGACCCACTCTACCCAGCGCACATTGGGTGTTCTTGGCTCGTAACAATTATACGACATTAACCACGAGTGATACTGGTCTACCTACGAGTTCGAAAATGTACCATTTGCCTGAGAGCTACGAACTCTGCGAAGAGTTCACATTTCTTTTTTTGTATGGGTGTTCAGTGTTGCCGCGGGGAATAAACCCAGTGACCCAATTCATGGGGTGCGCTCTAACCGCATGAACCTTTAATGAGTCTCTTTCTTATAAACTACAGTCCCTGCAGAAGAAACCACACAAGATCAATGCATTTTTTTTCTATTCTTTCAAAATATTTTTCTTTCTTTCTTTTTACGAAGCAAAACTTTCAGACAAGATAATTTGGCTGCATGGCACTCATACCCCTTATACCATTGCTCCATATGTCTATGGTATATGCAGTTCGAAATTTTATGTTGGTATACTGTTAAGATGTAGCTCGAAATTTTATTTTAAACAATATTATAAACACCAAAACATAATTGATTATCACAAACATCTTTTTTACGACATTTTATATTTAACACGTATACACGTGTGTATGCATACACGAGACCTCCCGACAGAAAAAAAATGTGGGTTTGGCAAAATATTGTAGTAAATAGATTGTCTTTCTTCCGACGTTTCTCGAGTCTATGAAGCTCTGCTCAAATTTCTTGGTAACCTATTAAAGGCAGGGTAAACCTTTATATTTAACCATTATAGGTACTTTTCCGACGGTCACCTCCACCATTTTTGTGGTGGATTTTCTTTGTCTGCGTTTTACTTACTACATAAATAATGACTATAAGAGTATGTACCTACTTAGGTTTAATGAATAATCTGGGGGCACGGCAGTGCCCCCGCCAAGTCAAGCAAAAAAGCGGCACGGACGTACCATCCTTTTCTCGAAGCAATTCAGGCCATTTTCGACCCCCTGTAACTTCGTTGTGGATAAAACTAGAAGACTGAATTTTCAGTAACCATGCAGGCATTGTAGAGACACGGTATATTTCAAATTTCATTCAATTTGAACTAGTAGTTTAGGAATTATAACCGGTCAAATTTCTTAATTTTGTCACTCACTGACTCACCGATCATCAAAATTCTAAGACACTTCTAGCAGACCTAGAAGCTTCAAATTTGGAATATAAATAGTGTTTGGTGTATGAATCAAGGAAAAACTAAAAAACCTACAAAAATAAGAAAAGTTCATAAGTCAGAGAGAGGGCTTTAAGAAAATTCGTTGCTGGTAGATATACATAGGTACATATATACAATAAGTAGAAGGTACCGAAAAGGAAAAAAGTAGACTGTCTACAAAATACAAAAAGCAATGAGATCCCATCAAAAACAATACTTGTCAAAAAAACCAAGTCTCGCAACTCAGTTGTTCTACGGTAAAAAGTTGTGATATCCATGTAATACCAAGTCGGTTATTAATATATTGACTCGGCCATCGCATGAAAACACGTGTAAATTAAATTATTTAGTGCGATGGCCGAGTCAATATATTAATAACCGACTTGGTATTACATGGATATCACAACTTTTTACCGTAGAACAACTGAGTTGCGAGACTTGGTTTTTTTGACAAGTATTGTTTTTGATGGGATCAAATTATTCACATTATAAATGATTAGTTAATGGCATCATCAAAACTCATGAACGCAATCACATTAACACAATTATCATTCTCTATTATGTGAATCGATAATTCTATGTACGCGACCGGGTCCACAAGACCCTGGGAGGATGCGGCCACCTTCCCCTCCATCCTCATCCTTACACAATCTGATTACGATCTTTATAAGAATCACGACAAATAACACAACATCGCTTCACACAATAGATAAAAGCAAATACATGGAACGAACTCACCGAATTCAGGCATCAGTACCACGAGACTCTCATCTCGCGCCGTTCCTCCTTTCTTGCAAATGGGCACGAGCCCATTTTTACCAAATTCTCCCCTCTTTTTTTTTTTTTTAACCAACCCGCTTCTTGTAGACAATTTTTATCTTAATGTTGCCATTGTAAAAAAATTGCGTTCCATGTCTAATGGGAGTTGCTACTACAAAATTATATTATTCTAATTAATTTTAGTGTTAATGAAATAAATTTAACCTTTTTTGTTCTCAATCGCGATTCTCCGCGACATTTAGCAAGAAAATTGTTATGGCCGGGAGGCAAGTATTTAGTGAAGTAGAAAAGGCGTGCTTGAGGGAGTTGATTATAAAGCAAAAAACTAAACTCCACGGAAACAATAGAGGTAGGAAATGCAAATGTATGGCTTACCGAAGAATATAATTATATCGAAAATAATAGCAAAGTAAGTAGAATATAATCTACTATTATATTTATTTATATAACTATAAACTTATAGTCTAACCTAAACAACTTTGTTTATATTAGAGGACAGAAGCCCAACTTAAAAAATGCTGGGATAATATGAAAATAAGGCGGAAGCAAGTCCTAGCCCCAGAAAAAAGGGAAAGAATGAAAACTGGAGGCGGGGCATACGTACCTACATCTAGTTTCCAGGAGATTGATGATGCCCTACATGACCCGACTGAAGTGGAGATGCCGTTCGTCTGTGACAGTGACTCTGTGTTAGGTGTAAGTCAAGGTAATTAGTATTACTTTTCGCTCGGGAGAGTTATTAGTTCCTTTGAGATTAAACAAATTTTAATTATAACTGTAAATGAATTTCATACAGGGCAAATCACAGATAGTAGTACTTTCTGTGATATGTGGGGCAAATTGTAGTGTTCAGTACATGAAGTTAGACTAAAGTTATAACATTGTCTCCCTTTTGGTAGATTATTTATTATGCATAATAATAAATATCATTATAATATTTCAGTCTTTGAAGTGGTGGATGACGTTGTGCATAATTTCCATCTTGACTAAACTTCCAGTGAAACAATTGAGCAAGAAAGCATCGGGCAAGAACTTGGTTGGGTAATTTATGGTTATATCTACCATTAATAATATATTGTGTGTAACAAAACGTATTGTCATATATAGATTTATAATACTCGTTTACAGTAAAACTGATGGCGCTCCGTGTACAACATAAAAAAAAATAGTTATTATTTATTTATTAATTTACAAAAGAAATTAAGGAAAACTCATCGGTACATGATCAATCTGCTATTGTATATATACTCCTTTATGCTATAACGGAAGAGTTCAATCTTAAAAAAGAATAATATGATCGAAATCAGCGAAGGGATGAAGAACTACAAAAATTAAAGGTCGTTGAACAAGAGTGACTAGTAAAGGCAGCACAAGAAAAGTACAATAAGCTGAACAGCTTCTCCTTTTTAAACAGGTCCAACGGGAGGAGGGAGAACTTAGGTTGCAAATGTTAAAAAAATAAAGAATATTTTATTTACCACGTTTTTCTTATCTCACTTTTCTTATTTGTTTGTCTGTCCGGGCAAAATCTTGCAACTTAAATTTGAGGCACTTTCCGATAAGCTAGAAAGCTGAAACTTTCAGGATAGTTCAGAACCCGATGACAATGCACTCTAAAGCAACTTTCAACTTTCCAGATGCACTTTCAGGTCCACTTTCGGCAACTTTCACTTTTGTATGGGGCTTATCCGATTGTTGCGTAACACATGGTTACTTCGTTGAGTTAATAATTAAAAAGAATAAAATAATTATACTAGATTTAAAAAATCTAAAAATCCCACGTTTTTCAATGTCCTAAAAAGAATAAAATAACCCTGCGGGGCAAAGCGAGGGGCCACTCAAAACGTGGGGGCGCATCTTTACAATAATCGGCATCAATGCATGTCATTCATCTCTTTAAAATCTCCTCTTAGTAATATGCGCCCCCACGTTTTGAGTGGCCCCTCGCTTTGCCCCGCAGGGTTATTTTATTCTTTTTAGGACATTGAAAAACGTGGTTTAATTTTGTTGTTGTTTTATTTGACATGTATATACAGTACGATTTATGAACTATCTAAAATGTTTTGGTATTACTGCAGATTTGAGTGCAGTTTGTACAGGAAACACATAAATTTAATGACTGAATGGATATCGATGAAAGTTGGCATAAAGATAAAAATGTTCTAGATTACAGAAAGTACAGAAAACACAAACCATTGAAAAAAATGATACAATATGGTCTTTAACTTGAAAAAAGTTACCCTATTGGTTACGCCTTTTGCCAATGTCAAAATGGAAATATATTTAAAGTAACAATAAATAAGTAAAGTACGATAGATTGAGTTAAAAATTGAGTCTCACAACACGTGTTTTTACAACAAGATAAGATACGTAGTTCTACGAATGTTGTTTTCAAGTGATTGGTTCATAAGCTTTATTTTAAATTATGTAAAATGTCTTATAATGAAGTTATTTCTAATAATGCTACCACGTTTCTAATAATGATACCATGCAATCTCTGGTTCCCTTTCAATTCCCTGGCAATTCTGTATTTGTTAATAAACTAATATTGTGCAAAATAGCACAAGAAACAATTATATTTGGCAGAGTGGTTATTTTGTTTTGCAGTTTCCTACTTAGGCATTGCAAGACAAACTGCCCTTTCAAAACACCGTTAACCCGCTCTATGATGTTTCTTGTGCTGATATGTAATCTATTATAACACTGTTGTGGTGGTGTTTGAGGATTGAGAATCGGGGTAAACATGTAAGATGTTTGGGCATATCCACTGTCACTTAACAGTATACCACTATTTTTTAGGTCACCCTTTTCAAATCGCATCCTGCATCGACTGTTGGTGTATATACGCGAATCATGTACAGACCCTGGCCATCTTGCCACTATGTCATATATTTCCGTATGTGGGCCGCACACAATCTGAACATTTATAGAAAAAAAAATCTTTTCTGTTCCGATAAACTTCTCCACTTTCACTCCTTGGGTTATTTATCTATAGTACCAACAAGGCCAGGAAATCCAGCCCGTTGATAAAATTTTCTTTTAATCTCTAACCTCTCGTCTACGTTAGGAAATTTAATGTAATAGCCTATTTTCTATGCCAGTAATTTAGATATTCTTGAGTTTATACGAGATACCACAGGTTGACTCAGTTTGTGGAGATCTCCACATACAACCTACAAACCAAACAAACAAAATTAATAATAGTTAAGTACATTGTTTCATTGTGATAAAAACAGATTATTGGTAGGTAGGTTTGCACATATTTGATAATAAAGTTGTACCTAGCCATGTGTAGTTACTCACCTGAATGTTCCCTGTGGTATAAAATCTTACCGCTATAAGAAACTGCAACAGAGGCGGTATTGGAAGACCTCGGTTATTTGCACTCTGTGTTAAATTCAGAAATGGCAAGAGGACATTAATTACTGTGTCTTTTCTAAATCGGAATCTTCTTTGGAACTCCACATCATCAAAATATTCCAGCGGGTTTGTTGCGTCCCGTAAATACCGCTTTATAGGTCGATATTGATACGAGTCTTCATAAAGGTAGTCAATAAAATCTTGGAAGTCATTAATTATGATGACAAAACTAGAAAAACCTCAGAATTATCGTGGGAAGCTCTGTTAGCCAGCTTTGAGGTGTACTCAAGGTAGATCGCGACGTACCTTGAGTTTGACTGTTCATTACTCGACTGAGGAATTTGCTCAAGTCGAAGATAGTTTTTTCAGTTCTGCATACCGATTTCATCCTTGAGGTTGAATCAAGTCCCAGTCGAGTGGAGGAACCTACTGAATGAATATGGGTGTAACTCATTGAATTTTAAGTCTAGATTTAAAGATAAATGTTTGCGCAAAGCGAATCCGACTTCTGGAGCTGCTCACCTCTTTTAGATTTTGGTTAAGTTCTATCATATCACATTTATAAATTTCAAATTCTTCTTTAAAAATACAAAAGTTCTTGCAACATTCAATGCAGTCTTCTATTTGCAAATTAATCTCAACCTGGTCAACTAAATTTTTGACAACTTTGGTTATGCATGCAACGTTTTCTTCTGTAATAAAACACAAAAGCACCAGCTTCCATTATTAACCTTAATGATGAATCTCCCTTCAGTTCCGAAGCATCTAACGGTAAGAGATCAAACCTAATTTTCTTCAAAATATTTCTCTATTGTGTACTTTTCCTTGGCGATCTGTCTGGCACTAGATCTGCCCCATTGCTGCTCTTCACTGGTTTTCGAGAAGCTTTCTACATGGTTGATGTAGTATATCAGAGCCGCAATATGTTTACACCTGTCACTTTGATTGTACACACAATCACATTTTCCACTCGTTACATTACGGCTAGAATCAATCTGTGAAGAAATAAATAATTTCTTTACTTTCTATTACATTGAAATGGATCGTAATATGTATGTACTACATCAAAGATAAAATGGGTATTAGGGGTCTAGCCTTCGAAAGGTTTAAATTTTACCTTTCGAATCGTTATCAGTGTGTAGAAATTCAAAATACTAACTTTGTGACTGGAGAGATAGAAGATGTTAGATCTCACCTCATACCCATCTCGGGTTTCATTCTTCAGGGAAGTTTCCTCGGATGTATACTCTTTTTAATTTACTTTAAGATCTGCCAGATTCAATTCCTTCTTATAAAGTGCTTTTTGCTGATGACGTCTCCGTAGTCTTGCCTTGTACAAACACTGACAAACTCAAAACAGACTTGGACGAAATAAGAACTCTATTACAAAGTGGTTAGATCAAAACAGTTTACAGCTAAAGTCTTTTAAACTAAATTATTACAATTTAGACCCTATCAAAAAACTGCACTAGATCTCAATATCTCTAAACAATTATATTTGGTGAAGTGGTTATTTTGTTTTGCAGTTTCCTACATTGCAAGACAAACTGCCTTTTCAAAACACCGTTAACCCGCTCTATGATGTTTCTTGTGCTGATATGTAATCTATTATAACACTGTTGTGGTGGTGTTTGACTACCTGTGACATATGCCACTTAGTAAAGATTGCATACAAAAAACTTTTAGTTTATAGTGGATTTTTCCACTTTTGTTATTAACCGACACATTTGTAGATTATGATAGATTACTACAAAATTATTAAATTTGGAAATAATTATTTCAATACTACAGAAAAAACAATTAAATAAAATCCTATTAATATTACAGGAAATAATATTGGGATTGTTATCTTAGATATTGGTGTTAATTTACTGCACCTGTTTTCTTTATCAGATCTTGTTCGTCGTATATTGGCAGGGCTGGTGATACGTCGTTTTTTCGCAGAAATATTCTTCCATTTTTGTCTAAACAAACTGGTATTCTTTGGCTTTTGCTACTTCCTTACATTTCTTAAGAAGTTGTTTGTTGTACGCTGTCAGATGTTCATTGATGAATAATGAATGAATATGAATAAGATTGCAAAAACAGAAAGACTGCTTACATTTAAGTTTGACAAATTACATGAGCTATATGAGAATAATATGAGCCACACCATTGATGTGGCTCATATTATTCTCACACTTAGGGGGAGGTCCCCGAGAACCGGACACTTAAGGAATAATGAAAATGAAAAAAAAGGTGTTATAGATTAATTTGTTTATTTCTTCATAATCGACTCTATACTATATAACTAATCAACACATATATATTAACAATCTCAAATGTTACTTCAAATGTACTAGATATTAGGAAATAACTAACATAGAACAATGGCCAGTTTCAAAAAGGTCCCTTAATGACGGACAGTGAATTTTTCGTTCATTTTTAAACTAAAATATAACTTTTATAAACGATTTTATATTAATCATTATAACAATAAAAAAATGACTAAGAAATGTGGAAATCAGTCATAATTATGATAAACTTTGGTAATGATCAGGAACATTTTTTTATAAATCACAAAACCTCTGTATTGAAGTGATCTACAACCTACAAAAATCACAAATGTAACTCAATGAGCCCTGTTCAATATCAGCACACGCTTCATGCACCCACTCATTGCAAGATTGACAGCAAATCCAATCTTCATCATTATCTTCTTGGCAGATTAAACAATATGTTTTTTCAGTCACCGATGTCGATGATGTTGAGATTTGAGATTTGATATTGATCTTTGGAGTTGCGGCTGATTTTTTGGTCTTTTTTATTTTTCTCGGGTCATTAGTTTTTTTGCCTTTAAATTCTTGCATTTTGACTACAGGAGGCTTATCTTTTGACGCTTTATTTTCAATAAGCGCATTTTTATAGGGAGACGATGTTAAAATTTCACTTTTCTCGGCTTTTCGTCGTCGACTCATGGCTCTCTTTGCTGCAGCGCTTGGAGCTGGTGAAAGCTGATGAATTACAGTGGTAATATCTTTGCTTGTTGACGGTATAATATCAAAATTCTCCTTATCATTGCCGTCAATAAGATTCTGAGCCGGATCATCGAGTGTACCTTTATTTGCATCATTCTCAATATTTATTTCAGTTGCTGCAAACTGGGGCTGTAGTTCAGTATCAGACTGCATAGGTACTTCGGTTACAGCTGATGGTAGAAAATCTAAATCCGTGAAAATATTTGGATTAAGAGGCAGAATCCCTGTGCATTGAAATCCAGACTTTGCAAGATCCAAACGCGCAACACGAGTGAAAGCTTGCGAAACCAAACCAGCCACTTCATATTCTGTTATTCTTGTACAGTTGTTTGCCCTCATCCACAACCCACATGCCTCATAATATGCATCTTTGAACGGCTTCATAAAAACCCTATCTAAAGGCTGCAGTTTGTGGGTTGTGTGTGGCGGGGTGCTTAACATGTGCACATGATTTTCTTTAGCATAACTTATAACAGCAAGATCTTTATGACTACTATGACCATCTAGGATCAAAAGCACAGGCTTCTCTTTAGTTGGCTTAGAGCAATTTATGAAGTGTTTAAGCCACTTTAGAAAAAAATCTGTATTCATCCATCCGTTTGGCTGTGCCAATGCTACACTTTCGGACGGAGCACCAATCATCAACCTTTCATTTACTCTCTGTCTGGGAAAAATAAATAGTGGTGGAATAAAATACCCAGCAGCACTCATGCAGAACATAACTGTCACGTTTCTACCTCTTTCAGCAGAAGTCAACTTACCAACCTGACGATTACTTTTAAGCGTCATTACTTTAGCCTGTTTCTGAACTGTGCTGACCCCTGTCTCGTCACAGTTGTAAATGTCTGATGGCCCAAAATTAAGTTTTTCATACATACATTGTAAATTATTAAAGAAACGTTCAACTTGAGGCCTATTAAAACCGACAGCTCTCATCAGACTCGTTGACTCAGGTCTTCTCAAGCTAAGATCTGGATGACGTTTGATAAAATTGTAGTAAAAATGTTTACCAGCACTTTTTTTTGTCATGTTGAAGCGATGGTTTAGTTTTAATTGCTCCGCGAGATCGAAAGCCAATTTCAGAAATTCTTTTCTAGTTAAAGGCATGCACCTATTTGACATATCCACCACGTGTGCAACTAGCGCTTCTTCATACTCATCAGTAAAAGTTGGGTTAAATCTTCCTTTTTTGAGTGGTAATGCTATTTCTCCTCCTCGTAATTTTTTTACATAGTCAAATAACGTACTTTTTGGTATATTGTACATTTCAGAAGCCTTTCTAACAGAATTTTTTTTTGACATCACTTTATCAATGGCTTTCTTCAATGTTTCATATTTGTGGGTATCCACACATCTTGATTTAGGTTTACTCATGTTGAAACTGAAAAACAAAAACTTTTAAAAATTAACACCACCAAAATAAACTTATTCTAAAACTGTCCGGCATTAGGGGACTTTAAGTGTGTCCGAACTTAGGGACCCCTAAGTACCTACAAGAAAAATTCTCATACACTTTGTATGTTTTTAATCACGAAAAAACGCATGAGTTTAATCAGATTAGTACTATAGCAATAACAATTCATAACATCGAACATCATCTCATACTTAAAACACTGTTTACAGACCCTACGAAATTTAGTTTGAACAAAATTTTTACTAACCTCAAAATTTGCACCACGCTCCACGACGAACGAGTCGGCACTGGCTATTTGCACTCCCCTCCCGCACTTCACTTGCGACAAGCTTCCTAACTGCGGTATAGACAATAAATTGGCGCGCTTCTTCGCACCGATTCAAATTCTGTCCGGCTTTAGGAGATGTCCGGGCTTAGGGGACTTCCCCCTAATTTCTTTTACATCTTGGACATGTTGAGCCAAAACTAATTCTTTTCCTTTTTTCGTTGTTAATGGTTGGAAAGCGATCAGGAGTATGAGTATATTCAAGTGGCGTGTATTGATATCTAGGCACGTTCAATGTAAAGATCGGGGTAGCAATGCAACAATATCCAAATCGTAGAGTTATCGAAGTCCAAAAACACAGCAAAAAATAGTTAAAAATCACAGCACAGAAACAAGCAATACGCGCTTGTGAGATTAAGTTAAAAAAAAAGAGAAGAGAAAAAGGCAGAATACTAAAAAAAAGTATTTTAATCTCATTTAAATCATCATAATCATAGAATGATTTAAGCAAATAAGAAGAATGTCATGGAATAACATTTATTATAACATTTATCAACATAATTTAGTTAAACATAAAACTACCCACAGTAACTTCATTTACTTAAACATTTAGTAAAATAGTGTGGAGCTATCCAAAATAACCTTATTAAAACATTTTTAAATATCAAGTAACAAAGCAAGGTATATACCTTACTAATTTAATTCTAGGTTCGATAATAAGAACATATTGTACCTATATACCAACACACAAGCGGTACATAATATGTCTTCCTAACATGTACTAAATAATTGTATACTTAGCTTAGGTCCGTGCCGTGCGGCTGCTGCGAAGCAAGTGGGCCGAGTACGACCGGAGCACAGTCTTTTATAGGCGGTGACAAACAAGTGAGTCACATCGGACGATATTCTCTGACGTCATTCATTTGTCTCTATTTAACAATATCTTTCAAATTGACTATGAATTAATTATATCAAAAGAGATTTAAAGGAGGTTAACTAGGATATTAAGCTTTTAATTGCAAAAATAACTTAATAGGAACAAATTGTAAGGTTATGTATACAACACACATTGATTAAATTGGAGATATTAATGGATATATGAAAACAGAGTTTAGATTACTTAAAGGTTGGTTTTTGCTTTGGTAAATTATATGATTCCTATTGAAAACAATTTGTCATTTACATACAAGAAAATCACTCAAACTATCAAGCAAAAGATGCTTTTCTTTAAGGTAAACAAGAAAACATGTGTAAAATACTTAATTATCATACTTTATAGTTAATAAATCTAACACGCGCGTCGCAACCAGAACCCAGTAGAACACTAAAATAACAATAAACAAAAAAGCCCATGGCGCACAGTGGATCCAAGCAGCAATTTGTGTGACTTAGGATCCAAAGTTAATGCCGATGTATAGAGCTCATTGACCTTAATAATTGTTGATATGGACGCTTTTTTTTATCCTTATAGTTAGGACGAAGAATAATAGTTTGTTATTTTTTGTATGGAGCGGAACAAATAAAATTACATTCTTGCCTAGCCATAGCAGATGTTCCTTTGAAACTTTTTCTCCATATAGCTTGTGTAGTCTACTATCGAGTAATTTTATGAACTTACGCAATTAGATGCAGTTCTGCCAGAATTAGCCAAGGTAGTGGATCGAAAATGCAATTTGGGTGAGTTAGAGACCTATTTCACTTTTTACATTTTTGCTAATGCAAACAGATAGAGCTCATTAATCTAGATAATAGTTGCCCAATACACTTTTTTCTAATTTTTATAGTTTGGACAAAAAAAATAGTTTGTTCTTTTTTGTGAAATGAAATTATATTCCTCTAAAGCCCTTACTTTCCCCGCTTTCAAACTTTATTTTACTTATACTTAGTATAGTAAGCTACCGAATGATGCTATAAACATTTGCGACTTTTTGAGAAAAATGGATCGGAAGTATGAAAAATAATCCTTAGTAATTTTTTTTTTTTACTTCAGTAAGATATTTTATGTTAAATTTAACTGTGCTCCTGGTTTTTTTTAGTCTTGTGTAATCAACAATCAGATGGTGGTATAAAAAAGTACTTAAATA
Organism: Calamotropha paludella; assembly: GCA_927399485.1. NCBI lineage: Eukaryota > Metazoa > Arthropoda > Insecta > Lepidoptera > Crambidae > Calamotropha > Calamotropha paludella. Next base: position 5,973,280 of record OV656822.1, read on the forward strand.
TGCAATTCTACCAGAAATCTATGTCGCCAGATACATATTAAACAAACATACACATTAAAGTACACACATACCAGTGGCGACGCGTGCATATAACACGATTCCCATCGGGTTGCCTTGGCGATCACTAATAATTTTTTTATTATTTTCAATAATAGCTTACCCCGCTTTGTAATGTAAGCCGAAGTTCAACGGCTTTCGGATTGCAAACGCCATAATTACATTGCGCGCTTTGTAAAAATATTCTTCTATATCCCGTATACAAGATACGCAATGTATTTGAAATAGCAAACGCACACAAACACAGTTTACAATCATATGACGCGACAAGTGCGACGCGCTCCTCCGCTCCGGCAACCCGATCAAAATATTGGGAATTTACAAATGCCAAATGTATGCAAATCACTCACACATACATAAACAAATACATGCAAAAGCCTCGTAATAATTGTTTATAGATAACTCGATCTCGGATAGCCTACCAATCTTTATTTGTCTCACGTTAAGGTTTCGTTTCGCTTGAGCGTCTAGTTTCGCGCGACCTCGACCTTGAGGCTGACACTCGCTTGATTGATCACAGATCACTCATTACGCGGTCACGGTCAGCACGGGTAATTTATGCTATAAATTAGCATTTATGTGAATTATTGTTTATGTGAATGAATAGATGTGAAAAATAAGTGAAATTTTACTTGCCGAGTGTTGTGTTAGTCTGTAATAAATAGTTTGTTTCGTTTCCTCGTAAAGGTTTGTCTTTATAGTTTATTTAACTTTGTTATTTGTCGTGACGCGGTTAGACGAGAAATGGCGGCATTGATACAAATTGACTGTTGTCTTACAGATTACTTATTAAATGACTTAACTTCGTTCTCCAATCAATCTTTCGAAAATAAAAAATATATCATAAAAAATGGACGGGCTTGTCCCGATATAAAAATTGATTATAGGCGTAAAGACGGATTTTTCAAACATTTTCACAGTTCTATGTATGATAAATACAATTGGTTAACGGGCAGTTGCAAATTAAATAAATTATTTTGTTTTCCATGTTTGTTGTTTTCCGATACAAACAGTGCTTGGAATAAAACGGATTTTTCAGACATTAATAATTTGACAAATTCGGCTAGGAAACATACTCAAACTGAAAAACATTTACGCAGTTGTTTATTATTACACGATTTTGGAAATAATAGAATATAAACATTTTTCGGTAATAGTTATGAAGCCCATAATCGAAAAGTGGAGCGTAATCGAAACTTAATGAAACGTTTAATTGACACTGTTGTTCTTCTTGGAAAACAGGAGTTATCTTTCCGCGGCCATAGTGAAAACTTAAATTCAGACAATCGTGGCAATTATGTAGAAACATTGTTTTATTTGAGTAAGTACGACAGCGTTATAGACTCTCATCTTGATCAATGTTCATCTAATTCACACTCCGTGTTTACCGGTCTCTCGGGAGACATTCAAAATGATCTTATACAATGCATCGCGGCGGTAATTTTAGACGAGATTAGGTCTGAGATTAGCCAAGTTAAATTCATTTCAGTCATGATAGACGAAACCCCAGATGTTAGTCATAGGGAACAATTATCAGTCATATTTCGTTATTTAACCGAAAACGGTCTGGAGGAAAGATTTGTAGGTTTTTACGACGTTAGTGAAAGCCGGACAGCGGCTGTATTAGCGACTCAGTTGCTTAATATTCTTGAACAATATCGATGCAAAGACAAATTGATCGGTCAGACATACGACGGTGCGGCCGTTATGTCAGGTGAACGCGGAGGCGTTCAGTCTTTAGTACGGGGTCAATGCCCTCTCGCACGTTTCGTACCGTGTTATGCTCATATACTTAATTTGGTTTTAAGCAAATCCTTGGAAAATATTTCGGAATTAAAATCATTTTTTGGTCATATCAATGGAATTGTCAGGTTTTTCAACAAATCGTCGAAGCGGTCAAATCTTTTAAAACAGTTTTCCGACCGTCGTATGCCTGGAGTAGCTGAAACGCGATGGCATTATCATTCACGCATTATTAATGTTATATTTAATTGCAGGTTAGATATGATTGAAACGTTTAATCATATATTAGATGATCCCCAATCGTGGGATGTTGATTCTGTATCCATGTCGGAGTCGTTTGTAAGTAAATTAGAAGATATGCAATTTTGTTTCCTTTTACATGTTTTTTCGGAGATTTTTGCCAGAACTGACATTTTATTTGCTTTGCTTCAAACCAAACAAGTCGACATCGAAACCTCAGTTAGAGAAATAAATGCATTTCAATCTTGGATGTCAGAAGAGTTTTTAAAGCAATTTGATTTTATTTTCAGTAGTATTCAGGAATATTGTGAACCACCACGACGACGCCGGCGGCTGGATACAGAAATTGACTTAAAAACACAATACAAGCGTTTATTCGTTGAAATAATAGATAACATCAAAAGCCAAATAAACTCCCGTTATTCATCTTTTCAGAACTTAACTTTTCTTGATTTAGTCAACAAATCGAAATACGCGAGTTACCGTAGTAGTTTTCCTGAGGAAAGCGTGTCTAAATTAATATCCGAATTTCCAAATATATTTGATTTTCACGCCTTAAAAAACGAATTAAAAGTTTTATACAGTACTTCATCAATTAGTAATTTAGATGTTTACGAACTTTATTTATATCTTTTTAAATCCACGTTGAATGAAGCTTTTCCTCAGCTTTTAATTTTATGTCAAATTATTTTGACTCTTCCCGTATCGGTGGCTTCCGCGGAAAGGTCGTTTTCGGCATTGAAGCGGATTCATACTTATACACGAAACAGCCAAAGTGAGGCAAGATTATCAAATCTCGGAGTAATATCAATTGAAAAACATCTATTGTTAAAATTGCAACAAAAAAGCGACTTTTATGAAAGGATTCTGGCTCATTTCGTAAAGAAAAACCGTAGAATTATGTTAGAATACAAATAAAATAATTTATAATTTAAAATCATGTATAAATAAATAATTTATCAAAAAAAATGTTACGTAAATTTATCGGGTTATAGAATATATATATGGCGAAGACAGACGACAAACGACAAGTAACAAAATAAAAACATCCAATATTTCTACTGATATTTATTTGCTAGCTTATGCCTGCGATTTCGTATGTGTGGAATTCAGGCCATGTTGATTGTTCTATTCCGTGTCCAAGGCTACATGCATGCCAAATTTCATCCAAATTTGTTAAGCCATTTTCGCGTAATTAAGTAAAAACATTCACCATTTGTAATAATATAGTTAGTAGAATATGTTCAGCAGTGAAGTTTCACTTATTTTTGGTTCTTGTTTTTCTATATATTATAACCCCTGTGCGAGTGACGTGTGCTTAAAACGGCTTTTTTCAAAGCCACTTTTATCATACTCGACATGCACTGTTCATATAATACCAGTGATGTCATGTATGGTGAAGGTGGTGAACACTAACAACTGATAAATTGCATACAACGCACGCAACGCAAGCAAATCACCAAACCTAACATTTCGTCGTAGTTATGGAAAAGGTAAACTAACACAACACATGAACACACTCAGGTCAGGTATGTAATTTATTGCATATTTTTTATAATATGATATTTTGTTTAATTACGCATTAGCCGTTTTTTGGTCCGGCTTTACCTTCCTTTTTTTTCACCCCACGCCACTGACACATACATTTATGAAATACAGAAGCTCAAATGGAGTAACTCGAAAAACAGTGCAATAAACTCCTTCTTGAAGTTGGCCAAAATATACTCACATTAATGCTTTAAAGAAATGCATTTAAACTAATGAGAATAATTTACTAAGATTTTTAAATATAATTTGAATTAACCCGGCGTCATTTTGACCCGAGACATTTTTAAACGTTCATGATTTCTTTTTGCGTCCATTTTGTGGTTTGTGTTTTCGTGTAGCTGGAGATACAACCCCCTTCTACCCGCCCCGTTAGTGCGCTCAGTGCGATGACGCTTGCGCAACGAGATACAGGTGCGTCAAATTAAAACGGGTAAATATGACCCAGCGTCATTGGTGGTGTGGTGATTTTGTGACTTACTTTTATTCGCTTATTTAGTGTTTATAGTTAATTTATTTTGTTCCTTTTGAAGTTTTAAGTCAAAATGTCATTGACAAAATATCCATCAAGAATTTTCGCATCGCTAGAAGAGGATCGGATTCCCAAAGTGAAGAATCCCAGGCTGCTTCAGACGTTGACATTGAGGACCACTTATCAGAACGTAGCAATGACAGCGAAAGTGAAAATACGCTAGTGATGCGGACTCAGATTCATCGGATAATGTCGACCTTGCATCAGTACAACTACAAGTAAGGCAAAATTTTTTCAAAGGTAAGGATGAAACAATGTAGAAAAAAACACCTGCGCGGCCAAATGTGCATACGCGATCTAAAAATATATTATCTGAAAGAAATCTGTAGCACAAGGCGCCAAGACTGAGTCAGAAAGTTGGAACTTATATGCTGTGTAAAATTCAAACATTCATCAATTCATATATTCGTGAAAGAAGAACTGCATGTGAAGCTTTGAGAAAACATTTCGTCGGCGAACTTAATGAAGAACCTCTCCAAAAAGTTCCAGGAACTGGCAAGTTATGTCAAGTACGTCCGTCGAAAAAAGATAAGAAAACATCTCATACTTGTCAAGCATGCCGCCTTTACATATGCCCAGACCATTTGATTTCATACTGCAATTATTGCAGCAGTTCCATGACTCTGAATAATGAAGAAGAAGACTGATCTCATTGTATCTGCATGATAAGAAGTTGATTTGATCTCTTTATTACTAGAGAAGACTATTGATTCCTAATATTACTAAACAATCTTCACCAAAACTAAAAAATATAGATACGTTGTATTTTTATTGATTTTGCATGTGTTGTTAAATAATTGATAAAAAATTGATTTATATAATGTATTAGTTTTATTTTTGTTTTATTGGCTCACAAAAGAACCCTTTAAACATAGACAGTATTAAAATTACTTAGGACTTGCCTCTTATTACTTATGACCCGGGGTCATCGCCTTTGAAATTATTTTCACGTCATTGGCGCTGGGTTAAGAAATTAGCTTAAAATGCTGTAATTAGCTATAATGATTTATGATATAAAAATGAGTTTTAATTTTTACCCATTATGTCTATAATTGGTGAATGATGGTGTGGTCGTTTATTAGAAATTTATTGTTTGTGTAAGTTTCCTACTGAAGTATAAATGGCCAATATTCTGAGTTTACAAAGAGTATTCGTTTATACGTCTTACTACTTACATCTCGTGATTGTAATCGCCTGTATTTCTACTTAAATGGAGAGTTTAGTCAATAATTTAGATTTATTTATGATCTTAAGAGAGCAGTTAAGGTCATTGTCAGATAATAATAAACTTTTCAATTTTTACAAACGAAAATGAATATGACCGAAGAAAAAGAGGTTTAACTTAAAAAGTTTTGTTCGCGATATTGCTCAAATGTAAGTGCTAGATGGGTACGAAGTAGTCGTAACTTAAAACAGTTTATAAAAAATAATGGTGACTGGTTAGAAAGTGCAATAAGCTGGACTGAAGAAATTATAGCTGCAGCTGTCAACAAGAAGAGCTTGAGGTTTGTGATAATGAAAACATTGAAAATCTACCCCCTTCTACATCAGAAGCTTCAACATGATTGTCGTCCGAACGTCACGTCCGTCTATTCGACGCAGACGTGCGCAATAATTTCTTTAAAATATTTAGCTCTACGTTCGATTTACATTTCTGCGCCTATTGCCATAGTAGTTAATTTTGTATGTCAATTGCTTTGATTCCTGAGCTGTTTTTGTGTTAGTGTTTTATGTAGTGGCGACACAGGGCAAACGTGCGGCGGAACTGTGAAACTAATACAAGTTGCTCACTCATTCTGCGTAGTATACGTAATATTTTGAGATCATGCATCGCACACCAACTTCAAGCCAGTCGGTAATGTACTCGTCGCAACCTAATCTTCATACCGAGTTAGAGGACCATTATGAAATCTTTTAAGAAAGTATTAAACAACGAAAATGCGGAGATGAAAGTGCAGAACTCTCAAATTATTAAGTCCAATACTGAGATGCTGGAATTGTTACATGCTAATGCTGCTTTAAGCAATTAAACGAGCAATTTCTGGCACTTGAAGCCAAACACAGTGACGCAATGGGGCGTATTGTCAGGCTCGAAACCCAATTAAATGATATTCAAAAATATCATAACAGGAACATGGTGGAAATAAGGAATGTTCCTAGACAGGAAAAGGAAAACCTGCAAATTATAATATCCGCTTTATATGAGAACTTGAAACTCCCTCCCTATACGAAATATCCCAATGCTACAGAAAGGGAAAAAATAACTCCCCAATCGTTGTTGATTTCAAAGATTATAAAGAAAAAGAGTTGCTACTTAAAGCAACCAAAGTCTTCAATACAGAACACAAACTGTGTAAACTCTACTCCAACCATCTTGGGATTGATGGAAACAGCGTTCCAGTATACATATCAGAGGCTTTAACTACTATGAATAAAAAGATTCTGGCAGCTGCACGTGGTCTTGTTAAAGATGGTCTTTTCAAATATTGCTGGATTTCTCGAGGAAATATTTTGCTACGTAAAACAGATGGACATCCGGCTCTGGTGGTAAAAACTTGTCAATGATAAATTATGAATTTGTTTGGTGATAGTTAATGCATTTGATACTAATTTTATTGTACATATTGATATTAAATAATAATTTAAGCTACAATCAATTTAATAATAAATGAATACTCTGAATATTTGTACATCGACCTATCGAAAGAATATGCTGGACAATTTATTTTAAGATCAAATGTAACCATATTCATACAAATAAATAAATTATTATTATTATAACAAATTGAAGATCTTCGCTCGATGTGACTAACTGTGGTCATTGAGTACTATCATTCTATTTCTTTACTATATTTACACTATTGCTTGTCATATTCTTTGATTGCATTTTTAGTCATGTTTAAGGTATTTGACTCTTTTCGATTGGGTAATATAAAGTCTAATAAGCTGTTTATTTACATTCAAACTTTATCTATAATATATTATATGTATGTGAGATCGTAGAAGAAGAGAATGGTTGAATTTAACAACAAAATCTTTAATTTACTTAATCACTTCTTACAGCGTTTATCTCGTGACACCGACTTGACACAGACTACTTTTATATTGTTGCCATTACTCAAAACAAATTCTACAAAAAATTAAATCTAAAAAAAACTTTTCCCACACGGCCATCCTGATCATTCATCTGCCTCAGATGAACTCCCCTGTAGTTCAACGTCAGCCCATGGTTTCATTAAATCAGCAGAAGTTGTGGTATTAATAGGTCCTTCACCTTCACCTACTCTCTTAACAGCGTATCTTTCATGATGCCTTTTGGCTGTGACCTCATATGGTCCTAGATACTTAGCATGTAATTAACTACCTTGAGTAAATTGCGTTCGTTTTATGGCAACTAAATCTCCAATGTTATACTCAGTAGCATTTTTCCTCTTTCTATTATAATTTTTAACATTCTCCTCTTGGATCTTTTGTATTGACTCCTTTGCTTTTATTCTTAGTTCATTTCTTCGTTCATTGTAACCCTTAATTCCTTCTTCTTCTATCAGTTTCATAATTTCTTCATTTTCATCTTTCATTTTTGTTCCAAAGAGTAACTCAAATGGAGTCATGCCAATGCTTCGCTGCCATGTACTATTTAGGCAGCGTTGTACTTTGGATACTTGTTTGTACCATTTCGTTGGATCATCAGTACTTAATTTACTTAGAACACTTATTATTATCTGATGAAGTCGTTCTACTTGTCCGTTTCCACGAGGTTGTCCTGTAGTAATCGTATAATGTGTTATGCCCTCTTGTTCACAATAATCTTGGAAGTCTTTTGAAGTGAATGCGGCGTTACGATCGGAGATAATTCTCTGAGGCGCACCAAAGGTTTGTTGTTGTAGCCTCAGTTTATCGAGTGTTTCATCTGTAGACAAAGATTTAGTTGGGTAGATCCAAGTAAATTTGGTGAAGCCATCAACCACCGTAAAAATGTATCTATATTTTTTATTAGTAGACGTCAATGGACCAAGATGATCAATATGATACGTCGACAACGGTAAATCGCCTTTATCTAGCGGATGTAAGTAACCTTCTTTTCTTCCTTTCTTTTGTGCAATTAGAATACATTCTACACAATTATCTATTACTTTTCTAATTTTTTCTTTCAGATTCTCTATGTAATATTCTCTATTCACAAGTTCTTCAGTTTTTCTAATACCAAAATGTCCATAATCATGTTTCTTCCTTATTACTTCATTTTGCATTTTCTTTGGAACTACAATAAGTCTCGTACCATCTTTCTCCTTACATAATATTCCTCTTTCTAGTACATAGTCTTCATAAGGTTCTTTCACTAAAATTTTCTTTAACAGGCTGATATGCGGATCATCATCTTGAGCCTTTTTCAAGCGAGCGGCAGCCTCGGTAAGTATCAGGCAGATGGGATTTCTGCCTAATGCATCAGCGTGTTTAAGTCTTGATCCTGATCTGTGTTCTATATCATAATCATACTCTTCTAGTAGCAGAGCCCAGCGAGCAACGCGCGGAGGTAAGTCTTTCTTCTGTAGAGTTTTGGTAAGAGCGGAACAATCTGTAACGATTTTGAAGTGAATTCCCAGTAAATAGACACGAAACTTTTTGACTGCTTCAGCAATTGCTAATATCTCCAAGTAATAGCTATGATATTTTTTTTCAGCTGGTGTCGTCTTTTTGCTCATGTAATAAACTGGATGCATCTGATTATCTACAGGACTTCTTTGTAAGAGGACTGCTCCATAGCCTTCTGCACTAGCGTCTGTGTGTAGTTCTGTTGCTAGGTCTGGATTATAAATACGTAGCACAGGTGAACTGCATAATATTCTCTTTAATTCATTAAAAGCCATCTCACACTCTTCATTGAAATTGAATTTAGCGTCTTTCTTAAGTAAATCGGTAAGCGGTCTTGCAATTATAGAATAATTCCGAATAAATTTCCTGAAATAGCCAGACAATCCCAGAAATGATTGTAAAGACTTGATGTTTTGAGGTATTTGGAATTTTGATACTGCTAAAATCTTCTCTTTGGATGGACGAAGTTCTTTATTACGAATTATGTAGCCCAAATATTCTATTTCTCTCTTCATAAAGTGGCATTTTTTCCAGTTAAATAAAAGACCGTACTCTTTAGCCCTCTCGTATACTTTTATTAACTTCACTAATCCTTCTTCTTCTGACTTAGATGGCAAAATTAAATCGTCCAAATATGCTAAAACGGTACCTTCAGCTATGAGGTCTTGAAATATATTATTGATGTATCTTTGAAAAACTGAGGGTGCTGTGCATAAACCAAATGGCATCTTTGTGAATTCATATTGCCCTTGCGGGGTAACAAAGGCTGTAAATTTTCTGCTCTCTTCATTTACATTTACGTGCATAAATCCATTTTGTAAATCTAAGGTTGTAAAAACTTTTGCACCTTTCAGTCTGTCTAACTGATCTTCTATGAGTGGTAGTGGGAATCGATCTTTCACAATTTTCTTATTTAGCTTTCTGTAATCTATACATAGTCTGTATGTTCCATTTTTCTTATTAGCTAGCACTACAGGGCTTGCAAAATCTGATTTGCTAGGTCTTATTATCTTTTGATCTAACCATTCTTTTATTTGTTCATCAACGACTTGCATCTCCAGTGGCGACAGACGACGCGGACTTTGGTGGATCGGAACTTCTTCGGTAAGTATAATCTTCATTTCAATGTTACTTTCCTTCTTTTTAACATCAGGTTTGTATTCTTCAATCATCTTTGTAATCTTTTCTGCAACTTCTTTATTTTCAGGGTATTCTTCAAAACAAACAGTGCTCTTTTCTTCTGTCAGTAGTGTCAGGTAAGTAATCTTCTCAAGAAAAACACCATTTGCAGTAAAATTTATTTCGAAATGTTTGAGTATGGGATTTCCCAGTATGACGTTGACCGGTATAGCATAATCTTGTACTACATGAAATTCCATATCAGCATAATAATCATCAATCGTAACATTAGCTTTCAGGAGTCCTTCAGTACTGAGTTCTTTTCCAGCGATTCCAGTTAAATGTATTGATTTTCCTTCATCATACTCAACTTTTCCAGTCATAACTTTTTCAACTTGCGACAATTTTATCAAATTTACATCACTTCCGGTATCAATTAATGCTGTCATTTCAATATTATTTATTTTTACCTTCTTAAACGGAGTTTTAGATTCTTTGTCTACTTTATCGATCTTTGTCTTCACATCATTGTTTTGAATATTTAACATCTTTTTACCTTTATTATTACATTCAGTTCCTTTATGCCCAAATTCGTTGCATTTAAAGCATTTAATACCCTTTGTACAGGTTGGAGCTTGATGATCTAAATCGCCGCATTTAAAACATCGCTTTACTTTATAATTCTTTGCAGATGGAGTAGCTACAGTAGGTCGAGTCTGAATTTTTTCTTTAATATTTTTGTAAATATCTAATTTCATTCTGAATTCTTTAAGGTTTGCTGCTCCATACAAGATAGAATTATTTGATTCGCTATCTTGGATACCATCGATAACATATTCCATAAGTGCTGCATCTTCAATGTTTCCATGTAGTGCACATTCTTTCATATGGAGAAAGTACTGTTGGTAAGTTTCGTCTTTTTTCATTTTTCGTGAACTAAGTTTCTTGTGTATGGCGGCACTATTCAATTTTGATCCAAATTCTTCTTCAAGCTCTTGTTTTAATTTTTTAAAGTCTTTTACTCCACCAAGTGACCGTAGAAATAGTTTGGCGGTTCCACTAAGAAGTCTTTTCGCGTAAATTAGTTTTTCTATTTCAGTCCAGTTCATCAACAGCGCCGTGTCTTCAAACTCTTCGAACCACGTTGAAATCGGGTAAGTGTCATCACCACTAAATGACGTCATCGACTTCTCCACATCCCCAAATGAGATATAAGGTGCAGTATCACGTGATTCTCGCTCTTCTCCATCTTTAATATCTTTTTTCTTCTAATATCCTTTACATTCTATATAGCGCAGACATCACAAAAAGTATAACACACTGCCAGCATCATCTATATGCTGATGATCTACAATTATATCTTTCTTTCACTCCATCAGATTACGCAGCTGCTGCAGGAAAAATAAGTGATGACTTGGCACATGTGGCCGCCTGGTGTAACTTAAACAGTCTGACCCTAAACCCAAAAAAGTCTAAACTTATTATATTTGGTACCAAAAATAACCTACAACAAATAAAAAAATCATCTTTTGAAATTGTTCTAGGCGGAGTTACCATTGAACATGTTGAGGTAGCCCGAAATCTGGGGTTGGTCCTGGATGGCCGTTTAAGCTTTGAGACGCATATTGCTGAATGTGCTAGGAACTGCTTTTATCGCCTTAAACTATTATACAAAATTAGAGCATATTTGAGCGAAGAACTCAGAATAAGGCTATGTGAGTCACTGATTTTATCAAAATTCAACTATTGTGATACTGTTTATGGGCCATGCCTTCTGGCCAGGACCAGCTGTTTGATTCAGCGTGTTCAGAATGCTTGTGCCCGGTTTTGCTTCCACGTGCCGCCGCGATCCCATATCACTCCATTTCTAAATGTTGCTAATAAACTCAAAATGGAGGCTCGCAGAAAACTGCATCTTGCGTCGTTGTTGTTTGATATTGTTAACACAGGAAAACCGCAGTATCTTTACGACAAGCTTGTATGGGCGCAGGAACACAGTAAATATCCAATGAGAGTCTGTACTCACATTTTTTCTACTCCTAAGCATCGTACTATGGCTTTCCGCGGATCATTCAGATATGCTGCCTCGCGGTGCTGGAACGATTTACCGCCGCCTGTGCGTGACCTGAAAAATAAAACTACTTTTAAAAAACACTTCAAAATCTATCTGATGTCGCTCCAAAAAAACAAAGACATATGAGTAACTTACTTTTTGGTTTTTCACAACATGTCATGTACGGGTAGGTTTTCACGCCCAGCCACTGTATGGCAAGCAATTTGTCCACTTTTATAAATTCCTGCGTCCATATATATTTAAACGGCAAACTAAACCACGCGGTAGTACGTGGCACTACGTGGCAAAATTTTTAACTTTGACTCTCGAGTCCAACAATGGCGCCGACTTGTGTCACCGAGTAGGGAATCTTTGTAAGTGTTGCAAATGGTAATTTTGAAATTCCGCTGACTTTCATTACGAATTTCCGTTAGCAATCTGTTTACCCTCGCAGCTTTCTCGTCAATAAAATTCGTCAATTAATTAGGTGTAAAATTTTGGTAAATAAAAAGTTTAATAAAGTAATGATTCAAATTAAATAAGGAATAAGAGCAAAATTCCATCAAATCACTTTTTAACAAAAAACGTAAGCTGGGAAATTGGTAACGTTGGCAGCTCTGAACATATACAATGTTTAGAGTTGCGTCTATTCTCCCGTCATTACTCAGAGTGGGTCAACTATTTACACGTTTGTTCCAGTTTGTAAATGCTGTTTGTTGTATTTTTTAATTACTTTTTTTTTTATCTTTATTTTTTATTGTATGTTGTGTGGTAGTTTGTGTTTATTATAGTGATTGTTTTTTGTATCTGTAATTAGTTTTTTGTTTGTTAAAGTTATTTTTTATGTTTTTTTTTTTCTTTCTTGTAAATTTTTAACAGGACGTCTACTCAAGCGCCCTGTCAGAATAACAGCGCCTCTGTGTTCGTTCTTTCCATCTCCGAACGACGCAGAGGCTTTTATGCTGAGACAGGGTCCTTTTTTGGCCTCAGACACACCATATTTGTATTTTATTTTTTATTTTTTTTTTATTTTATTTTATTATTTTATTTTTTTTTTATTTATCTTTTTACTATTTTACATGTATCCTTCTCTTTTAAGTTGTTACTCATTTTTGATTATATAAATTTTGTTGTTGTTTTGTTATTGTGTTTGAGTCCAAAATAAATGTTTTTTCTTCTTTCTTTTCTTCTTTTTTTTTCGGCGGCATTTTAAACGTTATTCTTAAATATGAAAATCTTCTTAAATCGTAAAATTCTTGTAAAATCTTTAAATCATCGCCTTTGTAACAAATAATATTCAATCATAACATCCATTAATCGTAATTGCAAAGCGTGAAACTAAATCTTCATCTTCTTTTTTAATCGACAAAAATAAAAATAAGTGACGTCACGAACAACGTCCCGTAGCATTCGGTCCAACGGAGTCGATAAAGCAATGCGCTAGTAACAACGTCCCGAAGCATTCGGTTCAACTTGCGTTCCCGCGCACCGCCTCGGTCCATGTAGGTAAAACAAATTTGTATTACAATGACTTGCCGGTATTTTGATAATGATTTCTTCGTAAACGTCGTTAATTCTTCCACACTGAAACTTCTCAGGATCCCGGACGAGCCCCCAAATTAGTTGTGAGATCGTAGAAGAAGAGAATGGTTGAATTTAACAACAAAATCTTTAATTTACTTAATCACTTCTTACAGCGTTTATCTCGTGACACCGACTTGACACAGACTACTTTTATATTGTTGCCATTACTCAAAACAAATTCTACAAAAAATTAAATCTAAAAAACACTTTTCCCACATGTATATCTTATTTATATTATGTTTTGTTTTTGTATTACTTTCACGTTGATAGTCAAATTATAGTCTGTGTCCACATGATAAACGGTCACCAACTCTATCTATATCATACTAATTACACTTTTACTGTAAAAAAACAGTATGGATAGTCTTGAAGAAATTGTCACTGACGTCGATCAAATCATCCAGGTGCTTTTCGTCTTTATAGGACCGACATAGTTAATTCGCTTAAAATTCTTACACAAAACGTAAGGACCTTGAAGTCTATACTGATATTGAGTATGATGTTATTATACTGACCGAGTGCTGGCTCCGGAATTGTGATCTCGTACCTGATTTGGAAAACTTTAACGTTTACTGTACTACAAGACACCTTAATCAGAACAGCGGGGTTGTTGTTTACGTTCGTCAAAACGTGGTAGATGTCTCGGTTTATGAACCAATGATTGAAGATTTTGACTGTTTAATTGTCAAAATTGGTGCTAACTACTCTTTGTTATGTGTTTACAGATCACCGTCTTTTGTTTCATCAATAAACTTTCAAAATTCTTTGGACTCTGTGCTGCAAGGCTTAAAACATATTCCGAACATCTTAATGTTAGGTGACATCAATATAGATATTTCCGCTACTAATAGTGATGAGAGATCAGATAACTACCTGGATCTTCTTGCGATGCACTGTCTTTTACCTAGCCATTGTTTACCAACGCGTAGCAAAAGTTGCCTTGACCATTGTTTCGCTAAACTTAACACTAAAACTTTGACCATAGTTTGTGACTCTTCAATAACTGATCACAATTCTGTACACGTAGACGTCATTTTGGACCAGCACAAAAGAATTGATAAACCGAACTCAACTTATACCAAATTAAATTACACTAAAGTTTTGGCTTTATTGCAACAAATTGACTGGATTAGTTTTGAAAACATCACGGATGCTAATATTGCGACGGAGACATTCATTATAATTCTACACATAGTTGATAAAGTCTATATATGAAGTAAAAGTACCAAGTAGGAAAATTCTTGCCAAACCTTGGATGACACCCGGTCTGCTACGCTGTGTAAGATTTAGGGACAAATTACATCAAAAACATAAAAAAACCCCAACGACATTAACTTACAAATTACCTATAAACGCTATAGAAATCATTGCAATAATATATTACACAACCTTAAAAAGGCACATGATATTTCAGAACTACAGCAAAATCAACATGACATTAAAAAATCATGGAAAACTTTAAAGCGCGTTTGTTGTTTAAAAAACTCTAAGAAATTAATAAATGTGTCTAGCAACCTACTCAACATCAAACCTACTTTAAAAGATTCTCTTAACTGTGTCAATAATTATTTCGTTAACGCTGGAAATAATATCGCTCAACAGGTTCTACATAAGTTAAACATGGCTCAGGTAGATTTGGTTAAACACAACAAATGCGCCCATGGCCCACGGGATTCCTTTACGCTCCTACCGACTGACGAAACAGAAATTTTCAAAATTATAAATTCCCTAAAAAGAAGTGCTTCTACTGGTTGGGACAATATTTCTTCTAATTTCATTTCATATTTCTTCTAATGAAATTTTCAGGTATTTTGATTTTTCCAATTACTCAAACATGCAATTTGATTATTTCAAGTGGTGTATTTCCAAAACAATTAAAGGAATCGGTCGTTATACCAATCTTTAAGCAAGGTGACTTAAGGGTCGTTTCTAATCATCGGCCAATATCGCTACTTCCTACCTTGGCCAAAATTGTTGATAAGGTAATTAATAACAGACTCGTAAATTACCTAGAATCTAATAAATTACTCTCAGAAAAACAATTTGGTTTTAGGCGAAATAAATCGACAACAGATGCTATTGACGTTTTGGTAAGGAATTTAGTTGGGAGTATAGATAACAAACTAAAATGCATAGGAGTCTTTCTAGATTTGGCCAAAGCCTTCGACACCGTTTCAATTCCCTTGTTGCTTAGTAAACTTCAAGAAAACGGTGTTCGAGTTGTTCCTTTTAATCTACTACATAGTTACTTATCAGAGAGAATACAATCTGTTAAAATACGCGATATGTATAGTTCTAAAGAAATAATTATTTATGGCGTCCCGCAGGGATCTGTTTTAGGCCCGCACTCTTTTTAAATTATATTAATAATATATGCAATGCTAGTATTGACAACTGTAAAATAGTCTCATATACTGATGACACCGTGTTGCTTTTAAGTGGTAAAACATGGGACGAGATAAAAACTTCTACTGAAATAGGTATGCGGCATATCTCTTATTTATTAGACAACTTATCAAAAACAAAATACATCAAATTTTCTATATCTTCTCATTACTCACAACAAATGTCCGATATGTCCCTCAAAGCTCATTCTCGTCCATGCAATAATCTTGAAAATTGTAATTGTGATACTATTAGCGCAGTTGATAATGTTAAGTATTGGGGGATCCTAATAGACAAGAACTTAAATTGGAAGGCGCACATTAACTCTTTAAAAAGCCGCATACGGAAGCTTATACCAGTTTTCAAAAAACTCCGACACTTGGGACGTAACTACACCAGTAAAATTGTATATTACGGTCTTTGCCAGTCACTGCTCACTTATGGCATCATTGCATGGGGTGGAACATCTAAAACTTCGCTTTTGACGCTAGAAAGAGCACAAAGAATTATTATGAAAGCAATTTTATTCAAACAACTCAGATATCCTACTATTGAGTTAAACAAAGAATTTCGTATTCTATCAGTTAGGCAACTGTACATCAAGGTAGTAATCTTAAAACAACATAAAATAAGCCGCGATTATTATTCAAATAGAAGACCTCAAACTATGTACAAGGTTCCAGCTTGTAAAACCACTTTTGCACATAACTTTTCTGATTTTTTGTGTCCCTTTAACAACAACCGCATTAGTAAAGACATAACTATTTATGATAAAACTCGAAACCTATGCGAAAAGACACTTCGGAATTATCTAATGGACAGTGACTATGACAAAACTGAAAATCTATTTATCATAAATATTTAATTAAACGTGTAAGTATTTTAAAAATTTGCATTTCAAATATATATATTATAAATATATTTTATAAAACTATCAAATTACAATACAATTATTATGTCAATTTTTTTTTTTATCCTGATTCAAGTAAATAGTACCTACATACATAAATTATTGTTGGCAATACTGTGACGTCATGAAGATGTAGTCTGTGGAGAGTGGGGAACTCTGCGTGTAGAACGGAATAATCGGCCTGTTTGACTCGAGCTGTCGACCGCGCTGGTCGCTTACTATTGCAATTACTTTTGTGTTAATAAAACGTATTTTGATTAATAAATTTGTTAAGAACAATAAAGTAATAATAGTCGTCATTTGTACCAAACTCTTTCTTATATTATTCCCTCCATCACCAAACGAGACAGAAGGAGCTAACATCAGAAGTTGGCTGTAACCTGTGCCTATTGCTATAAAACACCATGGGTAATAAAAGGAAACGCAAAAGTAAGCGCAAAAACAGCAAAAAGCGTCGTCGTTTGTCTTCAAGTAGTAGCAGCAGCAGCAGCGGGTCGTCATCGAGCTCTGATTGTACTTCAACGACGCCGCCAGTTCACAAAAGGGTAAAAGTGTCTCATAAAATCGATACCAATACTGTGAGTACAAACACCGTTACTCTACATAACATGATACCGTATTTTGACCCCCTGAGTGATAATGTTGTATCGTGGATAAAAGTGATCGAATCATATACGTCAACGTTTGCATGGTCTGATAGTATGACCCGATATCAAGCATTAAATAAACTCAAGGGTTCGGCTAAAGTATGGTATGAATCTATATTACGAAATAACCAAGTCTGGACCAGCTGGCTGTGGAAAGATTGGGTAGAAAAGATTTCAAATACATTTAGAGTTCAAAGAAATATGTTCGAATTATTACGCGAAATTATAGACCGAAAACCAATCGAAAATCAATCTTTGTATGACTTTTTCTTCGAGCAAAAATCAAAAATAGATAGTCTGTGCTTAAATTTTTCTGATTACGACATCATTTCTATCATATTAGGGAATATTGGTGATAGTAATATTACTGCTTCAGTGGAGGCTAGTAACTTTAAATCATGCGATAGTTTGGCAGGATTTTTACATAGCCGTGTGTACAAGTCTAAAACTATCAGGCAAAATCCTACTAGTGGCAACACTCGTGATAACAGTGTAAAATTACCATCACAGTCTTTTCACACTATTCCTCAAACACCGACCCCAATTAATATACCCTTGGCGTCAACAAGTCAATCAAATGTAAATGCAATACAAAATCGTAAGCCGTTAGAATGTTACAATTGTGGGGGAAGTCATAAACGTATTCATTGCCCGATAAAATGTGAATTCTGTGGAAAAAAAGGTCACACGCAAAATGTTTGTTACCAAAAAAAGAACTCAAAAGATAAACTCGAATCAATCGAAAAACATGAAACTAAACTTGTGCAGTCTTGTAACACGAAAAATAAGTTTTTCAAAAAAGTGAAAATTAACGGGGTAAGTAACGATGCACTTATTGATACGGGAAGTAGTTGTTCCATTATATCATCTGACTTAGTAAATAAAGAGGAAATAACAAGATTTCCGCTAGCAAAACCGGTAACGTTACAAGGGTTTTCCAAAGACAGTTTAAAATCAGTAAGGGAAATGGTTCGAGTTGACCTGTTGTTAGATTCAGTAGGGCTTCATAATGTTGAGATGTATATTTTAGACGACTTATCCGGATGTGACATATTGATTGGGCGAAATATAACCGAACGTACCGATATAATGTATTCTCGCATTGGTGATTACCTTTTATTTCAATATGTGAACACTTACTCCGAAACATGTAATAACGTAAATGAGTCTATCCAGTACTTTGATACAGATTCTCATTATCATGAATTACTTACCCTTTTTAGTAAATATTATCAATGCATTGCGACAAATATTTCACAGCTTGGTGAAGTAAAAGAATTCGAAATGCATATTGATTTAAGTAGTGACAAACCGGTACAATTTAGGCCATACAGGACATCTCATAGTGATAGACAAATAGTTAGGGAAATGATTAGTGAGCTATTAGAGAACGGAATTATCCGCGAAAGTAAATCAGCTTATGCGAGCCCCTGTTTACTAGTAAATAAAAGCAACGGAGAAAAGAGGTTGTGTATTGATTACCGGGCGTTAAATAAAATTACGATAAAGGATAAATACCCGATGCCACGCATTGAGGACCTGATAGATAGGCTTCAGGGTTGCCAGTTTTTCAGCAGTTTAGATCTCAAAAGTGGGTATTACCAAATAAAAATGGCGGAAAGCTCTGTACATAAGACAGCTTTCATAACAGAAGACGGTCATTACGAATTTCTAAGGCTCCCTTTCGGTTTAGTGAATGCACCGTCATGTTTCCAATCTATGATGAACCAAGTTATTGGAAATCTTAGATTTGGTCATATCATCCTGTATCTTGATGATATCTTAATTATTAGTAAGTCAGAAGAGGAAAATTTATGGTATTCGAAATTTTCAATAAAAATGGACTTACATTAAATCTAAAAAATGTCATTTCCTTAAGACCGACATAGAGTTCCTGGGTCATAGAGTTAAAACTGAAGGCTTAAAACCTAGTGAAAATAAAATCAATGCTGTAAAAGAGTTTCCAGTTCCCAAGTCAGTCCATCAACTGCGGCAATTTCTGGGCCTTATTAGTTATTTCCGCAAGTTTATTAAAAACTGTGCCATGCTTTCAAGTCCACTCACAAAACTGTTAAAAAAGGATACTCCCTGGCATTGGAATTCTGATCATGATCAAGCCTTTTTAACCTTAAAGGGGACATTAACTTCAGATAACGTTCTTACTTTATTTGACCCTTCTAAAAAGTGTGTGCTTTACACTGACGCCAGTCGGGAAGGTATTGCAGGTATTCTAATGCAAGTTACTGACACGGGCGAGAAACCTATCCATTTCTATAGCCGACAAACCTCTCAAGACGAAAAGAAATACCATTCCTTTGAACTCGAATTGCTAGCTAATGTTCAGTCACTTACAAAGTTCAGACATTACTTATTAGGCACCAATTTTAAAATTATAACTGATTGTAACGCGGTTCGATATGCGTTGACAAAAAAAGACATAATACCCCGTATTGCTAGGTGGGTCCTATCGACGCAAGAATTTTCGTTCGATATCGTGCATAGAGAAGGTACTCGTATGAAACATGTCGATGCCCTCAGTAGAAATCCGATACAGTCAGGAGAAAAATCTGAAACTGAAATAATTATGACAATCACAGCAGCAGACTGGCTATTATCGGTTCAAGTTCAAGATCCCAATTTGGTTAAACTTAGGCAAACCTTAGAATCGGGTGAGTCACATTTACATAAGGATATTTTCGATAAGTACGAACTGTTGGGTAACAAGGTGTACAGACGATCAAACCAAGGTCGTCGCTGGGTAGTTCCTAAGGCATGCATATGGCAAGTTATCAAAAGTAATCACGACGACCTCGGTCATTTTTCTGTTGATAAACCGGTCGAGAGAATATCGTGTAGGTATTGGTTTTCTCGAATGCGTCACGTGGTCAAAAAATACATAAAAAACTGTATTAATTGTATTTACTTTAAACAAAAAAGTGGTCCAAAGGAGGGTGAAATGTATCCATTGCCAAAATATGCACAACCATTCCACACTTTGCACTTAGATCACCTAGGTCCTTTTGTCGAAACTCAAAATAATAACAAATATTTATTAGTTATAGTAGACGCATTTACCAAGTTCTTATTTTTGTCGGCGGTACCTAATACAGATACTAGTAATGTAATCAAAGAACTTGAAAACATATCCAAAATATTTGGTAACCCTCGGAGGTTAATAACGGATGCTGGCTCAGCATTTACGTCCAAAACATTTAAAGCATATTGCATAGCTAAGAATATCAGGTTGCATAGGATCGCGACTGGTATGCCAAGATCGAACGGTCAGGCAGAAAGATTCAACAAAACTATTTTAGATGCCATGCGAACTATGGGCGCTGATTTAGACGAGAACTCGTGGGATAGTTGTATAACGCCATTACAGCAAGCGATAAATAGTACTCTCCACAAAACTATTAAGGCTGTTCCATGCGAGGTTATGTTTGGATATAGGTTACATACGAGTAGTGATAGCTTAGCACCCGAGTTTGAATATAATGATGCACAAAGTCTTGATGTAACAACGTTGCGCCAAAATGTTATTCAAAATATTCAGAAGAACGCAGTTTCTCAAAAAGAGAGATTTGATCGTACCCGTATTAAGGCTACCAAATATCAAGAAGGAGATCTAGTTTTAATAAAAATACAAAGCCAAACGAATGATGGGCGCAGTAGAAAATTGTTGCCAGCGTTTAAAGGTCCATTCCAGATAAAAAATGCCTAGGTAAAGATAGATACGAGGTACAAGATATGAGGGGCGGTGAAAGGAGTAATAGAGCCTATAAGGGGGTGACAGCAGCTGAAAATATGAAACCCTGGATTAAAATTGACAATTGGCAATAGGTTAATTCAAGTGGAATAAACGTGTTGGCAAGGTAACAATGGTAACAATATTATTATATATTTTTGACTAAATAATAATATTCGCATAATAATATTCACAAGGAATTAAATTTTTAGTCAATTAGAATAACTTTTATGATATAATGCTCTATGTTGATAAAAATTAGGAAAAGATAGCTACTACAAAAAAAAAACTAGTATTTGTTTATAATTTGTTTATATTTTGCATTAAACATAGACAGAGTAATTTATGTCAGGGGATTGTATCAATTGTGTACTGAGAGTATGAAGTGATAAATAATAAACACCATTCAGATATCTATGAGAGAAATGAGCTGACGCAGTCACTGCCTAAGACTAAAGGAGTAGACTGGAACAGGCATTTCCTTTGTTTAAGGTGGTGTAAGTAACACTTATCACAGAGGTTGTCTAAGACTAAGTGTAATCACATAGTCTACAGTGCTCAGTGCGTGATTGAGACAATCTGATACCTACAGACCTCTCGACCTTACCTAAGTCTAAAGGTTTCTTGAGAACGTCTGTAAATAAAATACTAGATAAATTAATGGTCATCATGATAGGCCGAGTCTATCACATAACATAAACATGAAATAAAACCATTTTCAGATGCCTCCTGCTTGATCATTCAGAAGACTTTTCAATTTTCATCCAGCTGATCTTGTGCCTGAGGACATGCACGATGCAGGAGGGCCGTGTTGGCAATACTGTGACGTCATGAAGATGTAGTCTGTGGAGAGTGGGGAACTCTGCGTGTAGTGCGGAATAATCGGCCTGTTTGACTCGAGCTGTCGACCGCGCTGGTCGCTTACTATTGCAATTACTTTTGTGTTAATAAAACGTATTTTGAATAATAAATTTGTTAAGAACAATAAACTCTTTCTTATATTATTCCCTCCATCACCAAACGAGACAGAAGGAGCTAACATTATAATGAATATATAACAACAATAATTTTGAATACGTATATTTTACATAAATATTGTTCTCAGTATATATGGTAAATATACTATACGTATATATATAGTATAGTATATATAGTATATACTATACGTAAGTTACGTATATTTTACATAAATATTGTTCTCAGTATATATGGTATATATACTGGGAACAATATATAATAATACAAATAGTGAGTCATCGTTGTCCGCCGGCCTGGCCACGCCCCCCAGCCAATTAAAATGCTAGAAATTAGAAAGTCGAGTTCACAGTGACCAGCTGAAGTCTGACCTTCGAACAAAACGGTTGTGTATTTTGCGTGACTCGTTCAACAATAAATTTTGAAAATGAATACTTCACCAATTCGAAAGAATAAAAGTGGATTAATAATCCATAGCGGAGAGAGACGCATAATTTACAATGTTTATAAGTACTTTAAACTGTGTGATTTAAATGCAACTGTGGAGAGCATAGTCACAAAAACAGCAAGTGCATGCGGTGTGTCCGAAAATACTGTTTATAAAATTATGAAAGAACAAAAGGATACTAACACATTAAAATCACCCGTGAAAAAAAGAGCTCGACTATCCACAGTCGATAAATTAGATGAACTAGACAAATGTGCAATAAGAAGAAAAGTTCACTCAATATATTTCAATAACGACTACTCGACATTGGACAAAATTATGAGAATTTGCGAAGCTGACGAAGATATTCCTGTTTTCAAACGTACTATACTTCATAAAATATTGCACGAGCTTGGTTTTGATTTCAATAAACAAGATAATAGAACATTGTTAGTCGAAAGGGAAGATATTGTTTTATGGAGGCGTAAATATCTTAAGCAAATAAAAGAATACAGACACGCTAATAAAACCATTTACTATCTTGACGAAACGTGGGTAAACGCCGGACACGTAATGACAAAAACATGGTTAGATACAACGGTAAAAAATAAAAGACAAGCCTTTCTAGATGGCTTGACCGGTCCATAGGCTCCGACAGGAAAATATAAAAGGTGTATTGCACATTGCCAGTGACAAAGGGTTCGTGGAAGATTGTCTACTAGTATTTGAATCTAACACCCGTATTCACAAACGTTACTATGAGGCCTCACAGTGTGCGCGGACGCACAGGGTCCCAAAAACCTATTCATAGACAATACTTGAGTGACGATCGGCACTGTGCGACCCTTAAAATGAACGCACAGCTAAAGTAGCCTTCTACTTGTTTTATGCAACACATAGTGTCTATTTGGTGTTCGGCTTAGGCCAAAGTTATATTAAGTTGGTTGTTTTTCGAGCTTTGGTTTTGCTTTGTTTGAAGTTTTTTTCTTTTACAATGGATTACAGTAGCGAAGAAGAATTTGATAATTATATCAATGAGCAAAGCAGAATAAGTACTAGAAAAGTGATACGGGATTTCCAAGATCCTTTTGATTATTATAGTTCGGAGGAATTTAGACGACGTTACAGGTTTTCCAAAGACGTGGTACTTTTTATACCACTAATAAATGAGGATCTAGATAAATTGACTGCGAGGGGTCTGCCAGTGCCACCGATTTATCAATTGTTGGTGGCCTTAAGATTTTATTCTTCTAGCAGTTTTCAGGTAAATACTTTAATTTACTAATGAAACCTATAAACAAATTTATTGTATGTGCTATATTAAAAATATATTTATACAATCAACCCAACCCTATGATTAATGAACTATGTTAAACATAACCTATTCTTATTACCTTTTATACCCTTAAAAAGTGAGTGCAATTACTATTATTCATTTTACAGATGATTACTGGAGACCTTATATGTGTGAGTCAACCAACAGTGTCAAGAATAGTGAAAAAAGTGTCTCATCTATTTTGTTTGAAACTACAAAAAGTTGTCAAATTTCCAAGCAACCCAGAAAGGATAAAGAAGACTTTTATACCATTGCTGTTATACCATGTTTTCCCGGAAAATTAGAAGCTATTAATGGTACTCACATCCCAATTCAAAACCCTGGTGGATCCTATGCTGAAGTGTTTAGGAATAGAAAGAAATTCTTTTCAATAAATACTCAGAGTGTTTGTGGACCAGATTTACAGATTTATGATATTGTTGCCGATAGACCTGGATCTGTACATGACAATAGAATATTCCAATCATCTTGTTTGAAGAGAAAAATGGAATAAAGTGTTATAGACGGCATACTTTTAGGAGATAGTGGATACGGCTGTCAAAGTGACACCAGTGGCACAACCAGAAAACAACTCTGAAGAAAACTACAATAAAGCACACCTCAAAACCAGAAATACAGTGGAACGAACCATAGGTGTCTGGAAGATGATATTTCCTTGCCTATCTAAAAAGATGGCAACAAAACTGACAACATGCAATGTTATTGTTGCTACTGCAGTATTATATAATATTTGCAGGGCTCATGGTGTTATAGACGACCTTGAAAGTGAGGTTACAAATGCACAACAAACAGGTAGAACTGTCCAACAATTCAGAGGAGAAACCAGAGAAGGCCTACTTTTTAGAAGAATGTTTATATCTCGTCGTTTTTGATATAAGTTTATAATTAAATTAAACTAAAAAATATCACTTATGAAGTTTTATTTCCAATTTGTTTAGATAATAGCTCAAGTTCTAATTTAAGTTTTTTTTATTTGCAAATCATGTATATTTTTTTCATGTTCTAACAAATTACTTTCTCTTGCTATCAATATCTTTTCTCTCTCTAGCCTCAACTCGTGCAGTTCCTGGTCCTGTTGAATATTTATTGTGCTGCGTTTGATCCTTGCATGAGTTTCACTTACAAATTTCTTGTTGCCTGAAAACCAAATTAATATTGTTTTAAATGTTTTTAAATAGTACCCCAGTATTGGGCTGCTTAGTTATTTATCATATTTTTATTGAGAGTTACAGGGAGCCTAGAGCCATTCTCTATATACAATGACATTCTTAAAATTATTACACAAGTGATAAGTGCTATCATTCAATTTTATCTTGTAATAAATTATATATACAGTACAATAGAAGAATGTATATTACGTGTTCTTATTATGTATATAGTATAGTATATCTTTATTAAACAACATATTCAGTGTCCTATCCTAGGTGTACAATAGTGGCTGAAGGATGAAAGCATCCAGCATTGGAAACTTACTTCACAATGAACAGGTTAAAATAAATATTAAATATTACTTACTAGTGGGTGTGGAGAAAGTTTCTTTACTAGATTTTATTTTTGGATGCGAATAAATATTCTCATCTGGTTCATTTTGCAAAACTGCAAGCCTTGTTCTTTTTCTAGTATTCTTTTCATTTTCATTTAAAATGCTTGGATCAATAACTGAAATAATTAAGTATAAAGTTTATGTAATATGTATTAAGTGAAACATATAGGTAGAAATATTGTGTATATAATTCATAGATATCTTTTGCAGTTACATTTTCATTCTCTGGTCCAGGGCTTTTCCATTCATGTGGTGTCTTCATGTCATCTAAAACTGGAAATATACATATTTTTTAATATTAAGTAGGTAATAATTATGTATGTACAAAAATAACAATTGTATTTAATTGAATTCTTTAAACAAATGTTGTTCATATAAATCAAAGTAAGATACCTGATACAGTTGTATTTTCATAATCTGGCACCGGGTGCTTCCCATCATGTGGTTTCCTTGTGTCAGCTAAAACTTAAAACGAAAAATAAATATTTATATTGGTTAGCTAAATCAAATAAATGTAAATTTGAGGTATAAAGGTATACTTACTTTCAATTGAGTTAGAATCAATTACTCCCGGAACTCTCAAATTAATAAATGGACAAATTGTGTCTATCACATTGTCAGATACGGTGGAGCCACTTTCTGGAGGTCCACTACCAGTGCGTTTCAAACTCATTGACTCCTGAGAAAGTTCCTTCTTTCTTTGGGTCTTTAACACGTTACGCCGCGGTAACGGCATATAAAGTAAAGGTGGAATTCATATTATGACAGTACGGATATCGCCGTTTTCACGAAAATTAATCTAAAAATTACTACGGCAACAACCGTCGATTTTACATTAGAGTGTCATAGAGAGCAGTCTTACTGTCATTCGGTAAAGGAGGCTTGTGTTCCTAGTGTCAAAAACACGTGTACACTAAAATACTGTGAAAAACAGTACGGGTATAGGTGTACGAAACATTTGTATGAAGATTGTTAGTGTCATAGTGGACTGGAGTACCGCGTCGTAACGTGTTAAATTCTCCCAGCACCTTTCCAATTGCTGAGTGAGTCTTTGTGAGACATATGGTTGAGAATTGTAGGCCACTGCTAAATCCTCCCACGCCTGCTTCTTTAACTCGATATTTTTGGCGTGTGTACGTTTATCTTCTATTATAGGCCGTTCCCGTACTATAGCTACAATCAGCTCCCTTTCTGCAGAAGAAAATGGTAGCTTTTTCGTACTGCAAAACAAACCAAGAGTTTTAAGATATTTCTATCAAAGTTTAATTGATGTTTTATTGTTGAATGAAAACAAACAATGCTTTCCAGTATCCTACTAACCTGATGTTTGTATTTGACGAAAATAAAGGTGCAGTTTTATCCATATTCATTAAGTTTTTAAATCGACAGAACAAAATCACCACGAAACACGAAGACAAATGAGGTTATGCTTTGACAAATGAAATGAATGTCACTCAGTGAAGTGAACTACGTAACATAAACGGACCAATCGTTTAAGTATTGTTTATGAAACAAAAGGCTTGCCATATGGAACGCATTGAGAAATGTCTTACTTCGCATAGCGTTGCTACTTTCCTTAGACAAGTATCGTTTGTGAATACGGGTGTAAGTCTACAAAAGACTATCATGAAGAGATGGATGGTCAAAGATGCCTTCATTGGTTCATTAATATAATGCCTAAGCTAGAACCAGGAAGTGTGGTTGTCATGGATAACGCTCCCTAACATTCGGTAAGAGTCGAAAAAATACCAACAATCAGCTGGAACAAACAGCAAATAATAGATTGGCTTCAAATCAAAGGCAAATCCATGGACATGACTTATGTCCACGACCGTTTGGTGCAACGGTAGCGATCCTGCCTTTCGCACCGACGGTCCTGGGTTCGAATCCCGGTAGGGTCAGATGTTTGTATGATGAATACGAGCATTTGTGCCTGAGTCATGGGTGTTTATATATATTTCTATGAATATTACATATCTATGTATAATATATGTATGTCTATCCGTTACCCTAGTATCCATAACACAAGCCTTACAGTGCTTACTTTGGGCTAGGCTAATTGGTGTGAATGTGAGAAATATTTATTTATTTATTTATTATATAAAAAAGAATTATTAGTGAAACTGCCAAAAGTAATGGAATTACAATTCTTCGCCTGCCGCCTTACCATTGCAAACTTAATCCAATTGAATTAGTGTGGGCCCAAATAAAATAAAAATGTTGGTGCCAATAACACCACGCTCAAAATGAGTGACGTAAAAAAAATTTTATATGACGCAATAGCATTAATAGACGCTAATAGTTGGAAGAAGTGCTGCGACCACGTGGTACGAGAAGAAAATACCATGTGGCATTTGGATGACGTCATGGAATACACAGAACAAAATTCTTTCATAATAAGTGTAACTGAAGAATCTAGCGATACTGATTAGTGATTTAATTAATTTTAAGACAATTTTTTTCCATTAAAAATAATTAAATGTTTAAAAAAAATGTTTGTATTTTTACTCCACTGTGAATACATTCTTATTTTGTAGTTAGGAATAGTTATATTCTGATACATGAAAACGATATAAAATAAACGTTGTCAAGAAGTTAATTTTTGTATTATTTCACGGTTCCTAATACATACTTTTGTCTTTGGGTCCGTAGAGAAGCCTTCGTTCGGGCTGTTCCATATAAATCTCTTCGTCGAGATCGCCATTTAGGAAAGCAGTTTCAACGTCGAGATGTTCCACTGTCAAACCTCGGTGAGCAGCGAATGTAAATAAAAGACGTACAGAGGACAGCCTAGCTACGGGAGAAAAAGTTTCACCGTAGTCCACTCCGGCAACTTTAGCGAAGCCTTTTGCTACTAGTCTGGCCTTGTACTTTGTCACATTCCCACTGGTATCCTTTTTAATTTTAAAGAACCCTTTGCACTTGGTAGTGTTTCTATCAGGTCGTCTACAGGTCAACAAGGATCCATGTACCGTGCTTCTGAAGGGAATCGAATTTACTCTCTCTTCCTTATGACTGGCTCACGACGTCCTTATACGTTCTGGTTCCTGATCTGACGGGCTTACTGAAAATTACACAGTAGAAGTGAAATGTTCTTCAACAGAAGCTGCCATACTTTCCTATGTGAAAGACAATAAAATAACACCAAAATGTTGGACACAACTAGAACTTCAAACATTGCAAAATCAGAAGACGTAGAAATTTATAATGTGCTATATGATAACAGCATTGTGTGCTATGAATGCTGCAAAGACATTCTGGATAGATGCTGTATTTCAAAAATTAAAAGACATAATATTTAAGCATATTTTTTTATATATTTTTTTGTAAACCTATTTATAAAATGAAATTCTATGCTTTGTTAATACTATTTTTTATTCAATTTTAATTAAAGGTGATTGTAAATTGACCAAGAATTGAACAAGTACAACCAGTGACAGACAGGAGTGACGTCATCAGAACCATAGGTCCGTTTTCGCGCGAAAATTTAAAATGTCAATTTAAAACCGCACTTTTCCGATAAATTTTGATTTAATTTTTTTGTATGATTACCCAACAGACCCACCTGGAAATAATGAATAATGTTTTTCTTTCGTATTTATGTATGTATTTTTTTTTGTTTCAGATATATATCAAGAACTTTACCTGGAAAACCTAACTGTATGCATAAAAACTGTACGAGTGTAAATCTTTGACAATGATGGACTTAAATTCATTGCATTCGCACTTTTATAAAAACAAGGACTTAATATTTCCCTTAATATAAACATATTAAGGGGACATCTACTTGGAGACGTAGACCACGAAGAGCAACTCGGAAAGAAAAGGAAATTAGTACTAAATATTATGTTTCTAGTAAATCGACAAAAAAATGTTACATAAGAGTGTGCCATAAAACGTTCTTAGATATACTTGGAATCAAAAGGTATCGAGACTATAGCAAAGAGATTTCTGAAAGAAGGGCTTATTGCGGAGGAAAGACGAGGAGGAGACCACAAACCTCATAAATATATTGACAAAAAAGTAGCTGTAACAGAATTTATAAAAAAATTAAAGTGTTCGGAGCCGCATTACTGCCGAGGTAGTACTTGTGCAAGACTTTACTTAACTGCGGAATTATCAATAAATAAGTTTTACAAAATATACGACAAAGAGGCCCCACAAAATTTCAAAGTTAAAAAAAGTTATTTCAGGACTGTATTTAACACTTCATTCAGCTTGGGATTCGGTTCACCCCGCACTGACGTACGCTGTCTGTTTAAAACTTAAAGAAAAAATTAAGATAGCAAAAGACGACAAAATAAAAAACAATTTGATGATACAATTAAGGGTACACAAAAACCGCGCACAAGCGGATTATTATTCAAGACAGTTTTATCTTTTTAATTTTACAATAGTTTCGGGCTCATCAAAAACGCCGTTAAATAAAAATAATACTTTTGGATACGTTTTGACTGAAGACCAATTTTCGAAAGACTCCAACTAAATAGCCTCTGCAGTCTACCATCGATTAGATACAACTCAATTTCCTGCCCAAATTGATACAGTTCGATTAATGGCCTATGGATGCGCTGATCATAACAAAAATACTCCTGTTATAGCCATGCGCAAAAAATGGCTGCCAGAAGCTCCTAAGCACATCAAAAAGGTAGAAGTCATATTCCCAGTCGTCGGTCACTCTTTTCTCCCAGCGGATAGAGTATTTGGACGCATTAAAACAAAATTTCGAAAACGAGACACAATTTTGGAGCCGTAAGATTACACGAACATCATAAAAGAATATTCCACTGTGATTTCAGTTCGACAAGAGTGTCCGATCAATGATTGTAAAGAAGCTACGAAAAACGTTTTAAAGACCGTTGGCGCTTGGCATGTGCCTTTTAAGAAGTGTAAACGTTTTATTTTAAAGCGTTCCAAACAAAGATCCGGCAATGTTTTACTAAAAAAAAATGTCAGTGCAAATACATAAAAATATAAATTATATTATTATTGACAATTTAAAATATACTATATATATCCCATTCCATTGATACAAGAAAGAAACACCAACGCAATTAATGATTTAAGTGTTTTTCCAAGCACGAAAGAACTCGGCGTAATAAAAGTTATATTGTGATGACTAACTGAAATCGATTGAATTGACACGTGTCAAGTGCGTGAATGTCTAGAAAATTTTCACAAAAATATTTCAAGTTAATAATCTTATTAGATTACATTTATTATTATTTTCAATCAACATAAACTTAAGTTGTGAATACAAGTTTAGTGCTCACCAAGAGTGTTTACATTTTGGAGTGATTATGAATTTTGAAGTGGATAAGTGACTATGTGAATATAATATCATTTTTCGAACATTTAGTGTATTTGCATAATAATTATAGTTTTGGTTTCTATTATGAAGGTGGTTTGTTGTTTTTTATTTTATTTAGTGCAGTTGAGAAACCATAGCAATAAAGGATTGATTTATTTATTATATCTAGTTGTTTTCTTATTATTGCTACGCTTAGTTTATATTAAAACAATTGTTATATATGCCATCCATAACTTCCGATTCATTAACACGCCGCTCCATCTGCTATGATAACAAATTTGACAAGGGAAAACGTGGATTGGCAATCCATTGTAGTCGTCGCCATGTTCCAAGAACGGATATATTTTCTAATTCGGCTTTCAATTGTACAGATACATCTTCAATTGTTCAGACAGTAGGGCCAGTTTGTAATGAATCACTTCATCAGACTTTGGCTCGTTTAAAAAAAGAAATTCGGATTATTAAACGTATTCCGCGGGGAGCGTGGGTTACTGTGGCTCAATGTTTTTCTGATTGTGTGGGTAATGTAGTTTCTGAACATTCTTGCTGCTTGTAAACAATTATTAACTTTTGCATATAAATCCTTTCATATACAATGTAATATTAAAAATAAAAATATATCCAATATAATAAAAAACAACACTATTGCAGGTAATCTTCCAGATACTTCCATATACAGATCATGCGCAGAAAAACGGAACTTTTATTACTACAAAACTTTTAATTTAATATCAAACATTGAAAACAAAATTTCTGATGGAAATTTCAAAAGTGCTGCAAAACAATTATTTTCAGAGGACTCATTAGCTAGACAAACATCGGAAAATCTAACAGTGCTTCGTAATAAACATCCTACGGTTTACAGTGACACAGCTGATAAAATTTCCTCGTCCGTCTAATCCTCAGACTCCATCAGTTGGGGAGGATGCTGTCTTGTTTGCTATACGACCATTCCAAAATGGTTCTGACAGTATTTCTCCTAACAGCAAAATAGACAACCAAATGATGATAAAAAGAAACTTAAGAGGAAAGCATTCTAATTCAAGGACAAGAACAGAAGAAAGAAAATATTCCTATAAATAAATATGAGTGGTGATGATATCGACGGTGGTTGATGTTAATCTGCAAACAATTCTTTATTAATAAGTACCTACATCTTCATACACATACTTACAAGATCTTTGGTACAGTTACTAGGATTAAAATATGATAGAACAATGACACAAAAATATCTGACACAAATCTTTCTATGGGTTAATTAGGGTGTGTGAGATATTTCTGCATGCTTTGTTGTTGTCATTACTATAAGAGTAGTTATTGCCAAGTGCAAAATATTCCGATTTCTGTAGATATTGTAGAACTATAGGTACAGTTAAGATAACGCAAAAACTCTAACTAGGAATACAAATAAATTGTCTTGAGAAGTATATGCTTCTTTCTTTAAAGTTTTGGCGTTTTCGGAGTTGATTTCTAGTAAAAGATGTAATATGGTCAGAAATAACAAAATTATACTGTACAGAAACTTCCCGGTAGGCCAGTAGAGTTTATTTAGGAAACGATTTTTTGAAAAGTAATAAGTTTAAATAAACACTGTTCTAGCCTCCCGGGAAGTTCCTCGACTCTACCTACATGTCTTATATTTCTTGGAAACGAACAGACTCAAATTTGTCAACTTCTGGAGGAGTTCTACAATGACCAATTCAAGAATGACGATATCATGCTTGACATTAGTAATCTAGAAGCAATAATTATAAAAATTTAATCTTTAGGACTTTTGAAATGTCAGATACTCAATTTTTATCCAAAATTTTATAAAGTTTACCAGAAACCATGACAAATTTAAGAACAGCTTGGGAGTCCACTAACAGAGATTAAAAGACAGTAACAAATTTGATTTCGACGATTTCTCTACATTCAGCAAAAAGAAAATGACAATCAAACAAATGACAATCCAATGAAATCCAATGAAGATTACAATGAATTTTTAGCACTAAAGAAATGCTATAGCTGTGGAAAAAATGGCCATATAGCAAGATTTTGCAAAATGTCATAGAACAAAAGTAATAAATTTATTACATGCTATAAATGTTTGTGAACAGGCCCTAACACCCCCCGCGCCACCCCGCACCTCCACGGAGCGAACAGCGAGTGCGCACGGAGCGGCAACGTGGGAGATGTATCACTAAAATAGTAACGTTACTCGATTAACTTTATGGTCAGAAAAAGAATGCACAACATAACAATTCCGATGGGTTTTACCTAGGATGAAGGATTTCACGTACAGTGCTAACTCTGTGGATTGTACAAACTGTATTAATGCGAAATTTATATTACTTATTTATTAACGCGAACAAATAATAACATAAGTGCCGAGCTTGTAAATATATTTAGCTGTTGTTGATTTCAAATACTACCAAACGGTTTTAATACAGTTTTTATCATTAGTTATACAATATCGCCTAGTTCCGTTTCCGTTAAAGTTGGAATTTTAAATAAAATGCCTTTTTTCATTATACTATTGTAACAAATACTCTTGAACTAAATAAAGTTTATAGCAATTTTTTATATTCCTAAATATGCATAATATATAACTTTTTTATTTCGCATTATAATTTTAGGTTTGATATTGAAAATAATTCACTTCTTAATAATAATAATTATATTAAATATTAATGCATATCAATTTTAATAGATTAGGTCTTATAAAATTATTATTATGTTCCAGGTGATTTAGCGGTGCAATAAGGTACTCAGATCAGAACGCCAACAAAAGGCGCTCGTGAAACTAAAAACACTCGAGTTCTCGTAGACAATTTCATGCTTGTTGGCATAAAAGGTATAATAGCATCTATTTATGACGTACGCAAGGAAGTGCCGACATTAAATAAAATATTGGCTGCTGCGAAGAAGGATTTAAATTTTAATGGCTCAAAAACAACATTAAGATATCTTTTAAAAAATAAGTTGGGCTTTAGGTTAAAGAAATGCCGAATCAATAGTACGGTTTTATTTGAAAGGAGCAAGATAAAAGCCTGGAGAGTAAAATACCTTCGCTGAATTCGTCGAAATGATGCTTTAGGTGTCAAATGTTGGCAGTCAGAAACTGAAAAAGGCGTTCGCAAAAATGACAGTCCTGGTCAAAGGTGCATGCCGGTTCAGAAGATGGATTTGTGAAAGAGGCAGATTTATTATTTATATCTAAATCCAAAAAAGGAGATTACCATGATGAAATGAATGGGGCCAATTTTACCAAATATTTAAAAGAAAAGCTAATACCTAATATCCCGCCAAACAGTATCGTGGTAATTTATTAACAAGCCACCTTCAATAGCTTATCGAAAGGCTAAAATTCAAGACTGGCTACATGAAAAAGAAATAGCCTTCAATGATACATGGACTAAGGATGAACTTATGGCATTCGTGAAAAGACACAGGCCAGAAAAAGATTACGCAATTGACGAATTGCTAGCCGAATACGGTCACGAAATTTTAAGATTACCACCCTATGATTGTGACCTGAACCCCATAGAATATGTGTGGAATCTCGTGAAACAAAGAGTAGCAGATAAAACATTGATCAATTAGAAAAAAATATAGAGGGACTGGCGAGGTAAACCATATCTTCCATAACAGCCGAGGATTGGAAAAAAGAAGTAAACCACATAAAAAGATTGGAAGATGAATATTGGACGAGGGAGGTAGTAAAAGAAGGAGATATCGAAGATTTTATAATACAAGTAGGGCTGAATAGTGACAGCGAAAATGATAGTGAGAGTGAATTTGATGAGTGATGACGATGTTTTGTCCGGTGTTGACGAACTGCCATTAGACGATCCTAGTGAAGGCACCAGCACTATGAAAATTAATAAATAACCAAATTATCCTTATTATATTCTTTTATTTCAAGATATTCGATAGATATTATTTAAAGTTATGAAAAACAATAAGCGTAGTTATTGGTGCCGAAAATACAGTCTAAATTCTATCATCCAAATATCATCAGTATTAGTATAGTGTGTTTAAAAAAAAAAAATTCAAATCCCAACGGCCATTTTGGCAATTTACAAGAGCCTCGATTTTTCAGATAATTTATATTTCAGTCTGACCTTTTACGTTTCAAATTTACAATTGTAATATGGCCGAACTAAAAAAAATAAAATCATCGACAAGCCAGTTTAAGGGATTTTTAACGCGATTGGAATTTTTTTTATCGAATACATCGCTCTCGAAAGAAGACCTACAGACAAGGAAAGAAACGATGGCGAACAAATATTCAAAATATGAAGACGTATCTTCAGAGTTGCATTTGCTCGAAGAAAGTTCTGAAGAAGAGAATTCTGAGATCTGATATCAGTCGATTGTTGGCTATAGTTCTAAGCTCTCGGGATAGTCAGCAACAGGAAGCAAGAAGTACAGCCAAGTTACCAACGTTAGATATTCCAGTTTATGATGGAAAGGACATAGCACTTCATAAGCCCTTTATGTTGATGAGATGTTCATAGCGGTGGTTCATAGCGATACACGTATAACACGTATTGAAAAATTATGTTATCTAAAAAAATATAATATATAAAAAAGTCAGAGAAAGTACCGGATGTATATCACGAATCAGTCTCTGAAAACGAGTATAGTGAAAGAGTATTCCAAGATTCCGTATCTTTACATAACAATATATTTACATAACAATATATTCCAGGTCAAATATCCACTTAAAGTCGAATTACAGGATATTGACCCTTCAAATTTTTATGCTATTTTATTACAATGGTTGTACAATTTAGAAAAAAGATTTTTAAAGGAACCTAGCTTTTTTACATTATATAAAGAATTTATACACGAGTACATTTCATTAGGCCACGCTAAGGTTATTGACATAAAACATTGCAGCCCCAAAGACCAACCTTTATTCTTTTTACCACACCATGGAGTTCTTCGTATGTATAGAATAACAAACAAACTTTCGTTGTATTCGATGGTAGTGCTAAAACGAGAACTGGATTAAGTCTCAATAACTACTTATGTAATGGGCCTATTGTACATCGTTCCTTATTTGATATTTTGTTATTATTTCGTACATTGAAATATACAATTCAGTGTGACATTCGCCACGTATACCGCATGATACAGATTCATCCAGATCACAGATGCTTACAAAATATTCTGTGGCGTGAAGTTGGCATTATGAAAGCCATACAATTACAGACTGTAACGTACGGTTTAACTAGCTCAGCATTCTTAGCCACAAGATGTTTATTAGAATTAGCTATAAAATATAAAAATGAATTCCATTAGCAAGTGTTGCAATAATTTATAATTCCTACATAGATGACGTACAGACGAGATCAGTCTCGTTTGAAGGTATGATACAGCTTAAAAATGAGCTTATATCTATTATGGAACTTGCCAATTTCCAATTACATAAATGGATTTCTAATAGTCCTGATTTACTTAAAACTTTACCTGACGATAAGCTAGGTTTTGACTGTAAGAATCTAGATCTAGACAAGACAATTGTAAAAATTTTAGGCATAAAATATCAGGCACTTAATGACGTTTTTCGACTAAGTAGAAGAGTAGTTACACTAACGGAGTTGCCTACTAAAATCAATATTTTAAGTTCGATCAGTACATTTGTTCGACCCTATGGGATTTGCTGGACCAGTCATTATGAAGGCAACATTATTTTTACAAGAGCTTTGGCAGCATAACCTCGACTGGGATTCTCCTTTACCAGACAATTTAGAAGATATGTGAAATAATTTTTACTCAAATCTTATTAATAAGCCAGACATTATTATTCCACGTTATTTACAGACCGCTAATCCAAATTTCCCACAGTTAGTGGGTTATTGTGACGCTTCTGCAACTGGTTACGGCTGTTATATTTTTATAAAAGTCAATAACAACAATAAACGTCACGTTCACTTGCTTTGCTTTCGGTCCCGATTGTGTGGTAATAATTCAAAATTAACCATATCTAAGTTAGAGCTTACCGGAGCTTTGTTGTTGGCCAAGCTTATTTCACACGTTTCAAAAACTTTAAATATTTTTAATGTAAGCCTTTTTTGCGATTCCAAAATAGTTTTAGGCTAGTTGAATACATTATCAATTAAGCTTCCGGCCTATATTGGAAATCGCATTAAAGAACACACAGACAGGCTTACGTCAAATTTTGTTTGGAATTTCACACCAAGTTTGTTGAATCCGGCCGATATTTTATCCAGAGGGTGTGATCCTAAAGACATTATAGATAATTCACTTTGGATGCAAGGGCCTGATTATTAACATGAAGGTAACAACGATTATAATTTTTATTTATCCGAAGTTGAGATACCTTTGTCAATTATATGTGATGAAAATATTTGTTTTACAATTTTAGATAATGAACCAATTCATCCGCTCTTTAAAAAATATTCTACCTTGTATAAGACGGTTCGTGTTATATCTTATGTATTGCGATTTGTTAACAAAATTAAGAAACATTATATTAGTATTGGATACATTTCTATTGCAGAATATAGAGAAGCTTTGATGACAATCATTAAAGCTGTCCAACATCATTATTTTGCTGCAGAATTAAAGTTAATTTTACAGAACAAAGATATCAAATTTTCTCTAAATTCTTTGTATCCATTTATAGACATTAAAGTCATTATTCGCGTAGGTGGCAGATTGCATAATGCAGATATTAATTATTCAAAAAAGTTACCTATGATTTTACGAAAACATTGTCATATTACAAAATTTATTATAAGACAAGAACATTTAACATTAATGCACGGTGGATTAAAACTTGTACTAAGTAATCTTTCACAAAAATATTTTATTGTCAACTCAGTCCGACAAGTCAAAAGCGTAATTCACAAATGTGTAGTGTGCTGTAGAAACAAGGCAAGGGCTTCTGAACAGCTAATGGGATCATTGCCTAAGAACCGTGTCACACCTGCACGAGTATTCGAAAGAGTTGGTTTAGATTATTGTGGTCATTTTGAAATTAAACAATCATCTAAGCGTAATATTATTATAACAAATGTTTCAATATATGTTTGCTTTACTTCCAAAGCTTTGCACATCGAGATTGTATCGGACATGTCAACTGATACATTTTTAGCGTCTTTGAAAAGATTTATTGCTAGAAGGGGTGTCCCTTCGCATATATATTGTGACAATGCTGCAACTTTTAAGGGTGCTAATCATCAACTTAAAGATTTGTACAAGTTACATTCTAGCAAAGAGTTTCAGGAAAGAGTTTATAGTTTTTCATTGCTAAAGGAAATAGAGTTTAGTTTTATTCCTACATACAGTCCTAATCATGGCGGTCTGTGGGAAGCAGCCGTCAAGTCTTTCAAATTCCATTTGAAAAGAATATCCACATCAAAAATTTTTACATATGAACAATTTAGTACAATTGTCGCAGAAATAGAAAGTATTTTAAATTTACAGCCTCTTATGTCACTAACTTATCAAGATAATAATGATTTTTCATGTTTAACTCCTGGTCATTTTATAATTGGTCAGGATTTAATAGATATTCCTCAACCAGATCTGACTGACCTACCAACTAATAGGTTGCGCTTTTGGAGGTCATGTGAACAAATTAGGCAGCACTTTTGAAAGGCCTGGTCGAAGGATTATCTTTCTACTCTTAACCCTCTATAACTCAATAACATGTTTTTTATTTTTTTAGTTGTTATTGGGTAATTAAACCAAAATAAAAATACACGTGTTTCATAGTTTTTATTTATTGTAATTATTTGTCGAAAAAAATTGAAAAATAGGGAGCGTTGCCTAGGGGCAACACTGAGTTGTAATCTTAAAAACTATACATATAAAAGGAAGTTATGAGAGATGGAAGTTCCTGAAGCAGTTTTTGGTTTTGGTATAGCATAGAGCAACCCCGCATTTTTCGCATGTATTGTGAGTAAATCCAGTACACTTTGGAAACTTGCACCTAATTTTTTTGTCAGACCATTGGGGCCAGTGCCCAATCTGGTCTTGCCGTACTGCCATAGGAGGTGCATGCTGTGCAGGTCCTTTATGTTTTTTTGCTTGTATCTCGTTTTCCAGCGAACGGCGACTAGACATACTAGGCTTTGTACCCAATTTACAAAGAGTAACTGCAACATCTAGACGAAAATCTGCTGATGATAAACGACACGAAAGGCCGTTGTCTTTACAGACTCTTTTATAAAGCAACCATGCGTTTGCCATTGTGAGATCCAAGTAATGATAAAATAGACGAATTTGCCATCGTTTGCTACGCAACTGTATTTTGTATATCGCCATGATGCTGTCAATGAGGTCAACACCACCCATGTGGCGATTGTACTCTCCTACAACGTTCGGACGTTTTATGCTCACGTACCTAGAGTTCTGTTTGTCCCATCTGCGAACATCAGTTTCAGGCTGTATTCCAGCAAAAGTAGAAACCAGAGTGACAATTTTGTTATCTTTCCATGCCACATTAGAAATGTCGGTGCCGTTGACGTCAGCTACATATTCTTCTGAATGTCCTCTGGGTTTTTTCAATAGTATCTTTTCTGGTTGCAACTTACAGTCTGGGATTCTATTTCTTCTAATCGTACCAAGACTGTGAATGCCTTCTTTGGCCAAATATTCCAACAGACGAAGAGAGGTAAAGTAATTGTCAAAATACAATTGGTAATTTTGATGCCTTGGAATTAAACGCGCTAACCTCATGACGACGTTGGATGCTGCGCCCAAATCTGGCTCTTCTGGAAGAGTAATGTTTTCCTTACCAGTTTCAATTTCTGTTTTATAGGCATAACCAGAAACGCCACTCAACACATAAATTTTATAACCCCATTTATGTGGCTTTTGAGGGTTGTATCGCTTCAACACATTCCGTGCCTTAGTGGAACACATTTGCTCGTCAACACAGAGGTGTTCTTCCAAAGGAACCTTTTTGTAAGCTGCATTTAGAGATTCAACCACTGGTCTTATTTTGAAAATTCTATCATAACCAGGATCGTTTCTAGGTAGATTTTTACTATTGTCATTGAAGTGTAAAGTTTGGCGCACTTTCTCAAATTTATTCAATGGAATAGTATCCTGTATTATTGGGGTACCAAGTATTGGGTTCCAGTGGTTCGTAACTCTGGGTAATCGGATAAGAGACATTAGATAAACCACGCCCATAAATTGCCTGATATCCATTTCTGTCACACGAAAAGTGCTATTAGGATCATTCTGAACTTGGTAAAGATTGGTCTCTTCTGATATCATCTTGATAAGCTCTTGTGGAAAGAGGTAAAAGAAAAACTGGATAGGGGTTTCTAGTTCTAAAAGTTCAGTGCCTAAGTTCATGTTACCCTTGAATCTAAGCTGCTCAGAATTTACCTGTAGGCTCTTCTTCTTCCAGCGTAAATTCAATTTAGTAGGTTTCGTTGCAGTTTTATTTGATTGATTGCTTTGAGCTGATGAAGGAAGAGGACCGTGTGATGCAGTTTCAGCGCTTGGAGGTGATGGAACTGAGCTTTCGTGGTTACTTTCTAAGGTTTCTATTATAGAATCAACGTCGATATCTAAGGTGGAAGTATTGTCTTCAAAAGTTTCTAATTCGGGGGAAAAATCTGGGTCGGCGAGGCTGTCATCGTCGAAATCCAAAGCGTCCTCACTGTCATCATCATCCTGCAGCATCGAGGTAATATCCTCTTCTAAAAGGACTCGATGAGGACGCTTACGAGCTGCCCTGAAACATGATATCGAGTGATCATGATATAATCTATACACACACAAAATAATACCCCTATTTGTCAATGTAGCTTACGGGCAACAAACACAAATTCAAAAAAAAGATCAATATAATGAAAATAAATGTTATTGATAACGTCAAATATCAAATATTCAAACACTTACCTGTTCATGTTATTGAAAATAAAGCCTTAAAACTCGAAATAACTATATTTAAATAATTTTCAATTCGGAGCACGCGCGCACTTGTTCAAACCACTAACGAGTTTGTAAAAGAACTTCAATTGGTGACAAGTAACGCCATCTAGTGATTAGTTTTTAAACTTGTTCGTTACTTCTGTTTGTAGACTACAGTATACAGTGCGATGTATTGTCAGAAAACGAATTGTATGGATGTAGTGATAGATCGGACGGTATGTTGCTTACAGTCTACATCATGATATAGAGGGTTAATGAGAGAACCAAATGGAGAAAAAATTTACCCCATCTTAAAGAAAGTACTGTAGTTTTATTAACCCTAATACTCCTCCTTTGCATTGGCCTCTGGGTAGGATCACAAAAATATTTTGTGGCAGCTATAATAAAGTTAGAGTCATAGAAGTTAAGACATCTAATGGAAAGTTACATACCCGAGCTGTTTCGAAAGTTGTTGTTTTACCTACTGAATTATGTATAAGTATTTGTATTTACGCTAATTGTAGTTTTTAGTTAATTTCGATATTTTATGTTAAAATGGAGTGTATGTTAAGTTAATTAATTTGCTTTTACAGTGGTAGCTTATGTTACTTGTTGTTTTATATAAATTTTACAATACTTTCCAACTTTATGTTAATTGGCCTCCCCCCAGTCTATGACTAGTCTAGTAAAAACTATGTCTTTGACATAGTTTTTACTTTTTTGATAATACGTTTAATATGACAACTCTGTTTGCTCTCTTCCTTTTTACATTATTGTGAACGGCCGTGTATTCATACCATATAAATTCATTATAGTTACAAATCCTTTTATTTCCAAGTTATTATTTACATTACATTCAAATTTTACAAGTCCATGAAATCAATGAAAATAATATACGATATAATAAAGGATTTTAGGGCCAAAACACATAACGGCGTTGCGGCGCCGCGCCGCTAGAATCGACAGTAGCGTCACTGCCGATTTAAGCGGCGCTCGTTCCAGCGTTATGGTGTCATACTTGTTGACAATGATTCAGTTTGTTTCTGTCACTCTTGCAAACAACACATGTCAATCAATCAAAAATTAACATGTCTGACGTTCACATCGATTTATTTATATCTTTGGTTGAGGATCGCCCTTGTTTGTGGGATTCCAGTGATAAAACATATAAAGACAAATTTACAAAACAAGAGGCATGGAAAACCATTTGTGAAATAGTTTACGATAATTACAACGAAAAAGACGCTACCGAAAAATCAAGACTGGGTAAGTCGTGTACTTAGTCGTTTCTTTTGTATAATGTTGTGTTAGTTAAGGAAAGGGACAGAACATGGCGGCGTTGTTATTTGCCTCACGATTACCCTCACTTATGCTTGTGTGAGCGAGAAACAAATAACAGCGTCGTTTCTTTTGAATAATGTTGTGTTAGTTAAGGAAAGGGACAGAACATGGCGGCGTTGTTATTTGCCTCACGCTTACCCTCGCTTATGCTTGTGTGAGCGAGAAACAAATAACAGCGTCGCCATTTTCTTTAGTGTAATATAAAGTCTGAAGGTATATGGCGCTCTAATCCTAAAAGGTATACAAAACAATAAATAAAATCCGAAATTACTATTTAAATTGTTTATTCGCAGTAATTTTTAGTCAAATTCATATTTTTTTTAATTGCCAAATAAGGGCACCAACATCACTAGAAAAGTAATTACAAAAAATATTTCGTATTAGATGTGGACTCATATTATTTTCATTAGTTGTCGGCGATTGTAACATTTGAAGTTCCGAATCATCAAAGATAATGTCATCAGACGCTTTTACTCCAGTTCAAAACATTTTTACTCCAGTTCAAACGTTTTATCTCGGATCAAAACAAAGTTATGAAGTACACAACATGCCTTAATAATGTCTGTCGTAAATTCATATTGCACATTCATAGCTCGATGTAATATGCGCCATTTGTTGGCTAGCATGCCGAAAGCGCACTCCACATATCTTCAGGCACGACTCAACCGATAATTGAAAATTCGTTGTTGTACCGACAAATGCTTTCCTGAGTAAGGACGCATAACATTATTTGAAATTGAGAATGCTTCATCTCCCACAAAAACAAATGGAGTTGCATTTTGATTGCCTGGTAAAGGCTTTGGTGCTGGAATAGGTAATTTTTGTTTCATAATCAAATCATAAAGTTTAGAATTATGGAAAACGGTGGAGTCACTTTCCTTTCCATACGCTCCTATATCAACAAAAAGAAATCTATATCTAGAATCAAGAAGAGCTAATAAAACTATTGAATTATAGCCCTTATAATTGTAGAATAGTGATCCACTGTGCGCAGGACACCTAATACGGACATGTTTTCCATCGAGAGCTCCTATGCAGTTAGGAAAATGAGCTTTTTTGTCAAACTCAATAGCGACATCTTCTAACAGCTCTCTTGTTATAGGAGGCATATTTTGACTTAAAAGATGTTTCCATATGGCGCGACAAACTGTCCTCACAATTTTTGCTATTGTACTTGCTCCTCGGTAGTAATTCGTATGCATGGTTTTGAAGTTACTGCCGGTTGCTAGAAATCTGAAATGAAATAATTACTAGCAGAGATGTAATAAAATAATAAAAATATAGGTATTATAATACAAGGTGCTATAAAATTATATACGCAAACTGCTATGGGTGATGGTATTGCTTAAGCTAAATGACTTTTCCAAAGACACGTGTACAATCAAATTTTACTTACCTAATCGGGAACAAGCACTTTATGTTTTTTTGGAAATTGTTCAGTTTCAACAATACTTTCACATGTAGCAGTTTAAATACATAATTTTTAAAGCTCTTTATATATTTTAGGGCCGCATAAGGTTATAATTTTGTAGCTTAAATGTAATATAGGGTATTTTTTATCTTTATTACAATTTTTCATTTGTGATTTTACTGTTTTAGGTAATGAACTAGTTAAGAAGTGGAAGGCCATAAAATATAATTTTGCTAAATATCAAAAAAAAATAAAAGATGTCAATCGGTCTGAAGCTGGAGCTACAAAAATTAAAGAATATCACTTGAATAAACAATTAAAGTTTTTGAAAAAGGTTTCACAAAATGCAAGTTATTCTAGTATAAATATAGTGGAAGGAGATAGTGAGAACCAAAATGAAATAATAACATTCACTCACGAAAACGAAAGGCAGATGAGAAGGATGACTTTGAAGAAAATTTGTTG
The DNA here is from genome assembly GCA_927399485.1 of Calamotropha paludella. Lineage (NCBI taxonomy): Eukaryota > Metazoa > Arthropoda > Insecta > Lepidoptera > Crambidae > Calamotropha > Calamotropha paludella. The sequence continues at coordinate 6,017,133 of OV656822.1, forward strand.
AAAATATTAAAAACACCGGAGAATAGACATTTGCATTTTTTAAGGGGATTTTACTATCTCTTCAATCATTGAATGATCATCAAACATTGATCTTTCAAAGTCGAGTGCTCCAAGTACTAACAGACATTCTTCGGCCTTCAATTCAGCAATATACAACTCACGACTATAATCTAAATTATCAGCATCAAGACTATAATCAAGGATATTCAACTCAAAGACACGATAATACTTTTCAACCACACTTCTTCTTCAAGCTGTTCCAATACTGAACCGAGGTCAGCCTCATCCTCACAAATACATTCCGAGCCATCAAACCAACAACGTCCAATAAATTCACCATTTACACTGGACGAAACGACAAGTACTTCCTATGGTACACAAGACGAAGAGTTTGATTTTTCTTGAATTAATCAATGTATTATTGAAAGACCAATAAAGTATTCTTAAAGTAAGTAATCATGCATAATGCAAAAAACTTAATTTGATTCCTAGTGCCATAAATATCAATAAAAAATATGAATAAAAATCGTATTTGTTTTACTTTACCTTACAGTCAAGCCCAACATTACCAAAGCAGTAACAGGTTTTCTTCCTTTAAATTTATTTTTACGTATGTATTTTGATAACCCGCTTAGTAGCTCTTCAAATGATGATATACTGATTCTAAAGTAGGCGAAAAATTTTTTTCGTCTATCTTTAATGCTTTGTATTTTCGAGGAAAGTACTCGCCGTGGGGATTCATAGCCTTAGTCAATGGATGTATCCAGTATCTTCTTTGTCTATTTTTTATAGCAGAGTAATGTCTTCTTAATAATAAAGAAGCAATAAGTTTTTCACGATGGTCCATGGCAGAGACAGGTCTATCCACAATAAAAAATCACGACGAACTGGTTACCCTACCGAACGACAATAAAACGCTCTTTTTCACGACGCCGTAACGCAAACTGCCGATTTTAGCGTTGCGGCGCACTATGTGGAGGTGCCTAAGAGAGCTTGGCCATAAATACATTTTGTAAAAATCGGCGCAGGTACTTGTATTATACCTCAAACTATAGCTAAGAAGTTGATCTACTATATTATGTATAAATTATGTATGTAACTAGTACTTTTTTATAGTAAAGAGCATCTAAATACGATGATTGAAAAATTATCACGAAAACATCATAATTTGTATTTTTTTCAGGATGATTTTCTAGTAAGCTAGCAATGAAAATTATACAAGTATTATACCATTTTAGAAAGCTTATAATATATACTTTTTTGGTATACACAAATATGCTATATATTTATAAATATATTTACTAGAAATATTTATCTCATGACATATCATTTTTGCGTATCTGAAACTTTCAATTAGAGTTTTGACAGTTGCCGAAATTTGCGGACGGTCTGTAAATGATGTTATTTGATAGGAAATTTAATATTTTTATACAGGAAGAAAAAAAAAGTTGCAACTTCATTGCACAACATAATGCTATCTATCATAACATGAAATAGTAATAATTTCTTAAAAATACGTGGGCGAATCTATTTGTTTTATTAGTTGATATAGGTTACACTTGTGATATATTATTAATTGCGGTTTATGTTTTGATAATGTATCGAGTATTTCTCACCATTTTTAGTTCGCCTACAAAATAAATTATCAATAAAACACATAGGAAACCGAGTAACCACATAATGATAAATAGTTTTTATTCCCATACTTTGCACACGTTTCAAATCAGTTATTTAATATAAAATAGAGCATCTGCATACTGAATAATTACATACTGTTTTTCGTTCGTTATTGTCGTTATTAAAAGTGTATCTAACCACCTACTCTCTCGCAATGAGTGAATTCCAATGTACCAGACGCGACCTATGTCTTGTTTTGATTGAAAGTGACGGGAATTATGTTGTTGCTTTAACAAGTTATATACGGAATAATTTTAACAACTTTTCTGAGGCAAATATCGCTAAAATTGTCGCGAGTGTACAAAAAAATCTTATTACGAACTTTCGTCAACGCTACACTAAATCTGGCAGAAATAAAGAAAAATTTTTAAATCAGAATAGCATTTGGTTGAATGCCACATTCACAGTAAATCTGGAAGATCCTACTTGTGAATCTGAACCTTCGACATCGACGGGGAAGCGAGGACGCCCTTCTAAAACCTACGAAGACAGTTCCGATAGAACACAAAGACGAAAAAACAAGGAGTTGCTTGAAACATGTGGCCTTGATTTTATACTGAATTCATATCTTCAAGGATTGAGATCTCAAGGGGAAACGGAAGAAGCATTCATTGTCGAAATTTTACGAGTATTACCCATAGATAAAAAAAGTGAAATACGTCAAAATCTTTTAAATGAACCGGCACATTTAACAGCGTACTCTAAAGATGAAGCTCTCAGTATTTTTATAGAGTTGGACCTTAACATGGCACAGTATGAAAACATGAGAAATTGCTTAATTGCGAAGAACTGCGTATTATTTCCGTCATATAAATCAATTCAGGAAGCTAAAGGAATGTGCTACCCACCAAGATCAAGCATAGAAATTAATAATATTACAGCAAAAATAAAACTGCAAGATCTGCTGGATCACACTATTGCAAGAATTTTGAAAATCAATGGTGTGTACAAAGCTGGCAAAAAACATTTAATGCTGTATTCGAAATGGGGCTGTGATGGCTCAAGCGGACAAAGTGAATACAAGCAAGTCTTAACTGAAGAGGATGAGTTAATTTCTGACACAAATTTATTTATATCTTCATTAGTACCTCTGAAACTTGTTGATATTAATACAAATGAAACTTTGTGGGAAAACCCTGTTCCATAATCAGTAAGATTTTGTAGGCCCATTTTAATAGAATTTTCAAAAGAGACACCAGAGAAAACTACAAGTGTAGTTAATGAAATTATAGCTCAAAGAAACGCTCTCACAACAAGCTTAATCAATAAAAATGGTGAAAGTATTGAAATCAAACACACATTATTTTTGACAATGGTTGACGGGAAAGTGGCTCAAGTTTTGTCAGAAACTTCATCAGGTGCTGTATGTACTATTTGTGGTGCAAGACCTACAGAGATGAACAATTTAGAAAAAGTACAAAATAAACCTGTTGACGAAAATTCTTATCAATATGGGCTTTCGACTTTACATTGCTGGATTAGATTTATGGAACTAATTTTACATATATCTTATAATGTAGGCTTTGAAAAATGGTCTGCTACAACGACAGAAAATAAAGATTTGAAAAAACAAAAGAAGACATATGTATGTACAAAGAAGGTTCAGAGAAGAACTTGGTTTAAATATAGATAAACCTAAGCAAGGTTCTGGTAACAGTAATAACGGTAATACATCTAGACGATTTTTTCAAAATTATCAGTGCACTGCAGAAATTACCGGTGTGGATGAAGAATTGATAAAACGATTTTATGTTTTACTTCAAGTTATGTCTAGCGGAAAAGTAATTAATGCTACGAAATTTGTACAGTATGCTTTCGATACAGCACAACGATATGTTAGTAAATATATGTGGTATTATATGCCATCATCTGTCCATAAAGTACTAATTCATGGGGAAAGTGTAATTCGGCATTATTCAGTGTTACCTCTTGGACAGCTCTCCGAAGATGCCCAGGAATCAAGGAACAAAGACTATAAACGATTCAGACTTCATCATGCTAGAAAATGCTCTAGAGTAGCTACAAATGAAGACGTTTTACATACACTTTTGTACACTTATGACCCTTACATAACAAGTTTAAGAAAACCTTCCAATAAAAAGTCTATGGAACTTATAGATGAAGCTGTAGAGCTAGTAGAATAATATAATTCTATGTTATTTTCTTTTTCTTATTATATTTAATTAATAAGAGTAATTTTATGTGTTTATTTTGTATTAATTATAACATTTAGGTCACATTGTTTAAAATTAGTCGTAAATTTATGATAATTTTTCAATATTTCATGTTTTGTATTTTTTTACAATTATTAAATATATTTTTATATGCATAGACTGTATATTATTTTAAAGTACGTTTATCTCAGATTACCTAAAAAAAAATCAGCTGTATATCTATAAAAACATGGAAGTTATAGATTTATGACCCGAAACCGACTCGATCTCCACATAGTGGAGCGGTCAGGAAGGCTAAGCAAAGCGATAAAGCAGTAGTTAACATTCTCAGCATTTCACGATCTTCGCTCGAATTATTGAACAACCCAAAACTACTGCACCCCTTGGCCAAGCTCATAAAAGAGGATATAGCCCAGATTAGAGAGGACGGCAGGCAGGTGCGGCTATTCTGGTTAAGAGCGCACGTGGGAACACCCGGGAACGAGCGGGCAGTAGAGGAACTGGCCAAAATAGCGGGCTCAAATATAACACCACAACCCGACTATGCGGAGATACCACTCTCATATATCAGGAAAACCATCCGTGGCGAAACTGTCCAGAAATGGCAGGATGGTTACGATAGCTCTGAAACTGGTTCGGTTACTAAAGTGTTTCTCCCGGATGTGCTGAAGGCATATCGGTTAGTGAGGGAAATAAAACCGAACCATTTTTAGACTCAAATTCTGACCGGCCACGGTGGCTTTGGGGAGTACCTTCACAGGTTCAAACTAAGACCTAGCCCGGGCTGCGAGTGTGACCCCTCCATTAGCGAGTCGGTATGGCACTTACTATTCGAATGCCCTCGCTTCCGGATCAAACGACACAACCTCACACAATCACTAGACATTTCATCCACACAACACACACTACACCTAGTGCTGGAGTGCAACAGAAAACACCTACTGGATTTCATGGAACATATAGCGAGAATCACATCAAGTCGCAATAGCACTCTCTCCACCACTACAACAATCCAACCACCTACACAAACACAACCGACATCAACAACTCTCTGACTCAAATGACTCAAACATTCAAACATCAACACAACCACCAACAAGCCAACCTAAAATGCCTATTATTCCAATAAAATTGGATTAACTGTCCTTGGCCCATGCGGGTCGCCCTGGAATAAGGCTTAGAGGAGTAGCGCTATTCATGGACAATAACACCGAACGTCAAGACGTTCGGTGTAATAGCAGTAGGCTATTCCAAGGAAAGTGCTCGACCAACTACCAACGGTGGAAGTCGAGAATAACACGTGCAGATTAGTGCGAAAGGACAACAAAGTCATCGCACTATTCTGCGCCGGTTATGATATCACCGAGTTCGAGCAAATGTGCGCAGTGCTGAAGAGCATCCAGCCAAGGTTGAGACCTCTCCTCGTAAAATCAGTGTGGACGCCATGACCGTTGCCTACATAAAGGGGGAAACAAAAACTAAGAAGGGGTTCTCCTGTCCTCAAAATACCACGAATTAGTGGTGTATGAGGACAGGGGCCAGAGTCTAAGCTACCTTTTACCCCACGGCTAGGGCGCATCACAAATCCCCACCGATTGCTGGGACCGCCCCGTTCGGAACCCGGACATCAGTGGTTCAGAACGTCTCCAACTGAGGGTGGAAGAAGAGAGAGTACAGGCTCAGAGCTCCAAAAACACCGATAGAGGAAACATACTATCGTCGGTATTATCAACCCTGGGCAAGGCCTTCCAGGCGATCCCTAACATCATAACTAGTAAAATAATGGACCGTACAAGAATAAAGTCAATGGAAAAGGCGGTGGAAGACTTCACCAAACCACCTCCACGTCAAAAATCGGAACCCCCCCGCCCTCCCCGATCACGGGCAGACATGGGACAGGTAGAAGCCCCTCAGTTCATTCCGGTTCATAGAACACAAGACCACATGATAAACGCATTCTTGGAATTTGTAGCATTTACCAAGGCAACCCTCAAAGTTAATACGGACACCTGTGGGAAAATCATCCAGGTTTACCGACGGGACACAATTGGCCTGCTACAGATTCTATTAAGCGAAGCCGAGGTGGCCATCTATGACAACGACAATGCTAAGGTCCTTGCGGGCAGCATGTCGGCGTCATACATGGCAGCTTACAGCGGCACTTGTGGTTTTGTGGAAAGTGATGAGGAAAGAACCAACAGCGAAGGGGTTTCTATCTTCAAAACACCACCCAAAGACCAATTGTGGTGGTTGCCAAGTGCACCAGGGTGATGCTGGAAGACAGGATACTCGAAATGGCTAAAACCATAGCGGGCAACCTGTTCGAAGGTTACCCGGAACGCTGGACGACACTCACAATTTCCTGGGTCAACGGAGTCCCCGGGTGCGGTAAAACAACCTGCGTTATTTCCCAAATTGACGTGGAAAAGGACATTATAGTCACCACCACAACAGAGGCAGCCAAAGATCTGAGGGAAAAACTGGAGCCTAAAATTGACAACAGAGCCAAAAAACGAGTGCGCACTATGGCATCCCTACTTGTAAATGGTATTCATGAAGGCGAATCGTCACGCCTTATGGTGGACAAAGACTTAATGAACCATTTTGGATCCATAGTGCTGGCAATCCAAATAGCCTGAGCCAGTAAAGCCCTCCTAATAGGGGATAACAACCAACTCCCCTATATAGATCGAAATAACCTCTTTCCACTGACTTACAACAGACCAAACCTTGTAACAAACATAACAAAAGAACTCCGTTGTACGTACAGGAACCCGATGGACGTAGCATATGCCCTCAATGAAATCTACAGTGGCATAAACTCGGCCAAACCTCTCATCAAATCCCTGACGCTGAAAAGGTATACGGGATCGGAAATTCCAAGATCGGACGGCATCTTACACCTTGTCCACACCTAGGCCGAGAAAGCACTGCTTATCGGCCAAGGTTATGGAACCCAACCGGAATCCCGAACCCTAACCATCCACGAAGCGCAGGGATTAACTTATGAGACAGTGGTTGTTGTACGTACAACTTCCAAAAAATCCCACCTCCTCCAAAGCGTCCCTCATGCCGTCGTCGCAATCTCTAGGCACACCAAGAGCTGCAGCTACTACACCGACAGTGCAACAACCAATGCAACTGCTCGTTTGATACTTCGTGCGGAGAAGGCTACGCCGGCAGAAATAACCGATTTTAACCTAAAAATGGCCATCAGGCGCGGTGACACACCCATCAGGGATAAAATTCTCCAGGTCTACCGGGACCTGGGATCAAAAGCTTATCGATTTGCAATTGATTAAAAAGTTGGACAACTATCGATCTAACGGTCAACTTGTATTGAAGTGCTCATAACATCGACTCGATCCGCGACTATTCAGTCGCTCGTGAGCATTGGAAGTGGCGCCACGCCTCTTGTCGCCATGGCGTAAACTATTACAGACGACACTAACACGCGGTTGCAGAAACATATTTAAGAAATTTCATTACCTAAAAGAGGATTAAGTTTAATGGTAACATAAAATTTATGACGTTGCAGAAAACTGTTTTAAGTCCTTTTAATTATTCTTTAACTAATGAGAACTTTATAAAGTGTTGTCCAATGAAAATAAGAAAAGAATAATAGGTTGAGTTTTGCTTTCGGTTAAAAGGTCACATCACTGCTTCATTTCTGGTGAAAACAAAATGCAGACGCCATATTTTGACATTTAAACATCAAAAGTCTGTCAGTCCATAAAATAAACAAAGCTCTTGTCTTGAAAAAAGAAAGATGCATGGGCTGCAGTCACTATTAAATAAAATAGTAATTGTTCTACCGGATCCAGAACAACAGACCAATTAAAAGCTTTGTACGATAATACGAAGCAAAAAACTAAGAAGGATATCGGAGAACTAAATGTAAGAAATATCTCTAAAATTTTAAAGTCACTTTCAGACTGATGCCAGAATCAATTAAGTGTTTACAAACTTTGATTTTAGTTTAAGAAACAAAACTATATCATGAATAAAAATCCAAATTTTGTTAATAAAGAAGACTTACAAAAAGCACTTAGAAACGTTAAAATGATAAGGTAAGCGGCTGCAATTATATTAGTTTATTGGTTATGATAAGAATGTTCTCAGACAATGAAATTTACATGTCATTTTGATATCTCTGCAGGTGGAAATGCATAAAACTAGTGGTGGCTACTGGAGGCCAGTAACCAGCGACAGCGACTAGGTATGGGCGTTATTTAACGTAATCAGTTTCAGTAACACGTTACGCAGCCTGTAACTGATTCACTAGTTACGGCTCAAACAACAAACCTGTGATTTTTCGTAACTAGTTATAAGTAGCAACCTGCTTTATGCGTAGAGAGCAAAACGCCGATAGGTGACGATGACTACCGACCCGATACGACAGGCCGCGACCGCCTCCGTCTCGCGTTATTTACATCTCGCTCGTACAACAAACTAAATAATGTAAAACGTACTCTATTTGCATTAGTTGTATGGTTTTGATCGCAATTACAGGAAACAGTCTGTTAGCGTTTTTGCAAAATAGATCTTGTTGTTGATATATTAAGCTGATATTTCTTTAATACATTTTGAATTAATATAATCTTAGATGAGAGAAACAGGTTTTTTGGCCGGAAATTATTAGGTGCATAGTGCATAGGTCAATTTCTCTGGTCAAGGTTAGTATGTCGCGAGTGTCGCGTGCGTTTGTTTGCGTCGAGATTACTTACCTAGTTATTTTAGTTTTACGTTCGCGCGAATATTAGGCATTTATACTGCCGTCATAAAGAAAAAAGATGCATCTGCCATTATTAAATTATTTATTAAAACGCATTTAAGTAGAATCGACTTATTTATTTAATCATAAAATAAAAGTCGTTACTGCTTAAAAATGCTTATAAATTTCTCAGTTTCAAAATTTAGAGAGACGTCTTTTTTTTCTTTTGACTGCAGTATAAAGTATCTAAGTAATCAATGATTGATTGATAGATGAAACCACAAATTAACCGAGTTAACAGTAAAGTGCAGATTAAGCATTAGTTGGTGCATTATACATTTAAATTAAGTTGACATCATGTCTCGTTGTAATTCAAGTGTTTTGTGGGAGTTTTTCCAAAAACTAGATAGTGAGAAAAAAGCTAAATGCAACACGTGTGGTGAAGTATACAGCTACAAAACATCAACAGCAAATTTGAAGACGCATCTAAAGCGTAAACATCTTGATGCATACCAAAGAGTTTCTTCGGTGCAAGCGCAAGGTGGCGTAAGCGCAAGGGCTCCAGCAATTCAGGATACCAGCTCTAATGAGGTCCAGCCTTCACCATCGGCGACCAATCAAACACAAGGTCTAGGTACCACATCTATAAATACACTTACCCAGCGCCAACAGCGTATTGATCAGTACGGTAACACCAAAAAAATATCACAAACCCTTAAACAGAAAATTGACCATGATCTTGCTGATTTATTTATAGATAGTTATCATCCAATATCTTTAGTAGAAGAACGTTCTTTTAAAAAATTTGCCAGACATATACCAGGATATGAATTACCAACAAGGAAAACTGTGTCCAATATTTTAATACCAACTATATACGACAAGACTGTTCAGTCAAAGAAAGAAGAAGTAAAGGACATTGAATATATTTCTTTAACAACAGATTTGTGGACTTCACGGGTAAACAATTCATACATTGCCATAACGGGACATAACATTAATAAAGAGCTGGAGCTGAAGACATTTTTGTTGAAATGTGCAGAATTTCAAGACACGCATACTAGCGCACATATCGAGACAACATTACGTGAAATAACAGAGGAATGGAATGTCGCTGATAAAATAAATTTTATAGTAAGCGATAACGCTTCTAATGTTAAGAAAGCCATAGCCGACATAGGCTGGCAACATTACGGATGCTTTGGTCATACCCTGAACCTAATTGTACAAGACGCCCTTAACCTTGTACAAGCTAATTTGGACAAAGTAAAATATATCGTACGTCACTTTAAAACAAGCACAGTAGCTACAGAAAAGTTACTGAAAGCGCAAACTCAGGACAAGCCGAATGAAATTCCAAAGCGCTTAATACAAGAAGTTCCGACAAGGTGGAATTCCACATATTTTATGTTGAAGAGATTTGTGGAACTAGCAAGTTTCATATGTGTTACAATCGCTGTTTTAAAAAGAGATTTACCAGTGTTATCAATTGAAGAATGGAAGATGTTCGCTGAACTGTGCAAAGTTTTAAAGCCTTTCGAGGAGGCCACCAAAGCCTTGAGCGGTGAAAATTACATGACTGCCGGAACCATAATAGCTATGACTCGGTGTTTAAAAGAATCGTGTGACCAACTGTTTCTAGAGGGCTTTACTGAGGTAACAAACAGTGTTATTTATAAACTTAAGACGGGGTTGGCCACAAGATTCGATAATGTTGAGCGAAGTGGCACACTTTCTATATGTACCACCCTAGATCCAAGATACAAAACACAAGTGTTCTCGGATCCCAACGAAGCTACAAGAGCAAAAAAGAAATTGGAAGAGTTGGTTGCGGCCATTATCAGACAGCAGCGTACAGAAAACGAGCCACGCCAACAAACTGCTCCAACAGTAGAGGACAAATTTTCGCCTTGGTCAATTTTAAACACTATTGTGGGGACGCAGCAACAAGTTGTTGGAACACCTTCGTCGCAGGCCATAAAAGAAGTCGATTCTTATGTTAAGGATGACGTACTGCCGATGTTTAATGACAGTGGCAAATTTCATTGTCCTTTAGAATGGTGGCGCTTAAATCGACACATTTACCCCAACCTGGCCATACTTCTGCGCCAATATGCTAATATTATGGCGACTTCAGTCCCGTGCGAGCAGATATTTAGTAAAGCTGGTCTTACGATTAGTAACCGCCGCACACAACTAAAAACAAACAAAGTTGCTCAAATAATTTATTTAAATGTAAACATGGAAGAGGAGAGGTTTCTAAAATAATTACTTAAATAAAACATGTCCGTACAGTGAAGTGACTTAGTAAAAATATAATAGTGTAACGATTATAAGAGACAAAAGTGTGTGTTTATTTAAAACATGTAAAAAGATAAAGAAAAAAACACTAAAAAAACAAAGTAAATGTCTGTGTAAAGGCCAAAAAGAACAGCGAATGTTTGTAAATAGTTAAATAAAAGGTGTAAATAGACAGATACCATTCAAATTGAAATTAGTTATAAATTAAAGTGTTGTAAAAATATGTATATAACTGTAAAATATTGTAAATATCTCAAATCATTGTATAGAATGAACTTTTAAATACGCCTGCACATAATTATTCTACCTACCATTAGTTAATGCAGTCAGTCCTAAGCCTGGATAAAGTATGAAGGAAAGTTCGTTTAATCATAGTTTTGTTCTACAAAAATTATATAATTTTTTTTAAATTTTGTGACTAAGTCCCGATAACTAGTAAAATAACTGTAGCTAGCTACAGGAGTGACATATTTACGTTGATAGGTGCAGACTTCAAAAATAAGTTTTATAAGTTTAATTTAAATCGCACACAAGCTGTAAAAGTGGAATCATGGGTTAGTGATGAATTACCAATTTCATGTGGAGTGCCACAGGGCAGTATACTCGGATCAACCATGTTTTTATTATACATTAATGATTTATGTCAATACCACCTAATGAACGGCAAGATTATTGCTTTCGCCGACGATACTGCCCTGTTGTTTCACGGGGACAATTGGAGTAACGTTTTTGCTTACGTTCAATCAGGATTAAATTTAATCTCCAATTGGCTTGCGGGTAATTTGTTGAGTCTAAATTCAGATAAAACCAAGTATCTTACCTTTTCTATTAACGCAAGCAACTCCCGGTTGGTTTATCGCTTGTAACTCACACACCTTGTTTATCTGCTCAAGTCAATTGTTTATGTCCTAGTCTGCAATCCTCGGAGGTTATAAAATATCTTGGTGTTCTGATTGACGAAAATTTAAGCTTTCTTCCTCATATTGAATTACTAGCGGGTAGAGTAAGGAAATTAATTTATATCTTCAGAACTCTTCGTCATATTGCAGATTTCAACTAAATGAAATCTGTTTATTTTGCTTTGTGCCAGTCAATTATAGGATACTGCATTACGGCTTGGGGAGGCGCTGCGAAATCGCATATTGTCAAGGCCGAGAGAGCTCAAAGAATAGTGTTAAAGGTTGCTGCTTTTCTTCCCCGCTTGACTCTGACGTGTGATGAATACACGTTCTGGAAGGTTCTCACTGTACGTCAGTTGTTTATTCTGTCTTTAGTGCTTCGTAAACATTCTCAACTGGACTTCATCCCGCTTCTCAATATTAATTCTCGCCGTAAAGGAACTGTTTGTGCATACCTGCGTTGTAATACACAATTTGCCCATCGCTTCTATTGTTTTCTCGGTAGCTTCCTTTATAATAAAATCAACTCGCGTCTTTCAGTCTATCCCCTCCCAAGACATTCGTGCAAAAACAAAATTTCGCAGTGGTTACAGCAGCTATCCTACAATGACACAGAAAATCTGCTTGTGCCCTTAAAGTAAAAATCATTGTTCCTCTCAGACATATCTTTCCATACGTACCAGAAATTCAGCCATACAGTACCTACATGAGTATGAGTATGAGTTCGAATACACACAAACGCAGACTAACACGCAGACACGCACGCACACACGCACGCACATACACACGCACACACACACACACATACACACGCAACCATATATATATAAACAAATAAAATAAAAAAAAGTATCTGTAATGCACGTAACTGTAATTTATTATAAACTAGTTATACCATCTGATATTTGTAACTAAATTTTGATTGTCTCGGATTTCCAAGATGGTGGGAGCCTGATGACCTGTACTAACAGGTAATTTCTATTTACCTATTTCGGGCATCAGTCTCACACAAACTTAGCCTAAGATTTATAATATTAAGTATTGTAGTAAGAGTTTGTGGTGAGAAAATAAAGATTTTATTTATTTATTTATTGTACATATTACTACTTTTACAAATAACTAGTTACGAAAAATCACTTGTTTCAAAACAGGTGACGATATAGAAATAACTGGTTACGTTACGTTTCTTAAAATTCACGTAACGACTCATACCTAACAGCGACACAAAAATCCTTTTAATCATACAGGACCAGGTTGAACCGTTAAAAAACCCATATGATAGTGCAGCTATGTTTTTCAAAGGTAAACATCTGTTAGTGTCTATATCTTGTCATTTTCTTTCCTATGATCTAGATTTCTCTGGAATGTTAAGCAATATTCAAGAAGCAGTCAAATAGAAAGTGACATGGTATGCCATTTTTTTACAGACAAAGAAAACACTCCGATGGAATGTAATCTCAATGAGAAACCTTTCGATTTAAATTATAATGGTAAGAAAATATTTGTTATACATTATATATTTAACAGTTAATGTTATTGTAGGCTCATAATTTAACAAACATTATTTTTTTTTAATGTTGATTATGAGTTACCTGTGCTGCCATCATCTCGACAGCAAAAACCACTAGTCATTGAGGTGATTGACGATCCTTCTTCACAAGTTATGCAACAGAAGATGTTATTGACATGATTGAACCTCAGCCTTCCACATCTTATGCGACAGGTTGGATATTTTATTCTAGTCCTTGTTAAGTACCTATCTGGAGAGATTTATTATTAAATAAAGAAATTTTTTGTTTTAGAAAATATTGTAACACCAAACCATAATATAAATAATACACCAAAACCTTCCAGATCTAATGCAACTGAAGGTAAGAAATATTTATCTAGTTCTTATTATAGTACTTAGTTGTTATAGATTTATTACTAAAGAAGGAATTTGTTTGTTTAAGAAACAAGTCCAGCACCTAACTGTAACATCATAAATAAAACTCCAAAATACACCAAAACAGCAAAACCAAAAGCCAGTAAGTATCTTTGCATATTTCCAAACCTCAATAGCAGCATGGTTGTGTACGCCCTAATTCTTCATCTCTGAAAGCTTATATAAGTTGACACAGTAGTTTACTGCATGGTGTAATGTTGATCTTACCATTTGTTTGTTTTAGGGGTATCAATTCAGAATGTTATCAAAAAGCCTACTTCAGCTGAAGCCCTTAAAAAGCTGTATTTTAAGAAAAAATGCCAAAATGCAGATTTGGAACGATAAAAAATTGCATTCGAGATACTACATTTAAATAAAAACACACGTCATAATCAGCTCGACCAACCTTGATCCATATGACAGTTCATGTTAGTGACGGGTTGTGTCGATATATCGATATATCATTTATAGGCAAAGGCGTGACTTGTATTCAGCCACACCAATAAACATGTTTTTAAAAATATGATCTACATTTCTAATGCTTGTTATATATGTAAATGAAGGGCTTTAGATTGAAATTCTCTAAATGCAATTTTGCTCAGGATTCTGTGAAATACTTAGGCCACATTATAAAAAATAATACAGTAACGCCACTTAAAGACAATGTAATAGCTATAAAAGATGTTCCAGTTCCACAAACAAAAAAGAACATTAGACAGTTTTTAGGTAAAATTAACTTTTATGGCAAATATATACCAAATATATCCATCATATTAGATCCCTTGCATAAATTGTTAAGAAAAGATCAGAAATTCTTTTGGACAGAAAAATGTCAAGAAACTTTTAATAAAATAAAGGAAATGCTTTGCTCAAGACCTATTTTAGAGATCTTTGATCCAGACTTACCTATACATATTTACACAGACGCTAGTATACAGGGCATAGGCGCTATATTGAAACAACCACAAAAAAATGGAGAAGAGAAGCCATGTGCATACTTTTCTAGAAAATTAAATGACAGTCAAAAAAGGAAAAAAGCTATTTATCTAGAATGTTTAGCTATAAAAAAAGCATTAAAATATTGGCAACATTGGCTCATAGGAAAAAAATTTAAAGTGTTCTCGGACCATAAGCCTCTAGAAAAACTTGATATTAAGGCAAGAACAGATGAAGAGTTAGGAGATCTCACCTATTACTTATCTCAATTTAATTTTGAAGTGATATACGCACCAGGAAAATACAATTTAGAAGCAGACAGTTTAAGTAGGAATACAGGGTTAGAATCGCATGTGAATCAGGAAGACGTTTTAACAGTTGTGAATTTTATTAAAATAGAAGATATTCGAAATAATCAAAAGGAAAATAGACATAAAATTACATAAAAATAAACTAATACTTTAAGATAAAATATACTTTAAAAGAATAGGAAAAAAAATATACCAGTTCCTGAATCATGACTGGGGGGGGGGGGGGGGGGGGGGAGATGTAAATGAAGCTCTCTTAGGTCTTCATTTAATTTGAATTTCCCGCGCATTGGACTGCATACGTTATCTGTGGACAGCAGACCTGCTCTGTGCTCTATGGTGAGACAAAAGATCTTTGGTTTGATAGAAGAATAAATGAACACGTTTTAACGAGATATTTCTCAAATAATAGAAAACTATTGAAGCAATAGCTTTTAATGTTGTTTCTCTTTACAGGTTTGTAATTAGTAACAGTGATCTATAAGTTAACCCATTTAGACCTACCGTCACATATACGATACACCAGAAGTAATAAATTATTTTGAAGTACCTTCGATAAGAATTTGTTTACATCTTGTACTGGTGTCAAGTGTAAGGTCTCAGCAATACTACAAAAATAACTTCAGTGTTATTGTTGGCATTACAAGGTGCGTACCTAAGTGTTTTGAATGTGAGGTGATAATAAGAATTCCAACATGTCACACGGTACATGTTGGAATTCTTACATGAAAACGGTAATAATTTATAATTTTATCCTAACTTTTACGTTTTTTGATAGATTTATAGTAAAACCAAAAGACAGAGAGTAAATAATGTGGAATTGTTTTCATTGTTTTGCTTATTTTAGTGTATTTTTTTTGTTCTTGAAAAGTAGTGTATCATATTTGATACAGTAGGCTTATACACATACTAATGACATTGCGTTTTTTCTTTCAGAATATTGTCGCTCAATGAAATCGTTACTCTTCTAGAGGACGACGAAATTGAAAATTTTGGAGCAGGTAATGATATTTATTTACTTCCACCAGTAAATGCAAACGAAGACTTGACGGATGAAGATTCTGGGGATGAAGATAACGTCCAAATCAATAACCTACCGCCAAGTTTATTGAGAACACGTGCAGAGCTGCAACAGGCAATTACAAAAACATTAGAAAATGATTCTGAAAGTCATGAGTCTAGTATCGAAGTTGAAGCAAATGAGGAACCAAAAGTATACGAGCCATTACGTAAAATAGTCAAAACATATAATTGGAGAAAAAAAAACTACACCGAAGTAACTCCAACATGGAAGCCTATATTATATGTTCGTCAAGATAGGTCGCCGATAGATTGGTTTTCTTTATTTTTTTCGGAAGAAGTGTATCAATTACTCACCACTGAGACTAACAAATACTGAGGCAAGAAGAATCTTCTTGCTGATATCAAAATAGAGGAAATGAAGTGTGCTATCAGAATCATGTTGGTCAGTGGCTACTGCCAAGTGAATAGAAGACGAATGTACTGGGAGAATTCACCAGACTCGAGAAATGATCTTATTGCCAGTGCATTATCTCGTGATAGATTTTCAGTCATATTTTCAAATTTGCACTGTGCTGATAATTTACAGTTAGATAAATCAGACAAATTTGCTAAAATACGTCCACTTATGAAAAAAATAGACAAAGAATTTTTGGAACATTGTCCACACGAAGAAAATCATAGTGTTGACGAGGCTATGGTGCCATACTTTGGGCGACATGGATGCAAACAATTTATACGTGGAAAACCCATAAGATATGGTTTCAAACTTTGGGTGGGCGCTACATCAAGTGGCTATATTGTATGGTTTGAGCCATATCAAGGCGCAACCACTAATCTAAACCCCAAATATGTAGAATTGGGTCTTGGTGCCAGTGTGGTCCTTACATACACTGATAAACTTAGCCAAATAGGTCTGGGAGGAAATTACCATCTGTTTATAGACAATTTTTATTGGAATTTTAGGTTATAGTTAGGGTTTCGTAATATTAACACTGAATTTACTCATAACTCTTTATTTCTTAGATCACATTCTAGACACTTCGTATTAAACACCATCTTACAAAGCAGAGAGAGAACATAGCGAGTGCTTCACAGATAATAAACGAAATGTCACAGACTAAATATTATTCTAATACCCCCCTTCAAGTTCAAGTCCCCTTTTAATAACAAACTTATGACTTATAACTTGCTCAATAATGATATGGTGATTTTTAGTTATAATAATATGACAACACTAACCTAATTAACACATGGCAACTATAACATCATAAATGTCATACACGAAAATTTGACAACTGACATTGGCAGTTAACAATAGCAAAAATTAACCTTAAAAACTTCAAGTGTTTTTCTACATGAATTGACGACATTCTGTTAACATAATCTACAATTTATATTGTATTTACTAATCTTAAAGTTATTATCTGTTTATATATATTTTAAGTATTACTTATTTTAAGTTTAGTTTATTACAAAAGTAATTGTGTTTTTCTAGACTCAGTGATTTAGTAAAAATATCTGATATGTTTTCATTTGTATTTATGTAATCTAATTTTAACAATCCTTTGTTTACTATATCTTTTATAAAGTGTACTCTAATATCTATGTGCTTTGACCTTTTACTATTTTCATAACTATTTATCATTTGAATACTACTCTGATTATCTATGTATAACAATGTTGAGTTTATTTCTGAATTTAAATCTTTTATTATGCCTTTAAAATAAATTATTTCACTTACAGCTAATGCAGCAGCGACATACTCAGCCTCAGCAGTGGATAATGCAACAGATGATTGTTTCTTTGAGGACCAGCTGACCAAGTTGCCTTTGAAGAATACAGCTGCTCCGCTTACACTTTTCCTGTCATCTCTATTGCCTCCCCAGTCTGCATCTGTAAATCCTATCAAGTTATTATTTTTATTTGGTTTATATGATAATCCTTTTTCTTTTGTGTGTTTCAGGTATCGGAGTATTCTTTTTGCAGCCTTCCACAGTTGACATGTGGGTTTCTCTAAGTATCTGCTCAAGAAACATGTAGCAAAAAGTATATCTGGTCGGCTTGTTGTTGCCAGATACATGAGTGAGCCTATCAACTCACGATAAGGAACATCAATTACTTCTAGCTTGTCATCATATTGAAAATTGTTTTCCATTGGTGTTTTTATTTCTGTACTGTTTTGCATATTATATTTTATCAATAAATTTCCAATAAATTGTGATTGTTTTATTTGTAATATTTCATGAGTTCTTGTTATTTCCATGCCTAAAAATTTATTTATTGTTCCCAAATCTTTTGCTTGAAATTCTGTTTTCAGTTTCTCTATTATATTATTGCCTTTTCCTAGTACTAAAATATCATCGACAAATATAAGTACATATATGTCATTTCCCACATATAAACAGAAATCATGTAGTGATTGTTTCAATCCATTTTTTGTTAAGAAATCATGTAATCTCTCATTCCATAGCCTTGGTGATTCTCGTAAACCATATAAAGCCTTTTTTAGTTTTAATACTTTTCCTTCTTCTGCATGAACTCCTTCTGGATATTTTATATATATGTCTGATTTTAATTTGCCATTTAGAAAAGCTGTTGGTATATCTAGTTGTCTAGTGCATAGGTTTTCTTGTACAGCCTTTGCTAGGAATAACCTAACAGTTGAAATTCTTGCTACAGGTGCATACAAATTCTGTACAGTTTCCTCTTGAAAACCCTTTGCGACTAATCTCGCTTTTCTTGTTCCGTCTTGTTTGGTTTTGAATACCCATTTTGTGTCAATGGCCTTTTTACCAGTTGGTAGTTCTGATACTTCCCAAGTTTGCATTTTCTTATGAGCCGCAAGTTCATTATTTATAGCAATATTCCAACCTTCTTCATCTATGGCTTCTTTATATGTTAATGGATCTTCTGATATTAATGCATATGCTATGTACATTTCATAATCTTCATATTTCTTTGGAATAGTCTTTTGTCTCTTCAAATTATCACCTTGAACATTTTCCTGTGTCACTTCCGTTTTATTTATTGTTTCTTTACTTTCATCTTCTAAATATTCTTTTGTTTCTTCATCTCTTATTTCATGGTTTTGTGAATTTGTCTGTATAACCTCTTCATATATTTTATTTTTCTCTGTTATTTCATCTTCATTTTTATACATCAAATTATTTTCATCGAATCGAACATCTCTTGATATTATGATCTCTCCTGTTGATGGATCCCATAGGCGATAACCATTACCACTATACCCTATAAATCTTACTGATTTTCCTCTTTTTTCGAGTTTGTTTCCTTTTGGTAATATTGTTGTCCAAGCTTTACAACCAAAAATTCTTAAGTTATCGTATGATACTCTACCATAAAATCTGTGTGCTGGTACATCTCCATTCAGGGCTTTTGTAGGTGATCTATTTATTGTGTACGTAGCACATCTTATTGCTTCACCCCACATATTTTTTGGGAGATTTGTATCTATCAACATTGTTCTCACTTTGTCTAATAAAGTTCTGTTCATTCGTTCACATACTGAATTTTGTTGAGGTGTGTAACTGCAGGTAGTTTCATGTTTAATGCCCTTATTGTAATAAAAATTCTTAAGTTCTTTATTTAAAAATTCTGTTCCTTGATCTGATCTAACTTTTATTACTCTATTACCTCTGTTGTTCATTCTATTTATGTATTCAATTAAATAAAACTTAGCTTTGTCTTTGCCTTTTAATAAATAAGTTTCTGCAAAATGTGAATAGTCATCAATGACAATCAAATAGTATTTTTCATCTAAATCTGTGCTTGGACTGATGGGTCCTCCTATGTCCACATATATTAGTTCTCCAATTCTTGTACTCTTGGGATGTTCAACTGACTTGAAAGGTATTCTAGTTGCCTTCCCTTCCATGCATGAGTTACATTTTTGTTGTGAAGTTGGCAAACCAATTAATTTTAGGCCTTGATGATTCAGATGGTTCATTCTTTTGTGCCATAGCATACCTTTGTCTATTTCTGTAATATATCCTTTGCCATACTTATTTATTTTAAAATTTATAGTAAATAAACCTGTTTTATATGACTTTCCAATTAATCTATAAGAGTTCTTTAATATTAATGCTTCGTTTTTCTCAAATATGACTTTAAATCCTTTACTATTCATTCTTTTTACAGATAACAAATTATGAGATAAATTTTCAACAATTAGTGCTTCAATCGTTACATCGGTTCCTCTGTCTGCCTTCAAATTTATTGTTCCCTTTTTGTTTATTTTCATTATTTGCTGATTGGCTACTATAATCTTCAACTCATTTATTTCTTCTATTTTTGTCATAAACTTTTCATATCTTTTATTTATCATGTTATGAGTAGCGCCAGAATCTATTACAAAGGTTATCTCTGTTTCTTCTTCTTCATATACAGAATATGCTTCTTGTTCAGCTATGAATGTAAGTGGATTCTCATTGGATTCTTCAGTTATATTTGTACTTTGTCTTTGATTATGATTTTGATATCTGTTACGTCTCATACCTCTTCCTCTGCCTCGGAAGGTTCTTATTTGTGTGCAACAATCTCTCGCATAGTGCCCCATTTTCGAACATTTAAAACATTTTATTGTAGATGTGTTAAAACTATACTCTTCTTTATTTTTATATTTATTGTCACTATTTTTCATTTTTAACTCTGCATCTAGTAATTTACTTTTCACATAATCTAAAGTTAACTCAATATTTGTTGTTTCCAGGGCTACTATTATTCTCTCATAGCTATCAGGCAGTGTTAAAAGTAGGTGGCATACCTTGTCTTCCTCTTCCATTTTTTCAAATTTATTTATAAGTGAATCAAAGATACTGAAATGATCATTTAAGTCCTGTCCTTCTTTGCATTTAAGCGCTAATAATTTCTTTTTATTGTAAAACATTGAAAGTGTACTTTTCCTTTCGTATATCTTAGAGAGCTTTTCAAGCATTTCACGGGCACTTTGTAAATCTTTTATAATTTCTAGGAATTTGTCTGGCAAACCTCGTACAATAATATTACGTGCTTGGATATTTTTCATTTTTAACGCCGATTTTTCTTTTTCATTTAACTGTTTTTCGATATTTGTTGTTTCTATTACCTCTAGACAATTTTTCTCTTCCATCACGCATTTTATACGAAACATCCAATTATTATAATTTTCGCCTGTGAAGAGTGGTACGGATAGCGTCCCTTCCGCCATTTTTCGTTTCTTATTTTGCTGTTTAATTTTATTTCTTTTACATACACTCTTCTCTATTATCTCGTCTGGGCCCATAACCTATTGGAATTTTAGGTTATAGTTAGGGTTTCGTAATATTAACACTGAATTTACTCATAACTTTTTATTTCTTAGATCACATTCTAGACACTTCGTATTAAACACCATCTTACAAAGCAGAGAGAGAACCAGTGTTGCCAGTGGCCGATAGTCAAAAGTTACACGAGACAGATCAAAAAGTAACATTTTGTCAGAAAAAGTAACATTGTCTTTTTTTTGTGGAAACTGGCAAAATACGTACACTGAGAGAATTATCGCGTAAAAATTACTCTCAAAGTTGGAGCAAAAATTACCTTGCACGAGAGCAAAGCGGGGACAAAACGACTATGCGAGTGAATTTTGCTCTTGTGAGGGGTAAAAATTACACCTAGCGCAAAATTGTACCTAGCGGAGAGAAACAGAAACACCTTTTCAAATACTGGCGGAAGATACTCAACCTTAATTAACCTTATTTAACAGACAGAAACATCAATCCGAATAAAATATATGAATATAAATTCAATCAGATAAGTTAGGTTACATATAAATAAGAAATTATTTATAATTTATTTTTCTTAATAGTTTTTATTAATTAAATTTTTTGATTTTTTAACATTTTATTGTTCTGAAAAATTTTTTTCTTCATAATTTTGATGTTTACTCGCCACTCTGATGCCCGGTAGACGTCATGATATCTATAAAAAAATTAAACAAAACCAATATAATGATGCAAAATAACATGATAATGTTGCAACAAAACATAACATTTTTTATACAAAAAAATTAATAATTTTTTACACTGCGTTATACACAATCAATTTCGAAGAAATTCGATAATGACATTCTAACCCACAAAACATCATTCAATAGTTACTCATTTTGTCATTAAGGAAGACAATAAAAAATATACACTCATTATAATGAATTAATAATAAAGTATTTGAATCACATATACTTACATAAATATAAAGCAGATAAATATGTTGGAACAAAATGTGCAACAATTAAATACAGTGCATATCACTTATGATTGACTTGATACTGCACTGGTTAATAGTCATAGAAATGAATCACGTGGTATCTGCGGAGCTGCCCGGAAATAACCGAATGTTGTCGAGCGAAAAATGTAGGTAAATTTTTACCCCTCACTCGTAGGAAAATTGTCTCGTTACGCGAGCAATATTTCACGTGATTTCTGAGTATTACTTGCTCTTTTTTGGAGCATTATTTAACCTATACCAGAAATTCACCTGAGTGTAGGGTAAAAAGTACACGAATATAGGTGAAGTTTGACCGATAGAAGAGATGAAAAATTCACCTGAACTGGGTTAATTTTCGCTTCAACTCGATGATATCCGCGGCTTACTCTACAGTGTGGGGTAATTTTTACGCGATAATTCTCTCATTGTAAATAATGGTATTTTTTTAAAATGAAAATAAAATACACTGCCTTTTTTTGTGGAAACCTGGCAAAATACGTTATAATGGCATTTAATTTGAATGAAAATAAAATACGTTCCTTGACTCTTTTATTAAAAGTAAAAATTTGTAATAATTGTGTTGTTGATCGCATAATCGACTGTTGACGCTGAAAAGAAAAAAGGTAACAGTCAGTTAGGTATTTATATCTATGTAAAGTACCGATCAATTTATGAATGTCGTTCAATACCAACCTGCTTTGTCATCAATGAATATAAAAAAAACTATAAAAAGTTTCCGCCCCTTTATTAAACTTAACAATTCGTAATTATTGTTGATCGAACAATCGACTGGCGATGCTGAAAATAAAAATGTAACAGTCAGTTATTTGTATCTACATAATATATTAGTTATTCATAGTTTAGGAATGTCGTTCAATACCAACCTGCTTTGTCATCAATGAATACATGACTTGTATTTTCAGTCATAAGTGTAGCTAATCTCGTGGCTAATAATTGTTTTTTGATCGAATAATCGACTGGTGATGCTAGAAAAATAAATAAAGTCAAAAACGTGTATTTAATTAATTAAATTAAATATATCAACCAACCATTTTAAGAATGCCTTTCAATACTAACCTGATTTAAATCTTCGTCGTGCCTGTGATTCACATACACAACAATAGAGAGATAATAATTCATTTTAGCTTAAAATGACTAAATATTCCAAAGAAAGCTAATTGGAACTGGTGGAACCTGAAAAAAGCGTTTATTTTAGTATTGCAGAAATAAAAAAATGTTGCTTATAACTTTTTGATATTAAATTTTGTGTAAATTAGTTAAATAACAGTTAATACCTTCACCAGTCTTGCTGTATGCTACTTTTGCATGCATCATTCTTTTAGAAGGCTCAAATTTTATGGCGTTTTGTATGTTGGCTTTTGTTGCCATCAAAGAAGAAATAGTTTCAGTGCTCAGTCTATTCCGGTTTTCGCATTTTATTAATTTAAGCTGGCTGAAAATTCTTTCCACGCAAACATTGGAAAAAGGCAAAACAAGCAAGAGCCCTACAATCTTTTTTAAATTTGGGAACATTTCAGTACCGGCTATATCCTTTAGCTTTAAAATTTGTTTCCAATATTCTTCCACTTCCAGATTTTGACTCAAACCTAAATCGTTGTGGTCCAGGAAAGCATGTTTTTTCCATTCTTTTTGAAGCTCCATTTCATTTACATCCTCTTTAACACTTGGGAATCTCTTCAAAACATTTGACAAATCCTTTACTTCAAATTTTTGAGCAACGCTTGGTTCAATCACATCTAAAATACCGTATAACGGGTCAGAAAAATCGAAACGTTGTACTATCTGTTTTATGGTTTCAATATAAAAATTGAGACAAGTTCTCTTGAAATCCGTTATTACCGTTTTTGGTTCTGGTATTTCTTTTGAAAGTTCATCAATGGACGACTGTGCAGCTATACCTAAATATATTTTTTCAAGGGGCACAAAAAATCTTGGGTTGGCGTATTCTATTTTATATGCATCGGTTGTTTTGCAATAACTGAAGTTCATGTAATTGCTGGCTATGGTTTTTATAAGTTTATGTGTCTCTGGTTTTAGTCGGTGGAGCAATGGTTTTTCTGTTTGAAACAATCTGTTAAAGTCATTAAATTGTTCCAATGTAAACGACATGAACTCTAAGTAAATTTTTGTTAATTTATTGTCGAGTACCCCAATTATATCTTCCGTGATTTTGCTAGGGTCTTCTAACAATTCAAGTCTAAAATATGCGGACAGAATATCGTACTGTTCGAGTACCCTGTTTACACAAGCCTCTAATGATAACCATCTTGTGACCGATGGGCTCAATATTTTATGGACTTCCACATTGAAAAATAACTGCAACTCTTTTAGTTTTTCGTGTCGGAGTGTGCTGCGGTTAAAGTGCGCACCGACATTTCTAAGAAAGTCTTCAACGAATCTTGGCAGCTTAAGACATGCCTTGGAAGCCACGAGATGTATCATGTGGCAGCTGCACTTCACACATGCAATGTGTGGTACGCGTTCCTTCAAATGACTAAACGCTGAATTGTGTTCTCCCACCATACTGTTTGTGGTATCAGACGCAAAGCCTACGAAGTTTTTTATTAGGATTTTTTTATTATCAAGCCAATTTAATAGAGCATCCGTTAGATCTTTCCCTTTTCCCGAGGTAACTTCATACATGTCTAGAAACTGAGTGTGAACGACTAATTCATCCCCATCAAAAAATATAACCGCAAGTGCGCATTGTTTTTTGACACTTATGTCTGTGGTTTCGTCCATTATTATACTGAATGTTGTTCTTTTGAGTTTTGATACAAGTTCGTCTGTCAGTATTGGGGCAAGTACTGTTTTGACGATATTTCCTGCTTTCGTTCTTCCTAACTTAACAGATTTTATTATAGGTGAATCAGGAAATGTTGTAGCTAGGAACGGAATTAAATGATCGGACAACATTAAAGGTAAATTATGCTCAGCGAGAAAAGCACATAGTTTGAGTTCAGCTCTTTTCTGGAGCTCTTCTTCCTTTTTTGGTCTCAGCACTTCTTGTATGGATGTTGTTTTGCTGATAGCGGTAGCATGTTGTTTATGTTTAATGGTATTCAAATGTTTTACGAGAGCAGGCCTATGGTTGAGTATGTGACAATTACAAATTTTACAAAATGCAGAAACTGAGCCAGCTTGTTGCTCCCGTTTCGAGATCCAATTTTTGAAAGCCGTGTCTTCAAGCCATTTTTCGTTAAAATTATAAATTTGCTTGTTTTTTTTTCGCGGCGGTGCCTCATCAGGAGCTGCCTCATCAGGAGAAGCCTCATCAGGAGTCACCTTTTCTACATTTTCTGTGTTTTCTCTTGTTTTTGATGTGGAGGGTTTAGCAATTAAAAACCTCTTCATCTTCTTTAGATACATGTTCATTTTGTTAACACAGTAAAAGCAGCAGCACAACATGCATCATTCCATTTATCATCACACCATACATAAAAAAGAGAGATAGACAAAGTTAGTGCATTAAAAACAAGTAAAAAAAAAAACACGCATCCCTGAAAAATTGTAAGTACTTATATCTCCTAAGCGTAATTAAAAGTTTCATGTTCCATTAAAACTAATCCTATTTTAAGTTATAACGACTATGTTTTTAATAACAATTACGAGTTAACGACATATTGCTATAATAAAATTTAGAAAAGTTTTAGATTCATATTTCTACAATTTAGTACAAATTGTGTTTTTTTTTGGTATCTGGCAACCCCATAAATGGCATGGCAATAGCAGTGAGTGAGTGACGCGGAGCGGCGAAGAAAAAAAAATTAAATCTTACTTACATTAAATCTGACAATAAGATTGATGCAGTATTTGCGCGGGAAAAGGGATCTTCACTACTGAAATAATATATATGATTAAAACAACAATAATAAACATAATAATTACCTATTTACCGAATCACTACTTATAATAAAAGTCACAAACAAAACAACACAATACTTAATAAATAAACAAACTTCGAAATTTGAAGAAAATCAAGCGCCTAACCGACCGAGCGAGCGAGCGTCGAGAGCGCAGAGCGGCCGTCCGGTCGTCTCTCTCACATCCACAAACAAACATCCGACGCTCGCACACGTAAGCGGGATGAAAGATTGAGAAATAAATACACACGAGTGAATGTATAAGTAGATTTGACAAACAATCGTATTGGTTGGTCAGTCCAGGGTCAGTCTGTCCAACAACGCCATGTTGTTTTCTATCAAGCGTGCCAACATGACTTAAAATTATATTCATAAGTGCGTTCCAACGAATACAGACGTTCATAGAAGCCTCATTCCCATTTAAAGTCTGAGGCAAAATGGTTGCGTTCAAATCTGTAGTGTGTAGTCCGACCACCGATGGCGCTTCCGTAGAGTCCGACCGGTCGATAAGCTCGAATTTAGTACGTAGTCCGACTAAGGGATGGCGCTGGCGTGTAGTCCGAGCGGTAGATTCAAAAAAAGATTATGAAAATCAATTGAATCAAAGATTATTATATGAAAAGGGAGCTCAAAAGAATAGAAAGAAGGCTAAAGGAGTTGGAAGGAAAAGAAAATGAAAAAAAAGTGTGCCTTGAAAAAAAAAGAAATTATAACTTAGGGAAAAAACTGAAAAAGATAATGGCAAATATTTCTATTGGATTGTTTTCCGACGATACAAAAGGAGAACAATGGATTCAATGTCCTTTTCGTGAAAGATGAGCCCGTAAAGACCTATTTCTGCGTAAATTATGCCAAGAAATTTGAATGACATATAATAATTTTTGATTTAATTGATTTATATAATCTTTTTTTGAATCTACCGCTCGGACTACACGCCAGCGCCATCCCTTAGTCGGACTACGTACTAAATTCGAGCTTATCGACCGGTCGGACTCTACGGAAGCGCCATCGGTGGTCGGACTACACACTACAGAATTGAACGCAACCATTTTGCCTCAGACTTTAAATGGGAATGAGGCTTCTATGAACGTCTGTATTCGTTGGTGCGTTCCGATACACGATTTTGTTCGAAATTCTCAAAAGTAACATAAAAGTAACATTGAGTGTGGTGTAACATGGAAGTAACATTGGAGGGCCAAAAGTAACGTAAAATGTTACAAAAGTAACATTCTGGCAACGCTGGAGAGAACATAGCGAGTGCTTCACAGATAATAAACGAAATGTCACAGACTAAATATTATTCTAATAATTTTTTTACTGGACTGCCCTTGATTGCTGCACTTACAAAGAGGAACATACGAGTAACCGGGACTATGAGAGAGAATAGGACCAGTAAATGCCCTTTATTAGAAAATAAAGAGGCGAAGAAGAAGGATAGGGGTTTCTTCGACTATCGTGTCTGCGATGAAGTTATAATTTGTAAATGGCATGGTAATAGCATGGTGACAGTTTGCTCAAATGCGGTTGGTATAAACCCCTTGCATAAAACAGATCGATATTCTCAAAAAGAGAAAAAGAAAATAACGGTTTCTCAACCACATTTGATACACCAATACAATCAGAATATGGGAGGTGTAGATTTGTCAGACCAAAACATATCATCTCTGAGGACAAGTATTCGCGGTAAGAAGTGGTATATGCCCCTCATCTTGCAGTGCATTGATATGTCACTCCAAAACGCCTGGCTTTTGTTCAGATACAATGGTGGAAGTATGGATATGCTGACATTCAGACGTCGCGTAGCAATCGCACTTATAGAGTCTAATAGGCTGAGAAGTAAACCAGGGCCGAGTAGACCATCATCACTTACAATTGATGCCAGGTTTGATAATATGGGTCATTTCGTCATCAAACAGCCAGAAAATAAAAGAACTAGGTGTGGACTATGTCACCGATTGTGTCCAGCAAGATGCATCAAGTGTGATATTGGTTTACATGTCGATTGTTTCCTAGCTTACCATACTAAAAAATAACGCAAAAATTGTAATTTCAACGATAAATAACTTCCTTCATCAGTTTGGTATTATTGTATATATGTGAGCCTACTGTATCACATACGATACGCCCCTTTCTACCTACCCTATAGAAATGTAATTTTTTTTAAACAAACTTTTATGTTCTATTATACCATAGGACTGACAAAAATAGACAAAAACACTTTTATTTAAAAAAAATAGTTTCAGGTCCATATGGGTTAATGTAGAATTAAGTTGTGAATCATCAAAGTATCATACCTACATAGATTGTAAAATGTGTGTTGGTTTTCACTAAATAAAATTTCTCTTTACAGAGCAATAACTTATTCAGTTGTTTCAATAAATAACATATTACATATATACGAATATCCGTGTATTTGTATGTGTGGTTGCCAAAATTCCGATGCAGAGTTAACATGGTCGAACTCTTTACTTTTAGCTTTGAAAATCCATGTGAATTAAATTTTTAGTATAGTAACTCTATCTGATCTGTCACTAGGTACGCCGTGATCGCTAATTCGCTACGCCAGTACGAGTGCTAACGCCTTGTATGCGCCACGTGTTTTTTTGTGTCATAGGAGTCCTTTGTTTGTTACTACTGTTTTCTGTTTTTGTTATTATTGGTGTTTCAAAATGCCAAAAAGACTGAGAAAAACTGTTCTCAACAGTGAAACGCGGGAGTTTGTTGTACGCTTGCGTGATTATTTTGCTCGCGAACAACAAAATGGCGGACCTTTGTTGCTGATGCTCTGGGAATTGGCAAGGCTACCGTTTCCCGAATTACAAAGGAGAGTTCAGCGAATCGTCGATGGAGGAGAACAAGCTATCAACTCCAAAGAAGAAAAAACATAATAGGGCACATTCCGTAACTAACCCCGATGATTTCGACATGGCAGCGGTACGAAACCATATTTACGGCTACTATTTTCGAGGTGAGCTGGCGACTTGCAAAAAATTATTGGCGTCGCTGAAATCGGCTGATTTATTTAAAGGTGGGCTCACTTCTCTCAGAGTGGTTATAAAAACTTGTGGATTTTGTTATGGGAAGTGTGACAATAGAAAAGTAATAATGGAGCGGAAGGACATTGGATTGATGAGGTGATTTTCTACGACAAATAAAAAGCATCGAGAACTGGGACAAGGTGGTTTATCTGGACCAAAAGTGGCTCAACGCCAATCACTGTCTCCAAAACATGGACAGACAACACAGAGAAATCCTGTACCAAAGCTCCAGAAGGCAAGGGCCAACGTTTGATTATCTGCCACGCTGGCACAGCCATAGGTTTTGTACCTAACTGCTTGTGGGCCTTCAAATCCGTGAAAACATCAGATTATCACGAAGAGATGAATTTTGAGAATTTCAAGAAATGGTTCACAAAACTATTGGACAATTTAAATGAGCCGACCTATATTTTAATGGACAACGCCCCAAACTACTCTGTGCCAGTTAAGAAAGCACCTACCGCGAACAATAATAAAGGCGAAATCATAGAGTGGCTGCAACACAATGATGTGGCAGCTAATAGTCAAATGCTGAAAAAGGAATTAATCAGACTGTTGAACCTGCATAAACTGCAAACAAGACAACTTAAATGATTATAAATCTGACACTAAGAGCGTAGGTACTATGTTAATGTATTTTGTACACTCGTTTCCATTTTCGATATTTGTTTATCGATACTTCCGCACTAGTCGATATCTTCCAAACGAAGTAACTTTTGCAGGACGTCAACGTAAAGTCTGATTGAGATAATTTCTTATAAATGTTAATAATTATTATAATTCCAACGGAATATTATAATAGCATATATCTGCCTAAAATTAATAAATATCATTTTTAGACCCGCCAATTCGATTATAATGTAACGGTGACGCTACTACAAGGTTGTGTCGTGGGAATAACTGTCAGTGACATAGGGATCAAGGGTTGTCGAGCTGATTATAGAAATGCTAATTTAAAAAAAAAAACTATCTGAGTAATAAGAAATAAATAAATAAGTACAGTATACTATATAATAAATTGTTCTATTTTTCTATACAAAATGCATATTGTACTCAAATGCTATTCTACCAGTGAAAACACAGTATTAACAAGAGCAGTCCGCACAGATGTTTCAGCTGCTTGCAGTGATTTCTGTTGTATTCTGGCTCAGGGTCAGAAAGGTAGTCATTTGGAGGTTCCACTTTATCCATTTCAATACAAATATTGTGAAGAACCGCACTTGCTATAATGACTTGCAACACAGTTGAAGTTAGACGTGACACCTCTTTCCAAACACGGACATCTACGTTTCCACACTCCAAAACAACGCTCTACTATGTTTCTTGTAGCTATATGACTTTTATTGTATGCCTCTTCTGCCCTTGTCCTGGGTTGTGAAGATTGTGTCAGTAGGTAATTTTTGATACATTTAAAAAAAATGTATCAAGAATTATATGTACTTTAATACAATTTATAGAAAAGTATCCTTTTCTGCACCTGTACGGCTCAGCTAAAGCACCTCCTCTGCAGATTATTTTTATGTGCGTACAGTCCAAGGCACCTGTTTGAAAAAAGAAAACAATATTTTAATAATTTTCACGTATCAGGTTTATTTGTTTATTAAAATATTTTCATCCATATTATCTTACAAATTAATGATTGATGGCAAAAGCTACCAACATTTTTGGTTCAAACAGTGGCAAAGTTAAGCATTTCTGTTATCATTATATCACCCACCTGCAACACGTAGGAATCCACTAATTTGGTAGAAATCTTCTGCAACACTTCTTAGATATCCTCCAGTGGGCATACTTATATACTGTGTACTTAAATTGGCTAGTTCGCCTGTTACTTTTTGCACAATGCGACACACTGTAGCCTTGTGAACATTAAGGAGATTACCAAGAACTTGCTGGTAAGACCCTGTAGCCAAAAATCTCAAACAAACTAATAACTGGGTTAGGCCATCTATGGATTCGTTCGTGTGTAGTCCAACTGCAGCATTTCAGCAATTCTAGGTACAGTTTCTTTAGAAATTCTATACCTCACTCTGAATTCTTCAGCATGTTTTGCAAACAAATTAATTCTATCTGGTATACAACGGCGGCGTCGTGGTAGATCCAATTCAGGTTCAGACATTGAAGAAAGACTGATCAAAGACATTTCTAGATGTATTTAGTACAAAAAACGATTGATAAATTAGGAGGTCCGATAGTTATTGTTGGTTAATGAACAATTAATGGTCGCTTTAGGACACTTTAAAATCATAACCTCAAAACTAGTAATTTAATGGAACATTAACACTAATGACATTTTGTGCAACGTCAAACACTGTTTGAGTTTAATGACGAGTTTAACACATGATCAGTTAAATTTTAATGGAAGACTAAACAGTCTTTAACTTTGTTTTGTGCAACAGTTTAACGAGAAATTTGACTTTAAAAAAGGCTTTAAAATTTAAATGTTGTTTCTGCAACCGAGTGTGAGGAGTTTATCAACAGCATAGAAAAAAGACCCGCGCTTTACTTAAAGGGTCTTAAAGAGTATTCATACATTAATTTGAAAAAAAAAGCTATAGGAGAAAGTATGCATGGAAGTCGTATCCGGTTGGTTAGAACTAGATCCAGAACATAATAGAAAACGTGATAAGTACGTTTTGTATTTACTTATTGTATTCGTATTTATTATCTTTATTTAGTGTACACTCTTTGTTGATAGATTGGCGATGGAATCAGTTAGATCAGACCAAAAACAAAATGCATGAAATAGGCTGATAGCAGTATACAATTCGGGCCGACAGCTTGCACAAAATTTGCGCCGGATTTGTGTCGAATCGGTTCACACAGATACGAAAATGCGACGTTGCCAAACCTAATAGCTGTTAAATAATTATACAAAATACCTGTTTACAACTACCAGCGCTATCTGTCATTATTCGTAGTTAAACTCATAAGGAATCAATGTATGGAGTTACTGTATGAATGAATAAAATAAAAACAGTTCAGTTGATTGCAAACTATCATAGCGTTTTATTATGTTATGGACCCAGCGTTCGTAAATAAAAAGTTATTAAGTGATCAATCAGTTCAGTCGGATTAAAATGGCGACCAATTATTTAGCAAACGTCCCGAAGTTAAAAGATCGCGAAAATTATGACGACTGGTGCTTATCGGCTGAAAATATGCCAGTGTTAAAAGGCATGGCGGACGCTACCAAGGCGCCATTAGCAGAAACGGCTACATCGATCGGTTCAAAAAGCAGAGGATATGAAGGGAAAAGCAAAGCTAGCGTTAACAATCGACGCTTCTTTAAATGTTCATATCAAGCAATGTGCAACGACATATGATTTATGGAGAACCTTGAAGAACATATTCGGTGATTCTGGGTATTCGCGTAGAATTAGTTTGCTTAGAAACCTCATCAGTATACGCCTAGAAGACTGCGATTTGATGACCAGCTATGTCAGCCAACTTATTGAAACCGCACAGAAACTGCAAGGGACTGGTTTCGAAATAAATGACAAGTAGATGGATCACTGATGTTAGCCGGATTACCGGAGAAGTTTGAGCCAATGATAATGACAATCGAACATTCAGGCATCAACATAAGCGCGGACGCTATAAAAACAAAGCTGTTGGATATGAGTATAGAGACGAAAACGGAAGGTGCATTCATCGCGAAAAAACATTTTCAGAATCATAAAAATGACGGTTTCAAAACTCAACCCGCTCACTCACAGCATGGCGGCAGCAGTGAAATGAACAGAAACAGAAAGAATCCGTCAACGGTCAATGTCAGTGATGGCGGCAATAATTGTATATCAACGAAAACTAAAATAATTCGTTGTTACAGGTGCAATGAGACTGGGAATTTTAAAAATCAATGTCCACGCAGAAAAAGTGAAGACGAATGCATTTAGTGTTTTTCTCACAAAAGGATTCAGTCAAACCGACTGGCACTTGGATTCCAGCGCAAGTGCTCACTGAGTTTCCAACAAGAATTTGTTATCAAATGTTTGTTTTCAACCCAAGATTAAGGAGATTATCGTGGCTAATAAAATGATAGTGTGTTGACTGCATCTACAGATCACGACGTGTGTCGGTAGTAAGAATCACAAGATATGGCGGTTCACACACTAGAGATGCGTCCCG
This sequence comes from Calamotropha paludella, assembly GCA_927399485.1. Classification (NCBI taxonomy): domain Eukaryota; kingdom Metazoa; phylum Arthropoda; class Insecta; order Lepidoptera; family Crambidae; genus Calamotropha; species Calamotropha paludella. The sequence continues at coordinate 6,050,385 of OV656822.1, forward strand.
CCGCGGTGCGCGTAGCGACAGAAAACGCGCCCCCGCGCGGAGGCGCAGATCTGCCTAACTTAGCGATGTAATCTGCTTCCCCGCGCAGATTTTCAATACAAGTTGACCTTACTTCTTCACGCCCCGCGCTCCCGCGCAGAATCTGCGCGCGGGGCGCCTACACGCGCGTTCCCGCGTCGGCAGTGTGTTGTCATAGGCGTGTTTTCTATATTAATTGAGATTCTTGCATACAATAATAAAATCTGCGGCCACGCGCTACGCGACGGGGCGCGGTGCAGTGTGTTAACCGCCTAAATGTAAACAATGTTTTGTATGTGCCAAACCTGAGATCCAACTTACTATTAGTGAGTAGAATAATTGCCAACGGCAATAGAGTCGAACTTCTAAGGCACCACTATGTAGGGGAATGTGTTTTAGAAGATAAGGCAAAAATTGAATATGGGTATAAGTTATTTTTTTTTGTAGAAATAATGTAATAATGAAAGTTACTTACTTTTTTACAGATGCAGGTTGTGGGTTAAGGAATCCGGCATTGAAGACTTAGTTTATGTAACAATTGAGAAATTACACCAAATAAACTTATTTGCTTAACTCTGCTGTGCCAACTGAAAAACTTACTAGACCATATTTATCTGATGACTTTTTATCCAAGTTTCCTTTGCATGTGTCATAATGTGTGTTGTGACAATGTATTAGTGACGACGAAGTGTGCGGGTGAAAGCCCTACGGGGATTCTCGTTTTAGTAACTGTTCAGGATAGACGTATACCAATATCAATTCTAGACTCGAATACAAGCATTAAAATCAATAATCTATCTTTTTTAATCAAATATATCTCTTAAAATATATAAGTGGCCCAGTCGACAGGATCGAGTTGCATTAGGAACTTTTCAAAAATCAAAAGTAATTATTTCGCAACGATTACCAAGTTTCTGTTATTTATACTGTGTATAATTATATATCAAAAGTGGCAATTGAAGATGCTCAGGATCTGCTGGTTCCTGATGACTATGTAAGTCCAGTTTCCTTCTTTTTATGTAGAATAATATACGATTGATTATAGAGAACTTCAGAACAAAAATAATATATCAAAAGTGGCAAATGAAGATGCTGAGGATCTGCTAGTTCCTGATGACTATGTAAGTCCAGTTTCCTTCTTAAATTTATGTAGAATAATATACGATTGATTATAGAGAACTTCAGAACAGAAATAATTAATAATTAATGTTGTGTTAATAAAAATAAATAAAATCTTAATTCTTATTGACATGTTCATAATAGTTATTACGATTGTGTGATTTTCTACCTGTTTATGATAAACGAGAGTACAAAATATAAATTACTTCTATCTTCTAAAAAGCAAAAAGTTATCCTTAACTTCCATTGTACTGTGTCTGAATTTTTATTTCTTTTTTATATATGTTTTTTTTTCTACTGTGTTATAAAATTGTTTTATTGAATTGCAAAATGAATACTTCAGTGCCATCTAGTGTTATATCTCACAATCCCGAAAATAACTTATCTTTGATTAAAAGTTCATTACAAATTATACCTCAATATGATGGAAACCCCGACCAACTTAATCGATTTATTACCACTTGTGAAACGATTTTGTCACAGTACTACGATACAGAAATACTAAATTGTTTTAATAATTCCCTCATTTTACATAATATTTTGAATAGGCTCAAGGCAAAGCGAAGGAAATTATTAATATAACCGGAGTTTCCTCATGGGAACAATTAAAAATTGTGTTACTGAAAAATTTTGGCGGTCAGAGAGACGAAAACTGCTTAAATAGAGATTTAGTTAACATGAAACAATAAAAGGAAACACCACAAGAATATAATTATAGGTGTATATACAATATACATTCTTAATACTATTATGAACTATATTCAACTGCACGGAACCAATGAGGATGTAATAGTCTATAAAAGAACTCGTACTCGTAGATTTATTCGCGAAATGCATTTGTAGTTGTACTTGAGCTTCACATTTTGCTGTCAATTTTGCATTGTTGGTGAATTTTTTCACGGTTTCATTTTACGGGCACTTTACGGGTACCTTTGTACTATCGGCTACCGTAATTTCTGACATGACTGGCATAAAATTAGCATTTTCTATACAATTTTCTTCCGATGTCATGTGCGCGCTTGCGCCGGAGTCAATATACCACTCGCTTTTATTATACTGTCCACTCAAGAATACGACAATAAACGCATTCGTTTGTTTATTTTTCTGCGATAACGGTCATTGATTTCTAAAGTGCCCGATTTCTTTGCATTTGTAGCACAAAATCATTTTTTTCGATTGCATTTTAGACGCCATAGACGTTTGTTGTTGTTGACAGCCATTTTTTTTTTATAGTGTTGTGTCGCGTCTTGGAGTACGGGCTATTTGCGGCGAATGCAGCGCCGCTGATGTCAAATTTACAGAAACTTCCAAATCGATCGATTTCGATTTTAACCCTCTATATCATGATGTAGACTGTAAGCAACATACCGTCCGATCTATCACTACATCCATACAATTCGTTTTCTGACAATACATCGCACTGTATACTGTAGTCTACAAACAGAAGTAACGAACAAGTTTAAAAACTAATCACTAGATGGCGTTACTTGTCACCAATTGAAGTTCTTTTACAAACTCGTTAGTGGTTTGAACAAGTGCGCGCGTGCTCCGAATTGAAAATTATTTAAATATAGTTATTTCGAGTTTTAAGGCTTTATTTTCAATAACATGAACAGGTAAGTGTTTGAATATTTGATATTTGACGTTATCAATAACATTTATTTTCATTATATTGATCTTTTTTTTGAATTTGTGTTTGTTGCCCGTAAGCTACATTGACAAATAGGGGTATTATTTTGTGTGTGTATAGATTATATCATGATCACTCGATATCATGTTTCAGGGCAGCTCGTAAGCGTCCTCATCGAGTCCTTTTAGAAGAGGATATTACCTCGATGCTGCAGGATGATGATGACAGTGAGGACGCTTTGGATTTCGACGATGACAGCCTCGCCGACCCAGATTTTTCCCCCGAATTAGAAACTTTTGAAGACAATACTTCCACCTTAGATATCGACGTTGATTCTATAATAGAAACCTTAGAAAGTAACCACGAAAGCTCAGTTCCATCACCTCCAAGCGCTGAAACTGCATCACACGGTCCTCTTCCTTCATCAGCTCAAAGCAATCAATCAAATAAAACTGCAACGAAACCTACTAAATTGAATTTACGCTGGAAGAAGAAGAGCCTACAGGTAAATTCTGAGCAGCTTAGATTCAAGGGTAACATGAACTTAGGCACTGAACTTTTAGAACTAGAAACCCCTATCCAGTTTTTCTTTTACCTCTTTCCACAAGAGCTTATCAAGATGATATCAGAAGAGACCAATCTTTACCAAGTTCAGAATGATCCTAATAGCACTTTTCGTGTGACAGAAATGGATATCAGGCAATTTATGGGCGTGGTTTATCTAATGTCTCTTATCCGATTACCCAGAGTTACGAACCACTGGAACCCAATACTTGGTACCCCAATAATACAGGATACTATTCCATTGAATAAATTTGAGAAAGTGCGCCAAACTTTACACTTCAATGACAATAGTAAAAATCTACCTAGAAACGATCCTGGTTATGATAGAATTTTCAAAATAAGACCAGTGGTTGAATCTCTAAATGCAGCTTACAAAAAGGTTCCTTTGGAAGAACACCTCTGTGTTGACGAGCAAATGTGTTCCACTAAGGCACGGAATGTGTTGAAGCGATACAACCCTCAAAAGCCACATAAATGGGGTTATAAAATTTATGTGTTGAGTGGCGTTTCTGGTTATGCCTATAAAACAGAAATTGAAACTGGTAAGGAAAACATTACTCTTCCAGAAGAGCCAGATTTGGGCGCAGCATCCAACGTCGTCATGAGGTTAGCGCGTTTAATTCCAAGGCATCAAAATTACCAATTGTATTTTGACAATTACTTTACCTCTCTTCGTCTGTTGGAATATTTGGCCAAAGAAGGCATTCACAGTCTTGGTACGATTAGAAGAAATAGAATCCCAGACTGTAAGTTGCAACCAGAAAAGATACTATTGAAAAAACCCAGAGGACATTCAGAAGAATATGTAGCTGACGTCAACGGCACCGACATTTCTAATGTGGCATGGAAAGATAACAAAATTGTCACTCTGGTTTCTACTTTTGCTGGAATACAGCCTGAAACTGATGTTCGCAGATGGGACAAACAGAACTCTAGGTACGTGAGCATAAAACGTCCGAACGTTGTAGGAGAGTACAATCGCCACATGGGTGGTGTTGACCTCATTGACAGCATCATGGCGATATACAAAATACAGTTGCGTAGCAAACGATGGCAAATTCGTCTATTTTATCATTACTTGGATCTCACAATGGCAAACGCATGGTTGCTTTATAAAAGAGTCTGTAAAGACAACGGCCTTTCGTGTCGTTTATCATCAGCAGATTTTCGTCTAGATGTTGCAGTTACTCTTTGTAAATTGGGTACAAAGCCTAGTATGTCTAGTCGCCGTTCGCTGGAAAACGAGATACAAGCAAAAAAACATAAAGGACCTGCACAGCATGCACCTCCTATGGCAGTACGGCAAGACCAGATTGGGCACTGGCCCCAATGGTCTGACAAAAAAATTAGGTGCAAGTTTCCAAAGTGTACTGGATTTACTCACAATACATGCGAAAAATGCGGGGTTGCTCTATGCTATACCAAAACCAAAAACTGCTTCAGGAACTTCCATCTCTCATAACTTCCTTTTATATGTATAGTTTTTAAGATTACAACTCAGTGTTGCCCCTAGGCAACGCTCCCTATTTTTCAATTTTTTTCGACAAATAATTACAATAAATAAAAACTATGAAACACGTGTATTTTTATTTTGGTTTAATTACCCAATAACAACTAAAAAAATAAAAAACATGTTATTGAGTTATAGAGGGTTAAAGAATCTGTGGTAATCTGTATTCCAGAATGTTCTATAGCCAAGATCATAGGAGAATACTTTTCCGGCAAAGCTGCTAATAATAATGATCCTATCCATTCATCTGTTATGGCGAACCCGGTTCCTTTCAATCTTTGTGCTGTCTCGACGACTTGCGTTATATAGTTAGTCATAGAATCACAGTTTTCTTGCCTGATTGAAATCAAATGTCATAGCAAAGAGATTTTTCTTGAAAAATCGGAGTCATCAAACATGTTTTTCAGCTCTGTCCACAGCTCAAATGAGGTTTTCGTTTTCTTGATATGAACATACAGCCCTGAATCAATAGTCAATATTAACTTTGCCTTAGTCCTTTCGTCGTCTGCAGTCTTTGTTTCTGCGCCGGGCACAGGCGTCTTGATGTACTGGATCATGCCCTCTAGCACTAACAAATTTTCTGCCGGAAAGCAACACTGTTGTACACTGAACACCTTGTATATTGTTTAAAGCCATTATCTACATAAAACTTCAGCGTTTTTCTTAAATTGTAATACTAATTACTTATATAAATCAGGACATTAGCCCATAACCTATTAATACATGCTCTTTTGGTAAACGACTGACACTTTATTTGATACATCCAAAACATTACATGACTAAATCAAAGATGGCACTACTAGTCTTTCAGAAACATTTTGGTATATAATTGTAACACCGAAGATGACTTACCATAGTAAATCAATTCAGAATGCCTGTTGATGAAAATATGTCTTCCGGAGGTAATACAATCCATACTGAGTTAGAAAACCCTGTATTAGAAATAACTATCTCTGAAAAATACATTAATATCTTTGATAATCAAATACATCTTGAATTTGTTCATCACTCCCCTTCTGTTCCAAAAGTTATTGAAATTTTTTATAAAATAAAAAAGTAAAAAAAAAATGGTAAAAAGATAATACTAACACAGATAAATCGGAATAATATTGAATCGGAGCTGATTACCTATATTTTAAAATGAAAACCCCTACGGGGGCTCTCGTTTTAGTGACTGTTAAGGATAGACGTATACCAATAAATTGTAATTCTAAACTCGAATCCAAGCATTAAAATCAATAATCTATATTTTTTAATCAAATATATCTCTTAAACTATATAAGTCATGTGAAAACATATTAAAAAAAGTCAGGTTAATAGCAATTGAAAGGTTCTGTATATATTAAACTTAATTTTTTTTAATGTATACATACCCATAGATGTCGTAGAATAACCACAGCAATCTGATCATTATAAAAATTCCAAACGATTACACAAAAAATGCATGCGTCTTACTTGTGTCAATTACACACATGGTAGAAGTAAAATTTAAGAAAAATAGCCTATGAGAATGTCACTTCAGTTTGTCTCACTTTTTCGTTTCATTGAATTTTCAAATCACAAATCACAATTACATATGATTGTGAAAATGATAGCAGTATAGATATTGTAAAAGGCCTATCTTAATCTGTTGAATCAATCTCAAGTATGGTAAATATTCGTTCTATGACTCAATGATCCCAATGCGATACTTTTCAATTTTTTGTCTATCTGTCTGTTTGTCTGTCTATCTGTATAATCCTTCTATAAGTTAAGAACAGCTTGACCGATTGCGATGAAATTTGGTATGTGCTAAGAAGATTTAGAGATTGCGCACATGATAGGCCATATATCATATCGCTAAAAACCTTATAGTCCTCACTTATATTATATATACGAAAGTGAGTTGGTTTGTTACACTTCCGTGCCTTAACTATTCAATTGAACACCATGAAATTTTGCATACACTTTGCCAAGGGTACAGAAAAACACATCGGGTAACTTTTATCCAGAAAAAAACTACTATTCTAGAGAGATAAAAAGATAACTTTTATTCAGTAGTCTATATTAACGCGAGCGGAGCCGTGGGTAAGGGTGACAAATCTACATCGAGCTATGCTGCGCTGTACTGCGCTGTGCTGTGCTGTGTTTCTTAAGCTACTTTTTTTTGACAATCAACATCGAGCTATGCTGCGCTGTACTGCGCTGTGCTGTGCTGTGTTTCTTAAAGCTACGTTTTTTTAACAATTCATCTTAGCTCAGTATTAAAAGTAATCAGCAGCTCGTGTGGACGTCTCGTCAAAAATGAATTTATTTTCAAAAAAGCGAAAACATTACGACATAGTTGAATCCGATGAAGATGAAAGTGAAGAAGAAGCGGATATGGATATTTTATGTGTTATTTTGTCGTTAAAAGAGTCCAGTCACGGTAGATTGTTACCACACACGGTACGTGAAAAATACGGAGAATTTAATTTTCTAAAGAATATTGCCACTGAAGATGATTTTTTAAAATATTTGCGAATGACTAAAAATCATTTTAATTATTTACATTCGTTAATAAGTCCATATATAAAAAACAAAATTGACTGTAGGAAAGCCATAAGCACAGAAGAAAAATTAGCAATCTGTTTGAGGTAAGTAAATTATTTGAATGCACAAGATAAGGCAATTTTCTCCTTACATTTTCCTTCATGTATGTATTAGTAATTAATTTTGTATGTAGAATAATAATTCATAAAAAATTTACATGGTAAGACAGTGAACCTATTTTGACATATCTTTTCAAAACTTTACATGTAATGTACTGGCAGTACTCTAGTATGTATGTAGTGCGTGCATGACTTGTCAATATAATAAAACAATGGTAAAAACGTTGATCAACTTTACTAATGTTACATTATATAGAAAAAAAACAAGTACTTAGTAAAATGAAATTAAAATGGTACCGCTTAGAATGTTTAAATTAATCAATTAGCGAAGAAGCATTGGCCTCCTCGCTTGCATACGGTCCGAACACGGTGTTCCCACTGACTGGAAGGGCATCTTGTTCAGCTGTATATCCTCCTACAGATTGATTTGAATCACTACTTGGAGATGCAAACACATTGTCTAATGTATGACAATTGGTATCTGAGGATTGGACACCTTGAGCTGTTGTATACCCTCGAGTACTATTTAAGGCACTATTATAACTCTCGGATGCATACATATCATTGTAAATGTTTAACTCTTCTTCTTCCGTAACTAAATTAAAAATCTTTCTCTTAAGACGAAGCTGTGCCGGTTTGGGCAATTTTTTTGTACTTTCACAAATACTAAGAAAAAAATGATCCATGTCGTCCATTTTGTCAATCACTCGGTTTCTCAAATCACGTTCTGTTTTTCTTTTCTCTCGCTCTGTTTGCTGGATCTTAACAAAATTTAAAATTTCACGTTGAACACTATGTACACGTTTGCGTGCTAAAGGTGTGCTTGTGTTTTGTGATGTGGTTTCGGAACTTGCAGCAGTCGTATTAGAAGATTGGCTGTTTTCGTTTACAGAACCATGAGTGCTTTCGTTTTCTACTTCAAAGTTGTCCTCGTCCAATTCCGAAAGTTGAGTATTACTTTCTTGAGATACCTGTGAATCATCTTGGGAATAATTTCCAGTTGTGTTCCTATTTTGCATGTATGGAACAAGGAAATCCATAACTTTCTGGAATTTCCAAAGACGCCTGTTGTTGGCAGCTTGACCACTTTTTCCATCCTTCTGTCTTTTTAAGGCTTCCCTATGGTTGTCACGCAATTTTTTCCAAGTATTTTTCGCTACTTTAGCTGCAACAAACAATAAATATATATATATATATATATATACACATCACTACATAATTATAAAAATTTAATTATTAACTTATCACATCTAAGTATGTCGAGAACTAGAACTTTCAATTTAATTCATACTTTTTTAAAATGGAATCAATGTTTTAGTTCTTGACATACTTACATAATTAATTATTTCATAACTTTTTAGTGGATAGTTAGTAGGAATGAAATAAATTGCTTATTATAATATTATTTCTTATTTCGAAGGTACATGGGAACAGGTAGTTCATTTACTACAATTGGTTACAATTTTAAGATAGCGGGACCTACAGTGTCAAAAATTGTATCCAAAGTTTCCGATGCAATATGGAAGTGTTTACAGCCAATATTTATGAAAGAAATGACTACAGAATTGTGGCTGGAAAATGAGCTCTATTTCAGACAGAAATGCAATTTTCCAAATTGTTTAGGCGCTATTGATGGGAAGCATGTTTATATCAAATCACCTCCCAACTCAGGATCAGACTATTTTAACTATAAGAAATAGTTTTCGTTAGTACTACTTGCTGTTGTCGATGCAAGATATAAATTCATTGCAATAGACGTTGGATCAAAGGGGCGTTTCAGTGATGCAGGAATATTTAGCAACTCTGCATTTGGAAAGAAACTAAAAGATAATTCATTATTTCTACCAGAATCCAAATCTTTAGAAGAAGGTTGTATGGAAATACCTTACATATTTGTTGGTGACGAAGCATTTCCACTGCTTCCAAATTTAATGAGACCATACCCTCAATCGCAACTAAATAATCAGAAAAGAATATATAACTATCGTCTAAGCAGAGCACGGCGAGTTGTTGAACAAGCGTTTGGAATACTAGCAGCACGATGGCGAGTATTTCATACAGCATTTGGGTGTAATATCCACACAGTTGACAAAGTTATTAAAGCGGCCTGTGTTCTGCATAACTATTTGAGTGAGGATAACGAAATTCAGACTGAAAATAGTATTAATAGTGTGTTGCGTCCGTTACGACGAGGAGGCAATAGCCCTTCTATTACAGCCTATCAGATAAGAGAAGAATTTACTAATTATTTTAACGGCAATGGTAGCGTACCTTGGCAAAATACAAGTTCCCATATAAGTGAAAATTAAATAAAGACAAGTTTTAAGCAAGTAAAAATGTTATTTTATTTCGTTTTTAAGAAAATGAGAATTTATCTATTTATTTACAATGTTGTATCTAATTTTTTTTATGATAATGTGAGCTGGCAGACGAGCTGTAGTCCACCTGATGGTAAGTGACACTACAAGCTCATTCCATTGAGGGTACTTCAATCTAAGCACGCTCAGTGTGCTGCCACACTGTAGGCTGCTATGATCTTAGAGCCTACAAATTTTCAAGTTTACTGGCTCTCATATTTCTACTACCGGAACACAGCAAATGCTATTATGGCGGCAGATTTATACATAACTGTGAGTATATACATACAAAATTGTACCAATACACCAACGATAAGCACACATAAATACACACGCACACACATTAAGTAAGTAGGTACTTACTGTTTTCCATCTTTGTTGTTTGTATAATGGCGCGCCAGGAGGCTTCTCTTTTTTCTGAATCTTTATAATGTGGGGATGTTGGATTCCACAAACATTCGTGTTTCCGAACTTCTTCTATAAAAATCTCCATTTTCAATCCGACCACTGCCCTTGATCAACAAATTTCGACACAACACGTGTTACCTAACCTGTTAAACCTGTTTGAATGAGCGAATGAAACTCGTTCGTTCGTGTTTGTTTGTGCGCGAATACACTAGTGCGAGCGAGATAGGACTGATGCGAGTACGAGAGTGAGAGAGACGTCTGAGGGCAATGGAGGGGCACGCAGCGTGCTCCATGTTTGAAAAACTCTAGCACAGCTCGACACAGCGCAGCATGGCAGAGCTCCATAAAAAACATAGCACAGTTCGGCACAGCGTGTCGCAGCACGGCGAGTTAGCGCGCCTCGCTCGAGTCTGCTGCGTTTTTAAACAGAGCGTAGCCTCACACAGCGCAGCACAGCATGGTTTGTTTGTATCCTCATTAAAATATTAGACGAGCGAGTTGACCAAACATAGCACAGCGCAGTACAGCGCAGCATAGCTCGATGTAGATTTGTCACCCTAAAAGCTAGTAATAAATTCATAATAAAACAATATGTTATACAAAGGAGGCGCCGTGTCACGAGCGATGAATCAAGTTACACAGCGATAACAAGTGGCTATTCTCTTGTTGTGGGAAATGCACTGTGCGAATATTTTGTACTGACACTGGTATGACCATTAAGTCCCTGTCCGGGAATGGCTTATTAAATATAGGTCAATGTTGTACTATAAAAAGTGATACCTTTTCCAAACTCGGTCACAACAACTACTTGAGCCATACTAAAGTTCAAAAGGATATACCATTTCATTTGGACACTTCCATCCTAAATTCTATTCTAAATTCGTCAAGCCTGGCTCATTATACATTCACACTTGAATACCATGAAGACGAGTGGAGTCGTATAAAGACGCAGATCACTACTTGTAACATAAGCACCAACAGCTGGCAAACACAATCGGGAAATCAATACTGGGCCCTAATTCTCTATGACCACTTAGCGATTCCTTGCTTTGAAACCGCATCAATATCGTATTTTGTTGCGTCATTTGCAAAATTCGTATTCTCTATGCCACGATGATGAAACCGTGTGGTATGAACGCGACATTAGCGCGATTAGAACTGTCAAAAATACCATTTGATAATCGCGCGGAATCATTGTGACTCGTTTGTGATTAGTTAATGTATTGGTGTTTTTGTGCGAAAATCATTATAATAAACTTTCAAAAAGGTAAGTAGAAATTTTTATTCATAGTAAACTAACTCACGAGATATTAAAATTAAACAATGTAGTGAATATATTAAAATTTAAGGCGTCGTTGGTTTATATTTTGATTAGGTATTTTTCTGAACATCTTCATTCATGTAGAAGACTGATAGGAATTCATTTGTATTTAATAAACGGGAAGTATGTTTGTAATCAAAATACTCAAGAATTCTATAATCTAAGTCAAAGAAAGATATAAAAATAAAAAACAAATTTTAAATAAATAAAAAACTAGGTATCTTTTACCTAGCGCTCATGACTTGAAACTAAAGAATAAAATTATTGTATAATATACCTTTAGTATCTTGGTATAATTATCACAGTAGAATGTTTAGTTTTATATACTTTGTTGATTGCCTAAATAATCTTTGTTTGCAGGATGTCAAGGGCTAAGGTAACTACGACCCAACTCGTTCATTTGGTTGAATTTATGAAGGTCAACCAAGATGCAGAATCAGGACATGGTACTGGCCTTCAAGGAAAAATCGCAGAGCACCAGTGGAAAACACTTTCGGAAACACTAAATGCCCTTGCAGGTCCAGTAAAAAAAAGGAAAAATAATAGTTAATAAAAAAACATTTCATTTAAAACTGTCATATTTGTTTCATTTCAGAAATATAAGAAATGCATGAAATTTTGTTTACAAACATTCTATTTGTAATTTATTGCTTAATAATTAGGGGAGATTATAAATTGGTAGAAAGTACTTACGTTTTAATATGTAATTTTTCTATAATAAATAAAGAATCGTTTTTTAACACGGTAATAATTGTTTTGGCTAGTTTAAAATACCTTTCATAAATCTCACACAAACAACGACTTCATAATAAACGTTCAAAAATTACGTTTCATATTTTAGTCTTGTGTTTGTCAATTAATTATATTTAGAGCTATTGTCATATCGTTTATTGATTTGAATCTTTTAACATTATAAAAAACGTAAAAACACAAATTACATTAACAAAATAAGCCTAAAACTCATTATTATTGTAGTTACTACATAATACATCAAATTTTTTAAACATCAATTCTGAATGCAGTTGTGACTTCGCAATGTACCAAAGACAATTTGTCTTGAAACATACAGAATAGAGGCGTCTCGATTCCTTATCGTGACATGGTATAAACAAGACATGATATCGGTGTGGTTTGCACGCGGTACGATATAAGTGTGGAATCTAATGTGCCGTACAGAATTAGGGCCCTGGTACCCTAATTAATGGTTAAGACTGCCAATCTGGATAGCGAAAGATCTTCAGATTGCCGTCTGAAGTACTAGCTCTTTTTTCAATGTTATTTATGAGATAAACAGAAATATTTACCCGAGGACTTGTAGATTGGCGAGTTAGCCTCTTTAAATTATTATACTACTTATGTAGTAGAATTACATTATAAATGGCTTATAGTTTTTTCAGATTCAAGACCTTTAACAAAGAGGAAAAAAGTAAAACAACTAGAGTGTCTTAAAGACACTAAATGGAGGATGGCTTTCAAGTTAGATTTAGACAATTTAGACTCCAATGTCATTTAATCAATTGTAGAAAATGCAGTGAAGAAATTTAAAAAGGCGCCTTGTGACAATTCTTGGGATTTACGAAATAAAATCTATGCTCTGTGTAGTTTCAAGCTCTCTCCTAAGACGTACCGCTACATGCAACAAATGTTACCATTGCCTATAATGAGAACACTTCAAAGGATTTTAAAAGGAATTCCTATGGAACCAGGAATTCATGCTACGGTTTAACACCAGCTTTAAAATAAATAATAATAAATAAATATTTTCTATATTCACACCAATTAGTCTTGCCCAAAGTAAGCACAGTAAGGCTTGTGTTATGGATACTAGGATAACGGATAGGCATACATATATGATACATGGATATGTAATATTTATAGAAATATATATAAACACCCATGACTCAGGTATAAATGCTCGTATTCATCATACAAATATCTGCCCCTACCGGGATTCGAACCCAGGACCATCGGTGCGAAAGGCAAGATCGCTACCGTTGCACCAAACGGTCGTCGGTCAAAAATCTGGTCAACTAGTCTATATCTGGTCTAAGAGACCCACACACCCGTGGCTTGAATTGTGGAACTGATTATAAGTGCATTATACGGGGTGTCCCAGAAACCGAAAGCGGGTGATAGACTAACTCATATAAGTTATCAGAAAAATATAAGAAAAAATCTAAGTTATATATTTTAAAAATATCTAGCCTTTGAAAAATAGACCAAATTTTTCACCCTGTGACGGTTTTGTCACTCTTGTTGCTACAAATCTTGACTTTTTTAAACATTTTCTTTTGTTTCGTAATCCTGAATAATGCTTCTGTATACTCTAATATAAAATTGAAAGCTAGCTGCTCGAGATTAGAAGAATATGATAGATGCCTTTGTTTAATCTGAAAGCGATACTACAGACAAAATTAAAAAATCACAACAGTAAATATGAGTAAATTATTTTATACATAGTATTATTTTTTGTACACAATATGGCAGATAGAAGATCAATCATGTATTTGAGAATAATTATATTGTGTACTTTATCCATATTCGTATCTTTCTGTCTTCCATGTTGTTCTTACCTCTATCCATCTGAAATTATTTTCAAAAGCTGGTGCACGATATTGAGGTTATCGATATGGACTACACTATTTTTCATAATTAGTCGATGAGTCGGTACATCACTAAGGTGTCAAATAGTTAAGTTGGTCATTATCATATTCCAGTTATTGACTGTAAAACGCTTCTGAGTTATCTTAAAAAACTTGATATAAAAAAAGGAGCAGGTCCGGATGGAATACCGCCAGTATTTACAACAAGATGTGCAGAGTATTTAGTAGCGCCTCGCTAAGCTATGTACAATAGATCTTTGAATACTGGAATATTTCCTACGGAATGGAAGAAAGCTAAAACAGTGCCAATTCACAAGTCGGGTAGTGAAGACCTTATTAGTAACTATAGGCCTATCGCTATTTTGTCGACGCTGCGAAAATTGCTGGAGTCTCTTGTATGTCCATGTCTAGAGCGCCACTTTAAGCAGACACTTACCGACCGTCAACACGGCTTTGTTCAGTCTAGGTCTACTTGTACAAATTTAGTTGATCTTACCGAGAGTTTGATTGAGGCACTTGATGCTAACAAGCAGATGGACGTGATATATACGGACTTTAGCAAAGCGTTCGATCGTTTGTCTCCGGATATTCTGATAAAGAAATTATCAGCACATGGAATTTCCAATGTAATGTTGAATTGGATAAAATCTTACCTGGAAAATCGATCTTTTTATGTGGTTCTCAATGACTACGAATCAAAGTCTCAAAAGATAACTTCTGGTGTGCCTCAAGGCTCGCATTTAGGCCCAATATTGTTTACCATTTTTTGTCAATGACATATCGAACATCATAAGGTTCTCCGATATTTTCATGTACGCAGATGATTTAAAGATTGCAAGAGTGATCGAATCTAATGACGACTCAATCATGCTTCAAAGGGATCTTGATGAGCTTGTTAAATGGTGTTCTCTGAACGGAATGACTCTTAACTCAGAAAAATGTTTTTTCTTACAATACGGGCGAAAAAGAAGTCTATTCCTCTATCAGTACCGCATAGATACAGCTAATATTAGAGAAGTAGATCAAATACGCGACTTGGGTGTAATATTTGACAAAAAGCTCACTTTCTTGCCACACATGGAAAATATTATAAACCGAGGTTCTAGAACATAAGGTTTTGTACTCAGGAGTGCTAAAGCGCTAAGGAATACTAAGACTAAAATCATTCTTTACAATACCTTAGTACGAAGTATTTTGGAATACTGCACTGTCGTATGGAGACCCCACTATGCCACACATTCTTTACGTTTGGAGCAAATACAAAAAAAATTCATGCGGCACTTAAGATACACAGAGGCAATCGCAAAGAAAAAGCTACCATCTTATAAAAAGCTATTACAACATTTTAGGATTCACTCTTTGGAGGAACGAAGACTCGTAATGGACTTGATGTTTGTGTCAAAAAATTTTAATAATAAAATTGACTGTCCGCAGTTACTGAATAAATTTAAAATGCGAGTCCCAATTAGATATCCCCGCAGTAAAATAAGCCCATTTAGTAAACCTCGTCGAAGAACAGTTTTGGATCAAATTCTCCTATCGCAAGAGTCAGTAAGCTGGCAAATGAATATAGTGCCGAAATCATTGACTCATTGACTCTCCGAATAGGCTTCGTTCTTACTTTTTGAAAACGCTTACCGACTTGAAGTAAATTGTGACTGACTTATTAATTTTTTTATTTTTTTATTTCATTTTTTTCAATCTTCAGTTTAATTTATTTTTCTTAATTATTTGGTTTAATTAATTTTGATGCTTATCTTGTTTTTCATTGCATGATTTATTTACTTATAAGGGTTTGTTGCACTTGTTTTTATTTTTTAATTTAGCATGTACTTTATTGTTAATGTTGTGGTGTAAACAAATGTAAGTAAATCAATAAATAAATAAATAAATATTGCTACTAGTTTGGATACATTTCGAGTGAACTTAGCCTGAAGTATGTACTAGAGTGCCGTCTTTTAAAACGTAGTGATTACATACTCTTTGAAGCATACAACAAAACTAAGTTCTTCTGACTTCTTTCTAAAAACATAATTGTTAATTCATTCGTGGTGTTTTGAGTAAAAAGTTAGTAACAATGGAAAATACAAATATAGTTATAAAAAGGAAACGCGGTGCTAATACTCCACAAGAAACAGAAAAGCTTTTGGAGTTAGCCAGTAAGTAGTTTATTTAATATCTTGAACAATACTATTTTGCAAAAACGTTATTTCACACGTTTTAAAACAAACTACAC
This sequence comes from Calamotropha paludella, assembly GCA_927399485.1. Lineage (NCBI taxonomy): Eukaryota > Metazoa > Arthropoda > Insecta > Lepidoptera > Crambidae > Calamotropha > Calamotropha paludella. The sequence continues at coordinate 6,066,781 of OV656822.1, forward strand.
GATTAATCTAGATAACCCTTATACCGTACTTTGCCTATGAACCAAAGATAACAAGTTATCATCAATCCAGTGTCGATCATATTAATGACAAATAATACCCAAAATTACAAAGGAAGTCATAAACCATCTCCTATATTAAACTGCAATCGCATGTATCTAAAATCAGTTGATGTTAATGAGTTGAAAAACAATAAGAGTAGTGGCCCTGATAACATACCAATGTAGGTCATTAAGAAATCCATAAAAGCAATTTGTGAACCCCTGGTTTATACTATAAACTTAATGATAGAAAATGGAACTTTCCCTGACGAATCAAAAAGGCAAATATTAAACCATTATTCGTTAAAGGGTCGAAATACAATATTAGTGATTACCGACCAATAATATTTTTGCCTTCATTTTCAAAGATTTTAAAGAAAGTAATAATAGGGGTTAAAGTATGAAATTGCCGTTTTATTGCAATAGGTTCTTTGAATTGACATAGAATCTTCATGGTTTGAGGTTTTCGAATGAAACTTTTTTTAAATGGTTTCTATGATGTTCTTTTTTTAAAAAATGTAAAACATTTGAATATCGACTTTCAATTGTTTTTGTTATTCAATTTAGACAAGAAAGATGGATACTGCGAAAATTCGAGTTATTTTTGAATACGAGTTCCGACGCGGAACTAACGCGGCAGAAACAGCCCGCAATATCAATGCTGCGTTTGGAGAGGGGTCTACTAATGAACGCACCGTGCGATTTTGGTTTAAACGCTTTCGTGATGGAAATTTCGACTTAAAGAACGAGCCACGAGGAAGACCGCCCACACAGGTAAATAACGATGAATTAAGAGAGATAGTGGAAGCCGATCCTAGTCAAAGTACCCAGGAATTAGCGGCATGGTTTAACGTTACCTTACCCACAATATTGACTCACTTGCGTCAAATCAATAAAATAAAAAAATACGAAAAATGGGTGCCTCATGATTTGACTGATCTGCAGAAAGAAACGCGTGTTGAAACTTGTGTTGCCTTGTTGAACCGGTACAGAAATGAAGGAATATTGGATCGAATTGTAACATGTGATGAAAAGTGGATTCTTTATGATAACCGGAAAAGAAAAATGCAATGGCTGACCCCAGGTCAAATGCCACAACAGTGTCCTAAAGCAAAACTTACCAATAAAAAGGTAATGGTAACTGTTTGGTGGTCTCAGCATGGTGTTATTCACTATAGTTTTCTCCGATCTGGTCAAGCAATAACGGCAGATGTCTATTGTGCCGAACTCCGAACCATGTTGACAAAACTAGCAGTAAAACAGCCCCGACTCATGAATCGATCTTCACCATTATTGCTCCACGACAACGCGAGACCTCACACAGCACGAGAAACCATTTTGACCCTTCAGGAACTGCAGTTAGAAACCATTCGTCATCCTCCGTATTCACCAGACCTTGCTCCAACGGACTACCATTTTTTTCGTGATTTGGACAATTATCTACGTGACAAGAAGTTTTCTTCCCAGGAGGCAGTACAAAATGCTTTCACACAGTTTGTGCAGTCTAGATCGTCGGAATTCTATCGCAAAGGCATTAATGACCTTCCCATTAGATGGCAGCAATGTATAGATAATAATGGCAACTATTTTGATTAAATAAATTTGTTAAAAATTTAAAAAATAAACAATATAGATTTTCAGTACAAATCGGCAATTTCATACTTTAACCCCTAATATATACCAGGCTTTAATTTTTTTTTCCATTTAACAATTTACTTAACTCTAATCAGTTTGGATTTCAAAAGAAAAAATCCACCACTATATCAATTTTTAAGATTCTTAAGATGGTATGGAAAGCTATTAACAAAAGAGAAGTTATTAAATGATCAGCCGTAATAACATTTGGTTAGCTACAAAAAAAACATATAAATCATTTCGCTAGCATACAAAGATTTGGTCTACAAAAAAAATCAGCAACTCTTGTTTTGCAAATACTCTTGAAAATATTTAGTAATCTAATCGTAAATAGGCAGCTAACAATAATATGAGTTTGCGTAATAAACAATCAATCCGCAAAATTACTATTTGATCAGCAAGATTTCACAAATGGTCAGCAAAAAATATACGTCTATAAGCAATGCATTTAATTGGTATGCATATTTAAAACATTTAAGAGACAGTTAAGAATCGACGTCGAGTGAATGAACAAAAAGAAGATTTTAAATTGATGTTCCAAAGACTTAAGGACAAAATACAAGAATAGTAATATAAGTTATTTACGGGATTGTTACCATGTACCTTGATATTGAGTTTCCGATATTTCGGCACTGTTGCAAGTGCCATGCCAATATCGGAAACTCAATAACAAGGTACATGGTAACATTCCCGTAAATAACTTAAATTACTCTAATGTTAGTGACCATGAAAGTTTAAAACAATATAAAATACAAGAAGTTTTGAAAGTTCTTGGAATCCTAAAGCATTAGTTCGTGATGCTTCTAAAAGCATACAAAACGCATTTCTTGCAGTTTTTGGAGACCATGTCGTAGTCCGGATGTGCTAAATGTGTAATAGTACCAGATCTATTTTTAAAGCAAACATGGTCAAACATTCACCACCGCCAAACAGCCGTATGTCAGGATTATGAAGACTAATAAAGAATTCCTGTTTGAAAATTCTATTTGTGAATCGTATAATAAACGGTTAAAATCAAAAGTTTTGACAATACTATCAACAACACTGTATGCTAATAAAAATTTATAATCACATCCCCAATGAATTAAAAGAATCTGAAAAATATGCCACTTTTGAAAAAAAATTAAAGCATTTTCTCATTAAAAAAAGCTATTATAATATATTGGAATTCTTTAACGATAATAATTTGTGAGTAATATAATGAAATTCTTAACTAAAATTTAAGTGAATGGTATTAATCTTTATTTTTATGTTGAGTTATAATTATTTAAAAGAAAAGTTTAATTTATTATTGTTTGGATTATTTTTGATTGTTAATTGTGAATTTATTCCTAAAATTTGTTCTCTAGGTTAAGTTTATATTGCTACGCCCTTACAGGGTGTCACATGCAACTCTAGAGATAAGTACCTTTGTATACCTGTACTAAAACATGTGGCTTGCAATAAAGAATATGAATATGAATATGAACATCCAAAAGGCTGTTGTAGAAACTCTTTGTTTATACATTATGGTTAATGAAAACTAAAGTACTTTTAAACCTTACTTCAAAATATACTGTCATACGTTCACAATCTCGCTCTATTTTATTTATTACCTACAACACGTTATCAGCACGAAGATAGAGTTTTAATGAGTGGAAAGTAATTTTGGGAGTCAGATTTACCGGATTGTTGTGAATTTACATAAATTTTCGACTTAAAAGTGAAAAATTTTCTGACATATAAAAACAAAAGATGTCAACGGGCGATTACAACAATATGGGTAAAAATGGATTGAATTCGAGTCTACGATCTCTTGCAGGGATATTTTTAAAAGGTAGACAAGATTATACTATTTGGAAATTCAAAATGAAAATGTACTTGGTACATGAAGGTTTGTGGAAATGTATAATAGGTTATCCTGATGGAGATTCTACTGCCTCTAATATTAAAGAAAGGGAAGACGAAATTACCCTAGCCAAAATTTGCTTGACATTGGATGGACCAACCATAACGCACGTAAGGAACTGTAAGAGCGCCAAGGAAGCCTGGAGCACTTTAGCTGCTGCTTACGAGGATAAGTCCATGGGTCGTCGTTTGGCGCTGGAACGTAAGCTGTATAGGTACAATCTCAGTGAGTTTAGTAGTATGGAGGTGTACATTGAAGCAGTGATGTCCACAGCTCAAGATTTGGGAGACATAGGGAAGGTAATAGAGGACGCCTCTCTAGCGGCTATATTACTAGGAGGACTGACGTCACGCTTTGATCCCTTAATAATGAAACTAGAAAATTCAACAGTGCAGATTTCTAGCGAGCTGATGAAAAGCAAACTATTAACAGAATTTTCGCGATCTACTGATAATGAACCAATTAAATCGGATCTTGGTTTATGTGTTCAGGAAAAGAATCCTAAACGAAAACGGGAAATAGTCTGTTACCGCTGTAAGGAGCCTGGACATAAGAGACCGGACTGTCCCCTTAACAGAAAGTCCAAAAATGTTGGCCCGAAGAAAGAAAACACCCTATCTAGTCTGTTTGGCGCATTCAAAGTGGGTACCGAGGCGTTCAAAGATAAATGGTGGGTAGATTCTGGAGCAAGTGCTCATATGTCTGGAAGGTCAGATTGGATGGAGAATATACAAGAGTTCTCTACTGGGCAAGTCACAATTGCTAACGGAGATGTCTTGACAAGTGCTGGCATTGGCAGTGTTTCTATTAATAATAATTTTAAATCCGAATGTTCTAATAGTATCAAAAATATATCAAATGTAGTTTTTATACCAAATTTAAATACTAATTTGATTTCTATAAAGAAGGCTGTAGATAATGGATTTTGTGTTGTTTTTGATAAGAAAGGTTGTATATTTTATAATGATTTATCTTTTTCTTGTACAGGTGATGCAGTGCTACATGGTTCGTGTTGTGGTGGATTGTATAGTTTGGATTGTACGGTTAGTCTACCTAAAACCTTATCAGCGTTTAAAGTACATAGTGATGTATCGAGCTATCGACTATGGCATAAACGGCTTGGTCACTTGTGCCGTATAGGGTTACAAGAACTTAACAGAAGTAATCTAGGCGTTCAGTACACCGAAGTTGATAAAGAGCCCTGCATAGCTTGTGTAGAGGGTAAGCAGGCCAGAAAACCATTCAAGAAAATAACATATAAGAAAGCAACTTCTAAATTAGAACTAGTGCATTCGGATTTATGCGGACCAATGTCGGATAATTCTTTTCAAGGAAATAAATATGTTTTGACTTTTATTGATGATTTCAGCCGTTTTATTTTTATATATTTTATTTCTTCTAAAAATGACGTTAAGAATAAGTTTTGTGTTTTTAAGGCTATGGTTGAAAGAGAGACAGGCTTAAAGGTAAAAGCGTTGCGTACAGACAACGGAACAGAGTACGTTAACAAAGAATTTACTGATTACCTGGAGGAGGAAGGTATCCAACACCAGACAACCGTTCCTTTCAGTCCTCAACAAAACGGAGTTTCTGAGAGGACTAACAGGTCGGTAGTAGAGAAGGCGCGTTGTATGCTCTCTGATTGTTCTCTCTCAAAGGGCTATTGGCAAGACGCTGTGGAGACAGCGGTTTATTTAAAAAAACGATGTCCACATCGAGCTCTCAATGGTAAAACGCCCTTTGAAGCATGGCATGGCGAGAAACCAGACTTAAGTCATTTGAAAGTTTTTGGGTGTCGCGCCATGGTTAAGGTTCCAGATAACTACAGAAGGAAATTGGACATTAAGGCGACAGAACACATTTTCGTTGGATATTCAAAAAATCCACAGAGCTACTACTTTCGTGAAGCAGATTGTCCAAGGAGGTTGATAAAAGGAAGAGATGTGGTTTTCTTCGAAAATTCTTTTTCTAATTTGAAGGTTCAACAAAAGGAATCGATCCCTTCTACTTCTTGTGGAGATATTATTTTTGATTCAGTACCCAATCAAGTGTGCAGTTTATACAGGCGAAGTGAAAATACTGAGCAAGGCACTGACGCTGGTGCTAGTGAGCCGGAACTAGAAGCACAGCAAACTCACAGCGCAGACGGGACTTTTGATGTTGAAGATACGTGTACTCAAAGTACAGAAATAACAGAAGAAAGATATCCACTCAGAAATAGAATAACCAAACGTTTTGATACTAATCTTATTTGTAATGCAGTTACGTATGACTCCGACGAACCTGAAAGCTACGCAGTTGCTATGAAGTCGGAAGAGAGTGCAAACTGGCAGTTAGCGATGGATGACGAGTATAAATCGCTAATGAAAAATAAAACTTGGACGTTAGTTGATAAACAAGATAAGAAGATTATTCAATGCAAGTGGGTATACAAATTGAAAAAGGATGCTCAAGGTCAAGTTGCCAAGTACAAGGCAAGGCTAGTAGCCAAAGGCTTCAGCCAGACGGCGGGCATTGACTACTATGAAACCTTCTCTCCGGTAGTGCGTAATTCGTCCTTGCGAACACTGATAGCTTTGGCGGCAGAAATGGAGTTGAATATACATCACTTAGATGTAGATACTGCGTTTCTCAATGGAGACTTATTGGAGGAAGTTTACATGCAGCAGCCTCCGGGTTTTGTTGAGACAGGTGCAGAAGATAAAGTCTGTTTATTAAAGAAATCACTCTACGGCTTAAAACAGGCTGCTCGTGCATGGAATATTAAATTAAATCAAACTTTATCAAATATTGGTTTTGTCAAAACCTCTGCAGAACCATGCATCTATACGAAAAAGTTTGGTGATGAAACTGTTATTATCAGTGTCTATGTTGATGACATTTTGGTATTATTTAAAAGGAAAAAGACTTTCGACACTGTCAAAAATTCTCTAAGTAAATTTTTCTCATTAAAAGATTTGGGAAAACTTGAATATTGTTTAGGTCTTAATGTAAAACGTTCGGAGGAAAAGATTTATGTTAGTCAAACGACATATATTAAATCAGTTTTAAAACGTTTTAACATGGAGAATTGCAAAGAAATGTCAACACCTTTAGAAAACAATAAGCTGGAAAAGGGTAAGGAAACATGCAATTATCCTTACCAGAATTTAATAGGCTGCCTTATGTATCTAGCTGTGAATACCAGGCCAGACGTCGCTTATGCCGTAAGCTATTTAAGTTAATTTAATACTTGTTTTGACAAAAGGCATTGGTTGGCCGCAAAAAGGGTATTACAATATTTAAAAGGAACTCAAAACTACTGTATTACTTACAGGAAGACGGGTGACTATTTGTGTGGTTATACGGATGCAGATTGGGCAAACTGTATTAGTGACAGGAGGTCGTACACTGGTTACTACTTTACTCTGGCAGGAGGGCCTATTAGTTGGGAATGCAAAAAACAACCAACAGTCGCGTTGTCTTCAACTGAGGCGGAGTATATGTCGCTTACTAGTGCGGCTAAAGAAGCAATTTTTCTTAGGAGGTTAGTGTTTGATATCACTGGTAACGCTGATAAGGTTGTAGTGTATAACGACAGCCAAAGTGCGCAGAAAATTGCTCTCAATCCAATCCATCACAATAGGACGAAACATATAGACACGAAATTTCATTTCATTAGGGAAAAGATATCTGATGGCATTATAGATGTAAAATATATGCGATCAGATCATATGTCGGCAGATGTCTTAACGAAGCCCTTAAGGCGCATAGCACATAATAGATGTGTAGTAGGCATGGGCATAACATAATTAATTAAGGTTATCTTTATTTTTCATTAAGGGGAGGATGTTGTAGAAACTCTTTGTTTATACATTATGGTTAATGAAAACTAAAGTACTTTTAAACCTTACTTCAAAATATACTGTCATACGTTCACAATCTCGCTCTATTTTATTTATTACCTACAACAAAGGCAGATTTAATTGATGTTTACTATGATACGGTCTTTACTGGTACCGTATATTAGCGGATGGTATAGGGGGCAAATTGTTAGAGAATATATTTATTTTTGTAGGTCACTTGTACCCGATACAGGAGTTGCAGAGAACCATTAACCAAAAACAGACATTAAACTCGTGTTTCTATTGCAAAGAATAAGTTTAAAACATGCGCAGCCTATCTTGAGAAATCATTCCAAGCGAAAAGATGTCGATAAAACAATTTCTTATCCGAAAAAGAACAAACAAAAAAGAACGTCTTTAAAAAAAGAAAATGACATCCTTAACTCTATTGCAATTGTAAAACCAATGCGGAAGGATCCTACATCTTCACAAGGTGAATATTTGCCATGCTTTTTCTGTTCTAGTTACTACAACAAGAGAACGATTAATGCACAAGCTGATGGCCAAAATTTTCTCTTACGTCACTTAAAAATAAATAAATAATAGATACTTAAAAATTGATATTCAGTTAAGAAAACAAGTTTTACCTGGAATGAGAGCAGATTAAATTTCTTTAAATGCAAAGAAATATCCCTTAATTTGCACTTTTGACGCCAAATATCTCACTTTATCAATGTTACATCGCGAAAAATGCTTGACCCAGCTACTATTAATTGAATTGCGAAAGAGTGAACCACATAATTTAACTTTATTTGATGCTTTACAGCCTTGTTATTATGGCACAATAATTAAAGCTACTAATGTGGCAGCTTCTCATAATACTGAGAAAGACGAGTATGAATCACCAACATTTGCTATGAATGTTGAATACTTTAGTCCGGGGCAGTCTAATTTGATTCTTATACAAATACATGGCGCTATAATTCTCTCAGGACGCAGATGACATCAATGCCAAATAATGAAATATACTGACTTTGGTTCCCCTAGCCTCACCATAAGTATATATTCCAAATTCAATACTAATCGGGTCATTAACCTTTGAGTTATCAACGTTATCCCAGAAATAAGGAAAATATTTTGGACAGTGTTATTCGTAAATAATAGGCCTGGTATTGGATGTTGGAAAGCGTTCCTAAAAAGACATCCTAAGTTAGATATAAGGACTTCCGAAGGTTTAACAAAGGCAAGCTCATGCGTAAATGAGAAAGATATAAGAAGTTGGTTTAACGAAATACGTCACTATGCTGATGAAAAAGGAATGAGATATAAAATATGAGTGTAAAAAAAACAACTATGCCTCCGAGCCCTCAGGTGGGATTCGAACCCACGACCTTTCGCTATCCGGGCGAGAGCTCTGACCGCTGAGCTAACGAGACGCTGGCAAACGTGTCGAATTTTACAAACGTATTTCAACTTCTACTATGGGCGTAGAAGCGTGAGTGTAAAAAACACGCGTATTTTATAGAAATATTGCATTGTGAATGAAAAAATTAAATGAAAGACACATAACTATAGCTGGTTCCATCTTAATCGATTGTATAATATTTGTAAAAATATTACTTACGATGTTGAAGTTAGTTAACATTCAGCATTGGTGAAACGATACTAGCTCATAGTAGAAGTTGAAATACGAAATTGTCAAATTCGACACGTTTGCCAGCGTTTTAGTAGCTCAGCGGTCAGCGCACTCGCCCGGATAGCGAAAGTTTAATACTTAAAACACTGTTTCCTTTAATGTTTAGATACTGTGAATTACGTTAGACTGAGATCATAAGCGCATGATAGTGACATTGCGCCTGCTATTCAACTTTCTGACTTCTACCTACAATTATCTCGAAGATCCATTTTATGTACATTTCAATTATAAAAAAGATAATATATATTATTTATTTATTTTTAAGGGAAAGAACTAGCTTCAGACGTGGTACTTCAGCTACTAAACGATGGTAACGACTCTGAATTAGAGGGTTTGACAGACGATAAAAGAGATAACATGGAGAATGAGATTGAAAAATTGCTACTACAAATTCTGATCTACAAAATACTTTAAAAAAATAATAATCGTAAAATAAATTATTTATTACACATATGTTATATTAATAAGAATTATGTGTCAATTCCAAAGCAAAAAAGGAAATCGCTATAATAAAAATATGGGGGGAGTGGATATTCTCGACCAAAATATTGAGTACTACCGAACATTTAAAAGAACAAAAAATGGACTCTAAAATTTATTCTCCTATTCTTTGACTTGGCAGCTGCTAACGCTTGAAGAATGTACAAAATCCATTCGGATTTAGCACACACTCATAGAGGTCAGGTAATGGACTTGCTAGATTTCAAATTACAAGTAGCTGCAGATTGGAAGGCTGTGGTAGTAGATCTAAAATTAGATGTAGCAAATGTAATGTCTACTTATGTCTCACTAGAAAAAGTGATTATTTTGCTTCGTATCACAAAAAATAGCTTAAAAATTGTTTATGTGATAGTTGATTTTCTAATACTACCAAAATTGTTTTTTATTTAGTTTCACCAATTAAGTTAAGAAGTTGACTGCTTTTGTTAAATTTTATTATTTTCCTAAGATTATTTTCTTTTTAATAAGAGATTTTAATTTGAAATACTAAAATAATATTGTGTTCCTAAATTCTGATCATTTAATGATAAAAATAAATGATAATTCTGATTAATATTTTTATATTTGTATTTAATTACTCCATTTTCAGAAAGATAAATGAAGGCCGTCAACACACGATCGTGCTATGCTGTCAGGGGGTAGGTAGTCAACACTGAGTAGGGGGGAGGGGGGATTTTTTTTTAAGATTTTTCTATAATTGTTTATTACCAAGTATCTCAAAGTACCAAGTAATCAAACCCACACCTAAAATTATGAATTTCGAGAAAATAAAGTTCAGACCTAAAAGGGATGTGCAACATAGAAGACAAAGATGTAAGTTGTGTCAGCGGCATGAAGGCCAAACAAAAAGAGGGGCAATGGACTGGGCGTCAGGGAGAAGGGCTCCGCCCCTGGTTCTATGCACAACAGCTCTCTATAAATCTCTCCTCCCATTCTCTATCAATAAACAACTATCTACTCGGCTACTTACATACTAATAATATAATTATAAAATACTAAGAAGATAAAATAATATTTTCGAATATATTTTGAAATGGCGCAACTAAAAACTGGAACTGCACCGCTTATTGCGTTGGTTAAAGGAGTAAAGAGCGCGTCCCTCTTACTGCGCCGCGCTTTGCATAAGATATCGCCGTCAGTGCTGCCATTTTAGCGCTTTTTTACTATGTTCAGCGGGCTCTTGATAATTTTAGCGCCGAGCGGATAATTTAGCGCTTTATTAATTTTTAATATGGCAGCACTATTTATTCTGTGGAGAATAAAATTGTCTATACGCAATTTTATAGTCTATGCCAGATGGGTTTTAATATGGCAATAGAGCACGGGGAATCCCCTGTAACTTAAGTACGGTTTCATGTTTGATTGATTGACTTTGCTTCTTTCATTTGTAAACGCTCTGAAGCTTAGGTGAAGAAATAACGTTTTAAGCACTAATTTTATTAGTTACAGTTGAGAGTGTCCCGTTCCATAGTGTTAGTTAACTCTTTTGAAATGGATGTACCATTATCAAAAAAAACTGTGTACAAACAAAGATATAAAGTCGAATGGGAGAAATCACCCAATTTCAAACAATGGTTAAAACCTGTGCCTGGAGATGATACAAGGGCAATGTGTTTGTATTGTAGGAAGGACTTTCTTGCCAAATTAAGCAACATCCAGAGACATTGTGATTCAGTTCATCACAAGAAGCAGGCGAAACCTTTGTTGGACAACACAAATCTCTTCAATGCTGCAAAAACCCGTCGATAAGCTCTGTGTTGAGGCTGAAGGTGCTTTTTCAATGTATGTTGTGGAACACACAGCTATACAAGCAATTGATCATCTTACCGAATTGAGTAAAAATAAATTTTCTGATTCTAAGGCTACTACAGAAATGAAATTGCACCGAACGAAATGTACAGCAATAATTCAGGAAGTATTAGCACCACATTTTAAAGATACTTTGAGAAATGATATTGGTGATAATTCGTATAGTTTGATTATAGATGAATCTACTGATGTTTCCGTTCGAAAATATCTCGGTATCGTTGTTAAATATTTTAGCAGCAGTCGCAACGAAATAGTCTCCACATTCTTAGGGCTGGTTGAATTGGAATCTGCAGATGCCGAAGGAATAGTTTCGGCGTTAACAGCACAACTTGAAGCTTTTAAACTTGATAAAAACAAGTTAATTGGAATCGGAATGGATAATGCTTCGGTTATGACTGGAGTAAACGCAGGTGTCTATAAAATATTGCAGGAAAGGTATGCTTTACCCAATCTAGTGTTAATTAGATGTGTCTGCCATTCGATTCAATTGGCAGTGTCACATGTGTCATGTGAAACTATACCAAGAAATATAGATTTTATGATAAGAGAAACATACAAATGGTTCAAGCTTTCACCGAAACGAAAAAACGAATATAAAAAAATATATGAAGCGATAAACTGTGGAGGGGAGCCACTAAAGATCTTAAAAGCTTGTGATACACGATGGCTGTCAATTGAACCTGCGGTAACTAGAATCTTAAGCCAATGGATAGAACTAAAATTACACTTCCAATTAATGAGAACTCTTGAAAATTGCTATCAAGCCGAATTATTATATAACATGTACAACGATGAAAGAAACAAAATTTACTTGCAGTTTTTGTGTGGAATACTTAATAATTTACAAGGGGCAATAAAAACTTTTGAAAACAAAACTTCTGACCCATGTCTGCTCAACAATACGCTACATGATTTGATACGAAACATGTGCACGAAAATAATAATAACGCAACCGAGAATGCAATTCGAAAGCATTAATGTGAAAGAACATCTGTCTATGTCACCATACCTTGGTTATTTATTTGACAAAGAGATGAACGAATCTTCATTAAATGAGGATGAAAAAAATGAAATGAGGAAAAGGTGTGTTGATTTTATTATTAAGCTAATAAGTGAGCTGCAACAAAGACTGCCCGAAAATTTAAAACTACTTAAAAACTCTATGGCATCATCTGTTTCCGTAATTTTAAAACCAAACAGAATTATTGATAACTTTATACAAGTTTTGGAAAGTCTGGGTTACACAGAAAATATGGATAATGTTATTCAGCAGTGGCAAACTGTTATCCTACAGAACTGGGAAAATACCGAAGATACGGTGAAGTTCTGGGCAGAAGTTCAACAGTCGAGGGACGCAGCTGGCTGCTGTCCATATAAAGATTTATTCAATATCGCGACAAAAATAATGAGTATGGAAGATTGTTTAATCACACTTGTCGTCTAAAAACCACCTCAGTTAAAAGTTCGAATTTAGCGCTTTATTGACTCGTTTGTGCCGATTTAGCGCTTTATTATCTCTTGAACATATTCAATAAAGCGCTTAGTGCACCGCTGTCAGCGCTGAGTAGATTTTTTCATCTGGCAGCACTGATCGCCGTCAGTCAGTCAGTATTTTGTTTATAAGACCGAACTTACATTACGAAACTAGTGGCATGAAATTAATGTCGTGACATTTTTGTGAAACTAATGTGTATACGCGAAGCGATAAAACACCCACATGAAGTAAAAGCAAATTGGTAATAATCCGACTTATTTAAAATTCAGTGTTGTGGTGCAACGTCAGGTATAACGGAACGTTTTTAATTTACCAGTATTTTATCACTCTTTGATGTTTTGAAATTATAGTTGTCATTGCTTTAAACATTAAACATTGAACTTATATCATCTGATGATTCATGTCGCGATGTTTATGGTGTTGTTTTGCAGATCTGGCGCCAATTCGTCAAGTTTGCCACCGGCAACTAGAATTAATAGTTGAGTTTGCAGAAGCAAACAGGACATTAGTTCTTGGGAACATGGAAAAGGGGCCCCTAGGTCAACAAAGCTTGGGAGGAGCTGGCTCGCCAACTTAACAATTTAAACGCCCTATGTCAGATACGCAAAATGACAGACACTCGTATTGTTAGATTTTGCAGAATATCAATAACGTAAATAGTCAGAAACTGAGATTGACAGATACGCAGTGTCAGTTGCGCAAAAAGCCAGAACCTCAAAGTCAATAAGATATCTAATTTTGCGATGTTGTCAAGTTCTAAAACAAGTGATCGATGGTCATTTAGCTTTATAAGCAGAAGTTTGATGTTATGTTATAGTTTGACGCTATGTCACGGCAGCAGTTGCTTTTAAAGAAGCAAAGTGTTATTGATTTTTTCAAGCAATACAATGATTATCAGATAAAAATCTTGGCGCTGCAGCCCGAGGACAAAGAAGACGTTGCGGCTTTTGAGGATTCCTACCACAGTGTATATTAAATGATTGAAACTGCTCTTAACGAAAGTAGTGAACAATGTAGTGATTATATTAGTAAGCCTATACCACCAAATGTTATCATACTAGTTTTTAATGGTAGGAACACGGACTATGGGTCATGTATATCGTTATTCAAGGCATTAGAAGTTAAAATTAAGATAGATTGTGTTTCTTTGTTCTCTGACTCAAAAATAGTGCTTGCATGGATAAATTCAAATTTTATACGTTTGGAATCATATGTCATGATTTCCGATGTTGGTATATTTTTAAAACTTTGGTATGGCCACACTGACAGCGTGTGACGTCATAGCTTGGCTATTTAAGCAGCTCCGCAAGGGGTTGAGCTCTCTTTCTTTTGCTAAATCTCCGAAGACAAACGTTGTTGTAAACCTATGTGATTGATGTGTGAGGTTGTGAACCTATGTGATTTGTGAACTAGAGTGAATAAATCAAGTTAGTTGAACCTGCAATCGAGTTTTCTTCAAACATATGTAGCTAATAGAGTTAAAAAAATTCAAAATTTGACAGAGGTTTTTCTGTGGTTTTATGTACCAACAGATCACAATCCAGCTGATTGCATTACTAGGGGAATAAAAACCAAAGATTTCGTTGACACCAACTTATGGTGACATGGCCCCCTGTTCTTAGAAAATATAGGGCACAAATATGAACAAATTCAATCACTCAATTTGGATCATGTTTTAAAAGAAAGTGATTCTGTCAGTTTACCTGTTACCACCTCACAGAGAAATAATGATTTATCTGTACTTAGTGATATCATAAAACAATCACTCCAATATTAATAAAATTATAAGAATTGTTGCTTATATCTTTAGATTTTATAATAACTTAAAAAGAATTGTGCTAAAATTCAATTACATTTTCTCACCGCTGTAGAGTTAAAAAATTATCTATTAATCATAATAAAACATCAACAAAATATTTATTTTCATGATGTAGTTCATAATTTGTTATGTAACAATAGTAATTAAAAAAATAATTTAAAGTCTTTATCCATTCCTAGACAAGTTAGGTATTCTAAGGGTTGGTGGCCGTTTAGAAAATGCTGATATCTCTTATGGGCAAAACACCCTATCAACTTGCATAAGGATTCAAAGATAACTGAATTGATTATAAGGCATGAACATTTTAAGCTATTGCATGCTGGTCCTAAGCTTGTAAAAGTTAATTTGAGTTTAAGATTTTGGATAATTGACAGTCTTAGAATTAGCTTTCAATCTACAACATATAACGAAGAAGTTATATGTTGTAGATTGAAAGCGGATGCCGCGAAGCAGCTAATGGGTTCTTTGCCTGCCCAACGTGTCACTGCATCTAGAGCTTTTGAGAAATATGGCATAGATATGGCCGGTCCAATTTCGGTGAAACAGAGTCGAATTAGAAGACCATTGATAACAAAAGGTTATATTGTAATTTATGTATGCTTCGAAACAAAGGCAATTCATTTGGAATTGACCTCATCATTGACTACAGTAGCGTTTTTGGCTACTTTCAAGAGATTCTTTTCGCGAAGAAACATGTCCAGAGAAGTTTATTGTGATAACGCATCGACGTTCAAGGAGGCAAAGAACAAATTAGATGCTTTGCAAAGTTTGTTAGTTTCCAAAGATCACCAGCATCAAGTGCAAACATTTTGTGCAGAAAAAAGCATACAATTTAATTTTATTCCAAAGTATTCACCGGCGGATGGTGGGCTTTGGGAACGTGCTTTTCGCTCAACCAAAGAATTGCTAAAGCTTGTTGCCGGCAGGGCTCTCCTTAGTTACGAGGAGTTAAATTCTGTATTGTGTGAAATTGAATCTGTTTTAAATTCTAGGCCCTTAACAGCTCTTTCAGATGATATTAATGATTTTTCATATCTATCACCGGGACACTTTTTAACTAATGCTACTTTACCGTCGAGTGGTGACTATATGGCGGTTGCTATTATATATCACTTAACACGGCGGAGGTTATTCTATGTGGAAATTCAATAAAACGTTTGAGTTAAAGTAAATCACTGTATTGTTCACATAAACGCGAAAATGTTCTTACATACACTTGATCTGAATTACTAAAATATTATCTGACTCCAAATTTATTCTAATTACTCAAAACGGATTTCAATTGTGTAATGGACTCGACTTTACCGGGCGAAATGTGCGACTGACGCCGAGCAGCGCTGTGACGCGCGACTCGACATAAAATCCGTGTTCAGCATTTCTTTGTATGCGACGCCACATCATACCCCTCCTTTGAAAAAAATTTTTGGAAAATTTTAAAATCTCAACATGTAAAACAAAAAAATAATATTAATATACTGAACCCTAACAGTTATACAATTCCAACTTGTCATATCAATGCTGCTAAACACAATTATGTTTCAGCTTAGGTTTCAACTTACATGTTTACATTATTGCTTCGCTATCGTGTCACGTAGCATACCCAAAGCTTAAGGCTCATACTGATATTTCTATTTATAGATTGTTAAAGGGCAGTTCTACAATTTAATACACTGATATTCTTACAAATACATTTTGAATGAAATTTGTGTTTTATTTCTATTACCTCATATTAAAATTCTTTTTTACATAACTAATATAATATACTTTCCGAAACATGATAATGTGCTACACTTAATTACTTAATCAAATTGAAATTACATACAATACAAAAACATACACACTTCCCTCTTTTTTTACTCGTCATTGCGGACAACTATTTTAAGCGCCGACTTTAAGGTGTTTCAGGAGAAACACAACTAATTTTCACGTCTTTTAGGTAGTTGCTGTAAAGCTATGCTCTGCAATAAAAAAAATTAAACAGTCTAAGACTCGGCAGCACCTTTACAACAACGCCACGCATGATTTTTACACAGAATTACTTGACACTTATTTGATGTTAATTTATACAATAGAATTACACTATTTCAGCGAAATCGCACTGGTGGTTTCACAACTCTACCACCGCGTGTTAATTTAATTATTGGTTTCAGCGATTTTTCTGCACTATTATTGACATCTGAGTTTACTTTACATTTATTTACTTTGTTCTCATTATTCATGTTACCCTTGTTGCACATTTTTTTATCTTTTTCAGCATCTTTACAATTTTCATTGTTACTTAAAGAAAAATCGTCGTTAACTACATATGCTGGTTTTAATCTATCGATGGAAATGTTTGACTGCCGCTCTGCTATCTTTACTACGAATGATTTCGGAGATCTACTAATTACCTGATAAGGTCCACTATAATTAGGCATTAAAGGT
The DNA here is from genome assembly GCA_927399485.1 of Calamotropha paludella. Lineage (NCBI taxonomy): Eukaryota > Metazoa > Arthropoda > Insecta > Lepidoptera > Crambidae > Calamotropha > Calamotropha paludella. The sequence continues at coordinate 6,083,911 of OV656822.1, forward strand.
CTTTGTACCATATCATTCCTGACAAAAACATGACTACAATTATTTAAATCTTTGTGAACAAATATTTTTCTGCTGTCATTACTTTTCCTCGGTTTAGGTTGTAAACTATTTAATAATTTCCTAATTTTATTGACGTAACTATTTTCATCACTTATCTTTGTACTCTCTGTGCTGTCGTAAAAATCTCCTGGCAACCTCAAATTGTGTCCTAGAGTTAATTCTGCTGTACTAACATTGCTATCGCTCTTGCAAGCAGCACGAAGTCCCAACATCACCGTTGGTAGCTCGTCTGCCCAAGAGTTACCGTTTTCTAACAAACGTGTTTTCAAAGCTACTTTTAACGATCTGTGAAATCTTTCTATCATCCCGTTACTCTGCGGGTGATACGCTGTAGTACGAATCTTTTTAATACCTAGGATTTTTAATAATGACGTAAAGACTTCGCTTTCAAACTGTCTACCTTGATCGCTAGTAATTTTCTTAGGACATCCGAATCTACATATCCAGTTTTCATATATCGCTTTACTAACTATCTCTGCTGTTATGTCTTTAATCGGTATTGCTTCTGGCCAACGTGTAAATCTGTCAATTAATGTTACTAAATACCTGTATCCTTCGCTAGTGGTCGGTAATGGGCCTACAATATCCACGTGGACGTGTTCGAAACGTTCGCTAGGTGGAAATGTCCCTAAATCCGATACTGTATGTCTTTGAATCTTACTTTTTTGACAAGATATACATTCTTTACACCAATTATTTATATCTCTATTCATGTTAGGCCAAAAATACCTATCCGTAATCATTTTCCTAGTACTTCTAATTCCTGGATGGCTAATGTTATGAACTTTACTAAAAACTGTTTTCCTAAATACTACTGGCAAATAAGGTCTTACACTATTCTTTGTTATACGAGTATTACAATAAATGCTTTTGTTACACAATGGAGATTGTACCTTTTGCAATCTTTGTTCTTTGTTATTTCCAGCTAACAACTCATTAATTTGCTGATCACTTTCCTGTGCCAGCGCTACTTCGTCGAAATCGATGCTAGTTGGACAAACAATCGCCTCGACTGTTCTCGATAATGCGTCAGCTACTACGTTAGCGTTTCCTGTCACGTATTGTATGTCGCTAGTAAATTCGCTGATATACAATAATTGACGTGTCCTTCTGGGCGTTTCGCGATCGGAACTATTCTTGCTAAATGCGTACGTTAATGGCTTATGATCCGTAAATACCGTTAAATCTCTACCTTCTATAAGATTTCTAAAATGTATTATCGACAAATAGACTGATAAAAGTTCCCTATCATAAGTACTGTACTTTTTCTGTGTAGTAGTTAAACCTTTGGAAAAATAGCCTATCGGTTTCCAGTCACTACCTACTTTTTGCTGTAATACCGCTCCTACTCCCGTGTTAGCAGCGTCACACATTAATGCTAACTTACCTTGTTCATCAGGAAACGACAACATACTGGCATTAGCGATGCTGTTTTTGCATCTGTCGAATGCCTGTATCGATTCGTTGTTCCACTCTATTTTCGTCTTATCTCGCTTTTTTTAATTGTGTAAATACTTGTTAAGCAAAGTTTGGTCATCGGCTGCATGACTAATGTGAGACCTATAAAAATTAATCATCCCTAGAAATCTGCGCAGCTGCTCTATTGTTTCTGGCCTAGGAAATTCTTGTATGCACTTAATTTTATCCTGCATTGGCTTAATACCGTCTTTATTGACCTCGTAACCTAAAAATTCAACAGTACGTTGCCCGAAACTGCATTTATTTAAATTAATTGTTATTCCATATTTTTCGAATCTTTCAAAAACTTGTTTTACGTGTTCTCTATGTAAAGTGACGTCATCGCTCGTCGCGATTAATACGTCATCAATGTAACTAAAAAGAACTGAACTTTCACTATTATTCGTTGAACATTCTATTTCTTGTAAAACAGTGTTATTCATCCATCTCTGGAATGTTTGAGCTGCGTTACGTAACCCAAAACTCATTCTAACAAATTCAAAAAGGCCAAACGGTGTCGTGATCGCTGTTTTCTCTACATCCTCAGGTCTTATCTGAATATTATGGTACGCCCTATTAATATCTAACTTAGTAAATAGGTACTTACCTGACAAACCGTACGTGAAGTCCTGTATCCTTGGGATCGGGTACCTGTCCGGCTTGGTTACAGCGTTCAGTCGTCTGTAATCCCCACAAGGCCTGATCTGTCCGTCCTTCTTAGGTACCACGTGCAAAGGACTGGCCCAAGGGCTTTTCGATGGCCTACATATCCCTAATTCCATCATGTTTTTAAATTCATCTCTAACCGCCTGATAACGCTGCGGCGGCAACGGCCTCGGCTTAGCAAAAACCGGGGGGCCGATGGTCTCTATATGGTGGTATGTATCACTCTCTACATTTTCCCTATAGTTTTTTGGTTTAGTAATGTCGGCGTATTTGTCTAACAACTCATGGAATGGGTTTTCCCTATGAATAGTAGAAACTGTCGGCTCGGCATTATAAACGACTGTTACATATCTCTTAAAGCAAGTCAGACCGTCAGTCAACTTTCCTTTATTTAAATCTACAATTAAGTTATGTGCCTTCAAAAAATCTGCGCCAATTATAGGTTGCTTAACATCACTAATTATAAAATTCCACTTAAAAGGTCGTCTTAATCCTAAATTTAACTCTAAAGCAATTATTCCGTAAGTTCTAATTTCTGTACCATTAGCTGCAAAAAGTTTGTAATCACAATCTCTATTTATTTTACTACGGTTCACTTTACTCACCGGTATTACCGAGACATTTGCACCTGTGTCGATTAAATAGGATGTACCACTGTTGTAGTCCTTGACGCAAAGACGGTGATTTTCTTCTGTAGTGCAGGCGTTCACCGTGTCCGGCTGCACTGCTCCTAGTTTTCCGGATTCTGGTTCTGCTGGTGCCGTTGTCTCTTCCAGTTACAGGGTGATGTGCAGCTCCTCGCTCTCTCTCTGAAGCGGAAATGCTGCGGACATAGCCATTCTGGGCTGTCTGGGGTACGCTGTGTCAATGATGAGTTCCTTCCTCTCGCACCAGACTGGGTTCTGTATCTTCCTCGATTCTTCTGGAAACTCCTGAGCGGGCTTCGTCCTCTGTTTGCCTTTAAATCATTTATTTCTTCTTTTAATCTGTTCATTTCTATCGTCAAATCACGCATGTGTCTAATTAAGTTTCCAGTCGGTTCAGCTGTGGGGTTACTCACTGAGGCAACCTCTCCGGTCCTCAGGTTCTCTATGATCTTGTCTGCTATTGCTGCTAAGTCATTTAGCTTAGTATCTCCGCTCACTGCCAGTACTGCCCTGACGTTTGGTGGTAACCGATTTATCCATAACTTTCGCAATGGTTCTTCCGATATATCCACGTTTTTTGCCAGCTCTGACATTTTTCTCAATAATTGCGAGGGCTTCTGGTCGCCTAGATCCATTTCGCTGACCAGTTTCTGGAACTGACTCTCTGCGCTTTCTTCGTAAACAGACAGCAGTCGATTTTTTAACGCACTATATTTCTCTGAAGCTGGAGGCGTCTGAATTAAATCGCTCACCTGTCTAAGAGCGTCTTTTCCTAATTTTGCAATAGCCATCTCAAACTTCGTGTTATCCCCTTGCTTCTGCGGCGCCATGATCATCTCGAAGTGCGCGAACCATATCCTAGGCATGTCTGCCCAGAATTCAGGGATCCGCGCCTGAAGTGACACCATGGCGACGTCAGTGGTTGGCTCGGTCGACACCGCTTTACCGCCAGTGGGTTTATCTTCGACTCTCTGTTTTAACTCTTGTTCCATAATTCACTTTTTGCATAAAAACGTTCTAAATTTCCAGACTATACGCTAAAAGTTCAAAGTTCAAACCTCCACGCCACGTGTTTACTGCGCGTTCCTTTGTCGAGTCCCAGTTGAGTCGCACACCGGAAATGCGGGGTCACCACTTTACCGTCGAGTGGTGACTATATGGCGGTTGCTATTATATATCACTTAACACGGCGGAGGTTATTCTATGTGGAAATTCAATAAAACGTTTGAGTTAAAGTAAATCACTGTATTGTTCACATAAACGCGAAAATGTTCTTACATACACTTGATCTGAATTACTAAAATATTATCTGACTCCAAATTTATTCTAATTACTCAAAACGGATTTCAATTGTGTAATGGACTCGACTTTACCGGGCGAAATGTGCGACTGACGCCGAGCAGCGCTGTGACGCGCGACTCGACATAAAATCCGTGTTCAGCATTTCTTTGTATGCGACGCCACACTACTATGAGTACTATTCCAGAACGCTATTTAAGTACAACACCATCTAACTTGTTAAGAACGTGGAATATCATTGTAAATATGGAACAGCTGTTTTGGAAAGATTGGCATAAGCATTATTTAAATTTGTTGCAAATAAGAACTGAGTGGTATTATTCCTCTCCAAACGTTAAAGAAGGGAATTTAGTTATTTTACGGGAGATTAATACTCCTCCATTGTATTGACCCATGGCAAGGGTAATTAAAGTGTTTCCTGGAAAAGATGGACATGGTAGAGTAGTTGAAGTTAAAACTGCTAATGGACATCAACACACTCGTTCCATACATAAAATATGTGTTTTGCCTATTTATACTGCCTAGTCAGTAGTTTATTGTTTAGTTTCAAAGCTGTAATTTGTTTTCGTTTTTCTTTACTAAATACTAAAACGTTTGTGTTATACTTTGTTATGATTGATAGCAAATAGTAATAAGATATTGTTTTGTCAATGTTTATTAATAACTTAACAAGCCGTTATAAATTGTAAAAGGCTATGTACTCATTCCTTGTCCGCAGATATGTTGGCAACACAACATACTAGTTTTTTAATGTTTGTGGTTGGCGCTCTCTCTTGTCTACGGCACTGCCAACGTACTGTTTTATATGGTATTTGTAAGGGTTATTGCTAACAGGGCTGCTAGACATGATGGACTAGCAATCCAGCCTCACATCCGCGCTAGCCCTGCGTGGCTCGCCAGTCGCGTCCCAGCCACACGTCTTGTTGAGCAGCTCGCTTTTCTGCGGATTTATCCAGATTTAAATAGCTGTAAATACTAAATAAATATCTGTAAATATAGTACAGTAAGATTAAAAGTAAATATGAAAAAAAGATGCCGACTCAAGCCAAGCAAAGTTGAGCCGCATAAATAGATGTAAATATTGTACATTAGGATCATAGTACACATGACTATTTTTAAATGTGCCAGAAAAGTTAATAGAAAAATATTTAAATAATATATGTTTTAAATTTACTCACTTATAAGTTTTTTACATGTTTTCTCACACAACACTTTTCTGCTAGTCCTAAGCCTAGTTATGCATGAAGGGAAATCGCCATAACTAACTATTAACTAAGCAAGCATCAACTGTTATTTTTTATATCAATAACTCGATAAGTCGATAATTGCGTTCGTACTTTGCGTTAGCACAACCGTGCTACTGATATCCATATGAAAAAGCTGTTTTTTATATCGATATCAAAACTAAATATCGGTTGCCTAACGGTTAACGTAAAATATCGAAAACGCACATGTCTAGTTTGTAGTGTCTATTTGTAAAAATAATAGCAATAAAACTCCAGAAAAGTTGTTTATCAAAGTACAAGATGAGGAGCGTCGGAACAAAAACCGAAATCACATTTTGTCATATTCTTTATGATGTCAATTTGCTTGTTCACTTACATATCTTGCTCTATGGTTAATGTAACCTAGTTCAAAAACTGATAAATCCGCTCTAAATCCGTCAGGGAAATACTCGGATCTGTACAAAAACCGATAATAACATTAATCGTAATAAATAACAAATCCCCAACATTTTTCATTGATGGCTCTTTTGATTCTGTCAAAAACAGTTTATCAATCTAATTTCGAGTTTCTCATTAGAAGATCATAAACAATTGTATGAGATAATTGTTAAGCGGCGTTATTTTTAAATTTGACAGGTGGTACTTTGACATTGACGTTGTGTTGTTCTCTCTGTAGACTGGTAACACAGAATTTGTCAGTGTCATGTACTTGAACAATACGTGATTGTGATTTCCTAAAAATTGCAATTAAATATTCTTTATCATCTTCGTTGTGTTTGTTCTGCAACACCCATAACCACATTTATCACTCTCTACCAAAACGAACAAAAAAAAGTATCGTTATTGTGATTTGCGGTTGTCGGTTATTCATTATTTCAAAGCGTAACGTAATGTTTAAATGTTTTTAAACTATCATTATTCTTCGCAAGAAAAGTTATGATGATGGAAGATTTAGGTAGTCCTGTTGTTGTGCTTAATCTCGAAAAGAAACAAAGGGCAAGCGCAGAACTGCTTTGGAACGCGACAATAAGTACTCACCTTTGTATTTTTATTTTTAGTAAACCCATCAGTAACATAACTACACGTTCGTGTCGTCTATCTAAATGTATGAAATTGGTAAACCAAAGGATTAAAGGTTTAACTTTCTCTAATCAATGTATCTCTGGGGGCGGTAGTGAAGCCGCTAAGTAGTGTTTTTCACGGTTTCAACATGTTGTATTTTGTTGTTTAAAGCACCGAGATACTGATATAATGACAAAAAAAAATGTGTGGCCATGTTCGCACAATTCCAATAAACTTCAATACAAAAATATGTCCATCCGCTACATTTAAAAAAAAAGGCAAAAAATTTGATAATCAAAATAAAATCGATCAGGACGTCTGTTTGACACACCTGATCGCATCGTACGTTTCAGAATGACGTCGGAAAAGCAAAGTGGAACCATCAAAAAGCAGGACTCGCCTCATTAGCACGACAAACTATATCAATGACAAGGATAATAAAAATAGACCACTTTGTAAGACTATGTATATGAAAACTTTTTCTTTGAAAAAAGACCGCTTGCATCACATAGCTAAAACGGTATTTGATTCGTCATTCTCGAAGAAAATCGCGGTGGCGACCGACTTGAAGTCAGCAAGATCTGCTGCTAAAAAAGAAAGTCTACGTCAGTTTATACGGAAAACCATCTCTCCATATAATCTCTCCATTTTCTATTTTTATATAACTCAACAGGTACCAAAGGCACGAATACAGAATTTAGGTTTCCAAACATTGATGCTAACACCAATAAATTGATAAAATTCGTTTAACTCTAATTAAACCATAAACAAAAATTTTCAGTTATATTTGAATAAGAATCTGATAGTGAACTGCCACTTATACCATCCATGCGAAGTGAATGGCCTTCACCGTGTTACTCCAGGACTATTTCTGACAGTAGTTTACCTGAAGAATTTAAAGTAGAAGAACAAAAGTTAAATTACCAAAACACTTTATCTAAAATTAAGACAAATAGCAGACTGTATCTGGGAAAAGGCTTGTATCCCCAGTGAATAAATCTGATGTATTAGATTGTATAACTATTAAGATGGCCATGTAATTAAGGAAAAACAAAAACTACATTTATATTTTTAGTAAATAAATTCGAAAAAAATAGGCTTTATGTCACGTGACAGCAAATACCAATCCTTAAGTGTTACGTCACGCCGTACAAAACGCCAGTGTCAAATTGTCATTGCCAACGCTTCCTTCATGCGAATCCTTCTACTCTTCTATAATATTATTTGGTCTTTAGTGTACGTAAATACAACTGATCTTAGCGTTCCCAGTCATATTTTAAAGATAAATAATAAACAACCATCTGAGCAACCATGGAACCTGGATATGTCAAAGCAAACAGCAATAATTGACGCAGTTATGCTTGACAGGTTTTTCGGTTCAAACAGTGATTTTTGCTCTTCGGAATTCCGCAATGTGAAAACCAGCATAATATCATTATAAGCTTACTCATCAATAGTTCACTTTTGTCTATAAATTATAATACATTTGGTCAACCTGATGATCGAACCGGTAGGCGATAATTTTTTCAGATTTTGCAACATTTTGTGATATTGTTTCACTCAGTCATTAATTTAAAAACAAACATGAATTGTGATGATGACTCTAATAGTAGTGGTGTTTCAAATGATCCGTCTGTGTCGTCAAACAATTCCGGGAATTCAACAGTGGTATTGCAATCGGAATCGGATCTTTCTTCTTCGGCTGTGTTTGACGGTACCTATTATAAACTTCTACTAGACAAATGCACAGACAAGAACACAGTAGCAGTTTCTATGAAGTGTTCGGACCAGCAGAGTAAAGAAGTTAAGGGCTATGGCACAACGACATCTAACTTTTTGGGACACTTAAAACGGTAACATGGTGCTGACATAGAAAAGGAATGTTAAAAATATATGAAAGATAATAAGCAAAAGAAAAATAAACATAATACAGTTCTGACTTCAAGGCAATCTCCAAAAACACCTGTAACTCAAGAAACTTTTGATCGTAACTTAGTAAATTATTTCGTTAACTCAATGATTGCTTTTCGAGCCGTGGAAGACCCGTACTTCATCAAGATGATGAAGGATTTACATGTGATAAATAGTGGAATCAAGATACCCTGGCGACGTCTTCTCAGAAAAAAAGTAGCTAAACAATCATTCCATCAGATTTGCGAAATAAAACAAAACCTAGCTGCAGTGAAATATTTGTGCACCACCGCTGTCATATGGTCAGAGGAAAAAAGAAGTTTTTAAGATGTTACAGTGCACTGGATTGATAATAACTATAAGAGGCGTTCTGCAGCTCTAACTTGTCTCCGGTTTAAAGGGGCACACACCTTTGACCGCATAAAAGATTTGCTTCTAGAAATATATTCAGATTTTGATATTGACCCCATTGAAAAAGTATGCTCTGTTACTGACAATGGGTCAAATTTTGTGGAAGCGTTCAAGATTTTCGGAGTAAATACGAAATCTTTAATCGAATATGATGAAGATAATGAATCTTCAAGTCCAAGTAGCAGCGAGAACGAGTTAAGTGAAGAAGAACTCGAAGTGATTGAAAGAGAGTTCGGCATAAGACAGGAACACGAACATGATGATCTTCTGTTAGAAGAATATATAGTATACAACTATTCACAAAACAGTGGAATGGTGGAATAGTTACTATGACGTTTTGAAAAATATATTGAATATCAGAAATAGTTACTCTCAATTAGCTAGAGCACTTAGTATAAAAAATCCATTACGAGACTCTGAATTTCAATATATTGAGGAATACTGCCAATGCGCTGCTCCAGTTGCAACCGCTTTGGACATATTGCGAGGCGAAATTTCTGGAATTATTTGCGCTGATTTGATAATTTGAACTTTTTATCTAATATAACTCTTGACCATGTTGATTTGATTTTTTATTCACAAGTTCCAAGAATTTGCACAAAACTTTATTGCATAATACTATCCACACTACAAAATTGTCTTTAATTATTTTCATTGCAAAATGCGCTAAAACGTCACCTGTCAATAACAAAACCCTCTATAAGGACAGGTTAGTTGCAAAACCCGCTAAAGTGAATTTATTTTTGTCTATAAATTTTTATTTCAGTATTTTATTACATAAGGGGTCTAGGTTATGTATGCCTAACCTCTTACGATGATTCGAATAGTAAATTCAAGTTATTTGCTTTAGTCAAATATGTCGCAGCAGTTTTTTTAATTTATGGCAAAACAGTTAAAATCGTTTTAGTGGGATTTGCTTCTATACGCCTCGTTTATGGGAGAAGAAAACATGTTCAACAACAAGCCTATTTAAATTCTTTGATACAAGTTTTTGTATACTCATGGCTGACTTGTATGAATGATATTCTCACAATTATAATAATATAATTATATTGAGTAATGAGTTCATACAAAGCCATTTCGAAAAAAATAATCTATATTCAACTAATATCCATCTACTAAATGCCTAGAAAGCGGAATATTTACTTTACAATTGTGATATGAAAATTTGACTACGTTTATTTAAGACTTAATTGCAATAATAGATGTAACTAAAAACAGTTCTGCCGTCAATAGCAAAGTTACAGTAAGTCAGATTTTTGGCAAAACTGAGTTAGGTATATAGCCGTGATCACGATAACGAGATCTACATATTCATCTAACCAATTCGTTTGTACCTATCGTTTTTAAATCTAAATTTAACAATTATCATTTTGCAGTAAGTCGAGCATTTTCGTAACTTCACTAAGCATGATTACAGTGGGTGCACTTAGTGCAAAAGTTTTTATTCGGAGCCTCTCGGCCAAACTACAGTATGACATCTATACCATCAATACGTTGTCATTTATTATTATAAAAATTGGATATGTGCCGAGCAAATAAACACTAAGAAGTTACACTGTTTTGTTCCTTAGCAGTTTCCCAATATTTACTAAATTAGTAGTCTACTCTAAAAACGGTATGCTGGATCTGTCCAGCACTGGCCCGTGCATCAGACATATAGGTCTCTACAACAGTGCTGTCATCTGCGTGCCCCAAAATACCGGGTAAAAACAGGTCATTTATATGCAGCAGAAAATGTATTGCAGAGAGAACGGAACCAAGAGGGACGCCGGCATTGATAGCCAAATGGTCAGACAAGCTACCGTCAATGACAACTCGTATTGACCGGTCTCTTAGGAAGTCCGACATCCAGACTCACAAACCAGTGGGAAGACCATATGATGGAAGCTTGCTAATAAGACCCTCATGCCACACCCTATCAAAGACCTTCGAGATATCAAGAGAGACGGCAAGCACCTCACCATGCCTCTCGATGGCTTTACTCCATATGTAAGTGGCGTATGCTAGAAGATCTCCAGTAGACCGGTTCCGGCGAAACCCATATTGCCGGTCACTAAGGAGGTCATTTTCTTCTAGATACGCTCTTTTTTCATTTTTGGGAACAAATAATAATCACTTCGGGCTAAATCTGGGCTATAGGGAGGATGTTCCAAGATTTCGAAGCCCACTCTTTGAACAGCAGCCATGACTGCGCGAAACTCAATTTTCTCCATGTTGCAAATTTTCTTCCGGATTGACTTGTTAATTGATGTGTATAGCTCAGGTAATTATGACTTGTTTTTTTTTAAACTTAGTATTTATACTCTTAATGAGTGTCACAACTAGTGCAGGTAGTAAAAAGTGACCTTTCCCCCCTCCATGCCCCTCATTCCGCGAACTTTATGACCCACCCTCGTACATTGGAATAGATATTCAAGGACTAAACACTTAAGTCCTCGAATACCTACGTTTTGCGACAGTGCAGGTGGCGCGGGAGTGCGCGGGTATGCGCAGGTATATGAAGGTGCAAATATTACTTTTACTAATTATTATTACCTTTCTAGGTACAATACGTAAAAGGAAAATAATAGGAATATCGACTGCGGAAAGGCAAACAAAGAAAAATGACAGAAAAACTTTCCCTGTAAACCTACTTGTAAGAAGCTCTGTACCAAAAATATTAATATGGAACAACGCCAGATGATTAATTCAATTACCATAGCCTTAGACACAACAGGGAAAGGGATGTTTATCAAAAACAATGTCAGCGTCGCGAATGTCCAGTTTCGAAAGAATATTAATATAGAGCCAACAAGAAACCAGACCTTTGATTACTTTTTTACAATACATGGTCATGAACGTCCAGTGCAAGTATGCGAGTTATTTTTTATCCTATTTATACAATCCTAAAAATGAAACAAAAGTTTTTCGAGTTCTTCACACAAATGAAGATAATAACCTTAAAGAAAAGCGCGGACACTATGACAGGTCTTCGCTGTGAAAGGATAAAACCTTGATAACTTCACACATAATGACTTCTAACCCTGCAATATAGCATACGTTGCGGGGCATGTTCACGGCGGTAAATATAAATATTTTACCCAGCGATATCACTATCAGAATGACGCATGCCGATTTTCACAAAAAATACCCTGACTCTTCATGTTCTTACCAAGTTTACCGAAGATTAGTAAAGAGCCACAACATTTCCTTCGCTGTACTCGGCACTGAAGAATGTGAACTTTGTGCTGTGTACGACATTCATACTTGCGAATTTAATAAAGCTCCTAATACATCTTGTGCTACATGTAACAATCATGTTGAACATCGCCAACGTTATAGAGACAGTAGGAAAGCGTACAAATCGTACAAGAAAACTTAGAGGACCATAAAGATAATGACACCATTTATGTATGTGTAGATCTTTAAAAGGTGGTAATGCTGTCTTGCATGGACAGCTGCAAAGTAGCAATATTATAGGAATTAGTTGAGTCATAATAGATGCCTTTGTTTTTTTCTTAATTGCTTTGCAAATTCACCCACATTTTCAACAAATTTATGATTACCCAGAAACCATGCTGAAGTATTTGTCTACTGCGCCATTCCGGTCACCTGCTATAGATAAATGTTCGGTTAATATGGCCTACGGCTCACAAATCAGTTTCAAACTCAGATCTACCTTGAGGTCACTGAAGCCCTACGCGGCGTCTCGATCCAGTTCAGGTGAGGTCACCAATGACCTACGCGGCAGAGAACGTGCTAAGGGTAGCTACAGAAAATTGCTATGTCATATGGAGTTACAAGTTGGTGATACAGGAAACTGTGTTCCACTTGAAACTGTTTCGATATTGACTTGTTCATCAGTAATCCAATGCGTCAATGCATCAAGAAAGATTCAAAGTATAGCAGGAAGAATTAAATAACAATATACCAAATATTGAAATGTTGCATATGAAATGGCATCTATAGATGACCCAGATTGTAGAAATCACATTATCGGGTATATTGCCGGCAATGTAGTGAGATAAATGAGTTCGCGAATAAAATGTCAATTTTGTGTAGATAATATGCTAGCTAAAGATAAGCAGTGGATAATAAGATTATTAAATAAATGATTTATCGTAGTAATTATTTTTATGGTAAAAATAATGTTATTAATTTACATTTTGCGTGTTATTTTACCTTTTTCTTCTCAAACAGACGTTTGTTTGTGGCTTTGTTTGATTGACATCTATTATCTTTCTTAACTGATAGGTATTAAAATATAACACCGTTACCAGGAGTGTAGTTCGTACATCTTTTGAAATGGAAATTACGCCGGTGAGTACCCACCCACCTATCTATTTCTAACAAACTATACCTACGTGTCTACCGCTTAAAATATTGCATTGAACAATCTTCATTTAGTTATATTTCTGTTACAGAAAACAAAGAAAGCTATGAGCAAGGATAAGGTTGCCCTGCTTGCGGATCTGATACAATGCAACCCTATAATCACAACAAAAGTAATCAATGCTTCCACAAACAAGCTGAAAGAGGAATGTTGGGTTCTTTTACCAACACATACGAGTATAATTCAAAATGTGGTCAAATACCACGCCAGCGAGTGCAATTAAAATTAAAATGGGATAATTTGTAAAACGCTGCTCGTAAGAGAGCGGCGCATTTTAAGATAAACAATTTGAAGGTAATTTTTCATTATTAATAATTACTAGCTGTACAACCAGCAGCTTCGCCTATATTGTATCGATTTTTTCCATAGGAATAACTTATCTTCCTACACTAAAAGTAGCCTATGTTACACAGGAATAGCGTAGCTTGCTGAAAATGAATTAAAAAATAAATAAATCAGTTAAGTAATTCTTAATGTTTGCCCTACGTGGTAATCCAAAAATGTGTTCAGCCGATGAGATTGTGGGACATTCAATTATCCAAAAAAAATAATTTGTTGTAGAATGGTGGTGGAAAATCAGATTTCATTCCACCAGATGAAATCTTGGAAAGAATAACAAGTCTAATGGAATTCACATGTGCTGGGTTTGATATTCCATTTAGTGGTGATGGAGTAGATTTCGATGATGATATGGTAGTTGAGAAACATCATGATTTAGATGGCGCAAGTGTTAACATTCCCGATTAATTACTTTTGCCTCCAAGTACAAGTAGGTATCCCTTGTATTCCTTGATCATTTTTTCTTTTTTCGTGTTTAAATACAGATATAAATATGATTGAGGCTACAGGGCAAAAATATGATTTAACAGAAGTATATACACGATTAAAATATAATTACCATAAAAAATTAAACTGCGTTATCAGTATCGACTACTGATACTATAGACCTAGGTTTAAGCGCAAAAAAAAACATGAACTAATTTATCCTTAAAAAACTTAAAAAATGGTCTATCTCAAATATTTACTACGACTTTACTATCTTATTGAATACGTAACTTACACATAGGTATGTATCGGTGCGCAATGACCCAATCCTGGCGCGTGCAAACATAAAACCCCCGCCGCCGCGCCCTTCCCCGCTGCGCCCCTCCCCCGCTGCTCCCTTCCCCCGCACTAGGGGTGTCCGTTTTGGAAAAACATCGATGTTTTTCTCGATTCGATAAATCAGAACTGTACATCGATGTCTTTCGATGTATCAGGTGTAAACAGCGATATTTTGTATGCATCGAGTACTTTTTTAGGGTTCCATACCCAAAGGGTATAACTACTTGTCAAGCCACGGTAGTAATTGCCAGTCAACATCCCTCATCAGTCCTGGTAGCAATTGCTACCATATTCAAATTACCGTGTGGCTTTAAATTACGATTTATTTTTGAGTTTTTATTTATCGTGAATAGGAAAGCGCTTGACCGCCATCACGCCTGATGGTAAGTGACGATGCGATCTAGGATGTAACGCGCTTGCCTAGAAGAAACCTATTCACTAGTGACTTGAAGATCCTAAATTGTATTTATCAGGCAAAGAGTTCCGCTCTTTAGCGGTACGTATTACAAAATTGGAACCAAAAATCTTAGTGCGACTCTTTGGTATATCAAACAAATAAAGCCAATTCGTAAGTCTGGTTGTCCGATGAAAAAATGGGGACGGCGGAACAAGGCTGTGCAATTCTGCTGCGCACCCTCGGAAATGTATCCTATAAAAAACGGATAGGCTAGCTAACTTCCGTCAATGTTCAAGGCCCTTCAGCTTATTATTAAAAAGTTCGTTATTGCCGATGAGTTTCTTCGCCTTCGACTCCAGCGTCTGGAGTTGATATTGGACGGAACCGTCCTAAAGATACACAGATCTTAATATTCTGTGGTGGATTCTGTATTAATCAGCTTTATGGTAGTATTTTTTGATTGGTCCTGGCTTAATTATTAAGCGAGAAATAGGCATTTTTATCTAAGAATCCGACATCGTTTTCATAATTCGCACTGTACTGGGACTGTTGAGAGGGGTAAGGCGCGGTAACGGACTGACAAGTGGAAAAATGGAACCCTATTACTAAGATTTCGCTGTCCGATTGTCACCAGCCTGTATCTCATGCCAGTCCACTATTGAATCATCAACTTTTCTTTTTTAATTAAACAAATAGGGAAAAAAATATTAGGCAGAATTTTAGTGGTTAAACTTGAGTTTTTATGAAATTCATTGGTAAGATAAAAAATACGTGTGTAAACAACAACTACGCCTCCAAGCCCTCAGATGGGATTTGAATTTATATCTTATAGAAATATTGCATTGTGAATGCAAAAAATTAAATTAAAAACATAATTATAGCTGGTTCCATCTTAATCGATTGTTAAATATTTGTAAAAAATATTCCTTTCGATGTTGAAGGTAGTTAGCATTCAACATTGGTGGAACGATACTAGCTCAGAGTAGAAGTTGACATACATTTGTAAAATTCGACACGTTTGCCAGCGTCTCGGTAGCTCAGCGGTCAGAGCAGTCACCCGGATAGCGAAAGGTCGTGGGTTCGTATCCCATCTGAGGGCTCAGAGGCGTAGTTGTTTTTTACACACGTATTTTATATCTTATAGAAATATTGCATTGTGAATGCAAAAAACATCGATACATCGAGTATATCGAAAGCATTTCAAAACATTGGATCGATTCGATGCATCGCATTGTAAACATCGATGTTTTCAATGCATCGATGTATATCGAATATCCCTAACCCGCACCACTCTGCACGTGTATAATCCCGGCATTTTGAAATCACGTGACATGCGCAGTAGTAAATAATGTACCTAAACTTGCTACTGCGCATGTCACGTGATTTGATGACGTAAATGCCGGGAACATAACCATTTCTTTGACCTTGACCTAATTACTTAGTTACCACTCGTCAGTCGGCCTGTGCGCATACGCTTTTGTGATCGATCAGTTACACTCGTTAAGTACATAATAAAATCATGGCTTATCAGTTTACATCTCGTGAATATGTCATGATGGTTCGTGCTTATTTTTTGAGCGGTGAAAACGTGTCGGCGGCTTTACGGATGTACCGAGAGCTGTACCCGAATGCTCGACAGCCAAACTACAGTACAGTGTTAAGTGCTTATCAACGGCTCCTAGACCATGGCTCATTTTACGTGCCATCGCACGCGCAAGGAAGAGGGAGACCACCGATCTCTCAGAACTTGTATGACGACGTGGTGACGTACTTTGAGGAAGATCCACGAAGAAGCACCCATGATGCTGCTCGACGATTTGGTATTAATCAATATTCGGCTTGGAAGATAATAAACTCGGCTGGTATGCATCCGTACCATTATCGTAAAGTTCAAGAACTTACGACCGTTGACCGAGAGCCGAGGATTACTTTTTGTCGTTGGGTAATAAGTAATCCAAACGCCAACGTGCTTTTCTCCGACGAGTGCCTTTTCACCAGAATAGGATTGTTTAACCATCATAATGAACATTGGTGGTCATACAGGAATCCTATGCTCACGCGAGAGCATTCGTTTCAACATAGGTTTAGTGTAAACGTTTGGGCCGGCATATTGAACGATGAAATCATCGGTCCATATTTTATTGAGAGCCGACTCACGGGCGAAACCTATTTAAATCTACTCCACACGATGGTTTCGACTATGTTGGATGACATTCCACTGGCGAACTTGAGAGGGTTGTGGTTTCAACAAGACGGTGCACCTCCACATTACCATCGTGCTGTGAGAGAGTACCTCACCGAAGAGTTCGGTGACCGATGGATCGGCCGCGGCGGCCCGGTGCCGTGGCCCGCGCGCTCACCAGACCTTACACCTTTAGACTTTTTCCTATGGAGTGAAATAAAGCGTAGAGTGTATGTAAGTGAACCTGACACTATTGAAGTGCTAAAACAGCGAATAATAGACGCTTTTAATGAAGTGAAAATGCAAAGAAACGTATTAATTTCTTTAAAAGGAAATTTGTTAAAACGGGCTAGTGTGTGTGTTGAAAATGGAGGAGGACACTTTGAACAATTAATGAAATATTTGTAAGACAGTGACTTTAATGTGAACAGGTAATGTACATAACAATAATCTTTTTACATATGCTAATTCTAACTATGTTAATACGCCAAAATTACTCGTGAATAATTTAATGACCTATTTGCATTTTGGTTAAAAAAAATTTGTATGTTATTTTGTTAACTTAATACCTATCTAAACGTAATTTTGTCGGTTCTACGCCCAATAAAGTATGAAAGATAAGTTTGATTTATTAATTGAGTATTTACCTATCGGTGCTTTTTGGTTCTTGAGCGGGAGTGGGGCGGCTTGCTAGCATATATTCTACCTTATTGCCATGTACAGTAAGTTCATTTTCACTTGAGATGGTGTGATACGTTTTCATTGACGGAAGTTCATTGAATACAATGTATTGTGTCTGTAAATTTGGCGATATTTTCCGCAATTTTAAAAACTGAATAACTTTACTATTATTACTAAAAAAAAAAAATTCTTCGCATATTTATAATATTGATGCTTTCTTAAATTTGGCATTCCATTTTTTATGGTAATTAAAATTTATAGGTGTATATAGATATACTAGGTGTATATGAGTAAAATATATTTTATAGTGCGCCCGGAACTAGTTGGCCGCGCCTTAGGTATGTGAGCGGTGGGACGGAGAGGCCGGGGCGCTTGCTGTTATTACTCAGTTCGGCGCCGTACTTCGCAACGGCAACCCGCTTACCACTTGTACATTTAGGGAAAAGTAACCTTTTCGGTTTCTGAATTCTTCCCCAATCTGAGAACCTGTAAAGAAAACTAGTAAAGTAAAGAACTAGTGAAATTGTTCGTATGTTACTTTATTTCTACTACTACTTTGCTTCATGGATGATTACAGGGTGATGTATTCTGATGTGCGTACCATCAAGTACACCAAGAACACCTGGGAACCGAGCTATATTGTAAAACTTTTGTTCTGTGCGGTCGTGCGGTTATGTAACACATATGCCAGAAACGTAATATCCCAACGAATCTCAGTTAACCACGGATCAGGCAAATAAATCAAGATTAATCACGATCTGCCGTTGGATCGTAGAACTGGTCAACGGCAGATTTAAGAGAGATTTTCGGCTACTGCGAAACGTGTGCAACAATAGAGCCCTGAAGGCTAATCGCGCTATTTTTCAATGTGAACGGACCGCTAAGGTTCTATTATAAACTAATTCTAATTGCGCAAATTTTTACTCGACAGTTGAAACACAAACGAAGTTGGATCATAGACGCATTAGAAACAAAAGAGATGTCACCTAGGCCGCGTTCCGAATCACGCTAACAGCGCTATTAGTGCGCTAACGCCCGTTCCAATTCATGCTTATAATGCTCATGTGAGCTCAAGTGACGTCAGAAATGACGTCATCGCTTGTGCAAACGACGCTCACGCTACGGCGCGAAAACATCGTGAGAAGCGTTGGCTGTAATGTCAAAGTGCTGTCAATAGTTGCGTATGCAATCTCAGAAACAAAAAATAAATAATCTTTAGAATACTAGGGCTGAATTTTGATATGTACATGTATTTGAAGAAGATAATGAAATTAAAAGTGCTTCCTGATGATGTGGCGAGAGCCAAAAATGATAAAAACAAGTTTTTTGTTGTTTTATGTACAAAAAAATAAATGTTTTTGTCATTATATATTTTATAAACATTTCTATTTATATAAATTCTACGTACTTAAAACTAACCGAATTCGTCATGATTTTAGATAGTCAGTATCTAGCAAGTCTCGTAAATGAAGAGTTAGAACGAAGAAGCGTTCAGTTTGTAGAACAAGACGTTCAACAAGAAGCAACTGTTAGCAATGACACGGATTGTTCTCAACTTCTCCTAAGAGTTGACTTAGTTTGTAAAATTATAATCCAAAGAAAAACCCGAAAAGGATTGTGAGATGTGCCATTATATAATTATTAAAAATAATATGTTAGATTATGTTAGTGATAAATAAACTTCTCCAAAGAGTTGTCTTTCCACGTAATTCTTTAGGCGCGGTTTCAGTATCAACTTCCCTCTTTGTCGTGTACATGTGTGATAATAACATAATTTATATGTCAGTGTCTTCATCGCTTTCAAGAATTAAAGCAAATGCTTGATATAAAATTTTTTTGCTCATTTTCGTTAAATCACTTAAGTGTCATGAACCCGCTCCCAACTGGTAAGAGTGGTCCGAGTCAATAATACCGTAAGCGCGCTCATAGCGTGCTAATGATTTGGACCAGGCGCAAAATGACGTCAGCGGTCTAAGCGCTGTTAGCGTAATTCGGAACGCGGCCTTAGTATTGTAAGTATTACGTAGTACTTTAGTTCGGAAACACTACAGAGATTATAATGACTGCCCGCAGCAAATAATTGTCAATATGGAATTCTTTGTCCCTTTCATATATACAAGGGCGGGTCAAAAAGTTCGCGGAAAGAGGGGCAGTGAGGGGGGAAAGGTGACTTTTTACTACCTGCACTAGTTGTGACACTCATTAAGAGTAGAAATACTAAGTTTCAAAAAAAAATAGGTCATAATTACCTTACACATCAATCAACAAGTCAATCCGAAAGAAAATTTACAACATGGAGAAAATTGAGTTTCGCGCAGTCATCAAGTTCCTTACTAAACAAGGAAAACCTCCCCAGACTATTTTGGAAGAGATGTCTTCTGTTTACGGGGACTCTTGCCCTGGTTTACAAGTGGCACAACCTGTTTAAGCAAGGCAGGTATTCGATTGAAGATGATCCAGGCCAAAAACTCATGGCTACTGTTTTCTGGGATTCAGAGGGAATCCTCCTTATTGATTATAAAGAAAAGGGTGTCTCTATCACTGGAGAGTACCACGCTGCACTATTAGAACGTCTGCGAGATGCTGTGAGAAAAAAAGACGGGGAAAATTGACTAAAAGTGTGCTCCTTTTGCACGACAATGCACCCGTGCACAAAGAGAAATCATTTTTTTTCGAAGGTAAATTAATTGATAGGTCTAATAAATGTATTACAGTTAAGGGGGAATACATTGAGAAGGACAAATAATTTTGTGTTATATTTTTTACTTATTACCCTCCATTCCGCGAACTTTTTGACCCACCCTCGTATATGAAAGGGACAGGGATGGTTGTCAATGTTTTTCATTCTCGCTTGTATTCGAACAGTTTTTTTAAATGACAGCGCGTGCTTGTCTCTGAATTTAAGTTTTATTCCTTTTGGTATATCTTCTCTATGATTTGGTATCCAAAAGAAAACTTTTCATAAGTTTTCATAAGTTCATAAGTTTTTTAGTGCTTCTTAATCATAGTTTTTAATTAAACCGGAATCTTGTTGTGTTAGAAGCTTGGCGAAACAGTTGTGTTGCCTTTGGTAAGTTTTTGTAACTTTTATTTGACATTACGTAATTGTTGAATTTATATTTGAATAAGTGATTTGAATACACTTACAGAAAATGGAAGAATGTCGTAAAACAACTTCGGTACGACAGCTGGAGTTGATGATAGAAATTTTAGAGGAACATCGTAATTTTGCTCTGGGAACAGTAACGTCAAAAGGAGCTCGTTGTGTCGCTGAGCGACTCTGGAATGAGTGCGCGGAAATTTTAAACGCCGAGGGGCCAACAAGAACTGGCAAACAATGGTCCAGGGTTTGTACTTATTCTTATAACTCAATAAATCACATTAACTTAATATCCATGGATAAACTTGTTGTGTATCTCATGAAGTTGTGTTTAAACTTTTTGTTATATAAAGATTATTGATAATGGTACATTCAAGAAAACATTCAATTACTCAGTTATAGATGGATATATTACATTTAACCTTTCATTGTCAGCTAGTACTATTCTATAATTGAGAGTGATTAGTAACAACATTTATTTTGTTTAATTCTTATCTTTTCAGGTGTGGAATGATCACAAATGTAAGGTACGCTCGAAGTTGGTGGCAATAAATGCCAATCAAAATGCTACTGGTGGTAGGCCTAGTAGTGCACCTATGTTAATTCTTCTCGAGGAAAGGGTATCTAACATTATAGGTAGAAATGTTGGGCCCATGCCTAATGTTAGACAAGACCAATTTTCTAGTAATATTGTAAGTACAATTGTTTTTAGTTCCTACCTAGTGCACAGATTTATTAATATTTAAAGCTAATATTATCAATGTTGTTCTCATTGTTTTATGTTTTATTTATCTTTATCCTCTCTTTATTTAAGGTGGTGTTGTAAACCTGTGTGAACCTATCATTGAGCAACAGGCTGGCAGAGATGATGCTACAAATGAAGTCATTATTACTAAGGGTAAGTACCCTTAGTAATAGTGTAAGAAAAAGAAATTAATGTTAAAATAATATTAAAGTACATATATTGCTTCATGCTCTTTTAAATACTTTTTTCATTATAGTTTGCAAATAAATTATGGAATAGAAGAGCGTGAATATCTACAATCTCCGACACCCAGTAATTCTGGACATACAACCCCAACCCACAGCCTCCAAGACGTCGCAATTCAGGTTAAGATCTTGTTCTTTATGTTGTTTAGTTGTTCTTTTTCTCTTCATAATATTTTGCTCCATTTAAAAAGAAAGTTTCTTTTCAGTTCAAGCTAGACGGTTAGTTAGACAACAGGCAAGAACAAAGCGTGCCTCACGCCGCACAGTGGGGCAAAATCCCAAAAAGCTGGCCAAAAATCAAATTTTTCAGTTGTATGTATTCGTCTATATAAGTTCAGATCTGGTTTACGGGTAGTCTTAGCATGAAATTCCGGACCGGGCAGGTATATATCTGCTCTAGGGTCGCCTCGACATCAGTCGACATTCAGCCGTTGTTCGGTACGCACTAAACAAGTGAAAGCGTCAAAAAATTCTTGCTTCTTTCAAAGTGCTATGAAACGGACGAAACTATCGCAATTTGAATTCTGCAAAAATGGAATCACTTTCTAAAGGTATGCAGAATAAATAGTTATGCACAGTTACTGCTCATTGTATGTCAGAAATATTAAAATTTTGCTCCTAAATGAAACATAAAAAATTTAACTTTTTTTTGCTAAAATGGATTTACTAATGGAGTTTTAAAAATGTCTTCGCGAGTCTTGGCATCGTTTTGGACTTTTGACATCCAAGATTTACATACAAAAAGTTTTATATTTCGCGTCAACAACTGCCAGTTATACGATGCTGAAGAAACCCTTGTAATTATAAAATTCACTTCCACTGTTGATCGGTGACTGCAGTAAAATATGTTTGCCATCGATTGCTCCTAAGCAATGTGGAAAGTTCCACAAAGTATAATAGTCATTTGCTACAACCAGCCATTGCTCCGGTGTTTCTGGCATCTGAAATAATGATTTATATTTATTTTCAGCTACGTGTACGTGAAGGTGCTTTTGAACAACCGACTGATGATTGCCCTCCGCCTGCCAATAAAAGCGACAATGATTGCCCTCCGCCTTCAAAAAAAAGAAGTAAGCAGTCGCCCCAATCCTGGAAGAAATAATGGCATCTACTTTCAATATTTTAAAAAAGAAAACCGAGCAAACGGAGTCAACTTCGCACAAACTTGACGAATGTAAAGCCTATGGTATTTTTTTGGCAAATAAATTAAGATCTTATTCAAAGACCACAAAAATACATGTGCAACATAATATATCAAATATATTGTTTGGTGCTGATCGCGGAGAGTATGACTATGTTGGCATGAATATCTACAATTCTTCACAAGGATACTCTACACGACCAACAACTTCAAGAGCCTCATCGATGTCACAGCAAAGCCCTGAACCACCTGCATCAAATACGTCCGATCAAAATGACTATGACTATAGGTCACCAGTTATGAGTGAACAATTTCTATCAGAATTTGGTAATTTAATTCATTAAATAATTTGATATGTTATGACTACTTTTTCTGAATTAATTAAAACAGTACACACCTTTACATATTCTTTTAATGCTCCAATAAAGGCTTCGCTGACCTCTTTTACTATAAATCCTATTCGTTGCTTTGATATCTTGAAAAGATATTGCATACTTGTATAGGAATCTCCTGTAGCATAAAAACGGAGCGTTAGTGCTAATCGTTCCGTGACACTGATTGCTTTTCTATAATTTGTATCTTTTTTATGTACTTTTGGTCCTATTTAATTGAAGAGTTCTTCTAAATCAATCGGAGACATACATACAAAGTTTTTATACTGTCCAGTAAACATTTGGTTTCTTAAAATTACTATCAATGATAAACCACCAGATACACCTCTGTTTTTAAATAAGTTTGATGTCCAGAAACGTTTTTTCTACTTCTTAATTTGGATGAAACAATAATTAAGTAGAATCAAAAATACCAACGCGTCCTCGCTATCGGCCATCTTGAGTGAACTGGCGGCGAAAGCGGAGCACAGAGTTTTGACGAGCATGTTACGCCAATTTTAGAACACAGCGTAACACGCGCCACTGGGTCACATCCACGTAACAATAGTAACGTTAGTCAGTACCCACCTTAGGAATGGACGACAAGACTTTACGTCCCGATAGCCGTCAACAAGACCCCTTTATTCCGGTTCGAAAGGTTTGGGATATGTTCATAGCTCAATGTAAAATGAACTACTCCCCGGGAAACAATGTCACTGTTGATGAACAATTATTAGGATTCCGAGGTAGATACCCCTTCCGGATGTACATACCTAACAAACCGAATAAATACGGTATAAAAATCCCCATGATATGCGATAGTGGAACCAACAATATGGTTAATGCTATGCCATATATTGGAAAAGCTACAAACACAAATGGTTTGCCGCAAGAAGAATATTACCTGAAGGAGCTATCGCGACCAATTCGTTGCGTCCGTTCCTGCTGCAAAGTCATTGCTTCTTGAACCATACAAGTTGACAATTGTGGGCACGATAAGATCAAATAAACGAGAAATTCCTGAAGAAATGAAAAACGCCAGATCTCGACACACCTGTCGTACATTGGAAGAAATTGTGACACAGAAAAACGACTCCCATGACTTGTGGAGCGATCATTACAGACTGGTCAATGAAAAAAACAGTTTGTCAATGGTCCAAAGCGGAAGTGAATCCACCATGCCTCTTGAATTATATCCTTTTTTAAAATATCCTTTAGTTGATTTGAAGGAAGATCCTTTGGAGCTATGGAACCGTGTTTTTAGATATTCCTATCCCATGCTGAAAAAGATCGCTGTTAAACATCTGACTTGCGCAGCAACATAAACATCAACGTCGGAGAGACTATTTTCGAAAGCTGGTCAAACTCTGTACCAACAAAGAAACCGCCTAAAGGGAAAATTGCTCGCGAAGTTGCTCATACTGCAGAGCATCGATAAAAAACTATGGGACCTTCAGTAACTTTTTTTTTATCCATTCATTGTTTCACTTCAATTTAAATATTCTTTAATTTTTTAATCGTATTATTTAATAAAATGTGATAAAAAATATGATGTCTATTTTTCTTACAATATTTTTTGCATATAACTTACAGGATCACGGTTTCCTAACTATATTATAAAATATCGATATTTTGTACCCAATAATATCAAACTATCGATATTGAGCTGTCGATATCGATATCGTACTCAATATCGATACATTAGTAATATCGCTCATCCCTAGTACATCTATGTTCGGATTTGATGGACATTTAACCCTAACCTCATACAAGCCGAAGCCGTCGAAGATGGTGTACACGTTGTCTTCGTGCGACGAAGGTGCCTCTATAAATCTAGAACTGGTAAACCTGAAGTTATTATGTTTTATAATCAGACCAAAGGAGGAGTCGACACGTTTGACCAGATGTATTCTTTGATGTCCTGTTCGAGAAAAACTAACAGATGGCCAATGGCTGTTTTATGGCATGTTGAACATTGCTTTTGCCAACTATATAATAACGTATATAATATATAACGTATATAACGTATATGTTATATTATTATTATTATTATTAAACCAAAGAGAGTAGATGCAAAAGCTAAATACTGAACTGTCTATACCGTGGTTAAAGTCTAGATTGGAAATCGCTAAGTTGACAAGACGTTTGTGAGAGAATATTGAAAACATTCTGCCACAAACCACTAAAGAGGTACCTGTATAAGCTGATAAGGAACCTCCAGCTCAAATTCGGCGCTACTGCACCCTATGCACATCAAAAAAGAAAAGAATGTCCAAGATGACTTGTACCAAATGTAAAAAGACTGTGTGTGATGAACATAAAAAAGATGTTTGCAACAACTGTATACAAATTATTATTTATTTAGTATTTTGAGACTTACAACGAATAGTATATTCGGCAGTATACCGAATACCGAATATTCGGCGGGATTATAGCGCCAAGAACTAGTACAGACGTGATTGTTTCGCGCTCCTTTGTTTTGTTCTAATGTACTCATCGCCCGCTGTTGCTCTGCGCGGTATATTGTTAACGCACTGCATGTTTTGACAACACAAGCGACGATAGCGCGAGTTCGTCCCCTACTTTAGCCAAGAGGATGAGAACTGAAGAGCAAAGTCTAAATCAGACGATTCACTCAACTTTTATGGATTGCTTCGAAGAGCTGATAGCTGAAAAAAGCACAGCTTCTGGAAACACATTAACAGAAAAAAATGCAGTTTCAACAGAAATGGATCTTTTCTTAAAAATTAGTAATATATTACGTCATGACAACCCGTATACATGGTGGCAAGCAAGGAAATTTGAATTTCCGTGTTTGATAAAGATTGCAGCAAAATATTTGTCGGCGCCAGGAAGTAGTGTTTATTCAGAGCGCCTTTTCTCTGAAGCTGGGATAGTCAACGAGAAAAAAAGAATTAAACTACTTCCTAAAAAAGCAGAAAAGTTAGTGTTTCTGTACCATAACCTTCCCCATCTCTGATTATCAAAATTATTCAAATGCATGGAAAAATTCTTAACTTGTTTAATACAGAAAAAATGATTAAATTATGTACCTGTTTTATGTACCAATGACTGCTTAATAAATGATTATAAAAGAAATGAGAACATTACCCTTCTAAATTTTGATTACCACAATAATTCAAATACATAGAATCCTCCATTTTTCCAATTCAGAAGATGATTATGTACCTGTGTTATGTACCAAAGATTACTTAAATGATTATAACAGAAATGATAATATGAATATATACGTAATCAATCGATTTTAATTTTTCATTTTACCAATTATTTCTCTATGACCAAATATATTATTTAAGTATTCGGTATTCGGCCGAATAATATGTAGATATTTGGTATTCGGCCGAATATAATAAAAGCAGCCAAATAGGCCGAATACCGAATAGTAACCGAATATTCGTTTGAAGTGTGTGTATTCTATTATTATTATTCAGTATTCTATTATTCAGTATTAAACAGGCACTCGTGAAGTATAGTTGTGTTTAATTTCACTTCCCTGCATGGCGACCCTGCCATGTACGGTTCGCGTACAAGACTATCTCATGTTTCGGCCAGTGCATACTCATCATGGAACTAATAGTTATTGATCGAGACTTTATTGAGCTGGTGGTGTGTTTCAAGCAAATAATACATTTCAAAAATGGGTTCCAAATCATCTAAACAAGAAGAGATCATCATAGCGCAGAACGGAGCTGGTAACTCGACCTCAGCAACGCAAGATTTTGCAAATCATATAAGTACCACGAACATACTTTTGGTGGTGATCATTACATTAATTGCTCTAGGAGGAGTCTACGGATTTTATAAAGTTTATAAAAAAACCCATAAAAAGTGGATACGTAGAGAGATAACGCTTGGCGCGTTGCGGAGTTCTCTTCGTCGGCGGCGAAACGATCCAGACCCTATCATGGCAGCAACTTCAAAATTAGGTGAAGTGTAGTGAAAAATAAATGTGCGGTTTAAGGTGAAAGTGGCGAGTAAAGTGACGTGCATTGTTTTATTCCTACGTGTATCGTCAGGACTTGTTTACGTGCATTTGCTTAATATGTTTAAAACTATATTATAGGGACTTTAAGAAAATACTTATAAAAAAATATATATATGTATAATCATTTTATTCGTAAAACAATAATCAACCTGCAATATTTAATCGCAATATGTAATGTGTTAATCTATTTTTAGAAGACATTCCTATGTCCATATATGAACGGTGTCCCCTACTATGTGTTCTGCGAGTTAAGAAACTGGGTATGTATTATATATGTAACTATATAATTTGGAAGTAGCATGATTAATGAATTGATACAGTGTCTGAATGATATAAAAGATGTAAGAAAATATTTAGTTGAGAAAGGAAAATCACGTTTTTTCGGAAATTGCATACAAAATAAATTATCCGAAGCAAAAATTATTTTTAGTAAAAGTTCTGACATTGTTCAATTGCTATCTGATAAGAAAGAAATAAAAGCAGATGAATTAAAAACAATAAATTCTGTTTGGGATAATATAAAAGGTGTTTATAACAATATTTTAGAATTGTGTAAATCGCCCATTGAAAGCAGTGATTCTGAGTATAGTGAACCTATTGACGAAATAAGAACAACCATGGAGTTCGATATTAAAACGGCGTGTAGTTTAATCTCTGTGATGGATAACAATGAAAGTAATATAAAAAGAATGATCGATTCTATTGAAATGTATTCGGAAATGCTATCTGACTCTGGAAAAAAAATGTTAATTAAATTTGTTTTGAAAAGTAGGCTTTCAGAGAATGCTAAATTACGATTATCTTCGGATTATGAATCTACAAGTGACCTTGTCAAAGATTTAAAAAAACATTTGCTCACAAAAAAGTCATTTACAGCTATTCAATCTCGATTACAAAATATTACGCAGGGCTGGCGAACAATTGATCAGTACGGTAAAGAAGTAGAAAAACTTTTTTCCGATATGACTATTTCCCAAGCAGATGGTAACAGTGACAATTTTTCTATTTTAAAACCTTTAAATGAAAAGTTTGCTATTAAACGCTTTTCAGAGGGTTTGCGAGATTCCCGGTTGAGTACAATCATTGCTGCTCGCAACTATGAGAACCTTAACGAGGCTATACAAGCAGCAGAGGATGAGGAGTTGACAACTGCTTCAACATCAAAAGGTGAAGGCGTGATGCATTTTTCACGTCGAGGGACAGGAGGTAAGTTTTATCAACATAATTATAATCAAAGACAATTCGGTAACCGTTTCCGAGGACAACGAGGGTATCATCACCAACGGTCCAGCAATGATCATAACAACCCGGAGAGAGGTAATTATTTTAATAGTTCTTTTAGACGCGGTTTTCATTTTTCAAACCGAGGTCGTGGCCTGCGATTTTCACGAAATAATCGTTCGAGTTATTGTAATACCAATGATAGGGGTAATGGTAATCAACGTGTTTATTTTACGGAAAAAGTGACAACACAAAACAGTCAAAACGAATCTCGACCATTAGTGTCAAATTCTGATGAGCTAAACTTTTTTCGTTCCTAATCAATTTATTTTGAGTTTAAATGGAAAAACTAGATTTATATCATTATACGTCGGAAAGAAAAAGTATTTCTGGTTGATAGATACTGGTGCATCATTGTCTGTAATTAGAAAAGAAGCTATTCCAATAAACACGCCCATATTTAGAGACGACACAGTCATAAACGGTATTGCAGGTCAAATTCAATCGGCGGGATTTGTTTCGCTACAATTGACTCATCATGCAGAACCTACTAGAATTGATTTCGCTAGCAACTTATATGTTTTTGATAACGTGCCATTAAAGGCAGATGGAATTTTAGGTTTAGATTTTCTGTGCAAGTATGCATCAAATATCAACTTGGCTACAAATATTATTACGTTTTACTTACATGGAATGGAATGTTCTCTACCGATGTGTGACTCAATTGATTATTCGAATGAAGTTTTAATTTTACCAGCGCGAAGTGAATCAATACATTATTTATTTTTAGATTCAGATTTTAAAGGCGATGGCGTTATTTGTTCAAAACAATTAACTGAAAATGTATTTATGGCGGGAAATATAGTAAAAATTCACAATAACAGAGTGCCAGTAAAAATTTTAAATACTAGTGAACAAGATATTACTTTATCAATGTTTCAACCACAATTACATTCCCTCGATCAATACGATATTTGCAAATTCGATAATTGTTACAAAAATGCGGAAAGAGCTAAAGTTTTAATAGATACATTAAATTTAGATCATCTCAATTCAGAAGAAAAACAATATATTACGAATATATGTTCTAAATATGCAGATGTATTCTTTTTGCCAGGTGATAAACTTAGTACTACAAATATTTATGAACAGTCAATCACACTTAAACCCAATAACAGTCCAGTTTATGTCAAACAATATAGATTACAACATTCTTTAAAACAGGAAGTTAACAATCAAATTCAAAAAATGTTAGATAACGATATAATAGAAGAAGCCAAAAGTGAGTGGTCAAGCCCAATATTATTAGTACCAAAGAAATCAACTGATAATCAAAATAATAAATGGCGTTTAGTAGTAGATTACAGAAAACTAAATAATTGCATAATCGATGATAAATTTCCTTTACCGAATATTACGGACATTTTAGATTCTCTATCTGGTTCTATTTACTTTTCACATTTAGACTTAAATCAAAGCTATTATCAAATTTCATTAAATGAGGACAGTAGAAAGTATACAGCGTTGACAACAAGTACAGGACAGGGAATACCAAATGAAGAGATTACCGATGGGATTAAAGACAAGCCCTAGTTCTTTTAGTCGTGCGATGTCGGTAGCTATGTCTGGTTTAGCATTTGAAAAGTGTTTTATCTATTTAGATGATTTAATTGTGTTTGGAAGAAATATGACCCTACATAATAAAAATTTGATAGATGTACTAGAAAGATTAAGAAAAGTTAATCTTAAATTAAATCCAGAAAAATGTCATTTTCTAAAGAAGGAGTTGTTGTATTTAGGTCACATAGTATCTTCAGAAGGAGTTTTACCCGATCCATCTAAAATTCAAGTTCTTCAGAATTATCCTGAACCAACTAATACAGATGAAGTAAAACGATTTATAGCTTTTTGCAATTACTATAGGAAATTTATAAAAGACTTTGCGGAAATTACAAATTGTTTAAATAAATTAACAAGAAAAAATGAACAGTTCTTGTGGACTGAAGAATGTAGAACATCTTTTAATAAATTAAAACAAGCACTTACAACCCCACCAATATTACAGTTTCCAGATTTTTCAGAAAATAATGAATTTGTCATACAGACTGATGCTTCAGGCACAGCTGTTGGTGCAGTTTTATCTAACAAAGATATGAGACCAATAGCATATGC
Organism: Calamotropha paludella; assembly: GCA_927399485.1. Taxonomy (NCBI): domain Eukaryota; kingdom Metazoa; phylum Arthropoda; class Insecta; order Lepidoptera; family Crambidae; genus Calamotropha; species Calamotropha paludella. The sequence goes on from OV656822.1 coordinate 6,114,391, forward strand.
TAGTAGACCACTTAATAAAGCCGAAAGAAATTATCCTACTATTCAGAAAGAATTGGTAGCTATCGTATGGTCAATCAAATATTTCAGGCCTTACGTCTATGGTCGTAAATTTACAATAATGACTGACCATAAACCATTAATTTATTTATTTTCACTTAAAGATCCGTCAAGTAGACTTTTGAAATTTAGATTAGCCTTAGAAGAATATGATTTTAAACTCTTATATATACCAGGGAAAACTAACTTTGAAAGAGATGAATAAAGAAATAATCACGGTTATGACAAGAAATCAAAAGAGAAATTTGGATAGACAATTACAATCACCTTGTATTTCTGATAAACCCATAAGCCCAAGGCCTGATCAACCAAGGGTAGTGGAGTTATTAAAAATGCCTAGTGATTTCGTTGAGTTAAGTTTTGTTGACAACGACAAGTTAGAGAAGTTAAAACGAAGTAATGATATATGTGTAGAAAAAGAGTGCTTTATATTAAATAAAAGAAAGACTATAGTGTACATAAACCTCAACTTTAGGGCACAATTTACGCGAGTCGAATTTGTGACTAAGTTAGAGAAGTTTTGTAAAGAATATAAAATAAATGAACTATGCATAGTAATATGTAATAAAAATGAATCATTCATTAAAGATATATTAAAAGAGATAAAAAATATTAAGGATTGGACCGGTCCACGAATATGTGTATTAAGAGGTGTTAGGAGAATCAATAATGACGAAGAGAAACAGTACATTCTTAATGATTTTCATCTACTACCTACCAGTGGTCATGCTGGAGTACATAGGATGACAAATAATATAAAAAGGAAATTTTATTGGCCAGGATTAGACAACGATGTTAAAGTTTTTGTAAGTAAGTGCACTACTTGTCAAAAAATGAAACATTGTAGGTATGTCAAAGAACCTATGCAGATAACAACAACAGCATTACATGCATTTCAAAAAATATTTTTAGATGTTGTTGGTCCCTTGGATAGAGATTTGGAAGGATATTGTTATATACTAACAATTCAGTGTGAGCTTACCAAGTTCGTCGAGGCTTATCCAATTAGGAACAAAGAAACTATAACCATAGCTAAGGAACTAGTTAACAATTTTATTTTAAGATTTGGCGTTCCAGATACTATTGCGACTGATCGTGGTACAGAATTTGTATCTTCAACAATGGAACAGGTATGTAAACTTTTAGAAATAGAAAAACTTACGTCAACTGCTTATCATCATCAATCTATCGGTGCGTTAGAAAATTCTCACAAAAATTTGGGTGCATTTTTACGAATACAATGTAACGGTCAGAAAGAAACTTGGAGTCAATGGCTTCCATTTTGGTGTTATAGTTTTAATAATACTGTACACACAGAGACTAAATATACGCCTTTTGAATTAGTGTTTGGTAGGCCTAGTAATATACCGTGTAGAATAAGTCAAAATGTTGAACCTTTATATAATCCAGAAAATTATTCATTAGAGTTAAAGTATAGGTTACAAGTAGCCCAACAGGACGCTCGTAATAATTTGTTAATAAGTAAAGAAAAACCTAAATGTAATTATGATAAGAATGTAAACCATGTATCGTATAATAGTGGTCAATTAGTTTTATTAAAAAATGAATGTGCTAAAAAGTTGGACAATTTATATGAAGGTCCATATATAGTTTTGGAAGATATGGGAGTTAATGTTAAGATATTAAAAAATAATATTCAACAAGTAGTACATAAGAATAGAACTAAACCTTTTATTGTGTAACTTTATAAAAAAAAAATAACATGTAAACTATTATTTTTCTTTTTTTTTCGCCCCTGAGGTGAAGTGTGTGTATTCTATTATTATTATTCAGTATTCTATTATTCAGTATTAAACAGGCACTCGTGAAGTATAGTTGTGTTTAATTTCACTTCCCTGCACGTTGCAAGTCTAGTATTTTTATGTTTTTGAGTCTGAATATTTCATAACTCACTAGTTAGTAAGATAAAAAGCTATAAAATGTTACATATTTAAAAAAATGTACCTCCATAGGGAAGACATTTTATTTTTGTTGATTTTCGTAAGGGATTTTTAAAATGCCCAACTTTTTATTATAATAAATAAATAATAACTTAAATTTGTGTTTCATTTACTTAATAATGTAGCATTTTACAAAGTTATAAAAACATTAAATAATTATTTAAATTTGAATAAAAAATTGATATTAAAAATTGAGCACCTCTAAATCGCATCTTTATCTTTTAGGTAGCAAAAAATAACGTTATTTTTCTAGGGTTAAGTACGAGTATAACTAAAGAATCTCAAACTTAATTTATTCTTACAGCAGCCATCCGCTTTCACTGCCACAATGAGTAAAATAGAAAATTATATTTAAAAGGATTACTACATACATATGTATCTTTATTTTTCATTTAAAACAGAGGAGGGAATAATTGTAGCAACTTGTAAGCTATTTTCACAGTAGGCATTGTGAATTCTGGCCGCAAGGCCATGTAATCGGTTTACTGGTCTCCCAAGATACAGGCACTGCCTAGTTTGGGGACCTCTGTGAAATGTATAGACTTCAATTTGCCTATGCACATTTTAAACAATGTATTGGGTTGGGGAATAAGTTCGTTCGGTTTTTTCAAAGTGCTTTCTTTCAACAAAAACCAATAATTATAACAATAAATTGATCAATAATGTATTCGCCGTTACTGTTTACAACCTCCTCCCACCTCTCGACTAATTTGTTGATGCCGTTCCGCCAAAAATCGTCCGGTCTGGTGTCGAAGAAGTTGATGAGCCAGTTTTTGAGGTCCTCTTCGCCGTCGAAGATAACACCCCTCATTTGATTCGACAAGGAATGGAAAAGCTGATAATCTGTTGGCGCAAGGTTCGGAAAGTACGGTGGATGCTGAAGAACCTCCCATTCGAGTTCTTGGAGTGCGGTTTTGACGACTTGTGCAACATGGGGTCTGGCGTTGTCGTGGAGCAAGATGACTTGGCCTTGTCGGTCAGGTCTTTTCAGTCGCATAGCCTCATTTACACGGCGTAGAGCTCCTTGTTGACTGTTGCGTTCCGTTCAAGCATTTCCCCGTGTATCGCACCTCAAGGCGATGAAGACATCGAATTCTGCAGGTCGTCCACTGCGAGGCATGTCTTCGAGATCAAAGTCACCATTTTTGAACTTTGCAAATCATTTCTGTGCTGCGCGCTCACCTATGACACCTTCTCCATACACGTTGCATATGTCACGAGCGGCTTCAGCTGCTTTTTGACCCCGATGAAAAGCGAAGAAACGTAGATGTCGAAAATGCTGATTTTTGTCACCTGGGTATTCCATTTCGAAGCCCAGAAAATAGGAAAAACTAAAAATATTCGAAAAACAAATAACACAGTTCTGTAGAGCAGAAAAGGCACTGTCTAATGAATACAAACACTTTGCTCAACAACAAACAAATACTTTAAATAATCCTCTTCGAAAAAAACCGAACGAACTTATTCCCCAACCTAATATTTATTTATGTGTACTTTCCCAATTTTTAAATTTATAGTGCAATAAAATTATTATTATTATTATTTTAAAAATTATTATTATTATTATTTGAACAATGTAACATATTATCTCAACAAGAAATACCTGTACAGCCTGCTACACCAAGGCAGACTGTGAGTGACACAAATGAGTCAATCTTACCTCGACACTGTAGGCAAAGACGGTTGCATAGTAAGTTTTTTCTATATCACTTATATTAATCATACCTTAGGCACACTTAATCATGTGTATCAATGGCATACAAAAAAATATTATTTAGCTTAGACACACTGTTATTATTCTTTAGTGTAACTAAGGGCCGATTTTTCAATCGCTGGATAAAAGTCCGAATAACTACCAGAGGAATAAAGTTATTAGACTCTTTATTCCACTGATAAGTGATTGTCAGTTTTTCAATCAATTTTTATTCTGAGAATAACTAACTGACCGATTAACTCATCTGTAAAAACACCAACTTCACGATGGTGAAACAAATATACAAAGTAGACAAACGTTAGAGCAGGGCAGACTATTTCTTTGATTGCTGTCATTGTCTTGTGTCAAACATGTGTCAAACAGACGCGCGCGTCCTGAGATTGCTTTGTTTGGCTGTGTTGTGTTGTGCTTGTGCCGTGGTGTTTTGGACTATTTTATTTTCGCTCATTTCTATATAATACTTATTTTTCTGTCATGGAAAACAAAAAGAGAGAGCGATCTGCTAATTTTACTAATGCTGAGGTGGAATTACTTGTGAGTTTGGTCGAAAGATACAAACATATAATAGAAAATAAAAAGACGGATGCTGTTATAAACAAAGACAAAGAGTTTGCATGGAAGAAAATTGAAACGTCTTTCAACTCGTGTGGGCTTTCAACAATAGAGCGAACTTGGAAGACGTTAAAGTTAAAGTATGAAGGACTCAAAAAAGCTACTAAAAAGAAATCCTCAAACCAAAGGCAGGAGATGTATAAAACAGGAGGAGGTCCATCCAATGCTCCTGAATTTACTGGTGTGGAAGAAAAAGTGATGAGCATATGCTCAAATATTCAAGGGCTCGAATCACGACATGACAGTGATACAATTGCAAGTGGTAGTAGTGGTATGTACATACTACATTTTGTTTTCTGTTTTTGAAGCATATAATAAACTATACAACGCTAATTTTTGTTTTTTTCATTTTCAGTTCAAATCAATGACATAGTTGTAGTAGACCCAGAAATGACGCCCATTCATATGAATGAACCTACAAAACATACCATTCTAGAAGACACAACTCAAGATATAAATATTAGTATACATGGTAGGTATTGCATGTGTTATTGTGTATAAGCTAATCAATATATTAAATATTTACTTTCATAACTTTATTGATTGTTTCAGATATGAACGACTCATTTCTTTTTGATCTGAATAAGGATGACAATGAATCGCATAAAGGTATTTCATCTATAATTATAATATTGAAGTTTATTTTAAAAATACAAACATAAATTTATGTCTGCTTGTTTACTTCTGTGGGATGTTAAAATATAATTTATGAGAAAGAAACACTTCCCTTTTTCTTGAAGAACAGATATATTTATTTACTTACTAATTTTTTACATTGTTTTTATATATTTTTAGAGAACAAATGGGACAAATGGCACCCAAAAGCTTTAAAAACTAAAGTTTCAAGCATATTGAAACCAGACAGAGCAAGTGTTACATCCAAATTGGACCAATTAAGTTCTGCTCGTTTGGAACTTGTTCAACTGCAAATAGCGACTGCTAGAAAGGAGCAAGAACATCAAGAACAAGAACATCTGTTGAAAATTCAATCTCTTATGAATGATGAGAAGAGGAAACAAGAGATACATACTATACTTATGCAAAAGTTAAATTCTGCACCTGTTGTTACAAATGATTTGTTATATAAAAATATGCAAGTATAATAAATATTCATGATCATTTTTACTGGTTTTGTTGTACACATGTACCTGTGTGTTCTTCCTATGGTAAAAAATATTACTTTCTTTATTTGAATCATAAAGTGATAATACACTCAAAGCAAAAACTATAGCACAAAACTACATGTCAAGTCATACAATATCATTGATTGTACATTCTCTAATATAGAAGCTATATAGAATAAAAATTTCTAGTACTGGATGTCATCTAGTAGTATGCATACAAGTTTTTGTCTACAAATAGTAGTTTCTCCTGTGTATAGTAAGAATATTAAACAAAAAACATTATAAATTTTAAAAAATTTATTGATATATATTTAGAATAGTACTGACAAAATTATTCTTCTCTTTCATCTTTTTAGTTTTTGACTCATTCCAAAGTTAGATTATGAAAATATTGTAGTATTATGTCCCTTGTCAAATGTCTATAATCACTAGTGGAATCGGCAATGGTGGGTGCGAATATTGGTTGAGGAGGTATTTGTAACTCTGGATCATTGGGTGGCTCATCTTCATTTTTCATTCTTGCCAAATTGTGTAAAACAGCACAGGCTACGATGATATCTTGGGCGAGTGATAGTTTGCATCTCAAACCTATGCTTAAAACTGGGAAACGCCTTTTCCACACACCAAAACATCTCTCTATAACATTCCTTGTCCGGATTTGTGACTCATTATAAAGACTTTGAGCTTGTGAATTAGGTTCTTGAAAAGGAGTAAGTAGGTAATTGTTTAGCTCATAACCACTATCTCCAAGTATAATTCCATTTTGAAAGTCCCCTTGTGCAAAGTGGAATTTAGCTGATGAATTATTAAATATTGTGCTATCATGGGTGGAACCCGGCCAACGTGCAACTATATTTTGGAAAATTAAATCTGCAGAACACATTGCCTGCACATTGAATGAAAAAAAACCTTTTCTATTTCTATATTCCTCAGCTGTGTTTCCACCAGGTGATTGAATTCTTATATGAGTGCAATCTAAAGCTGATATCACTCGAGGGAATCTGGCTATTTTATAAAATTCTTCTTGAACTTTTCTTTGTTCCTCAACAGTTTGTGGTAACTTGATAAAAGTTGACCTCAAAGATGCAATGGCATCAACACATTTTTTTATAATACGGCATGTAGTAGAACTATGTATGCCTCCAAAATCACCAAGAGTGATGTAAAAGCTCCCAGTGGCAAAAAATCTTAGTGTGATAAGCAGTTGTAACATAGGTGAGATACACTGGTTTCTGAAACAAAATTTAGGTGGGATTTAGGTACATTAACAAATCCAATTTATAGGTATCATATGCATGTTAGCATATAAAAACTTACCTTTGTGTTTTGTTCTCGAGTTTATCTTTTACAAGGAAAAGCAAATATTGTACCGATTCTTTGGTAAGTCTGAATCGACGATGGAATTCTGTTGAATCCCATTTGTTAAAGTTTTCGACTCTTGTTCTTACAATCCGTTCTTTCCTTTCATTTTGATTTATATACTCGTTTATTATGACTTCTTCCTCGATTGCAATATCGTCAAATGTATCGAAAATATCCATTTCACCAGCTAATACCAAAAATCACATGAAAACTAACCTCAAAGTTACTGTTTATCTATAGAATAAACAAGTATCTGGCCGTTTGAGGGCCAGATAAATTTATTCCTTGAATAAGAGAGTTATTCGTCGGATAAAACCTATCTGACTATTGAACAATCCATTATTTTGCTATCTATCGAATAAACCTTATCTGACTGTTTATCTGAGGATTGAAAAATCGGCCCTAAACAGAATTATAAAGTATATTCTTGAAACAGTTTAATAATATTTACAATGACATTAGGTATAATGGAATATATAGCAATTTAATAACACTTAAGTTTTACTTTAGCTCGCTCGCTGTCTCTATTAGATGAGGCTCAAAGAATACTCTCTAGAATTCAGATACAGAGAGCTGTGGCAGAAGGCGCAAATGCTCGAGCCTACGAACAAATGGCTCGTCACCTTCTTCCTCTTGCTGATATTGCACATAATCTGAGACAACTTGCTGATGCAGCCGAAAGATATTTGGAATATCTCATTAATGTTAGCTTATATTTGGCGTACAAGGCGGCTGTGAAGTTGCTATACACTCTCTAAGGACTCTTACGGAGGAATACAGCAACAATTTCGTATTAAAGGAATATGTAAAAAACGCTTTTAATTCTGTAGACAGGATCACCTTGCCTACATAAATAAAAGATAAGGCACCTTCTTTGTACAATTTTCTTTGGCAATGTTCTGGTTTGTATGGCTTACTTATAAAGAAAATCTACCTACTTTCTTCTTCAGTAGGGTGTCAATAAGGTGATCCTCTCGGATCTGCAATGTTTGGTAATTACATGTTTGAAATCGGAAATGTAATGTGTGGTATTATTTAATGGAACCAACCAGAAGTTAATACCGTCCTCACAGATTTAAAGTTTTTAATAAAACAATTTCAAGATTTAGGTCTGGATTTAAATTTTGGCAAATGCGAACTTTACATTCCTGATAGAATAATTGACAAAAATCAATAATAGATTATTTTAATATTCTAGGTCTAGGAATCAATATTGTAAGTACTCGTTTTCGAACCGCCTACTAACCCTTAATAAGGCACTGGACAAATATTTACCATTTCAGTTAGCTGACTCAATTTCTTTTTCTATTTATTGTGGCTGCGCTGTATGAACCGCTCTTTACAATCTTCAACAAGTCTTTGAGATCGGGTTCATTCCCTAATGAATGGAAGAAAGCACACGTAGTGCCTGTATACAAAACGGGAGATCCCAGCGATTGCGCTAACTACAGGCTGATCAGTATATTGACATGCTTCGGTAAGATCTTTGAGTCCTTGGTGTACGATGTTCTTTTCCACCACTTACAGCCATACATCTACCAGCAACAGTACGGTCTCGTCCCGGTAAAATCAACTGTTACTAATCTTTTAGAATATACCAACTTTATCAGCAAAACACTGGGTGACCACGGTCAGGTCGACTGCATTTACACCGACTTCCAATAAGCCTTTGACAAAGTCAGCCATAGGGGTTTGTTAGCCAAGCTTGACTCGAATGGTGTGCATGGTAATCTGTTGCGCTGGTTGAATTCATACCTATCAAATCGGAGTCAACTTGTAGCTTTGAAAGCATACCTCTCACAACCGGTTTCAGTAGCATCTGGTGTTCCTCAAGGCTCCCATTTGGGGCCGTTAATGTTCATTGTCTACATAAATGACCTCATTCCTAGACTGAAAAGTTGCTCTCTCTTATACGCTGATGATCTAAAAATTTTTTGTTCCATAAATTCTGTTAGAGATAGCACTCAGCTACAAAAAGACCTTGACAATGTCAGCGATTGGTGTAAGGCCAACAACATGAGCCTTAGCATCGGTAAATGCTCCGCTATAACATTTACTTTGAAAAGGAATCCTATTCTTTTTAACTATGCCATTGATGGAACGCTTGTTGAGCATAAGGTGATGGTGCAGGATCTGGGTGTAATCTTTGATAGTAAGCTCAGTTTCAGTAAACACTGCGAGACAACAGCTAAGAAGTGTAGCAGACTTTCTGGCTTTATATTGCGTGTTACCAAGGATTTTAGATCCCTAAGAGTCTACTGTTGCTCTACAAAACTCTAATTATGAGTCAGCTCGAGTATGCTTCTGATGTATGAATCGGAGCTCGCATGTTGACAGCATCACGACTCTGTCGAAGCGCGAGAAATCGTATTATCTTATGTTCGCCGGCTACAGGGCGCGTGTTAGATTTACTAACTTTTACATATGTTTTCCTGTTTAACTTAAAGAAAAGCATCTTTCGCTAGATAGTTTGTGAAATTTTCTTGTATGAAAATGACATATTGTTTTTAATAAGAATCATATAATTTACCAAAGCAAAAACCAACCTTTAAGTAATCTAAACTCTGTTTTCACATATCCATTAAAATCTCCAATTTAATCAATGTGTGTTGTATAAATAACCTTACAATTTGTTCCTATTAAGTTATTTTTGCAATTAAAAGCTTAATATCCTAGTTAACCTACTTTAAATCTCTTTTGATGTAATTAATTCATAGTCAATTTGAAAGAAATTGTTAAATGGAGCCAAATGAATGACGTCAGAGAATATCATCCGATATGACGTCACTTGTTTGTCACCGCCTATAAAAGACTGTGCTCCGGTCGTACTCGGCCCTCGCTTGGCACGCGACAGCTTGACGCCTTCGTCCGAACCGGTTGTGTCCGCTCCGCTGAGTAATCGCGTTGAGCCCGATCGGCTTCCGTCGTACGTCCTCGGCTGTACTCGTCGCCACCGCCACCGCGTCCGCGCGTGTGTGTGCCTACTTGCAAATACCAGATAGTGACTGTTCGTTTGCGATATTGACGCTTTTGTGTAGTGATCGTCCATCTAGTGTTTGTTCAAGAATCACTGTGTTTTTACTTGTGTAAAAGCTCCAGTGTTCCCCCTGAGTGTTGCCTATCCCTTTACCTCCCACCACATACTCACTACCCCCACCACCACCTCCCACCATTCGTGTACCTTCCCCTTCCATCGACTTCCATTACCAAGTCCCCTTATTCGTATTCATTTATGAATCCGAATAAGCCAATCTCCACCAAACCACCGGACCCAAACCGGAACATTTCGCCGCGAGCCGCCGAAATGTCGGCCGCCAGACCTACTATGAGCCACATCTCCTCGAGAAGCGAGGAACGGGTTGATGATCAACCCACACCGAGCACATCAAGAGGGATACGTGGCCCCAAAATTCGTCGTCGCTCACAGCTCGACGACGATAGCCTAGACGACAGAGACGAGAAACGTCCCTGCCGTGAATCGCCACCACCATCCCGGGCAGTCGGGCGCGTACGCGCCGGCCGAACTCCGACTCCAGACGCCTTCGACGATGCCTTGGGAGCAATGGAAGGACGCAACAGTCCTCTCGCTCCCTCGTTCGACGGCACGTTTTCAACAATATACGCCGGAATACCTCCGTATACCGAGGTAAGCGAGATAAATAGCCAGCCGCGCTCCTATGCTGACGCAGCGGCAAGGCCATCAGTGTCGCCGCCTACCACCCAACCGCTACCGCCACCACAGGCTCGCCCAAAAGGGTATCCACCGATAGTGGTAGAGTGCCTTCCAAATTGGTCGAGACACTTGCAGGCCATCAAGCGTGCCTTAGGTTTTACCCCGAATGCGCGCCCCTTTAGGAATGGGGTACGCTTCATCCCAAGATCCGCTGAGGAATTCAGGATTACCCAGCGGTACTTTGTAGAAGCCAGTCAGATAGATTCCTCCATAACATGGTACTGCTTCGCACCAGAAGAAGAGAGGCCCACGAAAGTGGCCATCCGCGGCATCCCCGCTGACACCGAGCCGGCTCAACTTAAGGAGGCCCTCGAAGACATGTCACTCGAGGTTGATCATGTTCGCGGCATAAGAGCGAAGCGAGGCAGACATGGTTGCATATTTTTCGCCCAGCTGGCCCACCTAACTAAAGAGGAGCAAGAGCGCCTGTTCGCAACCGAAGAGATCATGGGTATGCCGGGAGTAGTGATTGAGGCTTGGAAGCCTAGGAGTGGCCCATCCCAGTGCCACCGATGCCAAGCCTTCGGTCACAGCTCCACCAATTGCCACCGCCCCAAACGCTGCGTCCGATGCGCGGGTGACCACTCGGCCGCGGACTGTCCGCGGGACCGCGCCGAGCCCCCCACCTGCGCCAACTGTGGAGAGGCCCACACCGCCAACGACCGGCGCTGCAGGGCCTTCCAGAGCGCTGCGCGCCGCACCGGCGCCCGCACCCAGCCGCCCATCCCTGGTGACGCCAACCGCGCATCCACCGCACGCCCGGCCGAACAGCCGCGCAGTGCGGACATGCGCGACACACAGCAGGGCGCTACTCTAGCGCCGCCTGCCAACCCGCCCGTAGCCCGCGGCGAGCCAGTGCCGTTGCGACGCCGCCGACGCCGCCGAGGGAGAGGAAGAGCTTCCGCCCGAGCCCGATCTACCACCTCGAGGGCCACATCTACCCCGGCCCCCACTACCATCCCCCCTCCTGCATACCAGTCGGGTTTTCATCAAGGGGGGGCACCGCCACCGTTACACCCACAACAACATCCCAGGAGCACCCGTTTATCCCAGGTGCCCCCCATCCCTCACCAACAACAACAACGTCCCTGGGCCCCCAGACCGGACCCACGTCTCGCACGAGACCACTCTCGCTCCCGTCCGGAGCCAACTACGAGCGCCCCAGTCCAATCGGCGTTCAAGCCGCTTCCTCAGCGCGCTCCGCGCCGACCCAGCATCCCTCATACCCAAGCCCAACAGACTTCCCAGACTCCTCACCACTGGAATCCCAACAACATCCCCGCCCCCTTCCTACAGCTTCTAATGAGCTTGTTGCTGGGGATATTGACCAACATAGCCAGGGGATGCGACCCATGTGCAGCCATAATGCACGCGTTGAGCTGGCTGTCCCAAGGCACCCCCCAAGGCTACTCCGAGTGGCCTACTGGAACCCGCGTCCTCGCCCAAACACAAGATATACACATAATACTACTGGGCGAGACAATGCTTAAACCAGGAGTCCGTATTAATATACCTAACTTTCATACCTACAGGCGCGACGAGTTAAGCCCAGAAGGCAACGCCTTCCGAGGCACTGCAGTACTCGTGCGCAGAGGCATCACCCACTCGGAGCTTCCCTGGGCCGACTTCGAATCCCTGCGTACAATCGGCGTACGACTGGAAGCGGGCGGGGCCGAGCTCAAGCTATACGCCGCATACCGACCCCCAGGGGTAAGAATCGATGCATCAGACTTAGACAATATTTTCACAGATTCCACCCCCACACTGGTAGCAGGCGACTTCAACGCCAAGCACCTTGCGTGGGGGTCCAGACTAACGAATCCACCTGGGCGTCGACTATTAGATGCACTAACAGCCCGCAATATAGAAGCCGTTGGCCCCTCCGAGCCAACCCACATACCAACCGCAGCCGACACAACACCTGACGTCATTGACTTCGCCATATTTAGAAACATAAGAGCCCCCATAGAGATCGAGGTCCTACACGAAGTCAGTACGCAACACCTTCCCATATTAATAAACATCGGTTTGGCAACTAGCGGGGTATGTTTGCAACCGCCCCGCCATACAACGGACTGGCTCGCCTACAAGAGAGACTTAGCGAATTTTCCGCCGGCCGGCCCCCTCCGATCGCCCTCCGACATAGACGCGTCGGTAAAACAGCTCACCGACGCAATGCTCTCTTCCATGTCTAAATTTACTAAACCCAGACGGTGTTACAAGCGCACACCCCTCCCATCGTTTATTAACGATAAGATTAGTAGGAAGCGGTCCCTGTTGAAGCTGTGGGCTCAAGTTAGGTGCCCACGATTGAAAGCAGAGATCAACAGGTTGACCGCTGAAACCACTAGACTGGTCCAGATATGGAGGGGTGATACATGGGAAGCCGCCCTAGACAGGGCGTCGGGCGACCCCGCCCGCCTTAACAAGTTAATTAGGCGTTCGACCAAATCGACTCCAGCCTCCTGCCCTCTACTTGATGAAATGGGTAACCGCCGGTACTCAGCCCACGATCGGGCCACCCTCCTGGCTGCTCACCTGGAGAACCAATTTTCACCACACCCAGCTGACCCGACAGCGGCGGACCACCATAGACGGGTGGAGTCCGAAGTAAGGGAACTACTGGACACCCCACCCCCCGCCCTCCCGGGCGATTACTTTATCTCTCCCAAAGAGGTGAGGGAGGACGCTATGCGACTGAACAGGCGGAAGGCGCCAGGCCCCGACAACCTCGCCCCGCCCGCACTGATGATGCTACCTCGCCGCGCCTATGCATCCTGGGCTGCAATATTTAATGCCGCGCTCCGATATCATTATTTCCCTTCCCCGTGGAAACTGGGGAAGGTAATTGTCATCCCGAAGGAAGGGAAAGATAGACGCCGCCCATCCAATTATAGACCGATAACGCTTCTAAACCACCTCTCCAAGCTATTCGAGCGACTGCTGCTACGACGACTAGCGAAGCATTACCAACCGCGCGAGGAGCAATACGGCTTCCGTAGCGGCCACTCCACTTCTCTCCAATTAACTCGGATGCTTCACCATATGTCGACCGCCATGAAATAGGCCCACTGTACTGTTGCTGTATTCTTGGATGTGGAGAAGGCATTCGACCGGGTCTGGCACCCCGGTCTAATATTTTTTTTTGTGTAGTAACATTTATCAATCTACTTGTAAAACTCGTTGCATTTTTTACAAATCTTAGTCGCTTAGTATATTGCGTCGACTAAATGTACTTGTTTATTCTTTTTAAAATTTTAGATTGTATAAAGAATAAACTTATATTAAAAAAATGAACAACAAAAGCTTTCGGCGATTAAAAAAAACACCGTTGACTTAGCGAGAAACGATCAACCACAGATCATGAAAGTCGTCAGACAACGTCAAAATTTATGTAATCCACATTTCCAAAAAGTTAATAAAAGGGTAAAACACGCAACACAAATTAAATGAACGATATCGGTGTTGCTGTTATATAATACAGTAGTTAATAATCATATATCAAGAGGCAACATCCGTTTGTCTACATTAACGACAACGAGATATTATGTCGATGTCGACAAACTTCTCTTCAATCGTGCGCGAGATAGTTCGAGTAGCGTATGCTAGGCGGGCTGGGCTGAGTGGCATTTTTTTTCAACTGAAATTTTCTTTATATTCAATCAATATTGTTTATTCTCTGTTAAAAAAACTTACCATAAGGGCTTCTGCATTAACTCAAACTTTAAAACTCAAAGACGTTAATTACAAAGACGTTATTGTATTCACTATTCATATGAGGTGTGCTGTTAATTATATTGCTCCATTTTTTACTAATTTTGATTCTGTGTGCTTTTTCAGGGCTCTTGCATGGGCTAAATTTTGCTGGCCTGGTGAAGAATGGACACATGCATCCTTACTTAAATTGAATACCTCAAGCAAAGTTTTATGAGGTAGACTCTTTGCTTCATCACAATTTTATGATGATAAGAGACAAAAGTTGTCAAAATTTGCTGTTCCTGATGCAGTAAAAGTAGAGATGCTTTTAAATGAAAGAGACAATATTATGAACAGGTATGTGTTGGGTTATCAAATCTGCATAAAATTTTTTCTACATAACATTTTTCAGTGTGTATTTAATTAATATTGTTAACATTTACAGCAGCAGTCAGCACAACAATGCATGACAAGGCCACCATTTGCACATATAGAAAATGTTGTGCAGCCTTCAACAAGTGTTGTGGTGCATACAATTGAACCAACAGCTGAGGAACTCGTACAGGAAAGAGAAAACCTATCTAACAAAGTATATGTTTTGATAGAATAATGCCTATGCATCTTAATCCAAAGAGATCTCTATCTTTTATGATTATCTCTAGTGACAATACACAGTAATATTTATTAAACTAGTTAATGTTTTCTTACAGAATATTGCAGATAAGTGTTCAACAAGTGCTGAGTTGTCATTACAAGATTCTGTAAAAGTTCTGACCTATTCTGAGCAGGTGACTTAGGTAATCATTTAATACAATGTTTAAATGTAACACTTAGATTAAATAAAAAAGGGAAGATACGGCTTGCACTCTTACTTGTGTCAAATAAAAAATGATCAGACTAAACTACATGAGTAACTCTCACACACATACCTATAAATAAATTAAATACTGTACCTGCACAAAAATAATGTATTACAGTTTCAATGCTAGGGGGAGCAGCAATACAAACAAGAAATCTGTTCTAACAACATTCCAGTGACTCATATTTGGTTGTAAATATAGTTAGTTGATAGTCATAACAACTAAGTGTTTTTAAGCTATAAGTTCTAAGTATATTTGGATGAGGGACAATATACTGCGGGAGCAGCAGGAGGTGGTCCGGACAGTGCTGCAAAGTGCAACCGGTCTGGATGCGGCTGACCAGCGCTGCGTTGAGACGGCGGTCAGAAAACTGGGTGGCATGGCCAAAATGCTAGAAAAGAAGAAAAAGTGCGGGAAAGATTCTGGGGAGAAAGTAGACCCCAGGAAATACAGCCAGGTCACCACCAGACTTCGTGCAGAGCTAGCAAGCCTGCAAGAAGAGAACAAGGCCTTGAAGGTGAAAATCGACGAGTCGTGCAAGGCGGCAGCGGCGGCGCGAAGATACGAAGAGAAGGCGATAAAGAGGAGCGCAGGCCTACCTCTGACGAGGGAGGAGGTGGTAGACCTGATGAAGGACTTCCGGCGCGAAACCTTGGAGGCTGTAAGGACCTTGGTGGACGCCCGAGTGGAAGGTCTCGAAAAGGACGGCCGACTGCTCCAAAAAAAGAGCCATCGATCGCCGCTCGCTGCCGACAAGAGCAAGAAAAAGGCGGAGCCTCGCACGATGGCAGGCAAAGAGGCCAGGGCGGCGAGAGAAAATCCGCCAACGACCACGACAATGGCGGTCTGCCAGTACATTCTGGTCGACGGCGGTCAAAAAGAAGGCCCCCGCCAAACAGGCAAAGGCGGCGGCCCAGCCAGCGTTAGGGAGATCCGGGCCAAAACCGGCCCAACCCAAACCGACAGTGCCGAAACTGGTGGCACCCAAGACGGCGGCAGTGGTCCTATCAATCCCCGAGGAGGCTGTGAAAAAGGGGCCTCATACGCCGAAGCGATAGACAATGCGAAAATGGAGGTCAGACTCGGGGATCTCGGGATCACTGACGTGAAGATTAGGGTCACGCAATCCGGGGCACGCCTTATAGAGGTTGGCGGGGAGGACAGCGGGGCCAAGGCAGACGTCCTCGCTGCGAAATTAAAAGAGGTCCTAAAGAATGCAGCGGCGATCTTTGGGCCCACGAAAACTGTGGACCTAAGAGTAAACGGCCTGGACGACTCGACCGGGCCGAGTGATCTACAGGCCGCCCTTGCGGCCAAAGGTGGATGCCCGCCCGACCAGGTGAGGGTAGGCGAGATAAGAGAGGGCCCCGGCGGCCTGGGAGCGGTGCTAATTAAATGCCCGGTCGAGGCGGCCAAAAAACTTGCCCAAGAGGGCAAAATCAGGGTAGGGTGGACTGTTGCCAGAGTAAAGGTTCTGGAGCCCCGCGCCCTGAGATGTTTCCGGTGCCTGCAGCCCGGACACACCGGGCATAATGCCCGGCCAATATCGATCGCAGCAACTTGTGCTATAGATGCGGCGAAGCCGGGCACAAGTCGAGGGACTGTCAGGCGGATCCGAGATGTGTGCTCTGCCGGTCACTGAAGCGCTCCCATGATCACGGGAACGGCTTCCCCGAGGGTAGGAGCCTCACTCGGAAACTACGGGTGATACCGGAGTTTTCTCCGTTATCGGGAGTCTCGTCCCTTGAAGGTCGGTGTCGGTCGAGGGGTGTGATTTATTCCTTTCCTCACCAAAAGGGGGCCAACGGCTGTCGGGGCGGGAGACCGGCAGCTGCATTGCACTTGGCCCTCAGGCGTGCGGGGTGTTCAGGGCGTCACGGTTCACCCCGTTGCTCCGCCATAGGCGAGGTCCGCCCACGAGCGCGGACCCACACTGGTCCAGGTCGCGGCCGAGTCCGGCAAGGGACCTCGCGACTCGCACCACTGTGTATTGGGACGCCGCAGTTTTTAGTGGGTAGGCCTCCAAGCCTTTACCGGGCACTCGGCCGGGTAGGGGCATGGAGGAGAGTCCCACATATCCATCGTGTTCTCCCGACACGGTAGAATGCCTAATGCCATTTTCTGCGAAAAAAAAAGGGACAATATACCTAATTAATATTATCATATAAAAATAACTTATTTTCTACTTTCAGAATGCTATAACTACCTTAGAGTTTGGGTCAAAAGTTCATACTGCATCTCAGGGTAAGAGGAAACGCAGTACCATTCTTAGTGCTGTTGATGTAACCAGAATAAATGAACTCACTACAAGAGAAAAGAAGTTATATAACGTTTGCAGACAAAAGGTAGCTGCAATTGTGAGACTCCGCAACAAATTGAAACACAGGAAGGTTGATGTAAATAACCAGCTTTTAGAAAATGAAACTGTCAGAAAACTGTGTGATTTGAAAATAAGCAAAGCGTTTATTATATTACTGCAAAGCCAGCTCAAGAACTGCCCAAAAAAACCAAAGGGCAGAAGATATAATTTAAATCAAAAAATCATGTCCTTGGTTATTTATAAAAAATCACCTACTTGCTACAGACTTTTAAGAAGAATGTTTGCACTTCCATCTCAGAGCAGTTTAAACAAATTACTCAACAAAATTCCCTTAAAACCAGGCATTAATGAACATATATGTCGCCGCGAACACACTTCGAGGCAATTATTTGATTGAATTAATGTGATAGTTTACGATTGTCTAAAGTAATTTAAAAATCCTGCTCATTCTTAAAAACAAAAAGAAATGATGCACATGCTTCTTCGAATAACTATTTAATAAAGATTAATCGTTTTGATTAAGTAAACATCATGGTGCTTCCATGATGTTTCAAAGTTAAACACTTATTTCTTAAGATTGTTTAGATTAATCTCTTAATAAAGAAATGTGTTTTGTTTAATAAGAAAATTAATTAAGAAATTGTTATCAAAAACTAAATTGTGACTTTACGGATAATTTTTATTAAGAGGATAGTTTTATCTAACAAAAACCACTATGGTGTTTTGACAAGTAAGTCACTTATTTCTATTTATTGCTTATTTGGCTTTTGTTTATTAGCAAACTGGCATTGTAAATCATGAAACGAATTAAGAAATTGCACGATAAAGATTAATACCGAGTTTTCTCAAAGTTGTTATTTTAAGAAAGTAAACTGGGGCATTTGCAGCGCCACCTTTGCTCGCTAATGTGTAAACTAAGGCGTTTGCAGCGCCACTTTTGCCCTCTAACCTGATAATTGTGTTGGCGGGAAAGATGGCGATGCATAATGCTAGATGTACGAATTTTTGAGTCATTCTTATTGGGAATTTCGAGCAGTTAACACGTGTAAGTAAGACCTTTGTGATTTGGAATAAAATTAGTACAGTCTAGTCAGACTAGCTATTATTTCTCTCTGAAAATTTGTTTTACTGTTTCTTATAACTGAATATTATGAAATAAGCAGTGCTTGGTACTTTTTAATAGTGTTTTGATATTCTATAGCTCCCTTGCTTATTATAACGATTTTGTGATGTTGGATAAACTTAGCTTAGGCTATTTAGACTGGCTTTTATTTCTATTTGAATTTTGTGATTCTTAAAACTCATCATTATGAAGTAAATAGTGCTTGGACCTTTTAAATTGTGTTTTTGGTATTCGATAGATGCCCCTTACTTATTATCACTATTCTACCAATAGAATAAATAACTTTAGATCCATTTGGATGTACTTTTCGAACTGAATAGAATTAATGAATAATGCTGCAATAAGATAACGCTTAGTTTAGGCAGTTGCTAGGTTAGCTTTGTAACTGTAGTGGTAGAACCGGTGGTATAGTGATATGCCAGCGGTTCTGCTTATTTTAAAAAAGTGGGGTTCCCCCATTTCTTCGACATATATTTTCTGCACTTAAAAATATGTCTCGGAAACAAGCTGGTGATGACAATATTTGTATACTTTCCTTTGACGAAGTGTCAATCAGGAAACACTTGGCTTATGACTCAAAGCAGGATTTAATATTGGGTTTGTTATGTATCAGGTAACTCCGACCTAATTTTATAATCTGTACCTTAGATATAAGTTTATATAATCTATGTATAAAAATAAGATGGAGCTTGAGAACTTCACAAGTGTAGACGCTATAAAAATTATTAAATGAGAACTCAATAAATAAAGTTGGAGTATCATTTATTGGCAACATAAAAGTGGCGACGAGGATGGGATCTCACATAGGCCAGATAGAACATAGAGGTTAATATATGGATCGAAAGATTTGAGCAATACATGTTAGTGAATGATGTGCCAAAAGAGAAAAAAGTTCCACTTCTACTAACCTTCATTGGACCAGAAGCGTATAAAATTGTCACAAATTTAGTTAGCCCTAAAAAACCGTTTGAGTACAAAGTCGAAGAATTATTTGTTATATTGAAGCAGCATTTTGCACCAAGGTCGAACGTGATTGCGCAGAGATTTAAGTTTTACAAAACTGATCAAGAAGCGTCAGAGAGCATCAGAGACTATGTCATAAAAATCAAAGAGTTGGCAAACACTTGTGGTTTTCATGGAGACACGCTAAAGGAGGCACTGAGAGACAGATTGGTGTGTGGTTTAAACAACGAAAACATCCAGCGAAAAATATTATCAGAGGCGGAGTTGTTGTCATTTGAAGCGGTATATGAAAGAGCCCTTATATTAGAAACGGCCAATAAAGACATGCAAGTTTTTGTCGCCGGTTCAATGATAAATAAAGTGGGAAAAGAAAATAAAGTAGAGAAAGAAAATTTTATGAATCAGGAAAAAAGACAAAGATGTGGTAGATGTGGTAGATGTGGCGGGTATCACTACAACTATAATTGCAAGGCTAAAAATTGGAAATGTTTTAAATGTAACAAAATAGGCCATTCAGCACACATGTGCCGTTCAAAGCAGGTCATTATCCATTCATTAGAAGACGAAGGTAAAGAGAAGCTTTTCATAAATAGATTAGGTGATGCATTTTATTTACACATTACTATTAATGACAATAAATATATAAAGTTTGAGGTAGATACAGGGGCATGCCATACAGTTATGTGTGAAAAAGACTTTAAAACTTATTTTCCTGGAAAAACCTTGTCTAAGGCAAGTAGCAAATTAAAGCTTGTTACTGGGGAATATATTTTTGTCTTAGGTACTTGTCAAGTGAAAGTTACATTCAGGGGTCACAATGAAATACTACCTCTAACGGTTATTACGGGTTGTAATGATTTTATCCCATTACTTGGCAGAAATTGGTTGAAAGTGCTATTGCCAAAATGGAAAAATAATTTTACAGAAAATATAAATAGCTTAACTATGGTACATAATATAGAAAGGTCCCTGAAAACAAAATATCCTAATGTATTTGAGTTAAAACATAATAATACAATCAAACATTTTGAAGCAAATTTAATATTAAAAGAGGATGTTAAACCAATTTTCCATAAAGCTTATTCCATGCCCTATGCTTTAAAAAAAAGAGTGGAAGAGGAGATCAATTTAATGGTGAAACAAGGTATTTTAGTGCCTGTAAAGCATAATGCATGGGCAAGCCCTATTGTAGTAGTCCCTAAGAATGACAATAAGTTAAGAATTTGTGTTGATTTTAAGGTCACATTGAACAAGGTTCTGAAGACTGAACATTATCCCCTACCCAACCTAGAAGACATTTTCTCTACACTATCTGGTGGTAATGTATTTTGTAAATTGGATTTGTCAGGAGCATACCAACAGCTAAAACTAAGTAAGTCCTCCGAACCCTTGATGACCATAAATACCCACTTAGGATTATTTCGCTATACTAGACTTACGTATGGAGCATCGCCTGCACCATCTATATTCCAATCTGTAATGGATCAAGTGTTAGTAAACATTCCTAATGTAGTTTGTTACCTCGACGATATTTTGATAAAAGGTGCCCATGAAGAAGAAGTCCAAAAAATCTTGCATTTAGTTCTAGAAAGGCTATCAAATTATAATATTGTATTAAATTTAAGTAAATGTGTACTCTTTGCAAAGTCTGTTGAGTATTTAGGACATAGAATTGATAGTTTGGGTATACATCCTACAAAAGATAAAATTGAAGCAATTCAGAATGCTCCCCCTCCTGGAAATGTAACACAATTAAAGTCTTACCTTGGGTTATTAAATTTTTATTGCAAGTTTTTACCTAATTTATCCAGTATGTTGGCACCTTTGCATAGACTGTTAAGAAAAGATGTTTCATATAATTGGGATTCTGAGTGTGACACCGCTTTTCAAGAAAGTAAAAGGTTATTGTTAAATAATCAGTTATTAACACATTATGATCCAACAAAACCAATTATTGTGGCATGTGACGCATCTTCATATGGAGTTGGGGCAGTTCTGAGCCATATTGTAGATGGTCAACATAGACCTGTTATGTTTGCATCTACAACCTTAACTACACTCGAGAGCAATGAATCCGGGTCACTTAAAGAATGTTAAAAATCTCGGAAACTAAAAATGCTAGGTTAATGCAATAAATTGTATTTAATAGACAATGTAATACTCCTTAAATGAAGGTATTAAAACTTCTTAGTTATTGTAAAGTTATATCATAAAAAAATCAAATTTGAAAAAGGGCCACTTTCGAAGATGGAACTACGAAATTACAGCATTTGGTTTTGCTTTTGTTTGTAATCTGTCATTTATGTGGGTACATAAACCATGTTGATAGTGCTCTATATTCATTATTCAAGCTGAAATTATGTCGCTTACGCCTGAAGAATGCACCAGAATACTTACAATGCTGGAAACCGGCCGGAGTCAGCGCGATACAGCCAGGACTGTCGGTGTGTCGCTGTCAACAGTACAAAGAGTTCTCCGACGTTACGAAGAAACTGGTTCTAACCTACGCAGACCAGGAACGGGCAGAACCAGGTGTACCACAGCACGAGAAGACCGATACTTGGTGAACACCATGCTTCGAAATCGCTTTCTCACAGGAACTGAACTCACCAATCAGTTTCGACGCCTCGGAGGAAGTAACCCAAGTGCATGGACAGTAAGACGTCGGCTTGCTGAATCTAACTTAAAACCCCTTAGACCTGCAAACGGCCCTAAACTGGAGCGTGGGCATCGTATTTCAAGACTAAGATATGCCCAGAGCCACGTAAATTGGAGTATTGAAGATTGGTCAAAAGTTATGTTCTCCGACGAATCAAAATTTATGCTCTACAAGCACGATGGAAGACACAGAGTGTATCGTGGAAGAAATCCTCAATGATCACGTTGGTCCATTTATGGTCAATTTAGGTGAGGATGCTATATTTATGCATGACAATGCCCGACCTCATACAGGTAGGATTGTGAATGACTACCTTCAAGAGATGAACATTACTCGTATGGAGTGGCCAGCGCGCAGCCCGGATATCAACCCGATCGAGCATGCTTGGGACGAGCTAGGCAGATGCGTAAAACAACGAAACCCTCCCCCAATCACGCTTAGTGAGCTCAAAATTGCTCTCACAGAGGAATGGGAGAATATTCCCCAAAATCGTATAAGGAACTTGGTGACCAGCATGCCATACCGCGTAAACGCAGTAATGGAAGCACGAGGAGGCAATACGAAGTATTAAAATTCAAGAAAATCGTAATAAAGTTCAAACATTTCATGTTTCCTATTTTTGTTTTAAGGAGAGATCAGCAGTTTTTTTCTTTATGTAATTTTGTGTTAATAAAATGTATGGTGACTCATATTTTTTTTACTTTCATTTAAGGAGTATTACATTGTCTATTAAATACAATTTATTGCATTAACCTATCATTTTTAGTTTCCGAGATTTTTAACATTCTTTAAGTGACCCGGATTCATTGCTCTCGAGTGTAGTTCACAACAAAAGTACTCTCAAATAGAAAGGGAAGCATATGCTATTATTTTTGCTATAAAAAAAATTCATAAATACTTATATGGAGTTAATTTTATATTAGAGACAGATCACCAACCATTACAAATGGTTTTTGGAGCAAATAAAAGTATTCCTGTTGTGGCAGCAGCTAGAATTCAAAGATGGGCTGTTATATTGTCAGCCTACAGATATGAAATTAAATATAAAAAGGGTTCCTTACTAGGGCATGCTGATGCCTTATCCAGATTACCATTGCAATTAAAAGAACAAATTGATGAAAATATAAATAACTTTAGTATTGATAATAAATTACCTTTAGATTGACAAGACATAGCAGAAAATACCTTAAAAGGTCCAGTTTTGTGTAAAGTACTAGATTATACCATGAGAGGCTGGCCTCAATATAATATCTCATCGGAATTTAAACCATACTTCCAAAAGAGGTGTTTGATTACTATTGAAGATGGTTGTTTGCTGTATGGTCTAAGAGTTATTATACCAACATCCTTACGTTCAGACATTTTGAAATTGTTACATGTATCACATACTGGTATGGTTAGAACTAAACTTGTTGTAAGGAGTACATGTTATTGGCCAGGAATAGACCAAGATGTTGAAAATTTAATTAATCAGAGTGTTTTATGTCAGTCCACAAGAAATATACCACATGATAAGGGCCTTCAGCCATGGCCAAGGGCACCCCATAATTGGTATAGAGTTCATATAGATTTCTTTTTTAAAAATGGAACCACTTTTTTAATAATTATAGATAGTTGTAGCAAATGGTTGGATGTGCATATTATGGATAAGGGTACTTGAGCAGTAAAAACAATAGATAAACTCAGGAATTCGTTTGCTATTTTTGGATTGCCTGTGGTGTTGGTGTCAGACAATGGGCCACCCTTTAATTCTAAAGACTTTAGTTTATTCTGTAACACTAATGGAATTAAGCATATATTTTCCCCACCCTATCACCCACAATCTAATGGGCAAGCTGAAAGAGCCGTGCAAACTATAAAGAGTGGATTGTCTAAACAATTATTTGATTTACCAAACAAGTTAGGGTTGTCAATAAATAGGAAGTTAGACAACTTTTTATTTAATTATAGAAATACCCCATCAACAGTAACAAATAAGTCACCTGCTGAAATGATGTTCAAAATAAAACCCAGAACACTTATTGACCTGATCAAACCAAATTCTGGTGTGTCACATGTTTCAAGGATTTTACCAAAATTAACTGAAAACATATTTAAAAACTTTCATTATTTTGAAGAAGGACAAAAAGTGTGGGTAAAAAATTTTAAAAGCAATACAATTAAATGGATTCCAGGGTGTATTATAAAACAATATGGTAAAGTTACTTATTTAGTACAATTAGAAGGAGGAATCAAAACGGTAAAAAATTTTAAAAGCAATACAATTAAATGGATTCCAGGGTGTATTATAAAACAATATGGTAAAGTTACTTATTTAGTACAATTAGAAGGAGGAATCAAAACAGGAGGAATCAAAACAGTACATGTAGGAAACATAAGAAAAAGGAAAATTTTGGAATCAGTTTTAGAAAATAAGGATATTGTTAATAAGTTACCACTGATACCCAATAACACAGAGTTGAGTTATGATAAGGAAAGGCAATCAGAGTCAGTAAGTGAAAATGAAATTGAAAAGGAAAATTTAGAGGAATCAAGAACAGTAGCAGATAAAACTGCACAGTTGAGGAGAAGTAAAAGAATAATTAGACCACCAGATAGATTAGATCTTTAAGTTTATTAGTTATAGATATTAAAATGTAGGGGTTTGTATTATTTAAGGCTAACTAGCATTACAATAATATTGTTTCGTTTTAAGGGGGAAGTAATGTTATGTATCAGGTAACTCCGACCTAATTTTATAATCTGTACCTTAGATATAAGTTTATATAATCTATGTATAAAAATAAGATGGAGCTTGAGAACTTCACAAGTGTAGACGCTATAAAAATTATTAAATGAGAACTCAATAAATAAAGTTGGAGTATCATTTATTGGCAACATAAAAGGGTTTTCAAGACCATGGCGATCATGGACGAAACGACCAAATTGCCACTAAAGCCCTGGTTTTCATGTTAGCTGGCATAAGAAAAAAATTGAAACAACCAATAGCTTTTTACTTTTCAAGTACAATAAACACCGATCGTTTGACTGTAATTTTAAAACAGGTAAAACATTTCAAAATGTTTACTACTATAAGTATTTAATAATAATAATAAAGCTTATTTTATTCCATTACAAAGTGAAAGTTATATACATAGTTATGTTAGTTAAGTATATTATATTATCTTAGACATACAAATAATAATAATACTATAAGTATTTAGCATTTTTTAATTTTATTAATTAAATATTTAACTGTTTCAAAAAAAAAAATATATTTTAAATTAATAAAAACAGATTTTTAAAAGTAGTATAAACCAACAGAAGGACCTAGGTCTAGGAATAGTGCCACGATCAAAAGATCATCATTATAGAATGATGATGACTATTATTTTAACCTTTCAGGTACTTACAGAATGTTTTAATTCTGACTTGAATGTGGTCGCCACTGTATATGACTTATCTACAGTGAACCTCAAAGTTCTCAAGACATTGGGTGCAACCTCCAGAGACCCATATTTCGTGCACAGCGGACGGGAAATAGTTGCAGTATTGGATCCTCTACACCTTTTAAAGTGTACACGAAATTTGTTTATGAATCATGATGTGGAGTGTACCACTGATATACAGAGTAATGACAAACCCGTCAAAGGTAAAAACTAACAATATCTTATTGACACTATAAAGACAGTTCTTTGATATATAAATGTATATTACTATTGATTTAGTCATACAACAATAACAAATATCTACAATTGTAAAAAATAAGTTTTATTTTTATTATAGGAATTGCAAAATGGATTTTTAGAACTTGGACAAAAATAATTTAAATTTTGTTCATGCTCCTGCTCTTACGGATTATCATTTGAAGCCAAATGTTAAGCAACAAATACGAGTTAAGCTTGCTGCACAAGTGCTAAGCCATTCTGTCACAGGTGGCTTATTGGCGAAAATAGCATCAAGTATGTTTACTTCTTTGATATCTTCTATATAAATAAAAACCGGGTCTATATAAATAAAAGTGCGAGTCCGACTTCCATACAAATAACATTATTTACTTAGTAAAAGTTTAAAAACTGTACTAAATGATTTGGTCACCCATACAATTATGACTGTGCATACCGTTGCTTAACCTAGATGATGAAAAAATTAGTTGCTATAATGTATGATGTACGCAATTGCAATTCATTTATTGCTTATTTAGGCAGTATCATAGTATTAATATTGTATGAAATACATATTATTTATCATAACAACAGTAGTAATGACCTCAACAAAGAATTAAAAATTATATATTATATACCCTTCTTTCGTTTGTGTCATAAAGGGTTTATAATCATCCCTACCTTTAACAGTATTCTATTTCCTTTTTTTCAGATGAGCTTCCACCTGACGCCCATGCAACGGCTACATTTATTTAGAAGTTTGATCAACTATTTGATGCGATAAACGCAGACAGTCCTAACCTGCGAGGAGGCAAAAAGAACTCCACAAACATGACGTCACGTAGCCCACGTATAGCACTTTTTGGAACTATGCGTAAATTTATTTCGGAAATGAAATATCTAGGCAGTAAGTCCAAGCCTCCATCTCAAGATGGTTGGATTCACACTATGAATGCAATAGAAAGGCTGTGGAAAATTTTGCAGGCCATCGAAATTAAAAGCCTTTCTACGCGTCGTCTTAACCAAGATCCGTTAGAAAACTGTTTTGGCTGCATCAGATTATAATTGTGGGTCTAATAGAAATCCCACAATACAACAATTCGTGGCGGGAATTAAAACGGCCATTTTATCTAATTTGCGCCACTAGGGGCAAAGAAAAAACTGTGAGGATGACACTGCAATATTAACGAATAATATGTCAAGTTTTCTAGTAAATACTGCAAGATGTGCGAATGAAATTAGTAATGAATCGAATTTTAAGAATGTCGAAGCATTATTAGCTGATGCAGTCGAAGCAGTAGAAGAAGCGACACCAGAAGGGCAAGCTTGTGCATATGCATATGTATGGTTTTATATATAAAAAAACTCCGGCATAATGATTGCCAAGAGTGCAAAAAAGTGTTCTTGTCAGATAAAGTTGAAACCATACACTTATTCACAAGCTTTAAAGAATATGGCGCCAACAATGCATTAAATTATGCAAACAAAGAATTTATTCAATGTGTGGAAACAATGGCCACTTTAATACATAAATATTTAAAAGATAATGCTTGGAGACAAAATGTTAAAAATAATATCTTGGCTGCACTAGATATAGTAGATAATTCATTTCTGAATAATTGTATAAACCATTTAGATAAAAATAATAATCATTTAAAATTAAGTACATTTTATATCTGCATCAAAAGATTTATTATAATCAAAAATAGAGAAATAGATGAAGAGGAGAAAAAAAGTCTCTAGAACGAAAATTGGCAATTCTGAGAAATAAATGATAACATAGAGAAATAAGAAATCAATACCATAACTTATTCTCTACTTGATTTCTCTTCATACTTTAAATTCCAATATTATTTTATTCATATTTTAGTTAAAGGCCATAGGACGATAAGAATAGCGACGAGGACTAGTCACAAATTCATAAGAAGATTTTATTATTAACACATTAATATAATTAATACATTTTGAATAGTTTATTATCCCAATACCTACATGAAGCTAAAAAATTCTTGTTAGAAAGAAGGAATCCATTGACGCATGAGATGGCGCTCATATTACAACATTAATGTTAGAAATAGGGAATTCACTGACGTATTTTTTAGCTACAAGTAGGTTTTAGGAGCGCTTGCTCCACGTTGACCTATATCTTCATAATTTAAATATACCGTTTAAAATTGTTAATCGATTTTCTTACTTAAAGATTACCAATTATAAGAGCGAAGCCACACGATGCGTTAATGGTGCGATGCCGGAGCGGTGCCGCTGCGTAATCCTACATACAAATTACTATACTATGTCAAACTTTGTAAAATTTGTACTTACCTATACTGTCTGTAAATACAAGCTAGAATGGAATGAGACCATTGCGACGTCGTCGCTCGTTCCGTTCGTTTTGATCTTTGATATAGCAAAATAACCTTTTTTACTGATAAATTACGGTCGATTACCGTATAAAACTACTTTTTATTATAGATGTTTCGTCTCGTTCGTATCGCGGTGGTCATTCTTGTGTATCGTATGAGTATTGATATAGAGTGCAAAGTCGCTTAGAAATAAAACTGAAATAATACGGCAACGAGAGGCAGCTCGAAGGCGCCGTTCATTTGTAGTTCGTTTATGGTAGTTTACTTAGGTTACCTAAGTGTAAAACAAATAAAGCAGCGTTTTTGTTTTAATAAAAGGCAAAAATTAAAATGTCTTAAATTTATGAATCCTAAACATATCATTGAAAAACATGCAGTCACAACTATTGCTCATTTAGGAGTTCTGTTTCCAGGCAAGTTATACATATTTAATTATAAGGTAATGTTGTCCACTCCTGAATTTGTTTTTTATTCATATTATTATTTTTAGGACTATGCCCAGAAAACATGACCGAATTGGATCGAGAGTGGAGATTATTAAGAAACATGAAATTTAATTTCACGGGAAAAATGTGGATCCAACAACTGAAGAATTCTAGAAGCATGTTTCATCCATTAAACTTTTTTAATGTTGAGATCAGTCTCCAATGTTTCCCCTGCTATGCGAATTCGTTTGAAACTTACTGCACTTCCACATAGCAGCGTCAACGTTGAGAGATTGTTTTCTGCAATTTATAACACCTTCCACTGAAATAGAATTTGCACGGAGACTCTAGAGGGATTATTGCGTACTAAAAGATTTATAGCAAACAACGGGCAGCCTAGCGCAGAAAATTTACAATTTTTCAATAAAAATATGTATAACTTCAAAAAATAAACATTTTGAGTACAGTTCATGTATTTTTAATCGTGAAAAATCTTCGAACTGGGTGGTAGATCTACCAATTTTGCATTTTACATTCTACCAATTTCTACCAACATTTGGCACATAATCTACTAATTTTCTTAAATTCGGGTTGGCAACACTGCTTAGGTACATTTTTTTAGTTTGCAAAATAGTATGCGCGCACGTGAAGTACGCGTATTAATTATTAGGAAATGGCAATTAAAAAAGCTACTTACTAATTGTAAATGTTTATAAGTGTACATACAGTTCAAGTATTTGTAAATTTCTAAATAAGTAATTGAAATAATTTAGTTTGGTAAAGTTAAGTAATTCATTTAAGTTTTAAACAGTACTTTTCAACAATGTCGGCGTTGCGTAAAAATTTTAGTGCTGTGCTTGTCGTCAGGCTTTGGCTTGATGTCATTGGTGTCAAGAAAATTTAAGTTTCAAATCTTCCACAACAAATCTAAGAAACCATTTGAAACGAAAGCATATTGGAACATACACATCATTAATTGAGGAAGAAAACTCTGAAATTCGAAGTCGCAATGAAAATGTCAATATCACTGACTTATTACAAGCTTCGACTGCCAGAACTGCAGCTCAAAGTGGTCTAATTATAGTTCCTCCTCTAATAAAAAAGAGTTAAGAAATAGATGCCTACTTAAATAAAAAAAATAGCGCAGAGCAGAAGAAAACATTGACCAAGACTTATTGGATTCATGCATAGATAGTTTTCATCCGTTTTCCATTGCGGAAGAACGATCTTTTTTTAAGTTTTGTCGATGGATACCAGGTTATATTACCTTGTCGAATTTCTTGCTTGACGCAACTTACCGTAGAGTAGAAAAAGAAATAAAGTCTTAAGTGATGTGTGAAGTTCAGTCAATTTGTTTGACTACGGATTTGTGGACTTCTCGAAGCACACAGAACTATATCGCGGTGACCGGCCACTACCTCAATGATGCTTTGGAGTTCAAAGCGGTATTATTGGGGTGTTGCTATTTCTCTGGAAATCACACGTCACAAAATATAGTCTCCAGAATAACTGCTATTGTAGAGCAATGGAATATAATTGCGAAAGTGAACTTTGTTGTTTCTGACAATGGTGCTAACGTTGTGAAAGCCGTGAAGGAAATTTTAGGATTTAAACATTTCAGTTGTTCTGCGCACACATTAAATCTAATTGTGGAAGATGCATTAAAGTTTTGCAAAGAAAAAAAAGATAAGGTGAGAAGAATCGTGACTAATTACAAAAAAAAAGCACAGTATCGGCAGAGCACCTGGCCAAATATCAATTACACCAAAACACTCAACCAAGCATCTCATTCAAGACGTGGACACGAGGTGGAACACCACGTTTTACCTGTTGAGTAGATTCGTGGAGAAAAAAAGCGGCAGTGCGTTCTACAATGGCTCTGATCGATCGGGACTTGCCGCAAATAACAGTAGTAGACTGGAGCATGTTCGATCGAGGAACTAATCGTTGTGTTGCGTCTATTCGAAGAGCTCACAAAATCCATGATTGGAGACAAATATTTAACAGCGAGTTCTGTTATAGTAAAGACTAGATGTCTTAAAGAGGCATAAAATATTATAGTCGAAAAAACACAATCAGAAACCGTCAATGATATTGCTATATTATTGAAAGCCGGTATAATGGATTGACTAGAACAAAGCAGAACCTTGTTTTTATATTCATTTATGGATTCTAGATTTAGGGGTGCAGGCTTTTGAAGAGCAAAATCAAGCATTACGAACAAAAGAACATATTAAGAAGCTCGTAGCAGACATAATAAGCAGGGACGAGAGAGTGGAGCTGCCCAGAGAACAGAACCAAAAGCCGCAACCACAGTTCGATGACGACTTAAGCACATGGACCATTTTTGATAAATTGCTTGGGCAACCTACGACGCAGGGGGCTCCACTCTCTCGAGCCATCAAAGAAATCGACATGTACAGACAGGGCATTTACAAAAAGTACACTGTATCAGTGTCAAAAGTAATATCAGTGGCAATAAAGCTAGTTCATCTAACAGAGATTTACAATCAAAAGTTTACAAATGTCACCAAATTGTTTCAAACGTTGGGTATTTGTGTTTAGCATTGCCAGCATTTCATGCCATCACGGGCTGTGACTTCAATTCTGGGGCCTTAGCCAAAGTAACATCGCTTAATAGCGAAACGATATCGAAATTCGTCATCGTCTATGAGATAACGATAACAATTTCCTAGCCAATGTAACAGCATTGTCGCGATCGTTGTGGCCATTTGTTTATTCGTTAAGAAAAATAAAATTGTCTATGGTATCGAAAATTTAGCTGTCAGTGTCAAGCAAGAAATGTCAAACAACAGATTGAACCCGCGAAATCGGAAATTGTTTATATTGTGCTGTGCGGTAGTAAGTGTTGCGTTGAGAGTTGTGTTTATCATTAGTTTTTGTTAAATAAAAAGAATACTTATAATTTGATAGTGGTAAGTAAATAGAGCGTTATTAAGTAAAAGTGGTCTCCAAAACATAATGGCATTTATTTATGTGTCGGATGTTCAAACGATGTTAAAGTAAATGTGTATGTTCATTTTTAGTAATAAAAATGGATTCAAGAGTGCGAGCAAGTCAAGAACAATTGTTAATATTGCTTGAGTTTGTGGAAACGTAAGTTAATCCAAGTTTTATTCATTATTACTGATTTAAATCGTAGAAAAAATTGGTACCCGTGTGTGATACGTACATAATGTAAGCAATGACGCGATCGTAACAGTGAAACACTTATGATGAATCTTTGTTTGTTTATATTACAGTCATGGTGACCTGGCTAGGCCTCTTGCTGGACCCCAAGGTCGTGTAAGGTCAGACCGACTATGGACTGAGCTTACGAATAGTTTGAACGCTGTTGGTAGTGGTGTCAACAAGACGACAGATAAGTGGAAAAAAGTAAGTACCCACCTAATGAACATATTTGGAATGACTGACTGATGAAACAGTAGTTAGCAATCCTTACTATGATTCTAAGGGTTGTGTAATTCACAACCAGAATAAACATTCATACTAGTATCAAGATAGTCAGCATACCCGTCCACCCAACTCAGGATTATCGCTATGATGATTATGTTGATGATCATCTCTGCCAATTTGTTTGACTGTCTAAAGGATGTGGAGATGTCTCAGATAGGTATTTATTTAGTTTTTTAATTTATTTCAAGTCTTCCAAGTACTTATCCCTACCTACTTACCAAATCGTTGACTTTTTCTATATTATCTAAGTACTTAGATTAGAACATACTGACTGATTTGATATTCAATAAAGGTCTGGGCAGATTGGAAGTCCAAAACAAAGAAAAAGGAATTAAACCTGAGGCAGCACACAAGAGGGACTGGAGGTGGGCCAGCAAGCCGGCAAACCTTGTCGGCTATCGAGGAAAGAGTGCTGGCCATAATGGGTGTTTTATCAGTGGAAGGACAAGCCTCTGTAGAAGAGCTTGGATTTAATGTAAGTATATCCTCCATCCTCCTACTCAATAATGAGCAAGTTTTCTCTAAAAGGCAGATGTTTTATAAAATATTCATGTTTCTATAAATGGTGGTCAACAATATATTTAAAACATAAAGATAATTTGTCCAACAAAAGATACCTAGTTTTTTTTAAATTAATTAGTTTATTTTAAAAGAAAAATATTAAAAAAGAATACTTGTCTCAGATTATACTCTCAGACAGGACATTAACCCACAACCTTTGGGTATGTGGCCCACTGTTCTCCCATTTTTCTAGTATTTTTCTATAAAAATCAATCATAAAATATAGCATTAATAAATCAGTTTATATGTTTTTTTAGTATTTTTATAAACTCACCATAACCAATATCATATATTTTACAGACATCGCAATCTCCTGCACGAGATGATCCTGTCGCCGTGGATGATATGGTGTATTTGGAATTTGATGATGGTATGTCTTCTATATAGTGATAATGTTAATGTTATTATGTAATTTTATATTTTTAAGTCATATCTCTATTTCTCTAAAAACTAGCTAATAAAACGATGCTGAAACTTCCTTTGTAATTAAAGTATTCAGATCCAGTATGAGCTGGTGCTAATATGGTAATATGCTTCCCATCTATCGCGCCAAGGCAATGGGGAAAACTGAATCCTTCCGTTTTGGTCAGCCATTCTTCAGGCCTTGTAGGAATCTGAAAAAAAAATTTTTTTTTCAGGCAGTCATTGAAGAACAGACAGAAGAAGAAACGGAAACTCCAAGTGATGCTAAAAGCAACACAGAAACAAAGGATACGAATATAAAGATATCTGTACAGAGGAGACGATCAGTTAAGCCACCTGAGTTGGAAAAAGCAGATAAGGAAATGGCAAAGGCTTTTAATATGTTAAACCAGGCCATTCTCAATAGAGACCAACAAAATAAAATAGAGGACGACTGCGACTTGTATGGGAGGCTTGTTGCTAACAAAATAAGAAAATATTCAGATAATGAGAGACAAGAAATAATGTACGATATTGATGGATTACTATTAAAACGGCGTCGCAAATGTACTCCTCAGTACGCGTCTTCACCTTCTCAAATCATTATAAGTAGACGTCCGTCTTCTTCAGCCACCAGCAATTCTTGTCCATCACCGTCTTCGAATCATTACATAATTGCTTCTCCTATACAAAGCCCATCACCAATTCCACCTGCGCAAACTCGATTCCCTCTTCCACCTACTGAACTCTCTACACAAGAAGTAGTTTATCAATCCCCCATCAGAATCCATACACCTGTCCCTATGATTCATATACCTGAGGGATCCATGCAAATAATTTCTGACGAATTGTATTCTCAGACACAGTGTCAGTCTGAAAATATTTTGGTTGATGCTTATGCAAGAGCTTTGAATAAAGATTGTTAAAATAACCAATTAAAAAAATGTAGTTGGGCAATAATTATTGATTAAAAATTTAAAGTATATACAAATGTTTTACTAACTCACCTTAATCATGTCCTTTAACACTTGGTTCAGAGCCAAACATACTTCAGGAATAATTCTAGATATGAGTGTACTTGATATTTTAAAATAGTAGTGCAGGCTCCTATAACTGTCTCCAGTCGCAAGAAATCGCAATGTCAATGCCAATCTTATTTTTGAAGGTATTGCTTCTCGCCAATATGTATCCTTTTTTGCAACAATTGGCGATATTTTTTGCAATATATATTCGAAATCACTAGATGACATACGAACAAAGTTATTGAATTCCCCTGATGGTTCCGCAATAAGGTCGCTTAACAGATTGTCCATGAATTGCCTGAAAACGGTTAAAAAATTCTTAGTCATGTTACGTTAACATTCTTAATATTAATTTCAGAACCTACGTACCACATTAAAAAATATACATACCTTGTCCTGTTTCGATGAATGGTCAGCATCCACCATCGCCTTTTTCGCCATTTCTTTTTAATAACTTTGTGACGGTACACACTTCTGTAATACTTGTTAACAGTATACAAATAAATAGTCGCGGCCGTAATTACTTGGACGTCCATCGCAAGTGGTTTGCCAGGCAGCAATGAGCCATGCGCCATTGTGTAAACACTCAAGTGATCGTGGCCTACAATTGTACATTGCAAAGCGTGGCCCATCACAGGCCATTGTGTACTGGGGGCTTTATATACATGAGACTTGTGCTAAAGCTGGGGCCGCAGCCGATCGTGCTCAGTTTCTCAAGCGTCGTAAATACTCTGCTGTAACTGAAGATTATGAGTTTGCGGCGTTAGCTTTCGAGACGTTTGGGTCGTCGGCTGACATGAAGCGATTTATGAAGGATATGTCGAATCGACTAATTCTCTCTTCGGGTGATCAGAGGGCTGGCAGCTATTTCGCGCAGAGAATCAGTTTAGCAATTCAGCGAAGTAATGCTGCCAGTGTTCTGGGTACCATGCCCCAAATTGGAATTTTGGATGACATATTCTTTTTGTGAATGTGTATATAAATATTTTGGGGTTAATTTTTCACGATTAGTTTTTAGTTTGATATTGTTGTATACATATTAGTAATTTATATTAATAAAAACGGGAGAGGGATATGGATGAAAATGATTTATTCTTTTTGAGTATGAGTAAAGCCGTGAAAGGTCTTTCGATCCTTGAACAAACTAAAATTAAACTTGATTTGCACACTGCAGTATATATATATATTGCCGACCACGATAAACTAAGTAAATTGACTCCTCATCAGTGGAAGTTAATGGAGCAACGTATCAGCCTCCTTTAACCTTTCGAGGAAATAACGAAAATTACAAGCTCAGGTTTGTCATGTATTCCGAAGTCATACTACACGTGGCTATGTGCATGAGGTACCTTCAAAGAGAAGAAACTGCGCGGAAAGTACCGAATTTGTTGCATGTTTTGTGTGAACAGAATGTCTCTGAAAACTGAAATAGAGCAACGTTTTTAATATCTTGATTAAGATCCAAAATATTTCCTGGCTACTTTATTGGATCCCAGATTCAAAACCAGTTTTTTGGGATAATAAAAACTAAAAAAAATAATAAAAATGAGTTGTAGCGAAGAAGATTCAAATAGTAGTGAAGGTGATTCGCCTCCAATGAAAAGAAGGGCAGGCGATGGCGCAACTGTTGTTCATGAAACATTTTGGGATTGCTTTAACGAAGTCGCTCAAGATAATAGTCAAACTGAAGATACGACAGATAGTGCTATAGCCAACGAGCTTGACTTTTACTTAAAAATGGTCAGAGTTGATCGACAGAGTGACCCTTATGCATGGTGGGAAGCAAACGCCAATCAATTCCCAATATTGATAAAATTTGCCCATATATATATCTGTCCTCACCATGTAGCAGTTTACAGCGAAAGGCTTTTTTCAGAGGCAGGACTGGTTTATGAAAATAGGAGGAATCGTCTGTTACCCAAACATGCAGAGAATCTCGTTTTTATTTACCCCAATTTGCCGTTAGTTAATTATAAATATTAAACTCTCTTTTCATTTATTTGGTAACACTTATTTTATTTGATTAAGAATTAACATACGATACACTACGATTGTTTGAATGGATACTAATGTTGATCATAGGATTTCTTAACTGAGGCTGATAAATGAGGCTTTTTGATAAGTTTAAATTGTACGTTAAAGGTACTAATACTAATAAACGAATATTGATAATTTGTTGTTTTTTTCTTATATACTAACCATTTTTCAAACCAACTATTTATCAACACTTATATGGTTTGTGACGTAAATGAAAGTTCAATCGCCAAAATGTGAAAAACTTTGATGCAAGTAACTTACCACCATGCAAAAGTGAGCTTTTACAGCAGTTTCGACAAGCTAACTACATCGCTAGTCTCTGGAATTATGCTTGTATGAAAAAAAATAGTATTTTTAGTCCTGACAGCCGGTTTCCACTTGTCGGGTGTCGACTCCGTATATTTATCGGAAGTTCCAGTGACAGAGCATTATATATGAAGCTATTCACACTTATCGGTAACCGATTTTGTGTCGGCATCGACAAGAAATGTCGGGTGTTTTGCCAGCCCTCTACGCACGGAAAAAAATCGTGTCAGTTCTCGCTCGCCTGTTATTAAGAATGGCGCTGTTCACATTTGTCGAATGTCGGGACCGATAACCCTCTCCCCGCTACCCCTCGTTCCGTCCGTGCATACGTCGCGCTGCGATCGCGCACACACACATTGCGGCGCGCTAGCAGAGCTGTTGTGTTTTTATTGTACGCACGTTTGGTGATTCGTAGTAATGGAAACAAATATTAACCCCGAAGAATTGCTCACACTAGTTCAGGAAAGAGGTGTCATTTGGGACAAAACTAAATTATTATAAAAATAAGCAACTGAAAATATTTGCTTGGCGGGAAGTTTGCTCCATACTCATACCTGATTTTGTTAATTTGGACGAAAAAGAAAGACAATCATGTGGTAAGTGTCTACAGTATTTTATTTAAAATATACGTAAAGTCCAAAACATACAAATATTAATCTTGCGCTTCTGGTTGCCAAGGCACCGAGCCTATTGTTAAAATGAAGTAGGTTGCGAAATCAGACCGTATATCATTTGCAATAGGACCACCACTCGGATTACAGTTTTGCTGTTGTGCTTGTTCTCGCATCGGATTTTCTGCCGCATACTGAATATCTT
Source organism: Calamotropha paludella (assembly GCA_927399485.1). Taxonomy (NCBI): domain Eukaryota; kingdom Metazoa; phylum Arthropoda; class Insecta; order Lepidoptera; family Crambidae; genus Calamotropha; species Calamotropha paludella. The sequence continues at coordinate 6,151,628 of OV656822.1, forward strand.
CAAAGTTCAGACCGTCCTTTTCTCTTACAAAATTGTGTAACACTGTACACGCTTTTCAGATTTCGATAGCCGTGTCTGGGTGGACATTCAGCGGCCGATGAAATATTCTCCATTTATTGGCTAAAATACCGAATGCACATTCAACGTACCTTTTTGCCCGACTTAAACGATAGGTAGTTAAATATCTTTTTCGTGTGCTCCAAATGAGTGCCTCCAAAAGGTCTTAACAAATTTGTTGACAGTGGGAAAGTCCACAAGCCCAAGCATCGCCCACAAGAACAAAAGGCATATCTTTTTGAAGTGTTGCATGTAGAGGTCTTGGTTTTGGTATATTTAAATTACCATCATTCAATTTCTTCCACATGGTCGACTCCTTGAATATCAAAGAATCGCATTCTTTTCCGTACGAGCCAACACTCATAAAAATAAAACGATATTCTGCATCAACAACGGCTAGTAAAACAAATGAGAAATAATCTTTGTAATTGAAATACATCGAGCCACTATTATTTGGTTTCACCACTCTTATGTGCTTACCATCAACTGCTCCAAGACAGTGTGAAAAATTGGCTTTAATATCAAAACTTTTTCCAATTTCCAACCATTTACTCTTATTATCAGGAATTTTCATGAACTCGACTCTTAATACATCCCAGATAGTAGAACTAATTTCTTTGCAGATTTTACTAATACTTGACACATCAACTCTGTAACTATAGTGCAATTCTTTGAAGGAACATCCCGATGCGCAATATCTGTAAAATAATAAAGTAGGTTAGATATAAACATTTCTATATGTACCTATTTATGTAAATACTAGTTTACCTGCAATTGTAAACTAGTATTTACAAAGTGGTCGAATCTACGAGTTGCCTGCATGCGAGCAAATAAAAATGAAGTCGATGAATCCGGAGCAGGGGCTAAGTTTTCAAAGCAATATATATATAAGGAACACATGAGTTTTTTGAAAAAAGTTGCTGAGCCTAACGCACACATGATTCTGTCAAAAAGCGTCCATCAGATTCATGTCCAGAGGCACCAGCAGCGGCCAATGCAATAAATTCAGAGCTGCCATTACCAAGTACTTCTAAAAAGCCCAAGACCCTCGATGACAAAATGGGTCCAGATAGCAGACTACAGCCAGACAAGAGTCAAGAACATCCAATGCTTTCTTTTTTTAAAGGTGTTCTGCCGAACATAACGTCTTTTGACGATAATGAAACTTTAGGATTCCAATCAGGCGTTACTGATTACAAAACATTAAAAAGCAGCGTGAAAGTCGTTTATACTCATCGAATTATGGTTGGCATTCAGTCAAGAGATCACAAGCAACAATCTGTATATTCGTGACAAAACCAGAATGTGCACCCTCCATTAAACCAGAATATCCTCCCTTCAGGTGGATATGGATATTCGACACGCCAACCCGTCCAACCAACATCACCTACTTGGTCACAAGTGTCACGACATTCCAGTCTAACACAAGATTCGAATTTAGATTTTGGTAATATGTAAAACCCACTAATTTGTTTTCCAAATCAAAAAAATGAAAATAAGTTATTTCTTTAATAAATGTGTCAACTAAAAGTGACTGTTTTATCACTTCCTTTTATAAATTAATAGGTGTAATTATCTTACCTTAGAAATATGGACAACCTTTCTTCAGTACAAATGCAGTTTCTAAATTTTGTATTTTGGTAGTTTATGCTCACTGATATTTGAGCCAATAGATGCTTGAATGTAGTTATCGACATTCTAAAATAAATGAAAAACTTAATTTCGTCACTTCTCAATTCTGTTATGTAACACTTTTTTTTCAACCTTTCTATAAGATAGCAAGCACTGGATTTTAAAGTACTGTTTATGGTGATATCCTCGCCATAGTTTCACGACACGGGCAGGAACATTAGGTAATTAGTTTATGTAGGTTTTCTAGATAGGAAGATGTATATGTTGTCTGGTTTGGAGATAGTTAGTATCAAATAAATGTATGAATTTTTCTACCTTGTTTGAGTCAATTTCCAGTGGCATAGGGAGTGTCGGCGATCGTACCACACCCTTTAACAACACAGCATCCGTTTGAATTCATTTTAACACAGCATTCACTAAGAATTTATTTACTTTTCAATAGTTAAAATAAAATTAGCTTTCTTGTTTACATACATCACAGCTGGCTTTCAGATTGACAGGTGAGTACTGTCAGATGCGACGTTTGTAGTTCCGATTTGTGCTACCTAGTTACTACCTACTCATTCAATTATTTACGTTGTTGTTCGGTAGGTGTTTCGGACCAAATAAATTTATACTTTGTTGGTAAAAATTAAATAAATATGTCTCATTTGTTATTTTGCTAATTAAAATAAATGTTAATGGCTAGTATGCTATTTAGGATTTAATAATTATATTCATACAATAAATAATGTATGTTGGAAGACCACAAGTAGTCTCTGGTTAAGTCGTTGTCGATGGTACTAGAGTTTATTCCCACCAAGACGGAAGCCTTCCTCCATTTTCTTTTTCACTTCAACTGTGTCGTAAGGATGCAGAAATTTTATTAACTGCGAAGCTGCAGATTTTGTTACTTCCTCATGGAAGTCTGATTTAATTTCATAATGCGTTATGCATTGATTTGTGTGGTGAGTATTTTAATGATGTGAATTTAACTAGTGATCCACTTACATGTGGCGTCCACATGTTAATTCGATGTCTTGTTTCCAGGGATCGAGGCTCATTTTATCTTTCATCATGTTATAAGTGTTGTTTCCTTCGGGATAAAACATGTAATAATTGAAGCCCAATTTTGGTGAGTTTCTTAACTTAATTGTAAGGTTTGTTGTAGGGAAGCGCCATGTGCGAAATGGCGACCGGTTTATGACTTTGTTTTTGTATTGCAGGGCTTCATGGTAAGGCCTTTAGGCCACTTCAAGGCAAGGCTTTTGGGCCACTTCAATGATACTTCAAGACCAGGTTTTAAGGCTACTTCAGTGATGCTTCAATGATGGTTCAAGTTTAGGACCTAGCTTCAACTACCAGGATATTTCAATTCAACTTTAAGGATGGCTTTTGGGTATTATTCGAAGCTTACCTCAAGGTCTATTTCAATGTTATGCTGCGAGGACGAGGGCCTAGCTGGAATCCCAGATGATGATGTCTCATTGATGTCGGCGTGACGCAGCACATGTCTGCGTTACCTCTGCCATGTGATTATCAATTTAACCAAGGTATTCCACAGTTTCCTTTTGTTACCGTAGCAGCTGTGTTCTATATCATGTACCCGAGGAATTGATTTTTGTTCATAAAAATCTTTATTCCTTCGGAGTATCAGCAAATCTGTAATGGCTACTCGGCGACATGTTCAACTTCAGCCTATGTCGGTCTACAGTCAATATATGTATTAATTACATGGTAAATTAATTTAGTTCTAGCATTATGTCTGGTTACTGTTTAAAATGTTCATGAATATTACTTTATTATGAATAACCTGTAAGTTAGGTATTCAGAGCTTTTTATATTAAGATGATAAGCGATAGGTGTCTTAGCTTAAGGATTGTGAGTACTTATGGGTTCGGTCTTAGACAGCCGTCCCCTTACTCCAATAATGTTTTATAATATGCATTCCTAAGGGAATTGTTCTTTGAAAATACAATTTGATACCGGCAATGTAATGTTGTTAATAAATGTTTGTCTAAAGGATAATTTTAGTTTGATTTATTAAACTCACTTTGTTCCGATCCATGGACACTTTATTATTTTTTATTGTCAACTTTAATTATTATTAACGGCGCCCAAAATCATTGTTGCTCCATGGACGACTGGGTCACGCGAATCCACACTCGCACAACCACAACCCCTCTGCTCTACCGACTAGCTTTCATTGGGGTAAATAACATCCTTACCCCAGGGGATTTTTATTACAGTTATTAAGTTCTGAAATGTTCCCAAACTAAACCTTTCCCTCAGGATTGGGTGCACCCAATATTTTCTTTCCTTGGCTGTCTTTCCTCGTTTTCTTCTTAAATAATAATACATCACAACAAGAGCTTCAGCGTCGTCCATAGTGCACAGTAACCTCGCGTAGAGTGTTTAAAATTGGCACTAGCTTCGACCGTGGCCGTCAACCGATTATTAATCGTGTGTGAACAAAGGCGCCGACATCCCATTAATATACAGATCCGACACCCGACAAGTGGGAACGAGCCCTGAAAATAATGGGTGGACGTTGGAAGATGATCAATATCATTTTAACTGATTCGATGGGAACCAATTGCCAAGCTTTGTTAGTGAATCGCTTCAAGAAGAATCAGATATTATACTTTAGCTTTGAATAATTTATATAACCTTGTAAATATTTGATTCTTAATTATGTTATTTTTGTTACAGAAAAGGAAAGTAATAAGGATGATAATGAAGATATGCAATGCCAATATTGGGTTGATGATGACTTGTCAAACTTCTACGAAGATGACAGTAAAGATTACGCTGAATTACAAAATGTTCAATCTACAAATAATCCAACAGAAGAGAGAAATGTATAGCTTTGTGTAATTTTAAGATTTAATAAACATATTTTTTTTGAAATAGTAGTATTTAATTTTATAATAAGAAATGATCAGAAATAAAACATAGGTTAAAGAAACTTATATGTGTTATTTATTAAATTTTTCAACTCAGATCACCTGGAAAGACCTTGTCATCTTTAGGTTCGATTCTATTTTTTATTTAACGAATCTTTAATCTCTCGTGATAATGTCGAATAGAACAGAAAATTTGGAGGTATCGTGATTGCATTCTTTACAAATTGATTTTGATAATAGTGCATTACACACAACTGATAATTTTCTTCTTAAATCTTAATCATTTTTATTACTTATCTAACGGCATGTGTACCGCTCTCACACTCAAGCGTACAAATAAAGACCTCGCGCTCATACACATAGCGACACTTTATGTGTGTCTGGAGGGGATGTTTGGCCCCTCCAATTGGTCTGGCTGCTGACCAGGGGTTTGCAAATAGTTCTCTAAGTATCATATATAAAAATCAAGACTAAGATTATACGTAACAATATATTATTCTTTTTAAAGCTTTAAAGCGTCTGGTCAGGGTAAGCGCCGACGGAAAGTGTCTGGTAATAATTCTAAAACATATGTAAAAATCAGCACTAAGACTAAGAGAAATGAGAACAGTATTTATCTACCTTTAGAATCTAGTACCTATGAATTGGTCGTCGACATAAGCTAGCAGGTATGCACACACTCAAAGTATGTAATAACACTATTTTATCCCATTTCTATTATTTTTGAGAAAATAAGTAACGTTTGGGGGCCCTGGGATCTTGGACTATAATAAATACTAGCGTGTATTTATTATTACAAGGGACACATGTAACATATAGGCGGGGGAGCCGGTAACACTGAAAGTCCCCTCCGTCATAGAGGAATCAAATAAATAGTACATAAGTATAGGAATAAATTAAGCTCGGTATGCGTGGATTCTTTTGCCGAAACAATGTTAATAAAAATATATTAAAAAAATTAAAAAATGTTTTACCGTCATCGCGGATATTATTTTTTAATGTATTCGATAGTAAATTTTTTTGGCTTTAGAAAAAAAATTACGCAAACCACTTGTTTCTGCCGGAAGGGTCTGGCATACCTATTTGAAGTGTGTGATGAGGGCTAAAATTTCTCCATCATGCCGGAACATTTTCTTATTTTATTTATTTTTGTAATTTTTAAAAATATCTCGGTATGCGTGCTCAAAAACTGCCGGAAAAATCCCGCATACCATCTTGAAGTGCATAAACTATATTAGCATCTACTCCAAAATGTACGATGTTCAATAAATTTATTTTGGAGTAAATGCTTTTTGTTGAATTACCGTTCTTACATAATTATTATGATCTCGTTTATTACATCAATAATAATTATATTTCTTGTAAAATTACTCTTGTTGATTAATGTTTTTTACATACATAATATACTTTAGTACAGAGCATTTTTGAAGGTAGAAGCTATTCTGTCCCTTCAGTCTGCTTTTTTTTATTTTTTTTATTGCTGAAAGTTGGCAAACAAGCAAACTGCCCACCTGATGGTAAGAGGTAACAGTCACCTATAATACATGTGGCTCTTGTTAGATTCGCAGCAAAACTGCAGCCCCCACAAGAACCACAGTGTACGTTGCCAACTTGTGACACAAGATGTAAAGTCACTGTACCCAGTAATTTCACTGCCATATCTTACCCTTCAAACCGGAACACAGCAATACAAGCACTGCTGCTTTGCGGCAGAAATAGGTAAGACGGAGGTACCTAAGCAGACGACCCTGGTACAGAGTCTCCCTCCAGTAAAGTCCTGCTTCTCCTTCAAGTGTCGAATGTTTCGTCATTTCGTTTTCTATTTTGGAAAGAAGTGTTGCATCTTTATATTTTTGAATATCCTCATATTCTTTTAAATCTATGCAGAGAAAAAGACATCTTATTCCACAAAAAGCATTTACTCCAAAATAAATTTTTGAACAAAGTTTATTGAGCATCGTACATTTTGGAGTAGATACTAATATAGTTTATGCACTTCAAGATGGTATGCGGGATATTTTTATATATATACATAAAAATAAATCCGGCATTATGGAGAAATTTTAGCACTCATCACACACTTCAAATAGGTATGCCAGAACCTTCCGGCAGAAAAAAGTGGTTTGCGTGATTTTTTTCTAAAAGCCAATAAAAGGACATCATTCATGCTTCATACAAATTTGGGCTAATATTTTTTTAGCCGGCCAACAATAAATAATTAAATTTTATCATAGGCATAATTATAATAAACATTTCGTATTATGACAGTAAAGCTCGAAACCTATTGGTTGAGATGATAATCGGTCTCAAGGTATTTATTTTATTACCTACGGCTTGCACCCGGCTTGCGGGGTGAGCTCGTGATTTCCAGGTAATCAGTTATTGTTAATGGTGTGCGAGCGAGAATACGTTTCAAGTACATTTACCTGCCGAGAAGTGTGAGCAAGAGGCATAATAGGTATGCGAGCGAGAAGACGTTACAAGTACCTACATTTACCTGCCGAGCTGCAAGTGTGAGCAAGAGGTAAAATACACCTACTTAGTCCTTTTCGTACTTTCGTTCGTTAGTTTTCCATGCAACTCTCGTTACATCGGACGGCTACTTTCACTGTTTTCGTGGTTTTTAACATTGATTTTGTTTTGTTTGTTGTTTTAATTATCGTTGAGTTTTTGTTTTTGTTATACTGTTTTTGTTAATCATGGCACATATGTTGTGTATTAACTGTCATGAACCATGTGAAGGTCGAAGGACTTACACGTGGATTTCTCGGGAAGAACAGCACATCGACATAGCTCAGATTATTATGGAGGAGCTAATCGCGAGACAGGTATGTAATGCAACCTTTTTTACATTTAAGTCATAACTAGGTACCTACTCTGTGATAATAACAGATCGTCGATATGACATCATGATCAGGACTAGGTGTCGCGTTGAATTATTTTGCTGAAGTACCTACCTTCCTTCAATAAAGTAAAATGTATACTTAAGTTCTTTAGTTAGTACTATGAAAGGGTTTTTTTTATAAAGTACATAGGCTTACATCAGTGATAGAAATGTAGACAAGAACCTTTGAAGGTATAGGGAAAGATTTTATTTATTATTATTATTTTTAAGTAAGATTTCTACTTACGAGTGTTTATTAGTATTTCATCGACTCTCTGTTACTGCCACGAATTAACTATTTGTTGTTCTTATTTATTTGTTAGTATTTTTATCGGCGCTCTGTACAGATCTTAAGTACCACTTCAATATGGTATAGTGCCCGTCTAAGTTATAGCCGGTTTAAATGTAGGCATTGGCTCTTGCCTACACTCAAAACTATTTCAAAAGTTTTGAAATAGTTAGTTTTGTGTGAGTACGGGCACGAACATGTTATTATTTTTGTTAAGAAGTCCTTTGGGAAAGATTCGTTTGTATTTAACTTGTAGAAGGTGGGTTTACAAAAATTGTTTTTTTTTTTTCAGAACGAACCTACCGACGTCATTTGCCGACCTTGCTGGCAAAGAGCTGAGAGGACGTTTCATCGGCGTATACGCGAGGCGCGTCAAGATGATGACGTGTTGCCCGATGAGCCTATTCAGCAACAAAGCCGTAATCATCCAACAATGACCTTAGCAGGATTTGTACGTACTCCAAACTCAACAGTGCACTGCATTTTTGAGCATTGTCAAAATATTACCAGGCTTAGAATACCTAACGATATCATAATTCGTATGATTGGGCGGTACAATCTACTAATACCAGAAAATGCTCGCGTTTGCGAAGAACACTTAGCCCAGAACCTTTGGTATACTCTACCTTTACAAGACAATCTCATAGAAGATTTTACTGCATCTGAAATAGTGAATGCTCTGACGATTATGAGAAATCATATTACAACAGACGTGTTAAACTTCGAGACATACGAAGTCATTAATACAAACGAGTTTCATACTTGGACGGGACTTACTCACGAACAGTTTTCCGATCTACTCGTAAACACATCCAGCCTAAATAATAATCGTCAAAAGAAGACAATACTGGCCGCTGTATTGGCAAAACTAAGAACAGGAGACTCTAATGCCAGACTTGCTTTAGTGTTTAGAACGAGCGAATCCCGTTTTCAACGAATGTTAGCTCTAGGTCGTGATGCATTGTTGCGTGATTTTGTTCCCTTGCATGTTGGGTTTGACCACATAAACAGGGAACAAGTGGCTCAAAGGAATTTATTAGTACCTGAAACTCTATTTGGCAATCCAGAAAGCCCTTTGCCACAAAGAAATGCTATAATAATAGTCGATGGTACATATATATACAACCAAAAGAGCTCGAACTATTTTTTTCAACGACAAACATATAGTCTTCACAAATATCGAAATCTGACCAAGCCGTTCTTGTTTGTTTGCTGTGACGGTCATATAATTGACGTAACGGGCCCGCACGCCGCTTCAACTTCCGATGCAACAATAATGAATGCAATTATTGAAAATGAGGAGAGCATATTTCATTGGTTTTTCAGACCGGGTGACGTATTTATCTTAGATCGTGGCTTTAGAGACGCGGCCTATCCTTTACAATCACATGGATATACAGTACATATGCCAGAATCGAAAAATGCAAACGAAACGCAACTTACGACGGAACAAGCGAATAAATCCAGACTTGTGACTATATGCCGCTGGGTAGTAGAAATAATCAATGGACGATTCAAAAGAGATTTTCGCTTGTTAAGAATTGTACACAGCAATCGCGCCTTGCATCATATGATGGAATATTTTAAAATCAGTGCAGCTTTATCAAATGCCTATCATGTGTTGATTGTGGACAATGTAAGGGCTCCAATGTATTTAGAAATAATACGGGAAAGGGTTAATGTACCGAATACATTGGCGGATCTGGTGAACAGATACAATTATAACCGAAGACGTGCTCCGTTTCGTTCAATTAACGTTGATGCGCTTGAGGTTCAATTCCCCACATTGACACAAGAAGATCTTATCCTTTTTGCACTTGGTGTATACCAAATAAAGCAAGCTAGGAGTTACTATGCGGAGCATTTGCAGCCAAATGGTATGTTCATCGTTGAACTTGGCGACCAATTACCCACAGAACACATACGAGAGCTAGAAGGAACAGACCTTTACGTATTGCGCGGTTCACGTTCACGTTCGTATAACGTTTATATTGGCATAGATAGGGCTCTCGAAGGGCGACAGGCTATAAAACACTATTACTGTACATGTAACATTGGCCGAAGAACCATTGGCTGCTGCTCACACGTCATGTGCATTGTGTGGTACATGGGGTTTGCCAGGCACGAGCCAACGATACACATTTCCGCCGAAGGTTTAGAAGATATTATTGTAAGGCCAGGAGAGTTGTAAATATTGAATAAAAATATATGAAATGAAAATAATATGCATTATAATTAATAAAAAACCTGTACATAAACGCCTGCATGGAGAACTAACGAACGAAAGTACCTACGAAAAGGATTAAGTGGGTGTATTTTGCCTCTTGTTAACACTTGTAACTCGGCAGGTAAATGTACTTGCAACGTCCTCTCGCTCGCACACCATTAACAATAACTGTTTACCTGGAAATCACGAGCTCACCCCGCAAACCGTAGGTAATAAAATAAATACTTTGAGACTGATTATCATCTTAACCAATAGGTTTCGAGCTTTACTGTCATAATACAAAACGTTCATTATAATTATGCCTATGATAAAATTTAGTTATTTTTTGTTGGCCGGCTAAAGAAAAATAGCCCAAAATGGGTGATGTCCTTTACTATCGAATACATTAAAAAAAATTATCCGCGATGACGGTAAACAATATTTTTCATTTTTTTAATATTTTTTTTTAACATTGTTTCGGCAATAGGAATCCACGCATACCGAGCTTAATTTATTCCTATACTTATGTACTATTTATTTCAATAAAAAAATTTTGATTCCGTTATGATGGGACTTTCAGTGTTACCGGCTCCGGGACTAATACTATATGTGTATTTTGTGTTGTCTTTGTATTACTAATCTCGAGTTTTAGATTTGTACTCAAATGATCCATCAGGAAGCAACTGAGCATTTTGAAATTGTTCCAAGTGATAACGGTTTTATTATAAATTATTTTTTTTTCAACTTTTTTATTGTTCAGAAATACATGTTAGAAATAATATAATATATTTATGTTATGTATTAAATAATTATGTCAATCTTTTTTTTCCGGATAATATACTGTCAAAATGTTCTCACCAGAGACCTTGAGAGCACTTGCTGACGGAAATCTTTCTGATTTTGTGCTATCAAAAAAAATCAAAATCAAAATTATTTTATTGCATAGGCCCTTGCGGGAACTTAAAATCGTCAATTGTACAAAATTAAGGACGTATTCTACTAAAATCAAAATAACCCGTGCGCTAGCGGCAAGTATATCCGTGGAGTTGATGCCGCGCATGTAATCGCCATGAGCGACCCGATTCCGAACGTAGGGGCTAACATGAGAAGAATACCTACCACATAACGGAAAATAAAAAATAGTGTTGTCCCTTTATCCCTTATGCAATTGAAATTCAATGATTTTTTCAATTTCGCACATTGTTAAATGCAAAACACTCGAACCACAGTTCGAGTTTTTTATCAAAATAATAACACATTATTTTGATAAAAAACTACTTCATTAAAACTCATAAATAAAACCCAGTTATCTTTCGACTATTCATTTGTACTTTCCACGATTCATTAATCACTGACAGTTATTCACTTTGTAAAATAACGTTGCCATATTTAAAGTAACAGTGATGCGTTTAGTTCTCGTTCAATCAGACGAATGAACAATGAGTGTGAATAGCTAATCATTTCAAACTAAAAAAGAATATTGTTTCTTTTTTACAATTAAATTGTATAAAAGTGCTCTGATATAAGTTACTAGTAGTATGTTACTACAATCAATTTTTTGACGGCTTATTACAAAGCGCCGCGCGGTGACAGTGCCAACACCGATCAACGCCGCGCGCGTCGATCGCCATTATGTTTGTAATTCGGCTTCTAACCTCGGTCTGATAGCACGAATGTTTTTTCTGCGCTCACGCTATTTAGTTATTGCTTTTGTTAAGTTTTTCGTTACGCTATGTTTGTGGTAATTGTTGTGTTTATTTGTTGCTATTTTGTTTCGTACAAACGATATGGATCCTCAACCAAGCACGTCAAGCCAAAGCTTGTCTCCAAGAAAGAAGAGATCACGGATTGCTTTAAGCGTTACCGAAAAACTTATGATACAAAACGTCTACAAACACGTATTTGAGGAGAAAGCTGCTTCACTATTACCTATTGAGGCTCCCGAAAAAAAAAGAATGTGTTTAAAAACTGCTGACATTTTGGGAATTGGTGTGACCTTAGTTTACAGTGTGTTAAAAGAATACAAAGAAAATGAACAATTTAAGTCACCCGAGAAACGTGGACCGAAATACAGTTTCAAAGATAAATAAGACGATTTTACTTTTGCCACTATAAGGCGAAAAGTTCATCATTTTTTTAAGCAAGTGAGTCAACTACCATTATTAAGGTAACTTAAACTTTATTCCTTCTACTGCATTATATTCTGGGTCCACCATTATGTTCTTTGTAAAACCAAAATATTAGATTGCGTAGACTTCCTTACTCAAAAGCTTTTTTACAGATTCTTAAGGTTGTCAATGAAGACCCAGACTTACCCAATTTTTCTTGGAGTACATACGGGTTAAGAAATGTTATGGAACATTTAAATTTCAAATATGTCACAAAATCAAGACAAAGCATTTTAATTGACAGACTGGAAATTATTTTATGGCGCTAGCGATACCTTCGAAAAATTAAAGAGTATCGAAGAGAAGGAAGGTATATTTGTTACCAAGATGAAAACTGGATCAACGAAGGTAATTACAATTTTCTGTTTTCTTTGAATTAATTAATTAATTGATATTTTTCACTATCTTGATGGTCATGCACCGAAGAAGGCATGGATTGACCAGAGTGTTATCGTCCCGCCAGGCCCTCCTAGATGGCTTGATCACTGGCTTAAAACAGCCTTCAGGAAAGGGCAAACGATTAATTACACAGGTCTGCGATGAAAAAGTTTTTAAAATAAATTCGTATTCAATTATAGTGGTTTAAACCGCAAAAAAAAAGTGTAATAAAAGATTGTTTTATTAAATCTGTAACTATGGCTCCTCGGAGTTGCAAAAACAATCCAAATGTATTTTGCTATATTTGCGGACAATATAGAATATTAAAGCAAAGATTAAAAATAACAGACTTTGTAAAAAATTCTTATAATGCTTACTTTGGAATAAGGTTATGTTACCAAGAAAAACAGTGTGTTCCGCATACAGTATGCCGGCTATGTGTTGAAGTGTTAAGACAGTGGACTTACGGTAAATCAAAATCATTGTAATTCGGTATTCCTATGTTGTGGCGGGAGCAAAACATGCGTGGTCCTTAAGCGTTTAATATGGCGGACTATTGCTGGATGATACACAGAGATGAAATAAAAAAACATAAACGAACACCAACAAAACGCAGCTTTTTAAAAAAAAAACACTTTACCATTAGTTTTTTTCTATATGTATACCTTAATGTAGTATTTTCATAGCTATAGACCCAATAACACTTTACAAAATATTCTCCAATGATTCTCATTAAATTTATAAAATTTTTGTTTTGTTATTTTTCCGTATTCAAAAGCTATATCATCTAAATCTGATAAACGTGACGTGGTATAAATCACATGAATGCCGTTTTCAATTCCTTTTAAGATAATTAAAACAAATGTTAACCATTAAATAAAAACTTATAAAAAAAATACTCGCAGACCTGTGTAATTATCAGCCATAAAGGAGGGGAAGAAGGATTCGTAGAAGACAGCTTATTAATATTTGAAGCCAAAAAAATAAAGAAGATTATCATCAAGAGTTTTAGACAGATTTATAATTTATGTCACCGAAAGCGATAGTGATGATTTTTTATCTGATGATGAATAAAAAAAAATGAAATAAGCGATGTTTTTTATTTTCATTACCTACCTATAATAGTTATATTTTATACATCTATAGTTTCAACTACATGATGTATTGAAAATAGGACAGTCTTACAAGTTTCCTCGCAATGTTTTCCTGAATGTTTAAAACACTCGGTATTCAGTATAGGTAGATACTATAGGTACATAGTCGTCGAAAACTCATTGGTATGTACAAACCACGACTAAAATTCAAACCCCCCTACCCGATATCGGCAGTTCGGCACACTATTTTCTAGAAAATCGATCATTCAGGAGTTTTTTCAATCATTCAGGAGTTTTTTCAATCATTCACTTTGTCACAACACTAATTTTATTTCATCAAAAACTGACAACACAGTAAACGTCAGTTGACTTCGTCTAATTAAAAATAAGACTATACGTACTCGGCTCCTCGTTTAAAACCTTGAACATCTTATGACCCTGAAGAAGAAAAAGATGATAAACCGCATAAATTGAGTCAATCGGAGTTGAGTTCGGAGAACTTCTAGGATCAAGATTACGGCAATGGAATCTCCTGCAGAATGATGTCAGGGTAACTAAGTACTGACAACGTCATAGGGATTTGATTCCTTTTTTGAAAAGAAAAATAACCTTGTTTTTTTGTTGTAATATTAAGAGTTGATGAAAAGGTTGAATATGAAGCATGATCCAACTGAATGGAGACTTTTCATAGACTCCTCCAAGCTTAGTTTGAAAGGCGTGTTGCTTCATAATGATAACCGTCTACCTTCCTATTGGCCATGCGGTTCACATGAAGGAGACTTATGCAAACATGGCAGAGCTACTAGATTCAATCAACCACCAGGAATATAAGTGGAAAATCTGCGGTGATTTAAAGTGATTGCTATACTCTTAGGGATGCAATTAGGGTATACGAAATACGGTTGCTTTTTATGTATGTGGGATAGTAGGGATAGAAAATCCCATTATATTCAAGCAGATTGGCGTACAAGAAATCTTAACACTAGTGAGAAAAACGTAATTGCCGAGCCACTCGTAGATACAAAACATGTTCTCCTTCCACCCTTACATATCAAGCTAGGCTTGATGAAGAATTTTGTCAAATCCATGAACCGAGAGGGCCAGCCTTTTAAATATTTAAGAGACAAATTTCCTAAATTAAGTGTGCAAAGGTCAAGGAAGGCATCTTTGTTGGGCCACAAATACGTCAACTTGTAAAAGACATTGCATTCGATTTAGTTTTGGAAGGGAAAGAAAAGGAAGCTTGGGAAGCTCTTAAGGGAGTTATACATGAATTTTTAGGGAACAAAAGATATGATAACTACCCTCAATTGGTTACCGAACTTCTACAAAAATACCATCAACTCGGCTGCAATATGTACCTAAAAATTAATTGTCTCCACTCCCATCTTGATTTTTTCCCACCTAATTGCGGAGATGTCAGTGATGAACATAGAGAACGGTTCCATCAAGATATTTCTGTGATGAAACGAAGATATCAGAGCCGCTGGAATGAAGCAATGCTTGCGGATTACTGCTGGTTTAAATATAGAGATGCTCCAGAGGTCACTTACAAGAGGAAAGCTAAAAGATCGCGATCAGGGGAAACAGGTAGTAACAGGTCGTAGATCTAAACACCTGGCAAGTGCTTTTTGAAGAATTTTGAATTTAAATATCTTTAATGGTCTGGACACAATTTAAATGTTGTTAGCATATGTAAATCATATTTACCTTTTTCTTAGAAACAATAATTTTCATCATTTACATATCAAAAAATGTAGAGCTAATAAACTTTTTTCTTTGTCATATTCGTTTTTCTTAGCCCAAAATTAGTAAGAATTGACTCATGAATTAAAGGAAATATTCAACTTTTTTTTGTTGCGCAGTGTTTTTAGCCTATCCGCCTTTGAAGGCCAATTACAACAAAAATAGACTAAGTAAGTACTATCTTTTTTAAAGATTTTTGGTAGTTTAGGAGCATGCGGAGTTTCAAAACTTAGCCAGAAGCTATGGAAACTCCTTTTTGTATTTTTAAATTGAAGTTGAATGTTTGAGTAAATCCTACTGAAAACTAAAGTTCCAACTTTCTAGCCTTTTTTGAGTAACTTTAAGTAATTTCAGGAAGCTGAGTTATTTTTTTTATTAAAACAACATTCAAGACAATTATGTCACAAAAAAACAATCCAAAATACCCACTACGAAAAAATATATGAATTTTTGAAACCTCGCTGGCAGAAGTCATTAAAATACACAAAAAATATATAACTCGAAAACTAAGAAAAATCTCGGAACATACATCGGGTATTTTCGGATACCCCAGGTGCGAGGAATCTAAAAAAAATTGTTGACGTCACTAATTGGACCACCCAGATAATCAAGAATAAAAAAACAAAAATACGGCGTAAAACTATACGAACTCTGCGAGTCTTCGGGGATAGTCATGAAAATACGTGTTTGTAAAAGGAAAAGTGAAAGACCATCACCTGGTGTTCTGCACAGCACGGAAGTTATACTTGATCTAATGGAAGGGTATTTGGAAAATGGGCACATAATATACGCAGACAATTTTTACAACTCCCCGAAATTGACAAGGCGTCTTAGCGAAAGAAAGACATATATATGTGGGTCAAATAAACACCAACTTCAGCTTGTGAGCGTTAGGAACAGAAACGGAAAAGTCTCACTGAAAACTAACCTTGTTGACCATAATCTAGGCATGTCTGGTATTGACAGAGGAGACCAGATGGTCTCGTATTACTCTTGCCTCAGAAAGACACTCAAATGACACAAAAAAATAGCACTGCACATCTTTGAGGTTTACCTACAAAACGCGCATAGGTTACGTTTGAAAGACCGCACATCCAAAGTACGGCTCTTGAAGTTTCAGGAAGATTTCATCAAATATCTACTGGGACTGATCTTTGGCGTTATTACTACCGCAGCTGCAGAAGCACCTGGACCACATATATCGCCAGTACAGCCTGAACCAGATCATGCAGACCCATGGCCGCTGCTGCCTGGGCCATCTGTACCACCTGCATCGCCAGCTGTTCATAAAAGTCGTGTCTCGTTGAGAAATTTTCACTACTTAGAAAAACTCTCACCTACTGCCAAGAAGGCTGTGCCAGCTAAACCTTGTCGTTTTTGCACCAAAAATAACAAACGAAAGGAATCACGTTTGACGACTGTTTGGTGCCATGGTAGCGATCCTGCCTTTCGCACCGACAGTCCTGGGTTCAAATCCCGGAAGGGGCAAATGTTTGTATGATGAATACGAGCATTTGTACCTGAGTCATGGGTGTTTATACATATTTCTATGAATATTACATATTTATGTATCATATATATATATATATCTATCCGTTACCCTAGTATCCATAACACAAGCCTTACAGTGCTTACTTTGGGCTAGGCTAATTGATGTGAATGTAAGAAATATTTATTATTTATTTATTTATTCGTATGTGCCACTTGCCCGGAAAGGCCTGCCTTGTAAGTCAACTGTTTTTACACTTACCACACTGTTCCTCGATTTGCGATTTCATTAGTTGTTAAACTAATTTTTGATCTCAATATAGAACTGTACTTTTTTGCCTCAAAGTGCCTAAGAAATCTTGTGATTTGATGTGTGATTTTTAAATAATAAAGTTACTTTTTTCCATGTCATGTCTTATTTGAAATGCCAACGAACCTAAAAACTCCCTTTCCAGGATGCCACACACTGAAGGAGAATAACACACACCGATATAAACCGTAAGAATATACTCCAATAAACATTCTCTCAAATTTTCGAATCGAAATTCGTATTTTTACGGTCGCTGCAACAGGACACACTTTACAAAAGATTTGGGTCGATTTAAATATTTATACGCCGCGACAAGCCTTCCTCGAAAACCTAACAACAGGTCTTAAAGCTCCTACTGGAAAAAGAAGACGCTTTATTATTAGTCACATTGGAAGCAAGGAAGGCTTTTTGGATGGGACCCCCATGTTGATGTTTGAATCAAAGACAAACTCTAGTGTCTACCATCACGAAATGAAAGCAGAACATTTTGAGGAGTGGTTAAGAGGAATTTTGCCGAAATTGAAAAAGGATTCCGTTTTGGTGTTAGATAATGCCCCGTAAGGTCCCACGCTTACCTCGCCCTGCACTAGCGTCCCTTACCACGCCACTCCGTAAGTGGCGTACAAGGCAAATACAAGAGTGACTGAATTCAAAGAATTCAAATTTCGAAGAAACAATGATTGAAGCAGAATTACTGGAAATCGTTAATAAAGTAAAAGAAAATTATAAAAAAAATTTAGTTGATGAGCTCGCTGCCGAGCACGGTGTCACCGTCTTGAGGACTGTCCCCTTACCACTGCGAATGAAATCCAATAGAATTAGTTTGGGCACAGGTAAAAGGGCAAGTCGCAAGACACAATAAAAGTTATAAAATGGCAAAAATTAATGAATTGTTTAGTGACGGATTGTCAGTCATGTCAATCTTCTAATAAAAGAAGAGAGTAAAATGATGCAACTCGACCACCTCATTGATGATGTAACAGAAGGATTTATAATAAATGTAACAGATTCAGAGAACAGTGAAAAGAACAGTGATTCTTCAGAAATAAATAGTGATTAAGAAGTTCTACTTTTATTTTTCCATTCACTCATTCAATTAAAAAAAAATCTTTTGAAAATAGGCGGTGTAGTGGGTAATATATTACAGTGATTCTTCAGAAATAAATAGTGATTAAGAAGTTCTACTTTTAATTTTCCAATCACTCATTCAATTAAAAAAAAATGATTTGAAAATAATATAGCATATTACCCACTTTACCGCACCATAGATTACAAATTCAAACTATACAATTTGAAATTCTAACCCTAATTGTCGTCCTCATGATACTGCTAGTACGAACCGTAAGCGAGGGCTACAAGAAAGCAGAGGCTTTAATTATCAAAGCGCACGTATGTCATACGACGTTTTATAACATATTTTCGAAAAAAATAATAAGAATTAATAAATTCATCACCACTCAACATTTTCAAATAAAAATAATACATCGAAAAGAAAACCTACCTACTAAATGTGTATTAAAAATAAGAGCATAAGGAAAAGTACAAAAAAAAAAATAATTAAACCTATTTAGAATCATGTCGATTTCACGATAGTTCAATTCAATCGATAAAATTACTCGCGTCCAACACTATGCTGTTCAGTTAGCAACATTATAAAAAAATAGTGCGCCGGCGGCTGTCATTTTTATTTATTATTATCTAATTAAAAATCAGAATATAGACGTCCAGGATAAGATGCGTTATGGGAGAAACTAAATGAAAAGTGGATGAAGTATTAGGCCCAGTAGAACGAAGTTAGAATCGTATATTCAATTCAATTCAATTCAAACAGTTTATTTCAGAAAGCTAAGTTCCATAGTGTTAGTAATAACAAAAATACTTAAAGGTTAATGTTAGTATAAAGATAAAAATATACATGATTTTTTTTTATTATTTTATGTTCCGGTGTGAAGTTTCACCCAGTGTCGCAGCAGAGGGGTGTCCCACCGGTCTTTAAACACACAAAGGAGACCGTTAGTGCTAGAGCGGAGTCTGTTGAGCATGGAGGCGGACCTGTTTCTTATTATGGCATTAAAGTCGTCTGTGTGCGCCTCCGCAAACATTCCCGACGCGCTACAACGCACTATGTGGAGGTGCCTAAGAGAGCTTGGCCATAAATACATTTTGTAAAAATCGGCGCAGGTACTTGTATTATACCTCAAACTATAGCTAAGAAGTTGATCTACTATATTATGTATAAATTATGTATGTAACTAGTACTTTTTTATAGTAAAGAGCATCTAAATACGATGATTGAAAAATTATCACGAAAACATCATAATTTGTATTTTTTTCAGGATGATTTTCTAGTAAGCTAGCAATAAAAATTATACAAGTATTATACCATTTTAGAAAGCTTATAATATATACTTTTTTTTGGTTTACACAAATATGCTATATATTTATAAATATATTTACTAGAAATATTTATCTCATGACATATCATTTTTGCGTATCTGAAACTTTCAATTAGAGTTTTGACAGTTGCCGAAATTTGCGGAAGGTCTGTAAATGATGTTATTTGATAGGAAATTTAATATTTTTATACAGGAAGAAAAAAAAAGTTGCAACTTCATTGCACAACATAATGCTATCTATCATAACATGAAATAGTAATAATTTCTTAAAAATACGTGGGCGAATCTATTTGTTTTATTAGTTGATATAGGTTACACTTGTGATATATTATTAATTGCGGTTTATGTTTTTATAATGTATCGAGTATTTCTCACCATTTTTAGTTCGCCTACAAAATAAATTATCAATAAAACACATAGGAAACCGAGTAACCACATAATGATAAATAGTTTTTATTCCCATACTTTGCACACGTTTCAAATCAGTTATTTAATATAAAATAGAGCATCTGCATACTGAATAATTACATACTGTTTTTCGTTCGTTATTGTCGTTATTAAAAGTGTATCTAACCACCTACTCTCTCGCAATGAGTGAATTCCAATGTACCAGACGCGACCTATGTCTTGTTTTGATTGAAAGTGACGGGAATTATGTTGTTGCTTTAACAAGTTATATACGGAATAATTTTATCAACTTTTCTGAGGCAAATATCGCTAAAATTGTCGCGAGTGTACAAAAAAATCTTATTACGAACTTTCGTCAACGCTACACTAAATCTAGCAGAAATAAAGAAAAAAAATTAAATCAGAATAGCATGTGGTTGAATGCCACATTCACAGTAAATCTGGAAGATCCTACTTGTGAATCTGAACCTTCGACATCGACGGGGAAGCGAGGACGCCCTTCTAAAACCTACGAAGACAGTTCCGATAGAACACAAAGACGAAAAAACAAGGAGTTGCTTGAAACATGTGGCCTTGATTTTATACTGAATTCATATCTTCAAGGATTGAGATCTCAAGGGGAAACGGAAGAAGCATTCATTGTCGAAATTTTACGAGTATTACCCATAGATAAAAAAAGTGAAATACGTCAAAATCTTTTAAATGAACCGGCACATTTAACAGCGTACTCTAAAGATGAAGCTCTCAGTATTTTTATAGAGTTGGACCTTAACATGGCACAGTATGAAAACATGAGAAATTGCTTAATTGCGAAGAACTGCGTATTATTTCCGTCATATAAATCAATTCAGGAAGCTAAAGGAATGTGCTACCCACCAAGATCAAGCATAGAAATTAATAATATTACAGCAAAAATAAAACTGCAAGATCTGCTGGATCACACTATTGCAAGAATTTTGAAAATCAATGGTGTATACAAAGCTGGCAAAAAACATTTAATGCTGTATTCGAAATGGGGCTGTGATGGCTCAAGCGGACAAAGTGAATACAAGCAAGTCTTAACTGAAGAGGATGAGTTAATTTCTGACACAAATTTATTTATATCTTCATTAGTACCTCTGAAACTTGTTGATATTAATACAAATGAAACTTTGTGGGAAAACCCTGTTCCATCATCAGTAAGATTTTGTAGGCCCATTTTAATAGAATTTTCAAAAGAGACACCAGAGAAAACTACAAGTGTAGTTAATGAAATTATAGCTCAAAGAAACGCTCTCACAACAAGCTTAATCAATAAAAATGGTGAAAGTATTGAAATCAAACACACATTATTTTTGACAATGGTTGACGGGAAAGTGGCTCAAGTTTTGTCAGAAACTTTATCAGGTGCTGTATGTACTATTTGTGGTGCAAGACCTACAGAGATGAACAATTTAGAAAAAGTACAAAATAAACCTGTTGACGAAAATTCTTATCAATATGGGCTTTCGACTTTACATTGCTGGATTAGATTTATGGAACTAATTTTACATATATCTTATAATGTAGGCTTTGAAAAATGGTCTGCTACAACGACAGAAAATAAAGATTTGAAAAAACAAAAGAAGACATATGTACAAAGAAGGTTCAGAGAAGAACTTGGTTTAAATATAGATAAACCTAAGCAAGGTTCTGGTAACAGTAATAACGGTAATACAGCTAGACAATTTTTTCAAAATTATCAGTGCACTGCAGAAATTACCGGTGTGGATGAGGAATTGATAAAACGATTTTATGTTTTACTTCAAGTTATGTCTAGCGGAAAAGTAATTAATGCTACGAAATTTGGACAGTATGCTTTCGATACAGCACAACGATATGTTAGTAAATATATGTGGTATTATATGCCATCATCTGTCCATAAAGTCCTAATTCATGGGGAAAGTGTAATTCGGCATTATTCAGTGTTACCTCTTGGACAGCTCTCCGAAGATACCCAGGAATCAAGGAACAAAGACTATAAACGATTCAGACTTCATCATGCTAGAAAATGCTCTAGAGTAGCTACAAATGAAGACGTTTTACATACACTTTTGTACACTTCAGACCCTTACATAACAAGTTTAAGAAAACCTTCCAATAAAAAGTCTATGGAACTTATAGATGAAGCTGTAGAGCTAGTAGAATAATATTATTCTATGTTATTTTCTTTTTCTTATTATATTTAATTAATAAGAGTAATTTTATGTGTTTATTTTGTATTAATTATAACATTTAGGTCACATTGTTTAAAATTAGTCGTAAATTTATGATAATTTTTCAATATTTCATGTTTTGTATTTTTTTACAATTATTAAATATATTTTTATATGCATAGACTGTATATTATTTTAAAGTACGTTTATCTCAGATTACCTAAAAAAAAATCAGCTGTATATCTATAAAAACATGTTAACGTACAACATAAAAACATAAAAGTTATAGATTTATGACCCGAAACCGACTCGATCTCCACATAGTGCAACGCCACGACAGTCCCAACAGTATCCTGAATGAGTTATTATATTGAACACGCAGGTCGCTGTATGCCCGCTGCGTATAGCTAGTCCAAAGGCTGCACGTGTAGAAAGATTGGCAGTAAGCTTTAAAGAGAGTTATCTTTACTGCATTCGTACACCGCGCAAACCTTCGGGCCAGCATATTAATTCTCACAGCCAGCGACCTACGTTTCCTCTCAATATCCATGCTGTCCTTGAGGTCGTCAGTGACCCAATGACCCAAGTACTTAAATCTCGTCACCCAATTTAAAGGATTACCGCTAAGCGAGACTCCAGGGACATCGGAGTAGTCGATGGATCTCGATTTAAACATCATCAGTTCACTTTTTTTGACGTTGTATTTGAGCCCATGGGTCATGGCGTAGGACTCACAAATTGCCACCAGTCTCCTTAGACCACCAATCGATGGGCTCAGCAGAACCATATCGTCTGCATAGCTTATATTATTCATGCACACTCCATCAATATGACAACCAATATGTGTTCCACTGAGCTCATCGATCAGGCTATTCATGTACAGGTTGAATAAGCGGGGCGAGCTTAACCCTCCCTGTCTCACCCCTGTATAATCAATGATTCCGTGTTATGGACATCACAGTAGAAAACAGCATATTAATGGGAAACCAATACGTTTTGGCTTCTAATGTACAAGCTACACAGCTTGGATATGTAACACAGGATATACCTTATCAAAGGGCAAACACGGGCAACAATTATCCTGATCTAGGTGTTGGAAGATCGGTGGTTACGAGTATGATTGCCCAGCTGCCGTCAGGTTTTCCTGTGCATGTATATATGGGTGAATATACAAAAGTTGTCCAACTCGCTGTCATCAGCCGAAAAATACGAAATGTTTACTTATTTTTTTTAATTGACAGTATATTATGAACCTTTTAAGTCCTATTTATGTGTCCACTGAATTTCAACTACATACTATTAAAGCTAATTTATAAAATAATACAATAAATCCTCATAACATCAGTTCCCTGGCGTGTCACAATCCCAAAAACTCTTAATGAAGGGGTTATATTAAAAAATGTACCGTATTTATTGTTAATCTAATTTTGTACACTTATTGTATAATATATTTTGTATAGATATTTCAAATATTTATTAACAGAATCTAAAAAAAAGCTATTAAAAAAAAATAAGAATCTTTGTCATTACTTTTACCCATCAGTCCTTTGTGCTAATTTAAAATTCGAATATCCCGCCAAATATTACTGAATGTTATTCAAATCTTTTTAAAATTTGAATGTTGGAAGTGAAGTTAGTCGCAAAGCGCGCCAGATCGACGGCAGCCATTACGACGCCAGTGTTGGCGCCGCTATTATCGCGTATGTTTGTGTTGGTCCAGTCACTTTTTCAGTACCCTGGTGAGTCTTTATTTTCTTTTATGCCTATGTTTTGTTTTAATTTATGCATGATTACATGTAATTTGTAGAAATATATCATTGTAACAACTGAAAATATGGAAAAAATATTATGTTTCAATTATAACCTCAAATTAAGGTCCGATTCATCAGTACCCTGTCGTCAGTCCGTTGTCTAAACTTGCGCCAAAAGACTGACTTGTTTCCAGGGAACTGATGTTTTTTTATATTTCAGGAACTAAATGTTCTATATTCTACTAAGTAATATTATGAATGTGAAAGTGTGGATATTTGGATGTTTGTTACTGAATCACGCAAAAATGGCTGAGCCGATTTAGATGAAATTTGGCATGCATGTAGTCTTTGACATGAAAAAGAATATAGGCTACCTTTTATCCCGATTTACAATGCTTTCGCACGCGGACGAAATAGCGGGTACAGCTAGTATTTCAAATGATTTTAACCTCCATGTTATAAGTTTAACGTGTTTGTGTATCTGTCTGTGGTAATGTAGCTCCTAAACAGATGAACCGATATTAGTTTAGGTTTTATTTTGTTATTGTACAGTTTAATATGAAGCAATTTATTTTACTTATTTTAGACGAATGACATCATGCCGCCGCCTAAAAAGAAAACGAAATTATCGAGGGAAGAGGTTTTAATAAAGAAAAGAGAAGCAGAAAAGGCACGTTTGCTAAGAATTAAAAGTGATCCAGTTAAATTAGCAGAATACAAAGAGAAGCAGAGATTACAGTACTTAAAAAAAAAAGAAAAAGGTCAAAGAAAATCTATTAAAGAAATGACACCTCGAGAGCAACGGACAACTAGAAAAAATTGGAAAGAGTATTCATCAAAGTACAGGAAAAAGCTTACTTTGAGCCAAAAGACACATAACTATTTACGTCAGAATACACCTGTAACCAGTGACGACGAAGGGCCACCAATCGCCGTAGAAAACAGACCTAACGAAGAAGAGGGGCCACCAATGGAATATAGACCTGCCATCATGAACGACGATCAACGAGCAAAAGAAGCAGGAAGGAGAAGTCAGCGT
Organism: Calamotropha paludella; assembly: GCA_927399485.1. Lineage (NCBI taxonomy): Eukaryota > Metazoa > Arthropoda > Insecta > Lepidoptera > Crambidae > Calamotropha > Calamotropha paludella. The sequence goes on from OV656822.1 coordinate 6,176,533, forward strand.
CAGAGAAAAAACAGAAACAAGCAAATAAAGACAATGAGTACAATTATAAAAGAGTTAAAAACCAAATTAAATACTCAACGTCAAAAGTATAGAAGGATTAAAAGAAAGTTAAAGAAGGTTAAAAAATCAGTAGAAAAAACGCCAAAAACGAAACTTGAAGAAATGAGTGAGGATATTGATAAAAGGAAAGAATTAGTAAAGAAAGCTCTTTTTGGTGAAGTAATGAAAAGACAGCTAGAAGAAAACTACGAAAAAATTAGAAGCCAAAAAGAAAAAAATAAGTTTAAACAAAATTTATCTGGAAATTTAGTAGAGAAATATAAAATATGGAGATTCAAAAACAAAGTAGTGACCTACAAAAAGCTTCGAAACAATCTTCCAAAACCAAAGAATCGTAAAATGCAGCTGCAAAGATTGGTTGAGGAATTTTTAGAAGATGACGCTAATAGCCGGCTCGCAGCTGGAAAGAAAGAATTTATATCTCGGAGGCAAATAAAAAAGCAAAAGCGATATCTGCTTGATAGTATGAAAAACCTCCACAAAAAGTTTTTGAAAACTGTTCCATTTGCAATTAGTTATACCCTGTTCAATCGGCTACGACCATTTTGGGTCGTACCACCTACTTTATCAAACCGTGATACTTGTGCTTGCACAGTCCATGAAAATATAGACCTCAAACTTGCAGCTTTAAAAAATGCAAAAATTCTAACGTCAGTGAGAAATCATCAAAGCATGCTGGATATTCTCTGCTGTAATCGATATGCTGAAGGATGTTTGGAGAGAACGTGTGAGGACTGTTGCGACAAAACTTTAACATACGAGGAATTTGATAATTCAAAGCCTATCTTATTGAAACAGTGGGTAAATAAAAAGGAGGCATTCATTGATCTCAAGACAAAAAAAAAACGTTTTGTTACAAAATATAAGAAAGAAACACAGGAAATCTTACCCAAAGATCTTATTTTAAAACTTGAAGATGATACGATACTTTTTTTCCGTCACGTTTATTACATTGTTCACCAGTACAACCAAATTAAAAACTTGAAGGAAACTTTATCTGAAAATGATGCCATAGTCCACATGGACTTTTCAGAAAATTATTGCACTAAATACAACAAAGAGATACAATCCTTTCACTTCGGCGGTTCGCGTATACAACTTTCGCTACATACTGTTGTTGTGTACCAAAAAAACTCGGTAACTTCATATTGTACAATCTCATCAAACTTGACACATAATGTGGGAGCAATTTGGGCTCATTTACAGCCGGTATTAAACTCCTTGAGTCCAAATGTTCAACATGTTCACTTTCTTAGCGATGGTCCTGTAACCCAATACAGAAACAAGACTATGTTCTATGTGTTGGGCTGTAAGTTGACACAAATGTATCCTAACATTATGAGGTACACATGGAACTATCATGAGGCCGGTCACGGTAAAGGTGCCCCCGACGGTGTAGGGGCCACCTGTAAGAGAACAGCCGATCATGTAATAGCAACAGGAGGTGACATAACTGACTTAAAAGAGTTCATTGCTGTTATTCGCGAGAGATGCCCTGGAATTCGTGCATTTGTGATTGAAGACCATGAAATTGAGGAAATGAACTCCAGAATCAACGCGAACTCATCTAAATTTGTCGCTTTTAAGGGGACACTTAATGTGCATCAGGTGACAGGCTCTGTTTATTTGCCAAACCAACTTACAATGAAGTCTCTTAGTTGTTTTTGCGACCCTGATGGATGTCATCATTACCAGCTAGGATCTATTAGGTATGAAAGCGAATTGCCAGATGAACATTTAAATGTTTCGACTGTATTCTCTGACTCTGAAGACGATTCACTGCCACTGTCAACCTACACCCTGAAAAACAACGCTAGCAAATGTCTGTCTATGCCAGGAGTTAGTGAGCCAACAAAATCACAAACGCAAAATTACTACACCAGTGGTGACTATGTTTTAATTAGATACAAAGTTAGAAGATTAGAATTTCATTATGCGGCTATCTGTTCTTCCGTTGAATATGAAGGAGAACTGAGGGTTACTTTTCTGAAAATTTGCAATGATGCTGGTACTCTCTTTAAATTAGATGAAAACGATGTGTCAGATGTACCCATGGACCAAATTATAAGAAAACTTCCTGTTCCAAACCTGATCACAAAAGGCAACAGGATATTTTACGAATTTAGTGAGAAGATAGACGTTTTTGAAAAGTGATTTTTATTGATGTTATTTACACTTACGTAATATGTTATTTTATCTTCAGAAATATTTTTTTTTTGTTGCAGCATAAGAGCTGATTTTTTGTTATAGCTACTTATTACATTACCTATATGCTATAAGCATCATTATTTTTTGTTTAGTTAAAAAGTTTTCATAATTTTCTAATAAGTATTAAGTACAAATTTAATTATTAAAAAGACTGTCTAAAAGACTGACATATTCCATATTTCCTATGGAAATATTTAACCTAAACGTGATTTTATTCTTAAGAAAAGTGCCATTATTAGATTAAACATAATTTGTACTTCAACACTCTTAAAGTTAAAATAAATATATTTTTTTTCTATAAAATTGTGTTTTTATCAGTACTCTGCCACCCTCGTCAGTCCTTTGGCATTAAAATTTTGAAAAACGCGAATAATTCAAAGAATACTTAAAAAACTGACTGGCCCAGCTTAGGATAGCATATTGATGAGATAAACTATGCATAGAAATCAAAATATGTGTATATTTATGGTAAAAAATATATGTTCAAAATAGGTCAAAAAGTTGGACAGCTTTTGTATATTCACCCATATGGACATTTTTTTTACATTGTTGAGATTACTCATAGCTTTTAAGGAATCTGGTCATCAAGGACAGGTAGAATACGAGCACATCCAATGAACATTGTTTTGAAAGACGTGTCACGCGACCCGTCAACCAGCACCAGGGCTATCAGTCAGCGCACAGGAATTCCGCATGTAGGTGTACACAAAAACATTTACGACATTAAATTAAAGTGTAAGAACTACTTGCGACCGATCAAAGAGTGGATTTCCGAAGATCCCACACCTTTTTTGATAAAATTCTGTGGACAGATGTCTAAATTTACAAGAAATGGCATTTTTAACATGCATAATTATCATTCGTATGCAAGAGTTTTCAAATGCAATTCTCGGTCAATCTCTGGGCGGGAATATTAATAGAGAGCTGGTCGGGCCCTTCGAGCTGCCAGATAATGTAAATGGACAGACGTAGTTAAATGTTAATATTTGCCGATACTTCTAGGAGACTTAAATATTTTATTAAGAACGAAGATGTTTTATTAAATGGACGGAGTCCCATTCCATTTTGCAAGAGCCGTTCGAGAAGAATCAAACCAACAACACCTTAAAAGAAACAGCCTTTATGTTTTGAAAAAAGAAGTACTTTTTTTTCTCGTTTGTTTTTGAAAATGTAACTCCGTAGACGACATGCAAAACCTCAATTTTGAATAATGTGATCCAAAAGGCTGAATGACAGTTGAATTATTCACCATTTTGTTCAAACAGTTCATCCAATTTTCAGGAGCCTCTCCTAGCAATAAAGTGTTGCTGCTTTTAGATGGACATCTGAGTCATACACAAAATCTAGATGTTATAGATCTTGCACGACAGCATGGAGTTGTAATAATTAGCTTTCCGCCTCATTGCACACATAAGTTGCAACCTGCAGATGTCGCTTTCATGAGGCCTTTAAGTACTTCCTAAGACCATGCTGCTTCAAATTGATTGAGATCGCATCCAGGACGTGTGATCACCATGTTCCAAATAAGTGAAATATTTGGGCAGGCTTACATGCAAGCAGCTACAATGTCCACAGCTTCAAAAAGTGTGATATATGGCCATACAACCAAGACAATTTTAGTGATGTTGATTTCATACCTGCTGAAACTACAAACATACCACTAGTTCAAGACAATCCAGCTACGTCAAGGTCTGTCAACCTACCATTAATAGAGGCCAACGCACACATAGATCCTCATCCTGGATATAAAGAATCAACCACGTCAAGCATTGTCAACGCTCAGTCGATGGAGACAGAGCCTCATACCGGACTTGAGTCACCATCTATATTGCATTCTGGTAATCTTCCATCAACAGAGTCAGTACTTCATCCGGGCCACGAAGTACCAACCACGTCAAGCGTTGTCAACGTTCAGTTCATGGAGACAGAGCCTCATACTGCACCTGAAATACAATCCCCGTCAAGCTCTGCAAACCTTCCCTCAAGAGAGTTAGCAACTATTACAGGATCTAATGATAAGAGGGCCTAAATCCAGACGTAACACACCTAAAACAGAACAAGTCCAATCGATTCATGAAGATCTTTTTTTTTTGCACCTCTTCTCTCCTAAATCAACGTACGCCAGTTCAACTATCTAATGCTGATTCTCAACAACAAGATTGTTCACAATTATTTGAAGTGAGAGCAGGAAATTCCTTGGAAATTCGTTCTTCTATACGAGCCGTCTGCCGTGATTTAACTACTAGTTTCAAAAATGCTTCACCTAAAGATAAATTGCCGATTCCTGCAATTGAAATGAACGCAAAAAGGAAACAATATCGAAGAGGTAAAACAGCGATAATAACCTCTACTCCATATAAAAAGGAACTTGAAGCTTAAAATTGTCAAAGAACGTGCCGGCCAAAAGACGTAAATCATCAAAGGACGTTCCGGTTAAAAATATTAAATCGACCGGAAAGTTACTACCAAAAATAGAAAACTGCAGAAGAAGACCAGGCCTTCAACTTCAGGACAAGAAGATAGCGTTTGTTTTTATTGTAACGATACAAACCATACTTACCTAAAATCTACCGAAAACTGGGTAAAATGTCATCTCAAAATGTCAAAATGGGCTCATACTGCATGTGCAGGGGTGGATGATGAAGACTTAGAAGTACTCATATGCATGATCTGTGAAGATTAATGAGAATCCCATCTTGCCCCTTAACCCCATCATGCCCCATTTATCATTCCCCATCTTACCTCACATACGGGGCAAAACGGTTTTTTTTGTGTTCTTAAAAAATAAATATTAGAAATTTGTGACAACATTTTCGTCCAAAGTCTATGCCAATTTGATGTCGATTAAGAAACTACAGTGCCGTAAATAAATGAAAATATTATGTTTTTACTGTAGTTTTTTATTATTTTCCCTTAGCGGCCCCATCATACCCCTAGTTTTCCTAACTGATAAGATGTTAGAAGAAAATTACTTTTTAATTTAGGTGAAAATCACTTATCTCGATCCGGAAAGCAGCAAACGGGGAAAAAAATAAAGGGTCCTTGTAAAAATAACTGTCGCTCAGTGTTTTGAAAAATTTAATACAGAAACCCGCCAATATTAAAAACATTTTAGAATCTTGCTGATCATTATTATCATTTTTTCATCATGTCTTTCATTACGTCACACATAAAACAAAAAAGAAAAAACATTCTAAGCGAATAAATGTTTACAAGTTTTTGTCTTTTTTTCTCTGATATTTACCAAAATGAAAAGATCATGTTATGCAAAACTATGTTTAAAATACGCTTTCAATGAGTAACACTTTTGACGTGACAACGTCTTAAATTAGGTTGCGGCTGGGAGTCACTTATGAAAAAGTGTAACGCTCGGTAACGTTACGATGAGTCACCGAACGAGAGAGAGGCCCGCCGAATGCCTTGCGTCTCTCTCCCACTCAACTATGATCGGTCTGCCGCGCGCATTGTGCAATTTAATTATATTCATATCAATAAATATTCTACCGAGAAAAAGACGTTGTCACGTAAAATCTTCGCCCGTAAAACCGACTTTACAGGCAAAAAAAAAAAAAAAAAAAAAAAAAAAAAAACCATTTTTTTATACAATCTGCTATCGACAAATATAATAAAATCATGGATATCTGTATTAAAGATATGACATGTCATCCGACTATTATAAATGCTGCAATGAAGGATACTGTAACTCAACATAAAAAATAGCTTAGGACCTTAAGTAAGTCATTATACGCCTAAAGAATCGAATCAACTACTTGTAGATGGAGAGTTAACTTTTATAAAAAAAATCGAGCAATCGCATGACGTCCAAAATAGCATCGATTGCTGACTTGCATCCGATGCATTTCGTGCGTCATTAGCAATATGCTTATTTAGCGATAAGTTTCTTATAATATTGTATTAAAATAAGTCTTAGTCGTTGTAGAACATTTCTAAAGTAAAGTTGTAATTATTTTTAAATATTTTTTTTTTATCTTCTTTACCGCCGAAACATAACTCATCCAATGACGATAAATTGAAGCATAAGGCACAGATTGAAACAACTGTTATTGACCATTCACAACTTCTAGCTAGGTATATAAAAAAGATAAACGTTAAACTATCTCTGAAAACACACGTTATTCATTGACCTATAGGGGAAGCCCGGGCAAAAAGCATAGTGCGGGTAAGAAGAATAACAGTTTTTTTACATAAAACCAGAATAGATAGCGGTTTGACAATTTGTCTAGTCGTGCTTCGTGCGGCCGGCGACGCCATGACAGTTCAACCAAAACAATACGCGAGTGCACTTGTAAAAAGAAAAAAAAAACGTTGTTTTGTTACGATTTTTGTGAAGGTTTGTACAATTGTACATACACTTTTTGTATTAGTCATTAGTTATCTATGAAGTGTTTTTTATCCAATTGCACGTTTACCTATACTCTATCCATTTCGACCTGAGACAAAAGGTAAACAAACCATAAAAAAGGTTATTTAAGATGTCAATTTTCTTCATTGCCGAAAGGTTTGATCAAAACATACGACTATTCAATATTTTATTATTCAAACTTTTTCAATTAAGATAACTAAGAATTACTTGTCACCTTCAATAATTTTCAGTATTTTTACATCGATGTTAGGTATATTTTTAACGTAAGTTTAGATTACTATATATTTGCTATTAAAAAGACCTAAAATGAAGTATTCTAAAACTTTTATGCATTTATAATACTTCCAAATGAAGATGAACAACCATCACATACTATAACGTAGAACTAAGTGACTTCCGGGTTTACCAGGATTATATCCGCCATTTTTTATTCTCGATCAACTATTGGTGCGAGAGCATTCTCTCCTTGATTATTTAGTTTTTTCTTCTTAATATTTGTTATAATTGTCGTTTTTCTTAAGTGTTACGTTGTATTATATTGTTATTGTTGAGTTTTTGTTATTAAATCGTTTTTGTCAGTGAAAATGAGTGAGCCTGGACCAAGCAGCGCTTAAAGTTTTACTTCGCCGAAGAAAAAGCGTTCCAAGCTTACTAAAATGCGTTCTATGGATAAGGAAACTGTTATAAACATATTTAAGTACGTAGAGAAAAGCTGGCCCAAAGATTCATATCCTTACAAAAATGATGTCGAGAACAAGACTGCCGAGATAACGGGACTATCGCGGGCCTCAGTGTATCGATTCATAAAAGAAAAAAAAGAAACAAGATGTGTCAAATCTGCTTCACCTCCATCTCCAAAACAATTTATTATTGATAGCTTGGATGATCTGACCTTGGATGCGATACACCGTAAAGTCCATATGTTTTATTTTAAGAATGAACTGTCTACCATTCAAAAGGTCCAGACCGCTGTGAATGCTGATGATTCGTTACCAAATTTTAAAAGGAGCACATTTCACAAGTTATTGCATAAATTGCAATTTAAATACGCAAAACGTAACCGCAATAGTTTTCTTATTGACAGAAATGATATGGTCTTTTGGCGAATTAAATACCTGAATACCATTGTAAAAATGAGGAACGAAGGAAGAAAATAAATTATACCGATGAAACTTGGCTTAATGAAGGTTAGTTCAAAAATCTAAATAATGTTAATAACTTGTCTTGAATTGGTTGTTTAATCCTTTGCTTGCAATTAAATCATTTAATTTAAGTTGATTTATAGTATATATAACTATAATATTCTCTTGTAATTTATTTACAAATCAAATGTTACATTCTTATTATTGTTGCTAACATTGAATGGAATAGATCTCTTTTAAAACAAACTTTGATCGTTACAGGACACACTGTAAACAAAGTGTGGCGTGACGAGTCAATAAAGTCTTCCAAAGAAGCCCACCGAGAAGGCCTATCAACGGGATTGAAAAATCCAAGCGGTAAAGGAAAACGCCTCATAATCCTTCATATAGGTAATTTTTATGAATATTGATCATATGTTGTTTACTCAATAACAATTCTCTGCAACGCGATGGACCCGGCACCCGCACATTGAATCCATGGAATACTAAGTTATCGTCTCACTTATATCAATATCATAGCGGGATGAAAAAAGTGATAATAGTTGAAGAATGTAAATGCATAGTATGCAAGGATTGTAACTAAGGACTCAGAGTAATTATGGAAGTATTTAATTGGTATCTTAAAAAAATATGAATTGACTGAGAAATTGAGTTTTAAATACCAGATATATTTGTTATGAACAAAAGATTAATTACCTATATTTTAGTTTTTCATTGATTATTTTATTTACAAGATCTGACACAGGCTTCCTGGAAGGCGGCGAACTCATATTCAAAGCAAAAGCTAGGTTCACATTATTGTGTCGGGGTGTGTCGTGGCGCGCCAGAAGGCAATCGCTTACGTACATTTACTAAGTCTTAAGTCACTACGTTTATACACACACTCATCTGCCGCAAAATCAAAATCAAAATCAAAATGATGGTCTAAACACAGCAATTTGCTTGTATTACCTTATTTTGAACACCTTGTGTATATGTTGTGATTTAAGCACCTTTGAGTTAGATTATAGAACCTACCAAATTAAAATAAACCTCATGTGATTGTTAATTATTACTATGCAATACATACCTCAAACAAACAGCAAGTCTTTCCTTTGTTTCTATAGACGTCGGAACTGAGTGTGCCTTTTTTTGATATCCTTTTCAGTAAAATTGTGTAATTGCTCAAACTGTATTTTAGTAAATCTGAGATAATGAGATAAAGACAATGAAATGCACCTCTAGTCTCCCTGGTTCTATTTAAAGGATGAACCCAATATCTCCTTTTCTTTCTCTTTAGAAGATTCATCATTAGAAGAAACTGAATATCTTCATCGAAATCGCTGTCAGAGTCAGACGATTCCATTTTATACACGTGTTCAATACACAACTCTTGAAATACGAATGATCTAAAAATGCGTCATATTACAACACAACACACGACATTAGTATGAATACTCTGCGACACAACAGACGGCACCACAACACACCCCGACACAATAATGTGAACCTAGCTAAAGAAAAGTGATTGAGACTATCACTCCGAGATGGATTCCCAAAATTTCGAAAAGTGGTTTACCGAAATTATGGCAAAATTAGAGCCAAATTCTGTTGTTGTCATGGATAATGCACCATACCATTCCAGAAGAAAAGAAAAACTTCCCACTTCAGCTAACAAAAAAGGAGAAATTCAGCAATGGTTAAACGAGAAAAATATATCGTTCGATGAAAAAGAAGTTAAAGCGTAACTTCTTGAAAAAATTAAGAATGTAAAAGAAAATTATCAAAGCTTTGTAATTGATGAAATGGCCCAGGAAAAAGGAATCACAGTGGTAAGGCTCCCTCCTTATCACTGTGAATTAAATCCTATCGAATTAATCTGGGCCCAAGTCAAAGGTAAGGTCAAAAAATAATAAAACTTTTAAATTAAATGAAATCAAAAGTTTGTTAGCTGAAGCATTAAACAGTATCACAGTGGAAGCAAAAGTGCATCGACCATGTCATGAAACAGGAACAAGAAATGCTAAAAATAGATGGTATAATTGATGATGTGGTTAGACGCTTTCGTGATTCATGTCGGATCTTCGTCATCAGAAGAGGAATAAATAAATAAAATTAAAACTTGTGTGTATTTTTGTAATAATCTGGATTTCGCACAAGTATTCTTACTTATTCTTTATTCATCTCGAACTAACCTATTATAATAATTTGAATTACTTCCTTGTTTTATTTCCATTCAAATTAGTAGTATTATTTGGATAATAGCAATGATAGCTTGTGTTTATACACGATTAAAATACACTCGAGAGCAATGAATCCGGGTCACTTAAAGAATCCTAAAAATCTCGGAAACTAAAAATGCTAGGTTAATGCAATAAATTGTATTTAATAGACAATGTAATACTCCTTAAATGAAGGTATTAAAACTTCTTAGTTATTGTGAAGTTATATCATAAAAAAATCAAATTTGAAAAAGGGCCACTTTCGAAGATGGAACTACGAAATTACAGCATTTGGTTTTGCTTTTGTTTGTAATCTGTCATTTATGTGGGTACATAAACCATGTTGATAGTGCTCTATATTCATTATTCAAGCTGAAATTATGTCGCTTACGCCTGAAGAATGCACCAGAATACTTACAATGCTGGAAACCGGCCGGAGTCAGCGCGATACAGCCAGGACTGTCGGTGTGTCGCTGTCAACAGTACAAAGAGTTCTCCGACGTTTCGAAGAAACTGGTCCTAACCTACGCAGACCAGGAACGGGCAGAACCAGGTGTACCACAGCACGAGAAGACCGATACTTGGTGAACACCATGCTTCGAAATCGCTTTCTCACAGGAACTGAACTCACCAATCAGTTTCGACGCCTCGGAGGAAGTAACCCAAGTGCATGGACAGTAAGACGTCGGCTTGCTGAATCTAACTTAAAACCCCTTAGACCTGCAAACGGCCCTAAACTGGAGCGTGGGCATCGTATTTCAAGACTAAGATATGCCCAGAGCCACGTAAATTGGAGTATTGAAGATTGGTCAAAAGTTATGTTCTCCGACGAATCAAAATTTATGCTCTACAAGCACGATGGAAGACACAGAGTGTATCGAAGACCAGGGGAAAGATTCAAGCAAGCATGCATCGAAGAAAAAGTAGCCTACGGTGGTGGGTCTGTACTTGTGTGGGCCGGAATTTCTTCTGAAAGTCGCACAGAGCTGGTGATCATAGAAAACGGCTCTTTAACTAGCGTAAGATATGTGGAAGAAATCCTCAATGATCACGTTGGTCCATTTATGGTCAATTTAGGTGAGGATGCTATATTTATGCATGACAATGCCCGACCTCATACAGGTAGGATTGTGAATGACTACCTTCAAGAGATGAACATTACTCGTATGGAGTGGCCAGCGCGCAGCCCGGATATCAACCCGATCGAGCATGCTTGGGACGAGCTAGGCAGATGCGTAAAACAACGAAACCCTCCCCCAATCACGCTTCGTGAGCTCAAAATTGCTCTCACAGAGGAATGGGAGAATATTCCCCAAAATCGTATAAGGAACTTGGTGTACAGCATGCCAAACCGCGTAAACGCAGTAATGGAAGCACGAGGAGGCAATACGAAGTATTAAAATTCAAGAAAATCGTAATAAAGTTCAAACATTTCATGTTTCCTATTTTTGTTTTAAGGAGAGATCAGCAGTTTTTTTCTTTATGTAATTTTGTGTTAATAAAATGTATGGTGACTCATATTTTTTTTTACTTTCATTTAAGAAGTATTACATTGTCTATTAAATACAATTTATTGCATTAACCTATCATTTTTAGTTTCCGAGATTTTTAACATTCTTTAAGTGACCCGGATTCATTGCTCTCGAGTGTATAATTACCATAAAAAATTAAACTGCGTTATCAGTATACTATAGACCTAGGTTTAAGCGTAAAAAAAACATGAACTAATTTATCCTTAAAAAACTTAAAAAGTTATATCTCGTAGTTCTGTCTCTATCTCAAATATTTACTACGACTTTACTATCTTATTGAATACGTAACTTACACATACAACTCGGTTATAATATCTGTGGACCTCGCTGGAATGTCATGCCCCCTCCCCGTTCTCTTGTCACCCCCCCCCCCCCCCCCCCCCCGCGCTCGCCCTGTCGCGTCAGTACGGTTAGCAGTTTCGTTGCCGATACGCGTCGTCTTTTTTTCGTCTTATTACTGCCATATTTTTGATCATTTCATTGTTACGTTTGGACTTTTATTGTTAATTTGTTATTGATGTTACGTTAAAATATTGTTTTTGTTGTTACGTTGAACATTTTCGGTTAAGTTTGGACTATACTGGTTTCCGTTGTTTTAAAGTTCACTTCTACTCCTCAAATATGGGAAAGACTATTCACAGTGAAGCAAGGAACTTAATCCTAAAAGTGCTGATTTTTTTGAATCAGAGAAAGCTAACAAGCAATACATCATACCTGTAGACCAAGCTGTTAAACGAACCTGTGCTGCAACTGGTATATCAACTGCTTTGATGAAAATCAAAAAGGAAGCCAAAGAATTGCGTCATGCATCACCGCCGCCTGCTTCACCGAGTACTAGTCAAGATACGAGGACGAGAGAAAATTGTCAACACCAGGTAAAAAGCGTAAGCAGTACAAAAAGAAGATTGAAATTGATGATTTTGACATCTGCGCTATACGAAATATTATTAAAAGTTTTATACGGTAAAAAAAGAAATCCCAACATTAAAGAAAATTCTGACGGTCGCTAAAAGGGATTTAAATTTTAAAGGCGAAAAATCTTTCCTGAGAAAAAATTTGTTTGACCGCTTGGGATATAAATTCGAAAAATGCAAAAATGCCCGTACGTTGCTAATACAAAAACCAGATATTGCCGCGTGGAGGGCTCGCTACCTGCGCCGGATGAAAGAAAACGATGAACTTGGCGCAGATAAAAAACCGGTTACGTACCTTGACGAGACTTGGATCCACTCGCATTATACGGTCAATAAATGTTGGCAAAACAGTACTGACAGCAGCGTAAAGAAAAATTTTAAACCTGGCCAAAGATGAATTCTTGTGCATGCAGGGGGCGAAAACGGCTTCATTCCAGGTGCGGAATTGCTGTACAAGTGCAAGCAAGCAACAGGAGACTATCATCATGAGATGGACACCGATAATTTCCTAAAATGGCTCAAAGAAAAGTTGTTACCTAACTTACCGCCGAACGGAATAGTCGTCATTGACAATGCGCCTTACCATTCTACACAATTAATAAAGGCGCCCACAAGTGCATCATTGAAATCTGTCATGCAAAACTGGTTGCGTGATAATAACATTCCCTACGAAGAAAAGATGACGAAAAAGGAATTGTATCCTATTATTTTGAGGACAAAGCCTCCAAAAAAATATGTCGTTGACGAATTGATGAAAGAGAATGGTCAAGAAATAGTACGTCTGCCACCCTATCACTGTGACTTAAATCCTATAGAATATATTTGGAATCTAGTGAAACAAAGGGTGGCAGACAAAAATGTCAATCAGTCTGAAAAATAAATTGAAAAACTTACAAGAGACGCACTTAATTCCATCACACCATTCGACTGGAAAAAAGAAGTAAACCACGTCAAAAGACTTCAACGGGAGTATTGGGAAAAAGACCATCTAGGAGATCGGTGGCGCTAGTTGTCACGGTCAAGATCGTCTCTGTATAATAAAATAATTTTAAAATATTTTAAAGTATCTTAGTGTAATAGTAGATGTGATTCATAGAAGTGAATGTGTATTAAATGTGCTCAAGTGTTATCTAAGGGAGAAAACCTACAGTTACAGTGATCTTCACAATATATCTCTGTAGCACAATCTGATGAATATTTTCCATAATTATCCAGTGACTTAATAATATTAAGAAAAAAAAATACCTCAGTGAAAGTTTATTATGTTCTGACATGAAATCAATCCATTTAATAATAAGTGTGTGATAAAAAATTGCGATATTAACGAATTTAACAACGTTATTTTATTTATTTATCGCATGAGGGTAAACAAAGATCATCTGACTAATACACGAACCATTAGTCAATCAGAACTTAAGCAGGTAAGCTACTCGCCAATAGATGACGCCTTGTCTACCTCCATCTAGCGGAAATTAAGCAAACTAATTGAATCAATGTGCTATTTACTACCGCCATCTATGCGTACATACAATTAGGCAGAATCATATGAGTATTTAACCAGGAAGTGATAGTTCAGCTACTACGCGATAGACAGCGTTTCAATTATACCTTAATCTATAAATAATTGATATATCAAAATTTAATAAATATGGACCATGACAATATCACTCAACGTAACAAAAACTATAAAATGAATATTGCTACTGAAAACTCATTCGAATCATTGTCAGATGTAGATAGTGAAAATTCATTTTTATCTTTCACTAAATTAAATAGGAGCTGTCCTGAAAAAGACATAAATATTAGCGATAAAATAACTGAATTAGAAAAAAAAGTTCTAATACTTGAAGACAAATTGCAAATAGCAGACAATGAAATTGGAAATTTATTAACTGAAAACAAGACACTTACCAAAAAAATCTATGATTATGAATTAAGAATCCAAAAGTTAACGAGTGTATGTAAATCCACACCACAAAAGAAAAATGTAAATAAGATAGGAACAAACCTAAAGAAAACAGAATTAGACTTCTCTCGTACTGATAATACATGTAAAAAATCATGTTCGGTTGAAATTCTTGAAGTGGCGCCATCTAGCCTAAATATAAACTCTAAGGCTGACTCAAACATAGATAAAAAGACCGGCTCCTCAAAAATGTTAATAGATGTCGCTGCAAGTAAAACAATCAAGAACAGACTATGCATCTTGAGCACTAATAACAAACACAATATGTTAAAAATTATTGAACAAACTGACATTGATAAACATTTCTTTTATTGTCATAACCTTAAAACTAATGGAGGTGTAATGGAATTATTCGACTGCTCAAATAAGGAATTAAATGACTATAATAAAAACGACTATTGCATTATATTGATTGGTGAGTCTGACTTTAATATTACGAAGGATTATACACACTTAATTTACAAAATAAGAGAATTCGCTCAAAAAATGCATCATACAAACATAGTTATAGCTGTACCTACTTACATATGTGGCGCTGTATTCTATAACTGCAGAGTAGAATTATTTAACAGCCTTCTAAACCTTGACGTTCAGACTCACAAGTATGCATATTTAATTGACTCCAACCGATTGTTATCCTTCGAAATGTTCTCTCCAAACACAGGTAAATTAAATGTAACAGGCATGAAATGCATACTTAAAGAAATTTGTAGCATAATTCACACTGACGATAGTATGGCCTTAACAAATAACTTGACTACTAAAATAATGAATGACGACGAGCTAACAAATTCCAACTTTTTTCGTTTATGACCACATAAACATTTTTCATCAAAACATATGCAGCCTACGCAGTAAGTCTGACCTGTTAACCCTTTACATAGAAGAACTCTACGCGGATAAATGTGATATTGATGTGTTGTGTTTAACAGAACACTTTATGCTCTATGACGATAAAACGAACATATCAATATGTAACTACAAGCTAGCGGCCGCCTATTCAAGAAACAGTCGAAGGGGTGGATCTTGTATTTTTGTACGACAAGGACATGAATTCAAAATTGTTGATGTTTTAAAATATTGTGTGAAAGGTGTATTTGAATGTTGTGCTGTGGAACTTTTATGTTTTAATACGATTATTGTTTGTATATATAGGCCGCCTAAATCTGACTATAATTTATTTTATGAAAAATTATCTCAAATGTTAGATTATTTTAGACACTGGAAAAACAAAAAGATTATACTATGTGGAGATTTTAATATTGATAGACTTAAGAAAGGCCAATTATCTATGGATTTTGAAAATTTACTTCATAACTATAATCTTAAATTACAAATTAATAAAGCTACAAGGCCTATCAGCAAAACATGTCTAGATAATTTCGCTACAAACATCAGGCGCTGTAAGACTGATGTACTTGATCTTAACTTATCAGACCATACTGCACAGTTACTTACATTTCCAGTCAGTAAAAAAAGTACATTAAATTCTTGGCGCATAAGAAAAAGAGATATAAGCAGTGTTAATGTAAAAAAGTTTTACGATGCCATAGGAAGTTTGAGCTTTTCTGAAGTATATAGGCTAACTGATGTTAACGAAGCTTATGACTCTTTATATGAGACGATAGCTATGTTCTATGACCTTTGCTTTCCATATAAATTAATAAATTTAAAGGCTAGAAAAAGGCCCAGGTGGATATCTCGAGGGATAAAACTTTGCAGTAAAAATAAAAGAAGGTTACTTTGGAATTATAGAAATTCACCTACATCGTCAAATAAAGTATTACTTGATAATTATTCAAGACGTCTCAAGAAAATAATAAACCTGACACAAAAAAGTCAAAATAACTTTACAATTAAAACGTCTAGTAATAAATCAAAAGCTACTTGGTCTGTTATAAATCAAAATAAGAATAATTTTCCACGTGAAACAAATAAAGAAATTAATTTCAATGGCCGAACTATGACTAATCCTTGTGACATAGCGAATACGCTTAATAATTATTTTGTAGATCAAATTAACTCTACATCAAAAATGACTCTGAAAAATAAGAAATTTGACATTAAACTACAATCTAATGCTCACTCAATTTTTTTGACACCGACTAGTCCACCCGAAGTACTTAAGATTATATTATCACTAAAAAACACAAATAGTGTGGGCTACGACGATATATCTACCACAGTAATTAAAAGTTGTGCTAAACATATAGCCTATCCATTAGCTTATATAATAAACCTTTCTCTGAGTCAAGGAACATTTCCGGAGGCCTTTAAATTGTCTATAATAAAACCAACATACAAAAAAGGTGATACTACTGATGTTATAAATTATAGACCTATCGCTCTCACAGTAGTTTTTTCAAAAATCTTTGAAAGAATAATATATGACATAGTTTATTCATTTCTTGAAAAGTTTAATATTTTTTCTCCTCAACAGTTTGGCTTTCGTCGAGGTAAATCCACTAACTTAGCGACCTTTAACTTATTGAAGCTAGTGACTGACTCTATGGACAGAAGGGAAAACATTTGCGCTATATTTATGGACATGTCAAAAGCATTTGATTACGTTGATCACAATATTCTCTTGCAAAAGCTCTACCATTATGGAATACGGGGCATTGCTTTAAAATTGTTTGAATCCTACCTTAGCAACAGAAAGCAACAAACTGCTATCAAAAGTATCTGCAAACGAACACTAGTAGAAAAGCAATATATTTCAAAATGTAGAGATGTAGAGTACGGTGTTCCTCAAGGTACAATATTAGGACCTCTATTATTTTTAATATATATTAATGACTTACCAACATCCATTGAACACCCTATGACATTATTTGCTGATGATAGTACAATATTGATTAAATGTAAAAACAATTTGACATATGAAACTGAAATTATAATTACATTAAACAAAATAATTAAATGGCTCGATATAAATAATCTGAATTTAAATATTGATAAAACCAAAATAATGCATTTCCGCCAGTACACTCAGGCACCAAAATTAACAATTCGTTATGGTCAATATACAATAGAACCTGTAACGGAAACAAAGTTCTTAGGGTTACACGTGGACTATCAAACCAATTGGCTCAGTCATACGAATAATTTGTGTACACGTATTAATAAATTTGTTTTTGCGCTTAGATCATTATCTAGAATTGCTAATTTAGAGACAGTTTTAACAGCCTATAATGGATATGTTGCTTCTATATTGCGTTACGGCATTATATTTTGGGGCAATTGCAACAACAAAGAAGTGATATTTAAAACCCAAAAAAAGTGTATTAGAGCTATTAAGTCTTTAAAACGAAGAGATAGCTGCAAACAACATTTCATAGATTTAAAGATACTAACAGTACCTTCCCTTTATATATATGAAACAGCAATGTTTGTCAGAGAGAATCCGCATCTTTTTCCCACTTTGTCCGATGGCCAATCAAAGGTAAGCAAACGTCATGGAAATAGATTACGCTTTCCAATTACGAAAACTGCGTTGAAAAGAAATGGCTTTTTCTGTATGGCACCTGAAATTTTTAATAAACTACCAAAGAAACTGAAAGATGCTAACCTAACTACATTTCGTAAGGACTTGTTGTCACTACTAATAAAGAAAGCCTATTATACCTTGACTGAATTTTTGACTGAAAAGTGGTAGCAATAATCTAGGACTAGGGTGCATTAGTAGTTTAGACTAGTTTACATTAATTTTGACTGATTTACTGTTTTACTGATTTTTTCTTATTATTATTGTTGATTTGTGATTGTTTTGTAGTATTTTTAAAATTGTTTAATTAATTTCATGATTTTGTTTATAATAGTTTTTTTTTTGTTGTATAATAATTTCGACATTTTTCTTGACATATTTTAGTTAGGTACTTTAAATTTGTATGCCTGTTAATGGCCAGACATAGTGATACGATGTAATTGTCACCATCTGTTTTAATACCTGTGTCTACAAATAAATGATTTGATTGATTGATTGATTGAAGAAAATGTATGTGAAATAAAATCATATCCCTAGGCGAGGAGAGTTCCGACAGCGAGATAAGCGACAGCGACAAAGAAGAGTCAATGACAGGCATAGAGCCAATAATTTATTCTGATGACGATTTTTGATTATTTTTTACCACGTGAAGCATCTCCACAAGCATCAGTGAATTATATACCGGATGAAGGTTCTGCTGTATTTACTGAACATTTACCTGTTCAAACATCTTTAATGGCGCCAATTGATGTTGCTCAAGCAGATGTTGAGGATGAGTTGGTTGAAAGCGAAAACATCAATGAGATCGTTCGTAAAACCAAAGACAACATTGTTAATGTGAATCATGAAAAGAAAGCTGTGGAATTTTCATGGTATTATCTTTTCCCATATGGAATAAATGGATTGAATGAGGATCGTGAAGTAAAAATTTCTCCTCTGGATTACTTCCAATACCGAATTTTAGGAAGCGATACAAGATTCCAATCCAATGATTATTTATTTTATGCACTCTCAATGTTCGAATATTATAGAGTGACATCAACAATATCAGCTTGTGGAAAAACTGTTAGAGGACAAGACGGTGTTGTTGAGGATCTTCATCTTTATATGAAGAATCTAAGAGGATCAGCAGCATATTGGCGAACAGCTTATAATGAGCTAATAGCAATGATTCGTTCGTTAGGTGCTCCAACTTGGTTTTTAACCTTAAGTTGTAATGATTTAAATTGGCTTGATATGCGAAAAGCTTTACTAATAGCTGATAATCGACCAGATGTGGATCCAGCTAGCATAAGCATCGATGAAGCTCAGCGGCTTATTGAGTGTTATCCCGTGGTTGTTAGTCGTCATTTTATTAGAAGAGTTAATGCTCTCATGAAGTACCTCAGAAGTAATGAAAAATTGCTGGGTGGTAAAATTAAGGACTTTTGGTGGCGAATTGAGTTCCAAAATCGCGGCAGCGGCAAATGTTCCTTCATTTGATACAGAAGAAGGCAAGGATTTGATTGATAAAGTAGTTTCGTGTTACTATCCTACAGAGGATGAGGATAAGCAGATTCATGACTTAGTTAAACGAAACCAGCTTCATAGACACACACATACTTGCCACAAAAATAATTCCGAAATGTGTAGATTTGGCTTTCCACGAAAAGTGAGTGCACAGACGCGAATTATAACATCAACTTCCGACGAATTTATTGCAAATTGTGGTCGAATTTGCATACTCAAAAGAGGAGCTTCGGAAAAAATGGTGAATAATTACAACCCTGAAATATTGAAGCTATGGAATGCCAATATGGATATTCAGCCATGTGGAACGAACGAGGCGATTGCACAGTATATTGCAAAATACATTTCGAAATCGGAGCCAACAAATGTAAATGAAAGTGTGGCAGAAGCAATTCGTCAGATTCGTCGAGAAGAAACAAGTATTTCAAAAAAACTTTTCAAGGCATGTATGCAAATATTGCAAAAGCGTCAAGTTTCTGCATGCGAATGTGCATTTAGATTGTGCCATTTACCGTTTCGTGACAGTTCAAGAAAATGGGTTTTCCTAAACACACGAAAACCTGAACAGCGATGTCGTGTCCTTCGATTTGAAGGTAATCAGGCTACAGGAGTTTGCTCAAATATATTCGACAGATATGAAAAACGACCTCTTCAACATCCTGATTATGATTTCGAAAACATGTGCCTGCTTGAATTTGCCATGCTTTTGAACCACATTATGGCAAAAGAGACGATAATTCGGAGGAAAGTGTGGATGCTGATGTTGAATTGCCGGGAGCAAGAAAGAGATACATTACTCTTACGGATAATTCGAAAATGGAGATTCGAAATGTTCCTGCAGTTGTAAGAGTTCCGTTCTTTGTGGTGCATAATGATCCTGAAAATTAAACTACAGCCTTCTACTTCAATATGTACCACATCGTTCAGAAAGTGAACTGATTGATGAATATGGCAGTGCTCGTGAAGCATTCCTCGCACGTGAACAAAATTTAAAAGAAACGAGTCGATACATGGAAGCATTCAGAGAAAGAGATCGTCAATTGGAGAATGCATTTGTCCAAGCTCATGCATTTGACATTCTTGAACGTCCTGATGAATTCATTGAAGCAGATGCAGAGGATGAATTTTAAGATGATGGAATGAGTGATGAGCAATTTCAAGCAGCCCAAGCAGCAATGAATATGAAACAAAAAGAATTGTTTGTTTCAGTTACTCAAAACATTCAGGACCAATTGAATGGCAGTACCCGTAGAATTCGATTTTTTGTAACCGGTGGAGCGGGCACGGGTAAAACCTTCACTTTTAAAACTTTGAAAAATCAAATTGATCGTTGCTATGGCAAAAAAGCAGTGAAAGTTGGAGCATTAACTGGTGTAGCTGCAAGACTAGTTGGTGGATCGACATTGCACAGTCTTCTGAAATTACCCGTTCAAAAGGATGGCTTTCTTACCCATAATATGCCACTTTTGACAGGAAATTATTTAAAAATTATGAGACAACAATGGAAGGACATCGAGTTTATCTTCATTGATGAAATCAGCATGGTTTCATACGAAATGTTATGCATGATAGATTCTCGATTGCGACAGTTGAAAAAGGAAGAAAACAAACCGTTTGGTGGTCTCAACATAATGGTGTTTGGTGATCTTATGCAACTTCCTCCAATAAAAGGATCCCAGGTATTTCAACAGCCTCGAAGATTCCTTCCAGCAACACATTTGTGGAGACTATTCTCATTAGTAGAACTGACGGAGAATATGCGACAAAAAGGAGATACAACCTTTGTTGATTTATTGAATGCTTTGCGCGTTGGTGAATTGAATGCGCAACATTTCCAAACACTGATGTCAAAAAAGCTGGATAATCCAACAGGTGCTTTTGCAATCGGCAAAGCATTGAGAATTTTTCCTTTAAGAGCACAGGTGGATGCTCATAATCAGGCTGTTCTTGAGCAATTTCAACAGGAAGGATTCCGAATGTTTAAAATTCGTGCTCAAGATGTACTAGTTGATGCAGTACGCAATGCTGATAATGTCGATATGAAAACTATAGTACCGACAGATGTGCACAAAACTGGTGGACTGCTGACAGAGATGCAAATTTTCGAAGGAGCGAAAATAATGTTGCGATCGAATATAAATGTGGAGAAAGGTCTCGTGAATGGCGCAAAAGGCTTCATAATTAAAATAATATGGCCTCATTTTCGACGAGATCAAATGTATGACACGGATATACCATCTGTTAAGGTCGATTTTGGTTCAGATGGAATTCATATAATTGAACCAAAAGCAGTTCGATTTCCTGCAAAATTCAACTATGGCACGATTGAACGAAGAATGCTGCCAATTATATTGTGTTGGGCATGTACAACTCACAAAATGCAAGGAGAGACTGTAGACGAAGCAGTTGTGAATCTAGGAAGTTCACTTTTCGCACCTGGACAGGCATATGTTGCAGCAAGTCGAGTTAGATCGTTGGAAGGACTTCGAATAGATGAATTGGACTGCAGTAAACTTACAGGAAAGAAGCCATGCAATCAAGATGCACTTCAAAAAATCGAACGCATGCGAAATTATCGGCCACCAGATGATGAAAATGCAGCGTAAATATATTTCTTTTCAATTTTCGAGCTCTCGGATGACTCGTTAAAAGCTAAGGTCCCTTTGAAATAATTCAGCATTATTTTAGCTTTACATTATCTTTATTTAATTTTTTTAATTTAATTACTTTTATTATTAACTATTGCTAATAATATCTTTTGAATGAATTTTTAGTTTTCACTTTTTCTTTTCAATTTTTATAAATTTTAATTCCCATTTAACTTTTGCTAATATAATAATTGTTTCTATATTTTCAATTCAAGCATGCTGAATTGTTTCAAAGAAAATTTTTGGACACAGGTGACCTCACCTCCACGTGGTGTGTCTGGATATTTGATATA
The DNA here is from genome assembly GCA_927399485.1 of Calamotropha paludella. Taxonomy (NCBI): domain Eukaryota; kingdom Metazoa; phylum Arthropoda; class Insecta; order Lepidoptera; family Crambidae; genus Calamotropha; species Calamotropha paludella. The sequence continues at coordinate 6,198,877 of OV656822.1, forward strand.
TATTACATGTATATATTGAAGAACTAAGTAGGCACAATTCAGATAATTTAAAACTAAAAAGAGTTAAATAAATACTTTATAAAAAAAAAACTTTTAAAGAACCACGTTTTACTACGGGTTATAGATGTACTAAAAAGGAGAAAATATTTTTTTACAAATGGACTAAAAAGATAAAAATAAATTTTTGGTCATAATGAAAATTTACGATACAAATATTCTAAAAATACTTTATAAAAAAAAACTTTTAAAAAACCACGTTTTACTACGGGTTATAGATGTACTAAAAAGGAGAAAATATTTTTTTACAAATGGACTAAAAAGATAAAAATAAATTTTTGGTAATAATGAAAATTTACGATACAAATATTCTAAAATTTATTAAAATTTATAAAAATATTTTCTCCTTTTTAGTACATCTATAACCCGTAGTAAAACGTGTTTTTTTTAAAGTTTTTTAGAATAATATTGTTTTGTGTAAATTAAATACTTTTTGTACTTAACCAAGATTATTTCATTTATTATTTTACTTGGATTTTTTTTATACAGCAGCGGCCGGCGACCGCCTTTAAAAAAATTTACTCAAAAACTATTGAATTTAAAGAAAAAAATCACAAGGTTAAAAACGTTTTATTTTACGTTAATTTATCATATCGATGTTTTCAATGCATCGATGTATATCGAATATCCCTAACCCGCACCACTCTGCACGTGTATAATCCCGGCATTTAAGTTGAACATGATTTTGAAATCACGTGACATGCGCAGTAGTGAATAATGTACCTAAACTTGCTACTGCGCATGTCACGTGAATGCCGGGAACATAACCATTTCTTTGACCTTGACCTAATTACTTAGTTACCACTCGTTAGTCACGGCCTGTGCGCATACGCTTTTGTGATCGATCAGTTACACTCGTTAAGTACATAATAACATCATGGCTTATCAGTTTACATCTCGTGAATATGTCATGATGGTTCGTGCTTATTTTTTGAGCGGTGAAAACGTGTCGGAAATAAAAAATGGAATGCCAAATTTAGGAAAGCTTCAATAAATATGCGAAGAATTTTTTTTTTAGTAATAATAGTAAAGTTAATCAGTTTTTAAAATTGCGGAAAATATCGCCAAATTTACAGACACAATACATTGTATTCAATGAACTTCCGTCAATGAAAACGTATCACACCATCTCAACTGAAAATGAACTTACTGCACATGGCAATAAGGTAGAATATATGCTAGCAAGCCGTCCCACTCCCGCTCAAGCACCAAAAATGCACCGATAGGTAAATACTCAATTAATGAATCAAACTTTTCTTTCATACTTTATCGGGCGTAGAATCGACATAATTACGTTAAGATAGGTATTAAGTTAACAAAATAACATACAAAAATTTATTAACCAAAATGCAAATAGGTCATTAAATTATTTACGAGTAATTTTGGCGTATTAACATAGTTAGAATTAGCATATGTAAAAAGATTATTGTTATGTACATTACCTGTTCACATTAAAGTCACTGTCTTACAATTATTTCATTAATTGTTCAAAGTGTCCTCCTCCATTTTCAACACACACACGAGCCCGTTTTAACAAATTTCCTTTTAAAGAAATTAATACGTTTCTTTGCATTTTCACTTCATTAAAAGCGTCTATTATTCGCTGTGTTAGCACTTCAATAGTGTCAGGTTCACTTACATACACTCTACGCTTTATTTCACTCCATAGGAAAAAGTCTAAAGGTGTAAGGTCTGGTGAGCGCGCGGGCCAAGGCACTGGGCCGCCGCGGCCGATCCATCGGTCACCGAACTCTTCGGTGAGGTACTCTCTCACAGCACGATGGTAATGTGGAGGTGCACCGTCTCGTTGAAACCACAACCCTCTCAAGTTCGCCAGTGGAATGTCATCCAACATAGTCGAAACCGTCGTGCGGAGTAGATTTAAATAGGTTTCGCCCGTGAGTCGGCTCTCAATAAAATATGGACCGATGATTTCATCGTTCAATATGCCGGCCCAAACGTTTACATTAAACCTATGTTGAAACGAATGCTCTCGCGTGAGCATAGGATTCCTGTATGACCACCAATGTTCATTATGATGGTTAAACAATCCTATTCTGGTGAAAAGGCACTCGTCGGAGAAAAGCACGTTGGCGTTTGGATTACTTATTACCCAACGACAAAAAGTAATCCTCGGCTCTCGGTCAACGGTCGTAAGTTCTTGAACTTTACGATAATGGTACGGATGCATACCAGCCGAGTTTATTATCTTCCAAGCCGAAGGGCGGTTGACCGGAAGCACGTATCTTGATATGTTACGCACTGTAATATCCGACTTTATGGACGAAGAACCACTCGCGCTTATTCAAAATCGCGTGTTTTATTTCCAACAAGACGGAGCACCACCTCATTATGCGGCCGCAGTTCGCGATTATTTAAACACCGAACATGGTGATCGCTGGATCGGTCGTGGAGGCCCCGTCCCATGGCCGCCCCGATCACCAGACCTCACGCCTTGACTTTTTTTTGTGGGGCGAAATTAAACGGCGGTTTTATGTGGAGGAGGCCCAAAGCCTCGAGGACTTAAAAATAAAAATAATCCGTGCATTTGACGAAGTGAAAAATGACACTGTAGTGCTTAATAAAATTAAAGACAATGTTCGTAAACGTGCAAGACTCTGTTTGGAGAGAATTGGTCTACATTTTGAACAGTTAATGAAGTACTCTTAAAACGATTGTTTTCAAACTTTATGTAAGTGTATTATGATTGGTTATTTTATTTATTATTGGGTTTGAGTATAGCAAAGGTGTGCAGGGCGTTTAGACTTCAAAAAATTTCATAAAAAATTATGTTTTTAATTTAATTATTTTGCATTCTCAATGCAATATTTTCTATACGCCTCCGAGCCCTCAGGTAGGATTCGAACCCACGACCTTTCGCAATCCGGGTGAGTCATAAAAATTATAAAATCTAATAATAATTTTACTCTTTGACCGGATGAAAAAATAGACATCCGGTTCGGATTAGTATTAAATGAGCGATGTTAATGTTTAGGACTAGGAAAAGTATTGAAATGTGTTATCAGTGAATTTATTGCTTTTTAATACCGATTTTCGTATTGCGTATGCGATTCCTGTGTTTTTTTAGTTTCTGTTGTTAATAGTTCTCTTAGTTTTGTATGTTTCAGTGAGACAAAAAAAAATCTAAGTTCTAGACGCCTTGCACAGCCATTGCTATACTCCAACCAATTTTTGTACCTAAGTTGTTTCAGATTTTTTAAATACGCCTTATTGCAAAAAGTATGGCTTACTTTTACGTTCAGTTTTTATCTGTTATTAGAAAACAACTCATACCTTCTGCAATTTGACGGTCCTAAGCCCGATCAAGTATGAAGGAAAAATTTGGAACTTATGACAATTATTGTTATGTATTAATGAAATATGGGAGAGCGGGGAGCGGGAGCGGCGGCGGCGGCGGGGGGGGGTGGGGGAGGTCATGTAGTCATCTGCTACAACACCGTGCGCAGCGTAATGTATCAATGAAATACGGGAGGGCGGGGCGGGGGTTGTGTAATCATCTGCTCCAACACCGTGCATAGCGTGATTGTGACAGTAAATCGGTAGTTTTCCTCGGATAACTTTGTATAGCCTTAACTTAATATTTTAGTACTAAGTGGTATTAAAAGAAAAAAATCTTGTTTCGTTACTCTCTTCAAAGAATATAATTTATAAATTTGGATAGTGTTTATATAATGACCCTGTATATAGAAAGGGACTAGAACGGGAGAGGTAGACGACGAAGCAATGAAGTCTGCGATGGACGAAGTTTTGAATAAAACTTTGAATAAAACTCAACAAGATTTACACCACCATACTAGTCCATCAAGATCGGTGTGTTTTGTTTGTGTAAATAAAAACATTTTGTGTAAATAGTTATAAACTTTTTCTTTAATTTTGATTTAATATAATTTTGATTTTGAAAATGTCGCGGAAACAAAGTGTGGACTCATTTTATAAAAAAAAGACAATGTTGTTGGAATGGCGATTTGTAAGTATTTTAATCAAAGTTTTTACCAAGCAGAAAAACGATATCAAATTCAATGATACCGTCATTATATCAAAGCACCCTTAAGAATGCAAAATAAATTGTTACCGAAGAGGCTACATCCATATGTCTGACCACTGACTGCTGGACGTCATCTCAAACGGAAAGTTACACTGGCGTTACAGCACATTATATAGACCCCGATTTCGAACCTAAACAGGTAGGGGAACCTGGGGAGGGTTGATCACCCCCTTTGATTATGCACTCTATTTTGTTCATTTTTTGTAATATAGGAAAACTTTTTAAGCTAAACGATTTGGAAATTATCTATCTATTGATAGTTTGAATAAGAAGCAAATTGTGTCACAATTTAACTCATTATGTATTGAAACTCCTGATAGTAAACTTTTCCACGTGTCCCCGATATTAGGGAGACTTCTTCACCCCTGTTTGGGAGCCTTGATCCTGGGGGGATCAAGTCTCCTAATTGCGTGGGAGACGTGGTAAACAGATTTTTACCGTGTCTCCCCACGACTGATTATCATTGACTAAGTAACTCTATTTTCATTCTATAAAGCATATAGAAATAGAAAAACACACAACAAATAGCTATGTACCATACCTTCCATTGCTACAAGTTTAATTCCCACCAGTTAGCTAACTTGATCCGCAGGGATCAAATCAATCATATGATTGGGGACACATGATAAACTGATTTTTAGCACGAATGTCAAATTCAGGGGGTTGATTCCTGTTATATCATTAATTTAATCCTTAGGAAATGAATTTGTGAGGAAATCAAATTCATGGTGATTCATGTCATTTAATAGTGAACTGTATTATTTTTCCAATAAAAACACATTTTTAGTGATATTTTTTTTACTATCCAACAAGTTAACATTCGGTATTAGAAATTAAAAACAAAAAGCTTCTTCTTAAAATTAAGCTTATCTTTATAATAGACATCATATCATGAACGGTGGCAAATGGTTTCCAATCGCATTGATTGCGGAACAGACCGTGATAAGCTCTCCTCTTTCAGCAGATGTAACCTTAGATATTTGTTTTAGACCACGACAAGCTACATTTTTTTTTGGTTTATGGACCGTTGTTACACCGGTTTTATCTATGTTGTATATTTGCTGTGGATCAAAGTTGTACCTTTCCATCAGGCTTTTCAAATTATCAAAAAATGCTTTAACGTTGTGTCTATTGAAACTAGTTGCTCTGCTTAAGCTTGTAGCCTCTGGTTTTCTAAGTGATAAATTTTTATGGCGTTGCATGAAACCCCAGAACCAATCATAACTAGCTTCTTTTTTGACTTCCCAATTGTCAGGAATTTTTTTGTTGTTCATTTTGACAAACTGATATGCTAAAGATCGAACATTTTTTGGAGTAAGGCCATGGTACAACTTAATAGCTGTCTCTAAATACATTGACAACTCTTTCTCTTCGTCGTCTGTAAATATCTGTGATAGCTTGTAGTTAGGTTCATATTGTATTTCTTCATTTGATGCTTTTTGTAATCTTGCGTGTCTTTTTAACGTCATTAGAGGGACACCGTATTGCTTTGAAGTTCCCTTCTATGTTTTACCACCTAATACTGCAGCTACAGCATTTTTCAATTTTTCCTTGTCTATCGGTTTTCTCTTTTTTGATCCCTCTTTGGTCGTATATTTTCGCGGCATTATTACCTAAAAAAATACATGTAATTATAACAGGTCTGTAAATCCTCTGATTTTTCGACGCCAAGGTAGACTTGATCCCTCTCGGGGACACATGATCCCGGAATCATGTCACCCCCAAAGAAAAGGACAAAATCTCCCCAAACATAGTGAGCTTATAAACCATGCCGTACTCAAAATGAATGTACACGTATTTCAAGTGAATCAAAGCTAATGTATACTCAAATAAACTACTAACAAAATAAACATAGTCACTAATAGCATTTACCTCATATTTTAATAAATAAATCCGACTAAAACTTACCGATAATTAAATATCACACCACGCGAATATTTCACCGTCCGCCATTTGCAAACCACTGACATTTGTCAAAGAGTGCTATGCTAGAGAGTGAAGTTAGGAATGGAGGAATCAGTGTTACCAGCTTAAAAAAACGTATCACGTTTGGTAAAACTTTTAAATAAAGTTACCAAGTGTCCCCTAGGGATCGACCCTCCCCAGGTTCCCCTACTGTTGGAATGTTAACCCAACAGAGACAGTCCCAATTTAGACAAGCTATATAAAATTCGTCCTCTCTTAACTTTACTTAGCAATTCGTTTCAAAACAATGCTTCTAACTCATCTTCTCAGAGTATCGATGAGAGCATGACCCTCTTCAAAGGAAGATCCAGCCTAAAACAGTACATGCCACTAAAACCTTTCAAAAGGGGCTACAAAGTGTGGTGCTGTTGTGACAGTAGTACAGGGTATCTGTATAACTATGAAATTTACACAGGCAAGACGGGACAAGGAACAGAACAAGGATTGGGGGCTAATGTTGTAAAGAAATTATCAAGTAAATTGACAGAAGAAGAGTTCAAAATACACGTTACTTTCGATATTTTTTTGTGACTATTCTCTTATGCAGTACTTATATGACAAAAATATTTATTCCACTGGAACGGTGAGAAGAAATAGAGCAACATTACCTGATATGATAAAAAATAACACCAATAGAACTAACTGGAAGGAACAAAAGCCTAACGTTGAAAAAAGGTGAGTGAAAAATGAAAATGAAAATGAAAATAACTTTATTCAAATGCACTTAAAAATAAGTAGTTTTGAATCGTCCAACATTTTTTCCTACCACCCATTCAGGACGTCTTTTAACTGACAAGAAGAATGGGCGCAAGAAACTCGTCAGCTTTAACAGAAGTAACGACATTTACAATATAATACGTCGTCACCATACACAATCCACAAAAAAAAACAAAATTATTTTGTTATGACAATACTAATAGTGTTATGATATCATTATTTCGTTGTTTCGTTGATTACAACAAAGTCAACAAGTATCTGTACTTACTTAAAGTAAGTATCCCTGAACATTGCAATAACATACAGGGAATAAACGACAAATTTAAGAAAACAACAAGATTTATGTTTAGTTTTAGCCAATACTGAATACTGAAGGTTAGAGCAGACCCATTTCCCAAGGCAGCACCCGTTCACGAGCATGACGCATGATACAGCCATCGCTTCGCTCAACCATATCTTAGGGAACGTAACGATCCGCACCACATGCCACCACCCAAGAAATGTATTAAGAGAGCATGTCATACTCTTATCTACCAGTAATAAATTAGTTTAAAAAAATTAAAAAATGCTAATGCTGTATGTTACAACCTGTAATAAATAGTGTCATGTTGAAATGACACATATTACTTCCATGCATCGCGATCTATTAAATAGTCGTTGACCTTGTAATAACCTTTGGACATGAGCTTATTTTTAACATACATTTTAAACTTATGATAAGGCAAATCTACTATACTTTGTGGAACTTTATTAAACAGTGCTATACCTTTCCCCAAGAAAGAGCCTCCTGTCTTTTGAAGTCTAAATCTTGGAACGGCAAGTCTATTCTTATTTCTGGTGTTAAAGCAATGTACGTCGCTATTTTTGACAAAAGTATTGTAGTGTTTTCGTACATAAATTATATTCTCATAAATGTACTGTCCCGCCACAGTAAGAATATTAATTTCCTTAAAGAAATCTCTGAGAGAATACCGAGGCCGAAGGCTGTATATTGCACGGACAGCTCTTTTCTGTAATACAAAAATGCTTTCAATATTAGCAGCTGAGCCCCACAACAACAACCCATAAGACATTACACTATGAAAATAACTAAAATAAATTAACCTTGCCGTTTCAACATTAGTTAAAAGCCTTATTTTTTTTACAGCATATGCCGCAGAACTGAGTCTACTTGACAAGGCCTCAATGTGAGGGTCCCATTGTAGTCGTGAATCTAATGTAATACCCAGAAATTTTGTCTTTTCAACAAATTCGACTACTTGATCATTCAACTTTATATGTAGGTCAACCCTCCTTACATTCGGTAACGTAAATTGTATGCACTTTGTTTTCTTTGAATTTAGTGATAAATTGTTACTGGTGAACCATTGTAAAACTTTTGATAGCGTACTATTTACATCGTCAGAGCAATCATCGTGTCGAGAGACTTTAAAAACTAAGGAAGTGTCATCTGCAAATAGTACTGTCTCACAAAGATTTTTAACATAGTTTCAGAGTTCAAATGGCGAACGAAGCAGGACGTAGCTTTTACTGTTTGGCAGGATACTAAAGAGGTTTTGTTACTAACTACCGCATTTCATCCTAAAATAGGAATAATAACTGTACAAAGAAAATAAAAGATGGCACCAGGGAAGCTGTTCACTGCCCTCAGGTTATAAAAGAGTACACGAAAAGAATGGGCGGTGTCGACCGATTCGACCAAGTAAAGGGGACATATGCCGTTGGACGAAAAAGTAATCGCTGGTGGCTGCGAATATTCTACTTCTTAGTGGACGCATGCTTGACAAACGCTTTCATTCTATATTCAATAACATCAAGAGTAGAAAAACTCACCAATTTAAAATTTTGGGTGGCTGTTGCAAGAGGACTGATCAGCGGCTACACCAGCCGAAAAAGAAAATCCAGCATACCCACATACGTTTGCAAAAAATCACGCATAGCATGCCCAGAAAGCTATCAAAAAACCGTAAATTCTGTGCCTGTAGAATCGTGGTTTCTAAATGTAGGTGACCATATGCCAGCAGAGTTAGAGATCTTCCGACGCTGTAAGTTCTGCAGCACAAAAGCGAAGGATAGGAGAAGCAAAATTAAATGCAGTAAATGCAATGTCCCGCTTTGCATTACGCCTTGTTTCTCTAATTTTCATTATAAATAACATCTGGTACTTCGCGGTTATGCGTAGTCGTTGACGGGCAGTGGGAACATTTTTACCACCATATTTTCTAAGTTTTCCATAATAGTTAGAGTTTTTAATATGTCTATTTTTTATATAAATAAAAACACGCCATAAAACATAAACAAAAGTTATTTCATTCCTCTGGAACCTTCTGCCTTATAAAGGGTTAAAGAAAAGCGCCATCAAGGGAAATGCTAGTTTAGGAATGCTAGCAGATTACTTTTGAAGACTTGAAAGGGACCTACCAGAAGCCAAGCATTCACGAAAATCATAGCTATTTATTGTACATCAAGGTATATTTTTTCTAAGTGTTGTGATTTTAGCGTCGTCTGGACTTTTTTTCTAATTGAATTTCAATTCATAGAAAATGTATAAAATAAAGATTTTGAACTCGAATGAAACCGAGGGCAATGGTCTCACAGTTTTGGTGCCTAGTTCTACCAGAATATCGTATATTTTCCTTGGCCAACAATTTGTGTTGGCCATTTATTATGTCCAAGATTTCGGCTTTGCAATGAATGTAATAATCAACTCACAATGAGAAACAAGAATACTGCACATATGATATCCCAGACAATGTCATTAGCTAAGTGGGAAAAAAGAGAAGTAAAGTCTACAGTAGATGCTGGAGAAGCTTCAACTTCCGCCGACATTGAAAAAGACTACATATTTAGTTTTGGAATGTATATAACTACCTAATTTTAATTTTGTGTAACAAATTTATTGATTTTATAATTTGAAGTATTATTTATTTATTTTGTTATTTAATAGTAGACCACGTCAAGTCAATGGAATCGTGGCCAGGAAAACGTAAAACACTAATGGCGATTGTCCAAAAATGGAAAACGCTCTCTACATGTGGTTCATACAACGGCGTTTTAAACACACTCCTATATCTGGAGAAATTTATAAAAAAAATTACCCACAAAGATGATTTTTCGTGCCAGCGAAGGATGGCTGGATAAATTTAAAAAGCGATTTGGTATCCGTCTATTGACCATATCGGGTGAGAAATTATCTAGCGACGAATCTGCAGTACAGCCAGCCATAATTTATCCAGCATTTTAAAAACAAAGTAGAAGAACTGAGCCTTCTTCCTGACAAAATCTATAATGCAGACGAGAGTGGTCTGTTCTGAAGACTGTTGCCCAATAAAACTTTTGTATCTTCTAAAGAAGCAAGTGCACCAGGTCGTAAAGAGAGTAAAGATAGAATCACATTCATGCCATGTTCAAATGCTACTGGAATGCAGAAATTGGATTTGATAGTGATTGGTTAAGCAAAAAATCCCAGAGATTTCAAGAACATGTGTCTGCCAGTCTGCTTCAAGAACCATATTAGAAGTTGGAACATGAGAGAGGTATTCAGCGAATGGTTTCATAAAGACTTTGCCCCAGAAGTGAAGAAGTTTATGAAAATATCCAATTTGCCCATAAAAGCTTTACTCGTACTTGGCAATGCTCCAGGCCACTCAAATGAACAAGAACTTACCCCGTATCATCCCAGTGATCCATTATTGGATCGGTTAGTTTAATATTTTTTTAATAAAATTTCGTGAACGCAGCCATTTTTTTTGTCTATGGTGGCAGCACTGACAGTTCTTGCCGCCACTTGTCAGATCCTCGGTCGGCCGCGAAATTTGTGTTTTCTTACCTACTGAATTTTTTGGAAATTGTGAAAAAATGTCTCATCGGAGAATGTAAGTATTTCTTGTATTTTTTATAAATAATAAGTTATTATTGTACCGTATTTATATCGGCTAGGAGTTGAGTTATCATATTGCAAGACAGTGAAATGCACATTTAGCTTATTTACATTTATTTTTTACTTTTATATGTACCGATCCAATAATGGATCAGTAGGATAATATGGATATGGAACATTTTATGTAGTGACATAATTGCTATTTTTTATTTTGCGTTTCTTTTGTTTTAGATTGTCGGTAAATGAAATAATATCGCATCTTGAAGACAGAGATGACGTATTGTCAGCAGATATCTACATAACACCCCCAGATAACTACGACAAAAGTAATGAAGACAGTGGAGATGAGGAGTCTTCGAACATAAATCACCTGTCCAGGCAGCAGCTCTTAGCACAGGCTGAGTTTAGGGCTACTGTATCTTCGCAGTCTCATTTAGATAGCATATCAAATGACGTTTCTATAGATAATAATACACACGGCGATATATCAGTACAACCACCGGCAAAGAAAAAAAAATGCCCAGCTACCCGAAAGTGGAGGAAAGTAGATATTCCAGTGAAGACAGCGAAAACATCAGAGCCACCACATTTTTTAGAACACCTAGATACTCCTGTTCACTTTTTCGAACTTTTTTTTGACGAAGACGTTTTTGAATTGATTCGCTCTGAAACCGAAAAAAATGCTATTCAAAAAGGTTACCATAATTTCAAAGTTACAACTGAGGAAATAAAACGATTTTTAGGGATTCTCTTATTGTCTGGTTACAACAGTGTTGCTAGATATCGTATGTACTGGGAGCAAAGTGTTGATTGTAATTTTCAAGGTGTGGTAGCCGCTATGTCTAGGAACAGATTTGAAGAACTGTTACGATTCTTTCACGTCGCCGATAATACTAACATAGCTCCACAAGACAAGTTCGCGAAGGTTCGTCCTCTCTGGAATCTACTCAATAAGAGATGGGTAAAATATTATCCCGGTGACAGGAATCTAAGCATTGATGAATCCATGATTCCATATTTCGGGAAACATGGGGCGAAACAACATATTCATGGTAAACCAATTCGGTTTAGTTATAAGAATTGGTCTATATGTACTCGTCTTGGATATTTGATATATGGAGAGCTTTATCAAGGAGCAAGCACAGGAAATACCCACCCTGAACTTGGTGTAGGTGCTTCTGTTGTTTTAGACCTCATATCGAAATTGCCGCCCGGTACTTACAGCTTTTATATGGATAATTATTTTACATCATTACCCTTGTTGGATGAAATAAAAACATTAGGGCACGATGCGACTGGAACGGTTAGAGCAAATAGAGTAGAAAAGGCACCCTTGAAAGAAGCGAAAGATATGAAGAAAATGAGCAGAGGGTCTTTTGACCAGTGTACAGATACTTTGACGAACATCACTCTCGTACGTTAAAATGACAACAATATTGTTACCGTTGCCTCAACTGAATGTGGTGTGGCGCCTTTAGCTAAGGTAAAACGTTACTGTGACAAGCAGAAGAAAGACTTCGACCAACCTCGCTGTTTCGTCAACTATAACAAATATATGGGCGGTGTCGATCGTTTGGATCAAAATGATGAAAGGGATGCTATCGTATTTCTATACGCCTGAAGAGGTGGTACTGGCAGCTACTTATGTTTCCTATAAATATATGTATGAATAATGCTTTTCAGTTATATAAATTATCACCAGCTTCACAAAACAATCAGCATGACTATTTGTTATTAACAAGACATGTTGTAACAACATATCTTCAGACTTTTCCTGAAAATTCTTCTTCAGTAAAGAAGCCTATTCCAAGATCATCTCTAGCAGTCATAAAACGAGTTTCAGTTGATATTAGGTTAGATGGAAAGGCACACCACATTATCAAAAGTGATAAACAAAACCGTTGTGGTTTGTGTCATAAAAACACGACGATGAAATGTGACAAATGCAACGTCGCCCTACACCAAAAATGTTCCCCTACTTTTCATACGAAATAAAATTATAATACTAAATACTTCTAATTTATAATATAACATGTTTTATTATACACAATAAATAAGATTATTCATAAATGTCTTTCATTATTTACAACAATCTTAATAAAAAGCAAACAATACCAACAGACAAATACAGTGGCATATTCTCCTACTGTTCTATTTTTGGATCGGTACTGTAACTGAAATACAGGAAATCGATTTTTTTTTGTTTGTTTCATATTATTGATAATTAGGCTACTAACAAATGATTCTGAAAGTTTCGCTTCAATCAGATAAGTTTTGAGGACTTGGGAAGATACGGGTTAAATCAACTGATGGGAATATCCAAACCATCTTCCTACCACCAAACTGCACACCTTTATTTCAGCCGATGGATCAAAATGTTTTCCAAAAAGTAAAGTCTTTGTATAAAAATAAATTGTTGATCCATATTATATCTCAGGATGGTGATATAACACAGAGCCTTAAAGGATTCAATTAGAAGGATGTTGTGTTCTCTCTCGCTCATGCTTGGGAGTCTGTTGCATCTAACTTAATCCAATCTTCATGGAAAAAGTTATGGCCTACAATGAATGATGTATCAGAAACAGAAGAAATTGATGAATGGGATCTTGAAATTTAAATTCTTGGTTTGAAGGAATCGAAGAAACAGAGCAAATTATGACAGATGAAAAAATTGTATATGAAGCAGTACCACAAGGGGAAAGCTTTGTAGAACTATTGGAATCACCGACTACTACACCTGTAGGAGTTAACACGTTAAACGCCAAAGCGAAAGTGTCTAATTTTTTAAAAAACTTTTTTTGTGGTTTTCGTTCTATTATATTACAATTCGTACCCAAAAAAAATTTGGCACGGATCTGACGATAAATTGTACGTTTTTTTAAATAAAAAACCGTTGAGGTCACCGGTGCCCCCCGTGGCGCTACGGACTAGACACATGCGTTTCTGTTACCAGAGCGCCACGCCGGTCATCCTGCCGCCCACCTCGTCTCACCAGTAGTGCGCTAGCGCTTGCGCGGAAGTTTGCCTCTGCCGTTCATTTGAGTTAAACCAGTTTATATATGTTCAAATTACATTAATTTGACTTTGTGTTACAAGAAAAATAGTTTAGTGACTAATGAATACATTGGACAGTTCAGATTTTCGGGAAATAAACATGGAAATTGACGATTTTGTGTTTACGATCGAGGACTTAAATACTATTGATTTACTTGAAACTAATCATCAAAGAGAGTCCCTTGTTTATTCTGATAACCAAAATCGTGGTTCAGATCACTTACGAGCACTGTCGGATTCTGATTCTGATGATTTTCACATGCCTCAAAAACGAAGACGACTGATCATTCGGAGTGACAGTGAGAGTGAAGCTGATTCTATTCAAGATTTACTAGCGAACATCACGACTGCAGATCGCACTTCTACAAAATGGTCACGACCGAAACGACAACAACCTACTATTATACCATTTACAGAGGATACAGGATTGAAAAAACAATATGCTGATTTATTGAAAAACGAAGGTCCAGGTGCTTTTTATAGTCTTTTAGTTCCCGACGAAGTTTTTCAGCTAATTGCAGAAGAGACTAACTTATTCGCCGAGCAATGTATGGAATCAAGAAATGAGAAACCGTCATCGAGATCTCATGCCTGGAAACCGACAGACAAATATGAAATCAAACGATTTCTGGGTCTTATTATTTACATGGGTCTTGTTAGACTTCCCAATGTATCTAGTTATTGGAGCAAAGATAAAATTTTGGGACAGAACTTTCCACCAACTGTTATGAGCCGAAATAGGTTTGAAATACTTCTGCAGTATCTGCATTTTACAAACAATCAAACTGCAGATACCACAGATCGCATATTTAAGATAAGACCAATTATAGATATGATTAACGATACCTTCCAAAAATATTACTCCCCTAAGGAAGACGTTTGTGTCGATGAAAGCCAGGTACCATACAGAGGGCGCATTATATTTCGCCAGTACAATAAAAGTAAGCGGCACAAATACGGTTTGAAGCTTTTCAAACTTTGTACTGTTCCAGGGTACACATGCAAATTGGCTTTATATAGTGGCAAAAACATAGAGACTGTCAATACTACACCCACAAATGTAGTAATGTCACTTTGTACCCAAATATTGAACAAAGGGCACACATTATCAACGGATAACTGGTACACCAGCTTGAACTTAGCCTATAATTTGCTGGAAAATAATACACACTTGGTGGGAACAATCAGAAAGTCAAGAAAGGGTTTACCTAAAAGTGTAATAGAGGCTAAACTAGAAAAAGGAGACTCCATAGCGATGGAAAATGAAGATGGCATAACCGTAATGAAATGGAAGGACAAACGTGATGTCTATATGTTATCTACTAAGCACTCAAATAAGCTGTCTAAAATCGTCAAGAGGGGTAAAGAAATCATAAAACCAAAGATGATTTTGGACTATAACAAGTCCAAAGGATCGGTTGACCTAAGCGATCAAATGGGTGCATATTCTTCGCCTTTACGAAAGACCGTAAAATGGTACAGAAAACTAGGTATCGAGCTTCTGTTGAATACTGCTATTGTGAATGCATGGATAATGTACACTGAAACTAAAAACACTAAGATGCCCATTGTTGAATTCAGAAAGTCGCTAGTGAATTATCTAACCAGTTCATTTGAACCCCGACAAAATGAACAAAGAGTATTGATTCCACCAAGGCCCAAAAGACTGAAGCATGAGCTGAAAACAAGACCCGGTAAAGTCAGAGATACAAGACGATTTTGCGTACAATGTTATAAAGAGGTAACGCAACAGTTTGGGCGAAAATTAGCTAAAAACAAAGCGAAGAAAGTCAACACTTATTGCGCTCAGTGTGATGATGAACCACACATGTGCTTACCCTGTTTCAATAAACAACATCGTTATGTGTAATTTTCTTACTTTCAAGACTAAATTATTTACTCATAAACGTTGATCCGCTGAAACACTTTCTTGGAAAAAATACTACCGAATACAACGATTCTTAGAAACCTGGGTTTTTTTTTGCAATTCTGTAAATAAATAATGTTTAAAATAAGATCTTTTTCATCCTACATCCTATTATATAACATTTCCTCAAATTTGTAGAGCACTATACAATTAATTATGAGATTTAATATATCTGCCTAAACATTTTTTCTTGTCTGCTAAAATTACCTTAGCAGATGTGTCCCACTGCAAAGGATTACTCTTGAGGGCCGCGCCGGTCACTTACAAATGTGTATCGCACGCTAAATGTGGCCGGCGGCGTGAAAAAGCATTTTGAATATGAGTCATCCACGAGGTCACCGATGCCCCCCATGGCGCAGTAGACCTGACCAGACGAGGTCACCGGTGACCCCCATGGCATTTAACGTGTTAAACAGATGGCGCATTGAATTGTTTCAATACATGCATAACATGAGCAGAAGAAAATGGCATATCTACCAAAGACATTATAATTCTTCGCAACATGCAAGAAAAGGTTTTCTAGCAAGGACTACAAGTTGCACAAAAGCAGACCTTAATTAATGATTATTTTAAAACTATGTAATGACATATGTACATGTCAATTTCATAGACTACATAAATTTATTCCCTCTATAACTATTTTACTATAATCCAGTAATTCGAACATTCCAATAATCCGGCACCCTCCGGTTTTTAATAGTGCCGGATTAGTGAGATTATACTGTAATAATTAAAAAATTACAAGAATATTATCAGGTTGACAAAAAGAGGTTTAGCAACTAAGCAGACACAATTTGTTACATATTTGGCAGAATTGTAGAGATATAATGGAAACCTTTAAATTTTGTAGAAAGCCAGCCCTGACAAAAATCATTTCATCTTTGACAACAGCACTTTATCCAAAAAATCTGGAAGACATTAATTAGTACATGACATGGAAGAGGTGGGGGGAGTAGACCTTTTCGACCAACTGAAATCATCATACGAAGTCAGAAGACAAAGTAAGTAAATAAGTGGTGCTGGTGGCTCTAAATACTCTATGTCTAAAAACCAAAAAGGGACAAACCAACCATTGACTGTGAGCTCATTGATAAGCTATACCTCACGGAAGAGGAGTTTGCACAGTCAAACAAAAGGAGCCGAAAATGTCCACAAACAGGCAAAAGGTAATCGGTGTGGCTTACGAGATACGTTTAGGTAATGTGGGCGCCCATAAACATTGACAACTGGAAACCTGGCGAAGTTGTTGTATGTGCAGCACAAGTACTAAGAATTAACAATTTAAGTTGCAAGGAAGATTAAATAAACAAAACGCAAACGACATAAAAGTAACCACAGATTAACTAGAGATACTACGAAAGTAACCAAAGTATGACAAGATGCGTCATATCAAAGTCCTCTATTGACTTGTTTTACTTCTTTGTTAAGTTTTCCCATAAGGACAGGCAAAGGCTATAAAGTCCACTCAGCCTTCTTTAGTTATTTACTTCTTAATCAGATGATTTCAAATGATAATGAGAGCCGATATATGAATGATAGATGATCAATAAATTATGAATCTACTGTGAAAGGGGTTTGAAGATTTTTGCATGGAGGGTGGAAAATCGCGGTGCACAACGAAAGTTATATATTTAGATGGAGGACATTTAGACAAACAAAAAATAACAACTGTCATAACAACTGTTATTTTTATCTTTAAATAACTCAGAGAAACGTGACGCTTTATGATGTTATGTTATATAACATTTTATGCTTGTATAAGTGTCCCCTATCCAAATATATGACATTTATTGTGCACCGCGATTTTAAAAAAAAATCAAAATGGCGGCCGACGTTAGGGCCACCCTCCATACAAAAATCTTCAAACCCCTTTTTGGACTCGGGTTTTAACTGAGGGTTTTTATTTATATAAGAAATATAGACAAGTTGCAACATACGGGAAGGCAAAGAGTACGATGCTCATACAGCCCATACATTTTTCTTTTATTAATTTGAAAATAATGAATATTTATTAGATATTTCAATAAAACTTGAATATTTTAATCGGGCAGGGGGACCGACCTCCATCTTACTGTTATTATTTGCAAAAAGATCTAACTACATCATCAGTTCTTGCAATGTGTGGTTTTAAACATGTGTGAAAAACATGTAAAAATAAAACAATTTGATTTATGTAAAACAATTTTAACATTTAGGAACATGCTCGATTAAAACGTTGTGAAGGTAGTAGAAAATACAGGACAACCATTATTTTAGTCATCCTGTGTTCACGGCTCCTGTAAAGAAGTCGAAACGTCGGGATTAAATATAAAATAAAAGAATATATGCGCAAAATCCGTAAAAAAGTGTTTTATTCAAATGTGTAATTAACGCGGAAGTATAAGAACTAAATATATTTATTAGATTTTTGATAAATGGTTGATAAATTGATGATAACTAAATAAATATGAGGACCTCGGTGGTCGAATGGCTGGCATACTGGTTTTCATCGTAACGCCACTCCTAGGCCCCGGGTTAGATCCCCGGCCGGGCCAATGTTGAAATTGACCTTTTCCATATTCGCTCTAGTCTGGGTGTTGTTGTACCGATGTTGTTTCTGAATTCCATAACACATGTGCTTTAACTACTTACCTTGGATCCAGAACAATGTATGTGATGTTGTCTTATATTTAATTTTAATTAAATTATTCATTTTCCCTACCTTTGAAAAAAGATAAGGGGATTTATTAAGCCTACAGTGGACTTCTTAAAATATCTTGAAAAGAATTGAGTATTGAAATACTACATAGATTTCGATTATTTGAAAAAAAAATCTGTTATATTAATATAAAAACATCATTTATATGGTAAAGTAAATATATAGTTGTCAGTTTTGTGAACTTAAATAAAACAATACACTGATTATTCACTTTCCAAATTCATACGTAAGCATGTCCTGAACACGTGTTCACAAGTACCTGTTAGTAAAAAATCAACCATCAATACATAATAATATCAGAAAAAACTCATATACATACATACAAGAAAACCAAATGTTACGAAATGACGCTACATAACTAAAATGAAGTAGAAGTAGTACTCACGACCGAGCATGAACACGTAGACAAAAACTTGCCTAGACTTGTCATTTATCTTTTTCATTTTGTCATTATTTCTTCCTTAAGAAAAAAGGCTAGCCTTATAGATAAATTACCAATCAAGTAATCTGTTTGTGTGGCGCTGTTCGTGATAGGTCTCTTCATTATTATTTTATGTTTTAAAAATAGGTATAAAATATTAAAAAAAATCAAGTATCAAGACGATTTTTCTCACTATATTCAGGGTTAACATATGAAAGATTTTTAAATTTACCGCCACGAGCTTGTGCCACGACTCGCTTGTCAGACTTTAGCAATGCTTCAACTCACCTGCCGAATTGGGACTTATGTTATGGCGGTGCCTCCGATATATTCATTTTTATTCATATCATGATTATGTAGTGAAGCTACGCATATGAACACATCGCCACTAGTATAAAGCCAGAATCATGTCAAGATTTGTCATCTAGTTTACGTCCGTGTACCTGAAAGCAATTCCTGCGACCTTATAAGCACAATGCAAACCTTTTAAAAGAGCGAAAAAGCAGCCCATTAAGACCACCAGGTGTTACAGATTTATCTATACTTTTAGATCTGAAAGGCCTGATGATAAAGGAATTTGACGGTAAAATTTAGCGTGAGTGAGATGTGTGTTCGGGGAAAGGCAAAGAAAACTAGACCCGTACAGAAAAAAAAAATTTTGGGCTGTATCTACATATGAAAAACCTCAAAAATTATGGTGCAAGAGAATTAAAAATAAAAATAGTGTTTGAAAGTGGCATTGAAAACATACCCCACTCAAAATCTATTAAGCTGGGCATTGACGATCTGTTTTTCGCGTCAGTTGAACTGACGTCCATTCAAAATTTGATCATGAGTGTCGAATCATAACTCCAGAGTTTTCACTGACGACGCGCCACGAAATATTCCGTGACCACAATAAATCTAACTCGGCGCGTCACGCCAAACTGATCGTGAATGAGTGATCGTCATTCCAATGGGACGTCAGTTCGCTCGCAGCGCCCGCGATGATTGAGCGTGTTGTTGTATTTAGTATTCTGTGGTATCCTCTGGACGTGCCGTAACGACGTCGAATTTATTCAAAAATATCGAAATTCAAAATGTTTGTGGAAAGTAACAGACAAACATTATAAAAGTAAACAAAATCGGCAAAAAGCTTCCTGTTTCGAAAAATATTTATAGAACCGCAGTTGGAAATTTTAATTCTTCCTAAATCATTTCCGATGCTAAGAAATGAAGAGTGGCAGTCAATCTCTCGTGAGGTCTTATAGGTTCTCTCTTATTAATATCCTGTTTAGCAATATATGGCGTTACCTGTTCTAAAAGCTTCAAATATGTCGTTGCGTCCATCCTTAAATAGTTTCTTGGTTATTCACACTCACAGTCACTTGGTTCCAGCGGTAACTCATTTAACAAGTTGACATGATAAATTATTTTAATAGCAAAATACTAGAAAAAATCAACTCGGCTCAAAAGTGAATTCTCAGGTGGGAATCGAACCCGCAACCTAAGGTTGACACGAGTGAATAAATTCCTTTTTTTAAGCCTTTCGTTCATCCATTGCTTTCTTTCTTGTTTTTGGAATAGTAATAAGGCAACAAACAGTAGCCGCAGTAAGAATTAATGTTTCTTTTTCGGAATCAATATTCATTTTTTTTTTCGACACAAACAGATAGCACTCGATCGACATCTGAAGAACCGGAGTGACGCCAGTGAGTGGGGTAATCTAGTTAGCCTAACTAAACCTGTTTGAGTGGCGCCATAGTTTTACGTCTAGACTGACGCGAAAAACTGACCGTCAATGCCCAGCTTTAAGACGTCACTATATCACACCGAAACTGATCTCCTATGGACAGCGAATGTGAAAAAATACTAATATGCGCCACAGCGATACATTAAACTGGGCGGTCACAACCTATAAGTGTTGTCGACAGTGTTGTGATTTTACCATTGTGTGGCAAATATGGTGTGTTTATATATATTACTTTAACGTGACGGAGGTTATGCTACGTGGAAATGCAATAAAAGGTTGAGTTAAAGTAAATCACTGTATTGTTCACATAAACACAAAAATGTTCTTACATACACTTGATCTGAATTACTAAAATATTATCTGACTCCAAATTTAATCTAATTGCTCAAGACGGATTTGAATTGTGTAGTGGACTCGACTTTACCGGGCGAAACGTGCGACTGACGCCGAGCAGCGCTGTGACGCGCGACTCCACATAAAATCCGTGTTCAGCATTTCTTTGTATGCGACGCCACATGATTAATCTTGATAGAAAAAATGCAAAAGAGCATATTAATATCACTATTTGGTAAGTCATTGCGTTATCAGGTTTGGATGCTGTGCTGTCACACTTCACACTCGGCAGATATTTTAAACTAAATTTAGGTATAAATAAAACAAAGGTAAGTAATTCTATTTCCTGCGCCCGCGATACAACCGTTCACCTCCGCTCACCGATATGAAGTGAGAGGCGAGCGGCCGGCTCACAGTCGCCTCCTTTATTCTAGTATGGCACATCTCTCCTTTCCAATTAGTTTCAAAATATTTGGCGTCAATTTGTTTTCTTTCACCATGTTTTTAACGTAGACCTTTTCTCCTAAATTAATGTCATTATGTCTTGCTCTTCTTTTCCGATCTTCTCTGCTCTTCCCCTTTTCTTTTTGTAGTACTTGTATCTTCTTGTAGTACTCGCTTGTTATGCTGAAGCTCAGTAGTCAGATATTGTTAGGCACAGATGTCGCGAGTTCTCTGAAACAAAGATTTCCCAACGGTAGCCAACTGTATAGGATGGTGGTGAGAGTCACCATTTAAATATCTATCTGTATGAGTTGCCTTTCTATACACTGTATGACTAAGGGTTTGATTTAGATTGCTGCTGATTTGAACATTTAGGAAGGCTATTTTATTGTCTGTCATTAATTCCATAGTGACATCATGCAATCTTGTACAGGTAAGCTTGTGAATAGAGATTGAACATCGAAGCTAACCATAGTTTCATCATTAGTGAGATGTAAATCTCACTAACAAAATGGTAGGTATGGTGCCTTACTTTGTTTCGATAACAGAAACTCGTCAAGCTTATTGCTTACTATTTTATTAACATCAAAAGTAGCTGTTACTCATTATCACCCCATAAAGAGAAGAGTAGCTCTTTTCTTGACTGTTGTATCTACCCCCGTTGTCAAAAGATATATTCCCAGGGTCGTCATCCATTAGTCCCAGCGTAACTCCAGGGACATTGAATTGTCATCGCATTGCAATGGCTCTACGATGGCAGGGTGAACATTTTAGGCGACCCAGAACAATGTCTGTACGCCTTTATTTTGCGCCCTTGGCGCCATTGAATATGGTGTGTCACATTTATACCTATGCATTATAACAAATTTAACGGTAACACGCCCAAGTTTCTTTTTAACATGTTATCAGCAGTCTGTACTTGTAACTTGACTTCTATGCGTAGTCTTCTTCTACGTAGCAAATACAGCCTAGTTCTAACGTTTTATAGTAATTTACCATAATTCGGAAAGCAAAGACAATGAAGCCAATACAGCCGATCTTTATTTCTTTTTATTTATTTTTTTGCTTTTGTTTATTTTATTTAGATGTATTATTATTATAACTACTTTTATTTTAATATTTATTAATTTTTTATGTATTATTTTCATGTATTCTGTGTACTTGTATGTTTATTATTTGTTGTTTTTGTGCGTGTACGTCCGTACGTCCTCAGGGCCTGCCAGAATACCAGCGCTTCTGCGTCACTCTGTCCATCTTAGAGTGACGCAGACGCATATACTGAGGCAGGGTCCGAATTGGCCTCGCTGTATTTTATGTTATGTTAGTTATTATATATATATTTTTTTTGTAATTGTTTTTGTATTAATATGTTGTTGTACTATAATATGTTGTTGAGGCCAATAAAGGTGTTTCTTTCTTTCTTTCTTTCTTTCTTTCTTTCTTTCTATGCATACTGGTATTCTATTATTTATTGTTTGGTTTTGTGTTTCACAATAAGATACCTATTTTACTATAAGAAATGTTATCTCATATCAATAACTCTTCTTCCTTCTTGTACCTACTTCTTATAAATTCCAAAATTTGTATAGTGTATAAATACACCTTGTATGTAATTTTTTCAATACATTAACATATTTTTAAAGCCACATAAAAACAATATTTGGTAAAAGTTGCCTTTATTTTATATGTGTTTTCCTACTGGAAATTATTTTATTAATAATAATGTCTGATGCTAATAAATAAAATGTATTGGTATTTTTGTTGATTTATTTTCTCTTATAGACTTGTGTAACTCAGTTATATCCTGGAGCTTTATGCCACTCCGGATATATATCTAATCATTCCATTCAAAATTCTTAGCATATCCAGTATATCCAATCCAATCACATGGGTCAATTCCAAATCATTTGGTCAAATACCGACTGGCTAACTACATAACAGATATCGACAGCGAAAGCGTCGAACGAAAGACTTAGAGCGCCAAAAACGCTTTTTGTGTTTTCTGTGTTTTCCGATGAACGGTAAAATTCTTAAACACGCAATACTGCTGATGCTGCGTTCGCTCTGACTGAGGTGGCAAGCGTCATTAAAAGCGAAACAAGCGCTGCATAAAGTTTTGTTTCTATAAAACGGTAGCAAATTTGAAGCGCTTCATGTGCTCTTATTTTGCGAAATCTTATTAGTCCGGATTTAATAAACAGATGCGGATATTGATAAATATATATAATAACACTTTATTTGGATATATGGTATGATTTGATATGGTTTCAAAGAATAAAACTACTAGTCCGGATATATTTGGTGGATATGGATAATCACTGGATCTATATCTTTTTAGGAAGAATATAGGATAACTCCGATCTATTTCCGGAGTCGCCTTACGCATGTCCAGTCCCTTACCCCGTACGGTTAAGAGTGTATTCAGAAATAAATTAACCAGCGAATATTCATTTTATACCATTTCCAAATTACATACTTTGCCGATAACATTCAATCATATAGATTGACTGTAATTCGATAACTTTTAACTAGTATACAATATTTTTTTACATATATGACGGCGAGGCCTCACGCCGGTCATCAGAATACTCTTTATTATCCAAAAAGAGTTTCAGCGATCTTTAAAATAATAACGTGTATGGATATAGGATAGACTTCTTTATTATTTAAAACCACTTGCAGTCTAAAATCGCAAATGATGCACGAGATTTCAATGGATGAAAATCGTGGTGATCCCCGAGACGGCGTGACAACCTCCCTGCGTGGTGGTCCAACGAAAAGTAACGTTCTCGTTCGGTATCAGCTATGAAGTAAAAGTTATACCCTTATAGCGTGCTAACGGTCACTATAAACTAACCGTTTTACGCTTATTGTATTCTAACTAAACGTTTACACTTATAGCACGCTGACAGTCTGTGCTTCTCAAGTCATCTTAGAAACGTTTAGTGTTGCCAACTTGCAACGCCTCTTTAAGGTCACGCCATCTAGGATTTCACCCAGGTACTAACCTGACGTTTTCCATTTGATAAAATCGTACCTTGTACACAAATCCTTACTGACAAACATTATTTTAGGCGTAACCTCTAGAGTTTAATTTAATCTAATTGAAATAATCGCATGCTTCAACATATATAATATTACTAACCTAAACTAGTATCCAATGAATATCAAATTCAGAAATAACATTACGTATAATTCCGAAAATATTATTTGTTTATTTCAGTCATAAGTGTAAAATACTCATGTCTTTTAATATCACTATAAAAGACGAGATAGTTGTCGTAGGTAATTATGTTTGAATGTCTTTACAACGATTTAATTCTAAATCGATGCCCCTTAGCAAAGTCACACCTTTGTGCACCTTGTTACCATTGTTTGTTTTTGCAAGACATTTTTCATAGTCACTGTCGTGGTATGAACTTCCACACCTAGTACACCGTATACTGTTGTTTGGTCTAGTTCCGATTTTGTTTACGTCAAGGTTGGATTTTCCTTGAAATCCTTTCAGTTGCCTTTCGACAGTTTCAATCGAGTTTGCTTCCACAATTATTTTTTCTATTGTAACGGAATCTCCTAGAGTCAAAATGTTCTAAAGCCGGTAGCTGAGACATGTTGGGACGATCTGTAAAGTACAGAAAGCTTGTTTCGGTACGTTACGATTAAAATAGATGTGGGTACGTACTTAATACTTTCGATACGTCATGGATGTATGTTCCACGTAAGTAATATTTTAATGGAAGCAAACTATAAATTAAAATCGGAACTACCTATCAATTGCACAAACTGACATTCAAGACATATCAGTGTTAGTTAGTACACATGTCAAAATGTCAATCTGTGTACTTGGTGAGTTTTCACTCATTTGACTATTGTACGGTGTACTTAGTCGGGTCATTACTCCGACTTGACTAATATATACAGGCACATATTGTTGTATGTATAGTCAGAAATTGCCAAATATGGATTATATCTCGTTAGTTTCTATGATATTTTAATGAACTTTTATGTACTGATAATTCTATAGACTAGGCTAGGTAGGTACAGCCAGGATTTCGTGATTGATAACATTGAAAAATACGTACTTAGTTTCTTAAAAAAATTACACTTACACTACTTTATATATTAATTCTCTTAAACAAAATTTAAAACGAATATAAAGGAGGTAGGTAGGAATAAGAAGAGAGAGAAAAATACAATTAGGATAGGTGTATCAATAATGACCACGAATTATTTTCGTTACTCTGGTCATCTTAGCTAAAAAGTGTTTCCAGGTACAGTCATCCATTGAGTTATTTGCATTGAAAGACATGGGTAGAATTTGAAACATATCTCGAAGAACTGGCTGATAACTGACTATACAACAATGGAACTATTTATTTGGTATATATTAGTTATACCTGTAACGAGGCGCCATAGCTATATTGGCGACTCGTTGCTTTCATTGCGCTCTTCTCTGGCCATTTTTTATATTTTCTTTTCTCTTCGTTTGCTATTTTAAATTTATTGTCTGTCTCTGTTTCCTATTTTAAATTTACTGTCTGTCTCTTTTTATTTGTTTTGTTCGAAGTTTATTCTTACCAGAGTCAGCGCGTAGAGTGGTTGACTCACCGATAACAAATTATTTAAATATATTTATAGTGCTGAGCAGTTATAATAAGCTCACAAGTATAATAAGCTCATAAGCATAATTCACAAGATTTCCTGTATATATATTCTGTACCACTAGTTCCTGTTTATAAGTCTATAAGTTTCTTTAAGGCACTATTGTAAGTAGCCCTACCTTTTATAATATGTTTTTAGTGATAAATGTGAAATTGTTTTTGTATTCAGTGTAATTTACCTTTTTTTATACAATTGTTTCAGTTGTGCCTTAATTCCTTAAATATAAAAACAAGTGACCTTTTTGTGTGAGCTTTTATTTCTCCGGCTGCACCCCGTCACATACCTACGACTATTCGAATCGATATTCTTTGTTATCAGTACGGGTTATTACATTATGTAGGTAGGTAAAATAATATATAGTAAAATAATATCTTTGTTAAATAGTAATTACCATTGAGAGAGAGAACAAGGTCAATCTCTAATATCACGATACGTGGGTACTTAACGTTATAAACTTTAACTGCGTCCCTCCTCTTTGTGAAAATTGAGTTGTTCATGTATAAATTAGCAAAACGAAGCAAATGTAATAGTAAATGAACTAAATATTACACGTATCAATAAAGTTCCCGTCTGATAACTCCAGATTGAAATATAGGTAGTCGTAGGTACGTAATATTTTAATGTTTATTACATATTTTACTCACGTTCTTTATCCTCGTCGCCAGCTTGTGCTGTCACACTTCACACTCGGCAGATATTTTAAACTAAATTTAGGTATAAATAAAACAAAGGTAAGTAATTCTATTTCCTGCGCCCGCGATACAACCGTTCACCTCCGCTCACCGATATGAAGTGAGAGGCGAGCGGCCGGCTCACAGTCGCCTCCTTTATTCTAGTATGGCACAGATGCCAACAAATTATTAAAACGACGACACAACCACTGTTACGGCCAACTTATGTATATGTATATTTTTATATTATACCATGTTTTATACCTCTTTACTATGTGCTATATTTATACTTTTTACATATCATAAATATCACAATGTCATAGTTTATATTCATAAAACAAAAGTTCAAAATAAAGTCAGTGTCCAACAAAAATTAGTTTCATTCTTTATTCCACATATAGTCGGAAAAAACAACACTACAAAATCTGTCATCTGCCTATCGAAACCACATATTATATGCAGCGTTATATTATAAACACCATCAAAAATTTTCTTAGCATAAGATATCATTCAAACACTTCATTTTTGAAAAAAATAAGTAGCTAAAATTTTCGCAATAAATATTTTATCCGAGCGTATTATGACAACAGCTGGTTACTTGTCAACAGTGGCGGCTGGTGAATTATCGAACTGGTGGTGCACTTTATTTGCTCACTAGGTAAATAAGGTTAGAAATTGCAGAATCTAGTTGATTACGAATATCAACCGTGCCTAACACAGACAAACTCATAACATTTTGTAGATGTACTTGCGAAGAATCATGTTTTTTTTATTTTTTCACTCAAATGCGTCAAATCCTTAATTCCAGTTTCTGTCCAAATCGATTCTCCGCCAAAAATAATGCAAGGAAAACAAAAGAATGCATTTTGATGCTCACATCCACACAACCATTTTTTTCTATTATACATTTCACTTTTAAAACTACGCGTAAATACTTTATTTTTCGATTTGCACTCTTGTTTTAAATTTAAAAAGGGCCTTGGCGGTCCAGCCAGTTTTATATCAACTTTATTTTGAAAAGTTTTGTTATTGTTTTTAATATAATCAATGTTTATGCTCATTTTCACGTATATCACACACTGTACACACAGTATAGAACAGAACCAAACCAAAAACAAACAATTACTTAATGTAAACAAAAAATGATTAGCACGTCACAAACGCGAAACTATACTGATGACAAGAGGTCAATTCCATCATCCATCATGGCCGCCGCCATCGCCGGACGGCAAAGTTCGTCAAACATCGGGTGCTCTCGGTAATCTTCGGTTCGCACGTGCGGCGCTCGAAAACGGACTCATTGCTCGGTACATTTCTATGAACTATCTTTTGTTTCACGCGTCAGGCATGTTAGCTCGAACTCATACAAGTTATATTAGCAGTTCTCGTGCACTCGCCGAAACGCACGAGAATTTCTCTTTGTAGGGAAAATAAGTCTTAATAGTTTAGCAAAGAGCTTAAATTGTTTCGTCATAATTGGAATTGTATTTGTTATATATATATATATATATATATGTTTGGTTTCTTAATATTAATATGGTATGTAATTTAAAAATAAATATGAAATATTATTTTTTAATGTTTTAATCTTTTGGATTGGCGGTTCAGCGCACGAGCGCACTTAAGGTACAGCCGCCACTGCTTGTCAAACCGAGCTGCGTGCGCATGGTGCGCGCGGAGTTGCGCAATCAAATCAAATTAGTTGATATCAGTTACCCGGGGACCTCCCGCGACGCATAAGCTTGCGCTCACGCATTTACGGCGCATAATTACCTACCTAAAGAAATGTATTCACACTTGCAAATTTGCAATTGAAATCGAGGGCGAAATTAAATGACTGGCT
This sequence comes from Calamotropha paludella, assembly GCA_927399485.1. NCBI lineage: Eukaryota > Metazoa > Arthropoda > Insecta > Lepidoptera > Crambidae > Calamotropha > Calamotropha paludella. Next base: position 6,227,347 of record OV656822.1, read on the forward strand.
TTTGGCCTTCAGATAGAAGGCCAAAAGCTTCGAGAACTACAAAATGAGAAAAATTAAAAATAATCCGTGCAATTGACGAAGTGACGAAGTAAAAAAAAATTATAAAATTTAAGACAATGTTCGTAAACGTGCAAGAATGTTTAGAGAGAAATGGCCTATACTTAGAAGTAAAGTGATTTTATTAAAAATGTTATCAATTAATAACGTTTTCATCAAAGAAAAAAACAACTCATACCTTCTGCAATTTAATGGTCCTAAGCCCGTAAAATTATGAAGGGAAAATTATGAAAATTGTTGTTATATTTATGTATCAATGAAATACGGGAGGGCTGGGCAGGGGTCTTGTAATCATCTGCTACAACACAGTGCGTAGCGTGATTGTGACAACAAACGTGATTTTATTTTGGATAACTTTGTATAGCCTTAACTCAATATTTTAGTACGGGGTCATAGTAAAAGAAAAAATACTTGTTTCGTTATTTTTTCAAAGAATATAATATATATGTGAATTTGGATTGTGTTTTTAAAATTTCCCTGTATAACTTATATGAATATACGACACTGACATCCAGAATGCGTCTGATGATAATTCACTAAGCCCAAACACAAATATATATAGGTTAAATTGTTTTAATACGGTTCATGATTAGGTGCTTATATTCTAAAGGTGAAGCTGTAAGGTAAGCAGCATGGCGCATTTTTTTAGTTATTGTGATTTTTAAACTAAACTATTTAACTGATTTTGATGATTTTTTTTATGGGACCATATCGAGAAGAAAACTAATTCATATGAAAAATCTTAACTGACACCTTATAAGTTTATTTTAGTTTACTTCTTACGAATTGATTTTAATATAAAGTGAATGGAGTGAAAAAGTTATGAAGAGTTAAATTAGTGACCGAATGACAGCGTTATGTTTTGTGAGATTTGTTTTATTATTTTATATACCTACCTGTTCAATGACATTCGTTCTTAAGAAGTAAAGTTCAGTCGTGCGTTGGAGTTGACGTACACACTTTTTTATTTTAATCTTCTTTCATCAACATCATTAATTGTCCATCCATAATTCATCAAGCAACTCTTGTCAACAATCATTATCATCCAATTAAGAAATGAAATTATTGAAGATTAAGCTTTTTAGGCATTATACTTTTTGCCTTACTCAATGGGAAAGATAAATAAATAATGACTTGACAAGCTAGCTGCTCAGAACAATACTTTAGTTATTGTGTGTAGCTGTGATTTTATAATCTGTGAAGCGAAATAATCGTTGCGTATAGTCATCGTCCAAGATAATTTGTGCAAAAGTTGTGGTTTAGCGTCAGGTGACATCGAACATGTGTTATTCAACTGTCAAAACTTTTTATTAGAAAGACTTCTGTTGGCATGTGAACTTAGTGAAAGTGAGGTATTAAATGATTCCTCCCGCCGCTTAATTGAATTGATGAAAAATGAGGACTGTTATAAATATTTGTATAAATATATTAAGAACACGATTGAAAAAATTTAAACATGAATGGACATAATACGAAGAAATGGCTCAAAGGTCTTTGTAACCAAGCCAAAACCCCTTATAAAAAAAAAAGTTGCGTATAGTAAATAACGTCTGTGGGTTGTTCGTCTTCGTCTCTGTCATAGAGTAACTTAAAGTCTCTGTAGTTGTGTTTTACGTTCGTTGCTTACATTATCGCAATAATAATAACGTTTACTAGTTTCTAATTAAGTATAATAGTTTTTTTAACGTACTTTAAATAGAAAAATGGAGGTTACAGACGAGAACTTGGTCACTCTCGCTAATTATTTGCAACAAACTTTGAATCCCGACCCGAACGTACGAAGACCCGGTGAGTAAACTGTCAAAATATCATTTCACCGCATGTTTTATCATAAATTTCGTTAAATACATACCAAACAGACTTATCTGTGGTTTGCTGATAATATTTAAAACTAATAATTATTCCATTTACAATTTTAACCATTAATGGACAACGTAAATCTAAAGTTTCTTCATATTTTTATGTTAAATAAGCTAATAGGCGATCATTGCTAGACGGTTTGGAGGGGACCATAATTCCAAAATTCTTTTGTTTATTTTGTGGTGTATGCAGTGTCCTCAAACCAAAACAGAGATAAAAAATTCTGCGTTCAAAGAACTGGTTTCAATTATAACACATTTGTAGAATAATGCTGTCTTCATACCACAAAGCAATTTATGAAATTAACCACAGATCTGTTTGCCTAGCATACACATCTGACAAAGCTATGGCCGATGACATCAATTTGGTCCACAAAAGCTAACGGCTTATTGTTTTTAGTGATAAGTTGAATTAGAAAAACAGACAATGATAATATGTTGGTTTTATTTACTTAAAATAACACATAACTACCAAATAATTGTACAAATCCTAATAACACTAAACTAGTGAGCTTTCTGCATCTGTATGTCACATAGGAACTAGGCGTTTGAGATGTCTATATCTTGAAACATTCATATGATTTTTATTCAAAATGGCTTAGAAACGTAAAAGTGAACGCAATTGAAACTCAAAGGTGTCCACCTATGAAAAATATGTATGAGGTTTATGTAATTGTGATCTCTGCTGATATTAGATTGTAATATTGGTAAATTTCATTTCTACTAATTATTAAAAGAGATTTAAGATGCATATTAGTCAAGTTAGAACTGTAAACATTCTGTGTGTACTTCATTTTGATAATGTTTTCTCACACAAATAAATAACACCAGAAAAAGAAAACAGTCCACAAGCAAATTTATGCAAATTTTCTGACTCAGATATAAATAACTAGGGTTTTAATGTCAGTATCAAAAGGATTTGAAAAATCTTTGTTGCATTGCAAAGTTTGAGAAACAAGTGTTAAATTTGTTTGTCACTTGATGTTGCAGCATTTTTTATTAAAAAAGCTCTGAAAGTAAGCCAGTATAAGGCGGTATGGTATTGTAATCCATCTACTCCAATCTATGCAATAAACTTGCAATTTAGAATGTTAAACATACACACTTAAACCATACATGGGCTGTTATTGAATGATATCATTGCCCTGGCAAATAATCTGGAAATCACACAAGTTTAGTTGTTCAAGAAAATGAAAAACATGTTTTGGGGCACGTAATAAACGCCGCACTCGTCATGCCATTCCTAGTAGGGTTGTCCACAGGTTGTTGAATAAAAATAATGTTTTTGTATGGAAAAATAAGTTGGCGTGGACTCAGTTTTCCACAATATTATGCTATACTTTTTACTTGGTAAAATGTACATGTTTTTGGATATATAAAGATAAAAACAGGCACATATATAAAAGTGACATTATTATGATCTTCATTATATAACTTAACAGAATAAGATAAATGGTAATATTTTTTAACTTTACCTTAGCCTTATATGCACTTAGTTGAGGAATCCAAGAGATTTCAAGGGCAGAAAAAAGGACATTTATGCATAACTTTGAATGGAATAGAAAGTGACTGATAAAAAAAACAATATTATAGCATAGTTCACTAGTCTGACTCACATGTCACATTTAGTTCCCTCCTTGATAACTCCCTACATTCTATACAAGTTAGCCAAAGAGTATGCAAAGCAGAATAAAATTGAACTTTAAAAAAGATTGTTCATAAAGGCCCCAAGAAGCCACAGGACAGACAAGATGTAAGTTGTATTGTGAGCTACGTTCTAAGTAGACCAAGTTTGAACCCTTCCAAATGTGTTGCAAATGTGTAGGAGCTCCTAAAACATGTGTTTAGTTAACCAAGAAAGGTCAAAATTTCCTATTTTATTGAATTAAATCCACCTTTAACGGATTCACAATGCCATTGTTCTTATTTTTTATGTTCAACCCTGACATTTCGCCTCCTTTACAGGAGCTGTGATCACAGGGTGACTAAGCTAATGGTTGTCATACATATACCTTCCAACATTTTTATTGGGCTCATTCCTTACTACTAATTGTCTAAATTTATACTGTACTATTGTTACATTTTTGATAATTATCGTTGATAATTAGCAAGATAATAACGTATTGATAATTATCTTTGATAAACACGTGTAACTGTTATTGTACAAAACAAAATAACAGTACATTGTAGTCGAGGTGCGGAAAACCATCAATTGCTGGATGAATAGAGTTTGAGCCGTAGGCGAGGACTTTAATAATACGAGTCAGTCAAAAATTACAATAATTAAGTCAAAATTAATTAATAATTAATAGTACACATATCAAAATTAATAGTTTTTTTTTTAACAAAAGTAGTCTCAGACTCTCAGGTAAAACGAATGTCTAAAAATAGAAAAAATCTCATATATATATATATATATATATATATGTTATTTGCTTTAAAAGTTGGATAATTATCTGATAATTATCGGATTATTATCAGAGAAAATAATTATCCTGATAATTTGCAACCCTGGCCTGAAAAGGCTGCTATTATTCTGGAATGAATTGGGTTGGCTGGAGTAGGAGGAGAACCCAATCACGAGGCTAAGTGCGGATATAGCTCCGTCAAACTAACTTACTTAAAACCTGATTTTATGAAATACGATATTTAAGAGCCTGTAAGTTTTATGTCAGGCCCATTGTACCATAAAAAAGCAGCAAAAAATTCTCACTATAATTACTTTTTTAAAGATGCTTAATAATTTGATTACAGCTGAAAAGTTCCTAGAAGGTGTTGAGGTTAACCAGAACTATGCTATTTTGTTACTCCACCTCATCGATAAAGATGGAGTTGATATGACGATTAGAGTAGCAGCTGCCATTGCTTTCAAGAACTATATCAAAAGGAACTGGGCTGTGGTAAGCTTCATTACATTGTATGAAACGTCGTTCCATCTTAATCAAAATGATGGTGTGGTAGCATATGTAAATAAATATATACAGGCTAAGGTGAAAGAGATAAAGCTTGAACACTCTTCATGTTTACAGATACAAATAATAAATCACACAATTCTAGGCATCTATCGTTCACCATCAAATCAAAACGCCGATGTTTTCATTCATTCACTCAACAATCACTTAGACACATTACATTCACAAGGTAATATTGTTATTACTGGGGATATTAATATAAATATAAAACCAAATACTACAGGAAACACAGATTCAACATATGAACGAAGTAACAAAATTAATTATTTAAACATGCTTTCTTCACATGGAATATTACCTGGCCACGTATTGCCTACCAGAGAGGAAAATTGTCTGGACCACTTTATGCTTAAAATTAACAGGCAGTTTATTTCTGCAAACATTGCTGTTTTTAACTCAACAATAACAGACCACAGTATGATACTGCTCAATCTTTCTGATATAAAATCAACTTATAAAAACATAAAACTAAACAAATAACTAATTTTGGAGAAGCTCTAAATAGTTTGATGGAAAAAAACATTAATGATTTATTATTGGCTGATGATCCCAATTTTATAATTTTAGAGTTAATAAATAAAATTAGAAAATCAATTCAGGAGAACACAAAAACTATTAAAATACCTAAAAACCGACGTATAATTAAGCCTTGGATAACAACGGGAATATTACGATGCATAAAAAACAGAAACAATATGCAAAAGACTTTAAGACTAAATTCACAAAACGAAATATTAAGAATAACATACAGAAGGTACAGAAATTACCTAAATAACCTAATTAAAAAGCTAAAACGAAAATATGAACGAGAGCTAATAACTAATTCTACAAAAAATTCGAAAATACTTTGGAAAAATATTAAAGCTATAACTCACATGGCTCGTGATAAGTCTCCTAATGTGGAATTAATTGATTGTAAATCATCTCCATTGGAATCACTAAATTACGTTAATAATTTTTTCGCTAGCATTGGCAAAATCCTTGCAGAGCAGACTACCTCCAGTAATTCGTCACCTATCAAAACAAATCCCTTTCATACTCCCTCGCTTAACAGCACAGTTTCATCATTTGGCCTTGTTGAGACCTATGTGGATGAAATAACTAGTACTATATCCAACCTAAAATCAGACAGTGCTCCTGGTTGGGATAATATACCAACTAGATTTATAAAGCTTGATAAAAACGAAATCAGTCCCGTTATCTGTCATTTTGTAAACCTTTGTTTTAGTAAGGGTCTCTTTCCGTCTGTTTTAAAACAAGCCATTATTACCCCTGTTCATAAGGGTGGGAACAGAGGTGATGTCAATAACTATCGTCCCATCTCTGTACTATCTGTGTTTGCAAAAATCTTGGAAAAGCTTATGAATGTCAGTTTGAGGCTATATTTAAATAAGTTTCATATCATATCAAGATCGCAATTTGGGTTTAGGTGTGGCATGTCAACGCAAGACGCAGTTGAAAGTTTAACTTCCGAAATTGTTGAGAAGCTGGACCAAGGTAAAAAATGTGTAACTGCTTTTTTAGACATCAAAAAAGCATTTGATTCAGTCTCTGTTCCCATTCTTGTGAGTAAACTTGAAAAGATTGGTGTCAGAGGCGTACCCTTAATGTTGTTCGAAGCCTACCTTACTGATCGTAAACAGCTAGTTAAAATAAATCAGTACTCAAGTGACTACACAAACGTTAGCTATGGTGTGCCACAGGGAAGTGTACTCGGTCCGACATTATTTTTAGTATACATCAACGACCTGTGTAATTCAGATTTTGTCAACGGTCGAGTGATTTCCTATGCTGATGACACAGCTATGATTTTTTATGGAGACACGTGGAAGGAAGTTCATGACTCAACTGAACAAGGGCTTGCTGTCGTAGCTGAGTGGCTGGAGAGAAATTTACTAACACTCAATGCAACGAAAACCAATTACATCTGTTTTTCTATTAATAACAATACTCAACCTGAGTCGAACTTCAATATCAAAATTCATAGGTGTAGTCTCGGAGGAGAAGGTTGCGACTGTGTATCTATTGAGAAGGTTTCTACAACAAAATACTTGGGTGTCATGATAGACCAACGTCTATCCTGGCATACACATATTGAACTTGTTGCTAGCAGAACTAGGAAACTTACCTGGTTCTTCAAATCTCTAAGACACGTGGCTTCTGATAGATTGCTAAATAAAATTTACGTTGCACTAGCTCAAAGTGTAATATCTTATTGTATTTCGATATGGGGAGGTGCAACGAAAACTAAGTTCCTGGAGGTCGAAAGGGCTCAAAGATTAATACTAAAAGTAATGTATTTTAAATCATACCGTTTCCCTACTGAGCTCCTTTACCGTATTTGCAACGTACTTACTGTTAGAAAACTGTACATCGCTAACTTAATTCTAAGAAAACATAAAAAATTGCTTTTTGACTCTACCATCACAAACAAAAGGAGACCACAAGCAGTAGTTCCTACTCGCGCAACAAATACCGTCTTCGCCCGTCGTCAGTTCATCAAACAGTCCGAACACATTTACAATAAAATAAATAAGTCCTTAAATATCTATGTTCTTAAAACATTTGACTGTAAAAAGGTTTTGACATCATGGTTATTGACGCTTAATTATAACGAGACAGAACAAATCCTAGAATACATAACCTAACAATGACTTATATATTTATTAAATATTTAATAATCTATAATATATGATATTCTATAATGGATCCTACGATACAACATATCAATGTAACACATAACACCCATAGAAAATAAATAACTTCTCATATGGAAACCCTCACGCTCCCTCAGAAAGCACAAAGTACTCACACGTTTACACTATGCACGCATGCACACACAAACACGCACGCACACGCACACGCACACACACACACACACACACACACACACACACACACACACACACACCAGCTGCCCATGAACGTGTTGTTTTACCATGGTCATTTAATTTGAAATTTATACTCAAGGTATTATTACTTGCCTTACGCTTTTTTGAACATTTATATTTGTATTATTATAGGTAGTATAAGATATTATAAGAGAATAATTGTATGTATCTCGTTTCATGTTAATATAACACCGTGTGTTATGGAGGAGCGATGTTCCCTGGCACAGGTATTGTTATACTTAAAAGGGAACATCAACCTTGTCTCTATTATATAATTTGTGAAATGAAATAAATAAATTTTAATTTTTAATTTAATTTAATTTTAATTCATTACATATCTTAGTAATAACTAGCAAATTGAGATGAGATTTTTTTTTCTGTCAGGGTCCAGAAAATTAAGTAAATTTAATAGGCCAGCATCAGGTTAATTTTGGTTTGTTATAAAAATATGAAATGAAATTTATTTAAGGTACGTATTACAACATCGGCATGTACTTTTAATTTTGTCGTGTCAAACTGACCAACGTTTCGTTCCACAATTTTGCAACTTCTGCTTCTTAAGGTATTTTTTAGTGTAAACTTTTCACGATGTTACGTTTTGTTTGTTACATTATATGTGTACAATAAAATACCCAAATTTTGTTCTTTCTAATGCTTAAAAAAACGGACTATAGGGCCAAACGTTTATAAGTGGCAGTAATATATTTAGGCAATCCATGCTTATCACATGGTCAGCTCAGCTTTATGCCGGGTGTTCAAGAGAATCGAAAGCCTATAACTTACATGTACTGTCAGAAAATAACAAATCGTATAATGTGGTCTAATTATTATTTCAAGTTAAATGTGATTTACATAGACTTCAGTAAATTCAAGATTTTTTTTGTTAAAATTTATCTTCTTTTGTTTTTAATAACTCTATTTTTTATCTCTCTGGACCCAGTTTGGACGTAGTCTCGGAAGCTAGTATTGTATTTTTTGTTATTTAACAATTCGTCTGTTTAGATCTTTGACTTATAAAGAGAATTTTACTAAAAGAAATTCAACTCGTAGTCGCCGTTTCTTCATGTTTTAGTTACCTGGCTCCTACAACATCAATAAGAAAAGCACTCGCCTGGAAAAATTGCATTTTATGTAGTAAAAATTTGTTATTTTTTTAAAGAATATTAAGCATGCGTTATACTCAATATTAATATTCCCGTCAACTCGTGGTGGTAAGCTTAACTCTTGTGTTACGTTGGGTTAAAGTTGACAACTCAAACGAGAGAACGGCCGCCTAGGATAGATTTTTAAATTTTGCAGTTAAATTCATAAATAACTTTAAATATAATCTAACTTGTTATTACTTTTAGGATGAAGATGGAGCAGACAGAATACACATTAACGACCGTAACACAATCAAAACATTGATCGTTTCTCTCATGTTAAAATCCCCTGAAGCAATACAAAGACAGTTCAGTGACGCAGTGTCCATTATTGGCAAATGTGATTTCCCAGAGAAATGGCCAAGTCTTATACCTGAAATGGTGGAAAAATTTGCAACTGGTAAATGTTATATATTATTTGGTTAAACTGAATAATTATTTGGTACACAATACAAAATAAAAGGGTATACATCACAAGCATCCCGGGCTTGGATACCGGTTTTTTTTTAACCGGTTTGATGAAATTACACTTGGAACATTGTTCCATGCGTTGGAAATGGCATACGATACGAAATGGAAAAGGCATGGAAAAGTTCCTCTGAAAATTTGTATTTTTCATTAACCGGGTTTTGGGTACCGAACTGAACTTCATATCTTTTTAGTTGGTTAAACTGAAGGACTGAAAAAAAAATAGTATTTATATTATTTGGCCTTTGTAACAAATATGTATTAAAAAAGACTCGTGTAGTCTCGCTTAAAAAATACACAAATTCTCATTTTGACTTTTGACCTCATCTGGCGTGCTAATGCACTCTTACGTTGTTTGGCTAACTCGCCTCGTGAGCCGCAGACGTACGGCCTTCAAGCCAACTACAACCCATAACCCTAATACGACTCACATAGTGCTGCAGTCAGCACAAATTTACTTTTGGCAAACAACTGTGCACACGACTCACCTCTCGCGTTCAGTACTGCTCACAATGATACCGCTCTAATTTAGCGCAGCAGGTAAATACTTAACCAACAATTTTCCATAGTATCTTTAAAACCTATTTAATAATATGCGACTAACAGAGTTATGGTCGTAGATTCAAATCCACCAAGAAGAAAATGTTTCTTATGGATATTTCACCTCTTTTGTATACTGCCATTGTATATGCGATTTTGTTAAAACTAAATACGTAAATAGGAGACTTTGTTTGTACATTTTTGTTACTAAACTATTCATGATTTCAGGTGATTTCCATGTAATCAATGGTATTCTCCGGACAGCACATTCTCTTTTCAAACGCTACAGATATGAGTTCAAGTCACAAAAACTTTGGGAGGAAATCAAGCATGTACTTGAGAATTTTGCTAAGCCATTGACCGATTTATTTGTGGTAAGTCATGCAATTCTTGTTAAAACTACATTGTGTTTAATATTCCCATACATGAATCTGTATAAGACAGTTGGATTACTTTACAAATTCGAACTTATGATGGTAATGAATCAATATCGTTCATTAAATCGTTCCACTGAATGAAGAAGAAAACCTGTGATTAAAGAGCTTTGTGATATTTACCAGTGAGTAGAGTTCTAAAATTATACGTAGCCGGATGAGTTTTATTTAGCCAGCCGTATTAATTCCCCCAGAAATTCTTGAAAACGTTTCTGGACTCCCGCCATAGCCAAGCCTACCAGGACTAATGAATACTGAGGGCTAAAACGCCATTATGGTGGTACAGTTGACAAGTCCCTTCTTTTCGAGGGTCTTTCTCTCTTTGGGGCTCGTGGTAGCCTAGTGTATGGGTTAATAGGCTTGTTTCCACTAAGAATGAATCGGATGGCTTAGAGTTTCTAATGATTAATCATGATTTGTAGTAAACAAAAAAACAACCTTTTTATTAAAATAATATAAGATTACTAATATTTTTGGAAATAAAAATCGGCAAAATTACTTATTTAATCACGTGACATTAAATACCAATCAGAGAGGCGTGACGTCACGCCTCGCAAAACACCGGTCGTAGCTGTACATCATCTATCTAATCTGTGCTGTTTTATCTAATTATTTCGCGAGGAGTGACGTCATTCAAGACGCCATGACAGTCTTGGCCTTTTTCGAAGTCAATTATAAGTTAATTTCTAAAAAAGCAAAATACTTAAGTCAAGTCAAGAAAAAGTCCTATTTTTCTAAAAATAATATATATTTGGGGTAAAATAGGTACTAAACTATAGTTTTAAACGAATTTCCAAATTTTGTCAACTAGCCTATTGGGGTTAATTATCTGATGCTTGGCGTTTGTGACATTACGGCAATCTATATCAGCTAACTGCCTACCCTCCTTTCACACTCAGGCTTGGAACCGACAATGGTACATTATTGTGTTGAAAAAAAATTTTTTTGTTTCAGGCAACAATTGACTTGACCACAAAGCATGCTGAAAACACTCAAGCCCTTCAAGTGATCTACGGTTCATTAGTGTTGATCTGCAAAGTGTTCTACTCCCTTAATTACCAAGACCTACCAGAGTTTTTCGAGGATAACATGCCGATTTGGATGCCTAATCTTCTCAACCTGTTGCAAGTACAGGTGCCATGCCTTGCGAATGATGTAAGTGTATTTTATGAGACTAAGAGTGAAGTGAGTGGAAAGTCTCTATTTATCTTCAGTGGTTTTCTGTTGTATATAATTTTTTACCGATTTTAAAGTATATGAATTTCATTATTTTTAAGAGTTGACTGGTAGAGAATGTGCTATTGTACTATTGTTATAATGCGTTTTTATTATTTGTCGCATGTTATCCGGCAAAGTAGAATAGCACCAATCCTTCAATCCGAGTATTGTAAAAGGTGACTGCGATCTAAAATCCACTTTCCATGCATGGATATTACGTCAATGTTTTAGGGGATATTTCTGTCTAGCAGTGGAGATGTAAAACAATATACAATCTTACCTCAATGAAAATACGGTTTTGTATGTCTGTTTATTGAGATTTTATGTTTGTTTAGGGCGATGAAGACAAACCGGGCGTTCTAGAACAACTGCGCACCGAAGTATGCGAATGCGCCGCCCTATACGCGCTCAAATACGAAGAGGAATTTGTACCGTACGCGTCAGGATTTGTTACTGCCGTGTGGACCGTACTGCTCGCCACTAACACACAACCGAAATATGATGCGGTAAGTGGATATGTGTAAAAATTATAACAGGTTCTCGATGTCTAAGTGGTAGTTGAGTTTGGCCATCGATTACGCTTGTTAAGCAATTTTCGCATAGGTTGATCTTCGGATGGGTGACCAAAAATTTTTTATCTTAAATCTCTTTGCTGCTGAATAGTACTTTAAATCATTGATTCCTGCTGCTTCTGATATTTTAGGACGTCTTGTTTTTGGTATCTGAAAATTTGGTCTGCCTTTACTGTCCTGTCTTTCCCATGTACATTTGCTTCATAAATTTGTCTTGTCAATGTTCTTTCATCCATCCACTCCATGTCCAAACCATCTAAGCTTCCCTTTTTCTATCTTTGTCACTATATTTCTTCCACCACACCACTCTACTGTATGTAATTTACTTCAAAACTAATATAAACCATCACACATATCATGACGAACTCTATAAAGATTTCTAGGGCGCATAAAAATATTCTTCAAGCGTTGATTGCCTATCTATGGCAGACAAACAGCACTGCTATTTGTAAAATTTGTTTGTTGCCCGTGTGAAAACTATATCGCGTTGGATATGCTACGTGTGTATAAAAATTAAAGATATATTATGTTAATATTAAATTGGGAAATAATTTTTTGAGCTGTTGTTTAAATATTCAAAAGTTATTATGATCAGTTGGAAAACATATTGAGCAGTTATTTTATTTAATGGCGGTCGATTAATTATTGCGACAGTAAAACATGGACAGTAATAAAAAATCAATTAGTCGGTTATTTTATCATACAATGTCAATTCTAAAAATAATTGAGCAGTCCAATAACTGAATGGGCGGTAAAAATGATGGAATGAGCGGTTCGATAAATAGTTCGGCAGATCATAGCGAGCGGTGACACCCGAACTCAAATTCATTGAAAAGAGAGGGCGGAGCTGGTGGCGGAAGCGACCAATCACAGGGTTGGTTAGGTTAGGTTAGGTTATAGAATTGCTTAGAATGAGATTTCTTACCGACAAATTCTATATATTACTGCCCACACGTAACCGCTCGTTTAATAATTTATACCGCCCATTTAATCATTTTCCTGCTCAATTATCCATTTCATATTTTTTTTTCTAATTTTTGTTTACTTTATTACTTAGTTTTAACTGCTGAACTAGTTATTAAATCGTGCCATTTATAATTTTTAACTTACCAAAACTGCTATTTACAACTGTCTCTTTAAATCAGTGCCTATTAAATTCACTGTTTCTCCCTCAGTTAGTGTCGAACGCCCTTACGTTCTTAGCGAAGATAGCAGAGAAGAACAATTACAAGAGTTTATTTGAAGACCCCGCCACACTCAGCAGCATCTGTGAGAAAGTCGTCATACCAAACATGGAATTCAGAGGTCATTATTAATATAAGTCAATTGAATATATGTCATTTTCTATTATATTGTGTTGTAATTATCAGTAAATAAAACTGTAATATAAATATTAGCCAGAACACATATCACTCCGTTTCCAAGCTAAGTTGTTAAAGCACTTATATTATGGAAATGGGGGAAAAGTATTGATATATTTAGTCGAACATAACCAATACGACTTTTACTGGAGACTCTACGCATTAATTCTTGTTTTAATCCTGACGTTTCACAGACTGTCATGACGGAAGGAAAGGAGTCAAAACGTCAGGATTAAATATAAAAGGAATAATATGTATCTCCTGGTTTTATTTAAAAGTATTCAGATCTTTGATTTTTTTTTACTTTAATCAGAGCAGTCTACAGCTGAAACTGTTATTATTAAGTAACAAAAAAAAAACGTTAAAATAGGAATTTTAAAAAGTATGTGCATTGCTTTTTTATTATGGGAGTTGCTGGAATTAAAATAAAATCTAAGGAATAGAGCCATGTGGGTGTATCAGATATCAAAGAACATTTATTACTTACCACGTTTAGCTTACCATGAGGGTTGAACAGCAGTATTAATAAAGTGTTTATCGCATTGTTAATATCTATATATAAATAATCCTGTCACAGTGTTTGACCGCGATGAACTCCGAACTGCTCAACCGATTTTGATGTTTTTTTTCTTTTTGCTGGATTTACTTCGACTTAGGACATCGGATAGGTTTCATTTTAATTTACAACACAGCAACGCGTGGCCGAGTCAGCTAGTTCTTTATAAAAAAAATATATTTATTAATGTTGTTCGCAGAATCCGACATGGAACTTTTCGAAGATAACCCTGAAGAGTATGTTCGTCGCGATATAGAAGGCTCAGATGTGGATACTAGGCGACGCGCCGCCTGTGATTTAGTGCGGACTCTCGCACAGCAATATGAAGACAAAATCATGCATATTTTCGGGCAATATGTACAGGTACTGGAAAATATTCTTAGGTGTATATCAATGATATGTATTTATTTATTAATTTTACAAATACACAAATAAAATCTTGCTTTTACTATTTTATGGAGCTAGGACTTAATGCATGAATATAGCGATACAGCAAGAAGAAAACTTTTTTGACTTTTGTGTGTGTCATGTTTTTGTATCCGAATAACAATAATTCGGTCGGTCCGTATATAGTATACAATTGTTTAACTCATGTTACTTTTTATTCTTATGATTTACCTTCACACATTTACTTTCTTGGCAGCTAATGTGGAATGAGTATAGTGATACAGTAATAAAAGAACTTTTGACTTCGCGTATTTTTCTGCTAGCTAATGCTGCATAATTATAGCGATACAGCGAAAATATCAATTTTTGGTTTCGCGTATTTTCTGCCAGCTAATGCTGCATAATCATAGCGATACAGCAGAAAAATAACTTTTGGTATCGCGTATTTTTCTGCCAGCTAATGCTGCATAATCATAGCGATACAGCAGAAAAATAACTTTTGGTTTCGCGAATTTTTCTGCCAGCTAATGTTGCATAATTATAGCGATACAGCAAATAATTAAACTATTGACTTCGCGTATTTTTCTACCAGCTAATGCTGCATAATTACAGCGATACAGCAAAAAAAGGAACTTTTGTCTACGCGTATTTCCCTGCCAGTTAATGCCGCATAAGTATAGCGATACAGCAAATGAAGATTTTGTGAACTTTCCAGCTGATGCTGCAGAAGTACTCCTCGATGGGGGCGAACGCTTGGCGCGGTAAAGACGCGGCAATGTATCTGGTGACATCACTGGCCTCGCGTGGTGGTACGCAGGCTGCTGGAGTCACCCGTGCCTCGCCTCTCGTTGACCTTGCTCAGTTCTTCACTACGCATGTCATACCAGAGTTGCAGCGCCCCAACGGTCAGTATTATTATCCTTATAGGATCACTTTGTTGTCCGTCTGTCTGTCTGTCAGGAACGCGCGAAGGTATCAAGTTTAAATTAAAACCATATACTCAGGTCTACAGTCCCTTGAAGCTGTGAAAATAAATCAAACTTCTAAGTTAACGTGAAAATAAGTTACGGCCGTTTATGCCGTAAAAAATATATAATTTGACACTCTCAGAAGAATCAAAATTTATAGGGTATTTTCTGTTAACTTAAAATCATGAAATTTGGCATAAAGCAGCGTCGTAAAGCACAAAAAAGGAAAGAAACCGAAAACAACATATTTTTGTTGCATCACAAGAAACAATTTTTTTTTCTATCATAAACTTTTTTCAGTTGGTAAACAACAGTTTTCAACGACAAAGCTAATTTGCCCATCAATCCGTTCATCTCGATTCCTGTGATGAACTAATTATTTACTTTACTAAAAGGTTATACGGAACCCTCGGTGCTCGAGTCCGACTCGCACTTGGCTAGTTTTTTACCTTTTACGCAGAAATTGGCAAAACATATGCGGCCCTTGAAGGACTCGACTGGTGGATATCGCCCAAAAAACTACCTGGTATATACTGCTGATATTAGTGACGTCATACAATTTCACTTTGACTAAAATATTTCATTTCGAATATTTATTTAAGTATGTAAGGCAACTATGTAGATGAAATAAGTCAACCAGTAAAATATCATGTTACCCTCGCTTAATTTAGAAGGGAATAGCAATAGAATCGGTACAGAAAAAGAAGTGGCTGTTTATTAAGTGTATTTCTATTGCATTGTTTCAGTGAACGAATTACCAGTTCTCAAAGCGGATGCCATAAAGTACTTAATGACATTCCGCTCTTTGCTGCCTAAGGAACTGCTTAACGACTCTTTCCCGCTTTTGGTAAGAAAAACTAATTTTATAAAGTTAAGATAGAAAAAAAGCTCGCCTGACTCTTGTTACATTTATAAATGTTTTAAATGCAAACCAGTATCTAAAATCAATAAATTAATTTTATGAAAGTTCACTTACAAGATTTAAAATTCGCTAAAAACAGCCACATCTCTGAGCCCTCGGTCGGAGATGTGGTTGTTAGCCCTCGGTTGGAGAGGTGGTTGATAGCCTTAGGTCGGAGATGTGGTTGTTAGCTCTAGGTCGGAGATGTGGTTATTTTTGTAAGCGTTACGCGCAGTCGTAACAATAGTTTAGTTGTTTTTAATTTTTATTTTTTTATTCACAAAGCCATATTTCTATAAGATTCTTATAGAAATAGTGAATTGTGAATGCAAAAATAAAAATGAAAAACATTATTATAGCTGGTTTCATCTTTATTGATTGTTTTAATATTTGTAAAAATATTACTTTTGATGTATGATGTAGCGTTCGACATTGGTGAAACGATACTAGCTTATAGCAGAAGTTGAAATACGTTTGTAACTTACGACGCGTCTGCCAGCCTCTCGGTTACTCAGCGGTCAGAGAGAGCTATTATTAATAAGTAAAAGCTTTTTTTTTAAAAGAGAAATATTTAAATGATCCTCAAAAAAATTATTAATGACAACCTAAAAAATACAATTGGTAACCTAAAGGTTAGGTTAGGATAGGTTACCAATTGTATTTTTTTGACGATCAATGATTGTTTTTTTGAAGATCATTTAAATATGTGCCTTTTTAAAAAAAAATATTTAAACTTATGTTTTGTTTTCGGTCAGATAAAACACGTGCCCGCTAACGGTGTAGTATGCACGTACGCTGCATGTGCCATAGACAAACTGCTAGTGGCGGGAATAGTGCCGCCCTCTGCGCTCCAACCACACGCGGCGACACTACTGACCGCCCTCTTAGAAGCTCTCGACGCGAACGACCCCGCGCGGCACAACGAGTACGTCATGAAAGGTGAGTTGATGCAAAACTGTTTATTATAAAAATGTGGTATACTGTTTTTCTCTTCGTTTTCTGTCTTTCTCACGTTCAGTAAAAGGGAGATCAATTAATTCAAGAAATATAAAATCCAGTGTTTTAATACTGTCAATAGTTACTTATTTATTTACTTTTCGGACGACCAACAGCTGTAATAAAGAAATAATTTACATACATAGCAACACAAGGCCAATTACAGGTCATCACAAATAATAACATTATACATATAACGAGCACTATTATAAATAAAAATTAGTATATAGGTACACTTATAATTTTAGGAGTCATCAAAGAATATTGAACTCATAATTCTCTTTATCGAAGCATCACTCGTGCAAATCTAATAGATTTAGTGGGTGTTTTAAAATTTAGTTTAGAAAGAAGTTCTGGACAGTTTACAACATTACAACATTACCTGAAGCGATTTTCGAAAGAAATACCAAATCTGCAATATCGCGTCGCCTCTCCAAAGGCAGAAAATGAAACTTCTTGCAAAGGTCAATATAGTGACTCGAGTCATAATGCTACTTAGTGCGAAAACATAAATATTTTATAAATCTTTTTTGAATGCGTTCAATACGCGATATATATATGGTATTTGGGGCTCCAGATCTGTGACGCGAACTCCAGGTGACTACGGACCGGTGCACAGTACAGGATTTTTAGCGTTTTAGCATTAGTTAAATCCGTAGATGTCCGCGTCAGAAATCCAAGGGCCCTAGAGGCTTTTGACACTATGTTGTCAATGTGGATATCAAAAAGAAGCTTACCGTCGTGGTAGACACCCAAATCTCTCACAATTCTCTTAACTTAAGCGTTTTATACAATCGATACTTTTTTATATCAATTCAAATTAATTAAAAGCGATGCAAAGAGTCAGTTATTTTCAAAAGTTGTTTTATAGTTTAGTATTAGACATTTACTCCTAAACTTGCGATTTGATATATTACGGCTTCAGAGCAATGTGTTCGGAAGTGAATCCATACGGATTTTCGCCACGGAGTCACACTTAAGGCGTAAAGTATCGTTATACACTGCCGCTCAATACGAGTTACGAATGTAGTCAGCTATTAATTCAACACATTTCTGCAATAAATACGAATTAAAGATCTGACTGCGGCAAAAACACAATTTGTTCAGTGTATATCTACAGCACTTTTACATTGTGGTTATTTGTATGTAGTATATAGTATTATATATAATTTATACAATTACTACATTGTATTATAATATTTTATTTTATATTAGGTACTTTTAATAATAATCTTTGGGGGCTTGTGTTAAATTGTTAGTTACCTACTTTATTGCCTTAGGCGTATTGTGTATTTTTTTTTCTGTTGGCAACTTTTTGTCCGAAAACGTCATTATCCATATCAGATTGTCTATGTATAGATTAATGTCTGTTTTTGTCACGAAAATAAATTAGAATTAGTTTAAATAAAAAGAGATAATATTGTACACACACTACAATTCAAAACACCGTAGACTGCGCGTACGCACGATTCTGAAAACAGCTTATATTTTATTTGATGTTTTGTTACAGCGATCCTTCGCACAATTTCGTGCCTCCAAGACAGCGCACTGCCATTCTTAGGCGGTGCTTTACCGAAACTGGCACATATGCTAGCCGTGGTCGCCAAGAATCCGTGCAAGCCTCATTTCAATCACTATTTATTCGAAACATTATCTCTGGCTGTATCGTAAGTATTCCCTACCATAAGTCTAATACCTTAATATTTTGTATAATTATTCATAATTGGAGCGGAGCGAGCCAGCGAGTGGAGATCCCATGGATCAGCTTCAATGACGCAATGTCTGTTATGCCATAACTTCCCAAATTCTTAACCGATTTTAATATTTTTTGTGTGGAATTGAATCAACACATTTAGGACAAGATTGTGACAGCACGAATTTTGAAATTCGTAAAAATAAAAAAGTTATGCCCAAAAACATTAGCCCTATCGGATTTCCCATTGAAACAATAGCGCGCGCTTTTTCAAAGTTTTCATTCTTATGGTATTTTAAAATTTTACTAAACATTGATTTTTTCTTAGTAATACGCTCCACTCCAATATATGGTTGGACCTAGTTATTATATTTATAGTTAGTAACGCTGTACATAAGTCGGTAGTCTTTTTTTATTAATATACATACATATTAGAAAAAAATTATATACATTCTTTTTAACCTAAGTTCAGTAGTTAAAAGCATTTGGGTTTTGTAAATAGAAAAAAAACAACGGCGATACCACAACACCCAGACCCGATGCGATATAGAAAGGCTTGTTTCAAAAATCAAAATCAAAATAACTTTATTTCATAGGCCCTTGCGGGCACTTAAAATCGTCAATTTTACAAAAACAAGATAATATTTTTCTATAATAAAGATAGCCCGTGCGTTAGCGGCAAGTACATCCGCGGAGTTGATGCCGCGCATGTAATCGCCACGAGCGACCCGATTCCGAACGTAGGGGCTAACATGAGAAGAATCGGGCAAGAAACTCATGTGCCAAAACTCTTTGACTTTGGCTGGGACCCGGGACCTCGGAGAGGCTAACTATAAAAACCCGTATGCAAGCCACTCGACACGAAGTTCGTCACTGGTTTTATAGTAACCCTCATTATTACTAAAATTGTAAAATCTTTACCAATTTTTAACATTGAATATCTTAGATACGTGTACTCATTGATAAATTCAATAGAAAAATACTAGAAAAACGACACAGATATTCTCAGGCGGAATTCGAACCCACAACTTTTGGATATCCGGACCACAGCTCTCCTAAATGAGCTACTCAGCTCTGTGAGCACCCGGAGATATTTTCTAGTGTTTTTGATCGTTTACGTTTTAGGCCAGGGTTGCTTCGTCAAGGCAAGGTATATCCTCTCATTTGAAAAATGAATGTTTTGTGTGTTGCCATAAATTTCCCAAGTCGACATTTGACTAATTAAATAAAAATAAATAAAATACTTACATAATCACAGCGTTACTTACCCAGATTAGCCTATACGCTTGTTGAAAATTCTGGAAATTCTATGTACCATTAATAACCTATTAATTATCTTATATAATATTTAATTATAATTTATGAAATTCCTCAACCATCGAGAAAAATAGGATCAGCTAAATCACCTCATTTAAGTCATTACTATAAGTGTTGGTTAACTCGGGTAATATTGGATGGTGTGGTGGTGATGCCACGAGGACTTAAACAAACCTGACCACCAACTAAACTGAGCACAAATATGGGGATCGAACCCAGAAAATCTTAACATTAAAACCGTTGACCAGGCCACTACACCCCAGAGGCAGCCTTCATGCGTAGATACTATTACAATGTGTACTACATGTCGATATCTTTATAGATTGGTGACCAAGTCCAATCCAAATGCGATCTCAGCGTTCGAAGATGCCTTGTTCCCGATATTCCAAGATATTTTACAGAACGATGTACAAGGTATGTTTTAACTTACAAATTTAGTTTTACTTAAAATAAATGTATTTTATGATCTTATTATAGTTTTTATAACTTTACTTGGTTTCATGCATATTTTGTTGTTGTTTTTTTTTTATTTGTCAGACTATGAAAAGATGAGATTTGAACCTTATAAAAAAATTTTTATCAGTAATATTAATGTTTATTGTCTAAATTCCATATATACAGCTTAAATATCAGTTTTGGGTATTTAAAAAATGAGGCAATAATTGAGCGTGTTACAGGCAACACAAGCCATTACAAAAGGCCATAATTTTAGTCTTTCAGTATGAAACTGGCTACTGAATAAGTATTCAAATTGAACTGAAATTAGAATGGTTTTCGTTTAGTACTACCACAAAGCCAATAGTGCTAAAAAATGAAAATGATATTAATAACTGAAAAACAAAACTATAAAGCCACTCCAAAAGTGCTCATAGAGTGCATATTTCTTAAACTGATTTTTTATTGCTTGTCATGTTTTTTAGTTTATAATTAAAAAAAGAATTGTGTTTATTAAGTTAGCTTAATGAAAATTGTCCTGGTGCGGTATTTTTTTCCTTACCATCGGTGTTTAAAAATGTGCATGTAATCATTATCCACTAGATTTCAATTTTCTTACCCCCTGTTTTTTATAATCAATAAAAACATTCCACCTCGTATAAACTATGACAATGCTAAATCTGACTTGAACTTTTATAATTTTTTTTTTTTTTATAAAAAGAAGAAGGAAATAAAACCAAAATTAAAAAGAAAACTGATCGCCTCATTAAGAAAGGAGTAAGATAAAGATTTTTTTGGCCATTGGCCTCAGTCTATATATATAAATAAAAATTCCAGGTCACGGTGTTTGACCGCGATAAACTCCGAAATCACTCAACTAATTTTGATTATTTCTTTTTCATTTTGATGCTCTATTTGTTCCGACTTAGGACGAATTTTTGTGCAAGTTAGTATAACTGAGCCACACAGCGACGCGTGACTGGATCAGCTAGTATTATTATACATTTTTATACCCACCCGATGTATAGGTATGGAGTACAACAAATTTATTTGTCGCGCAGAGTTCATGCCGTACGTGTTCCAAATGCTGTCGCTGCTGTTGGAGCTGCGTGGCGCTAGTAGCGCGTCGGCAGCCGGCGATAGTGATGCGTATGGCGCATTACTGCCGTGTCTGGTGGCGCCCCCTCTGTGGGAACGGGCTGCTAACGTGCGACCCCTAGTGCGACTTCTGTGCGCGTTCGTGGGCGCTCGGGGAGCGCTAGTGCTGCACTCGGGAAGGCTGGTGAGTGTTTCAGCGACGGTACACGAACCCTACAAAAAAAAATCATCCAGTAAATTAATATCCCTGGTTCATATCACATGGCTCTTACCTATAATGCCGTGATAGCCTTTAATTAAGACGTCACTTAAGATTGTACCTATATAACTTTAACTTAAATTTGTGTAAAAGTGAATGTTCTTGTTGGTTGTCCTCAAATAAATGAAATAAATAAATAATTATAATATTATTTCTTACATTCACACCAATTACTTTATGTCAAAGTAAGCACAAACTTGTGTTATAGATACTACAGTAACGGGCAGGTAATTCTTTTTCAGTTGTGAAGTTGTTGTAACGTTTTTACAGAACGCAATGCTGGGAGTGTTCCAGAAGCTGATAGCGTCCAAGACGAACGATCACGAAGGATTCTACCTCATACAAACAATGCTATACAAATTCGGAGAGTAAGTAAATTTCATTTATTTAGGCAGAAAATTATTTGATTTTTAGGAAATTATTTTGTACATTATTTTTGTACGGGTCAGTTTGACCATATACACTTCATTTGATGTTAGAAGAACGTCGAAGTACGCAGATCACCAAAGTTAAACAGCTTGTTTTTTATAAGTTAACACGTAAAAAATGCAAGAAAACAAAGTTATAAGTATGTAACTCTTTTCTCGACCGTTCAGTGCAAGTATTATTGCGTATTAATTCTAATTAAATATAACAATAAAATAAGTAAACTATGTCGAGCGACCAAAAGTGGTTCGCGGCTAAAAACCGTGTCGTTAATTCAGCAAAATATGTGCGTGCAATTTCATTTAATATAAATATTTTTTCTGTATATTAACATTTATAATAACCTGCTCTATCTCATAAGATCGCCGGGACTCTCTTTTTTACAGAAAGTTTAGTCAAGGCTCAATAGAATGTCGGCGTTCTCACGCATCCATACTACTTTAAACTCTAATTATTCCTGATACATTATATTTTTCTATAAACAAGTTTAGTAAAAAGGTTTCAAGTAGTACCAAGACCTCCTCACTTATTATCGGCGGCCATTAATGATGCATTTGAGATTTGAAATGTTTAAATGAAATAACGTATTTAGGGTTTTTACGCATATTTATATTTAATCCTGACGTTTCAATTCTTTTCACACAGGATGACTAAGGCAATGGTCGTCATATATTTTCTACTACCTTCACAATATTTCAATAGGGCACGTTGCTAACTGTTAAAATCTAAAATCACAGTTGTTTGTTTGTCTGTCCGCTCTTTTTCCCGCTCTTTTTCCATTGTATCAATAACTTTACCATAGCAACGCAACGTAGTATCGCAAGTAGTTCGTCTACCGGACACTAGATGGCGCTAAAACGGAAAAATATTTAATAATAGATCTAATTTAAAGAATTTTGTCCACCCGTGCGAAGCCGGGATGGGCCGCTAGTTTATATAAATCAATATTGTGAGTCGAACAACAATATTAAATATAAATTATGCACAAAAACCCCTAAATAAATTGTTTTATTTAAATGTGTAATATACAGAAGTGGGAGAACTAAATATGACACGTTATTTCAGCTAGGTGAAAAATTTTAGAATGCTGACATCTAACGATGTATATGATTTTGATTGTTGGTCACAGGTCAGTAATGCAACAATACACGAAGCAGATAATGACCCTGCTCTTCCAGCGGCTTTCCTCGTCAAAGACGACTAAGTACGTGCGCGGCCTTATCGCCTTTCTCGGATTCTACGCCGCTCACTTCGGCGCCGACAACCTCATACAGCTCATAGACTCCGTACAAGCAAAGTGAGTCAATATTTCATATATTCATGATAATATAATATACGATAATACCATGACGATTTACCAATGCCAAGGGGTTGGGTTCAGTTGCACACAGCTTAAATCCTTAATAGGGTATTTGACAGATTTTTGTAAGGTACTTCAAAATGTTCTAAAGTCGCTAGAGATACGCTTGAAAAATCTTTCTCTTATATTTAGAGCCATTTTAATAACAAAAAGATAGTTTTAATAATTACATTTTGTATTTCCCGCTGAAACGCTAGGTCACGTGACAAATCAAAGGCGTGACGTCACGATGTAATAGTCTTTATGTAAACAATACGTGAGAGATTAGCTTTTCGTTCATGATTCTTTAAAAAATAGCTTCAGAGTCCTATAGAATATTTGTGTGAATCCTTTGTGTGAAAATACGAGTATCAAAAACCCTTCTAAATTATTTATCCACGTGCCACAATCGCAAAATCTTCATGTAAAGTGGCTGCAGTTAACACGACGTGATCCGACAAGTGTATCACCCAAATTTTCAATTTATTTTTGCGAGGATCATTTTGATGTAAGTAGTATTACTTGAATATATCTATAAATATTGATAATTTACGTTTGATAAAACTGTAGCTAATTAAACTAGTAAAATTTTGAGATTAAAGCAAAGTTGTTTATTTATTTTAGACAATGACATGACAAGACATTATTTATTACATCGTGACGTTACGTACTCTGATTGGTCGTTGAGACGTTTCGTCTAAATGATGCACAGATTCAAAAACTCTAACTTTTATTTAGGAAAATAAAATATTTCATATTTTTTATTTGTAATTTAAGTCAAATATTATTAATTAGGACCTTAAATTCTATAGTGTTCAATACAATACTTATTTATTTGTTAACTATGTCAAATACCCTATTATGATAAAAATTAAAATAACTTTATTCAAATGCACTTAAAATAAGTAGTTTGAATCGTCAAACATTTTTACCTACCACCAATTCAGGACGTCTTTTAACTGACAAGAAGAATGGGCGCAAGAAAATCGTCAGCTTTAACAGAAGTAACGACATTTACAATATAATACGTCTTCCATACATAATCCATAAAATAAAAAAAAATAAAAGACAAAATTATTTTGTTATTACAATACTAATAGTGTTATGATATCATTATTTCTTTGATTACAACAAAGTCAACGAGTATCTGTACTCACTTAAAGTAAGTATCCCTGAACATTGCAATAACATACAGGGAATAAATGACAAATTTAATACTTAATAATATTTTATGTCTCTTTTACTGTACTTTACTAACCCTAGTCTAAGATTATTGTCACTAAAACATTCTACGGGCTCTGCCCGAAATAAATGAAATAATAACACAGGTTAACAAAAATTTTACCCAGAGACGTGAGTATACTTTTCCGAAGGATTTTGGTGTGCTGAACCCAAATCCGGTAGCAGAATTGCTCTATCACGTCAGGTTTTTGAGATATTCTAACCTAATAGTGCAAAAAACGCCGTTTTCGCCCATTTTTGAGGTTATGTGATCCTTTAGTTTTTGGTATACCTAAGAAACTACAGGGGTAATCTTAAAGTACAAGTCTTGAACTTTCAAATGGTGTTGAGATTGTTTACAAATTCTTTTTTTTTTTGCTGATATATCGTATTATGAAGTTCATTTTTCTCAATTTTTCTTCATGCTACCTATACTGTCATCAGTTTAGTTTAGATCAGTTTCAGTGACGTGATAGAGCAATTCTGCGACCGGATTTGGATTCAGCACACCAAAATCCTTCGGGAAAATATACTCAGGTGTCTGGGTAAGAAACTTTGTCAAATTTTGTTGACTTGTGTAATTTGTCCCACATTAATTATCGTTCCAAAAGTCTTTAATACTATTGTTGACGTTCTAAAATTTGATGATACTTATGTGGAAGATCATAAAACTAGTTTTGATGTGCTTAATTAATCCGATGAAACAAACCTTTGATTTGGTTAGGTTAAGTTAGGTTAGATTCTCTGTATTATATTCAAGAATTACATCAGATAAATAATATTGTAATACCCTTTTACATGTTACTTTTTGCCTTACCGTGATCTCTGAGCGCGATGTAAGCTCGATTGTTAAAGTGAGACACCGCTATACGCGGCCTATAGTGGCGTCTCTTTTCAACAGCTGAACTTTAATAGCTTACAGGGGCCTCAGGTTGATGGTTTGTGTTGTCCGACAGCATGTTCGCGATGTACGTGGAAAGAGTGCTTGTCCCGGACTTGCAGAAAGTGAGTGGTGCCTTAGAGCGTAAGGCGGCCGCCGTCGGCTGCGTCAAGCTGTTGACGGAGAGCACGCAATTCCGAGGCCAGCTGGCTCGCTACTGGCCACCACTGATGCAGGTACGATTACAATATTTATTATTATATTCTTTATTACACAACACTGTAAAAATGGCGGAGTTAATACCATTAGGCAACATCTACCAAATAAATAATTTATCTTATAAGATAGCATTGAAAAATTCAAAAAATATATTTAATTGTACAATTAAATAGCTGCTTCATCTTAATCAATTGGCCAAACTTGTAGAAATGATTCTTTCGAATAACAGCGGACGTTCCTCTCATTGATGATACAACGCTGGCCTACAACGTAAAATTAGAAAAGTAATAGAAAATTTCGACGAGTGTTCACAAAACTCGGTAGCTCAATTTTGAGAACATTAGACCGAACTTCCAAAGGTTGCGGGTTCGATTCCCGCCTGAGAATTAACTTGTGAGCCGAGTCGACTTCTTTTTTAGTATTTTTCTATTAAAATAATTTATCATCTACCATTTAATCAGAGAGCTGAGTACAGAAATAGTAAAAGGTGCATAATTTAATTTAAATAATTGACTGAATGCATATTTAATAGACAAATTAATAGGTTTGTCTTTCAATAGGTTATTTATAAAGAGCTAATTGTAAATATACTTAAAATTGACTACATCTAAAATTACAGGTTGTTTGGTAATCGCGTATTTAGTACACAGGGTCCCTTGCACACACCTCTAAAAATTATTGTAAAGCCTGAAAGCCATTATTTGATTATTTTATGAAAACTGTATAGTGGAAACCTTGAGGGTTGTTACCGAGTTGGTGTATTATTAGTTGGTGAATTAATTATCCAAAACAATATAAAATGTTAAAGATTTGAAGTTTTGGAGATGCTAATTAATAATTAAATCTTATTACTAATAATAAAATAAAAAAGCAACAAGTATTATAAGATTTATAATTTTTTATATTTTATGCATTTTCAATGCGATCTTATAAGATAAATTATTATAATAGAAAAATACTAGAAAAGCGTACCTACAGCGTAAAATCAGGAAGGTACTAGAAAATTTCGCCGAGTGTTCGCAAGGCTCGGTAGCTCAATTGGGAGAGCATTCGATTCGATTCGAGAGAGGGTTCGATTCCCGCCTGAGAATTCACTTGTGACCCGAGTCGATTTTTTCTAGTATTTTTCTATTATAAGATTTTATTCTTTACTCATCATCTTATTCACCTTCATCGTCAAAAGTCTATGGAATAGTTTTCGTCACTTACAAAACAAGGGATTAATAATTCTACTTAGTTAAATGTACTTTCCTTTATTGTTGTTTTGAAGTATCTGCTTTGAAAAAAAATGTTTGTATTTATTTATTATCTTATACATATTTAACTTATTTAATCTTAAACAAAAGTTTATCATGAGATATCAAAGAATGATTTTATTTTTTTTCCATATTTCTATAAGATATAAAATACGCATGCAAAAAACGGCCACGCCTCCGAGCCCTCGGGTAGGAATCGAACCCACGACCTTTCGCTATCCGGGCGAGTGCTCTGACCGCTGAGCTACCGTCTGGCAGACGTGTCGAAATTTACAAACGTATTTCAACTTCTACTATGAGCTATATCGTTCCACCAATGTTGAACGCTAACTACCCTCAACATCGAAAGTAATATTTGTAAAAACATTCGATTAAGATGGAACCAGCTATAATAATTATTTTAATTTGATTTTTTGCATTTAAAATACCATATTTCTATAAGATATAAAATACGCATGTAAACGTTCCTGGGGGCTCGGGGGCGTGGGCGTTTTTTACATGCGTATTTTATATCTTATAGATATCAAAGAAGTGAACTTTCCATAGGCATTGATCTCCCTGTTCGAGTTGCCGACGGACGAGTCGACGTTACCCGAAGACCACTTCGTAGAAGTGGATGATACGCCCGGTTATCAAGCGCAGTATGCACATCTTTCGTGTGCTAAAGGTGCATCAAACGACCCACTCGCTAGTAAGTATCACTTTTTTTAATAGGTTCGATCTTGATCCCAATCAAAACCGGGGGCCAAGACAGGATCCACGATGGAACGAGCTAGAAGGTGCCTTTTCACCCTGGCTTTGAAAGCGGAAGGGTTATAAGTACTCGGCAATACAGACTCCTCCCTCACTAGAGTTCTACTCCTTTGCTGTGGGCATTATAAAAGATGTTGAGAAGCTCTTAGTGCAAAAGATAGGAATGGCAACCAAGAAAGGGTGGTAGCACGCAGTGCGTCTGGATGTCCGATGGAAAAAGGAGAAATAAACCTCAATGACCATTCATATTTCGCGTGCCCCTAGATTTAGAAGGCGACACTGTAAAAATCAGTTTTATTTGTAAATAAAGTATTTTCTTGAATACGTTCTAGAAGTTTTTTAAGAAGCTAAATTTTAATTTGTGGAATAAATCTATACTAATATTATAAAGCTGCAGAGTTGGTTTGTTTGTTTATTTGAACGCGCTAATCTCTGGAACTACTGGTCCGATTTGAATGATTCTTTCAGTGTTGGGTAGTCCATTAATGAGTTATCAAGGAAGGCTACAGGCTATATTTTTTTTTCAAAATTAGAGATCCGTAATAAAATTGCTATTTTGTAACACAAGGTGTAAAATCGAAAACCTATTTTTGCGTGCGCTGCAAAAACTATTGACAATAGACCAAAATGATGTACTACGAGTTTGTAGATCCCATTAAGACCTACAAATAAGTCCGCGAGAACATATATCTAGCTATCATGGTTTAATCACAATAACCGATTTTGTGTTCAAAATAATTATTAAATCGTCTGAAGAAAAATAAACTACGTTAAATATGTATCGTAATATTAATCTTTATCGAAATTAAGCATTATGTTATCAAGAGTATTTATGTAGAAGTAAAATACTTTTTGTTTCATCTCAATCGGATATTTCGTTTAAAAGTTATCACGTGTGTAAGATGTTAAGAGTTGGCACCTATTAATGAGTTATGGGCCATAGAGTTTTTTATCAACATAAAATCCTGTAAAAATCTTTTATGAAATACATTTGTTGATGATTGTAAGTATAAGATCTTTGAAGAGTATAATAAATACATTTCTAAAATAACTCTGCTAAGGAAATCCACGCGCGCTTGATGCAAGCAAGACAAGACGCATGCAAAAGTGTCGGGATCTCATTGTTATCTACACTAATATTATAAGGAGGAAAGATTTGTATTTTTGTATGTTTGAAATAAACTCAAAAACTTCTAAGCCGATTTTAAAAATGCTTTCACCATTGGAAAGCTACTTTCACGCTGAGTAATATAGGCTATATTTAATGCTAGAAAAATTTAAAGAATTTTGTCCACCCGTGCGAAGCCGGGACGGGCCGCTAGTCAGTAAGATAATCGACGAATTAAAGAATCTTTTGATCAGGCAATAAATCCTTTGTCTTATAATGTAAAAATAATATGATTTCAGTGCTGAAACTTCGGAGTGTTTGTTCTTGCTTTTGAAAACTATTTCTTGATCCCCCTTTCACTCGCATCTACAGCAAGCAGTATATCCGATAGTAGTTTTTATAAACTCCTAAACGCACTAAAACAATACATTTTCTCCTTATGTTTCGTAAAGAAATCACACCAAGAGACTATTAAAAATACTTTTTGATAACTTACAAAAAAAACCTTTATTTTTTAGGTATCGAAGACCCCAAACGCTACCTAGCGGAAAGCCTGGGCAACTTGTCTAGGGCTTCGCCCGGCGTGCTGCCTCCTCTCGTGGCTTCGCTACAGGAGCCCCACCGTCAGGCGTTGCAGACTTATCTCAACACCTACAGCGTACAGATCTGCTGATATCAGCCCAACAATGTAGCGCTACTCACCGGACTTAATTAAACGGCCAAGTGAATTTGAAGCGAGGTTGGATGATGAAGAGTGAAGTGAAATAGGGTATTTGACTACAATAATGAAAAATAGAGATTAACTTAACGGTAAACATTTTTATAAACCAATTGAGTTTTAAAATATATATGATTAAAGAAATATTTATAAAATAATTAAAATTTCATGTGATTGAAAAGGCATAGGGTTGGCTGAGTCTTTAGTGACGTCACTTGCTTGTTTACAGTAAATGCCAGACTTAGTTTTTGTATGGTATATCGTATTATGATTTGATAGCTAAAAGTTGATTTACAAACAGGTGATGTCGTGACATGAAATAATCTGCATTAAGGTGTCTTAAGCGTTTCGGCGGGTTTAACACAAAACCTACCGATACTTCATATATTACTATGTCTAGCGAAAAATATATCAGTTAAGCAATTTGGTACATAAATAAAACATTTTTTTTTTCAATTAATGATTCAAAATAGTTTATATATTAAACAAGCTGACGCGTTGCTGTGGCAGTGATATTATTTTTCTAAAATAAAAGTAGCCTAAGTTACTTCTTATTACATCAGCTACGTGCCAATAAAAGTCCCGTCAAAATCGGTCCAGCCATTTCAGAGATTAGCCGGAACAGACAGACAGACCTAAATTGTAAAACATGTTATTTTGGTGTATGTACCGTATATATATTCATATGCATGTAGTAAAAAACGGTTATTTCAACATTACAAACAGACACTTCAATTTTATTTATATGTATAGATTTAAAAAACATTATAATACAAACAAGAAGAAAATTAAGTTTTAATTAAGTTTAAAATGGGTCATTTGACCCGTCATGGTATGTTTAGTGTTGATGATGATTTGAATAGAAAAGTGAGAAATTATATCAAATGGCAATTTGGATAGTTTCGTAAAACCTGTCAAATACCTTATTAAGTGAAAATGTGTGACGATTCAAAGTGATAGTGAGTGAAAAGTGAAGTTAAAATGAAGTGAAGAGAAAATGTGATGACTATTTCTGCAAATGTCGTGTATATTTTTTCATTCTTTACCAAATTGTGCCGATTGATTTAGTATAAAAAAAGGCAGTAGTAATACTGGTCTCATAATTAAATTCAAAATACTTTCGTTACTAATGCCTTATATTAAAAGTGCCATTGTAGATCAATGGCAGCAGAAGTAAATGTTTGGTTGACTGTATTTTAAGTAAATATCGATATGAGATTGTATCTTTTAAATGATGGGTTATAAATGGTGTTTGCAAGATTTTGTATGTTAACTAATTGTAGAGAATTACTTGTTTTTCACAAATAACAATACTGAAAAAATGATTGGTGCATTTTTCATGCAACTCACAGTAAGTCGAATAATGTTGTTCATAATATACACTTGGATGATATCATTGTTTTTAAATTATTTTGTGTCATCAAGTGTCACTTCTGCAATTGCGCGATGATGATTGACGATATTTAATTTTCCTACCCCCTGTTATTATGGATTTATTGAAAAATATAGTGATAAGTGACTCATAACTTTTGTTTTAATTTTTATTTGTTAGAAAACAATTTAAGATCTTAAAGCTTCACTCTCTTCCTTTGTCTCTGTCGTAAGATTAAAATACAATATATCATAAAACACTTATGATCGGGTATTTTACTCTATATGTGAAAAAATCTAAATTTATTAAAATAGCAAAAATTAAATGGCAAAAAGAAGTCGGAAATGGTAGTTTTAGTTCATAAAATAAGAAAAAAAAAATTATATTTTATTCGGTGTTCAGTTTTTTAATCTATGATATAGTTGCTGCACTGTTATTACATCATACTGCTGTATAAACAAAAAAGTGTCAACTATCGACTGATCGTCGTATATAGATTTTGTACTTTTATTATTTTCGTAAGCAACATAATTTTTATTGAAATAATACTATTGAAGACCGTTTCGATCTTCACCAAAATACAAACGAGTTGTTTCAGATAGTAGTTCGGTAGTTAGTTTTTATATTTATATGAGTTGGCATTTTAATTCAAAATTTGTCCGGTGTTTTTACACTATTATGCATTCAGGAACGACACACCAACGATAAGTAGGATAATAACTCATTTTATAAACAGTTATCATACAAAATATCCATGACATTTGTTTACACAGCCAACTGACGTCATGACCACAGAGCAATATGGCGTCCAGCGTTTCTGTCAAACTACGCGCGAAATTTGAAAATGTAAAGTGCCATAAAATACATTTTAATTTAATGATTAAATAAAATTTCTGTTTTTTTGGTGACATATTAGCTCTATAAAATTAAGACACTTCAAACTGGTTGTAGTATCTTATTGTTATGTCGAATATTTATGAATATTCTAACTGTTCTACTGACATTTTACTATCATAAAAAAATCGTAAATCACACAAGTTTACGATGAAAGTCTTAAAATTGTACTTATGTTTTTTATTGCCACCTTGCATATTTAACTAAATCAATAAAAACAGGAGGTTACATTATTAAATGTCTATGCGTCTGCATTTGCAACCGAGATCTTTTTACTTTAAAAACAATCAATAGCTATAGAAATAAATACCCTTATTGTTATATATGCTAGCTGTCAACAGAAATGCCGAATTATTTTAAATCCACTTTCAAGCCTTGCTATTTGAGATTACATTATATGGATTTATATTAAAACCAATATTTCAATGGATGGGTTACAGCCATATCTCAAGGTTAATTAATTGTAGAAATAAGCTAAAAGCCTTTTAACTGTTCAAATTGCAGAAGCGATGTTATGACGCGTAAATTGTAATATGTAAATATGACTATACTTTGTCCAATTTAGGATGATACTTCTGACAGTTGACACCTATATAGAGGGTATAAAGTTGCTATTGCAATGTCAAGCCAAACATAAGGAAACGCAACCTTAGTCCGTAACAATAAGGAAGTGACACCTGTCAAAAGTATCATCCTACATTGGACAAAGTATAGCGTGTATTAAACGAAAAATATTTCAACACAACTTCATTTACTTATTATCGAACCAAAAATAAGTTTAATCAATAAGTACCTATTAACCAGTGGACTAAGCCCAAAAGTATAAATGGTATGTGATAAATCGTGTAAGTAATGTCTCTCTCACATGGCGCTGAGCGTCGTTATGGTATACTAGTGGTATTAGATATGACAATTAAAATATACCTAATCAATTACAACTTAGTGTAATAAGTAACCACAATGTCCTCTGTAAACAGACTAAATTACAATAGGTTGTGGTCAATGTATTCAATACTTTTATTTTGTTTTGTTATTATATGATGCCATGCATGAAGTTTGGATAACCCGGAAAATCCTGGTTTTATTCTAAAACAATAGGTTCGCATATCGAGTCAGTTCTTTTTTCGTTTAATGATATTTCATAGTGAGATACATTTTTTTTCTTTTATATTGAATACGAATTATACACGTACTATCGAAGCCTCTGGCGCCTTATCAGTCCTAAGTCAAAAGTCGCTTGCACACTGCACGATGCCTATCGCTTCAGGCCACGCCCCGCTTCATTCATTCAACAATGGCGCCACGAACGTGTAAAGCAGATTGACAGTTGACAGTACTGACATCAAGGGCGATTTTAAAACTAGTTGTTTAGGATTGGCCGTAGTATAAATCGCAGTAAAATACGAAGCCAATTAGGGATAGGTATGGGTCGTGTGGGCGTGTCCGATGCGATCAGTTCAAACGAATATTTCTACAAAGTGGTAAGGAACGAGAAACCTAGATAGTACCTTTATTATATTTGTGACTTTAATTACAAGAATTTTATTACTCACTTTGACATTGTAAATTCACATTCCAATTGACTCCGATGCATAATTATGGTTCATATTGAAGTTCAGTTTATTTAATGTTACAGTCAAGAATCTCATTTGCCCTCTCCTAGATTTGTTCGCCCGAATAAGAACTGATTCTGCTTCCACAACTTGCAATAGTCATATTTTAAGTATTTGTATTGTTATGTTGTCGTTTTTCTTTAGTGAAAAGTCTTTTTTCCATTAGGAATATTACTGGCTTATTGAACTGTATACTTGTATGTTCATTAAATGCTTGTTTCACAATTCTTGAGTCTAATTTACATGAAAGAGAACCCATAATTTTTCATGTGTTGTCTGTAAACTAAGCGGAAAAGCGTAATATTTATCGCTTCGCACTTCAGTTAGATTCAATTTTGTTTTTATTTTGACAAACTAAACTTTAGTTCAATCTTTCGATTGACAATTAATTTTTCTAATGTTCTGTTAGAAAATTCCGTTTTTATTGTTTTTTTTTAAATAGAATGTAAACTACAAAACATCACTTTTGTCTTAGTCAAATTTGGAATATTTTTTTAACTCAGATTGTCATCAATTTACCACTCCATGAAAAAATGGTGACATTTTACCAAAGTAGTGAAAAGTTTGTGGTGCTGCTAGCCAATTGAAAACAAATTTTTTGCTAGTACTTGTTAGAAAAAGCTTCGTAAACGCAACAAATAGGAATAAAATGGATAGGGGCTGGTTTTACACAATTCACTTTGATCTCTGATTGATGTGATATTTTTCACTAATTTGGAATTAACAGAGCATTCAAATAATTGTTATTAAGATCCTGCTTACGACTTGTGTCGACCCTAGACTAGTAGATACTTCGTACGCCCAGATTAAGACTGCCACATGTCCAAAAGTGTCAAACTGAGAAAACCAGAGTTGAAATTTTTAAGTTCTCAATATTTTTTTCAACCTAGAGTGCCATTCTATCTTCCATTTTGTATAAAAAAAATTGTTTTAGACTTGTGGCACTCTTTCACCAAGTTCAACACATATCATACTATCAGTTGGCATTAAATATCCCTAATTTTTGACTTGTGGCAGTCTTAATCTGGGTATACGACTTGGAGAATTACAAAAATTCTATTTTACACAATTATCAATAAATGAGCTGTTTATGGTCCTGCTGGGATGATATTCGTTTCTTTTGAGTACCTCCGTAACTACTTATTCCTCAATCATCACTTTCATCAGGACTGATACATAGATAGCCTAGACAGTTTTCGTACAATTACCACAATTGCAGTTTTGAAGGGCTGATTGTCGACTTCAGGACAGGAGCGCCAGAAACTCGTTACTTTGAAAAAATGAAATATTTTTTCACGGAATTGCTAACAATTTAAGTGAAGAGTGTGGCGCTGTCAGAATGAAGAAAAGTCACTGGCATAACAACAATTCTGAATGACCTTTTTACTTTTTTTATACCAGAGTCAAAGGTAAAATATTCAATTTTTTATTTCTAAATTGTAAAAAAAATAAGTAAATTTTTCTTTAAATGAATTACGAATTAAAATCCCTGCCTACCGCTGGATAGAAATTCAGCGGTGTCATCATTAAGACAGAGAACTGCCTTCATACTACTGTGGAAAAAGATTCTAGCTCCTCGGTAAATATAAGAAACTAAAAAATTCTTGAACAAAATATTGATATCAATATTTTTTTCCCATATGCTAAAATATAAAAAAAAAGTTATAAATTTGTGCTCAGAATTTTACTTTAAGAAAGGAGACCTTTCTTTTCGGGCCAAAAATGTACCTTGGTACAAGTTATTTGAAAATATTCATAATAATGTACAAACACTTATTTCATATATAATATACCCATAAATTAGATTTTTATAAAGTTAATAAAACACAATTAATTATACACAAAATCACAACTGCGTAGAACGAAACGCTAATATGGCACTTGTGTGTGACAGTCGGTTAGATTTTAACAAGTTTCTCGCGGCTCTGGAACACGGTATTTTAGTAAAGTCCGTAGGCTGATAAAATAACTAAACGCTTAGAATGATTCGCAATAGCAAGAAATATCTATTTTAGCTCTTGATCCTACTGTATATATTAAAAACAGAAGAATTCATAAAGCAGTGTTGCTGATAAACTTGTATACATTTTATGTTTAAGACTGAATATCGAAAAATGTTTATATAACTTTAAGCTACAAAACGCTTCAAACTCAAAACAATTGTGCTTGCCAGCTAAAAAAATAATTGGTGCAAGTAATATATATTTTTGAATGATTTTTATTAGTGGTACACATGTATTTAAAAATAAATAAGTATTTTTTTCGGAATATACAATTTTTTAGCTATTTTTTGGTATCTTTGAATCTTAGGTACCTATTTAGCCTAACTTATATGGAAGAAAGAAAGGCTCCTTTAGTATTTTAAAATGTTTTTTTTCTACATGGAAAGTTTAAAAATAGTTCATTAATAAAAGGCAACTATAGACATTAATAAGAAACCGTATTATTTTTTAAACGCTGAAATTACCAGTAGCCTATATTTGTACCCCCAAAAGCAACATTACTTAAAATTAGTGGTCTAAAAAAATTATAAAATATTCTCATAACTCATGTCCCTAACTAACAGTTACTGTATTTGTGGAGCTAAGGGGAAGAAAATAAAACTCAATTTTACATTCAGAAGTTTATATTCAAAAAGCATTTGCTACAAATATTTGCGAAACCCATCTAACGACGAAAATATTACATGAAAAAATTCATTACATTTAAATCGGAATCTTTATGATACGCTTTAACAGATGTCCTACGTCTAAAGATGATATGTGCAAACACAAAACATGATGAAATTAACCTTTAAATACATTTGGCAGTTCATAGAAGCTAGGCAAACGATACACGATACTTAAACATGTAAGGCAACTAAATATTTCTTCTAAATTCACATTTTATTGAAAAATATCAATCTACCCAATAGTACCACCACATTTATAAAAAGTTAAAAAGTATTGCAAGAATACATTAATTTTTTTATATTATATGCAACAATAATATGACAAACACATTAAAAATTCAATACTAAATAAAAGAAAATCAAATAAAAATTATAATTTACAAAAATGTAATGTGGCCAAATTAAATAATAATGAAATTCATTTTAACTAATGCGTCGCGAAGGTGTTTTTTTTTACTCAAATGTTGCCACAGATATCGCAGGACATCTACATATGCACGACTTGAAATTATAAACACGAAAATGATTGTTTTCAAGAAAATATAGGAGACCACCATTCAAACTTGCAATGCGGCCAAAACACACAAAAGCTTTTGGTAAAGTCCGGCAAAAAGTTTATTTTTTACATATAGTAATATTATCAATACGAAATACAGTAATCCCCTTATAACGCGTTTTCATATTACGCGATTTCAATCCCCCGTATAACACGGGTATTCCCCCATATAACGCGGGGATTTCCCACATACATATTTCTGTACTGTGAAATTTATAATGATTTGTACAGTTCATAATTAGCTTCGCGTACCTTTACACGTGTCAATTATTTTAATACAATAATAAATAATAATTACAAAATTAAATTATTTTATTAGTGTATTAAATGTGTAGGTTTTTATTTAAAATAAAACACAAGTTAAAAAAGAAATTTATACGCGTTATACGAGGTCGTAAAAACGCGTTATACGGGAATAACCCTACAATGCGTTTTCCTATAACGCGGAACCAATAGAGGAGATTACTGTGTACAAAATAATCGTAAAGTAATTAAAGAAATAGTGAATTGCACAGAAATATCTCACTCAATTTCGGGACAGACGACAAAATGTCTAAAAGAAATACCACAGCTGTGGCAAAACATGTCAATTTAGAGACTAAATTGTTGACTATACGTTAAAAAATAACCAAAAGTAGTCAATTTCACCCGATTTCTATAATATGACTTAAAAGAAAATACTTAAGCAAAACAACTCGAAAGCTTGAAAAAGTAATTTTTTGGAAGCAATATAAACTTAAGCTAATTACTGAATAATCAACTTGTGTTTTTTTTATTATGTTTAATATATAATTAAAAATATGGAAAACTGAGTTAAATTAATCAGAACCCTTTATTACTTTGAGAGCTACTCAATTTGTTGGTCGCATTATAGAAATCGGGTAGAAAAAAATTAGCCGGCAAAAGCATAATGTGTGTTTTCGCGTCACTTGAGCGCGCACTCGACAAAGACGGGGGCAGCAGTGGGCAGAGAAGAGGGGGGCTCCTCCTCCACGGGTTGGGGGCCCGTCATACGTTCGCCGATCGAAAAGTGCGCCTCGCTCAAAGGCCAAGAGTCTTTCAAAGCAGACCTGAAGAAAAACAATACAAAACATTTTATTGAAATTGAGGAAATAACAAAAGAAAACTTAAATAATAGTGTGAGAATGGGCGGTCTCATCGCTTAAAGCGATCTTTCTCAGACAACCTTTGGATGGATAAAATCAAAAATCAAAATAACTTTATTTCATAGGCCCTTGCGGGCACTTAAAATCGTCAATTTTACAAAATCAAGATAATATTCTTCTATAATAAAGATAGCCCGTGCGCTAGCGGCAAGTACATCCGCGGAGTTGATGCCGCGCATGTAATTGCCACGAGCGACCCGATTCCGAACGTAGGGGCTAACATGAGAAGAATCGGGCAAGAAACTCATGTGCCAAAACTCTTATAAAATCGCCAAATGACTTACAAATTGTGTATATTACAAAACGATTCAGAGAACGAGCAATTCATTTCTTTTAGGTCCACGCTGCCTTATCATTCAAAAAATCTTTAACACTATAATAAGCCTTTTTGCATAACAGAGTTTTAATTAAAAATTTAAATTTATTCATTGACAAGTCATGCATGTTACATGGCAGCGTGTTGTACATTCGTATACAGTGACCTGCAAAGGAGTTGCTTATTTTATGGAGCCTATACCTGGGCATTGCTAGCTTGTCTTTATTTCTTAAATTGTAATTATGATAGTCACTATTTTTTCTGAATTTAATATCTTTACACTTGTGTGCATACACTAGGTTTTCATAAATATATTGTGAATGTACAGTCATAATACCAATTTCTTTAAATTTTTCTCTTAAAGACTCTCGGGAGCCCATCCTATAGATCGCCCGAACAGCCCTCTTCTGCAGTACAAAAATACAGCCAATATCGGCGGCATTTCCCCACAGTAGTATCCCGTACGACATAATACTGTGGAAGTAGCTAAAATAGACTAAGCGCGCAGTTTTTACGTCTGTTAACTGACGAATCATTTTTACGGCGTACGCTGCAGAACTGAGTCTGCTCGATAGGCATTCAATATGAGGACCCCATTGTAACTTAGAATCTAAAGTTATACCCAGAAATACAGTTTGATTGGCCAGCTCTATTTCCTCATCCCTAACCCTGACTTTGGCTTTAGCTAATTGAACATTTGGCATAGTGAATCTAATGCATTTTGTTTTATTTTCATTTAACAACAAATTATTGGCGCCAAACCAGTGAACGACCTTGGAGAGTGCAATGTTTACTTCGTCAATATTAATTTGTCCACGTTTAACTTTAAATATTAAAGACGTGTCATCTGCAAACAAGACTATCTCATGGTCGCGTCTTACAAGGTGAGGGAGGTCATTAATATATACCAGAAATAGAAATGGACCCAATATTGAGCCCTGCGGCACCCCCATTGTCACAAATGATCCAGGCGACTGCTCTCCATTGATGACCACCTTTTGAATCCTGACTTAGGTAAGAAGTGTGAAAATCCAAAGCGGTACCACGGATACCGTAATAGTGTAATTTCCTGATTAACGTCTGATGTTGGACACAGTCAAAAGCCTTTGATAAGTCACAAAAAACACCATAGGCATCCTGCGACTCCTCCCAGGCCTCATAAATGCATTCTAACAATTTTATTCCAGCATCAGTCGTGGACCGTCCGCGGATAAAACCAAATTGTTTAATATGTAGTAAGTTATTATTACTAAAATATTTCTGTAATTGCTTAAGCGCGGTTTTTTCAAAAATTTTACTGAATGTTGATAGTACGGATA
The DNA here is from genome assembly GCA_927399485.1 of Calamotropha paludella. NCBI lineage: Eukaryota > Metazoa > Arthropoda > Insecta > Lepidoptera > Crambidae > Calamotropha > Calamotropha paludella. The sequence continues at coordinate 6,267,298 of OV656822.1, forward strand.
TTGGACGAAAGTTAGAGGGATCTGAAGAACTACCAGATTTAAACAATGGAGTTATTTTGCTAAGTTTCATCAATACAGTTGTTGAAAACTAAAGCTAAATGTGTAGCAACTATTTCAATAACATTCTTTACCATATATACAGATATTCCCCAAAGATCGGCAGTTTTTTTAATGTTCAACGATTTAAAAGTGTCTATGATGTCACGTTTAGTAACATAATTAAATTTAATTACAGTATTACAACAAGGAACATTTTCTTTCAACAAGGATTCTGCAATGGGGGTGGAAGAGCCTAAAGTGCTTGTCAAATCTACTGGAATTCGAGTAAAAAATTTTCAAATTCATTCGCAACATCTGAGTCCGAGCTAATAAATATACCATCAATTTTAAGTTTATAATTATTTGCTGAAGCTTTTGTTCGGCCAGTCTCTGCATTTATAATTTTCCAAGGATGGATAGGACTGGAAGGAAGCGTAAGAAACGGCGGTGTAAACAAGAAAAAAAAAGATATAGTAGTTGTTATATTTTTTTCACATATAAATTAGACGCCGATACTAGAGTAATATTACAGAAGTAACAATATTTAGTTAAAATATTGCGGTCAAACACTGTGACAGGAATTTTATTATACATCGTCACTACAAATTTAAAATCTCTTATGTAATACAGTATCTATCAAAGAAAAATGACAAAAACTTTGTCGTGTAAATTTTTCTAAAACAATATTTTTGTTATTTTTTATGGGGACAAACAATGACATAAAAATGTATTGAAACATGTATCTTGTATTACAATAAATAAAGTATAGGATAATTGTGCTTATCAACAATTTGCTTAACCTTTTCAGACCAAAATAACACAAGAGATTATAAATTTGCAACGACGATATATATAATTTGGCGACCATTTGGTGCGAAGGTAACGATCCTGCATTTCGCACCGACGGTCCTGGGTTCGAGTCCCGTAAGAGGCAGATGTTTCTGTGATGAATGCATCTGTACTTAAGTCATGGATATTTATATATATTTCTATTAATATCATATATTTATGTATGATATATGTATGTCTATCCGTTACCTTAGTATCCATAACACAAGCCTTATAGTGCTTATTTTGGGCCAGGCTAATTGGTGTGATTGTAAAAAAAATATTATTGAAGTGATAACTTCTTATGGGAGGGTAAACGGCTTCGTTACGTAACGCGTTACGGCGCCAGTCTGTCTGGCTTCCCTTCCTCTCACGCATACGGCAGCGGTAGGCAGGCTCCTCCTCTCTCACTAACCCGCAGCGCTAGCCATATTTCGGACAGACGCTTTCCCCCTCTCTCTACTCAGCGTTTAGTGTTTAATGAATAACCTTTCCTTACATCATCATATTAATACATAAAATTTAAATAATAACCTAAGTTTTTCTCAAGTTAAACAATTTCAATATTAAAAAATTAAACTTAGATTAGTTACCCGAGACGCACACGTTTTTTTCTATTATAATAAATTATGTATGCAAATGAGTAAAATAAATAAATATTACCAAAGAGCGGTATCGATGAGGGCGCGCACTTTAGGCACCGGGAACCCGTTGAAGGGAGAAGCCACGGGCAGCGTATAGGCGCCCATGTCGCGGAACACCAGCCACTCGCCTACAGACAGCGGTGGCAACAGTGTGCTGGACAACACGCAGTCCAGCCCATCGCACGACGGACCCCACACCGAACACTCCTGCGGCTTCTCAGACTTCGGCTGAGGGTAAAATAGTTATTTGCAGCAAGGCTGGAAAGTTGACATTTGGCAGCGAGTGAGCCAGCAAAGGATTCTAGGATTGAATTGATTCAAAGAAAGAATACTATGCGTAACGAGGGTTCCAAAGGTACGAGACACGATACGAGAGTAAAACTGCTACTGAGCGAAACACAAAAGTTTCCACCTCACTACAGCGAGGAAAATTTTCAAGTACAAGAAAAAAAATGAAAATTAAATTGGTAAGCTTAAATAAAATAGTATATTGGTTTATTTAAATTAAAAATAAAATTGTTACTATTAGTAATGTTGAATGTCATTTTTTTAAATCAGTTTTTTGACAGCTCTTTTCCGAGTGTGGTGCAAAATACAATTCTATGTTATGAAATTTCAGCCACTATACATTTAAATTCCTATACTTAACTAATAGTATATTCTAAAAATTATCTTTTATTGTTATTTTTATGAATTATGAAATTAAATTAATTTTATAAAATCAAAACAGAGTATTATAGTATTAATTTCAATAAGAATAAAATTTTACTTATGAAGACTATTATGACAAATCATAATGTAACACATGTTTTTCTTTGAATGGAAATATTCTCATTTAAAAACACTTTTCCACGCTAGAGGTTAAAAACGCAATTTTCCATGCAGAAATTGAATGACAAACCAACTAACAACTGTGAGGTGAAAAATTTATTTAATTAATTTAATATAACTGTATGTGGTGATGTGAAGAAGTAAAAACTGCTGGAGATACGAATACTATCGATTAGAAATTCTACAAAATTCAATAAGTTTTTATTTTCATTTATTTTAACATCAAACTGCCATATAAATTAATAAATATGACATTTTTTATAACCGATGTATAAATGTTTACCTCGAGCGTTTCAGCGGCGACATGCTGATGGTCGTAGAGCACGCAATTGAAGGAGCCGTACACGCCATCGTTGATGAAATACATGGTGTGGACACGCTCGTTGCCCTCCTCATCTTTCTGCGACACCTGAAAGTTAACATTACTCTTAAAATTGAAAGGCTATAAGTTTGATAGAATCAGACGTCACTTGGCGAAGTCTATATTCAGGGCCGTCTTTAACCTATTGTGAGGCCCTGGGCATATAAGAATAATGGGGCGCCTATGACTGATAGAACACTTTTTTATTACTGGAATAGACAATGAAAGTAGATAAACAAGGTTTCAGTTTTTTTTTTATTGAAAGACAATAGATCCTCTATAATTTAAACATGGCGATTCTCACATATTTAAAATTAGCGCAGCATGCTAAATTCGATAACCTTATTGTAAAAAACAAAAAGTCGGACTCTTAGATAAAAATGCCATTTTCTCGCTAAATAATGAAGCTAGGAAAACAAAAAATACTACCGCAAAGCTGATTAAATAAAGAATCCGCCCCAGAATATTTGTATCGCTGTGACTCAATAATTAATCGTAATTAAAATAAAACAGCAGGCCCCGCGAAAATTTGCATATGGTAGCAATTGCTACCGTGAACTGAGAAGTGGCTAAGATGGGTTAAGATATGTAAATAGAAAATATGTTCATCACTTTCCTAAAATAGGAGATAAACAAAGTCGCTGTGTCTTGTCGCCGTGAAAATAATTTAGTTATACCAGCAATAATCCTTATTTAGGAATAATGCGTATTATATGGCTATTAAAGTATATAAAAACATACCTAGTAACCCTCTAAGACAGTACATTTGAAAATACACTGAAAAATAAATTAATAGCCTAATCATTTTCATGAAATAATATATCGAATGTAAATTGTAATTGCATTTCTCACATTTTTAAATAAGACTTTTTCAAATATTTTCTTTTTTATTTATTATTATATTATTGGAATAAAACTGTGAAAATAATAATTATTATCAGAGTTGTATTTTTATTTGTTTATTTTTTCTTTAAGTTACAATATTTAGTTTTATCTTTAGTTAATAAGCCTTTATATCTCAATACCTTTAATAGGTGAATTTGTAATTACAAACATCCTGTAAGTTATATCTATACATATAAATAAAATTGGAGTGTCTGTTTGTAATATTGAAATAACCGTTTTTTACAACATGCATATGAATATATATACGGTACATACACCAAAATAACATTTTTACAATTTTTGTCCGTCTGTTTGATCCGGCTAATCTCTGAAATGGCTGGACCGATTTTGACGGGACTTTTATTGGCAGGTAGCTGATGTAATAAGGAGTAACTTAGGCTACTTTTATTTCAGAAAAATTCTTTAACATTACTGTGCTACAGCAACGCGTGGCTGGGTCAGCTAGTATTGTTAAAAATTTGTGAAAATTAAATGAATATAGTTAGAATGGTACGTTACCTCCCTCTTGGCGTGCACCATAGCGCAGAGTGTGTACGCAGCCGCAGCAAAGTAGCGACCGGGTTCTGCAATCACTCGGACTCCACGCCCGGGGAAGTACATCTCCAACGCGTTATTTATCACCCCGGAAACCTGGTTCATCACCATCATCATAAGAAATTATCTATAGCGAGTGGTTCGATCTTACTTCCGTTAATTTCTATACTAAAGCATACAAAACAATAACATTCTTAACATGATAAGCTGCAGCGTAACGGTGTACAAATATAGTTATAATGAAATGGTTACCCAACTGATTCAGAAGCCATCCTGATTGGTTAATTAGCGTTCTGACTATCCGAACTCTTATTATATTTTCCTTAATCTTAGTTTTAGTGAATTTAGTGTAATGTACTAAGCACAAAACCGATTTTTATATTTTTTTATACATTTAAAAGTCAAGAAAGTTACAAAAATATATTTATAAAATGACAAATATTATCCAACTTGTTTTTAAAAAAAAAAATTATGCTCGTATACCTTCCTGAAACTTTTTTTTTTTTTTACTAATCAGTTTCCGTATTAAAAGTCCTTGCTCTTTTTTTATTAAACATGGTAAGTCTATAATGAAAATGAGAATATCGTACCTCTCTGATGTCGGAGTGAGTAGCGCCAGGGAATCCCCCACCGATGTCGAGAAGGCGCATATGTGCGTGGCCCACGCCGCCCGCTAGTGCGAACAAGGCGCGCGCGAACTGGATCGCACGCACGTACACGCCCGTCTCACGCGCACCCGAGCCCACGTGGAACGACACGCCAACCACCTGGGCCAAACGATATTATTATAACAACTGCACTCACTTCAATTGTTATTTAGACTTGCTGAAAATAACCTTTAAAAGGCGTAAGACAACTTATTTATTGTTTTTTGAGCATAATTTAGAGCCGTGAGGACATAATGTGATCACGGCTCCTCCACGCGGAAGTGTAAGAACTAAACATTAAAAGGCGTGGTTTGATATACTAGGGTAACAGTTATCTATCTATATATATGTATAGTTATGTAATATTCATAGAAATATATTCATCACACAAACATGTGCCCCTTCCGGGATTCGAACCCAGGACCGTCGGAGTGAATGGCAGGATAGCTGCGTCAAACCATTATAGTATTTGTTATATTTTTTTTTTTTCTGGTAACATGCTTATGCTATATTATTATGGTACATTTAAATACTTGACACAAATTTATTATTGAAAAAAACAACATCTTTGATTCAGGTGTCAAACAGGACGGTAACCCGTAAACTTTAACTATCTAGGCGTGTGCCCTTACAATTAAGCTACCGAGACCTTTTCAATTTTTTCTTTTTACCTCCAAATTGATACGAAATTCTTATATATTTCATTATGTAAAACACTTACACATAAAACTTATAGAACTAACTTGGAATACCACTAGACTCAGTAGACTATATGGGATAATTCGTCAAAAAATACTACAATTGACCTTTATCAAAAGTTTTTAAAGGGCAATCAAATTCAAATTCAAAATTATTTATTGCATTCATGTGGTTAAAGATAACATGTTCAATTAATTTTCTGTACCAGGACATGAACCCTGCTAGGGCATCGCAATATACATTATTAAAAAATACAAATACAATACAAAACAAAAACTAAACTACTCGATAAAATGTCAAAAATCATTAAAATATTTAAAAATAAAAGTAAACAATTTTAAGTTATAAAAATGACAAACTGTGAATAGAAGGGTGTTTAAAATTAAGGTAACCATTATACAATATCATTTTATGGAACAAAACAATTTCTCCACCAATGCTTATTTTTAGTGAAAATTATTTAGTGACAATTATTTAGTCAATCATTGATGTATTGATTTTTTTTTTATCTTTCCTAGATTGTAATACTTTGAGGATATAAAGTCTTTATATTTGCTGATTATGAAATGAAATATTGATGGCGTATTGCCAGGCTATAATAAGTTGCATGTACCCATAAAAAGTTTCTGCGTTCAATGTAGTTGTCTATGACCAGCAATGGACTGTATAATAAGGGTTACATACACTTTATAAGTGTAAGGTTTTATTTTTCATATAAAAACTCTTTTGATAAACCAAATAAAAAAAAATACGTTGCGGCATTCAATGTATTCTATGACCAACGGTGGACTGCAATAGAGTAATGATTATGGTGATGACTGACCTCGAGACCTAGCACTGCGGCCAACTTGAGTAAGCGTGGTGCCTCGGTGACTGGGTCGCACCCGAATTTGATGCCCAACGGACACTGTGCCTCGGTTGCGTCACAACGGATGCGAATCACCAATCTGACGTACACAATAAAATAGGGTATTTTTCTACAATTAAAAATATAGATTAAAATAATGTTAACTCAAAAGTATACATTTTATAAACCAATCTAACCCCACATAATAATTAAAAAATTTATATGATTAATACATGAAATCCTTAATAATATAATTAAAATTTCACGTTCGAACACGTGATTGAAAATGCACGGAATTGGCAGAATGACAGAGTGACGTCAACTGCTTGTTTACAGTAAATGCCAATGCAATAAATTGCTAACTTCACAGCTTTTTTCAACCATAAATACAAACTTCCAATTACAAACATGAATAGCCAGTTACGAAGTATGACATATTACAATTCTTATATTGAGTCGGTTACTGGATATTCTAATAATTTCTAATATTAGATATTCTAATAATTTGACAGCTAAAAGTTTGTTAACAAGCAGGTGACTTCACGACGTCATGTAATTTGCATGAAAGTGTCTTTGGCGTTTAGGCAGGATTTTTGTTCATGTAACATTTTGAAAAAAGAGGAATTAACAATGAATTAATCAAATTGGTAATGTTTTTTTGCATATAAACATCATATGTAATGATACAAGAACTCATTGAAGTGTTGTCAAACTGTTTAGCTAATAAGAAAGCATACAAAACATTCTTAAAATAAAATATTTGCATGAAACATGGCACAATAATATAGGACTAAAAATTTGTTTAATTTTAGTTAAAATTAGAATTCATACATTTAGATAAATTTTAGGTTAAATTTCAATGTGTGATCTCATTAAATGTTAGATTGAGTTTCTATTTCAGATGCAAAACTATAAATCTATTTGACGTAAGTAGTAAATTAAATAAGTATTAGATGTGATACATAGTAGATTTAGGAATTAGGTAATATTCTATAAATAATAGAATCACGTGCGAAATTTCCTGTAAGTCTTTATCGAAACAATAATCGGATTCACATCTAGCCAACCTTGTAAGATAAAACAATCTTAATATTCAAACTAGTTACTATGTCGGTTAAAGATATCTTTAATGATTCAACTCATGTAGTAATGTGGAGATTATATTGTCAATTTGATTGATCACACATTTTCGATGATATAGCAAGATTATAAGTAATTTTACACATAGAGATTTTCAGATACTTTATCAATGTTAGCGTAGTATGGACAAGCCCAGATAACCTTAGTATTTCCGGAATCTAAAGAGCTAGTTTTTACTGTTAGGAAAAGGCTGTGTTAAACACGTCAAAAAATAACGCAAGAAGATGTCTTATTTTGTGTCTTCACTATTGTTAATAGTTTAACAATAATGAAGTATACTTATCGAAGTTACTCTAAATATTCTGACGACGAAGTGCTTACGTGACGATGGGTTGAAAAAAATGTAATAATTGCGTTTAACTAGCTGACCCGGTAACGCGTTGCTATGGTAACGCGTATACAATGGAAAAAGAGCGGGAACAAGAGCGGACAGACAAACACAAACAACAAATTTGTATTCTTAGATTATAGACTAGCTGACTCGGTAACGCGTCGCTATGGTAACGCGTATACAATGAAAAAAGAGCGGGGAAAAGAGCGGACAGACAAACACACTAACAACAAATTTGTGTTCTAAGATTATAGATTTGATACTAATGAACTGCTACTTAATATTTAAATAATCATTTTCTAAACTTATAAGTTCAGCATTAAGTGTGATACTGACTGCGCATGCGGCATGTGTTGCTTGATCTTCATGAGCTCGGTCTCGGAGTCAAAGGTCATGGTGTCGACTCCCGCGCGCGACGCGTACCTGATGTGGGACGCCATCTTAGCTGGGTTCGCGAAGATGATGCGTCTGTTCAACAGAACACTACCTTATCACATCAGTCAATGGTGACTGAAAAGTAAATTTAAAAAAAATTAAAGTAAATTCTATGTTAAGGAAAAGTTTTGAGCCAGAACAAAACCTTAATAGTCAAGCTAAACTAAAAAGAAAGATATTTTGCACAATGTCTTGAGACTATGGTAATAATTATCCGTTTATTTTAATATATAAACAATTTTAAGCCTTCATATATTAAAGTTATATGCCAACAGTTGGAGCCAGGGTTAATTAACTATCTTATTTAATTAGCCCATTAACTATCAATAAAGAGAAGATATCAAAGAAGATTGATCTAAATGAAAATATATATATTTAAGTTTACACGTATTAAGATATAAAAAATTGGACTCACTCTGGTCGCACGCCGATGCTGGTGATGAGCTCGATTTCGGCCTTAGAGGCGCAGTCGAACCCAGCGCCTAGCGCCGCCAGCGTAGTAACCAGCAACTTATCATCGTTGCACTTCACCGCTATAACAATATTGAGAGTTTATTTATTAGTACTATCCGGCTCGAAGGACCGATGAAATTACAATCTCCAGTACAGTATCTACAGTTTTCATAGTAACACCACTCCGAGGTCCCGGATTTAAACTTCGGCCAGATAATGTAGAACAAGAAGCTACTTAAGTTCAGAACAATGTATGTGATATTGTCTTATATTAATATAAAATTTAACAAAAATCATCAAAGTAACGCTACGTTTTTAAAAGTTCTTTAATAAAACATAGGATATGGAACTTCAGTTGAAAGTGGATATTACGACACTGAAGGGAGCCCTCTAACCACAGTCACTTAGTTGTCATAAGCAATACAGTCAGATACTTAGATCCATATATGTTATTTGAACTGGTAATATGTATTATAATGTTTATATATTTTATGCATTTTCAATGCGATATTATAAGATAAGTTCGCAGGTTTTTTTTTTGTAATATGTATTAATCATATTTTTTTTGTAATTTTAGTATTACCTGTGAGATTTTTATATCTAAAGAATATACATAGGTATTTTATGTAAGATAGGAGTAGTGAGTTTAACTACCTACTTATTGAAACTTAGATTTTAAGAGGAGGACTTTCTTATCAATCAAATTATTTTAAACATTCTGTTTTGCTTAAACCAGTTATATCTCTACGTACAGTCATATCACATATATAACTTTCATATATAACTAGCGGCCCGTCCCGGCTTCGCACGGGTGGACAAAATTCTTAATTTTTTTTCTATTATTTAATATTTTTCCGTTAGCGCCATCTAGCGTCCGGTAGACGAACTACTTGCGGTTAACGCGTTGCTATGGTAACGCGTATACAATGGAAAAGAGCGGACAGACAAACAACAAATTTGTGATCTTAGATTATAGATTAAATTCTAATCAATTTATTCATTTAGCTCTGACTAGTCTATGGGTTTAGGTGTCAGCTTTGAACCAAGAAGACAGTCTGACTGTGGACTCATTAGTAAGACAAGCATTTAGTTTACCATAAGGGGTTTGGATGAATATTTAAAATGTGTTTAAGGCATTCTTTAAAAAGAAAGATATCTAGCTCGAAGGATAACTGTATCAACGAGAACTAAGTTTGAAGCCACGTGTTGTATCCAATTGACCTAATTGTAACACAAGTGTTTGGCTTACGGCCTCAACTCAGTAACTCAATATTTAAAAAGTGAATTGTACTTTATCAATTTTTCTCTCTATAATGACTGCTTTTAAAAATATAGGAAACTATGGGTCTAGATGTTATATCTTGTTAAGTAATTTACGAATATGACCATTTGTTTCTATTGAATAAATAAATAAAAAGATATATTATGGTTTTTATATATTTTTTTTTGCTTTTTTCAATGCTATCTTATAAAATAAACTAGCTGCCCGTCCCGGCTTCGCACGAGTGGACAAAATTCTTTAATTTTTTTCTATTATTAAATATTTTTCCGTTATCGCCATCTAGTGTCCGGTAGACGAACTACTTGCGGTTAACGAGTTGCTATGGTAACGCATATACAATGGAAAAAGAGCGGGGAAAAGAGCGGACAGACAAACAACAAATTTGTGATCTTAGATTTATATATGATAAGAAAAAATCGACTCGGCTCAATTGGGAGGGACCGGCCATTCAAAGGTTGCGGGTTCGACTCCCGTCTGAGAATTTACTTGAGAGTCGAGACGACTAATTCTATTAAAATAATGTATCATAAAAAAGAGTTTAGAAACTGATAGCTCACCGTAGAAAGGTTCGACGCGCGGCATGAGTTCGCGCCAGGCGTGGTACCTGGCGACCACCTCGCCCACGTCCATGACGTAGAAGGGGTCCTCCTGCGTGCCGCCGTCCACGATCTGCCGAGCCACAGACACGGGGCTCCAATCGCCCTCCATCACGCGAATGCGCTGCTCCTCCGACACAATCATTTTCGTTTGCCCTGCCAAGTAAACAAAATATAATTAAATCAATTAATGTTTTATAAGTTAGCTGTTGCTTGAGATTTAATAGATACCAATTGACACCATTTCATATTATAATAAATAATAAAAAGGTATCCTTTCAAAATAATAATGTACATACTAAAATAATAAACAAACAATAATATAGCTAAACTAATGCTACATAATATGACTAGATATGTATATATTCAGACATAGCCTTAAAAAAAAATAAAAAATTATACTAAAGGAGCAATCAAAGGTAGTGTGAATATTTAAAATACCGCTTCGATGGGGACATTTATTTTCGTTATTATTTATTATTGAATTTTTTGTTAATGTTAGAAAGCATTACAATCTCACACAATAGCGAAGGAAGGGGGAAGGAAGAAACTGTATGAGCATTCCTTGTGTTTGGCAGAAAAAAGCGCTTGAGAGCGCTTGTAAGAAAAATGGCATGAAAATAAGCAAAATGGCGAATTGTGTCAGCGCAACTGAAGTTAGCAAACGTGTCCTGGCCGAAAACTGTATGGTTTGTTTTTTAGCGCTGGTAAGCGCTCGCAAGCGCTTTTTTCTGCCAAACACAGCTTGAAACCTAATTTATCATGCCTTAACTGTATTTTATTTTTATAGTTCTTTCAGAGCACTGATAAATAGCAGATGATTATTGTTAATTAACTTTTCCTTTGCCAAAACGTATGTCGTGGCAGCTTGTATTGAAAACCGCACTTATGCATGTATCAAAATTCGCAATGTTTTTGAATGTTGTATATGGTGTATGTTTCGTAAGTTGTTTTCATTAAATAAATAAATATATCAATATATAACAGCAATGAAATAATAAGTAAAATATTGTAGAATAATTAATAAATAAATAAATATTTTATTTCCGACAATTGAACAATACTCCATATTTGTTAGAAAAAATTTTCTTATCCCTATGTTAGTACCATTAATATGTAAAGCAAAAAGATTTTCTAAATAACTCTTATTATAAGAAAAAAACGTGACACATTACCTGGAATGTTGGACTGCGGATCAGATGGGTTCGCTCCCCCTGACGGTGTTGGGGATGGGGGGGTCAACTGGCCTCGGCGCCTACTGGCGGGGCCTCGCTAGCGCTAGTCCACAAGTGTCAGCTGTTGACAAAAGATTTGTTTTTAAAAGCTTTTATTTAACTTGCTCTGTATGTTTGTTCGGGTGGAATCTTGCAACTTAATTTTGAAGCAGATATTTTCAACCGATTGAGCTGAAATTTCGTGTACACGTGCAGTTCGGATGACAATGCATGATTCACTGTGTGACGTCGTTCTAAATCCAACATGGCGGCGTTCGCAAAATGGCGGACCAATAATTTATAATGGATCCCTACAATATGGGTATCAAATGAAAGGGCACGCTGAGTAGAACTCGAAAAAAATGTGACTTTGCTATAAATCCAATATGGTGGACTTATGAAGTTCAAAAATCATTTTCGAAGCATATATCTTCAACCAATTGGGCTGAAATTTTGTAGATATGTTTAGTTCGGATGATAATGCATTTTAAGCTGTGTGACGTCATTCTAAATCCAACATGGCGGAAAATATAAGATGGCGGAATAGGTATTTTTGATTCACCTCTACAATATGGGTATCAAATGAAAGAGCTCGTTGAGTATAACACGAAAAATTTAAAGATGTTAGGTACTTCAAACCCAACATGGCGGAAAATAAAAAAATGGCGGTACAAGTAAAAAATTGCAGTTGTAGTTTTGCTGTTAATTTTTTTTAACCTTGACTTGTGTGATTTGGCGGGATGGGCGTCATCAGCATTGGTTTGCAACCTGTCTAGGAGAAGGACAACTCCAAAATCAAACCCGGGACGGTGTTTCGTCAGGCACAAGTAAGCTTCAAGCTGAAATAAGTGGCGTATTCCTCCAAACATATATATATAATATCATACCATCGGATATAAACAAGACAGGCGGGCTACCTAAGGAGTTAGAGATATTCGTTGGGGCCAAAGTCATGTTACGATACAATGTAGATGTGTCCAAAGGTCTAGTCAACGGTGCCATTGGGCATATCACAGAAATCATTTGGCCCTGCTTCCGGAGAGCACAAATGTATGACACCGATATACCATCCGTTCAGATAGATTTCGGCAAAGACGGTGTTCATACTATTCAACCCAAGTCTGTGCAATTCCCAGCGAAATATGGTCACGGCACTGCAGAACGGAGAATGCTACCAATCATATTATGTTGGGCTTGCACAGTGCACAAAATGCAGGGTAGTACTGTCGACCATGCCGTTGTGTACTTAGGCTCGAAGCTCTTCGCTGCTGGTCAAGCGTACGTAGCATTGAGTAGGTTAAAATCATTAGAAGGTCTCCTAATCGAAGAGTTAGACTGTTCAAAGCTTACCGGCAAACGACCTTGTAACAATGAGGCTTTGGATGAGATGAACAGACTGAGAAACCTATCCGGTCATGACTAAAAAGTAAAAAATAAAATCAATGTAAAAAAAAACTTTTAAAAAAAGCTTTTATTTCAATGCGCTAAAAAGAAAAAATCAATGTAAAAAAAAAACTTTTAAAAATCAATGTAAAAAAAAACTTTAAAAAAAAGCTTTTATTTCAATGCGCTAAAAAGAATAAAATAAACTTTTAATCTGGAACCTTTATTCACAATTTATACAAGCCATAAGATACCTACATAAAATATTAACTTTTTACTCTAAGCAACTGATGTGACATAAAAGCTTGTCGCGAGATCTATCTAGTAAGCATTCTAGCTATCGTAATTCGCGACAAGCTTTTATGTCACATCAGTTGCTTAGAGTAAAAAGTTAATATTTTATGTAGGTATCTTATGGCTTGTATAAATTGTGAATAAAGGTTCCAGATTAAAAGTTTATTTTATTCTTTTTAGCGCATTGAAATAAAAGCTTTTTTTTAAAGTTTTTTTTTACATTGATTTTTATTAAGACACAGAATGAGCCAAATGACAGTATGCACGCCTCATCTAGAAGCTTTATGAACACTCACTTCAGTGCTAGAAAGCATAGTAATAAATTGAATACTTGAGTGATTGGTAGAAATATGTACGGAATGATTGACATATAAATATAACATTAATATGTAAGCAAGACTTGAATGTCGGTCAGTCAACACATTAAATTTGTTATGTCTGTGCTGAGTAATGTTTGGATTATACTTGTAAACTCGTACGCGAGGCCAAATCTCGGTAAGTAGCAGCGCAAGAGTAAAGCTTCGGTTTTTGCGGTAATGGCAATCTATCTGCCTTGGTCAGAGGTGTTTTGCGGGGGAGACTCAGCCTTTGCTTATCACACGAGTCTTTAAAGTTATTTTTGACAAGACTAGACTCACTATTTCGGAGTTGAAAATGAGAGCTCAAATGTTAAGACTCATTAGTTCTTACAATAAAACTTTATACAATTAAACTCGAGTTCTTATGGCGGTTTCTGTGGACGGGGGAGACCCGTGTTTGGGACAACCACGTGTGACAGAATTTTTTTGGCGGGAGTGGTAAGAGTTCATCAGTTGTTTTGGTTTTCTTTTTTAAATTTTCTTATGGTGGATATGCGTAATAATAGGGTCAGTAAACATGCACGAGTGTTGGCAATTGAAACAAAGCAGCAGAGGTTGTCTTTTTCTGCTATCTCAAAAAGTTCAAAGGGAGGTTTAAGTAAAAATCCACACATTGACTGAAACCTAGCGAAAGGGGTATTTCATTGTTTACTCATCAATGATGAGTAACAATAAAATAATGAAATATGATGAGTGATCATTTACTGATCATTAATGGTTTGGCTCTCATCATCAGTTAATTAGGAAAAGAAACTACTGAATATGGAGACATGGCTTAAAAGACACGCATCCAGGCCGTAAAATGTTATAAAAAAAGCTATGTAACTCACGTGCGGGGCGTGGGGCGGTGTCAGCGGGCGGGCGCGTGCCGCAGCCAGGGCGGGTCGACGTTGAGCGCGCGTCGCCAACAGCGCGGCGCTGGCCGAGGCCGCGCCTCCTCCGAGCGGACCGGTCCCGCTCGCCCGGCACTCGCGAACGCGCCGGACTCACCCGGTGCTCCCTGCAAACAAATATTATTATTATTATCCCTATATCAGTATTCACAAAAAACCTTAAACGCTTTATAAACCTCTTTTAGCTCTACCGTATATATAAGTTTGAAAGAAGATGACAAAACACAGTCAAAAGAAAAAATATATTGCAGCTTTCATACTATAGAGGCATAATTCGAAAAACACGATTGTTGGAAAAACGCGTTTAAAGAATATTGAGACCCTGTATTTTCACAAAATCGGTCATAAATAAATTAAACTGTTGAAAGGAAAATCATAAAACATCATAAGAGTATATCCATAAAGCATATAAATTTATCCCAGTACTAGTTACTTACTATTAATAGTTTATTTATTTATGACCGATTTTGTGAAAATACAGGGGCTCAAAATTCTTTAAACGCGTTTTCCCAACAATCATGTTTTTCGAATTGTGCCCCTATAGTATGAAAGCTGCGATATACACATCTAAAACGCCAAAAACATACATCTGTTTGTCAAAAGTTAACCCTCATAATATTTACATTAAACACATTTTTGATCGATGACATAATGTTGATTTTTGTCAAATAAATACATATTATTGGCATTTTGATGTGGTCATATTTCAACCTTTGACTGTACCAAATACTATAGGTAATATGTACAAAGCGAACTAATGAGTGAAGCGATAAAGGAAATGTAGAAAATTGTTTGGACTTGCTGCACAGTCATTTTTAACTTACAAACGTAAGGTTTTGTCACACACTAACATCATTTGTAAGGCTACGTATTAATCAGGTATGGTTATACTTCAAAAAGTTATATTACACTTGTTACTATCAGTGGCGGATTTACCAGGAAGCAAAGGAAGCAATTGCTTGGGGCCCCGCTTGGAGAGAGGCCCCAAAATATGAAAAATTTTTAAAACTTATTTGAAAATGTAAAAATAATTAAAAATATTAAAAATTTTTGAAATAAAATAAAAATGACATTGGCATTTTCAATTCTTCGATGGGCCAAGAAAAAGTCAGTGATTTTTCTTGGCCCATCGAACTCCTCCTACTGTTTATCAGAATCCTACTGTTTATCGAAAAAGACAAGCTTCGAGAACTTGACTTTGATGATATTATTAATCAATTTGCGACTTAAAAAAAGTAGAAAGAAGTTGTAATGGAGATGGTTAAAATAATATATTGATTTTGCAAAATTGATGTTTTTTGTTATTTAAAAAGAGGGTATATATTAAAACGAGGGCCTCAAAAATCAGTCGCTTGGGGCCCCGTCTGAGGTAAATCTGGCATTGGTTACTATATAATTAACACAATAGGTAAGTACTAATGATTCCAAAAGCAACCTTTTTTTTTCTATCTATCTCTCTTTACAGGATGTAATATTTCAAATCTTATGTGCTCTACCTCAAGTACCTAGTAACTGTTATCGTCAGAGTATTTTATCTGAGCACCATATAAAAGGTTATCGACATTAGTCTGTGAAAATGGTCTGAAGAGATAAGTACACTTGGTATCACGCGTTACTCCGTCGAGTAATTGAGGTCGTGACATATATTTTTTTCAACAGATAACATCAATCAATTTTAGCTTACGTAACATGTCTGTGATGCGTAAAATTTACGAATATTTGCGGTAGCATGGTTAATGTTTACGGTCAAATCAACTGTTTCTTAAACACATGTTTGACGACATAAGAACTATATATTTATGGTCTATTTTCACACCAAATTTCATATTGTGAAGGCTTACAAAGAGTTCCTCAGGCATTTTTTCATATTGGACTCTTTATTTACCTCATTTCTACTTTCTGTTAATTGCTTAAAGTTTGCCATCGCTTATCAGTAGTCAGCGGGAGCACAATACCTTGACTTTTTCAAGGCCATACGAGTCGACATTTTTTGTCAGTTTATGACTGAACAGCAAAAAACAAATCATGCTTGCATTCTTAGTTTGGGAAGGAAACAATGAATGCTATGCCGTCAATTATATAGCAGACTAGCTGACCCGGCCACACGTTGCAGTGGCTTAGTTATTTCAATATTACAAACAGACACTTAAATTTTATTTATATGCATAGATGTATAGATAGAACAAAAGTAGCCTAAGTTACTCCTTATTACATCAGCTACCTGCCAATAAAAGTCCCGTCAAAATCGGCCTAGCCATTTCAGAGATTAGTCGGAACAAACAGACAGACAAAAATTGTAAAAAAATGTTATTTTGGTGTATGTATCGTAAATATATATTCATATGCATGTAGTAAAAAACGGTTATTTCAATATTACAAACAGACACACCAATTTTATTTATATGTATAGATATAATTTTAAAATAACGTAAGATATAGGTAGATCACGAAGGACTTTCGCCCAACCAAAACCATCTGTATTGGGAAATCTTTGAATTGTAGAACATTGCAGCCAAATAGGTATGTTTTGTTACATTTATTCTAGTTAAACATTTTAAATTCTTATGAGCTTAAAACCTCATTTTGCCATAAAAATGGAATACCTATCCATTTATTGGCTTACCCGGCGTTATTGCGTACTATGTAATCATTCGCACTGGCAGGAAAAGAAGACCTAAACATAATAGCGAGATACGAGAATATTGCTATTAACACACGTGACCGTGCCGTGTAAACACAACTAGAGTCGATATCTTCAATTGTTTCGTAACAACAAATTGATTAATTTATCATGAACTCCTTGACTAATGCGACATCAATAGTCTTACGTCATCAGTGGAACACACAGTGGACTCTTACGGAAGTATGCTGATATCTAAAAACAAGTGTTTCAATATTCACGTCCATAGAATCGATTTAACAAATCATTACTATATCAATACAGTGCAAGAAGCAATAGTTGTTGTCAATTAGTACACAGAGTTTATATCAAAATTACTGCCCATTATGGCGTGAAATAATTCAAGTCTAAAGTGGAATTGTTCACATCTTAAAAGTTGTGGTTGAATGGGTTTTGCAAATTTCAACAGTCATCCAGACGCAACACTGTTTTCTTTAAACCTTGCAACAGAGCGGCACGAATGCGCGTTCTAGGAATCATAGATTTAATATGAATTTAACGCATATCTACGGCGAAGTGCGATGACCTCCTAACTGAAATTCGTCGAGAAATTCACTTTTTTGTCATTTCAAATTAAAATTCGTCATTTGTATGTTTTAATGAAATTTCCTAAGCATATTTTCAGTCGCAAGCGTATCAAGTTAAAAAATAAACAAATTTTTCAACCAATTTTTAACTTGTTAAGAAATTAAACGTGTTATTTAGCTTGTGTATTATTTTGAATTTAGCAGTTAGGAGTTATTGGCACTTCGCCGTCGATATACAAAATCTACAGCGAGGCCCATCAAGTATAATTTTGAATAGCGTAAATGATTAACGCATACTAATTAAAAGGCATAAATTGATAAAAATTGCAGGTGAGATTAAATATTTTTTTATCGATCACCAGCATACATCTTATACGGTTTACAAAAAATACTTTATAGGTATTTGAGACACAAACTTTGTTTATGATTTCATTTGTAAATGTTTTATAATAATTTAAAAAAATACATATCGAACTATAGTTTTTAAATTAACGCTTACGAACTTATAAAAAAATAAAGTTATAATGAAACAAAACTTAATTATTATACAGCAAAATAAAACCGGTGTATTATAAAATACATTAAATAAGATCTTCATTGATTCAAGATACTAATAATTTGATATATTGTCTTTGGACGTATGTAAATGATTGTTTCAAACTTTTCATTACATTACACTTATGTTGTAACTTAAACAAATATAAGTGTAATTAATCTGATTTAATAAGTAGGAAAATAATTAAATTTTGGTTTATAATCTAAGTATTCTGATGAAAACGACTGCGGAGCCTGTCTAACGAAAGATTGATGAGACGACGAAATTCGCGGGCAAGGTCATTGTCACGTATTTTATTATCGGTATCATTGTGACGATTAATGGAATATTTTCAATTTATGTGGTGTATTGATTTTGACAACAGTGACTATCTAAGTCGTCTTTTAAGGCTACGAAACAACGCCTAGGAAATTCTGCAGCTATCTGAGAGCTGAGAGCAATTTTTGTGACGTAACTATCGAAACCAATGATTTTTTTTGAATTTAGAACTTATTTTTGTACTGTTAAGGTTTATTACACATATAAAGGAGTTCGCTGAGTTAGCGGTTATTGCGTTTTGATTTCGTAGGTTAGACAATTTCCGTAGAGGCTGGGAATTTAATTAGTGTGCAAAAATTAACTATCTCCAACTATGTCTGGTTTGCCCCCATAAGGTACTAAATCCCAGTATTGGGGACATTATTAGGCTATTTAAATAATACAAATCGCACCTCCAGTACTACAAAGACAATGTCCCAAAAATGTTTTCGAATCATTCTGGTATTGTTAACTGAGTTTCGGGAATTTTGACAATCCTATCTTTGCAGTACTGGAGGTGCGAAATACAAACTCAAGTGCGTTAATTACGTTTGTACATTGAAAAACTCACCTTCAGTCATTCAATTTATGATCGATTTTACTACAATATTATTTTACGACTTTTCTGTTGAAATTATATTAAATAATTTTTCGCTAACTTGTTTCGTTGGATAACGTAAGCATACGCAGCAGAGCAAGCAAATTAATTCCTAATAAGAAAATATTTAATAAAGCTCATTTAATTATGAGGATTGAAATATGGATATTAAGACTAATCAATCAGTGAAGAATATAATGAGAAAAATTAATTTATCTCTTTTGTAATTGAATTACTTAATAATAATTATTATTAACAGTAACTATGAACTGAGAAAGAAATAATTAAATGTGTACAATGACGTTTAGATGAGTAATTTTTTAGTTTTATTATTAAAATAGTGACGATAACAACATTTTAAAAGACGGTAATTTCTTAAGTATGCATTAATATAACAATCTATAAAGAAATTGAGAAACTATTTGTATTTTTTATTGCTTGGTGACTCAAAAACACTGGTGATGAAATTATGAATATTTGGAGAGCGTTCATTGTGCGCAGTTAGACGAACTGGTTAACTATTGCGGAGGGCATAGATTTAATAATGTATCGCTCATAATAGGTGTGGTTCTTAAATTTATAAAAACATTTTTTTTAATGAATTTTACTTATAGCAAACTCGCTAACACCCCAAGACAAAAGTTAGTTTCATCAAGAACAATAATATTTTGGACTTTCATAACAATTCTGTATTAACAATCACTCTTAAACTGACCCCACTTCTTTCGTAGAGGCACCAACAATACACTTAACTCTAGTACAGGTGCCACAACAAATCCATAAATGTAGGATGTCAAATTCTCTCTTATATCCTATTGTGATAACTAATGATTTTGTAAACCCTACTTGTTGATATAAATATTTTATTGAAAATACGATTTTAGAACCAACTGGTTGGAACTGATAAATACGAAAGAAAAGGAAAAAAAATAACAGATTGATATGGCTCTTGAAACTTGAATGTAACGTAAAATCTACTTAAGGAATATAAAAAAATACAGCAATAAGAATTCGTGCTGTTTGATAGCAGTTAAATAGTTATTATTCACTTAATACCCTGACAAATATGTTACATATTAAAGAAAAGACCGGATGAATATAATCTAATACAATAACAGATACAAGGGAAAACAATTATATCTCAAGAACACTATTGTATAATCAATACGAAACTATTTCTAACAAAGCTTACACCTAATTAAAACTATTTATTCAAGTGTGCCTCACATAAAATAATTGGATCAACAACAGTATTTTGAACATCACAAACACAATATTTAAATAACTATTATATATTTAAACAATCACATAAAAAACAAATTTATTTTATTTATTTCTTACCTTTAAGAGCGTAATTCTCAAAGCTTTTAATAACTTTTAAGCAACAACCAAATGGTTGTTGCTAAAACAGAAACTGAATGCGACCTCAACGCGTTTTCAGATCAGACGAGCTGATCCGTGGAATTTATGAGATTTGTTAAAGAAAAAAAAATACTTGAACTGTCACTTGGCAGCCGTTTGGCGGCAAACTGATTAAAATGTCGGGCGCAAGAAGTATTTATGCGGGTGCGTTATCAATGAGCTTTGCTGGGATGAGTTATCGCAAGATATAGGCGTCTCGGTTACAGGGAAGTGAGTGCACACCGCTGAGAACCGCTTCGTGTGACGCAGCGGGGCAAGTCCAATGAGAGATTTTCATTGGACAGCTGACGATACGATATATCGTCAGCTAACTCGTAAGAGGTCGGAAAATTTAAACGTATGCTGATGACATATCGTGTCGTTTAAATGAAAAATCTTCAGAAACACAAAAAACGAACCTCGCCAACCAATCAGTTAACGATGCAAAGATAATTGTAGAATATCCGTAAAACCATAGTGCAGTTTTTCTATAATTTAAGTGTCAGAAGAACATACATGGGTAAATATCTAGCACCAAAACCTAATAGACTGCCATGGCTGACCACTATTTCTTATAAAAACTGTCTCATGCCTATTGAAAATATCATTTCACCTATAATCATTGCCATATTGCATCAAATATTAAATAGAGTTGAAGACGGAACGCAATAGGATAAAACGGAAAACAAAATAGTGCGTATATGCTATCGTTACCATAAATTTACTGTCTACTAAGTTAGCTTAAGTCGTTGAGGTTATTAAAAACTGTTTAAGTGAATACTTAGTATTCCGTTTTATCATAGTTAATTTACAATCTGCCGATATCGTATCGGTGCCTCTATCGGTCAATGTGAAGACGCTCAAAGTAACTAGCCCGTAAGTGAATACTCACGACAAAAAAGCACGTTTTATAATCTCATAAGATATGACAATTAGATCATGAACCAAAATTGAATAAATTATTCAGGGTATCTCTAAAATGCGTCGTTATCTTGTGACAGTCAAACAAATTAGGGATATCTTGTTTTTGTTTTGATTAATAAAAAGAACTTTTTCCAGGAAAAAAACATCGGAGGCCATTTGTTTATAACAATAATAAAACAATTTGGTACTTAGACGTTTGTCGCGTGCAAAATGTTTATTTAAGATTTCTAAGAAACAAACGAGATAACGAAAACTAATGAGTTGAAGTAAACATTTGAAATAATTAAGGATACAGCCCAGTTTATATGAATTGTTTATTACAATCGTGTAATTTAGGATCATAAAACAGGTTTGTCTTGGCATAACAGACACTATCTTTTGTGTTATAATAATTATCAGTTTTAGTGGTTAGCAAGGGCTTGTAATTATCACGAGATAAATGCTGGCTTTGCAATACTAATGCCAGATATATCACGCAATCTCAGGCGACAAAACGCAGCTTATTCTGCAAGTTTCTCGCATAAAGGTTTTGCATCAAGAATCACGTTATGGCACCAATTTCCTGCATTGATGAACTGTGACCTTGTTATCTGTTTACGTACAGGGGATCGGTCAGCCCCCGCTACAATTTCTGATAGCGAGGCGGCAGGGTGGCGAATGTAGGACGATAGCCTACAATATAAACGCTGGTATATACCTGTGTCGGTCGATGTCAACTAGATTTTCATTGAAATGCGTTAAACCATCACACTCGTTTACTTCCGCCCAAGTCCCGACAAATCCAGCGTCACCATATGGATAGTTTATTTATGAAATTTAGGAGTACCTAACTGTTTCAAATTAATAGTAAGTTTTTAAAATGCGGGTAGATGTTTTGCAGCGTTGTCGCTTCTAGGGGTTGAGGCCAAAGATACCTCTCACCCAGGAGCGAAAACGGAAGAAGGGATAGATAATAGAAAGAAAGCGTGATAGCAGGGATAGGAAAGAGAAAATAGAAAAATCCATATGGATAGTTTGACCAAACTCACTAAAAAGACTGTAGTCATATCTATAAGCAGAGTAAATATTATTGAGGATTCCATCCAGAAAATATAAAGAAAGAAACTTCACTTTCAAACCTTGCCACGTAAAGGTCAATTCCGAAAAAAAGGGAGAACGCCTAGGGTTCACGTTATAACGCTAATTACCAATTATTATTATTATATGTGAGTTTTGGGGCTATATACTTGATTTAAAGCTGTTGTCACTAGAGAGAACTCAGATCCTCCGATCTGGTAATATGTCGTCTCTATTTAGTGCTGCGTTTCTGGATAAGGCATCCATAACGTATGCGACGTGTTTGGGTTTCTTTCCCCTGTTTACAGTATCTGCAAACATCTTGTGAAGTTGGTGCCAATTTAGCCTGCAGCGTCCAGTTAAACCTCAAAAAATCGCGCTGGTGTTCGCTCTGCTGAACTATATGAGTTCTGTAGTTCGTTTTTGCGAGTACCCTTCAATCAGGGATTAAGAATCAGGTTGCTTTATTATGTTTTCGATTCGCCTAGTAGTGTCTTTAAGGAGTTGCATAGCCCGGTTCTTGGAAATACTATAGAACCCTTGTTTGTTCTGTGCTCCAGCTCTTGCAACTTAATCAGCATTCAGGAATCACCAGCCTGATCATGATTCCCGAATGTCCTGGTACCCATTTTAGAGAAACTTTGTTTGCAGTATCACCAGTTAAGAATATATAAATTCAAGCTTATGGCGTTATGGTCCTTGGCTATGTGAGAAGGTGGTCTGATTTGAGTAATCTCCGTACATTTTACACTGACGTATACCTTAGCATGGAATATAGTGGCTTATTTTTCTTCACTCTGGATTACCGACATTCTGGCCCGTTTTGGTCCAGACTGTAAACCAGACTATAATTCCAGCCTTGCAGGAATTGTGGTTTTCTGATCACTCTTCTTTGCTTGTTCGTTTATAACCTAAACATACGTGTTTGCGTGGACAAATTATTTAATAGGACTGCGAAACGCTTTATTGGAAGTTCAAATAATCAGTTGATAGGTCGTCCCTCGACTCTTAAGAACTTCTAACAATATGAAGCTGTAGCTAGACATTGAAGCACTGAATCCTCCATCCTCGCCTCTGAAAATTATCCTATCTTTGTTTTAAATACGAGCAAGAGATCGAATTCTGTGTTTAAATTAAGTAAAATTATCAATTTCCAATAATAATGAGTTTTTAAACCTCTCCTTTAGTTCCTTTAATATGCAAATAACAATTACACAGATATTTTTAGGCGCGCAGTTTTGAGAACAGAATGTTCCAGAACATCCAAGACTATTGGTAAGTCTAATCTTACAGTCCTCTATATAGTGTAGGTAGATCTACACCTGCTGCGAATATAATAATTAAACTTAAGTATCATTAGCTGTTATAGTTTTATAAGTGAATGTATTGAGAACCTTTGGCTTCTGCTATCTTGTTTACAAACACTGAACTTTATAGAGGGTCAAACACTATTTAAATTTATTTATTGACTAGAGGGTGGTTCCAAGAGATTGTCACGCAGCGGTCTGGGATTTTATTACTAAGAGGGGAATAGCAGAAAATCACAATCTTACCTTAAATTAGACAGCTTGGCTACCGCAAATAACATTGTAAGTGACGCTAAATATCATAGTTTGGAATGAAATTATTCATGTAGGGTACAATAAACTTGTGCAGTTGATGTTGAGTTTTAGTCTTCTGCTTGCGATCGTATTAAACGATCCATAGTTGTCCACGTAAACACGTTTAGTGGTGCCAATAGGAAATGGATAGGAAGTCAATTACATTACTTTTATCAATTGTCAAAATGGAATACAATTTAGCAGGCAATGCTGAATTATACCATCCTTATTCCAATAAGTCAGTTGGTTTGTAAATAATAAAAAAAAAACAGAAGATAATTTTTTTATAATGTCAACACTCCAATTGGGCTGACGTCTGCAACTAAAGCAAAGCCTTCTATGGTCTTTATAATACCAACAACCTACGCACAATTTTTACTCAGTTCAGGATCCTCATCAAAGCGCCTCATCGTGATATGTGGTTCGAAAGTAATATTTATTAGGGGTTAAAGTATGAAATTGCCGATTTGTACTGAAAATCTATATTGTTTATTTTTTAAATTTTTAACAAATTTATTTAATCAAAATAGTTGCCATTATTATCTATACATTGCTGCCATCTAATGGGAAGGTCATTAATGCCTTTGCGATAGAATTCCGACGATCTAGACTGCACAAACTGTGTGAAAGCATTTTGTACTGCCTCCTGGGAAGAAAACTTCTTGTCACGTAGATAATTGTCCAAATCACGAAAAAAATGGTAGTCCGTTGGAGCAAGGTCTGGTGAATACGGAGGATGACGAATGGTTTCTAACTGCAGTTCCTGAAGGGTCAAAATGGTTTCTCGTGCTGTGTGAGGTCTCGCGTTGTCGTGGAGCAATAATGGTGAAGATCGATTCATGAGTCGGGGCTGTTTTACTGCTAGTTTTGTCAACATGGTTCGGAGTTCGGCACAATAGACATCTGCCGTTATTGCTTGACCAGATCGGAGAAAACTATAGTGAATAACACCATGCTGAGACCACCAAACAGTTACCATTACCTTTTTATTGGTAAGTTTTGCTTTAGGACACTGTTGTGGCATTTGACCTGGGGTCAGCCATTGCATTTTTCTTTTCCGGTTATCATAAAGAATCCACTTTTCATCACATGTTACAATTCGATCCAATATTCCTTCATTTCTGTACCGGTTCAACAAGGCAACACAAGTTTCAACACGCGTTTCTTTCTGCAGATCAGTCAAATCATGAGGCACCCATTTTTCGTATTTTTTTATTTTATTGATTTGACGCAAGTGAGTCAATATTGTGGGTAAGGTAACGTTAAACCATGCCGCTAATTCCTGGGTACTTTGACTAGGATCGGCTTCCACTATCTCTCTTAATTCATCGTTATTTACCTGTGTGGGCGGTCTTCCTCGTGGCTCGTTCTTTAAGTCGAAATTTCCATCACGAAAGCGTTTAAACCAAAATCGCACGGTGCGTTCATTAGTAGACCCCTCTCCAAACGCAGCATTGATATTGCGGGCTGTTTCTGCCGCGTTAGTTCCGCGTCGGAACTCGTATTCAAAAATAACTCGAATTTTCGCAGTATCCATCTTTCTTGTCTAAATTGAATAACAAAAACAATTGAAAGTCGATATTCAAATGTTTTACATTTTTTAAAAAAAGAACATCATAGAAACCATTTAAAAAAAGTTTCATTCGAAAACCTCAAACCATGAAGATTCTATGTCAATTCAAAGAACCTATTGCAATAAAACGGCAATTTCATACTTTAACCCCTATTATTAAAGAAACCGGTATTTTTTTATTAAATCTGCTATTTTATCAAATACTAATTACAGTTTAGCGGGTTTGGTTGAAACCTTCCAAATATTTTAATTCTAAGTCTCCGGACATTATACAAGGATTGTGTTTCTACAAGTCTTCTACACTAATATTATAAAGAGGAAAAATTTGTATTTTTGTACGTTTGCAATGAATAAACTCAAAAACTACTAAGCCGATTTCAAAAATTCTTTCACCATTGGAGAGCTACATTCACGCTGAGTAACATAGGCTATATTTAATGCTATAAAAAATTTAAACAATTTTGTCCACCCGTGCGAAGCCGGGTCGGGCCGCTACTGATTAAATAAAGAACGAAGCAGTAATAATTTTATTTCCATTTGATCGATACATAAATTCGTTATAATAAAACTCCAGAGAGAGTGCTTAGAAATTATATTAGCCAGTCAAAAATTCTTAATAAAAGTAAACCAAGACATCTCGTGCTGTTTAAGTAGAGATAACCTTTTAATTTTTATTATTGTATTGTGGGATTGCATAGCGAATGGCTTTATCTTATTTGAGACAATAGGACTGTTGACTGATACCACACAGTAATATTCGCAAACTTTATTACTCTGAGATCCTTTTGTCATATACAAACGTGTCGTGTACGTGCATATCAACCAACTGTAGAATTTCTTCATCCGATTTTTAGCTTAATTTTCAAATCACAAGAGTTCAATATTGATTGATAAATGAGTGTGAGCTAGGTTGGCGTGCTTTTGTCCGATTTGTAAATAAAAAGTTTTATTACTGACTAATTAGTAGATAGTTTTTGTCAATAGACTAATTGAAATAATGTGTGAATTTATTCCATCAATAAAAAGTAGCTCAATTGACTTTACTGTTAACAATTTTATTAAGTAAGCTGCTTTCCACCAGAGATATGAGGTAGCTAATGGGTGTGCAAAAAAAATCCACCAATGGTTTTTTTTTTCCCTATTTAAACAAACGGAAGTAACTGACATATCGCCTGCATGTGAATAGCTGCGTTGATACTGCACTGCTCTAATACACTTAAAAACGACTTATTAAAGAGAATCGTAATCATTGCAGAAATACTGTTACATACCAGTAAAGTGACAATTCACAGTAAAGTGAGTGATTTATCAAACCATTGTAATTTAGTGAACTAAAATTATATTCCTAGACTCGCTTAGCCATTGGTGGATGTTTTTTCTCGCTATATATACCTCGCTAATAGCTGTTGGAAAAGAAGCTTTACTTTTTAAACGAGAAAAAAGGAGGAGCTTTTCAAGTAAATTCAGTGTCAAGCTGCAGCCAAGATAAAAGCATTTACGTTATAACTACGTGATAAGGTTAATCGAATGTCTATCTAAGAACAAATGCGAACACCCAAGACTAAACAGACAATATTAGGGCTACTTACCGGCTAGTCGCACAAGAGTAGCATTATATTGGTGTGGGTTACTAATAGGAAAGGAATAAGTCATGCGGTGTTATGCTGAGTAGAAAAGCATCCTTCCACTTAAGGTTTCGTAATAGACAAGAATGATACTGGAGGCGAGATTGGTGGTAATCTCCCGTATACCATAAAAAGGGTACGAGCATTTTCCAAATTTTGGGTCTTTAGAGCGTGTAGATTATGGCAACCCCTTAGGGAGCCTTCGTCCAGCAGCGGATGTCTTTCGGCTGCGAAAATGATGTTGGACGCATAGGAAAACGTTGCAAAAAAAACTCTAGTGCATGAATGGATAAAACATCAAAGATCACAATAGCCACTTCCTGAAATGGCTACTGTAAGCGCCAGCGCGCTATTAAAAACTTTTTAATTTATAATGTTACTTAGAATACCATTTAAGTTTAAGAAATGAAGCGTTTTGTTGTATTAATGTCATTTGAGTCGAGCATGTCGTGTGCGAATGTTGTGATTGTGTTGATTATCGTTGTTGTTAAGTATACAGAAATGTGTTTTTTTTATTCAAGCCCGGGGGCCAAGACAGAATCCACGATGGAACGAGCTAACCCAGAAGGTGTATATTCACCCTGGCTTTGAAAATGGACGGGTTATAAGTTCTCGGAAATACAGACACAAGGAGGGAGTTCCACTCCTTTGCTGTGCGCATTATGAAGGATGTTGAAAGCGCTTGGTGCTTTTTTGAGTTATCGGGTCAAATACCTCCAGCCTACCAGAGCTAAGCCCCGTAAGGTGATCTTATCCTGAACGAGCCTTTTTTTTTTTTGACGCGGGGAATGCTTTACGCATACGCCGCCGTTTGGGAGAACAGCGGACACGTTATGTGGGACTCTCCCCTGCAGACCTACCTGACGATAAAAGCTCGTCATCCTGAACGAGCCTCACACTACTTCCCAAAACGACGTCTTTCCGTAATAACTATGTTCCCATCATGCCCATATCACAATACGTAGATATCATTTTTTATCCCATTTAGATAACAGGTTGATGTGTTGTAGGGATTTTAAAAACTGCGTTATCCGATATTATACGGGGATATATGGACCGCAACCGTTCCGTTTCATATGAACAAACCAGCAGTCGCATGACCAGTCGTCCGCAAAGACCTTGGGGAACAAAATAATAGTTGTATACAGTATACACCTTCGACCCGTCACCCAGTGGACTATTATCATCATCGAGGGATCGTCGGACGTCTTTTGACACAGGTTGTCGAATGGTCCGATGATCCTTATCACCCTTAGCAGACGGATTGGAGATCACAGTAGAATAGCATAATTTTTGGCCTACTGGAGGTGTATAGTAAGTGCTTCCAGTCGTCTTTTACGTTCCTTTACAAATTCAGACAGTTTATTTCACTATTTCTAGGAAATTACTCCCTGTAGGTAGTTTTTACTAATTCCATCACGAGTTCAAATAATGTTGGCGTTTCCACCCAGAAACACCATCACCTAAAATATAATATTGTTGCCATGTCAATTGAAAGGTTGCAAATGCAGACATTATCCATTAAGTATAAAATTACAAAGGACTTTTCGAAAATATATTTTCTCCGATCACCCATCCGACGACTGACCTAACCGACCGTTAACCATTAACCGACCGTTAACCATTGCACAATAAATGCACCACCAAATAATATAGATCTAAGTTAATATACTTAGTTAAAACGATAAAATTTAACAGAACAAAATATCAACAGCCCTACTTAGTAACTAAGAGGCACGAATAAACGTAACGATAACGTGCGATAATCTTAATGAGATGTAATAAGCTATTGTGCTAGAATCAGATATTTGCAAATAAAGTGATAAGGTGACACGAGATCCAGACTGTTATTTACACAAGAATCATAAAGTTAATGTTTCTTCAGAGTCAACTGTAATCAGACTGTAAATCAGGGGCAATGTCAAGTGCAATACATATCTAATTAAGATAAGCATTGGATTTAAAATCGTTAAAATAGGTCTGTATGTTTAGCTAAGCTCATTTGGAGGATTTACTATTGTAGGCCTATTCAAAATATCCAGTTTTCTTTTTATATGGTGATATATAAAAAAGTTAAAATTAACAGATTCATAACTAATTTTATCTTCAACCCACCCCAAAAAGCATATTGACTTGCAAATTATTTTAAATTAAATATTCAGCGGCCGCCATTGAAATACCGTTATTTTTATCGCAGATTCTAATTTTATGCGTAACGTTTTCACAGTTTCAGTTCCCAGCCCATGTTTTGAAATGAAGTGGGAGGACGCTGTTTACAGTAAATTAAAAATATGTAAGCCCTAAAATTGTATCATATTAGGTACATACCTGACGCATATACTCGTATGTTGATTAATACTTATTTCAACTATAAGAGTAATGAATACATCAGCTTTGAGAAAAACAGCTTCGTATTGAATCATATTCGGTCTCAGTCTTGAACTGACAATCATACATAACACTATTTGATATAAAATACGTGTGTAAAAAACAACTACGCCTCCGAGCCCTCAGATGGGATTCGAACCCACGACCTTTCGCAATCCGGGCGAGTGCTCTGACCGCTGAGCTACCGAGATTAAATATTGCATTGTGAATGCAAAAAAAATAAATTAAAAACATAACACTATTTATTGAAATTCATCCCTTTCATTTTTTATAAGCACCCTAGAGAACAAATTAGTCAATTTGTGCCCAATGAGCGTATGATAATATACATACAAATAAATAATAATTTATTAAAGTACAGAATTAATAATAGACTTATACAGACTTAACCCTTTCACCGCCATCACCGTAATATGTCGGGATACGAAAGATGTGCTCCACGCGCCACACACTTAATTTTACGTCGTTTTATAAATTGTTTATTAATGCATTTATATTATAGATAAAGGTGCAACAGACGTTGTCTATTACAATCTGGGATGTAGTCATAATGATGAATTACTTTTGCAGCGTTTCATTATCATATTTATAAAGAAATGCGAAGTTGATAAGTACTATTCTTTGTAAGGTGTTACTAAGTACCTACATGCATCGCCGACATCGTGATATTACGTGTCCTAGGGATGGGCAAATCAACGTTATCTAAATGACATATTATTAGATAATCATGGTGTTAAAGCATAAATATTGAATTGATATCAAAATTATTACGTCAAATTCGCAGCACGAACAGTTGCACCAAACAATAACATGTTAAAACGATAAAAAGGTGTGTTAAATATTGGATATAATTTATTGCTTCGATAAAGAAGGGATAACTTAGAACATCACTAGTTCAGGTTATCTCCTATCGCCGTCACCGTGATATTACGTGCGGCTCAAGGTCAAACGACGCCATATTTGTATCTTGATGTCAGTTGCTCAGGCGCCGTCACCGTAATAACACGTTCCTTGTGCAAATTAGTGTTGTTCCCTTGCCATGTTAGAAGACGACGAATTATTAAATATTTTAGAAGGAACTAATGGCGAAATAAGAAATAATAATGGCAGTTCTAGCTCCGATAGTGAAAATGATTTGGTAAGTAATTGTTTCCTTTCGTAGGCCATTACATGCACGCTGGCGCCACTTCGGTAAGGGAATTATTACGCTATTAATGCACATTTTGTTGAAGACCTAAGCTTGTGATTCCCTCGTTTAACTTCTAAAGTTCATAGTTCGTTCGTTAGTTCGTAGTTTGTGTTCGTTTACGGGAGTGGCACTGGTGTTGTTTATAGTGGTGCGGCCTAAGTTTTCAATTTAATATTTACTCCTAAAGTATAACAAAAAAGTCGGACTACTTAGCGTCTTTATTTATTTTAGTAACTTTTTTTCAGGGACAGGAAGACTCCTAGCACATGGAATTCTATACTGAGTTGATATAGATGTTATACTAGATTCATAGTCAGAATATTGATTTAAACGTGATATAGAATTAATGTATAAGATACTTGATTAATAAAGACTGATTTAATATTAATAAAATTTTAAACTTTTATTTAATTAAACTCATCGATAACATTATTTCTCAACCCTATTTGAAATTATACCGAAAGACCGCTGGCGTTGGGGGTATGACGAATGTACTAAAATATGGCGGTGAAAGGGTTAAGATGTCTTCATGTAGGTACTAGTTTCTCAAAAGAAAATTTCTTAATAGCTTTTTGCACATTTGAAGGTAGAGTTCCAAGGTAGAATTAAGCGGGCGTTTTTGGAGCGGAATCGGTATTATGAGCAGGCGTTTGAAGAATTAGGTGACTAGTGGAGCTAAGATCAAGATGGTAAGAGGCACCCAGAAACTAAAATATAGACTTCTATTCTGTGCAACGAGGGTCAAATAGACCGATAAAGAGGAATCTAGCTTATGTTATAGGTGAGATTTACAATTTAAGTATTTCTATCTAACTACTATGTTTTTCTAGTAATCCAGACCACACACCGTGAAATTGGTCTTGAATCAGAATGTTTGACCTTATAGGCTATAGGTGTATTCTGATTGATCCATCACCACTGCCTGCTAGTCAGTGCAGCGCAGAACCATACCGCTCTAATTTGTCTCAGGTAAAGGGTTAAACTGTTAATGAATTACACACAGACATTGAGCTATTTAATCCAGGGATTTTAGCGGTATCCGAATACAGTGTTCTGAACACTGCTTTTCATTTCTGTTTTTAAAGTTAAACAGAAAGAAACTGTAACACTTTGAATCTGTTTTAGAAAATACCGGTTCATAAGTGTTAATATCTGTTACAGTCAATAAGGTTCACATTGGAATAACTATGCGACAGCTCACTAATGATTTGGGTACTTTGAAATGCCTATGTTGGTGTACTGTATATACACATAGATAGTTAAACGTAAAACAGTTTCTAACAAATTGGTAACAGAAAACATTATATCTGTTACACTTTTATAAGTGTTCGACGCAAAACAGGTTCAAAACACCCGAATAAGTGATACAGGAATAATTCTGTAACAGATTCAATGTGTAACCCTTATGAAAGTGTATCCTTATAAAGGTTTTTTTGAATCTCTGATTTGATCTGTGAATTTACGCCTTACTAGCCTATTCTAAGTTGTAACAGCTTTACAAATACCTATTCTTATATACCTATTATAAAAAATCAAACTATAAAGCAATATTACTATGTATATTAAAAGTTATCGCAGTCTCAATGCTAAAAAGTTAAAGTATCAAAATAAACATGACCGTAGTGAACTTTTAACTACGTCAAAAATCACGGGTCCTTATAGTGCCGACAGTATAATATAACCTTTTAATCCGGGTCATCAGTAACGAACGGCTATTTAATTTTATGATCACGTTGCTCCCACATTCCAATTTGTGGCGCCCGAGTTTCAGGTGATAACCGATTTTGAATTAAAAAAAAAAAAACGTTACGATGTATAAAACAATATTGTTCAGTCAATGCGAATAAAAGTTTCTTTAAACTTCGTGGTATAGAAATATTTATGGTAAGGTATATACTTTAATAGTAGTATTGTACTTTAATAGTTATTTTTGCTTTACGTTTTTTTACAGTAATTTGCACACAGCCATATCTCAGACAAATGTTAATACTAACACGGTTATTTTTGTAATAGTCGATCGTCATGCCACTTTGTAATAAAACAAATACCATCCGTATTTTCCATGAATTCCAATTTAAAATCCAGAAACAATACTCAATAAAGTGAGTAAATATTAGTATTAATTAATTAACAGGTTTAAAAATAAAAAAAAACACCATTACCTAAGAATTCTCAAAAATAATTAATTACACAATACAGACCCATCTCAAAGCTTTGCATATTTGGCAAAATATCTGAAAAAATTGTAGTGCAACAATTATCTTACGCAGATCATCATCACATTTCTCAAAGCCAACATGGTTTCATGAGGTCGCAAGGTGTGGAGACTAACATGCTTACATTCACTGACTTCTTGCTACGTACTATGGATACTAATACTCAGGTAGACGTTGTGAACACCGACTTTTCTAAGGCTTTTGATAAAATAAATCATGATGTACTTTTAAAAAACTTAGTGAACTCGGTGTGCACGGCAATCTGCTGAGATGGATTGAATCCTACATTCGGAACAAGAGTCAAGCTGTTTGTCTGAAGGGATACCGTTCTAAAAGTTTGCCGGTTACGTCCGGTGTACTCCAAGGGTCTCGTCTTGGGCCACTGATCTTCGCGATGTACATAAACGACACAGGAGATGCTACACGCATCTCTGAACATCTTTTGCATGCCAATGACACAAGAGTGTACAGGAAAGTAAATTGTATTGTAGATTGCTATAAGTTGCAATCTGAAATTGAAGCACTATGCAAATATTGTCACAACAATCAACTTTTTTTAAATACTGACAAGTGCTACGTCATTTGCCAGAAACCGATCTCCAATAAGGTATGACAACAATCTCAATGAAGGTGTTCTTACACGCTAGAAACACATAAGAGACTTGGGTATCATCGTAAGCGAGGATTTATAAATAGAATAAAAAAATCGTTCAAACAAACTATCACTCTAAAAATCCTCTTTTATAAAAAATAGTTGAGAAGGTTAACAAAAAAATTATAAAACTATTAAACTTTCGCCGTGGTTCTCAGGATTCATATAACACAACCCTCGTTAACCTAAAAATCCTAAGTTTAAATGATAGGCGTAAACAATTTGACATCTTGTTCTTACACAAGATTGCAAATGATTTGGTAGATTATTAATTAATTTTATAAATAAAGCAAGGCTACCCATACGTGCTAACCGAAAACTAAAATGTTTCGTGTCGCCAGCGCTTCACAAAAATTACACCAGAAACTATTTTATCTCTCGCTCATTGACATTATACAACAAGGAATTTAACCATATAGATATATTCGGTGTCTCGTTAAAAAGTTTAAAAGGCGCATTATTGGAAAAAATATGCACTAATGACAGATAATTAGGTTTGCCTCATTTGTTTTGATACATAGATTTTTTTTTTAACTTGCTACACAATTGGCGGCACATCAGGTTTTTATTGGCCGTCCAA
The DNA here is from genome assembly GCA_927399485.1 of Calamotropha paludella. NCBI lineage: Eukaryota > Metazoa > Arthropoda > Insecta > Lepidoptera > Crambidae > Calamotropha > Calamotropha paludella. The sequence goes on from OV656822.1 coordinate 6,301,877, forward strand.
TTCATCCATGTGTATGCTCTGGGTTTATATGATTTCATTTACTCGATACTGTACTTGTATTACCGCTTCTTATCTTAGCTTCATATCAAATTTTTGTTAGAAATTCTGAAGTAACTTTCGGTACTCTTTGTCCAAAATGTAATATGTTAAAATTTGATGTAATTATCGTAGTGACTGTTTTGTACCAAAATAAAGGCAATAACGTATAAAGTAATCAATTATACTAAAGAAATTCAATATCACTTCTAAAATTGGAACAAGAAAATGTCGTATTGTCTGTAATTGTAACTAATGTTGTACAAGCTCCAAGTTGTTACGAGTTTAATTCTGGATGTTATAGCATACAGCGGATAAAATTAATCTTCTACTATACCAACTAGGGAACAGTCAAGGGTACACAGGGAAAGCGATGGAGCAAATAGAAAGAATAGCAAAAATAAAATCCTACTAGACCTCGTAACGAATGATAGGTAGTGGTCCTGCCTACTATATCAGCGGTCCTGGGTTCTAATCCTGGTGGTAATGAGCATTTTTTCCTGTGTCATGACTATTTGTGTAGCTACTCATTTTAGTACTTTATCCACTTTTCATTATATCGCTCATTTGGTGCAACAATGACTCAATTACACTTTTTGTCAAAATTACATTTCTAAAAACGTCGACAGAAAAAAAAAGAAATACAATTCTTATAGTTTTCGCTAGAAGCTATATGAACCGAAGAAAAGTATACGTTTGTAGTCATATTTTATGGTAATGCTAATTTAAAAAGAAAATGTATTAAAAATTTGTTTCCCTCTTCTTCAAAAACACAAAATTTACAATTACGTCAATGTTGCACCAAATGAGCGATATATAGTACCATACAAGTTATGTTTACATTGGATTGGAACCATGTCTAAAATATAAACTCATTTGCAAAAAAAACGGGCACCTAAGCAATGAACCATTTTAAATGTTAATATTGCTTTGTTTGATAATTATAAGTAGTTTTATCCTCACAATTTGGTAAATTAATAAGAAAATAATCGTTTTCAACAGTATTTCATAAAATTTTGATACAATTTATGGGAAATAATGCTAAACATCACTAGTAGTGTATGTTCGCTAGTAGTGCATATGCTCATGAAGTAAAAATAAAAAAGTTTTTTTTGTTTGTTTTTCTTTAATAAAGTAAAAGCAGATAAATGTTTAGTATCGAGTGTGACCCCCTCTAGCTAAAATCACAGCTTGAATTCGTCTGGGCATGCTAGCGAGTATATCCCGGATACTTGCTTGCGGAATACGTTCCCACTCCGCAGTTATCACATTCTTCAGCTCTCTGATGGTTTGCGGAGCCGGTTGTACTGATCTCACACGCCGTTTCAGAACGTCTCAGACATGCTCTTTGAGATTGAGGTCGGGACTTCGAGCTGGCTAATCCAAACGACGAATGCCGACCTCTTGCACATACGCTTTAACATCGCGAGATCGGTGGGCGCGAGCATTGTCGTCCATAAAAATCGAGTCTTCACCTAGAGCGGCCAATGCGGGTTGTGCATGAGGAATTAGAACTTCCGTTATCGATGCCCAGTCAGTGAGCCGTTTTCAATGAAGACTAACTCTGTACGATCCATTGAATTTATTCCTGCCCAAAACATAACAGAGCCCCCACCATAAGGTGTGATTTCTTCGAAACATGCCTCTGCAAAGCGTTCTCCTTGTCTTCTTAGCACTTGCCGACGTCGATCTTCACCGAACAGAGATATCCTGGCTTCATCAAAGAACAAAACCCTATTCCAATCTTCTTGAGTCCATGATTCACATTTTCTAGCGAACCTAAGCCTGCGAACTCGGTGCTCACGGAGTAATTTTGGGCCGTGGGCCGGGCGGTGACTGCGTATATTGGCAGCGAGAAGCCTCTTCCTGACCGTCCATAGACTAATATGCACATTTCTTACTTCTTGGAGGTTGTTCTTAAGATCCACATTCGAAGATTTGCGATTTCTCAATGCGCGACTCACAAGAAAACGATCATCCTGTGGTTGGGTACATGGTTTTCTTCCAGAACCAGGCCTTCTCTCGACGGAACCAGTCTCCTGATATCGCTGCCAGGTCCTTTGGACCGTCGAGCGACTAACATTTAGCCTCCTAGCCACGAAGCGTTGGCTGAAACCCTCTTCAAGCAGCGCGATAATTTTGCCAGCTTTTACCACTTTATCTACCATTTTTGATACAGCCAAACAGCAATAAATAATGCTTTGACAGTCAAGGATATGAAATAAATCGATGAAAATTGAATAAAAGTTATAAAAGTCGATGTTAACTTCTGGAACTTCGCGCCAAAAATGTAAGATAAAAAGGGGTTTTCTGTAAAAATGAGCATCAAATGAAAATTTGAATTTAGAACGTACTTTTTTAAATATCACGGCATTTTTAAAACCGGCCAGTAACGTGTACAAACGATTGAAACCTTTTTTGTATTGTATCTTTTTAAAGATGAATGAAAATCAAAACCGCCCGTTTTTTTTGCAAATGAGTGTATTTTCTACTTTATAATTTTGTTACACACTGCTCGTTTCTTTTTCTACAACGATGGACCTTATCCGCAACTCGACGCATCCGCCTATTTTGCGTAACAGAGTGTGGCGTTATTCGTGTCACCCTAACTTGGTAAAAGACAATTGAACGGATTTTGCGGCTAAATTCATGGATTTTGTCGCTTATCCGCTTCCGCATTGTGTACGACTTCGAATTTCAAATTTCCATTGTTTTGGCTGTGCACAGCTTGGTAATATAGACTTTAATTAAATGCGATGCCTTATGTTTGATCTAAATCGTACATTAAGTGTAAGGTTAGTGGTTGTACTGTGACAAAGTAAGAAGAGCTTGTACAGTCAAATATGTATATACTTTAACGTTTAAACCTACCCTACTTTATGCCATTGTGATAATTTTGTTTTTAGTGTCTATCTCGATGTGCTGTCGACCGCCACAGACTAAATAACACAGTCCGATACTAAGTTACGGATAGATCACATAGATAATATAACTACCATGACTCAGGAGTAAATCCTTATTTATGGTCATCACACAAACATTATGCATATGCCCCAGAATTGGAAATCAGGGCTTTAGTGCCGTAGGAAAGACCGCTATGTCGCCGCATCGTCTAACTAAATAAGAGAGGCATTTTTTGACAATCGGAATGCGTATCGATAATAATAAAATTATTGATAATTTTTTGGGAAGTTTAGGATGCCAGTACTGCTTGTTGATGTGATAAATTAAAAATAAAAACATATTTCTGGGTAAGGATGTAAAGAGTAAAAAATGAATTATTACCTTGGTGTTTTATTCACACACATAAGACACTTATTAAAAAACAATAAAAAATGAAAAGCTTAAAAAAATATAGAGCAAACAACCATCTTTTTCGTCAACAAAATCGATATTGACTTGACAAGCTCCTTTGATTATTGTTGGACAATAAAAAAGTAATGTCCCTCCATTACATTAGTAGTGTTAATAATCTTGAGGAAAATAATTCCATTGTTAGGGCTGACAATCATCTGAATTTCCTATGACCAATCACCAACTTTAATCAACAATACATCATACTTTCAAAACTGTTTTATTATTATTTATTAGATAAAAATGTTGTTTGAATAGCTTTTATTTAAGTTTCAAATCAAATTTTGTTGAAGTTAAAGTTTTATTTGATTCTATAAGTCTGACCACCTATGTGTGACAGACAGCCTTTTATGTATGGTTTGCATTGAGACAAAAGAAACTCCACAACACATACAGAACTCCAGTCTCTAGTATCGCTCCTGGAAACCTGTAGCAGTCTGTAAAGGCTGCTTAACAATATGGGATGAACTGGGTAGGTTGGAGTAAGAAAACCCAAGACCCGCACAATGGCCACACCAAGAAGTTAAGTGCGGATACAGCCCCCATACACCTAACAACTGTGACCATTATTCTGTTTCAGAACACTTAAATAAAAGCAAAAGCTCTCTTAAAACAATTTTAAGGTTTTTAACTATTCATATTTATAAACTAGCTGACCCAGCCACGCGTTGCTGTGGCACAGTAATTTTAAAGAATTTTTCTAAAATAAAAGTAGCCTAAGTTACTCCTTATTACATCAGCTACCTACCAATAAAAGTCCCGTCGAAATCGATCCAGCCATTTCAGAGATTAGCCAGAACAAACAGACAGACAGACAGACAAAAATTGTAAAAAATGTTATTTTGGTATATGTACCATATATATATTTATATGCATGTAGTAAAAAACGGTTATTTCAATATTACAAACAGAGACTCCAATTTTATTAATATGTATAGATGGGCACGACTATAGAAATACACACATTTATGCCACCAAGAGTTTGATAGATCTAGTAAGATTAATTTGGTCATGATTTTGATTTGCAAAAGGTTTATAAAACAGGCAATGAAACTGAAATTAAATACTTAAGTCCTCATCCTTTCAAATTAACAATAGTATTATAACTTTAGTACATAGACAAAGATAAACTAAAGTAGACAATGTTTACCTGAGAATTAAACTATCTCTAAGCGACTTTTGCCATGGCTGTTGCTAAGTAGATGAAAAAAAAGCTAATTTCATTTAACTTTAAGAAAATTTTATTAAACTATCTCTAACTAAGCGACCTTTGCCATGGCTGTTGCTAAGTAAATGAAAAAAACCTAACTTCATTTAACTTTAGGAACATTTTAATCATCTCAATTAATTGCTTCCTTTTTGTATTTTATCTAAAAGCAATTCCAGTCTTCCAGTCATAACAGGCTGGCCTTTCTTAGTTTTCTTGCTCAGCTTTTTAAAACGCTCCTGCTTCTTCTTTTTGTATTCCTGGAGTTTCTTCTGTTTCTCCTCTTTTGCTTTTGCAATTTCCTGTTGCTTTTGCAACTTTTCTTCTTTTATTTTGTTAAACTGTTCTTTTGCTTTGAGGAATGGATCTTTTTTAAACTTCTCCATTTTATTTTCTTTTTCAATTAGATCAGGGTGTCTAACGAATCTGCCCACGACATTAGCATCTGTAGTGTCTTCGTCAAAATTCTTAGGTTTATATGATCCAGCCACTGGATCATTTTTAACATCTTTATAGTAATTACGTAACAACTTTTTTTTACGTTGCTCTTCCCACTGTTCTAATTTGTACTTCTTACTGTACTTTTTCAAGCGATATGCTTTCTTATCAAATGGCTTCTTATTTTTATCCTCAGTTTTTTCAACATTGCGACTCTTATCGAACTGATCTTGTTGTTTGTTTTTGATATCCTTCTTAAATTCATTAGGCTTGTAATTTTTTTCCGGCTTCTTCGATAAGAAGAAAGAGTTTTGCTTCTTTTCCATTTTTTATGTACAATTCACACCTAAAATGAAATGAAGAAGCGTGTTTGATAATGTTACTTTATAGCAAAAAAAAAATAAAGCATGCACCTTAGCAATTATTGATAAACATTTAATTGTAAATGAAAAAATAATAGAGTATATATATTTGCGAAACACGCTTATTCATTTCAGAGATCTTTATTTATAGATAATTATCTTGCATTTACATTGCCTCTTCATACCATTTTTATACAGTCATATTAATACAGTATCAGTGTAAAATATTAGGTAACGCTTGACATAGAAATTTCAAAAATTATGGGAAAACAAAATAATGAGTACTATTGAATATCTAAAAATTTTTGAAATACAGAATGATGACTTAAACGCTTGAAAAATTTAGAAATAAATAATTTGGATTTATCTTTATTACTTTAATTGTACCTAATTATTTGTATATGCTGATTGTGCTAACTGTATCTACTTTCGAAGAACTACTAGTGGACTTGATTTTATTTAATTAAATCTTTTATTTTTTCATGGTTTTCAAGGTGTTGGCATCTGTTTTAGAATATATAATGGCCCATGGACCTTACTTAGTTCACTTATATGCAGTCTATCAGAAAGTATAACACCATATTATGAATACAAAGTTACAGAAAAATCTGTCAGTTAAGGTATATATGGCAATTACCATTTGTGAATACATTGCTATGATATATAAGTTAAACTCTGATGAAGAATTTTTTTACACACATTGTAACTATGCTATAAAGCTGACTGTGAAATAAAGAATTCCAATATCTGAAGTTACATAGGCTAGTTCTTAAAAGACGTGGTTAATAAGATATATTTACTGCATATGGCCTCACAATGATCAAATTACAGTTGATTCATGGAATGATAATTCGACATCTGTCTATTTACGCTGTCGAAATTTTTCGTTTGTGTTTATTACGTTTATTTATTCCGTCGTAATTTCCATAAATAAATTAGGTAAGTACCTACTTGTAAAGTCGTAATCCTTGAATAACATGTATCACAAAAGGTGATTAATGCAAGGAGAAATGATCTGAAGGGTCATCAGATTTCACAACAAATCGACATAATTACGGTTTTATATTACAATAAATGTACATAATAGCGGATAGGCATGCAATTAGAGAGAAATTGATGAACTTACCAAGATAAGCCACCCACTGGGTAGGCTTTGAATTATCGGCGGAATCTTGATAGCTTAGTTGCACTTGGCCCGTAAAAAGTAAACCACGATTGCTGATTTTATTTTACGGTTTTTTGCGTGAAAAACTTTACCGACCATGCCCTAATGTGATTTTATGAAATAATTTTACCAGGAAACACGATGTACATTTCCTAAAATGTCACAAAAGGGCAGAAGAAGAGGAAACGACGAATTCGCGAGCTACTAATGCGCCATCTACTTTCATGTCAAATGAAGTTTGCTTACAAATTATAAATCAATGAAACGGAACATGCGCAATGGGTTTATTTGAATGTCATTAAATAATACAAATACCTATTCTATTATAAAAACTGCTTATAAATACTACGTTAATGTTCCAGTATTATTATTATTTTTTGTATTTTTAACACAATAAAATACTGCAAATGACTGTAAAGGAACGTATCGTACCTACCATGTCACCGACATCTACATTGAAGTTACACAAACTACTAAGGTATTTTATTCACCTATATCCACAAACTACAGTCAAATGAGGGAAATGAACCCACGACCCTTTACAACCAATGTTAATTTTCGACGACATCTTATTTATAAGAATTGCATTAAAATAGTGTTTTGCTCCTTAGGGTATGTTAAGACGATAAGCGCTCAACGCAATTAGAACGCGTGCTAAGTCTATGTATAATGGACTTAGTTGCACATCACTGTGTGCGCTAATAAATAAACTAGGCGATGCAGTCGCTACGCATAAAGCTACGCTAAACTCCGGTCGCGGAGCACGAAGAAATTCGTACGATGACCCTTATACCTACCGACAGTGGTGACAAACATTTTTACCCAGGACGTATCTGAAACGGGCATCACGACGGAACGGAAACGGGTATATGCGTTTGGGGTGAGAGATGTGTGTATGTGCGTTTGTGCAAACCAACATGTATATATATATATCTCTCTCATGTATGTATATATAATCACTGGTCCAATTTTAATGCAGTTTTTAGTGATGGATGTGGCGTAATTGGTGCGTGTTCTTAGATAGCTGTTACTATAATGACTAGTGCTACAGCGCATTGATTTGTGCATAAACTACTAGCCCGAGTGTATATCATTTTGTATAAAATACCTATATATCTTCTTTTTTTGTAACTCTTGTTTTTATTCAGTTTAAATTTTTCTTTATCCCATGTATAAAAAGTTTAAAAGAAAACTAAATTAAAAAATTATCAAAACCCACCGCGACGGATATTTGAAATCCAGGATTTAGTTATTTATGTGACGACAGATAAATAAATCCGTCGGGGGCTGCATTCATATTATAACTTTACATTTAGAAATTAGAAATAAATTATTTAAAAGAAAACGGATGTGTTATTTTAAATTTCTGAAAGGCTAGCACGTGGATAAATCCTTTCATAATTTTATAGAATGCAAATAAATGTTTAAGGGTTAGTCGCTTAGTTTTACTGGGCGTTATTGTTGAAAGCGGCCACTTTTGGCGAAAGCACTCACTACAGCTAGACAGGTAGCCCTAAAACATTTATTTGCATTCTATAAAATTATAAGGAGTTTATCTAAGTGCTGGCCTTTCCAAAATTTTAAATAACATATCCGTTGTCTTTTAAATAATTTATTTCTAATAGGGGCAGCACTGGACCTACCTATTGGGCTTCAAGAAAGATATTTAATGGTGCAAAAAATACTAAGTATGTTATTAAAGTAATATTAAATAAATATAAATATAAAATATAGAATAAATAACGGTAATTTTAAAATAGTCAAGCAAGCCGTGTCAAGGTCGTGACTCAGAGCCAACCAACGACATGCAAACAAGAACAAACCTTACAGGAGCAGGTAAAAGGTTTACAATCCCTCACTGCCGCGGTCATTGGCTCTGTGCGAGCGTGACGCATGATATTTGTACGAAAGTGACAGAGACAGGTAATAACAGGTTAATGTACGAATTTCTTCCTGTATCGCGACCGGACTTTAGCACCATATATTGGAGCGGAGCGTAATACCTAAAAAAGAAAAAAAAAATTCGATGGGAATTTTTGCGAATTTCAAAATTCGGGCTCTGTCACAATCTGGTCCTAAACCTGTTGATTCGATTGCACACAAAAAAATATTAAAATCGGTTAAGAACTCTGGAAGTTATGGCGTAACAGACATTGCACCATTGAAGCTGTTCCATGGGAGCTTCGCTCACTTCGTTCGCTCCGCTCCAATAATAGGTTTCATATTTTAAAGGCAAATTTTATATGAAATATCTGCCCTCGCTTCCCTGTTGCTGTGCCTACTAGGTACTTGTTCAATAATGTAATTGTTCAGTGCCATAAGTATTTTGAGAATCGTATTTAGATGCCTATTTACATCAGATGTAATGCAATTGTCAGTAAATAAGTAAATATACGAGTGCATGTCAGAAGTGAACACGCGTTGTCACTCGCTGCCCCAGTTTAGCGTTGCTGAAAAATCCACTATCAATCATCCGTAGTTAATAATAAAACCAATATCAATTCTCACGATGGTGTCGATACTGATTTACGTTATAATACTATCAATAGACAATATTTTTCTGGCAACACTACCCCGATTCAGTTTGAGCTCTACATTGTGTCAAAGATGGATGCTGTAACAGTTTAGAAGTCATTTTTTGTTGACATTAGAAACCATGCACATGAAAAGGCGCATATTGGATCAGCTCAAATTTGTCACTCAAACTGACTAAAAGGGTACTTTTGATGCACCTAAAATATATTTTTCCTATATTCGCACTGTTGTGGTTAGCTCAATTATTGGAAGACCAAATTTTATAATTTATAACATGTTTCTTTAGGCACTACAATGACAACGCTGAAGTATTTAAAACGCTAAAATTATTTTGTATACAGGTTCCACTCATCTCAATTCTTTCTTCTTTTTTGGTGATGAAATGAGGGTGAAAAGCGTTCACTGCGAACTAACTGTATTTGCAAATAGTAATGATCATGAATTGTTCCGCCCAACGATGAATTTGCCCAACGACGAAACTATATCTATAAAAATCGATGTTGAATGCTTAAATATTCGGACGATTTCTGAACAAAAGACTTCGCTTTCTAAACCTAAAATAGGCGCAAGGAGCGCTCAAGTGTACGGTAATATCTAAAAGCACGACAACCCACGTTGATATCTTCGATTCATAGCAGAGCATGGAATACGCGTTTTGTAAAACTTTATAAAAACGCCTGTAAGCATGTGCACGCCTTAAATAAAATTTATTTAGCTTTTGGCGTTTGGCTAACGCGCGTTAAACGCTCGTCATCTGAATAAAGCCTTATACATTACTAACTAGCTACTGACTGCAATTTAAAAAACAATTTGCGCTAATTTGTATCTGGCAATATTTTGTTGGAATAGTTTAGTCAACTTTAGTCGAAAGAACACAATTATTAATGTCACAGACTTCGATCAAACGGACAACCGCGCACTTCAACTTAATCTACGACCGTTCGATTATGAACCCTATTTACTCGATCTAAGGTTGAAAATCGCTATATGAATTTTGACATTGTATACTAATTTATCCTTCTGAAAATTTCCTTCTTTCGAACTGAGAAATATAAAAATGTAACCGAGACAAATTCGTGAAGCATTCAGGGAATAAACCTTTGTTCTGTGAAAAGGATTTGTAATATGTCAAATATCCTACGTTAAGAATGACTGGATCTTTAAAAACCATCCTTACTAGCTATTTTTGCGCCTGTTTCATTAACATCTACAAGCGTCCCTCGTACCTACTCTACCTACACTTTGTAAGCTCGATATAAGTGAAGTTATAGTTGCAATCACAATTAAGTCTGTAGACTGAACGATCGATCAGAGTAGTAGCGATGGCTGCTCCTCTGACTCAGTGGCTATTGATGCCGGAGTTCCTTAGGGGTCTGTTCTTTCTGCAAAGCTTTTCCTGCTGCACAACAATGACCTGTTAATACCTGGAAATGTTGGGTATGCAGACGACAATACTGTTGTAGAGAGATACCTGTCCACAGGGCCCGATCTAAGGGGGGGCAAGCCGGGCATTTGCCCAGAGCGGCAAAAATGCAGGGCGGCAAAATTGACTTATTCCTATCTTCCAAATTAGCCATTTACCACCCAAGTTTGAGAATTTTATGCGCCACCTTCCAACCTACTTCAGGTTGGATAGTGGAAATATTTAAGTATTTTACTTAACTGAATTATTTTAGTTCGAAAGAAAGAGTAGGGATCCGCAAAAAGTACCGAAACCTGAGTAGTATTGCTGGAATAAACACAACCTCTTTTGTGTTTTGATAGATTTTATTTACAAAAAGTATTGTATTATTTCGTCATTTGTCTGTCTAAAATTTACATTCTAATAAACAGAGTTCAATATAAACAATCTACTTAAATCCAGGTATTTTCTACAGGTTATGGACCTACAACCTCTTTTCTACAAGTATCGACGACCTCCGTGATCGAGTAGTGTGTACACCGGTTTTCATGGGTACGCCACTCCGAGGCCCCGGGTTTGATTCCCGGCCGAGTCGATGAAGAAAAAGTTCATTAGTTTTCTATGTTGTCTTGGGTCTGCGTGTTTGTGATACCGTTTGAGGGTTTGCCTATATGAAAAGACTTTGTGAAATAAACATTGTTGTATAATTAACGAATTACTTACAAGCATTGACAAGATATAATAGAAAGAAAAGGTTTTTGTTGACGTTCAAATCCGTCTTGGTTTTTCTTCGTTGACAGCGTTGTGCCAGTACTCACACTCCTCTTCACGGCTCTGTAATGAAGATTAGGTCAATCCTAACTTGCTTATCAAGTTTAGCAGTCGTGGGCCAAGCAAGGCCTTAGTGAGAAGATCTGCTTCCATTTCTTCGGTTTGCAGGTACTCCACTTTTATTGTTCCTTCTTGGATGCACGCCCTGATGAAGTGTATCTTCAGATCCTTATGTTTTGATTTAGAAGTGACCATTGCATTTTGGCTTAATTTGATAGCTGCTTGATTATCATTTAAAACAGTTTTGTGCTCGAATTTTACACCTAAATTCTCGAAGAGGCCTTTTAGATGGATTGCTTCTTTTGCAGCTTCCGTCAATGCGACGTACTCTGCCTCCACAATCGATAAGGCAACGCTTCTCTGTTTCTTAGACATCCAGCTAATGGGCGCTCCCGCATACTTGAAAACATAACCCGAAAAAGATCTCCGGTCTACTTTACATGAGCCCCAATCTGCATCAGCCATGCCATATAAATCTTGACCACTCTTTCTAAAAGTAAGGCCAACGCTCTTCGTTCCTTTTAGGTACCTGAGTACACGTTTTGCGGACTTAAAGTGCTCTTCTCCGTAGTAATCATTAAACTGGGAGAGATAGCTGATGGCATACATGATGTCCGGTCGAGTTGCAACAGCAATATACATGAGTGTACCGATTAGATTTTTGTATGGCAGATCATTTCTTGCTATCTTATCATTCTTCTCCAATTTAAGACCTGGCTCTATGGGTGTTGATACAGGCTTACAGTTTTCCATGTTGAACTTTTTGAGAGTGTCTTCTATGAATCTCTCTTGGTTCAGCCTGATTCCACCATTTTCATAGGTGATATCTATGCCAATGAGCCTCTTTGGTACATGCAGGTCTTTCAATTCAAATTTGGTATTAAGGAGATCTATAATTTCCTGTAACATTCTTGGACATGAGTAGGCAATCAATAAATCATCGACATATATAGCAATTATAATTTTTGCTCCTCTTTTCTCCAGTAGGTATATACATGGGTCAAATTCTGAAGCTTTGAAGGCAACGTTCTTTAGTTCAGTATCGAGTTTCTTATACCATTGCCTCCCTGCCTGCTTAAGTCCATACAGAGCTTTGATAAGATGGCATACTTTACCATTTCTATTATTTTTTATACCTTTCAACATATTTACAGTTTTATTATACATCGTCAGATCCTCATTCGTACTCTCATCGATCATAATTTCTGTTAAATATTCTTCTAAATATTCAGGACACTTCATAACTATTTTTTCTTCCAACTCACCATTTAGGTATGCTGTGGTCACGTCCATTTGGTTCAGTTTTAATCCTTGTTCCACGGCTAGACCAATGACAGATCTTATTGAACTTAGTCTGGTGACGGGGGCGTAAGTTTCATTATAATCCACGCCCGGTTTTTGCGTGAATCCTCGAGCTACGAGCCTGGCTTTTCTGGTAATACTATTGTCTGGTCCTGTTTTATTTCTAATTACCATTTTATAGTCTACTTCTTTCATGTCTTTCGTTTTATTTACAATTTTCCAGGTGCCATTTTTGACATGTGCTCTTATTTCAGATTTAATCGCATCGTGCCAGTATTCAACGTTCTCATCTTCATTTGAAAGGTAAGACATCTCTGAAAATAAATGACTTTCTTCGGCTTCATCAAGAACATAGTCTTTTGTCCATGCTGGTGGGTGCCTGTCTCTTTTAGGCCTCCCACTTTCCGATATTTCCACAGGTTCTGAATTTGAAGTACTGTCATAAGATTCTACTTCTTCTTGAAATTGTGTTAAGTATGAGTATACAATACAGTTGTCCAAAGCTGTAAATAGTATTAAGAAAGATATACTGCTAGGCAACCGTTATTGTTATTGTCAAATATATTATTATTGAAAACGATCTACGCTGTACATTATTTCTTAAACTTTAATATGGTAGCAGAGTAAATAGAAAAATAAAATGACTTCAAAAATTGAAGCATTGTCTAAAGACAATTACGACACTTGGTGTCTGCAAGCCAAAGCACTACTTATCAAAAATAAGGTATGGAAATATGTAGAAAATCCTATTGACAGTTCGAAAGAAGAACAAAAAGAATTAGATCTCATAGCACAATCGGAGCTTATCTTACTGATCTCACCTTCCGAAATAAAACAAATTAAAAATTGTGAGTCTGCGCATGATATCTGGCTAAAACTTAAAGATATTTATGCAAGTAAAGGTCCGGCCCGTAAAGCTAATCTTTTAAAACAATTGATATTGACAAAATTACAAAATGATGAAAGTAATCCGAGAACATTTAAATAAATTCATGGATACTGTAGACAAGCTTGAAGGAATGGATATAAAAATTCATGAAGACCTTCTCTCCATCATGATGCTTTATAGTCTCTCGTCAGACTTTGAAAATTTTAGGATGGCTATCGAATCACGAGATACCCTACCAAAGCCAGATGTTTTAAAGATAAAAATCTTAGAAGAATATGAAGCTCGTCTACATGATCGATGTACCAATAATGAGACTGCCAGTACCAGCAATACTCAAGAAGAAGCTTTTTACGTATTTTGTAAAATATGCAAAAAGAAGGGACATGAGACTAAAAATTGCAGAAAGAAGGGACAATTCAAAAAGCCTCATTACAGAAACAACAAAACTGTACAGAGCAATACTTACAAAAATAATTTTGCCCTATGCATGTCAATGTCTGTCAATTCCCGAGAAGAAAACTGGATTTTAGACAGTGGATGTACAGCACACATGTCTCATAATCAAGAATACTTTCACGATGTTGAAAAGATAACAAAAACTCTAGGTTTAGCCTCGAAAGAACATTCTGCTAATATTTTAGGCAGAGGCACAATAAACGTTCATACAAAAGAAAACAACGAACTAACTCTCAAGAACGTTCTTTATGTTCCAAGTTTATGTACTAACCTTTTATCGATTAATAAGATTACAGAGAGTGGATGTACTGTTTTATTTACAAATAAAAAGGCAACAGTGAGACATCCAGTAGGTGGCGTCATGTTGAAAGCAAATAAACTAGAAGATGGTTTATATTATGTCAACAATTTTGCTAGTTACAATAATACAAGCGAAAAATGTAACACCACAAAATCACAAAGTAAAATTAAGGAATGGCACGAAAAATTGGGACATATCAACGAAAGTGATTTAAAACTGGCAATCAAAGATAAAAAGCTTATTGGTTTAGACTTTAATTATAATGAACAGCTTGAACAATGCGAAGTTTGCATAGAAGCGAAAATGAAAAGAATGCCAATCGAATATAGAATTAGAAATCGTACATAGCGATATTTGTGGACCAATGAAGGTAGAAACAGTTCAAAGCAACAAATATTTTATAACCTTCATTGACGATCATACTAGGTACAGTTGTGTGTATTTGATCAAAAATAACAGCCAAGCATTGCACAAATTCAAAGAATACAAGGCAGAAATGGAAAACTTTACAGGAAACAAAATAAAATGCATCCAGTCTGATAATGGCACAGAATACTGTAACCAGGAATTCGAGAATTACTTAAAGCAAAACGGCATCAGAAGAAGATTGACTGCTCCTTACACACCGCACCAAAACGGGATAGCCGAACGCAAAAACAGGACTTTGTTGGAAAAGGCAAGATGTTTAATGTTACAATCCTGCGCACCAGCAAGTCTGTGGGGAGAAGCAATCCATACAGCTAATTACCTGTCCAACAGAAGTATCAACAAGTCTATTGGAAATGCAACACCTTTTGAGAAGTGGGTTGGAAGAAAACCACATGCGAAGCATTTTCAGGTTTTTGGAAGCAAAACTTTTATCCTTTTAAAAGATAAGCAAAACAGAAATAAATTCGCCTCCAAAGCAATTCCAGGCATGTTTGCAGGATATTCTGATGTTTCAAAAGCTTATAGAATTTGGGTTCCATCTAAACATAAAATAATGATTTCAAAAGACGTGAAGATCATTAATAGAATGTTTTACAACAAATCCTGTACTGCACCTTCCAATATTCTTAAAGAAGAAGATAATAAAGATACTAAGAAATGTTATGTTGATATCGATTTTAAAAATAATAATGAAGTAATGTCTTCTGAAGTGGGTGCTCCAAGAATCCTTAACTCAGAACATGAAGAGATAGATAATGACGAAGATGAATCTGAAGAAGAAAATGATGAATCATTACAAAGCTCTTCCCGTACAGAGAATCAAATAATAGTAAATAATGAAAATACTGGAAGAACTCTCAGAGACAGATCCAAAAATGTACCACCTCGATGGTTTGAAGATTATGTTATGACCGCAGTAAACGAAATATCTGATCAACCAAAAGAACCACATACGTACAAGGAAGCCATGCAAAGTCAAGATAAAGATAAATGGCTTGATGCTATGCTTTCTGAGATTACATCACTCTACGAAAATAATACTTGGGAATTAGTTCATTTACCCAAAGGAAGAAGAGCTTTACCTTGCAAGTGGGTCTACAAAGTTAAAATGAATCCCGATGGAACCGTAGAGAGATATAAAGCCAGACTTGTTGTCAAAGGTTTCTCTCAAGAAGCTGGAATAGACTACGACAAAACATTTAGTCCAGTTGTGAGACTAGCCACAGTCCGAGCATTACTTGGTGTGGCCGCTGATGAGAACCTTAAACTGCAACAATTTGACGTAACAACTGCCTTTTTAAATGGTGAAGTTGATGAGGAAATATACGTCAAACAACCTGAAGGCTACAGTGATGGTTCAGATAAAGTATGTTTACTGAAACGCAGCCTATACGGCCTTAAGCAAGCACCCAGGTGCTGGAACAGCTGCATTTCTAATTTTTTGATCAATGCCAAGTTCGAACAAAGCGAAGCTGATCCTTGTTTATACATAAGGAAGAAAGGTAACTCTAAAGTCCTTATAGCACTTTATGTTGATGACGGATTGGTTGCGTCTACTAGTGATCAAGCTGGAAAAGAATTCCTAGAAGAATTGAAAACTAGATTCAAAATAACGACAAAACCAGCGTCATACTTTCTTGGCCTTGAAATAAATAAAAGAAAAGATGGTTCCATAACTTTAAATCAAAAAGCTTACACGTCGAAACTACTAGAAAAGTTTGGGATGATACACTGTAAACCGGTTGCTACACCTGCTATAAAAACAAAAGATGAAGGGGAAGAAAAAGATAATACGAAGTTCCCATACAGACAAGCAGTAGGAGCATTAGCCTATCTGATGGTAGCAACAAGACCTGATATAGCTTACACAGTTAGTGTAGCATCACGAACACTTGAAAGTCCATCAGCGTCAGATGTTCTCAAGGTGAAACGCATATTGCGATACCTAAAAGGTACCAAAGATCATGGACTAGTATTTAAGAAGAGTTCATCAACACTAGAATGTTACAGTGACGCCGATCACGGTGGTGCTTCTACAGGACATTCGACTACAGGGATGGTGTGCATATACTCCGGTCCTATTCTATGGAAGAGTCAGAAACAACCAACTATAGCATTATCTTCCACAGAAGCAGAATTGGTAGCTGCTAGCGAAACGTCAAAAGAAATAATATGGTTAAAGAAATTGTTGAGGCAGCTTACTAATAAGAACTTCCTACCAGTACTATATGTTGATAGCGAGAGTGCTGTTAAATTGGCCTACAATTCACCACATGAATTCCACAGTCGCACTAAACATATAAAGCTCCGACACTTCTACATAAGGCAATGTATAGCCGAAAAAGAACTTATAGTCGAACAGATAGATGGCGAAGAACAAATAGCAGACATGCTAACCAAGCCACTTTATAAGCCTCGAATACAAATGTTGTCTAAACGACTAGGGCTATTCGACTTAAAGTAGAGGGGGTGTTAAGTATGAGTATACAATACAGTTGTCCAAAGCTGTAAATAGTATTAAGAAAGATATACTGCTAGGCAACCGTTATTGTTATTGTCAAATATATTATTATTGAAAACGATCTACGCTGTACATTATTTCTAAAACTTTAATAGTTATTATTTTCAGAAAATTCAACTTCTATTTCTTGTAATCTTTTGTTTTTGTTATGTCTAATCTTATTTTCCATTTCAGGTACTTTGTGTTGCTGTTCCCCTTCATTTACGAGATTAACATAACATTCTCTGATTTCTTCGTAGTACATTTTGTCTATTACCTTTACATCTCTACTAGTCACTACGTTGTCATCTTTAGGTATATATATTCTGTAGGCCTTCGAAATCATTGAGTAACCCACAAATAGTCCTTCTTTTGTAACCTTTGAAAGCTTCCCTTTCCCGTTGCTATTGCTTCTGCCCACAACTTCTTAGGAGCATTGGCTTCGATTAACAGGCATCTGGCCTTTTCTAATAAGGTTCTGTTCTTTCTTTCGCTGATACCGTTCTGCTGGGGCGTGTATGTTGTGGTCAACCTTCTTTGGATGCCATTTACTTTAGAAAGGCGTCAAACTCTTTGTTTCGATATTCTGTACCATTGTCTGTTTGCAAATGTATAATCCTTTTGTTGTGGAATGTTTCAACTTCATTTTTATATTCTTTGAATGCATTTAATACTTCACTTTTCCTTTTAATGAAGTATACGGCACAATAATGGGTAAAGTCATCAATAAATGTGACAAAATATTTATTTCCCGCTAGCGTTTCGCACTCCAAGGGACCACAAACGTCGCTATAGATTATTCCCAGAACACTGGTCGTATACAGATTATGCCTTGTAAACGGTAATCTCGTTAGTTTGCCTTTGATGCAGGTTTCACACGTATCTAATTTTTCATTTTTGTATCCATAACCATACATGATACAAACATTTTATTTAGGTCTCTTTCATTTAAGTGGCCAAGCTTTCTATGCCATTCCATGTTAGTGTCTTCGTTTTGTGTGAAGTGTGAAGCCTCCTTTACAAAATTTATAAAATAGATCCCATTTCTTCTCTCTGCTGTTAATGTTCTGTCGCCATTTTTCTTTATGACGTAGGCTTTGTCATTTTCAAACACGACTTTATGACCTCTGTCTGTTATCTTTCCTACAGATAATAGGTTGACTGATATATCAGGAACAAAGAGAGTGTCGGTCAAATTGCAAATTTCATTCTTCGTATTCACGGTCACCTTCCCTTTTCCTTTAATATCTGCTGAGTATTTATTTGACGCTAACTTTAAGCTGCCGTTTTCAGCTGTCATAGTCGTAAACATGGATTTGTCACCGCACATATGTGATGAACATCCACTGTCGAGACACCAAATGTTTTTATCTGTATCCAAATCTGCTGTATTCAAGCACATATACGTATTCGGCAGTTTTTCTTCACTGTTTTCGTTACGGTTTTTGTTTTTTAGCCCAACAGGCCTCTGTGGCGTGACCTTTCTTTTTGCAATTTTTACAGAACATTTTATGCCTTGTCTTCTTAACGTGATAGGCTTCTGAACCTCCAGCTTGTTCGCTGCTGTTCCTGGCTTGGAATTCTTCTAAGATCTTCACTTTAAGAATTTCCGGACTTGGCAGTACATCTCTGGATTCTATAGCTATTCTAAAGTTTTCGAACGAAGAAGGTAAACTGTAGAGCAACATTATGCTTAGTAATTCTGGCGGAACTTTTATGTCCATATCAACGAGTTTGTCCACGACGTCCATGAAATCATTTATATGATCGCGTATGTCTTGGTCTATGGTCATTCGCTTTAAAACTAATTGTTTTAACAAAGTTGCTTTTCGGGCTGTGCCGGTACTTTGATAGGTAGCTTTTAATTTGTCCCATACTGACTTTGATGTTGTGCATGTCTTTATTTGTTTAAGCTCTGACGGCGATAACAGGAGTAGAATTTCAGCGTTGGCTTTCAAGTCTTCTTTGTTAAATGCCGACGTTTCTGCATCATCTGCCTTTGGTGACAATTTTTTTTCGCCACTTACGATATCCCAGTAATCGTTTTTTATTAGCACTGCTTGCGCTTGCAGACACCAAGTACCGTAATTTGATTTGGTTAATGGTTCTATATTCCGATAACTCGTTGTAGATGCCATTTTCCAGTAAAATTGTAACTACGCTCTGCTACCAATTTGTGAGGATTTGCCTATATGAAAAGACTTTGTGAAATAAACATTGTTGTATAATTACTTACAAGCATTGACAAGATATAATAGAAAGAAAAGGTTTTTGTTGACGTTCAAATCCTTCTTGGTTTTTCTTCGTTGACAGCGTTGTGCCAGTACTCACATACCGTCATTACTTCTGATTTTCCATAACACAAGTGCTTTAGCTACTTACATTGGAATCAAAGTAATGTATGTGATGTTGTCCAATATTTATTATATATTTATTTATTTATCGATACTAAGTATATTTGGATACGATACATTGTTCTGATATTTTTGAGGCATAGATACTTTTATAAGTACCTACTCGATTTTTTTAACAAAATTTAAGTCACATCATTAGATTTGGGTCGTAGCGGATTACCCTTCTATAGACAATGGTTTATGTTTCGAGCGTGTGTTGCCAGTTTCTCGTGATTGGTACCTATTTAGTAGATTTATTTTGATCAATTAATTAAGAAATGATTTAATACAGTTTAATCCTAAATTTACTTTTTTACTGTTGCTCTTGCTTTTGCTAATATAGCACAAGGGAAAAAAGGCCCATACGCAGCAGTGAATCGCAATAGGTCGATGATGATGATAAAGTTGTAAGGTACATAACTATGTCGATAAAAAAATATATCACTCCATCCATTCAATAGTTCCTGTGAAATTTTTCAAAAGACATAAATCGTATACCTACTTATAGTAACATGAAACACTTATCAACATTCGTATAGGTTACTTCTTCAGAAGGCCCAAAATACTGACGTGAATATTGAAGTAATCCTAACAGAATTACGTATTTTATGTAGGTACTTGTATACTTAGCATCCCCCTACAAAACTAGCTCATGACTTATATGGTTTTCTGTATGTAAAGGGCGGCGAAAATGATCTTTGCCCTGAGCGGCAAAATAGCTAGATCGGGCCCTGCCTGTCCAGCGCAAAAGCCAGCGGTGACGACGCGATGCTCATGAGAGAGGCCATGTTTGAGCGAATGAACCAGAGGTTAAGCAACGTGTCCCAGTGGGGCGACAGTAACCTCGTTAATTTCAGCGCCTCCAAAACACAAGCGTGTCTTTTCACGACAAAGAGGAGTTCCTTACTCTCCGAGGTAAAACTGTACCTGTGACAGACAGCCTCGAGCTTATTGGCATGGAATTGTCTTCAGACCTCAACCTAGGCGCCAACATCAAGTCCAAAGCTCAAATTGCAGCTAAAAAGCAAAATACCAACTTGCTGCACTGGACACGATTCAGCGCAGAGCTGAGAGACTCATCGGTGACTGCAAATTGGTGAAGAGCAAGCTTCACATCCTAACTCATCGCCGCAAAATTGCCTGTCTGTCGATCTTCTCCAGACTGTACTTTGGAGAGTGTACTCAAAAGCTGCATTTGCTCATAGCGCCATCTCCTTTTTCCCATCGGACTTCCAGACGCACTGCAGGCTACCACCCTTTCTTGGTTGCTATTCCTACCTGTCGCACCAAGCGCTTTTCAACATCCTTCATAATGGGCACAGAAAAGGAATGGAACTCCCTCCCTGCGTCTGTATTTCCGAGTAATTATAACCAGTCTGTTTTTAAAGCCAGGGTGAAGAGGCACCTTCTGGGTTAGCTCGTTCCATCGTGGATTCTGTCTTTGCCCCCTGGCTTGATAGGGATCAAGAGTGAACCCATTCTAAATAAAAAAAAAACTTACTTAAAATACTTGTTTACTTTGAATCATTATTTCAACGAAATAATGATTCAAATTCAAATTCAAATATTTTATTTCGGTAACTTAGTCTATTACAAATATTAGACGTAGGAACTCCCCTTTAGGCAAAACATCGCCTGTGGTAGGAAGAACCGCTCTTTTAACAATCAGTTACATAGCCAACTAAATTTCAACTGTTAAACTCTAAACAAGCAAGTAATATAATGCTTTAATTCAGTATATTTATCTTTTCTTACTGCTAATATGAGTCAGTGTGTGTTGTGTTGTGTGTATGTAAGTGCGAGTGTGCGTGTGTGTGTGCATGTGTGTCTGACTGTGAGAAAGTGCGTGTGCGTGTGTTGTATTGTTCTTGTGTTATGCATATAATACGTATTTTTAGATACTAACATTAATTTAAGTGTATACCTATACGAAATAAATAATGATATGTTAGTTTTTAAGGAATAATTCTGTCTCTGTGTAACTTAATGATTTTAACCATTCCAAGACCGTTTTCTTACATTTGTGCTTATTAAGGGGGTAAATGTTAAGGTACTTATTTATTTTATTATAGATTGATGCAGACTGCGTAGAGTACTGCCGTCTTGCATGATATCATAACACTATTATTGTAATAACAGAATAATTTTGTTTTTTTTTATTTTGTGGATTATGCATGGTGACAACGTATTACATTGTAAATGGTTTTACTTCTGTTAAAGCTGACGAGTTTCTTGCGCCCATTCTTCTTGTCAGTGAAAAGACGTCCTGAATGGGTGGTAGGTAAAAATGTTTGTCGATTCAAAACAATTTATTTTAAGTGCATTTGAATAAAGTTATTTTCATTTCATTTCATCTCATTTTATTTCATGTCGTTAGGAAAGACAAACTGCAACTGGGATCACCAGGATCATTTTATGATGACCAGTCCTTGGAAAAATTGGTTATCATCCGCACTGCCGCACTGTATGTAATTAGCCGGAAATCAGCGCCTCAAAGAGGAAGTTACAGAAAAAATAATAACATATCTCGTATTGAACAAGATATATTTGGCATTAGGCAATTATGATGAGACATCGAGTACGTACCGGTATTAGGGTACGTGCTCGATGTGATGAGATAATGATCTTGTTAAGACGGTGTTTTTACATTTGACTGTTGCCATATCGACATTACTACTTATCATGACAACTCCTTTGAAAGAATAGAGGGTGATTCCTCACAAGTTTAGTTAGGACCCCAGTTATTTTAAGCACCGGGCTCTTGGTTATCTAGCTCGGCTTCTGTGTGTGGATATGTCTTTTTGTCGAAGACTGGTTTAGTACTCCGTGGTTTCAATTGATAATTTAATTACTTATTACTTATCAGTTTAGTAGATTCACCATTTCAAAGACTGACCGAAAGATGGTCTACAACTCGCAAGATATGTATGTATGAGTATGAGTACCTATGTTACTAAGTATTTTTTTTAATTAATGAAAACTAATGTAAATATTATCTCAATTTCGTGGCACAGACTAGGCACTAAGTTATCAGAATATGTAGATATCCTCAAGGACGGGAAATGCGAGTTTAAGAGAAAATAAAGTTGCAGGCGATTTCTAGAAAAAAAAACCTAAGAATGGATAGTATTACTTGTACTTATATACTCAAAAATTGTTAGATACTTTAAGAATAACTATGATAATGGAAAGTGCATCTGACTGAGCTATAGAGCGGCACATGTCAATGATCGCAATCGCCCCACGACGATGTCTACACATATCGAGTTACGGCAGTGGCCGCTCACGTACTGTCGGGCACATTCTGTGTTTAAATATTCTTTATTCTGATATTCTTTTCATATTGCTACAAACATTTTAATTTCCTCGTTTATTCATGTATCGGCAAACCTTTAGTGTGGCCGCACACGGGCCACACGTGACAGCCACAAACGTCGCCACCTGAAGCTTATAGCAGCTATAAAGGTAGATAAAGC
Source organism: Calamotropha paludella (assembly GCA_927399485.1). Lineage (NCBI taxonomy): Eukaryota > Metazoa > Arthropoda > Insecta > Lepidoptera > Crambidae > Calamotropha > Calamotropha paludella. The sequence continues at coordinate 6,324,953 of OV656822.1, forward strand.
GCCCGACAGATATTTGTGGTCAGTAGTAACCACTTGCGGTCGGTGACCGCTACTTTTCTTTCACCCATTACTTGCAGTATCATAATGGACTCCGACGAAGAAACTTTCATTGCGCTGCCACTGATAAATCCATATTTATTTCAATCAACGCTAGATTCGTGAGTCTGCGTTTTGTGTCGGCGTTAGTGGCCGGTGCCGGCCACAAGAACCAAGCACCAACTATGTGTGTAGCATGTGGCGACCACTGGCGTGTAGGGCCAATTGGTATAAAATGTATGAAACGACAGGAAATAAGTCGACGATGGTGACGTTTTATGGTTGTGGACTGTGGTCGGTGGCCCGTGTGCTGCCAGCTTTGAAGACACGTATTACAGAACTAATGAATTTGCCTTAGGCTAATGGTGCAGAATCTTAAAATAACTTAGTCTCTGAATCCAGTTATCAATCCAGGCCCTTACAATTGTGTCCACACATTTACACGCGTCCTTCGACATTTTTCATCGCTCCATCCCTTTCTGTTACACAAAAGCAGCGTAATTTAGAGCGAGTGAAATCTCGAAGGCAGCACGGCTCACTGGTGCTTTACGGCTCAGCACACCTTTCTTGCTCTCTAGAGCATGAGGTTTTTATGTAACAGAAAGGGATAGAACGACAGGTGTCGATACGGGAATTCAATAAGTGTCATTTTTATCTGTGTACAAAATACGCATAGGGCTTTAGCAAAATGTTATAACGCTAAGCCGCGATGCTACACTATAACACTACACTGATTCTGACTACACACACAGCTGTAGCTCCTTCTTTACATTCGCGAACAAATGTAAAAAAGAAAAACAATGTTACATCATACTAGGTATGAAGGGAATCAGATTTCGGATACCTTGCAATAATTATTTAATTTCAAGCTAAGCAAACTTGTACAACGACTCGGAAACAAATGCTTATGTTTATCACACAAACATATGCCCCTACCGGGATTAGAACCCTTACTTTTGGTCTGAAGATAGAACTGCTACTGTTGCATAAGAGGAAGGTATATAGAAAAGAAGATAAACTAAAGAAAACGACAACTATGTCTAATAAAAACATTAAAGCTTAGTTAATTATGAACATAATTGTGGGCGGAAAGTTGTGTGTTAAATGTGTTTAATTAATTATTATCACAAGTCGAAGTTCGCCGTCCGTAACCAAAATGGCATTAATATGTTAATAGGCATGACCCTATTTTGCATTTAGCAGGGATCCACCTCATATATTGGAGCACCATAAAGTGTACCAGTACGCAAAATTTGATTTTGACCATGTTTCTTTCCATTTTGACTGTCATCGAGGAAAACTGGTCAATAGGCACCTAAACCGGTGTGTAAACAAATATTCGAATAGAGATGGATATGTGTTAAATAAAAATAAAAAGTACACCAATATTTAAAATGTAAATTCTTTGTTCCCGCTGAATTCCTTATAATCTCTCACCAAAACGAAAACGGATTCCAGTTGATTGGTGTAGGAAAGGAATATATTTCAAAACAAGATTTTATACAGGCCTTTATTTTCTGTCTCAAGTATCCTTATTGTTGAAATGAAAAAAATAAATGTTCACTTTTATTTAATAACTAGAGGCAAAGCTGGTTTTTTAAATTGTTGATTATAAATATATTTTTTCGTGAAATTTAATATTTACTATTTAGTACTTTCATATTTATTACTAGCGGCCCGTCCCGGCTTCGCACAGGTGGACAAAATTCTTTAAATTGTTTTGTAGCATTCAATATAGTCTATGACACTCAGCAATAATGTGCCTTTCTATTGGTGAAAGAATTTTTAAAATCGGTTCAGTAGATCCCGAGATTACCCCTTACAATTTAACAAATATACAAACACACAAACTTTACTTCTTTATAATATTAGTATAGATAGTAGATATATAGTTATTCTTTATTGACCCTTGAACCAAAGTACATGTCAATGGGAATCAGACAAGCTATAATTAAGGTTGGCTTCGAATTACAGTTCCATGGCCATCTTCTGGTTCTATCACTAAATTGGATCATGTCGTAATAATATTGTATTGTCATCCGATTTACATTTTCCTGCGAAATTTCAATCGGAAACAGTGAAGTCATTCAATGATGACAGTGGCGGATTTATCAGGAAGCAATTGCTTGGGGCCCCGCTTGGAGAGGGGCACCAAAATTTGTAAAGTTTTTAAAACTTAATTGAAAATGTAAAAATAATTAAAAATATTAATAATTTTTGAAATAAAATAAAAATGACATTGACATTTTCAATTCTTCGATGGGCCAAGAAAAAGTCAGTGATTTAAGCCTACTGTTTATCGAAAAAGACAAGCTTCGAGAACTTGACTTTGATGATATTATTAATCAATTTGCGACTTAAAAAATGTAGAAAGAAGTTGTAATGGAGATAGTTCAAATAATATATTGATTTTACAAAATTGATCTGTTTTTGTTATTTAAAAAGAAGAGGAAGGGGGGGGGGGGGTTTATTAAAACGAGGGCCTCAAAAATCAGTTGTTGCTTGAGGTAAATCCGGCATTGAATGATGAGTAATATGATAATAATTTTAAGCCAATGTCCCTAAAAACATAGGGTAAAGCGACCTAATAGTCGCATTGTATTACACCATGATAATGCTTCGGAGCACGCCGCGGACAAGTAAGACAGATTCACTTTTGGCTTCTCAACCTTTGTCTGACCTTTGTCAAGTATTGTCAGTCCTCGTAATGGTCGTTGGTCGGATGATGTTAGAAAACAGTAGCGCGGTTAAGATGAAGATCGAGTGAGACGAATAAACCGGAATCAGCTTAATAATAATTTAAGAGGAACTGGCAGAGTTTGTATCACATTAGCATTTAAAACTAGTTTCTCACATCATTTTTTTCCTTTCCTAGGCTCCTTCTTGTATAACAAAATTAACAAAGATATAAATATCTATCCACTTTGTAAATTTTCCACCAAAAAAAAGATGAAAGATTGGCTTGAGAATAAATGTTATGATGATATTGAAAAAATGTTGATACCTTTAAGTTAAAATTTATGTTTTAGAATTTTATGTAATATAAATGATATGTAATGTAACGGTACAACCGGTGATGTACGGTTCCGCGAGGTGGGAACCTGGTGACCAGTAATACAGGTTTACCTAGTACAGGCGCCAGTCTCCCACAATAGATTTAAGTTGAAACTGTACTTAGTTCCTAGTTGTATTTACTTTTGTGTGGAGATAATAAAGTTATATATATTATAGCTTAGGGAATAATAAAAATTGACACGAGCAAAGGCGTGTGCAGTGCTACTAGCAAATATTATGAAGAATACTGCTTCTGTATATTATTTTCCTTGCACAATACGCAATAACAAGTATCTAAGCTATAAGAGTTTAAATTATAAATACATATAATCAAATTTGTCCATTTTGAATGTAAATATTAACCCGATCTAAGGAAGTCGTGTAAAAAATTATTCTAAAAGTTTGTACCATATTTTTTCCACCTGAAAAAAGTATGTTAGAAATAATTTCGTATTGTCGTCCATACTTATCATATTTAAGCGTTTACTGCAACGAATCTCAAATCGTACACTACACTATATGAAATTAATTGTTTTGAATTACTTGTATTCAGTAGTTTTATTGATTTGTTATTTGGTTTACCTTTTATTTTATTTCTTCTTTTTGATTACATTTTATATATTTTTTTAATAAATTATATAAATTTATTTTAATTAAATTTTATTAATTTTATTTTAATTATATTATTAAAAAAAAATTTAGACAGGTTATAAATAATAAAAATTAAAATAACGTTACACTATGATTAAATATCACAATAATACTACACTAACCATCAGAATTTGAGCTACGGATATTTTCGTAAGTAGCTGAATATAGTTCAGCTTTAGGGTCAATAAGACAGTTGATCTATTCAAGTAATTAATTTACTTAATAAATATACGATGAAAACACATATAATAAAATCAAACAGATACTTTACCAAAGGTTAATCAATTAACTTAAGACTTCTCTAGTTAACTTACTGATTACAACTTATTTAAAATTAAATTGTCTAAAACAGCAAAACTTTATTGAATATAAACAAGTTCAAGTTTTTATGTTAATTGTTCTATGGTATCGCCAAATTGTTTAGCCGATCTTCTATCATAAAAAAACCGGCCAAGTGTGAGTCGGACTCACGCACCGAGGGTTCCGTAAAATATTTTTATTATATGATGTAACAAAAATTTTTCCAAATTTTACCTTTATCTGTGCTATAAGACGTTGCTTCGTACAAAATTTCAAGATTCTGAGTTCACGGGAAGTACCGTGTAGGTTTTGATTCCCTTGCGAGTCTCGAAGTTTTGCGACATAAACGGTTGTATATTTTGATTGCGTTGACTTAGAAGTTTGAGTTTTTCACAGCTCCAAGGGACAGTAAACCTGAGTATTTGATATAAATTTCAGCTTGATACGTCCACGTGTTCCTGAGAAAAAGGATCTTGACAGACGGACGGACGGACAACAAAGTGATCCTATAAGGGTTCCGGTTTTTGACGTGATAACGTCTTATAAATTGGTTGCGGCTGGGAGTCACTTATGAAAAAGTGTAACGCTCGGTAACGTTACGATGAGTCACCGAACGAGAGAGAGGCCCGCCGAATGCCTTGCGTCTCTCTCCCACTCAACTATGATCGGTCTGCCGCGCGCATTGTGCAATTTAATTATATTCATATCAATAAATATTCTACCGAGAAAAAGACGTTGTCACGTAAAATCTTCGCCCGTAAAACCGACTTTACAGGCAAAAAAAAAAAAAAAAAAAAAAAAAAAAAAAAAAAAAAAAAAAAAAAACCGACTTTTTCCTTTCGAGGAACGGAACCCTAAAAAACCTACATAATGGAACACTGTGGTATTATTAGACCGAAGAAGATCATTTCAGTGGAAAAAAAAGTAGATTTTTACAAGTTTTTATTTGCTTTCACCTGTCGCGGTGCCTGTAATCAAATCTTGCAAGTTTTTGACCCACTTCTCGGTTTCTGATTGAGCTGAAATTTTGCATGCAATTTCGCATGACAATGCAATATTATGATAACATGGAGCTGATCTGATGCCACCTTCCAGCTCCAGAGTCGAAAAGTGGCCATAGAAACTCCGCAATAAAACGACACAATCCCATAGTTTGGGCGCGTTTGATTCGTATTAACGAATACTTTGATTGTATACGGTAACTAGGGTCCGATGCTGAAGCTGGAAGGTGGCCATAGGAATACCGCACGACGACGCAAACCCATCGAGCTTTTTAACTGTTTAGGTCGTTTCATTAATAAGTTAAAATAAAAGTTTGTTTAAAAAAAAGTATTTTTAAACTTATATCTTGTTATAGAATAACTTAGTAGTGCAATGGTTCTCAAAAAGATCTATTTCGACCCCAGCGTTAACTCATACTTGTTAACCTATTTCATTTGCTTACTGCGTGATCGAGTGGTTTTCATAGTAACGCCACTCCGAGGATCCAGGTTTGATCTCCGACCAGGTCAATGTATAAAATGAACTTTACTGTTTTGGCTCAGGTCTGGGCGTTGTGATACCATCGTTGTTTCTGAATGCCATGAGTAGGTCTTTTAATAATTTTAATATTTTAATAATCAATAATGTTATTGTTGTATTTATACTGTATAAATATTTTTCTATTCTATTCTAAGACCCATGGTCCATTGGGGATTTGGACCGGGTTTTCAACCCGTTTGGCTTGAAGGTTTAAGGCACTCCCTCTCGGTCAGTCGTCGTAAAACTTCTGCGCGTGATTATACCACCGCAGTATATTGGTTTCATTAGGGTGCCCTATTATCTTCTACTAATCCGTGGCGGTCCGTAATGACTAGTATTGTGTGGACCATCGGGCGCGCAGGTCGTCAAATATTCTTATGTGATGTCGCCGCTATGTGATTCTATACTAAATTGGGTTTTCTATTCTTTGTGCACTCGATAAGGTAAGTACTGAGTATTACTAAAATATTATTATCTGTTAGTATTTTAAGGAGAGCGGACGAAATTCACAAGTATGTTTACATGTGGAGAACCACTGGATCTAGGTAAAGTACCTTTAATAATATGAAAAGCATAATAGTGACATGGTTGAAACGAACGCCTACCAAGTTACCTAGCCATCTACGAAATTTATTCGCGAACAAACCAATAAAAAAGATATATATAATCTTAAGTATTTGTGGCTGTGAATATCGTTGTTTTTATAAAACAATAAGTCTGTACACCTTGGGATTAAAGTAATGAAGGAAGGAAATCCTTTACAAAACTGTTCAATTTCTCAATTTGCAACTTAAATTCCAACACACAGAGTTCAATATGAAATGAGAAAATTTGACAGTTTCTTGTAGTTTGACGTAGCTACTTTCAATTAAAATGCCTCAATGTTACTAATCAATGAAACAATTGGTTTTTTTCTTTCTAATATTTATTATTTTTGACTTGTATGTAATAAAAGAAAGGAAAAAAACCGACCAAGTGCGAGTCGGACTCGCGCACCGAGGGTTCCGTAAAAAATATGTGATTTACAAAAAATTTAAGGTTTTCGTATTTTTTCCTTTATATGTGCTATAAAACATTGCTTTATGCCAAATTTCAAGATTCTAGGTCGACTGGAAGTACCCTTTAGGTTTTGATTCCCTTGCAAGTAGTTGCGAGTTTGAAAATATGCGGCTTAAATTGCTGTTTCTTTTGATTGCGTTGACATAGAAGTTTGGTTTTTGTTGCAGCTTAAAGGTATTATATACCTTAGTATTTGATATGAATTTCAATTTAATACCTCTACCTCCTCATGAGGAAAGAGGTAGTAAGTTTAAAATTATTCTTCTTTATTATACGGTTCTTCTCAGCTCTTCTGAGTACAAGATCTCCCGTCGTAGATATGGCGGCGTAAATTCTATTCGGCTTAAACTGCTAACATAAGATAAATAGTTTTTAAGTTGGAGTTCTTATACAGTCAGTAAATTGTGTCTCGCCACATTGTCTGTAAGCCAAAATAATACAACTTAATTTATTCTTAATATTTATATCAGTAGGTATACAAATAAACAGGTATATGCTATCATTATATCACAGAAAATTTAAAATAAGTACAAACTTTTAGTTGGTAAACGTATCATTATCAGTTATAGCTGTATACTGACATTGTATACCTAATAATAGGTTATTTGTGGAGTTTCTATTTATATTTTTTGCAAACATCTTTATGTAACCACAAGTAGGACAATAAGGAATTAAATTAATAAATAAATAAATAAATTAAAGAACATTAAGAAAGATTTGGTTATTTTAACACAAATAGGCTATAGAGGTAAAAAATGTTTCCCGGCAGATTGTAAACTCCCAGACATAATTAAAGTGATCATCTGTGGATCAAGAAGAGCTCAGTACGATCACATCTCTGTATAAATTCCTAGACATGAGAGAAGTACTATAAGCAATATATATTTTTACTATATTTCAGAGTCAAGAACTTTGACTCTGAAATATGTACCTATAGTAAAAATAGGTACAGTTTCAATATTTTAGGCACGAAATTATTCTGCCGAATTTCGATATTGCTTAGATATAATAATATCTTTAGCGAACGTATTTTTGCGTTATGTTCTGGATTCGTAGGCTATTAGAATCACTTTATAATGTCATGGGGTCTCATAAAAAAAATAAAGGAGCCCATGCTTTTTCTGTTTTTAGTTACAGCATATTGTATTTTAATAGTTAAACAAATGGAGATTTCGGCAGAAAAAATTCTCAATGTCTAATAAGGCCTAGTGCTGCTTGAATCCTTTATTCTGTTTTTTCATGTAAAAATTGCAATGCCAGCTAAAAGACTAGCTAGAGCTAGCTAGAGAAAAGTTGAAATTTGATATTCTAGTAATCTCAGCCGAGTTTGTTTGCTTTGCTTTCTCGTTAGATTTCTCTCGCTAGTTTATTACTTGGGTTGTTAGTTCAAAGATGACAGTAGCCAAGCAGTTGTCATGTCAAATGGAAAGATTTTGAAACTTGTTTATGTCTGGACATGACTTTGGCTCATACGTAACATACCTAAAAACTCAGCTTAACACGAAGGATTATCGTGAATAGTAATAATGTGTTTTAAACATATTCTTTCAAAAAGAAGGAAGTGCTGTCACTTAATTTAGCAATTAAATCTCAGGGCTTAATTACCGTAGTTTTGGAGATAAAAAAGTAAGTTTACGGACGATAATTTTACATGATAGCGTCATAAGAAAACATTGATGAAAAATTGCATACTTTTATGAATTGAATTGAATTATGATCACTGAATTATCATTATTTTGTATAATACAAAGAAGGAGTAAAATTGATTTTTTTTTCGATATATTAACATTAAGTTGTTGTAATAAATAATGGAAACCACATTCACTTTTCACTTCATGAAGTGGAAGAGAGATAGATGCGCCACAAGTCGAACGCTTAGCACGATCGTCGCTTATTCCGCGCTCTAGCTTGCACGCTCGGCTCAGGCGGAACGTACACTTTTTCGTGGGTGCAGCCGGCGTTCATCGATTTATAACACGTTATCACGTCAAAAACTGGCAATGAAGAGGATAATCCTGTGTTTGTGTCTTCTTTGTTTACTCTTAAGCGTTTCTTTCATTTATCTAGATCACAACTTAATAAATAAACTTACTAAATCAACATAAGAGACTGTCTCAAAAAAAAGGTGGATATAGATAAAAGTCCTCAGCCCCCCGCACACAGACACCATTCAACTAGTCGTCCTCGTCTTTATCATTACTAAAAAGGAGTGGGTATTAAAAGAAATAGATCTTGGTTCTATGTCACATTATAGGGTTAACTTATAATAGTTAATAATATGTCGTAAAAGTTTCGAAACGTGACCGCAAGTATCGTAAAAGACCTTGTCGGTGACAGATTGAAGGGCCGACCAACCACCCGCAACAAGTTGACAATACGAGTTTCCTTTGAAAGAGATTGGTAGTTACATGACCTACTTTCGTTATTATTATGTCATTTATTGGTTTTAAATGGTTACAATTTTTAACCACAAAACATAATTAACTAAACAACGTTGAGTTTCTAAGAGATCTAATCTAAGTCTCAAGCGATCAAAAGTACTGTATTTAGATCGCTAAAATAAAAACAATGCTTTTTTATTCTTTCCCTTTTTGAGTGTTTTTGGTTTTGTATACAGTTTTATATATGACAGCACATCGTAATTATAAATGTAGGGTTATGCACTAAAATTGTAAGCTTATTAACAATATTCGACTAACTAATACTTTCGGTGGCGAACCTGTAAGTCAACACTACGGCTAATGATCAAATCAGTACTTATGTACTACTGGAGGGAGACTCTGTACCAGGGTCGTCTGCTTAGGTACCTCCATCGTACCTATTTCTGCCGCAAAGCAGCAGTGCTTGCATTGCTGTGTTCCGGTTTGAAGGGTAAGATATGGCAGTGAAATTACTGGGTACAGTGACTTTACATCTTGTGTCACAAGTTGGCAACGTACACTGTGGTTCTTGTGGGGGTTGCAGTTTTGCCGCGAATCTCACAAGAGCCACATGTATTATAGGTGACTGTTACCACTTACCATCAGGTGGGCAGTTTGTTTGTTTGCCAACTTTCAGCAATAAAAAAAAAATGTAAATTGTGCATCCTTAAGTTCATACCTAAAGGAAATACGGAAAGTTTGAACGAAAATATTCAACTCAAAACGAGCAGTACGTAGAATGATAAATGAAAATGCCGGCCAATTATGACCGGGTCGATGTATCGGTTAATGACCTGATATACAAACCGCACGGTCGGAAGATATTATGCAGTAACTATATTTTTTTTTTATGAATGGGCTTTAGAATATGTTTCGAACGCAATCTTTGCTGTTGTATTAACTAGGTCTGCAATACATGCTGCTGTTTTCAAATACTGAGCGAAGTAATTAGATTTTTGAAGGGTGATTATTCCTCGATGGTATGCCCGATTTCAAAACATTTTTTTGCACATTAGTCACGACCACGATGTGGGTTTTGGCGCCAAATATCATCAATGTAGTATCAGCGGTTTGGCTGTGATCAGCTTTTGAATTTTTCTTTCGGTGATTATTCCTCCATGGTAAAGTCTATATTTTTTTACATAGCCTATGTCCGTCAGGTTATAATCATGTATGTTCATGCCAAAATTCGATCGAATCGGTTGAACCGTTAAGTATCAGGAGGGAGACAAGCAAAATTTGTGAGTTGCCTAAAAGAGAGCTTCGCTCAATTATAGCTTATCCCTATATCATCGCCATAATGATCCACTCCATAATGAAAACACCTTTAGTGGGAATGCACTATAAACCACACAGACCAAATGCGGATCGGTGGGTCTTATTAACCGCAGATGTAATCGGGATAAACGGATTGACGTGCTTTTTGAAGCGTGGAGGATAGCTTGAAATCATTAACTTTTGACTCACAAGACTTTTAATTAATTCAAATGTATTTTTCTCTCTCTTTCTTCTCTCATTTTTTAGTTGGTATATGTTCGTCTGTTTAAAATTCCTTTAGATGGGTCTACTTTTCTTTGTCCGTATACAATTTCAATAAAGTGCGCTGTAATACAGCGTAATGCTCAATCTAGCCTCTTGCCCTTGGCGTACCTAGCGGCCGCGTTTAGTATATGTCTAGCCCCAATTTATTCAACAAACTCCTTAACAACAGTCCTTAAAGCTGGTCCCTTGATCTGAGATTATAACATTCATCTCCCAAACATTGTGAATATGTCATTAGCGCTTTGACAGCAGTTTTCGTTATTGTTTCCTCACAACTTCCACGAATATATGTAATATATAATAATGTATGTCTTCCCCTTCTGACTTTTTATAAATGGTTCTAGGTGATTATATAAAAATACCAAGGATATAGTAGGGATATTTCGAAAAGTAAGCGCATGATAAAACCCTAAATAACACAAGGGATATTAAGCGACCAAATGACAAAAAATTCTGAAATAATTTTATAAAAACTATAACCGAAACTATGAAAGGTAACGACTGCGAGATGCCTCTGGTACCTTTAAAAGCTTTCGGGTAACGTCTAGTAACTAAGTTTTTAATATCAAAACACAAAAAGAGTCAGTTGATTGAGTAAATAGTTTCTTCTTTAATGTTTGGAAAAATCTTGTTTATGACATAACCATTAATATTGTAACGAGTTGCGGTTTTTGGGTAGTCAAATGACCCAATTCTTTTTACCGAGATGTAATTAGTGAAATAATATACACGCAGTATTAAACCTTCCAAATAAAGTTCCAAAACAAGTACGCTAATTTACTCTAATTGTCCAATAAATCGCCGAAGTTGTCAGAAATTAACTACTTTTATAACACCTACTTTTTAGGATTCCGTACCCAAAGGGTAAAACAGGACCTTATTACTAAGATTCCGCTGTCCGTCCGTCCGTCTGTCTGTCCGTCTGTCACCAGGCTGTATATCATGAACCGCAATAGTTAGACAGTTGAAATTTTCACAGATGATGTATTTCTGTTGCCGCTATGACAACAAATACTAAAATTGGCATAAAATAAATAATTAAGGGGGCTCCCATACAACAAACGTGATATTTTTGCTCGATATTGATAACGGCAACAAATAGACGCTTGAAATATTCACAGAATACTGAATTATATTATTCACTTTAAAATTAAATAATTAAATTAAAATAAAATTAATATTTGAATAAAACATGTTTTCAACGGATTTTGCACATAATTTATTTTGTATTTAATCCTGACGTTTCGACTCTTTTACACGAGCCATAAGATATAAGATATAAGATTAATATTAAAGGGGGGCACCCATACAACAAATGTGATTTTTTTCCCGACCTTAATAAGGACAACGGGTAGAAAATTGAAATATTTACAAAGTTTTTTAGTTTAAAATTCAAATAAAAGATATATTCGTCTTGGCCGGTTTTTATACTTACTGGGTAACATATTATATATATATATTATATAAAATTGAGGAGCAGTGTAAATAGGATGACTAAGATTATAAGAGTAAACACAGCTATATGTGAAAACATACCGACTTATCCATAGAACAGAGTTCGATGTGATCATGACTAGTTTTTTAGCTAAATGAGACCTTATCTTTTTAAATTAAATAAAAAAATCGAGTTATCCATAGAACAGAGTTCGATGTTATCATAATGCAAAAACTAGTTTTTTTAGCTAAATGAGATAAGGTCTCATTTAGCTAAAAACTAGTCATGATCATATCGAACTCTGTTCTATGGATAAGTCGATACATTTATTTTGAGATCACACGATAAATAATATATAAAATAATAATATAATATATGATATAGTTACATACACACTAATTAGCATAGTCCAAAGTAAGCACTATTGGGCTTGTGTTATGGATACTAGGGTAACGGATAGATATATATATTATACGTTGATATGAAATATGTATTTATAAATACCCATGATTCAGGTACAAATGCTCGTATTCATCGCACAAACATCTGCCTCTGCGAAAGGCAGGGTCGCTACATTTATATCATTAAATGTAAAATAATTATACTAGATTTAAAAAATCTAAAAATCCCACGTTTTTCAATGTCCTAAAAAGAATAAAATAACCCTGCGGGGAAAGCGAGGGGCCACTCAAAACGTGGGGGCGCATCTTTACAATAATCGGCATCAATGCATGTCATTCATCTCTTTAAAATCTCCTCTTAGTAATATGCGCCCCCACGTTTTGAGTGGCCCCTCGCTTTCCCCGCAGGGTTATTTTATTCTTTTTAGGACATTGAAAAACGTGGGATTTTTAGATTTTTTAAATCTAGTATAATTATTTTATTCTTTTTCGCTTTCTCGTATGTTTTTTTGTTGTTTTTTTCGACGGAATCTGGCAAGATATTTGCTGAATTAAATCATAATCACACACTGCATTAATTAATCATGAACGCAGCAAACATATCGAGAGAAAGAAGTGACATAAAGTCTCATATAAAAGCGAAAGTGGCCGAAAGTTGTCGAAATTTGACCTGAAAGTGCATCTGGAAAGTTGAAAGTTGCTTTAGAGTGCATTGTCATCGGGTTCTGAACTATCCTGAAAGTTTCAGCTTTCTAGCTTATCGGAAAGTGCCTCAAATTTAAGTTGCAAGATTTTGCCCGGACAGACAAACAAATAAGAAAAGTGAGATAAGAAAAACGTGGTAATTAAAACCCATACACATACGATGGTTAATTGCTTCGGTTTCTTTGTCGTGGATATCTATAAATATGTGAAAGTATCTGGTCGTTTTTAATTTGAAATATACGACAACTATATCTATAGGTACTACTATATAAATCTATAGGTTTTTTATGTACATTTAAAAAATATATGATAAATATTTTTATGACTAACTAATTTTACTATTTTTAAAATTACTGTCTGTCTGTATGTCCTTCTATAAGTCAAGAGCTAGCTGACCGATTTCCGTGTTTAGTATATACTAAACTACTAGGTACTTTACACATTTGCCGCCCCAAAACTATAAAAATTTTGCCGCCCCTACTGACCTCTATAATTAGATTCACTGTTCACAATAACGTTCCTTTTTTAGGAAATAATCTTGTTTCAAGATTATTTTTACAACTTTTTGGGTATATTTTTAAGCTAAGAAAAGCAAAACTATTACTTACATTTTTTCTGTTCAAATTTTCTGGGCAAATTTTGCCGCCCTAAGCTTCAGCTTCTATGCTAAATCCGGCACTGGTAAGAACATGTGATTGCTCAAATTATGGGCTATATATCATATCATTTAAAAACGTATAGCCTTACTAATATTGTAAATACGACAGTGAGTTTGTTATACTTACACGCTTTAACTACTCACAGGGCTACCTTCCCCTTCCTTCTCTGTCTTTCCTATCTCTGCTGTCGCTCTTTCCATCTAACATCTTTCTCTACACTTGTCTTTGGTCATAGGCGAAAAGTATCATTGGTTTGCTCTGATGCGAACACTACCAACAACTATAACTTAAATGCCAATAGAAACAACTGACAATCTACGTGAAATAGTCAGATCCCTAAATCTATAATCTAAGATCACAGTGGTTTGTGTGTTTGTCTGCCCGCTCTTTTTTCATTGTATATGCGTTACCATAACAACGCGTTAACCGCAAGTAGTTCGTCTACCGGACGATAGATGGCGCTAACGGAAAAATATTTAATATGTAATAGAAAAAAATTAAAGAATTTTGTCCATCCGCGCGAAACCGGGACGGGCCGCTAGTCTTAACACACAAGAGTTTAAAAAAAACTACTCGAAGGATTATTATATGATTTTGCATACACTTTGCCAGGGGTACAGGGTACCTTTTATCCAGAAAAAAGTATAGCTCCCGATAGAAATATAACTTTTAATCTGTAGTCTACATTAAAGCGAGCGAAGTCGCGGGTAAAAGCTAATATTTTATAAAAATTCGCACCCTTGAATTGAGCTTGATATTATCTCATCCACTTTCTGGTCATCAATTCTGTCCACGTGCCGTAAGACTTTTCTTAAAGAAGTACCATAAAACAAAAGATAAGATTTAAACACGTCACAAGACAACAAATTACTTATTATGCCTTAGTAAGATAGAAGTCTTATAAATCTTAATACTTAAAATTTTATTCTATCTTTAGTTTATAAAAGTTAAAAACTATAAATACTGAAGAACTATTAAATTACATATTCATAATTTATTGCAAATATGTTTACTACTATTTTATTAATATATGCTCAACCATGTTCATATATCGACGACGACCAAGACACAGTAAAGAACAGTAAAATATCTTCATACAAACGTGCCGCTCTCGGTTTGAATGTGTGTGTGCGCGCCGCGCGCCGTGTCGGCACGCGATTTCACGCACACGCTAGCATAATTTATGGGGGAATAAGGTGGCGGCAGTACGGGCTGTGCCGCGCGACTGTGAGCATGTGCGTACGTCACATGACCGCTCGCGATCGGTAATGAGAATTTACTTTACATTAAGAAATAATAATAAAGCGGTCCGGACGTGCAGAAACCGGAGAAAAATTTTCTCGGTATCAAATTTGTAACTTAATATAATAAATGTTATGTGAATAAAGGCTTTTTATTTTTACTAAATTTATAAACTGGTAAAATATTCAATCATAATATGCTTTTTATTACATAAATTTAGATCAAGTGCTGCTTGTTCGAAAATATTAACTAAAAGTAAAAGTGACAACCCTGGGGATCAACGCAAGAGTAGGCTAATAACTCGGCGGGCGGCCTTAGATAACCTACTGTTCTGTATTTACTGTGACCAAGACCTCTTTCCTGAAATTCGTTGAGAAATTCACTTTTGTTTTAATGAAATTTCCTAAGCGGATTTTCAGTTGCAAGCGCATCAAGTCAAAAATAAATAAACAATTTTTGTAACTAATTATTAACTTATCAAAAATTTAAACATTTTTTTCAGCTTGTGTATTATTTTGAAATTAGCTGTTAGGTGTTATTGGCACTACGCCGTCGATATGTTGACCAGTTCTAAATGGTTGATAAATGAGCACAAAACAAAGAGTTAATTCTATCGATATTATGTAATTGTAGTGTCATTAAATATATGCGTTTGTCGTTTTAATATCGTTTAAAGTTCATTAAGAGCACTTTTTGCCAATTATTGCATTCTTTTGTCGTCTTTAAAAAACGATACAGTAATAATACTAGGAATTGGATGTCAATAAAAATGAAATAAGTGAACCAATTTCATTCACTTAACCGATTCGTTGCTGATGGCACGCCCGTAGTGCCATCAATTTCTTTTGCGTGTGGCGTTAGCCACTGAAACCGTGTCATTTTTAAATCGATAACTCCTTCAAATCAAGTTTTAGTGAAATCAACCCAGAATAAAACTATCTTCATTTTTCACGTAAAACAAGCTCGTAGCCTTCGTTTCTGTAATTGTATGTGACAACGAATCGGTTAATAGTAATTTCTTAATTAGATGGTCTTATGATGCAGTCAATATTATTGGTACCTACTACTGGCATTGTAACCAAATTCGTTTTTGGTATTTAATACAACTTTAGCTTAAGTACTAATGTAGATATTTTTTTTTTTAAAGTGTACAATAAAATAATAAAGTGTATATGAATTGCTTTTGGACCTGCATGGATCGTGAACGCGTAAGTAGGATCCAGTCAATACGACATTGTATTTACTTTTACATCTTATTTATCCTCTTTTTATTAGGTAGGAAAGATCAGTAACTTATAGTACAGAATATATAGATAAACTTCATGGACCGTATAACCTCATGAACATTTAAGTATTACTTATTTATCTTGCCTGAGGGATTTTCCGTCGTTCGTGCAACTTCTGATTGTTTATAGGTTATGGAAATTAACACAGTACAGCTCCTGAAATATTCCTTTTTTGCGATACTTCCCTTGAACTTAGAATGTCTCGGTTTTTTAGCTTCAGAATAAACCAAACAACAGTCCGATGATAGCTTCACAATCCGCTTGTGCTCTCCCAACCTACTGTCTTTTAGTCAAACATTACTCTTTATAATCTTATGAATTAAAATTATATTTTAGAACATGATATAAATAAAACAAAACGGGGACATTGTTTATCATTACAATAATTAAGTTTTATTTCTACGGTGTTGTTCGCTAACAAAGCAAAAGTATTTCCCAGATCAAATGTACTTTTTTTTCGCGTATTTTCCACTATCCCCGTAATTGTGTTTGTCTTAAAAACCAGGGGGAGTATTTTCGTTTGAAAATCGTGCAGGATTTCCAAGATATAAAGAACTTTTACCCTTTGACCAGACTTCAAGATGAAGTTGCCTCGCTGGTCGGACGCCGGCTCCACATCGCTGAAGCAGACCTCGATGGTGAGCCGTCACGATGAGTACAGTGTTGGCGAGACTACTGGCGGTCTCAGCGTACTTTTCACGGTGCTTTGCATAGTCGATCTCTTCGGTGTCTTCCCAGTTGTTACGCTTCCCAAAAGCATCATATCCTGTGGTAAGCAAACAATATGTAATAGTATATATTATTGACAGATTCACTTTTAACACGATTAATGTAATGTAATGTTTATTTTATTCAAGTAACAGTGACTCCATTTTGTTGGTAAATTACGAAAAAAACAAAAAAATATATATATTGAGATGTCTATGTTTTAATAGAAAGCGAATAATGGCGTCACGATTTATATTATTTTCTTTAATGAAATTAGATATTTCGATAAAATATTCTTCAATTGATAATGGCTGCAGTAACAAGAATGACATAACGATTTTTTTCATGGATTTTTTTATAGATTTGGTAGAGTTAGTTGAATCGTTTTTCGCAATAATGGTTGCAAGTTGAACTATGACATAGCAATAAAATTTAAATTTATTTCTAGCGCTCAGTGATTTGTCTTTCCAGGCGTATACGGTGTTCCCCTGGTGGTGTTCGTATTTGGTCTACAGCTGTACACGGCTGCGCTGCTCGGTCGCAGCTGGCTGCTTGCCCAAGAACTGACGCCATGCATCAGGGAGAAAATCAGGTCAGCGCTAAGCAAGATCCAGCCCGAAACCCTATTTCAAACAATAACATATATAGGAATCGAACTCACGACCTTTTGGTGCTGAGGAACATCACTATCCGCAGCACCATGATACAGTGGACCTTGAACAGCTGATTTTAATAAAGAATCTTAACCACTTGTCAGTCCGCTACCGCGCACCCCACCCTTCTAAACACTCACAATGCTGCGCGGATTGTGTCGGTGTGTGTGAAAAAATTTCGGACTCTTAGATAAAAATCCTATTTTCTTGCTAAATAATGAAGCTAAGACCAAACAAAAAATACTACGTAAAGCTGTTTAAATAAAGAATCCACCACAGAATATTTGGATCTCTGTAACACAAAAAATTAAACGTAATTTAAAAAAAAAACTGCAGGCCACGCGGAAATTTGTATATGGTAGCAAATGCTACCAGGGACTGAAGAGGGGTGTTGGGTATATCGGTAGCAATTGCTACCATTGACTGATAAGTGGTTAACAATACGGTAAACCCGTAAAATATCAAATAAAAATCGCCTACGATTTTGATAATTTTTTGCTTATTACAGTTAAATTCCACCATAAACTTACCAATTTACTGTTAGTAATTATAGTAACAAAATACTATAAAAATTGACGTAACTGATATGGTCAAGTTAAAACGGTGTTCAGCAAAATGCATATTATATTTGGACGGGTTTAGTTTTAACCCGTATCTCTTGGGTAAGTTAAATACAACTGACCAGCAACTAATGTTGCAAGTGGGTTCATGTCTGTAGTACAACATTAATTCCATTGTTTTTCGATAGCATTTTTTTTAATATCAATTAAAATGAACCCTATGCTTTGTTCTAAGTCGGAACAAATCCAACAAAATTAAAAAAAAACGTGTGTAAATCACATGTGGTAGAAGTGAAACCTTCAAAAATAATACCTACACGCATACAAAATACCACGGTTGTCGTGATGCCTTCTCTCAAGCTTTGTACTACGCATGCGCACACAAACACTAATACGTGTACGTACACGTGCATAATGCTTCCTATCTCATTTTCTTCTACGTTCAATCTTATGAATTAATGTGTCTGTCTCTTTTTACTGTCGCTTTTTCGTTTCATCGACTTTCAACGATGCTAAATAGATTTTGCGTATCACGGAAACTGCTCAAACGAATTGGATGAAAATAAGTTTCTTTTGGTCAGATTTTGCTTTTTAAGTATTCCTAAATATTTCTTGTTACAACGTTATTTTTAACAAAATACGATATTTACCTACTGAAGTTTAGTTGCTATGCAACCTTTGTTGTAATGTAAGCCTCGGTCACGCAATGTCTTAGGCTGTCATTGTACGAAACCTTACCTCGCAAAGTAGCAGATTAGACGTGTATTACAGTAAGTTTGCGAAAAAGATTTTACTATACAATACCTTTAATCATCGTAACCCTTTGCTTAATGTTATATTGGATACGAGGAGTTTGACATATCTAAATGGATATACAGTCTGTTCATCCTAACTTGTCCTATTTGGGAAACAATCTTGGCACTCCTTTTTATTGAAAATGCGGCATTAAAAATCAACCGATAACTAGATTCAATAGGTTTCGGTCTATAATAACGATTTATTGTAATAGATTATTGACTTTGTTATTATTTTATTTTTAAATGGGCGATTTTGTTAAAAAGTTGTGCCAAGATTGTTTACCAAATGGGACAAGTTAGAATGAATAGACTTTAAACCCTTTATATGGATGGAGATGGAGTAGTTAGAAAAAAACTAAAATAAACGCTTTGATGATAAATCGAACTAAAAAGTAAAAATAAGTTTCAATATGAAATTTAGAAATTAACGAGAAAATTGATGTCATTGTGAGAAAAGGTTGGGGTGTTCCATGTCGAATGTTGTAGTTTTTTTTAATTATTTAGTACCAAGATACCTTACTATTTATATTTCGATTTTTTTACTTTTTGCGCGAAGCTCTCTTTTAGGCAACTCACAAATTTCGCTTGTCTCCCTCCTGCTACTTAACGGTTCAACCGATTCGAACGAATTTTGGCATGAACATACATGATTATAACCTGACGGACATAGGCTATGTAAAAAAAATATAGACTTTACCATGGAGGAATAATCACCGAAAGAAAAATTCAAAAGCTGATCACAGCCAAACCGCTGAGACTACATTGATGAAATTTGGCGCCAAAACTCACAAATGAAGGTAAGCTAGTGCTTCGCTCAGTATTTGCAAACAGAAGCATGCATAGCAGACCTAGTTAGTTCATTCCATAAAAACGGGTTTTTTAGCTTTTTTTAAATTATAACTAATTTAAATGTTTAGTTCCATCTATCATAAAAGCGTGACCATTTTCATAATTCATGTCATTTTCAATCAAAATTTCTGATGATTTATTTTTCATTTTTTTTTAAATTTTGTATTTTCATCGGTCTCTGACAGGTGTGTAACATTTTAAATTAATCTGACGTTTTGAAGTGGTTAAAAATCGCCTTAGAAGATTGTGTTACAAACAAACAGACGTACTGGTGAAGTTAATAAAAGTGTATTAAAAAGTACTCGATTTCTATAATACATGTGCATATTAGAATAGATAAAAAATCCTTTAATACCCTACAAGCTGCAGAGATTTTTACGGTCTATAATCATCACCATATCAGCATTACTACGCCTACTCCAAGACCTACGCTCCAAGCACCTTTATTACGATTGGCCCTGCGCTACCCACATCAAATCGGCATCCCACGATTTTGACCATATCGTCATCTTATTGGCTAGCGGCGGTAATTATTCAAGAAAATCTCATTCACAGATACCCGTACGCAGCAGTCGCTGAGCTGGCGTTTGGTCAACCGACAAGGAGGTTGGTCACCTTCCTGATCGACGCCACTGTCTTCTCCGCTGGCATACCAAACTTCATTCTCGGTGAGGGTGTAATCTCAATCTCATATCTATAAGGATGTACATTTTCGGAGCTCTCATTTTTTTATAATAAGCAATACTGATATCGAATTAATTCTCATATTCTTAAAGCTACTTAACCCTGTTGGTGCAGTAGGATTACAGATAAACTTTTTTAAAATATCGTTTTGTCTCTTTCAACTTCAAGTAATTGATAGAAATGCAATGATATTTTAAATTTATTGAGTGCTAATCATATTTGGTGACTTGTGGTGAAAGTCTCTCTTACTTTCCCACTAATTAAGGTGGGTGGACCATGGAAGGCCACGCTCCTTTGAAGGCCAACTATTAAAAAGTCGTAGTTGTTGACATATAGACAGATTCCTTCTACTCTACGAACGTTTTCCATTTAGACAAAATTGTCGACACTGTGTTGCACTGTGTCGACCATACTATAGCAAAAACCTATTGGCACACACACACACACACAAAGTTGACACAGTGCAACGCAGTGTCGACTTTTTTTCTAAATGGGAAACGCTCTACATTTAGTTCCATCAAACTCAAGTCACACAGATGCGGTGACAGTGCGATCTCAAGTTTCGTAGACTTCGGTCTACGTTGTTACAGTTGTTTTTCGCGCACACAGCAAAATGCTAATTTTTACTTAAATAACCTAGCATTTCCTCATATTTTTTACTGTGAATTGTCGCATAAGAATATTTTTATTTTACTAAAGAAAAAAAAATATAATTTTGCCTTGATTTAATTTAACCCATGATTCAAGTATAAATACGCTGTATGGTGTTTCGCGGAGTATAATAGCACCAACCCTACACACTTAGGGGTGTCTATCAAGCGTGGATATATAAAACTCAGAGACAACAACGGTACCACAACACCCAGACACGAATACAGAAAAGTTCGTTTTCTACATTGATCCGGCCGTGGATCGAAGGCCTCAGAAACCCGGTACGCCACCCACTTGACCACCGAGGCAGGGACTAATGAACAGATAGCAAGGCTTAAGTCCGCCCACCGCTGTTGGCAACAAGTGGCCGGAAAGCAACGCTCTAGTCGTGTGAACTAATACATAAGCGTGTTTACTGCATCGTATTACTAATCGCATTTAAATAAAGCGAGATCAACGAAAGGCGATTAACTGTTTTTAGGAAAGAAATCAAACAAATGTAAATTATTGACGTGATAACGTTTTTTAAATCGATAAACGCCGGCTGCACGCACGAAAAAGTGTAACGTTCCGCCTGAGCCGAGCGTGCAAGCGAGAGCGCGGAACAAGCGATAGAGAAGAGGCACGATAGATAGATAGATAGATAAATAAATAGTTAACGATCGGCCTAAGCGTTCGGTTTGTGACGCATCTATCTCTTGTGAAAAGTTAATGTCGTTTCCATTGTTTATTACAACTAAATGTTAATTTATCGAAGAAAAAAAATCTTCAATTAACTCCTTCTTTGTATTATACAAAATAATGATAATTCAGTGATATGATAATAATTCAATTCAATTCATAAAAATATGTAATTTTTCATCTATTTTTTTATGACGATATCACGTAAAATTATAGTCCGTAAACTGACTTTACAGACAACCAAGTTTTTATTCCTGCCGACGACTATATGATTTTGTAAATAACACAAAACACAGTCCGAAGCTTCATCGGTAGCAAGGGGTGTTCGTCAGTGATAACATCGGTGAAAAAAATTAAGTACAGGAACGCTTAAGTTCGCCAATTTGTAATATAATTATTATTAATTAACTGTCGCACTTTCATAAAGAGCACTGCTGTCTTAAGCGAATTATCCAACTCGCCAAGACTACACAACGATTCCTTCCATCTTTTAGTATTAAAAAGACAATTTGATGTATGAGATCATGTTATTACATGATCTTGTTATTACAATGCAACGCACGTAACAACAGACGGCGTAATGTGTTGTTATACTTGTAGTAGTACCTATATATGTTTATTTGATAAGATGTACATGACAATATATCAGTAACTTGGTTAACTCTTAGTTCTATCAAAATCGACAAAATGATTTGATTAAACTATTGACATCTTCGGTTGAATGCTACCTTCATTAAATTATAAAATCTCCTAGCGTTTTCAGACTTATCCATTAAATTATTCAACTTATCCATTAAATTGGTTAATCATAAAGTACCGTGATCTTTCAGCTTCGTTACGGACACACTCCATTATAATATAATACACATTTTCTCATATGTCACATTCGGTGCCGAAAAAAGTTTACGAATGTAAACCAAGTCGGTCAATTTAGCACCTACCTAAGGGAGCAGCTATCCAACCAATTTGACACAAATTCCGCACTTTCATTCATGCCCCCAATTACGTACATTATTTACTTATAATTTATACAAAAGCACAAATAAAAAGACTTTCCAAGCCATTTATTTTTAAATTAAATTAGTGTTAAATGCGGAATAGAAATGAGGAAATCTGATATTTCATGTTGTTTTTTTTTTGTTTACTTACTGATCATTTAACAGCATCCCAGAATATGCAGCTGTTCTGGTGGAAGATATCAGATGGCGAAGTGGGAATCAGCTACTGCGTTTGGATGTTGGTCATAGCGCTTCTTCTGTGCCCTGTGATGTGGCTAGGTTCGCCGAAAGATATGAAGTAAGTTGTAGATAGGTAAACGTCGTTTACTACCAAATGTGCAGACCCCTCTTTCTCACTGGGCACTAAGGGCAAATGGAAGGGATCGATAGGGGCCCCTAGTTCGTGCCAGATCACTAAACCAATACTGACATTTATTACTGAAAAACTTATTTAATTAGAGTAAATCGAACCTCAATTAGGGACTATATTATCGACTAGTTTATTAGCTTTTGCATGCGCGAAGCTACTCTACTCTCGCCCAAAATGAGGCTATCGAAATTCAGCATGCTTAGATAATTTTAAATTGAAAATAAAGATTTATCTATTGTTTATCTACCTTGTTTATCTACTTTCATTGTCTATTTTAGTAATAAAAAAGTTTTCTGTCAAAATCATAGGGGCCCCATTATTCTTATATGCCCAGGGCCTCCAATAGGTTAAAGACGGCCCGGCAAATGTGTATGTACTCGTAATATTAACCAAAAGTATTTTATAAATACGCGCAGTTGGAGCGGTTGACCTATTGCTGCAAAGGTTAATAAAGCCACTTCGCAAGGGCCGATTATCAGATGCGGGACCAAAAAAATTAACTTCATTTAAGTTGCATTGGCATACGACAACAGTCACCTGTCTTCAGTGTGTTAGCGCAGTTTTTTTGTTGCTCTTGGCAACTTGGGCACCCTCCGGACACGGGGAGGGAGCTAGTGAATCCTCATGGATACTCCGACCCGGCTTCGAAGTTATGTCAGAAACCTACCTACGTACATGTATCACAATCACAACAGCTGGTTATTGAGAATATACACTTTTTAATCGCGTTCTATTTTAACAACAAAATTTGGTAAAACCGAGTGTCTATTAATCACAAGTTCAATCAAGAAATGGCATTTAGAAACTTTACTAAACACACATTTCATTGTTGCTTATTTAAATATATCTTTAATAATCTATATGTTATAGAAATTGTTAAGTATATCTACTTAATTAAACAGAGGGAGTACCATCATCGTTTAGCGCGATTCAAGTTCGATTGTCAAAGTGAGAACGCTATACGCGGTCTATAGTGGCGTCTCTTTGTAACAGCTAAACTTAATCGCTATAAGACGTGATGGTAGGGCCTCAGATACTTATTAACTTTGTCAATTATGTATCGTGAAGATATCTATACTAATATTATAAAGAAGTAAAGTTTGTGTGTTTGTATATTTGTTAAATTGTAAGTGGTAATCTCGGGATCTACTGAAACGATTTTAAAAATTCTTTCACCAATAGAAAGGCACATTATTGCTGAGTGTCATAGGCTATATTGAAAGCTAGAAAAAAATTAAAGAATTTTGTCCACCCGTGCGAAGCCGGGACGGGCCGCTAGTATATTATATAATTGTCGTTGCTTCCCTTGAACATTTGCGTCCCTTAAACGAGTGGTAGGTAACATTTTGGATTTTTGATAATTTATTCTAAATGTATTTGAATAAAGTAATTTTCTTTCGGAAATATTTTATTACCACGATTCTGATGGATAACCAACCCGAAATGTCGGGATAAAAATAATACCCAAATAATGGTAATTATGATTTGGTTTTATTGATGACTAGGCCTCTAGCTGTGCTGTCAGTGCTGATAGTGAGTACGGTCGCCATATCTACATGGAGTTGCATCATCACGGACGAAGTATCACCACCAAGCACAGGGGGTGTACTAGATATACAACCATCGCTCGAAGATTTTTTGGTTGCCTATGGAATTATCGCGTTTCAGGTAAAAAGTCTAAATATTATTAGTTATTGCTTTTTGGATCATCTTTGTTAATATATGATAATGGTACCAATGTTCCATGTCATGATGGTGGTTGAACCAAAATTATGGTATTTTCATTACCACAGTCTTGATGCTTCGCAAATGATACATCGTTCCTAGAATTTTAAATAGTAGCGCGCCAAGTGGTGCATAATGATAAACATATTTAAGAACACATTTATTTTTAGATTTAATTTGTTTTTTCTGTCTCTTCTTCATTACCAAATTAGTCTGATGGAAGCAAGGTTAATACTTTGAAAAATTAAATGACATCTTTAACGGCATAGGGAAGGTCTTAACCAGGGATGTTACGGAGCTTCGACTCCGACTCCGTTATGTCGGAACTTCCGATTATTATTAGACCTTCGGTTCCGACTTCGGCTCCGAAACTTTTAAATCGGAGGTTTTAATCGGAGGTCGAAGCATAACAAATAGCAGCAGCGGTCTGCGTCGACCGACCACTATGCACAGGTTCATACATGTCGCGGGGAGAATCCCCCCGCACCCGCTACGTGCGCTCTATCGTCGATTGTTTTTTCACTTGTTGTTAGTTTGTTACGCACATGACGTGTTTATATTTTATAGTCATTTGTTTTGTACGTTGCGGCTTCCACCACTTATGACCCTGCCTTCGCCTCCGACTCCGGTTCCGACTCCGATAAATCAAATTTAAAAACTCCGACTCCGACTTCGGTTCCGATAAAATTACCTCCGTTACATCCCTGGTCTTAACGTCACAGTGTAAAGCTTGATCTGATGTCGATGGAACTTTAGAAAACGCTAGAGCATGACCAGTTTATAAATGGCACTTTAAGGCTCTTAACAGAGTATAAGATCTCTGTCATGGGGTTATGAAATGTTGAAGGGGAAAATATTAGAATTGTTTACAATTGGACGTATTTCCATGGTAAGGATCCAACCCACATCTTCACTTAAATTAACATAAGTATACCAAAATGGCCTTAATGTCACGTCACGAAAACAGCTGTAGCAAATAGAAAGTAGCATAAATAAAAAATGACCCTTCTGACATTTTGCTACAGCTGTTTTCGTGACGTGAAAGTATATGGACAATAAGGCCATTTTGGTATACTTACGTCAATTTAAGTGAAGTTGTGGGTTGGATCCTTACCATGGAAATACGTCCAATTACAAATGACTTCTAGGTATTGGAGACTTTTCTTAGAATCACTGAACATTGTATACTCGATGGTCTACTGTAAGTTTACCGACTTGATTGTTCGTGTTATTCGGAATAGCTATACCTATAGTTACCTTCAATATTTGAAAGAGTGAGAATAAGAGCGTTGTAAGATCGTTAATATGAAAAGGATAATCTCGGGAAATACTGAATCTACAATAAAAATTCATTCACCATTTGAAAATTTAATTTGCCCAGATTTATAGACTATATTTTATGTATTCATCATATTTCAACCGAGCAAATTCGGGGCGGGCCGCTAGTATAACTGTTATTATTATTATCGTAAATAACATATTATGTATACAACAAGCTCGCTAATGATAAATAAACAAATAAATATTTTTTACATTCACACCAATTAGCCTAGCCCAAAGTAAACACTGTAAGGCTTGTGTTATGGATACTAGGATAACGGATATACAAATACATATATGATACATCGGTGAGAAAGGCAGGATCGCTACCGTTGCACCAAACGGTCGTCAAAATAATGAGTGAGTGAACAATACGTAAGTCGCTAGTGAATAGCGATTGGCTTTACTCAAAGTGAACCATACACTATGTTTTAACTTGTATATGTTGTAAACGTACTGACTTAGCAATTATTTATAGTTCGACATCCACCCTCTGCTGCTAACGATCCAAGTGGATATGAAGGATAGCAGACGCATCAACCAGGCAGTGTTAGGAGGGTTTGCGATCACCAGTTTCATGTTCGCTGTTACCACCGTGCTGGCCGCCAACAGATATGGGGAAGCCATCGACAATAATATATTACAAGGTAACTCTTTCGTTACTGTGTATTTTGTTAGGTTAGGTCTTTACAGCTCTATACTCAATATAAAAATAACATCGTAAAATAATCGCACTTAAGATTAAATAACTGATAACACTAAACAAAAAAGTTATTCTATCTATAATGAATGTCTGAGGAAGTAGACCTATTTACTAGTTCTCGGAGTGAATTAACAAGGATTTCACTATTTGTGTGTACCTAGTTACAAACTACCTTGATCTTCTTGTATTGTCCCCGCCAAATAAGTTGAACATGACTAGCAAGTTTAGGTACATTATTCACTACTGCGCATGTCACGTGATTTCAAAATCATGTTCAACTTATTTGCCGGAGACTATACTGCTTGACTACACTATCGCATTGGTGAACAACTGTTATGGTAGTTGTACGTTGGGTTGAAATAATAAATAAATAAATAATGTATAAATCACGCCCAATCATGAGACAAAGTGTGGATATAGCCCTGTTTTTAATAAATAAATTAATAATAAACTAATTTATTAATAATGAAATATGAATGTAATTATGAGAAATTACCTATTTTTAACAACTTTAAACCGAGCTGATTGAGTCCGAACCTCGCCGATGTATGCTCTACGGACGTGGAACCCTTTTTTAAAAAAAGTTAATGGCATTAGGCATAGTGCGTGGCCTTTATGCTGGATTCTGCTCCACTTCCCCATCGGACTTATTGCCCCGTAAAGGGCTGCTGGCCTATCCATTAAAAACCTTAGAAATGCACGCTCTCGAGCTGCATTTGAGTTTCCCTCCAGAGAGGAAACGCTATGCAATGCTGGAGACGGACTGCCCATCCGCTGCCAGGCGTAGCTTTGCTGGAGAAGAGAGAAGGTGCTTGTTTGTGTTACCTTATACCCTCTAGAATCGGAGTCTAAAGGGCTTCCCGAGGAACTCCACGCCGTAAATTACTGTTAGTTTTTTTCAGTAAAATAATTGTTTTTTTTTTGTAAATAAAACGTCAAATACTCGTTTTGTCCCCAGGAATTCCTCCATCGGTGACGCTGTTTGTGGTCGCGTTACTGGTGACGCTGCAACTTTGTTTGTCCAGCGCGGTCGGTAACAACGCACTCTTTCAGCATATAGAGGATCTACTAAAGATACCTAGAGGTAAAACC
Source organism: Calamotropha paludella (assembly GCA_927399485.1). Classification (NCBI taxonomy): domain Eukaryota; kingdom Metazoa; phylum Arthropoda; class Insecta; order Lepidoptera; family Crambidae; genus Calamotropha; species Calamotropha paludella. The sequence goes on from OV656822.1 coordinate 6,353,055, forward strand.
GAAAGGTAGTCCTATAGACAAAGACAAAGATGCATTTGACATTCCAATTTAGTGCTAATCAATTTGTTTGTACTCAAACACATCCATTTTTTGGAATTGTGCGAATAAAAAATTTCCTTACATGTGAAGCCAACACGAACATAAGGATTAACCTGAGGGTAAACTAATAAGAAACTAAATTTTTACATTTTGTGTTATTGTCAGAACAATATACCTAAGATGTTAGTAACCTATTCATCCTATTACTTATCTATAGGTACTGTTAATAATAAAATATATTTATTTACAGAATTCTGCCTTCGGCGCTGCCTTCTACGGTCAGGGATCGTCACACTAGCAGTCTTCCTTGCCGAATCCGTTCCACGCTTCGACTTAGTCATGGGTCTAGTAGGATCCACACTAACTGGACCTCTCATGTTTATATTCCCTCCACTTTTCTTCCTAAAACTATGTTATATGAAGTCTCACATTAAAGACTGGTCACTATCAAATAACAACCTCAAAAACAACGGCTTATCGATTACGCAAAATGGCCGCCGACATAACAGTTCACAAAATGGAGGCGCTGATTTCCCGATCATATTAGAAAACGCATTAGAAGAAACTAAATACAAAACGTTTAGTTACAGCAAAATAAGCGATGATTTAAATGAGTACACAATAAAATGGTATGATGTCTTGTTGGCTGTTTTGGTTATGCTAATGGGAATAACTGCTACTTTAGTAGCCACATATTCAAGTTGGTCGGATACAATTTCATACGCAACTTTCTCGCCTCCGTGTTTAGTTAATGCTACCGTCGCGGCACGAAGCTTTTTACAAGCCAAACCTTCATGATATTAAAGAAACGTTGACCTATGGTTAGGGTTAACAGCCATCATGATTAGTCAAGACTGGGCATAGCTATTCTAGAAATCATAACAGCTGGAATTCTCGCCCAGAAAGATACATCATTCTAAGTCTAGATATTGAATATTATTATCCGTTACACGAGCGTATCAAAGGACATGGACTAAAAGTGGTACTATATCGTAGTCAGTGACGAGAGTCATATCATTGGAAAGCTTATGTTAAGGGCTATCAGATCCAATGTATTTTAATTTTTAAATATCTCCAGTTTTTTTTTATTAATATTCGAATATTGACACAATATAAAAGAAAACATCACTAAAGTTCTATTAAATTATTCAAAGGTAACTTGTAAAATGTTTATTTATATAATGTTAATTTATTTTAGCTACAGAATTAAATATTAATATGTAATCAATTAAATAACAATAAATTCAAACACGCGACACTTAATTTTTGATAAGTCATTGAGTTAATTGCTCGCCACCCTGAATTTATATATTTAGTCTGTGTCATTGTCAATGTGACACTGACATGACATTAGGGATGATGATCTGATATCGACATATCAATGAATCGATATTTCAGTCCAAAGAAATCGATTTTCCCACGTTTTTCTTAGGTCGCTTTCTTTTCTGTCGTCTTGTCTGTCCGGTTGGAATCTTGTATCTCAATTTTGAGACACTTCCCGACCACCTAGCGAGTTGAAACTTTCAGGGTAGCTCAGAACCCGATGACAATGCACGCTTAAACAACTTTCAACTTTCTAGGTGCACTTTCAGGTCAACTTTCGGCAACTTTCACTTTTGTATGGGACTTATCCGATTGTTGCGTAACACATGGTTACTTCGTTGAGTTAATAATTAAAATGAATAAAATAATAATACTAGATTTAAAAATCTAAAAATCCCACGTTTTTCAGTGACCAAAAAAGAATAAAATAACCCGGCGGGGCCAAGCGAGGGGCCACTCAAAACGTGGGGGCGCATCTTTACAAATACTCTCAACATCTATGCATATCATACATCTCCATAAGTAACATGCGCCCCCACGTTTTGAGTGGCCCCTCGCTTGGCCCCGCCGGGTTATTTTATTCTTTTTTGGTCGCTGAAAAACGTGGGATTTTTAGATTTTTAAATCTAGTATTTTAAATTAATAGTAATAATCGTTGTTTCACCCTAGAAAATCGACATTCGATTTCTTCTGTTCGGTTAAAAACCATAGAATTATTAACACGCCCGGGAGGGCAAGGAAACAAGACTTGGCTTGACAAATTCTATGTACTTGAATTTACTCGAGTGACATTTAATTTTTAACTGCTGGCTGTGCGGTTACGGATTGTATGCTTCTTCCGTTGTGTCCGTTTATTTACCACCAGATTTAATTTACCTGAGATGGAAAACAAAATAAAGAAAATAATTTTAGTTTAATGTTTAAAGAAAAACGTATTTCTGTAACATAATGTTCATACTCGTGTTTGAGAGAATTGATTTAACTTGGGATATGACTTCCGAAAAAAATCTATTTATATATAAATAATAAATTATTTCTACTTAGAATAAATCGATTAAGGAAAATATGTTTTTTTTTATGAATTAATCGACTTTCCACAATAAAATATATTTTTTTTGCACCTAAGTAATTTAACGAAAAATTACATTCATAATCTACTGTAAACGAAGAAAACTACTGCTTCAGTGATGCGCTGGAGGTACAGGAAACGTACAAAAAATTCAACGAGGGAATTAACAAAAACTCAAAAAGTTCTAAGAAGTATTTATTAGGTAAAGTAAGTAGAATACTTAATGGTTTATTTCGATTCGGCGGTAACTTATTAGCAGAATTGGCCTACACCACGAAACATTTTATAACATAATTTGAGATTGAAGATGATTTATTCTCATAAGAAACAAAAAATACATTTCACTTACATGAGAATATAAATTAAACAATTTTAACATTACAAATTTTAACGCGCGAGCGAACAATATTAACATGTAAAATTAAAATCCTAAAGTGGGTTGTTTGTTTGTATCATTCATAATAAGACGAACACTGCAGTCAGTTATTGTGCGCGTGAAGCGACCGGGCTCGCGATAGAAAGAAACTGGTTTCGGCCGGAACACGGATAAGCGCAACTAGATGTGGCACCAGTGGCGTAGCGTGGGTGGGGCGGAGGGGGCGGCCCGCCCCGGGCGGCAGAAGGCCAGAGGGCGGCAAAATGTCGTAAGTAATGTGGTTGGGTAGAGTTCAAATGTTTAACGACAGAACGTTTGACGAGTCAACAATGACGAAGAAATGTCAAGGCGCTTATCGTTAAAATCGTTTATCCCATTTTACCTACAATAAAATACCTGTTTGCGTGTGAAATGACGTTTCGAAAATTTTATTTTAATTTAGTGTCGAGTGGGGGCGGCAAAATGGCTCTCCCGCCCCGGGCGCCCAGATGGCTAGCTACGCCACTGTGTGGCACGCAGAACTAAGTGTTAGAACTAAGATAGTTTTATTATGAGATTGATTAATTTACGATGCAAAATAAGAAAAAACTATGGGTTTGGATAAAATAAACGAAATCGATTGTAGAATAGATTAAAGTTAATTGGAATTGTGTTTTTAAATAGAATCGATTATTACAATAATCGAAACTTTTTCACACACCTTGAGTTCCAGCCGATAGGGGTGGGACAAATGTTAAATAGTGTCAATTCGTCTATGTTGCCAGAATTAAAAAATTTAATTATTAATTACAACAAAACGGGAGATATTTAAAATGTAATTTTTTACCAGATGGTCTACAGTAATTTCTAAGTAATTCTAGTACCACCTCCCATACAATTTTAGACCGTGTTCTTTATTTAAGTTATGATTTATGTACGTTATTAATACACTATGAAGTCTTCAATCTAAATTTGTACATTTTTTACAGTCTTCTTTACTGTAAATTTTCTTAGGCCCTGTTTATGAAATTGAATATATAGTTCTATACATACAACTGGTAGGTAGGTAGGTAGGTAGAAAAAAAACTGGCTTACCTTTTGTATAATTTCGGATTCAAATAAGCTATAAATTATTATTTCAGATACGAAGGGTTTCGCTATTTCTAAGATCCCATTGTACTATTTCAATAAAATCCAGATATTACTTCGGGAATTTTTATTTCAAATTATTTTCTTGGATATACTTTATGTAGATAAAGCAAGACGAGATAAATAAGAAAATTGAAAAATATATCATTGAGTTTTCAAAACGTTCAGTTATAATCACTATTCAATAATATTCAATTGGTGAAATGATAGCTTCACTTGGACAAGTTAACGTTTAAAACCACCAGATAGATTGCCGTATTAAAGGTATACCGAAACTTGGTTGAGTAGCTTTTGTAAAATAATTATAGTTATAGTCGGAAAACGAGTAAACTAACATTTCAATTACGAAACGGTTGTATTCTGCCACGAAGAAAGTCTCCAAGGATCCTGAATTAAAATTAAATAAACATATTTAACCCTTTATTCAACAAGTTAATAATTAAAATAACAATATCAACACAATTTATAATTAAAAGCCTTATTACCTAAGACTAGCTAAGTTTACATTTTTTGTTCAAAACATTAAAAGCACCTTTAGTATATTTGTAAAGTTCTTGGACATCAACATAATTATACATTATGTAATCATTAAAAATCTTAATATGGCAAAAAGAACTAATTATATAGAAAATTGTAAAGAGCCCGTATCGTCTCACAAGCCGGGCCAAGACTCTTATCCACCTTGACGAATTTAAACAATATTTTTTATCTTTTTAAATTGCCATAGATAATGCATCAATGAAACTCATTTGAACATACTTAAAGGACTTAAATAGAACCTTTTTATAGGAACCTTAAATCTATAACCTAAGAACACAAATTTGTTGTTTGTGTCTTTGTCTGTCCGCTCTTTTTCCCGCTCTTTTCCATTGTATACGCGTTACCATAGCAACGCGTTACCGGGTCAGCTAGTTGAATATAAAAATAATTAATATTTTTTCAATTCAAATGTATCTTTCCATAGCGGTTACTTGACTCCTCCACCCACAATATCCTGGCACATTCATATATTAAAAACTCTATGACAAATCATAGATAAAATCATTTATCAAGAGATTCGAGCCATTATTATAATAATTAAGAAATACTATGTACACAGTACTTATTATGCATCAAAATTTAACATAAATAGCAGAATTAAATATTATTAAATTAAATGCAACTGTATAAATTGTTAAAATAAAATACAATTATTAAAATTAAACAATACATTAGTAGGAACCTTTGGGAAGTGAAACGCAACTCGTGTATTTTATTTAGCGAAGCTCTCTTTTAGGCAACTAACAAATTTCGCTTGTCTCCCTCCTGCTACTTAACGGTTCAACCGATTCGAACGAATTTTGGCATGAACATACATGTTTATAACCTGACGGACATAGGTTATGTAAAAAAATATAGACTTTAGCATGGAGGAATAATCACCGAAAGAAAAGCTGATCATAGCCCAACCGCTGATACTATATTGATGAAATTTGGCGCCAAAACTCACATCGTGATCGTGACTAATGTGCAAAAAAAAGTTTTGAAATCGAACATACCATCGAGGAATAAATTGCTTCGCCCAGTATTTGCAAACAGCAGCATGTATTGCAGACCTAGTAATTGTTCTTTTCATGTTTTTTGTGAATGAGTTGCCAAAATATTTCTTAACATAAAGGCTTAAAAGGCTGATATTATTTGTAAGATTTGTATATGTATTTGTATAATATTGTCTTTAGTTATAATATAAACTTAGAAATAAAATCTTATTTATACTTTATATGTGTTTCATTTAAGTACAATTTGGTTTGGCATTGATCACAGGCAAATCGTATTCGATAGACGGTTTTTATATCTAGTGACGCGGTACAATAGAACACAACCCAGTTGCCAACATGATGACACTAAAAAAAACAACTATGTTCATTCATAGTAAAAAAGTATCCAATCATTCGGTTTTGCTAGGATTTATATTTTTTAATTCTTTTCTTTTTATTCTTTTCTTAAAGCTCATTGGTTTACAGTATTTTATAGCGTTAGTGAACTGTTTATCGTGTCAGTTGTCTATTCTCTCATCTGCGTAATTATTTTATTAAAATAAAACCATTTTTACCGGATAAAATTAATAAAGAATAAGAACAATGGCGAACCCAACAGTATCTACAAGTATGGAGGAAGATCAGGAGAATAAACTTAAGGAAAGAGACAATGAGATTGTTAAAATTTTTATGTTAGTAGGGATCATCATAGATCAATTGGGTAAGGAAAAGACTAACATAATAAATAGCGAGATTACTAATGGGATAGTAGACATAGACACATCAGACGAAATCTCAGGGGTACTGATGACCGTCTATACATGTCTAAGGAAAGAGGCGAATGATCCTGCTGGACATTTGAAATACAAAAGCTACTATGCTACTGTAGATAAGGTAGAAGTCAGTATTTCGAGTGTTGTTGATGAAGTGAAGAAACGTAAATTAGAGATAAACTTTCTAATTGCCACACCTATAGTTGAGCTAATGACACTCTTTAATTCTTCATATAACGAAGTAAGAACTGGGGTCACAAGATTTCGAGTAAGGGATACTATTGCAAAGAAAACAGTGAAGAGGGATGCTACAGGTAGAGTGCTCCCAACTAAAGATAAGGCTAAGGAATCAACACACAATATAACACAGTATGGAGCAAACTATCATCATGTTCCGCTATTACAAGGAATAACTTTTGCTCCAGAGAGGAGAACAGGAGTGATCAGAAGCTTAGGACCACTAACACAAGCAATTATGCTTGTTCTTGAGGACAACTACCATAACGAGCTACAGAGCGCTCTAATGAACAGCCTCCAGATGCTCCCTATGGCAGGTGTAATTGTCAATTGCCTAAAGGATGCTAGTACTCCAGGAAGGTATACTCCAGGTATAATAAAGGAACTAGGGGACATACTAATACTGACTACGGCAAGATCCACACAAAAGGTTAACTTCCCATTGATATTATATTTTATTTTATGGCGGGCAAAGCAGGATACATTAACGTGGAGCTTTTCAGGTGCAAAGATGATGAAATATTATAATGAGAGTATTGATAACTTCGGACTAAAGTTCAGGATCCGTAGTGGAGCTGATAAGATCAAGACATCGCAAGCCGTTTTCCATGCTATATTTGGCACATATTTAAATGACTTAGAGATTTGCGAACAGATTACAATGAATACGGGAAAATGGTTCCAAAGGAAAGAGATGAACCAAGTATTTATCAAGAGGGGTGACGCAGGGAAAATAGAGTTCACCCCAATAAAGTTTAAATATGTATCAAAGATGGCACAAGCACTTTTGACTAAGAGTTTGGGTAATGTTGAGCCAGTAGCCACTAGCAGGCCATCATTTTCAGGCTTTCGAAAAAGATCTTTTACCAGTGAGTTCATCAATTACCTTAGATTTGGTAGATTGAATCAAAGCTATTCTAGCGACCCTGTCCAACTACTATACGCCTTAAGGAAAACTAAGGATCAAATCCTTAAGGATATTGAAACAGTTAAGCTCTTACAATCTGGCACCACGGAATGGGAAGAATATAGGGATGGGGCTTGGGTGGCAACCGACTTTATTGCATCTGAAGGAAACAAGAAGTTTTTCGGTGCTTAGTGGTTTCTTTGTAAAAATATTATTTTATTGGTTTTATTCACAACATTTTGTTCCTTTAATAAATAATTATATAATATATAATAAAATATACATCATTTTTTTAATTAAATAAATTCTAGTGTGTGAGGCCTAAAATTTCATACAAAACAAACTTGATAAAATCATTAACATAATTTTGTCATTATTATTATTTATTATTCATTATTTTGTCTTTCATTAAAGCTTCAATAGACTGAATAACGATTCGCTGATTACAAACATACAGAGTCGGATTTGGAAGTCTGGTGTCGCGGGGTCAACAAAGGCCCCTAATTATTTTTGAATAAAAATCAAAAATCAAAATCGTTAAGCGTTAAGTAAAAGCGAATATGGTTTATACAGTTGTTATAAAATGTTAAAAGCTTTTCTATATTTTACCATTTAAAAATTCTAAAAATCTGTTTCGCAAAATACGTGACAGTTGCTGACCCGTTGAAATTTAATTTTTCTCTCTATTGTCCGCCTGCTCTCCCTCAAATCCGGCCCTGCTAACACATCATTGAATATTTGACGTCACTAGGAATCACACAGCATTTCCAACTACGCTTCAGTTTCCACGATTTTGGAACTGATCAAGCGCTTCTGTGACTCCGAAATGGTGAAACTAGTTATTTTAAATCTTTATTAGGTCCCGTACAATAACTTTAGAAACATGACTAAGGATTTGAACTCTATTACCAGATAATAACTCAACAAATCCCATGAACGATTTAAAACAATAATTACAACAAATCATTTCTTCGATTTCAACTGCTCGCCATACAATTTCTTTATTTCCTTCTTATCCAATTTACCCATAGCGTTTCTCGGCATTTTCTCAACAACAAGCAGATTTCTCGGCAATTGGTAAGGGGCAAGTTTCTTTCCAGCCTCTTGTATTAAATCTTTCAGTGTCAATTTTTCTTTTTCTTTTAATACGACAACCGCCGACACTATCTCACCATAGTTTTCGTCTTCTATGCCCAAAACTGCTGCGTCAGCGACTGAAGGGTGTTCTAGTAATGCCGATTCTACTTGCAATGCGCTTACTTTGTATCCGGCTGTTTTGATAATATCTATGGATGTCCGACCTAAGATTCGAAAGCGACCCTCCGAATAGAGAGCGGTGTCGCCCGTTCGAAACCAGCCATCTGTAGTGAAATCCGATTGATCGAGTTTCGGAGCACGATTCCAATATCTGACAATAATAAAAAACGAGTTTGCTTTAGACAACGACAAAGATATATATATTAGATATACGAAATGTAACTGGCTATGAAAGAAAGAGATAGAAAACGTGTGCGCTCTCTCTCTCTCTCTCTCAAAAACCTCTTTTTTGCCCCTATAGTAATGTACGAAACGTATCTCTTCACTAGCTTATATCTCCCTCTCAACTTCCGTTCGCCGCGCCCGATCACAAGATTTATTTCAATAAATCTTTATTCACAGAAAAAGTGTTACATGACTCTGAGTTAGGTTTAGAACCTGTATTCCAGAAGTCTATTTTTATTAACATTTTAAAGAGATAGATATATTTATTGGGAAATCGTGGAAGGTAAAAATCTTTATTTTATTTAGAGCGTATGCACACCATAGCTTGACTATGAGCTTATGAAGGTATTCAAAGGTCTACCTTAGAATACCAGCATTAATTCAGTCTCGCGCTTGAATCGGTATAGAGGCGATGCTAACGCACGTTTGTATAGAGACAAAAACGTTAGTCATGCAAAAAAAATGATCTGTGAAATAAAAAAAAACGCGCGTTTAAAAAACACTGTGCATAGGCCCGTATTTATGAATATCCGATTAGTATTACCTGCAGACAGATGAATGTAAATCTTACCTGGAGAACACACCAGATCCCTTGAGCAGCAGTTCGCCCTGGTAGGCGCCATCTTGGTTTTCCTTGTGTACAGTCACTACGGGCTTCTTCCATTCAGACGCCGACTCTGAACCATTCTTGATCAACACTCCCAGCTTCTCTAGAGATATCTGAAAACAAATATAATTATGTTAAGGTTATTAAAAACTTAAAAAAATTAAATCATTACATTATTACGAGTATGCATATTCATTATAGAAACCTCCTTAAAAGTGAGGCGAAAGTTTTATTTCACTTATTAAAATGTCACTTGAGTTAAGGGAAAACATAATAATAATCTTTATTATTCCCACACACAGAATAAATACATATAATGATTACTTGCAATTAAGAAATGTATACGAGAAACTGGCATCTGTATGAGGCCAGCCTATAGATGTAAGGCCGGTTTTAAACCAATTAAACCAATCGGTTTAAAACCATTTTAAACCAAAAAACCGGTTTAAAACCGTAATAAACCATTATTTCTCGGTTTAAAACCGTTAGTCTTGATGATTGTGTTTTTGATAATTATAACTATTTTATCTTGATTTTACCGAGGTAAAAACATTACGAAGTACCTACCTATAAACTGTGTTAAATTTGTTATACACAGATTTTGATAAATTTAGCAGGGATAGGGTTTTGATAACTCACGCGTTGCGGTTATTAGACTCGAGATGTGCTCACTTCCAGTGCACAAAAATGAATGATAATTTGACTTGGAGGAGGGAGGTGGTGAATCCTCTATGGATACTCCGGCCCGGCTTCGAAGTTATGTCAGACTCGTACTGACTAAACACCACCTGAGATTGGCTTCGCCTTCGTCTGAGGCGACCGCCCCTCCAGAGAGGGGCGGCGCAAGCGCTACACACCTCGGTCAGGATGCGCATAGAAAAATCGACCGGGTCCCACAAGTGGGATCAGTCGACAATTGAGAGGACTGGGGTAGATCTGAAGGGTCTGTCGTGACTTTATTTTTGGCGGATTCCTATGCAACTAAGAGGTGGTTCAGGTCTGCCGATAACTGATTAGGTTGATCCGTCAAGATGGATCTAGGTTATCTGGACAGACGATTTGAGGAAATGGAAGGTATATAGTCGGATGCGCTTCGGATAAGAGGATTTGAGTGGCTCTCTGACGTTTTAAAAAAACGATCAGAAGCCTTCGTATAGAATTGTTGTAGAGTAGGGCTAGGGAGTGCGGATATACCAGGGAGCATTTGAAGATAATTTGATCTTATTACATTTCTATTTATACTTTTCGGAAGCTTCTTAACTAGGGAATCACTTAGTGAGAAGATCTAACGGAGACCTAACATTGATATTTTTCGATTTATGGCCTATGGGTGAATCACCATGCACTGACGAGCACTGTAGGTACATTCGCGGCGGGCGGGGTGGCAACGGCGCGGCCTTGAAGACAACGTTGTCTGTTTCATGCGCAAGTAAAACGGACGACATTTTGTTGATGATTTCTTCTAATGGAGTGTGTAATAAATAATAGGTATATATTTCTTTTAAATATAGGTAAATAAATTTTACACAACATCACATTGATCTAACTCCGAAATACCTAACTAACTTTAATTAAGTACCTACTTGTGTTACGGATATAAGAGTTATCTTCACTAAAATTACAAATATAGGTATACAAATAAATAACACCCAGACACAGAACAAATACAATGTTCATCGCATGAGCACAGTAACTGTACTTACATAAAGAAACTAAAGTATGTAGGTTAACCTACATACTACTTCTTAAGTTGTCGTATAGTAGGTACCTATGTAAGTATTGTAGTGTAGGTAGGTAATTTTTATTTTATTGTCTATAAACTAATTAAAACGAAACATAATATGTCGTCAGGTGATTAAAAATTGCCCTTAATAAAGTGTAAAATACAGTTCTTTTATTTTTGTAGGCAGGCAAGTTTTAAACCACATCAACCTTTTGAAATGGTTGAAAACTGGTTTAAAACCGCAAAATCTCATTAAAACGAAACATAATATGACGTCAGGTGATCAAAAATTGCCCTTAATGAAGTGTAAAATACAGTTCTTTTATTTTCGTAGATAGGCGGGTTTTAAACCATTTAAACCTTTTGAAATGGTTGAAAACTGGTTTAAAACCGCAAAAATTGGTTTAAAACGTTTTAAACCGGTTGATTTACATCTATAGGCCAGCCTACTCCGAAACCAGACGTTATTTGGAATAATTATATACTTAATGTTGTGCTACATGTGCGATATGAACAAAAAGAAAATAAACAGTAAAGTAATTAGGGTTCTAGATAAATTAGCATCAGTGAGTACACGCAGACGCATAGCTAGGTAACCAAATGCCATGGTGCAAAAAAAAGTTGAGGCCCCAACTCAACTTGTGGGGAAATCCCCTTGTCTTGATTAAAGTAGTACTGTCGATACGGCAAGAATCAAATGTAAAAAGACACCGTCTTATTTGAGCAGCGTAGTACCAAATCGCATTGACGGAGAACAGAGCGATTTGATTATTTGAATCAGTAATTATAAGTCTATAATATTTTATATATTTTCTTTTATTTTCCTGATTTGGGATGAAATCTAAACGGTACTTTTTATAAAATTAAATAAGAACTGTGATTTATCATAAGCCCTAATGTTGAATGAAACAAATTCAAAGTTCAATTTCGTTTACTGAGGCCTTACCATCACGTCTTATAGCGATTCAATTTTAGCTGTTCAAAAGGGACGCCACTATAGACCACGTATAGCGTTGTCTCACTTTGACAATCGAACTTGAATCGCGCTAAACGATGATGGTGGTTACTATTAAATAAATGGTGTACAAATATTTGTCAAAATAAGAAATAAATTATTACAAAATTATGAAAATATTAAAATAAAAGAATAATGTAAGTATCATAAAATTAAATTTCAAAAGAAATTATCTTAATTATTACAAAATCAATATTTGCATAGTATCAAATTGTTACACTATCATTCCATCATTATCATTATTGTCCAGTATATAAATAAGTAATTATAGAAAATATTAAAATAAAAATAATATTTATTGTAAAATGAAATGTCGAAGTCTTATTTTTATTATTGCTAGTCCAATACGAGGTTTGCCGATCAAGTCCGAGGGATCCCTGACCTTGGGGGCCCTAGTGCAAAGCCTAGTCCTTCGGTAGCTAAGCCACTAAGAACGCTATATTATGAACCATTATTTTACTATTTTAAGGTTAATAATTGCGTATAATGTAATAGGGTATTTGACGTAGTTAATAAATAAATGTGCATTGAGCACTATAGAATTTGAAGTCCTAATCAAGAATATTTGATTTAAATTATAAAAAAAAATATTTAATTTTCCTAAATAAAAATAAGAGATTTTAAATCTGTGCATCATCTATACCAAAAGTCTCAGCGAATAATCAGAGCATGTGACGTCACGATGTAATAAATAGACTTTAGAACATTTTGAAGTAGTTTACGAAAATCAGTCAAATACCCTATTGCGTAATTTATACTACATATAAATAAAACTGGAGTGTCTGTTTGTAATATTGAAATAACCGTTTTTTACTACATGCATATGAATATATATACGGTACATACACCAAAATATTTTTTTTTTTACAATTTTTGTCTGTCTGTCTGTTTGTTCCGGCTAATCCCTGAAATGGCTGGACCGATTTTGACGGGACTTTTATTAACAGGTAGCTGATGTAATAAGGAGTAACTTAGGCTACTTTTATTTTAGAAAAATAAAGTTATGTTGCAATGTTTCACGCGGACGAAATCGCGAGCGGCCGCTAGTCATATATAAAGATCGCGATCAGTATACCATGCTTATTTTATTATGCTCACCTGAGTGTTAGGTTCTTCACACTCCACTGTGATAAGCGGTTCCAAGTCCTCCTTCCCGTCAACGGTGATGGCAATTCTAGCGGCCACACCGGGCAATGGATTGCCAACAGATCCAACAGTCCGTTCTTCTACGGGTCTGTAAGGGTTACTCAAAGCCATGCCTACTTCAGACATGCCATAGCGCTCAAGGAGACGGATACCTGTTATCTGAAATTTATTTGAGGATGATACACATTTCAATGATACTTTGATTTATACCAAACTAAATGGTAATATAGTCCTAACTCCATACTTTGGTTAATAGATACCGCTGCTTTAGTCAAATGATAATTTGTCACTCAATAATTAATATTCTAAATAAAACCACCTCCATATAAATATAATATATATTATTAAATTCTGTTATAACTATTCAATCTTAATTAATTAATTTGAACTTTGTCTGAGATGTAAAGTGGGCCTTGATATAAATATGATATAAAATCGTTTTTAAATTGTTAGTTCAAAATAAAATATTTGTTGTGGGAGCTTTTAATAAGCCAACACAGTAGCTTGTAAGTTTTAAATGTATTATTGCCTTGTCTTAAGTGTATTTAGTTGCTAGTTGTCCATAAATAAATAATAAATACTTTCGGTGCAGCTCCTAATAATGTATTAAGCTAACCTCGTATAGGTTAGCATATCGCATTAGCGTTTGGAAAGTGGTGGCGATCAGCGCATTGGCTCATGACTGGTGCTACTACTTATAAGGCATCGCCTATAGAAGTGTGGAGAAGACTACACGGCAATCTCTCTCTGTGTTCACAGCTTGACTAAATTGTAAAGTCATCCGACATTTCTTTACCTAAATAGCTAGACAGTTCCCGTAGTCCGTTAATTTACTCAGTCGTCCAATAAACTTGCCGTAATTATCAGAGATTAACTCTAACTGTCGAAGCATATCCACAAACAAACTTCGATCACAGTAGCCTAATAATTAACCGACGACTCTTTTTAAATCACTGAATATTTAGCTCTGAACATTACTTCCAAATCTATCAATCGCTGTTCCAAAATTGTAACTATTCTAGCTCTGCTTTATAACAATCATCGTCATACACTCCACATAAACCTGCCTATCTCACTTGCATGAGCAGGATGGGTTTGCTTGCGTGTGTATTTTCTATCTTTCTCTCTTATCCTATTCGCATATAAGCAAGTTTCTCTAAAACAATTTATTTACATACTAAGAATACTTATTTAAAACTGACATTGTTGTAATCAACGGTGTAATAAAATCGTAACACTACTATTATCGTGATAATAGAATAATATTGTTTTTTGTCAATTATGTACTATCGAAGCCTCTGGCGCCTTGTCAGTCCTAAGTCGAAAGTCGCTTGCACACTGCACGATGCCTATCGCTTCAGGCCACGCCCCGCTCCATTCATTCAACAATGGCGCGCGTGCGCTAACAAACTGCACGATGCCTATCGCTTCAGGCCACGCCCCGCTCCATTCATTCAACAATGGCGCGCGTGCGCAAACAAGCAATTTACGAACGCGTAAAGCAGATTGACAGTTGACAGTACTGACATCAAGGGCGATTTTAAAACTAGTTGTTTATGATTGGCCGTAGTATAAATCGTAGTAAAATACGAAGCCAATTAGGGATAGGTATGGGTCGTGTGTGTAACATTTCTACAAAGTGGTAAGGCACGAGAGACCTCGATAGTACAGTGACGGACGTTGTATACTATTGTCAATGCCGTTAATTGTGTCATAGCTGATGAATAACTTGCACCCGTTCTTCTCGACAGTTTAAAGAGGCTCTGATTGGTTGGTTGGTAAACGAGGCAGACGATTCAAAACAACTTATTCATTATTAAAACTCAGTGCTCGATATTGCACAGTCTAACAGCTCCTGACGATGCTCCGTGTGGGAGCGATACACGTGTAGAGCAGTTGATGAAGATGAAGCGTATCTTCTTGTTAGTTAAAAGAGGTTCTAAATGAGTGGTAGGTTAAAATGGTGGACGATTCAAAACAACTTATTCATTATTAAAACTTAGTGCCCGATATTGCAGTGTAACAGCTCCTGATGATGCTCCATACGGGGGGAAACACGTGTAGTGCAGTTGGTGAAGGTGCAAGGTGTATATTTATCTGTAGTATCTATATTTAATTGCGGGCGTTCGGGTGGTGCATTTTGTTTGTTTTTGCGGAAGTAAGCAACATATTTTTGGTTTATTAATGGATATGGACTTCCGCCAAGTAACACCTGATTGTTATTCTGTTGCACTCAAAATGAAGAGATAAACAAAATGGCGGATCGTTAATGTGAGATGGATGAGCTTTTGTAGATTTAATATCCATCAAACATATCTTACAGTAATTATTTTGGGCTAGGCTAGCTATAGAAAACGTGGAACAATTGAAATTCTTTTGTCATTCATGTCACTTAAATACTCATCACGTGATATTTATCACGTGATTTTTCGTTAAGTTAATATTTCTCACTTACTTCCTCCCACTTGCGCAGTAACGTATCAGGAAGGGGCGCAGAGCCCGCGCACATTAGGCGTATAGTCCGCGAGAGCGTATTCCGCACGTACTCCGCTGTACGCGGCGTATTAAACATTGTTGCGTGATCGGCGCATAAGCGAGCGTACATTGCTGGTACGCCATGGAATACTGTCACTTTGGCCTCTTCCCTCTCACCCATCCCTAGAAGACGGGCCCAAACGGCATGCGTAGCGAACTGGGGCAGCATTCGGATTCTGTGATTACATCCATTAACATATATTTTTGACTTTTCGCTTTATACAAATAACGTAGCTAATATCTTTTAAGTGATTTGATATATTCTATTTTTAACCCCCGACGCAAAAAGAGAGGGGTGTTATAAGTTTAACGTGTCTGTCTGTGGTATCGTAGCTCCCAAACGGATGAACCGATTTTCATTTAGTTTTTTTTGTGTCAGACATAATTTTGTCCTGAGTGTTCTTAGCCATGTTTCATCAAACTCTTTTCTAGTTGATGAGGGGATCTGATCTTTCCATATGTCTTATCGATTCGAAATTAGGAACCGTATTATTTCAATGATATTGAAAGAACATGGCAAGGTAACCATGACTTTATATATGACGTTACAATAAGGTTTAGATTTCGAAGATGGGTAATTAAAATCAATAAAATAAAAATATTATATACTATGTATATAACCTAACATTATATACATAGCGAATTCACAAAGTTATGTCGATTATATTCTGTTCACCATGTGAAATTAAGCAGAGTAGAAGAACGCCACCCTTTCACACTTAACGGTGTTGTAAAAAGCTACTATAATCTAAGATCACAGTGGTTTGTGTTTGTCTGTCCGCTCATTTTCCCGCTCTTTTTCCATTGTATCAATAACATTACCATAGCAACGCGTTAACCGCAAGTAGTTCGTCTACCGGACGCTAGATGGCGCTAACGGAAAAATATTTAATAATAGATCTAATTTAAAGAATTTTGTCCACCCGTGCGAAGCCGGGACGGGCCGCTAGTTTTACTTATAATCATAATACTGGAACTAATCACTACACAGACCATAGAATAGGTAGCAAAGTATTCCCTGACTGACGAGCTAGGATTGTACCTGTGTTACGATCAGTTTCTTCTCACAACTGAGATTTTACAAATCGTCAAAATTAGCGACGGTTTCTGACTATTAACTAAGAATATGGCAACCTCTCCAACATTTTCGGGGGTAGCTTTCGACCTCATTTGGATAAGATGGTATCTCCTTACCTAGCGCCAGCAGCGAGTGATGCATTAAGCGAATTGAGTTGCCCATGTATGTGGTGCAGTGGTAATGTATGCAGTACTACGTCTGCCGAGGAATATTGCCAGGCCGACTGCAGCGATGCGATCTGAGAGCCGAGCATGTTGTGCGTCCATACTACACCCTTCGGCTTGCTTGTTGTGCCTGCACCATATAAAACTTGTTTTCATTTTTGGTTAAGATTTTTTTAAAGATAAGTCGTTCGCTAAGTATACAAAGTGTACAAAGTCGTGACTTATTTCTTATAATTTTATAACCGTGATGGTTTTCAGTAAAATCTGAAAGCCGCGGGGCTTTCTTGAGAAAATTCCAAAAGACATGTACTGCTTTAATTCATTATTTCCAACACTAATGTATGATCGCGAAGACTTACGACTATCGCACCACACTTTTGAATAAATGGCGAATTATATAATCTATTATTTAAAAAAATTTCGTTTAAATAAAAGTTATATTTTATAAGAACTTTAGGTCTATTTGTAGAATTTTTTAACCGATTTTCATTTAGTTAAGACTGTATGCTTCATAAGACTGTATGATTCCTTTAAATAAATAAGTTAAAAACATTTTTATGCATAAAAATGACGAAAAATCATGCTTGTAATATATCAATAACCGTTTTGTGACTATCATATCAGATATAAAATTAAAATTATATGTGATTTTAACACTAATATCATGTCATGGATTCTAACTGCAGTTGATTAAACATATAATTATGTACAATCAAGGGTAAAACTAGGTATGCAATCAAAGTGCTTAAAATAAGTATCCATTTAACAAAACACAACATTATCTCCTTTCACTTAAAGTGCAGTTTTCATATTTTTTATGTATCGATTAAAAATGTATGTAATGTACATTTAGTTAAGGTTAAATTTTGTGAAGTGGATATTGTTTTAGGCTATTTAGATGTGTCTATATTTTTACCTTTGACTGTACGACACCCTACCTCTACCTAAGCTAATGAGATTACAGTGCTGATTGTTTCACCATATAAATGGTTCTTGAGCATTTATAATGCTTGAACGTCAACAGTTAGGCTATGGCTTCGGTAAGAGCTACTTCGGGAGACCTCGTATCGAGCAGAAACCGCAAGAAACACGGCAAGCGCTATTTTTCTCCCTTTAATTGTATGGCATTACATAAGTCCAACATGTAAATAAAATGAAGTAGTCATTACGAACATAAATAAATAAATAGTTGTGTTTTAAATCTATAATCTAAGATCACAAACTTGTTGTTTGTCTGTCCGCTCTTTTTCCATTGTATATGCGTTACCATAGCAACGCGTTAACCGCAAGTAGTTCGTCTACCGGACGCTAGATGGCGCTAACGGAAAAATAATTATTAATAGAAAAAAATTAAAGAACTTTGTCCACCCGTGCGAAGCCGGGACTGGCCGCTAGTCTATAATCTAAGAACACAAATTTGTTGTTTGTGTGTTTGTCTGTCCGTTCTTTTCACGTTACCATAGCAACGCGTTACTGGGCAGCAAGTAATTACTGATTTTATAATAGAATTTGATCATGATTATATGTTTAACAACATTTTTGAAATTTTTTTAATGTTATTCAGGGATATTGCTTAAAATTTTATTATAAAAAGCAATACCACTACCAAAAATGGGCAATCATATAAAAAAATGTGGGATGCTTTTACTCACCACTGGTATATATGAGCATGGCATCAGCCTGCCCATACCAAGCATTTGTCTTCCCCACATCGGGTAAGACATCTGAATCCTCCTGCTTCTTCAAGAAACCATTATTCGGCTGATACAGTTGGGCAGCTATCTCTCTGTCTTTGCCAGTAACTAGCAGAGGCTTGGTCAACTCTTTTGTAATTGGTTCAAGAATCTTCTCGAAGTCCTGTGTGCAGACCACGAGGTCGGCACCGCTGTCCATGATGAAATACTTCAGCATATCTGGCGGATGTAGCGGTGTTAACGGCACAGCTGCAATGAGAAGAGATAGTATGGTAGTTGTAATACGTCAATATTTGTAGACAATTTACTAATATTATAGGAAGGGTTGTCAACTTTCATTTATTAAAGCTCTAAATAAGAAAAATTGACAATATGCGAAAATAATAGCAAATGAAATTTGTTTTAAATATAAATATTCTGTTTTTATATTAAATGTTGACAGATTTTGAATAGCTTTAAATTTCAATCTCAATTTAGATCCAATTAAATTATTTTATAACTAAGGATACGGGAACATAAATTAAAGAAATCATAATATGATGTCGATAATGGTTCTGATATTATGCATGTATGCAGTGTTTTGTTTTCTAACTATTCAATATAAAGTATTACGCGTGCGTAATCAAGTATGAACAATATTTAATGAAAATTAAGAAGAATACGTTATTTTAAGTATGGTTGGCAACCCTAAGTACGAATATTCAGCTGGGCATAATTTTTCCCTTAAAGCTGCTTTCCCATACATTACCCAGGCGAAATTAAGGCGGGTTGCTAATCTACAAAACCAATACGTACTAAAACCCACCACAGATCACTATCAGTAGCTTTTGGATGCAAATTTTGCGTAGTCCAAATAACATTTCTGAGCAGTATACAAGCTGATATTTTTAAAGATGGCCGCTTTCAGATTAAACAAATTCTTCAGTTTTAATAATAATATTTCTTACATTCACACCAAATAGCATAGCCCAAAGTTAGCACTGTAAGGCTTGTGTTATGAATACAAGGGTAACAAGGTATTATGACACACAATCACACAATCATCTGCCTCCAGCGGGGCCATCGATGCGAAATACAGGATCGCTAACATTGCACCAAATGGTCGTCAAGTTTTTAAATCTATAATCTAAGATCACAGTGGTTTGTGTGTTTGTCTGTCCGCTCTTTTTCCATTGTATCAATAATGGATTTTTTTTTGCGTATAATGCTGCTGGTTGTATAATTAGTAATAAGATACTTTATAATCCTATAATGTGTAAAATACATTGTACAACTGTTTGTTATCCCTCTCATAAATAAATAACATTACCATAGCAACGCGTAAACCGCAAGTAGTTCGTCTACCGGACGCGAGATGGCGCTAACGGAAAAATATTTAATAATAGAAAAAATTTAAAGAATTTTGTACACCCTATATTTTGTATACTCTAAGAACACAAATTTGTTGTTTGTGTGTTTGTCTGTCCGCTCTTTTTCCCGCTCTCTTTCCATTGTATACGCGTTACCATAGCAACGCGTTACCGGATCAGCTAGTATTATATAATAATGTATAGTAATTATATTTTATTAACTATAGACATTAGATATTAAACCCTTATAATAATCTTTACAAAAGCGATAATACTCATTACCGATTCTAAATAGCTACCTAATTTTACCCACCTATGTTTCCTGTCATCCATATTGCCCACTGAGTAATAACGTGTGAAGCGTCGTTGCTGCACATATAGGCGACGGTTCGCTGCGATTCACCAACTGTCAAAAGTAAATATAAGTAGAGCACCAAAAATAGTGACAGAACAAAAGTGAAGTTAATTTCTCCAGAGACATTTAAGCGTCTTGTATATATTTATTTAATAATTTATTGCAAACTTCACAGATTTTTTTTCAACCATAAATACAAACTTCCAATTACAAACATGAAAAGCCAGTTACGAAGTATGACATATTACAATTCTTATATTGAGTCGATCACTGGATATTCTAATATAAAATTAATTAGTTACATAAAACCAAAGTAAATTTAATAGGTAAAAATTATGGTGTTTGTATGTGTGATTTGTGTGGAGTGTGTGTGATACAAATGCAACCTACTCCGCAGTGCCGACGCCAATCAGGCGTTTCGGCTCAAGAAAAAAAAAAAAAAAGAAATATATATATATATATATATATATATATATATATATGTGTGTGTAAAGAATAAATGTAATTTTCCTTAATTTGAATTTTCCCGCGCATCAAACGTCATCGAACGCGCAGTGACATGACAAATGAAGTTTGTAAGCTATGGAAAAGATAACCTATAAGCATCTCGTGATTGCTATGAGAAAACAATTATTTATAATATTAATTCCATTGTTAAGGAAGTCTTATAGTGATTTAGAAACTGACATTGTTAATAATAACATTAAATGTCTATTCTTTTCTTACAGGTATGTAGATTTTTGTTAAGTACTAAGTAAATACACACTTTTATTTCATGTACCTGATATAAAATAACCAATAAATCTTTTCTTACAGAGAAACTCAATTCTTATTATATAATTTATTGTGTCGTTATATTACACATACACACACATACATACACACAGCCCCCACACCCCCACCCCCTCACACACACACACGCGCACACACACACTCACACACGCACACGCACACACACACAACGACGCCTTTTTCCACCCCTGCGGAAAAATCAGAGAGGCAGAGATCACAGATTTCCACTTCACACGATCCTGACATACATCTCTCGCTTTATCAACTCTCATCAGCCTTTTCATATAAGCCCGTCGGTTAAGGGTGTCATAGTAGAACAAATCACAAGATTTTTGTTATGTGCGATGTTATAGGATACATTATTAGATTTAGTTCGTCTTTCGTATTTACTTATTTGAGGGACATATACGAATATATTCGGAGCTACGGATCTCGACGGCATCAGTGAGCAATTTTCGAATGAGTGACAAAAAAAATAACGTGAGCTCCTTCATGATGAGAAAGTTATGTTGAGCCGTTGGTCCTGGCAACATCTGCAGTCATTAGCATCTATTATACTTTGTCCAATGTAGGATGATACTTTTGACAGGTGTCACTTCCTTATTGCTACGTTCTAAGGTTGCGTTTGTTTCCTTATGTTTGGCTTGACATTGCAATAGCAACTTTATACCCTCTATATAGGTGTCAACTGTCAAAAGTATCATCCTACATTGGACAAAGTAGAATCCGCACTGGGCGTAAGTGGTGGTTTAAATTACTCCCTCCCCTGTTTTGATGTGTTTGAACTGTGAACAGTATACTTAATGAAAATAATAATGATTGTAAGATATTCATTTGTCACACATGAGATAGTACAAGTTTACATTAACTGCCACACACGATCTGGAGTTTAACTAGAGAGACTCTTTATTCCAGGAAAAAAAAATACAGATTCTTCAGCGTCCATTTACAAAAACAAAATGTCTACTTAAATTTCGCAAAAAACAAGCAAAATTCACTGCCCGCAAATAACAGCAGATACCACAGACACCAAGATAGCTTCACCGACTATTTTACACGTGTTGCAGCCACACGGAGAATCATGAGTTGTTATACCGTGATTTGCATTTATTTAGGCGAGCAGTGCATCTCCTTCGTTTTTTGCGCAAATAACCTATATATTTTGTTTTTATAAATGGATATAACTTTCGCCAAATGACGCCTAATTCTATCAAATATTCTTTACCGTCGTCTGTATTTTTATTGGCTTCATATATATTTCGTAACGTAGTATGGTCATTGAACTTTGTGCAGTACACTTACGTAATTGCGCGGCCACCTCCTTACTGAGTGCAGTCGCCGCTTGGTGCAGCCCAGCGTACGTGTAGATGCCAACGTCATCCTGGAGCGCGACGCGAGTGGGAAACAGGAGAGCGCGGCGAAAGACAGGCACTGCACCGCCTGGAAATTTAAGTAATAAATATAGAACTAAATTTTTACGGGACCAAATAGCAAGTATCTCCCATCTAAAAAAATCTGATATCTGATCTCTGATCTGATCTGATCAGATCTGAAATGCTTAAGTAATCAATGTACACAAACAAAGTATCGTGAAAATTACATCGTCCAGGTTTACAGAAATGCTCAGAATATAAAAATCACTCAACAAAAATAAATTAAATTTTTAACGTAATTGTAAATTTTGTGTTTTTGAAGAAAAGGGAAACAAATTTTAAACAAATTTTCTTTGTTAAATTAACATTACCTTAAAATATGACACACGTATATTTTTCTTAGGTTCATGTAGCTTCTAGCGAAAATTTTAAGAATTGTATTTCTTTTTTTTTCCGTCGATTTTTTTCAGAAATGTAATTTTGACAAAAAGTGTAATTGCGTCATTGTTGTACCAAATGAGCGAATTATTTCGCGCTTACATTAAGATTCACCTTCACTTCTCGTGTTTCTCTCCCTGCCCAGCCAAATATGGTATGAACCTGCTAATGCAGCTTTTGATACTTGTACTAGTATAGAACTTACTGCAGTTCTGGACAAGCCAAGTCTTTGAACTGGTTATAGAGATTTTGCATGTATACCTCTCGCTCATACTTCTACAGCATATAGGCTAACTGCATAACCGTTTTTTGTTAATTCATTTAGGTCATAATATGTGTTTTTAGTCCAGTCATTATATACATTTAAAAGTGAAAATGAACCGAGAAAGCCAAATTTTGGATATCACGTGGGGGGTGGCTAGAAAAGCTTAAGTTCTAATTGTCGACCAAAATAACCTTGTGCAATTTCCGCCATCTTGAAAAAACCCTTAAATTCAGTTTTTTCATCATAACTCGATTCCCCGTTGAGATACGAAATTTTTTATAGAATACTTTTTTATTGCTCTTCTTGCGATCTACAATTAAGGTCCCATGCATTTTTCACGTATCGATCGTCGTTTTCGAGATATCGATCAAAAATATCTGGCACCGACTCCAAAAAACAATAAGTATATAAGTATAACTATTGTAAGATATTTAGCTGGTTTAACTTTAATTACTTTGACATAGTTTAGGAAAATTATAGTATTAGGTAATAGATATTAGGAATTATTTTTTAATTTTTAGTTTTTTTTTGTGTTCACGCATTTGAAGTCGGTTTTATTTTTTTTTTAAAAGTTAATTATTTTATTTTAAAATTTTTAGTGTTACTTTTTTTAGATACTAATCGTTCAAATTGGTTCATAATCGGCGGAGATATTGCGTATAAAAAAGTTCATCCCCAATTTTCCACCCTTGGGGGTGAAATATTTTCTTCAAATTCGCATTAAACCACCCTTTTGATAATACCTATTCAACAAAAAAATAATCGTTCAAATTGGTTTATAATCGGCGGAGATATAGCGTATAAAAAAGTTCATCCCCAATTTTCCACCCTTGGGGGTTGTTTTTTCTTTATTATTCAATTTAAATGGGACCACCCTTGAGGTATTACCTATACGCCGAAAAAAGATTTGTTCAAATCGGTTCATAATTGGCGGAGTTATCGCGTAACAAACATAGAAAAACATACGGGTCGAATTGAGAACCTCCTCCTTTTTTTTGAAGTCGGTTGAAAAAGGGTCTTTTATACCTGACCCACGCCCAAACTCTAACGGTCGCATAGTCACGTGCTCCATGGCGAGACGCCATGACGCAAGTACAAGTTTGATTTTAAACATTTTTCGATATCTTTCACCAGAAAAAAGTAAATAGCGAAAAAAAAAATTCTCCCCAAATTTTTGATATTTTTGATCGATATCTCGAAAACGACGATGATACGTGAAAAATGCATGGGACCTTAATTGTAGATCGCGAGAAGAGCAACAAAAAAGTATTCTATAAAAATTTTCGTATCTCAACGGGGAACCGAGTTATGATGAAAAAACTGAATTTAAGGGTTTTTTCAAGATGGCGGAAATTGCACAAGGTTGTTTTGGTCGACAATTTGAACTTAAGCTTTTCTTGCCATCCCCCACGTAATATCCAAAATTTGGCTTTCTCGGTTCATTTTCATTTATTTCCCGATTTTTCCGACGTAATGACTGGACTATTTGTTTCAACGCGTGGTCTTTGCGTTAGTTTCCCACGACACGATAAGCTCCACAAAACGACAAAAATCATAATTCGAGGTTATCTTTGGAGCCAATAAATAAAATGGACTGGTTAAAATGTTGAATGTATAATGTTTTGTTTCATCTGACACCAGCCAGCAAGTCCAGTGGCTGGTTGGTCTTCATCGAGGGAGTTACACAAAGCATGTATCTTGCACATGCTTTGTTGCTATGTTTAATATACAAGGGGTGATCCAAAAGTAATGATAATGAATATTAAACAACTTGATTATAGTAATTTTTTTATTTTATTTTTCTACATATGCCCTTAACAAGTTAATACATTTTGTCCATCTTTTTACTAAACCTAAAATTCCCTTTGAAATAAAATCTTTTTCTTGACTCTCCAAAAAAGCCTCTACAGCCGCCATAACTTCGCTATCGTCTTCAAATTTCTTGCCTCGGAGGTGTTCCTTGAGCCTAGGAAAGAGATAGAAGTCGCTGGGAGCTAGATCTGGCGAATAGGGAGAGTGTTCGACCAATTCAAATCCCATTTCTTCAATGGCAGCTCTGGCGGCTCTAATTTCTTTTTTCCCCATTTTGATGTTCTCTCTCCGTCAGCTCGTATTTAAATGAATGTAGCTCCCGTTTTTTTTTATGCAAAATGCACCCTCCGGGCACGGGGGAGGGAGGTGGTGAATCCTCGATGGATACTTCGGCCCGAGAGTTATGTCAGACTCGTACTGACTAAACACCACCTGAGGCTTGCTCCCGGAGAAGGTCATAAGCCGCCATCTGAGGCGACCGCCCCTGTAGTGAGGGGCGTAGCTCCCGGAAATCATGGCCTATTTATATGATTTTTCTAGCCTGAACTAGTGGGTAGTATAGCAATATATACCTATATATATTGGATTTTTATGTGCACTGGAAATAACTGATTATCATTACCCGCCATTATTATTTTATGTTATTAAGCTAAGATTATTTGATTTGTAGTGCAGACCATGTTTTGTAGTTTTTTATGATATCCAATGCGACTGAAGTGGTTCATCTGTTGTTATTTTGTTCTTGATAAAAATCTGATTGTTTGACTGCCTTATCATTGACCTTTGTGCAAATACCGACCCTGTCCGCTAACAATCTTTATCTGTAGAGTATGATAACTAATCAGACATTATACAGAAAAAATGACTTAACAGAATTTGCTGCAGTTAAAATAAATAAACAAGTATGTGAATAACACACAGCGTTTTACTTATAAAGAGAAATGTGTTTTATTTGTATTATTCTTAAAGTGTATATTGGCATGGATCTCTATTAGCAGTTCATGGGCTGAGCTGCAGCCTGCAGCCGGCTTGGTAAAATTCATAAATAAATATTGATCAGTCAATACACGCAAATGAACACTAATTAAATATTCTAAGGTCCGTGATCCAGATTGTTATTGTCTAGTTGGCACAATCGGCAGCTAAAGCCTCTCCGACTGGTGAAAATCATACTTAATGCGACAGTGTTAGTTGTCCACAAATCATATCTGAAGCGTGTTTTTATTAGTTATTTTTAGCCTCTAAGAGGCTAAAAATAATAACTTACTCACTGCTTATTATTTTTATTAAATCACTTTTGCACCTTAGACAGATAACACACTGCAATGCACAATAGGGGGAGATGCGTAGTTGCAATTGAGAGCATTGCTTGCAAGTTATAGTTTGGATTAGATGAATTATATCTGTTGCCGTAATCTGGTTGAATCTGCTATTTGAATGAATGACTAGCACATTCATTGAATGACGACATTTAATTTAATGACTAGCCCGAACATTGATTGAACAAGCGTCACTCAACGTCCAACTAGATTGTAACATAGCCCTTTGAACAGAGCGGACGTAAAATCAGACAGGTAATTAAAATTACTTAATAGTAATAATTAATAATTTTTTTATCAAATTTACTTTAAAGTGCGTTATTCGTAATAAAATAGTGTGACATGCTGTCACACTATTTTATTTGGATTTATTTATTTGGATTTAACCTAACCAAACATTACAAATGCGGCTATATCCCATTCAACAACTTAAATTTAATTTAAAGTGCGTTATTCGTAATAAAATAATGTGACAGCATGGATTTAACCTAATCTAACTTAACATTACAAAGTCTATATCCCATTCAACGATTATGCTAAATGATGTTCAGTCAAGACATGGAATGTTACATTAAACAACTTGACGAGTTGTCCTTTAGTCATTCAATGAACATGCTAGTCATTCAATCAAATAGCAGATTCAACCAGATGACTGCGATATATCCATCATATGATACACTGACAAAGAAACCCATAGGGAAAATGGTTTTTTTATGAAAAAACAGCTGTGCACACCTCATTGTTGGCCAAACTAAACACAACTATACTTATATGTTTCTATATACTGGTCACCATTTCACTTACACTGTATCAATAAAACACTACACAATTTACAGTTATTTTATTATTTTTTATAAGTAGGCAAGCAGTTGATCAAACTGGTAGCATTCTTAACATTTTGATTACTTATATTTTGAATATATGTCCAGTTAGTTTTTAAACAGGTTGACATTTAAGGCAAAGACTACATCATCCAACAGCTTATTCCACTCAAGATGGGTTAGCTCTGTCACCAGCAATTACAAACATAAAATTGTGACAGAATTTAATTTAGCCAACTTACCAGCTAAGTGTTAAGCAGTGTGAGATTTGCCTTACTCATTAATTGTGAATGGCTTTGATAAATACTACCAACCAAAAGAATACTTTAAGCACATTTACCTTAAATCTTGTAACTATTGGCTGATAAATATTAGCAGTGCTTATCTCACATCAATATTAAAAACATGCTGTCACCAAAAGTTGAATTGATAAATATTTATCAGTTTATGATAAATTTGACTTGGCTTAAACAATAACTTCAAGCTTACAAGCAGCTGAAAATTATTTTACTACGTTTTGCATGCTTCATGATTCAAGCACCCATAAAACATAGAACTAGAGACAGTAAAAAAAAAATGGTTTTTTTTTTTTGCCTGTAAAGTCGGTTTTTCGGGCGAAGATTTTTCGTGACAACGTCTTTTTCTCGGTAGAATATTTATTGATATGAATATAATTAAATTGCACAATGCGCGCGGCAGACCGATCATAGTTGAGTGGGAGAGAGACGCAAGGCATTCGGCGGGCCTCTCTCTCGTTCGGTGACTCATCGTAACGTTACCGAGCGTTACACTTTTTCATAAGTGACTCCCAGCCGCAACCTAATTTGTCACGTCAAAAAATCTTACTTGTTTGTCTCTTAAAGAAATTTACTTAAGACTATCAAACAATGTATTTCTTGATAAATTATTCAATGATTCCTGTATTTAGGATTTAAATATTAATAAATAAGTATAAATCATGATTGTGTTGTTATATCACATAATCAACTAGAACTTTATTAACTATAGAGAAATAAAACAAATATTTATAACAATAGATCTTCCAAATTAAGGAAACTCTGTAATTGGCTTAAGAATTTAGAAAATACTTAATAAAAAAAAAACTTTTAAAAAACCACATTTTACTACGGGTTGTAGATGTACTAAAAAGGAGAAAATAAATTTTTACAAATGGACTAAAAAGATAAAAATAAATTTTTGATAATAATGAAAATTTACGATACAAATATTCTAAAATTTATTGAATATTATGTATTGTTCTGAACATTCATACGCAGAATTTGAAAAATCTCCAAAAAATTAAAACGTGGTGCGTAATTTAGATCAACAGCGTTATTGATATTATATTAATATTTTCATTATCTTTCCTAAATCCCTTCCTAACTAAACCAATGCTATAGTAATGCTGTGGATGGCATTGAATAGTTTTTCAAGTATAATGCGCACCACGTTTTAATTTTTTGGAAATTTTTCAAATTCTGAGTATGAATGTTCAGAACAATACATAATATTCAATAAATTTTAGAATATTTGTATTGTAAATTTTCATTATTACCAAAAATTTATTTTTATCTTTTTAGTCCATTTGTAAAAATTTATTTTCTCCTTTTTAGTACATCTATAACCCGTAGTAAAACGTGGTTTTTTAAAAGTTTTTTTTTATTAAGTATTTATTTAACTCTTTTTAGTTTTAAATTATCTGAATTGTGCCTACTTAGTTCTTCAATATATACATGTAATATATATCAAATATCCAGACACACCACGTGGAGGTTAATTTAATTAAAGCCTAATTAAGTGGTTTTAGGATGTAAAACTGTAAAATATTAAATTGTTAGGTGAAACAAGCCTGTATACAAAATTTCAGCCAAATCGGATAAGAGGAAGAGGTCGAAATAAGGATCTCAAATTTTGACGACAAACCAACAGACCAACAGACAGACAAGTGAAGTTAAGTAAAACGTGGTAAAAAGTTAATAGTGGATGTTTAGTTTAAAATCTACTAATAAACATTAATGTTAGTATATAATGCTAATAAAAATGTATTTATTACTAGAGGATGCCATTTTGAGAAATAATCTTTTAAAGCAAGTCAATAGCGATATTAAATATTAAAAAAACAATGAGGATATCACCAAATTTATAGCAGATGAGATAATACTTCTAAGCTGCCGAAAAAGGCAGCAGTATGAAGCAGTTCAAAACAACGATTATACTAGTGATATAGACTCTTACCAGCTTGAGTGTCGTGATTGAATGAGTTAAGAAGCTCAGAATTTACTTCCTCTTTTACAGCTCTACTGTTTACAGCTTTATATCTTCTGGATATTCCAATCGGTTTGCGAAGAAGAAGCCGGTTAATGAGGCGAATAGAAAGTTCCATTTCAACTACTGGAAGCACTTTACAGTCAGAAAAAATATTAGGTAAGCCGATAGTGCATCAATTTTAGAAGTTCTGTTACTGATTTAAATAATTCAGCAATTTAAAAAAGATAACAATACAGGTTATTTCGGTGACAATCGTCAGTTTCGAACATAAAATAATACATAAGTCACACGACACACACACAGCTGACTGTCATTTTTTACGTCTCTGCTGTAATCTCTGTCTATGGTATTTTTGACAATCAACACGTTTTTATTAGGAAGTTTTTTTCCTTAAAAGAGAGCAAAGGGTATTATAAATACCCAGTCCATAAAGCCATAAAGCCTCGAAACTTATGAATCCACCTTGATACATGTTTTGATATACTTGCTAACACTTGTGCATATCCATTAATACTACGTTCCCACCATTTACATTTTTAAATAGTAAATCAAAACTACCAAAGTGATAAAGTAATAAAGTAGTAAAATCAAGTGACCCTTCTTACTTTCGCTTTTGGATATGAAAGTTCACAATACCTATATACATCGCGGCAAATAAGTTGAACCAAATGGCGGTCGTCTGCGCAGGTAAAATTATGAAGAAAAGTGTGAGACAGGTTTAAATACATCATAAAAATCGAAAAGAAAGTAATTGCGTTGTATTCAAATATGTATATATTTTTAAGAATTGTGAATGTGAGGTGGGTAAGGCAATTTAATTAAAAACTGTCGTACAAAGAAGTATGCTTGAAATGAGTATGCTTCTGAAGTCTGTGCTTTCATGAGCAATTGTTGTACGACATTGTCTTTATTTTTTCAATTTTATTTATCCAATGATTATAAAAACTGATTTATGAATGAGTGATGATATATGAAAAGTGAAATAGGGAAAGGAATAAATGGATAAAAAAGTCAAAAAGGTTAACATCGGAGTTTTTAAGTTTTGATTTTCTTGTTATTATTTTGTTGCTGTTGTTGAATGTTGGAGGATTAAACTAAACGACACAAGTTGTCTTTTCACTCTCTCTCGAGAAGTCCATGAAAGAGGCGTTTCTTACTCATGTAAAGCCCGTGTGCAATCATGACCCTAGCGCAATCTAGTAAACGCTTGGTCAAAATACAATGGGTATAAATAACAGCACACTACTACAAACTGTCAAAATTCCCCAATGTATAATAAACTCTTAAATATTAAATTGAATATCTATAAAATGCCATTTTTGTATCCCATGGTGTGCTGACAAACGAACAAGCCAAAACATACATATAGATGTTAGATATACCAATGTCATAAATTAAAATTAGCAACAAAACGACTTTCTATTCTCACTCGATCAGCTGATCAGTCATCATTCATCATTCATAAATCACTTTTCATCTTCACTCATCTAAGGTTGTGTTCCGAAATATACATCAGTATACTGAGCAGTGGTAATGATGTCAGGAATTGACGCAATGCTGTTGATTTGTTCCGCAACATACTGACCAGCGCGTTGACGTCAGAAATGGATATCAAATATGAATTAGAGTTAGAGCGAGAAAAAGGAAAAAGACCCGGCAAGATACATCACACTCTCTTTCATTTTGTTCAGTACAAATGGCAACGGATCCATGATGTTATTACGACTGGCAATACTGATGTGTATTCCAGAATACAGTCTAAATAAGGAAATAATTATTACTCAAGACGAGGCGGAATGAGCTTTTCCCTTTGCCTTCCTTGAAAGGGAAACAAAATAGAAGCAAATATACGTGTGACCTCAGAACAATAACTAATAGCTTTAGTTATTGTTCTGAGCGTGTGACTTTACCAAAGAGTACTTTTTTGACTTTACTCTGTACCATTGTGTTATATGTTGTGTAAATGTGTACCACAGAGTACCTACTTCTCATGTACACTGGTGTACACCTTCTACTTTCTCGCATGTGTGATTTAGAATATTTCATAATAAATGTAACTCTCTGACCGTTTTTATTGACTCTATCAACCATGATGGTCGTCAACGCACCTGACACGCCAGTACAGGCTGAAGTTATATTCGCAATCGAGGCTACTCCTTCTAATGGATACTACCTGAATGAACTGAAAACAAACTACATCGTGCCCACTTTGGAGTATGTATTCACACAATTTTCTCGTAATTTTTCGATTTCCTTAACTTCCATGAACTTTTTTTAAAGTGGCCATCGTGTCTTAATTATTAAACTCCCCTCAAAAGTGAAAATATCTACTACAATATTGAATTACCTTCTCTACTACTATAATTATTTAATACTTTTAACAATAAAATAATCTATGAAGACCTTTAGAATCAATACATAATAAATATCGGTGTCCCTTTAGTGATTTAACAAATGGCTACTTAACATTACACAAAGTTGAGTTTGCTTACAATTAAAATTTGCTAATTGCATATCACATTATAAAAAAAAATCATTTTACTACAATTAATAAACCAGATTATAAATGTATAAATAATTGAAAACTTTGGCAACAATTCAACCATATTTTACTGATTAGCGGCTTCTAACCAGTGCTGTTGCATACAAGACTTGACTTAACATGCCTTGGCCAAGCTTGAAGGAACTTAATTGCTTTTTATTCATTATGAGCGTTTATAAAGCCATTATTGAATGTTAACAGTTATCCCATGGCTGTGTAAATGTTATGTTGAGTTTTATCTCGAGCTGTTTAACCTCTGCAATCTTGAACCGAGTCCAGTAACAATTTCACCATCATGCTCCTCAATGATATATTTATTAAACTATGCTTTTTAACATGATTCTAGAATAATAAATGTATTTTTTATAAAATTTATTATTGAGATACAAAATTTAACATAATTACAAAATAAGGTATTTATAATTTACACTATAGTTAAAATGCTTTAGAAAACATATTTATTTGCACATATATCTGTGTGATGTACATAATTCATATAATACTCAATTCAAGTATATCTTTTCCAATACAATACTAAAGTTAAAAAAAATATATATAACTTTGTGATGACTACCATTTTGGCCAAATATAATAGCTAAGATTCTGGGTTTTAGTCTCGGAATGGAAAAATTGTATAATATTGTGTATTCATCAGAATACAAGCACTTGTACCTGTCAAGGGTGACCTGAAATTTATATTTTTATGAATGTGACTTATATATGCATCATATAACATTTAAGTCTATTTATTACCCTAGTATCTGCCTGTGACTCGGTTTATGTATAATTGCACTATATAGCACTCATTTAAATTTCTTAGCGAGTGTATATTTATTCACATGGGAAAGGAAACCCATGCCCTTTCCCAGGGTGAAGACTGTTACAAAACTTGTTAGCCATAAAAAAATTATAAATTAAGAAGTTCTTTACCTTTTATGTTTGTTTAAAAATATCATAAATAAAAAAAACCTAGGTTAACAAATTATCTTAAACCCTCATCATTTGTATAAAATATTACTTCTAAAAGTCATTATTTTGCCCCAGGTATTTCCATGGTGGAGCATTGGAAGAAGGCGGTGGCAATGGCTCTGTGTATGCCATTATAACATATAAGACAGCTGCCTGCCATCCCGGCGTGCCAGTTGACACATATGGACCATTCAAGTGTCCACAGACTGTTCTAGAAACAGTTGACAAATTTCAGTATGTACCTCATACAATAAGTAAAAAGTAACATAGTATTTAAGAGGAAGTAGTTTGTATAATGATTTCACTATTTACTCTTACATTCTCTGTAGTGGAGTGGCTTGCATGCTAATTTTACAGTTTTGACATTACTCTTCAGTGACGGCAACACTTTAAAATGTATAGGTTCTAAAGAAATCATTACTAAAAAAAAATTCAGATAGCAGGTAGGTCTGAACTGACATTATCTTGTTATTTGGGCATAGTGATAGTTGATATTTTCTTTACATAGAAAAATCTTAAAATTCTATGCAGTGCACCTCGGTTCATAAAGTATATACATCACAGATGATATATATGAATCGTGTGCGAATAACATTCAACAACTAAAATGCCATAAAAAAAAAATTAGCTACAAGCCTATTTAATACCATTCAAACCATTACGCGACTCGGGAGAATGTCGCTGGCCACTAATTACCTGGTGTCTGAATATATTGATCATGTTGTCGGATGTGGTAAGTCCTGAAAACCTAAAATGCCACGCGTTGCTGTGCCGACTGCAGTGCCATCTGCCGGACTGATTTGTGAATCTAAACCATTCTCAGATCCCCTTGAACACACACAAAAAATTCATTCAAATCGGTCCAGCCGTTTAGGAGGAGTTCAGTGACATACACACTCACAGAAGAATTATATATATAAAGATAGTTAGTGACTGCACTAACTGGCGTAGAAAAAACACTGCATGCGGTTGTAAATGTATTAGGATAGCTCACGCATTTTCTTGTTGTTTTGTTGTTAACGCCCTACAGCAAACATCAATTCTATTTCTAACACGCTTATCTGACAGGGCTGAGCAAACGCATTGAACACTTTGAAACCAGCTTGACCAGGTAAACTGTTTTGCCGCTAATGCTACAGTTTATGGCATAATTACATAATTAAGACACCGACTTATCTTGCCAGAAAGAATGGAACTGCGCTCTTGCACCGCTTCATTATTTGATGCCTTGATAGATTTTCAACTTCATTTACTAGAAATAGTATTTAAAGTTTATCGAACGAATATGTGTTACTATCATTTGCGGTTGTGAACTCAATATTCTTATGCTTGCATGACAATTCAAGGTTAGTCAAAAAATATGAAATAACTTAATAGCTCGAAACTACGAAAATCTCTGCTCTGTTTTTGGTTTTTGCAACATCCTGTATACTCTGGTTTTTCAGATTTGTAGGTGGTCATGCAGAAACTCGCGCATGCGTCACAGAAGCTCTTGCAACGGCCATATCATGCTTCGAGGAGCTCGGAC
The DNA here is from genome assembly GCA_927399485.1 of Calamotropha paludella. NCBI lineage: Eukaryota > Metazoa > Arthropoda > Insecta > Lepidoptera > Crambidae > Calamotropha > Calamotropha paludella. Next base: position 6,387,699 of record OV656822.1, read on the forward strand.
GAACAGATCTACCTATGCATTTATTATTTTTATGCTGTTCTCCACCCTATATGGCGTATGGTGGAGGTTTAGTACCACCAGGTAAGAAAAATTATAAGTATTGGCCTATAAATAAAGATATTTTAAAAGAGTATAATTTTAAAGGAGGAGTTATAAAATATTACGAGAAAAAAACATTATATACGTATATAATGTTTTTTACCCGATATTTTATAACTTGAACACTTGTCAGGCGCCCCAGCGACAGTGGAGCAAGCGGCACGGCAGTTGGCGGATATGGGGGTACAAGTGTCAATAGCGGCCGCCAAGCGGCTTCCGTCGTTGCACTCTCTGTACGAGCACGCGGGCGGCGATCTACATCAAGCACAGCAACGGAACTACGCCAAGGTACAGTCCGATGAAAATTAACGGTGCCACTCGAATCACGTCTCTAGCCCATGCAGAGCCCTAGCGCCATCTAGTAAGCGCGTGGTCAAAATGGAATAGGTACAAATAACAACACATTACCACAAACTGTCATAATTCCCCAGTGGACAATAAACTCTATTGTTTGAAGATTTGATTGAAAGTCGATTATTTCAATCCAGTTTTGGATGCCATTATTTGCTGACTGACTGTATTTAGAATTATACAGGGCAATCAACACTAACGAGCCAAAATGTACCCATGCATGTCTATATAGATGTCAATGTCAAAAAATATTTTTTTATAACAAAACTACTTTTCTTTCTCATTCGATCAGCTGATCAGTAATTTTATATGAAGAGTCCATTTTTTTATGATTTCTATTTATTGACATTGAAGTGATTGAAAGTGCTCAGCGCCCCTATAGGATCGCCCGTGTGCCACTCACACTCTGCACTACAGGTAAAGAAATCTCTCCTCGCCTCTGACACAATATTAACTGTCTATAGGACATAGAATGTACAATATAATTATAACATGAGTAATAAAATACTTAAAATAGCAAGTGCATACAAGTGGGTCCATTTTTGTTGTACATAGATGCTTACTAGATGCGTATTTTCTTTGCTTCTTACCCCTGGCGGCAAACTTGCTTCTCTTCAAGCGACCCTTCGTGCACCGCTGATGCGATCGCGGATGTAATTCGGCAGGGAATGGAGTATTTTATTCCATTCTCCGACATCCCGCTCGGTTACAAGTCCCGACCTTGGTATAATGCGGCCTGTGCTCGTGCTGAGGCCCGAAAACAATCTGCTTACCAAGCCTGGGTGCAAATCCGCGATCGCGGGGTTCGTGCACGGAGAATTCGAGCTAAGAAGAGAGCCTATAATTCGGCCGCCAAGTCATGCAAAAGGGTGTTACTAAAGGCGAGATACGACCACATCAGCAGAATAGGGATGAAACTGTCTTCCTATCCAAATGGAAGTAAACAGTTCTGGTCCCTCTCGAAGTCAGTCGAAACGAATTTCTGCCGTCCTATGCTACCGCCATTGCTGAAATCTGACGGGTCACTGGCCCATTCTGCAGCTGAGAAAGCAAGTTTATTTGCCTCTCTGTTTGCGAGCAATTCCCGTCTTGACACCGGCTCTCAACAACCACCAATCATACCTCGCTGTGATTCTTCGATGGCGGAGATCACAATACACAATAAGCAGGTCCGTAGAGTCTTACTTAGTCTGGACGTGAATAAGGCCAGTGGTCCTGATGGCATACCAGCAAGAGTGCTGAGGTACTGTGCGCCTGAGTTGTCTCCTGTGCTAACACGCTTGTATCGCCTCTCTCTCAACACAAAAACCGTCCCAAAATCCTGGAAGCTTGCCAATGTGCAACCAATACCCAAAAAGGGTAGTCGTGCCGACCCATGCAATTACCGACCGATCGCCATCACTTCCATACTCTGTAAGGTTATGGAAAGAGTGCTGAACAGCAAGTTGCTCTCATACCTAGAAGACAACGATCTCCTCAGTGACCGTCAATATGGCTTTCGCCGAGGACGCTCAACTGGGGATCTTCTAGTCTATGTCACGCATTGCTGGGGCGAGGCCCTCGAGATGCACGGCGAAGCACTTGCCGTGTCACTTGACATCTCGAAGGCTTATGACAGGGTCTGGCACGCAAGTCTGCTGCGCAAGCTTCCTGCGTACGGTATCCCCGCTGACTTTTGCAGTTGGATAGCCGACTTCCTGACTGAACGATCGATCAGAGTTGTTGTCGATGGCTGCTCCTCTGACTTAGTGCCTATTGATGCCGGAGTTCCTCAGGGGTCTGTTCTTTCTGCGACGCTTTTCCTGCTGCACATCAATGACCTATTAATACCAGGAGTTGTTGGGTATGCAGACGACAGTACTGTTGTAGAGAGATACCTGTCTAGCGCAAAAGCCAGCGGCAACGACGTGATGTTCATGAGAGAGGCCATGGTTGAGCGAATAAACCAGAGGCTAAACTACGTTTCCCAGTGGGGCGATAGTAACCTCGTAAATTTCAACACCTCCAAAACACAAGCGTCTTTTCACGGCAAAAAGGAGTTCCTTCCACCTCACTCCTACTTTCCGAGGTACATCTGTACCTGTGACCGACAGCCTCGAGCTTCTTGGCATGGAGTTGTCTTCAGACCTTAACTTCGGCGCCAACATCGAATCCAAAGCTCAAATTGCAGCCAGAATGCTGGGCGTCCTAAATAAGGTCAAGCGATATTTCACGCCAGGACAGCTTTTAACAGTCTATAAAGCTCAAGTCCGATCTTGCATGGAATATTGCTGCCACCTTTGGGATGGCTCAGCAAAATACCAACTTGCTGCACTGGACACGATTCAGCGCAGAGCTGAGAGGCTCATCGGGGACAACAAATTGGTGAAGAGCAAGCTTCACACCTTAGCTCATCGCCGCAAAGTTGCCTGTCTGGCGGTCTTCTACAGACTGTACTTTGGAGAGTGTGCTCAAGAGCTGCATCTGCTCATACCGCCATCTCCTTTTTTCCATCGGACATCCAGACGCACTGCAGGCTACCACCCTTTCTTGGTTGATATTCCCACCTGTCGTACCAAGCGCTTTTCAACATCCTTCATAACGCGCACAGCAAAGGAGTGGAATTCCCTCCCTGCGTCTGTATTTCCGAGAACTTATAACCCGTCTATTTTCAAGGCCAGGGTGAATAGGCACCTTCTGGGTTAGCTCGTTCCATCGTGGATTCTGTCATGGCCCCCGGGCTTGATTGGGATCAAGAGCAAACCCATCCTAAAATAAAAAAAAAAAAAAAAACATACTTGCGTCAAACTAAATTTAGTCTCGAGAGTATAGTTTTTATAACTTTTCACTGACTACAATATTTTGTCAATGTTTAACCACTATGTCAAAATAGTCAAGTTATAAAACGACGTGAAATCAACGGGAAACATAACTTTCAAAACCAATAACTGAGAACTTTTTAATCATTTAAGAAATTTGAAAACGTTTAATACAGGAATGTGTATATTGCTCATATGGCGGCATTCGAGTTATATCCTGCTGGCGAACCATGTCAGAAGTTTTTCTATATTACTAGCTTTAGCGTATAAGTTACACTCCTCATGCTTTTAAATCTTATTTTTTTACCAATGAAATGAAGTTCTTTTATCATTTGTATGTAAGGATCCTCGCCACATGGTGTTACTGAGGGGCTACAGTCTGAAAGAGCGCCCGCCTAGTCCCGCACCACCGCCTGTCCCGGACATACAGGGAGAAGTTTATCAGTACGTCGAAAATACTTTTTAAATTATCCACATACATTTTCATAACACATAGGACAACTAAGATAAATAAATATTTCCCACATTCACACCAATTAACCTAGCCCAAAGTAAGAACTGTAAGGCTTGTGTTATGGATACTAGGGTAACGGATAGACATACATATATCATACATAAATAAGTAATATTCATAGAAATATATACAAACATCCATGACTCAGGTACAAATGCTCGTATTAATCATACTAACATCTGCCCCTTCCGGGATTCGAACCCAGGACCGTCGGTGCGAAAGGCAGGATCGCTACCGTTGCACCAAACGGTCGTCGAGATAGTAAGATACAGTTGTCAAATCATTAATTGAATAGAAGTATGAGTCGATTTAAAATTTAAAATTTTGTCACTACAAACTATCGCTACGTTCCTTTCACTCGCATTGGCTTACAGTGAAATTTCCGATAATTTTCGATAACTATAAAGATTTTGCATAAAACTGCTATGAACAGATCATAAATCCCCCATATCCGAACTGAAAAACAATAGTTTATTTGACTAGTATGAAAATAAAGATCAAACTATTGTTAGCAATTTCTAAATACCACCAATTATTTTCAAGCAATTTAGCCCACACATCAATTTTTTTTTCTTTATTTAATTTAGGGACTTTTACACAGAGTACGTCAGTCCCATTGTACCCTAAGCTTTTCAGCAGCACATCATAAACGTAATTGAACGAGGTCGCATACAAGCCTGGCTGCATCTGACGCGGAATCCGCCAAAATACTTTGGAAAGCTCCCAATTCAGATGCCTTCAGGTCTAAATGATGAATAAGTCGCTCTCTCTCGCTTTGGTTTTTGACTCATTCCATCAACAAGTGTTGATATTATATTTATAAGAAATCATTAATAAAATAATTAAATTTTCATGTTTGACCACGTAACTGTAAATACACAGCGTTGACAAGAGTGACGTCACCTGCTTGTTTACAGTAAATGTTAGTCTAAATATTATGTATCACGATTTGACAGCTTAAACTTTGTGTACGAGTAGGTGACGTCATGACATGAAATGACCTGCATAAAGGTGTCTAGTTTGATGCTGATTTTTATAGAAAAAAGAGAAACTACCAAAAAATTAATTAAATGGGCGAAAATAAATATGCTATAACGAACAATTTGAGAAATTTTCGTAAAACCTATCAAATACCTTACTTTAGTTCTTTTGTGGGTTATGTATGTATGGTGATGACATATAATATTGTAAATGTCGTTACTTCTGTTAAAGCTGACGAGTTTCTTGCGCCCATTCTTCTTGTCAGTTAAAAGATGTCCTTAATACGTCCTGAAGATGTGGTAGGTGAAAATGTTGGACGGTATAAACAATTTATATTAAGTGCATTTAATTTAAATTTTCATTTGATTGAATGTTCAGTAAGTAGTAGTTATGGGAACTGTATATGTGTCGTCACGCAGGCAAGGTCGCGGTGTCCAGGGCGTCGCTAACGTTCAAGCCGCGAGGCCCCACGCTCCGCTGTTCCCACGCGCGGCCCCTCCCGCCCGCGCCGGCTGGGCAGCGCGCCACACTTCCTATCCCAGCCAATCGGCGCTGCTTACACAACTGGCACAACCGTCGTACCCGCCGCCTCAAGTTCCCACACAAGTGAGGCTGTGTGACGTCAAATACTACGCCACATTTTCTACCCTAGCCAATCAGGTCTACACACTACTGGTCCAACCGTCGTTCCCGCCGCCGCAAATCTTCACCAGGTTAGGTTGTGTGACGTCATTTATAGCACTACAGCGCTGCTCACACAATAGGCACAACCGTCGTACCCGCCGCTTCAAGCCCCCACTCAAGTAAGCCTGTGTGACTTCATTTACAGCGCCACACTTTCTTCCCTAGCCTATTAGCGCTGCACACACCACACAATTTGTTATGCTAACCCATAACAGTATGACATAATTCGCATCTCAGTTGTATAAAAATTAGTTCATAATGAACTTTCGCTGTGTACACACTAGGGATGTTGCGGATGTGTTTTTTTTCACATCCGCGGATGCGGATGCGGATGCGGATTTTAAGAGGCTCACATCCGCGGAAGCGGATGCGGATGCGGATGTGTACAAAAAACTTAAGTGTTGGTTTGGTAGGGTAAAAAGCAGTAATATTTATCCTTTGTTTATCTATACATATAAATAAAATTGGAGTGTCTGTTTGTAATATTGAAATAACCGTTTTTTACTACATGCATATATATACGGTACGGATACGTACACACACCAAAACCACATTTTTTACAATTTTTGTCTGTCTGTCTCTCTGTTTGTTCGGGCTAAACGCTGAAATAGCTGGACCGATTTTGACGGAATTTTTATTGACAGATAGCTGATGTAATAAAGAGTAACTTAGGCTACGTTTATTTTTATTTTTTAATATTTTACTTTAGAAAAATAATGTAATGTTTCTATGTCAAAGTACTGTCCAGTACAGCGCGCAGCTCACGCGCATGCCATCACTGTCTATGCCGTCACGTCGGGCACGTCGGGTCAATATCACAAAGGCTGCTTATCGCGCGGGCTCAGAACGCGCCAGCGGGCTATTGCTGGTTTTTAATAAAAAATTTTTTTGCAAATTATAATAACTGAGCCACGGTCATAATAAAGAAGTGAGTGAATTACTATAACTAATTAATTGTATTAGTAATGAAATTTAAATATTGGAGCATTATATTTAAAGTAGAATGACCGCCTTTTCGGACTCCAGTCTGTTTCGCAAGGGTTCGTGTATTAATCCTTTGCGTTCTTTTTTAGGTAACAGTTTGAACTCACTTTGATTAATACTCCACCATTAAAGAGGACTCTCATTTAAATTAACTCACTTTTTATTACGGAAAGTAAGTAACTGCTTCTTGTGAATTGTGTCAGGGCTAACAATTTCTGGTGTAGCATCATGGTAAGATCACTAATTAAACAGGACCGACGTCCTATACCTGAGGTCTCTAGTCGTTCCGTTCTGTTTCCATGAAATCTGTCATTCCCATTTTCTTCACTCTTTCGGTAATTGGAGATATTGTTCGAGAAGCCAAGATGTCTTCGGTGTTTCTGCTAATCTTTAATATATCATCTTTAATCTTTTACTCGGTCGACACTCGCCACTCGCCGGCCCCTTCCCCTTCTTTCTTGTCGCATCCGCATCCGCATCAGCTCCGCATCGATTTATATGCGGATGCGGATGCAGATGCGGATGTCTAAATCGATGCGGATGTTCCGCATATGCGGATGCGGATGCGAATATTCGCAACATCCCTGGTACACACAGCATACGTAATTTTTATATAAATAAACAAGTGCTGTAATTGTAAAGATCAAGTTAGATATTGATATTAATGGCAAAAAAATATTGGTCCTTCGAGCTGGATAATAATTATTTTTTATTTATGTCAAATAAATTAGACAAATTATATGTAGGCTGGCCACCAGCGGATGCCGGGATTACTAGCGGGTACGCCTGCAGTGGCTGGGCCAAGTACGAGTGGGGTCCCGGGAGGCGCACCCCAACGCAGCTTCATATGGAGTGGCGTCATCGAGTGGATGGAGAAGGGAAAGGCGCCTGGGGATCAACAGAAGACTACGTGGCATTTATCTTGTCAGGTATCTTAACTAATAATATTTCTTATATTCACACCAATTAGCTTAACTCAAGTAGAAGCCCTCCTTGAGTTAAGCTAAGTTTTGTGGATACTAGGGTAACGGATAGACATACATATATGGTACACTAGCGACCCTGCCACGCGTTGCTGTGTTCATATCAAGCAATATGAAAAAACAAACATCAAAATTGGTTGAGTAATTTCGGAGTTCATAGCGGTCGTGTTTGACCGCTTGACCATGACAAGTTATGCTAATTATATTATGACAATACTTTGTGTGTGTGTGTGTGTGTTTGTTACCATATTGTCTCGCTATCCTAACATTGCAAAACTAAACTTGCCGTTACGTACTCCCGTAAAACAATACGATAACGTGTTTCTACGCGATACTGCGCCATCTAGTTTTATATATAAAGACAGACATATAATATTTATAGGAATTATATAACTACCCATGACTCGGATACGAATGCTCGGTTACATCACACAAACATCTGTCCATACCGGGACTCGGTTGCACTAAATGGTCAACAACTTACTAACTAGCCTTTTTAATTTTGACTTGAGGGAAGTCCTTTTTGGATTTAACCTGCCGAGGATTGGCAGTGGGGATTTGTAGGAATAGGGATCTATGAATCAATGATTTAAAGAACAATACAAAAGTACTTAAACAACAGTTCAAAAGAAGTACCTATTTGTTTAGCAGACAATTCTCAATAACAATTCCCGTAATCATTTTAATGTTTGACATTGTAAACTGTAATATACCATCTTAACACATACAAATTCAGTTTAATATCTATATCTATATAGATATGTAATTTATTTTATTTTATTTATTATTAGTAATCAATAGGTATATAATATTTATTCATTTATGTGTTGTCTGCATGGAAGATCAGGCAAATTAATGATTGTAATATATGCTGAGTGGAGATCTTTTCGTTAGATGTTACTTATACGTAAAATTTAGTTTAAGAGTATTATTTCATATTCTGCCGAATAAAGATGTTTGAATTTGGATATGTATGGAGCGTAGGAGTTAGCCAAAAACTTAGCGTCTGAGTTGTCCCTCTACTTATACCGAGACCAGTCTTGTCTTTCTCTTAGCATCCTTACTAATTAACCTAAATCCTTGGATAAGAAGAATAGTATCATAATTAATCTGTGCATATAAAGCGTAACGTCGTATTTATCGTATCAAATATTTAACTCCATATATTAGGAGTATATGGGCCGGAAAATCAGTGCCATCGAGAAATGTGCACTAATAAATAATAATAATAAATATTTCCTACATTCACACCAATTAGCCTAGCCCAAAGTAAGCACTGTAAGGCTTGTATTATGGATACTAGGGTAACGGATAGACATACATATATGATACATAGATATGTAATATTCATAGAAATATATATAAACACCCATGACTCAGGTACAAATGCTCGTATTCATCATAAAAACATCTGCCCCTACCGGGATTCGAACCCAGGACCGTCGGTGCGAAAGGCAGGATCGCTACCGTTGCACCAAACAGTCGTCAACTAAGACACCAATAGAATGGTCACGCGTGCAGTTTTTATTAATTAATCTGAAATGGTAAATTTTATTACATTTTGTAAATGTACGATTGCATTGAAATATACTCATAGCAATAAACCAGTTGTAAAACATAGGTATGTGGGGTAAAGCTTTACTATTCGCTTGATTTTAATAATAGAGTTACATTATATATTTATTTATTTGTGTTTAAATCAAAGTTTTTCTATGTAACATATAAACAAAGATGTTATAAATAAAAATAGTAATGTTCGACGGCCTTCGTGGTCTAGAACCCAGGATTTAGAAGTCTCAATGTAAATTTAGTCCGTTTCTATGTTAACATTGATCGAGTTTATGTAGAAAACACACTTTTCTATATTTATATGTTGTGGAACCATCGTTATTTCTGATTTCCATAACACAAGTCTTTTAGCTTCTTGACTTTCTAAGACACTGTATGGTCTAATAATAATTATTATTACAGGTGTCTGCAGGTTCCAAGGAGGTAGAACCGGAACTGAAGGTGGATACATGGCCCAACAAGTTGCTCATGCAGCTGATGCCCAAACAACTGATCAGCAGTATAGGAGGGCAATATCTAAAGGACAGCAAGTCCGTGCTCTTCCATCTGCAGCCCAGTGAAGCGTTAGACGCGCTCACAAAAGTTATGGTTAACGGATACGTGAGTCCTACTTTTACTTACTGATTACTTAATAATTTCTTTGAATATAAGAAAGTCTACTATTTAGATCTAAATAATATGATTGGTATAGTAAAAAAGACAGAAAAAAATGTTTTTTTTTTTCAAGTATTATCAATATTTTTTTTTTCAAAACGATTATTTTTAATATTCATAAATAATATCGTACCCGACGATAGACGACGAATGCAACAGATTGTTTCTTAGTATATTGTGTGACCTTCCTGATAGCTAGCAGTATTCACAGGACTGTCAGTGTTTCGTGCGACAGAGACAACGCTCTACGATGAGGAAATAAGTCTATTATCACCCTCTTTAGCAGGATATGCATTCTTTATAGCCGTTTAAGTCCGATGAGATTTATGGCGGTTCAGATGTTAGCAACAGACGCAGACGCGTGAAAGTACAAGTAAAGTGCAGAGATTCCCCTGTCCTCAGTCCTAAATCATACAGACGTAATATTATCGTTGGCTTGGATGAACAGAGTATCTACTTAAATCTTTCGACTTTTTATTTTTAAAAGTTACATTGTTTCTCATAACTACGAAACTGAATAAAAATAATACGTATAATAAAAATAGTAGGTGATTTCACCCGAATAATAGGTAATAGTGTTTGAAAAAATACTTAAAAGGTACTTTGGAATTGCTTTCCTGAAGAAAGTGTGTTTTCGAAATGATATCCTGTTCATAGGACCAAAGTTATGGTCTGCCCACCGTCTCGCGCCATTAAATTTGCATCAGACTGTATTGCACTACACTAGTTTATACATAGTACGAGTAGCTTAATTTGAATGATTGGTCGGTCCTTTGGCAGGCGGGGTGCGTCCACTTTTCGGTGATGTCTTCTCCCCCGCAGTGCGACATCAAAGTGTTGATACTGTTGTACACGCCAGACAAGAAGGCGTACCTCGGCTTCATACCCAATAACCAAGCTACATTCGTCGACAGACTCAGAAAGGTAACAAAGTTATTTTATTTAATACTAGCGGTCCGTCCCGGCTTCGCACGGGTGGACAAATTTCTTTAATTTTTTTCTAGCATTCAATATAGCCTATGACACTCAGGAATAATGTGCCTTTCTATTGGTGAAAGAATTTTTAAAATCGGTTCAGTAGATCCCGAGATTACCCCTTACAATTTAACAAATATACAAACACACAAACTTTACTACTTTATAATATTAGTATAGATTTACTGGCGAGATAGGGTTGATTCACTTAAGTATTTAATCCAGAATACTTGTAATCACTTGTTTTTCAACATCCTTTCTCTTATAGTTACAAAAGAAATTGCTCATTTTTTATCAGTATAAGTGCTATAATCTAATACTTACAAAGACAATGTTAATCCCATCCCATATGTTATGATTTTTCTAAACTTTAACTAGCAATTATCTCTTGAGTTTTATTAAAAGACATGTTTTTAGTGTATTTTTTGAATGAAAAAATGTTGGGCGTTATAAATATATTTTCTGTGAAATATTAATTTGCTGTAAACAAACATCAGCATTGTCTTTGCAATGTTGACTTTATTAAAATATTAAAATAATCATTTTAAAAATATCTGAGCTACATATTGACAAGACATTTATTCCTAACTTGATAAATTAAAAATTAAAAAAAAACATAAGGTTTTGACAAAACGATTACGACTATTTACGAGTTTTCATTGTTTAACATTTAAAAAAAAATTGGTTGCCTGTAAAGTCCGTATACGGGCGAAAGTTTTACGTGACAACGACTTTGAGTGGTAAAATAATTTAAATGTGAATATTCATTCGTATAGTAGGAAGAAGGATGAAATAATAGTAACAATTTAAAACATTTATTTATACAAAGAATTATATTTAAAACATTAATTTATAGGCACGCGTCCCTTCCACTTTTTATGTCTGTCTCTCTCGCTCTTAGGCAGGCTAACCATGCCCGAGTGGAAGGGACGCGTGCCTCTCACTCGCTCTCATTGTGAGCGCATAACGTGAGCGGAGCGTAACGCAGTTTCTTGAAGTGTCACCCGGCAAACCAATTTATAAGACGTTGTCACGTCAAAAAAAAAAACTGTTTATGTTATTTTGAAAGTGTGTCTGTGACCTTATGTTAGAATTTCATATGTTTATGTTTGTTGATGATTATCTGCGTTTTTGTTCAGGTGATACAGCAGCAAAAGATAACGAACATAATAAGCAAGCAGCTGCCGACGGCGGCAGGTGGCTCTCCTGGCATGCCGCCCGCAATGCCCAGCTCTACCATGGCCGGTAACTAATTTCATCGTCATAAATAATAAATAACTCTCTTAATCATACGAGTATAGAATGGCACGAAACCTTCACACTTGAGGGTGTCGTAGAAGGCGACCAATCTATAATCTAAGATCACAGTGGTTTGTGTGTTTGTCTGTCCGCTCTTTTTCCATTATATCAATAACGTTACCATAGCAACGCGTTTACCGCAAGTAGTTCGTCTACCGGACGCTAGATGGCGCTAACGGAAAAATATTCAATAATACAAAAAAAATAAAGAATTTTGTCCACCCGTACGAAGCCGGGACGGGCATCTAGTCTATAATCTAAGAACACAAATTTGTTGTTTGTGTGTTTGTCAGTCCGCTCTTTTTCCATTGTATACGCGTTAACATAGCAACGCGTTACCTGGTCAGGTAGTAGTTATATAATAATATTAGACAACATCGCCTACATTTAAATTAGCAACGTGCCTGATTAAAATATTGTAAAGGTTACGACCATTACCTTAGACACGGCTCCAGTAAGAGTCGAAACGTCAGGATTAAATATTAAATGCACAAATATCCGTGAAGTATTAGTAAGAAAAACAAGTTTCAAGAAATGTATTTAACCTTTGTAATCCACTTAAATCCTCAAGGATGATAATAAAAATATATATTTTCTATAGCAACGGGCGCGCTACCGACACCGGGCATGTCACAAGCCAACATGGGCGCCGGGACTTCCATGGCGGGTGCTTCCATGGCAGGCGCTAGCATGCCGGGCAATAGCATGCAAGGCACTAGCATGCCCGGCAGTAGTATGCAAGCGGCTGGCATGCAGGGCGCTAGCATGCAGGCGGGTAGCATGCCTGGTGGTAGTGGACTCCCTAGCGGCATGCCACAAGTGGGACAGATGCAGGCGGCTGGAGGACAAGGGTTACCGCATCCACAGGTAATAATTTACTCTATTTATGATCAGCCTCTTAATTTCCTCATAGCTGGGGCAGAGAGAAACCTTTCTAATAATAATTGAAGCGGAGTTCCCATGGACCAGCTTCAATGACGCAATGTCTGTTACGCCATAACTTCCCGAGTTCTTAACCGAATTTAATATTTTTTGTGTGGAATCGAATCAACACATTTAGGACCAGATTGTAAACGAATTTTGAAATTCACAAAGAATAAAAAAGTTATGACCAAAAAACATTAGCTCTATATGATTTCCCATTGACACAAAAAGCCCGTTTTCCGTAAACCCTTTCGTCCATTTCTCCACCTCCTCCTCGTCGATTAAAAATCTTTTTCCACCCATGTGCAGCTTCAGGGAGGTAAAGAGATAATAATCTGGAGGTGCTAGGTCAAGGGAATGCGCGGGTTGGTTCAGGACATCCCATTTAAACGAGGCAAGTCGTTCCTTCGTGGCGTTGGCCGTGTGTGGTCTGGCATTTGAAACTTGCGATACCACTTGTACACACTCGTGCGATTCATATAACTCGGTTACAATATCTGTGGACCTCGCTGGAATGTCAAGCCCCCTCCCCGTTCTCTTGTCACCTCCTTGTCGCGCTGACGTGACGTCATCAGGTCCACAGATATTGTAACCGGGTTGTAGCTTTATCATCATATGCAGTTTTCACCTCATTATAAACCTCAACCGGAGGTTTTTCCTTCCAAACGAGATAACGGATGACGCCGCGTATTTCGCACTTGGCGGGAAATTGACATTTTTCACGAAACGTGTTGTCGCGTCTACACTTCTCAACGTACTGACCTTGAACCGGTCTCGTTGCGGAGGGGAAGAGTTAGCTACACCTACGTGTAGTCAACATGTCGAAAATAAAATGAATTCCGTCGTAAGTGCCTCAGTACACTTACTTTCTGGATATGCTTCGTAGTTATTAAAAAGTAGCAGTGGAATAAGCATTACATTAAGAAAATATAAAAAATTAGATAGCTGTTTCTTCTTCGGTGATTGTTTTTTTGTATAATCATATAATAAGTCAAAAATATAAATGTACAGACAGAACCTACGGATTTATATAGTAGTATAGATATGTTATAGTAGTATATGGCCTATCACTTGCGCAATCACATGTTCTTACTATATACCAAATTTCATCATTTCTTGTGCAGGGTATGATGATTAACACCGGGATGGGTGGGCAAGTGGCTCAAGTGGGCGGCAAAGGTCCGCGGCCCGTCACTCAATTAGACGGTCTCGAAGCCGCTAGGCAACAGAACTTGGAGAAGATCCAGCATCTACAGCAGACTCTGGAGGCAGCTCACCAACAGCAGTTCAAGTCGCAGATGGATATCATGACGCATTTGCACGCCGCTCAACAACAAGAACAACATTATAAACAACTAGAGGTATTTATAATTTCAATTTAATATATATTAGATTAAGTTTTAACTAATTCTTAACATATTTCTAACATTCACACTAATTAGCCAAACCCAAAGTAAACTGTAAGGCTAAGTTATAGATACTAGGGTAACAGATAGACATACATCTATATGTGTATAAAAATTAAGTGCCACAATGTTTGTCTGCAGTGAACTCCAAAAGTGCTCGACCGATTTTGGTGATTTTTTTTTAAATTTTGCTGGATTTGTTCCAACTTAGGACAGGTTTAATTTATAACAGCAACGCGTGGCCGGGTCAGCTCGTAATATATATGTATATATAATACATAAATGTGTGAACGTCAGGATCGCTACATTTGCACGAAACATCTATATAGATATACTAGCTGTCCCGGCCACGCGTTGCTGTGCCGACTGCAGTGCCATCTGCCGGACTGATTTGTGAATCTAAACCATTCTCAGATCCCCTTGAACACACACAAAAAAATTCATTCAAATCGGTCCAGCCGTTTAGGAGGAGTTCAGTGACATACACACTCACAGAAGAATTATATATATAAAGATTAACATTGGTACGCTTTGATTTGTAGGGTAAACACCCTGTATAATTCTAAATTAAGTCAGTTGTCACACCATGGCATCCAAAACTGGCAAATTACTATGATCGATTTTCAATTTAATCTCCTAACAATAGAGTTTATTATCCATTGGAGAAATTTGATATTTTGTGGTAATGAGAGCTGTTATTTCTACCCGTTCCATTTTGAGCGGCTTACTAGAGGGCTCTTGGGTAATGATTTTACACGGGCGCTACATGGGCTGGAGACGCCTCTGCGTCATATACATAATACATTTTATTCGAATTCTAAGGCATTTCTGACATGTAATTGAGAAGATACGATTGTGCTGACGTATCCATGTGGATTAAACCCCCAAATTAATAAAGAAAAAAAAAGAAACAACTATCTGAAAGTAACATGATGATGACTCATACGAGGAATCCATTTCCAGGAGCAACGGAAACACCAGCTGCAGCAGCAATTGCAGCAGCTCCGAGGCGCGGGTGGCCACCCGACCCGCCTCATGCGGCCCAACCTGCTGCCCTCCAATCCTGGCCTTAGGCATCTGCTGCAACAGGTATCTACGTACTGACACTAAGAAATAGAACAACTTATAGTGCTATATCACATTAACTATGGCCACATTTAGTACGATTAGGACGCAGAATTAGTACTAGTGCAGGTAGAATTGCTAGTACATGTATTAGTACTAGTGTAATGAACACTAGTATATGTATTGGTACTAGTGTTATAAGTACAAGTATTTGTATTAGTACTAGTAGATGTTTTAATATAAGTTTTTTAATACTAGTATATGTATTGATACTAGTGTTACGAGTACTAGTATATGTATTGGTACTAGTGTTACGAGTACTAGTATTTGTATTAGTACTAGTACAAGAATTAGTACTAGTAGTATTATTAGATGGTACGGTTAGAACCAATAATATGTGTACACCATAAAACATCACGTTATTTATTTACTTTTTCGTTTTTTCTTTGTTTGCTGACAATTCATTTTGACATGGTTTGACAGGGTTCTGATTATATTAAAGTTCAAATATATTTCTGAGACTCTGTATAAAAAATTAAGCTGCGTACCCACTATGTCAGAGAATCAAAGTTAATTTATATACTATAGTGATAAAGTTTTTGTTTTTTTCGGTTTAGTTTATTCTCACATAAAGGACCGGGTTTCCAAATCACGTTACCATTTTGATTCCAAATATAGTGGTTATTCAACTTAAAGCGTGGTTACGTTAGCTTATCACAGTATTAAAATAATATAATATTCTCATTAAATAGACATAAACCAGAGCTATGTAGCTTGCTTTAGAGATTCTTGAATACTTTTTTTCTCATCAAGAAAGGAAAGCAAAATTGCCTTATTACACAAAACTTCTTTCTAAAAAATTCACAAATTAGTTAAATAATAAATATAATATCTGATTCTAACATTTCCTAAGGCCATTTTGTAATTTCCATATAATTTTCTTATTCTTTCACTTATTCTACTACAATAATTCATGCTTAGTTAACATATTTCACTATCCATATGTTATAAAAACTCAATTTTTTAATTTTTTAGTTTACTTACAACGCTTTGATAGTAGCACAGCAATGCTGTGAAAAAGGCCAATATTTTATTAAATAAATATTTTTTATTTATGTCCAATATATCTTTGTTCCGTAAATACAATGTAATCTTTTATAACGTAACCCTCAATGTAACAATTTCCTTGATTTAACCAATTCTTCGAAATCCCTTTGAAATGTCTGTAACAGCTAAAGCAAAATTTACCTTTACATTACGAATATTTTTAATATAAACATCTCTTTTATGAATTTTCAATTGCAGTATATAAATAGAAAGTAATATTTACCTCTACTTAACGAGTTTGGTAAACTTCTAACCTTTATATAACACTAGATGGCGCTGTAGCGCGTAGAAACACGCTATCGTATTGTTTTTGCGGGAGTACGTAAGGGCTTTGTAATGTTAGGATAGCGAGACAATATGGTAACAACCACACACACACACACGCGCACACACACACGCGCACACACACACACACACACACACACACAGTATAAATAAATAAATTACACTCGGACAACAACAACAACGAAGGTGCTGCCGACTAGCGTCGCCCTCTATTAATAGTTGAAATTGACATTTATAATAACTGACAATATGGTAACAAACACACACACAAAGTATTGTCAAAACACAATTAGGATAATTCCTATAAAATATTTGCATTTAATTTCATAATAATTTATGTCTCGACAAGTTCGGACACGTTAAGTTTTTCCTTTAACCATCATCGTTTGATGCCAAGTATTTAAATTACTTACGCTATTGCTAGTTTTGAAGTTGCAAAGGCTGAGTAATAAAAAAAATGTTTCATAAAAGTCGCACTTTATCAAAATATTTTTTCATTTATTGTTGGTAATCGTTCGCTATAACAGTGTAAACACTACCTATGTAATACTGCCTTTTTATAACAAATCGTAGCTCGACCACGACAATATAACGAATATTGTCTAATTCTCATTCGTTTGGTTATACGAGGTTGCATTGTATTCAAATTAAAAAAGCATAAAAACTTTTTTATCAATACTTAAATTTGCAATTGGTCGTTTTCACGATAATGTGCACTTAATTTCTTTTCTTATGTAATTTACTTAATTTTTTTAAATTACTTACAGGTATTCTGTGCTTGGTATAGCTTTCTCTTTCGCACTAATAGTGTCCCCATTACTTGACATCTTCGAATTAGGACATGAGAATGCAAAATCATTTAAATCTTCGATCGTATATAACTGTCAACTGTTAACAAGGTACTATTACACTAACTGACCCTTCCGCGTGTTGCTGTAACTCAGTAATTATAATTGCCAACATATTTTTTATTTAAAATTAAAATTAAATCTATCCTATGTCCTAAGTTGGAACAATACTATCAAAATGAAAAAAAAATCATCAAAATCGGTTGAGTAGTTTCGGAGTTTACCGTGGTCAAACACTGACAGGGAATTTTTATAGACACATTATCTAAAGAGCAGACGTCAGACGTCAGCTTTAATAAATACTTGGAGAAATTCGAAGGGTATGTCAAAGTCTCGGTAATTTAACCCATCCATTCCCATGCTTTTGTCTGATGGAAAAATATTGTTTTTTTTTTTGCGTTAATCGACGAGTTTGGAGATTATAAACATGAAAAATACAAAAAAAAATTAACATCCCTTATTTTTTTTGTAAGGGGGATGTCAACCCATACCTTTAACTTTATATGGTAATAGAAAAAATACGATTTTAAAAAGATGCTATCATAAAGGCAGCCGAAACATGAAATTTTTTGTGATAATGCCCAGTGTCACCTGCAGGTGACACTTGCGAATTTAATCGCTATTTTGAGGGCAAAAGCTATTGATTTCGCAATAAAATTATTTAAATTACATTACATTCCATAAAAACAATTTGCAAAAGTAAGTTTTACAGTACTTACCCTTTTGGCAGTTTTACAGCAATAAAAACTTCCAAAACCGCTCCCACGTAAAAAAATTCCAAAACCGTTTGAAACGGTTGAATAATTTTACAGATGACGTATAGAGCAGCGTTACCAAAAAATAATATAAATACTACTAAGTGTTGACTTTATTGTAGTTGTATATTTTTTTTATTTTATAGGTTAAATAAATTCTTCGATCTCTGTCACCTACAGGTGACACTGGGAATTGACGGGTTTAATTAGAAGATTTAGGGCACTCGCCCGGATTCAGGGACATGGGTTCGATGACTGCCTGACACTTGAAACAAGTTAATTTTTTTACAATAAGTTCTTTTTTTATATAAAAATCTAGCTGCTAAATTATTTTAATAACATAAAGCATTATTATAATAGAAAATTATTATAAATTATATAAAAAAAAAACATAAAGCATGTTTTTTTTTGGCTTTATTGTAACAATCAGCTGTACCAAACAATCAGTAAGTAATCGCAATCGACGATAATTCGAAGCCGCCATCTTGCGTAGTGACAGTTATATATGATCGAAAGTAGCGCACACTTAACTTTATGGCCGTTCTGAACATATCGAAACAACACAACTAAAAAAACATCGTATTCAGTAAAGTCAGAAGGAAGAGTTCAAACTTAAAAACAAAATGAAAGGACCTCCTATATCTATTTAAAAACGGCTCGAAAAGAGATTAAAAAATTAAAAATAAAATCATGTTAATTAAGAAATACTTTTTAATAATAAAGAAATACTGGCAACACTATCTATGACGTTACCTACGTATATGGTGTTTATAGTTGCGTTGACCATAGAACCAAACCAGACCAGTAACATGTGGTACGCAAAATCACAAGAATTTTAAATAATTTGTCAGTAATCTATTTATCATATCTGATAAAAATTATCTAAGTTGACCGATGAATTTTAATAGAAAAATAAAACTAGAAAAAGTTGACTTGCCTCACAAGTTATTCTCAGTCCGGACTTACAATAACCATACATTTTTCCAATAGAAATATAATACATTTTTCCAGTATTTTTCTGTAAAAATTTATCATATTACATTTAGAAATTATAAATCTTAGTTGAATTTTCTTCTTATTAGAAGCAATCATAATATAGGATGGTCAAAGTCGACTTTATTTACACAAATGTTTACGGAACATTAACCGTAATAATTACATTATTCTAGGACTGTGTCGCAGTCATTTACACCAACCTCGAAAGGTATCTAAGAAATAACAAATAATAAAAACCTACTGAATTAACTTATCAGTGCGTACAATGTGCGCGTTGTGCGCGCACATTCGTATTCACAACTCGTGGCTATGTTCAGAGCGTCCGTTCAGCGTAGGCGTGGGCCGTAGTAGGGTCCGCGTAGTGACGGTGGGTGGGTGTGTTGTAGCATCAGGCGCAGGCGCAGCGCGGGCCCCGCCCCCCCCACATGTGAAGCCCCCGCATCCGCCCCCCCCGCCCTCGCACCCGCCACGCCTCCAAGTAATGCTTCCCCACACTTCTATACTAACACCAGCTGTAGATTTGATACCTAAAGTGCTGCTCTTTGCCTTTAAACACGCACTGTGCATGTCTTTTTCCGACAAATAACTAACCAGTGTACCTAATATTATGCTCTCATTTCATTCAAAATCAAAATTACTTTATTTCATTGGCCCTTGCGGGCACTTAAAATCGTCAATTTTACAAAATTAAGGAGATATTCAAAATAACAACAAAATGAAGAAAACCCGCGCGCTAGCGGCAAGTACATCCGCGGAGTTGATGCCGCGCATGTAATCGCCACGAGCGACCCGATTCCGAACGTAGGGGCTAACATGAGAAGAATCGGGCAAGAAATTTAAAAGCAAATGTTTTTAAAACTATAAAATAGGTCTCCCGACATAGGATTTTCGAAGCAATGGCGTCGCTTTGCCGTTTAATTCACGCATTGTAAACGCTTATTTTGAATAAATAATAATTTCATTCTTTTATCTTTATAAATTGCGAACTTTAATTTCGTATGAATAAAAGAACGAGAGTGTTAAAATTGGTGTTCCTTATTTTTATTATTTAACTGATAAATAATATAAACATGTTATTGTTCCGGTCACATGTTTAGACATAGAGGTATTAAGTTGACACCTTTTAATCATGAAGTCGCTTTGTCTTCGTATTGCGGTTCCACTATGAAAAATACCGTCCGGGTTTGTTCAGTCGTTCAAAAAATGCATAGTCAGAAAATCACTATTTTTTCTGAATACATTCTTGGAAGGCTGTACTGTGTCTTTTCTCCTTGTACATCTTACGGTTTTACAGGATTTTTCTATACAATAAGCAATCTTTTCACAGGAAAGCGTGGGAATGTTGCCATTGTTTGCTTTGGTTGCAATAAAAATCACCGAAAATCAGGGTTAGAATTTTTTCATTATAATTATTCTTAATCATAAAAGGGAAATAAAAAAAAATCACATCAAAATAGTATTTTAATTGTAAAATATAGATTTCTATAGAATAATGTGCCATTATATACAATTCCAATAAATTAAGTTAACACTGTAATGAATTCATTATTTTTTTGACTAAGAGCATAATAGAATAATCTCGACAGACTAATTTTATTGTGTGAGAAGTCACGTTAACCTACATGTCTTTGCATTTAGTAATCTTTGGGTATTAAATCTACACTACTACTTGACTTATGGAAATGTCTGTGGATTCCTAATCAAAATGCTACTCAAAGCAACAGATTTACGATACTTTTATTTGTACGTTTATATCATATTTACTTTATAGGCGTAGGTACCTGAAAAAATAGATAATAAAATGCCCATTCCTATTGTGGAACACAATTTTTTTTACGTCTTCCTGAAACCTCTATAAAACTGAATTGAACCATTTCAAATTTGACAGTGATAAATATATATTTTGTAAAATGAATGCTCATTGTCAAATCCTAAAATTAATTATATAAATAAATAATGATATCTGATCGTGTCCATAGGTGGAATTACACAATTTGTCAAACACTAGCGGCCCGTCCCGGCTTCGCACGAGTGGACAAAATTCTTTAATTTTTTTTCTATTAGGTATTAAATATTTTTCCGTTAGCGCCATCTAGCGTCCGGTCGACGAACTACTTGCGGTTAACGCGTTGCTATGGAAACGCATATACAATGGAAAAAGAACGGATAGACCAACAACAAATTTGTAATCATAGATTAAAGATTCCCTATAAGTAAATAATAAAATTTATAAATAGACAAATTGATCATATTATTATGGATGTATACAACTGCTGTTAGTATGAGATTTTGTTTTCCACAGACATTTCCCTTCTTTAAAATGTCATATGATAGTTGCAATGTACTGTATATTTTTCCATAAACCTTACGAATGAAACTATTTGATGTTATCTAACAACTTTCCTTATAAAACTGAAAGACAGCCAAATGCTTATATAAAATACCTCTTTAGATGTCTATACACGAAGTGTCAAAATGTAATTTCAAAAATATATTTTAGATCTCATTTTCACAAATCAACGAATCTTTAATTATTTAGAAGTTTTAATCGCCTAAATAATAGCGCTAATTTCCTGCATATACAATACAGTCCAACCATCGCTAACTGAACAGCCCCCAATCGTTAGCTTAATGAAGAAAAGCGTTAATGTGTAAATTGAAAAGCTGCATAGAGTTCAAATCTATGTTCAAAATAAATGCCAAATTTTATGGAAACTGCTATTTATACGTAAATAATTATTCTCAATGAATTTTTAAAATTCTTGACTGTCTGTCTTAAAGTTTGTCTGATATAGGCCCATTACGGTTTGACATACTTAAATACAAATATCAGGGAATAAAATAGGAATTTCAACTTATATTTAACTGTTTGTTTTATTTTGGTATCAAATAGAGTTCAAAAGGAATAAATAAAAATATTTAAAAGACATCCCGGGACTGATAGCATAGTTATATTTGGCAATTTTTAGGTTAGAGTTTATTTCAATTTGATCTGATTTTGGAAAATAATGGATATTTCGGATAAAACAAATCAGTGTTCCTTACTTTAGGATATTAAAGAGATTTTTATAATTTATTTTAGTATATATGCACACAAGATCATAACAAAATTTGGATAAAGCAACCAGCCTATCGTGTCGGTTTATGGATAAATAAGCTTTTATGACAATACAAAATATCAAAATATTTATATGACATTTTAAATTAAGAAATGCTATCATGCAATACATCCATTGCATTACAGCATTGCGTTTTTTAACTTTTAAACTGTGCATGTTATTATTTGTCTTTATACTGTCGGTAGCACATCTAGATATACACTTTTGACCTTTGTGTTTACCTTATGTCATTGTAATAAAGACCATTTTATTTTTAAGTGTATAACTAGAAGTGATGGCCACCGTAATTTTTTTACTAATCTATTTTTTCCTTGCATTTTATCACTTCACGCTTTCATAGCATTTGAAACAAAATCACTGCAAAGAAACTCAATGATATTTTTAAGTAAGTAATGTTTTATATTTTAAGTTTTTTAACGCTAAAGGACCACACGAACCATTCACTCGGGTGGTTGGTTAATAATTTTATTTTTAACCACCAGCTGTGCACTGTTATTATTTTTATGAGAGTGATACTAATATTTCAAATCTTAAGAAAATCTAAGTTGAGTATTTTTTATATGAAAAAGAAGTATCTTATATTGCAATACGAGTTCCACTGTCAAAGAGAGACGCCACTATAGCGGCGTCATATTTTGACAATCAAACAATCAAACTTGCATCGTGCTAAGAGATCATGTAAAGCTGCGAATTGACGGTCAGTTTTTCGCATCAGTTGAACTGACGTCAATCTAAAATTTGACCGTGAGTGTCGAATCATCACTCCAGAGTTTTAACTGAACACGCGCAACGTTTTTCCGAGGCTATCATAAATCCAACTCGGCACGTCGCGCCAAACTGATCGTGAGTGTGTGATCGTCAATCCAATGGCGTCAGTTCACTCTCAGCGCCCGCGGTGAATGATCTAAAACAGAAAAGCCGGAGTGAATGCGGAAATCGAGTTGGCCTAAAACCATTTGGAGTGACGCCACAGTTTTACGAAAAACAGATCGTCAATGCCCACTATAAAAGACCTCTGGAGTCATTACTATAGGGACTGTGATTCTCGTAATCTCTTTCATAAAGATGCTGAGGTTAACCGATATTTGCAAACGCAGTTCAACAGACAGATGACCAACAAATAAATTAGCCAGTCTGTGCTTAGAAAGGCATTATAGGGGTCTATGCACATTGCGTTTTTTTTTATATTAACCGCCATTCAATTAATACAAAAACTGGTTTTCATCGCGTCTGTCTGTACCGATTCAAGCGCGAAACTGACTTTATGCAAGTATTCAAAGGTAGGTCTTTGAATACCTACATAAAAGTAGTGTTCGTTATCTTTTTTGTGCGCATGTGCGGGATTTTGCACATGCGCAATGAATGAAATCAGTTGAACGCATGCATTCTCATGACATTACCTGCCATTTTTAAATTTCATAATGATAGTTTTTCATGCGTTCTCATGACTTTATTTATTATTATTTTTCAAACCGTCATTATGAAATTTAAAAATGGCAGGTAATGTCATGAGAACGCATGCGTTGAACTGATTTTATCCATTGCGCATGTGCAAAATCCTGCATATGCGCACAAAAAAATGTAACGAACACGACTAAAATCATATTAAGGCTGCGTTTGACCTGCGGGAGTATCGCGTTTGTATCGATACAAGCGTGCGTAGATGGCGCGTTTAAAAAACGTGGTATGCACAAGCTCTAAATCGTTGGTCCTCATTGCGTCTGAGGTCATAAGCAACCATGGATTTTCCAAGCGAAGTTTTAAGCATTGGAGACGTCGGTAGGTAGGATAATTCTGCCTCTAAAACAATTTTAGATTGAATAATGTATTTTGTATTTCCATAGCAACCACAGTACAGGCCCGGTGGCGGTGCGGCGCGCCCTCCGTCGCAGACGCAACAATTTGACGACGTTAACAACTACAACGATTTCCTATAATTTTTAATCGTTAACAACTGCCAGAATGACGTACAATTTTTTTTAACATTTTCAATCTTATTTTCAGGGAATATAGTTTATTTTTGCTCAGTCTCGTACACCACACAAGCTTGCCATACATAATGTATGTAATACAAAGAACTTAATTTTGTCTTGCTGATTTGGATTTAAAATATTATTCTATGATATTTTTATTAATATTGAGTTAATGAATTTAAAGATTTTATATTCATTTACTGTTTTTATATATTATATAAGGGTTTAAAATATAAAAATGGTAAAAGCATCATGTAATTTTACCGCTGGCAATTTTTTTTCTCTTTATAAGTATAAGTAGTTATAGTAATATACAAAGTCATTAACAATACTGGCGCAACCAATTTTCTAAATTAAAATATGTCGATTAAATATAGTATACATTTAATCCATATCCTAATTATATTATGACAATTCTTTGTGTTTGTTACCATATTAACCGCAAGTAGGTCCTCTACCGGACGCTAGATGGCGCTAACGTAAAAATATTTATTAATAGAAAAAATTTAAAGAATTTTGTCCACCCGTGCGATGCCGCTAGTATAGATTAAAAATTAAATAAATCAACAACCTCAAATTGAAATTTTAGAAAATTCTTGTAAATTATTTATTTATTTTTAGCAATAATATAATACAAATAGATTCTGCTTACAACTTGTTCAGGGTACTATTAAAGGTGTGTTCCAAATTCTAATCAAATCCATTCCCCCTTTTTAACAAAAACTTATATATATACATTAGTTATGAGGTAAAGCTGTTTATGTTTTTAGGTAGTTTCGTATCGCATGTCTTTGGCAGCCGTTGTAAATGATAATTCAACATTTGAAATAGGTGGACAAAGTGATTAGTAAGTAAGATATCTCAATATGGAAGTAACACTCCATTCCGGTAATATTATGAGTTTGTTATCGCAAACATCCGATTGAGAAGTCACTTTAACCACCAGCAACCTTAGTGAAAGTTGTTACGCAACATAGCGAATCTTCATAAAAATCTGTAGATTTAAAAAAGTCGTTGTTCCTGGTATGTACCGCTAGGGGCGCTCATACAAAAATCCATTGTAATATTTTACTTAGACGATATCGACTATCAACTCGCAAACTCGCAACAGTCTCAGACCATAGACCAGTGGTGTTGCCAACCACAAATTTCTTTTGAACCCGCCCGAATTATTGCCCGTTATTGCTGGTGTTACCATACATAGACAAGGCAAAGGAATTATAATGTTAAATTGTATTTTTTTACCAATGCATTATGAGATGCGACATTTAAGTTGCATTTAGAATCCAATTTGGCACGTCAGAATCAAATCTAATCAAATTAATTCTAACTAAAATTGTTTTGCTTTTAATAAAGATCTTATATTTATGATGAGTGTGTACGAGTTGAGCAATAAATTTTACGTCTTCTTTTTAAGATCTTTGAAGAACAGATTCTATTTAACTTTCAGCGTGTTTAATAAAAAAAAACTGTTTTCAGTCTTTTTTTTACTTAATCAGATAAAATTTGAATATTTACATTTTTGAATTTTTTGGTTATTTTGGCAGAAGGTAGTTTAAATTAAATGTTTTATCTTGCGAGCTGTACACCAATCCGAACCAAGACGTTTTGTAGATATGAGAATCATAACTTACTGGGAACCGAGTGTAGTTATTTTTACAATCGCTCTGTGTTGTACGGAATGCATCAGGGTTTAATTTCATTTTATTTCATTCGACTATAATTTACAAATGTTTACGAATCATTAAATATATGTACAGTTTGGTTTTATTACTGTAATATTTCCAAATCATGGCTTAAAAATTGTTACGTCAGAACAAAATTTGAGTTTTTATATTGTAATAAATTACCGCTAGTTTTTCTTGTGCCAACGCCGTCAAGTTCTGAATTAAGACTGAATGTTATGTTTTCCTAATCTCACACGTTTTTTTACTGTTGAACGGTGCTGCCATCTGCTTTTACTTGAGCACCATCAAAGTAAAATATAGACCGTTTAATTAAATGTTCTCTTAACGTTATACTTGATAATAGATTAAGTGATTTGTGATAAAATATGAAAGTGTCACTTTAGACATATGCGTACGCGTGTTTCGAACATTCGTACGTTTTAAATGAAGCGCACTTACAGACGATGAAACTTGGCGAGATTTTGTTTAAAAAGTCGAACTTCTTATTCTTATTGGTTCTTCCTATCATGTTTTCATTTGCTTAACACAATTGAGATGTTTAAAAAAGTTTAGAATTTAAAAAAGTAATCATAGATAATAAAATTTAAAAAAAAACGAATGCCGGTGCTGTTTACAAATATCAAGCAACGTATTTTTTTTAATTTATAATTTTAAGAATAACCAGGTTAATACTTTATTCATTCTTATATCAATTTAAAAAGTATCTATTCCGAACATTTGAACAAAGAGCATTTAGAAAACTAATTTATACTTTTGAAATAGGACCTCGCCTTTATTCATTGAACAGAAAATTTTACCATATCTCGAATACGTAAGTGCGTGTTAAGTTTTTTAATTAAATAAATATTACATAAGTAATAAATGTTACAAATTACTAGGTCATTGAAACGGGTGTATAGATTTAATTGATTGTTGAGATATATTGTTTCTCGTAGGCTTATTTTTTTATAAGGATTCTAGACAAAAGCTCGCTGATGTATTTATCTTATTGAAATCGAAAACTTTTTTTTTAATAAAGTTAAATTGTGATGTGCCACTTGAGGCTTTTTAATTCAAATATAAATTTGATATAAAATGTTATCCCTGTCCTCATCATCATATTACTTTGATTGTATGTTCCAATTTTTTTTATATATCAGTTGAAGAGCGTGTTCAGAAAACTGTACTGATTATTATGTAAGTAAAATAATTATATTTAATGTTAAGTGAATTTTGTAATTCAAAAATGATTAAATTTTGAATAAAATTATATTGACACAATTTTTGTCGTTTCATTAATTCTATAAGTGATGACCATTTGATGCAACGATAGTGGTCCTGCCTTTCGCACCGACAGTCCTGGATACGAGTTCCGGAAGGGGCAGATGTTTGTGTTGAATACGATTATTTGTTTCCGAGTCATGGGTATTTATATATATTTCTATACATATCATATATTAAAGTATATCTGTTACACTAGTAAGCATAACACAAGCCTTACAGCACACACTTTTGGGCTAGGTTAAATAGTGTGAATTTAAAAAAACTAAACTCTATTGCCCCTTATTATAAAAGTAGTATTCCTTGAAATTGTAATAAAGAAAACAAGAGACAGTAGCTATTATTACTAGTACTCACTGTCCACGTTTAATAGTAAGTTGGATTGTCATTTATGTCAAATATTACATAAACACATAATTAAGATATTGGATAATTTGACATTAACAATGCACTTAAAAATTAAAAACAAACTGATTTCATACTATAGATTTTTTTATCCTCTATAGCAATTATTATTTATTTGTATTTGATGATGTAGTTAAATAATTATACTGTACTCGTATGTACCTAAATAAAAAAGGATATGTGGTAAACCTAGTGTCGTCTATCGATACAATATAATATAGTAAATTTTATTATTTATAAATGTTTGTTATTGATGTTGAAAATGTCAAGGTTAGATATTTATTTGTTTGCAAAATGAGATTTATTGTTCGAGAGTTTTGTTATGTTGAGATTCCTCAAGTGTGAGTACTAATTACATCCCAAAATAAATAGCTGTGATGACTCGAATAAACAAGCGGACATCCTCCTGACGCAAAATAGGCCCTTGAAGTCATGTTGTGTACACCGCCCGTAATTATACGCGGTGATAGTTTGAAGTAGCTAAGTAAAATGCTATTTGCACATTTTAGTTACTTAGAATATAGGGCGCCCGAGGGGCTAAATTTAGCTTGGGCTCCGAGTTTGCGTTGGTTATCCCTTCTCTGTAGTGCGCTTTTTAGCGGGCATTTGGGAGAAATCCCTTGGGATGGCAGAATGAGTATCTGCATCCCATAGTGTACTTTGGTGAGAATTTATGACCGACGCAGATATTGGCACAAGGATCATCTATTAGTTTTAGTGGGTAGGCCAGCCGGACTAGTTAGCGGGAACGACCCACATAACTTTTTCTTTTCCCAGAGAAAAGTATGCGTAATGCATTACCCAGTTGTAAAAAATAAATAAAAAAGGTCGAGTGTAGCTATAAAAGATGCGCCATCTACCGGTATAACGAAATCAAACTTAAATAAAATAATTGTGTTAATATTTTCACGAGAGTAAATATGATTTTTTCCGATTCTTAACCGTTTGACTGCTAAGCAATTCTTGCAAGAACGCACGAAAACTGCGGGACATATTTTTAATTTATGTGATGCACTCGTGCTATAAAGTACGCGTGAAGTCAAACTACGTTCACTCCCACGGAGCAACAAAGACACATTTGGCGGAAAAAAGCGCTGGTAACGCGTTTATGCAAAATGGCGATCTCTGAGCGATAATAAGCAAAATGGCTGATTGTATCAGGGCAACTGAAGTTAGCAAACGTGTCCTGGCCGAAAACTGTATAGTTTATCAGCGCTGGTAAACGCTCGCAAGCGATTTTTTCTGCGAAACACAAGGACTGAAACTCGCAGTGAAAAAGCGTTGCGTCGCGGTTTTCAAGACAAATGAACGCAGCGCTTTTGCGCCGTGTAGCAGTCAAAAGGTTAAGTTATTAAGTAGGTAAGGTGAATCAGCAATAAATACACATTTAATCGATATCAAAGAAATTTTATTTCTAAAGATCTCGCTACTGTAGGTATATAAAATTTAAATTTCCTGTGTAGGCTCCAGTAATATAGCGTAACAATAAAT
This sequence comes from Calamotropha paludella, assembly GCA_927399485.1. Taxonomy (NCBI): domain Eukaryota; kingdom Metazoa; phylum Arthropoda; class Insecta; order Lepidoptera; family Crambidae; genus Calamotropha; species Calamotropha paludella. Next base: position 6,416,912 of record OV656822.1, read on the forward strand.
TTGTGTATGGATTAGTAGAGGATATATATTGCTTATCAATGCGAGGTGGTGCAAACGATAATGTCGTTTACACTATTAATGCCTAAAGCTCATAATGATTACTTCTTAAAATAACCGGAAGCAAAATGGCCACTTCACAGAAGAAAAATAGACCACATACATCTAACTCCTTGTTAAGTAGCCAAAAAACTTTATGTAATTCAGAAATAACGACGGTACCACATCACCCAGACCCGAGCCAATATAGAAACTCATTATTCAACTTTCCGTGTGTTTGGCAGAAAAAAGCGGTCTACGGCGCTTGCTAGCGCTGAGAAACAAACTATAGAGTTTTCGGCAAAGACATGTTTTCTAACTTTCGCAGCGCTGACGTTTTCCGCCATTTTGCTTAGATATAAGTTTGTTTACAAACTTAAGTTAACCGGTGGTTTTGTGCAATCATTAAAATAATAGTAGTAATCTCGTTTTCTTCAATATTGTCATTCACTATATTATTCATAGTTAAAAGCTTTTCACTGCATTTGATAAAAATATATTTAATTGAGGTTATGTTCCCCAGTGACCGCTAAGTTTGCTAGAGGAAAATAGCTATTTACCATTTGACAGCGCTTACCGCTTAGCGATCGCCATTTTGCTTACAAGCGCTTTTTTCTGCTAAACACACGGATTGACTCGACTGGAGGTCATCTACTGTATATAATGTAAACAAACAATCTATTCTTTATTTATTGACACATTAAAATGTCATAAGAGTAATTGAAATTTTAAAATGTTGCCATTATAAGCTGAAAGGCCATTGATGGTGCAAGCTTATGATGATAAATTTATCTACATATACCAAACGGATATGGTGAAACATACAATCTATTAATATTTTTTTTATCAAAAATTTAGTATGGATATATTCCATTAATAATATTTCCTTCCTATTATTGCTCTATGCTTATGCTAACATCATTTTACACCAAACATATGTTACAAAATTTATATCCGTCCGTCAAAAGTTTAGAAAGTAATTGGCAGCTCCAGCTCTACTAGAAGTACAAACATTCTATATTTGCTCTGCGAATTTGACACTTATTAATATGAAACACTTAAGGTTTATATGTGTACGTATTAAGACACGACACAAAATGCCATATGTTCATAGTTGATCATTGAATACCCAGTTTTATGTATGACTAAATCCTATTTGAACATTTGCACGTTTTAGAACAATAGAAAACGATATATTTAAAGTGATTGGGTATTTTTTACACCATCACTGACTAAATCTGCTTTTTCTTTAAGCTTATTATTTTCTTATTTTTAACCCTTATCGTTATCTGAAGTCTATATCCTCATATAGTGCTGAAGTAAGTCTTCAGGTCTTCTCATCTTAGGAGTCTTAACCCACCGTGCAGTCTTAATGATTATTAGTAGGTACTACGACAACAGATGCTGCAGGGATAAATTTCACGTCTTTCAAAGTAAGAAGCGAGAGATATTTTTTTTTTATTCATCCACCCTGACTAGCCATAGTGCAAGTTGTTTAACCTCCATATCCTTAGGCCGAACTATCCTCTGTAAGGTGGGATCACACCTGAAGGCTCAGAGGCGTGGTTATTTTTTTACAGGCGTACTTTCTATCCTATAGAGATATAAAATTGTGAGGGAATGAGGGAATTCCCCGCATTAGATGAATAATCAAGACGTTCCTCCTACATATCCATCTTTTGTACACCAGATGTTGGACCAATGTAAATACCAATGCAATTGTCAGTTTAGGGAAACTCCCTAAATTCTACAGCACAGATAAACTTTGCTTTGGGTGTTTTATTTGATTGAAACGTAATTAATATGTTGTATCTTTATAATAATAATTAAAAAATCCTTGACCAATTATTTATAAAATTATCAATATATTCTATTTTAAATTCGATTGGTTATTATATTAAGTATAATAACTAAAATAATAATTAGAAATAAATTAACCGTGACTGTCTGTACCATCTTTTCATTTACATCAAGTACTCTCCGCTAGTAATTTAATATAATTCAAAACGTGAAAATAATTTGCTCGATAACACATTTCTTTTCAAACATAACTTTTTCACCATATTAAATAAGTCTTTATATATACAGTTTTATGTGTTGTTCAATTACATCAACGTTCAAATACATTTTGATGTATACCAATGACAAAAAAAAATAATTGTTTGAACATATTTGTTAAAATTCAACGAATATTTGATTACAGGTCATTTTTAATTACAATTTTTATGTGTATGGCGAACTTAATACTTTTAAGCCGACAATTATCACTGGCCAAGTATTAAATTGTCGTAGAAAAACTAAAACCTTCAATTTTTTGAGATTTTATTATAAAGACTAATGCAAATAGTTGACTGACCATATTTTCTGATTACAAAAGTCTAGGTACATTTTTCACATAACAGATTTTTTTTTATGTACGACGATTATATGAAATCCTATGGACGGTAGTACAAGATCTTCCGTCAGGCTTATACGTCGTCTATATATTCTTATATTATTTATCAAAATCCTCTACAAAACTGTCAAAAAAAATCTTAAAAAATTACAGCCAAAATGAACATTTTTCAGTTTGTACGTTTATATAAAATAACATAACATTTTTATCACATTTATAGTTTTCAAAACGTTACTTGATTGGAATACCTAAATAAAACAAAATACGACAAAAATTAAATAAATTTGTTTTGTTCCCTACAAATAAAAGTGCACACGGACTACATTTCCCGTTTATATTGAGTGCAAGCTTACCAACATAAAACAGAAAAATATATAATTAAATAATAAATGATGTATGCTATTTTCTATCATTTAAAAGTAGACTTTTTACCCTACTATTAAACGACTAAACGAAGGGAAAACCTTTTTTTACTTAATTGTGTAAAGCCGCCATCACACTACATGAGTTTTCGTGTGTGGCAACTTTTCTATGTACAGCAGTTTCCTGTAGAAATAAATCATAAGTCTAGCAACATTTTTGAACTTCAGCGTTGCTTTTAAAACGAAATTTGTATAAACACGTAAAATAATAGTAGTTTGAGAGTAATAAAAAAGTAATTAATTTTCTTTACGAGTGTAGTAGTCGTCTAAGTCGAAAGTCGCTAGCACACTGCACGATGCCTATCGCTTCAGGCCACGCCCCACTCCATTCATTCAACAATGGCGCGCGTGCGCAAAAAAGCAAGTGAGAGCAGATTGACAGTTGACAGTACTGACATCAAGGGCGATTTTAAAATTAGTTGTTTATGATTGGCCGTAGTATAAATCGTAGTAAAATACGAAGCCAATTAGGGGTCGTGTGGGCGTGTCCGATGCGTTCAGTTCAAACGAATATTTCTACAAAGTGGTAAGGCGCGAGAGACCTCGATAGTACATGCGTTACTGAAATTTCTTTACTCTCCCATTAACATAAGTTTTGTACTCCCTAATCACTAGCGTTCTTGTCGCGCCGTGTTCTTTTCTAAGATTATTACAGTATAATTTACAAGGCAACAGCCTTTTAATTGAGCACGATATCTTATAGTGACTGCTGGTTTACGCCCAAATTCAATAAACTATGGCCTATCTCATTCAGAAGATATTTTATTAAGAATCATTGTACGGCAAAAAACTACCAGTAAAAGTCTTTACCGAACTTATTACGAATTTAGACGCGACCCGATATCGGTGTGATATCAATTACTTAACTCCTACATACAGTCTTCTATATTATTTTTGTTTTTTTTAATATATGGCTTTTTCCGTATTACCTATTACCGAAATTTTACCGCCACCTACTTGATGCCGCGAAAACGTCCGATACAAGAAAAAATCTAAATGCAATCGTGTAATCAATTCCAAAATATACTCTATTGACGCAAGATAACGCAGACCATAGACAAATCGTATGTCCTTTTTAAGTTGGCATTTACAATGCCATGTTTGACGTTTCAGTCTATAGATAATTGTGGTTGGCATCAGTTTAAAATCGATTTTTTTTTATTTAATAAGTACTAATAACTAGAAATCATATTATCAACTACAAATATATTTGTACCAGAACTAAATGACTATATTATAACTAAATCCGTGTGCACGGTACCGCAACAGGCAAATAATAAATAAAAGAGTATTTAAGGCGTAGTGTTGCCATGCTAGCAATAATATTAATTATTTACAGTCAACCACACATCAACCTAATCAAAATTGTCAAATTTACTCATAGGATATTCAACTTTAAATCCAAACTATAAAGTTCAGTGTCAAGTTGACAGATTGAGATAGATTGATGAATGTTGTCTATGCGTAGTAGATACATAAACACTTAAAACAGTTCTAAGTAGCTCTTCCATTTTCATAGAATTTTGTACTGGTTACGATTTCCAAAATGTCTTTCATTGGTAAAATTTTAAATGCAATTCAATCTCAGTTTCATAAAATTTGCATGATTGCGATGGAATTAAAAAATATCCCGCTAAATGTCATTTTTTAAAGTTTTGCGTTAAACACGCGTTCCTTTTCTTATCTTTGAATAAATTTGCACTGAACAATAATAACACAATTAATTCTTTCCGGCATAGCATTCTACGAACGAAATTTTGACAAGGAAAGTAATACCTTGGTAACCCAGATAAGTCAGTCGTGGATCGTAGAAGTTATTCGCTTATTGCATTGCAAATTCATTTTAAAAATATAACCTCTCTATACAGGATATCTTCAAAATCTTTTCTTTCATAATTACATGATTATTTATATTTTATGATGTTACATAAAATACAACTTCATATATATAATTACATAACATATTAATAATTACATACGATATTTGACAGTCATTCAGTCGAAAGAGTTTTCAGTATTCAGCCGTCTCGCACATGGCGTTATGACACCGATACTTTGTCACTGTCACACTTGTCACTTACACTATCTGCGTCTCTGTCTTTCACGGTGCCGTTGAGGCATTTTCCATTAGCTTCCTCGACTTTGCCGCTCAATTTCTTCTTTTTGGGCATTTCGTAAAAGCGCTCAACGAGCGCTAACAAAATACTTCCTGGTAACCTCTGGTGTTCTTCTATAAGTTCTTCTATCGCATTGGCAACCTGAAAAGGATTAATGATACATATATGTTAGCCACTACATTGTTGTTATTTGTTATTTAATCTGTTCAACAATGGACGAGCCTGAAGCCGATCAAAGTGGACTCCAGCACAAGGTTAGCCACCACTGCTTCTTTGTTGAGATAATTTCTAATGCTAAAAAAAATAGACTATAGATTTTTTTCGTTTTTAAAAAGTTAATTTATGTTTCTTATAATAATAGCCACAAAGACCATTAAGGTTTAATCCTGTGTGATAATGATTCTATGACATTAAAAAAAATTAAAAAGTTTACAAATCTTTTTTTATTGATATATAATATTCTTTTTAAATGATAAGAAAAGGTATATTAGCATAAATAAACAAGTCCATTTAATACGCATGTAAAAAACGACCACGCCTCGTAGCCCTCAGGTAGGATTACAACCCACGACCTTTCGCTATCCGGGCGAGTGCTCTGACCGCTGACCTACCGAGACGCTGGCAGACGCGTCGAAATTTACAAACGTATTTCAACTTCAACTATGAGCTAGTATCATTCCACCAATGTTGAACGCTACCTTCAACATCGAAAGTGATATTTTTACCAGCTATAATAATTATTTTAATTTTATTTTCTGCATCCACAGTGCCATATTTCTGTAAGATATACAATGGGCCGTGGGTTCGAATCCTGCCTGAGGGATCGAAGGCGTGGTCGTTTTTCTGTCGTTGACTGGGAAAACAGTCTTAATTTTAGTTCCAGCTCAGTCTTTTTATACAAGGAAGTGTCCTCTAATAGGTGAAATTGATGGAACGCGTGCTAACTTTTAATAAATAACTCCGATTTACATAGGATGACTTTTTCGCTTCAAAAAAAGCAAAGAATCCCCAGTCACAATGTTGTTTTGACTGAAGGATGGTGCGCTCTTGATCCCAATCAAGCCCGGGGGCCAAGACAGGATTCACGATGGAACGAGCTAACCCAGAAGGTGCCTATTCACCCTAGCTTTGAAAACGGACGGGTTATAAGTACTCGGAAATACAGACGCAGAGGGGGAGTTCCACTCCTTTGCTGTGCGCATTATAAAAGATGTAGCGTAACGCTTGGTGTGACAGATAGGAATAGCAACCAGGAAACGGTGGTAGCCCGCAGAGCGTCTGGATGTCCGATGAAAAAAAGGAGATGGCGGTATGAGCAAATGTAGCTTTTGCACACACTCTCCAAATTACAGTCTGTAGAAGACCGAAGCTCACCTTCATCTGGAGCTGGTGAGGCGTGAGTGTTGGGTCGTGCGGGATTGGTTTGCCGAGGTGTGATACCAGTTTGACGGGAAAACCGCCATACACGGGCGTGAGAGGCAATCTTGTCGCTGCGTATATGCGCAGGCACACGCCACGCAACCAGCCTACTGTGCGGAATGCCTCTCGTACGTTTTGTGTGAACATAGGCACTATTGGCTGAAAAAATACAGTGGTCGTTTCAATAAAGTACATATTCTTAACCCCTTACCGCATACCAAGCCATATATAGCCGCAAAAGTTATGGCAATTAACGTAATTTTTATTAGGAATTCCAAGAAATATCATTCAAATTTGTCATAAATACGAAACCATATATGGCTGCATATCACGTGACCAAACTGCGACTAATGATTTCGTATAATAACTTTAAACATAAAAAAAATAGTTTTCTTCCTTCAATAAGATTTTTTTATGTGAGCCTTAGAAAACACTTATGTAAAAATATTTTTTATTCCATCTAATGAGATGGAAATAATGGATTATTAAAGAATAAATTACACAGTAAGGGGTTAAATACAACGGTAATTTCCAACTAATATTATTATATTTAAAAGCAGAACATTATTAAATCTTCGATAAAAATACAATGCTATTTAATACTGTTTGTGCATTGGTTTATCATGATATTTTTTTCGTCACAAAAATAAATTAGTTTCATAATTTTTGTCAAATTAGAGTACTGGAGGTCTATTTGTAAAAACAAAACTATATTATAATTGTAAATGACTGTTATTTAACCTAATAAATATAATATCGCAAGGTCTCTACTTTGTGCATAAACAAGAAAAAATGGTATTAGAACCTTATGATTTACACAAAATACCTGTCAAAGAACAATGCCAAAATATGAACTAGGTTAGTATATTGTAATATCTGTTTAAAAAGTCTTTTAAAGTACTGCAAGATAGTGTTTTGGGTCTTAATCTATTTCTTATCAATATACAAAAAAATGTGCGCAACAAAAGGTAGATGACAAAGGTAAATTAGTATTTAGTACTTCTAACCGGTCTGAAATTTTAGGTCTATGGTCTTTTCTTAGGAAGGTGTAATGAAATCGTTATTCGGTCTAAAGTATGCGGAAAAAAAATTGTTTTGTTGTAATAAACAAATTTATTTGAAAAGTTTTTTTTTGTTTTTGCATTCACAATGAAATATTTCTATAAGACATAAAAAACGCTTGTAAAAAAAACAATTACGCCTCCACCTGAGGGCTTGGAGGCGTATTTTATATAATAATTTGAAAACTAAAACAATTTTTTTTTCATTATATTAAAAAGTATAGGCGTTGACAAAACTGAAATAATGTCAATGCGCAGTTCTTAGTGCGAGTTTACTTACAACTTTAGCTTCCTGCGCGACCTTGGCGAAGCCGATACGCGACTTCCAGTGGAGACGGTAAGTGTGATCACCGAACTGTGCCTCGTATACGCCGCCGGGGGAAATGGCCAGAGGGTTACCGACTCGGAGCACGCCCGCGCACGTCTGAACCGTGCCAGGAATTACACAGAGCCCTTCCAAAAGGCTGGACCAGCCTGAAAGAGGTAGCAAATGTACATAAATAAAAAACAAACATCTCTTCAGTTTTTTTTATCGATTGTTTCATACTTGTAAGAGATTTGATGTGGTGGGTATGTATACTTTGTTCAATGTAGGATGATACTTTTGACAGATGTCACTTTCTTATTGCTACGTAGGTACTAAGGTTGCATTTGTTTCCTTGTGTTTGGATTGACATTGCAATAGCAACTTTATACCCTCTATATAGGTGTCAACTGTCAAAAGTATCATCCTACATTGGACAAAGTATAGTTACTTATAACACGAAGAGATGGCGCTGGCGTTTTTCTAACAAACGCTTGGAACAATTTAACGGGACTGTCAAGGTCTTGAAACATTAACTGAAAGACTACTTGTCCAGACAGCGAGAGGATGTCGGTTTGAGTCCCGTGTTACTCGTGAAACTATTTGGTTTTTTTCTAGTCTGCACATTTCTTTAAAGAAACATAATTTTTCAACTCGAAATGCCAAGACAATGAGAGACGCCTTTACGACATCCTAACTGTCAAGGGTTAATGTTGATTTACTCTGTCAGACACCTTACAACATCACTATTACATGAAAACACTTTTACACCTATAGTTCATAGAAATATGAAAAATGTATAACAGTGTAATAAATTAATTGTAGACAACTCACACAATTTATTAAGTTTCTACATTATGGATACTAAATTACGGATAGGATGTACAAACATAAGTAAATATATTGAAGGATATAGATGTGAATTGTCCAATCATTTTCACGTTCTGTCCCACTGCGAGGGCATTTCCTATGGCTGAAGACACCTTTGGGTGAATGTGCAGTAAATAGTTCAAATGTCTAAAAACTGAATATACCGCCTTGACCAATTTTCTATTCTCTTAAAAGCCGTTCCGAAAAGCACGGAGAAGCTCGAGATTACATTTTGAGTCACCGATTCGATGACTATATCTTGCACATGTTACTTAACATTACTGTTACACGATCTCCTTAAATATATTAAATATTACAAAATAAACTGAATACCAAAATGTTTTTTTAAGCTCTTACCAGGTATCTTGAACAAGAATCGGTCAGCGACGGTGTGTATGTGCCGCCGCTTGAACAGCAGCATGCGTGCAGTGAAGTAATACATATCTATCGGCAACGCGCCATGGTAGTATATCACCAGAAACGGACCGTCCGGGATGTTCTCTAAGCCACGAATCTCGTAACCTGAGGGATTAATTTTACAAAAATAAAATGCATGTAGCACAAATCTTCACCGAACGAAATAATAATTGTCATTTGTATATGGAAAAGCTGAAACAAAAAATGCTTTTTATTTCATAAATAATTTTAGCTACTGCAGCTATAGGACGTGAAAAATATTGACAAAGAGTTCAAAATTGACTTTGTAAAATATAAAATTTTATAACACAATCTGTGTTTACAAGCAGTAAACTCTTCAACATAGCTCTGCAGCGACAAGAGCAGATTGCATTCGATTTCAGAGCAATTTCTGCCTGTAATAGTATTTGCCAATACGCAATCTGTGGACCACGCTATGTTCAAGATGAGATGTAAGAAGGTCACCTATCTCTTTTTTACTTAATAATCTAACAAATCTGAAAAGTTTATTTTTTGAACACGATAATATCTGATCCAAAAAAAATCTTTCCAAATTTAATAGCCCGATGGATGGAAGGAATAGGCTATTTTACATAACACTACGACCGTTTCAGTCTTGATGCTAGAGAGCTTAGCCCAGTCAAGACCTCTTTGACTATTAAGTCAAAAAGAATAAAATAGAGACGAAAACAAAGAAAAAGCATAGGTGAGCGATGCAAACGTGGCGGCGAATCAATGCAGGTACGGAAGATACTCTGAGTAGATAAGTTGTATTATCAGTACTTTCACCATTTCACTACTGGGACACAAATCTTCCATATGCATGTAACGAATACTAATATAGCTGGGACTAATGATTTAACGAGCCTTCTGAAGCAGGAACTTACATTTTCTTTGTTACCCATGCAATAACCAGGCCTTGTGAAAGTTACTCAACCTCCATTACCATAGGTCGAGAGCGCTAAAAATCTACTAGTCCAAAAATAAACTCACCGTGCCATAGCCATCCGTGTGCATCCCACAACGCCATTACTGCTAACCGCGCCGCGTTCTTCCAGTCACTTTGGACACCGTCCGCCACCCCCAAGCTACAAAAACAAACATTATTATTCATTCAACTTATACACTAACCCTCTTAGATAAGTAAAAAACAGAGTAATAGCTTGAAAAAATTATTAACTTCTTTTACGGTTGCCCGGTAAATTAATTCCAAAACTATTGTACGACGCTAAGGAGTCGCCTTTTTATGCTCTATCCTTTTCTGTTGCTGAGGAATAACATTGGTAAGAGCGAGAAAGATATCGCGCCGTCGAATAAGGATGAGTCTACTACTGCGGGAGATAGCACTCGCCCTCGTCGATAACCTACTTGAACGATAGAAAAGGATGGAGCGTGAACAAATGCGATTCCGAACTGATTCAACCCTTACTTTAATCAAAAGCTTATTTGCAAGCTTCTAAATATTTCTTTTAAAGATATGTGTAAAGATTTTGTGTGTATTAGATTGAAATGTAATCGTAGAGAAGATCATAGCCAAAGTGCTTGCATTTAATGAGTTAGGTTTCGGAACTTATGGAGGGAGGAATTAAGTTCAGGGCTATCGAAACACGACCATGTGTCGCAATCGAGGAAGCTTAAGCATACATTTTTGCTCTATAAAAAGTCAGTAAAATTAACTCATTTGAAGGCCGTTCTTCACAATGCTACTTATTCGTTAGTTGTATGCCGAGGATATACAACCGTATCTGGCAATGTGGTGCTAATTGGGATAAGTTCATTCTTCTACGCCGACTCGCTTACGTAATAATTACTGTGAGTCTTTGTGAATCAGCGAGATAAAGGATCTACCGTTTTAACATGGATAACTGCAAATCTATAATCTAAGAACACAAATTTGTTGTTTGTGTGTTTGTCTGTCCGCTCTTTTCCCCCGCTCTTTTTCCATTGTATACGTGTTACCATAGCAACGCGTTACCGGGTCAGCTAGTCTATAATCTAAGAACACAAATTTGTTGATTGTGTGTTTGTCTGTCCGCTCTTTTTCCATTGTATACGTGTTACCATAGCAACGCGTTACCATAGCAACGTGTTACCATAGCAACGCGTTACCGGGACAGCTAGTACCAATTACTATTTTAACTAAAATATTTGTAACTATAGCATGAAGATCAGCAATTGCATTTGTGTTTACTTCAAATTTAGTCAAGAACCATTCCTAATGTCTGTATTTGATTGCTTATGTATGAGAAATATAAAGATTTTTTAATAAATTCTACTTCATTCAAAAATACTATAAGAAACCACTCTTCAAAGAAAAATATGAAATACATAATAGCTAAATAGTTTAAAAGCTTCGAAGTGATACATCTGTTTTATGAATATTGTTATCATAACAAACTCTTAATATTGCTTCTCGCTTTTATCTAAATTAGTTCTGCTCATTCCGTTGATTGATCATGTGCCACCAGACAGTTACCTGTATAATCTATAGAGATGAAATATGATGCTGCTGATGTAGATAAGGACGATGATGACGGCGGGCAGCAGGAAGGTAACGATCACCGGTGTCAGAAACCATGTCAGCCATAAGCTGTATTCTGCGTCTACATATTCCACTGGAACAAACATTCAACAATTATTTTTAACTTTACTTATATTTTAATACTATTTTCGATACCAAAAACTGTCTAAAATGCAGTCAATGTAAATGTCATGGCCTATCAGAAATACAACGCATTGTCAATACCAGTAAAAATTACAAGGCTATTGCTTACAGTAGTGATAATAATATCAACGAACGGTGACTAGATATTTTGTAATAACTAGGACAATAACCCCGAGGGGCATAGCTTAAAAATGGCAATATTTAAGTGTAGTAGGTTACATCGTGTCTAATAAATATACCATGGACGAAAAGTAGTCGTTAAAGAATATTGTGTAAATCATACAAAATGCTACAGGTCAAAATCAACGGGTTTTTCGAAAAGGCTTAGCAAAAGTATGGGACGCGATTTTAAACCAAAAGTTCTTTCACGACTTTCACAAATTAATACGTGGGTATTAGCTGCTCAGGTTACAGACAAAATACGCATGCCTTTCAGTCATAGCCAGAAATTAGGTCGTTGATTATTAGCTATGAGAAACAAGACTTCAAAAGTGTATTGCAAACTAATCAAATTTGGTAGCTGTCGAAGCTGTAATATCAAGACAACATTATAAATCACCAAAAAGTGTATAGGATACCTCTTTATTCAATAGCACACATTGACTTAAGTGTTATCTAACAGGACTTTATTACTTTTTTATTTGTAAATAAAAATTACAAATGGCAAAGTCCAATCGAGGATAGCGTCCGGTTGTTTTATCTCGTCGTCTTTACTGTTTGGCCAGCGCTGCATCATGCGTCCAACGCATGGAGATTATATATGAAACTATTGTGAGTACACCGCCATGTGGCATGCTAGATGTAAGATCACATTGGTCACAACGATGCGTTCAGAGGAAAAAACAGAAAGAAACAGAGCAGTTGTGGTAATACTGAAAAAGCTTCACGAATTCGGCAATTCACTTAGCTATGCTAAACGGAACCTAGATCAGTTAGTGGTTTAAAGTTATATGAATCGCTAACTGCAGAAAGGAAACATGTCCAACTTATTCAAAAATTGTTTTTTTTTTAAAACCAGCTGATATATGCGGGACGCATCGTATACTGTAGAAAGGAATCATGTCCCACTAAATAGCATTAGCATGGCAACGTCTTGAAATAGCCGTTTACTGAAGACAGGGAACTTAAATTTTGGTTTTATTGAGTTTTTTGTCTCTCCCGTAAAAAATGGAAAAGTGGACATGTTGCTTTTCTGCAGTTAGCGATTCATATGGTTAGTGCAGAAAAAATATTTGTTTTAGATTTGAATTGATTAAGATAAATGCAGTTGAAAAATGTACGTGGAGTATGGAGTTCCAGGAAATACGGAATATTGGACATGATTTAGGACGAATAACAATATTCGCACTTATCCCATGTCGTCATTATAACTTATCCCATAAGTAGTGGAAAGAAATGCTATTAATGTCATTAACTCCCACTGCCTTGTATTTGAAAAGCAAGATGGACATCTTAGATAATAAATGGATCAATAGAATAAGCATAACAGTTAATATGGGCAACAAAAAAATGTTAATTAAATTTATATCAAGCAGAAATCTTAATTAAAAATTTAATGATTTAAAGTGTTATCGCTGTATAAAGTTTTTTAACTCGTTATATTGTAGTAAGCGATTCCTAGGTGTAATAAAGATAATATTATAATTTGACTAATTAGTTACCATGTTGGAGAATATGTATTATTATTTGTGGTGCATACACGTGCCAATTTTTATCAAGTTGGCGAACATCCATTCTCGTGTTTGTGTTTATCATTTATTCCAGAACACGAGGTGAAAAGATGATGAAAGGTAAAACTGATAACAGGTCAAGCGTATCACGCATTTCATTATTTGGCATGGGTCATCGAAATCAAACAAACATACTGGAAACATTCGTCCCTATTATCTACCTATAATAATATTGAATTGCAAACTTTTTTTTTATTTGCTCATTTGCATCATAGGACTATTTCGTCCCTTAGCCAACAACACCGCATAAGTCATTTTTACCAACTTTACAGGAGACGAAGAAAACTGTCTATTTTAAAAAATCGGTGGAATTTTAACTAAAGTATATATAATAAGTATATTATATATACTTTATTTAAAATTCCACTGATTTTTTCGTCTCCTGTAAAGTGTGGTTAGCTAAGGGACGATTTGTATCATTTGACGAACTTTTGGTGCAACGGTAGAGATCCTGCCTTTCACACCGACGGTACAGGGTTACTATGGGCTACGCTAATTGTTGTGATATAAAAAATGTTATCATAGTAGCGACTATATCCTTTTACATGATAAGAATATAGAATAATAACATACATAGATCACCTATTTCCACTAAGTACGATCCCGATCTCTAGCTTCTTCAACTATCATCAGCCTTTTCATACAAGCTCATCGGTTAAGTTAAGGGGTAAGTTAAGGGTTAAGGGGTAAGGAATAATAACAATACTGACAAGTAGTAACAGAGCTGATATAACTACCGTAGAAAGCATATATTCTCAATCTCAATATATTACAAATTCGATTATTACTTCATTTCAACTTCGCAGAGAAATCAAAGTACACTAATTCTAATGGGTGGTTAAATTTAATGGGCCGATGTTGAATTTGAATAAAACACAAATTATTTAAGAAATTACTGTCATTTCTTTTTATTATGATAATTTGGTAGGGTTCAATTATGTAAGGAACAAAATATCGACCAAATGGCTGCCGCGACCTCGGCGGCACACCTCCATCCGATGCTCCAAATTTTCGATGACGCTGAGGCATAATTGAGGTTCTATGGCGTTAATGTGCCAAATTATGTCATCCTTTAGCTCTTGTATTGTTGCTGGCTTATCGACGTACACCTTTTCTTTCAAATAACCCCAAAGAAAGAAGTCAAATCACATGATCGTGGCGACCAATTAACATCGCCACGTTGTGAGATAACACGATCATTGAATTTGTCGCGCAAAAGAGCCATTGTTTCGTTAGCTGTGTGGCATGTGGCATCGTCCTGTTGGAACCATATATCGTCCACATCCATATCTTCCAATGCGGGCCATAAAAAGTTCGTTATCATCTCAAGATAGCGAACACCATTCACAGTAACTGCCTGACCAGCCTCATTTTGGAAAAAATACGGCCCGATGATGCCGCCAGCCTATAAACCGCAACAAATAGTCACTCTTTGTGGGTGCATTGGTTTTTCGACAATCACTCTTGGATTCTCATTTGCCCAAATGCGGCAATTCTGCTTGTTAATGAATCCACTGAGGTGAAAGTGTGCCTCGTCGCTGAAGATGATTTTCTTCGAAAATTGATCATCCACTGTTGCCATTTCTTGCCACCATTCTGACCATTGACGACGTTTGAAATGATCAAGAGACTTTAGTTCTTGAGTCAATTGCATCTTGCAGCGTGTAAATGCAAGTCTTTATGCATAATATTCATCAACGATGAGCGTGAGAGATGCAATTGTTGGGCACGACGACGAGTTGAGGTGGACAGCTCTTCAGCCACGCTTTCGCGAACAGCAGCAATATTTTCTGCAGTACGAGCTGTATGAGTATGCATTGGTGTTTTCACATCTCCTACAGACCCGGTTTGCTCAAATTTTTGCACAATTTTTCCGATTGTACGCACATCTGGACGATTAAATTGACCGAAAGAATCACGAAGTGCACGATATACATTTTGATTTGAACGCCCATTTTCATAATAAGCCATAATAACATTAGCGCGTTGCTTGATTGTGTATCTTTCCATGGTTCAAATTGAGTTAGTCTGAAATTGAGAAAAGTCAAATTAAATGCAGAAAAGACTTTACGTTTAGGTGTGGTTCACATTCAACAGCGGCCCTTCAAATTTAACCACCCTTTATATTATAACTCTGTCGTTCACAAATCTCTTTCTGAGTCAACATTATAATAAGCCTATTTATGTCCCTATGGGTTAAACTGAGATAACTATCATAGGGGTTTATATATATTATCTTATTTGTTCAATATTTAAGGTATAAGTGTTTCTCACAGATAACTGTTTCGTTCATCAGTATAAGTTTTTAGTGGTCGTAGTCACATCTGGGGTTTGAAGCTATAGATACTTCTCGCCCGATCGTGAAAACTGGTGGAGAGAAAGAGGATAGACAGATAGAGTGATAGGAAAGAGGGAGAACGAAGAGAAAGTGACGTCGGATTATTAGCCACCTTCGTATGCAATCCCCGAAGAGATTATATAAGTAAGCGCCCAGAGTGCACCGGCCCCAACCCATTGTCGTTCCCACCGAAAGTGTGAAGGACCTACAATGGGCCCGACATACTAGGAGGTTCTATCCGACCTTGACTACCATAGGGGTGACCAAGAAAAGGTATTACGTCAAGCAGCTTTGTGCTTCGGAACAAACGTTAAGCCGTTTAGTCTCGTGATCCTAAGCGTGGTAGGATAAGACCTGTCAGCAATAATAAAACAAAAATCATCAGTATTATCATCGTCGAAAAACCAATATTGGTGGACAGAAGCCTACTCCAAAAAGTGGAGATATTTGTCCTAATCTCGACGTTTAGCAGTAAAAAACTGTAAAGACTGGATGTAGAGACTCGTACTCCAGTCGTAAAAGGCTACTAATGATACTGGTACCCTTAATGTGAAGGTTTAATGCTAATCTACTCCTGCTGGAAAAGCATTAGGATCTGATAGTGATTGTGTTAACTAAACACGTGATAAAATACTCCGCCTTTAGAAAGACTTACGATGTACATGACCTAGGTTTCCTAACTAATATCTAGCTTCTCTATGTAATCATGAAATAGGTGAGTAGTTACCGAAGATAAGGAACCAGACATCCGTGTTTGTTATCACCTCATTGTCTGAGTACCCGTCTGCTCCTACCGTGACCTGACCGATAGGTTACTGTGGCTGATTAAGCTTTATAATTAGTACATTACCATTTAGACATTTTTAAACTTAAAAATAATTAAGCCTATAATTACATTCGAATCACTTTTTCAAATAAAAAATGAATTATGCCTTTCGTTTCCACTACTGTACATTTTATTTCTTGTTGTAGTGCGGAATAAAACAGGTAATATGGAAAATGACTCACTGTTTATCAGCAATGGTGAACTCGATTTACTAATTCAAGTCAAACTTGAGTAGCTATCAACTCGATTTAATTATATTATTTGTGATTATTATGTTTATTTGTTAAAATTATATATTTATTTATTATATAAGAACTAGGCGGTGCAGTCGCTAAGCATAAAGCTTCGGTAGCACCATATATTGAAGCGAAGCGTAATACTAAAAAAAAATAAAAAAAATCAATAATATTAAGTAAATTTTAAAATTCCATAAGAAAGAAAACTTTCAAAAAGCGCGCGCTTTTTTTCAATGGATTTCCCATAGAGCCAATGTTTTTTGTTCATAACTTTTTTTATTTTTGTGAATTTCAAATTCGGGCACACAATCGGCACCGTCACAATCTGGCCCTAAATGTGTTGATTCGATTCCACACAAAAATTATTAAAATCGGTTAAGAACTCGGGAAGTTACATTAGGGAAACAGACATTTCGTCATTGAAGCTGATCCAATTAATAATTTTCCGACTTTTTAATCTAGTTAAATTATTATTAGCAAAAAAAAGTCACGCCTTGAGATAACTTCATTTCTTATACTTGACATTATCTACATACGCTTTATGGCCCACTGTTTGATTCTTTTGAAAATATGGTAGAAATAGAGTTACCCGTATTGTTACTTTTTTTAAAGGGTGTTTAGTATTTTCAGGATCTACTGACAGAGTCTTTGCATCCGTCAGAAAAGTCAAAAGGTTTTGTCAGAACGAGTAATAATTGTCATTGTCATGTCAAAGTGACGTTTCTCTAAGTGAGACGAAGGAAAAGTCGATTCTGCCTTACGATCTAAAAAAAAAATACATACTCGTATACAAAACACGGTTGTTGTGATACCTTCTCTCAAGCTTTGTACTACGCATGCGCACACAAACACGTATTAACACACGTACATAATGCTTCCTATTTCATTTTCTCCTACGTTAAATCTTATGAATTTATGTGTCTGTCTCTTTTTACTGTCGCTTTTTCGTTACATCGACTTTCAAATCACAATGATGCTAAAGAAGTTTTCACTTTAAAAACGAACACGTAAAAGAGGAAAAATAATGAAAACAAAAAAAGTAACTAAATTTTTTTTAAAGTTAGATAGAAACAGATGGTTGATATGGAAACATGTTAATTCGCCCGATTGCTCTAGTGTCGCGGCTACACGAGTCACAACCTGTCCTATCATTGAGTAAATAAATATGTACTATACAGTTAAGTTCAATCACTCTTCTGACTTTACCTTACTTCTGACAAATTTTACGATTCTAGGTCAAATGTTAGTGCCCTATAGGTTTTGATTCTCTTGCGAGTATGGAATAATACTCTATATATATACACTAAATATTTGATATTAATTCCAACTTGATACCTTTATGAATTTTCGAAAAAGGATTGCTAAACAGATACGCAATAAGTTTTCCTTTTTTTACTTGGAAAGATATTGAGGAAATGTTTTCATTAATAAATGCGGCAATATTGTTCTAAACTTTGCAGATTAGATAAAGATATTTACGACTTTTCACTACGTTTGTAATAAATTACACAAATAACATCATTTAAATGGTTGATAGGAAATAAACAAACATGACATTGGAATATCAGAAAATGATTTAATAGATGAAGAAAGTAATTCTGCAGTTTCTCAACAACCTATGACATAACATATCAGTTTTAGTCGTTTCTAGTACGATATTATAACTTAATCTATTACAGAGCCGTATTAAGGGGATATAATATAAATGTGAGGATAATATGGTGGAAATATTAGACATCAAGTAAGCTTAAGAATGGTGGTAGTTGTATGAAAAAACCGGATAAAGTGTAGACTAGTTACGAGACCTATTTACTGCTTGAGTGGTGATCAAAACAAGAATGCTCGTGAGTACTTTTTTTGCACATGTAGTAATGGGCACCCTTCGGAGCGGTGAGGTAAATCCTACAGTACATGAATATATTAGATTCTTACTTACTTAACACCACTAATAAAATTAGTCCTTATTTCATTGGGCATAGTAGTCAGTATAATTTGATAGACATTGCTGGTAAGATCTGGTCAGATATTTTTCATCCATTACCAGCCAGCAAGCTATATAAATTGTGACAAAAGTTAGTGTTAGTTAGGGCGATCCAATATATACCCGCTATATGCGGCTTGTCGTAGTAAGTGCAACAGGAGAACATAGAGCTACGAGGATACCCGTGATTCGCCCATACCCGCTCATGTGTAGTGTCGATCACTTCCGCTTTCTTCCAGTAGTAATAAGATTAATACAAATCATAAAAATAAATTTAAGATTTTTTAGAATTACAGGCACATAAATTTAATATTCATAATTATAGATTAAACTGCAGTTACAAATGCAGAAGACCAGTAATTTTAAAAATTTTAAATGTCAAAATGTTGCCATTTTTTTAAAGATAAGGTGCTCTTAGTTTTTGCAAATACAAACTCTAAATCATTCTCTTGACTGAAGAACAGATTCAGGTTACGTCCATTGTTTTATAGTCTTTATAGAATAGTATGGTTAGTTATCTATCTGAGCTGGAAATGAAGTTGGTAATGTCAGATATTTCCGTTGAGAAGACAGGCAAGTGTATTAAAGTAGAAAGTCTAGAAAACAAAACTACATAACTAAAGATAATGGCAACTACGCTCCAAACATTTTTTAAGTCATCTTGTATCTTCAAAAATCACTAACACCATAATCTAAAGATAGATTGCCAGTGTAAACTATTCTTAAATATTAGTTAAATATGGTCTCAACGTAATGTGTTTATTTTATTTTTTGTATTCACAATGCTATATATCTATAAGATTTAACATACGCCTGTAAAAACAACCAAATTTCCGAGCCCTCAGGTTCCTACCTGAGAAGTCTCAACTCAACATTCATTGCTACATTGTATATCATAGGTTGACAAACAATTATTCCATTAGCTAAGGTAGGTAGTCCAGATTAAAGCGATAAGTATTATACTGGAAAGTTTTACCTGAAGCCGTCCCTGAGTACGGATAAGCGAAACAAACACATTGCAAGCCACAACATAACGTTTCGTAATGTATGTCGATAGCTTCTGACTCCCGGTCATACGGTGAGATAGTTGACTCATGCGATACGGAGATGTTTTTCATCAGTAGCTTACGTTCGGAAGTAAATACTTCTTAAGCATCAAATCCATACTTATTACATTTTACAAGTTTTTTTATAAGTACTTTTTACGTGTGATTAGGATTTATATTCCTACATACGTTTTTCAGAAATGGAATATCCGCAGAATTGGAACTACTTCTCCGTTCTACTATGTCAGTTTCTGCTTCTAGGGTTACGTATATAGTGTTGCGATGACGTGTGGTTCCTTTAGCTTATATTTGAATATAAAGTTTTGTTTTAATTTTTTATAAAAGATATCAACAATGCGATTTAAAATACTATTAATATTTGCGTTAATCCCACGTGGCAAGCTAAATGCTTTTGTGACAAGTCGATCCACGTCGGTAATTCATCGGCGAGGATCGAATTGGTTCCGTTTGGGTTAAAGTTATAGTTGACATCTCAACCGCTGGGCTAAGGCCACTGATATATAATACCATTGACATAAAGATATTTACAAATACATATCAACAATTTATCAATTTACAAATACAACCAATAATTAGATAATTCCCGTACAATTCCCTCGAACTCCTATGACCCTATACCATTCAATACCTCAATACCGCTATCGATTCCGGTACAAAGTCTTCCAAGTTACCCTCATTTTTCTGACATTCGTTGAAGTGGAAACAATATAGGATGTAAAGTAGACCTCGAATTACATCATTATCAAAATGCTAAAATATGCATACAAATATGCACATGGTCGGCATATGCACTTAAAACTCTTCATAACGCTCACAATGAAATAAATTATTTTAAATATATTTTAATGACACTAAACATTACAAAAAAAACGAAATAATCCATTACCCATAGTTTTTGTAGACTACTTACACAGATTGTCCTAAAAATAGAAATCCAGATGTAAAAAGTAAAAATATGAAAAAATGCATAACTACGAGAATTTGCGGAAAACACATTTAGGTGATTTGGCTTTGTAGGACAATTGTACAGGTAAAACCTGCTATTTGTGTGACCTAATAATAATTATAAAGCCGAATACGACCTCTCTACGATAAAATTTGACGCCATTTCTAGAAACACGTTTAAGCACAGTTACCTGTAATGTAGATGCGTAGGAACGGAGAAGAACGTCTCCGTTTTGCGCGTTGATGTAAGCAGTAATGTTCTTAATTTCTATCTAAAATTACATCCATTTTGCTGATATTCTATGAGGCGGTACAATATATGTGTAGTAGACTATAAACTTCTTATTCCCTCAATGGTATTTAACCGTCGTGTTATTTTCACACGAACATGCTCACTTCACAGTCTTAGAAATAAAGCAGGGGTTCAAAAACACCTTTATAAGGATACACTTTCATAAGGGTTACACATTGAATCTGTTACAGAATTATTCCTGTATCACTTATTTGGGTGTTTTGAACCTGTTTTGCGTCGCACACTTATAAAAGTGTAACAGATATAATGTTTTCTGTTACCAATCTGTAAGAAACTGTTGTACGTTTAACTATCTATGTGTATACACAGTACACCAACATAGGCATTTCAAAGTACCCAAATCATTAGAGTTGTCGCATAGTTATGCCAATGTGAACCTTATTGACTGTAACAGATATTAACACTTATAAACCGGTATTTTCTAAAACAGATCAAAGTGTTACAGTTTCTTTCTGTTTAACTTTTAAAACAGAAATTACTGGAGGGAGACTCTGTACCAGGGTCGTCTGCTTAGGTACCTCCGTCTTACCTATTTCTGCCGCAAAGCAGCAGTGCTTGCATTGCTGTGTTCCGGTTTGAAGGGTAAGATATGGCAGTGAAATTACTGGGTACAGTGACTTTACATCTTGTGTCACAAGTTGGCAACGTACACTGTGGTTCTTGTGGGGTTGCAGTTTTGCTGCGAATCTCACAAGAACCACATGTATTATAGGTGACTGTTACCACTTACCATCAGGTGGGCAGTTTGCTTGTTTGCCAACTTTTGCAATAAAAAAAAAAAAAAAAAAAATGAAAAACTCTATTCGGATACCGCTAAAATCCCTGAAATAAAGTATATTTAGCATGTTAAGGAATGAAGTAAAGAAATATTGACTGTCATTTAATTTTATTATATCTTTACTTTTTTTGTACGTACACCACCGTTTCTTACGCTTCTTTCCAGTTCTATCCAGCCAAGATAGCAGAGATCGCTTTTAGCTATAAGACCACTCATTGAAACACTATAATAAGTTTTAAACAATATTTTATCAGTGTGGTGTTTATCAATAAAGTGTTCTGTATTGTATTGTTTTTAGTTTTTATACTCGTTGAAATTAAAGAATTCTTAGGGATTCCTAAACTTTATTTTTTATACTTTGTCCAATGTAGGATGATACTTTTGACAGGTGCCACTTCCTTATTGCTACGTACCAAGGTTGCGTTTGTTTCCTTATGTTTGGCTTGACATTGCAATAGCAACTTTATACCCTCTATATAGGTGTCAACTGTCAAAAGTATCAGCCTACATTGGACAAAGTATAGTTGCCTAATCTCCGTTTTTACTAAATCCTAAGGTTTCGACTCTCAAGTTGTGTTCAATGGATAACTAATCATCAATCAAAAATATGAAAGTAAAAACATATGAAAGTTGAAGGTTTTTCTTGGCTGCTCATTCAAGTATTCATGACAGATGAACGTTTGACTTAAGGATCAACAAAAAAATCATTAGCTATTATGTGATGTATAATCAATATCCATCAAAAATCATCAAAAGGTAAATGATCTTGGTAGTCCTCCTTAATGTAAGTTTTCAAAGAAACTATTTTCGTAATTAACTAAATAGTTTGCATACATTGATTATTAATTGATAATCTTGTATGGAAAAATTTAAAAACTTATTCGGTGAAAAGAAATTTATATACTAAAATGGTAAAATTCACCTAATTGTGAAATATGTGGACAAATTAAGGATGTGCATCATGTTTTGATGGAATGTGAGCGGAACCAAGCTCAAAGAAAACTATTTTTAAGTACATTTAGAATTATGTAATAGGCTGGATGTAGGGGTTGTTCAGAGCATTCTGAGTAACCCCCAATCTGCAGCAGCTCTATGTTTATGTAACTTATTGGTGGATGTATAAGTTATGTAATAATTTAAATATAGTTCGATGGAGCTGGCATGTCAGAAGACAAAAGCTCCTAAATAAATAAAGATAAAAAATACTAAATGGTAAGATGGTAAACACTAAATAATTAATGGGGTTTCTTAACCATCATTGGCACTGCGCAAAGAGAATGCGAAATTGACATAAAAGGGTGTTTGTTACTCGCACCAAGCTAAAAATGTAATAACGCATCTTACTAAAAGTGGTCATTTGCATATAATATCAAATTTGAAAGGAACCAAATAATATTCTAAGGAACTCTTATGCTTATAATTTGAGAAAATGATTTTTATATTATTGAATTCCCAAAGAGTTTTGTGTTCTTCTTTTATTGACGATTGTTTTGTGCGGAGAGGAAGTGATTCTACCTTTGAAAGCTCCAGAAGATCAGCTATTTGTGTGGTAAATACGAGCATTTGTACGAGAGTCATATATATTTCTGTAAATACTACTTGCCTATGTACCATATCTATATTACTATATATACCTATGTAGGTTTTGTCTGGACAAATTTTATGATTAACTAGCTGACCCAGCCACGCGTTGCTGTGGCACAGTAATTTTATTATTTTAAAATAAAAGTAGCCTAAGTTACTCCTTATTACATCAGCTACCTGCCCATAAAAATCTCGTCAAAATCTGTCCAGCTATTTCAGAGATTAGCCGGAACAAACAGACAGACAGACAGACAAAAATTGTAAAAAATGTTATTTTGGTGTATGTACCGTATATATATTCATATGCATGCAGTAAAAAACGGTTATTTCAATATTACAAACAGACACTCCAATTTTATTTATATGTATAGATGTTCATTTTATGACTTACTGATGGCATTTCTATTTTCTTAAATTTTGTCTGTCTATCTGTATGTCCTTCGAAGTAAAAAAATTGGTTGACCGTTTTCGATGAAATTTGGTATATGGTAAGGTGTGCTTGCACAAATGATAGGTTGATAAATATGATGAAATAACATAAATGATATCATATCATATCGGTAAAAACCTTACAGTCCTAACAAAGATATTAAATAGGAAAATGAGCTTTTTGTGACACTTTCACGCCTTAACTGCTCAATCGTGATCTATATTTAATATATGATGATTCATGAAGCAGGGGTGGAGAAGTGTACATAAGGTATCTTTTACCAAGAAAAAAGTAGTTCCTGAGCGATAAAAAAATACAAATTTCTCTCTGTATGTGTGAGTGTGAGTGTGTGTGTGAGAGTGTGTGTGTGTGTGTGAGTGTGAATGTGAGTGTGAGTGTGAGTGTGTGTCTCCGTTAGTCTAGTATCCATAACACAACTCTCACAGTGCTTACTTTGGGCAAAAATAAAACAGAGAGTACATTTTTAAATAAAAACCCGAGTTCACAGACTAGCATTGTAAACTTAAGATAACTTGTAATAAAAACGCTTAAGCGACACAGTTCTTGTTTTATGGTGATGTGACCAGAATCAAGATGCTGTTATTAGTCGTTTACCACCATCAAAGCAATATATAATTATTTACTCATGATTAACGAGCTTGAAGACCACACCAACTAGACCATAAAATATTTCAATAAGTAAATGTCAAGCTTTAATAGTTTTTTTAATTACAAAAGCTGCGGTATAATGACTGGCTGCATACTAGTTCCCTTTGCGTTTCAGGATGACTTAAAAAAATATGGACACGGTCTGCTACTTGTACAAAGTATCTGACTTTTTAAGGGGCCATTTCAAAAGTAGTTTTACACACGAAAGTTTGTTTTTGCATTTATAATTTTATAGTTATTACATTATTTAACTAAATGCTTACATTACTAGCATTAAACTGATCAAGAAAACGAAAATAACTTTATTCAAATGCACTTAAAAATAAGTTGTTTTGAATCGTCCAACATTTTTACCTACCACCCATTCAGGACGTCTTTTAACTGACAAGAAGAATGGGCGCAAGAAACTCGTCAGCTTTAACAGAAGTCACGACATTTACAATATAATACGTTGTCACCATACATAATCCACCAAAAAAAAAACAAAATTATTATGTTATGATAATACTAATAGTGTTATGATATCATTATTTCGTCGATTTCAACAAAGTCAACAAGTATCTATACTTACTTAAAGCTCAGAGTAAACAGGACTGGAGTAGCCATTAGTCAATTTCTCGTACATATTTTTCTGCCATTTTTTGCGGGGGGTGAGGTTACTACTACATTCAATGCCAGCACACAGGAACAAAAACTCTTTGCGTGTTTACAAACGCACACATGCATAATACGACAAACATATTTAAAATACACGCACACGTGCTTAAAATAGTGTGTAAACGTTCTATTCAAACACACGAATGTCATTGTGTGAGAAGTGACATGACATAGCACGAGAATATCGATATCGATAAATCAGTTTCGTTTAATGAATGAATGTATTATTTTTGCGTTAGTATTCCTACATTATGTATTAAAAATTAAATTAAATTAATGATGATATTACACGCTACAACAGTCAGTTTCGAAGGCTACATCCATAAAATACAAATTGAAACTTAATAGTTTATTGCATTTAAGAGATATTTACAATAGGTGTTATTATATATATAGAATTTACTGTGGACCCTTTCGCGTATAACCATAATGGAAAAGAGGAACTCTGAAACATTATTTTTAACAAAGCGTATATAGTTATAATTCTCAGATTTTTACTTTGACCGATTGATTATTTGTATTTTTTTGCGATTTGCTTACATCACTTTTTGCAGGTATTTCCTTTTCAACTTATTCTTTAACCTAAAATTAATACATTTAAATGTAATAAACTAAAACTGTTAATATCTATTTGAAACATAACTAGTTATATAATAAACTAAGAAGATCATTCAAGAATAACGTTGGCACAGCATGGGCAACTAATCTTCTTCTATTGTTAGATAATTTTTGAAACTGAGACGGCTCAAAATGTATGGAAAATATAGTACTTGTTCTTGAAGATGCCCAAGATGCCCTATTACCTATTACAAGCATGAATCCATTTTTTTCGTATGCTGTATTCTTTAGGAAAACTGGATATGAAAAATTAGATGTTTCCGGGCATGTCAAAACTTAAAGTATAAATACCAACAATTAGTATACCGCCTAGGGGCAGAGTATATTTGCCTGAACTACACATACCGATCATTTCTAATTTTAATACTGCAATACTATCTTCCAATAGCTTTCATTTATGTACAAATGACTTTTGGCACCACATACCTTACTCCTAGTATCTTGAAGTATTGCAGTTGGACAAGCCGGTTTTTAAAAAGAGCTATAAATGCTACAATATTAATAAAAAAACTTAACTTAAATGTTGACGATGACATTTAGCTATTACCATACTAAAATGTCATCAAAATCCGTCGAGTAGTTTTTGCGTGATGCGTGCTCAAACATACAGACAGACAAAATGCTCAAAAATTAGTGATTTCGCTTCCTCTACTCTCATTACTAGCCATTTGGTTTAAGGTGGACTTGACCTGTTTTATTCTATATCTTTACAGTTTTATTCTCGTATGTATAATATCGCAGGTAAATAGTATAATTCCGCACTTTACATACGGCGTCATCAGTTCAAAATCACATATCTTATTCTTATTTGAAATCATCATTAATACCTGGTAATAATTACTGAAACAAACTGTAATTTATCTAAGCTGTTTTTTAGTATCGTTAAGAAAAAGCATTCATTCACTCATTCATTACTCACTCGTAAAATCACAATATCGATGAAGTTGACATCACTATTGTGCAAATTAATATTGTACAAATTAATAAGGGTTGCTGATTACAAAATAAAAACAATTTGTCCTGTGACTCGAAAAAAAAATTTGGTTTCTCGGAAATGATCGGGTGTGCTGGTTAGGCGATGGTACCCTTTTAACCGTGCTTTTTTATGAAGTCAGGGACACTGTAGGTATATACAGCATTAGTACTCTTAATGTTTATGAGCGCCGCCCAGCATGAATAAAAGGGCAAATAGTTTGATTATTATTTTAATTAATTATTTTATTTATTATTTTATATTTCCATGTTGTGTAGCAAAGAATAGGCTTCAAGCAGCCGCAAAATTGTAGGTATGTACTTAATACTGAACTAAAAATAAACACGCAACGTACATTGTTAAAACGAAATTATAATTGGTAATTAATTAATACAAAATTACAGTTATTTATTACCAACAAACTATTTCTAATTTTTGTCTTAATTAATTGAAATGCGATAATGGTCAACCCTAGGTAGTCTCGTGGGGAGTGCAGCCAATCAAACGAACTTTGAGCGCGAAATTTGAAATTGTAGTCTGCTAAAACATGAAATTATGAATTAAATAATAATCAAAACCTAAAAATTATGCTTACAAATGAAAGGTGACGCCATCTTTTTGCATACCAGATATTTTCGAATTTTTTTTACAGTAGAAAACAGCACAGGCAGGCATTTTCGTGGGAGCTCTGCACGGTAAGACGTTCTGATTATTGTGGTTTTAAAATGGCGGCTCAACTAGTTTTATATAACGCACAGGATTCCGATGCTTGTGCATTTGGCAGAGGGGTAATGTTAGGCAAAGGCTACTCCAGTCCTGTTTACTCTGAGACTTAAAGTAAGTATCCCTGAACATTGCAATAACATACAGGGAATAAGTTTTAATATCTTAAGATATTATTACAAGAAAAAATTCAAGTTGTCTCGTGTCAGGCGGGAATTGAACCCACATTCCTCGCTATCCGATCGAGTGTTATTCAAATTAAGCTACCGAAACTTTGACAACCTGTCGAATTCAAGAATTTCTTAATCTGACGCCAGCATGTCTCTTATGTTCTACGTATTACGACCTCTTACTAGTCTCGTAGAATAAAGAAGAATCAGTTATGTAATTATTATATTTTTTTAAGCCATCGAGCACATACCCCAATAGAGTAGAAATGTCAATTATTTTGTTTGAAAACAATTCCGCTAATTCGCCTCTACCACTCACACTGCTCTAACTGAGCTGCGATTGGCTATCCTAAGGTCAACTATCACTCTAAAGATGTGGTAGTGTCCAAGTATCTAAGGTTCATCGATATCGATTACCATCAGTAATTATAGGAATAGTGAATAATACAAACGTGTTCTCTTATGGAAATAAATGCCTATAAATGCTGCTAGTGATCAAATAAGAAGATATTAACCACTGAATTGCACCTCAACAAGAACCAAACCAATTAGCAAATTACATTTATTTAGTTGTATTAAAAGTAAAGATGAAATAATCAATTAACCATTCATTGGTTTACTGATTTTTAAAATGAATTAGCTTCGTATAAATTCTTCTGGCTGATTGTTTCTCATCATATGTCTTTTTATTGCTACAAAAAGCTAACACAAAAAAACAATTTCTTTGTTACAAACCGATTTATTCAAAAAAGTATAAAAACCGTTTATTTCAACTACACTAGATACCTAATATATCGGTATAATCGATCAAGATTTACATAATAAATAATGCACAACACTATCAATTAGATCATTAATGCAAATATTATAATTTCAAAATTACTTTTATGTTTGAATAAAATACGTAATAAGCTACTACAATAATATTATTTATCGATACACCCCTTGATCCTTTGAATGCAACACTAGTGTTGAGAGCGAAGACTAGAAAGAGATGGCGTAATGAGAAATTACGTTATGTGGAAGCAGGACGCATAGACATCTGAACACGTGCGTCAACCATTTCACTTTGATTGTCCAGTTTAACTTGAGCCCTGACAAATTTTTATAAAAAGTAATTTTTAACTATAACTTACCGATAAAAGGTTATTCCGTCGGTTTTACAATTTGAAGTTCTGCTGTTTTTCCACACCACCGAATAGAACAGCACGCCATTATGAAACTATTTAATTGAAATTAAATTTCGGAATAAGCAGACACGTACGCACAGATCCAATGCTGGTTATTTACTGTTTTAGTGGGAGCGAGCGTTAATATTTATAAGTGAAAAATCACTAATCAGTTGCGGAGGCGGACAGCCCAATATAACCACTCTATTGGGGTATGTGCTCGATGTTTTAAGCATAGTGTTTACGATGTAGTTTATAATATTGGTTTTTAGTCTATATTCGGTTGCTTAGCAATAAGTTGTTATGTCAAACCTACAAAAAAGTGAATATAGATTTTTATTATGAATGTATGAATGTCAACTAGATCACTGCAAGAGTTTAAACATTTCGCAAGCCTGCACACTGGAGAGTTTACACCTAATACTGTTCTTCGTAAGGGAGGGTTGTTGCTTGCTATAAATAAATAAAAATAAATAATAAATGTTTTTTACATTCACACCAATTAGCCTAGCCCAAAGTAAGCACTGTAAGGCTTGTGTTATGGATGCTAGGGTAACGGATAAACATACATATATAATACATAGATATGTAATATTCATATAAATATATATAAATATCCATGACTCGGGTACAAATGCTCGTATTCATCATACAAACATCTGCTACCGGTATTCGAACCCGGACCGCCGGTGCGAAAGGCAGGATCGCTACCGTTGCACCAAACGGTCGTCAAATGCTATTATGCTGGTTTTGTATTTAGAGGTGCTTGTGTAACATTAATTACAAATGGAAACTTTTATGATTAAAAACCTACAGTAATTTAATTATTTACTTACAATTGCATTACGATATAGATAAGCGTCTAAATATATTCATTATAAGTTAGCACTAAACAATCGCATGTACCGTGATAGGCACAGCAATAATAGAGGGAAGAGCAGACATTTCATTAAAATTTATCTTTAAAAAATTTTTTTTTTTGAAGTTTTTGCAATTGAAAACTTTTTTAAAGTATACACTGCCATTATATAAACGCCTTTTCTTTTCAAATAAAAAAGTAATTATAAGCCAGCCAAGTTGTTTTTTTTACCATTTGTCTAAATGAGGATACAGACCGTCAA
Organism: Calamotropha paludella; assembly: GCA_927399485.1. NCBI lineage: Eukaryota > Metazoa > Arthropoda > Insecta > Lepidoptera > Crambidae > Calamotropha > Calamotropha paludella. The sequence continues at coordinate 6,446,946 of OV656822.1, forward strand.
GTTTAATTTCGGATTACATACATTCGGAGTCCGAAAAATAACGACATACGATAAGCCCTGATTCAATCCGTCACTCAAATCTATGAAATTTTCTCATGTCGACTACATAGACTCCGGGGTCTTCCGATCCAGACCCTGAAGAGCAGGACCTACCCAATTGTCCAGAAAACTAAGGAACCGGGTCGCTGGAGAAACTAACGTCCTGATGCGTCCGGGTAAAAATCGGTATGGCATAAATTGATGAAACTCTTTTTGCTATTGGCAACGTTATCTGTGGATTGTATCTGTGTATATTATGGTTTGGTCGTCCATTAACTAAATGGTTTAGGTTTTAAATGCCAGCATACGTAAAACAAATCTCTTACAAAAACATAAATTTAAAATATTTGACTATTATTAGCTGACGACCGTTTGGTGCAACGGTAGCAATCCTGCCTTTCGAATCCTGGAAGGGGCAGATGTTTGTATGATGAATACGAACATTTGTAACTGAGTCATGGATGTTTATATATATTTATATAAATATCTATGTATTATCATATATGTATGTTTATTCCTAACCCTAGTATCCATAACACGAGCCTTACAGTGCTGTCTTTGGGCTAGCCTAATTGGTGTGAGTGTAAGAAATATTTATTTAATTTATTTTCCGTGCATATCTCAATTAATGATTATATGACTTAGCGACCTTTTAGCCAACGGACGGCAGGTTTCTCCTCATATCATCAGGAATACCACAAATTATTGTTTTCCCATATAAACATCCGTTGATAATATAGAAAAAGCTTTTTAAAAATACATATAAACGTTTGAATAAAACACTTTTTTACGGATTTTGCGCCTATTTATTTTATATTTAATCCTGACGTTTCGACTCCCGTAAAGGACAGGATCACAGCTCCTGTAAAGGAGTCGAAACGACAGCATTAAATATAGAATAGATTATGCGCAAAATCCGTAAAAAATGTTCTATTCAAATGTAATGTGCGCGGAAGTGTAAGAACTAAATATATGAATTTTTGTTAGAATGTGATTCCTGTACATTTTTTCCAGATTAGTTTCTTATGATTGTTTGAGCGACGTATTGAATCAAGAGCTTCCCGGTACATTTTTATAACCGTGGAGATTCCGAATATTATTCAAACCGAGTTTATTAGCTTGATTCAAAGAAACTTATCGGTAATTCTTAGTTTGGCCAAATTTCCATATCACAATCAAACAATATTGTTTTTGAAATGCTATCGCAACGATATCAACAATTATATACATCGTGATTTAAAAATAACAATTTTACAAAGTTTTTTGCATGGGATTATACGGGATTATACAGGTATAATACACATTTATATATATATTATTTATAGTTGATATTTCAATTATTATAATATGTACAAAGACAACATGATCTATATTGATCTTTCGATATTACTAGTTTTAATTACTCATTCCATACATAAAATTTTCAAGTTATTACTTATATAAGTAACTAGCGGCCCGTCCCGGCTTCGCACGGGTGGACAAAATTCTTTAAATTTTTTCTAGCATTAAATATAGCCTATGTTACTCAGTGTGAATGTAGCTTTCCAATAGTGAAAGAATTTTTGAAATCGGCTTAGTAGTTTTTGAGTTTATTCATTGCAAACATACTTTCGTCTTTATAATATTAGTGTAGATTTGTTCGAGTCCATGTTTATATTATTCATCAATATAGTATATATACTTTCATTATTAAATTTATATTTTTATTATTATTCAAAAGCGATACTTTGGTTTATATAAGGGTATGAGCTCATGATGTTGAGTATTAAACGTAACCATTCAGAGTGTTACAGTTAGAGATTGGGAAAAAAATTTCCCTAAAGCGTCACACTCCTTCATAAGTTCCGGGGTGTCCCGTGGGAACATGTATAAGTAATTCTCATTATTTTTATACAATTATTCTCATTAATTTTTTTTATAATAAGTTACACTGTGGACACATCGGGATTTTTTCATAATTGTTAACGACGAGTAACAGTGTTACACGTTGGGGTGTCACTTGTTGGCAACAAAGGGCCTTATTTTTTAATGACTCTTCTGAAATTGTATAGTCGTATACAATTTAAGCCACAATTGCTTGTCAAGACGCATGATTTTTCCGTATTTTTGACTCGTTCGTCCTCTGTTATGCCAATATAATAAGAAGTAACGAATATAATTCCTTGTTATATTCGTTACTTGGCAAACGCTAATACCACATGAATTATAGAGTTAAATAAATTAAACTAAATAGAAATATATATACTTTTAAAATGACAAAATGTTTGTCACATTCGGCGTTCATCGCCTATAAGACGAATGATTGCAACCCAGACTATATTTCTGAGATAGTTTAGTTAAACAAAATCGGTTTTTTTTTTCGTTTAGAAGAATTGATGCTTTGTAAACTTAATAAACATATTTTTTTCTTTTTATTTTTTTTTCTTATACGTACCTAATTAACGTTCAATAAAACACATCATCATCATCAACAATCATCGATAAACCGTTAACGTGACGCGGGACACGTAGTGAAATATTTACAATGTATACAATAAAAAAATTGTAGTTAATAAGAAAAAATTTAATATGTTAGCAAGATAAATAAAGAAAGAAATGAATAAAAGAAACATTTCTGTAAATTTTCATAGGTAAACATGATCAAACACATCACAAATTACGATAACAAATTAGCGGTTGATATTATGCTTGCTTGCATTACTAGTGTTGGATATCTATTTATTTTGCCTTACCAACGATATTATGAGTGGGAAGTGTAATTTCACGTGGTAATCACGAGACAACAGATGATTCACGAAAAGCAAATACTGTATTATTATCGGGAAGGTTGAAAGTTATCGGGCTTCAAGAAAGAAAAGAAATATTTATTATATAATAGTATTACTGGAGGTGCGACCTCCAGTAATACAAAGACAGAATTGTCAAAATTTCCGAAACTAAGTTGACAATGCTAGAATGTCCCAAAAACATTTAGTCAAAATTTCCGAAATTAAGACAAAATTGACAAAATTTCCGAAACTGAGTTGACAATGCCAGAATGTCCCAAAAACATTTTGTCAAGATTTCCGAAATTAAGACAAAATTGTCAAAATTTCCGAAACTGAGTTGACAATGCCAGAATGTCCCAAAAACATTTTGTCAAAATTTCCGAAACTAAGTTGACAATGCTAGAATGTCTCAAAAACTTTTGGGGCATTTTGGCATTGTGAACTCTGTTTCAGATATTTTGACAATTTTGACTTTGTAGTACTGGAGGTGCGATATGCTTTAAGATTTAAACGTCTTTTCAAATTGAAGGAGATGAAATGAATCAGTATGAACCGTTCGCGCGTTCATTCAACTAACTCACAAAGAATAAATGTGACAAATATCTAGACAACATTGACTATTATGTAATAATCAGACACGCTTATGACGACTTTAAAATTGCAGATGCCTAAGTATATATTGAGTGTATATTTGTGTGATAGACCGTGATACTAAGACAATAAGGTCTGAATTTAAAATCTTACCTCTAAAACATTTACATATTCGCAAATTTACACTCAGTTCTCTAGTAGGTTGTATGAGGGAACGGGTTAAAACCAAAATCATCGCAGAATGGGTAATCTTTTATATATTTCAGCAAAGAAAGAAATGAAATTTATTTTCTACTACTACGTCAAAGTATGAAGTACTAAATAATTAAAAAAATCCACACGAGGATTCGCTATGTGATGGAGTTATAGTAGCTTCTAATGTCATCTAAACACATTACTTAGTTCGTGATTAATTAGAGTAAAAATTAAGAAGTATTTGGTGCAACGGTAGCGATCCTGCCTTTAGCACCGACAGTCCTGGGTTCGAGTCCCGGAAGGGGCAGATGTTTTTATGATAAATATGAGCATTTGTACCTGAGTAATGGGTATTTATATATATTTCTATGAATATTACTTATTTATGTATCATATATATATGTATTTGAATATCCGTTATCCACAACACAAGGCTTACAGTACTTACTTTGGACTAGGCTAATTGGTGTGAATGTAAGAAGTATTCTTATTATTGTAGAGATAAAATTTCGGCTTAATTTTTTTTTATTTTGAATAGAGCAAATTTGAAATGCATTTACTCGATTATTTCAATACTGTGATTAAATATACACCAATTAGCAGTCACAGTATTTGGTCTCCATCCCGACAGATGAATATTACAATCGTTCAAGTTCATAAATTAAAAAAAATGCATTCTCATATCCACTCATGTTTTCAAACTCATCTCCCGACTTTTTGCAAATTTTCACATTAGGTCGAGAACACAGCAAGCTGTGGTCTTTATTGTAAGGTAGTTAAGGCATAAAATAGTAAAGGTTATGCTTGATGTGCTGTCGAATATACTACGTTTAAGCGATCATCGAATAATATGTTAATCCCGTGACGTATAATTACGAGCCGCGAAGCACCCGTAATCATAACTTGCAAATAGCTGTATAATGCGCTCACTGGTTGTATAGCATAGAATAATTACACCGAAAGGAACTTTAATGATACTTTTTGAACATCCTGTGTGCCGGACCGGTCTGTAGGCAGTTCGACGATAAGATATTTTTACTCATGGCGCGTAGGGTTGATAACTGTACCTATATATATTTTTGTACTCGATGTTTCATTAAATCATCTAGGGTCATCAGCAAATTAAAATATCAGTAAGTAAGTACAGTTTTTAAACTAGACGCAGACGTTGATTAAATATTGTGTATCGACTTGTTTATTAGAATATATTTTTAAGTCGTGATGTAGAAATGATTTAGAAATACCATTACGAAGGGATGCTCGTTTCTTGAATCGATCTTTATTTAAGTTCTTTCACTATATGTGGCAACATTTTTAAGCAATAGTTAAATAAACAAATTTTTTATTCTGTAAATTAAATATAAAAATCTTTGAAAATATATTTATAACGATAAAGTTTTAAGTTGAGATCTACGTCAATATTTTCATCATTTTCTTATGTCATTTGAATGTTCCATTTGATAACGATTCACTGATTAAAATAACAGAAAAAGTATACTATACCAAAATAAGTTTTTCTTGCGCTTAAACTTTGAAAACTATTGCAAACATTTGATTTTGGCACATGTGATTTTTATAATATGTGATAAGCCCATATTTTTTTGTTTAAAATATTAAAACAGTTTTTATATAAAGAATACCGTGATCAACCTAGAGCAGAATGATGGTTTCCCTACCGCCGTTTACTATTGATTACCACAGACTATTACAGATACTTTTTAGTTTGCAATATGTTAAGATATTCCATTATAACATAGCAAAACAGTATTACAAATATTTTTCGATTACTTTACACAACTATATGAACTGAACGAAATAATCTGTTTCATTTTCATAAAAATCATTTTTAGTACTTAAAAAACATTTGTGGAATCTGAGTCTTAAAGGATTATTTGTTGTCTATTATTCTTGATATCCAACCTTATATTGTAAAAAAAAATTGTCTATAATTATTAATGTCATGAATGTTGCCAACCCTAGTCGTTAAATATGACATTGAAAATGACCAGAATGTTTTCGCCAGTCTGGTTCAAGATCATCCTGAAGTAAACATTATTTTCGTGAAAGAGATAACACCTTTCTTTGTTATATCTCTGAAGTTTTATCGGTCGATGTATTGGTTTGCGCGGTCACTGTTACGGTCGTTTATTTTTTCATTATCTATGCTTTGTTATATCTCTTAGCGCTATCATAATAAAGAGTATTATTAAAAAAAAATGGTTTTATTTTTAAATTTTATAGGGCTGTAAAATATCAGTTTCAAAACAATTGAAAACGAAAAAAAGCCCGTTAATGAAACTCAATTCATACTTAGCGACTTAAAATAACTAACGCGTAATAATATTTATAATTTTTATATATTTTATGCATTTTCAATGCGATCTTATAAGATAAATTATTATAATAGAAAAATACTAGAAAAAATCGACTCGGGTCACAAGTGAATCTCAGGCGGGAATCGAACCCGCAACCTTTGGAAATCCGGTCCAATGCTCTCCCAATTGAGCTACCGAGCCTTGCGAACACTCGTCGAAATTTTCTAGTACATTCCTGATTTTACGCTGTAGGCCAGCGTTGTTTCATCAATGAGAGGAACATCCTCTCGTATTCGAAAGAAACATTTTTACAAATGTTTGGTCAATCGATTAAGATGAAACAGCCATGTTAGATTTATAATTTTTATATATTTTATGCATTTTCAATGCGATCTTATAAGATAAATTATTATAATAGAAAAATACTAGAAAAAATCGACTCGGGTCACAAGTGAATCTCAGGCGGGAATCGAACCCGCAACCTTTGAAAATTTTTTCGAGTCGATTTTTTCTAGTATTTTTCTATTAAAATAATTTATCTTATAAGATCGCATTGAAAATGCATAAAATATATAAAAATTATAAATCTAACATGGCTGTTTCATCTTAATCGATTGACCAAACATTTGTAAAAATGTTTCTTTCGAATACGAGAGGATGTTCCTCTCATTGATGAAACAACGCTGGCCTACAGCGTAAAATCAGGAATGTACTAGAAAATTTCGACGAGTGTTCGCAAGGCTCGGTAGCTCAATTGGGAGAGCATTGGACCGGATTTCCAAAGGTTGCGGGTTCGATTCCCGCCTGAGATTCACTTGTGACCCGAGTCGATTTTTTCTAGTATTTTTCTATTATAATAATTTAGCGTAATAATATACATAAAAAGTAGACGATTATGGTTTTATACGGGCTGAAATTGAATTTAGGGTTGTAAACTTCTAGACACCCGGATAGCGAAAGGTATTTTATTCCCGTTGAGACGGTATTCTTAAACATTTAATTGATTTAATGACATAGAAGTTCGTTTTGGTCAATAGAAAATTAATTTAGAATCTATATTCTAAGATCACAGTGGTTTCTGTGTTTGTCTGTCCGCTCTTTTTTCATTGTATCAATAACGTTACCATAGCAACGCGTTAACCGCAAGTAGTTCGTCTACCGGACGCTAGATGGCGCTAACGGAAATTAATAATAGAAAAAATTTAAAGAATTTTGTCCCTCCGTGTGAAGCTGGGACGGGCCTCTAGTTTTAAACAATTTATTTATTACTAGCTTAAATTCTATTTGTCTCTGGATTCATACGGTACTCCAGGCTCTATTGTTGCTATACGGTTTGAGATTGTTCTCCTAATAACTACCTTAGTAATTTTTTGTTTATCGACTAAAACAATCCATTATATCAGGTATTAGTGTCATTTTCCTATTGAAAATAGACACACGGTGTTACTCAACTAATTATTATTTTACAGTATATGAATATACCGCCGCCTCTTACGCTTCCTTCCAGTCCTATCCATCCAAAGGTGTCTGGAAGAGATCGCTCTGAGCGATAAGACCGCCCATTGTAACACTATTTTAAGTTTTCTCTTGTTTTCTTGTTATTTCAATGTGGTGTTATCAATAAAGTGTTTTGTATTGTATTGTATTGTATGAAGCACTGCAATACAATGAAATTATAATAATATATGATAATGAATATATGCTGTAAGACAATGTAACGTGTTTTTTTCCGATAACGTAAAAAGTCAAAGGTGTTAATCGATTCATGACACTGAATATGTAATTTATAAAATTCACGTAAATTGGATTTAAATAAAAACAGTTTTGCATGTAAATTATTAATAAGGATTTGCTTTTGAAGTTTGCATTAACCGATTTACAAATAATTATCAATCCAGATTCTTATGCACATAAGTTTCGGAGTTCGAGCCTCCAAATATACAGGTTGGCCCATTTATAGCACGTTAGCTAACACTTTACTAAGCCACAAAATATTTTTTTAGATATGAGCGAAAAGCCAGAATTTATTTAATATTAATCTTTATTTTAGAACTATTTAAAACACGACAAGTAATATCAATATAATTAATAGACAGATCGATTTTTTTAGGTTTAACGACCTTTTAGCTAATAGAGGGCATGGTCCAATTTTCTTAGATGCACTTCTTTCTAATCTATAATCTAAGATCACAGTGATTTGTGTGTTTGTCTGTCCGCTCTTTTTCCCTTGTATCAATAACGTCACCATAGCAACGCGTTAATCGCAAGTAGTTCGTCTACCGGGCGCTAGATGGCGCTAACGGAAAAATATTTAATAGTAGAAAAAATTTAAAGAATTTTGTCCACCCGTGCGAAGCCGGGAAGGGCCGCTAGTATATACTCTAAGAACACAAATTTGTTGTTTGTGTGTTTGTCTGTCCGCTCTTTTTCCCGCTCTTTTTCCATTGTATACGCCTTAGCAACGCGTTACCGGGATAGCTAGTAAATATTAAAAAATAGCAGCTCTTTATTTTAAAGACAAGTTAAATCAGAAAGGTGTTCTTCGAAGTCACAAATATATATTCTCGAGAGTAAGATATGAATGTCTAACTTAAAAACAAAAATCTAAAAGGTTATTTTAAATCTAAAGCGCTTAAATCATAGAGGTCGCGCTTAAAGCACTTCAAACTTTCATGGAAGTGCCTGGAATCACGTCGAAATATGAGTAACCTTACGTTTTTCTAGTTTCAAATACCCGGAGCTATTTAAACAGCTAAATTTAAAAGTAGCTTATTAGTTATCTCGTTCTTCAAGATCCAGTTTTTCGTATCAAAGGCTTTAGAACTGATTTGGGCCACTTTTCTACAGGAAATACAATCACAACTCGCAGACACGAGTAATTTCTTCAATACAAAGAAGTTCGTTTTCTACACTGACCGTGAAATTTTATGCGAGCAACTGGACCACGCAGATCGTCAAATAAAAAAAATAGTACATGTTCATTTTATCTTATTCATTTTTGATAAGAGTTATTAAAATGTGAAAATTTTAAGATACGCAATTAATTGTTTAATTAACTATAATTGACACTTTTAAATTACATTTAAAAATAAATTTTCCAGGAAAAGATGTTTCACGTATTGAATTCATGTCATGAGAGATAAAAAGTAAGAAGAAAACAACGGAAAAATCATAGGTAATGGCCTAATTAATGGTCAAGAGATAATTCAGTGGTCGCTGTATCACGTGACAATATTTATTTCTTATTTTCTCACATTCATACCAATTAGGCTAGCCCAAAGTAAGCACTGTAAGGCTTGTGTTATGGATACTAGGGTAACGAATAGACATATATATATGATAAATAGATATGTAATATACATATAATTTTATACTTAAATACACCGATGACATGACTCAGGTACAAATGTTCGTATTGATCATACAAACATCTGCCCCTTCCGGAATTCGAACCCAGGACCGTCGGTATAAAAGGCAGGATCGCTACTGTTGCACCAAACAACAATTAATATATTTTTCTTATTATCTGATGTATAGCCACATCTTAATAATAATATTTTCGGAAGTTTATAAAACCGACATACATTTATATCTATTTCAAAAAACTATATAAATAAAATTAATATAGTATGTTTGTTTCTTGTTTTTAAATTCATTAATTTTAAACAGCTAGTTTTTTTAATTCATTAGTTTTAAAATTTATTAATTAAAATAGACCCACAAACAACTGTAATAAATAAATAAATATGGCCTACATTCATACCAATTAACCTAGCCCAAAGTAAGCACTTTTAAAGCCTTGTGTTATGGATACTAGGGGTACGGATAGATATACAAATAACTAATATTTATAGAAATATATACAAACATCCATGACATAGGTGCAAATGCTCGTATTCATCATACAAACATCTGCCCCATCCGGGATTCGAACCCAGGACCGTCGGTGCGAAAGGCAGGATCGCTACCGATATGCAGCAAACGGTCGTCTTCTATCAATATTAAATAAAAATCAATGTTTGTATAAAATATTGATCAGACTGTGATAAAACTATGATTTAGTGTTCTGGGGTTGCCCGCAACGGTTCGTAGTTCACAAAATCTATATTTATATAAATAATTTCTTTTTTTTTTCGTTTTTAATAAAACTTTTTGCAGTGCAAAGCATGTCAGGTACAGCTATACTAGGTCTGCAATGCTGCTGCTGTTTGCAAATACAGAGCGAAGCACTACCCTACCTAACCTCAACTAAATTTCATCAATGTAGTCTCAGCGGTTTGGTTGTGATCAGCTTTTGAATTTTTCTTTCGGTGATTATTCCTCCATGGTAAAGTCTATATTTTTTTTACATAGCCTATGTCCGTCAGGTTATAATCATGTATATTCATGCCAAAATTCGTTCGAATCGGTTGACCCATTAAGTAGCAGGAGGGAGACAAGCGAAATTTGTGAGTTGCCTAAAAGAGAGCTTCGCTCAATAATTATAAATATTTAACAACACCAAGTAAATTTACTTTGGGCGCCTACCTAGCGCTATTTATAGTTTAAGCAATTAAATACGGAGTATTGTGGTAATATTAATGATTTTCCATTGATTGCCCTATAACGAGCCAACTTCAGGCGTGGCTAGGTAACGTAAACAATACCATCTAACTTTACTTTTTAATCTAATCTATATCGATGCAGCGTATCGTCGAAATGACGTAATTTCGATTCGATGGAAGATTTTCGATGTACTTGGCAATCTTCGATGTTATTGTCAATTGTTTATAACTCCGTGTGGTACTTAAGATTCATTATTTACGTTTAATCACTCTTGTAAAAACAATTGACTACACCATTAAAAGATTGTACAGTCAACGACACATTAATTTATACAAAATTTTAAATTTCCCCATTTCATTTTGAACTTAATCTATACTAATAGTATAAAGAAGTAAAGTTTGTGTGTTTGTATATTTGTTAAATTGTAAGGGGTAATCTCGGGATCTACTGAACCGATTTTAAAAATTCTTTCACCAATAGAAAGGCACATTATTGCTGAGTGTCATAGGCTATATTGAATGCTAGAAAAAATTTAAAGAATTTTGTCCACCCGTGCGAAGCCGGGACGGGCCGCTAGTCCTTTATAACTCAACAACATATATTTTCTTAAATACTTGTTAATATGCTAGGTAAAAATAAATAAAATAAACACGTATTTTTTATTTCGCTTTTTTTATTAGATACTAGCGACCCGCCCCGGCTTTGCACGGATGCAATGCTCTGCTATATTATGCTTGTATTATACATATAAACCTTCCTCTTGAATTACTCTATCTATTAAAAAAACCGCATGAAAATCTGTTGCGTAGTTTTAAAGATTTAAGCAATGTACATAGGGATATAGGGACAGAGAAAGCGACTTTGTTTTATACTATGTAGTGATAATGCTACGCCACAGTTTTCGAAACAGTTGTGTAGTTTTTATATTTTATTCGTATTTTGCAAATTTTACCCACGAACGAAGGTCACAAATTGGCGCGAAGTGAATTCCGTACGAGTTTGACACAAGTAAAGCCATCTAGTTCATGACTATTGCACTGAAATGCATAGACAGGTATGTTACCGATACAACACATTGACTTACAAGGAGATAAAGTGCGTGTAATGGAAATTCTTAGGAATTATTTGGTTTGTTACAGTAATGGCACACAGGGATATAAAGGGTTAAAGTCCAACATAAAGGGTTCATTAGCAATTGGAAAAAAACCGATCGTATAATGTAATTGGTGTGAATGTAAGAAATATTATTATTATTAATGAGTCAGACATATGAAGCGAAGTGAAGATAAGGTTCACATTCTTTTAAATGTCGACGTGCTGTTTCTCGTACGTAGTATAGACCTTTTTATAAATTATAGCACGAGTAATCCGTACTAATATTATAAATGTGAATGTAAGTTTGTTATGCTTTCACGCAAAAACTACTAATCCGATCATCATGAAACTTCGTACATATGTTTTTAGAGGTATTAGAAGTAACATAGGATACTTTTTATTGAAAAAAAATTGCGGGTGAAGCCGCGGGTAAGGCTAGTATAAAATATATGAACGTAACGGATTAATATTTAATCCTCACGTTTCAATTTCTTTACATGAGCCATGATTATCTGTAAAGGATTCCAAACTCATGATTAAATATATGAAAACAAAATTAAATGTGCAATTAATCCGGTAAAAGTAAAGGTTTAATAAAATTGTAATGTACACGGAAGTGTGAGAACGAAACGAGTAATATAGTAAAGAACTTCTGTGATTTAATTCTTAGCAGACTACAAGCAATAAAGTTATAGATGGTATTAAATTGGCTGAGCCATCGACCTAGCTCTATTAAACGCGGGTTCGATTCGCGCGTGCGATAGGTACAACGGTAGCGATCCTATCTTCCGTGCCAAAGGGCCCGGATTCGAAACCCGGTAAGGGCATATGTTTGTGTGGTGAACAATAACCATTTATTTCCCGAGTAATGGTCGTTTATATATTTATTTATGTATTCTATACATAAGTACCCAAAATACAAGCTCAGCTTGGTTAAGAACTAAATCATTGTAATGAGTTGTCTGAAATTTATTTATTTTCTCGCTTTTAAACGCGGCTTCACTCGCATTTTTTTTAATTTTTTCAATGAAAAGTATCCTATGTTACTTCTAATACCTCCAAGAATATACGTACGAAGTTTTATGACGATCGGATTAGTAGTTTTTGCGTGAAAGCATAACAAACAAACTTACATTCACATTTATAATATAGGTAGCATTTATGAAAAAAATATTTAAATTAAAAATAGATATATGATGCATAATGTGATTCGTAAAAATAAATAAAAAAAATATTATAATAAAATTAGTAATCATGATAATACGTACCTAAATAAAATTACATAATTTATTATATGCCAGTATTACCAGACAGTTCACAGAAATGCCCTCGATTCGCAAAAAATATGCAACAATTTGTCGACGAATTAATATAAATCAGAGCACAGAAATTCTTAATTGTATAACGTATTTTGTTGTGAGTTTGCGGTTTTGATATCAAAACTGAAGCTTGAAACCGCTCGATGAGGAAATTGACCGCTTGTTTCAAATATATATTGGAAATATCATCATAGTAATTATAATAAGTCGTATTACACACCACAATAAAGGGAAATAAATATTTCCCAATAAGATAAAACCCATTTAAATTATAATTTTATTTTAAAATGCATATAAGGGAGCATCCATTAATTACGTGAGCTCAGAATGGGGGGGGGGGGGGGTCCTGTAAAATCTTACCAAATCTCATTTAAACCGGAGGTGGATAATCGAAAATCTCACGTCAACTTTAAAAAATATAAAATACTACAGATATTGAAAAAAAAAATATTTTAAGTGTTCATTTTGCCTAAATTTTGTTGAAAATATTTTTAGCTTGAATCTCACCTAAGGGGGGGAGGAGTCTAAACTGATCGAAAAATAGCTCACGAAATTAATGGATGCCCCCTAAGAAAACTGTATTGTATAGTTTTATAATTTACTCAATATATCATCTTCAATTAAAATATATTTATAAAATTTATTTAAATTCAAAACGGAACACCGTAAAAATACCCAAATAAATGAATAAAAAAAAAAAAAAAAAAAAGTACTTACGATAGAATATGCCCATATAGAAGCCGACAATGGCAACCGTGATCTTCACGAAATCATTTGTGGTGTCAAAATCTAATTTCTTCAGTAAATCACTCATGATGTAAGTTTTCACGGGCCCGGCCGCGGCACACTGACTCTCCACCATTGCTAAAATCTGTTATCAACTTATTTAATTTATTTTTAAAAACCGAATGCACCGATAACCTTCGACCGACTGTAATTTGCATCCATCAGATTCATGAAATGTTTACAGTGAAAAAAATAAAACTTGAAAATATAAAAAAAGTTGATTGTAACGACTCGTATGATTGACGCGGAGTCTCGTTTAAGAATGTCAATGAAAGCACACATGCCCGGCGTCTTGCCTACTCGAGCATAATTATCTGTCTAATATTATTTATTTAATGATAGAAAAATGTATATATTAACACGAATCGACGTTTACCCCACATAAATAATGATTGTATGATATTGCTGGTTAATAGTTCGAGAGATCTTTCTATTTAAAGAAATCTGAACCTTATGTTTGACCCCAGACGTATAATAGGTGATGGCAACAATGTCTTATGATCGTTGGTATTATGCAATAAAAATTTATAGCGATAATATAATACAGATAAATAATCAATTAACATTGAAAAATCTTGGGGTTGAATGAGACCTCAGTTTAAATTTTACAGTTGTAAGAATCAAAATTATGAATCTGCAGAAAGTTTATATTGAATATTTTTCATCTTCTTAGATAATAAATAATATAACAGTTTGTTCTATTTCAGGTGACATTTAAGATTCTATAGACAATATAGAAACGGCAGCATGTGTTGCAGACCTAGGTCTGCAACACATGCTGCCGTTTGCAAATACTGAGCGAAGCAATTAAATTTTTAGAAGGGTGATTATTCCTCGGTGGTATGTCCGATTTTAAAACTTTTTTTGCACATTAATCACGACCACGATGTGAGTTTTGGCGCCAAATTTCATCAATGTAGTATCAGCGGTTTGGCTGTGATCAGCTTTTGAATTTTTCTTTCGGTGATTATTCCTCCATGGTACAGTCTATATTTTTTTGACATAGCCTATGTCCGTCAGGTCATAATCATGTATGTTCATGCCAAAATTCGTTCGAATCGGTTGAACCATTAAGTAGCAGGAGGGAGACAAGCGAAATTTGTGAGTTGCCTAAAAGAGAGCTTCGCTCAATAAAGTAATGCTTATGAAATTCGCCAAGGTGGATTAAAACCTCAGTAGCCAAACTCTGACGGTCTTTGACCCGGTAAACAAAAGTCTAGTATTCATTTGGATCATGTTATCTCTGAGGACATTTTTTATATACTTATGAAGAGTTTTTAGTACAAATGATAAATATTTTTATTACTTTCTTGTAAGACTTTAAATCATTTCAAATAAGGAACTACATTAAAAATATTTGCCCAGATTGTTTACCAAATAAATCAAGTAGAGAAAAACAGACTTTAAATAGATAATACTTAATAACAAGGTCTTACTGAACTCAAATGAGACAATTTTGAACGTTACACGCACGTTAAACGTGTACCATTGGTCAATGGCGTGCACACGGAAAGATGATGTTTTTCGCAGTACCTATAATTAACATTCCAAATTCAAAAATAAACAAAGAATCAAATGGGGGGCATCGACTTACTTTAAGGGAAACAAAGGATACATTTTAATTTGGAATCTATAATCTAAGTTCACAGTGGTTTGTGTGTTTGTCTGTCCGCTCTTTTTCCCGCTCTTTTGCCATTGTATCAATAACGTTACCATAGTCACGCGTTAACCGCAAGTAGTTCGCCTACCGGACGCTAGATGGCGCTAACGGAAAAATATTTAATAATAGAAAAAAATTAAATAATTTTGTCCACCCGTGCGAAGCCGGGACGGGCCGCTAGTTTTACAAGAATTTCTCATTGGGCAACGAATCAACACAGTTTAACTAGTAAGTTTTAAATTAATTAATTAACTTATTGTTTAAATAAATAAACTTCGACTTTAAAGTTAAAGTCAACCTGCAGGAGTCCAAAAGCTCGTCAAATTACATCCAATAGCCTCTCGTAACTGTATAGTTAGGTCTTGAGGTCATATTTTCAAGCAACTCGGCAATAGTTCTATTTATATTTTTAAGTAAAATTTTATAATAAAGAATATATTTTGAAGTTATTATATGTTATATACCATTACAACATATATAACCTCGAATATCTTACTGATATTATAAATCTGAAATATTTGTTTTTTTTATGCTTATCTATGTCATTTATTATTATTATAATTTTCAATACAGTAAATTTCAAAAATATTATAATACCATATTAATTTGGATGTTTGTTTGTTTGGGTGTTTGTTACTCAATCACGCAAAAACGGCTGAACGAATTTGGTTGAAATCTAACACAGAGATAGTTATAACATTCATTGCAACATAGGATATATTTTATCCTGGAAAATTTAAGTGTTCTCTGGGGACACGCGACAGAGTAACTGTGACAAAAGAACACTGAAACTGCACGCGAAATCTAATAGATAAATAAGGCAACAAATTATTATTTTTGCGTATTCGTTGAAATAAGATTTACATACTTAAAGTATATACATTATAAGATAAATATTAGAAAAAATCGACTCTAGTCACAAGTGAATTCTCAGGCGGAAACCGAACCCGCAACCTTTGGAAATCCGGTCCAATGCTCTCCCAATTGAGCTACCGAGCCTTGTGAACACTCGTCGAAATTATTCTAGTACCTTTCTGATTTTACGCTGTAGGCCAGCGTTGTTTCATCAATGAGAGAGACATCCTCTCGTATTCGAAAGAAACATTTTTACAAATGTTTGGGCAATCGATTAAGATGAAACAGCCATTAAGTTTTATAATTTTTATATAGATAAGTTACAATAATAGAAAAATTCTATAAAAAATCGACTTCACTTGTGACTCGAGTCGATTTTTCTATTATAATAATTTATCTTATAAGATCGCATTGAAAAATGCATAAAATATATAAAATTATATATACATTATATTACAGTATTTTTAAACATTTAATTAAAGTATTTTTATAAAGTTATTAACTTTTTTAAGGAAATAAAGTCCAGAATATAAGGAATTCAAAGCTTTTTGAACGGTTGAGTAATTTAGGCGTGAAACTATAACAAACGATGAGCAATAATTTTGTCGATTCCGGAGAATACTCTTCACGTCTACGTGAACGAGTGATAAAGCAGACACATCGTCTATTTCATAAAGACCTGGATGGATTTCATTGCGATTCCTCTTTATCAAAAGCAGTTTAATTGTCATTTGTTTAACCTTCAAAAAGTTATAGCTGATAACAATGGGCACTGCTCTTCCGTTTTTGAACTGTCCAGATTACACTATGCAACGATATAATAGGGTTAACGATCTTATGACGTTTCTGTGGCGCACCACTTTGACGTAATCGATAGCCATGAATTCCGAGTATCGATTACATTCGTGATCATTATAAAATAATTAAAAGAATTCGTTGGTTATTCCGTTCGTAAATTAAGTAAGTGATTATGATGTACGCGGAAGTGGTCACAGGTTAAATGCATGCACCGAGAAAATAGCTGAATAAGGATTATATAAGTACAATTATTGTTTTCATAAAACAATGCTGTTTAGGGTCAGGAATCAAGATCAAGACCGTAATGTTTGTCGTTTATATTTATTTAACTAGAGACCGGATTATATGCAACATAAAAAGCTTGTTATATGCATACAAATATGCATGAAAAATGCTTGAAATATGCACGAAAATTGGCAGAATATGCGAAATTAAATGAATTTTAGGAATCCCCAATAAAAAGAGAAAAGTAAGTATTCGTTTTTTTTATTTCAAAATCAGCTTACAATTAGTAAATTATTTTTTGATAGGCGATAATAGGTACAGTAACATTTTATGATATTAAAATTATTTAAAAATTTTGTTCTTCTGTCATTTTAGTATCGTAACTGTAAAAACAAAAGACGCGCGCGGCTACTGACTGCGTTCCGAAATGCAGAAAAAGTCACAATTATTACTCAATAGGTAAGCCCTTATATTTTATGACTGTTATTAAATTTGGTCCCATTTTATATTGTAAATGTACCGATAATATGCATCATAACTAGATCTTAGTTAAAATATTTCATTCTCTAAATGTCTAAAATATGCAAATGCATATAATCCGGTCTCTATTTATAACAATGTCTTGAATTATTTCTGTATTGAGAAAGAGCTATATTTTATTTTCCTTAATATTAGGGGTTAAAGTATGAAATTGCCGATTTGTACTGAAAATCTATATTGTTTATTTTTTAAATTTTTAACAAATTTATTTAATCAAAATAGTTGCCATTATTATCTATACATTGCTGCCATCTAATGGGAAGGTCATTAATGCCTTTGCGATAGAATTCCGACGATCTAGACTGCACAAACTGTGTGAAAGCATTTTGTACTGCCTCCTGGGAAGAAAACTTCTTGTCACGTAGATAATTGTCCAAATCACGAAAAAAATGGTAGTCCGTTGGAGCAAGGTCTGGTGAATACGGAGGATGACGAATGGTTTCTAACTGCAGTTCCTGAAGGGTCAAAATGGTTTCTCGTGCTGTGTGAGGTCTCGCGTTGTCGTGGAGCAATAATGGTGAAGATCGATTCATGAGTCGGGGCTGTTTTACTGCTAGTTTTGTCAACATGGTTCGGAGTTCGGCACAATAGACATCTGCCGTTATTGCTTGACCAGATCGGAGAAAACTATAGTGAATAACACCATGCTGAGACCACCAAACAGTTACCATTACCTTTTTATTGGTAAGTTTTGCTTTAGGACACTGTTGTGGCATTTGACCTGGGGTCAGCCATTGCATTTTTCTTTTCCGGTTATCATAAAGAATCCACTTTTCATCACATGTTACAATTCGATCCAATATTCCTTCATTTCTGTACCGGTTCAACAAGGCAACACAAGTTTCAACACGCGTTTCTTTCTGCAGATCAGTCAAATCATGAGGCACCCATTTTTCGTATTTTTTTATTTTATTGATTTGACGCAAGTGAGTCAATATTGTGGGTAAGGTAACGTTAAACCATGCCGCTAATTCCTGGGTACTTTGACTAGGATCGGCTTCCACTATCTCTCTTAATTCATCGTTATTTACCTGTGTGGGCGGTCTTCCTCGTGGCTCGTTCTTTAAGTCGAAATTTCCATCACGAAAGCGTTTAAACCAAAATCGCACGGTGCGTTCATTAGTAGACCCCTCTCCAAACGCAGCATTGATATTGCGGGCTGTTTCTGCCGCGTTAGTTCCGCGTCGGAACTCGTATTCAAAAATAACTCGAATTTTCGCAGTATCCATCTTTCTTGTCTAAATTGAATAACAAAAACAATTGAAAGTCGATATTCAAATGTTTTACATTTTTTAAAAAAAGAACATCATAGAAACCATTTAAAAAAAGTTTCATTCGAAAACCTCAAACCATGAAGATTCTATGTCAATTCAAAGAACCTATTGCAATAAAACGGCAATTTCATACTTTAACCCCTATTATTTATGATCAGAGAAATTTATTTATTTATTTTATTTAATTTAAGGAAACATCTAACTTAGGGTAGATAATACATTAACATAAACAGTTTCCAAAGCTAAGTTTTACACAATAAAATGTTGATAAGACACACAATTGATTAAACTTAAGATAAAATATGGTACTTGAAAAAAAATTTAAAACTAAGGTGCAACTGCCATTACGTTGATCTTAGAAGACCGCGATATCTCGCCAACTTCTCATAGAATATGTCAATGTGAATAAATGTTTTATTATATGCACTTGTAGCTCTTACAATAAAGTTATTTTTAGTATAATTAGTTCGACAAAGAGGTATAAAAAACGTATTTTTCTGTCGTGCGCTGGGTCTAGGGCACTGAAATGTTATTTTGCTTAGTAAATAAGGCGAATCTATCAAATTATTAAAGATTTTGTATAAGAATATTTGATCTCTGAAATTGCGTCGGGATGCTAATGATTGAATCGAGTTCATGTTAAAAAATTTAAATCTAAATTTTAAACGTCTAATGAATTTATTCTGTATTCCCTCCACCAAAGCTATGTACTTCTGATACTGAGGATTTCAAACAGTCTTCAAACATTCAGTCATTCAAACTTCAAAATGTTATGTGATATACTCTCGTATGAAATAATTTTGTATATCCTTGATATGCTTTGCAATGAATTGTTAATAATATTAAATATGGAATGTTGATATATTGTTAAATATATAATAAATAAATAATAAATAATAAATATTTCCTACATTCACACCAATTAGCCTAGCCCAAAGTAAGCACTATAAGGCTTGTGTTATGGATACTAGGGTAACGGATAGACATACATATATGATAAATAGATATGTAATATTCATAGAAATATATATAAACACCCATGACTCAGGTACAAATGCTCGTATTCATCATAAAAACATCTGCCCCTACCAGGATTTGAACCCAGGACCGTCGGTGTGAAAGGCAGGATCGCTACCGTTCCACCAAACGGTCGTCAAATATTAAGTCAGTTTTGACCCAAGCGGACTTAATTCGATCATCGCCGATGAAATACGGACGCGGACCCACCCGTTACAAGCAAATGCTAAATAGCTTACCACGATGTGTTAACCGATTCGTTGCTTAATCACTTTTTTTGCGTGTGAGGTTAGCCACTAAAACCGTGTCATTTTCAAATCGATGATAACTCCTTAAAATCAAGTTTTAGGGAAATCAACCCAGAATAAAACTATCTTCATTTTTCACGTAAACCAAGCTCGTAGCCTTCGTTTCTGTAATTGTATGTAGCAACGAATCGGTTAACGAGAATATTAGGGGAGGCATATTCCATCAGATATGGCGCTTCAAAAAGGCCTGCTGCTATAAGCTAGTTTTTACGATCACTCATCGCACCTGCTGGTCTGATGGGCTACACGACCTTCAGTCCCGATAGTCGTTGACTTTAAGTATATTACAGCAAAGGTGTAAGTTCCCAACGGTCTATAATAGTGGTGTTGATTATAACCTGTTTATTTGCCGGATAGAGAAAATTAATAAAAACGCGATCTTAACCGCCACGTTGTATAAACGCGAATAACGTGGATGCTTTGTGAATGCATTACATTTAATTTTTTGTATAACAGTTTTTATGTAAATAATTCGTATCACAGTGTTTGACCGCGATGAAATCCGAAAATGTTGATGTTATTTTTCTCATTTCGCTGGATTTGTTCAGACTTAGGACATATTTTGATTTATATTAAAAAAATATTGCATGCCACAGTAACGCGTGGTCGGGTCAGCTAGGCTTTTTATATATAATTGGGTATTTCTACACACTATCGAGATTACTCACAAGTCTTTTAAGAAACATTTGTGAATGTACACACACTTTTAATCACGTTTAGGTCCAGCAGTGAGGACATTAAAGGAGCATTGTGGTAAATGACCATAAGTACCTAAGTAGAGATCACAAAACATTTTATTATTTATTTTAGTAACTGCTGATGACATTGACATTAATTATTATTTACCGTGAACTAAGTCCAATGTTCGTTGCTTGATATACTTTGCGAGTTCGATGAATCAGTCGTGTTCATTTCCGCGGTTAAATTAGAGAAATAGAGCTCATAATTTTGTGTTTTTTATTGCGGTCAAAGTTCTAACCCTTCCTAACGAATAAGATTCATGTTATTTTTATAGATTTTGCAGTTTCAGTGCTATCTTATATGATATGTTTTACTTTAGACCAGCTTTGCTTCTACGTAAGACAACGTTACACCAGAGAATAATGGATGGATTATTGAGGATAATAATTGGTAAAATGGTGACACTGTGCCACAAACTATTTATGATGCTCTTTTACAATTTGGTTAGTCTAATGATCTAATGAAAATTTCGACGAGTGTTCACAAGGCTCGGTAGCTCAATTGGGAGAGCATTGGACTGGATCTCCAAAGGTTGCGCGTTCGATTCCCGCCTGAGAATTCACTTGTGATCCGAGTCGATTTTGACGTGATAACGTCTTATAAATTGGTTGCGGCTGGGAGTCACTTATGAAAAAGTGTAACGCTCGGTAACGTTACGATGAGTCACCGAACGAGAGAGAGGCCCGCCGAATGCCTTGCGTCTCTCTCCCACTCAACTATGATCGGTCTGCCGCGCGCATTGTGCAATTTAATTATATTCATATCAATAAATATTCTACCGAGAAAAAGACGTTGTCACGTAAAATCTTCGCCCGTAAAACCGACTTTACAGGCAAAAAAAAAAAAAAAAAAAAAAAAAAAAAAAAAAAAAAAAAAAAAAAAAAAAAAAAAAAAAAAAAAAAAACCGACTTTTTCTAGTATTTTTCTATTATAATAATTTATCTTATAAGATCGCATTGAAAAATGCATAAAATATATAAAAATTAAAGTCTAATGACATAGAGTCAGCTTAACATTTTTTGTTTTTTATCTGTACGTATAATGTTTGTATTTAAAAATATATATATATATATATATATTATTTTATTATTACAGCGTAAAAGTACTAGAAAATTTCGACAGGTGTTCACAAGGCTCGTAAGCTCAATTGGGAGAGCAGTGGACTGGACATCCAAAGGTTATGGGTTCGAGTCCCGCCTGAGATTGTGAGCTGCGTCGATATATTTCTGGTATTTTTCTATTTAAATTTATCAAAAATTATTAATAGGGGTTAAAGTATGAAATTGCCGTTTTATTGCAATAGGTTCTTTGAATTGACATAGAATCTTCATGGTTTGAGGTTTTCGAATGAAACTTTTTTTAAATGGTTTCTATGATGTTCTTTTTTTAAAAAATGTAAAACATTTGAATATCGACTTTCAATTGTTTTTGTTATTCAATTTAGACAAGAAAGATGGATACTGCGAAAATTCGAGTTATTTTTGAATACGAGTTCCGACGCGGAACTAACGCGGCAGAAACAGCCCGCAATATCAATGCTGCGTTTGGAGAGGGGTCTACTAATGAACGCACCGTGCGATTTTGGTTTAAACGCTTTCGTGATGGAAATTTCGACTTAAAGAACGAGCCACGAGGAAGACCGCCCACACAGGTAAATAACGATGAATTAAGAGAGATAGTGGAAGCCGATCCTAGTCAAAGTACCCAGGAATTAGCGGCATGGTTTAACGTTACCTTACCCACAATATTGACTCACTTGCGTCAAATCAATAAAATAAAAAAATACGAAAAATGGGTGCCTCATGATTTGACTGATCTGCAGAAAGAAACGCGTGTTGAAACTTGTGTTGCCTTGTTGAACCGGTACAGAAATGAAGGAATATTGGATCGAATTGTAACATGTGATGAAAAGTGGATTCTTTATGATAACCGGAAAAGAAAAATGCAATGGCTGACCCCAGGTCAAATGCCACAACAGTGTCCTAAAGCAAAACTTACCAATAAAAAGGTAATGGTAACTGTTTGGTGGTCTCAGCATGGTGTTATTCACTATAGTTTTCTCCGATCTGGTCAAGCAATAACGGCAGATGTCTATTGTGCCGAACTCCGAACCATGTTGACAAAACTAGCAGTAAAACAGCCCCGACTCATGAATCGATCTTCACCATTATTGCTCCACGACAACGCGAGACCTCACACAGCACGAGAAACCATTTTGACCCTTCAGGAACTGCAGTTAGAAACCATTCGTCATCCTCCGTATTCACCAGACCTTGCTCCAACGGACTACCATTTTTTTCGTGATTTGGACAATTATCTACGTGACAAGAAGTTTTCTTCCCAGGAGGCAGTACAAAATGCTTTCACACAGTTTGTGCAGTCTAGATCGTCGGAATTCTATCGCAAAGGCATTAATGACCTTCCCATTAGATGGCAGCAATGTATAGATAATAATGGCAACTATTTTGATTAAATAAATTTGTTAAAAATTTAAAAAATAAACAATATAGATTTTCAGTACAAATCGGCAATTTCATACTTTAACCCCTAATATTATTAAAATGAACTACTACTTCTACTATTACTACAACTACTTTGGTTGCTAAGGTTGCTTTTTCGATACTATGTAATGCAACAGGAATCTAATAATTATTTTGTGTGTCACTGAACTCCTTCTAAACGGCTGGACCGATTTGAATGATTTTTTTTGTATGCGTTTGGGTGGCGCCCTGGATGGTTTAGATTTACAAATCAGCCCGGCAGATGGAGCTGCAATCGGCACAGCAACGAGTAGCCGGGTCAGCTAGTATTAGTATAAATAACTTTTTTTTCTTTTCTTTTCAACAAGAAAATTTAGATAAAAAATATCCTACCTAATAATAGGATACCCTTTGTTGAAGAACCAGCCTCCTTCCTCACGATTTGGTAATATTAACAACCCAATACAAACAGAGATATAACGAGATATAAAGAATTCAAGTACATCAACTTTAACGATCCATATCAGGATTACTGTAAATCTTCCAATAGGCACGTACATCTATATGATAATTCAATATAATCGTCACAAACATAAATATTATGAAGTTGGAGAGAACAGAGGCCTTACTATGATCCCTTAACACGTTCGATTGTAAAAGCGTGACACCGCTATACAGGCTATAATGTCATCTCTTTTCAACAGTGGAACTTGAATCGTGATAAGAGATCATGATAGGAATAATCCAAACAATCTCCATCTAGTTCATCCACTAAATTACTCCATCCTGTGTTTAATACGAAATAGGTAAATAATTGTTCACAGTTGTAAAATTAGGTACCTTACAAAAGTTAAACGACCGTTATCGAAAGTGTTTATGTGTGATGTGTAGTAAATGAGAGTTAGTGTAATAAAGTACGCGCATTAATTATAATACTAAAAGAGATATCCAATTTTAATCAGTTATACGTACAGTCTATTCATCCTAACTTGTCCTATTTGGTAAACAATCTTGGCACTCCTTTTTATTGAAAACGCAGCATTAAAAATCAACTGATAACTAGATTCAATAGGTTTCAGACTATAATAACGATTTATTGTAATAGATTATTGATTTTGTTATTATTTTATTTTTAAATGGGTGATTTTGTTAATAAGTTGTGCCAAGACTTTAATTTACATATATGGAAAAAAAATCTTCATCTAGTTATTAATAAATATACAAGTTTTGCTATGATGTCTTTTTTTATTTATCTCTGTGTCTTGATATTCACATGTTTTCAGCCAGTGAGTCAAAAGCGGTTAACACCATCACGTTTCTCACTAACAAGTCTAGTCAAGTACTTTAAAATAACGAAATTTTATTTCCCCTTCCCTGGATTTCAGTAAAAGTGTGGGCATTATCTGGACCATTGTCCTTGGGAGTTGCCACACAAAAATAAATATAAGAGATAGTGTAGAGCTGCCATTTTACAACGTTTTTTACTGTCTGTAAACAATATTTTTTGTGTATTTTGTTAACAATATTTTATTCTAAAAAAATCGCCGTCATAACAACTTTTTAATGTAAACAATAAGTGTTCAAAGAGTATATTATTTATATTAAATGCATATTTCGTCATTTTTGTTTGTCTGAGAGGGCGAAAAAGAAAACACGCTTAGGTGCTTAAAAACAAGATTCAGGTTCCAAAGTTTCCTTTTTAACGTTAAATAGACTAACGAAATCATTAATAATAAGATTAACAGTATTTCAATTTAAGGAGATGTTTATATGGTTGGTTAAGTATAATAAATAAATTATTGGCAACATAAAAACTTGAAATTAGCTAAAATATGTTAAATCTAATATTCACATCGGAAGTAGGCAGCGTTACAAACACTAACTTTAATTTTAGGAGTTTTTATTTATTTACGTCAAATTATTTAACGCCAGATCTAGAAAGTACTTCCAAAAAGAAACAAAATATAAAAATTAAAAAAAAAAGTTAGAAATTAAACACAAGTGCACTCTTTGAAATCGAACAATTTACCCTAATGTAACATTATTATAATAATTGCAGCCGTCTTATCGATAATCACGTGTTAAAATATAAATAAAAATTTGGTAGTAATTAACTATGTATTTTTTAATTTTATCATAAAGTTTAAAATGGTGTAAAAGATGATAAGATATCCCTACATAGTTGACAGTAAATCACGAAAAATTCGTACGTCTGCATGGTCAAAAGAGTAACATTACTTCGCCTATTTCTTAGTCTTTATTTCATTCTTACATTACTTTCATGAGTTTTTCACATGGAAGTGTCACCTTCGTAGCACTAAGAAAAACAACGCGAAAAATATCACACAAAGTACTTGAAAAAATTTGTATGGCTTTTTCGCATTTTCCAAGGTTGGTTTCGCCAAAATGCTATTACAAAATTCACCCTTTCATTAGTTATTATTTAAAAAGAACTGTGATCTTTCAGCTTCATTGCGAACACATTCCATAATATATTGTTTAAACGCTCATACTCACTTAAATTGGTGTTTAACTATTCATTAAAACGGGATTGTTACCATTTTTTATATTTAAGGCTTTAACATTTAAGAGCAACACAGAGTATGCGTGACCAGGGTCACGGAAGAATAAAGCGGTTCACACACTAGAGATGCGTCCCGCCGCGGTGCGCGTAGCGACAGAAAACGCGCGCGGGGACGGAGGCGCAGATCTGCCTATCTTAGCGGTGTAATCTGCTTCTCCGCGCGGTATAGTAGTACATACCCTACTTCTTCACGCCCCGCGCTCCCGCGCAGCATCTGCGCGCGGGGCGCCTACCCGCGCGTTCCCACGTCGGCAGTGTGTTGTCATAGGCGTGTTTTCTATATTAATTGAGATACTTGCATACAATGATAAAATCTGCGGCCACGCGCACCGCGACGGGGCGCGGTGCAGTGTGTTAACCGCCTAAGTTTTTTATTTTAGAGGCCGATATTTGCAGTTGCACGTACCGTGGTCACGAAATAAAGTGTTCTTGCAACTAGGCCGAAATATCGGAGCCTCAAAAATAAAAAAAAATAGATAGTAATCCGGTTTTAATAATTACTAACATTCCATAATGACGTGATATACATATTCTTTCATATTATACTCCATGCAATTTGGGGCTTCATATAAATGAAAATAATCTCATATACAAACTTTTTGAATACACATGTCTGGAACGAAGCCTGACAGCAATGATTGTTTTTATTCATATTAATATCCTCAATCTTTCTTAACCTTGGCTGTACAGTTTTATAAAATATTCCTCTTGTGCACAATGCACAACTTTCTATTAACCGACTTAGTGGTTATAAGAGTCCTTACTATAATTTTTTAAAGAATAAATTACAAATTTTGGTAGTTTTTTGACGACAATTTGGAGCAACGACAGCGATCCGTTTTTTTTTATCTATGGGGAAATGCCTTCGCATAGCCCCGTGCCACGGGGAGACAGCGGGGTTATATGGGGCTCGAATCCACTAAAACCCCCGCCGCCAGCGGTCCCAAGAGGACCCCTCTTATGGGAGCTCAGAACCCCCTCTCACGATGTGGGCGCGCCGAAACACAAAACGGGCCCTATCCACCACGAAAGCCCTGTAGTGGACGACAGGAATTCCCCGTTCTTGCCGCCCGGCTCTCACCAGCGATGGGGTCTGGGCTTTATGCCCTCACCCCGTCCTGGCGCTGCTCTGTCACCTTTGAACGACAGCGATCCTGCTTCGACCTAAGGTCCTGACTTCGAGTCCCAGAGGGGCAGATGTTTATCTGTCTTGGAAGGAGCAGATCTATAATATACAATTTAACTAAATTACTAGATCTATAATATACAATTTAACTAATAACTTAAATTTTGTAAAAAACAATCACCTAGCCCTCAGATGGTATTCGAACCTACGACATTTAGCTATCCGGACCAGTGCTCTGATCGCTGAGCTGCCGATTCACTGGTAGACTCATGGAAATTTACAAACGTATTTAAATTTCTGTTGTGAGCTAATGTTGTTCCATGAATTAAAAATGTTAACTACCTATAGTAGGCGTATTTTAAATGTCATAGAAATATAGCATTGTAAATGAAAAAATTAAAATAAATACATTATAATTGTTTTTGTTTATACAAGGTATGTTATTCTCCTAATTTAGAAAAAAAACAGAAAATTTTAAAGATATACTAATTTTTGATACAATCATAAAAATTTGTATATCTGTGGCACTAACCTTGAAAAATATGCATAATTAGAAAAATAAGCAAAAATTGCAGAATATACATGGGGTGATTAGGCTTTATATAGGTCCTCTATATTTGGCAGCGATATCATCATTACTATATTTTGTAGAACAAAATCTGTATAACAAATGTGTTTAAATTCTAATTTAATAGGCAGAATAAAATGCAATTAAGAATCAAAAGTTATGTTATAAAGTTATTATGCTGTGTGATTTGGCACTTATTAACACATTTTCTGAGAAATATGAGTACTGTTTAAACCATGAATCATTGTTTATTAATTTGATTGGTATCAAGAGCAAACCCATTTAAGATAAATATAAAGAATTATCTCTCATTTATGTATAAAAAAATAACAATATCCATGATTTAGATTAACACTATCTATTAGTGGAATTTATACATAATTAAACAAATAAAATAACTTGTATTTTTATTTCAATATTCCACAATATAGTATCTAATATTCATTGTTTGATAAAATTTTATACATCCACAGGACTTACTCTCTCTAAATTCACAGCTTAAAATAATCATAGAAATCCCGTTACTAATATCCGGTAACTAGATTTTTTTATTATTAAAGGATATGTTATATCATCCAAAACTTTAGAAAAAATTCTTTAATAAATAATAACATTACAATTGTTTCTTGTATTGTCTGGTATAATTTTATATCAGACGTTTTCAAGTAGTCAAGTTGATGTTGTTAATTATGTATGTATGTATACTTTTTTATTTTATTAGTGATACTTGACATGTTTTCATATAAATATAAAAGTACAAAAAAAATTTGTCAGCCTTACAAGGCCTGTCTCTAGAAGCACGCTGGCTTCTAGAAAACTGGCCTCATAAAGTTTTTGCCAATTTTCGTAAATGATGAGGTAGGTTAGAATACCTTCTAAGAATCTAAATATAAGGTGAACTACATAAAAGTTATTTCAATGAGTTTTGCAAGTCTTACATTTGATGTATATGTTGTGCAATTTAACTTAAGAAAAATTACCTAATTCTTACCAGACAATGCAAATATTACGGTCTCTTTTTGAACTTCTATTGACCTGATTTAATTTTCACAGCACCTAAATCTCTCATAGGTTAGTAGCTTAAATAGTAAAATAGCAAGAATATTTTTAATATTTTAAAAAAACTCACCTATGATGTCGTATAAGCTCGCTGTGTAATTGTCCACGATATTAGATAAAAAACCCATTGTTTCTCACTACCTGATCACTATCACAAGTTATTCAAAAGTTGTGTATTTTCTAAAATAAGATAAAAAACCGACAAAATTATTTTGAAATCACATGACGAATGAGAAACATAATATTAAGTTACTCTAATTTTAATAGAATAATCGTCAGCAATAGTCAGCAAATTTAATTTGCAGTACAATTAAATTGCAAAAGCAAAACATCGATCAACAATTTTTTTGACACTGACAGTGACATAACTTACGTTCCGAAGTATTGTTGGTATTTACAAAAAATCTCACCTGTGATTTTTTTGTATGGAAAATCTAGTCCGAATTTCTCGGGTAAATTAAGTCTGTCTTTACCATTGTCAGTTTGACAGTGCATGTTGTTCATTCAAAACAACAAATATAGGCATAATTCTTAATTTTGGTATAACAGTGATTGTTCGTGACTCAAACTAAAATTTCCCAGTGCATCTTGTAAACATAAAATGCGCCTATAACTATCGGAAATGAAGAAAAATCGATTTGATCGTATAATGTAATTAAGAATGTCTAAAAAAGGCGATAAAATTTACCGCAACATGTTACTAAGGCGCAGATTTTGCAAACGCCTATTTATAATGGCAGTTGCTTTTGGTGTCTCGTTTTACGTTTCGGTTTTATTATTTGGAGATTTGAAGAGTCCTCGGGTGATGAATCTAACTGATTTAGATCGATGTCCGGCCTGCTACGGTGTTTCTGTGTGCCCAGAGTTGTATTCCAATCAAATAATGCTTGAATCTCATCATTGGGGCAGTTTCTTTAACGCCAAAAATATTTACTATGGGTATACAAGATCAAATCGACGAGTGGTATTGAAGAAATTAGCTCACAACTGGGAATTAAAAGAGTTTGACTCCATCCTGTGCAAGGCATGGAATTTGAAGCGGGGATGCAAGCCCATACAACTTCTGAATGCTTCTAATGTTGATGACAGTATAATAAATATAATTCACTATAACATCTCTTATCCTGACAGAGAGCCACGAAAAGGTCTGGTGCTGTGTCCGTATACATACAGCTTCTATGACTTGATACAACCTGTTCTGAATAATAAGAAAACAAATAATTATAAATCTGATATGATAAATGTGTGGACAATGTTAAAAATAAACCCAGAACCCATAATTTTACAGGTAATTTCACTTGTTCATGGTCTTATTGTGATTAACTTAAAAATAATTCTTGATCTTTTTTATTCATAAATAAAAAATAAACAGATAGAAGGTTATTCCAATATCCATTGATTAGACTTTATAATTACAGGTGATTCCAAAATCGAAAGGATGGCCCGTACCAGCATTTGGAGGAGTTTGTGGTAGGCTTGAAGTGGTAGCCCATGAGGGTGAACCACTTTCCTCATTGCTCCACATTGAGTGGCACAAGAGGTTGAAGTATGCAAAAGCTATTCTAGAAGCAGCAATGGACTTCACATTTAAACATGACAGGTTTGTAAAATGTATTGTATTACCAAAAGATAAATAAACCATAAATGCTATAATAACTTTATTGACATATTGTAATGTCAATAATGTTATTAGCATTTATGTTGTCAATGTCAATAAAGTTATTAGCAGTTATATTGTAATGTCTTTTTGATCTTTTATGAAACTATTTTAGCTAAGGAATATCAAGATAATTTTGGATGTAGATGACTAAAGACTGATTAAATAAGCATGATAGTTCGTCGAAAAATTTCATGGCCTGTCCATAAAATTATTATTATAAAGCTTAGAATAACAATCCATCAATCAAGCCAGCCTGAAGACACCCAATGCTGGACAGAAAGCTGCCCCAAAAAAAAGAGGATTGGAGATTGCTGTTAAAAGACCATGATTCGAAAAGCTTTGCTACCCACTTTGTGGTGTATGGTGATTGCCTCTATTATCATTAGTCGCCTTTTAAAACACCCTTAAGTGTGTAGGGTTGATACTATTATACTCTGCCAGACATCACATGATGTATAATACAAAACATTGGATATTATAAATGTATAATTTTCACCTTCATATTTACATATACTTTACTAATCTTATTTATAGAGGTATTGTAGGAATAAATTTTGTAACAATTGAGCTTTTTTGAGTTCTATTATTCACCTGCTTTAAGTTAACTTTTATTAAATAGATAAAATATTGTGAGATCACAATAATTTATTATTTAAAAATTAATCAATACATCTTATAAGAAAAATAGGTTTCCTTAAAATAAACTTTAAGGTTGACTAGTGTAATTTATAATTTATATTAAAAAAATCGAAATATTAAAAGTCATATCTCTACTATAATTTTTATAATTTATAAAAAATGTTGTGTTTCAGATTTCGTTTCTATTTAATGGACTGGTCATTAGATAATATTGTGGCTAATGAAAAAGGAGACATTGCTTTTGTGGACCTGGAAGACTTTGTAATATTAGACAAACAGATTTCACCAAAAAAAGATTTACCAAATTGGTATCAACGTTACTCTAGAGAATCTAGTCCAGGATTTGCATTCTCAATAGAAAATATGTGTAAGCATCATCTCAGTGACCACAATATTTGGGCAGCATGCTACCTATTGGCTGGAGATGAAAACCCATTGTTATATCCTATACCACAACATATTAACGCTTCAAGACCTCATTTTGACAGATTGCTAAATGAATGTGTAAACGGCAATGACAGATTACGCACCATTACCAAATTACAACATGTCATGATAGACATGCTACTGGACGAGAATGTTGTCGGTTTTGGGGCAGTTAGATGATAGCAGTTATATGTTATTTAATTTATCTATTGGATTATTTTTAATTCGATGCCATTGAAATCTCATAACAATATAATCTTTAAATTTTTTTTTACTTGTGATAAAAGTAATTTAAAACGACTTTAATATTTTTATTTTTCTTTATTAGACTTCTGTTCTGAAATGGTTGTGATTAAGTAAAAATAAAACAGTACAATTAAACAGATGTAATAATTATCAGACCAAAAATATTTTATTGGTTTTTAATGCTTTAACCCTCTTTGTCTGTATTTAATATAAGAAACAAAGTAAAACTAAGTCTTTGTAACAATGCCTTAATTTTAGGGATGTACTGGGCTGGCTAATGGAATTGAATTGTAGTTGTAAATATGTGTTAATAATTTTATACCTCTACACACACCACTAACTGATATAGGAATGTGACATTTATAATATAATGTAATATCAGTAACATCATATACATTATTCTGAACCCAAGTTACTTGTTTTATGGAATTCAGAAACAACGACGGTACGACAACATCCAGACCTGAGCCAATACAGAAAAGTTTTCGCCATTGACCCAGCCAGACCCCACTGGGCACTCTGGGCAAATGCTCAGGGCCCCGCGATCGATAGAAGCCCCATATTTCCTGCCAGATCACTAAACCAGTACCGACATTTATTACTGAAAAACTTATTTAATTAGAGTAAATCGAACCTCAATTAGTGACTAACTATAGTATCGACTTGCTTATTAGCTTTTGCCTACGCCAAGCTACTCTACTCTCGCCCAAAATAAGGCTATTGAATTTCAGCATGCTTAGATACTTTTAAATATGTGAGAATCGCCCCATTTAAATTAAAGATTATATATTCATCTATAGACTGTCAATAAAAAAATCTGAAACCGTAATTCACCTGTTTATCTACTTTCATTGTCTATTCTAGTAACAAAAAAGTGTTCGGTCAAAGTCATAAGGGCCCCATTATTCTTATATGCCCAGGGCTTCCAATAGGTTAAAGACGGCCCTGGACCCGGCTGCGGTTCGAACACAGAGTTCCACAGTACCATGGGTATACGAGCCACTTGACCACGGAGGTCGTAAATTATTTTTTACAAATTGAATCAAGTTTACGAAATCTGTTATTTTTTTGACTTTAGCATTAATTACACTAGATCAATTTAATTCATATTAAGCAGCTAAAATAATGAAAATTATTAAAAATTATAATTAGAAATCGGTAATTTATATCAATTCTGTATTCTCTTGGGATCTTATTATGACAAGAGTTCTCAATCGCTGCACTTTTCTTCGTTTTCAGAAAAGTAGAAACTTTAAAAATAGATGTTTCAGTAATATTGTGTGGCATACCGTCATAAATTACTTTTTCGTGAACATGCTTAGAAATATTCGATAGTTTTATTAAACAACCTTCTTTGTAATATTCAAACCTGCTGCACAGATTAAATAGGAGCAGCGGCTGACAAAGTCAGTTTGAAAATCAATATCTATCGTATTGGGCTACCTGCAATGTTATTAGAAAAACTGGAATCTGTTGTGTAATATAAAATGAACAGAACTTAGGACCACACCTAAACTCGTCGATAGTTAAAGAAACTAATATTACTCATGCTTTCGTCAGCTCATTCAGAACATCTACAGAACAGTCCATGGAGTTTAGAGAGAAGGAGAACGATCGCTGTAAAAATTGTAGAAAATAGTGTCCCAGAAATATGGACAAAATAAGTGAGGCGCTGCGATAGCTAAATTATCTGAATAAAAGCGGGCTGTTATTAAATTTGATCATTATTCTGCAAATTTTCAGCTACAGACGGGCTAAGCTTTAACACGTAGCGATCGTTCCACTTTTCTCTAACCTCCATGGAACAGTCATTGCCTTTGTTAACTCTCAAATGTTATACATTCTTAGCATAGTAAATAATAATAAAGATCTATTGAGAAGAATAGAGGGCCTAAGATTAATCCTCGTGGCATGCCTACTGCAATGGAGACTACAGCAAACTTGATTTTGTTTATGAAAACTTTTTCAAAATTATATTCCTCCCATTTAGGAATGCCAAAGATGAAGTTTTGGAGTTTATTGAATAATTAAAAGTATGAAAATACACTAAAGTCGCCGAGATCTTCATAACGTGAACCTGAGCTACCGTGCCAAGACCATCCTCGTCGCGCGTCGTTTAGTTTAGTCAAAAGTTCGCCATGACTACTACAATATTATCCGAAATTAATCTCGGCCCCGCTATTTGAAAGGCCTGTGTAGTACAGTCGTACGTACAGTCGTCTCATCACCATTAAGGCATGTCTCCTGCGAATGTTTATTCGAAACATTACAAGAAAAACATTGAAACATTATACATCTCCGCACAATGTTTCAGTTTGCCGAGGCAGACGGAAAACATCCCCGCACGGGTAGAGAGGGAATGGTTTGTTTAATGTATTTGCAACTGCCAAACCACCTTGCATAGAGAAAATAATATAATGACGTACTGGTATATATGTCGCAAGATAGATAAAGCCGTAATATAGTTATATCCCTAGGGATATAATTATATGCCGTAACATAGTTATACGAAAGTGATTTATTACTATCTCACTAGGAATATAGTTATAAAACGGTCCAAGTTTAGTGATATACTTATATTACTAGATTAAGTTCAGTGTTATAAATATATTACTTGATTAAGCTTAGTGAAATAGAAAGCTACCATATATAATTAAATAAAACAATGTTATTATATTGGTTTTATCTTTATTAAAAAATCAACTCTATGTATCCTGCAGTTAGTTACAATACTTTGTGACATTAACACGTATTAAAGTAATTTCAATTATAATTAAAACGATCATATTTTTTGGAATTTAAACATAAACAATACAATTAAAACTAATCAAACATTAAAAATCTTTTAAAGCTAATCAACATTATGAGATTTCTTTACTTCTTATCCACTAAGTTGAGATCTTGGTTTTTTAAAGTATTTTTTAATTTTTGTTCATACAAGAAGAGGAATCATGACATCTAGAATTACATAGCACTGAAAGCTTCTTACAGGCATATCTTTTAGTAGAACACTGTATATTCGATTTTTTACAGGAACATTTTAAATAACCTTGATGCGCTTTGGTGCGTGACAATTTTTGGCATATTTCTCTCAGTGACAAGTTTTCATTTGGTATAGGACCATTCAAAGTAATGTTTGAAAGCTGTATTGCATTTCTTGGTAACCAATCTTTCAGGATACCAACTGATGTTCCAATTTTATAACTTTCATTTCGCTTTTCCAAA
Organism: Calamotropha paludella; assembly: GCA_927399485.1. Taxonomy (NCBI): domain Eukaryota; kingdom Metazoa; phylum Arthropoda; class Insecta; order Lepidoptera; family Crambidae; genus Calamotropha; species Calamotropha paludella. The sequence continues at coordinate 6,482,030 of OV656822.1, forward strand.
ACTTTTCCTAATATATTTTTTTGATCCAATGGTCCACGATCTATCTTTGGTATCTCTATAAGAACTAAAGATCCCACGTCAATGTCAGGAAATTTCTGTGATGAGTGCGTTTTCATTTTTTGTGCGGCTTTTCTTAAATTTTCGGCAGCTTTGTCTCTTTGGTCTTGAATGTTTTTTTCGCTGTTGCATAAATAGCATAATAGTTGCGATCCGTAACCTCCATCACATGACGTTATTCCACAAATTACGTGAACATTTCGTGCACACGAGTAGCATAAATGTGCTCCTGTACATTCTTTGCCGCAAACTACACATAAAAGTAGAATTTGTTCTGCTGGCGCTCCCGATGCCGATTGTTGCAAGTAACACAGTCGACAGGTAAGTCACGGTCGCAGGGTTCAATAGGCGCTGGCGCTGCTGATGAAGATGACGGTTGTTGCAAGTTAACAAAGTCTAGAGGTAAGTCATTGTCGCAGGTTTCAATAGGCGCTGGCGCTGCTGATGAAGATGACGGTTGTGACGCCGATGAACAGGATGGTTGCTGCAAGTTAACATAGTGAACAGGTAATTCGTCATTATGTGCAGGTGTTGCCGATGAACAAGATTGTTGTTGATTTAATATCTTCTTAAGATCTTCTTCAGTTCTTGGTTTATTAAGCAAATCAGCAGGCACTTGTGATGACAAACCAATTTGAGAATCTACTCCAAAAAGAGCTTTGTATGGTGTTATTTTTATAGTGCGATGAAAAGAGCAGTTTTTTTGGTACTGTACAAAGCGTATTCCAATCGACCAATTAGTAGAATTATTATCTTGTAGCCAAGCCGCACACTCCGAAAGCTATTTCACTAAACTTAATCTAGTAATATAAGTATATCACTAAACTTGGACCGTTTTATAACTATATTCCTAGTGAGATAGTAATGAATCGCTTTCGTATAACTATGTTACGGTATATAATTATATCCCTAGGGATATAACTATATTACGGCTTTATCTATCTTACTGCGACATATATACACATACTCGCATACGTCTACACAAAATGTTTTCTTTTTACCAGCAACATTTCTCTGAGAGAGCTTATATATGTGTAATAAGAGAAAACCTTTTATGAATATAAGGTTTTAATAAGCTAAAATTAACAGTAAAACTTGTTTTGTTACAATAGATACATTGACAAAGACACTTCAAAACAGATTGACAATGACATCAGCTTATGGCTGATAGTTTCAAGTAAGGAGTTTTACTTCATTCTCCCGCACTTTTTTAAAACATAATCTTTTAAAAATTCTGGTGTTTTACGGACGCGGCCAGATCTACGAAGTGCTGGCTCCGGCGGTGGAGGTGACGGTAAATCGGTCTCTAGCTCTCTGCTATTATCAAGTACCACAGGTCCCGTTTCATTAGATGAAGGCATCTTCAAGTTTTGGTCTTCTGTTTCCGGAAGTGGTTCTGCGACGTTATGATAATCAATAGTTTGTTCATTATCTATTCGCAGATCTACCCCTTCTGAACCCAATGGTGCTAGATGACGATTCGATACCGTTGTTTCTCGGCCATCTGGGAACCGAATGTATGAAAAGTCAGGATTGCTGTGTATCAATTCAACCTCTTCTACTAATGGCTGATATTTATTTGTACGATTAAATTTCTTCATCAAGACTTGTCCAGAATTTGTAAGCCACGATGGAACAGAAGTGCCGTTAGTAGATCTTCGTGGGTGTCTAAACTTTCTTTCATGTGGAGTGCAATTTATGGCTGTACAAAGTAATGATCGAATTGAATGTAAGGCTTGTGGTAATACTTGCTCCCAATTTTCTACCGAAAGATTCTTCGTCTTCAGCGCCAAAAGAATCGTCCTCCAAAGAGTAGAATTCAATTTTTCCACTTGTCCGTTACCTTGAGGATTATAAGCTGTAGTTCTACTAGTGGCAATACCTCGAACATGTAAAAATTCCTGTACTTCGGCAGAAAGAAATGCTGTTCCGCGATCTGAATGAATGTAAGTAGGCATACCGAATATCATAAACAAGTTGTTCAGGTGTTTAATCACTGTTCTCGAGCTTACATCTGAGCATGGAAAAGCAAACGGGAAACGTGAAAATTCGTCAATCACGGTAAGTATGAATTTGTTATTATTGTTTGTTGGAACTGGTCCTTTAAAATCTATGCTAAGGCGTTCAAAAACAGCCGTTGCTTTAACAAGTTTCCTCTGGTCATCAAAGGTATTTCGGAAGAATCTAGGTTTTACTTCAGAGCAGGTTCGACAAGATTTTGTCATTGTTCTGACTTCTTCAATGGAATAGGGAAGGTTTTTAGAGCGAACCCAGTGAAACATTCTCGTTACCCCTGGATGGCAGAGAGCCTCATGCAGCGAGAAAAGTTTTGCAGTAAGTGTTTCTACAGTGGCACAAACTCGGGATAGTGCATCAGCAGCATAGTTCTCTTTCCCCGGTCTGTATATAATATCGTATTTGAAAGCAGCAAGTTCCAGTCGCCATCTTTGAATCTTTTCATTCTTTATCTTACTTGAATGTTTCATATTAAACATTAAAGAAACCGAGCGTTGGTCAGTTACCAACTTAAAGTGTCTACCAATAAGGAAATGTCTCCATTTCTTCAATGATTCCACAATGGCGTACGCTTCTTTTTCAATAGCGGAATGGTTTTGTTCGCTTGAATTCAAAGTTCTTGAGAAAAACGCCACTGGTCTAGAATTTTGCGTAAGTACTGCTGCAATAGAATGATCGGAAGCGTCAGTTTCGACTGTAAAAGGTATATTTACATCAATTGCATGTATAGAAGACTTTGCGATATCATTTTTCAGGCCTTCAAAACATTTGATTTGCTCGCTTGTGAGCGGAAAAGTTGTCGTATTAGCAAGTGAGTGGATCCGTTCAGAAAAGTTTGGAATCCACTTAGAATAATGTGCGAACATGCCGAGTGTCCTTCTTAAGCTCGGTAAATCGCTTGGTGGAGGTAAATTAATCAGTGGCTTGAGTCGCTCACTGTCAGGTTTGATTATGTGGTTTTGAATATTATAGCCTAGGATATTAATTGACTCTTGAGAAAATTTGCATTTTTGTATATTCAGTGTTAAACCGTATTTCTTTGCGGCATTCATAAAACTTTCTAAGTTATGATCGTGTTCTCCAAGAGTACGGCCGGAAATAGTTATATCATCAAGATACGCATATGTGTTTTGTAGCTTCTCTTTTCTTATAATCCAATCGATTGTTCGTTGGAAGCTCGAAACACCATTTGTTACTCCAAAAGGAATACGCCTGAACTGGTACAAATTTCCAAGTGCTTCAAAAGCGGTAAATTTCTTTTCTTCGGGTAGTATAGGTACTTGATGGTACGCGCTTTTCAGGTCTATTAGGCTGAAAAATGTGTTCTTTGCCACTTTCGAAACTAAGTCCTCAATGTTTGGTAAAGGGTACGCGTCGAGTTCTGTGTAACGATTAATTGTCTGGGAGTAATCAATCACAAGGCGTTTTCTATGAGTTTCGCTTCTTGTTATTAGTACTTGGGCCCTCCACGGTGATTTACTTTCTTCAATAACGCCCTCTGCTATAAGTTTTCTGATCTCCTCCTTAATAAATTCACTATCCTCTTTGCTGTGCCTTCGAGACTTAATAGCAATAGGTTTGCAGTTGGGAGATACATTCGCAAACAGCGGTACAGCTGGTACTGATGCTTCAGCTACGTTACATACTTGAAGTGGATGTTTTGGCCCACCGAAAGAGAACTCTAGCATTGAATGTTCTTCGAGGACGTCATGGCCGATAATTATGTCAGCACAAAGATTTTTCACGATAAGAAGATTCACATTATCATATCTATGATTTCCGATTTTCAGGGTTTGCAAAGTTTGACCTTCTACTAGTGAAGTATGATTAAGAGAGGCCATAGAAATCGTCTGATTGCAGGGTTTCCTTTTTAACCCGCATAGTCTTGCAAATCTGTCATTTATAAAACTGATGGAACTGCCGGTGTCGAGAAGTGCTTCTGCTCTTATTCCTCGAATATAAGCGGGTACAGTAGCTTTACGTAATGAAGAAGGTGACGCTGCTGAGATACAAGCGGAAAGATCTTCAGTACCTACTACCACAGAATTTGCAGGTTTAGAAGAGCTTCTGCAAGCAGTGGCAAAGTGCCCCTTCTTGTTGCAGAGCTGACAAGTCTTTTCAAATGCTGGGCAGTTCTTACGAGGATGTATTTGTCCCCCACAAAAGAAACATTTTCGTCGTCGAGGATTATTAACAGAAGAGCAGGTCTCATCGTGCACAGTTTGTGGTTTCGGAGAGACTAATGTTGATTCTTTTGGGGCTACAGCATTTAAAGACACAATATTGAAGCTTTGAGAGTTAATCTCTGCAGTTTCTAGAGAGAGTGCTTGGTTATAAGCTTGATCAAGTGTTAGAGTTAAGTTTTCTAAAAGCCCTTGTCTGATTTTATGCGATGATATACCGGATATGAAAGCATCACGCACGCTATCGTTTTTGTTTGTTTCTGCATCAACAGCTGCAAAGTCACAATCTTTAGAAAGTAATTGTAAAGCTTGTAAATATGTGTCAATACTTTCTTCTGGTCGTTGTTTCCTTGTTGCTAACATGTGTCTAGCAAAAATCAAATTTTTTGGTTTTACATACAGTTTTTGCAGTATTGTGATCGCTTCTTCGTAGTTCGTGGCTTCGCTTATATATGTGTAGATATTTGGTGAAATATGATTTACCAAAAGCTGAAACTTTATGCTGTCCCATTTTTCTGGCGGAGGATCCGACTTTGCATCTGTTTTTGGAGCGGTTGGTTTCTGCACGGAAATGAAGTTTTCGAAAGTCTTACGCCAGTGTATCCAAGCTCTCGTACCAGAGCTATCTGACGGGTCGATATCAAACCTTTCAGGGCGAAGATATTTATCCATGTTGTTTTTTTAAGCTTATTAAATTGTAATAAGAGAAAACCTTTTATGAATATAAGGTTTTAATAAGCTAAAATTAACAGTAAAACTTGTTTTGTTACAATAGATACATTGACAAAGACACTTCAAAACAGATTGACAATGACATCAGCTTATGGCTGATAGTTTCAAGTAAGGAGTTTTACTTCATTATGTAAACGAATATTTTGTGTCATGATTTCTATGATAAGTTTCGAAAAATAAACACTTAAAAGCCGAAGACATGCCTCTACATTTTCGTTCAGAAATCAGTTAATTCCAATAAAAATTGACAATTTGTTGAATGTATTCGTCTGTCGTCCATCCATTCATGTAGTGTTCTGTGTTTGTGTGTGTTTGCTGTCGCAGCCAGCTAATAAGACAAAGTACTGTATGTGAAATAAACATGATATTAGTTGTTTAATGTTTTTAGAAGAAGTTTTAGTAAATAATAATGAGTAACTCGGACACCGACGAGGAAAATACAATTTCCTTCGGAACCCCTTTGGATCCAATCGATGAAGGTAAGTTTTATAACCTCTAAACAAAATTAAATGAATGAAAAAAGTGTTTATTTACAGTAAGAATGGTGTACTGATCATATGAAATTTTAAAAAGGGAATATCAGTCGGTGAATCTCAAATATATTTAGAAACATGATAATAAACACAGGTAATTTGGTTTTCATAATTGGAGTCAATATGTGTTTGAGATTTGCTCTATTATGCTAATAATCTGTAACTGATTCTTAACCAGTTAACAACCCATCGGTTGTATGAAAAAATCGATCCAGATTTAGAATAAATTAGATTTTTTTGGAACTAATCTGAAAAAACATTCTTATTCTTTTTATGGCTAATATACTAATATTTAAAGTCAGTGAGCAGTCTTAATTAATAGATAGGGCTACAACAATCCTGTTGCTAAAAGGCTAATCCATAAGATACATATCTTTATTGGGAGTTTAACCCCTGAAGCTCAGCTTTATGTTAAATGTGTCATTTCTCTCTCTATCGGGGAAAAAATATCATTCAATCAAACTGAACCATTACCAAAGCCGTAATAAGAAATAAAACAGACTGCACCCTATAGAGCATTATTTAATGCTTGCAGGTTTTTTTACTTTTTGTCTACAATAACAATAATTTATATTAAATCTATACATGATATACAATGAAAAAATCAAAACTCGTAAACTGTGAGAAACTGCGAAACATACATCGGGGTGATTTGGGTAATCCTAGTGAAATATCTCTAACTCTGGATTCCACTTGACCCAATCATATACTTAAGTTAGTGGTTTAATACTGATACTGTCACATTTACTTGTCAACTAGAAGTTCCCTGTTCTCTCCCCCATTCCGGATGGTTTTCTCGTCTAGTGATCTATTCAGAACAAAATCCACTTCAGTTCTAAACCAAAGGTTACTTAAATCTGCACTCTTTAATAAGGGAGGATAAAGTTTTATAGCGGTTTTTCTTATGAAACAAATTCGGGTTCAAAAAGATAAAACTTAGGAAATTAAATTCATTAAAAATATGTAATACTGCACTAAAAAAATATGAAAAACCCTGTAGATGAAATCCCTTCAAAATGCAAGTATCAACAACTTCCCGACCAGTACGCAGTGGATGCACATGGCAGGCGCAGGTTTCATGGAGCCTTCACAGGAGGCTTCTCAGCGGGTCATGGCAACACCGTCGGCACACCTGAAGGATGGACCCCCACTGCTTTCAAAAGCTCACGGTCTGAAAAGGCTTCAGTTTCTGTAAGTAGTACTTTTTTCTTTCAATGACAATATTAAAACCTTAGAACAATAAGTATATGTGCATCCAATATACATTTGTGAGCAAAAAATCTACTCATACTCCATATAAAGTTGCCAGACTCAAAAATAATAAATCTGTAAGATATAAAATTCGCATGTAAAAAACAACTGCGCCTCCGAATATTGCATTGGGAATGCAAAAAATTAAATAAAAACATAATAATAAATTGGTGTAAAAAGCCTAACACAAATTTATATTATCATTCATTACATAAAGAGTCCTTACCATAAAATCCTGACATACTACTTTAAAAACTGGTTACTGTTATTTGTATCGTGTGTCATGCTTGTCTGCGTGACTGGCCGCGGTAGTTTTGTACAAACGTCTAGTATTGCTTAATCCAGATATCTGGCAATCCTCATTATGATTTTAATATCTGTCTGATGAAAGATGAATCGTCCTGTAAATATATTCGCAGTGGTAAAATAAGCTTTGTAGCGTAGTTCATTGACTACTTTAAAACGCTGCAAACATTTTTAACAATCTCTCTTCATAAAGTACATACTTCAGTTTGGCCTGTAAATAATCCATTTCCTGCACCTGATTAACTGACGAAATACATAAATAAATGAACAAAATACAAGGCTAAGATAAAGTTTAAGATTGATCCTTCGAAGCGAAATGAAATCAATATAATCATGATAGAAATCACTGTAATACTGTGCCACTGTGCTGGCGCCAAAAGTCGCTAATTGAATATTTGGTGATCCTGCTCAAATCTGGACAGCTTTAAAACTCTTGGAATAAGACTATCAATGATCCCAGCAATAAGGTTGATTTAAATCAGCTCAATAATCACATCTTATCGTTTGTGCTCAAGCTAAAACCTTATCGTATCTCAACTCTGCCAACTCAGGATTCCTTCTTTACTTTTAATCAGATTGCGAGCTGTGTTGTCTCCTTTTCATATCAATTTCAAAGTATAAGGCGCTGAGTCTATTAGTTCCAAAACGATTTTTCCTATTATAGATACCTATCCAAATTCCTGTCATAATGAGAATCCTAATCCTAAAAAGTTCCCTTACAGTGGGCATCTTTCCTACATCTACTATGCTACGCTGACGTTTGTTACAGTAACTTATCGCACGATATGCTTGACAAACTGGAACATATGCAGAATATGTGCATAGGTTATTTTTTTTTAAATTTAACTTTGTACCCTACTTCCGCGCTAAGCTTGATTGACTTCCCATTTGCCGGCGCAGGGCCCTACACTATCTTTCACCTCTAATCAATCCTTTCCTCAGAATCTTCTTCCTTTTATGTAAAAAACATCTATGTTGTCCATTAGGGTGGAGTGAAACATATACAAAAAAAAACTGGTTGGTTACCTGTAAAGTCGGTATACGGGCGAAAGTTTTACGTGACAACGACTTTGAGTGGTAAAATAATTTTAATGTGAATATTCATTCGTATAGTAGGAAGAAGGATGAAATAATAGTAACAATTTAAAACATTTATTTATACAAAGAATTATATTTAAAACATTAATTTATAGGCACGCGTCCCTTCCACTTTTTATGTCTGTCTCTCTCGCTCTTAGGCGGGCTAACCATGCCCGAGTGGAAGGGACGCGTGCCTCTCCCTCGCTCTCATTGTAAGCGCATAACGTGAGCGGAGCGTAACGCAGTTTCTTGAAGTGTCACCCGGCAAACCAATTTATAAGACGTTGTCACGTCAAAAATTTTTTTTGCTCTTTTCAAATCTCCTGTATTATTAATTGGTGACCATATGTAAAAGCTTTATTCATGCAAAAAATCAAAGGTCTATGACTTTATTTTCAGGTGGCGCATTGCGATAATAGTTTCAAAAAAACCAATATTTTTATTTATAAGCCTACCCTCAAAAAAGAGTTATTATTACATTATTTGCTTACAAATATACTGTTTTTAACTTCGTCTAAGTGTGATCTCGAAACACAAATATAGTATTTTCTTATGAAACTTTAATATATGGTTTTAAAATAGTGCCAACGTTAAGTAAATTTTCATAAAAAATGCCTAAAACGCGTAAAGATTTCCGGTGTCCTATATTTGGTGATCCAATCTAATTCAGTGATAACATGTTACCTTCATATTGTGATGTGATTAAACAGTACTTATGGATTAGAAACGAAATGCTAGAGTTGAATAATGGAAAGGACCCTCAATCAAACACTTATGTAAAATGATTGCTTCCGATATTGAAGCAATCTGAAGTAAAGCATCTATCCCTACAATTACCCATCAACAAGTCGTCTCTAGGCTCATTTTATATTATAAAAAGTACAAGAATGTGAAAAAATTACGTAATGACTCCAAAAAGCAGATATTCTACGATGACTCAATTAATAAGTTGTTTGATATCGCAACATGTAAATGTGTATCCCGATAACTATGCAAATTTGTGACTAAAGTACCCGTTGCTAAGAAAAACTTCTTAAAAGATCAACGAAATGAGCGCAAAATGTATATTGGTTCTGTGGATAAGGTGACAACTCAATCTATGCAACGTCGTGAAATTAGGAAGCGAAAATATGAAGAGTTTGCTGCAAAATGTAACGTCACTCCAAGTACATCATCAGAATTGCAATCTATAGAATAACACGAACCTTTAACGGCTATTTATTTTGATGGTCGTAAGGATAAAACTTGGCTTATAACTAAGGCTAATAATATATCCCAAAGGAAGATTATAGTTGAAGAACATATCTCAATCATAGGATATCGATTTGTTGAGCACCGACCAAAAATACCTTTATCGGATATGTTCTGCTATTTCTTCTGGTACAGTTCCACCAAACTTAGTTAACAAAGACCCAGGAAAACTAGTCCATTCTCGATGGTTAACTTGTGCTAACAGGATTCTTCGCTTGTATATTGTCACAGCTAAACCGACAAATAATTTGAAAGAACTGGCCACTTTCACCATGAAAGTTTACGCACCAAATAAGTTTTAAAGGCAAGAAAAGAATCCAAAGGCAAGAAAGTTCGTGAATTCCAGTTACCAGGGCTAAAACTAGATGCGACAAAATATTATGATTTGATAGAATGGGCGAAACAGAAGATAACGGAACCTTCTGTAACAATGAAATATAGCGACTCGGAAATTACTACAAAAATTGCATCTGGAGGTAAATTGTTTGATATTGAGAAGAATGAGAAATACCCTTGCCACACTCAAGCAGTCGAAAGGTGTGTCAAACTTATAACTGAAGCTTCGGCGTCTGTTTGTGGACCCGATGCTAGAGATGGTTTCATTCGTACTAGAATAAAATCCAGGCAAGAAATACCTATTTTTGACACCAAATCTCAGTATTTCCGTCTAAAAGAAGACACTGGGATTACTGATACTGAACATTAAAATGTTATTTTTATGGTTATTTAATATAGTTATTCATTATACTAGTACTTTTAAGTATAAATTCAGTAGAATATAGAGTATTTTTGTCAGTAATAAATGTTTATTTGTAACTCTTTTTTTTCTTATTTTTCTACCTTCATACCTAATGCGCCACCTCAAGATATTGAGTTAGAAAGCTGATATTTTGCATGAACATTTCCATTACGATGGATCACTGTTTGAGACACCAGGAAATATAAAATTCAGAAAAAAAAAATTTCACTCCACCCTATTGTCCATCCACTTCCACCCAAAGAGGCATACCCTCTTACTTTGAACATGATAGATCTGCATACAACATTTTTATCCTAACGTGTTTAATTTTGCAAAATCCTTTCTTCGCGAGAGTTTTCAACGTTTTCCAAACACACCCTCCAAATATCAAGTCTCTACTTTCAGCGGTTTCCGTTGTCTGTCAGTCAGTCAGTCTCTCAAGACAAAGCTTTTTATATGTACAGATGCAGCGGCCCGAGGATTTTATGGATGAAGAAGATCGTGGAGAATTCGGAATAGCCCCACGGAATCTGCAGACTCGCAACGAGTTCTCAGGACAGAAGAGACAGCACCAGCGCTACCACGACGGGCCTATACCTGGTACGGATACCTAATCTTGCTTGTTCACCTTTACGTTTTACACAGAATTTACACGGTGCGATATATAGTGTTTGCGCCAAATATTATATAATAATAATAAGTTTATTCATTTTATTCGAAATGCGTGAAATTGCCATTATGAGCACTTATTTTCTAAATTAACCGTTTGATTTGGTTTGCGCGGTGGTGGTATGTGTCCATCTCTTTTTGACTCCCACCCCCGCCACTATTCCTTTCCTTGGCTCTTGAATTCCTCGGGACGAGCGCGCCGCAAGCGCAACAGTAGTGTGTGAGATAACGCCTCGAGAGTCGCAACGTAAGATCGCACGCGGTACGCAAAGCAACCCTGGGCCTTCGCGAGTGCTAGTAATTAGTGCCAATAAGAATTATTAAAACGTAGCAGTGGGACAATTAAAAGGTCACGAGAGGTTCTGCAGAAGCAAGCTGCACCGAGCCCCAAGTCACGCTTCCTGAGCCTAAAGCTGTAAGTCCGATCTCCTTGTCTTACTCCCAAAATATACCAGCGCAACCATAATTTTGGTCATCACGAGCCGGATCCAGTAATCCTGGTCAATTTAACAAGGATATTTCGGGAAATATTTGCAGCAGGATTGACCTGCCGCCATTTTGCGGTAACGGTCATAATTACCTTAGTGGCGGTTTCACTTATTTCTTAAAATACATAATATATTTTGTTCATTATAGTTTATTTGCTTATTAATTATTCATATATATATTTAATTAATATACCACAATGGCTACTAAAGCGCAAGATCGTTTCGATCGGTCCTTGCAAAGATTACAAGTAAAATTAAATACTTATTTCGCACGGATGCAACAGATTTACGACTCCACGGCGAAATTAGATACCCCAGATCGCATAGATACATTTTTATCTAACGCGGGTACGGCCGACATTATTCGGTCGGATTTCGTACGCACTTTGGACGAACGTAATAATCTTATGATTTCAATGGAGGATGGTGAGGATCCTGATTACAATTCCATGCTCGCATTTGAAGATCTTTATGCCCGTGTCAAGTTTAAGCACTCGCAATTATCTTCGCCGCGTCCACATACGCAAACGACACTAAATACCTATGAGACGAAAATACTGTCTCAGGGCCCGAAATTACCGAGGCTCGAATTGGTATCGTTCAATGGTGAGTTAGAAAATTGGCCTATATTTTATGAAACATTTAAAAAAACTATTCACGAAAATCCAACCTTAGATGATTATCAAAAAATTCAATATTTAATGGGTAAATTAACGGGGAAAGCATATACCATGTGCCAAGGATTTATGCCCACAGCTGAGAACTATTCGGTGTTATGGAACACATTAGTTGAAAAATATAATGATAAGCGGGTTTTAGCCGCTACATATTTAGATAAATTGATGAACTTACCTCACGTTAAAGAACATTGTGCTGACAGTTTAGATAATTTTATAGATAAATATTCTTCATTAGTCCATTCATTAAAACAATTAAAGTTAGACAGCTTAGAAGATTTTATTTTCATACATTTGGGATCAAAAAAGGTGGGAGTAAGTATTATAAAATCGTTTGAAATGCAAAATAGCAATAAAGTTAAGTTACCAACTTGTTCAGATTTTATAGAATTTGTTCGTAATCAATCTCATATTTTGCAACGCGTTAATAATGCACAAGATATTAAGTCGCCTGTTTTAAAGACAAATATATCGAAAAATAACCGGCTTCCAGCTTCCCGTTCCCCAGGTATTTCTGATAAAAATAACAAAATGTTTGTTGTTAACGAACAAAACTCATGCTTATGCTGCGGTAATACTGACCATTTTCAGTTGCGATTTTGTAAGAAATTTATTGCTTTATCGCCCTCGGAACGTTTTAATATTATTAAACTAAATAATGCGTGTGTTAATTGTCTTAGCCCATTGCATTCGGTACGTCAATGTACTTCAAAGGCTACATGTAGCCAATGTTCACGAAGCCATAATACTTTGTTGCATTTTGTCACAAATAACGGCAATCAAAACCGGCGTTTAAATAATATTGCGTCGAAAGTGGGTAGTAGCATAATAACTCAAACGAAAACCGAACGGTCGACGACGGGTGAGCCACAAACACAATCAGTGGCCTTATGTACTACGTCTCAACAAACAACCGCTGCCGGCGCCACTGTCGCGTCGCTAACTCACAGGCAGCCGGTCTCGCCTGCGCGTGGCGCGAACACGCACACTATTTTGCTTGGAACCGCACAATGCAACGTTATAGATAGCGGCGGTAAAACGCGTTCCGTGCGTGTCTTAGTAGACAGCGCGTCGCAACGTGATTTAATCACAGTCAATTGTTGCAAAAAATTAAACTTAAAATTATTTTCCTCTCCGATTAAATATGTATGTGGAGTAGGTGACTTAAATAATCCTATTGAAGGATTTACCTCAATAACTTTGCGTTCTCGTTTGGACAACTCCCTTAGCTATTCTATTAAGCCGTTAGTGGCTCACCGTATTACAAGTGAGCTCCCTTCCGCTAAAATAGATCGCGAATGTCTGGATTATTTGAAGGATATTTCGTTAGCTGATCCGACTTATTCGGAACCTGGCGAGATCGACTTGATAGTCGGCTCCGATATTTTCGCTCGTATAATACGACCAAATATTATTGCTCGCGGTTTAGACGAACCCGTGGCAATGGAAACGACTTTAGGTTTTATTGTTTACGGTCAGGCTCCGGTCATTACTACCGAAACTGATGTGCACACATATTGCGCGTTTGATCCTAATCGTTGGATAGAAAAAAAGATTAGTCGTTTCTTTGAGTTAGAGGACGTACCTACCGCTAGCTCGCGCGCTCCGGATGAGCGCGAATGTGAATCCTTTTACTGTGAAAATACAATACGTAAAAATGGCCGTTACACAGTTGCGCTGCCTTTCAAGGATGATCCTTCTAAGTTAGGTGACTCATTACAGTTGTCAACGCGAAGGTATTTATCGTTGGAGCGTAAACTGTCTTCGAATGTCGAATTTAAAACTGAATATAATAATGTTTTTAAGGAGTATTTGGATAAGGGAATTTTAGTGCCCGTTGATAATAATTTTGAATTCGACTCTCATTACGTCATACCGCATCACGCCGTGATACGTCTTGATAAGACTACGACCAAATTGCGCGTAGTACTCGACGCAAGTATGAAAACTGCATCAGGGTTGTCACTCAACGACATATTGCATGTTGGCCCAAATTTACAAAATGATCTTTTCCAAATTGTTTTGAATTTTAGATTATTTCCAGTAGCCATCAGTGCTGACATCCAACAAATGTATTTACAAATATTAGTGCGCCCTGAAGACAGGCCGTTTCAAATGGTTTTGTTCCGCGAAAATTGCGACCAGCCGATTCAGTTGTATCAGATGACGAGAGTTCCATTTGGTTTATGCTCAAGTCCATACCTCGCTATTCGAACGATCCGTCAGTTAATCGATGACGAAGGTTCGCAATTTCCAGTGGCTGCTCCGGTGGCCAGGCGCGATTTGTATATGGATGATGTAGCCAGTTCGTGTCGGGATACCTCCGTAGGTATAAAACTTTCGCAACAATTAATTGCGCTCTTCCATGCTGGGGGGTTCAATTTAGTAAAGTTTTCTAGTAATTCACCGGAAGTTATGGAGAGTATTCCTCCTTCCGCTCGTGTCTCCTCCGATGTTGAATTCTGCCCTGATGACTCATTAAAAATATTGGGTCTTCGTTGGCTCCCGGCCGAAGATGTTTTTGTGTTCACGGTGAATATGCGCGATTGTGAATGTACTAAGCGCACTATTCTATCCGCTATTGCCCGACTGTGGGATATAATGGGATTCGTTGCGCCAGTCACTTTACTGGCAAAATTAATAATTCGATCCTTATGGGTGAACCACATTAATTGGGATGAAACACCGCCTAACAATATAGTAACACTGTGGCGCCAAATCGAAACAGAACTACTGTTATTAGAAGGTCTTAAAATACCACGGTATGTAGGTGTCGATATTGAGTGTGTGTTAACAGTGATTGGCTTTGCAGATGCTTCGGAGCAAGCGTATGGTAGAGTGGTTTATCTTCACATTTATTTTCCAAGCACAAATAAATATTTAATTAATTTGATCTGTGCGAAATCTCGTGTAGCACCCTTACGTAACGTCACGTTAGCGCGATTAGAACTTTGCGGTAATTTGATTTTGGCGAAATTAATGCGCATTGTTATTGATACATATTCGCAGCGTGTCACCATAAATAATATTTATGCTTTTACGGATAGTCAGGTTGCCCTAGCCTGGATTCACGCGCCTTCTTCTCGATGGCAGACGTTTGTGGCGAGTAGAGTTGCCCAAATTCAGGAATTATTGGAACCTAGTCGCTTTTATTTCATTCCTGGCAAAGAAAACCCGGCGGATTGTTTGTCACGTGGTTTAACGCCAGCGCAATTATGCGCGCACCCGCTGTGGTTTCCCGGCCCTGGTTTTGTCCGTTTACCTATTTCGGAATGGCCCATACACGAATACAATCTCAATGAAGATATAGAAGTTCCGGAAAGAAAAGCGTGCGTTTTGATTACAACGCAAGACTCAAATCCGTCCATATTATGCTCACTCGCCATGAACATTTCTTCCTGGCCGAAGTTAATACGATCGGTGATTTACATATTAAGATTCCTTAAGAAATTACCTAGGAAGTTTGAATTAAATCATTTTACTACTGCGGAATATTATATTCTTAAAGATTTGCAACGCGCTCACTTTAACGATGAGTTTAAGAAATTTGAATCGAATAAACCGCTATCACCCGCTTTTCAAAAATTGAAAGCTTTCGTATGTCCAGATGGTCTTTTTCGGGTAGGCGGTCGATTGAGTAACACCGATTTACCGTATGATAGCCAGCATCCAATATTGTTGCCTCCAAAGCATCATATTGTTAATTTAATTATAAATCATTATCATTGCACGTATCTGCATACTGGACCTCAATTGTTGATGTCATTATTGCGTCAAAAATACTGGATTTTATCTGCACGAAATGTAATTCGTAAACGTGTCCAGGAGTGCAACATCTGCTTCAAGGTTAATCCTAAAAATGCATTTCCTATGATGGCTGATTTGCCTGCGTGTCGGGTTCAGGAAGCTAAGGCATTTTATCATACTGGCATTGATTACGCCGGACCGTTACACGTTATCCCTTTTCGCAAACGTGGAGTACGCAGTCAAAAGGCATACATTTGTCTCTTCGTTTGCCTTGTTACAAAAGCGGTCCATATTGAATTAGCTAGTGACCTGAGTACCGAGGCGTTTTTGAGGTCGTTTAAACGATTTATATCGCGGCGAGGTCCGATTAAATTCGTATATACCGACTGCGGTACTAATTTCATAGGTGCCAAATCGTACCTCGACGACCTTTACAACTTTGTAACATCCAAAACTTATAATGACCAATTATCTTCGGAATTTACAAATAACGCAATTGAATGGAAACTGAATCCGCCATATTCTCCCCACTTTGGTGGAATATGGGAAAGTAATATTAAAAGCGTCAAAACGCACCTTAATAGAGTCGTTGGTAGTCAGTTGCTTACTGTTGAAGAGATGACTACTCTCTTAGTGCAAATCGAGGCAATCTTAAATACGCGCCCATTGTCCGTATTGAGTTCGGATCCGTCCGAGCCGTTAGCCCTGACTCCGGCTCATTTTTTAACATTAACACCGTTGAGGGCCTTTCCTACGGAATCTACCTCTGACGAGAGTGTCGGTATTATCGACAGAAAACGCATGGTAGACAGTCTAATGCAGTCTTTTTGGAGGCGTTGGAAGTTGGAATACCTGAATACTTTACAAACTCGTAATAAATGGCTAAAGGATACTTCACAAATTAAAGAAGGTACTGTGGTGCTACTCCACGCAGAAAATAGTTCTCCACTGTATTGGCCTTTAGGTATAATAGAGAAAATATTTCCAGGTAAGGACGGGGTAGTGCGAGTTGTCAATGTGCGTACGAAATCCGGTATCTATCGCCGGCCAGTCGTTAAACTTTATCCGCTACCCACGCAATAATCAGACATACAGTCCACTATAAACATATTTTGTTATATACTATATTATATCTATGCAATAGTTACACATATAAGTATATATAATACCTATTTATTTTTATTTATTTTTTTTTTTTTGACAGACCTGAGTTCTGTCAAGCTGGGGGGCATGTTTGCGCCAAATATTATATAATAATAATAAGTTTATTCATTTTATTCGAAATGCGTGAAATTGCCATTATGAGCACTTATTTTCTAAATTAACCGTTTGATTTGGTTTGCGCGGTGGTGGTATGTGTCCATCTCTTTTTGACTCCCACCCCCGCCACTATTCCTTTCCTTGGCTCTTGAATTCCTCGGGACGAGCGCGCCGCAAGCGCAACAGTAGTGTGTGAGATAACGCCTCGAGAGTCGCAACGTAAGATCGCACGCGGTACGCAAAGCAACCCTGGGCCTTCGCGAGTGCTAGTAATTAGTGCCAATAAGAATTATTAAAACGTAGCAGTGGGACAATTAAAAGGTCACGAGAGGTTCTGCAGAAGCAAGCTGCACCGAGCCCCAAGTCACGCTTCCTGAGCCTAAAGCTGTAAGTCCGATCTCCTTGTCTTACTCCCAAAATATACCAGCGCAACCATATAGTTTTGCTAAAAACATCCAAGATAAGCCCAACTAGATCAAGATGCTCAATAACGCCACGTCGAGGTTAAGCGACATTCGAAGGGTGTCCAAAAGTTACTGACTTGAACTCGTCCGTGCTTTTAAAACACGTAAGACCGTTGTTCCCGGCTGTATTTGCAAACATTGATCTACACCAATGCGCGAGTCTAATTTGTAGGATATGATCTATTCTGCCTAGGGTGTTTCCAAAAAACACCGGTCACTTTCTTCTTCCAGTGCCTCTCCAATTAGTGAAAAGTGGCTGTCAACTCCGCTTATTTTACCCGGTCCTTGACGAGGCTGAATAGCTCCACGACACTCCCATCCATCCATTCCCCGATATTGCGCAGCCACGACTTCTTCCTACGTCCAACACCTCTTCTTCCGGCTACATTATTAGTCTCATGTGTTTCCAGGAGAGCCAGTACTAGAACAGTTGTTGGAAGCTGTCCACGAGACTGCGGCGGTGAGGATGCTTCGTGCAATGGGCTGGCGGCCGGGACAGGGCACCGGGGAACGACTGTCTAAAACTGAGAAGAAGAAACAACGAACACAACACAAGGTCTACGGCTGCTATATGCCGCCCGAGATGAGGCAGGTCAGCAATGTTTTTTTATATTAGATAAGATAATAAAAACTGCAACATTAAAAAGAATTCCTTTGACAAAAAAGTCAACAAGTTCGAAATATAACTACTTTAATCAGAATAATTCGCGTGTTTATTATTGTTTTTATATTTAATACTAGAATTTTTGTAGTATTTTTAAAATTGTTTATTTTATTTCATGACATCGTTTATAATAGTTATTTTTTTTTTGTATAAGAATTTCGACATTTTTCGACATATTAGTTACTTAAAAATATGTATGCCTATTAATGGCCTATTATTAGACATAGCGATACGATATAATTTTCACGATCTGTATACAACTGTGTCTACAAATAAATAATTTGATTTGATTTGTACTTTGTCCAATGTAGGATGATACTTTTGACAGGTGTCACTTCCTTATTGCTACGTACTAAGGTTACGTTTGTTTCCTTATGTTTGACTTGACATTGCAATAGCAACTTTATACCCTCTATATAGGTTTCAACTGTCAAAAGTATCATCCTACATTAGATTAAATATATAGAATGATACGCCAGGCTATTAATATCGGGAAACATCTTAATTTCAATGGAGATGTAGGTTAGAGCATTCCACCGTTCGGTGGATTCCATAGCTAATAAAATTGGACACAATACCTCAAAACCTTGATAAAAGAGAAGGAAATGAAACATTTGAAACGAAGATGTGCATTCAAAAAACTTATTATTCGTAGCGTAAAAATAAAATAAATATTGTGTTCTTTTTTAGCTTTTAAATATTTAAAACTAGCTGACACAGCCACGCGCTGCTGTGTTATATTAAAAACACAGCAGCAACAACAAATTAAAATAAAACCTATCCTATCTTTTACAAAGTTTGATCAAAATCGGTTAAATAGTTTAGGAGTCCATCGCGGACAAACAACGTGACACGTAATTTATGTATATTAGGATGACCATTGTTCTTTATGCGGTTGTAGTTATTTCAATGTGTGAGCTCCATGGAAGTGTAAGAAATTAATATGTTGAAAAGGAATTACTTAGTTAAAATGCTTTTGAATTAAGTTTATTTTTAAATGTTCTGGAAGGCTACTAATTTGATTATTAATACAAGTAGTATTAGAAGGTAGAGAGACAAACTGCTTCATTATTTTTTTTATAAAACCATATTCTCGTTCATAGGGTTTTAACAAAAAATCTGAGGAAGAGAAGGAACACTTACAGAACTGTATTGTCTTTACCTTTTAATTATATTCAATATTTTCAACTTTCAAAATGAAAAAGAGTCCCGAGAGCATGAATACATGCTCGTAACTTATACGTTAAATCCCGATAGCATTCCAGAATGCTCTCGAGTGCACTTGTTTCATTAGTTTCGCAAAAATACAACTCTAAAGCTCCTAAGGTATAATAAATACTAGAGATTTTAGAGGTATCCGAATAGAGAGTTCTGAACACTGTTTTTCATTTCTATTTTAAAAGTTAAACAGAAAGAAACTGTAACACTTTGAATCTGTTTTAGAAAATACCGGTTCATAAGTGTTAATATCTGTTACAGTCAATAAGGTTCACATTGGCATAACTATGCGACAGCTCACTAACGATTTGGGTACTTTGAAATGCCTATTTTGGTGTACTGTATATACACATAGATAGTTAAACGTAAAACAGTTTCTAACAGATTGGTAACAGAAAACATTATATCTGTTACACTTTTATAAGTGTTCGACGCAAAACAGGTTCAAAACACCCAAATAAGTGATACAGGAATAATTCTGTAACAGATTCAATGTGTAACCCGTATGAAAGTGTATCCTTATAAAGGTGTTTTTGAATCCCTGATAAAAACAAAAGACGAGCGACGTGTGTACGTCATAAAAAAAGAGAAATCCGAATGTTTGGGGTATATCAAGGGTTTAGTGTAAGTGGTTGTATCTAGTGGATAATGGATGTGTCTAATAGTTTGTTCTTAACTTAATAATAAGTTTTAACTTGACTGTATTATATCATGTAATGATGTGCGTTTTCAAAAGGTTTTATTATTATAAGCCTTCCATCAGACACCACTATTCCTCTTTGCTATTCGTATAACATTCTTTTGTTCCTTTTTTGTGTGTCTGTTTGCCGGTGGCAAAGGCCTCCTCCAATCTTCTCCATTCTGGCCTTTCTTTGGCCACTCTACCCCATCGTCATCCCACCTCTTTTGTGGTCTACCTCTCGTTCTTATACCATCTCTTGGGTACCATTGCGTGACTATTTAACTCCATTTATCCTTTCCTCTGATCATGTGGCCTGCCCATTTCCACTTCTGTCTCCTTATTTTTAAAATTATGTCCTGGACCTTAGTCTTGCTTCTGATGCTGCTATTCCTTATTTGAAAAGGTACAGTAAAAAAATAATTTCGTTTTTTTTTTCACAGAACACAGAAAACGAATCGGAGTCAAGCTCAGATTCGGAATACGATTACGAAACTCTGTTTGCGCCGGACGATTATGAGCCCTATGTGTTGCAACGTAAGAGCGATCGCTTCGGCCTCGGTTACTCTGGCTTGAGCCGACATTCAGTGCTGGGTAGCCTTTCTGGACAGTATGGGGAAGGTGCCTCGAAGAGCCATCTGGTTATGAAGGAAAAGGGAAAGAAAGTAAGCATTGTTTATTACTAATAACGTTGAGTGGCAGCAAAATTCCACAGCAGAGAGCTTAAAAAAATAGTATGTTTAGTTTAATTTTTGTGAGTTTAACCAAATTGCCCGCTGAATAAACAATTTCTATCTCCATCCAAAAGTTGTCTGATAGACAATTGCTCTAAGCGATCAGACCACCTATTGTATTAATAATAATAATAATAATAATTCAATTTATTGCAAGAAACAAAGTCTCATAATGGTTAGTAACAATGGAAACTTAAATCTAAGTTAATACATATATTAAGAATCACGACAATTATTAATTAAATAGGGCATAAATTATTATAATAGAAAAATACTAGAAAAAATCGACTCGGGTCACAAGTGAATTCTCAGGCGGGAATCGAACCTGCAACCTTTGGAAATCCGGTCCAATGCTCTCCCAATTGAGCTACCGAGCCTTGTGAACACTCGTCGAAATTTTCTAGTAGTATGCATAAAATATATGTCGAAGCATTCGATTATTTAAATTAAACCTAAGATTAGATTAAACTCCAGAGGTTAAGCTTAAAATAATGTTTGTCAGTAAGCATTTGTTTACAAAATACGATTTAATCAAATGGAAAACGTCAGGTTAGTACCTGGGTGAAATCCTAGATGGCGTGACTTTGAGGAGGCGTTGCAAGTTGGCAACACTAAACGTTTCTGAGATGACTCTTGAGAAGCACAGACTGTCAGCGTGCTATAAGTGTAAAACGTTTAATTAGCATTATTATTATTTAGATATATTGAATATGATTACATTTCGAATACGTAACCATGCCGTTCGGTCTGCGCAATGCCCCTGCTGTTTTTCAGCGTGCTGTAATAAAGGCTCTTGGTAACCTTGCCAATACTTACGTAGCTGTCTATATGGATGATATCCTGGTGTTAGGTGGCTCCGATATCGAAGAGGCTTTGCATAGGGTTCGAACCGTACTTACCACTTTGACGAAACTTGGGTTTTCGTTTAACTTCAGGAAGTGCTCCTTTCTGAAACAAACGGTAGAGTATCTGGGGTTCGAAGTCAGCAAAGGCCAGATCAGACCAAACCCAAAGAAGATTGAAGCTTTAGTAGCCCTTCCACCCCCTGAGACAGTCACTCAGTTGCGCCAGTTCATAGGCCTCGCGACATATTTCAGGCAGTTCATTCCAAAATTCTCGGAAATTATGGCACCTCTCTATGCATTAACGAGCCCTGTCAAGGGTACCCTTGACTCTACCGTTTGTTTCAGAAAGGAGCACTTCCTGAAGTTAAACGAAAACCCAAGTTTCGTCAAAGTGGTAAGTACGGTTCGAACCCTATGCAAAGCCTCTTCGATATCGGAGCCACCTAACACCAGGATATCATCCATATAGACAGCTACGTAAGTATTGGCAAGGTTACCAAGAGCCTTTATTACAGCACGCTGAAAAACAGCAGGGGCATTGCGCAGACCGAACGGCATGGTTACGTATTCGAAATGACCCTCTGAAGTAATGAA
The DNA here is from genome assembly GCA_927399485.1 of Calamotropha paludella. Lineage (NCBI taxonomy): Eukaryota > Metazoa > Arthropoda > Insecta > Lepidoptera > Crambidae > Calamotropha > Calamotropha paludella. The sequence goes on from OV656822.1 coordinate 6,504,217, forward strand.
CGCAGTCTTCTCAACGGAATCGGGATGAACTGGTACCTGATGATATCCACTAGCCATGTCTAAAGTTGTGAAATAGAAGCTACCATGCAGTCTATCAATTTGGTCGGCAATTAAAGGCAGTGGATACCTGTCAGGTACCGTATTGTCATTAAGCTCTCTGTAATCTACGCACATTCGATCTGAGCCATCCTTCTTTTTCACTAATAAGATGGGGCTGGCAAATGGAGATGAACTGGGGCGTATCACGTTAGCAGCCAGAAGTTCGTCAATTTTACCACGAACTACTTTTCGCTCTTCCGGGCTCAGTCGGTATGGACGTCGACAAACCGTTTTGTTAGGGTCTTTTAAGCGGATTCGCATAGGCTCTACATTCGCGGCCGAACTAGGAGTGCCGTCAATAAAGTAACCTTTAAACTCATTTAAGAGAGAAATCAATTTTGGTTTATGTTCGATAGGAATGTCTGTCTGTATTTCGTCAAAAGTCACGGGTAAAACTACACTACTACATGCCTCCACAGTCTTGTGTCTTATCAATTGAATTTTCTCAGCGGTCAAGATTACAGATAAACCCTGCGTTAAGATTTCACGTCCTATCATAACGCCATACCTCAGGTAATGGTCAGGCAGCACATGAAAGAGTACTTCAATGGGGATACAGTCAAACTCAACAGTCGCCAAAATCTGGACAGTACTATTAACACTAGTTTGTCCTATACCCGTCATTGTCACTACATTGTCAAAACGTTCGCCTCTTAATTTGACACTAAAAGATTCTTTAATCAAAGAACATTCTGCTCCTGAGTCATAACAAAAAGAAAAACGCTCACCAAAATGAGTTAAAACTCCAGAAGGCGCGCCAACAACGCATAAATCCACGCGCCGCTCCGTCGTAGTACCCCCAGTGCTCGCAGCATCCTTGTTGCCCGATGTGAAACAGCGCGATGCGATGTGGCCAACCTTGCCACACTTGAAACAAGTGACGCTCGACGAAATTTTCTGATTGGTCATAGAACTCATTGTCGCTGCAGTAGAGGTACTAGCTCGTGCATCCTTCCGCGTGTCTTGCTTCATTCTGCATGCCAAAGCTCGGTGTCCCAGTTTACCACAATGATAACACTTGATCAGCTGGTTAGACGCCAACACCTTGGGCTTTTTATTTGTTGGCTCATCATCACTGTCACGGCTAGTATTGTTCCGCTTCTTCAAGAAGGATATGGCCCGTAGCTCACGCTGCATTTCGTTTCTTGTCGTGATGTTGCTCGTAAAAGCCAGTCTTTGTGCTCGAGGCTCGAAATGAGCAACATGGGAGATGATCGTTGCAACAGCTATTTGCTCCACCGACAAATCACGCCATCGAGACATCAGGGACGTCATCAGCCGAGCTGCGTACGCCGATAAACATTCACCATCTTTGGGTTTGCTGCTCATTAGATTAATTAGAAAAGCAGCAGCTGTTTCGGGACAGTCAAATCTTGCTATGAACATTTCCTTAAATTCCGCCCATGTCATACCAGGATACGAGATTTGTGACAACCATGTCGATGCTTGACCTTTTAGAGCTTTGCTTAAGGCCATCATCAAAGAAGTGCCGCAAAGATTCTGGTCTGAGATACACAGATCGGCAGTGGACACCCAAGCACGTGCGTCCACATTAGTTCGGTCAGGATGAAACTCCGGTAAGGTAATGCTAGTACTCACAGAAGGCTTCTTCACAGCTTCTAACAACGCGAGCAATGTCTTGTTTTGTTGCTCCACTATTGTTTTCCACATGTTATCATTGCTGTCCACTCTGATTTGGGGCTGGTTGCATCCCACTTCTGATGACGGCGAGGCCTCACGCCGGTCATCGGAATGCTCTTTACCATCCATGACGAGTTGCAGCGATCGTCAAAATAAGAGCACGTATGGATGAAGGATAGTCTCCTTTATTATTCAAAACCACTTGCAGTCCAAAATCGCAAATGATGAACGAGATTTTGATAGATAAGAAAACGTGGTGATCCCCAAGATGGCGTGACAACCTCCTTGCGTAGCGGTCCAACCAAAAGTGACGTCCCGCTCGGTATAAACTATGAAGTAAACGTTATAGCTTTATAGCGTGCTAACGTCACTATAATCTGTTTCACGCTTATGGACCCCTGAGCATGAGAGCGTACGGCAAAAGATTGTTTCGACATTAACTAGTGAGCCGATTCTTACTTTGTTTGATCCCGATATACCCATCGAGCTCCACACCGATGCAAGTTCCATCGGATATGGAGCCGTACTGATGCAGGTTCGTGAAAAAAGGCGTCACGCCGTTGCTTTTTACAGCAAACGCACAACAGCCGCTGAGTCTAAATACCACTCCTATGAGTTGGAAACTCTAGCGGTCGTCAACGCGGTTAAACATTTTCGGCATTACCTCCACGGGCGAAAATTTACAGTTGTAACAGACTGTTCTTCTCTTCAAGCTTCTAGGAAAAAGCTCGACTTAACCCCACGGGTTCATCGATGGTGGGCCTTCTTGCAGGCATTCGACTTCGAGATACAGCACAAAGAGGGCAGTCGAATGTCGCACGCGGACTTTTTCTCTCGGAACCCACTTCCTGTGCCACAAACCTCCGAAAGACTTGATTCAGGAGTGTTGCATAAGGAAATTAACCTAGCGACACTTCCTGATAACTGGCTTTCGGCTGAGCAGCAACGTGACCCGGAGTTGACTAAATTAACGACCGACCTGTACGAAAACAATCTTGACGCTGACTTAGCCAAGACTTATGAAATTCGTTCTGGTGTTCTATACCGCAAAATTCAAAGAAATGGCCGCACGCGTTGCTTACCGATTCTCCCTAGAGCTTTGCGATGGTCCGTCATTAATTCTACGCATACTGCGTTGATGCACTTAGGTTGGGAGAAAACCCTGGAGAAGGTTAGGGATCCGTTTTGGTTTGAGCACATGACAAAGTTTGTTCGCAAATTTGTTGACAATTGCGCTACCTGTCGCGTATCCAAGTCCCATTCTGGTAAGATACAGGCTCAACTCCATTCAATCCCTAAAATCGCAGTGCCATGGCACACAGTCCATATTGATGCTACAGGCAAACTAAGCGGCAAGAATGACCGCAAAGAATACGTGTTTGTATTGATCGACGCTTTCACTAAGTTTGTCCTGTTGTATCACACCAAAAATATTGACACGACAAACAGTATCAAGGCACTGAAGTATAGTGTTTCGTTGTTTGGTGCGCCCATGCGCGTTATTGCTGACCAGGGTAGATGCTTTGCCAGTGCCGAGTTTCGCGAATTCTGCACCTCGCATAACATTGACCTTCATCTTATTGCAACCGGTAGTTCACGAGCAAATGGCCAGGCCAGACAGTACGAAAGCACAGCTCTGTAAATTTAAAGTAGGTGACTTTGTACTGTTGCAAAACGAGGAACGTAACCAGACCAAGTTGGATGCAAAATATAGAGGGCCATTCAAAGTGGCAGAAGTTTTGAATGGTGACAGGTATAAACTCCAAGCCTTAGATTCAAGGCGCACTTACAAGTATGCTCATGACCGTTTACGTTATATGCCGGAAGGTTACGTTCCTCCAGACGTTGAGACTGTTGATGAAGACCAGGGCTCTGCTTCAAGTTAAAAAAAAAAAATAATAAATCTGTGAGCATAAGACAAATAGAGTTTTTTTTTTTTTGTGTTCCGTCATGCTTCGGAAATAACGAAGTGTGTCTGTGACACTGTTTCTATGGTGTATGCGCTGTCAGAATGATTTCTGATGGTATGATATGGTGTATGCGCTGTCAGAATGATTTCTGATGGTATGATATGGTGTATGCGCTGTCAGAATGGTTTCTGATGGTATGATATGGTGTATGCGCTGTCAGAATGATTTCTGATGGTATGATATGGTGTGTGCGCTATCAGAATGGTTTCTGATGGTATGATATGGTGTGTGCGCTGTCAGAATTGTTTCTGATGGTATGGTTTTAAAAAAAAAAAAGTGTTCCGTTATTGGCCGAAGGTGACGAAGAATGCCTACATAAGATGTGTACCTTATGATGGCGATGATGGATAGGGGGAGTGTGCCTGCTACTGCCGTAGAGTAGTGGATGATATGGTGAGGAGGAGCACTATTTTTATTAATCAGTCCATCTGTTTGTCTTGTGCTCCTGTTGCAATTTTAATTTTAACATGTTTCCCCTGAAATCGAAATGTTGTCAGGAAAGCCGAGCGAAACGGTTACTACTCTTGTGACTTTCTCTTGCAGATGAGTCACTCGAGGACGAGTGAACAAGCAGGATGGCCGTGTCGAAGCATTCGATTATTTAAATTAAACCTAAGATTAGATTAAACTCCAGAGGTTAAGCTTAAAATAATGTTTGTCAGTAAGCATTTGTTTACAAAATACGATTTAATCAAATGGAAAACGTCAGGTTAGTACCTGGGTGAAATCCTAGATGGCGTGACTTTGAGGAGGCGTTGCAAGTTGGCAACACTAAACGTTTCTGAGATGACTCTTGAGAAGCACAGACTGTCAGCGTGCTATAAGTGTAAAACGTTTAATTAGCATGCTATAAGCGTGAAACAGATTATAGTGACGTTAGCACGCTATAAAGCTATAACGTTTACTTCATAGTTTATACCGAGCGGGACGTCACTTTTGGTTGGACCGCTACGCAAGGAGGTTGTCACGCCATCTTGGGGATCACCACGTTTTCTTATCTATCAAAATCTCGTTCATCATTTGCGATTTTGGACTGCAAGTGGTTTTGAATAATAAAGGAGACTATCCTTCATCCATACGTGCTCTTATTTTGACGATCGCTGCAACTCGTCATGGATGGTAAAGAGCATTCCGATGACCGGCGTGAGGCCTCGCCGTCATATATAAAAATTATAAAACTAATAAGGGCATGTCAAAAAAAATAACAAATTAAAATCGACACACACTTAAATTACGCTTGGCCTTACCAAACAAGCACTTTGGTCCAGTGTTGGCACCTCCCCTGCCACAGCCCTCAGGATGCTATTGCGGCTTCCGCACACCCTGTAATAAGAGAGGCCCGCGCATAAGAGAGGCTACTTTTTGGCGCATAATCGCATAAAAGTAATTAGTCCGCATCTTGGCAATGCCGGACGCGCTACAGCGCCACGGCAGCCCCAACAGCGTCCTGAATGCATTGTTATATTGCACACGCAGAGCGCTGTAGGCCTTCTGCGTATAACTCACCCATAGGCTGCCAGAGTAAAACGATTGAAATGAAATGAAAAGAAATGAAAATAAATGAAATGAAATAAACTTTATTTGCTTTAGCTGTGGTTACAGAGATATTAATAAATATTATTAGACCTCACAACTAGCCGTTTCCAGCATGCAAAAACTTATTAAAATATTTTAATTATCACAATGTTTCAAAAAGAAATCTTTCATACTGTAGAAACATTTATCCATAAGCCAGCTGTATAACACTGATTTGAATACATTTAATGACAATTTTTTTAATGGATTCTGGCAAATGGTTATAAATGTTTACACACATACAATAACAGTTTCTTAAGTAAATGTTACTTCTACAGTTAGGAAAAATCAGCTTATTCGGATACCTGGCATTAAATTGGCATTTGTCCTGTCGTTGTACAAATAAATGCATATTGGCCTTCACAAAAGTAGACTTTTCGTAGATGTATAGGCAAGGAAGAGTTAACAGACCAAGATCTTTAAAAAGAGGTCTACAACTAGTAAGAGGTGGAACGTTACAAATTGCTCTAATGCATTGTTTTTGTACAATAAACAGTCTATTGATTGTTACTTCATTTCCTCACAACATGATTCCATACCTTAAATTAGATACAACATAACCATGATGAGCCTTTAATGCTGTTTCTAGGTTACTTAATTTAATAAGGCGCCACAAAACATAGACAAAACGGTTTAATTTAGTACATAAATTGTCAATGTGTGGCTTCCATGTACAACAACTATCCACAGTTATGCCCAAAAAAGTAGTATTCTCAATTTCATCAATAGCTTTATTATCAAATGCCAATTGTAGTGTCTGTTTTTTGCCGCCATTATTGTGAAATTGCAAATATTTCGTTTTAGTTAAATTAACTTTTAAATTATTATAATGTAACCACTTTATTATATCAGCAATTGTGGAGTTTAACTCATCATTGTATGCTAGCTTGTCCTTGCAGATTGGCAGAATGCTTTAAACAAAGTTATTTTGACTTATTCTGATGACCGAGCAAACCTACGGGAGATCATATTACTTATGGCGTTTTTATTTTAACTTTTGTTGTAATACAGGTGTAAGTTATATTTACAGAAATATTTTTTTTAATTATGAGCATATTATAAAAATCTCATCAATGATTCAGGAACAAATGCTTGTATTAAGAACATAAACATTTACCCTTCCCGGAAGTATTGTACCGTTAATTTTGCAGGAAGAGTTATTCATACCTCGCTGGCACTTGTATTTTTTTATGCATTTTGTTATATTGTAACATGACGATCATTTGGTGCAACGGTAGCGAACCAGCCTTTAACTCCGATAGTCCTGGATTCGAGTCCCGGAAGAGGCTGATGTTTGTGTGATGAATACGAGCAATTAGTACCTGAGTAATGAATATTTACATTTTTTATAAATATTACATATCTATGTATCATATATGTGTGTCTAACCATTACCGTCCTATCGGAATCACAAGCCTTATAGTGCTTATATGGGGCTAGGATAATTGTTGCGAAGTGAATGTAAGAAATATTATTTATTTAGGCAGTCACAATAATATTACACTATAACTTACACAATTGGATAACATATGGTTTTAAAATTAAGCGTCCCATTACTTATAGAAGGGCATCGCATGCACTAACTAAAGACAGTTAATTAAATTGCTTAACCCCTTGAAGCCCAGCTTTGTGTTAAATGCGTTATTTCTCTCTCTGTCGGGGAAAAGATATAATTAAATCAAAAAGAACCATTACTGAAGCCGTAATAAGGATTAAATCAGACTGCGCGCTATAGAGCAATATATAATGCTCGCGGATTTTAGGTATCGTTGTCGCGCGCATGATATAATGCTCTCGGGTTTTGAGGGGGTTAAACTTGAGACGGGGTTCGGCCGGGAGAAATGAAAAGGCTTCGTCACTTCGTCACTTATATTTTAATAATTATGGAATTAGGGCACAAATAGTGTCTTAAAGAAACTTATAGACTTTTATATAACAGGAACTGGTGGTACAGAATACAGATACAGGAAACTTTGTGAGTTATACTTATGAGCTTATTATAACTGATCAGCACTATAAATATATTTAAATAATCATTAGCGGTAAGTCAACCGCTCAACGCGCTGACTCTGGTAAGAATAAACCTCGAGAACAAAACAAATAAAATGAAAGAGACAGTAAATTAAAAAACGAAAACCAAGAGAAAAATAAAATATTAAAAATGAACAGAGAAGAGCGCAATGAAAGCAACGAGTCGCCAACGGCGCTTCGTTACAAACTAATTATACACTGGACAACATTATGATAAAATTCTATTTAAACATTACTTTCTATTATATTTTATTATAGGTATCTATACGTGGGCAAGCGTTCGGCGTGGGAGCGTTCGAAGCGGACGATGAGGACATCTATGCAACTGAAGACATGTCCCACTACGACTTCGCGATAGGTGGCGCTGACGACAAGATCAAGAAACCGGCCAATAAGGAACGAGGAGTGAATGTGAGTGTTTAAATATAGTTTTTGCTTTTATTTTTATATGTCATGTGTACTGGCAACCTGGAAGGAGTTGAACACCCTCCCTGCGTCTGTATTTCCGAGTACTTATAACCCGTCCGCTTTGAAAACCACGGTGAATAGGCACCTTCTAGGTTAGCTCGTTCCATCATGGATTCTGTCTTGGTCCTCAAGCTTGATTGGGATCAAGACTAAAACCATTCGAAATAAAAATAAAAAAAACTTATAAAAAATCCCAATGCCAACACATTTTTTGAACAGTGCTAGCACAACTAGGCCTATTCGTAAGATAAATACATTAGTTGGAGTGTTAGGAGCGGCACTTTTATTTTTTGTAAAATTTTAATATTATTATTTAATAAAACAATTGAGTTGTTAATAAAATAGTTTAATAAATCAACTAGTTTAGGTACAGAATTGAATAATAAAATATTGGTTGTCTGTAAAGTCGGTTTTCGGACGATAATTTTACGCGATAACGTCATAAGAAAACATTGATGAAAAATTGCGTATTTTTATGAATTGAATTGTATTATTAGAACTGAATTATCATTATTTTGTATAATACAAAGCACTTAATTCACTTCACTTTTTCACTCACACTTCACATCACAGTTGACAAAACAGTTTACGTATAGGTTGTGTGCTGCCCTTGTCTCTCTTCTACTCGGACGCATCGGCCGATGGAGTGGAAGAGAGATATATGCGTCACAAACCGAACGCTTAGGCCGATCGTGCCTCTCTATCGCTTGTTCCGCTTTCATGCTCGGCTCAGGCGGAACGTGACAATGAGTCATGCTTTTTCATGTGTGCAGCCGGCATTCATTAATTTATAAGACTTTATTACGTCAATAAACTCTATATTTGAAGATGTCTTTATTCTTCGTTATTACAAATCTGTGTGAGTTTGTACGTTTCAATCGATTGTACGTTTTTATTATATTGCTTTAGCTATATATTCACTGTGGTGTTAGTGTCCAGGAAATGGATCGTATGAGTTTCTAGGGATACTAACAATAGGCGCCAGGAACTGTTATTCTCATTTAAATTTGAAATATAGAATAGAACATAAATAATAACCAAATCTTAACAACTGTTGGAACAAATAAAAGGGATTATTGTACTCCATACCCATGTTTTGTTGATTTTGCGAGACCATAGCATTAAGAATGTCTTTGTAACAAATTCGAATAAGAAATTCTTCTAAGTTCCTCTCATGAGTTAGGGTCGTGATCACCACGAGCAATCTTTGCTTTTCTGATAGATGCCTGGAGGTTGGAGTATGTGGTCTCCCATATTGCGTCCGTCCATCTTGTGGGGGAAGAAACATATATAAGATTATATATATTTTTTAAACGTTACTTTTAATACTGCATACACATGTAAAATGAACAGTATTTTTGAGTAATGATATGTTAGTTTATAGATGATTAGCATTTTTGTCACTCAAAATAACTTTATCTGTACCAACTAAAAGTAGAAACTGTTAGGCTAATGTGCCAACTCTTTTTTCCTAATAAGTATTTATATTTTATGTAAAAAGCTGTTGTTTTCTGAATAAACAATAAATAAATAAATGTTAATTTTTATTTCATTGTACACAGGTTCTGTCAGGTTTTGTAAAGGCTAAGAATCCCCCTCCCCCTGTGGCCGCATACCCTCCCCCCGCGTTGCCTCGCGACTACCGTCCAGCTGAAGCGGGCGCTAGGCGATCGAGATTCGAACCCACTACCCTGCCGCAGAGAGACCAAGGTAATAATACTAAGTACGACTATTATTGCTAATATAGACTGCATAGTTCAGACATAAGAAAGTGGTCAGTGTTCTTTGCAAATTTATTACATTTACCTTAAATATAACATGTTGCAGTATTTGATAAAACCAAAACTATTGAATTCAAGAATGAAGGCTTGAGTTGGCTGATTGGATATACTTTATTAATAATTTATTTGAGATAACAACAGCTGTTGTCATTGTCTGAATTTAAAACACTTGTGAACAACTTTCCTTTGCCTTTGACTGCCTTGTGAACACCCGTCGAAATTTTCTAGTACCTTTTTAATTTTACGCTTTGGGCCAGGATTGTCTTATCAATGAAAGGAACATCCTCTCATATTGGAAAGACATTTTTACAAATGTTTGGACAGTCGATTAAAATGAAACAGACATTTAGTTTTTTTTTTGCATTATTTCTATGCTATCTTATAAGATAGATTATTTTAATAGAAAAATAATTAATTAATTTCGAATACGATAGGATGTTCCTCTTATTGATGAGAACCCATGTGTACTGGCAACGTGGAAGGAGTAGAAATCCCTCCCTGCATCCGTATTTCCGAGTACTTATAACCCGTCCATTTTCAAAGCCAGGGTGAATAGGCACCTTCTGGGTTAGCTTGTTCCATCGTGGATTCTTTCTTGGCCCCCGGGCTTGATTGGGATCAAGAGCGTACCCATCCTTAATAAAAATAAACAACGCTGGCCTACAGCGTAATACCAGAAAGGTACTAGAAACAAGTTCACAAGACTTAGTAGCTCAATTGGGAGAGCATTGGACCAAACTTCCAAAGGTTGCGGGTTCGATTCCCACCTGAGAATTCACTTGTGAGCTGAGTCTATTTTTTCTAGTATTTTTCTATTAAAATAATTTACAGTTGATATAAATATATTTTTGACCTTTAAGTTCTCAATTCTAAATATGTAAAGTCAGACAATCTAAGTTATTTCTTCTATGTACTACAACACATAACTTAGGTACATACAATTAACGTAATAAAACACGTAATAATATATATATTACCCAATGTTTAAGACTATAATATAATTTTTATATTTATAAAACAAATTAATTCATGCAACTCTATTTTCTTTTCAGGTCTCGGCCGCCACGAATTAACAGCAGAAGCCCGAGGTGCCTTATTAGGGGAATCCCCTGTTCCTAAACTTCCAGACCCTCAGCCTCTAATAACAAACACCCCAGAAGATCCTATAGCGCAACTAGTTGGTCGGAACATCAATTTTACACCAACTAACGAACAAAAAGAATTAAATTTCATATCAATAAAAGATACCGGTAAAGAAATTCCGAAGACTTTTAAACCGTTCGCGAGTGTACCTGATAAGCAAGCCAGGTATGAAAGATATCTAAAGGATAAGGAGTCTTTTATGCGAGAAGAGGACGGCAATATGGACGCGGTGAGCGAGTGGGAAAGGAACAGAGAATTTGCTGAGTTCGAACAAGCTGCCAAGTTGTATAAGCCGCTCACTGGATTTATGGGTGATAGGTAATTTTTTTATGTATTAGTCTAGAAATGTTCCCAATACAGGCCAACTCTATGGCTATAATACCTATGGAAAAAAAGGGGAATAGCCACCTATGCGGGAAGTAAATCTATAATCTAAGATCACAAATTTGTTGTTTGTCTGTCCGCTCTTTTTCCATTGAATCAATTAACGTTACCATAGCAACGCGTTCACCGCAAGTAGTTCGTTTACCGGACGCTAGATGGCGCTAACGGAAAAATATTTAATAATAATAAAAATTTAAAGAATTTTGTCCACCTGCGCGAAGCCGGGGCGGGCCGCTAGTAAGAACTAAAAAAATAACAGTTATTAGATTTTAATAATAAATTTTGATTATGTACATATTAATGTATTATTTTTTTAATTTTTGCATTCACATTGCTATATTTGTATAAGATATAAAAACCGCCCGTAAATAAAAACCACGCTTCCGAGCCCTCAGGTGGGATTCGAACCCACGACCTCACCCCACGACGACCAAAAAATAAAATAAATACATTATTATAGCTGTTTCCATCTTAATCGAATCCTTACTAATATTATAAATCGGAAAGTGAGTTTGTTTGTTTGTTTGTTTGTTCCGCTTTCACGCCGTAACTACTAAACCGATTGCTTTGAAATTTTGCAGACGTAAAGATTAAAGTCCGGATTAAATAATAGGGTACTTTTTATCCTGGAAAAAATTGATATTCCCGAGGAAAAACAAATATATTGTTTGCTTGATGGATGGATTGTAGATGGCGCTGTGTGTCGTTTAAAACAACGTAAAATATTGCAAACGAATATAAACATGTAAATTTAGAAGCTAAATGATACGATAATGAATCCCCGAAAATGAGGAATTCCCGAGGGATGACGTACAATTTGTTTTATCGTCTAAACTGTTTTTTTTTTACATCTACTTATATGTTGCAAACGAATATGAACATGTAAATTTTGAAGCTAAATGATACGAAAATGAATCCTCGAAAATGAGGAATTCTCGAGGGATGACGTACAATTTGTTTTATCGTCTAAATTGATTTTTTTACATCTACTTATCCTGAAATCACTAAAGTCAACGAATTACCTATTGGTATAAGTATTAGTTACGTTATTTAGTTCTTGAGGTATGCGATAGATGGCGCTGGGTGTTTTTTAAAACATGGTAACGATGTGTTTTTTAAAATACATAAGAAGTGGAATGGTAGCTTGCGCTATTTAGTTCTTGAGGTATGCGATAGATGGCGCTGGGTGTTTTTTAAAACATGGTAACGATGTATTTTTTAAAATACGTAAGAAGTGGAATGATAGCTTACGCTATTTAGTTCTAGAGGTATGCGAAAGATGGCGCTGGGTGTTTTTTAAAACGTGGTAACGAAGTGTTTTTTTAAGATACGTAAGAAGTGGAATGAATTATATGAATTTTGTATCCAGCGTTACATCGCGCTTCTTAGATTTTTCCGTGGGAATGAGAAGTTTTCTTATAGTTGTGCTTTATACCGCAATATAACCGAATTCCACGCGGGCGAAGCCGCGGGCGGAAAGCTAGTGTTTAATATTTGTAAAAATATTACTCTCGATTTTGAAGGTAGTTAACATTCAACATTGGTAGAACGATAATAGCTCATAGTAGAAGTTGAAATACGTTTGTAAATGTCGATGCGTCTGCCAGCGTATTGCTAGTTCAGCGGTCACTAGGGTAGTAAAAGGTCACGGGTTCGAATCCCATGTGAGGGCTCGGAGACAGGTTTGTTTTTTACAGCAGTATTTTATATCTTATGTACATATTAATTTAACATAATTCTTTGTATTTAACACAATTAAATTAGCCTAATGGAAGCACTGTAAGTCATGTGTTATGGTTACTAGGGTAAGGAAAACACATAAACATTATATGATAAATCAATTAGTAACATTCATAGAAAATCATGCATAACTTTTTTAAGAAAAATATGTGGAGAGAATGTGAAATTCAGCACATTTAATGTTTATATTAAAATTAAATGTATAACGTTCGAATTTCGATTACTTGAAGACATATTTACAATGTGTCCCGTCACCAGTGTCGGAGCCTTTAATGGTGTGAAATATGGCATTTTTTTATCGACAAATTGTCCCTCAAATTTTGTTTTTGCCTTACGGGCGCCATTTTGTTTTCTTGGTGACCAAGACCTGGGCTCTCATACTAATTCGACCACCACTACTCATGTAAATGTCATATCAACATTAAAAAGGTGTCATTTGATAGCTAAATATGTAGACAACAGTTACACAGCCATCATTTTTCAATTGTCATGGAATAAAAAAAATTAAAGAAAAACAAATAGATTCTTTTTTGTGTATTTTTTAATTATTGGATTTTTGACCAAATTTGAGTGGCAATTTGTCGATAAAAAATGCCATATTTCACATCATTAAAGGCTCCGACACTAGTGACGGGACACATTGTATATATATATATATATATATATATATATATATATATATATATATATCAATGTGTTACGGCTAAAGTTAGGTGTGAACATAAACTTAAGATTAGCCAGCTAAACTTAGGTTTATCTTCGAGAAGCAGCTTAAGTTCGATATCATGTTGGGTTAGGTTAGGTTAGATTAGTTATGCCGGCTAAAGATAGAAGAAACTAACACCAGGGTTCGAAAATATGCGATATTATAATAAATATCAAAATATCGGATATTTATGATATATATCCAAAATCGGATATATATCCGATATTTATATCCATATAACTGTCATTTTAGATATATATTAATGTATTTAACAAATTAATTAAAATCAGTACAAACAAAATAAACATAAAAACATAAATTCTTATAATTCACAAAAATCAACTAAAAATCATCTTTTTCTCAGAAAACAAAGTCTTATATATTAGGGAAACAAAAATTTAAAAATCCATATATTTGTAATCAGTCGAGTTTTAATCAAATAACAAATTTGTGTTTTTCTAGTTACGAAATCAGTCCTAAATATAATTCACTTCACTTCACTTTTAAGGAGTAAGTTTACAGATGATAGAATTGAAAATTATTTTGGCTCTCTTACGTTGCTCTATTAATATTGATCGCAGTACCTACTTGGTAAATTCGAATTATGACGGTCTGAAAACGGAAAAAACGACGAATATGCCAGCAGCGCGTCGGTTATACTTTTACCGACGCGCTGCTGGCATATTATTAAATGCAATATAGTAAAAATCTATTTTTTTTTTGTATATATATCACAAAAAATCATTTGATATATACCGGGTATATATCGGATATATATCATGATATATATCAATTGATATATATTCTTCGAACCCTGACTAACATTAACACCTCCTCGAAGATAAACCTAAGTTTAGCCGGCTAATCTTAAGTTTATGTTCACACCTACCTTTAGCCGTAACATATATACCAATAATTCGAGTACTAATCCTAGTACTCATCATGCAAACATTGTTCATAATCTAAACTGATCGTCCATTAAAATAATTTTTAACATTCTTACAGATTCACACACGCTTCAGAGCCGGATGATGGCGCCACTAACCCACTATGTGCTGTTGCTAAAAGTCACATCAATTACGGCTTAGCAACTCCAGACCAGGTGGATGCAGCGAAGCGGGGTGTTTATGGTGTTATGACCAGGAAGGAGGTTCCTTGGAGACCGGAATCTTTAGTATGCAAGAGGTTTAATATACCCGACCCAGGAGGAGTAAGGTAAATAATTAACGTTATATTAGGTCCTTACATATAAAATTAGCGGAAGGAATATAAAGTCGATTCTTCTAATTATTTCATTAATCAATGTATGCGCCATTATTATTAATAAGAAACAAATGAATGACTGTTTTCAAAATTCAAATGTAAATGGTTTTATAAATTTGAATTTGGAATTCTTAACCAAAGAGGAGATATTTCAGATCAAAGTGGCCAGTACGACAAAACGCCAATTTCATATGTAAGGACCTAATCACTACAGTATATTATGATAATACTTTTTGTTTGTTACCATAAGCCTAAGAATAGCAGTTTTTATATTCGATTAACGTTACCATAGCAACGCGTGGCCGGGTTATTCCAGCAACGCGTGGCCGGCTTAGCTAGTATATGTAAAACAATATTGCAATTTAACGATTATTTAACTGTGCGGTGTTCAGCAGAATAAAAATAGCACCAACACCCACATCAGCACCACACTTAAAGGTGTCTTAAAAAAGAATAATGATTAATTTTTTTTACTAACAGAAAGTAGGACTGCTGCTCTAAGCAGTCATTATATTATGGGATTTGCGTTATTGACGTTCTATCTGGTTAATTCGATTAATTGAGGCTATAAAGAAGAAATAAAAAAATACTAAATATGAGTTTCTGTGAAATTTAATTTAACGAAAGCTGGCTTATTAAGTTCCCATTACTCGTCTATATAACGTCAATAATAAGATGAAGCATCAGCGAAAAGTACCTACACAATAAAACAACCATTTGTAGCTACGGTCTTAAATCCTGCGGTTTCGGGATCGAATACTGGTAGAGGCACTACTGTGGCACTTATGTAATAAGCACAAGCAATTATTGCCGAGTCATCGTTTTTCTAATTATTTATATTTTATATATGTTAGTTGGTAGATTTTTAAAAATTAGGAAAACTTTAACATGAAAATGTCTTTATCGTCCACTTAATTTGAGATTTAGGTGCCTTATAAATAATACAGAATATTTTATATGTAATATATACCTTGTCAGTCCGCTACCTCGCGCCCCACCTCTCTCAACAGTGCCTACGCTGTGCGAATTGGGAAAAAAATGTCAGACTCTTAGATAAAAATGCCATTTTCTCACTTAATAATAAATCTAAAACCAAAATAAAAATACTGCCGTAAAGCTGATTAAATACACCATAGAATATTTGGATATCTGTAACTCCAAACTTTATCAATCACAGTGGTTTGCGTGTTTGTCTGTCCGCTCTTTTTCCATTGTATCAATAACGTTACCATAGCAACGCGTTAACCGCAAGTTGTTCGTCTACCGGACGCTAGATGGCGCTAACGGGAAATATTTAATAATAGAAAAAAATTAAAGAATTTTGCCCACCCGTTCAAAGCCGGGACGGGCCGCTAGTAATACTTTAAAAAAATAGCCACGCCGAAATTTGAATATGGTAGCAAAAGCTACCGGGATTGATGAGGGGTGTTGGCTATCGGTAAGAATTGCTACCGTGGGCTGAGAAGTGGCTAAAGACCTTTTTATTTGAAATACATATACTTCTTCCATTTCATTTGACGACGTCCATGCCACATGCCACAACAACCGTCCGGAAGTCCAGGTTTCCATCCCTTGACGGGACAGTGTAAAAAATTCTAATCTGGCTTGAGTCTGGATATTGTGGTACCGTGTTTGTTTGTGATGCCCATATTACAAGTGTTTTAGCGACTTAACATAGGCTTCAAACAATGTATGTCATGTTGTGTAATATTAATTTATTACTATTAATAACTATTTTTTTATTTACAGAAATGAAACCAAGAATGAAGAGAAACCAAAGGTTTCATACTCCATCTTCTCCTATATGGAATCTTCCGTGCATGATAAAGACAGCTTCGCCAAAGAACAACACAAATTCAGTGGCTCCAGATCTCTCAACCTACCGAAACCAACCCAAAGCTCCGTCCAACCAAGGAAAAATAGCTCAAGTGACACTGACAGTAAAGTCGACAATCCAACACCATCTACGAGCTCTGTCACAATCACGGCAACCAACAAGAGAATGACTGTTGCCGAATTATTTATGAAAGAATCAGAAAATGATTTGAAAAGCAATGGTGTTAATGAAACTATAGAAAAATTTGACAAAATGGACCTATACAAAGCTATCTTTCTAAGCGATAGCGAAAATGAAGATGATGCACCGAAAACTACGTCAGTCACAAGCGATGTTAACACAGATAATTTCATAGACAAACCCCAAAATGTAGAGAGAAATACATCGCCACCTCGTGGTATTTTCGCGAATATAGATTTCGATGAATTAAATTCGTGGAGACGAAATATAAGTATAGCAAAACCTGCCGAAAAATCTGAGAAAGATGAAAGTAAAAATATTGTAACCACTGAAAACAATGAGAAAATTGATGAAATGGAAATTAATATGGAAACAGATGTCTATGGTCCTAAGATTCCTGAAAATCTACAGCGAAGATTGGAAGGAGAAGCTAATAAAGAAAGTGAATTCAAACCAATTTTTACACGTAAAGGTAGTGAGAAAGAAATTGTTCAGGTAGATTCCTCATCAAGTTCCGACTCCTGGGTTGATGTTAAAGAAGTGAAAGCTAAAAAACAAAAGAAAAAGAAGAAGAAACATAAAGCTAAATATAAAAAGGTTAAACATAAGAAAAAAGACAGATGAGTCGTGTGTATATGTAGTTTCGCATTAATTAAATAGTCGTTTTACTAAATTTTGTTATTTTTATTTTGAATCTGTATGCACTAAACTCTTCGGTGTGTTAAGTGTGTTTTCACTCATAAGTGTTATAACATTATCACATCAAATTATCAGAAGTTCACAATCTTATAGAGCAGTGTGCAGCCGCCCAATCAAGTATTAGGGAAGTAGTAATTCAAGTTTTTCCACGTTTTTCTTAGGTCGCTTTCTTGTCTGTTTGCTTGTCTGTCGTCTTGTCTGTCCGGTTGGAATCTTGTATCTCAATTTTGAGGCACTTCCCGACCACCTAGCGAGTTGAAACTTTCAGGGTAGTTCAGTACCCGATGACAATGCACGTTTAAACAACTTTCAACTTTCTAGGTGCACTGTCAGGTCAACTTTCACTTTTGTATGGGGCTTATCCGATTGTTGCGTAACACATGGTTACTTCGTTGAGTTAATAATTAAAAAGAATAAAATAATAATACTAGATTTAAAAATCCAAAAATCCCACGTTTTTCAGTGACCAAAAAAGAATAAAATAACCCGGCGGGGTGCGCCCCCACGTTTTGAGTGGCCCCTCGCTTAGCCCCGCCGGGTTATTTTATTCTTTTTTAGTCACTGAAAAACGTGGGATTTTTAAATTTTTAAATCTAGTATTTTGTGTAGTTAATATATCTGACTTCTAATGCAATATTTATGTACAATATTTTAAAGCTCTATGGGGTGCTGATACACAGGATTTACATAAAACATAGAATACTTTTTAATTTAGCTGTTTAAATACCTATTGAAGGCCCTGGGCATATATATAAGAATAATGGGGCCCCTATGACAGAACACTTTTTTATAACTAGAATAGACAAAGAAAGTAGATGAGAGAGGTTTCAGTTTTTTTTTGACAGTCAATAGTAGAATAGATAATCTTTAATTTAAATGGGGCGATTCACACATATTTAAAATTATCTAAGCTTGTTGAAATTGGATAACCTAATTGAAGTTCGATTTACTCTAATTAAATAAGTTTTTCAGTAATAAATGTCGGTATTCCTTTAGTGATCTGGCAAGAACTAAGGGATCCCTATACATCACGTGGCCCTGTGCATTTGCCCAGAGTGCCCAGCGGGAAAGTGGGGTCTGATTCTTATCAAGAACATGAAGAGATTGTGTTGCTATTCGGCTAAGACACTTGGAAAAAGTAAATTAGTGGAAGAACACTCACCCGGCACTTACTGAGATGTGAATTCGAGTCCTGCTTTACTTCTGAGACGAGTCAATTTTTTTCTGGTAAAGAATTCTTTACATATGAAAATTAGCAATTAAATAAAATATTTGTATTTGGAAGTTCTTATTTTGCAGCTAACTACAAAATAACCTTTACCAATGTACCGGAGAAACTAGCTGTTTCTCCGGTACATTGGTAAAGAACGCCTATTGGTATTAAGTGCGCTATGTGTATAAGGTTTTCTGTGAGCAATAAATTTTTTTCAGGTAAAAATTTAAAATCGTTATCATCCCTTTTCAACGGTACCGTTAACAAACGGCATTAGTCAGTCTTAGAAACAGTGTTTGACTGGTATCATTCATACGTAAAATACTTATCTATTGATAATTTCACTAATGATTTTTTTTTATGAAAATCATATATATTTTTAAGTAATGTGTGGGTTGAATTGGTTTTAAAAATGATAACTGGAGCGCTTACAACAGTTCGATCTTTAATTTTCATTTTAGTCAACTACCCTATTAAAGTCATGATATAATTTTGTAGGTACTTTATCGTCTTCTAGACTAGATAGGAAATAAGTTCTCATATACTGGTGATGTCATAAAATTATCACTTTACTAATAGATTATATTTTACTATAGCTACGCTAGCACCATATATTGAAGCGGAGCGTAATACCTAAAAAAAAAAAAATTCCAATGGGAATTTTTGCGAATTTCAAAATTTGGGTCCGTCCGTCACCATCTGGTCCTAAACCTGTTGATTCGATTCCACACAATAAATATTAAAATCGGTTAAGAACTCTGGAAGATATGGCGTAACAGACATTGCGCCATTGAAACTGATCCATGGGAGTTTCGCTCGCTCCGCTCCAAAAAGCATATTTTATCAGAATACGCCATCTCGGGCTAGGGTTACCAGTAGACAGCAAAAGGAACATTTTTTTAAGTCGAGTTTTAGTTTTCAGGCTTTATAATAGTTTTCCGGAGTTGTATGAATGGTTACCCTATAACGCGATAAGGCAGTTATTACTAAATATTATGTATGTAATAGAGTAAAGAAAATATTAATTAAAAAGATATATAAACTCTACGGTCATGGATTTTTACAACTTTACCTCCCGCTAGTAACAACGTACTTTCCGAGCTTATATTTTTTATAAAAATAATGAGAATATTTCATTGTTTTCCTTGACCGTCATCATTATCCGTCTATTAATGTCCCCAATTCTGAAAAACAAGCTTTCTTTTCTTTATAAAAAAAAGAAAATATAACCAATCACGTGGGCCCAATGCGGATTGGTCTGCGCTAAAGACTTTACTAATACAATTTAGGCAAACAACAGCTTTACGGACCTTCCGAAACTATAAACCTTGTATAAAACTGACAGAATTCTATATATATATCTTTCTCGATGGCTTATGAGCGTTATCATACATAATAAACTTTTTGTAGACAACCTAGTATCTTTTCGAAATTTATAACCAAAAATTGCATCTTCTAATATAATAAAAATGAATTAATAAAAGGATCTAAGGATAATAATTTTTGGTCACCCATCCTGTTACTAACCTTTAAAAAGGTTGCTTAACATACGTAATCTTTGGTCAAATCCCGGGGACCACTTCACCATCGAATTAGTCGGTAAGAGGGTTCTACATCTCAATATGTTCTCAAGTCTTATATCGATCAGGTAAATTGCTTTAGATGTACGTTCTGTCTTAAGAAGTCTACTAGAAGTGGCAGCGAAAACTTATCTGAGGCCCTAGTGTAACTTTACGTTTCGATACTCGATATCGTGTGTGTAAAATATTACTATGGATTTTGTATAAGCGCCCCTAGCGGTAACCACCCGAAATTACGAATCTTCATAGAAATCTGTAACGCGTTCGGTAACGAGTATCGAATGCGTAAACTTACACTAGGACCTCTCTGCCTTGTTTCGACAAAAAAAAATCTTAAAGGTAAACTGTAGTTACTAAAAGTTCAGTCATATATGCTAGTTTTTTATTTTGAAGATCTCACCAGTTGAGTGGCTAAAATTTTCAAGTCTTATTAAGATATTCCCAAGGCTGCGAGTTCCTATCCCGCCCAACTTAGGGGCCGTCCATTAATCAAGTGATGTTTTTTTTGGCATTTTTTAACCCCCCCCTCCCCCTTGGTGATACATGGTGAGGTTTCAGACTACCCCCCCCCCCCACACTATATCACGTGTATTTTTTAGTACCTAAAAAAAATCTTATTTTTTTTTAATATTATTAAAATACAGGTATAAGTATCATCTAATTTCATTATAGAAAATTAAAGACTACAATAATAACGTTTAGAGGTAGATAGAGAGGTTGCAGGTTTTGGGGTGGGTGGGATCTAACTCCTAGCGGTCCACCCCGGCAACGGCATCACGGACCAACTCGGCCCATGGTGACGGCTGATGATCCCAGCAGCGGTGGTAGGCTCCGTAAGGGGCCGCCTGGCTTGCGACCACCATCCTGCCGAAATCCGTCGCCAAGCAGCTCTGCTGCGTTCCGTTGGAGGCCGGGAGTACCAGTGCCAATGGGAGTTGGTAATAAGTCAGTTGCGCAACTTCAGACCGGTCTTGGTATCTTGGTAATGCTGTACCAGGTAACTCATTCTGAAGGGTAGTGGAATCCGAATCACGGTTTAGCCATTGGCTGACCGCAGTTAGTAGGGGGCCCAACTAGCGCGTGAGCCACGCGTGAAAGGCTGCCCCACCAACTTGCGAAAAATCCCAAAATGCTCCACCATGTCAGTTGGCGACTGGATGGGAGGACCCGGTGGCCATTTCGGGGGCATTCAGGCGTCCCCGCAGTCTCCAGGTGAGTTCCCTTCTGTGGTTAGCTTAGCCTAAGAGTACTTTAATGGTCGACTGATTAGCGTCTCGACTGAAAATCCAACCCCCCAACATTAACCACTACGATCCAGAAGCACAAGAAGAAAGTTAAACAGCGGCTGCACTTCCTCCAATAAAAAGTGCACTTCGCGAACATCAGAGGACTGCACTCAAATCTCAATCCGGTCCATCATCATCTGGAGACCGAGAAGCCGCACCTACTCTTCTTAACGGACACTCAGATAGCAACCCCGTCGGATGAGGCGTACCTCAACTACCCTTGATAACCGCTTGAGCTTAAGTTCAAGATGAGTGCAGGGGTCTGTGTGTTCGTCCGTAATGACATTTGCTGTAGGCGTCTCCGATGCTTTAAAAAGTCCGAGTTTTCCGTTATTTGGCTTCTGGTGGACACAGGGGTAGAGAAGAAGCTCTACATCTGTGTTTGCCTATCGCACAGCGGTGACCGGAGACGACTCGGCTCAAAGATAACCTCACAGAGACGGCAGACTTGGCAACTGTGCGATATCCAGCGATGGAGCTTGTTTTTCTGGGGAACTTCAACGCTCACCATAAAAAGTGGCTGTTCCCATACCAGAAAACTGACCTTGCTGGGAGAGAAGCGTGCCCTAGCGCTAAATCTTACTCGCCGCACACTCAATTGTCTTGACTTACTGCTGACAACTGATCCACACACATTCGGTATCGGTCTTAGCTCCACTAGGGTCGTCCGACCATTGTGGAGTGAAATCCGTATCGATCTGCTCTCCTCCGCATGATAGCCCCAGGGGCATGAGGCGGGTATGGCGTTACGAGTCAGCAAATTGGGACGAGATGCGTATTTTATTTGCATCTTATCCCTGGCGGCAGACTTGCTTCTCTTCGAGCGACCCATCGTGTACCGCTGATGCGATTGCAGATGTAATTCGGCAGGGAATGGAGTATTTTATTCCATTCTCCGACATCGCGCTCGGTTACAATTGTCGGCCTTGGTATAATGCGGCCTATGCTCGTGCTGAGGCCCGAAAACAGTCTGCTTACCACGCTTGGGTGCATATCCGCGATCGCAAGATCCGCGCACGGAGAATCCAATCGAAGAAGAGAGCCTATGATTCGGCCGCCAAGTCATGCGTCATTCTTAAAGCAAGATTCGACCACATCAGCCGAATAGGGACAAAACTGTCATCCTACCCGAATGGAAGTAAACATTTCTGGTCCCTTTCAAAGTCAGTCGAAGTGAATTTCTGCCGTCCTATGTTATTCAAATTCAAATTATTTATTTGCTGAAACCTGTTACCACCTTTGCTGAAACCTGACGGGTCACTGGCTCATTCTGCAACTGAAAAAGCAAGTTTATTTGCCTCTCTGTTTGCAAGCAGTTCCCGTCTAGACACCGGTTCTCAACAACCACCAAACATACCTCGGTGTGATTCTTCAATATCGGAGATCACAATTCACAATAAACAGGTCCGTAGAGTCTTACTTGGTCTGGACGTGAGTAAGGTCAGTGGTCCTGATGGTATACAAGCAAGAGTACTGAGGTATTGTGCACCCGAGTTGTCTCCTGTGCTAACACGCTTGTATCGCCTCTCTCTCAAAATAAGAACCATACCAAAAACCTGGAAGCTTGCCAATGTGCAGCCAGTAGCCAGTACCCAAAAAGGGTAGTCGTACCAACCTATGCAATTACCGACCGATCGCCATCACTTCCATACTATGTAAAGTAATGGAAAAAGTGCTGAACAGTAAGTTGCTCTCGTACCTAGAAAACAATGATCTTCTCAGTGACGGTCAATATGGGTTTCGCCGTGGACGTTCAACTGGGGATCTTCTAGTTTATGTGACGCACTGCTGGGGCGAGGCCCTCGAGATGCACGACGAAGCACTTGCCGAGTTACTTGACATCTCGAAGGCTTTTGACAGGGTTTGACACGCTAGTCTGCTGCGCAAACTTCCTGCGTATGGTATCCCCGCTGACTTTTGTAATTGGATAGCTGATCAGAACGGTGACAGAACGGTCGATCAGAGTAGTTATCGATGGCTGCTCCTCTGACTAAGTGGCTATTGATGCCGGAATTCCTCAGTGGTCTGTTCTCTCTGCGACACTTCTCCTGCTGCACATCAATGACCTGTTGATACCTGGAATTGTTGGGTATGCAGACGACAGTACTGTCGTAGAGAGATACCTGTCTAATTCAAAAGCCAGCGGTGACGACGTGATATTGATAAGAGAGGCCATGGTTGAGCGAACGAATCAGAGGTTGAGCCACGTTTCCCAGTGGGGTGACAGTAACCTCGTCCATTCAACGCCTCCAAAACGCAAGCGTGTATTTTCACTGCAAAAAGGAGTTCCTTCAACCTCACTCCTACTTTCCGAGGTACATCTGTACCTGATACCGACAGGCGCCAACATCGAACTACAGAAGTAGTAAGCCGCTTTCGTTTTTTACGCGTTTGGCGAAAAAATAAATACACGTCACGTCGCTTTTCGGTTCAGTATCGCGCGTTTGCTGAAAAAATAAATACACGTGATATATTACTACACCCCCCCTCCTCCCTTGTGATATTTCGTGATTTTTTTGTGGACCCCTCCCCCCCCTTTCGAGCCTCACGTGATTAATGGACAGCCCCTTAATATGATTCTTAAACTACAATACGACATACGACTTGGGATCCAGATGGGTGTGCCTGTGATTTCTTTTTTCATTGAATGATTTAGGTCGCAGTTACGCAAAAACATCGCTAAGCCACAAAATCATTTTGTGGATATGAGCTAAAAACGCGCAGAATATTTAAAACGGATGTTTTTGCTAGAACTATTCTAAAAACTACAAGTAATAGAATTATGAATCCTAGACAGGCCAAAAGAAATTTCTTTCGTGGCTGAAAATCAGCGATTTGTTCCGTGGCTCCTGAGCAAACATACCGTAAAGGTCGCAGACCTTTGCGCTGCTGCAGCACACGTACATATTTCAGTCTGTTAGGTTGTAATATTTGTAAATTCTGATATTTATTAACAATGTATGTGTGTCTGTAGTATCAAATAAATATATTATCTATTTATCTACGCTGGCAATTAAAACTCAAAAGGAACCCCTGATTCTTAGCGTAACTTTTAGCTAGCAAACGGCAGAGTATTGTAATTTGCTTGAAGCTAGGAAGCTTTGTTTTTATCGTCTGTTTAATGATGGCATTTCCTCAGTATTTTTTTACCTTACCTACCACTCTTTTAGATTCATAAGTAATTATTAATTCCGTGTTAAGGTAACTATTGAATCGGTGGTTTAGATAAGACGTAGGTAATCTTTTGATAAACATCATAACAACAATAAAATTTAACTGCGTCACCCTACGTCCACAAAACAACAAAATTCCGCGGAATTCAATATAATAAAATTTTGTTCGAAAATACAATTGCGTAAAAGTACGATATTGTAAATAAACATTCTTACACAATATGCGTTGTGTGGGCGAATCTTGATTCAAGGTTGTTGCGATGGCGGGAAACGTACCTAGTGAAAACTAGTTCGCCGAGCAATCGCCATGGAAATACTTACAATGTATTACGTACAGTACATCAATAAATATTAATGTAGTAGATCTATATAGAGTGCTAAATAGATCCCAGTCCCAGTCCAGCAGTCTGCCGAGAAACTGTGAATCAATCAGGGCCACCTATTATGATTATTTTCTATCAAAACAGTCACAATATAATAACATCGTTCATTGCGTATTTGTTCACATAGCATTGCAATAACGACCACGAAAAAGGATCGATGGACGTAAAATTTAAATCAAGTGCTAAAGTATTGCACTTTTACTACCAACTTACCAATATCGAAAGATAGAAAGATCAGGCGTAACATAGTCCAAAATGTATGAACGAGATAGAAGACTAGTAGCCCCAAAGAAAGAGATCACTAATTGGTATTTAGTGTAATGTGTGAGAGAGAAGCCTATAAAACAGTGCTTGCAACTTAGAATTTTTGTTATACGGTTGGTACGCATGCGTAAATGCTGTTGCCAGGGCCGGTTTAAGTACTTGATTATTAAAAATCTATTTTTATATTCCTTTGAGTACTTTTAATTTAATGTTGATGTGATCGAAAAAAATACCAAGGGTTTTGTATTCAAAATTATTGACTTATTCTAAAGAGAGGCACTTAAACCTAATCTCAATTTAAATTTGTGGTAGATCCCGATTATTCGTCTCAATGCACGGAGGGACACGCTCCATACAAGGGCGGTCATAAATAGTTAAAGTCCTGTTACTATCAATACATTGTATTATTTTAGTGACTTATAGTTGTAAAAGTGTTTTAGGAACATTAAAATGAAAGAAGTACATGTATTTACGGAATAAAAAACGTTTACTTCAGTAAAAAACAAATATAAACAATAACATTAAAAATTGGAATGTAAAACATATATTTTAAATAAAATAAGAGTCAAAACATTGATAACATTATTTAATTATAATAAAATAATAGAAATAAATAAATTAAAATTAATTAAATACAAAAAAAAACAAAACAACTAACAAAATACAAATAAATTATTCTTATTCTAAAAATATTATACATGTAACAATTCTATTACACTTTGTGACAGAGTATTTTTCTTTTTAGGGGGAAGTTTCCGAAGACTTGTAATATAAGGATCTGAATGTAATAATAGTCGTTGTATTAAATCTTGATTGGTAACTTCACGTGACATTTTTCGAGTGTGACTTCGTCTATAAATTTTGATATACTTATTTGTCGCTTCGGCAGCTTCTTCGGAAAGTTCTCCTATAGATAACAATGCATAACTTATAATATCTGATCCATGTACGAGCACCTTGTGGACAGAAGCAGGAAGACTATACCACGGATATTCCTCGACCAGGCTGTATGCTGTTTGTAATGCATAGTCTTTAAACTTGCATTCATTAATTTTATGTCCAGAAGATAACGTTTGTAATATTACACAATAACGATCTATGAGATCCTTATTCAAACCTGTAATTTCAGCAGATACAGCTGATTCCAAAAAAAACTTCCTGGCCGTGTTTCCGTCGTTAGACGTCCCGCTTCCACCACTACGCGGCTTGTCAACTATTAAACCTAATCGTTCCCTAAACTGGGACTGTACATATTGTTTTTTATTTGATAACAATTGTTTATCACTATCTAGCCTAACTTGCCATTTTTTTATGTTTAATCTATATGAAAGATGAATAAAATATTCGAAGAAACGTATCCAAGAATGTAGTGGTGATAATCCAAATTGGTATCTACTCTCTATTACAGGTTTTTGTAAACATTCGTCTATTTTATTCATCTCTTTAGGGGTAGCATTACATATATAACATCTACTTGTAGATGTTTCACTTAAAGCACTACAAATTTTACCATCTACCATTGAAAGCTGCAACTTATGAGAAACGACCAATTCACGATTGTCGATCTGAATAAAAGTAGGTTGCAAACTTTCAATTTTATCCTTAAAATTTCCAAGCTTCCTCTTGCAAAGACACTGCTGTGCTTTCTTTCAAAAATTGAAATCGAATAGGACGGCAGTACCTAGTGGAAGAGGGTCGAGGATTTTTCCATAAAATTTTACAATTATCTTCAGCTAATTTTACAATTATCTTCAGCTAATTTTACAATAATTTGAAGGGGTACATAAGATGTTACAAACAAACTACTATCTTCTAAAGTTGAATCTGAAAAAAATTGTTTGTATTCACTATGTCCAGTGCTGCCATCGAATCCCCATTTCCCAAGTAAAGAGATATTAGACAAACAATCATCAGGAATCTGATCTAAGACCTCTTTTTGAGATTCAAGGATTCGAGAAGCTGTGTGATCAAAAAGACTTTGTAATTCAACTTCAGCTGAAGACTCGGAAACAGTTATATTAGAAGGGTAACATCTCTGTTTCGCTTTAGTAATTTGTTGGTAACATGGTAATACATTAGGAGAAATCTTACTATTAACAAAGTTTTTAATTAATAAATACTGATGTTTTGTCAACTGAGCATCAGTCACAAGTGACAAGACATCATCAGTGCTAACTCTAGATATACACAAATCGAATAAACAGTCTGAAACATCAAGCAATGCACTCACAGTAGAATCATCAGACTTTGACAAATCAGCTACTCTCCGACGTTTAGTCCTTTTACTACATTGCGTAAAAGGTTTTCGAGGACGACCACGTGAATGACACGGCGACGTTTCAGACGGAGTACATTGCTTATTGTTTTTCACAAGTTGAATTTTTTCAATAACATTAAACCAATCGGAATTCTTATATAAAAGCTTGGTTTTATCCCTATTACATTTTTTCCAGAATCGAGCAATAGCTTTACATAAATTATTAACAATTTTCTCTAAATAATTAATATCAATGTTCTCAGCATCGTTCAGAGTAGTCAACAAACTTTGTAGGACTTGACGACACTTTTCCGAGTCATTATCGGTATTGACAGTTAGCCATATTTCAAGAATATGCATTCTTGAAAACGAGCATACATATAAATTACCTAAAACAAAAAAAAAACGGTTAAAATTCAGTCACAAAACCTACACAAAGCACTAAGACTAAATAAACTAATTTCGTAGCAAATGCTACGAGATAATCTGGCAACCGTAGCACCCTTGTCATCGCCAAAAGGGCAGATAAGGGCAGCCAAGTTTTAATTTTCCTAAGATAAGAAAGTCTAAAGATTATGGTGCAATATACCTCCATAGTCGGAGCGAGTGGGAACATATTTAAAAGTTTATTCAAACTTTGAATATTAAAATATAATACTCCAAGAAAAGTCGCCTCGTAGCAATGACATACTAAAGAAAATATATACTAAGATACAATTAAAATAAAAATATTAATTATTACATTCCCTGTTCTTGGATATCCATTTCAGAAAAAACACACACAGCACTCACAGGTCCCGCAATGACAACAAATGACGTCACGCTTTTTAATGACTCACTGATAACAGTATTAACGATTGGCGATGCGCTGTCTTTGAATGCACAATAGATAATGAAGGCGCACTCTAATTACTGACCTATTTATAGTTTCAGAAGGTACCGCAACTATCCAATGTAACGACAAGGAATAAAATGTAAAACTAGAAAGCAGGTTTTTAAGATTTATGACCTATGGATGTCCCACAGTGCAATGTCTTTATGCAATACACCTGCTGGCCCGCACATATAGACAATATGGCTTTATAACTTTTGCCGATTTAATTATACGTTCTTTTTATAGACATAAAAAGAAAAGAAAATTACTTTTATGTTTGGTTAAAAAATAATTTGTTTATACACACAGATTATTGGTTCTAAACAAAAACAAAGTATTTTTTCTATTATAATTCTTTTAAAATAAATCTTCTAAAATACAAAGCAGCTAGATAAAAACCTATCGATATAATAATAATAATAACCTTTGTTGATTGTTTTACTCAGCGGTTGTTCTATACTATAATTAAAACTAGCTTGAACAAAATTTCTACATAACACATTTTTAATATTCAAAAATTACTAACAATTAGTTAATAGTCGTAAAACCTCCTTAATATGACTCTGGCAAAATACAATCAGCTGTTTGTAATGACAGCTCTGACAAATACAAAATGGTTGAAAACTAAAGTTAGCAAACAAAGAAAGGCATCGCAATAAAGCGTTTTAACACGAAAAACCATTATTTTTTAAGTAAAAGTTAGTTAGTTTAGTGTGTATTAAGTGTGTAGTGCACGATGTTGGATTTGGAAATCGTCCCTGAGCGTTCCCTGGGCTGTGATGCCTGGGAGTTCGTATTGGGTATGTCCAGTTGTGTTTATTTCGAATGTCAAAGATTTTGCGTTGTATTTCTATAGCTCGAAGCTTACGCAATTTTGTTTTTGTTGCATACAACGACTTGCGTATGTATCTAGGATGCTCATCAGGGCGCTATTAACCATCTCTGTGTAGTCTACATTGATTTTTTTTTCACCCAAAGAGACACTGTCCAGCCTTTGTGTTAAGTTTTTGTTTATTTTTTTTTTATTGTCAATCTTGACCGTGAATAGTTTGGGTTGCGTTGTTTTCTCATCATTTATGTCAAGCTATGTTGATGGTAACGATTTTAGTAATTGATATGATGTTTGCTTTGATTTATTTATATTTTAAGAAAATATAGCAAAATTTTAATGACCTTACTACTACGTAAAAAAACTTAGTAGGTAGTTAGCGTCATAAACAAACCTTGAAACAAACAACTAAATACTAAGTAATATTGTGGTTGGATATATATTTTTTTATAGCTATTTACTTTTTTATATCCATATTTTAAAATTTATTAAGTCTTAGCAAACACAATATAAATTAAAAAAAATATTCTTGCAATAAATTTGAGTGCCCTTATATTTTCATCATCATGATTATGAGGAGATTAACTATGAGGTTGTCAATTTTTTCCAACACATTATTATGCTGTTATGTCTCTAATAGTGTAAGGCAGTAGTACTTAAATCTAAAATCTAGTTATTTTAAATTTATTGATATTGTAAAATCCATTTGTAAATTTTTTTTCATTGTAATAGAGAATACTAGAAATTATCAATTTGTCTCACAAGTTATTCTCACAAGGTCTCGAAGCTGCAAATGTTAGATGTCTGGTCCAATGTTCTTTCAAATTGAGCTACCGAGCCTTGTGAGCGAAAATTTCTAGTACTTTTTATGCTTTAGGCCAGCTTTGCTTCGTCAATGAAAGGAATGTCCTAGCATTTGAAAGAAACATTGTTACAAATGTTTTGTCAATCAATTAAGATGAAACAGCCATTTCCTATTAAAATATATTTTACATATGGCTTTATTTTGGTTTCAAGGAAGCAACGTTTTGATACTAACATTTTAGTTTTATAATTTTTCTTTTACACAAAATTTTGTAAGAGAGGATCATCTACTGACTAAACAAATTTATTTTTTAATTTGACTAAACCTTTTAGTTAGAATACAAAACTTAAAGTAAATAAACCTTTAATGCAGACTTATAACAACATAAAAAATAATCAATAGTAATATTTAACATTTTTATAGTATGCCCATTGACAAAAGCCTCTATTTTTTATGCAACAATATCCTTTCCATATCCTCTCAGCCTAAAATCAGTTTATAACTTGTGTCTTTCCCATATTTGAATGCCATGAAAATCTACTAGATTTCTGTGGCATTGTTTTATCTATAACCTTTGCCCTGACTAAAACCAGAAGATTGAAAACTGACAGTGTAGAATTGTCAGATGAAGTAGAAATAGAAAATATTAAAAGTCAAATCAAGTAGTACACCAATGAAATGTTATTCAAACTTGTAATAGAAGTTACAATGTACAATCGTCTCAATACTGTTGGATAAAGAATATCAGGCAGAGATTACACTTAAGCTTTGTTAACTTGATGTAATCTAAGATAATCAATAGTATACTTTCATACAGATATTTTCCTATAGAACACTACGAAGCATAGTTAGCTGTTGGTATTTGCTGCATTTGCAGCATTTCTACCCTACATTTACCCACAAATCCTGACTGGGCTCATATGGTGGGTTATGGCTATGAAAATGACATGTAAAATACATGTATCTTTCGAATCTCCATATTTTCTTCATTAAAAAACTGTTATATTTTTAGCATTTATTTCTATTCAATTAATATTTGTATTGCTATGTGACGGGTGCTTCGTAGAAGAGATATCTAAAAAATGGCTACTTTATAGGATAACGAAAAGATCAGAAAAGTGTGGTTTTTAATGAATTAATAAATTAAATAATTTAATAGAAAAAAAATTTATTAACGTAAATCGAATTTTATTTGGAAGGCCACACACCAAAGATTTTAACCAATAGCCACTCTATTGAATAAATTCATATTATATTTTGAATTTCAGTCAACTGATTAAATTAATATTAGTGAACTGTAATCTGTAAAGTGTTCATTCGAATCATACAAATCTATATTTCATAAAAACAATGAAATTTACGACGACGTCAATTAAAGCGGCATTGAAAGGTAATTTTTTTTTTAATTATTTGCCTACTCTTTTTATGACAACCGAGACCATGATTTGATTCCTAAAAATACATTACAATAAGTCATTATTTCAATTAATATGATTTTTTTTTAAATAAGATTGTTAAGTGTAATAGAATAGATATTATAATTACAACACTAATGATGTTACACATCACTAATATAAGACGCCAACGCCATGCTGGTTTGTACATGTATCAAGTTGATCATTAATACAGTTCAGTTATAAATAAGACTTGTTTCATTTAATAAACAACATAATATTATATGGCGCAGTCGGTAGTAGGATCAATATAATTAAAAACCAGTTATTATTAGTGAAAATGGAAAATTTACGACAGCCACCGCCATTGTTGCTGGCATCAGGAAACCTACAAGAGAATTTTAAAAAATTCAAACAAAAGTTCTTGTTTTATTATACGGCGTCAGGATGTAACAAAAAAGAAATGAGTGAAGAAGAAAAAATTGCTTTGCTAATGCACGTAATGGGCGAGGAAGCCATAGAACTTTTTAATACATTCCAAATGGACAGCAACAACCTTACAACAATGGAAAGTGTTTTGGAGAAATTTGAAAATTATTGTACTCCGTTGAAAAATGAAACAATGGCAAGACACTTGTTTTTTCAACGTGAACAAAAAGAAACAGAGACTTTCGACGAATTTCTCACAGCTTTAAAAACTTTAGCAAATGAGTGTGGATTTGAAAATCTAAGAGACAGTCTCCTTAGAGATCAGATTATTAGAGGCATTGAAAATGTACAATTGAAAGAAAGGTTACTTAAAGAAATAGAGCTGGATCTTGGAAAATGTGTGAAAATGTGCAAAGCTACTGAGATGGCTTCGAGAAACTTAAAGAGTCTAACGGAAAATAATAACATCAATAGAGTACAACAGGAATTAAGACAGAAAGTTGACAACTTCAAAGGATTGAGTAGTCATCATATGGAAGTTTCTAAATATAAGAAGAAAAAATGTACAAGATGCGGCTATGAGCATGGATTTAAGTGTCCAGCATTTGGACAGAGGTGTACAAAGTGTAAAAGGTTGGGACACTATGCTAAGATGTGTCAGTCAGTGCAAGTAATTAAGCATAAAGAAGACATCGAAACAGAGTATGTATTAAGAACAATAACTATAAATAAAATTAATGATAAGTCTCAATATGAAAGTTTAGAAATAAATAATAGATTAATTGATTTTAGAATTGATACAGGAAGTGACTGTAATGTGTTACCATTGAATATTGTTAATAAATTAAATTTAACTAACAATATTTTTAGATCAAACTGTAATTTGTTAAACTATGATGGTACTCCATTAAATTGTAAAGGGAAATTAACTGTTGAGTGTAAATTAATAAACAACAAAATGGTGCAAATAGAGTTTCAAGTAATAGATACAAAAGGTATATGTCCAGTACTAGGCGATAAAACAGTAAAAACATTGGGTTTAATAGAGAGGAAATATTTAAACAAGATTACATTTAAAAAACAAAATTATGAACATTTAATAAATACTTATAAAGATAGCATATTTAATGATAACAAATTAGGATTGTTAAAAGGATGTGAGTATAAAATTAAATTGAAAGAAGGTAGTACAGGAAAAATAGCACCCCCAAGGAGTGTACCTTTAAAATTACATGAACCCCTAAAACTAGAACTAGAAAATATGGAAAGAGATGGTATTATACAAAAAATTACTGAGCCCACTGATTTTGTAAGCAATATTGTTATAGTTAGAAAACCTAATGGTAGCTTAAGGGTATGTTTAGATCCAAGTAATTTAAATCAGTGCATTAAACGGGAACATTTTAAATTACCAACTTTTGAAGAAGTAGCTGCAAAAATGTCTGATTTAAAAATTTTTTACAAAATTAGATGCTTCTACTGCTTTTTACCACATTAAGTTATCAGGTGATAGTGCTAAACTATGTACCTTTTCCACACCTTTTGGAAGATATTGTTTTAAAAGGTTACCGTATGGTTTGTCCTCAGCGCCTGAAATTTTTCATAGGCAATATAGCGAAATATTTAAAAACATTAAAGGTTGTGAAGTTTTTGTTGACGATATAGTTTTGCATAGCAGTAACCAGCCTGATCATGATAAAATATTAAAGAACGTGTTAGAGACCGCCAAAGAAAATGGCATACAGTTTAATTTAAGTAAATGTCAGTTTGGAGTTGATGAGATAACATACTTAGGACATGTTTTGAGTAGAGAGGGTATAAAACCTGATCAAAAAAAAGTTGAATCTATATTAAATTTGGAAAAACCAAAAAATATTAAAGAAGTACAAAGATTACTAGGGATGTTAACATATATAGCCAAATTCATACCAGCACTGTCACAAGTCTGTAACCCTTTGAGAGAGTTAGTTAAAAAAGGTAAAGAATGGAAGTGGTCTCAAATTCATGATCAGTCATTTAGTGAGTTAAAGAAAATATTAATGTCTAAACCGGTCTTGCAGTATTATAACCCTAACAAAAAATGTAAAATTTCAGTTGATTCATCTAAAGATGCTCTAGGAGCAGTATTATTGCAAAATAATCTACCAGTAGCTTATGCCTCAAAAGCATTAACCAACACACAGAAAGCATATGCGCAGATAGAAAAGGAAATGTTGGCAATAGTATTCGGTTGTGTACGCTTTCATCAATTTATATATGGAATGACTGTCGAAGTAGAGAGTGACCATAAGCCATTAGAAATAATTTTTAAAAAACCCTTAAGTGAAATACCCTTACGTTTACAAAGAATGAGATTGCAATTGCAAAAATATGATATTCAAGTCAAATACATGCCTGGTAAATCTTTGTTGTTAGCAGATTCTTTATCAAGAGATGTGAAAAATAAAGTAGAAGATAATTGTAATTTAGAAGATATGTATGAAGCTCAGGTATGTTTAGTAGAATGTAATTCCTTGATTTCAGATCAGAGATATAATAATTTTAAAGCAGAGGCGGATAAAGATGAGGAAATAAAGCAGCTATAGAAGTATATTAATGAAGGTTGGCCAGAAAAAAAATGTAACTTACCAGATAATTTTAAAAAATACTATACCTTTAGAGAAAATTTATATTTGTATAATGATTTAATATTTAAAAATAACTGTGTTGTAGTGCCTAAAAATATGAGACAGGAAATGTTAAATAAAATTCATTATAACCATGTAGGAGTTGAAAAATGTAAAAATAGAGCACGACAATGTCTATACTGGCCTAATATGTCAAAAGATATTGAGAACATAGTTCAGTCTTGTAGTACATGTGATAGATTTAGGAAAAACAATTGTAAGGAACCTATGACAATAAGACAAATGCCAGATAAGCCTTGGTCCATGTTGGGCACGGATGTATTTCACTATGGTGACAAAAATTATTTAATTGTTGTAGATTATTTCAGCAAATATTTAGAAGTTTTGCAATTAAATAATTTTACACCGGAGGCAACAATTGAAGCTCTAAAATCTGTATTTAGTAGACATGGTATACCTAACATACTGTATTCTGACAATGCTACAAATTATTCCAGCTATAAATTTAAAGATTTTTGTAAAAACTGGAATTTCATACATATGACAAGTAGTCCTTTGCATGCACAGTCTAATGGTCTTGCAGAAAGGTATATTCAAACTGTAAAAAATATATTCAAAAAAGCCGACTTTGAAGGTAAAGATAAATATTTGGCATTATTAGAATACAGAATTACACCAATTTCTAATTTAGATTACAAAACTCCTTCGGAATTGCTGATGGGTAGAAAAATCCAAGGATTGTTACCTTTGTTGTGTAAGAATGAGGAAAATGCGTTTATTCAAAGTAAATTATATGAAAATAGTAAGAAACAAAAACACTACTATGATAAAAATGTTAAAAAGTTAAGTGATTTACAGGAGGGTAAAAAAGTTATAATTACAGGAGAGAAAAAGCCATTACTATATGCTGAAGTATTAGAGAAGTGTGAAAGACCTAAATCATACAAATTATTAACTGAAAATGGAACTGTAATAGACAGAAATAGGAAATATTTAATTGAAAGTAAAAATGATAAGAAAATAATTGTTCAAAAAGAAAAAGAGGTAGAGTTTGATGAGAATGTTGGAATGTTTAATACTGAAATGATAGAAAACAATATTTGTAGTAATTCTAATAAAATAAATGATAACATTATTTGTAATAAATCTAATTTAAATAATCCAACTGGTACAAAACAGGCAATATTAGAGGATAATAAATGTTATAGTAAGTCAGGTAGAGAGATCAGGAAACCAATTTATCTTAAAGACTATGTTTAATTTTATTTAAAAGAAAGGAGATGTAATAGAATAGATATTATAATTACAACACTAATGATGTTACACATCACTAATATAAGACGCCAACGCCATGCTGGTTTGTACATGTATCAAGTTGATCATTAATACAGTTCAGTTATAAATAAGACTTGTTTCATTTAATAAACAACATAATATTATATTAAGAATGAATAATACACTGTTTTAATAAAGTATTTATAAAGTATCATTATATTTTTTTAACGAACCAAACTTATAATTGTAATACACCTGATTTTTTTACAATGGCTAATTATGGCCAAGATTACAATTGAAATCTGAATATTTTTTAAGCTGTTTATTTTATTTTAAAAATGTTTAAATAAAAATATAAGAGGAGTGTGAGGTTGCATTTTTCAAATAATGTCGATAGTAAATACCTTAGAAATACTGAGTATTTTCAAGTATGCAAAAGTTACTTTTGCGTTAGTACTTTTTTCATTGCATTAAGGTCTATAATAGAAGTATTAACCCTCAACAAGTGATATACTGATAACGCATCTGCTAGCGTAGATACACATGGTACAAATCTGCGTCTTGTTGCCTTGCGCGTGAAATGTTGCCCTGCACACTGGACCGTAGTACTTTTGTAAACACCTCGCCACATTGTAGTTTCGGAATGCAATCTCGTAATACAATTTAAATCCTGATATTTTTGGAACTGGACATTCTGTATCCCGCGGGATCCAGATATTTGCTTTTAATGAATTTAATCCAAAATGCCCCATGGGTTATCAGGCGTAGATTTCTTACCAATAATTTTTGAAGTTCCTCACAAAGTGCACTTAAGACTACACCACTCTGAACTCACATCGTACCATAGGCTTGAGTGTAAGTTCTAAATTTGCAAGCTATACTACGAGGGCGGGTCAAAAAGTTCGCGGAATGGAGGGTAAAAAGTAAGAAATAAAACACAAAATTATTTTTCCTTCTCAATGTATTCCCCCTTAACTCTAATACATTTATTAGACCTGCCAATTAATTTATTAATACCTTCGAAAAAAAATGATTTCTCTTTGTCGCCAAAATAGGCCGAAATTGCGCTCTTCACTTGAGGCTAAATCTGGGCTATAGGGAGGATGTTCCAAGATTTCGAAGCCCACTCTTTGAACAGCAGCCATGACTGCGCCAAACTCAATTGTCTCCATGTTGCAAATTTTCTTCCGGATTGACTTGTTGATTAATGTGTAGCTCAGGTAATTATGACCTATTTTTTTTTAAACTTAGTATTTATAATCTTAATGAGTGTCACAACTAGTGCAGGTAGTAAAAAGTCACCTTTCCCCATTCCATGCCCCTCATTCCGCGAACTTTTTGACCCGGCCTCGTATGTCTTGAGGTAATATTGGTATGATAGACTTTAAACTATGAAAATAAGGTTTAAAATTAAAATCTTAACTTACGGGGGTCTACCGTATAACTTGATTGTCTTCGCCATTGCTATAATATGACGTCATAGACCCCCAGTTAAGATTCGGAATCTCACTACAAGCACTCGAAGTACTAAAAGAAAACGACAACATTATTTTTTTAATATAACTAGATCATACCCGAATTTTGAAATTCACAAAAAATAAAAAAGTTATGACCAAAAACATTGTCTCTATGGCATTCAACATTGAAACAAAAAGCGCGCGCTTTTTGAAAGTTTTCATTATCATGGAATTTTAAATTTTACTAAACATTAATGGTAACAAACACACAAAGTATTGTCATAATATAATTACGATAAAAATAAGCATTAGTCAAATGAACTTAAAGTCATCCTTTTAAATTATTCTACTTTTTATAATCTACTGACCAGTAGAACGGGAGCAGCTTGTTAGCTCGTTATACATCGTTATCAATATATATGTATGTATAAATATTCTATTATCACAAAAATAGCAGAGTTATGCTTTCATTTATTTATTTGGAAGCATAACATAAACCGATCATCATGAAACTTCGTACATATATTCTTGGAGGTATTGGAAGTAACATAGGATACTTTTATTGAAAAAAAAAATATAAAAAAATAAATGCGGGCGAAGCCGCGGTTAAAAGCTAGTCATTCATAAATACTCGAAATTAAATACTACAAGGTTTTCATCATTAGACAAGTAACAAGAAAGAATGTTATCTGTGCGCTTCAAAAATATCATTCACACTATAGAACTCTAATAATATATTAAGTACAGTAAATAACACATCAACATAAACAAAACAGTAAAAATTTTCCATTCGATTTCTAACTTTAAAGTCCACCACTTAGAGTCGACATGCTCTTGTCCGCAACACAATGCACAATGTAAATGTTGATAACCTTTAATGTCCTATTAAAACCATTGTTCCATATGTTATTATGTATGTTAAAACTGCTTTGTCCGCGCTATCGTCATTGTTCAGGCGTCGGCTCTAGTAATAATTAGTGCTGATAATGAGTACCTAACCTAGCTTTATTCTAATAACACAAGCCAACAAAATTTGACAAAGTTTCTTACCCAGACACCTGAGTATATTTTCCCGAAGGATTTTAGTGTGCTGAATCCAAATCCGGTTGCAGAATAGCTCTATCACGTCACTGAAACTGATCTAAACTAAACTGATGACAGTATAGGTAGCATGAAGCAAAATTGAGAAAAATGAACTTCAAATTACGATATCTCAGAAAAAAAAAGAAGAATTTGTAAACTAACTCAACGCCATATGAAAGTTCAAGACTTGTACTTTCAGATGACCCCTGTAGTTTTTTAGGTATACTAAAAACTGAAGGATCACATAACCTCAAAAATTGGCGAAAATAGCGTTTTTTGCACTTTTAGGTTAGAATATCTCCAAAAACCTGACGTGATAGAGCAATTCTGCTACCGGATTTGGGTTCAGCACACCAAAAGCCTTCGGAAAAGTATTATAATAAGTAGTCTCTGGGTAAAATTTTTGTTGACCAGTGTAATTTTAGTTTCGGAAGATAAAATAATATAAAATATAATAAAATATGTAAACGTCAAAACAACTATAACCACCTTAAGATCATATCAGTTAGGCCGATCGTTCACAAGGCAATTAAAAAGTATTTACTTTAGAATCAACAGAAACAATATATTTATTTTTAGACAATTGAGGATAACACATTATCATCACAAATATTTTTTATTATACAGAAATAACAGAGCATATATTTGTATTTATCTATTTAATGTATTTAATTTAATATTCGCACTGTATTATAACACTTTATAGATTTAGTTTTATAATGTCTACTTATATTGCTTAACCCTGGTAGAGTACATGTCTACACTAATATTATAAAGAGGAAAGATTTGTATGTTTGTATTGAATTAACTCAAAAACTACTAAGCCGATTTAAAAAAATATTTCACGATTGGAAAGCTACATTCACGCTGAGTAACATAGGCTATATTTAATGCTAGAAAAAAAAATTAAACAATTTTGTCCACCCGTGCGAAGCCGGGACGGGCCGCTAGTAAGTTAATACAAGTTTTACTGTTTGTTATAACTTAATTTTCATGTAAATAAAGAAATAATCGACCCGGCTCACAAGTAGTTCGCAGACGGGACCCGTTAACCTTTGGATGTCTGGTCCATTGCTCTCCTAATCGTGTTACGAGAGGTCAAAAAGTTCGCGGAGTGTAGGGGTTACGGGGGTTGAGGTCACTCACCCAAGTAGTAGCTAATTGAGTGATTATTATTACTATATATACCAAATTTTAGCGTAATCGGGTCATGAGCGCCGTACTGGTTCGGAGACTCCATCGTAGGAGATACCGTCTATCTAGTAAATCACTATAGTAGCTCGCTACTCTCGGCTTGTCTATTATCTACGCTACGCTAAGGTATACGCTTAGGAGTTTTCAATAAAACAGGCGAATTACTCATTTAAATTCAAACTGATAAAAAGTTTCTAAAAGTTTTTTAAGAAAACATCCTGTAAAAAAAGCCATTTACATATAAATACAAGATAAAATCAAGCACTCGCACCTGCGAATAACTCGTGAGCCGAATTGATTTTCCAGTATTTTTCTAGAAAATTTTATCATGAAAGTTATCGGTCAAAGTTAACCTTAAGCGGAGAAATAAATTAATATAAGGAAAATAAATAACACAAAGATTAGAGTAAAGGAGTGGCCTTTGTATACAGCTACAAGGAGACAGAACAAACACTGGCAACCTTTGCGGGTTGGTAATGTTTGTTTTTGGTATTTGTACTCCTAGATATACATACACACACACTCTCATGGATAAACATTTAACCGCTCGTAAATTGACACACACATACACGCTTAATTTTATAACAATAATCATCTTTTTTTATTCGTATTTTATTTTTTATTCCATAAGCTAACTTTTATTCAATTAAATTATTTTAATAGAAAATCGACTCAAAAGTTATTCTCAGGCGGGAACCGAACCCGCAACCTTTGGATGCCCGATCCAATTGAGCTACCGAGCCTTGTAAACACATTTCGAAATTTTCTAGTCCCTTTCTACTTTTTACGCTATAGGCCAGCGTTGTCTCTTCAGAGAGAAGAACATCGTCTCGTATTCGAAAGAAACATTTTAATTGCTATAATATAACATAACTTGTAATTCGATATTTTTCTATTAAAATAATTTATCATATAATATAGCATTTAAAAATTCAAATAGATATCATATAACAAAACATTCGTCAGATATCAAACATCTATAACTTTAATTCCAAATTCTCAGTTGTGCTACTTGTTTTAATATGTGCGAGGAGACCACTGACTTCCAAAACACAGGTCAAACCTAGCTTAAACGTAACTCAAACGTACTTAAATGTAAGAATCCATTATCTTTTTCTTTACCCATATATATATATATATATATATATATATATATATATATATATATATATATATATACACATATACCTATACCTATATATATCCACTAAACTCAAGTGTGTGTGTGTAAGTTCATCTCAATGTAATGTCGACTGTACTTATTATGAGAAGACACGAAATTCGAAATTTGATTTATGAGAACATACTGATATTACTGACAACTGGAGGGAGACTCTGTACCAGGGTCGTCTGCTTAGGTACCTCCGTCTTACCTATTTCTGCCGCAAAGCAGCAGTGCTTGCATTGCTGTGTTCCGGTTTGAAGGGTAAGATATGGCAGTGAAATTACTGGGTACAGTGACTTTACATCTTGTGTCACAAGTTGGCATCGTACACTGTGGTTCTTGTGGGGGTTGCAGTTTTGCTGCGAATCTCACAAGAGCCACATGTATTATAGGTGACTGTTACCACTTACCATCAGGTGGGCAGTTTACTTGTTTGCCAACTTTCTGCAATTAAAAAAAAAAAAAAAAAAAAACCTTCAAATATGACCATGGAAGCCGGCTAAAAGTTGAAAAGTTTAAACTTGTTCTGTTTTGTATCCTGTTGATGTATTCAGACCATACGAATATGTACAGACGACACCACGTCAATCAATAACACTGTGACGTTTTGGCTTACCTTATTCCATTGTAAGAGATCATAATACCTTAATTTTCTTTTACGAATCGACAAGAGCATCATCAACTTACCACAAGTATTAAACTCTTGCCGAATTGTTATAAATCTATAATCTAAGAACACAAATTTGTTGTTTGTGTGTTTGTCTGTCCGCTCTTTTTCCTGCTCTTTTAACGTTACCATAGCAACGCGTTAACCGCAAGTAGTTCGTCTACCAGACGCTAGATGGTGCTAACGGAAAAATATTTAATAGTAGAAAAAATTTAAAGAATTTTGTCCACCCGTGCGAACCCGGGACGGGCCGCTAGTACTTACTATGTAGGAAATTCCAGGGTATTATTAAGGCGTCGGCAATTTTACAGATAAGGGCCTTTGCATATTGTATTTTTAACGCGCTGTCGACGCAAATCAGCAGCGCGTTTCTGTTTACTCTACAGAGTAATTTATTTGTAGAGTAAACAGAAACGCGTCAAAAATCAGCGTCAGCCCTCAAGCTGACATTAAGCTGAATTGGTCACCCATTTGGTACAAACGTGGGACATAATTATTAAGTTATAATTAAGTTTTTATTTGTGTTTGTTTAAAGTTTTAGTTTAATCATAATTGTCTTGTTTTGTTTTATTTTCTTATAATTTAAATTTTTATTATTATTATTTATGTACTCTCTGTGTTGTTTCTTAAAGTCCTGTGTTAGTACCAAATAAAAAAGTGTTTATGTTTATGTTTAATACGCTTGTATAGATTCGATTGATTCGACAGATACCGATTCAAGCGCTAGACTGAATTAATGCAGATATTCAAAGGTTTAAATAAATAATTTCATAGTAAAGCTGTGTTCGATTCGTGTGAGAATAGAAGCGCATGTCGACGGCGCGTTTAAAAAACGTGGTGTGCAAAAAGCTAAGGAGTGAGGACTGACTTAAAATAAATAAGCTTAATTAAAACCTCTTTTTACGGATTCGTGACGTATTTATTATTGTTTTTTAATTTTAATCTTGTCGCGACGTGATCACAGGATGACTAAAGTAATGGTCGTCATGTGCTACTTCTAATACGAGAATTATTATATACAGGTGTCAAAAATAGGGTAAAGCGAAATCTAGAAGTAGAGTATTACTGGGGCTAAACGTTCCGCGATTTTTCATAGTTTACGTGGTAATTTTCTTACAAATGCTAAGATAAGTACTTTGTTTATAATTAAATAAATAACATACCTTGTATTAACACGACCAATCATAGTAATCTTTTTAAGATTTTTATATATTTTGCATTTTACAGTACTATCTTATATAATAAATTATTTAAATAGAAAAATACAACAAGGTCGATTTTTCTAGTATTAAATAATCAGTACATTATATAATAATAATACTTTGTGTTTTTACCATATATAGTTACTATAGTTACCATAAGCCTAAGAATAACAGTTTTTATAATCAATTAACGTTACCATAGCAACGCGTGGCCGGGTCAACAATCAACGTTACCATAGCAACGCGTGGCCGGATCATCAATTATCATTACCATAGCAACGCGTGGCCGGGTCAGCTAGTTAAAATAAATTATTAAGTATGATTAAGTTGGATACCATTGCGCCACAAGAAATTGTTGAACCTCATCCTTAAAAGATCTGTCAAAAATATGAAGAAAATGCATAACTCAAAATTTACGAATAATCGCGGAACATACCTGGGGATGATTGCGGTATCTCTAGTTATGTTACAACGCTTCCGCTTTACCCTATTTTTTGGGACACCCTATTTAAATTTATTTCGCATATCTAGAGACTGATAATTTGGATGAAATTGTGTATTTAGATAAGTGTTTGCTATTTAAATTTACAAATCTTTAGCTTTGTATTGCTTATAAAATGCAATTTACTACAAAAAAATTTTTTTTAACTATTTAGTAGGGCCGTCTATCCACTGCCATGCTGTCAATTTCATCTAACGCCATCTAGAAAGATTTCGTGGTACTTGTATTGTTGTCGATGGATTATAATATATTATTACTTCATAATTTTCTGAGAGTGCGCTTTATGATATTTTACGAGTGCCAATATGTTATAGTACAAGATAAACCGCGGTTAGGTCTTTTTTAACTTTTGGTTGAGTTGCAAGGCAATTTTTGTATTTTCC
The DNA here is from genome assembly GCA_927399485.1 of Calamotropha paludella. Lineage (NCBI taxonomy): Eukaryota > Metazoa > Arthropoda > Insecta > Lepidoptera > Crambidae > Calamotropha > Calamotropha paludella. The sequence continues at coordinate 6,547,776 of OV656822.1, forward strand.
GTCTTTCAACGCAACTAATCCATAATCTATATCTGTTACATAGGAATAAATTATTGAAAATGACAAATCTTAAAAAAGTTACATTATAGAATCAAACATTCAACAACCAAACGTTGGATGTTTTCATGTACTTTAAGATAGATAGATAAATCGTTTATCCCATTAGTACACACAAATACATCCCTGCTAATATTATGAATGTGAATGTAAGTTTGTTGTTATGCTTTCACGCAAAAACTACTAACCCGATCATCATGAAACTTCGTATATATATTCTTGGAGGTATTAGAAGTAACATAGGTTATAATTTATTGAAAAAAAATATTGCGGGCGAAGACGCGGGTAAAAGCTAGTTAGGTTATATACATGCTATTTGTATCTACTTATTATTACCAAAACTCAATTTATCAGAAACGTCACATCCGATAACTTACACTCTCTTCCTCGACCTTGATCTTATCGAAGTAAACATGAAAACGCCTTGTAAAATATTTATCATTCAAGTTTTAATAGGGTTGACAATTTTTTATCATAAAGTTATGATAAATAAAAATAAGTTTTTTATCGCAAAACAAAACAAAAAAGGTTCTATATTTATTTGTGGCATAATTGTTTCCAATTTAATCATAATTATTTCTTTGCACAAAGTATGTACTTATCTTGGTGTTTGATATATCTTAAATAAATAAATAATAAATAAATATTACTTACATTCACACCAATTAGCCTAGCCCAAAGTAAGCACTGTAAGGCTTGTGTTATGAATACTAGGGTAACGGATAGACATACATATATGATACATAGATATGTAACATTTATAGAAATATGTATAAACACCCATGACTCAGGTACAAATGCTCGTATTCATCATACAAACATCTGCCCCTTCCGGGATTTGAACCCAGGACCGTCGGTGCGAAAGACAGGATCGCTACCGTTGCACCAAACGGTCGTCAATATCTTGTTAATTAAGGTTTGTTAAATAATTTAATACTTTCAAAACTACGAAAATTGCGGAACATATGCAAAAATCATACAATCGGCTGATTCAGGAAACTCTAGTGCTGCCGCTTCGGCTAAAACCATTTTTTTGGGACATAATATGCTATTTAAAATTAGTTTACGTCAGTAAATATTCTATCTATGATTAGTTTCCCTACCATTATAAATAAAAAAATACTTTCCGGGACCGCTATTTGAAAATTTGAAGCTAAAAATAGGTATTAATTTGAAAATGTATTTGACATTTTATTTTACAGCCGCAAAAACAATACGATAGCGTGTTTCTACGCACTACAGCGCCATCTAGTGAGTTAATAAAATAGCGAAAATAGTTGACACCTGATGTTATCTGTAAGAGGAGATTTTTTCTATAATAAGCATATTACGTAATCATAAATCATATTTGCTGATCATTCAATTGAAGCCATCTAAAGATAAATCCTTCGCTTCATCAACTTTATTATCATATGCCATCAATAACATGTTAGCAAGTAGATGTGTATTTTTTTACAATTGTCTTTTATACAAATGCACAATGTGCATATCTTATTCTGTCGTTAATCGGAATCAGAATTTTTATTGCTTATCATACGGTAACAATTAGCGTTCAACATTTTGGTACAAACACACGAGCCTTAGGTGGTTAACACACTGCACCGCGCCCCGTCGCGTAGCGCGTGGCCGCAGATTTTATCATTGTATGCAAGAATCTCAATTAATATAGAAAACACGCCTATGACAACACACTGCCGACGCGGGAACGCGCGGGTAGGCGGCCCGCGCGCAGATTCTGCGTGGGAGCGCGGGGCGTGTAAAAGTAGGGTCAACTTGTATTGCGACACCGCGCGGGGAAGCATATTACACCGCTAAGTTAGGCAGATCTGCGCCTCCGTCTCCGCACGCGTTTTCTGTCGCTACGCGCACCGCGGCGGGACGCATCTCTAGTGTGTGAACCGCCTTAAAAGTACATAACAATATGAACTTCGAAATTAAAGAAATAAATATAAATTAACTTAATTTACTTTATTACTTATAATAATATAATACTAATAAATACTAGTTATTTAACTAACTTATTTAGGGTTTTTTGTGCATAACCTATATTTAACCCTACAGTTCCTGACGTGAAGGTACCTGACCTCACGTCAGGATTAAATGTAAATTATTCATAAGAAACTCTAAATAACTCTAAATATGCGTGGAAGTGTAAGAACCAAATAAATACTAGTTATTATGTAATTAAAATTAAATGCAATAACAATAACATCAATTTATTAAATTTATCATTAAATACCAAATAGAATATAATTTTATTAATATAGTTCATACCCGTCACATATATATTATTGCACAATAAAAAAAATAACTCATTTAGTAATAATAATCTCAATAATTAAAAAAGTACCTACTTGTTGTTTATTACACGTATTTAAAAACTCACTCTACTTTCTAAAAACTGGCAACCCTAAGTGTAAACGGCGGCGCACCCTTGCTTAGTAACATGCTCGGTTATGCTGATAAATATTTTCTTTGACACGTGTATAAGAAAATATTGCCATTTTGTAATATATTCTATGCTTACCGCACTAACAAACAACACTGGTATTAGTATGTATTTGCAAAAATGAACAGTAGAACTCAAACATTTCAGCTTGGTACGGTCAACAACACCTGTACGGTTGTTAGATCGTTAACTAAACATTGCAGATGAAACAGACACTAATTTTACATAAAATTGAGTAACATAAATGTCTGCAGACACTGCAAAAAACCTATCTACTTTCGCAAAAGTTAAGATGAGGGGAAATCATTGACCTGAGTACAACAACTCTACTAAGACACGCTGTCGAACATTCGTACCTAAGATAATTAGTAAGATCTAAATTAAAAAAAATGATAATGCAATGTACGCACAACAACGCATTAACCTACAGTCAACGTCAAAATGTCCTTATAACAGGTTTCTTGCATGATTTTTTTTATTGTATAAATCGTTAAATCAAGTCGTTTTTAATAGAAAATTCTTTAATTTCTTTTTTGTAGATTTTTTATTATTTCTTGGGTCAGTGCATTAATCGTAATTTAAACAGCCGCCATTTTCACACACTTTGAATGACGTCACATGACATAACTCGCCACGTTGCTATGGGTGAATCTACATACATTGTAATGATATTATGTTGCCGGCAAACGCATGGCTTCATGTCATGTGATGTCACAACCGTTCAATTTGTTTTGAAATTTACTTTCGTTAATGCATAACTTTTAACAAAAAAATATTTTACTTCTTATAAAATAATAGAAATTATCGATTTCAAAGAATGCCGTCAATTTATTACATATTTAAAGAATATTTAAAAAAAATATTAGAATTTTTTTAAATTACCTGCAAGAAACCTATTAAGTACAATCAAGGTGATCGAAAATATCGGTACAAGTCTTAATCAATCAATTGATCAATCAAATTGTTTAAATTGAAGATAAAGTTCTATATTTCAAACATTTTAACATATAAGTTAAGTGTCAGCGTCATCTCTTCATGATCTAAAAATATAGATTTGACGATTTAAAAACCCAGTAGTTGAATGGTTTAATAACGAAAAAACTATGTTGCTTTTTTTGGCAAGGTTAATAGCCAATGTTGACGACAGACAAATCGTCGTTAACCTACCTAATTACCTTTTTAGGGTTCCGTTCCTCGAAAGGAAAAAACGGAACCCTTATAGGATCACTTTGTTGTTCATCCGTCCGTCCGTCCGTCTGTCAAGACCCTTTTTCTCAGGAACACGTGGACGGATCAAACTGAAATTTATATCAAATACTCAGGTCTACTGTCCCTTGGAGCTGTGAAAAACTAAAACTTCTAAGCCAACGCAATCAAAAGATACAGCCGTTTATGCCGCAAAATTCCGCAAAATTTCGACATTCGCAAGGGAATCAAAACCTACACGGTACTTCCCGTGAACTCAGAATCTTGAAATTTTGTACGAAGCAACGTCTTATAGCACATATAAAGAAAAAATTGCGAAAACCGTAAATTTTTTGTTACATCATATAATAAAAATATTTTACGGAACTCTCGGTACGCGAGTCCGACTCGCACTTGGCCGGTTTTTTTATGGTTCCGATGGATACACGGAACCCTTATTGTTTTGCCATGTCCGTCTGTCAGTCTGTCAGTCTGGCTGTCTGGCCCTGGCTTAGCTCAGAGGTTATCGGCACTAGATTCTAGATCTACTTTTAGATCACGCCGACAAAACGGTAGGATAAAGTGAAGATAATTTTCTTTTCTCGTATATCTCGCGGTATGAAGTGTCCTTGGATAGGTCGTTCAAAAATATTGTGAGTTTGTAAAGACCATTTTTGGTATTCAACAATGTTTGCTTAATATCAAACTTGAAAGTGTTCATTAAGTTAGTCAAGAGTTCCCACCCTCTACCAACTAAACAGTATGTTTTAAAATCGAAAAAATTCGCAGTATTCGCAGCTCGATTACGAGTAATAATCGACTAACGTCAAAGAGTCATTTGTAAGGATCTTAATTATACAAATCAGATATGTAGTTTGACGATCGTTTGGTGCTTACCTTTTAACCAACGGTCCTGGAATCGAGCCCCGGAAGGGGCAGATGTTTGTGTAATGAATATGATCATTATATACTTCTATTAATATTATATATCGCCATCTCCTTTTTTCCATTGGACATCCAGACGCACTGCAGGCTACCCTTTCTTGATTGATATTACTACCTGTCGCACCAAGCAAAAGAGTGGAACTCTTTCCCTGCGTCTGTATTTCCGAGAACTTTTAACCCGTCCATTTTCAAAGCCTGGGTGAATAGGCACCTTCTGGGTTAGCTCGTTCCATTGTGGATTGTCTTGGCCCCCGGGCTTGCTTGGGATCAAGAGCTAACCCAAACTAAATAAAAAAAACGTATATATGTATGTTTATCCTTTACTGTATTATCTATAACATAAGCCTTACAGTGCTTACTTTTGAATAGGCTAATTTGTGTAAATATAATTTTTTAGAAATTAATTGCATAAAATGGTGTAAAATTGTCCTCTAAGAACTCTTATTAGGCTTCTTCGGAACCCTATAAGACTTAAGCAATATTTCTTATTTACTGTTTCCTATATAAGGACCCCTAAACAGTCAAAGCATCAGGATTAAATATAGAAAAACGACAATGAATGCACAGTTTACTCGGTTTAATACATCTCTTTCGCTTTCGGATTAAGATTTAGGGCGACGAAAATCCGTCTTCTGCGTGGGCACTGTGTTGAATGTACGTTTTTAAAGAAAATACCTTGAACTTGCTGTCTGTGCCAACGGAATATCTATTGCATAACGACGAATATTTACGTCGTTAAGAAATATTGAACTTTTCCATAAATGGCCTATTGCTGAAATCGTGATAATATCGTGGGATCATAAATATGAAAAAGCCTAATTATTTCAATAGTATAATTATGTAGAGTCAATTCCATACGTTTTAGGTTTAGTCGAAAGATTTCATTACTAAAAAATGGACGTCTTTTTTATGATTTTGTTTACAATTAAAGCTTATATGAAATTAATAAATAAAATATAAATATATAAGTAGGTATTCAACTATGACTATGTATGTGTTTTTTTTAAATAAATGTACCTTAATTAATAATGTATGTTAATGTTAGACGTTTCTTTTATTATATAAATATTTTTTAAACTATAGAAAACGAGTGTGTTTTGTCTACGATTTTTAGCTATTCACAAATATCACCTTAATTATGAACGAAGTAAGCTTTACTACTATATTAATATAATGATTTATTATAGTACGCAGTTTGTAGACGTTGTGAACAGCGTAGCAATCACGCATTGACGATTTTACGATATGATTGTATTAAAACTCTTGTGACGTTAAAATAACGAAGTGTCATGTTAATTCATGCAATAATAATATTTTTATACATATCAGTTAGCCTAGTCCAAAATAAGCACTTATTTGTTAGACGCTTTGCAATCAATTAAATTCTTCTTCATAACCTACCTCCTGTCTTTGCGTCGCGCAATGGATGTTGGCTGCTCTCTTCTTCGTTTTTGCCAGTGGTTAGAATAATAATTATTATGAAGAAGACTTGTTAGCTAAAGTTAGCTTTTCTACGAAGATTTAGTGCGGAAAGTACTATAAATCTTTGAACATTGCTTGAGCTTGACGAATAGGGTGTGGTTTTCCAGCTAGTTACAAATTGTATTAACTTTTAACCCTACTTCTATACGTTACCGTTATGTGTTTACCATTTAGAGTGACTCGAAAATGTTGACTCAGTTCGTTTTAGTTTTTAGGCTTGTATAAAAATAGTCTTTTCCTTATACGCATCCAATAAAATCAAAGGAAAGGAAGAACAATTGCTCGCAGTTACTTGTCATCTTGTCTGACGCCTGAGAAAGTAGAATTTTCTTAACAGCTTTAAATATAAAAAAAATATCAATTTAATGCTGAAATAGGTGAAACTATAGTAATAAGAACAATATCTTTTATTAATATACCTACCTATTATATCTACATGCTTTTTTATTGCAGGGATGCATTTCTCCCAAGCGGTGGCCATAATACAGAGTCAAGTGGGCACAATAAGAGGCGTACAAGTTCTATATAGTGATCAGGTAAGAGCTGGAATTTCCAACGAAGAAACCAGAGAATCTTTTCTCTTGTATTTGAGTAGTATGTTAAATTTACTATCAGAAGTTTCGCAAATAATATTGTTTAATAAATCTTTGCAACTCGATATTGACTGACATATCAGAAAGCTGGTGCGACCCTTAAGAGATACAATTATCCTACTAATATTATTAATGTGAATGTAAGTTTGTTTGTTATGCTTTCACGCAAAAACTACTAAACCGATCATCATGAAACTTCGTACATATATTCTTGGAGGTATCAGAAGTAACATAGGATACTTTTTATTGAAAAAAATAATTTTATGACTTAAATGGGGGCGAAGCCGCGGGCAATAGCTAGTATGAAATAAAATTTATTGGCCAAGTACATGCACAAGTTCAAAAATTAAATGAAGATAAAATAGACTTATACTACAGGATTCTGCCTCAGCATTAGCTTTTACGACAATGTCATATAAAGCTTTTTTTTTTATTTGTCCTCAGAACCCGTTATCCGTGGACCTAGTAATAAATATGCCCCAAGATGGCGTCCGGTTAATATTTGACCCGGTCGCGCAGCGGCTCAAGATCATAGAGATATACAACATGAAATTAGTTAAACTTAGGTATTGGTAAGTACTCAGTTTCTTATTTCTTTTGACAACCGTCCACAGTTTTATGTACAGACAACACTAGACAACACACCATAAATTGTCAGATTTTGCCAATAGACATTAAACTCTATGTTAACAGTTTTGTTGACTGTACTTATATGTAAGTCCATAGTCAACATATATAAAGTTCGTTAGGAATTTTATCGTTCACAATTATGTATATTACTAGGCGATGCAGTCGCTTAGCATAAAGTTACGCTACCACCATATATTGGAGGGGAGCGAAATACCTAAAAAAAAAAACATTTTTTTTGTTCCGATGGGAATTTTTGCGAATTTCAAAATTCAGGCTCCGTCACAATCTGGTCCTAAACCTGTTGATTCAATTCCACACAATAAATATTAAAATCGGTTAAGAACTAGGGAAGTTATGGCGTAACAGAAATTGCGTCATTAACGCTGATCCATGGTAGCTTCGCATTATCATTATCATATCCAGTATTCAATATCTATCGTCACCATAATTCGTCTGTGTGTGTATGAAGGACTAAGGTGATGATAAAAGTAACAGCGATTTGTAAAATAGTATTTAAGTAAATAAAAATAATATCAATCAACAATATAATGTTTAAACGATCAAGATGATTTGATCAAGTATTTTTATAGAAGAGCTCATGCTTGTAATGTTCCCATTAAAGCTTCGTTCGGCTGATCATTCTAGTACTAGGTATTTAACCTATTACAACTTACGACGTGACTGATAGAATAATGAACTTCAATTTTAAAATAGGAAAGCAAAAATTTCTCGATCCTCTGTTTATTTTAAGAAATTTAACGAATCCGCTCAATAGCAATAAAATTTACATAGTTATTTTAGTTTTCAAGATGGATTGATAAAGTATTGTTATGGAAAAGCTCATGATCGTGATATTTTCATTGAAACGGAGCGGAGATTGTGATTGGTCAATTTATGCAACGCTAAGCTCCGCTCTGCCCAGCTTCGCTATAATGTTAACGCACCCTAAGCGTCGTCGATCTAGTTCACTGTCGTATTTTTCGTATAAATTAGTGATTAGTTTTCGTTATCAAAAACTATCGCTTCGTCTCTTTCATTCCTTTTAACTATGAGATGTATTGTCTACAGATTTAGTCAAGGAAAATAGTTTGCAAAAGCTCATAAACCCAAAGAATGTACTATATCCACCTTTTTGAGGTAATATTTTTACTTTGCAACACTGAAATTGGCCCAATTCAGCCTTTTGGGCTTACAGCCTTACTCTTGGCCACACTCTGAACCGTAGGGTTAAGATTAACATTATGTTAAGCCAGGATTAGCGGCTAAATTTTCTTAACTAATCTATACTGATATTAGCTTTACCACACACTACAGACCTTTTACCGATTTCTGGGCCGACTTTATCACTGAATAGGGTATTTGACAGATTTTCGTAAAGTACTTCAAAATGTTCTAAAGTCGCTAAAGATACGCTTGACAAATATTTCTCTTATATTTAGAGCCATTTTAATAACAAAAAGATAGTTTTAATAATTACATTTTGTATTTCCCGCTGAAACGCTAGGTCACGTGACAAATCAATGGCGTGACGTCACGATGTAATAGTCTTTATGTAAACAATACGCGAGAGATTAGTTTTTCGTTCATGATTCTTTAAAAAATGGCTTCAAAGACATTTTGTTTATTACATCGTGACGACACGTGCTCTGATTGGTCGTTGAGACGTTTCGTGTAAATGATGCACAGATTAAAAAACTCTAATTTTTATTTAGGAAAATAAAATATTTAATAATTTTTATTTGTAATTTAAGTAAAATATTATTAATTAGGACCTTAAATTCTATAGTGTTCAATACAATACTTATTTATTTGTCAACTATGTCAAATACCCTATTTCTATGTCCAAAGCATACGTATAGGATTGTTTATCAACCATTGTAAATGACGTGTGCGTAGGCCTTAAGTCATTTACAAAAACGGATAAATTCCGGTCAAAAAGTGGGTGGTGTACAGCGACTCTTATAGAGAAAGTAAGTAGCTTTATCTGTGGAGAGTAGTTTACGAAACTACTGAATCTTTTTTCAAAAGTCTTTATTGATTTCAAAAGTACGTTTTTCCAAATGAATATAGATAAAATATTACCTTTGACCCGACTGAAGTCAAGGCGAGTTGCTAGTCTTTCACATAAAATAATAATACTCAAATGCAAAGATACTGTCATAGTTAATTTCAATAGGTTACGGTGTAATAATTCACTGAAAATGGCATAAATCAGCGATTAAAATCGCTTGATAAAAATAACAAAGCTTTCCGTGACAAATATTCGTTAATAAAATAATTTCAGGATAAAATTTCATCTATAATTATTCTATATAAAAATAAATTCATAAAACATCTACGTCATCAAACCACTGCAAGTGTATTCTTTATCTTTACAAGACAGCCTACAGTACTCTGTTAACGACCAATTAAGATAAGCAATTGATTTATAACCAGTTAACAGATACTGGCAGCATAGTATGTACAATTGACATAAGGTAGTAAACTTTTTTTTATTTCGTAGAAAATGTCGCCGGGTGGTGGGTGACTCTTTTATAGCTCTCACCCTGTCTAGTGTACCCTAATGTACGCCCCCTGTGTTTTGGTTGAAGCCCGGTTGCATTTGGTCATAGCCCCACGGCGGCCGGCGACCGGTCACTCATTAGACGCAGTTTGACTATGAATTTTTGTAAGTGTTCAAAGTTCTACATTGGAATAACTGCATAAATTCAGTCGCACGTTTGAAACGGTAGCTGTATCGATATTGTACCGATACAAACCCCTTAGATATGCAATAAATTACTCTGTGGAATAAAAAAACGCGCGTCGACATTATGCTTCATAGGCCCTTAGCTGCACGCTGACTTTTATAGGAGGAAAAAGGTAGTTCAAGTTATTTTAAAATCTAACATTCATTTTACAAATTTTAACATAAAGTTTAACACATAGAGTTTTACATAGTTATAAAAATAGGTTATTGTGTGTATAGCTTTGATATTATAATAGTAAAGATTGGAGAAAAAAAACAAAAGAAAAACTTCATTTTTACTACAATTTTTAATGAATCAACAACAAATTTGAAAAAGAATCGTTTAGTAATACATATTAATACTATAAATCGGAGGGCACATTTATTTTACACCTTAAAAGCTCTCCGAGTTAAAGAGTTAACCACCCTCAACTGTAATGAAATAAATTACAGCATGACAATTGGATTAATACCTTCAGACATTCTTCAATAACATTGCAGCTCATCCATACTGTTAAATCTTAGTAGATGGTGGTAACTGTGGTGGTAACAGTATCCGAGATCAAATTCTACAAGACCAATCTAATTAACGTGGCGTTGCCATGAAAACCTGTATGAGGTCATCAAGATACACTCCATTATTGCGTATTGATTTTTGCAATGTGAAAATTGGGATTTTTTTAAAACTTTAAAAGTAGTTTTTCAAATGCTTGTTCCATCGTGGATCCTGTCTTGGCCCCCGGGCTTGCTTTGGATTCCGAGCGAACCCATTCAAAATAAAATATTTATTAAAGGCATTTACTTTTGCATAAATTATTTAGCAAAATGGTATTTGGATTCTTTATTAATTAAATGTTAAATCACACTAACTTTGCTTGCCATTCACAATCAATGTCATAAATATTGGACGATTCAAAACTTAATGCATTTGAATAAAGTTTATTTTAATATTCGTTATCTACTGCGTATGTAACTTCACTGTGTCATTATGTTCCGCACGTGTTTTATCTGTCAGGTCGGGAGGTCACCGTATCTCCATAGAAACGGTGGCGTAATGCCCTACGTTTAATAAACAAAGATTTTTCTTTGTACATACGTATCAGTATAATCGCTTGCAATACTTTGAAGTGAATTCGAAAGGGAATATGAGTATAGAGATAGCTAAATAATTTATACGTTACTACAGGCTATTATGCGCGTAACTCCTGTAAAGCAATAGTAATTTCTGTTTATGTAATTTGATATCCAATTTTCTAAGGTGTATTACAAATAAAATCTAGTTATATAACTGATTGGCTCTGAAAAATATGTTTATATGGATTCTTTTTGTTTCGCCTAACTATTGTGTTATTATATAATGTAACTTTTTATATTGAGTTTTTTCTTTGCTATTCGGGTCTAGAAAATGACAAAAAATTGCATAGCGAATGATCATGTATTAGTTGCTATAAAAATGTAAGTCAGAATACGTTCATTCAAATCTCTATTTTTATAAGTAGGGTTGCCAGGCATCTGGATAAAGCCGGACACAGTCAGGCTTTTTGTATACGTGTCCGGCCAAATCAGACGATATCCAGCCTGTCCGGATTTTTTAAGACTTCATAAATTTGGTATGTTGAATAATTAATAGAGGAGAAGACATCAATTCAATTTTATTGATATTTCATTAGAATTCAAGATTTCGTTAGAAAATACCATTGTTTTACTTTAAAAATCTTTATAAATATCTTATGATAAGACTGAACACTTAAGGAGGTACGGCTTTTTTAACCAAATGTCCGGCTAAACTGACTATTCTGTCCGACTTTTTAGTTTTAAAGTCTGGTAACCCTATTTATAAGTAAGAACCTAATATTTTAATGTTTATCTTGAGAACTCGCAATATTTTATTTTAGTAAGTAGTTTATATGCAGTAGTAGTAACAAAGACCATTTCTAAAGGATTTCAAAGTTATGTCGGTTAACTTTTTAAACATCAAGAATAGTATATTTTTGTTTTGATTGTATTGAAAAAAATATATACTGTCTTATTAAAGTCTTATCGAAGTCTTTGTCTTCGTTATAAAAGAAAAAAAAACGTTCAGTCGCTCTGACGAAGGCAAAGGTAATAAGTGATTATACATACATGTGGATCTCCCATAAAAAAATTAATGCAAAAATTATAATAATAAAACATGCCTAATTTTTTGATAAATCAACAAAAGCAATATTTTATGTTGCCGATTGCGGTACAATTGTGAAAGTGAAGTAAAGGTAATAAGATTACATGGTAAGCTTCTTCGATCGGCTGAACATACTAGTACTAGTTAACCTATTACAACTTACTTACTATGGGACTGATAGAATTATTAAAAGAAATTTTATAATTGGAAATCATAAAATTTTTCGATCCCCTGTTTTTGTACAAATTTAACGAACTCGCTCAATATTTATAACATTATAAATAGTTATTCCATTTTTTTTTATTAATAAACTAGCTGACCCGGTAACGCGTTGCTATGGTAACGTTAATTTGATACAATGGAAAAAGAGCGGACAGACAAACACACAAACAACAAATTTGTGTTCTTATAGTATAAACTAGCGGCCCGTCCCGGCTGCGCACGGGTGGACAAAATTCTTTAATTTTTTTTCTATTATTAAATATTTTTCCGTTAGCGCCATCTAGCGTCCGGTAGACGGACTACTTGCGGTTAACGCGTTGCTATGGTAACGTTAATTGATACAATGGAAAAAGAGCGGACAGACAAACAACAAATTTGTGATCTTATATTATAGATTTATGTAAGTACTATGTTGACATCTCTTTCACATCGTTTTAGTCCCCCCTTTCGAAGTTTAACAAAGATCGCCTTTAGGGATAAGATCACTTATTTTAACACACTATTTTCTGTTACTTCTTTAAAGTATGGTTAATTGTTTTATTTTTACTTTTTAATCGTTAAGGTATCACAATGTGACAAACACAGATTACGTATTAATTAATTAATAGCAATTCACTTCAAATTAGCTGTTACGTCCCGCTTCCCCTCATTTTCCCCTGCCTCTGTCGTATTCAGATAACGTGGTTAGAAAATGTGAAGGAGCGCGGGCCATCTCAAAGCGATCGGATAATATTAGTTTCAAACTTCACTAAAGAGACGTATATTTGCGGTTTTGCATTCGAATGTAAGATATATTAATTACTTTCGTGATATACACAGACCATCTCAATATTGGTTGTTACTTACCGAAACAAGTTATTTTTTATATTGTAATTATATTCGTTATACATATGGTTTGTCAACTCTTGTTTTATTATAAATGCAATGAATATCCTTTTCAATTTAAATTGCACGGAGCAGCATCTCATTTTGATTTTGTTTGTAATTTGTATCTTACAAATGTTAAATGCAAATCAGAGTTTAAAGGTTGACCACCCAACTTAAAAATGTTGTATTCCTTTCTGTTATTTTTTAACTATAGCTAGATCGAGAACTACACTTCCTGAAGACAATGTTCTACGCCAAAAATTGACTGAATAATAAAAAAAGAAACGTTTTCACGTATTGTTTTAAAAAAAATATTACAAACACCTTTTTAAGGAAAATTCAACTGATTGCCAAAATTTGTCATTTATTACAGTGGCATGTGCTTCAACTCGCCCGAGATAACGCCATCTATCGAGCAAGTGGAGCACTGCTTCGGGGCGACGCACCCCGGCCTCTATGACTCCCAACGCCATCTATTTGCGCTCAACTTCAGGGGGCTGAGCTTCTACTTCCCTGTTGATAGTAAATTTGAGGTAAGGAATTAATAAAGGTAATTTGCAATTGCAATGTATCGATTCAAACGCATTAGACATGCAGTTACAATTGCTATTGAATAAAAAGAAACGCGCTGCCGACTAGCGTCTGACGCGCATTTCTAAACGCGAGTCGACAGCGCGTTAATAAGCGCAGTGTATTAAGGCCCTAAGGCTTAGCAATCAACATTAATATTTCACAGAGCAAAAGTACTAATTTAGCATTTGTTAATACTAAAGTCCATTACTTGCTTTATCTGTTGTTAAAAAATAAATATGTTAAATAATAATAAAAAGTAAAAATGTTTATGAAATATGGCTCCATATTCAACATTACTACACCCGTAGCTATTACTCTCGTCATTATTGGGGATAAGTAAGAGTAACTTTCTTAAAATGATTATTAGCCAACTGGTATATTTATCGGAATGTTTTCACAAGAGTGAGTGTAGTGGTTATTATATCGTGTCATTCCGAACAGAGGGTAGTTTTTAATTTAATCTCAAGGTAATCTTATGTTGGCCTTATTAGGGTTTGCAATATTAATTAATTTCAATTTAGATTTCGAATGAAAATAAAATACCTCAATATTTATATTATCAAACATGATTTGGTTATTTTTTACAAAAAAATATTAGTAACACAAAAACGAACTCACATTATTTACATCAAATGAAAATAACTTTTGTGATTACATCGCATATATTATATTTGCAGTTGAAACACATTGACCAGAGGACTTACCTTTATATCTTAGGGCGATGCAAGTTCGATTGTTAAAGAGAAACACCGCTATACGCTGTTCTATGGTAGCGTATCTCTTCAATAACGAAACTGGTATCGCGATAAGAGGTAATGGTAGGGTCTTATTCCAACTGGAAGTACACTATTTCAACTCCAATTATAAATATCGAGCAATATTCGGTGCTTTACTAGTTAATGAACTGTCACGGGCTAGTTGGGCTGGCTAATAGGTGTGAATGTAAGAAATATTTTTATTATTAAAGTTTCCTGTAAAAGTCTAACTGTTAATACACGGAACTCCTGATACACGAGTCAGTCTCGTATTTATCCATTATTCTACATATGGTGTACTGTTCCAGCCGGGCTACGCGCACGGGTTAGGTTCGCTCCAGTTCCCCAACGGAGCATCTCCGGTCGTCTCTCGGACCACCATCTACTACGGATCTCAACACCAGGTAACGGAAATTAAGGTACGCTTGCTTTTGTTTTCTTTTATTTACTTTGTGTTTTGTTAAATTTTATAATTTCGAGTTATCTTTTAAACAGTTTTGTTGCGTTTTGCATGTAAAAATGATACGATTGTCTGTGGAATCGAGTTTTATAGTATAAGCCCGATGAATGCATTCATCAGTTGCAAAGTATCTGTAAGTAGCTTAGGGTTAGGGTTGGGTTAGGTTAAAAAATACTATGTATATATAGTCATTTTTTTTTTCACTTTTTCAAAAATTAAAATTACCCAAATAAAATTTTACTTAATTACTTTTTTATTATTTATTTTCTTTTTTATAATTGCTGTGTTAGGACTTTCCATCGCCTTGGAATTTTAAAACCTATAATAATGGTGGTATTGCGTAGGTAAAAAATACTATATTTTAAATAGAATGAAATATTTTAATATTTTTGACAACATTTTGTCAATTAAAGAAAAAAATGCTGTTATCTTTGGCGACAGAAAATTTTGTATGCCCATATAGCACGAGTAGACCCACACAAATCGTGTGTAGTTCATTCTTTTTAAGCAACCCCATCGAAAATGAATAATTGTCTACAACTAAATAATTTAAAGTTTGGTGATAGAAAATATTGTTTTCTCAAACATGCTTTTAACTATTGTTTTGATAACTTTTTTGGAGACAAATCTATATAGCAATTTTGATTTTATGTTGTTTGTGATTTCGGTATCTATTAATTTGACTATGAGTTGCTTTGTATATACTGAGATTGAATTTACACAATATTTGAGAGAAGTACTGGTATTTATTTCAAACACTCCAATGTATATAAACCTTCAAATGAGAACATAAAAAATAACAGTTTAAAAAAAAATAACAGTAAGCAGCATATGTCCCGGCGACGACGATGACACTGTGACGCTGTGTTTTTCATCAGGGAAAAATCTGATACTATTCCTGAATTATTTATGATATGTAACCACATATTTGTACTGAACCCTCAGTAGGCGAGTCCGACTCGCACTTGTCCAGTGTTTTTAATGTGTGTATTGTACTTATATTGTGAGGCTATTAATGTGTATCCTTCTTTTAAAATGGTTGGTTGTTGCCGGCAGGCGAGCGGTGGCGGCGGTTGTACAGCGCCATTGCCGGAATTGCCGTTGACGTGCTACCGGCAACAGCTACATCTGAGACGCTGCGACGTACTGCGTGCACCGCATGCCACTCGCGGTCTGCGCCTACACATGTTCACCGAAGGTAATCAAACACAAAGCTATTTTTTATTTAATATTTATTTATTTAATCTAGAAACAAAGGAACTTAAAGTTATGTTAGTACATATATGATATTTTAGTTTAAATTATCAATTTTATAAAAATTAATGGTAGGCATCATAAAGAAATTCATAATAACTTGTTTACAACGCAAGAAGGCCCCTAGGATGGTTATCGCCAAGTATCGTACATTTTCAATGTAGGGTCATACAACATCTTCGTAATTCACATATAAGCAAAGAAACAAACATAAAAATACTAGGTATTCTGAGTCACTCACGTCGAAATTAAATAATTAACATTTGCAACATAACGCTAGTAGTAATCTGTTCTTAAATAACTTGCGCACATCACAAACTAAGAAAATCTTTTTAACTTTTCCTCTTTCTACTGTCCGATATGGTATGCACTTACAGTGCATAACGTACCTTGACCTATATTGATTAGTATGCTTCATGAACTTTATGCAATCAACAATAAGGCTTAACCCTACAAGGCTCAATTTTTTTTTATGGCGCGACAAAAATATATAGGTTGTAATTAGTGATCAGAAGATAGGGAAAATTTATAAAAATAAAAATAAAACCATATTTTAAGGAAAAATCAACTTTTTATTTCAGTTCCACATACGGTACACTGAGCCTTAACTATACTTTTTGGTATTAAACTAGTACCATTGAATTGTTTTTTTTTTAATAGTTTCCTATTTGATTTTTTTTCAATTTGTGACTTATTATTTTACACAAAATGAAGTAACTATTACCTACATATTTTACTTTTTTATAATAAACGAGATCATAACTAATGTAATAAACTAGTAAATTTTTATTGATGAAAAGATCTAAAGCAATTATTATATTTATTTAGGCAAAGTTCTACGCGACATTTGTCGCAAGATAAGAATGTTTTCCCTTTGCAACCAGGATATTTGCATCGTTGTCTTTTTTCACCCCAAACAGGAAAATGCTCAAACCCATCACGTCTGACATCACGAGGAGGTAGGATTGATGTATTTGGCTTTTGCCTTTTATTTTCAATTTCATCAGATAAACTTGGTCTACCTCTCTTTTTGTTTATTGATAGCCCAACCTTGCATAAACATTTCCCTACTTCAAATTTGAAGTCCTTCTGTTTCATTGTTGTCGGCGTATGCTGCTGCTCCCTGACTCTTTTGTACAATAACCAGCAATTGATAAGAGTTACATCAAGAAGATGATAAAATAGCCTCAAGTACCATTTTCTGGTCCTAATTTTTATTTTATATTTCCCTAGGAACGAATCTAGGAGGTCCACACCACCCATATGCTGGTTATATGTTTTGATTATTTGGGGGCAATCCACTTGTATATACTTTTTCTGTTTCTTGCAGTATCTTCTTGCTGTTTCTATTGGCTCTTGACCCATAAAAGACGATGATAAAACGACTGGTTTGTTATCGTACCACATTACGGTGACAATATCTGTATTATCACAATTTGCTACCCATTGCTCTGAATAACCTCTCTGAACCTTTTCCTTCTTTAGGTCTTTAATGGAAGGTATTTTGAGGTCTTTTCCTAAACGACCTTTGTTGACAGTTCCCAGCGACTGTATTCCCTCTTTGGCCAGATAAGCAATCAATTCTGGCGACGTATAATAATTGTCAAAAAATAATTTGTAATATTGATTCTTTGGTATGGACCTAGCTAAGCGTACTACAATATTTGAACTTGCTCCTAAGTCTGGCTCACTTGGATATCTTAGCTCGGGATCGTTCTCCATCCCTGAGTAAATTTCAAAATCGTAAGCAAAGCCACGATCGTCGCAAAGAACCAGCAGTTTATAGCCCCATTTATGTGGCTTATTAGGAAGGTATTGTCGTAGAAGATTAGAGGCTTTTGTCGCGCACATTTGCTCGTCGACGGATAGTGTTTCTCTTTTAGGCACGCTTTGGAATTTTTTTTTTAATGTTTCTAATATTGGCCTGATTTTATGCAAACGATCATACCCTGGACTACCTGATGGCGGTTGCGTGGAGTTATCGTTAAAGTGGAGGAACTGACAGATTTTTTTGAAATGATTTAGCGACATAGTCTCCATAATCAAAGGAATACCCAATTCAGGTGCCCAATACATTCGAATATTTGGCAGTGGTGCCAAACTCATAATCACACAGACACCTATAAACTTTTTTAATTCATTAGTTGTTATTGTAAATGGCTTCGAAGGATTTTTTTGGACACTAAATTTGTGCATTTCTTCTACAATATGCTGAAGTAGCTCATCATCAAAAAACCATAAAAAATATTGAAGGGGAGTTTCAAAATCTATAATCGGTGACTGTAAATTTGCGTTTCCAGTAAAGGTAAAAGGAGGTGATTGAAAAGATGTTTTCTTCCAAATAAATCTTCTTTTTTTTCTTTGGGTGACAGTCACAGAGCCAGGAATTCTAGAACTATGACCAATTGCGTAACTCATAGTCGATGATCGTCTAGGTGCCAGAGATTGTAAAATGGTACCTGTAGTTGTCCCTCCTGATGTACTAGGCTGAGGGTCTGATATTTCTGGCTGACGATTTTCAATATTCGTAACAAACTCATTGCCGGGAGACAAGCACTGATGTCTCTGCGAAGATAAAGAAGTTTCCACGTCGCCAAGTGGCTCGGATAAAAAGTTTTGGATGGACTGAATTTTTTCGATGTCATCATCACTTTCAGCGTCAGAAAAATCTTGTTCATCTTCACTCCCAGAAGGAATATTCAAGAAACCCTCAATATCGTCATCATGCAATCTTCTTCGTGACATTATCTGCAATAAAATCAAAATATTCATAAGGAAGGTAATCGTAAGTACGCATAAGTAGAAACGAACACTAAAGCTCAACGTACCATATATGGAACATGTATAAAAATATGATTTACTAATACATTTACTATTGTTATATAATAAAACAACTTACCTCTGCAAAATATACACTTCGTTATAACCAGTGGTCGGAGTAGGTATATTGATTTTAGATACTTGCGTCATGATATCATAACATGGACATGCATTTCTTCCGGAATGTACCGGAGTTTCCAAAAATTTGGTAAATAGAGTAATAAAATAAAAAACCATATGTAAGCAAACAAAATTGTTTATTGTGAATACAAATAATCATTATTACAGTTTTATTAAAAACAATTATTTTTAATCCTCATCGGTTACAATTTCTACATTTTGATTTTCTGTCTCTATACAATTAAAATAAATAACTATAATTTTTTCAATATTTTCGATTTTTAAGCTATTTCTTTTAACATCTAAGATCCATTTGTAAGTGGAAAATGATCGTTCAACATCTGTAGATGTCAATGGAGCGAATTTGAAATAAAGTTTCTGATTATTTGCTACGCTTTTTTCAATACTCTCGCTGTATTCTCTAATTGTATCTAAATCTGGATTTCGTTCCATAACTGATTCTATTTTATTTTTTATATTCTCATTATTGCACTCGTTAAGCGTAGCCCTTACTTGATCAAATACTAAAAGTGAATCAGCTAGAGATAAATTTTGTTTTTGTAACTCTTTTAGGGCTAGTAGTATAATAGAGTAATTTTCTTCGATATATTTTAAATCATTTTCTAAATTTTGTTTTTCCAAAATGTTTTTTGCGTTTCGTATGGCTATAGCATCAGAACTGCTCAAGCAGGATAAAACTTCTTTTATTTTATCTAAATGTTGAGCGTAGTAAGATGTTGCCTGTAACCAAGTACCCCATCTGGTAATGACTGGTTGCGGAGGCAACGGTAAGTCAGGATATTTTTCTTTTAAAATGTTTACCCTACTAGGAGCCTTTAAAAATACTTTTTTAACATTTGATATAAGAATATCAATATCGTTGTATTCTGACCTTATCTGCTCACTTACACGATGAAGAGCGTGCGCCAAACATGTCACATGCTTCATTTCAGGTAAGTAATGTTTTAAATTTCGCCCTGCAGATAGCATGTACGCGACACTGTCAGTGCAAAGCATTAAAATATTGTCAACTTTCGCTTCAAAAGTGTTTTGCCATAAATTTTCTAGACATTGCAGTACAAATTGTGTTATTGTTTGTCCATTTACTGCTGTTAGCATTTTACAAGCAATCAAATAAGGCCGGCCTGCACTATTACTAGGATGCAATGGTTTTATTAGGAAATTGACTATGTATCGACCAAAAATGTCTGTTGTCTCATCCAGCGATATCCATAGTTTCTCATTTTTATTAATTTCATAAATCGAATTGATTTTATTCCTATAAAACTTCTCCAAATAAACTTTTCGTAACTGTGATTCGTCAACCACTTTACGATTGGTACAAACGCAACAACAAGTACTGCACATATATTTCTGAAAAAACTCTTTGAACGCTGGATTTTTCATTTGCGACCAAGGAATATTGCATAGAATCAGGAACTTAATGAGGTCGAAGTAAAATTCCTCTTGCGGTCTCTTAAATTTTCCTTGATGTACAGCGCCTTCAATGTGTTTGGTAATGTTGCCTCTATTCACAGCTTTCAAATGACTTTCACACTTTGTACAGTATATAGTGCCACTAGCGTTATCGTAAAGTAGCTCAGGATAGTGCAATAACCACTTTAGCACTGTTTCAGCCTTGACCTTTGCCATATTTATTTATATGTCACCTAAAACAATGATTTAAATTTACAATATATACATACACAACTGTAAAGTCGATAATGAAATTCTGTTTCATATAAAGTGATTTTTTTAACTGAAGCGGTGATAGCCCTGCGGTGTGCGTACCGGACTCTCATGCGCTATGATGATTGCTATAAAGTGATATTTTAACTGTTTCCAAGTTCTAAAACCTTCTTAAATAGTGAAAATAATTAAAACTTACCCGTACAAAAACAACTTCAAATGGGCCCAATCCAAGAGTAATAAATCGATGTCCGTAGTTATAAGCCAAATTCGTCGTTTTAAGTAGATTTCAGAAGACAGTACACAAGCCAGGGTCAAGTCAAGATATTCACAACACATAAAATAAGCGCACTCCACGAACCGAAATAAGTGAGTGAGCCACTTGGTCTGGATGTCGGTGCGAGCATTGTTTTCGAACAAACAGTCAATGAGTCATCCAGGATACTTGATTCTAATTGGTCAGATGCGTTGAGCATAGACATAAGAGGACAAAAGACCCTGTTTGCCGGATGTCGTGTGTTGAAATGAATATTATTATTATATCATTTTATAAATGAGAGCGAGTGAGAGGCACGCGTCCCTTCCACTCGGGCATGGTTAGCCCGCCTAAGAGCGAGAGAGACAGAGCGAGAGAGAGAGTGAGAGAGATAGGCATACACACCGGTTCATGTCTTGCGCTTCTATTTCGCTTAGGCGGTGATATATGAAATTCAGTGCGAGATTCTTTGTATAAATTAATGTTTTAAATATAATTCTTTGTATAAATAAATGTTTTAAATTGTTACTATTATTTCATCCTTCTTCCTACTATACGAATGAATATTCACATTAAAATTATTTTACCACTCAAAGTCGTTGTCACGTAAAACTTTCGCCCGTATATCGACTTTACAGGCAACCAATTTTTTTTACTATTAAATTCTGGCCATCTACGCCACTAGCAGCATAGCGTTGAGAGTATTGATACATTTTTAACTAGTTTCATGTAATAATTTCGATGTTTCGGTATTTTTATCATAATAATCCGGAAACTCGGAGGCGTATCCATATTAACATATACGTTTGATGTCAGTGACCTTAATTCAATATACCTACTCCGACCACTGGTTATAACACACAGTATTTTTCGAGTTGAAACTGTTCAATAATTATTCTTATTTTTATTTTTGAATTCAGACGAACGACTAACGCATCACTTTCGTTAAAATTTCACACTGAGTGCACTACAACCAAAACACAAACGACATCTTTAGGTAAAGATTCGTATTACTACATTGCTAAATGTCAACAGTTTCTATCGAGATGTCAAGAGATGTCACTACTAAAAGTTTTATAGCCGTAGGAACAATTAAAGTCGGTGTTCCACATATGGAACTGGGTGCCTTGTAGGGTTAACATTTATTGATATAATAACATGTCCATGGACTAGGATTGAGCTTACCTTTAATTGCCAAAATGTTACTGTTTTTAAACAAAAGTTTAAAAGTTTAGCACTTATGAATAGTATTGGACATTGTAATATTTATTTTTAAGTCTTATAGCGGTAAAAATAACAATATTTTAATAAATGTTATAATGATATGCCATATTTTATTAATATAGCCGAATATCATACTTTTAATTATTATTATAATTTATATAACTGTTTGTGTAGGCACAAGTCGCGCTCTAGAGCCGGTGCAAGTGTCCGTGTGCCGCGTTGTCCGGTTCGGTGACAGCTGCCAGCGTGTCGCGTTAGCGTTAGGCGCCCCTGCTCGTCTCTACTACAAGGCGGACGACAAGATGCGCATACATCGCCCCACTGCGCGTCGCCGCCCACCACCCGCCTCCGATTACTTCTTCAACTACTTTACGCTCGGCCTGGTGAGTGTGCACACTGCGTAACATCTGCCTGTAATACAAAAAGGCACTGCCGCGGTGCCTAAAATCATGTAATACTTACCTTTTATAAAAAACAGTGCCCTGCTCAATCATAACACAAATTGATAGAAAGATCCTAATGAAATTGCTTTTATAGATTTTTGCCGTTATTATAATGCTTTCATATACAAAAAAAAACCGTTTTTAACAGTCGAAAATTGAATTACGACTATACACTACAGGCGGTCGGTGGCACAGTCCTCTGCGTCACTAAGACGGGTTAAATAAACCGTTGAAATTTGTCAAATATTTTTCATCGAATTATTAGAAGTATTCCAAAAGACGCGAATGAATTATTCTTACATATAGGTATAAATATACTAGCGATCCGCCCCGGCTTCGCACCGATGCAATGCTCTACTATATTATGCATGTATTATACTTATAAACCTGCCTCTTGAATTACTCTATCTATTAAAAAAAACCGCATCAAAATCCGTTGCGTAGTTTTAAAGAATTAAGCGTACATAGGGATATAGGGACAGAGAAAGTGACTTTGTTTTATACTATGTAGTGATTGTCGTTAATATTAGGAACAGGAATGCCTTTTAAAGCTATCTGTACTTGACTATTTCACGTCCTTTACTTACTATTGTGTTGTGATCAGGACATATTGTTCGATGCGCGTACGCACCAAGTGAAGAAATTCGTGTTGCACACCAACTACCCGGGGCACTACAATTTCAACATGTACCACCGCTGCGAGTTCGAACTTGCCGTGCAGCCGGAAAAGTGAGTAAATAAAACATCTTTTCGATAAATCATCCATTATAGAAAAGAAAATTGCGAAATTTGAACAAAGATTATTTTATTTTATGTAAAACAAAGTGTATCATAAATTTGACATGTAATTTTTTCATATTTTTTATTTTAAATGACAATTTGTAAATAATTAAGGTGGTACATAATTATTACGTAACATATTTTGTACCAAATGTCAAACATACTAGTTAACAATTTCGAAAAATTTTCATATTGGTAACGATAGAAATAAATAATTTATTATTAATACTGTTATAAAATATCAACATTGTGTTACATCAATTCTATTTAAAATTTAGGGTGTTTCTCGTCAAGACCATTGAAAAGATTGAGAAGGGTTACCATCCCAATCAAAATCTATTGAATTGCGCGGTACTGTCAGCAAAATGATATTATTCTACTCTTATTTTCTATTTGTAGTTCTATGTACAGTTACGTTCATTAAGATGTAAAACTTCTCAAAGTATAAGAGAAACTATTTTAATATCTCTTACCGTTAAGTCAGCGTTTGGTAAAAAACACATCGCTTAGCCGCTGCGTCAGTAAATAACAACTTGCAAAATTTATTTTTGCATACCGCGGAACTGGCTTTTTGAAGTTTGAAGAGTGTAGGAATATTATTGGAGTTTAACTCGTTAAGAATCGTTTCATATATAAAGCACGATATGAAAAATAGATGGGTAGTAAACTCAAACGTTAACAAAAAGTGAAGCGTCACATTTCCTCTGCGTAATATACTGGCCCATCTTATAGCGCTCCCCGCTCCTCTGTCCCAAGTACACATTTACTATCTCTCTTTCTTGCTCACTATAGCATTCAGTATTCATGTAAAATATATTTTATCAAATAAATATATGAATTCATTTACTTCCTTTGCCTATTATATATATTTTGAGATAATCGTTTTTAAGGAGTAAACTCCAGTCACGCGTCGGAGCTAAAACGCACAATTTTTGAAGTTATACTTTAGGAGCGTTATGAAAAAATTATGAGAGTGAAATTTTAAGATGTGACACAAAATTATCATGTTGAAGTTTAAACCAGCAGGATGAAGGTAGCCGCTACTTATGAACGTGTGTATGTGTGTGATTTTGAATTATATATGGTAGCTAACAATAATTTATATACAAAATTATATTAGTTATCTTTGTTTAGTAACGATAAAGAAGTATAACTTCTTACGTGTGTACTATCGAAACCTCTGGCGCCTTATCAGTCCTAAGTTGAAAGTCGCTAGCACACTGCACGATGCCTATCGCTTCAGGCCACGCCCCGCTCCATTCATTTAACAATGGCGCGCGTGCGCAAACAAGCAAATGAGAGCAGATTGACAGTTGACAGTACTGACATCAAGGGCGATTTAAAACCAGTTGTTTATGATTGGCCGTAGTATAAATCGTAGTAAAATACGAAGTCAATTAAGGATAGGTATGGGTCGTGTGGGCGTGTCCGATGCGATCAGTTCAAACGAATATTACTACAAAGTGGTAAGGCACGAGAGACTTCGATGTACATAAGTACACACAACGATTTTTTTTTATTATTCTAAATGAGATCTTATTTTGACGCAACCCAGAGGTGACCCGAACTCTCTGGTCGAGACCCCAGGCGCTGTGGTGGTGACCGCCTACAGCAAGTGGGAGGTGGTATCGCGTGCGCTACGAGGTGGAGTATGCGAGCGTCCCGTTGTACTTAACCGGGCCTCTTCCACTAATACCACCAACCCATTCGGTTCCACCTTTTGCTATGGATACCAGGATATAATTTTCGAGGTAACTGCTATTTTTTACTAGTTCGATTTTACTGACTTAATAATTATTTTGTATACCGTTTATTTCATTTACATTACAAATGATTATTGCTTACTCTGCTTAAAATATTTTATTTATTAATGGATTAAATATTACGTTTACTTTTGATTTATAGCTGATGAAAAAAGTTGATTTATACTTAACTTAAACAGCAATGGGTAATCCCTTTTTGTCATCAAGTTATCTTTATATATTTATGGAATATTTGTAAGTACATAAGAGTTCAATGAACTCCTTAACTATAGTTGGACCCATTTTAATGGTTCTGAAAGTATTCTGAATCAATAAAAACATAGAATTAAAAGAATGCGATGTTGTAAATTCATGTTTAATCTCAACTGTATGTTGTGGGTACTTTATTAATCTACACAATACTTTGGTTGGCTGGAGGAGATCTCTCTTAGATATAAGTCCCACATTGCCTAAACTTGTGTGTTAAAAAAAACATGTGTGCAATTCACACGTGGTAGAAATGAAACCTTCAAATATAATACGTACACATATACAAAATAACACGGTTGTTGTGATGCCTTCTCCCAAGCTTTGTACTACGCACGTGCCCACAAACACGTATTAACACACGTACATAATGCTTCCTATCTCATTTTCTCCTACGTTAAATCTTATGTATTTGTGTCTGTCTCTTTTTACTGTCGCTTTTTCGTTTCAAAGAGACACTGTATAATGTTTTCTATCTCATTTTCTCCTAAGTTAAATCTTATGAATTTGTGTGTCTGTCTCTTTTTACTGTCGCTTTTTCGTTTCAAAGAGACACTGTATAATGCTTCCTATCTCATTTTCTCCTACGTTAAATTTTATGAATTTATGTGTCTGTCTCTGTTTACTGTCGCTTTTTCGTTTCATCGACTTTCTAATCACAACGATGCTAAAGGAGTTTTCACTTCAAAATGGTGCAATTAAGAGTAATAATAATATACCACCATTTTGGTCGATGTCAAAAATAAATTATTACTTTATTTTGTAGGTGATGTCAAACAACTACATAGCATCGATAACCCTCTACCAACCAGAAGGCACGAGGCCGCATTACGCCGTCAACTCCATCGCGTGACACACCCAGGTCAGTACAAGAAATCCACACAGGTTTAAAAAATCAAATTAACAGTAGAGGGCGATTCATTATGTACAATTACGTATTATTAACCGATTCGTTGCTGGCACGCCTGTCGTGTCATCACTTTGCGTGTGGCGTTAGCCCATGAAACCGTGTCATTTTTAAATCGATGATAACTCCTTCAAATCAAGTTTTAGGGAAATCAACCCAGAATAAAACTATCTTCATTTTTCATGTAAATCAAGCTCGTAGCCTTCGTTTCTGTAATAGGGTATTTGACATAGTTGACAAATAAATAAGTATTGTATTGAACACTATAGAATTTAAGGTCCTAATTAATAATATTTTACTTAAATTACAAATAAAAATTATTAAATATTTTATTTTCGTAAATAAAAATTAGAGTTTTTGAATCTGTGCATCATTTACACGAAACGTCTCAACGACCAATCAGAGCATGTGACGTCACGATGTAATAAACAAAATGTCTTTGAAGCCATTTTTTAAAGAATCATGAACGAAAAACTAACCTCTCGCGTATTGTTTACATAAAGACTACTACATCGTGACGTCACGCCATTGATTTGTCACGTGACCTAGCGTTTCAGCGGGAAATACAAAATGTAATTATTAAAACTATCTTTTTGTTATTAAAATGGCTCTAAATATAAGAGAAAGATTTGTCAAGCGTATCTTTAGCGACTTTAGAACATTTTGAAGTACTTTACGAAAATCTGTCAAATACCCTATTGTATGTAGCAACGAATCGGTGAATAACTTTTAATCGTTTTGTAATTTTTTTTTTTGTTACGACTAATACAAATAACATTTTTCTCTCTTGTAAATATATAAATGAAAATATTAAGGCAATTAATACAAGCGGTCACACCATTAGAAGAAAACTGACCTAACACAAAAAAAAATGTCAAAAGTTAAGAAAGAATTAATAAATTTTCTTTGAATTTGTTTGTTGTCCGATCTTAAATGAACAAAAATTTACAAACCTTTTTATAATTATATATTTCTTTTGAAAATAAATTTATTGTAAATCTTATTAAGTCAAATTATAAAAATATATTTGTTACTCTTTACAAGGAGTCGAAACGTCAGGATAAAATATAAAAAACAAGTTAAAAGCGCAAATCCGGTTAAATTGGCTTTATTAAAAACCATCTCCCTTTTTCCACCGGACATCTAGACGCACTGCGGGCTACTACCCTTTCTTGGTTGCTATTCCTACCTGTCGCACCAAGCGCTTCTCAACTTCTTTCACAATGCGCACAGCAAAGGAGTGGAACTCCCTCTCTGCGTCTGTATTTCCGAGTACTTATAACCCGTCCGTTTTCAAGGCCAGTATAAATGGGCAACCTTCTGGGTTAGCTCGTCCCATCGTCCCATCCAAAATCTTCCTTGCTACTGATACTTGACATAAGCAAAATTTCTGTGAAATCGCCAAAGGCATCTATAATAAAACAAAATACATTTTCTCAACAGGTATCCCCGAGCAAAGGCAAGTATGCGTCGTGAACAGTCCGGTTCATAAACTCCAAGCTAAACCTCCACTAGTGTGGCAATTATGAGCCCACAGATAAAATACCGCGACCTCAGATTACATTCTACATATCCCTTACAAGCACCTAAGAGGAAACAGTATTTAAAAAAAAATGTGATAAAAAAACTGTGAAAAAAAACTTGAAAAAAAAAGTGAATGACAGATCTCAGACGGTGTGTAAGCTTAATGTTATATACCTTAGCTTCAATGGACAGAACTAGTGAAAAAGAAAATGTTTTTTATTTTATTTTTACTATATATGGTGAAAAAATGGACAGTTTTTTATAATTATTAATGTAATAGTCAAATTGCGTTTCGTTTTTTCTTCTATAATTAAGTGCGGTCGAAATAGTTTTCACTTTGTTAATTTTTGGCTGTTGTTAACATTTACTCGTGCTGCATAATTATTTAATATTATTTTTCTCAATCAATATTTATACGGCGAGTAAATTATTAAAAAAAAAATCGTACCATGTTTGTTTTTTTTTTAGTTGAAATACTAGAAGGTACCGTGACGTTATGTGAAATAGGTATAGACTGTGCTGTAAATATTTTTGAGATATCGATGGATGAAAATTTAATTAATATGTAACAAAAATCAGAAAACAAAATGTATTTTTTCTAAAAGTTGATATGATGAAGTTTGCTAGGCTGTATGAGAGTACATAATTAATGGGGGAAAAAAATATATGCAAAAAATATTTTTCTTTAAAACATTTTAAGCTAAAAAAATGTGTGTTTATCTGTAATTTAATATTAAGGAATAATCAAAATAGTCATGTTTATGAATGATACTGTTTATGGTTTAACTTTTTTAATATTTGTTCATATGTATTGTTATATATAACTGATAAATCAAGAAATAGCTTCTTTTTTCAAGCGATACCTATTTACATATTATTTTTATAAAAAATAAATGTTATTAATTCAATCAATAATAATAATAAATTATCTGAAACAGTCAAAATGGATTTCCTAACTTCTATAATTTTTATTTGACGAATTCTGTATTGTCTTGACAAATGACAAAATTATGATTATATGTATGAGGCGTCTGAGGAATCTTTTTTTATTGGACTATGATATTATCTGTTGTAAATCGGACGCTTATTATTTTATTTTCAAGGTCATTGATGTCAGGGCGTATATAGAAAAGTGTAGTTTAAATTAATTGACATTATTTAATTTGTAAGTTTTACTAGCTTGCTTTTCGATTTTTTTGTGACGTTATATTTTCAAATACCTCATGAATCGAAAAGTTAAGTCCGAAATATAGCCGAATATTTATAATATAGGTAAGATAATAATATTAAATAAATCATTATACTTATATTGAAAAGCACAAGTTTTTTGTTATTATTAAATGTGTGAATGCAACATGTCTCTTAAGAGAATGTATCTATGTGTAATTTGACAATGTAGACACTGTGATGAAATTAATGGGGGCACATCACGCGAAGCTAAAGTTGTAGATGGCGCCACTTGTGATGAATTAAAGGGATTCGCTACGCTCAAGGATAACACTGTTGGTTTAGATTCAATTGTTGATAAGTTTTATCTTTTTTGATTAGTTTTGAAACTTAAATATCCTGATATATTACTTAATATTTTTGACACCTGTCAAATATTAATTTATTATTTGTAATAGCACGGTGGCGCCTCTATAGGAGTAGTTTGTAAGTGAAAGCTTTCTAAGCGCTTTGAGTGTGATTAAGAAAAATACTTTCGTCATCGGATGAATCGCGTGCAAGGATCTCGTAGCACGTTGCTACATTTTTCCGTAAAAAATCATTTTCTTATCCATAGAAATATAATTTATTGGTAAAAGAACGGCCGTAACAAACACGATTGAACAGCGATTAATTTTCGGAAAAAATGCGCTAACTTGTCTTTGAGATTGGATTGTGGTGAGAAATTACATGAACATTAATTCGTTCAGTCACTAAACTGGTTTTTTAAATTAAAATAAAATATTTATGACCTTTAAATTTTCCAGAATATTTTTTTCAAAGCAATTTATGTGACCAATTAAATCTTGCATATTTTATATACATGCCCACAGATAAATGCATGCATGCACAGGTGCTTTGCATTATATGTTAGCAAAATTAGAATGTGTTCACATTAAAATACTAAATCCTTGGATTTGGAAAGGTTACTGGATATATTAATAATTAGTCTTACAAGATTAATTATCAACATATCCAATCTCTATGACTACTAAGATATTTGTTGAACTCGTCATAAAGATAATGAACTCTAAAATGAGTGCTCGTAAGTCGATTTTCATATAAAGAACTTATTCCTACGATTAGGTGTAAGCAGCGTTGTGATAATCTTTTGCTGTTAAGCTAAAATTACTCTTGTTTGTATCTCGTGAAGAATGATAATTGCTTGCGAAATGCATTAGATGATGACATATTAAAAAACTTAAGCAACTGACCTAACAGTTTGTTGTGGAATTATCATCACAGTATTTATGTAAAATTGTCCTTATTATTATTTGACAAATACGATTATTTTTATAAAGACAAAAAAAATTGATAATTGAAGATTTAGAATTGACAAATAAAATGAACAGTGTTTTATTTATTTATTTATTTTTCTAAATTTCGATTAGTTTTCTGTACACTGATGAGTTGTCTGCTCCAGTGACTCGTGTAGTTTATCCAATAATATTACGATTTCCCTACCTCTATGGTGGCACTGAGAAAAAGAGTTCTAAGCATTGTTTTTGGTTCTATGCTTAAGCGAAAGTTTATTACTTACTCTTTAGGCGAACTTTTATTAGTCTTTGGTCTATGACATTGATGTTGTTTATTCAGAAACTCAACAGCTTTTTATACATAACGACGGCGAAGTGCCAAGACCTAACTGAAATTCGTCGAAAAATTCACTTTTATGTAATTTCCAATTAAAAGTTCGCAATTTGCATGTGTTAATGAAATTTCCTAAGTGTATTTTCAGTTGCAAGCGCATCAAGTTAAGAATAATTTTAACTTGTGAAAAAATTAAACGTTTTTTTTCAGCTTGTGCAATATTTTGAATTTAGCAGTTAGGTGTTATTGGCACTTCGCCGTCGATATGTATCTTATCTAACTTATGATATTATATATACAATTACAGAGTTTCATAACATTTAATGAGGCTAAATCATAAAACGACGTAGCAACAAAAACACAAAACAAAATAACGTTTTGTTTCGTCTCCTTCAAGAAACACTATTAGCACGCGTGATTGTGTCTGTGTGACTGTATTATCGCCCATTCACGTTGAAAATGCGTCATTTATTTATTTGCGTAGTATTACTACACTAAGGTTTTACCGAGTACCATATAACGTGTGATTGTAGTGGATGTCATACTACATCGAAAGGGGACCCTTTCCTTTATTTATTTTTTTATTTTGGTCTATTAAGATAAAAACATTAAGTAGGTACAGTTGCTCACGATCTACATAACTGGTATATGTCAGTTAATATAAAATTTTGAGATCTGTAACGTTTTATTTTGATTTTAATTGTCACTAATATCCAACAGTAAAAAAATTAAATTAATTAAATTCGAATATTTTTAAATAAATAAATACTGTATAAACTCTCTTAATGTCAAGTTATGTATATATTTTCTTATTTTAGAGAACGCAAAAAGATTTTTGGGCCAAAAATTTCGAAACCGTTCATATGAGTTGAGTAATACAATAATTTAATGAATATTTACGCTATCTGAATATTTAGTTTCTTACCTTTGGGATATTTTTTATTGAATACGTACTTTCTCTATTTAATAAAATAACATTACGCACGCAATGACGTACTTCGATGTGAATGGGATTATAAAATAAGTGGCTACGGTGCCATATTAACAAAAAAAAGTTAAAAAGTTGACAAATAATAAAATAAAAAAAGTATTAAATGTAAGAGTAGCGGTTGCTGCAGACTCGTTACTGCGGATGCGAAATTTAATTAGCATTGTAATTAATAGTTGCACTTATTAAAATTCTGATATGAAGTGTCAAGGTATGGATTTGACAGCTGTCAAAACAAACATCTCTGTATGTGACAGTACCGACAACAAATAGAAGTATTTATTTTTTTATAAAAGTGCAGTTTAAAATATTCGCACGCAGTAACGTGTATTTTTTTATGATGATTAGCTTATTCTGCGTACGCAGTTTGTCACTTAATTCATAATGATCTTAACTAAGTGTGTGTCGGCCTTGTTCAACATTAATTTTAGTTTGGTATAAAGTTGATGTAGCAATGTTAAAATAATAATTTGTAATGTATTTTGACCGTATATTATTTATTCACTTGCCTTTTCATGATTGATTACTTACCTATTATAATAACTTTTTATATTTTAAAACAATATATATTTTTGTGTGAAATATTTGATCGTATTTTGGGGTTACAAGGTAACCGTTAACTTGAAAATTTGCTGTATTTCTACGTAATAGTTCAGGAAAATGAACAAACGTTAACATGGCGTGTAGATAGGACGCTAAGTGTGACGTAAAGACAAGACAATGGAGATCTTTATCCTTAAAGTTAGCTAGCAAAGATAGCTAAAAAAATGCTTTGCAAAAAAATTAACATGTCTCAGGAATAATACGGTACACGATTCCACATCCTCTTGCTATCCGGGAGAGTACTCTTCCAAATAAGCTACCGAGACCTTGACCAACAAGGTTTTTCCAATTGCTTGTTAATCAAATACCGGCTCCATCTCTTCTAGTTAACTACATACCTACATTGTGGGCGTGTCCCGCCTAGTGATGAAAGAGACTCAGTCCTTTAAATCGTTTAAAATAAGACTAGCCTCTTTTTACACGACTTTGGTCTAAAATTAAGACTGTAGCTGTTAGTCTTAATAAATGTGACTCAGTCAGTGAACGTATAAGACTAGCAGACTAAAACGACTGCAGTATTTTACAAAAGAGCTGGCGTTCGAGTAAAGCGTTTAGGTTGCAATGAAATTTTTTTTTTTTATTATATTGAGTGAAACTATGTATATAATATATAATTAACTACTATCCATTGACGGTTTATAAAAAATGCATCTGATTTCAATTTTGTTTTATTTTAGGTAATTATTATGACTATAAACAAAACAATAACAAGAAATCAACAATAACAATGAAAAAAACAATATAGCTACAGAAAAGTTATCAAAGGCGATAGACACATTGACGCTCTGATGCTCTTATCACTTAATCTGTACCATTTTTTGAGATCAGGTGACTCACAAGGCGAAGAATCGCTAGTCTTTTAAGTTCTTTAATCAGTTTAATAACTGCTGACCGCTTTATGTTAAAAGACTTCGACGAATAAGGCTAGTCTTATGACTAAAGTTTGGTGACTAAAAGACTGAGTCAGACGTCAAGAGTCTCTTTCATCACTAGTCCCGCCTGTTTCCAAAGACAAGTAGAATTGTTTTCAAGTAAAACTCCTTTAAATATGATACATATTCAAAAATTCCAACGGGCACTTACTAAGCAACATACTGTAAATGCTAACAAAAAATAAGAACATCTTTTCTCTCTGACTGTACATTCGCGCCAAAAACAGTTATCTATTAAACCACGTACACTTACTAAATTACTCGGAACACTCGTAATACTACACTGTAGCATTGATAACGTGTTATTCACGAATTGTTATCGTTTTGAAAAAATATCGATAATGATGACTCATGAAGCGTGATCGATCGTCTACAACTTAGTGTTCATTCAGTTCTAGTAAATCCATATCAAATACAGCGTCAAAACGCACCGAATAGTGTTACGTAATTAAAGCTTGTAT
This sequence comes from Calamotropha paludella, assembly GCA_927399485.1. Classification (NCBI taxonomy): domain Eukaryota; kingdom Metazoa; phylum Arthropoda; class Insecta; order Lepidoptera; family Crambidae; genus Calamotropha; species Calamotropha paludella. Next base: position 6,581,689 of record OV656822.1, read on the forward strand.
TTCATTGGGAACCGGGACATATTAGGTCATTATATCCGCCATTTTTTGGGGGTGACGATACTCGAGGAGAATAAAGCCATAATTAGAGATTGGTGAGTGATAACGACTGTAAATATGCAGTTATAGCCAATATTTATTTCTTATTGGAGCGGAGCGAACGAAGTGAGCGAAGCTCCCATGGATCAGCTTCAATGGCGCAATGTCTGTTACGCCATAACTCCCCGAGTTCTTAACCGATTTTAATATTTTTTGTGTGGAATGGAATCAACAGGTTTAGGACCAGATTGTGACGGAGCCCGAATTTTGAAATTCGAAAAAAAAATTTTTTTTCTTTTTTAGGTATTACGTTCCGCTCCAATATATGGTGCTAGCGTAGCTTTATGCTTAGCGACTGCATCACCTAGTTGGAGCGGCGCGAACGAAGTGAGCGAAGCTCCCATGGATCAGCTTCAATGGCGAAATGTCTGTTACGCCATAACTGCCAGAGTTCTTAATCGATTTTAATATTTTTTGTGTGGAATCGAATCAACAGGTTTAATTTTGAAATTCGCAAAAATTCCCATCGAATAAAAATTTTCTTTTTCTTTTTTTAGGTATTATGCTCCGCTCCAATATATGGTGCTAGCGTAGCTATATGCTTAGCGATTGCATCGCTTAGTTTATTTCTAACATTACATCCAAAATAAACATAAACCATAACAAAATTCTAGGATACAACCCTCAACAAAACAATCTACATAGTCAAAATGTTAACATATAGGCAATAAATATTTAATACATCAAATATAAAATAGGCAAGGACAAATTAAAACAATTCAACCACACACAAACAAAGAAGCAGAGCATATTATTCTTTAATAGTCGCTTGAAACGGGTACTGCTGAACGAAGTGCCAATAATAGCAGATTATACCTTCCGAAAAAGGTAGGAGTCCGAGATAACGAACTTTTTGGTAACCCATCCGATCGCGCGACCTAGCACTTTTATTAAAACTACGGAAATTGTTACTAGCTTAATTGGGCGCTCTTTCGCTGGAAGTTGAGATATCGTCATTATATTTTTCAACACAATCAACTTTGGCATGTATACACTACATTTATAATTGAAAAGAATGAATATATACTATACAAAATTGAGTTAAATGGGGACAGGTTTTATTTAAAAATAATATTCTTATGCAACTTTAAAAAGGTTCCTATCATAAACTTTTTTTTTAATCAGTTTTTGTTCGTCTGCGAGACTTATACTCTGTCTTACTGGTACGTCATGAATTTCCCAACATAATATGCATGATGGCCGTCTTAATTTACTTATAAAAGTCTTATAAAACGGCAATGCTAACCTTACTTTCGGCTAATTAACCGTGACATCCAATTAAGCTTAATTTTTAGTACGGATGAGATCAAGATAATACCGCTAAATCCTCTTTATTAAAGTGCCCGGTTAATAAAGCTTGTTTGTGACAGCAATAACATATTTTACGTTTTAAACGTAAACGTAATTAGCATTGTAAAGTCGCAACAGCGTACTGGGTGGTTTGAAACCAAACCATCGCGGCAGTCAATGCTATTACATCTGCATCAAAATGCCTTCGAGTGTAAACAGAATTAAAAAAAAAGAAGGCAGTGCTCTTTTTTTAACGATATCATGTCGTCATCATCATTCGTACTGCACAAGGTTTCGTTTACCGTTGCTTTGCAATGTCCAACAATGATTTTTATTTAAACACTTATATTTATTGGTATAAGTTTATATATTCAACATATTTTGTTATCTAAGGCTGACATACAAAAATCGTATAATATATATATATATATAACTAAATATAATCTGTATATTATACGTGTAGAGTTATATTATGCATTTAGTGATCCATAACGACCCTTAGCGAATAGGACGAGAGACCAATCTCGTGCGTTGTGTAAAATAATGATAATTTTAAGTAGTAACTTGTATGATATAGCGAGCGGCAGAAAATAGTTGTTACGTATATATTTTTCCTCGGACTTTGCACATTCTGTTCTGTGTTGCCAGTGAGAAAAGAGAAGTCAAAATTAAAATGGCAGAAGTATTTGGTATTAATCGTAAGGGATATTTATAGTTGAAAAAGGAAAAATAAATTCTGAATATCACAAGTTTATCATAATAATATGTCGTTCACGAATTTGTAGAAACAAATTGTTTCCGTATATTCTGTAAAGATAAAAGTTTTGGGGAACACAGAATTCAATTAGTGCTAATGCGGTTAACTCAAAATTAATTGTTCAGTTCAGAGGGCCGAGTGAGATTTAGAATAATGTAAACGTCACTATCGCGTTTTAACTTCAGATTTTAAATTTAGAACTTATTATAGTAAAATTAAGGTCCATCACAAAAATGTTAACATTTAAAACTAACACTCAGGCCCAGACCCCTCTTTCCCACTGGGCAAATTCCCTGATCCCGCGATCGATGGGAGTCCCCTAGTTCCTGCCAGATCACTAAACCAATACCGATATTTATTACTGAAAAACTTATTTAATTAGAGTAAATCGAACCTCAATTAGGGACTATATTATCGACTTACTTATTAGATTTTGCATTCGCGAAGCTACTCTTCTCTCGCCCAAAACAAGGCTTAGATAATTTTAAATATGTGAGAATCGCCCCATTTTAATTAAAGATTATCTATTCATCTATTGACTGTTAATAAAAAATCTCAATCCTTGTTTATCTACATTATTGTCTATTCTAATAATAAAAAAGTGTTCTGTCAAAGTTATAGGCGCCCCATTATTCTTATATGCCCAGGGCCTCCAGTAGATTAAAGACGGCCCTGCTCAGGCATCAGGTTTTGGTACGCCATTGTGGGAAACAAATGAATTGTAAAGACTTTGCAAATAACTCAATTTTGCTTTTACAGTATAAATTAATTAAAGGGTGATGAGCTATCGCATTACAGGGTGCGTATTATATAGAAAACAGTTTTATATAAATTTATTATTGAACTTTTGAGAGCCGTAAAGTGCGTGTGAACTCTTACCAAAATGCGAAACAAAACGGAGACTAAATTCTATAGTCGAGCCCCTCTAAATCAACTGCTTTCTTAACATCACGTACACCAGTCCTTATCTTATTGATACCTTGAAATCAACTAAAAATTAGTAGTAAAGTGTATCTTAAGTACCTATCTTTGTAAATCAAATACCTATAACATGCATAAATTCTGATACTGATAAGGACTTTTAAATAGGTATTGGTAATAAAAAAGGAGAACATTTCAAAGTATCCTTTCTCAAAAATCCAGTTTTAGAGGGTTCTAATACTATAACTAGATTCTTTAAAGTTGAAAAGTTATAACAGCAATTTTTAATAATGTAATCAAATAATGTATTCATTTATATTCATTAGTGATTTCATTACAGATAAATACGTTAATAAACAGTAAAATATATTTTTTTTATTAAAATAACACACAATTTGCCGTATGGCAGAACTTAAAGGTAACCTTTTCGGTCACGTTGACGGTATTTTGGGAATTATCCTGGCTTAAAATATGGCTTTAAAATAAGAAAGACGTAGGATTCCGTAAGAAACACGTAGGATTCTTCTATATTATAAAATTAATTACATTAAAATGTATTTCTAATATTAAAATTGGAATTTTGATCTTATTGTCACTGGTAACACTATTTCTTTATTTTTTTTTTTATTTTATTAAACTGAACGTAATTCAGAACGTAAATGAATGTTTTCCTTCGGGAAGTGATTTTTTGGCTGTATCAAATGATGTTTATGGCTGCGATCTTGCACAATTGCGCTGTTGTTGACTTGGGTACGAGCTTCTCTAGTGATTATTATATATAAATAGCCATTAACATATTATTTGCAAATCACAGTAGGAATGTCGACAATTTTAAGTATGAAGTAATCCTTTTAGAAGCACGATAGCTGGAACAAGATCACCGTGGTTAGGCAAAACTGCGGCAACGCTTCTAGGCCTTCTAAAATTAACTAGTAAAATCCTTGTATGAAAATTAAAACTAGCCGAGCTGCCATACCCCACGCGGGCTTTTAACGCTAGAACGAACCACGCATTGAAGAATTTACACTTTTAAATTTTGCGTTCCTTTTTAAACAAAAACTATATCGAAGTTTCTGCCTCAATTTGTACCGGCCCCAGTCGCAGTCTGTCTATCTGTCAATCTCCGAAGCAAATCCAAATGTTAGACTATTTTTCTAACTACCCCGCACACAACGGTGTCCGTATTCTGTAAGATCTCCCTATTCTCGCGGTTTATTGACTTTTAATAGGGTGATACATTCTTTGGACGAGTTGATACGTTAGGTACTGACTATGCTATGAGGCTAAGGTAATCAAGTTCTAACTTCCAAAATATTTAAAGTTATTGTTATTCGGTACCTAACTTCACTTCCATAAGTTTCACATGTAACCTTTGTACATATACAAGAATAATATCAGAAATTAATTCTAATTAACCAAATGGAGCAGAAATGTCCCTTCATCCCTGTAATGGGTCGTGATTTCTTGATCTGAGACCAACCACTAAACCGAAGGCCTGTCAAACATATCTTTTCCACAACACACCTCTTTATTTAACTAGGAAGCTTTGTGGAGTGAATACTTATTATTTATACCTAAACAATTTAACTGCGATTTGCAAATGAACTATTACATACATAATTAGTTCAAATTATCAGATTGTTTAAATAGATTACAGTGTTATAATTACTCATAATGATTTTAATTGTGTAAATAGGTTTACGTCATGCAATATTGTGATCACTGTGAAAAAATTCTTTTTATATATATATATATATTTCTGTCGAATGGGTACAAAAAGGAAAGTGTCTCAAAAATACCAAAAAAATTAATAAAGGATTTCATACCTAACAATTTGTTTTATTTTGGGCTATCAACTGTTCCATCGCTACTGACAGGAAGAATAAAATAAGAATCATACTTTTCTTATTTAAGTATTTAACTACAAGAATTTAATATCCAAAGAAATGATTACAGTGGACCCCCGGTAATCCGGCCCCTGTCTAATCCGGCGCCCCCTGTAATCCGACATGCTTATCGCTGTTCAATGTAGGTAATGCATGATTGAACAGGTTGCAACTTATACGCGCCACCACTATACTTTGTCCAATGTAGGATGATACTTTTGACAGGTTGCACTTCCTTATTGCTACGTACTAAGGTTGCGTTTGTTTCCTTATGTTTGGCTTGACATTGCAATAGCAACTTTATACCCTCTATATAGGTGTCAACTGTCAAAAGTATCATCCTACATTGGACAAAGTATACACTATTGTGCTCGACGCGTGTTGTTTTGATTATTATTTTTATTAATATTTATTTATATGTTTTTTATGATTGCTTAATTTAAATATAACTACACAATATATGATAGGGAAGCGGCCTAGCATGCGTTGATTGTTTACTAGTTCAGATAGAATTTTATCATTTTGATCTGTAATTTGCCAGATTACAAGGGACTCCGTTTCATAAAATTCCAGACTGTAGGGGATTTTAGACAGTACTCTATAATCCGACAAATTCGATAATCCGGCACTGCCCTGAAAACGTTTGGCGGATTACCGGTGGTCCACTGTATTAAAAATTTAACTTGTCTTGCGAGTACTCTTTCAATTAAGCTACGAAAACCTTACCTTAAAAGACTCGTTACATTTTTTATTGTATTTCCTAAGCTGACTTCAGCGCCGTCTATTCGTGATCAAGGTACTACCTACCTACAACATCGAATATAATACTTTTACAAGTATCGATAAAGATGACTAACCAGGAACCGTTCGGCTTTGCAGATGCAGGTTAAACAGCAATTAGCTGAATAACTGTAACTAATTGCATTGTATGCATATTGCATCACAAGGGTATCAGTCATCCCGAGAGTTAAATATTGGTTGATTTTATTAGACCTGGTGTCATCTATTATCAGGTTACATTATAATAGTTCACATTTTCGATCTAAAATCATAGCGTTTTATGGAGTGCTTGTGGCCTTCACTTCAGAATGTATCTAGATTTAAGTCCACAAATATACTTTATTGAAACAGTCCTATAGATTTCAAAGTGCTGAATATACCTAACTGATCTGTGCAATTACTGACTTTCGCAACATTACAGTGCTGTTTCCGTGGTGCTTAACACCACACTTAAGCACGCACTTAAGTGCGTAACGAGGCCTAAAGCATCCGTCATGCAACTTCTCTGTGGTGCGGCAAGGAAAAACGTGAACTTCTCTGTCGTGCGACGGGCATAGCTTCGGTTTGGTCTAGTGTAGGAAAGAGATAAGTATGTTTCACCTCGTGCCGCAGGAACGGAAAGTATGCAAAAATTGGTGCCGCAGCGAACGTGTTAATAGAGTCAATATACAGGTTAAAGCATTATTTTCAGCTTTTGCAGTTGGAGTGTACTCCAATAAGTTCTTATAAATGTTACCGATGTGAACCCTATGTGACATTCTTTTTGTCATTTTTTTCTTGTGATTGCGAGTAATCGGAAACAAAAACACGCAGCCATCGCGTCGTCGCAGGAAAATATATATAACATAATTAATTTAAAGGTTTCAGGAAATACAAAGAAATAATTTGACAAAATTTACAACGGATAGCGTTTAAATTAGCCCGTTTCTGTTTTCCGTAAACGGAGCAGAACCCTAACTACTGAGGTTCTCAGCAGTCGCGCGCCCTCTATGAATTCAAGAGTCAATTAAAGTTTTTTTACTCTTCGTTTTTCCAATAATTTGGAAACTTTACCAATTTCTTTCTTAAATGTCGAATCGATTTAGCTGTTTTCAATGTTTGTCAATAAACAAGTTGAGCCGTGCCCACTTCGCTAGGCGTTTAACATTTTTTAATTACAATCAAATATAGCCTATAACAAAGAGGAATAACGTAGCTTGCTACAAAAAACAAGAATTTTCTAAATCGATTAAGTAGTTTTAGAGATCACTTCCTACAAACAAAATTTCTTCTTTATAATTTTATTATAAACTAGCTGATCCGGCCACGCGTTACCTGTGGCTCTGTTATTTATTATAATATGCAATGCATAATATGCAAATTTAAAATGAAACCTTCCTTATAACCTAGGTAGGCACAGGAAAGGTACATTAAGGTCTAAATCCAGCAAAATAAAAAAAGTCATTAAAATCGGTAAAGTTTTAGAGCTCATCGCGGTCAAATCCTGTGACAGGATTTTTTAATATATATCTACACTAGTATTTTAAAGAGGAAAGATTTGTATTTTTGTATGTTTGCAATGAATAAACTCAAAAACTACTAAGCCGATTTCAAAAATTCTGTCACCATTGGAAAGCTACATTCACGCTGAGTATAGTTCCCGGCATTCAAGTTGAACATGATTTTGAAATCACGTGACATGCGCAGTAGTGAATAATGGACCTAAACTTGCTACTGCGCTTGTCACTTGATTTCAAAATCATGTTCAACTTAAATGCCGGGGATTATAACATAGGCTATATTTAAAGCTAGATTTTTTTTTAAGAATTTTGTCCACCCGTGCAAAGCCGGTACGGGACGCTAGTAGCTTATAAATTATTATTTAGTAATTATATAGTAATTTGATGTTTGAATTATCTTAATAAATTCATCATAAAGTAGCTTTCCATTAGAGAAACAGTTAACTTTAATGTTCGGAGTAACACAAGTGACTTGTCAACTCGTGGCCCAATATAAGTATGACCCAAGATAGTTGTACTAATTTAATAAGGTAATTAGCTGTTGCCATGGGAGTGACTTGCCACGTAAGAAACAGTACTAAATTAGATTAATTACTGCCCACTTGTCCTAGTTAGTAAGTAGGTACCTACTTTATGAATTGTGTGGGGGCGGAGGTCAAAAGATTATTATGAAAAGCTAATTTATGAAACAAAAACGCTAATGTTTCAAATATAACAACTGAAATGCGAAAATCAATCCCTATAATTTATAAATATTTGCAGAGCATTTTAAAAGATAGATACTGTCTTTTCCGTCACACACATTTGACACAGTACAAAAATAAAATCTGTTTGACAGATCTATTTAAAATAATATCTACTTGTTAATTTGTATAATTAGTTATCAACGATATAATCCGTGTTTGGCAGAAAAAAGCGATTGACGGCGCTCGCTAGCGCTGAGAAACAAACTATACAGTTTTCGGCAAGGACACGTTTTCTAACTTTCGCAGCGCTGACGTTTTCCGCCATTTTGCTTAGATAAGTTTGTTTACAAACTTAAGTTAACCGGTGGTTTTGTTCAATCATTAAAATAATAGTAGTAATCTCGTCTTCTTCAATATTGTCATGCACTAAATTATTCAATATATTATTCATAGTTTAAAACTTTTCACTGCGTTTGATAAAAATATATTTAATTGAGGTTATGTTCCCCAGTGACCGCTAAGTTTGCGTCCTAGAGGAAAATAGCTATTTACCATTTGATAGCGCTTACCGCTTAGCGATCGACATTTTGCTTACAGCCGCTGCCTAGCGCTTTTTTCTGCTAAACACAACGAATAAAACACTATAACTATTATTATGAAAGTAGAATAATACTGTTTTGTGGATTATATATAATGATTAATGATGTATAATAATAATGCAAATGTCGTTACTTCTGTTGAAATTGAAGAGTTACTTGCGGTCATTTTTTTTGCCAGTTAATGGACGTACTGAATGGGTGATACGCCAAAACGTTGAACTATTCAAAACAAGTAACTTTAAGTGAATATGAATAAAGATTATTTTTATTCATTCACTCTATTACATGTCCCCAATACTGTAGCAAGTGCTTTCGGTCCTAGCGCAGATAGGTTGGTGTTAACGACTGAAAAACGAAATGGTGAAAAATTATATTTCAAATATCATATATGAATATTGTCCTGAACCCATGAAGCTAAAGCACTTGTGTTATGAAATTCAGAAACCACGACGGTACCACATCACCCAGTCTCGAGCCAATATAGAAAACTTCGATTTCTACATTGATCCGGCCGGGGGTCGAACACGGGGCCTCGAAGTGGCGTTACCATGAAAAGCGGTACGCGAGTCACTCGACCACGAATATCGTCTACGATGGTTCCGAAGATTACCTTCCACATATCTCTGGCTCGAGCCAGCCAGCATACACTCGAGGAATACTTGATTTTAATTTAATATTTTTTCATTTTTGCTTAAACCATGTTTTTAGTAAACAGTAGCTATATTTTGTAACAACTTAAGAACCCAACTAGCAAAATAATGTCATATAAACGTTAAGTTAACGTTTCTTGTGCGACCTTAAGTGATTATGTGACGGTCATATAGACATCAAGCTAACGTTTATAAAACGTCAAAAGGGCCCATTTTATAAAACTAAATAGTCATATAGTAGTCCAGTTAAAGTCGTGACACCGACTAAAACGTTTTATTAAAGGTAGTTATAAGACTTCATTATGATTCAAATGGTTTATTCATATTAAGCTATGACATTTATAAAACATTTTTCCTCCATCCTAACTGTCAGTTTGTATTGTGCTCCAATTGAAATTTTAATATTGTAATGACTAAAAAAGGTAATTATTAAGATTTATTATTAATATGAACAAGTGAATGTGGAATTAAGCACGTTTAGGACTAGTTTCTCATGGGAACTTTACTTTGTCGGTAATATATGTGACGATATGTACTATTTTCCTTAAGCCCTCTCGATATTCGTGCTTTTTCTGATGTATGAGAATACTAATTTCATATAAAATTAATCTTTAAGAGTAGCCATTTTTGTTTTAGTCATAAATAGACTGCTATACAACTACTAAACAACAAAATAGTCATGTACACGTTTTGGTGTGACTATTGATAAGCTCCATGTTTTATAGCTAGGGTTCACGAGGTGAATAAGTGAACCCCGTGGCAGAGTAGATTTATAATACCGAAATCTTGTACACTATGTACGATATATGTATCTGTTAGGGCAGATTGTTGATACGTAAGAATAATCTTTCAAAATCTTTTAGTAACAACTAGCAAGTTTATACACGTGCAACTGCGCAACCATAAAATTGTAAAATTGTTCGCAAGGAAAAAATAAATAAGATTTCACTTTCATGGGTAAGTATAACGTAATAAAAAAAATCTGAAAAACTGTTGACCGTAAAGGCCATCCCTGTAACTTCCCGGTAATTCTATGCTTTTGCGCTCAAAATTCCACTCAATACAATGTTTCTGAGCTCTTTAAGCTAAAAATATAATATATGTGTTATTTTGAGCTCTCCGAACTCAAGAAGTATCTGTTCTATGATTTTGAGCTCTTCGAGCTCAAAAGGCCAATAAAAGTTTGATGAAACACGATTTTTAAAATTTTCAAACTGCCATAACTCATGAATGAATTACCCGATTTTAACGCGGTTGGCGGCAATTAATGTAGATTTTCAAACTTCAGAAAAAAATTGGAACAAAAAAAATTTTATCAGATGAAAAATTTCGGAGTTATTACAAAAAACACTTTTTTCGATTTTTTTCGTCAACGTTATCTCACGAAAGAATCAATCGATTTCAACGCACTTGGGCGCGATCGACGTGGTTTTTTGAGGTTAAGAGCTGATTAGTTTTTGGAATTGATCGGTCAAACCGTTCAAAAGTTATAAGAGGTTTACAATACACACACACACACATACATACATACAGACACCATCGCGGGAAGGGTCAGGGAAGATTCCTAAGGCCTCAAAACGTCGAGATCTTTTGAAAACTCGATTTTTACAAAAAAAAAAAACAAGAACTTCCCGATTTTTCGAAAATCTTTGATTTTCTTAGCGGGAAGTTAAAAATCACCACATTAACTAACTTTTAACCCACCAATATAAATGCAAACTACAAAATTGTAATTTAACACTTAATTTCGAGATCTGGTATATCTTTATCAAAAAGTGTTTGTACGGAACCTTTTGAACTTTCAGTGATCTTTCTTGACCAATGTTGGAGTTAAATTTATATGACTGAATGTCGGAAAAGAGTTATATTAAAGTTTTGTAGAAACTGAAATGTTTTATAATAGTCAGGGTTATCCACATTATATAATTGTTATATTGCCGTTATATAAATGTTTTTCAAAAAACGATTTTGTCTTTTATATAACTTTTATCTAACCAAAACGTTTATAGGACTAAATTGATGTTAGGTAAACGTTTTCTATAAGACCATTATATGATCGTCGTATAAGCAAGTTGGTAAAACGTTTAATGGACGTACCAATATGACTAATTCGGTATACAACTATTATGTCAAATCTCCAACTTCTATACGACTAATAAGTAATGGTAAAACGACTATATAACATTTAAAGGACTGGAAGTCATATAGTTACTGTATTATATAACCATTTTGCTAGTTGGGAAACGACGAATGCTGTATGTGTAATAGACGAACAACAACATAAATTACGACAAACTGTTGTAATTTATGTTGTGTTTGTGTAATATGTATCGCTGTTGTTGTGCCTTATTATAAATAAATAAATATAAACATTTTCTGGTCACCCATCTGATTAAACGCTATTGCAAGAGACGCTTCTGCTCTGCAATTATAGACCGAACGTGCTATGTTATTATAAAAATAATATTAGAGTAAACTGCACTACACAGAGCGACGAAATATGGCAAAAACTCAGTGGTTGTTATAATAAGTATATTATTTTAGGTAACTGAAGTGATCAGAGGCCTTAGTGCGAGTTTACGCATTCGACACTCGTTATTAAGCGCGTAAGATTTCTATGAAAATTCGTAGTTCCTAATGGTTACCGCTAGGGGCGATATGAAAATCCATAGTAATATTTTACGCGGACGAAATCGAGTATCGAAGCCTAAACTCGCACTAAGGCCTCTGGTAAGTGTGAAACTACAGTTTATATGTTAAATATTCTATAAATTTTTTGAACGTGTCGTATCGAACGAATAAGTACGTGCCCGATAAAAGATAGGATAGTAGTAGCACACTTATTACCCACCTCATTCATTACTTACCCACCTTAGTCACCCGGAAAACACGGCTCTTATTGCCTGAGTTTAAATTCTCAAATGTGTAAACATTACTATCTTATTTGAGTTAACACTTGTACTGTAGACCTTGACAATGGGACAATAAGGACTGAATTTTAAATCATAACTAAAAATCGTTAGTAACGTTTACATATTTAAAAATTTAGCCCTCTGGAAAGCATTGAAAACATCAGAATTTTAGTGTTACGTGATCGATAAAATAAATAAATATTTCTTACATTCACACCAACAAGCCTTGCCCAAAGTAAGCACTATAAGGCTTGTGTTATGGATACTAGGGTAACGGATTTACATACATATATGATAAATAGATATGTAATATTCATAGAAATATATATAAACACCCATGACTCAGGTACAAATGCTCGTATTCATCACACAAACATCTGCCCCTTCCGGGATTTGAACCCAGGACCGTCGGTGCGAAAGGCAGGATTGCTATCGTTGCACCAAACGGTCGTCTAAAATCGATAAATAAACAAATAATGAATATGTTTAGATTACATGCTTTCAATTAACTTGAAACCTATACAATGTCCTAAGTCGGAATCAATCCCTCAAAATGAAAAAAATAACATCAAAATCGGTTGAGTAGTTTCGGAGTTCATCGCGGTCAATCACTGTGACAGATTTTTTTTATGTATACGGATATCGCTGGTTTGCAAGAATAGCGACGGAATTAAAAACTTTTGATATTATAGAATAAGGTTTTCAAATTTCTTATTAAATCTTTTATTGCATACCAAAAAATGTAATTGTATCTCTTTCGAGCGAACGGTAGATTTATAACGACGATAATTATCTGCGTTGTGTCTTTGTTCACGTTAAAATATCAAAGATTTAAGATTGTTTGGCATATTTAGTTCAATTTGACAGTTTTTTGAGTTGCGTCGATATTCTCGCAAACCAGCGATATGTATAATGTATAAAAAATATGTCTTATGCTAGCTGACCCAACCACGCGTTGCTGTGTTATAAATTAAAATAAAACCTATCCTTTCTTTTAAGTTAGATCAAATAACAGATAGTTACGAAGTTTGATCAAAATCGGTTGAGTAGTTTAGGAGTCCATCGCGGACAAACAACGTGACACTTAATTTATATATATTAAGATGTGTAGTCTATAAAATAAGACAGTATAGTTTGAGTACAACCTCATTGTGTTATATAGTGCGATTCCATCCACCCATCAATGAGCCTCCCATTTTTTGCAATCCAAAACCTTGAAACAGCAAGTTAATTTTTCGACTGTTGAACGAAATTATATTTTAGTCTCAATATTACTATATATAGGTAAGTAGCTACATATTATTTCTACTTCTTTACTAACACAATCTCTAGACTAAATCGTGCCGAATACCACCGTATTGTCCCCGGCAAATAAGTTGAACATGATTTTAAAATCACGTGACATGTGCAGTAGTGAATAATGTACCTAAACTTGCTACTGCGCATGTCACGTGATTTCAAAATCATGTTCAACTTATTTGCCGGAGACAATACCATATTATTTAGTTCTTTCACTTCCGAGCAGCTTATACATTTAATTAAAACAATTTTTTCGCGGTTCTTTGCGCATAATTTATATTTAGGTAATTCAGATGTTTAAATAACATGAATAATAAAAGAAAAGTGAGATAAGAAAAACGTGGTAAAAAGTAAGATGGAGGTCGACCTGCCCGAGTTTCTTTCGTCAATTCTTCTCGGAAAGGGTTTTCAATTTCCGAACAGGTGGTTGACTCAGTACTGTACAATAATCGTAGTAACAATTTATTAACTAAATAAATTGCAAAATAAAACAATTTTGATCTATATAAAAGTTTAACAGTTAGGAACGTACCCGATTTAAATACTGTGAAGAAGTCGAAACGTCGGGATTTATTATAAACTAGCTGACCCAGCCACGCGTTGCTGTGGCACAGTAATTTTAGTTTGCTATATTTTTTTTTAAATCAAATAATATTTTTTCTAAAATAAAAGTAGCCTAAGTTACTCCTTATTACATCAACAACCTTCCAATAAAAGTCCCGTCAAAATTTGGTCCAGCCATTTCAGAGATTAGCCGGAACAAACAGACAGACAGACAGACAAAAATTGTAAAAAATGATATTTTGGTGTATGTACCGTATATATATTCATATATATGTAGTAAAAAACGGTTATTTCAATATTACAAACAGACACTCCAATTTTATTTATATGTATAGATTATGCCTTAAAATCCGTGCTAAAGTAATTTTATTTAAAAAGTTACCTATTGTTGTTAATTCTTCCAAAGAAACACTTAAATAATAACCTAATAAGTACCGACTATAAAAGCGTTTTTCCTACTTCTTAATACCTCTAAAATTGTTTTAGGATTGGTCTACTTGAGTTTAGATTAGATTGGAATACTGAGATCATCGATTTAGTTAGTAAGTATTCGTCTTAATATATATAAATTACGTGTCACGTTGTTTGTCCGCGATGGACTCCTAAACTACTTAACCGATTTTGATCAAACTTCGTAACTATCTGTTATTTGATCTAACTCAAAACATAGGATAGGCTTTATTTTAATTTATAACACAGCAACGCGTGGCTGGGTCAGCTAGTATTTTATATATTTTGTTTATCCTGTTTACACAGACAGTAAATATTGAATGTGTGCGAAGTGGGTGGAAGGGGTAAAGAAAACGATCGTTGCGCTCGTCGCGGCACAAATGTGCAACAAATCGGGCAAGGGAAACAAAAAACTTGTCAATGTTGTTTTGAAATTTTTGAAAATGGGTCATTATTGTTAAAATAAAAATAACAGCAGAAAGAGTCAATGCACATTTTATGTTTTATCTAAATATTTAGTCATGTTTTTAGGTTAGGAGAGTACTTCCGTTTAAACTTGTTTTATAGGGTGTTGTGGTCACCGATGTTTGACGAATGATGGTGGCTCGTATTAAATAACTATTAGTTCTCAGTTCTTCTACATTCGTCACATGTTCTGCTATCATTAATTTATTTCCTTTTAGCATAGTTTGGGGCTGGAAACTTATTGTGTGTTTTACACTCTTAAAACCAGTTTTTATAATAACGTCCATTTCTCCATAAACAGTTTTAATCAAATTCCATTCAACATACAATTTATTGTATTTTAAAGTATATTTTATTCACTCTAATCTATAAAAATAAACAAGATGTTGTTATTTATTTTTTGACATATGCCCCTTAAAGTTTGCAGATGGCACTACTGTCGTGCACGTTCCGAATACCGCATTTAATAAATAATTAATATTACATACCTCATTATACAAATACATAGATGAAAACACGTTAATTGTCATGCAAGACGCTGGTTCTTTTCTTATTTAAACTTTAGACGTGCATCCATGACTAATTTTAAAATGTAAAGGTCGTGGCAAAGGTTACAATTTGATGGAGGTAGGTACAAAGGCTGTGAAATTAGATTTAATTGGATTAATGAAATGACACATGGGTATGGTCGTAGTACTCTTATCTGTGGTATGGTGTGACAATTTTATCAACTGTCCACTGCGTGGAACTAACGAGATTTTTTTTTATTCACAAAGACCACAGAGCTTAAATCTAAAAAACATAACTTTAGTGACATACAGCCAATTAAGGTCTAACTTTATATAAAATACTTTGAGATGTACCTAGTCTGGTTCTACCTTATCCTGTTTGTGTGAAAATAGTAGACTTACTATAAATAGTATATAATGCTATATTAAAGAAATTCTTAATAAATAGGAATATGACGTTTACGCCATTTAATTCGGAATTCTGTAACCTATCGTTTGGAACCGTGCTGGATTTACACATTTGCCGCCCCAAAGCTATAAAATTTTGGCCGCCCCTACTGATCTCTAAAATTAGATACACTGTTTAAAATAACGTTAATTCCTTTTTTTAGGGAATAATCTAGTTTCTAGATTATTTTTATAACTTTTTGGGTAGCCGACCAACCTGTCAGACCCACTCTCTTGAAGGTTTCACCTTTCTTTCGCCCTCCCGAGGCGGCACGAGTGGGGAAGCGGCTGCTGCCGCACGAGCCCCACCTCGTGTCCGCAGCATTACTTTCTTTCTGTACCTGTTTCTCTTTTTAGGCCAATATGGCCAACGGCCGCCCCCCCCTTATTTTGCCGCCCTAAATTTCAGCTTTTCTAGTTTCCATGGTAAATTCGGCACTGGTTTGGAATAGGTACCTACCTCCTTCTACCTCACTAAACGAAGAAGTACGTTATGTAGGTGCTTCTCATTTCCGTAGAATATAAAAAAAAAAACCAAAAAGACTTATGCAGTCTTGTAATTAGAAAAGAAGGAAAGAAACATTTATTTGGAATCCACCAAAAATATATATATTCGAAAAAATTAACAGAGAAGTGGAAAAGAATACACATTGCTATTATAAGTACTATAAAAAAATAACATACACAAAAAAAAATATAAAAACCAAATATGGTGTGTTCGAGGCTGACAGGACCCTGCTTCAGCATGGAAGCCTCTGCTTCATTTAGGGATGCAAAAAAACTAACAAAGGCTTTGGCTGACACGAAGAAAGTAACTCCAAACTTCAAAGGGTCATGTAGCTGATTGCCATACGTGTGTACGTGACCGAGGGGGGCGTTTAAGTAGTATGCAATGAAAGTTTTGAAGATTTTTGACCATCCCCCGTATAACGCACCATAACATTGTTCTGTTTAATATTATAAATATTAAACAGAAAAATGTAAGTGATATGTTGGTAATATTAACATTGCTGTGGCTTAGTTATTATAATTTTCATCTTTTTTATTATAAACTACTAGGCGATGCAGTCGCTAAGCATAAAGCTACGCTAGCACCATATATTGGTGCGGAGCGTAATACCTAAAAAAAGAAGAAAAAATTTTGTTTCGATGAAAATTTTTGCGAATTTCCAAATTCGGGCTCCGTCACAATCCTAAAACTGTTGATTCAATTTCACACAAAAAATATTAAAATCGGTGAAAAACTCGGGAAGTTATGGCGTAACAGACATAGCGTCATTGAAGCTGATCCATGGGATCATGTCATTGATCCTCCAAAAATGAAACCTATCTTATGTCCTAAGTAGGAACAAATCCAGGGAAATAAAAAATAAATTATCAAAATCGGTTGAGAAGTTTCGGAGTTTATTGAGGTCAAACATTGTGACACGTAAGTTATACATAAATAAATATATAATTAATTACGAATGACTCAACTGAGTCCTACAACCACTACTTTATACCTATAAATGCTCTTATTCATCACACAAATATGAAATCTTGTGGAATCCAGGACCGTAGGGTTTATTTTATGTCTATTGTTGAAATTGGCGTTTGCACACTTTACCACCTTTCCAATTTCCCTGTTCTGTGCAGTGCGCCAACACTCTTTGAACAAGAGTTATCACATACGGCGCACTATTACACACACATGTCTACATAAATGACGTGGTCTCTCACGACGAAATATCGAACGCGCGACAAATTGTGAAATCGTTATTATCCGTTGTTGTCAGGGTCAATAATCCTTATTATCTCTTGCGTACAATTATTTTTTCAGATAGACTATCACTTGATCGCTATCTGGCTTGAACGTTCTTGCACTCGCACAAACTTAAACATCTCGCTAGGGATGTTATACCATGTACAATTCTTAATACAGTCAGACAGCACATCATGGAATCCAAAACTAGCAAAGTTTAATCGATTTTCAAATTAATCTCCAAAATATAGAGTTTATTATCCATTGGGGAATTTTGACAGTTGTGGTAATGAGCTGTTATTTATACCCATTCCATTGAACCACGCGCTTACTAGAGGGCGCTGGGTAATTATTGCACACGGGCGCCACATGGGCTAGACGCCTCCGTGTACTTGAATGTGGTAACAAGAAAAAAATATATCCTACCTGAGGGCTCGAAGATATGATGTTTTAAGCGTATATTAAATCTCAAAGAAATACGGCATTGTGTTTCCTTATCGAAATTCTAAATACTTACAATGTTATCAATACAACATGCACTAATGGCTACTATCTATAACGGGGGTGCAAGGTCGGATAGAACCTCCTAGTGTGTCCGGCCCATTGTAGGTCCCACTTCACACGTGCTGTGTAGGGTTGCCAGATGTCTGGTATTTAAGCGTACAGTCCGGTATTTTTAAGTGCTGTGGGAACGACAATGGGTTCGGGCCGGTGCGCTCTGAGCGCCTTCGTATATAATCTCTTCGGGTATTGCATTCGAAGGTGGCTAATAATCCGACATCACTTTCTCTTCGTTGTCTCTCTTTCCTATCCTCTTTCACTCTATCTGTCTACCCTCTTTCTCTCCACCCGTTTTCACGCTCGGGCGGGAAGTATCTAGGTATAGCTTCAACCCCCAGACTACGACCATTAAAACTTATAATGACGAACGAAACAGTTATCGATCAGCAACACATACCTTAAATCTATAATCTAAGATCACAGTGGTTTATGTGTTTGTCTGTCCGCTCTTTTTCTCGCTCTTTTTCCATTGTATATGCGTTACCATAGCAACGCGTTAACCGCAAGTAGTTCGTCTACCGGACATTAGATGGCGCTAACGGAAAAATATTTAATAATAGAAAAAAATTGTCCACCTGTGCGAAGCCGGGACGGGCCGCTAGTATTGAACTAATAAGATAATATAAAAAAAATACTATAACAAAGGGCTGTACTTACTTTGTTGACAAAATTGTCTAAAAAAACATTCCTTTTCCTAAAATATCGAAGACATGTTAAGGATATTAAAATTTTTCATGTTCTAATTTAGTACATGATTGTATGTTGATGATTGTGTAGGAAGTAGGTATGTTTACTTTTAAAACCTAGAAACATATCTACTTAAACTAACATTAAGATACCTATATGTATACAGGTAGATAAAAAATACAAGAACAATATTATATTAGCACCTAGGACACTGGCTACACATCACACCCAAGGTTTGTCCATTAATGTTTATCTATCTATCTATATTATAGTTTTTTTGTCACTAATCAATAATTATGAAGTAATTAGTTATGACTTCAGTAATTGTGTTAAAAGACTAGAGTAAGATAGGCCACGGATTGGGTAGGACAATCATAAAAGGCTTGTGTTATAGATGCTGGGTAACGGATAGACATACATATACGAACATAGATACGTTGTGTTACTAAATATATGTATATATAAATACTCATGACTGAGTTAAAAATACTCGTATTCATCACAAAAATATCTGCCTTTTCCATGATTCGAAACAAGGACCGTCAAAGGATTGCTACCGTTACGCCAAACGATCATAACATATCCTTAAATAAGTCCTAGGTAGATTATATATGCTAGGGAAAAGACGATGAACAGAAACATCCTTAAACGAAAAAAGTCGTATCGCTATAGAAATGATTCGTCTGTTATCCCATTTATAGCAACACTGTATTAAAAAAAAAGTCTTATTAATTAATGGTCACTTTAATTAGAAATTTATAAATACCTCCCCATTTAATATTGTGATAAAGATAGAAAGTTTATTTTGTTGGGATGAATTAATAATTTCTACTAATATTATAAATGTGAATGTAAGTTTGTTTGTTATGCTTTCACGCAAAAACTACTAATCCGATCATCATGAAACTTCGTACATATATTCTTGGAGGTATTAGAAGTTACATAGGATACTTTTTATTGAAAAAAAAAAAGCGGGCGAAGCCGCGGGTAAAAGCTAGTAATAAATAAATATTTCTCACACATTTTAGAATATAAACACGCATGACTAGGTACAAATGCTAGTATTACCTTATACAAACATTTGCCCCTTCCAGGGCGAACCCAGGACCGTCGGTGCGGAAGGCAGTATCGCTACCATTACACCAATCGGTCGTTATTCCGTTGACATGAAATGAAAATATATTTATTCAAATGCACTTAAATAAAGTTCTTTTGAATCGTCCAGTATGTTTTATCTTTCACTAATTGCAGATGTCTTTTAACTGACAAGAAGAAAGAATGCAAGAAACTCGTTACAAAAGTTACAATACTACACATCATCACCATAGATAATCCACAAAAAATCAATTTTATTCTATTACTAGCGGCCCGTCCCGGCTTCGCACGGGTGGACAAAATTCTTTAAATTTTTTTCTAGCATTAAATATAGCCTATATTACTCAGCGTGAATGTAGCTTACCAATGGTGAAAGAATTTTTGAAATCGGCTTAGTAGTTTTTGAGTTTATTCATTGCAAACATACAAAAATACAAATCTTTCCTCTTTATAATATTAGTGTAGATTACAATAATAACAGTGTTATGGTTTTATTATATCGTTGATTACAACAGAATAAACAATTATCTGTATTAAATCAATTTAAACTATGACATACAGAGGATACAAGAATAAATAAGCAACATACAGATGTGTAATCTTAAGTAAAGGTAATACTAGTAGTTTAAAACAGACCCATCTCCCAAGGTAGCACCCGTTCACGAGCATGACGCATGAAACACTTAACTCTTTGTTGTTTTGTGATTTCGTCATGCAGTCAACTGATTAATGTTAGTGTATTTAATAATTACATGCTCAAATGTTGGTTTTATAATTAAGTTATATTATTAAACAAACTGTATACAATAAAACTGTTTGTTGACCTTATTAAATAAAATAAAAATAAATATAAAATTAAATATAAATTAGGATATTACGTGAAGTTTCATTATCATCAGAATATTATATATTATATCTGAGTAAGCTCCTATATTCCGAAACGGTAGCGATCCTGCCTGTAACACCAATGGTCCAGGGTTCAAGTCCCGGAAAAGGCAGATGTTTGTGTGATAAATACGAGCATTTGTACCTGTGTCATGGGTACTCATAGTCTGAGCTGATTTGCGAGAATAGTGACGGAACTAAAGCTTTTGATTTTATAGAATACGGTTTTCAAATTTCTTATTAAATCTTTTATTGCATACCAAAAAATGTAATTGTATCTCTTTCGAGCGAACGGTGCATTTATAACGACGATATCTGCGTTGTGTCTCTGTTCACAATAAAATATCAAAGATTTAAGATCGTTTCGCATATTTAGTTCAATTTGACAGTTTTTTGAGTTGCGTCGATATTCTCACAAACCAGCGATATCTATATATCATATTTATTAGACTATTCTTTACGCTTGTTATGGATAATAACATAAGCCTTAGAATGCTTATTACTTGCGGGAGCGAAGGATATAATTTCCTATGGATCAAAACACCGTCGGAAAAATCGTTTTGGAACCAACCACGCGGGTTCAAAGTCTTGAGTGCAAGCAGTGTTGCCAATTTAGCGACTTTGTCGCTAGAAATGAAGACTTTTGCTTAAGTTTGAGCGACTAAAAAAAATTTTGATGACAAAAATTGTTTAGCGACTTATCTAGCGACTTTTGCAGCAGGTATAAATTTAATCAGTTATTATTAGAGATTACTAGAGTCATTATTGGATAAATTTTTCGTCAAATCTATACAGTGCCAACATTATGGAAAACAAACGCACCAAATTCAAACTTTATTAAATTAAAGTCCTTAAAAAAATATTCAAATCAAAACATTTAAATTTTCTTCCAAATCTAATTTAGTACCTTTATCAAATTTTAATTTATACTATTTAATGTTGCATGTAGCTGAGCTGGCAACACTGAGCTCAATAGCTCGATTTCTTCTTTGGTTGGCGGTCGGTCACGCTTCTGCCTCTCCCATACAAAATCCTGCGTCCGCTTCCGGTGGAATTAGTTTAAGCGACTTTTGATGTTGAATCTAGCGACTCGGAACTTCTAGGAGTTGGCAACACTGAGTGCAAGTTCATAAATATGCAAATGTTACTTTTGCTATTGAGTTAATTTTGTACGACAGACCTTAATATTATAGAAATAAGACCTAAAGGAGCCTTTCTTTGTTCCATATAAGTAAGGCTAAATATGTACCTAAGATTCAAAGATACCGAAAAATAGCTAAAAAATTGTATATTCCGAAAAAAATACTTATTAATTTTTAAATACATTTGTACCACTAAATAAAATCATTCAAAAATATACATTACTTGCAACAAATGTTTTTTTTAGCTGGCAAACACAATTGTTTTCAGTTTGAAGCGTTTTGTAGCTTAAAGTTATATAAACTTTTTTCGATATTCAGTCTTAAACATAAAATGTATACAAGTTTATCAGCAACACTGCTTTATGAATTCTTCTGTTTTTAATATATATAGAAGGATCAAGAGCGAAAATAGATATTTCTTGCTATTGCGAATCATTCTAAGCGTTTAGTTATTTATCAGCCTACGGACTTTACTAAAATACCGTGTTCCAGAGCCGCGAAAAACTTGTTAAAATCTAACCGACTGTCACACACAAGTGCCACAATAGCGTTTCGTTCTACGCAGTTGTGATTTAGTATATAATTTATTGTGTTTTATTAACTTTATAAAAATCTAATTTATGGGTATATTATATATGAAATAAGTGTTTGTACATTATTATGAATATTTTCAAATAACTTGTACCAAGGTATATTTTTGGCCCGAAAAGAAAGGTCTCCTTTAAACTCTAAAGTGCAAGCAACGTTCGCATATTTGAACACTTACACTTAGACACGTACGTTTGTTAACGACCTCAGATGCAAATTGATATCTACCTAAGGTTCAACATGCCTTTCGAAGCCCAAAGCAGCTCCATATAATAAAATTAAAAATTATCAATACATAATTATTGAATAAAAATAAATATAAAAACTCATAAATTTATGAATAAGTTAGTTAAAGTATTAAAGAGGTTCTTGCCTACTCTCTTCTCATTTGCTGTACCCATAGGTACGATTCAGACCGACCGGCTCGCATCGGCCCGGCTCGGAAGGCATTTTACCTCGGCAGGCTGCCGCGGGAGCCGACCGGAGCCGTACGGCCGTCGCTTGAATGTATATGTGGCAGAAATATGAATTTTTGTTTTCATTTGTTGTTACAAGTTTTAATTTCCTTTACCGCATTGTAAAATGCCTTCCGAGCCGGGCCGATGCGAGCCGGTCGGTCTGAATCGTACCATACAGTATCCTTAACGAACTGTTCCTACTATTTTTTAAATCTTTTATATATTGTGGAATAGCAATAAATAAATATAAATAATTATAATATCAGACAATATCTCATACATTCTTCTGAACCTAAGTTACGAAGCTAAAGCATTTGTTTTTAAATCAACACTAATATTTTATAGAGGAAAGATTTGTATTTTTGTATGTTTGTAATGAATAAACTCAAAAACTACTCAGCCGATTTCAAAAATTCTTTCACCATTGGAGAGCTACATTCACGCCGAGTAACATAGGCTATATTTAATGCTAGAAAAATTTAAAGAATTTTGTCCACCCGTGCGAAGCCGGGACGGGCCGCTTGTAACTAAATAATTTTGAATCACCCACACAAAGGCCTAGCGATTGAACCTTCCCTGCGAACGCTCCAATGCGTTATTGAGCCGCTAGTGTTAGTAAGTCAAGTTCAGTAATAAGGAAATACAAGCTACTGCCTGCGTTAGCATCGGCACGAACACAGTTCACAGTCAAAATACAGATAGGTACTTCCTTCCTTCACTTCTAAGGACATCTTTTACGAATATAATTCTTACTCTTCCGCGCATTACACATTTGAATAAAACAACTTTTTACGGATTTTTATTTTATATTTAATCCTAAAGTTTCGACTCCTTTACAGGAGCCGTGATCACAGGATGACTATGATAATGGTTGTCTGGTATTTTCTACTACCCTCACAATATTTTAATCGGGTACGTTCCTAATTGTTAAAATTATTTACACCAAATTGTTTTATTTTAAATTTTATTTGGAACGTGTGGAAACGTCAGGATTAAATATAAAATAAATTATGCACAAAATCTGTAAAAAAGTTGTTTTATTCATCTTTTACGAAATCATATAGGCCTTTGGCCAGCGCATATATATAAATATGTTGCGGAAATTTCATGAAACATTAACATTAGGCAAACGGAATCGAATAGATCTAAAATGATAATGCTACAAAATTATTTAGTGCTGTTTCGGATTAATTAACTTTATAATTGCAATTATATTGTCTTATATACTCGAGAGCAATGAATCCGGGTCACTTAAAGAATGTTAAAAATCTCGGAAACTAAAAATGATAGGTTAATGCAATAAATTGTATTTAATAGACAATGTAATACTCCTTAAATAAAAGTAAAAAAAATATGAGTCACCATACATTTTATTAACACAAAATTACATAAAGAAAAAAACTGCTGATCTCTCCTTAAAACAAAATAGGAAACATGAAATGTTTGAACTTTATTACGATTTTCTTGAATTTTAATACTTCGTATTGCCTCCTCGTGCTTCCATTACTGCGTTTACGCGGTTTGGCATGCTGTACACCAAGTTCCTTATACGATTTTGGGGAATATTCTCCCATTCCTCTGTGAGAGCAATTTTGAGCTCACGAAGCGTGATTGGGGGAGGGTTTCGTTGTTTTACGCATCTGCCTAGCTCGTCCCAAGCATGCTCGATCGGGTTGATATCCGGGCTGCGCGCTGGCCACTCCATACGAGTAATGTTCATCTCTTGAAGGTAGTCATTCACAATCCTACCTGTATGAGGTCGGGCATTGTCATACATAAATATAGCATCCTCACCTAAATTGACCATAAATGGACCAACGTGATCATTGAGGATTTCTTCCACATATCTTACGCTAGTTAAAGAGCCGCTTTCTATGATCACCAGCTCTGTGCGACTTTCAGAAGAAATTCCGGCCCACACAAGTACAGACCCACCACCGTAGGCTACTTTTTCTTCGATGCATGCTTGCTTGAATCTTTCCCCTGGTCTTCGATACACTCTGTGTCTTCCATCGTGCTTGTAGAGCATAAATTTTAATACGTCGGAGAACATAACTTTTGACCAATCTTCAATACTCCAATTTACGTGGCTCTGGGCATATCTTAGTCTTGAAATACGATGCCCACGCTCCAGTTTAGGGCCGTTTGCAGGTCTAAGGGGTTTTAAGTTAGATTCAGCAAGCCGACGTCTTACTGTCCATGCACTTGGGTTACTTCCTCCGAGGCGTCGAAACTGATTGGTGAGTTCAGTTCCTGTGAGAAAGCGATTTCGAAGCATGGTGTTCACCAAGTATCGGTCTTCTCGTGCTGTGGTACACCTGGTTCTGCCCGTTCCTGGTCTGCGTAGGTTAGAACCAGTTTCTTCGTAACGTCGGAGAACTCTTTGTACTGTTGACAGCGACACACCGACAGTCCTGGCTGTATCGCGCTGACTCCGGCCGGTTTCCAGCATTGTAAGTATTCTGGTGCATTCTTCAGGCGTAAACGACATAATTTCAGCTTGAATAATGAATATAGAGCACTATCAACATGGTTTATGTACCCACATAAATAACAGATTACAAACAAAAGCAAAACCAAATGCTGTAATTTCGTAGTTCCATCTTCGAAAGTGGCCTTTTTTCAAATTTGATTTTTTTATGATATAACTTTACAATAACTAAGAAGTTTTAATACCTTCATTTAAGGAGTATTACATTGTCTATTAAATACAATTTATTGCATTAACCTAGCATTTTTAGTTTCCGAGATTTTTAGGATTCTTTAAGTGACCCCGGATTCATTGCTCTCGAGTGTATATGCATTATGTCTATTATATGTATGTGGTCTACTCAATAGAAAAATTTACTAATTTTCTGGAAACTCTTGACTTATTGATAAGTTTATAAATTTATTGTCATATGTATTGTATTATACTATTTTCCCTAAACCAATAAATTTAATTAATTAAGCCACTTTTCCAAGGGCGGAGTACGAAAGGATGGAGTACGAAAAAATATTGTCTCGTCTTTTTTCGTTTTTCGGATACCTTTCCTTAACTAGCAGTCAAAATTAATATACCCATTTATAATATTACTTACATACACACCAATAAATTAGTCTAGCCCAATGTAAGTACTGTAAGGCTTGTATTATAAATACTAGGGTAAGGGATACATAATTATACGATATACATATACGATAGGTGTATAGATCCTAATTATATTATGAAAATACTTTGTGCGTGTGTTTGTTTCTATATTAACCGGAAGTAGTTCTTCTACCGGACGCTAGATGGCGCTAACGGGAATATATTTAATATTAGAAAAAAATTAAAGAATTTTGTTCACCCGTGCGAAGCCGGGACGGGCCGCTAGTATTTAATAATAATAGAAATATATATGTGTAAATGACTCAAGTACAAATGCTCGTATTTATCATTAAGAACTTTGCCCTTTCCAGGATAGGCCCCAGGACCGTCGTAGCGATGGGCAGGATAGCTGCCTTTGCGTCACATGGTCGTCATCTTACTGTATATCTTTGCGGTGTGTGCGCGTGTGCGCGCGTGCGTGCGTGCGTTTGTGTGTGTGTGTGTGTGGTGGAGTTCCATAGAGAAGTCTTTCCTCAGCAGTAGGATCATAAATAGGCTGGTTATGACGATGTCAAAACATTACAATGTCAATTAAAAGGATCAGAGAATTATACACTTCAAATTGTAAGCAAACAAGAGCTATATTTATTTTATATTTTGCATTCACAATGTCATATTTATATGAGATTTATAATACGTCTGTAAAAAACAACCACGTCTCCGAGTCCTCAGGTAGGATTCGAACCAACGACCTTAAGCTATTTTCTTATCTAATTTATATTTATATACACTAGCTTTTACCCGCGACTTCGCCCGCATTTTGTTTTTTTTTCAATAAAAAGTATCCTATGTTACTTCTAATACCGCCAAGAATATATGTACGAAGTTTCATAATAATCGGTATAGTAGTTTTTGCGTGAAAGCATAACAAACAAACTTACATTCACATTTATAATATTAGTAGTGATATAAATACCTGTCACAGTATTTGCCCGCGATAAATTCATCCCACACAACCGATTTTGATTTCTTTTTTATTTTGCTGAATTTTTTTCCACTTAAGACATAACATAGGTTCCATTTTAATTTATGACACAACAGCGCGTGGTCGGGTCAGCTAGTATAAGTGTAATTTACAGTATCGCGTGTATCGTGAATAGGTAAGCGCTTGACCGCTATCTTGCCTGATGATCTAGGATGTGACGCGCCTGCCTAGAAAATACTTAATCACTCGTGATTTGTGACCCCTAAATTGTATTTATCAGGAAACACATACTCAGGAAAAGAGTTCCATTCTTTAGCGGTACTGATTTCAAAATTTTAACCAAAACGCTTAGTGCGACTCTTTGGTATATCAACCATATAACGGTGGCGCCTATTTGCAAGTCTGGTTGTCCCATAAAAAAATGGGGATGGCTGAACAAGGCTGTGAAATTCTGCTGCACACTCTCCGAAATGTATCCATTAAAAACCGGATAGGCTAATTTAAATCTCAAACAAGAGTTATTTTAACCCTACGAGAGCCTTTCAGTCGAACTGTTGACACACGTAGGGTAGGATTATTATCCCCAAAACGTGGACATCCCCCGGGATTAAGAGGTACGCATTATAATTAGGACCTCCTATTAACATGCAATAAAAACTGGGTCAATTATGTATTCATTTAGCAATTCTTTTAATGAAATTATTATCTTCAATTTAAATCTATAATCTAAGATCACAGTGGTTTGTGTGTTTGTCTGTCCGCTCTTTTTTCCGCTCTTTTTCCATTGTATCAATACCGTTACCGTACCAGTAGTTCGTCTACCGGACGCTAAATGGCGCTAACGGAAAAATCCTTACTAATATTATAAATCGGAAAGTGAGTTTGTTTGTTTGTTTGTTTGTTTGTTTGTTCCGCTTTCACGCCGTAACTACTGAACCGATTGCTTTGAAATTTTGCAGACGTAAAGATAAAAGTCCGGATTAAATAATAGGGTACTTTTTATCCTGGAAAAAATTGATATTCCCGAGGAAAAACAAAAATATTGTTTGCTTGATGGATGGATTGTAGATGGCGCTGTATGTCATTTAAAACAAGGTAAAATATTGCAAACGAATATGAACATGTAAATATTGAAGCTAAATGATACGAAAATGAATCCTCGAAAATGAGGAATTCTCGAGGGATGAAGTACAATTTGTTTTATCGTCTAAATTGTTTTTTTTTACATCTACTTATACTGAAATCACTAAAGTCAACGAATTACCAATTGGTATAAGTATTAGTTACGTTATTTAGTTCTTGAGGTATGCGATAGATGGCGCTGGGTGTTTCTTAAAACATGGTAACGATGTGTTTTTTAAAATAGATACGAAGTGGAATGATAGCTTACGCTATTTAGTTCTTGAGGTATGCGATAGATGGCGCTGGGTGTCCAAAATCTGCATGTTTTTGCTCCACAAGGGAAAACATATAATATAGTGTACCATTCAGTTTTGGTTTAACAACTAATTATATCCAGCGTTACATCGCGCTTCTTAGATTTTTCCGTGGGAATGAGAAGTTTTCTTATATTTGTGCTTTATACCGCAATATAACCGAATTCCACGCGGGCGAAGCCGCGGGCGGAAAGCTAGTATTTAATAATTGAAAAATTGTAAAGAATTCTGTCCACGGCGTGCGAAGCCGGGACGGGCCGCGAGTTATGTTATAATTTTATGAATAATAAATTCATTAAAATATATATAATGAAAAAATAAAGTAAATGTATATTTTATTATAAACGTGCAATGCGTGCTGGGTTTTAATAGGTAAATATTGTGCTGTATAACAATTTCAAATTTTGAACTTTATGTTATTTTCTAATCTTATTTAAATTTATTATACATATTTCTTAACTTCATATACCTATATACCTTAACGTTTGTGATTACCAGAATGATTAAAAATACCAAGGCGCTACTTTAAAATTATCCCGGACAACCCAACAGGTAGGACATGTCCCAGGAAGACAGGACGGTTGGCAACTCTAAAGTAGGTAAATTCTTCTAATTTATAAATATATATCGTAGAAGTAGGTATAAATATAGGTACTAAAAAGTTCCTATCCAGTAGCGAGTAATGCAAACCATCGCTTAAGACTCGTAGGTAAATTAACACGTTCGATGAATAAACATAACAGTTGTTGTGACCATAAATGGAACGTTTGGTCGTATTGTCAGCGATCGGAAGTTCCTCATTGAAATCCTCCTTTTTAAACATCAATCATGCTTCATCTATATACAATATCAATTCGCCAAACTTTATAGAACGTAATTAATGTACAGACTACAGCACGTCATGCTATTATAAATTTTGATCTCTATGTGTTGGCGACCGGGTTGATTGGTCATATTAAAAAAATGGGAAAACATGTTTCATATAATTAAATTAAAAATAAATAGATAATTAACTAGCGGCCCGTCCCGGCTTCGCACGGGTGGACAAAATTCTTTAATTTTTTTATTAATAATTATTTTTCCGTTAGCCCCATCTAGCGTCTGGTAGACGAACTACTTGCTGTTAACGCGTTGCTATGGTAACGTTATTGATACAATGGAAAAAGAGCGGACAGACAAACACACAAACAACTGTGATCTTAGATTATAGACTAGCGCCCCGTCCCGGCTTCGCACGGGTGGACAAAATTCTTTAAATTTTTTCTTTTATTAAATATTTTTCCGTTAGCGCCATCTAGCGTACGGCACTACCAAACTACTTGCGGTTAACGCGTTGCTATGGTAACGTTATTGATACAATGGAAAAAGAACGGGAAAAAGAGCGGACAGACAGACACATAAACCACTGTGATCTTAGATTATAGATTAATATAAGTACATTATTATTATGATCTATTTATTTTATGACAACCGTTTGGTGCAAAGATGCTGCAGTAGGGGCAGATGTTTGTCTGATGAATGCGAGCATTTGTATCTGAGTCATGGGTGTTTATATCTATTTCTATGAATGTTACATATTTATTATTTATATACATAAATATATCTATCAGTTGCCCTAGTATACACAATACAAGCCTAACAGTGCTTACTTAGTGTTAAGTCCATATTCAATTAGTTTTCTTTTTTGATCACAGTTGGCGCTGTGTTATTCTCTGACACACGCTTTGGGCTAGGCTAATTGGTGTGAAATTCACACACACTGTGAATGTAAGATATAATATTTATTTATTAGCAATTAAAATAATTTTAA
Organism: Calamotropha paludella; assembly: GCA_927399485.1. Classification (NCBI taxonomy): domain Eukaryota; kingdom Metazoa; phylum Arthropoda; class Insecta; order Lepidoptera; family Crambidae; genus Calamotropha; species Calamotropha paludella. The sequence continues at coordinate 6,611,957 of OV656822.1, forward strand.
TTATATTGCTATAAGAAATATATAATTACATATATTGCCATTTATATCATATAACAATTATGTATTTGAACAAAAGCTGTAGCAAAAACCGTTGTCTGATAAATATATGATAAAAAAAGAAAAGTGCACCTTAATTTCAAGAATATAATGTTTACTTTTGTCACATCTTTATCGGACTTTCTTCGTGTACATATTTTCGAGCCTTTTCAGGAAAAACATCGTAAGCGCCTAAAATCCCAAAAAAGTGTTTTTATAGTAAACCCCAGATCAACGGATTTGGCATCTTTTGCACTGACTTAGGAGTTTAAGGCAGAATATTTAACACTTTTATTAAACTTACAAGTTTTTATTGTAAGTTACAACGCAATCAGTTTTTTATCGTAACCTCCATCGACTGATAGATCGTAAGTATACTACCAGCCGCTTACGATTATAAATTATGTAACGTAAGTCAAATACTTGTCGCTTGGGATAAAAATAAAATATGTTTTGCTTTTAGTTGTTCGCAAACTGTAACGTTATAAAGCTTAAATAAATGCAAAAAAATGGTTATTAATGTAGCAAAACAATCTTTACTTTATGTGAGTTATAGAAATAATTTAAACTACTTATTTTTTACATTTAACTAAATATGACATTTACACCGTGAATCAAAATGCACTTGCACAAGTAGTGTAGCGGCTCAAACTGGTTTCATCGTGTTTAAAATTTGAAGTTTATTGGGCTTTATTGTTATAGTTACTTGTTTGATTTCCATTTTAAATTAGTGTGTATTGACGAAAACTAAGTGTTTAAGTAAATATCGAATATCGAGGTAAGTTAAATGTGCAACTACTTAAGCTTATAATGTATAATAATTCGCATAATAAGGTGGGCCATATTTAAGCGAATAAAAATAAAATTCCTTGCTATTTTTTTATACGAATGCATAATGTTGGGTACCTACCTAAAGCTAAAGCAATGCATTGACTTCTTAAATTAGGTTACAAGTTTTATGACAACTTCTATTGAAAAAGTACTTTTCAATATAACACGATATGGCTATGCTCAAAAGTATACATGTAGCGGATTTGACTCTGATCAAACTTGGCATATTCCTATCAGAAAGAAATAGAAAAGGCCAATATTTACAAGTATGGATGACTACGCCTGCCCATCTACGTCGGCAATGCAAATTCCTATGACGATAATTGAAAGTTCTGACTTAAGCAAAGAAAGTTTATATAGCATAGAAGAGTAGAGAGACTAAGGTACCGTTGGTATAAAGGGTATGCGAAAGAAACGAGCACTACTGAAAGAACTAAAAGAAAGGTCGGAAAAAGTGTCAAACCAAATCCCTGCTTAGGTAAAAATGCGTGAACAACTGCGCTAATAATAAGTTTACTGAAATCAAGAGAAACTGCGTTCATGAGCTCTATTGGTGTCTTGCATCGTTACAGGGACAAAGAGATTTCATTTTACCTTGTATTACGGAATGTGAGACGGTCGAAAAAGAACAGAAAGTGATCGTCGGAAAATATTTTACAATTATTATTTACCAAAGAGCGCTGAATCAGATAAGATTGGCCAACAGGATTTTAAAAACCCTTGAAATTTCACACTGCGTTACACTAAATGCCTTTTACAATGAAAGCATTTATGAAAGCGATATGCGAAAGAATATCTGGATTTACCCTACGATAGAAACACAAGAGACTGATGAAAATAATGATATCTTTTTTGTGCTTATTTTTTAAATGAATACTCGTACTTAGATTTGTGGTTTTATTTTATAAAGCTTTAGGATTTCTAAAACTAAAATTATGTTTTTTTAATTACAGTTGTTTGTCCGTCTCTGTATGTTATGCTATTTCGTGAAACAGCTTAAAAAACTCCGCAAAAAATATTGTTTCGACTACCTATTTCATATTAAGAATTATCGTCATTGACATAGTAATAACAGCTATAAACTAAAAATGGTCGGCAGTTTTAACGTAAGCGACGAAAGTATGTGATTTTAAAGTACTGAGGCAAAACTCAACATTTAGATTACTAGATAAACGCCCATATTACACTCAGTAAAAATTTTAAATCGATGGCATAAATATCTTAAGAAATATTTTAAAAAATCCTTCTCCTGTAAAATATGCAAAATGGCGGTTACGATGTTCTTCCTGAAAAGGCTCGTTTTACCCTTGTTTGTACCAAACGGCTTAAAATGACAGACAAGGGTCTTGTTATCGAAAATGTGTCGAAAACTATCGCTCCATCACTTTCACTCGCATGAACTATGAGCAGTGCTTCCGATAGCTGCTGTTAATGAAAATAGTTGGCATAGACCATACGTAAAGACGCTTTCGTTCCCTCATTTCAATTAACGATTCAATTGAAACTGTTCGAAATATAAAACGTAGGGTGAGGTCTTCTGTTTAACCAAACTAAACCAAATCGCAATATATTTTTATTATAATAATAATTAAAATATATTGCTATAACCAATTAGCCTAGCCAAAAATAAGCACTAAATAGTCCCCGGCATATAATATGAACCTGGTTTTGAAATCACGTAACATGCGCAGTAGCAAGTTTAGGTACATTATTCACTACTGCGCATATCACGTAATTTCAAAACCAGGTTCAACTTATATGCCGCGAACATAAGCTTGTGTTGAGGGTACTAGCGTAACTTAACGTTGATGTTATAAATATGTGTTATCGTAATATACTATTCATATATTTATAGTACATAATATTCTCGTACAAGGTGAAATTTTTGATACCGCACTTTTAATAAAGGAAATGTGAATACTGGAGGCAACCAATTTTACATAAAAGAAACATCTCCTTGTCAAAAAAAAGCAAAACTGCATTCAAAGGTTAATTTTAGAAAAAATGGGAATTGAACTGATTTACCGAAATCTTGACAGAACCGTTGAATTTTTTAGGTTGACTCCAAGCTCATCGCTTCTCGTTATAAGTAAGTACTTCTACTTCTTTTCTTCGAATGTAATACTTTTAAAAGTATGGAATAATCCACCAGGACAAAATAACTATGTTATTGTTATTTAATTATCGTTTTCACAAAAAAATATATATTACCCAGAATAATAGCAACAAAAACCACTTAGGTTTAACCCTGTGCTATTAAAGTCGCTACATTAAAATTTATTAGAAGATTACAATACAGACAGTTGTTACCTGTAATCTAGCATCTAACTGCTAGATTTTTATGACTAGAAAAGTTCTTCATACACAAGGGCACATTACACACTATGCACACTGTTTTTCTTTATTTTACAGAGCAATTTATTGCATGACTAATGCGTTAGTATCAATACAAATGCGCATTATCATGACGTCTGTATCGATTCAAGCGCAAAATTAGTGCGTTTGGTGCGTATTAGTGCGGGATTATTAATCACTAAGTGTTTTGAACATGAAAGAGTGTTGGCAAGTGAAAAAAGTGAAGTTCGCTTTTCCAGCTCTTTCAAGAAATCCACGGAGAGGGTTCAGTAAAGCCCCACACCTTTAATGAAACCTAGGGATAGGGATATTTAACAGTTCATTCATCATTTATTGAACATCTATCATTCACGGATCGGCTTTCATCATCTTCTAATTAAGAAAAGGAATTACTCGAGAACTGACAGTATGGCTTAAATTTTCGCCTTTCCCGAAAAGGACGCATATAAATTACTACAGTAGTAAATAAATAAATAAATAAATAAATAAATATTTTCTACATTCACACCAATTAGCCTAGCCCAAAGTAAGCACTATAAGGCTTGTGTTATGGATACTAGGGTAACGGATAGACATACATATATGATACATAGATATGTAATATTCATAGAAATATATATAAACACCCATGACTCAGGTACAAATGCTCGTATTCATCATAAAAACATCTGCCCCTACCGGGATTCGAACCCAGGACCGTCGGTGCGAAAGGCAGGATCGCTACCGTTCCACCAAACGGTCGTTAAACTACAGTAGTAGTTTTTAGCATGGGTAACACAACAAAAAACTGTGAGTCGCAGATCAGCTGCGAACCGTTTCACAGATCAGCTTACTCAGTACCTAAATCTAAACGTTTCGTTTCACGGTTCGTTCACTGATAATAATACTCGCGTGTCTGTCTCTGTGGGTGAATATACCTAACCTAGTGAGACGTGAGCTGTTTGTTTTGTCGTTGAGCTGCAGATCAACGGCTCAAGTCTATTTAGTCTGAGTATTTGAACCGGTTCAGAGCTGAGTTACTGATGTCTAGTAGTTTTATTAATAGTTTTTATGAAATAAATATATATTGCTCAGAACAATAGCAACAAAAAACCACTTAGGTTTAACCCTATGCTATTAAAGCTACATAATTTATTAGAGGATTAAAATACAGTTGTTAACTGTGATCTAGCATATAACTGCTAGATTTTTATGTCTAGAAAAGTTTTTGCATGACTAACGTGTTTGTATCGATACAAATGCGCATTATCATGACGTCTGTATCGCTTCAAGCGCAAAAATAGTGCGTTTGGTGCGTATTAGTGCAAGATTATTAATCACTAAGTGTTTTGAACATGCAAGAGTATTGGCAATTTGAATTTTTTAAAGCCCCTCACCTTTACTAAAATCAAGGGATAGGGATATTTCACAGTTCATTCATCGTTTATGGAACATCTATCATTCACGGATCGGCTTTCATCATCATTCATCATCTTCTAATTAAGAAAAGGAATTACTCGAGAACTGGCAGTATGGCTTAAACCTTTGCCTTTCCCGAAAAAGACGCATATAATAATTACTAGGTACAGTAGTAGTACAGACCCATCTCGCTTCTGAGCCATGTCTACAAGCTGTTTTCGAGGGTCATCACGAATCGTCTTGCTCGCAGGTTTGACGACTTCCAACCTCCCGAACAAGCCGGTTTCCGAAAAGGCTTTAGCACCATAGACCACATTCATACGCTGCGGCAGGTTATACAGAAGACCGAAGAGTATAATCGGCCACTTTGCTAGGCGTTTGTGGACTATGAGAAGGCCTTTGATTCGATCGAGACTTAGGCGGTGCTGCAGTCTCTCCAAAGGTGCCAAGTGGACTACAGGTATATCGAAGTGTTAAGGTGCCTGTACCAAAACGCTACTATGTCGGTCCGAGTACAGAGCCAGAGCTCTAATCCTATCCAACTACAGCGAGGAGTGAGACAGGGAGACGTTATCTCTCCGAAACTGTTCACTGCTGCGTTGGAGGATATTTTTAAGCTTCTGGACTGGAATGGACTTGGCATCAACATCAACTGCGAGTTCCTGACGCATCTTCGGTTTGCCGATGATGTGGTCCTAATGGCTGAGACCTTGGAAGACCTGAGCACCATGCTCAAAGATCTCAGTAACGCATCCCAACGAGTGGGTCTTAATATGAACATGGACAAGACGAAAATTATGTCCAACGCCCATGTTACACCCGCTCCAGTAAATGTTGGGAACGTTACACTCGAAGTTGTTGACCACTATGTTTACCTAGGACATACAATACAGTTAGGTAAGTCCAACTTCGAAAAAGAGATCTCTCGTCGAATCCAACTCGGGTGGGCAGCGTTCGGGAAGCTGCGATACATTTTCGCGTCTAAAATACCTCAGCGCCTTAAGACGAAAGTCTTTAACCAGTGTGTGTTGCCAGTGATGACTTATGGCAGTGAAACGTGGTCGTTCACTATGGGTCTTGTAAGAAGGCTCAAGGTCGCTCAGCGGGCAATGGAGAGAGCTATGCTTGGTGTTTCCCTACGCGATCGAATCAGAAATGAGGAGATCCGTAGGAGAACAAATACCGCCGACATAGCTCGAAAAATTGCGAAGCTGAAATGGCAATGGGCAGGACACATAGCAAGGAGAACTGATGGCCGTTGGGGCGGAAAGGTTCTCCAATGGCGACCACGTGCCGGACGACGCTCAGTGGGTAGGCCCGCTACGAGGTGGACCGACGATCTGGTTAAGGTCGCGGGAAAACGCTGGATGCGGGCAGCACAGGACCGATCGTTGTGGAGATCCTTGGGGGAGGCCTATGTCCAGCAGTGGGCGTCGTACGGCTGATATGATGATGATGATGACAGTAGTAGTGGTAGGGTAACCCAACAAAAAACTGTGAGTCGCAGATCAGATCACGGTTCACATATTATGTGAGCTGGACCTGCGAACCGGTTCACAGATCAGCTTACTCGGTACCTAAATCTAAACGTTTCGTTTCGCGTTTTATACCTAACCTAGTGAGACGTGAGCTGTTTGTTTTGTCGTTGAGCTGCAGATCAACGGCTCAAGTCTATTTAGTCTGAGTATTTGAACCGGTTCAGAGCTGAGTCACTGATGTCTAGTAGTTTTATAATGACGCCTTTTATTATGATAAGTGCGAAGGGTTGGTTGGTGCTGTTACACTTTGCCAGACATAAGACGTATATATGATTGTAGAAACAAATGTCCTTGACATATTTTAAATGGAATATTTATGTATCACCTAAATACGTAATAGGTAATTAGTTTGGAACATTTTTACAAATTGATTAGATAACCAGATATCAGCTGTTGCAGTAGATAACAATAGTCGTTCGATTACATATAAAAAAAATCATAATAATATTTTATTGCTTAAAATATGGTGTACACAAAAGATGTTGCATTACAATATTAGTATCACATATTTTACTGTCTGACAGCATGCAATAATTTGGTATAATTTATTTATTAATTAATTTTTTTTAATTCAAAATATTTATCAAATGAGAATTATCAATTTAAACAAACCCCAATAGAATGTCAAGCATAAAACAATATAAGTCAGTATCAAATTAGTAAAATAATAAAAAAAATATTAAAAAGAATAATCAAATTAAATTAAATAACAATACAGATTATATTTTCGATAGATTAAGATAATTACATAAACTTGTCAGTTTAAATCTTTACGACTCTATTATTGTAAAATGTGGCCTTTATCTAAAAGTTCTTGAATAGAGTAAAAACATTTTTCTTGTAGAAAGAATGAATGTATGTCTTTCCGAGGAGTAAATAAAATAAATGATGTGCTAACTTATCATTTACAGAGGGCTTAGTGTAATTTTTGGATATATTAATGTTAATATTACATTTGAGTTAAGATTTTGAATTAAGACAAAAATTTTATCTTTCCTTCAAACCTTAGATTTCAGGTATGATTACACGTTGCATTTTTTAACCCCCTATTTTTATTGTTTCGTTAAAAAACATATAAAATGCTACACATATGTTTAATTTTTATTTCCAGACCTTTAATAATTATTTGAAAAATCAAAAAAAAGGGGATCCATGTTCTTTCAGCGCGAAAAAACGGTAAATTTTCTGTCTTTGTGAGAAAAAAAGAGATGGCGCTGACGTCAGCTAATGATAATTTCTTTAAATGTTACCTACCCTGGTACAAGCCGATCTATAGTGTAAAATTACTACTAAAATAAATAAAAATCAAATAACATCACCTATTCATGTATAATACTTTTACTACTTAATATTATAAATGTGAATGTAAGTTTTTTTGTTATGCTTTCAAGCAAAAACTACTAAACCAATCATCATGAAACTTCGTTCATATATTTTTGGAGGTATTAGAAGTAACATAGGATACTTTTTATTGAAAAAATATTGCGGGCGAAGCAGCGGGTAAGAGCTAGTATTAAAATAAAAACACCTTAAACGGATTTGTAAGGCGTAAATTCTTGTTTTTTTTATATTTAAACTTGACATTTTGACTCCTTTACAGTAGCTGAGTTCATGTCTAAGGTTACACATCGTAATTTCGATTCAAGTGCTTTATTTAAATGAACGATAGGCATGGAAGTATAAGAAGAACTAAATATGTAATTTTTATGTTTAACTATACTATTTGTGTAATGGAACGAGCAAGCCTTTGCTTGTCATGTGTAGCTTTTGCAGGTCTTATAACCAAACTGGACACATTAGCCAGTTTAGCCGGGCATTTGGATAAAACGCCGGGCACCCTTAACTTTATAGTCTTACTGTAACATGACAAGTTTTTTTTTAAATAAAATAACGCCTTTTTATTATTTACCATAAAGTCTTCTTACATTATAACGAAACGACAATAATACTGAATGTTCAGTCGTCTCTTTTATTAATTATTCAATATTCATTTTGGGAATTGCAAACAAAAACATGACAAATGTTAAAAAACGGTAAAATTAGAAAAGCGTACCAAAAGCCGGATAGGCCAGGTGCCTTATTTTCCGCGCACGCATACAAAAAATCTGACTTGTCGAGCTTTATCCGGACGACTGGCTGTTCAGTTTTAAGTCCTGGCAACCCTTATTATATGTGTTCCTCTGCGCAAAAGAATAAATATTAAAAAATAAAAAAATGTTTATGGCGCGATTCGAATATCACAAACAATCCGCTAAAGCAAATAAACCTTTCTATTCTGTTCTAGAATCAAATGTTACACTTATTATTCGGTTATTGTTATTCCGTAACCTTAACCTATCTATGTAACATATCTATGTAATATGTCGTAAAGAGTATGTAATCACTGTATATGTCAGTCCCATCATAAACTAAAGTAACTTATCTGAAGAGATAAATCTGTGATTATAATAAAATCTATCGGAGCACTAGGTACATCATCAATCAAACAGTTAATGCATAATTGACATTTCCTTTTCCTCTCAATTTCAACAACCATTTGAAGATAAGATATAATACTTACAAATGTGCGTTTTCCATTTAGAAAAAAAAGTCGACACTGTGTTGCACTGTGTCGACCACACTATAGCAAAAACCTATTGGCACACACACACACATAAACAAAAAGTTGACACAGTGCAACACAGTGTCGACTTTTTTTTCTAAATGGAAAACGCTCGACAATAAAACAGATTTGTACGTACTTCATTGTTAAAAATATTCGATAAAGAAAGTTTGCGAGGTCAATTAAAAAGTTTTTGTTTTTAACGATGTAGCAAGATAACATTCTGTTTTAATATGAAATCTAATTAAAGATTAAAAGTGAAAAATGCTAGCCACTTTCTTATTACGGTTTTCGTTTCATTAATATTATCTTTACGATATAATTAACGTTATTTATAATAATAACAGCAATACCGTCACATAAGATAGTTACGTTATACGAGTAACCTAACCTAACATTTAAAATTATAGTGTTTAAAATAGTATCTGTGACTTGGTAAACAGCGGTCAGATCAAAGAAACTGTGCAGAAGAAAGGATTCAATGACACTGAATATCGACAATGTTCAATTAATTTTGATCTCTATGACAATCGTAATAAAAACTTAGAATCTCAGTAAGCTATACCTGTAAATTAATATTCATAAATATCTTTACTAGTCGAAAAATCAGTCGTTTGTGGTTATCTGTCTCACGCTACCGTTTAATAATGTCACACGTCAATCAACGTTTTTAAACAACTTCAGGTAGTTAACTACTTAAAAATAGGCGAATAATTACACCATTGTGGCGTTACATCGTGTCCTTCGTTTTCATGTCAATTGGTATGACGTATGTTATACCAACATACGTCACGTATTATTACGTTATATTATATTTACGTTTCTTTTCCGCGTATTCTATCTTCAAAAACATTCCGTTTTTTATTATTTTGAATGGGTTTCCAATCAAGGCCGGGGGCCAAGACAGGATCCAGGATGGAACGAGCTAACCCATTAGGTGCCTATTCACTCTGGCTTTAAAAACGGTCGGGTTATAAGTACTCAGAAATACAGACGCAGGGAGGGAGTTCCATCCCTTTGCTGTGCGCATTATAAAAGAAGTTGAGAAGCGCTTGGTGCGACAGGTAAGAATAGCAACCAAGAAAGGGTGGTAGCCCGCAATGCGTCTGGATGTCCGATGGAAATAGGGTAATGGTGGCATGAGCATATGCAGCTCCTGTGCACACTCTCCAAATTATAATCTGTAGAAGACCTACGGACAAGCAACTTTGCGGATATGAGCTAAGGTGTGTAGCTTGCTCTTCACCAATTTGCTGTCACTAATAAGCCTCTCAGCTCTGCGCTGAATCGCGTCCAGTGCAGCAATTTGGGTTTTTACTGAGCCGTCCCAGAGGTGGCTGCAATATTCCATGTAAGATCGGACTTCAGCTTTATAGAGAATTAAAAGCTGTCCCGGCATAAAATATCACTTAACCTTATTTAGGACGCCCAGCTTTTTAGCTGCAGTTTGTACCTTGGACTCGATGTCTGTGCCGAAGTTGAGGTCTAAAGACAACTCCATGCTAAGAAGCTTGAGGCTGTCGGTCACAGGTACAGATGCACCTCGGAAAGTAGGAGTGAGGTTGAAGGAACATTGCCGCTAGGAGGTAGATCCCAACCACCCCAAACCCCTGGTCTGATTTAATTTGGTTTGATAAGTGATACTTGATTGGGCTATACAAAAAGCAAACCTACTACTTAGGATTGCCACTCGTACTACGTACTACTACGTATATAATACTAAATATGGTACGAAAAATACTATATTTTCATCCTTAGCCGTTGTACCGTTGCAATTTTTTCATATTAATTATAATATAACGTACCTGCAGCGCAGCAAGCCTGCGCCATTTCAGAACTATACGCATTCAGGGCAACTAAACGTAGACTTCCTGCAATTTGTTATTTTAATATATGGAGCCTATAACAATCCCTATAACAATTTTAAAAATAATAGGACCAGAGCGTGCAATTACAAATATACGGGGAAAAATAAACTTAGATTAAAAATTAAAGATTACTATATTTTTTTCTGAGTTGCATATAACTACTATATTTTGCACTAACTAAAAATCAAACGATTGTAATTTTAAAACAGGCACAGAAACTTCTTCAAAAAAATACGTAGTCAACTTTCGATTGTTACGTAAACTAGCACGGATCCTGTGTCACACGTCTAGCAGGTAATCAATCCTCCAACCCGCAAGTATATCATTAAGTAACAAACGCACGGGCTCATTGATTAATTTATTACGACTGTAGACAACAGGAACCAACAACGGCTTAACGTGACTTCCGAAGGAGTCTCCTGAGGGCCTACCACGATCTCTTAGCGCGATGCAAGTTTGATTGTCAAAGTGAGACACCGCTATACGCGGTCTATAGGGGCGTCTCTTTTCAACAGCTCAACTTGAATCGCTATAAGACGTGATGGTAGGGCCTCTGTTCTCCATGCGACCTGCCTCGAGAATATGCTTGTTCCGCAGTCCAACTTGACATCTGAAACTAATAATTGTTTTTCGAATCATATTTTCTTACGGTATAAAAAAATGAATGTAGATAATAATATTCTTCTTAAAAAAGAACTTTTATAATTACTTAATAAAACGAACTAAAAGGTTTAAAATGGGGTTCCATGTGGATATTATCTAGGAACAAAGTACTCATCAACACGAATTAAAAGAGACCAAACTGGATAGGGTCGTGTCGTTTTATTGTGGAGTTTCTAAGGCCATCTTCCAGCTACACCATCATATCAGCTTTATGTCAACATAACTGCATCATATCAGCTGCATTGTCACGCGATATACATATGCATGTATGAGATTAGGTTAAAAAAAATAAAGACTTGAAAAAGGCAGAATACTAAAAAAAGTATTTTTAATCCCATTTAACAAATAATCATAGAATGATTTAAGCAAATAAGAATAATGTCATGGAATAACATTTATTATAACATTTATCAACATTATTTAGTTGAACATAAAACTATCCAAAATAACCTTTATTTATAGTTAATAAATCTAACACATGCATAATGTCTTCTCAATCAGGAACCGGGAAGTGGGTCATATTCAACTTGCAAGATTTCAGTACAGACACCGGGACAGGTGAAAGTAAATAAAGCTCGTAAATATTTGACTTTCGTACAACATTGACTACACTTTGCGATTGTGTTTTATTCCCGTTCAAAGTCAGGGCAGGTCGCTATTTATTTTTAAAGTCTGTCTGTTAGTAGTCTATCTTAAAACTTCTTACGTGACGATAGCGCCTGCAAGTGCTCCGAAATATCGAAATCACAAAAATTTAAAAATCGGCCAATTGCGTTTCGGACTTCGCACATTTAGGGTTCCGTACCAAATCGACTTATCGATTCGAAGTCGATTTTTGACGTGACAACGTCTTATAAATTGGTTTGCCGGGTGACACTTCAAGAAACTGCGTTACGCTCCGCTCACGTTATGCGCTTACAATGAGAGCGAGTGAGAGGCACGCGTCCCTTCCACTCGGGCATGGTTAGCCCGCCTAAGAGCGAGAGAGACAGACATAAAAAGTGGAAGGGACGCGTGCCTATAAATTAATGTTTTAAATATAATTCTTTGTATAAATAAATGTTTTAAATTGTTACTATTATTTCATCCTTCTTCCTACTATACGAATGAATATTCACATTAAAATTATTTTACCACTCAAAGTCGTTGTCACGTAAAACTTTCGCCCGTATACCGACTTTACAGGCAACCAACCAGTTTTTTTATTTAATTTAATGAGATAAGGTCTCATTTTGCTAAAAAACTAGTCATCGAACTTTGTTCTATGGATGAGTCGAAATGTAAAATATTATCAATATATTCATATTTATTTATAGTTTATAGGTCATTGGTAAATTAAAAAGCTGACTGGTCTCATGTCTTTGTAATCCAATAGTTTTCAAACGAGAAACACTCGTAAAACTTGTATATTTATATTTCGCGTCATATAGGTTAGCCTAGGTTAGCTATCCAAGTTTCTTTTAGATGTCTAGCTAAATAGGTAGGTATTCCCAGAACGTTTTTTGAAGTTGGCAAGCCGAGTAAATAATGACGTTTAGATTTGCAATGTATTTTCGATTATTTATAACTTTGTCATTGGGTTTTGCTATGAATCAGAATAGCATGTGCACACACTGATAAGAAAATATTCCGTACTTACAAGAATACACACGTTCATTAAAAAAAGGAAGTGAGTAATTGTTGGTAGGTAACTAACACGTATTTAATACGGTAGCGAATACATCATTGTGGCCGTAAATACACCACTATTTTGTAAAAAATAATGTTATATTTATTTTTTTTAATTTTATACTTCTGCCATACAAGTTTCCAATTCCATTACCATAAGATGTATAAATTACAATTTTATACATCACTAGCGGCTCGTCCCGGCTTCGCATGGGTGGACAAAATTCTTTAAATTTTTTTTTAGCATTCAATATAGCCTATGACCATGGGCGGATCTTGAATTTGTGGGGCCCTGGGCTAATACTGCTAAGGGGCCCTACCTCATTCCTCAACTAATTGCCATTTTGACAAGAAACTGTTTTCTGTAGTGATGTAGGTACATGTAATGTAATATATGTTAAGTACAGGAAGAAAATAGGAAATCAAAATATTTTATTTATTTATTAAAACATTATTTATTGCAAAATAAATTGACAGGTTATAAACGGTTATCTTATATGGTTATAATTACGTGTCACGTTGTTTGTCCGCGATGGACTCCTAAACTACTTAACCGGTTTTGATCAAACTTCGTAACTATCTGTTATTTGATTTAACTTAAAAGATAGGATAGGTTTTATTTCAATTTATAACACAGCAACGCGTGGCTGGTTCAGCTAGTCTTAATATATGTAAATTATGTGTCACGTTGTTTGTCCGCGATGGACTCCTAAACTACTTAACCGATTTTGATCAAACTTCGTAACTATCTGTTATTTGATCTAACTTAAAAGATAGGATAGGTTTTATTTTAATTTATAACACAGCAACGCGTGGCTGGGTCAGCTAGTGTTATATAAATTATAAAGCAACCTTTCTGCATTTTTGTGCTGCAAATTCTTTTATTTGGTCATCGCACTGTATGTCCTTCTGATAAATGATTTAGTCGATAGTTCGACATTGTTGTCCTGTATTTGTTTTCTATATACGACATCCTGGAGAAAGAACGCTCCGCTTCACATCGTTAAAAAAATTTTTAAGGTGGTATAGCAGTTTGGGAAAACATCAACAAGTTTCTTTTCATAAATTAACCAAAAAATTTCACTGCAAGAGGAGTAAGACTCTGTCTTAGACAGCAGTAAGATTTCAACTGAATGCACTCATTCACTAAATGTTCGTTTACGTCATTTGGATAATAATCAATTATATTACGTACACTTTCCAGATCTATGTGTTCTTGATTTTTGTCTTGCAAATCCATTAGAAATTTAAATTTTTTGCTATAGGTCTCATAGGCTTGGCTTCTATTATTTAAATCCATAATCATCATATCCAACGCAACGTTAAGCGTGTCTCTTTTAAATTTTTCTGCGCCGTTTACTGAGACTTTATCTGTAGATTTATCTGAAAATTTTGAAGTAATGCGTCTCTTATTTATGTCACTGTAGTCTGTTCCCACACTAGTACTTAATTTTTTATATTTCTCGTATTCCTTTAGTTTCTGATCTGATTGTTGCCTTATGTTTTTCACGAACTGTTTTAATGACACAATTAACTTATTGCCTTCACCAATGTCTAAACCAGGGCTCTGTACTTTTTTATTAACTACATTAAATCTCTTCAAAATTTCTTCCCAAAAAAAAATCAGTTTCTAGTTTCGCCAGTTTATTAAATAAATTTCGTGCCTCTTTTCGGAAATCAACTTTTTCATCGTCATTTTAGCCGAAACTATTGAGAATTTTCATAATGCCATCATAATTACTTTTCAAAGCTGTGACAGCATCAAAGTGACAAGAACATCTGGTCTGGCTTAAACTTTTAACGTAAATTTTAGTTTTGTTTCACGATTTAACAGTTCCCACCCATGGGTCGAAGCAAAGAAGAAAACGTATATTTGTTGCACGATTCCAAAAAAATTTACAATTTTTTATATTTCTTTCCACCTCGGTATCTGTATTACCTTCCTTTTGCTGAACACCAATTTCGTTTTCAGAGGAACCAGAGGGTTGCTGGAAGTCAAGATATTGCACATTTTCATCGTTGGTATTTTTTTTCTGGTTTTCAAAATCTTGCATATTTTCATCACTTGTAGTTTTTCCTGGTTTTGCGATTTTAGATTCTCTTCGCATAAAATACCTTCCTTTAGTTTTTCAATGTATTTATAGCTATTTCATTCGCGTTTATATGTTCTGATTTAAAAAAAGTTTCAATTTTTGCGCATTTATTTATTTATTTTTTTCGACCAAACTGTAATTTTCTTTTTTCAGCTTCACTTTTATATTTTCTAGCAGACATTGTAAAATATATTACAATTGATATTATTGATATTTTTCTGAAAATAAACAAAGAACTGGATAGAACTTTTAATTTTAATACCTACTTTGTAATGAGTGTAGCAATTCACAAATTATCATTAAATATCGAACGAGTTCGATTCATTTAGTTTTGAAAACTGAAACAAAAATAAAAAAGTCATGTTTTATAATTCTTTTTACTTACCCACTGCCTATTAAAAACAGTTGCAGGAAGTCTAGTTATGCTGAATACTTTCAATTTTAGTAAATTAAAAGAAAGGTCCGGTCCTTATAACTTTTAAGTTATCTATCACTTAGTAAACTAAACACACACACTAATCACTTTTCTAACAATAACAAAGTCAATTCGTTAATATAGTTGACAATAGCAGAAGTGCGAAAAAATAACAAAATTGCGTCGGGCGATAAGCGGAGGGAAGTCCCCAATAATCGACAATACACGGAATACACCGACCGTAAACAAGCGACAGGGAATTCCCCGTTCCGTTTGATAGACCCGCACACGGGTTGATTGATCGCAGTGTTGCCAACGTTATGGTCGGATTTTTTTAAAATTCTAGATAATTTTTATCATTGACTTCAGTTCGGTTGGGGGCCCTCTGTATTCACGGGGCCCTGGGCTGCAGCCCAAAAAGCCTTTAAGTAGATCCGCCCCTGCCTATGACACTCAGCAATAATGTGCCTTTCTATTGGTGAAAGAATTTTTAAAATCGGTTCAGTAGATCCCGAGATTACCCTTTACAATTTAACAAATATACAAATACACAAACTTTACTTCTTTATAATATTAGTATAGATAAACAACAATAGATAAAATAATTTTCTTTAATTTATCTATGGTTGGCCCTGAAGAGTACACTTTGAACTTTCAATAGGTCTTGTGGTACAAGAAAGTTTTTTTATTCCTTTAATTATTATCTGAATACTTTTTTAGCACGACGTGCTAACCGTTTACTGGATTTTATGAGCATTTATTTAAAATCCATTACAAACTATACTAAAAAAATTTAACACAGAAATCAAGAACTTAGTGTCAATACACCAAATAGATTGCATAAAGAACCCAATTTAAATGTGAAAATCACACAATTTATACAATTTTCAAAAAAAATGTACTTATGCGGAAATAATCATATTTTATTGAAAGTTTATTTGTAATACTAGCTGACCCAGCCACACGTTGCTGTTATAAATTGAAATAAAATGAAGCCTTTGTCCCAAGTCAGAACAAAACGCAGCAAATTGAAAAAAAAATCGAAATCGGTTGAGTAGATTCGGAGTATTTAATGAATTAAATAACCGCCATTTAATTCATTGTCCCGCCAAAACTAAAAATCAAGTTCAAAAAAAATGTAATGGAAAATATGTTACGCTTTTTTCTTGGAATATATTTAGAATGTCTTACTTAACATTCTGATTAATAAACAAATAGTTTACATTCCTTTTATTATTATTGGTAATATTCTTTCGTTGGATGTGGGTACTACACAATGCCTTGTGGTCCTTAATTAATGGTGAATGGTCCTTTTACACCCAGACAGACATTCTTTAATAATAACTCTAACAATAAAGTATGTATTTATATTATAATTTTGATTTAGTAAATAAAAATAATTAACATAAAGTCAGTGGTGTATTGGAAGGGGAACGCGGTGGAACGACGTTCCCTTACCTTTTTTTCAGAACCGGAACGCGTTCCAGTACTTTTTTAGAAGAGATTTTTTTAATTACAAATGAAAATTATAAGATATAAAATACGTGTGTAAAAAACAACCACGCCTCCGAGCCCTCAGATGGGATTCGAACCCACGACCTTTCGCAATCCGGGCGACTGCTCTGACCGCTGAGCTACCGAGACGCTGGCAAACGTGTCGAATTTTACAAACGTATTCCAACTTCTACTATGAGCTAGTATCGTTCCACCAATGTTGAACGCTAACTACCTTCAACATCGAAAGTAATATTTTTACAAATATTAAACAATCAATTAAGATGGAACCAGCTATAATTATGTTTTTATTTAATTTTTTTTTGCATTCACAATGCAATATTTCTATAAGATATAAAATACGTGTGTAAAAAACAACCACGCCTCCGAGCCCTCAGATGGGATTCGAACCCACGACCTTTCGCAATCCGGGCGACTGCTCTGACCGCTGAGCTACCGAGACGCTGGCAAACGTGTCGAATTTTACAAACGTATTCCAACTTCTACTATGAGCTAGTATCGTTCCACCAATGTTGAACGCTAACTACCTTCAACATCGAAAGTAATATTTTTACAAATATTAAACAATCAATTAAGATGGAACCAGCTATAATTATGTTTTTATTTAATTTTTTTTGCATTCACAATGCAATATTTCTATAAGATATAAAATACGTGTGTAAAAAACAACCACGCCTCCGAGCCCTCAGATGGGATTCGAACCCACGACCTTTCGCAATCCGGGCGACTGCTCTGACCGCTGAGCTACCGAGACGCTGGCAAACGTGTCGAATTTTACAAACGTATTCCAACTTCTACTATGAGCTAGTATCGTTCCACCAATGTTGAACGCTAACTACCTTCAACATCGAAAGTAATATTTTTACAAATATTAAACAATCAATTAAGATGGAACCAGCTATAATTATGTTTTTATTTAATTTTTTTTTGCATTCACAATGCAATATTTCTATAAGATATAAAATACGTGTGTAAAAAACAACCACGCCTCCGAGCCCTCAGATGGGATTCGAACCCACGACCTTTCGCAATCCGGGCGACTGCTCTGACCGCTGAGCTACCGAGACGCTGGCAAACGTGTCGAATTTTACAAACGTATTCCAACTTCTACTATGAGCTAGTATCGTTCCACCAATGTTGAACGCTAACTACCTTCAACATCGAAAGTAATATTTTTACAAATATTAAACAATCAATTAAGATGGAACCAGCTATAATTATGTTTTTATTTAATTTTTTTTGCATTCACAATGCAATATTTCTATAAGATATAAAATACGTGTGTAAAAAACAACCACGCCTCCGAGCCCTCAGATGGGATTCGAACCCACGACCTTTCGCAATCCGGGCGACTGCTCTGACCGCTGAGCTACCGAGACGCTGGCAAACGTGTCGAATTTTACAAACGTATTCCAACTTCTACTATGAGCTAGTATCGTTCCACCAATGTTGAACGCTAACTACCTTCAACATCGAAAGTAATATTTTTACAAATATTAAACAATCAATTAAGATGGAACCAGCTATAATTATGTTTTTATTTAATTTTTTTTGCATTCACAATGCAATATTTCTATAAGATATAAAATACGTGTGTAAAAAACAACCACGCCTCCGAGCCCTCAGATGGGATTCGAACCCACGACCTTTCGCAATCCGGGCGACTGCTCTGACCGCTGAGCTACCGAGACGCTGGCAAACGTGTCGAATTTTACAAACGTATTCCAACTTCTACTATGAGCTAGTATCGTTCCACCAATGTTGAACGCTAACTACCTTCAACATCGAAAGTAATATTTTTACAAATATTAAACAATCAATTAAGATGGAACCAGCTATAATTATGTTTTTATTTAATTTTTTTTGCATTCACAATGCAATATTTCTATAAGATATAAAATACGTGT
Organism: Calamotropha paludella; assembly: GCA_927399485.1. NCBI lineage: Eukaryota > Metazoa > Arthropoda > Insecta > Lepidoptera > Crambidae > Calamotropha > Calamotropha paludella. The sequence goes on from OV656822.1 coordinate 6,630,846, forward strand.
GTAAAAAAAATATAAAATACGTTTGTAAAATTCGACACGTTTGCCAGCGTCTCGGTAGCTCAGCGGTCAGAGCAGTCGCCCGGATTGCGAAAGGTCGTGGGTTCGAATCCCATCTGAGGGCTCGGAGGCGTGGTTGTTTTTTTACACACGTATTTTATATCTTATAGAAATATTGCATTGTGAATGCAAAAAAAAATTAAATAAAAACATAATTATAGCTGGTTCCATCTTAATTGATTGTTTAATATTTGTAAAAATATTACTTTCGATGTTGAAGGTAGTTAGCGTTCAACATTGGTGGAACGATACTAGCTCATAGTAGAAGTTGGAATACGTTTGTAAAATTCGACACGTTTGCCAGCGTCTCGGTAGCTCAGCGGTCAGAGCAGTCGCCCGGATTGCGAAAGGTCGTGGGTTCGAATCCCATCTGAGGGCTCGGAGGCGTGGTTGTTTTTTACACACGTATTTTATATCTTATAGAAATATTGCATTGTGAATGCAAAAAAAAATTAAATAAAAACATAATTATAGCTGGTTCCATCTTAATTGATTGTTTAATATTTGTAAAAATATTACTTTCGATGTTGAAGGTAGTTAGCGTTCAACATTGGTGGAACGATACTAGCTCATAGTAGAAGTTGGAATACGTTTGTAAAATTCGACACGTTTGCCAGCGTCTCGGTAGCTCAGCGGTCAGAGCAGTCGCCCGGATTGCGAAAGGTCGTGGGTTCGAATCCCATCTGAGGGCTCGGAGGCGTGGTTGTTTTTTACACACGTATTTTATATCTTATAGAAATATTGCATTGTGAATGCAAAAAAAATTAAATAAAAACATAATTATAGCTGGTTCCATCTTAATTGATTGTTTAATATTTGTAAAAATATTACTTTCGATGTTGAAGGTAGTTAGCGTTCAACATTGGTGGAACGATACTAGCTCATAGTAGAAGTTGGAATACGTTTGTAAAATTCGACACGTTTGCCAGCGTCTCGGTAGCTCAGCGGTCAGAGCAGTCGCCCGGATTGCGAAAGGTCGTGGGTTCGAATCCCATCTGAGGGCTCGGAGGCGTGGTTGTTTTTTACACACGTATTTTATATCTTATAGAAATATTGCATTGTGAATGCAAAAAAAATTAAATAAAAACATAATGAAAATTATATTTTAAACTGGCGAATTTGAAAAAAAATTCAAAAAATATGTTAACTAACAGAGTATTTATCTTTGTATAGTAAGAATATGAAAAAATAAAAACTTACATGGAAAAAAATAGTTTGCTGTAAATAGGACTTGAATTTTGCTCCCACTATGCGTTCCCTTACTTATTATTTTATCAATACATCACTGCATAAAGTTTATAATTATAATATTTCTTGCGTTCACACCAATATGCCTACTTTGGGCTCAAAGTAACCATTTTAAAGCTTGTGTTATGACTACTAGGGTAACGGATAGACATACTTATAGGATACATAGATAAATTATATTCATAGTAATATATATAAATATCCTTCAGGTACAAATACTCGTATTACTCACACAAACATCTACCACTTCCGGGACTCGAACCCAGGACCATATCACTAATCACTAAACAGTCGTCGGAGTATGATACTTTTGATTATTGATCATTATTAGGTAAAACTATTCTTAATTTGAGGGAACTTATCTGTAAATGTCTTCTAAAAATCTCCGTATATAAGTTTCGTATATAACAAGCTCTATGTTTGCAAAATTATTTATCTTATAGTGTCCTATTTTGCCTGATCGACGAAAGAAAGGCACATCTACATACGCAATAAAAACAAATATTAAAATATTTTCTTTTTTAAAAAACCGGCCAAGTGCGAGTCGGACTCGCGCACCGAGGGTTCCGTAAAAATTTTTATTATATGATGTAACTAAAAATTTACGGTTTTCGCAATTTTTCCTTTATCTATTTATCAATTTATAAGCCGTAGCTTCGTACCAAATTTCATGATTCTGAGTTCACGGAAAGTACCCTGTAGGTTTTGATTCCGTTGCGATGTCAAAAATTGCGGAATTTTGCGGCATTGACGGCTGTATCTTTTGATTGCGTTAGCTTAGAAGTTTGATTTTTTTACAGATCCAAGGGACAGTAGACCTGAGTATTTGATATAAATTTGCTTGATAAGCTAAAGCTTGATACGTCCACGCGTTCCTGAAAAAAAGGGTCTTGACAGACAGACAAGCAGACACTCGGAAAACAAAATAGATCCTATAATGGTTCCGTTTTTTCCTTTCTAGGAACGGAACCCTAAAAGTTAAAATATTTTCTATATTATTTATTTATTAAATCATTAAAGGAATCCTTCGCTACATTTTGAGTTCCCGATTCCTTAAGTTCTTGAAGCCCGTGTGTAGTAAGTGTTCAATTAGCACTTTGAACTCCAACGTATGTATCGCATTAGTTCTTTACATTTTTTAACATATAAGATAGCATCGAAAATGCAAATAATTCATATATCCATTTCATTATTTTCGGAAATGATTTCTTTTAGTTGTTGATAAGTAGAAATTTAATGTGACGGGAAGATTTCCGCTGGTTTGATAAGACGTATCATAGTATCTTAGATAAAAGTACGCTTGAGTGATTCACTATGACAGGTTTTGCCGATTTACAATCAATAAAGTATTCTTGATAATTTCTTATGAATTTCCTGTTACAAAATTGCGTCAGAATGAAATAAAATTCATTGGCCTCCATTATATTACCAGAGACAATCGTTTTACCTTATCCAGGTTGTTATTAATTTGAATAGATGATTACTATAGTAAACTATAGTATTGAGGGTACTAGATCATTGTCAGCGTCATAAAAATACATAGAATAGCTAAAGAGATCTATTGTTGATAGCCGTCATTCTGTTTACAATATACGGAAGTCTGAGAACTTTTAATAAGTCATCAATTCCTCTTTGGTCGCAGTAGCATAGACGATGTATAATACTGTAAAATCTGTTTATTCCAGGGATTTTAGCGGTATCCGAATAGAGTGTTCTGGACACTATTTTCATTTCTGTTTTAAAAGTTAAACAGAAAGAAGCTGTAACACTTTGAATCTGTTTTAGAAAATACCGGTTCATAAGTGTTAATATCTGTTACAGTCAATAAGGTTCACATTGGCATAACTATGCGATAGCTCACTAATGATTTGGGTACTTTAAAATGCCTTTGTTGGTGTACTGTGTATATACATAGATTGTTAAACGTAAAACAGTTTCTAACAAATTGTTAACAGAAAACATTATATCTGTTACACTTTTATAAGTTTTCGACGCAAAACAGGTTCAAAACACCCAAATAAGTGATACAGGAATAATTCTGTAACAGATTCAATGTGTAACCCATATGAAAGTGTAACCTTATAAAAGTGTTTTTGAATCCTTGGTTCATTCTAACTTGTCCTTTTTGGTAAACAATCTTGGCACAACTTTTTAACGAAATCGCCCATTTAAAAATAAAATAATAACAAAGTCAATAATTTATTACAATAAATCGTTATTATAGACTGAAACCTATTGAATCTAGATATAAGTTGATTTTTAATGTTGCATTTTTAATAAAAAGGAGTGCCAAGATTGTTTACCAAATAGGACAAGTTAGGATGAACAGACTGTATAGTTTATTGCACTGACTCTTTGTCTATTGTTTCAATTATCTTTTCATTATTTCTTATCTATTGACGACCGATGGTACAACGGTAGAGTAGAGATCTTGCCTTTCGTACCAACAGTCCAGTCGAGTCCTGGAAAGGGCAGATGTTTGTGTGATAAATACGAGCATTTGTACCTAAATCATGGGTATAATATATAAATTCCTATAATTCTAAGTAGTATAGATCTATATATTACTAGCTGCCCCGGCCACGCGTTGCTGTATTATTATTTAAAATCAAATCTATCCTATCTTGTAAGTTAGATCAAATAACAGATAGTTACGAAGTTTGATCAAAATTGGTTAAGTAATTTAGGAGTCCATCGCGGACAAACAACATGACACGTAATTTATATATACTAAGATTATATATGGTATGTATTTACTTTTTTATAAATAACACGATTATGGTCATTCATTGTTTAGGGGATAGGAGCAATGTAAATACTTATGGATATTTTTATTATTTTCACATACATTAAACTTATTTGCACCGAACTTACAACTTCATAATATGAAACTGATAAAACAAAGTAATAAAAACATATCAGATAAAGTGTCAAAGCCATGTAAATATGAGTAAACTCGATGAATCATTTTAGGCACCTACTTTTTGCTGAAAGGGAGTTGCATAATCGTATCTTGTGATTGTGAATTAAATGTCATTCAATAACTTGCGTACCTACCTATATTATAGTTACATTCCTTGTGTTTGGCAGAAAAAAGAAAAATGGCGATCGCTGAGCGATTAATAAGCAGGGATTTAAAAACACCTTTATAAGGATACACTTTCATAAGGGTTACACATTGAATCTGTTACAGAATTATTCCTGTATCACTTATTTGGTAACCTGTTTTGCGTCGAACACTTATAAAAGTCTAACAGGTATAAAGTTTTCTGTTACCAATCTGTTATAAACTGTTTTGCGTTTAACTATCTATGTGTATACACAGTACACCAACATAGGCATTTCAAAGTACCCATATCATTAGTGGGCTGTCGCATAGTAATGCCAATGTGAACCTTATTGACTGTAACAGATATTAACACTTATGAACCGGTATTTTCTAAAACAGATTCAAAGTGTTAAAGTTTCTTTCTGTTTAACTTTTAAAACAGAAATGAAAAACAGTGTTCAGAACACTTTATTCGGATACCGCTAAAATCCCTGATGATAAGCAAAATGGCGGATTGTGTCAGCGCAACTGAAGTTAGCAAACCAACGTGTCCTGGCCGAAAACTGTATAGTTTGTTTTTCAGCGCTCGCAAGCGCTTTTTCTGCCAAACAAGGATTGACTCATTATTCATACATAATAGTGTCATATATGGAGTAGTGCCAGTAATATAATTATAGTCCTATCAGGTCGGCATTCATTGTTGATAACGACAGCAGGACATCGCTCTTTAGCCTGCAATTGTAATAATTAAACCTTTCACATTTTTCCTCTTGTTCAAAACTTGTGGATAGGACATTATATTTAGGTCTAGACATTACAACTGTTAACATTGAATCGATCTAAAAACAGTTGGTCGTAGAAAAGTTATTAAATATCTATTTACCTTTCAAGGACATTAGCTTGTAAGCCATGAAATGTTATAGGAAATTGGAACAACATGGCGTCTCAAAAATCATTTGATCCTTAAAAATAACAAAAAATTGTGTAGCGTTTTCAAATGAAAACCTTATTTTCATAACGTTAAGGTGCTTAGAAATGTTAACACAAACGCGCATGTAGCGTTTGCACATTTAAAAGGCATCTTAGTACCTATAAATTTTAAAAATAAGTAGGTGCTTACGTCAAGTGTGGCATCTTATCGTGTGCATTCAACATCAAATACAGTTTCTTTGCTTTAAGGGTAAAACTGTTATGAATGAAATAATGGTACCTACCTACTTAACTCTTCAACATTAAGAGTCGTCAAATTCCGTTATTTATAATTAAAATTGTTTGAACTGTGCTCGAATATAAATAGCAATTTACAGAAGAATCGAGTTTCAGTTAAGTGTTTTTTAATCGATTCATATTGTGACGTTCTATAATAGGCAGGTATACACAAGTTACTATCGCATTTGAAAGGTTTTGAATTCAGAACTTATTACTATGGTATTAAGGTCTGTCATACCAATATAAACTCACAATTTTAAAACCTATATGTACTTAAACCTCTGAGTGGATTTCTATCACTTTGAAACAGCGCGCATAAAAATAATAATTATCCTTGAAGTAAAATGTATAACTACCTAGTCAGGCTAATTAAAAACTGTTTTACATACATTTAGTAGAAATTATTTTGATCAACATTGTCGGTTTTACATAACAGCTGTAGGTATGTATTTATTTTAAGTATTCGATAAATAAGTATTTGTAGGGTGATCCATAATAATAATGAGTTATAATAATATATAAAATAAAATATAAAAACAAAATAAAATAAAAAAAATAAGTTCCAACTTTTCTTATTATAAAGCCAGGATAATCTTTAAGTTCCGATCAAGTTTTCGACATCAAAAAAGCATGAAGCTTGGCAATATCCTCATTAAAGTTAGAGGAACAGGGGTATTGATGTAATCACTCATGAATCTCATGATTAACGTGTATTCAATAAGTTACCAGACAATTTAAAAAAAAATGTCGTTGCATAAAGTTTAATCTAGATTGTACTTTATTATTCCATTCAGGACCATTAAAATGATAAATGTTAATGAAATTATATTATATTTATTCGACATTTAATTTCAATTTTCTTTTGACTTTTTGACGTAAATATTTTTATCTACTCTAATACTATAATACAAAGATTCTAAAACTGAAAACAAAATGCTTATGACAAACATTACGTACAGGCCAAAAATAATGAAAAAAAAGTTTCATTACGATACAGGTCTTGTATGGACACCTGTAACATAATATAACTTTTTTATCATAACGATACACCTATACAACCTCCAGCTGGACCAAGGAGGTTGAACCTCTACTTTAAAAAGGTTTCAATGAACGAGTCCTCGACGACCGACGCAACACGCATGCGCAATTGATGTTTGCACCTTGGCGCCAACATTTGACATTTAAATAAATTTGTTGTTATATTCAGCGTTTTATTTGCAATATTGTTTTACATATTATAGTATGAGAGTAGATAAAGTAGTGTATGACACTGTACATAACTTGGTCTTATAACACTCGTGTGATACTATAAAAAAACTCGCCTACGGCTCGTTTTTTTAAAACACACTCATGTTATAAGAACCCTTATTATGCAACAGTATCATAAACTACTATTACACCATTTATCTAATGGTAAACATGTTAAGGCATGAAAATGTTTAACGAATTTTTAAATGTTATTCCACGTGTTATTGCAAATAAATAAATGATTGACTAGGTAGGTACCTATATCGATTATACTTCGCGGAACTTTGTGGTAGGTCGTACCTACAGATAACTATAATACAACATCATGTCAACTTACCACAAACTGTCAAATTCTCTCAATAGTTATAGATCTATGTGTTATCTAAAAAATTAAGGGAAAAATTTAAATGTTTTATGAGTTCATGTACTGTCCTGTCCAGGGATGCCAACTTTTATCAGAAGGAATAGAGTATATCTGATTTCAAAGGAGGTAAATAAAAAGTACGGCCTTATAAAAAAGAGTATCATTTATTTCAAATTTTTATAAAGATATTTTTTACAGCAAATAACAATGTTCGTAGGGATTCCTAACTTGGGAATACCAGCATATTAAAAGTAAATAGTTGACTTTTTTGGTTACGATAATCATATATGCGAGACTGGTACTAGCATAGTAAACGTTGTGTAAAAAGAGTATTTTAGCGTCCTCTATTAGTATTATAGATCAAAGAGTACGCCTACATGATATAGAGTACAATACTCTATTTTAGAGTACGGTTGGCAACCCTAGTCCTGTCTACCGTTAATGCCTTTGCATAAATAAAAAAGACGATAAATTTATATTATGTCCAAAGTCAATAGTTATCTCATCTAGAGTTGCCAGGCCTGAATTTGGCTGAATAGTTCAGCAATTTCACACGATGTCCAGTGTCCCGGTTTTATGTAAAATGGGCAGTTTAAAACAAAAAGCTGTCTCTCATGAGACCGTTTTCGTTTTTCCTATAACAATAATTCCTAAGTAAGTAAGTACATATTACGTCGTATTTCGATTGATTTATGCTGATTTTCATTTTGTCCAGCCAAAAATCCTATTGTCCAGATATTTTGGAATATTGTCCAGAAATGATTTCTCAATCTGGCAAACCTAATCTGATCTTATTTACCGTTATTTACCGTCACGTTATATAACATCATATTGTAGTGGATGATTTATTAAAAAGTTATATTATGACGTGGTATTATTTATTCGTGTCCGATAGAGTAGTACCAACACTTCACATATAAAAATGTTGTTAACACCTAACATACCATGACGGGTCAAAAGACCCATTTTAAACTTAATTAAAACTTAATTTTTCTCTTGTTGTATTTTTATGTTTTTTAAATTTAATATATAAACTATTTTGAATCGTTATTTAAAAAAAAAGTTTTATTCATGTACCAAATGCTTAAATGATATATTTTTGCTAGACATAGTAATATATGTAACATTTTAAAGACGGGTCATTTGACCCGCTTTGATAAGAATAGGAATACTTGAAGTATCGGTAGCTTAGTATCGGTAGGTTTAGTGTTAAAGGCGACTGATGGATGATACTGGACGTAACCTCACACACCATATGTACGGTGACGTCATAATGTTACTGTTGCTTAGCTGTCCTGTTACTGTTTCGAGGCCTGTCCGGTAAAAAATAAATGGTCACACCGGACAGACCAATCTCCGGTTTTGAGGAAAGTCGGTACTACTGGTGACAAGCGCCTACAAAAGTAGGCCAAAATTCCTTTTGTTAGTAATAGTAATTAAGTTGATTTATGTGATGTTGATTAATAAATAAAAAATATTAGTACAAAAAAACGTAATTTTTGCGACCGCGAATAAACCGCTTAGAGTAGCCACTAACTGAGGTTCGATCTTCTCTAATTAAATAAGATTTTCGGTAATAAATGACGGTATTCTTCTATTGATCTGGCAGGAACTAGGGGGCCCCTATAGATCACGGGGCCCTGGACATTTGCCCAGAGTGTCCAGTGGGAAATTAAATAAAAGATTATATATTCTACTATTGACTGTCAATAAAAAACCAGAAACCTTGTTTGTCTACTTTCTTTGTCTATTCTAGTTATAAAAAAGTGTTCTGTCAAAATCATAGGGGCCCCATTATTCTTATAAGCCCAGGAGCTCCAATAGGTTAAAGACGGTCCTAATTATAAACTTAAACAGTTAAAAAGAATATAGCTATCAGGAATTAAAAAAAAAATCAATGTGGCATTGTAAACCAAAGGGTAAAACGGGACCCTATTACTATGACTCCGCTGTCCATCCTGGTCCATCCGTCCGTCTATCTGTCGGTCTGTCACCAAGCTGCCTCATGAACCGTGGCCGCTATGACCACAGATACTAAAAAATATAATAAAATAAGTATTTAAGTAGCTCCCATACAACAAACATGATTTCTTGCTCGTTTTGCTCGATATTAATAATAGCAACAGGTAGACGCTTGAAATATTCACAGAATATTTAGTTATATATTCACTTTAAAAATAATTAATTAAAATTAATATTTAAGGGGGGGCTCACATAGAACAAACGCGATTTTTTATTCCCGTGATGAACTTTACTTAACTAAAAGCTTGTACGGAACCCTCGGTGCGCGAGTCCGCCTCGCACTTGGCGGAATTTTAATTCTTTATGTTTAAAAGTATCTGTATATCGAATATCAGGGGACTCGAATTATGTCATGCTTTCTTATAAATCTCTGCGCGGTTTACGTTCTTAACGAGTTGTTTACACGTTCCCTGACATGTTTAGGTGTGACTTAGCTGAACGAAACGTCGATGGCTGCATGGCTCATGCATTGTTCGTGTAGGATGTATATTACCAAATCTGGTTGGCTGGAAACTTTTAGTGTTCCAAATTTAAAAACAAAAATAGTTTTATTAAAAAAGAAAAACCAAATTGATGTTATTGTTTTTGACCGTTCTTTGTATTCAAGAATTACATTCATTCGAATATTTGTACTTTTTAGATAAGCACGACTTGAATATCACAAAAATATACTAGGCGATGCAGTCGCTAAGCATAAAGCTACGCTAGCACCATATATTGGAGCGGAGCGTAATACCTCAAAAACGAAAAAAAAGAGGTTTTGTTACGATGGGAATTTTTGCGAATTTCGAAATTCGAAACTCTATGACCATCTGGTCCTAAACCTGTTGATTCGATTTCACACAAAAAATATTGAAATCTGTTAAGAACTCGGGAAGTTATGGCGTAACAGCCATTGCGCCATTGAAGCTGAGCCATAAATCGTGCACTGATGATCAAACTTTGAAACTTCCTCTAACAGTGATCACAAAAGTCGCATGTCAGCAAATATGCTGCATAAGCCTAACTTATATTTAAAAAATAAATCGGAATAAAACTTGGAGTTGTCACGGGGATGGAAAGAACAAGAATTTTCTGTATATCAATAAATAGGTTTTTCATTCTTCATTTTATTAATAGCCCCGCAGCCCCAGAACGGAGACGAAAGGGGAAGTTTGTCTTTAAGTTACAGTGACATTAATTAAACATACCCAGGTAAAGCACAATCTAGATTATTTGCTATTAACTTAATTATAAATTATTATAACTTAATTAACTTAAACTGTTTTCAAAACCCAAAATTGTTTTTGAAGTGAAAACTACTTCAGCATCGTTGTGATTTGAAGGTCGATGAAACGAAAGAGCGACAGTAAAAAGAGACAGACACATAAATTCATAAGATTTAACGAAGGAGAAAATAAGATAGGAAGCATTATACAGTGTCTAATATGTTCTTGGTTCTCTTTGTGCTCTGCTTCGTACCCACTCCTCTCGTGTTTACCAACTCATAGTGGGTGTTTGCTTGGGCCTCAGCGTTGTACGTGTGTTAATACGTGTCTGTGTGCGCATGCGTAGTACAAAGCTTGAGAGAAGGCATCACAGCAACCGTGGTATTTTGTAAATAAATAAATAAAATAAATATTTCCTACATTCACACCAATTAGCCTAGCCCAAAGTAAGCATTATAAGGCTAGTGTTATGGATACTAGGGTAACGGATAGACATACAAATATGATATATAGATACGTAATATTCATAGAAATATATATAAACACCCATGACTCAGGTGCAAATGCTCGTATTCATCATAAAAACATCTGCCCCTACCGGGATTCGAACCCAGGACCGTCGGTGTGAAAGGCAGGATCGCTACCGTTCCACCAAACGGTCGTCAATGCTTTTTGTATACGTGTTACATAATTATTTTTGAAGGTTTCACTTTGGTAACTACAGTTATTTTGAGTATGTACAACTCGATTGGATAGGTAGAAGATAACACGTTGAACTTTGGAGTCTGTATTAGCATACTCACACAGGACTGATATTTTGGCCAATTTTATCCTACAAGTCCGATTGTCCATTGTCTTTTGTAAATTCATGACGTGCGCATCCATCGACAAATAAACTCTATAAAATACCGGAAACCATATATTCGAAACTTACCTAAAACCAATATTATCAAACGATAAATCAATTAACTCGATAGTCAGAATTGTTCAAAAGCATGCTGGCGATCTCAATACCGAATAATGTGTTTCGATTGCAAATGCGAACTTAATGCCTAAAACACTGTCTACCAGCCAATGTGATGCATATGACAGGGTCCGCTACTCGTATTTAATGTAAAATACATCATTACTTAATATAATAAGTAATATAAAGATACGTATAGACAATATAATACCATAATACCGACTACAATAATACAACAATTTTTATTCAACAGAAAAACTGCAACTTGGTTTCAAATACGCACCGAACCGACTTCTTTATAACGTCAAGTATTTGTATTTACAATGAGCAATCAACGAATGTCCGTTGTGTTAAGGACGTGATATGCCAATAGCATTCCATAATTTCTGAAGTGGCCATTGTTATTAGTACAAACTAAACTATTAAAATATAACGTGGCCATCACAACTATGTGATATGAAACTTCTAATTATGCGGCTCAGTTCAACCGTTGAATGATGTTGAATTCATCAAATCGTGATCGTACAGGTCAAGACTTCATGATAATGTTACCGTATAATTATAGAAACTTAAACAACCAAAATTACAATCTACCACTCATTCATTCACGAACGGGCGCAAGAAACTCGTCAGCTTTAACAGCTTCATTTCTTCAATGGTGACAAACACAAAAAATAATCGTATTCGATTATGTATCACAATAATAGTAATTTTATGGTTTCATCACATCTTTGATTACAATAAGTGTCTTAAACATTGCAATGAAATACAGAGTATAAAAGACAAAGAAAACTTTACTTACGTTTTTACGTTTACGTTACTTACCCTGCACAGCTTCTGTCGAACTGCCCCAGATTCATGTCAGTTAGACACAAACATGGTCCAGCTCTGCAACAGTCCTAACCGAAATCCATTTTTTATAATAAACCGAACTCCGAGTTTCGATCCAGGTTTTTTCTCCTATCCTCATATGTATAAGTAGTTATTAGGATATAAAATAATGGTAAATAAATACCAAAATTATTAATTTTAATTTATAAATTTTATCTTCTCTACGCTTTTTGTATTCTTTGCTGTCTTTCTATGATTCTACGTGTACCTGTTTAAGGGTGAGTCGTATTCCAAGCTTCAACCCCCAGGTGTAACTACGACTTTACAAAAATCAATAATATCCAATAATGGTAAATATTTAAATCAGTACCAATCAATAAATTAGACAAAAAAACGTACATATCCTTGTTGATAAGAAGCACGTTACCGTCTGGCCTCGAGAACGGGCGCAGGCGGCGTCACTAGCTGAATCTCTCTTTCTTCATTGCGCACTCGAAATGCTCACGGTTCACCGAGTAATTGGCGTCATGCGCCTTTACATCGCAGATGAAAACAGCAGGATCGTAAAAGATAAAATGCTTTTTGGTCGATTAAAGCATTTACAAAACCTTCATTATTCATTCAACAACTATGGCTTCGTAAGTTGTAAGTCGGGAGACCTTGTACCAAGAAGATGCTGCACGAAACTAGGCAAAGACTGTCATCTCGTCAAATCCATGAAGGTTCTGCAAACAATGCTCTCCCACACAAGTTGTAAAATAAAGGTGTTCATCAATGTATAGATGAAAGAGTAATTCATTAAGGTATAGCATAAAATTATACCTATAATAGTTATGACTATAATCTTAGAAAGGCGTTTGTTATGCAAAAGAGGGCGGTAAGAACAATGTTACGCATAAGTCAGAAACAATCATGTAGAGAGCACTTTCAGAATCTGAAAATTCTGACGGCTCCATGACTTTATATACGGATCTTGTCAAGCATCCCAATAAATACGAAAGCACAGAGCAGAGAATCAAACGTCATGACACTCGGCGGAAAGATTTAGCTAACATAATACAGCCATCGTTACAAATAGTCAAACATAGTGTTAAATATCAAGCAGTTAGACTTTTCAATAATTTGCCGACTAATTTAAAAATGTATCAAATGTTAATGCTTTTAAATCTAGACTTAAATCTTATTTACTGGAGCAAAATTTTTATAGTATAGAAGATTATATTAAATCTGGTATTTGACTTTTATTATTTAAAATGAATTCAATTATTAATTATGGAAATATTAGTTCTAAATTTATATAATTTTAATTGTTCTTTTATTTTAGTAATATTTTAATATAATGTATGTGCTTAAATTAATTTTCAATGTTATTTAAATATGAATTTTGTAATTTTATATTAATTTATAATTTCCGACACAATGTAATATTGTTTAATGGAATAAATAACTGAAACTGAACTGAAACTGAGTAAAGCCAATGACGACTTGCGTTAAGTGATGGGTGCTCCAGAAGGTTAAGCGTCGCCAACAACAATTTTTAAACTGACATAGCAAGATATATAAGTTGTAGAGTTTTACGAGACACTATAATGTTTCTTCAGCTTTTTTAATTATTCATCGTGTAATTAAATATTATAATAAAACTACTTTTTCCTTTTTCCGGATCCATTATGCGTTTATTCGTTTTTTTTTAACATTTAATCCTGATGTTTCGACTCCTTTAAAAAAAGGCTTCGTGGATCCAATTAAAAGGTTTTATTTAAATGTGTCATAGACGCGGAAGTGAATGAACTTAATAATGCATTGTAGTTGGCACAATAAAACACCTTCGAGAGATAAAAAACATCCTTTAGTTCTTCCAAGGCAAAAAATGTCTCAAAAGTAGAATTTCAGCATCCGTAGTGCATCTAAGTAACTCTTGTAAAACCGAATCGTTTGTTTATATAGAGATAAGCTAACAATTGGCCATAGAAAAACAATTCAAAAATTTTGCTAAAAGCTGGCAAATAGATATAAAATGGAAATAGAAATAAATACAAATAGTCTTGAAAAAGGAATTATTTAAGCGTATCTCATTAATTTGGAGAAATCTCTCATCTAAACATCTATTTAAAAAAAGGCAAGTTGTGGAGCAATGGAAGCAATTATTGAGTTAATCATATAAGTTGAAATGCGCCGTAGTTCGTCTGTTTTCTTTTTATTTACAGATTTAATGTCGTTCTTAATGTGTTAAAAGCATATTTAACCAAAACCACTATTACTGGGTCAAAGACCCGTTCCTTCTTGTTTTTTTTTAAATTTAATCCTGACGTTTTGAATCCTTTACGGTGCCGTGATCACTGTGATCAAACGAGTCGAAACATCAGAATAAAATTGAAAAACAAAACACGCAAAACGCGTCGACGGTCACGCGAATTTAATTTAAATGTGAGATAGGCGCGGAAAAGTAATGTAACTAGGAAAAATGTATCGAAAGTACTTATCAACACTTGATTTTATTAAGAGGGCAAGAAGGTGAACTAAGGTTCTTTTGTTATTTCAATTGGTACTTTAGAAAAGAAATTCTCAAATCTGCTGTCGATTTCTGCATTAGATTTTTTTTTCTTCTTAAACACAGAAAAAGAATACTAATGCTATAATGTTAGGAAAAATCTTCAATTTTTACCAACTCATATAATTATCTTTTTATTTTACTGTACGTCTAAATCGGTTCCTCTTTCTGTAGTTACATGTGAACATTTTTTAATGGGTTTGCTGATCCCAATAAAGCCTGGGGGCCAAGACAGGGTCCACGATGGAACAAGCTAAACCAGAAGGTGCCTTTTTACCTTGGCTTTAAAAACGGACGGGTTATAAGTACTCGGAAATACAGACGCAGGGAGCGAGTTCCACTCCTTTGCTGTGCGCATTACAAATGATGTTCAGAAGTACTTGTTGCGACAGGTAGGAATAGCAACCAAAAAAAGGCTGTGGTATGTTCGATGGAAGAAAGAAGATGGCGGTATGAGCATATGCAGCTCCCGAGCACACTCCAAAATACAGTCTGTAGAAGACCGACAGGCAGGCAACTTTGCGGCGGTGAGCTAAAGGTGAAGCTTGCTCTTCACCAACTTGCTGTCATCAATGAGCCTCTCAGTTCTGATTTGCTTTCGCGTCAAAAATGTATAATAAATCTTTTGAAATTACGGATGCGTCTGCCATTGTTAGCACCCTCTAAACCGCAATGGGCTCGCGTCGTTATTTATGGACCAGTGTTGTCAGTACCCGATAGTCAAAAGTAAAAAGAGAGAGCTTAAAAAGTAACACTTTTAAGGGAAAGTAACATAAGCTTATTTAGAAAAGGACTCGCTAAATTTAACTTGCAGCAAAGAGAACGCAATACAAAACCAATTTCTACGACAGTACTGGCTGATACTTAGCTGGGACTTTTTTATTGAAGTCCTGATTCCCTAAATTCTTACTAAAAATATTTGGTGCCACGGTAGCGATCCTGCCTTTCGCACCGACAGGGTCCTGGGTCAAATCCCGGAAAGGGTAGATGTTTGTGTGATGGATACGATGATAAGTGATTAATCAATATCTATGTATCATGTATATATGTCTATCCGTTACCCTATTATCCATAACACATTCTTTATAGTGCTTACTTTGGGCTACGTTGATTAGTGTGAATTTAACAAATATTATTATTATTTACTTAAATTCCAATTATTGTTAGCACATACAAGTCCATAGCAAATCAACCATTTCAAACGAAACATTTAAAATATGTGAAAAAAGACTACACAAAGTTAAAATACAGAATTAATTATGTTTGTCTTCGATTTAAAGTTTGCGTGGCTTGTTTTTTCTTTTTTTTAATTATAGTTTGTAAGAGTAACATTTAGAGTCATGTGACATGAAGGTCATATAACATGAGAAGGTCAAAAGTAACGTAGAATGTTACAAAGGTAACATTCTGGCAACACTGTCATGGACGTTCCTCCTAACAATGTTTTCAACCATAAGGAAGTTCATTGCTTCAGCAGTGTGGAAATTAATAGACCGGTGATAATGACTCGTTTGCTGGCAATTGCTCATTTGAACGAACGTAAATACTGAGAAGCTTTTGGATATACAAGTGGTGAAGGGTACATTCGATAAATAGTCAAGTTTCAAGTGATAATCAGAGGAAAATAAAATTGTATGAAAATTTAAACATTTTCATAAAATATTATCGCTATTTAAACCTAATCTTTTGTCGTTTATTCCCTGTACGTTATTGCAATGTTCAGGAATACTTACTTTAAGTAAGTACAGATACTTGTTGACTTCATTGTAATCAACGAAATAATGATGTCATAACACTATTAGTATTGTCATAACAAAATAATTACGTTTTTTTATTTTTTATTTTGTACATTATGTATGGTGACGACGTATTATATTGTAAATGTCGTTACTTCTGTTAAAGTTGACGAGTTTCCTGCTCCCATTCTTCTTGTCAGTTAAAAGACGTCCTGAATGGGTGGTAGGTAAAAATGTCGGACGATTCAAAACAACTTATTTTTAGTGCATTTGAATAAAGTTATTTTCATTTCATTTTATTAACATTGTTTACATCCACAATCGAAGAAGACAGAATACTGAAATATTGACGGGGTCAATATATTTTTTATGTTTCTAAATGTTTAAGTTAGTATTTTTTTTATTTAGGATGGGTCAGCTCTTGATCCCAATCAAGCCCGGGGGCCAAGACAGAATCCACGATGGAACGAGCTAACCCAGATGGTGCCTATTCACCCTTGCTTTGAAAATGGGCGGGTTATAAGTTCTCGGAAATACAGATGCAGAGAGGGAGTTCCACTCCTTTGCTGTGCGCATTATGATTATGAAAAGCGCTTCGTGCGACAGGCAGGAATAGCAACCAAGAAAGGGTGGTAGCCTGCAGTGCGTCTGGAGGTTCGATGGAAAAAAGGAGATGGCGGTATTGACTCAAAAAGTAATCGGAGGTCATCAAGATGAGGCGGGTATTTCTTAATGTCACAATTATTTTTATACATGTTCCTTATTAGCGTTAAGAAACACAAAAACTCCTAATACTTATAAGTAGACAAAAAATATCTATGAAAAAAAATCTCCTCGAATGGAATTCAAACAAATGGATTAGTTAGCAGTACGTGGGTTTGTATCCTACACAAAATTAAGAAGATTATTATATATGTAATTTAGTCTTAAACTTAAGGAAACATTGTATTTTATTTTATTTTTGCGTTGACAATGCCATTTTTCTATACGCCTTTAAAAAACCGCGCCTCCGATCTCAGAGGCGAGGATGTTTATTCCCGGCGTATTTTAAATCTTATAAAATCATTGTTTAAAAAATTTGAAAATTGTTTTAAATGTTTCAATAAGCAAAATCAAAATTAATAACTTAGTTATTTTAAAAAGCAAATTTATAAAGACTAAAACATCGCATACCACCGCGACAATGGACAATAAAAAAATAATCAGTCTGTAGCAAATTGCGTTGTCTTTTTGACTCTATTTAGAAATTAATGTCACCTAACCTAATCCAACATGGCGCATTGCACTAAAAATATTTTGATTAGAAGTTCTTTATCTTTTAAACGGCGGTTCCATATTCAATTTACCGTGAACCCATAACCATTGGGCAAACAAGACGCTGCTAAAGATACCAGATTTTCCAAAATCATCCCAGTAGTTTTTGGGCTACGATCAAACAAACTTACATACAAAGATTCTTAATTTTATTAACCTTCTTTTGCTCTGCCGTAGTTGGGTAATAAATTGGCGTGATATTTATAATTATTAAGAAAAGAATGTAGCAACGTTCGACCCTGAATCTAGTTTGGACACTCCTCGTGATAAATAGAGAGTCATTCTGACGAATAAGACTGAATTGAATAAAGTTATTCATGTACAAAAGTCGCGGGCAAACGGAGAATACTTATGATACAAAAAATATAAATAAACTCAGAAGAAATCAATCTAAGCACTCACCCTCAATTCTTCATAACTTTTTATAGAAAAGGGCGAAGGAATCAAAGTTATTGTTGTGTAAGTTTGATAAACGAGGGGATTTGACCGCGGAATGGGGAAGTACATTTAACTATCCATCATTATAAACATTCGCAATAAAATAACGAGGCAAGGTTGTCTATAATACAAAGCAAAATCTATCCGTCTGTTTAACTAAGAGAGGCATGTTGTGTGTGTTGTTATTTATACTTAACTAGCGGCCCGTCCCGGCTTCGCACGGGTGGACAAAATTCTTTAAATTTTTTCTAGCATTTAATATAGCCTATGTTACTCAGCGTGAATGTAGCTTTCCAATGGTGAAAGAATTTTTGAAATCGGCTTAGTAGTTTGTGAGTTTATTCATTTCAAACATACAAAAATACAAATCTTGTAGATTATTCGACGACCTCAAGTGGTGGAGTGACTCACATACCGACTTTCGTGGTAAAGTCACTCCGAGTCGGGTTCAATCCACCGGGGTTTATGTGGGACAAACTTGACTATGTATATTGGGTAGATTCTGGGTGTAGTGGTAAAGACGTTGTTACTGAATTCTATAACACAAGTGGTTTAGTTACTTAACTTGAGTTCAGAACAATGTACAGTGAAACCTGGTTAATTGGGATCTCAAGGGACCAAAGATTTTGTTCCATTTCAAGAGGTTCTCATTTATCCAGTTTTCCAATTAGACAGGTTTAAAATTATACTTCTCACATTTACAGAGGCGCTTATAGAAGTCGAAATGTATTGTTATTCCATTCATAGAGGTGGAAATGTTAATAAAAATGCATATTATTGGTGTTACAAATTACATTGACTTTCCACAATAATCATCTGACAGAAGCTTTAATTTTTCAGATGCTGATAATGTGTTATATTTACGTTTGGACAATTTATACACTTGTCTTCCCTTGTTTATAAGTCAAAACCTGAGATAGTATTGACAAACAAAACAGGTGTGCAAGAAATTCAAATGGTTGCAAAAAAACGTGTCCTAACCTGATAAAATGTCTCAGTTATACAGGGCATTGAGCTACAGAGTTCCAATTATAGTGGTCCATCGAAAAAACCCTAGAAATCAAATCTCATTTAACCAGGTTCGAAAAGTCCCATTAACAGAGGTAATTTGATGAAAAAGTGCCGGGACCTCTTTGAAATTCTTAATAATAGAGGTTTCTCAGTTATCCAGGTCCCACTTAACGAGGTTTCACTGTATGTTATGTTGACTTATATTTATTAATCGGTAAGTTTTTCTCTGTTTCTTTTGCTATTAAACCCATTTTCCTCCGCCAGCCTTTTCTTTGATAAATCAGTCTGCGACATGTGAGATATAGAAAGATTTGTAATACGTATACATATACGTGATTCCTTAATTAATTTTGGATTATTAAATAAAAAAATCTTTCACTAATATTTTGAAAAGATCCAACGACAAATTAAAAAAAATAGAAGAGACTAGAAATTAATGTTTTTACTTGAGTTATATAACGAAAAAAGGATTAAACTTGAAAGTATAGTAAATAAAATAAATATTGCAAATTAAAATAGAAGCATAAGATATTTACTTCTTACACTTCCGCGCACATTACACATTTGAATAAAACACTTTTTTACGGATTTTGAGCATAATTTATTTTATATTTAATCCTGACGTTTCGACTCCTTTACAGGAGCCGTGATCACAGGATGACTAAGATAACGGTTGTGCTCACGTCTCCTGTAAAAAAAAAATAAAATAAAATATGCGCAAAATCCGTAAAACAAGTGTTTTATTCAAAAGAAGCACTACAGTTAAAAGTTCGGCGGAATTTCGATAAAATCCAACAAAAAATATTTGTTTGAGTTTCATGAATCATAAAGTCGTCATATTAAACGAATGTATATTACCTACTTTATTGATTTATAACTCAATGATTAAGTAGTTGGGTATTTGTAACATAATATCGTTGTGAATGCAGTTCCTCATTTGTTAGTATGTGGTTAACCTCAATCACAAGTAGCAGTAACGAATTACAACTTTGTCACCCGATCCGGTACTAAAACACATATGTAAGTAAAGCAGTAAGGTAAACATACAATCGATCGAAACGAACGCACTCGCACAGACATAATGCCTCAACAAAATCCCTAAGCGAACGTAGCAGTGCTGACAGTGGCGGGTGCTGAATCAAAACGAATATATTACGAGTAATCACATCGCCATTAAAAATAAAGCATTTCGTAGCAGACGAAAGTAATTTCCAATGACCAATTTGTAATAAACAAAGAATAAAGACCAATTAAAATGTTGATGGTTTTTTAAATGCTTCCTTTTTATTTACAAGTTGATTCATTCAATTATCTGATAATTATAAAATCTAAATTAATCTACATACTCGTACATTCCTTGTCACAGTGTTTGACCGCGATGAACTCCGAAACTATACCTCGGTTACAATATCTGTGGACCTCACTGGAATGTCAAGCCCCCTCCCCGTTCTCTTGTCACCTCCCCGCGCTTTGTTTTGTGCACCGTACCTAAGCGCTGACGTGACGTCATCAGGTCCACAGATATTGTAACCGGGTTGTACCAACAGATTTTGATGTTTTTTTTATTTTGCTAGATTAGTTTCAGGTTTTCAAAACAGGTTTCATTTATGTTAATTACAGTAACGCGTGGCGGGTCAGCTATAAAAATGATTATATTTTTCCAAAAAATAACATTGCCAGTCCTAACGTTCTCTAATCTCGTATTTATCTCAACAAAGAGGCTTAGTTTCGGTTCTACTTGATCTGTACATACATATGCTGTGACCTAAGTCTAACTGTAGACTGTTACGTACGATAAAATGAGTCACACGTCGATTTTCCTTTAATTATAGATGGAGTTTGGATGTCTGTTACTCAATGATACAAGGTGAACGGATTTAAATTATGCAAATTATGCACACAGATAGTTTATAACCTGGATCAGATAGGGTACTTTTAGGATAACAAGATACGTTTTTAATAAATAGGTCAAGACAAAACAATTTCGTACCTTGTTCTTCTCTATTTGTTATCGCTTTTCTTTTTTCAGTCGGTGGCTATTGACGAGATTTAATGTTATCAATAGAAAAAAGGGAAATCAGTTTTTCCCCACTCTTGTATTTTAAAGCATGGTAGGCGAATATCAACTCTTAGTTCAAATAAATGTTACCAAGTCACTATAAGACTTTGTCTATTTAATTCTATGGTTTTGGTAAGTTATATGTATATATTATGTTCTTGAGCTATTTATAAAGAAAACTAATATTCAATGAAAACAAAACATCAAATTAGTTAAAATGTTCATCGTCATACAGGTTTTTATGGTCACGCCACTCCGAGGTCCAGGGTTCGAACCCTGGCCAGGTCAGTCTAGAAAACAAATTTTTCAATATTGGCTTCTGTTTCTACAGTGACTTTCATTGTTTCTGAATTCCAGAACACAAGTGCTATAGGTACTTGGGTTCAAAACAATGCAAGTGATGTTTAATACTTATTAATTTATTAAAAAAAGCAGGTACTCGTTACGTTACATGCATACTCGTACATACTCGTTTGTTAGTACATGATGATATTTTGCTAGATTATCTTGTGATTCCAGGTTTGGTCAAGCGAAGCGAAACAGTTCCGGGTTTAAGTGCCGGATGGGACAGATATTCAAGAATACGCCCATTAGCACCTAAGTAAAACAGCATGGCCTGGCACAACCTTGATATCAATTTTTTACACTCATATAACTCAAATCAAGTCTGTGTGTACTGACATAAAATGAAATTATGCAGGGTTGCCACTCGTACTATAATATATAGCATCAGATGCAATGCTCTACTATATTATGCATGTATTATACATATACACATTCCTCTTCAATTACTCTATCTATTAAAAAAACCCGCATCAAAATCCGTTGCGTAGTTTTAAAGATTTAGGCATACATAGGGATATAGGGACAGAGAAAGCGACTTTATTTTATACTATGTAGTGATTGTATAGAACGAAAAAAATCCGAATTCAACCTTGCTTTTTATATATTTACTGTGACTGGAACCTTCCCATAGCGTAGCATGATGAATTTCAGAACGAAACGAATACACGGCGACTAATTGTGAATACGGCTATTGTTTTAAATTTTAATACAGATTAAGAGTGGTCAAGTGCCTAAATTAAAAAAAGGAACATGAGGCGATATGTAATTACAAATCTATAATGATAAATAAATAATTATCTATACATATAAATAAAATTGGAGTGTCTGTTTTTAATATTGAAACAACCGTTTTTTACTACATGCATAATTATGAATATATATACGATACATACACCAAAATAACATTTTTTACAATTTTTGTCTGTCTGTCTGTCTGTTTGTTCCGGCTAATCTTTGAAATGACTGAACCGATTTTGACAGGACTTTCATTGGCAAGTAGCTGATGTAATAAGGAGTAACTTAGGCTATTTTATTTTGGAAAAAATCTTTAAAATTACTGTGCCACAGCAATGCGTGGCTGGGTCAGCTAGTAAAAAATAAGTGTGTACAAATTTTATCCTGATTAAGTTTGAAAACATAACCATTTAAAATAAATTTGGTATCATAATTAGGTTATCATGTATCAATTTTAATTGTATCTGTAACTGTTTATTAAATCAAGATATGATAAGATATAAATTCTACAGATTTTTTTGAGACCTACCTACCTATACAGTAGTAAATATAAGAAGAGTTTAAAATTGGTTTTTCAGTATTAATTATTCAGAATTACAACGTTAAAAAATATAAATAACTTGTGGTCTCGAATTATTGACAGAATAACAAAAACAATCAACCGCCTATTCAAGTAAGTAATAAAAAAATGATCTGGGATGAGTTTTTTATTTTGAGTGGGTTTGTCCTTGAACCCAATCAAGCCAGGCCAAGACAGGTTTTACGATGAAGCGAGTTAACCCAGAAGGTGCTTATTCACCCTGCCTTTTTAAAAGAGTTATAAGTACTCAGAATTACAGAGGCAAAGAGAGAGTTCCACTTGCACAAGCGCATCATAAAAGATGTTAAGAAGCGCTTGATGCGACTGGTAGAAATAGCAACCAAAAAAGGGTGGGAGCCCGCAATGCGTCAGGATGTCAGATGAAAGAAAGGGGATGGCGGTATGAGCACATACAAAAATATACTATAAGATCCTGAGTTCCCCAGATGTGTCAGCCCATTCTCCTTCCTGTGTTTTCGTCTACTTACAACCGACGAACGACCAGTGCAGATTAGTGCATGTTAACAACTGCAGATGCCGCTAGGATTGACGGATTCACGTGCCATCCGAGGCACAGATAACAGCATCCGAATAGTTCTCTATTGCCATAGTGTTAACAGTTTTCAGATCGAAGTGCAGGAGGTATACCTACCTAAGTAGCAATACCACTCTGAGCATGCAATGTGTAAGTTTCTTAACAATATGTTTAATTAAATGTTCTTTGCACGTCCTAATTAAACTACTTAACAACTGAAACAGGTTTTTTTTATAAAAGATTGTAAATTGCCAGCCCTTGCGAAAGATTCTTATTATTTGTAATCACTAATCATACTTGGCCGAATGCACTTACTACTGCGCTATCGAGGCTTTAGAGAATTGGACAAGAAATAAATAAATGGGCGTCGGAACCACCTATACGGGGTGCTTGGTAATACTTGTATAATGCCGAATAAGGTATAAAGAGTGCAGAAAACTATAATTTAACTGAAATAAAAATGTGTTTGTTCTTAAAAACTGCATAGTGATACCCTGATCTAAGATGGTGTATTGTGAATGTGATTGACCATTGATAGTGGATTATTAATCAAAAGCAAAAGTATATTTACGTTTAGTTTTCAGGCTTCATAATATTTTTCTGGGGTTGTATGCATAGTACCAAACATTATGTATGTATCCTAATAATATCATAAATGGTTAAAATTTTGTATGTTTGTGACTCAATCACGCAAAAACGTCTAAACATGGATTAAAACATAGGATACTTTTTGAAAAATTAAAGTATTCCCTGGGAAAACGCGATGAAGGCTTTCTGTGATAAACCGAACACCACGAGAAAAAAACCATAGAGAAAGCTAGTATAAAATATTGTTTGTATCTGTGATCTCTGCCTATACCGGCGCCGGCGGCGGGAAAAAGAGGTGATTTTTATGTATGTATTACTAATAGTCATAAAATGAATAATTTCCTCATTTAACGAACTCTTAAACTCTTTATACGTTTATCTCTAGGTAAATGAAATGTGTCTGTGTAATTTGCTACGTAGGTACATATATAAAGTGATTTATTATTTAGTTTTTAAAGAACAATGGCGAAATATTCTTTGAGATATTTTTGAGCGTCTTGAAATATTCTTTCTACAGAACGAAATGAAATAATTTTCTACATTTTTACATCAAAAGCTTATAACTAGTAAGAGCCAGAATAAAAAACACTGCTTTTTGGGACATATCATTGATTGTTAAATGAAACTTCGAAATTCCGCTAGGTACCATTTTCTTTCGTGTTGCCATTTTATTATAATTGTTCGAGTTTTGTAAAAATCGGTTTTATGATATCCTGATAAGTTCATTAATTTGTTTAATAATATAATCTATATCTATACTATACTTTGTGTTATTTAAAAATAAATCAAGTACTGATATTTAGAAATATGTAGTGTTTTCTTCTTTTATTGCAACATTGTTATAGCAACACTGCTATTTTTTTCTCCCGTGAAACAGGTGCAATATACTCACCTACTTAATGAGTATATTATAATTCTACTTATTATTTAAGTAGCTACCAACAGGCAGAAATAAGATGGCATACACTCGATTTTAAGCGACCTATTAGTAACGATAGCATTGCTAATAATGTGGTTAAATATGTTGATATTCTAACAGAGGCCCTACCATCACGTCTTATAGCGATTCAAGTTTAGCTGTTAAAACAAGACGCCACTATAGACCGCGTATAGCAGTGTCTCACTTTGACAATCGAACTTGAATCGCGCTAAAAGATGATGGTAGGCCCTCAGATGTTGATTGAATTTAAAAGAAAAAGGTTACCATAATTGTCTGGATATATCGATTACGGCGATAAAATCGAATTTAATCGATAGTAGGTAACACTTCAGCAGCGACTTAAACGATAGGTACCTATTAATTTCAACAACATTGCATACCTAATTACCTACATATATAACAGATTCTAATAGATACATTTTCAAACATGTTGGTCTTGATAATATCTATTTGTTTATTAATCAGAGTGAATGTTATCGATTGATATAATCGATTTTGTGACAACACTACC
This sequence comes from Calamotropha paludella, assembly GCA_927399485.1. Taxonomy (NCBI): domain Eukaryota; kingdom Metazoa; phylum Arthropoda; class Insecta; order Lepidoptera; family Crambidae; genus Calamotropha; species Calamotropha paludella. The sequence continues at coordinate 6,656,389 of OV656822.1, forward strand.
GTAACTTAATCTTAAAAACTTCGAAGCTTAATATCTTTTTTTCCTGGCCTCTTAAACAAAAAATTCTAAGACACGCAGTTTCAGGAATTAATGGTTGATCATTTTAGTATTTTTTAATCTAAAGACGCATCAATTTTAGGTGAAAGAAAATGATGTATGGGAGTTCGCCATTGTTCTTTGTAACTTAATATGTTGACAACCCTAACATACACGAACAGATATCAACAAAGATTTTAAATAGACAATAATATAAACACGAATTAGGTATATGTCTAAATAATATGCAAAACTAATTTCTAAGCTGTACTTTACTACTTAAGGGTACTAAATAACGGACATACTAATATAATGCTCATCTCATTCATCACACAGGTGCTCAAAAGACAATTCAAACCAAGGTCCTTTGACGCATAAGCAGGATCATACCATACTGCGCCAATACTGCATAGGTATAGTCTCCGGCAAATAAGTTGAACATGATTTTGAAATCACGTGACATGCGCAGTAGCAAGTTTAGGTACATTATTCACTACTGCGCATGTCACGTGATTTCAAAATCATGTTCAACTTATTTGCCGGGGACAATACTACCATATTGCACAAACTTGTTAACTCATCAATATTATTAAACAATGCTTTTAAGCTCGCGTTCCCACTGCAATTCTTATGAATATACAGGGTAGTCCAAAAGGTGATGCATTTTGGATTCCGGACATTTGGGGCTTCTCCTAAAATATAATTACGATTTTTTTTTCTTATTTTGAGAGTTCTTTTAGTCAATTACAAAACAATGTCCATGCTAGAATCCAGTGAGTATTAATAAATGTTTGTATCTTATTTATGTTTGAATTCGCGTATAATTTACTTTGAAGTCCAGATGCTTTATCATAATCTCTTAGCGCGATGCAAGCTTGATTGTTAAAGTGAGACACCGCTATACGCAGTCTATAGTTGTCTCTCTTCAACGTTGGATTTTTTATCGCCATAAGTGTTTATGTCAGGGCTTCAGATAAGTCAAATTATAATTAAAGAATCCCACCTGAGTGCTCGGCGGCGTGGTTGTTTTTTTACAGGCGTATTTTATATCTTATTCTGCATTGTAAATGCAAAAAATAAATTTAGATGTATATAATTAAAGAAGTCTGCAAATGAGTATTGCCGATCAACAGACGCAGAGGTTTTAAACGTACCTTATGCCATTGTAAAAGAGGTCATTTAATTTTTAATGCATATATTGATTTGCTGTAGACCGTACTTGTCCCAACTCCTCGCTGACGTCGGTAGATTTATGGTCGTCGTCTGTGACACCGATGACATTAGGGTCAAGACATTATATGTATTCGGATACACCCGAATAATAGTAGTAGGGTTTGGGATCTCTGTTAATTACAATAGAGGATGCCATCTACCTCGAAGGACGCAACCTTTATTTAAAATAAAATAATTTATTTCGCCACATGCCCATAATGTTAGTAACAAAATATCTAAACAATATTTAAAGTTGGGTAAGACTGTACCATGTTTTTTAGAAGATTGAAACGTTTCTCTCGTAAATTTAAAAAAAAAACTCAATGCCTTGCTTGTGCAAGGCAGTATTTAATCATAGACATGCCACTAAGTATCAGACTAGAAACCATTCAGTTACCTTGTTTAATGAAAGTTTTTTTTTATTTCTTTGTAATTTCATCTGAAATTTTTATTTCTCTAACTTCATTTGTATGTACATTTGTTACATTAACGTAATGGAAACAAAAAAAATATTACTAGATTCACAACGCGGTAGTTCCCGTTTAATGTATTTAATCCTACGTTGCCATTCGTTTACAGGAGCCGTGATCACAGGATGCCTCAAAAAGGAGTTTTATGACTGTATGCCATAGACGCGTGTAAGAACTATTTAAATATGTAAGAGTGCTTAAATAGTAGAAAGCAGTGCCGGATTTACCATAGAAGCTGAAAAAGCTGAAGCTTAGGGCGGCAAAATTAGGGGGCGGCAAAAGTGGCCCAAAAAAATTGGTACATAAAAAAAGTAAGGCCGCGGACGCGGACACGAGGTGGGGCTGCGGCGATGGCGTGGCGGGGCAGAAATTCTTTAGCCCTTTATCCGTAGCGTCGGAATTAATGAATAGGATTTCTTACGAACGATAACGTCAATGATTTTGCTGATTCCAAATTATGCAGCAAAAAATAAAGTAATGTTTTTTGAAAATATATTTTATTCAAATAGAGATATAAAAAAGAAACTAACGTTTTTGTGAACAGTGGATCTAATTTTAGAGGGCAGTAGGGGTGGCAGAAAATTTTATAGCTTTGGGGCGGCAAATGTGTAAATTCAGCACTGGTAGAAAGAATCCCTGTTCCACGTATTCACACTGGAATATAGTTAGATTTTGTTTCATTCCCTACTGGTATTTTATTTCTAGTACCTTAACTATTTTGAAAATGAAAATCGGTAGTTATAATCTTATGGAAAAGTGAAATTTCTTAGATTTGGTAAGGCCAATTTATTGTATTTTGCAATCTACATTGAAATTGTGATTTAATCGTAAATACAATTTTGTTTGTTTTTAGTTTATAAATCAATTACGAGATAAAGTGGGAAAAATGGGCACAAAAGTTACAATTATTACTACCGGTCTATAAAAAAATATCTAATTATCCGTATCAGTGGGGTTATTATATGGTATAGGTATTTTATATTTAAATTCCTAATATACAATATGTATTACAACAAATTTCTTTTGAGAAGAAACACAATAAAGAAAATACGTTATAATCGAAATTATTCTAACATCAACAAGTTTAAAAATAGCTTAAAAAGATCTCCAATATTAAATGCGTTCAAATATGTAATGTCATAATTGGAAATAGGCTTTTATCAGTTGCCTGCCTGTTTCTTTATAATAAAAAACTCGTTCTCAATTATATGGCCACAACAGTGTCTACTCTACTTCGTTATAACAGCCTTACGATGCCCACTGCTGGTCATAGGCGTCCCCCAAGGTCCTCAACAATTATCGGTCCTGCGTTGTCTACATCCACCGCCTTAATCCTGACCATATCGTCAGTCCACCTTGTGGGACGCCTACTCACGGAATATCGTCCGATACGCGGTCGCTATTTTAGAACCATTCTGATGAGGCCTCAGTGCGAGTTTACGCATTCGACACTCGTCATCGAACGCGTTACAGATTTCTACGAAGATTCGTAGTTCCTAATGGTTACCGCTAGGGGCACTCATATAAAAACCCGTAGTAATATTTTACGTGGACGATATCGAGTATCGAATTGTAACCTATCCTGCCCCCTGCCACTTCAGTTGAGTAATCCTTCGAGCAATGTCGGCTACTCTAACTCTCCTGCTGATCTCATTTCTGATCCTATCTCGCAAGGATTAGTAATGCATCGCTCTTTCCAACGCCGCACAGTGGTCCGGATATTGAATATGGTGGACTTAGAACCTAAGGTCAATATTTCGCGCTGAAAAAATTCATGCGAAATAATGATAACGCTCATCAACGTTTGTTCTAGTATTTTTTAAGAAATTGTTTACTTTCGCGAAAAAAAATATTGAAAAAAAAATGTAAGTATGGAGCAAAACTGAAATCGACCCCTCCCAAGCATAAGGGCGTATCGAGATTATAGCAACTATTCAGTACGGGCATTTAAAGATAATTTACATGATTACTAAAAATTTGTGATAATTATTTAGATCCTATCTGGCTTAAAATTCAAAGTACCTCTATATCTTTATTAGTTAATACCTATTTACATAAAAAGTATATAATTAGCGAAAAAAGCTAAAATTACATACTTAAGACTTTATGCACTGGGATGAAACTGGCGTCTTACTAAGATACGACGACTTACGACGATATGCCTGGTGAATATTTTGTGTACCTTAAAGTTACAACGGGTTACTACTTTATGCGTTGTAAGATAACATAATAATGACCATCAAGTGTTACGATGTTATGTTTGTTGGTGATAAATATAGTTTAGTTTAAGTGATTTGTTAAAGGAGATGGTTATAAAAATAATATAATATTCATATATAATAGAATACTTAGTATCAACAACAATCAAAACGAAAAAATTTTCTAATCAGCTTTAATCATCTAAGTTTACAGGCGATACCAGCGTAAAGCATAGAACTTCTTAATACAAGTACAACAATCAACTTAATTAATCAGTCTTAAAAATCTTTAGGAACGTGCATAATGATCTTCTTACTTAATGCCTATCCAATTGTTATTTGGTAACAAAAACAATCTTGTCACATAATCAGTCATAATAATAATTATCTTAAAGCTTTGATTTAACAATATTGAAAAAAACAACTCCAAATAACTTCTGTAATATTTTAAAGAACTAAAAACCGTTAATAAAATAGCTTAACTTTTTTAAAACAAAAATAAAGATTTATAAAAATTTAAGAATGTACAAAAACGAACATTATACAAATCTAAGAATCGTTAGATGAATCAAGATCAGGATTTTCTTGGCTAATAATATTGCTTGTGTTTGGTAAATTTTCATAATAATAGGGGTTAAAGTATGAAATTGCCGTTTTATTGCAATAGGTTCTTTGAATTGACATAGAATCTTCATGGTTTGAGGTTTTCGAATGAAACTTTTTTTAAATGGTTTCTATGATGTTCTTTTTTTAAAAAATGTAAAACATTTGAATATCGACTTTCAATTGTTTTTGTTATTCAATTTAGACAAGAAAGATGGATACTGCGAAAATTCGAGTTATTTTTGAATACGAGTTCCGACGCGGAACTAACGCGGCAGAAACAGCCCGCAATATCAATGCTGCGTTTGGAGAGGGGTCTACTAATGAACGCACCGTGCGATTTTGGTTTAAACGCTTTCGTGATGGAAATTTCGACTTAAAGAACGAGCCACGAGGAAGACCGCCCACACAGGTAAATAACGATGAATTAAGAGAGATAGTGGAAGCCGATCCTAGTCAAAGTACCCAGGAATTAGCGGCATGGTTTAACGTTACCTTACCCACAATATTGACTCACTTGCGTCAAATCAATAAAATAAAAAAATACGAAAAATGGGTGCCTCATGATTTGACTGATCTGCAGAAAGAAACGCGTGTTGAAACTTGTGTTGCCTTGTTGAACCGGTACAGAAATGAAGGAATATTGGATCGAATTGTAACATGTGATGAAAAGTGGATTCTTTATGATAACCGGAAAAGAAAAATGCAATGGCTGACCCCAGGTCAAATGCCACAACAGTGTCCTAAAGCAAAACTTACCAATAAAAAGGTAATGGTAACTGTTTGGTGGTCTCAGCATGGTGTTATTCACTATAGTTTTCTCCGATCTGGTCAAGCAATAACGGCAGATGTCTATTGTGCCGAACTCCGAACCATGTTGACAAAACTAGCAGTAAAACAGCCCCGACTCATGAATCGATCTTCACCATTATTGCTCCACGACAACGCGAGACCTCACACAGCACGAGAAACCATTTTGACCCTTCAGGAACTGCAGTTAGAAACCATTCGTCATCCTCCGTATTCACCAGACCTTGCTCCAACGGACTACCATTTTTTTCGTGATTTGGACAATTATCTACGTGACAAGAAGTTTTCTTCCCAGGAGGCAGTACAAAATGCTTTCACACAGTTTGTGCAGTCTAGATCGTCGGAATTCTATCGCAAAGGCATTAATGACCTTCCCATTAGATGGCAGCAATGTATAGATAATAATGGCAACTATTTTGATTAAATAAATTTGTTAAAAATTTAAAAAATAAACAATATAGATTTTCAGTACAAATCGGCAATTTCATACTTTAACCCCTAATACTTATGATATTCGTGAGGTATTATTCCACCATGGCATAGACTTTGCAAATCATTATACTTTGCTATTGTTATAGGCAAATAATCTACGTAACACCGATCTAAATTAATTTGAGTTTCATTTTTAATTCTACGAGATGAATAAATCTTTTTGGCTATTAATAAAGTCAAAGAAGTTTCGTTTTCGAAGCTGTATCGATATTTTAGCATATGTGGATCACTAGAAGTAACTTCAACTTCCTTAATTTTATTCCAATTTATCTTTTGCTTGTTACAGTTTTTTAACCAATTATTCCCATCAAGTAACTTTTTAAAATTGTAAAAATCCGCGACACTCATCTCAATAACATTGTAATTGGTGGTGTAACTTTGGACCATCTCACTAATGCATACCACTGTTCTGGTGTGTATACCAGTTTATTTTTAGCATTTCGTTCTATCAAAGCATGTACCGAGTCAGCTTCGTTTTGTGTGTGTCCGCGCTCTAAGAACCTATGACTTATTGTAACACCATATTTTTTTGCAACATATGTATAAAACGAAAACACGATACGATTTCGATTTTGGCCAGCGCAGTTGTCTGACCAAAATCTGAATTCCTTTGCGCCATCTTTTATTTTAATTTCAATAAATTTAAGCAAACAACTAGCAACTTCACAAGCACCATGTTTCCCATTAACCTCTGGCCACATATAGCAATAGCCTTCTTTGCTAGCTAAATCAAAAACTGTAAAGTTGTATATCGACAGTTTTCTTTTATAATAGAAAAGACCAACATTCCCGTGCGGACAATTTAAAATTTTTTGAAAGTCAAAACATGCTGTGATTATTCTTCCATTACTTTTCATAGCTGCTTTTTTGTCATTTTCCTTCATTTCTCTTGCTAAAACCTTTGATTTCATGTGCTGTTCTTGCTTTTTTATTTCTTCATCTGTCTATTTATTTTTGTTTGTGTCGTAAACATGGCATTCGTTGCAAATATCTTTTTTTGGCTTGTGAAACGAAATATTCAAATTATTATTGACAATGTCTCGATATTGACGAATTGTTTTAACGTTTTTTGTAATATTTTGAGCAGTACACCACTCAGTGTAGAGAGAAAACATCTTTGTAAACGTGAGCTCGCCATCTAAGTAAACTTTTGTTGATTTTTTTCGCACATAATGCGATTCCACAGGTTGAAATGTTTGCACATGATTGATTACTCCTTGTTTTATTTCACTATCTATTATGATCACTCTTGAACCTCCTCGATGATCGGGAGAAATAGATCCTCCACCAGAACACCACTTGGACAACGCTGTATTAACTGTTCGCTCTCCTACAGAAAGAGTATTGAGGAACATTGTTTTACACACCAGCAAATTATGAGGCACATCGGAATTGGGCTCACTTAGCGGTAATGAGTATTTAAAAGTTTTCTTACGTCTAGATCCAGACTGTGCGTTACTCTGAGTATTACAAACTTCAACATAATTAGCAATGTAATCCCATTGTCTAGTATGGTCACCGAGATTCCAAAATGCATAAAAAATTTGCTCTCGTTGCTGGTGAGTTATCTTCTCAAAGCATTTAAGTCGACATGTTGAAGGACATGGGGGTTTAATCACCTTTCCATCTCTAGCAGTACCATCTTTTTTACTTACGTAAGCCTTGCCTAAATTTTTAAGATATTTTCGTTTAATATCCTTCCAATCATCTTTTCGAATATGCCGTTTTCGACTGGTAGTTGTGGTACTGGCAACAGACGAACAAGCGGAAGAACCAAAACTGGAGGCATCACTATGTTGCGGTGTGACAGATCTACTAGTAGGAATGGATACCCAAGGTGATATTAAACTGCTATCAAGTGGAAGCGCAGGAGTAACGTCATCAGTCCCAAAAAGCTCGTTTGAAGGTAACGGGGTCGGAGTTTTTTCGAAAATATTTAATGCTTGTCTCACCTCGTAGGAACTTGTTCTAGCATCATTATTATTAGTGTTACTTATAAGGGATTCTTCGCACGTTGATTCGTACAGATTCCAGTACTGCTCCATTTCAAGTAAATCAGGTGATTCTAAAAAAACGTTATAAATTAATTAATAAAACAATCAATCAGTGTTAAAATATTTCAGTTTTTTGCTTTAAATTTAACTAAATCTTATTGCATAAAGTCTTATTTCATATTTTGGTCGGAGCATAACGTCGTATGTACTAAATACGACTATATGCATACAGTAAGATTGGAATAAAACCAGAGCATAAAGTGGTAAGTTTCAGTTACGACCCCTGACTTTCAAATATAAACGACGCATAGGATCGTAACTATAGTATTACGACTTTGTGCGCTGGACAAAATGTAAAATACTTAATGATAAAAATCTCTTAGATATTGTGATCAATTAAAATAAATTATGTTAAAATTGCGTAGTGTTTAGTAAATATTTCATACTTTCAAATTAATATCAAACAAAACTTACCAGATCGACGAGATGCATATGAGGTAAGATGTTCATTTGAATTATTGATGGCTAATTCTAAAATTCTTGACGATCGTAAGTTGTTCATTTTGCTATCACATAACAATAATACTATTATCACAGGTTAATTAACACAAAACATAAACAAAATGTAATTATTTTTATAATGCAGGTCCCATGTTTACGGCGCGTAGCGGTAATGTCATACGACGTCGGTAACTAACCTTGATTGGTCTCGCGCGAGCCAATAGTACAACGCAAATCGTCGCTACTCGTGATCGAGCTATATGCGCGGGAACTGAATAGGTACGACGATGTGCGTTTCAAAATCTCATTAATTAATAATAATTTGAAGATTTTTATTTCAGGAATGTATAAAGCTTGTATTCGTAATCACAATGAACTAAAAATCTAATTTTCGGTAAAAAAATTGATAAGACTTTATGCGTGGGAGGTGTCGAAATATTGTTTTTTCTCGAAATGTTCAAAAGTGTTAGCAATGAAACCTTTTGTAAATTATTGTACTACATTCATTTGTTAATTTCACAAAGAAATCTTTTGCATGCACTTGCAGCCTTGGCCGGCAGCTCCATACATTTTTTTTTTGCAATATTTCTTTTTCGCAAAAGTAAACAATTTCTTAAAAACCATTAGAACAAACGTTGATGAGCGTTAACTTATCTGTTCGCATGAATTTATTCAGCGCGAAATATTGACCTTGGGTACTAAGTCCACCATATTCAAAATCCGGACCACTGTGCGTCGGTTGGATGACCTTAAGCACAGTAAAAAGCTTAAGCAGTGATGTAAATACGTACACTCGATCGAAACGAACACACTCACACAGACGCACGCCTCAACAAGATCCCTAAAGGAATGCCGCAGTGCCGCGTCAAAACGAGTAATCTCATTTGTTTATCTTTGTTGCTATTCGTTAAAATGAGGATCGAATTATAAAGTATTTTTCAATTATCAATTTGTAATAACGAAGAACCACTTATAAGATAAATTATTATAATAGAAAAATACTATAAAAAATAGACTCGGGTCACAAGTTAATTCTCAGGAGGGAATCGAACCCGCAACCTTTGGAAATCCGGTCCAATGCTCTCCCTGTTGAGCTACCGAGCCTTGTGAACACTCGTCGAAATTTTCTCGTACCTTTCGATTTCGGTTTTCGGTTCGATTCCCGCCTGAGAATTCATTTGTGATCCGAATCGTTTTTTTTCTAGTATTATTCTATTAAAATAATTTATCTTATAAGATCACGTTGAAAAATGCATAAAATATAGAAGAATAACTTGTTGAATATAGATTATTTTTTAAATATTCAATTTTATTTATGAAATAGTTGATTCATATAACTATAGAAACAAAATAAATATTTAATAGAATGCTTTAAAATTTTACAAAAAATAAGTGCCACGGATAGGTAGGTATTTATCTCAACAATAAGGCTTAGTTTCTGTACTACTTTAGCAATATAATTACTGTGATTCAAGCCTTCACTCCCGTATGGCATCAGAGGCAACAAATTCTCAAAGGCACTGAGGTAATTTGAACGCAAAAAAAATTAAACTTCCCATTCGAGTTGGCTTCTACATCTATTCCTCGAAATTGAACTCACGTTATTTGACTTTCTCTCCTTTGACAGCTTCATGTGTAATGTTCCAAATATTGACTGGAGTGGGTGCAACGTGGGCATTCTTAGTACCTACGCTACTTGTTATGAATAAGTAAAGCGAATAAAAAAAAAATCTATGGAACTATTCTACCTGTAAGTGTTTGTTATTCAGTTTGAACTAAATCCTGACGGATCATTCCCCGTCAAACTCTACATAGTCAAGATTCGCCAAAGATTGCTCCCAGCGATAAGACCGCCTCTTGTAGCACTAGTTTACGTTGCACTGTTTTTATTTTTATGTTGACGACCGACTCCGAGGTTCCGAATTCGATATCCGGCCGGGTAAAGTAAAAGCCCGGATGGTGTGGTACCTTCGTTATTTCTGAATTTCATAACACAAGATGTGTAATATTTATTTTATATATATATTTTTTAATGTAATTAATCAATTTGAAATTACAGCAACAATATATCCAATAATATCAAATATCCATAATCGATTTTCAATTTTAACTTCAAGCTATAAGATTGAAATTCAATATCAATAAATTATTGGGACTTTAATCTGTGGCTAGTTGACAGCTATTACAAAATTATGGCGGCATAAATCACAATTCTTTTTTCGCAAAATTAAATGCAGCGCGTCCATCATCATATTAGTTAGTAGTCACTTACTCATGGTAAAGGTCAAATGGTGGGTCAGTAGACAATAATAGAGAGAGATAAGATAAAACTTAGTTATGTTTGACTCAATTATTCTTTTATTTTTATAATTAATGACTCATGTTACGGATTGAATAAAAACATAACAATTATGTTTGCTTGTACTTATATTAGGAGGACATTGTTCTCTTTCTTACATGCTTATTTATGCAGAGTTTATCATTTATTCTATATATCAAACTGATGCAGGTTTGTTTCCTGAAGAAATATATGTAATTTGTTTTATTTTGTCCCATACAGGGCTTTACATTATTTATTTTACTGGAATTAAGTACTTTACTAACAAATAAATTATTCTCTTTTAAATATAAGCTCACATCTTTGAGTATTTAACAGTTTAAACATTTCAAAATGTACTTTGATTCATATGTATATTGTATAATAAACACACTTAATGGTTGACGTATTGCTTCAGTATAATACTATGAAACTTCCATTAATGGCAAAAACCAAATTTAATAATAAATATAAAATTCTAACAAAGTATTCCAACATATTGAGACTACAGCAAGCACATATAAGGCTTATTGTGTGTGGAAAGATTTTAATCAACTTAATAAGTTTGGTTATGTTGTATACAGATACCGATACTGGATAAATTTTGAATTCGCTAATTTGTAGAGAAAAAGATAACACAGGAAATATTTAAGCGCAAGAATTATCAATAATTACAATTAATGCCTTCAAACTTTAGTCAGTGGCACAATTATTGCATGCTATTAAACTTCCCAGTACCAACGGAATAGTAACATTGTCCAAACTCTTATTATATAAATATCTTTGCATCAGAAGCTATCCAAAGCTTCCTATGAGTTGAATACATAGTGATAAAAAATGTTCATCTCATAATAAATAGCATGCAGAATATATAAGCAAAAATGTATGCATTATCGTCTAATTAATACCTTCCGAGGTAAAATGATAACACAGCTTGCATAAGATGTAATGGGTAAATTTGGACTCCATTACACAGTAAACCAGTCTTAACGTCTCTTTAAATTTTAGTATCAAAAACAAAGTGTAATCAAAATTTGGTCTGCAACTAATTTTTTTTATTACAAAGCAAAATTCACATCATTTTGGCCCCATATCAGACCTGTTTTTATATTACAACTTAACACTATGTTCATACCTGTCCAAAGATACCCATTGAGAGAAATATTACAATTTTCAAGAAATATTCACCCTGTGTTCATTTACAATTTACTGTTTATAGTAATTTAAGTAAAAACATAGAAATATTATGCATAAATTGTATTGGGTTTGTTTTTATTTAGAAATTTACAAAAATTTTTGTCTTGCCAGATAGTCTAAACCTTCAGACACTTGAGTTTGTGTTCACATGAGCTTATCTATCCATTTGAAATCAGTAATTTGTATAGTGCTTCCGATAACTAATCATGTAATGTACATCCACCCCGTCAATATGCCTGTGACATATTATCAATCAATAAATAATAGTTTGTTCAAAATGTTCTCTGCAATTAAATTTTTGCATTCAGCCATTTAACTTATATTTTAATTGTTCTCCTCATTTAAAATAATTAGAATTTTGTTTTTAAAATTAGTGAATAACACTTTCTGAGGACTGATATATGTATTGAAAGAGGCATAAAATGATTTGAGTAACAACCATTGTAGTTTCCTAGAATTATTAGCATCTAGGGAAATGTTATTGTACTTTTCGTGTATGGCATACAACCAATATTAGTGGATATCACCACAAAATTAAATATAAAAGTATAATTTACAATTAATGTACATCTTTCTAAAACAAAAGTGTCAAGTTTTGTTCATTTCAAAATTATAAATAGCAATTAAAATAAAAACCTATCGTAAGAATCACATACACACCATTCTGCGACATCACGCAAGCATTATGCATTAACAGTCAAACAAACTCACAAATTAAAGCTTTTGAGTATGGGGAGGTTTGAGTTCATGAGCACGGCCACCCCAGTCGAGTCTGTAGCAACGAGTCCGCCACGATATATCCGGGTTTAGTAGAGCTGCCGCTAGGACAAATGGTGCACAGCATTCACTCCAAGTCCACCCCACTAGGAATTGCACTTTTGTGAATGGTGGAGACCCATTCTGCACAGACCGTAACATTAACCAGTCAGATAGAAACCACACTAACACATGCACCAAGAAGAATGGAAGGGGTTCAGCATTAAACAATTGTCCGGCGGCCCACGCGGCACCCGCGCCAAGCGGCAGGCATTCGCTGAGTGGTTCCAATAGTGCTGTAGTCGGCACCATGGCGATTCGCAGTCGCGCCCACCGCTTTAAGCGCGCTTGAAGCGCACCAACTGACCGTGACCCTGAATTTTGCAAGGCTGGCAGCGACGCTACTCGCATCTTCCACCCCCGTGCTAACACCTCTTTAGCCATGAAAAAGTCCTCCGCCAGATAATCAGCGAAGGCTGCCAATCCACCTGCCTCTTCTAGAGCACAGCGGCGCACCAAGGATGACATTCCGACGTGACAGTTGATGCCCAGGAAGTCAGCACCCATGTACATACGCGCCTGCGCAGTTCCAAAGTAAACCTTCTCGTACACAGCGGCGAAACCTTCCGCGTCGCACACGAAAGGCATCTGGTGAACTATCGCGACATCCTCTCGCATATGCTGCACCATATCCAGCAACGAATCTTCTCGCATCCGGATACCGGCATCACTCACTAAAATCAGTGGATATTTCGCCGCCAAATATGCAGGCTGCATATTGTTTATCTTTGGGTTAACTCCGACTCGCATCCCTCCGACGAAAAGTCGGGTATCTACATTCGGATATTTTGGTAAAAGGCTGTGTTTCACTAACATTAGGGCTGGGTCTTTTTCGCTTTCCACACAGAAAAGTATTTCATACGTCGGGTAGTCAAGTGTGAAGAAAGTCTCCAAGTTCGATAGTAAGTTTGGGTCGACACCGGTTAGCGGCTTCAAAATTGAAACACCAGGGTATGGCTGCTCCGGTGGTGAACGGTCTACTGTCCTGTGTAGTTTCCATTTCGAATACGAAAGTGCCATTATGTGAATTAACCACAAACAGACCCAAGCGATCATAAAAAATATGGCAAAACCATACACTGTATACACCATAGGCATCATAATGGCAAAATTCGCAATTCGTTCTCTCGTTCGGACCTCATAATATCGACTGATCACGAATGTAGAAGGCGTCTACTAAATTCCGCTATGACGCGAGATAACACTGCATAAACTGAGTGAACACGCTATCGTGTAGAGCACTATTCACCATAATGACAACTTATCACGTTTATTTGACATCATATTTATTACGAAACTCAAAAAGCGTAATACTGATAAGTGCCTACTATAAAATTACGAGAGGTGTCTAGCGAGCGGTGTCGCAGTCAATTTAATGCTCTTCTTCCTTCTTTTTTTTAATTTCTGCCTCCCTTCTCTATGAAAGTATATAACTTGTAACCACCAATCATTACACACGGATTACAATATTGAGCCAATTAAAGCTTAGCACAAGAAAATGTTGACACATTGCACACCAATAGAAACAACTTAGTTTCTTACTGGTTACATTTCTGTCAAGTATGTGAAACACGTTCAAAATTCTACTAAAATTTACATGAACATTGGCAAGACAATCTAACTTTCTAAGATTTATCTGTAGTTATATTTTAAGGGTAAAAAACATGGGTAAAATGTTTATATTTGTTTTGTTTTTTTCACCTGTATTCATTTATAAACGGCACATAAAAGTATAATTTAAATCCTGGATAACAAAAACAATAATAGTAAAAGTGATATAAGAACGATTCTACTCTTAAGTGTTACAAGGTAATATTTCTGTATAAAATAGTAGTTTTTGGAAAACACTGATGTTTCGACAAGGGTAATTTATAGTGATGTGCCGAGTCGTCGGTTTTTAGGATCGAGTCGACTCGAGTCAGTTTGTACGGTATTCGAATCATGACTCGATTCCGCGATTCGAGTCCAGTACTCGAGTTCTATGTTTGGTATTCGAATCTTGACTCGAGTACTGGACTCGAGTCTAGAACCTCAGTCTGGGAATTCGAGTCCAGAACTCGAGTCCGTTACCGATTTAAGTACAAAAGGAAAAATTAGAAAGAAGTAAACTTCAAACAGTATGTAGGTTTAGCATAATAACACTACGAACATTTTAATGAAAAATATTTTTAAACATTAAACATAACAAATAAACATAAACATAACTAAGGAGATATCTAGGAACCAGAAAATTCTTCTGTTAATGAGATCAAGTTCTATTTGTTTTATTAATGTACTTATATTTTAGGTGTCACTTCATTGCTTAACTAAACAGAAATCGAGTACGAGCGAGTCGAGCTTACTCGAATACTAGACTCGAGTCAGTTGGACTCGCATAATAGTTTCGAGACAGCGAGTACAAGATCAATTCTTCCTGACTCGAGTACCGGAATCGAGTCCGGCGTACTCGAATCAAAATAAATTGGTATTCGAATTGGCGAGTCCAAAGCAGGAATCGAGTCTGACTCGAGTCAAGCCGTACTCGGCACATCGCTAGTAATTTATTTATAATACGAAATAACATTTGACACCAACATATTATAGCAATTTTTATTGGACACACAGTAAGATATATTTTGTTTTTATTTAAGAAAGTGGGAAATCTGTCCATATGTATCAAAGTCCAATGTAGTGGCCAAGCTCTGATATTATTTTCTTGATACTAGTTATTTTTATATACATAAATGTAAAAAAAAACCGTATTTAAATAAATTAGCACACTTAACAATGTAATGAATAAAGCATTTAATTGTTGATGAATACTAAGCGTAAATATAGCTTAATGATAGTAAATAATAATTTAGTGTAAGTAACAACAATATATTTTTTGGCCTTCTGAATAAAAGTCATAATTGTTATATTTCTTAACTTAATCACTATTTTTTACATTAAATAAACAGTCATAACTGCCGACCGATACATACACATTTATTGCATTATTTGAGTTTAATTTTCATCAGCATATTTAATGGGTATAAACGTCATTAAAGAAACTTCAATGACAGGAAATTGGCACATACTGGTTACCATAACATAATAGTTAAAAGTACATAATATTTCAACTTATAATTAAATTACGCAACTATCAATGTAGGTGCCTATTAAAATGGATACAGCCAACAACATGTCAATCTTCCCAAATAAGTAAAATCCATCATAGAACCACTTTTTGATACAATGAAGTGTTGTTTCCTGTCATACTTACGGATAACAGTAAATAACAATAAATAATATTGAACTTACCGTTTGACTTCAAGTTAAAAATTGAACATATAAATAAATTTATAGTTTTGTGTAAGTTAATCCGCTGTTGACTGTACATTGTATTTATGTTTGAAGTTTTTTAAATTAAATGTTGTTTTTTGAACCATGAGTATAATTAATTTAATGGCCATTTTAAAATAATAATATCATATTTATAATACTCATTCCGACCAATTTCATTATTGACAGTTACAATCTCAGGTTCGTCTGAGTTATATTAGATTATATTAATTAGATTTGGTAAGAAATTTTTATACCATTGCGTTGCACTTTTGACGTTAAATACCCTGCTTCTTATAGTTTCGGGCAACTTTTCCTCATGATTAAAATGATATCTTACGTTGGTAACAACATGTAATAGTGATCTGGTTTGTATGGTTTATTTTGTAGAGTAACTTTTTATAAACTTTGTTTCGTGGCAAACTGATAAGAAATAACCAGAATTTAAAAACACATACGACATGTTCAAACACCTAACCAATTTGCATGAATATGTAACGGCTATTACTTCATTAAATAATACACCTCTGTAGATTAACTTTTATGGTCCCGAATGGCATTAAAATTTTAACAATTGACGCTGAAGTGTGGCCCTTTATAGTTATTCTCTATAATGCCGGCCCGAAATTTTCGGGTATAGCCTTTTACTTTAATTTGTGATTAAAATGAGACATTGCGCTTGCAACAATGAACGAATTTCTACTATTACTACTATGCTTTAGGTTGTAGGTAAGGTTTGGTTTGTTACGCGGGAAACTGAAAAAACAAAGCTAATTACGAAAATTCCAAAATGGAAATCGACAACATATTGCAACATGCGAGCAATTTGGATGAGTATGTATGTATTACTCAAAGAGTGCTTGCAATGCCGGCTGATTCCAAAATCAATTTCAACATGTCCACAGTTTTATCTTTGAAAAAAGTTAGAGCATTGGAGATCGAGGTGAGACTTAAGACTTTAAAAACTTCTGTATTATTACCATTTTATATTACAAACGTATCCTTTAATTTATCAGTATTTCAATAAATGTGCTGGAAGAGGCGCCGCATTGTTATTATTCGAGCGAATAGTCGATTTGCCGGCTTCAAAAACATGGGGCGTGCTTGGAAAAGAACTTGTGTTGTTACTCCAATATTGGTTAGACGCTATGCGGAAACACCTAGTAAAGTTTAATAACAACTGGTGGAACTTTATGAAAATTCTTCTGAAATTTATCAGAGTAAGTAATGCAATTAATTTCTTTGTAATGCTTTATGAAAAAACAACTGTTTCTAGTTATCTAAAAGTAGACCATTAGGTTTTTTTTGCGTGTTTTAGCGTAAGAAACCTACGTCTTAATATTTATAGTTAACCATAATATATTTTTATTAATAAAATGTTTAATGTATTTTTTTATAACAATAAAATAAAGAGTTTATTTGATTTCATTAATGTCATATATTAAAAATGATGTTTCTTACCTTCACAACAATTAGTCTAATTCAAAGTAAGCACTGTAAGGCAAGTGTTATAGATAGACAGACATAAGATTCATATATATTTCCAGTTTATTAGAGTCAAAGATTCATCATTACCCAACATAATCCTGGAGTACACTGCGGAACCCCTTCTAGAGTTGGCTGCAGGCAGTGCCCCTGATGTGCAGCAGCGGCTGAAAATACTATATTGCCTCAACCTGTGTTGTCAAGACTCAGGAAGAGAGATAAGAATCGCATTAAGGGAAAAACTAGATAATTATTTGTAAGCATTTTAAAGATTTTCACAATTGTAGTCTTTTATAATCTGAAAGCAAAGTAATATGTGTGTAGGCACAGGCATACCCAGCTTTTGACCGATGTGGGATGTCATAATTTTGACCCATGACAATATGAAATTTAATAAACAAACTTTGTTGGCGGTTTTTTAGAATTACAATGCTATAACTGCAAACACCATTCATTTGAGAAAAATGCACATGAAACTATTTTTTTAATCACTTAATTAGGAATGAAAATGTATTTAATTTTAACTTGAAACAATTCTTCGTTACATTTACTTTAAGATTGATTTAATGTTTTGCTCTAAAATTTTTTACTTATATTGCCACAATTATTTAAGTTACAGGACATCTACAGTAAAGCTATTAAAAAAAAGTTTAAGTTCAGTTTACAACACAGCACATAAATAGGTAACTGTTACAATCAAAGGGTCATTGACTATTATCGAAACAGTAATATTTAATTGCTAACAGTATCACTGGACTTCACACTAGGATTCCCTGTGTTGTGAAAACCAGTATTTCTATTTGAACCAAGCATGTATTCATGTGCTTGTGTATTGTTGAGTGTGTTGTATGTGTGTTTGTGTGCGCTTATGTTTGTGTGTGTGTGTGTGTTTTAATGATTTACTTATATTTATATACATATCCCTATATGCATATATACACACTTATATTGTATACACAATACAATATAAGTGAGATTAAGTTCCATTGGAATAAATAAAAAAGAAATACAATTACAATGTTGCTTAAGTTTACTTTTTTCACTGTTTGGTATTATTTAGCCAGTTTCACTATTTTTTACACTTGCGTCATTGTAATTATAAAGGTGCGATATACGATTGTGAGATTGAAATTTAAGATTTGAATCTCACCTGTAAAGAACAACCACATCTCCGAGCCCTGAGGCAGGATTTGAACCCACGTCCACTCACAGATTCGATAAAAACCATAATTTTTTTTTTGCCTATATAGCAGATTAAGCATGTTACCCATTGCTTCATTATTTTGAAAACATTTAGGTTGAAGCTTTCCAAGCTAATAGCAACTTGTGGCCATTGGCCAACGCAATTTGCGATTTTGGAGAACCTCATGAGATGGCTGGTGCCGAGACACGACCCAGTATTAAGGCAAACAGCATCTTCCAATTGGTTCCCAAACCGGGTGTTTGGAGAAAAAGCAACCATGATATTCCTTGAACGCCGTTGGCTGCGTTTCTACCAGGTAATGCTTTAAATATTATTATCTATATGACAATATCCGTGCCCAAAAACAGCGACGCCCATACCTGGTCGACATTTGACAGTTTCCGGAAAAATATTGTAATAATTGTTTATTTTATATCTATTACTGTACATTTTCTCAAAAAGCCCTATTGATTATGATAAAAACATATTTTTAAGCCAACAATTTCAAATTAGCGCGAAAACAGCGGGCAACGTGACATTTGTCACGCTGTGACGTCACATCACATGAAACATCATAAATGCAAATTTGCGCTATCAGCAGTATACAGAAGTATAGCCCGGCTTTATATCTTCACAAGCACAAATCGAAATACATCTGGGTTGATCTGTTTATATGCTCAGCACATTTTGCGACAAACAAAGCGATGCAACAAAGTTTGGTGTGATGTGACGTCATCAGATACTTAGTTGTGGCCGCCTGCGTTTCGGTTTTCACAAAACCTAGCTTTTCACTTACCCCCATATAAAAAGATGTATCTTTAAAAAAATAAGTACTTTTATTTAGATTTTTCGCAAAAATATATTGTATATTTATTATTAACCACTAAGCTAATATTCTATGCTATTCAATTTCTTAGTAAATGGCTCTCTCTTATGATTAAGCCAATATCTAGTTCAAAACCTATGCTATGTTAACAAATTTCATATTTTTCTTATAACTGTCAAGTAGCCAATTGTGCATCAAAACCTACCATTTAATATTTGTTGTTGTATAAGCACAACTTCTATAAATGTTTTACGCATAAAATGTGCACACCGTTTAGTTAGAACAATCACGCGTGTAGTTGATATGAATGAGCAAAGGCAACGAAACATAAAACATACTTATATTAAAATGTTACATATATTAAATATAATGTATTTTTGGTTAAACTTAAAAAAATCTAAACACAAAAAACAATAAACATTTTCATGAAAATCGGTTCAGCCATTCTGAAATAATTCATTCATTTTGCTATATATTTATATTTAATTACATTTAAAATGATAATTTTAAGTTATTACCGTTTGTAGTTTGTAATAATCTGAGATATGGTCACCTCTATGCATGAAGTCGTCCTCCAACTTTTTCCATTATTTCCTAGTTTTGGGCTAGAGTCATCTACTCTGTTCCCTCTGTGTATTAAGCACCTTTTGTACGATTTGCCGACATTGCCCGCTAATGTTACGTTGGTCCGCTGCCCGTTTTAGAATATGAATAGTTCATGAATAGACGAAGGTATGAAAGTAAATGATAAATGTTTATTGTTATTGCTGACTTTCGAAAAGGCCTGTTACAAGCCTCTTTTATATTTCAGGATGCTAGAGATTTCTTGAATGCATACAACGACACATCAGAACTTGTCGTTTCGGTCGTTTGCCGCAAAGTCTCCTTTGGAAATTTATTACTATCTGTAAGTAGAATTATAAATTTAGCATTTTTAATAGAAGAAAAAATATGATCTACCCTTTCATTCTTTTGGTTGCAGCTCGCACCAAACGTTATATGAAAGTTTAGCAGATTGTGCGGACATTACACATCAACCTATCATAAAATCACATTTTTTTACTGATATAAAAAATTGTGACGTTAGGTTGAGAATCAATTACCGAATGACAGTTTTGGGCACCCTAATGTGCCTAGCACGATACCACTCACGTTTTCTTTCTCACTCTAACTATGACCATTCTAAGTTACTGAACGACAAGGACGGAACGACAAAAAATAGGATCAGAAACACGGGGATAAAATAATTAGATATTGTACATTTTTAATAACGTTCTATATCTTGGGTGAGGATTCTATGATTACCCTCTCTCTTTCGGTCCGTCATGCTCGGCCCCATACTGCCATACGCCTGCTAAGCGCTAATACGATCAGAATTGATTCTTTGCTGTTTTAACCAAGGAATTAAAAAACACCTTTATAAGGATACACTTTCATAAGGGTTACACATTGAATCTGTTACAGAATTATTCCTGTATCAATTATTTGGGTGTTTTGAACCTGTTTTGCATCGAACACTTATAAAAGTGTAACAGATATAACGTTTTCTGTTACCAATCTGTTAGAAACTGTTTTACGTTTAACTATCTATGTGTATACACGGTACACCAACATAGGCATTTCGAAGTACCCAAATCATTAGTGAGCTGTCGCATAGTTATGCCAATGTGAACCTTACTGACTGTAACAGATATTAACACTTATGAACCGGTATTTTCTAAAACAGAAAAAAGGGTTACAGTTTCTTTCTGTTTAACTTTTAAAACAGAAATGAAAAACAGTGTTCAGAACACTCTATTCGGATACCGCTAAAATCCCTGGTTTTATCCACTTTTTGACTTGCATTACCGCTTTGATGTTTAGGACAAAGAGAAAAGGGAATATTGGCTGGACGTGAATAGCGATAAAAGTTTGTCGATGGTTGTCTTCCCTGAAATATTAGAAACAATGGGGCATAGTGTAGAAACAATGGAGTCGTTAATCCTGAATGATGAGAGTATTTACCAACTGAACATATCCAAGTGAGTATTATTAGCTTTAACTTAATTCACTATCACCATTTTTATTTCTGGGCTAGTAAGTTTGCTGGCGCAGTGGTTAGTGAGTTCAGCCTATGATTGCGGAGGTTACGCAAATTTCACAATAGTCGGAAACCATGTTGAGCTATTGGTCCTCGGTCCGTCTGTAGTAAGCACCCATCAATCCACAATGTGGGTTATGATTGGCCCATTTCTCTCATGGTGTTTTCATTCATAAGGATGGCCTATGCCTCTGCAGAAGTGGGGAGTGAAAGGCTGCGTTTCCACTAGAGATGTGGGAGAATGTGTAGTGGGGGATGTGTTTGTTAAGAAAAGAACCAGTGGAATCGCTTCATTTACCTCAGAATGCCTGCCATTTACCTATAGTCCGTTCGCGTTAAGGGTGTATTCACAGTGGAGTAAAAGCACAAACATTTTTTTTAAACATTTAATTATTTTTAATGGAAAAAAATTGTCTTAAAATTACTTTTTTTTTATTCTTTTATTTGCCTAAGATATTAACGCCTCCATAAAACAATACCTTCCCTTTCGACTAACAATGTTCTATTATCCTGTTTATTGAACTCGAAACCAAGCTCGTGCAATATTTTATGAAGTGTAGTACGTTTGAAAACAGAAATATCTTCGTCAGCTTCGCAAATTCTCATAATTTTGTCTAATGTCGGGTAGTCGTTATTGAAATATATTGAGTGAACTTTCCTTCTTATTGCACATTTGTCTAGTTCATCTAATTTATCGACTGTGGATAGTCGAGCTCTTTTTTTCACGGGTGATTTTAATGTGTTAGTATCCTTTTGTTCTTTAATAATTTTATAAACAGTAATTTCGGACACACCGCGTGCACTTGCTGTTTTTATGACTATGCTCTCCACAGTTGCATTTAAATCACACAGTTTAAAGTACTTATAAACATTGTAAATTATGCGTCTCTCTCCGCTATGGATTATTGATTCACTTTTATTCTTTCGAATTGGTGAAGTATTCATTTTCAAAATTTATTGTTGAACAAGTCACGCAAAATACACAACCGTTTTGTTCGAAGGTCAGCCCGCCTAGCATACGCAACATGACAAAATTTTGTCGACCCATTTTCTCGTGTTTTAGTCATTTGTCGTCAGTCGTCTCTAACATGGCTGCGCTTAGAAGTCGATTTCTTATGTCAAACGAATAGTTTAACTTAGCCGCGGATTTTTGTCTTCAAACTCTAACATAGCAATTGCGTTTTGTCGACATTTTAGCCGATAGTGTCGACATATTTCTCGTCTTTGTGTCAGTACGTAGAGAAGAGACGACAAGTGGTTTGTGTGCTATTCCGATGGCAGCGATGGCGGTGTTTTATTACAATTATGTACTCAAAGTATTTTAAGGACGAACGAAACGTAAATATATGTTTTATACTTATATATTTTATTTATTCACATATAAATATATTGGCCAAGGTATATTCCGATAAGTATATATAGGTATATATACATATACATATACCTATTATATACTTATATATGCACAAATAAAATATATGAGTAAAATACATAATTATGTTTACGTTTCGTTCGCCTCTTGAGTACAAAATTGACATAAAATATAAATATAGATATAGGAAAGTAGGGCCAGCGCAATCGCAATTGCGCATCTACGGCAAGCGTAAGTACCAGTGGCTACCCAGTTTCGTTAATAAGTTTCTCGGCTTATTGACCTATCAAAATCAATTTCAATCTAATAATATCAAAACTGTAACAATATTTTATATAATAATCGGATTAGTTAAAGTAAAAATAATATATTTTTGTTTGTGTAGTAACACTAGTAACATATATCAATCTACTGGTAAAACTCGTTGCATTCTTTACAAATCTTAGTCGCTTAGTATATTGCGTCGACTAAATGTACTCGTTTATTCTTTTTAAAATTTTAGATTGTAAAAAGAATAAACTTATATTATAAGAATAACCAGCAAAAACTTTCGGCGATTTAAAAAAAAAAACAAACACCGTTGACTTAGCGAGAAACGATCAACCACAGATCATGTAAGTCGTCAGACAACGTCAAAATTGATGTAATCCACATTTCCAAAAAGTAAATAAAAGGGTAAAACACACAACACAAATTAAATGAACGATATCGGTGTTGCTATGTTATATAATAAAGTAGTTAATTATCATATATCAAGAGGCAACATCCGTTTGTCTACAACGAGATATTATGTCGATGTCGACAAATTTCTCTTCAATCGTGCGCGAGATAGCTCGAGTAGTGCATGCTAGGCGGGCAGACTTCAACTGGTCACTGTGAACTCGACTTTCTAATTTCTAGCATTTTATTTGGCTGGGGGGCGTGGCCAGGCCGGCGGACAACGATGGCTCACTTTTTTCCTAACGCGAATGGACTATACATCGCTCAGCGAAGCTCTTGTGGAAACGGCTTAGCGAAACGAGGTTTACAGGACAATGGCGCGCGTCACACTACACCTCACCCCGCACGCTTGCATCTTAAAAAAGGCCGCGATACATCTTCGCACTGCTCATCTTCCTAGCACATCTCTGGTGGCTACGCAGCTTTCATGGGTTGTTATGTCTACAAGTATTTGCACTTTCTTTGTAAGCTTTGTTTATATTATCTTTTCTCCATTGAATCTTTAAGAAGGTTATATATTGTCCATTTCCTCAGAACATCATTAGGCGTAGTACTAACGGTGCATTTATCACAACCGCCGCCTATTTTACTCTGTGGGGCGAAGCTCGGTGTACCAACTATGCTACAAGCGGTCATCAGCTCTAAATACACAGACAGATTAGACCGTACGCTCCGGAATAACTACAACCAACGGTATAAGGTTAGTTTATTGTAAAACTTATTCTGCCTCTTTAGGCATCGTTTATCATCTTTCTTTTTATTAAATATTATTAAAAATAAAAAGCATTAAACAGTATGGATCATTTTATTACTACTGTATTTTTTAAATGAATCACTAATAAGACATAGACAAATGTATTAAACTTAAGAACTCTCACGTGTGGCATAAGTGATGTTTTGCTATTGCCTCTTAAATTAGAATATAATTCTTTAGTGAAGTTTTACATATTTATAAAAGAAATAAAGGCATTTAATTGATACATATATATATAATTATTTTATTAATATCGCTTATTCTTACCCACATAAAGTCAGCGTTTTCCTAATTTCAAATCACACAAACTTAACTATTCGATTTCATTTTGCAGATTTTATTAGACTTGTTCAATGTGACTCGCTCTTTGTCTCCACAAGAAAAGAAAGCCACTGGCTGTATGGTAAGTAGATCTTTTGCGTGTTCAATGACGTATACATAAAAAAGTAAAAGTGAACTTGTCAAAACATTATGAGTACTTAGATACTTTATTTTAAATGAGGGTAGTGTAACTGCAATTTTTTTTGTTTCGTTTTTAGGATGAAGACACGCAGCTTTCGCTTCCAGCAAAATTTGGAAAGCGCAAAAAACATTCAGGTAAATTAAAAAAACTATTATTGTGTTATTACGGATACTGCTTTTTTATTACCGTTTGTACTTTATAAGCTGAGCATTGGTAATTGGCGGCTTTCGTTCCTACGTCTTCAACCTGTCATCAATCGTTACATATTTTTCAATCTATGTGGTTTGAAGAATTTTTCATTTTATGTATTACTTGTCGTGCTGCTAACTGTAAATTGTGTGTTTATACATTTTAAAATGAAAGTGATGAAAATGAAAAATGTAGATATTTAAATTATAGCATACAAATTCTTATCAAAATATTTAATGCACACTTAATCCCGTTTTTATGTTTGGAAACTCAGTTGGTTATTTTAAAAATCGTAATCTAAGTGTGTAAAACTAACATATACAATACTACATACAATACCCTTCAACTAAATTCTATTTTTTACATTCACACCAACTAGCCTACTAGTTATATACATATATATGTTACCTAGCCCAAAGTAAATACTGTAAGGCTTGTTTTATCGATACTAGTGTAATCCATTTGAAACATACGTAAAGTAATATCGCTAGAAATATTAATATTCAGATGTTAATTTGTGTTCATCATTTCAAAGGTAGGGTTGTTCTTTAAACCGGAAATCAAAAGTGATAGGATATTAGATAGGAATATATGCTGTTGCTACGAAAATATAGTTTGATTCATGTATATAAGTGTGTGTGTGTATGTATTTTGGATTTTGATTTCTCTATTAGCCTGAGAATAACGTGTAAGGCGAGTTGTTTTTTCCTAGTATGTTCTAATAAAATAATTCATAATACAGTTTGTTTTGACTTTGTTATAAATTAGGTTCTATAGTGAGGTCACGAGACCCAATTGCTGGGAAGTCGCCCTCTGCCGCCTCGACCGATTCTCTGTTACAGGTATATATTTTAATTAAATGTATTTTTCGGTTTGCTGAGTATAGACGCTATAAAACATGGATCGTATGGACGGGGTAGTAAGTTCTTTTTTTATTTTGCGGGTCTTGTTCCAACTTAGGACACAAGAAAGGTTCCATTTTAATTAGCAACACAACACGCGTGGCCTGGTCAGTTAGTATCTTATAATACAAAGATATTTAATATTAAAAAAAAATCCTTTTTCTTTCACTCAATAAGTTTTTGATGCCAAAAATTTCTATGAGACCATTTGATATTGGAGTAGAAAAAAAGTTAGAAGTCACAAATACTTTCCTTTACATTTTCTAGCAAATTATTGCAGCTGCGAAAAATTTGTGAAACATAAATACAAAAAAAATAACAGACACAGAAGTGTTAAAATGGAAATTGTCAAATTTTATCTAATACAAATGGATGGCATAAATACCTTTTTTAAGAGTGAAAAGTTCGCTGTGGGTAACTTTCCTACTGTATTTAACCTATCATCTTTACATTTCAGCTTCATGAAAAACTTGCTCAGTTACCACAATATGATTTCAAAAAACAAGCAGTGCCCGTCTCTGCTTTACCAGAACTTTCTACAGTAACAGAAGTTAGTGACACCAATGATAAACAGAGCGGAGATTCGGTTGCCACTGTTAAAAAGAATACTGGAAATGAGAAAAAGTCCCAAAGTGATGGCGAAATACATAAATGGCCTAAAGTAGGAAGTTATCTGTCTCCTGCGGATAAAATCGACGAAAGTTCATCTAATTGTTTATTAGAAGCTGTAATAGGATCTGATGAATCAATTATAAATGAAACACGCGAGCGTTTCAGTAAAACAAAGGATTTTACAGGAGACAACATAGTTGACCTTATAGTCCAAGAAGCCTTCCAGAAAGATTACCAAGACAAAGATAAGTTATTAGACAGTGGTATGAATACAGGTGATAATAGAAAAACACCAGACCAAATATTTAATAATGAATCTATTGAAAAAACTTCAGCAAAAGACCTAAAAGTTCAGTCGAAAAGGCAAGGTTGCCAGAAAGGTTGTACTGTGATTAGTAATACAACTACTGATGAATCCAATGACGTGGTTTATGACACCCCTTTGAATTTCGTCAATGCACGAAAAAGACACAAAAAATTAAGACAAAAAGTTGTCCCAGTGAATAATCCTGATAACAAAAAAGACCAAAGGCAAGTGTTTGATGAACAGGTGGTAGAAAACTTCTTTACTCAACATTTAAATGAAAACCAACATGGTGAAGTCGCTATCAGCCCTACTTTAGCTCGAAAGATCAATGAAAGTAGTTCTGAAATAAGTGACCATTTTGATGATTGTTGGTTACATCAAGATGATAATGTGAACAAAGTTCAAATAGAAATTCAAAATATTGATAACAAGAGACACCCAAATCGACAAGAAAATCAGGTAGATGGTAACAATCGCCCAGATATTCTAACAAAAATAGACATTGTGAATGCCTGCCAACCCGAAATTCAAGTACATGATAACATTTCGCACACAAATCAGCAAGACATTCAAGTGGATGATAAAATTGTGCACAAAAATATAATTGAAATCGTAGATGTAGATATCGTTGCATGTCTGAACAATATCGTTGATATTGTTAGCAGTCATTTAGAGAAATGTAATGAAAATTTAAATAACGATTTTAATTTATTAGAGAGAGGGATAGTAATGATAGATAATCAAAATGATATCCCTATTAAAGATACCACAAATATAAATAAAATGCCAGTCAATAAAGAAAAAGGGTTGCGAAAGGCTGTAATAAACCCAAAAAGTGTAAAACTGAAATACCCTGCAAAAAAACCCGTGAGAACCCGCACCAATTCCAAAAAGATAAATAACAAATTAGAACTGAAATCCAGTGTCAAAATGTCTCCAATTATCGAAGCAAAAACTTCAACAGACGTTTGTGAAAAAGAGAGGACCTCAGAATCAAATGATTCACCAACAAATAAGTCCAACTGCTTGGATTTACCTCTCATTCGTAGAAAACGTAAATTATATTCTCCTAAAGATGGAAATGGTGTGCAACGACATAACAAAATGTTATCGGATGAAGAAGAAGATAATGATTTCAAGGCAATGAACTTTCAAACTTCGAATTATAAAGCTACTAGTTATAAAGATATTGAAGAAGATCGTAAAAAGAGGTTAAGCAATCAGTGCTCAAGAAAATCCCGTTCAAAATTTGAACAAAAGCCATCTCCTAGAACTAAAAAAAATAATGACATTTTCGACCGTCTTAAAGATAAAATTGAATCAAATGACTCGGTGTTCGCTGACAAAACAAAAGGAAAAGATCTTGCAATATACAATTTTACAAGCGACAGTGAAGATGAAGACTTTAAGAAAAAGAAGGCCGAATTACAAAAGCGAATGAGTCCGACAACTATGGTGACCAGTGGTGATTCTTCAATGTCCACACGTCATGGTAGATTAGTCAACAAAGTTAATTACTCAGAAAATAAATCTCCAGAGGAAACGAAAAACCCAATCGTAACTAAACCAAAAACAGCGAGACGTAAACGAAAAACAAAAGCAAAACAAGTAAAGCAAGAAAAGAATTTATTAGATGAAAGAATGAGGAAAGTTGCATCCGAAGAATTTAATACTTCCACCATATTAAAAAAACCAGCTCAAATACCTATAACAGCGACAGATTTAATTCTGCCAAAGCGCCCCGAAATGGAAATAATTCCTGATGAAGAAGTCGAAATGAAAACAGAACAATTTATTGATAAGACAAAAAAAAGTATGAAAACAAATAATTTATCTCTAAAAAAAGATAAATCCATAATAAATAAAAAGTCTAACTATAATTTACCGCAACCAGACACAGATGAAGATGGAAAAGAAAGTCCTTTACCAGCGTTGTTAGTTGAAACCATTCCGGATAAGCAAGATGATATTAACGATTCCATATCTGTAAACATGCTTCAAAAATTGCAGAAAATACAACAAGAAGGCCCAGACACTAGCATCAATGCAACTAACACAACACAGAATCTACTATCTGATATTGAAAAGATCAATTATAGCCCACCACTCATGAACGTAACTGATGAGTTCAATAAAATCGAAAAACAATTGGTAGTTGATAACGTTAAAGAAACATCAAAGAAAAATGAATTGAAAAGATCGAAACCTTCGAATACTGATTTTAAAAAATTAAGAAAACAAAAGAAAACGTGTTCCACAATCACGACGCAAAATGCAAATGAATTCGTCAAAATTATCGAAATTACTGGCGATAAGTCCGAAAACTCAATAGAAACACTTGGAAAATCACCAATAACAGCCCACGGAGATAATAACGAAAAGCCTCCTGATACCACATTGCTTATTCAGGACTACCAACATCGAGATATGGGAGTAGAAGATTTAGATCAATCCATTCAAGATTATTTTAATAAACTGAGGGATAAAGTGGCAAATTTACCTAAGAGCAGATGTAAATCTCATGATTCTGGTTCTACAAAAGTAATTTCTAAAAAGTTATCAAGTCAAAGAAGAAAAAGTCCAGTTGTATCTATATCGAGGTTATCAGTCGACGATATTTCAAAATGGCTACCATCTAGTCGAAATTCAGACACTGATTCAAGTTATTCTGCTAAAGCAACTGAAATCCGATACACTACAAAAGCAGAAATTGAACACTACGATGATAATTCATACGAAGTTTCAAAGAGAAATAAACCTATAATAGAAAACCTAGGTAAGACTATTTTGAAAGAAAGTATCGATTTTGATGAAAGATCTAAAACATCAGCACACGATCAGAGATATAGTGGAAGTAAAAGTAATTCTATAAAAGGGTCAATGAGACTAAAAATACAAAAAAGATCGGATAAAATTATGGAAAAAGCATTGAATACGACGAATTCACACAAAAAATTTAAATCGGGAACTAAAATGCCATTAGTATCAGAGCACCAAAACTCTCCAATAACAAATAAAAAGGAAACACTGACACAAATCAGGAAATCCACAATATCGCCTATTAAATTATTTGATGTGTTTCCAACAGTATCGTATGAATTATCAGACGATGACAACTCTATTTCTCAAAGAATCGATATAAATTATTCTAAAAATAAAGCAATAAAAACAGATAAAAAGTTAAGTGTCAAAGAAAATATTGATATATCGAGTACCGATTCAAAAATGAGCACATCGACTAAAATAAAAATATCTGAAGAAACATCGAAGAGGAAATCAGATAGGCCTCTAGAGGAATACGGGAAGAAGCGGCGATTGGACAAAACTGAAGTACTACCCTCAGGAAGTGAAAACAGTGTGTCCAGTGTCAATGAATGGTTTAGAAGGATTGCACCGGTGACCAGAGGTAAGTAAGCTTTACTTAAGTGCATTGCCTCTTTTCCTTATAATAATAATATTATTTTCACACCAATTAGCGTAGCCCAAAGTAAGTACTGTAAGGCTTGTGTTATAGATACTAGGGTGACGGATAGATATACATATATGATACATAGATATGTAATGTTTATAGAAATATATATATATACTCATGACTCACGTAAAAATGTATGTATTCATCACACAAATATTTTCCGCTTTCGGGACTCGAACCAAAGACCATCGGTGGGAAACGCAGGATCGCTACCGTTGTAATGTAATTGGCGGTATTAGGGTAGGCTTTACATTTTGTTCCGGCCTTAAATCTGTTGCCAAAAATATAAATAGTAAGTATTTTGTCGAGGTGCGCAATGGCAAAGTGGTAAACGTGTTTGTCTTAAGACTTCAGCAGTTAACCAACTTTCGCAAGGTCTAGGTATAGGATTGGTGACCATAAAATTTATTATATCGTACTCCTTCATGCTTCGGAATCGGTATTTGTAGTCGACAACGTTTTGACCAATTCCAGCAATGAAGACAAGATGGAGCCGATATACTTTTTCCTATGATCTGAAGATTTCATGCAAGTAATCACTAAAGAGTGTTACCGCACAAGATATTTCAAAGCAAAAATTAAGAAAACGTTAATCTGAAAAGATATAACTTTTATATATTTTATGCATTTTCAATGTTATCTTATAAGATAAATTATCGGTTATAAATCGACTCGGGTCACAAGTGAATTCTCAGGCCGGAATTCACTTGCGACCCGAGTCGATTTTTTCTCATATTTTTTCTATTATAATAATCTAAAAAGATAGTTGAAAACAACATAGGAATATCTCAAATAAAAATAATTTTCTGTTACTAAAGAAATCATAACTTAAAGTTTAATAAATCATAAAAATCTTCTCATTTCCTTAAGTATATTAAATTGAGAATGAGTCCCTTTATATTAATTTGGACATGGAAGATTAAATGAAACGCCATTAAGCGTTTACGCTCTTAAGATCAATAAATACAAGAAATAAAAGCTGTCTTACACTTTCAGATGAAAGTATCAACGCATCACTTTGTGAAACAGTAAAATATGTTATGGAGAAACTGGACACTACCTTATCGGAGATACATCAGAATACCAGCGAAAAGTAAGTCTTACCACAAAATAAAATGAAATTTCAATCTATTATTATTTCATTAAATTTATAACTTACAAAACATTGTTCAGGGTTTAAAAGAAATAACTACACTTCTGTACTTTTGCGTTTTTTTTTATAAATACACTTTATTGCATTTATAGAGTAATTGAACAGTACAATAATATATATTTGTGAGCAATCGTGGGCTTATCTCTAAAAGATCTCTTCCAGCCAACCAAGGGTACGTGGGTGACTTAAAAGCTTAGCGGGACAACTTAAGAGTGCAGATCAGATAATATTCATAAATAAACTTATAATTTCAATAAACATTCTGAATAAGTTATTATATTCTGTCAATAAACATAAATGAGGAATTAATTATATACTACATAAATACAAATTATAAATTACACATTGAGTTAATAGATAAAATAGATAATTAAAGTAAAGGTTGTAAGTTGGTTATGTTCAGACTATGATAACTGTGCTAGAAAGTGATCTTTAAGTTTGGTCTTAAAGGAAGTGATGGACGGACAGTCTTAGATGCCCAAAGGAATTTTATTAATTCTTCAAAGGAATAATTTGACCCAATCAATAATAATTTCTAAACTTTCCTATAAATATCATTGCCCTTTAGCGTCGATGACATATGCATTAAAGACGTTCCAAAAAAACAGCGACGTAAACATGTCAAAAAAATATTTAAAATTTTTGTCTCGTTTGTCTGTCTGTTATCTGTTTGTGCGCCCATCAAACAGAAACGGAGGAACAGATTTTGATGCAGTTGTCACAGCTTAGTAACTTGGGGCTCATTTTTAAATTTTCGATGTGTTTCATTTCATTAGGGTGGGTAGAACTAGAAATACACCTTAACTTTTCCGTCATTTAAAATGACCGTCGCGGGCAAAGATTACCTTTATCCCGATTATATCAATAACAGTAGGTAGGAGAACTTCCACGCGTAGAAGGCGGTAACAGTGTAAATCGGTTTAAACTCCACAGTGTTTTCTGGAGAAGTGCAATTAAGACTCTCTGCGACAAACCAAACACAAGGGTAAAACCGCAGACGAAAGCTAGTGGATAATCACTAAAAATTAAATGCTTTAAAAAATAGTTTTGTCTACAAAACCTGGTTAATATCTCATTATTTTTATTACTATCAACAATATCAATGTTTAGTCAGTCGCTTAATTGGTACAATAACGTTATACCTATTATTAACCGATTCGTTGTTACATACACGAAGGCTACGAGCTTGATTTACGTGAAAAATGAAGATAGTTTTATTCTGGGTAGATTTCCCTAAAACTTAATTTAAAGGAGTTATCATCGATTTGAAAATGACACGGCTCCAGTGGCTAGCGCCACATGCAAAAGAAAGTGATGACACGCCAGACGTGCTAGTTAGTTAGTTTTACGGGGCATTTTCCGCACTTAATTGATTGGGTTTTTTTTTTTTACTCCAGCTATCCCAGAAGGCTAGTAGTCTTTTCAGGTTACTACATGCTTCCGGTAGTGATTTTGGCGACTGGAGAAATTGTGCAGAGAAATTGATGTTTGTTCAGAGGACAGTGTCCGGTTATAGTACCTAGTACTTTACGGATTGTGTCCCTGTTTAGTCTAGTGAGGTTGCGGGCAAGCTTTTTCGAAGCCACCGGAATGGCATTCTTCGTTTGTCTGCAGCCTACACTATTTTTCCATTCTTATTGGTGATTTTCTTCTGTTTCTTTACGTAGCCACGTTCTCATTTGAACCGGAGGTATAGGCAGTATTGGTTCCGGTCCATACACTGTCATATTTGAACCCCTTTTGGCTAGTTTGTCAGCCGCGTCGTTCCCTAGTGAGTTGCTATGTCTTTTGATCCATTGCACAGTTACACTGTTTGTGTTTGCAATGGACTGGAGTGTGTTATGACATTCGATTACTAGGGCGGAAGTTAAGGTGTTGCTTTGTAGAGCTTGAAGTACGGACGCCAGACGTGCTATCCGCAACGAATCGGTTAATATTCTCTTTTGACACCTTATAAAAGTAGCTCAATTGACTTATTTGTTTATTCCCCTATTTCAAAGAACGAAAAGGCCATAAATGAAATAATAATAATAACAGTACATAGGGCCTACTATCATCTTTTAGCGCGATGCAAGTTCGATTGTCAAAGTGAGACACCGCTATACACGGTCTATAGTGACGTCTCTTTTTAACAGCTAAACTTGAATCGCTATAAGCCGTGATGCTAGGGCCTCAGGACATAAAAGAGAGAGAAATAATAGGATGGGATACTCAGAAGTGTTTCTATCTTTTTTTAGCATCAAGCAGTGTTACTTCTATTGTTACAGGTTCATTCATATGTTCGTAAACGCACAGAAACAACTCCTATCGGGGGTGCAGGAGAGGAGGGAGATGTTTAGATCTGTAGCGTCGGAGATACTGGCCCATGTCGTCGAACTGATAGACGTCAAGTTTGCTGAATTAGATCAAAGGTAACAACTTAAATAATTTGATAATTTAAAACAATATGAAGTGTATGAAAACTTTCACATATAATTGGCAACATTAATTTTTCTCAACCCTGTTTTTTTTTTTAATTTTCAAAAATGTTGTTCCGAATTGTTATTCGTTTGTCAAAGTAAGTTTTCTTATAAAGAGAAAGGACTCAATGAAAATGGAGTAAAAAATACTATTTAAAACAGATCGCAAGAAATGGATGCCGTGTTTATGGAGAAATTAAAGTCTGAAGGGCTAAAACTGATTCAAGAAGACTGTAAAAAAAAGGAAGTTATGGTGTCCATTCTAAGAGAGGACGTTGAAGCGGTTTTGGACCATATAGCGAAAACACAGAAGGATAATTGTTGAAGGCTTAATTTTATTTTTTGTTTATTTTTAGTTGTTATGTTAGTCGTTAATTACCGTAAGCAATGTTTGAATTTTCTAAGTTTATTTATGTTCATTCAAATGTTTATTCTATTAATAGTATATGTATATTATTTTGGTTTCAGTTAATTTTAATTTTAAAGTATAAAAGCCAGTCTTTAACTTCACTAAATACTGCTGCTTAACAGGATTGCAGATGTGACTTTTATAAGTACAGATGGCAGCGCTATCGAGTGTTCCAAATATGAAAAAATACTGGTCTCACCATAAATAAAAAAAAAACTAATAAATTTAGTTCGTAATAAATTTTCTGATGAAGACCCTGTAAATCGCCTCCGGTAAATATATTTTTTTAAAATAAATAGTGCTGCTTTCAGTTGTTCTTGTTTCCAATTGGCAGGAAGGTGGGTAGAAAAGTCAATAGAGCTTCTATTTATCTGTTGTATAAGCAGACTGATAAACAAAATTGATTTTTTAATAGCGTATGATGAAGTCATTTTTATAAATTTAATATAAGGAAATTCATAAAAAATATAAGATTTTACGTTATTGTTTTAATAGGATCTTTATTTTTGAGGAGTATATCTTATCAAACTGCTAATTTAAAAGAATCGCTAATGCAATCTGAAATAGCCATAACATAGAAATGTTAGACGGTACGGGGTGATCCCTATTCTATTAAAAAAAGGAAATTGACATTTTGTTTTAAACTACTTGTGAAGGGTCTATTTGTATTACATATTTTCACCACAAGATGGTTATAAAAATGAATAGTTGTCAATTCATTGATTTGTTAGTAATAAAGTTATTTTGTTAACTCCCATGCTTTTATATACCTATAGCAATATGTTCTCACATTACTACAATGTAGGCGCTATGAAGTTTACAATGCATCGCATAACCTATTCCTACCCTATTCTGAAGAGACTGAGGGAATACCAGGAAATAGGTTAACAATCAGATGGTTGGTTGTATATAAGTAGGTTTTTAATAAGTAAGATACTGGTATGTCTTATTATTGCAATGATTTAGTGTAATAAATAAAAATATTTAATTTAAAGCAGTTTAGAGTATTGTTCTAGCATTTTCCTATTATAATAATCTATCGGTTTAAAGTAATTAAAATAAAAAGTTTGATTTGTTTAAATAATAAATAAATATAATACCTGCATAGGAATGTGTTTATTTCCTTTATTTATTAAGAAATATATTAAATCGGGCATGCAAATCAGCCTTTCCAAAACGAAACAGTGGTGTTGTGGTAACAAATGTACCTACATTTAATACACAGATAAGTGATATTCCAAGATTCAATTTTTATTACACATTACACATAGCACTTGTTTAGCAGTCCCGCCGTCTGCTAGTTTTCCTTTATTTCAGTGCAAAATATTTTAAAGACTTAATGTTTAAAGGCAAAAAGGCATGTACTTACAGGAAAGGATTTGAAAAAAAAATGGAAAGGTTTCATAAAATAAAAGTTTCTGTTAAAATCTTATTACTATTTAATTAATTATACTATATATACAGCTACAACAAGTTAATACTTATAAAAATATTTTGATATAAAATAGTTTGGGTAAAATCCATAATTTGAATGAATGAATATTATTATTGAAAAACATTAATGATTATATAATCGCAAGGAGACATACAAATGACGGCCTTATCACTATTAAAGATTTTTTCCAGGCAACCTTAGGGTGGACTGAAAAGAATTTATAAGACGTGTGCTTCTTTGCAGAATTTGTGTTCAATTTCATCTTTTTATTTAAAAAAATTCAGATTACTAATTATAGATTTTAAACACCTGTTCGTTCTAAAACGTATTTGGTATGGCAGCTCCAGAAAAGACAATGTGAACATAGATAAAAAGATTTTATTAGTTTAGCCTGTTCCAAATAGGTCACTGACAAAACTTTCCACAAACAATTTCACAAATGTGTATTAATCATCTGTACAGTTATTTAAAAAATATACTACACCTACTTGGACATTACGTTGATACTTGTACAAGAACAGTATAAAAAGTACGTGTATATTTAGTTCTTACACTTCCGCGCACATTACACATCAGAATAAAACACTTTTTTACGGATTTTTGCGCATGTTTTATTTTATTTTATATTTAATCCTGACGTTTCGACTCCTTTACAGGAGCCGTGATCACAGGATGACTAAACGAAACGAAACGTCAGGATTAAATATAAAATAAAATAAAACATGCGCAAAAATCCGTAAAAAAGTGTTTTATTCTGAAGTACGTGTATATTTTAATATGAATATGCGAGGTAAGGTGTAGTTTCAGAATGAATATTTCATGGAAAAATAAGTTTTTTTTTACCCTTGTGGCCTACTTGTTCGGCACGAAAGACAGAATTTATACATTTCTATGATAACGTTAATTAGGTAAAATAGGCGCTTAAAGTCGTCGAGATGCGAATACCGCCCGTACTAGAAGAAAATATCATTAACCGATTCATTGCCACCCTCATTTTCATAACTTTTTACCGCAGGACCTAATAATAATCGAATGACGCGCTATCGCGTCATTGGCCTAGCTGAAAGTTGACGCGCTTTCGCATCAAGGGCCCCTTACAATGTTTTGTTCATTTTCTTATTAACTGTGTCCATTCGAGGAAATCCCTAAGGATTCTGTTTACAAAAATTTTCAAATGACGCGTTTGTGCGTCACTGGACTTCCTAAAGGTTTCTTCATGACGCAACAGGTGCGTCATTGGCCACGAATCGGTTAATTGCCTACTATTTGCTTCATTCTCGAAATAGTGCCTAACTGTAAAGGCACTACTACAGCGTCCTTTTCAGAATGTGTTCAGGAGTATAAAATAAAAATGAGAACGCCTTTATCATCGGTTGGAAACAGTAGTGGGACAATTAAAAATGCCAAATGATTCAGATTTTATTTTAAAATTTTGTTTTTTATATAACATTTTATCGCCATTCATTTGTACGATTTCTGTTTATAACTAATCAATAACAGATATTTGTTCACTTAATTTGTTTTAGAAATATGCGTAATTTTTTTTCATGTTCCACCACTGTTTTCCATCGACGCGACGTTATATTCATATATAGTTAAAAAAATTATTTCCTCGTAGGTGTAGTATAAAGTACTATATATTACTCTAATGAGAATAAGAGTTTTGACATCGGGTGCTAATAAATCGTTTTAAACTGCTCCCTCACCATGAATCGCTCACGTGACATTTGCTGGCTGTGACGTTAAATCACACAAAACGTAACAAGTTTTATATGAAGCACTGGCGCTGTTTTGTGTGATGTGACGTCACCCGATGCTAAGTCAAATGTATTCTCAAAAAATAAAATACTTTTAATATTTCGGTCATTTTCTCCCCAGGATCAACAATGTACTATATATTGTAGTCAGCTAAAAGGTCACTAGGCCACGGACTCATTTTGAGTTTTAAATCGTCTTTCTATTAGTCTAGGAATCATATTTCAATTATTTTTAGTTAATGGTATATAAGCAAAAACATAAATATTTTCCGCGTTTTTTGTTAATATCTCAAAAATGATTTTGTGGCTTAGCGACGTTTAAGCTAACGTGCGTATTTATTACGTTGGACATAAACTCGATGATAATAATTTAAATTATCATTTCGATAGTTTTTAACCAGTCGAAGGGCGAGAATGACGTAAGTTTTTGATCACCGTGGCTCATTAAAAAATAAAAGTTGGCCTGTGTTGACAACATGTTAAATTGTATTCGTAATAACCGAAAAATCATGTATTGTTTAGTAACAAACTAAGAAAAGTATTGTGCCGGGTTGACCTACATCCGTTAGCACGGAATCGCAGTGTTTTATTTTGCATCCTTTTCTGTAGCCCAGGAACGTCATTTGCTAGAGCAAGAAAGATAGATCACATAAAAAATATTATTTTATTTCTGAACAAAGAGAATTCTATCCATGTCAGTTGATGAAGGTTTTATACCTTAAATTTGTAACAAAAATAATTTCTTCATATTCTACTTATGTAAATCTATTGGCTGTTTGACGAGGCGTAGATGCCCACTTCCCTTTTCATCAAGGGCACTGTCAGTGCTTTATGTACGTATGTCAGCCGTGCGCACAAAAAGCCAAAGGAAAATTGTTTTTTTTTAAATATCTCACGGGGTTTGTCCAAGGGTATATCGGTAACATAGGAACACCTTTTTTTATAGGCTCATAAATCCGTGAAATCGTTACATTAAGCATTTGGCAGTTCACGAATTATAAAAAAAACTTTTAATTAAAACCTTAATCATCACTATTTCCATCGTTTTAACCGTTTCAACAATCTAAGTCTTAGTGGTTTTAATTTTGAGTTCATTTTGCTGGTCGTAC
This sequence comes from Calamotropha paludella, assembly GCA_927399485.1. Lineage (NCBI taxonomy): Eukaryota > Metazoa > Arthropoda > Insecta > Lepidoptera > Crambidae > Calamotropha > Calamotropha paludella. The sequence continues at coordinate 6,695,025 of OV656822.1, forward strand.
ACTACGAGTCGTCTTGACTGGTAGCGACTTGTGCGAGGAATACTTGTTGCTGTGGTTGGTGTTGCCCCTGAGAGGAGACCTGTAAAAATGTAAAAAATGCAAATATAAACCTGTAAAAATCATTAATTAATTACAACGGAAAACATTTTTGAATACAAACGGGATGATTTAATGGAAGTTTTTTTTTTATTGTGTCGGTCTGAATTGTCATAGTCTATGCACAGATAATAACTTGACTGTTATTGAGGAGAAGCTGTATGGTTCAATCCAATGCCGTTAAAAACTTTTTGATAAGTCTGAAGTTATAATCCAATATAATTCCAACAATATTTTTATTATTTACACTGTGACATCATAAACTATGATAATGATAGGTATTTTTTTTTTCTGTGACTTAAACCGAGGAATAAATTTATTCTGTTGTGCATACACCATAGTAATTATAAAAATGAAAAGAAGAGAACAGAACAATAAATGATACAATCAGCGCCCTAAACGCTAAAAGCAATTTCGTATACGGAACCATAGGATGGACTGGATAGTAGCAATAAGCTCTCTGGTGGTATTTTGGTCGATTTTGCTATATTAACATAATAATCGTGTTTAATTGGTATTGTAAAGGTATTTTACTTTTAAAATTTCAAGAGAATAGTATACTTGTGCATTTTTTTCTTTATCTGAGCAATTACAATCAATGGATAGTCCCTTTGGTTTTTATTAGTTTATAGATTTTTGATTCTCCTGAAAAAAAAACATATATTTATGAGTTTTCAAATTCAATTGGTGTTTCAAAGTTGGGGCACGATTATTACTTTAGAAGAATCAAAGCTATGAAGCTTTACTATCTCCTAGCGTTGCATGTCCGATTGTTAAAGTAAGATGCCGCTATATGTAGTCTGGAGTGGCGTCTCTTTCTAACAGTGGAACTTGTATCGCTATAAGAGGTCGTGTATTGCCTTTACAGTCATTACGACGTTAATATGCTACTTGACAGTTGTAACGATAAATATGAAATGCGTTAAATAACATGACTTAATGTTCAATAATATTTATAAAATATGTATTTTTGCCAAAAAAATTAAAAGTACATATTTTATATTTTGAAAAATTCATTTCAGTTTTTTTATCTGAGGGTTGCAAGAACCGAAAAGCGAGCCGCTATGACTAAGCATGGGATGACGTCACATCACACAAACAGCGCCAGAGCTTCATATAAAACTTGTTGTGTTTTATGTGATATGACGTCACGGACAGCAAATGTCACGTGGTCGGCTGTATTTTATATTGTTGGCAATTTTTTTTAAGACTTTTTGAGAAAAAAATAGTTATAGTTCTAATTTAAACCTACGCAAATATTACATTGCTTTTCCTAAAACTGTCAAATAGCCAATGGATTTCTAGGATTGGTGTCTACCTGTATGATCTGTGGGGACTGTTGTGGCTGCGCCTGTATGATAATAGGCTGCGTTGGGTTGTTCTGGACTTGCAACCGAATCATGTTGAGCTGGGCCTGCGTCAGTTGAATCTGAAAAATGTAAACAAACATAATTTATTTCTAATTGGATTAAAGATATATATATATATAGAATAAAATAAAATATAAAATTCAAAATATAAAAAAGTCCGCTGTTAATATATGAGGGAGGATTTATAAATGTCAGCCTATTAATTGATTGAAGACCGCTCATAACTGCAATGCCACCAGTATCAAAGACTTGCTTGAAAGAGTACTATCTAAAGCACAGAGGAGGTAAAGGCATTTTTTTTAAAGAAAACTAATTCACTTCGCAATCGAGTACCAAGGTCAATTTGTTATATAATACTAGGAAGAATTACTTAAGCCAATTTTTTTTTATTTTATATTTTTGTTATTAAAAATGTATAATCTATACTCCGCGTGCTGTACTTAATAATAATAATATTTCTTACATTCACACTAATTAGCCTAGCCCAAAGTAAGCACTATAACGCTTGTGTTATGGATACTAGGGTAATGGATAGATGATAGAGACATAATATATGATACATAGATATGTGATATTTATAGAAATACTAGCTAATCCGGCTACGCGTTGCTGTGACTCAGTTATTGGAGATCCCATGGATCAGCTTCAATGAGGAAATGTCTGTTACGCCATAACTTCCCGAGTTCTTAACCGATTTTAATATTTTTTGTGTGGAAATGAATTAACAGGTTTAATTTCCGAATTTTGAAATTCGCAAAAATTCCAATCGAAACAAAAAAAAAATTTTTTTTAGGTATTACGGTCCGCTTCAATATATGGTGCTGGCGTAGCTTTATGCTTAGCGACTGCATCGCCTAGGTATATATTGTAATATATTTTTTATTATTGAGAATGAAACCTATTCTGAACAAATTCAGCGAACAACAATCATCAAAATCGGTTGAGTAGTTTCGGAGTTCATCGCGGTCTAAAACTGTGTGGGAATCTTTATAAATATAGATAATACTCATGACTCAGGTACTGATGCTCGTATTCGTCAAACAAACATCTGCACCTTCCGGGATTCGAACCCAGGACCGTCGGTGCGAAAGGCAGGATCGCTACCGTTGCACCAAACGGTCGTCGAAAGTCTAGCTTAGTCTTAGTATGACCTGAGGCATAGTTTTGGACTCACCGGCAGCTGTTGTAGTTCCCCGGCGGGTGTAACCACCTGCTGCACTAGCGCCACAGGTTGTGGAACCACCGCCCCCGCTCCCCCCGCACCGCTCGACGAAGCCCCCGCCCCCGCCGAGCTCTGTTACAACTCACTCTTTCACTTTTCAGATCTTACACTTCCGCGTACATTAAGCAGTAGATTTTTTAATACTTCCAAGTTATTTCTTTGGATATAAAAAAATGTGTTTACCTAGGAATAGATTGTAATTTGTTAAATACTAGCGGCCCGTCCCGGCTTCGCACGAGTGGAAAAAATTCTTTAATTTTTTTCTATTATTAAATATTTTTCCGTTAGCGCCATCTAGCGTCCGGTAGACGAACCAATTGCGGTTAACGCGTTGCTATGGTAACGCATATACAATGGAAAAAGAGCGGACAGATAAACACACAAACCACTGTGATCTTAAATTATAGATTTGTAAAAATATGTAATAAAAGAGAGGCATTTATTTACGGTTTTTTGCGCATAATTTGTATTTAATGCAGACGTTCCGACTCCTTTACATGAGTCACAGGATCCTGTGTAGGACGACTCCTTTACTTTTCACGTTTCGAAAACCGTCAGGATTAAATATAAATTATGCGAAACAAACCGTAAATAAATTCTCTCTTTTATTCTTAATATTATAAACTACCATTACTACTAACGAAACAACTACCTTCAACATATAATATAGTGATATTTTTAACTAATATGTAACTAATTACAAACCATTCCTAATAAGATAAATTATTATAATAGAAAAATACTAGAAAAATCGACTCGGGTCACAAGTGAATCTCAGGCGGGAATCGAACCCACAACCTTTGGAAATCCGGTCCAATGCTCTCCCAATTGAGCTACCGAGCCTTGCGAACACTCGTCGAAATTTTCTAGTACCTTCCTGATTTTACGCTGTGGGCCAGCGTTGTTTCATCAATGAGAGGAACATCCTCTCGTATTCGAAAGAAACATTTTTACAAATGTTTGGTCAATCGATTAAGATGAAACAGCCATGTTAGATTTATAATTTTTATATATTTTATGCATTTTCAATGCGATCTTATAAGATAAATTATTATAATAGAAAAATACTAGAAAAAATCGACTCGGGTCACAAGTGAATCTCAGGCGGGAATCGAACCCGCAACCTTTGGAAATCCGGTCCAATGCTCTCCCAATTGAGCTACCGAGCCTTGCGAACACTCGTCGAAACCATTCCTAAGTAAACATATTTCTTTGTATCTAAAGAAATTATTATTTATAAAATATTTAAAACTCTTAAGAGTTACACAATAAAATAAATATTTATTTTGCACTAAGTGTGCCCCCCCCCCCCCCCCTCCACACACACAACTGTTTCTTTTACTTCTTAATACATACAATCATATTATACACAATTACTAGCTGACCCGGCCATGCGTTGTTGAGTTGTAAATTGAAGCCTATCATATCTTTAAACCGCTTCATTTAAGACCAGACAGGCATTGTGGAATAACAATAAATTGAATGAAATTATAATGAAGACAGAAATAATCACCTGAACAACTTGTGCACATGGTTGGAGCACTAGTTGTTGATGACCAGCGCCCTGAAGGGTGGCTTGATGCTGCTGCGTCAACTGGAATTATAAAAATAAATCAAATACTATTTCTCCCACACTTAACCATAAAAGAAATGAAGTGTCCGTGCAAGGAAAATTAAATTGTTCAACCACTGATAAATCATTTAAAGAAATATATCTTTAAATATAAAAATCTAGCAGATAATTATTTAAATAACAAAAAAGCAAGTTTTTTTTATCAATTGTTCAATATTTTATGTTGCAGAAATGTAGATTCCTAAAACATTAAGAGATGGCGCTGGTATTTGGTTGTGATAACTAATTCAATAGGTCCAAACTAGGTTTTGGTAGCTCAATTAGAAGAGTACTCGTCAATATAACGATAGTCTATGGGTTCGAGTCTGCCTAGCTACAAGTTTAATCTTTTCTTGTAAACAAAAATTAAGACTCACTAATAAAAAAATAGTTTGTGTCTGCTTACATTCTTTTTAGAAAAATCAAAGTAAGTAATAAGTCAATAAAGTTACTTTTTATCAGTTGTTATAATGGAACAGATTTATAGAATTTGTAAAGGTAAAATAACTTGTGCCTTACTATTCCAACAAATTGCCCAATATTTATAATGGCAACACTGTTGCCATTGTAAATGGATAGTGATGTGTGGAACCAATAAAACCCGCAGTGTTGTCTGTACACTACCTATGCTGTGATACGTCACAATAATTATATCGGTCTCCGTGATCAAGTGGATTTGGTCGCTCGTCGTGGTGCTCGCACATCATAATAACGCTACTCTGAAGTCCTGGGTTCGATCCCCGGCCGGGACAACGTAGAAAATGAATTTATTTATGTCTGGATGTTGTGATACCATCGTTTCTGAATTCCATAAGACAAGCGCATTAGTTATTTGGGTTCAGTGCAAATTATATGCGTTATATTATGATTATCTGAATGCATACCTCATTGATCTGTTCTGTGACGATGTTACTACGGTGTGTTTCTTCGCGGGGTTTCGAAACCTTGACCTCGTGTCGCGGCACTATGTCGATCAGAAAGTCAAATTGGTCGGATTTAGATATTGCCATAGCTATGTCGTTGCGCTGAAATCAAGTAGGCATAGTCATATAATTTATTGTAACAATATATTTTGTACATAATTTTTCTAGAAGCAGAGCTGTAAAAGTATTATTAGATATTTGGCTTTTGGCTTGGGAGTGGACATCACACAGCCAGAGTAACTAGTATTTCAGTTAACCTGTTTCATTTCTCAGATTATTTTTGAAATAATCTAAGATGTAATATAAAAATGGAATTAGAAAAATTTTAATTGTATAATTTACAGGCATATACTAGAGTGGTTAACTATTTAAAAACATTACTTCTTTTAAGCAGGGCTTGGCGTTGAGAATAAACACATGAAATTTTTTGATTCTGTATTCCGATGGGCATTAATGGACTTCACCCGATCGTGTGATCTGTGAAATGTTACTGGGAATTCCATTTCGTTTTGAACTTTTTTGATGCCAAAGTACACTTTGGTTTCATGAATTATATAAGATATTGTTTATCACTTCATTCAAACTAAACTAGCAGTTAGGTAATGCATTTATATAAGTATTTTGGTACATATTACCTAAACCTGATCAGTCAACCTAGATCTGAAAGCTTTCGTTCATATTTCCTATGTAAAATGTGACTTTGGCCACAGTGATTAAAAATAATTGATTGTGAAATAATGAAAATGGATTCACAAATAACCTGTAGTGTTCTCCGTTTGTTGTCTTCAGTGTGGGCCCAAGCTCGGAGCGTAAGTTCATGTATAAATATTTCTGCAGCCTTAGCAAACAGCACTGGTGCTTCACCGGATATCATTTTCACTTCTTCATCCAGCTTCATTATCTTCTTTATTCTGGCTAAGGGTAATGCTTGACTTTTGAAGTCTTCCTGTGTATTTCAAGTAATTATTAGAAACTTATAAGTCTTTTTTGGTTTCGCTGGAATCAATCTGCACTAAGTTTATTTATTCGTATGATACATTTAATTAAAACTAATTTATTAATTTTACTAATTATCTGCTAAATATTATTGGCTTATTAACACATAAAAAGCTAATAATGGGTATTTTTGGTATTATTATCACTTTTAGTTTTCTTATCGTAAGTAAATAACTGCCTATATGATTCCTTTATATGTCACTGATCTCTTCCTAAACAGTTGGATAGGCATTGATGTAATTTTTTGTGTTTGAGTCCCTGGAAGGTTTAGATTCACAATTGGCCCAGGCAGGGGGCACTAGAACAGGACATTCTCTGCCTGCTCTGTTAGTTTAATAAAAATAAGCTCTGACTGCAATATATAGAACATTATTTAATTAATATTTCAATATGAATTGAATTGAACTTACCGAAGTAACTTTCTTGATATCATCCATGACTTTCGCCCAGAATTGCTGTAGAGTCTGTTGTCCATTATCAATGGTTTGGTGAGCAATGTCTTCAATAACTTCAGCCTCCACCTCTTCGGCTACATTAGAGGCGCCACTGTGGTCTCTAAAACAGTTTAAATAATTGTGTTTACTGTTAATTAATTGTTATAGTAATATTTTGTAATAATAAAAAGAAGCAAAACCTCTATACTTTTAAATTCAATGAAACAACTCAACTGATTCGTGTTTTAATTAAAAAGTGCAGTTGACTTAATTTCATTGGTAGCTACAGGTTCGAATCTCGCCTGAGGTGAATTTATGTTAGTAAATTATTTTAGGTAGTTAAATAATTTATGGGTAATTGCTCCTGAGTATACCTACTTATTACTTATAGATTCTAATTGGAAAAAAATAAACATTTTAAGTATTTTTAATGTAGAACGTATAAAAAAGATGCTAGCCAAATTACGTACGTACAAGGACGAACACGCGACAAAGTTATTTTAACAGCGATAAGTACGTAACGGGAACTTACGCAGGCACAAAGAAACACACCGACATCTTGAATCTATCCACTCGAGTGGGTTCCCCAAAAATCACAAATTACTGAACAAACAGTAATAAAAATTAATTGCCGCTTATTGAAATAGGAAATAAGTAACCGCGGCGAAACTTTAGTTAAACACAGTAACCAATAATGAGTGTAATATCCTAGAATCTCCAATCACCAATTACTGAGAATGCGCCAGTTCCACGATTCGTCCGCCGATGACCAGTCACAAGCTTGTCATTTCGATTGATGTTGCCATTTCAACCCACTCCATGGTTAGCATATCATCACAGATAATGTAATACTTTTTAACTTATATTGAGGTTTTGGCTTTATTGACAAAATAAATAGTGTTAATTATTGACTCCAATGAATAGTGGTACTTATTAGAAGGGTATATAAAGAATTAATAAGCAAAAAAACTGGCACACCGGGAGTGCTGAGAGAAGTGATAAAGTCGACCAACATAATAAGCGCAATTATTACTTTTTCAATTAAAAAGGAGGTAAAGTATCGACGCAGAAATAAACAAGCAGTCAATATCTTTTAATTTAGAATTAAATAATTTTTGGATAATGAAACGATTTAATTTCTAAATTCAAATATATTGATCGCTTGTTATTTTCTGCGTCGAATCTACATTTAAAAAGGGAAGCCAGAGAGACTGGCGCCGCCGTAACGGGTTACGTAACGAAGCGGTTTACCCTCCCATGAGAAGTTACCACTTCAATAACAATCCAAAGTGAGTGATCCAATTACTCCTGTAATTTTAATTGGAAAAAAGAAACGAGTCTAAAAATATAAACAAATACCAGAAACTGCTGAAAAAGAAAACTGAATACCAGAAAAAGATTGCTCTAACCGGGAAAAAATATTTTTTAAAGTTTGAAGCAGTAATTTATAGTAATTATCGTCTGATAATTAAGGGGAAGGCTTGTTGACGTTAAGGCAGGATTTTTTGACGGGAGCGAGAAGCGGCATTTTAATTATTTTAGTTTTTTTTTTGTAATTTGTGTTGTGGTGGCCATTTGTCCGTAATAATTGTGGTTGTTGGCAACTGAATCAAAATAGTAGAACTTGTCTTTTCAAGCTCTCGCTAAAATTCCACGAGGAGATTACAGTAAAAACCCTTCACACCTTCGCTGCAACCTAGAAAAGGGGATTATTTCAATATTAATACAACATGCATTGTACATCTATCATTTAAAATAAATGTACACCATAATTCGTCAAGATTGAAGTAAGAAGTGAAAGCGTAGGCTGTATGGGGTTTGTACACGCTGTCTTTCCTTATGGGACATACTTTACAAAGAAAATGTAAGACTTTTTTGGCGGGAGCGGGAAGTGTCTCTTTTGTGGTTTTGTTTTTCTTGTTAAACTTTGTGTTGTGGTACATATTACTGCGTAATATTGGTGGATTATTAATCACTAAGTGTTTGCGAACATGCAAGAGTGTTAGCAAGTTGGCAGCGAAAGTTGTTTTTTCTTGCTCTCTCAAGAAGTTCCTGGGAAGTTTCAGTAAAACTCCATACCATTCAGGAGAAAGGGAATTTTCACTGTTCATTCATTTTTCACTGATCATCTATCATTCATAGAAAGGCTCTCATCATCATTAATCATCTTATAATGAAGGAAAGAAATAACTAATGACTAGGCTGAATGGGCTTTTTACTCTTTGCCTGTTCTTATGGAAAAACTTAACAAAAAAAAAGGCACGTCAGCAATCAAATCAAACAAGCGTCTGCTAAAATGGCGGCCGCAGAAATTCAGATAGTAAATTCTTCTAATTTACAAAAAATAGAAAGGTACACATTTTGAAGTGTAGTCAAAATTGTTGATATTATTATATTATTCAGTGAATTTATATTTTGTGACTACCATCTTATTTTTTAACACAAAATAAATGGGGATTCATAAATGTGTTTTCGTTTTGCTTTACAGTTTTCTAAATGATCCTAGTTACAAAGAAATTATCGAGAATTCATCTACATTTAATTCAAGATTATGTGCGGAAAGGAGAATGCGGATGCCATTCATCGACACGCAAACTGGTACGTCGCTAATGATTGGAAGCAAAAAATCAATATTCTTTGCGCAAGTGTCCGATGTAGTCAATGAAGCGTAAATGTATTGAAACCTAAACCAGACCTAACTGCATAAGATGCTAAGAATATGGAGTAAAGCATTCCCACTACAACTATCATTGCCAATTTTATCTTTGTATGTTCAATGATTCATATCAAAAAGTATTGAAATTTTTTGACGTGACCCATTATATGAATTCTTTACTGTTCCAATTACTATTTTACGCAAAATGGGTTACTTGTATAAATCAATATTTTGTAAAATTTGCATTGCATGGTAATCTCAAGCTTATCTAATTTATAATTTACATTTCACTTGTTATTTGTGATTTTGTTGATAATATCAATAGTCAGCTGAGTAAACTATGCTATAGCCATTTCTGTCTATCCTTAGGGTTAAGATCTTGAACTACTAAAGGTATGCTGTGAAAAGTATATTATGGTATATTATCGCATTCTTAGGTGTCGCTCAGAGCCACTGCAATTTGTTTATGACAAGAAAACAGAGAATGCCTGGTGCAAGAGAAGGTCAAGTTTACACATATCCAGCACAAAGGTAAAGAAAGAGTAATGGTATGCTTTGCCGCCTATTATGATAATTAGCTCAATGAGAATGGTGAACTTTAATACAATTCCATATAAATAATTTTACGACCGTTTGGTGCAACGGTAACGATCCTGCCTTTCGCACCGACGGTCCTGGGTTCAAATCCCGGAAGGGGCAGATGTTTGTATGATGAATATGAGCATTTGTACCTGAGTCATGGGTGTTTATATATATTTCTAACATAAATATTACATACATAAATATTACATATTTATGTATCATATATGTATGTCTATCCGTTACCCTAGTATCCATAACACAAGCCTTACAGTGCTTACTTTGGGCTAGGCTAATTGGTGTGAATGTAAGAAATATTTATTTATTATTTTTCTAAAATAATTTATTGAGTCTTGAATAACAAAATTTTATCTTTAGCCACTGAAGGCTAATAATACAAATACAGTGGTATGGAGCACATAGTACTTATGTGTTTAGTATGTGCAAAGTCTCAAATTTTGAGCTTTAAAAAATAGCAAATCATATCAGGCTTATAAGTCAAAAAGTTGTGTAAAAATTAAATACCATATGACAACTTATGGCTACCGTTTCTAAGTTGCTTATATTATTGATTTTCTTTTCGGTTTAGATGGCGCAAAGCTCGGCGGCAATACTTGACCATGTCTTCAACTCGGTGGGGCTGGAGTGGTGCACAGGATACAGCAGACAATACTGGTGATGGAGAAAACAGTTCAGGGATACCGGGCGAGGCTTTAGCTGGTGAAGACAGTAGAGATGGCTCACAGACTGCAGCTAAAGATGATCCAAAGGTGAGATACTATTAGGTGTATACTATTCTTGGCTTCATTGTCATCACTAGTTTATGCTATGAAATTTTAAAGTTTTATATCAGTTGAGATTATTATGCATGATGGTATGCCAATAAAACATATCCTTTTTGACAACCGTTTGGTGCAACGGTAGCGATCCTGCCTTTCGCACTGACGGTCCCGGGTTCGAATCCCGAAAGGGGCAGATATTTGTGTGATGAATACGAGCATTTGTACCTGAGTCATGGATGTTTGTATATATTTCTATGAATATTACTTATTTATGTATGATATATGTTAGTCTATTTGTTACCCTAGTATCTATAACACAAGCCTTAAAGTGTTTATTTTTATCTAGGAAATATTTATTTATTTTTGCTATTTTGCACTTACTTTACTTTGATTGAGTGCTTTCAGCCCATTTTTTTCTTAATGTTAAACAAATTGCACCTTTAATACTATAGGGGCACAATTCGAAAAAGATGATTGTTGGAAAAACACCTTTATAGATTGTTAAGCCCCTGTATTGTCACAAAATCGATCATAAGTAAATAAAATAAACTATTACTAGGATAAATTTAATATGCGATAAATATTTCATGCTTAGTGAACATGCTCATATGTTTTATGATTTTGCTTTCAATAGTTTAATTTACTTATGACCGATTTTGTGACAATACAAGGGCTGAAACATCTTTAAAGGTGTTTTTCCAACAATCATCTTTTTCGAATTGTGCCCCTATAGTATTAAAGGTGCGAAATATTGATATGGATACTAAATAAAAGTTTATAATTATGGCAACATTATTGACAATGCTCCTCTAAACTTTAGATATCAAATTTAAGAAGTATATTTATTGATGGATGTATTTTGAAGAGAAAACAAACATCCATAAAGTAATTTTTTTTTTTTATTTAGACCAAAGACGCAGACCAAATTTTAGGTAAAATATCATTCTAAACACCTTTTTGGTATAAATCTAGTGGAATGTAAGAGACATTATACTTTGTATACCAGGAGTGGTTCTACGACGAGTTGGCGATGGAGGAGATGGAGACAGGCGAGGAGCCTGAAGCGGAGTCTGATGAAGACTACTTCCACGACACATACGCAAACCGGCGGCGGAGGCGTGGTACGCAGCCCACCGGCCCAGGCTCCCGCGGTGGCCGCACGAGGAAGTCTCAGCCTGACGACACCCCTGCCAAGAGGGGCCGTGCGGTAAGTTACCACTAAGACAATCGCTTCTTTTTCATTCAAATATACCTAGATGTGCACTATCTCGGTAAATACCCAAATTCAGTAACCTTTTTTACCCAACCATTTAAAGCCATTTTTCTTTCAAACACCTTATATATTTTATCTACTCTAATACTATAATACAAAGATTCTAAAACTGAAAACAAAATGCTTATGACAAACATTACGTACAGGCCAAAAATAATAAAAAAAAAGTTTCATTACGATACAGGTCTTGTATGGACACCTGTAACATAATATAACTTTTTTATCATAACGATACACCTATACAACCTCCATCTGGACCAAGGAGGTTGAACCTCTACTTTAAAAAGGTTTCAATGAACGAGTCCTCGACGACCGACGCAACACGCATGCGCAATTGATGTTTGCACCTTGGCGCCAACATTTGACATTTAAAAATTTGTTGTTATATTCAGCGTTTTATTTGCAATATTGTTTTACGTATTATAGTATGAAAGTAGATAAAGTAGTGTATGACACTATACATAACTTGGTCTTATAACACTCGTGTGATACTATAAAAAAACTCGCCTACGGCTCGTTTTTTTAAAACACACTCGTGTTATAAGAACCCTTATTATGCAACAGTATCATAAACTACTATTGTTAAACTTTGTCAACCTCTTTATAAGGTGTTATCAAACACCTTATAAAGAGGTTGAAGCAAACAGTTTTGAATACAGTGGAATATAAAACAGAGTGTGGGAGGATATGTTTTTATTACCATACTAGCTGACCCAGCTCCTGCCACACATTGCTGTGGCTTGTTATTTTAATTTGCAATCAATTGAGTAGGTTCAGGGTTCATCGCTGTCAAACACTGTGACAGGTAATCTAGACAGGCGGTAGTGTCAAGCCAAGTTCAAGAACAGAGCTGGCGAGCAGCACTGTATGTAATATTACACGAATCATTTAGAGCCACTTTTGACCCCTTCATAACTCAAAAACTATTTCACATAAACGTGTCAAAGGAGGAGGGTCAATAAGGCGGGTTTCCGGCCCCTTTCATTTTTGACTTAAAAAAGTCCAAAAAAATTTTTTTTGTCTATTATATGGACTAACAAATCAATTCCACCCCAAACAGAACCACCCCCAACAAAAAAAAAGAAGTGAGATCTAAATGGGTGCCAAGTTCAATGGTCAGTCCTGAAATCTAAGATCACAGTGGTTTGTGTGTTTGTCTGTCCGCTCTTTTTCCCCGCTCTTTTTCCCTTGTATCAATAACGTTAACATAGCAACGCGTTAACCGCAAGTAGTTCGTCTACCGGACGCTAGATGGCGCTAGCGGAAAAATATTTAATAATAGAAAAAATTTAAAGAATTTTTTCCACCCGTACGAAGCCGGGACGGGCTGCTAGTTTATATATAACAACATAAAATATCATTTCTTCTTATAACTTAGGTTAATAAATTGTAGCCGAAGGTCTGAGTTGGCTAGTTTTCATATACAAATTAAATTATATTTATAGTTGTAAATAAATTTCAGGACTGACCATTGAACTTGGCACCCAATTAGATCTCACTTTTGTCATTGAAGTCAACAACCGAGGCATATATCATAATATTAAATTTGGCTCTCATTTCACATTTATGTTTTTGATGGGATTTATATATTTTTAAGGTGGGAAAAAATTGTTTGGGGAGGTAGAAATAATAATAACGCCTATTTACTGGGTATTTCTAGTAAACAATTTATTAATTTCCATTTGTTCAAAAAGAACAAATTCTAAATCATTCCTGTCAAAATAGCTCTAATTTACACTTCTACCTATTTAATCTCCAGGGCCGCGGTAGAAAACGGGCGGCACAAGGCGCTCTCCCTTACGAAGAGACAGGCGACGCTGAGAAACCATTCGGCTGTGAACGTAAGTCCACCAGAAGGAGGCACTAACCTCCGACCTTAGCTCAGGTCGTTTCGGCTTCTACCCATTAATAACTTGGACTAAAAATCTACTTAGTTTATCAACATGATTTAACAAGCACTGGTGATGAAGAAATTGCAACAGTCAACAGATTAATAGGATTTAAAAGGCTTAGCGCAAAACTTTACATTTGATACTGTGTTTATAATTGCTTTGGTATCTGTCATTAATATTTTTGGCCATGAGTGAAGGTAATAGTCGATAATATAGTGATTAAATAATTTGGTGTTCACTCATATTGTTGCAATTCTGTTGATAGTCCAGTCCAGCCTCAATTCAAGCAATTGGGAAGCAAGTTCTGGACCTAGGTTCAAGTCTCAACAATATATTTTACAAATAGGCACAATAGTGGCCTATCGAACAGCTATCAAGATGCTGATCTCAGTATCTTAACCCCTTAAGCCCAGCTTTGTGTTAAAGCGTTATTTCTCTTTCTGTCACGCTATACAGCATTATATAATGCTCGCGGATTTTAGGTATCGTTGTCGCGCGCATGATATAATGCTCTCAGGTGTTGAGGGGTTAATGCACTCCATTTTTTAAAATCGGACATATCCACTTGGGAACAGAAGTCGCCAAAATTTCTATTTGTTCCCACCTGATTTCTTTAAGACATATTCCCAGATGTTAATAGAGGGAGAGAGAATAAATAAAAACTATATTTCAATTTCGTCATATTTCAACTCTTGGGTGTGTGTAATAATAAGTTTCTGTGCTAAGAAGACAAATCATGTTGATTGAACTAGACTTAATCCGAGTTTTTACTTAGGCGCCCAGACTTGGTGAGCGGAGGTGAATTGGTTTAAATTAATTTACATTGGCAAAAGAGAGGTTTAAATTAATTTACATTGGCAAAAGAGAAGTTTAAATTAATTTACATTGGCAAACGAGAAGTTTAAATTGATTTACATTGGCAAACGAGAGGTTTAAATTAATTTACATTGTAGATTTATAATTTTTATATATTTTATGCATTTTCAATGCGATCTTATAAGATAAATTATTATAATAGAAAAATACTAGAAAAAATCGACTCGGGTCACAAGTGAATCTCAGGCGGGAATCGAACCCGCAACCTTTGGAAATCCGGTCCAATGCTCTCCCAATTGAGCTACCGAGCCTTGCGAACACTCGTCGAAATTTTCTAGTACATTCCCGATTTTACGCTGTAGGCCAGCGTTGTTTCATCAATGAGAGGAAACATCCTCTCGTATTCGAAAGAAACATTTTTACAAATGTTTGGCAATCGATTAAGATGAAACAGCCATGTTAGATTTATAATTTTTATATATTTTATGCATTTTCAATGCGATCTTATAAGATAAATTATTATAATAGAAAAATACTAGAAAAAATCGACTCGGGTCACAAGTGAATCTCAGGCGGGAATCGAACCCGCAACCTTTGGAAATCCGGTCCAATGCTCTCCCAATTGAGCTACCGAGCCTTGCGAACACTCGTCGAAATTTTCTAGTACATTCCCGATTTTACGCTGTAGGCCAGCGTTGTTTCATCAATGAGAGGAAACATCCTCTCGTATTCGAAAGAAACATTTTTACAAATGTTTGGCAATCGATTAAGATGAAACAGCCATGTTAGATTTATAATTTTTATATATTTTATGCATTTTCAATGCGATCTTATAAGATAAATTATTATAATAGAAAAATACTAGAAAAAATCGACTCGGGTCACAAGTGAATCTCAGGCGGGAATCGAACCCGCAACCTTTGGAAATCCGGTCCAAGTGTTCGCAAGGCTCGGTAGCTCAATTGGGAGAGCATTGGACCGGATTTCCAAAGGTTGCGGGTTCGATTCCCGCCTGAGATTCACTTGTGACCCGAGTCGATTTTTTCTAGTATTTTTCTATTATAATAATTTATCTTATAAGATCGCATTGAAAATGCATAAAATATATAAAAATTATAAATCTAACATGGCTGTTTCATCTTAATCGATTGCCAAACATTTGTAAAAATGTTTCTTTCGAATACGAGAGGATGTTTCCTCTCATTGATGAAACAACGCTGGCCTACAGCGTAAAAT
The DNA here is from genome assembly GCA_927399485.1 of Calamotropha paludella. Lineage (NCBI taxonomy): Eukaryota > Metazoa > Arthropoda > Insecta > Lepidoptera > Crambidae > Calamotropha > Calamotropha paludella. The sequence continues at coordinate 6,710,912 of OV656822.1, forward strand.
CGGGAATGTACTAGAAAATTTCGACGAGTGTTCGCAAGGCTCGGTAGCTCAATTGGGAGAGCATTGGACCGGATTTCCAAAGGTTGCGGGTTCGATTCCCGCCTGAGATTCACTTGTGACCCGAGTCGATTTTTTCTAGTATTTTTCTATTATAATAATTTATCTTATAAGATCGCATTGAAAATGCATAAAATATATAAAAATTATAAATCTAACATGGCTGTTTCATCTTAATCGATTGCCAAACATTTGTAAAAATGTTTCTTTCGAATACGAGAGGATGTTTCCTCTCATTGATGAAACAACGCTGGCCTACAGCGTAAAATCGGGAATGTACTAGAAAATTTCGACGAGTGTTCGCAAGGCTCGGTAGCTCAATTGGGAGAGCATTGGACCGGATTTCCAAAGGTTGCGGGTTCGATTCCCGCCTGAGATTCACTTGTGACCCGAGTCGATTTTTTCTAGTATTTTTCTATTATAATAATTTATCTTATAAGATCGCATTGAAAATGCATAAAATATATAAAAATTATAAATCTAACATGGCTGTTTCATCTTAATCGATTGCCAAACATTTGTAAAAATGTTTCTTTCGAATACGAGAGGATGTTTCCTCTCATTGATGAAACAACGCTGGCCTACAGCGTAAAATCGGGAATGTACTAGAAAATTTCGACGAGTGTTCGCAAGGCTCGGTAGCTCAATTGGGAGAGCATTGGACCGGATTTCCAAAGGTTGCGGGTTCGATTCCCGCCTGAGATTCACTTGTGACCCGAGTCGATTTTTTCTAGTATTTTTCTATTATAATAATTAATTTACATTGGCCAAAGAGAAGTTTAAATTAATTTACATTGGCAAAAGAGAAGTTTAAATTAATTAACATTGGCAAAAGAGAAGTTTAAATTAATTTACATTGGCAAACGAGAGGTTTAAATTAATTTACATTGGCAAAAGAGAAGTTTAAATTAATTTACATTGGCAAAAGAGAGGTTTAAATTAATTTACATTGGCAAAAGAGAAGTTTAAATTAATTTACATTGGCAAAAGAGAGGTTTAAATTAATTTACATTGGAAAAAAAGAGAAGTTTAAATTAATTTACATTGGCTAGAGAGAATGACTTATAGTTATTAATCACAAAACAGTTTAATTCAATAACATTGGCTATCATTGGAAATGGACTTCTGTTCACAGCAGGTATAAGTGCACAATCTAATCAAATCAAAAGCAGTTGCTTGGATTACGAAAGGTTTTACAATAATATGTCTACCATGTGGAGTTGAGAATTTAGAAGACGGTTTAATATCAAATGTCTAAAGTTCGTCACATCAAAGTAAATCAATAAATAAAGTATTTATTGATTATTAATATGTTGTTCTTTGTAAAAGATGCTTGGTCTTAAGTGGGCTTTAAATATTAATTTCATTACATGGTTATTCTATACAAACATTGATCATCAAAAGTCCAAATCGTGTGCCAAATGACATGAGGTATCAGCATTGCCATATGAACCTCCGTTCACCAAGAAATGTATAAATAAATAAATTTATAATCGAAATATATATTTATAATGTGTAGGGAAGCAATAGTTACAGGCAGGCCTTTACAGCATTTTGGAATCACAAAAATAGCATTACACAATAATGTTTACGTACCAATAACATTTTATACTAGAATAGATTTAACCCAATAGTTGATAATTTACCATATCAAAACATGTAACGTTTCATTTACCAATACTCTGTTCTATATTTAAAAAAAAAAATGTTCTACTTCATGAAAACTTTTTTAGTCGGGCAATACCGCTTGTGATGCGATTATTTAGGGTGTATCCAAAAGGGTTTTATTTTTAAAACTTGCATACAAACGTGACAATTAAATTTAGAAATCGTGAAATAAACATCATTAGCAAAAAAATACAACTGAATATTGTCATTGCAAGTTGCCTAATGATAAAAAATCAGCTGTGACATGTTGCTACTTCCGATTTTAAGACGGGGTATAAAATATACCAATGTAAAAATTTTGTTAACCAGTTTGCCGTCATAAGAAAAAGTAATTGCTTATGAAACATCTCGAAAAGATGATAATTACTTTGTTTTAGTAAGCTGTTTGACTTGTTTTTGCATCGCGTTTACAAGGTAAACAAATTGGGTTTATCAATTATTATAATGATACATAAAGGCGTGATTAAAAACGTAATTAGTTGAAGAAGTTGGTAAATGATTGCTTTTGAAAAATGAACATAAATCTTAGCCCGTCACATTCTTGTATATTATAAAAAAAAACTTATACTCACGTGTATTCGGAACGATTAGAATATGTTATTCTCTCAGTTATGATAACACTATAAACTAAAAATACTTTATTCTTTCCAGAATAATAGAAGAATTTTTGAAAATTTAACGAATGGTCAAACTATTTGAGTTTAATAAATCCCGTAGACAATAATTTTCATAATTAATTAAATCCTAATTATGTAGGAGAAGCTTATCAAAACATGAGATAAAGTTGAAGATTAAATGCATTCTCTAAATAAAAACATAGTCGGAATTAACTTTCCTTTTCTTTTCTCAAATAAAACATTGAGTCTGAAATCAGAATTGTGCACAATATCTTTATACCAATTTCCAATTTCTTTATATCATTATTATTCGCTATAAAAATTTCTTTCAGTTGTTTATTTTACTATAAATAACATTCCCGTGAAAGTGCAATATATTTTGTTATAAAAAGGTCCTTAATGACGCTAAAATACATTCATAATGAACATGAAACTAGTAGAGTAACTATGTATGAACCATGATTGATTTTTTTTATTATTTAGACAACGATTTTTCTCTCTGAATATTTATTTACTAGAAAACTTTTCTTTAGATATGTAACTTGAAATAGGCTAGATGACAAAAATTTTTTTTTGCTTTAATAGAAGCTCATTTCTATAATAAACAGACAGAAAAAAATCGGTTTTGGATTAACTTAAAAAACAAGCAAGATATAAGGTATTGAATATTTTACTCCATCCCTCTCTAGCAAAACGGAAATTTACATGGAGTTTATATGGCCGTACTAAAGAGTGACGTCACTGTTGATGTCGGATCTCTGTGTCTAATCGCTTCCAAATGAACAACCTAAAATGCTTGTATCTAATGTATTTCTAAGCCGATTTTAATTCTGATTTCACAGGATTGTATCTTTTTCTACGGTATTTTAATATATTATGACGAGACGTGAAAATTAAAATTCAGTCATCATCCCAATTATGGGTTTTTTAAGATGTGGTCTTTTAAAACAAATTAGCTATGATTGTCGTTAAGGAACTTCTTATACCTTTTATAGAATTCAATATTCCTATATGAATAATAGCGAACTTCATTACACCTTGCGTAATATTTTTCAGTTTGATACAGAAAAAATAATAAGTAGATTTAATAAATCGTGTGACAGTGCTTTAAGGGATGTTCTATCGTTTGTAATAAATACTGAATTAACACCGGTTATGATTGTCCCGTTCAGACGGTTTTTGCACACAAAATTAAAAACTGCCTGTATGTATTGCCAACTAACTTCTTATTACGAGGCTCTTGCTTACAGCCGTAAAAAATATATACTATATTTATAGCTCAAACCTAAATGAATATCGTTCATGTATTGCCAAAGAATGGTCCTGGCAATGCAGGTAAATTTAAAAGCGTGTACCATAATATTTGGTTTAAATTATAGCAAAATGAAATTTTATCATATTTTTCACAATTTTAATGGGTTTATTAATAATTATAACTGCTATTCAACTTTGAATCTAATGAGTGTTTTTTTTATTTCGTACAACGATTTGTACCTATAGCAGCGAAGATATGCGCTTCAGACGTTCATGGTAATTTGACCAATTGTATTTATATTTATAAACATTTATGTTAAGGGGAATTCGTTATTCAATCTATAAACAATTCTGGCGCCATCTATATAAATTTTGATTCGCACACAGGTGAATTTTTCTTCTCTGACAAATAAGACTGCAAGTTGTTCTGGATTTCGGTATCAGATTAGACGCCCCGCTAGTAAAATTAGAAATATCTTATGAACCTAACCTCCGCAGTTTTATAAAATTGAATTTGCTCAATAGTTACTAAATATAACTGGATAGGACCTGAGCTTTACTGTCTAGAGAAGTCTTGCGCTATTCGACAATAGAGGCATTCAAACTATGCACCTTATCAGATTATTTTATGTACTCATTTCATTGACATTTTTTTTACATATTAAGTATTCATTTTTTAAAAACATCAACTCAAAACACCTTTATTTATTTAAAAAAAATATGTCAAAACTGAAAACTAGACTGCTAGAAAATCATTAGGTCTTAATTTAATCACACAAATTGATTTCACAAAAATGTACTCATGCCATTTATTATTTCTCCACATGTTCATCAAATTTAGAGTTCAATTTAGCATGTTATTGAAAATCAAATCAATAACTGGATTGATGCATTGAAAATTCTTCATCTTCTCCCATAACATTTATTATAGAATGGCAATAAGATAAAGCATAAAAGTAGGAGCCTGTGTGTATATTGAACTGGTGAAGAAACGGAAAGCTGTGTATATATACGCTAAGTAGTGTTTTATGAAAAGTACTTGTACTTGTTGTGTTTTAAGATGACATTACTAGTTATAAAAAATAATTTGAGTTGAGGTCAGAGCATGTGCATTTTAATTAAAGATAGTAGAGAAAAATTAAAAATCGTAATAAAAATTCAAGGATTGGATTTAGTAATTTACATAATGACTCATTGGATGCATCAGTTTCTTCATGCTGCAGAAGGGTGCATAGCAGTCTCGGGCCCTCGTGTTGGGTTATAATTCCTTCCTTATCGTATTTCCATCAATGAGTCTGCATTTCAGCATTGAGACATAGGTTTAGTATTTTAGTAGTTTTTGTAACTATATCAGCTAGATAAGATTGTATCTAAAAATGAGTGTTTATGGAGTGTTAGAAGGTTATTTGAATACGTCGAATAGCGCAAGGTCTTACAGATATATCATATAATAAGCATCACATAGTTTGTAAATACATGGCCAATGAGTCCTGTACTGTAATCTTAGTTGATCAATGTAAGTGGGTCATTAAGCAATAACATTCGTCTTTGTTTCTTCTAGTTTGTTGTTGTGTGTTATATGTAGTCAAATATCTAGTTTGAATTTTCGGACCCTTATTCACAGGGTCGAAAATTGCAAATTATAGGCACTGTTTGTGTTTGGTGTGTCCGCCATTTTGTATTTAAGCGATGACATGTGGTATAAAATGGCGGACTATTTTAAGTTTGTCATCAATATCATTAGGTAAAGTGAATTATCAGTTATGTTTTCCCGTTCTAGGTAGGTATATTAGAAATAGTAAATTTATTGATTTAACACTTTCTTTATATTAAGAATGTGTTAACTTGCTCTCTGCGAAAATATGAAGAGATATTTGTGGTTCAGATAAAGTCATACAAATAGCACATAACAACAATGTACAGCCACCGGCAGGTCTAACTACCCAAAAATGTGAAATTTGGTCAACCGATTTTCAACTTTAAAGTCGAACGTTAATATCGATTGATAAGATTTGAAATTTTGTGGTAAACGGTGGTGTTACCTGTATCTGTTAGCGTATATAATTACAAAATAATGCCTTTTATTGTTGTGTATGTATGTAATTGCATGTGTATAATATTAGTGGAATAAGTGAATCTCCGGCGTTTGCCGTTTGATTATGAACTATATTATTAGATAATTTTTAGGACAATTTTAGGCTTTTACATGGTGACTTGCTAGGAGATGCGTTCACTTATTTCTCCTGTATTTAATAAAGATTTTGTATATGAACATCGCTATAGGTTCGTACATCGTACACATCGTATAACTAATTAAAGATGTTTTCTTTATTTGGATAACGAAGGGCATTTTTAATAGTTCTATAAACCACTATCCTGATTCTATGTTTTTATATTAATTCATTAATTGTCCAATATAATCATTAAGTCCACTAGCATTGTAAATGTCACCTACAAAATTAATTATCATTAATTTATTATTAGATTTGAAAAAAATAATCACGCATTTAATTCAATACGTTGTAAGGCCAAGTGTTTATTAGTAATAGTGTTGTCATTTGCTTTCATTCATTATTTTAAGGCTTGCGTACATTGGTTGAAACATCACACATTTGTCTCAAATTTTTTTTATCTGATTAACTCTCTCTTCAGCCAATGGACGTGAACTAAACGTCAATTAAAAAAAAAACGCAAAAGTTCAAAAGTGTAAATGTAATCCAAGACACCAATTGAAATCTAAAACACACTGCCACAATGATATATTTTTAATAACTCGTTGAGCCGTAGCGGTTCTGTTATAATGTAGGTTAATGTAGGGTCTATGGTTTGGTACAGAACATTTGTTTATGGTACTAGAGATTATATGCATTTGACAGAAAAAAAAACGCATTAGTGACGTGACTGGCGCCTAATAAAAAGTTCTAATAGTCTAAGCCTTGGGTTAGTTTTTTTACAATCGTTCAAGATCTTGATAAGTTTAAAAAAGTGCAAATGTTAATATCACGTTTGCATTGTAATTTGTGTGGCAAACCTTAATGCTACAAAAATAACTTTTGAATTTAGAATTTTAACTCAAATGCAAAGTGACGGTTTCACTCTGGTTGAACCCTGTTTTCATCCGTAGTGTTGACCTGTGCCCCAAATTGATGATAATCTTTATAATTAAACAATGACATTTAACATGAATTAAAACTTGGTATAATTATTTTTAGTAAAATATTTATCAAACAAAATGTGTGCAGACTTTTTAGTAATCTTTCAATGTTATTTTAGCCCTTATGGCGCCGTTGTATGTATAAGGAAGCTAAAATTAGCGGTAACTTAAAATAATTACGTCTATTAACATTTACATACAATTTTACGTTTCCAATTCTGCTTTTTAAATAAGCTCTCAGATCATTCTTCATCTTTCAGATCAAATAACAGGATTTATATAACCAAATTACTCATGTTCGCAAGTCGCGTGACTGATGCATCAGTTTTAAATGTGTATTTAAAACGGATTTCGAGAAATATGTACTGATTCAATACCTTTAAAATAAACTTTTTTGAAGATTTATCAAATAAATAGTTCTGTACTGAATAATAATAATTATAATAACGATAAAAAGGCTACCTTTGACTTTAATGACAATTTTTACGTTCTGAAGCCATCATAAAAATATTTCTTAAATAATTTGGTCGTCGTAAAGGGGACTTACCGTTTAAATCCGTGCTAAGAGAAAGGATCGATGTTAAGAATTTTGACCTGTAGAAACAAAACACTTAAGTCCATTTTCATCACATTATATCTTGACTTATAAACGTCATATAATATTTAATTAAGGGATTCGTATGGCGCGAGGAAAAAGTAAGTGTTTGTGATACTTTAACTAATTATGAATGTGAATAATGCAGAGGGTTTCTGCATGGTTTATATTCATAATAAGTTCAAACAATCACACAAAAATCATTAAATCAGTCCACCCGTTTAGTAGTTCATTAATATATTAACATACAGAAAAATATATGTATTCTCCGTGACCGACTAGCTCGCATACCGAGTTTCATGGTTATGTTACTCCGAGGTTCCGTTTTCCATCACCGACCGGGTCGATATAGATATTTTCCATATTGCCACGGGTCTGGGTGTTGTGGTACCATGTTTCTGAATCACTATTATAAATGCCTTAGCTTCTTGGGTTCAGAACAATATATGTGATGTCTAATACTTGTTTATTGATTTAAGGTCGTATGATGAACTTGGAATTTCGTGTAATGGAAAGAAAGCAGGAAATTTTCATCCAGATATAAATAATTTGTTAGTGCCCCTTATAATTTTATAATTTCTAGCTAACCCGGCCACGCATTGCTGGTACAACCCGGCCACGTGTTGCTGGTATGGTAACAAACATACAAAATATTGTAATAATATAATGTATGTATAAAAATATTTTTTTATAACAATTCACTTGTTGGATGGTGTAGATAAGTTCTTAGTGTGTAAGTTCATTGAAAAAGTCATTGGTAGCCTTAAATAATGTTACAGTAAACAGGATCTTATAACTTAATCACAATTTTTAATCATATTTGTAGCACCATTTATTTTGGATGTGTATGACTCATGTGTCTGTGATAGATTTATTTATATCATTTCATTACAATCGGTTTAGTGAAATTCTTAGCGGCAATGACTAAAGTTTTGGGATGGGAAGTATGTTGAACATTTTTATAACATTATCTTGGTATAATTTTAATAATTTCTTCGACAAATAACTAAAAGCACATATAATTTGAAGAGACTCAAATCGGTAACGAATTAATGAAGATTCTTTTATTGTTGTAATATGGTTGCTTTTCTCATACAGTATATACAATGTGTCCCGTTACCAGTGTCGTAGCCTTTTATGGTGTGAAATATGGCATTTTTATCGACAAATTGCCCCTCAAATTTGGTTTTTCTCAAAAATCCAATAATTACAAAATACACAAAAAGGAATCTATTTGTTTTTCTTTATTTTTTTCAATTTTTTTATTCCATGACAATTGAAACATGATGGCTGTGTAACTGTTGTCTACATGTTTAGCTATCAAATGACACCTTTTTAATGTTGATAGGACATTTACATGAGTAGAGGTGGTGACATTAGTATGAGAGCCCAGGTCTTGGTTACCAAGAAAACAAAATGGCGCCCATTTTATAACGGTAAGAGAAAAACAAAATTTGACGGGCAATTTGTCGATAAAAATTCCATATTTCACTCCATTAAAGGCTCCGACACTGGTGACGAGACACATTGTATATTTGCGACCACTCTGAACGCTTAGTTGATTATGATGCTGACTATACACCAATAGAAAACAGAAACATTATAGTACTATCGTTCGTTTTTATCAATAATATAATAATCTATGAGAAGTCAACTTTAGTAAGAATAAATAGTTATCATTACTCATGAAAGTTGAGAAATATCAAATGGAAAAGATTTTGGATGTACTAAGGCACTGCGCAAACGAAGCAACTGCAATAATATCGGACTTTCATTGTAGCGAACTGGCAACTTTGTGCAAGTACCCTACCAAAAGATCTAAAAGTTGCCAGTTGCGGCCTGTTTAATTGTACAGAGCTAAATGGAAACAAATATTGTTTTAATAAATACAATCTTATAAGTATTATTTGCATCACAATTTGTATCACAATACCTGAATGATCACAAATATACGAAGTAATGTTAATTATAAAATTATTGTTTTAAATTTATCATAATAATGAATTAATTTCTTTTTATATTTAAGCGATTAATGTTCTACATACCATGTTTACACGGTCTAAAATTGTGAATTTACGAAAAAAACTGTCAACTGTTTCATAAAACTTTCAATGTCATATTTACAGGATTTAGTTCTTTTTAATTTTAATTTGGTTGTAAATTTATTTAAACTTTCATACATTTGTAAATGTGAAATTTTAGTCATTGTACTATTTATACCGTGTTTGGTGTTAACTAAAACAATTATTTATTGTACTGAATTGGATCAGTGTATGTGAGGTCTTGATGTTATTATTAGATCCAAACTATTATTAGCACCCAAAGATTGTTATGAATTTATACAAAGTATTTATGTTGAATAAGAAATAAAAACTCATACAAAGGTGTTTGTAGTCTATTCATTCGTTGATTGGACTCAAAAGTTTGGATCTCTCTCTGATACACTGAGAATTTTTCTATATGGACAAGTTTGCATTTTGGTTTTTATTGCATTTGAATTAAGGTCTATCGAAGTGGCGTATGCGAAGTAGCTTTTTAAAGTGTCGGTTAAATGACCTCTATTAAATCACGTTTAATTTTTTTGCCATGAAATAAATAGTATTTTTTTTTATAGTCAACTACGGTAATTGATTGCCATTGACGTCAACACGAATTAGTTATAAAAAACAAGCGAGTTGCAAAATTTTCAGTGTATTTCTAAAATAAATGCTGTTAAACGGTTTTTTAGATATGTATATATTATCTTAGTGAAAAGCAGATCCAATGATTTGAAGTCATCAATCAAAGCATTCGAGGAGCCTGCGTCCACCAGAACAAATCATAGATGTATCACGACGGGCCGAAGCAGTATATTACAATCGATTGACTGATCATTGATAAAAATCGATTAATATGAGAATCGCGATTTTCTTTAGAAAAATGGGATTAATCGATTGAATATTATTGTTCAAATGATAAGTATATGAGAAGGTATTGATTGATGACGGATAATTATCGGAAAGGCTGCGTCACATCATTTGCCGTCGTGGTGCCTCCTATGCTCTGTTCTGATGACGTAGGCTCTATTACCCCATTTTGATTATTTAATTTTTTTAAATGAAAGTCATTTGTGACGTAAGAGTGAATTTACAAAAGCAGATGGAGGCATTACGAGCGGTAAGTAATATTTTTTGTGTTACTTATTGGGTAGTTTTGATTTTAAGTAATTTTATATTTTACTTATCCGGCTTAAAGGACCATTGTAGAAATTTAATTTTGATGCAACACTAAAATTAACTTGAGTAAGAGTTGTAACAAAAAGGATATATTAACATCCACGTCATAAATAGTTTTTTTTCCATTCTACGTCTTTTTCTACATATTCGTCAAGTAATGTCTATACTAAACAATCTGACATGGGATTATGGATAACATTACCTCATTATTTTATAGGTTATTTTATAATCAGTTAATACTATTCCATTAATAATCGCGTGCGATGGGGACTCGCGTGAAAAAACGAAGCAACAGCACTTCCGCATTTTTAATATTTAGTAATGTCATAAGTTTCGTTAACATGACAGTATAATTTTCATACTACTCGTGGCTTAGAACAAATTTTATCTCCTAACTAGCAGCCGGGTGAGCTTCTAAATTGCCCGTATTTTATTCCGTCCCCGTGCAGTAGCGCCAAATAAAACGGTAAATGTTATCACCAGTGTGCGGGGCGAAATACAAGACGCGCGCGGGCCTCACTTACCACTTCACGCACACACACAAGGAGCCATCGGGGGGCGCTGCGCCCCCCGCGGCCGGCAGCGATGGGGACTCTCGCGACAGTCGGGGGGGCGCCCATACTCCCCCTGGGCCGCAACCCGCCTCTTCAGGCCCCGCCGCCCCCGCCACAGAGTATCAGGATAGCTACGTCACCTTTCTCAATAATCCAGCCGTAGGAGCCGGTGAGTAAATAGTTCGCTGTAGTCGCTTCATAAAGCAGAGTTAGCATGGCAATTTTTTTAGCATATAATCAATGAATATCAGTATTAGCTTCAATATCGGCAGATTATCAACATTATTACCAAATTCACGATCGACGTATTAAGTAATGTTGCTCCAATATTTTTTTATGGCATTGATTATTCTTTTTATTAAATAAATATTTATCACATGAAAGTTATTACCGTAATTACAATTTTACAGCAACTTTTTACTTTTACTTTGCATGCTAAAACTGGTTTTAATTAATTTAAAATCAATTTTCACATGCGCTATAACCACAAAAATCTGCACTAGCAACAACTTTAGGGCTTCAGCTCAAAATATATATATTTTCATGCTTCAAGCAATAAGAATAGTTCCTTTATCTGTATTAACTTTCAATCAAAATAATTATGGTTGCTATGATCGCTAATATTCATTTGATTGACTCTGTTTTGTGACTGGGCTATAGTGTTCACATTTTTAGTCAACTGGGTGATGTTAAACACTATGTTGGTCATTTCATTATACAGCTGGGAATACGGTTTATCTATTAATTGTTAGTAAAATACATCATGTTAGCCGTATTTGTTAATTGTACAGCTTACTTCACACTATGAATGTTCTGAATATATCCGCTGATTCGGTATGTCTAATATTACCTATTTTACCGATTATTTATTTCATTAGAATGACTGAATTATAGCTTTTAGTCAGTGCTAATACATAATACGAAATGCAAACGTATGTAATGTATCTTTACACATCGCTTCCATTGTCAGATTGTTCATGAAATTTGGTCCGATTTGTAAGTTGGAAGTAAACTAACCCATTTAAGCTAAAAATGTTAAGACTTAACCAGTCTTTAATGTAATTTATAAACGTGCTTGGCTTTGTTTTATATTTGTACAGTTTACAACATACTATGCTATACATAAGTATGTATAAATAATAAAATAATATAAAAAAGGTAGTTTCATTTAAGTAAATGAAACAACTTTTATTCAAGTGGTATAAACCAGTTTAATATGTCAAAGTGTGAAGTTTAATGTGTTGTTGACTGTACTTACTTTCATTTATTGATTTACTCATTCTACATACATATTTTATATGAGATTCACTTACACACTGATAGCAATTTAGAAATAATATTTATGAAGAAATAATTTTAGAGTTTGTTATTAATAGTAATCTTAATGTCTTTTTCCAAATGGATATAGTAAATTTTTAAGTAGGATGCGAATAGTTTCCTTATAAATCATACGACAATATTTATTTTTCATTATCATTTTAAGTTGTGCATGTAAATGGCCTAGCCTGGACATCTTCATCTTTTGATTTTAAATCGTTAATTATTATGGTATTTGTTTTGGCTATTGCTAACCATTTTTGTTGTGCTTTTATGTTAAGCTATTATATTTTAAATAAAACAAGGGTCACTTGAAATAAATTTTAATTAATATTGGGTGTTATCTCTATATGAAACAAAAGGTTTTAATATTTTTAATAACTTACATGGATATCTATAAATTGTTGACATTGATAAAAAGAGTGGCTCTTGTTTGTATTAAGTGTTATGTTAATAACATTACCGTGGCTATCTTTATTTGACTGTAAATTTAATACTTATTGAAATAAGTACAGTTCATAATTACTTCGATCATTTTGAAACAAAAAGGTATGCTTGTACTCGAATGTCAAATGCTTTAAGTTCTACGAGCACAGTACAGTATGGAGCTATAGGATGTATATGTCACCGTGATTTTTATACACCGTTACATTATAATCTATCTCGCGAGATTGTATACTATCGAAAGATTGTGAACCGTAACATACTGGTTACACTTTAACGCATTATTTTTCGATAGATTATAAAATATCTAACCTAACCTAACCTAACTTTATGGTTAGGTTATGTTTATCATATATCGCATATTTTATCTACCGAAAAATTGCGTTAAATTATAAACAGTATGTTATGGTTCACAATATTTCGACAGTTTAAAATCTTGCGAGATAGTTTATAAACTAACGGTATTACAGATTTACGGTGTCATATACACCGTAGGACACGGAATCGACCGAAAGCAGAGAAAGTATAGAAATAAATAATTGATGTAATGTGTAATGGTTCTACGTATATACATTTTATTGGTCGTAGCTGTACTACGTAAGGGGGTCGACCATGAATTCTATTTTATTTATATTTCAAATCTTGAGGTTGCGGTTATGATTCTATCTCTGACTGCGATTGGCGGTACATTATTCATATACAGTGGTGGAAAAATAATAAGAAACGCTTCCAACAGATATAAACATTATACAAGATACTTATAACGACTTATAATTTATGAAATAAAAATCCGTAAACAATTGCAGTTCAAACACTCAGTTTTGCACAAACAACTGAACGACTTTTAAGGTAAACAACAAAAATACAATGAAACAATAAAAGCATATCGCACATCCTCTAAAAAAGTGCCATATCACAAAAAAACAAGTTTTGGGAAAAACGCGACTTTTTTTTTTACTTTTTGTGTTATTACTAATTTATTTTAACTTTTTAAAACAAAACTGGAGAATAATTTATTAAGCTTGTTTACAAAATGAAAATATGTATTTATTAAAGAAAAAAGAAAATGTGTCCCATAATGTGACTCTTTTTCACATTACTTACAACACAATTTAAAATAAAAAATACTACTTTTTAAACAATAAAGCGAGGTAAATTATTTCAAAAACTTTAAATAATCAACAAAATCTGAGTATTTTTTTCAATTTTTACCGAACATTGCACTTTACATTTATAAATTTCACATGGTGGTCCGGTGGTCATGGCCCGCGCGGGAACAGTTTTCTTTTTTTAGATCTCAAAACATAAGAGTGACCGGTACAACGTAATTTCTTTGCTTTGACACTTAGCTACTCATCAACTCTCGCTAGACGTTTTCTACCTTTGTCATATTACTGTTGTTCTCCATTTCAGTTAAATTTCGTGCGGCTTCTTCATTTGTGTTTTCCTGTGAAGATTGTGAAGGTGGTCGAATATTTTGTTATTTTCTTGTGCAAATTGTGATGGTAGTTCAATATTTTGGTCACTTACTTCATCTTTAGTCTCCTGTGCAGATTGTTGGATGGGTAGTAGGTCAATGTTTTGGTCATCTTTATCTTCATTCATCTCGTCATATTGTGGGCTCAATAGTCTTATGTTTTAGTCGCCTAACGCTTCTGGGTCATTTATACGTGTTGATTAGGTTACATGCTGTACCGGAGAAGATCTCGAAGAGCTACTAGAAGAACTAGATGATCTTCTCGAAGAACTGCAATAGTTGGGGTCCTTTACCGAATCGTCATCATCTTCAGAAAATGATTCCATATCGTTTGGGGCAGTAGCTGTCAATATATTATTTTCTTGGAGATTGTAACTACAATGAGCACAATAAATGAAGACATTGAGCCGACCCAATGTCTTCATTTATTGTTCTGGTTCTTTCCAAAACATCAATGCCTGGTTTTATGACTAGGTCTTACATTTGGCATGTAAATATTTTTTAGTTTACGTTTCTAAAAAACAGTGGTAAAATGTATTTACGACTGTTTTCACTCGTGAATATACAATAATGATAAAAAGACTTACCCAAAATACAGTTAAAACACAGCTTATGACTATTCTCACGAGCACTAGCACACGTTCACCTGTCATAAGCAGTAATGCGTCACTGTTGTGGAGCGGGGGGCGCGGGATAACGCTCCGTAAAAAACCGTCATTAGCGTCATCTTTTAACAACTATTTATACTAATGTTATGGCTGTTTTATTGATCGATAGGGAAGAAAAAATCGCATCAAACTGTATTTTTATCTCAAAACTTTTTTTGTGTTATGACAGTTTTTCAGAGGATGTGCGATGTGTAACTAGTTTTCTATAATTTACGTGGTACTGTTCACAGACTATTTAAATCTTCACCAAAGACAGCTCTGCAACTTAATACAGATAAAGCAACTGCATTGATTCAAGTAATTCCAGACATTTCTTGAGTAGGATTGAGTTCCATGCTTCGGCAAAAGCTTCGTAATCTTCGTATTTGACTGGAGTTGTTTGTTTTAGAATTTATTTTTAACGACTTATCATAGATCTTTTATAGGTTTTAAATACGAACTATTCGTCCAAGACGAACGAAATAATGTTGCGGTTGCTGTTTCTAATAAACAGTTTGACACTGGTTAGGGTTGTGTTTGGGTGCATTGTCATGCTAAGGTCCACCTTATATTTATCTGGTAGTCAGAGTTGGGAATTATTGGTTCATCTAAAATGTGTTTGTATTAAAATTGATCCATTGTGTACTTTTACTCTTTCTAATAGGGTATTTTACGTGGACTGGACTGCAAAAATTATGTCAGATTTCGGATTTTGTCAATTTTTTTTGTAATAAATGTACCTACTTATATATGAACTGAGTAGGCGTACAATTTTTTTATATTTTTATATAACCCAATTATTATTTTATAAGAGTTTAAATCATAAACGAAATTAAAAGAACGAATTTTTCGAAAGCTATAGGTGCAATTTTTTAAAATGACAAAAAATAAAGTATATAATGAACTGTGGAAAATTAAATGTTTTTTGGCAGATACTACAAATTCAAAAATTGTTTTTTTTCTTTATAGAAAACCGGAAGTAAACATTTCAACAACAATATTTAAAATCTGACATCATTTTAGCTGTCCGCTTCACGTGAAATGCCCCGAATGTGTCGTTCTCCATAACTCAAAACATCTCCATATTTTAATATTTCCAAAACAATGCTTAACTATGCTTTCGACTGCGTATTAAAAGCATAATCAAAAGTTGATAACAATAGCTACACTCGGTGTTGATTGGTTAGAAGTGATACCTTTCGAGAAATCTCAATCTTTCGCGTATTAGTTTTGTCGAGAGGTTTCTGGGGTCGTCAAGCGAAAAAAAAATTATTTCCATTCGGTTTGAGTTGGAGCCGGTTTGAGTTGGAGCATCTAGCTAGGCAAGAGCCTAGCTACGCCTAAAATGGAATATCTTCTCATGAGCATTAAAGTTTCTCTACAGAATATTTGAAATGATCACATATCTCCTATTTGTCCATTTCTGATCGGAATGAAAATTAATAATTATTTGTCTAATTGACGCGTCACAATTGTCCATTTCTAATAATGCTTATTATGCCGAAATTACAAATTCATGTCCCATTGACGCTAAAAGTGCAGAAAAAGAGATGATTTTTTATTTATTTTAAAATCTTAACGATCAATGGACTCTTTCTAAACTGTTCCTAATTAAGTATCAAAAGGGCCAGTAACAAAAAATAGACTTATAACCTACATAAGGTTTAACTCTTTTAATGTTTATGAATATATGTATATTTTCAGTATTGTAATTGAGTGGCTATATTCTGTCATGATTATTTAACTAGTTATTAATTATACAATTGCCAGATGATTTTATAATTCATACGGAGTATGTCTAATTATATGTCCACCACTGTATTTCTAAATCGTTCGTCTCTCATTGAGCGTCTATTTTCTTACTCATTTTTATTCGACATCGAAATTATCCATTCCATTCAATCCGTTGGCGAATATCGTCAATTGTGTGGCATAGTCAAGGATGTAGTTAAATTTTCAGAATATAGCTGTGCTGATGCATTGGCGTACATCAAACAAGTTTTCAATTTTTAAAATCTCTTTTTCTTTTGGAAGTTACTAGTTTCCATATAAGCGTGATCATTACTAATTATATGTATGAGAGACGAGCTACGTGTTAATGGGACTAAAGTCGCATGTAACGCATACTCTCAAAATAAGTGTTTTAAACCAGAAAGTTATATTGCGAATTGTTCCCATGCAGCAGTGAATGTACCTGCGCCGGCGCAGCGTCGTGCATCTCCGCCTCCTCGGCCTGCGTCCGCGGACACGTCATCGTCGGACTCTGCGCATGCGCCGTTGGTGCCCCCCGCACCCCCCGCACCTCCCACGCCCGGACAGAGCACTGCCCCTGTACTCATGAAGGAGCCCGACACTAAGGTAAGGCTATAGATGAAATGAAAATAATTTTATGTAAATGCACTTAAAATAGGTGGTTTTGAATCGTCCAAAATTTTACCTCAATTCATCAATTCAGGACGTCTTTTGACTACAAAGTTATACCTATCTAAGATATCATTAGTCGAGCAGTTGGTAAATCTGCTAGTGTCCGGACTTTCCCACTAAGAACAAAATGTGATTGATTATTCGATAATGACTGTTTTATAGATAGTATTTCTGAACGTTTTGTAGTTTTGATGCTAGTCCTTAATAGTATTACTATATTGATATTGATGTATCCAATACCGCATTACTGCCAGGCTGTAAACAATAGTCCATCGCGCGATGCGCTTTAATATAAAAATTTGTTATTGTCTGTTTGTTATTGTAAATGTTTGGGTCTACATATAAAGCTGCATAAAGGTGTTAAGTAATAACATTCGATCAATATTAGAGGAAAGTAAAAAAAAAAACAAAAATTAAGACAATATTTCACAAAAGAAAAACCTTTTTTTTAATTGTAGAGTTTAATGCCGCTTGTTAACGGCATTTTTATTGCAGATATAAAACAATTCTACTATAGATCATCAGATTGAAATGCATGTTCAAGCCTCTTGCATTCACATAAGCATCCCCTTATGCGCAGTCCCTGTGGTAGATTATATTTTGTTCTCCTAATAATCAGATATACACATATAAAAATAAAAATATTTCTTACATTCACACCAATTAGTCTAGCCCAAAGTAAGCACTATAAGGCTCGTGTTATGGATACTAGGGTAACGGGTAGACATACATATATCATACATAAATATGTAATATTCATAGAAATATATATAAATACCCATGACTCGGGTACAACTGCTCGTATTCATCACACAAACATCTGCCCCTTCAGGGATTCGAACCCAGAACCGTCGGTGCGAAAGGCAGGATCGGTACCGTTGCACCAAACGGTCGCAAATAACATATATCACAAACACATAGAGTGGTAACACAAATACCCAGCTATCTAAAAAAGGTTTATCAAGTTGTTTCTTCAAATTAATGCTTAAATAATTTAGGTGGCCATTTGTTTTAATTATGTCCAGCGAATTGGACCAACCTCTTTTACTACGGGTATATTAGCTGTAAACATTTATCTTCTTTATAATGTTTCCTTTAACTGTAATTTTTTTTCACAACTTAGTTATTAACTCCATTTTTTGTTGAACACTTATATGTATTTTTTTTAGGCATCGCCGTCTCCATACTGCGATTTCTGCCTAGGCGATGATCGCGAAAATAAGAAGACGGGCACCCCAGAAGAGCTGGTCAGTTGCTCCGACTGCGGACGGTCAGGTAAGCGCCGTGGACGGCCTCGCAATGGACACACTCCCTGTTACCACCTCAAGAATAGAGTTTGCGAACGCCATAGACATCTCAAAGACAACGTCAAACTCAACGGCGTTCTAGAAATACTGACCTCTATGTCGTTCCCTGCTGATGACTTCGATACCTTCGCCACCCAAACAAAACTCCTTCGAGATGAGTACGTAGAGTACCCCGTCTCCCCCCCATCCTCCCGACAAAGTCCTGTCATATAAAACGGAAAAGTATTTAATGCCTTTGTCACAAAGAGGTCATCACAACATTGGTTTCCTTACCAAAGAGGTATGTTTTTTTTAACAGATGACTTAAATGCTCCTTTTCGTTATGCATTCCAATTTTGACATATTTGTCGAGGTTTATCTCGTACGTACGCAATGCTATTTCACTTTAAATGGAGACTTACGAGGAAATTTTTGTTATTAATTTCTTTTGTATTTTTAGAAAGAACATTGTGATTTTAGCGTTGCCATGGCTAATTTCTACAATGGTGACGGTGGATGCCAAATATTTACTAGTTATCCTTTATTAAGAATATTCCCTTAGACAGATTTCGCTGTTATAACATATCACGAGTACATAACTTCTGTGGATTATAATAAGCTCTCATTTCTACGGTAATAATATCGTGCCTTATTTTCCCAAGTGCAGATTGGGCGTAAAATATCATACACAAATATATTCAAATTTCATAAATAAAATCATTTGTTATAATATTTTTGATAAATTACTTATTTACTATATTTTAAAATCTTGTTCAAAATTATTTGTTAATTTAAGATCGGTATTTAGGACTGAATTTAACGAAGTATTTTAATAATGTTACTTTTTCTTAAAACTTTATGAGAGCAATGGAATTACGTATTTAATTTAAGAAATAAACAACAACGTAGATGTTTTTATAACAAGTAAGCCTTTTCCATTTTCCTATCCTAGATTAATTGCCACTAAACCAAAAAACTACCATTTTCCCTAGCTTATCTAGTCACGCAGTCAAATAAAGTCATTTAGTGATAAAGTTTGAGAAGTTAAAATCATAATTTATGATAATAATTTTAACTGTTTGGATCAAATTGTTATTTTTCGGGAGCATACACATTCCTCTTTACATGGTTATATTATGGTTGATTGGAATTATATTCAATATTTCAATAGTATTTCTTAAAATCTAAAAAGTTTGAAAGGTCTACGAGGTTGAGAATGCATGCAATTTGAATGAACGTGGAAATGAAAACAAAATTATGACATTTATCGTGTCTCTTAGTGTTTTGAATAATAACTAACACCAGTTAAGTTCGTTTTCTATTAATAAACGTATTTCAGTAAATTACTCTACAAAACACTCAAATAATATTTCTACTTTAGTTATGTGATAATAAAGTGTATAATAGCTATACACATATAATAGCTATGCAAATTCAGTCAGTGCAATACGCGCGCGTGCAGATAACTACGCATGTGATCTTTTTACTATAATCGTATTAAAATAGTTTAGTCTTTGACTTACATTTGGCGCTCACTAGATTTCTTTGCCTCCTGTGGCTAACTGCGCGAGGCATTTTTATTTCAAGATTGAATGTCGACTAGCAACGCCAAGTAACTCTAGGGCTTATAAACTACAGCTGTCGTATCGCTTACGAGCGGTCAATCTGACCGACTTTTAGGGGAAATACCATTCATAATTAAAATCCAAAAATATTTCCAAAGTTTTTAATTCGGTCTCTTAGTCTCATACAATAATAAGTAGATGGAGCTGCCTTTTAAGCACAAGTTTTACTTGTGTTAGGCAGCATCCCTCTTCCATAGCATGGTAACAATAGACTAATAGAAACTACCTTGTAAGACTTATAAATAAAATTTATAGTACTATTTTGTTTTTTATATATATTTAAACAAGAAATTAACAATATAAAACTAATTTAGAAATAAACAATATACATACTGAATTTACAGTGTACCGCCTTAATTTTTTTCTTTAATCAACATCCTCGCATGTTGTGATTTCCTTGATACGCGTAAAACGCTCCTGAAAGTTTAGTTAACGATTTCTTTTTTGATATTTGATACTCCGGCCGGAATAAATATTTTTTTTCTGCCTGTTTGTTAGTAACTAGTTGACACAACACTCCTATAGACTGTTACTGAGTAGTGTTCGTCTGCGTTCTGATTGATGAAAATGATGTGAAAGTCAATTCAATGAATATATAAATTTCCTCATTGCGTTATAATATCTGGCGTTTCCTTGTTGTTCTGTTCCTTTAGCTCGCGAATGGTGTATGAAACAGCGAGTGAGAAGTAGTGATCGTATTGATTTTATAAAAACTGTGTATGCTCCAATTCAGTCTTCGTTTAAGTTAAAATATGTGAAGCAGTATAAATCGTAGAGCTTATTACGTGCCTTTAGATGCTAAAACATTTACAATATGTAGCGATGTTTTATCTTACAATGGCGTTTGAGTTGTAATTGTAGTTGTGCATGAATGAGATACGCGCGTGAAACCTATAGACATTTGCGCCCGTGTGCGTTTATATTGAGAAAACTCACACAAAAGAACTGTACACACATGAGAGAACTGTATGTTTTGTGCCTATACATTCACTTAGATATTATAACCTTTATCCTCATACATTTTAGAATCCAAAGATTTTAAACGAAAATTCTAAATTTTAAGTTCGAAAAGACTAACTCGATGTTATATTAATATTATGTTATCTTCGTCATTCCTCTAGTATATACGTTTTGTTTAATTATTTAGATGTTTAAAATAAAATTTGTTATTGTATAATAACATTTATAAATAAATATTCTGACAAATATATTTGACTTAAAATAATTAGGGGAAAAAAACACATTGACAAGTTTTTTATTAGAAATTTAAATGTCTTATATTAAATTGATAGATTATTATGATATATATATTTACATAATGTTTAGTATTAGTTGCATTGTTTTAGTCGTAACTGCAATAGATATTTCGTGTATTTTAACTCTTAAATCCATTTTAAAGAATAAACTATTAATAATGCGTAGTAACGACAGCTGTAAAAAGAAATGACTTACAATTATCATTAGTGTTATTGGCTCATTTCAAATTTAATTTTATATATAAGTTAATAAAATACTAATTAACTGTTCTATGCTTCCACAAAGTTTTTTATTAATACTGTCACTGGTTCGTATATGTAATTATAATTTTAGCCAACGGTATGACCAATCAAATCATATTTAATGAAATTCAAACTTCGAATGATTTTTTGTCTTTTTGTTTGTTTAGTCGACAAATGACTACCAAGCTTAGAAAGTCTTAATCGACAATTAATATCTAAAAATTGATAAGTAATGCCTTTCTAAATTCAGCCCTGATAAACAACATTCAAAGAAATAGTCAATAGTAGAATTAGGGATTTCAAGAACTCTTAGACCAGACAGAAAATAGGCATTTGTCGACTACAAGACTTTTTTAAATCTGGGATGTCTTCTTCGCGCATAAGTTAATTTAACAGCTGTCAGGTTACAATATTGTTATAAGAACAAAAAAGAATCACTTTTTTGTGTTCATCACCAATCTGGTGCCTTAATTTGCAATAATTGTGTTTTATAATTTTTTATATATTGTTCGTTAAATATTATAGAGTATAGTTAAAACGCAGCTTCATCAGCTATATATAATAAATGTCATATTTGACAAGGCAATACTACAAAATGTGCAATCGCAAGGACTTTATTATCGGGCATGTGCGTGTAATTATGAGATCTTGAGACTGCGCGTACATAGTTATTTTTAAAGTTAATTAGATTGGGGTATCATAATTTTTATATTTGATCTACCTATCATGGTATATTTTAGGCAAATGGTTAAATAATTAGCCTTATGTTAGATATTCCATGCGTTCTTAAAGTGGCGACTGTATTGAATTTGCACCGTGTTAGCAATGCGCTAAGGTCTCTTTTGTCATGGAACGCGGTTTAATACGATATTACTGTATTATACGCTCATGTCCGTAGTGCGTACGCACTTTATTTTTACATTTTAATTTGCACTATTCTACATAGTACGTTATTTAAAGAAATATTTATATTACATAATTTTTATTTACTTTGATCGAGCTGCGTAGTCGATATGTATATGTTACTAATTTTAAAGTGTTTTATTTCATAGTTACCGAGTCTCTCGAATATTGTATTTAATGATAAAATAAATGAGTCGTCGTATTCCAAAGTGTCAAAAAATGATTGTACGGAAGTGCATATTGCATACGCCCAAAGATTGTTGATTTATCTGTTTTACTGTCGGATTATATTTGGTTAAAGATGGCGTTGTAGGCACACTTTAACAGAAAATTTTATAACGAGTAGCTTTTGAAGTATGCCTACTGCGGTAAAGTTCCACCGGCTGAAATGTGTTATACACATATGATTTAGCTTAGTATGTTGATAGCATAACCGATAACTCCTTTGCCTCCATGTAAAAAAGGAAGGTTTAACTTCTACGAAGGCATAGTTAACTTACAATTCAGCCTGTGGATATATTTATTATATCTTGTTCATGTTTAATTCTGTTTTTATTTTGTGTACCGTGAACACTTTTTGTAATATTAAAATATTGTATAACCAAATTCTATTGGTTTCATTGTTTGTGCTGAAGAATAGTGAATGTTGTGCACTTCCATGCGACATTTCCTGACGCTTTTAAATGTAATCAAACTACTTTAAATGGTGAAACAGTGTCGTTTAAGAGTGTAGTTTTATTTATTTTTCACTATTGTTCGGCACATATTTTACCTTGCCTCTTGTTGAAAGCAATATAGTGACGCTGAAATCTGAATGATAAGGTAAGAAAATGTCATGTGCCTAACAATATGTGAACTAAAAGTTTCTCGTCCACAATAGGTTAATAGAAAAACAAGACTTTCAATTTAACATGAAAGCTGGGAGTGTTAAATGATGTATCTGAGACAATATATCCTGTTTTTTCTTATTTGCAAAGGGTCACCTTAGTCTGCGTTTCAAATTACGCATTTTCAACTCTATCGTAGACGAGATACTTTTGTATTTAGCAGCTTGTTAGATTGTTTGCGAACAGAAACTGTTTCCTATGTACTATTTATAATCTTATTTTGTTTTGTGGTGTTTTATAGAATACCAGGTTTAAATAATTATTACCAATGGGTACCTTTTCGAGTATTTTTTCCTTTCTTGAATATAGGAAGTTTCTGTTCACAATTAATCTAATCAAAAATTGCTTTTCACCTTGAAAATAAGTAACTTCGATTTTCTTTGGTAATGCAAATAGAGAAAATAAGAAATTATTGTAGAGTTACATATCGGAGTTGCTTATTAAAATACATTTGCTTTAATTTTACAAATTAAATTATTATGAATAACAACTTTTTTTACGTCCGCTCAGGTCATCCCACGTGCCTGCAGTTCACTGCCAATATGATAGTGTCAGTGCGCAAATATCGCTGGCAGTGCATCGAGTGCAAGTGCTGTTCCGTCTGCGGAACCAGTGACAATGACGTGAGTGGTGTTTATAAGAAAAAAAAAACTATTTTTTTTATACTAACAATGCAATCAACACTTTTTTATTATTTCCGTTAACCTCGTGGTAAGCTTATTGTTTAGGTTACGAGTATTCACGTGTGTAGTACATCGACGAGGTTGGAACTTCGTATACTTGTCTCAAAGCTTATCTTCAACTGATAGTTTACATTATTCATTGCCATACGAGGGTGAATCAAAAAGTTCTTAGAATCAGTACAAAAAAAAATAAAAAATTCAAGTAAAAATATTTTATTTTGCTAAGCAATCTCCTTCTAACTCGTCTTCTAACTTCATTTAGAATACCGCTTTTCTAGTTTTCTTATTCCATAAAAAAAATCTTTTTCCTGACTCTCAAAAAAGTCATTTACGGCAGCCATGACCGCGTCATCATCGACAAATTTGGTACCACGGACATGTTTCTTTAATTTTGTAAATAAGTGGAAATCACTAGGGGCTAAGTCCGGTGAATATGGCGGGTGGTCAAGCATTTCAAAGCCAGCACTGCGCCCCTTTTTGTTTTCTTCGGTTAACATTCGTGGTACCCATCTTGCTGACACTTTTTTGAAACCGAGTGTAATGGTTAAAATAGATTGAACGCTACCAAATGAATTTTTTAGAATTTCAGCTAGATATTTTATGGTTATTCGTCTCTCGTATATCTTCCAGAACTTTTTTCAGGCAGTGGTACTTAATCATCGCACGTTGCTCGTTTTTATCCATATTTTATTGTTTTTAACTATTGTTAGCACAAAACCGTCTCTATCTTGCGAACGCAGTGACTAAATTAAGTGAAACTTGGTATGAATACTGTCAGATTGACATTTTTTCAGTAATAAACTACCTCCAAAAAGATTAAATACATATGCGTTTCTAAGGACTTTTTGATCCACCCTCGTAGTATCGAGTAAGTGTAGCGACACCAATTTGTTTTGTAATACCAGGACCAGTTGTTGTTCTGCGACGACTGCGACCGCGGCTACCACATGTATTGCCTGGCGCCACCGCTCGACACGCCCCCCGAGGGCTCCTGGGCATGCGCCCTTTGCCTCCAGGAGTTCCACCGCAAGTGAACAGGTGATTTACTCATTCAGACATACTGCTAATAACATGTTGACGAACCATTATATATATATCGCGATAACTTTTACTAATACACACAAAAAAAAAGGAAAAATATTATTATTTCTTTTGAGATACTTAATACCAATGGTAATCTATTCATTTAATTTTTTGCATTCACAATATTCACTTAATAGGTTGTTTTTTACAAGCGTATTTTAGATCTTAACAATGGTAGTTCTTAACCCCTTAAAATGCGCGCGACAACGATACCTAAAATCCGCGAGCATTATATAATGCTCTATAGCGCGCAGTCTGATTTAATTCTTATTACAGCTTTGGTAATGGTTCTTTTTGATTGAATGGTATTTTTACCCGATAGAGAAAGAATGCATTTAACATAAAGCTGGGTTTCAGAGGGTTAAATACACCTTACCGATGTGGGCGAATGGCTCACCAACCGGTTTTCACTGTAAAGCCACTGCGAGGTTCGTGGTTCAATGTAGCAACGAATTTTCCTTTATTGGCTTGGGTCTGGGTGTTATGGTGCATCGTTTCTGAATTGCATAGGACAAGTGCTTTAGCTACCTCTTCAAAACAATGTGTGTTGTCTGATATTTATTATTATTTTTGATGATATAGTGTAAAACTGATCATTACTGTGTGTCTCACACTAGATTCTGCAACGGTGTTGCTAAGCTTAGTCGATGCAAATGTGTGTTTATAAAGTTTCACAAACGTGTTTGTAGCAAGTACCCTCACACAAAACTCGCGCGTGACTAAATTGCTAAAGGGAGAGGTCACAGCTATGAAGTAAAAGTAATACTACATTACGTTTCTTTGAATTTATCGCTTCGTGGCTGTCTACGATTGATTGTGGTTGTAACACGATAACATCGATACTGTATAGCGTATTGCATTTGCCGTTGCCGTTGGCGTTGGGCGTAGGCCCGCACTTTTCATCCAGTCCTGCCCGCGAAATATGATCTTTAATATTAAGAGAATAAGGTTGAATTTTTCTGCGTGTATTTTATGTGACCTGACTCAAATTCTTACATTCACATTAATAAGCGTAGCCCAAAGTAAGCACCTAATCGCTTGTGTTATGGTACTAGGGTGTTGGCGTTCATATATATGTAAAATTCATAGAAAAATATATAATTATCCATGGGAACATCTGCTCCTATCGGGTGTCGAATCCAGGATTGTCGGTGCGGAAGGCAGGATCATGGCACAGTCACCAACTAGATCTAACAAAAAGTTCGTCTGTGTGTATTCTTACTTTAGTTAGTCCATAAACTTTATTTTTTTTTATATGTTGCAGATAGTGAACAAACGCACGGCAAGATGGGATGTGACGGTTACGTCTATTTGCGTACCGCGAGTACAGTCGGTGTTTCTTGTCATTCGAGTAAGATAAGTGTACACTGAGTTCATGTAATTTGTTGCCATAGATTAGATTTCTGAGGCTAAGTACGGACTGACTTACGACTCTATGTACATTAATTAGGCTTACACTTCTCTACGGTTGTCAGTGCTCATTTATTAAATAGGGACGTGGATTAGATGTGATATGCTGTCGGTCCCAAATCTTAATAATTGTATATGAAAATTTAGTTTTATTAAGTATTATTTAAGTTTTTAACCACCTTTTGGGATACAAACGCAAGAAAGTTTTAAGAAGTTAATCATACCTGCAGTATAGTGTTCCGATTTTTCAGTTGTAATAATATACTTTATTAGTTTGTAATAAGATCTTTTATACACTATCGAAGGAAACCTTGAGGGGCCATTTTCACCAACTCCTGTTAAAATTTCAGATAGATCTGCAATTTAACACCAGCAATAGGCTAGATGACAAAAAAATATTTTTGCTTTAAAAGAAGCTTATTTCTATAATAAACAGACAGAAAAAATCGGTTTTCAAATAACTTAAAAAACAAGCAAGATATAAGGTATTGAATATTTTGCTCCATCTCTCTAGCAAAACGGAAATTTACATAGAGTTAATATGGCCGTACTAAACAGTGACGTCACTGTTGATGTCGGATCTCTGTCTAATCGTTTCCAAATGAACAACTTAAAATGCTTGTATTTTATGTATTTCTAAGCCGACTTTTATTCTGATTTCACAGGATTGTATCTTTTTCTACGGTATTTTAATATATTATGACGCGACTTGAAAATTAAAATTCAGACATCACCCCAATTCTGTCAACTTTATCTGCCAGTTATTATAAATTCAATACTTGTGAAAACGAAATTTGTAGTTAATCTGGCAGATTAATTCTAATAAGCTAACAGGAACTTAATCGTCGAGTGATGGAACTGGCCCTAAGAGTTATAACACTTATAGTGAGTTGAAGCTTTAAGCAAGTGTCATTTTATCTGATGAATTTTCGTTTTATTGCAATAAGAGATTAGGTTTCTTGTTAATTCAATTACTTAGTTCTATTACAAAAAGCCAGTCTGTACTAGCTCTCGGTTTCTGTGTAAACCTGTTGATACTGCTACTTTGTTATGAATAAACTAAATTTTATATCTGACATTGGATTTGTTCATATAAACTCAATGAACATGAAAAAAGTGAAAATTATGCACATGCATTTACTAGGGGTAAAATTGTAACAATTTTGATAATTACTCTCACATTCAGCAGTATATGTAATATGATGAAGTGTATAGTGTTTTCTCGCGTGCAGGTGGAAGCTTGAAGAGTCACTTCATAGTTTTTTGTCTTTTTGTTAAAATTGTGTTTGTTCGGATATGAAAGTTTTTATGGAAGATTTTAAACCATTCACTGTCTCTTGGCAAGTGAAACGAAACCGCAGGGATGCCCTATCGAATTGTTTTAAAAATCCACCTAGTTTATCAGTAAATCCCCACACCTTAAGAAATACTTAAGGAAAGGGGGTTATTAAATTTTTCATTAATATACATTTGTCATTTAAAAATCCGCTTTCGATATCATGATTTAAAAAAAAAAGAACCGATTTATTTCCGAATTTGATGATGTGTGCTACTGAACAAACCAGTACAGAAATTGAATATAACAAAAATAAGCTGTTGGCATAACACTTAGTTGCGCATGAGAAAATTACTACAATTGACTGTAAAACTTAAATACATTACTTTTATGACTACGAAGAAGTTATTTAAAAAAAATATCTATTATTGAAAAATATAATTTTAATGATTGGAATTTACTGTTTTCTCCCTGTTTTGCATATCAATTTGAGATACTATGTACTTAAATGTATATATTTACTGCAAAGAAGACGAAAGACGAAGACTCAGTTCGACTGGCTACGTGTGCAAATGTTCATTGAAAGTTTTCAGCAATATTTTTAATATTAAATTAATTTTTGGTTTTAACAACATAGCAGTATGAACGGGAATTATTCGTACTTCTCGATACCGCAGCCGTGTTAATAGCGTTCTTTCTACCTCTACCGGTGCTTGCTTAGAAATTTCTATGTAAGCGGTGTGGCGATTTGCTATACTTGTATAAATTTTTAATATAAGCAGTCTAAATTTCTAGTAATAAAATTATTGAAACCTTCTGAAATGTAATATATTACAATTTTTGTGTGTTATAACATCCTTTACGTCCTAAGCTTTTTCAGATAAATAGCGTATCAATTTACAGTAAGATTCAAGTATTTTCAATCGATATAGAATTATGAATTGATCATTAATGTAAGAAATCTATTAATGTGTCTTCAGGCAAGACTCGAATCTGAGTGATCGGGTAATCCGTGCCAATCTTCCGCTACTCTACGAGTTTCTTGCCAACTTTTGATAAACCATCATCTCTGTTCAAATATAAGAAGGTTAGTAAGACCTTTACCTGGAAGTTTCGCCGTCTACCAAAAACCATGTTTCCGTATTGTCTGAAATTTTTCATCGATTTTTCTTGTTTATAATAACTAGCTAACCCGGCCATTGCTGATATAACGCGTTGCTATGGTAACGTTAATTGATTATAAATATTGTATATGTTATTCATAGGCTTATGGTAACTTTGGTAACTATATATGGTAACAAATACACAAAGTCCTTCTTTTATATAGTAGAGATTAATTATTACACTATATAATCTATGATATAAGATCACAGTGGTTTGTGTGTTTGTCTGTCCGCTCTTTTTCCCGATCTTTTTCCATTGTATCAATAACGTTACCATAGCAATGCGTTAACCGCAAGTAGTTCGTGTACCGGACGCTAGATGGCGCTAACGGAAAAATATTTAATAATAGAAGAAAGAATTTTGTCCACCCATGCGAAGCCGGGACGGGCCGGTAGTGCTATTAAAAAAAATGAATATTTAGTTTAAAATCGATTGAGGATATTTGGTATGTTGACCTTGTATATTTTCACTTCGATAACTTTGAAATTTAAAAGCATTCTTTGCCTATAATCGTCACACCGTCACTCATTTTTACCTTCAGCGAACCGACAATTTTACTGAAAATATATCTTTTATAGTAACATAGTAAGATTTCGAGTTTTAACATATTTTACAAATCATCATGTGATCTTATAGAAACCAGTATTACGAATCATTTTAATAATTTCTTTATTTAAAAGCCCTGAATACTAAGTTGGATTATAAATGCTAGTTTTGTAGTAGAATGGTTTAAAAATTTACCCAGCATGATAAAATAATAATAATTTTGTCATCAAATATAGATAATTCTCTGCTTTTAACAATCCTATTAATTATTATGATTTTTTTATTTAAAAATCAATTTATATAGATATTAATATTATTATACCAGTTTTAACTTACCAATAAATATTTTTTTAATGTCTTGATGTGTCGGTTCGGTCTATGCATAGGGGCGGAAACATGTTTGTCTTATTGAGTGATATCAGAATGGACGATGAGAAAATATTTAAGATCAATCTTGAAATAGGTTTCGGAGATTATGATATACATTTGTTACTTAGTTCTTTCTATTGTAAACATATAAAACACGTTTTGCATTTCTAGCGCACATCACAACATTTAAATAAAACTGCTTTATCGGATAACTTGAGCATAGATTATATTAAACTCTGACGTTTCGACTCCTTTGCAGGAGCCGTGATAATAGGATAAATACTAGCTGACCCGGTAACGCGTTGCTATGGTAACGTTAATCTATAATCTAAGATCACAGTGGTTTGTGTGTTGTCGCAACCGCAAGTAGT
The DNA here is from genome assembly GCA_927399485.1 of Calamotropha paludella. NCBI lineage: Eukaryota > Metazoa > Arthropoda > Insecta > Lepidoptera > Crambidae > Calamotropha > Calamotropha paludella. The sequence goes on from OV656822.1 coordinate 6,741,437, forward strand.
TCGTCTACCGGACGCTAGATGGCGCTAACGGAAAGATATTTAATAATAGAAACATTTAAAGAATTTTGTCCACCCTTGCGAAGCCGGGACGGGCCGCTAGCTGATACAATGGAAAAAGAGCTGGAAAAAGAGCGGACAGCCAAACACACAAACAACAAATTTGTGTTCTTAGATTATAGATTTTAATGGAGCTGAATTTCTGTTTAATTTATACAAATCAAATATTTTTAACGTTTTCATCTCATAGTTCATAGTCCGCGTGCACTCGGCACTTCGTATTGGATTTGTCTCAAATTTAGGCAAAATCACATCCAATCACCACAGGCAAGAGTTAATTTTACTCTGGCTAGAGTGACGTCACTAAGTGCATTTCTCAAGTTACTTTATATTCACAAACCTTTTAAAATGTCATTCCATTCGTGGTATTAAATAATTAGTATTTAATTTATTTAATAAATATCGTTCCGTTGTTAGATATGGCATTCTAATTCAAATGTGTTCCCGCCTTTATTCTCTGTGCTTCTATCACTGCATTTAGTAATCCCGTGCTAGGCTATGGAATTTCAATGTATAATTATAAGTACATTAGAATTAACTACTTAGTGGTTCTACTAATAAACCAATGTGAAACATTGTTTAAAAAAAAACTCGATTAATTAAGATCATTTTTATTTTTATACTTATCCGAAAATTATATGCTTACTTGTCTTCAAGCAGCATTCCATTGACGGTTTTGTAAATTAGAAATATTTTCTCTTTCTTACATAATATGTATTGGACAGTGTACAATGATGAATTACAACCAAGTTACATTGACGAATAAGTATGAATGATGGCGCACAATTTTGCCGTTTTATAATATAATTGAGATTATTTTATCGAATTGAAGTTTTTAATTATATTAACAAATAACAGACGTATGTTTGTACATTTTATGTTTTTAAAGTAAATTGTACATTACATTTATATATTTTTTTAACATCAATTTTCGCTCTGTATTCTAACCATGAAGGCAAATTAGAATAAAAAGCGTCTTTGTGTGATATTTTCAGCGGAATCATATTAATTATAAACTTATTTTTAATGCTCTGTAATTTCTTGTAACACAGCGAAACAGCTATTTCACGAAATTCAATACTACCCATAGTATTTTTAATTAAACAAATCTTGACTCTGCAATACATGATTGCCTTAATAATGCTGATAAAATTACCTTTATTTGGCGTATTTTCTCTATGCCCACAACTTGCCATTACACCCATTACAAGATCTTTATCATGCCCTCAATATTATACTGAATAAAAAGTTTATAAATCTTCATAGAATAAAATGAACTGAAATAACTTAAATATTATATATATCTATACTAATATTATAAAGAAGTGAAGTATGTGTGTTTGTATATTTGTTAAATTGTAAGGGGTAATCTCGGGATCTACTGAACCGATTTTAAAAATTCTTTCACCAATAGAAAGGCACATTATTGCCGAGTGTCATAGGCTATATTTAATGCTAGAAAAAATGTAAAGAATTTTGTCTACCCGTGCGAAGCCGGGACGGGCCGCTAGTAATTTATAAGTGTATAAAAAATATTTTCAAATAGACCAACTGACCCGGTAACGCGTTGCTATGGTAACGTTAATTGATACAATGGAAAAAGAGCGGACAGACAAACACACAAACAACAAATTTGTGTTTTTAGAGTATATATTTGGTGGTTTCAGAGACTAGTTATCAGGTATAAACAAATTACGAAATTATCCCTGTTCGTATACTTATAATAAAGATGTCTTATTCAGTGGGTGTTTGGAAAAATAGGGCATTCAGAAATCAGATTCAAGTCTTTACATGTAGACAAAATGTTTATAAATTTACAAGTATAAGAGTTAAATTTTTTATTTTAATGACATAAACATACGGAAGGTGAATTTTTATATATTTAGTTTTATCTTGTGGCTCAAGTTGTGTTACAAGAGACTGTAACGTGTTTTAAATCTGATATAACGTAAGTAATAAGTCATACGTAACATTGTGGTAAGTGAAGCTGTGATCAGTTTATCAGGTTGTGATGGACTAGTGTCGGTTTATACTGTTTTGTGCTTTTTAGTTTTAGCTCTTACGGCCTAATACTCAAAACGTTTTTTTCCTTTAATTTAAATGTTAGTTAAACCGTTCTTAACCTCAAGGAAGCTATCAGTATTTGTCACTTTCTTGATATTGGAAAGGTGTTAACTCTGAAAAACTTTGAGTATCCGGCAGTTAGTCATTTTGTTCAGATATTTGACGTGGCAACTCGTGTTTAATGAAAAATGAAATATTTTATTTGTTTACTTTTTAAATTACCTATTATTTTATATTAAAAATAAAAAAATCAAAACTTAGTTGATTTGCATTAAGAAACAATATGAAATATTTAACTAATAATTGGAAAATCTTGAATGTAATCTCAACATGTTACATTATTAAAAAAATACATCTTTCTTTAAGTACAAAACTAAATGCTTTTTACAATGCAAATGGATTTGTCATTTTTTATTTATATGAAGCTCCCTTGCGTGAAAAAAAGTGATAGAATGAGAGTAAAAATGCCATCATCTGCTATTTTACAGTTTCCGATATTTTAGATTTTATCAAGGAACGAGTTGCGGTCAATTAAATTTGTAAGTTATTAGTGATTAGCATACGGTATCCGAATTTTGCTTTAATCATATTGAACAACTTTAAGTGTCGGTTTGTGATGATTGCATAAGTTTATGAATTGCATGATCAAATATGTAATTACAGTTTTTTTAAACTGGTCACACCGTTACGTTTCTTCAAAGATAAATGAAATGTGCTATAATCCCTATTATTAAAAATATGAAAGTGACTTTTATGTGGTTTGTTACACTCTCACGCCGTAACTACTCAGGTACAGAGAAGGATATAGTCTTGTCCAAAAAAGGCACTAATCCCAATGGAAAGGAATATTATTATTAAGCTGTAGTTTAAATCAAGCAAGCTGACTTAAGATGCTGCTGTGTATAAGAAAATAAAATTTATTGATCTTTCAAGGGAAGCCTAAGTATGTTAGGAAAAAGAGAATATTTTTCAGTCTTTTGTTACAGTAATTCCCTTAAAACCATATTTATATACTATCTTATCAACATTGTTTTTCATTTATAATAAATGTCTTATGAATTTTAATGTTTTAAATTAACTAAGACAAACATTTCTACGATATGAAATGCTTTTGCATTTCTACGTTTTATTTGAAAACTGTATATATATTATTACTAAATTCAATGAATTGGTTGGCGGTAATATAACTAGATAATTCTTTAAAGTAAAATTTGTGCAATAATATTGGTAAAATGCTTTCTTTTTTTTTTCTTTTTTATGATAATTTGACGCAACGAAACGGTGTGACCATGGCAAGTATCTTGCCTGTAATTTACAATTTACGTATTTAAAACGATACTGGCGTATTGAACACGAACAATATACTTACTGTTATATTTTCTGTACATTATACTTTGAAGAGATGATCTTATGATTTTATAAATACGCGGTATCGCCCTGTTCATCTTGATGACTTTGTTAAATATATTGTAAATTAAGATTTCCATCCTGTATTGTGTCATACTAATTGTGGTGACGTAACCAATAAAACGGGAATTGTAATGTGTTGTTTGATTTACTTGAAAAACCCTTGAAAATCCCCTTTACTGGATATAATAAAAAAAAAATTTTGGAGCGACGCGAGCGAAACTCTCATGGATCAGCTTCATAGATGAAATTTATGTGACGCCTTAACTCTGTGAGTGCTAAGACGATTTTCGTTTTTTTTGGTAATGAATCGAACCAACAGTTCAACATAAAAATAACAAAAATAAGTGATATTTAGAATATACCATTTGTTAAGTATAGAAATTTTTAATGTTTGGTGGGTGAGATTTCATAAAGTATGATTTTATTTAGGACAGCACCCGAAAAAGAACTGTCACAGTGGTTCATTGTATTCTTCGCCAATTTACATTGAAAGAAACCAATAAAAAAAAAAATTCAACAGCAATTTTACTTTAAATGAAAATTTACCTATATTTTGCTGTTTGTCTTGCACCTATAAATATTCCTTGCTGTAGTGAGGTGAAAAATTGTGTATTTCTCTCAGAAGTAAAGTTTTTAACGACCGTACAACCCGGTTACAATATCTGTGGACCTGATGACGTCACTTCAGCGCTTAGGTACGGTGCACAAAACAAGCATCATGGGGATAGTATTGTAAACAATAATAATTATGAACTATAAATAAAATATATTATACTTTTACTCTTTTATTATTATATTCTTTTTCAAGAGAACGGGGAGGGGGCTTGACATTCCAGCGAGGTCCACAGATATTGTAACCGAGTTGTACCTTTGAAACCCTCGCTACGCTTAGGATTCTATCTTTAAACCATTTGCTGCGCTCGTGGTTCAATTCTAGTCCTTTGCTTGCTCAGAGCTTCAGTAGAGGTAACTCGTGGCTAAATTTCAACTTTCCAGCCTAGCATAAAAATTAATTTTGTATTTTGTTTACCTCTCAGACGTATTACTACAAGATCACGAATAGGCTAAATTATGGTACGATCAGCGTTGCCAGATTTTTTATTTGGCTAGTCGGGATTTTGAAACTTTTTGAATGAAAACGAAAGCGGGTTTCTTTTTCGAAAGCGGGACATAGCAAAAATATGAATAAAATCAGATGTTTTTAAATATTTATCTTTTTGAGTTTTTATTATGATAGATAGCAAAAATAGCCATCTTCGTCTTCTGAATAAAAAATAATAAAAAACAAAAATCAAAACAAAAAATGTTGTGTTTTAAACAATAGGCTGAGAGTTATCCTCCGGCCGAGTTATTCCCGTAAAGCGGGACTGAGCCTGTCCGCGGGACATTTAATACTGATTTAAAAATCGGGGCGTCTGGCCAGGGATTTTATCGGTATCCGAATAGTGTTCTGAACACTGTTTTTCATTTCTGTCTGTTTTAGAAAATACAGGTTCATAAGTGGTAATATCTGTTACAGTCAATAAGATTCACATTGGCATAACTATGCGACAGCTCACTAATTGGGTACTTTGAAATGCCTATGTTGGTGTACTGTGTATACACACATAGATAGTTTGAACGTGAAACAGTTTCTAACAGATTGGTAACAGAAAACATTATATCTGTTACACTTTTATAAGTGTTCGACGCAAAACAGGTTCAAAACACCCAAATAAGTGATACAGGAATAATTCTGTAACAGATTCAATGTGTAACCCTTATGAAAGTGTATCCTTATAAAGGTGTTTTTGAATGGATGGACAGAATAAAAGTACATTATAATTATTTAATATTTATTTATTCATTTACTAATTTGTATATGATATGAAACCAAAAACGTTTGGCATTAACATCGAAACATGTCTACATTCTAAAATTGCACATTCTAAGTGACTAACATAACATTTTATATTATATACTATTTATCTATAATTTATTTATTCTATGCTACATCAACAGACCTATGAAAGGACAAATATGATAGAATGTAGGTAACAATTTTAATAAGATCACTTCTCTTTAAACACTGGATATATATTATTAATAATAATATAAAAAACAAAAATATAATATCAACTCTAATAACATTGTGTTCTGGTCGCGTTCTTTTGAGCAATTGAGCAGTTTATTATTGCGTTTCTTTTATACATATAAATTATGAGATTTTATGTGTGGTAGATACCGTTATCATTATGCTACTTAAGATAATGTCAGTTTTACATTTAATAGGGCTTGTGTAAGTAATCATCAGATCCGAAATAGCTTGAATAGGCATCCATAATCGAATACCCATTTGAAACGGTTAACATTTACAAAGAATTAAGAGTCAGCAGTAGAATAAGAAATGGTATTCAGTTTTCTAGCCAACGTTAAATAAATGAAATCAAAAATATATGAAAGTGATCAAAAATATCGGAACGAATGATTAAATTAATAACAGCTTTATTTATTTATAATATTTTCAGGAAACCATAATGGTTAAAACCGTAATATATACAGTCTGTTCATCCTAACTTGAACAAAGTTCAGTTCCAATAGGTTTCAGTATTTAAGACTGAAACCTATTGGATCTAATAACTTGATCCAATAGGTTTCAGTCTAAAATAACGATTTATTGTAATAGATTGTTGACTTTTTTATTATTTTATTTTTAAATGGGTGATTTGGTTAAAAAGTTGTGCCAAGATTGTTTACAAAATAAGACAAGTTAGAATGAACAGACTTTATATATCAATATCGTTGTTTTATATTTCAAGTATTTTGGTAACAATCTTTATTATTGTAAAAATAATATTCAGTTTTAAATGAATTCCTCAATTGCTAACCAAAAAAGGCTAAATGGATAGTGATGTACGTTTTGTAATACTGATGCTATAATCTCCGTTTTTTATCGTAAAAAAACAAACAATTAATCTTTTTCCGTTGTAGTGTTTTGTATTTTTCTATCGAATTATGATTTGAGTTAGAAAGATGGGTTTACTGATAATTATACTCTTTTATGAATAGTGCGATAATTGTATGATGTGCAATTAACCCAATTTTTATATAACGTGAACTTAAAAATAATCTAAAACTGATTTCAACTGTCAGTAGTATTTCCTAAACAAGACCGCATTACTTTTAAATCACGGCATCGATTCTGCTAATGTTGACGTTAAACACAGTAGTGATTCAATGGTATTTCTGAAATCAGTCTTGTTACATAAATACTAAATAACTAAGCGTATACATAACAATAACAAATGAATCAGCAATTTCTTGTATTCAGTTTTAGTAAGAACTTTGTCAATAAGCAATACAAGCAAGAATTAAAGATCCAGTCTAACTTTAGTACACGTTTTATAATAAAATGAAGGGTGTGTTTTCCTAAAATTTTTATACATAGGTATTCTGTTCCAATAATTTTGATCACCGTATATTTTTTATCATTTATTTGGAAATCGTAATCGTCACCTAACTAACCTTGGTTACGAATTAGAAAACCTACCGCAAAACGTAAAAATAAGTCACATAATAATTAATTTTATACGTAGGAAACTTCTTTTAGATAATCGGTGATTGATGAGCTCTCGCCATACCTATAGCAAAAAACGTGGTGTACTATGAGCTCTTAAAGAATTTTACATCTTCGTGGCATCAAAATAAAATACTTTTTCCCATGGAAATCCTTGCCTACGTGTCATTCTGTAGTTATAAATGGCTTATAAGTCTACAGAGACAACATAAGTTAAATATGATTTCAGTCGTGAAGAGTTACACGGTACACTTTTTTATGTTCTATCGATGTGAGTTTGAAATATTATTATAATATTAAGTAATAATTACAAAAATAATTTTCAACCTATATAGATATGAATACAACCAACGATAGAGATTAAGTCGCGGATTGTATAGCAAAAATATGAAATGACGAAAATAAATTGGCAACAAAATTGAATTGAAAAAGGTTGGCATCAGAGACATTAGTGCGAGTTAACGCATTCGAAACTGTTTATCGAGCGCGTAACAGATTTCTATGAAGATTTGTAGTTCCTGATAGTTACCGCTAGGGGCGCTCATCAAAAATCCATAGTAATATTTTACGCAGACTGTATCGAATCTCGACGCGTAAACTCGCTCTAGGGCCTCAGAAAACCTATTGGGTAGGGAATTGAACAGAGGTCATTCTGTGCAAAGTATTGATGGATATTCTACAGTAAGAGCTCATTTTAAACCTATTTACTTAAATAAAGTTACTTTAAGCTTACTTGAAATTTGTGATAATGCAATTGTGATATATATATTAGAAAATAAAACACATTGACTGTACTTTTATATTTTAAACGTTAAAATGTCATAATTACTTTTGTGTTGAAAATAATTACTTAATAACAAAAATGTATTTTTTTCAATTAAATTAATTAAGATTATCGTAAGAAATAAGAAACCGTATGCTGAAGAGACCAGAGTTCAAGTATAAGGTATTTTTAACCTGAGAAATTAATTTTAGTTCGAAACTGATTCACGCAATTGTAAGTCCAACATATAAATTCACGTTTAGAAACAGCGCCTATCAAATTAAGATTCTTGAGACGTAAGTAGTTGTTGTAGAACATTTGTTATGAATCATTAAATGATCATAACACAAGCTAATTTCATAATATACGAAAGTATATATTGCACAAATGTTAATACTTTAAAAGAAACAAACAAATACCAAGTTATTTCCGTTACTAAACTTGCGATCTTTACTTAAATCCTCATTGGCAAGCAAATATTCAAATTTCAATGGCAAGACGTAATTTAAAGGTTATTTACAATTCGTTTTTTAGATATAAGGTATCTTCATTAATAATACAACACTGTTTTATGTCATGGTATGATATTTTGAATAATATTCAAATGTAATATAACAATAACGCTCTTTATGTTTATTATTTCCTAAATAAACTTTTACTTGTATTTAAACAATATCATTAGTTTCATAAAAAATATTATATTTAACACGTTTTTACCTACACAAGTAAAAAAACTTAGCATACCAACTTATTACTCGTAAATATCAAATTTCGCTAGCTTGGATCACAATATTTTGTGACAAACTTAAAAAAAGAAAATACAATCTATATTACAACATTGGAAGACATTTTGATTTTGTTGTAGTTTTTTTTATCTTAATTATTATGCCGATAAAACATACACTAATATTAATGGAAATATATAAATTTTCGATAGAATATTACATATACTTCAAATAAATTAAAATACCTATTAGGTATTCCTGTATAAGCTATGGGGCATAATGTGTTTAACAATCGTTGTGTTTGGCAGAAAAAAGCGCTTACCAGCGCTGAAAAACAAATTAGACAGTTTTCGGCCAGGACACGTTTGCTAACTTCAGTTGCGCTGTTACAATCCGCCATTTTGCTTATTATCGCTTAGCGATCGCCATTTTTCTTACAAGCGCTTTTTTTTCTGCCAAACACAAGGAATGTATCCCTATACACTTATTTTAATAATCTAAAGGTTTTTAAGTATGATAATAATGGTATGAATTGTGTTTGAATTCAACGGCATGTTGTTTATGCCTAATTACGCCAAGAATATATAATCATATCATAATGAAGATGATGAAATGACCTTAAATAGATTTTACAATCTAACATAGGAATCAAGCCGCATTTAACTTCCAAATATAACTACATACTGGCCATCATTTGGGCAAGAAAATCACTCAGAATAGATTAACAGATTTAAAACTCAATAGTTTATAAGTCATCAAAGTCGCAGCGTGAAAACCCAGTCTGCAATTTCATACGCAACTGTTAAATCCGGCTTGAGTGCAATAACTTTATAATCTTAAGAAGTAATAACGAAACTTAAATGAGCAACTGAATTTCACTTACTTGTAAACAACCGATAGAACATTTGAGCAAAGGTAATAAAACCTATTGAAAAAAATATGCGTGTCCAATGCCGTTAATATTTAAAAAGTAACCACACCTTTGCTCAAAGTTATACGTTGTGAAAAGTTACATAACGTCACAGTAAATGTAAACTTATGGCCGAATATCCCAAACTTTTTTAATATTCCAATTGATTTTCAATTTTGAAGAACCCGTCTGTCATTTCCAAAATCTGACAGCTTTCTACAAATTGAAAAAAGTTAGGAGTAGGTACTAGGCCGTATCTTCGAATCTAAAAGAGTCAATAATTAGTGCAAGACCTGAATAAACATTATTTAACTGTTGTTTAACAGATCTACATTATTTAAAATTTACAACTATTTAAACATTAATGATATAATATTTATAAAGTGGTTAATTAGTTGGCTTTGCAATGTGGACACAGTTTTATGAAATCATAACGTTACGATATTTAGTGTGGACGCACGTTTAGACTCTTATTAAATCCATGGAATCATTTTACTTTTACCGTGACATTGTTTAAATCGCTATATTTACTTACATTATGGCATATAGTTGTGTATGGTTTTGCGCAATATATCTACATTTACCATCTAATTGAGCGTTCTTCTTACTACTACACAACTAAGCTTACCGATTAATCGATAAGTGAATAACTCGATATTATATTTGGTACAATTTCTACAAAATTAAGTAACGAACAGCACCTTAATATCACTGTGTTGTCGATTCGTTGTATTAAATGAAATGAAATGTAGATACAAGTTGAGTAGTCCTTAAGATCGGGTGTTCGGGTGCATCTCAGATGTTCTTTATAAGTATTAAGGCTGTATTCTGAAATACACATTAGTATACTGGCCAGTCGTAATGACGTCTTGAATCCGTCGCCATTTTGTACTGGTCGCAGTGAAAGAAAGTACCTTCTTACCAGGGTATTTCCCTCTATTTCGCTCTCATACTATTTTAAATATGGCGTCGATTTCTAACGTCAACGGGCTTGCCAGTATACTGATGAATATATGTCGGAACACAACATAAGTGTGTTTGTATCTGAGAGTGTGTGTGTATGTAGTGTATCATGTCATATTGTGACACTCTTTATAATCAATCAGTGTGTATCTAACTCTGACAACATTCTGCAATTATAAATAATATGCCTATATTTAAGAAACTTGAAAAAGTAAACAAAGCAATAAACATTACATAATAAAAGAAAGTAATATTAATTTAATTAAGGAAGGAGTGTGTTAGTATCAATATTATTTTCGTTATTTAGCTTCAGTGCCTACATCTTTTGTTTCGTATGATTTGTCCTTGAAAAGTTGGAGAGAAGGATTATGGAATACCCATACACCGTTAATTGTGAAGTTTCATAACTAAATCCCTTGATATTTTTTATATCTTTTGAATAACTATGCACCCGAATATCGGATCTGTTATCATAACATAAAATTAAAAATAGTATATGTCCGCAATTAATTTGAGCTCGAGTCTTTTTCATTAACATCGAATTAATATATACTCCTTAAAATTATATTTTTAGGCCTATCTATCCTCTCGTTTCGAGCGAGGGAAACTTTAAATATTTTTTTTGTTTAAAATTTATCTGTTGTAACAACATGTTTAATTTAGTTTAAATAATACACGTCTTATCTTAACAGGTACCCACTTTTCTGGTATAGGTTCCTAAAATGTTATTTATAGAATATATTAAAAAAACATTTTAACAAAAATTTTAGCGCAATAAATACATCCGCAAGAAACCAACAAATTTAAAATATTATCAAATAATTTTTTATCAACAATATATTTAACATTATTTGGAATATAAAAGTTATAAAGAGTAAATTAGTTTTTATATTTGCAAAATTAACAAAATTACGTAGTATATCCGAAAACAAATGTAAATAAACATATTTTGTGATTCAATAAAAAAATAAGATATTTTATAATAATTTTTCAATAGTATAAGTAAGAAGTTTTAAGTGGGTAGTGAAAATATCACGATACACGGATTATTTAATATCACTATAATTTTGAGCCATTTAAATATTATCTTTAATGGAAGAATATATTTCGATTATATCTCTAATAATCAAAACGATAAACTCTAATTTGTAAATAGGCATACATTTAAACTCTAGTTTTTAAATAAATTTAGTAATATCCTAAATTGTTTTTCCGATTGCCGCCATTTTGTGATTTGTCAGCGAGATTTGGCTAGTTCACTATGTAGATTGGCCAGTCCGGGCAAGTGTTATGGGGCGGGATAGGCAAGGGTGATCCGCCGCCAACCGAAACCACTTCCGGGATCTGAAACAAAAGAAATAATAGGAATTCGAAATGGTCCTTTGAGCAGGATTTGCTACGCTAGAGACCGTTAGCTACAAGGTCACTAAGCCTTAGACTCATTTTAAGTTTTAAATATCTGAATGTGTATTTATTTTATATTTTACATTCACAATGACATCTATTAGATTTAAAATATTCCTATAAAAACAACCACATCGGCGAGACCTCAGGTAGCCTGCATGTATTAAAAGAAATGTCTTTCAATCTATCTACGAATCATATTTGTATTATTTCTAGTTTTTGAAATAGTTGTAGCAATAACATCAATTTTAAATAATTTTCGCGTTTTTGCTTCAAAAAATATTTTATGGCGTATGGAATTTTAGCTATGGCGGCAGCACGTGGCGATGGCGATACATAAACTCTGTTATGTGTGTGTGTTTTTGCCATTATTGCTTACTGTCTAGTCTTATTAAATTTGTAAAACTCTTATGGTTGTGTCATTGATCTTAATCAGGCTGCATACCTATATAAAAAAAAAATACTAGCGGCCCCTCCCGGCTTCGCACGAGCGGACAAAATTCTTGAATTTTTTTCTATTATTAAATATTTTTCCGTTAGCGCCATCTAGCGTCCGGTAGATGAACTACTTGCGGTTAACGCGTTGCTATGATAACGCATATACAATGGAAAAAGAGCGGACAGACAAACAACAAATTTGTGATCTTAGATTATAGATTAGATAATATCACATACATTGGTTTGAACTCAAGTTAATTAGCAAATATAGAAAAATTTGCATTCTCGATCTAGGGAACGAACCTGGGACTTCGCAGTGGCTTTACCATGAATACTGCGAGCCACTCGACCACAAACGTCGTCAATATCAAGAGAATTCAATTTATATCGTTTACACGGTTTAATTTTAGAAAATACTGTACCATAGTCTGCGGATGATGTGGGGGGTGGTAATAGTGCGCAGGCGACACAGGTGGGGTGGGGTACCCCCAGTAGACGAGGGGGGGCGGCGGTAGCGTCGGCCCCATCGACGGGTAGTAATACGTCACTGGCCCTGCGGTAAACACGACTGTAAGAACCAATGCAACTTTTACAGACTGTTCTAGTCCACTCATAAAAGCAAAGGCATTCGTTTAATGTTATCAGTAAACCTGATATTGCAATATAACTTTTAAATAATGAAAGCGTTAGAGAAGTCGGTAATATATTCCCACAATACAGGTTTAACCTAGTGCGGAAATTTTAGTTTTAAGAAACCTACTGTAAGACCTGGAATAAAGGATTTATTATTATTATTTTTCCATTATAAATAAACAAATGCCAGATTTAGTTAATTCCATTACCCTAAATTACTCAAATTAGTAATGGCACTCATTGATGATGTTCATTGTGTCGGAAATCAGAGACGTATATTAATGAAATCCTAGCTAATACCATAAATACGAAAGTGTTTGTATGTAACATTCTCACGCCTTCACTACTCAACAGATCATCATGAAATTTTGCATACATTTAGTTATAAGTACAGAAAAGAACATAAGAGTACTGTTACGGACTCTTTGCAACCATACTTTAACTTTCTTTGTTTCAAATTATTGTCAAAATTATGAGTAGTTTTTTGGTATCCTAGATACATCGATATTGTTTGTAGTTTGGTTATTATTTACGTGTATAAGATTGCAAGTTTGTATTTTCTATCAATTTCAGTTTTAATATATATATTTCTTTGTTTCTAATACATCATTGTAGTTAGTGTTCGTCTCTTTCAAGAACCTTTCATCCAGAAAAGGTACTGTTTTCGAGAGAAAGAAACATAACTTTTAATGGACAGTCAACCGAGTTAAGGCAAGTGAAGCGTCGGGTAAAAGCTAGTAAGTAATAATAGTAATATATTATACATACTATGAAGGGGCGAGCAGTAACACCGAGTATCCGTAAGACTCTAAAGGTGTTCAAATGTATCAGTGAGTATTTATGGACACTGCACTGCAACCCCTTTGCAAAGGGAGAGAATTGACAACTTAAATGTTCATCTTAATATTTGATTTATATCTCACTTTAATTGAGTTTTTATTTCCCTATTTATAATATAGTCTCAAATTTTAAAATCCTGCTCGCTATAAGTTAATTTTTCTACTGGTATCCCTGATGGTAATTATAATATTTATTCTCTCAATACTATGAATTTAAAACCTAATTTCTCTCTAGTTAAACATTCAACGGTTAAGACTTTTATATAGTGGATTTAACAGTCCTTGTTAAAAATATGTTAATAAAATCACTCGTAAGCACAAAATCACACGTGCCCTAATTCATGATTTATATGAATGACCTTTTTAAATATTTTCTACTACAAAATTTTAAGCAAGTGTTTGAGAAGCTTTTATAAATTATTATATTCATTTAGAGAAAAACGTTTACAACGAGCTACGAGTAACGTTCAAGTATGAATATAACTGAATTAAAAAATTAACTGTGTTATTCATAATAAAGTCAACTGCTTAATAAACCTATTTTGAATGATGAGGTGTTTTGTCCTTTTCTTTAAATTTTAACTTCAACTTAACGACAACGGGACAAAACAGTTCAATAGCGAAAAAAGGTTTAATAGGTTTGTGACAGTTATTATGAACTATGAATTATGTTACTATATTTTTAAGACAAAGATAATCAGTTCAACTGAACGACGTAAAACACAAATGCCTAGTTAATATATCAAAAAATGAAATCGCTTGAGGCTTGGTAAAAGTGTTCATACTACATGCAGTTGATGGTGAATTTTGCAACTTCACTTATAAATAAATAAAAAATAACTCGAATCGTTGTAAACCTTTTTCCTCTATCATGAGTTTATGATACCAATTTGAAAAAAGAAGGAGGTTGGCAATAATTTTTTTCTTTTTTTTTTCCTTAGAAGTAATAATTAGGTAAATACTTATATATTTCAAGCCTGATATTAACGAGGGCGGTAAGATGACATATAAGTACCTCATTCCATATACCTATAGTATAGAATCATGGGTTTAGTATCCTGTTGATGTATAGTATAGATGTGTCCAAAACACGTTCATGCTAATAATTATGTTAGTCACAATTTAAATTTAGAATGAAATTGTATAAGTCATAGTCATTCCAAAAACAATTTTTTATTTTTTTTTTACTTTTTGTCATATTCTGTCATTTGGATTGTTTTAAAATAGTTTAGTTTCATCTCTTTACAATAACTAAATTATTAAGTTTCTATAATCAAATCTACGATTGATGCAACCCAAGTTAATTGACATTATAATAAAACTGTTAATAAGGAATACTTTGCCATTACGTTCAAAACTAGTCGTGTTATGCGATATCCCAATAAATATAGTTAGAATGGTCAGCTGATAGTGGTCGTTCATTCAGCCAACCATATCCATTCCAGTGTTTCGATACAGATAGACGTACACAATGTAATGTAAGTTGTAATTAAAAACAAGATGAACACTCACCAGGATCTCAGAACGCATTAACAGTCCACCAAAGCAGTGCGCAACTTACACCAATACTCTGTTACACACGCCGTCGCTGCCGCCAACCACCAAGCCAGTCTGCGGACTTTAGGTACCAAACTTATGCTGTCCTAGTACCCTCGTACTTTAGCACCGTGGTGTTACGACCTCAAATTTTAATCAATCTCCATCAAAAAGTTGGCATAAAAGACTATTTCCAAAAAGGGTTGTCTTAATAAAAAAAAGCTTTGGCACTATGGATATATCGCGATTGCATGTTTTAAACCTAACTTTTACAATAAAAAAAAATTGAGATCGTAACTTTTTAAAATGCGATAATCAAGAGTAGATAGAGATTTAAATATCACGTGATCCCACAACAAATGATATATAATACTTACATCTCCTGTTATATTGATGATTACTTGGTGTACCACTAGACATTCACCCGGCTATAGGGCGTTAAGACCATAATCCCATGAATATTCTCCTCTATATTAAGCACAAAAACATTTTCTCTACGACACACTAAGCTTTGAAACTTGACCCATTTACAAGATCATATTTTTTCTGTCACCTATAGTAACCATGCATTAAGCAGTACGAAGAAATTTAGTTCGGTAGAAGCATTTGTTTTTTTTTCATATACTTTTCAGCAAAGAATGACGAGTATTTATTACACATTACTGATAGCCCAGGACTTGAAACCAGTGTGCTAAAGTGAAATATCTCCATAAGATATAATGATTTCTTTTTGAATTGGGCTCGATTCTGATGACTCTCATTACAATGAAATTTTATGATTACCTACTTTTAATTCGTTCTATGTAGAAAGAACCAGAGAGTATATTTCGGAACTGTCAAACGATTTCACTTTACATCCCTTGCATTCAAAGAAATAAACAATTTTATAAGCATGCTTCAGTGCATGCAGCGTTTTTGAGAATGCAGATATTATACTAATCGATTTCTAAATATAATTAACTCAGTGTCTTTTTAGAAAAAATGTACTTTTTAAATACCTAAACTGTCTATTTCAGTACAAATTAAAGAACAAAAAATAAATCTTCTTAAAATTAAGTTAAAAGAGTGTGTTTTAGAATCGAGCCCGGTATACATATATTTTTTTTACATGAATCCGGTCATTATCACACATGGAAAATAACTTTGCCCACAATTTTAAGTCTTTTGTCACGAGATGAAAAACAACTCAAACTATTAAAAAGTTTGCCTTATAACTGCTTTTTTGTTTGTTTTGGCAAAGTAAATAGCAATATTGGCCGGTTCCACAACGCCCACTTGTTCATACTGATAAAGGTATCACAGTTAATAAAGCTAGGTTAGGATATGGGAATGGGCTAACGATTGTGCTATTTTACCACAGAACTTGTGAAGGAGGTTAAGTAACGAATATATTTGACGATACGGCGATGTGCAATGTGTAGATTAGCCATGGCCATCTATTTTCGACCTTTTAGTAAAAAAAAAAAAAATCGCTTGTGACTGTCATTATTAATTTGAGTTCGATAAATTCAATTGTTATACTTTGTCCAGTGTAGGATGATACTTTTGACAGGTGTCACTTCCTTATTGCTACGTACTAAGGTTGCGTTTGTTTCCTTATGTTTGGCTTGACATTGTAATAGCAACTTTATACCCTCTATATTGGTGTCAACTGTCAAAAGTATCATCCTACATTGAACAAAGTATAAGTTCAATTAAATTTCCCAACTGTAATTCAGCAGATATGTGAATAAAGTGTTCTGTTATTTTTTCTTAGTGTTTTATAAATATACATTAAACATTCTCAGTTATTGTCTTTCCTTATATTTCAACGTCACCCATCAAGAACCAAAACTGGTTATCGAACTTAAAATAGCTAGGACTAAATATGGCTGTATTTTTTGTCTTGTTAGATGATGAAACTTTACAACTGACTGTTACACAATTAAGAATTACTGTTTTTTTAGCGTGTTGAGAAACGTACTAAATGTGAAAATTTATATTAATTACAATAAAATAAAGTAAACTGTTTGAAATATTTGTATGTTTGTTACTTAATTACGAATTAATGACGGAACTAAATTGGATGAAATTTTGTAAATATATAGTTTATCATCTTACATAATACATAGGATACTTAATACCTGATAATTTTTAGTTTTTCTGATAAGATTGTTAAAAAGCGATGGAGGTATCCATTTAAGTTTCTAGAGTTAACGCGGATCAAGTCGCGGGGAGAGTGCCATGTTTCATCAGGTTGATCTTTATCAGTGCTGAGGTTATTTCACATGATATTGCAAATTTAATACAGGCACGTTGAAATTCAATACAATCTCAAATAAGCACAATTTAAACAACTGGAAAACTCATTAACTTTTAACAAGATTGTAAGTAACAAAATTATAAATTTGCTTTTATTTTATTGTATTATGTAAACGTAATATGTATGATTATTAATTAGCTTGGTGTAAATGATTTATTATTCAAATTTGTCTTTTATCATAGGAAATCATGTCATGGATCACACGCCATTATTTGGGCAATATTCTTAAATTTGTCGTTTATTCCCTGTATGTTATTGCAATGTTCAGGGATACTTACTTTAAGTAAGTACAGATACTTGTTGACTTTGTTGAAATCGACGAAATAATGATATCATAACACTATTAGTATTGTCATAACAAAATAATTTTGTTTTTTTTTTTTGAGGATTGTGTATGGTGACGACGTATTATATTGTAAATGTCGTTACTTCTGTTAACGCTGACGAGTTTCTTGCTCCTATTCTTCTTGTAAGTTAAAAGACGTCCTGAATGGGTGGTAGGTAAAAATGTTGGACGGTTCAAAACAACTTGTTTTTAAGTGGATTTGAATAAAGTTATTTTTCATTTCCATTTTCATAATGCAATAGATTTTTCTAGACACAAAAAAACTGTATAGGTACTGACCTCGATGAACTCCGAAAGTACTCAACCAAATTTGATGATTTTCTTATTAATTTTGCTGGATTTGTCCCAACTTAGGACATAGGATAGGTTTCATTTAATTTTTATAATATTTTTTTATTGCAAATTATTATAACGAGCCGCAACAACGCGTGGCTGGGTCAGCTAGTATTTTATATAATATATTGGCCAACAATTTCTACTTGTGGAAACTTTTAATGTTTGTATTTATTATATGTTTCTTTTACCTAGCTGTTAGTTTCCCTAAAACTGTTAAATAAATCTAGTCTTATATTAAGTCTGTTATATACTTCTGAGGCACTCAGAAGATCTTTCTTAAGGATGATAACAGAGTAGCCAGTAAAGAACCGGATCCTACAAGCGGGAACTGTGTAGTTGGTGACTCCTCAAAAATAAAATAGGTTTGTAATTATATTAGATTCACATATGCACAATTAAAGAAGCCGTTTCTATTTTTATTATTACTGTTTCACTACTATAATTTAGATACGAAAGTATGTCAGTTTGCAGTTAACGAAGAAATGAGGTATAATTTAAGCATGCTGGGTGATTATACCTATAAATTCCTTTACCAATAGACGGGTATATAAATAATTTTAAATGTATATGCAAGTAAGCACCTCAAACTTGCGTGTAGTAATATCAAAAATATGGTTTCCATGACGATGACCTCATCTATGAAACAAATGATGTAATGAGCGTGTAACACATCTGTGTGTGACGTCTTGGTATAATTATACATTTGTAATGATAGATTTGAATTCACGCACTTATCTGTAACTCATTCATGGTGCTTAATATTGACCTACTTCCTAGAAAATAATACTTACGTCATGAACCTATATCAAATGTCATCAACCGAATTTCAACATTATACCCAATGAATATAGTTCAAGATCAATTGAGAGCTTCAGACAGCTGGTAAGTTCATTGCCGTTCTAAATACAGATAGATATTTATTCATATATATAGTTCTTTTAAACTTAAATTTTCTTTTCTACATTGCTGTAATTAAAAACGAGGTAAGTGTAATTTAACTTTTTATTTTTTATTTTTGCGCCTATCGCACATTCAAATAAAACCTCATTAACTTGTGATCAGAGCTCCCGTAAAGGAGTCGCAACTTCAGGATTAAATAATAAAAAACAAGCTTAAACCTTTCGTAAATCTGGTTAAAGTGATTTTATGAAAATAAATTTCAAATCAATTGTCAATGGCAAGTAATTATTGGTTTACAAGAAAATAAAGAAAGTCTCCTTGTATTCTACACGTGAAACCCATTCACCTTAAGAGACGTGGAGCAATGTTAGTAGACATTTAAGAACGTAACTTCAAGGACGCCATCCAAGCCGAGTGTTAGTATCAACCAATCCTTCACAAGTATTCTTCAGTGATCTACAGAAAGCTAACGAACAATGAGAAAATAGCACAACCAACCGCATACCAGAAAAAACGCAATAATCACGAGCTAACATTTAAACTATCGATTTATTTAAAGTACGCAATAATCTTTCATTAACCAACTTAATATAATAAAAAAAAAACTCATTAAGAATCTAACAAAATGAGATATTTAAAAAGCATCAATAAATCGATTTGCGGAATGATAAACTTATATACTATTTAACTTTATAAAGAAAAAAACACTGTCTTTGTAGACACCCTTTTGAATAAAGGCCAGTATTTCGGTCCGATCTTCAAATTATAAAAAAAAACAATTCATAGATTTTGTTGATTCATTTATCAATTAAAAAGTTCAAAAGTAATATCTTTGTTTTCACTAATTCATGTTTGATAACTTGATGACTGGACCAAACACAGTTTTTGTTATAGATTTTCCTTTTATATTTAGAATCGATTGGTTGTAATCCTCACACCACTATCCCCCAGTCACTAAGCACCTTAGATCTTTCAAAAAGAGCTTGAATAAATATTTTTGGCCTCTTTTTTCTTTCATTTATCTTGATTCTAAA
Organism: Calamotropha paludella; assembly: GCA_927399485.1. Classification (NCBI taxonomy): domain Eukaryota; kingdom Metazoa; phylum Arthropoda; class Insecta; order Lepidoptera; family Crambidae; genus Calamotropha; species Calamotropha paludella. Next base: position 6,761,653 of record OV656822.1, read on the forward strand.
ATACCATAGAAAATCTGTCCTTCTTTTGTACAAGATATTACTTCCAGAGTCTTTGTAGAGAATATACTCTTCAATAACTGTAGGACTACTACACAAGTCTATAGTCAATTTAAAACCCTTGTCGAAAAAGTCTCTATTTCTTTCATAATTAAATTACTTACTGTTAATGAGAAAGAGACGGGAATACCATAGACACGGGTCTCGTAAAGCACAGTAACTTAAGTAATAACAGAGTAAATCCCAACAGTAATAAGAAAATAAAGGCATGCGCAGACGTCGTTGAAATATCACACCTTGATGTTTACATTTTGAGAGATAATAAGCGGAGAAGGCTTCGAAAGAGAGAAGAAGCTTGGAAGAGAAGCGTGTTAATGACTGGGGGATTTCTTGTTTACCCCTGACCATTGAGCACTACAGCACTATGAATAACTCGATAACCTGACACTTGAATAAACTACAATACAATACTGTTAGGCTCAAATCCCAATGAAATGACAAACAAAAATTTTACATACAAAAATTAACCCTTTTTCCACAGCGCAAAGCAGAATTTTCTACTTATATAAATCAGATATATTGTGAGCCCTCCTTCTCTTTTATACTAATATACAAATGCTTTTTCTGAATATGCTATATAAAATTTAAACTGTCTTTACGATAGGGCAGTGGAATTTAACCCTTAGCTGTTAACGTGATGAAAAGCAGTTAAGTTCACTTGTTAAAATGAAATAGCGTTAAACAGTGTATATTGCTATCCCACTTTGACAATAAACTAGCCCACTTTTACGTAACAACTAGTGGTAATCCCTCTGTAGGTTAGTCAGTTAACTGCTGTTATTATTAAGTTATTCAAAGTTAAAGCTGCAGTGCTATGGTTAAGCTATTTGTGTACACATTTTGAGACGGTAACATACAGTTTTGCAGTAGAAGTACTGTATCCGGGCGCGCTGTGCTCTGGAAAACGTAAGCTGAAGACCCATACGACATGTCGTGAGCCATGCAAAATTATACCTTACGTCGCAAACTGAAGCGTCCATGCTATAATAAACCCATAGAGTTAAAATTTGTTTCTGAAACGACTCCAATGTTTTTAAAACACATTATGGCGACACTTACCCTTACATCGACCAAGAAGCATGCATTTTCCATTTCACAACCCGTTCGGATACACCATAATATTACACTTACATATTACCATTAATTGACATATTTTTGTAAAGTATATTATAAATAAGTACCTCTGACAATTAATGAGAAACAAGATTGCCAAAGTTACATTTGATAAATTATTATTATAAATGACAGAACACAGATTAGCCTTTACACCGAGTGTTCGTGACTAAAGCCCCATACCTATATTGGTGAAAATTGAGACAATGGCAACACCATAATAATGACGTTAAATATAAGGATATTCTATTAAAGTACCATTAAACAAATCACCCAACTTAGGCCGCGTTTTCTCGTATAACATCTTTTTAAATATTAAAAGACACTTTTAGTTACAAAAGAAAACGTGTACTAATTGTTTTCAGTTGCTTTAATACCAATTATTGCTATATACTTGTGGTGTGAGGTATATATAACGATGACATTAAGCTATGTGGCATGTGTTTTTGACAGTTAGATTGTGAGCTATATTGACAGTAAAAGATTCAGGATGTTTGCGGAAAGGAGAGTTGGAAAGTGCCGACTTTTGTCCTATACTAATTTAATTATACACGATAATAAGCTGCACTTGAATTATTACGAGAAAAAGTAAAAATCAATTCCTATAATTACATTATTTGCAAACAAATCAACAAACAACTTACAAAAACGTTTAACTTAATAAAAATATATCTAATATAAAGACGTGTAAATCAACCACAAAATTGCATTGTACTTAACAAAGACAAAAATTAAGTACCTATATATTTTTTTTAAATAAAAGTACTTCCGTAAGTACTATTTCTCAGACTTAAATTCAGCCTTCAAGTAACGGCATTATTTGTCTTTTAGCTAATGGAATGTCTGAATTTTTTAAATCACTTTTTACTAATCGCTCGACGTAAGACCGATTACAATATAATGTTAATCTTATTATATCTACTTGTCATCAATAAACAACCTCTGGTTCACTTAATAAATTAAAACGAAGTGAGAGTTTAACAATATTTCAAAGTTAGCATAACAAAGACCGTGGACTGCGTAGCTTACTAACATACAAGCTGCCGATCTCATTAAATCGAGATCACGGATCGCTCATCAAATAATGTTTAAATTCGTAAAAAACCTATCCAATGATTTTCCCGGTTCCTAACTTTTGAGCTTATTGTCATTATGTTTTACCCTGTTTAAGATATTTTAAATTTTTTGATTAAATCGATTTTTTTTTTAAAGTCAGGTACCGCGTTTTACATTTTAAACATCGTACCTATATTAACTTTTTTACACGCCAGGGTAGTAAGGATAAGTGGGAAACATAGAGAGAGTTGGAAAAGGAGTGCTTATAGATGCAGGAAGAGTTGCGGACAGTGCTGAGCCGTATCCGGGAAGAGCTGCTGGGATACCTCCTTGGATGCTGGGATAAGTTGAGAGCATTGGGGTCGAGTTTGCGTAGGAAAAGATCGGGGTTGAGGTACCGTAAGAGAACATCGGGAGTGAAGGCGTTATTTGTGGGGGGAGAGTGTACTGACGTTTCGCGGGAGTCGGATCAGGGGTGAAGGCTCGGTCGTAAGCGCGTTTAGTGGGGAGGACGGGTTGTTGGGGAAGGTATTGGGGTACTTGGACGGGTGGTGGTTGGCGGACGGTTAGGGGGACGAGGAGTGGGGGCCGGAGGGAGGCGAGGAGTAGATTCTCGTGCTGTCGAGCGAGAAGGCTCTGATGTGCGATGTGGTGGGCGAGGAGACGCGGCGCTGGCGTCGGGGGGACTAACGTACCGGGGGACAGCACTTTCGGCGAAGTGGCCGGAGTCACGCCGCCTGTCAGCACTAAGTTCATGTCGTCGCCGGAACACTGGAACACCTAGAGGAGATGGTCAGTATGTCATGATCGTAAACCCATTTTGAAGCTATCGATGTGTCAAACGAAGTAGCGGCACGAGGATCATTGGATTTGTAACTAATGGTAAAAATATTACAAACATTTTTATTAAAAAAAAATATCCAAGTAGCTACAGAACTTGTGTTATGGAATTCAGAAACAAAGACTTCCACAAGCGACAAACCCAAGCCAATTTGGAAAGGTAAATTTTCTTCACTGACCCGGCCGGCCCGGGACTTCAAAGCGTCACTATGAAACCGGTATGCATGCCACTCGACTTTCGGTCAGGAATTCGATGGCGCAGTGGCTAAAGCGTCCACTCTACAATTGTTTAGGCTAAGCAATTTTCAAAAAGGACGGTCAAAAAGTAGGAGATCCATAATACTATTTTTACTACTAATAATAATTTATAAAAACACTATTTTGTACTCCGGAAGACAGGTTAAGTAGTCTTCAAAAAGCCTTAGATTCTGATTGCTAGGCTAAAGGTTTTAATTGACTTTGAATAGGGTGTCCATAATTTTTGAGTAATGCATGACATTACTTAATCTAAAATCTCTTACCTCAATATATCGCTGCTTCTTGCCGTATGTCATGTAGCGGTGGTGTTTTTGCTGCGCGCAAAGGAAGGCGCTAGCCTCGCTATCCATTTGTATGAATGCTTCTCCACTAGGGTGACCCTGTATTTGATATATAATAGGATTAATTGTACAAAAAACTCACCAAATAAAAAAGTTGCCATTGAAAAGGAAACACTAATATAGTAATAATAAGAATGTGTACCTGTGCATTGAACACCATGTGGACTCCTTGTACAACTATGTTTTTGGCAAACTCGTCCAGGAATGTGAGGATGTGCTCCACCTGAAACCAGTTACATTGAATTAAATATTCAAGGAATTTAATTATGTTACACAAAGTAGTTTAAGTTAAACAAAAGATTTCATACCTCAACCCTTGTCAATTTCAGTCCTGAATTTATCCAGGAAGCGTGTATAAAAAATGGATAAATATTTAATCAGTATATTTTTGACAACGTCCTGTTTAGTAACATGTTTACCATCTATGAGCACACATGAAGAAACGTGTTATTAATCTAGAATTATGTTAACCAGCTAAAATACATTTTACCCATCTTGAAACAAACATATTTCAAGTTACAGGCGGTCCCACCTGAGAACACATGAGTCGTGTATTTGTTATTCGACTGCGCCAGAAGGAGGGTTATGTTTTTCGAGAGTTTGTATGTATAATTGTTTGGCACGCTCTGCGGCCTGAACGGCCTGAACGGCTCGATGGATTTTAGCTTGAGAGGTGTCGTTAGATTCGTCTATACTGTGAGAGTGACACTGGGTATATTTAAAACAAAAAAAAAACAAAATGGCGGATTTTTGGCGCCAATCTGAAATATTTGATAATAAAACTAAATAATAATAATAAACGGCAATTTAAAAAACTAAAAAACCCGACTGCATATCTGTGTAATTTGGAAATTAAAAAACCCTAAAAAAAATTGTAACAGTCGGGACCCATTCTAGAAAGTCAGCTGTTTAGTTAGTATTTTTCTTGTTTCAGTGTTTTTTCATCACCAAATAACACAGAAACGCAGTCGAGTTCTTTAGTTTTTTAAATTACCGTTTTAATATTTTGTATTTCTTTCTATATCATGTAAAATTAGTATCCATCATTGTATCCAGATGGCGTAACTCAATGGGAAGCTTTGCATAGCTGGTGAAAACGTTAATGTTTCTCAAGGTGTATTTTCTGACATTACCTGAGCTTCATACGGCAAACCCCTGAGTCGCACGCAGTCCTTGGCAGTTCCCGAGGTGATGACGTGTTGAGGAACTAGAGTGACGGGCAGCAGACTCTCTGAAGGTGTTGGAGCCGCTGTAGGTGTGGTGGCTGTACTCGTGCGGGTTTCCAACGATCGATTCAGAACCTGGCAGAAATATAGAATACATATGATATAATAATAATATCAATATTTGTTACATTCACACCAATTAGCCTAGCCTAAAGAAAACACTGTTAAGCTTGTGTTATGGATACTAGGGTAACGGATAGACATACATATATGATACATAGATATATAATATTTCTAGAAATATATATAAAAACCCATTACTAAGATACAAATGCTCGTATTCATCACACAAACATTTGCTTCTTCCGGGATTCGAACCCAGGACCCTTGGTGAGAACGGCAGCACCGTTTCAGCAAACGGTCGTGGAAAATTTTATGATATGATGACTTGATGATTTGAAGTAACGATCCCACCTTTCCTATCGACGGGCCTGGGTTCAGCATATGTACCCGAGTCAAGGGTATTTTATATATAGTTCTATGGAAATAACATATCAATGTATCATATATGTATATCTATCCGTTACCTTAGTAGTCACATTACACAAGCCTTACAGTGCTTACTTTGTACTTGCTCACCACTAGCTTGAGTATGTGTTATATAGCAAGGTCCAAATTGTTCAAAGTTTACACTATTAAAGGTCCAAATGTAATAATCCTTCAAATATTCAAGCATTCGCTCATAAATGACATTGTTTTTGCATATATAATATTTGATTGTTCAAAATATACTCAAGTGAGAAAATATTTTTCAGCATCTCATGTTCATTTACTAATTGTCGTTTTTACCGTTCGCTGTAGGCAGTTTTGATATTATACAGGCATTCAGTAGATGGATACTAGGCTTTAACGTTCGGACAACCCTATGCCATTGTAATAAAGATGATTACTTTTAGAGTGTATTTTAAGATGTGTTGCTAATCGTATCTAAAATACATTAACGCACTAGGCAAAATATAAAATTTGATTGGTGCGCTTCTTAAACACACATTTTTATTACATAACGAATGCAGGATATTTTCCACATTTATTGTTTGTTTATCTTTGATTGTATTTAGCGCTATTTGGCATAATAATGTATGGCAATGAATATAGCTTGCTGTCTCGTAATTGATAAAAAAATATTCATTGAACTAAATCTGCAATGTATACCAAATTATGCCAAGTAAATACTGTGTGAAATTAGGACCAATTATATTAGGCGAATGAAAAGTCATTAAAATGTTTGTTTTTCTTAGAAAAAAAAATATTTCCAAATCATATATTTCAAGGTAAAAAAATTTCAAGGTAAAAAAAGTTGAATAAGAATGATATTTTATAACAAAACCTTGATATGTAGTTTCTTGCGAATATACATAATTTAACAAAAATATGCTGCCATTGTTCGAACAGTAATAATTCTCGGCGATCGGTTATAGTATTTTACTGTTTGTGATAACATTGTTTTCAGCACATGAACTTCAGCGATATGAACAGTTTCTTCTTCTTCAGATATACGAATATATGCTGTGCCTAAGAAACCTTTGCCATGTTACAACATAATATTACGAATATATAATGTATATTTTTGTTAATAACGTACTGTAGGTCTATTTGTTTATAAGATTGTTTGTTATCTAAATAAATTAAAATATAAAACCAGTTTTGTAAATCTGTTTTATCTTGATTGAATGTTTGCATAAATGTTTTCAATATGCGGAATAAATTTATATTTCAATTTCATAATAAACTTGTAACAAAGTAAAATAAAGAAAATGAATGATGATAAGGAGATTTTATTTTTCTATTTTGGCCGAGCAATTATCCTACTTGCGAGTTTTTCCGGGACTCGAAACGAAATCGGTTCCGAATATTCTTGGGTTCAAGTCCCGAGAGAGGCCGACTTTAGTGTGATGAATACGAGCATTTTTACTAGAATGATTTTTTTTTTCATAGACAATCATGTATCTTTCAGTTAATATGACCTATTTTTATATCTTATTTAACCGATACCTAACCCTAACTGTTACTCTAGTATCCGCAACAAAAGCTTTTGGGCTAGGCTGATTTAAATTTAAGAAATATTATTTTAATGAATATCACAAAACAATTGGGTGCTATCTTCCAAGGAAGTTTGGCGGTAATTTGGTAAAATATTTCATAGTGCGCGGTAATAGAGGTCTATCCCTTCCTTTGCTCATCGATCTATGTTCTGTTCTAAAATCTAAAAAAGCTTAAAAATTAAAAATATTAAATAAACGTTGCTTTTTATTACCTGCTGCACCTCCGCTGTGGTAGATCGGAACAGCTCAATGTATCTGGCTCCAATCAGCTTCCTATGCCTTGAGAGAGCTTTAGGCGAGTCCTCCTCCTTTGCGAAGAGTACGAAAGCGTCACCAGTAGCCCTGCCATCCGCCCTTCGGACGAACAACACGCCTTCCGCTCCATCCAGCACTTGGACAGGGTCGTCGCCAGTAGAGAAGAAGTCCAACTAAGCGGAAAAGATAGTTTAGGTATAAACGTACTTTCATTATTATTCCTTTAAATTTGTTGTGTTTGCCAATATATTAATTGGCACGCTGGGTGATCATTATTTTGTTTTTGTTAACTTTTCAATGTATTTCTCATTTAAGTGAATTTATGTAAATTGTTTTGACACTAAATGTTTATTCTTCCCTTGACTACTATTACATTCAGATCACATTAAAGCGGTCGTAGCTATTGGTTGAGATGTCGGCTTTTACCCAAGCGGACCGAGTGTCATCGTCACCGATGTACTACAGATCACTCCTAACAATGGGTTAACTGGAATATTTTTCATTTGTTTTAACATTAAACTACTTAGTAACTAAAAGTTTTCTATTGGTTTTTATCTACGTTTACCGCTGCTAAAACCAATAGAAAACTAGCGCTATTGATAGTCGCTTCAGTATCGTTTAAAAAAACTGTCATTGTCGCTGGCTAATCAGTTAATCCACCAGTCTTTTATTACAGTGCTCTGTGTTAGCTTGCCTATGCCTCTAACGCTGGCGTATTGTACGGAAATATGGTATCAGAAACGCGATTTGAAAAGTAGTGCCAAACTTTTCGTCTTCTCAACTACATTTATCAGCACGGATTCAAATTTATTCATGCTCCTTTCTTTTCTGTCGCTCATGAACATCATTTGCTAGAATGAGAAAGACGTTGTGACCGCTATCACCCCTGCCAGCTCTTACGATGCAGTCGTTCCTGGGCTCCGGAAAATGTCAAATATTAGGTTAAATTCTTACTCACCACTTGCTGTGGTAGCGCATCGTAAGGTAATCCTCGCATCCGCACGATAACCTGGGCACCACGTGAAAGGAACGCAGCTGCCTCACACGTTGCGCCGCCTGCCACAGACAGGAAGTCCTCGCCACTCGCACGGTACACCTGTCAGAATAGGGATGTCGAGATGCTGAAATGCTGGTTCCTCATTTCAGGTAAAAGTTGCCCATCTCAATTAATATTTCCGTACCGGCTGATCAAGTTGTATTAGTGACTTTGTAAAAAAGAAAAAAGGAGGAGTTCATCGATCGTCTGGCAAGTTTATCTGTAAGTAACTATAGCAAAATCAGTGCCTCAAGTGGATACTGCAGACTGAACAGACATTAATGCCATATGATGGTCAGCGGCCGCCGCCTATAGGTTGAGATGTCAACTTTAATCTAATGGGACCGAGTTCAATTTTCGCTGATGTACTTCGGACGTAGACTTACGCGTTTACCACGAGAAATTAACGGGTATATTAATGATGTGTTAAATGCATTGTTAATATTTAAAAAAATACAGATGTATCGAGATACTTTAAACAGATGAGAAACACACCCAAGCACCAATGTCCAAACCTAGTTTCCAAATAGGACGACGTTCTAACAGCTCGTCTTAAAGTTAAGAAATGATTCTGGACTTTTTGAAGGTTTTTAGGTTAAGACAGTTACTTTAACTTGGAGGTGAGTCATAATAGGTCTTATAGGAATAATAATAAGGCGTATTTGATACTGACCTCGATGTACCGTGGTCCGATGTGGTGTTTATGCCGTTTGAGCGCCATGTCCCGGTGCTCCTGGGACACGAACCGTACTAGCGCCTCCCCGTTACGCCGACCCTGGGGCGATAGACACAGGGCTACTCCGCCCCTAAGGAATAACATATATTTTCAATTACATACATATCTGGTCACGTTCTAGTAATAAAATGAATTTCCTAATTAATTCAAGTAAATGACAGACTTCTGCTAAGGACAGATGTTAAAATCTGACTGAATAAATTACACTTGATTTAATATCGATAAAACTTATTATTTCCTCTGTTTTGTAGGGTGTTTACAAGAGCTTAAATAAAAGACAAGGAGATATGGCATCGTAACCTACGGCGTGCGGAAGAACTTATGAGAAGAACTGAAAGAAGAATCATTAAAAATACTTCATTAAATTAAATTAGTTTTCTTTTTGACTTTAAGTTGAAAAAGAGTATATAAGGACAAAACGAATCAATCTATCTTTTATATGTTAGCGATAAGTTCACGATTAATACAGCGATCACTAGTGTCCGAAAGCGAAAGCTGGTAGACGTTTGTGTATGATTCTTTTTTACGTTATACCCTCCCTTTTTAACATTAGTCCAGAGCAAAAAGCAACAGAGTATGCTACTATAACATACTTTTGCCTAGTTGTAGTGTCATGAAGGTTAGAATACTAACCACTTGTCCGTCCACGGTAGCAATTGCCACCGAAAGACAACACCTCTCGTCAGTCCTTGGTAGCAATTACTACCATATTCAAATTGCCGAATGGCTTGCTCTTTTTTTTAATTACGATTAATTTTTAAGTTAGAGAGATCCAAGTATTGTGTGATGGGTTATATTTTAACTAGCTTTACGATAGTATTTTTTGTTTGGTACTAGCTTCGTTACTTAGCGAGAAAATGGCCTTTTTATCTAAGAGTGAGTTTGTTTTTCACAATTCGCATAGCATTGGGCCTGTTGAGAGGAATGGGGCGCGCGGTAGCCGACTGACAAGTGGCTAAAGAACTAAAATAAAAAACGTACAAAATTTTAACCCTACAAAATTTGAAATCACGCCCACAATTTGAAATATGCCATACGTGTGAGGTGTAATCAACTCAGCAGCACGACATCCACTACTGCACAGAAGCCTCCCCCAAATTTGAGGATTTTGCCGTAATGAATATGCTTGGAAAGCGGGTTTAAGATGGCAGTAAAACGCTGCTGCCTGTTTAATGACGATCTTTCAGTAATCGCTTTAGTGTTTTACTACATGTTTTAGTGTGATGTGTACTATTCTGCTATGCCTCAACGACTGAACTTAAAGGGATTCACAAGTTTTATTTTATTATTGATGTAATTAAAATAGAACGTTAGGTTGGAACTGTGTGAAAAAGGCCAAGTGTAATATAGGATGAGCTGTTTCCTAAGTCGTTTGGTCTTCCTTTTTATATCTTATTTATTAGCTTAGGGTAACTGATTTAAGTTTATTATTTAAAAGTTTTTCACTAAGGGGTTAGTTGTTATAAATTAGTTGCATCCAAGGGTCGAGGCCAATGATACCTCTCACCTAGGTGCAAGTACGAAGAAGAGAATAAAAATTTAGAAAGAACGAGTGACAGATCGACAGGAAAGAGAGAGAACATAATAAGAAGGAGCTAGAAAAGTCGCTTCCGTTGAAGCTAAAGTTGTTAGAGAAAAAGTCGTTTGGTCTACGCTGTAGCTATCTTTGTAGTCTTGCAAGGTCTTTGTGGTCTTTGCAAGGAATAGGGGGAAATTTTTTTTTGGCCTGAAAATATAGCTTTAGATGTATTTTGAAATCTCGCTAATATCCCCGCACTAGCTGATATAGCGATTAATATTTGCTATGACTTACTTGGCAACATTGAGTCCTCGGAAGAATTTTGCGATATCCTGGTCGGATGACTGCCACGGTAGCCCGCGTGCTCTTACTATGCAATTGCCGTCTATTTCATCGTCTTTTGAGCTGGAACAAGAAGAAAACGATAGGTATTGTATTCCTATAGTACTAATTACTAACACTGGTTATTAAATGTTACTAACACTCATGGATCTTGTGGTACAATAAATTAACATTTTAGTCAGTTAATGCAAAACCGTGGGCAAAGTTAACTTGTGCGTGATATTTCAAAGTCATGTTTAATTCCCTACGGATGAAAACACCTTAGAGAGAACGGGTAATAAACCCAGTGCGGATTGCTGTGTGTTGACGAATAATACAGCCGGGACCGAGGAATTTAACGTGCCTTCCAAGCACGGAAAAACTCTAGGTGGCAAAATTTTGATCACCAATCCAATAACCGACCCTTGCGAACGTCGATTAACTTCGAAATATGATGACTCGATGTATTTTTTTTTTACTATAAGTAACTGAGTAAGTTTTAACGGGTAAACTACTGAGGTTATTTCTAGCCTTGGTGAAAATTAACCCATAAAATAGGTTATTACTTTCTTTTTGTTTGCTTTGCCAAACTGATTAACTAGTATTTAACATCGCAGTCGTGTTTAGAACTTTTACAGGTAATCAGATTTAATTTTCCCTAGGAAATATTTTAGATGGGTATTCGATTTGCCAAACCTTTATTAAGTCTTTATTTTATTTGTAACTTTAATTTCTCAAAATTTTATATCGATTGCAGTTTTGGTTAGGTAAGATATTTTTTTATACATTACCAGCCAGCAAGATATATCAATTATGTCAAATTTTGTGTGCCAAATGACAAAAAAGTCTAAAAACAAATCGGCAAATATACCTACCCATTTCAGGTACCCGATTATTTCGGTATAGAGACGAAACAATTCTCATTCGCATTTGTATATCGTCGGTCGGAAGCAGTGGTGGAACATTTCAAAATAGGTTCTGATTAATTAAAAAATGACAAAATTAAAAAAAAAAAAATTTTTCATATTTCAAAATAATTATTGTATTTTTTCATATAATTATCCTAATAAAGATTTAAATATCCTTTATATGTATGATTTAATATCTATAACTAATCAATAACATATGTTTGTTAACCTTAATTCGTTTTGGAAATATGTTTTTTTTTTAAATGTTCCACTACTGCTTCCGACCGTCGACATGCTCGTTAATCTTATGACATTCCCACTGTATGCTTATGCCATCAGTTATTGAAATCACAGCAATTTCATTTGAGTATAACACATTGTATAACGCTGCAATGAAATAGTCACTTTTGATATAGACTTCGACAAGTTGTGTAGTGTTATGTTTTGTGTCATGTTTTGTGTGTAATAATCCAACTAATTCTAAAAATAAAACATAAAGTAGCAGCTGTTTTAAGTTAGCGGACCACTATGAATAAGGGGGTTGATCTTAGAAGTAGGTAATTTGGCCATGGGGGTCTGAGGTAACTGCTTTGAAAAAGTGGTCACTTGTCCAAAATAGTTTGGGGATCCCTGTTATAAAAGAATACTAAAGAAAGTAATAAAATTCAGTGGCCGCTATTTGAGTAGATTATTTAAGTATTTTCAAATGTACAACAAAACAAAAAAGTAACTGACAATTTTGACAAAATTCGCCAAGGTTGATAAGAGCCTCAGTTGCCATGCAGTTACGATAGCTAAGGTTACTTAGAAAGAAATCGGAGCTAGATCCACATGAGGAGGATTCATGCTAAAAATCAATATTTATTTAGTCACGCCACCGAACAGTTCTCTAGGTAGATAGGTACGTCAAAATAATGAGTCAGCCGTGCCGTTTATAAGAGTTCGTTGAGTAATTTTTATAGCACCGTGTCAAGCAGTGAAAACATCGTCTTTGGTAACAATGTTACTGGATGTTTTGATACCTTCCCACACATAATGGCCATTGTGTTCATGGGACTCATTCGCACACTAACGAACTGTATAGATTATTTTTATACTACCCTAAAACTAATTCATAACATCCACCGCATTTAAAAGCCATGTTATCGTTCCGGCGAGTTTATTTTATTAAACGAAAGTATTTGTTTAGTGAGACATACTCTTACTATAAATAGAAGTGGGTAATTAGCAGTGGTCGGAGTAGGTATATTGAATTAAGGTCACTGACATCAAACGTATATGTTAATATGGATACGCCTCCGAGTTTCCGGATTATTATGATAAAAATACCGAAACATCGAAATTATTACATGAAACTAGTTAAAAATGTATCAATACTCTCAACGCTATGCTGCTAGTGGCGTAGATGGCCAGAATTTAATAGTAAAAAAAATTGGTTGCCTGTAAAGTCGATATACGGGCGAAAGTTTTACGTGACAACGACTTTGAGTGGTAAAATAATTTTAATGTGAATATTCATTCGTATAGTAGGAAGAAGGATGAAATAATAGTAACAATTTAAAACATTTATTTATACAAAGAATTATATTTAAAACATTAATTTATACAAAGAATCTCGCACTGAATTTCATATATCACCGCCTAAGCGAAATAGAAGCGCAAGACATGAACCGGTGTGTATGCCTATCTCTCTCACTCTCTCTCTCGCTCTGTCTCTCTCGCTCTTAGGCGGGCTAACCATGCCCGAGTGGAAGGGACGCGTGCCTCTCACTCGCTCTCATTTATAAAATGATATAATAATAATATTCATTTCAACACACGACATCCGGCAAACAGGGTCTTTTGTCCTCTTATGTCTATGCTCAACGCATCTGACCAATTAGAATCAAGTATCCTGGATGACTCATTGACTGTTTGTTCGAAAACAATGCTCGCACCGACATCCAGACCAAGTGGCTCACTCACTTATTTCGGTTCGTGGAGTGCGCTTATTTTATGTGTTGTGAATATCTTGACTTGACCCTGGCTTGTGTACTGTCTTCTGAAATCTACTTAAAACGACGAATTTGGCTTATAACTACGGACATCGATTTATTACTCTTGGATTGGGCCCATTTGAAGTTGTTTTTGTACGGGTAAGTTTTAATTATTTTCACTATTTAAGAAGGTTTTAGAACTTGGAAACAGTTAAAATATCACTTTATAGCAATCATCATAGCGCATGAGAGTCCGGTACGCACACCGCAGGGCTATCACCGCTTCAGTTAAAAAAATCACTTTATATGAAACAGAATTTCATTATCGACTTTACAGTTGTGTATGTATATATTGTAAATTTAAATCATTGTTTTAGGTGACATATAAATAAATATGGCAAAGGTCAAGGCTGAAACAGTGCTAAAGTGGTTATTGCACTATCCTGAGCTACTTTACGATAACGCTAGTGGCACTATATACTGTACAAAGTGTGAAAGTCATTTGAAAGCTGTGAATAGAGGCAACATTACCAAACACATTGAAGGCGCTGTACATCAAGGAAAATTTAAGAGACCGCAAGAGGAATTTTACTTCGACCTCATTAAGTTCCTGATTCTATGCAATATTCCTTGGTCGCAAATGAAAAATCCAGCGTTCAAAGAGTTTTTTCAGAAATATATGTGCAGTACTTGTTGTTGCGTTTGTACCAATCGTAAAGTGGTTGACGAATCACAGTTACGAAAAGTTTATTTGGAGAAGTTTTATAGGAATAAAATCAATTCGATTTATGAAATTAATAAAAATGAGAAACTATGGATATCGCTGGATGAGACAACAGACATTTTTGGTCGATACATAGTCAATTTCCTAATAAAACCATTGCATCCTAGTAATAGTGCAGGCCGGCCTTATTTGATTGCTTGTAAAATGCTAACAGCAGTAAATGGACAAACAATAACACAATTTGTACTGCAATGTCTAGAAAATTTATGGCAAAACACTTTTGAAGCGAAAGTTGACAATATTTTAATGCTTTGCACTGACAGTGTCGCGTACATGCTATCTGCAGGGCGAAATTTAAAACATTACTTACCTGAAATGAAGCATGTGACATGTTTGGCGCACGCTCTTCATCGTGTAAGTGAGCAGATAAGGTCAGAATACAACGATATTGATATTCTTATATCAAATGTTAAAAAAGTATTTTTAAAGGCTCCTAGTAGGGTAAACATTTTAAAAGAAAAATATCCTGACTTACCGTTGCCTCCGCAACCAGTCATTACCAGATGGGGTACTTGGTTACAGGCAACATCTTACTACGCTCAACATTTAGATAAAATAAAAGAAGTTTTATCCTGCTTGAGCAGTTCTGATGCTATAGCCATACGAAACGCAAAAAACATTTTGGAAAAACAAAATTTAGAAAATGATTTAAAATATATCGAAGAAAATTACTCTATTATACTACTAGCCCTAAAAGAGTTACAAAAACAAAATTTATCTCTAGCTGATTCACTTTTAGTATTTGATCAAGTAAGGGCTACGCTTAACGAGTGCAATAATGAGAATATAAAAAATAAAATAGAATCAGTTATGGAACGAAATCCAGATTTAGATACAATTAGAGAATACAGCGAGAGTATTGAAAAAAGCGTAGCAAATAATCAGAAACTTTATTTCAAATTCGCTCCATTGACATCTACAGATGTTGAACGATCATTTTCCACTTACAAATGGATCTTAGATGTTAAAAGAAATAGCTTAAAAATCGAAAATATTGAAAAAATTATAGTTATTTATTTTAATTGTATAGAGACAGAAAATCAAAATGTAGAAATTGTAACCGATGAGGATTAAAAATAATTGTTTTTAATAAAACTGTAATAATGATTATTTGTATTCACAATAAACAATTTTGTTTGCTTACATATGGTTTTTTATTTTATTACTCTATTTACCAAATTTTTGGAAACTCCGGTACATTCCGGAAGAAATGCATGTCCATGTTATGATATCATGACGCAAGTATCTAAAATCAATATACCTACTCCGACCACTGGTAATTAGTAATTCTTCATCTCTGAACTATAATAAACGTCTTATAGATAGTTTAGCGGGGTTTTTTCCGCACTTAGCCTCTTGATTGAGCCACTGTGCGTATCTTGGGTTGTCTTTCTACTCCAGCCATCCCAATTCGTCCCAGAAGGTTAGCAGCCTTTTCAGGCTGCTGTAGGCTTCCGGGATGTTAAATGATGGAGACGCTGTGCCGGCTGTACTTAAGTATATGACCTGCTTAATATATAGCATATAGCTGTATATTCTTGCTCGGGAGGTCAAGAGGAACACATATTATGTAGGTCTCAATCGTCGAAAATCAACTTCACTTCTAAGGAACTATAGGACCGATTCGGTTCTGGCACTTCGCCGGCCGCTGCCGCGGTACGTGCTGTGAAGTTTCTTCTATCTCCATGCAGCCTCTGCACAGAGGTCTGTCAGTCACACCCATTGTGAACAGATACTTGTTTAAAGGGCAATATCCAGTTATTAAACCAATAACTTTGCAAACTTTGTCCTTTTTTAGTTTGATGAGTTTGCGGGTCAACTTTTTTAATGCCACCGGAACTGCATTCTTTGTTTGCCTGATTCCTTTACTGGTATTCCATTCTTTCAGGTGTTTATCTTGGCGCAGTCAAGTTTTGATTTGGACTTGGGGTATGGCCATGGGCAGTAGTGGTTCCGGTCCATAGACTGTTATATTCGAACCCCTTTTGACCAGCTCATCCGCTGCGTCGTTACCGAGTGAGTTTCTATGCCCTTTAATCCATTGCAGAGTCATTTTGTTTTCTCTTGCAATGGATGGGAGCGTATTATGGAATTTCAAAATAAGGGCTAAGGTTATAGTGTTTCTTTGTAGGGCTTGTAGAACAGATGCACTGTCAGATGATTTTGATATCGTATTTTCTGAGGTCTCTGGCTGTGACCGCCTGTGCCGCTTTGGTTTCTTATAGATAAAAATCCAGACAAAGGGAAATAGTACTCGTTACTTAAAGATATAATAAAATACATATTTGAATTTGTCAGTATAGTGTGATAGATCACTATATGTTCTATAGTTGCATTGCTTTCAACTCTATTTAACCTCCTTGGAATCATTCCTTCATTTGTTTTCTGTATTTTTTTAATATAATGAGACTATCGGCAGTGTAATCTGTGGACCACAAATTTAAGGAAAGATTTGTGAGTGTACATAATATAAATATTTTAAATTTTTATATTTTATGAAAGAAAGGGCAGATGTGATGAATACAAGCATTTGTACTTGAGTCATGGGTATGGGTAATGTATATAAGTTACCCCAGTATTCATAATACAAGCCTTACAGTGCTTACTTTGGAGTAAACAAATTGGTGTTAATATAAAATATCATTAAGTATACAGATCTATCACACAGATTTGAACTTGGTCATATCGTGTTTGTATATTTATGTAAGTCACATATTCGACACATTCATAATATATTTCCAGAAGATCGTTCCATGTTTTTTTATCAATAATTACGTCGAAGTAATTTTCTGCTTCGATAAGAAATGCTAGGTCGGTTAAAGGACAAGACTTCCTACAGTATTAGAGATAAAGTTAGTGTGAGATGTTCAAGCTTATGAAATTAGCTTGGCGAGAACGTGATCAATGACTGGTGACGTGTGAAATTTATAATTAGATTGTACACTGCAGCAAAAACAATTCTGAAACATTATAAAACAACTGTTTCTTTAAATAAACTAGCTGACTCCGATGTGGGAGTTTCTATGCTATCCATTTACTATATACATTTCGACGTTTTCTAATATATTTATAATTTTATATTACACTAGCGGCCCGTCCCGGCTTCGCACGGGTTGACAAAATTCTTTAAATTTTTTCTAGCATTCAATATAGCCTATGACACTCAGCAGTAATGTGCCTTTCTATTGGTGAAAGAATTTTTAAAATCGGTTCAGTAGATCCCGAGATTACCTCTTACAATTTAACAAATATACAAACACACAAACTTTACTTCTTTATAATATTAGTATAGATATATATTAGAAAACGTCATCCTATTAATTAATATAAGTATTATAAATGTGAATGTAAGTTTGTTTGTTATGCTTTCACGCAAAAACTACTAAACCGATCATCATGAAACTTCGTACATATTCTTGGAGGTATTAGAAGTAACATGGGATACTTTTTATTGAAAACAATAAAATAATGCAGGCAAAGCCGCGGGTAAAAGCTAGTATACTATAATTTTATAATAATAATATTTCTTATTTTCACACCAAACAGCCCACCTCAAACTGAGGACTGTGTTATGGATACTTGAGTAACGGATAGACTTACATATATAATAGAATGATATATAATATTCATAAAAATATGTATCTATAAGTACCCATGACTCAGGTACAAAAGTTTATATTCTAACATCTGTCCCTTCTAGAAGTCGAACCCAGGACCATTGGTGCGAAAGGCAGGATCGCTACCGCTGCGCCAAACGGTCGTATATTTCCATAACGGTTCTCCAATTACAATTTAAAACCAATTTATACTGCAAAAACTACGTCATATTAATTCAAAAAAGACAATTCTCGAAAGAGTAAGTGTTTCTGAGATAGAAACTGTTTAAAATCAAATCGGACGTAGCCCGTTGTCTGAGATGTCAGCTTGTAAAGCAAACTGGATTCGTAACACAGGTTCTGCGTCGCCCCGTCACCCTGGGTGCGAGCACTCATATCAAGCCTGTATAGCCTTCCCAGGCTAAGGCGTTTAGACAGTACGAGTCTGACATAACCTCTCGGCCGGCCGATGTATCCATGTAGTATTCACCACTTCCCCTCCCCCGAGTCCGAAGTGGAAAAAAAAAGTAACACAGGCGTTTAGATTACCACAAGGGGTTAACGGTCATATTAAATGTGTTTGACGCTGTATATTGCGTAATTGAAAATATACTTGTAGGTTCATAATATCAATATACACTTTCAATAAAAAACTCAAATCATTCCATGTGTTCGGCAGAAAAAATCGCTTGCGAGCGCTTTCCAGCGCTGATAAACAAACTATACGGTTTTCGGCCAGGACACGTTTGCTAACTTCAGTTGCCCTAACACAATCCGCCATTTTGCTTATTATGGCTCAGCGATCGCCATTTTGCTTGCAAGCGCTCGCAAGCGCTTTTTTCCGCCAAACAAGGATTGAAAGTTGTTCACTTTTGATTGCTCCCATAACTAGGATAGCGGTAATGTAGAATCGATTTTCATTAGTATTTTTGCAAAAAATATTGTTAAAGAAGTTTAACTGATTCGCTCGTATGAGGTAACCTCAGTTATATCGATGTTTTTTTTTTTGCAAAAGTAATATTTCATACCAGATTATTTGCTAACTAAAATCCACTGTTATTGCATTTACGAAATATCACCTTAAGGGTACTCGTATAAACCTAGTGTTTATTCTTTGGCATTGAATTGTCAGTAAATGTTTTATAGTTTAATTCCACATTTATGCCAAGTTATCGTATTTTTAATGCAACAATCAAAAACCAAATCGTACTAAAATAATTGTATAATGTTTAGAGCGGTAGTTATTTCAGAATTTTAAAGAATTTTTATAGTTAAAATATGTAAACGTAATGTATCGAAATATTATCTATATATTGTTATGATTGTGAAGCAAAATTGGGCTAACAATGTAGGTCAAATAATTAAAAAAATTACATTCATCATTTTGAGCATTAAATAATTTTGCTAAACAAGCGCATTTCATTTTGTAATGTATTCATGTCTTGTGATTATGCAAAAATAATGATTTCGTAGAAGTAAGTTTTGAAAGAATAATACCTAAATGATTTTTAATTACTTTAAAATGACATGTATTCTCTATTGCAAAACTCTATAGCCATAGATAATTTATGATATGGACATTTAAAGTGTTATTAAAGACTTTTTGGCGGGAACGAAATGCATCTAAGTAGTTATGGTTTTCTTGTTAAAATTTGTGTTGCGACGTATTTTAGAATATCATAATTGCGTTTAATTATCCATTAATACCTTATTATATCATAAAGATGCACGGGCATTGGCAAATAAATTAAAACAGCGGACGATGTCAGTACACGTTCGCTGAAAAGTCCCTTCAGGTTTCAGTATAAATATTTTCATCTTAAACAAGATCTAGAATTATTTCATTTTTTATTCATCTTCCATTGACCATAAATCAGCTCTCACCACCGATTATTGTCATTGAATCAAGATAAGAAAGACGAGAACGTTATGAGCTTTCAATCCTTTGCCTTTAATGGAGTAAAAATTAAAAAAAAATGTATGTTTACACTTTTCCCGCTTAAGCGTAATACAAATAGGCATGTAACTCTTGTAAGCAACTGCAATGTGTAAATCCGCATATTTTTTGAAGTTTCGCAACGAACTAAACGCAGTTTAGCATCAGCATTTATAGCCATGTTGATGTTCGCAATTCCGTCCGTTGTTCCAAGAACCAACAAATACTTTAGTTCCACAATGCATTTTCAACTTTATTTCAAACATTACACGGCGTGTTTTGCAATCACTATGTTAGTTTCATTCGAAAGCGTTTGTAATTGGAGATAGAATGTCGTTAGGAAACAGTTTTCAATGGTTTGAAAATAAATAAAAGGTGGTTTTTGCATTTTAATTTATGGTGCTTTGTTCTGTAAGGGATTCTTTTTTTAATAAATGCATTGGCAAAATTAGCGGAACTTACATATATGAGTTATGTAAAGGGTTACAATAGTAACGCCATTTTATTAGCCGACTTTTGACTGCTTTATAGGACCCGTGATCACAGGTTCATAACATTAAATGCGTCATTAATCTGGTAAAATTGTATAGTAAGTAAAAACATAAGAAAACAACAATCTTTGGATGACATTAAATTATTTTAACTATGTGAAATAATACCATTCTACTTTCAATTTCAAAAAAATATTTTAAGTGAAAGCTATTTCAATAAACACTAAAAAAATTAATCATCCTTCATTTACTCGAATATATCTACGGCGGAGAACTACTATTGATAGTTTAACACAGTCCAATTTTAGGTACGAATTGAAGAAGTACGTTTTAGTCAATATATTGTTTTAAACTTTCATGCTCACTAACATTATAGTAATATAAGTTATTTACGGGATTGCTACCATGTACCATGTACCATCATGGCACTTGCAACAGTGCCGAAATATCGGAAACTCAAAAACAAGGTACATGGTAGCAATCTCGTAAATAACTTATATTACTTTTTAGTCCTTCAGAATTAACCTAGTTTATTTCTTGTAAAACTGTTGATATTATTTTTGTATATATTTTAACTCTACTCAAGCTTTAAACAACGTCGTAAAAACCTCTGGATTTCTGTACGTTGTTTTTACACTAAAATGTAATATATCTTTAATACATTAATAAATAAAAAAAATGTGTTCTAGGTGCGGAAGTGTAAGAACTTAATAAATAAGTATAATTTTGATACGTAACCTCTCAATCAATGATACATCAATACACTTCTAATGTGGCCTAGGAATCGAATTGGTTAACTGTGTGCATTCCAAAATGTGGTAAATACATTGAATCATAGTAACTCATTATGATGGAGGAGTTCGATTGCGCTCGCGCAGTGGTTAATACGTAACTTTTTGATAATATACCTACCTACTCTATATTTATAATTCACAGTTCTTATTTTTTTTTGGCTGAAAACAGAAAAATATTGAGATAAAGTGATTGTGCTATATAGATTACGCCCAATTAGAACAATATTTTAATTTGATGTGTTTAATTTCAGGGTTGTCACAAATCTTTATCTTATCATTGTCATTGATTCAAATTAATTATTTGTGTGATTATAGAATATGTAAGTAAAGATGATATTATCAATGTTAAAATAACTCGGTGATTTTAAATTAAATTTAAATTATACAAAAATGCAAACTACCTCATAGAATCATATTAATTGATGAATATACTGTATATCTTGATCATATCTATATGAATACAAGTAATATTACTAAAATTATTGATGGAAAACCGTGTGGTCCGGCAGAGCAGAATAGTGCTAACCCTTTACACTCAAAAGTGTCTTTAAATATAACTAGTGATATTAAAAGTAGTCACTGTACACCTCCAGTAAACCAGAAAATTTGTAAAACGATTTCAAAATTATGTTCTTTTACTGCGTTCTCCAAGCTGCCAAACGTGGAAGTGAGGGAAAAATCACATGTAATAATTGATCGCAACAGAAGCAATTCTGCCTTTCGCTCCGACGCACTATGTGGAGATCGAGTCGGTTTCGGGTCATAAATCTATAACTTCCATGTTTTTATAGATATACAGCTGATTTTTTTTTTAGGTAATCTGAGATAAACGTACTTTAAAATAATATACAGTCTATGCATATAAAAATATATTTAATAATTGTAAAAAATACAAAACATGAAATATTGAAAAATTATCATAAATTTACGACTAATTTTAAACAATGTGACCTAAATGTTATAATTAATACAAAATAAACACATAAAATTACTCTTATTAATTAAATATAATAAGAAAAAGAAAATAACATAGAATTATATTATTCTAATAGCTCTACAGCTTCATCTATAAGTTCCATAGACTTTTTATTGGAAGGTTTTCTTAAACTTGTTATGTAAGGGTCTGAAGTGTACAAAAGTGTATGTAAAACGTCTTCATTTGTAGCTACTCTAGAGCATTTTCTAGCATGATGAAGTCTGAATCGTTTATAGTCTTTGTTCCTTGATTCCTGGGCATCTTCGGAGAGCTGTCCAAGAGGTAACACTGAATAATGCCGAATTACACTTTCCCCATGAATTAGGACTTTATGGACAGATGATGGCATATAATACCACATATATTTACTAACATATCGTTGTGCTGTATCGAAAGCATACTGTCCAAATTTCGTAGCATTAATTACTTTTCCGCTAGACATAACTTGAAGTAAAACATAAAATCGTTTTATCAATTCCTCATCCACACCGGTAATTTCTGCAGTGCACTGATAATTTTGAAAAAATCGTCTAGCTGTATTACCGTCATTACTGTTACCAGAACCTTGCTTAGGTTTATCTATATTTAAACCAAGTTCTTCTCTGAACCTTCTTTGTACATATGTCTTCTTTTGTTTTTTCAAATCTTTATTTTCTGTCGTTGTAGCAGACCATTTTTCAAAGCCTACATTATAAGATATTTGTAAAATTAGTTCCATAAATCTAATCCAGCAATGTAAAGTCGAAAGCCCATATTGATAAGAATTTTCGTCAACAGGTTTATTTTGTACTTTTTCTAAATTGTTCATCTCTGTAGGTCTTGCACCACAAATAGTACATACAGCACCTGATGAAGTTTCTGACAAAACTTGAGCCACTTTCCCGTCAACCATTGTCAAAAATAATGTGTGTTTGATTTCAATACTTTCACCATTTTTATTGATTAAGCTTGTTGTGAGAGCGTTTCTTTGAGCTATAATTTCATTAACTACACTTGTAGTTTTCTCTGGTGTCTCTTTTGAAAATTCTATTAAAATGGGCCTACCAAATCTTACTGATGATGGAACAGGGTTTTCCCACAAAGTTTCATTTGTATTAATATCAACAAGTTTCAGAGGTACTAATGAAGATATAAATAAATTTGTGTCAGAAATTAACTCATCCTCTTCAGTTAAGACTTGCTTGTATTCACTTTGTCCGCTTGAGCCATCACAGCCCCATTTCGAATACAGCATTAAATGTTTTTTGCCAGCTTTGTATACACCATTGATTTTCAAAATTCTTGCAATAGTGTGATCCAGCAGATCTTGCAGTTTTATTTTTGCTGTAATATTATTAATTTCTATGCTTGATCTTGGTGGGTAGCACATTCCTTTAGCTTCCTGAATTGATTTATATGACGGAAATAATACGCAGTTCTTCGCAATTAAGCAATTTCTCATGTTTTCATACTGTGCCATGTTAAGGTCCAACTCTATAAAAATACTGAGAGCTTCATCTTTAGAGTACGCTGTTAAATGTGCCGGTTCATTTAAAAGATTTTGACGTATTTCACTTTTTTTATCTATGGGTAATACTCGTAAAATTTCGACAATGAATGCTTCTTCCGTTTCCCCTTGAGATCTCAATCCTTGAAGATATGAATTCAGTATAAAATCAAGGCCACATGTTTCAAGCAACTCCTTGTTTTTTCGTCTTTGTGTTCTATCGGAACTGTCTTCGTAGGTTTTAGAAGGGCGTCCTCGCTTCCCCGTCGATGTTGAAGGTTCAGATTCACAAGTAGGATCTTCCAGATTTACTGTGAATGTGGCATTCAACCACATGCTATTCTGATTTAAATTTTTTTCTTTATTTCTGCCAGTTTTAGTGTAGCGTTGACGAAAGTTCGTAATAAGATTTTTTTGTACACTCGCGACAATTTTAGCGATATTTGCCTCAGAAAAGTTGATAAAATTATTCCGTATATAACTTGTTAAAGCAACAACATAATTCCCGTCACTTTCAATCAAAACAAGACATAGGTCGCGTCTGGTACATTGGAATTCACTCATTGCGAGAGAGTAGGTGGTTAGATACACTTTTAATAACGACAATAACGAACGAAAAACAGTATGTAATTATTCAGTATGCAGATGCTCTATTTTATATTAAATAACTGATTTGAAACGTGTGCAAAGTATGGGAATAAAAACTATTTATCATTTACTCGGTTTCCTATGTGTTTTATTGATAATTTATTTTGTAGGCGAACTAAAAATGGTGAGAAATACTCGATACATTATCAAAACATAAACCGCAATTAATAATATATCACAAGTGTAACCTATATCAACTAATAAAACAAATAGATTCGCCCACGTATTTTTAAGAAATTATTACTATTTCATGTTATGATAGATAGCATTATGTTGTGCAATGAAGTTGCAACTTTTTTTTTCTTCCTGTATAAAAATATTAAATTTCCTATCAAATAACATCATTTACAGACCTTCGGCAAATTTCGGCAACTGTCAAAACTCTAATTGAAAGTTTCAGATACGCAAAAATGATATGTCATGAGATAAATATTTCTAGTAAATATATTTATAAATATATAGCATATTTGAGTATACCAAAAAAAAGTATATATTATAAGCTTTCTAAAATGGTATAATACTTGTATAATTTTCATTGCTAGCTTACTAGAAAATCATCCTGAAAAAAATACAAATTATGATGTTTTCGTGATAATTTTTCAATCATCGTATTTAGATGCTCTTTACTTAAAAAAAAGTACTAGTTACATACATAATATAGTAGATCAACTTCTTAGCTATAGTTTGAGGTATAATACAAGTACCTGCGCCGATTTTTACAAAATGTATTTATGGCCAAGCTCTCTTAGGCACCTCCACATAGTGCGACGGTCCTGGGTTTGAGTCCGGAAGGAGCAGATCTTTGTGCGATGAATACGAGCATTTGGACCTCAGCTATAGGTATTAATATGTATAATTCTATGAATATTACTTATCTATATATCATATATGTATGTCTATCTGTTACCCTAGTATCCATAACACAAGCCTTACACAGTGGTTACTTCGGGCTAGGCTAATTGGTTTCAATGTAGGAAAAAATATTATTATTATATTAATTTCCCAAATTATTCTATGGAATAACAACATTGAATGTAAAAAAATATTGATATAACAGAAAAAATGTTACTATCAATGTCATAACAATCTCAAGGAAAATTTTGGTAAAATACCTGCGATTCCTTATTTGTTTTATGGCAGTAAACTCAGATGGAAAGCTATTATGTAGTTCTATGAAATAAAAAGGGAACAATATTGAGTCATTTTGTCCGTTGATGTTATGTTCTTAGAACAAATGAGTACTAACCGAAATCGTTCCATATATTGAGGTAGGCTTCAGTCTAGTTGTAAACTGCCTTCAGCTGAGATGATTTATAGGAAACGACTTTAATTTATATACTTGCTGAATCCGGCCACGCGTTGCTGTGTTATAAATTAAAATGATATCCTATCCTAAGTTGGAATAAATCCAGCAAAATGAAAAAAAAAAAACAACATAATCAATTGAGAAGTTTCGGAGTTCATCGCGGTCAAACACTGTGACATGAATTTTTTATATATATACATATTATATTATAAAAAGATGTATTTAAAAACACATTATTACGTACGCACGCGCAATGTAACGTACGTAGCAACAGATTGTGCGCGTGTCGGAGAGCACCCATCTGTGTTTATTTAAAATGTTTAGTAGTAATTGACATTTTAAACGCGACTTCATGAAATCTTTAATATATACCTATAACGTGTTTTTTTTCTTATTTTTCTTTATGCAATCTTGTCGATTCGACTCTTTTTTGGTATCCTTTAAAGAACTGCCGTTTGATAGTTATAATTCATGTATGAAAGCCTCAGGGGGTCGATTGTGATTTTTAAATGAAAATGTAAAAAAAATAATCTTAAGATTTATAGCAGAAAACAACAATTTTAAATATTTTTAACGTTTTTAAATGTGCCGGTTCATTTAAAAGATTTTGACGTATTTCACTTTTTTTATCTATGGGTAATACTCGTAAAATTTCGACAATGAATGCTTCTTCCGTTTCCCCTTGAGATCTCAATCCTTGAAGATATGAATTCAGTATAAAATCAAGGCCACATGTTTCAAGCAACTCCTTGTTTTTTCGTCTTTGTGTTCTATCGGAACTGTCTTCGTAGGTTTTAGAAGGGCGTCCTCGCTTCCCCGTCGATGTTGAAGGTTCAGATTCACAAGTAGGATCTTCCAGATTTACTGTGAATGTGGCATTCAACCACATGCTATTCTGATTTAAATTTTTTTCTTTATTTCTGCCAGTTTTAGTGTAGCGTTGACGAAAGTTCGTAATAAGATTTTTTTGTACACTCGCGACAATTTTAGCGATATTTGCCTCAGAAAAGTTGATAAAATTATTCCGTATATAACTTGTTAAAGCAACAACATAATTCCCGTCACTTTCAATCAAAACAAGACATAGGTCGCGTCTGGTACATTGGAATTCACTCATTGCGAGAGAGTAGGTGGTTAGATACACTTTTAATAACGACAATAACGAACGAAAAACAGTATGTAATTATTCAGTATGCAGATGCTCTATTTTATATTAAATAACTGATTTGAAACGTGTGCAAAGTATGGGAATAAAAACTATTTATCATTATGTGGTTACTCGGTTTCCTATGTGTTTTATTGATAATTTATTTTGTAGGCGAACTAAAAATGGTGAGAAATACTCGATACATTATCAAAACATAAACCGCAATTAATAATATATCACAAGTGTAACCTATATCAACTAATAAAACAAATAGATTCGCCCACGTATTTTTAAGAAATTATTATATATTATATACCTATAACGTGTTTTTTTTCTTATTTTTTTTCATGCTATCTTGTCGATTCGACTCTTTTTTGGTATCCTTTAAAGAACTGCCGTTTGATAGTTATAATTCATGTTTGAAAGCCTCAGGGGGTCGATTGTGATTTTTAAATGAAAATGTAAAAAAAATAATCTTAAGATTTATAGCAGAAAACAACAATTTTAAATATTTTTAACGTTTTTCGCTTGTATCTCAAAAAGATATTACTGTGGCTTAGCGACATTAAGCTAACAGACGGTAGAAATGAATTTCATTTCAACGACTTAATGTAAAAGTATGAGGCTACGATCGATTTGATATTCAATTATCTACAACATTTAATTTTCTTATACCCTGGTTTTATAGATTAATTTAAACTATAGTAAAAATGTAATACTTTGCTTTTGCTATTTTCTTTGTTTTATTTTTAAGTTGTTAATAAATTGGACTTTATGGCGAGAGAGTGAAGCTTCCTTCACTTTGGTGGTTTTGGTTTTGGTAAAAAAATGTGTTGTAGCGGATATAAGTGTGTAATAATAATTGGTTATTAACCATTAAGTGTTCTTAATATGTACGAGTGTTGGCCAGTCAAGCAAAACAGGGGAAGGTGTGTTTTCACGCTCTCTTAAGCTTTAGACTTCAATAAATCACTACATCCTTACAAAAACCTAAGGAAAGGGGTTATTTTATTATAAATTATCTTTCATCATATATAAATCTCATCACCATCAAATTAAGAAAATAATTTACTGAAGACGAGGCTGTATGGGATTTGTACCTTTTTCCTTCCCTTATAAGGAAACTAAACAAAAAAAATATATATGAAAAGAAAGCATGTGTGCAAAATACACACGGTTGTTGTGATGCCTTCTCTCAAGCTTTGCACACACAAACACGTATTAACACACGTACATAATGCTTCCAATCTCATTTTCTCTTATGTTAAAGCTTATGACTTTATGTGTCTGTCTCTTTTTACTGACGCTTTTTCGTTTCATCGACTTTCAAATCACAACGATGCTAAAGAAGTTTTCACTTCTTCACATGTATAATTAATAAAAATTAAGTCTGGCAGAACAACTTTTAACTTCTGTGTCAGACAGAGAAGCGTCACTTTGACATGACAAACACATTCTAAACGACCTTTTTTACTTTTCTTCTGAAAGACAAACCCAAAAAAATATTTTGTCCAAAAATCTTCAGTTAAAGAAAAGGGTAAATATATTTATTTTTCGGTATAAAACGTTCTGGGAACGAATGCTAAGTGTCAACTGGCTTCTGTACTTCTTCAATCTAATTTCGATATAACTTTAATTGTATAGCTGTTAGGTAAATTCTCGACTGATCGAGTCTCAATTTGATTGGAAAATTTCTTATCTTATTATTGAATTAATTACTCAGACATAAACACAATTTTCTGAGAGAATAATATGTCAAATCAAATGACGGTATGCTGCATTGTGCCTATTCAAAGTCTTAATTGTATCTCTAATTATTATTTAGTTAAACGATGAACGTTAAAAGTTACTAATATGTGTTTATTACATGTATTATAATTATCAATTATAAAAAAATAAAAGGCAATCTATATTTGTCGCGATTTCGTATGGACCTAAGCATGTTAGTTTTCATGTAAAAAAGGTAACGTTTAAGATAAATTATTATAATAGAAAAATACTAGAAAAGATCGACTCGGGTCACAAGTGAATTCTCAGGTGGGAGAATTCTCAGGAAAGTGAATTCCCGTCCGATTTTTTCTAGTATTTTTCTATTATAATAATTTATCTTATAAGATCGCATTGAAAATGCATAAAATATAAAAATTATCAAACAAATAAAAAGGTAACGTTTAAGTTAAGATTTTAAATTTACTCCTTATTTGCGTGGTTTTAATGTCTATGGTATAAAAGAAATACATAAGTAATGGTTGTACGTTTTAAAATGTCTCAGAGAGCTGAATGTAAGTATACAAATTCAAACGTTAGTAGTGACTATCGCGTTTGAGTTATGATTTTAAATTAAGACGTTATTTTCATCGTGTTAAAGTCTATAGAACAAGTATTGACGTATTTAAAAACTTACAATCAAACCTTAGCTCTTCACTGTTGTAAAATATATTGCACAGATAATTTAATTTCTGTTTCGATTTTCGGCCACTGCCTGTCCTCTTCTAACGCGGATTCTGCATTTGGATTTATATGTCATAGAATCAACTGCATGTCTTCATTTTCTTAAATTTAAATTAAAGATCCATATATAACTGTTAGCCTATCATTCCTTAAAATAACAAATAATTATACATTTAAATAAAATCAATTCCCAAACTGGTAGTAGACTCAGAAATTTACAATATTCTTAGATACAATAAAATGACTAATTAAAGTTAGGAATTTGCCCGCTTAAAATATTGTGAAGGTAGTAGTAACACATATATCACGACTATTACTTTAGACATCGTGTGATCGTGGCTCCTGTAAAGGAGTTGAAACGTAAGAATTATAAAGTAAGCGCTAGTATCTGTTAACAATATGTTTTATTTAAATGGAAAAACTGAATAATTATGTTTAAAGAAGCATTGCGTTTTACCGGTTATCTTGTTTTTTTTAACAGAAGTTTTGATACAGTCTTACGATTTTTAATGAAATATAAAAATGCGTTAGACAAGTTATGTCATTTTTAGTCAACCAATGAACCGAAAACCGCTTTTGGAGTTATCCTCTTATTGTATCTACACGATGTATAAGTTTACCTTATATTATCATTAATCAATAACAATACCGTACAAACGGCACGAAATATGAAGGATTTAAGCTAATACTAAAATCATAGTTGTTTACAGTCATTCATAAGCAAACATTGACGTATGCTCGTCCGAATGACCACTAACCAGCTACTAGGCACGTTTTAGGACGCACATAGGTCGTTCAATTCGAAATATCTTAGCGCATTATACTTATAGATACCTACTCCATCATACACAAGCTAAGTAATTATCGACGAAAAGCTATCAACAACACTCACCTTCTTATCTTAAGTTGCTGCCGAAGACCGATAAGCCTAAAGCGACTCACAAAACACTGCTGGGTGAAGCACGTTATCAAGCACGGTTTTTATAACACTTAGCGATGCTACAAAACATAGGAAGATAAGCTGTTATTTCTTTTTAATAAATTTTGAGAACGCAACCCGACACACGTCCTTCTTTCGCGAGTGTTGGATACGGAATGCGCTTGGTGACACTTCGACCTGCGCGTGAGTTGATTTGGCTTGTACTATGGACTGTTCGTATGTGCGATAATTCGATTTAAAAGAAGGTATGAATGAATAAGTTGCAGTTACTTGCAGAAATGAAATCAGTGTAATTAAATGATAATTTATAAGATAATTAGAAAATAGCAGGAAAAATTATTGGGATTGTTTTATCGTGTATTTTAATCATTATTAATAAATAAAATACTTTAGCAGTTAAAGCATTAAAAACGTTTTTTCTTTCGAACTTAAATATATTTTCCAACATTAATATAAAACTATGTGTATGTCTCTAATCCGTTTCTATGTCCATTAATTGTATGTTTATAAATAGTGACATTGATTTCTTATAATAGTGGAACAGAAAGGAGAAAAAATAGGACTATAATTAGTATTAAAGATTGTACTCTAAATTAGTTTGTTCTTTAATTTATAAATAAATGACATAGTATGTTAGAAGCTACTCGGAGTCACCCACTATCTAAAGTAGATATAGTTAGATAACCTTAATTGATATAACAGCAGGACAACTTATCCAAAACTGTCTTATTTGCACAAAGGAATTTCGACATATCGTCCAAGCGAAAGAGTTCAATATAAAAAAATATGGTATTAATCATAGACTATAATAACTGTATTAATATATTTATCTTTAAACATTGTAAAACGTGGTTGAAACTGAAATTATTTTTTTAGGTTAACTTTGATTCATGTATTGGGTGATTTACCTATGTATAATTATCTATATATATAATATATGTTAAGATAAAATATGAAACTTACAGAAAAACCGTTGTATAAATAATACTTGTCTATGGAAAGTTCGATTTTTTTAAATAGCAACACATTTTTGTTTTATCCATTGGTAAATTGGAATTATATAACCGGTTACGATTTGTATGCACTGTTTCGTAACTAGTTATAATATGTTTAATAAAGTAATTTTAATTTTAAATAAAAAAAAAACATTCCAGTTATTTCCATTTAAAAATTGGTCGTGAAAAAACTTACTGGATACATGAGGTTTTATGAATTCCGTAACTGTAAGTATTACGATTATATATTTTTCTTGCACTTTTCAATGCTATCTTAAATTATAAAATAACTTTAATAGAAAAATACTAAAAATATCGACCCGTCTCAAAAGAGAAATTATAGTTTTAATTTGTAATATGTTACTTAAATATTTTTTTTAAAGGGATCATTCTTGTGTAAAAGTAAACACAAAAAAACGATATTAAACGACACAGCAATGTGCTAAGTATACCGCAGTACAGGGTATAACAAACCCCGCGTCACACGCGTTAGGACGAACGGCTACGATTTCTTCGCCGTGTTCACAGAAAAACAAACTGTTAAGTGTGCGTTTTTATGCCACTGACACTACAGTTTTTAGTTTGTTGAAATTGATAGATTTACGAGTTGTTCTTGTTATAATAAATTATTTCAATTAGTGTGCATGTAAAGGATTTTGTGTTTTTGGTTACACCCATAAAAAATAGATTAGTTAGTTTGCATATAGGTATCATTATATATATTCCCAAAGACCTTAGTAAAAAAAATTTTAGTCACTAGACTAAAAATAGAAATACTAGAAAAAAAACTGTTTTTTTTCGATAATTAACAGCAATAGTTATGCGACAAAACTGGAGCTTGATGCAGAGGTTAAGGATCGGTCATTAGTGTTGAGAACTTGGGAAGACTCACTTTTTCTGCGTTTGATTTGAGAATGAGAATCAGTCTTTTTGTATTGTCCCCGGCAAATAAGTTGAACATGATTTTGAAATCACATGACATGCGCAGTAGTGAATAATGTACCTAAACTTGCTTGTTCAACTTATTTGCCGGAGACTATAATTGACCGCCACAGTACGACTTCACAACTTGAGTCTTTTTAATTAGAGAGAGAAGGCATAAAGAGTTGTTAGTTAAAACTGAACTTTTGGAAAATTTATTTGTTGGGGGTCATATATAAAAAAAATCATTAAAACGATTCAATCGAAATTATATGTTTCAAGATATTTTCTGGAAGAAATTAAGCGACCAAGGTACAATTTTGTTTTGTTTAAACTACAAAATTGCCTAAAGCTTATCAAAAAGAATTGTGCTTCTTTTAAGAATTTGAGGTTTGTTAAAAGGATTCTAAACTCAAGACTCATTTAAATCATAGTCTCACGAGCAATGCCAATGAGTCTAGTTCTTAGATCATGACTTAAAGACCTCGGGCGTTGACCAACACTACCGATCATCGAATGGAAGACAAAAATGTATTACGTCAAGCTCCTTTTTTGGAAGAAGAATAAAATTTCCAGCTGATAAAGACGAACAAAACTATAGCATTCATTCGAGTTTAATGCATGTAACCAGGTGTTTAAGAATATTTCCAAAAAATGTGATATTAATTATAGTTATAAATTTAATTTAATTCAGCCTAATGACTAGGTTTAAATAATAGTTAAAATACACCATTTTTTTGGTATCTTTAGCCGTTTTCAGAAAGAAGACGGCTTGTAAATTGGTGAAAGTATTAAAGTAAACGCGTTTTCATTTAGATGTACGTATAAGTGTGAAATTAACGTAATTAAATATAATTGGCCACAAATATGTTTTCAGGTGTCAACACATAACATGGCCACTTTGAGTTTGGAATCATAAGACTTAATTAGCATATAAAAAACAAGTAAGTTATTAATAACATAAAAAAAGTTTATGCACTTAACATGTTATTGAAAAATGTTCTTTTATTAATGACTAATAGCGGAATAATATTTAAACTCTATTTCCTTGTCAGATGACACACTATTTCATATTCAAATAAAAAACTTTAAAATAAATGCCTTTAAAATTAAGTTACACGTTCTTCACATTGTCTGTAGAACGACAAAATCATTTCAATATAGCTTACGTTTAAAATAGAAAACAACGAAACAATTTAAAAAATTTAAAAACCTGTAAGTTTCATCACCAGGTCTTCAGCGTCATGTGAAATAAGTCTTGTTATGACGAATTTAATGAGTCTTAACTTAATAGGTTTCCCAGTATCCAGGGTACAAACTCCCAACTTCGAGCTCCGTCATCAGACCAGCTCCGTAGTATCATATTATTGAATTGTGATCTAGACTACATATATATACCAAGTTTCGTGGTGATCCAAGAACTAGAAGTGGGTAAAAATCAGCTTTTTATAAATGACGGGTGGTCTAGTTCTAATAGTCTTCTAATGATAGTCTTTTTAAAGACTGTACTGGAAAGTGAACTTATTTAGTGTCTTATAATTTTGTGTTTTATCAAGCCTTGCGTAAGACATTTGGAAATGAAAAGAAAAACTGTGTTCTTAAATAGTTTTACAAAGATACAAAGCATCAATCCAATATCAATAAATTTTGAATAACTAGATTTTGTTAGTAAAATTGTGATCTTCATTTCACACTAGCGGCCCGTCCCGGCTTCGCACGGGTGGACAAAATTCTTTAATTTTTTTCTATTATTAAATATTTTTCCGTTAGCGCCATCTAGCGTCCGGTAGACGAACTACTTGCGGTTAACGCGTTGCTATGGTATCGTTATTGATACAATGGAAAAAAGCGGGAATAAAAGCGGACAAACACACTAACCACTGTGATCTTATATTATAGATTAATCACACCATTAATTCCAATTCCTCACATTTTGGCTAACCTTACGTGAAGTTAAAAAATGAAGTATCAGCACAACCAACACAAGTTTGCAAAAAATTTCCTTCCGAAAATCATTGTTTTGATAGAGCAAATTGTTTTTAAAGAAGATGTTTATAAAATTAAAATTACTTTGTAAGTTTGAACCTTCGCATAATCTGCAGCGATAACAGCGCCCGTTTCTGTTGCTCGCGTGACTATCAGAAAGGATTCAAGTGCATTACAAATCATTACGCAGTTAGTGGTTTGTTCATAATTTTAAGAGTTTCCAGCCATTCAAATCGTTTGAAGCCTTGAGTTATAAGTATGTATAGCTATTTTTAAATTTAAAAGAAACTTGACAATAATCGTAATGGAATAAATATTTATAATAGTCATGGAAGTATTTATCGACACAAATCTGTGTCATAAAGCTATTGTATCGTATCTGTTAATTTTGAAACTAAATTTTGACTGGTAATTGGAGTATGACATGCTCTTTAGGAGATGGCGTATGAGGTGGATTGGGACATTTCCTAAAATATGGTTGAGCAAAGTAATGGCTGGTTCGTGCATCATGCTCGTGAACGGGTGCTGACATGGAGATACGACTATTTTAAACTACTGGTATTAAATATCTTCATATTTATTTAATCCTGAATAGGAAAGCGCTTGACCGCTACCTCGCCGACGATGCGATCTAGGATATAACGTGCTTGTTTAGAAGATACCTATTCACTAGTGATTTGAAGACCCCTAAATTGTATTTATCAGGTAACGCAGACTCAGGCAAAGACTTCCACGCTTTAGCGGTACGGATTACAAAATTAGAACCAAAACGCTTGGTGCGACTCTTTTGTATATCAACTATATAACAGTGGCGCCTATTTGTAAGTCTGGTTGTCCGATGAAAAAATGGGGATGGCGGAACAAGGCTGTGCATTTCTGATGCACACTCTCCGAAAGGTATCCTATAAACAACGGATAGGCTGGCTACCTTCCGTCTATGTTCAAGGCTTTTTAGCTTATTATTAAAAAGATCGTCATTGCCGACGAGTGTCTTGGCCCTCCTTTCAATGGACTCAAGCTTCTGGAGTTAATATTGGGCGGACCCTTCCAAAGATGAAAACAGTACTCCATACACCATCGAACTTGCTCTTGGTAAAGATTGAGCAACTGTTTCGGCGTGAAGTACCTTCTCACCTTCGCCAGAATGCCGAGTTTTTTTGAAGCTAATTGAGCCATACTCTCAATGTAAGTGCCAAAATTGCTTTTTAAAGTGTGTTTTTTATCCTCTATATGCTGAGTCTATATGTCATACCAGTGTTTAAGTATATTAAAAAAAAGATACTTGTTCACATTGTTATAATCAACGATGCAATGAACCTTAACACTTTTATTATTGTGATAATAGAATAACACAATAATAAAAATGTAAAATAACATTGTTTGTTGTTGATTTAATTCTTTAAAAAGAATATTAACAACTTGTGGAGCATATTATTTTCCGTTAACCCTCATGATATGCTAAACACTTGTGTCACGAGAGGGTCCACGTTATTAGTAAATTGGCACGGATCAAACTAGATCCGCTTGGGTTAAAATTAATTATATATGATAGCGATGCATAATCAGAGGATTTTGATCAGCCGTTTGTCTAGCGTTTGTAACGTTTGGTTCGATCGATATCTGGCAGGTACTGCAGTCTTTGCAACATTGCCAAATCGATTACCGATATCGAAGTGTTGAAATATATCTATAACGAAGCCGCTATGTCAGTATGAATACGGGACCAGAGTACGGAATCAATCTCATAGCAGTGTGGCCTGAGATATGCCGATGTATGGCGAATACATCATCTACTTTCATTTTGTCCATGATATAGTTCTACTGGCGTCGATGTAGAATCCGAGTACCATGCTCAGCAACCTCGGTAAGGTTTCCCTATAGGCGGGTCTTAAATTGAACATGCACAAATCAAAGATCTTGTTAAATATCCATATCACACCCATATCGGTGACTGTTGGGAACGCTGCCCTCGAAGTTGGCAACGTACAATGCGCGCAGCTAAAGATAAGACTTGACGGATCACGTGATTATACAAACCTGCACCTTATTACCTGCGCAAGATCGCCTCTACTAGCATCTGACAGGTCTCATCTTTGGCTGCGCGCATTATATATGTTTACCTTTTACAAATAGTCCATTTAGTTAAGTGGCATGACGAATAGTAGTTTTAGGGAAGTTATGCGATATTTTCTTGTCTAAAATCCCCCAGACTCTAATAAAATCCCTAGAGTTTGGAAGAAAGGACTGCGAGCCAGTAGTGACAGTCGGTACTGAGACTGACTTTTAAAGCAAGCTCAGAGTCACCTAGCGAGCTATGGAGAATGCTATGCTCGGTATTTTCTTGCGTGATAAAATTCATAATGAGAACCAAAATTACCACCATAGCCCTTTGAGACGTTAAAACGGCATTGACCACTCCACATCGCTAACAGAAGAGTTGGGAAAGAAATGTTTTCTAGTGGCGACCACGAACATAGCGTAGGGAAGCGTCACCTAGTGAGAGAGACCGACAACTTGTGAAGTTTGCGCGAAGCCAATGTGCTTCAAATTGCTAACACTCGCGGCGCGCTAAAGGGCGGAGCCTTAGGTCTGGACATATCCAACAGAGCGGATTCGGAACGAATGATGACGATTTATGTATAATATCTATTGTAAATGTCGTTACTTCTGTTAAAGCTGTCTTATCTGTTAAAAGACGTCATGAATAGGTGGTAGGTAAAAAATGTTAAAAGAATCTGAACATATTTTTAATGCATTTGCGCAATTTATTTTCCTTTAATTTAATTTCACTTGTTAGTATACGAATAAAATATTTGCTCTATATATAGTTAAGGCGTCATTTGATAAAACGATGCGTTGAAACAAATAAGTAGCAATATTCAGTAAAATGGAAATTTTGACGTGTAACAACTAGAAATATTGTAAGTGATCACGGATATTGGAATGTCTGAAAAACTTCGAAAAATTCGTCGGGTATGTCAAGGTCTCGATAGCTCAATTGGAAGAGTACTCCGGATAGCGAGGGAATATGGGTTCAAATCCCGCTGGACACCTTGAACACAATTAATTTGTTCTTGTAATAATTTCTTTAGATAGAAAACCTAACAGTTAAATGCTAAAATAACAAAAACATATAAACAAATTGTTTTAGATTTATGATATAGATTTTTTTTCCGCATTCAACTTTTGCTGTTTCACATTCTCTGTGGCATACCCCAAACATTCGGATTTCGTTATTTTATGACGTACACACGGCGCTCGTCTTTTGTTTTTGTTATACCTTAAGACCTTGTGAGTTGTATTTTCGAGAAACTAATGAAACAAGTGCGCTCTAGACCATTCTGGAATGCTATCCGGATTTAACGTATCGGTTACGAGCATGTATACATGCTTCCGGGTTCTAAGGGGTTAAATGTTTTTTGAATGCGCCTTACCTATCACTCTTTGTAGTCTGACATATGAAATACATTGCTGGGTGAGATTTCCAAGTGCCATTTTCTTTCTATACCACTTGCGTTGCATTAAAATATATGCGATTGCTCTGACATTGGCTACTTATGTTTATAAGTATCGAACTAAACAGAAAAAATAAACACTTACCAAATACCAGTTTCTAAAACTAAGTCGACGGTTTCTGGTAGTTCTAACCGGTAGCCTGTGGATAAAAGAGAAAATTAAGTATCACGTACTTATGACATAAAAAAAATGGAAAGCCTTCTTATAAAGAATTATCGCTTGAGAGTGATTGCCGGCTTTAAGGCTTACCGAAGCCATGTGGTGATTTTTTGTTGATAACTAATTTTCTACGAAATCATTATTAAATAAATCGATTACTTAATTAATCACTTACCGTCTGTAATTATCCTTTGTATCACGCTGGCCATGTCTTTCGCTTCAGCAATATAGAAATTCTCTCCTGAATAAGGGGCTATACCTAAATCTGTATACAAATTGTTAAGAAAATTACATTTGGAAATGTTCCTCATATAAGCATAGTGATATAAAGCTATTTTACAGTATCGCAATGTGAACATTATAGAGATATAATTGTTTTCAAAAAGGTATATGGTTGTCATTACAAAAAGCTATTTAGTTATTATATTATTTTAGGATAATATTCAAATTTAAGAAAAAAAAATTAACATGTTAGGTTGTCGTCCTTCTTGAATTGTAACTAAGCATGGTGTGCTTACTTCGAGTGGGATAAATCCAACTAAATTAGTTTTTTCCTATATTATATGTCTAGATTAAATGGATTGTACCACGTTTTATGAGCTAAATATAAAAAAAATATTTTTATTGACACCTATTAATGTGATCGTCCACTGATGCGCACGAGTCCGCAACGCATGCGCACATGCAACATATTGAATGGATTTGACGATTACATAAGTCCATGGGTCCGGATTTTTTATTTAATCTGTTTTGTTGTTAGTTCACGTCGTCTTTGACGTAACTGTTATTATTATTGTCTTTGGCAGAAGAAGAAGAACGTAAAACAAAACGTTTAATGTGGGTTCATGATATGAACTTGAAGCCATTAATGTTTGGAGAATATATTAAATTCACTTATTTAGATGTAAGTTCATGAATCTGCTTGATAAACTCAAACTTTATTTGGTTAAACAAAACATTACATCACGTCACTGGTGCGCAACGCATTTTTTGCTAATATTTGCGGTACGGTCAATACCGATAGTTATATGAATTCATGCAAAGCAAACCAAAATCTGTTGCGTGCCATACATGTGTTGCGTACTGTGCGCATCAGCGGACACTCACCTTAAATGTACGTTCAACCATTGGCCTTTGCCAAGGTTGGGAAAAATTTTACTTTCGTGTGCCAAGTGCGTTTTTTGGTTATTATTTGTTGATTTAATAGATGGTTTTTGTAGGGCAGGATGATATGTGGAAAACGGCTCCATTTGTTACGATCGACGTGACGATCGTTTGGTGCAACGGTAGCGATCCTGCCTTCGCACCGACGGTTCTAGGTTCGAATCCCGGAAGGGGCAAATGTTTGTATGATTAATACGAGCATTTGTACCTGGGTGTTTATATATATTTCTATGAATTTTACATATCTATGTATCATATATGTATGTCTATCCGTTACCCTTGTATCCATAATACAAGCCTTACAGTGCTTACTTTGGGCTAGGCTGATTGGTGTGAATGTAAGAAATATTTATTATTATTTATTATTTGTGATGCCTTAATTTTTACCAATGAAAAATTGGCCAAGTGCGATTCGGACTCGCGCATCGAGGGTTCCGTAAAATATTTTTATTATATGATGTAACTAAAAATTTACGGTTTTCGCAATTTTTCCTTTATCTGAGCTATAAGAAGTAGCTTTGTCAAAAATATACGGAATTTTGCGGTATAAACGGCTGTATCTTTTGATTGCGTTGGCTTAGAAGTTTGAGTTTTTCACAGCTCCAAGGGACAGTAGTCCTGAGTATTTGATATATATTTCAGCTTGATACGTTCACGTGTTCCTGAGAAAAAAGGTCTTGACAGACGTACGGACGGACGGACGGACAACAAAGTGATCCTATAAGGGTTCCGTTTTTTTCCTTTCGAGGAACGGAACCCTTATATCTATAAGGTGGTCATTCGAAAACTTATTACGTAGACAATTTTTTCTTGAATTTTTTAATGAAACCTTTTTTTCATAGCTTGTGCTAAACATAAACGTTGGCAAATATTTGGGTATTGTGTATTGGATAAGGACAAAATTTCAATTAGCTGTTGTTTATAATTAGTTGCTTTAACAAAGTTTTGTGCATGGGCAAGTTGATGGAGACAGACGAAAGTGAACTTTCAGGGACCAAATAGAGGATGTCCTGAAAGAAGGCCAGGTCAAAAGTAACCTTAACCGAGCTTGTATGAAAAGGTGAAATGAGAGTTGAAGAAATTAGTGATGTATGACAGGATCTTGTTCAGTAGAATTCT
The DNA here is from genome assembly GCA_927399485.1 of Calamotropha paludella. NCBI lineage: Eukaryota > Metazoa > Arthropoda > Insecta > Lepidoptera > Crambidae > Calamotropha > Calamotropha paludella. The sequence continues at coordinate 6,801,752 of OV656822.1, forward strand.
GAGATCTCTGCCTAACCTTTCGTATGTACAAATACTTAGTCAATAATCCCGCGATTATTGACTAAGTATTTGTACATACGCAGGCCCGCGCCAGAGACTGTCGCGAGTCGTAGTTTACCCATCCGTGGCCTATGCATAGTCTGCAACGTGTATTTTCACCAAATATCTATATAAAAATGCGAATGATATGCACTCAATCCAGAACATTTTTCGTGGCTGTAAGTCACATGTAGGTATTTCCAGATTTAATTGCTAAATCTGGTAATACCTACATGTGGCTTATGTGTGTTCTAATATACGAACTGTTTATTTACAGTACAGCTTATTGTGTATTTTAAGTTTCACATATGAATCTCCTGCGATAAATATCATAGCAACAATACATCTTCATAAACTATTGCTATTGTATAGAGGTTGAATCCCCCTTAGAAGCGGATCGAGTTTAAACCTTTTAATATACTATGGTTTACTCTTATTTGTATCCTATCTGAACCGCGATGAACCCCGAAACTACTCAACCGATTTTGATGTTTTTTTTTTCATTTTGCTAGATTTGTTCCGACTTAGGACAAAGGACAACACAGCATCACGAGGGCGGTTCAGCTATAAGATTTAAAATAAGTCTATAAAACCGCTTTTCAACTTCTACTATGAGCTAGCGTCGTTCCATCAATGTTGAAAATGAACTACCGTCAACATGGAAAGTAATATTATACAAATATCTATGCATTTTAAATCTTACAACAATCTAACAATTAAATATATGTATAAATAGTAAAAAAAAGGAATGTTTTGTCTGGTGTAAAATTTGCTTCTAGTTTGCGCAGATATTGAAAAGTCTGCCATCGATATGAGATGTTTTGGCGTTGCTAGGCTAATGCCTAGCCCAAAGTAAATACTATAAGCCTTGTGTTATGGATACTAGATGACTGGTCAAATGCAAGTATTCATCACACAAACATCTGGCCTTCCGGGACCCACGACCGTTGGTGCGATCGATACTGTTGCACTTGTTTGACCGCGTTGAACTCCAAAACTACTGAACCGATTTTGATGATTTTTTTCTGGATTAGTTTTAACTTAGGACATTATCCTATGTCCTAAATTATAGGTTTCATTTTAATTTATGACATAGCAACGCGTGGCCGGGTCAGCTAGTAATAAAATAAATAATTTATTATAGTTTTCAAGTAATTAATACTTATTTGTTATAGTGTCAAAGGATACAGTTGAGCATGTCTAGCATGGAGTTGGGGTGGTCGGGCGGAGGGGGCGGAGGCTGCGCCCTCCCCGGTGCCACTGCGCGTAGTGTGTACGCGCGTACGTACTCCTTACGCAGATCGTGGAACCGCGCGTAATACGCGGGCAGAGTGATGTCCTTACTGCACGCCTCGGGATGCATACATTGTCTGAAACGAAACCCAACGGGATTGTTATGGTACTTTATTTCAACACAAAAAAAGATAAATTTATTGAATAGCAAAATATTGAAAAAATTCGACATTTTTAACAAAAATAATGCATAAGTCATACTTATATGACTTGTATTTGTCAATGCTATCTTACACGATATTTTACTTAAATAAAAAAATATTAGATAAAATTGACGCGGCTCACAAATTATTGAATGAAAAATAGAGTCTGAGAATAAATATAAAAAAACATAAAAGTAATGAAGTATGTCATTCATTTTTGTTGTAAAAATTGCTTTAGATATAAAAATATAGTAGTCATATGTTTAACCGTTCAAAATTCGATCAAGAAGTAACATGTCAAATGTCAAACGCCTTATTAATGGCCGCCGATCACTAAAACAGCAATAGCTCTTTTTTATTTATGATTTGCACATTTTTTGCATTTAGCCAGTGTCAAGTAAGTATAATCTTTCATCTAAGTTCTTGAGTAATTTGCTAGGTTTCAGTAAAGACGTGGGGTTTTGAGTATGACATGAGGTTTCAGTAAAAACACTCAGGGGTTAATAACCCACCATTATTACACACTAATATCAACCACAACACAAAATTTAACAAGAAAACCAAAACCATCAAAGTGAAGATTCGCGCTCCCGCCAAAAAGTCCCAGTAATAGTAGCAGTTTATATTCGTCCTTTTCAGGAGAGGCGAAGGTCTAACCCATACTGCCAGTTCTTGAGTAATTTATTTTCTTAATTAAATGATGATGAGAACCGATCCTTGAACGATAGATTATCAATGAATAATAATTATCAATTTCTTTATGAATGATCAATCTTATTTAGTTTATAAAAAAAATTGACCACATTTCTAAATATGTATAATAGGCAACCTTAATGTTAAAATATTCTCTATAAGTCAAGCTTTAAAAAAAGTGTTGGTTTATTTAGTTCAAGGTGTAATTTTAATCAAATGTAAAGCCAAACTCAACTACATCAGTTTAGTTGTAGGATCGATTAAGCTGTATTTTTAGTAAAATTGACCTTGGGAAAAATTGTTTAGTAGCTACCCAACACTTCTGATTTATATACTACTATACTTTTTAATAATTTACTATTTTGTATAATATTCAATATTAACGGAAATGGTCAAAATTATGATAACATTACGATTTTATTGAAATAATTTTGGCGTATCTAATGCGAACGATCTTTGTCCGTATATAAACAGGAGAGTCTAAATTTATTAGTCGTAATATATCTTATCCAAATGATAATAGAAACAGTTACGCTGTCGAATATCGTGAGATCGTAATGAGATCGTATTAAAATATTAGAAAAATACGCGTTTATCTAAGACTAATTATTCGCCGCAATATAGATCAAAGATAACGTATATATAGAATAGTAGCATATGCGCCTTTGGAAAAATGTAATTTTTGACCCGGTAACGCGTTGCTATGGTGACGTTAATTGATACAATGGAAAAAGAGCGGACATACAAATACACAAACAACAAATTTGTGTTCCTAGAGTATATACTAGCTGACCCGGTAACGCGTTGCTATGGTAACGTTAATTGATACAATGGAAAAAGAGCGGACATACAAATACACAAACAACAAATTTGTGTTCCTAGAGTATATACTAGCTGACCCGGTAACGCATTGCTATGGTAACGTTAATTGATACAATGGAAAAAGAGCGGACAGACAAACACAAAAACAACAAATTTGAGGTCTTAGATCATAGACTAGCGGCCCGTCCCGGCCTCGCACGGGTGGACAAAATTCTTCAATTTTCTTCTATTATTAAATATTTTTCCGGTAGCGCCATCTAGCGTCCGGTAGACGAACTAATTGCGGTTAACGCGTTGCTATGGTAACGTTATTGATACAATGGAAAAAGAGCGGACAGACAAACACACAAACCACTGTGATATTATATAGATTAAGAGGCTTTAAGGATCATTCTCCTCATACGGACTTAATTTAGAAAATTCAATATCTCTTTTTAATAAGAGTATAGATGTACGGACAAGAGTACGTCAATCTACTATTATATCACATTTTCTCAATTGATATTTATTTTTATTAACAAATAAGGGTTTGTGGAATACGTTAAATAAATAATTATTATTTCGGTTAACCCTTCGTGGTAAGGTAAACGCTTCCGTCACTAGTGAGCACAGGTCCGTAGTAAATCGGCGAGGATTGATATCTTATAAATAAATATTTCTGCAAATCTTCTATCATTAGTTGAAAGCATGACATAGGAAAAGTAATAAATAAAAAAAGCTATTACCATTTCTTATATATTTTTATTGGCGTATGATATTAATTGTTATTATAATTTTATTTATTTAACCATATGCATTTAATACAATCAAATCCTACTATTTTTAAATTATTTCTTTTTTTAAATCTAATTTTAATTCATCACTAGTTTTCTTTTTTTTTATGTCGAGCCTAATTAATTATATATATTCTTATTTTTTCTTATAAAAATTTACGGTATCATTAATTTATTTTATGGCGCTGTCTTTACACAGTCATGTTTGTGGAGACGCAGCCTAACATGCTACAATCTTATGTTCTGTTTTCGATAACTGTGTTCGTTGTTATGTGTAGAAATAAAATAAAATATACTAAATTTACTTTAAATTAAATTTGTTACTGACTGGACGATAGTAAAATACTTTTCCTAAGATTTTGAATTCTCTCATTTGGGATTGTACGTTTTTCTGTGTTACTTATTAAACACATTTTCTCTATTCTATCCTTAGCTCTCACATTAGCCTCTGGCAAATTTAATAAGCCAAAATAAAAAATAAAAATAAAGTTTGTTTTCGAACTAAAAAAATGTTTAATTGCTAGAACTTTATACCTATCTAAATAAATTATTAAAAGATAAAATTCGTCCCGTGTGGTTTCCTTATCCAATGCTGGAGGCACTTCCTAGTTATAGCTAAACAACATATGATAAACAGCGATATTTACAGATTAAAATATTGTTTAAATTATACTGATAAAAGAATTATAGTTTTGTTTTTGAATTTACTATAGTATTTATTTATTATTAGCGGTTGATCGCGAACGATTACATATTTCTCGCTAGAATATATGTAATTGCTTAGTAGAATTCTGAAGTAGTTTAACGCAGATTAAAGTTAATTTCGGGTTTCATAGGAAACGTATGATTCTTCCAGTGGGTAAATGCTGTGGCTATCTTAATAACTGAAAAATGGCTATACCCTATAAGCAAAGTCTGTGTTGCAATCTAATTCTTTTTTTTTATAGGCCCTTGCGGGCACTTAAAATCGTCAATTTTACAAAATCAAGATAATATTCTTCTATAATAAAAGATAGCCCGTGCGCTAGCGGCAAGTACATCCGCGGAGTTGATACCGCGCATGTAATCGACACGAGCGACCCGATTCCGAACGTAGGGGCTAACATGGGAAGAATCGGGCAAGAAACTCATGTGATTCCTATTGTGTATTTCAGTTTTAAAGCTTACATTTGCAATAAATAAATATTTTTATAATATACATACTGAAGCAAAAATTTTGAAGCTATAATCATATTTATTTTTTTATAATTTTAACAAAATACAGGCGTTACATAGACAATATATTTTTATATACCAACTTGGACATGCGATAAACTAGTTTGAGTTTAGAATTAATTTAAATATCTGGTAAAAAAACTTTAGAATTTTTTTTTAATGCTAATTTAAAGGTTTTTAACAATTGTATTAACATTAAACGGAATATAAATTAATCCAGCATCTTTATTAAAGCAACGAGGTCATGATTTATGATTTAATAAGGTACATACAACCTACCTACTTCTGGTATGCCAGAGATTCTCTGGTATAAACCAATTACGGTCAATACAACATTGTTACATTGCCACTGATAATCAATTTTATAATATCCATAAAATAATCACGGTTTGAATAGCATGACCTTCACAGATAAGATAAAATAATGACAAAATGATTTGAGCTCATTATAATGCGTAATAACATAACAATCCATTGATCGAATATGAATCTGATTTTGAAAGCTTTTGTATGTTTAAACATTATGTTTTAAAAAAAATCAAAAATAGTTTGATAGCATTGAAATTTTTTTTTTATTATTTTCATTTATATCCTATAATGATAAATTATTTGTTGTTTACAATTCGCACCCAAAGCATTAAAATAATACTAGATTTAAAAATCTAAAAATCCCACGTTTTTCAGTGACCAAAAAATAATAAAATAACCCATGTTTAAATCTATTATTGTTATTTTATTCTTTTTAATTATTATCTCAACGACATAACCATATGTTACGAAACAATCGGATAAGCCCCATACAAAAGTGAAAGTTGCCGAAAGTTGACCTGAAAGTGCACCTAGAAAGTTGAAAGTTGTTTAAGCGTGCATTGTCATCGGGTTCTGAGCTACCCTGAAAGTTTCAATTCGCTAGGTGGTCGGGAAGTGCCTCAAAATTGAGATACAAGATTCCAACCGGACAGACAAGACGACAGACAAGCAAACAGACAAGAAAGCGACCTAAGAAAAACGAAGGAAAATGACCTATTTTATTCTTTATTTGTGCCCTGCACGATTTGTGCATTTAGCTAATTTTAAGTAATTATAATTGTCAGTCCTTGAGTGGTTCCTTAGGTTTCAGTAAAGATGTGGGGTTTTACTGAAACCTCCTAGTGGCCTTTGTTGAGAGCGCGCGAAAAGACACCTTCCACTGTTTTGTTTCACTTGCCAACACTAATGTATATTCAGAAACACTCCGTGGTTAATCACCCACCATTATTACACACTAATATGAAACACAACACATTTAACAAGAAAACCAAAATCATTAAAGTGACGCTTCGAGTTCCCGCCAAAAAGTCCTAAAATGACCTAACGCAAAAAAAATAGAAATTATAAAGATTTGATAAATATTCTTTGTTTTTTTAACTTTATTTATGAAGGAGCTTTTCTCTTCTGTCCTAGGCCCTAATGTATTACTCTAGTATCCATAACACAAGCCTTACAGTGCTCACTTTAGACTAGGCTAATTGGTGTGAATATAAGAAATATTATTATTATTATTAGTACTAGCGGCCCGGCTTCGCACGGGTGGACAACATTCTTTAAATTGTTTCTATTATTAAATATTTTTCCGTTAGCGCCATCTAGCGTCCGGTAGACGAACTACTTGCGGTTAACGCGTTGCTATGGTAACGTTATTTGATGCAATGGAAAAAGAGCGGACAGACAAACACACAAATAACTTTGATCTTAGATTATAGATTTGGTTTTTAACTAAGCTTTCAATGCTGGCATTGATAATCACTACGGGTCTAAACCAAGTAATGACTATTATTATCACCGATAACATATTATAATAATAATAATTATCAAAAGTCTCTACTAGAGTCAACCTTTGGACGACGAGAATTATCAGGAAGCAAGAAGTACGTTGGTCGCTAAGGGGCCATTTATTTATTACGTAAGACGATTTAGAGGGGGAGGGGGGTCAACCATGTCTTATTTTTTCTTACAAGGGGGTGGGAGGGAGTCTCGATAGTTCTTACGTAAGATCATAATAATACGCAGAGTTAAAATTATAATTTGAAAAAGCGCGGGCAACCGCGCGAGTGCCAAAGTTCGCTCGGATGCGAATAGGTAAATGGTTTCCATTTCCATGGCATCGGGGCTGATGTGGAATGGGTGAACGTCGACGACTTACTGAAAATCTTATGTAAGTAAAGATGAATTAGTAAAACCAAAGTTTATTCTACCAAAAAATAAAAATTATTAGTACCTTTGTAAGTAACTAATAAACATTTCTAAAAATTGTTACTTTGAAAAATAAACATTAAAACAAACCAAACGTGTATTCATTTTTGCCTTTAGATTCTTACGTAATAAATATTAAATAGGGGAGGAGAGGGTCGGCTTATTCTTATTTTTTCTTATAATAGGGGAGGAGGGTCCCAAAAACTAGCGAAAATAGTCTTACGTAATAAATGAATGGCACCTAAATGAAAAGATAGGAGATATAGTAATTATGAAAACAAAAATAAAGGCCAATACTTTAATTAACAATAATAATTATATTATGATAATACTTTGTGTGTGTGTGTGTTTGTTACCATATTGTCTCGCTATCCTAACATTGCAATTTTTTTTTTGCGCCCCGGGCAACTGGTCACCCTCCGGAACCGGGGGAGGGAGGTGGTGAATCCATCATGGATACATCGGGCGGACGAGAAGTTATGTCAGACTCGTACTGACTAAACACCATCTAGTAAGTGCCATAGACCTAGGAAGGCTGTATAGGCTTCATCGAAGCGACCGCCTCGGGGGAACCCGCGGCGGCGCAGAACATTGCAAAACTAAACTTGCCCTCACGTACTCCCGCAATAACAATACGATAGCGTGTTTCTACGCGCTACAGCGCCATCTAGTATTATTAAAACATAAGTTATAATATTAACATACATTTTATAAGATATGAAATACGTCTTTAATAAAACAACACGCCACCGAGCTCTCAGGTCAGCTCATTGTAAAAGTTGAAATGCGTTTGTGAATTTCGACGCTTCTGATAGCGTCTCGGTAGCTCAGAGATAAAAGCAATCGCCCGGATAGCGAAAGATTCGAATTCCAACTGAGGACTCGCGTGGTTGTTTTTTTACATAATATACAGGGCGTCCCAAACTTATGGGACATGAAGGGGAAGTACCTTAAATATCGTAGATAGTGAATTTTGCTCAAAGAAGACTTTATGTTATTTTTAAAAGTTAGTAATTCTGCATTCATAGATTTTCTAAAAATTACTTGCTTCGTCTGGGAATCGAACCAACTTAAATGTCAAAAAAAAAATCACCCTACTTTTATGATGCCAATCGAAAGAATAGCTAAAAATAATAAATTAATGTAGTTCTAAAATTTGAAAATGGAACAGTCTGTGCGAGCGTTGAAGGCAAATTTAAAACGAAAATAATGTTGTTCTTAAATTTGAAAATGGAACAGTCTGTGCGAGCGTTTATTTTTCGGATATTGATCTGTTTAGTCTTAATTCACTTACACAAGTGTTATTGTGTTAATTTATTGCGAACATGGCATATCAAGTAAGTTTTGATCTAATGGAAGCATATTTTTTGAATGATAAAGATATCTCTAGAAGTTTGCGGTGGTATAGCGTAAAATATCCTGATAGACAATTACCGTCTCGTAAAGTTTTGAAAAGGCTTGTGAACAATTTGAAAACTCTGGGACGTTTCGATAAACGCCCAAGAGAACCACAGCAAGAAAACCGTACGATCAACGACGAAGAACTTGGTATTTTAATTTACTTTTCGGCTTTTCCGAAAGCATCGGTGAGAGAAGGAGAACATGAAATTGGAGTTTCGAAAAGCAAAATACACCGTGTATTAAAAAACACGGTTTTAAGAGTTATGTTGAAGGACGATTGGTTCAAAAATTACTTCCGGGCGATACAGAAAGGAGAAGAAATTTCTGTCTTGATATCCAGCCACGCTTGCTCGAAAATCCAAATTTTTTGGATAATATTATTTGGACAGACGAATCTAACTTTAGCAATAACGGTATGTATAACCGCAACAATAATCGTATTTGGTCTAAAGAAAATCCCCTACGAGTCACTGAAACGAATAACCAAGTGCGTTTTTCACTCAACTGTTGGTGCGGACTTTTAAAAAACCGGGTTTTCTTAATCCATTTTTACCAAGGAACCTTGAACACGGAAAAGTATTTAGGAATACTTCAAATTTTAAGGGATAAGATAAGAAATCTTTCCGCGGCGGAGCAAGAAAACTTAATTTTCCAACAAGATGGAGCTCCGGCTCATAATAGTCGGAGAGCAGCAGATTTTCTAAATGAATGTTTTCCTACATGGATTGGTACAAATGGACCGATTAGATGGCCGGCCAGATCCCCGGACCTTACACCATTAGATTTCTTCTTTTGGGGATACGTGAAAGATATGCTATACAAAAAGCGATACGAGAACGTGGGCGAGTTGCAAACAGAATTGTGCCATATCACATCGAGTGTTCACCATAAAATGATAAGAAAATCAACAGGCAGCGGACTCATTAAAAGATTGGAGATTTGCGTAAGACAAGAGGGATCACATTTTGAGCATTTAATTAATTAATTTACAAAAAAATACCTACTTAATTGACTACGGCAGTTTCATGTATGTTTTTAATTTGATTAAAATATTAATTTCACGTTGTTCCTTTCTTTTAAAAAACCATGTAACTTAAGCATAGTTATTATTTTTTAGCTATTCTTTCGATTGGCATCATAAAAGTAGGGTGATTTTTTTTGACATTTAAGTCGGTTCGATTCCCAGACGAAGCAAGTAATTTTTAGAAAATCTATAAATGCAGAATTACTAACTTTTAAAAATAACATAAAGTCTTCTTTGAGCAAATTTCACTATCTACGATATTTAAGGTACTTCCCCTTCATGTCCCATAAGTTTGGGACGCCCTGTATATATTCACTACTCATAGTAATATATTAAACAAAGTCGCTTCCTGCTCTCTGTACCTATGTATATAGGTACAATTTTGTCGGCGGGCGATTGCTCTTATCTCTGAGCTACCGAGACGCTATCAGAAGCTTAGATCTTTAAAACTACGCAACGGATTTTAATGCGGTTTTTTTAATAGATAGAGTAATTCAAGAGGAAGGGTTATATGTATGATATATGCATAATATAGTAGAGTATTACACCCGTGCGAAGTCGGGGCAGGTAGTTAGTATAGAAATATAGCACTGTTAATCCAAAAAATAAAATTAAATACAAACATTACAGTATACATATAAATAAATATTTAAGTCTAAAGTAATAATAATATTTCTTACATTCACACCAATTAGCCCAGCCTCAAGTAAGCACTAAATAAAGGCTTGTGTTATGGATACTAGGGTGACGGATAAACATACATACATGATACATAGATATGTCATATTTATAGAAACATCACGCAAACGTCTGCCTCTTCCGGGATTCGAACCCAGGACCATCGGTGCGAAAGGCAGGATCGCTACCGTTGCACCAAATGGTCGTCAAAAGAAAGTCGTTACCCAGCTATTGTGAGACTTACTATCTAGTCTGAACATGAAAGTTAAAAAGAGCGAAGATGAATAATTTGAATGCCCTTTCTATTATTCCGAAATTGAAGAAAAAAAAACAAGTTACACAAAAGATTGGTATTGTCGTCAATTTGAATTTATAAACCATTCATAGATATGGGGGGGTTCTAAAATAGACATAATTTGCATTCACCGGATATGCAGTGATTCCAACGGGTATCGAAACCCGATCTGCCCCTTCCTGATCCAAGATAAGGTACCTATATATGTATATATTCACATTTTTTTAAAGCCATCCGTAAAGAATATACCTACTGCAGTGTGAGTCAAGAGGTCAAAAAGATCCCATACCTACTAAGTCTAGTGATTGCCGAGGTACCATAGACTATTACTTTGGTTTAGCTGTTTAGAAACTTTTTTTATTTCCCGTTATTAATGGAAATCTCTAAGCAACGAGACTATGTTAACTCTATGTCTCTATGATAGAGGTAGGTTGTTTAATTCGGTTGTTCGAGTGGTGATAAATGAAAACAAGCAGCGGGATTTTTTCTCTCTAGAAGTCCGCGAATGTTTTCAATAAAGTAGGTAACAGGTTACACTGAAAAACCCAGAAAAACGGGGGATGGTTTAGTATTTTTCATCTTTCAACCATTCACCATTATGTCTTAATCATTCTATACAGTTATACAGTATAAGGTAAGTGATACAAATAAGGCCTACCTAATTTGAAACACTCATATCTTGATAAATTATTTGAAAAAGGTGATAAATAAAAGCAAGATATTATTCTTTGATTTATATATTTTAAGTAATTAAGAAAACATATTGTAATCTTTTATCAAAAATCACTCGAAAAGAGGTAATGCCGGAACATTAGCCTTAGGCCTTTTTAAAACATAGTGATTGAACAAAGCCTATATCCTTTATTATAGGAATATTGTTATTAGAGTATTAATTATATAAAAATATATACTTCTGAGCCATTTATCAATTGCTTCCATGAGATCCTTGAACAACTTTCTAAGTTATTTTATTAAATATTATGCTTAAATTTCTAGTCAGACTTGAAGTCGCATATTAACAAGAAATAAAGAATAATATAAAAAAAACGTATCAAAACAAACAAAAATGAAAAAATTTACATATCTTCTCAAAAATATTATTAAATATTGAAAAATAAGGCTAATATATATATATATGGGTCAGCAAATGAGGCTTTTATTAAAAGCAGGCTTTATTTAGTACATTGTACTTCATAAATGTTATAAGCAGTATTAAATTCGCATATTCTAAAAATTACAATTTAAAGTCATAGTTACCTTTTTGATGAGTTATATTGTGATCTGTATACATTACTTGAAACAAAACTTCAAAGAATAACGTATTAGAATTCGATAAAAATTACGACAAATTCATAACGCGCAATGAAAATGCCCGTCAGTCACAAACGACCGGTCACAAGTGACGCTGTCACAACATCACAACTCTCGCGCACTGTTTGCTGAGTCGTGGGGCTGTCGTCTATGCGTGTGTGAGATATTTTTAATGTAAATATATTTTAACCGACTTTTCCGCACTACAGGCCTTATTTGAGCATAGGCCTTATTTGTATCAGGTACCTTATGTTTAATGAAACCACAAGAAGATGGAAGCATAATACAAAAATTACATGACTGTCAAGTTACGTAAATAAAGTAATATTATAAATAAGTGTTTACATATAAGATTGCTGGTTCCTCTGGGTATTTTCTGAAAAGATTAGTTTTTCTAAACATGTTTTTATTTATTTTTAAGTAATTACATATAACCTTTTGTGACGTACCTTATAATGTGTGTTTTATAAGCGGCTAAAGCAGATAAAGAGAAAAGTTGTGCATTTTAAAAGTATCAAAAAGTATCAACTCGCGGTACCAAAAAGTTTCCACATACTGAAATGTATCAATTTTGAAATACTATATATTTTTTAGAAATACTTTAAAATATGGTCTGGAGTCCAAATATGATGACTTCCGTGGTTTTCATGGTTCGATGCCCGACCGGGTCAATTTAGGAAATCAACTTTTCTATATTAAATCGCTGGGTGTTGTGCGATAGCACGTGTGCTATAACTTGGGTTCAGAACAATCAATATATGTGCTGTTGTCGGATATTAATATGTAATTTTTTTAATTTTTAAATATATACTATGTTATTATGTCTTATGTCTTTATATAATAATCTAAATGTTTATAAAAGTCTTACTTAGTATGACATATCAAGTCGCATCGAAAGTACATGGAAATTTACTGCACCCATAAAAATTACTCGTTCTTTTTAGCAGAAACAATCTAAAACAGGTTTTAAAGCTTTCTCTCTGCTGTTCATTTTAATTATGAGTCTCGTGAAATAACGCGATACCGCCAGTATCCGGGATAATTTTAGTTTTTGTTGACGGTGTATATATATGAATTTTTGTTCCGGGAAATTGAAATTTGTATATTTAAGAATTGTCAAGTACAAATTAGGCCCGATAGATGATTTCAGTGAAATGGGATGATAATTTTATGTTATAAGAATGCCAGGGCATTATTATTAATAATATATACTCTAAAAACACAAATTTGTTGTTTGTGTGTTTGTCTGTCCGCTCTTTTTCCATTGTATCAATAACGTCACGTCAGCTAGTAATATTAATAATAATAATATTTCGTACATTCCCATCAATTAGCCTAGCCCAAAGTAAGCACTTTAAGGCTTGCGTTATGGATACTAAGGTATAGATAGACATACATATATCATACATAAATAAGTAATATTCATAGAAATATATACAAACATCCATGACTCAGTTACAAATGCTCTTATTCATCATACAAACATCTGCCCCTTCTGGGATTCGAACCCAGGACCGTCGGTGCGAAAAGCAGGATCACTACCGTTGCACCAAACGGTCGTCAACTTATAAATAAGTATAAATAATTTTATAACTATTAGACAAAATCTATAATCTAAGATCACAAATTTGTTGTTTGTCTGTCCGCTCTTTTTCCCCGCACATTTTCCATTGTATATGCGTTACCATAGCAACGCGTTAACCGCAAGTAGTTTGTCTACCGGACGCTAGATGGCACTAACGGAAAAATATGTAGAGTTTTGTCCACCTGTGCGAAGCCGGGACGGGCCGCTAGTTTTATACTAACATTATAAAGCTGAAGAGTTTGTTTGTTTGAACGAGCTTATCTCAGGAAAAACTGGTTCAAATTGAAAAAAATTTTTTCTATTGTATAGTCCATTCATCGGGAAAGGTTATAGATTATATAACATCACGCTACAACCATTACGAGAGGAGCATCCCTGAAAATTATTGCGAAACCGTAAAAGTATTATTTTTGAGAGCTTCCGTTGCGTAAACGGTGGATGCTTTTTCTTTAACATTTAAAGCGAGGGATTGATGTGGTTTATTGCATTATTTGATTATATTGAGCTGGGGAATGGGACATTGATAAAGACAAAGGCGGAAGTCAGTTTTTTCATACATTCATCTGTCTAATGTGTACTTTCTATCTTTTGTTTTCTAGAAAAAAAGCTATGCTTACCTTAATGGAGGTTGTCCATCTGTGACAAGCCTGAAGAGGGGAGAGTGAGGATCCACCTGCAACGACCGAATGAAGTCGTCGAACTGAAACAAACATTATTATAAGTTAATTAATACAATACATAACAGTCAATCGGTTTAAGAGGTAATAATCGGAGCTGTCGGAATAAGTTATCCGTTACCCTAGCATCCATAACACAAGCCTTACAGTGCTTACTTTGGGCTAGGCTAATTGGTGTGAATGTAAAAAAATAAAAATCAATATTTATATTTATTTACAGGATTAAGTCTTGGAAGTGATAAGCTAAGGCTGGTTAAGGTGTGTTGAAAATGGGACGAAAAAGAAGTCAGTGCTATGAAATTGAAAGCATATTGTGGAAAACGATAAAAATATTTAGTCATTTCAAAAAATCATTCTTTTTGCAGTTTATTATTATTATTATATCACGGTTTTGTGGTTCGAAGAGCTCGAGGCCGCATAGTTTAACGAGTTCTGCATATAGTTATGTTCCGTAGAAGGCCTATGCGGTGGGGAGACTATCACGATTATGAAAATGCTAAAACTGGCGGTAAATAAAGTAACACAACAAATATTTACTCCTCACTTTCGTATGTACAGACATAAAAAAATATAATAATTATAATAAAATCAACCCAATAACTATCTGAATGTAATAATAATGACAAAAAAATTAAAAAATATTTTCATAATAACTTTCGATGTTGTAGGTACAACAACACGAGATGGCGCTGAAGTCAGTTTAAGAAATAGTTGGAAATAATCGACGGGTTCTTCAAAGTCTCGGAAGCTCATTTGGAAGAGTACTCGCTCGGATAGCGAAGGGCTATGGGTTTAAGTCTCGCCTAACACAATTTCTTGAGATAAATTAAGCAGTTATATGCTTCAATGATAAAATATTTAAAATACTTTATAAAAGTAAATAATTAAATATTTTCCTTATATGAAATCTCGATAAAGCTTAGGATGTTTCAGTTTTTGTGTTTAATGTGTAAACTTTAGAATTAATTCTATTTCTTTTGCTATTCTTTAGAATAGTCTTTAGGATGGACAGGACTGTAAACTATAGCATTAATCTATAATCATAGATCACAGTGGTTTGTGTGTTTGTCTGTCCGCTCTTTTTCCCGCTCTTTTTCCATTCTATACGCGTTACCATAGTGCCTAAGAATAACAATTAGGAAGGCTAAGAACAGTTAGCTATATGTGTAGTCGTAGAACCGAAACGTTACCGCGATTCATTTCGGTACAGCGACATCTATAACTGAGACACAACATCGCGTGGCCGGATCAGAAATAAAGCGTTAACCGTAAGTAGTTCGTCATTTAATAATAGAAAAAACTTAAAGAATTTTGTCCATCCGTGCGAAGCCGGGACGGGCCGCTAGCACAGTAAATACAGAACAGTAGTTTATCTAAGGCCGCCCGCCGATTTATTAGCCTACTCTTGCGTTGATCCCCAGGGTTCTCACTTTTAATTTTAGTTAATATTTTCGAACAAGCAGCACTCGATCTAAATTTATGTAATAAAAAGCATATTATGATTGAATATTTGTTTGCGAAATCGTTATTGAGGCACCCGAAAACACTACAATATTATTTTCCCCTTTTTGAAGTCATGATACTCGTAATAATTAATATTATGGTAAGTGGCCGGCGAGAGTTGACGATCACGAGCGGTCATGTGACGTACGCGCATGCTCACAGTCGCGCGGCACAGCCCGTACTGCCGCCACCTTATTCCCCCATATATTATGCTAGCGTGTGCGTGAAATCGCGTGCCGACACGGCGCGCGGCGCGCACGCACACATTCAAACCGAGAGCAGCACGTTTGTATGAAGATATTTTACTGTTCTTTACTGTGCCGCTAGTCTATAATCTAAGAACACAAATTTGTTGTTTGTGTGTTTGTCTGTCCGCTCTTTTTCCATTGTATACGCGATACCATAGCAACGTGTTACTGGGTCAGCTAGTCTATCTATAAAAAAACAAAACTGATATAGAAGGAAACGACTATGAAAAGGGTGAGTTTATTTTCCTATTACACTAAAATCGTATCATAATTTATCTGCGAAGGCATCCATTAGCCGCATAAGTATTCCTACTCTGTATGATTTTAAATGGCACAGATGCCCATCGGCCGTCGAACCAGGGTTACGCAATCCGGGATACAGTTAGGAACTGGTTCTGCCGTTGGTCTGTCCGTCATCGGAACGTAACATTAATTACCTTCACCTCCGGCTGTTTTAAGAATCCCATCTCGTGCAAAAAGAATATACCGCACCTGCTATGGAACAAAGGGACTTTTTTCGGAAATTCGAAAAGAATGTTAAGTATGTCAAGAAGCTTTGTAAATATCGTTTTACATAAAATGATACCTGACATAATTACTAAAATAGATTGAGCAAATGATATTCTAAATAAAATCTATACTCTTCGCATAAAGGGACCTTGTTCCATCAAAAATGATCTTCTATATATGAGACTCGTACTACCTATAAGTACCCAGGTGTTGAATTAAACCTCGTACAAATAATATAACATCATTAAGTTCTTAATTTTTCACTTTGTTCAGTATTTGAATTGTAACAAATTTAAACGGATCACTAAACGAATTTAATTTTATGATTTTAACCTTATCCTCATTTGTTCCTTTTCAGCAGCCGTATTCACGAACTACACCTTCAAGAAGACGAAACGTTAGGACTAAAACGGCGTAAAAATAATATGTTAAAAAGAGCAGCATTGCACCAAAACCCTGCACTTAAGATTGTCGTCAAAAGCGACCAATGAAATCAAAACCAATCACTTCCCGTACATCACAAAGAGGCAGTAGCTTTTTTCTGTATTATATTATTTTGCTGCTATTTAAAACCCGCTAAACGGTAAACGGGATAACGGGATACTTAACTTTTATATTTAACAATTGATATAAAATAAAGTTTAAAGTAGATACAACAAAAAAAATCTTGTTTCTTTTCAACCAGAACCAAAACATAATTTAGACAAAAGAATCATCTATACTAATATTATAAAGAAGTAAAGTTTGTGTGTTTGTATATTTGTTAAATTGTAAGGGGTAATCTCGGGATCTACTGAACCGATTTTAAAAATTCTTTCACCAATAGAAAGGCACATTATTGCTGATTGTCATAGGCTATATTGAATGCTAGAAAAAAATTAAAGAATTTTTTCCACTCGTGCGAAGCCGGGACAGGCCGCTTGTTGTTATATAAAATTTAAATAGACCTTAACGGAATATAAATAATAAATATTCCCCTCATCACATTGTTTTTGTTTAGATATCTTGGAAAATTGATACATCTTTAAGTCTTAACATAAAATCTCTAAGTCAAAATCAATTTCTAAGACATTTTAACACGAGGACATGTCTTAAATGTGTCGTTATTATTAATTCCAAATAATTGCATTATGGTGTATTATCTTGATATACAGCCCCAAAGGTGTCGTAAAGGGCAACTAATGATATTGGAAGTAAACGCCTACTGTAGACCATAAAATGACGTCTATAATGTTAGCATGGTAAAGTGAGCAGAACTCTTAAAAAAGTGCGAAAATTAGTGCTAATTTAGTGCCACAATCTGAAATTTAATTATAAGATTCGCGGAAAATTAGAATACTGCAGTGTATTCCCTGAACCGCCTATATCAATGCGGTATAGGACTAAAGCAATGCATAGGGAATTTAGTGCCCAATGAGTGCTGGCCGTATGTTAAAAAATTTAGTAAAAAATTATATTTTTATTTTTTGTCGTTTAAAACTCCGAAGACGACAGACTTAGCAAGTGACCGGGTTGTATACATCGATCTGAATCAAAAATCTTTGATTATTTATCACACCTTTCATATGAGCTCGTCGGTTAATTTATTTTATTTATTTATTTTCATAAAGGCACAATAAGAGACAACAGACAAAATGCACAATAAAAATACTTACGATTAACATCGAGCGTGTCTGCGCCCAATCACAATTGTGCACAGCACTTTCAAAATTTAATGACACTTAAATTAGACCATACAATAAAAAATTAAACAATACAATAATACATCAAACAATACAATCACAGGACAACTTAAGTAAACGAAGAAGAAAAAATAAATGAAAAATCCCACAAAACAGCGTGCCAAGTAGCAATTTCCAAGTGTCAGGTTGCAATTTTGGTAAAAGTGCTTTTGACCTGGTCTTTTTTGAGGAGATCTCCTATTTTGTCCCTGACAGTTCGCCTTGGTCTGCCTTACCGATTTGCCCACATTTGTCTTATATACTTGTCTTGTCATCGTCCATCCTCTCTTCATGTCCAAACCATCTTACGAGGGCAACCTGAAAAGTTTCCGGAATAGGCAAGAAGAAGACGGTATTTGTCTGGTTTTATATTTTTATTTTTCGACATAGTCTCCTCGAAGATCAATACACTTTTTCAAACGGTGCTCCAGTCTCTTCAAGCCGTCAGAAAAGTAGGATGTTTCAAGGGCTGCAAAATAAGCATCAGTAGCGGTGATGACCTCCTCATTTGAGCCAAATCTGTTTCCTGCCAGCGATTTTTTTAGGTTTGGGAATAGGAAAAAGTCGCTGGGGGCTAGATCTGGTGAATATGGGGCATGAGGCAGTAATTCGTAGCGCAATTCAGTCAATTTGGACGCGACGATGCGGGATGAATGAGCCGGTGCATTATCGTGGTGAAAGAGCACTTTCTTCCGCTGCAAACGAGGCCGTTTCTCCTTCAATACTGCATCGAATCGGGTCAATAAATCGCTGTAGTATTGCCCTGTTATCGTTCTTCCCTTCTCCAGATAGTCGATGAGAATCACTCCACGGGAATCCCAAAAAATGGTCGCCATGACCTTTCCGGCCGATGGGACGGTCTTTGCCTTCTTCGGAGCCGATTCGCCCTTAAAAGTCCACTGTTTGGACTGTACCTTGGTCTCCGGAATGTAGTGGTGGATCCATGTCTCATCCACAGTTACGAAACGCATGAAGAAATCCTTTGGATTTCGTTCAATCATGGCCAGACACTCCTCGGAAATGGTCACTCGATTTCGCTTTTGCTCCGGTGTGAGCAAACGCGGTACCCATCGCGCCGAAAGCTTTTTCATACCCAAAATTTCATGCAAGATGTAGCCAACGCGTTCTTCTGAGATGCCTATAGTCTCTGCTATCTCTTTCAACTTTAATCGACGATCGGCTAATACGACATCATGAACTTTGTCGACCATTTCATCGTTGGTAGCGGTTTTTGGGCGGCCACTGCGGGGTTCGTCACTTGTGCTTGTGCGACCACGTTTGAACTCGCTCACCCAGAAACTGATGGTGGAAAATGATGGAGTAGATGCACCATGAACCTCCTGCAAAATATTGCGAATTTCCGTGGCCGTTTTCCCAGCTATCCAAAAGTGTTTTATCACCGCTCGAAATTCGATTTTATCCATTTTTACAAAACCGCCCGATTTGCTACACAAAACACGTTCGTAAACAACAACTAACGACAGTAGCTGTCTGAAAATTTGACAGCTGTCATAAAATAGATTAGGGTTGCCCGACAATATGCCAAATTTATGTTTCGCACGCCATCTCTTGCCGATTCCGGAAACTATTCAGGTCACCCTCGTAGTTACTCTTTTTCTATCGTTGTTACTATATCGTCCACATCGCTTTTAATAAAAACATTTATTTCCAGTCGAAAATTCTTTCCAATTCAAAGTCCATTCTGTATCATGATGACTTTCAGTTCTTATACTTAACACTATTATGATAAATCTGCTAGATAACTTAAGTTGTTATTGTTAATTGGTGTCAGCACAGGATTAGCTGATAGCTTAAAGGACTTTGGTCGATTTGTGATTCATAATCTATTGTTATTTTTTAACAAATAAATGAAACTATCACAAAGTATTAATCTTATATGTACTTGCTTTATACTATTTATTTGTGATATGTAATCTATTTAATTTCTGACCAAAGTTTTGAAGGACGGTAAAGATTTAGATTTCTCTGATAAACACCGGTAGCCTATTATGAAGAAAGACTGCTTGCAGCGAAAACGATTTAACGTAAATCTGCGAAGTATGTAAGGGTATCTTCAACACGAGAATATAAATGGAACGGTTAGAAATAAATTAAAACATTCCTTGAGATAAGGTGGAGTCTGAGAAAGAAACAAAATAAAGGTGAAACAGGAGATAGAGGATATTAGTATTCCAGCTCATTACGATGAACACAAAACACAATTGTATTTAATAAGGCCGGAAATGAACCAAATACAAACGATTTGTAGACATTCAAGTTTATTAAGCTGTTCTTCGGTTAAATCAAGGTAAAAAGCGACAACATTACTAAGAATTGGAGGATGGAGAGAACAAGACATTTTAAAACCTGCGTAATGAAGCAGATATAACTTAATGTATATAAATAGATTTACATAATGCCGGATTTACCTCAGACGGGGCCCCAAGCAACAACTGATTTTTGAGGCCCTCGTTTTAATATAACCAACCCCCTCCCTCTTCTTTTTAAATAACAAAAAACAGATCAATTTTGCAAAATCAATATATTATTTGAACCATCTCCATTACAACTTCTTTCTACTTTTTTTAAGTCGCAAATTGATTAATAATATCATCAAAGTCAAGTTCTCGAAGCTTGTCTTTTTCGATAAACAGTAAAATTAAAGGCTTAAATCACTGACTTTTTCTTGGTCCATCGAAAAATGTCAATGTCATTTTTATTTTATTTCAAAAAAATTAAATATTTTTAATTATTTTTACATTTATAAATAAGTTTTAATTTTTTTTCAAATTTTGGGGCCCCTCTCCAAGCGGGGCTCCAAGCAATTGCTTCCTTTGCTTCCTGGTAAATCTGCCACTGGATTTACAAACAACTCGCGCCAATTATCCAGTTCCAAAGTAAGATTAGCTTGTAGGGGAGACCCGTACAAAATCGTATACCGGGGTAAAACCGTATGGTATAGCTGTGTCCGTTATTATTTTGAATTATCCGCGCATTTGCCAATCACGGCAAGTAGCCAATAGGATTAGTCTGTCAACAGATACTTGTCGCTTCAGGCACAAGCGTTAACAATATATCACATAAATATTGTTTTTAGGTGTTTTGATCTAATTTTATCGTCATCAAAAGTTTGAATTTTGAATAAAATTATGATAAATAGGTAAGTGCAATGTTATTAATGTGAAACTGTGTATATTTATTTAATTATCAACAATGTTTTAGTGCTGGGTCTGCACTATATGAAAAGTGAATGATGATCTGTGTTATTTATGGTCAGTGGGGCAAAACCGTAAGGGGTAAAATCGGCCAGTATACGGTTTTGACCCGAAGCAATGCCAATTATTTAATGATGTTTTTGTTTAAAGGTTTTCCTAAGAATGCCTCGAAATTACAAAAGATCTACTAACCCACAAAGCTGGGACTCGGAATCAATGAAAAATGCTGTGCAGTGTTATCAAATGAGAAATAAATATCTAAAGGTTTCGATAACCTATGGTGTTCCCAAGACACCTGTGTACTTGTAAAGGATGGGCACACGAAGGCTGTACTGGCCCGGAATGAAGATGACATGGATTGTTTCGAATGTTTTGGTTGCTTGGCTCAACGTTGATAACGTATGGGGTAATATCGTATATACTATACGGTTTTGTCCAACCCCTGGGGCAAAATCGTAATTCGTCGAGGTTTAGTTTGTGTTGATTATTTTTTGTAATTATGATGGTTATAGTTTTATTTTATGTTAATTTCTGTAGCCAATGAGAGTCTCTAATAAATGAGTTGATTATGAATAAGTAACTTTCATTTATTTTGATTTTATATAGGTTTGCTCTTAGCTATACGGTTTTGACCCGGTCTCCCCTACTACGGATACTAAATAATAATAATTCGGAACTGAGCCGCCGGTGAACTAAATTTGTGAGTTCACAGGGCGTCTTTGCTTTTTTTCTCATTTTTCACAAGTACAGTTACAGAACCGGAATAAGATTGGACGATAATGAAGGGCCTTAGGGCGGCCACACACTCAATTTCGTTTCGGAATAACGTCCACCGTTATTCCGAATAACTAACTTATAAATAACTTTTAAATGAGCTAAATAAATAAATAATAGAGACATCACATACCTCGTTGAACCCAAATTAAGTAGTTAATGCACTTGTGTTATGGAATTCAGAAACAACGGCGGTTCCACAACACCCAGACTCGAATCAATATAAAAAAAATATTTTCTAAATTCACCCGACTTAGGATCGAACCCGGAACCTCGCAGTGGCGTTGCCATGAAAATCGTTATGCGAGCTATTCGATGACGGGGGCCGTTAAATGGCTTAAGCAAATTATCACAAAAAAATACGAGATAATCTGTAGTTCTTCCTAGCTGTAACACAGATGACACACATGATAAAACCAACACGTTTTGCCATAATTTGGTGAGCAAAATTACATCACTTAGGATAATCAATTAGTTTTTTGAAATATAATGAATATAAATTTTTAATAAAAAGCATGAAATATTACATAATAATTTCGTCGTTTCAAAATTATTTTAAATTAAACAATGTCAAAATATTCTCTCAGATTAGATAAGGGGATCTTATTATTAGCCATTATAAATACGTATTGACATACCAACACAATTTTTTTCGTAAAATGCACTGTGGTTAGGAGGCATCTGCAGTCATCAGCTTATTTCTTATTTATTTTTTATGGATAAGGACGGCATATATAACAAATATGGTTTAAATAGCTGAAGACAATTATTTTTATATAATACATTTTAATGAAGAAATACTAGAAAAAAATTTACTCGGCTCACAAATTGATCTCAGACCTTTGCAAGGTTGTAATATTGCAGATTCGTGTCCTATAGTCTAGTATAGTTTAGTCGGCAAATAAGTTGAACATGATTTTGAAATCACGTGACATGCGCAGTAGCAAGTTTAGGCACATTATTCACTACTGCGCATGTCACGTGATTTCAAAATCATGTTCAACTTATTTCCCGGGGACAATACCAGAGTATAACTCGTGAGTTCAGTCGATTTATTATAGTACTTTTCCATTAAAATTTATTATATATTTTAGCATTCAAAATGCAATCAAATATATCAATCATAATTTATTATTGTGTTATAAAATGACTAAGAGAAGCCTAAAAAAATTAGCTCTTCAAATTTTGTTTTTGAGTATAGTTTTTTTTTATTATAGCATAGGTTTGAATAGGATTATGTAAAAACCTGGTTTATATGTACGAAGTTGACAAATATTTAACGTAGTTAAGACCAGTCTTTTTTAAAAAAAAATCACACTTGCAGTTTTCCTTGTCACCACAGTATTCTTTATTAATTAACACAAAAAAAAATACCGCGTGTTTAAAAATATTCTCGTTTCTCTTTAAATTTGTCTTTAGATGGTGAATGCATAATTATAGAGTTACGTGTCATATGTATTTACATAATTTATGTGAAGATAATTCATATGAGAATTGACAATGACGCTATTGCTAGAAGCACAATCAAAAACTTAAAATAGACATTTTAAATTTTACTTGAGAATCTCATTTTTTTGCTTATTTAATTATATCTATAAATACTGAATTAAAATACTAAAAGGTAAATGAAAACACGACAAACAGCTATACCCAATAAAATATTAGTAAGATAAAGACTTTTTATGTAAAGAAATTATTTATTATTAAAAAAACTTTACACACACAGATACTAACTTACGTATACACACAGAAATACACATACACAGATTTGTAGCGTTGGGTGGAGGATTTCGTTCCTACAATGCAATTTCTCTTCCATATAAAATGTTTCCATGAAAGATACATAACTAGTCTTATATAATGTATAATTTTGACTCACGAGCATTGTTTGAAACTTTGATACAGCAGTTAAAAACTGATCACAGTGATACGCTTAATGATACGCTGTAGACTTCTCAAAGACCATCTATCTAAGAAGAGCTACTATCGCAAAATTTTGATCAAGAAATGTCCTACTATTTATTTTGCGAAATAAGCATTTAGCGAAAGATATAATTTGCGGACATCACTCTATAAGAAAGACGAGTTTAGTAATAGGCAAATAAACATTGTCAAATATTAATTTTAATTTTCAAATTGTTATTTTAATATGATTTATTTTATATCAATATTAGTTCCGGTTCATTTAGTAAAATATGTATAACTAATAAAATGTATAAAAATAATTTTATGATAATTCGTTATAAAATATAAGTCACTCATTCTGCCAACACATATTATTTAATTTAATTAAATAAAAAATAATAATTTATGTTGGCAGATTTAAATCAAATATTGTCAGCTTTATACCATGTGATTGTGCTAAATAAATTACGAATAAAGAATGATAAGCAGAAGCAGGTAGATTAAAAAAGATATTATTTTACCCACCAGGGTGTTTTAGAATAGATTTAGTTTTTGATTCTGAATCAAATAGGCTTCTTTTCTGTTCTTGCTCTACCTTCCCCTAATGTGCGGATTGTAGCTTTGACACAATACGTAATACATACCTCACCGGTATAAAAAATCTATTGAAAATTCTAACAGACGTAAACACCGATATCATTTATATATAGAATAATACAACAATACAATAGCTTAGGTAAAAAAAAAACTAATCACTTATGTGCGAATAACGACTAAGAAACCATTAAACTTAAGCGTGTCAACTTAACTATTAAACAAGTTAAAATCACTTGGCTTCTCATTAAAGTTAAGTGTTTATGAAATTTTACCACGTAATTAAATTTTATTATTATATTTAAAACAAAGACGTTATACCTAAAGAGGGCGAGGTTTTTTAAAATATAGTTTCTTTAGGAAAATAGTTTATTCTTATTTATGCGCAATATCTTAATATATATAAATTACGTGTCACGTTGTTTGTCCGCGATGGACTCCTAAACTACTTAACCGATTTTGATCAAACTTCGTAACTATCTGTTATTTGATCTAACTTAAAAGATAGGATAGGTTTTATTTTAATTTATAACACAGCAACGCGTGGCTGGGTCAGCTAGTATACTATATATTTAATATATCGCATCTTTCTTTTTATTAAATCATATGTTTGTGTATATGTATTCGATTATCTACGTAAGGTTTGTGGACTTTGTTTGTAATGGCAAAATAAATATATTTTTTTTCTATTTATTGTCATTGGACAATTCTAAAGATGGGAATATATTTATTTGTTGCTTGTTACTAAAATCTAGTAGGTATCTACCAATGAGGAGATCCATAGCTGATTGACGTATAACATTCTAAAGAACTTACTAAATTTCATTTGATCTGTTTTAGCGATGCTGTAATCTGTAGCTTTATACTCTGGGGTACCTAAATAGTGTTCTGTTACTGCTGGTTTTATGAAAAAAGAAATGGAAACTGTTCTATTTAATTGGAGCGGAGCGAACGAAGCTCCCATGGATCAGCTTCAATGGCAGAATGTCTGTTACGCCATAACTTCCCGAGTTCTTAACCGATTTAAATATGTATTATGTGGAATCGAATCAACAGGTTTAGGACCAGATTGTGACGGAGCCCGAATTTTGAAATTCGCAAAAATTCCCATCGAAACAAAAAAAATATTTTTTTAGGTATTACGCTCCGCTGCAATATATGGTGCTAGCGTAGCTTTATGCTTAGCGACTGCATTGCTTGGTATAAGTATAAAAGATTAAATTAGTAATATGTGAGAAAATTACTTAATTGATGATATATTGTTTAAGTAATTTAAACGTTTTTCTTATTTTAATTAACTAAACTGAAATATTCTTATATAAGTTCCATCATTTTTGGACAAAACATTCTTGTTTTATAACAATAAACAGGGTATTAAATAGCTATTCTTTATTCATGGAATTATAACCTCATTTGTGACGGGAACAAAACATTGCCTTACTATTTCAGTAATCGTCGCTCAATAATCTGATATACAAATCATTTACATGGTTAATTTTCAAAACCCAAGAAGTAGTCGATAGTTTGCGTCGTGACGCACCTTTGGTTACTTTTTGTAGGCCTGCCAGAAAAGCTTTATGTATGATAAATTATTATAAGAGAAAAATACTAGAAAAAATCGACTCGGGCCACAAGTGAATTCTCAGGCGGGAAACGAACCCGCACAACCTCTGGAAATCCGGTTCAACGCTCACCCAACTGAG
Organism: Calamotropha paludella; assembly: GCA_927399485.1. NCBI lineage: Eukaryota > Metazoa > Arthropoda > Insecta > Lepidoptera > Crambidae > Calamotropha > Calamotropha paludella. The sequence goes on from OV656822.1 coordinate 6,828,106, forward strand.
CTACCGAGCCTTGTGAACACTCGTCGAAATGTTCTAGTAGTACCTTTCTGATTTTACGCTGTAGGCCAGCGTTGTTTCATTAATTAATGAGAGGAACATCCTCTCGTATTCGAAAGAAACATTTTTACAAATGTCTGGGCAATCGTTAAAGCTGGAACAGCCATTTAGTTTTATAATTTATGCATTTTTCAATGCGATCTGATAAGATAAATTATTATAATAGAAAAATACTAGAAAAAATCGACTCGGGTCGCAAGTGTTCCTCCTGAGAATTCACAAATTATAAAGCTTTATGTATGGTCAGCAAAACAGAGCGTTGCAAAGTACGCTAATACAAGCTTGCAACAGTATAAAAGTATCGATCAAACTTAATAGTGCACAGGCAGCCTAAAGCGGGATTGAAACCAATAAAAGAAGGAGCAGGTTTTCGTTACACGAAACGAATCGATTCTTGCGATTTTCGGACACACAGTAATTTATAGAGTTTAATGATTATTACAGAGAAAAGTGATAAAAGGAAATTCGATCAAATTCATAAGAAAATTGGATCTTGTATAACGGTTAATTTATTATATATACAATAATAATATCATATAAGTGAAATTAGTTGCCAATATCAAATATAAAAAAATCACTAATGTGGTACATTTTGTAATTTAAATATACCCAAATACTAACACAGTAGGAATGGATAAAATTGGCTAAACCAACTGTTTTTATAACTGCAAATGTGAGGTTGCAACGAATAAACTTAATTCAGTACATAATATAATAAAAAGCGCGGAACTACTCTGTTGTGAAGTTTTTGACTTGGTTACATAAAAAAGAGACAAAGAGACAACATTCTTGCTTTTATAACCTCAAAAAACTTTTCTTTTACGTTTACTGGTTAGTACATAGCTGAGATTTGAAAGTTTTATAATGAAAAAACATAATTAAATATAAGATATATTTTTTTACAAGTAATATCCTAACTGCATGTAAAAAATTAAAGGTGACAGCTACCTATGACAGCTGAAGAAAGTGACAGTTAATTATACAAAAAAAACATTTTCATGGTCGTCAACTGATTCTACTTTTTGGAAAATTCTTTTGAAACTTATTGTATGTAAATCTCTCAAAAACCAAAACAATCATCGTGTATTAAAGATAAATATCAATGATAAATTATCTTAAAGAAATAAATTTGAGACGATCAATAAATAATACCTACAACGTTTTTTAATTTCTCGATCAAGTTGTTCAACTTTAAAATGTAAATTATGGATGGGATTGGGATAGATGACAAATTATAGCTATTAACTAAAAACAGCAAAATTTTGTGTTTGTGTACATATTACATGAATGTTGTTGTCAGCTTTTGAGCGATGACGTAAAGAAGGGGCAAAGTTCACGGTTGGCAGTGCCAGCTACAAGGAAAACAACAACGCGACGGCAGCACGTAACTTAGGGCGCTTTTTTTGAAATCTGGATAGTTCTATTAACAAAATGGAACATCACTTCTATAAAAAACAAACAAAAGCACAATAAATTGCCCGGCGTTTCATTTTTTTAACTGTATGTATGTTTTTTATCTGTGATTGTCACAGATAATATATAACCTTTTTTTCTATTTTGGGTACTTTTCGAGTAAGCTTTTTCCTATTTACACATGTAAAGCTGGTCATAATCGAGTAATTGACTGATTGAAATACTAAAGTAGACATAACTAAATACCTTTCTCTTTTTGACAAATTGACTTATTTCGCTATGGTTCTCAAGTGGCCAACCTTCTTATTAACTATATTTTAATGTGCTCCGTAGTTCACGACGAGTTGCACCTTTTTTTGACCTTTTGCAGTACTAATTAGACGAGGAATAATTCTATTCACCGAGCAATGAAGGAATTTAATGATTTGTCCAATAATTTTGATGTGGATTTATTTGATACCAGTATCCGTGCAGCGAGGATACTCATTAGCAGGAGCTTTACCGTACCATTTATTTCATTTATCGTACCATTGTTTTGAAATTATGTTAATTCAACTCAATTTATAAATAACTATATAGTTTTTAATTAAACAACATTGTAAGCTGATGACTTGCCGAAAACTAAATAAATAAATCTTTTAAAAACATCCACTAAGATTCATGTGGTTTCACTGGAAATTAGTATGATTTTAAGCGGGCCGCAAAGCGCTCAGTAAAGCATCATAGACGAAGATCTCCTATTAAGTTTTATTTAAACGTAGTATGTAATTGGAGTCTGCGCATGAGTGAGTTATATAATACTGCATATGTAGAGGCGTTATCGGTGTATTGTTTTTTGTATTTACGATTATGCGTATCTTTATAAGAGGTAAGTTAAGCAATATATAATTAAACATTCTATAATTAAGAAAACTTAATTTTAGGATTACACTGAAACTCTCGCATCTGTCTAGATATACCTACCCTGTTTCCAGAAAAGTAACTTTAGCCTTAATTCTTCTGTGAATTGATTACAATCTTTTTACAATGCTTTGAGTAAGAATAAATACATATTTCGGTTTAACTTATTTTACTTTAAGAAGAAATTTTTGTCTTCCAAAGTTAAGTCGGTGGTACGTTGGGCTCTTGGTACCGCCATTTCCAGAAATAAGTACTGTATCCTAGGGACAAACGATTGAAAATAACTAGGCGAAGCAGTCGCTAAGCATAAAGCTACGCTAGCACCATATATTGGAGCGGAGCGTAATACCTAAAAAAAGTTTCGATAGGAATTTGTGTGAATTTCAAAATTCGGACTCCGTCATAAACGTCCTAAACCTGTTGATTCGATTCCACACAAAAACATTTAAAATCGGTTAAGAACTCGCGAAGTTATGGCGTAACTGACATTACGTCATTGAAGCTGATCGATATTTTTTAAGGCGAAAAGAAATCGCGGCTAATTTTTTATTAAAAAATAGAAAAAAAACTCTTTCTGATTACCTCGAGAAATACAGCACCTTAAAAATGCATATTATAAGATCACCGCAAAATCACTTTTTTTCAATGCGCCTCTGGAGTCTGGAGATTCATCGTCACCGGCTAATTTATCAATATATTTCATTAAAAAAAAATTTCTGACATACTTCAAAAGTTGTACAATAATATGTAATTAAATGTAATGTTTAATGTAATGTCGCCGCAAAAAATCACAAAAATATGCTTTTTTTCGCCTTATAACCTTCTCCCCCCTTGTCCCCCCCTATTAGAGGTTATTTTGAACAAGGCCAATTGGTGTGAAATTAAGAAATATCATTATTATATGAAAGCAGTACATACGCACTATCCGTACTATACGTACTATCCGTACTACTACTACTACTATACGTACTATCCGAATAACTTTTACATACGTAAAAGTTATTCGGATTTGTGATTGTTTCTTTATATATAAAAATCTAGGCATTAATAACAAGAAGATATAATTTAAAATTTTACTACAAATACCGATTCTAAAATTAATTATATTATTTATATAAAAATAGCATTCCAAAATAGTTTTACTAAATTATTTATCAAAAAAAGGTTTATTGGATAACTTTGTATGTTCAATGCCATGCACCTAGTAATTGTCATTAAAAGGGTTTAATCTAAGTGGCCGAACAAGTTTGGACATAGGGACTTATCGGGACTAGTTCTGTTGACCAGGGGTTGTTTATTCACCGGGGTAGAGTTGCCATCCGTCCGGATAAAGCCGGACAGTGTTAGGTTTGATCTTTTGTCCGAGCCAATTGGACTGCGTCCGGATTTGTTAGGCTTTTTTTATTATGATGTAAGCAAGCCGCACACACAGTTCACTCTACCCGAGTGGAATGTACTCGAATGGAGTAATGTTTCTGAAATTGTGAATACTTTGGGACAGGAAATCCTTTTTTTGGCGCCCCTCCGTGGGACACAAAAGTCCGGGTTTTTTAGCGGGTAAGTCCGGTTTTCTCATCTTTAGAGATGGCAACACTAAATGGGGTGTATAAAGAAATTAAATCAATCCCAGTTTAATTCAACGACTAATATCGTATTTTTCAGTGCCGGATTTACCATAGAAGCTGAAAAAGCTGAAGCTTAGGGCGGCAAGATTAGGGGGCGGCAAAATTTGCACAGAAAATTGGTACAGAAAAAAGTAAGTAATAGTGCAGTAAAAACAAAGCTTTGCTTTTCTTAGCTTAAAAATATACTTAAAAAGTCGTAAAAATAATCTTGAAACCAGATTATTCCCTAAAAAAGGAACTAACGTTATTGTGAACAGTGAATCTAATTACAGAGGTCAGTAGGGGCGGCAAAAATTTTATAGCTTTGGGGCAGCAAATGTGTAAAGTCAGCACTGGTATTTATTTTATCACCTAAACTAACATCATTTTAATATCTCATGCTGGTTAAGCTTGTAATGCATCTTTCGATTAGTTAAGACATTAAAAAATGCATTATATATTATGTTTGAACACTATTGTTTACATTTACGTAGAATGGAATATATTTATTGCAGGTCACATGGTACAAGGAAATTATGTAGTTACTTTTTAACCTACTATAAATAATGTGAAATTAGCCCTAATAGGCGTTACATTGTTAATAATTACATGATAACCTTAATATGTGTAAACGCGTCGTTCTACTATTGCCTTCCAAGCTTTATAGTCATACGCTAGTCCATAATATTTTTTAATACGCTCACATCACCTGTGCGTTACTTGTAATCACTAATGCGATTTTAACCCACCTAAAAACCGTCAGATTAATTTGAGATTTTTTACACTTATCAGAGACCAATGACAATATGACAATAAAAAAAATCCAATGGAGAAATATCGAAAAATAAATTCAAAATACGAAGAACTGAAAAATTGTAATAAAAGACATGAATAGAAAAAAAAAATTGCGCCCCTACAGTAGATCGAAATAAAAAGTGAAAAAAAGTACAGTTTAAAAAACACTAAAACACGCTTTTATGGTAAACCGAACTAAACAGTTAAAATTAAATTTCAATATAACATTTAAGAAACTAACGAAAAAATTAATTATATTTATAATTATTCCCAACTTACTTAAAAATATTTAAACCAGGAAATTAACAATGCAATTATGATCTTTAAATTTCACAAAGCCAAATTTTGAAAGTTAAGTAATGTTTTTTAAATTTATAATTTTTATATATTTTATGCATTTTCAATGCGATCTTATAAGATAAATTATTATAATAGAAAAATACTAGAAAAAATCGACTCGGGTCACAAGTGAATCTCAGGCGGGAATCGAACCCGCAACCTTTGGAAATCCGGTCCAATGCTCTCCCAATTGAGCTACCGAGCCTTGCGAACACTCGTCGAAATTTTCTAGTACATTCCTGATTTTACGCTGTAGGCCAGCGTTGTTTCATCAATGAGAGGAAACATCCTCTCGTATTCGAAAGAAACATTTTTACAAATGTTTGGCAATCGATTAAGATGAAACAGCCATGTTAGATTTATAATTTTTATATATTTTATGCATTTTCAATGCGATCTTATAAGATAAATTATTATAATAGAAAAATACTAGAAAAAATCGACTCGGGTCACAAGTGAATCTCAGGCGGGAATCGAACCCGCAACCTTTGGAAATCCGGTCCAATGCTCTCAATCGATTGGCTGTTTCATCTTAATCGATTGCCAAACATTTGTAAAAATGTTTCTTTCGAATACGAGAGGATGTTTCCTCTAATTGATGAAACAACGCTGGCCTACAGCGTAAAATCAGGAATGTACTAGAAAATTTCGACGAGTGTTCGCAAGGCTCGGTAGCTCAATTGGGAGAGCATTGGACCGGATTTCCAAAGGTTGCGGGTTCGATTCCCGCCTGACATTCACTTGTGACCCGAGTCGATTTTTTCTAGTATTTTTCTATTATAATAATTTATCTTATAAGATCGCATTGAAAATGCATAAAATATATAAAAATTATAAATCTAACATGGCTGTTTCATCTTAATCGATTGCCAAACATTTGTAAAAATGTTTCTTTCGAATACGAGAGGATGTTTCCTCTCATTGATGAAACAACGCTGGCCTACAGCGTAAAATCAGGAATGTACTAGAAAATTTCGACGAGTGTTCGCAAGGCTCGGTAGCTCAATTGGGAGAGCATTGGACCGGATTTCCAAAGGTTGCGGGTTCGATTCCCGCCTGAGATTCACTCGATTTTTTCTAGTATTTTTCTATTATAATAATGTTTTTTAAATTAAAAGACGTGGTTCTCAAGTCGCCATTCGTCTTTGGCTACTTAGCTGAGCGCGAAAACCTCAGTATGTAAATACATCAATAGATTTGTTTAAAGTTTGGAACACAGAGTATGTAACTAGGAAATCAAGGCGCCAACACGTGACATTTCAAACGAAACAAAAACCAGTTTTACATTATATGCCATGAGCGCAATGTTGTCATTTTTCTTTCTGTTGTATGTAATAAGGACATCAACGCGTTTAATTTATTACGTGTATAATAATAACTTTTTTTTTCTGTAGTTGCAGACACAAAGCTTTTTAACAATTTTTACGTTTAGTTTTATTATTTTTTTTTCTAACTCACGTTGTAACAGTCATAGAGGTTTATTTTTAATTTTCTCGAAAATTCAAATTAGGAATTTTTCATAAAGCCATAAGACAAGCTGTAGACACAAAACTTTTGAACATTTTTAAGTTTGGTTTTATTAGTATTTTTTTTCTGACTCACGTTGAAAGGTTTATTTTTAATTTTTTCGAAAATTCAAATTAGGAATTTTTCATTCCTTCAGAGTGGAATAGCATTAATCCTCCTTTCAATTTTGTAATCCGTACCGCTAAAGAGTGCAGCTCTTTGCCTGAGTTTGTGTTTCCTGATAAATACAATTTAAGGGTCTTCAAGTCACGAGTGGATAGGTATCTTCTAGGCAGTCGCGGAGTCTGGGAATACTTACATAACTAAGTATAGTCCCCGGCAAATAAGTTGAACATGATTTTGAAATCACGTGACATGCGCAGTAGTGAATAATGTACCTAAACTTGCTATTGCGCATGTCACGTGATTTCAAAATCATGTTCAACTTATTTGCCGGAGACTATACTTAGTTATGTAAGTATTCCCAGAGTCAGAATAGCTTTTATTTTTTTTTATCAATAAAAAAAATGAATTGTAACCAAAAGTTACAGTTAGGTAAGAAACAGGTTACAATTCATTTTTTTTTATCAGAATGGGATCGCTTTTGATCCCAATCAAGCCCGAGGGTCAGGACAGGATCCAAGATAGAACGAGCTAAGGTGTCTATTCACCCTGGCTTTGAAAATGGACGGGTTATAAGTTCTCGGAAATGCAGGGAGGGAGTTCCACTTCTTTGCTGTGCGCATTATGAAGGATGTTGCGAAGAGCTTGGTGCGACAGTTAGGAATAGCGACCAAGAAAGATCTTGCTTTAGTAAATTATATGCTTTGCTTTTTGCTTATATTTCATGAAAAGCATTGTATCTTTTATTTTTCCCACGTTTTTTTTTTCCCACGTTTTTTCAGGTCGCTTTCTTGTTTGTCTGTCTGTCTGTCTGTGCAGTTGGATTCTTGCAACTCAATTTTGAGGCACTTCCCGACCACCTAGCGAGTTGAAACTTTCAGGGTAGCTCAGAACCTGATGACAATGCACGCCTAAACAACTTTCAACTTTCTAGGTGCACTTTCAGGTCAACTTTCACTTTTTTATGGGGCTTATCCGATTGTTGCGTAACACATGGTTACTTCGTTGAGTTAATAATTAAAAAGAATAAAATAATAATACTTACTAGATTTTAAAATCTAAAAATCCCACATTTTTCAGTGACCAAAAAATAATAAAATAACCTGGCGGGGCCAAGCGAGGGGCCACTCAAAACGTGGGGGCGCATCTTTACAAATACTCTCAACATCAATGCATATCATACATCTCATTACATCTCCATAAGTAACATGCGCCCCCACGTTTTGAGTGGCCCCTCGCTTGGCCCCGCCAGGTTATTTTATTCTTTTTTTGTCACTGAAAAATGTGGGATTTTTAGATTTTTAAATCTAGTATTATTTTATCTTGTGGATTCAGTCATCGAGTGCGTCAATTGGCTTTTTAAATTTTCATAATTTGACAATATAAAATCTGAATTGCATACATTTTAAATGATTTTGGATATTTAATATGTAAACTAGATTGACTATATAAAATTTCGTCAGACAGAAATTAAAAATAATTTATTACATCGATGACATTCGATTAAATTAATTTATAGACGTAAAATAGATGTCAAATCAAGGTCGACCAGAATCTATGGTAGATAAAATCTTAATACATGGTTTTTTAATTAACATTTACAAAAATTTTGTAGCAAGTGGAATGGTGGCACTTTAAATAGTACAGTCACCATCAGAATTACCTAAGCGTTCAGAATATACTTTAAAAATCAACTGTTTGAACAAAGCAACAGTATATCCTAGACCGTCTTTAACATATTGGAGGCCCTGGGCATATAGGTAAGAATAATGGGGCCCCTATGACTTTGACAGAAATCTTTTTATAACAAGAATAGACAAAAAAGTAAATAAACACGGTTTCAGATTTTTTATTGACAATCAGTAGTAGAATAGATAATCTTTAATTTTAATACGGCAATTCACACATATTTAAAATTATCTAAGCAAGCTGAAATTGGATGTCCTTTTTTGGGCGAGAGTAGAGTAGCTTCGCGCATGCAAAAGCTAATAAGCAAGTCAATAATGTAGTCCCTAATTGAGGTTCGATTTACTCTAATTAAATAAGTACAGGAACTAGGGGGCCCCTATCAATCACGGGGCCCTGGGCCCAGTGTGCCCAGTGGGAAAGAGGGGTCTGAGTATATTACAATATTGCAAGCGACTATCATTGAAGTAACTGAATTAGTTTTTACTCAAACAGTATCTAGCTAGGTATTGATATATTATTATTATTATATATAATATAATTACTCTAAAAGCTGAAAAAAACATATGTAGGTTTCGAACTCGAAGTCCGTTCTTGAGCCATGCTATTTTTTATTTGTGTTTAATTTGTGTTCTTAGATTATAGACTAGCCGACGCGGTTACGCGTTGCTGGTAACGCGTATACAATGGAAAAAGGGCCTGAAAAAGAGCGGACAGACAAACACACAAACAACAAATTTGTGTTCTTAGATTAGAGATTTACCCCTCGTAATAAGGTGAGTGTTTGTGTTACGAGTGGGTCCATGTCCGTAGTATATGTATAATATACTCGCTCGCTTGGATTAAAATTGATATCTCAACCGAAGGATTGCGCACGCCTGATGCACAGTGCATTAGTGAAACACTCCGGAAACAAATGAATCTCATTAAAATTATTCTCTCAGCTGCATTTGGAATATACAGTGCGGTTACATTTGTTTTGGTATTAACTTTTTAAAAAGATAGTAACTATAATATTATTTAAGTAAATAACTTACTTGCTGTACTATTATTTCTAAACGTTGTCCAGTCTGTAACTCTTCGGAATGCCGCCTCGTTGGCCGGACAGCATATTCCCTTTCTCCTATTATCTGTAAAAAAATAAATAGATATAAATCTTCAATTTTCTAATGTTGGGAAAAATAAATCTTTTCTGTATAAAACGAGAACCCAGTGGAGGCTTTACGGGTGTAGACACAGCCCAAGACTAAGAATTAAATTGGACATTGTTATGCAAAAAAGATCCAAAAACATTTTGTTGGAGTTAAAATGCCGTTATTTCTGCATAACTTGGTCATCAAGAAAATTATTAAGGTATATAATTATTTATATTATCATAACAGTTTCCATTAATTTCAATATGAGAAATTCACATAATAAGGTTAAAAACATGGATGGAAATAATTGTCGGTTTGATCTTTTATGCATAAACAGGGTCCGATTGATAATGAAATTATAAATTTAATGGTTAAATATGTTTTTCTGAATGCTGAATTAAGCGTGGTTTCCCATTCAGACTTTGTACCAGTTGATAAAAATAAGAAAATTTGATAACACGATAACACGTATTAAGTGTATTACATTATGGTACATTTTTGCATTTTAGTATTAGGTAATTTAAAAGACTTTATACGAGGTTATAGTTAAACTTATAATAGACCTTCTAGCGTTAAAAATATACAAATTATGAATAAATTAGGACTGATATTGTTAAAAAATAAACATCAATGAAACGTTATGTAAACGTAACAGTGAAGTTAAAGCATAACCGCATAAAACAATATTCATTGCTCTAATTTTCGGCCACATTACCGTTAATAGAAATTACATTTAATTTTATTAAAATATAGTACCCATTCACACTTACCGCAACCACACGGTGTATTGCGGCGACAAAAAGTGTACACGCAGTGGTGAAATGTAAATAGTGTCGCCTCATCTTCATAAAGTTATATTGCTTAAAGATATGTTGTGGACTTTTAGTAAGAATAAAAACCTAAGTTTGCTAACAGATATCACATCGCTATACGATATCTTTGAAGCTACTGTTATGTGATCTATCGATAATATTCACCATCGCCAATATCTAATCGATTTGATGGTGTTTCGTGCAATTTAAATTACCCTACAAAATTATTATCGACGAAAATAAAATACTATCATTAATTTACTGTTGAACTTTTAAAATATTGTTTTGGCGTATTAGTATTAAAATGCGAACATACATATTCGACAAAACAAAGAAAGTAAATAGTATTGACAAAGTACGCCAAGGTGGCTAAGAACTTTAGCAGTGGGTAAATACGAACGCTGGGTAATTGCGAACACCCATATTTGGCTATGTTAGAATGGGTGGAAATATATTCTTAGTAATGCAATCGGAAGTCGATCCCGAATGCAAAGCCTGATAAACAGCAGTAAAGTGATAACGCGCTCAATATACAAAATATGTTGACTTCACTATTTTTTCAACAATTTTACGTAATTTTCGAGTATAATGGAATAGTTGTCTAAGATTGTGGCGAAAAGCATGAAGATCCTCCCAATGACGATTGGTTGAAAACAATTGTAGTAATCTATGGGGTCCACGAAAACTTTATGATGCGTGAAAGTTCATCAAAAGGATTTATCTGTGATTTAAATAATGATAGAATTCACACTATCCGTAATTACCCCACGTGCTGTGGGGTAATCCCGAACACCAAGGGTTTGTTTATTTATAAGTATTTGATTATTTATTGAAAATTCATCCACATTGACTGTGGGACCTTAAGATTTATTAATTTAAGTAAACTTTTAATAATAAATAACATTCATAACTTTGACTCCTTCTGTTTTATTTCAATTCTCCCTTAGGTGTTCGCAATTATTCTCCCCTAATGGTTGCTAGAGGCATATGGCCCGGTTCGCTCGGAAAAGTAGGAATTTAACTTAAACATTTTTTTCAACACATTTTTAATAATATTATCTTTTAACTGTATATACCTATACTTTAAAATGATGGTTTATGGATATTAAGGTTTTCGATCATCAAAAGAAAGAAAAACTATTTTTTTGTTAGAGTGTTTGTGGTGTGGTTGCGGTACTCGTGAACGGGCTCCTGAGTTTCAACACAAGATAAGCCCTAGAGGTCGACTTACAAAACGACCTACTCTTATGAATATTTACGTCATATCAGAAGTCTGTTATTGAAGTAACTGGCAATCAAGCACTTTTAAAATTTAATGACCGAAGACACTACGCATATCTGTAGCCATAAATCAATTTAAACTTTTAAATATTTGACGATCCGACAAGAACGCTAAACAAGATTAATGTTTTTTGATTTTATTTATCTCTGAATTTAATTAAAAAACTCGTTTTGTAATAATAAAATGCAGCTAAACAAACAACGAAACAAGATTCAGATAGAGAATTAAAGTCAATAAAACTGTGGAGGTTTGTTATAAGTACTTCGATGGCATATCACACTAGCGGCCCGTCCCGGTTTCGCACGGGTGGACAAAATTCTTTAAATTTTTTCTATTATTAAATATTTTTCCGTTAGACGAACTATTGCGATTAACGCGTTGCTATGGTAACGCATATACAATGGGAATAGAGCGGGAAAAAGAGCGGAGAGACAAACAACAAACTTGTGATCTTAGATTATAGATTTATTCAGTCTTCCAAAAAAACAGTATTATTCCCATCATTACGAAGGTTTTAATTATTGTGTTGTTGTTTCGTACTTCACATTGTGTATCATTTTCCTATATTGTTTTAATACATAAGTTAATATCTTTAGAGTTGATTTACAGCTCACATATAATATTTGATCATACCTTGGAAATAGTTATGGAGTTATAAAAGGCTAGCGGCCCGTCCCGGCTTCGCACGGGTGGACAAAATTCTTTAAATTTTTTCTAGCATTCAATATAGCCTATGACACTCAGCAATAATATGCCTTTCTATTGGTGAAAGAATTTTTAAAATCGGTTCAGTAGATTCCGAGATTACCCCTTACAATTTAACAAATATACAAACACACAAATTTTATGTTTTATAATATTAGTATAGATTAAATCGACCATATTTTTCCTTTTTTTCTTACAATTGGGTTCATATGTCATTCCAATTAATAAAAACACATAGATACTCTATGGAACACACACAGACAATATAATGCAGTAAAATCACTTATTTTAAACTGTATTTTACATCTATTCTCGTCCAAGTAATTCGGTAGGCTGTAGACTGTTGTAAGTGGTGGATAGCATGACATTGAGATTTATGTTGTTGCGGAGATAAAAGGAAATAATTTCTTCATTCGGTTTATTACGGTTTTACAGATAAAAATAGATGGAAGATTTTTCCTCGTTTGAAACCGAAAGTAATCTTATAATCAGTGCCGGTTTTAGCACTACCAACGCCCCGGGCGAGATTTCAACGGCACCCTTTAACTGCAATTCAAATCGTAAAATGGCAAAGGATATGTAAAATACTCATTTATTACGAAATAACTTTTATATTTTTTATATATTTTTTGCATTTTCAATGCGATCTTATAAGATAAATTATTATAATAGAAAAATACTAGAAAATATCGACTCGGGTCACAAGTGAATTCTCAGGCGGGAATCGAACCCGCAACCTTTGGAAATCCGGTCCAATGCTCTCCCAGTTGAGCTACCGAGCATTGCGAACACTTGTCGAAATTTTCTAGTACCTTCCTGATTTTACGCTGTACGCCAGCGTTGTTTCATCAATGAGAGGAACATCCTCTCGTATTCGAATGAAACATTTTTACAAATGTTTGGTCAATGGATTAAGATGAAACAGCCATTTTAGTTTTATAATTTTTATGCATTTTCAATGCGATCTTATAATAATTTATCTTACAAAATAACTGTTTATTAAAAGAAATAACCATTTAATAAAATACATTTGAACCGACCACTTGGGATTATACACTATAATTAAGTTCAGTGATACACGTTGGTAAGAGTAAGCAGGGTTAAAGTAATTCCTACCACTCTAGCCGAACAGTAAAAAAAAATCAGCTTTATATCGCCCCTTTATATCCGGTGCCCCGGGCGGTTGCCCCACCTTGCCCTACCCTAACGCCGCTACTGCTCATAATACTAAATTATAGCAGATTAAAGGTAAAGTTGAAATTGCTGACGCGTAAATTTAGGCGTATCGAACGAAGTAAAGAATGTGCACACCACGTTTATTTAAGCGACGTCAACGCCTTGCATCAATACAAACGCGATACTCACGCGAGTAACGTAGCTTGACTATGAATTTATGTAAATGTTCGAAGTTCTACCTTTGAATACCTGCAAATATTCAGTCCTGGCCTTAAATCGGTATCTGTATCGATATTGTATCGATACAAACGCATTAGACATGTAGAAAGGGGTTTGAAGGTTTTGGCCCTAACATCAGCCGCCATTTTGATTATTTTTTCAATATCGCGGTGCACAATAAATGTCATATACCTATTTGGATAGGAGACACTTATACAAACATAAAATGTTATATAACATAACATCATGAAGCGTCACGTTTCTGAGATATTCAAAGATAAAAATAACAGTTGTTATAACGAATTTATTCATTTATTTTGTAGTTATTTCATGTTGTTTAAGTTTTTACTTTTAATCTGAATAAGCCAAAGAAAGAAAACAAATATTTTAATACTAATAATTGATTTTGTTCATTAATAACTTTTTAATACAATTCAGTAGGTATAGGAATCAGATATAAATGTGTTTAATTATAATAATTTGTTATATTACCTATACTTTTATTTTGGTGAATAACTCCGAAACGTGACGCTTTAGGATATCATGTTATATAACATTTTTTGTTTGTATAAGTGTCCCCTATCTAAATATATAACTTTCGTTGTGAACCGCGATTTTGAAAAATATCAAAATGGCGGCCGACGTTAGGGCCACCCTCCATACAAAAATCTTCAAACACCTTACTCTGTGGAATAAAAAGAAACGCGCTGCCGACGTGCGATATAGAGACGCGTTTAAAAAAGGCAGTGTGTATAGGCCCTAAGACCGTACAGCTATAATCTTTTTATATATGTATAAATAAAAGTCATTTACTATTTATACTTTGTAATATAATTCTTAGGTACGTACACTTTCCACTTGAGTATTACATCCGGTTATCGCTATTTTTTCGTTTCCGTAACATTCAGTGATAGCACTTAAGACACGTGCTTGTCTAGTGATGTGATGTGACGAAAGTGGTCTCGTGGGCCTTAACCGGTTTCATCGACCGTAAGAAGTGAAGGGCTTGACCGCTCTTCTTGTTTTTAAGTTGTTTAACATCATTTTAACATGGACTTCGACGAAAATGACATAAGTGACCAAGAAAAGAAAACTCCCTTGTGTAACCTTCATATGGTTGTTATTTCAAATTGGATTACTTCAGATTGGCTCCGAATGTTAACAATGCAATTTTGGAAAATAAAACAGCATTTTAGTACGAATATAATATATTAAACTTCCGCGTTTTTAATTTTTTTTTAATTATGAGATTCCGATATTTCGGCACAGTTGCATGCGCCAACGTTAGGGAAGAACTGACTGACTTGTTCCATGACGAACGATGGTGCTTCAACTGAATCAAAATATTAAAGCTTAAAAAACTAATAAAAATAACAGAAACTATAAAGGCGGCCAGTAAGTAGTCCTTATTTATTACTTTATCGAATTCAACCGCCTTTACGAATAAAAGCTACTGCTTATAGATTCGCGAGCCAATTAAGCTAAAACACACCATATTTGTCCTTTGCTGTCATAATAAATTATAACGGTGTCCGTCCGTCGATAAATGGCTGTTACACGGTTAACTTACTCAGTTATTAAAGGAGGTGAAGCGTAGAGAATTGGACTGTACGAGTAAGTACATCAGCAGAGCAACAAGCCTATTTATCATATAGTGTATCAACTAAACTTCTAAGGACGAGGGTGAATAGGCATCTCCTGGGTGCCAACCAGCTCGCTTCATTGTAAATCCTGTCTTGGTTTACGAGCTTGATTGGGATCAAGAGCGAACATATGAAAAATTAAACAAAAACAAATAGACAACGAAAATGGAAATTCGATTGAGTTCAAAAATACTTAAATTAAAAAAAAATTTATATTAATATTATTGATTTGCGATTGTGTGTATTGTAAATGTGCACAATTAAATACGACTCGTATTAAAATTTCGTATACTTACTCAACAACAATTGTATACTTACTACATTATTAAAATTTGAAACTGCTAAATAACGCTAAATAAAAATAAAGTCTTTGCATCGATTAGAGTGAATAAATTTTAAACAACTCAGCAAACGGATCGCTTAAAAATACATAGTCTGTAGTTTTTTTTGGAAAAACTCCAGTCTATTTATACAATAAACACAAAACTGAAATATTTGAAGACTTGTGTCTTTAAAAGAACGTGAGTCTAATTGTTAAAGAGCTTAAGACTTTAGTCTTTTACAACAATACGATGAGTCTAAATTTTTTTTAGTATCCTCAACGCCTCCGCTTATTACTTATAATACTTATAAAAAAGATTAATACTACGAAAACGATTACACTTCATTTGGAATTTACGTAAAGATCTTTGTTAGCTATAACCAATTAAAACGTACGATCTAAATTACAGATTGTTAACATAAAGGTTATGTTATGTACTATATATCTATTTACATAAACGAGATATATTTTTATGCAACCGTGATTGAGTTGGCTCGATTTGATTTGGTTGGAAAAACGTGCTTTAAGATTGTCACCGACTGGTCAATGGAAACAGAACTGTATTTTCTGGTAAATAAAAACCTTTATAACAGAACACGTTACATGGTAGTACAACAAACAGCCATAGACACGGAATAGACTTCTGAGACTCTCTTATTAAATGTTCTTTATACTTTGTCCAATGCAGGATGATACTTTTGACAGGTGTCACTTCCTTATTGCTACGTACTAAGGTTGCTTTCGTTTCCTTATGTTTGGCTTGACATTGCAAAAGCAACTTTATACCCTCTATATAGGTGTCAACTGTCAAAAGTATCATCCTATATTGGACAAAGTGTAGTATTTGTTGATTGAGACACAAGCTATCCTATATATGTATATATTATCTAAATTATTTTCAGTGTGTATAATTAATAAAAAATCTTGTCATGTCATGCAGAGAAGCATAGAACAAGATTGTTTTGCAGCATAAGTAAGTATTAACGTGAATTTGACACATATAGCAAAAGTAGAGCTTTTTCTTATTAGTCAGTCTTTACATTTAAATATTAACTATTAATAATTTTTATGTCTTAGTACGGATAACAGAATATCGACCAATCACAAACTGTCATTTATCCTTCACAAATTTATAACAGTAGTATTGAACTATGTGTGTGAACTTATAAAGCTGAATATTAAATGCAGTAACCCGATTAAAGAACGAATGTCTTGATACTAATGGGTAACCACAAATAATATAATAATCAACGATTTTTTTTCTTTTTTATGGCTTGCACGATTTGTGCATTTAGCCAGTGTCAAGTAAGTATAATTGCCAGTACTTGAGTAATTTCTTGATTTAATGATGATGAACGAACAGTTAAATATATTTTTTCCTAGGTTTCAGTCGATCCCACACATTGACTTTTTTTACTGACACCTCCCCGTGGACTTCTTGTGAGAACAGAAAAAGACACTTCCGCTACTTTATTACACTTGCCAACACCCTTGCATGTTCACAAACACTTACTGGTTAATAATCCACCATTATTACGCACTAATATCCACAACAACACAAATTTTAACAAGTGAAACAAAAGTACTAACGTGGCGCTTCCCGCTCCCGCCAAAAAGTCCTAATTAACGACTGAAAGTTAATGCATCCATAGATTAAAAAATATATATACCTTATGCGATTGATAACTAAATCTCGTTAAAAATATAGATCACCAGTCTATGGTCATTCATATCAAATATCTCTGATATGATGAAACAAAATTAGTGAAAGAACTCACAGACATAAACCATAAAAATAGGTCAGCCAATAGCTCTCCAGTGAATTTATTGCCGATTGAATCTGTCAGAATGCCAGCCCAGATGGTTCCAATTTCAACTGGGAAGTGACGAACTCCAGCGAATGAGCGAACGATATGATTACGCTTACGTCCGAGCTAACCAATCAGAGTGACGCGTTCATTGTAAACAATAACATGGCGCTGGGTGGCTGATTGCCAAAGTGCTACTGTTGATGTCTGAGTAACCACTTGATATCAACGATTTCATTGTTGTTAATACATATAGGTACAGACTAATTTGTTGATAACAAAAATGCACCAGATTTGATGATATCATGGCAGCTACTCTTTATGTATTTTTAAAGCTTACGTAGACGAGAGATATAAATACATATCGTCTGATTCACACCACGGCGCAATCTTTATTCCTAGGCGCGTAAAGTTGAACTTGACCACAAAGCAAAAGTAAAAGTTCCGCAGATAAATTCAACTTTATTGTCTTAACGGTGACCTTAGACTATCAGACAACCAGACTAACAGATATACGCCAACATTATATGGTTGATAACCAAAGAGTCGCACTAAGCATTTTGGTTCCAATTTTGTACTCTTTTCCTGGTTCTGTGTTTACTAAAAAATACAATTTCTTTGAGTTATGAGTGAATAGGTATCTTCTAGGCAACGTCACATCCTAGATCTCAGCGTCGCTTACCATGAGACGATAGTGGTCAAGCGCTTACCTGTTTACTATAGAAAAACGAGGGGTAAAACGGAACCCTATTACTAAAACTCTGTCTGTCTGTCCGTCCATCCATCTGTCTGTCTGTCACCAGGCTGTATCTCATGAACCGTGATAGTAGGACAATTTTCTGTTGCCTCAATGCCAATAGTATTTGTTGTTATATCAACAACAAATACTAAAAATAAAATAAATATTTAAGGGGGCTCCCATACAACAAACTTTGATTTTTTTTGTTTGTTTTTGCTCGATATTGATAACAATAAATATTCACAGAATATTGAGCTATATTATTCAATTTAAAAATAAATAATTAAATTAAAATAAAATTAATATTTAAGGGGGAGCTCCCATACAAAAAACGTGATTTTTTTATTTCAGTGCTGAACTTTACTTAACTAAAAGTTTGTACGGAACCCTTGGTGCGCAACATACATATATTGTTAATGTGTTATACATTCATTTATTATATAACTTTGTTTTCTATAGAAATAAAAGCCATCTTGTATTTCAGGCCTACAACTTCATCGCCATCTCTTGTTTAGTGCAAACAGCTTGTAAGATAAAACTCTCAAATACCTCATCCTACATTTAAGGTTAACTAGATCAAAAAGGTGAAACTGGTTGGAGAATTTTGTCGCTATAAGGAACAGCGGACTTCTATGCCGGCTGAATTTTTGTTATTTCAAAAATTTACTTTTCGTACCACTTGCTCAAAAAAGTAACATTCTATGCCACAAAAAGCGAATATAACAATAGTCATTTTTAATCTGTTACAAAAAAAGGAAAGAAACTTGTACTGAATTTCATTCATCCTCTAGGGGAGATGTGATTTAAATTTGGAATACTTACCGAAATTTATACTGAACTACATCTCTGTTTACACCGTTGAGTTTGTATATTATAAAGCATTACACATCTTTTTGAAAAAGGAATACGCATTTATTATGCTGTTATGATTATTAAGTAAAATAACGAAAACCGACGAGGCCGTATGAGCTTGATGCCTTTGCTTTTCCGACAAAAAAATATTAGTCTAGGAATTTGCCGCGTTTTTATTTTCTTCAAATACATAAACGTTAAGTTTATTTTAATTTATTTTTATAAATAAGTTAATGTTCTAAAAATACGTTACGATGATAATCAAAGCGGCAGTGACAGTGAATTGTCGGATTCCATCAGTGCAAATGCTGCCGCAATTATAAATAATTTGCTTCCAACAAAATCCAAGGAATATTATTTAAAAACTTATGAAGCATTTTCAACGTGGAGAAGTGCGAAAAGCCTATCAATTTCAGAATCAGTACTTCTTGTCTATTTTGATTATTTATCTTATATTATTATTGTGTTAATTTTTTCGCAAATGGTACGAAAAGTAGAGTATTTTCCTAGGTGATAAAGCTGTCTTAGTTTTGGGTGAACTTAAATCCCTCGCTACACTCAAGACTCGTTTCACTCGTGATTTAAGTTTTTAACATCCTCGCTACGCTCGGGAGTAAACCTAGAGTCCTTCGTTACGCTATTACGTTATTACGCGATTTAAATCGTCACCCGCGACATAAGACACTGCTTTATCCCCTTGGTTAATAGTAGATACTATTCTATATAGGTGTGAGATTTTTAAATAGGTACCTAAGCCACCTTGATAATGGCATACATTTCAACAAGATATAGAATGGAATCGGCACAGCCATGGTCATTTCGAGAAAATGTTCATTGTTCTAAAACATCCTATTTCTTTGGAAAACAGTAAAATTTTCGAATTTCGAACATTGTATGCTAATGCGCGGGTCGCGACACCCATTGTGCAAGCGCCGGTCAAATGTCACCGCGCCGCCAACAATGACGGCGGTGTGTTGCGAAGCTCGACTGCCTGCACAGCTCCACAATTTTTATAAGTTCTCGTAAAATTTACATTTGTATGCATAAATACGTCGAAATTATCCAACCATTTTTAAATAAAGATCAATATCACTAAATAATAAATTATAGGTAGTTTATAAAAAGTTGTTAAAAATTTATTCAAATAGAAAAGCATATTTGTGTTTGCGTTATCAAATAGGAAAACAGTTTACAAATGATATGTCTAAATATAAATTATATCTCAATATAGATCGATAGATCGATCAAAGTCGAACCGATTTTTTTTTTGTATTTTTCTATTTATATAATTAATTGGAGCGGAGCGAGCGAAGTTCCCATGGATCAGCTTCAATGGCGCAATGTCTATTACGCCATAACATTCCGAGTTCTTAACCGATTTTTTTTTGTGTGGAATCGAATCAACAGGTTGAGGGCCAGATGGTGACGGAGCCCGAATTTTGAAATTCGCAAAAATTCGATTTTTTTTTCTTTTTTTAGATATTACGCTCCGTTCCAATATAGGTATGGTGCTAGCGTAGCTTTATGCTTAGCGACTGCATCGCCTAGTTTTAAAATTAAAAAAAAAAATACAATAAATGATATCTAACGTTAGCTTTAACTCAAGTTATATATGAAGAAATCAGTCTTTTTATCTATACCTAGATTGTAAAATTACAATAACAAAAATCAACATTAATAAGTAATAATAATATTTCTTAGATTTACACTAATTAATTTAGCTCTAGGAAAGTACTGTAATGGATTATGTATGGGTAACGGATAAACATACATATACGATACATCATCATCATCATCATATCAGCCGTACGAAGCCCACTGCTGGACATAGGCCTCCCCCAAGGATCTCCACAACGATCGGTCCTGTGCTGCCCGCATCCAGCGTTTTCCCGCGACCTTAACCAGATCGTCGGTCCACCTCGTAGCGGGCCTACCCACTGAGCGTCGTCGGGCATGCGGTCGCCATTCGAGAACCTTTGCGCCCCAACGGCCATCGGTTCTCCTTGCTATGTGTCCTGCCCATTGCCATTTCAGCTTCGCAATTCTTTGAGCTATGTCGGCGGTTTTTGTTCTCCTACGGATCTCCTCATTTCTGATTCGATCGCGTAGGGAAACACCAAGCATAGCTCTCTCCATTGCCCGCTGGGCGACCTTGAGCCTTCTTACAAGACCCATAGTGAACGACCACGTTTCACTGCCATAAGTCATCACTGGCAACACACACTGGTTAAAGACTTCTTGGTTCTTCTTCACTGGTTAAAGAGTCTTAAGGCACTGAGGTATTTTGGATACGATACAAAGTTATCTAAAATTCATTGAAATGTATATCAATACCAGTTACAAATACCTACTCGTATTCATTACACAAACATTTACCCTTTCCGGGATTCAACTTCAGAACCGTCAACACGCAAAGCAAGATCGCTACTCTTGCATCAAAACATTGTAAACAAACATCCAATGTATCTATTTTATATATATCTTTGTGTAAACCAATGTGGCATTCAATAAACTATTTGAATAAACTAAAAACTAGTTTGTTTGATAATGTAAGTGCTATTTTAAGTCAATAGGTAGTAATTAAAAAATTAGATCAAATCCTGGCTAGTGTCTGCATATCCGTTTTAATGTACTTATAGGTTATTTGAACATCCACTTCATAAGTTCGTTCTTCTTATATGTGTTATCATTATATTTTAATGTAAAATATTTAATTTTGTTAATTTATAATCAGCTATACTGTGTCCAATGTAGGATGATACTTTTGGCAGGTGTCACTTCCTTATTGCTACGTACTAAGGTTGCGTTTGTTTCCTTATGTTTCGCTTGACATTGCAATAGCAACTTTATACCCTCTATATAGGTGTTAACTGTCAAAAGTATCATCCTACATTGGACAAAGTATAGCTAGCATCCGAGATGCTTTGAAATGCTTTTTTAGCTGATCGTTTTTGCTGACTATACATATATACTTTTCCTGGAATGCACAAAGGAACTTTACAAAGCTTCATAAAAGTTTGATCAATGATTTCGGATCGCATAGAGATCCGAAATCATTGATCAGACTTTTATGAAGATTCATACGAACTTTGATTTTTATTTATTTAGATCTTCACTAAAAATTAACTTCACTAATAATTTTCAATCGGATTAGCGTTGCAATCAATTTTAAAACAATAAGAACTTAAACCTTAAACTTTCTCGAACAATTTAAACAAAATTGAGTCACAATGATTTAAAAACCCTGGACCATTTGGTTTCTATGGTAGAGTAACTCCCATTCAGTCAAACACGTCATGATGTAGTTTCGTTGTAAATGCAGTGTTGCTAGTATGTGATTGTTAAAAGTATGAGAGACAGCTCGAAAGTAACATTTAACATACAAGAAAAGTAACAATATAAAACGACTCTATTACTGTAAAAACTCGCTAAATTAATTTGTAGCGAAGACAACGCAAAACAAAACGAAATTCTACGTACGTGCTGACCAGTATATAGCATAGACAATTTAAATTATTTTTGTCATCGAATCAAAGTTCGTGTAGTTTGTTTTTCCTTCTTTTATTATTTCTTATAAATTATCTAAAAGCAACATTAAGAGTCGTGTAAAGTGAAAAGGTTTAAAGTAACGTAAAATGTTACAAAATTAATATTCTGGCAACGCTAGGTAAACGAGAACAGACTTAAAGAAATACGGACTGCACATCGCAAGCAGTGGGCGGCAGATTGCGTGTGCGCTGCTTCGTCATTTCCGACAAACGAAGGTATCTGTTACCAAACAGCCTAGATCAGTACAATATACACTGATATGAAGTAACTGGAAATGCAGTAGTTACCACTAATCTGATTAGTAATTAATTGACAGCCATTCAGTGCAATAGTAGTGATCTTGCTTTTCGCATCGACGGTCCTCTGTTCAGGTCTCAGAAGTGGCAGATGTTTAGGGGTTAAGTATGAGCATTTGTTTTTGAGTCATGAGTTTTTATATATCACTACATAGTATAAAACAAAGTCGCTTTCTCTGTCCCTATATCCCTATGTATGCTTAAATCTTTAAAACTACGCAACGCATTTTGATGCGGTTTTTTTAATAGATAGAGTAATTCAAGAGGAAGGTTCATATGAATAATACATGCATAATATATCGTAGTAGAGCATTGCATCAGTGCGAAGCCGGGGCGGGTCGCTAGTATTTTTATAAAAAATAAATATCTTTGTATCATATATGTCTATCCGTTACTCTATTATCCATAACACAAGCCTTACAGTCTTTACTTCAGATAGGTAAATTAGTATAAAATATTTATTATTATTAATGGCAATGTTGTAATTTAATCAAAATAAATAAGTATTTTTGAAGTCCGTGTCTTTTTATTTAAAGATTTTATTATTTAAAAATAAGTAATTGTTTAAATAAGTTGTTATTCATCATTTCTAAAAGATATTCACTGCTGGATAGAAGCAACTCTTAAAATTTTAAGGGTTTTCTACACGCTTGGCAAGCGAGTTGAAGACAATGACCATAATTTGGAACAAGCCGCAGCCTATTTTGTGGTCATGGGAGGTGTGTGGTGATTAGCCTCAGTGTCAGAATTCGATACTATTAAGTGTGAAGTGTGGGCACTATTCTACACTACTCAGCATTTTGTAATAATTTCGTAGCAAGCTCCTTTTCCCATTCCCTCCACTATGTATGAGCTCCACTAGAAGAAAACACGGCTATAACGACAGCGAAATGAAATAATAATAACATTTCTAAAACTCACATAAAAAGCCCAGGTAACACACACACACATACATAGTTGATAAATAGATATGTAATGTATTCATAGGAGTATTCATCACACAAACATCTGCCCCCTCCAAGACTTAAACCCAGTACCGTCAGCGCGTAGGGCAGGATCTCTACCACATCAAACGGTCATCGTAGTAAAATATAGACGTAGTAAATGATCTGTGTTAAATTATAATTAATTCTTATGTTATTTCTCGATTATAAACCGGCACCGTAGAGCTCAATGGTGATACGCGCAGCTTGTGATTCGCTGATATCAAGCAACTTTTAAGAGCAAAAGCTCATTATGGATAATCATAAAATTACTGAAATAGCAACGACAAGATCAACAGTTAGTTGAGCTCTACAAAGCTAGCCGGCTCCCTAGAGCTATTCTCTTAGTACACTGGTTACCAGAGTTAGTACTAACCCATTGCCAACTCTGACTATAATCTGAATAGCTATTTTAATCCTAAAATTGAACAAAACAAGAAGACGAACAAAGCTTAAAAACTAAATGTCCTTGTACATCTACTTATTACAGTACTATAATCAAGAAAGACATTATTTTTAATACAGCCATTGTAGAGTCGATAAAAACACCAATTAAACTTTGGAAATAATTTTATTAACAACTTTTAAATATAATGAACGCGGTCTGGACTGGACGGTAATGACTAGGAAAACCACAGCGTGTGACGACAAAATTGAACTAAGTAATGCTTAGAACACACTGTTGTAATGCACTCTATTTTTTAAACTGAAGGAATATAACGCTTAAGAGATGCTGGTTTCTATGGATATTTTCTGAAGTTTCGTTTTTTAGATATTTTCAAACTATTCTCATTCACTACACCATCCATATAAAGTATAAAAGATATACATCTTTTGTAAATTATTTCAATATGAATATATTTTGAATTATAAATACTTTAAAAACATGATTCCAAATTGATTACACAAATGAAGTCGCAGTTGTCCTAAAGCATAAAAGCGTGAAGTAAAAAATAAACAATTTTATGTGTAAGGAAAGATCTATTGCTTGATTCGATGATGAGGATGGATCTTTTTGTGAATAGTTGAATTTTTGAACCACAGTTCTGACCAAGCCTCACCAATGGCGTATAGTTTTGTTGTCTTTTTAATTTCAATTTAACTTAACTTAATTTAAATAACTTAGTTTAGGTCGAAATTGCGGCCTAGAAAAAGTCCATCAAAATAGCGGTAAAGCGTGATTTTAAAATGCCTTCTAATCTAACAAAATGCCTTCTAATCTAAAAAGTTTTCTTAAAAGCACCACAAATAATTAATATCACTGTACTGTTTCTGTAAAGTATATACAGAAACATTTTTGCGTTTGTCTTCGATGTACATCGTGCTTAACAAAGAGAATTATTTTAGACTTGGATATGGTTTCATAACACATCAGCGAGATGATCGCAAGGGACCGCGTCTTAACAACGAGGAAATAGACAGTTTTTAACACAAATGAATTATTTATACCATTGGTTGGTCTTTGTAATTATGAAATACAACCTTCCTGTTTAATAATAAACTTTACGGTTACAAAATATAAATCTATGGCCTTATAAATAAACATGATTTAATCGAAGAGCGAAGTTTAGCCTCTTTTTATCAAATTAAAAATGAATTTAAAGTCACTATGGTGGAACTTGGCCCAAATTATACTCGTCCACAATTATGTTTTATTTTCGAGGTTATTATTTTAATTAAGACTTCGACGACCGGTTTGGCCGAGCGGGAGTGACCCTATCTTTAAATCCGAATGGTCCTGGATTCCAGTCATGAAAGGAGTAAATGCTTGTGTGATGAATACGAGCACTTGCACCTAAGTCATGGGCATATATTTCTATGAATATAACTTATTTATGTTTACATATGTATGTTTCCGTTACCCTAATTTCCATAACACATTTACAGTATGTGAATAAAACATCACAGAATACCACAATGTAAATACGCCAGAAAACCGCCCGCCCCACGTTTTAAGTCATATTACATCATAGTACTTGTACATATATCTTTGAAATTTTCATCATTATCAATGACAATCCTGGGAAAAAATTATTTTCTTCCTTTTAGTCCGCTTATAAAAACGTGGTTTTTAATTTTTTTTTTTTACTTCTATTTATTTCATTGTTTTTTTGAAGTTATTCTTCTTTAGGCGCGTTATGAAAAAATGTTGAGAGTGAAATTTTACGATGCGCACGCATAACTGCAACACAAAAGTTACAGTGTGAAGTTGGCCGCAAAAGCGACATAGAATAAACCAGCAGGATGAAGTTGGCCACTAATTATGATTGTGTGGGTGTGTGTGTGATTTTAAATTACATATGGTAGTAAAAAGTAATTTATATAAAATTATAATAACAATTTTATATTATATAATAACAATATAACAATTTTATTTAAAAGTGGTTTTTATTTTATAAACTTTTTTAAGTGCGTTTATTGATTTGAGGTTAACAGTCGGTATGTATTCTTTTTAATTGTTTGTAATATAAATTATTATTATTTTTTATGTTTTTAACTTTCTAAGTAATCCTTTTTTTTATTAAATGGAGACGAATGAAACAATGTGAAATTAAAGTCCAATTAATTACATTTCTCAGATCATATTTATTTGTTACCCGAAAAGTGACCATTTCATTTCAATCTTTACCAAATCAAAGTTTAATATAACTCTGTGAAATACTTTTTTTAAATACACAAATTTCCACATTTTGTTAAGTTACAAATATAGAACCAATAGTTAGCAAACAAATAAAATGCATGTAATTTACTCATTTACAAAAGTTTTAATTCCTCTTCTTGAACTATTCTCAAAATGTTGCCAATAAAATAAAATCTAAGCCATATTTCATTTACGAAGGCTAGTGCTTTTCCAATTTTTTAAATAATAAAAAATATATATTACCTGCATGCTTTTTGTACATATTTGCCGAAAAATGCCTTGTAGTGAAGGACCACGGAGTTGTGCAATCGGTTGCGATGGGTTGACTACTACGCAGCCCGCGCTTTCAACATCACTCACCAGCTACAGGGGCGTGGTGCCTCCTGTCCTGTATGTACTACCTGCATTCCCATTTGGGTTGGTAGAACCAGAAATACAGCTTCTTCTATCCGTAGTTGTAACATTCTTACAATGAGGAGATCATTTAAAATAGTCTTCCCTGGCAAAGGTTATCTTTATCCCGATTATGCCCTCCTTCATATCTGCATAAGCTGTGAATACCTCCACGCATTAAAGGCGGTAACAGTGTTAACTGGTTAAAACTCCAGACTACCTTGAGTTCCTCGGGAACCACTACAGTTAAAAGTGTTCGATAATAACTTTCTGTGACAAATTGAACACCACGTGAGTGAAACCGCGGATTAAATCGCTGATATAATCCTTGTGTTTGGCAGAAAAAAAGCGCTTGCGAGTGCTTTTAAGAAAAATGGCGATCGCTGAGCGATAATAAGCAAAATGGCGGATTGTGTCAGCGCAACTGAAGTTAGCAAACGTATCCTGGCCGAAAACTGTATAGTTTTTATTTCAGCGCTGCTAAGCGCTCGCAAGCGCTTTTTCTGCCAAACACAAGGAATGTCTCTGTCGTATCAAGAAAATAAAAACTTTGTTAGACAAACTTACCGTTTACTTGTCCTATTATACATTCAATATACGTCACTAAGCGACACCAACCACCAAGAAACAGTACATTAACACATCAATTAACATGATAGTGTTTGATGTTTCAACACAATTGGAGGGTAGAGGTTAAATGTTAAAATGTCGGGGCTGCTATAATGATTTAAGTTTATTATTAAACTTTAAACCTTAACGACTTAATCTTAAGGTCCTGTGCTCTGGATTTGAGTGATGAGGAAGTCTATAACGTATAATGTCACATAAAAATACTTTTGCCTTGAAGTTTTCATGTGACGCCGTTAAATGTATGTCATTTGGATAATGGCATAAGTATACATTTGTTTCTCACGAGACATAAAAGAATTATCTTTTGACTTATACACTTTTGTCCTTGACTTCTTTGAGATAAAAAAACAATATACCCGCGTGACGAGTTTAAAGATGATTATATTTATAATACCTATGAAATAATTACTCAGAGTTACAGATCAAAACTAATCATGTTACAATTCACTTCGTGTTTAAGAAACTTACAGTGTCGCTCCGACAGAAACCAACTATTATAATACCCACAGCAATTAGAATATACTTTTTTCTCAGTTTTATTTGACTGTGTCCAATATATTGTACATTGGATGAAAGTTATGAATGATTGGATGAAAATTATTTATTAATTATTTATTTATTTAGGATGGGTTAGCTCTTGATCCCAATCAAGCCAAGACAGAATTCACGATGGATTAAAAATTAAATTAATTATTTATTAAATTGGATGAAAATTATGGATGAAAATGAGATACAGGTTTAGGATTTGGAAATATATGAATATCAGCGTTTATTTCAACATACGATATATGTTGGTATAATGTGCACATCGTCGGTCGGTAATAGTAGTGGAATATTTCAAAATGAGTTGCTCTGAGTAATTAAAAATCAATTTTTTACTATTTTAAACAATTTAAAAATAATTATGTATTGTGTTTTTCTATTATTACATTTTATCGGCCTTCATATATATGATTTCTATATCCATAACTATCAAGAAAAATATGTTTTTTTACTTATGATTTCCTACTACTTTTCCCGACCGGCAGTATATAAATATATGACAAAATCATGTCTGTCATACTTATATCCGTATTATGAGGTCTTCATCAAATTGCCAATCTTATCATAGATATTACAAAGCTCATATAAAAATGTAGTAGGAATGTCGTTTTGGAATCCAGACCATATTTTTAAGGAAATGAATCGAATAAAATCTGCTAATTAAAATAGATTGATATTGAAAAAAACCTACATTCAAATGGCTACCTTTTAGTTCCACAACATTTTGCTTCAAATCTTAATGTATGGGTACTTGTTACCAATACAACACACAAAAATACTTATTATAAATGAAAAAAACGCACTAGTCGCCCCTACGATTTTTAAAAGTTCCCTCGATTTCTCTAGTCTGCCATTATCAAACCCTGATTTCCTTATTACGGGACTACCTTTGAAATATCTTCTTTCCAACAAGAAAAGAATCATCAAAATCGGTTAATAAACGACGAAGTTATTCGCGAACAAACATAAAAAAGCATATATACCTACGGTCGAATTGATTACCCTCCTTTTTTGAAGTCGGTTAAAAATGAAAAGGTATCGGAAAATAATAGTAAGAGATACAACAATTCTTTTAGAAGTTGTGCTTAGAAATCGGCAATTTTATGAGGAAGCATTCAGTATGTATGTATTTTGTTACTTAAAGATTTAACTGATAGATTTTAATATCTAAAGAAGAGACCTTGTGACATTTTGGTCTAATCCCTTAACAGTGCAAACTTGTGCCAAATAAAAGGTATTGGAGTACCAATCTGTTGGCGGTGAAGTGAAATTCTGGCGCCAACATGGGTGTTTAATCTAAACTGAGAAAGAAGTTTTACTTATTAATATTGGTCTAATGGCTGTCCAGTCTCTGAAATCACTCCAAACCTTAGGAAGAAAAGTCAAACAGAGAATATTTAACAACTAATTTTGTAATACCTATATAATATATATATATATATAATGTTTTCGATATGATCATTGTAGTTAAAAACATATATAAACATATCCCATTGGTTTTCAAAATCAGACCAGAGGCCTAACCATGATGTCCTATCGCATTGCAAGTTATTTTAGACGCCTTTATAGAATTTCAAGAACTTGTATAAGAGGTCACAATAACCCGTGGTCCCAAAAATTTTTGTCCGTGGGTTCAGGTTCAAGTCCTTGGAACGTCTCGTTAACCAGAAAAGTGGTGTTTCAATCGAGCTACTGTGACGCTACCATATCATCATGTTTTAGGTTTTTTATTGTACTTACTACCCTGTCTATTTGTACTTAATAATTCTCTTGGCAGTATAGTTTCCACGTATACGGAACTAAAATAATTATAAGGAAATTTCTCATCGTTCGAGGTTATAAAAAAAATGCCGTGCCTATTGATGTTTAATTTTTATTTAGAAACCAATTAATTATCGAACTTATGAATAGTTAATTAGGTAATAAACAACTCGTATTTATCCTTGAGTAAGGGATTTTTTTAAACTTACCAAACACGTGTATAAATAAACTTTTATTGATTCGGTACTAGGTTAACCAGCGCCTCTTTACAGAGCTTATGCGTAGTTTTTTTTTTAATGATATGAAGTAATTCGCATAAAACTCGCTTAATGGTAAAGCGGCTATTTTAATCCATAAATAATTTAAAGAGAAATTTATATTATTATTTTTATTTAGTAATAAATATGGTCAAATTATGCCAGGCCTCCTTTCCCCCCAAACCCGTTGTAGTGAACATTATTTATTTAAAAGCTTTCAGGTGAGTTAATCATTTTTATAATATTATTAAAAAAATGCTAGAATTATAAGGAAAAGAAAATTGTTACTAGCAAAAATGGACAAAAGTGTTTTCTGAAATAAATAATTTATTATTATTATTAATGCTGTCGTATTATGGATTGTATTTATCGTTTCATAAAGTAGAGTCAAAAATACATCATTTTTTTTATCTATTTTATTTACAAGATTTTTATCTTTTTTTGGTTATGACAATCTTAGCATATTAAATAGAGGTATGCTGAGGTTAATTAACTAATACAGAAATAATATAAATAAAAAGAAATTATTAAGTCATTCGTATATAAACATGGTCTGCTAGTCTATCCGAAATATCACATATAATGTTTTATTTTACGTTTCTGTATGAACAACTCCACTGTATTTGATATATTCTATCATCAATGGTATATCAAGGATGTCAAAATCAGCATCAGCTAATAGTAAATTAAACGGTTTTTTTAATGCTTGCCAATAGTTTACACTGGTGTCACAAAAAAATCATAGGTAGCATATATGTACGTTTATCCTTTACCCTAGTATCCGCAACAAAAGCCTTATAATGCTAATTTAGGCTAGGTTATTCAGCGTTAATGTACGAAATATTATGTTAATAGAAATGGACAAAATTCTTTAAATTTTTTCTATCATTAAATATTTTTCCGGTAGCGCCATCTAGCGTCCTGTAGACAAACTACTTGCGGTTAACGCGTTGCTATGGTAACGCATATACAATGGAAAAAGAGCGGACAGACAAACACACAAGCCACTGTGTTCTTAGATTAAAGATTATCCAATGCAGAAGAGGACGATTCGTGGTTGAATCTCTTTAACATAACAGATAAGCCTTCTCGTGAAATAAACTAGCTTTATTATACCATTCGATTGAGAAGTTAGGTGACGCAGCGTTTAACGCGTTCCGCTAAGATTACGAGTATAAAGCAACATCCGTAAGGGTCACAACAGACTGGTAATCAAAAAACCTATTTATGAAAATTAACAACCAAATACTATTAAGGAAACTTATAGTTATGAAATCATTTGAGTACTCAATCGATTTTGATGAGTTTTTTTCATTTTGATGAATTTATTCCGATTAAGGACATAAGATAAGTTTCATTTTAATTTAAAACACAGCAACGCGTGGCCGGGTCAGCTAGTCTACTATGTAAAACCGCGATGAAATCCGAAATTACTCAACCGATTTTGATATTTTAAGACATAGAATGGATTTCATTTTTATTTATAAAATGAATCTTTTTTATTGCACATTATAATTATTGAGCCACAGCGTGGCCGGGTCAGCTAGTAAACTTATTAAAGTATTTTTTTTATATTTAATGTACATTTACTATTGATGATGTGTATTCATTGTCAACAGCTACGCTACGGCCTCGTAAGGCCTATCGGGAGATCTTGTACTGAAAAGAAGCTACAAGAAACACGGCAAAGTTTATTTCTCCCATTCATTGTTCTCCCAAAAATTGTTCTGAGACTACTATAACAAAAAATTACTTTTGAAGTGATAACGTCTTATAAATCGATGAACACCGGCTGCATGCACGAAAAAGTGTAACGTTCCGCCTTAACCGAGCGTGCAAGCGAGAGCGCGGAATAAGCGATAGAAAGGCACGATCGTGCTAAGCGTTCGACTTGTGGTGCATCTATCTCTCTTCCACTTCATGAAGTGAAAAGTTAATGTGGTTTCCATTGTTTATTTCAACAACTCAATGTTAATATATCGAAAAAAATTTTTTTCAATTAACTTCTTTGTATTACTTATACAAAAGAATGATAATTCAGTGATAATAATTCAATACAATTCATAATAAATGCAATTTTTCATCAATGTTTTCTTATGACGCTGACTTTGCAGACAACCAATTTTTATTGCGTTAAAAAATATACAAAGAATTCATACGTTCAATTAGTTCCCTAATTGCGGAATATTTCTGTTACTTATTTATTGCAAAGGTTAAAATAACTGGTTGCTTAAGATAAATCAAATTCACATTAATGCTAAGTAGCGAATCCGCCATAAGCAGTGACTCGTAAAAAAAAATCAATTATGACAAGCTTTGCCATCCTTACGTCCACTCATTAAATTTATTAAAAATAATAACTATAATCCAACTTAAATTACATAAAAAAACATGCAATTATAGTTGATTAAAACAAATATAGCTAACTAATTATTTGTTGTTTCACAGGCAACTTTATTTTTTCCTAAAATAAGTATTTTTATAACCCGATTGAACTATTGATAATTTTTCGTTTTACGAATTATGCCACTTATCAAGATTCACACGGTGACGGTTCATATATACATCCAATTTCTTTGTGTTATCCTATATCGAGCACCACAAAAAAATTTAGGTGCGTGTACTTATGTACGCGCGTGAGAAGTTATACTTCTTTGGCATCATTAAATTAAGTAATTTATATCATAAACAAATAAAAATAATACATACCGACAGTTAACCTCAAATCAATAAACGCACTTAAAAAAGTTTTTAATATAAAACCACTTTTAAATGAAATGGTTATGTTATTATATAATATAAAATTGTTAATATCATATAAATTATTGTTAACCACCATATATAATTTAAAATCACGCACACACACACACATTCATAAATATTTGAGTAACTACCTTGAGCCAATTAGCGGCCAACTTCATCCTGCTGGTTTTTTTATATGTCGCTTTTGCGGGCAACTTCAACCAGTTACTTTCGTGTTAAAGAAAAGCGCCTAAAGAAGTATAACTTTAAAAATTACTTTAGATTGGGAATTAGGCGTCAAATGATATTCATGCGGACATGCATGAAGAACTAGCTGCAGAACCAAAAGCGCGTTCACACCGACTACATCTGCAGTCATTATCACGCACCAATTCGCACTGTGTTCGAATTCAAGGTTACTATTATAAACAAAAAAAATAATATTATCTATATTTTGATTTTTTTGTGTTTCCATCCGTGGTATTGTTGTGGGCATGTGTTTAACAGTAAAAACATAGAGTGATGATTAAAAAGTACTCCCTTAAAATATATACAGTAGACTTTGTTTCCAAGATTTGTAAAGCACACAGAATACATAGAAATCGTATATAATCTGTTTTTATCGCGAATGACAAATAGCCGACCTACTATAGATTGCAAATCACTACATAGTATAATACAAAGTCGCCTTCTCTGTCCCTATATCCCTATGTATGCTTAAATCTTTAAAACTACGCAACGGATTTTGATGCGGTTTTTTTTAATAGATAGAGTAGTTCAAGAGGAAGGTTTATATGTATAAAATATGCATTATATAGTAGAGCATTGCATCTGTGCGAAGCCGGGGCGGGTCGCTAGTATTTAATAAATACGATATGCCCTAAGGTATGAAAACATAAAAAAGACAAAAAAATATTTTGATTTTTTTAAATAAATGTCATAAACTAAGCTATAAACATAGATACTTATTATAAATAATCAAATACTTTATCAGTCAAAGCTGAGATTGTGGCAACAAACGATTTTCATTTTGAATACTTTAATATCGAAGTGTAAAATAGGTACCTTAACTTACAAAATTAAAGTTATTATAAAGTATGATTAGCGACACTAGACCTACTACACCCTTTAAAAACATATCGTATTACGTTTTTTATACAAATTTTACATCTAGTTCTGTTTTTGTTTTTTCCTGCTTCCCGTTTCGTGGCGTCTCAATGTCGATGCGTCATTTTTAGTACGGCAAAAATGACGATACACAGGGGTCCTACCTCTTAAAAAGTTTAAAGTTTAAATTTAAAATAGCACCAATATGAAACAGTATGTAAACGCAAAAAATAAAATGAGTTTTTAATTTTTGATTGCGGTATTGGAAATTAATTAAAGAATATTTTTCAAAGCATATTAAGTGATATTTTTTTAAACAAACTTATTTTTATCTGCTGACATTCGTCAAAGTTATAATATGATCCTAATCTCAAACTGTTAGGATTGGTGAAGCTTGTCCGTGTTATACAATCACATCGAAAAAGCAATTTTTGTGGTAATTTTTATTGAAGTACGTTTCCAACGACCTTTATTTACACTGGAATTTTGTATTTTTTTAGAAGATAATATTTTAGAGATTTTTTAGAAACGATACAAACAAGTTTAGAAATAATGTGTATTAAAATTGGGAGTTAAAGGAATATCTTGGACATTATCTACTATTTAAAAAAAAATTGATCGCTACGAGCCTTGGGATGCTACAAACTTAATCCTCCTTGTCTAATCGATAGCACAAGAAGCAAGTATGAAGTTCAGACGTGAAAGCGTTTAACTTGATGTGTTGTTTATTGTACGTACTCTTAACAAAATTTGCTAATCCATTATCTTAATTACCTCCTATCGGGTCAAACTGGGAATATGAACCATTCAAAGATCTACTTAAATATAGAAGACAAGGAGGATTATACGACGAAGCGCTCCATTAAAACTCTTCTCGAGACAATCATAAAAACTACCACTCTCGCAAAATTAAGTTGTATTTTTGGCAACACCACATAAATAATTGCACGCGCTACCACACAACGGAATGTTAGAAAAATCTTCCACCAACATTGTGTGATGTTGTTTACAAGTTTATAATGCGATATAAAGACTTGTAGGTATATAGTCGAAGCACTGCCTAAAGTTCTAATGAAATTAAACCACTTTATTTGTTTTATTTGTTCATTTGACGGTCTGAACTGTGAGTATTCTTATTTAAATATTATTTTTGTTATGTATATTTTACGTAACTTTCACTTTTTAAATTATAAGCAACTCACTTAAAAATAAATTTGCGGAGATTTGTAAATGGCATGTATCTTAGCTACTGATTAGATTCTTGTAAATGATATTTGTCTGTAAATCTTCCGACAAATAAATAAATAAATACAGTTTTTGTGTTATGATATATATTTATTGGCCTTGTTGGCTCGACTGGAAGCAACATTGAGCTTAGACGTTGCTTCCAGTCGATTGAACGAGGTTCGACGTTGTTCACGACCAATTAGCACCCTTTTTTATTAATGTTTTTTTTTTTAAATGATCCTCAAAAAAATAATGAAGGATCACCTAAAAAATACAATCGGTAACCTAAAGGTTAGGTTAGGTAAGGTTAGCTTACTAATTCTATTTTTTTGACGGTCAATTACTATTTTTTTGACGATCATTTAAATATGTGCCTTTTTTAATTGCTTTTAAAACTTCCATCCCTATGTAACGTCTATCTGTTTACCTGCAGTAAGAAGTGACAGACCGACGAAGATGACATAACTAGATAGGTAAGTATAAACAGATAGCCCTTGTGCATTACAGAACAATATTGACAAAGCATCGACTACGAGTGAAGTGCAAACTGACAATATGGCCAAGCCAGTTACGTAATCAAATGATATCACGCCTTATTCAGATATGGTGTTGGGGGGAAACTTGAAAATAGCACCATGGCCTCATCAGTTTTGACTATTATTGGCGTCATAGTGTAACTATGGTTTTTAATAACAATACTTTGTTGTGTAAATAAGATACCTGTTACAACTCGGTTTTTGAGGTTATAATGAATAAGTACCAATTTATAAACATAGATTTAAGTGACCTTTTAAAGTGTAAGTAATTTTGAATTATAAAGATTTATTAATTAAGGCAAAACTAATTGTTGTAATGTTAAATAATAAATAAAAAGTTTTAAATAAAAAAGTATATAGTTTTATTGAGAAACACGAATGGGATTTTTCAGTATTGCTAAACAATGCCAAGCTTCGCTATTGCATATACTACATAAGTATGATATATAAAAATTAAAATTAAAATGTCTTATATAAAAATATTATTGTGTAAAAAAATTCAATTAAATTCCTAATTTTGTAAGTTATATTTAAAACGAAAAATATATTAGTGTCACTAAAGCCAATTAAAATATATAAAAAAAGGACTTTTACGAGCAAAAGCTTCTATCACGTAAGAGCTAAGATTTCTCTGTATAGTATAAATGTTTACTGAAACGTGAAAGTAACGTTTGCACATTTCAAAACTAAGGGCTCTTTTATGCTCGTCAGACGCGCGTCGGCAGCGCGTTTCTTTTTATATATTCGAACGGTCTTGGGTTCGAGTCTCGCAAAGGTGAAAGGTTTGCGTGATGTATACGAGCATTCGTACCTAAATCATGGGTCTATATATGTTTCTTAGAATATTTCTTATTTATGTATTACTAGCTGACCCGGCCACGCGTTGCTATGGTAACGTTAATTGCTGACCCGGTCATGCGTTGCTATGGTAACGTTATTTGATGACCCGGCCACGCGTTGCTATGGTAACGTTAATTGATGACCCGGCCATGCGGTGCTATAGTAACGATAATTGATGACCCGGCCACGCGTTGCTATGGTAACGTTAATTGCTGACCCGGTCATGCGTTGCTATAGTAACGATAATTGATGACCCGGCCACGCGTTGCTATGGTAACGTTAACTGATTATAAAAACTGTTATTATTAGGCTTATGGTAACTATATATGGTAACAAACACAAAGTATTTCTTTTATGTAATGTACTGATATATGTACCCTGGTAACCAAAACACAAGCTTTACTGTGCTTACTTTTGGCTAGGCTAATTGTATATAAGAAATATTATTATCATTTTACGCCAAATTGTAAGAAAATTTAAGGAATTTTTTTGCATGAGAATAATGATAGGAATTTACCTGGGAATGTGTCGTTTTGTATAGTTTTTCTTGTAAAGTCGTATTAGCATATTAATATATTTCGAGTACCTACTAACCCAATGTTACGAAATTTTGTGTGTGTTATTGAACATATCTTTACTATCAACGACATTAGTCATTTGGATAAAATATTGTCTCTCGAATGTAACATCTAAACATGAGGAAAATTCCGCTACCAAAAAAGACATCCATTTTTATATATTTTTGTTAATGGTAAAAAAATTTTTATAATTAAAGAAACTTTGCGAATAAAATTCTTATTTCAAGAAATAAAAAGTTTTCGGCTTAATAGTGTACAGAATGAAATAACACAATGCTAATCCTGTAATTGCAAGGAAAACCAGCTTTCGGCTGCAGATTAATCCTAATATTATGACAATACTTTGTGTATGTGTATGTGTGTGTTTATTACCATATTGTCTCGCTATCCTAACATTGCAAATTTTTTTTTTAAAGTAGTGAATCCTTTCTGGCTAAGCCGAAAGGTTATGTCAGGCTATACTGACTAAACACCACATACTAAGTACCTTAGCCTAGGGAGGCTGTACAGGTTTCATCTAAGCGACCGCCTCGGAGGAACCCGCGGCGGCGCAGCAACATTGCAAAACTAAGCTTGCCCTTACGTACTCCCGCAAAAACAATACGATAGCGTGTTTCTTCGCGCTACAGCGCCATCTAGTAATAATAG
Organism: Calamotropha paludella; assembly: GCA_927399485.1. NCBI lineage: Eukaryota > Metazoa > Arthropoda > Insecta > Lepidoptera > Crambidae > Calamotropha > Calamotropha paludella. The sequence continues at coordinate 6,865,954 of OV656822.1, forward strand.
TAAATTTTATTTATTCGTAATTTGGTTAATAATTTTTTTCTACTTTAGTAATAAATTTAAGATAAAATACGCATACTCCTACAATTGCAATAAATATAACCATTTGCATCATTCCAACAAACACGCAGAGGCTGAGTGTCTCTCAACCCGAGTGTTTCGATAGCATTCTCTATATGCGCCACACATAAGTTGAAAACAAATAAACATGCTCATTTACCCGGTTAGTATAACCAGGTGTAATAAATTTTTTGTTTGTCATATTTGCTACTATAAGCCGTTTTAAGTAGCTTTGAATATTTGTTACTTATAATTTCGCGGGTCTGCATATAAAATACACTGATTCAAGGATAACTAACGTGGTAATTATCTTGATTTTATCTGTACTAATAAGTAGGTATAGAAAGTAAGAGTGGATTTTCAAGTAAAAAAGAAAATAGCGTCCATTTTATCCGTAACAGGGCGACCAGAGCGGGGTGCATCTTTGACATCAAAATTCCCGGATTTAAAACACTTAAACTAACTTTGTGCTACTCTTACTGATACTGTATTAGGTCCATAAACGTGACAAAAATATTTTTCGCGGCTTGTGTTGCATTTTTTCCTATTTTGTAATAAAATTTTAAAACGTGTCTAATTTCTTCATTCGATTCGCTCATTTTGACAGAAAGAAAAACATATGAAAAATACTAGATTAAAAAATCTAGTATTATTTTTTTATTCTTTTTAATTTTCTTGCGTTATTATTATTTTATTCTTTTTAATTTATTAATTAATCGCAGCAAACCATGAGTCGCTATGACTTTTTTCATATGAAAGTGAAATTTCGCAAAATTTGGCCTGAAAGTGGCCGTAGAAAGTTAAAAGTTGTTTTAGGATGCATTGTCATCGGGTTCTGACTTGCTCCAAAAATTTCAGCTCGCTAGGTGGCCGGGAAGTGCCTCAAAATTGAGTTGCAAGAATCCAACTGCACAGACAGACAGACAGACAGACAGACAAACAAGAAAGCGATCTGAGAAAAACGTGGGGAAAAATAGTGGGAAACAAAATTTTTCTAATTTGATTATTTTTTGAAATGTCACCTTTTTAATGTCATGAAAACCAGGTAGATACAAATAGTACAGCGAAAGATACTTTATTACAAGTTTATATATAATGTATGCGAAAAGACTTTTTCCCCAACCTATTACATATATATATATACATTTGAATTTGGGCTCTTTTAGTTATAGCTGAGAAATTATATGAGTGTTGTGAAAAAGTCACAAGTAAGATAGTAATCACTATTGTATATAGTTGCTGTCACCTAAAAGAATTGTGAATTTGAGAACTAACGAACTCCAATTTCGATAGCAAATTCCTTCTTTAGTCATCTGTAGGAATGTACTACATACATACTATCATACAATGTGGTACCTATCTACTTTCCTTGATTCGTGATTTCCAACTACAAATGTCAATGTCCGTAAATTACTGTAAAATTATTCAAATTTTATTGCTGTGCGAGACATTTCTTAGTAGAGAAATAAGATTTTGTTAATAAAACCCCAGCTTTGCTCAACCTAATAATCGGATATCGCAGTGCATCCCAGTGCTAGAGCAATACTACGGCTATCTGAATAAACCCTATATATGTTCCGCGAGTTCACTTTCCAGTTATGCATTACTTTTTTCCAATTTTTTTTAGTTTGAGTTTCAACATTTTATGGCGATATGGTATCCAACTTAATCATTATAGTTTCCGTTTATGGAAAGCATGTTATACACCTATTTTTGAAATAAAAATCAAGTATTTAATTTAATAATTTATATCTATGCTAAAAAATAACCTAAAAATTTAAAAAATCTAAATACTGAAATACTTTATTCTAATAATTATTTATTATTACTTACTTGAATTTTTTCCAATGATCTGCACTTATTGAGACTTATTATCAACAGTCAATGTTTATTTATGTAGTTTAAGTATATAAATTGATTTATAGAACTGACGGTCAACTCTAAAACTGCGCGCTCGTTTTAGAGTCGAGCTCGTCAAATCGAATAGCACGCGCTTTCGCGACTTCCTATTACACACTTCCGTCCTATTTCACGAAATCACTCCCACAAATTGCAGAAAAGCGAGAGGAAAGATAACATCTTTCCTTTCAATACACATCAATAACTTGAAAACATACAAGGGGTGATTCGAGTAACCCTAGTAATGCACTTATCAATGAACTTCCGCTTGACTCTTTTTTTGGACATCATGTATATCCTTTGTCTATCTGGAAAAGATAAGTTTAAAATGGTCCGAACAGAAATTTAGTTTTAGGATATTAATAAAGTCCCCCTCCACATATATACAAAATTTGCTATATCTCCTTTTTTTAATGGATTAGGGTGCCTCTGGTTCAACTAGAGCCTACAGAAAGCTAGGAAGACAAAAGAAGCACTGAAGATTATAGTTTCTGTCATGAAAATTGCGTGATTGTTTCAACCAATATAATCAACCCGTAGACCTTAATAATCAGCTCTTACATCACAAAGTTTACGTTGGAAGTGTCAGTCATATTAATGTGTATATTAATAAACCTGAATCGAAGCTGACCCGACCTGTTTGAACCAAGCAACCTTCTGATGCCCACGACGGAATTTATGGTCAATCCATAACTCAATTGCGGATCATATTTTAAAATAAATTACCATACTTTTTATGGATTTTGTAATAAATTCTATAAAGTCTTTGAATAACTTTTACAGGCTTCAAACATATTAGGGTTGACAATAAGGAAAAAGGTCGATAGAAAGCGTTTTGTACGGAGCGTGACTAACTTTTCGTATCATAGATGGCGCTACCCAAGTAGCAAACAAATGTCTTAAAAAGGAATTAAAGATATCTTGAAGGCAAGTAGACGAATTCCAGCTGTTGTCTTGACTAAAACTAATATGTCCTTCAAGATATCTTCAAGATACACTCCAAGGGCTAGTTAAGTAAAAATGGGCACAGCATTTAAGGACATGTTAAGAAAGAGTTAATACTACTGTTAAGATAAACTTTAACCCTATTTAAGAAATGTGGTTTAGCAGAACTCTAAACATTGACTTTAAGATATCTTGTAGGTTGATTTCAGATTAAGAGATAGACTTAAAGATATCTACTATACCTAGTTAAAACTTTCACTTTTGAACTGCAGATATTCGATTTAATCTTAGTGAAGTAAAATTAAAAACCTATTTTGCTTTATAGTGATTTAAGTTACATAATTTTATAAAATATGGCGAACTTTTAATTCATTACAATAACTGTTTTAAGGTTTAGGAAAATGGCGACTAAAGAATTAATTTTTATGCCTTAAAAGGCTTTCTTATGTCGTTGAATGCATGGGAAATTTAAAACGCATGATTGTTTCTCGTGTAAAATCTATAGATAGTGCTATAAAACAGACGGGCTGTTGAAATACTAGAAAAAAACAATAAAATTTTGTATAACAATATTGCATTATATTTTTTTTTTGCATATATTGCAAGGTTCTACATTTTCTATAAACATACTAATTATTCATGTAGTTAGAATTACTATAACAAAATTATTAATGTTCAATTTACTCTAGTTTTTGATGAAGTGTTGTCGGAAAATGTATAATAATTTTTTCACATAAAGTGCAAAATGGCGTTAAATCATAAGTTTCCTTACGAAGTAAGACTTTAGAAAATATTGATTTTGTTAGGCTATTTAAGACAAAGTAGAGACAAATTACATTTGAAGTAGTGCTAGTTAAGAGATATTATACTTAACTAATTCTAAAAACCGTATTGGCGAAGTACTATTTAATACATTTTGGTGTTAAGTGATTCTATAGTTTGATTTAGCTAAGATCAGATTTCGTCCTAATATTTTCTTAACTTGACATTCTATAGTTCTTGTTTATTTTGTGGTGGGAAGAGGTTTATGTAAGATAGTCGAGGAAATATAATCAGCGGTAAGTACTTACGTGATATTAAATAACTATCCAATCCCCATTTATTTAGAGGGCTAATTAACACAGCAACAATAATGAATAGGTACCTACATTAAATAACTTCTGGTCTGCTTCATTACAGGCACATTGTTCATCTCATAAATGTTACAGAGAATTGGCCAAAATTCTACTTTTGAACTTTTATGTGGGTAAGCCGTCGATATTTACATTTATACATAAATTGACATTTTTACCAAAATTTTCAAAATACTGCAGAATATTTTTATTTAAATCCGTTGTGTCAGTATTCCCCACTGCTACAGTATTCTATATCTACAGATTTTATTGTTTTCAAAAGTGTTCTAGCGTCTTGTGGCACAACACTTGGATCATGCTTGTCAATAATCTGCAATAAGGCATTGATTGCAGTATGTGCTATATTGTGATAAATGGACCAGTTTCTTAATTGGTCTCTAAAATAAAAATCATGATCAACTTTTGATGCGTTATCGTCAGCTCGTGTTGATCGATCGATTAGTGTCGATTCATTAAGAGTTGGAATCACCTCAATTCAAATTTACCGTGGTATCATCTTCCTCGTAATACATTAACGACACTAAGGTCTGACTCGAAGGTGTCGCATTGCTCACGTTTGCAGCATTTAAAGCACATTCGAGCTATTTTTGAAGTTATACTTCTTTAGGCGCGTTATGAAAAAATGTTGTGAGTAAAATTTCATCACTGCAGCACAAAAGTTACAGTGTGAAGTTAGCCACAAATGCGATATAGAATAAACCAGCAGGATGAAGTTGGCCACTAATTATGAATGTGTGGGTGTGTGTGATTTTAAATTATATATGGTAGTTAAAAGTAATTTATATAAAATTATAATAACAATTTTATAATATATAATAACAATATAACAATTCTATTTAAAAGTGGTTTTTATTTTATACTTTTTAAGTGCGTTTATTGATTTGAGGTTAACTGTCGGAATGTATTCTTTTTATTTGTTTGTAATATAAATAATTATTATTTTTACATTACTATTGGTTAAACAGTTTATTTTAATGGTTTTTGATATATTACTTGATTCTGTATACAGATATATAGGAAATCTGTTAATTTTTTGACGCTTCTCACTGATCACTATATAATTTTTAAATTTATCTTTCTTTTCACATACAAAGAATACGAGCACACGGGGGGAAATTTTTAGTTATCTTTTTTTAGTAACGATTAACACAACGTTCTTTTTTTATATTTCTCTACACGTCGACGAAAGGCACCAGATCTTTTTATTTTTCCAGCTTCATCCATTTTTCTTTTGGTTATATTTGGAGAAAACGTCCCATTAAATGAATTTTTACTCTAATCTTACTAATTTAAGTAAAAAAGGAATGAAAATATACTTCAGATAATCAATATTTAGAACTTGGTATTAAAATCATCTTAAATTTATCTAGAAAATATTTTTTTTCTAAATGAGTTTTAAAAGATACTTTATTTATTCAATAGAGTTTTAAGTGAGCTTTCAAATAATCCGAGTAAAGTAAAAAAAATATTTTAAGTTTTAAGTGTAGGTATACTTAAATCAAACTAGTTTTAAGAATACTTAACTCGGTTTTTAGTATTCCTTACTCGCTTAAGTAGCGGTAGTTTAAAACTATATAGTATTAAAGAAAGAAAAGACTTCAGGAAATCCTTTTTGATTTAGCAAAATCCAACTTTAGATAAAGTAAAGATATATAAGATTTAATCGCTAGTCATAATTGCTACTTGGGTAAATCCATTATAAGGAAACGCGAAATACGAAAGCCTTACATCACGCAGACGATTCCATAAATTAACTTAATATATATACAGATCAATTTCGATTGGATTGCGGTAATCGAGCCTGGAGAAAGATATTTTCCTTAGGTTTTGATAATGATTTCGTACAAGAGACTAAAAGACCGAAGGCCAAATTTTGCTAACTTTTGTTGTTTAGTTACATAGTTGGGCCAATGGCTCTTTACATACTGCGAGTTCTTAGAACGTTTGTGCAGCGATTCTAACGCAATGGAGTAACAATAAAATTGCTACACGTATACCATCTTACAGTACGCTAGTGTCGCGCTACTATTACGTATTTGACAAATAAGCATACGTATATATGCAAAAAGTCGCAATCTAACCTTTCTGACCTTTCGAGCGTCCTTATGTTCCAACTATACTACATGCCAATGTTAGAATGTAAAACACTGACGCTACAGCAATCCGATTACATCAAAACTCGGACACGGATATTAATCGAAATTATACCTTTTTAAGGTTCCGTACCTCGAAAGGAAAAAACTGAACCCTTCTAGGATCACTTTGTTGTCCGTCCGTCGGTCTGTCTGTCTGTCAAAACCATTTTTCTCAGGAACGCGTGGAGGTATTAAGCTGGAATTTATATCAAATACTCAGGTCTACTGTCCCTTGGAGCTGTGAAAAAATCAAACTTCTAAATTAACGCAACCAAAAGAGACAGCCGTTTATGCTGCAAATTTCCGCAAATTTTAGACACTCGCAGGGGAATCAAAACCTACAGGATACTTCCCGTGTACTCAGAATCTTGAAATTTGGTACGAAGCAACGTTTTATAGCACAGATAAAGGAAAAATTGTGAAAACCGTAAATTTTTAGTTACATCATATAATAAAAATCTGTTTAATAATTGACTTTTACGTATTTATCTACAGGTTTGTACGGAACCCTCGGTGCTTGAGTCCGTGAGCACTTGGCCGGTTTTTTCAATCAGAAAGGATATGGATCTATGTTGAAACGCAAAAAAGAGGACCGCTGCTTTAAAGTATCATTGAAATCAGTATGATTGGCGCCACGTAAATCAGGGGATCTTAAAAAAGTTTATATGAACTATTTTCGTCAATAAGCAATATTTCCAATAGATTTCAATTACGATAATAGATTGCATATACTCATACTAGATTCACCGAATCCCAGATTTGGACCAAACAAATATACACAAATGAATCGGGTCGACTCATTCCTTTTGATGACTCCTGTAATGCTGCTAGGGCCAAATCAGTGATCTTTTTTTTGATCCCCATCTGTTCTCATCAGCCTTAACAAAAATTGCATAACATCCACAATGGTATGACGTACGTGCTAACCACTAACTTTGTTTATATTGACATAGAAATAAAAATAATTTAATATTTAATCAGATGCTTTTTATCGTGCTTATCCTTAATGTATATTGATTATAACTAAAATAAATTATAGATAAAACCTACCAGTTTTATACGCATAATAAGCGAATAATGAATGTTTTGTTATATTATATTTATAAATATAGGTTCCTAATGTTTGTCCGTAAAACTGGAATTTTTACTTGAGTTGAATGATTTACACACCTATGAATTTTTATTAAAAAAAAGTATTTTTTTATACACTACTAGCGGCCCGTCCCGGCTTCGCACGGTTGGACAAAATTCTTTAAATTTTTTCTAGCATTAAATATAGCCTATGTTACTCAGCGTGCATGTAGATTTCCAATGGTGAAAGAATTTTTGAAATCGGCTTAGTAGTTTTTGAGTTTATTCATTGCAAACATATGAAAATACAAAAATACAAATGTTATCTCTTTATAATATTAGTGTAGATATCTAGAATTTTTTATAGAAATTTCCTGGAATTCCCTTATCTAGGTATGCCTGGTGTTAGGTGCAGTATTTGGGGTATTGCTCTCAAAGCTTTCGCCCTTTAGGGCCTGCACACCACGTTTTTTAAACGCGCCGACGACGCGCGCTTATATAGAAAAGCGATACTCACGCAGCTTGACAATTCAGTCTCGCATTTAAATACGTATCTGTATCGATATTGTATCAATATAAACGCATCAGACATGAAAAAATTTCTCCGTGGAATAAAAAGAATCGAGCTGCCAACGTCAAAAAAACGCAGTGTGAAAAGCCCCTTAATGCCGTCGCTCTGATAATTTAGTTCACGCTAATATTATCAACTACCTCATATAGTACGTAACAAATAGTATGCTTTGACGTATTTAATTTAAAACATATGTTCCTTTTATCATAAACGGAAACCTGGTTCATCATCATGATGATTAAAGACCACGAGTGAAAGACCATGATTTGGAAAACGCTGCTGCTCATTATGTGGACTACAGGTGGTGATGACCTTACAATATTACTGGCTGCCTTTGAAGATACCCCTTAAAACCCGCGAGCTTAAGGTATATCATGCGCCCGACAACGATACTTAAAATCCGCGAGCATTATACAATGTGTCCCGTCACCAGTGACGGAGCCTTTATTAGTGCGAAATATGGCATTTTTTATGGACAAATAGCACCTCAAATTTTGTTTTTCTCTTACGGTTATAAAATAGGCCGCCATTTTGTTTTCTTGGTAACCAAGAACTGGGCTCTCATACTGATTCGACCACCACTACTCACGTAAATGTCCTATCAACATTAAAAAGATGTCATTTGATAGCTAAACATGTAGACAACAGTTACACAGCCACCATGTTTCAATTGTCATAGAATAAAAAATAGAAAAAAATAACACTGGTCTGCAGAAAAAAAAATTTTTGCACTCCTTATTATTGTGCACGATTATTATAGATGTGACATTTCTCAACAGAATTTGGGTTTTAAAAAATTTGTATCACGTATATATTTTTTGTGCGGGAATTTTTAAGAAAATTATTTTTTGTTCGAAAAATCAATAATAGTTTTAATAATTAGGACAAAATATTACATATAATCACACTAAAAACATTAAAAATCATAAGACAATGTAATTCCATGTTGTTTCTGTAATTTTACTTAGCAGTTTTTTTTATTTTTATATTTTCTACTGGAGTTTCGCGACGAATCGAACTACAAAAATCGGCAAGCATTGCTCCCGATCATTTTCCGTTGTAGCGCCTCTCAATGTGCGATATGTCCTGATGAAATCTTTCACCGTGTTCATCAGATACCGCTCCAAGATTTTCGGGAAAGAAATCTAACTAAGAATCTAAAAAATTGAATTTGAGTAAGATGTTGCATTTGTAAGAAAGCTTGGTAAGAAGCAGAAGTTCTTGGATGATTTTTTTGTAGTTTTCATTTTTTTTGTTTACAAGAAAATTATGACAGACTGCTACGAAAGCGATCCATGCCCATTTTTCAGCTTTACTCAGCTTAATTTCAAAATTTGAGTCTTTCATGAGCTCTCGTATACGCTCTCTACAAAGATACCCTCTTTCAATTTCACGTCGCTTCCGTTTCAAAGAAATTTTGTTTTGAGGTATTGAAAGCCTTCTCCATCCTTATTCATGGCTTTGACAGAATTTTTCATTAGATCCAGCTTTAGATGGATCTAATCTTTTTTGAACTAAAGGTTTTTTAATCACTTTACAACTCAAAAAAAAAACACGGAGTCACAGCGAGAACTGCGCAAGCGTATGCATTAGTTTAAAAATGCCATCAGTCGATATCGTTCTCTCTCTTTCTATCATACCCAAGTCGTTTTTGTGTGGAAAAATATGAAACAGACTGAATCAGTTAGCGTTTGTGCAAGAATGACTCACAAAAAATACAGAATTTCGAGGTATTTAATGTTTTTTTCTTTAAAAAGGTATACGTGATAGCAAACAATGGGTAGCAAATCTAGATTCAGCATGTTAAGCTCTTCATATTTATCATATTTTTATTTAAAGGAGGATTTCGTATTTCGAAAAACAAATAGATCCTTTTTTTGTGTATTTTTTAATTATTGGCTTTTAGAGAAAAACCAAATTTGAGGGGCAATTTGTCGATAACAATTGCCATATTTCACACCATTAAAGGCTCCGACACTGGTGACGGGACACATTGTATAATGCTCTATAGCGCGCAGTCTGATTTAATCCTTATTACGGCTTTGGTAATGGTTCTTTTTGATTGAATGATATTTTTTACCCTATAGAGAGAAATAACGCATTTAACACAAAGCTGGGCTTTAAGGGGTTAAGTGTGTAAATAGGTGTAAGGGTTTGTGCCATACTACCCTGCCTTACACCAGACGGCTACGACTACGGAATACCTGGTTAATTTTTAAATATCTGAAATGACATCTGTTTTATTTTCTGTGACTAATATGGTTAATTACTTTATGTAATTATATTTTAATAAGACTATTTTATTGTCGGTGCATTGGTGCTCTTACCTTCTGCGCCAAAGGTCCCGGGGCATATGTTTGTATATTGAAAATAAGCATTTGTTCCTAATGTATGTATTCTTTATATTATACAATATCCATAGTACAAGCTTAGCTTAGTTAAGACTAAATAACTATTGAGAGTAGTCCGGAATTTATTTATTTAAAATTTTTACTGCTAGAATTTTATTTACTTCGAGCAGATCCGTCAGACATCGTCCGCAGCACCATCTATCGAGTTCAATAGTAATTTCAAACCATTTCAAATTCGATACCGCTGTTCGAATATACAACTGTAAATAATTAAAAGTATTGGCTAACAAAATATATGAATCTGTCACTTTGACAACTGATGAAAAGTAACTCAATGGATTTAACTGTCATATCCCCTTATGGAGTACTATCTATAGTTATGATCATCGTATTCGAATTTCAGTTGTCCTAATAATTTGAATATCAGTCAAGATGATATTCAAATTAGGAATAGCTTTTGTTTGTATAGAAAAAACAGATGAAACTACAACTGACTTTTTCTTTTTTAAATTTTAATGATATGTCACATATTTTGTAGATATATGTCAAACTTTACATTTAAAAATAAACATAAATCATTGCGATTTTTTAAATATCAGAAATAATATTATAATAATTTATTTAGGTCATCGAAGCAGCTTAGAATGTTGCAAAATGGCGACCGGTTCCATTAATTGGTACGTTTTACGACAAAATAAGTTAATAGGGCAGTAAACACAGTTATTACGAGACGAGCCGGGGTGACAGGATCAGCGGAGGTCGTAAATGGGGGCAAATTAAAACCTTGACTCTGTAATAGCACTTTACGACGTATTACTAAGTATTTTATATTTAAGTATTAATTAGTTTTTTCATTACTCTGGTAGTATATAACTAGGTCTGCAATACATGCTGCTGTTTGCAAATACTGAGCGAAGCAATTAGATTTTTCAAGGGTGGTTATTTCTCGATGGTATTTCCGATTACAAAACCTTTTTTTTGCACATTAGTCACGACCTCTATGTGAGTTTTGGCGCCAAATTTTATCAATGTAGTATCACAGCGGTTTGGCTGTGATCAGCTTTTGAATTTTTCTTTCGGTGATTATTCCTCTATGGTGAAGTCTATATTTTTTTACATAGCCTATGTCCGTCAGGTTATAATCACGTTTGTTTTTATTTATTTTTTTTTGCATTCACAATGCAATATTTCTATAAGATATAAAATACGTGTGTAAAACACAACCACGCCTCCGATTCCATCTGAGGGCTCGGAGGCGTGGTTGTGTTTTACACACGTATTTTATATCTTATATAATCACGTATGTTCATGCCAAAATTCGTTCGAATCGGTTGAACCGTTAAGTAGCAGGAGGGAGACAAGCGAAATTTGTGAGTTGCCTAAAAGAGCGATTCGCTCAATAATAGTAATAAATAATAATCATTTATTTCTTTCTCGTCACAAACTTACATGATTTAGAGTATTATACATTTCTTGGTGTATTTAATGTTTGTGCGAGACTGATGCCTGTGCTAGGAAAAAGCCTGTGTTACAGGTCATCAGGCTCCCACTCCTAGGGCGACTGTATAACCTTGTTCTGACAACATTAACAAAAGAAAAGTACAATATTATAACAAGAAATACAGACTTACTATTTTCATATAGGGTTGTGTATATTGAATTGATGAGTGTGCGTATCTATGTAAAAGTGTGTGAAATATGTAGTATATGTATTTAAAAAATAGAGACAAAATAGATTCTTTATTTCATTTTGAATGGATCCATTTGAATTGGATCCCAATCAAGCCCGGTGACCAAGACAGGATCCACGATGGAACGAGCTAACCCAGAAGGTGCCTATTCACTCTAGCTTTAAAAACGAACGGGTTATAAGTACTCGGAAATACAGACGCTGGGAGGGATTTTCACTCCTTTGCTGTACGCATTATAAATGATGTTGAGAAGCGCTTGGTGCGACAGGTAGGAATAGCAACCAGGAAAGGGTGGTAGCCCGCAGTTATTTTTTATTTTTTAATATTTTCCTTATATAGTAAATTGTGATACAAGTTATCGAAATGTTGTTCACTTCAAGCAGAACCCACGTCTCTGAACAGAACACACGCCTATATCCACTAGACTAGATATCCTCGGTGATGAGCCTTGAAGAATTACCTATGTCTAGGTGATTTTTAATGAAAGCTTGTATTAAGATACACTAAAAATCTTCAACTTAATAAAAAGAAATATTTGTTTCTATGTTAATGAAAATACGTATTGTATTACTAAAAAATGCGTTACGTAAACGCAAAATAAGAGTTTGAACCGCCTGTTGCGAATGCTATGATAGTCTACTGACAATATAGGTGATATGCAATACATAATAATACCTTTTATAATGTCTGTAGTACAAAAGATCACTTTGTTAGTTGATACAAAGAAACGTGCAGAAAAATCAAAGAAAATTATCGATTTTTTCGCTACGAAGTTTTTGAACTGTAAACATTTGGTTTTAGATACAGTTTATAAAAAAATATACAATCAATCGTCAATGTACAATCTCGGATTTGAGTCTAGCACATAAGCTCTTTAATAATAATAAGCAATAATAAGATTTCTTAGAAAAAAAAGATATTTTAAATTTCTGTAATACAATGCAGTTAGTTAAGACTACTGCGTATTTGAAATAGTTATAGAATGAGGTATCAATGAATCATTGCCTAAGAGCCATCGCAGACTGGGCGACTTGTCGCCGCGTCTTGTCGCGGCGTTATCGTTTGCATTTGGCGTTTTGTCCGCGAAAAGACGCGGCGACAAGTAGCGAGCGCGCGCGAGTCCCCTAGCTTATCATCGCGACTCCGCGACTCTGACGCCAAGTGTGCGAAGCTTTGAACGAAACATATGAAATTGTCGGCCGCACCCAGTCGTCGCATCTAGTCGCCGAGCTGTCGCTTTCGCGTGTCGCCTAGTGTGCGCCTACACTTAGTAACTCTCTGAACGTGTTCATAACAGTTATACCAAGAAATAACTTAATTATTTATAAGGTCATTAGTACAATGTCTTATGAAATAAGGAAAAAAATCAATGATACCATTAAAAGTTAATTTAAAATATATTAACACTGTTTGATTTCTAATAACCTATAAGCCTTTGTTTAAAATTTTAACTAGGAAATAATGCATTTTTGATGGTATCGGTATCTTCTCCACCAAAGATCGTGTTCGAATCCTGGTAAGGGCATGTTTTTTGTTATGAGCTCCAGAAGTTAGGTACTGAATAAAGGTTGTAAGTTATGCGGAATTTATTATCTATTTATTACTGTCCAGTGGGCGAGTGAACTAAGTGCCTTAAGCCCCTTTCTTCCCCAATCTGAATCCATCTCAGTCACCCTTTCTTTTTGTGAAAAAATCCTTCAACTATCTCTCTCTGCCATCGAGTACGAAGCGCTGGCAGATAAATACCCAAACTATTTCAGTCCATTCTCAACTTACTTTTTTACTTATTTATGATTATAGCCACAAAATGTATGTGTTAAGGTCAAAATAATTATTTGAATAGAAAGGTAACCTGATCAAATCTCTATCTTGAGATCAAGCATTCCCTAAAAAAAGTCCTGGATTAGTTCAATTCAATTCAATTCAATTCTTCCTTAGTATTCTTAGTTCTTGTGTGAATAATATTTTTAGTTCTTGTGTCAATCCGATGGTCTTGGCAGTCTTTGAAACATATTTATCCGTGTTGGTCCGCATAGGCGGTTATGGCCTCTGCCCTCATTTAAAAAATAAATATAAATGCTAAACGCATTACTGTAATCTTTTAAACTACACATTGCTGAACTTCCCTTTAAGTAATCAAAAGATACTTCTCTTGGGAATTACCATATGAATAGTTTTGAAAAATTATTTTTATTTCATTGTTAAAATATTACTATATTTAATTCAGTAGTATATCATATTTTATTTATTTTGACAATTATTAGTTGTTATTATGATCTCTTTGTTAAAAAGGCGCCATATTGATGTCGATGACGGACTCTAAAATGGCAGCTATTGTGAAAACTACTTCTGGATATTTATCAATACGAGTAGCCAATAGTCAAAAGTAATATTTTCACGAGTAAAATAACATTATAGATAACGACTCTAATACAGTAAACTTCGCTAAAAACTTGTAGCAAAGAGAATGCCAAACAAACGGCAGTGCGGGCCGATACTTAGCATGATCTTTTTAAATTATTTTGCTTTTAATCGAAATAAGTGTATTTTGTTTTTTTTATTATTATGTTTTTACTAGTTATATGAAAGTAACATTTAGTATCGTTATAACCAGGGAACATGAAAAGGTCAAAAGTAACGTAAAAGTTACAAAACGTCAACATTCTGGCAACGCTGGTATTCTGATCGATAGGAAAGGCCTGTAATATCCTAGTGATAATTTGTGTTTACGCCACTGAGCAAAACAACTTTTGGAGTATTGGAACTACTGAAAAATGATCTATTTATTGTTTTTCCAGTAAAATTACTGATGATTGTAAGTATGTATTATGATTTTAATAAAGAACGATGATTATCAGTGCATGTAATTAAGACATGAGTACTTGTGGCACGCATCTAAAAATCACGTGATCTGTAAATCAAATAGATTTTACTGTTGGTATTGTATTATTGTTTACAAATAGCACGATACTATAGTAAAATTAATGAAGAAAGGGAGCGGAATAGATTTGAAAGTTTGTTTATATGTAGACGGTATTCCCCGCAATGCTGTATCTATTTGGAAAATTCTTTCACCATTTAAAGACGATATCATTCTTAGTGATGATTGTTTGACGACAGTTTGGCGCAACGGTAGAGATCCCGCTTTGATCGTCGTCGGTACGTTACTATTCCAGAAAGGGCAGATGTTATACTTTGTCCAATGTATTATAATACTTTTGACAGTTGACACCTATATAGAGGGTATAAAGCTGCTATTGCAATGTCAAGACAAACATAAAGAAACAAACGCAACCTTAGTACGTAGCAATAAGGAAGTGACACCTGTCAAAAGTATCATCCTACATTGGACAAAGTATAGTGTTATGAACTGATGATTACGAGCACATTTACTTAAGTCAGGGGTATTTATAATTTTGGGTATCATAAATATATGTGTGTCTATACGATAGCCTAGTATCCTATAACATAAGCCTAGCAGTACTTACTTTGGGCTAGACATTAGTCTAGCCATTAGTCTACCAATTATGTTTGGAATGTAAGAAATCTTTTTATTATTATAGTCCATATCTATATTTGTAAACCTAATGTGTAAATTATTATCTTGAACTCCTGCGTGCTTGGGAAACATGTTAAACTGGTAGTCCCGGATGCATTTGCAGGAGTGAGCAGCCACTAATACGCCCAGTGCTGGTGGTTTTTATGAAATAACGACGATGATAAGAATATATTAGATTATGTGGTATTTATTCAAATGTGTAATGACACATTTGAATAAAACTTTTTAACGGATATTTGCTCATACTTTATTTTTAACCCTGACGTTTCGACTAGTGTCGTTCGAGTATGCGCAAATATACGTTGAAAAGTTCTTTCATTTAGATTTGTAATGTGCATGGAAATGTAAAAACTAAATATTCAAGATTTATGATTCAAAAATCCCTGTTTCGTTTCACTTCCACAGCTTGTTGAATATAATGGTTCCTTTTAAGTGTTAGTAAAATACTAAAGATGTCGATATATAAATGGGTATTAATATTTTATAACTATTAGTAAACATACCATACATTATAATAGAAAAATACTAAAAAAATCGACTCGGCTCACAAGAGAATTCTCAGGCGGGAATCGAAGCCGCAACCTTTTTGTCGAACGAGTCGATTTTTTCTATTTTTCTATTATAATAATTTATTTCATAAGATAGCATTGAAAAATGCATAAAAAAAATATATTAAAATTTAAAAATAACACACATTGTTCTAAATCCCCGTTATGTAGCTAATTCACTAATGTTATGGAATTCAGAAACATTAACGGTAACACAACAGTAAGACCCGATCCAATACAGCTTTCGTTTACAAATGAAACATGAATTGCATTTTTTATCAATAATTGGTGAACTTATTTGACCGTGCTTGCATTAGCATTCGTTAAGTTATAACCTTCATGTTTAAAAATAGTGAACCCGCTATAAAGAAGAAACATACTGTTATTACATCAAATGTCTAAATTGGAAAAAACAACCTCCTGTTTTTATATCATTACGGATGCGTGACGCAGTTACTATTACATTATCGGCAGACAACACTTCGTGTCGTGTTTCCAAATAAACAAGCAATTTTATCGATCCAAAAGATCTAATCTTTTTATATTTTAATTATTATAAATTCCAACTCAATCAAATGTTGTCCTTGAAAATTTTTAAGATTAATCTACACTTGCATTATAAATTATAAATTTATAAAAGCGTTGTTCTTAAATAATTCAAAGCTATTTAATACCATGTCCAGATAGAAAAAAATGTGCGTGTCAGCTTCGAAGCGTGACTGGAGTTTTGCTCCTTAAAAACGATTATCTTAAAATATATCATAGGCAAAAAAGTAAATGAGTTCATATATTTATTCATATTAATTTGATAAAATATAGTACTTAAATTATGTTTTTTTTTAACCCCCGACGCAAAAAGAGGGGTGTTATAAGTTTGACGTGTCTGTCTGTCTGTCTGTCTGTCTGTGGCATCATAGCTCCCGAACGAATGAACCGATTTCAATTTAGTTTTTTTTGTATTACAGGTGTTTTACGGGCGAGTGTTCTTAGATATGTTTGATGAAAATAGATTGAGCCGTTTAAAAGTTATGGGGGGTTAAAGTGGGGAAGAAAAATCGAATGTCTGCAAATATGCTCAAGTGGGGTCTCAAATGAATTTGAAATCGACAAGAACCTATGTATTTACAACTTAACCAGAGATATTATAAGTATGTTTACCTTTAAAAAGTATAAAATAAAAAATTAAATTAAAAATTTTAAAAACCCCCGACACAAAAAACATAAGCTACCTTTAAAAAGTAAAAAATAATAAAAGAAAATGAATCCTAAAGTACCTATATGTATAAGTATGTATTAATATTTTTAAAAAAACTTCGCGTTCGGGAACCGCTCCAAAACTAAATTACTAACTATTAAACAAAATTAAAAATTACTAATCCAAGAGTTTAATTTAATTTAATAGTTAGTAATTTAGTTTTGGAGCGGTCCCTGAACGCGAAGTTTTTTTTTAAATATTAATACATACTTATACATATAGGTACTTTAGGATTAATTTTCTTTTATTATTTTTTACTTTTTAAAGGTAGCTTATGTTTTTATTATTATGATATTTTACATGTATACTTGTAACGAGGCGCCATAGCTATATTGGCGACTCGTTGCTTTCATTGCGCTCTCCTCTGGCCATTTTTCATATTTTCTTTTTCTCTTGGTTTCCGTTTTTAAATTTACTGTCTGTCTCTCTTTATTTGTTTTGTTCTCGAAGTTGATTCTTACCAGAGTCAGCGCGTAGAGCGGTTGACTCACCACTAACAATTATTTAAATATATTTATAGTGCTGATCAGTTATAATAAGCTCACAAGCATAATAAGCTCATAAGTATAACTAACGAGATTTCCTGTATCTGTATTCTGTACCACCAGTTCCTGTTATGTAAAAGTCTATAAGTTTTTTTAAGGCACTATTGTAAGTAGCCCTACCTTTTATAATATGTTTTAGTGTTAAATGTGAAATTGTTTTTGTGTTCAGAGTAATTTACGTTTTTTTATTGTTTCAGTTGTGCCTTAATTCCATAATTATTAAAAATATAAGTGACGAGTGAGCCTTTTCATTTCTCATGGCCGCACCCCGTCACATACTGAATGCTATAGTGAAAAAGAAAGAGGAGAGAGAGAGTAAATGTGTACTTGGGACTGAGGAGCGGGGAACGCTATAAGATGTGCGAGTATATTACGCAAAGGAAATGACCCTTCACTTTTTGTTAACGTTTGATTTTATTACCCATATATTTTGCATATCGTGCGCTATATATGAAACGATTCTTAAGGAGTTAAACTCCAATAAACTCCAAAAAATATTAACTTTATAGTCCTTAGCCATGTCCTCCTTTATGAGCACAGGCCTTGTCTATGGACAAAAACATCGTAAGGAGAATGACGCGTACTCTCACACATTTTGCAGTTTGAATTGTTGAGTACTAAAAAATTAAGATGCTACCAGTGCCGGCGTCAAAACTGGCCCTTGATTGCCTGTACATATTGGGAATAAGTTTTTTCGTTGCATCTCTTCCCACGGCACGAACGAACTAAATATCTTAAAGTACAAACTACCCCCAGCCGATTTGTAAATTAGCTTTGATTCACTCAGGTCCCCGGGCTGTAAAAATATTTAATAAAATATCCGAACATATAAAAAAGGAAAAAAAGAAATTCAAATATCTATAAAAGGAATATAATTATTTAAAAGTTTCTATTAACTGCAAGAGCTACTGAATCAATCCACTGTTTAAGCAATGAAAAATCATTATTTTTTTCTGTAACATAATATGTATCTATTATTTTTTTACCTTAATTTTATATATTCTAACTTTTTAATGTTTTAAAAGTATTTTTTTTTAAATGGTTAGTTTAATTTTAAATATTTTAATAATTCAACATGTGTTATTCATATTAAGATTTGTTATTTTTGAAATGGTTCAATGATTTTATCTAGATTTTTTTTCTCAATAAATGTATATGTCGGTGTAAAATATAATATTGTACATCGATCTGTAACCGGCTTTTGCAAAAAGTTACTAAGCCTCTAATAGTAGGGCAAATGCATTCACCACTACACCATAGAGCTCATTAAAAAGAGAAATATATCCCGTTCTCCGATGAAAGAAGATTACAGGGAGCACAAAACAGTCCAGTCTAAATATATAGTTTTCATATAAACAATGATTTGTTTGCTGTTGGATGAAGTATTGCGCGCTGTTTCGAGCATTAGTATGTAGGAAATTACTTATACGATCGCTTTGATGATCTCCCTGATCGAGAGGCTCGCATATCTGTTTTTATCGAGGCCCAGGGTTCAAGTCCGGCCGGGTCGATTTAGAAAACGAACTTTTGTATATTGTTTCGGGTTTGTATGTTATAGTGCCGTCGTCGGAACCATTCCATGAAATTCAAAAACAACGACGCAAATGCTTTATTTAGCCACTTAACTTGGGTTCAGAATAATGTATGTTATGATGTCTTATATTTATTTATTTATATAGACTAGCTAATCTGGCCACGCGTTGCTGGTATAACCCGGCCACGCATTGCTGGCATAACCCGGCCACGCGTTGCTATGGTAACGTTAATTGATTATAAAAACTGTTATTCTTAGGCTTATGGTAACTGTGGTAACTATATATGGTAACAAACACACAAAGTATTATCATAATATAAGATACTGATGGTTAAAGGGGCAATCTTCCTCAAGACTACGCGAGCCGTGCTGTAAGACAGCAGTCCCACCGAAATTTTTTTTGAAGCCCTTAGCGACGTATGCACGCTCCGGACCCGGGGAGGGAAGTGGTGATTCCATCATGGATACATCGGGCGGCCGAGAGGAAATGTCGGATTCGGACTGACTAAACACCACCTTGTAAGTGCCATAGCCTAAATCATAAATCATAAATCGACCTTTGTATATATTGTAATTATTACTTAGAAACTTCGATTGGGCGATGTAGCTTCATACTAATATGTTTACTAGGAGCTAGCGCCATCTATGCATTGAAGTGTCAATATTTCCCTTGTGTAGCGGCGATGTGTAGATGTCTAAAGCTGAATACAACTTAGAAACATCATTTCCGTATCGTAGTCTATTAGTTTTAATATTTTATAACCTATTCAAAAAAGTTTGGGTGTTAAAAGTAACTATGAGTTTAGACCTTCGTGACCCGATAGGTGATATGGTAAACATTGCTTGTCAATCCATCAAGTTGACTTAGGTACGTCAATAGTATTTAAGATTTTACTTTACCTACCTATTTCCTTAAAACAAAACAATTTTAAATTGACTCTTATCCAATGATGGTAGGTAATCATTATGGAGGTCCAATTGTACCGATAAAGCTTTACACTTTGACGTTTGGACCAACCTTATGCCATTGTGATAGAGATTTTTTGAAGCGGAGCGAGCGAAGCGAGCGTTGCTCCCGTGGCTCAGCTTCAATGATGCAATGTCTGTTATGCCATAACTTCCTGAGTTCTTAACCGATTTTAATAATTTATGTGTGAAATCGAATCAACACATTTAGGACCAGATTATGACGGACCGAATTTTGAAATTCACAAAAATAAAAAAGTTATGACCAAAAAACATTGGTTCTATGGGATTTCCCATTGAAACAAAAGCGCGCGCTTTTTGAAAGTTTTCTTTCTTATGGAATTTAAAGATTTATTAAACATAATTGAATTTTATTGTTTTTTTTTTAATGTTACGCTCCGCTCCAATATATGGTGCTAGCAAAGCTTTATGCTTAGCGGCTGCGTCGCCTGGTTTTTTTAGAGCATATAATTTGAGGTGCTATTGACTATGATAAAATGTCCGATCGCATTCACAACTTAACGTGCCGTTTAGAAACTTTAAATTATTAAGTAATTAGATTTTAATATCCAGTTACGTTGTCATCATCAGCCTTAATATGTGCCCACTGCTCGTAAGTACTTACCATCTCATGGTCCCAGTGCGGATTAGTAGACTGTAAATTCAGCCGGGACCTTTTACTCTGTTTTATATTTTTATAAATCATTGTAAATAAAATCAAGGTGTTAAGATAATTTTGTAAAATAGTTTCTTTGATTTTTATCGATAAAAAAATCATAATAAAAAAAGTATACCCGAATTATTTTCTTTATACCTCATATAGAACTTAAAATGAATATATAAAAATATTCATTTTAAGTTCTATATGAGGTATAAAGAACTTTGTTCCTATTTTATTTAGTTTCGTTAAAAATGTATTTTCTTATCTGTTTGTATATATTAGCGCAAACCGATGAAGTGGCGGCGAACAAACTAATTATTTATATTTAAAATTCATTTAATATAAAGACTTTGTTAGTAATAACAACAAATGAGTTTATGATAGTTCAACTTATTACATCGCTACACAGTGCTTTTAGAAGCTCAAGTGAAAACCCACGTCAAGTCATTATTAAAAAATCAATCGTCGATGGCTTCATCTAATATGTCGAAATATTTTTACAATAGATGCGCCCACATACATTATTCAACCTTGATTATGAAATGTTACGAAGATTACCAGTGAATTAGTAATTAGTAACTTAAATAAAGGACATGCTTCTATGTTTTTTGTGAACATTAACGTCTTTGTGTAACTACAGAATGGCATAAGAGGATTTATTTTTTTCTATTTATACAGTTGAAGTTTCACAGATAAAAAATAACTGAAAAATTATTATCTAAATAATAATAATTAACAGTCAAATAACAATGATTATCAAAGTATTAAAAATGTTAATGCAGTGTGACGAAATTCTTTATTAATTCAAGTCATTAGTGTAGTGTTTGCATCATATTTAGCTGAACCGACAGACGCAGTCAAATTCAAATTTTAATAAAAAAAATGTGGTTACTTTGTGACTTTGTCCAGGGAAGTTGAAAAATGGGAAAATTAGAATATAATGTATTTTTCAGTAACCATCAGTATCTTTATATTAACCACAATATCTTTGAAAAAATGTCTTTTTGAAATTTTTCCATGCATTTCAGCGTTGTATTGTCGGCAGTACTCCGCTAAAGTACATACACGTAATGGTTATAAACTTAAATAATAATTACGATGCAACGCAAGATCTAGAAAAAAAAAACAAAATTTAAAAATCAAAGAGGTTTAATTTAGTTTAATTAAAGTAAAACATCAATCAAATAATGTATTTTAAACAATGAAAGACAACTTATCAAAATCATAGATTATCAGAATCAAAGAAACTTTGATTGAAATTCTATATTTGAATCCAATGTCTAATTTTACGAAAGTTTGTTATTTTACCATTTTGACTTTCGGCGAAGTAGCGACCTACATTTTTGCAAATTTAAAATATTCTTCCCATTTCTACTTTCGATCAAGAACCCTCGTGATCGAAGCTTAAGTTTTTATTTACTCTGTTAATACTAAATTATCGGTATAAGCTTCAGTTGCGATATTAAACACAAAAATATGTATTGATTTCATGAATTTATAACCATAAAATATCAAACAATAGCTATTTAAAAAAAAACGTGCGTGTACTTATGTACCTACGCGCAGCAGAAATTATACTTTATAAGTAAATTTTTAAATGAAAAATCTTGAACATTCAGTATTACAGTTCACTTTAAAAGTTTACTTCATGTTGTCGCTTTTTCGTTGCATGTTGCGTGAGCAACTTCCGTTACATGAAAAATTTCACCCTAAATGCGCTAAAAAAAAGTTTAACTTCAATGCTGAATCATGTGTGTAAAATAAATTTGAACTCTAACGTTAAAATGTTTGTTAACAGAAAGGGAAGTCATAAACTTATGATTCATTTACGATTAAATGAATAAATAATGAACCGAATGGCACCTATCCTGAGCTAAGTAGCTAACGCAACTATATTATGCAAATTGAAAACCACAACCAGAGACAAGAGTGTTTTTTCTATATTGAACCCAACTCTCTCTTTCTGACAGTCTCAAACAAGGCGACATCAGAAACCGGCGAGTGCTGACCGACCACTCGACTAATTCGTCAATAAATTAACATTAACCTAGGTATACATACTCATTTATTTTCCATACCGTGTCTATATCAGTTTAGTTCCATTCCACTGATATTGGATGGAGAAGTTAATAATATAATTATTTAAAATAAAACCATTTTCTATTTCCAGAACAGCAACCATTTTTTTATTACATTTTATGGCATGGGTGTTGGTCCTTTAAGCCACGCCATCATATTAATTTTTTTTCTTTATTGGATGATGATGAGAATGAATGATATAAAGAAATACCCCTTTTCCTGGGTATCGGTAAAGGTTTGGGATTTTACTGAAACCTCCACATAATCTTCTTGAGAGAGCAGGAAAAGATATATCCCACTGCTTTGTTTCAGTTGCTAATACTCGTGAATGTTCACAAACACTTAGTGGTTAATACTTCACCATTGTTACGCACTAATATCCACAACAACACAATTTTTAACAAGAAAATCATAACAACTAAATTGACGCTTCCTGCTCCCTCCAAAAAGTCCAACAACAACCGAGAGAATAGAGAACACAGACTAACGTTGCCAAGTTTATCATTTGGTTGAACAACAGTATAATCTGTGTCTATACGTCTTCATAGGGAAAGTCTGTGCCCCTATAGTGGAGTCTTTAATAAGGGAATGTTGATAACAGTATTCGCTTTTACTTTTATTTAAACTACAATAATACTAATGGGCAACGACATTTCAATCCACCAAAAATTTTTTTTCTCAATTGATACTCTAATCTTTGGAGTTTAAGTTAAAAATAGAATGGAGAAATTTGACAGTTTTGTATAGATTGATGTCCTGTCGATTGTACATACAGGTATTTATAAACAAAAATAATATCGCGTCACAAAAAACACGGCGTCTAAAACCAGTCCACTGATTCCGAGCAATTAATTTGTGTGTACATAAGTATCTCCAAAAGAATTGAGGTTTTGAACCACTCATTAGTAAGGTTTCATTTCCTACTTCCAAAATCATTCAATTACAATTTTAGCAAGTTTAATTTAGTAGTTATTAGTAGTAATTTATTTATTTAATAAGGCTTGCCAACTAAATACATTAAGATAAGTTACATTAAAAGTACCGCACTTAGCGAAAATGTATCATATCTGCATTTAACGTAAAGGTAAGCACAACAATATTATACATTGAAGACGTTTTTTAGTTGCTTACATAATTAATTAATTATTCAATATCAGGTACGTGAAATTATGACATTATTAATAACAGAATAAAAACTTCAAATTGAAAATTAATCCTACAACAGTCCGAAATTGATTTTTAAAGGAAGCTTTTGAATCGCAACAATATTTAAAGTAATATTTGGAAATAACGAATTACAATTATTCAGTAATTTTTTAGTAATTATTCAGTAATAGTAAGTAGTATAAGAAGACGAGCTCTGTGCTCAAGTGGCTCGAATAACGATTTTCATGGCAACGCCATTCTGAGGTCCCAAGTTCGAACCCCGGCCGGGCAATGTAAAAAAAATAACTTTTTGTATAAGCACGGTTCTGGGTGTTGTGCAGGGCCGTCTTTAACCTATTGAAGGCCCTGGACATATAAGAATAATGGGGTCCTTATGACTTTGACAAAACACTTTTTTACTACTAGGATAGACAATGAAAGTAAAAAAAACTGAAACATGGTTTCAGACTTTTTTTATTGAATTATGAATAGATAAGTTTTAATTTAAATGGGACGATCCTCACATATTTCAAATTATCTAAGCATGCACAAATTCGATAGCCTTATTTTGGGCGAGAGAAGAGTATCTTCGCACATGCAAAAGCTAATAAGCAAGTCAATAATATAGTCCCTAATTGAGGTTTGATTTACTCTAAATTAATAAGTTTTTCAGTAATAAATGTCGGTATTGGTTTAGTGATCTGGCAGGAATTAGGGGGCTCCCGTCGGTCGCGGGGCCCTGGGCATTTGGCTAGTGTGCCCAGTGGGAAAGAGGGGTGTGGTGTTGTGGTATGATCGTTGTTTCTGAATTCATACCACACCACAAATACTTTAGATACTTAACATGGTTTTAGAATAATGTCTATAATGTTGTCGAATATTAATTTATTTATTGGTGTTTATTTATAATGTGATAATGCGCCTAAAAATTCAAACCTTTGAAAAGCAAACTACAGTCGACAACACATGAAGTTATACAAGTTGATGATCAGACAACTTTATGCCTTTGTAAGTGAATTCATTGTGTTCATGTGTTTACTGACATTTTCTGCCATCTCTACTAATATTATTAATGTGAATGTTAGTTTGTTTGTTATGCTTTCACGCAAAAACCACTAATCCGATCATCATGAAACTTCGTACATATATTCTTGGAAGTATTAGAAGTAACATAGGATACTTTTTATTGAAAAAAAAAATGCGGGCGAAGCTGCGGGTAAAAGCTAGTCTTCTATAAAACATTACACATTCTAACTGTGAATACATTTGTTTTAGAAAACAAACGTTACTTAAAACAACAAGCCAGTTACAAATAACCGGGGCAAAGCAAACTTTGTAAATATTGAATGGACATTATGGCGAAGTGCAGTAAATAAATAATGGACACTTCACTACAAACTTTGTCACTTTACTATTCCAACGACACGGACGGCATCGAAGTAAAGAGCATTTTACAGTACGTTATGTTTAGCAAACGATAAGCGTACCATTAGGGCTTATGCACATCACGTTTCTTAGACGACCACATACCGTGCGTTTACTGCGATTCTAACGTAAATGTAACGCTTTTCCCAAGACTACTGCATCTACTATACTTTGTCCAATGTAGGATGATACTTTTGACAGTTGACCCCTATATAGAGGATATAAAGTTGCTATTGCAATGTCAAACCAACCATAAGGAAACAAAGGCAACCTTAGTACGTAGCAATAAGAAAGTGACACCTGTCAAAAGTATTATCCTACATTGGACAAAGATAACGTATAACGCGTTTCCCAAGACTAATGTATAGATCTACCACCACCGCAGTAAATGTACGAGTATAAAGGAATAATGAAAATGCGTACATCTGATCAAAACGAAAGCACTCACACAGATGCATGCCTCAACCTGAGGGTACATAAGACCTCCTGAGAGTACTGCTTGATTGGGATCAAGACCATTCTTTAATAAAAAAAAATAAACAGAAACCTAGCAGTGCTGTCAGTTGCGGGAGTCGCGACGAAACGAGTAGTCATTTTTGTTCATGTTTATTACTATACTAGTTGACCCGGCCACGCGTTGCTGTGCCGACTGCAGCGTCATCTGCCGGACTGATTTGTGAATCTAAACCATTCTCAGATCCCCTTGAACACACACAAAAAATTTCATTCAAATCGGTCCAGCCGTTTAGGAGGAGTTCAGTGACATACACACTCACAGAAGAATTATATATATAAAGATGTTAGAATGAGGGTTTTTACACTATAAAATTTAATAATAAAGCATTCCAAACGTGTTGTAGCAGACGAAAGTATTTTTGATTGAGTAATTTCTTTTTGACGTGACAACGTCTTATAAATTGGTTGCGGCTGGGAGTCACTTATGAAAAAGTGTAACGCTCGGTAACGTTACGATGAGTCACCGAACGAGAGAGAGGCCCGCCGAATGTTTTCTCAATATTTAAAAGTTTATTGATTTTTAATATTATAAGTATATATATGAAATTGTAAACTCTTTATGATATATATAATACAAAAAAATTGTTTATATCGATAAATTTTGATAACCATCCAAGATTGTTCCATTTAAATCATTAATGTATAAATCACTTATAATATAAATATTTAATAGTAGTAGATATATTTCCTATATAACCCAAATTATTCATTTATTAATTTTCGAAATATATTACAGGCATTTATATTTAAACATCCTGTTACATAATGATTTATAGTTTTTTTTATCCTCAACAAAATCACTCAAATAGGAATTAGTTAAGTTTAAGTTTACATGTACAATGTTTTAGTAAACAAAATATATTTCTATAGTTAAAATTTGTGCAATTCTTATTTTCATTCAATTCCTTGTTCCTATTGTGCAATTTAATTATATTCATATCAATAAATATTCTACCGAGAAAAAGACGTTGTCACGTAAAATCTTCGCCCGTAAAACCGACTTTACAGGCAACCATATTTTTTACTAAAATTTATAAATTTATAAATTTGTTGATTCATTTGATCATTCATTACAGAACCCATAATAATGTTTTATTAAATAATCTACAATAATATAGGTATATATAAAAAAATAGTGTCAAAGTGATTGACCGCGATGAACTCTGAAACTACTTAAAGGATTTTGAGGATAATCGTTTCATTTTGCTGGATTTGTTTCAACTTAGGACATAGGATAGCTTTTATTTTATTTCATTAACAAAACTAAATTATGCATATTATAATATCTGAGCTACAGAGACGCGTGGCTGGGTCAGCTATACTTTGTCCAATGTAAGATGATACTTTTGACAGTTGACACCTATATAGAGGGTATAAAGTTGCTATTGCAATGTCAAGCAAAACATAAGGAAGCAAACGCAAACTAAAGATAAGATAGCCACCCCTAACGATCTAATGGAACCTGAAATGAACCTAGTTGCGGTAGGTATATTTACTGTGATATACTAAGGATAATTTTTATTATTTATATGATTCTTTACTAATAATGTCCAAGGAATTTTTAGGAACTACTGGGAATTCCAACGACTTTAATAGGATCATGCGAATCTATAAGATTAAATATAGCTATATAAAAGACGCTTAGCGACAATAATACTGTTACAAACTGGTGTCATCATATCATAGACAAAAAACCCAATGACGCTACTGATAGAATTTCAATGTAATTAAATGAACGAGCTTATTTAAAATTATATATTATACAATTGAGTACAGTTATATTATTTAAAAATAAAAATGAACAAATTAAAAAATATATGAAAACTAACAACATATTTAAAAGTACAAAATATTAATTAAAAAACGCGCGATTGGCTTTTCATTTAAAAAGTGATGTAGAAGAGTACTTCCCTAACTGGTCTCTAAGTAACTATCGGCGCACGCACCTAATATTACATTACAGATGGATTAGTACCTATAACAAGATCATTTTAATAAGACATAGAATAAAAAAAAATCCTACATTGATATTTTCTTTATAAATGAAGAAATAGCTAATCAACCAATACAAAACAGTAAAATTTCTTCAATGAGATTTTTAGCTCAACCCCAACGCATGTAGTTTTATATCAAATGACAAAATTGGCAGATTGTAATAGGTTGTTGTTCATACAATGACATATACAATGACAAACGTGGTAACTTGGTTAATTAAAAGGAATTACGTATTTCAAAATACAAAAAATATAATTTATGACAATGACATGTCAAATGAATCAAAATGGTATAGAGCTGTCAATTTGGAGTGGCCGTCGTCAAAAACAGCGCAGCTCTTTTGTTTTCAGTGCAATTGTCACTTTATTTCACCTTTGGACTGTGGTTCACCTTTTGACAGTCTATTCGGTCCAAAGATAATTTAACTCAGTGCGAGTTAAATTATCTTTAGACTGAACGGACTCCACAACCACAGAGTAAATAGATAGTAAGTTACGACTTAGGCCAAACCATAAACATTTAGTTTGCGCAAAAAATGGACAGTGTATGTGAGTATACCTGATTTTTCTACCGCGCAATTAAAAAACCAAGTTCAATTAGTAAAAAGAAAATTGCAGTGCGTTAGCCTCGCAAAATCATGAAAAATAATCAATGGATTGCAACAAGACTTTGGTAATATGTTGTAAGAATGCCTGAAAGATTTGTGTTTAGTCAGCAATAAAATGGTTAGCAAAATAGAGCGATACAAAGCACGTTGGAAACAGCTAGTCGCGTCTGAACTCAACTCGTAGCGAATTTGCACCTATAGGGCTAAAATCTCAAACAATACTGAGAAAATACATATCCTTACAATTATTGGAGCTCCCATGGATCAGCTTCAATGGCGCAATGTCTGTTACGCCATAACTTCCCGAGTTCTGAACCGAATTTTTTTTTGTGTGGAATCGAATCAACAGGTTTAGGACCAGATTGTGACGGAGCCCGGATTTTGAAATTCGCAAAAATTCCCATCGAAACAAAAATGTTTATTTTTTCAGATGTTACGCTCCGCTTCAATAATGGTGCTAGCGTAGCTTTATGCTTAGCGACTGCATCGCCTAGTAAATATGAAAATAACTCTGTCTATCTCTGTCTGTTACCTTTTGCAAGGCAAAACAGCAGAACCGATTTTTACGAATTTTGGTATGAAGAACCGTTTACTGAGGAAGAACATCGGCTTTTCTAATCAAGAAGAATCAAACGTTTTCTAGAAAATTTACGAGAACTAAGCGCGTGTAATCCAATTCCAAGCGTACGAAATTATCGGACAAATACTAAGCATTCGTTATTGAAGTGAAAAGTTTTTTAAGCGGCGCGGCGTTGTGCACTTTTTGGAATGGGTAAAAATTGTTAAACTCGCGTCAGGAGAAGAATTTCGTAAGACGGAGGGAGAGTAGACCGCCGGCGCGACGTAGGAGAGGAAGAAATATCCCCCTCTCTTTCTACCGCGTGGCGAAAATGTATGCCTGCCTGCTATTTTGTTTAAGCGGCGCAGGGCGCTTGCGCGAGTGTGCGTGTGTGTTTGTTGTCATGTTTATGTACGATAGCGCAATAAATGAATATTGTATTTTACCACATAAATGACAGTACTTTTACACTGATAATTAAAGCAATTCGTGCGCAATTATTCCCTTCTCTCTTCACGTGTTCACTTCTGCCGGCACTCCCGGAGTGCAACCCGTTGTTTTTATTTTATTTTTTTTATAAAATGGCATAAGTATATTGCCACCTGCCTAATATTGACGATTTTTTAAAAAGGTTTATTCTTATATTAGTATATTTTTTTATCTGTAAGAGTGGAAAAAGTTGAAAATAGAATGTATCAATTTTACCGATTTGTATAGATTGATGTGCTTTCTACTCAGAGTAAACAGGACTGGAGTAGCCATTAGTCAATTTCTCGTACATATTTTTCTGCCATTTTTTGCGGGGGGTGAGGTTACTACTACATTCAATGCCAGCACACAGGAACAAAAACTCTTTGCGTGTTTACAAACGCACACATGCATAATACGACAAACATATTTAAAATACACGCACACGTGCTTAAAATAGTGTGTTAACGTTCTATTCAAACACACGCATGTCATTGTGTGAGAAGTAACATGACATAGCACGAGAATATCGATATCGATAAATCAGTTATGTTCAATGAATGAATGTATTAACTTTGCGTTAGGTTTCCTACATTATGTATTAAAAAATAAATTAAATTAATGATGATATTACACGCTACAACAGTCAGTTTCGAAGGCTATATCAATAAAATACAAATTGAAACTTAATAGTTTATTGCATTTAAAAGATATTTACAATAGGTGTTATTATATATAAAGAATTCACTGTGGACCCTTTCGCGTATAACCATAATGGAAAGGAGGAACACTGAAACATTATTTTTAACAAAGCGATAGTGAATATAGTTAGTTTTCTCAGATTTTTACTTTGACGGATTGATTATTTGTATTTTTTTGCGATTTGCTTACATCACTTTTTGCAGGTATTTCCTTTTCAACTTATTCTTTAACCTAAAATTAATACATTTAAATGTAATCAACTAAAACTGTTATAATATAACATGTTAATATCTATTTGAAACATAACTAGTTATATAATAAACTAAGAGGATCATTCAAGAATAACGTTGGCACAGCATGGGCAACTAATCTTCTTCTATTGTTAGATAATTTTTGAAACTGAGACAAAAATGTATGGAACATATAGTACTTGTTCTTGAAGATGCCCAAGATGCCCTTTTACCTATTACAAGCATGAATCCATTTTTTTCGTATGCTGTATTCTTTAGGAAAACTGAATATGAAAAATTAGATTTTCCGGGCATGTCAAAGCTTAAAGTATAAATACCAACAATTAGTATGCCGCCTAGGGGCAGAGTATATTTGCATGAACTACACATACCGATCATTTCTAATTTTAATACTGCAATACTATTTCCAATAGCTTTCATTTATGTACAAAGGACTTTTGGCACCACATACCTTACTCCTAGTATCTTGAAGTATTGCAGTTGGACAAGCCGGTTTTTAAAAGGAGCTATAAATGCTACAATATTAATAAAAAACTTAACTTAAATGTTGACGATGACATTTAGCTATTACCATACTAAAATGTCATCAAAATCAGTCGCGTAGTTTTTGCGTGATGCGTGCTCAAACATACATACAGACAGACAAAATGTTCAAAAATTAGTGATTTCACTTCCTCTACTCTCATTACTAGCCATTTGGTTTAAGGTGGACTTGACCTGTTTTATTCTATATCTTGACAGTTTTATTCTCGTATGTATAATATCGCAGGTAAATAGTATAATTCCACACTTTACGTACGGCGTCATCAGTTTAAAATCACATACCTCATTCTAATATGAAATCATCATTAATACCTGGTAATAATTACAAACAAACTGTAATTTATCTAAGCTGTATTTTATTATCGTTAAGAAAAAGAACTAAGAATAGAGTATCTGTTTTTTAAACTGATGACGCCGAATGTAAACTGCGGAATTATACAATTTCCCTGCGACATATAGATTTAAATTAAAAATACATATTTTCAATTTAAGTATGTTACTTGCATTCATACATTCATTCATTACTCACTCGTAAAATCACAATATCGATGAAGTTGACATCACTATTGTGCAAATAAATATTGTACAAATTAATAAGGGTTGCTGATTACAAAATAAAAACAATTTGTCCTGTGGCTCGAAAAAAAATTTTGATTTCTCGGAAATGATCTGGTGTGGCGATGTTACCCTTTTAACCGTGCTTTTTTAAGAAGTCAGGGACACTGTAAGTATATACAGCATTAGTACTCTTAATGTTTATGAGCGCCGCCCAGCATGAATAAAAGGGCAAATAGTTTGATTATTATTTTAATTTATTATTTTATTTATTATTTTATATTACCATGTTGTGTGGCAAAGAATAGGCTTCAAGCAGCCGCAAAAGTGTAGGTATGTACTTAATAATAAACTAAAAATAAACACGCAACATACATTGTTAAAACGATATTATAATTGGTAATTAATTAATACAAAATTACAGTTATTTATTACCAACAAACTTTTTCTAATTTTTGTCTTAATTAATTGAAATGCGATAATGGTCAACCCTAGGTAGTCTCGTGGGGAGTGCGGCCGTGACGTCATCAAACGAACTTTGAGCGCGAAATTTGAAATTGTAGTCTGCTAAAACATGAAATTATGAATTAAATAATAATCAAATCCTAAAAATTATACTTACAAATGAAAGGTGACGCCGTCTTTTTGCATACTAGATATTTTCGATTTTTTTTTACAGTAGAAAACAGCACAGGCAGGCGTTTTCGTGGGAGCTCTGCACGGTAAGACGTTCTGATTAATATGATTTCAAAATGGCCGCTCAACTAGTTTTATATAACGCACAGGATTCCAATGCTTGTGCGTTTGGCAGAGGGGTAATGTTAGGCAAAGGCTACTCCAGTCCTGTTTACTCTGAGGCTTTCTATAACCTACTTACATGAATATCATGCGAGACCTAAAAGAGGTTTTATTTAGGCGTTGGATTTTTTACAGCCAGATGGCTTTTAGCTTTACATGTTTGTGACCAACTGTATCAATACAAAAATCTAGCAAACATTTGATTGTCTATATTACGAACTTTCCACGATTCAGTATCCGACGTGATAAATGGTTAGAATTTAACGGAATTAGCACAATTTTGAAAAATACGCGGAATCAATAATCTTGATCTTTTGTGAATCGATGCCAAATATTTTAAGTTACGCGAAAATTTTACAATATCGATTTTGTGAAAAACTATCCATACTTTTGGAATTTTAATTTATTATTTTGAATTCGTCATAAAGTGGTGAAAATAATATATACCTAACAATTATAATTAACTTTTACAACGATTTTATATACCATTTTTTTTCAAAACGTATAGTTTGGTAATAATCTATATACCTACTAGGCCCGTCGCGGCTTCGCACGGGTGGACAAAATTCTTTAAATTTTTTCTATTATTAAATATTTTTCCCTTAGCGCCATCTAGCGTCCGGTAAACGAACTACTTGCGGTTAAAATGTAGCTTATATGACACGTTCGTAGATTTACCATAGCATCGCCATCTATTGATTACTTACTCAACCCAGTCGAAAGGTATCGACATCTGTTAGAATCATTTGGAGTTAACAGATAATTGTGACTGTCAAATAATAACAGACAAATAATTAGCAATAAATTGAAATTGCGACTATAATTTGAGATTTAAACTATCCTATCTCTCAAGTTGGATCGAACTGCACATGGTGTGCGAATTTTATTATAATCGGTTAAGTGGTTTAGGAGTCCATTGAGGACAAACATTGTGACACGAGATTTATATATATTAAGATATGTAATTCATAAATAAGAAAATTGCAATAAGTATAACATGGGAGACTGGTTTCCCTGAACCTGAACATTCCTTGAATGAGAATTTCTTTACTTTATTTTAAAAGCAGACGTTTTAATTGAATAAGCTATAGTTGTAAATAATTTTTATGTTGATGAAAAAAGAGTATAATTTATTTTATGATACATGAGATAAGCTGATTTTTTTCAAGTAATAATTTCGTTAATTTTAAAAATCTGTTAGTTCATTGCTTAAACCATAATGCCAAATTTAAAATTTTTTACTTGGCAACATTTATCTGAATACTAATCCAATCGTCATTAGCCCGCTATATAACATAGTAGATATAAAGTTGCCATATACCGTTACTATGTACCATAGTAGTTTTATCAAACACTATTGTAACATACTCTCTGTGATACGGGTATTGTATTTGCTAAATAAATAAATTTGTAGATAAACAACTCGGGTATAAAATTTTATTTATTTATAAACAACATTATCTAAAATCACCGTCTTTCTTTGTCTTGTTAAGTGCTACTAATACTGCTAATAAAATACGTCACATAGCCTTTTTACTCTTTATTTATTTCCAAAATATCACCTTTTTTTAATTGCAAAAATTCCGACGGTCGTTAAACATTAAAATGAATTATTACTCTGATGCAAAAATTATAAAACATATTTCACTTTTTATACAAAACTAATATTTCTTATCATACATTTAAAAATAGTAATACATAGGTATTATCTTATTTGGTTTTCAATATTTAATACATGCCGTAAATATATCACTAGTGTATTGTACATTTCGTTCCCGGCATATAAGTTGAACCTAGTTTTGAAATCACGTGACTGTACGTAGTGAATAATGTACCTAAACTTGCTACTGCGTTACGTGATATCAAAACTAGGTTCAACTTATATGCCGGGAACCTGCATGTGGTATTTTTGACCAAACGTTAAAATAAAAAAATGAAAAGCTTAAGTAGTGATGTTGTAATTTAAACTACTAACATGAATGTCACTTAGGGTTTTATTACATAATTCCAACTACCTACTGCATACGTGCTTTGGGATTTAGCGTCCACATTACAATAGATGAGTAGAAAGTTAGCTTGAGGCCTCCAAAGCTAAATGTCCAGTTTAAAACAAACACATTTGTCAATATTTAAGTAATCAGGCATTGATGCCGTTCCTATAGCATTTATCTTTTTTTATCTTCAATATTATTCCGTATCAAAAAGTCATATTCTTTTAAATAAGATTGAACAGCATAACCAAACAATACTACAATTGATTATCCACTTAAAATCGAATATGTAGAGTTCACTATCAGTGAACAAATTTCGATAATCTGTCGACGCCTTATAAAGTATCTTAACTGTATTTTATCTTTTTTTGTCAAACGTATTTGGCTAGAACAGCCAAGATCCTCTTAAGATCCAAGTATTTAAAACGGACTAATAATGTATGTATTTAAAACTCGTTATGAAATTAAGATTTTGGAAACATTATAAAAGATACCAAAAGGGTTGCCACCTGCCACTGCGTCATTCCAACATCAAAAAAACTGGTTTCGTAATTTTAACGGTAAACAATTACTTTTTTATAACAAAAACTTAATTTTTTAAGCCTATTTAATTGTAAGTTTTAACGTTTACATTTAAAAAAAATTTCGTGCTCAGCCAATTGATAAAAATAGTCGAAATCGAACCTCGTATTCAAATACGGAGTACCTGGCAAGCCTAGATACCAAGGTAATCTATGGTGCCACATTTCTTAAATTAATTAAGAGAGCTGACTTTAATGATTAATGTTGCTTAAACTTCGAACCAATGCTGGTATTATTCCAAAATGTGAAACTGGTTTTATAATATTACTTTAAACACATTTATAAATATGGATCTTTGACATCTAGTTATGTTATAGGCAAAGTTAGTATTTTTTCATAGTGAATGAATTTGCTATTGAAGTCTGGGCGCCAAGACAGTACCCAAAATGGAACGAGCTAAGCCAGTGGATTAGTAGGTGTAATTTAAGGAAAAAATAATTATTTTAATAAATATATTCATATTTAGTTCTTACACTTCCGCGCACATTACACGTCAGGTCAGGATTAAATATAAAATAAAAAAAACATGCGCAAAAATCCGTAAATATATTTATATTAAAGTAGTTTCATATTAAAGTTTAAAGTAGTAGTGTATATTAAAGATAAAAATAATTATTATCATAATAAAATTTCTTTTATTTTCGGATATGTCAGATACATCGCATGGTATTTTATTATTTATAATATATTTATTTTCTAACAAATGAATGACTTTTTTACAAAATATTAGTATTAAAACCAACAAATAAATATACTTATAATTATTAATTCTATGTATATGTGCTATATTTATTACTAATCACATGCCCACATTAATAGAAATTAAACAAATAGTATTCTTATCTAGTTTAGATTTGTTGGTGTTGAGTAAAACCATAGAATTCACGATATTAAATATATTTAAAAAAACATATTACAAGGTAAATTAATAAATTTATATACATCTTTTATTTTGCCACAATATTTATTTAATGTTTTTAAAATATACTTTTCTATTTTGGCAAAACAGCAAGGCAAAGGTTTTCTAGGCACATTACTTACAAGCAAAGATTTAGTAGATATTTTTTATTTAGTGAAATTTTAGTGTAACAGCAGAATTATTTTTAAGTAAGTTATTAATTGTATTTATATCTAGTTATTATTAATAATGATATTATTGATTCAATGTCATAATTAATTTTGAAATGTTAAATTCAAAACCTTACTTTTTCCAGATCTTTGTTTCTCAGTAAATATTTCCAACAACAATTCTTTTCCGTTCGTTTCATTAACAATTACCATTTATACATATAGATAACTAAAAAGCTTGTATATTATTTATAAAAAAAATGAAAATAAAAGCAAATGGAACCTTTATCATTTTGAATTCAAGTTGTTTACGTTTACAGACAAGCAACGGAACGAATCCTACCCTCAAACGTATTTTTTATAATAGATGTGCCTATTAGATATAGCAAAAAAGTAAGATTAACTTGTGAGATACGCGTACCTACTTAAACCATCATTCGCGTGAGAGTATTATTGTCATTGCTTTTCGCAATGAGTTAACATTTTATTATGGTATCTGTACGGTGATAGCGATATCACCATCACCGCTATCAGTTTATTTCTTATCGTTTACGGAGTTATAGCACCATTCCCAGGTCCTGGTGCTTAACTGATATGATAATTCCTTTCTTAATTGCAAATAAGTTCTAGGTAATACGATTTTAAACAACCCGATCGATTTAAATTCGAATATATTTGTTTTAATTTTTATGTATCTTTTAAATAAAGTAAAAAAAAAATGGGATTTTGTTATCAATTAATCAATTATCAGTATTTACTATTTATTTTTTGCGACATCCCTAAATTATACGTTTTATTATAATGATTATATTAGTTTAAATTGTAGCAAAACAATGCACTTTCCGTGCACCAGTATAATAAACAACAAACACTGTGTTGTTGTAAAACATGTATTAGTCACTGCTTGTTATTATTGCAAATCACCTAGCGAACACAACCTGCGATTACCTCCTTGCAATTTTTTGTTTTGTTTTGTCAGAGAATTGACGTTGAATCGAGATTGTAATTACTTCCTATAGTTGTGTTGTTTGTTACCTGGTTGGTCAGGACGTCTATGACGATGTACGCCAGGTAGACGATCTCCTCTTCATCAGAGCCGAGTGCCGCACCGCCGAGCCCCGCGGTGCGCACATGCAAGGCGCACACCCATCCGCCGCTAATCATCGCGCCATGCACTTTGCACTAACTAGAAACAACCAACCGCCCTAATGTCAACACACGACAACCAACCTCACTGATCATCCATCTATGTTTATGATACGCTTTCGCGACACAATCCGTACCTACGCCCAAAGTTCTGTTAACTTTCTAACGGGACGGGATAGCAAGTATCAAAACCTTATGAGCGCTATATTTCGCGTAGGAGGCGCGCTGTCACCGAGTGCCGTGTAGGTATCGTCCAAACTCTACGATTCGAGTTGTTTGTGCTCTTAAACGCGTTGAAAGCACTTTTTAGAAACCCGACGGTTACTCAACACTGGCAAGAAGTCGCGTGCGGCGCGGACGGCGTTTTACCGCTAGCCGTCTACGTAAGCCGTTTCCGCTGCAGGTGAAAATCTAGAATTAACCAACATCACATTGGTAGACGAATTTCTGACAGGGGCTAGCAAATGGCTTTAAATTCCGAATGTACGATACCGAATTGGATTGGTCTGCTTCCGCACTTCGTTTCACTTCTTGCAATTCGAGCGTCACTTGTTTACAAATCACGTTTGAAATTGGAATTTGAATGTCCGAATGAATATTTTGAATGGTTTAAAAATGGAGCACGAGCAGCGCACGAGCTGTCCCGTCAGTTCGGAGGATCGACTGCCGCTAGGTTGCCCCCCTGTTGACACTGCGCAGGTAAGCGCCTGGCGTGGCCAGGTGAGCGAAGCGACGTTGCCAAACCGACTATTATCAATGATGGCATGAGATAGTTGTAGCTGCTACCACCTCATTTTGACGTTCACGCATCGTTGGTAACGTCATAATATACCTGCCTAGTAGGTTTTAACATTTATATTCACCTTTGTCGGCGATCGATGAACTGCGTTTTCTTTTAAAGTATCGAGTTTGTTTGATCGCTGTCGTTCTACTAAAAAAATATAATTAATACAATTTTTTGCATTTATTTATCATTTATACGTAGTTTTCTTAAAATTACCTAAATAGAATAATCAAGGCGAAAGTTCAGTACGTAAATTATTTGTTAAATATAAGGTAATATAGAATTCAAAACTTGTCAAGTAGGTCCAGTAATCGCTTGGCGTGAGCTTCCAAAAAGTATCTTATAATGCTGTGCTTAAAGTAGAATTTTGATTGTTATCAATAATTATCTGCCTAATCAGAATTTACTATGAGCAATATAAAAAATGTTAAGCAAGGTAGAATGAAATATTTATTTGCTTAAATAGCTGCGCTAGCAAAATTAGAATCAGTATTTAATTGAATAATAAATATTCAGTATTTATGCCACTCATTCCAATAAATATGACATGTGTCATTTATGTGTTTCACTGAAATGAGCAATTATACAAAAGCAACTGTTGTACAATAAATAAAGTACAGTCGACAGCACCTTAATCTGTTCACTTTGACGTTTAGATATACCTTACGCCATTATAATAGATGATAATCTCTGCAACCCGATTAACCTAAAAAACTAGATATCCCATAGGTTCAAGATCGGTATTTTCTTAACATTTACGGGGTTTTTGCAGTTTTCTTTCTCCATATTATTTCTTTTTCGATACTTAACAGTACAAATTTAACTAACATAGGTAATTAATACACTGTTATCATGTTTTGTATAAGATTAAGATCTTAGGTATACAAAACATGATTATAAGTATCTACAAGACATGATAAACTGAGCTTTAGCTCAGAAAATCAGCAAAAAAG
This sequence comes from Calamotropha paludella, assembly GCA_927399485.1. Taxonomy (NCBI): domain Eukaryota; kingdom Metazoa; phylum Arthropoda; class Insecta; order Lepidoptera; family Crambidae; genus Calamotropha; species Calamotropha paludella. The sequence goes on from OV656822.1 coordinate 6,905,043, forward strand.
CTTAAACTTTAGCTTTATAGTTTTAATCATTCATTCAGAAATCTTGTTTTAATATGTTGAAATATTCAACAAATCGAAAATTTTGCATTTTTGTCTTTTCAACTATGTACGACTCAAGTTAACATTGGATAGAAAAACTCGGAGCAAAACGGGATCCGAAGCACGGTTTTTTCCGTTGGTCAACACATAGTTGGCGGCTCATGTAGTCAGCTAGCCATTGGTGCGCCACCGAATCGGACCAGTTGGCGCCCGGACGAGAAGACCCGATGTACAGTCACGAACAATATGATGTATACACCGTAGAATTATGTCACACTGAATCGGCTGTAAGCAAAAAAACAACAGTATACTTTCTATACATTTTATTGTTCGTGACTGTACACCTCTGGGGGAATCCGTACGCGGATTCCGATTTGGTTATCCTAAGGTGTAAAGCGTAAATGAGTTTTATTCTTTCATTCAGTAATCAGTATCTCGTATTACATCCTTCTTTCTTCAATCGTCACCTTCCGTTACTTCCATGGTTCATAGGCTGCTCTCGTATCTAGATGCAAACGACCTCATTAGTGAATACGTGTTTCACTGAAACCGGAACGAGCCGATATAGAAGTATGAAGAATTTGAGAGGCGCTAGTCATTTGTTTTATATCTCGAAGGCTTTTGACCTTCCTGAGAGATAGTTCGTCAGGTTGTCATTGATAACTGGCCGTTCGACTAATTGGCTATCCATAATGGAGCACTTTGGGATGGATACTCTCTGCAACACCTTTCGCTTATAGGTATATTAGTATTCGGCATCTTGGGGTATGCATATGATAGAACACTAGAGAATTACCTACATTCTAATACACAGACCAGTGCAGAATAAATCCAATGCCGTAGAGAAGCGATGGCGAGGGTCAGACTCATTTACCTGTCTCTGTAGGCAATCTCCGAATGGACGAGGTCATAAAAAACTTTAAAAAAAATCAGGTCAAAAGCCAAAATTTAGTCAAAAGTCACTCAGATCTGATTTTTGACTCAATTTTTGTAACTTTTTCGTAGCGATTAAATCACAATTAACTTCTAAAAACCTTAGTGTTTGTTCTGAAATGAGTTAGCAAGTATTTCAGATCGGAAAACTTCGGAACCTACACAATTTCAAGCATACCTAAATCCGATCAAGCATGCAGTATCTGCTGTCCGCACTTTTAGGATGACTCCGTCAAATACAAGCTTCTGACGCTTCAGTGTATTAAGCACAGGGCGAAGAAGCTCACTGGTACAGATGACCTCGTGTTAAAAAGGGCCAAAGCCTTTAGCATAGACTCAAGGTCGGGTTTTTTGTCGGATACATTTTTTGGATTTGCACAATTCTCCGCTGCATATTGCTAATTGTCCCTTTTAGTTTCTCTCTTCTTCCATCGAATAACAACCAGAAGGATGGCGTATATTTGTAACGCCATAATTTTTCATAGGTGCGCTCTAGAAGCCTTCAAGTCACGAGTGAATAGATATTTTCTAAGCATAAGCGTTATATCCCAGATTGCATGGTTGCTTACCATCAGACGAGAGAGCGGTCAAGCGAAAGTCTATCTATCTTCTTAATATATATAAATTACGTGTCACGTTGTTTGTCCGCAATGGACTCCTAAACTACTTAACCGATTTTGATCAAACTTCGTAAATATCTGTTATTTGATTTAACTTAAAAGGTAGGATAGGTTTTATTTCAATTTATAACACAGCAACGCGTGGCTGGGTCAGCTAGTTATAATATAACATATTTAATTATATTTCTATATATTATATATATAAAAATATAATAAAACTATATATTATATTATATTTCTATATTACACAAATTTATCTCAACAGTCTAGGTATCATCTAAAATAGAATAAATAAATGCTATTATTTTAGCATTTTTATTAAGCCAGTTTGAAAAAATAATCCCTAATTACTTACAATATTATTTAAAAAATTGTTAACTTAAAAAATAGTAGCAGGGAGTAGATACACAGTTGCTTCTTACTAATGGTGTTAGTATAGTGTCAATGCTATCTGAAAATATCAAAATGTATATAAAGTTTAACGTTGTAGGCAAAGGTACAATGGTGCCTAGTTTGAATCTCTCTGTTTCGATCCATTCCGCCGCATTGCTAATATTAAAGTAAGTTATCAGTAAGTAAACAGATTTAACAACTTCTTAATTTTTTGGTACTGCAATATATGTACATACAGCAACACCTAACACAAATGAAAATTTGTGATTATTATAGGATTATAGTTACTCAGTCCATTTCAATCAAAAATATTCATAAGGTAAACAGTTATTTCCCGTTTTTTTACGGTACATATTTTTAAATTCTATAAACAAAATGAAAATTAGTATACTAAGTTTATATTCTTAAATCTGGCTTTATGTGTGTGTTTACGTTGGAGGACTACTTACATTATTTATTTACCTTCGGATTTTTTATTTAAACTGTTTATTGTTTTAAAAATGTATGGTTTCTAACATTAATATTATAGAAGCAGGTTTTTAACCATTTTTATTACTTTTGTTGAAGCTTAAAATATCCGTAATAAAAGATATTGGTAAAAATACTCGATATTCAAGCCTCGAATTTGGCATTATACTAATTATAAACGTTGACTTAACGTTTGTTTATACTCTTTCTTCCTATTCCCGTAGCGCGAGCGCCGCCCCCGTAAATTCTTTTTCCTGATTGGCTGGCGCGCGCTCAATTCTAAGATGGTGGCCCGTCACTCATATTACGACTTCGTATGACATTCCTGGCAAATGTAATGGGATCTTGATATTTATGTGAACAAAAAATAAGAAGCGGATAGAGCTACGAAACTTAGAAGTATTCAGTATAATATTAACATATATAATACTGAACAATGCTCATAAAATCGGCGACTTTTCTATATTTTTGATCCCTAAGGATGTAACTTAGTGTTATGGTGCGTCCATTGTTTAAAACATACTCATAGTATGAAATGTGAACTAAAATCAAAACTAGTGATTTAAAAACCATAGGCTTTTAGCCTTAGGCCTATAGGCTTAAAAGCTTATTAAGTTGTTTATTTAGGCCTCGAGTCTAGTCTGTTATAAAAGCTTGACTTGCAAATTATTATAACGATTTAAGTGCCAATTTTCTTAAATGGATTGTAGATGATAATTTTCAAAAAAGTTTTAGGAAGTCTTTTAGTGGTTACGAACCCTTTGAGAGCTTTTTCGTAGACCAATCCTAAAAAAGATGAAAGATCCTTAAATTAACTGATCATCTACAGCCTACATATAGTCTTTGGATTGTGGGTGTGAAAAATGAGGCTAGCTCTGTCAGTAAAAAAACAGTAAGTTACAGTATCCTTAGAACCAGGTGTAACTTTAGTCCAAGTTATGTGTGTGTGTGTGCATTCGCCTATAATGCATTCCAGATTCGCTTTTGAACATTACGTCACAATAATGCCTCCCTGAATAACGATGAAACAATTCAAATTATACGTTCAGCATAGCCTATAGCTGAATCAGACGTTTTCAAAATGTCAGACGAAGCGGTCGTTGTGCTGAGCGGTTAATACGACTTTACATAAAAGAAGAATTTATAGTGGTATAAAATGAATGATATTTTTATAGTTGATGTTACTAATTTGTATCAAAATGTTACAGAATGTATCATTACAGGTCGTGCACTGTAATGCTCGATTCTCCTCACTATATCTACATATAGGTAATGCTCGAAAGTGTAACGTTACATTACAGCTATTACAGTATCTTTAACCGGCGTAAGTAACTCACTTTTATAGAATACCTAAACTTAACTTACAGAAAAACCTATTTTTAATCGATATTAAACTCTTTGTGTAGGAATTTAATTTGAAAATCGAAAGAAGACATTTGAAAGTTTTGTATAAGCTGGTGTGCTGTTGTCTGTACTAGATATTTGAAAAAAAAAACGGTGCATAGCGTTTTTGATGGTAAAGTATTACTTATTAGTAGTAAATACGTTATTTCCGACCTATCAGAAAATCACTTTTCATATAAGTGATTAGTATTTACATAGATATTATACAAAAAACTTCTCAAGGGTAAATTGATAACATTAACAAATATAATCACATAATTTTCAGTGTGAAATCATCAAGTGAAAGTATCGATTATAAAAGAAACTTCTCTAATACATTGTATTACAATTTTATAGTTGTATCAGTTTTCTTTAGTCTGATATTACAAATATCTCTATAATCAATATAATATTTTATAGAAAAGCTTGTAACAAATTGGACTCACAGTGAAGTCATTCCTTGGAACCTATGTGTACAATCTTCCCTTGCCTATCTTTTTTTTCTAACTTATCATTTGTAATAATTTTTCTGTTATTAAAATACTTGGTAACTTCGTATTGTTTTCTTATTACTCTTTAATATTTTTTATTTTTTGTTTCAAACCATCTACAAGAAAAAAAAAACAATTACAATACATGTTAATTTGTAGAAACCTATAGATAGGTACTTAGAAAATATTTTATGCACTAAGTAGATACCTAGTATAATAACTTTCAATTGTTTTCATTCTATTGCTTATTACATAGTATTCTATTATTCACAATTTAAGATAAAATATCACCATTAATTTATTACAACAACATTTTACATATAAAACAAAACTACAAAACACTGCGTCCCCCGCAAACAAATCCAGAATTTTTAGACAACCAAACTATGTTCGTTTCCAGCAATTCTTTTAGTCAATAAAATATTTCATTGATCAAATGGCTAGTTGCCCAAGGTTTTAGAAGTGTAACTTAGTAGTGTTACATAGAACTACAGGAAATAGGTTATTAGCCAAACAAGTTGTAGGTTGCATTTCATACAACTGGTTCCCAATTATCATACCTTTGAAAATATGGGGTATATTTGACTATGGGATTTTCTACGGTATTTATAGAACGGTATTTTTTACGACACTGATACGTTACCGTACGCAAATTTGCTTTGACATTGCTTGGTACCGTTGGAATATGCATTCCTAACATTGCATGGACGTGTATGCGTGCCTTTTTTATGTTGAAAGTATATTTTTCATACTTAGTAATCAATAATTAAGTACCTTTATTAAGCAGTTTAGACTTTGTAGTATAGTTCATTAGTATTATTAATTGGGTTCAGTCATTTCTTTACTCCATCGTCTAGGGCCGTTAATCTTACCTCTATCATATTTATATCTCATTGAAAACGGTTTAACAATACTTGTTCTCCATAAGAAGAGAGAGATATTAACTACAGACTATTACTTAATAGTCTGTAGTTAAAATCTCTCTCTTCTTGACACTACCACTTAGTTGCATGTAGATATTTCTCTCCCATATACTTAAAAGCCATGTGTAATATAAGGCGTCCCTAGCCGTTAAGATGTCAGCTTTAACCCAAGCGGAAGGATTTCGATCCTCACCGTTGTACTACGGACATGAATCAACTGATAACATGCGTTTAACGCTTGGACCTTAATATGCATTAAATAAAGTTTACCATACTTTTTTCTGAGGTTCTGCTATGTTATTATGATGTAAAAATTAAAAAAAAAACTTAAAAACAATAATAGTAATATTGCCCAAAAAATTAAATTTTCGTCATTCTAAGTAGTTTAAAAATATATTTCTAGTTTTTGTTTAATTATATATCCATAATATGATATATTATTTGTTAGTCATGCGTAGGTATTGTGTTACGTAAAGTTAGTAAGAAGAAAAATAGGATATTTGTAAGTAAACTGAAGTAAAAACTTACTTAGTTCTTTGAACAATTTTTCAAAGCACAATTTATTGGGCGGTTTTTATTTTTTTTTATTTGTCGTATTAACCTTTAGGCACGCAATTGTCTCCAGAGAAATTATTTTTTCTAACTTCCTGTATATATTTGTTCAGTTGAAATAATAGATAGAAATAAAATTATTCATATTTTTTGTTTCCGATTTTATCAGTTTATCAGTGACGTTCCCCTGACCGAGATAAAGGAAAAAGTGATTCTGCCTAGCAATACCAAAAAACCAATTTAAGTTTTTTTTTTAAATTTAATAATAAAATATTGATGTGTAAATAAAAAGGAAAACTTGGAATCATAAAATGTAGTCAAATAGAAATGAAGAAAAATATATCTAAGTGCTTTTATCCGAACCAGTAATGGCATCGGTAATGCTAGATAGAGAAGTGTATGCTAAGTTAAACGATATTTATATTTTCAGGAATAAAGTGTAGACGAAGTTCACCAATCCAAAACGATCTTAGAAAGCCTTAGACCTTCGCCGAGTCCTTGTCATCGACTGGAATCTAATGCGATGGCGTCTAATATACAGCGGCGCGGATACAAACCTTTGATAAAGATTCTATATCTTTATTGATGTTTGAACGGCGTTTTGGTTTATTTTGTGGTATAAGCTAACTGGTTCATATCACTTACCTATCATAATGATTATAAGAATAACAAGATGTAGTGTTGCCCAAATTCAGTCTTGGTCTTGCAGTCTTGGTCTTGTTCTTGCGTTTTTGCAAGACCAAGACCAAGAACAAGACCGCGTATTTTTAGCAAGACCAAGACCAAGACTGACCGTGCAAGACTTGAGCAAGAACAAGACTAAGCCTGCAAGACTCTTGCGTCTTGCAGCTAGGACTTAGCGCTATTTCACGGAGTAGTTAGGTGTAACAGTTCGGTGTATAGGTACGCTTAGGAATTCTATGAGACGCAAAAAACTGTATCAAAGAATATGAAAAACTGGATCTATGCGCATTACGACTAATACCATAAACATACCTACATAGCGAATAAAAAAATATCCATTAAAATCAAACTGAGTGCATGCATAGTTATGTTTTAACCATCGGCACTTTGATAATGCGGCATCAAAGGTTTTGTACTTACTTCTCAAAGAAATTTGCTGCTTTTCGGAAGCACATGGTTATAATACACGCGCCGGCGGCTTCTTTTGAAATCATATACAACAATCGTTGCCGCCGCGCCGAAATCACAACATTTGACACTATTTGATTGCCGCCACAGGGCGTAGGCGTAGGTATACTCATGCAAAATAATTTCGAATTTTAAGAGTACCTACAGGTGTTCCAAAGAATAAATAAGTTTCAGAGTGCTTATAATGAAAATGAATACATTATACTGATCACGCAAGTAGTATTATGATTAGAATAAAATGGTAAGGATAGGTAGTAGATGTCATAATAATTTATTCTAGTAAGTATATATTATAATATTGATTATATGGTTTTAAACTAATTACTTAGGTACTATTATTGTACATTTAGTCATTATATTTCTTAAGTTTTTACAAGAAAAAATAGCAAAAAAGTGTTCAAATATCACCCGTTTGATAAATATTGTAGCCACTTTTAAATATACTTGAAACGTGTAAAAAAATTCTACATAATTAATAAAATAATATAAAAAGCGTAGGTACTTACCTACTAATAAAATAAAAAGCCTGCGATTTATTATTAGTAAATAATCACGGCAGCCGAGAGTGTGTCTCCACTTTTGAATACATAAATCATAACCAGATCACTAGAGCCACTTCAAAAAAGAAATTTGTAATTCCTAGGGTTCAAAATTATTTTGGTGACAGAACTTTACAGAAGCGTATACCATATCTTCTTAATTCGTTGCCCGAAACTATTAGATGTGAAACGGATAAAAATAAATTTAAAAAAATATTAAAAGATTATCTGATGACTACTATTTAACACAACAATTGTATGTTTTTATTTATTTTTTTGCATTCACAATGCAATATTTCTATAAGATATAAAATACGTGTGTAAAAAACAACCACGCCTCCGAGCCCATCTGAGGGCTCGGAGGCGTGGTTGTTTTTTACACACGTATTTTATATCTTACAACAATTGTATCTTATTATTATCACCGCTAAATTTTCCTTCAGTTTGTTGTAATTCAGTCTAAATCCAATTATTGTGCACTTAACTTTACCTGATACAGTTATAGTTGTATTATATACCTACATAATTATAATTATAAGCTAAGAGACTAAAGATCCCTCAGTCAAACCGACAAGTCGGTTTTGTGGGACTAAATTGTATCTTTGTATTTTTTTTTCTTGTATATGAAATAAATAAATAAAAAAAAATAAATAAAAAAAAAAAAAAAGTATTTACAAGCAGTGCCCGCGACTTCGCCCACGAAGAATAGTAACTTTGGAGGTATAGTGACGTTCAGGATTTATTTATTTATTTTAAAACTTCTGTCATCAAACATACAAACAAACTCTTCAGCTTTATAATATTAGTATAGATTAGTATAGATGTACGCCAAAACATTCACTTATATGTAAAGAATAGTGATTGGCACTAATTCTTTACATATATTTTATTCACGCGTCGCGTCTGTACAAGTAGGTAATAATCTGTGTTTGTACGCCGCACGCGGCATCGTTTGATTTGCGGCGGCATCCTTTTAATAGAGCCGGCACGTGGCGAGGCGGCGCGGTAGAAAGCAAGGAAACGTACTATAAACAAAGGAATTATTTTAATTCCAGTCATTTCCAATTGAGCTGTGCTTCGAGTCTAACTTAATAATTGTTTTTACTAATTCTTGTTGTTTTCTAAAAACGTATCACGTGTACAATTTAATATGAGTGACGAAGATTCAAATTATTCTAGTCCGAGTAACGAGAGTTTGAGTCACAGATCTAAAAGACCCAAAAGCAAATTTGAGGAGTTTTTCGAAATAATTCATGCATCCCAAACTGCCTTGTGTAAATTGTGCCAACATAAAAAGACTGAAATAAAAATGAAAAACAGAAACACTTCAGGCTTAAGGAAACATCTAATATCTTTCCACAAAAAGGAATCACAAATATTTCTTCCTGTTAAACCAAAATTAAGTGGAGATATCACAAGCTTTTTAGTAACCGCTGGAAGAAGTGGACAGGTAAGAATATATTTTTTTTATATGAAAACTCCAGGAACTCAAAAAAGTCTTTTTTGAACAAATGACTTTAAACTGACTTCGGAATATTTTATAGATATTGATAAAATAGTAATACATAGGTACATATTTCGCGTCATTTTTAACAATGGTCGAAATTGTCGCTACGGGAATTTTAACTCCGCGTAGCTGTTCATGCGATACTTTCAAAAACGCCATTAACTTACGTAAGTATTTTTGAGTTAGTGGTGTTTTCATCTAGGGGTGCGACATATTAAGTATGTAATTATCGTCTTAAATATTTTTATAAACACCTATATTTTCATTTGTTTTCATAATCGGCCAGTAACAACTAAGTACTTTATTTTGGTAAATTACAGTACAGTGCAACCTTAATATAACAAATGTCAATTTAACGATTTTCTCGATTTAACAACAACAAACCTCCTCCTCCTAAACGCTCAAACCTAGTATGTTTTAAATAATAACACAAGATTTATTGTTTTATTTCAGTCGGAAAACAGCAGTGACAACATCACGACAGCTACAGTTGATTGGGTAGTGAAAAAATATCTTCCCTTCTCATTTTTCGATGACGAAGCTACACAAGTATATTTTCGACGTATTTGCCCTAATATGGAGTTTCCTAAAAGGTCTACACTTAGAAGGAAAGTCAAAGAGCGATTTGAAGAGCTCCAATTTAATCTCAAGGAACGACTTCAACAATTATCATCTAAAATGTCATTTACCATTGATGGGTGGACGTCAATTGCTGGTAGGAGTTACTACGGGGTTACTATGCATTATATAGACAACGAATGGAAGTATCGATCTGTAGTTCTTGATTTTATACCATCACGCGGTCGACATACTGGGGAAGATATTGCAACGATTTTCCATGAATGTTTATTGGAATATGGCATAATTGATAAAATACAAGGTATCACGGTCGACAACGCAACTGCAAATACCAAATTTATGTATGAACTGGGCAAACAGTTGCCACACTTTGATTCAGACAATCAACATTTCCGGTGCTTTGCTCACATTTTAAACCTTGGTGTACAAGATTTATTAGAGACCTTAGCATTACACTGTGAGTCTGACACTAACGCGCAAGATCAGCAGTATGAAGACTATGCAGACGAAACTGAGGAAGATGAAGAATATGCACCAAATATTGCTGACTCGCGTACATCTGTAACAAAGTTACGCAGTATTTCCAGTAAAATAAAAAGAAGTGAGATAGTGAAGAAGAAGTTTCAGTCTGCTTGTGAAGCAGCTGGCGTGCCATCAAATCTAAATGCCATTCTTGACTGTCCAACAAGATGGAATTCCACACATGATATGATTGGATTTGGTTTAAAAGTGAGAGCGGGCATTAACATATTGTGCAGTTCTGTCACCGAATTGAATGATTTTCAAATCACAGCTAGTGAATGGCAGGTACTCGAAAAATTACATAAATTTCTAATAAACTTTAAACTTTTAAGTACAAAACTTGGTGGAGACAAATATGTTACATTACCGCTAGTCATTGTATCATTCAATCTCTTGCTAGATAAAATTGAATCCATGGTAAAACAGTTAGATGAGAAACCTAATCGATCTGAAGTGGATGAAAGGCTCATTCTAGCTTTCCAAGCAGCTCGAGACAAAATGCTTAAACATTATAAGAAGAGCAACTGGATTTATTGTACTTCTTTAATTTTAGACCCAAGGCATAAGGCTCAGACTTTTGACCTGACAATGTGGGGGAAGCAACTTAAAACAGAAAGTCTGCGCAAGTTCAATGAACTTTATGAAGAATATAAAAGTCTACACTCACTGAACAAATCTCTGGAATTGCCAAGAAAAGAAAATAAAGTATGTGATGAAGATGAAGACATTATAGACTTTGATAAACTCTATGAATGTCCCTCGACGTCATCTGGATCTTGTCTTCAAGGCTTAGTGATAGACGAGTTGGAGGAGTACCTGAGAAAACCAAGAACTGCCAGCTCGGAAGACATTTTAGATTGGTGGAGGACGCATGAGACAGAGTATCCGACTTTATCGAAGATGGCCCGTGATTTTCTCTCAATACCTGCAACTTCAGTACCTGCTGAGAGATTATTTTCTAAAGCATCATTAGTAATTAGAAAACATAGAAATAGGTTAAGTGATGAGTCAGCCAGATGGTTACTTTGTATTAATTCTTGGTCAAAAGAATTGATATAAAGTAACATAACCTAATGATAAAGCTGTTGTGTACTGTTATGTTTGATTTGTGTTGTATTTTATTTTTGATTGAAATAAATGATAAATCATAAAACTCTTTTATTAAATTTCATGCAAGTTGAGGGTTCAATCTCTTTCTAGACAGACATTGTTATTTAAAATACAGTCAAGTTATTGTAATTAATTTGTTTTTTTACATGTTTTAGCAAATGTAAGCTTATAAATCATAAATGTTTATTAAGAAACAGTTACTTCCATGGAAAACGACATATAGGTCAGTTGATTTTTCGACTTTCTTATCAAATCTTCAGTTATTTATTAATCTGATTGATCTTTACTATGGCTATGTTAATTCAAGCTCACAATGTTCCAATTCTAATACGTTTTTCTAAGATTTAAAGTAAACTTTAATAAATAGCAATAGACTAATAGGTAATTGCAAGACTTGCAAGACTCTTGCTGCAAGACCAAGACCAAGACCAAGACTGCAAGCGCAAGACCAAGACCAAGACCAAGACCAGGTGTATTGGCGCAAGACCAAGACCAAGACTGGCTAAGTCTCGTCTTGTTCTTGCATTTGGGCAACACTAACAAGATGTTAAACAATATGAAAATATCCGCACAACCTTTGTAGGCAGGCAAGCAATAAATTAGTCTTTGTACTTTGTCCAATGTAAGATGATACTTTTGACAGGTGTCACTCCCTTATTGCTACGTACTAAGGTTGCGTTTGTTTCCTTATGTTTGGCTTGACATTGCAATAGCAACTTTATACCCTCTATATAGGTGTCAACTGTCAAAAGTATCATCCTACATTGGACAAAGTATAATCAAAAGATTAGGTATTATAATATATAAAATATGACACTTAAAATTAATAGAATATATTTATAAAACAAAAGAAATTAAATTACTTAAATTATATCACAAACATGTACTTAATTTCATATCAATTTTAGTCCTTAAACCACGTTAATAACTTTGATTTAAATAATTTAATGGCTAACTCTTTTATAGCATAAAGTATAGCATTAAATATTTTTATCTACTCTGATACTATAATACAAAGATTCTAAAACTGAAAACAAAATGCTTATGACAAACATTACGTACAGGCCAAAAATAATAAAAAAAAAGTTTCATTACGATACAGGTCTTGTATGGACACCTGTAACATAATATAACTTTTTTATCATAACGATACACCTATACAACCTCCAGCTGGACCAAGGAGGTTGAACCTCTACTTTAAAAAGGTTTCAATGAACGAGTCCTCGACGACCGACGCAACACGCATGCGCAATGAGGATCAGTAAAGTTATAGCAAATTCAATAGAACTAGTATTCACGTTATTCTCTATGACATAATAATGATATTTCTTTTTGAATTATCCAAATCGGACCATTACTTACGAAGATATTAGGTTATAAACATTATGCTGCTCCTGCCGCTTAGTCAGTGTACGCGGGATGCGTGTGACGTCACTGTGACGGTCCGAGTCATTTGCAATTTATTTAAAGGTTGGTCATTTTATTTGCAATTTATTTAAAAAAAGTTGTTTTAGTGTGTAATTTTGTAATATTTAAATATAAAAGGTACTTAATATGGGTAGTAATAAAGTAGAAGCTGGTTTTGTGCAAGCTCAATCAGATAACCTTCCAAAAGTAGATTCTTTCATGGTATTTGATTACCTAAGTAATCATTGTAAGTTCACCAGCGCTGAAATCCGTGGTTGGAAACTGCAAAGGTAAGAATGCTTATTTATCTTCGTACGTAAATACTTATTAGTAAAACTTTAGGTCTAAGCCGTTAGTAGTAGGCATTTGTAAGAAAGAATGAATGTAAAATATCGCAGGGACGTATTTAGAACTTATAAATAACGTGTCTAAAATTTGTACTATGTATTATTGTTAATCTTCAGGTCTAATCTAAGCTGTAAGTAGTAGGTAGGTGTATGAAAGAAATCATTGTTGTACTTTCCCTATGTAAAGTATAGGGACGTATTCAAAACTTATGAATAAAGTGTTTATAGTATATTGTTAAACGAATGTTGTTTTCGTTTATTCTTACGTAGATCATTTCGCGGATGACTTTTAACCTACTTGTGCTTTATTTAGTGCATGGGTCCCTACACTTGCTGATCTCAAATCAAATCAAAAAATACATGATATATTTATTGGAAAAATAATATACCGTACTGTGTGTGTGTGTGTGTGAAAGAGTGTAATGTATGTGTGTGCATGTTTTTTTAATATTTTTTATTATTATTATTTTTTATTTTATGTATAATAAAATAAATAAATATATATATATTTATTCCATTTTATGTATTTATTACAGATCGGCACGGGAAACCTATGGAGATGATGCTGTAGGATTTGTCCAGGTCCAGAGGTTGGGAAATGTTTGTACGGTGAAAGCAAAAATAACGCCTGAACACAGAATAAAAAGTAAAGCGTATTGCTGCACATTTACATGTGATGAAAAAGAGGAGACGGTTCTGAACGTGGAATGTCATAACTGTGCGGCTCAAAAGGGAGGCTGTAAACATAGCGTAGCATTTTTAACGTGGCTCCATAGGCGCAGCGAGGAGCCATCTCCCACAGAAAAAAAATGCTACTGGGCCAAACCAAAACTCGCTACTATAGGTACAACTACGAAATTTATAAAAGCTAAAGATATGGTTCTCAGCTCTGTTACTATTGACGATGATAACACTGATAACACTAATGGAGACCAGTTTTTCCAAGCTGTTATGCAAAGTCTCAAGGAAAATTCTATTAGAAATCAGTTATCAGTATATGTTACAAAGAATGAGTTTAAAAAATTGTCTTTGCATATTCTTATTCATCAGTACAAAAATGAAGGCAATAATTTAAATAGTGCAGATGATTTTATTGATTATTGCTCTAACAAAATCACCATGGAAAAATGTCACAAAGCAGAAGAAGCAACAGTTAGTCAAGCTAGTTCACCGTTATGGCATGAATTAAGGTATTGTAGAATAACCGCGTCTAAAGTTCACGAAGCTGCACATTGTAAGACTCCCGATGGTGCTTTGATGGAACAAATATTTGGTGCCTCTGTACCAGAGACTCTGGCTATGAAAAGAGGCAAACTATTGGAATCCGCTGTCAGAGTAGAAGTAGCCAAAACAAGGAAAATAGTTATTGAAAATGGTGGTTTCTTTTTAAAACCCGATTGGCCTCATCTAGGTGCTTCTCCAGATGGATTGACAAGTGAATACGTAGTAGAAATAAAATGTCCCTCGACAAAGAAAGGAAAGGAAAGTTTCGTAAAGAATAATGTTCTTGCCAGCAAATCTAAAGCTCAAATTCAGCTACAAATGTTTTTTTGCAATAAATTCAAGGGACTGTTTTGTATAGCTAATGAAAATTTTGAAAGCAATAACAAAGTAGAAATATTCGAAGAAGATTATGATGAAAACTATTGTACTGATCTTTTAGAGAAGTCCACGCATTTTTGGAAAACATCAGTATTTCCGAAACTGGTTGAGACTTAAAATTACTCTTCTATTAATAAATACTATGACATGTGCTTTTTATTATGCAAGGTTGCCTAAATAAAACTCTATAAAAGAAACTAAAGCATTTTTATATTTACACCTGATTACTAAATAGACAATCCTGTAAATTAACTAAACCACAGGCTATTGTTACAATATTATCCAAAAAAATTATATATGAAATATCGACACATGCGTGAGGTCCGATCATTTTAAAGTCTCTCAACTTCCCTATGCTTCTTTCAACGTGAACTCTAATAGCAGCAATTCTTTTTGTTTGCAAAACTTCCTCTGCTGTAGGTTTTGAGTTGGAACTTACACTAGGCGGCCTCAGAAGTGTGCAACCACGTTGTTCCAGTAAATGAGCAATATTTTTGAATCCCCTGTCAGCTAACACAATACTTCCTTGTGACAATTTGTCAAGAAATCCGCTGTCTTCAAATATAGTTGAGTCTGGGGTCCTCCCTCCATATCCCTCAGAGATAAAATTTATTAAACCGTCAGGTGTAATTGAAACCAAGTACTTAATAGTATTGCAGCTTTTATATTGAGACCACGTAAGCGCTTGGTACAAAGCGTTGCTAGGTTTCTCGATTTGAATTTCAAAACAATCGATTATTGATATTGCTTTAGAATAGCGCTTCCTAAAAGCTATCGGCAAGTTTTCCCTGACATCATCTGCTGATGGCCACGTAATAAACTGATTCAGGCATGATGCAACTTTTGGAAGAGTCTTTTTAAAATATTTAGTAACAGAACTCTCAGAGAGGCCAAAATGTATTGCAAGCATTGAGTTAGGTTCATGCCACCGAATTTTGCGTAATGTCACCATGATTTCTATAAATGATGTTTTTGTGAAGTTTTGTAAATGTTTAATACAAAAGTATGAATGGTCAGGAATTCCTATCAGTAATTTTGGATCTTGAGATATGGCCATTAGAGCACCCTGTTGCATATGCTCATTAAAGAAATCTTTGTTTATCTTTTTTGTTATTTCCAAATCATTCGACTCGTTATCACTAGCATGAACACCAAAAGAACGAGTAATGTCACTTGAGTTTGAGTTGCTGATTGTGAAGCTAACGTTTGGATCAAGATTTATAGGGATTTCTTTTTTTTTTACTATGCGTTGTTTCCATTTCGTATTATTAGATTTAGTTTTCATTTTTGGTTTCATATTAACCTGCACTGCTTGTGTTTTTTGACCCGTTTCATTGTTTTTTGATAGTACATCTATTTCTTCAGGTATGTTAAGGGGATCACTGTTTTGGATGATATTTGAATCTTGATTCTCACACTCTACTACTTCAATGGAATGCAACAACAGGTCTTCGTGTCCAATATCTTTACTTAAAACTCTTTCAAAATATTCAATATCTTGTCTTTTCTTAAAACCGGGTCTGTGAATTTTCTTTTTTTGAGGTTTTTGACATTCAATCCTATGAGGCAAAACTCCCTTCTTCAGTTTAAGCTTTCCTCCAACCAACTTAAATTTTATGTAATTTTCCATGTCTTCTTCCAACTGAAATATAAAAACTATTGTTAATTTATTTGCTTCTAACAATATGTCATAGCTGATGCAGATTCATAAATGCACCGCGGTTGTGTCAATTATTAAAAAATATTATCCTTTACTTTTTGCTTTTTTACCCGAGTACTTCCCTGTGTCATTGTTTTGACCTTGAAATATTATATAGAAATCGGAACGGGCGAATAGGTAAGTACGTAAGCTTATCCACAAAACTGAGAAAAGGTAACTTAGGTATGTTTTTATTAATACAACAGGCTTATAATAAGAGAATACTTAATTAAACTGCACGTACCAACTTATATTCATATCAACTAAATAAATAGGTAGGTATAGTTATATAGGTACTTACATCGAAATGATCTTCGCAACAATGCCTTGTAGCCTGGGCAGAAGGTGGAGTTTTATCGTCTCTTTTCACAACGGCATACCATTTTTTACGTACTTTTGGGTCTTTCGGCACGTTAAAAAAGAGTTTTCCAGGCGTTTTAAAAGAAGTATTTGTACATTTCGGCACTATACAATATTTATACATAGCTAGAAAGGTGAATGAGACATAAATCGGACATTTAATTTGTTTCAAAGA
The DNA here is from genome assembly GCA_927399485.1 of Calamotropha paludella. Classification (NCBI taxonomy): domain Eukaryota; kingdom Metazoa; phylum Arthropoda; class Insecta; order Lepidoptera; family Crambidae; genus Calamotropha; species Calamotropha paludella. The sequence continues at coordinate 6,921,844 of OV656822.1, forward strand.
CACAATTTACCAATGAAAACACCTGCGCGTCTTGTGGCTGCCAATGGCTAACTGGCATGGACCGTCACAGTGACGTCACAGTCTACCGCGCCGGCCGGTTAGTGAACTCCGCTAGTAATTTTATCATAAATTCGTCAATTTTTGTCGTAGAACAAAAATTTTTGCACTGTATATTAAGGATTTCTTAGCTCTATAAATCTGCATTCTCAAATAAAAACGTTACGGATCCTCATTGATGTTTGCACCTTGGCGCCAACATTTGACATTTAAATAAATTTGTTGTTATATTCAGCGTTTTATTTGCAATATTGTTTTACATATTATAGTATGAGAGTAGATAAAGTAGTGTATGACACTGTACATAACTTGGTCTTATAACACTCGTGTGATGCTATAAAAAAACTCGCCTACGGCTCGTTTTTTTAAAACACACTCATGTTATAAGTAAGAACCCTTATTATGCAACAGTATCATAAACTACTATTACACGTATATAATTGCTTTTTTAGGTACAACGCTAAGTAACTTTGGCTTACTATTATATGTATATTAACTTATTATAACGGTAACGTAAACTTCTATCGTGAATATTTCGGGTATTAAAAAGTTCTAAATTAGTCTCTACAAAATTTCCCACTTCAAATATATAAGCATGGAAAGGGCATCCCTATTGATTTAAATAGAGGGTTGCAAGACTCCCGAGGTGATAAGATAAGCCAGAATTGCCCTGACGCATTTCTTTTGAGTTCTAAAGAGAATTCGATAATTTTTTGAGTTTCCCCAAATTAAAATCGTATATCGCAGCATATACGAAACATAGCCTATATAGCTGCTGGCTGCCTGGCTGCCATAAGCCAGCATATATGCTGCGAGTGTCGTTGAAACTATCATAACGGTTATGATTATGATACAACCACGCTGCAGTTACTTTATGCCGAGCAATATGCATCACAATGACTTAACTTATTTAAGCTTAACTTTTACAGTCACTTATTATTAGGTATCTGTTGAATGTTTCTCGTCGCAGCTATAATACTGATCTTTGCGGCCAAACGGTACTGTACAGTCACGAGAAATAACATATTTACGTAGAACCATTTCACACTAAATCAGCCGAAAGCAAAAAAACAATAGTTTGAAATAAATAATTGATGTAATGTGTTGTTCTGCGGTGTAAATATCGTATTGCTCATGACTGTAGGTACCTCCATTTAATAGTAAAATTACGTGTCTAATGTAATGACATGCCAGATAACGAAGTGATAATTGTAACGATGTGTTTTCTCTTAATAAATCCAGAGAAATTAGAAGACATTCTGTAACAAATGTCAACGATTGTTACTACATGTTGACTGTTTTCAAAAGTTACAAAAACACCGTAGATAGACTAGAAATAAGTACATTTTTTATTCTGATGTTGGCATATAACACTTAAAAACGTTGTTCCAAAAAATTACCAAGGTGTGTGTGTATGCACCATAAGTTACAAGGGTGTTAAAAGTTATAACCTGTTTGTCAACAGTAACAGCATTAATCATAACCACCGACAACCAAACACTGCTCTGAGAATCAATGGAAAGCAGAGGCACAGGCAGAGGCGTATTAAAAAGATTTGGCGCTGCCGCCTCATTCATTTATGAAAAAAATCTGCTATGTGATGTGTGATTGAAATGAAAGAAAATTCTATAAATGAACCATTTTTTCACTTTAATAGGAATACGCCCCTGATGAAAAGGTTTTACAATCCACAACCAAAGCTGTGCTTAAGGTGACAATCCTTGTGTTTGGCAGAAAAAAGCGCTTGGGAGCGATTACCAGCGCTGAAAAAAAAACTACACATTTTTCGGCCAAGACACGTTTGCTACCTTCAGTTGCGCTGACACAATCCGCCATTTTGCTTATTATCGCTCAGCGATCGCCATTTTTTCTTCTTTCTTTTTTCTGCCAAACACAAGGATTGAGTTTGGATTATGATAGTCACGTAATCACGTGTCAGATAAAACCAACATGGCGGCTAGCGTTTCAGAGCAGTGATGGTAGTTATAGACATTATTTTTATAAAATTAAAATTGCATGAAATCGATATGTTTTATACCAAAGGATCTTATATTAATTTTACAAGATGTACACACATCTTACATTGAAAAAATAGGCATACCTAATAGGTTTCCCAGTAATACATACTAGACTCATACAAAGTAATCATGGACACTTTTATAAATGTAAGTTATTCCACCTGCCATCCGCATTGCATTTAATGAGTCAAATTAATAATCAACGTTTCGGCGATGCATGACCCAACCGGTCGGGTAGTAGCCAACGCCCTTTCTCACTGAAACGGTTGAGGAGGTTCGACTTGCTCACTATACAACTTGTTATTCGTTCATAAAATAATTATTAAAGCCCACTTAATCCATCTCGGTTCTACTGTTTTTGTGTGCAGTGTGTCTACATAAAAATTAATGAAGACAAAATAGCCACTACTCACCTTTTTCTTCTTAAATTTTTTAACGATTTTGTAATTTTTGGTGAACTGTTTATATATTTCTTTATTTACTTTATTGGCATACACAACAAGTGAAAAAAAAACATAAATAAAAACACTGTACACACAGCATGGTTAAAAATATTGCATTTATCATTGATTCCCAAAGTTTTAAACTTGTCACGGGTGGAATGCCTTGATGAGGATATTCAGACATACATTCAACATTTAATATGACGATACTGATATATATGTGTAGAACTTTGAGCTAAAAACCGAATGGAAAAATTTAACAGTTTTTTATAGGATATAACAGCATAAGCTATACAATATGCAGCCATGGCAGCATTAGAAAAAAAATAGTACCAATACAAAATATTACCAGTAAGTAAAAATACTTTTTTAGTATATAATGTTATTAATTTGAGAAACAGACGCGATAATGTAATAAACATTGAAATGTAAGGAGTTATTTTATTTAACTATACATACTTACTTAGTACATAAGATCAGCAATCTCAGAATCGGTAATAAGAAAGAAAACAAACATTCGTAAATAATAACTAATCTTTGATCTAAGATCACAGTGGTTTGTGTGTTTGTCTGTCCCCTCTTTTTCAATCTTATATGTCTTACCATAGCAACGCGTTAACCGCAAGAAGTTCATCTACCGGACGCTAGATGGCGCTAACGGAAAAATATTTAATAATAGAAAAAATTAAAGAATTATGTCCACCCGTGCGAAGCCGGGACGGGCCGCTAGTCTATAATCTACGATCACAAAATTGTTGTTTGTCTGGCCGCTCTTTTTCCCGCTCTTTTTCCATTGTATATGCGTTAACATAGCAACGCGTTAACCGCAAGTAGTTCGTCTACCGGACGCTAGATAGCGCTAACGGAAAAATATTTAATAATAGAAAAAAAAAAAAATTTTGTTCACCTGTGCGAAGCCGGGCCGGGCCGTAGTTGTTATCATAATAATTCAAAATAACTTGTGGAAAGTCAAGGAAAATTCTATGTTAAACCATTTGTTAGGTTGCGATGAAACTCGAGATACCTAATAATTTATTGGGTCATCTATCCAATGACCATCCCTTATGATAGTTGCTAACACTGTAATTACAAATCTAATGGCTACTCTCAAACATAAAATCAACAAATAATATACAATACAAAATATACAAATAAAATACAATAATAAATTCATACACAAGAAGAAACTGAATAACCCGCCATATTCTAATTGACGTACCGAAAGTGCTGCCATGTTAAAACTCATCTTTAAAATTATCTTATTAAAAATGAGAAATATATTTAAAAAACTGTGTCATTTGCTCTATTAGGCATTTATAATTAATAAAATGATATTAATGATAAACAATGCCATGTAATATTTCCAATTTATAGAGAAAATCAAAAGAATTCAAATAAATATTTTTGACGATGGTAGCACATTAAGTGACAGGTGTTTACGCGCCAAACAACAATGGTTGCTGTTAACGTTTGATGCAATCTTTTTACAAGTATTTTCGATAATTTTGCAGTTTTACTTATTATTTCATCGTGAAAGTATTTTATTACGCGTACGGGACACAAAATGTGATGTCTTTTTATAGACTTATTTAATGGACAAAGGCAATGTGAAACAAAACTGCTTGCAGACAAGTGTTAGCTAAAATATTCCTGCGATAAAAAAAATCGTGGTAGATTTTAAAGAGTTTTCATCAGGATCATGGCTGCGATGACACCAAGACGTTCATCGCGTATTACTCACACACACACGCCAAAAATGACGGAGCGGAAAAAAGGACTATTTCAAGACGAATGTGAGCCTACAAGGGAATCCTTGACGAAACACAGGCATTTACCGGTTGTAGACAGCGAAAGTGACAGTGAAGAATGCGATCTAGGCATCATCAGCACTTTGGATTCAAGCTCTGATGAAAACGATGTTTGCACGCCAAAGAAACTCAACAATAGCCTTTGGAGTAAGTACTTTAATCAAGGTTAGAAGCTAACAAGTGAAAATTACATAATAATTTAAGTATTATAAACTACTATGTTGACTATAAAGTTTCATGTTTTTGACTAGGTTATATCTACTTCACAGGTCTACGTTTTGTACTTAATAGTCCAAGAGAGAACTACGTTAGTAATAATCAATGTAACTGAAATGTTTAGACACTTTTGTTTATCAATAATTTCGTCAGTTTGTAGTTTTCGCTATAGAAAACACCATTAAGAGGCTCAAATGTATGAGAAGCTACTGTAGTGTACTCAATATTTTTAGATCATGACATCATAATTGACAAACTAGGGCAATGAACTTTCATTTCATCAAATAACTATGATAGCTACAGCCTAATATAGCCAATTCAAAAGTAATACAGATTACATATCAAAGAAACTATTACACTATTTTAATTGTTCTTTCACTTACAAAGAAATTCATGCCACATTTAATTTTTTGCAGCAGAAACCAGAAGCCAAACAAAAAAGCTGCTCAAAGAAAACCAAGATTTAAAAAACTTCATTAAATCTCCATTTACACTTAAAAAGTATCAGACAAGATATTCATGCCCTGATGAAAAATGTTCAGGTTCTACTTCTACACCTGCTACTCCACATTTTCACCACCACCCAGGTACCCCATCATCCACACACTCTTGTGCGAGTGTGCACACTACCTCATCTACTTCAAGCCGCGCAAGAAAAAGCCTTGCAAGCCTGATTGCAGATACAGAAAGTTGTAGCAGTTCCCTAAAAGATCTAAACTTTGACACAGACTCAGGTACAGATTCCAAAGAGAACACACCATCAAAAGGCATCCGTAGGTCTGTTAGAAAATTGAAAACGCCACAGATGAATAGTTTCAAAGGTGTCCTGCTTGAGCAAAAGAAAAATGAATCACCAATGAAGACAGCTGTAGTTTTTCTGACTAAAATTGATATGAATAATGTCTTATCTCCTACAAAAATGCTGAAAACCCCTCATAACACAACTGGAACTAACCAATCTCCACCAAAACTGAGTCACAATCGACGCTCTGTGCTAGAAATAGAAGAGAGTCCAGAATCTGTTTGTGACAGTGAGAAGAGCCACAAGAGACTTAGAAATGACAGTGTTGGTGATCCTGGTCCCCACTCTAAGTATCCGAGGATAGATAATACTGTTCCAAAAGCTCGGTTGTCTCTATTCAACAGTGACAGATTGAAGGAAATCTTATCTGCTAAGTCATTTTATGGAAAAAGTAATCCTGAGCTTAATACTAATATCACAACAAAGATATCTAAAGCTATAGAAGTTACAAACGCTCATCATCGTCGTCCATTCTCTCACTCCCATTCAAACAGGCGTAAACGTAAGCCGGGACAAATCAACTTAGGTGTCAGACATAAAATTCGAAAGCCTAAGATTCATAAGAATAATGTGATTAACATAACAGGAGGTTTATCTATGAATAACACTGTAAACTCATCGGCACTTAACAATAGCTCTCTATCAAATACGAGCATCAATGACACTACTACAAAAAGTCTAAATTCTTCACAGGAACTACTTTTTGGTAAGTTTTATTTAATGCTATTACTAAAATTTGTTTCAGTTGTCATTAGTAAGCATTTTGTTTTATATAGGTTATAGTTAATGCAGATTTAATAATGATTTATTATAATATCTTAATTAACTTGAATATATCATATTACATTTGTTTTTAACAGATAAGCCAGATCCATTTGACAAAGAAAAACAAACTATAGAAGCTCTTCTCAGTCAGTGGACCGAAGAAGAAGTACCAGAGTCTGAACTGTCACTCAGTAAGCCAAAAACTGATCTTCCCTGCTTTAATAGAACAGTCATAGAAGAAACCAATGCAATATTCCAACCGGTGACAGCTGTTCCTGTCTCTGTTGAAACCATTCAACAAGATAAGGAGGCAGTTATTATAGAGTTAGGGGCTCAACAAGCGGTAATTACCAATCAGCAGCAAATTGTTCCACCTCATGGAGCAGAAGCTATACAAGATGTTGTTATGTCAGAGCCTGACAGTCATAAGGAAAGCCATGGTGATATTCCGAAGAATGGACAATTCCTACCTGTCGAAGGAGGTTACATATTTGTTGGAGACAGTGGCGAACAAGGTAAGCTGACTTAAATAAAATAAAATAAAAATAAAAAAGCCTTTTTTATTCCATATATAGTAAGTACGTACTTTACATTTATATTTGTGTTAGTAGACCTAAACCTTATGCTGATTATTAGTATTTGTTAGTATAGTTTCAGACATGGATCCCGTTCTGGGTAAAAGCCTCCTCCATTTCTTTCCATTTTTCTCTATCTTTCCCCGCTTTCAGCCAGCCCTTGCCTGCCACAGACACAATATCGTCGGACCATCGTTTTCTGGGTCTGCCTACTTTCCTTTTGCCATTTGGTCCGGTCCATCTGGTGGACTTAAGAGTCCACCTTTTGTCAGTATACCTTGACAGATGACCCGCCCATTTCCATTTAAGTTTAAGGGCCTGTTCCAGAGCATCTATTAATCCAGTTTTGCTCCTTATGTCTGTACACCTTATTTTGTCTATTCTTCTTAATTTTAGCATACTTCTTTCTATTGCTCTCTGGCATGTAGTAATTTTGTTTTTTATTTTATTTGTATAAACCCAAGTTTGACATCCGTACAGTAGGCTTGGTGTTAGGCATGTGTCTACTACTGTCTTTTTTACAGTTATATCATAATTGCCTTTTAGGATTTCTTTGTGTGCCCAATATTTCTTCCACGTAGAATTTATTCTTCTATCCACTTCTTCTTCATTACTGTTTGCTCTGAATGATACCTGTTTTCCTAAATATATATATTCATTTACATATTCTATATTATTTTCTTCAATTGTTACCTATTGCTTTCTTTTCTGAATTAGTCATTATTTTCGTTTTGCTAGGATTCCCATATGTAATCCCACTATTTTACTCTGTGCGTCTAGTGTTTTTAGCATATGTTCTATTTCTGGAGCTGTTTCTTCATACAAGACAATATCGTCGGCAAATCTTAGATGACTTAGGTGTCGATTTTGTATTAAATCTCCATAAGTAACATGCGCCCCCACGTTTTGAGTGGCCCCTCGCTTGGCCCCGCCAGGTTATTTTATTCCTTTTTTGGAATACGGATATTTGGTGTCAAGATCCGCAGATACGGATACGGATCTTAACTTTCTTGCACAATCGGTGTCGATGCGCGCGATCTTGAGTTGAGACATGTTTCGACTTGCATTGCGCGGCGGGTCTTTCTATTTTTTTGTTTTAGTTTAATGTGACACTGGGCAGCATAGATAACGCTTGTGTTTGGTATTGGTACATGAGTTTAAAAAAATGTCTACAAAGAAGTTTAGTAGTGTGTAAACTGGATCTATTTTAAATAATTATGGACCGTCAGAATCTCGGCAAGTGGCGTCCTTAGTGCGCCTTACCCTTTGCCTTAAAGGCTTTTATGTATAAATTTAAAATTAATAAGGTAAATAGATCCGTAAAAGATCCGGCAAAAAGTAACGGATACGGACACGAATACAGAGGCCCTACCATCACGTCTTATAGCGATTCAAGTTTAGCTGTTAAAAAGAGACGCCACTATAGACCGCGTATAGTGGTGTCTTTTGAACTTGAATCGCGCTAAGAGATGATGGTAGGCCCTCTGATATTTCTTCTGCCTCGGATATCCGCGCATACGGATATCCGGGACATCACTAGTTGCCACCATGTAATTTTTCTTAAAAAGAAACATGTTTTTTCAATCAATTGATGGTTTTTAGGCTTTATAATTGTATTCTGGGGATGTCTGCATGGTTTCTTATACATATAGACAAACAATATTTGGAATTACACAAACTGTATATATGTCTATAGAATACACTAAGACTATCACAATAAATAAACCTACACTGGATTATTTTAATTTGATTCTAACAACTAATCTAATGATCGCTTTTAGTTACCTTAGGCTGCAAAATTCATATGGTAAACATTTTTTTTTATTCCCTGCCATACGGATCTTGACCCTTTTTGATACGCAAATGTATTGTTGACGCAAGGGCAAAAGCACACGATCTCCTTGGCGATAGTCGTTCTAGTGACATCTATCATGAGCATACTTAGCTTATTAATTCAATTAAACTATGTAATTGCCTCATACATTTCAGCAAAAGTACCTTTGGTGTAGTGTAGTGTAATATTAACTAAATGAACTAAATGTGTGAAAGTGATACATATTTAAAGCCATATTTCAAATCGTAATCCCAACTAGTTTAAAATCTTTCTCTTATCAAATTTCAGAACAAGAGGAGTTGCCAGATTTAGATGAGATTGAGCGCGAGCTCAAAATGTTGGATGAACAGATACTGAAGATGGCACAGTCAAATAACATCAACGCCGAGGCTGTCCTTGCTTCCACAGAAACAATTGCTACACCTATTGCCACTGGTGAGTTTCATCTATTCGCGATTATATGTAAAAAAATTACATTATGTAAAAAAAATAAACTCTTTCTTTAGACTAAATCGAGTTTCCTGAAGCAACACTACAGGTTCATACAATATTCTTTCTGTGACTTTCAATCAAGTCGGGTTGTTGTAGATTTTTAATTCTTATAACCAAAAACCTAATTCAGAGTGTAGTATTGATAGAATTTATACTTTCTATATTTTTGCTGCCGGCTGTTGGTAACGCAAGAACAAAGAGTAACCTTACTACTAACCATTAGGCCTAGGCTATTAAATTTGGCTACTTACCATTACATGGCCATGCTCTTAAAGGATCTTATAATAAATATTTGATGACCGGTAGCAATGCTACCTTTTGCATCGACAGTCCAGGATCATTCGATTCCCGGAAGGGGTAGATGTTTTGTATTGAATACAAGCATTTGTACCTGTGTTGTAGGTGTTTTTATAAATATTAAATATTCATGTATTATATTTTTGTAATTGTTTATTGTCCTGGTATCTATAACACAAGCTTTATAGTCCTTATTAGGCACTAGGCTAATAGTCTAGGCTAGGCTAATTGATGTAATAATATTTTTATTATAGTAATTGAAAATTATTTCAGAAAAAGCATTGTTGCCATCCACATCTACAGCAGATGCCCCACCGAAACTGTTCCCTATCTTCAGCAACCCAAATCCTGGCACTTCTGGTACTACGCCAACTTCGAAAGGTATGATTTATTTTATTTAAATAACTGACTAAACACCATCTGATTAGTCTCAAATCACAGATACAAAAAAAAATTGTAAGGTCTGCAAAAACAGTAACTAGAATCCGTTTTAAGTGTTGTAATTATTGCATACTTCACACCTTAGCTCATCACTTCAAATTGCCTATCTGTCGGTCTTCTACTCACTGTACTTTGGAGAGTGCTAAAGGGCTACATTTACTCATACCGCCATCTCCTGCCTTCCATCGGACATCCAGACGCACTGCGGGCTACCATGCTTCCTTGGCTATTCCTACCTGTCGCACCAACCGCTTCTCAACATCTTTCATAATGCGCACAACAAAGGAGTGGAACTCCCTGCGTCTGAATTTCTGAAAACTTATAGCCCATCCATTTTCAAAGTCAGGGTGAATAGGCACCTTCTGGGTTAGCTCGTTCCATCATGCACCTATCAGATATCACCACACTGAGTGGACTTAAGTTATCATATCAATTTCATCTTCTCAAGATCCTTCACCTACATGAATACCACCTCAAACTATGTGCAAAAATTTTTCAAACAAACAAATTGAATCAAAGTAGAAGCTTTCCCTTTTATTTCGCGTGACAAAATGTAACTATAGTATTTAGGTTATTGCAAAATAGGTGATTATTCATTTGTAAAATAACTACCTATTGATTAATATTTGTTATTTAAATTGTTTATGTACTATGAAAGTACATATGTCTATACTGCACTTTACTATCAAATTCAAACTTATAAAAAACATACTTTTGTATGCGATGTGGAATCCGTCAGAGTAGCATAGCACGGACCCTTCACACTAACGGGTGTCAGTTGAATCAATCACCATACTCCCCTCATGTGCAACAGCATCTTCTGTTAGCAGCAGCAGTATAGTCTTTTACTGCTAACTCCAATCTGCCTGTTGAGCGTTGAGGTTATTATCAGTACATTATATTATGATAATACTTTGTGTGTTTGTTACCATATTTAGTTACCATAAGCCTAAGAATAACAGTTTTATAATCAATTAACGTTACCATAGCAACGCGTGACTGGGTCATCAATTAACGTTGCCATAGCAAGGCGTGGCCGCGTCATCAATTAACGTTACCATAGCAACGCGTGGCCGGGTCAGCTATTATAAATAAATATTAGCCAAAATCACATATATTGCTCGGAACTCAAGTAGCTACTTGTGTTATGGAATTCAGGAACAACAACGGTACCAAAACACTCCAACCAAAATACAAAAGTTGGTTTCCTACATTGACTTGATCGGGGATCGAATCAAGGTCCTCGGAGCGGCTTTACCATGAAAACCGATAACCAAGTCACTCGACCAAGGAGGCCGTTAGTTTATTGCTAAACCTGATTTCTGAGAAAAGATTCTGCCCAGCTGATGATATGTTATTTTTGTAGGATCATTGGACAAGTCGAAGAAGTCTTTGTTGAAGAATGGAAGTGACCAGTACGTAATAGATGCAGGCCAGAAGAAGTTTGGAGCTACGCAATGCACTGAATGTGGAGCTATTTATCAGGTATTGCTACATAGAGTTTATAGAAAGTTATTATTATGTCTCAACTTGCTTAAGTCAAAGAAAGTAAACAGACGGTATGTTGAATAAAGGAGGAGGGTCAATGAGGTGGGCTTTCGGCCACTTTCATTTTTGAACTAAAAATTAAAAAAAAAAAATTTTGTCTACTATATGGATTCCACCCCAAACGGAACCACCCCAACTCCCCTCCCAAGAAGAAGCAGAATAATCATATATGACTTAATACAAAAAAAAAATTTTTTTACCTCAAAAATAATATAAACTTTCAAAACTCTGTACTCTAAGTAGCTCCGCAAAAAAAATATTTTTTTCATAAAAAGATATTGGGGGTTGGGGGGTGGTTCCGTTTGGGGTGGAATCGATTTGTGAGTCCATATAGTAGATAAAAAATATTTTTTTTTTTTAATTTTTAGGTCAATAATGAAAGGGGCCGAAAACCCGCCTTATTGACCCTCCTCCTTTATCATGGCTGTTACTCTGTAGGATAGTGGTTAGTGAGTCTCCTAATTAGCTATAGGATGCCTATAAGGATAAAAAAGTGTTTGTCTATGGTATTAAAGTTGATTAACCTCTCAAAGTTGGGGCAGGAAGTAACATGCCAAATTTTGAGTGTCTCATTAATATGGCCACCTTTAAAAAAACAGTGAGAAGTCCAGATTGACGTTTCTATATTTTTTCTGTGTTGGAACTACTTAAAAATATTATTTATTGAACTAAACTTGTTGTTAAAGAGTTTAAAAGTAGTCTGAGTGAGTGAGAACGCCGGCGTTCTATTGAGCTTTGACTAAGCTTTCGGTAAAAAACAGGGTACCCCAGCAGTCTTATGAGCCAGAGCCAGTTAACTCATATAATTCTGTGTACGTATGACAAATACGTGTTTATATCTTTTTTATAAGTTTGTAAGTAAAAAATATATGGAATTATCTGGCGGTCACTTACTTTATTTACTATTTATAAGAGCTAATTGCAAATGTTATCTTATCAGGTGGGCGATCCTCAAGATGAACACGATCATTTAGTACACCATAACGCCTCCGACGTGCTTCGATTCAATGTGAGTTTCCATCCATATATATTTTTTTTTATTAATTGCACAATACATAAAGTTACATTTATTTTACCATTGCAGAAGTCAACAAAAACCTTGAAGGTTTATATGCTAATGAGAGTTTGCAATCAAAAATATGTATTGTTTAAAACTAAACCTTGCAGCTTCTTTTTTACTATGTCAAATCTTTTATCTTTAGTTGAGTAGCTATTGACAAGAAAAGAAAAAAACAGATATTGTTTCCATTCTTTAAATTAAATAAATTGCTATAGTATAACATATTTATGAAAAATAGTCTAAAGGAGAAATGAAATATTTATTGCCTCTTGAAATGGATTCGAAACATCTTAATAAAAAGCTTGCAAATAAACATGTTTTCAATTTCCAAATAGAGTTCTATTTAGTCTATAATTGCGAAGGTTAAAAGCAACTTTTGCAAAGACTAGTCATTAGATGGGTGTCCAAAACATTTACCCGCACTACCAAGCAAGCTACTTGTTAGCTTTAACAGAAGTCACGATATTTACAATATTATACATCATTACATACATACATACATCATTTACAATATCATACATAATCAACAAAAAATCATATTATTTTATTATTATAATAATAGTAGTGTTATGGTTATACTATTGATTACAACAAGAACAAGTATCTGTTTTAAATAAGCATACTTCATAGACATAGAGAATGGACTGAATGTACCTTATCCACCTGTAAAGTAAATACGGACTGAGCAACACCCGTACAAAATTAACCTCTCTAGAAAGAGATAAAGCGAATGTGCGGCCTGTAGTTGTCTCTTTTAGAATTCCGATTGGCCCACGTCATACGCTCGCATGAGCGGATGAATTTACTAACCTACAAAAAAGAGACAGATATTGGCCGCACAGTCGCTTTGTGTTTTTCTAAGGAGGTCAATTTTGTACGGGCATTGCTCAGTCCATTTATGTCTATGGTAAATGTTAACATTGTTATGACATTATTATTAGTACTAGCGGCCCGTTCCGGCTTCGCACGGTTGAACAATATTCTTTAATTTTTTTCTATTATTAAATATTTTTCCGTTAGTGCCATCTAGCGTCCGGTAGACGAACTACTTGCGGTTAACGCGTTGCTATGGTAACGCATATACAATGGAAAAGAGCGGACGGACAAACACACAAACCACTGTGATCTTAGATTATAGATTAAGCAAATAAATAAATTATTTGATTGTTTCACAGAGTTTGAAAGACGAGTGCGTAGTGGAGAGATCGGGATCTGGTCGTTGTATTCGTATACGCGGTGGTGACAACGGGTGGAAGAAAGTGGAAACACTGCTATCGCGTGTCATACATCCACACTTAGGCTATAACGATGCCCTTCCCAGCAATAACCTGCATGCATACACGGTGAGTTTTATTACTAGGTATTAATTTAATTAATTAAACTAGCGGCCCGTCCCGGCTTCGCACGGGTGGACAAATTTTTTTCTATTATTAAATATTTTTCCGTTAGGGCCATCTAGCGTCCGGTAGACGAACTACTTATGGTTAACGCGTTGCTATGGTAACTTTATTGATACAATGGAAAAAGAGCGGACAGACAAACACACCAACCACTGTGATCGTAGATTATAGATTTAATCCTAACGTTTCGACTCCTTTAGAGGAGCCGTGATCACAGGATAACTATGATGCTGTATTCATAGGATGACAATGTTGTTTTATTCAAATGTGTGTGAAAGACTTGATTTTAATCATTACTTTTTCTATACTTTGCTATGTATTTTGTATACAGGCGTACCTGTATATAGAGAAGAAACAAATCGTGGGTTGTCTGGTGGTGGAGCCTAAGGTGAAGGCGTACAAGCTGATCCCTGGCGATCCCGACTGTTGCAGCGTAGAAGAATACCCTGTCAAGTAAGTTTATCATTTATTATATCAACGCACCTAACGAATTCATATCCATTTATAAAAACAATTCTACCGTAAAAAACAAGCAAAATGGCTCGCACGCAAATAAATGCAAATATTGTAGACACCGACACATATTCTATCTTTACCAACTACTCTACAAGTAGCTTTATTGGTAAGCGCACGCCCGGATAGTGAGGGGTGTGGGTTCGAGTCCCGCTGTTAGGCGGGAGACTTGAGACAAAAATAAATTTATAATTATTAAATAACAGAATACTTATTTGTTATGCAAGGCTGCAAAGTTGAGTTTTGTCTGAGAGTTACCTTTACTAAAACCTCAGCAAGCGAAGGATTAATTCAATTCGATATAAATTTATAACACAGCAACGCGTGTCCGAGTCAGCTGAAGTTTCTATAAATATGGATCTTATATGTATGTCTATCCATTGCCCTAGTATCCATAACACAAACCTTACAGTACTTAAGGTTAGGTTAATTGGTTTCGATTCTTTCTCAAACTTTAGGTCTAACATACTAAATTCATTTTATAACACCTTTGCTCGTAAAGCTGATGTAATTCCACCGGTTTTAAATATGTAAAGCGGGTTATAAAAAACGCGTGTGTTACCAAAGCAAATATTTAAGTTATATCCATAGTCCATACAAATTCCATAACAGTATTATTTGCCATTTCGCGCGCTGTTGCTATTCAAATTTCGAACTAATCCCCGCTCGTTAAAATCGCGGGAAAGTTACAGTGTACATTCACAGATTGAGTTTATTTAATAATAATAATAACATAATTTGAAAATTTGGACGACGGTTTGGTGCAACGGTAGTGATCCTGCCTTTCGCACCGATGATCCTGGGTTCGAATCCCGGAAGGGGCAGATGTTTGTGTGATGAACACGAGCATTAGTACCTGAGTCATGGGTATTTATATATATATATATATATATAGAAATATATATATATATATAGAAATATATATATATATATATGTATATATATATATATATATATATATTTCTATGAATATTACATATCTATGTATCATATATGTATGTCTATCCTTTAGCCTAGTATCCATAACACAAGCCCTACAGTGCTTACTTTGGGCTAGGCTAATTGGTGTGAATGTAAGAAATATTGATTTATTTATGTTATAAAAAAAACTACAACTACGTATCATTTTAATAATTGTTATTTCACTAACTGTTTCAATAATTAAAAATGAAAAATGCATGTTATAACCATCATAAAGCACTAATATCGTAATGTGCTATTATTCAGATGGTAGCAACTTTTACTTGCTAGCATTTTGGATCACAATTTGTAACTTCTTTTTTATTTTGTTATACAGCCTATTTATTTTAGATTGTATTTTTTAATGTTTTTATTTATTTTGTTATCACTTTAATTTTGATTTAAAATTTAGAATTTAATTTGCATTTGTATTTAATTAAAATTTATTTTTATTCTTCCAAAATTGTTTGTTTGTTGACTGTGACTTTTGTTATGTTAATGTTGTACACGCCTGTTATTGGTGTTCACACCAGATTTTATAGTATGATTGGTTTCACTTTGATGCCTCAATGTGTTGGTGTGTCTTAACTAAATAAAATAAAAAAATAAAAATTGGTGTAAATGTAAGTAATATTATTATTATTATTAAAATTATATTGTTTTTACAGATGCGGCATATCCCGCCTATGGACTCACATAAGCCACCGACGGAAGGGAATCGCTGTTCGCATGGTGGAATGCGCCCGCGCATCTTTTCTGTACGGTACCGCGATCACCCGCGACCAAATCGCTTTTAGCGCTCCCACAGCTCAAGGCAAAGCGTTCGCCACTAAATACTGTGCCACTGAAAACTTTTATGTGTATTTAGACTGATATTACGGTATATTAACACAAAGAAATACCAATTTGTCTTCAAATAAGGTCAATTTACGAACTCTTAAAACGAAAAGTTACCGATATTTTTATCGTTTCACCGAAATTTAGGAGCCTCAATTAAAATTAAAATATGGTAAAAATCTCGTACCTAAATAATCACAAGAAACTGGCAAACTGCTAAGACACCTAATGTGAAAGATTTCATAAAAAGGCGAGTAATATATTTGAAATGCCAGTAAAACATTCCAAAAGATTTAAAAGTGCATTTCAGTATAAATATTCTTCTTGTGCCTTATCTTTTTTAAGATTGAACTTTTATAAAAAAAGATAGTGAATGCATTATTGAAGTGGGACCAATTTCCTATTGATATTTTTTGAGTCATTTTACAGTAAGCTATTTTTAAATTATGACATAAGTGTCTATTTGTAATTTATATACTAGATGAAATCACAGATACACCAAAAACATGTTTAACACACAAAAAAATGTATTGGGTGATATTTTTTCTAGTATATTAAAAGTGCCTGCTATTTATAAGTATTAATTAAGGTTTTAGTTAATTTTTATTTTTCGACAAATACTTTTTGAGATTGTTTTTGAAGTCGTTTTAAATTCGATTTAATATTAATGTGTACGAAGATATTAATTTTCCTTTGATGAAAAGGCTCTCTTTAGTTTTTAAAATTTATACGCTTATTTCTCGATATTAAGTACTTAAAAGTTAATTTGATTTAACAGTCATGAAGTTATACAGTTTTAACCTTTGATTACTACCTTAAACTAATTATAATTTTGGTAATTTATTTGTAATAATTTTATAACTCGATGTGTTGTCGATAGTACCTTGTTCTCTTTATGTTTGGTATAAAATAAACTTGAAACAAATAAGTACATTTATCATTAAATTTATGACCGCCCTAACCATAGTCGCTGTATTGAATAAGATATTATTACCGATTATTTCTAGTTGTCCTCTTTGTCTATGATACCACAGATAACAATGTCGTTCAAGACCTATTTTTATTTATCTTAATTACCATGTCCATTTATTAATAAAACAAAATACATTAATGATTTTTTTTATCAGGGGCGAATATTTTTTTTTCACGTTTGTCCTGATCCACTGATGGTAAATAAGAAATATTAAGAAAATTAATTTTAACGAGAGGGCAACTAGGAATATCAGAAATATGACTAGAAGTGGCACAAGAAAATGTCCAATCATGCGACTTTTGCATTAGTGTGCGTGTTACATAAGTACACGATACGTGACCGTAGACAAATATTTCAGCAATCAAGTATCTTCACCGTACGCATCATGATTAATTTTAAAGCGGCTGAACTGTGAATGTGAACACTCATTTAATGTGAATTAATTGTCTTTTCTTGCTTTGTGCTTGTCATCCAATTCCTACATCTTTGTTTTGGAATTTAAAAAAGCCTAGAAAGTCTTTTTTAAATTCCAAAAGGATATGTAGGTAAGTGTTATTTACTTTTGTAAATTTACTCAATTTAAGATTTTATTTGTATTCTATTACTAGTAAAAAAATGGTTTCTTTACGTTGGCTGCTTTTTTTGAATTTATATAAAAGTGGTGAAAGGTACAATCATCGTCAAATTCCAGCGCATCGTCATCTCCGTATTACTTAATTGTGTTTACAACCGAAGTGACCAAAAATATCGAAACAAAAATTTTAAAATGTTGACCACGTCAAATATTTTGTGTTTTGACATACTTAGAGGGTAGATTGAAGATTTCGCGGCCTTGTTTTTTTAAATGAAATAAAATATAAACAAAAATGTTTTTATTTTTCGACGAAATCTTTGTCTAGCTTTATGCGTTTCTTCCACCAGCATTCCAAAGCTTACGCCATCATATTGACTTGTCTTCACTTTGGCATTTATTCACCCTTTTCTCCATTGCTTACATTGCTGTTTTGATTCTGAAGTAAGTGATGAGCCTAGGTTTCGCCCATTGTCACAAATCTGTGAAAAAATTCGCTAAAACTTAAAATACTGCCAAAACAATTTTACACTGTGACAACCAAAAACCGTGTGCTAATTAGTAGAAAATAAAATTGATTTTTTGTGTGAGGCCACGCCACGAACTCTTTAATCCACCCTTGTATACTGAAATTTGAATACTCATAAATATTTTTGATCATAGACTCTACTAAAACTATATTAATATCTTGATCGTCAAGCTGACTACACTTGTTTTTAGAATTGATGGACTCCGTCTTTCTAGGCAAAGTTATGTAAATATATTTTTATTTTTTTGACTGATATACATAAAAACGTGATGACGCTTCATATTTGATGTTTATTTCCACCTGTATAGGTGCCGGATCGCATTCTTTGTCTGTAATATAACTAAAATAGATAGTTATTATATGGCTAAGCTTGCATCTTCATGCACATTTTCTTGCCAAAATACTTTGTGACTTATACTAAGCAAGAAACTTGTTTTATTTCTCAATTAATAGTTAAAATAATTCATTATTTTTTTTTGTAAATTCCTGCCTCTTTTATCAAAAAGTTAACTTCTCTATATTAACTAGGAATACCTTTCTTTTTAATTTACCCATTTTGTTTGGATTTTGGAAAGTCAATGACTGCCTTAGTCTAATTTCCTGACATCTTTTTTCGAGTTATACTAGAAGTTAATAAATTCACTAATTATAAAACAGTAATAGTTTGGGTTCGCCTTCAATATACTAACTTATATATTGTAAACATTGTCTGCATTCTAAATAAATGTGTGTCATTTTTCTAGTTGAGAAATACTTTAGAAGTAAAAACCATGTAATATACGTTTCGAAGATTAATTATTTACATGACTATGTTTCTTGAACTTTTAAACTTGACGATGTAAATATATTATAACACCGATGAAAATACTGGTCAATTATGCGTTGCTTTTAGCTGTTTGTAAAAGTCAGAGACAGAGATGGCCCTCTTGTGCAAGTATGCCGAGTAGTTATAAGCAAGCCTCTCTCTGGCCGCGCATCCATAGTTCATTTTATGTTCAAAAGACAACCAATCTTTTTTGCCTTTTTTACCGTGTAGTTTTATAAATTCTACAAACGGAATTACAAATTATTTTTACGTGTTGTACTATTTATTTCATGCCGTAAACGGTATCTTTGAAAATGTACACTAAATAGGACTACCAAGTGTTTACTTTTTAAATATTTTTTTGTTGTAATGGACTTTACAGCGTTTAATTCCAACTACTAGTGTAACCCACCCGCCATCTTAAGACAAAACACCGCACCCATTGTTACGAGAAACAGTAGATGTTAATTCGCGTAATCGTTTTTTATTGTTTAGTGGCAAACCCAAAGATACGTACCTTTTATTGCCATAGTCCTGTAAATATAATTTATTTTTATATATCGGTTTAAGGTTCGTAACAAGAACTCCTCTTCGCTAGTTATTTTGAATTTCTAGGATGTTTTAGAAAAGTTTAGTTTAAATTCTTGTAATTGTTTTAAAATACAATTTGTGTGCGCCAATTTAATTTTAATAAAAGTGATTTTTTTAACATGTTTCGCCTTTTAATTGATATTAAATAAAATTGCACAATTTTTAAAACAACATTTATTTTTACATACATTAAGTCGGATTCAAATTGCCTGAAACATACTGATTTTTGTACACATCAGTTAGGTATAGATTATTAATTTCATGGACAGTAAATTATACATTTCCTTGCACAAATCTGTGGAGACAAAAATTATAAGCGTCTGTTACTTTATAATCACCTCGCAGTACACACTACTATACACATAAATATTAAAAATTTCATTTTTTTATCTTTAGGAATTTCATTAATTAGGTATATATTTTAAAATTAAATATGTTAAAAATATAGATTTTCAGTTACATATTTTAAGGTAGGTATTAAGAGTAAATACATCATGACATGATTCGCAGTCCGTCGGCAGAGAAATTACAGTGTAGTGCTGAATTCGATACCAATCCTAAACAAAGTGTGTTTGAGCTATTCTAGAAAATATACCTATTAAAGAAAACTACCGAAAAATTGAGAGAAAAATATGTTTTTTTGTGCTACAATGGAAATAAATCTATGAGCACTAGTTTAAATGCCATCATTTTAATATCTACACCGAGACAGATCTAAGAGGGTATTATGCGGACAGCGCGACTCCCTAAGGTAAAATATTACCAAAAAATATTTGCAGGCCATGACTGCACTTTGTTAAACGAAAGGGAACCATCCTCACATACGTGTTGTGCGCAAGTACATTCACTTACCTACTATGAATATATATTCATTAAAAAGGAGGAATCGTTCAATACTATTTGGTTATTGGCAACGGACGTTATAACTATTAAGTCGAGGATCTGTCCACGCAAAACAAATATTCATAAATTGAATTCCTGCGCCGGTTGGGGCGCGTAACCACTGACACCGCAGCGATCACATTAGAGTAGATATATTTTTAAAACCTTTACATTTTAGTACATTCCATTTACTTGACATCGACACTGGCAGTATTTCATCTAAATATCGAAAACATAGAAAATATGCTATTAATCTACTTTATACATATTACATGACTCACTTGTTATTGCGTTTTCTTAACTCGTACGAGGGACAGGGTCGGATGTGTATTGTACAAAGCGTAATGAAAGCTACATTGTTGACGAGTTTGGATAGAAAACGTCTAAACACAGTTTGGCATTTGAAAGTTGTGATGTGCATTTTGTTAGTTTTAATCTTGCATTAGTGGCGCACTCGCTGTTCCTTATTAGAGAAGCACGTGGTCATTTGGTTAATTAATTAAACGAAATTATACTTGAAAGATTACAATTCGATCTACACCAGGGTCAGGTATCAATCAAAGCTAAACTTAAGTTGAAAGTTATAATTACAAGATATCAATGTATTTTTGATATCATTTGCGACAAGAAAATTAAACTTTTATTGCTTACGTTTTAAGTTAGAGTTCGCAAACAAAGTCTGCCACTTGTCAAAGGGGGCCGATATTCTAAAATTGCGTTAAACGAATGAATGAATAGTAATAGTTAAAAAAACTTAAGTTCTGTTAATAGATTTGTAATCTTAAATACAAAATTAAGCTAAAAGTGTTGTCACATAAGATGATACATTTTTGGAAATCAAAGTCTCTTTAAACCAATTTTTACACAGGTGTAGAAGCGAGCGCTGTTCCGGTTTCCAACGTCATAAATAAATATTACAAACTGTTTCTTAATATCCGGATAGAACGAAATGTACAAACTATTTAAAATGGCAACACCACTACTGATCAAATGCACATTCCAATCACTTTCCTGTTGATTTTGATCATTGCTGTTACAAGTATTCTGAATCATAAAAAACTCGCGTCACTTCAACAGACAGTATGTTCCGAATAGACCGTACAATTTTTGAACTACCAACAACTTAGTTACAGTGTTACCATAAGAATCAGGGTGAATATTTTTGTGCTAATGACATTGTTGACTTAAAGATACTCGTAAATATCGGGTTATTGTAGATCCAATGTGCTTTCATTGTGGTAATAATCAAAAACTCACGGCCACTTCTTAATATTTGTATCCGACTGAAAAGTAGTACTGCAGGGAGAAATAAATCGTCACAACTTTAGCAGTCTACAATTAATATTATTTATATTTTTTTTGTTACTTTTGCATTCCATATCAATTGCGATACGCTAGAACTTACTTAAAATAGCTACCAAATAGTTTTACTTTTTAAGTTACATATACAATAAGTTTAAGATGCCATGTAACCTTTACACAATGACTGCTAATGGGCTGACGCGTGCTGTTCGGAGGTCGCCATATTGCACTAAACGTCAAAAAGTCCGGCCGTAAGTGCTGCCATAAATAAAAAATAGAATTGCCGACTAAAAAACTTCACCTATGTACAATTGATTATAATGTAGTAATTAAAATTACGGTCGTGATGTTAAAGTAGGAATAACAACGTAATAAAATGTATAAAAACAGTTATTTGAACAGAAGTTTACTCATGATGAGTAGCTGTATCAAGCGTGAACTTAACCAAGACAGTCTAGTTAGTTTTTTGAAGTGCAATAGCGCTGTACACGTTGTCTATCACCACCTCGTTCATAACATCGACCATCTATTAAGATACGGGAAATTACTGACCTGCTATCAGTCTCGTAAGTGATTGTACAATAACCTATCTGATCTTATCACAATTGGTTACGGAATTGACAAGCTAAGGGGTAAGTCGGGCGACCTCCAAACGTAGCAACTTTATGAATAAACATATCTTTTATATTTAATTGTATGTTACGTTCCTTGTCTACTTACATTCGAAATGAAACTTAACTAACAGAAAAAAAAGAAAAATACACTTTCAATAGTTATATTTCAAAAAATAACGATAATTGTTAAGATTAGAAAGCAAAAAAATAGCGATTTGTTATATTACAAGATAGGAAGGAATTCTCAGTTTTGCTCAGTGTTACACTAAACACGATATACGTTTTTGATTATGGTAACATTAGGTTATGGTGTTTCCGCTGGCAACACTTCATTATGGCACATTACATAAAAAACCCAGCTTAAAACATTCTTATATTACGGACCATTATGGATAAAGCTAAATAATTAATAACAATTCATAGATTTTTCTGTTAAAAAAAAACTATGTTAATTAATATATTTTCTATAATAATAAGTCTATAAATTGAACAGGCGCTAATACAATTCTTTAGCAAAAAATTACTTGTCACATAATTTATGAAATACCCATACAATGCCAGCGCCTGGTCAATATATAGCACACAAAGGGAATTTATCAAAATTTTTGTAAATAGACATTTCAGATTCATTTTTAACTAATAAAAGAAAAATATAGGATATTTTTTTTATATATTACGAATACACTAATTGCGTAAGGGTAAGTACATAACCAATTTTATAAATAATAATTATATTATTCCATTAAAAAATATGTTAAGGTGTTTCTGTTAGTAACACTTTGTACTTATGGCTAATGTGTCCATCTTAAATCAAAAAGAAAACTTCACCGTAACCATTTTATACGCATATACCTTTGAAACACACAAATCAAATACTGCTTAGCGTTATTCGTCTCCCGTATCAAATACGGCCGTTATTATCTTGACTCTTTGGACCTTATATTTATACTAAAAGCTCTGTATATTAAAAAAAAATTCAATAAACCTAAGTTTAATCTATTCCGCAAAGCTTCTCGCCTTCACATATTTTTTTATTTTTAGTCAAAAAAATTGTGCTAAAATTATTTCATAGCAGCTACAACTAAGTCAATGCGTAAAACGAAACTACATAAATTATAGGTTCATTGGAAGACATACAATTCATAAAACTAAAATAAACTTAAACAAAAAATATAGTGACAAGATTACATTCATCCAAAAAATATATACATTAAAAATGTGTGTACATAAACGAGAAATAGAAAAAACAAATAGCAATAATAAACAGACAACAACAAAATTGGCATTAGATCTCAGATTGATCTACGAAAAGAAAGCTGCAACATTGTAAAATCCACGACAATAAGGTAGCAATGAAAAGTGATTTCGCTTTATACAATATTTGTGTTAAATAAATATTTAAAAAAAATTTGGCCTAATTTGAGCATAAAGTGCGCGTGTCGTGTGTTGCCATAACAAAAATGTACACGGTAAATGTCATCTCTTTTTTTACTTGAAGTAAACGCTACTTCTTGCTTCGGTATACCGTGGTATGATGACCTTAAGTTTTGTCTTTGACATTGTAAAAACACAAAATATATACTAAGTAGTCATGCAGCATATTTAAAATCAACAGATAATTTATCTGTGTACATTTTTTCGACTGCTGAAGTTACCGTCAATTAGACCAGTCTATAGAAAAAGATAACTAATTTCGTAAATAAGGTTTAGAACTAACTTCACGTCTGAAAAGCTTCAAATGTATAGCTGCAATTCATTCGCCGTTTCGACTCAAAACTGCTAAGCTTATGCCTACCCTCCAAATCTATTCACAAGGCCTCACTTCCTATTAAAAATATAAACCACTTGTACATTATTTGCAACGGAAAGTTGCAAACTGGCAATCTATAGACATTCAACCACAAACCATAGTCAACCATAAACAAATTTAACCTTTGTTGCAAATATTAAAGTCTTGACCAGTAAGAGCCATAAAACGCACATTCATAATAATTAAGTTATTAACGTTATATTTAAATAAAGGCGCGGCGACTATTTTTTTTTTGTTTAATAAATAACTTACCGACTCACGTTGGCACTAACCGATACAAGTCAATCGCACCGTCACAACCTATCGATACTATTCGATATGGACACCCGCATCAACGGCACATCACTACGGAATGAGTTTCGTTTAAAAACGTAGGTGTTGTATGTCGATTACAAAATTTAACCTAGCACCTGTATAAATAATTCCTTTGGCTATAAATGTAAATAGGGGCTATAAATTAATGTATAATAATAAAGGAAAACAAAAAAATCAACAAGAATTTTCATAAAAGGCACCATTTTTTTTTAAACGGACGTGGAACAGCGCCTGTTAGCTACCGAAAACGAACGTAGTGAGGTACTTTTTTAAGACGAGTGGTTGCCAGTATCGGTAAAGGCGAGCGTTCGGAAACACCATTAGAACGACGTAAGGGCAGCAGAAAGGTGCCGTTCGGATACATAAACACTCCGATCTTAATACCAAGTGGATATTTGATTATTGCGTTGTCGTTTTTCATAAGACTATTGTTATAGTTTCGGATTCATCGTAAATTCCTGCTAATAAGAAAAAAAAATATTTCGAGTTAAGAAAAGTTTTAAGGAGAAAATTATGTACAAACCGCGTTAGATCCGAGCATCGTGCGACGGAAGATACGTCGTGTATCATCGGACGGATCATAAGGGTGCATTTGAAGCATCAATTATTATTCCGGTGTTATATCAGTTGAGATTTAGAGAAAGGATTGAATCGGTTACTGACCGTAAAGCTGATCATAGATCATTAAAAAAACTGCGCGCACGAGGGAATATTTTTTTAATTCTTAGTAACAAAAATAATTTGTTATTAGGGTCAATTAAGACTGAGAGCAAATATGTTCACACATACTATATACAATAAAAGCACTCTCGAGAATACTGGACAGGTTGGACGATGAAATTATAATATAAAAATCGAAGCCAAAATTAAAAGTTGATATTTAAAAAGTGCCTGTACATTCATTCTCATGATTTAGTTGACCAGCGAATTCCTATCTATCCCATTTAGTCCATTATGGAATAAATAGGATGAATTAAGTCTCAGTAGTTCCATGGGTCAATTGAGTTTTAATATTTTTAACTTCAACCCAAATTCGTGCGCGCGATTTATATACATTTATTTCAAAATCAATACTAAAAAGTTATAAAATGTGGTTTAGAAACTCATTAATAAAAGTAATGGAGAAAAAAAAGATTTTGTATCAGGAATTTGAGAAGAATCGTCCACTTAATACGGGAACGACGCCTTTCTTCTGGCAGGAGATCACAGCGACGCCTCAGAAGGTGAGAACGATTATGTACTATGAATGAATAGGCAGGGTTGAATAATATTGATGCTTATTATCAAACAAAGATAAACACATGTATTATTTTGTTAGTAATTATGATATTATCATTTTAAAGTGTTAAAAATACACAAATGGACCGTATTTTACCATTATTTAGGGCGGATATTGATAAAATGCAAAAAGAAATTGCAATTTATTAAATTGTTTCGGAACATACAACTGTTTTTCGCTCTAAATTGTTTACGATTCGTTGATGAAAATAAACGATGGATGTAATAGTATGGATATGTCCATTGTAAATAAATAGGGAATAAAACCATCGAAAATATCCTTAAAATATATGGAACGAAGACGAAAACATAATATTTTATAATCTATATAGTAACTAATTTCTTTATTTCTTTAATAATTATTTAGAAAAATGATTTGATTGGTATATAACATTGACTCATTTGGTTAAGCATCGATACTACACAACGGCTGACCCCTGTTACAAAAGTGCGCGTATCGTGTACATTCGCGGTACACGTGACTGGTGACATGTCACGTCCCACGTGTCACCGTGTGGCATGTGCCAAGGGCCATGGTGGCGTCGTGGCACGTGTCACGTGTGGCGCGGGTATTGCTGTGCCGAGGTTGTACGCCAGTCCACCGGCGCGGGTAGTTTTGCGCTCCTCTTGACTTATATCTATAATTAAAAACATTGTTTTAAATATTGTGTTTGTACATTTAAATCAAATGTTTAATATTTGTAAAAATATTACTTTCGATGTTGGAGGTAGCTAACATTCAACATGAGTGGAACGATATTAACTCATACTAAAAGTTAAAATACGATTTTAAATTTCGACATGTCTGCCAGCGTCTCGGTAACTCAGCGGCCAGAGCACTCGCCCGGATAGCGAAAGGTAGTGGGTTCGAATCCCACCTGAGGACTCGGAAGCGTAGTTGTTTTTACAGACGTATTTTATATCTTATTGTTTGAAAAAAATAGTTATTTCCATTTTACGTACAGTAAATGTAACTCTAAAATGCTTTTAACGTATACAGAAAATGCATTTATTTTTAAAAGTAAAAGCTAGTAAAAAATATACTAGCTTTTACGCTCGGCTTCGCTGGCGTTAATGTTTACTACCTATTAAAAGTTATATTTCTATCCCTCGGGAACAGTACTTTTTTACTGGATGAATAAAAATACTGTTCCCTTATTATAATATGATGCTTAACATTTTTGTTAAGCACTGCTTGAGCGACATTGAGTGACTGACCATGCTCGTTAGAGCAGTCTGGCTTCTTATGCATGAGCTGTAAAAGTGTCATATTTTCTGTTTTAAGTACTAAGTCAGTGACTCATCGTGCGTGTTAGAGCAGCTCGTATTAGCGCAGGTGTATGCATCGTATGGTGCTTAATTTTCTGTATTAAGTATTGGATGAGTGAGAGAGTGACCGACCGTGCTTGTTAGAACAGCTCAATCCAGTATTAGCGCAGAAGCATGCGCTGTATTAAACTTTATTTTCTGAGTTAAGTAGTGTGAGTGAGAGAGTGAGTGACTCACTGTGCGTGTTAGAGCAACTCGAATTGGTGTAGATGTATGCATTGTATGGTGCTTACCATTCAGTGTTAAGTATTGGATGAGTGAGAGAGATAACGACAGCCCAGCCTCGGTATTGACGTAAATGAATACGCTGTAAGCCACTTTATTTTTTGTTTAAAGTAGTGAGTGAGTGACTCACCGTGCGCGTTAGAGCAGCTCGTATTGGCGCAGGTGCATACGTTGTATGATGTCACGGCAATCGTTGAACACGCGTTTGATGTTCTCGGTGTCAACGGCGCACGTGAAGTGTGGGTAGCAGTAGTGTTTGCCATCGCCGCTCGCTGTGCTTATGCGCTGTAAATAATACAATTTATTAAAGTTCTGAAAAAAACTAATCATTATCGACTATACGGTATAAAAATAAACAATATTAATTTAATATTTTTACCCCGATATAGTAACTAGCGTAAAAAGAACAGTCTTAATGCTTCCAAAATATATTTAAAGTAGTGAAACAAAAAATCATTCGGAACCTTGATATAAATGTTGAGGATTATTAATCGTTAGGTGGCCTTAGTTTAACATACTTTAAAATTAATAAAGACTAAATATTACTTGGCTATTAAAATAATCGATTTGACTATGAACTATCGAAGCCTCTGGCGCCTTATCAGTCCCAATTCGAAAGTCGCTTGCACACTGCACGATGCCTATCGCTTCAGACCACGCCCCGCTCCATTCTTTCAACAATGGCGCGCGTGCGCAAACAAGCAAGTGAGAGCAGATTGACAAATTGACAGTACTGACATCAAGGGCCATTTTAAAACGAGTTGTTTATGATTGGCCGTAGTATAAATCGTAGTAAAATACGAAGCCAGTTAGGGATAGCTATGGGTCGTGTGGGCGTCTCCGTTGCGATCATTTTAAACGAATATTTCTACAAAGTGGTAAGGCACGAGGGACCTCGATAGTACATGTTGAAAATTTGTGTTATTACATCCGCTCTGTTATTATGTGTATATATTTTTAAACGAATATTATTTAAACAAAAACTAATTGCCTTAAGTTTGAAATACCTTGTGCGTTAGACGGCATAATTTAGGGGTTCCTCAAGTATCTTTTCTAGGGCCTTTGTGATTTTATAACTACCACAAAATATCTAATAGTGCTACATACTAGAAGGCTACTGCCCACCAACTACCAGTTCATCCTGACTGACTTAAATGAAAATGAAAATAACTTTATTCAAATGCACTTAAAAATAAGTAGTTTTGAATCGTCCAACATTTTTTCCTATCACCCATTTAGGACGTCTTTTAACTGACAAGATAATGTCAGATTAAGTCAGAATCAGCAGCTATTTCAAAAGAAATGTGTTTGACACTATACAGAAACCGTATGGCGGCTAAGTCATAGAAAGAAGTACTGATAATGGTTTTTATCAATTTAATCATTGACTTGTCGATTAAAGCTAATAACTATAAATTGCTATCAAGAATTAATATTTTAATTAAAGAACTCAATGGCATCATCAGCCAGCCCACTCAGTATTAAAATAAGAAACTATGTTGAGGGACGGGAGGACAAGACAAAGGGGAGAATATTCCAGTTTTTTTGTTAGTCATGCCTCAACTTTTGTGCGTACGCGCTGAGTGCATACGCGTATAAGCATCTGTGCGTTTAATAATTGGCTGATTGACAGTTTTCGAAAAAATATTGTGATGATTGCGTAGGTTTATTTTATATCTATTACAGTTATTTTTTATACTCAAAAAACGCCTTGTTTATTAGGCAAATAATATATTGTTTAGCCAACAATTTAAAATTCGCGCCAAAACAGCCGGTCACGTGACATTTGTGGGTATGACTGAATAATTAAATTTGCGCTATTAGCTTGTGTATAGCCCGACTTTGTTTTCACGAGCACAAAGCAACATGTATCTGGGTTAATCTGTTTATATTCTCAGCACACTGTTTACGACAAATAAAACACACGACGCTGTTTTGTATGATGTGACGTCATCCGCTGCTTGGCTTGCTGCTTGCGTTTCAGTTTTTGTAATCCACAGATAAAAAAACATCAGATGTATTTTTCAAAACATAAAATACTTATTATTTTTGCTAAAAACATGTATAATTTTGACGACCGTTTGGTGCAACGGTAGCGATCCTGCCTATCGCACCGACGGTCCTGGGTTCAAATCCCGGAAGGGGCAGATGTTTGTATGATGAATACGAGCATTTGTACCTGAGTCATGGATGTTTGTATATATTTCTATGAATATTACTTATTTATGTATGATATACATATGTATGTCTATCCGTTACCCTAGTATCCATAACACAAGCATTAAAAGTGCTTACTTTGGGCAAGGTTAATTGGTGTGAATGTAGGAAATTAGTATAAAAAATACTAATTACAAATGTCAAGTAGCCAATTGACGTCTTTATCCAAAAGATAACAAGCGATTTACTTTTACATAGGATAAAATATTACTAAATATAAAAGCTATCTTCGTTTCCATGATATATACTCACGAGGAACTCATCACGTATGAAGTACTTGGCGCGTGCGACTTCAGGATGGTCGCGCGCGTCAGGCACCGCATCAGGAGGAGTTTGGTAACGCGCAAATTCAGCGAAGTACTCTTCCAACCGTGACTTGCCGGCCAACACCTTCTCCGCTAGTAAATCTTGCTTGTTCAGGAACAAAATCACTGATATCGTACGCAGCCATCTGAAACAATACAATCGTGTGGAAGGTCAATATGAGGTATGTGTATATATCAATCAATCATTTATTTTCAATAACATTTAGATATTCGTTAAATATTTGTGTGCCTTATCATTATTACCATTAATTAACCGGTGTACAAATATTTGGCAAGATAAAAAATATCAATATAGATTTTAATAGTACCAAATTGTTACATTATTATTCCATCATTCAATCATTATTGAAAATAAACATACAAATACAAAAATAAATAAATTGATTGTAATATGAAATGTTAGATAAATGTATAATCTTAGTACAATTTATTATTCACATATCTTTCATATTACATTTATCTTTATAGCATTTGTTATTAATGATAACGTAATTTATTTCATCAATTTTAATATCATATAATGCACATTTAATTGAATACACATTTGATCGAATTTGATTTCTGGCTTTGTTTTGGTCGCATTTCTAACCTGACCGAATGATTCCTTACTTTACCTTGCCCCTTGTATTTGTGTCATTGCAAAGTGTAAGAAATCATACGCAGGATCCATATGTAACATAATCAATAAATTAATATGTGTGCGCAAAGACTCACAAGAAAGCTATTATTTTAAAGCAGAATCTATCAAAATTTTTATTTGGTGTAAATTTACAGTATTTTTTTGTACAGCCAATCATCGACCTTAACAAAAATATATTTTTTTCATTTTCAGCATAAAAGTTCAACATATAATAGCACAATATCAATTGAGAAAATGTTGGTTTTTGGTAAGTCCTCATAGTCCACCATTTGGATCTACGTTATGCCATTGTAATCATGTAAATAATGTAAATTGTAAAAGATCATTTAGTTTCTAGAGTCTATAGCATCATTTTAAGTTATTGATATTCTATCATCTTCAGACATAATAACTTGAAATTTGAAAAATGTCATCCAGAGTAAACAATTTTTTTAATTGAAAGATATTTTTTCCCCGATGGAGAGAGAGACACATTTAACACAAAGCTGGGCTCCAAGGGGTTAAGGACTTCTTTTTGAGCGGTTTTGATTTACATCTATCAATTGTTATATCTTTGTTTTAAACTGTATAGAAATGTGTGGTAAAAGTGATTGAGCTTTACCTATTGTTCCATATGCTCTTGAAAAGGTCGAGGGACTCCCTAAGGCGGTTCTGCGTGGGGTCCTCGCGCAGCACCATGTTGTAGGAGGAGCAGGCCGTCACGAAGATTATCGCGGTCACGTCGTTGAAGCACTGGATCCACTTGCGCCGCTCGTCGCGTTGCCCGCCCACGTCGAACATGCTGGGGTACGCAGAGAACGTGGACAACATAGTAGAGTAGCTACAGCATTTGTTTTATGAAAATCAGAAACAATCTCTCTCTTTACCGAGTGAAGTATATGCTACAAACAAAATTATTTACTTAATAATTAATATTTTTAAATGAGTTCTATGTATGAATTTAATTTCGTAAAATTTGTAATATTTAAATTTATATTAAAGAGGACTACCAAGATTGTTTTGCTTTTAAACATTTTTTAGGTTCAAAGCATTTATCTCTCATAAAAACAAAGTTTACATAAAATGAGAAAACATAATTTACATATTAAAATATTGACTTTTGGCTATTTCTAAAGCATCGAATTCTCAAAAATCATATTTAATAAAAATAAAGTTAACACAAAATTATTTGTACATTTAAGTTCAAAAATCCATATGTTGTACACTACTGAAGAGTAATCAAAGAGTAAAATTTAGAAAAAGGAAATGAATTACATACTTATAAATAGTTAAAAATATAATACCTATATGCATATAATCAACAAAAACATATTTTTTTCTATATCTCCGCACATAACGTTATATGCGTTAAATATGTGCGTGTTATGTGATATTGTTTAAATATCTTTATTTTTAGTTAAGATTTAAAAAGCTCAAAGAAAGTACCGTCTGCTTTTAGCGTTTAGCTTTAAGTTTCAAAAGTTTCTTTTAGAAGTTATTTTCGAAAATGAACCCAAAACTCACTGGAAGTTGACTTTGTCGACGACGAACTGCGTCTCGAATATACCCGAGGTGAGCACTCGGCAGCGCAGGATATCTTGCTCCGTGGGCGTATAATCCGGCTGCTTTATTATGTGCACCTGGTCCAGGAAACTGAAAGGCAGACAAATTTGATGTCAGACAACAGTATTATAATTATAACTCTGAAGCGAGGCTCTGAGATGCACGGCGAAGCACTTGCCGTATCACTTGACATCTCGGAGGCTTTTGACAGGGTCTGGCACGCAAATCTGATGCACAGGCTTCCTACGTATGGTATCCCCGTTGACTTTTGTAGTTGTATAGGCGATTTCCTGCCTGAATGGTCAATCAGAGTAGTTTTCGATGGCTGCTCCTCTGAATTATTGGATTATTTTATATTTTTTTGCTATTTTTCAATGCTATCTAAGAAGATAAATTAATTGCTTGCAAAAATATTTAAAATATTTTGTATATATCGTATCGTAAATATGTTTCTTTCAAATACGATAGGATGTTCCTCTCATTGGTGAGACAACGCTGGTCTACAGCGAAAAATTAGAATAGTAATAGAAAATTTCGACGAGTGTTCACAAGGCTCGGTAGCTCAATTGAGAGAGCATTTGACCGGACTTCCAAAGGTTGCGGGTTCCGCTTGAGAATTCACTTGTGAACCGAGTAAGTATTTTCTAATATTTTTATTAAAATAATTTGAAATTTTTTTTAGTCTTAGTAAATTTATCAATGTCAAATTGTAATTTTATTTATTAGTTTTAGTTTTAGTAAATTTATCAGGCGCCATTGTCTGTTTGTCTTTGCTTTTCCAGTTGCACATCAACGACATGTTGATACCAAGAATTGTTGGGTATGCAGAAGACAGTACTGTCGTAGAGATACCTGTTTAGCGCAAAAGCCAGAGGTGACCACGTCATGTTGATGAGGAATAAACATAGATTCTTAAATACGGCTTACTGTTATGGGGAATGCATAAACAATGTATGCGTGCAATATTTGATTAATCACGACTTGATGTGAGCGATGGTTACGAAGATAAAATCTGGTAACCCTCCTGTCAATTATAAACTAGAATGTTGCATGTTTGTGAAGAACTACTAATACCTTGTTCACTTATAAATAATAATAATATTTGTTATAATCACAACAATCAGCGTAGCCCAAAGTAAGCACTGTGTTGGCTTGTGTTGTGAATACTAGAGTAACGGATAGACAGACATATATAAATATGTAATATTTGTAGAAATATATATAAATACCCATGCAGCATCACTACCGTTGCACCAAACGATCGTCAAAAATAATAGCAAAATAGACTACTTGTTTAAAAACTAACCATTTATATGTCACTATATTTTCAGTAAATAAATAAATTCAATTTAGTTTCTGAAAGGTCTTTATGTGTAAGAAACTTGTCTATATATGCAAGCTTGAAAACGATCATGCGCATAATAAGATAATAGTAGTTTATGATACTGTTGCATAATAAGGGTTCTTATAACATGAGTGTGTTTTAAAAAAACGAGCCGTAGGCGAGTTTTTTTATAGTATCACACGAGTGTTATAAGACCAAGTTATGTACAGTGTCATACACTACTTTATCTACTCTCATACTATAATACGTAAATTCATTTTCCATTCCATGAATTCGTGGTAACATTTATTATAGTTGCTCCTAGATTTCGCCGGCAACGGGTTCATGGTCATGTTTGACGCAGCTTCCAGAATGTCTGGTGGTGTACAATCACCACTATCCCCGCTTTCAGACATGTTTTTACACAAAAACTTATGTATTTTACAAACAAAACCAAACTTTGTTTAAATATTGAAAAGATTTTTTAAATGTCAAATGTTGGCGCCAAGGTGCAAACATCGATTGCGCATGCGTGTTGCGTCGTCGCGGACTCGTTCATTGAAACCTTTTTAAAGTAGAGGTTCAACCTCCTTGGTCCAGCTGGAGGTTGTATAGGTGTATCGTTATGATTAAAAAGTTATATTATGTTACAGGTGTCCATACAAGACCTGTATCGTAATTAAACTTTTTTTTTTATTAATTTTGACCTGTACGTAATGTTTGTCATAAGCATTTTGTTTTCAGTTTTAGAATCTTTGTATTATAGTATCAGAGTAGATAAAATTAATTTTGAACGAGTCCTCGACGACCGACGCAACACGCATGCGCAATTGATGTTTGCACCTTGGCGCCAACATTTGACATTTAAATAAATTTGTTGTTATATTCAGCGTTTTATTTGCAATATTGTTTTACGTATTATAGTATGAGAGTAGATAAAGTAGTGTATGACACTGTACATAACTTGGTCTTATAACACTCGTGTGATACTATAAAAAAACTCGCCTACGGCTTGTTTTTTTAAAACACACTCATGTTATAAGAACCCTTATTATGCAACAGTATCATAAACTACTATTAAATCCAAACTATAAAAAAATTCTTGTATAAGGAAGTCAATCAGTCAAATACTTAAACAATAGAAAAAATAAATTATTTTCTTTCATTATAAGATTTTACAATGAGTTCGTTAAAAGTTATACTGTCAAGAGATCTGGTAAGTGCTGTTTCTGATATATCCCGATATTGTCAAAGCCAATAATGCTGGTAAGGATTATTTTACTTTCTTTTATTATGTGTTATGAAGTTTCTAAGAAAACTTCTCTTGAGCTAGTAAAAATGCATAAAAAATACTTAAGATGCAATAGAAAATTTCAATTAAGCAGTAATGTTATAAAAGATAATATACAGACCATTAACTGCATTTTTGTCTTATAGGCAATCAATGATAAATTCTTTATTAACCTTTTATCAGTAGGTAACAAGAATTCCTACTAAACAAATCTCTTTACGACGGCTTTTAAGAGCCCGCACACTGGGACTTTTAAACGCGCTATCGACGCGCGATTTAGGCGGTTAACACACTGCACCACGCCCCGTCGCATAGCGCGGGGCCGCAGATTTTACCATTGTATGCAAGAATCTCAATTTATATAGAAAACACGCCTATGACAAAACACTGCCGACGCGGCAAAGCGCGGGTAGGCGTCCCGCGCGCAGATTCTGCGCGGGAGCGCGGAGCCTGCCCGTCTTGTATTGCTATTCCGCGCGGAGAAGCAGATTACACCGCTACGATAGGCAGATCTGTGCCTCTGTCCCCGCGCGCGTTTTCTGCCGCTACGCGCACCGCGGCGTGACGCATCTCTAGTGGGTGAACCGCCTTAGCGCGTTTCTTTTTAATCCAGACTAATGTTTTGTATGTATAATGCGTTTGTATCGATACAGATACCGATTCAAACTTGAATTTGAACTTATCCACTTTTATGAGAACTATGAACATTTATATGAATTCATTGTCAAGCTGCTTTTAACTCGCTTGAGTATCGCGTTTGTATCGATTCAAATGCGCGTTAAATAAACGTGTGCGTTGTGCAAACTCTCTTAGTGGAACTGTAAAATTTGAATCTTTGTAGGGGAAGGGTTCATAGAACATCCATACTTCTTAGTTTGGAATTTAAATTAGTAAGGGGTTCATATAATACTATTATTACTTTGATTTAATTAAAAGTGAGTGATTGCTATTATTACAAGAGTACAATACTGACTATTTAGCGCAGTCGATGAGTTGGTACTCATTGCTGCGTTCATAGGTTCGTTGTACGCCCTGGTCCTTCCACAACGCCTCCGTATGTTCGTAGAACTCCGCTGGATAATCGAAGTCGGGCTGCGAAGCTACGTCCTGAATAAACAAAACATTCCGATTACAATATCATAATTAATTCGGCTAAATTCCGGCTGGAAGACGTCTATTTTTCCACCGCTTAACAAAAAAGGGGGGTTATAATGGCAGGCGGATTGCAGTGAAACGCCACAAATCGGTACTATTTATTATAGTCATTTTCACATAGCATAGGTAAGATGACTTTTAGAGATGTGTAATAGTAAAATAGAATAAAGAGAAATCGAATAAACATTGATGTACTATCGAAACCTCTGGCGCCTTATCAGTCCTAAGTCGAAAGTCGCTTGCACACTGCACGATGCCTATCGCTTCAGGCCACGCCCCGCTCCATTCATTCAACAATGGCGCGCGTGCGCAAACAAGCAAGTGAGAGCAGATTGACAGTTGACAGTACTCACATCAAGGGCGATTTTAAAACTAGTTGTTTATGATTGGCCGTAGTATAAATCGTAGTAAAATACGAAGCCAATTAGGGGTCGTGTGGGCGTGTCCGATGCGATCAGTTCAAACGAATATTTCTACAAAGTGGTAAGGCACGAGACACCTCGATAGTACATAGGTAAACAATCGAATGAAAATTCGTTATACTAGAGCATACAATAAATACAATTTTGTTTTTAGGAATGTATAAAACTTTTTTTTTTTAATTTACTATTTGATTGCTCATTCAGCCAATTAATATCCTCAATGTTGGGGTATCGTCGATACGGACCGAAACAAGTAGAGAGAATAGGCCAAAACTTGCAGGTAGAATGGTTCAAAACGCGCAGTGAGGATTTACCAAAACACGTCGGGACAGTGAACCAGAAAAGATGGACCAAAACCCGTGGGGAATATGGACTAAAATAGTTGGACTATGTGGACCAAAACCTATATATTACCTGTATATAATCGACGCGCGCCTTATTTTCGGGTTTTTCAAGTGGTATGGGCGGTGTGAGGGTGCTCATCGCACCAGTTATTGTCTGAAACAAATATTATTTTATTTATTGACAAAGTTATAGTAGAGGTGTTAATAAACTAATGAGATATGTAAAAAAGGTTTATTCAAGAAATGAAGCTAGTCTGTCTTTTACTGAAGTAGTGTATTTTGATGAAGTTGCCTCCTTAACTTCAGAGGAAAGGCAAATTTGTATATTACTTATTAAGTTAACTATACTTAGAATTTATTATAGTCTATAATCCTAATTGTTTCATATATTTAATATTTAAATATATATTATACAACATTACACACGTTGCTCTGAACCAAGATAAGTAGCTAAAAGACTTTTGTTATGAAATTCAGAAAAGTTCGTTTTCTACATTACCTCGGTCGGGGATCGAACCTGCGGCCTCAGAGTGGCGTTACCATGAAAACCGATGGGCGAGTCACTCGACCACAAAAGTTGTCAAAGTTTCATATATGAATAACGTTGACAATAATTGGACGAAGGCGAAATCTATAATCTAAGATCACAAATTTGTTGTTTGTCTGTCCGCTCTTTTTCCCGCTATTTCCATTGTATATGTGTTACCATAGCAACGCGTTAACCACGAGTAGTTCGTCTACCGGACGCTAGATGGCGCTAACGGAAAAATATTTAATAATAGCAAAAATTTAAAGAATTCCACCCGTGCGAAGCCGGGACGGGCAGCTAGTAAAACCAAATATTATGATATATAAATACATTTATTGTACCATGCAACATTGTGTAATATTCAAGCTAATATTATTAATAAACAATCAAGAATTGTTATTGTTAGGATTGTTCTGAGCTATTTCAATGATACCTACCATTAGCGAGTAATAATAATTATATGTTTCATATAGATAAGACACTAATTTAACTTAATGATATTAGTAATCATTACTGTACTAGTGTTTATTATACTGAATAAAATAAAAAAATAAAACGTTATCACTACCGGCAAGTTTCCTAAAGTAACTTTAATGATTGGTAAAATATTAGAGATAAAGTTTTTGTACTCAACAGCTAAATCACAACTAAGTATCGAGTTAGTTATGCTAATCTTATCCTTAGAATATCGCACCTTAAGTATTACAAAGACGAAATTGTCAAATTTTCCGAAACTGAGTTTACAATCAGTGATGCCAGATTCCCTGCAAATATGGAGGATTTTTTTACTTCGGAGGGAGATTTGGAGGGATAAGACCTTTGGACGGATTTTCGGAGGGAAATAATAAAGTTGGAGGAAATTCGGAGACATATTTAATGCCGAAACACAACATTATTATTTTGTAAATACCATTTCTTTACAAAACTAGTATAGGCTTCACCTGCATCTTACATCTGTATAGGCTGATCTATTTGCCTAAAAAAAGAAATCTTTAGTTCGGTGCTGTCGTTTAGTGAGTGAATTTAGATAATCAGTGCTCGCTCGCTTGTAAAATTTATTGTACTGTTCTGTTTACTACTTAAGTATCTACCGGGTCAATGTGGTTTATGCTATGGCCGTTAAAATTAAAATAAAAAAGTATGTACCGTTTGTTGTCTTAGGATAATAAAATCTATACCTAAGTAAAGTATGTCGCAATCTAATAAATCAAAATATGTAAGAACATACCGCAAGGAATGGAAAGATGAAGCGGTATTTTCAGGCTAGTTTTTCAGTGTTTGTTTATGTTTGTCGTAAAGCATGAAATTAATATGTCGAAGAGTTTTACCATACAGAAATAAATGAAAAATACATTTTATTTTGAGTAAGCAGAATACAGATTGACACGTCCTGTATCTAATAGATGATACGATTACGATAGAAAGTAATATGGAGGTTTTTTTGTCAGAAATGTCAATTTTTGGGGGGATTTCGAATAAGGACGGGGGGAAATTCACACGGTCATCTGGCAACACTGTTTACAATGTCAGAATGTCCACTAAACATTCCGGCATTGTAAACTGAATTTCGGAAATTTTGACAATTCTGTCTTTGTAGCACTGAAGGTGGCGTCAATGGGAATCTTTCTTTAATTATATGTAATTAGTTTAGAGATTATTTAACCGATTCGTTGCTGATGGCACGCCTGTCGTGTCATCACTTTTTTGTGTGTGTGGTGTTAGCCACTGAAACCGTGTCATTTTTAAATCGATGATAACTCCTTCAAATCAAGTTTTAGCAAAATCAACCCAGAATAAAAACTATCTCAATTTTTCACGTTAATCAAGCTCGTAGCCTTCGTTTCTGTAATTGTATGTAGCAACGAATCGGTTAATTAGATTTAACTACAATACCCAGGAGTACTATACAATGTCTGAAACATGCAGGCAATGCGTAAAATATATTTGTTCTTTAATTCTATATTTTGTTTAGGCATTATATCGTCATTGCAAGACAAACATATAGTAAAAAAAATATAAAAAATATGTTGTTTCCTCTTTAAATTTTGTAAACTTAATATACAATAATCTAAGCAAAAAAACTTGTAACTGTCCTTTCAAAGTATCGACATCACACGTAGTCGAATGCGAAAAAGCTGGAGTGGTAAAGCCACCTTCTCGGTCTCCCAAAATATTGCAAATTTTAGGTGGTGTCTTAAGGGACCTGGGGGTAGCGCAGAGTGCGCATATTTCCCTTGGAAACTTAATCGCATGATTGCGGAGGTCTCTACACAGGTAGTACGCGAAAGGGAAGCGGAAAGTATTTTAAAGATATTCGGAAAATAGTGAGAGAGTCCTTGGAGCCGCAGATAGCGGATATCTCCTTCGATTGAAGCGGAGACTTGAGAGAGAAGACGCGAACGTGTATATCATAGGAACAGGAACCTTTCGGGCATTTCGCACGTTATTGGGTTCTGAACTTGGGTTGGAAATCCCTGATCTGATGTTTATGAGCCTTATAGCTAGTTTGGTGCGTTTATGTGTACCAAAGAGAAATCCCTGGGATTGCAGTAGTTTCTTTTTCCCATAAAGTGCTTACTTTGGCGAGCGACATTTTCTACTAATATGTAGAAAGGGCTGATCTTAAATTTTCCCTATTATAACTGACCGATCGTAAAAAAATAAGTTTCAATTTAATTTTTTAATTCAGGCATTATATTTGTTAAGGAGCGAGTAGTGTCAAAATATTTTAAGTATGGTTTAAAAATAATGGTTGGCTAGGAGAAGGCCCGCATAGGAAGGATTCCAGGGGCTAGATAAAAGTGTACTGATTGATGATATACACACAAGCCGTTAACCATTAAAGTTTGTTTTCAAAAACGTCTCCCTAGTAACAGATAAGGCTATTATACAGATATGCTGCTAAGCTATTTCTGTTAAGGGGCGAACAAAGGCTATCTAGTACTTGAACCAGGGTAGGTCTACTTTCTGTTACTAATTTATTTTAAACTAATTTATTACTGGTAATTAGAGTATGACATGCTCTCTTAATACATTTCTTGGGCGGTGGCATGTGGAACGGGTCGTTGCGTTCCCTAAGATATGGTTGAGTGAAGCGATGGCTGTATCATGCGTCATGCTCGTGAACGGGTGCTGCCTTGGGAAATGGGCAACTCTGCTTTAACCTTCAGTATTATTGATTAACACTAAACATACATCTTGTTGCTTTCTTAAATTTGTCGTTTATTCCCTGTATGTTATTGCTATGTTTAGGGATACTTACTGTAAGTAAGTACAGATACTTTTTGACTTTGTTGTAATCAACGAAATAATGATATCATAACACTATTAGTATTGTCATAACAAAATAATTTTGTTTTTTTTTTGTGGATTATGTATGGTGACGACGTATTATATTGTAAATGTCGTTACTTCTGTTAAAGCTGACGAGTTTCTTGCGCCCATTCTTCTTGTCAGTTAAAAGACGTTCTGAATGGGTGGTAGGTAAAAATGTTGGACGATTCAAAATAACTTATCTTTAAGTGCATTTGTTTAAAGTTGTTTTCATTACATTTCATTTCAATTCATTTCACTAAGGGTAATAGGTTACTAGGAAAGGTCATTACTGAGGATATTGAAATATTGCAGCGGGAGGTGTCTTTTTGCGTTTGCTCAAAGCGTTTAAAAAACATAGGCATCCTAGTACTAGAACCAAAGTAGGCTTACTATATTTTACTGAGGATAAGAGGTTACTTAATAAAGCCGTTACTGAGGATATTGAAATATGGCAGCAGGAGGTAACTTCTTTACGTATAAGTATGTGATTATTATGTGGCCATACTCACAAGTATGGCATCTCGAATGTTCTTCTTGATGTCCTCGATCTTCTCCCGGCGCTCTTTGTCGGAGAAACCGTTTACGTGGAGGATGCGCATTTGTTTGACGATCGTGGATTTTCCGGACTCACCGGCGCCAAGTAGCAACAGCCGATGCGTCGCGCGGTACACCTGACGACATTATGAAATACTTTATTTATGTGCTTTTTATTTGTTTAACTTTATTGAACACAATATAACATTGGTACAATAGGCGGACTTAATGCTAAAAGCATTGTACGGCTGATGGTACGACAAAGAAAAGAATGTACGATTTTACGATATGACATTTACTGATAGATAAAATACTTAAAAATAGGTAGAATTAATGAAGGTATTTAAGAGTTACGGTAATTGTAGACTGATTCGTCTCGTGCCCTAGATATGGTAAACTAGTGTAAAAATGCTTACACGGCTAATTATTATATTGAGCGGTCTACTGTACCGTACAGACTATGTCCTAAGTCGAAAAAAATCCGACAAAATGAAAAAAAGTCAAGTCATTGATTGCTGTAAAGTGAGTTTACGGACGATAATTTTACGTGATAGCGCCATAAGAAAACATTGATGAAAAATTGCATACTTTTATGAATTCAATTAATTTATTATCACTGACTTATATTTTTTTTGTATAATACTAAGAAGGAGTTACATAATTGAAAAAATTTTTTTTTCGATAAATAACATTTAGTTGTTGTAATAAACCACATTAACTTTTCACTTCATGAAGTAGAAGAGAAATAGATGCGCCACAAGTCGAACGCTTAGGCCGATCGTGCCACTCTGTCGCTTGTTCCGTGCTCTCGCTTGCACGCTCGGCTCAGGCGGAACGTTACACTTTTTCGTGCGTGCAGCCGGCGTTCATCGATTTACAAGACGTTATCATTTCAAAAAATAATCATCAAAATCGATTGAATAGTTTTGGAGTTTATCGTGGTCAAAAACTGTGATAGGAAAATTTTATATATGTTGATTACTGCATATATAAAATAAACATACACAAGTTACATTACTAGTAAGAAAGTGATAAATAAAGCCTTGGCAAGCTTTCTAAAACATACGCTCGAACTTACCTTTTAAAGGCGTATTTATTAGGAGATTTTCTAATGGATTCGAGAAGGCTGTCTCAGAGTCGAATAGCATGAAGAGTAAGGGGGCATCCATTAATTACGTGAGCTATTTTTCGATCAGTTTAGACTCCTCCCCCCCCCCCCCCTTAGGTGAAATTTAGTGAGATTTGCCGGGACCCCCCTCTCCTTACGTGAGATTGAAGCTTAAAATATTTTCAACAAAATTTAGGCAAAATGAACACTTAAAATATTTTTTTTTAATATCTGTAGTATTTTATATTTTTTAAAGTTGACGTGAGATTTTCGATTTTCCCCCCTCCGGTTGGGATGGGGGAAAATCGTAATGTAAAATGAGATTTGGTAAGATTTTACAGGACCCCCCCCCCCAATTCTGAGCTCACGTAATTAATGGATGCCCCCTAAAAGATACCAGCTATAAAGCCAGAAAAATTTGGTGAGTTGAGTATTATTTCTTTACTAATTTTAGAAAACACTGGTTATATAATGCGCACAAAAAAGTGTTGGAACACCTTCGTTTTTCGGAAACGACGTCAAGTCATTGATTGCGGATTAATTTTCTGTCTCAAGATCACACGTAGATTGTAGTTCATTTTAGATACGGCATTTTCTTGTATAAGCAATGGGCATATTCTTGCTTATACAGCATTAGGGTATTAACCGATTCGTTGCTGATGGCACGCCTGGCGTGTCATCACTTTTTTTGCGTGTGGCGTTAGCCACTGAAACCGTGTCATTTTTAAATCGATGCTAACTCCTTCAAATCAAGTTTTAGGGAAATCAACCCAGAATAAAACTATCTTCATTTTTCACGTTTGTGTAATTGTATGTAGCAACGATCAAACAATCGGTTAATAAGCGGTAGATTGATGACAACTCTAAATTCCTAGTGCAAGATAAGACTTGCGCCTTAAATAGTTATCAAAAACAAGATGAGATACAAAATAGAAAGTGATAGGGAATGAGTAAATGGTGACAATGGCCTTTTTTCGCGTATTATCGCTGCTTCGCTTCATTTTGCTGGAACTGTGACTCTGTTTAGATATGTATTGTTTGCAGTTGCATTTAACTTATAATTTAAGCGTTGTGGCCTTACCATTATACGCGGGA
This sequence comes from Calamotropha paludella, assembly GCA_927399485.1. Classification (NCBI taxonomy): domain Eukaryota; kingdom Metazoa; phylum Arthropoda; class Insecta; order Lepidoptera; family Crambidae; genus Calamotropha; species Calamotropha paludella. The sequence continues at coordinate 6,964,976 of OV656822.1, forward strand.
TTTACACGGGTCGATTTTCGTCGTGCGGCTAGTCGCTTCACAAATCGCCATTTACACAGGTTACTAAAATCGCACGCGGCTCGGTCATTTCCTTCGAAAATGTTAAGCGGGCGATCGCCTGCAACTGATCGCTTTACACGGTCGATTTTAGTCACCAACCGCATGGGGCCGGTCGCCGTGCGGCCAAAGTCGGATGCCTCCCAACTTAGGGGCTTGCGGCTTAAGTAACTTGCGCCCTAGTCGAATTGCCGTTTAGACGGTCGATTTTTGCCGTGCGGCTTTAGTCACCCGTGTAAACCCCGCTTTACAGCGAAAGCACCGATGTCGATATAGTGTATTTGGTTACATTTTTAATTCACCTGCTTATCTTTCTGCAGTTGCCGCGTGATAGCGTCGCTGATTTGCTTTTGCTTCTTTTTATCGTCATTGTCGCTCTTGCCACCCGGTGAGCCGAAGCACCCCATAGCGGACCAAGCCGCCCACCTGCAAACAAAAGATATACAATTCTTTATTTTCCTCCATACTTTTACTTAAAAATATTACATAAAAATATAATGAATCAATTATGAGCCGTGTTAGGCACGGCAGAGTTTGATAGGAGAGCGGAAGTAAATTCTAAAGCTATTACGTTTGATTTCCGTTTGAATTAATTAAATCAATTAAAATTATATTATTTTTATTATTACTTATTTTTTGCACTATTCTGATTTTCATAAAATTATATACCATTTTTATTCATATTAAATGTAAAAATGACAATAATTTGTAGATTATTTATATAAGATCCAGCTCCTGGTTATTATTTTATTATGTTGTGTTGTTATGGTTATGTTATGTTGTCATTAAAGTACTATTTTAAATGTCGTGGCTTTGAATTATTTAAATTAAATTACAATATTGTCGTTTATCTAAACTAGCTGGACCCGGCATGCTTTGAAATGCTCTTTTTTGCATTACTATACATATAAACCTTCCCTGGCCTGTATGCAACCACTTCACAAAGTTTCATCTCAATCTGTTTAATGATTTCGGAACGCACAGAGAACGTACATACATATGTTGATTTCTATTTACATAGGTAGACTTAAAGTGCTGTCGCAATAAAATAGAGAAAAAGAAATAAAGAAAGAAAGAAACACCTTTATTGGCTTCGCAAATATCGCAATATTATAGCACATTATATAAATACAAAAAACAATTAGAATAAAACACTTTTTTATTCTAATGTGTAATGTACGCGGATGTGTAAGAACTAAATACAAAAAACAATTACAAAAAAAAAAACTATGACATTAAACACAAAAAGTACATTAAAATAACTAAAAATAACATTAAAATAAATAGTTCTTGTTTTAATGTATAATAATAACATGTGGAAATTTTTACCACTGTCGTGTTGATTACGACTGTTATGTCATTTTGATCAGTAACTGTAATGCCGTTAGATTTGAATTCTATTATACTGTCAAATTACATTGTATACCGTTATCACCTCTAAGTATTACTTAGAGCAGCTTCTGTAAAATGTTAGGTTATGGTATATTGTACGGAAAACAGCACGTCAACCTACCACAAACTGTTACGATTTATAAAATGATATTAAATTCTATTGTTGGATTTAAAGCTGAAAATCGATCAGGAGAATTTGCACTTTTATAAAATTTTATGCCTGTTAAGGAAATTGGTGGTATTCAAATACATTTATATTATGAAATAGAAAAATTCTACAACCTTCACAATATTTTAATCGGGCACGTACCTAATTGTTAAAATTATAAATCAAATTGTTTTATTTTTACATTTTATTTAGTTATTAAATTCTCACTACGATTGAATTGTATTCTACTGAGTCTACAGTTCGTAAATTGGGAGGCCCTTCCGAGAAGAACTGGCGAAAGAAACTCGGGTAGGGGGACCGACCTCCATTAAAACCATTATACTTGGCTTCGTCCTCAAGATTAGCATATAATACAACATGTAGTATCGCCTAGCGGATCGCCATATACGCACTATATTGAGGGAAAATAGTTTTTTTTTTTTTTTTTTTTTGTTTCAACTTGCAACACCGTCCCTTCCTCTGTGCGCCATTTTACTTTCGACTCATTCGCGTTTTAGTGCTTCGCCAGTACGCACGCTTCGACATTAATTTTCATATTGAGTTTGTTCTATCGTAAAAAGATGCCTAAACGGAAATCTAAAGATGACTATGAACATTTAAGTAAGAAGTTACGGAAATTGGAACGAAAAATTCGTCGTAGGAAGCGGTTGTCGTCCACTTCATCTTCTGAACCTACATCACTTCCACAGGATAAAGGAGGTTAGTTCAAGTGTTTTAATATAAAAGAACAGTAAAAAACATATTTGGTATATTTTTTCCGGTATGCGAACAGTTCGAGGGGCTGTTTCTTACCAATAAAAAGTATAGCGTATAGTCACCGGACTATCCCATTACTTTTAAATTTATACCCACATTATATAAAGTGTCCTTTTTTAATAATGTAACCTTGGGGCTGCGTGCTTCTCTTTGGAGTTGTCACTACCCACTAAATTAGTTTTTCAAACAGTATGTAAGGACTGTTTATTAACTAATTATGGTATTTAATGTTATTTATCTCTGTAATTACAGACGATTACATACCGCTAGAGGCGGATTTATTAATGGACACAATAGACCTCGAACGACCAAATTCGAATATTGATGCCTCACAGCAAGTGACAGAAATAAACGACAGTTTAATGTTAGACGAACCTTGCACCAGCGCTGCTATAACAGCAGCGCCAGAACCTATCGAATCCGTTCTTGAACTGGATAAAGATATTTTGGAAATTCTTGGCACTGACCCCACAGTCAACACAAAATACGGCATGGATACAAATTCTGATTTGGCTCTTCGACTGCAACATTACTCAACATCTGGAATTTCTAAAGAAATACGTAAAGAACTCTGCGAAAGATATTTAATACCAAATAACTGCAGACTCATCGATGCACCTCAGCTAAATGCAGAAATTAAGGCTGCCTTAACAGAAATAGTAGCCAAACGTGACAAATATATTGAAAATAGACAAAAACAGTTAGCCACCACTTTGTCTTGCCTCACTGAAGCTTTGTCATACCTCTTTGCTGCCGCGAATAAAGATAAATATTTAATAAAACTTATTATGGACGCAAGTCGAAATCTTTGTGATTGCCAGTATAACGACTCGGTGACGAGACGTAATTTTATTCTTTCTACTTTAAAGAAAGATATGAAAGAACAGCTCCAGAATACAAAATTAACAAATTTTCTATTTGGTGATAATCTCTCCGAAACTATAAAAGTTGCAAAGGCAATCAACAGGTCTGGAGCGGAGCTAAAAGCGACCTTGCCGCCGCCGAAACCAGTACAAAATAAAAAGTCTTTTACCGGTCCGTCAAAAAACTGGAAAGCACCGTTTCCGACCAAGAAACCTCCAGGGACAGGAGCTCAGAAGCCGAAAGAAGCAGTACCGCCTCCGAGAAGTCGGCCCTCGAGCTCATACAAGCAGTCGCAGCCTCGGCAGAACAATACTCGCCGATAGAATCGGTAAATATGTATGCTGGCAGGTTATCTTTATTTTATAATCAATGGTGTATGGTAACTCGAGATCTAACGGTGTTATCATATATTCAAGGTTACAAACTTTCATTTTCAACTCCTGTCTATCAGGTTTGCCCACCAAAAAGACCCAATTACTCAGATGTAGAAAAACAACATTTTGATGAAATTATAAGTAACCTTATCTCGAATGGTGCAATTGCCACATGCACGCCTTGTAATGGTCAATTTTTATCAAGTATATTCTTAATACCTAAGCCAAATGGAAAAATGAGGTTCATTCTTAACCTCAAAAATTTAAATAAATTTATTAACACCCAACATTTTAAATTGGAAGATTTGCGCACTGCGTTAAAGTTAATTAGTAATGAATGTTACATGGCAAAATTAGATTTAAAAGACGCCTATTTTTTTATTAAAATACATCCAGATTCAAAAAAGTATTTACGCTTTGAATATAACAATCAATTGTATGAATTTAATGTGTTACCTTTTGGTCTGAACACAGCACCCTTTATATTTACAAAAATCATGAAGCCTGTTACAAGGTTATTACGCTTAGCAGTACAAGCATCGACCATTTATCTAGATGACTATTTTTTAATCGGAGACACATATAGTCAATGTCTTAACAATATTAACTTAACTAAACAATTACTTGTGTCTCTTGGATTTATGCTAAATGAACAAAAGAGTTGTTTGATACCTAGCCAAAAATGTACGTTTTTAGGTTACCAAATAGATTCAAAAAAATTTCAAGTTAGTTTGCCTCCAGATAAGATTAGTAAAGTATATATTGAAATAAATAAATTCTTAAAAATAATTAAAAATAATAAGAAATCCACAATACGAGAATTTGCACGGTTTGTTGGTCTGTTAGTTTCCTCATGTCCAGCTATTGAGTATGGTTGGCTATATATCAAAGGCTTCGAGCGCCTAAAATATTTAAATTTAAAAAAATACAATAATGACTACGACAGACATATCCATTTACCTACATCATTATTGCCAGATCTCTTATGGTGGAAAGATGCTATTTGTTTTTCCTTTAGTAAAATAAAAAGTGAGACTTACTGCTTGGAAATTTTTACTGATGCCTCAACAACGGGGTGGGGTGCAGCATGCGGAAAAGAGATGGCAAGCGGATTATGGAGTAAAGAGGAAATAGTTAATCATATTAATTATCTTGAAATATTGGCAGCATTTATAGGTTTAAAAACATTTGCAAAACGTTTAAGGGATTGTGAAATACTTTTACGTATAGATAATACGACTGCCATCTCTTATATCAACCGCATGGGAGGAATTCAGTTTCCACATTTGACTAATGTAACTAAAAAATTATGGCAATGGTGTGAATGTCGTGGTTTACATGTGTTCGCCTCTTACATTAGATCAGCTGATAATAAAAACGCAGATTTTGAGTCCAGGCGCATTCATCCAGATATAGAATGGGAACTCGCCGATACAGCTTTCCGAAAAATAGTCACTCACTTTGGTACACCAAACATTGACCTTTTTGCTAGCAGAATCAATAAGAAATGTCATAAGTACATATCATGGCACCGTGATCCAGATTGTTATGCGGTTAATGCATTTACTGTACCTTGGAATAACTTTAATTTTTATGCATTTCCTCCTTTTTCCATGATTTTGAAAAGCTTAAGAAAAATTATTTCAGATGGGGCTAGAGGTATCATGGTAGTCCCTTTATGGCCAACGCAACCATGGTATCCTCTATTTCAAAGCCTTTTGTTAACAGAACCAATTATACTTACACCAGAAGATAATTTAATTATTTGCAATTCCAGACACCGCAGCATCCACACCAAGCTTACACTAGTAGCCGGAATCTTGTCAGGTCAGCGTGGCTAAGGAAAAGCATTCCTCCTTCATCGATTGATGTAATGTTAGCATCTATCTCTAATAATTCATTAAAACAATATGATGTTTATCTTAAAAAATGGTGTAAGTTCTGTCAAATCAATAATTTAGATATTTTTATGGCCTCGATCCCTAATATTATCTACTTTCTAACTAAATTATTTAATGATGGTGCTCTGTATAGTACAATCAATAGTTGTAGATCAGCATTAAATCTAATTTTAGGTCATAACATTAGTAACGATGATAGGATCAAAAGATTCCTTAAAGGGGTATATCGGCTCCGCCCTCCGTTACCACGTTACAATATCACTTGGGACACGTCTATTGTACTGGATTTCTTAGGAAATTGGTATCCCAACGATGATAATTCATTAGATATTATCAGTAAAAAATTAATCACCCTCTTGGCGCTAGTGACAGCACACCGGGTGCAGACCTTTTCTAAAATACTTATAGAAAATATTGAATTTTTTCCTGATAAAATCTGTATAAAAATACCCGACCATATTAAAACTTCTCGAATAGGGTCTTTACAGCCGATATTATCTTTACCTTACTTCGAACAACGACAAGAAATTTGCCCGGCAAAGACATTGATGTCATATTTAGATAAAACTAAACATCTACGAAAGAATGTTCATCTATTTATAAGTTGTAGAAAACCTTACAAATCTGTCTCCACCCAGACTCTAAGTAAGTGGATTAAACATGTACTAAATGAAAGTGGCATTGATGTCTCAATGTTTAGTGCACACAGCACTCGCCACGCAGCTACGTCTGCGGCGCATAGGTTAGGAGTTAGTATAGATACCATCAGGAACACTGCCGGTTGGAGTGGTAACTCTGATACCTTTTTCAAATACTATAATAGACCCACTACAGTGGACAATAATCATGGTGATTGTTTTGCAAGAGCAATTATTGATAATTCATTATAATTAATTTGAAAATAAGTACCTAAATGATAAAATATGTCAAGAGTTTTGTTTCTTTTCTTTTGTTCATGTCGAGTAAATTAAAATAAATTTCTACGATATAAAAGTAACAAGTCTATTATTTAACAATAATATACACCGGCATTTACTTTCCGACGCTGCTCTAAAAGTCTACATGTTGTATTATATGCTAATCTTGAGGACGAAGCCAAGTATAATTAATGATTAAACGAGCTTACCTGAAGTGAAGTTCAATCATAATTATACGAAGGCTTCGTCCGAAGAGATTAGCATCCCTCCCTCCCTAAAGAAACCCTTGGTCGTAAAGTAAATGGGCACATACTCTAAACTAAATGAGTCGAAAGTAAAATGGCGCACAGAGGAAGGGACGGTGTTGCAAGTTGAAACAAAAAAAAAAAAAAAAAAAAACTATTTTCCCTCAATATAGTGCGTATATGGCGATCCGCTAGGCGATACTACATGTTGTATTATATGCTAATCTCTTCGGACGAAGCCTTCGTATAATTATGATTGAACTTCACTTCAGGTAAGCTCGTTTAATCATTAATTATCTTAGTCATCCTGTGATCACGGCTTCTGTAAAGGAGACGAAACGTCAGGATTAAATATAAAATAAAATATGCACAAAATCCGTAAAAAAGTGTTTTATTTAAATGTGTTATGTGTAAGAAGTGTAAGAACTAAATATAATTAAATATAAATATAATTTGATTAAAAACCCCAAACGACGCTGTTTAATCCTAAATATATTAAAAAACGTTTTTATATATTTTAACTATAAGTATCAAAACTTACTATATTATTTATTTAAACTTTATACCACAAAAAAACCATATACAAATAGCAGCTTTAATGCCAATAGGGCAATTCTCTATTATATTGTTATTTTATATTATTATCAAAACTTACTGATTTATTTTATTTATTTAAATTTTACACCACACAAAAACCATATACAAATGGCAGTTTTAATGCAAATAGGCCAATTCACTACCAGTCAACTGGTGAGCTGGATTGAATTCTGGTGGTGCCTTGATAAGGGAAATAATAACATAAATAAACAAACATTTGACTACATAAAATGGAAATTATGTTGTAACTAAAATAGGAATATGGACAGTTAAGATTAAAACTGGATGAAAATTCGTTCTTTTAGTCCAATTTGCTGCTTTAATTCTTGAATGGTTGCAGTAAAACCATAAATTCTCTGCCGATTCTTGTACTCCATATAGACATAATTCGGACAATCAGTTGACAGCTCGTGGCTAATCGAATGACGTCACCAAGCGGCGAAACTCATTGAAACTGCATTTGTTTTCATTAAACGTAAACAAAAAACTTCCAACTAAGAATTAGTGTGAAAAATATAACTTCTGTATGTGAATTTTAACAATACTTTAATTAGATAAAAATACCTTACTACAATGTATTTATTTTATTTGCATTCTCAATGCTAAATTTCTATAAGATTTCAAAATACGTCTCTAAAAAACAAACATCTCTTAGCTCTCAGGTAGGATTCGAACTTACGACCTTTCGCTATCCGGACGAGTGCTTTGACCACTGAGCTACTGAGAATACCTTACTACAATATATATATATATCATGTTTTCAGTACTGTAAACAACGAAATTGCGATATTTAAGACACTTACCAAGTCTCTTATTAATAATAATAAAAAAACTAAAAAGAATATTATTTTCAAACAAATATATAGTCAGAAATTTGTCTCGTTGTTAATTTGCGTCAGCTCACCTATTATATCCATTACGTCCATTCATGAACGAGCACTGCCCGGCACACAATACCGAATACCGAACATCTCACGACCTCACTGTCCGACGTCTTAGACCATCACTAGTGGTGTACGCGAAGATTATTATCAACGTCGATATTGGGTGGGCGATAAGATAGGTATATTAATTATTTACTGATAACTTTATAAAGGTGAAAGTTTATGAGAACCCTTTGGATGAAACTTTATAGTTTATTATTTAATTTAGTTACATGGAAGACAGCAACTATAACTAACTACCTAGATTATCAAAAATATAACGACCGACAGCCATTTCAAGCTCAGCCAGCCAGCACCTCGCACCTTCTGAGTTAACTCGTTTCATAGTAGATCCTGTCTTACATGAGATTGGTTGGGATCAAGAGCGCACCCATTAAAAAAATGGGTAAAAAAAGGCTATATGGGGAAAGCAGATCATTCTTCATAAGCTACGTTTACATATCAACGGAAAGACCTGTTAATAAAAATCTTGTTAGAAATGTTTTCTAATACACGCTAACAAGATTTTAGAATTGTCAACCTTACCACTATATCGCATTTAACGCAAAAGTATTATTTCTTCTTCAAGTAGGCACAAGAAATGGAGAAGGTGTTAGAAACCAAAATTCTACGCGTACTATGCCGCTCCGGTAAGCTATTAATTCATGAATCGTTAACTCCAGCCATCTAATCATAAAAAAATTAACTCAAATCAATTGTTGATCTGAATAATAGGATAAGTAGGATCATAAATAACACAATACTATAATATACATACACATATATAAAATACTAGTCGACCTGGCTATGCGTTGCTGTGTTGTAAATGAAACCTATCATATGTCGGAATCCAGCAAAAAGATAAAAGCATCATCATAATCTATTGAGTAGTTTCGAAGTACATTGCAGGCAAACACTGTGACAAGGAATTTTTATATGTAGAGATATACAAGAAATTAAATGAGTTTAATAATGATAAACCTGTGTTTTATAAATCATTACAATAATTGGAGCAGTCAACAAAAGGAATACTGCTAAACGTACATTTGCAAAAATGCAAATCTCATTCGAAATAATATTGTCATACTTTCATGAACGCGATACAGATGTGGGTGATTGATATTTCACTTATCTTAGATTACAGATATTATTCACCACTTTGGCATCACACTATTGATAGTCTAGATTATTAAAAGTTCAATGGACAACGTGTGATTAGATTTCGTTGTATGTAACTTAAAGTTTTTATACATACAATCATAATGAACAGATGTTTTATTGCATAATACGAAAAAATGAAACAAATTAATTATGTTAGTAATATTGATCATAGATTAAGGCTGTTATGTATATATAACCTTCTCCCATCATGAGAAATGATGGGACCAAATACTCTTACCACGAACTGCTACGCATATTAATTACAATAGAATTTAGTCCCATACAACATTTTGGTTAGAAAACACACTGCGAAACTGTTTAAAATAAAATTATTCTATTTTGCCCATCACCAGCAAAAAAATTACTTAATCTCGATTCAAGTCAAACAACTACGTTCAAAAGCTAAACATTTCGTCTTTTTACCGTATAAAAAATAATTATTGTATAAGCACTAGTGAGTAATTTTCTTATAGTATGTAGCAAAGCCGACACTAATTTACTTGTTTTCTAATTATGTTTATTTACATGTTTACAAATGGAATCAAATAAATACAAAATCTAAGCACTAAGTACTATTTCGGTAATATTAAATCACTATGTACTAAAACTTACGCTGTGAGTAAACTCGTAACAGTAAGGATTAACTTACGCAGGGCCGTCTTTAACCTATTGGAAGCCCTGGGCATATAAGAATAATGGGGCCCCTATGACCTTGACCAAATACTTTTTATTACTAGAATAGACAATTAAAGTTTCATTTATGTATTGACAGAGAATAGATGAATAGAAAAATCTTTAATTTAAATGGGGTGATTCTCACATATTTAAAATTATCTAAGCATGCTGAAATTGGATAGCCTTAATTTGGGCGAGAGTAAAATAGCTTCGCACATGCAAAAGCTAATAATGAAGTCGATAATGTAGTCCATAATTGAGGTCAGATTTACTGTAATTAAATAAGTTTTTCGGTAATAAATAACGGTATAGGTTTAGTTATCTGACAGGAAGTAGGGGGGGCCCCCATCGATCGCGGGGCCCTAGGCATTTGCCCAGAGTGCCTAGTGGGAAAGAGGAGTCTGAACTTACATGCTTAAGGATGTAAATTATCTGTCGAGCAACTATAAATCTAAGGCTCACTTTGTGTATATATATTATTATAGTTAGTCTTAGTTTATAACACAACAACGCGTGGCCAGGTCAGTTAGTATAATCCCCGGCATTTAAGTTGAACATGATTTTGAAATCACGTGACATGCGCAGTAGTGAATAATGTACCTAAACTTGCTACTGCGCATGTCAAGTGATTTCAAAATCATGTTCGACTTAAATGTCGGGGATTATACTAACTGACCTGGCTACGCTTTTTTGTGTTATAAACTAAGACTTATGCTTTGTCCTAAGTGGGAACAAATAAAGCAAAATAAAAAAATCATCAAAATCGGTTGAGTAGCTTCGGAGTTCATCTCGGTCAAACAGTATGACAGGTAATTTTTATATATAAAGATTTACACATAACAAAAACATATTTTTTAACCAATGTCATGTGTAGAAACTAGAACTTTTACTTTAATTGAATAGCGGTTAAATTGGACTTTAAATTTATCGATATTGAACTGCCGACACCATAAAACGCGCAACACTACACCATCACAGGATCGGCGTGTAGGGCCATTCTGTCCACAATTGTTCTCGCTTGTAATGCAACAAATATGCTAATAGACTCATTATGCCGAGTTTTGTCGGCGGACATATGCAAAGTGTTTTTGGTAACCGATTTGGCGTTGGAGACAGGCTGTGTATAAGTATTTAGTACTCTTATTAACCAGTTTGTGTTGATGCGTTCATGTTCGTACTCAATTGACAAAATTACGTTTTTAAAAACCTCTTCTCCTTATTGATTCATTTAAAAATATAGCAAAAATTAAATTTATCATATGTTGTGTCATTTTTTTTCATAAGTCTATTTAAATCAAATAAAAAAAAATATTTGCAGAAATACAAATTGTACAGGGATCTTACAAATATTATTTTAGTTTTGTATTTAACCTGTAAGCAGGCGTGCAAATTTTTAGTGGTATTGTAGTATGTATAAAAAAATATAATAAAAATGTCAGTATAAAAGTGTCAAATCATTATTAAACATAAAAAGCGTGTTAAAAATAAAATAAACCTTCAACATAACATAAACAACACACAAAATTATTTTTCAATATCCACGTATTCTTAAACACTATAAAAACATTTCTCATTCAGCCATTTCTTTAGATTTCTTTTAAACAAATTCCCGTTTAATATTAGGGGTTAAAGTATGAAATTGCCGATTTGTACTGAAAATCTATATTGTTTATTTTTTAAATTTTTAACAAATTTATTTAATCAAAATAGTTGCCATTATTATCTATACATTGCTGCCATCTAATGGGAAGGTCATTAATGCCTTTGCGATAGAATTCCGACGATCTAGACTGCACAAACTGTGTGAAAGCATTTTGTACTGCCTCCTGGGAAGAAAACTTCTTGTCACGTAGATAATTGTCCAAATCACGAAAAAAATGGTAGTCCGTTGGAGCAAGGTCTGGTGAATACGGAGGATGACGAATGGTTTCTAACTGCAGTTCCTGAAGGGTCAAAATGGTTTCTCGTGCTGTGTGAGGTCTCGCGTTGTCGTGGAGCAATAATGGTGAAGATCGATTCATGAGTCGGGGCTGTTTTACTGCTAGTTTTGTCAACATGGTTCGGAGTTCGGCACAATAGACATCTGCCGTTATTGCTTGACCAGATCGGAGAAAACTATAGTGAATAACACCATGCTGAGACCACCAAACAGTTACCATTACCTTTTTATTGGTAAGTTTTGCTTTAGGACACTGTTGTGGCATTTGACCTGGGGTCAGCCATTGCATTTTTCTTTTCCGGTTATCATAAAGAATCCACTTTTAATCACATGTTACAATTCGATCCAATATTCCTTCATTTCTGTACCGGTTCAACAAGGCAACACAAGTTTCAACACGCGTTTCTTTCTGCAGATCAGTCAAATCATGAGGCACCCATTTTTCGTATTTTTTTATTTTATTGATTTGACGCAAGTGAGTCAATATTGTGGGTAAGGTAACGTTAAACCATGCCGCTAATTCCTGGGTACTTTGACTAGGATCGGCTTCCACTATCTCTCTTAATTCATCGTTATTTACCTGTGTGGGCGGTCTTCCTCGTGGCTCGTTCTTTAAGTCGAAATTTCCATCACGAAAGCGTTTAAACCAAAATCGCACGGTGCGTTCATTAGTAGACCCCTCTCCAAACGCAGCATTGATATTGCGGGCTGTTTCTGCCGCGTTAGTTCCGCGTCGGAACTCGTATTCAAAAATAACTCGAATTTTCGCAGTATCCATCTTTCTTGTCTAAATTGAATAACAAAAACAATTGAAAGTCGATATTCAAATGTTTTACATTTTTTAAAAAAAGAACATCATAGAAACCATTTAAAAAAAGTTTCATTCGAAAACCTCAAACCATGAAGATTCTATGTCAATTCAAAGAACCTATTGCAATAAAACGGCAATTTCATACTTTAACCCCTATTATTTTTGGAGCGCAGCGAGCGAAGCTTCCATGGATCAGCTTCAATCGCGCAATGTCTGTTACGCCATAACTTCCCGAGTTCTTAACCGATTTTAATATTTTTTGGAATCGAATCAACAGGTTTAGGTGACGGAGCCCGAATTTTGAAATTTGCGAAAAATCCCATCGAATTAAAAAAAAAATTTTTTTAGGTATTACGCTCCGCTCCAATATATGGTGCTAGCGTAGCTTTATGCTTAGCGACTGCATCGCCTAGTAATACAAAGGGGTAGCTTGTTATAAATTTGTATGTCCATGTTTAGAACATTTCTTTTATAAATATCTTTATGACCCCGTGGTTGATATAATGTATGAGCTTAGTCAGCTCTAACATGTCACCTCGAAATATTAAAATAAAGTCTGAAATTCAAAATTACTTTAATTTTTTTTCTTATAAACTCGGCGTCAAAAAAATCGCACCTTATAAAAATCTTATTCAAAAATTCCTAAACCTTATATAGAGGATAGTGTTAGGTATCATTAGAAAGGTAACAAAAAGGAGCATCAAACAACAATTAAGTGCAATCTTTTTTTTAATTAAAATTATACAAAAAGCATAAAAATTTGAAAAATAATAAAAAATCTTAATTAAGTCCTAATTAATAATCGATAATTTACAAAAAAAATGTACAAAAAGTGTCTTAAAATTAACTCAAAATCTAGTGTTACCCCCCCTTGCCCTGATGACGGCTTCCATACGGTCCCTCATAGACCTCACCAACTTCAGGAGCTCTTCTTGAGGGATAAGACCCCATTCTTCAATCACCGCGGTTTGGAGTTCCTCTAGAGTCGAAGGAGCCGGATCCCGAGATCGAACCTTACGTTTAAGATGGTCCCAGAGGTGCTCTATCGGATTCAGATCAGGACTTCTCGCTGGCCACTGCATCACAGGAATTTGGGACCTCCGCAGGAAGTCGTTCACGATGGCTGCAGTGTGTGCGCGAGCGTTGTCGTGCATTAATGTGAACCCCTCGCCAAAAGATTCGGCAAAAGGGACCACATGCACATCCAGGATCTCTGTGATATAGCGGCGCGCAGTCAGCGACCCTTGTCCGCGAGCACCTCCGGTCCGGGAGACGCAGACCAGGTCGGTTTTGCCGGCAGCCGACATACCGCCCCAGAACATGCAGGATCCGCCTCCATATTCCACCGTCTCCTGGATGCAGGCTTGAGCGAAACGTTCACCCTGCCTCCGGTATACTCTTCTTCGTCGGTCGTTGCAGAAAAGACACACTCGTGTCTCGTCTGAGAAGAGAACAGCTCCCCACTGCTCAATGGTCCAATCGACGTGGTCGCGAGCAAACTGCAAGCGGGCTCGTCGGTGCGCTGCAGTCAATTTTGGACCTGTAGCAGCTCTGCGGGCTGCTATGTTCTTCTCCTTCAGTCTTCTTCTAACCGTGGATACACTCACGGTGCGTCTGCGAACTGCCTGGAGCTCCTGTTGCAGCTGAACAGCGTTTGAGAAGCGATTTCTCAAAGAGTACGACACAACGAACCGGTCGTCTCTTTCCGAAGTGCAGCGACGTCTACCGGACCCATGTCGCCGGATATAGCCACCGGTCTCTAAAAAGCGCTGGTAGACTCTACGAACCGAAAAACGGCTCAGATTCAGTTGCCGGGCGACATCACACTGCCGCACCCCTGCTTGCAGTAGTGCAACCACTTGAGCGGCCTCATCAGCTGTAGTGTCCATTTTCCAGATGTTCTTTCTTCAGTAAAATCAGTGCGTGTGTCCCCTTCAACGGTTTAATAGCGAATGACCCACATTGAACCCGTGTTGACCTCTTTATACCCACAAAGTTAGCGCAACTCGCGACTCTCCCGAGCAGCAAAATTTCCTTAGAATTTTTGTGACCCTTTATTTGTTGCTTTAGGTTTTATTTGATAATGAAAAATAATGTTTTTTTATTAAGTTAATTAAGTAACCTTTTAAATAAAATTATAATTAATACGACTGCATGTGCATATCCAGAGTTAATGCCATTTGAACGTGATTTTCTTAGAGGTGCGATTTTTTTGACGCCGAGTGTAGAAAGGTCACTTTGACAAAGCAATGACCTTTTCAAATTTTCTATCAGATGCAAGAGCAAACAATTATTCTGCGAAAATGTTCACATTTTTTAATTGCTAAAGATTAAATAAAAACAATTATTACGAGTCGCTTCTATTCTACTATATTTTAGAATAAATCAATAAAAATGGAGGGGGGGGGGGATTATTAAAATAATAAATCGTCAATTATGGAGGATAAACAGCTTTCGCAAAGGTCAGTTATTGAGTGGGTGACCGATTAACGCGTCAACATGACTAACCACAAGTTAGTTTATGAATATTATTTTTACCTTTACCATCATTACTATCATAAAACTCGGATTAACGTATAAAATATATTCTTTTATCAATTTTTGTACGTCATAGAAGTCAAATAATTACTCCGAATCAAACGATTGATATGACGCCATTATTAAATGTTTAGATCAGGAAACTTTAATTGACTTTCATTACAATAGCACTTGAAAGAACAAAAAAAAAAAGCGGCCAAATCCAACTACCATTATTTCTTATTAAACCCAAGGAGAGCTCATACCCTGGACTGATAAATAAGTGTAAAAGTATCCACAGTGACTGAAAAAACTTAGTACTCAAGCAAACAAACTCAACATCACCAAGGAATATCATCAGGAAAAAAGAAAAATGTAATTAAATAAATCCCAATAAATTTGTGAATGTAAACGCAAAATTATCTAAAAAAAAAAACTACCTATATCAAAACCGTAATAGTAAACCTTCCAGCGTGTCGACTCTGTATCATACTATTAGATAGTTTGGACGTTAACACTAATTAAATATCCATTACTGACTACTTTAAAAGTCAAAATGATATTTTCATTTGCTAAACCGCAATCGAAGCTCTACAGAGTGAATACATATTACAGAATCGACACGGTGAACTATGTGAATTTCCTTTTTAGTATTGTACAAAAGACAGCACATTCAGCTTACACACGTGACATTTCGAACTTATACAATTGTAATAGACATTTTTTTATCTACTGTATAGCTGCATATGCTGGCGATCGTAGATCGATTTTCATCGGTATTAAAGATGATGCAGCATGTTCTTGGACACCCAACGAAGCTAATGTATGAAAAGCGGCATATGCTAAATTTTTTCAATAAAATCCTATACGAAATTGAGTTTGTTTCACGCCTTAACTACTCAAAAGATTATCATGAAATTTTGCATTCACTTTGTCATGTTAATTTGATACAGAAAAAAACAGTATTCCTGGAAGATAGGAATATAACATTTAATTGGTATGTCCATTGGTATCTACATTTACTCGAGCGATTCCGCGGCTAAAACCTAGTATCTAATAAAAATGCATCGTTAAAATATCCCACTAAAACGCCATCACATCCTTTATGGTAAGCACTGTCTTTAAAATTGAATTTATTTTTTAATATTTATTTTTTCTGCTCTATTTTATAACAGCTGATTTTTTCCCCTGATACCATTATGCATTCTATTTGTGGAATACTTTGAAATTATTAACACGATCCAAGACCCTAAAGCCGGATGACTTTAAAGGTAAGGAAATAGGAGTCAAAATTGACAACGAACTAGTAAGAGCCCTCTTAACCCAATCGTGAGTATTCACAAGCTATAATGAACACTTCCTATGTTGCCTTTAAAAAGACTACGCTGTAAATATCTGTAGAAAAGTAACTAACAGCGAGAAAAACGATGGCATAGCACTGGACACAATCAATTTACAAGTATTATCCAGTTAAATAAAACTGATTACAAAGTGGACGCAAAAACTCACAATGCATCCGTGAGAAAGACACTGTCCTTAGGGTTGCCTACGCAACCGCCTCTATCTACTCACTTATTGTATTTCGTAACCAAGCCACTCAATTAACCTAAAAACTTTTTATAATTATTTTTTTATAATGAGTGACATTATTTTTTTTAC
Source organism: Calamotropha paludella (assembly GCA_927399485.1). NCBI lineage: Eukaryota > Metazoa > Arthropoda > Insecta > Lepidoptera > Crambidae > Calamotropha > Calamotropha paludella. The sequence goes on from OV656822.1 coordinate 6,981,933, forward strand.
TACCTTCCAACAGAAATGTGCAATTTATCTAACAATTGAATAATTCTATCTCCTATAGCAAAATATGTATGATGATTTATTTACAAACATTCTTCCCATATATTGTTTTAAACTTTCATGGTCACTAACATCATAGTAATATAAGTTATTTACGGGATTGCTACCATGTACCTTGTTTTTGAGCGATCTACGGAGCGATCATGGCACTTGCAACAGTGCCAAAATATCGGAAACTCAAAAACAAGGTACATGGTAGCAATCCTGTAAATAACTTATATTACTATTCTTCCCATAATTTGGCTTGAATAATGTTGTGGAACCATACCACATTGAGTTGACAGCAAACAAACATCAGTAAGGAAGTAATCAAATAACGTAATGTGAAATAAGTCTATGGTGTACACATATTACTGGTTTACGAGCGGAGGACCTTGCATAAGATATTGTAAGTTTTTGCTTCCAGATTAAGAGGATATAAACCATCACATGTTTGCCTCTTTCACACAGTAATCTAGTAAATATTTGCTTAAAAATGAGTAGAAAATTTGTTAAGAAACGAGAGATAGATGCGCCGCAAGTCGAACGCTTAGGCTCAGGCGGAACGTTACACTTTTTCGTGCATGCAGCCGGTGTTCATCGATTTATAAGACGTTATCACATCAAAAAGATAGAAACAAAAACATACTGCATACTTATGAAAATAGTATGTTTGTTGGTATTATGTATGTAATAATGGGACGGGAAGAGCAACAAATATGTATATATATATATAATCTTCCTACGGCAACCTCTCTTCGCTTCAAATAATTTTCTGGTAAATATATAACCATTAATAAGGCTATAAAAATTTATAACAAACTAATTAGTACCCTAAGTTTGTACTGAGCTATTTTTCAAGTATATCAAAGATCGAAAACAGTATAAATGATATTAAACAAAGTAGTGACAACCCTGCACGTCATCTATATATAGAATCATTAATTTCAGCTCTCAGACTGATTATGTTCGGTTTCGATGAGCAAGACAAACGTGTCAGCACAGATTTAGTTGATGGATATTATAACAAATGTATAGGCTGTTCAAATCCTGGAATCTTTCGAAAAGTATGTGTTTATCTGTTTCATTATTTAGGGGTGCAACGACACACTGATCTTTCGATAGATACCAACACCGATATTCTTATAAAAATATCGCCGACACGAATACGAACAAGCTATAGTTTTTATTTTAATACAAGTAAACAGCATTTTTTCCTAACGTCCACAAAATGAATTAATTAAATACGACATAAGTAACTACTAATTAATACTGATTCAGCAAATTAGCTACAACCACAATAGTTAAAATTTATATTGGCTAAATTTCATAAAATTTTCCAGGACAATTTGAATGAGACCAGCGGAGCTGTTGAAAAACATTCTACCGAGTATTTAAAAGCCATTTGATTTAAATTGGGTTAAAACACATTTTTACGTATATAACTCGATGGATTTTCATCTTTTGATACGTTTAATGATCTAAAATAATTATTAAATTCCTCCTGTATATTAAATGTTTTCAAATAAGAAATTGATGCACCAATCTGGATATCGATTCATATATCACTAGTACCAGTTAAACCCTCGATATGTCGATATATCGTATCGGTACTTTTAAGTATCGGTACCACTACTTTTTGGTGGCTCGTCAAAAGGTTGGGTTTAACAAATGAGCTTAAAAAGTGCAGTGAAATGAATTATCACTATCTACTAATATGCACCCAGCAGTGGGACCTGATGGGGTACATTTTTTCCCTATGGGTGAAAATGGTTCCTACAGTTTCGGCAAAATAGTTAGGCATATTTTTAATAGGCAGAATTTGATATAACTTACTTGCTGGTTTTGGATTAAAAATATCCAACCTCACCTTATACCTTTAGATTTTATGCCAAAGTAAATGGCGATTACTGCCAGAACCAACGACTTAAAACCAATGACTTCCGAAACCCGCAGGAGTTAGAAATATTTTTTATTTATTTTAGCATTTAACTCGGCCATTTTTATACTTAAAGAAATTATTTAAAAAAACAGGCGGGACTCTTAACTACATCCTCTCACTATTCGGGCGATAACTCTTCCAATTGATGGTACATAGGTATTTCTGTTTTATCAACAATTTTTTAATGACTTCAGTGTTTCTTAATGACTTTAATTTGTCATTACCATTCTAAAGTAAAATAACATTTTGCTGTTAATAGTGATCTTAATTTATTATTAATATATCTTGGCCGAAAGACGTTCACATCTGGATGGCATAATGTCATAATCTTCACCTCCCTGAGATTAAAGATCGCAGTAGAAGATCATGACGTTGTATTCCTTTGAAAACGCCGTTTCCCATCTTGTGTTTGGTCCACGGGGAGTGTATAATACCCTCCAGTGTGAAGGCTTGGTACTAGTCTACTGCAATACACCACATGACAATAGTCCAATTAGATGGCGTTTATTCGTATCTCAATTCAGTTAACCTATAGCTACATTTTTATTTTTTATAATAATTTAACATTCACACCAAACAGCCTAGTCCAAAGAAAGCACCGTAAGGCTTATGTAACGATTATACATACATATATAAGTAATACAGAAATATATGCCTATGACTCCTTTAACCCATACAAATGTTTGTAATAATCACAAAACATCTGCCCTTACAGAGACTCAAACCAAGGTAGCTAAAACGGTACCGGCTTGGCTTCGCAAGTAGGGTCATTCCCGGACGTCAAATATTCTATTAAAATTACATTAAAATCAGGACATTCCAAATAACTTCGCGGTTTTTTAACTTCTATCGAGATCCGCTATATTCAACTCATTGACGTAGGATCGACGAAATTACTATATTAATAATTCCCCTGAAAAGGCGATAACAAACGGATCACGAGAAACGTAATGTTCGAGATTCCTCATCTACTAACGAGAGAAAAAGCTCGGTTTGGTTGGTAGTAGGACTAATTCTGCCGCCATAACGATTTATTATGATAATTGTATATTATAACTAAAAGTGAAACGGTAATTATTACAATGGCTACCTCATGCCAAATTTTAATTCTTCCTGAAGTGACCAACATATTAACTAATTCTGCCGTCATAAAAACATATCATTATAATATATTATATTTATTATGATTCCGTGTCACAGTGTTTGACCGCAATGAATTCCGAAATTACTCAACCAACAAACCAACCAAATTACTCAACAAATGATTTTTTTTTTTCATTTTGCTGGATTAGGATAGTAAAACTTTCATTTTAAATCATAATAATTAAAAAAATTTAGGTAAATTATAATAACTGAGCCACACCACAGCTACGCGTGGCCGGGTAAGCTAAAGATTATATATAATTAAAAATGACATGGTCATTATTACAATGGCATAAAGTTCATTTTAATTCCAACTGGCTAGCTTTCACTATCTTACCTAAGTCTGCCGCCATAATAACGATTTAATATAATCTATAATCTAAGAACACAAATTTGTTGTATGTGTGTTTGTCTGTCCGCTCTTTTTCCATTGTATCAATTAATAACGTTACCATAGCAACGCGTTACTAAGTCAGCTAGTATATACTCTAAGAACACAAATTTGTTATTTTTGTGTTTGTCTGTCCGCTCTTTTTCCATTGTATCAATTAATAACGTAACCATAGCAACGCGTTACTGAGTCAGCTAGTATATACTCTAAAAACACAAATTTGTTGTTTGTGTGTTTGTCTGTCCGCTCTTTTTCCATTGTATCAATTAACGTTACCATAGCAACGCGTTACTGAGTCAGCTAGTATATACTCTAAAAACACAAATTTGTTGTTTGTGTGTTTGTCTGTCCGCTCTTTTTCCATTGTATCAATTAACGTTACCATAGCAACGCGTTACCGGGTCAGCTAGTATTTATAAAATTACAACTAACAGTCAAATGGTCATTACTAAATCGGCATAAGATAGGTCAAAGCGTACATCAGTCTACTGTACGTCGGATTTCGGCCGCGTATTTTACGATAGATGTTACAGTTACAAAACGAATTATTTCATAAATACGTAGGTAGTTTGATTTATTGGTCGATTAAAGTTGATATTGTTATAAACGGTGCGTTTTAAAAATACCTTTGGGTTACTAATTTCGGGGTAAGGGGACATTAGGTGCTTAATCAATCTATTTTTGTATTAAAAGTTTTTTTTATAATATATTTTCGTCGAAGCAATTAAATTTTATTCTTGGCATATGATCGATTACGTTAAAAGCAGTACAATAACAAATAAATGGTAGGGGAATATATTTTTGTGAGCAAAAATTTAATTTTACTAAGTTTTTAAACACGGCAACTATTCGCGCTTTAAAACCGCGCGTCGGTTGTGATCCTTGCTTTCGCAACGGTAGGTACTGGGGTTCGAGTCCCGGTAGAGGCAGATGTTTGTCATGAATAGGAACATTTGTATCTGTGGGTGGGTATTTTTACATTTCTATGCATATTACGGATCTATGTATCATATGTATTGGTCGATATTGCCCAAAATTTTGATTATTTTTGCAGATCACTAAAGTTAATTACCTCACCAATTACGTTTATTTCTATATATGACTTATTTATACCCAAACCAGAAATTTTTGGTTTTTATGTCTTTGTGTTACCCTTATATCCATAGCATAAGTTTATAGTTTAATTTGGCTAGGCCAATTTGTGTTTTTAAATATAAAGGTGCAACGGTAGCGATCCTGCCTTTCGCACCGATAGACCTGGGTTCGAATCCCGGTAGGGACAGATGTTTGTATGATGAATACGAGCATTTGTACCTGAGTCATGGGTGTTTATATACATTTCTATAAATATTACATATCTATGTATCATATATGTATGTCTATACGTTACCCTAATATCCATAACACAAGCCTTACAGTGCTTACTTTGGGCTAGGCTAATTGGTGTGAATGTAGGAAATATTTATTATTAATATTATATTCATTATTCAACTGTTTTTTTAAATCAAAGATTATTTAAGCGCTCATTTGATTTGACTTATAAAAGAAACATAGATGTCTTTTGGCCCTTGTTTTGTAACCAGACAACAGCACCAGCCGCTACAAATAACTATAATAATATTTCTTATATTTACACCTTAGCCTAGTCCAAAGAAGGCTATAAGGCTTGTGTTATTGATACTTGTGTAACGTATTTCATAGAAATGTATATAAATTCCCATAACTCAGGCACAAATATCATACAAACATCTGCCCTTCCGGGAGTCGAAGCCTGCGTCAATGTGAAAGGCTACCGTTACCGTTTCACCAAACTGACTTTAAGTAAAGATATTAAGTAAGCATTAGAGATGGGTGATCCTACTGTTAGAATACCCTGTACATTTGTGAATATTTTATGATCTGAGGGCCTACCATGATCTCTTAGCGCGATGCAAGTTCCATTGTCAAAGTGAGACACCGCTATGCGCGGTCTATAGTGGCGTCTCTCTTCAACAGCTGAATTTGAATTGCGATAAGAGTTAATGGCAGGGCCTCTGCACTCTAAGTTGTCTAGCTTGAATAATCACCCAAATACTCTTGGTTGGCTGGAAGAGATCTCTTTTAGAGATAAGCCCACCTATGTTACCCAACTGTTCAATTACTTTATAAATGCTAGACATAATAACACATTAAAATAAAACAACTTTACCGGAATAAAAGAACAAAAGTAGGTATTCCCAAGTTATTAAGCAGGTAACGGAAACTAAATATTAAGTTATTAATCCCTACTTATAATATTATAAATGTGAATGTAAGTTTGTTTGTTATGCTTTCATGCAAAAACTACTAAAGCGATCATCATGAAACTTTGTACATATATTCTTGAAGGTATTAGTAGTAACATAGGATACTTTTTATTGCAAAAAAAAATTGCGGGCGAAGCCGCGGGTAAAAGCTAGTAATTCTTAACTTTAAATTGATGTGGTCTGGTAATGAGCCTAATTTGATTTAATTTTATATGTTTTATCGTTACATTTCGACTCTTTTACAGAAGCCGTGATAACGAAGACAGCAGTCTTCGGCGAACACATATAAATCAAGAAATACAGGTGACACATAATTTAGACTGGGAGTTATACTTTGTCCAATGTAGGATGATACTTTTGGCAGGTGTCACTACCTTATTGCTACGTACTAAGGTTGCGTTTGTTTCCTTATGTTTGGCTTGACATTGCAATAGCAACTTTATACCCTCTATATAGGTGTCAACTGTCAAAAGTATCATCCTACATTGGACATGGTATAGGATATAGAGAATTCCACAATGCTAGAATTCATCGATATGTTCACTTTTTTATTTATAGAAAATTTTGTCATTAATCATATGTCCTACTATTTATATAGGAGCGATCCACTGTTCGGTGGCGTTCAGTGGGTTGTTCAGTAGCGGCATTAACTTAGAGGTTGTGATTATAAAAATAGTTAACTTATAACCATACGTTTATCTATCAACTGATAACGGTAGGACCGTATTAAGCGTTCTGACGAATTTGTGGAAATTATAGGCACAGTGTTGCTGGTTGATAAATAATAACATATGTTGTTCTGACCCCATGTAGCTAAATCTATAATATAAGATCACAGTGGTCTGTGTGTTTGTCTGTCTGCTCTTTTTCCATTGTATATGCGTTATCATAGTGCCTAAGAATAACATTCAAGAAGGCTTAGAATGATTAGCTATATGTGTAGTCGTAGAACCGAAACGTTAGCGCGATTCATTTCGGTACAGCGACATCTATAACTGAGGCACAAAAACGCTTGGCCGGGTCAGCTAGTTATAATAATAATATTTCTTACATTCACACCAATTAGCCTAGCCCAAAATAAGCATTATAAAGCTTGTGTTATGGATACTAGAGTAACGGATAGATATACTTATACGATACATAGATATGTAATATTAGGGGTTAAAGTATGAAATTGCCGATTTGTACTGAAAATCTATATTGTTTATTTTTTAAATTTTTAACAAATTTATTTAATCAAAATAGTTGCCATTATTATCTATACATTGCTGCCATCTAATGGGAAGGTCATTAATGCCTTTGCGATAGAATTCCGACGATCTAGACTGCACAAACTGTGTGAAAGCATTTTGTACTGCCTCCTGGGAAGAAAACTTCTTGTCACGTAGATAATTGTCCAAATCACGAAAAAAATGGTAGTCCGTTGGAGCAAGGTCTGGTGAATACGGAGGATGACGAATGGTTTCTAACTGCAGTTCCTGAAGGGTCAAAATGGTTTCTCGTGCTGTGTGAGGTCTCGCGTTGTCGTGGAGCAATAATGGTGAAGATCGATTCATGAGTCGGGGCTGTTTTACTGCTAGTTTTGTCAACATGGTTCGGAGTTCGGCACAATAGACATCTGCCGTTATTGCTTGACCAGATCGGAGAAAACTATAGTGAATAACACCATGCTGAGACCACCAAACAGTTACCATTACCTTTTTATTGGTAAGTTTTGCTTTAGGACACTGTTGTGGCATTTGACCTGGGGTCAGCCATTGCATTTTTCTTTTCCGGTTATCATAAAGAATCCACTTTTCATCACATGTTACAATTCGATCCAATATTCCTTCATTTCTGTACCGGTTCAACAAGGCAACACAAGTTTCAACACGCGTTTCTTTCTGCAGATCAGTCAAATCATGAGGCACCCATTTTTCGTATTTTTTTATTTTATTGATTTGACGCAAGTGAGTCAATATTGTGGGTAAGGTAACGTTAAACCATGCCGCTAATTCCTGGGTACTTTGACTAGGATCGGCTTCCACTATCTCTCTTAATTCATCGTTATTTACCTGTGTGGGCGGTCTTCCTCGTGGCTCGTTCTTTAAGTCGAAATTTCCATCACGAAAGCGTTTAAACCAAAATCGCACGGTGCGTTCATTAGTAGACCCCTCTCCAAACGCAGCATTGATATTGCGGGCTGTTTCTGCCGCGTTAGTTCCGCGTCGGAACTCGTATTCAAAAATAACTCGAATTTTCGCAGTATCCATCTTTCTTGTCTAAATTGAATAACAAAAACAATTGAAAGTCGATATTCAAATGTTTTACATTTTTTAAAAAAAGAACATCATAGAAACCATTTAAAAAAAGTTTCATTCGAAAACCTCAAACCATGAAGATTCTATGTCAATTCAAAGAACCTATTGCAATAAAACGGCAATTTCATACTTTAACCCCTATTATTTATAGAAATATATGTAAATATCCATGACCCAGGTACAAATGCTCGTATTCATCGTACAAACATATGCCCCTTCCGGGATTCGAACCCAGGACCGTCGGAAAGGTAGGATCGCTACCGTTGCACCAAACGGTCGTTAACGGTTATTAATACAAATGTAATAAATAATAATATAGGTATTATTTGACAACTCATATGATGTTCTGACCCCATGTAGCTAAATCACTTGTGTTTTGTAATTCAGAAACTACGACGGTACCACATTACCCAGACACAGCAAATACAGAAAACTTCGTTTTCTACAATGACCCGGCCAGGATTCGAACCCAGGATCTAGGAGTGGCGTTACCATGTAGTGGTGATTCCTAAGAAGGGTCCCACAAGGCCCACCGGTGATGTGAAGTACAGCGGGGGGTTTTAGTGGGTATGCCCATCAGCCTTTTACTGACGGGTGAGTCCCACATAACCCCACCGTCTACCCAACGGTGGGGTATGCGTAAAGCATTTCCCCCCGAAAAAATATATACCCCACCGTTGGGTAGACGGTGGGGTATGCGTAAAGCATTTCCCCCCGAAAAAAAAAAAAAAGGAGTGACGTTTCCATGAAAATACGAAACACTAGACCAAGGAGGTCGTCAATCAATAAATGTCTGAACGTACAATTTATTATTATTTAATTACTTGCGGACAGAGCCCATAAGAATGACAAGTTTACATTCATTTTGACTGATTAACTGTTAATTTTATTTTTTTTTATTATTAATTTATTATTTCTTGTAGTATTTTTAAAATTGTTTATTTCATTTCATGACATCGTTTATAATAATATTTTTTTGTATAAGAATATCGACATTTTTCTTTACATATTTTAGTTGCTTAAAAATTTGTATGCCTGTTAATGGCTAGCCATTACATCGCTATGTCTAGACATAGCGATACGATATAATTTTCACCATCTGTATTTATACAACTACATGTAAGTCTACAACTAAATAATTTGATTGATTGATACAAGAAAGTGGATTTGTGTATATATTAATGGTTTTATAATATTATATTAGGTAACTGCTAATCTGCTGCTATTTCACATCAGACACCTAGTCTTCTAGGTCACCTAAAATTTTCGTGATGATATCGAAACTTTTCTAGTGACATGGAAAACACGAAAAATAGCGTGTAGCGAAAATAGTTACTTGAGAGACCAAGGAAATTTTGTACAGCTAGAACGATTTTATAAGTAGTATTGTGAAGCAGACTTGAAATCGTACCACATCATTAATTTTACCACATCACATAAATAAAAAAGATCTCAATATTTAAAATAAACTATTAAAAGAAATAAACTACAGTCTGTTTCTCATTTATTTGAGTAGACACGACGCGAATAAAAACGAAAAAAGTGACGAATCGGTAACCAATAAATATCATTTTTAATTATAATAAAATATTTGTAATTATAATTGATGAGAGTTTTTCGAATAAATTCAACATTTGTGGGGATTTCCCTCCATATATAGATAATTCGCTCTCTTTGTCTCTCTCTCTTTATTATTTTGCTATTAGCGATCTGGCGAGTGTAGCGATTTTGCGATATACTTAGTAGCGATTTGACGATTAACTAAGTTCGGGCGCGGTATCGGAAACAATAGGGGATCGGACAGTAATCAGATTAAAATCTAAAATGTACTTAGATAAAATAAATATCGCTTTTTACGATTATTTACCGAATAATAATTTAATATAATTAATTTGATTATTTTTAAATAAACAAATAAAATGTTGTTATTTAAAATATTTTTTATCTATACTGAAACACCAATCACAATGCGTGACGTCATTTGTGGGCAATCATTGACTGTATGGGTACTATCTGCTTAATTCCCTCTGTTATTTCTACAATTTTGCTGAAATTCTACGGTTGCTGAAAGATTACTGATAAATTAGGATACCGTAATCGATTTAAAAACTGTCACGTGGTGTTTGTACAGTTTATTATAATGGAAACAGGATTTACGAAAGCCGACAATCGAAATCTTCTCAGAGTGGATATGTTTATGATTTGCAATTTCTTTGCAAGTAATTCAGACTTTTGTGACGCTGAATTTCGAAATGTGAAAACTTCTGTGTAAGTATTACAACTATATAATATATTATTTGCCAGATGAATACCTAGGTACTTCAAAAAATACTATTGAAATAACAAACGAAACATAACCTATAAAGTATGAACTTCAAGGAATGTACCTAATATTACGTCTTTTTAATCACGTTCGATGAAAAATATAGTTTACTTTCACTTTTTTCAGATCAGCAAGACAATCATACGGCGACGATGCTATAGGATATGTACAACTTCGGCGTGACTCCGACTTGTGTACCATTAAATGCAGAGTGTGTCCAGAACACAAAGTACGTTCAAAATCATATGCAGCAACTATGATAGTAGATGAAAAAGAAGGTAAAGTCATAAGCGTCGAGTGTCATGATTGTGCTGCATCTACAGGTGGTTGCAAACATTCAGTAGCTTTCCTGATGTGGGTCCACAGAAGGAGCGAAGAACCATCAAGTACAGAAATCCAGTGTTATTGGAAAAAATCTAAACTGGCTCAAGTTGGTACCAATATCAAATACATCACTACCAAAGATCTGTCTACTGGTAAAATATAACAAGCTACACGGACTGCATTGCGAAATGATTTTCTGTCACAATTTCTCCAAGAAGCAACAAACCGAGGTGTAACTAACTGTGAGTTATTAAACTACAGTAACAATAGAACAAATGAGATTGAGAAGTTTTCACTACATCACTTAATTTTACAACATTGTGATGAAAGTAACTGCGGTTCATTTTTGAAGAAAATATCACAATACTTCTCAGAAGAAAATATTAAAACTATTGAAGTGAATACTCGGGCACAACATAAAAGCAGGTTGTGGCATGAGTTAAGGTACGGGCGAGTTACAGCTTCAAAAGCTTATGAAGTAAGTAAATGCCTTACTGCAGATGGATCATTGGTGGCCGTGATCATGGGAGCCAAAACTCCAGACACAAAAGCCATGAAGAGAGGTCGGGTATTGGAAAGTAAAGTAAGAGTAGCAGTGGAAAAGAATCTCAGCAGAAAAGTAAAAGAATGTGGCTTATTTGTTTCCTCACAAAATCCTTTTCTGGCTGGTACACCTGATGGTATTTGTGGTAATGAAATTTGCATTGAAATAAAATGCCCCACTAGTGAAAAAAGTTACAAAAATTATATAAAAAGATGGAAAAGTTACACAAAAATACATGGCTCAATTGCAAGTCCAAATGTATGTGACAAATTTGAAAATAACTTACTTTTGTGTTGCGGACTGTAATTTTGAAGACACAAATAATGTGGAAGTACTGTTAGTTAAATATGATGAAAATTTGCTTACTGATTACATTTCCAGTATGTACAAATTTTGGGAGAAAAATATATACCCAATATTATACAACAGTACGAAATAAAATACATTATGGCTTAATATACTCATTTGTTTTATTTATCATTATTGATTAATTAAATACATTACAATAATTACATAGAAAAATAATAAAGAAACTTATTTCTACAAATGCTTGATGCCTTCCAAAAATGGTTTGGTGAACTAAATTAGTATACTATGGGGTCCTGTAAATTTATAAGCGCACATGCTATAATGACACATTCATCTAGCACACTTATCAATTTAGAATTTAACACTGAATGTGGTTTTAACATAGAGCATTCCCGTATTCTCCGAATAACCCTCTCAATGTGGATCCTTAAGCTTGCAATCTGCTTAGTTTGATGAGCCTCTGTCTTGCTTAATTTAGCCCCTTGAATCACACTTGGGGGTCTTACGAGATGACAATTTTTTTGAATTAATAGTTGTTCAATATGTTTAAAACCACGGTCAGCTAAAATCCAACTTCCGGGCTCTAGTTGATCAAGAAATCCACAGGTTTCCACAAGTAAAGTGTCACTGATCCGTCCTCCATATCCTGACGATATATAATTTACCAAACCATTTGGTGTACTGGATATTAAATATTTGATCGTGTTCCCTTTTTTATATTCAGACCATGTTAATGTTTGATGTACTGATTTAGAAGGCTTTTCTATTTGAATTTCAAAACAGTCTATTATGCAGTTGACTTTATTGTAGCGGTGCCTAAATGCGATAGGAAGGGATGTCTTAATTTTTTTAAGAATATCAGAAATCATTGGAATACATTTTCTAAATATTTTGCCAGCATATGATGTAGATATTCCAAATTGATCAGAAAGTTCTGAGAATGTTGTATTTAATCTTATTTTTTTCAAACACATTAATATGTTCTCCATAGGTATGTTGGTATTTTTTGCAATTAAATCCAATAAAAAGTAACAGTTATTAGTTATTTCAATATACAAGTGTGGTTTGGCTTTAATTTTTTTACACATATTGTCTAGGGCTTGCTTTGCTTCTCTATCCTTTTCTAATTTAGCTTCCTCTTCATTTAAGCTACTGCTTTCGGACAGTGATTTAAACTGTAATGATTGGACTGAAGGGGATGATGGTTGAAATATTGTCTGGCTGCACAGTGATGAGTCACTATCAGATCTATCCACTACTAGTTTTCTACAGGTTTTGGAAGTACTTGGTATAGCTAGCTTTACATGTTCTACTTTGAAGGGAGATGTTGATACAGTTGATGTCCATGTTTTGGATGGTGATGTTGCAATACTATGGGATTTGAATTCTGTTTGCGTCAACTTGCTTCTGAAATATTTACTCTTCACAAAAACTTGAACTCCTTTATCATGATGTTTTGGCTCATGTTCGAGTATAACTTCTACAGGTAAACCTAAAACAAAGATAAAGATCATTATTCTTAATCCGTCTTGAATCTCGTAGTGAGTAAATAACACACTCCGAAGACTAAAATAGATATATTTTGGTTGTGATAAGTACTTACTAGGAGACATAGTTGTATTTACTTCTTTGGTATCACTCTTCGATGTACTGTCTACGAGAGCGTCCTGTACTAAAGCCAATCTTTGCCTTTTGATAGCAGCGGGGCGAGATGTTACAGTTGAAGGCAAACTTATTTTTCTGTCAGTTTGACATTGAAACTTTGTGGGAAGACAGCCAGGTTTCAACATAACTTTATCAACCGTGCCCATTACATGGTATCGCATGTAATTTTCCATATCATTCGGCAGCTGAAACAAGTAAAAATGATGATGTATGCTCTCGTAAACATAACCTCTTAACATTACACAATGTATATATATTTACTCCAAATTTATCTAAGCACATTTCATTCTATTTATTTGTATTAAGAAACTACTGTACACTTACGTCAAAATGATCTTCACAAAAGTAAATTGGTGAAGTTACAGACATTCCGTCGCACTTTCTTCTCGCTAAGTCTAGCCATTTTTTTCGTATTTCTGCTTTTCTTGGCACATCAATGAATATTTTATTTGGAGTAGTTTTAGATGTATTCGTACATTGAGGTACTGCACACCAACGATATTTTTTTCGTTCCATAACAACAAATAACACAAAACAAAACTTCTCGTAAACCTAAGCCGGTGCAGCGATTTTGTTATGACCACAAATGACGTCACGCGCTCTCAGATGACATATCGCGGCGTTTTGGCGGCATTTTTAAACAAGCAATATTAAAACATGATTTTGAGTGCCTAAAAGCTAATAAAAAAAAATATATATATTTTTTATGGGAATAAGTATCTATTAACATTAATTTAAAACACTTTCTGAAAATTTGTCCGATCCCCTATTAGCGCGCGCTTTTGAATAGTTTTAATTCTTATTATGTTAAAATTTACTAAATAGTATTGATTTTTGTTTTATATTTTTTATATATTTTATGCATTTTCAATGCGATCTTATAAGATAAATTAAAATAATAGAAAAATATTAGAAAAAATCGACACGGGTCACAAGTGAAATCTCAGGCGGGAATCGAACCCGCAACCTTTGGAACCTTTGGACCGGATTTCCAAAGGTTGCGGGTTCGATTCCGTGTATGTTCGGGATTCTGAAACTACTAACGCGATTTTAAACACTCTTTGTATTTGTTATTCGATCTAACTTAAAAGATAGGGTAGATTTCAATTTATAACACAACAACGCGTGGCCGGGTCAGCTAGTGTATATATATACTAGCTGACCCGGCCTAGGCTTCGTCCTAAAGTGACTGACTGAAATTTGGAGGGGGTTTATAAAGGAGGGAAAATGATCACAAAACTTTTGTAAAATCTTTTACTGTGATCTCTAACCCGTCTGCCCGTGCATGAGATGCATGAAAAGTAGTGATGTGCCGAGTCGATGATTTTTGGATCGAGTCGACTCGAGGCACTATGTACGGTATTCGAATCATGACTCGGTTCCGCGATTTCAACCCAGCACTCGAGTTCTATGTTTGGTATTCGAATGTTGACTCGAGTCTAGAACCCTAGTCTGGAAATTCGAGTCCAGAACTCGAGTCTGTTACCGATTTAAGTACACAAGGAAAAATCGAAAAGGAGTAAACTTCAAACAGCATCTAGGTTTAGCATAATGACACAACGAAAATTTTAATGAAAAATATTATTAAACATAACAAATAAACAAAGAACATAAGGATATATCTAGGAACCAGAAAATTTCTGTTAATGAGATCAAGTCCTATTTGTTTTATTAACAAAAAGAGATCATTTTAGAAGTTAGTTATTTGAGAACATAAGTTATTTGTTCAATAAGGTAGCATGTACTATTATTTTAAGTGTCACTTCATTGCTTTAGTGAACAGAAATCGAGTACCAGCGAGTCAAGCTAACTCGAATACAAGATTTGAGTCAGTTGGACTCGCATAATAGTTTCGAGACAGCGAGTACAAAATCGATTCTTCCTGACTCGAGAATCGGAATCGAGTCCAGCGTACTCGAATCAAAATAAATTGGTATTCGAATAGGCGAGTCCAAAACAGGACTCAAGTCAAGCCGTACTCGGCACTTCGCTAATGAAAAGCACTTTTCCTTGAATAAACAGCAGCAGCTGTAAGCATCACCGCTTTCCGCGAAACGGCATGACGTGTTATTTTTGTAATTGTTATCTTGAAAGTCGTGTAGAGTAGAAACTCATTCATGATTTCATGGCAAAGTTCAGTTAATACAAAACTATAATATAAATGAATATTTTTAATAACTACCTAAAATCATAGTTTATATTCAGAATTTATATAAATTAGATAAATTAACTTCCATTCCTTTATTACACAGCCATTACAATAAATACTCATAGTAAACTTACAGCAATACTGTTGGATGTAGGGCATGAATCTCGGAATCTCGTAATATCGGAATCTCGGAACGAAAAGGTCTATTTTACAATACCGATATTGATCGTTACAATATCGTAAAATCGGAATCGAGCTTTTAACAAAGGGTGTCGAAAGTGAGCGTGTTTTTTCGTCGGCTGGATATTTTTGCAATAAGATACGAAGTTCACTTTCGGATAAAATGCTTGACTCTTTGGTGTTTTTGAGAACATATTATCAAGAATGTGCGTTTAAAAAATAAATCTTGTTTTTATTTCTAATAATTGTTGCTAACGGTTGATTTTACTTATTTAGACCAAAAGAATTTTATTACTGTTGATTCGAGAATATAGGATATTAAAGAGAAAACTGTGATTTATTAATAAGTAGTACATGTCATCATCATCATCATATCAGCCGTACGACGCCCACTGCTGGACATAGGCCTCCCCCAAGGATCTCCACAACGATCGGTCCTGTGCTGCCCGCATCCAGCGTTTTCCCGCGACCTTAACCAGATCGTCGGTCCACCTCGTAGCGTCGTCCGGCACGCAGTCGCCATTCGAGAACCTTTCCGCCCCAACGGCCATCAGTTCTCCTTGCTATGTGTCCTGCCCACTGCCATTTCAGCTTCGCAATTCTTTGAGCTATGTCGGCGGTTTTTGTTCTCCTACGGATCTCCTCATTTCTGATTCGATCGCGTAGGGAAACACCAAGCATAGCTCTCTCCATTGCCCGCTGAGCGACCTTGAGCCTTCCCACAAGACCCATAGTGAACGACCACGTTTCATTGCTATAAGTCATCACTGGCAACACACACTGGTCAAAGACTTTCGTCTTAAGGCACCGAGGTATTTTGGACGCGAAAATGTATCGCAGCTTCCCGAACGCTGCCCACCCGAGTTGGATTCGACGAGGTATCTCTTTCTCGAAGTTGGACTTACCTAACTGTATTGTATGTCCTAGGTAAACATAGTGGTCAACAACTTCGAGTGTAACGTTCCCAACATTTACTGGAGCGGATGTAACATGGGCGTTGGACATAATTTTCGTCTTGTCCATGTTCATCTTAAGACCCACTCGTTGCTGTTGCGTTACTGATGCGTTACTGAGATCTTTGAGCATGGTGCTCAGGTCTTCCAAGGTCTCAGCCATTAGGACCACATCATCGGCAAACCGAAGATGCGTCAGGTACTCGCCGTTGATGTTGATGCCAAGTCCATTCCAGTCCAGAAGCTTAAAAATATCCTCCAACGCAGCAGTGAACAGTTTCGGAGAGATAACGTCTCCCTGTCTCACTCCTCGCTGTAGTTGGATAGGATTAGAGCTCTGGATCTGTACTCGGACCGACATAGTGGCGTTTTGGTACAGGCACCTTAACACTTCGATATACCTGTAGTCCACTTGGCACCTCTGGAGAGACTGCAGCACCGCCCAAGTCTCGATCGAATCAAAGGCCTTCTCATAGTCCACAAACGCCAAGCAAAGTGGCCGATTATACTCTTCGGTCTTCTGTAAAACCTGCCGCAGCGTATGAATGTGGTCTATGGTGCTAAAGCCTTTTCGGAAACCGGCTTGTTCGGGAGGTTGGAAGTCGTCAAACCTGCGAGCAAGACGATTCGTAATGACCCTCGAAAACAGCTTGTAGACATGGCTCAGAAGCGAGATGGGTCTTTAGTTCTTCAGTAGGGTTTTATCGCCCTTTTTGAAGAACAAAATCACCTCGCTTCAGCTCCATGCCTTCGGCGTTTTGCCCTGGCCGATGACAGAAAGGAAGAGCTTCTGGAGGACTTAAAGTACCGACGTGCCGCCCGCTCTCAGAAGCTCTGTTGTAATTCCGTCATCTCCCGCCGCCTTGTTGTTCTTTAGCTGTTTGAGGGCCATTCTAATCTCGTACAGGCTGATGTCCGGGATATCTTCGGTATAGTGTCGGGTAAGCTTGGCTCTAGGATCTCGAGCTCTGCTTTGGCCTGGTGTAATACTGGAATACAGCTGCCTATAGAAACTCTCAATCTCTCTCAGGATTTCAGGAGTCGATGAAATGATACTGTCGTCCTCAGTTTTCAGCCTCGTCAGTTGACTTTGCCCAATAGACAGATCTCTAGCGAACACTTTGGAGCCTTTGTTCCGCTCTATGGCCTCTTTAATACGTAGTACGTAGTACATGTAGGTACGACAATTAAGTTTGTACCAAATAAAAAAAATATTTAAAACATCTTGTTTATTATTTCCCATTCCGTTTGTACTATATTATGTATAATTTATGACAATTAACCGAATTCCGATATCAATATCGGAATTCCGATATTGAGATCTAACATCGAAAATCAGTATCGGAATTGAAAATCTTACGATATTACATGCCCTAGTTGGATGTCTCATTGCCTCCAGGGTAAAAACAAAGTGAGTGAATTACTAGACAAACATACTAGAATTACTAGACACATTCTAATATATATTTAATATAATTATAATAATGTTCCGAAGCTAAACATTGTTTAATTTCTAAATTTATTAGTTTTATAATTTTTGTTTATATAAATATGTATATAAAAAATTAAGTAGTACTATAAATTTTATATACAGTCTATTAAGGTTGTTTCTATTAGTCTATTGTAACAATGCTATGGAAGAGGGATGCTGCCTAACACAAGTAAAACTTGTGCTTAGAAGGCAGCTCCATCCACTTATTATTGTATTAGACTGAGACTTTTATTGGATTGAATACTAAACATTATATAAATTTGGTTGAACATACAAATCTATACCAATATTACAGTATAATAATAGGTTGTAATATTGCCCTGATATTATTTTATTATTTTGAATGTGTCTGCTCCTAATCCCAATCATGCCCGGGGGCCAAGATAGAATCCACGATGGAATGAGCTAACCCAGAAAGTGCCTATTCACCCTAACTTTAAAAACAGACCGGTTACAAGTACTCGGAAATACAGACACAAAAACATAAAAAACATTATAAAAATAGCAGGTTTTGTATATTTGTTTATCTGTTGAGGGTAATTTCTACAAGAACTGTATCTATTTAAAAATCCTTTGACCATCTTAAAAAGTCCTTTTTTCAAGATGTGTATAGGCTAAATATTATGTATACATTATGTCTACCATAGACAAATTTAGAGCGGGATGCTATTTATTTATTCTTTATTGCCACAAATTCAGTAAAAAGTGGACTTAAGGATAGACTTTTACAGTTTGAAGATAATGTTCATGTACTTGTCGCTTCAAATTTATTAGAAGCTTTTTTGCATAATTTAAGATGATAGTTTTAGAGTGGAATTGCAGTGTGTTATAGATTTGGAGACGAAATTAGTATGATGAAGTGGCGTTTGAAGTGTAAGGCTAACTGAAACCAAGAATTGAAGTATTCAGTCTTATATTTATCTAATATTTTAAATAATATTGCTTATTGCTTGCTTATAAATAATATTTTAATAAGCAAGTAAATGCTGCTTAATTAAATTAAATGCAGAAAAGTAGTTTGCATATCTTAGTTACAACACTCAAATTTTATTATCAATTTAAAATATAAAAACAACAATTAAACTAAAAGAAAATATTTATAAAACCATTACAAAGTGTTGATGCTCTAAGATAATTTTTTATTTTCATTAAAGAAACAACTCAATAGGTTACAATGTCAAATAAATAGTCAAGCCCCTTTTGTTTAAAAAATTCCTGATTACACCATTACTTTAAAACACTATTGTCATTTTAATAACTTAAACATTGAGATAATAAAATGATACTAGCACAAGGTTAAGTGACACCTACTCTCAATATTTGATCTTAAATTAATTTGTTAAGAGTTGATTTCTCAATACTGAGATAAAATATAACAGTGAAAAAAGAAAATTCTGGACAAACGCAAACTTACACCAACCATATTATATCCCATCAGCTGAGGAATAGGCATTCCTTGCAGATTAAAGCACCATAGGGAAAAACCACAAAATTATTTGTTTTAAATAATGATACCTACTAAATTTTTCAAAAATGCAACCATAACCTCAACATGCTACTTTTATCTCAGTCACCAGTGTTGTGGGAAAATCAAGATTTGCAAAAAATTTATAACAGAAAGACTGCAAAAAGTTTATACCTGATATTCAATCGCAGAATATGATAACAGGGTCCAACATGGTCCAAAATTGTATCTATTATCATATGGTAAACATTATACCCTTGTTAAAAAAAAAAAAATCATAATAAAAAATTGTAATAACCATTTTGCCATCATACTACTCAAATGAAATGTGGCTAACATGGCTATAATTTGAGCTGAACTTTCACCTACGTAGAAATAAGTTGAACTTATGAAAAATCAACAACAAATTACTTTACTTTTTATTTTGCATTGTACAGTGCATTAGAAATATTATGCCTCTGACTGCAGTATAAAGTGTAGAATTCATGTCATTGAAATAATATGTCCATTCACATAGTAAATCCATTAATGTGTGTAAGAGATCTCCAGTGACACAAATATATTTCCATTTATACAGATAATTTTACAATCAGTTTAAAATTTGCATCATTGTATAGTTTGTTTCAGTTTAGTTAAGGAACTTGTAAAGGCAAGGAGAGAAAAAACTGTTCTCTTGCCCGGAAGAATACAGTTTTAAGTCAAAATTTGGCACTAACTGACTTAATATGACGACTTGACGAATAAAAAAAAATACGTTCTACATTTTGAATAAGGTCAATTATGCCCCCTTTTTCGTTTGCCCCCTGAATAAACCAATTACGAAAGTTACCTTATTCAAAAGGTATCATTAAGTCAGTTAGTGCCAAATTTTGACTTAATACTGTATTATTCCAGGCAAGAGAGTTATGGTTAACCATCCTCAGCAACAATTTTTGTGTCTTCATATAAATAAATTACAGTTTCTTAGAAACCTACAGTGACAAGAGACAATGTCAGAGATGGCATTAAAACAATTATAGCAATAGTATTATCAATAATAACAATTTCATATTCCATGAATTGTTTGTCAAGACGATGAAACAGGAAAAATGTTCATCAGCTGTTTAAGAAAATAACAGTAATTAAAATTAAATAGCAACACCTATACATAGTTTTGTAGCTGGTTAACATACAACATACATATGTTGTGTCATTAAAATATATAAATCTACAACTTTATTTAATTTTTTTATTGGAAAAGCTGAGCAAAATATAAAAAATTGATAAGTTTTATGTTATTAATGGAAATTAATCAACTATTATCAAGTTTGGAACAAATATTTTTTCTTTCATTTTGGGACCCATTGGCAAAATAGATATAAAATAAATAATTAGTATTAATTAATGTAATATTGCTATTTCATTTTCTTTTTTACAACAATATTGATAGAAATTTTATTTAAATCTGTAGTACATTTTACAGAAATAATTTTTAATTAACTTTTTAAGATAGATAAAAACTTTATTTTCTTCTTTACGCACACAAACATAATTATATTGACAAAAATAAAATAATCATATCTTAAGGAAGAATACAACAAATTGTCCTTAACAACAATGTGTGTGTGTGCTACAGTAGTACGCAAGGGTCGCAGCTCAGCATGTTATTTAAGTGTAATAACAGTTTATAAATTTATTTTTCATGTGTATAAACCCTATATTTTTTGTGACTTGATGTCTCTTGTGACCAGAGTTCATTTTTTTTGTATTTTTCTATTATAACAATTTATCTTATAAGATCGCAGTGAAAAATGCATAAAATATATAAAAATTTAAAACTAGATGTGATTAAATATTTTGAATACAAATATTTAGCATCAAATATCATCAATATATATCATACAGTTCCGTATATAGTCATAGTCATATGTCAGTTATACAGTCCAAGCAATTGACTAATTTTTAAATATTAAGTATTTTAAAATAGATTATGAAAGATTAATTTTCATGCTTTTTTTATTTAATCCTTGTGTTGCAACATGCTAACATACTGATAGTTTACTATATGACATTTATATCATGATAAAGAAATCACAAAACATTAACTTTAAAGAACTTTTATGATTGCCAAAGGTGTCCACCAAGAAATGAAGAAAAGTATAACTCTATATTCTCTACCATAAACTTTGGCCTGAAGTTGGTTATACAATAAATAGGTTATAAAACTGAAATGATCAATACATTATTACATTAAAAATGTTTGAAAGTACTAATTCATGTTTTATAATTGAAACTAAGTGAATGATTAAATATAAGTAACTGATTTTGTGAATGCTAATATTATATGTGAATATTAAGAATCATTGTAGTGATAGATAAAGTACTGGAAGAGACACCAGTATTTAACACACAATCAATTTAATTGTGATTCTGCTTTAGCATTTATAAGGCTATTGTATCCAGAGGAAAAAAAATTCTTCCAACTAACCCAATATCCATGTCTCTACTGTTTCATAGATAAATAGTCACTATCAGGCTGTGTAGTTTAATAAGATTTCTCATGTGTAACTAATTGGCAAGTAATTCAGCAATCAAATTGAGGTACTAATCATCTCAATAAAATATTAAGAAGTTCTAATTTGATGGTTTGACTTCCTTTATCTTATTAGTAATTTATTTATGTTAAGCACTTATTTATGTGAGAAATAAACAAATTACGAGTACCAGACTCACCAGCAAGTTGGAGTGGCGTTGTCCACGATGTCCTGATTGGCCTGCGAAGGAGACTCCGCTCCCCGCGTGCCTCCTGCCACTGAAGAAGCCGTGGTGACGCTCTGCCCGCTCACAGCGCCCGCATCATCACAATCCCTCACTTCCTCACTCCACACGCACTTTCTATTACCTCGATAACACTACCACTAGTTGCATTTCTTACCTGAAAACATCACACCACCAACTTTCTTTACACAAGCTATTTAACACTCGCGACACTTAAACTAAAGGAGGCCTCGCTGCTCCTCGCACTCAATTCACGCCCCAGCAGCACCACACAAGAAATATTCCCAGTGAAAAATGGCAACCTTCGTCTATGATGACCCAACTCAACACACTCGTTCACCATAGAATACTGTAATATTTATAAACTTTCACGAGTTAATTATAGACCAGACGTTACTATTAACGCTTGAACATAAGTAAAAGCTGAGAAAATAATATTTATAAATAGCTTCAGATTATTTTGATACAAATCTAAATCGGTGTACGAACATACACACCCCTATTTCGGGTGGAGCGGATCCTCTTCTTTATGTTTATAAATCGTTTTACATACAAAAAATAGCACAAATTAGTTTATATTACTACAATTAAATGACCTACACCCTGATAACTACAAAGACATTTTGTAGAAATGACAGCAATCTCGTATCGGCTTCACAGAACCTAGAAAAAAATCAACATGTCGCCTTCTGTGATACCGAAAGGCGTATTATCATTGGAAGTTCAGCTAAATCGAGATAAAGGGGCGTGGTCAAATTTAAGTCGAGATAATTTTTCTCCTACTATCTCAGGGTTAAATGAGCTTGTTTTCAATGTCATTTTCAATAAGGTTAAAAATTTGTAAATAAATAAATTTTATATGATACTTCAAATGTTAAAAACTTTACATATAAAATAATTTATAATCGTGAAACGTATTTATTAAAAAACAAAACGTGTTTAAACTGAAGACTTAAAACATGTAGATAAATAGGAAATTCAGATCTTCCATTTCAGTTGAATGGATTGAGTACGTTGGCTGTAAAGTTGTTTTGTTCTTAACTCGACCAATTAAGGCGTCTATTTCTCAGCCATCTCAGCTCCACCAAGAAGGCGCCCTTACTTTAGGGATGGACTTCCGGGAGGCTGTTCGGCTAGACAAGACTTTGGTCCGGAAGTAAGCCCTTTTCTTTTGTTTCTATGCATTCTCTGCATAGACTGTCGGGGACACCTTAGTTAAAAAGATGCAGAATAAATAACCGTGACCAATAAAAGCGTCCAAATGCTGAGTTCTGATCTACCTAGCTGGCATAGAAATCTGAAGAGCCATGCGTGCTCTTGCGTCAGTGCGAGTTTTGCTTGCCTTGCCTGCTACATATTTCCAGAGAGTTCCAGATTTCGTTATTGAACCATCTGATCGGAATAGGAAGCATGGGCTCTGGGCCCATTTGACATTTTTTCTGATCACATCCTTGAACGATATCTACGTCATTACCCCGTGATCCACTTTTTTTAGTTTAGAATGGGTTCGCTCTTGATCCTAATCAAGCCCGGAGGCCAAGACAGGATCCACGATGGAACGAGGTAACCCAGAAGGTGGCTATTTACCCTGGTTTTGAAAATGGACCGGTTATAAATTCTCGGAAATACAGACGCAGGGAGAGAGTTTCACTCCTTTGCCGTTGCGCATTATGAAGGACCCAAGAAAGGGTGGTAGAACGCAGTGCGTCTGGATGTCCGATGGAAAAAAGGAGATGACGGTATCAGCGAATATAGCTCCTAAGCACACTCTCCAAAGTATAATCTGTAGGTAATCGACAGACAGGCAACTTTAAGGCGATGAGCTAAGGTGTGAAGCTTAATCTTCACCCATTTGATAGTAGACTCGTTCTACGCCTCTGCCATATTTAAGCCCAAATAACACTCGAGAAGAAGCACACAGAGACATCGCTTGTAAAACCGACTTGCTATCAAAAATGATTCTAATATTGCATGTGTTTACTTTTCGTGCGTTTGTTGCCCTTTCCGCTATGATGACGCCCATGTATTTCGCTCGAAAGACGGTGTTGTTAAGCTCAAAGCGAAGGTGATGTGTATGCTCAGATCTTCGAAGAACAGTCCCTAACCGTCCCCCATTTTAGTTTTGAATCTGTCGGTGAATATAATTAAAGCCTTGAGTTGTGTGTGTTATAGCTCTTTTGGCGCGTTTGGAAAAATGATAAGAGTGGATTAGACAATGCGTGCGCACACTGACATCTAAAAGGGACATGGAATAAAGCAACAGGATAAAGTTGGCCGCTAATTGTGTCAAGTTTTCTTGAGTACCAATAACAATATTCAAGGTAGTTACTGAAATATTTATGAATATGTATGATTTTTAATTTTATACGATGGTTAACAATGACTTATATAATATTATAATAACAATTTTATATGTACTATATAATAGTATTATAAAAAAATTATAATAATCGTAATAAAAGTGGTTTTTATTTTATAAACTTTTTAAGTGCGTTTATTGAATTGAGGTTAACTGTCGGAATGTATTCTTTTTATTTTTTGCTATATAAAGTATTATTATTGTTACATTATTATTGGAGAAATAGTTTGTTTGAATGGTTTTTCATATATTATTTGATTATGTATACAGATATATAGAAAATCAATTAATATTTTTTACTAATCATCATATAATTTATTCGTTTTTATAACAAACAAAAAGTACTGGCACACGGGAGGAAATTTTTAGTTATTTTTGTCTAGTTACGCTAAAGAAGTGTAAATTATTACGTGTGTACATAAGTACACAAACACACGATTTTTTTGTTACTTTGATATTCGTAGGGGGCCATTCATTTATTACGTAAGACTATTTTCGCTAGTTTTTGACCCCCTCCCCCCCTATAATAAGAAAAAATAAGAATAGACCGACCCCCTCCCCCCTTATTTAATATTTATTACGTAAGAATCTAAAGGCAAAAATTAATACATGTTTGGTTTGTTTTAATGATTTTCAAAGAAACAATTTCTAGAAATGTTTATTTGTACTTACAAAGGTACTAATAATTTTGTATTTTTTTGGTAGAATAAACTTTTATTTTCATTATTCATCTTTACCTAAGTACATAAGATTTTTAGTCCAGGGGCTCAAAACCCTTTCGGAAAGTGGATCTGACACTGGAATATCTGTAATAATAGGTGTTGCTTCTCGTTAGTTATTCAGGATTGTGACGTCGTCAACGTTCACCCATTCCACATCAACTCCGACGCGGCACAAAACTTTGCCTCACCTTGAATGTATGGCTAAAGATTTTTCTTTTTCAGTATTTAAAATACGGCCATAAAGTTTTTGGTTCATTATACATTTGCATAAAAAATTAAACCACAAAATTTGTTGGTATATGGTAATTCATACTAATGATATTTACGCATAATATTATTATTCATAACAAATTTAGCATAAATGTTTGAATCATAAATACAATCAGCATAATCATATTTAAGCATAAAATTCACAATCATTACTTTATAACAGCATAATGGTATCAAACCATAATGAATATTATCATAATCATCTTACGCAGAATAAGTAATTGCTAAGACTTAACCTTACCTAAACCTCCTTTGACACTATATAATGAAGGAAATACTGGTTCAAACAACCATTAATAAAATAAAAGTTTATTATAAAATCCTATTATGTGACTATACACTTTGCCTAAAAACATTACGCAAATTATAATTATGCATAAATATATTAGGTCTAATTATAATTATGCCACATTACATATATTGCTAAAAATCAATTATGACTAAGTAATATTATGCAAAGAAAAATAAGCCAAACTATTTTAGAAATAAATACATTATATCAACGAAAGAGATTCCGTAGTTTTTACCTATACGCATCCGAGCGAACCTCGGCACTTGCGCGGTTGCCCGCGCTTTTTCGAAGTATAATTTTAACTTGGCGCATTTTTGGGATCTTACGTAAGAACTATTGAGACTCCGTCCCACCCCCTTGTAAGAAAAAATATGACATGGTCGACCCCCCTCCCCCCCTAAATCATCTTACGTAATAATTGAATGGCCCCTAGAGCGAGAGACAAGCATTCACCTAGGTAATCTTATTATAGAGCACAAATTCAATAAGTGTTATATAACTAAACATAAGTGGTAAACAAACATGCATGATTGTTCTCTTGTTGTTAACAAGAGAACCATAAATCAATAGAAAGTGTCCTTTAGCGTATCTCAAAAATTTCGTGGAAAAAGAATAAAGTATTAAAATTTTACATAAAATATCCGACAATCTTTTATCATTATCACACATAAATTAGCTCTCCTTATTATTCAACGTGGTCGGAAAAAGAAGACTTTGATGATGAGGCCATATGAGCTTTGTAGCCTTTGTTTTAGTCTAAGGGAAAACGTAGCCAAAAACAAAAATTTACATAGACAAATTATCTATATTTGACCAATGTCAATTTCATTTGTTTATGTTCTGTCCATTGATGTGTTATACCTTTAGTTATTGTTCTGAGTGTTATACAAACAGCACCTTCATCTGTATCCAAAAACGCCAGAAATTGCTTTACCTTTGCAATGAGGTATTCGCAAAACCGACATCTAAAATGTTGTTTTTTTTTTTTCAAAGCTAGGTTAGGAATGATTATCTTTTATAAGTCAGTTGGACATCACTCAGTAAAACAATCTTAACAGACTTCGCCTTAAAAAGCACGAAAAAATTAAATCTTTAATTGAATCAATCACCAATAAGTATTATGTTTTATACATATAACTAATTATCAAACCATTAGTTCACCAATGTTTCGCGATTTTTCTAGTTATAAATTTTTTACATTTTGACAACTATGATTTATAATACATTATTGCTAATGGAAATGTCAATTATTAAAACATTCTCAAGAAATTGACGGAGCTTAAGATAAATCCTGACACCCTATTGAAACCTAGAGAAGTCATTATACAGCATTCATAAACCAGCTTTGATCATTATTCATCCTGTTAAATATTGTCCTTCCTTTATGAGGAAACTAAACAGAAAAACAAAAAAAGAACTTTTTGGTGGGAGTGGGAAGCGTCGCTTTGGTAGTTTTGTTTTTCTTGTTAAAATTTGTGTTGTGATCAACCACAACTCGTGTAATAATAAATAAAACTGGTTTCCCTACCTTTTCCACACTAGTAGTGGCAAATGCACAAACCGTGCCAGCCATATTAAAAAAAAAGGCGCAGCTGTTTGTCAAATAGTCAGTTCAGTTCAAAGTAGTCATTATTGGCGCCTATGTTTTCCGTACGGAGTTTTAAAGCAGAATTAAGAGTTTGCTTAATTATATTTGTGAATTATGGCTGCACATAATAAGGCACTGACTATAATAGCTAATAAGCTTGGACTAGCCGAAGAAGAAAAAGTAGTAAGGTAAGTATTTTGCATATTCTGGTTTGCTTGTTTTGCGTCATTATTTACTATCGAAAATATTAATATATATTAACAAGTAGATAAAGGCGATTTAATTTGAAGTATATTAATTATGTTTTTAGCAAAGCTGCAGAATTCGAACGTCTATTACAAACCAAAAATGTATCCGGAACTAATTTAACTGACATCAGTAAAACAGTAATATGCTTGGATTTAGCAGCTGGAATTTTCGGAGCGGGCTTAGATTCGGTGAGTTGACGTCTTAAAAACCAGTTATAAAACTTTCATTTGTATTCCTTTACTTGTATTGAGTTTATGTTATAACACAAGTTTTACATAGCAATAAAACGGTTATTATGTGTTGAAAGAAAAAAGCCATCGCATTATTTATGTATGTTACCGCTGTGGTTTTCTTTCTTCATTTTATTCTGCTGGCAAACTATGTCTCCCTCTGTATAGTTTTCTTATCAAACTACACAACTAAATAAAATATAAAACAAAACGATTTTGATTTCTATGAATTTTAACAGTAAGGAATATGCCTGATTAAAATATTGTGGAGATAGGAAAATATATGATAACCATTGCCATAGTGATCCTGTGATCGTGGCTTCTGCACACTAGTTGAAATGTCAGGATTAAATATAAATTATGCAGAAAAAACTGAAGAAATTGTTTTGTTTAAATCTATCTATAATTACCATTTCTATTTAATGAAAAATGGGTATATGGTGTGCTTGTTCTAAAATACAGCATCACATAATTAATTATTATTAATATTTGTACTGTTATATGTTCTCTTCCATTCTATACTCGTATGCTGGTATGAAATGAAGTTAATACCTAATGTATTTCCAAAGTAAATAATCAGTTATCATAAAATTAACGTACAGACCCATCTAATAATAATATGAATTAATATTAATTTGCTTTTAGAAAATGGCAATAAGATACTCTGGCCTCAAATCTGCAGCCTATACCAACCTTCGCAAGGTTGTTCAGAACCTGCTAGAGCTTAACGAAGACAGATTGTCAACATTGGTACTTTGCAATATCCTACAGTGTAGTACTGTCCAGACATTGGCTGATAAAATATTGGAGGACTTTCAAAAGCAGTCTAAAATCGTAAGTAGTAAAGTACTAATTGAAATGAACATTTTATTTTATATCTTTAGTTATCTGAAAGTGTAGTGTTTCTTTAAATACCATAATTTGCGGCTTCTTCTGAGCTTTTTTCAACATCATGAAGTTACAAAAGAGAATTGAGATATTGGTTGATCAATCTTATTCTTCATTATCTTAAATTAACTATTAATATCACCATTCTAGACTTTTCAGTTAGAATTAAAAAAAAAAAAACAAAAAAGCGAAGGCAATAATTGAGTTCTAATGGATTTATTGAAGATTACCACACAAATTAGTGTTTTTTTTTATACATGTGAAGTCACAAAATATGAATAATTTGCCATAAAACACATTGTAACTACTATGTTAAGAATGGCAATAAAGTTAGATTTATGCTAGTATATAATTAATAATGTATTTTATAGTGAGTTGATTTCTCTAGTTCAAAACCAAGTTATTTTTTGAACCACACTATACAATTGAGAGGACTATTCAGATAATTATTTATTATTATTTTCCCTATGGATATATATGAATTCCAAGATTTAGGTCAAAAATATTTTTTTGTGTAATTAAATTAACTAAGTTGCGATAGGTTTAGGTAGGTAGATCTTAGGTAGGATCTAAGAGTAAAAGTTTATTGTTTGATTCTTCTTATTTTTTTAGGCTGTTGATTTGAGTTTGCCCCAATATGTGTGTATGGCTGTATATCAAGCATGCAGGTGATGATTTCAATGTATTAAACTATGGAAAATGTATTTTTTTTCTATTTATTTTATCTACTATTGTTGAAACAAGTATTACTTTCAGAGTTAACAAAGTAAAAATATCAAAGAGTAAAATAATTGAGAGGTCCCGATTAAAACCAGCTCAGTGGGCGAAATTAGATGCTGAGTGGACCAAATTTACTGATGAAAACTTTGCTATATCTAAAAAGAAAAGAGGAAGACCAGCGAAGAATGCTGACATTGAAAGAGGTGCCTTTTATTTTGTTAGGTGTAAAATTCATAATCATAGAATATTAGAATTGCAACAAAAGAGAGTCATAATTGATTATTGATCAGTTTTTAAATAAAAAGTGTAATTTCTTATAAAATTGTAAGGCAGAATGGCGATATTTGTGCGCCCTCTATCATTGATATCAGATAAACTATCACATAACAATAGTTCCTTTTTCTATAGGTAATATGGTAAAAGATGGTTGTGTGATCAATACGAGCATTTGTACTTGAGTCATCCTATAATTATTACATATTTATGCATTATATATTTATATCTATCCCTTACCCTAGTATCCTTAACTAAAGGCATATTGTGCTTACTTTGCTAATTGGTGTGAATGTAAGAAATATTACGAATATTAATATTTATTAATGTTGGCATGATGCTCACGTGATTCCATATTCAATGAAATCACAATATATGTACCATCCTTTTCTGTCGCTCTGAAATTTACTAGAGTGAGAAAGATAGCGCGAGTACTATCGCGCGCGAGAGCATCAACAAATTGAACCTTTAACAGGTTTTTAGTTTATATTTTTTTTATTTTTTCAGATGTGACTGATGACAAAATGGAGTTAGATGACGTAGTAAAAACTGAGGCATCAAAAGAGCCTCAAATAGAATTGTACGAAGATTGGAAGAGACGTGTTTTAGAAGCGGCTTACAAAGAGCTGAAGATTCAGAAAGATGGACAAAACCAACAGTTAAAGGTATCCCCAAGGAGATCTCCTAGAAAAACTCCACAGAAGACATCTCCTTACAAAAGTCCTAGTAAAAAGACAGCGGTTAGGTTATTGTTTCCTTTGAATATGTAATTTAAATTGTTTTCGTTAATGTTTTGTGCTATTTAATACCTTCAATAATCTTTGTGTATAATATTTATATAAAAAAAATTATATAAAAAAAATAAAATAAAAAAAATAAAATAAAAATATTTTAAAAGGTAGACAATCTTCGTATTTCTCTTCAATGTGAATTGTCAAAGACCGTACGAAATTAAATTATTAGATCTAGAAATAATACTATTTTAAAAATATTAATTATATAGTGATCAATTTTGTTGGTAGAATTTATAAGTTTATTTGGTAAAAGACAAAAAAAACTTGTCTACCTTTTCGACATTTTTGATTGATTTGGACACATTATTAGTGAATGGTTGCGACTTCACTTGCGTATAAACAATAATAATAATTCTTCCCGCGTGTTAAGAAGACTGTCCTTTCCTAGAGTTCAAACAGTCTTCAAGCCCATCAAAGCTATGCATCTTTTCGATATGCAAATGTATTGGACAGACAGTTACTTTCCCATTATTGTATGTATTAATATGAATGCTCTTCAGCTTCCTCTTGAAAATAAGTGTGAAGTATGTTAAACCTTAGCCAATGACAAATGTGCCTTAAAATATCTCACGTCTTATAGCTTATACTGGCAAAATTCTATGCCCCTAGTGCGCTAAGTACCTACGTTTATATTTTAAAGGAATATTTATTATGACATTTTCTTGCAGTTGGAATTGTTAAAAATAGGATTGCGTTTATAGTTTAAATTTTTTTATATATTTGACAAATATTTTTTCATTAGTTTTAATGTTTTTTTTAATATATTTTTGGCGAAATTATTAAAAATACAAAACTAATTTGTTTGATAAAATGGCTATGAAACAATGATAAAAATCTTTATTTGACATTTTACATATTAAGGATTTTATGAAACTTGACTTCAATAAAATGTATTTTTATGAATAAGCTATTTTTATTATATATTTTTTTTACATAAAACTGCGAAAAAAGTTCAAAAATCCCTAATTTTTATGCTCTACATCTTTTAAGCCTCGGCTGGCGTTTGGCCCTGTTGACCAGAAAGCCGTGATTTCGAATCCGACGAAAAGTAAATTTGTCAACACAATTTTTCCATATTTATGAATAAATTAATTCCTATAACTATTTTATCAATCAATTCAATCTTCAAAACTTTTTGCATAAGGGTTAACCACAGAATCGCCACTACTTTCACTAGTGTCCACTTTAGTAAGTGACATACTTTAGCAGCAGAAAAGGATGGGTCACGGAAAAGACGCTTTCTGTACTGACAAATGTAGGTCAACCCTAACACTGTACTGCAAGCACTTCACGCAACTGTACATACTAGTACTGAAATAAGCTTTGTTGCAATGGCATAGGGTACTTCCAAACTTCAGAGTATATTATAGTTTTTGTCAATGTCAATGTTTATATTATAAACTCATTTGCAAAAAAAACGGGCACCTAAGCAATGAACCATTTTAAATGTTAATATTGCTTTGTTTGATAATTATAAGCAGTTTTATCCTCACAATTTGGTAAATTAATAAGAAAATAATCGTTTTCATCAGTATTTCATAAAATTTTGATACAATTTATGGGAAATAATGCTAAACCTCACTAGTAGTGTATGTTCGCTAGTACTGCATATGCTCATGAAGTAAAAATAAAAAAGTTTTTTTTGTTTGTTTTTCTTTAATAAAGTAAAAGCAGATAAATGTTTAGTATCGAGTGTGACCCCCTCTAGCTAAAATCACAGCTTGAATTCGTCTGGGCATGCTAGCGAGTATATCCCGGATACTTGCTTGCGGAATACGTTCCCACTCCGCAGTAATCACATTCTTCAGCTCTCTGATGGTCTGCGGAGCCGGTTGTACTGATCTCACACGCCGTTTCAGAACGTCCCAGACATGCTCTTTGGGATTGAGGTCGGGACTTCGAGCTGGCCAATCCAAACGACGAATGCCGACCTCTTGCACATACGCTTTAACATCGCGAGATCGGTGGGCGCGAGCATTGTCGTCCATAAAAATGGAGTCTTCACCTAGAGCGGCCAATGCGGGTTGTGCATGAGGAATTAGAACTTCCGTTATGTATCGATGCCCAGTCAGTGAGCCGTTTTCAATGAAGACTAACTCTGTACGATCCATTGAATTTATTCCTGCCCAAAACATAACAGAGCCCCCACCATAAGGTGTGATTTCTTCGAAACATGCCTCTGCAAAGCGTTCTCCTTGTCTTCTTAGCACTCGCCGACGTCGATCTTCACCGAATAGAGATATCCTGGCTTCATCAGAGAACAAAACCCTATTCCAATCTTCTTGAGTCCATGATTTACATTTTCTAGCGAACCTAAGCCTGCGAACTCGGTGCTCACGGAGTAATTTTGGGCCGTGGGCCGGGCGGTGACTGCGTATATTGGCAGCGAGAAGCCTCTTCCTGACCGTCCATGGACTAATATGCACATTTCTTACTTCTTGGAGGTTGTTCTTAAGATCCACATTCGAAGATTTGCGATTTCTCAATGCGCGACTCACAAGAAAACGATCATCCTGTGGTTGGGTACATGGTTTTCTTCCAGAACCAGGCCTTCTCTCGACGGAACCAGTCTCCTGATATCGCTGCCAGGTCCTTTGGACCGTCGAGCGACTAACATTTAGCCTCCTAGCCACGAAGCATTGGCTGAAACCCTCTTCAAGCAGCACGATAATTTTGGTAGCTTTTACCACTTTATCTACCATTTTTGATACAGCCAAACAGCAATAAATAAAGCTTTGACAGTCAAGGATATGAAATTAATCGATGAAAATTGAATAAAAGTTATAAAAGTCGATGTTAACTTCTGGAACTTCGCGCCAAAAATGTAGGATAAAAAGAAATTTTCTGTAAAAATGAGCATCAAATGAAAATTTGAATTTATAACGTACTTTTTTAAATACCACGGCATTTTTAAAACCGGCCAGTAACGTGTACAAACGATTGAAACCTTTTTTGTATTGTATCTTTTTAAAGATGAATGAAAATCAAAACCGCCCGTTTTTTTTGCAAATGAGTGTATATTATCGGACTCTAATTGGACTCTACTGTTATGAGAAAATCTATACGGTTACGCTTCTGATGAAGTGATATCAAAAATGGCATTTTTAATATTTATGTTATTTTGTTGCGTTTTTAAATTCGGTTCTTGTGATTCAATTGAAAACATCAGTTCTGTAGAATTCACACCGGACGTTATAGACGAGAACCGACCCTCACTCGCGTATCCGTCGTCGCTTGGATTCTTATTCGTATTCTTTACACTACTTATCGGCGTAATAGTTAGGTCGATAATGCTTTCGACCAGTATGTGCTTACCTTACCGAGTAGTGATGTTCGGTCTCGGCGGCTTGGCTGGATTTTGCGCAAACAGATTCCCAGAGTTCAAACCTATTGTGGCGATATGTTATTTTGATGCAGACGTCATGTTAATAACTTTCCTTCCAATATTGATGTTTAATACGCCATACACTGTTGACACACATTCGTTTTGGAGGAGTTTTCCACAAATCCTGCTTGTGGCGGTGCCTGGAGCGCTATGAACGGCCGTTATGGCTGCTTTCATGGCGCATTATTTGATAGAATCTTCTTGGAATATGGCTACGTCACTGCTCTTTGGCGTGATATGCACTCCAATATATCCTATGGAAGTGGTGCAGAAATTAAAAGAAATGTAAAAAGGAAAGTTTGTAAGCGTATTATTATTGGAAGAAGGGTTGATTGGAGATGAAACGACAATGATCGCTTTTATCGCTACTTTTGGATATTTGGCTATGGCAGTAACTGACGCTTCTCAAATCGCGTTGCTTCTTATTCGCTATGCTCGCGGTGGTATATTGCTTGGGATTGTGATGGGTCATATATCGGGAACTCTGCTATCGTTGACTTATTACGATTTGTTGTGCGCTGTTTCCGTAACGTTAGCTTCGGCGTACTTGACGTATTATATTGGTGAGAAATTTTTGTTCGTATCTGGACTGTTGGGAACTATCATAGCGGGTGTGCTTGTAAGCTATAGGAAGTCCTCGATTTCGGGTGAGGTGTGTGTGTGTGTGTGTGTGTGTGTGTGAGAGAAACTGTGAAAAAATTGTTTTATTTAAGTCTATCTGTTCAGAAACGCAGCATCACAAAATTAATTATTATTAATATTTGTACTGTTATATGTTCTCTTCCATTCTATACTCGTATGCTGGTACGAAATGAAGCTTATAGCTAATATATTTCCGAAGTAAATAATCAGTTATCATAAAATTTAATTACGGATCATCTAATAATAATAAAATGAATTAATATTAATTTGCTTTTAGAAAATGGCAATAAGATACTCTGGCTTCAAATCTGCAGCCTATACCAACCTTCGCAAGGTTGTTCAGAACCTGCTAGAGCTTAACGAAGACAGATTGTCAACATTGGTACTTTGCAATACCCTACAGTGTAGTACTGTCCAAACATTAGCTGATAAAATATTGGAGGACTTTCAAAAGCACTCAATAATTGTAAGTAGTATAGTTCTAATTTAGTACTAACACTTTTGCAATTACTATCGAGGCCTCTGGCGCCTTATCAGTCCTAAGTCGAAAGTCGCTAGCACACTGCACGATGCCTATCGCTTCAGGCCACGCCCCACTCCATTCATTCAACAATGGCGCGCGTGCGCAAACAAGCAAGTGAGAGCAGATTGACAGTTTACAGTACTGACATCAATGGCGATTTTAAAATTCGTTGTTTATGATTGGCCGTAGTATAAATCGTAGTAAAATACGAAGCCAATTAGGGGACGTGTGGGCGTGTCCGATGCGATCAGTGCAAACGAATATTTCTACAAAGTGGTAAGGCGTGAGAGACCTCGATAGTACGTAATCATTGAAATGAACAATTTATTTTATGGATACTAAAAACAACATTTTGTCTTTAGTTATCTGTAAGTGTAGTGTTTGTTTAAATACCATAATTTGTGGCTTCTTCTGAGCTTTTTTTCAACATCATGAAGTTATAAGAGAGTATTGAGATTATGGTTGATCAAATTTCTTATATTAACTATTAATGTCACCATTTTGGACTTTTCAGTTACAATAAAAAAACAAAAAAGCGAAGACTATAGTTGAGTTCTAATGGATTAATTGAAGATTGCTTTGCCATTGCCACACAAATTAGTGTTTTTTTTATACATGTGAAGTCACAACATATGAATAATTTGCCATTAAACACATTGTAAGAACGGCAATAAAATTAGATGCATGTTAGTATATAATTAATAATGTAATTTATAGTGAGTTGATTTCTTTAGTTCTAAAGCAAATTATCCTCTGAACTATGCTATTGAGAGGACTATTCAGATAATAATTTATTATTCTTTTCTCTATGGATATATATGAATTCCAAGATTTAGGTCAAAAACATTTTTTTGTGTAATTTAATTAGTAAGTTGCGGTAGGTTTCGGTAGCTAGGTCAAGACCTAGCTACCGAAACCTACCGCAACTTACCAACCACACTATGCTATTGAGAGGACAATTCAGATAATTATTTATTCTTCTTTTCTCTTTGGATATAAAAGAATTCCAAGATTTAGGTAAAGGTAGACTCTAAGAGTAAAAGTTTATTGTTTAATACTTTTTATTTTTTTAGGCTGTTGATGTGAGTTTGCCACAATATGTGTGTATGGCTGTATATCAAGCATGCAGGTGATGATTTCAATGTATTATAAACTATGATTTTTTTTCTATTCATTTTATCTACTATTGTTGAAGCAAGCATTACTTTCAGAGTTAACAAAGTAAAAATATCAAAGAGTAAAATAATTGAGAGGTCCCGATTAAAACCAGCTCAGTGGGCGAAATTGGATGCCGAGTGGACGAAATTTACTGATGAAAACTTTGCTATATATAAGAAGAAAAGAGGAAAACCAGCGAAGAATGCTGACATTGAAAGAGGTGCCTTTTATTTTGTTAGGTGTATAATTCATAATCATAGAATATTAGAATTACAACAATTAGTACTTATATTCGGCCGGTTTGTGGCACCAAAATTTGTAACAACGTGATTGTTTCGCACTCGTTTGTTTTAGTTAATCATAGAGTAAAAAATTATTATTCAAATTAAGTTTATTTACTTTACTTGTTGTAACATTATGAAATATAAGAGAGTCATAATTGATTATTGATCAGTTTTTAAATAAAAAGTGT
Source organism: Calamotropha paludella (assembly GCA_927399485.1). Taxonomy (NCBI): domain Eukaryota; kingdom Metazoa; phylum Arthropoda; class Insecta; order Lepidoptera; family Crambidae; genus Calamotropha; species Calamotropha paludella. The sequence goes on from OV656822.1 coordinate 7,018,756, forward strand.
TATTTCTTATAAAATTGTAAGGCAGAATGGCGATATTTGTGCGCCCTCTATCATTGATATCAGATAAACTATCACACATAACAATAGTTCCTTTTTTCTATAGGTAATATGCTAAGCTAAGACATATCTCCATTATGCCTTAATGTGGAATATCATAATAGCTACTTTCCAATAACTAAAAATAATATAAATATGTTGTTATATCAATAAGATTTACATTTATCATTGACGACCGTTTGGTGCAACGGTAGCGATCCTGCCTTTCGCACCGACGGTCCTGGGGTTCGAGTCCCGGAAGGGGCAGATGTTTGTGTGATCAATGCGAGCATTTGAACTTGAGTACAAATATATATTCCTATAATTATTACATATTTATGCATTATATATTTATGTCTATCCGTTACTCTAGTATTCATAACAAAATCTTATAGTGCTTACTTTGGGCTTGGCTAATTGGTGTGAATGTAAGAAATAATACGAATATTAATATTTATTAGTGCTGGCATGATGCTCACGTGATTCCATATTCAATGAAATCGCAATATATGCTCCACCCATTTCTGTCGCTCTAAAATTTACTAGAATGAGAAAAATAGCGTGAGTACTATCGCGCGCGAGAGCATCAACGGGTTGAACCTTTAACAGGTTTTTAGTATATATTTTCTTTTATTTTTTCAGATATGACTGATGACAAAATGGAGTTAGATGACGTAGTAAAAACTGAGGCATCAAAAGAGCCTCAAATAGAATTGTACAAAGATTGGAAGAGATGTGTTTTAGAAGCGGCTTACAAAGAGCTGAAGATGCAGAAAGATGGACAAAACCAACAATTAAAGGTATCTCCAAGGAGATCTCCTAGAAAAACTCCACAGAATGTTTCTCCTTACAAAAGTCTTTGTAAAAAGATAGCAGTTAGGTTATTGTTTCCGTTGAAAATGTAATTGAAATTGTTTTCGTTAATCATTTGTGCCATAAAATACCTTCAATAATCTTTGTGTATAATATTTATATAAAAAATAAAATTTATATAAAAAAAATTTTGATAAAAAAAATTAAAAGGTAGACAATCTTCGTATTTCTCTTCAATGTGAATTGTCAAAGACCGTACGAAATTAAATTATTAGATCTAGAAATAATACTATTTTAAAAATATTAATTATATAGTGATCAATTTTGTTGGTAGAATTTATAAGTTTATTTGGTAAAAGACAAAAAAAACTTGTCTACCTTTTCGACATTTTTGATTGATTTGGACACATTACTAGTGAATGTTTCCGACTTTACTTGCGTATAAACAATAATAATAATTCTTCCCGCGTGTAAAGAAGACGTCCTTTCCTAGAGTTCAAACAATCTTCAAGCCCATCAAAGCTATGCATCTTTTCGATATGCAAATGTATTGGACAGACAGTTACTTTCCCATTATAGTATGTATTTATATGAATGCTCTCCAGCTTCCTTTTTGAAAATTAGTGTGAAGTATGTTAACCTTTAACCAATGACAAATGTGCCTTAAATATCTCATGCTTTATAGCCTATAATTTTCATACATTTTTAGATCTCAACGCGAAAATATAAAAAAAACACATTAAGTACCTAATTTGTGTGATAAAATGGCTATGAAACGATTATAAAAAACTGTATTTGACATTTTACATATTAAGGATTTTATGAAACTTGACTTCAATAAAATGTATTTTTATGAATAAACTATTTTTATTAAATATATATATTTTTTTCATATTTATGAATAAATTAATTCCTATAACTATTTTATCAATCAATTCAAACATCAAAACTTTTTGCATAAGGGTTGACCACAGAATCGCCAATACTTTCACTAGTGTCCACTTTAGTAAGTGACATTCTTTCGCAACGTAAAAGGATGGGTCACGGAGAAAACGTTTTTCTGTACTGACAAATGTGGGTCAACCCTAACGCTATACCGCCAACAGCTCTACTAAAACTGAAATAAGCTTTATTACTATGGTATAGGGTGGGTAAGTAAATGTCAGTTTTCAGCAATGTTGTTTTTAATAAGATTTAATGGCTTGGATGTGTGTCCTTAAGCCATGTAATAATGTAGTAATTTCTTTTTTTAATCATTCGTCATGAATGATTGATAGATTGACCTGGGCACCTAGTTATCCCGTGCATTCTGAGAACATTTTGTCCATAAAAATGTCTCGGAATTTTATAAATTTGCCGCCCTTGGTGATACGCTGTAAACAGTAGGATTTTCTTTACTTTCATGATAATTTACACCATCTTTGACTTCCCAAGTTTGCTTTCCCTGCTTAACTTTAACGCGGGAAATCTCTTTGTAATTGCGTAAGGATATTGTATTATAAACATTTAAAAATAATAAGTTATTTTTCAACGCAGTCGTACAAATGTACTCGCTTTACGATAAACTGCTTCAGGATGATAACAACGGTGATCTCTATTATTTTTTGAGCCCAACGTTCGATTCCGTCACAATGTTAAACAAATCCTTAACTGCGCTTTCCCTTGCAGTGTCAACGAACATGGGTATCGCTTCATCTTTATTATAACCTATTTAGACTGTTCCTGCCACTTTCATTTGTATCATCATTATTATTGTAAAGACTATTGTTTATGCAATATCTTTAACCATGCTGTGTGTTTGTTAGATAGGTATGCCAAAAAATTAAAATAAGTTGATAGACGATCAATGACGATGAATGAACAGTTAAAATTCTTATGTTTCAGTAAAGGTGTGGGGTTTTACTGAAACCTCCCCGTGGACTTCTTGAGAGAGCAGGAAAAGACAACTCCCGCTGCTTTATTTTTCTTGTATATAGTCGTGCATATTCACAAACACTCAGTAGTTGATAATCCACCATTATTGCGAACTACTATCTACCACAACACAAATTTCAACAAGAAAACCAAAACCATTAAAGTTCCCGCGCTTCCCGCTACTGTCAAAAAGTCCTTGTCAATGTTTATATTATATAGTATCGGACTCTAATTGGACTCTACTGTTATGAGAAAATCTATACGGTTACGCTTCTGATGAAGTGATATCAAAAATGGCATTTTTAATATTTATGTTGTTTTGTTGCGTTTTTAAATTCGGTTCTTGTGATTCAATTGAAAACATCAGTTCTGTAGAATTCACACCGGACGTTATAGACGAGAACCGACCCTCACTCGCGTATCCGTCGTCGCTTGGATTCTTATTCGTATTCTTTACACTACTTATCGGTGTAATAGTTAGGTCGATAATGCTTTCGACCAGTATGTGCTTACCTTACCGAGTAGTGATGTTCGGTCTCGGCGGGCTGGCTGGATTTTGCGCAAACAGATTCCCAGAGTTCAAACCTATTGTGGCGATATGTTATTTGGATGCAGACGTCATGTTAATAACTTTCCTTCCAATATTGATGTTTAATACGTCATACACTGTTGACACACATTCGTTTTGGAGGAGTTTTCCACAAATCCTGCTTGTGGCGGTGCCTGGAGCGCTATTAACGGCCGTTATGGCTGCTTTCATGGCGTATTATTTGATAGAATCTTCTTGGAATATGGCTACGTCACTGCTGTTTGGCGTGATATGCACTCCAATATATCCTATGGAAGTGGTACAGAAATTAAAAGAAATGTCAAAAGGAAAGTTTGTGAGCGTATTATTATTGGGAGAAGGGTTGATTGGAGATGCAACGACAATGATCGCTTTTATCGCTACTTTTGGATATTTGGCAATGGCAGTAACTGACGCTTCTCAAATCGCGTTGCTTCTTTTTCGCTATGCTGGCGGTGGTATATTGCTTGGGATTGTGATGGGTCATATATCGGGAACTCTGCTATCGTTGACTTATTACGATTTGTTGTGCGCTGTTTCCGTAACGTTAGCTTCGGCGTACTTGACGTATTATATTGGTGAGAAATTTTTGTACGTATCTGGACTGTTGGGGACTGTCATAGCGGGTGTGCTTGTAAGCTATAGGAAGTCCTCGATTTCTGGTGAGGTGGAGCAGATAGTGTCTCAGTTTTGGAGCATTTTGGCTCATGTTGCGAACACTTTGGTGTTTACGATGGTGGGAGTGGTGATATTTGAGAAGGTGACATATGTGATCAATATGCGGCAAGTGTCTTTGGTGTTTGTGACTTATACAACGGTATATTGTTCAAGGTAATATAGAAGTAAATTTTAGAATTGTACATGATGTACCTAATAGAACATCGCCCAGTGGTAGATTTTGAGAGAAACTTAATTCCTGTTATATAGACTTAATAGTTTATGATTATTTAAATAAACATCCACCAAAAATATAGATATTGTTGTTTGGACCCAAAAGAGCACGTATACTTGGTAATTTAAAAATTAATAAGTATGTTTCCAAGTTAATAAACAATATATACCTAGCACTTAGTTTTTACCTGACTACGGCGAAGTAAAAAGGAGGGTATATGATTCGAAATCATATACCTTTCTTTTTACTTCGCCGTAGTAGGGTAAAAACCAAGTGCTAAAGCAATTATTTATTGCAATTATATAATATATACATACTAGTTCCAAACATGTACTATCGAGGTCTCTCGTGCCTTACCACTTTGTAGAAATATTCGTTTGAACTGATCGCATCGGACACGCCCACACGACCCATACCTATCCCTAATTGGCTTCGTATTTTACTACGATTTATACTACGGCCAATCATAAACAACTAGTTTTAAAATCGCCCTTTAATGTCAGTACTGTCAACTGTCAATCTGCTCTCACTTGCTTGTTTGCAAAGTGAGAGCAGATTGAGGCGCGCACGCGCGCCATTGTTGAATGAATGGAACGGGGCGTGGTCTGAAGCGATAGGCATCGTGCAGTGTGCAAGCGACTTCCGACTTAGGACTGATAAGGCGCCAGAGGCTTCGTTAGTACCTTAATAGGGCACAATACCTATGTAATATACATAGGTATAGGTATTGGTATATATGGCCACTTTTTTAGAGTGTAGGTATATAGCTTGGTGTGTTGTATGTCGAACTCATATCGTAATTGCAATGTTGAGATTATGTGAAAACCGATGTTTGTATATATATATATATATATGCGTGCTCAGTAAAATAATGACCTGCGCAAAAATAATAAACATAAAATACAAAAATCATCAGTAAAAAAATGGTCTACTATTTCATGAAATTGTTACAATTTTTGATACACTGTATTGTTGGTCACCACGTAATAAATAGGGGATGGTTAACAACATAAACTACCTAAGAAACACGGCTGTATAATAATAACATTCATTAAGAAAGGATATTTACCTTTTTTTTTACCACGTTTTTATTAACTTGCTTTCGTTCGTGTCTGTCTGCAAAATTTTTTAATCTTATAATTTAAAATTAGGCCACTTCTGATGCTCCTAAAGAGCTCAAAATTTTACCACACGTAGATTATGGATGACAGTTCATTATTCAGTCAAATTCACTTGGTGATTCACGTCGTTTTCAGGCGCTTGGATGAGATGTTTAGTATTCACAAATAACGAGTTAGAAAATGAGTGAATTTTGTTAAGCCTGAAAACCGCCCGCCCCACGTTTTTAGTCATATTAATGCATAGTACTTTCAATATATATCTTTTATTCCGGAAAAAGAATTAACCTTCACAATTCTGGGAAAAAAACATTTACTTTTTTTAATCTGTTTATAAAAACGTGTTTTTTAAATATTTTTTACTCCTATTTTTTATTTTTGAGGCGGCGATATTCCGATGCAGTTGTTAGATGTCACGAAAGAACTGAAGTTTGTTGCGGGTAGATGTTATGTGCAAACGTATCGGTCTATCCTTAGTCTTTTATTATACTCGATATTTAAAAATAAAAAAAAAAATGTAAAAATCTCGTTATGAGTAATACTGATGACACTTCCATGATGATGGAAATTTAAAACGGCTATTTCATGTTATGGTCTACAATATTACGAACATATAAAAATATTTACACAATTTACTGCTGTGTTGTGTTGATATTTTGATATGCTATATGGTGACGAAACGGTAAGCAACTCTGTTTCTCATTGCGATATTTTCATCTAAAAAGAAGGCCCTGTGTCCTCACATGCAGGGACCAACAAGATAACGAAACTTTCAAAGCACAAAGGATTGGAGACAATAATTGTTTGGTATAACTTCACATCTTATTAAACTTAATAAAGCCTCTGGCAACACCGTCTTAGAAACTACCATGAATTTTGTAACTATCAACCCCTTAAATAGATCACGAAACCTGCAAATTTCAATTGTTTAAGGCTGCTGGTATTTACTGCCATGATGCCATTACTACGGCATATCGGGTACGGCATGACCTGGCAACTCTGCTTAGCTTGTGTGTGGGGTGGACTAAGAGGCCCATTGTCTTTATGTCTGGCTCTGATGGTGCTGCAGACGCCCGCTGTGGCTGATGCTGGCGAGGTAAGACCAATTTTCCTTAATACTCTATCTACATCATTGATATAGCATTAATTGATCTCTAAAGAGTTGGTAACATGCATTTAGGTTGAGGCAATCTCATATTGCAGGGATCCATTCGTAGGTAGGTTCCAAGCATGCCCATTCGAAGGTACAACCTCGTGTGGTACCAACATGATAAAAAAGGAGAGATTATTAGTACTTGTGATATTAATTACTAATCAGCTGTTATAATGCTGTAGAATTGTTCGACAGATCTTCATAATCCAGACTTCTGGTCTAGTTCTTCTGTCTTTATTGATAAACGCCACGACAATGGGAAAAGTCCTAAAGATTCTGGGCTTAGCAGAGATATCGTTAGCTAAGAAGGCAAATATGACGAACTGCGTCAAACGCATCATGATGACCAGAGATCGCTGCATGTCTATGCTTAAAATGGACAAGTTCTTGGCAGATGCTAATTGGGATTTGGTACATGAAGGTAAGTGAGTATACGGCAGACTCCTGAATAAAGGTTTTATAAAAATATGACTTACTTCATCACTATCATAGTATCTCGTGCATAACTAGATGCAGTTACTTCTAAATTATTGTTGAAACATAAGAACGATAGGTAACAATTATCTTGTCAATTAGTGCACCGATGTTTTAGGGGAGACCGAGGTGACTGTGACCATCTTTACTTTTATGAATATATCTCGCTATTGAAACATTCTACAATTACGACCTCTACGAATCAATGTAACTCGATCCATAGTAATTCAGAAATAGAGGTCAATATATAATTAAAGTCTACAACAAAATCCACAAATAAAAAACTACTCCCCGTGACACAATTCTCTTAAAATTGAGGTAAGATGTGACAGGAACCAAGGTTAGTTGTGACAGCTATGCATTTAGATTAGGTATTTGATGATACCACTAAATCATTTGAAAATAAACCCATTTTCGCTAAAGAATACTTTTTGTTAGGTTCACAAAACTGGTTTACGATGATCACAATGAAAACTAAAACTACACTTATAACTTTTTAAACTACATTCAAACCTACTCGATGTAAGCACAACATGCGTCAGTAGATTGTACTATTGACCACGAACTAATTTCCGGTCTAGGAAGTACTCTGACATTAATAATTAAATAACTTTAGAAATTGTGATTAAATTATAAAATAAAAATAACAAACAAATAAGTTTTTCAAAAAAATATATACAATGATTTCTTTGCTGCCACACAACCATTAAAAATATCAAAATCGGATCTAATAAAGTTGTATGTATGACACATTTGATTTGATACAGTGGTGAGTGAGGACCTAGTCTTGTCCTTCACACTACTTGTCTCATTTGTCACACCTCAACCCTTTCCGCGTCTGAGTAACGTTATTAAGTCACTCAACCTCCTTAGTTCACATAGGTACTATAAAAACCGATATCGATACATCTCTGTAAGGTTAAATACTTAATTCAATAATAATATTACTTGCATTCATACCAATGAGACTAGTCCAAAGTAAGCACTGTAAGACTTGAGTTGTGGATACTAGGATAACGGATATACATACATATATGGTACATAAATAAGTAATATTAATTTAAATATATATAAACACCCATGACTCAAGTTGTCATCACACAAACTTCTTTGACTGGAACCCAGAACCGTCGGTGCTAAAGGCAAGATCGCTACTGAACTGCATTTACACCCAGTCGTCTAAACTAAATAGCCCGATACAAAAATTAAGACTAAATTTGACGGTCATTAGCCAGGATAAAATCAAAATTTATTTCTCAATTTGGATTATATATTTTAGGCACTGAAATAAAACACCCATACCAACTACAAATATCGGGTCGGGATGAAGATGACGATGACGAGGGTTACATGGGCTACCATTACACCACATGCCCGGATTGTGAAAGAGAGATACCCAATGAGCCTACCAAGAAGGAGTTCGCGGAAATGATGAGGTCAGTGGCTTAGTTTAGCAATCCTGGCGCGGTCTATAGTGGCGTCTCTTTTTAATAGCTAAACTTGAATCGCTATAAGACGTAATGGTAGGGCCTCTGATTCGATTGTCAAAGATAGACAACTCTATACGCGGTCAATAGTGGCGTCTCTTTTTAATAGCTAAACTTGAATCGCTTTAAGACGTGATGGTAGGGCCTCTGGTCTTTCATCTGTGCTGCGTATAATCATAACAAAACAACCAGCAAAACAAGAACACATCTATTACGAGTTGACAGATAACAACATCGGTAATTCTTCTTATATTCTAATTATAATTAAGTTGGTATGGACAACAGCATGTAAAGCTAACTGCAAACTGATTTTGAACTCTGTGTCGGACTGTAAGCATTTTATTTGCAATAGAATTAGATTGTTGATTTACAATGAAATCAAATGTGCCTCCTTTGCAGTTTTAAGCAACAGACTAACACGTTAGGTAGGTAATTTTTAGTAGACCTGGTTAACAGCGCAGTACTTAACATACTTAAACTTATTAAATTGATCTCTAATTTCAGTTGAAATTAAAAAAGTTGAATAGCAAAAAATACAGTTTTCGATTAATTAGCAAATTACCCGTAATTTATGATAAGCTTTAATCACATTATCAAAAAGAGCAGCATTCTCTCATTATCTCAACAAAATCTCTCTTGAATTGAGATATTTTTATTCCTAATAAAGTTCCTTTTTCTAAAGCCGTAAATCTACTCATTATAGAGAAGCGAACCAACGTGTATTGAAAGCAATGAAGATATCTTACTGGCGGCAGTATGAGCATGGAAAGATCAGCAAAGAAGGAGTCAGGACCTTGGTGCAAGCCGTGGAAGTAGCCGCTGACTCTGACGATACTAGAATTAATTTGGAGCAGCTAGGAACCTTGTGGAAGCCTAAGGTAAACGATGGATCATTTTGTACCCAAAATATTAGAAAACGCGCAGTGTTGTACCCTCGCCCTATAGCCGGTTATCCGCGTGTTTTCTGTTGCATATTCGATTTTGAGGTGCATCTTAAAGCATGCGTGGAAAAAACCGGCAGAACATCGATATGATTTCCATGATGCACGAGGTATCTATATACAACATTGTAAAGAACCCTCGGTCTGCGAGTCTTTGCACTTGTTCTTTTCTTCATTGAAAATGACAATGAAATTCCGTTCTCTCTTTGACAACACTTCGGTTATCGTTAAGTTACATAACATATGTAGTATTATGCTTTCAAAAATAATTTACCACAGGCTCACGCCGTTTGGCTCCGACGCAAACTTGTTAAAGCAATGACTCCAGAAGCAGCAAATACGCAAGTTCCTCATAACTTCTGGCGTCAATACTGCTATAAGATCGTGACTAGTGTCTGGTTTGATGGGTTCATCTACATCATGATCTTGTGTAACACACCGGTCATCATCAGCGAGGTGGTGCTGAAGTCTCCCGTTGCTCCGACAGTTATTATCGTTATTAAATCTCTTAATCTGTAAGTATAAATATTCTTTCCTATATCTTAAGGCATTATGTTCACATCTTTTTCTTTTTCACCTAAAGTTTCTGTCATTTCTGTAACATTTAGTTTATGATAAAGTATTACTGGAAGCATTATTACTGATCACTCTCCAACCAGAACTCGTAGGCTGAAAAATGTGTAGGTTAGACATATTTTAAACAGTAGTGTAACCATTAAAACTTACAGGGTTGTACTTGGATGCTGTGAGGTTTTAGTTACAATTGTGTCTTTTTGCAATCTGAAACGCAGCTTAAGCAACTGATTTCATTGAATATCTATGGCAACTTCTTCCACTGTCTCTGAGAGATCTTGGCGCCCAACGTGGGGTATTAGAGCTTCGACGTAGAATTTATCAGTGTTGTTATTAACTGATATTGGTCGATGAAATATTATAGATCTATGAAATAATATAAGAATAATGTCTTCAATATGCATTATCATATACTGATTGTTAAATGAAATCATATCATTGATTAAATTAAATCATATTATTTTCTTTTATAAAGGTTTGCATAATATGATAGATTGTCCACAATTAACTAATAGAATAAATCCTAGATTTCCTATGAGAAATCCACAACACTAAGCATCCATTCACCATTCCGCAGAACAGTACTTGGGTCGAATTCTCCCGTTGCACGTATGACCAAGTTGTACAATCAGATTTCCTTAAATGTTGATATTTTTTCGGACGCCTTAACTAAATTTATAAGAAACGTACTCGGTTGCCTCCAGGGCTTACGATTTTTTTTGTTCCTAGTAGTTGCCTATACTCATTCTTGAATGCGTAAGGTCAATGCAATATTGTAATGTTATTCTTAGTATGGTAATTGTCTTCACGTAATTGTAAATTACATGTTGTACTTACCTTTAATTAGTTATACATTAAGCTAAAAACGAGATGTTTTAGAAACTACTGTCTGTATAGTTGTAATAACTGTTGGTGAGTCTAAATAAATAAATACTTATACCATAAATATACGTATAACATCGCTAACGTCGCTTCAAATTTATGTTCCAGATTCTTTTACATAATCTACCTTTTCGAGATGATAATAAAGATGCTCGCACTCGGTGTAACCGGATATTTTAAGTCGCATTGGAACAAGCTCGACTTCTCCATCATTCTCATGGCTACTGTCGGTTAGTTATATGTGTTATGTGTATAAAGAGGTCGGAGTTGTTCTAGTAATAATTATATTCATTATAAGCCTGTTAATGTCGTTACTGCTGGGCCATATAGACCTTCTCTTTATATGTGTCACCGTAAATTCGTAAATACCGTTAGATTATAATCTATCTCGCGAGATTGTACACTATCGAAAGATTGTCAACCGTAACATACTGTTTATAATTTAACGCATATTTTTCGGTAGATAAAATATGCGATATATGATATATAATAAACCTAACCTAACCATAAGGTTAGGTTAGGTTAAATATTTTATAATCTATCGAAAATAATGCGTTAAACTGTAAGCAGTATGTTACGGTTGACAATCTTTCGATAGTTTACAATCTCGCGAGATAGATTATAATATAACGGTGTATAAAATTTTATGGTGACATATATAAACACAACAGGATTATTGGAAATCAATTCACTATGTGGGTTTTCGAATTAATAGTTATTAATTAGTAAAGTAGGATGAAAATATAGGGTTTACAAATAGGTATGAACAGCAACACAAACTTTAGCAAAATGTCAAAAATCATTAACTCTATCTATGATTTAGTTGAATATTCTCCGCTTTTCCTTATAGTTTGTATAAGAAAATACCTTGATTTCAGATTTAGTTTTAGACATAATCGACGCACTCACCCCATGGGATAAGTGGCGAAACGTGAACTCCAGTGTTCTCACGGCCACCAAACTGTTGAGGATGCTTCGATTTCTCAGGCTTTGCAAATTGGCTAAGTATTGTGATTTTTCATTTTTAATATAAGTTAAAGCTATTACCTATTTACTTTCATTTCCATAACATTTTTTTCTTGTACAAATCCATTATTATTATTTATTTATTTATTTGGACAACCAACAAGGACATACATCTAAACAGCTAAGATTAACAAAGTCGATGGTTTACAAGTATGAGTGCTGCCTTAATTACACTGCCACGGACAGCAAAAAATAATGGTAGTTGGGAGCAAAAGGCTTCCCTGACAACTTTAATAAAAACAAACAGCTTAATTAATTTTTATGTATACTAAAAAAGGTTTTATACATGAAAGTATACTGAACTTAGCGATATATTTTTTAAAAATAATAACCTAAACTTAACCTAAATATATCGACATTCTCATTTTTGCTTATGGCATTACTGCCGTCCTTACGATAAGTGCAATAAGTCGAGTTTTTGGGCAAATTGACTTTAAGTACAATTAACGTACTAATTGTATGTAAAAATATAATATACTACATAAAATTCTGCTTCATTTTATTGTCGTATAGTTAAAGTTTCAAGTCAATAACTTTTATAGTTACCATTATGATACAAAGAAAAACAAAAAATAAATCTTTAATCGCAATTATTTCGAAAGTAGCTGAAACTACTTATTGCACTTATCGTAAAGACGGCAGATTATTTTATGAGATAAACTAAGTATTTATACATATTCTCTATTCCAGGGTATCCGTTCCAAAGGTAATGGCCTACGTAGATAGAATGATAGACATCCAATTGGCGTTTGGATATGATGTTGGTAAGGTAATAAAATCTTTATCGGTATTTATATACCAATATTTCTATAAGTTTTAAATATGTGTCGTATTTGTGTGTCTATCCGTTACGCTAGTATCTATAACACAAGCTTTAAAGTGCTTTGGGCTAGGCTAATTGGTGTGATTGTAAGAAATATTATTATAATTATTATAGTATTCTTTTAGAAGCATTAAAGAGCCCAGAAAGTTGATTACTTAAAGTGGATTCCCAGAAGGTTGTGCAGTTTAATGGGTTGGACTGTAAATATTTCCACAATATACAAAGTTTTTATTGTAGATTTCTTTGTTAGGGTTTTGTGACGGGAGAGCAGGAAGTGAGCAATCTGCTGCCTCAGTTGGTAGACAACAGGCAAATCCAAGAAACCCTTAATGCGAAGTTAGAGGCTGATCGGTAACTTACACTTACACTTATCTCAATTTATCTGAAGTCTATAGTCATCGTGTTTTGTCATATAAGACTCACCAATCCGAATTGGTTCTGGGTGGTCGGTTTTCGCCATTTTTGTGATATTCTTAACTATAAGGAAGGGAGGGAATATACTAATTGTATTATTATTAACTCTATAGTTCGATTATATAAAATCTATTTTAATCCTAATTATATTATGACAATACTTTGTGTGTGTGTTTGTTACCATATTGTCTCGCTATCCTAACATTGCAAATTGCCCCGGGCAACTGGGCACCCTCCGGAACCGGGGGAGGGAGGAGGTGAATCCATCATGGATACATCGGGAGGCCGAGAGGTTATGTCAGACTCGTACTGACTAAACACCACATATAAAGTGCCATAGCCTAGGAAGGCTGTATAGGCTTCATCGAAGCGACCGCCTCGGGGGAACCCGCGGCGGCGCAGTAACATTGCAAAACTAAACTTATACAAACTTACACAAAAAAAAAACTGGTTGGTTGCCTGTAAAGTCGGTATACGGGCGAAAGTTTTACGTGACAACGACTTTGAGTGGTAAAATAATTTTAATGTGAATATTCATTCGTATAGTAGGAAGAAGGATGAAATAATAGTAACAATTTAAAACATTTATTTATACAAAGAATTATATTTAAAACATTAATTTATAGGCACGCGTCCCTTCCACTTTTTATGTCTGTCTCTCTCGCTCTTAGGCGGGCTAACCATGCCCGAGTGGAAGGGACGCGTGCCTCTCACTCGCTCTCATTGTAAGCGCATAACGTGAGCGGAGCGTAACGCAGTTTCTTGAAGTGTCACCCGGCAAACCAATTTATAAGACGTTGTCACGTCAACAATACAATAGCGTGTTTCTACGCGCTACAGCGCCACCTAGTTATAAATAAAATTGAAATATCGTTATGTAATTACAGCATTTTACAAAATGTATGAGAAGTATATAGCGGTCTTACAACAAAAAAACTTTTTTTATCAGTCTGTTTGTTCTGTTTAATCTGTGAAACGCCTAGACCGATCTTGATGGGACTTTCACTGGCAGATGACATGTTATAAGGAGCTATTATAATTGTATGGTCGGAAAAAAACCGTTGCCAAGCACACCAGGCATAGCTAGTTCATCATAAAATTGAACATTTATAGTTCTCCTATGAGAATTGTTATGCTTTTGTGAATTTAAATAATAAAAATAGACTCAAGAATGACAAAAAAGACAATATTATTAAAAAAACAACGGGTTGCACTCCGTGAGTGCCGGCAGAAGTGAAGATCTGAACATTAACGTTGTGCATTTTTGATAATTTGGAATGATTAGGGAATAATTTCGCACGAATTGCTTTAATTATCAGTATAAAAGTACTATAATTTATGTGGTAAAATACAATATTCATTTATTGCGCTATCGTACACAAACATGACAACAAACACACACGCACACTCGCGCAAACATTTTGCACCGCTTAAGCGAAACAGCAGGAGCAGGCATAAATTTTCGCCGCATGGTAGAAAGAGAGGGGGATATTACTTCCTCTCCTACGCCGCGCCGGCGGTCTACTCTCCCTCTGTCTTTCGAATTTTCGATCAGGTCACGTGTCCTGACGCGAGTTTAACATTTTTTACCCATCCCAAAAGGTGCACTCATTATTTGCAAGCAGGCCTCAAGAATAATGGCCATACAACTTTTTTTATTACTAATGCTTGGCGAATGCCTGCTAAGAGACCTAAGTGCGAATTCACCACGTATTCGATACTCTTTATCGATCCCCTTACAGATCTATGAAGATTCTTAGTTCCTGATGGTTACCGCTAGAGTCGCTCATACATGATTCCATAGTAATATTTTACGGAGACTATTGAGTATCGACGCATAAACTCGCACTAAGGCCTCTGTTTGCAGAATAGCTAGGAAATCTAGAGAAGGTGTAAAGTGTTTGTAGTTATTTTTTGACGTGACAACGTCTTATAAATTGGTTGCGGCTGGGAGTCACTTATGAAAAAGTGTAACGCTCGGTAACGTTACGATGAGTCACCGAACGAGAGAGAGGCCCGCCGAATGTTTTCTCAATATTTAAAAGTTTATTGATTTTTAATATTATAAGTATATATATGAAATTGTAAACTCTTTATGATATATATAATACAAAAAAATTGTTTATATCGATAAATTTTGATAACCATCCAAGATTGTTCCATTTAAATCATTAATGTATAAATCACTTATAATATAAATATTTAATAGTAGTAGATATATTTCCTATATAACCCAAATTATTCATTTATTAATTTTCGAAATATATTACAGGCATTTATATTTAAACATCCTGTTACATAATGATTTATAGTTTTTTTTATCCTCAACAAAATCACTCAAATAGGAATTAGTTAAGTTTAAGTTTACATGTACAATGTTTTAGTAAACAAAATATATTTCTATAGTTAAAATTTGTGCAATTCTTATTTTCATTTAATTCCTTGTTCCTATTGTGCAATTTAATTATATTCATATCAATAAATATTCTACCGAGAAAAAGACGTTGTCACGTAAAATCTTCGCCCGTAAAACCGACTTTACAGGCAACCATTTTTTTTATCGAAGTTGTCTACTTTTGATTAAAACTAACATTTCGAACAAAATCAGGATCAACTGACCCAATCTGTCCTACTGATGCTGACATCCGATATAAAAACGTTTTCCTTTTTAGATGGTTGGTATTACTGTAAAAGGTCCTGGTAGTGAACTTGTTCCTATGAGTAGCTGTTCAGATACCTACATCTTATTTATTCCTTTATTTAGAAACCATATTATAACCACAATAAATTAGTTAAGGAAATAGATCTGAGCTATCGTATTTTTTTAATGTAAGTCACTATTGGACCAGTTTAGCAGTAACACGACAGCTGGGGCTGTTGCAACGGGACCGACCGTGGACAGCCATCACTATAAAGACGAGGCAGGCCACAACCTCAACTCTTAACATCATGATTCTGGACGCTATGCAACTCAAAGAAGAAGGTTCGGCCTTCCATCCATTATTTATATATATAGCTCACATAAAATTTTTAGACCTCTCTAAATGTAATAGTAATATAAGTTATTTACGGTTCATGGACTATCAATGATTAATAATAATACTTCCTACTTTTTGTGTAATACCTTCTTGCCTAAGTGGAAGCAGCGTGGTCTCCTGCAGAGTAGGATAACATCAACCCTCCACAGTTAAGGGTACCGTAAAAGGCAACTAATGATACTAGAGATAATTAGTATACACTTCCCTTAGAATGCCCGCCCACAAAATGGGTTTTATAAATCTAGATATTTAACTGCGATATCCAACACGATTGCCTAGCGTGAAGATTTTGGCTTAATCTTGCCAATTTAGGCGGAGGGTTCCGAGCACCAATGGACGTCTTGCGGCTGCAATGATAATGTGCATAAATGTAATCTGTTGGAAAGAATTGAAAGCATATTGAATACACATTATACTTAACACGTTATATACTTACATGCTCCGGCTCAAAGGACCATGAACAAACCATGGGCGCCTTCTTGTGGTTTCACCATCAAGGCACTGAGTTAATTGAATAAAATTTAAATTTGGAAAAAGACAAATATATTTTTCTTTTATTTTGATATGGTTTGTGCGCTCGATGACACGAAACCATACATCTGTTCCATCGACTTGTATGTTGGTCTCATACATTTTGATTATGGAGTCAGGATAAACCAAATTGAGCTTCTTCTTATCAAAAATATCTTTTGATTTATTAGGTTGGGTTTTTCGAATTAGGAAATTTTAATTATGAGTCCAAAAATCCATTATCAATTTAAAGATTCAGAAAAAATATTTTATTCATTATATTTAATTTAATTTTTCCGGTATGTGTCATGCGATAGGAAAATTCGGATCAAAAAAAACGAAATCGCCCATCTACATTTTTTTTCCAGAAAAATTAAGCTTGTTGCGCCAGCACGTTATTTCAACGACACCTTTTTCTAATGAATTATATATATTTTCTACAGTACAGTTATTCTGTTTCAGGATTTCTAGATGAAATGGAGTATCGCTTGTTGCTGAATGCGATTCAAGAGAAGATTCAGCAGTGCAGACACAAAGGCAGCTTAGTGGCACCTTCTTCACCAGAGGTCTGTTGGATTTAAAATAATGACAATTTTAAATTGGTATGTTGGGAGCTGTCTAATGTAATCTACACAAAACAAACAATGATGCGGACATTGTTGTTGGTTACATAGTTAGTATTGGTTTTTATTTTTCACTGTTTTAGTATGGTGTGTTTACTGTTTTTTGTTTCAAATAAATAAAATAAAACAATCGCGCTAGGTTCGCAGTCTTGCATTGTTGTCTCATTTTCGTTCTTTCAGTTATTCGTTTATATAATTTTAATAAGAAGATACCGATAAAGAAAATAAAACAGCCACAGCCTTAATATTCCGTGGGGTTGGCAGAAAAAAGCGCTTGAGAGCGCTTGTAAGAAAAATGGCGATCGCTAAGCGATAATAAGCAAAATGGCGGATTGTGTCAGCGCAACTGAAGTTAGCAAAAGTGTCCTGGCCGAAAACTGTATAGTTTGTTTTTCAGCGCTGGTAAGCGCTCGCAAGCGCTTTTTTCTGCCAAACACACGGAATATTAAGCAATCTTTGATGTAGCTTTCTATACGATGGCCACTAAAGCTGCGGTCACAAACTCACATGTTGATCTATCATTCGTTCATTTAGTAATTAATAAAGATAATTTCGAAAGGTTATTATAGTTATAAAAAATAAAACTGTCGCAGCGTTAGGCAGTACTTGGTATAGCTTTTGGAATGGTTGCCCTTAAAGTAAGGCTTCGTGCAAGTCGCTTTATTGCGTTACGATCTCATTTGATCATTTTTATTTATTCATGCACCTAGATCAGCTGGTAGATAACGTAAAAACAAAAAGCAAAACATTCGAAAAGTCACAGAGTTAAGTGCTCTGTGTAGTTTTCAATGTAAATTTTGAGTATAACAACTCAACTAAAATATATTTTGGTTTAAACAGACTCAACTCCGGTCGGTGTCGTGGATGCAAAACAACGAAAGAGTGGCGGATTTCTTCCTTGAAAACTCTGAAATATTGAACTTTAATTATAACGATATTCTTTTATCCAGAGGTATTTGATGAACATTTTTATTCGTGTGTTACTGCTCTGTCTATATTACATAAAATAATTTTGTGATGAATATAAAAATCAACATATGAGAGGATGGAATATTTTATATTGTATGAAGTGGTTACAAAACGAAACCTGAAATTATGTTACTTCATGGTATTGTTACTTGCTATGGGTATCGAATAGTCAAAATTCTAATGATTATTATAATCCAAGGTTTATTTAATAAAATAGCATATTAAAGTAAAAATCTCCTAAACTAAACACAGTTTCCGAGCTAATTTACGTCAAAATAAGCTGGCTAATTGTCAGAAATTAATTAACTTAAACCGTGATTGAATATCCCAATCGCGGCAATCACGGTGACAGCAGTCAAATAAAAAAATCTCGCTTTTTAAATCGCTCCGAAGATTAATTCTCAATCGCTTCGATCACTGTCCAATATTCGTAGCAAGCGTTACGCAGTCGCACTTCGCTTGCGCGTGAGCCAAGACCACGATTCCAGATTCGCCATGTCGAGTCTTTCACGCGATACTCGTATATATGCACGTCTCTTTTGAATCATTTATTCAATGATAATGATAATGCGGAATATACCATAGCCCTTCGTCATGTACTATCGAGGTCTCTCGTGCCTTACCACTTTGTAGAAATATTCGTTTGAACTGATCGCATCGGACACGCCCACACGACCCCTAATTGGTTTCGTATTTTACTATGATTTATACTACGGCCAATCATAAACAGCTGGTTTTAAAATCGCCCTTGATGTCAGTACTGTCAACTGTCAATCTGCTCTCACATGCTTGTTTGCGGACGCGCGCCATTGTTGAATGAATGGAGCGGGGCGTGGCCTGACGCGATAGGCATTGTGCAGTATGCTAGCGACTTTCGACTTAGGACTAAGTAAGGCGCCAGAGACTTCGATAGTACATAGTGGAAGAAAACACCAAAGGGAGCATGTGCTCTAAACCTCGTGGGCCGATTGCGGATTAGTGGATGATGACTGCAGGTGCAGCTGCTACCAATGTTTAACGTGCCTTCCAAAGCATTGAGGAATTCGTGATAGTAAAGTTTTGGTTAGCCCGATGACCGTTAGTGATATACAAGCTTTGTTTTTTCGGGACTAAATAATTTGCGTGAGTTGCGTGCACGGGTGGTAGGATAGGCGGGACGTCTTCATGTTTGTCCAATGTAAAAAGAACCAGTAAGGCTTCGGTGAATGCAAAAGCAATCCCAGGGTTTTATCCACCAAAGGTGGGCTCTTTAAGCACTTTGTCGCTGTCCTTTCATCTTTCCGTAGGGGGTAGTCCTGGAATAAAGGGCGAAAAGGACTCGTAAAGCATTTTCCAACGTTAAAAAAAGTTATGTTCGCAGGCGTTTATACCCAGAGGTGAGACCGGTACAGGACATTAATAGGTTAACGGTGATAATAAATAACTCTTTTGATCACAAATGTCTTGAATAGGTGATGAACCGAAAGGCATCTACATCCTGGTGTCAGGACTATTAGAAGCCACTTATGAGCCTCCGGAAGGAGACATGGACGAGGCAATACCGAACTACGAGTTCATGACAGACCTAAGATTTGGAGATCCCAGTCAGGATTACATAGTGTCTGGCAATGCGGTGGGAGTGCTTGGGGTATGATAAACATAAAAAAATAGGTACCTATAGTTTTAAAAATACTCTACCCAATAAAGTAGAGAAACTTCTCAAACATGCAATATTTACAGGTCATTTGAAAATTGATTGTCTAATAAATTTTAACCTTAGATTTGTTTTATATTTTGTTGTAAAATGATTTGCTTTTTCAATCTACGGAAGTATCTGACAATACGAGCCTATATGCTGTCTTTCTGAAAAAAAGAATTAAATGAGATATTGCTAATAATAACATTAGTAATTACATCCCGTCAAATTTCTATGTGAACAACCAAATTGTCATTTCTTTAAAGATAGACCTGACTGAAACGCTGTTTTTTATCCAATTGACTTTTAATTGAAAATATAAAAATAGTATAAAATGTAACAAAATTACAAAGTTTAAAAATCATAAACAATTATTTTAATGTTTTTGTTTTTATCATTCAAATAAAATCCTAACACAGAAAAAAATATGATTTTTATATTTTTGCATTTTCAATGCCATCTTGTGTGATAATTTTGATTTAATTAATAAAAAAATACTGTACTAAAATTCGACTCGGTTAAAAAGCACAAAAAGTTATTCCGTTTTTAATTAAAGTCAACCCGCAACCTTTGAATCTTCCGTCTTGCTCTCCCAACTGAACTAGAAAATTTTTAATCGTTCCTGCACACGACCGATTGTGTTTGATATCATAATTAATAAGTGTGATGCCATGTTCACACAGGTCCTCACATCTCGGCCGTACAGTTACACAGTGCGGTGCGACTCTGCGGTGCAAGCGTACTACATCACAATGCCCATCATCAAAGAGGCGTTCAACTTAGCGCCGCATCCTATCATGGGGTATCTTGTATCTCATAGGAGTAACCATAAGCTGATAAATTAGAACAAGCATTTTGAAGCGAAGCCGCTCGCAGAGCTCGCAGGCATTCGCCGCGCGGCCATTCTATCCGTGTTAAGTCACGAGGTCTCTCGTGCCTACTTTGTAGAATTATTCGTTTGAACTGATCGCATCGGACACGCCCACACGACCCATACCTATCCCTAATTGGCTTCGTATTTTACTACGATTTATACTACGGCCAATCTTAAACAACTAGTTTTAAAATCGCCCGTTATGTCAGTACTGTCAACTGTCAATCTGCTTTACGCGTTCGTGAATTGTCGACGTCTCTGCTCTCGCCATTGTTGAATGAATGGAGCGGGGCGTAGCCTGAAGCGATAGGCATCGTGCAGTGTGCAAGCGACTTTCAACTTAGGACTGATAAGGCGCCAGAGGCTTCGATAGTACGTGTTCCATATATTTTTATTGAGTGTTTCCTGGTATTTTTAGGTTGGAAGCGGCGATGTGGCGTGAAATCGGCATTAAGCTTTCGATGATGGTGTTACCTTCAGTGCCAGCATATCACGGCTGGTCGGTAGAGAAACTCAGTATGCGGCTAGAGCAAAGCTTCGTGCCATGCTTAAAGGCTTTTAAGGTAAACCCAAACCCAATATTGACTTTTGATATCCTTTGTTCAGTTGTTTAGTTAAAAGATACGATAATATTTTATGGATATAGAAAAGCGTCCAAAACATTACGAGCCTTATAGTAATATAAGTTATTTACGGGATTGTTACCTTGTTTTTAGCGAGTTTCCGATATTTCGGCACTGTTGCAAGCGGCATGATCGCGGAGCAACTGAAGTAATTGCGGGTAGGCTGTTATTGGCAGACAGATCGGTCTACCCTCCGACGAAGTCTTTTATTGCGTTCGATACCCATAGCACTGTTCACATTCTCACTGTGCACTCGAAACTGTTTTCGACACACAACACTTACAGTATCGGAAATATCGGAAACTCGCTAAAAACAAGGTACATGGTAATAAAGTAACTTATATTACTATAATGTTAGTGACCATAAAAGTTTAAAACAATATATTACGAGCCTTTATATATTTTTAATAAGAAGAATCATTTATATATTAAGAAAATATTATTAGAAGAAAAACACTTATAGCAAGAGTTAGGTGGGACTCGAACCCAAAGGAAGCGGAATTGGTGCCTTCTATACTATACAGATGTCCAAAATATAGGGACAAGCGATATGATACATAAATATTGAGGAGGTTTATAGCGCATTGGTAAGTGCGTTCGATCTTTGATTATGGAAGTGAAATTCGCGAGAAATACTCATAGAATGGGTAAATAACAAATTGCACGTTATGCGGCTCCGTCTTCATTTGCAATGATTAACTCCTGCCTTTACGTACGGAGTTTTCGTGGTGAGTTTTGTTTTACTTGGGGACACTAAGCTGTTTTATCTGTAGTCCAGCAGTGGGATAATTATTAGCAATATGTAAATAACAAATTAATATCAAATACAATTATTTCAGGTTTTTGTGGTCAACGAGTTGATGGAAGATATAATTCTAATCGACGGTGTTTGCCAAGATATGGCTACTAGGGAAGTTTTTCAGCCGCCATGCTACATTCCGAGGTTAGTACCTACCTAAATTTAGTAATATATGTATGTATATATAAATTGCGTTTTACCTTTAAACTTAAAAAAAATCAATGTAGATAAATTCAAACGAAAAAGTTTGCGAAAGGAACCGACCACGCGCTTTCTTACATGGGAGTAATTTGAGTAGCCCTAATGATATTCTGGACTTCCGTTTGATCCAATTTTTTAAACATCCTGTATAGTATAGATAGACGGTATAATTTCTGCAAAGTTTGGGTTCCAGTCTCGTCTGACTCTTAATGCAAGTTGAATTTTTCTATCCTAAAGCATTCTACACTCGAGAGCAATGAATTCGGGTCACTTAAAGAATGTTAAAAATCTCGGAAACTAATAATGATAGGTTAATGCAATAAATTGTATTTAATAGACAATGTAATACTCCTTAAATGAAAGTAAAAAAAATATGAGTCACCATACATTTTATTAACACAAAATTACATAAAGAAAAAAACTGCTGATCTCTCCTTAAAACAAAAATAGGAAACATGAAATGTTTGAACTCTATTACGATTTTCTTGAATTTTAATACTTCGTATTTCCTCCTTTTGCTTCCATTACTGCGTTTACGCGGTTTGGCATGCTGTACACCAAGTGCCTTATACGATTTTGGGGAATATTCTCCCATTCCTCTGTGAGAGCAATTTTGAGCTCACGAAGCGTGATTGGGGGAGGGTTTCGTTGTTTTACGCATCTGCCTAGCTCGTCCCAAGCATGCTCGATCGGGTTGATATCCGGGCTGCGCGCTGGCCACTCCATACGAGTAATGTTCATCTCTTGAAGGTAGTCATTCACAATCCTACCTGTATGAGGTCGGGCATTGTCATGCATAAATATAGCATCCTCACCTAAATTGACCATAAATGGACCAACGTGATCATTGAGGATTTCTTCCACATATCTTACGCTAGTTAAAGAGCCGTTTTCTATGATCACCAGCTCGGTGCGACTTTCAGAAGAAATTCCGGCCCACACAAGTACAGACCCACCACCGTAGGCTACTTTTTCTTCGATGCATGCTTGCTTGAATCTTTCCCCTGGTCTTCGATACACTCTGTGTCTTCCATCGTGCTTGTAGAGCATAAATTTTGATTCGTCGGAGAACATAACTCTTGACCAATCTTCAATACTCCAATTTACGTGGCTCTGGGCATATCTTAGTCTTGAAATACGATGCCCACGCTCCAGTTTAGGGCCGTTTGCAGGTCTAAGGGGTTTTAATTTAGATTCAGCAAGCCGACGTCTTACTGTCCATGCACTTGGGTTACTTCCTCCGAGGCGTCGAAACTGATCGGTGAGTTCAGTTCCTGTGAGAAAGCGATTTCGAAGCATGGTGTTCACCAAGTATCGGTCTTCTCGTGCGGTTTCCAGCATTGTAAGTATTCTGGTGCATTCTTCAGGCGTAAGCGACATAATTTCAGCTTGAATAATGAATATAGAGCACTATCAACATGGTTTATGTACCCACATAAATGACAGATTACAAACAAAAGCAAAACCAAATGCTGTAATTTCGTAGATCCATCTTCGAAAGTGGCCCTTTTTCAAATTTGATTTTTTTATGATATAACTTTACAATAACTAAGAAGTTTTAATACCTTCATTTAAGGAGTATTACATTGTCTATTAAATACAATTTATTGCATTAACCTAGCATTTTTAGTTTCCGAGATTTTTAGGATTCTTTAAGTGACCCGGATTCATTGCTCTCGAGTGTATTAATAAAGCCAAAACGTAAAATGAACTTTCTTAGTACTTCTCCTTTATATATTACTAGCTTTTACCCGCGGCTTCGCCCGCAATTTGTTTTTTTTTCAATAAAAAGTATCCTATGTTAATTCTAATACCTCCAAGAATATATGTACGAAGTTTCATGATGATCGGTTTAGTAGTTTTTGCGTGAAAGCATAACAAACAAACTTACATTCACATTTATAATATTAGTAGGGATTAAATTGCAATTAATGTATTGGAGTATCGACAAAAACATAAATATCATTATATATTTTAATATAGAAAAGTATTTCTTTTGCGATTTCAATGCGCCAGGTATCAGCTAAGAATCTTGTTTCATCTATAATGAAAAAAAATAATTTCTATTCAGGACAGCTCATCGGTTAATCTTCCCAAAGTCTTCGCAGCTAATGGTATCGAATTCCTGCCCAGAAACAAAGCTGCTTATCATCCCAGCCAAGGATACCGATGAATTGGACATCATGGAAGATGAGCTTGACGACCTACAGTGTGAACTGGTCTGTATTATTTAAATTTAATCCCTTTTATAATAAAAAAAGAAGCATTTATACTTGCTTTTTTTTTTCTTTTGTTTATTTTGATTGCATTAATGTAAACTTAATTAATTTTTAATAACTTTTATTTCACTGTCATTAAATATTTAAATTTGGGCGAAATATCGCTCGCCACTGATAGGTGTCGAACGTGTCCTCCCGGTGCCTGTACCATAAGGTGATCCGCAAATTGTCGACCGATTCTCGTGGTCCTGGACGACAGCGAGTACGCGGGAAACGTCGCCGCGGTGGAGCGAGACGAGTCAATTACCGGGAGTCAGTATGGAATCGGCAGCATGCATGTGAGTGACAATACAGTGCCACTAGCACAAAGGAACAGTTTAGCCAAATAGGGGCCTTAGCCCAATAGAACCATTAGCTTAATAAAGCCACTAGTACAATTGATCCATTATTTAGCCTTATGGGGCCTCTAGCCCAAATGAATCATTAGCTTTATAGGGCTCTTAGCATAATACCTATAACCAGTGCCAGGATTTACCATAGAAGCTGAAAAAGCTGAAGCTTAGGGCGGCAAAATTAAGGGGCGACAAAATTGGTACAGAAAAAAAGTAAATAATAGTGCAGTAAAAACAAAGCTTTGCTTTTATTAGCTTAAAAATATACCCAAAAAGTTGTAAAAATAATCTGCAAACTAGATTATTCCCTAAAATAGGAATTAACGTTATTGTGAACAGTGATTCTAATTTAACAGGTCAGTAGGGGTGGCAAAAATTTTATAGCTTTGGGGCGGCAAATGTGTAAATTCGGCACTGCTTACAACCGTTAGTCTAATAGGGCCATTAATCCAATCTGCCTTAGATTAGACTTCAAAAAATATATGGGCAATTAGTTTCTTCCAAAATCGAACTACGAAGCAAAATAAGGGATAGTACTCCGTCTGGAACATAGGTTACATGTTCAAGCCATATATGGGGCATTACAAAATTCGGTTCATAAAATTAGACGTCCAAGTAATAAATGAGAAATTAGCCCAATTACATTACACAAAATTTCATAAACCTGGGTGACAAAAATAAATGTAATGTGTTTTTTTAATTAAAAATAATATTAATAGTTTGCCATGTTGCCAATGTTGTGACTTCGACCATAGATAATATTTATTATATCAGAGAACTTCGTTACTGTAGGGGGCATGGAGGTTAGAGAGAAGGAGAACGATCGCTACGTGCTATAGTATTAACCCGTCAGTCCCTGAAAATTTTTAGAATTTATAGTTCAGTTTTCAGCCACCAGCCGCGCTGCTGTCGGTAAGTTAGTTAGTATCTGCGAAGTTAGCTGTTTACGAGTACAAGTAGATGAAGTTAGTTGAACAATGTACAAATTTAACAACTTAGCGATCGCAGCGCCTCACTTATTTTGTCCATATTTCTGGGACACTATTTTCTACAGCGATCGTTCTCCTTCTCTCTAACCTCCATGGTCCAAAGATCCAAAGAGAAAATAGTCTCTAGACTTATTAAATGCAGTAGTTCACTTCAGAAGTAACAAAAGATATAATATCTATTACTATATTTATTAATTTATGATTCTGTAGGTATATACCTAGAAAGTTTAAAAAACTCCACATCAACTTATTAATTCTTCTTGGAATAACATCAGTTGAAAAAAACAGTATAAAAAAACTAGTACTCCTAGTATTTCTTTTTAAATCGTACTTATGTTAAACTTAATAATTCAATTTAAACTTTAGGTATATAATATTAAGAATTTATGTACTTTGCAGCAACCGTTGTCCTGGGTGTCGAGCCAAGCGAAATGATCCCCAAATATTATAAACCAAGTGACGTGGACATGGTGAGCTTGAGTTTGACAATGTTTAGAAGAATTAGTAGTAGTAGAACCTTATTGGATTTGTAGTTCCCTGTAGTAACAGAGAGGGCGTTTAATAATACTTATTATTATGAAAAAGATTTGGTGTAAACTTGCTATGCCAAAAATTCCAAAAAATATTCAAGTAAATTTTGAATATAAGCATGTCTTGAGAACCCTAGAAAAATTGATAAAGATTATCTCAAAAGAAAATAACAAATTTACACCCAAAAGTGACAGGAAAAAGCTAATAATGAAGCTTATGGGTCTGACATTGACCTAGAAAAAAACCCTTAAGTGTTCCATGTTGTACTCTAGGTCTTTCGATTACGAAGAAATACCTATAGATATGGGATATCAGACTAATGTTTTCCATAACAACGCTCATATAAAATTTTCTATTTTCCAGCAACCTGAAAAACTAGAAAAAAGTCCAAGTAAGTGAACCTATTTTTTACCTTAAACAGGGGTCAAAATAAGTTTATAGTAGTTTCTTACCCAGATTTTAAAACTTAAAAGAAAAACTGACTTTACTTAGCATTTAAATAGGATGGTTTGTAAATAAATTTGAAGATTTTTTAAATAACTGGCTTTTATTTTGAAATTTTAGAAAAAAAATGTTTTATTAGGAAAAATATAGTTGATGACTTTATTAAGCGAATTGTGTCTACTTTTACAGCCGGGGTACGAATAATGGATTCAATAGCTAACGCATCATCTTCAGTGCCGCCAATTGTGGAGTCCGAAGAAGAGGTATGATAAAGTTAAAGGCGATTTTGTTTTTAATACAGGCTTCCCTTTCGCCTTTTGATAATGGATACTCATATACGAAGTTTCAAGCACATTAAGTTTATTACGAATAAATTAACCTCTATTACAATGGCATAAGGTGCCATTGTAATGAGAGAGAGATAGAATAGGAGAGAAACGTCAAAATATGTGCTGTCGACTGAACATCGCAGTTTTGAATTTTGAAATTTATAAGTTCCCTCCTTCAGCAGATAAGAGTACAATTTTATTTGCTCTTTTTAATATATTTTTTCTTTTACAGATCTTTAACACCCTGTTTTCGAAACACAAGAAATCATTATAGTCCAGTCAAAGTAGAAATGACAAGGCGCAAAAATTCGCAGAGCTTAGAATTGGTACAAATCTTCGGAACACCATTTTAACCGTTTAAGAGAAAAAGGGTAGGTAGGGTTTTTGTCTGACCTATTTTTATGATAAAACTTACCGTATGGCTAAAAAACGTAATAGACCATATTTACAAACTTTGACTTTGATTTTATTTTTTGCAAATGCGGGGACGATGGGGATTTTTTACATTTCATTTATAATGGTTTTCCGAACATTCGTATCAATTTTCAGCTCTATGTGAATATTTGTTAACCTACCCCTATTTTTTGGGTTAACGATGACTTTAGAATTATATACAAGCAAATCACAAATTTTATGATTTAATTTATTGTTTTGATACTGTATTTATTTCGTATAAACAGAATTTTAATAATAAATTTTGGATTTTAATTATTAAAACCTCATAAGGCACATTGACCTTGTCAAAATGTTAAATATTAACCGATAGCTTAAAGTAAAAAATTAAAAAGGTCAATCAAGTCAAGATTTATCATTTGGTGGTAATTGATATTACCTAGGTAACTAGTGAATTTCTCACTTTTTCCGATTATAAACATTTTAAAAAACTAAAGTCCTATTTAATGTATTTAATAAAAATAAAACAAAATGTGGATTTTTTAAATTTTATTTTAAGATAAGAAAAGAAATATAAAATAACTAATAATAAATCTATAAAGTTTAAAAAGCACAAACGTGGTTATTAGGGCAGATTTAAATTGATGCAGTATCCGGATCTTAATTTCATTAACTAAATATTATGTAAAAATTCAGAACCTTTAGTTTTATCACCTTTAATAGTCTCACGTTTACTTTTCTGGCTCTACTACATGCCTATTACTAACAAACCACACACTTGTTAGACTTTAATGATTTTTGCAGTTTCAAATATTCTACGAGCTCTATACATGCGCCATAGGTACTTAATTTATATCAAATAAAGTTTTTTAATTTATATCAAACAAAATTATCTCAACAAGTTAGTTTCCAAGAAAATGCCTTGCCAATATTACAATATGATATATTCTCCGTCATACAATTTCCTGGCTTGGTTTAAATTATATGGAACAAACACTGGAAAATTAGAAATTAAGTACACATATTATATTTTACGACACATTGCAATCATAGGATTGCATTGTAGATCATCGATCCTATAATTCCTAAGGATAGCCTTAGGATTTATAGGATCGATGATTTACAATGCAACCCTGTACCACTATGAATATGCCTTTATCAATATATTCTCTCTATAAAGTTGGCTACATCATTCTTATGCAAACATTTAAAACTTTATAGGAATGTTAATAAAATGCAACCGATAAAATACAGGTGAACATAGCACCACATGAAAATGTAACAATATATCTTGGAAACAATGTAATATCAATTATTTTTTAAAGAAAATATTTTTATGTAAACTTAAATTTTTCAAGAATTTATTAATAGATAAAAAATTTGATATTTTCATTCATTTAAAAATAAATAACCAATTATGAAATATACTATACACAAATTAAAAATTAATTAATTTTTATAAATAATCCAATGACAATTAGGAACCCAAGTTTAGTAGGGTACCTACTTACTAATAATTGCATATTATATACGTCAATTGTGCTAAAATGAAATATTAATTAAAAAAAAAACAAAGGACAGCACTAAATAGACAGAAAATGTTTACATATTAAAATCCATTATATTTAATAAATAATCTCTAAGGTAAATAACTGCAGAATAGAAAATGGTCTATTTGTATAAAAGAGAAAAATATTGTCAAATATTGTTAAATAATAATTATTATTGAACACTACATTATTGAAACATCTAACATCTAACTTACAAGTTAGTTTTCCTTGAGCTTTTAATTCTAACCACTTTTACAGATTTTTTTACTGTCCTTATTGTTTGCTTAACATATTTTATAATTCTTAAACAAGAAGGCGTCACAAAATATGTAACTTCCATTTTTTTAACATTCTTTTATAATTTTCGCCGCGATTAGGTTGATATAGTAAAATTAAGAAAAATTCCTGCTTATATGTACTCGCTTAGAATAAATAAATTCTCAACTTACATAGTATGATACATATAGTCTTATTATATCAATCTAATCACTAGGCATAGTATAGGCATTTGATACACATTAGGTATTTCATTATTATAAACATTATGGTTAATTTATCATGTTTGTCATGCTATTAAAATCGTAATCAACCTCTAAATTGTCTGATAATGATAAAAAATGCATTTAAAATGCTGTTAGGATTTCACACGGGTTAATGCAGTAAAAAGATCAGGACAATTAGTGGCAAATATGGAAATATTTAAATGTTCTAAACTCTTGTGAGAACCCAGCTTTAAAATTAAACCCATCAAAAAAGGATGACAAAATTAAATGATTTTCAATAAGACTTGTGTCATAAAACTAAGGCTTGCAAAAGTATTATGTTGAATAGAGAAATAATTAACAACTGTGTTTTGTTATAACGAAGTAAAATTGGGTCAATGATCAGAGTTCAGTAAGTTTAAAGTGTGCAAGCATTTGAATTTTGTATGATATATCTTATGATAGATTTCTTTAAGACTAAGGAAATAAAGTCTAAATTGAAAGTCTTAAATGTAATGGCCACATTTGCATTTCTAAAACTTACACTCAGCTATGTGGTGGATTAAATTCTGTATTGCACCATAGAAAATGGATTTATGAATTTTAGTAGACACATTGTTACCTCTTTAAAGAAGTTTTTACTTTTTAATATACCTAATGTGTGTTAGTTTCAAAGCGCCTGTTAGAACACTTCAGCATAACCAGTCTACTTTCTTGGCTGTTGGATGTGCGGGTTAGGTTTGATGTTAATATGAGCCGGAGGCTTTGGACTGTGTGCCACTTGGGCAGCTTCTGGAGTAAAATCTGCGTTGCCTCTATTTGGCGCTCCGGATATTGAAACAGGATTGGACGGCACCGGAGATGGTCCAGAAAGACCAGTTAAATCCTCATTTGCTGGTTCCTTGGGGTTAGTAGTGTGAGGACCTTTGTGTTGTGTGATTCTCATACCACCTGCTTTCACTGTAAGAGTTGAATAGCATTTTGTTTTATTTTTCATATTTAATTTACTCAAACACTAGGTAAATTTCTTTAGTTCACAA
The DNA here is from genome assembly GCA_927399485.1 of Calamotropha paludella. Classification (NCBI taxonomy): domain Eukaryota; kingdom Metazoa; phylum Arthropoda; class Insecta; order Lepidoptera; family Crambidae; genus Calamotropha; species Calamotropha paludella. The sequence goes on from OV656822.1 coordinate 7,049,551, forward strand.
AATTATCATACACATTAATAGTTATATTTTAAATCACCCAATGATTTCCCAATGATCCACTTGATAAATTAAGAGCAAAAAATTAATTGAAAATTTCAAGGACTATGATTAATCAAAATGTCGATATTAATTCCTTAAAATATTGCTTGAAAATGTAAAATATACAATATAATCTCGAAAAGAATGCTGTATACATGTTTATGTTCATTGTACACTTGACCTTGAAGTTTTACTTGTTTCTTTGTGTAGTAATATCCTAGCAATACCTTTAGCACAACATATTATGAAGTCATTAAAGACGAAAACAAATTTCAAGGCCTAAAAGTGATAGGAAAATTTTTACTGGCTTTAAAAAAACAATAAAAATTTCACAACATATATAGTTTACTAAAATTATTTTGGTTAAGTATGAAATCCATATGGCCGAGCACATAGGTGTGTTACAATATGAATGTTTGTATTATTATAGAATCGAAGAATTAATCCATGTAAACAAAGTGTTTGATTTACAACATAATTTTATACCTGCAGGAGGATGTCCAGCTTTAAGTTGTGCAGTTTCTTCTGTTGACGACATTTTTTAGTAGGACAAATAATAAATTGCACCAAACTAGCGAAATCTGATAAGATTAAGGCGTAAAAACATAAAAACGAAGACGTGTAAGGTTCGCTGCTATGGGATGACACGAGCGCATGAAACGTCAAATTAAACATAGGTGTTGTATAGCGCCGTCGTAACGTGATATTTGTCACTGTTCTAATTATCACTTACGATATTGTAATGACATTAAAAGTACCTGGATGGTCGATGGCTAAAGGTTATAAAAATCCTTAAATTTTTGTTATTGAAATGTGGTCTGTAGGATATCAAATGAGAGAACTTAATTAACACATTTGATATTTATATATTGAAATAATTTACTGAAATAAATATAAATATTGTTTACATACATTGTTTTGAACGTAAGTAACTAAAGCATTTGTGTTATGGAATTCAGAAACAACAACGGTACCATAATAATACCTTAACGGACCAGAGCCACTATAGAAAAATTCGTTTTATATATTTACCCGTCGGGGATCAAACTCTGACATCATATATACTAGGTCTGCAACACATGCTGCTGTTTGCAAATACTGAGCGAAGCAATTAGACTTTTGAAGGGTGATTATTCCTCGATGATATGTCTGATTTCAAAACTTTTTATGCACATTAGTCACGACGACGATGTGAGTTTTGGCTCCAAATTTCATCAATGTAGTATCAGCGGTTTGGCTGTGATCAGCTTTTGAATTTTTCTTTCGGTGATTCTTCCTCCATGGTACAGTCTAAATTTTTTTTACATAGCCTATGTCCGTCATGTCGTAATCATGTATGTTCATGCCAAAATTCGTTCGAATCGGTTTAACCGTTAAGTAGCATGAGGGAGACAAGCGAAATTTGTGAGTTGCCTAAAAGAAAGCTTCGTTCAATTATTATGTATTAATAGCTTTGATATCTCAATAAAGAACGCCACCTATGGCTTCATCTCATTTAGGAAAGACATTAGCTGTTTTAAGATTGCTTAACCTGTTTGTTTACTTTCCTGATTGTTTTACCCAAAATCGGATTTTGAGTTTTAAATTTCTTTAATCTTGATTCGAAACCAGAAAGTATGTAATCGATATGGATCAAATATGTTTAAATCACCGGATAGACCAAGTGGGAGTGAGTGACCCTACAATCCTGGGATCGACTCATAGCCTCCTTTCTAGTGCTTACTTTGGGTTAAGCTAATGGGTGTTGATGTAAGAAATATTTTTTTTTATTATTTTTTAATAATCCGTCTATAAGATTTATATTAAAGAATTCGATAGCACTGTTAACAACAGTTCTGTCTGCTATTGAGGAGGTTGGGCAAATAGGACTAGTGACCAAAAATTTAGTATCTTTAGCTTTTTTGTTACGATTACTAAGGTAACGGTTCGTTTTCCTTAGGGTGTTTTAAATAAAATAAATGTTAGACAACGTTCAATACATAGTTCTGAACCCAATTTGTGTTATGGAATTCAGAAACAACTACGGTACCACATCACCCAGATCCGAGCCAATATAGAAAAGTTTGTTTTCTACATTGACCCGGCCAGGGAACGAACTCGGTACCTCGGAGTGGCGTTATCCTGAAAAATGCCAACTCAATCAACCATGGAGGTTGTCGGCGGTTTCGATCCATAGGGAAAGTCTATGCCCCAAATATCTACACTAATATTATGAAGAGGAAAGGTTTGTATTTTTGTATGTTTGCAATAAATAAACTCAAAAACTACTAGGCCGATTTCAAAAATTCTTTCACCATTGGAAAGCTACATTTACGCTGAGTAACATAGGCTATATTTAATGCTAGAAAAAATTTAAAGTATTTTGTCCACCCGTGTGAAGCCGGGATGGGCCGCTAGTTATTAATAAGTCTGCTGATGTTTAGGGATTTAGGTTTTATTAAAAAAACAAGAAGTTTAGACGATATTTTGATGAATTAACTTAAACCCAGGAAATGGAAATAAAACCTCTAGTTCATTTCCAAGCTTTTATTTTAAATCTTCTTGAGGGGATAACGACATCAGCGTCATCTTTGCCAGTGCGCAGCATATCTCGCTGTATCTCTACAATCATTCTGAGCATGAAGTTGGTCACTTGAGTGCAGGTACCATCTCTCAGTCGTGCGAAATCTCTGCGCGTTGGAAGACATCGGCCGTTGATCATCACAGTTTGATGTGTCAGGGAAGAAAGCAGACGTTTGATGATATCTACCTTTTTGGCAGCTGCCAATGGACGGAGACGCGTAACAAAGCGCATCAAATACTCTATCAGCATGATATCTTCCTGGAATTAAATTACATAAAAATAAATTTACAAGCTTAAATATTTCGACAAAGTTTTACATATAGTAAGCGTGTAACACTAAAAAAATTTCAGTGAATAGGGGAACATCCGATGACTAAAAAGTAACAGTGACGGTATGTACATCTTAAGTACGGTAAAGTACTTAAAGACGGTATCTACAAGTACGTTCATCTATGAAATCTAATTCTCGCTTAAATTCCAAAACTCACCACTGAATTATGTGGGTGTTTACTAAATTGATAAGTTCCTACGACATCATTAATTGCTAATGCAGTTACCGATACTAATTTTGGTTAATAATGCTGTCAACTAGAATAATGTATGAATAAACTAATAGCGGTTTTGTTTGGTTAGTGCGAATTGACTTGAAATGTAAAAAAAATGTATCTACTTAAGCTTTTGTGATGTCAATAGATAGAGAAAAACAGAAGACATCTTCTCTTACTCATGTAATCTTAGCCCGAGACTTACAGTTAAACATACGCAAATAGAAAATCTAAAACATCATAATGCATCTCAGTCAGCAATTGTTAGACGAAAGCCCCCTTCATAAATGTGAAGGTTTTGATATAAGCTTCACGCTTGGCAGGCGGATTGGACATCGCTCTAAAAGACCATAAATCGAAAATGGTATCATTAGTCATATTTTACGACACCCTCAATTCTGAAGGGTCGGTGCTATTCTATTCTGATGGATAGCACATTGAACATGATATGATGAAAAGTTTCATCTGTTACATAGGGTGTAGTTTTGTTCCGTGTAGTGATGTTTTGTGCGGTAAGACATATTTACGCTACACATTTTAATCGGTTATCACTCTTATAAATACCATTTGTAAAGCCATTATGCAGGATTGGACGTTGTGTGTTCGTCCGACTATGATGGATAGGTCTTCTCGATCCAATACTGGCTGCTTCAGTCCTTCCAGCCACTCGTATAATAGGCCAGACAACATTGCCGGGTCCTCCTGTATATTACAATTGTCAACTTAATGTATTTGAATTAAAATGAATTTGATGAATTTTTATTTTGATGCATTTTGGAGTAGGTCTAACACGAGTTTTCACTGTTACCCCTACGAAACGTATGAGTTTCCTTATGTTTGATTCTGAGGCCCCTACCTTCATTTTATTGTCCTGTTTGTAACCATTTGGCCAATAAATGTTAATTCATTTCATATCGTAAGAAATTTTTATATTACCTCCTCGTCAATCTTGGCAATGGCTTCTTTTCTTTGGTTGATGTCATTTCTTAATTCTTTGAGGTACTTCTGTCGCTCTTCTGGAAGACTATTGTGATCGACAATTAGTGCCTGTCAAATAGATAATATAGTTATTTTATAGTATAGTATCAAGTTTTATCAGTATTTATGCCGTGATTCTTGTATTTCTGAGCTACAGGATACCCTAACATTTTCCAAATGAAAGATTATAAAGATAAAAACTTTAAGGATGCGCAAAGTCTTTCGAAAGCTGTTAGACAGCCGCTGTATTGGCTGCTAACTTCCGGAAAAGCGTTGATTGAATGGGTGACCACCCAATTACTGATTCCTGCTAATAAGGCAGCATAATAAGGCACTGTTGATGTTAGCTTTATGGTAAAATCACGACCTTTTTAGATTTAAGAGCACAGCAGAAATAATTTCTATCTAAATATTCACCAAGCTCCGAAAGAGCTACGAATAAATGTTGTATTTAAGGCGTTCTTTTATTTATAATCCAACGAAATGGTTGGAGCATTCAAACAATTTCATTGGATTATAGAACTCCTGTTGGTGAGCGAGTATATACCTACAACGAAAGTGGATATAGGTACCTACTAGCTCATCGAGAGTGTGTTCAGTACCAGTGACTGTTACTCAACACACGTTTGTAACTTTCACATGAAAGTAAAGGATATCGATGTTGTCGTTGACGTCGTATTCCACTCAAGACGAGAAGGCAGTAAGTATTCAGTAGAATGGCACCACACAATTCCCATCTTAGCATGAAATAGAATATCTGGAGATGTTGTATGATGTCAACTTATGGTAAAGTCTTGCCTCATAGACTTTGAGTGCGGATAGCGTAGCGGTGCCGTTGGTGGGTGCACCTGTGATGCGGGTGACTGATTCGAGGTTGCGCTCGATGTCCTCTTCCACAGGGTCGCGCCACTCCACCATTGGCAGCAGGCATGCTTGCTCTGCAATCCCAACAAAGTAATAAACATCAAACTATAAAATGTGGTGTCCGGCATAGTGGGAAATCACCAGCTCTTTACACTCAACGGTGTCGTAAAAGGTGATTAATAATAGTGAAGGTAATCACAATAAACCTACACAATGTGTTTTCCAAATTTATGGACATGACAAAACCCCTGATTTTTCCCTTCCGCCCTAAAATGGACGTCTTTCGGACGAGCTGATGATGTTGAACAATTAATAATCTTGTAATTAGTGGTTGATTAAGGCTCTGATAGGGGCTCAAACCACAAGCATATGCACATTGAATTATTGTAAAAAGTAATTTGTCAGATATTCTAATAAGTAGAAAAAGTATTACAAATTAAATCTGTAATTAGATTTAAGGTTTATATACTTATTAATACAAGATTATAGCGTCTACATTTCACAAACTGTCAAATTTTCACATCTGTTATTGAAATCTTATCGGACTCAAAGCTGATAATCCAATGATGAAAGAGTATTGTATACAATACTGTTAAACATATAGGTTGATGTGCTGTTGACTGTACGTAATATAACATTCTATGTTGGTAAATAAATAAATAAGCTTCTACATTAGGAAAATGATAATAGTAGTTTATGATACTGTTGCATAATAAGGGTTCTTATAACACGAGTGTGTTTTAAAAAAACGAGCCGTAGGCGATTTTTTTTATAGTATCACACGAGTGTTATAAGACCAAGTTATGTACAAACAGCAACACTCTTAACTGCCCCTTCAAGACCCAAGAGACAGAAAGGTAGAAAGAGATGAAATTATTTTTCTCATGACAACTTCATAACAAAAACTAAAGTTTTTATGACATAATATCTTTGTGTGAGTGGTGTGTGTCTCTTGGCGCCAGAGAACTGTCACTGCTTGACGCAGAGTCTTGACATGTCTGATGACGTGCTCTCAGTTGTTGCCGCTCTTCCAAAACAAAGAGCAACGGCAACGTCGCATGCTTTTGAATGAAATAATGATAAAATTTAATTTTACTTATCCTGCATCCATAGATTTAGAAAGGTATAGATGCAGCAAGCAAATATTAATAAACATTTCTTACACTTGCATAAAAAAAATTTATTATTAACATTATATTACTCAAATAAAACATATACTAACTAAACAAATAAAAAATCGATATAGCGCAAAAATATTGTGATTTTTTATTACACAAACATTTGTCCTTACCGGGACTCTAACTCAAAATCTTTTCTGATTATGTTAGTAGGATCATTGCCAAACTCGACCTCATTATGTAGTTTGTCTTTAGCTCTTATTACACCACGCATCTGGTTGCCTCCGTTCCGAAAACTTTATTATTTCTGTTATTTGAAATATGAAGTATTAATTTTTCAGACATGCGGTAATCTATTCAATTCTACTCGAATTTTATATCTGTGACAGCGTATCTTTTTCTGTTCAAAAACCTCGGTGTTCGAAATGCAAATATTAGAATGGTTTTAAGGTTCAAAATGTGTATTGCTTTTAAATTTCAGGTTAGCGAAAGTGAAGAAAGTAAAAATTACAATTTTTGTAGTGCAATATGAAATAATATTTTATTAAATATACCTATTCTTTTGCTATAATGTTTGAGCGCAAAACGCGTAAATAATTTGTTCGCCAGTCTGACTAAAAGTAAAATAAAAAACCAACACTTTTTTTGTAGCAATATATAATTATAAACTTTAAAAACCTTACTTACACAAAAGCACAAAGAAAATAGAATCGCCTTTTGTCTTTAATATTATAATTTTGATTGGACGGATAATATCGTCATATTTGTCGACGAAAAATCTTTTAAGTCGGACAAGAACGGCAAAAAAAATTTATATCGCCGCCAAAATTAACGATATGTCGAAGCAAACTAAGTAAGCTTAGTATTAGTCCTCGTAATTTTAAAAACCAATACGCTTTTCAGTAAAAATATATTATTACCACTTCATAACAATGTTCAAACATTATTATGAAGGACCAACCGTTTGTGCCTTCTTCCTTTTAAAAATCGCTATCATACGAAGATAACTGGGACCAACAGTAATAAAAAACTGTTGTTGTGTAAGTGGCAATTTTCGGGCTGGTACGAGGGCGGCACTGAAAATTTCGGGAATCAAACACAATATTTAAAAATGTATTTATTGCTTTTCGAAGTATTCTCCGCGAAATTTGACACATCTTTCCATACGATGGAACCAATCATTGAAGCCGAAAGAAAATGGCCGTTTTGTAGGCGCCACAGCTTCTTCATGTGATGAAAATCTCTGACGACGCAATTTATTCTTTATACGCGTACGAGTATATCCAGGATTCGTCACCTGATACGATGTTGTGTACAGCATTTGAGGATCCTGCGTGGAATCTTTCGAGAGCTCTGACACACCAAGTAACGCGAGCCGCTTTTTGCTCTTCACAGAGCGAATGCGGTATCCATCGGGAAAACAACTTTTTTACAACTAATTGTTTGTATTTGACTCATACCAATGTCTAAAGTTGCCTGAATTTCGCGGTATGTCACATGTCGATCTTCCTCAATCAGCTTACGCACAGCATCAACGTTTTTTTGGGTGACTGCAGTTTTTGGACGAACTTGACGAGGAACATCACTGAGCTTGCACGTCCACGTTAAAATTCAGCAAACCAGCTATAAATTGTGGTTTTGGATGGGGCTTCATTACCAAATGCAGAAAGCATGCGATCAACACACTGTTTTTGTGTTAAACCACTTCGAATGTCATAATAAATCATCGCTCTTGATTTTTCTCGAGTCAATTCCATTTCCTCAACGACTAAACAAGTTTGACAAGACCTTGTGACTAGACCGAGAATATTTATAAACGTTATTTCTGTGTACGGAAAAGTGTTTTAGTATCACAACTCCCATACCAGTTAGTCTTAAAGTTACAATTCTGACCCTCTCAAAGTAAGATAGTCGGGCCGGCATTTTTTTAAAGAAATTAAATTAGAAGAAAGGAAATAACTAAAACAAAAAAATAAAACTAATAATTACAAACGAGCGATTGTTCTGACATTACTCTTATTATTGAATTGAAACAATCCCACCTTTTTAATGCGAAACTCATTAGGGTCTTAGAAAAAAGTATTAGTTTCAGTTATTATGGTTCATTTCAAAACTTTGTAACGTTACATACACATCTACAATAAAAATGACATTTATAGGTCCAGATGGAGGTTGTATAGGTGTATCGTTATGATAAAAAAGTTATATTATGTTACAGGTGTCCATACAAGACCTGTATCGTAATGAAACTTTTTTTTTATTATTTTTGGCCTGTACGTAATGTTTGTCATAAGCATTTTGTTTTCAGTTTTAGAATCTTTGTATTATAGTATTAGAGTAGATAAAAGATATTATCATTTCAATCTTTTTTAAAAAATGTTTTCAATTATATTTATGGTCTTGAATAGGTACTACGACTGGAAGCAGATTTCGAATTAAAATCCAGACAAATATCTGTAATGTTGTTTAATAATTTTACGCATTTAACAGCTGTACGTACGTGTCGGTCCGTCTTCAGGAGTGCCGTCGGGGTCAGGAGGTTTACCCTGTTTGACTTTGTACGATAGGAAGGCTTTGTAGAAAGGCTTGCTCCTCACTCGTAAATCCAGACCAACACTATGGTGGCTGCCACACAACTTGAGTAGTCGCTCACATATGCTGTAGACTACCTGCGAAATTACTGTGTTTAACAACCAAGCTAGACTAAATTATATTCAACTTGAATTAAATATTGAGTAATACTAAAATTATAAAATAATAGACAGTGAGAGAAGTGAAAGGTAAGCTTTTTATCACTTTGAATGTTTGCTGCGGCAGTAACATTCCAATACTTTCCATTCCTTCGATACAAGGCCAATACACCTGGTAATAAAACTTCCATTGTGGTGACACAAGGCTTATAGACCCTGTATCATTAAAGAAACATAAATAATTTTTTTGGCTTCCGTGCGGTGCCAGGTGTCTAAACCTGATATTAAGGTAGGTATACTATTCTATTTTAATAATACATCTTAAATATATATTCATCTTTTTCCAACACCGAACCAAATTGAAGTTATGCCTTCCGCACGACAAGGAATGCTATACTTTTCTTAGCCGCACTGTAAGCGAGACATATACAAGATGTTTAGACCTGGTTTCGCACTTAAGGTGTTAAAAGCCCTGCAACAAACATGCTACGGAATTATTTTTGGTAACATAAAGTTACTAAACATGTGTGTTGGAAATGTAATAAACCCTATCTACCTATATATCTCAATAATCAATGACAAGTAATTTAAATTACCATAGGAAGTAACTTAAAAGCCCTTTCTTCTAAGCCGTGTAGAGTAGCTCGCTGTCTATACAAATATTGCCTTATGGTAAATACAGCTGTTTTTTTGTCCTTTGTTAAAAGTAATGGTTCCCTGGAATCAAAAAGAATTTTATATCTTTTTATTTTTTTTTAATTTTTATTTTCAAGTTTCTAAACGAAATGTATAGATGTCGTCTTTCATGTTTCAGGTAAAAGTTTTTACGTTATGAAATAGTAAATAAAATAAACTTACTATATGAGATATAAAATACGCATGTAAAAATCTATTTATTAGTAAACATTAATTCTGAAACTGTAATAATAGTTAGTTACGACATTAAAATCAGCAGAAGTCCAAACCATTGCTTCTGTAATATCTGCCATTTTTGTGGTTTGATGGTTCACTTGTTTTGAAAGTTTTAAACATTTATGAATTTAAAGCGGGGCAGAGCAGCTTTGCATTTTATTACACGTGTTATTTGAGTACCCACTTTACTTGAACAACAAACATGCTTTTATATCCAAAAAGGTATTAAAAATCATTACACTCTTTAATTTTTAATAAACAAAAAAATAATCGTTTGAATGGCGCCCAACGTGGTATAAAACCTAAGTTCATTAAAGTTGAGTCAATAATTAGATATATATTAAATTATTCTGAACTTTATAATGCACGTTAAGTTAACCCAGGTGGCCAATCTTCAGGGGTAACTGTTTCAAATTTATTATAAAGTTTTTGTTAAGGTTTTTCGGTATAAGTTATTTTTGTGTTATTGCGTTCAGGGGTCAGTGCCAGAGATACTCTTAGCCCTGAAGCAAAAACAGCAAGAAAAAGAAAGTAGAAAGATGGAGCGACAGTAGGGATAGAAAAGAAAGAGAGTAGAAAGAAATGTAGATTGAGATGCAATTATTACAATTGCTAAAATTTTTGTTAGAATTTCGTTGTTATTATAATAGTTTTGAGTTATTATGAACTAAACAAACTGATTACATGAAGTATATTTATAAGTGAAGTGATCACCCTAAAAGTAATATATTGTATAAGATTTTGTTTAAGTATGCATAGGTCGGTTTTCTAAATGTCGCAACCATAGTCAACTTTTGCGTCGATACGACGCTGCATTGCGCGAACTCGTGGGCAGCTGTTAGATAAGGCGAAGTGTTTTGTGTCAAGGGAGGTTTTAAATCTGTTGTTGTGGGTAACGCAGTTGGTACATTCAGGGGCATCGTTTTTATGGGGGCAGGTTTCATCATTATGGGTGTTATTGCCGCAGTGGCCGCAGCGCCGTTCGCTCCTACAATGGGTCAAAGTATGACCGAAGCCGTGGCAGCCACGGCACTGTTTGAATGGGGAGAAGTTTTCGATATGGACCCTTTGAAAGTCAATTTTCACGCGGCCCATGCCCGTTAGAGTTCTCCAAACGTGAGGAGAGACGGACAGAACCGCATTGTACAGAGTGGGGTTTCTATTTTTCCCGAAGAATTTGAGGCTTATGTCTGCCTCTGTGATTTTTTCCATTTCAGGATTATGAAGGAGTATGGTGGAGATTAAATTTTCTTTATTTGTGTCGGAGGTGATGCCCTTGACTATGACCATTGGTCTTAGCTTTTTCTCCTCCACCGCTGTCACCCCGAAAGAGGGGGCGTTGTTAATTCTGTTAAGGGCATCTTCCATATTGGACCTGCTGTCGAACTCGACCTTGGTCTTGCCCTTAGACAGGTTAATAACTTTGGCAGCGGTGTACCGAGTTTCTGTGAAGTTGATTATCTGCTTGAGTGCCTTGACTGTTTGTTCGCGAGAGGCCCCCTCATTGTTGCTGGCAACGATTATTGCCGGTCTTGGGGGGTCTGGTTGGCGGCACTGTGAAGGCTTTTTAGGAGTGGCAACCATTTGTGCGTAAGATAGAGGCGTTTTCGACGTTGTGGGCGTTGTGGTTTGAGGACGGATTTGAGTCATCCTTCCTAGTTCTGTCCGAACAGTCTGTTGGACAATTTGTTTCACTTCCTCAGTGATTGTATTAGGATTTATGCAGCAACGGTGTTGGGTGACAGATTGGGGAGGGTCAGGTTGAACATGGGTTTGATTAAAGTCGGAGTTTAAACCTTTGATTACACTTAAGATTGTTTCCATGCCTTTAATTACATTTGTGATGGCTTTTGTTCGGCTATCCCGGTTTACACTTTGATCTTTTTGTAGGACCCTTGGTACTTCCTCGAGGATACTGTAGATATTGACGATAGATTCCCTTAATGGGCTACTTTCCCATTCCGGAAACATCGACTCCATCGCCACTCTACCCTTTGTTTTCCTGGAATTTCCGGATTGGGAAGGGGGTATATTTATATCACTAGATGATGATTCTCTTTGAAATACTTGTGAAGTTTGTGGTTGGTGTAAAGGGAGTGAGGGTGTTTCTATCCTAGGTGTTTCTAAAGTTTGTGATATGGGTACAATTCGTGGAGATTGTTGGGTTAAGGAGTCATCATATTGCAGACGGTACATACGATGAGTTACATGGGTTGATTATTTCATCAAAATCATCGGAATCTGGGTCGCCAATATAATCAAGAAGAGCTCTATCATTTGCGCTAAGTGATTTGGGATCCATATTTGACACAATTTGAACCCAGGTGGCGTTAGTATCCGTTAAGACCCGAATCCATCCTCAAGTGTAGTTGAACTGATATAGTATGTGTGTGTATGTTTAGTAAGAATAAAATAAGTCTGTGTATCAATAAATCCTCACTTGGAACTGAACACGACGGTTTGTGGGAGCAAGTAGTGCTCAAATTGCTGGACGCACAAGATTTGGCCGGAGGTCTGAATAGAGCGCGGACGCTTCTTGCGCACCAGCCGAATGGCGTCGTTGGCGCGTACACGAAGTGAGTATACCAGGTAACAGGCTATAAGTACCCCCGTTCTGCCCAAACCTAAACAAAATAAACTGAGGGATTATATTGGGAATACTCTATTCTTATTTTAAATATATTTTTACAATGCATATGCTCAAAAACTAAAAAAAATGCTGCAGACATGGCACATAATAAAAGTTAACACCCATATCAAACCCATGTAAATATATAAATTTACATGTTCTACGACTGCACCAAAAGGAATTTATTTCAGTATTTATAAGTGTCAGTGTTAAATCTGACACTGATTTCAACTAAATACCTTTATAATGCAATATATTAAAATAATGAGTACAGTAAATCATATCATTCATTAAAAAAACCGGCCAAGTGCGAGTCGGACTCGCGCACGAAAGGTTCCGTACCATTGACTGGGTAAACAACAGAAGGTACACGAATTTTATGTTATTTATTAGTAAAGTAAAAATACAACTGAGTATTTTGTGAATATTCCAAGTGCCTTCCTGTTGCCATTATTGATATCAAGCAAAAAAGGGCAAAAAAAATCGCGTTTGTTGTATGGGAGCCCCCCTTAAATAATTATTTATTTTGTTTTAGTATGTGTTGTTATAGCGACAACAGAAATACATAATTGACTGGTGACAGACAGATGAACAGGCAGACAGCTAAGTCTCCTTCCGTTTTACCCTTTGGGTACGGAACCCTACAAAGATCGAATACATAAAAGCCATTTTAACTTTAAAAATTCATTCGCATTTAGAATCGGAATCTTTGAGAAAAGACATAGCACTAACTAAAAAAGGCTTAGTAATATATCAGTTAAGTTTTTAAGAAAAGAGTTTTCACAAATAAAACAAATAAGTTCGAGTAATTCTGTTTTTTTAGTAAACTGTGCCAAAAGTTCTCGTTGTTATCTTCGAGTGGATGTTGTTCGCCAGAGTGGTTTAGAACGTTGAGTAGAGGCATAGACAACTTAATAATATTGCTACGGTTACAATATGAGGCGATATTTATCTACACTTTATTTTTGATCCTTTTAATCAAAAATAGCAAAATAGGTGTAAAAAATCACTTTGGCAAGTGATTGTAAGGAATGAGCCGTTCGGCTCTTACCGGACTCAGTTATCTAAAGACTCAGTTATTTTATCTAAAGTAGTCTAAGCAATTAATTAACGCCAAAATAAGTTTAATTATTATATGATTACAAATAATAAAACTAACTCAATAAAATTTTGATTTAACTGTGAATATTACCTGCATGACAATGCACAGCGACTCTACCCTCTTGTAAAGCAAAGGATAAAACTTTCGCCATGTCGAGCAGTCCACATAGCGTAGCCTCACCGTAATCTGGCCACGCGAAGTTATAGTAATATACTGCAATAGTCACAAAATCAATAATTGTAAATTTGTCTTTTTTTTATTTAAGCGATTAACTGTCAGTTTTTAGATCTAAATAAATTAGGTCGATGCAGACGCTAAGCATAAAGCTTCGCTAGTACATACCATATATTGGCGCGGAGAGTAATACTAAAAAAAATTCAATAATGTTTAGTAAATTTTAAAATTCCATGAGAATGAGAACTTTCAAAAGCGCGCGCATTTTGTTTCATTGGGAAATCCCATAGAGCCAATGTTTTTGGTCACAACATTTTTATTTTTGTGAATTTTTAAATTCGGGCAACACAATCTAAATGTGTTGATTCGATTCCACACAAAAATTGTTAAAATCGGTAGTTATGGCGTAACAGACATTGCGTCATTGAAGCTGATCCATGGGAGCTCTGCTCCAATTAATACAATTATTATTATAAGAAAAAGCTCAACTTGTCTCGCGTCTGTCAAGGTATCGGTACATTTGGAAGAGTACTCGCCCGAATAGCGATGAAATATGGGTTTGACTCCCGCCTGACATCTGAGATAAGTGGAATATTATCTAGTAATCATTTATTGAACTATATGATTGACTAGCTGTTGCCAATTTCGTCCGCGTCAATTTCTGTTATTATGATTTTTCACTGATGCTTCGCTCCTATTAATTGTAGCATGATGTTATATAGCTTAAAGCCTTCCTCGATAAATGGACTATCTAACACAAAAATATTTTTTCAATTCGAACCAGTAGTTCCTGATATTAGCGCGTTCAAACAAAGAAACTCTTCAGCTTTACAATATTAGTATAGAATAACGTTTTAAAAAAAGTGCTCCGACGCACGCCTGGAGTTTACTCCTTAAGAATAATTGTCTTTGAACAGGCACAGATAACAATAAAATAAAACTTCAAAATAAAAGTGATAGGTGCGAACATCAAGTTGCGCGCCAAAAACGTAACTCTGTCATTTGATTACAAAATTTTCTCTTCATATTTTTTTCATACCGAACGCTTTATATGAAAATCAATTCTTAAGGAGAAAACTATAACTATGTTCTTTTTTACAAAAAAATTGAGAATGTCAAGTATAAGAAAATTAATTTGGCTTTCATTACTAATAGCCACTTCCGTTTTTATAATATTAATTTATAGTCCAGTCATCCTGGCTCAAAAATGGCCATATTTAATTTTTTTCCGGTAGCGGATTTTTCACTATACTTATGTAATTTTTCGCCGCTGATAACGATGGTGAGGATTGACGTGGTGATTTTATGAATAGCTCAATTTATATGCTCATAATCCTCATTTTACGGACTTTTGTAAATGACCGAATTTGGCGCGAAAATTGAGATTACGAAAAAAATCACTAGCGTGACCAAAGAACGTATAAAACACTACTTTTTGGCTGATAATGTGCCTTGAAAGAAGAAAAAATGCGCCAGATAAACGTAATTTTCCAAAACCGCCAAAACACACGAAATGGGCTATATCTCTGGGACCAGTACCTAAAATTAATCGTTATTGCCTATATCGATGGGAAATTAAATTTAATAATTTTTTTTTCTCGGTTTTTTTCGATAAAGGCTTATTTTTCGAGTTATTTCCCAAAAACTCATTTTTCGCTAGTTTTTTGTCCAAAAAGTGTCCATAACTTCTTTAGCACAGGTTTTGGACAGATTTGGACCTCACCATCGTAATCAGCGGCGAAAAATACTTAAGTATAGTGAAAAATGCGCTACCAGAAAAAAAAGCATGAAAAATGCCAGGATGACTGGCCTATAAGGTTAGGATTTTAACTTACTGTCATTAGACATAAAGACCGTCGGGTCGTAGGTGAATCCGGACTGAGTGAGAGGTGGGCCACAGCTGGCATGCTCTCCAGGCATCTGGAGGTTGATCACCGTGCGAATACCCCAGCTGGAATGCGCCGTTTATTTTTATATATATTAGTACACGAGACATTTAAATTATTAAAAAGATAAGTACATAATAAATTATAGAAAAGAAATTGAAGTCCGAACTGATCTCATAGCCTCGTCTCAATTATATTACTTTAAACATAATCGGACTTTATGAAACAAACCCTGAGACAAATTTGATAAAAAAATATGAGAAAAGAAAGAGTCGCCGTATTTTTTAAGGTTTATAATTATAACCCATGTTTTTGGTAATAATAAAAGTTTTTAACCTGTGAAATTGTTGTATTATGTTCCTTGCGGCTATGCTAGCCGTACTCGGCCGCGCCATCGCCAGAATGTCGTCCGTGATCCTGCAACGAATATAAGACAGGGACATTATACTTTTGATTCTTTGGTTGTTCCGTAGATATAACATAACATACATAATATGACATAACATACAGACGGGAAGATTGTTCTGTTTGCGAAATATTATACTTTCAGTAGTGCTTATTTTATAAAAGCAAATTATATTTTTTAAAACATTATAAGACATAAGACAGACACATCGCAAAGATTTACTTTCGAAATATCACTTAAAACGCCTAATATGTTACTGTGGTAAAGGTATGCCAGTATTAACATCATCTCTGCCGAGCAATATCAACTGCTCGATGGACTCAAGATCCAAACGATAACAGACCAATTACACTTGTTCCAATCCTGGCAAAAGTATTTGTTATGTGTATACGATTGAATGATTTTCTTTTAAAATGTAATATTCTGCATCCTAATCAGTATGGTTTTCGAAAAGGAAGTTCTACAACATAAGCATGTTTTGAATTTGCGAAGGCTGTTTCCGAGAGCATAAATAGAGGTACACTGATGTCAGCTATCTTTCTCGACATGACTAAGGCTTTTGATTCCCATAATCCCAACGCTCGGAAGGCTGGTTGGAGGTAACAATAGTTCGGTAAATGCTCCTGTCCATTTAATGGTTTATGGAAGGTGTATGGTGATTAACTCCAGTATCATAAGTAGCCTTTAGGACACCCTTAAATATAAAGGGTTAGTGATTGTCTACTCCGGTGGCTAAGTGTCAGTGGCTATCTACATTAATGTTAAATTAATGCAATAATTCACAAATACAAACCTAAAACTGTTTATTTATAATTTTTTTTATATATTTTATGCATTTTCAATGCGATCTTATAAGATTTCTTTAAGATAAATTATTATAATAGAAAAATACTAGAAAAAATCGACTCGGGTCACAAGTGAATCTCAGGCGGGAATCGAACCCGCAACCTTTGGAAATCCGGTCCAATGCTCTTTCGGATGCGATGCGAAAATGTGCGACGCTACTCTACTGTCGCCAAAATAAGGCTATCGAATTTCAGCATGCTTAGATAATTTTAAATATGTGAGAATCGCCCCGTTTCAACTAAAGATTAATCTATTCATATATTGACTGTCAATAAAAAAAATCTGAAACCTTGTTTATCTACTTTCATTGTCTATTCTAGTAAAAATTCTAATAAAAGAGTGTTCTGCCAAAGTTATAGGGGCCCCATTATTCTTATATGCCCAGGGCCTCCAATAGGCTTAACCTTTAATTGCCGAGGTGGTGTCACCGTGACACCGCATGTGTTAGAATTAGGAATAATTCGGAGTGTATTAATTGTTACTTAATCATATTCATTGTCATTATTTATATTTAAATGATTATTTATTGATTTACTAAATTGATTTATTGATTGATTTAACTATGTACACTTTATAGTACAATATTTTTCATCATTGTCTTTGGTCTAACGTGTTGTCTGTCATAGCATAGACAACACGATCGGTCCACGTCACCTCCCCGCCAGGCGGTGGAGTGACGCGGTGCCTTTATAATGCCTCGCACTGAGTCAGACGGCCTCTTTCTTTGCTTGACGCTCAGAGCCGGCGGACGGCCGGTAGTCCTTATCGGATTATATTCAGCACTAATCGTTGTGCCAAAGATAAGTATATATTGGTAAAGTGCGAATATTAATTGTTGAATCATCATACAATATAAATTTAGAGCATTTGAATATTTAGTTTTCCATTTTGATGGCAAATACATGACCTAGATGAATAAACTGATTTTGGCCACTTAATAAATACTTTATTATCTACCCTCTTTTTGATATTTCATTTGATCAAAAGAAAATATAATATTTCCTCTTTTCCGTTTGATGACACATGCGTTAAATTGGGAATATTTCCACAAAAAACTGCAATTTATACCTGTTTCTTTCAGTAGCTGCTTGTTTTGTATTGTTTATTCGTTAACAGGTCGCGAATTCGCGATACGGTTACAGGTGTACCAGTAACTGAATCTCTGGTGTCGCCGTGACGTAAGGTCGGTGTTAGTGTTACTATTTTCTGATAAGACATTTTTTGTTATTACTTTGAAATATTCTTATTTTGGCTTCTTTTTTAGATGTTGAAAGAAACTACTTTAGGAATCGGGCGTAAGTGAAAAAGACAAGTGAATTTTAACGATCCCGGACAAGAAGAGAATTTAAAAAGTTGGTTAGACGAAGAATTACAAGATTTTAGTGACGGTGATGATGAGTTCGTTGTTCCTGAATTTCGCCTGCACAGCGATCATGGTACAGAATCAGAGCAGTCTCAAAGAGCATCAAAGAGGAAGTTGTGTAGCATCTGTCCACCCAAACTCGAAAGGAATACCTCCTTGAGTGCATTATATGTAAAATATTCTTATGTCTTCAATGTGCCCTAAAAGTCTGCCAGAATTGTGCCTTACGTTATAAGATCTTGTACAATATTTTTATTTCTTGTTGATTAGAGTTTGTTTTAATTGATTTCATAATAAAATAACTTATATATAAATATTTAACTTAGTTACATAGTTTATGCTGATGACTGAAAAATATGTTCCTCATAATGTGCCATTTTTGTGATTTTGCTATTAAAAATATTATATACAGATTTATGCTGTTTTTATGATTTCATTCCATTGTTGTATTAGTAATTTTTTAGGTCAGGAATAATTTCAAAACACTTTTGAAATTGATTGTATTAAAAACGTCACTTCAAATTGGGTGTCACCGTGACCTCACCTCGGCAATTATGTACCAAAAATTAGGGTCGGTAACTAAAGGTTAACACGGCCCTGGCTATTTTTAGAGGTTGGTATTGAGTACAGAAACGTTGCGCTACTCAGAGCTCGGCTGGCCAGCTATCACGATCCTACCAAAATCTCATTTAATATTTTAATAATGTCTGCCACCATCACTACCATCCCCTTCGGCTCTTTCTTAACTTGTCATTAGGTGATAGAGTTAAGCATAGGTGCTTGGCCTTGGTTCTTTTGGAGCGATTGTTGTATTTGCAGATAATCTATTAGACTGCAAGCGATTCCTTCTTTATTCTCTTTATGAAACAATATATTTAATTAAATTTAATTATGAAAAAAAAACGTAATAATAATAGGTTTCATTGGCAATGTTACATGTTTTATTATATTTTGTTCTTCAACCGTTTAGTGCAATGGTAGCGACCCTGCTTTTTGCACCTATTGTCCTGGTTTCGAGTCCCGAAAGGGGCGTATATTTGTGTGATGAATACGAGCATTTGTACCTGAGTCCTTAGTATTATATATATTCCTATGATTATAACATATCAATGTATCATATATGTATGTCGATCCATTACTCTACTATCCATAACACAAGCCTTTAGTGCTTTTTCAGGGTTCCGTTTCTTGAAATGCAAAAACGGATCCCTTATAGGATCACTTTGTTGTCCGTCAGCCGTCCGTTCGTCTGTCTGTCTGTCAAGACCCTTTTTCTCAGGAACGCGTGGAGGTATCAAGCTGCAATTTTTATCAAATACTCAGGTCCACTGTCCCTTGGAGCTGTGAAAAAATCAAACTTCTAAGTCAACGCAATAAAAAGATACAGCCGTGTATGCCGAAAATTTCTGAAAATTTTCGACACTCGCAAGGGAATCAAAACCTACAGGGTACTTCCCGTGAACTCAGAATCTTGAAATTTGGTACGAAGCAACGTCTTATAGCACAGATAAAGAAAAAATTGCGAAAACCGGAAAATTTTATTTACATCATATAATAAAAATATTTTTTACGGAACCCTCGGTGTGAGATTCCGACTCGCACTTGCATATTATTATTATAGTTAATGGATATGGAACTTGCTACTGATATAGACGTTGGAAACATGCTTTTATATTTTATTTGTATTCCAATTATTAGCGGCACTATAATAATGTCATAATAATACACTTTTTTAGAAATTGCTTGTAATGATTTATTTCAGTTACTGACGATTCAATTATCAGACGTATGCAGTATATCATGAAGCCCTTTTTTATCATTAGTCTAACAACATATTCAATCAATAAATTTTACTAATCCGTTCATAAATCGATATAAATTTCTTAAAGTACCAAATTGCCAAAAAATATGTGCACAGTTTTTACTTTTGTTAAATTAAACTAACTACTTTTCCATTTAACAAACACTGCAGTGCAATTTAATTTTAATATTCACATTTGAATATAAAGAAATGTTAAAAAAGTGCACCTAATTATTATAACAAGTGTACACGTAAATGTTGGCACCGGAAGTCACGCAAAGGTCGAAAGGCTGACATAGCAATATTTCGTTTTAAAAAAAGTCAAGTGGAGATAAGTTGCGTACTTTCATATTCATGTTCAGTAATGCTATTCCACAGTTTATAAAGGACCTTAACAATAGTTGGTACCGTTCGTTCATGGACCCTGTAATGGTACAGCAAATTAAAAGAGAGGAGGAATACTTATTTATTCTGTAACTTATTCATATGTTTATGTATTTTATATATTGTTTATTCGATATTAGATATAGTTTTAATATAAATATAAAATTGCTATTTTATATGTGTATTTAGTCCATTGAAATGTTACATTGGCTGAACATTTTTTAGAGGACGCAATATTATTTATGGAACATGTTGGGGGGAGTCAATACAAGCTTAAACCCAAGTTCTGGTGTTGACCAGACTGAATCAGATGCAGATAGTGTCATTGTCTCTACTGCACTTGCTGCATCTCAATCCTGCGATTCCGTAATTATCGTAGCAGAGGACATCGACATCCTTGTGTTGCTCACGCCATTGTTTGCGAGTGAATGACAGTCGTTGAAAATCTGATCCTATGATATTAGTCATTAATTCTTCTCCTATTTCAATAACACGGTGACAATCTATTATCTCAGATGCAACTATTCCATTAGACATACAGATTAATTCACGACGATCTATGGTAAAATCATGGGATGAGAGCCAATTATCAATTTTATCAAGGAAATTTTTGACGAAATCTTTTGAATTTTTGCTTATAACTTTTTAAATTTTAAGTTTATGATAAAAAGTCATATACAAATAATTGTAGGCAAAGCGATTTACTACAAATATAAAGTTGTATACGATAGTTTTGGAGATAAAGTAAAAAACGTGTTTTTTCCCTTTTTCCAAGATGGCGGCTGGAAGACAAGGGCGCCAACCCCTCAAACTTGGGTTTAAGCTTGTATTGACCCCCCCTACATGTCCCATAAATAAAATTGCGTCCTCTAAAAAATGTTCAGTTTGGCCTTTAAATTGTAACATTTCAATGGACTAATTTTAAAGTTTATCATTTATATATTCTTTTTATGATGTATGACCAAACTCTTTGACTTAAAAAGCATTGACGGAATCGGTTATTACATACATATTATAGAACTTAAATTGATTGACTATCCTATAGAAACAATATTTGAATGAATGACTTACTTAATAACGTTTATTAATACTAATAATTATCAATATTATATCTTATATTCACTTTAATTAGTTTAACCCAAAGGCAAAGCGTTGTAGTATGGTCACTAGAGTAACATATAGAAATTCATAGGTAATATGTATAGAAATATACATATATAAATATAAATACATTGGCTACATCTCTAAAGTAGAAGACCGTATAGACTACGGCACTAAATCAATAAATCACAACCATATCAAAACAATAAATTACCACATAATTATAAAACTACCTTAAATCACACTTAATGAAAACAACAATAACTAACTCAAATAGATAAACAAAATATTTCGAAAACTTAGCATATCTATTGCTCAACCCCTAGCGTTAACAACTTCAGCTTCAACGGAAGCAGCTCTTTAATTTCCTTCTTGCTATATTCTCTTTCTTTCCTATCGATCTGTCGCTCTTACTTTCTAAATTCTTTCTCTCTTTTGGTACTTGCATTCTAGGCGAGAGGTATCCTAAGAGCTCTAATACACGGGCGGCACGTTGCCAACAACAGTGCCAACTGCAGCCGTCGACACGCGTCGGCGGCAGCCGCTGACGCTATAGACATCGTTGCCGACAATAATGAAAAAGAAGAACGCGTTCGTTGTGGGTTGACGAAATATTAACGTAATCCATCTGTTTCTCTATACGTAATAGTAATAACAGTGTTTCTTCTTCCAAATCCATTTTGAAACTGGCCTTGCTCCCTGTCTAGTCGTAATTAGCGTCAGCGGCTGCCGCCAATGAGTGTCGACGGCTGCCGCCGACGCGTCGACGCTGGTCGCCAACGAGTGTCGACGGCTGCAGTTGGCTCTGTCGTTGGCAACGTGCCGCCCGTGTATAAGAGCGCTTAGCCTCGACCCTTGGATGTAATTACATATAAAAACGAATCCTATGTGATAAACTCTATATTAAAATTTAAACAGTTACCCTATTTTAATAAATAAGAACGAAAAAAAATATAAATACATGAATATCAGCGTTTGTACCATGGCTTAGGTGCTTGTATTTATCACATAAACACCTGCCCCTTCCGGGATTCGAACTCATGACCATTGGTACTAATGACAGGATCGTTACCGTCGCACCAGACGTGTGTCGTAGGGTTAAAAGTCCTTTTTACCCTTAAAGGCACCCACAGAAACTACAAAAACCCTGGAATAGTGTGAACATTGCCTTTTGCAACTAAATATTAGTGAAATATATAATTAGATAAGTTTACCCACTGTTCCCTATTCATAACATTCAGCAATGAAATCTGAATTTTAACAGTCACATTAAAAACACGCAAACGAGTCATTTTCAAATACTTGGATTAAATTCTATGTATATATTAGGACAAAAAAAAATTAAAGTAAGTAATTGCCTTACTGCAGGATTTGAATAGTAAAATGTTGAGTATAGAACCAGTAGTTCCCTATTTAATATAGTAAGTTTGTTTCGATGAACGAATGAAAGTTCGTTCGGCAAAAACAGTTTATTGTACTTTTATTTCCTTTATTAAAAATATACCTATTTAGCAACCAATCAATAATTACTATATATCATTCAAGGTAAACCATTCAATAAAATCTAAGAGTAAATAAATTTCGTATTTAGTAAAAACTTATTTAAATTTTAATTGTTTGATTACCTTAAAAGTTATTTTGAATGTACTCTAAAGGTGGGTATGGTAAAGTGGGAATCGCTATTTTAGCGTTTTAAATTGCGATTGTGAAAACGCTCGTTTATTTCATTACTTGGACTCGACTTTATTGCTTTTTGTTTATCTAGCCTCTAGAGATTGTTTGTGAATTGATCAATTAACAATTAAGTGATATAGAACTACATAGAATTAAGAAATCACCCCACAAAAATTAGTCTGTACCTATTACTTTTTTTACACCCTGCATTAATAGTCATTTTTTCCAAGTTTGATTTTGCATTGCAGTAAAACGAATAACTACTCCGATCTGCGGCCATTGTCAATAAGACATCGCAGATTAAGAATTTTCACCATTCGTATGAAAACATGAATTGTGAAAGCTAATGAGTCTCATTATTTCCTAGAAGCGTTTCTATATCTATGGGTAAAGTGAACCTAGACTTTTTATTCATGTCATTCATATCAATCTTCTGGAACGGGTAACGGGTAGAATAAGATCCAATCATTCAGAAAACGCTCATTTTTTAAATTGAAATCCGTTAGATTACAGTAAAAAATGAGCAAAATTAATATTTTATAACCATTAAGATTCGTAAAGCATTTGAAGGTAAGCATTATCTTACAACTGGTGGCGTTGGTGTTATTAGCGGAATAGAATTAAAAACGTATAGTATTATTAATTGTATTACACAGAAAGCATCCGTAGAAAATTTTGGTGGATGTTATTACTGCCAGGTGCTAAAAAAATAAAGCGAGTATCCTAAATGGAAAACGGTATGGAAATGCACATTTAAAAAAGATTTACTTTAAAAACAACCACGCTTCCGAGCTTATTACTACTACTCAAAGCTCATAGTAGATGTTGAAATACAAAAAAAAAATTAAATACAAGTTTACTTCATGTTTACAGTGTGTCTTCATGTGTACAGTGACTTTACATCTTATGTCACAAGTTGGCAACGTACACTGTGGTTCTTGTGGGGGTTGCAGTTTTGCTGCGAATCTCACAAGAGCCACATGTATTATAGGTGACTGTTACCACTTTCCATCAGGTGGGCGGGCAGTTTGCTTGTTTGCCAACTTTCTGCAATAAAAAAAAAAAAAAAAAAAAAAAAAATGTTCCAACTCCTTTGCATTGTTAAAAACAGTGTTATATGTGTAATACGTATTAGCGTTTTCAATATACATTGAAGGCTTAATGTATTTTAAGTTTCTGTGCTGCCTACAACCTTAAACACACAATGCGTCATTCACAATGTTGGAGAAATAAAACGACGGGGTATTTCATTCATAATTAAGCTGTCGTGTCATTTTAACATACCACTGGCTCAAATTACTGCAATGGGACTTAGGGATGACTGTTGTAAAATGGCGCGTTAGTTTAAAAGTATACGTTTACGAATTCAGGATATCAATTATTAAATATTTTTAAGTTTTCGTAAAGCGTTTTGTTGCCCTCAAGTCAAGTTATTTCAAAATGCCAAACAAATAACAATGTTTAACTTTTGTGAGCATTTGTTTTACCCGTATTTTTTATTTTTTTATTGGTTTTCATGTTAAAAACAAAGTGTTCAATTTGCTGAACGCCTTCCATATAACCTTCTCGTACTTGCGGCAATGATCGAGTAAGTAAGTTAAGAGTAAGTTTAAATAACATATTAGTACAGTTATTTTCATAAAAGATTCTCTCAACAATTTGATGCTTTCAGAGCCTCCACAAACTGTTATACAATATGTTATCGCATTCACTGTGCCAGGGGGATGTGCGTAGTTATGAGGGTAGTAGAATCAGCAGAAACTCTTAATTTGCTTATGGAAAAAAAGCTTTGCTCTTGTTGTAATAAAGAGATATGCTCAGTCCAGGACATAAGGCTGTCAACAAAAACACCCAGGTATCTTATACTGTTGGTTAATAATGCGACAACGAGGAGGGGGAGGAGGCTCGGCTGGCTGAGCCGGGTGCGGGGGCTGTCATCCTTTGGGATGGGGGCCGCGATGAAGAAAATCTCTATAAGAATTACGAGAGGGGGGCCTTCGGGCCCAGACTGCCATGCAAGCAAGTAGGGGGCGTGTTCCAGTCCGAGGACCGGTTTCGATCCAATCGTAGCCTCTTACGTGGTGCGGTCGGGGCCGCGTAGAGAAATACAAATGTAAAAAACTCTCAAAATCCTGGCACTGGGACTCATGGTGTCGGGGCGCCAAAAAAGGTGGACGAAAGGCTGTTCGCATAGTGCCGAGTATTGGTGCTAAACAGTCAATGGACAGAGCATAGGGTCCGTTATTAAACAGTGAAGAAGAGCAGGAGAGTTTTGGGTCGGAAGACTCACTGGCCGAGTACCTGTCGGAGTCCAACCTCGGTTGGAACGGGTGGACAAAAACGATTAAACGACGGGTCGGAGGTGTCTGACTCGGATGATGCGAGTAGGTCACGGCAATTGCGCAAAATTACGATAGCCCACAGAGGGCGGGCTATTATCACGGCCCCGTATGCTGGTATCTCTGGTGCAAAAGAAGTCATGGGCCGGCATAAAGAGATAGAGGATGTGGGGCTGTTTGAGGAGGCAGAGGCCCTTATGATAGCGGAAACAAGGGCGCTTGCAAGACCGCCAAATAATGTTGAACTAATAGCCAGCGTATCTGGCCAGACGACAGTGGTAGGAGGGAGGGCAAAAAATCCCCCCACACTCATTTGGTGAAAAATCCCAAGTGTGCAACTGTGCAGCCACCTTCAACGACTGAAAAGCTGCCCCCTCAGAAAAAGGTGGGAGTAAAGGTCGAGTCGACGAAAGGCAATAGGGCGAGGTTGCCTAACGCAACCTGGCGTCTTCACAGTCTCTAAGCCACTACGCGTTGGAGCAAACGGCGGCCATTGCGAAGGTCGCCGGCTTGTCCAGGAACCTGAAGGGGATATACAAGAGGACACTTCTTGCTGCGGTGATCGGAATCAGGTAGATGGCGGAGGAGCTCACCGCCCTCAACACCAGCGAGGAGATGAAATGCCTAAGGGCGGAAAACCAAAATATGAGAGAGGAGCTGGACAGCCTGCGGAGCCAAAGACCGCGGTGGTAATGACCATACCAGAAGAGGCAGCCAGGCAGGGCATGACCTATAGGCCATTTGCACGGGGAAGAGGACCGTAAAACTAGGTGCTCTGGGAATCAACGGACGGAGGCTCAAACTGGATGTAGATTATGGAAATCCCTGGCCCTGCATGCGCAGAAAAGGCGGACCGGCTAGCGAACCTGATGAGGGAGGCCCCGGGGGACAAGAAGAAATCACGAGACCCGTGAAACGCGCAAGACTGCGCGTCTCCGGGCTCGATGAATCTTGATGATAAAGAAAACAGAGTTCAATATGAATTGAGAAGATTTAACAAAGTGTTTAATATCAATGAGTGGACGTGAATGTGTAAGAATTACATTTAATTTAGTATTACACAATACAAACCTTGCATAGTAGCTACTTGTACAGCGCAGATTACACTGAAAAAAGTGCTAGTAAATGGTCGAATACGTAATAAGTGATAATAAAACTAGAAGTAATATATTTGTATAGAGGGGCGGTAGAAGATTGATGCTTACTAACTAGACTACAAATCTGGTATTCACTGAATGCTCCTTGCGGTCAATCGTACTGGCAGTTCGTAAGGGTAATCGTGAATTAAAATGTAAAATAGTAGGATTATTGAGTCATATGTCCAGCTCACTTTACAGACTGCTGAAGATTGGTTGATACTCACCAATCAGAATACAGGCCTTGTATCGCAGCGTCTGGTTGTGGTCGCTCGTATTGGCAGCGCGCACCACCACAAAATAGCGCGCATTGCAGTGCACAAGGAGTGTTGGTTCGAAATCGTTCACCCACCACGCTGTACAGTGCTGCTGGGGGATGATTGATACGGCGTCGGGATTCGCGGCTCCTATGAAACAAAAGTAATCAATTTTATTTAGACAACACAAGAAAAGATGTATGTCTGCAATTACGTTTTCACAATATTAATAATAATATACTCCGTAAGGTTTAACCCCTTAAAATCCGCGAGCATTATATAATGCTCTATAGCGCGCAGTCTGATTTAATCGTTATTACGGCGTTGGTAATGGTTCTTTTAGATTGAATGATATTTTTTTCCCCGATAGAAAGAGAGAAATAACGCATTTAAGACAAAACTGAGCTTTAAAGGGTTAAGGATAAATTAAACTATACATAGAGAAATAAATAGAACACTATCTTGTAATGATGGTTATTATATATTTAATTTGTAATAGTATACCTAGTTATTCATGTCTGTTGCTATACAACAGAATAAACTTACTTTTGAATTAAAAAGCGCAATTTATAGAGATTGTAATTACGATGAAATAACGGAATTTTAATATTTTACAAAAAAATGAGGGTTCTTATAAATGTAGACTTTAACTAACTGCCGGCTTACAAAGGCTCAGTCCAGATAAAAGATATTACTCGTATATAACATAATAAAACTAGGCGATGCAGACGCTAAGCATAAAACTACGCTAACACCATATATTGGAGCGGAGCGTAATACCTAAAAAAAGAAAAAATAATATTTTTTGTTTCTATGGGTTTTTTTGCGAATTTCAAAATTCGAGCTCCGTCACAATCTGGTCCTAAACCTGTTGATTGGATTCTACACAAAAAATATAAAAATCGGTTAAGAACTCGGGAAGACATTAACAGACATTGCGCCATTGAAGCTGATCCATGGCATCCAATAAACATTATATTCATTTGGAAATATGCACATTAAATTGATTAAAAAAATATGAAAGTGGCTAAGTTAGTTATGGTATATATTTCTGTATAAAAATAATATGTAGATACCTGTCCAAGAAATGAAATCTTTGAAAGTTCGCAAAATTTATACTTGATTTCCTTCTGTCCTTATTGAAAATTAGTTTTGACATTATTACGCATTACTGTCAATTTTATTAATTAAATTTATTAAACACTTTTTTAATATAAATAAATTAAACTTTAAAAATGGTAGAAAAGCTCTGAGCTCTATAATGTCTTTGATCCAACTGGACAATAATTTGTACTTGTGTGACGTGTGTGAGCACGCACTTGGGAATTAAAGTTAAACATTAGAGCATTACAGTTGGTCGTGTACCGTTAGCAAAAAAAAAATGTTTTATTGATAAGAGCTTTTGGAATAAATAAAACGAAAGATGGCCTTGAAGGTTTTGAAACGTTTCTTAAGAAAAGTTTTGAGATCTCGTTTAAAAATTATTCTTACTTGCTGCACTGCACACGATTCAGCGCAGAGCTGAGAGGCTCATCTGTGACAGCTAATTGATGAAGAGCAAGCTTCACACCTTAGCTCATCGCGGCAAAGTTGCCTGTCTGTCGGTCTTCTACAGACTATACTTTGGAGAGTGTGCTCAAGAGCTGTATTTGCTCATACCGCCATCTCCTTTTTTCTATCGGACATACAGACGCACTGCAGGCTACCAACCTTTTTTGGTTGATATTCCTACCTGTCGCACCAAGTTTTTCAACATCCTTTATAATGCGCACAGCAAAGGAGTGGAACTCCCTCCCTGCGTCTGTATTTCCGAGAACTTATTACCCCGTCCATTTTCAAAGCCAGGGTAAATAGGCACCTACTGGGTTAGCGCGTTCCATCATGGATTCTGTCTTGACCCCCGGGCTTGATTAGGATCAAGAGCAAACCCATCCTAAATAAAAAAAAACATACATATTCATTATCATAACTCAATTTGAACCGGGTAACACCCATAGCATATTTTAATAAGGAAGTTGGTACAACATTCTTACAAATTTTCTAATCAAATTAATCCGAAAAATTACCTGCCTATAGCGTATTAAATGGATTTCCTGACTTCTTTAACTCAGAGTTATTATGAAAGTATATGCTTGTTTTTGTTTTTTTTAACTTTTTTAAATATTTTTTTATTTTTAATTAAATAATTTTTTAAACTTAAAAAACATAGATACCCTCAATCAATGAGGAAGTTTTTGTGTTTATTTGACCCACAGTACCCTTGATGTTCTATCATCCTATGGATATGAATCTCACTTAACACGCGTGCCTACTTTGGTCTCATGCCCACTTCGTTGAGCGTCAAACATTTTTAATCACAATAAAATATAAGTTAGCTTTTAAGTGGCATTAAATACTAGGTGATGCAGTCGCTAAGCATAAAGCTACGCTAGCACCATATATTGGAGCGGAACCTAATACCTAAAAAAGAAAAAAAAATTTTTTGCGAATTTCAAAATTCGGGCTCCGTCACCATCTGGTCCTCAACCTGTTGATTTGATTCACCATAAAAAATATTTAAATCGGTTAAGAACTCTGGAAGTTATGGCGTAACAGACATTGCGCCATTGAAACTGATCCATGGGAGCTTCGCTTCGCTCCGCGCCAACTAGGTGATGCAGTCGCTAAGCAGAAAGCTACGCTAGCACCATATATTGGAGTGGAACGTAATACCTAAAAAAGAAAAAAAAAATTTTTTTGCCAATTTCAAAATTTGGGCTCCGTCACCATCTGGTCCTAAATCGGTTGATTTGATTCACCATAAAAAATATTAAAATCGGTTAAGAACTCTGGAAGTTATGGCGTAACAGACATTGCGCCATTGAAGCTCATCCATGGGAGCTTCGCTTCGCTCCGCTCCAATAAAATATATTAAAGAATTTTCAAAATCAGTTCAGTATTTTAGACATCACTTCCTACAAACGAACTCACAAGATTTACCTCTTAACTTACCACATATAAACAATGTAATAAAAGTAGACGCAATACACTATAACTGGTAAGAGCCAACATAAGCGATTATAGATTTTGACCCGACTTGTGAGATAACGCAGATTTATGTCCGTTTGATAACATGTGGGCCCAGTGCGGATTTCGTAAGAGTAGCTGGGACCAACAAGCATTTTATTTAATTATTAAGGCTCTCACATCAATGAGTACGCTATAAATTACGGAACAAAATTAGCAATACGGCTTTTAAAACCCATAACTTATGGAAGGGCATCACACGCACTAAAAGCTTAGTAAGTTAAATTATTTAAACTAATAAATTAGACAACAAAGTTGCCTGTCTGTCGGTCTTTTTCAGACTATAAATTGGAGAGTGAGCTGCATGAGCTCACACTGCCATCCCCTTCTATCGGACATCCAGACGCACTGCGTGCTACCACCCTTTCTTGGTAACTGTAACTAACTGTTGTACCAAGCGCTACTCAACATAATGCGCACAGCAAAGAATTTACTCCCTGCGTCCGTATTTCCGAGTATTTATAACCCGTCCATTTTCAAAGCTAGAGTGAATAGGCACCTTCTGTGTTAGCTTGCTCCATCGTAAATTATGTCTTGGTCCCCGTGCATAATTGAAATCAAGGGGAAACCACATTTAACATAAAATAACAATATAACGATAGTTTCAATCGAACAATACTTTTTAATTCTAGATGTGGAAGTTAGATTGGTTCGATTATATCACTATTATTCTTTGTACGGGCATATTGCACGCGATAAGAAGCAATGTGACCCTAAATTGGTTTTATATTTTGAAATATGGAGGAGTTTTTAGCGGGGTTTCATGATATTTATCACGATAAATGTCATCCCTATCATTTATTAATTTTATGAATACACAGAAAATATTGATTTTACTCATATTTTAGGAAACGCTGACGATATATAATATTTTAAAACGCGCTATCGATTGTTTACTACGAACTCTACTAAAAGCTTAATTAAAAAAGCATTCTAAATGGTAAGGTAAGTATTTGGTTTTCTTTGAATTTCAAATAATAAAGTTTAAAATTTAAAATAATAAAAATGTATTTCAACTTCTACTATGAGCTAGTATCGTTCCACCAATGTTGAACGCTAACAACCTTCAACATCGCAAGTAATATTATCTATACATATAAATAAAATTGGAGTGTCTGTTTGTAATATTGAAATAACCGTTTTTTACTGCATGCATATGAATATATGTACGGTACATACACCAAAATAACATTTTTTACAATTTTTGTCTGTCTGTCTGTTTGTTCCGGCTATTCTCGAAACGGCTGGATCGATTTTGACGGGACTTTTATTACAAATATTAAACAATCGATTAAGATCGAACCAGCTATAATTATGTTTTTATATAATTGTTTATAATATTTTACTACTGAATTTAAATTAACAAAGTATTTTAAAAAATTTGACTGATTTATACTGGTTTTTAGTCGGATGATCCACCCCTGGGAACATTGGTTAACCTCCTTCAGCATAGATTATAATTTTTTAAATCGTTTTGCGACAATTTTTACGACTGTCTTATACTTATTTAATGGGCAGATGTCCGAACTTCCCTACTTGTCGTATATTTTACTGTTGTTTTTGACGTGACAACGTCTTATAAATTGGTTTGCCGGGTGACACTTCAAGAAACTGCGTTACGCTCCGCTCACGTTATGCGCTTACAATGAGAGCGAGTGAGAGGCACGCGTCCCTTCCACTCGGGCATGGTTAGCCCGCCTAAGAGCGAGAGAGACAGACATAAAAAGTGGAAGGGACGCGTGCCTATAAATTAATGTTTTAAATATAATTCTTTGTATAAATAAATGTTTTAAATTGTTACTATTATTTCATCCTTCTTCCTACTATACGAATGAATATTCACATTAAAATTATTTTACCACTCAAAGTCGTTGTCACGTAAAACTTTCGCCCGTATACCGACTTTACAGGCAACCAACCAGTTTTTTTTCACTCGGTACGAAGCGTAGAATTGATAAGCACCTGATAAAAGACTACACACTATTAAAATACAATTAGGTTGTCAGGCAACATAAAAGTAAGCGACAACCCCGTTCTTGATACTCATTGACATGAACCAAAACAATTTTTGTTATTATCAGAGAAAATGCTTGTGAATATTTGATAAAGTAATGACACAAATGTAACAATAATTATATATCACACTTTTCTTGAATGTGCATTTTGTTTATTGAATATTATATTTGTTATATACGTCAGGATTTTGGTCCGAACCTTTCAATATCATATGGCCAGAGTTAGAAATCGTACACTGTGAAGATGTTGTAATTTTTGAACCACGTAGCACTTAACAAACTTGTTATAATAAGGCACTCAGCGAAGCGTCGGACAGTTCCGTGACGACGTCTACACTTGATGGCGACTCGATCAAAAGTGAATAGGAGCTCGCATGTTGACAGCATAACGACTCTGTCGAAGCGCGGGAAATCGTAGTTTCTTATGTTCGCCGGCTAGAGGGCGCGCTTGCGTTTCACTTAGTATCCGTACTCATGACCGGATACGACATCGTAGTTTCTTATGTTCGCCGGCTAGAGGGCGCGCTTGCGTTTCGTTTAGTGTCCGTACTCATGACCGGATACGACATATACATAAAATGCTTGACTTGTATTGTATATTGTATATTTTATGCCTTACTATGTATTTATGTATTATATGTATAATACAAAAAATATACTCAAGGTATGCTTTATTTGTGGCTGAATTGGTCAGTTTTGTCAGGAAATTATTATAGTATAATAACTCTGGCACAAAAAAGTCACGTATAAACCTTAATCTATGTCAACCTGGTAATTAGATATAATCTTTATAATTGCAGACTTTTAGATTTATGTACGTAACATAATTTGTTGGCATAATTAGGTCAAGTATCAAAGGTAATGGTCGCGGTAGCCGTGTAACCGTGTGATCACGGGCACGCATTTACAGAAATAAGGTAATTGTAAATTCATAAAAGTAGTAAATGTGTCTGACAAATGAGTCGTTATAGTTTCGTGGAGCGGTGATTGCTTTCGCCCTGTGATTGCGGAGGTTATTTTTTTTAATTATTCTCATTTTTTTCTAACGAGTTTCTTTTGTTTCACAGATTTTTAAAAAATATAAATGGGTTCGCTCTTGATCCCGATCAAGCCCAGGGGCCAAGACAAGATCTACGATGAAGCAAGCTTACCCAGAAGGTGCCATTTATCCTGGTTTTAAAAACGGACGAGTTATAAGTACTCGGAAATACAGACGTAGGGAGGGAGTTCCACTCCTTTGCTGAGCGCATTATAAAAGATGTTAAGAAGCGCTTGGTGCGACGGGAATAGCAACCAAGAAGGGGTGGTAGCCCGCATTGTTTGCCATTAAATATCCAATAACTATCTAATCGTTCTAATAAATTAAAGCTCTGTTCGATCAACTTATCTTGCTGTTTGATTTATGGTTTTTTTACATGTGTTCACATACAAAATAACAGCATAGATTTATGTGATTACCATTGCTTAAAATATTAACACGGTAAAGATAAGAGGAAAATAAAACAGAAGAAAAAGAAGAAGAAATAATGCATTTAAAATTTTAAAATTTACCTCGTTGGATTGGCGATGGCATAGATAAAGAAGTTTTTAGCAAAGCTTAACACTTTCGTTCAACGCCACAAAGTTGCCTATCTGACGGTCTTTTAAAGAATATACTTTGGAGAATGTGTTCAGGAGCTGGATGTACTCATACCGCCATCTCCCTTCTTCTATCGGACTTCCAGACGTACGGCGGGCTACCACCCTTTCTTCGTGGCTATTCCTCACTGTTGCACCAAGCGCTTCTCACCATCTTTTCTAATGCGCACAGCAAAGGAGTGGAACTCCCTCTCTACATCTGTATTTTCGAGTGCTAATGACCCAACCGTTTACAAAGTCAGGGTGAATAGGCACCTTCTGGGTTAGCTCGCTTCATCGTCTTGGCACCCGAGCTTGATTGCGATCAAGAGCGAATCCATTCAAAAAAGGCGTGTTATCGGATGGTTTACACATCCATTCATTATTTTTGCCTTATTATATATCTTTGTCCAAAGGAAAGATAGCATTTATAAAACAAAAACATGTAGCTTACTCCACAAAATATACAAGCAAAATGCACCGCCTGCCCGCAACTAAACGCAGGTACTGCAGACACCATACACCTTGTACATACACCAACTACACGTGTTTTGCCCCTACACGGAGCATCATCAGATGTTAGACCGTGCAGTTTTAGCACTAAGGTACTCGCCCTTGCACCCGCATAAATACAGATATTTATGCGGGTACAAGGGCGGTGTATTTTGCTAGTTTTTTTGCAGAAGTAAGCTAGGTATTTTTGTTTTTATAAATAAAAACTTTTGAATTATGTTGGTTCTGGGAAATAAAGCTTGCGTAGGGCATCCAGTATTTCGAGCGTTACAATTTGTGTATTTTCTCCGTTTATAGAGAGACGGTGTTTATGGAGCTTGTGCCGTTACATGCTAAAAACAAGCACAGGACAATGTATGATTGAGTTTAGGAAGACGATTATTATTGAATTTTATTGCTTTCATCAACATATTCCCACTAGAAATTACTAGATATATTGTATCTTTATAGGTATTATTTTTACTAATAGAGGAGACCGACATTAAAAAGGTGAACGTGAACGATTTAGTGAATTAACAAGAGGTTATGAAGCGGTTATAAAAAGCCTCTTCTGTTCTTCGTCCATTTACGCTCATTTTTGGTACCAACTAAAGATAGAGGACAAAGATAACACGCTTTTTATTCAGTATGAGCATTAATAATTTACGTAGGTACTGATCGTTTAATTTTATACGAATTACAAACTAATGAAACGTGTGTTACTAAATTACCATATTGCCAGGGGCATGAGAAGCGACACGGCTGCCGGCGTTAGCTGCACCGTAAGTGGTGACAGTAGCATGCTCTGCGACGTGTAGCTCTAGGTATTAAATTATCGCGTGAACACGTTTCTTTTTGAACGCTTTCTTATGTTGGCATAAGGTGATTCGCCAGTTCGGTTCTTTAGACGCACCGCACAATATACCGGGTCTCCCAGAACAAACCCAATGTTCTCTTTTTAAATCATAAACGCTTTTAAAAATACTTAGTAGCCATGTTTTGTGGTCAAATACTTAGTAGCAATGTTTTGTGGTCCTACCTCCAATTCGGGTAATGAGTAAAGGTGAAATATTAATCGAATGCAGGGATTTTATTATACTAAGATCGATTGTTAAAAACAGGGCTGCAGGTAAGTTATGTTAGAGAAAGGATATAAACAAATTTTATTCTCTATGAAAAAAAATAAAAAAATCAATAAATCAATTCTTAGTTGTAAGTTGCGTGAGTAACACAATTATTTAAAAAAATATTATAATATAATATCATATATATCATAACATTATAATAATATTTTATTTGTAGATTCTCTTCCAAATATAAATATAGTTTAGTTCTTACACTTCTGCGCACATTACACATTAGAATAAAACACTTTTTTTACGGATTTTTGCGCATGTTTCATTTTATATTTCATCCTGACGTTTCGACTCCTTTACAGGAGTCGTGATCACAGGATGACTGAGATGATGGTTGTCATGTATTTTTTACTACCTTCACAATATGTTAATCGGACACGTTTCTAATTATTAAAACTATTTTATATAAATTAAATTGTTTTATTTTTATTTTTACATTTTATTTAGTTATTAAATTCTCACTACTCATTCTCACTACTCATTCTCACTCACATTGTATACTACTGAGTCTACTACCAGTTCGGAAATTGGGAGGGCCTTCCGAGAAGAACTGGCGAAAGAAACTCGGGCAGAATATTATAAATATAGTTACAAAAGAAAATTAGTTTTCATGGAAGAACGACGTCTGAACTAGATATAATTAGCCGCAGAAGTAGATAACACTTTAGTACCATCAGTACATCATCATCTACGTCAGTAGATAGACACTTTACCAAGCGGGAACGGGGGAAACTCCCGTCCCAATTTTTCTCTTTTTTAAATATGTGTGAATGTGTTGTCTTTTTTTTAACAACAGCATTGGTCCACGTGTAAATGGCCAACCTGTTATAAAATACAGTGCGTTCTTGATTTCGTGCCGATAACTAGTGAGTAAATTGTTAAATTTCGTGCTGGTATTGACTTCAATTAATATTTCCGCAATTGAACATGTCATGACTGAGTAGGTACTAGAAACTCGAATGTAATATTAATAAAGACGAAATTTTTTTATAATACTCACGAATTTTTCAGTTTATTAAACAAATTCTTACAAAATTGTCCATAATTGATATTTAAAGTTATGTTAAACTTTAGTTAAAAATTGACTGAAAAAAATAATCTTTTGGCTGACTGCCGTTTCCTGCGGGAACCTGAAATATATTTTTTTATAATTTATCTAAAATTAAAGTATAAATAAAGTTCTATTAGTTTTTAAATATTTATTTTACCGTTCCAGAGATTAAATATAAATCGAATTAGTAAAGCGCCGGCAGAATCAGATTATTTTCTGTTTAAAAAAAAAGAAGCAAAATGGTTCCCGACCCTACACTTTTCAACTTCAGCGATTCCGCTGTTGGTGATAATTTATTTTTATCCAAAATTTAATTTTCACTAAGGTTTAGAACGTTTACTAGATGAGAAACGAATTATTCGTAGCAAATCTAGTTGGGTATATAAATATATCGTTTGATACATTAACCATAAGATGCTACGAAAAAAATGTGTGTAGCTAGCTACTGCTCGTAGCCCGTAGAGATCTAGAGTTTCGGAAGTCTTCTTTGCTATTTACTATATTAATGTGATAATTCTTTAAAATAACAGCATTTGATTATGGTCCGTAAATTAATAGTGATATCTTCTACGAGGTTGTTTGTGTTTAGTGGATTTGTAGTTGGTCCATCCATTGGTTTCAGTTTAGCTGTGACTGTAAGAAAATTGAGAGAATAGCATACTAGAATTATACTTTTATTTATATTCAAGTTTATAACATTAGAAAGCAAAAACTCTTAATATGTTACATTATGCAATGTTCATTCTTAATTTTTCATGATTTTCCGGAGTTTCTTAACAAGAAAATAGAAAAGCTACGAAGCAAAAAGAATTACTTGGATCAAAGTTTTGAAATGAAGGGCGAGTAATTTTTAAATATTTATTTTTGTTATCTTAACTGTTTACAACGAAAGGAAGCGTGGTTAAAAACAATAAAATTATAAGTAATTAATATAAGACTATCTGTTTTAAATTTTGATTTAGGTTATGTGAAGAAAAAGAAATATTGTGATTAGAAAAATACTAATAACCTCTTTTTACTCAAAGTTACTTTAATGTAAAAGTTAGAATAAAAAAAGTTAGTCTAGTCAC
The DNA here is from genome assembly GCA_927399485.1 of Calamotropha paludella. Classification (NCBI taxonomy): domain Eukaryota; kingdom Metazoa; phylum Arthropoda; class Insecta; order Lepidoptera; family Crambidae; genus Calamotropha; species Calamotropha paludella. Next base: position 7,086,805 of record OV656822.1, read on the forward strand.
TCGCATATTTAAATAATAATACTTTAGGATAAACTGCGTGTTTAATCTTTATTTTTTATATTAAATTCGGAAATTTCGTATCCTTTACAGGAGTTGTGCTCACTGGACGATAAGTTCATTTCTTTAGAGGAGTCGACACGTAAGGATTAAATATAAAATAAAGATTAAACTCCCAGTTGATCCGGTTAGAATGGTTTAAGTGTATTCGGTTCTTTAATCTTAATATATATAAATTGCGTGTCACGTTGTTTGTCCGCGATGGACTCCTAAACTACTTAACCGATTTTGATCAAACTTCATAACCATCTGTTATTTGATCTAACTGAAAAGATAGGATAGGTTTTATTTAAATTTATAACACAGCAACGCGTGGTTGGGTCAGCTAGTATAATATATAACTTGACAATTACAATGTACGTCATGTCTACAGTCTAAAAATAGCATGTAGTAACTCATTATTTTCCGTCATATTTCGAGAATGGAGTTAGCAGAAATAACCTGACCCATATACAGGCACACTGCGTGCGTGCGTTCACAACTTATTACAGCCTAATCCAACCTGTATATAAAACAAAATAGCGAGCAAATGTCACGCGAACAGGGTTGGCTATGTTTACGGCGTTTTCTTTGTTCTAAATCTTAGTTGTTATTGTAGTTTTTGCTACTTAGTGACATATATGTTTTGATATATCACTAGGTACCAAAATTTCAATTTTCTTAATTAAAATAACAGACTACAGGTAATAACCTACTCGTAATGTCTGATACAAATATAATATATGTTATTTTAACGCACTAAATAATTAAAAGTAAAAAAATATATATCCGAATATGAAAAGAATTTTGAGACATAGTATTCGAAAGGAAACAAATTTTATTTGTGTAATGGTAACCTAGATTATGCTTAAGCCCTATTGGTGATGAATTCCCCTTGGTAAGAGAATATACATATGTTTTTAAGAAAGTTAGATTTTTTTTTTGTGTTCATAAGCGTTTGTTCTAGATTCTGAACTTATGAATTAATCATCATCATTATCATCAAGGTGCTCGAATGGAGGCCAAGAACTGGTCGTCGGAGTGTGGGCAGACAGACGATGAGGTGGACCGACGATCTGGTCAAAGTTGCCAGAAAGTTCTGGAAGAGTAAGGCCCAAAACAGGGAAGAATGGCGGGCAATGCAGGATGCCTACACTCAGCATTGGGTGGCGAAAGGCTGAAGAAGAAGAAGAAGATTATCATCCAGCCGAGAGACATACACTGCTAGAGGAAGCCTCCCATAAAATGAGGGAGGTTTTGCTATACCTAATCTCCACGTTTGACGGCCTGCTTGGAGATAGTAGTAAAAGTCCAGAATTCGGAAAAGCTGCTACCCGTTGCGTGGTTTACGGAAAGAGTAGGTATATTTATTAACTCCAGCATAATTAGTCATCTTATATCTAATAAAAAGATAAAGTATTACGGATCCAAGGATTTTAGTATACTGCGATCGTTTTGATTAAAAAAAGGTCACATTAACTTTTATAAAAAAAGATGTAAATTAATTTTAGTGTTTTCAGTGATAAGCGTTCTACTCTGTCGGACATAACATGGTCTTATGTATTATCGCAACAGAAATCTGAAGCTGCCAGAGTGTTTAATAGGTTACCCAATACCATTAACCAATTCGTTGCTGATGGCAAACCTGTCGTGTCATCACTTTTTTTTGCGTGTGCCGTTAGCCACTTCACCGTGTCATTTTTAAATCGATGATAACTCCTCCAAACCAAATTTTAGGGAAATCAACCCTGAATAAAACTATCTTAATTTTTTACGTAAATCAAGCTCGTAGCCTTCGTTTCTGTAATTGTATGTAGCAACGAATCGATTAAAGTGTTTTATGACACTTTTATCAACACACACAATCACACAAATTATCAACATCCGATTTCATTGCCTAATAACATATTCAGATCACTTTAAGGAATGGAATTGAAGTGTATTGATATGGAATATACTAATATTAAAATGTTATATGATATATATTGAATTAATAAACTAAGTTGACGAGATAATGAAAAAAGACAACATTATTTTTACCATGGTTTTGAGAGTCACGCAATCATAAATTTTATAGAAGGCGGCATTGTTGTAGCACGCTTCTATATAAGTAATTCTACGCAATTTTTTGGCAACAAATCGCCTGTTTCAGTAAAAGATCCATTAACTAATACTAAAAAAAATGTAAGCGATTCGTCTTTTTACTTTGAATGCTATGAAAGAATTATTAACGGATCATTAAACGAAAACTCTTTTATTTATATATAATTTTTACGATTCTACTTCTATTTCAGGAGCCATATACACAGGATAACGTTTAGTGATCAGTATTTTCTTGTAATTTTTCAATTAATTTTAAACGGGAAAGTTTAAAAAATTAATATAACAGTATCTACAAACTGACAAAAAAGAATAAGCGGAACTAGTGCAGTTTGACTCCTTCTTACTTAAATGTCACTTTCCACAAATTCAGAGTAAATTATTACAGTGGCTAACGTTTAACATAAAAAGTATAAAAAAAGTTAATTGCTGTCGAACAGAGTAGACCTCATTGCAACATAAGTGTTTATATATTTTCGTAGTTTGTTATTTCCACGTCACGAGTGTTTTCATAGTAAGGCTTGGAATTATAACAATTTACGTGACAAGTTCTGATAACAACACCCGTCACCGAGTTTCTCGTGGTTTCTCGGCATCTATTAGGTTCACGATGTAAGGCGAACGGAGCCTTGGCAAAGCTATTGACTTCATTATAAATACTCATATCGAATAACATAATATTTCTATTATATATTGCTAGCCCTACACGTAACCGTCCGCGTGACTGTATAGCAATTATTATATTTATTGAATTTCATATTTGATAAGGTTACTATTTGTACCAAAATGTCACAGAGTTAATTAAAGACATATACCAGGCTACTCAGAAAGTTTTGTGGGAAAAAGTTTTTATATAAAGGTCCTGGTCGATTATTAAAGAATATTAACAATACCTTAAAAACATGATTAATCTTCCTGATAACCCCTCGTATCAAATGCTTGTTAATGTTACGTGTGGCCACGTCCGTAGTAAACCGCCGAGGATTGAACTGGGACTTATTGAGTGAAAACTGTCACCACAACAGCGCTACGACCGCCTTAAGTCAATTATTATTTATTCAATTAATCCTCAATTATTTCATCTGAAATTTCTTCACGCTTCGGAAAGTGTATCAGTATTTGGTTTCGACGGCATTTTCAATCGTTAGAAGCCGTACGATCATTCATGCTGGATTGTATAGCCCATTCTCCCGTTTTTCCTCACGACAAGGCCTGTGCCCCAAAAATGGAATTGTAGCTAGAACCTGCGTTCACAGCCTAGTAACCACTACAACACTCAATCTTTGAGAAGAATTTTAATTTTACCTTAATTCCTGTCTTAGTTTATTCTGTTTAGGTTAACAAGTAAGTATTACAACAGACAAACCTGGTAGAAGCCTTTCCATTAGCTGCGTGTTCTGGAGCGACTCTCCGTCGAAACCTACGTCTGCACAGCCTGGCGCAGACACCTCTGGCGCACCCGAGCCGCTCCCATAAGGGACAACGTTGGTTGTCAGTTGATTCTACACTCGTTTCCGGAGACATTTTCACTACCACCGGTTTCTTTATCACTGTTTTAGCTCATAACTCAGATAGTTAACAGTTTATATTAACATTTCAATGTTTTACCATTTTGCAGATGATTTGGTGTTTGTTTCAACTTTCAGCAGTTAGTTTATGGGTTAATTTAGCGGAAGTCATTGTTTTCTTCGGTTTTCGTTAATTTTCAGCTGTCAGATAAGGTTAGAATATGATTTTAAACCTTATTGGATTGTGTGATGAATTCACAACATAATTGCTTTCCATTTTACCTAGAAATAGTTTAATAACACTTCCAACTTCAATAAACACTTGAAGATTTAAGAAAAACTTTTAATGTTTTATGTCAAAAGATAAGTAGGTATAAGCTATCGTATTCCTTCCATCATTACAACGACTACACCTGAAAAATAGAGAGAAAGAGTTGCGAATAATGTGTTTTTTTTTGCACTCTTTTCATGAAATCACATGTAAAAAACATTCTAATCAATAACTTTAAAATGTTTCGCTTTGAATAATATTTTCTTACTGCACTAATCGTATATTTTAAATTTGACGAATTTTCTCAATTGACATAGATAAATAGGTTGTTAGAATTTATGTTGAAAACCTTGTCGTATCTGATATTTTTGATAAAACGTGCTGTTGACTTATTTATTTATTAGGCTAACCAACATCTGTACACAATTATACTAGTTACAAAAATACTATTATTAACAAATTGGCTTAATGGCTTAATACTTATAGGTTAAACTCAACATGCACATCTGAAATTTAAGTTTTGACAAACTTACAAACTTAAATGAAAATAAATAAATGAAGTTAAATACAATACAAGTCAGTAATTTAGATAATCAATAACAGAAATTTAGATAATTTAAATCAGTTTTATAGAATTTGGTATATGATCACTGCAAGAGTTTTAACATTTCACAAGCCTGGACACTGGAGAGTTTACACATAATACTGTTTTTCGTAAGGGAGGGAATGACGGTGTAATGGGACCGCGAGGCAATCTAGAAGGGTCATGAAATTTAAAAAGACTTAATAATCTAGCAATTTTCGATTTACTCCTAATTATTTTATTAAGATAAAGGTAATCTATGAGATCTCTGCGCAGTGCTAGAGAATTGATCCCAAAATATTGCAGTCAAGACTGATATGAACGAATTCGCACAGCTTTACCTAAGGCATAGGCAAGGTGCCAAAGAAATCGTTTTTGTACCCGTTCAAGTCAATTAAGGAGTGTGTTGAGTAGTAAGGTCTCCAAATCACACTGCAATATTGCAGGATACCTCTGACTAAATTGTTGTAAACCAAGATTTTTGTGCCCGAGTGACGAAAATCCCTAACATTTCTTATGACAAAGCCCAACGCCCTAGATGCATTATATGTGGCGCAAACGTAACTTTCTTGTCAAAAACAACGCCAAGGTTTCGAATTGTATCAGTTTCTTGAATCAAGTCATTGCCTGTGTATGTGTAGTAATTCGAGTTAACTGGTATAAGTTTTCGCGTGAATTTGACGTGGAAGCATTTTTTGGTATTAAGATGCATTTCATTATTGTCAAACCTGTTTAAATAGATCTAAATCTGCCTAAAAAACTGCCGCATCGTGCTCACAGTCAATTACTCGAGCAAACTTCAAATGATCGGCATACATAAAAACTTGTGAAGACGAAAAAACTGAGGCCGCGTCGTTTATAAACAGATTAAATAGCACGGGACCCAAATGCGAGCCTAGGGGGACGCCCGAGACTGACTTTACCATAATTTTATATATAAAATAAGATTGTTGTTGAGCAAAAGCAGACTGCCAAATGAATAAACAGTTACTGCAGCCAACAAGTCTGCCTCGGTTACTCTCGACCACTCTGATCGAATAAATTGTTTCAGAAAAAATAACGCTGTATTGTGGAATACGAATAAAGCTTTAATTGAGTTTGTGAACTTTTATGTTATTGTGATGTACAGATAATTTAGTATTTCGGGTGTAGGTATAACGTGCTGTCTGTACTTTCGATTTCGCTTAAACTGAATAATTTGTGAGTCGAGTCGATTTTTCTAGTATTTTTCTCTTAAAATTTATCATACAAAGAATTTATGTTTTTGGTGCGATTAGGAATAAGCTTATAGCTTCTCGTTGATATAACATTCACCTCGTACAAATTGCTTAGTTTTGCTATATGGAACTCTATTAGTTGAAGTAAAAGTTGTAAATCGATTGAAGAGCTTTTTAATTTTTTATAGGTTTATGTATTATTAGTTGACCCATACCAACTTTGATGAGCGTTCAATATTTTTGGTCACAATCACATATAGCCTATGTTACTTCAGAATAGTGCAGCTTACTACTGTTAAAAGTTTTTTTTTAAATCCATACAGTAGTTTCAGAGATTACTTCCTACAAACAGACTCACAGATTTACAAATTTAATCTCTTAAATGAATGTAGATTGTACATACTATACAATGACTCGTAAATACACATGACAAATTGTAATTCTTTACATTAGATACGTTAATTATAGATTTTTAAAAGGCTGTTGCCAAATGGCCGTTGCAATTTAGTAGTGAATTGATAATGACTATTGATTTATTGAATTAATAACACGCTCGGATACTGGGCAAGTCGTTATAGCATTCGTTGTATGTAAAAATAATTTTTCCATACCATTCAAATTGACTCCTGTGTCAAATAATTTATTGTAAATGTGTTTTAAAAACATTTATTTATTTGCCTCGTTTCTTTTGTTATAAACAAGTAACATATTTTAACAAATAAGGATTCACACGGTTTTAACATTCGTCATTCAGCCACCAATTACCGAACTAGGAATAAACCTGTGTCTCGGTTGATGGGGTTCAGATGGACTTAGGAAAATGCAGACAGTCTAAGGAAGTCTTCTTAAACTATACTATATTATAATAACATGTATTATACAGTTTAAGGATTATGCAATAATTCCCAAGTGTGTAGAAGTTGCGAAGAAAGCGATCTTACAAAATATTAGCATATCAGGCAAAAGCCACTGCCTAATTAACGAGTGTGAAGATGTTTAATCGTTATTTAAAATGTCGTTTACAATTAATTTAATTGAATAACTATCACAAGTCGCAACTATAAAATATACCTGTTTATATTGTGTTGTTATTTGTGTAGGGAGAATCACTGAAATCGTAATCAAACTATGACCTGAAAATCAGCGTTATAGTTTGTCTGCAATATAAAACTAATGTTTAGAACTGTTTTGGTTCACTCATTCTTATTTAGCATAAGATTGTAAAATTGTCATGTTATTATATGACTTACAAAGAGTCCGAATAAACTTTTATTCTATTGTACCTTCAGAAATAAATCTGTGTATGCCAGAAAAGGTACGGTTAAGTGACGTGGTAGTTATAGACAACCGATCTATTTACTAACCCCCTCTTTCCCACTTTTTATTGTCATTAATGGTCACGATGACCGTATTCTCAGGTATAACTTAAAGATTAAAAGAGATTTCTGTATAAAGTTTGAAAATGAAGAGTAGCGTCCTTCTATTTTTATTGCACTTAATTGCTCATTATAACTCCATAAATATATTGAGTCAACAACAAATCAACCTAATCAAAAATTACAAATGTGCTCAACCGATTTTCAACTTGCGTTAAAATAATTTGAGTTTAAATCTTTGCTCGATTTTGTAGTAGAAAATTAAACTCAAATCTTTTGCAGGCAGTGACCACTATCACTGCCATAATATACTCAATAACTTTCACTACAAAAGATAAATCCTTTTTTGTTTTCTTAATTCTGACTTTTTTTCATAAGTCACAAAAGAGTTTTTGTTTAAGTATCCCGATTGATTTTCCCGCGCGCGTCAATACAGTCTCGCCCGCTTAGAGGCCGCGTAAACACTGATTTCAGAATGGTTCCACAGCGCTATCGACTATACAACTCGAGGTTGGTAATACATAATAAAAGTAATGTTCATCTATTCCTAAGGAAAAGATAACTTGTGTAGATACACAAGCTTTTTATAAACAAAAGTTAAGATCTAAAAGAGTAAACTGGATAAGCTAGCTTAAAAGACTAGATAGACTTTTTAAATATCCATCTTAGTTTTTATAGATATCGAAAGACAAAGCAATGAAGTTTGATCTAATAATTATTTTACATATTTTGTTTTAATATAATAATATTTATTTTTTACACTCATACGATCACTCATTGAAACAAAGAAAAAAAACTGGCTTATCAATATTTTGTTTATGTAATCCTGATGTTTCGGCTTGTTCTCAGGAGCCGTGTTCATACTATCACAGGACGACTTAGATGATGTTCGTCACTTATATGCTACTACCGTCCAATTCTAAACTCTTGTATACTTTTAGCTGGAATAACCCACTAATGTTTTGCAAAAGGCTTGATCTCTTGTTCTACTTGATCGTTTAACACATCGAAATTGTAACGAATTTTGTTGAAAATGTAAACATAAATAATGGTTTATTTTCTGCATTTTCAATGAATTTGAAATGATTATATTTAATAAAAAAATACAAGACTTGGCTTACAAGTTATTCTCAGGAGGGACTCGAACCCGCAATTTTTGGATGTCAGGTCCACGCTCTCCCAATTGCTCTAACGAGCCTTGTGAAGTTTCTCGAGTCTATATTTTTCTAGTATTTTCTATCAAAATTTGAAATTCATGGTTGTGTTTCAGTAATTGAGATAAATGATTCATGATTTTGGTTGATTAAAATTACCTACTTGATATGGAAAAAAGTTTTCTCGATGTGAAATTTCTGGTCGGCTCTTCTGGATGGGATTTTGTCGCGGTACAGCCTACGGTTTTATAGGGTAACTAGCTGTTGCCCGCGACTTCGTCCGCGTCATTTTCTGTTATTATGATTTTTTACTGATGCTTCGCTCCTATTGGTCGCAGCGTGATGTTATATAGCCTAAAGCCTTTCTTGATAAATGGATTATCCAACACAAATTTTTCAATTCGAATTAGTAGGAAGTTCAAACAAACAAACTCTTCAGCTTTATAATATTAGTATAGATTTGTTAAAGGAAATAATGAAGGTGTAATATTTATATAATAATAAGATAGTATAGAATATTACTTCTAGATGTAAAAAAATCTTAATTCCTATTAACTGATATGAAATAAATTCAATCAAACGCAAGATAATAAGTTACTAATAATTTATCGTATTGTTTTGTTCTTTTGAACAAAATGTTGGAAGAAAGGATCAAGATTTTTTTAAATTATTTGCTACCGTATACATAGATATTATAATAAATATAGATTTATTTATAAAAGTAATAAGATTTTATTTTATAACAGCAAAAACTTATCTAAAACATACATTAAGTAATTATTTATCTAAGTACATATCTGTTCCTTTGTATCGCAGAATTGCAAATCGGTTATTCACAATATTTTGTATTTAATAAGTATGTACCGCTTTTTTCTGTTTCTGTACTCGGCTATTAGACTGACTGGTAGACAAAACCAAATGGCGTTGATTTCTGTCATTTGTTCTGGTTTATGGGCAATTAAGTATGAATAATAATAATTACTTTGGGCTATTTTCGACCGTGTGCTACCGCATAAAAGCTGATAATAGGTACATAATAGGTACTGCCGTAATTTCGGATAATTCCGGAAAAGCAAAAGGGCGGCACTGTTTTTAGGTAAATTGTTAAGCATAGTATATTCCTATTTATGACTAGCTGACCCCGCCACGCGTTGCTGTGGCACAGTAATTTTAAAGAATTTTCAAAAATAAAAGGAGCCTAAGTTACTCCTTATTACATTAGCTACCTGCCAATAAAAGTCCTGTCAAAATCGGTCCAGCCATTTCAGAGATGAGCTGGAACAAACAGACAGACAGACAGACAAATATTGTAAAAAATGTTATTTTGGCGTATGTACCGTATATATTTTCCTATGCATGTAGTAAAAAACGGTTATTTCAATATTACAAACAGACACTCCAATTTTATTTATATGTATAGATAAAAAGAAACTGCTGTGGAACTTGGCGCCTTTTATTTAAATATTTCTTTTATTATTTTAAATTATTACAAAGATATTCTAAAGGCTATGGTTTCGCAAAACCAAATATTTGGTTTGTCTGCGAGTACGGTCTTAACCGACAAAAACAATAGGTAAACACTAAGTTATAAACATAAATATAGTTATGGAATACAATAATTACTTAAAATAGGTATTTAATAGTTATAACATTACATTTTTCGGTCGTCTTTTGTTGGTGAAACTCACACCCCGAATGTGATGTCTACTGAAGTTGTATCCTTTTACATATTTCTTCCTTTTTACCACGTTTTTCTTATCTCACTTTTCTTATTTGTTTGTCTGTCCGGGCAAAATCTTGCAACTTAAATTTGAGGCACTTTCCGATAAGCTAGAAAGCTGAAACTTTCAGGATAGTTCAGAACCCGATGACAATGCACTCTAAAGCAACTTTCAACTTTCCAGATGCACTTTCAGGTCCACTTTCGGCAACTTTCACTTTTGTATGGGGCTTATCCGATTGTTGCGTAACACATGGTTACTTCGTTGAGTTAATAATTAAAAAGAATAAAATAATTATACTAGATTTAAAAAATCTAAAAATCCCACGTTATTCAATGTCCTAAAAAGAATAAAATAACCCTGCGGGGCAAAGCGAGGGGCCACTCAAAACGTGGGGGCGCATCTTTACAATAATCGGCATCAATGCATGTCATTCATCTCTTTAAAATCTCCTCTTAGTAATATGCGCCCCCACGTTTTGAGTGGCCCCTCGCTTTGCCCCGCAGGGTTATTTTATTCTTTTTAGGACATTGAATAACGTGGGATTTTTAGATTTTTTAAATCTAGTATAATTATTTTTTAAAATAGTTTTTTTTAAGTTTTCAGTTATATTCTTATAACATTGTAGCGCCTCTTAGCCTCTTTCCATGACTGCCAACGATCCTTTCCTTTGGCGCCGTTAGTGTAAGGAGCAGGGTAGCTGCAGGATTTCATATTGGCCTGGTCTCTGCAGCATAGCTTTCCATGTTTGCAGTCGTAGTTGTCTCTACAGGGTGGTGACACTCGTGGGACCTTATTAGAAGGTGGGCATTGGCCTGTGCAACAGATACAAAGAAAAGAAATAAAAGAAATGCTAGTGAGGCGAATGGCCAATGGCCAATTACAATATGAAATTCATAAATACAATTGATTATTTTATTATTAAAACAAAAATTATTTATTACTTTTATTTTGAAGTAAAATGAGGAAAAATTTTAATAAAAAATATTATAAAAAGTCTAATCAGTTCGTTGTTCTCAGGCGCGACATGCTTGTCATGTTAAGCTAAGTCGATTTTTTAAATATATTTCTATTAAAATTTGTCACATAAAATAGTATTGAAAATTTCAAATATAAAAAATTATAAATGTTGGTGATTATTTTGTTTCTATAACCAAGTCTTCTAAAAAGCTTAACAGTAAATATTGTTTTTTCCTTACCAGATTGAGTGCTTACGACCACGAAAAAAACAGCCATCAAAACTAAAATTAAACGCATGGGACCTGAAAAAAGTACATAACAAACTGCTTTACTCTGACAAATAGTAAAATGTCTAATTTTTTAACATTATTTTTTAAAATAAGAATCAAATTAATTCTTCTTTTTGTCTATTATCTATAACTAGCTGACCTGGCGAACTTCGTACCGCCTTAGCGTAGCTTTGAATTGAATGACGTTGACATTTGTCAGCGCGGTTATCGATGTGGTGCTCAACTCTGAGATGTGGTGTCACAGATTACCACAGATTTTTTGTTTTAAATTGAATGACGTTGACATTCGTTACGTTATATTTTTCAATCTTTCTGAGAGATTTTCTTTATATTTTTTTCCGTAAGAACCTTGTACAGAGTATTAGAAAACTACAAAAAAAAATCAGCCAAATCGGTCAAGCCGTTTTCATGTTATGTCGTGACAACGGAAAACGGGTTTCATTTTTATATATATAGATAGTAACTGTCATTTCTTTTGTTTAATATGACTCTCTAAACACAAATAAAGAGAAAAAAAACTTAGAGTATACGTTTACGTGTAAGTATACGTTTGTTTCATAGATATGTCTGTTAAAGGACGGGAAAACAATGATTGCCTTGTCACTGAGTCACAGTAGTTATATGTCTTACTGAGTTTAGGTAATTGGAAATGGTTATTATTCCGTACAGTCATTGTTGAATATGATGAGTAAAGCTTTATTATTATTAAATAAATGTAATTAACTCATGTCGCTATTAAAATACTTTCTTGTGATAAGGGGATTTACACGAGGGATTTCCCATGCTGTACTAGATCTTAGAAAAAGTATTTTATTTTATCGTAAAAACCCTTATTTATTAATTTTAATATCTCTTCTATATCTTTTTCACACTTTTGTTAATATTAAACTTATCCTTACCTGAAAGATTAATAGATTTTTCCTAAACATTGTTATGCGCAGAACTAAAGAAAGGCTTAGTAACTTCATTTTGTCTAAATAATATATAATCCTAACCATATTTTATAGGTATTTATGCAAACAAAAACGAATTGTTTAATTTCAATTGATTTAAAAAAAGAAATTTATATATTAGCTTCTTCTTGATTACGCAAAATTGATGCTTCCTATTGCTTTATTTGCTGAGATAATAACCTATACAATAGAAAGTTTCGTTATAAGTTATTAAGATTTTATTTAGTAAGAAAATAAATACCTTTACTTGCATAAAAAACGATAATTACATGTTTATTTATATAGGCATCTAGAATGAGAAAAAAAATATTATAATCATGATAAATAACAATTGACGCCTGTTTGGTGCAACGCTAACGATCCTACCTTTTGTGCCAAAGGTCCCGGGTTTGAATCCTGGTTGCGGCATATGTCTGTTTGATTAGCAAAAGCATTTGTTCTCAAGTCATGGTCTTATTTAATAGTACAAGCTCTGCTCAGATTATAACTTAACATTTATTTATTATAATAAAAACAAAACGACGTTGAGACCATTTGTTTGTGTAACTGTGGAGGCTTTTATATTTCAGCGCAATTACTTGCTCCATCGCCGTGAAAGAAATTTTTTCCGTAAAAATACCGTTTTCCTGCTACTGTTATTGACCATAAAAGTTTCAAACTAAGTGACTTGATATAGCAGTGGTTAGTGCGTTCGTGCGTGTTTTCTGGCCCAAATTAATAATAATAATTTACCGGAATAAGAATTTCTTTTCTTTTTATTTGACAAAATTATAAAAACGTTCGTTTTGAGACTTGATATTGATATCAACAATCGCGTAAACAAGAACAACACTAAAAAAATAACTTGAATCCACATATATTCTATCGAGATTCTATCCTATCCTAATTATATTATGCCAATACTTTGTGTGTGCTGTTACTATAATGTCAGTAATAAGAATAAATTTAAAAATAGATTTTCCACGCTTTCGCATTTCTACGAAAACAAAACACTACCCGCAATTGATACACTCCTGATGTGAGTGACAAATTAGCATCGGTTGATGCTCCATATCGCATTACGGAGTTCGGGGCGCGCGTGGGGCTAGTAAATAATAAAAAATAAAATTTCTCTCCAAATGTTAGAAAGTATTGTAATATACATACTTATAAAAAAAATCTTAACTAATTTGGAGAAAACTGGTGCCTGAACTAGGCGGGTTACGATCCCCTGCATGACAATTCACCAGGCTCAATCCTTTATTACATTAACTGTCATTTAATAGCCAATAATAATTGCACAGTTACATCATAATTGAGCTCTCAAAGCTACTTAAATATGGTTTTCTTACAGGTAAATCCATGCATGATGTATACGGATAAATGTTATGTACACTTCGCTCATTTGGTGCAACAAAGACGCAATTACACTTTTTGTCAAAATTACATTTCTGAAAAACATCGACAGAAAAAAAAAGAAACACAATTCTTATAATTTTAGCTAGAAGCTATATGAACCTAAGAAGGTATACGTTTGTAATCATATTTTAAGGTAATGATAATTTAAAAAATAAAATTTATTTCCTCTTCTTCAAAAACACAAAATTTACAATTACGTCAATGTTGCAACAAATGAGCGACTTGTTGTATAAGTGTCCTACAAGGAAACAATGAAACCTGTAAGTTATTATATAAGTGTCCTAACAATGAAACCTATAAGCGAAGCTTTTGTTTTATTTCAGCGTTAACTCTGTATTTACGTCACCTAATCTCTACTTGGCTGGGGTCATATGTAAAGCTGATTAATGACTTTATTATTGAACTTACCCATTTTCCGTTATTGGGGACAATACACACTCACTATGACAGCTGGATGTCAAATGAAATAACATGCAGAACTGGTGTTTATATACGAGTATTATGTTGTTCTAAGTGACACATCATCATGATAATAGAGTTATGTAAAATCTATTATCATACTATTGAATTCTTTTTCTACTTTTATAATAATGACAATATTTCTTACATTCATACCAATAAGCCTTGTCTAAAGTAAGTTCTGTAAGGTTTATGTTATGGATACTAGGGTAACGGATAGACATACATGTATGATATGTATATATATACTATATAAGCAGGCGCTTGACCACTATCTCGCCTAGTAAGCGACGATGCGATCTAGGATGTGACGCGCTTGCCTAGAAAATGGGTTTGTCACCCTCGCCTTGAAGGCCTGACCTCTGCTACTAACGTAGCAACCCCCAGGAACTCTGGAAACCTTACTCACTTACAAGAACACAACAACACAAAGTGATTGTTGTTTGGCTGCGGTCTTCTGTAAAGTGGAGGTATTTCACCTGTTGGGCTGCTCCAATTTGAGCGAAATAGTTCGCTGTGCCCTACCTCTATATATATTTCTATAAAGTAATATTTATTGAAATATATATAAATACCCATGACTCAGGTACGATTATAGGTGACACAGGTATGAGCGTATTCATCACACCAACATCTGCCCCTTTCGGGATTCGAACCTACGACCGTCAGTGCGAAAGGCAGGATCGCTAACGTTGCACCAATCGGCATTTACAATTAAAAAAAAAATATATAAACCAAATTTCAGTTCAGAATTAAAGCAATTGCAGTGTGGATTCTACATAATTCTCATAATTCTACTATCTTATTAATTTCCTGTCCATATAGGATGACTGTACTCATCAATTTAATTCTATTCTTAACACAAGCCTGATAATGGTTACTTTTGGCTAGGTTCATTGGTGTGAACGTACGAAATAAAAAAAACTGTAAACTTACATAATTCTTTGTTACATGCTTCAAGTAAATAGATTTTCCTGTGTAACTTTTTTATCTAGCCAACCAACCACAATAGTAATTTACGCATTTCAGTTTTGCGGTAACTATGTTCCATACATATAGAGGAAAAATATTAATATTACATAGATGTAGGATATAGTGACGCGGAATTTGCCATTTGCCACAGGTCATAAATCTGCAGGAGATAGCAGTTCAATCAGAAATTAAAAAAGATCCATTCAAATAATATAAGAAAAATATGCCTGTAAAAAACGACCACGCCTCTGAGCCCTCAGGTGGGATTCGAACTCACGACCTTTTATATCTTACAGAAAATTGTGCATTGTGAAGGCAATAATAAAATTTAATAGTAGATTAAATTTTATTATTGCCTTCACAAGGCAATAATAAAATTTAATAATAGATTCAAATAATATTTAATTTTTTTATAAAAGAATATTAACAACACACATTCACAAACACGACATAAACTTACACAGACACAGCACATACATACACACATAAAACCTTAGTTATTGTATGCAAGCGAGCCACAAAGGTCCAGAACAAGTTGGGGTCCGCAGGTGTTCATCATATAAAAGTCAAGCAGAACATAAATTCAAACAACACCATATATATTTCGCCAACAAACTCGATAGCGTGATTTAGACACGTGCAGCGCCATCTTTCGACAAAGTTAAGAACTAATGTTGGTATGCACATTTTAGTTTACTTTAAATTAACAACTTATAATTTATATAACTTTATCTAATTATACATATAAATTTTTGTTTATTTATATTCTAAAAGGGCTTGAACAGGTCCTCAAATGGTGAAATGGTTATGTGTTTAAGACTGTACGTATGTGTATTTCAGCTAATATAAATAAACAATAGTTTTATATATTATTTCATTTGTAGGTCAGTGTATTTATGACTATCAATAACTATAACAGTCTGAGAGATGAGGGAGAGTCCGTGAGACTATACATAACATATGACAAATGATACAAAATATATGCAGCTAATAAGGTATAATCATCATGATCAGAGGTACTTCCCACAGATAGCACTTCTTAACTAGCATGTCTTAAGACACAACTTTCCTGTTTAATCACATTTTACGCATTACTTTCGATAGTGTAGTATTTATGAATAGAATTAATTTAGAAATTATACAAAATATAATTCATCACAAGATTTCTACCTTAGAATTATAAACTAAATTAGCAGCTGATAGAAGTTGATTGATGAATCAATAAATTTAGGACAAGACTATGATTATATGCTTTTGTATTACAACACAACACACACTCATACACTAGATACATACACATTATACTTTGTCCAATGTAGGATGATACTTTTAACAGGTGTCACTTCCTTATTGCTACGTACTAAGGTTGCATTTGTTTCCTTATGTTTGGCTTGACATTGCAATAGCAACTTTATACCCTCTATTTATGTGTCAACTGTCAAAAGTATCATCCTACATTGGACAAAGTATAATGTATTTATAATAATAGGAGAACAAGCGTAGGTATACTGGAGTTGAGCGCTAATGACTGCGACACAGTTTAGTAAACTAATGCAGACATTATCGAACAGTATCGTTTTTGTATTTAAATATAGGTCTGTCACCAATCAAGTTATCATTATTGTTATCATTAGAAATTGTAAATTAATGATTGTGATACCGACATATTTTTAACTAGCCTACCCGGCCACGCGTTTCTGTAGCTCAGGTTTAATATATTAAATGATCTATATAGCCTATAGCCGTTCTAGATAAATGAGCTATCTTACATTGAAAGAATTTTTCTAATCGGACCAGTAGATCCTCACGTTCAAGCAAACAAACTCTTCATCTTTATAATATTAGTATAGATTTGTGCAAGTCTTTTATCCATTGTTTTTAGCCACGATCTGCTCCAATTCTTCCGAATCGCTTCTTATACTAAGTAATTAATTTGATTAAGTAATCTTTGTTAATTTTCCTGTAAATGTGTGCAGAATAATATTCAGTTAATCATAAAACTGAATTAGGTGATAACACGCAGATTTTCGCGTCACTTTTACAAAAGCCGCACCGTTTATTAAATTTTTATTTCCATTTACTAACAATGGATCATCAGTAAAGTTATATGATTGATATAACTGCCATTGTATTTTACTTTCTGTATTTCAATACATTTTCTGCGGTTCGTAGGAACCGTGTATTTCTATCTTGTCCGATAACAATAAGCAAAAGCATTTACTATACATAACGTTGCATAACGTACCATTTGCCAAAAAAGTTTAATTATGAAAACTCTTGATGAAGACTTTTGATAAGATTTAATGGATTTACCAAATTCCGTATCCGCTTCGCTTAATGAGTAAGTATAAAACACTAGATCAAGTCACATAAGTCCTTTTGTAAGCATCTTCGTAGCTAGACTAATTAACAAATTAAGCTTGTCTTTTTATGAGCAAAACACTAGCGGCCCGTCCCGGCTTCGCACAGGTGGACAAAATTCGTTAATTTTTTTCTAGCATTAAATATAGCCTATGTTACTCAGCGTGAATGCAGCTTTAAAATGGTGAAAGAATTTTTGAAATCAACTTAGTAGTTTTTGAGTTTATTAATTGCAAAAATACAAAAATACAAATCTTTCCTCTTTATAATATTAGTGAAGATAATAAGATAAAAAAAAGATATGTTATTAATGACAATGTTGGTACATTAGATAATTATATCGGTTTTTTTATGTTCAACTTTATGCAGTCTGAAACTCAACATAATTTCCATTATTTATAGTTTTAAACTTAAAGGGCTAAGTGTAAGTTGTCAAATATGCAAACGTAACTATCCCGCTTGAGTTGAGATCTTAAATTAAAACCTATTTTCTAAAAGTTAACTGTCGTTCAAATGTTAACTTAAAGGTGATAGTAATGTTTGCACATTTAAAAATTTACTCTTCAACCACTGATTTAAAACAAAAAAAGTGTAGTATATAACATTAGGGGTATTCCAAAATAAAAACACACCGTCATGCCATTTATTTCGTGAAAGTCTTTGATATTTTATTGATTTACAGCTATTGTACTACGATATTAGTAGTAATATCAGCTATATTGATTCATAATATTTTATGTCAAATAAGCATGTAACTGCTACATTTTCAATTTAAAGAAATATATCTAAATTAACTACAAGAAAAAAATCAAGGTGTCAATCGGGACTCGAACACACGTCTAGCTATCGAAACCTTGACAGACCCATCGATCTTTTCCATGTATTTCTTAAGCTGATGTCAACGCCATCTATTCGTGTTCTACCTAAATCATTGCATTAATACTTTAACATGTACTGAACAATCGATACAGAAGAAATAGCTTTGTAATTGCTAGGTCGATGCAGTAGCTAATCATGAATCTTCCCTAGCACCATATATTAGAGCGGAGTGTTATACTAAAAAAAAGAAAGAATCAAAAATAAAATTCAATAATGTTTAGTAAATTTTTAGAAGTCCATAAGAATGAAAACTGTCAAAAAGCGCGCGCTTTTTATTTCAATGACAAATCTCATAGAGTTTGCGTTTTTTGGTTATAACTTTTTTATTTTTGCGAATTTCAAAATTCGGGTCACAATCTGGTCCGAAATGTGTTGATTCGATTCCACACAAAAAAAAAATCGGTTAAGAACAAGGGAATTTATGGCGTAACAGATAATGCGTCATTGAAGAGGATCCAATTATATTTTTGTGTATATTAGGTGCCTGAAACAAGTTGAATATTTCCTTGTGATAATTGTATCGCTATACCTATATACTAGGCGATGCAGTCGCTAAGCATATAGCTTTGCTAGCACCATATATTGGAGCGGAGCGTAATACTAAAAAAAATCAATAATGTTCAGTAAATTTTAAAATTTCATAAGAATAAAAACTTTCTGAAAGCGCGCGCTTTTTTTCAATGGGAAATCCCACAGAGCCAATGTGTCTTGGTCATAACTTTTTTATTTTTGTGAATTTTAAAATTCGGGTGGTCCTAAATGTGTTGATTCGATTCCAAGCCAATTATTAAAATTGGTTAAGAACTCGGGAAGCTATAGCGTAACAGACATTGTGTCAAGATCCAATGGGATAATGGCTGGCATGGCTCAAATAATTCTACTGTACGCGTGTATGTCACTAAACTCCTTCTAAACGGCTGGACCGATTTGAATGATTTTTTTTGTATGCATTTGGGTGGCGCCCATCTAAACCATCTAGGTTTAGATTCACAAATCAGCCCGGCAGATGGCGCTGCAGTCGGCACAGCGTGTGGCCAAGTCAGCTACTTAGATATAAAAATCCAGCACTTAAATAACAAATAATATAATTTATTATTAATATATAAGAACGAGTGACACACTCGGGACTTCTTCGATTAAAAATGCTTCCGAAAATACAGTAGCTCGACTGCAACGAGAATTTTTTTTATCTGTTAAGTCAGAGATAAATGCGACCTTTCGCTTTGTATATACAGATTAACTAATTAATGCCATATTAATAACAACATGTTTTGTTATTTTTCAATTCGTTTTTTGATAAGGCAGTTGAAGTTTATATTTTTTGTCATTATTTAATTATGAGGGATAGTGATGTTAACAAGAACCTAAATATAACTGTAACAAGTGACGATGATAACACATACTAGTGATTAAAGTGACATTTTAAGGTTAAATGATAAAATGACAGTGCACTGATAAGTTGTGTGTTACTTGGTGCATACTTACTGCATATTAATTTCAGTTTGATGTAAAGTAGGTATGTATGTACAACAACTTCAATCTTATTGTGATTGGCTTCCATCCTGTAGTAGAGTTAATATTTCATTTTGTTCATAATGGACGTTTAAAAGAAACGATAAATGTATGCCTGATCAAGTTCTTTCGATTTTTTAAAATAAACTTTTATTGTTCTAATGTTAGTATATAACAGATTAAAAGTGTGATAGATGCGGAAGTGAAAGTAGGTACTAAATATGTGAATACTATTTAATTTTATGTTAGTTTAATCATCAATTCGATTTTGCATATTTCCATTAAATTAAAAGTTCCATATATATTTTTTTATTTATGTATTCAACTATTGTTATACTTTATTATAACATGAAACAACTCATCTTAAGTGTCAGGTTGAACTCAAACCCGCTACTCGCTATCGGGGCGACAGCTTTTCAGATATTAGATAGAGACTCGTTGAATCTTTCCAAGTATTTCTTGTAAGTACGCCAACACTCTCTTTATGTCCCAGGTATTACCTACCTACAACGTCAAGTGTAACACTTTTACAAGTATTTTTAATTTAGAATGGTTTTGCTCTTGATCACAATCAAGCCAGGGGACCAAAACGGAATCCACGATGGAACGAGCTAACCCAGAAGGTGCCTATTCACCCTGGCTTTGAAAATGGACGGGTTATAAGTTCTCGGAAATACAGACGCAGAGAGGAAGTTCCACTCCTTCGGTGTGGGCATTATGAAGGATGTTAAAAAGCGCTTGATGCGACAGGTAGGAATAGCAACCAAGAAAGGGTGGTAGCCTGCAGTGCGTCTGGATGTCCGATGGAAAAAAGGAGATGGCGGTATGAGCAAATGCAGCTCTAAGTATCTAAATATAAAGAAGATACAGTGTTGTAATTATTATATTGTTTGTTATATGAACATTTAACTAGATTTTATATGTTTTTAATTTAATTTTTTGCATTTACAATGCAATATTTCTATAAGATATAAAATACGTCTGTAAAAAAACAACTACGCCTCCGAGCCCTCAGGTAGGATTCGAGTCCACGACCTTTCGCAATCCGGGCGAGTGCTCTGTCCGCTGAGTTACCGAGACGCTGGCAAACGTGTCGAATTTTACAAACGTATTTCAACTTCTACTATGAGCTAGTATCGTTCCACCAATGTTGGACGCTAACTACCTTCAACATCGAAAGTAATATTTTTACAAATATTAAACAATCGATTAAGATGAAACCAGCTATAATTATGTTTTTAATTCAATTTTTTTCATTTACAATGCACACGTATTTTATATCTTATAGATTTTATATTTAGAGAAATTATCACAAAAAGGTCAAGTTGTCACAGTTATCAAGCGGGAGTCGAACCAATTTGGAATTTTTTCTTGTAAAAATTTCGTGTAATTTTACCAAAAGTAAGGATAAACATAACTTATATATATTATCCTGAATAGGTAAGCGCTTGACTATTATCTCGCCTGATGGTAAGCGACGATGCCATCTTGGTTGTGACGAGCTTGCCTTGAGGACACCTATTCACTTGTGACTTGAAGACCCCTAAATTGTATTTGTCAGAAAACAGACTCAGGGAAAGAGTTCCAATCTTTAGGGATACGGATCACAAAATTGGATTCAAAACGAAAAAGTTCTGACATCATCCAGATAAATTAACTCTATTTAAAGGTAGGTATGATTGTTTTAATAAATAAAAAATAAAATAAATGTTATTATTTTATTTCGCTTAAATTATACACATAAACGTGTGGCAACATGTAATTTATATCGTTCAAGGGCGACCGCACTTATTTCTCTTGGTCTTGGGGTCCACCTTGCAAACTTCTCCTGACTGGCATTTTGCGTTGTCGCAGTAGACGCCGCTACCACTGTCTGTGGAAAAAATGATACAAACATAAGAATTAAAAAAACACACTTAGATGAGTTCAATGCGATAATCCGCTAAAAGTTGATTCCTTATTGCAGCGTCTACGTAATAGTATCCTGAAGGTGATTGCAGGCAACCAGGATTGCCCCATTTAAAGGCACTGAGTTGAAATAGCAACGGGGCTGAGAAAATAAAGTTATAGGTAGGTGCTAATTAAAAATACTGACATATTTAGGTAGAGGAAAAATTGTTATTATCATAACTAACAAGATATGGATAATGAATTGAAATAAATTAATTTAATAAATAAGATAAATATTTCCTACATTCACACCAATTCAAACCTAGCCCAAAGTAAGCACTTTAACGCTTGTGTTATGGATACTAGGGTAACGGATAGACATACATATATCTTACATAAATAAGTAATATTCATAGAAATATATACAAACATCCATGACTCAGGTACAAATGATCAAATTCATCATACAAACATCTGCTCCTTCCGGGATTCGAACCCAGGACCGTCTGTGCGAAAGGCAGGATCGCTACCGTTGCACCAAACGGTCGTCTAATTATTATTTATTATTGTTATGAAATATTTAGAGGGAAAATAAAAACAACTCTTGCCGAATTTCTTGCGGCTTCTTTTCGGTAGGACAATTAAATAAATAGCATTTTATTAATTTTTCTCTTATCTTTATCTCATCGTAATAATTACAGTGAAACCTGGTTAATTGGGATCTCAAGGGACCAAGAATTTTGTACCATTTAAAGAGGTTCTCATTTATCCAGTTTTCCAATTAGACAGGTTTAAATCATACTTGTCTCATTTACAGAGGCCTCACTTATAGAAGTAGAAATGTACCGTTATTCCTGCGAAAGAAAATCAAATATTTGCAAAAAAAGTGTCGAAACCTGTCCCAACCTGATAAAATGTCTTACTTATACAGGGCATTGAGCTACAGAGTCCCAATTATAGAGGTAAACATCGATAAACCCTGGAAGCAAATCTCCATTAACCAGGTTCGAAAGTCCCATTAACAGAGGTAATTTGATGAAGAAGTGCCGGACCTCATTGGAGTTCTCAATAATAGAGGTTTCTCAATTATCCAGGTCCCACTTAACGAGGTTTCACTGTATTATCAGCCTTTTAATGTCCTCACTGCAGGGGAAAATAACTTCCCCACGAATAGCAAACTATAGGGAGAGAGGAAATTAACTTTAATTTACATTTTTCTGTAATATAAAATAACTAGCATTTGAGTTCGAATCGAAGATTGATTGGTAGAACAAGTAGGCGATCAACTTATTAAATCTCTAAATGGGGAATATTTTTTCACCACATCTCATTTTGATAAAATAACCCTTTTTTATTGTTCCAAAGTAAGTTTAGTCTGCAGTAAACTGCAGTTATCTATGAAAATCGATTCAATAGGTTTGGAGAGTAGCATAAGTAGACAGACAAACAAAAAATAAAGATATTCTGTGTTCTGTTACAGTTTTTTTATCACTTCTTCTAAATTTTTGTACACAATATAAATAAAATTTTGATTAACCATGATCATCTATGTAGAACAGTCAGTTTAGTAGCCATAAAACAGGATACCTCAGGATAGGTAAAGATATTCAGCGATGTTTACAGGTTTGCAATTCAGATTAAGAGTTGTGTCTAATTATGCATGCGTTTATAAATGTTTATATACCTATACGCAATTGTGTTGATAAATACTTCAGCCACTTCTAAATTTGTTAGTTCGTATAGAAATCTATCAAAGCATAGATGGAAGTCTCAAATCACTAGTATTTTATATTTGGCCGTGAATAACTTTATCAAGCTAAGAATAACTTTAGATTAGAATTTTACTTTAATAAAATTGGATATTTTTTTCTTGATTACTGTCGGGGCACTGTCAGTTCTTGAGACTTTCTCTTCAGCATATACTGTTATCTTTTTTGTTAAATAAGTAAACAGATGTGTAAAACTAAAGCCGCCTGTAGACTTAATAAACGATGGACAATATCAGGGAAGTGATGACGGTGAGCTGAAATAATTACTTGGTTGTTTATTGGAACTGCCGGTGCCTCCGTATGCTGCTGGCTCGGTGCAGGACTTGGAGTTGCAAGAGTTGGCGCAGCAGACCTTGCCATGGGTGCACTCATAGTCCTGCACGCATTTGGGACTGCAGCCGTAGACCTTGGATGCCAAGGGGCAATTTCCAGCTAGTAGAGGACAATTTTTTATTAAGTATTATAGAAAATCTTCGATAAGTAAGAGCAACAGAGAATTGGCAACCTGCCTATGTCAATTAGAATAATACTGTCTCTACACATTAGACATCTGGATTTTAGTTAATAATAATTTAACCTCATTAGATGTATACAAAACTAACATCAAACTTCGGTAAAAATATTAAAAATTGTTTAGTTCGTTTTGTAATAAAAGTAGGAAAACGTTAAAAACATTTTTTAATTAAAAAAAGAAGAAAAAATTAGCTTGAAAATAGTAAAAAATCACCTGCTTCTGTGTATGATATGACCATAAACACTGCAAAAACAGAAAGGAGAACAGTCATGGAACCTGTAAAGAATAAAAATGTTGTTTTATTATATATTACGTAGGTATCTAAATAGAAAAATAAATTGGATATAGAAATGTTTCCCAAAAGATTTTCCGTCGTTAATAACATATTACCTAATAACACTATTACAAAATGGAAGACGCTCCAGCAAGTACGCGTACTTATGACTCGAAAAGCTTTGCCCTTGTGTCATATTAAGTACGCATACTTTAAATTGACTGAGTAAATGCGTTGGCGACCCGTTTTAAATTTTGCTAGTAGCCCGTCTAATCTCGTACCTCTGTCATCGTCGCGAACCACCACCATTTGCTTTCGACAATACGTAGGTGTGAAACATTGTTATATTTGACATTTTAGATGTATTTTTTTTAATACCAAATATCTTAATTTGGGTAATCCAGACTTATTTTTATTAACTGTGTTTTTTTTGGAAAATAAAAATCAACTTTTATTTTTAAGAAACGCTCTCCAGAGACGACGTCGAGCTGAGAAGTTCACAAACATAAAACCATACGTGCTTACGTTTGTACTTCTCAAAGGTTTAGATATAAATATTGTTGGCTCTTTAGATTTATTTAACAAAGTGCGCACTGTGGGTAGTAATGTAGTTGGACAATAAAATATATACATACATACATACATACATACAATCACGTTACATATCTATATAATATATAAGGAATATGTTTAATTGGAAAAGAACCCACGTGTTTTGGCATACCGCCCGCTTGCTGCCGATCTTTCCCACTT
Organism: Calamotropha paludella; assembly: GCA_927399485.1. Classification (NCBI taxonomy): domain Eukaryota; kingdom Metazoa; phylum Arthropoda; class Insecta; order Lepidoptera; family Crambidae; genus Calamotropha; species Calamotropha paludella. Next base: position 7,111,755 of record OV656822.1, read on the forward strand.
GTGGTCAACATGCTATTAGCGCCGATTTAGAAATTAGTTTTGACATAATATTGGGTATCCTAAACCGCTTTCCTAATAAACTTTTTCTCAGCAAGTGGGTACCTACTCACGTAATTTATTTCTATTTGTAAAGATGCGTTTCTATTTTTCAGGAATGGCGCGTATGTCGATATAAAATTTTAATCATTTTACTATTACTTATTGTATTATAGTATATCCACTGTGAAAACAGTAAAAGTGCTATTAAATTTTCTAAGGAATATTTGCTAATTTTTGTGCGAAACGTACTAAATACAGAAAAAATATAGTGCTGGTACAAAGTAAATAGATGTGGCAGTTAAGGAACTACAAAAAGAGTTTTTATTTTTTATTTGTGGCTTGCACGATTTGTGCATTTAGCCAGTGTCAAGTACCTAAGTATAATTGTCAGCTCTTGAGTAGTTTCTTAGGTTTCAGTAAAGATGTGGGGTTTTACTGAAACGTCCTCGTGGCCTTTGTTGAGTTGCCAACACTCATGCATATTCAGAAACACTCCGCGGTTAATAACCCACCATTATTACACGGTAATATGAACGACAACACAAAATTAAACAAGAAAACCAAAACCATTAAAAGGGACGCTTCGAGCTCCCGCCAAAAAGTCCTACAATAAGAGGTTTAACAATTCTTGTCGATCTTCCAAGAATAATAAGATAATTCAATACATGTTTGGCTGTTTACGATGCATCAGACATGTCGGCCGTGAGCTCAATCGTGATTCTGATATTGCATATATTTATTAATATTTTATTGAATACCTGATAAGGTCAAAACCGCCATTGAAAGAATAAAAAAGGCTCGATTGGTTATAACGAGATGTGATATTCGTATATGATGCGCTCTTACGCATCGTATATCAGCTTATGTCATAGAGTAGAGCAATTTCATGTCATTTGGATTAGGTTTTTCCCGCGCAATTTTAGTAATGGCTACGCATTGAGGCGAACGGCCCGATGATCACTTGAATGTTGACCCTGTTATGCGTTATAGATACCTAGTATTAAAATAATTTTTATTTATCACAAATTTGGTGCAGTTACATGGGTCTTAATATGATAAAATATGAATCACACATTTAGCTTATTTCTTAGCATACAAATATATATCATACGAAATATTGTATAAATTTTAAAAGAAAAATACTAAAAAAATCGACTTGGCTCAGAAGTTGTTCTCGGGAATGAATTCGAACCGGCAACCTTTGAATATTCGGCCACTGTTTTGTGAGCACCCGTCGAAACCCTTTCCTGCTAGAGCACTGTAGTGACTCTATGCTGGTTCAGAGACTCTCTCATGGAGATGGTGGTTCGCTACTCTCGGCTTGAGGTCCATTTAAGGATTTCGCTGTCCCAAAACCCGGTATCATTAATTAGACATCAAATAAAAAACCCGTCGATATTTTCTAGTACTTTTTGACACCCTAGGCCACCGTTACCTCGATTAGAGGAATGAAGGAGGAACCAATGAGAGAAATATCCTCGCAATCGAAAGATTTTTTTTTTTCAATTTTACTATTACAACTTATCGTATAAGACAGTAATATGAAATAATATAAAAATCATAATTAATAAAAATATTATTTAATTCATTAGATTATTAAAATGAAATCTATGTTCAAAATTAAAAAGAAAAAACATGTCATCTTATATTTATACATTGTTCACTTAAGTAAATCTACTAAACGAGCATTTTTTTCCTTTGAAGTAAACACAAAGAAGATTAATAACTAACTCTATCCATTAGTACCTACCTCTAAATAGTAACCAGTTTAATTAAGCGTACCTGGATATAAAAAATTGTCTCAAACGTTTATGAAAAACTCATTTGACAAATTGTTGGATTTATTATGTAGAACGGGATCCATATATAAAAATTATGGCTTCAAGAATAAATAAAATTTCAAGGCTAAAAAAACTACAATCCGATTTTTTTTAAATACAAACAAGCATATATGTACTACCTCTCAATTTTTTAATAACAAAAAGGCAATTATTACTGTCCTCACAGCTGGCACACGTTTTCCCAGCCGACGTAAACGTCGTAGGTACCGCATACCTTTTCGGGTTTACTCATCGTAGAAATTGCATTAAAATGTATGAATAATTTATGAAGGAAATGAGGCAAATCTTCCTTTACACTTTATCCCGTTACAATAACAAATACATTCGCAATATCTTCGAAGTTATCATGAATATCATAAAGGTTATCTAAATGATGCTGCGAAACTAGATTTCTTTCAATAACGAAATTAGTATTTATGTTATTTTTTGTTACTAACTCTTTGTGTTGTTTTGTTACTAACCAAATAATAAAAAGGAGTCGAAACTGCAACTAAAAAATCTTTTTTTTTTTAATTTTTAATTCAGTACTAGGTTTATAAAAAACTGCATCTTAAATACTTGTAATCAAATATATATATTTCCTACACTTCTGCTCAGCTCGATTTTTTGCGAAGTTAAATAAAAAAGATCTGCATCGTAAGTCTACCAAAGATCTTACGTAATCGACCAACAACGTACCTAATAAATATATTATACTTTACCAAGAAGAAGGCTAAATAAATGGCACACATCGAACAACAAATTATCTGCTAGGATATCGTAACAGGTGATAAGTGGACCCAATAGGCAGGTCACTTCAATCACAATGAGCCATAATTTGTAATGACCCAACTCCCACAAATAGTCTGGATGTTATCATTTCGTCAATCGGACCAGTTAAATCATTCAAATTTATAATGCTCAAACAAACTAGTATAAGAGAAAATATTTGAATAAATCTTATGTCTCATGCGGGAAAGGATATCTTACGGGAATGGTTTTATCTACGAAATTTTAGCTTATATTGGCAACAATGTCTCATACGATTGTAATTTTATTTATTTTTTACTATTGCCCTTTACTAAAATTATAATTTACGATATAGTTCAATTGAAAAATACAAATAAACAAAATTACATCTAGATACTATAAAATAACAAAAAATGAATAAAATGAAAAAAGGTGAAAAACAGCCTCTGCAACGGAGAGGCCTTGAAAAGGCACTTGAAAAAAGTTCCCAAAAAATTGGCAGCGTTTTCTCGTTGGATAGCTATACTTAAACCTTGGCATTAGAAGTTGCCAGATCTTTTGTCCCCAGTCGTTTCGTTTAAACGGGCAGATATTTCTTTATAGAAGAGCTTGGCTTTCGAGCCCCTTGCACCCAAAACTGCTTGCAAGGGCTGCTTACTTTCAAACTTTGCAGATTATTATAATAAAATATAACTGTAGTTCTAAACAGTGAACACAAGAAAGAGGTTTTAAGTGTATAATGTTTCACTACATAACATTATATCTCACCTTTAGAATTAAAGTGACCTATCCGAAAATGCGATTTAATAGACAAAAGGGAAAATAATTCCGCTGTTTTAGTATTTAAAAAAGTTACTTTACATTTTTAATACAATAATTTTTTTTAAATATAAATTTAGAATAAATAAATGTATCTAATCAAGTAAGTAATTCATTTGCAAAAGTTGCATTTATATGGGAAAACTTGACTTTTCTTGGGTTAGGTTACTTATTAACGTGCGATATATGAGAAAGAGGTGAGAAGGTGAATACATGGTTTCCACACTACGCAAACTTAAGAAGTTTATACCCCCAAAAAGCTAGCTTTAAAAAGGATTCCTGCTTGCTGCATGCTTTGAAAAAATATACATAGTATATGCTTTTTACACTTTCATGGACACTGGGTAATATTAAAATATTGAATTGGCAAATAAATATTTAGATTTATTGATTGAATTGGTATCAAGCTTAGAGGTTCAGTTAAGAATTAAGCTTGAGTCCATATTATTAAATTATAAGAGTAAATACGAATGGAGTGTATTAGTGGTTTGGTTATTCTAACTGGTGTGCTTGTTCAAAACTGTTTTTATATGAGCACTAAGCTAATCTAAATAATTTTAGACTATCTTAAAATATTAGTATTGCACTAAATTAGGAAAAATTAGGAAACAGGAAGGACGTGATATAAGGAGTTGCAGATACTTTATCCGGGATAATTTTCAGAATCGTTTTAAATTTTGACTTCTATTACATTGGAAGGTAGAGTACTTTACCAACAGTTTGCTTGTCACTAAAATATTTAGGAATCGTGAGGAAGTTAATGGCATTTCTACTCAATATCTTAATATACCTTTAAAATTAAGCTTAATCATTTACAAATTCATGAATATCTTATGTAAAATCAAGCACATCAACCTTTACAAAACTGTCAAATTTCCCATTAGATTTTCGGCTAAGAATCCAAGAAATAGAGTTCAATGTCAACTGAAAATATTACTGACAGTTTTTGGTAGGCTGTTATGCTATGTATATTTAGTTCAAAGCGTAAAATTCTTAATAAATAATAAAGTAATTATTCAAGGAAAACTTTGATATAATCAATAGCTTAGGCACTTAGTACGTTGATGACCAATTACAAAACTACGCAACGGAAAAACGATAAGCTTGTGTGTTAGTAAACAAGACATACCCATTGTGTGAACGGCTTTTTGATTCACTTGTTCACGACCTCTCGTACCGAAGGATGGACGAAGACTGGTTTTTAAGTGTTCAACTGAATCCAGTTATCATGCAAGAGACATGATCCAATAAGTCATCATAGATTATGAGTTCACCTGTTGGGTTACTGACTACTTGAAGCAAAATTCTGGGAGCAATGTTTTGTTCGTAAGCCAAAAGATTTACTAATAATTTCTATGTATAGTTCTACTTAAAAGATAATATTCATACCTACTCAATTACGTGTCCTAGGAAAGTATGTACATATCTACTTTATAACTTCATCATAGCACATACAAAGCAAAAGCACGTTAGGTGATTATTTTTTTATTACTCACTTATTCAACACTAGCGGCCCGTCCCGGCTTCGCACGGGTGGACAAAATTCTTTAAATTTTTTCTAGCATTCAATATAGCCTATGACACTCAGCAATAATGTGCCTTTCTATTGGTGAAAGAATTTTTAAAATCGGTTCAGTAGATCCCGAGATTACCCCTTACAATTTAACAAATATACAAACACACAAACTTTACTTCTTTATAATATTAGTATAGATTTCAACTTGCTTTTAAAAGCAAGCAAGTCGTCTTTTAAGACGACATAGTATGTGATATTTTCTCGCAAGGAAAGCTTGTATATAGGCTACTGAAACAAAATACGATATACGTTAAAGTTAGATTAGTTTACAAATTTTTTGCTTCTTCGAGACGTCTCTGTGAGATGACGGGACAGCCAGAATCTGGCATTTTCAATGAGCGTGCAAACAAGCCAAGCAATCCTTCAATGTTTCGTTAATAAAATAAAGAGAGTTAATTATAGGACTTAAAAAAAAATATCTGGTTTATTAATTTTATTAATTTTCCAGTTTTGTCTCGATATTTGGAAAAAATAATCTGGCAATATATATTTCAGAATTACTCAAAAGTAATGCGACTATTTTAGATATCGTTTAACTATTAAAAGTTAATCTAAAAATTAAAAAGGACTATCAAGATAAATTTATGTTTAAATTAAATATATTTATACATACTGCCTTAACTATTCTTTGCCAAGTAACATACACTGAATACCTATCAGTAGGTACAAGCATAATGTAGTTATAATTCAAATAATTTCCATATAATGAACCTATTTATTTACAAAGTAAATATGGGTTTAGAACGAATTTAAATAAATTGCTTTTGACGGCCTGTTGATCTTACGGTTAACGACCTCTAACCCAAACCTACGCTGGTAGGTAGGTTCGAATCCTGTAATAGACAAAATTAAATGTGGGCAAATAGATAGTAAATACTTGAGTGTTATTTTCATGACTCATGTCACGTTTATTTTCCCCGTTATGTACTATTCAAAAGTGTGGCTCAGCTAAAACTTATTATTATTATACATAACAGGGATTAAGAGCGTGACCTTTGTCTTATCTGTGGTTAAGACAATGTACTTCACCATTGAGGAAAGCCTATTGCACCTCAGGAGCCAGAACACAAAAACGTTTGAAAACATTGTTATGGCGGTAGCCTTAGGTAAGATGGTGGTAGCTATCCAGGTAAACAAAACAAGCCCATTCACCAAACACACCATGGCAAACATGCACACCCTCCTGGGGATTAAACCAGGGACAGCTGAGCAATTTGCATGGGGTGAAAATTGCTCAGTTGGTGTCACAAGCTAAGCGTAAAGCCTGTGGGCATCAGCACCACCATGATTGCAATAACAACTCTATTGAACTCAGATTTATTACGCTATATGAGTCCATTCTATATGAAATCTGGCCTCTTGCTTTCTTTCACTAATCCCTTTTACAATAATTTACATAATTTTATTAAAAAAATTGTCTCTCCACTTTGCCACTCACTTTAAAAATTGCGGCTCTGTAATTCTACAAAATGTGCCGGTGTTTTCTGTATTCATTATAGCTTACGGTGACTACTTTCCAGATGGTAGCCCGTAAGTTCGCTAACCAAAGCGAAAAGAATAAGAATAAGATATATTTCCATAGTACAATCAACAGCAAATCAATCTATACAAAACATAATTTTTATGTCATTCTTTTTTCAGTTTGTCGATCACATAGTCGATGGTTAAAAAAGTACAGCTTGACATGCTTCTTTTAAGTTTTAGAGCAGGTAGGTAGATATTTTTCTGAAAGTCCTATTATACTTAGTTAAACATATTTTCCTATGTCTAACAATAGGGATAAAGATCACATTTGTGATTCCTAACATAAACAGGAAAATAGGAAAAACCGACAGAGTACATTCGTACAAGGAATAAATTAATCAAGACCCTATAGACATTTAATATAAAGTTCAGATCCATTAGCGTTATAGTTACGTTAGAGTCACGTTATGGCTACACCAATGTTGAGGTTGTATTGAGGTAGAAGTTCCACTATTGAAGAGAGACGCCATTATACCCACATATAGCGGAGTCTCACACTGACCATAGAACTTAAGCGCTAAGAGATCATTTTAAGGGCTCTATTCAGCTTTAAAAATTGTTTCGTATGTCAAATTACTCCATTCGATTATCAGCTTAAAAATCAAGATACAGAGTTCAGTATCAATTGAGAATATTTAGCATTTTGTGGTAAGTTGACGTTCTGTTGTCCTTACATAAAACTAAGTAGAATTAGCAAAATACTAGAAGGGGAATGACTTAAATTTATCAAACGTATGATACTAGGCGTAGTAACAAACTGCTATATCTGTCATTGAGATGTCAAAGTATATTTATAACTTTTACATACGAATTGTAATTGGTAACAATTTGAACATGTTTTCATTAGAAAAGATTAAAAAAGTAGTCGATATTCTATCTCCTATCACTCCAAGTTTATGTATTTCACAGATATAGAAAAATCTGTAATACATATTGTATAATAAAAATATTCAAAATTCAAAATAAAATAAAAACATAAAAACATATTCAAAATGATCAAAAGTATTAAAACAGCTAACGTATTTAAATTGGTAAAGTGCTGCCATAAAATTATATGATGGTCCCATTGTGGCTAAATTATAAATGAAACGATGCTCCTCTTTGAATCTTACGTCACCGGTATCGGTACCCTATGGAACATTATGTGGATTCCCTCATAAGGTTATTACCTTAACAGGCCTTAAACAGATGGTGACATAGTTTAAAACATAGCTATAATATAAAGATCCAATCTGGGGTGCTTCTTTTAATGCGGAGGATAAGGCCCTTCTACGTAGAACACAGGTACTGACTGAAAGTGGCTCAAGCTAACCATCTAAAAATAAGATTATCTTTATATCAATGGCATAAGGTATAGTTTCGTGTGCTATCGACAGTACACGAAACAGGGCTTGCGGAAATTTCCATAAAGATTCGTCAGACCTCCACATGCAAGTGGTTCAAACTTCCATATCATCAAGTTGTAAGGAAATTACTTATCTGCTCAATTGCCCAGTGGTTAGCGTGTTTAGTCCTATAAAATTTAAGCAACTTTAACAATGTCTGGTCATCGGATAGGCGTACGAAATCTAATTATCTTCAACTTATTTATGCTTTTGATAGCATATCTGCAGTCGTTAGCCACCTATTCGCACTGGCCCCTCGGGTGGTCTATAAGACTTGGGACTCTGATAAAAGGTTGATAGTTATAAGAAAACAGAAAGTCTCAGATTTCTTTAGCAGCCAATTAACAGCGCCGAGGCGATCAGATTTATTATTTTATTTATTTTTATCTCATTTCATATTTTTTGCGACGAATACAGCAAAAGGCGAAATTAATGCCTTGCGGCATTTTCTACCGGTCAATAAGTAGGAGTATATAACCAAGCGATTGATGCAAAACCAAAATAAACAATAATCAAGTTAATTTAAAAATATATAAACATACATACTTATATGAGATTTGTAGCCAGTGACCAAATAATATATAAACAGAAAACAATTTAAAATACAGTATGAGAGCATGTAAACGTGTACGTAATGAACATACAGAAATATATATAATATATTATGTGGAAAAATAAATTCATAATAGTCACTCATTTCAGCCGAAGAACATCCACTGCTGGACGGAAGCTTCCCCCAAAGCTTTGGAGGGTTTTGCCATAATCTTCACGAAAAAGAAAAGACCATAATTCAGAATGCGCGACTATTGCTGAGCTCAGCAGCCAACATGTCTACTGTAATGATGACATTGTTGACGCACACAACAATCTTTGTTACGCCGATAACTTGCAACCGCTGAGCACATCAGTTTGTGGTCTCGGACAACTGTCACTGGTGTGAACGTAAATTACATGCATGACTTAAAATATAATGTCACCTAAAGTCAATACATGGTTTTCAAAGCATGCGGCGTTTATTGTCCAAGTAAAATGTCACCTGTATATCTTGATGATGTTCCTCTAAAGGAGTGTACAATTTGACCTGGAGCACATGGTAACCCTTGGGGACAGTGCTGAAATTGAACGCGAGCAGAGGGAAATATGTTGGCTCAAGGAGAGCAAATATGTTGGCCTTGCGCGCCAAGGCTAAGATCAATAGTATCAGAGTATACATGCGCATTGTGGGCTAACTATTCGCAAAGAGCATACAGCGCACTTTGTGTGCAGTTTAACACCGCCATCAGGGTGTTGTTGGGGCTGTCTTGCTTCTCCAATGCCTCCGGCCCGGCATATTTGTGGTGCCACGTATCGATTGCTTTTATGCGACTTCACTCAAGAGGTGCCCCATCACTAGTGCACAAGTGCGCACCAGCTCCAACACGGTTTTGGCTATGATAGCTGAGAGACTTAATTTTCCTTACATCCGGCACTGTTGTGACAAACAAGGGACAGGACAGACAAATATGGGGCCGGATGTAATGGCAAATGAGACAGAGGAAAATAAGCTTCAATTTGTCATTTTTTTTTATTTTGACGTGATATTATTTTATTGTTTATCTTTATAAGCCCCTTAATAAAATACCGTCTTATAGTCCGTCTTATACAGATTAAATGTGCATTCAAATCGAAGCTTAAACAATATGTTATTGCAATAATATAACAAGAATGATAATTTATACAAAAATCAACAGGTCAATTTGACCACATACACTTGATATGATGTAAAATGGTGTAATTAACGTTGGAATGTGCAGATAAAGAAATTACCGAAGTTAAAAAAACATTGGTTGTCTGTAAAGTCACTTTACGAATGATAATTTTACGTGTTAGCATCATAAGAAAACATTGATGAAATATTGCATTTCCTCAAATTTAGTCTGAAACTAGCGGCCCGTCCCGGCTTCGCACGGGTGGACAAGATTCTTCAAATTTTTCGAGCATTAAATATAGCCTATGTTACTCAGCGTGAATGTAGCTTTTCAATGGTGAAAGAATTTTTAAAATCTGCTTAGTAGTTTTTGAGTTTATTTCAAACATACAAAAATACAAATCTTTCCTCCTTATAATATTAGTGTAGATAACAATGAGATCCCGACACTTTTGCATGTGTCTTGTCTTGCTTGCATCAAGCGCGCGTGGATTTCCTTAGCAGAGTTATTTTAGAAATGTGTTTATTATACTCTTCACAGATCGTATACTTACAATCATCTACAAATATATTTCGAAAAAGATTATTACAGGATTTTATGTTGATAAAAAACTCTATGGCCCATAACTCATTAATAGGTACCAACTCTTAACATCTTACACATGTGATAACTTTTAAACGAAATATCCGATTGAGATGAAACAAAAAGTATTTTACTTCTACATAAATACTCTTGATAACATAATGCTTAATTTCGATAAAGATTAATATTACGATACATATTTAACGTAGTTTTTTTTTCTTCAGACGATTTAATAATTATTTTGAACACAAAGTCGGTTATTGTGATAAAACCTTGAGAGCTAGAGAGAGAGAGATATATGTTCTCGCGGACTTGTTTGTAGGTCTTAATGGGATCTACAAACCCGTAGTACATCATTTTGTTCTATTGTCAATAGTTTTTGCAGCGCACGCAAAAATAGGTTTTCGATTTTACACCTTGTGTAAATAGCAATTTTATTACGGATTCCTAATTTTGAAATTAAAGAAATTTAGCCTATAGCCTTCCTCGATAAATGGACTACCCAACACTGAAAGAATCATTCAAATCGGACCAGTAGTTCCAGAGATTAGCGCGTTCAAATAAACAAACAAACAAACTCTGCAGCTTTATAATATTAGTATAGATTATCAGAAAGTTTCAAATGTACAAATTTTTTTTCTTCCGATTTACTCGTCTTCATCCCAAAACTTTCTAAAAACATGTTTCAAATTTGAGAAAGATTCTGAATATTTCGTATCATTATTAGAAAATTTCTGATTTTTTCGGAGTAAATGAGAAATAATTTCTGAAAAATATTTCCACACGGGTTATCACTGAATTTTCATTATTTTGTATAATACAAAGAAGGAGTTCATTGAAAATTATTTATTTTCTTTTTTTTTCTATAATTAACATTAAGTTGTTGTAATAAACAATGGAAACCACATTAACTTGTCACTTCATGAAGTGGAAGAGAGATAGATGCGCCACAAGCCGAACGCTTAGGCCGATCGAGCCTCTCTATCGCTTGTTCCGTGCCCTCGCTTGCACACTCTGCTCAGGCGGAACGTTACACTTTTTCGTGCATGCATCCGGTGTTCATCGATTTATATGACGTTATAACGTCAAAAATTTGTTTGTTATAGGTACTTTTACATTAACAGTAAAATAAAATTATAGGTAACTCTTATCTCGACTAAATAAATAAATAAAAATAATTATGAACTAAGTAATAATAATTTCGTGCGATGAAAAATTTGTCACTAAGTCAACGTAATATGTACGGTGTGGAGACCGTACGTATAGGCAACCAGAATACAAAGAAACCGTAAAAAGGAACCCTTACAGAAATCATAAAAGTTACTTCTCCTGGGCACAGCATTATATTTTGCAATCAGGATGAGCACTCAATGACGTAATGTTCTCTAACCACAACGTTTTCTTTCTTAGGTTGAGGTTGCGATATGTTCATATACGGTTTGCTGGATTGTGGTCCTCTTTCTCAATTATTGAGGACTTTATTTATTTAATTAGCAACACTAACATTGCATTAATTCAACATTAATACAGAGTTTATAATAAGTACTGTTCCTACCTATAAACACAACAATTAGAAATGTCGAAAGCATTCTAAAAATTACAAGCGTGATTTAAAAATTAAAATAAATAATCCATACTAATATTATAAATGGGAAAGTGTGTCTGTATGTTTGTCTTTCTTTTACGCAAAAACTACTTAATCGATCATCATAAAACTTCGTACATATATTCTTGGAGGTATTAGAAGTAACATAGGATACTTTTTATTGAAAAAAAAAAGACTAAAAAAAGGCGAGCGAAGCCGCGGGTAAAAGCTAGTATCTTCATATTCGACAACTTGCCATTAGAATTTACTTATCAACCAATGATTTTACAAATCATATTGAATTATTGATTTGAATTATTTTAAATTATATTAATGTGCAGTCATAATAAAATAGATAAAAATAAAAAAAAAGATAAGATACATATTACAAATAAACAAAATAAACTTAAATTAACTTAAACGAAATCAACTTAAATCAAAAACAAAAACAATTTACATGGAATAAACAACAATATTTTGACAACTTTTGTTTAAAAGATAAGAGACCATCACAAAACAAATCAAGATCCACATTTCTCTTACAAAGTTCTTTGCATGCACTACACATTCTTACAAGAGGCGAGTGCTGTCCGATATTCGTTCGACAGCATGGTATATTTAAAATTGCAGTGATAGGTTTCCGTGGATAACTATAAGGTACAGACAAGCCGATTTTTTCCAACATACAATTGCAATCAACTTTATTATTGATTAGATAGTAGTACCGTAGTACATATCTGCTTTAACACGTTAACAGTCCCCATACAAAATGATCTGACCACCCGATAAGTCCAAAGCAATTAATAGGTAACTATAGTTATTTTTAATCATTTTACCAGGAAAATAACTTTTTGTCATAATATTTTCCCATTTTCCTCGATTTTCCTATATGACCCAATGTGGGGTCACGGACTTGTGAGTATAAAATAAATAAAAAATATCGAGGGTCGTTGGTTACAACATTGAAGATGTGTCAAGATGATTTGTTATTATTTAGAACAGTGAAGTGAATAATGTCTCGCAATCTCCTTGATGCCGATATTCAGAGAATTTTAGAAGATAGTGATGCTGATAGTGTTTTATCACGCTTGGTAAATAATAGTTTTGGAAGTGACAAAGAATACTATGAGGAAACATTGAGGCTTGCAGTTGATCTTTTATCAATTGGACTCATAAATTCTGTTATAATTTATAATGAGTTACATCCACAAAAAAAGGAAATGTGCAGCGTACTAACAGCAATTATGAAGTTATTATCAAGGAGCTTCTTGGTACGTCTCCTATGGACACGACGTCTTTACGACCTGCTCAAGCTGTCCCTTCTACCAGCTCTGCACCATCCACCAGCTCTGCTCCATCCACAAGTACAGGTTTTAGACATTACCTTATTGATTTAGCGTTATAGCCATGGTAAAAGGAAATCGTAAAAGAATGGCTGTTGTAAAAAAATTATGTCTCAAGGAAAATCTTCAACTATAGCGGCAAAAATGATTCCCAAAGTTCATCAAGAATGCAAACAATGCAAAAAAGGTTATTGCCATTCTTGTTTTCGTGCAATAATTATGAAACTTTTTCAATACATTTCTTTAAATAAACACGAGCATGCATAAAAAGTAAGTTTTTATTTCTCCCGTAATCCCTTACCAATTGTAGACCTAACTTTGAGATAATCTGTATTGTTTTCACGGATTTTGTATGATCAATTCTTCCTTCATGAGTCCACTAAATAACAAAAACCATACTCATAAGTCCGCTTAAAAATTGATGAAGAAAAATTCTAAGTGCTATGAATCCATATGGGGTCAGGGACGTATGGGTATAGACTGGTATGACCCCATATGGGGTCATAGGACTGTCAACGTGTTAACACGTCGATTACGTAGAGACTGCATCCCAAAAAAGGCCAATCTATCGTCGTAGGGACATTTAGACGAAATAACAGAACTATGAAAAGAAAGATGTCTAGTAAACACGCGTTGTACTGATTCAATACGTTGCGAAGCAACAGCGTATTGTGGATTCTACGCTGGACTTGCAAATTCTAAGCGACTTCGAACCAATACGTTGTAGAGCAAAATCTTTATACTTGGTGATTTGATAAACGATGTGTTACGTTTCATAAATCCTATCATCCGAGAAGACTTCTTTATAATGCTATCAATATGAGAATTAAAATTTAATTTACTGTCTAACAAAACACCAAGATCGCAAACTTCATCCACAGTTTCGAGAACTGTGGAATTCAACTTGTAACTGAATGACAGATAGATTTGGTTTTCTACTTAAATTTATATTGTTGCATTTTTTAACATTGAGAGTCTGAGGATCTTTACACCATTGCCACAGCCTGTTCAAGTCGTCCTGTATAAGTTTGCAATCAGCAACAGTCCGAACTTTGCTATACATTTTGAGATCATCCGCGAAAAGCATAAATTTGCAGTTTTTAATGACCATTCTAATGTCATTGATATATATGTTAAATAACAAAGGTCCCAGAATTGAACCTTGTGGAACACCGGAAGTTGCAAGAAAGTCTTTAGAACTAAAGCTATTCACACATACGGATTGTGATCTTTTCTCCAAGTATGATCTGAACCAGCCCAACAAGGATTAATTATAATATACAAAGGTAAAGCAAGTGCTGAACTGCAACGTTTTATAAATATAGGGTGTATGTTATCAGGACCACAACCTTTACTGACATTAATCTTACTTAACTTTTTATAAACCTGCCTTTCGGTGATAAAAATACTCCCCAAACCATCAGTACATTCAACATACGTATGACCATCCTTAATACAGTCGTCGTTAGTAAAGACTGAGGAAAACTGAGCTGCGAATAAATTAGCCACACCGGGTCCAGTATCAGGCGTTGTGTCACTCATATACATAGTAGCAGGTAAAGAGGATTTATTATGTCACTTCTCCTTAATATAAGACCAGAATGCCTAAGGATTATTTTTAACACGCTTTTATTAGCTTCACTTGTAACTATGTAAGAAAATCTTGGACCCACTTTCCGGTCTTTGATTAGGATGAAATTTTGCACACGTTCTGAGTTCTGATGACAATACATGACTAGCTAAGAAACGTCATTACAAATCAAATATGGCGGCCTCCCCAAGATGGCGAACTGGCTGTTTGAAATGCACTTCCATGATATGGGTATCAAATGAAAGGGTTTGCTGTCAGGAATACGAAAAAAAATAGTCACGTGACTTAAATCCAACGCGGCGGACGTCTAAAATGCCAAAAGCGTGTTTTTTAGTTTTTTAAACTATTTTATATTATTATATTTATTTCAAGACTGCGTTTGTCATTTTTAAGATACTTGTCATGAAGCTTATGACAACGTTAACGAATAATATCAAACTCCACCTTATCGCTTGGGTTCCTACACTTACAGTACCTCTGATGTAGCTTATGTTTCTCGGACAGTAGACGAATCAGGGGATACCTATACCAAGTAGGATACTTGGTTTGGACGGTTTCATTCGCTTTGGTACGTGTTTTTCAAATATACTATACAAGATGTTACAAAAAATTGAATCAACTTCGTTTACATTTTTTTTATCAGTTAGAATCTGTTGCCATTAAACTTTAGACAATTCACTATTTATTTCATCATAATTGGCCTTGAAAAAGTTGTGATCAGTCCGAGAAACTGGCACCAGAAAATCCTTGGATGGACGAAGACCGATTGTTATTAATAAGATTGGATGAAATGGATCAAGTTTTGATAAAAGATACAAGGGCTCCTCAACTGTTACAGTAGATAAGTTAGTCAAAATAAGATTCAGTATATTGTTATTAACATTATGTATATTATTAACTTGTTGTAAATTTTGGACAGATATGAAATCAACCAAACAAAATCCCAAGGTGTTGCCATAGTTAGACGGCTCCATGAAAATACCATTAACACAAGGGGTCCAAGAAATAGTACTTTCATTGAAATCACCCAGTATGATTACTTGTTCAATACAATTCATAACTCTATCAACATTTTCAATGCAATTACTCAGAACATCTATTTTTACTGGAGGAGGTATATAAACTGCAGATATAGCAATCTTTTTAATTGAATCGGTGGCTTGGATTTGAATTACAACCCAGATATCTTCACAATTACTTTCCCATATATAGAACCTAATTAACTGTTATATGGGAGTCCTTAAGAACACAGCAATTTTTATTTATAAGTATACCATCCCCGCCTGCGAATTCACTTATGAGCCGAGTCAACTTTTGGTCAATTTAAAATTCGGTCGTTAAAAAATTTTGGTCGTTAAAATAATTTATCTTATAAATATACCATGTCAAGAATTGTACGTAATTTAAGTTAATATTTTAAAAGTTAAGATGTACTTACCCATCTATTTATATTGTGGTAATGTGATTTTGGGTTACTAACTCAACCTTAACCTAATACTATAAAGTAAATAAATACTACATCCTAATAGGAACACGATATCGAAACCAAAAGTATGGATACCTTCTTGGTAGCGATATTAAAACCAAAGTATCTAATAAGTAAAAGTATCGAAACTAAAGTATGGATATGAGTAATACATCGGTTGATGTATTATAAAATCAAATGGATACATCAATAAGCTTTTATTTAAAAAAAATTATTACCAAATAAGGACCTATGGTTACACTTAAAAAGTCGACTTTTTATCAGTACTGTTGCTTTATTCGACGATAGAACAAATGAATAAATCACAGACGATACAGTAGTAGCGGGAGAATTAATAATAAAACACACAAATAGAGTATAGTCAATTGATTGAATCGATTCGATACTTGATTCAAAGTACTTAGTACTAAGTATCGAATAAAAGTATCAATATTTTGAATACTATGTGTGACGTGTCCCTACGTCCTAATACTATGAAGTTATCCAGTTGACATTATAAAATACTTACCTAATGGCTTTACGTTAAAATAACATACAGTCGACTCTCGTTAATTCGAAACCCGAGGGACTCTTAAAATATTACGAATTATCGAGTGTTTGAAATATCAAATGGTTCGAAATTTGTGAGAGAAAATAAATAAAACTTCAAATTATTAAGTGTTGATCAATTAGGTATTATTTATTAACTGTTATTCTATAACAATGTCAAGTTAAGAGGTACATTCGTGTACATACATGTATTCATAATATTAATTAATTAATCTTTCGAAAGAACTCTGTTATATTGGTTTGCTTCAAAGCACATTGCTGCTGCTCAGACTGCTCAATAACATTTTTTTAGAGAAAAAGTGCCTGAAAGGTTTTTTCATCAAAAACAAAGGCTCGTGTACGTTGATACAAGTTTGAACTTGTCGCAAAATGTACTTACAATCTTTCCGCCTCTTTCTCTCTGTAACTTTGAATTGTCGAGTGTTGGACGCCTATGAGTTCGAATTAACGCGTCGTTTTGTTATATAGCAATGATTTTTTCGTTCGAATTACCAAGTGCATAAAAATGTATTGATTTAGTTCGAAATATAAAGAGAGTCTGTAGGGAACTCGTGATAACTTTGAAATATAGAGAGGTTCGAATTATCGCAGGTTTGAATTAACGAGAGTCGACTGTATTATAATGATAAAAATGTGTTTTCAAAGCTATGAAAAGAAAACAAATATAGTAGTAAGTGAAAAATTATTTCCTTTGTAAAATGTTTGTAAAAGTAGATAATTATAAATGCAGAATAAAAACTATTTCGTATTATTACTACTCAAATACCTACCAATTTCTAAACGATAACCTTATGACGGCCGCCTCTGAGTATACCCAAACGCCACCTAGCAGACTCTTATAGAACTAATTCAAAAAAATCAGTTTGTATTTTGTGAATGTCAAACTTTCAACGGGTGAGTTTGTGTGTCGTACTTGTATATGGTTTCTTCTAGAGTTTCCAAAGAAAACGTGATAAAAAGCTTGAAAGTGTAAAAACTATGCCTGGTGTGTAATCCGTGTTTTTGTAATATATTAAGAAATTGTAATATTTGATAATGGATCCTTTCACTCAGGTAGGTTTGGCTTCACATTCTTTTAACGGTTTCGCAGTTCTAAAGGTCGGTAACTATATAAATTGTAAAATTATTTATAGCGTATGTTGGAACGCGCACGAGCGAGGCAAGAGAAAATTGACCAAAAATTGGCCAGTTCCGGCCAATCTGTACCCAAACGAAAACCTTTGTCAGAAAACATTGGGATAATAAAAAACGATGGTTTTGTAAAATCTCCAAGTAAAACTACAAAGAATTCAGTCTCATCACCAAGAAGATCCTCCACCAAACATGAAAGTCCAGTAAAATCAGTAAATCGGACGCCTTTGAAATCAGACAGCCCTGCTAAAACTGTGACACGAAGACCGAGCATACAGAAAGATCAATCTAATATAGCAACTCCTCAGAAAAGTCGTAATGATGTTGTAGTGACGAAAACCGAGTTTAAAAGTTCTAGGGGCAGTGGAAGTAGACGTAATTCTGATGTTTCCTTGGAAATCAACATTATGCACAGTAAGGATATACAAGTGGATGTCCAAATTGAAGAGAGTGATGCACCCATGAGTATCACTTATGACTCAAATAAAGTTGGGAGCAATGTAATCATTAAAGAAATCGAAGGTGAGTTTTGATTGAACTTACAATTTTCCTTCTGACAATCAATCGTGGCATTATTTTACAGAATAATTTTGATTTTATGCTCTATACTCATCTGACATACTAGTAGTTATAGAAGTTATTTTATTAAACTTCTCAACTAGACCCAGGGTTAGATGTTTATCATGTTTATGACAAATCTTTAATTGATTTTCAGTTCAATCCAAGTAGTGGTTCTGAATTTGAATCAATGTGTTCTCAAATAAACCTTTTTAATATAACTTTTAGCATTCAGTTTTAGTATTTAATTAGGAGTGTTTGTAAATCTATTTTTAGGCAAGTGTACTTTCCTGCACATCTTCTATTTCATTCGCTTTTTGTTTAGTCTTAGCTCATTTAGGTGAAATTAGAGAAAAGTAACTAGTATTGTTGTTGTATTATAAATAGTAGAGTAGTATTGATATAGGAAGTAATAAGCATGACAAATAATTTAATGTTAATAATGTACACAAACATTTTTGTATTTTTTTTACACATAACAAATATATTATTTTCTGTAGATAAAAATATTTAATCGCTTTTAATCTCTCCTTTCATACTTCTTGCCAAAAATTACAATTAAATGTAAAGGCCTCTAAAGGTCATTAACTTTTGTATATCCAATATTTTCCCTAAACTAACTTTAATTACTATTAACTTACTCATCCAAAGATGATAATATTTTCAAGGAAATAATTAGCAATTGGCTTCATCATAAATACAAAAATGACTTGTTTGTTTTGCCTCCATAATACTTATTTGTTCAAAGGTTAATCTGTGAGTAGGCTCATTAAGGTTATTACAAAATTGTTACTGAGATTGTAGTTCATTAGTTACTTGAAACTTACTCTTAATGTCCTATGTAATGCCCTATTAGTGAATAGTTCATAGTTACTTCTATACTTTGATTTTGTAAGTGTCTATTGTGCTGTATGGATTAAACTTTGCCATTTCCATATCTATAAAAACTTACTGCAGTTATTATAAGTTGTTAATTATACATTAATTTTATGTCAAATTGGTGCATAGGTAATTTATGATATTGTTCAACTATGAAAATATATTATTTGTGTTGAGAACTGTACAATATGAAATATTTCAGAATAATAGTTACAACTCTATTAGACTCTGAATTCTCTGTAAATATTAAAGAACACAGTACAATCAAAGTTATTATGAATTTGTCGTAAATGTTTCAGAGCCTGCACTTAAGATGACCCTAGATAATGGAACTGCAGATGTGAAGACCAAAAACGAAAGGTCTGGTCTCCGTACTAATGTCAAATCACGACTGGATCGACTAGGCAACTTATATTCAGGTAGGCGAGTACACTAACCATATTAAAAACCAAAATTATTGTATATATTAAGTGGTTTTATAGTGTTTTTAATAGTTATTCCAGATGTTTACAATATATGCGTAACCAAAACTTTGTTATTAAGTTCGATTGTTCTTTAAGTAGTACTATTGGCATGGAAATGCAGCAGTGTCATATAAGCTAAGAAAGAGTTGACTTGATAGTATAACATTAACTATCGTTATTCTTCTTAGAAGAAAGATTAAGATTTTATCTTCTCTTCCAGACAAGCCGACTCTCTCGTCACCTATACATCGCACAGAGCAGGAGTTCTCTGCTGCTACACCTCCCAAACAGGATGAGATCAGACAACATACCAAACAAACAAAGCCAGAAGGCAAGAAGAAGTTCGGTCGATTTGCAGCTCTTGCCGACCAAATCAACAACTGGGAGGACGACCTCACGCATCATAACTTTGTAAGTTAACAGTATAAGAACTCCTGAATTACAATGGGTATGTGTAAAAAGTGAGATTTTATCATTTTTAAAAAATCCATTTTACGCAGCTTATGTTCTGCGCTGATGCTAAGGGTCATTTTGATAAGATATAATGTATATAATGATGTTTTTTCTATTTTGGACAACTCGCGTCAATTATTTAGTCTCCATTACTGCAGAACTTGTACTCGCTTGGACTTGCATATCTGATATCACTGTTGTTATTGTGTTTAGACGCGTTATCTAAAACGCTGGGAAGAGTGTAGTTAGTCTATTTATATTAAAATCAATTACCGTGCGTTAGTCTCTCGAAAACTGAAAAAGTAATAGATGGATTGTGACAATATTAACTGGTTGCACAGTAAATGATTACTCAGAAAACCGGTGAGCCAGAAACAACCTTGCAAATCTCATCAACACAGCTCGCCATTAGCATTATAAATTATTAATAAATATTCTCTGTTCTTCCATAGCATCCTGAACCCACCAAAAAGTCTGCAAAACCTCTGTTGAAGCATGAGAAAATGGATTCATCCACTTTGGACGTCTCCATACATTCTATCAGCGACATCAACAAGGCCCTCCAAACAAATGTGAAGGCTTCACAGGTAAATTATCTTTTTATCTTTTATTACTGCCTCTGTGCCTTAGTGGTCCACCGGTTTTACGCTCACAGGTTTCGGTCTTAACATACATACTTAAGTATGGAGAAACTATAAATATGGAAGGAAGTCTTGGTCAGAAATAAAGACCTTTTGAGTGAATAGGTTGTAGCCTACATTGTATTATATCTAATACTAGCTTCTGCCCACGGTTTCACCCTGGAACACTGGAGTTAGCTATTTTACACTGTTACAGCCTTCACCATGTGGAGGTAAATTATGTGCAGTAGGGTGTAATATAAACCTTTGCTGACGACGATAATTTTTAATGACCTGCCTTATTGTATGAACAGTAGTACTATAGAGCGGTCAAGCATGGCTTAGATTTCAAGTTGGACCCAAGCTACTAAACTGTCAAAACCACATCAAAATCAGTTCAGCCGTTTTTGTGTGATGCTCGTACAGATAGACAGAGAAAAAAAAATTACCCACATTCCAGCATCCCAACAGTTTTTTTGGAATATCTTTAATGTACTGTATTAAAAATATTCACTGCTTCTTTACAGTTTTGTATAGCATAATAGATTCTTTACAGGTTCCAGTCCCGCTTGAGTGGATTTTTCTTCTTATTGATTATTTAATAACCCAGTAGTTAATTGCTAAGATGACAAAACAATTACATAATTACTTTGTTTCTTGTACACAGCCAAAACAACACAACGCACATATGTTTACGAAACCGAGTGTGAATGAGTGTCAGCGACTCCAAAAAGAAATTGTAGCCGAATTGGTAAGTACTTAGACTGTAGGCTCGTGTAATCTAAACCTAATCTTTAGTATGTTCCCATGTACATTTAAGCAATTATTAAATATGTGAAAGGAATTAAAATGTTAAAACAAAACTTAAAAAAATGTAAGGTAAGCAGACTTTTTTATTTTAATGTTTTATAATTTTTATATACTTATTAAATGCCTAACTTTTTTTGTCTGTTTCATAAGTTTTAAATATTGTATTACTCGTTTTCCTATGATTGGGACAAGGTGTTGGTGCTATTATTTTCTATATGCTTTTCTTATTAATTTTAAGCGAAGTTGCATCAGTAAACGAATAATAATTTGCGCGTAAACGGTTCGTTAAAAATCGGCAAATAATTAAAATATAAAGAAGTATGATCATATTTACGGACAACTTATACGGAAGGATTTAGTGACTAATTACAGTTACTTATATTTACTATTAATACTGATTTCATAGAGAGAGAAAGAGGATTTCGTAAGTTTATTTATCTGTATATGGGGTGTTATTGGAATTTCTAAATCTACAAGAAAAATCTTTAGCATTATTCCAGAGAAACACAATATATTTCATTTGGATGAGAATGGGGAGGGAAAGTATAATATCTGTTATACTTTAAGTCAACATATCAAAATATGTTAAATTCCATTATATATATTCCACCTAAAATTCGACTATTTAGTTTAATATCAATTGTGACAATGTATTTATTATTTAATTTCTGAAACTGCAACTGCCTGAATTTAATCGTTAAAACTTAATATTTTTGTCAAGGCTCAATGGAATATAATTTGTCTCAAACTCTTTCAATATTTAATATACTGTATTAGTTTTATAATTAAAGCATGTTAGCGTGTCTAATAGCAAAACTGGTTCTCCTTGTTTTGGTAGAATATTAATATAAATATATCTGACCTAGCCTGCAATGTACATCAATAAGTCTTTTCTAAATATGTCACGTAAGTTTTCTAGCTTCTGCCAGATACAGAAAACGAGCAAAAATCGACTGAATCATGTATTCATGCGGATGTTACGAACGGTGGTTTTGCTGTCAAAAAGTTGCAAGGCGTTTGGCGTTTACGCTACGTACTCCAATAAAAAACATTTTTAGACAAAGATGTCTACAAGTATACAGTTCATATTTTGGAACGATTGCTTTAACAATTATACCATGTATGTTTCAAGACAAAAACTTTACCTATGGTTAAGGGAACGGCGCCATCTATTGAGCAACAATAGATGGCGCCGATTTGTGTACCAATTCCAATTTTACTACTAAAAAGTTGTTTTCGTGCACCATTTTGTTTAATTTCTTAAAAATTACCTTTGCAAGAATAGTAAATCTATATCTACAATTTTTCTTTTCTTTTCAAAATGGCGACTCTTTGATGGGACACATACATATAAACAGACATAATTCAAGTATATATTCACTAAGTACTCCAATGTTTCTTAAAGTTTTAGACCACCTCAATCTTGAGAAGGCAGTCAGATTTCTGCGATGTACTATGAAATAATATTAGTAATACCTTCCTTTAAAGTTATCACTACGATTTTAATTAACACTCGTTTAATAATTCAGCATACTACTGTTTAAAAAGGCCGAAGTCCTCAATTACGCTACTGAGGCAAAATGGACGCGCTATTTTCAATTTACTTACAATGTCTAGAAAAGTGAGTTGGTCGGAGATTCGGATCGATGCTAAATATTGTTAAAAATGCTAGTGGAAAATTTCCGCGCTACAGTACTTAATTTTTTTTTAATTAAGATGCAGAAGTACCGCGCTTCTTACTACATTGTCCTGTTTTACTCTCGCAACACTGTTATCATGCTTTTGTTATTATATTTTTATATTGAAATACGCATAATATCACTTAAATTGACTACTTTAAATCTAAACGTAATTAGAACTTTCTATTAGTGCCGCTATATGATGGCTAGTGCCGGAATTGAAATACTTCTAAGAAATATTAAATGTAACAAAGAAGGATACACGTAAGATGATTAATGTGCCATTCTAATTGATAACCATGACTTTAATTTTTTTTTAATTCTACAAAACTAGTAGATTTCACCTGAAAACGACAATTATTTATTTAATCAGTACTGCCACATCGTAGGTACATATTAATTCATTGTCAATTAAATATACATTCTGTTTTCTGTTCTGATATGCACCACAGTCAAGGCGTACATAAAAATATTATTGTATATTACACAATTACCATCAGAAATATAAATAAAAATATTAAAAAAATAATTTAAAAAAATATAATTAAAAATTCATTAGACATAATTGGAAACATTTGCAAACAATTACATACATTATAAAAACAACACCTATCTACATCTGTTAATTAGCTATATAATTATGTTATATATAATAGAATCCTACAAATTATCATAGCTTTTAAGTCACAATACTTATAATTACTACTTCCACTTTTCGTTTGTAATGTTAATTAATTTATAATTGCAATTTTTGTCTATTTTGAATGGGATCGCCAATCAAACCCGGGGGCCAATACAGAATCTACGATAAAGCGAGTAAACTAAGAACGTGCTTATTTACTCTTGTCTTTAAGGTTATAAGTACTCAGAAATATACACGCAATGACTTTATTTTGTGATAAAAAATCATGACAATGATTGTTTACCATTTTTGGCGCTGGACATTATAAAAAAGTTATCATCGTGTTAAGCGAGAACTTGATACTCAACTCCATACACCCAAAAAATTTCATACAATATTAATTTGTATGTATGTAGGATGGGACGGCGCTTGATTTAAATTCAACTTCGTGCTACATGTACTGATAGAAAAATGGCGGTGCCGCGAGATTAGTAGCGAGATAAGTCTCATTAGATTGCCTTCGCCCGATTTTCACTCTTTCACATTACACATTATCAGAAATCAGTTTTTTAGACATCGGGACGATTTAGTGGATCTAATACATTTATCTTTTTAAAAAGTAACATTCAATAAACTAACATTCTACATATTACAAACGACCCCTTTTAAAGTAATAATTATTTATTAATATACAATACGTAGGTAGTTTAATTTATAAAATAATATTAATATCTGCTGCACGAGTAAGGCTTCCCTTGGGTATCAATACTTTTTTTTTAACTCGGTTTTATTTTCATTGTTGTTCTTGTGACTTGGAATGTTATCTATACTAAAATTTTTATTTTGTTATGGTAATAATATCTTCAATATTTCGAGTCCGAATATGTAAATCGTTGGATAGTCGTAATGGGTCTAAAAATTAAATGTAAAAATTGTTTTAAGGAATGTTATTTGTGCTGTGTAGGTACTATCCCTATTATAAATAAACTAGGTCTGCAATACACGCTGCTCTTTGCAAATACTGAGCGAAGCAATTAGATTTTTGAAGTGTGATTATTCCTCGATGATATTTCCGATTTCAAAACTTTTTTTTGTCACGACCTCGATGTGAGTTTTGGCGCCAAATTTCATCAATGTAGTCACAGCGGTTTGGCTGTGATCACCTTTTGAATTTTTCTTTCGGTGATTATTCCTCCATGGTAGTCTATATTTTTTTTACATAGCCTATGTCCGTCAGGTTATAATCATGTTTGTTCATGCCAAATTTCGTTCGAATCGGTTGAACCGTTAAGTAGCAGGAGGGAGACAAGCGAAATTTGTGAGTTGCCTAAAAGAGAGCTTCGCTCAATAAATTTTATAATAATCAATATCTTATTAATTTTTATTAATGCGTATTTAAATACCTAGGTCAAGATGTCCTAATAATTACATCACTTAAACTTAACCATCAATTTAGGTCGTAATAATAACCCTGAAGTGTCGAATTTGCGTACGCATGTCAAATAGTACTCACGTGTCCTTTTGTCATCGTGTACTTAGTTTGATATTCTATTAGTGGCATGGAGCTGCATTGACTGACAATGTCTTGACTTACATTCTCAAAGCACATCTGAGAATATTTTAACAAAATAAATTTGGGTTTTTAGTTTTATTGGTTTAAAACATCCTTTTAGGTAGGGTACAACGATTACTGCTCGAATAAATATATTTTTTTCTACAAAAAATGTATTTCTAATATTAAACAATTATGTGCCATGAGTATTTGTTTTAAACTACGAAAAAAATACTTTCTGGGTATGGTAACTTTCAAAATATACACAACCAATGAACGCCAGTTGTTCGCATAAATATTTATTTTAAACTCCGAAAAATTTGACTTGCTTGCTATGGTAACTTTCAAAATATACACAACTAATGAACGCCAGTTGTTCGCCAGAATGATCATTATACTATAATTGGTGGAAAAAAATTGACGACTCCTTACCTTCTCTCTGTTCCTAATCATGGATTATCCGCACGATACCAACGACAATTTGTGTGCGCGTGCCAACGTTGTCTATGACGATTTGCATAAGATATGTTCACGAACATCCTTGGGTGGTTCCCAAATGATTGGCCGATCCGCTTCCGTTCTCATGGAAACATTATGGTAGAAAAAGTTGTATAAGCATACATTCGTAAGGTAAACAATAGCAGTTTGTTAAGATTTATCTATAGAAAATGTGTACAAAAATGCACTTAAGGCGAGACTTTTTGTTAAACCTGAGCAACATTTTAAATTACTAGACTTATGAAGATCTTATCGGACATTGTGATCTAAATTAATTAGCTACCTATATAATTCTCATGAGCAACGTTATAAGTCACTTCCTTTAACTTATAGTACTCGCAAACAATAAAAATAGACAAAATGCTTATAATCTATAATCAAAGAACACAAATTTGTTGTTTGTCTGTCCGCTCTTTTTCCATTGTATACGCGTTACCATAGCAACGCGTTACCGGGTCAGCTAGTAATAAATAATAATGATATTTCTTAGATTCCCACACCAATAAGCAAAGCACAAAGTAAGCACTGTAAGGTTTGTGTTATGGACACTAGGGTAATGGATAGACATACATATATGATAGGTACATAAATATGTAATATTCATAGAGTTATATTCGTATAAATACCCATAAATCAGGTACAAATGCTCGTATTCAACACACAGACATCTGCCACTTCCGGGGCTCGAACCCAAAAACGTCGGTGCGATAGGTAAATAGCGTAGCACCAAACGGTCATTAACGGTCAGCTGATAATATCTTCAGTAATTCTCTAAGAAAGTCGTTCCGAATCGTAATCGTGAGGCGTTTGCTACTGGTACGAAATAAGAGTTTTTGATCACATAAAATCTACACTACCTAATATTATAAAGAGTAAAGATATGTATTTTTGTATGTTTGCAATGAATAAACTCAAAAATTACTAAGCCGATTCTAAAAATTATTTCACCATTGGAAAGCTACATTCACGCTTAGTAACAAAGGCTATATTTAAAGCTAGAAAAAATTAAAAATAATTTTATCCACCCGTGCGAAGCCGGGACGGGCCGCTAGTGCAAAATAAAAACAAATAAAAATTGAGTAGTTAGTATCGAAATCGAAAAGTAGCACACGTGTGGCGACCATGTGAAAACGCTTTCTGTAATGGAGTCGAAATGTCAGGATTAAATATTAAAAAAAAAGAGTAAACGTTTCATAAATCCGGTTAAAGTAGTTTTATTATACGAATCAATATGAGCTAGTGATTGCATTAGCCTTCGATTTTATTTTATTATAAAGCTAATAGGACTAGGTCATATAGATGTTGAAAAGCCGGTTTACCACAGCAAATTATTACTCAAAAGTGAGTCAAAGACGAAATGTCAAATCATTTATTGCAATGTCAACTACACAAGAAAGAGTTTTATCATATCAGTTTATATATGTACAGCACAGATGCATAGACAATAGCACGCCAATTTACCCAAAACCACAGACAATATAGCCCGAAAAACTAACTAAAACTGACATATAAAATTCAATATTTATTGACAAAATTTGATTTGTAGTAGCCATAGGTGTCCTCGCATTTAAACTCGCCTGTTTTTATTTCCCGGTCGTTCCATCCCATTCTGTTATACAAAATCCCAATCTACTCGAGCGAGAAAGAGCAAAAAAACCGCACGATGCCGTACTGCAGCAGCTGTGAGTCGTACGATCGTTGCACCCCACTCGCTCTAAATTATGACGCTTCCGTGCAACAGAAAGGGAAGAAGCTATGGAAAAATTTGCTACTGCCACTTTTTGAATAAAATGTTTTGAACATGAGTACGGTGAAATTACTACGCCCCGTCGTAGTGTAGCGATGAATTATATATTTTTTCTTATAACACTTATAAAAAATCAGATGTCTGTTATTTCAAAAGTGCAGTAGTAAAGTTTTTGTTATCTTTCACTTTTTTATAACGTTTATTTTCGAATTGCATAAGAGCTCACGTTGCTATTGTTTTCTTGGACATAAACCTCCCTTTACGAGTGGTATAAAGTTTAACGGGTGTATTTAGGGTCGTTTGTGCCGTGTGTGGTCGGTAAGCGTACCGAGTGCCCGCCCCAAATCAAAGCCCAAGGTCACGGTTTAATCGGCGCTGGCGCATTCTCCCACAGGCTGACGCGGTAGGGTTGCATACTGTTACACTTAAAGCATTCTATGATACGTTTTCATTACTTTTGACATAAAAAACTACCTTACTAATAGTAATAGAATAAAGAATACATGAAATTTATAATTGATATTATAGATTAGATTTAATATTTTAGGTTATAACTTAGAAAATTAATTAAGATTTATACAATAGCTGTACTGTTACTTAAAATAGCGAAAAAAAAAACTTGTGAAAGCAGTCGGTAAAAAGGGAGACCTTTGGTTAACTTTTATTAAGAATATTGGCAAAACCAAAGTTTCTCTTTCATTATGTCAATTCATGATGTGCACTTCCTTTGAGAGCTACCGAATAAGATACGGTCTTTAACTTTGTGACGTCTACACAATTGGTGATAAAGCTTTAATAAACTAGGTCCGATTTATTGGTCGTGTGCGGGAACGCTAAAATGGCGTCTGTGCTTCATCGACATGGTAACTAGGTCCACAATCAAAGCTGACATCAGCCGATCTGCCGTCCGATAGCTATTAGGTCGCTAAGCCTCTGTGGGTCAATTTATACTTTGTCCAATGTAGGATGATACTTTTGACAGGTGTCACTTCCTTATACGTACGCAACTTATCTCCACTTGACTTTTTTAAAACGAAATATTGCTATGTCAGCCTTTCGACCTTTGCGTGACTTCCGGTGCCAACATTTACGTGTACACTTGTTATAATAATTAGGTGCACTTTTTTAACATATCTTTATATTCAAATGTGAATATTTAAATTAAATTGCACTGCAGTATTTGTTACATGGAATAGTAGTTAGTTTAATTTAACAAAACTGAATACTGTGCACATATTTTTTGGCAATTTGGTATTTTAAGAAATTTATATCAATTTCTGAACGGATTAGTAAAATTTATTGATTGAATATGCTGTTAGACTAATGATAAAAAAAGACTCCATGATTTACTGCATACGGCTGATATTTGAGTCGTCAGTAATTGAAATAAATCACTACAGTCTATTTCTAAAAAAATGTATCATTATGACATTATTATAGTGCCGCTAATAATTGAAATACAAATAAAATAGAAAAGCATGTTTCCAATGTCTATATCAGTAGCAAGTTCCATATCCATTAACTATAATAATAATAATAATTCTTACATTCAAACTTATGAGCCTAGCCCAAAGTAAGCACTATAGGCTTGTGTTATGGATACTATACTTTGTCCAATGTAGGATGATACTTTTGACAGGTGTCATTTCCTTATTGCTACGTACTAAGGTTGCGTTTGTTTCCTTATGTTTGGCTTGACATTGCAATAGCAACTTTATACCCTCTATATAGGTGTCAACTGTCAAAAGTATCATCCTACATTGGACAAAGTATAGTGTTCTCTTTAGATCTGTTTAAGAGTCATATTTCTATTACTTGTAGTTTTTAAAATAGTTCTAGCAAAAGATCAATTTAAGTATTTTCCACGTTTTTTACTCATACCTCAGAAATGATTATGTGGCTTAGCCACTTTTTAGCTACCGGACAGCAGCATTGGGCTACTTACTGCCGCCTTCAATTGAGGTTATTTTATATTTTGTGTCAATTTGACATAAATTATTTTAATAGAAAAATAATAGAAAAAATCGTCTCGGGTCACAAGTGAATTCTCCCGAGACCCGAGTTGATTTTTTGTAGTATTTTTCTATTAAATCAATTTATAAGATAGCATTGAAAAATGTATAAAATATATAAAAAATATAAAACTGAATGGCTGTTTCATCTTAATCGATTGCCCAAACATTTGTCAAAATGTTTCTATCGAATGCGAGAGGATGTTCCTCTCATTGATGAAACAACGCTGGCCTACAGCGTAAAAATCAGACAGGTACTAGAAAATTTCGACAAGTGTTCACAAGGCTCGGTAGCTCAATTGGGAGAGCATTGGACCGGATTTCCAACATTTGGAAACCGGCGGGTTCAATTTCCGTCTGAGAATTCACTAGTGACCCGAGTCGATTTTTTCTAGTATTTTTCTATTAAAATAATTTATCTTATAAGATAGCATTGAAAAATGCATAAAATATATAGAAATTATAAAAACTAATTTGACATGTTAAAATAGTTTAATAACATCTCACCTTTTGGTAACCCTATCGGTTTAATGACAGAGTTTTATGCGTTCAAGAGCGTGCCTTTGTTTCTGTTTGCCGAAAAAGATCTTTTGTCCAACTTTATATTTCGGGGAGCTGCATTGTTAAGGTTCGTAACCATGGTGTTTTATGTCCGTAAAAA
Source organism: Calamotropha paludella (assembly GCA_927399485.1). Lineage (NCBI taxonomy): Eukaryota > Metazoa > Arthropoda > Insecta > Lepidoptera > Crambidae > Calamotropha > Calamotropha paludella. Next base: position 7,142,178 of record OV656822.1, read on the forward strand.
ACGTAAGCGCTTTGCGACCTCACGAAGTATGCAAAGTTTGAAAAAAAATAATAATTAGTAATGGTATTTTTCAGTAATTAAAAGTTGTACACGTCTGTGTTATTTGGCGAAATCTTTGAGGAAAACATAAACCATTTTTTTTAATTCTAATCTACACCAATATTATAAACAGGAAAGATTTGTATTTTTGTATGTTTGCAATGAATAAACTCAAAAACTACTAAGCCGATTTCAAAATTTTTTTCACCATTGGAAAGTTACATTCAACATGAGTAACAAAGGCTATATTTAATGCTAGAAAAATTTAAAGAATTTTGCCCACCCGTGCGAAGCCGGGACGGGCCGCTAGTTAATAATATATCGCGTCATCTCGGTGATATATATATTTTTTTTATTAAAGCTGGAAATTTCAACTGTTTTTCAGGAGCCGCGTTCTATAAGGCAATTATTCTTAGAAATGTGCCGTACATAACGAAACGTCAAAATTAAAAAAAATATGAAAATAGTTTTCAAAAATAAATTCTGAGAATTTTGCTCTTGAAACTATTCTATAGGTACTTACATTGTATGCATCGGAATATCAGATAAACAATATTTGATAGAATAAATTTATCTTTCGTCATAGTACCTACATTCTTTTTTTTCCAGTCATAGGTGTTATTGCCATCATTGTATGAAGATTTTATTGTAGATGCATTTTGTGTGTTGTTGGACTGTTGACTTTGGTAACTTATGTTTGAATAGGCCATTTGTGAACAATTTCATTGTTGGAGTACGAATGGACATCCGTTGATCGTTTTTTTTAGACAAAAATTGTTGTACATATTGTCTGTTGATGTATAATTTGTTCTTACCTTTTAGTTTTTTTACCAAAGTAAAAGGATACATTGGTATATTGGAAAAAGTGTTGAAGAATTCCACTTTAGGCGGGTATCTTCGACACCTCTACTTTATTCAAATAAATTTACAATCGCCAGTATGTCTAGCTATACACGTTTTGACCTATCATATGTCAATATTATATATCTTAGCTACGTGGTGGACGGCAGAGTACCAATCCATCACACTTAAGGGTGTCATAAAAAGACACTATACGCACTCACCGTTACGCTTCTTGTAGACCATAAAATCGGCAGCAGCGCTTTACGAATTATGGTCCCTTACTGTGATCTTTGCCCACCTGTCAATAGTAGAGACTGAGCTTCGGAAGAAGCCACATTTCTATTACTTCCTCCTTCTAACTCTTTCTTTCTTATGTTTGCTGTTACTCTTTCTATTTCTCTTTTCCTTTGTATGTTATTGCTCTAGGGCGAGGAGTATTCCTGGCTCCGACCTCCAATGTAATAACATCACAACAACGAACCTCCGGAATTTAAAAACATATTTACTGAATCAATTGCCCACAAATTTAACAAAGAAGAAGTAAAAAAAATAATAGTAGAGACTGTGGCAAAAACCCCCATTTTTTTTGTAAAGAGGCGTCCATTAACATATTTAGGTCTTTTGGATGAGATGATGAAAATATCATTTCTCATCTTCTTCTAAGTTTCTTTTAAATGTATCTTTATTGATTTTTTTATATTATGTACCAAGAACATTATTAACAATTGATTTTAACATATTCAAATGCGTTGAATGTCATATAAAGAGAATTTGCAATAGGTATAGAGTATTTGTGGAAACGATAATACATATGTTTATTTGCTTTAAAGATAGATTTTACTACTTTTCCTATGTAAACAAAACTTTTCTAATCAATTACCGAGCATATCTCCAGTCAACGCCAAGAGTTTAGCAATGCATTTCTATTTGCGGAGTGTGTCAGGTACCTTCCGGGTACGGTCGCTATTTCTACATATGTTAGTCCTGACAAAATTAGGATATACAGAAGAACACCGATTATCCGATTTAATCGGGACCGAGGTCGATTCGGATAATCGGACATAAGACGAAATGTCACACATAAAATAAACTTTATTAAGTTTAACAAATTCAGTTCTACAATAACGCTCATTTGAACATCTCGATCAAAGTAAGTTGCAACCCATGCAAAACATGTAGTGTCTTGCCTCTAGCTTTCAACCATTTGAAATATATCTGGACTCCAGCGAGTTCCAACTTGTTACAACAAAACAAAAATTACTTGGTTTTATCTTTTTATATTACGCTTAGGACCGATTCGGTTAATCGGCGTTCTACTGTATTTGTTAATTATTCATTAGAAAGAAACCATTTTTCTAGTGTCAGAAGAAACTTCAACCCATAACCATTTACTTTCCGGGCGATTGCTCCTCCAATTCAGCTGCGAGACCTTAATAAGTTACTTATGCTTAACATCAGTAGCATTTCTTTTACTCGAAACATCAAATATATGACTGATAAAATATATATAAGTTTTTTCTCTAACAAAGAATTGCTTAAGGCTTAGCAATGCATTAAAAAATATAATTAAGGATAAATCGGTCAATTTTAGTGACAATTTAATAAAAATATATACTGGTTTTGAACTATAATCACGTAGAATAAAATACTAAATCAATTTTAATAACTATGTGTGTATCAACTTTTTGCATCATCAAAGCCAAACGAAAGTAAACTCGAAAAACTGAATACAAAATTCCAGAATATTTCCGAAAAACAAGGATGAATGTTAACCCCACTTCCTGGTGTCGTTCAGAACTATTCCACGTATTAATGTCATCATAAGATGACGCTGTTATGTTTAAAATGTCATCATCTAGTCTAAAGTGAGGTGCTATAACGGAAGAAGTGTCATGCGAACTAAAATAACAACTGGAAGTTCAGTATAATGAGAATTCTATTTTTACCTAAAGACATTATTACAAGAAACATTTCAACTTGTATTAGGTGTCAGGACTGGATACCACATCCTCGTTATTCGAACCTGGATACCTCGTTATTCGAACGAGTACTGTTCCGCTTAAGCTACCGAGATCTTTGGAAGTAAAGCTACTATTTAGTGTCAAATAATTCATTGTCTAAATAAATAAAACGGCTTTACAATTAAAATTAAATTAAAGATTTAACCTCCTAAGACCCAGACTTAAAATAAAAAGATAGTAGGAAAAACCCACCGTACAATAATATCTAGAGAATTAAAACTGGAAAAGCTTATAGAATTTGTACAAAAAATTGTACAGGGGGCGTTCAGTATTACAAAGCTGGGTGTGATAAAGGTATTTTATTTTGTCATTTATTTTGTATGCGGGGTCTTAGGACGTTAAAGACCCCTACAGTAAAAAATTAAATCCCACATTTTAAAGTCAAAAATAGTAAATTTCTGTGAGTAGTCGTTTATTTTTATTGTTCCTCTATGATAGCGTGTTTATAGCGTTCGTTATTGTACATCAAAACCATACATAGTTTGTTGTCGCGCATAAGTGAGAAAGATCAGTTATTTATACCCATTATATCCCTTCCCCGGCTAACAAAAGAACTGTTGACTTTGTAACGGCTAAACCGATTCTCATAAAACACCGCCAAAAAACTTGCATGCCAACGAGTCCACCCATTTAAGAGCTACCATGCCACAGACAGATACAAAGATTCTTTATGCGTCGGGGGTTAAAAAATGGGTGGTATACCACAAAGTCGCCTGTCGGTCTTTTATAGACAACTAGCTTTCCGCCCGCGGCTTCGCGCGCGTGGAATTCGGTTATATTGCCGTATAAAGCACAACTATAAGAAAACTTCTCATTCCCACGGAAAAATCTAAGAAGCGCGATGTAACGCTGGATACAAAATTCATATAATTCATTCCACTTCTTACGTATCTTAAAAAAACACTTCATTACCACGTTTTAAAAAACACCCAGCGCCATCTTTCGCATATCTCTAGAACTAAATAGCGTAAGCTATCATTTCACTTCTTACGTATTTTAAAAAACACATCGTTACCATGTTTTAAAAAACACCCAGCGCCATCTATCGCATACCTCAAGAACTAAATAGCGTAAGCTATCATTACACTTTTTATGTATTTTAAAAAACACATCGTTACCATGTTTTAAAAAAACACCCAGCGCCATCTGTCGCATACCTCAAGAACTAAATAACGTAACTAATACTTATACCAATTAGTAATTCGTTGACTTTAGTGATTTCAGGATAAGGAGATGTAAAAAAATTTTTTTTTTTTTTTTTTTTTTTTTTTTTTTTGCCTGTAAAGTCGGTTTTACGGGCGAAGATTTTACGTGACAACGTCTTTTTCTCGGTAGAATATTTATTGATATGAATATAATTAAATTGCACAATGCGCGCGGCAGACCGATCATAGTTGAGTGGGAGAGAGACGCAAGGCATTCGGCGGGCCTCTCTCTCGTTCGGTGACTCATCGTAACGTTACCGAGCGTTACACTTTTTCATAAGTGACTCCCAGCCGCAACCTAATTTAAGACGTTGTCACGTCAAAACAAATTGTACGTCATCCCTCGAGAATTCCTCATTTTCGAGGATTCATTTTCGTATCATTTAGCTTCAAAATTTACATGTTCATATTCGTTTGCAACATATAAGTAGATGTAAAAAAAACAGTTTAGACGATAGAACAAATTGTACGTCATCCCTTGGGAATTCTTCATTTTCGGGGATTCATTATCGTATCATTTAGCTTCTAATTTTACATGTTTATATTCGTTTGCAATATTTTACGTTGTTTTAAACGACACACAGCGCCATCTACAATCCATTCATCAAGCAAACTATATTTTTGTTTTTCCTCGGGAATATCAATTTTTTTCCAGGATAAAAAGTACCCTATTATTTAATCCGGACTTTTATCTTTACGTCTGCAAAATTTCAAAGCAATCGGTTCAGTAGTTACGGCGTGAAAGCGGAACAAACAAACAAACAAACAAACTCACTTTCTGATTTATAATATTAGTAAGGATAGCTGCATATGATCATACCGTCATACTCCTTCATCCATCTTTTTTAATGCGCACAGTATAAGAGTGGAATTCTCTTTAGGTTTTCAAAGCCAGGGTGAATAGGCAGGAACCTTCTCTAGCTAGCTCAAACTTTAATACTGTCTTGATCCTCGGGCTTGATTGGGATCAAGAGTGAACCCATTTAAAACAATATATGCATGAGAGTAGATGAGCATCAGTATCAATCGTTTACTTAATAGTGACTCAGTCACGTACTTTGATCCCTTCACCATCAATCGACGTTTTTTACGGTTGTCACGGTACCTGCCTTTTCTTTGTCATTGTTCTATTATGAGGTGTTAACAAATCTGACGAAAGTCTTTTGTACAGGTTCTGTAATGTAACGGGATTTTATATAATATTGAGAAGAACTTTTTATGAATCATTGCTGTGATAATTGAATGTCATCCGAGTTCGATTGTCTTTGTTGCGTACATAGGTTAATCATATTAACCGATTCGTTGCTACATACAATTACCGAAACGAAAGCTACGAGCTTGATTTACGTGAAAAATGAAGAATGTTTTTATTCTGGTTTGATTTCCCTAAAACTTGATTTCAAGGAGTTATCATCGATTTAAAAATGACACTGTTTCAGTGGCTAACGCCACACGCAAAAAAAAAGTGATGACACGACAGGCGTGCCATCAGTAACGAATCGGTTAACATGTCTTCCGTTGCACATGGCACTTTTACTAAAATAATATGTTTTAACATTTAAGTATGTATGTTAATGATTTACTAGTATGTTTGAGTCTTATACTAAACTAATAATACAGTTTATCCCTTGAATAGATTAAAATTGCCGTTTAGTAACGTTGAGAAACAAGAGATAATGGATATTAAATAAAAGTAAAAAAAAAACACTTTGACAAAACTTGCAATAAAAAACATCGAGATACTTTTCTAGTAAATCGAGCTATTTAAACGTTCTACAAATCTACTGGCAAATAGGTAATGGGTAGCTTTATAAATGAATTTATGAAAATTCTTTGTTCTTACACAAAGTATAAGCTTTGATGCATGGTAAAACATGGTCAGGTGCTACAAGGCTGTCTTATTGCTTAGAGCGATCTCTACCAGACAACCTTCAGATGGAGATAGCGTTATTAAAGACGGGTGTGTGTTGTAACAAAAAGGAATAATATTTATACAGATTTAATCAAACATAATCGTAAAATTACTGAACAAATATAGGCGATGATATTACGAACACTGATCCTTTTACAGTCAGTATTTAATTACTGATCTAGACACATACTTAAAGAAATTTTACCAGAAACAATTTGTCATATTACTCATGCGGGACTCAAACCCACATCCGACTCCTTATCCGGGCGAGTACTGTACCAAATAAGCCAACGAGACTTAGAGTACTCGCTCGGATAACAAAAGGGTTTCTATGTAGTTCCACATTATTCCTGAGACGAGTTGATTTTTTCTAGTAAAATTTGCTTAATATATAAAAATCTCAAAGAATCTCTCTCTCTCTAAATAACAAAGAATATATCGTCGTATTAGTGATGAAAAGACTTAAGCCACACTTTTATGCAAAGTGAACTGTTAATACATTTTAGTTTAAAAAGGACCAAAATACAAAATAAAAGATTTAAGTGATATTCCATCTCACACTATTTTTTTCACATAACTGTGAAGGAAAGCTATCGGATTCTACATAATACTTTTTACGAAGGAGTAAACACCCAATCTGCTTAGATTTCATATTAATGATTATGAGGGTTAGATCAGTTCACCTGTGATACGACGATATAGTCTCATACCTATTCGTTATCATCATTATTGACTCCTTACAACTTATTTAAGAATTGGAGAGTGAGATTTTTACCTGTAATATATGGCTTGGCATACCTAGTGATTATCTTTCTACGTGTCTCTATCGTTATACGCCTCGTTCTCCTTTGACAAGAGAAAAAGTAGATTACCTAATAAAGCTTCTATGCATCAAATACCTCGACCCAAAGAATTCCAGCTTCCATCAGTTAAGCGTGGTATACAATATACGCATTGAACTCTCAACAGAGTTTCTACGACCCGAGATGTAACGACATGATCTTAGGCGTTAAATATACAGAAGAACTATTGCGTTTGAGATAAGATGTTGAATTGAGACCTTATTTTCGTAGTTTTAAAGTCTATCATATTAATAAATACTTGCGGCCCGTCCCGGCTTCGCATGGGTGGACAAATTCTTTAAATTTCTTCTATTATTATATATTTTCCTTTAGCGCCATCTAGCGTTTGGTAGACGAATTATTTTCGATTAACGCGTTGCTGTGGTAACGCATATACAATGGAAAAGAGCGGGAAAAAAGCGGACAGACAAACACACAACCCACTGTGATCTTAGATTATAGATTAACTCAAACCCGATAGGAACGTTTGAACATTACAATACTTGAACTTGGCTCACTGACTATTTAAAAATTTTAAGAAATGCAAAATAAATATTTGTTAAGACATAGTAACGCAAATAATGCTACTGTTACCATTGTTGATAAAATATAGAAATGTAATTCTTTTTCTAAATATTAAAATACATTTTACAAGACAAGATAGTTTTTCTTAAACCCCTTTAAAACTTATTGGTGTGAGAATCGAATATCGCTGGCAGATTTCACATGCAGCAATTTTTAAAATATTTAAACTCATAGTAATCGAGGCCCTTTCTACAGAATATAAAATCAGAACGCATTATATAATCTAAGATCCCAAATTTGTTGTTTGTCTGTCCGCTCTTTTTCCATTGTATCAATAACGCTACCATAGCAACGCGTTAACCACAAGTAGTTCGTCTACCGGACGCTAGATGACGCTACAGGAAAAATATTTAATAATAGAAAAAATTTAAAGAATTTTGTCCTCCCTTGCGAAGCCGGAACGGGCTGCTAGTCTTTATGTAATTTCATATTAAACCTTAGTTCGTTTAGTCGGTTCGCACGTGTGTATTAGGCTTTATAGTTTATTGAACTGAGTTTTTTTTGCATCGGCCGGTGCTGTCTAACCGCAGTTTTTATCCGTTTCAATGGTATGAGATGGATAGCAGTGATTGCGGGTGCATTGACTTGAATAAACCATTTAGGAGAAGGTGTCACGTGTACTATATTAAATTAACATAGGTTTTTGTGCGGCTATCGCGACGTAAATAAACTACTTTATTTGAACCAAAAAGATATTCACTAGAGACTGAAGTCGAAAGGAAAAGTATGGTAGTGGCGCATCAAATAAAATAAATAAATAAATATTTCTTACATTCACACCAATTAGCCTAGCCCAAAGTAAGCACTGTTAGGCTTGTAATGGATACTAGGATAACAGATAGACATACATATATTAGACATAAATATTTAATATTCATAGAAATATATAAAAACACCCATGACTTAGGAACAAATGCTCGTATTCATCATACAAACATTTTCCCCTTTTGGGATTTGAACCCGGGACCGTCGGTGCGAAAGGCAGGATCACTACCGTTGCACCAAACGGTCGTCAAATATAAGCATTATGTTAATAAATTTGTGTATTCATTGTAAAACTGTTACTGTAAAAGATTTTTTAGTATATTTATTATTTAATTTTTGGTATTTCCTTTTTAGTATGGAAAAAGTAGCATTTTGTCGATCAACGTTAACAATTTTTCCTATTTGAGATGAGACTATAGAGTCTAATTCTAAATAACCAACCTATAGAGATTGGTTATTTAGGATTGCAAATCGATTAAGGAAAATTCTCACTGGAGGGAGACTCTGTACCAGGGTCGTCTGCTTAGGTACCTCCGTCTTACCTATTTCTGCCGCAAAGCAGCAGTGCTTGCATTGCTGTGTTCCGGTTTGAAGGGTAAGATATGGCAGTGAAATTACTGGGTACAGTGACTTTACATCTTGTGTCACAAGTTGGCAACGTACACTGTGGTTCTTGTGGGGGTTGCAGTTTTGCTGCGAATCTCACAAGAACCACATGTATTATAGGTGACTGTTACCACTTACCATCAGGTGGGCAGTTTGCTTGTTTGCCAACTTTTGCAATAAAAAAAAAGAAAAAAAAAACATTTTTAGGATGGTTGATGAGCTATTGACGGCACGGTGATAAAGAATATCACTGTTTATAATGTCTTAAGTAATATTGCATATTTTAAATCTACGAATTATTACAATACTGACATCAAAACTAGTGTTTTAAACACAGAGCTACATTGGTGTTTGTGCCGTACAACTGCCTAAGACAACCGACAAAGCAGAATTGCGTAGCCAGACGGTTAGAAACCAAGTTGCAAGAAAAAAAATGGTGCTGGATTTAGACATCATTTGTCTTTTCCTTGATGTGATTCGCTTGTTTGTCTAAATCTTATTCTAAATAGGAGAATGTTAAACTATTTAAAAAGTATATACTGTTCAGTTGTCGCTTTAAACCAGGGATTTTAACGGTATTCGAATAGAGTGTTCTGAACACTGTTTTTCATTTCGGTTTTAAAAGTCACACAGAAAGAAACTGTAACACTTTAAAACTGTTTTAGAAAATACCGGTTCATAAGTGTTAATATCTGTTACAGTCAATAAGGTTCACATTGGCATAACTATGCAACAGCTCATTAATGATTTGGGTACTTTGAAATGCCTATTTCGGTGTATTGTGTGTACACATATATAGTTAAACGTAAAACAGTTTCTTACAGATTGGTAACAGAAAACATTATATCTGTTACACTTTTATAAGTGTTCGAAGCAAAACAGGTTCAAAACACCCAAATAAGTGATACAGGAATAATTCTGTAACAGATTCAATGTGTAACCCTTATAAAAGTGTATCCTTATAAAGGTGTTTTTGAATCCCTGCTTTAAACTTTATTATTAGATCATAATGTCACTTTGGACTCACCAAAGTCCTTAATAATCCCTAAGAAACGAATTCGACAGATTATAATGTCGTTGACTTGGTTGGGGAATGTCTATCATCATTTTGGGCATCAAATTTTTAAGTAGACGGAATTGGTCAATAGCTTTAACTCGACATTTATAACAATGTATGATAGGGGTAAAGTATAAACAATATTATATTTTATAGGATTATTATTACCGTTAAAATAATAATCCATTGCATAAAACAGAGAATTATTAATGCAATGCAATGCACCAAACGGTCGTCAGTTTGGTGCAGCGGTAGAGATCCTACCTTTCACACCGATGGTCCTGGGTTCAAATCCCGGTAGATGTTTCAGGTTCAGATGTTTATATGATGAATACGAGCATTTGTACCTGAGTCATGGGTGTTTATATATATATTTTCTATGAATATTACATATCTATGTATCATATATTTATGTCTATCCGTTACCCTAGTATCCATAACACAAGCCTTACTGTGCTTACTTTGGGCTAGGCTAATTGGTGTGAATGTAGGAAATATTTATTTATTTTATTTTATTTTATTATTTAATTGTTAATATTATTGTAAATTGACGACCGTTTGGTGCAACGGTAGCGATCCTGCCTTTCGCACCGACGGTCCTGAGTTCGAATGCCGATGGGGCAGATGTTTGTATGATGAATACGAGCATTTGTACCTAAGTCATTTTGATTTTTATTTATTTATTTAAATAATAAATTTAAGATGGATGTCGGTCTGTCCGTCCATAAAACTGCAACTGACCTCTAAAAATTGATTTCTCATATAATCAATCAGACTGTTTTTGAGAGTGGGCGCAGCTGTTACATCTTATCATTATTATCCGCCTAGTTACTAAGTTTATTCTATTATATCCTTTACTGTACATAGATATAACGATTATTATCATATTTACTAATAACTAGACAATTATGGTTTAACATAATGTGCTTAATAAATAAACTTTAAGCACATTCACGACCTTGTTTTTATTGGAGGGTCATTGCATATTTAAGATGTATTTATTCAATTAGAGTCTTTCTTTTAAAAATTTAACAATTTTATGATATATCATAAAAAATTAATTTAATAAAATATTTATAACTAGCGGCCCGCCCCGGCTTCGCACGGGTGGATAAAATTCTTTAAAGCATTCAATATAGCCTATGACACTCAGCAATAATTTGCCTTTCTATTGGTGAAAGAATTTTTAAAATCGGTTCAGTAGATCCCGAGATTACCCCTTGCAATTTAACAAATATACAAACACACAAACTTTAATTCTTTATAATATTAGTATAGATTAATTTTGAATTTACATATTTTGTATTATTGACTTAATTAATTTCTACCAAACAAAAACAATTTCTACCAAGCACCCGTAACAGGAATAGTACTCGCGGTCGTGACCTCCAGTCCCGTCATTGTGTACATATGTCCACATATAGGGATCACAATAATTATTGGTTGAAGTCAGTCACGCTGCAATGGCTAATTTTGAAAATTGGTATACGCTATACAATACGTTAATACATAAGTAAGGTAAGGTTTACTATTTCGATGTCCGTGAAGAAGCTGTTATTACAATTAAAACTTTTTATGTAAAATTTAGAAAGAGTCAGCTAAAGCTTGCTTGAAACCGCAAATATTTTAATCAGTGCTGTATAACCAGAGGTGGATATTGACAATATTTTAACCTATGATTTATTTATTAAGTTTGTGCTGTGTTAATGTTATGGCACCTAACGGAGACAACTAGAAAAGTCTATCAATACCATATTGAATCCAATTGAATTCTACCACAAAAGTCCCAACGGTAAAAATGTGAAAATTTGACAGTTAGGTCACTTCTGGTAGGTTGATGTTCTGTTGACTATACGATGATTATAATTTATTCTTCCTAGTTGCAAAATCGACGACACGTTGCGCGTCAAAATATAATTACAAATACACAACAACACGTCAGGCGTAACGAGAGATAACGTAAATTAACTTCTACTGCTTTGGAATTAGGGTCACTGTTAATTACGAAGTGTCCCTTTCGGCCTACGGTTGGCTGAAGCCGTCGTAGTGTTGTTTCCCGCACGTGTGGCAGTTGTTTAGACGACGTCGGGCGCGTCTATCGCGCACGCAACGCGGTTTCAATACATTATAACGGTTCACACGGCAACGTGTGCCGTTCACACGCAAATAACGTATTCTTCGATGAAAATAAAAATAAACAAACGACTAAAAAAATTGCGCAATACATGATGCAACTTCGCCGTTAACCCTTCTAACGCTAACCCAGTTCCTCTTCACTAACGTAACCGTATCGTCGATAAAAGCAATGCACGCACGTGCTCACCCCGCGCCTTGCACCAAATCCGTCCAATCGTAGGAGGACGAGGGGTTCCGCCGAGTGTCCGCAAGCAAATCGCGGCTCGTTTACGATTTCACTGCGACGGAAAACGCCGATCACGCCCGACAGGAGCCGAAGCGCGCATCGACAACCCCCAGTGACGATCCAGCCCCCGACATGGCGACTATGGTTGCCAGCGCGCCCAACCCGGTCACAAAAAAACCGTCTATAAAAAAGTACAGGGCGCCCACGCCGCCGCACAAAATACACAACGACGAAGACAAGGATAAGGAGAACAATGTGCAGAACGATGCTAACGAAAATGACGCGAGTGATTGTATACAAACAAAACCGGAGCCGGCACAGAAGCCGGTCATCGAAAAAGGTTCCCCAGTTATAAAGAGATTGGCGCCGAAATTAAACTGCAATGTGGATAGGAACTCAGTGTTGTCAAAAGCTGCCATGTTCGAAGCAGGCAGTCCGAAAGCGAAGGATCCAGCCGAAATGTCGCTAAGGGAACGTAAAGCTCTATTTGAAAAAAATAAGGGCGCAGCTATTGTCCCTAAAGCACCCTTCGGAATGGCTCCCTCGGTCAGAACACTACACGGGGACAATAAAGGTAAGTTTTGTTTGTTTTCTTTTAGATTTGGTGCCGACTGTTTAAACTTTATTTATTACTAAACACTGTATTGCTTGTTTTAGACGTGACAATTATCTTTGTCTTCAAATTACTCACTTGCGTTTTATCAAAGTTTTGTTTTGGTTATAAATACACCTGAGTCACGTAGTTGCTAATTATGCTGAATTTAACACCACTATTCGTACATACATTGTTTTATCAAGGCGAATTTTGTTCGTTTTATGAAAATGAACGACGATTTTACGCATTAAATTCTATTTGAATGAAAAAACATTGAAAAAAATTGTTATACTTAAATACTTTCATACGTAAACTTTGCCAAGCAATAGGATATATTTCGATATCTACAATCACAGTATTTTTTTTTGTCATCAGCTAGTTCCGCTTAATAATCTTCTCACTGCTCAGTATAGACTTCCCTCATAAATTCCATAAGAGAACGGGCTTACCATGCGGCCTTAATACGGATCGATGGGTGCTAACAACTCCTAATTGCAGCCAGGGTTAGTTGCTTAACGTAGCAATCAATTATAAATAAATATTTGACATCAAATACGTTGTTCTGAACCCAAGTTTAGCAGGGTTGCACTGGATAATTATTGTGATAATAACGTGTAACTCTTATTGTACAAAACAAAATAATAGTACAACATTGTAGAGGCGCGGAAAACCAGCAATTGCTTGACGAGTGGAGTTTGAAGTCCGAGCCGTAATATATGAATAATTTTAAAATTGCATTATAAATATTGCACATTACATTAGTAATAGCTGTCAAAAATGACAATAATAAAGTCGTACACATATCAAAATTAATAATTTTTTTTTAACAAAAGTAGTCTCAAACTCTCAGGTAGTACTGTCTAAAAATAGAAAAAATCTTTCATTTATATATATGTTCTTTGATTTGATAGTTGGATAATTATCAGATAATTATCGGATAATTATCTGATTATTATCAGAGAAAATAATTATCTTGATAAACATAAACCCGGCCGGGGATCGAACCCCGTATATCGGATTGGCTTTGCTATGAATACCAGTATGCTACCGGTTGGCTATTAAAACATGATATTTTTATCGCACTATATAAGTAACTATCTATTTTATACATACATAACATACTTTGTTAAAAATCTGTTCAGCAAAAAGTTTAGACCCATAAAATAAAATTGTTGATCTAACTAAAATTATGCAATTCCAATCTTTAGTTGCGCTGTTTAATTTCTTGCTTCCGTTGCCATTGGAAGTAGGTTAAAGTTGAATCGCCTCCGGTCATTCTTTTGTGGTACAACTAAAATCTACGCCACTTTCCGTGAATTCGATACAATTTCCTGTTTTGTTATTTTTCTGCTTTTTCGTTATCGTGATTTGGACTTTTTATGAAACTTTGAACTTCTGTCTGTAATGCTTTGAAAACAGTTATTTTCACACGCGTTTTTTTAAACTTAATTGAAAAGTATATACTAGTCGTCTGTAGAAACATTGTCAAAATATTTAACGAAGATAATTTCCTGTCCGATAACCGCGTTTCATTTGTAGGTGTATGTACATTGTACAGCCACCATTTTTTCATTTTTTATACCAATTTTAAATCTATAAGAAACCAATTATTGCTTTTAGCTATATGCTTGCGGAGGCTACGTAGCTTTCAAAAGGGCTGGTCGCCGAATAGGTGACTACATTTAGTCATAATCAGCTATACAACCCAGCTACCTTATCATAGTCTTATATCTGTTTTCTGGCCATCCTAAGGGCATTTCTGCCGGAAGACATCGGTCAGTGTTAAGGGCGCCATTTGTACGTCTCCTTGTGTTCATATAATTGAAATTATTTACTTCTTAATACAGATTCTTGCATTGAGATGGATGACAATGTAGATACTTTGTACTATTTTATTCTGCCTTCACTTTTATAGGCGTGTACAATTTTTGGCCATTTAAATTAAAGAAAAATATCAAATTTTAAAATAATTATAGAATTACATATTACTTATTAGTATTAAATGATAACATTTTTAATGTCTTTTACCGACTAGAAGTTTTTTTCCATAAACCAGTGTAACAAATAATTTTTAAACTTTATTTTGGCCAGCAGTACTTTTACGGGATCTGATGGCATAAAAAAATGTTATTTTCATTGCAGTTTCCTTGATGTATACCTGCCCTGCCTTTCACACCGACGGTCCTGGGTTCGAGTCCCGGAAGGGGAATGTTTATTTAATGAATATGAACATTTATACCATTAATAATTATAATATTATACATCTATGTTTTATATATGTATGTCTATCCGTTACCCTAGTATTCATAACACAAGACTTAATTAAAGTATATTTAGGGTAGGGTACGATTCAGACCGACCGGCTCGCATCGGCCCGGCTCAGAAGGCATTTTACAATGCGGTAAAGGAAATTAAAACTTGTAACAAGAAATGAAAGTTCATATTTCTGCCACATATACATTCCGACCGGAGCCGACCAGAGCCGTACGGCCGTCGCGGAATGTATATATTGTTGTACGCCAATATTTAAAGCACCATTTCAATTACCTTACTTCAATATTCATTCATTCACTTACAATTTATTATAACGAGCTTCACTATGCATCAATAGACATAACATGCAGTTGGTCCCGGCTGCGTTTGCAGTCATTATCCACATGTTTGCATAGGGCCCACGTGGTGTTTTAAGTCCCATTCTCTACGGTGACAACACCTATAGCGAAAGCCTGTCCCAGTAAGGAAATTAATTACTCGGTTGCATGTTGGTCTATTGTAGGGGAAAATAGAAAATTGGAATATAATAATAATAAATATTTCTTACATTCACACCAATTAGCCTAGCCTAAAGTAAGCACAGTAAGGCTTGTGTTATGGATACTAGGTTAACGGATAGGCATACATATATCATACATAGATATGTAATATTTATAGAAATATATGCAAACACCCATGACTCAGGTACAAATATTCGAATTCATCATACAAACATCTGCCCCTTCCGGGATTCGAACCCAGGACCATTGGTGCGAAAGGCAGGATTGCTACCGTTGCACCAAACGAAAATAAAATATCACATGTAATATAAAGTACTCAAATATGGATACATACACTAAACTAGATATACTTAAAATTGAGATTAAGTGGATACTGTCGGAGAATCCAAAAGGAGTCGCGAAATTTTATTACGCATTTTTCAAAATAAGGGGCATGCTCTGGCAGATTAAAATTCAAGTCATCGTATCTTTTTATGTCCTAGAATACAGACAAGCTGACATATAATCTCGAGCAACTTTATTCAGACGAGTAAATATTAATCCAATGATAAAAACATATACTTGAACTGAAAACCTCATATTTGCATTCAAACAATTTTCCTGTTTGTACAAAGAAATTAATTTTGAGGAAGAAACATAATTTATGTATATTATGAAAGGTGTTTAGAATCATTGTAAAGGAAATTGGATAGCAGCTGTCATGGCTTGATACAATTTTAGATAAAATCAACAGATCAATACGTTCGCATGACGACGGACGTGTTGAGCTTAAAGTATAAATATTTGTACTAAAGCTGGTTTATTATTACAATAATACTTGATTCATTGTGTATAGTGATACTGATTCATAACAACGAAAATTCAAATATTTGTAATTCTTGATTTGTAAGCATTTTGATGATTTCACTATGTTATGTTTAGCTAAAATGTCGCTAACCCTTATGGAGACCCCATGAGTAATGTAAAACAAAAATAGTCTGTCTAAGAATCATATTTACATAACTTGTAGTTTACGAAATAGTTCTAGCAAAACATCAATTTTAAATATTTTTCGGGTTATACTGTTTTAAACTTTCATGGTCACTAACATTATAGTAATATAAGTTATATTCGGGATTTGTACCATGTACCTTGTTTTTATTGAGTTTCCGATATTGGCAATTGCAAAGTGCCGAAATATCGGTACTACATGGTAGAAATCCCGAATATAACTTATATTACTATAATTTTTCGGGTTTTTCGTTCATATCTCAAAAAAAAATGATTTTGTGGTTTAGCTACGTTGTATCTAATGGACGGCAGCGTTCAGTAAGCGGTAGTTTTTGGTGTAGATATACAATTTATCTACAATAACATTATTTTTCATAGTTCGTAATGCGCTACTGAAGTAGATACGTTTAATTAACTAATAGTAAACTTTTACCATTAACTATCGTTTATCAATCGTATTTATAATATTATCGCTTATCTATTAATCATTATAACTAGGTCTGCAATACATGCTGCTGTTTGCAAATACTGAGCGAAGCAATTAGATTTTTAAGGATGATTATTCCTCGATGGTGTATCCGATTTCAAAACTTTTTTTGCACATTAGTCACGACCGCGATGTGAGTTTTGGCGCCAAATTTCATCAATGTAGTATCAGCGGTTTGGCAGTAATCAACTTTTGAATTTTTCTTTCAGTGATTATTCCTCCATGGTAAAGTCTATATTTTTTTTTACATAGCCTATGTCCGTCAGGTTATAATCATGTATGTTCATGCCAAAATTCGTTCGAATCGGTTGAACCGTTAAGTAGCAGGAGGGAGACAAACGAAATTTGTGAGTTGCCTAAAAGAGAGCTTCGCTCAATAAATAATCGATAGTACAAGGTGTCTCAAAAGTAAGTTCACATTTGCTTATTTTATTACGCGAAAGCAACTATTCTGAGGGGCGCGGGGGGTATGTCAGTCGGTAGTCTGGCTCTTGGGAATTTAGTCGCTATGGAGCGTTTCTCTGGTGCGGACCGTGCGTTGTGCGTACGTGAGTTTTACAAAAACGGTAATTCGGCGACTGTAGCGCGTAGAAAATTCTGCAGTATTCGACATATTCGTCACTTAAATGATGCGCCTAGCACTCGACTCATTGCAAAATGGGTTAAGAAGTTTGAAGAGACTGGGTCAACTCTGGAGAAACCAAAATCTGGGCGGCCAAGAACATCAAGAACAGCCGAAAACGTGGACAGTGTTACTCAGTCTATTCGAGATGATCCAAACCTCTCGATTCGGAAGCGTGCTGTTGCTTTAAATGTGCACAGATCTTCATTATGCCGCATTTTACACAAAGATTTAAAGCTGCACCCGTACAAAATTCAGTTAGTGCAAGAACTGAAGCCTCAAGATGCTGGTCAGAGGCTTGCCTTTGTAAATCAGATGATTGAGCGCTTTCCAATTTCACCAACATCTTGTTTTCCGATGAAGCCCATTTTCACCTGAATGGGCATGTAAACAAGCAAAATTGTCGTTACTGGAGTGCAACCAACCCAAAACAAAAACATCAGAAACCGCTACATTCACCCAAAGTCACCGTATGGGCAGCGATGTCGGCGCGAGGAATTATCGGCCCTTACTTTTTTGAAGATGCAAGGGGACGCACACTCACAGTGAATTCAGAGCGTTATGTGGAGATGTTAGACGAGTTTTTCGTACCCCAACAAAAAACTTTCCTGGTTACAACCAAAGAACATGGTTCCAGCAGGATGGGGCAACTTCACACACGTCCAACAGATCTCTGCCTTTAGTTCGAGAAATTTTTCCGAACAAATTAATCTCCAGGCGAGGTGACAATTGGCCTCCACGGAGTCCCGATTTAACGCCTATGGATTTTTTCCTGTGGGGTTATGTCAAATCAAAAGTTTACGCTAATAAACCGACTTCCCTGGCACAATTAAAAGAAAATATCCGTCATGAAATGGCAGCCATCACGGAGACTACCTGCCGAGCTGTCATAGGCAATTTTAGTGCCCGACTAAATGAATGCCGAGAGCGCAACGGTTTACATTTGGACGATGTTATTTTTAAAAAATAAATTCCCAAACAGTGTACTTCAATATAAAATAAAAAAAATTTCAATAAAGCTAAGACTTTTCTTTAAAAAAAAGATTTAAATGTGAACTTTCTTTTGAGACACCTTGTATATAATATTAAAACAGCTGAAAGAAGACTACTGCTGGTCAGAATCCTCTCCCAAATAAAAATGGCGGGATTTTATTATAATCTTCACACTTTAACAGTATTCATAATTCGATATAACTCTACTACTACCCGTTACTAGAAAAGAAATGAATGAAAATGACTTTATGCAAATGCACTTCAAATAAGTTGTTTTAAATCGTCCAACATTTTACCTATCACCCATTCAGGACGTTTGTTTACTGACAAGAAGAATGGGCGTAACAAACTCGTCAGCTTTTAACAGAAGTAACGACATTTATAATATATTACGTCGTCACCATACATAATCCACAGAATAAAAAAAATAAATAAAAAACTAAATTATTTTGTTATTACAAAACTAATAGTGTTATGATTATTTCGTTGATTACAACAAAGTCAACAAGTATCTGTTTTAAGTAAGTATCCCTGAACTTTGCAATTACATACAGGGAATAAACGACAAATTTAAGAAAACAACAAGATATATGTTTATGTTGTAAGTGTGAATGATTAGTGATATTCTACTTTGCAGGATACCATATGGCTAAAATTATATACAATAATCTATGTTCTATATATTTAAAAATTACTGTCGCCGTGTTTAACCTCTATGAACTTCGAAACTACTCAACAGATTTCGATGTTTTTTTCCATTTTGCTAGATTTATTCCGACATAGGATAGGTTTCATTTAAATTTATATTTAAAAAAAATGCAAATTAAAATAAATAGTCGATTTTTTTATTTAATTTAATGAGAAAAGGTCTCACTTAGCTTAAAAAACTAGTCATGATCACATCGAACTCTGTTCTATGGATAAGTCGATTTATGTTTTCCAATAGGCACGTCCCGAGCACCTCGAGTGACTTAAATCACACTTAAAGTATTTCAGTGCCTAGATGACTAAACTTTGTTGCAAAGATATTTCTGTTCAATGGCGGCATTAAAAACCTTTGCCTAGCAACTGAACCATAGTAGACCTATCTTTAAAAATTACATTGAAATGCAACTTAAAAGAGCAAATCTTTATCTGAATACAAAATTTTATCCTTAGAACCGTTACTGGTTGAAAATAGTTAAATAACATATTGTTATAATTAGCGTAGCATTTTAATATCATAAAGTATAAGTCTTATAAAATAATCTAAATTTTATTGACCCTCATATATGGCTGACTATTGAGAAATCTTAAGTTTTCTTCTAAATAGTGTATATAGTATAAAATCATCACTATCATTGATACAGACATTAGGTATATATTTTTTATTTTAGTATTGACCTTTAAAGAAGACTTCCAATGTAAGGTCGCTTGGAGAATGTTGCCCCGGCCAAGTCACGACAACAGTCTTGCTAGTCATCTCGGCAAAAAGCTAAGCAATACTGAATCCTAGGTTTTGCCAATGTGTCACGTAACGCCATTTTAGACCGTATGCTTAGGCAAAAACGATTACTTTTGACACTTTTGCAGTCACGCTTCTAACTTCAGTTATAGGCTTTCTGAATAATATTTTAAAATAGGCGAGTGCGTTTTATTTAGCAACACACTACTGTTTTCGTAGCAGACATTTCTTAAATTATTAGTTCAAACCAAACTTCGTTCTTAGCTTCAAACTAGACAACCTCATTCTAGTGGCTCGCACCCGAATTTTATGGTAACACCGCTTCGGGGTCCCGCGATTGATTCCCGCCCGGCACGGATAATGTACAAAAGGACTTTTTCTATATTGATTTGTGTCTAGGTGTAATGTTGCCGTCGTTGTTTCCATAACACGAGTGATATAACTACTTAATTCTGCATATGTATATTATGTTGTCTTGTATAAAAAAAAACCTGGTATAAAAAATATGCAAAGGCAGCTAATGTTCTTGTAGAAGGAGCCTTATAACCTCATTTATTATTAACAAGTTTTTATTTTATGGATATACAGTTATCCATGTAACTGTATATCTATACATATAAATAAAATTGGAGTGTCTGTTTTCAATATTGAAATAACCGTTTTTAACTACATGAATATGAATATTAATGCGGTACATACACCAAATTAACATTTTTTTTAATTTTTGTCTGTCTGTCTGTCTGTTTTTTCCGGCTAATCTCTGAAATGGCTGGACCGATTTTGACGGGACTTTTATTGGCAGGTAGCTGATGTAATAAAGAGTAACTTAGGCTACTTTTATTCTAGAAAAAAATCTTTTATTAAAACAAAAAATTACTGTGCCACAGCAACGCGTGGCTGGGTCAGCTAGTCCATGAAATAAAAATACAGACCGGATGCAATGCTCTCCCAATTGCATCCGGTCCAATGCAATTGGGAGAGCATTGGACCGGATTTCCAAAGGTTGCGGGTTCGATTCCTGCCCGAGATTCACTTGTGACCCGAGTCGATTTTTTCTAGTATTTTTCTATTATAATAATTTATATTATAAGATCGCATTGAAAATGCATAAAATATATAAAAAAAAATTATAAATCTATGCAGTTTTTGTCTAGACCACTTACATACGACGTAGACTACACGTTGCCATATTCGATACTAATGTAGTTCCTCCAGATCACTATAAAGTTGTCCCGTTAGGAACTGGTCGATTCGTTTATTCCCTGACCGATTAACCAAATAGCTGTTAAAAAGTATTGATCAGTTTCCAACTGATCGGTCCAATAGATCAGAATAGTAATAGAGGTTATCGAAAGCACAGTAGCCATGGCGATTTGTAAATTAAGCTGTGGCTTACGTGCCGTGTTAATGCTTTGTTTTGAATTCTATTCAGTTGACTTAAGATTAACAATCGCACGAGAGTTTGCCTTTTAAAGTTCTTTGACTTCGATTTTTATTTGTTGGTAGTGTCGTTTGTTCCCGGTTCTGTTTCCATTGGTGATAGGATATTATATATTCCTTAGGGATAAGATTTGCGGTCAGGATCGGTACTGGTCCACACGGTGGAGTGTAGTACAGCAGGGGCTTTTAGTGGGTTTGCCTGTATCAGCCTTAGTGACACGGGTGAGTCCCACATAACCCCACCGTCCACCCAATGTTGGGGTATGCGTAAAGCATTTCCCCTCGAGGAAAAAGAATGGTACTAGTAGGCCTAACAAAATGCATGTGATAAATAAATATCTGCAGAAAAAAAAACTGAAGACCAAAATTAATGTGATTGAAACAAAGAACACATATATCAAATAAGTTTTGTACATATTTGCATTCTAACAGCTAACCGTTCATCGTCATCAACTGAGCCACAAGATGAGAGAGGCTATTGGAAAAAAGCCTCTCTCTCATCTTACCTCCCAGGCGGGTTAGTGATCCTAGTAAAATGCGAGAATTCTTTAAAATTCTGCTGCCTATTTTTTAGGTCTAGGGGATATGTATGGTGATAACCTCCCACCACATCACATCAAATCACCACATAATGATCATTATACGTTATATTACATAGAACCTTTTAAATTTTGGCATTCCACTTTATTAGATACCTTTGTTACGCGAGTTCCTTTATAGAGGCTGCCATCCCCGCCCAAGACAACCGCTAACATTCCGGTGTAACTTAGCCTTAGAATTGGGATAACAAAAGGCGACTAATTTCCAAGCTCTAAATATCCTGGTCCAATGATTATCTTGTACCTAATACTTATTTACCACCCTTAATATATATTGAGGGTAAAAACTTCTAACGGGTTTCGGAATTTAGTGTGCTAGTTTGATCCTACATTTATCTTACTCGTCTCAGCACCACTTGGCTGTGATCTAACTCGCTTTTGTCCTATTTTTTTGCATTCAGTGTACAGACAGACGCATTAATTATGTATGAGGTCGTAACGGCAAATCGAACTATGCAAATTGATAGAATTATTATTGTTTCTTTCTTTTAGCACAACAAAGATGCAGACTCTTTGTCAATTGCGTTTAATTGTTGCCACCTTTAGTTTAATTATGGGCTGTTTATATACTTGATATAATACATTCTCTTTTAATTTAAAAGCCGTAGCTTAGATTAAATAAATACTATAATAACCATGGGATTCGTTTTTGAACACGCAAAGGCAAAGCGTTTCCGTTATCATTTCAATTTAGAACAGTATTCCATACGAATGGTTAATTAATTCTTATCTTTATATTAAAAACTAACATTTAAGTTACGTACTAAACCAAACCGATGAATGCATATTTTTAATCACTACGTGTAGTGTATACACTTGTAACTTATTTCGTTAATTACTTAAAACATATATATATATAATAGAATATTTTTTATGTAAAATTATCTATCTTCATTTCTAAGGGATACAATTCGTCGTGTAATTCACACGTTACGCGTAAAAAGCAATTAAAATAGCTGAAAGTCTTCAAGTCAGTTACGTAGTGACGAGCTGATTGCTATCATTATGTGGCAGTAAGTAAAGAACCCGTTGAAATAGCTTATCTCGCTTTTACGACGACATTTCGCAACTTGTCGAGTTGTTACAAAAGTCGCCCATGTTGAAACGGCTAGACTTTGATGTTTAGATACTGAGCGTGGTAGTGTACTGCTTAGGGTCAAAGTAAACTCATATTTTAAACGTTAATTTATTTAAAGTTATTTTTATGAACAGCAAAAATATATACAATGTGTCCCGTCACCAGTGTCGGAGCCTTTGATGGTGTGAAATATGGCATTTTTTATCGACAAATTGCCCCTCTAATTTTGTTTTTCTCTTAAGGCCGCCATTTTGTTTTCTTGGTAACCAAGACCTGGGCTCTCATACTAATTCGACCACCACTACTCATGTAAATGTCCTATCATCATTAAAAAGGTGACATTTGATAGCTAGACATGTAGACAATAGTTACACAGCCATCATGTTTCAATTGTCATGGAATAAAAAATAGAAAAAAATAATTAAAGAAAAACAAATAGATTCTTTTTTGTGTATTTTTTAATTATTGGCTTTTTGAGAAAAAACATTTGAGTGGCAATTTGTCGATATAAAATGCCATATTTCACACCATTAAAGGCTCCGACACTGGTAAAGGGACAAATTGTTACGGAAGGCCCTATGCCTTCCATTCTCACCTAAAATAGATAATTATTTTCAACGATTTATTTTCATTTCACCATGGCCTCCGTGGTCGACAGAATCGCATACCGGATTTCATGGTCTTGTTACTCCGATGTCCCGAGTACGATTCATGGCTAGGTCGAAGTAGTGTTGTGGTACCATCAGTGTCTGAGTTTTCTTATAACAGTTTTTTTTTACCCTCACCAAGGAAGCGTGGGCAAGTAATTTCCTGGTAAATAAAAAGTTAACAAAAAATTAATTATAAACTTATTCCATTACTTGTATTACGATAAATAAAAACGAATTAGCATTTTTAGAAAAAACAATAAGACCGAAGTCATTGTTTAAATAATGCATACTAAACTTAACGGGAAATGATATTGTGTCGAAACATGTCTACCAATTTACGTAAAATAATCAGAAAATTGTTATTTGACTACAATTCGAATGAAAAAAACAGTACATTGTAAAAATATGCGATTGTTACTAGTTTTGGCTAATTACCTTTTAAAATTACTACTGAAATTGCTCGTCTGCTATTTCGTATTAACATGAAGTTTAGAAAAAACATTTTAACTTGTGGCAGTTAAGCAAGTTTCAAGTTACCAAATATAAAAAAAAAAAAAAAATTCTTGCGATAAATCTAGTCATATTAGTTGTTGCACAACAATTCGTAATGGTTTCGTAAGGAAAAGCAATTTTCATTTCTATCTTCTATTAAGTACAGTTTTGATCGGTTTGCATCATAATTTCTACAGTAAAACATTAGCGCTGTCAACAATTATCACGTCATAGTGACAATTCTCAAAAACCTTTATTGTGTGTATATTAGATTAAAAACAAACCGAGGCCAAGCAAGATGTTTGTTCTTTGAAATAATTGGTTGTTGAAAAATAGACACGCAACGGCGTTAAGATCTTACCACCTATTTCAATCAATCAATCTTTATTCTCATACTAGGTCCATTGTTGTCTTATTAATGATTCATTTACAATAAGAATACTTGTTCAGTTTAATGTTTTTTCTCTTTAAAACTCCATGTGATTCTCAAGCTTGGCTTTGCTAGTTTAAAGGAATCAATGATAATAATTATAAACAAAATTCAACCAAAATTTTAAAAACACTTGAAAATAATGAAATGAAATGAAATGAAAATTCGTTTATTTCGGGAATAACCCATATTGTGTTAGTAACAATAATCAAATCTTATCCTATGTTAGTACAATTAAATTAATTAAAAATCAATTAAATTCATTAAAAACCAATTAAATTCATTAAAATCATTAAAAACCAATTAAATCCATTAAAATCATTAAAAACCAAATAAAATCTTAAATCCATGTCATTCATAAGTTAATTCAAAACACTCAAAATCATTAAAACTAGTAATCAATAAAATTGTCGATACTCATTCAAAAGTGTATGTTTCGGGCGTATGGTGTTAGATGCATCACAACCCAGTGACGTAAAATGGGGCTGTCCTCTCTCAGGGCCACTAAGTTCAGAAGGCTGTTGGTGCTGCCCTGCACTCGGTTTATCAGTTTCAGACTCTTTTGCGTAAAACGGCGTGAAAGCCGTCAACTCGCGCTTCCGCAAACATCCCCGACGCGCTGCAGTAGCGTGGCAGCCCCAACAACAATCTATGCCCATTATTATATTGCACCCGCAGAGCGTTGTAGGTTTTTTGTGCATATTGGGTCCATAGGCTGCACGTGTAAAACGACTGGCAGTAAGCCCTAAATAACGTCAGTTTTACTTCTTTCGAGCTCCGAGCAAACCTATTGGCCAACATGTTACACCTCACAGCCAACGCTCGCATATAATAAATAAATGTTTTTATTTAAGAGAATATCAAAAATAATTAATATATGTTTTGTTTAATCTGCGTGTTCTAGATAAATTTAGTCACATTGTGTGCTCCCACACCCATGATTGCGAGTTCGAATTCTGTTAGGGGCAAATATTCCTATTGTATAAATTAATTCTGCTTGTGTCTACAATATATTTAAATCAAATTGCGGTGCTATAGATCTTCCCTTGTGGGCGAAACGCCTTGAGTGCTAGGCAACTGCAGCTCTTCCATCTTGGTTGATTTCTGCATACTAATCTTGCAGTTTTACAAAGTCTATGCTAAAACTGCTATAACATGTGCATAGTATGAGAACTAGTGGTAGCAAAATTCGACCGTTATTAAATTATTTTTTTAAGTTTGAACTTTATTAAGGTTCTTTTGTCAAAGACAATACCTTTATATTATAAAAAAGGTTACACAGTTATTTATCCCATTCTAAAAATAATACAAAATTTAATTATAAATTCATCCAAAAACTGCGACTGAACTAAAGAATACCATTTTTATACACTCCATTTGTAACTGTATCGGAAATTTCAGCTTCTTATCTAACCATAGGAAATGATGAGTTGTATTTGCTATTGATTTTAAAATATTTTTGTTACTTACGTTTTATTGAATGATTTAAAACAAGTCCATCATACTAATTTAAAATATTCATACATTGACATAAGACCGGAACTAAAATTGCATACAAGGCAAATATAAGATACAGTAACGTCAAGTGAATGCAGTATTGTCATAGAAAAAATATATAAAATATTGAAACCTTTTATTTTTGCGAATTTCAAAATTCGACGGTCACGATTTAGTACTAAACCTGTTAGTTCGATTCATTACAAAAAATACGAAAATTTCCTAAGAATTCGTAGAGTTATGGCGTCACATACATTTGTCATTAAAGCTGATCCATGGGAGCTTCACGCGCTTCGCTTCAAAAATGATAACATACACATAGAGACTAATTTAATAAAGATAATATTGTAATAAATAATCAAATTAAATGCTTTCATGTTAATTGTGGTATTAAATTAACTAATCAAATGTGAAACTATTTAAATGTATACACCTTTGATGACAGAAAATTGCATGTCGCATTGCATTGTTTGCTCTACTCAAATTGTACCATTGTATCTGTATAATCACTTTCGAATAAAAGATTCTGATCGTAGCAACCGATTTGAACAGCTTTACGGATATTAAGAAAAAGATTATTATCAGAAGTTTTCTCTCATCTATAGTGTTAAAAAATTATGCTGTTATTATTCTTCTAAATTTGAGACTAAATGTATTTACAGTAATATATTAGCAGTTACTCATGATAACCGTTAGTAAGTCACGCGACTACAGATAGTTTTGTACGAAAATTGTGTAACCTGGTTCTCATAATAGCAAGACATATATATTACTAGTAAAGTGACACGGTTCTTTTAACGCCTCTGTGATGCGACATTGTTTGAATTGTCCTTAAAGGATATTGAGGCCAAGTGTTTTAACACCAGAAAAATATATTTGAGTATGTGTTATGCATACGTTACATTGTATTTAAGTATTGCCCACAATCAATATTTGAAAATGAGATTAATAGATGTGGTATACAAAAAAATATGTGTACCGTTGTGTATACTACATGTGTTAACTCAAAATAAAAACAGTATAAATTATATTTTTTAGTTATTTCATTATTTAACTGCTACACTTTTATATTCAACTAGCCAACCCGGCCACGCGTTGCTGGTATAACCGGCCACGCGTTGCTGGTATAACCCGACCACGCGTTGCTATGGTAACGTTAATTGATTATAAAAACTGTTATTCTTAGGCTTATGGTAATTATATATGGTAACAAACCCACAAAGTCCTTCTTTAATATAGTAGAGATGAATAGTAAAATTCAACTCAATTGACAATTAATTCAAAGTTTATTTTTTACTGGTAATAACTGTTTTCCGTATGGATGTTAAATAATTACTATCAAAGAGCATACAACAAATGCATTAAATATCGGAAATTAGCAAATTTACATTTCAAATTATTCAATATTTAGTTTATGAAACCTATATCGAGAACAATGTTATTAAAAGTACGAGTATATTTATCTCGTTACAAAAAATAAATACGAACTTAAAGAGACTGAAATTCAAAGTTATTTCGGTAATTGGTCATTTCCGATTATTTATCTATTGTGTAAAAAAGATATTGACAGATGTTCAGAATATGTGGGTAGCATCGAAAACGCTAATAATTCATCAAATGGCCGTTATTATTCATAATTCTCGTTTAAAGTTAATAATTTCATAGAAATGTTTGTTTTTTCATACTTTCTTCGAATTACTTTTAAAGCGAATAAAAAAAAAATCATATACAGCAAGAGCTCGGATTACTAAAGAATCCAAGTTACATCAGCAAAATTAACTGGGAAACAGATCTATTTTTTAGACGTCACGAAGAAACGCGTTGTCGAATTTCTTCGTCCGTGTAAAGATCAAATATCCATCTGTTTAAGCTACTATTTTGAGAAAAGTAATCCAACAACTTTGTGAAAAGACACATCCCAAAATTCTTTTTATATTAATAGTATATAAAAAAATATTTTGTATTACTCTCGCTCTCCAATGTCGTATACACTAGCCGTAGCTGTCTACATACATAATATTTATTTATATATCTTATGTTATAAAACCCCGTTAAAAAACTTTATTTTCAGTTTCTTGTTATCATAAAATAAATTTAACTATAAAATGTATATTTTTTTAATTATTAAACCTATATACAAAAAAAATGCGTCGCTAATGTGACGCCGAACCCATAGCTGTCAGAAAAAGCCTAAAGAGTCCCGATTATGCCCAAGGTCCGATTATCCGCTGAGGAGTGGAACTCTTTGCCCGGGGCTGTGTTTCCTGACAAATACAATTTAGGGGTCTCAAGTCTCGAGTGAATAGATATCTAGGCAAGCGCGTCACATCCTAGATCGCATCGACGCTTACCATCAGGCGAAAAAGTGGTCAAGCGCATGCCTATTTTCTATAAAAAAAGGGCATTAGACAAGCATATGGACGTTATAAATCTTCGAAAGCACTCTTTAACGCCTTACTTAATTTAGCGGGTTTCCTCCATTTGCGACAACAATGCATCCATACCATACACAGGTAAAATGTCGTCAACTTCAACTGTAGTGCATTATTCGTCCGCTCCAAAGGCTTGCATAATGCCTTGCTTTCTAAACTTCAATACTTCGAACTAGGTCTCTAACGGAACGAATCTTTCGTTGTGACACTCCACTGAAGTCGATCTGACGGGTGAAAGTGAAGTTTGTGAAAAAAATGCATTTGTATTGTGTGTTGCGAATTAACTATCGATGAAACTGAGAGTGTTTATTTGTATTTCAAGTAAATATCACAATACTAGGCGTTGCAGTCGCTAAGCATTAAACTACGCTAGCACAGAATTTCAAAATTCAGGCTACGTCACAATCTGATCCTAAACCTGTTGATTCGATTCCACACAAAAAATATTAGGATCGGTTAAGAACTCGGGAAGTTATGGCGTAACAGACATTGCGCCATTAAAGCTGATCCATGGGAGCCTCCAAAAAAGGTAAATAACCGATTTCACCTTCAGATTTTAAAATTTCAGTCAGAATTGACCCGCCTTTCGGAAAATGCTTCATTTTGAAAAAAAAAATAAGAATATTGAAACTTAACTTTTCACAACAAAACACATAATGTTGTGATGCTGTATTTTTTTACACAGGATACATTCGATGTTGTGTAGATACATCGTAGTTATAAATTTTAATTCGATATTATTTAATTGCCTTCTCTGTTTGTCGCATAAATACGCAATTGCTTGTAAGGGAAGGGTTGTGGTAAAAAATATTAGGATGTGGCTTTCGAGTAATTATACAGACAGGTGGTCAGTACTGTCCTTTATGATTAGGGTTCCGTACCTCAAAAGTAAAAGGCAATCATAATATGTGAAAATTTATTTTCTGGAGCTGAATGTACCAAGTTAAAATTAATATCAATATAATAAATTAAGTTTTAAGCCAATTCAACTCAAAAATAGAGGCATTTTTTTTTAAACTAGTAAAATTAAAGCATGTTTTGGACCGCAAGGCATCAAAACAACCAAAACAATTTTTTTCGTAAAAGCGATCTTCTGTGATTGCATGAACTTCAGTAATATTTATTATTTAAGAGAAAATATATATGCAATTGTCTACTCACTCTTATAATTGAGATTTTGTGACTTTTTTGGGGGGAAACTAAAACATAACCGAATAATAAGAGAAAAAATTCCAGATTGATATCCTAAGTAACGAGACATTTCGGGAATGGTATATCAGCAAAAAATGTAACTCCTTAGCGCCTAACTTATGTAAACGTCAAAATCGAACAAAGATTGTGTAAAGGCGATGAAACTTTACTCAATTGAAAAATGGTGTCGTGCATATAGATGTTACCTTGTTTGCGCTAACTGTGCAAACGATTATTTATAAACATGTATATGTTTAAATACAATTTGTACGGATCACTTTTACGGGAACCATACTCGCGCTTGTCGGTATTTTTTATTCTGTAGGCTTCACCTGTTTTGCACAGTACAATACAACCGTATACACCATTAATTGTTTTATAAAAAATATTTTCATTCAATAAGAGCGCTAATGAATAATTATTTTGTATGGGGCTAACTATTCATTATTTTTAAATATACTCGTCTTAAATGTTAAATGATTTTATTTTCTTAAAACTCCATAGTTGATTACGTTTGCAAATTAACTGTTTTAATACATTAATAATAATTTTAATTTCAATGTCTTATCTATTAATAAAAATAAGAAAAGATATGATGTAATTTATTTAAAAAAATCTTGACAGTCAGTCTAACATTTCATCTTTATAGCAATCGTTATGAAATGAAAATAAATTGTTTACTCAATCAGAAAAAGTAAGAATTGATCATAAAAATTTTAATTGCTCGTAAAATAGCTAAATCATTAAATACATATTATTTATTAGTTCATTAACGGATGCTCGTTTTTTTTTTGGTTTCGAGGCGCATATGCGCCATGAAATGACTTAATTAAATTTAAGTCGCAGTAATATATGAGGGTGGTAAAGTAACTTCTTAAGGACCAGACTTATAAGGCAATGTGAAATAGGATGGGCAGGTATAGTGTAACCAAGAAAAACTTTGAATATCTCTGATGTTGATTGGCCCAATAGAGCGAAGTGGGCACTTGAAAATAATCCCCACCTTAAGATGGGAATAATACAATTGGACTCTGTTATGCATAAAAGATTCAACTAACATTTTGTTACTTTCAAGTTAAAGTTTAAATGCAATTATTTCTGCATGGAAAGTTATTAAGACAATAAGTCCAATATTTAACTGTATTATTACAGCAGTTTCATTCATCTCGACAGTTAGCGTGTGTGTGTACGAAAGTACAGTCCACAACACACTAAACCCTTTTTTATCGGATTCGGAAAAGTGCGTTTTGCATAATACCCGACTGCGGGTGAAAGTCCAGGTTATATCCTCCACCCGGTCCAGTAACTAGTGAAATCTGGAGGCAAACCTTCTAAAAAACAGATTATGCTCCCTATTTTACCTAAGATTCAGCGAACCTGGTCACTATTAAATAGCTGTTATCTCTAAGGATCCAGGCAGATCAAAGATCAACCTACCCATACCTGACAATTTAGAAAATTGTCAGTTATCTTTGCTACAATAAAGATTGAACTTTTAATAAGCTTTTATATTATGTAGTAGTATGCGTTGTTGTAACTACAAAAATATGAAAAAAATAACATTAATTACTATTAAGTATCTATAATGTTCTCTGAATGGGTATCGTAACAGCAAAAAACCATCAGGTGGATTTCTTGTTTCCTGTTCTAATGTCAGAAATAATTACGATACAACTCGGTTACAATATCTGTGGACCTCGCTGGAATGTCGAGCCAGCCGTTAATTTATCATATAAAAACATAAAATTTATCACATAAAAGAATAAAAGAGAAAAAGTATAACATATTTTATTTATAGTTCATAATTTTTATTGTTTACAATACTATCCCCATGATGCTTGTTTTGTGGACCGTACCTAAGCGCTGACGTGACGTCATCAGGTCCACAGATATTGTAACCGGGTTGTAAGTAGAATACTGAGACATTTTACAACTAGTGGTCCAGTAAGCCGTTCTACGTCATTACCTGGGTTTCACCTGTCAAATGACATGTCATTACCAAATTGCATAGGATACCATAACGTGTTTCCTTTACACTATGATTACTACTCCGTTAAGTGACGCAGAAATGTACACAACTTCTACTTTTATTACAATTATATTTTATTAGACCTCACAACCTTTGATAATTGCAGTATTATTTATGTACCATTGTTAAGTGTAACATAGAATGAGAGGTTCCTTAAGAGTGAAAATACGTAACTAAAAAATTATCATAAAAAATATTTTTAAAAACCACTTTTTTCTCTTGTTACAAATGCACTAAAAAGGGTAAAATAAGTTTTTTTTCTCTAGGCTATGTGGATCCGTAAATATGTTTAGTTTAAACTAACTGTAAAATTATACAATTAAAAACGTGGGGCGTGATATGGTGTAGTTGGGAATTTTTAAAGAACTTTTAAGTCATGTTGAATGGTTCGTTTTAAAATACGCCCCACGTTTTTAATTGTATAATTTTACAGTTAGTTTAAACTAAACATATTTACGGATCCACATAGCCTAGAGAAAAAAAAACTTATTCTACCCTTTTTAGTGCATTTGTAACAAGAGAAAAACGTGGTTTTTAAAAATATTTTTTATGATAATTTATTTAACACTTTTTAGTCTTAAACCTTTAAAATATTGTATTGTCATCGTAAGCAAGGCTATATAAAAAATGTTAGCTCAATTGAATGTCTGAAAGTGGTCGAAAAATCGATCGCAAGATTTGACCCAAACAAACAAACATACAAGAAAGCAAGTTAAGAAAAACGTGGTAAATAATAAAAATGTTACTACTTACATTCATATCAGTTAATTTAGCCTAATGTAAGCACTGTAAGGTTTTTGTTATGGACACTAGGGTAACGGATAGACTTAGGTAACGGATAGGTTCCATCTTAATCGATTGTTTAATATTTGTAAAAATATTACTTTCGATGTTGAAGGCAGTTAGCGTTCAACATTGGTGGAACGATACTAGCTCATAGTTGAAGTTGAAATACGTTTGTAAATTTTGACGCGTCTGCCAGTGCCTCGGTAGCTCAGCGAGCATAGCCCGGATAACGAAAGGTCGTGGGTTTGAATCCTACCTGAAGGCTCGGTGTCGCGGTCGTTTTTTACATGCGTATTTTATATCTTATAGATATGTAATATTCATATAAATATTTATAATGACCCATGACGAGTACTAATGCTCGCATTCATCACACAAATATTTGCCCCTTCCAGAAGTCGAATCCAGGACTGCTGCACCAAGCGGTCGTCAAAATAAAAAAAAACAACTAATTAACGCACCGAGCGTTCCATACAAAATGATTTGTAGATATTTTGTCCATCAAGGGATTTAAATCTCAAATATTTTGGAACATTATTAAAGTTTATAATGAAAGTATTGAAAATTGCTCTAACGCACAGATAACTCGAAGATTACAGACAAAATAACAGTTAAAGAAAAAATCCATAGTCTTACGTTCATTATCCCATTAGGTACATCAAAGTCAACGAAGTGATCCCACAAGGATTTTTTTTAAGTAAACCCTAAAAGATTTAAAAGAACCCAATTTCTTTTTCATTTGTCAACTGAAAAAGTTAAGTTTTAATTAATATTAACAGAAAAATATTCGAAAAATCAAATAATCTTACTATATGCACTTACATTTAATTTAATAAAATATTGTAAAGAAAATACATAGCAACAAAACGACAAACTGCCTGTGCAATATATACTCAAAAAAACACAAATTTGTTGTTTGTGCATTTGTCTGTCCGCTCTTTTTCCATTGTATCAATAACGTTACCATAGCAACGCGTTACCGGGTCAGCTAGTACGAATGAAAATCTATGACGTTCATATTATTATCAAAAAGGCACATTGGAAAACCTCACGATGATTCAGTTACTCGCGAACTAAGCGAACTTTTTTATAAAGGTTCCATTGTTTTCTGTTAATTAATCTGAATTGGGTTCAGCTGACCATAGAGTGAGGTCATTCACATTTCAGCTGATCGGTCAGCTGATGGGTTAACCGTTCGTTTCGTTGACTTTTGTAACATATTGTAATTATTACATCAATGATTAGTTTTTCTAATAAGCCATTATCAAATAATACTTTCGTTTAACCTACCTACCTACCTTTGGTATATAAAATTAATTAAATCGGCTGTAGAACAGCACTATGTATGATACTTAACAAGACAGAGAAAGTAAATAAGACCTCGGTTGCTTAGCGATTGTTGCATATGATCCGACTTGCCAGAACGAGTTCAGGTCTCTCCTTAGTCAGTTTTGTTTCAACACTAATTTTCTACATAGTTATTGCATTAAATACTAAAAATAAAAATATGTTAAAACACATTTTTGTTAACTTAATGAATTATTTCTTATATTCTTATATAAGTACTTAATTACACAGCCAATTTGTTTAGTTGTAAATGAAGTTTTATATTATCACACAACAAGACCTCTTCAGGTCAATAGTCAAAATATAGAAGTTCTGGTTTTAGGTGTTAATACAAATTTCTTGAATGAATTGAATAAAAAATGTTTTACGGAGTATAATTTTTACACACTATTCTGTTATTTCACTTACATTTATTTACATAATTAATTTCATGTATTGATAACTCTATTTATATACAATCTGCGTAAAAAACTGTAAAAAAATCTCGGGTTGTCAACCAAATTAGAACTACTTTGCTACCGAAATTAAGCAAAGTGACATCACTGGGTAAATAAGCTTATCAAGGCTAGCCGGTCAGATGTCGGCAACCTTCGCGCTATGTATAAGGTTTTTTAAACGCCCTTTATTACTTGTAGGTACTTGTTGCTTTCTGCTCCGCTGTACCTGTTTCATTTTAAGAGAAGTCGTGAGTCGTAAAAAACATGGAGGAAAAAAGGTTTAGGCTATTTATATTTAACGTGCCACAGAGGTTTATAGCTGGATATGACAGTAAAAATACAATGATAGTTCGAATAAATCAAAATTACGTCAACCTTTGTTTAACTGGATTAGGACATCTAATATTTTCGTAATTAAATTTTTAAAAATAAACGAAGTAGATCCAACATTAATATTTATAAAGAAATAACAAAATATTTTTTATTGTTTTTTAATTAAGTACTTTAATTTTTTCAAGGTATATATTTTTTCTTATTTCGCTTTTGAAATATTGTTTTATTCAATAAGATTGTTAAAACTTGAGATTTATAAATAATGAATGAACATTCAACACACAACAAAAAAACATGTCATGTCATTCGTTTACTTGACAAGAACGACACTTTTCAACTTTAAGAAAAAAACAATATTAAATTTTTGCATAACATTAATGTCAGTCAACACATGTCAGTCAACCAACAAACATTGTTTACGACAGTTTTAAATAGTATCATTGTACTCGGAGCTATTGGCGCGTAAAGCAACAAAAGGTTGCCGATGACTGCACAGGCGTGGGACTCGGAAGCTATTGAGAGGTTCCTAGGTGGTAGTGGATTTACAGAACATCCGCGCATATTGCCATTCAGACCATGCGACGCGGTGCCGTTCGCACGCCCGTCTACCTTGCAACTTTGCGATTACATTTTCTTGACGCTCGCGTTTTTGTGGCCAGTGTTTATAGTGAAATATTTGCTGTTACCACACACTTTGGATTTTCTGTGAAGAAAATTTTCAAATGTCCGTGTTGGATTCATGATTATTGCCTTTGATTTGTAAGTTTTATTCATGTTTTTTTTTTAAGGAATTATTATTTGTTTAAAATTATAGACGATCGGTTGGTGCAACAGTAGGTATTCTGCCGGTTGCACCGATAGTTCTGGGTTCGAATCCTAGTAACGACGTATGTATGTTTGTGTGATGAACAGTAAGAATTGGTTCTCAAGTCATGGTTGTAATACACTAATTAATGTATTAGATCCGTTATTCAGAAACTATAGCACAAGCTCTCCTTAATTTAAGATTGTCCAAAATATATTATTATAAAGTTAAAGTAACCTACACAAAAAATATCTTTTCCAAACTTATTTGAACTTGCGATGACCTCCGTGGTCATATGGTGAGCAAACCAGTTTCGGTTGTCGCCATTTATAACGTCTGGATTCGATTCCAGTCCGTTTAACGTAGATAATGTTTTTTTTTGTATGGTAGAGTTTAGGGGATTTGTAGTAATACTTTTGCGATTTCCCAACCAAGTGATGATTTCGCCACTTATCTCGGGAGCGAATCAATGAATTAGATTTATTTAAAAAATATTATTTATCTTTGGATAATATTCAGTATGTTCACAATACTAGGTATGTTAGATACTAGCGGCCCGTTCCGGCTTCTCAAGGGTGGACAAAATTCTTAAAATTATTTCTAGCATTAAATATAGCCTATGTTACTCAGCGTGAATGTAGCTTTCCAAAGGTGAAAGAATTTTTGAAATCAGCTTAGTAGTTTTTGAGTTTTCTCATTGAAAACATACAAAGATACAAATTTTTGCTCTTTATAATATTAGTGGAGATATTACACACCTCAGGGTATCTTGGCCGTATTCAAGTATTTGAGGCCGACTGTATTATAAGCAGTCAATACTTTGTTTAAAAAACTGTACGTGTCAAAATGACGCGTAAACGATGTCAAGACGATTGCTTCCGTGATTACAAGATAAACCGCAATTTTGTGGCAAGAGGAATAAAACTTAAACGCAAGAGGCAAAAAAACAAATTAATTTGAATGCATTTAATGCGTTCGTCAATAATTTATATCTCTTATTTTACGACTAACGAAGTTGTCCTACTTCCGTACTAATGTATTGATCAATTTATAGGTGAATTAGATATAATTTGAAACGCATGCGCGGGGATTTCTATTTATTTAGAAGGATTTCTACTAGAGTTAATAATAACCTGAATGCCAAACAAGTAACACCAATTATATAGTCGAAAAAAACATAACATGTATTTCTTGTGTATATAAGTATATAAGCAATCATCATAACAATTGCTTTTTTCATCACTCAAACACGTGACCCTAACAGGATTAGAACCCGGGGTTTTGGTGCAAAGACAGCATCGCTACCGTCTCTCGTAGTAAAAACTAATTAAGGTACTTTGTAGCTAAGTACTTGCAATTAAACACTTTGAAGTCATCATTAAATATCATTAATTTAATATCGTTAGTGGTGTTCGTTATTTTTTATTTAATCAGTTAGTCGGTAAAGACAAGTCGATTTCATAAGAAATTAGTTACAGTATTGCACAAACCGATAGGCTAGTTTGGTGACGGAAAGTACTAGTCTCTTTATATGGAATACTGTTTAACGAAAGTCAGTACAAATTTAGCTGGTAGCTGTTAAGAAAATTTGATTTGTTAATGTTGCGCAATGTTAGTTTTCCATTGAAATTGCTAAAGCGCCTTTTATAAAAGTTTCGGTGGATACAGCACGTCTTTTGGTAAAATTAGAAGGAAGTAATAAAAAAGATAATTACGTTAAGTGAATTATTGATTGAGACAAAACGCTGTTTGACAATGGTAGTTGTTTGAAGCCTGAACTGTAGCCGAAGGTTTTCAAAGCACCCGAGTAGGGAATGGCACTTTATCGAGAGTGACATATAGCACTTTATATTACACCTACGAAGAAAATCAAATATGTGAATAAGTTCTTTTAATCTTTAATCTAAGATCACAGATATTTGATAATAGAAAAAATAAAGAATGTTGTCCACCCGTGTAAAGCCGGGACGGGCCGCTAGTTTATATAAAAAAGATAAAGAATAAACTGCTTTGAAGCGTGTATTAGAACCTCGATGACGTAGTGGTTAGCGAAGGGCTACGATTGTATAGATTATCAATTTTCGTAATTTTCGTAAAGGTTCGCAATTTTCGTAAAGGTTGATCTTCGAAATGCACATTAAAGCCTATTGCATTTACGTTATCACTTATTAAAGGTTCGCTTAGAAGGCATAGTGTAGAATTAATATTACTGACATTAATTTGGAATATTTTATACTCAACAGTTCCTAGAAACAGGTTTTTATAAGGATGATGATGATTTCATTTATTACTTGGGTCTTCCTCAATAAATCATTGAAGTAACTTATTTAGTTCTAAAATGGGTTAGCTTAAGATTCATTCATAAATTATTTCCAGTGAAAAAAGATGTACATTAAAACTAAATTACTATTAGTTTATTTTTTCATTAAATTAGCCTTTTTATTTATTATTTCCATCACAAGTTATGAAATGTACTATTATATGTGTATTGACTATTACATAAGTAGAATGCAAAAACAAAAATTCAAAACTTTGTAAGCTTCAAGATGTGACTAAGCAAAATTAACGAAATGACAATGGCTTATAACAATGGTTATCAGCCATTCCAACCAACTCTGATACCCACACAACTGCGATGTAATGTGTTAAAGGAAATACCATATAATGTCTACAAGATTATACTTAGAGATAATATACTAAGCGACGAGGAAACTTTAATCAACATCTTTGTTAATATTGACTTGACCAAGAAATATTATATATGCATTTTAAAAAGTATTATCGTACACAAAAATCAATTAAACCAACTTTTTAAATTTAAATAACTGCGCATTTTATTTATAGATGATAAAATAAAGTTATACATTACAAACACCCAAATTATTTTTGAAAATTAATCGTGAAAAGAGCGAAAAAGAAAACTGCATAGGTATAATACAAAATGGAGATTTTAATCTAGGTCAATATGTATGTGCAACGAGGTGACCAGCTAACACTACAACTGGGTTCGACAGTAAAACCAATTTTAGTACAGTTGTGTAATCGACTTATTAAACCACATGTTGGCTTACTCGCATTTTTATACCAGTCGCCTACAACACATATGTTAGTAAATCGTGAAATATTACCCATAAAATGTTTACGTTTCTTTGTTTACTAGAGGATTTTATTGGAAAACAATTGAATATTTTTATGCTATAACATTACACATTGAAGATAAACACAAGTTTGGGTGAACGGGTTTGATTTATTTATTTTATTTTATTTAAACTTTGTTGCACACACAAAAATATGTACAAATGGCGGACTAAGTGACTTTAGGCATTCTCAACCAGTCAACTGGAGAGTTAGAAACTGATAGCGTATTGTAGGTGCATTGAAAAGGTAAATAGAAAATGCTATAGACTACAAAAACATACATTTACATACTGACATTGTATGATAAACAAATAAACATATAAAAAATTAAACTACTTAAATATCGATACACTAAATCAATATTAATACACTTAGCTAGATATATGAAAGTGAGATTAAGTGGATAGGTTCGGAGTTTAATGGTTAAGGTTTAGGGTAGCAAGCAATCTTTATATTTGTTTTAGGTAAACACGATTTAAGTTGTTCTTAATTCAATTGCTTTGAAAATAAATTCATTGATAGCATTATTTCTTGAAAACGGTATTCTGTAGATAAAACGAAAGTTTAAATGGAAAACAATGAACGGCCTTTCCATAATATAACTCCGAATATAAAAATGCTCCGTTATCCTAAAAATATAGTAGAATACCGTAGCATAACTGTCCTAAGTATAAGACTGTAATAAGTATTAGGTTTTCTAATTAAGATAAGCTTATGATATAAAATACGTGTGTAAAAAACAACTACGCCTCCGAGCCCTCAGATGGGATTCGAATCCACGACCTTTCGCTATCCGGACGACTGCTCTGACCGCTGAGCTACCGAGACGCTGGCAAACGTGTCGATTTTTACAAACGTATTTCAACTTCAACTATGAGCTAGTATCGTTCCACCAATGTTGAACGATAACTACCTTCAACATCGAAAGTAATATTTTTACAAATATTAAACATTCGATTAAGATGGAACCAGCTATAACTAAGATAAGCTTGTTCGGAAATAATCGAGAAAGAAGGATTTGTAGATAGCTAATACTTACAATACATATTTTATGAAGAGTGTATAGTTAAAAATTAAGTTTTTTAAATATCTAAAACAATTTTAATAATAAAAAATGCAACATGACAGACTGAGTGTCTATACACTATTTCTTTGTCGTGGATTTATGATCGATTAAATGATGTGTTATCATGACACATAACATTAATCCGCTTGCTATACCTGTGGCCATTTTCGACTGTCCTTTGTCACTAAAAATACCTTAAATTTAATCTCTCGTCGAAACAGGTTCTGATGACAAAACAAGCATTACCACAGACGCACCAAAAAGACGAACATTATTATTTTTACTTGCGAGTTAAATAAACAATGTCAGCTATACACACAATAGTACGTCAATAGTTCTCTACATGTAAATTCTTTAAAATTTTTATAATTTAAAAACACAGAGTTCATTATCAGTCTATTTAATGTTCCTACTGATATGATATAGGCCTTACCTATGACTGTAAAAACCGTAGAGAGAATGGGACTTCCCCTTACGACGCAGGACCATTGGCGGATGGAAACGACTACAAATGCAGTCAGCCAACGAGCCTTTTTTCCTAGTTAACAATTTTTTGGTCACGTATTTGTTAACCGGCATTGGCGAATGTTGTTTATCCCCCGCAATTATAAGCTGAACGCGCTAACCTCTAAATCGAGCTCACTCAACACACAGTTTCATTTCGAAACATATAATAATAAAATCAAAATTACTTTATGTCATAGGCCCTTGCGGACACTTAAAAAAGTCAATTATACAAAATTAATGAAATATTCTACTTAAATCAAGATAACCCGTGCGCTAGCGGCAAGTACATCCGCGGAGTTGATGCCGCTCATGTAATCGCCACGATCGACCCGATTCCGAATGTAGGGGCTAACATGAGAAGAATCGGGCAAGAAACTCATGTGCCAAAACACTTTTAAAACGCTAAATGTCTTAAAAATTATGAATATTACAAAACGATTCAGAGAACGAGCAATTTATTTCTTTTATGTTCTCTGTGTATAAGCCTTTTTGCATAACTGAGTTTTAATTAAAGTAACTTTACTATAGGTTGATACGCCAACGACTGTACATCCCTTCCTTCTCAGTCGGCACCTATAAATAGCTTGAACTCCAACTTTCACGATGTTTAATCTATATTATGACACTTTCAGACAACAAATCAGCTAAAACTCACACCAGTGCTAAAACAACGCCAACGAAATCGAATAATTCCTCATCGAGCAACTCCAGGACTAATTCAAAGGACAATCTGGATGATGATAATATCAGTCAGAGCTCAATCGGTGGTGGAATAAGAGGGAAGTTGGCGGCGTTGTTCAATAAGGAGCAGACGATAAGCGAATCGACAATAACGAATAAGTTCAAGCAAGAAAGGGAAAGAGAAATGGAGATGCTGCAGAACAGATTCCACTATAAGGTAATTAATTATTAAGAGTATACTTTTTTATGAAAATTGTTTTTGTATGCAAAATAATGTCTGTCACGACTAAAACTCGTTTATAAGATAACATAGAATATATTTTAAACGGTAGTTTATCGGCTGAGATGTCTGCTTTGAACGTACCTTGCTTGTGTTGCCATTTAGCGACCCACGTGTAAACGGGGTATTAATAATGTTTTAGGCGCAATGTTTTATTATTTTTATAAAATATATATATATATAATTACTGTATATGCTTCGCTGCTTTTAAAAGCAAAAAAAAATAATGCGTTTCTTCACATACCAATAATATAATTTTGATATTTTACAACCGTTTAGTGCAACGGTAGCGATTTGCACTTTACCTTGACAGCTCTGAGTTCAAGTCCCGGTAGGATCAAATGTTTGTGTGATGAATACGAGCACTTGTAGGTACTTGAATCATGGGTATTTGTCTATGAATATTACATATCATATCGCTCATTTAAAGAGGGAACGTGATATCTCGATATTCTTCAATTTAGAGAAATCGACTTTTAATGATCGTAAATACGATAACTTTGTCTCTTTTTCGCACAGAGCCTTCATTTATTACTTTGTAAATACCATGTTTTTGTAGTAGTAAAAAACGCGTTGCGGTGAATAATTTGTGATACTATTTCCAAAATCGCTGTCTGTCGAGATATCACGTTGTTATTTTAAATGAGCCATATATGTATGTATGTCTTTCCGTTACCCTAGTATCCATAACACAAGCCTTACGGTGCTTACTTTGGGCTAGGCTAATTGGTGTGAATGTATGAAATATGAATATTACAGTGAGTTTTTTCTATGTTCTATAATTGGTTAGTATACATCACCCACATAAACACATTCTATCCAAGTTAAACTTGTTGAGATTGAAAATAAGCTCCAAGAAGCGAAGATTGTTTAAATTTACCAACCCTCCTATGCTATTCTCGTCAGCTAATTTTGTTAGTTCCTTTTACGCCAGTGAGATCTGTACTAATAGCATTGCGTATACTTGTCTTTTATGTGAACACAAGTCGTTAGGGCTCAGGGATTGTATGCAACTCGTGTGAAAGACACCAATTCGAAGTGATAATTCGTTACAAAATATAGTTACGTAGCACACTATAGGA
Source organism: Calamotropha paludella (assembly GCA_927399485.1). NCBI lineage: Eukaryota > Metazoa > Arthropoda > Insecta > Lepidoptera > Crambidae > Calamotropha > Calamotropha paludella. The sequence goes on from OV656822.1 coordinate 7,184,620, forward strand.
CACAATGTTTGCTAAATGTTGCGAAATGTTGTATGGTAATGTGGGAGTGTATTCAAACATGTATGTTTTTTGGGATTTGACAAAACTTTCAAATGTCATTTCTAAAGAAAGTAGTTACGATAAAGCTCATTGATGTTTGAAGATCATCTGTTTAGTAACGATACAATATTTTTATTTATTATAATAAGCGGCCAACTTCATCTTGCTGGTTTATTCCATGTCGCTTTTGCGGCCAACTTCAACGTGATAATATTGTGTCACATCTTAAAATTTCACTCTCACCATTTTTTCATAACGCGCCTAAAGAAGTATTACTTCAAAAAAAAACAATAGAAATACAGTTTGGGTGTTATAAACTCATTGGAGTTATACCGTACACGAAAATCGAAATGGAAAATTTTATACATTACTACACAGATTAAGTTATACATACAAAGATATTGGTTTACCGTAAATTGTTGTGCAACATAACCATTTGTCTCATTCTGACGTGTGGCTACGCTAACGCGATATAGATGCACTAGAATTTAACGTTACGGCCGTTTTATGAAATTTTTTATACACTGTTTCGCAATGCAAACTATTTAGCTTTTGTAAAGAATTAAAAATACTGTACAAGTATATATATGAGTAAAATGATGAAGCGATAATTTTGAATAGCAGGAATAGTTACTCCTATTAGACTATCCTAGATAATTCCTATACTATACAAACTACATCCAATACAAACTACAGCCAAATGGCAAGATGGAATTTATAACGCTCTGTACTTTAAATATAAACCTAAATATTTCGATTAATCTTTTATCAATTGAATTGTAATAACCACCTTCTTTTTACATTACAGCCTCATGACGAAAAGCCGGAACAAAATAATGACTCAGATGGCGATGGTGATCATGACCCATCAGAGAAAGCGCCGCTTATGGGCAGCGCCTTAAGTCTCGCAGTTTCCAATAAAAAGCCGGAAATCATCTCCAATGTTCCTAAAGTAACTTTCGAAGATAAAAAAGATGTCGAACCGACTATTAAAGAAGTTGAAAAAGAGAAGGTTACATCGCAGCCTGTTAAACGGAGAAGTAAGTATTCAACACAACCTTAATAACTCTAAAATCTAACCCACTGTTTTTGTTTATTGATTTTAAATATACAGTAGAAATAAGTTCACCGGTTTTTTTTTAATTTTCATTATGTTTTGTATTTTTTGTCTGTTAAAAATTAAGGATTTTAGGTACAATAATTTATTCGCCTTAGTCTCAGCAAAGTAAAATTTATTCTTCAGAATCGGTCAGAATTGTCATGTCAAAGTAATTTTTCTATGACTGAGACAAAGAGAAAAATGTTTTTTAATTTAATTAATAGAAAATAAATTAAATAAAAAAATACCGGTAACTTAATTTTGATTGGTTTTTAAAAAAGGAAGCAGAAATAGTTTAAATAAATTAAATGTTGTCCTTAGGTTGAGTTTTCTTGATACTCGCGTATAGAACGATATATACATCCTTAGCATAATGTAGTAATATATTGTCTAAAGTTTATTAGGTTTACTAAACATTTTCACGATCCAAATAAATAGTAGGTACAATCAGCAGTCTTATTGCTCAAAGGCAACGTCTCTCAGGCGTCTATAGAAGGGCAGAAAAGACCAGTACTGATTTATGGCACCTCTTATCTCATTTACAATAAAATGAGCGAAAGAGTTTTATCTGTTTTCAATACCTATATAATTTTATATAAGTTTTCCTGGTGTAACGTGTTTGAGGTAAACTCAAACATATTCACGGCTCACGTCAGTCGGTGCTGCTTTTTTCCCGCTGAATCACAGAACCGCTATATTTGTGTATATGCAAAGTAAGTCGTTTTGTGACTCGTATATTTGCCACTTGGTTATACCCAAAGATTTCTTTTTGATTATATTCCTTGTGAATGACTCACTTTCTTTTGTGAAATTTACGTCTGCAGCGTCATATAGTGGCATTAATTTCTCGATTTTGTAAAGAATTAAAAAGCTTTTGAAGATATCATTTCGATATTTATGTTTATAGTATTTTTATATTTAAAAAATGTGTTCAAAAAACATGGTTGAATTCAAACCTAAGTCATTCTGGGAAGCTGAGACAGTTACCTTACTGAGACAGAAAGACATGGTTTGAATTTTTTTGGAGTTTCAAAAATGAATAGTGGAAAAATATGCCTAAGATTTAATACTCAAACACAACCACTGCGCTATTAAGCTCTTCTAAGCACACAAGTACTTTAAATAATCAATTTGATCAGGTCTAAAATTTCCATCTACTCTGATTGAAGATCAGAAACATATGTTCTTTATATTCCTCTGCAATTTGTTAAACTTCAAGTCTCTTCTTTTCAGGTTCCCAAGACTCACCAGTAGTTCTCTCAGTTCTAGATGACGTAAAGAGGATTAAAGTAAACAACAATAAAAAGGAGGTTCAAAATGGAGCTATAACACAACAGCCTGGCTTATACCCTCACTTATCTGATATTGAAACTGACACATCTCACACCAATGACGAGTATTCCGACTGCGGTGGATCAAGGTGTGGACACTATACCTTAGAATGTATATTCTTCTTCCTTTGCATTTGAATATTTCAGGTTTTCAATTGGACCAGAACTGATATGAAGACTGTTTACTACAGGAATGTACGGAGTGTATGATGAAGTTTTGATGAAAATTCCTCGAAATTTTATAGCGTTCCAAGTATGTCAATTTTGAGAGCAACATTACATTTGAATGAATGATACGTTTTCAATATCAAAAGCAAGTTTACAAATCGCAACTTTGATATTTGATCGCAAATTAAAAGCAAAATAGTGTTTGGTGCGTTACGTGCTTCTTTTGTCATTGAATAACACTTCGAAATATATTATTGTGCCAAACAGTATAGTCACTACAAAAAATATGTAAATAAATTTGACAGTTAAAACGCCGTATACCCTTGCAATAAGGATCAAAACTAAACCATAGAGTTTATATATTTCTTTTGACTGTATAATGCTATTAAGTTATATGAACATTATGTTTTTTGTATCACCAAGAAATAGCGACGGAAGTAATATAACAAAGTATAATTCATTACTGTAGGTAATATTTGCTGATGTATCGGTGTTCAATAATCAGTTTACCTTGGCCGCCATTGTCAATTGCCAATTATGGTATTGACACAGAAGATAATTACCGCTAATCCATAATTTTGTTATAGAATTTTGTAATCTTTGAGCGACATTGAGTTTATCTGCTGCTCTATTCCTATTGTAGATGCGGGTTGACAAATCGTATTGTGATAGGTAAGGCTTGTTAGCTTATAACGTGAATAATATCGATAAAGATTAATCATTTATATGCACCGTGTAGAATTCGAGTTGCTTTGAGAATTAGAGGTCTTCTCAAAATAGTTTCGCTTCCCGGGTACCGAAATACAGAACCACCATGTAAATAAAAAATTATAAGTAACCGCGATGTAACCACATCCATTCTATGCATAGCTGATTGAAATAATAGCAAATGTAGTATTAAAAAAGCCTAAATTATTTAGAATTTAATTAAAAATAAGATTGGAGACTGATTTTTCTATCAAACGTTTTCCATATCCGTATAGAAATTCTGAAGATTGTCAAATTAAACGAAAGTGTGAATATGAGAAATTTTCACGGTCGTGATCGTTACAGAAGATAAAAATATACGTAAGAACAACATTACATTGTGCAATACCTTAGTTGCTCGATGTTAAATCCACATTTAATTTATTGATGCAAAAACATTCTTCTACGTTCCATGTTTTCCCCCATCATTCATTTTGGTAACTGGGTTTTGATACATCCTAGTTTGAAACAGTGGAGAAAATGTAACTGGTTATCAAAATCTAGTTACCAAAATAGTTGGGTTGTTATTTCTTCAGAAATTCAATACCAAACCCAAAGCTTTACGCGAAAACTACTTAACATCGTACACGTATTACGATAATTTCAGAAGTTTCATAAGTATTTTTGAAAATTGTTGTTTTTGAACAAATGGCCACTCTCGTCAAGTGACTCGAATACCGGTTTTTATGGCAAAGCCACTCCGAAGTACCGGGTTCGGTCCCCGGTAAAGGTAGAAAACGAACATTTCTGTATTAGCTTGAGTCTAGGATTGTGGTGGTATTCGATAACAAGAGTTTTAGTCACTTGGGTCCAGAACAGAGTATTTCGTCGTTGCGACTTTAAGACCTCCTATGTGTAAAATTCATGTTTACGATACAAACTCTAACATTTTTGTTGGAGTTAGTTTCTTCACATATTTTTCAGTAAACAGTTTTTATCGATTATCTCCTAAACATGAATTTTACACATAGGAGGTCTTAAAGTCGCAACGACGATTTGACGTTGTCTTATATTATTATTATTATTCGCAAGTTCGTTCTTTCTTAGATATTCCTTATTGCAGCCCTTGACAATGGCTCGATTTATTGTATGTGGGCCAAAGTTAATGTCCCGTAACCGGTTGGGTCGGTTTCTGCATATAGCTAGTGCGAACACAAACGCGTTTTGTGTTAGCCTTGCCTTGTAGTAATTGTATTTACATATATTATTATACGTATATAGTGTGGTTCCATCAGAATTTAAACACTTCTGTGCATTATAACTGAAATCCAACCGGAATAAAATACTCAATTACTCAAAATTGTTTTTAGAAGAGCCTTTTTCTCATATTAACAGTTTTTTTTTAATTTAAATGCGAAAATATTAAAATCCATGTTTTATGACGAAATTCTTAGTTTATAAAAATTACTTCTTACTTAACTGAAGTCATTTCGACAAATCCAGCAAAACGAAATAAAATCGTCAAAATCGGCTGAGTAGTATTGGAGTTTATCACGGTCAAATACTGTCATAAGGAATTAATATATATAATATAGAGAGATGAAATACTAATGGTGTACCTCGACTTTATTCCAGCTAAATAAAGTGCCCACGTTTGGTATATTGAAATTTACCAACGGTGACCTTTTTTAATAACTTTAGTAGTTTCGCAGTTTACCCTCCACATATCACTCTCTTACTTAGTATAGAATTATCGAGCATATCCGAGAATTCTTAATTATTATTTAAATAGAATTAACGGTAAATTTTCTCATATAACCCTTTGCCAATAGAGTACTCATAAGTGCGATATTTCACAACTCGTAATTCAACACTTGAGTCATGCTAAACCGAACGAAAGCGTCCGGTAACATTACTTTTGACTTCTCAAATTACCTTCATGCAGTCATAATGACTAATTTAGTATGGCATATATTCTGCATTAATTTTTAGAATTTTTAAAAAGAGAACACAATAAAAAAAAGGTTATCATGAAGATTCATTCATACAAATAATTTAAAGAAAAAGCTATTTCACAGAAAAACTCTTTTTTATGAGTACAACCAAAAAACAAACCGTTTAAAAATGAAAAAGTTTTTTATTAAAACCTTAATATTATAAGATTAATATAAAATAATTAAAAAACTCGTTCTTTCTTAAATAATGGTTTTCCTTAATCAAGTTAAATTATGCTATCGAATTCAATAATATGTTAAATGTAATGACACGATATAAGTCTTTCAATTCTTCTTAAAATATCACTAGTACTGATAGGTTGTATCATAAGACTGTAATGTTGCCTCTTATTAGTGTATTGTAGAATTAACTTTATTAAAAACATGTCTATTTGAGAAGAAGTCTTAGCATCTTAATGGATATACTTTATATTTAATTACTAATACACTGGTTTGTCTAAATCTACATGCAAAATATAGGACCCAGCTACGTTTTTATATGATATCTTAATATCTTGTTTTCTGAACTATGTACTGCGTTAAGGTTTAGATAAACCAATCGGTCCGTATTGTATATTCTTAAAACTTCACGTACAATGTATTTTTTTCTTTAAGTATATACACAGCGTAAAGGAGAGGTAAAGTTCTTGCAATATTTCTTTTGCTAATGGTGAGAACACAGTTTATAGACAGCTAAAGCAGTTAAGTAAATACGTACAATTGATCGAAACGAACGCACTCACACAGACGCATGTAGACAAGATTAAGCCAACGTCACAGTACTGTCTGTCGCAAGTGCTAAGTCGAAAGGAGTTTTCACTTTTATTTATCTTTGTGGTTAAAATGACTGAAGAGTTTTGATACTATATAATTTAATACTGAAATATCCGAACGTCTCGTAGCAGAGGAAATTGTCTTTCAGTGACTGACTGATACTACTTGAAATGTTGATTTTTTTAATTTCTTTATTTTATTACTAGTTTATTCATTTTATCTAATCATTGTAAAATCCAAATTTAAGTTTTAACACCCCTAACGCCCTATTGGAACGTATAGGGTTGCCAGATATCCGGATAAACCGGACATAGGCTTTTTGATTGCGTGTGCGGCCAAATTTGACAGTATTGGGCCTGTCCGGATTTTGTTAGGCTTTTTTAAATTTGACCGTTTTTTTACATTTGTCATTATGTGGTTTTCGCTTCGCTTCCCTTATCATGTATCCGTAACGCAAGCGAGAGGACAAACTCGCTCCTGCTACTCTAAAACCCACTTAGTTTTATGGTAAATAATAATAAAAAGCCTTGCTTTATTTCGACTCATCCATAGAACAGAGTTCGATGTGATCATGACGCAAAAACTAGTTTTTTAGCCACATAAGACCTTATCTCATTTTAAAGAAAAATTGTCATAAGAACAAATAAATTGAGTGTGTCCGCCCTTTTTTAATCCAAATGTCCGGTTATACTGGTTGGTCTGTCCGACTTTTCAGTTTTAATATCTGGCAACACTAGGAACTTAGGTAGAAAAGAAATACGCCTGTAGTTTTGAAACTGCTTTAGCTATTATATTTACTGTGACACCGTTTAAACTTAATTTTAATAAAGTTTTTATTTAGTTTAAAGAAACACATAATATTACGTGGTGTTGCAGTAGCATAATTCTGGTGAAGTACATTATCTTTTAGGTTCTTTGATTGGTTAAAAAGCACTCGTTATTTTCTCAGTAACTTATTGCGAATGTGCTTCTTAATGTGTTATTAATTAATAGTAAAGTAATTAACTCATTACTATAAGTTGCTAATTCGTATCGCATTAACCTTTTTACTAAGACTTATATCGACATTAATATTTCTACTGTTTTCCTTCGTGCCTTTTTCTGATAGCTTGAACAGTTTTTTATTACTTTTATACGTATTTCGTACGATGAATGAATGAGAAGAATTTTTAGTACGTGCCAGTATTCTGCCAATAATAATAAACGAAAACATACTTAAAATGTAACTTCAACCTTGGTTAACACTTTCGCTGCGGACGAAAATAAGTAGACGTTCGCCGGCAGATGAAATTAGAACAAAAAGTTTGTCAAAAGTGGCTAATCACTACACTAAACACAATAGAACAGCCCTGCACGAATGTTTGCACCGTACTGACTTTCTAAATAAGGCCAAATATGTCTAAATAAGCAGAGGACACACATGAGCGTCGTTCGCACCGAAAATGAAACTAAATAAGCAGAGGACGCGTATGAGCGTCATCCGCACATGGCAAGGGCTCAGTTGGACGCGCATGTGCGTCGTCCGCAACGAGAGTGTTAATGTTAATTAATTAATATACTTAAGTAATTTTAAATGCTAATAATACTTTTGAAAGTTTAAAAATAACTACAATTATATACATATATGTGACACCGTTCTTAGAAAACCTTACAAACCCGTATTCCTATATGATCACCCAGGTGATCAGAACCTGGGTGATCATAGTGGAATAAATCGTTTCAAAGACGTCTTCTTATTTCCCTTACTGGTTTAAATGTAGCGCATTTTTAGTTAAGTAACCTTATATTCTAAGACTGTGCGAACGTATTGACATAGATTCTTAGTTAAATCTAACCCGTTTGCACTTTAATTAATATTTGTCTAAATATCAGTAGTTATTCAGAAAAGTTTAATATTCTTACAAGTGTTGATACCTGATTTGTATTCGTGTGCGAAAATCTCAAAAAATAACCTTGAACATAACTTTAAGTTGGTACTCATGTAGGTATACCTTATGTCAATACTAATATGGTTGGTTATCAAGCTTCAGACAGTGCGGTATAATAAAACGTACAAATTAGTAGCACAGTAAAGAACAGTAAAACATCTTCATACAAACGTGCCGCTCTCGGTTTGAATGTGTGCGTGCGCACCGCGCGCCGTGTCGGCACGCGATTTCACGCACACGCTAGCATAATATATGGGGGAATAAGGTGGCGGCAGTACGGGCTGTGCCGCGCGACTGTGAGCATGCGCGTACGTCACATGACCGCTCGCGATCGTCAACTCTCGCCGGCCACTTACCATAATATTAATTATTACGAGTATCACTTCAAAAAGGGGAAAAAATATTGTAGTGTTTTCGGGTGCCTCAATAACGATTTCGCAAACAAATATTCAATCATAATATGCTTTTTATTACATAAATTTAGATCAAGTGCTGCTTGTTCGAAAATATTAACTAAAAGTAAAAGCGACGACCCTGGGGATCAACGCAAGAGTAGGCTAATAACTCGGCGGGCGGCCTTAGATAACCTACTGTTCTGTATTTACTGTGTTAGTAGGGACTCAAAAACACCTTTATAAGGATACACTTTCATAAGGGTTACACATTGAATCTGTTACAGAATCATTCCAGTATCACTTATTTGGGTGTTTTGAACCTGTTTTGCGTCAAACACTTATAAAAGTGTAACAGATATAATGTTTTCTGTTACCAATCTGTTAGAAACTGTTATACGTTTAACTATCTTTTTGTATACACAGTACACCAACATAGGCATTTCAAAGTACCCAAATCGTTAGTGAGCTGTCGCATAGTTATGCTAATGTGAACCTTATTGACTGTAACAGATATTAACACTTATAAATAAATAAATAATTTTCTAAAACAGATTTAAAGTTACAGTTTCTTTCTGTTTAACTTTTAAAACAGAGATGAAAAACAGTGTTCGGAACACTATTCGGATACCGCTAAAATCCCTGCAAATTAGATCGTAAACATCTTTGAGCAATTCAGTGTTCGATGTTCGTTAGTGGTACACATGCAAACAAAAACCAATACGACCCAACAGAGGTCTAAGTCCCTTTAGTACTATTCATAAAAATATTTTTTATTACAGTAAATTTGTACCAGGGCCAGTGATTAAAAGACGAAAATTAAGGTGTGACATTAATATTCGCTCATTTAAAATAACAACGTGACATCTTGACAGACAGCGGTTTTGGAAATAGTATCACAAATTACTCACCGCAACGCATTTTTTGCTACTACAAAAACATGGTATTTACAAAGTAATAAATGAAGGCTCTGTGCGCAAAAGAGACAAAGTTATCGTATTTACAAACATTAAAAGTCGATTTCTCTTAATTGAAGAATATCGAGATATCACGTTCTCTCTTTAAATGAGCGATATGTTTGTCATTTTAGTTAATAGATGACGCTGTTACTTTGAAGAAATTGATAAGATTTACTGTTTGTAACACTTGTTTTTATTAAATAAGACAAAAGTCAATCAGTAATCGATAATAATAATGAAGTACATATTACAAATAGTAAACTTCAGACTTCTTAAATTTTGGCACACAGCATAAAACGAATTACAAAACGCCTTATTTTTAATATTTTTACTTTATAAGTAAAAATTTTATAATTCTTTTTATAAGTAATATAATCTTAAAACTAAAAAACATTGTGTTTAAAAAAAGGTTTTCACTTGAATTTTTTCATCTTAGGTTTAGTGATGTCGCCCTTAAAGCGAAAAATAACAAAATATTTTGATTTAAACACATAATTATTGTTTTGAAATAATTATATTTTGTTAAAAAATATTTTATATTATTACCAAGTAAAATATAAAAGAAGTTATATTAATTTTGTTTGTATGCAATTGAAGTTACAGCGTTAATACAGCGCTCTGTTGTTTTCTATTAATTTCACGAAGTCTTAACAGTCATGTTTGTCAGTCTACACGAATAAAATCATCTAAAATATGGAGTCCCTTTATTCGTTATCTTTTAAGGAACCACTGTGATATTTATCGCACTAGTTCCTTAACAAGAGTTGAAACGAATTCGCCTTTTTTTACCTGTACTCATTTGTTTTAAGCATCGTTTTTGAATACTAAACTAATAAATAGACTGTGAGATCTTCGTATATATATGATAAGTGTATATCGGTGCGTCCACACCGTAAAACATAATATAATATAAATAACCAACCTAAACTATTATAGCTTAAATTAGGATGTTATATTGTCTTAAATCACCTTTATTGTCTACTTCATTATTTATAAAAAAACTATAACATGTTCAAAATTATTTAGTATTTAACCGTTTTTTTTTTCAGGTCTCCTTTATTGTATTATTTATATAATAATTAGTTAATTTAAGTTTTGACGTCTGTGATAATAATCTTATATATAAGGTTTTTTTTGTAAAATAAATGTGTTGGAATTGATACTGTTTTTTCATTCTCCTTGTCTAGCTGTGATTATTTTATGGATTTAGTTTACAGTGATATCTCAATTATGCAATTAAAAAAAAATAATGACGTACTTTAATAATAAAGTTCGATTTTTACAATTATAAAGTTACTAGCTTTCCGCCCGCGGCTTCGCCCGCGTGAAATTCGGTTATATTGCGGTATAAAGCACAACTATAAGAAAACTTCTTATTCCCACGGAAAAATCTAAGAAGCGCGATGTAACGCTGGATACAATTAGTTTATCATAAATAGCGTAATCTATCATTCCACTTCTTATGTATTTTAGAAAACACATCGTTACCATGTTTTAAAAAACACCCAGCGCCATCTATCGCATACCTCAAGAACTAAATAACGTAACTAATACTTATACCAATTAGTAATTCGTTGACTTTAGTGATTTCAGGATAAGTAGATGTAAAAAAAACAATTTAGACAATAAAACAAATTGTACGTCATCCCTCGAGAATTCCTCATTTTCGAGGATTCATTTTCGTATCATTTAGCTTCAAAATTTACATGTTCATATTCGTTTGCAACATATAAGTAGATGTAAAAAAAACAGTTTAGACGATAAAACAAATTGTACGTCATCCCTCGGGAATTCCTCATTTTCGGGGATTCATTATCGTGTCATTTAGCTTCTAAATTTACATGTTTATATTCGTTTGCAATATTTTACCTTGTTTTAAACGACACACAGCGCCATCTACAATCCGTCCATCAAGCAAACAATATTTTTGTTTTTCCTCGGGAATATCAATTTTTTCCAGGATAAAAAGTACCCTATTATTTAATCCGGACTTTTATCTTTACGTCTGCAAAATTTCAAGCAATCGGTTCAGTAGTTACGGCGTGAAAGCGGAACAAACAAACAAACAAACAAACTCACTTTCCGATTTATAATATTAGTAAGGATTTAATCATAAATAAATGTAAAGCTATTTTTATTTTAGTTAAATATTTCGAATCATTATATCAAAAATTTTTGTTTAATTAGCAGCTCACTCACGAAAGGTTTAAGTCAATTTAATAAAAAGAATATTAAAAAACGTGAAACACATTATTACTATTTCTCTTAACCCCTCGTGGTAACCCTATATGCTTGTTACGACTGGTACACATCCGTAGTAGATCGGCGAGGATTAAACTTGTCCGAACAGTTAAAATAGATATCTCAACCGATAACCTTTATTTAAAAATAGTTTATATTTTTTAACTGTTCTTTTAGCAATATTACTGTTTCGATAATTATTATCTGCTATTAACATAGACATACAGTAGAACGCCGATTATCCGAACGCCGATTAACCGAATCGCCAATTATCCGAATCGGTCCTAAGCGAAATATAAAAAATTAAAACCAAGTAATTTTTGTTTTGTTTTGTTGTAACAAGTTGGAACTCGCTGGAGTCCAGATGTATTTCAATTGTTTATGGTCGAAAACTAGAGGCAAGACACTACATGTTACTTACTCTGATCGAGATGTTCAAGTGAGCGTTATTGTAGAACTGTGTTTGTTAAACTTAATAAAGTTTATTCTATGTGTGACAGTTCGTTTTTATTTATTAACAGTCTATGTCCGATTATTCGAATTTTCGATAATCCGAATCGACTCAGGTCCCAATTAATTCGGATAATCGGCGTTCTACTGTAACACAAACTCACAAAAAAAACTTGAAAAAAAAAACTCTTACGTTTTAACTCGGCCATATTTATGGAAACCTCGCAAATTAAAATTTCAACTGTAAGTGCATTACATCAATAAGTATGCCCAAAGAAAGTACTTATTCCACAAACCGATCGAATTAGAAATTTATCAATATATTTTATGTATGAATTCTTTATAATATAAACTTAACGTATTATTTTCGTCTGGTATCAATCTAGCTTTTGCGTAATTAGAACCAATTTTGTTTTGGAACCCTATAGCTAGTTAAATACAGTATATTTAGTGTTCTCTGGACCACCATAGATGCATAAGTGTATTATATCACTTTCAGCAAGGCTTCGCTGCAAACATGATGTTCATTTTATAGATGTAATTAGCACGAAAACCAATAATAATAAATAAAAGCAATATTTCTTATATTAACACCATTTAGCCTAGCTTAAAGTAAGCACTGCAATGCAGCCTTGGTCATCTGGATCATAGATAAACAATCACCACAGCCAACGTTGATTTAGAAAACACAATTTCTATCTTAAAATAATTTAGACCACCTGCTTATAGAAATAAAATCTGTGAAAACTAGCTTCCTAAATTCAAAATTGTTTTAATAATACGAGTGATTTTGCGCTTACTTCTTACTATTGAAACAAAAAAGATGTCTTAATAATAGGAACTGTTTTATTCCATTTACCATTTCAAAATTGTTGGTCTTTTTTAAGGTAATTTGAAATATTTCGTATTGACCTTTTGGTATTGACTGTGCTGACCGGTATCATATATTTTGGAAAGATTTCCAACTAAAAGCGACTTCTTATCAAAATTTTTGTAGCGTAAAATATAAAATACTTTTTTTAGTACCGACACCAATATAATTTCGTAACATATATACCCGCTAAAACTAAAAGGTATAGATCTCAATATACCAACATAAAATTGTTCACTGTGTTTAATTCTGAATGTAAATAGAGAGAAGAGATTATTTTAATTATTTATAAATGACACATTTCCATTTTAGATTTATGACATTACCGATAGTAATTTATTACCCAAATCTGACTGTACTCACCGTATCGTTTTAACGGCTACAAAATTTCGACATTAAAATTTATAGACTTGTTAAATAACTAAATTTACAGATTTTTGTGACATAGTTCTAACATCAGAAACTTATTATTTTTTTCAGAAAACTTCAATAACTATGTATAATTAGGAACAAAACACTGCTATTATTGTGATAAGAGAAATATATTGTAAATTACTTTAATAGAAAAACACTTTAAAAGATTGCGGGTTCGTTTTTCTTCGAGAATTCACTTGTCAGCCGAGTCGATTTTTTCTAATATTTTTCTATTAAAATAATTTATCTTATAAGATAGCATTGAAAAATGCAAAAAAGTACATACATATATAAAATTACAAAAAAGAAATATTACTTTCTATGGATTAAGATTAAAGAGGAACGATATGCAATTTTGTGCTTTCATGTTTTTACGCTGTTAAAACTGCCGAGTTCCTTCCCCTTTCTTCTTGACTGACAGAGAAAATTTTAGTATGATAAGCCAAAAATAACAAAAGAATCTATTTTTTAAAATAATAAAGTTACACTTAAATTCAATGAAATTATTTTCATTTTCATAAAGAACTGTCAGATGTGAAGATTTCTCAATAAACAATTTATATTTTATGCGTCAAAAATAAATCGCATACTCATTATCATATAGATGTATTTATACTCTTCATTGCACTTACAAAGTAGTGGAATGATACGTTAAAATATATTAGAGAGCAATGGTGGGCTTATCTCTAAAATATCTCTTTTAATAGATATATAGATGTACTGCTGTGTTATCCGTTGTATGTAAAACTCCTCCTATCACGGTGAATTAATTAACTCTGTGTAGGAACTAACGCTTACACAAAAGCCTAAAAAAAGACAACGATTATTACGCTTCTAGTAATTATTTGCCTACAACAACGTTTCCATTTTCATTGTTTATCTATCACGGAAAAATTGTTTTTAGTATAAGACAATAGGCCGATTATATACTTTTCTCGTCAAACCTTTTATAGCTATTAACAACCAGTAAACAAATACTTCGATAAAAATAGAAGTACCGAGTATTAATATTTAAACGCAAATGTCTATACTTATTGCTAATATAGGTAAGTACTTAATCGCTTTGTTTTTTCCATTGAATTATGCGAATGTATAAAATTCAGAAGTGTCTATAATAACACAAATATAACTTAATCATGTCTGTCTTTTTACGTTTATATGGAAAAATGACGCAGTGAATTTTCATGCGATTTTCACAGAAAAAATAAGAATCCTTGCATACATAGATTGTTTTAACCGTTTCGTTGCGACATACCATTACCAGAAACGAAGGCTACGAGCTTGATTTACGTGAAAAGTGAAGATAGTTTTATTCTGAATAGATTTCCCTAAAACTTAATTTGAATGAGTTATCATCGATTTAAAAATGACACGGCTCCAGTGGTTAACGCCACACGCAAAAGAAAGTGATGGCACGGCACATGTGCCATCCGCAACGAATCGGTTAATCAAATTTAGATGTTGATAAAAAAAACTGGTTGGTTGCCTGTAAAGTCGGTATACGGGCGAAAGTTTTACGTGACAACGACTTTGAGTGGTAAAATAATTTTAATGTGAATATTCATTCGTATAGTAGGAAGAAGGATGAAATAATAGTAACAATTTAAAACATTTATTTATACAAAGAATTATATTTAAAACATTAATTTATAGGCACGCGTCCCTTCCACTTTTTATGTCTGTCTCTCTCGCTCTTAGGCGGGCTAACCATGCCCGAGTGGAAGGGACGCGTGCCTCTCACTCGCTCTCATTGTAAGCGCATAACGTGAGCGGAGCGTAACGCAGTTTCTTGAAGTGTCACCCGGCAAACCAATTTATAAGACGTTGTCACGTCAAAAGTTATTTACGTTTTAATCGCTCGCATGCAAAAAAACATATAGGTAACTGCCACTGTATAACAAATCCGGATTTGCATAAACTGGTAGATTTTTTTTGTAAAATTGAATAACGGTATTAGGTTGTGTAATAAGTAATTAATAGAATACACTTGAGAGCAAATAAATCGAGTCATCTCCGTTTTGTTGTTATCAATTATGGTATTCTTAAGCATCTCAAGTTTTGTCATAAATTACCACGTACTAGAAACCGGACGCGGTTAACTTTAAGTCGCTCGTAGCGTTTTGAAATAATATGGCTCTTAATACTAAAAATCAATAGCTAATATTTACTTCTAAGTTTTGTACTACAATTTATCATGTTTGGTTTTATTTGAATTTTCAGAATAAATACTTTTTTGTAAAGTTGTTTCACTCTTATGTATGCATAAAGAAAGTAGAGTACGTTGGTTAATATATTATGGAAACGTTTCTTACCAGTTTCGGTGTCCGGGCTGATCTGCCAAAAAACCTGAGTTCGAGTCTCAACTAAAATGTATTTTCATTTCTTTTTTCATTTTAACAGTGTAAACAAACATATGAAGAAATTGTCTCAATATATTTAACAGGACATGTAGCGTGATTTTCCTTAAAAACTTAGTTTTATATAAAACGCCTACTAATGTTGTTGCACATATTTTCTACACAAGGAAACTATTTGACATTTAAAAATATCGTTTGTATAGTCGCCCAATCAACATGTAGGTGTGTATGAATATTACTTTTTGTTCTATATAATTACTATACCTGAAAGGTGAAATCAGCGATATATTTTTGCATATTTTTTGTAAAGTTTCCTAATGGATGTAGGAACGAAAAGTTAAAATTGCTACTAGTAGCTAGAGGCATATCTTCAATTACTTATCGTTTAACTTAAAAGTACAGAGAAACTGTTTTCAGGGTTTTTTTTTTATTAAAAACTAAGCTCATCAATGTTGACCGAGTAGAAAAGGTGCAATTTATTTGTTGGGTTGGAGATCAAAGTCGAAAATTCAATAACTTGCTGCATGAGGTGCATAGTGATTACCACCAGTACCATTAGTCGCCTTTTAGGAGACCCTTAATTATAATAAATACACATGGCACGTACAATCTTGTTTAGAAAGGAGATGGCCGAATTTCGCCCCAGAGTCGTTTTATGTTTGATTAGAGAAAAGCATCAAGAGACCCGACAACATAATTTTGAAAAAACTGTTTACAAATTATGATATTAAATTCCAAAATTAGTTACTGCATCTCTAGCGGGGTATAAAAGTAGAAATATAATAGTACTGCGATTCTAAATACTGCGTTTGTTGTTTTATAATTCTCTGTCTCTCATTTCTCTTATTCGGGGCGGCAAAGGGTCCATAGCCTATACAGCCTGATCTGCAGTTTTTCTTCTCTTATTTATTTTGGATTATGATAAGTGCTGATTTGTGAAAGACGAACTATTAATGGAAGGAGAATGATTGTGTTTGGTCCGTGCCTCTAAAAGGTATGTTTTCAAGTTTTCTCAAAGTTTCATGAAATCCTCATACGTTTATTGAAACACAGGGGAGCGGTGAAGTTTTCTGTCGTCTGGTTGTAAATACTTAGTTCTCCTGATGCAGTTTAACTCAACTATCCATCAATCTATAGTCACATATAAGTATATCCATCTTAGCATATGTACCTACTGAAAAAGTAGGTTATTAACCAATTGACTTTGTCATGAAAAGGTTATTAATAATTTTTTTAGAACTTATGTTTTTCACTAACAGGCAAACAAAACTGTAAATACCTTAAGTATTTAAGATTTTACTGAAAGAAAACTTGTTCTAGGATTTAATAAAAATGTATAAAAAACAACATGTCTTGTTATCCGGTATATGATAAGAAGTCGCTTTTAGCTGGTAATTAACTAAAATATATGATAGCGGTTAACAGGGTCAAACATAGAGTTATATCTAATTATATTAATTATAAGAGAAGACCAACAAATTTAACACGGTGAATAAAATAAAACATTACTAAAACAATGTTTTTAGTGGGTCGTTCCATAACTGCAAGGTAAATTATTAATAAAGGTATTACAGTGCTTTTTAATGAATCATAATAATATGTACATTGCAAAACCATTCTTCTTTTATTTCTCGACATAGTGGAAGGTCTCAAGAATACATTCTTATCATTTTCATAGTGGAGAATTTATCAACCAACTTTTTACAGATTTTATATGTAACGGGCTTTTCATTAACTTAAATTACTTTAAGGTATATATATATATATATATATATATATATATATATACAAAATAGAATTTTACCTCTTTCAAATCATTACGTTGTTATTGCAATATTTTAAAAGTAATCACAGTAATCTTTTGTATGATTTGATCACTCAAGTCTATTAGAAAAGCATTGCACGTGACTTGCAAGATGAAAAAAAAAATCGAATATTTACATTACGTAACTAAGTAAATTTCACTTTTTATGATTTTTCAAATGCCGACGCTGACGCAATCAAGTAGAATGAATGTAAGTTTGTTGAAATGTTATTTAATCTAAGATCACAGTGTTTGTGTGTTTGTCTGTCCGCTCTTTTTCCATTGTATCAATAACGTTACCATAGCAACGCGTTAACCGCAAGTAGTTCGTCTACCGGACGCTAGATGGTGCTAACGGAAAAATATTTAATACTAAAAAAAAATAAAGAATTTTATCCACCCGTGCGAAGCCGGGACGGGCTACTAGTTATTTATAATAACAGACACCAGACAAAAATACAAATAAAAATGAATAAAACATGAGCTGATTGCCTAATGTCTAATGTAATGTGAAGCTGACAATACTTAAATATAAGATTTTATTATTTGCCGTGTAAATTCCCGTAACTTATGTTTGGACTCGATAAACAATTAATAGTTGGAAGTGTTATTTAATTTAATTCTTTGATTTCTATGTAGAGGTTATAAAAAAGGTTCTTTCCGCTCTTCTTTAGTTTAATATAAATCAAATTGAGATATCATTGAGTAAATAATATATATTTATAATCCTTCACAGCTGCAATGGAGAATGAATAATTTCAGGAAATCAAGTTTTTAAGAGTGTTTAATGCCGCACCACGTTTCTTACAAACATTGAAATCTAATTACTTTAAAATAAAGAAACTTCTTTTTGAAATTTTATACAATAAAGGAATATAAATGAGTATAAAGTTATTAAAAACATACAGTTTATATAAGAGTAATTTTAAGATTTCCATTTTAACGGGAAAAATATTTTCATATAAAAGGTTCCGAACGTTTCATTTTCAAATAATTAATTTCCTCATTTTAGTATTTCGACTTGAATGTTTGTATCAAGCGTCATGCGTGCTGACACTCTTAAGCACTATGTACATAAAATGGAAATTATATTTTTCATTTAAAAATTATACTGTACGATCATATACATAGATGTAGATTTGACATTGTCAATGTCAAATATTAAGTTACACTTGCAACAATTTTTAAATCTGATATAGTGACACGACCAACTTTTTTTACCGAATTTTTACGCTGAGATTTCCTCCTCAGTTTGTAAAGGAGTCTGCAACTTTGAAACATCTTCAACTTTCCCAGTAACTTTCGAGGTAATTACTCGACATAAATTTACAGTGTATGATCGGTACTTGGGCGTTAAATCGTTCACCAAATAGGTTTCAGTTGGCTGAAAAATCGGTCAAAAAGTCGGTTGTGCTTATGTCGCTTAGTCGGTTATGCTATTCGTACCAAAATGACACTTAAATACAGTTTTAAAATTGTCGCTAGTGAACCCAAGTGTATAGAACGTTTATGAAATTTGAAATCTCCAAAGTAATCAAAAATATTGAAACCGCCAAAATAACTAAATTAATGGAAACACTATTTTGTGTTAGACACAAGAAATGTAGAAGTTTGCCATTCATTTAAAATCTGTTCCGATATTTCTGAGCACTTGGTTGTACTTAAACAATTTTCTGGACGTGTTGACCATACCCAAGACATTTGACACTAAGTGGGACCTGCCCACCTGTGCAAAACAATTCGTAAATTAATAATTAAAATCCTATTTTCTAATTTATGTTTTTTTTTATTTACAGCACGGATGAACAACACATAGCAAAAGATAATTTAAATAAATCTGATAATTGGGCAGAAACCTCATTTGGCCGAGAAGTCATGAACGTAAGACTGCTAGTTTTTTGTTGCTTATACATGAGTTTTAACGCCCTATTTATTACAAAACTTACTTTTGTTCAAACTTTACTATGGATTTTGCGTAAAGGTGCTTTCCGACTACACTATACTATAGTGCCATATAGTATAGCAAAGAAGGACCTAATGCTATACTATATAGCTTGGCGTTCACATTATCGCAAGCATTTGGCGCCAGCGAAAAATCCGTCGCAGGCACAGGATCGTGTCCAGTCTTGTTGTCGTTCGTTTCGTTTGCGGGACGGCCGGAGGTGAGGGAGGGGGAAGAGGGGGGCGCGTGATATAGCACAGTATCAGACAGCCGCATGTCACTTCGAAACAAGCGAACACTTTATAAGGTTTGCATACGACCGGTGATGACCTACGCGTCCCCGATCTTCTCACATGCAAAGGCATCAGTCCTTAATAAATTGCAGGTGATTCAAAACCTATTCATACGTAGGGCCTCAAATTCTCCCTGGTATGTCCGCAACGCGGACTTGCACAGGGACTTTGAACTCCCTACTCTCCAACAATATTTCATAAAGGCCTCTGAACGTTTCTTCGAAACAGCAGAGAGCCACTCTAATCCACTTATCCGGGGCGCATCCAACTACACTCCTTCCTCATCCACGAACCCTCTGTCTAGGCGACCTAGGTCTGTCCTGACAGACCAACCCAGTCAATTGTCAGCTGACCTGAACCTCCTCTTAGAGGCACAGGAATCAGCCAAACGTAGAGCCAATACAGACCCATCAGGTCTACCCCAGTCCTCTCAGATGCCGACTGGCCCCCCTTCTGGGAGCCAGCCGACTTAACTTCATTCACGACTGACCCCCCTTCTGGGAGTCAATCGTTTTTTTTTCTATGCGCTCTCTCACCTAGGTGAGTAGCGCTTGCGCCACCCCTCTCTAGAGGGGTGGTCGCCTCAGATGACGGCTTATGACCTTCTCCGGGTGCAAGCCAATCCCAGGTGGTGTTTAGTCAGTACAAGTCTGACATAACTATCGGGCCGGCCCGAAGTATCCATAGAGGATTCACCACCTCCCTCCCCCGTGTCCGGAGGGTGCATTTTGCATAAAAAAAAAAAAAAAAAAAAAAAAAAAACTCAGCGCATCGGACAATTTTATAGCATATACGAAGCCAATAATATATAGTACAGTACAGTGTGAACGTGTCCATAACAATGTAAGGTGCGCGATATTTTTGTGCTATGAGCTATATACTATATGCTATTATATTATAGCGTAGTCTGAAAGCACCTTAAAAATTGGAGTTATAACATTTTAAGCAACAATAAAGCGCACTCTGCTTACCATTTTTTGTATTGTAGGTGGTAAAGAAAAATAACACGAGTTACCAGAAGGCGGTCCGCGAAAGCATGTCGGATAGCTCTGAAGGCAATTGTGATAGCGAGCTCGATGATATGCTTGACGAAGCACTCAACGAGGAAGGACCAACACCACCCAAAGTAAACAAGGTTGATTTTACATTTAAAAACAGGTTTTTTAACGCCACCCGTTGTTATTACCTATTTCTTACCCGTTGTAATACAAAATATTTAATATGAAATAAGAAATGATTACACTCCCTCCCGCAGAAGGAAGAATTTAAAATATTTATGAATGCATTTTTCTAAGAGAACCGATGTGATCTAGCTAATACCACCAGTCAGTGTCAAATACGCAACAAGTAAACGCATCACTGAGTAAAAAAGTGTAAGCATATACCCAAATATGCAAACAAATAAAAGCGACGAATCACAAGGCTCATATCAGACGCGTAGACTTGGCGGCGATCAAAGCACGCAATACATTGCTCGCTCGCTTGAAAGTGACCAATGGAGGGTGGTGTATCATTTTGACCAATACTTATTTTACTATCTACTTTCTTTCGATCATTTAATATGAAATCAAATGTAAATGAAAACATGATTTTAACACTTAATATTGTGTTCATTTAACTCACCGATAAAAGGGAATCTTGCTTTTAGTTCTTTTGCACGTACTTTACAATTCTTTATGTCGGAAAACGACATTTTTATCAGTTTTTTTCTCAGTTCTTTACTCCCAAGACTGAGGTGGTAGACTGAGCGATGTTCCTCTCAACGTTCACATAGCCGTTTTAACTACTTCTCCGTTCTGCGCTCCTTTTAAAGGATCCTTCTGTCATGTAATGTGTATCATTTATGCCTTTTTCTCATAAAATTTTAACGTTAACAAAACTATTTGAGATGTGCAAAAGGTTTTTGGAAAATTTTGCTATGTCTGTTATAGCATTCATATTAAGATTATGTTACAGCAGGGTGTGACCTCATCAGCTAGCTTCGTGTACCAGGAGCGGACAAAGTTCAAATCGCCGCAGAAACCGCCAGCCACAGGCACGCCTCGTGTGGACCGGGGCAACGAACTCGTCCACAGCGTTAGTTTCTACCGTCGCATGCAGAATGCTGTTAGTATTCGTTAAATTGTTTTGTAAAATGCGTTCATTCCTTTTCTTCGTTAATCATGATTTAGTTGCGAGTGGGTCCATGTTCGTAGTACTTCGACGAGGATAGAACGTGGCCGCCTTGCATTGCTATAAACCAGGGTTCCCAACTTAGGGGTAAGAAATTTAGGGGGAAATGAGATGTGATTTCGTAAGGGGTTTTATATATGTAGGGGTATTTTTACGGTGTTTGTGGCCCTACATAATTTTTTTTTAAATTTTATTAATCGAGAAAAATAAAAATGTAAAATATAGACCTTGGGACAGTCCTAACTAGCCAATCAAAATTATTTTTTACCTAGCCACCTCGAACTTAGCGACATCTAGTGTACTTATAATCCAACTAATAGTTGTAATTTTAAATCGAAATGGTGGATCTTGTACAATATTCAACCCATCTCCTAAAATGTTAGGCTTATTTAATGTCAACATGTATGACTGTATAAAATCTAATTCGTGAGAAGAAAATGAAATAATATTTGAAACAATAAATTTAATTTATTTTTATAAATAAAAAATTTAACAAAGATATGATATCATATAATTTATTTTTTGGGGATTGCCAAGTAATTAGGATAATTTTAGGGGTTTTGTATTTAGTTTTAGGGATAAATACTTTTAAGAGTTGGTACTGTTATAAACATTGCTTTTGTACTTTTTTGAAGTATAACATATCCCTTTCAATACAAGATCACGACGTTCGTAATTATGCGCGGTTTGTACCATCGAAAAATGCGTTATAAACACTCGTATTAATTTTTCATTAAAATTAATTGAACACATACCCTAAGGCCATGCATTGCAAAATTTATTTGTTTTTTCTAGATTAAGCTCTTCTAGCTTTATTAATATCAGAATATATTGTCAATGACAATATCAATTTATTAAAAGATCATGATTGTGCCATAGTCTTCAACGCCAACAACCCCTCTACGCGTCGTTCGGCATTCATCTCCTGAGCCGACGACGCCCAACGAGCCCGCTGCCGCGGTCACCACTGTGCGCCAGCGAATTCGCGAATTGCAGCAAGAAGTGGCTAAGCAGCAAACCGTCATATCACAGGTCAGTATCATTTATACTCTAAAGAATCAAATCCAAAACGAAATAATTCGCCAGAGAACCAAAATGAATTGCTCAAAGGATTAGCAGACTAAAGTGGAAGAGGGCTGGTGACATCATTTTTGCGTGTTCTCACTGGTATAGGGAACAATGTTTGGGGGTCACAAACCTTGAGTAACGGTGCCTTCGGTAGGTATCAGGTAATTTAGGGGCGCAGTACCAGATCTCCCTTACGTTAAATTATAAAAGCTGAAATTTACACAGAGTGTGCAAATGACCATTCTAAGTCATTATTTAAAAGGCCAGACCTATCCGAAGGGTCTAACACTGCCCCAGACGCGGTAGAAGGTTAAATGCACTGAGAGAGCATTGCTCAGGTACATGAATGCATTTAAGAAAGTATAACAATATTTCATGGTTGGCAACGTAATGGTGTTTGTAGGCAGGAGCAACCTGTGGCTGCAGTGATTGTAAAATGCAGCATATATTCGCTGCGAATTGCAGCATAATATATTCAAGTGTTGTTTGTATTTAAATAATACTCACTGTTTACTTTGGCTAGACTAATTGGTTATGTAAGAAATATTCTTATAGATTTTTTATCAGACAATGATTAGCTATTTAATATTTACAGGCCAGCCAAGCTCTCAACCTTTGTGCTGCCACCATCGAATTCAGCGAGTCCACGGAACAAGCGGAAGGCGAAAGGCTACTACTGTTAGCAAGTCAGTTTTTAAAGCATTTTAAAATAAAAATAATTAAATCTCACTATCGGAATTCTTTTATTTTTATTGATTATTTGTTCATTATAATTCGTATGTTTCAGCTCACCGCCGTCAAGCGTGTCTACACGAAGTACAGAGGCTGCAGGTAGAGGGCGCTGGGCCAGCAGCTAAGGCAGGCATGGCTTCTCTTCACATTAACAGTATCACCGTGCCGCTAAGAAGGGATTACATGCGACATCTCAACGCTGGTATGTCCTAATATTATTCTCATTGCCTATGTTATTTATTCATATAATAAAAAATGTATATTCATATGATTAAAAGTACTCTTTATCCTATCAGCACGACTACTAAATTGAGTAATGAAAAATGATTAATAAATTATTACACTCTACATTTCTCGCTCTCTTTCTACTCTGCATTTTATAAAATTCATGCAGCCCGGGAATATGTACGAGCAAACCCCTAGATTTCTATACAGGTTGTCCCAAAAAATAGGGCAAAGTGGAAGACCAGAGGTAAAGCATCACTAGGGTTCGAATCATTCCTTATAATTTTTTGACTAGCATGAGATGCGATATTTTCTTGTGGTAAATGGTATCCAACTTAATGATTTAAAAAAATCAAGTATTTATATTAATAATCGAAATCTCTGTGAATAAAAAAATCGCTCCAAAACTCATGGAATAAACATGGGGTGATACGGGTTACCCTAGTGATGCTTTGCCTGTGGCCTTCCGCTTTACTCTACTTTTTGGGAATCCTAATTTTGAACATTAATAGTTTACGTCTGGATAAGCGCTGTGCGCTGCCCAATACACATTTAATAGTAACATAAATCTACAGCTCATGGAAACAACATCAATACATTAACAAAACATGACTTATCTTAAATATCTACTCAGTCTTCAGTTCTCAAGGCTATTTAAGTAAGAAATTATTTAAAATAATATGTTCGTTTCTGGCTCTTGAATAAAACTAAGACACGTTTTTGAAAGCTTAGGAGACAGGCATTTAAGAAACCTTTGGAGGCCAAGCGATTTCGGCAAAGACTGTGCCTGACATGGGTTACTTAGTTAATTAATCGGAAAACACATTACGCTGTTAGCTTGGGATTTTGTGGACCACAACCGCATTTCCAGTTATTGACACCTACAATCCACATTGTTCCAACGTGGTGGGTGAACAGCCGATTCTTTCTACGATGTTTTAAACCATGAAAAGCGTGTTATCATCTCAGTCGAGATACATCCTCTACTGGAGCCATAATAGAGATCGCAGTAGAAGTCCATCATTCGGAAACCGCTGCCACTTATTTTGTGGCGTGAGAGAGGTATACGGTTCAGTACCGTTAGACACTTCATGACACCTTGAAATGTGAAGGATTGGTGCTATTCTACTCTCCCGGATAGAACACTGCACACTTTTCATGGACCACATAATTTCAAGACTAAAACTTACGAATCTGTGGCATAGTATTATTATTATTTATACTAGCTGACCCGGTAACGCGTTGCTATGGTAACGTTAGTTGATACAATAGAAAAAAGCGGACAGACAAACACACAAACAACAAATTTGTGTTCTTAGATTATAGATTATTATAGATACTCATGTTGATTAAAAACATTTATCGTATCTTAGATGGTGCGACGGGCCACCACGGCGTCTGCCTCCTTAAGTGCCGCGACCGGGTACTGGCCACCAGCATGCAGCAGACACGACCGGCAGCCACTTCGTTGCATTTCCCCGACGAGATCCGCATGGATGGACTTGCTAGCGATTTCAACGTGCGTTCAACTACACTTTTATTTTTTACATTATGATATATTATGATTATCTCTAAGAGATCATCTCTAATTGATATTTTTCTGTTAGTTTTTCTCTATTTCTATTATTAAATAATATGTTACTAGATACTACTTGACGTTACTTGATTCTGTTAGAATGACTGAATTATTAGAGTTAGATTAGATTATTAGAATGAATTTAAATGGCCGCCTTTTTTGCTATCTTTACATCCCAGTTACCACCTGATTTTATATCACAGCATTCAGGCTCAGGAATGTCAGAATTAATCGTACCAAAAGATTATACAATTTAAATGCGTTAGTTACTTGGTTAAAGACATATTACTTAAATCTCAAAATATTTTTATTTTCTGAAATTTCATGTGGCAGGTGACAGTTGAAGTGTATTTGCTGCCGGCCTCCAAAGAAATCCTGCCGCATGAAGTCAAATACCACATAAGCAACAAAAAGGTAAGACGCACATTTCTGCCGCTGACACTGAATTCTGCTCAGTTCACGGCCACAGTAGCTCACTTGGAAGAGCAATTACTTGTATAGTAAGAGGTTTTCGGTTCGAGTCTCGTCTGACATCTGAGAGAAATAGATTTTTTTTTCATAAAAATTGCTTAAATATATATTATAAAAACTACATTAATTCATGTAGTTTTTATAATATAAATTTAGTATCCATTTGTGTTAGATCCAAATAAAAAGTGTTTTTTATGAAATGTTTTTTTTTGTTTATACCAGATGTGTTTTGCAGCGCCCCTTTTTTGCTGACCATACAATAAAATTAGTTAACGTTACTCCTTTTAATTCCAATGATAGTCGCAGCAAAATCTATCCATCTGTTTCGAAGATTTAAAAAATGTTATAACAGATTACAGTTAGGCAGATGTTTTTATGATGAATACGAAGATTTGTAACTGGATAAATACTACTTATTTATGTATGATATATGTACTTCTATGCGTTACGCTACTATCCATAATACACTGCTTATTTTGGGCTAGCCTAATTGGTATGCATGTAAAAAATATTACACTATTATTATATATATTATTAAACATTTGCTATCTTGTCAATACAAACGGATATTTTTTTTAATAGATTGGTATTAATCACGATTTTTCTCATCCCCAGTCCACCTCGAAGCTACTGACGCCTAAGTCCAAGGTATCAGAGCTTAAAGCCCCCCGCACACAAAGCCCAGGGGGGCCCATGGCAGTCCGGACCCCTCAATTCCAGTTGCATGGCTACTGCATATTCGCACTACCACAAGCCACCAGACGCAGTTTCACCCTTAATAAGGTATAATAATCACGAAGTATTTAGCTTCACTTATTGAATAGTACATTGTTCACCGAGGGAAGACAGTGATCGAAAACCGACTTTAAAAGCGCCCGACATAGTCATCACACTTTTTCTTCATACTACACTTTGATATAAGATGATATCTTGGATATTTATTTAAGTATACATAGTTGATAATTATTAAAAAATCAACCAACAAATTCTTGTACAATACTCTTTTTTATATTAAGAATATAATCTATGCAAAAGAAACCAAAGACTCACTAAGAACTTTTGGATTTTTGTATTTTTTATCATAACAGTGTTAAAATTTTAAATACAACCCCAGACTATCGAATTTCACTGCGACTGCATCTCAAATAAAAAAAAAAAAAGCTTATAAGTAATTTTTCTATAATTTAGATTTACTAAGATCCACATAAAGATAATATGGATAGGAGAAAGTCATGTTATTCACAGAATACGTTATCAAAATTACTTGATTTTTAATAGATATATAGCATCTTGATATCTTACTCCACACACACGCACACGCACTCACGCATACACACACGCACACGCACTCACGCATACACACACGCACACACGCTCACACACACACACACACACACACACACACATTACAACCATATTATACCATAAGCATATCGTAAAGCAGAAAACAAAATCGTCATTAGCAAAAATGTGTGTGTATTTACTTGCATCACGAGTAAATTGCTGAGTGCTACAACCAAGAGTGACCACAAAGACGATGACTAATATTGATGTGTGTGATATTTGAAAACAATAGGAGCTCAATAAAGTTTTAAATAATGAAATGTAACATAGAGTGTGGACATTTACGGACAACACCACTGAAAGTTATAACATTATAATAAAACATTCGAAAAATTTCTTCACAATAATGAATGTGAAGTTGTCTCATATCTATCTATATATATAAAAAATTCCTAACACATTGTTTGAACGCGATGAACTCTGAAACTGCTCAACCGATTTTGATGATTTTTTTTTTTCATGTTGCTGGGTTTGTTCAACAGCGCAGCAACGCGTGGCTGGGTCAGCTAGTTTATTTATATAAATTTATGTGAATTGTGAACTGAACAGTTGCCGGCGGGCAGTCCGCTAGAGGGCAGCGTGAACGCGGACATCCGCGCTCGACTGGTGGTGCCACCACCTGATGCACACTCCGCTTTCCTAACGGCGTTCGATGACGTGAGTGGGCTAGGGGCGTGGCATCGCCGTTGGTTCCGCCTACAGCCACCACGCCTTGCTTACTGGAAGTACCCCGACGATGTTCAGAAGAAGGTACTTAGTTTACTATTTTAATTGTATAACAGAGTTTTTATTTATTTATATTTAAGGACAACCAACAAAATATACACTGATACAATATTCATAAACATTCTCCAGTACTAATTAAGTGTTATTTTAATTATAGGTCGCCACTGCATACTTTACTTAAATAGGCATGCAAAATATGATTATATGAAATAATAAAATAAACTTAGAATAATACATACAATAATAAAAATAGTCAATTGAATTACATTAAGTTTAAGATAAAGTTTTCTTTTGGGTTCGAGGCCCAGAAGAAGCAGATGTTACTGTTGGTTTTCCGTAAAGTAATCAATAAATAAATAAATAACAATCGCATCTCCAAACTCTCAGGTAGGATTCCACGACTCCACGATTCAATTCCACGACCAATTCAATTCAATTCCACGATTCAATTCCACGACCTTTCGCTATCTGTGCGAGTGATCTGACCGCTGCGATACCGAGACGCTGGTAGACGCATCGAAATTTACAAGCCGATTTTATCATTTATTTTTAGGCTTATTTTAAATGTTATGAAATTTGTCATTGTGAATGCTATAAAATAAATATATTACTTTCATTAAAATTTATATTTATTAGGATTAAACACTTTAATAATGCGCGCAGCACGGAGTTGAACTCTGTCCCTGCATCTGTATTACAGAGCCACCGGGCTTGATTGGAATTAAGAGCGATCTCATAAAAAAAATATATATATTTGCATGCTCTTCAGAGTAACACAATTTTAATTCATTCTATAAGGCGACCATAGCTCGTAGCCGTAGACTGTTGGTTGAAATGTTAAATTTAACCCAAGCGGATCGAGTTCGACCCTAACCCGAGTACTAAGGCGGTTCACACACTAGAGATGCGTCCCGCCGCGGTGCGCGTAGCGACAGAAAAACGCGCCCCCGCGCGGAGGCGCAGATCTGCCTAACTTAGCGGTTAATCTGCTTCCCCGCGCAGATTTTCAATACAAGTTGACCCTACTTCTTCACGCCCCGCGCTCCCGCGCAGAATCTGCGCGGGAGCGCGTTCCCGCGTCGGCAGTGTGTTGTCATAGGCGTGTTTTCTATATTAATTGAGATACTTGCATACAACAATAAAATCTGCGGCCACGCGCTACGCGACGGGGCGCAGTGCAGTGTGTTACCCGCCTAAGGATATAGATTCATAACGCAAGCGTTTATCTACCACAAGGGGTTAACGTAAATATTGATAAATGTTTACAAATAAATATTGCACATAAATTTCTACATATAAATACAGTTTAAATAAAAATCCAATTTGTTTTTTTATACAAATGTGATTGACTTATTGTTACATTTCTTCAAAGCATATAAATATTTGCACTTATTATTATTATTTGCTTTCTTTCAACAGCCCCCAATCGGCGACATCGATCTAACGACGGTAATCTCGGAGAAGGTGATCAAAGCCCCTCGCGATATTTGCGCTCGTCCCAACACATTGCTACTCGAGTGCGAAGCTCCCTGCGGCTTAGAACTGCCTGAATCATCCTTGGTTTGTTTCAAACGGGATGACGGTAAGGTTGTTCGTAGACATTTACTGGCAGCTGACACCCCTGAACATAGGGACAAGTGGTTGCAGTGCCTTAATCGAGCTTTAGAATACTACAGGTGTACGCCAAACGATGAAAACTAGATTGTGCTATGGAAAATCCGGTAAAAATCATTTTATTTGTCTTTGTAATTAAACTATAAATTACAATAATAATTTATTGTATTTTAATGACTAAGTTACGTTTTACTGCATTTGATTTCTTGTTTTAGAGGATTTCATATAATCCCTTGTTTCTATTGATTCCTTTTTAAAAATATAGTAAAATATGTAGACTCGTGTTTTTTAGGTTTTCTCGATTTTTATTTAAATTTGAGAATTAATAGGCAGAAAAATTTTTGGCTTTGCCTCTTTCAGAGAAGTAAAAAGGTAGGTCAGATTTATCATTGACATTTAAATGAATCAAGGGTTTGCAAAATTAAATATCCTCAATAAAAGTGTACTAACATTTTCGTCTAAATGCATGTCGTATATTATAATTTAAAACAATACATAGTAAACAATAATCATCTATTATAAAATAAATTGAACCCGGAGGCAGCTTAAATCATTGTAATAATGTTTGATTATCAATAATATTTGTACAATAACTGTACATGTAAAAAATCAGATATTATATTATCAACGCAGTGTTTTTTACATGTATGTGTCAAAACGCATACTTTTAATTTCTATTGTGTTTATAATTACCAACATAACCGGGTAACAATTGGCGATCTTATGTCCTGGACATAAAGAATAAATTTGTATGGAATATTTTTGCATTTGTAAAAAGCATCACATAGTTAAATACTCTTTAAACGAACTGACATTACTAAAGCCAGGTGCTTTAGCACAATAATAGATTTTAATGATTTAACATTATAGTACTTGCTTGAAATTAATATATAAAAATCACAAAAAATCTTTTTCCAGAACTTTCTTTGGGACCATTGTAATTTTTAAGAAATCAAACTAGTTTCTTATGTTTGGTATGTATTATGTATTGTACAAGTATGTATTATAGATTTAATAATGAGCTTGGGCTACACTTAAGACAATTGTCTCAAAAGACGATAGTAGTTACGCGGTATTAAACTACATTTTAAGCATGTGACTCGGATATAAATCCATGAAGCCTGATTTTAAAAATTATGACGTGTACATAAATAAATTGTGTCTTCATTCCGATATTAAGTTGACTCATTAAAATAGGCTTGTATTTATAAACTTACAACCGCAAGCAAAAAAACCGATTCTTACATGTAGCTAATCTGCTTTAACTGACTAGTTTGTCCAATAGGAAATTCTTAACCTTGTGGTCAAACTACTTAAAAGTTAAACGCCTTTATAAACTTTGTACAGCGATGGAAGTTTAAATTAATTGTCACTTAATTCTTCTATTTTCTAACTTCACCTTTTTACCTTCAGATAATTTTTTTCCAACCCAATTAATCAAAAAACGATGCAGAGTAATAAATATTTTGGAAATGCCTGACCAAAGATAAAACAAATTGAAGATACGCCAACTACATTGACATAATTTCAATAATATTGCTGCCGTAACAGTTTCCTTTTTAAATTATTATCATATTGTCTTGGATATTTTTTGTCACTGGCAATAATTTTACCACATGCAAAGCTTTTCCTATTGGACCAACTGGTTGGACATTACCATAAGAAAGACAATGCAACACTAAAATTTTGTTTGACTAATAATCTAATCAGTTGACGACAATTTATGCAGTTTAATAAATTGTGTATTCATTTTAAGTTTTTACTTTTTAATGTTTGACATACATAATCTTTACCATGTATTCGTTGTTTTAACTTAGAGTATAGTTGACTGAGTTATTTAGCTTTAATTCAATTAATTAAGTTGCGTACTCCTTAAACTTATTAGTCATAGAAATAATCCTTTTAATTTCATAGACGTTTTAAACCATAAATTAGGTTATAATTTTATCCATAATTATGTTTATTTTATACTTAATTTAAAATATACCATAAAAGCAAATATACAGGGTGGCTTTTATAAGTAAGTTTTTTTCACGCCTATCAGATAACAATCGGCAAAACTGACCACTTAACTCAATATCCATTTTTTTTAATCAAAATAACAACTCTTAAAAGCCTTGATAGTTATTGTTTTTAAGGTATTCGTTTCAGAAATAAGTTTTAATCCATCAATTCATTTCATTACATTTTATTCTATTCTTAATTATCATATTTATCAACCCAGCAAATTGATGGCCACTTAAACCACTTTCTTTTTTTTTCTCATTTTGATAAGCAATATTGTTTATTAATAACAAATATGGTGAATTGACAAATAAGTACATCTTTTTCATGTAGGATGACATAAGCTTTTACGAAACTTGTATTTACTTTAATAATTTGAAGTATATATAGATTCATAACATGTAGATATATTTTTTTAATAACTCTCTGTTTTCTGTCGTTTGTGTGTACGGGACTGAGTGTCAATTTTAATAAATGTGTGTGCATTTTATTTTAATGTTATTTAATAAAATTGCTTTTTAGAGATATCCAAAACTTCTTATATTAGATATAAAATACTTGTGTAAAAATAACTACGCCTCCGAGACCTCAGGTGGGATTCGAACCCACGACCTTTAGCTATCTGGGCGAGTGCCTAGTTATTTTTACACGCGTATTTTATATCTTATAGAAATATATCCATTGTGAATGCAAAGAATTAAATAAAATACATAACTTCTTATATAATTATGTCAAATATTTTACGCTAATTAAATTACTCAATTTTCTTTTCGAAAAACTCATTTTACAATGCTTTGGACGGACATACAAAAATTGTATTAACATTTTGAAAACGAACTTCTTTATGTTTTTCTAACATAAGTATCTCTTGAAGAAAATAAACATTATACACACATTTTTGTATTTTTAGAGTGTAACTGCGATTCGTTTTAAACTAGCTTATATTGCAATATAAATTGTATATGTAATTAAAAACATTTGTACATAAAATCAATTTATTTCAATAAAGTATATATTTTTATCTGTTCTTACTTTTATTTTGTCTGTATTCCTGTCATTCGTTTTATGATGTCACGTAAACGGCTGTTTTAAGCATCACCAGCGCCATAGCTAAAGTTGCCTGTCTGTCGGTCTTCTACATATTGTATTTTGGAGAGTGTGCTCAGGAGCTATATATGCATAGCTAAATGAGCATATGCTCATACCGCCATCACCTTTTTTCCATCGGACATCCAGACGTACTACGGACTACCACCCTTTCTTGGTTGCTATTCCTACCTGTCGCACCAAGTGTTTCTC
This sequence comes from Calamotropha paludella, assembly GCA_927399485.1. Lineage (NCBI taxonomy): Eukaryota > Metazoa > Arthropoda > Insecta > Lepidoptera > Crambidae > Calamotropha > Calamotropha paludella. The sequence continues at coordinate 7,217,594 of OV656822.1, forward strand.
AACTTCTTTTATAATGCGCACAGCAAAGGAGTGGAACTCCCTCCCTGCGTCTGTATTTCCGAGTACTTATAACCCGTCTGTTTTTAAAGCCAGGTTGAATAGGCACCTTCTGGGTTAACTCGTTCCATTGTGGATTCTATCTTTGCCCCCGGGCTTGATTGGGATCGAGAGCAAACTCATTCTTAATTTAAAAAAAAGTTAGACATCGATTTGTACAGTCCGGAACTGTATATTTGTACATCAATAACACTAATAGGGTATTTGACAGGTTTCACTTAAATATTTGAAATTGTTCATTAAGCGTAATACATTTGCCATTTGATAATTTATTTGTGTATTTTCCTATTTTCTTTAAAAATCACCATCAAAGTTGAATAAAATATCCGCCAAAACGCTAAAGATACTTATGCAGGTCACTTTATGTTATGTCGTCACTTGTTTGTCCACATACAAGCCAATGACGTCACTCCAGATTCATCGTGTATTTTCAATTTAAGTGGTCGAACATGAAATTTTAATTACTTTATGAATTTCTTATAAAAATAATATATATTTTAAGTGAAGTAAAATTGGTTTAAAAAATATTTAATGTTAAGCTAACAAAAGTTTGATATATATTTTCATTGTAGTCAGAAACCCTATTAATAAATTTCGAACTTAGAAGTCCAACCCATATAGCCCTATCAAATTAAGCCGAATATGGGCAATCAGGGGAAATCATTCCTGTAGTTTGTACAATCATACCTTTAGGTGTGTTTGTGCTGATGTGTAGTAGTAAAAACTGCTTGTGATGCAAATACAATTTAATACTACTTTTACAAAATTTTATGAATATTTTAGAGACGATGAAACTTGCGGTGGTGCCTTGTGTGCGACGAAGATTCGAATGCGACGACTGCGAACGGTTATCCACGATGACGTCATAATCTTCAAAAGGCTTGAGGGTATTCTTTATCCTTAACTAAGCGCCTTATAAAAGGATAGAGCAATTGTGACGAAAGCAGTGATGTCGTTGTCAAATATTGCGCACACAGCGAATACTAAAAGTTTTCCAGTGTGGGAAGGGATGATGGGATTTTTTTTTCAGAATTGTTTCTTTTAATTGTTACTCCACGATAAATACTTTTGGAACTACAGAGTAAGTCACCACTTATAAGAACATACCCGATTTAAAACATAAAAACGAAATCATTTCAAATGCATTTATTATTATCTTATTTAATTATAAATTACATTTAAGTAAATATAATTTTTCACACATTGTCTAGATGTCCAAAGTTTGTCGCGCATTCAATGCTCACCTACCTACCGTACCTCTAAATCTAATATCTATTACTTAAGAATATTTCACAATATTTTGTATATTGTTACGCAATGTTTAATTACTTACTAACTATAAAAAAGTAATTACAACCATTTGAAAAGACTTAAATAATTACATTTAATGGTCGATGAGATACTCTTTTGTTATTATGTTCATATATTTAAAAAAGTGTGGGTAACATTTACCATTAGTTAGGACCGGAAACGTTCATTACTTTGCCAGGACAGAATAGCCTTTTCCGTGACAGATTAAAAGTCATGATAGCTTACTTTGCTTGCTAAAATGCGCAGGTTTGCATATAAATTTCTTTCGGAATATGTAGAACAGAAATGTGAAACATAAAAAATACATCAGAATAAAACACTTTTTTACGGATTTTTGCGCATGTTTTATTTTATTTTATATTTAATCCTGACGTTTCGACTCCTTTACAGGAGCCGTGATCACAGGATGACTAAGATGATGGTTGTCCCATCCATAAAAAAGTGTTTTATTCTGATGTGTAATGTGCGCGGAAGTGTAAGAACTAAATAAAAAATACAGTATTGTTACAAACGAAAAAGCAATGACCATTTTGATGAATCTACCGGCGGCGTGGTCGCTACTTGTCGTCATCGTAAATTGGCGGGGCCTTGTCGTCCTCCCGCCGCCGTTTGCCTCCTGCTTCTGAAGTCATAGCCTGCTTCAGGTCGTGCTGGTAACAAAGGCAAACATATACAACAGGGCTTAACCAAAATGCTCATTTTTAATCAGATCAGTTTGATATCCTTTATTTTTAAACAAATATTCTAAATGTGCATGCCTCAGAAATGAATTCCCATGTCAAAACCACGTAGACCATATTTATTTATTTTTTGGTACACTGACAGATTACTATCAAAACTATATAAAACAATAAGGGCGCTAATAACTGCGACACAGTCCTAGACTAATGTAGTTATTAACGTTATAATGTTATGTAAACTTTTATATTGTAAATAAAGACTATTATTGTATTATAGTTTATAAATATAAGCTGGACAATAATACATAAATAGTGTACACAGCATGTTAAATTAATAATAATGCATATTACTACCTACATATTAAATAACAGAAAATAAAAACTAATATACAATATATGGTGCACCGCAAAGTAATTACCAACCATCTCCTGACGATTTCCGTGGCCGTGTGACTCTCATGCCAGTTTTTATGGTATGGACCCAGATCGGATATTTCTATATTGGTTGGTCTTTGGATGTTGTTGTGCTTTACTTTCTTGGTTTCAGAACAATGTAGGTATCAAATGTTGTCTTGAAAAAAAAGCTACTATTTTTGGAACGAAGTTCCTTATGGGGCGTTGCGGAGGGATACCCTAGCCGGGAAAAAACGTCCGTAGCGTTAAATAAAAAGCGTAAGATTTTTATGTATAGTCTATGTGGGATGGCTATACAGTGTCTAATGTATAGTCTACGTGATGACTGTTATTATATATTTTCATAAATCATTGTAAATAAAATAAAGGTGTTAAGATAGTTTTGTAAAGTAGTAATTGCTTTTTATCGATAAAAAATCATAATAAAAATGTATACCCAAATAATTATTTTCTTTTTTTAAATGTATGACACACCGGTGGCAAACCGAATAAATTTCTGGAACTATAATGTAGAAGTTCTTTTGTTGTGAAGACTATTCAACTTCCAGTTACCTGCAAATATTCACCGTGAAGTACCTGCAGTCTAGTGAAAGCCCTCCACAGTTGGAACAATCATCTTGATACCTTTGATCTGATTGATTGCCAATGCCTTGATACCTTTGATCTGATTGATTGGTCTTGGAAGCCAAACGGATGCACCGTCTAACAGCTCCTGATGATGATCCGTGTGAGGGCGAAACACGTGTAGAGTAGTTGTTGAAGATGTGTCGGTATTTGCGTTAGGGAAATTATCTAGATATTTTGTTTTTGTAAACAAATATTGAGCATAGTAGCCAGTCCAGCACTCACCACGAAGTGTCGGCAGAGTCTGGTGAACTCGCCGCAGTCGATGGCGAGCTGCGGCGCGGCTCGCTTGCCACCAGTCCAGTCGCGGCTGAACGTGATCTGCGCGGACACCAGAGCCAGCACCGTACAGACCACCACCACCGTCGCGCCCCTGTCAAAAAACCAGCAATGCCAAGATGATGTTTTTTTTTCTCGAGTTTAGTTTAAGAGCTTATTAAGATCCTTTGTATTCGTAAGCGAAGTACTTTTAATAATTTGAGTTATGTGGGTACAAATTACAAAACAACAATACAAACGGTTGATTTAAAATCAACAAATAATCTACTTCATCTTTTTCTACAGGACTTTCAGTGCAGTTGTTGGAGAATTAGATTTATTTGGTATAATGTGATCATGACTTGAAATCAAAAAACCCTTTATGAGAACTATAGTTTGGTGTATTCAGTACAAATCTATGTGATGTATTTTTCACGTAGCAAACAGTAGTCCCGCCAATCTGATGTAAAGACGACAGAACTACACAGTTAATATTGTAAGATGCAAGGAATCACAATATTTCAAGAGGATTCAATATAGACGCCGAATTTGACGTTCACCTGAAAAAATGCAATCCCCTGCTAACAGAAGTGGGTCAACCCAAGCTAAGGTTCCATCCCTTTCCATAGTCTCTACCAGTAGGCATCCCTTTCTTTCGAAAAATTATTTTATTCATATTTACTTTGGCATATAGACAAAAGGTGATATACATCAGCGGTTAGGTTAGGTTTGATTTCTTTTTATCTATTACTAGCTAGCAACTTATATAGAATTATGCTTTAAAAATATCCCTAACAATATTCTACCAAAAGATTTTTTGCCAAAATAAAGGAAATCCTATAAGTTATATCACCTTTAAAGTGCCTTTTTTGGATATTTTCTGAAAAAAAAATGTTTTTTCTACACCTTTTTGACGGCCACTTAATGGAACAGTAGCGATCCTTTCTTCTGCGCCAATGATCCTGGGTTCGAATCCTGGTAGGGGCATATGTTTGTGTAATGAGTACAAGCATTTCTTTCCGAGTTATGGTTGTTTATTTACAACAAAGCTTACACAGTACAAGCTTATCTTAGTTTGGGACTAAATTATTGTCGTGGATTGTCCAAAATTTATTATTACTATTATTCTTAGTACGTTATACACGATCCCTCACCCGCTACATCGCTATATTTATTGGTCGTGTCGATTATAGCAAAAATAAATAATAAGAAAACCTCTGTATTACAAAAAGCTCTGTATTCCACACAGCTGTCATATAAGATATTATTAAAAAAAACGATTGAAACCAATCGTCATACAAATATTTTATACATTTACAAATACCTTAGTGTTGAGTTCTTACATACTTTTCAGTAAGTAGTAAAGAACGTGCCCGATAGAACGATATTAGAACTGTAAAAACGATCGGATCCTACAAAGGAATTAGAAACGCCACAATTAAATTACGATAACCGCTTTTTTCGGTCTTAAAACGCAGGCTAAAATAAAAGTTACGTATAAAGTTATTGTAAGTTAAGAAATATTAAATTAATTTAATTATCCAATTCCTGCATTAATTAAATTTTGTATTCTTTAATTTAATTAAGTGAATAAAATTGTATCTAACATACGTTAATTGTTTAAAGAATGTGATTATGAACATTCTTATGTCTGTTTTCTTAAAACGGTAAGTAGAGGAAAAAAATCTAAAAGTATCATAATTATATATGTTCCTTAGCGAAAAGTTACGACCGATAATAAAGTAAAAATAAGGTTAACAACGTTTAAAAGTGTATATCTCTCGTTTAATAATAATAGAGCAGTTTCACACTGGGCACCGTAATAAATTTGTAACGTGACGTTTATTGGAGAAAATCTCGCTCTTAATGAAATACCAGAAGCGAGGAAAGTTATGATAGCTATAGCAACCGCACTAAAATCACTAATACCTTGTAATCTTAAAAATAAACAGATTTTTACCAGCCACGTCTTCTTTTGAACCCGGATGGGTGTCAATAGAGGGTGGAGGGATCCCTTTCTTTCGCATACTGTTTTATAAGTAAATTATGAATACTTTGGCATAAAATCAAAAGGCATAAACGGATATATATTAGTTTGCAGCAAAAAAAGGTTTAAAACGGGTTAATACAGTCAATTTATTGAGCGAAGCTCTCTTTTAGGCAACTCACAAAATTCGCTTGTCTACCTCCTGCTACTTAACGGTTCAACAGATTCGAACGAATTTTGGCATGACCATACATGATTATAACTTGACGGACATAGGCTATGTAAAAAAAATATAGACTTTACCATGGAGGGATAATCACCGAAAGAAAAATTCAAAAGCTGATCACAGCCAAACCGCTGATACTACATTCATGAAATTTGGCGTCAAAACTCACATCGTGGTCGTGACTAATGTGCAAAAAAAATTTTGAAATCGGACATACCATGGAGGAATAATCACCGAAAGAAAAATTCAAAACTGATCACAGCCAAACCGCTGAGACTACATTGATGAAATTTGGCGCCAAAACTCACAAACGAAGGTAAGGTAGTGCTTCGCTCAGTATTTGCAAACAGCAGTATGCATTGCCCACCTAATATAACTTTTCATCTTATAGTTGAAAAAAATACCCAAAATATAGAGGTCGTGCCAGAAAACTCCTATTTATGAGATATATAAGATATACCAATGATAGTACATATTATAAACCCTTTATAACAATAAAGTACACTTTTATGAATATGTACAGCGTGAAAATTAAGATAATTATCGTGTGGTCGTGCTGGGTATCACCACCATTTCATTTCATGGGTGACCATCCGATTTTATGACAAACTCAATGTTCAGACGGTGTCGGTTACTCTCCAGGGAAAGGCACATTTTGAATTAATAAAGGATAATGGACAATGAGGCCTGTATGTTGAGTTACTCACAAAATGAATGATAATTAACGGCAGTGAAAAAATCTGTCATGTACGGGAACGCTCACCAAAAATAAAGATGAGTTCTCGTCATATTTAAGTTAATTATTTTATATGCGATAATATTATTAAAAATCCTTACATTCCATTAAAGATCAGAGGCTAAATGTAAGTTCAAAAGTACAAACGTTGGTATCATGCTTGGGTTAATATTTGTACGATAGACCTTAACTTCTTTTTTGGGAACTACTTGAGCACCTTCCGTAAGCAGGAAAGGGAAATGGTGAACCCTCATAGATACCACACAGCTGACTGTGAAATTATATCAGTCTCGTAATGAATTAACACCACCTGCGGTTGGTTTGTACGCGGGAAGGGATATATCATAAGCCTTCATTAGAAGCGATTGTCGCCTTGAGAGGGACGGCACGTGCGCTACTCACTTAGGCGAGATCGTGCATGAGAAGTAATGACCGGCGCCCTGAAGGAGGTCCGTGTCAGCAAAAAAATTTATGAGTAGCACTATACTAGCTATCAAAAATAAATTTGAAGTTGATGTCTTTACAAAAAATCAATGTCTGGTAAGTTGGGTAGTTTGGGAACCTATGTTCTAGACATAAATAACTGTACATAATACATAAATAACTTAAAAGTTATTAATTTATTTTATTATTGTAGGTGCTAAATTCATAGGTTTTTAATTTACTCGCTGGCACAGTGGTTGCTTCTTGCTTCGGAAGCCAGTTTTTTCGTTGGTTCCGCAGAAGGTCAATCCGACCACACCAAAACACTGCAACAGCACTATTGGAACTTTCTGGAGACATGCAGGTAAACGAAGTTATCACTGCCGCGGGTAGATGCTCGTCTTTCCAGATATGTATTACAGTTAAATAACTAGTTTGACCATAAATACTGTTACATTCTTTTCTTTTTTGCAACTTATGAATTATTTTGAATTTGGAACGCGTTTATTGTTTTCTTCTTTTTCTTTCGATTCCGCGCCATTTCACATATTTTTTCGTGTTATTATTATCAAACTAGCTGATCCAGCCACGCGTTGCTGTGGCAGTAATATTATTTTTCTAAAATAAAAGATTTTTTCTAAAATTAAAGTAGCCTAAGTTACTCCTCCTTACTCCTTATTACATCAGCTACCTGCCAATAAAAGTCCCGTCAAAATCGGTCCAGCCATTTCAGAGATTAGCCGGAGCAAACAGACAGACAGACAAAAATTGTAAAACATTTTGTTTGGTGTATGTACCATATATATATATTCATATGCATGTAGTAAAAAACGGTTATTTCAATATTACAAACAGACACTCCAATTTTATTTATATGTATAGAAGAACAAAAAGACCAAACCGAGGATGGGTCCGCTATGTATAGGGTTTCTCAATTCTCGACCTTTTTTATTTCTCGGAGCACGAGAATTCTCGACCACTATTTCCCGGGAATTCCCGGGTTGTCGAGAAATATGGAAATTTTTAAAAATATGTGTGATTTAAGAATAAAACTACGCTTTTTTGCAATATTCAACAACATTTATCGATCAACAACATTAATGTTTAGTTTCATGTGACTTTAACTTAAGTAAGTATATAAAACTTAATTAATAAGCGAAATAAACTCTAGCGAGATCTTTTTTCATTATTTCTACAAACAATTTTACGACTAAATGGTCTTCTTATTTGGAAAAAACAAATAAAATATCTTCTAAAAACAACGTCATCATGACACCACAATAAAATTTAGTACCTTACATAATTATGTAACATGAAACGACAGTTGTTCAATTAGGAAAAAAAAAATAACAATCAGACTAGCTTCATAATTACGAATAACAATAAGATACAGGTAATTTGGTTTAGTCCAACTTTTCAATATTTGTTATAAATGGAGTTTTTTCGTTACGTAATTAAACATAAGAACGTAATAAATAAATTAATAATCTTAGACTAATTACAATCACAATTTAAAGCGGAAACTTCGAAAGCTAGCCAACTATGTCTTGTTATTATTAAGGAAATAAACCTTGAAAACTTCGCATTTATAGCATCATTTGACAATCGGTTTCGTATTTTCGTCACAAAGTTTCCAGACAAGGAGAAAACCCGTTCATTTTCTGTTGACGTAGGTTTTACTGACATAACAGCTTTATACAAGTTTTCCAGATTTGGTGTTATAAAATTTTTGACTTCGGTGTGTTCTAAAATTTTTGATGATATTTCTCGATTTCTCGACCAGTTTTTTCTCGTCTCGAGTAAGACAAAATTTCCCGGGAATTCTCGGTTCGAGAACACTCGAAGAGAAACTCTAGCTATGTAACTTATTTTTCGTTTTACATGGAGATGTTACACTAAAGTCGAATTTTTATCTGATTCTTAAAGCTGACGAATGAATGATACGAGTAAAAATTATGGAGAAACTGGTAAATACAATACATTTTTATTAGACTGGCTGACCCGGTAACGCGTTGCTATGGTAACGTTAAAAGAGCGGGAAATAGAGCGGACAGACAAAGAAGGGTCAGTTTGTGTTCTGAAAAGAAGCATTTGTATTTGAGTCATGGCTATTTATTGGAGCGGAGCGAGCGAAGCGAGCGAAACTCCCATGGATCAGCTTCAATGGCTCAATGTCTGTTACGCCATTACCTCCCGAGTTCTTAACCGATTTTAATATTTTTTGTGTGAAATCGAAATATATGGTGCTAGCGTAGCTTTATGCTAAGCGACTGCATCGCCTAGTATATATTTCTATAATTATTACATATCTATGTATAATATATGTATGTGTATCCGTTACCCTGGTATCCATAACACCTTACAGTGTTTACTATGGGCTAGGGTAATTGGTGTGAATATAAGAAATATTATTACATATTTATATTAATTTCGTTGCAGTTTCTTCTTTATAGTTTGCTTTATGTATTAGAAATTGGATTTTAAAATCATGACGCTGAATACGAATTATAATAATATGTTTTTATTATTTTTATAAAAAAATGCAAAATAAGGATTAATAAATTAGGATTATCAAAAATAATCGATGGCAACTGCTTTTATTTCTATGTAGGGTAAAGTTATTGTGATTCATCTAATTCTGTAACAATGTTTGGGCTTTACCTACTACAGAGCGAAGTGAATTCGAGAAAGTAATTTACAACCTCAAGGTTCAGTAGGGGAGAGCGGGCGAAGTTTAGTTCTTTCACATTATACATTTGAATAAAACAACTTTTTTTAACCGATTCTTAAAATTACCAGAAACGAAGGCTACGGGCTTGATTTACGTGTAAAATGAAGATAGTTTTATTCTGGGTAGATTTCCCTAATACTCAACTTGAAGTAGTTATCATCGATTTAGATGCGGCTCCAGTGGCTAGCACCACACGCAATAGAAAGTGATGGCACGCCAGACGTGCCATCAGCAACGAATCGGTTAATTAATAAAATTTTGTTTTTAATTGAAAAATAATTTTATTTATATAACATTTTAACAGTTAGAAACGTGCTCGATTAAAATATTGTGATGGTAGTAGAAAATATATGACGGCCATTATACCAAAGTCATCCTGTGATCACGGCTCCTGTAAAGGAGACGAAGTCAGAATTAAATATGAAATAAATTTGCGCAAAATCCTTAATAAAGTTGTTTTATACAAAAATGGACTATTAAAATACTGTAAATGTCACCGTCAAATTGTAAATACTGTTAGGTTATAATCTATTGAGAAATAAAATTATAAGCAGTATGTTACGGTTCACAATATTCCGACAGTTTAAAATGTCGCGAGATAAATTATAATCTAACGGTATTTACAAATTTACGGTGACATATATATTGTGTGTCTTACGCACATATTTAAAGAATAATTCATATCTTTTATAATTATAATTGAATCGAATAGAATCAATCTTTTTTCACGATAATGTATAATGATTTTTAAAAATGTATTTGATTTATTATTGTTAAAATTATTTATCGTTAATGTTAATTTAATCCTAAAGTTTATTGGTCTTCTCTCTGTTAAGTTAAAATTACTACGCCCTTACGAGGTGTGAAATGCAACCCTAGTTCGAAGTACCTTTGTATACTGTATTAAAACATGTTGTTTGCAATAAAGAATATGATTATTGGTGTATTTGAATAGTGATGCTGTCTAACTGTTTAACGATGACAGTTTACTTACCAAAACATTTTAATGAGATCGATTTGAACGAAACAACTAACCCCGCTATGGGGCTGGTCGTTTCGTTGGTTCATATTTATCTTTCAAAAACTAAATCTCAATTCACACACCCTAAAAAGGTATTTTGTAGTTTGTCAAACGGCAACAAAAAAAATCAACGGCAAAAATATACTATTTGCGGGGTTTGTTGTTCCGTCGATATTAGTTTCTTTCCAAAATTACTATTCTATCATAATGAAAGCAACTGTAACGGCTCCTACAAGGTAGTAGTGCCATATAGTTTCGTGACAAACACCATACGAATCACTTCGTTTTTTACTTATGTTCCTATTCTCATCGGAACAACTTACCTCCGGCACTTTTACCCACTCTCCCCTTTATCAGTCCTAATTTGTCTGAAAAGTTTTGAATTGAAGCGTGACGTACCGTGAAGCGAGCGAGATAGTAAAGGTCATGTGAGTATTTAACCCATTATTTAACTTTTTCTTATAAAATGAAGAATATGATGTTCTCTTAATGTGGGACGCTGTATGTCTCTGAAAAGGTATAACTTCGGAAGAACTAACAACCTTTGCACACCAAGTTTTTAAACGCGCCGTCGACGCGCGCCTTTATCAATACAAACGCGATACACACTCGAGTCAATCAAAGGCAGCTTGACTATGAATTTATGTAAATTTTCAAAGTTCTACCTTTAAACAACAGCATAAACTCGGTCCTGCGCTGTAACCGGTATCTGTATCAATATAAACGCATTAGTCATGCAAAATGCTCTAAGAAAATGCTCTAAGAAATAAAAAGAAACGCGTTGCAGACGCGCGTCTGATGCGCGGTTCTAAATCAACATCAACAGCGCGTTAAACAAACACAGTGTGCAAAGGCCCTAAAGATATCCGGCCTAGCTAGTAAGATTTACTGCAACGAACATCTTACAATGAAAAACAAAAACCTTTTTCGCTTGGCATGTGAAACAGTAGCAAAGAAACATGATTTCCGTTTCGTGTGGGTCAAGCACGGAAATATTCTCGAATCAGCGAAATGAAACATCTTCAGTATAATTTATTAGATCCGAGAACGACCTGTCAAAAATTAATTCTCAACATAAGTGACGTTTATATTTGTGTAACAATGTGTGAACATATCACTTTTAGTAATTTAGTGTGCGGCTATTTAATAACTGCGCGATGACCTACAAATATACCGCAAAAAACTGCAGGAAGACTGGAACCGCTTAATTTATTAAAAAATAAATTGCACCGTAGTTTAAATAAATGTTAATTTATTACCTTCACAAAGAAAATAAAAAACATTAGCTTTAATTACTTATTATGTGACACTCGGTTATTAAGAAGGTCTATATATGGTTACTAAACTTTTGAAAATCATATTAATCATATCACAGACAAGGCTTTCAAAATGTATGGATATGTCATGACAGTAGCTGCCCCTCTTAAGAAACCCTCATCCTAACTTCTTTTCTACAAATCTGTAATATGGTCTCAATTCGAATGCATCGTTTATTTGGAATCCAGCGAAATATAAAAACCAAACAAAGATAGTGCAGCGCAAATGTATAAGAATCGTGAATTATTGCTGTTTATTTTCTTAGTCCTCTTACGATACACTCCTAAATAAATTTTGTATGCTAACGCTTCATCCCAATGAGGAGATTGTTATTGGGTTAAAAACTTCTCTTTAATATATGTCATAACAATTTCGTCTGTAACCAACTGACAAACCAAATTTACATACCTTTCAGATCGCAAAAAGACGAGCGACTCGTAAACAGTACTTATTTGCACAATCTCATTGTAAAACGAATGCGATGTTTATTTTTAATTTAGAATGGGTTCGCTCTTGATCTCAATCAAGCCCGGGGGAAAAGACAGAATCCACGATGGAACGTGCTAACCCAGAAGGTGCCTATTCAACCTGGCTTTAAAAAGATATGGGTAATAGGTACTCGGAAATACAGACGCAAGGAGGGAGTTCCACTCCTTTGCTGTGCGCATTATAAAAGAAGTTGAGAAGCGCTAAGGAATAGCGACCAAGAAAGGGTCGCTATTCCTACTTGTAGCACCAAGCCCCTGGATGTTCGACGGAAAAAAGGAGATGGCGGTATGAGCATACTTAGCTCCTGAGCACACTCTCCAAAATACAATCTGTAGAAGACCGGACAGACAGGCAACTTTGCGGCGGTAAATCTTGCTCTACACCAATTTACTGTCACTAATGAGCCTCTCAGCTCTGCGGTGAATCGTGTCCAGCGTAGCAAGTTGGTATTTTGCTAAGCCATCCCAGTTCAGTATAAATATTTATAAAATTATCACAAATATGTTGCAGCCTGCCTAATGAAACGAGGACTTGCTTGTGTTAACTTTTATTACAGATTTTACGACTAATTAACCATGAGAATATATATATATATATATATATATATATATATATATATATATATATATATATATATATATATATATATATATATTTTCAAGTTCATAATTATCATCGTGCCATGATAACAATATTTTTATTTGGTGTTGTCTACACTTGCATAACTTTGTTCTGTTAACAATTACTAATATTTTGGCAGCGTATGTAGTTGTTTGTTGTACCGCAATAAAAAAAAACAATATTTATTTATTTTTATTTACATAAGCTGGAAGGACAAACTCACCCTAACATGTAATTAAGTATTATGATTGTTATTTATTATTTAGTTGATTTATTTGCTTTCAGATCAGATATCTCAGATAACATCAATAAAAACAGAAAATACTCGGAATTCGATCTGTTTGTGTTTTAAAAGCTTCTAATGAGTATAAAATTCAATGGTTAATGTGAATAGAAAATGTGAGCAAGTATTAAACATTTACAGAAGAGCAATCAAGATGAATATATTCTAATGTCTTACTTTGTTTTGTTCTTTCAGTAACCAAAATAAAGCAAATTGCATTGTCCATGGCAGAAGCTGCGAATATAATCAGTCCATTAATCAAGGGAAAGGGCTCTGCAGGTTGGAACTGGTGGGTGACATTTAAAGAAAAGTACGGGTTGTCTTTGCGAACACCGGAAAATTGCAAGAGAATAGTGCAATTTGCTCAAACCCGGTCGTTGTAGAAAACTTTTATGAAAAGCCAGAAAAATAATTGTTCGATAACAACATTCTGATGTTTGTCAATAAAAGCAACAAAGTTGTAACAAGAGTTGGAAAAAAATATCTTTAAAACAGAATATATGCAGAAAAAGGCTCCACAACAACACTTTTGGCGTGCACAGATAATACAAGATATTATATTCCTCGATTATTATATTAAAACTAGCTGACCCGGCCCCGCGTTGCTGTGCCGACTGCATTGCCATCTGCCGGGCTGATTTGTAAATCTAAACCATCCAGGGCGCCACCTATACTCATACAAAAAAGTTCATTTGAATCGGTCCAGCCGTTTAGGAGAAGTTTAGTGACATATACACGTACAGTAGAGTTATATATATAAAGACGTATAAGAATCATACGACATCTGACAATAGGATTCATGCATTCACAAGTGAACTTGTCCTAGATTGCATGAAATTCTTTGTCTTTACGGGTAATCAATGAACCTGCAAGACCCGCTTTACTAAACATGGACTCACATGTCAGTAACTTTGTCGCACCAATACTCGCTCGATTACAATAAATACTATTATTTATCGTCGCAATCGTGCATTCCAGCCACTAGATGTCAGTGTTAATCGTCATCACTAAAAGTGGCTTGGACAACTATGATCAAAGCTTACAAAATAAAATATTCCAATTTCCAACAAGCTCAAACTCCAACTTCTTTTTGTGCCTACTTCTGCATTTGTGAGAAACTTTACAGTGTTAAACATACGAACAGGATTCGAAAAGCGCATATCTGTCCAATTATAACAACTGCTGTAAACTAAACACATGTGAACTCGCTCCATAAAAACTAACAGGTTCTAGTTTAGAACCTACAGAAAAAGTCTCATTACATGAAGATAAACAAATCGAGCAAAACAGCAAAACTCAATATCAGGTGATTAAAGGAAGTCGTATACTGCAATATTGATCAAAAAAATGTGTTTCCAAAAATAAATGATCCACTAAATTCTACAGATTCTTAATTTAAGTGCGACAACCTACCTATTCTACTTGACGGAAATAGAATTTCAAATAGCGATGCAGGGCAGATTTAGATTTTGTTTACCGATCCTCAACAAATTTTTAAACGAATGATAATACAGTCGTTTTAGAAGCGACAATGTAAAAGCAACGATAGCCACTAAGCTCAGACAAGTATGAATTCCTGTTTAAGTAAATTCGTATAAAGCCACTTGCTTGTGGCTTTACACGAATGTTCTTAATAGCAGAACACAATGTTCTTAACAGCAGACGTGCTAGGAATTCAGACTTCCTCATGCAATTATATCAGACAAGACTGTTATGTCCAAAATCATTCATAAACAATTCCAACATAGTCTGATCTAAAAATCCTAGTCTCTTCTATCCAACATTGCCTTTCATTAGACACAAGACCATGGATGATTAAGGATTATTGATTTATAATCAACCAACTCACTAAGCTCGTCGTTCCAATTTTGGAGGAAAAATTAAATCCATCTTTAGCATCAGACTTACAGAAGATCATTGCCGAGATTTTAAGAAACCCAAAATTGAAAGATAAGAACTAGTCATCACGCACAATAATAATTTAACATAAACATTATTAGATAATATCACATCCATTGCAAAATAAGCTAAAGCACTTGTGTTATCGAAAGCAGCAAAAACAAAGGTTCCACAACACCCAGACCCGAACAGATTAAGTTCTATTTCTACATTGACCTGGCCGGCAATCGAATCCGGGATCTCAAAGTGGCGTTATTTAAGGAAAACTTTAAAATTTCAGATAAGATAGATATGTTGCTCCTGGAAACGAGCCGGCAGACGGCGTGAACGGTTGGGACGACCGCTGTTGAGTTTCTTGTACTATATCTTGTCTAATTCCCGTATACAATGTGTCCCGTCACCAGTGTCGGAGTCTTGAATGGTGTGAAATATAGCATTTTTTATCGACAAATTGCCCCTCAAATTTTGTTTTTCTCTTACGGCCGCCATTTTGTTTTCTTGGTAACCAAGACCTGGGCTGTCATACTAATTCGACCACCACTACTCATGTAAATGTCCTATCAACATTAAATATGTCATTTGATAGCTTAACATGTAGACAACAGTTACACAGCCATCATGTTTCAATTGTCATGGAATAAAAAACAGAAAAAAATAATTAAAGAAAAACAAATAGATTATTTTTTGTGTATTTTTTAATTTATGGCTTTTTGAAAAAAAAATATTTGAGGGCCAATTTGTCGATAAAAAATGCCATATTTCACACCATTGAAGGCTCCCACACAGGTGACGGGACACATTGTATATGAATTAAAGTAGTGCCTATCACGGACATAAAGAAGTCACCATGAAATTAACTAAGATAAAACTCTTGCATTGTTTAATAATCTCGGTAGCTCAATAGGGGGTGTAATTGCCCGGATAACGACGGGATGACGGTTTGAGTCTCGCCTTAAGTCTGAATAAAGTTGAATTTTTAGTTGTCATAATTTCTTGAGACAAATGCTTAAATAAGAAGAAAGTAATAGTTTAATAAGTCTTTGTCTTTTGTCTTTTTTGTAAATAGGTAAGAGCTTAGCAGCTATCTCACCTGATGGTAGGCGATGATGCAGTCTAGAATGTGACGCGCTTGCCTAGAAGACACCTATTCACTTGTGACTTTAAAACACCTAAATTGTATGCCAGGAATCAGGCAAGGAGTTCCACACTTTGTAGATATGTAATTTTTTATTAGAATATGTATTTAAAATTATTAAACATGATTTTAAGAAAAAGGAATAAAGACATTATGAACATTTAATAACTAATTTATTTCTAGATATGGATTCATACAAAAAGATCATTAAAAATGAAAATAATAATATTTATAGTTTTTTAAAGGTTCAGAGAATTAGATGGGTTATATAAAGATAAGATAATTTATTAGTAATAAAGGTGGTACATTGCATATATGGCAAGTGAAGTTGAGAAACACATCTAGCTATCATGTCAGCGTACAAACATATATTTTTCATTATTATATATTTTTTACATATAAGTCACAAGTAAATTTTATATTATACATTAGATGCCTGATACATTAGATTTGAAAAACTAGAAATTTTATATTTTTTTGCTTTTTTGCAATACTATCTTATAATATAAATTATTATTATTATGAGAAAGGTACTAGAAAATTTCGACGAATGTTCACAAAGCTCGGTAGCTCAATTAGGAGAGCATTGGAACGGACTTTCTAAGGTTGCGGGTTTGATTCCCGCCTAAGAATTCATTTATGAGCCGAGTTGATTTTTTCTAGTTTTTTTCTATTAACAAAAACTAGAAATTGGTTCTGATATGTAGAAGTTTGACATTACTAAGACGATTTATTAATAAGATTATTCGGAAAGAATACGCTTTGGGTGTAAGTGATAGTAAAAAAATCTTATAATTAATTTAGTCAACACTGTAATTACTCTATAAGGAGTAATATTATACACTACAAACCAGGGATGTTGCGAATATTCGCATCCGCATCCGCATATGCGGAACATCCGCATCGATTTAGACATCCGCATCTGCATCCGCATCCGCATATAAATCGATGCGGAGCTGATGCGGATGCGGATGCGACTAGAAAGAAAGGGAAGGGGCCGGCGAGTGGCGAGTGTCGACCGAGGAAAAGATTAAAGATGATATATTAAAGATTAGCAGAAACACCGAAGACATCTTGGCTTCTCGAAGAATATCTCCAAGTACCGAAAGAGTGAAGAAAATGAGAATGACAGATTTCATGGAAACAGAACGGAACGACTAGAGACCTCAGATACAGGACGTCAGTCCTGTTTAATTAGTGATCTTACCATGATGCTACACCAGAAATTGTCAGCCCTGACACAATTCACAAGAAGCAGTTACTTTCTTTCCGTAATAAAAAGTGAGTTAATTTAAATGAGAGTCCTCTTTAATGGTGGAGTGTTAATCAAAGTTAGTTCAAACTGTTACCTAAAAAACCACGCAAATTCTTATCAGCGCCACCAGCCAGCGTTCCAAGTGAACAGTTATTTAGTAGCGCAGGATTAATACACGAACCCTTGCGAAACAGACTGGAGTCCGAAAAGGCGGTCATTCTACTTTAAATATAATCATCTTTATATATATAATTCTTCTGTGAGTGTATATGTCACTGAACTCCTCCTAAACGGCTGGATCGATTTGAATGAATTTTTTTGTGTGTGTTCAAGGAGATCTGAAAATGGTTTAGATTCACAAATCAGTCCGGCAGATGACGCTGCAGTCGGCACAGCAACGCGTGGCCGGGTCAACTAGTTAAATATAATGCTCCAATATTTAAATTTCATTACTAAAACAATTAATCAGTAATAATAATTCACTCACTACTTTATTATTAAAGTAGCTGACCCGGCCACACGTTGCCGTGGCTCAGTTATTATAATTTGCAAAATTTTTTTTTATTAAAAACCAGCAATAGCCCGCTGGCGCGTTTTTAGCCCACGCGATAGGCAGCCTTTGTGATATTGACCCGACGTGCCCGACGTGACGGCATAGACAGTGGTGGCATGCGCGTGAGCTGCGCGCTGTACTGGACAGTACTTTGACATAGAAACATTACTTTATTATTCTAAAGTAAAATATTAAAAAAAAAGTAGCCTAAGTTACTCCTTATTACATCAGCTATCTGTCAATAAAAGTTCCGTCAAAATTCGTCCAGCTATTTCAGCGTTTAGCCCGAACAAACAGAGAGACAGACAGACAAAAATTGTAAAAAATGTAGTTTTGGTGTGTGTACGTATCCGTACCGTATATATATGCATGTAGTAAAAAACGGTTATTTCAATATTACAAACAGACACTCCAATTTTATTTATATGTATAGATAAACAAAGGATAAATATTACTGCTTTTTACCCTACCAAACCAACACTTGAGTTTTTTGTACAGATCCGCATCCGCATCCGCTTCCGCGGATGTGAGCCTCTTAAAATCCGCATCCGCATCCGCATCCGCGGATGTGAAAAAAAACACATCCGCAACATCCCTACTACAAACACACAATTGTTGCTATTAACTGAATGTTTCTTAGCATTTACACGCAACCAATAACATAAATTAACAATAAATACTTCAGTGAAACTAATACCGTAGAATAATTTTAAGTAGATATTAAGATTATATTGCAATTCCCTTACAGGGTTCATGTAAGGTACCTAAAGCTAATTATTACCACCTTTTTATCAACATAAGAACAATAAATGATTTGAATTTATTAGGAAATTTAAAAAAAACTACTCAATCTCAAGGAATCAAATCCGCACCTTTACAACTTCTCTGTCAATATTTTAAACGCTGTAAACGAGAAAATATAAATAAATATTAAATCCGTAAACAAACCGTATAACCAAAAGTAATCTTTTACCAACGAGTGATTTTCAC
Source organism: Calamotropha paludella (assembly GCA_927399485.1). Lineage (NCBI taxonomy): Eukaryota > Metazoa > Arthropoda > Insecta > Lepidoptera > Crambidae > Calamotropha > Calamotropha paludella. The sequence continues at coordinate 7,236,604 of OV656822.1, forward strand.
GGAACGCACAAAAAAACATTATTTATTTATTTTGTCTGTGCATACGGATACATCGGTTTTTAGGCGATACTCCAATAAAAGGCTAACAGGCTATACTCGTACTTGTAACAATTAGTTTTCTTTTAAAGCAATGCAGAACTATTTACAACAAAGTCAACAGTAATCATTATAATCTTAATATATATAAATTACGTGTCACGTTGTTTGTCCGCGATGGACTCCTAAACTACTTAACCCATTTTAATCAAATTTGTACACCGTGTGCAGTTTGATCCAACTTGAAAGATGGATAGATATAATTTTAATTTATAACACAGCAACGCGTGGCTGGGTCAGCTAGTCTTAATATATATAAATTACGTGTCACATTGTTTGTCCGCGATGGACTCCTAAACTACTTAACCAATTTTGATCAAACTTCGTAACTATCTGTTATTTGATCTAACTTAAAAGATAGGATAGGTTTTATTTTAATTTATAACACAGCAACGCGTGGCTGGGTTAGCTAGTGTCATATATAAATATGATAATATATAACTAATAATGTTATAAATTTTAAGTAAAACAGGGAAAATGGATTATGCAAATATGTATTTAGATTAGAGTTTGTTAATTTTGTAAAACATCCATATTTCTTTAAATGTGGATGTTTCATATCTTCTTTTATTTCCTTTTCTTTTTATCGACATTTCTTTGTTTTAAACTGGAAAATTGGTTGCAAGACGCTTGAAAATGATTTATTGGTGAACAATTACTTAAATTACTTTTGAACAATTCCTAAAAATTCTTTATTTAATATTTTTAAACTTAATTAAATTGTCATTGTTTGTTTGCTGAAAAAATCAAACTCACTTTGTCTTATAACTGTAAAAATAAACGAAACTTAAAACAATCTCAACGATATTTTATTTATTTTTATTTATTTATTTAAGGAAACAGCACTTATACTACTTATGATATATGAGTTTAGTTAAATATTGCATTAGCCAAAAAGAGTTTCCAACAATGAAAAATTCATGCGAAGACTAATAAATTTTGAGAAAAATTTATCAATTCGAATTATACAGTAAACAAAATAGAATAATTAACGTTTCAAGCGTTACTTGTGCACTTTTTTAACCAGGGAAATATAGACCATTAGTTTAGAACTGAAAATATCAATATGACTATAACGGTCATTATGTGTGTTACAAGCTCTTACGAGAAATCGGTTCTTGGAGTAGTTAGTTCTGCACATAGGAACGGAGAAAACTGCCCCGGAGCGAGCACTCAACCTTGGACACTTAAATAAGATTCGACTAAGGAGAACAGGTGAATCAATGTGATTGTTTATAATTTTATATAAAAACACCTGATCTCTCTGCTCACGACGTAATTCTAAAGATTGAAACTGCACGGAAATGTCGTTAAATTTAAACTCTAATCTTTTTATGAATTTGTTTTGAATTTTTTCAATTTGCTCAATATAAGTAGCGTAGAAAGGGTTCCATACAATTGACGCGTATTCTAAATGGCTTCTCACAAAAGAATTGTATAGAAGAATGTAAGTGTTTACGTTTTTAAAGTCTTTACATTGTCGGAACAGAAAACCTAACATTTTGTACGCCTTACCAGTTGCTTTATTTATATGCGATGCAAAATTAAGTTCAGTATCAAGCTGTACACCCAAATCCCTCACCTCGGTCACTCTTTTAATTGGAATATTATCAAATTTGAAGTTATAGTTTATAGGTTTTGATTTTCTAGAAAAGGTAATAGTGTGACATTTATTAATGTTTAATTTTAATTTATTAGCAGAGCAATAGTCATAAAATTTATTTAAGTCACTTTGAAATAATTGACAATGCTCAATAGATTTAGAAAAGGCAAAAATCTTTGTGTCGTCGGCGTATAACAACGCTTTAGAGTATTGAAAGCATTTCATTACATCGTTCATAAAAATATTAAAGAGGAGAGGACCGAGGTGAGATCCCTGAGGCACGCCAGAAGTGATTGGAACAAAACTTGAAGTATAACCTTTTATTGCCACTGCCTGGGATCTGTCACGCAGATAAGAAGTTAACCATCTTAGGAGATCACCGTGTATACCGATATTTTCAAGTTTGGCGATGAGCAAATTGTGCGAGATTTTATCGAATGCTTTAGAAAAGTCGGTATACACGGCGTCCACCTGATAACCCCTTTCCATAGCTTCCAATGTTAAATCCAAAAACTCTGATAGGTTAGTTTCTGTAGACCGGCCACTCATAAAACCATGCTGGCTTACAGATATTAGTGGTTTAATTACAGGAAATATGGAGTCAAAAATTATTTTTTCGAATATTTTAGGAATCACAGATATCTTAGAAATGCCACGATAGTTAGTAATATCATGTTTATCCCCAGCCTTGAAAACGGGTACAATTAAAGATTTTTTCCAACAAGATGGCATAATATTTAATTTCAGGGAAATGTTAAAAAGCAGAGAGATAGGAACTGATAATTGCTCATAACATTCCTTAAGAAAAATAGGATGAATACCATCAGGCCCAGTACCTTTATTAGTATCAAGTTTCTTCAAATATTTAGCAACCGTGGAAGTGTCAATAAGAATGGTATTGATAGTGGATAGGCCACTTGAAGTCCCACTGATTGCAGAAGAAACGCAAGGAGGCTCAAAAACAGATTGGAAAAAGGAGCTGAAAAGATCAACAATCTTTTGTCCGTCAGATGCATGGATGTCACCAAGGTATAATGTATCAGGGATGTCACTGTTATTACGTTTACTCTTTATAAACGACCAGAAATATTTAGAATTGTATCGGATATTTTTTTCAGAATAAATAATAAATTGATCATAACATTGAGTCGCATAATCCTTAATCTCACGACGTACATTGGCATAAGTCTCATAATCATTTTGTCTTGAATAGATTTTCCATTTCTTATGAAGTTTATGTTTTTTGTTAATAAGTCTGATTAAGAACTTATTATACCATACAGGATACTTGTTTTTATCTTTTATAATTTTTTTGGGAACAAGTCTGTCTATGATATTGTTTAAAATCACATAAAAGTTTTTTACGGCTAATTCAATGTTGTTAGAGTTTAAATGCATCCTCCAATCAATGTTCGATAATTCGTCATTAATTTTCCCATAATCAGCAGCATAAAAACGCTTCACTAATCGAGCAGCAGAACGCAAACTTGGGGAGCGATTAATACTTATATCAATACGTAGAGAAGGGTGATGTCCATCTTCAGGAAGCGATAATGGATCTACTCTTTGGACTTTACATTTTGAGTCAGATATTACTAAATCTAAGTTTCTATTGTTAACATTTTTAATTTGATTATATTGTGACCAGTCATTAAAACACAAAAAAGCGTAAATTATATAATAATAATATTAAACAGAGATACTTAGATATTTGGTGAGTAGAAAATGCAATTCTTCTGGGGAGTAAAATAAAAATTACTTTTTTAATGCCTTTTCCTATATTAGAAAATAAAAGCAGTTAATGCTAGAATATAAAAATTGTGTGTCTTACCAATAATATATTAGATCCAATAGAATGGTATATTATGATATAACAGAATGGTATCCAAGGAATGAGAAAAGACAACGAGGAGGTCAAATTAAAAGATGGGTGGGCGATTTATCCAAAGGATGGGGAAGGTTAGCCAGAGATAGAGAGAAGTGGAAGCAACTGGGGAGGCCTATGTCGACAGACAACCTGACTAAATTGGTTGCTAGTATTAATTTTAAGTAATTTTATACACTTAAAGAAATATGATTTAAAAATATTGTTTAACAAGTTTAGTATGTAAGTTTAACGTCAGCGAATACAGGCTGTTATTATTATTTTATTAGGTGAGGAGCTTGCTTAATAGGGCAATAAAAACTAAAGTTTAGAATCCAAACCTACTTAAAGGTAAAATCTCAGGCGGGAAATGAACCCGCAACCTTTGGATATCCGATCCAATGCTCTAACTTGTGAGCCAAGTCGATTTATCTAGTATTTTTCATATAAGATAACTTTAATTTTTTTTTTTAAATAGGTATATAAAAATCATAAAACTACTTTTTAACGTACAGACAACATTCCGTTACTTAAAATTGATTGATTTTGATAATAAGTACTATTAAATATTAAGATATGAATTCTTTTGACAGTATTGTAAAATTGTAATTTTTAAATCCACATACCACTAATTAAACCCAAAGTTTCGTAATTACAAAAGTATTTTGTTACAAAGAAAATAAAGAAAAAATCTAATTATAAAAAATATTGATATTAAACCGTAAATATTATATGAGCTCCCAGTATTAAATATAGAAGTATACATACCTACACTTGACAGTCTTCATATCCTCAGCTTTGCACTAGATGCTTGCACCCTGGAACCCGTAATACAATGGACAGGACCACAGCCTCCCGTCCTTATATACTTATAAAAGAGACGGGAGTGCCCGCGCATACTATCCGAAACATGGATATTTCTGTTCCTACAGGGATAAAGACGTAAAAATATGTTTCAAGGAATTATAAATAAAAAAACAGTTACTAGAAAAACACAAAAATTCGTAACTTTTAGATACATTTTAGTTACGAAAACCTATAAAATTTATGTCATCATAGGAAAAGTTTGTTATAAAAATGCAAGAACGACTGAACAAAATACGTTATAAATAACGTCATAAAAAACTGATAATTATAATAGTTTATTGGAAATATTAAGACTTTTTAAGGCTTCAAAAAGTCTTCTTCTTTACTTCTTTTCATAAGTGAAAACTCAGGTCTGCACAAGTACCCAAGTAAATTTCTGTTTATTTAATTTATTTAGTACATCAGTATCGGCTATTTTCATGTATTTAATCTTTATTAGAACAAATAAACTTTGAATAATAATATCATTTACATACGTAAGACCGTCCAATTGCAACTAAATATTAAAGAACAAGAGCTTTAAACGTGCAAACCAATGCGTTTCAGTGAATAGTTATAAATTAGACTTTAAATGAGGAAAATAAGGTCCAATTTCAAAATCTTAACTCAAACTCGATAGTGCCGTTTGTACATATATTTAAAAACATACACTTTGGTCTGTTACTTCTTAATTGATACTGTTCACTGTCCTTTTTTTTTATTTATTTAGGTAAGAAAACAGTATTGAAATAAAAAGTTGTTTACAAATTCTCTTAGAAACTAAAACTTATTTCAACACCAACAACATTTACCACAGGTTTATTATATAAAATTAATTTACAAACATGTGCTGAGAGAGGGAGTAGGTATACAAATAATAAGTCATATTTCGTACATGCAAAAAAAATAATTAAAATCTACTAATTAAAATCTACTAATTAAAATCTACTAATTAAAATCTACTAATTAAAATCTACTAATTATAATATACTAATTAAAATCTACTAATTAAAATCTACTAATTAAAATCTACTAATCAAAATCTACTTATTAAGATCTAATTTCAGGGCAAGATCTTTATATGTTTTTAAATTATAAAACAAAATTTAAAGCAAAAACATAATGAGCAGATATTCAAGAATTGTATTAAAGGTATATAACATTTTTAGGAGCTATGTGAGTTACATAAATGAAGTTTTTATATTTAAATTTAATACATTTTCCTATATTTCTTTTATCTAACTTACGTCTTGGTTGAGGGTTCATATTTGTTTCTTTTATGTTGTATCTAATATAAGTTTATTATAATTACTTTTGAATATATTGGAAAATCCTTCAGCAACAAATATGATAAGTAGGTAGATTCACGTGTTTACAATATCAAGTAAATTTAATTTTAAGTAGATAAAAAACGCATATTATGGTAAATATTCACAGAAAGCATATAATGTAATGAAACTAAAGACATAACATTTAATTTCATTTGACATCTAAAAACAAGCTATTGCAAAAAAAAAAATTAAATTCAAAAAATATATATTAGAAAAAGCATTTTATAATGTAATAAAGATTCTCTACGTAGGTATCCTTATCATTTTTTCATTACTTATAAAGTAATCTAGAAATTAGAAATTTATTTATTTGCCTTAGAATACTGTACACTGTAGGTCTAAATCTAGTTTTAAAGTTCGGCCCATTCAGCCATTGAAAACAGCATGCAAAATTTTTTTATAACTATTTTATACAATTCAATGTTCTCCTCATTTTACATTGTTACTAGCAATAAAATCCATTTTTATCATATAGTTAATTGTAATTATTCACAATATTTTAAAATAAACAATAGATTTACAAAATTTAAATATCAATTAATTTTAAAGGTAAATACTTAAAGAGAAATGCCAGTCGAAATAATATCTAATTAAAATGTCAAAATACTACCTCATACTAGTCATATCATAAGTAAGATCAATGGGTCTTATGGATCTATACTACCTATTACTTATATGATCAATATTTTATCACCATTTTAGTACTTTTATAATTATCATCATTGGCCTCTTTAATTACATTTCTGGACATCCTTTAGTCCTCAGAGAGTTCATATTTGAACTTTAATCTATAACTGAAACATCATTAACTTTTGAAGTAATTTAAAAAGTTCAGGCTGTTAATACGGCCTTAAGTAAAGGAGTCGATATGTCAAGATTTCAAATTGAAATACATGCAAATCAACGCCTTTTAATCCAACAAATCTCCAACAAGACACACACGTACTTTTTTTAAACTTTCGCTCCATTTTCTATAATATTTGTGCTTTTCTACTTTTCTGTAAGTTCTATTATACTTCCTACTGTATTGGTGTAACAATTTTCTTAAGCTTTAAGCTGTGCACTTCAACAATTTACATAATTTTTGCATTAGATAAAAACGGTAATTCGTTACTGACCGTCAATCAGAATCTTTTAAGTATTATATTTACAAAAAAATAGACTTATAGCGCATGGCTAGCCATTCGATAAGAATGCATTAGAAAATATTGGACAATTATTTCTTGTCTGTACTACTATTCACATCATCTTTGAAGGTGAAAGATTGTTTTAATGTTGATATTTAAACCTTATTTCATTTCCTAACTTAATTTATTACTCTACTATGGCTTTCGTAGTTTCTACTAGTGCTTGTAATCATGCTAGACAGACAAAAAGTGTGTTCTTTCTTTATTTATAGCCGCCATAATCCAGACACTCGGACGACTGGTCTAGCATTCCGAACAATGCAATTTTACGCTAAGCTCAAAATTATAGAATAGTAAATTATCGAAAATAAAGTTCTCTTAAAAAGTACAGACATAAAATAAAAATAATAATTTCTTACACTCACACCGATTATCTTAGTCCAAAGATAGCACTGTGAAGTAAGGCTTGTATTATGGGTATACTGGGTAACGGATAGACATAAATATATTATACTAGCTTTCCGCCCGCGGCTTCGCCCGCGTGGAATTCGGTTATATTGCGGTATAAAGCACAACTATATGAAAACTTCTCATTCCCAGGGAAAAATCTAAGAAGAGCGATGTAACGCTGGATACAATTAGCTGTTAAACCAAAACTGAATGGTACACTATATTATATGTTTTCCCTTGTGGAGCAAAAACATGCAGATTTTGGGCACTGGAAACTGAAAGACCATGCGAAAAACAATGTTTTTCCAAGTGTACTCCAGCAACCCTTAGAGTTTGGCCTTGTGCTTTATTAATGGTCATTGCAAATGAAACCCTTATAGGAAATTGTAGTCTTTTAAATTGAAATGGGAGGTCTGTTGGAATAATCGGAATCCGAGGAATGAGTCATTTAGTAAATCATTTAGCTTCAAAATTTACATGTTCATATTCGTTTGCAACATATAAGTAGATGAAAAAAAACAGTTTAGACGATAAAACAAATTGTACGTCATCCCTCGGGAATTCCTCATTTTCGGGGATTCATTATCGTATCATTTAGCTTCTAAATTTACATGTTTATATTCGTTTGCAATATTTTACCTTGTTTTAAACGACACACAGCGCCATCTACAATCCATCCATCAAGCAAACAATATTTTTGTTTTTCCTCGGGAATATCAATTTTTTCCAGGATAAAAAGTACCCTATTATTTAATCCGGACTTTTATCTTTACGTCTGCAAAATTTCAAAGCAATCGGTTCAGTAGTTACGGCGTGAAAGCGGAACAAACAAACAAACAAACTCACTTTCCGATTTATAATATTAGTAAGGATGATACAAAGATATTTAATATTTATAAAAATCTATATGAGTATTCAGGTACAAATACTCGTAAACATTTCAAAAAAATCTGCCCTCTGGAATTTGAACCCAGCAGTGCCAAAGTACTAACTGTAATACCAAACAGTCGTCGCCGTTGACGACATATTTTATAATAAAACGGTGGTGAAGAAGGAAAAACAAAACGTCTTTTATCTTTAAATCATAACGTGACCTTACGTCGAAAACGAACCCAAAATTTCGAACATTTACTGTCGTATCCGGTCACAAAAACAGTGATAAAATTCGGAAATTTTTTTTTAACGAAAATCGGTTGTACGGGAGCTTTAACTGAGACAAAAGCAAAATAAATATTCAGCCGACAGATTAAAAAAATAAAAGCATTCAAACTTTTAACAAATAAGAGTTACCTTTGCTTTCTTTTAAGGAAATTATAGGAAATTTGGCACATCAAAATTTATTGCAAAAGTATAATTAATATTTTTATATACTAATAATACATTAGAAATATATTAAATTAATTAGAAAACATTTTGGCTGAAGCGGGAAACGTTTGGTTTTCTTATTAAAATCTGTGTTATGGTGAATATTAATGTGTGATAATGGTGGATTATTAACCAACAAGTATTTGCGAACATACATGAATGTTGGCAAGGTAAACAAAACAGTGGTAGTTGTCTTTTCACGCTCTCTCAACAAGTCTACAGGGAAGTTTCAGAAAAAACCTACCCGCACCAACAGCTGAACCTAGGGAAAAGGGTATTTCATTATCCCGTTGATCATCTACAGCCCATAAGTCAGCTCTCATAATTATGCATCACCATCTAATTAAGAAAAGTTACTTTATATTAAGATATAGCTTAAAGGGCACATATCGAAACCATAATTTCTTATTAAAAAATAATAAAAAAATCATTACACACACTACCGCGTATGGCACACTTACGCAGTAGTATGTGTGTAATATATCGTAATTATATATTATATTATTAATCTTAATATATATAAATTACGTGTCACGTTGTTCGTCCGCGATGGACTCCTAAACTACTTAACCGATTTTGATCAAACTTCGTAACTATCTGTTATTTGATCTAACTTAAAAGATAAGATAGGTTTTATTTTAATTTATATCACAGCAACGCGTGATTAGGTGAGCAGGTAGTAGGTCTTGGAAGCTGGAATATGACTGAATGTCAAACAGTTAATAACATAATCTCAGTTGTTAACCTATATTTTGTCTTTGTGTGTATTTTCGTTATCATGTTGTCATAATTGTTTAAGACGTAAAATAATAATACTATAGTAGTTATTATTCTTAGGTTCAGTTCGAAGTATCAGCATACCGGTTTTTGTGTTGAGGCTAGTCCAAAGTCCCAGCTTCGATCTCCAACCGGGTTTGTGTACAAAACGAAATTTTCTGTATTGGCTGAGGACTGGGTGTTGTGATACAGCCGTTCTCTCTGTTTTAGTGTTGTGTGTTGTTGTTGTGTTTCTGTCCTAAATATTTATATTAATTATTTATTTTAATTTTATAAAGTTAATTGATTTATTTGATAGAATCAGGCGTTACTTGGCGGAAGTCCATATCCATGAGTAAAATAAAAATATGAAGCTTACTTCCGCAAAACTCAAGCAGTGTGCACCGCCCGCAAATAAATGCAGGAACCGCAGACACCGGCACCTTTACCAACTACTCTACACCGTCTACACGTGTTTCGCCCCCACACGGAGCATCATCAGGAGCTGTTAGACCGTGCAATAACAAGCACTAAGATTTAGTGCAGAGTTTTGCGGAAGTAAGCTACATATTTTTATTTTACTAATGGTAATTTATTTGACGTAGTAAGGCAAATTATTGATGTTGCGATTTGATTAACGATTTGATTATAGAGATAAAGTCTTTGAGAAAAGAACTTAAAAACGACTATCAGAACTAAAAGCCACAAATATTTTTTATTTAACATTATATTAAAGTAGTATATTTAATAAAACGTAAAAATAGTTTATTACATTTAATTAGTGCTTTTTTTATAGTTTATTTACACCTGTACACCACTAAACTACCCTATTTTAATCTTATATTGCTTTTTTGTCTATCCAAAGGTTGCCTGGAAAAAATCGCTCATAGTGATAAGGTCATCATATGTACGTCTCCTTATGTTACTTTATTCATTCATGTATTTCTGCGTGTACAATCAATAATATTTATTCATTCATAAATCAACGACAGTGCGGTCGAAACTCCACAGAATACACAGCAAAGACCGGTCGGGGTACTACCGTACTCTATTCGCTAATATCTCATAGATATTTTCTAATTCATTCCAGTTCAAAAGAACGGACAGCATCAGAAAATCTATTTGTAATTATTATATGAAGCAGCATTCGTGATTACATTAATTAATTACAGTATTTACGTAACGTATCAAGAATACGTGTTATGATTTTCGTAGACGGCGCTAGTGATATATATTTCCCTAGAGCGAAGTGAATGGCCGCGCTATGAGTCAAAGATCCGTACGAGTACCTATAGTTTCGGTTAACTATAGGTACAAATTACCTAAATTACCTTTATCAATATTTGGTAATTATATAGATTAGACGAAGTCAAAATTGATAGTAATGTCCTTTTTTATATTTAAATATCTACTTTTAATTTTTGTGAAAGTTTACGCAATATTATAAATAAATTTATTTAAAACTTGTTATTTATCTTGCTGCTAGTATTTATCTAGTCGTTACATATATTGAAAATTAAATTTCAGTAGAAATAATACTCGGCTCACAATTCTCGGGCGGAAGTAAATTGAGAATCCTATTCCGCCTGAAAATAACTTTGAGCAGTCAATTTTTTCTAGTATTTTTTTTTATTGATAGGATTGTAAATGCAATATATAAAAATCATACATAATATGTATGTAAAAATAACAAATGAAAAAGTAAAAATAAAACATAAAAAAATATAAAAATTATACATAATATTGTGGGATTTTTATATTTGGATATTATATTTTCATTCAATGATCAATCATCACGAAGCTGAGAGTACATCGTGCAGTTTTAGTGGGTAGGCCTCTAAGCCGTCATCGGGCACTAGGCTGGGTGGGGGCATGGAGGAGAGTCCCACATAACGTCAGCCGCGTATGGGTAACACATTTTCTGCACATAAAAAAGGTATAGCTAATGGTAAGCTTGTCAACCTCTTCGTGCCTTAGTCTTTACAATGCAGAATGTCTCCAAATGTCAGGTACGGTATGGTACAAGATATCGGCACCGTTTAAAACAAAAGTCCACACATTTTGTGAGCTTCTGAAACTAGGCAAAGGGTTATTAATTTGGTAAGAAACTTAAACGCATTATATCAATACAAAAAAGCGGAAACACTGTAACTAACACAAATGACATAATTTTTTTTGTAACCAGAAAAAATGCATTGAATGCTCCGAGTCGCGTGTACGTTTTTACATTTAAATTACGTTAACTTTAGATGTAAACAACGAAAAAAACATATTGTTATTATTTGTGTTTATACCAATCTAATCTGATCATAAAATTGTTGTCCGTACGGATTACATCGTTTTCGCATATACAATAATGTACTTTGTTTTCACCTTTTATTTGGCATTACTCGATAGATATATTATTAAATTTGTTTTGAGGTGGTGGATTAATAAAGCAAACTTAATAATCATATAGAGTTGATCTCCTTTGTAAATAAGGTGATTCAACATCATCTAGCTACAAATGTAGCTAATGCTGGGGCACAGGCCATCCCTTTGGGTGACAACACCGCACGGATAATGGGGCATAATCATAATCCACCACGCAGGATGGAAGTGATCGAAGTAATAATCTTTTGGTCACCCATTCGTTGACAAGTCCCAGTAAATGTTGCTTAACATCCGCAATCAAAACCCGAAAAATATCTTTTAAAATAAAAACATAAATATATTTGATTGAATAGTACATGCATTTGTCTAATTTATTTACAGCGTTTCTGTAATATAAAGTGTTAAATTGCTGAAACCCATAAAAAGGAAATCATTCCTTATTTATATTCAATAAAAGAGCTATAAACACAGAGCGTTTTTATATTTTTGGAAATCTTAAAATTTTTGCGTCGAAATGAATCATTGTAAAAAAAATCATGTGAAACGTAATGTAATTTATTTTTTTATATATACGAAAAACTTATTAATAATAATAACGGACAGCCTAAAAACTATTCAAAATTATAAAACTGAATTATTAATCCTAGCCTATAGGCTAGAACGATAGATTATTAAGCACTCTGGAGTAGTTTTCGTCTTTTTTTTTACTTTAAAATAATAAGTTATTAATTTGTTTATTGGAGAGGAGTTGGAGCGGAGCGAGCGTAGCGAGCGAAGCTCCCATGGATCAGCTTCAATGGCGCAATGTCTGTTACGCCATAACTTCCCGAGTTCTTAACCGATTTTAATATTTTTTGTGTGGAATCGAATCAACAGGTTTAGGATCAGATTGTGGCCCGAATTTTGGAATTCGCAAAAATTCCCATCGAAACAAAAAAAAACTTTTTTTAGGTATTATGCTCCGCTCCAATATATGGTGCCAGCGTAGCTTTATGCTTAGCGAATGCATCGCCTAGTTATTTAAGTGGTATAATATTTGAGAACGCTAGGCTCCTGACACGCCAATTGTTAAAAGCGGGTACCCTAGGCCTTTCTGAATCGATCAACAAACGTTTTGAATGTAAAAAAATAACCTATTTTCGTTGCTTTATCAAGTTATTTCCAACAGAGCATAACAATGAAACTATCGCGCTATTTTCAATAAATGCGTATGTGTTTCTCGTGCTTAAAAATAACAGGCTAAGATACTAGAGCCGCCACATTTACGTTGTATTTTACTAGTAAGATGTTTATACCAAAACATGTAATTTATTTGAATACCTCTGAAAAATTGAATAAGGCTGTGCTGCTCACTTTTCGAATTCTATGAAAAGGCATAGAATTCGGAGAGGCCAAAGGCTTTTTAGCTTATTATAAAAATATCGTCATTGCCGATCAGCTTCTGGAGCTGGTATAGGGCGGAACCATCCGAAAGATGAGAACAGTACTCCAAATACAATCGAACTTGCACTTGGTAAAAATTAAGCAATTGTTCCGGCGTGAAGTACTTTCTCACCTTCCCCAAAATGCCAAGATTTTTACCGTACAGGGCCTGTAAAAATTTCGATTACGACACTACGACTACCAAGTAGGTACTAAGTGACAACGTTGAGGCTGGCTACGACCCCAAAAAATAGTTGTCATATTTTAATTACGATAAAACATAGAACTTTATTTCTCCCTTTCTAAGTTACAGTTTTGAATTTGGTTAATTTTTTTTAATTACTTTCTTACTTCTTTTTTTATTGATGTATATCCCTTGGCCTAGTCTCAATGTGATAATATTCAAAAGGATAGATTAAAGAATTCCTCTGACAGCTTTACCCTTTACACTTTGTATAGCACATAACACCCGTGGGATCCCACACGTGGACTGCTGGTCATTTCAATGGCATACAATAGTATTTACGAATTGTACAATACTTCTCATCCATCTTTACAGACAGATGCACACAAAGGATTTCTTCGAATGTTATAAATAACAACCTACGTATGCTGAAATTCATGTTTCTATACATTTATTCTTTTGTGTGTTATTTTATATAATATATTAGTTATCGCGAACAAAAATCTGAGTTATACTTGCAAGTACAAAACACTCATAATTTAAACTTAAGTTAAAGATGTCTAGAGATATTCTATGCTATTTTATAGAAACTATAGTAGTATAGCTTCATATAATGTCAACGGTACCAGCGATAATTTTCAATTAAAATGACCAAATGACTATTTTTTCTATCCCAATAAAACTCTGTGTATTCAAGTAAAGTTTAATATTATATTTTTATATATAATTTACAATTATTCATTTCTTTTTGACATCAGAAAGTGAAAATGTATTTATTTAGAAACATTGTGTTGAATTGACAACATATTTTTATTCTAATTCAATGATTTCATTTTAAAATATAGTAGAAACAAAATGAATCGGAATTTTCATTTATGTTTTTAATATTTTTTTTATTGAGGATCTTTAGGCAGAATAGTTCTTTGGCCTTTATGTGTAACGCGTTATCTTGGTGCATTATCGCCGTGCTTCAGATACCACGTTAAGTGTTTGGTCCCGGCTTTATCTGCAGTCGTTAGTACCCACAAATCCGCACTGGGCCACATTTTCTCCACCGTGTTTACATTCATGTGAAATAAGCATTTATTTAATGCGTTTTTATTCAATTGATGTGTTTTCATCTTTGGTTTGTATCATGCTTTCTTTTGTTCTAAATCTACCTTTTGCATTCTCTACACAATCTACACAATCACAATAAAGGAAACATTAATCCGTTAAAAGGATTACGAACATAAAAATAATAATATTTCTTACATTCACACCAATTAACCTAGCCCAAAGTAAACAGTACATAAGACTTGTGTTATGGATACTACGATAACCGATAGACATACATATATCATACATAAATGAGTAATATTAATAGAAATATTTATAAATACCCATGACTCAGGTACAAATGCTGGTATAAATCACACAAACATCTGCCCCTTCCGGGATTCGAGCCAAGGACCGTCGGTGCGAAAGGCAGGATCGCTACCATTGCACCAAACGATCGTCAAACCTTATCTTAATATCTTTTACTTACCTTTTGACGGACTGGACGTTACCCGTCACGAGATTATTGTTTTTATTAATGTATTGCATACGTTATTATATTAAATAGTGATTTTGATCAGATAAATTATTATACGTTACATACACCAAATCTTAATTCTGAAGTGCTTATTGGAAAGATAAAATTGATAGCAGCCGATATAGACAAAAACCTATTTACCTAAGTGTATCGCATTCATAACGAAGGCCGAATTGGCAAGGTTGATAGTAATGATCAGGGTCCGGTATTTTGCATACCTACAAGAGTTTTCGCTTCTAATATTTCAATATACTTTATATATTTTTATATTTATATATTTTTTTGTTATTTCAAGTTTTTAATTACTTGATCTTTATATTTAAAGACGTTATTACAAGAAAAAATATTTCATTAGATGTTGTCAGCGCCATCTATTTATGCTCTAGGTGGAACTACAGCTTCAAATTAGAAGAAAGAAATCATCACACACACACACATATATTTTATTTACAAAAATACTATAATCATATTTAAGAGTAGAAAACAAGGTCGTCCTTAAGAAAAATGTGTGTGTGTGTGCCACAGCAGTACGCATGGGTCGCATCGTATTTATAATTGCTGATTTTCAGCTACAACCACGAGTAACCAACAAAGAAGATGACCAGCAATATCAATGTGTGAGATTACCGTCCTGGTCTCACCGAACTCATGGCAGAACTGAGAGTACATACACGGGTTTTAGTGGGTATGCCTCCAAGCCTTTACCGGGCACTGGGCTGGGTAGGGGCATCGAGGAGAATCCCACATAACATCTCAGTTCACACTTTTAAAAAACAAAGTAACACATTTTGCCGTGTATAAAAAAAGATAGTTATACCTTGAAAATGAAGAGGCTGCGCGCTGGCGTTAGCTGAAGAAACACTTGGAAGAGCGCTACTTAAGGAACGTAGACCCATCCAACTCAGCTTCGTCAGCAGTACAAGCTAGCAACATCAGGTATAATATCTAGGTCCAAAGTCAATAATCAAAATGCAACGTAAACATTTAGTATATAATCGAATGTTATTGATTGAATATTGTACTAGCTTATTCTACACTGTCACTCTGTTGAAATAAATATTTTTTGACAAATGAATAAGCTTGCATGTTTGCGTTGTGATAGAATACCATAACATGAAAATGGAGCTACATTAAAAATCTTATTTTACACTGGTCACACTTCTGCCAGTTTGGTTCTTTTAAGAGTATTTTTTTCTGTGGTAATTATAATATCAGATTAGTTTACCGACATTAAACATCAACACCAGTTCGTAAATCGATAAATCAATTCTTTACAGTTTACAACTTACAAGGGTGTAAGATATGTGATATTGTCGCTTATCTCTTATCTCCAGACAATCGCTTATATCTACAGACAATTTATATTGGGAAAAAGATATGAAAACCTAGTATAACATTTCAACGCCTCCAAAACGCAAGCGTGTCTTTTCACTGCAAAAAGGAGTTCTTTCTACCTCACTCCTACTTTCCGGTACATCACACAGTCACAGGTACATCTGTACCTAGGACCCACAGCCTCGAGATTCTTGGCACGGTGTTGTCTTCAGACAACAGATGCAGACTTTGGCACCAACATCGAGTCCAAGGCTCAAACTGCAGCTAAAAAGCTGGGCGTCCTAAATAAGGTCAAGCGATATTTTACGCCGGCACTTTTAACTCTCAAGTCCGATCTTCCATGGAATATTGCAGCCACCTCTGGGACGGCTCAGTAAAATACCAACTTGCTGCAATGGACACGATTCAATGCAAAGCTAAGAGGCTCATTAATGACAGCAAATCGGTGAAGAGCAAGCTTCACACCTTAGCTCACCGCCGCAAAGTTGCCTGTCTGTCGGTCTTCTACAAATTGTATTTTGGGGAGTATGCTCAGGAGCTGCATGTGCTCATACCACCATCACCTTTCTTCCATCGGACATCCAGACGCACTGCGGGCTACCACCCTTTCTTGGTTGCTATTCCTACCTGTCGCACCAAGCGCTTCTCAACTTCTTTTATAATGCGCACAACAAAGGAGCGGAACTCCCTCCCTGCGTCTGTATTTCCGAGTACTTATAACCAGTCTGTTTTCAAAGCTAACAAGGTGGCTTCGTTAGGTGAATAGATACCTTCTGGGTTAGCTCGTTCTTGGCCCCCGGGTTTGATTGGGATCAAGAGCGAACCTATTCTAAATTTTAAAAAAAGTAAACCTCACCAAAAACGGGGACAAAACAAAAGGTGGCTAAGTAGGTATTCCATTCGACAATCCCAAATTTACAAGGATTTTTAATTATTTTCTTATATATAAATGCCACGTATAAGACATTGTAATTGCTTTTTTCTTTGATTAGAAGAGAACATTCAATACTCGTGCTCCTCTTTGCTCGCCCAGAGAACAGTTATGTGGAAAAGAAACCTATTTTTCCCAACTAAATGGAATAATTGAGTGACACTAGAAGAATAGCCAATAAAACGTGTGAACACCACTATCGTAACGTTTATAGCATTAAATTAATAAGCTCCGTGGACAAAAAAGTCTTTGATATAAACTTAGAACTAAACCAAAAATTGTAGTTTTTATTTCACAAGCTTAACTCAGTAATATAAACGATGAATATAACGGCAGTTTCTTTTGTGAAAAATAGAATTCACGTCCTGCTAAAGAGTAAAATAATACTAGATTTAAAAATCTAAAAATCCCACGTTTTTCAGTGACCAAAAAAGAATAAAATAACCCGGCGGGGCCAAGCGAGGGGCCACTCAAAACCGTGGGGGCGCATCTTTACAAATACTCTCAACATCTATGCATATCATACATCTCATTACTTCTCCATAAGTAACATGCGCCCCCACGTTTTGAGTGGCCCCTCGCTTGGCCCCGCCGGGTTATTTTATTCTTTTTTGGTCACTGAAAAACGTGGGACTTTTAGATTTTTAAATCTAGTATTATTATTTTATTCTTTTTAATTATTAACTCAACGAAGTAACCATGTGTTACGCAACAATCTGATAAGCCCCATACAAAAGTGAAAGTTGACCTGAAAGTGTACCTAGAAAGTTAAAAGTTGTTTTAGGATACATTGTCATCGGGTTCTGACTTACTCCAAAAATTTCAGCTCGCTAGGTGGCCGGGAAGTGCCTCAAAATTGAGTTGCAAGAATCCAACTGCACAGACAGACAGACAGACAAGAAAGCGACCTGAGAAAAACGTGGAAAAAAAAAAGCGCTGTGTCTACCTGATACCTCGCCAAAAGAAAATATAAGGTTTTATATGCCCTTTCGTTTTGCAAAATCACATTTAGCAGCTACTTAAATTCCAAATTTCTTTATTTTTTTGCGCGGTTTATTCAACTACGATCACCTAGGTCATTTCATTGTGGAATTTCATTCATTTCATTTCATTTTTGAATTTAAAATTGTTTATCGAAGTTTCCTTCGCCGAAAGATCGTGTCGCGAATGATTATATTTTATATATCAAGATCTTTCATGTTAATAACTGTTTTAACCTAACCTAACCGTATTAAATTGGACTTAGACCTTAGACCTAGTCCAATATTAAAAAACAAATTGCATTATTCGACGAAACTATCTTGCGAAGAACAGTATTCCTATAAACAATTTCGTGCCGAGGTTTATTCCGCTAAGATCACCCAGGTAATAATGACCTACGTGATTGTAGTGGAATATACCGCTCGTCAGCGCGTGTGACGGCTCCTTCAAATTGGTACAAGGGTATACCGGTGCATGTGCCATGATAACGAAAAGATCTCGCGACGGGCGGTATGCGTCATCATAACACAGTAAACAAATCAAACAAGGGACAAATAATTTTAATTTGGGTACGTAAAAGTTAAAATAATATGTCTACTCTTTTTTTATTTCTTAAATTTATAGTATTTAAATTTATATTTTACTGCTACAAGATAAAGTGACATGTTGCGAGTTTGCAAGGGGTCCAAAAGGAATTCTGTAATTATTTTTTGATTATTGACAAACCAAACGGTTAATCTATATTCACATTCTAAGATCACAGTGGTTTGTGCGTTTCTCTGTCCGCTCTTTTCCCCGCTCTTTTTCCATTGTATCAATAACATTACCATAGCAACGCGTTAACCGCAAGTAGTTAGTCTACCGGACGCTAGATGGCGCTAACGGAAAAATATTAAATAATAGAAAAAATTTAAAGAATTTTGTCCATCCATGCGAAGCCGGGACGGGCCGCTAGATACATTCAACAATGATTTAGCTTAATTAATTTACCTATAGTTTCCTAAATGACATTTAAAGTGAATATTTAAAAAAGATTATAACCAAATGGTTACAATAATTAAACAGACAATTAGTAATTCCCAACCCCAACGTGAGACAGACGTTGGCCACGTGCTATCTGCATGTTATTTGCCGAGTTCACACACGCTACTCCACTGTTTTGAACGAGGCATATTAGAGCTCGGCTTCATTAGCGCGTTATAGTGATGAAAGAGACGGTCTTAAGGCTTTAAGTAAAGACTCACCTTATTTTTGACGCCTCACGACTGACTCAGTCTTTTAGTCCCCAACCTTTAGTCATAAGGCTAGCCTTAGACTAATAAGTCGAAGTTTTTTAACGTCAAATGCTCAGGAGTTAAACAGCTTAAAGGACTTAAAAGACTGGCCACTCATCGCCTGGGGAGTCACCTGATCTCATAAAAACGTTACAGATTAAGTGATAAGATTTAATTAATTATTAAAATCAAATATGCCAATTATTTTTTGAAGTCGGTACCAGCCTCCACATTTGGAATAAAAACATCGTATATTGCGACAACCAAGTATCAAATGACAATGTTTATTCCAAATACAGAAAAAATGTACTCGAAATATGAAATGCACACACTGAAGACTACGCGTGTAATGCTACCGATCACGACTACTACCTATGTATATATTTAAATATTTCTGATAAATATTCATAAAAAAAGGAGTACTTCAATATCCTCTTGAATTTAAAAAATATACTTTTTTTGTTTAACCATTTAAGCATAAAAAAATTTTAAGCATAGAAAGAAGATTTCTAACAGGATTTTTAAAAATAAGGTCTACTTTAATATCACGCATTATTAAAAATAAATGTACTCATGTCATATTGATAATTTTAACACTAATTATTAAGCAGGTTTATAAAAAAAAATCGAGTAATGTTGGATATTATTGGCGAGTAAGAGCAAAACACATATAGTTTAGTGTAGATTTTATATTGAAGTAAGGAAGTGACGGGTAAACATGTCAAAAATATAAAATTAAATTTGATTACACAGTTATTTATAAAAAGAACCTTATAGGTGGCTAGTATTATTTCAACACGGCCCCTTAATCAAATATAATTTAGACCTCATAATAATGTCTACACATGCTACCCGTTATCACTATAACGTAATGTGCAAAAAAAAAAAAACTTAAGTAAGGCCTAACCCAGCTATACATCGAGCATGCGCTGTGTGCCCCAGAGCTTTGGTTAAGACATCAGCCGGCATTTGGCTAGATTCTAAGAATTTTAAAGTAACTGCCCTATCTGACACCTTTTCTCTTACAAAATGATACCTGGTGTCTATATGTTTCGTCCTACTGTGATGGACAGGATTTTGAGCTAAGTTGAGTGCACTCTGACTGTCACTATATATATTTACAGAACCAGAAACTAATTTACACTTACTTACATTAACGAATACTTCGGATACAAATCTTTTCAGATATATTGCCTCCTTGACGGCATCTGTTAAGGCCATATATTCAGCTTCGGCAGAAGAAAGGGCCACTGTCGGTTGCTTCCTAGCCGCCCACGATACTGGACCTCCTGCCAATTTGAAGCAATAGCCTGTATAAGATCGCCGATCAATTTTGCAATTCGCCCAATCAGCGTCAGCACACCCTTTTAAGACGGCACCAGTACGCGAATATTTGATGGCAAGATCCAAAGTGCCCTCTAAATATTGTAAAACACGCTTCGCAGCTAACCAATGCGTTTTATCGTGACATGTATTAAATTGACTCAGGTAGCTGACTGTAAATGCTATATCAGGGCGTGTATTTACGGCAAGGAACATTAAGCTACCGATTAACTGTTGGTAGGGATAAGACTGGTCATCTAAAACTTTACTCACCTCTAACTTCGTATTTGATAATGGTGTGTAACAAGTCTTACAATTATCCATGCCGAATTTCTTTAATAAATTTTCAATATACGGTTTTTGATCACATATAACATCATTGTTACTATTTCTCTTTATATTCAATCCTAGATAACATTTCAATTCACCCAAATCTTTTAGTGAGAAATGTTTTTGTAAGTTTGACATGACACTGTCAAAAGCTTTGTCATTTTTATAAAATAATATCAAATCATCGACAAAAACTGCCAAGATAATTAACTCATTTTCAAAAAATTTAGTATATACACAAGGCTCGGAAGGAGTTTGTTTGAAACCAATTTTATTTAAAGTATAATTTAACTTTATATTCCAGGCCCTAGGAGCTTGCTTTAAACCATACAGGGATTTTTGTAGCAGGCAGACCTTCTGTGCATTTTCTTTTTGAACAAATCCAAGAGGTTGCTCCATGAATACCTCTTCTTCGAGTTCTCCATTCAGGAATGCAGTGTCGACGTCCATATGTCTCATTTTAAGACCCAATTCAGCAGCCAAAGCAAATAACACTCGCAATGAAGAATGTCGCACTACTGGGGTAAATGTCTCGTCGTAATAGACGCCTAGAACTTGACTAAACCCTTTAGCCACTAGCCTTGCTTTGTATTTAATAATATTGCCCTCGGAGTCTCTTTTCACCTTGTAGACCCACTTGCAAGGTACAATTTTCTTATTAGGTCTATCGACAAGTTGCCACGTTTTCAGTTTCTTTAGTGACTTATATTCTTGATTCATAGCTTCCTGCCACAATGAACAATCTGCCGACTTCATGGCTTCTGCATATGTCTTTGGTTCATTTGAGTCCTCTGCTGCAGCTATGTAGGTGAAGAAATCGGGTGGCTTCCTATTTCTCTGAGGATAGCGACGTTCAGGATTTGAAGAACCTGACGTTTGTTCCTCCACAGTTTCTTCAGCTGTCTCCGAGTTCTCAATTTCAGGCCGAGATTCAACATCGATGGTCGCTACAGTACCATCAGCAACATCAGCATTTGCCTCGTTCAGTCCAGGATCAACAATAATACTAGTACTAGGTAAAGAGTCATTAGAAAAGGATAAGACCGGAGCAAAAGGAGAAAAAGGATCAGTCAATACATTTTCTGAACAATTCTTTAAAGGTTTAAAAGTACTCTCAAAAAAATGTACATCCCTAGACCTTTTTAGTTTTCAAGGACAAGTAGGATCCCTAAAGTAATAACTATTTGGATCATCACTATATCCAACAAATATTACTTCCTCTGCTTTATCATCCAGCTTTTTCCTTTGACAACCCGGAATCTGTATGAGAGCCCTACAACCGAATACCCTAATATTACATAGATCAGGTTTTGTGCCGTACCATCTCTCAAAAGGTGTAGTATTCCTACCTAAAGCACAATGAGGTGACCTATTTTTAAGGTAAGCCGCAGTTTGCACTGCATCCTCCCAATATGACTTAGGGTGGTTACCATCGGCCATCATCGATCTGGCTTTCTCAATGAGAGAACGATTAGTCCGTTCCGCAACTCCATTTTGTTGAGGACTATACGGCGTCGTCGTCTGATGTTCGATACCCAAAGAAGTCAAATAATCTGACAAATCTTTATTTACAAATTCAGTACCATTATCAGTTCTGAACTTTTTAATAACTAAACCAGTTTGTCTTTCAACATACTTTTGGAAAGAACAAAACTTACTTTTAACTTCTGACTTAGAAGAAATAAAATAAATAAAAATCATTCTAGAAAAATCATCTATAAATAATAACATATATCTATTGCCATTAAATGACTCATTAGTAAATGGTCCACAGAGATCCGAATGGATTAACTCCAATTTACTAGTTGCTCTGGCAAAAGCAATAGTTTTAAAACTTTTACGTGACTGTTTCCCTTTTATACATGAAACACAAGGTTTTCTATCTACGTCCTTAAAATCTATACCTATACTACAATTCTTAAGACTACTCATACCTATACGACACAGATGTCCTAACCTCTTATGCCATAACTCGTACCTACTAATTGAGTCAGAGTGCACATCATAAGCCGCAATTTGAGGTAATTTAGCAGAACAGTCCAAAGAGTAAAGTCCATCACAGAGCGAACCATGTAAGACAGAATCACCTGTAAAAGGAAAAGTGTTAGCATTGTAAATATTACAACCACTTTTATTAAAAAGGACACAAAACCCTTTACTTATAAGCTCCTTTACAGAAACTAGGTTAGATTGTAGACCAGGAACATAGAAAACATCTTATAAAGTATTTACAGAATACAACTACTATTTACAGAATTGGTATATAAATTAATGTCACCAATACCATTAATGCAAAGTTCAGTGCCATTTGCAACTGTGACCTTACAAGGGAAAGACATAGGTTTCATATTTGTAAACAAGTCTCTACGTGATGTCATATGTCGCGTAGCACCAGAGTCAACATACCATTTGTCTGCGTCTTCTTGAACTATAGTTCCAAAGGCTTTCAAAGAAGAAGATGGCTCCTTATTCTTTGTTGACTTCCTTGTTTTCTTTTTACGTAAAGGACAGTCTGGACGCTTATGACCAGGAACACTACAGTCGTAGCATATTATAGGTTTACTGGACTTACGAACGGGAATATCATTTTTAGCTTGGGCAATAATAGCAGTCTCCGCTTCTATTTTCTCCTTATTCATTTCATTAAGAAGTTTTGCTTTGACTAATTTAGTGGTTACTTCAACATTTGAATTTTCTAATGCCATGATTAAGGGCTCAAATTTTGAAGAAAGTCCACCAAGCATTATAGCTGCCACAGATGTATCCTCTATAGTTTTCCCGATGTCAGCCAACTGCTGTACAGTACTAAGTATAGCATTTATATATGCCTCTATGCTAGGGAAATCAAGAAGATTAAGTCTATATAACCTTCTCTCTAAACTTAACCTGCGCCCCATACCTTTATCTTCAAAGGTTTCCTGCAGTAACTGCCAGGCTTCAGCTGCAGTCTTTGCATTTCTGGCATGTATGATAGCTGAACTACCAAGAGTTAAGCATATTTTAGCAAGAGCTTTCCTGTCACACCTCAAACGAATATGTATAGGAGTAGTATCCCCGTCTGGGTATCCTTCTATTGTTTCCCATAAATCTACGTCAATGAGGTAACTTCTCATTTTAAATTTCCATAAAGGATAACTTTCCCGACCTTGAAGAAAGAATGACGGAATAGAGGATGAGTTTGATCTTGAATGTAAATTCTCAGACATACCCATGTTTATAGGCTCTCCCATGTTTATAGTTTCTCCATCCATTTTGCTGACTTCACTACACTATTTTTATTGACCATGCGTATTTAAATTCGTGCTGATAACGAATGTTGGATATTATTGGCGAGTAAGAGCAAAACACATGTAGTTCAGTGTAGATTTTATATTGAAGTAAGGAAGTGACGGGTAAACATGTCAAAAATATAAAATTAAATTTGATTACACAGTAATTTATAAAAAGAAACTTATAGGTGGCTAGTATTATTTCAACAAGTAA
Organism: Calamotropha paludella; assembly: GCA_927399485.1. Classification (NCBI taxonomy): domain Eukaryota; kingdom Metazoa; phylum Arthropoda; class Insecta; order Lepidoptera; family Crambidae; genus Calamotropha; species Calamotropha paludella. The sequence continues at coordinate 7,261,254 of OV656822.1, forward strand.
GATACACTGGTTGAAATTATACATCATTACTTATCTAATGTTGCAATTAGAAAAAATATGAGCAGTGTAGATAGATTCTTTAAAAAAAGTGCGTATTAAGTGTCAATTGATATTTTTATTTTATGGTATAATTAATCAATCGAAAGTACTCGCACGGACCACGCTCAACTCAACTTACAAGTTATACAAAACAGATTATGATTTTAAGAGGAAATAAAAACAATAATTACATTGGATTTATCTCGTCAGATTTAAATAACTACGTATGGAGGTATGTATAATGTGTAGATACCTACTGATAAGTGATTTGTTGTTTATAATACGTAGGAGCTGCATCGAACTCATGAATAAGTGATAAACACAACAAATACTTGATTTATTGTTTACTTATCTGTGACGTTTCATTAAAGGAAAATTTCTTGAAGTATATGATATCTTAATAGTTATATGATAGTTATATTTGTCTAGTATATTCTGAAGGACTTTATAAGTTCTTTACCTTATCTACAGAATACTATTTGTTCTGTACACCTTTGACAGTTACTCAGGAATAACATGACCATAATCACCGAAACCATAGTTAATATATTGATAGTATTTACCATGGACGTTAGAGAGAAGGAGAACGATCGCTTCGTGCTAAAGCATTAGCCCGCCTGTCCCTGAAAAGGGGTTTGAAGATTTTTGTATGGAGGGTGGCCCTAACGTATGCCGCCATTTTGATTTTTTTTCAAAATCGCGGTGCACAACGAAAGTTATATATTCAGACGGAGGACACTTATACAAACAAAAAATGTTATATAACATGATATCCTAAAGCGTCACGTTTCGAAGATATTCACCAAAATAAAAGTATAGGTAATATAACAAATCATTATAATTAAAAACATTGCCATACTGAATTGTTTTAAAAAGTTATAAATGAACAAAATCAACAATTAGTATAAAAATATTTGTTGCCTTTCTTTGTCTGATTCAGATTAAAAGTAAAAACTTAAACAACATGAAATAACTACAAAATAAATAAATAAATTCGTTATAAAAACTGTTATTTTTATCTTTGAATAACTCGGAAACGTGACGCTTTATGATATTATGTTATATAACATTTTATGCTTGTAAAAGTGTCCCCTATACAAATATATGACATTTATTGTGCACCGCCATTTTGAAAAAAAAACAAAATGGCGGCTGATGTTAGGGCCAAAACCCTCAAACCCCTTTGTAGAATTGTAGGTGACGTCATAACACCAAGTAACCTGCATAAAGGTGTGTTTAGCGGTTGGCAGGTTTTTTATTAATTTAAACTTTGACGGTGAGTTAAAACTCACTCACTCTTCTTTAAATAGAAAATAGCAAAATTAACAAAGATTTAATAAGATGGCAAATGTATTACGCTATAACGAAAAACTTGAGATATTTTCGTAAATCCTGTCAAATACCCTATTTAATAAAATATGGAAAATTCACTTCATTCATTTAATTTACAAATTAAGGTGTAAACACCGCAGACATATATATAGTACATGGGGAATGAGCCACTAACTAGGCCCAATGTGGACTGATAGGTGCTACCGTCTGCAAATGCACGTGAGACTAGTCATAAAATTTTAGTCACTTACCTTATAACTTATTTAGCCTCACCAGCGTATGTTTATGTTCCAACAATATTTAACTTAAAACTACATAATTCTAATTGAAATAAGAGGAACAAGACAAATTAAGGAAAACACAGCATGCTTAAATAAAAAAAAGTATTACCAAATCAACACTGAAATTTGACTGGAATCCCAATATTGATTCTATTAATTCAATAAATTCAATTATTGGAATTTCGCGAAAGAGTCAGCGTGGATGTCGACCAAGTCACTAAAACCATTGAATAACCCACACAACCTTGGAATTGGTAGGTAAATAACTATAGAACCGATTTAAGAAAAGGAGAATATAGTGGAGTGGAGAAGATTTCTTAAATAAACGCGAAGTCTAAACTTTTGAAGTAAAGATTTTGTGAATATTTGACATAGAAAATTAGTTTTAATTATAACGGGATATTTCCCTTTTTTGTGACTTTCACAAAGATCTAAAGTTTTTTTGCGGGTGGCTCGCGAAAAGACATTTTGTGTTATGTTGTTTCGCGATCTGATACTGTGAGCATCGTGTATCGTGAGCAGTTCCGAGTGAATTGTAAGTTTGCAAACATTGGTACACTCGAGAGCAATGAATCCGGGTCACTTAAAGAATCCTAAAAATCTCGGAAACTAAAAATGCTAGGTTAATGCAATAAATTGTATTTAATAGACAATGTAATACTCCTTAAATGAAGGTATTAAAACTTCTTAGTTATTGTAAAGTTATATCATAAAAAAATCAAATTTGAAAAAGGGCCACTTTCGAAGATGGAACTACGAAATTACAGCATTTGGTTTTGCTTTTGTTTGTAATCTGTCATTTATGTGGGTACATAAACCATGTTGATAGTGCTCTATATTCATTATTCAAGCTGAAATTATGTCGCTTACGCCTGAAGAATGCACCAGAATACTTACAATGCTGGAAACCGGCCGGAGTCAGCGCGATACAGCCAGGACTGTCGGTGTGTCGCTGTCAACAGTACAAAGAGTTCTCTGACGTTACGAAGAAACTGGTTCTAACCTACGCAGACCAGGAACGGGCAGAACCAGGTGTACCACAGCACGAGAAGACCGATACTTGGTGAACACCATGCTTCGAAATCGCTTTCTCACAGGAACTGAACTCACCAATCAGTTTCGACGCCTCGGAGGAAGTAACCCAAGTGCATGGACAGTAAGACGTCGGCTTGCTGAATCTAACTTAAAACCCCTTAGACCTGCAAACGGCCCTAAACTGGAGCGTGGGCATCGTATTCAAGACTAAGATATGCCCAGAGCCACGTAAATTGGAGTATTGAAGATTGGTCAAAAGTTATGTTCTCCGACGAATCAAAATTTATGCTCTACAAGCACGATGGAAGACACAGAGTGTATCGAAGACCAGGGGAAAGATTCAAGCAAGCATGCATCGAAGAAAAAGTAGCCTACGGTGGTGGGTCTGTACTTGTGTGGGCCGGAATTTCTTCTGAAAGTCGCACAGAGCTGGTGATCATAGAAAACGGCTCTTTAACTAGCGTAAGATATGTGGAAGAAATCCTCAATGATCACGTTGGTCCATTTATGGTCAATTTAGGTGAGGATGCTATATTTATGCATGACAATGCCCGACCTCATACAGGTAGGATTGTGAATGACTACCTTCAAGAGATGAACATTACTCGTATGGAGTGGCCAGCGCGCAGCCCGGATATCAACCCGATCGAGCATGCTTGGGACGAGCTAGGCAGATGCGTAAAACAACGAAACCCTCCCCCAATCACGCTTCGTGAGCTCAAAATTGCTCTCACAGAGGAATGGAAGAATATTCCCCAAAATCGTATAAGGAACTTGGTGTACAGCATGCCAAACCGCGTAAACGCAGTAATGGAAGCACGAGGAGGCAATACGAAGTATTAAAATTCAAGAAAATCGTAATAAAGTTCAAACATTTCATGTTTCCTATTTTTGTTTTAAGGAGAGATCAGCAGTTTTTTTCTTTATGTAATTTTGTGTTAATAAAATGTATGGTGACTCATATTTTTTTTACTTTCATTTAAGGAGTATTACATTGTCTATTAAATACAATTTATTGCATTAACCTATCATTATTAGTTTCCGAGATTTTTAACATTCTTTAAGTGACCCGGATTCATTGCTCTCGAGTGTACATTACACCCGGTATTGGGTGTTGTTTCATTCCATCGTCGTTGATACCAACAAGTAAATATATAGTCTGGACCTATGTTAACTCCAAAAAATAAGAGGCGAGCTCAGGTGGCTCTGATTTTTTCATAAATAATTTCAAAATGGCCTGAAACAAACTGTCTTAAATTATATTATCGTTTCTGTCATCAATTATATCCATTAAATACAATTTATAGATAGCGAAATTAACCTCGTAAGTCTCCGTGTACTTATACAACTACAAATTAATGATAGCAGTTCAGACCTGACATTTTAACTACATACTCGTAGATAGATTAACTACCTAACGCACTTACCCAAGAACAAAATATTTTAAATGTTTTCTTTCTTAAAGAGGTGCTATACATCACATACATACCGTATAAAACACAGACAACAGTAATTCACTTCCAAAATTTCCTAAAACCGACATCTCTTTGTCGCGGTCTGAAGCACTATTCTTGATTCGTACTTGGTACCTATAGTACAGCCGGCAGATATAATAACTGATGTTAAAAAAACACAGGACTTACGAGGTTAAAGCTGGCAGAAGTCAGGATGGTGGGAGTTTTTATAAAAATGATTGTTAATCTGTAAAAAAATATTTTGTACTATATCATATACCTTATTCTGCTTTTTTATTCTTTACGAGTGGTATCTGAAACTCAATAACTTTAAGCGACTATTTTGCGTCTGTTTCTCGGATGGCTTATTCCAGCTACCAAATCTTTGCCAAGAAGGTTCGAAACGCCCTCAAGACTTCGAGGAAGACTAGAGGGTGTTTGGTTTGTCGTCTTTTCAAATATTACGTTAATATTTTGTAAATATAAGAAAAAGGTGGCAGTCATCTACAACTCTGATTTTAGATCTAATATAAAAAACAAATATGTCATATCAATGCGTGCGCCGTATATAGGGCACGGCAATATTTTTTAAATAATGCAGATTATTAATGCAATTAATCTTAATTACTTGATTAATCTCTTTAATTTCAATTATTATTCTAATCTGCCTGCGGGTGAAGTAATTTGTTTTTTATAAATCACAATTATTAGAATAAAAATATTCTAAAACACAGCATATTTTTAACATTTATTATTAATGAATATATGTATAATTTACAATTAATGAATGGCAGAAATTGTTGAAATCGATTATTTTAACCTAGAGTAAGGATTGTATTACCATTCATTCATCGTTCATTGATCATCTCTATCATTCATAAATCAACTCTCAACATCATTCATCATAATGATTTGTACCAGGCAAAGGCATTCCCTTAACGAAAAAAGAATGCGACGGAGGGTAGATCGACACATCTGCCTATGACGTCCACCCGCAAAAAAACTTCAGTTCTTCTGTGACGATGGCGCATACAAATAAACATAGGAGTCTCAGAAATAAAATTTATATACATATAAAATATACTAGATATACATACATTGTTCTGGAACCCAAATAGCTAAAGAACTTGTGTTATATAATTCAGAAACAAGGACGGTACCACAACACCCAGATCCGAAAAAAATCTTTGTCTACATTGACCCGGCCGGGATTCGAACTCGGGACCTCGGAGTTGCGTTACCAGTAAGCGAGCCACTCGATCACGAGTACTACTTAAGAAATATTACACGAAAGCGAAATGGATCCACAATATAATATATGTTATGTATACATGTTCAACTGTGTGGCTTTGTTCACGTGTATGGCCACGATGGACAGGATCCTGTTGGCCTCGAATACATCATATTTGTTTTTTTATATATATATGTATATATTTTTTGTATATGTTATATATTTTTAATGTTTATTATAAAATGATTTGTATTGTTTTTGTTAGCCCCTTTATATAAGTATATTTTTTTGTATGATTGAGTCCAAATAAAAATAATCTAAGTATTCGACTTTCCATTAAGCCAGCCAGTATTTTAGGTAAATAGGTATTTCTAAAAACATTACAAACAAGACTATTTTGTAATAATTAATGTCTACCAGTATAATTAGCTCCGTAGACAAACGATTAACGCTCATGATGATATCTAAGCTATCGACGTATATCTGAGGCACACTTACCTGCCAAACCGTAACCTAAACATTCATCAATGGTTCTTGGCAATGCATCGCACCTATCTCCCGCTATCGAACGGAAAGAGTCGAGAAAACAATTGTTTATAAGCTGCCAGCCAGTATAGTTGTGGCTCAACGACAGCCAACACGTGCTGTGTGAATTAAAAAAAAAGTATAACACATGTGCGGTCAAGCGCGAGCAGTGCAGAGTTGATTGAACGGAACCGTGAGTACGTTGCATCATTTCTCGACTACGTTATCTGTGTATAAAAATAAATATTGTTATTATAAACATTCTTGTTACAGTTAATAAAAGCATAAGTAGGTGTGTCTTACAAGTTATTTTAACATTTTTATGGTGCCGAAACCCGGGACTTCCATTTGTTACGTGGGGTACTGTGCCGTATTCATCGGTTTGCTTGTGGTATTTCTGGTTAAAATACTCCGTAATTCAATATTTCTACCACTATTCATAATATCGCTGTTGGTTGCGGATTTAACGTATTGTATCGGGACTAACTGTAAGCAAAAATCTGTTGGTATCAGTACTTGAGAGCTACATTTGCATTAAATCGTTCTTTCGTGAGAATTATTTTATCGTAAAAGTTATCGTTCAAATAGTTAGTTCGAATTATTTGTGGGAGCTAATTTAAGCAATCACACTTTTTATCGGTGCTTAATTCTCATACGGCTCACATTTATTTCGACTAAAACCATTCTAAAATCATCCGTTTTCGTTATACATCTCGTCATTATATGCAATCATACAAATTAATATGATTAAAACATATAATTTTCACCTCAAACAATTATAATTCACATTGATAATTTGTTTCGGGTAATTGTGTCACGATTCGCCAAACCGGTTTTCTATCGAAGCTGACGCGCCAACATAGCTCGTAGCCGCAACGTAGTAACAATTTCGTAAACTGTGCCGCGGTGAAGTTTGAATTTACAACAATTAGTTTTAAAATTCTTTCTTTGCATTGTTGAAATAGCGTACTAAAATATAAAATTCATAATTATATTAACACTTTGATAATTACCTAACGCAATAACAGTAATTATTACTTTCAAAGTCACAAAATTATTGCGATTGAAACTGTTCGTTTTAAATTATTCTTGAGTGACCGAAGTGGCTTTGTATTAGCAGGTTCGAAGGCGTGAGTCATCATCTCCGCTCACCGCGCTTATCAATTTGTTATCAGAAAATCATCGTTGTAATTAGTAGCGTAATACACTCGCGTGAATTGGCAATATTTTATTTTAATGTGAATTGATAACATTTTTATTTTATTGTATTTTATCGTGGACTTTCAGTAAAATAGAATAAAAATGTCACTTTTAAGTAAACACTCGATGCGTAAATCTAGTATTTTTAAGAAATGTAAATCGAGATCGACCGATCTTGAACTTACTGCGAATGATTTGCCGTCATTGCGTAGGAAGCGAACAATTGCACTTAAACGTTTAACTAAGGCTTTGGAAGTCGGTCAATTAGCTATGCGTGATTCTTCTCAACATGATTTATTTTTATCATATCATCATGATATCAAACAGCTAGCGGCGACTTTCGAAGATGCACATTTTACTATTTTGGACATTTTAGATGAGCATAGTGAAGTGGATACTGATATTCAGGAACAGTTCGATGAGATTTTTTATAAAATCGAATCAATATATCGTAACTTAACTAGAAATGAATCGTCGGGTCAATCGAAAGACCTTAGTTCAACGTCATCTAACATTCGTTTACCTAAAATAACCCTTCCGACATTTTCTGGTAACATTAAACAGTGGCCCGAATACTTCGACACTTTTAACGCTTTGATTCATAATTCTCCATCGCTTACCGACACGGAAAGGTTTCATTATTTAGTATCGTCTCTTAGTGGCGACGCGTTATCTGCCATTAAGTCATTCCCTTTAACTCACGAGCACTACAATAGTGCGTACGAAGCCTTATGGAGTCGTTACAAGAATAAGCGTGATCTCGCGTTTACTTGCTGGCGTGATATTTTAAATATTGAATTTAAATGTAAAGATGCAAAGGAATTTCGTAAGTCTATTGACATTTTTGAGGAAAATTTGTGTATTTTAAAAACAATAGACTTACCGGTTCATAATTGGGACTTCATTTTGGTTTATCACCTCTTGTCAAAATTAGACACTAGTATGCGTCGTAGTTTTGAGGAAAAGTATTCTGATATCGAGTTTCCTACTTATGAACAGTTGAAACGTTTCCTGCAGTCGAAATGCGAGGCTTTCATTCGCGATACACATTTTTTAGATAGTTCTAAATTAAATAAACCGAATCCCAAAAGTAGCAGAAAGCCACCATCACCACAAAAAACCTGGTGCGTTTGCTACATTTTGCAGAGTTGATTGAACGGAACCGTGAGTACGTTGCATCATTTCTTGACTACGTTATCTGTGTATAAAAATAAATATTGTTATTATAAACATTCTTGTTACAATTAATACAAGCATAAGTAGGTGTGTCTTACAAGTTATTTTAACAATGGCAGGCAGCCGTTAATTATCTCTTTGATTTCTTTTTATATGTCACAATATTTAATAAATATTTGTGTACTGATTAACTTTTACTTTTTGTATACGTGTTGAATACCCAAATAAATTCCTAATTTCATAAATAGTATCAACGGTGGAGTAGCAATAATATTACCACGGGTTTACATTCATTATTGTTATTCAACAAAATTATTTACATTCGATAAAATATATAGGATAAAGTTAAGTACCTATTAATGTTATAGGGACCCAGTTGTCTGTCGATAGATTTATAATTTTTATATATTTTATGCATTTTCAATGCGATCTTATAAGATAAATTATTATAATAGAAAAATACTAGAAAAAATCGACTCGGGTCACAAGTGAATCTCAGGCGGGAATCGAACCCGCAACTTTTGGAAATCCGGTCCAATGCTCTCCCAATTGAGCTACCGAGCCTTGCGAACACTCGTCGAAATTTTCTAGTACATTCCTGATTTTACGCTGTAGGCCAGCGTTGTTTCATCAATGAGAGGAACATCCTCTCGTATTCGAAAGAAACATTTTTACAAATGTTTGGTCAATCGATTAAGATGAAACAGCCATGTTAGATTTATAATTTTTATATATTTTATGCATTTTCAATGCGATCTTATAAGATAAATTATTATAATAGAAAAATACTAGAAAAAATCGACTCGGGTCACAAGTGAATCTCAGGCGGGAATCGAACCCGCAACCTTTGGAAATCCGGTCCAATGCTCTCCCAATTGAGCTACCGAGCCTTGCGAACACTCGTCGAAATTTTCTAGTACATTCCTGATTTTACGCTGTAGGCCAGCGTTGTTTCATCAATGAGAGGAACATCCTCTCGTATTCGAAAGAAACATTTTTACAAATGTTTGGTCAATCGATTAAGATGAAACAGCCATGTTAGATTTATAATTTTTATATATTTTATGCATTTTCAATGCGATCTTATAAGATAAATTATTATAATAGAAAAATACTAGAAAAAATCGACTCGGGTCACAAGTGAATCTCAGGCGGGAATCGAACCCGCAACCTTTGGAAATCCGGTCCAATGCTCTCCCAATTGAGCTACCGAGCCTTGCGAACACTCGTCGAAATTTTCTAGTACATTCCTGATTTTACGCTGTAGGCCAGCGTTGTTTCATCAATGAGAGGAACATCCTCTCGTATTCGAAAGAAACATTTTTACAAATGTTTGGTCAATCGATTAAGATGAAACAGCCATGTTAGATTTATAATTTTTATATATTTTATGCATTTTCAATGCGATCTTATAAGATAAATTATTATAATAGAAAAATACTAGAAAAAAAAATGTCTGTCGATAAACGCAATTATTGTTGGCATTTGTCTAAGTTTTAAATCCAATATTTTCCGATTAAAAAAGGATAAAATAATATAACCTATATAAAAAATCAGCTTTAAAAAGGCTACTCTTACTTGCGCAAGGGCATGGTTCTTGACATTTTATACTTTGTCCAATGTAGGATGATACTTTTGACAGGTGTCACTTCCTTATTGCTACGTACTAAGGTTGCGTTTGTTTTCTTATATTTGGCTTGACATTGCAATAGCAACTTTATACCCTCTATATAGGTGTCAACTGTCAAAAGTATCATCCTACATTGGCCAAAGTATAGTTAATTATTTTTTACACAATTTAGGAAATTATCTTGAAATATATATCGTTTTAGTGATATTAATTTGATTTAACATATATTATTGTTAATTTATTTAAAAAATCTAGTTCATGAATGCGCTTTGCTTTTATTATATTACTTGATAATATCACTGAAACAAAATTGTATGTGCGATTAGTTTAATTTAAGAAAATCAGTAAAGAAAGTAATCCAAAATTACTTTCTTCACTGATTTTCAACCTTAAGTTAAACCTATAAAGTCCAATATCAATTGAGAATCATTGACATTGTAGAATAATCAGGGGCTGTCTGTACTTTTAGATTGATAAGTACCTACCTACTAATGATTTAAATGCAAATTAAATGAAATATCACAAATATAATTTCTTATCTTATAAAGTTTGTGCAATCCTCACTTAATTGTATCTTTGAAAACTAGTAAAGTTACTTCATTAGCCAACTTCGGGTTTCGTAAGATGTTTGTGGTGATTTTTTTTTAAATATCCCACTATACGGTGAATGCGAAAGCGACATAGTGTCCCCAATTTCGATTCACAGAAGGACTGAATAATGGAGAAGGCTTGTGATTTTTAAATACGCAGAGAGTACGCGGACATGATTTAATGGTTGGAAACTATTTATGGAATCAGACATTATGTTGGAATTGTATCTATTGCTTCTGCTATCTTTTTTTTTAGTCTGTGGCACAAGCTGAGATGAGTCCGTTGCCGCAAAAAGAATATGATTATAAATCAATGTGTTTTCCTGAATGAACTTTTCTAATTTTCTTTTCTTTTCTATTCTATTTTTTTAAGAAATTAAAATGCGTCCAAAACTTATACTATATATACAGTTAACATTTCGTAGTAAGCTTGAGTTACGAATGGATACACGACTGTAATGCATCGGTGAGGTTCGATCTTCTTTTAATTGGGTCAAAGCAGTTTTATCGCCTTGTGTATTAGTTCGAATCAATAGGTGCCTAACAAAACACAATTAATATACTCTGTAATTTTTCAGTGACCAAAAAAGAATAAAATAACCCGGCGGGGCCAAGCGAGGGGCCACTCAAAACGTGGGGGCGCATGTTACTTATGGACATGTATGATATGCATAGATGTTGAGAGTATTTGTAAGATCGCTTGGCCCCGCCGGGTTATTTTATTCTTTTTTGGTCACTGAAAAACGTGGGATTTTTATATTTTTAAATCTAGTATTATTATTTTATTCTTTTTAATTATTAACTCAACGAAGTTACCACGTGTTACGCAACAATCGGATAAGCCCCATACAAAAGTGAAAGTTGCCGAAAGTTGACCTGAAAGTGCACCTAGAAAGTTGAAAGGTGTTTAAGTGTGCATTGTCATCGGGTTCTAACTACCCTGAAAGTTTCAACTCGCTAGGTGGTCAGGAAGTGCCTCAAAATTGAGATACAAGATTCCAACCGGACAGACAAGAAAGCGACCTAAGAAAAACGTGGGAAAAAAAAAGAAAGAATATCTTATTAGGCGCTAGTCTCTCGTATCACAGTACTTACTATATTATGTGTGCTGTATGTAATTTGTCTAAAAGAAAATAAAAACCAATTTTTTACTCCAAACTTTTTTCGAATAAATAAAGTATTGGTTTAGATATATAAGAAAACCCTTTAAATTAAATTTTTTAAATAATTTTATATTATATATTCTATGTTTATATTTAAAATACTTTTATGTCATAATTTTATCTTGAGGATGAACTTAAACTTAACCTAACCTAACTAGATAGATCCAAATCATTCTTGATTGTAACTAAATTATTAAGAACCAAACCGTAGCAATAATTGCTGATAACAGTTAATTATAATAGTATGTAATTTAAATGCCGAAACACTGACATTAAAAAAATACCACGGGCACTCTCAGATTCGTGTGCACGTGTTTTTTTTTGGACAATGCGAGTTTATCGCACTTAGAAAAATATGTTTATCGCTTGAAAATAAAATCTTATGTAGTAAAATGTATTATAAACAGACGTATCATCCACTAGCTAAATCCGAAATCAAACTTAAGTTTTCTATACTAATAGTTTTAGGATTGTTATGGTAAATTTAAAGCGTTACAATAATATATACCTACATGAATCTGAATACTTTGTATAATCCCCGGCATTTAAGTTGAACATGATTTTGAAATCACGTGACATGCGGTAGTAGCAAGTTTAGGTACATTATTCACTACTGCGCATGTCACGTGATTTCAAAATCATGTTTTAATACTAATTTATGTTTTTTTTTATATTTTGCATATACAATGCTATTTTATATGATTTTTCCTAATTAATACTTTTAAAAGTATTACATTCGATGTTGTAGGTACGATACGTATAAATAAGAAATACACACTTTGAAAAATTCAACGGGTGACGTCAACCTCTCGGTACCTTAATTGGAAAAACACTCGCCAGGATAGCGAGGGATGTGAAACAAGTTGATTTTTTTTTGTAACTATTTTTATAGATATAAAATTCTAGCATTTTAATGCTTAGATAACGACAATATATTAACGTTATCATTATATTTCTTTTTTAATCTCGTCAAATCGAACTCATCCACATCTTTGTTTTTTTTTGTTGAAAACAGTTAAAACCTTAACCTAACCAATAAAAAAGCGAAGAACTCTTTATTTTATACTTACTTAAAAAAAAAAGAATCTTTCTGGCTAACCGACCAGTCACTGCAACTGCTTTGATAAATCATTTCAAATAACCAATATAGGTCAAATAGATCTGCCGTTCTTATGAAAAGTGCAATAAGTAGTTTCAGCTACTTTCGAAATAATAGCGATTAAAGATTTAATTTTTGTGTTTTTTTGTGTATCATCGTAACTATAATTGCTATTAACTTGAAACTTTTACTATACGACTATAAAATGAAGCGGAATTGTATGTAGTACATTATATTTGTACATACATTTGTACGTAAATTGTACGTAAGTCAATTTGCCCAAAACTCGACTTATTGCACTTATCGTAAGGACGGCAGAGATATACTTAGTAGTTGAAAAGATCTGCGATGGCCTTAAATAGGCGTAGGTTTCTTGATCTAGCTTATCAGGAGGTTCCGGTTTGCATTGTGGCGTAAATATTTTTTACCAACTCATTGTTTACATGAAAAATAATGAATATTTGAGTCATTGTATCTATTTCATGATCACAAAACAATAAACAACACACGGTTACGTAAGAATATGACTTATCCTTACTTTCTAAAAAGAGTTTTTTTTTGTTTCGTGTGAGGTTCCATTAGTGCTTTTTAAGAATTTTTTGAATATTATGTTTTATGCATATTTAAGTGTTTCTATCTTCGCCCTTTCCTCCAAAGCTACCAGTGAAATTTCGGACTAGTGTGTTAAATCGTCACAAAATCAAAAACAAGTCAAATGTTTATTAAAAATAGCCCATTTTAACTTACAAACACGTTACTTTGCTCCAAAATTACGGTTATCCTGCATTGGGAGTTATCCCACTAAATATAACATGAATTTTAAAGCTATACCAACAGCAGCTTTACTACTTTGTATTATTATCATTATATTAGCTGTTTCCCGCGACTTCGTATGCATGGATTAATGGGCCACCCTTATCACCTAGGGTTTAATAAAAATAGCCTACGTCCTATTCTAAGACACAAAAAAATTCATAAAAAATCAGTCGAAGGAGTTCGATAATTGTGACACCAGATTTTAATGTATTAGATATCATAATAGGTATAAAAAACGCATACCATATATATTATTAGTATGAATACGCATACATAATAAGTATGAATGTATAGATATAATTTCTTTTTACTCAAAAACCTTTACGCTTCAATTATTTTCATAGTACTTATTACAAAATGCAAACAACTATAAATATAATAAAAAACTTAATACCATACCAAAGACAAAACGGTTTACTCTTTTTTATTCGTCAATGTTTAATTGGAATATGTCGTCATCACAAATAACAATAACATTATTATCGATACAGCATTGTGGAAAGCCGTCAACATGGCGTTATCAGACCGCGACGTAAGGAGAAGGAGAACTCTGTATTACTTCCAAGTACTTTTCCAATCTAGGTATTTATAACGTTGGTTCATAAATATAATGATATACCTTATTCTTGTAATGTCAATAGGGTTTGTTTTTTTTTTTATAGAAAATAGGCATGCGCTTGACCACTTTTTCGCCTGATGGTAAGCGTCGATGCGATCTAGGATGTGACGCGCTTGCCTAGAAGATACCTATTCACTCGTGACTTGAAGACCCCTAAATTGTATTTGTAAGGTAACACAGACTCAGGCAAAGAGTTCCACTCCTTAGCGGTATTATGTCTTTCCTGATCTCCTGCTATTTTAAATCTTGTTATCTGCTGTGTGTTTGCTAATTACATCTATTCTCATATGTTATACGTTAAAATATATCAAGTATAGCAATTAACAATTAAAGTTTGTTTATTAAAACAACAAACCAATATTATTTTTTTGGCGTAGTTAATTAATCAAAAAGTTATAATGAAATGGTAGAACTATGATTATATATTTATCTCGCACTTAGTTTGTTTAAAAAAATTGCAATTATTCTTTGTAAATGAGTGTTATCTAGTGTAAAATATAAATAAATAAATTTGTTTTTATTTTTAGGTAAGATTTAAAATATATTATGGCATAAATAAATCTGAAGGACATATAACAGTCATTGTAATTACAAGCACAAGATAATTGACTAATTGCTTAAATTTTATTAAATTAATTTGAAATTTTTTTTCATTTTGTATTTAATAAATCTATTAATACAATGGCAAAATTTATAATCAGAGCTACAGTTATATATTAGCAATAAATTGTATGGTTTACAAATAAGTGTTATATGATTTGTACATTTATAATTGCTATTCATCTATATTTCTCGGCATTACTCTTTGTTCCCCTTACAACATCTTCTTATCTATGCCTAAAGAAGAGATCTGTTTATGTATCTCCACTATCAGCACTTATGATGCAAGCCGGGCTTGAACCCGCGACCTGCGACCGAGACTTGCCGCCGGTGACGTAGTACTCCCAGCTGACAACAGTAATAATAATATTATTATTATATATAATGTAGCCTATATACAGTTATACATATAATTAATAAACCACTTCATATGATTTATGAAACTTTTGACAGTTGACAGGTGTCATAGAGGTTATAAAGTTGCTATTGCAATGTCAAGCCAAACATAAAGAACCAAACGCAACCTTAGTACGTAGCAATAAGGAAGTGACACCTGTCAAAAGTATCATCCTACATTGGACAAAGTATAGCATTATTCATGAAAAATATGTGGATTCATTAACTTATAACCGTGCAAGAATATAAGGCAATCAATTATTATGCTTGTATAATTATTATCAATTTAATATGACTCTGAGAAATATCATTGCATATTGATGGCTAAACATGTTTTGCTATTTACAAATAACATTATTTAAACGACCATTACTTATACCATGTTAACAAGCAAATGCAGATTGATTTGACTCATCGATTTAGTAAATCAACTATCTTTACTCACAAAAAACAGTTTAAATCTTATATAAATAGGTCTATTTTGTGTTAGTGACCGCATAGACACGAAAATAACACTTTAGAAAAGCATCCCGAAATGGCACGCATTTTTGCTTACTGGCTTTTTCTATCATTTTGGATTTTGTACCTAATAAGTTTAGTTGAAAATGTACAACAAATAAAAGTTGTGAGGTGACCTAGGGTCACAAATAACACAAGTCTGCAACAAAAATGCTGTCTAGATGTTTTCACCTGATTTCAATGTGTTTAGGTGTCCTGAAAACTAAAAAAATACAGAACGTCAGGTTATTTTGCAAAACGCAAAATTTCATTATAAAAAAGGTGTTATTGGGCTAACTTAAAGTCATAAATAATAGGTACAATTTTATTTTGATTACTGTTTCTAATGTATACAGGCCATAACTATCTTTTCTTTCTAAATAAAGAACGTCCTGTGATACCAGGGAAGATGGAGCGTCTCAATGATGGCAGACTACTGTTGGACGCTTCAGAGAGACATTCCAGATGCTTCCCACAAGCGAAAAAGTACCAAAAGTATTCTCACTGAGGAAAAGATATATAGAGCTTACTAATGAATGTATTTTCCATAAAAAAAATTAGTTTTGATACGCAATTATAAATTAAAAAAAAATTTTAGTCTTTAATATTTTATTTGAAGATGATAAATTGTTTAACATAGATACCCACATTGTCAGAAAACGTGACGTTCTATGACCAAATGATCATTTTCGGATTCAGCACACCTAAAGTCATAAGAATTACGCAAAAAAACCCAAAACATCTCTCAATTTTTGTTTTTTTGCAGACCTGTGTAATTAATGACTTGCATTGGACAGAGGACAATAAAAGCTCACAATTTGGAATGATATGTAAAATATTTTTTAATGCTATTGATCATTGTTAAAGACAGAACTATTGATAATGTTCTCATATTGAAATTAATTATATTTCCCATGATGACCCTCGAAAAGTTTCATCAAAATTGGTACCGGTACTAATTGGAAGGTTTACTCTTCATAACTCTTCTTGAAGATGTTCCTCATCACACAAGTCATATGCAAGGTTCTTCAGTGAAGTGAAGTGTTAGTGACCATGAAAGTTTAAAACAATATAAGGCTAACAATGTCATATGTTTTCTGAAGTACTTAACATACTCGTATTTCCGTCTTGGACTGGCCTGCAAATAGCCAGAACTTAAGCTTTCGAAAATCACTTTAAATCCTCCATAAGTGATCAGTTATAGTGCCCGTTGTGCTCCTTGAGATCAAACGTCATTCAAATTAACATAAGATTAATAAGATAACCTTAACTTCTATACCTATAGTATAGAAGTTATAAGCATAAAAATGTCTTTACGTTTAATATACCTTTCAACTTTTGCAATAGGCAACATTAAATTTAAAAAAAGATTACAGAAATCCAAAATTAAAATTGCCATGTCCACCTTCGTCACTATTGCTGTCTATTCTGCCAGTATTGCATCTCATAATTACCTTACATATTGTGGAATTTAGTAGAACGATAATTTCGTGCTTTTTTTTCTTTATTTGTGGCTTGCACAATTTGTGCATTCAGCCAGTGTCAAGTAAGTATAATTGCCAGTTCTTGAGTAATTTCCTAGGTTTCAGTAAAGAAGTTGGGTTTTACTGAAACCTCCTCGAGGTGTTCTTGAGAGAGCGCGAAAAGAAATCTTCCACAGTTTTGTTTCACTTGCCAACACTCATGCATATTCAGAAACACTCAGTGGTTAATAACCCACCATTATTACACACTAATATCAACCACAACACAAAATTTAACAAGAAAACCAAAACCATTGAAGTGATGTTTCGTGTTCCCGCCAAAAAAGTCTTATTTCGTGTTAATCGAACACTCTCACATCTTATTATCTATGGAACTAAAATAAATAATCAAACCTTTTTTAATTACAGATTAAAAAACAAAGTTCAAATATTAACTGTTCCATTTCTGAAACAGTTGAACAAAGAACTACAAATATTTGCTCAGAAAAGTCATTACTTTACGTAGTGTTTTTCATAAGCAAAGAAATAGAAAAGTATTTTAATAAACAAAAAACAATACCGAATTCAAGAAAAAGGGGTACCTACGTAATTTTCATCTCAAATTTGATGTCTTGCGTAATTTTATTACCACCATTGATTTAATCAATCATTTTATCGAATTTATTACAGGCATTAGCCGATTTAAGCAATAGCATGTGTTGCTCAAATTGATAGGCGTAGTTCGGTAATCTATTCAATAATATTTCAAAAGTGTTACCTCTGCTCTAAACTTCCATCACAGTCCTTTCGATGGAAAAAATTGTAGGCATATAATACCTGTATCATTATAAGTAGGCATATAATTAAATTAAATCAAGACTAAGATAGAAATTAAGTAAAATCGTCACTAACATTTATGGACTCTGTGTGAAAATATATATTTCTTTATTATTTTATTTAGTTTGAATAAAACCTGACATTCCGACTCCTTTACAAGGATCAGGTCATCATGTGATCACGATTCCTGTAAAGGAGTCGAATCGTCAGGATTAAATATAAAATAAAATATGCGCATTTTTGTAAAAAAGTGTGTTATTCAAATGTGTAACGTGCGCGGAAGTGTAAGAACTAAATATTTTATTTAGTATCAGGGTCCCTTTCTTTTTCATTATTTATATCACATTGCCGGTCAGGTTAGGTTAGCAAATTTTTTATCCATTACGAGCCAGCAATTTATATTAAATGATTGGAGCGGAGCGAACGAAGTGAGCGTAGCTCCCATGGATCAGCTTCAATGGCGCAATGTCTGTTACGCCATAACTTCCCGAGTTCTTAACCGATTTTAATATTTTTTGTGTGGAATCGAATCAACAGGCTTAGGACCAGATGGTGACGGAGCCCGAAATTTGAAATTCTCAAAAATTCCCATCGAAACAAAAAAAAAATTTTTTGTTTAGGTACTGCGCTCCGCTCCAATATATGGTGCTAGCGTAGCTTTATGCTTAGCGAGTGCATCGCCTAGTTCTTTTTAAATAATGTCAACAATATTCTGTTAAAAATATGCCAGAGTAATGTTATTGAGTGAAGCTCTGAAAGAGTGAAACTCTCTTTTAGACAACTCGCAAATTTCGCTTGTCTCCCTCCTGCTACTTAACGGTTCAACCTATTCGAACAAATTTTGGCATGAACATACATGATTATAACCTGACGGACATAGGCTATGTAAAAAATATATAGACTTTACCATGGAGGAATAATCACCGAAAGAAAAATTCAAAAATATATAGACTTTACCATGGAGGAATAATCACCGAAAGAAAAATTCAAAAGCTTATCACAGCCAAACCGCTGGTACTACATTGATAAAATTTGGCGCCAAAACTCACATTGTAGTCGTGACTAATGTGCAAAAAAAAGTGTTGAAATCGAACATACCGTGGAGGAATAATCACCGAAAGAAAAATTCAAAAACCGATCACAGCCAAACCGCTGAGACTCTATTGATGAATTTGGCGCCAAAACTCACATCGTTGTCGTGACTAATGTGCTAAAAAAGTTTTGAAATCGGACATACCATCGAGGAATAATCATTTTTTCAATTTCAAATGTGCAAAGTCCGGCGAAGCCCTTTTCGGATCATCTTGTATGCCTCACAGAACTTCTAGCTTCGATCGGCGGTAGCCGCGAGAGGCAACCAGTTTGGTGCGCGATATTTACGAGGCAATTATTAATGATTAAGGTGAGGTTAGGTTAGGTAAGGTCAGGTGGTGAGTAGGCATGAGAACGTTATACCAAAACCTAACCAAAAACCGTTTTGAATTTCATACCGAAACCTAACGTTACCGCAAAACATAAAACCGTTTTTCTCATAACCAACGCAATGCAACCAAAACTAAAAAGCGCGCCCCGCGCCGCGCCGGCCGCCACGATCGCGTAAATGAGCCAAAAGAGTGGTAAATGCAATAATAAAACAAATAATTTTGTAATTTTATCAGAAATATTATCAAAAAAAAAATCGAAATACAAATTATTGTACATATGACGACTTTTATTCATTCATCTCATTTATTCACGTTACATTAAAGATGGCACTGATTTAAAGAGGCAGTTGTAAATAGCAGTTTTGGTAAGTTAAAAATTATAAATGGCACGTTTAATAACTAGATCAGCAGTTAAAACTAAGCAGTTAAGTAAACAAACAGTTGAGAAATAAAAAATAATGAAATGGATCAGTGAATATATAATTGAGCAGGAAAATAATTAAATGGGCGGTTAAAATTATTGAACTAGCGGTTACGTGTGGGCAGTAATAAATCGGAATTTGTCGGTAAAAATCTCATTCTAAGCAATTCTATAACCTAAACTAACCAACCCTGTGATTGGTCGTTTCCGCCACTTCTCATTTCAACGAATTTGAGTTCGGGTGTCACCGCTCGCTATGATCTGCCGAACTATTTATCGAACCGCTTATTCCATCATTTTTACCGCTCATTCAGTTATTGGACTGCTCAATTATTTTTAGGATTAACATTGTATAACAAATTAACCGACTAATTGATTTTTTATTCCTGTCCATGTTTTACTGTCGCAATGATTAATCAACCGCCATTAAATTAAATAACTACTCAGTATGTTTTCCAACTGATCATAATAACATCTCGAATATTTAAACAACAGCTCAAAAAATTGGTTCCCATTAAAGATTACTAGTTCATATATTTTAATTGTAACAAACTAGTCCTAAGTCTAGTAAAAACACAAAGGGATATCGTCATAACCATAATAACGTAAAACTTAAACAAAAACTTGCGTTACGTTAGCTAACAGCGTTTTAGTTTTCATTCGTTTTGCAGTAGCCAAACCATCTCGTCAACCGCGGTAGTGAAAACCAAAACTGAAAACGGTTTTTTATAACGTTATGGAAACTTCAAAAACGTTACGTAACGGTTTTCAAAAAGTAGCCAAAACGCCCATTTCTGGTGGTGAGGTAAGGTAAGGAAGTGCTTCGCTCAGAATTTGCAAACAGCAGCATGCATTGCAGACCTAGTTTAAATCTATTTCATTGAAAGAAGCTGATATTATTTATAATTGTCTAACCATTAATAAAAAAAAAGGTTTTACTCTGCTTTAAACAGTTCTTCTTTTTACAGATAGCAACATTTGAACAGTGATCATTTACGAAGATGGTGTTCTTCGTCAAACGACTAACTAAAAGGTCAGTATGTCATGTTTATGAATAATTTACAATGTAAAATAAGTCGATAAATCTATAAATAACTAATGTAATAATGCAACGATTAAAAATAGTTGCACTACGCTAATAGTTGTTTGATAATTGTGGAATTTATATTATAAACTAGCTGACCCAGCCACGCGTTGCTGTGGCACAGTAATTTTATTTTCCTAAAATAAAAGATTTTTTTCTTAAATAAAAGTAGCCTAAGTTACTCCTTATTACATCAGCTACCTGCCAATAAAAGTCTCGTCAAAATCCGTCCAGCCATTTCAGAGATTACCCGGAACAAACAGACAGACAGACAGACAAAAATTGTTAAAAATGTTATTTTGGTGTATATATATTCAAATGCATGTAGTAAAAAACGGTTATTTCAATGTTACAAACAGATACTTCAATTTTATTTATATGTATAGACTAGCTGACCTGGCTCAGTTATTATAATTTGCAATATATTTTTTTATTAAAAATCAGCAATTTAAAGTAGCCTAAGTAACTCCTTTTAACATCAGCTACCTGCCAATAAGTCTTGTCAAAATCGGTCCAGCCATTTCAGAGATTACCCGGAACAAACAGACAGACAAAAATTGTAAAAAATATTATTTTGGTGTATGTACCGTATATATATTCAAATGCATGTAGTAAAAAACGGTTATTTCAATGTTACAAACAGACACTTCAATTTTATTTATATGTATAGATAAATAAACTCACAACCATGATTTAGTCCTAAACTAAGCCGATAATAAAATTCTAAACATTATTTAATACCATAGTACTATGGTATTAAATAATGTATAAGTACCATACATTATTTAGTACCATAGTACAAACTATGGTACTAAATAATGTATACAATACATAGATAAGTATAAAAACGACCATGACTCAGAAAAAAAATTCTATGTTCATCACACAAGCGTATCCCCTACCGGGATTCGAACTCGACCTTTGGCGCAGGAGGTAGGATTGCTACCGGTGCACCAAGCGGCTAATTTTATTACTTAGTATTTGACTGATAAATCAGTGTAAACTCCTTTGAAGCGATACGCGCCTGCCCGCGAGCTATTGTGGATAAATGAAAGACGTCATGTCGTCAAGTCGGGTTCCGATGGGACTGAGCATTGCCCGTCAGTGAACAAACAGCGCTCTCAGAAGCCTGTCGATGCCTACAAGGGTCCTGCCCCCTGTATAAATGAGAATGACCGAACGTACGGAGGTACCATGAAATATGAATACTCTACGCTAAAGTGAATGCCGCAAGCAAATCAAATTAAGGTTCTTGTATAAGTTTATAAAGATAGTCGTTTGAGCGCAACCGTCATACCAAACTACAGTAAAGCGAAAACACTAGAAAACTTTCACAATGAGCGTGCATAAAATACGTATACTTTTTTCGATATCCACTGCGGAGTTTCAATAGCTTCTAACTAATGAAAAACAAATGACTTATGTTTTCTCGTTTGTTCAAACTAGCTGACCCGGTAACGCGTTGCTATGGTAACGTTAAAAGAGCGGGAAAAGGAGCGGTCAGACAAACACACAATGGTGTTCCTAGATTATAGATTCAAAAAAAATAATAGTAATAATATTTCTTACAATCACACCAATTAGCCTAGCCCAAAGTAAGCACTATAAAGACTTGTGTTATGGATACTAGGGTAACGGATAGACATACATATATCATACATAAATAAGTAATATTCATAGAAATATATATAAATAGCCATGACTCAGGTACAAATGCTCGTATTCATCATACAAACACCTGCCCCTTCCGGGATTCGAACCCAGGATCATCGGTGCGAAAGGCAGGGTCGCTACCGTTGCACCAAACGGTCGACGAAAATATATATATATATATATATATATATATATATATATATATATATATATATATATATAAATGACGGGGACAAAACACTGCAGGCCTTGTGCGTGTAGAATTTTAAATGTCCAAATGTTGCTATATTTTAATTAATATGTGTATGATAGATACTTAAACGAAACAGTAGTTTACAGATATGAATATGATAAGCTTTAATAGAAAAATACTAGGAAAAATTACGTCGGCTCAAAAGTTGCTGTCAGGCGAGTTTCTTTTTTGTAATATTATTCTTTTAAAATTTATAACATGGCATATGTAGCATTGAAAATGTAAATATATAAAAAATATAAATATGTTACTATCTAAGGTTTTAAATTCAGATCTTATGATCATAGTATCAAGGTCTATCCTACAATAAACTGTTAACACGATTTGAATTTTTGAAAACTTAAAATTACGCTCAGCCCTTAAATTGTATAAACTTTGAATACTGATTATAAGTAAAGGGGGTTAAAGTTTAATAATTTACTCTATTTGTTTACAAATGTGGGGCTGATGCAATAACCGACTCCGCAGCCATCATAAAGATATACACAGAGATGAGTGTTGACGAGACTTGATTAATTACAATGGTGAAACCCTATGATAGACGCAAAACAATTTATTAGTAAGTCCTAAGAAAGAGAAATGAGTTAACTGCAAAGCCGATGGACGCGGCTTTGATTCCGGCTAGAGACATATGTTTGTAAATAACATAATACGCATTACAATTGCGTAGCTAGATCAATAAATCCATATAATAATACCAGTTATCTAATTCCAAATTAAAACAGCTATATAAGAGAGTCTTTATTTTATGATTCGGGAGTCGGGAGTAAATGCTTTTACTCATCACGGAAAAGAATATCCCTATCAGGATTCGAACCCAGAACCTCTGATGGATTAATGGTTTGTTGGCAAACCGTTACAAATTCCGGGCGCACAGGGATCGTTTGCATCAATCGACCTTTTTGATCTATAATCTAAGATCACAAATTTGTTGTTTGTCTGTCCGCTCTTTTCCATTGTATATGCGTTACAATAGCAACGCGTTAACCGCAAGTCGTTCGTCTACCGGACGCTAGATGGCGCTGACGGAAAATATTTAATAATAGTAAAAAAAATAAAAATTTTGTCCACCCGTGCGAAGCCGAGGCGGGCCGCTAGTCTATTTAAAAATAATAAAGCCATATTTTTTACTCTTTTGGAGAACATTGTTGTATTACTCTACATCTACAGAGGAGGATAGGCAAGAGTAAAAAAGTAGATAAATAGTTAGGACGGTAGCGATCATGCCTTTCGCACCGAAAGTCCTAGGTTCCAATCCCGGAAGAATGTTTGTGTGATGAATATGAGCACTTATACCTGAGTCATGGGTATATTATATATATATTCTATAAATATTACATATCTATGTATCATATTTGTATGTCTATCCGTTACCCTAGTATACATAATATAAGCCTTATAGTGGTTACTTTGGGCTAGGCTAATTGATTGAATGAAAGTAATATTATTATTATTAACTAGCTGACTCGGCAACGCGTAGCTGTGTTTAAAAATAAAATGAAACCTATCCCATGTCCTAAGTTGGTACAAATCCAGCGGAATGACAAAAAAAATCATAAAAATTTACTTATTAGGCTATTACTGACAATATGGTAACAAACACACACACACAAAGTATTGTCATAATATATAATTAGGATAGCTGACCCGGCCACTCGTTGTTAAGGTAACGTTAATTGATGACCCGGCCACGCGTTGCTATGGTAACGTTAAGCTATATATATAAAAATGAAACCCGTTTTCCGTTGTCACGACATAACATGAAAACGGCTTGACCGATTTGGCTGATTTTTTTTTTGTAGTTTTCTAATACTCTGTACAAGGTTCTTACGGAAAAAAATATAAAGAAAATCTCTCAGAAAGATTGAAAAATATAACGTAAAGAATGTCAACGTCATTCAATTTAAAACAAAAAATCTGTGGTAATCTGTGACACCACATCGATAACCGCGCTGACAAATGTCAACGTCATTCAATTCAAAGCTACGCTAAGGCGGTACGAAGTTCGCCAGGTCAGCTAGTTGATTATAAAAACTGTTATTCTTAGGCTTATGGCAACTATGGTAATGGTAACTATAATAATAATAATAATAATAATTTATTTATTTGTATGAATATGGTTACATTTGATCTTAAAATAAATTGTCCAGCATATTCTATCGATAGGTCGATGTACAAATATTCAGAGTATTCATTTATTATTAAATTGATTGTAGCTTAAATTATTATTGAATATCAATATGTACAATAAAATTAGTATTAAGTGCATTAACTATCAACAAACAAATTCATAATTTATCATTCAAAAAATCTTCATTTTATAATACATTTTATGTATTAATATCATAAATAATCTTGCCTTAAATCTATTTAATGGTAATGCTTTTAGGTCATTAGGTAATTTATAATATATTGCAATAGCCATACAATAGACGTTTTTGGAAAACAATTTCAACCTTTGAAACGGTATTACCAAATCACCGCCTCGTCTACCCCTATACTGACTATTAGCTTTAGTTATAAACAAATTGCTATGTTTCTTAACAAAAATTCCAATTTCAAATATATAAAGGCAAGGAAGAGGCAAAATATTTAATGTTTTAAATAATGGCTTGCAACTTTCTAAGTAATCTGCACCACAGATTGACCTTATACACTTCTTTTGAACTTTAAAAACTCTGTGCATATCAACAGAATTTCCCCATAATATTAGCCCATACCTTAACACTGATGAAACATACCCATGATATGCGATCAAAGCTGCTTCTTTGGTAGCAACATTCTTAAGTCGGTTAAGAGCATAAATGTATCTGTCTCATTTATGTACTATTGTGTCAATATGAGCCTTCCAGTTGCAGAATTTGTCAATTGTAATACCTAAAAAAATTGTTTCATTTACTTTATATATGGTAACAAACACATAAAGTATTATTATTATATAATGTACTGATGTACTAATAATAATACGTACGGATGTCAAAAAAAAGGTTTAACAAATTCAGAGATATCTGTTTGTCTACAAACAAAATCACTTAAAATTTCAATGATATAAATATTTATACAGTGTTTATCTCACACGTGATATATTCAAGCTCTCGTTTTTGTCATAATTATTTATTAAAGTAGGTAAATATTTTAATGAGGTTTTGAACTCGTATCATGTTCAAAAACAACAAAAACAGATGAAGTCACGATTTGCAACTGAAAGATTTTGGTAAACACAAAAACATTTTAAGTCGTAAACATGTTCCAAATGAAACAAGCAAGTGCTATCACTATATATTTTACATTGATATGTACTCACTACTCGCTTGTTATCGGTAGAGGTCGCCCCGGAGGCTCGGCCACACACCCATCGTTTCATCATCACCCGTTATCTCGACAGTGAAACTGACGACATTTGAGAGACACAGAATAGTATAGATATTCAGATTATAATTTTTTTATCTGTTTTATATGAAGGAGCTAACGGTGTTGATCACAAATTAAATGTGTTACTGCAGATTTACCGGATTCAGAGACGAATACATTTCTTTAAAAAAAAAAAATTTTTTTTTTTTTTTTTTTTTTTTTTTTTTTTTTTTTTTTTTTTTTTTTTTTTTGCCTGTAAAGTCGGTTTTACGGGCGAAGATTTTACGTGACAACGTCTTTTTCTCGGTAGAATATTTATTGATATGAATATAATTAAATTGCACAATGCGCGCGGCAGACCGATCATAGTTGAGTGGGAGAGAGACGCAAGGCATTCGGCGGGCCTCTCTCTCGTTCGGTGACTCATCGTAACGTTACCGAGCGTTACACTTTTTCATAAGTGACTCCCAGCCGCAACCTAATTTAAGACGTTGTCACGTCAAAAAAGTGTACTTAGAATCGCGTTTTTTGGTTTAGTAATTGGTTCTTTTTTGCATATTTATTATATTTGTGGATCATAAGGCAGAATGGCCCCATTGACTCTTTTTTCACTTAGAAAAACGTCACTTTGACATTTTACCTTTACCTTTGATTTTTTACCTTTCTGACAGAGATAAAGACAATAAACTTTTAGGCATCAAATTAAACATTTAGACATAAAATATAATAAGGGTGACTAATATATGGGTGATTTTTTTTTGTTATACTTTCAAATTAATCGATAAAAAGTAGGGGTTGGAAATTAACTGACTTCTATAACAATGGCGCCAACGCGACGTAGTTCCGAACGTAAAAGTGTCTTGACTGTATTGTACCATTTCTGTACTGTACTTGTACCATTGTCTCGAGTGAGTAGTTAGTTGCAGACGATAGCACTGGTGTCGAGTATTATAAAAGACTGTAACGAAGAGTAGACCTATTAACTCTGTTTCGAAATATTGACGCCTAGGAACGAGCTTCGTAACATTTCTTTTTATTTTTGATATAAATAAAAATCATATTAATAACCCCCTTTTTAATAATATAAGTGACTATTAAATTCTAAAACGATATAAATGAGGACACTACATCCAAATAAAGATAAAGAGATTTTTGTCTACACTAATATTATAAAGAGGAAAGATTTGTATTTTTGTATGTTTGCAATGAATAAACTCAAAAACTACTAAGCCGATTTCAAAAATTCTTTCACCATTTGGAAAGCTATATTCACGCTGAGTAACATAGGCTATATTTAATGCTAGAAATAATTTAAAGAATTTTGTCCACCCGTGCGAAGCCGGGACGGGCCACTAGTAAACTATCTAGTGAACAGCCGCAAATCGCATCTAAAAGTTAACGGTAATGAATTGAATAAAAAACGGACTTAAATATTTCCAGAAAAATATGAGGTCAAAAACAAATACAAATTACTAAGTAATAGTTAGCGTTACTCTTCGTTACTGCGTGCAATTACGGAGTTTAAGCAAAAAAAAATTAAGTTTCACTAAAAAGAGTCCCCTTTTGCGTATATTTGTAATAACTAAATTTGAAGATATATCTGCATCAAACAAAATATTGTTATAGCTACCATTTTGCGCTGTGTCATGCTGATGACTACTGGCAGACGATATGAAATCGTGATGACCTAAATTTTACTTACGCAATACTAATATAAACGTTGCACAATCACTATGTGACACAAAAAAAAATTGATACCTAAACACAGGACATACAATCAGTCAACAAAAACAGTTACAGTAAGAAAAAAACTAAACAAAACTTAAAAAAGGAAATAAATTAATTCATAATAACCTAAACGACTTACAATTAATAACTTCTATGCCCCACGTTTGTACCAAATGTGTGACCAATTCATCTTATGTCAGCTTATTAAAGGCTGACGCTGATTTTCAATTGGCCCCCTCTTTTACACACGGTTGTCACCGGTGCAAAGTGTGAACTTTAATTAATTATAATTAAATCCTATAAATTCTAAAATACAAAAAAGTAAAACAATCAAATATAAAAACTTACATGAAACAAATTAATTAAAAGAGTAATAGTAGTGTGAAACTCTGCGGCTGGCCACCATGTAGTTTATAAAAACCTCCATTTCTTATCTTTTTATATGGTGTCCACATGTTTTTACTTTTTGAGAAATAAAAAAATGTCGCTACTGCCTTTTTATGTTGTGCCTTATAAGGGACTGTCTTCCCCCTGAACTTATAACAAGGACCCTTAACCTCATGGATGACCAAATTTTATTTTTCTCCGAGGTCATAGTAAGCAGATGTTTTGATCCATAAAAATGCTAGTGAGGACAATTATAGTCTAATGTTGATGTACAAAGTTATGAATAAAAAATAAAACAATTGCTTATGTTTTTACTGCTGTGAGTTAACCAATAATAATATTTCTGCATATATTTCCATTAAATAATAAGTATTCTTCCGGGACTCAAAGCCAGGACAGTCGGTGCGAAAGACAGGATCGCTACCTTTGCACCAAACGGTCACAATCACCATCAAAACCTCCCTAGTAGAAGCCTTAGTGCGAGTTTATGCGTCAATACTCGATATCATCTGCGTAAAATATTACTATGGATTTTCGTACGAGCGCCCCTAGCGGTAACTATCAGGAAGTACGAATCTTCATAGAAAACTATAACAAGTATCGAATACGTGAACTCGCATTAACGTCTCGGTTCTGTGTGAATACGTGGAAAACGCCCGCACAAGCCTGAATACAACAACTAACGCAGGTCAACGTGCACCATTTTATAAAATGATGTCGCTATACAATGATCATCTTTGCTATATCGATTTATTTGAATTATCACCACTCTACTTAAAAAGGAAATTATTGAAAGACTCACAGATACACAGATTAAATTAATGGGTTCATTTGAAATAGCTGTTCTTATGACAGTCTTCCACTATTGTAAATGATATATATTTTAGTTTATATAAAATCATAATATAATATAGAAATTATGTTTATACATTCTTTACTTTTTTTACCCTTAATTATGAAATAGCTAATGTATTGACATAACATTATTTAATATTGGATTGAAAGGTGTTTAGAATTTTGCCTCTGTGAATGTCTTATTGGTCAATTGATACTCATTGTAGAACCTTTCGTTTATATTTTGGGTTTCTCTCTCTTTTAGTTACTATATTCTATTCAAAGAGGTTATTGCAGCATGTATCCATTTTATTTTAATCTGTGGTTAACGGATTGACCTATTATTACTCCTCATTGTTTTTTATATTTGTTTGTCAATTGTTTGATTTGGCTCTTTCACTAACTAGAATCTTGTACACTGCAGATACGCTTGTCTACGTTTCAAGCAGATTTGACTATTGGACTAGCATAAATGATACTTTAATCCCTTAAGCCATTGGCTTCATCATTAAAGAAAGCCATTTAACAAGAAATTGAATTGTCAATTGTTTGTTTTCCTCATAAAATAAATTAAAACTCCTATTGCTAGGGTAGCCGTAACCTTCCGAAGCACGGAGGAGGTCGAGATAATATTATTTATTTTTAGACACCCATCTTATGATTGACCCTTGCTAAAATTGCTTCACCTTCTCAATTATAGCCCGAAAGCGTAAACTACTGCGTTATCGATCTGGCTGTAACAAACAATAATAATAAAAAACCCCATCATAATATGCATTTATTTCTTTCTCGTCTCAAACTTGCACGGTTTTGTCACATTAACATTTCTTGATGTATTTAATTTAATACAATTTTCAAAATATCTTTTACTCCATAGAAATTAAATATTATATGATCCATACATATAGCTGCAACAGTTATACCTAATCACTACATAGTATAAAACAAAGTCGCTTTCTCTGTCCCTATATCCCTATGTATGCTTAAATCTTTAAAATTACGCAACGGATTTTGATGCGGTTTTTTTAATAGATAGAGTAATTCAAGAGGAAGGTTTATATGTATAATACATGCATAATATAGTAGAGGATTGCATTCCGTGCGAAGCTGGGGCGGGTCGCTAGTACTTAATATAACACAAGTCATTTGAATTCCTTGAAAAATCATATTAATAGATAATTGCTATCAGAAAGTTTGCCAAAACAGTCATGTGATTATTGTGCAGAGATACATAATTTAATTATAGAAACTATCAATCTTTAAACATAAAGAAAATGATGCTTTTCAGAGTTATCTGAGTACTGATAATTTTGCTATGTTATATATATTTATATTTTACACATATTTAACTCAGTAATCATTATATAATGTGGAATTAGACATACATATATATAACATTTCTTTTTATTTAACTATATAAAAACTAGTTTATAAGTACCAATAGATAACCCATATTGGTCTGAAAGGTCTGAAAGAACTGTGGCCCAGACATTTATTGTAATAGAGTTCAGCTTACAAACAGTCATTAGTGATCAGTATTTCGAATTGTATAAAACATGCTCTACAATTTACTTTTTTGGATGTACAACATTCTATTTAACATAGATCGCATAAATTATAGTGAAATCCAACTCAGACAATTTTCTCAGTACGAGTGTAAACGTTCATGCAAATATGTCTTAAGTAGAATCGGTTCTATTTTGATACTGTAATAATAATTAAAAAAATATATAATCAACTGTGAAAGCTATTCATCCAATCATCGTGGCAGGATGTTCTAAAAAGAACTGTAAAAATTTTCGAAGCTGAGTAAACATGTGAATGGCCCAAGAAGTTAAAGACATTCTGGAATTGTTAATTCTTTTTCGGAAATTTTGACAATTCTGTCTTTGCAGTACTAGAGGTGCGACCTATTATAGGTGCTGAATGTAAAACCAATAAATAAAATACATTTGTTCCTGCTCTCCCAAGAAGTCCACGGAGAGGTTTCAGTATAACCCCACATATATACCTACTGAAAAAAAATATATTTTACTGTTCATTCATCATCATTAAATTAAGAAATGATAACTCAAGAACTGGCAATTATACTTACTTGACACTGGCTAAATGCACAAATCGTGCAAGCCACAAATAAAGAAAAAAAATCTTTCAAAAGGCGGTTCCAAATCCCAGTTAGGACATAACAACCAAAGTCAATATTTTATCTATGGGGAAAACGATAAAGTTAAACGGTAGACATAGACAGTCCCCATTGACTTCTGAGCAGATTCTTAGTCTATTAAATTGTTATTTAACATATAGCCCATCGTGATATCAGTTGAACCTTGGCACATGACAATTACCCTGAACCTCGTGACAAAAAATATATTTATAAAAGTAATAAATTTCTTTTATCAAACCGGGCTTAGACAATTATAAATAAGTTGTTAAAATTTTAGCAAATCATTATTATATATTACGCGAATCAAAACATTATGATGATAAATTTCTTATCGTCACTTAGAGATAGTGTCTACCAATAGTATTTTGGAAGCTAATACTTAAAAATAGTTTGTATTTAAATAGTAGTTAATAAGG
Organism: Calamotropha paludella; assembly: GCA_927399485.1. Lineage (NCBI taxonomy): Eukaryota > Metazoa > Arthropoda > Insecta > Lepidoptera > Crambidae > Calamotropha > Calamotropha paludella. The sequence continues at coordinate 7,292,953 of OV656822.1, forward strand.
CAATAATAATAGGAATGACATCATTTGTCTTTTTGCTATCACACACGCCCATTTTTTCGCTTATCATTCAATGTCACAAATGGTTTGTTGTTTAGCAAATAAGGTACATATGGACGACCACTTGTTGCAACGGTGCCGTGCCGCGCCGCGCTGCCACTATCGGGTAAATACGCCAAAAAGTAATAAAAGCAATAATAAAACAAATAACTTTGTAAATAATATAAATTATCAGAAATATTATAAAAATAATTCGAACCATAAATTATTGTAAATATGACGATTTTTAAATGCGCCGGGAACGTTTTTAAGTTCTCATTTATTCACATTACATTAAAAATTACTACAAACATTTAAAATTTCATAAACTAGTTCATAGCCTCATAAAAGCACAAAGGGATATCGTCATAACCATAATTATGTTAAACTAAAACAAAAACTTGCGTTACGTTAGCCAAAAGCGTTTGCGTTTTCGTTAGTTTTGCAGTAGCCAAACCATCTCGTCAACCGTGGTAGTGATAACCATAACTGAAAACGGTTTCTAATAACGTTACGGTAACTTCAAAACCGTTACGTAACGTTTTTCAAAAAATAGCCAAAACGCCCATCTCTACAACTACACCAACGGCAACGGTCAAAAGACTGGTCAAACACAAATTTGAATTGTGCTTGTGTGATAGATGAGATGAGCTTAAGCATTTATTTCGAATTCATAGTTATTTATATGCTTATTGACGTATTCCATTTGTTATTGAGTATCCATAATAAATACAAGCTCAATTTTATACCTTACTAGCGGCCCGTCCCGGCTTCGCACGGGTGGACAAAATTCATTGAGTTTTTTTCTAATATTAAATATAGCCTATGTTACTCAGCGTGAATGTAGCTTTCCAATGGTGAAAGAATTTTTAAAATCGGTTTAGTAGTTTTTGAGTTTGTTAATAACAAACATACAAAAATACAAATCTTTCCTCTTTATAATATTAGTGTTAGATAGTTATGATTGTCTGAAATTTATTCTTATATGTATTACTATTATATGTATTACTATTCTCTTCTATACATAGTCAAAATATCAATAGTAAAAGAAATTTCATTTTTCGATGAACCAGACAAAATATATTTAAAAGTAGTTGCACATTATTGAGCGAAGCTCTCTTTTAGGCAACTCACAAATTTCGCTTGTCTCCCTCCTACTACTTAACGGTTACACCGATTCGAACGAATTTTGGCATGAACATACATGATTCTAACCTGACGGACATAGGCTATGTAAAAAAATATAGACTTCACCATGGAGGAATAATCACCGAAAGAAAAATTCAAAAGCTGATCACAGCCAAACCGCTGATACTACATTGATGAAATTTGGGGCCAAAACTCACATCGTAGTCGTGACTAATGTGCAAAAGAAGTTTTGAAATCGGACATAACATCGAGGAATAATCACCCTTTAATAATCTAATTGCTTCGCTCAGTATTTGCAAACAGCAGCATGTATTGCAGACCTAGTTACTAGTGATATGGAATAGCGAAATTATACGTTATTTTGTTCTAAATAAATTCCTCATAGAGTTTATCTACCTCATTATCATCTTTCACGATTAACCTAGAGTTTTGAGACTTTTTGCCGGGAGCGGGAAGCATCACGAAGGTGGTGTTGTTTCTCTTGTTAAAATTTGTGTTGTTGTAAATATTAGTGCGTAATAATGGTGGATTATTAACCGCTAAGAGTTTGTGAACATACAAGAGTGTTGGCAAATGTAACAAAACAGCGCAAGTTCTCTTTTCCTGCTCTCTCAAGAAATCAACGGGAAGGTTTCAGTATAACCCCACACATTTACTGAAACCTAGGAAAAAATATATTTTACTGTTCATTCATCATCATGTTATTAAGAAATTACTCAAAAACTAGCAATTATACTTACTTGACACTGGTTAAAGGTTAAATGCACAAATCGTACAAGCCACAAATAATAAAAGAAAAAAACTAGAATTTATTGTTTGATTTTTCCATGAAGAAAAGCAAATGGCATAAAGCCGAAACAGCATTGTTTTCATTCATATATTTTCTTATTCAGATGATGATGTGAGCAGATTTATGAATAATTGATTATCATCTATACATATAAATAAAATTGGAGTGTCTGTTTTTAATATTGAAATACCCGTTTTTTACTACATGCATATGAATATATATACGGTACATACACCAAAATAACATTTTTTTTTTTCAATTTTTGTCTGTCTGTCTGTCTGTTTGTTCCGGCTAATCTCTGAAACGGCTGGACCGATTTTGATGGGACTTTTATTGGCAGGTAGCTGATGTAATAAGGAGTAACTTAGGCTACTTTTATTTTAGAAAAATAATGTTGCAATATTCCACGCGGACGAAGTCGCGGGCGGCCGCTAGTTGGATAATAAATGGCATGTGAAATAACCACTTTCCCTAGGTTTCAGTAAAAATGTAGAGATTTATTAAAACCTCCGTGGACTTATAGAGAAAGCATAAAAAGACTCCTTACGCTATTTTATTTTACTTGCCAACACTAGTGCATTTTACAAACACTCGATGGTTAGTAATAATAATTATTTTGACTTGGCTATAAATCGTCCACAGCTGGATCGACCTAAAGGGGCGGTTTGCCACTATCTCTCAACTATCTCTACACTTGACAGACAGGTTGGAGATACAGTAAAAGACAATAATTCTGAATACGCTGCTGCCTTTTTGTAGTCTATGGTAGACATACGATGATTACCTCCAATATCATTATTCGCCTTTTACTTCACATTTAAATGTACTGCATGACCGTCATAACGCATGTTTTAACGTTAAAACCAAAATTTCAAAAGTGTGTCCACCCGCTCCCGCCCAAAAAAGCTTTGGTTAATTACGTATGACTAGAAGCTACTGCTAAACCAAAAAGTAAACTAAGTAATAGCGAAATTGAAAGATCATCGTTAGTGAGATTATAAATTCTTCAATTAGTAAACCTAATTCAAGAAATCTACTTTGGCCCTCATAATTGACGTTTAATTTCCCGTTAAGGTGTTTAATATTATGTATAAATGTGTCATAGTCAATATTTTGAATGATTTTTTATGCCATTTTGCTTTCCTATCTCCTTAAGCAAAGTCCATGCATGTTATCATTGTTTTTACATATTTACTTTAATTAGTCGCCGTCTGAATTGAACACAATTAAAATCTAGACGGATCTTACAGGAATATATCTATAGACCAGATAACGTGTGTGTTGACATTTTGGAATAAACATAAAAGCTAGTATTTTACTAAATGTCAAAGTATTTAAAAACGTACTAAAAATGTAGTGAGAAAGAATTTTGGCTTTGTTCCTATTACTAAAATAAGTTTTCAATGACATATATGGGTGTTTGCCTTTAAATATTTGATAAGGCGTTTATATCTCATTTGACTGAAACTTAATTAATTTTAAGAATTGCTAAAATGACAAATGTAATGTACCTAATTCGATAAAACACATACGAAAGTTATTACTAAATGTGCGTACTAAATGTAGTACTCATTACTGTTAAAATACTATGCATGTCACATTAAATACTCCGACTTTAACAGTTAATTAATTTAACAACCTTTTGAAGTATACTATCTGCGAAAGAGGTCGCGGCACCCGGCAGATTCCACTCCTCACTATTTGATAGTACGCCAATCAACTTTAATATAATTAGCCAGCGTGATACGCGACCTTTTGCCACAGTTGTATATTGTTATAAGGAAATTACATAGCCGGATTTTGATAAGAAGAAACATAATAAACACAAAGAACATATGTATTGCGTGAAGAATGCGTCGAAAAGTCCCTTCCCCAAATTGGGAAACCTAGATATCTATTGAGAATTCCGATACATTTTTAAATATTTTATACCTTAAAAAAGCAAGTATTCTAACGGCAGTGCTAAATCTTTGTTACTTTCCTTATGGAAACTTCCATAATCTAAAGTCCATCGAAAGTCCCATAATGTAACAAACAAAAAAACTAAAAAAAGTCACAACTATTTGATTGTTAATAAAAACGTGTAATTTTTCAATATCCAATATCCAAAAAGTTAACGCACAAAAACTATTAATTCGTATATTATCTTACGTAAACAAAAGTATGAAAAACAATTTTTTTTTTTTTATATTTCCTTTAAAGAAGTAGTTGATATCAATGTGTAGATTTCTAAGAATATACTTCAAATTAACGATAAACATATTAAAATAAACATTAACAATAGTTATATAACCCAACTAATTTTAATTTCTATATAATGTAGGTACACACATGTTACATTCTTAGTAATTCTGGAAATTTGATCTAAATTCCTGATTATTAAGATATTTCTGATCAAATCAGTTATGTGATTTGGGTGTACCTACATTATCTCAACTTCCTATACACCCAGACCCCTCTTTCCCACTGGGCACTCTGGGCAAATGTCCAGGGCCCTGCGATCGATAGCCCTCTAGTTCCTGCCAGATAACCAAGCCAATACCGACATTTATTACTGAAAACTCATTTAATTAGAGTAAATCGAACCTCAATTAGGGACTATATTATCGACTTGCTTATTAGCTTTTGCATGTGCGAAGCTATTCTACTCTCGCTCAAAATAAGGCCATCGAATTTTAGCATGCTGAAATAAATTTTAAATATGTCAGAATTGGCCCATTTAAATTAAACATTTATCTATTCCTCTATTGACTGTCAATAAAAAAAATCTGAAACCTTGTTTATCTACTTTTATTGTCTATTCTAGTAAAAAAAAAAGTGTTCTGTCAAAGTCATAGGGGTCCCATTATTCTTATATGCCCAGAACCTCCAATAGGTTAAAGACGGCCCTGTTTACACCATGACCATTCTAAAATTTAACTTGAACTTTGGACTTAATAAACTTTGTATATGTGTTTACATATGCGTTACATTAGTGTTTTCTGCATGGAGTTTTAGATCATTTCCTGGTAATTTGATGTAAACAAACTTAAAAAATATTTTAATGATTACCTACGCCCTTATTTACTTAGGAATAATTTTATTTTTTTTTTGTTTGTTAGTATGAGTCATGTTCATTATTTAATTATTTCTTTATTTTTCACATAATGCGAACACCAAAGATAATAAGTCTTAAGTACGTCTTAAGTAAGCTAAATTCCCGTTTTTCTTTTGCTTTAAATGCATTTACAGATTAATAAAAAGTTTTTCTAATCAATAAATTATCCAAATAAGTATACCAACATCGGATGCGTTTAAAAAGATGTCTGACATAAAAATAATATCCATAAAACGTGGAGAAAAGAGTTGACTCCGGCTCGAGTTCTTTGCTACCAAACATAGTTATTTTATATAATTATATTGATTCAGGTGGTAAGTAAGGGAACGCCTTAAGGCTGAATCCACACTATAAGGTCGATCACAGTTCGTTCGTGATCAGATCTCAGTCTGCTAAAATCTCATTATGTTCACATTAAACAATGTGACTCAGTTCACAAATTGTCTTGAACCGTTAATAATCGTAGCCGGATGTATTTGGCTCATAATTAATAATAGTAATATAACCTAACCAATTTCTAATTTCTATATAACGACATTATAGTGATTCTGGAAATTTGATTTAAATTTCTGATTATTAAGAAATTAATAATAAATAATTAATACCTACAAAAACACACACTACAAGACCTGATGATGTAGTTAGCTCTTTTTGCAAATAATTAAACAGTAAGATGGAGGTCGGTCCCCCTGCCCGAGTTTCTTTCGCCAGTTCTTCTCGGAAGGCCCTCCCAATTTCCGAACTGGTAGTAGACTCAGTAGTATACAATGTAATCGTAGTGAGAATTAATTAAATAACTAAATAATGTGTAAAAGTCGGTTTTTTTTTTTTTTTTTTTTTTTTTTTTTTTCTTTTTTTTTTTTTCTTTTTTTTTTTGCCTGTAAAGTCGGTTTTACGGGCGAAGATTTTACGTGACAACGTCTTTTTCTCGGTAGAATATTTATTGATATGAATATAATTAAATTGCACAATGCGCGCGGCAGACCGATCATAGTTGAGTGGGAGAGAGACGCAAGGCATTCGGCGGGCCTCTCTCTCGTTCGGTGACTCATCGTAACGTTACCGAGCGTTACACTTTTTCATAAGTGACTCCCAGCCGCAACCAATTTATAAGACGTTATCACGTCAAAAATAAATCAATTTGATTTATCTATATATATAAAAATGAAACCCGTTTTCCGTTGTCACGACATAACATGAAAACGGCTTGACCGATTTGGCTGATTTTTTTTGTAGTTTTCTAATACTCTGTACAAGGTTCTTACGGAAAAAAATATAAAGAAAATCTCTCAGAAAGATTGAAAAATATAACGTAACGAATGTCAACGTCATTCAATTTAAAACAAAAAATCTGTGGTAATCTGTGACACCACATCGATAACCGCGCTGACAAATGTCAACGTCATTCAATTTAAAACAAAAAAATCTGTGGTAATCTGTGACAACACATCCATAACCGCGCTAACAATAATAGGATTCATTTTTATATGGAGGATATTATAGATTCCAGTTCAAATTGAATAGGTACTCATACATAAGATAGGTCGGCTATACAAAATAAAGTAGTGCATCAAAGCTACGCTAAGGCGGTACGAAGTTCGCCGGGTCAGCTAGTATAAAATAATTTAATAATTAGGAACGTGCCCGATTAAAATATTGTGAAGGTAGTAGAAAATACATGACAACCATCATCTTAGTCATCCTGTGATCACGGCTCCTGTAAAGGAGTCGAAACGTCAGGATTAAATATAAAATAAAATAAAACATGCGCAAAAATCCGTAAAAAAGTCTTTTATTCTGATGTGTAATGTGCGCGGAAGTGTAAGAACTAAATATATTAAGAAATTTCTGATCAAATCAGTGCCCATGTTTACGTGATTTGGGTGTACCTACATTATCTCAACTTTACACCATGACCATTCTAAAATTGAACTTGAACTTTGGAATGAATAAACTTCGTATTTATGTAAACGTGTTACTTTAAAACGCAGAAAACTGTGTTTTCTGCACGGAGTTTTAGATCATTTCTAGGTTATTTGATGATTCCTGGTAATTTGATGATTCCATGTAATTTGATGTAAACAAACTAAAAAAATATTTTTAATGAATACCTACGCCCTTATTTACTTAGGAATAATTTTATGTTTACACAGAGGTTATAGTACCTTAAGCACTTTATTTGTGTGTTCCTTTTAGAAGAAATCTTAAAATTCTAACATTACCGTGCTTATACTTTTAGAAATGTGTAAGTTTGTAAGAAATCACCCGAATTTTTATACTAAAATCATAGATGCGCCCCGGCACAACACACCTCGCTATAAAAATAATATATTTTTTTAACAAAATCTAAACTAACTTTACACAGCTTAGGTCCTTACCCGATGTCAATTAAAATCTATAATAAACTACCAGAATACCTAAAAGCAGAAACAAATACTAATAAATTCATAGGGTCTTTGAAAAAGTTATTAATTACAAAAAGTTATTATTCTATAAATGAATACTTTGAGGAAAAAAGTTCTGAATGTCTGCCCCTCTACCCTTCATTGCTATGCCTTATTAGTGCTTGCGTGTTCTGTTTAGTCACTGAGTCGCATGTAACGCAATTTGTGAATAAATAAATGAATAAAAATGTCCATTCAATATAATTGTAAGCTAAATTCCCGTTTTTTTTCTTTAAGTGCAATTACAGATTAATAAAAAGCTTTTTGAATCAATGAGTATAGGGTGCGTTTCGAAAAAAGTCTGACATATTAATAATATCCATAAAAAGTGGAGAATAGAAATGGGTCTGGTTTCTTTGGTCCTAAGCATAGTTATATTGATACAGGTGTAAGTAATAGAACTCTACAAAATTAATTGATACTAGAGTTCGCTCTTTCCGAAAGAAATAAAAAAATCTGGTGGAAACTAATAATAATCTTTTTATTTTTATATAAAAACTAGCTTTGAAAACGCGCTTCGCTGGATTATTTTTAATCTTATAGTTACGGGGTTGACATTCCGTCTTACATAGTCTCAAAAGTTATTCCTACTAACTATTCAATTTTCCGAATTGTTCTAAAAATTTCAACTCAAATTATCAGGAAATATTTTAAGTTTCTAGAACGATCCAGCATATTATTAATCGATCAGAATGTTGAGATACGTTTTGGAACTTTCTAGATTATTTGAGAAATTTCTAGAACATTCTAAATTGTTCAGAATCGTGACATCAATTTTAGAGCTTTCTAATTCATTCTAGAAAATTCTAGATCAATCTAGAGATTTCTAGATCAATCTAGAGATTTCTAGATCATTCTAAAATTTTGTTGAACATTTGAAATATGCTCGATTAACAGAGCCTTGGAATACATTTTAGAGATGTCCAAATTATTTTGGGATATTTAAGATTATTCAAGAAATTTCTAGATTATTCAAGAAATTTCTAGATTATTCAAGAAATTTCTAGATTATTCAAGAAATTTCTAGATTATTCAAGAAATTTCTAGATTATTCAAGAATGTTCTAGATAATTTTAGAATTTTCTGGAACATTCTCATTTAATCAGAATCTAGGCATATACTTAGGAATTTTCCAGATAAATCTAGAAATTTTTTAGAACAATCCAGATCACTTTAGATCAATCATAATCTCACATTTTTTAAGTTCACTTTTTCAACTCCCGTATTTTTCACACCCTTATTGACTTGCAACCACCATGGTGTACGATAGGAGCCTTGTACTATTGCCACATACAAACACTATGCGTCTGCGATATGTAGCTTTGGCTGCAATGTGAAATATGGGTACACACACCTAAATTTATATATATATATATATATAGATACTCAGCTTCCGTATATTTGACTTGACATTTTTACACTGCGTTGTATTTTTATAAAAGACTAGCTGACCCAGCCACGCGTTGCTGTGTTATAAATTAAAATAAAACCTATTCTATCTTTTAAGTTAGATCAAATATCAGATATTTACGAAGTTTGATCGAAATCGGTTAAGTAGTTTAGGAGTCCATCGCGGACAAACAACGTGACACGTAATGTGTATATATTAAGATTTTATATACCTTGTTTCAAGATTTTTCAACTCACCTACAGCGAAGAGTAGTTGATGTGACAAGTACTTTAATAACTTGATATTGCTTACTAGTACCCTAAACGCTTCCTTGTTGTTCGCAAGCATCTACGTCTTGTCTTTGGATCTCGACTATGTAGCATTAGGATGATTTGATAGTTTATTAGTATTCATGAAAACAAGATTTTCATATTATTTTTACGATACTTCGGCACAAAAGAAGGTATCACATAGTCTACGGTCACTGTTAAATAGATTTGCTTTGTATAAACCTAGCATTTGCAAAATCGATTCCAGTTCTGTTAGTTCATACATATAGTTAGTCCAAATTGCAATATTTTTGACGTGACAACGTCTTATAAATTGGTTTGCCGAGTGACACTTCAAGAAACTGCGTTACGCTCCGCTCACGTTATGCGCTTACAATGAGAGCAAGTGAGAGGCACGCGTCCCTTCCACTCGGGCATGGTTAGCCCGCCTAAGAGCGAGAGAGACAGACATAAAAAGTGGAAGGGACGCGTGCCTATAAATTAATGTTTTAAATATAATTCTTTGTATAAATAAATGTTTTAAATTGTTACTATTATTTCATCCTTCTTCCTACTATACGAATGAATATTCACATTAAAATTATTTTACCACTCAAAGTCGTTGTCACGTAAAACTTTCGCCCGTATACCGACTTTACAGGCAACCAACCAGTTTTTTTAATACTAATGTCGTTGACCATGAAAGTTGAATACTATATATTTACAGATGTATTTTTCTAGTTTCTTTGTCTTGTAATTTGTATGCGCAAGTCGAAGGCCACCTTTCACCGTCTGCCAGTTCGATTCTTTGTCAAGAAGGAAACTAGCTATTTTTATCTATAAATAATAATAGATGTTTATTGATTCTATGTTTAAATTAACTCCAACATGTTGTTTACAATCCTTTTTATGTTTAACAGTTCCGTAACTAAAAATGTTTATTGCGAATCAGTTCTTTAGTTCCAGAAAAACAAGCAAAGATTCCTTTATGACAAATTCTGACTCACCATTACGTGGCATTATATGCGCGATAGATATCACCGCTCTAATTAAATTACTAGAGTAACATGATAAATTATTATTGTTATCTTTCATTAATATAATATAAATAAACATTTAAATAATTTTAATTGGCATAGAAGTTACTACTACTAATTCTGTTCTAATATCTTTATTGTCACCAATAAAATTCATCATGATGAATGGAGCTGTTAAAGACACTTCTACAATATTGTTTTCCAATCAATTGCCTAATATATGACGTCGGGAAATACGTCACTCTGACGAAAACATTATTTTTTAATCACATCAAACTTATACACTTTGTTGTATAAGTTAGACCTTATACCATTGTTATAGAGCTCATTTCATGTTTAGAGTGTATTTTCTGATGTTTCGTCGACAGTACAAAGTTTAGGTTTAAGTGAAAAATATTAAAATAGAATTCTTGTCAAATAAACAAATAAAAGTATATAACTGATGATTATTCATATCCATTTACGGAAGTTTTTAAACGTCATCTTTTGCGCGACTCTCATCTTATCTTAATATATATAAATTACGTGTCACGTTGTTTGTCCGCGATGGACTCCTAAACTACTTAACCGATTTTAATCAAATTTGTACACCGTGTACAGTTTGATCCAACTTGAAAGATAGGATAGGTTTCAATTTATAACACAGCAACGCGTGGCTGGGTCAACTAGTTTTATATATAATATTTTAGCACGAGATCGCAAAGTCACTGCGATGACTTGTGATGAATTGTGGTGTTAGCTTTTGTTTAACGACATTGTATGAATGAATCTCGCCATTTTTTTTTGCAGATTACTATTTTAACGTTACGTTACGTTAACTTCACCTATTACAATATTGTCATTTAAGATTTTTAATCTAAATTATTACAAAAAAAAGCAACTTGTATCAATAATTGGAAGAAATCGGGTCTGTCAGGATTTCGGTAACTTTTGGAAGGGCACTTCTGGAACGGCCCAGATCGCGAAGGATGTAGATTCGAGTGCCGGTTGATACCAATTCAGTTTATATCCTCTGTATTTTGTTACTATATTGACTAAAAATAGCTTGGTAAGGTTAAGAACTGTAACGTGCAATTAATTATCAAAATTTTGAGTTCTTTCGATTTGTGTGACATTCCCGCAAATTGGTAGTGTAGTGGATGGTCCAACACCACTGAAGCGATCTTCTAGTTTCGAATTGAGAAAGCGGTTTCAGTCGCAAGCTTTTAACTAGCTGAAAGTTTTATAATTTTATAGAAAAATACTAGAAAAAGATGAAAGTGTTTATAACAAGAAAAAAACATTATTTTTAAAATAACTTGGCAGATGTTAAAATTATAAACAAAAATTATAATAAAAACGTAAAGTATACTATTAAACTATTAGCTTATATTTATTCTAAACAGAGTAGGCATGTTTAGCGATTGGGTGACACAGTATGTAAAATATGTCAATATTATGTTACAGTAACATGTAAATATTAACGGTGGGAAGGTAGCATTGTCTTTTGTTTAATTGATAGACACAAATATTAAATATTCCTTAATGTAAAAATATATCTTTTCTATGTGATTCACCTAGGTTTATAACTCGATCTTTTGTAAATATCTACATAAGTTTACTTAACCAAAGAAAGTTATAGAAGAATTAGATTATTCCTTATTTCTTTAGCACAGTCACATGGTATAAAGCTGATTATCAAGATCAATATTTCTTACTCATAATCATAACAAACATATTTAATTAATAATAAGTTATTGTAAATAAAAACATCGCCTCTAGGTAATAAATATTTATTACCTTATATAATAATTAATATATTATTATATATATTAACTAGCTGACTCGGCCACGCGTTGCTGTGTTATAAATTAAAATAAAAACTATTCTATCTCTTCAGTTGGACCAAATTACACATAAATACCAACTTTCATCAATATCGGTTGAGTTGGTGAAGAGTTCACTGGGAACATACATTGTGACACTGGATTTTTATATATTAAGAAGATTTAAGATATCAACGAACAGAAATATCTAATAAATAAATAGTTGAGAAGTGGGGTAAAGGGGGTATTCTTTAAATTCCGTAAACAAACTCAATATTATAATAAAAATAATATAAGTACCTAATTAATAATCATTCGGGTTTCTAGGTAAAGTATGTATAGTCCCCGGCAAATAAGTTGAACATGATTTTGAAATCACGTGACATGCGCAGTAGCAAGTTTAGGTACATTATTCACTACTGCGCATGTCACGTGATTTCAAAATCATGTTCAACTTATTTGCCGGGGACAATACATCAAATCAAGTTTCCTTTGCACATTACACATGTTTGTTATCAATTGTGAATGAAAAAAAAATGATGATACTAGGATATACTAATATGAGATAATATGATAAACTATACTATGAAATACCTATATGTAAGTAAATTATCGGCATTCGCATTAAAACAACTTCACATTAATTGAATCCAAGTTATATAATTAGTTAAAGTAATTTTGTAATGGAATTCAGAAACAATGACGGTACACATACAAATAAAGTTAGTTTTTTACGTTGACCTGTCCGGGGATCGAACCCGGTGCCTCGAAGTAGCGTTACCATCAAAACCGGTATACGAGCCACTCGACCACGGAGGTTGACTACTCTCTCTTTGACTTAGTATCCTATCCTTTCTCCCATGTCATCTATATTACTAATCCATTTTTTTCATGATGCGAATCCTTAGATATACAATGTGTCTTGTCACCAGTGTCGGAGCCTTTAATGGTGTGAAATATGGCATTTTTTATCGACAAATTGCCCCTCAAATTTTTTTTTTTCTTAAGACCTGGCCTCTCATACTAATTCGACCACCACTACTCATGTAAATGTCCTGTCAACATTAAAAAGGTGTCATTTGATAGCTAAACACGTAGACAACAGTTTCACAGCCATCATGTTACAATTGTCATGGAATATAAATAGAAAAAAATAATTAAAGAAAAACAAACTGATTCTTTTTTGAGTATTTTGAATTCTTGGCTTTTTGAGAAAAACCAAATTTGAGGGGCAATTTGTCGATAAAAATGCCATATAACACACCATTAAAGGCTCCGACACTGGTGAAAAGACACATTGTAATATATATCTAGGATGTTATATCATTTATACATTTTAAAAATACAAAAACAAAATCTCTCTTTTATTTATAATTGGCAAAACGTCGACGATAGATAGGTGTAAGTTATATCATAAAACGCGTCGTTTTCTTTCTACGAAAACATTGGATTGGTAGAAATCGATCTCTCGAACTATCTCCATCCGCACTTTACTTAAAAATTAATAAAAATTACTTTTAGAGTTTGTTTTTCGTTTGAATACCGTTCCAACTATGACTTATAAATTAAAATGCCTATCGGATTAAGTAGTAAATTCAAATTTACAAAGTATTTACAAGACATTCAGATTGCGATCAATCAATAAATTTTTGTTATATATCAAATATTTTGACATCCAATATAAAAATCAGATATTTTCGAATCCACATTTCTAGACGTATAGAGGTATTGCTTCTATAAAATAATCAGGTCACTTAAATTTATTTTAAAACTGGTTGTGCACGGCGGGCTTTGCAGCGCACTTTTTTAGTTGACCATGTATAAACCTGGCATCATTTATCATCGATTGCTTTTCAAGCTTTTGCAATATGTACTATTAAAAGTGTAAATGTTTCAACTAGATTTTTTTTGTTGTTTTAATAAGTTTTCTTTTGTTTCTATAAATGGAAACTGAAAAAGTAAATTGTATTTATAGCTCACTTTAACAGTATAATGTAACACTGTAAATTTTCCGAAAAAAAACTAGATAGAAAAATGATCGACACAAAAAATCTAAATCTTTCTTATTCATTACGAAAGAAAGTGTCAATATATCATATTTTTTAATCTCGGTTACGCGTTCTGATATGGTTAAATTGTCGGTCATTAAATAATAAATACAAATGGAAAAATTGTCTTCAGGCGATTATAATCGAAACCAGCAACATGGTCATCGACGGTCCTGGATTCGAGTCCCGGAAGGGGCAGATCTTTGTGTGATTAATACGAGCATTCGTACCTGAGTCATGTTTATTTATAAATATTTCTATCAATACTACTTCTTTATTTATCATACATTATGTGACGTAGCGGATATATTCCATTACACGATCCATAACACAAGCCTTATAATGCTTACTTTGGGCTAGGCTTATTGGTGTGAATGTAAAAGCTATTATTATTAAACACTGGTTTCTAGTTCAAGCGATGGAAACGATACTGCCTATGTGTCAAGGATCCTGGGTTCGAATCCTGATTACCTCTAATCTTGATAGTGTGATGTACAGTCAGCTAAAAATATGTACACAATTAAATTGGCAAACTTATGTATCATTTCACAACAGGATGCGATATGTTATTGATTTTGAGGTTCAGTTTTCAATATTTTCATGTTTTGATTGATATACGGTTAACTTTGATTGATGTGGCCATTGATATACGGTTAACTTTTGTCAAAGGACGACATGTTTTGGCACTAAAGAGTGTCTTTATTTTTATCTTTGATGGTTCATAACACTTTGTTTCGAGTCTTAAATGTATAATTAGTATTTCGAAATACTAAATGGATTCCTCTGAAATCTATTTGATTTGTTATTTTCAAACACTAGTTCCTGATGACGTCACGGTTTTAAAAAAGTATTTCGAATTACTTATCTGTAAAAAACAAAAAGAGATTCTTTCCTTATTGACCTGCAAACGGAACAATAAATGAAATTATTTTATCATCAACTAATCCAAGATAGTGTCGGTAGATAACGACTTTTATAAACTGCGATGGTTACTGGGCGTTACCCAACAACAGAGGTAGTCATAACTTGTTTATTTATATCATATCATAAATATCATAATATACATTGCAGGTACGTACAATCAAAGGAATTTACTGCTATGCCAGTTCGTGTACATATACCATATTATTCATAAAAAAGTCAAAACGATTAGTAAACCTATTTTACTCGTAGAGTCAATCTTCTTCTTTTAAATTCGAATCATTATTCGAAAGAAATAGGTAAAATACTTTTTAACTAAAATAGGATTGAGTTCTTTTATGAAAAAAAACATAGATTTTTTTGGATAATATACAAAGAGTATTTTATCACTACGTTCTGCCTTATATACTTAATGCTTTCAATGGGATTATTACCGCCCTGCCTCTGACAGTTTTGTGTGTAACCATATTATTTAGGCATATTTCCAATAGGAGCAAGTCTTTTACTGATTATACTTCGGAGAGTGTGCTGCATAAGCTCATACCGCCATCCCCATTTCTCCACAGCGCATCCGGAAATCCAGATGCACTGTGGGCTACCACTCTGTCTTGGTTGTCACTCCTAGCTGTACTGCTACACTACTTAACATTTTTTATGATGCGCACACCAAAGGAATGGAACTTCCTCTCTGCGTCTGTATTTCCGAGTACTTATAACCCGTCCGTCTTCAAAGCCTTGGTGAATAGGCTCTTTCTGGGTTAGTTCGCTAACAAGTGCAGGATTGTGGGCTAACACAGCCAAGACTGCCATCCAAAACACAAGAGGTAATACATTTTGCACACCCATCCGATGACCAGCCCTTGCAAAAGGTGCTTAACATCGAAAATCGCAAGACGAACGCGTTAACCACTGCGTCATCGAGTTCCTCATACCATTTACAAGTTTCCCTATGCTTATCATCAATCGCAATTTCATTATTTATTAAACAATCTGTTCAATCATTGAGAACCAACTTCTCGATACTGACGTGTTCATATCATGACCTTGGTGAGTGTAGTTACCTGCATCTTGAATACTTATGTGATGCAATAATAGCGTCAATTTCAAGAGAGAACGACATTTCACGGGAATATAGGTGCATAGTAAACCCTTTCTAAGTCTTCCTTTTAAACGGAGTTTGAAAGGAACATTTTAAAGTTTTGAATCCTTTGTTTCCGTCTTACATACTCAAAGACAATACTGTTACTGTTAGGCATTTTATGAGTAATAGATACTGACGTGCATTTATTTGCTATAAACAAAACAATAAAAATGAAACGATAATTATTTTAGCTAAAATTATTGTGCTTTATCTACTTATAAAGGCTTAACCGACTGTACATTTGAATAGCCGGCTGTTGATAACTGGTGCTACCACAATTTTAATGCCAAGGACTTAAAAATCCATAAAATGCCCCCAGAAAACGTTTTATTGCGATTCAAAGGCAACATGACATCATTTATTAAAGATTTCTTGAAAGTGACAACAACTTACAAAGCAATGAATAGCAAATGTTAACAATTTTCGATTTACAACGTTTTCATAATCAATTCCAGTTGACACACCCACAAATACTAGGGAAGTACATCAGCGATACTATATTTATTTTAAAATAAATCTTAATGTGGGAGCATAAGAATTTTAATAGCTGTACACACGTAATCGTTTCGTATGCTCTTAATAAACTAAACTTCATCCGCTTATTTTAAATTTATAGCATTTAGTTGCTACGGCATCGAGCGAATTAAATAGGAATTTAAAAGTTTATTTATTTATTACTTTTTAAATAAACTACTTTATGAGTAACTTTACGACCCAGATAGAGGCAGACATTTAATTTTTTTCATAATATTATGTGTGATAGATATCATTTATTGCGTTATTGTTAAGATAGAAAACAAAAACAAAAAAACGCGAAGAGAAATAATTGTAATTAATGTTTAATTTTGTTATTTCTAGCACGTGGCAATATTTTTGAAAACTAGATACCTAATGACCATCTTGAAAATGCCCATCGAAATCCTTCTCCGAAACAATAATATAGTTAGTCAGAAAAGGAAAAAAGAGATATTTATTCCACGTAACGATATGTTTCCAGAAAAAAGTGCTTTTCTTTTATATCGCACTAATGATCACAAAAAATTATAAAATTCTTAACTTCAAATTTCAACTTCTGGTAAGCTCATTGTCTTTTGAGAAAATTAACAGTTTTGGTTGATTGGTGTGCTCTCATTTTTACTTTATACGTAATTCTATAATTATGATATTAATACAAAATGATTAGCTAAACACCTGTCACCAGATACTGGTTCAAATTCCGTATGCAAAGCAAAGCATGCCCTTTTCGCGGTTGACGCAATCAATACCTTGAGCAGCTGATGACGAAATCAAACTAAACTATTACTACGTCCAAAATAACATATCGAAACATAAAATTGTTTTCTCCGAAGAGGTCAACATCAAAACAGATAACAAAAACTCAACCTAACTGGTGGTGTATTACGATTTTTCTACGTATGTGACCCGCCCGCGTTTTCCGCCAATCAGAAAGCGATGTTCAAACACTCCTCCGATATAAAAGGCGCGCGCGCAAGTTTTATAGCATTCTCTATTAGATCGTTGAGTACTCCAATTCAATAATTAAATGGGTGTTAGATTAAACATAATAGGATATTATAGGTGGCTAATATTCTTGTTCAGCTTCAGCAATTTTGATAAAATTTAGTAGTTACTTTTTTAATTAGTAATTTTACAAAATTATAAGTATTCATTTAAGCTTTTAAGTATAAAAAAAAATTCTCGTGATCCCCAGTTATTTTGATTTTAGTAAAATAATTATTATCGTAAAAATGTTGCACTTCAAATCTATTCCGGAAGACTATGTGAAGAAGACAGTACAGTGAGTATTATATTTTTAATTCATTATTTTCTTGAACATTTTTTAAGTTTATAATCGTTCACATCATTCAATCATGAAATGCTGTTTGAGAAAAAAACTATATTTATATATAAATTTCCGCTTCGTTTGCTAACCAAGCGAAGAACAGAATAAAAAATAAATTTAAATTGGAAAAAATCTATAAGTTAAAATAAAAATGTAATTTATAAAATGGTTATGCTTTAAAATCTATTATTTTAATAAAAGACAAATGATATACTTAAATGTAAATATTCTTTGGGCCTTTACAAATTGTCGATTTTTTTTCTGTAATGCAATTGTGACTTCGAATTTTTTAAGCAACTGAAAAGCCAGGCTTATTTTGATAATAATTACTAAAGACGTAATTCCTATATTAAAAAAATAAATAATATTCTTTAATATATTTATTTTAATAATATTTCATTTTTGTTACAATATAATCATGCTTTGACAGTTTTTAAAAAAAAAATCTATTGATATCGTTTTGCTATATGTGCCTATATACCAATAAACTAGTAAAAAAATTAAAAAAACACGGACACGGTAACAAAAAAAATTTTTAAAATATTAGTAAAATACGTTTTATCAAAAAAATAAAGGAGTTCAATAAAGAAGGAGTTTAATATAAAAGTATTCTTACATCGCATATAATATTTAGTTCTTAAACTTCCGCATATTAAAATAAAACTACTTAAACTGGATTTACGACGCATTATTTCTTGTTTTTTATACTTAATCGTGACATTATGACTCTAAAATAATGGTAATATAATGTGATTAATTTATTAAATAAGGTTACTTTAGTCATTCTAATAGTCTATGATCACGACACCTGTAAATGAGTCGAAAGGTTGGAATTCAATATTTAAAAAAAATAAACGCGTCGTAAATTTGTTTAAAGAGGTTTTATTTAAACAAAGAAAATGTAAAATTAAACTTATAAATGTAGTAAGGCAAAAGTTATGAACTTTTTCAATCATCCCATGAGCTAAAATTCTCTATCGGAATTATTTTACGATGTAATATTACGACACTAAATCTAAATCGTAGGTGTTTACTTATAAAATTTTCCAACTATCTATAAGAAACACTGTATTTTTCCATTGTTCTATTTTGTGTTGTTTAAACGCAAACAACTCGTATAGTGATTTCCTAATAAGATCTAGTTACATTCCGAGTTGTTAGTTAATATCTTGTTGCCATCGATCTACATAACAACCGTTCATTGTATGTCTATTCTGTTCGCCATTATTAAACAAATGACACGATCACTACCATTATAGAAGTCTTTGTTTACAATTAATTGTAAATAACTTATTTATTATCTTTTATAATTTCTATTCAAACCTAAAAGTATTTTTGGGTAAATACAAGAACTAAATATTGGTAATTAGAATAATTTTGTTTGTCTGTCTACAAATATGATACTTTCAACTGTTTTATGAACCACGAAAACATTTTTTTTTATTTATATTGTCTCTCATAACGAATACTTCTACTCTTGTATGTCTTCACCTCAGCTTGAATGACTTCCATTGCTGAACGTAGTCCCAAAAAATATCACATTTTTTGGGAAGGCAAAAAACCACATGTTTTGCCGTAACCTCCATGTTTAGCAGGCCTGATGGAAAATCAGAGACCACAGTAAAAAAACCTAATTCGAAAAACGCGAACCACGACATTACGTGGTTTACAGAACACCACTATCATTAGTTGTCTTTTACGCCACCCTTAAGCGTTGGTGCTGTTTTGCTCTACCGGATACCAAATGATTGATGTACGCAACACACCTAATGCATTTACGTTGTAACTATTTAGTTTTTACTTACTTCTTACACTTCTGCGTACATTACGCATTTAAATAAAACACCTTTTTTACGGACTTTTCGCCGTAAAAAAGGTGTAAAAACATTTTTTTTTATCTACACTAATATTATAAAGAGGAAAGATTTGTATTTTTGTATGTTTGCAATGAATAAACTCAAAAACTACTTAGCCGATTTAAAAAAAAACTTTCACCATTGGAAAGCTACATTCATGCTGAGTAACATAGGCTATATTTAATGCTGAAAAAACTTTTAAGAATTTTGTCCACCCGTGCGAACCGGGATGGGCCCCTAGTTTTAGATATTTATATTAAAATATTGTGAAGTTAGTAGAAAATATATGACGACCATTACCTTAGTCATCCTGTGATCACGGCTCCTGTAAAGGAGTCGAAACGTCTGGATTTAATATAAAATAAATAAGGCGCAAAATCTGTAAAAAAGTAGTTTTATTCAAATATTTAGATATATTTTCTTTCTTAGTCTTTTTCTAAGTCTTCTTTCTAAGTTTTACTTGCGATATATTGAAAATTAACGTATAGAGAGACAACTAACCGTAGTTTATACGTATTTTCCCTTATTAAAATAACTAAGGTAAATATTTATCGCTTATTACGAAAAATAAAGGGATTTTTGTGTTGTTTATAATGACGTCGTCGCTATAAAAAGACTTTATACATATCCGTTTTCTCGAAAGTTACTGATGATCGCGTAATTCTATATGCGAATGTTACTTTATCTGTTACGTTTTCACGACGAAACAGGTGAATCGATGTTTACAAAATTTGGTATGTAGGTTGCTTGAACCCTGCCTTAAAACAAAAGCTGAAGGATTTATGTAAGCGCGATATAATCTAATTTCCAACTAAGTCGCGGGCAACCACTAGCAATAAATATATACATGTTCTTCGTATTTTTTTACTAACCCTTTACAAACTTATTAGATACTTTTTAAAGTAGTAAATTGAGCATCGGTTAAGTTCTGGTGACCGTTCTTATGTTCTGAACCAAATAGACCGGGTACATACCACGCCAATGAGTAAATCGGATATAGATCCACTCGTAACTCAAGCAAAGTCTTTTGGCAACTCTCTAAACTGCCGAAGCTTGAGTACAAACTTCGTGAAATCAATTTATTGTCATCTATCTTTTTGTTTTAATCAGTAAACTATATCATAGACGATTTAAATATCTTTATAAGCGGGTTCATGTGAGGTAATGATTAAGGATGTTTCTATGTGAACAGTTCACATAGAAACATCCAAACTCTCTGTTTATTAACCGATTCGTTGGTACATACAATTACCAGAAACGAAGACTACGAGCTTGATTTACGTGAAAAATTAAAATAGTTTTATTCTGGGTAGATTTCCCTAAAACTTAATTTGAAGGATAACTCCATCAAATTAAATCGATGATAACTCCTCGATTTAAAAATGACACGGCTCCAGTGGCTAACGCCACACGCAAAAGAAAGTGATAGCACGACAGGCGTGCCATCAGCAACGAATCGATTAAGTCAAATTTCTTGAAATATGTTTACTAACTGTTCCGATAATATAAGATAAACGTTTATTTCTAAAATATGGTACATAAGTTGATGTTTATGTTAAAAATATATCTTTTATCATCTTGGAAACCTAAATATTTGGACATTTTGATCTTAGTATTTGACGCTATACTATCGTGGTAGTAGACATAAATAACTAACTGATATATTTTTTTTTCTGTCTTACAGATGTGCGCAAGTGGCTTTGGCCTACTCCCGAGCGGCTCACCAAACCGCTCTACGAGGTGCCAGCAAGCCTACCCCGCAACTTGCTGCGTTGACACCAAAGGTAAAACCTATTCAGCAACTTTTGCCAAAATCGGACAAGACCATCTCCTCTGGCATTACCACAGGCTGTTAATGTCCACTTTCTTTGTATAGTGAATACTTTTTCGATTCTAACATTTTTACTCATTTAAATACTTATTAAAATTCTTATCTTGTTACATTAAACAAGCTATTTTTGCTTATACAATATCGCGTATCCCGGAAACGAATCTATCGAATGAAATTTTGCCTTCGGCAGACTTAATTTACCTGGGGAATTTTACATGGATTAACTAGTATACCTCATTCAACTACATATTATAGTAATATAAGTTATATACGGGATTTTTACCATGTACCTTGCTTTTGTTTTTATTGAGTTTCCAATATTTCAACCAATAACAGCCTACCCGCAATTACTTCAGTTGCTCCGTGATCATGGCGCTTGCAACAGTGCCAAAATATCCGAAACAAGGTACATGGTAAAAATCCCGTATATAACTTATATTACTAAACTCGGCGTCAAAAAAATCGCACCTTATAAAAATCTTATTCAAAAATTCCTAAACCTTATATAGAGGATAGTGTTAGGTATCATTAGAAAGGTAACAAAAAGGAGCATCAAACAACAATTAAGTGCAATCTTTTTTTTAATTAAAATTATACAAAAAGCATAAAAATTTGAAAAATAATAAAAAATCTTAATTAAGTCCTAATTAATAATCGATAATTTACAAAAAAAATGTACAAATGTGTCTTAAAATTAACTCAAAATCTAGTGTTACCCCCCCTTGCCCTGATGACGGCTTCCATACGGTCCCTCATAGACCTCACCAACTTCAGGAGCTCTTCTTGAGGGATAAGACCCCATTCTTCAATCACCGCGGTTTGGAGTTCCTCTAGAGTCGAAGGAGCCGGATCCCGAGATCGAACCTTACGTTTAAGATGGTCCCAGAGGTGCTCTATCGGATTCAGATCAGGACTTCTCGCTGGCCACTGCATCACAGGAATTTGGGACCTCCGCAGGAAGTCGTTCACGATGGCTGCAGTGTGTGCGCGAGCGTTGTCGTGCATTAATGTGAACCCCTCGCCAAAAGATTCGGCAAAAGGGACCACATGCACATCCAGGATCTCTGTGATATAGCGGCGCGCAGTCAGCGACCCTTGTCCGCGAGCACCTCCGGTCCGGGAGACGCAGACCAGGTCGGTTTTGCCGGCAGCCGACATACCGCCCCAGAACATGCAGGATCCGCCTCCATATTCCACCGTCTCCTGGATGCAGGCTTGAGCGAAACGTTCACCCTGCCTCCGGTATACTCTTCTTCGTCGGTCGTTGCAGAAAAGACACACTCGTGTCTCGTCTGAGAAGAGAACAGCTCCCCACTGCTCAATGGTCCAATCGACGTGGTCGCGAGCAAACTGCAAGCGGGCTCGTCGGTGCGTTGCAGTCAATTTTGGACCTGTAGCAGCTCTGCGGGCTGCTATGTTCTTCTCCTTCAGTCTTCTTCTAACCGTGGATACACTCACGGTGCGTCTGCGAACTGCCTGGAGCTCCTGTTGCAGCTGAACAGCGTTTGAGAAGCGATTTCTCAAAGAGTACGACACAACGAACCGGTCGTCTCTTTCCGAAGTGCAGCGACGTCTACCGGACCCATGTCGCCGGATATAGCCACCGGTCTCTAAAAAGCGCTGGTAGACTCTACGAACCGAAAAACGGCTCAGATTCAGTTGCCGGGCGACATCACACTGCCGCACCCCTGCTTGCAGTAGTGCAACCACTTGAGCGGCCTCATCAGCTGTAGTGTCCATTTTCCAGATGTTCTTTCTTCAGTAAAATCAGTGCGTGTGTCCCCTTCAACGGTTTAATAGCGAATGACCCACATTGAATTTTTTTTTTTTTTTTTTTTTTTATGCAAAATGCACCCTCCGGACACGGGGGAGGGAGGTGGTGAATCCTCTATGGATACTTCGGGCCGGCCCGATAGTTATGTCAGACTTGTACTGACTAAACACCACCTGGGATTGGCTTGCACCCGGAGAAGGTCATAAGCCGTCATCTGAGGCGACCACCCCTCTAGAGAGGGGTGGCGCAAGCGCTACTCACCTAGGTGAGAGAGCGCATAGAAAAAACGATTGACTCCCAGAAGGGGGGTCAGTCGTGAATGAAGTTAAGTCGGCTGGCTCCCAGAAGGGGGGCCAGTCGGCATCTGAGAGGACTGGGGTAGACCTGATGGGTCTGTATTGACTCTACGTTTGGCTGATTCCTGTGCCTCTAAGAGGAGGTTCAGGTCAGCTGACAATTGACTGGGTTGGTCTGTCAGGATAGACCTAGGTCGCCTAGACAGAGGGTTCGTGGATGAGGAAGGAGTGTAGTTGGATGCGCCCCGGATAAGTGGGTTAGAGTGGCTCTCTGCTGTTTCGAAGAAACGTTCAGAGGCCTTTATGAAGTATTGTTGGAGAGTAGGGAGTTCAAAGTCCCTGTGCAAGTCCGCGTTGCGGACATACCAGGGAGAATTTGAGGCCCTACGTATGAATAGGTTTTGAATCACCTGCAATTTATTAAGGACTGATGCCTTTGCATGTGAGAAGATCGGGGACGCGTAGGTCATCACCGGTCGTATGCAAACCTTATAAAGTGTTCGCTTGTTCCGAAGTGACATGCGGCTGTGACGCCCCAACATAGGGTTGAGACGCCCCAAGTAAAACCGCGCGTTACGAGACACTCTCTTGACGTGAGGAGAGAATGTCAGTTTTTGGTCAAGGGTGACGCCTAGAAATTTGGCAGTGCGTTGCCATGGAATGGACTTCCCCTGGAGTCGGGGTGGGTTGTGGCGGGCCGGTACACGCGTGCGTTTTGCGTCGAAGCAAACAGCGGATGACTTATCCGGGTTTGCATCGATACGCCACTCGCGGAACCAGTCGCCTAAGGAGTTGATGGAGGTCTGAAGCCTCGGGAGGATATTCCTACATGATGAGCCCTTGAGATACAGAGCAGTATCGTCTGCAAACAGGGACAGTTGTACCCCGTTTGTTGGGACGGGAATGTCGTTGGTGTAAATAACATACAGCAGAGGAGCCAGGACAGAGCCCTGAGGCACGCCCGCTGTTATGTTACGCGGAGTTGAGAGAGTACCTTCGTATCTGAAACGGAAGGTACGATGCTGGAGAAATGATGCTACTAGCCGGACCAGTCTCACTGACAGATTAAGTCTGTACAGCTTGACAGTTAGTCCAGCGTGCCAGACCTTATCGAAGGCCTTGGCTACATCAAAGAAAACCGCCACGGTCTTATATTTCCTAGGGAAAAAGCCGCTCGAGATGTACTCGACTATGCGGTGAACCTGTTGGGGGCATGAGTGTTTGGTTCGAAAGCCAAACTGATGGGGTATGATGAGGTCATTCGTAAAGAGATGGTCTTTTAGGCGGGCGAGGATACACCTTTCAAAGAGTTTCCCCATTGCCTTGAGGAGGCTGATGGGGCGGTGGCTCGCAGGGAGGTTTAGGGGTTTCCCCGGCTTGGGGATGCCTATTACGATTGCTTCTTTCCAGGCTGCTGGAAAGTAGCAGAGATCGAAGCAGGCGTTGAATAAAAGGGACAGTAAGACCAGCACTTGAGATGGTAGGTGCTTTAGGGCCATGTTGGAGACGCCGTCGGCGCCAGGGGCCTTTTTGGTCTTGAGGCCCTTGATGAAGGAATGGACTTCATCAGGGGACACTGTGATGGGATCAGAGTCTAGAGGTTTGGAGTTCAGCTCGCTGAGCTCCTTCTCAATCGACTGAAGGTGGGATGGGTCGCAAGTCTGAGTGCTGACTGAGCATTGTGAAGCAATGCTGTCAGCGAAACACTCCGCCTTCTCCTCGTCGTCGAAGGCTGTGGAGCCATCGGGACGGAGGAGAGGGGGTGTGAAGTTTGAGGTGTCACTACGGAGGGCTCTGGCCACTCGGTAGTAGGCTACATGGGAGGGAGTGATGTCCGCCATGAGGTCACCAAATTGGTTATTCCTCAGGTCGTTCAACTGAGATCTTACTAACCGTTGAAGACGGTTGGCTCTGGCTCTGTACTCAGGGGTCGGGTACCTAGCAGCTCTCCGGAGAGCTGCGTTTTTTGCCCTCATCAGGTTGCGGAGGGTGGGAGGAATGGCATTGTGATTTTTCACAGGTACCTTCCTCGCACTGTCCGCAGTCTTTCTTTGGACCAAAAGAGTAAATTCGGAAATGGCTGCATCTATTTTCACCGAACTATCGTAATAGTCGGGGTCCATAGAGAGCGAAGGGTTGCCTACTTCCATTGCCGACTTGAGGGACGATCTGAACCGATCCCAGTCAGTAATGGTTTTGAAGGAGGGAGGGGTTGGCTCTTTGTTTCCCATAATGAGGGAAACCGGCCTGTGATCGGACCCGAGGTCTTGGAGGGTCTCAATCGTCCTAAATGGGAGGGAGACTCCCTTGACTAGAGCGAAGTCTAGTACGTCGGGATCATTCTGTGGGTTGTCTGGGTAGTGGGTGGGTTCGTACGGGCTGAAGACGTCTAATTCGAGATCATGTGTGATCTGAAGCAGACGCCGCCCGCCGGTGTTTGTCTTGCGGCAGGTCCAGTCAGTGTGCTTGGAGTTAAAGTCTCCAAACAGAATGACTGAGTCGCCCAAAG
Source organism: Calamotropha paludella (assembly GCA_927399485.1). Lineage (NCBI taxonomy): Eukaryota > Metazoa > Arthropoda > Insecta > Lepidoptera > Crambidae > Calamotropha > Calamotropha paludella. The sequence goes on from OV656822.1 coordinate 7,319,189, forward strand.
ACAGAAGGGACTCGAAGTCGCTCCGCAATGGAGTGGTGCCAGCGTGTATGTAGACAGAAGCTATGATCAGTGTTCTGTGACCCGACATAGCCAGTCTGCATACCGTGGCTTCCATGTTAGAGAGAGCAGGAGTGGGGATTGGTGAGCAGTGAAGCGATCTTTTGTAGTAGATCGCCGTGCCACCAGAGACAATTTCCCTGCGGTTCTGGTCCGCTGGGGTGAAGTTGTCATTTCTGACTAGGGAGTATGAAGGAATCGATAGCCCTTTCCGTATGGACGGTTTGAGCCATGTTTCCTGAAGTAGGACAAGGTCGGGGTCCCTTTCGCGCAGAAACACCCTAAGCTCGGGAATGTTTTTGCGCAGGGAGCGGGTATTGAAAGAGATAAGCGAAACACCTCTAGGTTTCACTCGACCGGTGAGAGGAGCGACTGGTACAGTCGGAGAAGAAGAAGAAGAAGATGGGATCCTTCCTGGCATTGCGGACCTTAGTTAAGGGACCGGAGAAGGGCTTCGTGCTCACAGAGAGCTAGAAGCCGTTGTTGGGCGTTTTGGGCCATCCTGAGTTTGGATGCCAAGGCCGATATCTCATTGATATTGATGCCTTGCATCGTGGTGAAGATGATGGAGAAGTCATCCATAAGGGATGACTTCGGGGCTTGGGAGGCGGGAGCCGCCTTAGGCGGTGTCGCCTTAGGCGGCGTCGCCTTGGGAGCTGGGCCCCAGGCCGGCCCAGGGGCCGGTGCCGGAGGGGCTGGTCCCCAGGCCGGTCCGGAGGCCGGCATGGGGGGGGCTGGAGTGGTGGTAGCCGGCTGTCCCGCCCCTTTAGGTAGGGGTGGGAAATTTGCCAGCGAAGGCTTAGGAGGGGCCGGGGGGCCAGAAGGCCTCTTCTTCTGAGAAGAAGATGCCTTTGGTCCCCGGTTAGGCTTTTTAGCCTTGGGAGGCTTTGGGCGAGGGGCGCGAGAGCAACCCCTATAGTTAGCTGGGTGGCCGGATTGGCCACACAGCACACAGTCGGGAGGGGTGGGGGAGTCTCTCGTGCGAGAGCACTCCTTGGTCAGGTGTGGAATGAGGCACTTGACGCACCTCGGTGAAGCGTTGCAGTTCGCCGCTGCATGGCCGTAAAGCTGGCAGCGGTGACACTGCCCAGGATACCCACGCTTGTTGGGGGGCTCGGCTCGAATGCCAGAAAGGCCGCAGACCACGAGGTCTTTGGCGCGGAAGATGGGTTTGGCCTTTTCGTTGTTGGTCATTATGACCAAAGCGAGGGGCCAGGACCTCCCATTGCTCGCGTGCAACTTGTGCACGCCGACAACAGGGTAGCCCTGTCGAACGAGGTCATTTAGGATGTCCTCGTTCGGAAGTTCTTCGGGGATGCCCCTAAGAACGGCCTTGACTTTGCGCTCCTCGGGGAGCGCAAAGGTGTAGTAAGAAATGCCTTTGTTGGCAAGAAGTCGGGTCAGAGACCTAAAGTCCGCGATCGTGGGGGTGTTGACCTCGATGGTCAAACCCTTGTTGACGGCCTTTGTGTACTGGATTTTCTCCTGTACACATAAGGCGGACACTAAGCCCCACTTGGCCTTGTCCTGAAGTTGGATCGGCGGGGGGGGCAGCAACCTTTGTAGGTTGCGCGTCGCACCTTGATAGTGGACGCGAGGTGGATGGGCGTGCAGTCGGGGCGGCGCGGGGCAGGTCCCCGGTGGACCTGCTCGGGGCCGTAGGGGCTGCCTTAACCGGGGCGGCTGAGGTGGTGGTGGAAGCCACTGGAGTGGCGGGCGGAGAAACGTTCTTTCTGCGCTTGATGCGCTTCAGACGTTTTCCCTCTACCGTGGTAAAACCATCGGTGAGCGTAGAGGAAGACTCGTCGGCAGAGTCGGACGAGAAGGGAGGCGTGTGCCTCGGGGCCGAGCGCTTGGATGCGAGGAATTCGCAATCCATGTCGCTAAAGTTGGGTCTGGTCACGGTCGGGATGGGTGACCGTTGAATCCCCTGCGCGTCTGGAGACGCCGGGGAGGAGAGGATGATAGGAAGGGATCGTTGGGTTCCTATCTGGGTTTGGGTTTGCGCGGCCACGGGCTGGGGCCCGAACCGCGCCTCAAAAAAGGCGAGGAGTGCCGCCACGCTACTCGCAGGAAGCTGCGAGAGTAGCGGGTCGACACCCGAAAGCTCGTTGATGAGCTCACTTGGGTCCGAAGACTCCATTTCGTGAGCTGGAAAATAAAATTAAAGAGAGAAAACAAGAAATAAAACTAATGCAAGAGACACCCCCTGCCGGGTGGCAGGGGGGAGGGGGTGACGCGACCGAGGGCAGGTATCCCTAAACGGATAGCCGCCTGCCAAACCCCTTGGGCTAAGCCCAAGTGCAATGGGACTTGGCCTTCGGTTTTCCTAGAGCCTGAAGGGCCCTAGAGAGCAAACCGGGATTGCTCCGCCGACTTCGTTAACACCGCAAGGTATCCGTCGACGCAAGACGCGGGCGGGAAGAGGAACCCTTTATTTTAGTACAAACAAAGGGTTCCAGCTAACCCGGAACGATTACAACCGAGAAATCGGAAGTAAAAACCGTTAATTGCGGAAGGTTCCGCAACTAGCGGCTGCCCTAACGACTACCGCGGTGCGCAAAAGAGAGAGAGAGAGAGACGCGATCCGACGCGAGGGCCGCTGGTCGCGAGAAGGCTCGCAACAAGCGGCTGCCTATCCGCCCGGATCGGGGACTCAGGAGCGCTTCGGCTTCAACAGGAGCGTTTCACGCGGGAGGCGAGCGAAGTGAGGCGAGCGCCGCTAGGGGGCACCTGTGTACGGGGACGACTGGTGCGCACGGCGGCTCGAAGCGGAATGGGTCCCCACATTGAACCCGTGTTGACCTCTTTATACCCACAAAGTTAGCGCAACTCGCGACTCTCCCGAGCAGCAAAATTTCCTTAGAATTTTTGTGACCCTTTATTTGTTGCTTTAGGTTTTATTTGATAATGAAAAATAATGTTTTTTTATTAAGTTAATTAAGTAACCTTTTAAATAAAATTATAATTAATACGACTGCATGTGCATATCCAGAGTTAATGCCATTTGAACGTGATTTTCTTAGAGGTGCGATTTTTTTGACGCCGAGTGTATAATGTTAGTGACCATGAAAAGTATTAAAGTATTAGTATTATTATTACTATTAAGTATTATTATTATTAGTATTATAAAAGTATTATTAAACAATATATTCATTCAACTAGGTGAATAAAATGCACCTTAATGTACACTTAATGCACTTGAGCTATTCACATATTATTTTAAAACCCCTGTTAGTCCTTGTAAATTCTTATCGTAATGACAGTTCGTTGACAATGTCACTGCATAATTTGATTTATCATTTCTACAAATAATTAATGCATAAATATCTCATATGTAGTGTCTCTCACTGATAAGTAAAAATAATTTATAAACATGAAATGTCTGGTTTTAAATGCATCTTATTAGTGTCTGATGTACGAGTACCAGAACCACATAAACATAGAGGAGATAAAGTAAAATTGGTAAATTCTAGTACTACAATCTAGTTAAAAAAGTTACAATATTTATCTCCTCAATACTTATGAAACCCTGGTAGTATTATGTATCCAATGGATCCATGTGTACTGAGGGGGATCAAGTCTAGTGAATGTTTAAGTTTTTCTCATTACAATTAATTCAATTGTTTTCTTGTGGATAAACTATTGCGTAGTCTTAATATACCCAGGTGAAATTCTACAGGTGTTTCATTCATTAAGATTACTGAAGATTGAACCTATATTTCTTGTTAAACAAAAAAACCTTTATTTTAAACTGTTGGTCTACTTTTATTTACGTGATTGGTAACCTTTGTTATAACGAGCAAAGTTCGATCGCTCAGGTAATGTAAATAATACCGAAAGAGAACGTAGGTTAATGCCCTTGAAATCGTTGATTTTTCCTGCAGACTAAGGTAAGTGATACAAATAAGGCCTACCTAATTTGAAACACTCATATCTTGATAAATTATTTGAAAAAGGTGATAAATAAAAGCAAGATATTATTCTTTGATTTATATATTTTAAGTAATTAAGAAAACATATTGTAATCTTTTATCAAAAATCACTCGAAAAGAGGTAATGCCGGAACATTAGCCTTAGGCCTTTTTAAAACATAGTGATTGAACAAAGCCTATATCCTTTATTATAGGAATATTGTTATTAGAGTATTAATTATATAAAAATATATACTTCTGAGCCATTTATCAATTGCTTCCATGAGATCCTTGAACAACTTTCTAAGTTATTTTATTAAATATTATGCTTAAATTTCTAGTCAGACTTGAAGTCGCATATTAACAAGAAATAAAGAATAATATAAAAAAAACGTATCAAAACAAACAAAAATGAAAAAATTTACATATCTTCTCAAAAATATTATTAAATATTGAAAAATAAGGCTAATATATATATATATGGGTCAGCAAATGAGGCTTTTATTAAAAGCAGGCTTTATTTAGTACATTGTACTTCATAAATGTTATAAGCAGTATTAAATTCGCATATTCTAAAAATTACAATTTAAAGTCATAGTTACCTTTTTGATGAGTTATATTGTGATCTGTATACATTACTTGAAACAAAACTTCAAAGAATAACGTATTAGAATTCGATAAAAATTACGACAAATTCATAACGCGCAATGAAAATGCCCGTCAGTCACAAACGACCGGTCACAAGTGACGCTGTCACAACATCACAACTCTCGCGCACTGTTTGCTGAGTCGTGGGGCTGTCGTCTATGCGTGTGTGAGATATTTTTAATGTAAATATATTTTAACCGACTTTTCCGCACTACAGGCCTTATTTGAGCATAGGCCTTATTTGTATCAGGTACCTTATTCAAGTATATCACACAATAGTCAAGCAAATGTTAAAAATGTGCGATTAGTGAGAAAAACTAAACATAAATACAAGTTGAAATTTTTAATAGGTCATGATAAATATAAAAAAAAACTGTCTGTCATCGTAGTTCTTTTTCTCGACTAAATTCACGTTCGTCCCGCAGGCTCGTTCTTTCGTCGAACGAAGCGTGGCGCTCTGCCAGCCCGAACATGTTCACGTGTGTGACGGTTCTGAGGGAGAAGCATCCGCCCTACTCCAGCTGATGCATCACCAGGGAACCATCAAGCCGCTGCCGAAGTACGAGAACTGGTAAGAACGCTCAGGAATTCTGAACAAAATACCACAACAGTTGTAAACTATGCTTGAAATATTTACTTGTGAATGTTGTCTTATGTTTCTTTATCTTTCCAGCTGGTTAGCTCGCACGAACCCTGCAGACGTGGCCCGTGTGGAGTCTAGGACTTTCATCTGCGCCGAACGCGAGAGAGACGTAGTCCCGGCCGCCAGGCTTGGCCAGAAATCTGCCCTGGGCAACTACATATCACCATCTGATTATGAAAAAGTTGTGGCCGATAGATTCCCGGGTTGTATGCGAGGTAAGATACTATAACAGTTAGTCTATATCTTTGTGTAGTATGTAACTTTACATAAATTTCTTGAGGGTCTTATCCCACCCCTAGAACTAAAATTACCTTGTTAAAAAAAAATTATTTGTTGAAAACTTGAGTAAATGATTAGTAAATCTTACTTATTGAATTTTTAACGGTAAACGTTAACTGCAAAACATATTTGTACTCCATTATTTAATGTGGTTTAATTACACCTATTAACAATATATCCTGGTTTATCTTTGATTTAGTATTAAAATATTCGCTGCCGGAAGTTAGTTTTAGCAACCTAGAATAAGGCTCTAATACTCAGCATAAGAAAAACTTTAAATAATTCTAAGTCTAAATTCTAAAATAGCTTTAAAGGGTTAAGTCTCATCTGAAAACTTAAAAGTTGAATTTATCTAGTTAATTTCTATATACATACAATATTTATACAAAAAAATAAAACATTTTATTTTCTTTTCTGATTGTTGGTCTTCTGTTCTAAGCAAATGATAATTTTGACATGAAAATAAAATATGAATTTGACACAAATTTGATTTGAAACAAAGATTAATTTTTTAAACAAAGCCATTAACTTATGAAAAAGCGCCTGCCTATTAATTAATTAACACATTGTTTTTATAAACTTAGGAGACATCAAAGCAATAGCTTATGGTGAATCATTGTATTAGCGTATCCACACCTGCAACTAGGGGTGCCACTATACCAAATTGTAAAAAATGTAGAATGGTCTACTCCATATAGGTTCATGTTTCATTCGGAGCTTTTTTGCAGGTCGAACGATGTACGTGATTCCATTCTCAATGGGTCCCGTGGGCTCCCCTCTATCCAAGATAGGCATAGAGATCACGGACTCTCCGTACGTGGTCTACTCTATGCGAGTGATGACCAGAATTGGTGAGTGAAACAATTAAATGGCTTTATAAAATTGTAGTTTAGTCAAGATGTGTTCGTCTTTAGAAAAAGAAAAAAAATTGAACGCATATTTTTTTCTGCCTAGATTCTATTTAAATTTAAAAAAAAATGTACAATTGTTTATGGGTTAAATTTATCATTTCATATTATCTAACTGTAACGACAGTACATACTTAGATACATATCATCACTACTAAGTATTTATGAACAGGCACGCAGGACTTGTCCTTTCTCGCTCTCTCAAGAAGTCCAACGGGAGATTTCAGTTAAACCCCACCCACACCTTTACCTAAATCTAGGGAAAGGGGTATTTCATTAATAATTTGTCATCCATTGATCGATTTTTTTCTCATGTCTACCGTTTTGCACCCAACAGGCAGCAAAGTGCTGGAAGCGCTCCGACAGGACGAGTCGTTCGTACGATGCCTGCACGCGGTGGGCGGCGGCCAGAGCAGCTGGCCTTGCGACCCGCGACGCACAGTCATACTGCACCGCCCTCTCGAGGACGAGATCATCAGCTACGGTAATTGTCTACGCCCACTGTGACAGGGAAAACTTCCTTGTCACGTAACCAACAATTAGATTTTCAAATTATATTATTAACTTATGAAACTTGAAATGGTTTAAAAAAACATTATATAATTGATTCTCTAATCACAATAAGAAACAGTATATTTGATGACACATATCAATCTGTCATCAAATATATAATTTATGAAATATGGGATTAGTTAATGCCTTTGTCATAATTGTGGTACATGTTGTACTTCAAAAATTAATGATAACCTAAATACCATATTAGATGTCAATAAATAATTAAATGAATAGTTAACAGTCCCGTTTCCCGTACATTACTTAAAATGAGGACACTGATTCTTATTAATTTTTATACGCTGAGTTTAAGTTAGTAGAAAATATTTTTTCTTATTTTCTTGTTGTTATTTCCAGGTAGTGGATATGGAGGAAACAGTCTTTTAGGCAAGAAGTGCTTCGCCCTCCGCTTGGGTTCAGTCCTAGCTCGCCGCGAAGGATGGCTGGCTGAACATATGCTGGTAAGTGTCGATATCAAACACACCGTTCTCTATTGATGAAAATACTGCAGGTAGAATCAACATTCTATTTATTTATAATAATTTATTTTTCTGTATAGATTCTTGGTATCACCGACCCGAAAGGCCACAAACGTTACATAGCCGCTGCCTTCCCGTCAGCTTGCGGGAAGACAAACCTGGCCATGATGACCCCATCCCTGCCCGGGTACAAGGTGGAGTGTGTGGGTGACGACATTGCCTGGATGAAGTTCGATAGCAACGGAGTGCTGAGAGCTATCAATCCGGAAAACGGATTCTTTGGTGTTGCACCAGGTAATTACATTCTGTTAAACATTCAAAAAACTGTCTGGTACATAGTAGAATAACACTAAATCTTCACGATCTAGAATGTCGTTGACTAATGATACCAGAGGTATTTCTGATACACCTCCAGCAGACCACAAGATGAGCAGTACATTTTTTCGAGTTATGGTCCTTTACAATCTCCATGAGCCTTGCCAAACGTGGAGATTATAGTAAAACGCCCCATTGGTTTCGTCCAGCAGGGGGCGTCTTTCAGCTAACATGATGAAACATTCATACAGCTTCAATGATGGTCACCGTAGTTACTTAGTTCTCCAGATAGTTCCCGCTTGAGTGATAAAATTCACTTGAACTAATATAATTTATTATATAAAAAGGAGCAGAAAGAATTTATATAAAATTTTCACATTTGATATGCTACTTACAAAATTATAAATAGAATATTTTTGCCTGAATGTTTCTGCTTAGCAATAACAATTTAGAGCTTTAAAAACCTAGAGTATAATAAATAAAAATTTATAAGAAACAGTAGTAGGTATATGATACTAACTTTTTAAATGCTTAAAACAATTTATCATTATTTCTTACAGGTACATCAGCCGATACCAATCCTATCGCAATGGCAACAGTATTCAAAAATACCGTATTCACCAACGTAGCCGAAACTCAAGATGGCGGTGTATGGTGGGAAGGCATGGGTACTACTCCCGAGAATATCATTGACTGGAAAGGCGAACCATGGAACGCCGACAAAAAGACTCCAGCGGCACATCCTAACTCAAGGTAGGCATGCAAAAATATAGATATCTATGTCTGTCAAATATCATAAAAAAAGTATTTATAGTTAACTTCAATGATAGTCTGTGCTTGTAACGGCTATGAGTACTTGCCCATTTTTAAATAATCTATATGAAATTGGTAATGTTACCAGTAGAAACAAATTACCCTATTTTCAAGGAAGTTTAAGACGAATAAAATGTTTCTCACTAAATTAGTAAAATGACAAATTTAAAGCATATATTGCATTTAGATTCTGCACACCTGCCGAGCAGTGCCCGATAATCGACAGCAACTGGGAAAGCGCCGAAGGAGTTCCGATTTCAGCCATCTTATTGGGTGGACGACGACCTTCTGGAGTGCCCTTAGTCGTTGAATCGAGAGACTGGAAGCATGGAGTTTTCATGGGAGCTTCTATGAGATCTGAAGCTACAGCTGCCGCGGAACATAGCGTAAGTATTGCAGTATTGCAATGGTATCGAATCCCACGAATTTTGCAGTAATATATAGTTATGAAATAGTTTGTGTTAATGATATTTTATTTACTGACCAGTGTTTTTTGCTTAATTTCATATTAATTATTCGAGATTAATATTCAATATAAAACAATTTTCATAATTTACATAATTCAGTGTTTAGAATTTGTTATTTATGCGGTGTTTTTTGCAGGGTAAAGTTGTAATGCACGATCCGTTCGCAATGCGTCCATTCTTTGGATACAACTTCGGCGAATATCTCAAACACTGGTTGTCGATGCCGCAACCGAAGAGACAAATGCCGAAGATCTTCCATGTGAACTGGTTCCGTAAGAGTGATCAGGTGAATAAAACTTATGTTTTTTTATGCTTCTAAAGTATCTTTTATATATATATCTATGAAAAAGTTCTTACTCCAATTAACAAATAAAGCAATATTATCATTTTTCTCAGGGCAAATTCCTTTGGCCTGGTTTTGGAGAAAACTCTCGAGTCCTGGATTGGATCCTTCGTCGTTGCGATAATGAACCTTGCCACGAAGAAACACCGCTCGGTTTCGTACCAAAAGAAGGCGAACTAAACATTAATGGTCTGGGAGACATCGATTTGAAGCAACTTTTCAGTATTCCTCAAGATTTCTGGTTGCAAGAGGTAATTATGCTGTTTTTAACTAGCCAAAATATTATTAGAGCTGCTACATGCTGGAGAGATTCAATTGTAACACTTCAGTGTCTTCCTAAATCCTACTTACATTATAAATTGTGAACATAAGTTCACAATTTTTATGTTTAGTGTTGTAAAATTATATTAATATTATTTGTTTCAACAGGCTGATGCTATCGAGAAATACTTCAAGGAAGAAGTCGGTGAAGATCTACCAAGCGAAATGTGGGATGAACTAGCGACTCTAAGGAAAAATGTGAAGAATTCATAAAAACATCAGACCAAAGATAATGGCTATTGAAATTAAGGATTAGCATATTTCTCACTTTTTGACTATTTTATTAGACATTAAATCGTTATTATTTTTAACGAATTAAGATAAGATTGATAAATAGTTGGAATGCTAAATCTATATCTTTATATAAGCCTTTTTGAGGTTATATTTTAATTACAATGTATTTGACGATAATTAAGCAACAATGGAATTATGACAAGTGTATTAGGAGAATACAATGGCTGTGTTAATTAGGTTAATAAATGTATATATGTATACTTATATAAAAATTTCATAAGGAACAACGTTAATAAAGCATTTTATTAAATAAAACAGGGTGTTTATTTTATCGTATATAATAATTACAAAAGTATTACTTGTGTAATATGATGATACTATCATTTACTTCATATGTTTCGCTGAAAAAACTCTTACTCCATCCTGTGTTGAAGCACGAGCATATTTGGTTAGAATTGCATTCACATTCAGTTTTTCGGTAGAGTAACACCTATAATAACGAAAATGGTACGGTATAATTATCAGTTGTTCTACACCAAGCCAATATTAAGAGGTCTTTTGAGTACTAGGAATAGAATTAAAACAAATAATTAGTGCGCAATCTGCTATGAAAATGCAAAACAACAAGTATCACGTAGAAACAGAAAAAGAACTTGTCTTCTAAGTTTTATTCCAGACTTTTATTAAATGAATTAGCTATTTTTAAACGAACGATAGAAAGAAAAAGTAGGGTTTCCAAGAAGTATGTAAATAATATAAAAAATGGCTACACTTGATTTGAAGCCATATTTTTCATAGGTAATTGTATTACATACTGTAAGAACAGAAATAATGCTTATAACAACCACAACGATAAATTTAAATTAGACGCTTGAAATAAATTCTATAGGCTTTGCTACTTCGCTTCACATATAAAACTTCACCTTTTATTTTTAATTAAGTGTTTGTAACCGACAGACAGACACTAGCTAAATTTTTTGTAATAAAATATTGTTAAATTAATTATGACGCACTTTACCACAATTGCCAATAAAAGTTATAAACACGACTATACAGACAAAATCTTCGGTTTGATACAGCAGATTAATAAAGATCATTTATGTATGAAACAGTCCCTTACTTGTTATAGTTTTAAAGCTGGAGCAATGTAACTCCAGGTTATCATTTTTCCGGTTTTATTCAAAAGAGATGTGTAATTTTTTTATTACGAACTAATTATAAGTTTTATTTTATTCCTTCTTAGAATTGTGTGCGCAGAAACAGATAAAAATAATCTACTTATATAATTTTCTATGTAATTACATTGACTATTTCATAAAATTACACACACGGCTAGATGGGTAATAATATAAAGAAATGGCAAGTTTTCTATTCGTTTAAACGTAAATTTACACGTAATACTGGCTCTAGGCCTAGTGGCCTATGGCAACTGATAAGACAAATAGTTATTACAGTAGAACGACTACATTGAATTCAATTAAAATGCTATAATCTTACTCAATATAAGGTGAGATTTCCTCCACTGTCCACTTGGGTTTTCTTTGGAATAACACTTTGAATCGTTCATTAATATCTTCTGGTAAATCTGATTCAGACAAGGCCCAGATTACTTGTGGTGTACTGGTTTTATCAAGCAATGCTACACCAGAAAGTAAAGATTCCTGAAAAAATAATAACATATTGAACCAAACAGAAAAATGTATACTTTGCAGAAACGAAATAGCTCATTTAAGTGCGTTTACAAAACTCACGTTAGGTACCATCCCTTCGGGTACAGAATCATGCCATGCTTGTAAAAATTCAGCTAAATTGAATTTTCCAGCACTTTTCAGAAATACTCTTGCCAAGAAAGTACAGACTTTATCATGTTTGTACTGATAATATTTTACATCATTTTCAACAGTGGATTCAGTAGTGTAAAATCTGAACATTGCCTCCAATATCTGCATGGGCAAGAGTTCTTTTAAGCTGTCCAAAGTTATTTCTCTCGAAATTTTATCCAATGACCAAGAATTTTCTTCAATAAGATCTAACATATAGGATAGAACTCGAAATTCGTAATCAAAATCTAACAAGCGGTAGTATTTATCTATTTTGATAGCCTGTATTCTTTCTAACTCTTCATCTAACTCTGCTCGCGATGCTTGAATTTGATCGAATATATCCTCATATGTTAATAATTTACTCTTATCAACAGCATACTCTAATTCAACTCCTTGATATTTTGTTGATTCAAGAAGTTTACGCAACTTAGACAAACGTGGTTTACAAGCTTTCAGTTCATAATAAGTGAAAAAAGTGTTAATAATGTCTTTATGTTCAATTTGACGAGGAGCTTTATCGCCTTCCTCAGAATCTGTAGACTTATTGAGACTAGTAATGGATTTCTCAAATGATGTATCTGAATCACATTCCATGGAATTATTTTGTATGGTTTCATTCAGACCAGTAGAAGCTGCAAATAAAAGATTCGGTACTAAAAGCAAACTATTCGATGTTTCTGCCTCTTTTACATCATACGTTTTATTGCTTGTACACAAAACCACATTTTCATCAGCATCACCTAAAACAAACATGTCCATGGTTTTTTAAAACAAGTTTACATTTTTGTACATACATACGGAAATATTTGTAATTAGTCGATTTTTTATTGCAAAAATTGCACTGTATAACATACTCTGCCGATGCTCTACGTAAAATTGCCAACTGTAGATAGCTAACAGTTGATGTATACCTAACTGTATTAGGTGTTAATAAAACCACTAGCGGCAACACATAAAAATGTTGTAGCTTACCCTTAAAAAGTAGTTCTTTTCCTTCTTCAATTTCTTTCAAAAGATAATCATCTAACTGCATTAATCTCAAATTGTCATTTCGATTGCCAGTATCAACAAATCTCAGGACTTGCGTAACTTCAGTTAATTCTGATTCATGTAATTTGGCCGTTTTTATTATTTTTCTCGCATCTTCTGGAGTTCTTTCTTCTCTGAAAGTAGAATATGTAATATATTAAAAAGTACAAAATAGACAAGAGTCGACGTTTTTATACAACTGGGTTAACGTTATACCTGCCCCTCTGATTTTGAACAAGTCATGAAGTCATTATAATTATAGGGGCATCAAAGAAATTATGAGGGGAGAAAAGAAGAAAATACACGATATGGAATTTACCATAGGTAACATAGTGGCAGCCCCAATTAAAAAAAGGAAACCTGGCAAGGACAAATTTGACACCCATATGTCATTCATCCATAATGACGTTCACTTTGACATTTCCTTCGATCAATCAGCTCTCCGAGAAAATCCGTGTGTGATTCAAGAAATCACATTAATAAATTTAAAAAGCATTTTAATGTAAAAAAAAATTGAAAATGTCTCTTTTTAGTGATTTGCTTCCTATAAACAAAAATGAAGAAAAAACAAGCAGCCCTGGAGCCGCGGGTTTGTCGCCATATCTCAATTTTGACCCTCACTACATACCAAAATCCCAACCAGAATTTTTATACCTGGACGACAGACACATGGCATCGACTGCTAGAAGATCAAATGTTGCTTTACCCATCATAGGAATGTCTTTCATGACTGGTTCAGGTAAAATATCTTGTTTGAAAATAATAACCCCAATGTGCACATCTTATTTTACATAACACAATTTTATTCCTTTACAACCACAGTAAATTAACATATCATATGAAAAAATACAACATATTAGAAACTTTTAATGTTTAAATATCTTTTCTAGTTTAGAAGTACTAAAATCTAAACATAAATATAAAAACAGCTCTTGTAATCCTGTGTTATATTTTGCATCTTGGCAACATTCCAAAATTGTATTATTGCACTGTCAAACATTCACACTTCAGATTGTTTTCAATAAAAATATCACTGCTAATATCTGAAAACATACAATTTGTTCAATCTTGCAATGGTTAAGTCAAATGTTTTAAAACTAACTACCAGTGTTTTAAAGGGTTTAAAAAGATCTTACAACATATTTATAAGATTATTTCAAAGTCCTACACTGATTATGCTTAGTCATAGAAAATCTCAAAAACTTGAATAAAATAATTGGTTTTGTATCATATTTTCTTAGTCATTTACCAGTTATAAGGTATCAAAATTAGCTGTTGTTCACTATTTCTTTCTCTTTATAGGTTTGGGAGGGATGACGGGACTCTACAAAGGCTTAAGAGCAACAACATTGGCTGGTCAAATAGGAAAAGTCAGAAGAACACAAGTTGTTAACTATGTTATGAAACAGGGTACGTAAATTGTCTAACTTTAGTAAAGTAGAGAGTAAAATTCCATTTTATAGTCATAAAACTTTGTTTTGACTATTACTATTCTCATATTATAATTCTCTTGGATATATCATAATAATCTAACAATATAATATTACTTAAACCTGCATCAACAAGAAATCACTTCCGTTCCTCGAAAGGAAAAAACGGTACCCTTATAGAATCACTTTGTTGTCTGTCCGTCAAGACCCTTTTTCTCAGGAACACGTGGACGTATCAAGCTGAAATTTATATCAAATACTCAGATCTACTGCTGGAGCTGTGAAAAACTCAAACTTCTAAGCCAACGCAATCAAAAGATACAGCCGTTTATGCCGCAAAATTTTGACACTCGCAAGGGAATCAAAACCTACACGGTACTTCCTGTGAACTCAGAATCATGAAATTTTGTATGAAGCAACGTCTTATAGCACAGATAAGGGAAAAATTGCGAAAACCGTAAATCTTTTGTTACATCATATAATAAAATATTTTACGGAACCCTTGGTGCGCGAGTCCGACTCGCACTTGGCCGGTTTTTTAGGTTAAGTGGAAGTCATATATAATAAGCTTTTACCCCAAAAACAAGCAGTCAGTGTCTTAGTGCCTGTCATTTATTAATAAGTAAAGTTGATATTACTCATATACTTAGGTTCTTAATTTTTTACTTTCAGGGACAACAACTGGTTGCACTTTAGGCATCATAGCATCATTCTACTCATGCATAGCCCTTGGTGTGACATGGCTTCGTGATAAAGAAGACACTTCCAATACTTTTATAGCTGCAGCCACCACAGGGGTTATATACAAGAGTACTGCAGGCCTTCGCTCCATGGGGCTCGGTGCAGCTGTAGGCCTTACACTTGCTGGAGTCTATACCTTAGTTACTGATAATGATAATATATGGAGCAAAGCAAGATACAACCGCATGTGATTCACTACCGCCTACAATTAGGAATTATGTACATAATAGACTGTTAGTTGATTTACTTTATTCACTGTGTCAAGTCTTTGTGTTGAGGACTTATTTGGACCATGTCCGTACGCTCAGATATAATGCAAGAATGTTTCTGCCAAAGGTCTACACCCAGTATCTTAGAGCAGCAACATTGCTATGCATAAGCCTTTTAAATAAAACAATTTGTTTGAAAAATTATTATGACTATTTATTTTCATACAACTTAACCTATGTTTATTAATTTTGTACAATGCATGTTTTATTCACAACAAGAAGTGTAAACATTTTCACTAATTTAATGATTATCCTAAGATGTTTAAAGATTAAATCAGTACATAAGAAATGCGTCATCTTCAAGATGTGAAGGTGGCTAAATTTGATGAGAATTTGTTTATTGATAGTCCAATATAAATCATAAAGAACATCAATGTTGTTTAGGACATTACAAATAATTTATTAAAATTATAAAATGGGCCAATATTTTATTTTTAATGTTGAGCAAAGCATAAAACTACTAAATTCAAAAGTAGATATAAATTTCTACTGCCAAAATACATTAACACATTAAGTGTAATATATACCACTAATATATTTGGCACCCTCATAAACTGGAGGAATGGAAAGTTTATTAGGGTCTGCAAGATACTTTTAAGGAATTATAATTTTGTTGTATGTAGGTATCAAAGATTTATGTGATTTTAAAATCCTCGCCCAGGAAATCGAACTACAAGAGCAACTGGTAACAATTGGGAATCAAATTTCTTATACCATATTCTAACAAATTTAAATAAAAGTTGAACATCTTTGCTCATGTTTTTACTATGGGTATAAGCCGGATGCTGCTCATGAAATTTGTAATAAAGAATATTGTCTGGAAAAATTCCAAGTGAAGACATCTTAATTACCATACCAGCGCATATCCGGATACCATCAAACTATCCAGAATTAATGTAAAGGATTGTGGTCTATACCCCCCAAAGGAAAGCTAAACACGAGAGGGAGCCATGTCAAATCTAAGCTGATATTTCTTTTACCAAAAGCTTTACCACTCAGACTAAAAGCATGGAGGCAAGGCAAAGTGCACAAGTTCCAACTCCTGGGATATTCATCTCCCACTCAAATGTATCAAAATTCTGCAGAGCAATACAGTGAGCATGACAATGTGGAAATTCTAGGAAGTGGCAATGTTATTATTGGACGGCTATGGGTAGTTATAATAGTAGTATGTGTAGTAATATTTAACTAGGTGCACACATGCAAGTATTTGAATCATACATAGCATAAAAATCTAAGAAGGAAGGGTACCACAGCATCACAATGAAAACTCGGAGGATATCAATCAAGAAATATACTTTACAATTTATATTAGGTAGCACTGAATTAAGATGGCATTCATGGAATGCAGATTTGGGACCCACCAGGTGGTGCTTCCATTAGAGATCTATTTCTTTTATGATCATTCAGCCGGCACACAATTAAACTTAAGATTTTTACACTAAGTATCATATCAAATGATACAAAAATATTTTTTTCATGTAACAACATTAAATTAGTTCTGAACAAATACAATTAATTATTATCAACTCTGTTCAGTTTATACTATCTCATAATTACTTATCATTTATAAAGTAGTATAGGAGACAAATGCATATTTAAATTTACATAACATTCAGTTTGTATAATATAATGATAACAAATTTATCTTAATGCCCTTAAAATTATCTCCTAAATAAACCAATAAACACTTTAGAATCTACATAATACATATGTAAGTAACAAAAATAATTTATGGATAGATTTCAATTTTATATACATCCAAGTTGAGTTTTAGGGATAATTTTTTTTTATTATCCCTACTCAATTGACAATCGAGATTCTATGTTATTTATAATTTTATTCACAGACACAAATGAAGCAACAGCCATTATAAAAATTAACCCTATCACATTATATCAAACATTCTCAACTTAATGAAGTATTTAGTCTAATTATAATTTATATCATATACTTTAATATAACACATTTTATATGTTGTATACATCTTAAAAAAATTACTCAATCTAACAATTACCACACAAGGTTAATTTTAATAACGCTTGAAATATTTTGCCTTTTAGTCAGTCAAATAATATGGTTTTTGAAGTAAGTAATGAAGTAAAAAAATTTAGGCTGCGTTTATGGTCAAAATACATAGAAAATAAGGCAATCACAAAATAAACCGTTTAAAAAATCTATTTTTTTAACAATATTTTCATTTGAAAAACAGTTGAGATCTACAACATAAGACATCTTTAGTGTGATTTACAAAATAAAGAGTTAATTAATTTTATGTAAAATTAATATACTTATTCATCATTTCATTTGGCCACTTCAGTCAGACACAAGATATACAAATATAATCAAAAGTGAGTTGTATTTTGCAGTCTACGCTGCAACCCCTCTGCTTTGAGGTGCAGCAGTATTTGTGTCACGTTGCTGCATTTAATATAGACTTCATATCTTCTGGTAATATACAATTAAGATCTTCTAGCCTCCTTGCTAGTAGTGTTCTAGTGTTATCTGCAACTGGAGGATTACTTTTCAGTACTTCGCGAAGTTTCAATACCATATCAACAATTTCTACTTCTTTTTTGCCAATCGACCACTTCTTCAGATCACTTTCGGCTAACGCTTCAAGTTGCAAAGCATGAAGTTTATTTGTTAAGTTACTGTGCCTCTGATGGAACCAAGCACTAAAATTAGGTGTCTTAAAAAAGTTTCTGTATAATCCTATCCAATCACCTTTGATACCAGTTGTCAATTGAGGTCCTGACTGCTGTAATGTTGCAAAGAAATCCTCAGGATTAAATGGATTGGGAACTGGAGGGGCCCTAAAGGGTGATATATTCTTCTGGAGTGGCATCAAAGAAGCCATATATCTTTCTAAAGGAATCATAAAACTTTGTGTCAATTCAAGTAAGTGACGTTTCACCATAGCTGTTTGAACTTCAGAAGGTCGGTCTGTTCGGATACCATTGTGTAATTTCTTTATAATAGTCTTATCTTTTTCTAAAAAAGGCTTGTACTGAGTATAGACCCCAGGTGCTGTGTCTAATAGTTTTAAATTACCAACTTTTCTTAGTTTAGTTTTAATTGAAGTTGAGTCACCAAGCTTGATAGTATGTGGCCAATGTTGCAATGTTTTTGTAAAGAATGGATTGGTCACACCCAAGATTACGCAAGGTGGATTATATTGCTTTCGAGTAAACTCCTTGAATTCACTATCATGTATTGTGAAATATGGTCTATATTCCGCTGAATAAGGTAATGGCTGTATCAAATATGTCAATGCTTGTACTAAAGCTGAACATTCTGTTGGCGAACTAGCCATAACAACTATTGGTTCTGCTGTTAATACTAATTCCCAGAGTAAGTGTAAATGGGATATTAATGAAGATAAAGCATCAAAAACATTTACATCTTGTATTGAGGCCAATATATGTGGGACGTTTGGTGAGCTCACTTTAGCAATATCTGATCGGGTAATCTTTCCAGTCTGTTGATTAGGTATATATGACTGGAACACAGATCCCAACACTGGCAGAAGCACATTTTGTCCAGCGTCCAATACAGGCCATCTGTTGATGTCATGACATGCTGCCTCTAAGCTGCTTTCTCCATCTTCAAAATGCTTAGGTGCTATTAATTGTATTACTTTATAAAATAAATTGATGAATGGAAGTCTAGTTAGGAGAATTATACTTTTTTGAAAGTAACCTCTTGGCAACGACGGGTCTTTAACCTGTCGAAAGTAAACGAAGCCCCAATAGTGTGTGGAATCCGCCCTTAGGGTAGATACAGCGTCTTCATTATAGATGACTTGCTGATTAGTGAGCGGCGCACGTGAACGTAATCTCACGTGAAACTGTGTGTCTCCCATACAACCAGAATTTGAGTCGGGAAAAGCCAAATAACAGATATTGCATTTTTCTTGATCTGTCAACTTTACGCCAGGCGGATAAACACTTTCCATTGCTTGTCCTAATTCCAGATCGAAAGTGACTACACATATACAATGCAACCAATCTGAGAACCTGCTCCATTTAGCTTGGAACTCCACCTCTTCTGCAGAAAGGCTATTGCCTTCATAGTTTTGCACCCCACAAGCCATAATTTTTGCTTTTTACACACTCCACATAAACTTTGACATCGTTTTAATTTATAAATATTTTTGACACTAATTATTCACAATGTACGATAAAAAACTCAATGCACTCACTTTTGTATCTAGCTAACGCAATAAAAACAACCAAAAGCACGCACGTCTCGATCCATAACAGCTGTTCTGTCAAACATGGCCGCGCCCGCCAAAACATAAGTTTGGACTTGACATTCTCTATCTATCATTGTTACCTTAGATATTATAGCACTTACCCAACATTCATTGTGCAAAATATAACGAGCTATAAATAAAAGAATACTGTATAATAAATGTACTATGTTCCAAAGGTTACTAATTTGCAAAAAACAAAAACAAATTTACATTTCAACAAGCATCGGCATTTAGAACTTTTTTTTAAACTTTAAGGCGTTTCGTTATTACAAACAACATATTAAAAGTAGCAATATTTTTGGTGTAAAAATTCATGTTAAATTTTTAATCACAAATATTCCATTTTATGTAATAATATATTAATAAAATTTAATAATATGTTTTTAATTTAAAATTTTAAAAATAAATAATTGCTAGAGAATTATTAAAATTCATGGAGTAAGAACGCAGAAGAGGGGGGAAATAAAGAAAAAGACTCGTGACATAGAGTACTCAATAATATATAGTAACTCTTGTGAACGAATTTTCGATTCAAATGCGATTGTTAAAGTAAGAGTGGAGTTTCTCAATAATGGTAAAGCCTCTGTTCTATATAATTCATTGGTGTTTGCATATGTCTTAGGAAGTAAAAGTAGATGTAGAAACTGTAAAGGTAATTAAGCACTTGTAATACCTATTATTTTAAAAATCTTCAAATATTGTCACGTGATTATTCTTATCACTGGTGTTAACAGCTAAAAGTAAACCTTACCTAAAAACGGGTATTAAGAGATCAACTGTGAAACTACACTAGTTTGAGTGAAATGTGAGTATTTACAGTTCGTAAATCTTATCTTTCTTTTGTTATATTTTCAAAATAAAAAGAAAGCAAATCAAAAACTCACCGCATTCGACTACTTCTGAGGCCCGAGTTTAAGTTTTAAAATGTGCAATGGTACCCTCTCTTTTGAGTTAAGGAATATTGTATGATAGACGTTAATACTAAGGTAATAAAGTCTGATTTAAAATTTAACTCAAACGCGACAGTTACGTTTACATATTAAAAAACACACTCGGTTCTCAGACACTATCAAACGAACTTGGAAACGACTAAGATTTATTGTTACACAAAAAGACTTTCCTATGCCTTTAGGCAAATTTCTTCTATCGCAAATGTATAAAAATGGATATTTTTAGACGACATACAAATTACTTGTGTTTACTTTATTTTATAGCTTATTAAAAAAGTTCGTTCACTATAACCCGCTGCAAGTCCCAACTAGTCTCAATGAATAAGATGGACCTCGTAAAGTAAGATGACTAAGGTATATTAGGATAAAACTCTATTTTTAAGAGCGTGAATGACCTGTTAGATATTGTATCGATGTCGATTTTTTTTTTATTAAAAATGTAATATTGATATTCCCAAAAAAATCTTGATATCGATACTTATTTGCATTTCTGACATCCCTATTGCACTATGGGTATAGTTCCCGGCATTTAAGTTGAACATGATTTTGAAATCACGTGACATGCGCAGTAGTGAATA
This sequence comes from Calamotropha paludella, assembly GCA_927399485.1. Lineage (NCBI taxonomy): Eukaryota > Metazoa > Arthropoda > Insecta > Lepidoptera > Crambidae > Calamotropha > Calamotropha paludella. The sequence goes on from OV656822.1 coordinate 7,340,240, forward strand.
ATGTACCTAAACTTGCTACTATGCATGTCACGTGATTTCAAAATCATGTTCAACTTAAATGCCGGGGATTATACCGGTGCAGATTATGAACATACTAGGTCGATGCAGTCGCTAAGCATAAAGCTTCGGTAGCATCATATATGGGAGCGGAGCGTGATTCCACTAGAACGAAAACTTTCAAAAATCGTGCGCTTTTTGTTTTAATGGGAAATCCCATGGAGCTAATGTTTTTTGGTCATAACTTTTTTATTTTTGCGAATTTCATTATTCGTCAATTCAGTCACAATCTGGTTCTAAATGTGTCGATTCGATTCCACACAAAAATTATTACAATGGGTAGTTACAAGTGGGGAAGTTATGGCGTAACAAACATTGCGTAATTGAAGCAGCTCCATGGGAGCTGCGTTCGATTCGCTGCAAAAATTAAGAAACTTTTTATATATAGATAAATTATGTGAAGCGAATTCTCAGGCGGGAAATCACTTAATAATTTATCTTATAAGATCGCATTGAAAAATGCATAAAATATATAAAAACCTTTTGCTTTAAAATTGGTCGTTTAATGGACAAAATGCGTTAAATAATGATACATTGCAAGAGGTTGGCGTGCCAGAATGAGGGAAACGTTAACAGATTAAAAACAAGACATCCTTTCGGCATTGTTTATTTGTGTAAACGAAATACAGGCTCCATAGGGGTAAGCCAATATGACTTGTATCCCCTTTAATTAACTCTATTATTATTTATACAATGTTACCAACTTATTAATGAATCACATTTATTGTAAATTAACTAAATAGATCAAACATAGACTATTAATAGTTAGAAAAAAATAATATTAAATATTCCATTTCTTTTAATTTATCAAACCATTTAGAACTTTTGATGAAGATCATCCATCACAGACTATTCAATTTCCTTTCTGATACATATACCTCGATTTATATTTGGATTCAATTCACCAAAAAAAATTATTTAAAGCGGAAAAATAGCAATCAATCAGTTATATATTATCTTCATCTAGGTACATTCTAAATTTAATCTTTCCCAGTACACTTGTAACGCCTGTGTGGGTAAGATGCTTCTTTGTTTTCGTTAATCACAGTGTAGTGATAAGGACGCGGGAAAAGTTAAATAAATACAGTAAATCTCTTTCTCTTTAAAGCTACTGAATGGATGTACATTTTCATAAATATTTAATGTGATAGAAGTCCCATTCACATAGTGGAATATCAGATATAATCATTGAAGAGAATCGAAATTAAAACATTTATTTCTCAACTCCATCTCAATTATTCACTCTAAACAACCCTTCCCGCGCCTAAGTTATCTGCTCAAAACGGTGTGATGAACTCAAATATTCTAGCGTCTTTATCACGGTCATTAAAGGGTTAAAATTGAATAACATTTTCAGCCAAAAGATTTTTTTAACTATAATTATAAGTTGGTAATATTTATGAATATTCTAATGTGTTACGCTTCTTTCTTTTGATTATTTTTATTTAGGCTTACTGGTATATCAGTTTCCTCTAATAACGTATGACTGACTGACTAAAAACGGATGTTGTGAGTATGGCTGTTTCATTCGAGAATATTTTTGTTTGAATCACTCATTGTGAAGTTTTGATATTGCAACAACAGCAGGAACCATGAATTTTGTTTTTTGACACAATGTTATCATTTAAATCTTTTTAAGATATCGTATAGCTTAATTCTTATTTTTAGTCGGGGAAATATTTAATTTGTCAAAACGCAATTAGTGGAGAATACAACGCCATGATTAAAAGGGGTAAAATTTAGAAGACGTATCTGGCAAGTTAACACATTCTATCATCCGCGCGCCGAGAACGTATTTAACTGGTCCAGGACGTTGGTGTATTTATGGTTTTTCAATATTGGGATATACCAGCACTACAAAATAGCCTAAATATAATGCAAAATGCCATTTTACCTTTTACTAATGAAAAATTGACAAAACTATGACACTACCTATCCGTATCTTTACCCTGAGATTTAGCACTACTCAACTGTCAGTTAGCAGGAAGTTGGCGGGAAAAAAAGATTTATTTTTAATCCAATGTCCAATTTTATCTATGTTGGACACAGATAAAATAATTTCTGGATTTGTTGTGGACTGTAAATAATGACTGTGGCAATAACAAAGAGAGTAAATGGAAGTGGAATTCACCAAACCCATTTTTTATGATGTTGGTAGCGCTACTTCCTATAATTTAGGTATCATTGTATCTAAACACAGATTTAAATTTTATTTTCAGAATTCTCTTAAATCCGCTCATTGTTAAAAGATAATCCTTCCGATGTTAACGTATTGCAATTTTATTCCGTATTAAAGTCGCAGTAAGCGCTTAGTCTTACAATATATTATTCAACTTGTGTTAAACAGATTGTTTCAATAATTTTACTGCGACTTTTACAAGGTTTACCAAATGTCAATGTAAAGGTACTGATGGGTAAAACACGACCCTGTCACAATTGTCAGGCTAACAGTCTTTCGGCATTTAAAAATCATAGAATACATCAAAATTTCACATCACATTCACAAATATTTAAATATAGAAAAGAAATCGTATTCAATAAATAATTGTTAAATTATAATAAGCATTTTTATTTTGAAGATATAACTTATGTATATAAGTTGGTGCAAATAGCACCAACTTTTATACATTAGTGACGTATTCGTATTAAATGAACCCCTACAAAAGTTGGTGCTCTTAGTATCAAATCAATAAAAAAGTAAAAAGCAGTATATATATGAAGTTTATAATCTGTATAATTTTCATACTAATACTGTATTTAAAAAAAAAAACGCAACATACAATACCGAATTTGTGCAGGAACTATTATAATATACCATTGTAATAGGAATCAGATATTTTTTTTCTGAAATTCTAAACTCATTTAATTTGGTTACTAATTTAACACCAGAAAAAAGTTCTAAGTACCAAAAGGAAAATATAGAGAAATTTAGATTTTCTGAGGAATTACGCCCCGAATCTTATACCTACGCGTTTCACAGAGATTCTAATACCAGACAAAAAAAAATATGCTACTCCTTTAGTCCTTGTTAAGGGTTTAAGCTATTAAAGGGGGCAGAAAGTATACATTTCTGTAATAAAAGCGAACAAGTTTGTTGGCACTTAAGCCTTTTTATTTCTAGTATTCATTATCGTAGTTCGGCACTCAAGTTCGGCATAGTAAATTGCTACAGTTATAATTTTCAAACTATACCATATGAATTTAAAAACAAAACTTTTGATTTAACCAAAAGTTTTTTTGCACCAATGTACATTTTTAGTTTTATAAATAAAATGTAAAAAAAATACCAATAAATGGAAAGACCTAAAGATAACATTTACCATTAGAAATGTAATAAAATAAAAATTATCTACTTATCACTAATATACAATTGAATTTTTAACACAAACACGATTTCTGTGCAATAATTTAGAAAGTGTTAAACGGTGCTAGGTATATATTTTTTGTTGAAGTGTAAAACATTAAATATTAAAAGATTGCGCATATATTATATAGAACTGAAAATTAATTTCAATATTAAATTACACATCTCTATTATATTTTTATTGTCGACGCAAAAAATTTTTCATTAATTTTTACAATACGCGCCACGTTTTGGACTTTATGACCGTGAGAAAAATAATGATTTATTTTTTGGTATTACTATAAATATATGGGGATTTCAAAAATGATCCTTGATGGTTCTTTCTTATAATTTGCGCCATTTCTTTTAAAAATGATCGGGATATACGTACAGTGACGTCACATCACAGTAAATAACGGCTCTTGATATTTTTGTGGGTCCTTTAAACGTCCTTTACATCAGTTACGATAATTTTCAGGATCTAATCAAAATTCATTATACAGCTGTGAAGTCAATCATAAAATCCGGAACAGAAGTTCAGGTGAACGGAATGACAATTACATTGAGGGAGGTGTCAAAGCAAAATTGAATGCCGCATAATACCATGGTGCATATTCTTGTCTCTGTCACAGTAATTTTACTCCACTCCTTTATTAACATGTTTCTATATTATTTCTATATTTAATTTGTTTTATATTGTACATTCTGGGTAATAATAATTCTATACAAAAGATAATTATTTCTTATTAGAGCTGAAAACTTATGCATTCCTTTAGTACATTCAAAACCAGAAACAATATTTCCGAAGAGGAACAAGAAGACTTAAATAACAAAATATATTTTTAAATGCGTTTAATCTAAATCAATTGATACCAAGTTTTTTGAAGAATGTATAGATTCTTTGAGATCTTTTTCATGTATTCTAGGAATAGTTTTAAGCTAGTTGACATTTTATATTTAATTAAATGACGTGGCCAAAAAATAAATAATAGCCAGATATATCATCAAAACCTATTTAGAATTTGATTAAATATGATCCTATGGTTTAAACAGTATCTATCTTTTACACTTGTTTTTTACTATTTCTTTGTGGATACAAATTATGCCATTAATTCTTGCTATACGATTATAATAACGCAAATTATATTGTGTATAATATTATTGGAATTAGCTATTTAAATTATATCGCAGATAATATAATTAGTATTTCATAAATTTCTCATCTTAGACACCCCATTTTGTAATGCATATGTGAAAAGATCCTTACTTCGCTACAAAATTAATTTGATTTGCATGAAAAGATTGAAATAATTATAATTAATCGTTACATAGACAAGTTTTCAGAGCAGTAGGAACAAGTTTCTAGAGTTTTCGTTTCATTTCAACAAATCATACACAAGGTGTATACAAGAAAAATAATCCATTTGAGAAATTGTAGACTGTGTTTGTTTGTACATACATCATGCATATATTTTACTTTCAACACTTTTGAACGCCAAATTACTCGACCGATCGATCGATTTTTAGTGTCTGATCGATGGCGTTCAATATACAGGGTCACTTTTGGAATTCTCGCCAAAGAAACATAAGGTGGGGGAAATATATAAAAAAAGTGAAGAAATTATTTCAAGTTATATTTTGCATACTTTTTGAATCCTAAATATCTAGGCACGTAGGGTCACTCTTGCTGGTTTTCTGGATGTTGTATTCTAATTGGTATATAGGGCTACGAAGCATGCGCGATGATATTGAAGTGGTTTCAAAAGAAAATAATTGACAATATTTTTTTTACAAAAAACTAAAAATAATTGCTGCTATTGGATGACGAAAAAATTAAGTGCAAAAGAGACCCTGTATGAGATGGTGTTGAGTTTTTTCTGACCACATTTTAAGCTATGAATATTATAATGGAACCTAAGTACAAATGCCACAAAATTGCAATAATACTCGACAGAAATAAACCTTGCACTCTGCGTACATATTTACAAACATACGCAGCCACAATACTTACCTCAAGTATATAAAAAAAACCTAACTCTTTACAGCGCTTACTGCCACGTAGAATTACTGGCCACATTACTATTCTGTGTGAACGCATTTGGGAAACTTTGACCTAAATTCAGTCCACCAAACTGTTGATTTAAGTTTTGCTGGGGTTGGTTGAAGAATTGATTATTTTGTGGGAACGCTTGGCCTTGCATAGGTTGCTGGACAGGTGCAAATGGTTGCTGAAATTGACTACTCATTGAGTTATTAAATTGGTTGGGTTGTGATTGAAATTGACTGAACTGCATACCGTTTTGCACAGGCATGTTGTAAGCAGGCGTTTGGAATGTGTTCTGTGGTGCGAACGGGTATGCTGGTTGTGCTTGGGGAACTGGATTAAATTGGTTAACTAGAGTGTTTGATGGTGTTTGACTGTACAAAGCCAGTATACTGTCTTTTGTTAACTTAGATTTTTCCTTTTCCGTTGGAGCTGGTTGTTTAAAGAAGTTTTCTTCCTCTGTTTTCAGGTCTGGTTTTTGTTCTTCAGGCTTGGTCTCCAAAGGTTTTTCTTGGGGTGCAGAAAAGAAACTTGAGAATATGTCATCGTTTGGTTTTGTTTCTGGTTTAGTGGTGTCAAGGCCGAGAAGGTCGGTGGATCCATTCGACGCTTTTGCTGCTTCTGGTTGAATAGTTGGCGTGTTTCTGCCAAGTTTGGGACTGACTGAGGACTTCGGTTTCGGTATACTGGGTATAACATCGGATTTCTGAAATAATTTGGAATTTTCGCTTTAGTCACAGTTTAGGCTTGTGTAGCGTTAAGAATTATGCACAGACAGAAAAGTTCATCTAAAAATGTTTCACCGTTAACATATCTTTTCACTGACAGAACGATTCGTCCATGAGTGTTTCATCAACAGATCGTTGCGCTTGTGATTGTTCGTTTGTATGTCAGTGTACAGAATATAGTTTCTGGAATTTTATAATTAAGACAATTGCCAGTATGCGTCAAAAGTATTTTCATTTAATTGGTGGAAGTGTACCAATGATGTAACTTACATTGTACTTCTTGTCGCTTGTAGTGGGAGCTGGTAAGGGTCCCAAGCCAGATGTTGCAGTAGACTTCTTTTTCCGTTTCTGCCTTTCCATTTCTTCGTCTATCTCTTTATCCCTAAAATAATTATCGACTTAATTATAGACAGTTTATTTGGCGTATTCAAAATAAGGTTTATGTAACATAATAAAACTACTTAAATGGTAAGTATATAATAATATAGCGGAAGCATCCGTCGTCGCAGCGCCACCAACCAGGAACCTGCTGAAACACATTATTACGAAAACGTGGAAAATTGAGTCGGGGTAAGCAATAGATCGAGGAGCGAGACAGCATCTTCATTTATTATAATGTCACACATAGGAGCACTATGCGTACGCTATCGAGGCGTATCTCAAAGAAAAAATAGTACGTAACAGCTATTCCCACTTTTACAGAAGTTTAAAAAATGGGCAAAGTGAAAACTGTATTATACCTATCAATTTAAGACAATTGTGAAAGTGTGGTGTGCTTAGTCAGTGTGTGGATGAATCAGGCAGTTTTTTTAAAGCGAGAGGAAACGATTACCGTTACTGGTAAAAACATATTGCAAATGATATCCAATTACTTTATACGGGGCTTAGAAAACATCATTCTTATGGTTAATGGACGTGGTTTCAGCAAGATGGAGGCAGTAAGCCTCACTGCAAGAAACACTTCGCGAACTTCTTCCTCAATTTTTTTTATACCGTTTGGTGATATTGCATAGTCCCTCTGTCACCAATAATACGAAAATAAGAATGAACAAACCCTGGATAAAAATAAATTCGAATCATCTTTAGAATTTTGAACATGTTTGCAGTATGACATCATTCATCATAAATTAGTCAAACTTCAGGATTGAAGTTTAAAAGTATCTTACCAATTGACCTTTGGCGTGGGCGGCGGTACCCACTCCTTGGCGATGTATTTTTTCTGCTCATACTTCGCCCTGATGAAGGCTTCCAAAGAGGAATCGTTTTGGGGTCTCCGGAACGAATCCGGAAGATTGGCTTCGTACACGGCACGAGCGCGGGAGTTGCCCATTTGCTGTAGCGATACCTTTAAAAGAAAAATAACCTTTATAAGTTTAAAGTTTATTGTAATTTTCTACGTGATTTATAAGACGTTTATAAATCGATGAACACCGGTTGTATGCACAAAAAAATGTTCCACCTGAGCCGAGCGTGCAAGCAAGAGCGCGGAACAAGCGATAGAGAGGCACGATCGACCTAAGCGTTCGACTTGTGGCGTATCTATCTCACTTCTACTTCATGGAATGAAAAGTTAATGTGGTTTCCATTGTTAATACAACAAACTAACGTTAATTTATCGAAAAAAAAAATCAATTAACTCCTTCTTTGTATTATACAAAATAATGATAATTCAGTGATAATAATTCAATAAAAGTCTGCAATTTTTCATCAATGTTTTCTTATGATGCTATCACGTAAAATTATCGTCAATAAAGTGACTTTACCGACAACCAATTTTTTTTCAATAAAAAATTATGTCGGTAAGTACAATAATAAGTATAAACCATATTTTATTACTATTGAAGTCACTATTGCTAAAGTACAGGCACACAATGTGTACACTTAGTATGCTTGCAGCTTTAGAGATAACATTAGTTTTCCGACCCCCATTTTTATTATTGACCTGTTTAAAAATGTAGTAAAATTTAAGTTACCCATTATATTTTTGTTCTATTTTTACGAATCAATTTTTTTTATAACAAATTAGAAATTACATTAGGCATAATCACTTTTTGTTTTTTGTTTCATTAAAAGAAACGTCACTTGAAAATTCTGACTGATTCTGATAGGCCTATTTTTTGAGACATAAAATGTTGTCATTTTTTAATAATTTAATTTTAATTTAATCAAATGCGGGTCACCTTATTTCTAATATATTATTTAATTTATCGGTAATACAGGGGAGTAAAGAAGATTGTAGTATGGAAACTGCGTTCACTATGTTGTAAATATAACAGGAAAATTCTTCATATAACATTATACGCATAATCCTGGTCCAGTACTCATAACAGGTTGCTAAAGACCACAAATACATCCGCCACTAATGGCTCAACATGTCTGCAGAAACATTACTTCATGTTTCTGAGGGCATGACAGGACAGGCAGGAAGGACATCACTTTATTTCGGTCACCCATCCGATTACCAGTTCTTGCGAAAGTTGTTTAACATGCAATCGCTCTAATTTTCCGAAATAAGGCAGAACCCTCTAATTTTACTAGCCCGTATATTCCTCGGTTTTATGATCGTTTGATAGACTTATCTTTATGCTAATCTTTGGTAGGTCGCTTGCAAAAACGTTGAATGAAATTATCACGTGACAGTGCTTCATTATTTTTTGTTTTTTAAATACTTCTGTATCAACACTTTACCTTCTGTGCGATGTTTTGTTTTCTTTTTGCACTAAACACTTAGGTGGTAATTCAGCATACTGCCCGCCGGATAGCAAACGGTTAACGTGGCCTATTGACGTCTACAGCACTAAGGAAAAGTTATGTGAACAAGTTACGTTCGAATTGAAGATCACGATCTTCATCTGCGTTGTCCCTTGTCTCAGTGAGAGGAACGTTATTTTGACATGACAAATATTAAAAGCAAAATAAAATAAATATTTAAAGGGGGCTCCCATACAACAACGCGATTTTTTTGCCCTTTTTTGCTCGATATCAATAATGGCAACAGGTAGGTACCTACTTGAAATATATTTATACTAGCTGACCCAGCCACGCGTTGTTGTGTTATAAATAAAAAATAATACCTATCCTATCTTTTAAGTTAGATCAAATAACAGATACTTACGAAGTTTGATCAAAATCGGTTAAGTAGTTTAGGAGTCCATCGCGGACAAACACGTGACACGTAATTTATATATATTAAGATATATTATTATAATATATAATTCGCAAGATACTCAGTTGTATTTTTACTTTGATAATAAATAATAAAATTAACGTGATAATTTTACTCAACTAAAAGTTTTTACGGAACCCTTTGTGCGTGAGTCCGACTCGCACTTGGCCGGTTTTTTTTTCTGATATAAAAATACGAAACACTTTATTTTTACTATATTTACAAAGTGATCAATAAAACCTGGGGGGTCAGAAAAAATTAAATGCGGTCATTTTAATGATTTGATAATCCACTTTTCAAACTGATTGTACCAAGTAATGACGTCAGGCATTATCTAAATCTGTCAGAACAGCAAATATAACGAATCTCATTTCTGAAGTACCGAATTAAATACAAATATTTGTTTAGTGATAGTATATGTGCAACATTACACACAATGCCTCTCTTTAAAAACATATATTAATTACAATAGTTAGATGCTTTTGAATGAATGTGTTATTACAGCATCATGTTAGTAAACAATGAGGCAAGCTTTACTCAATAGGCTTTAAAGTATAATTTAAACAATAATTGTGAGTAATAAAGAAGTTTATCCCACCTCTGATTGATTATTCTGATTAGGAGCATACCTACTGCTCTTTGCATTCGTTTTACCTGTTAAATGTCAGTAATTCTTAGGTTCCAAAACAGAGTTAAAATAAAATCAATAAATCCGACAATATGCATTTATAGACCAAAAAGGCTTTTTATAATACTGGCTATTACTCGCTTCGCCCGCATTTTTTTTTCAATAAAAAGTATCTTATGTTACTTCTTATACCTCCAAGAATATATGTACGAAGTTTCATGATGATTGGTTTAGTAGTTTTTGCGTGAAAGCATAACAAATTTACATTCACATTCATAATATTAGTAGGATGTATATAAAAGTATAATTTTTATAAGTTATTTAAGAAATTATCCTAAAAATTGAAATGTTGTATTATTTTTTCCAATAGATTCAGTGGTCCTGAAGAATACCCTCCAATTAACTCCACTCTCCTAATGATGAATAGACCTTTTCTATTATTTTTGTTTGAAATATTTATTATATATCATAAGTTATATAATAAACTTTTTTTACATTATATAAACGTTATATAATTAACTCTACTGCTGCACCAGATGATTTTTTAATTTTTTTAAGATTGACAGAAGATATTTATTCTTATATTAAATACTAAAATGTACTTAAGACTTCCATAAATAAATTCTCTCTTTGTTGAACTATATTTCTGCCAATATCCAGGCTTAACTAATGTTTTATTTGCCTTTTCATAATAATGATATTTATTTCCTCCCACGCTCTTTAGACAGCAGGTACACTAAACGGGATACTTTAGATGTGCTTAATTTACTAACTGTATACATTGAACTCACGACTTGTTCTGGGGTCCAGGAGTCGAGGTTGACGCTCTTAACCTTTGAGATGTGTACGCCCAGATTGCGGTGGATGCCCGCGCACCGGATGCACAGAAATATGCCGAGGTTCCATGACGCCCAACGGGGACCTGACAACAAAGGAATGTTGATTTACTTATTTTTCTTCATCTTCTTTAAAAATAATATTAACAATAGTAATAAATTATATGACTGTCAAGAAACTGCGGTAAGCTAAATGCTAGTGTTACAAATGTGTCGACTGAAAATCTGAGCATTATGCTCCAATTTTTTAAAGATTATTGAATCAGCGAGTTTCATTCCACTTTGATTAAATCTAAACAGGTGGGCTACGACCGCATTTTTATATCATTAGTTGAAACAAAATTAAGGAAAATGGGAAAAACCAAAATTATAAGGAGCCAACATTTTAAGTAAAGGTAAAAAATATTAATATGTAAGTGGAGTAGATGTCATATTTAGATGTTGAAGAGTTTTCCATAACACACTGAGTCCACTCACTAGGAAACCAAACAGTTATTGGAGGTAAAGGCAAAAAGTATTCATAAGAAGGCAGTATGGGGTAATAAAAAGATAGTAAAGTAGATATTAATAAGGTATAGAAACAGATAATAATAAGGAAAACAACATGCATGATTAAATAATCCTAGATTCAAAAGTGAAATTAAAAGTAAAGTACAGCTTATAAATTAAATTAAAAAAAACACATAGCTATGGTCGACAACACATCAAGCTATATACTCTAAAAATATGATCCCTATTACATTATAACATCAAAGCATTTAGTTGATGATTGTACATAAAAGTTGAATACCCTTGACATCTATTTCGTGAGTAACAATTATGCAAATGTAAAAAACAAATTAATTGTTTCCTTTAGCACTAAATCAAGGACATTTTTATTAAGAACAGTATGTATATTTCAGAGATCAGAGAAAATTGGGACATTGAAACTTATATTTGACCACCAGCTGATGCAATGGTAAAGATGCTGACTACTACATCAACTGTCCTCGGTTTGTATTTTAGTAGGTTAATAAAGGGTATGTTTGTATGATAAGCATAAGGTTTTAAACCATGGTTAAATATATATCTATTATTTAGTATCCATAATATAACAATTTTTTAGTTGAAACAAAATATTATTTTCATAATAAATTGCATTCCCGAACAACACAGCATGTGTATTAATTAAATAATAATTATTCTAACATTTCATGACCACTAATAGTGTCATTAAAACATATTCAAAGTATATCAACCTATATATGTTTTTTAAATTATTCAGTATACAGGTAATTAAGGCTGACAAAATAACCACAGATAAAAAATATAGCAAAGAATATAAGAATCCTATACCTATAGGAATCCATAAATAAATAATTAACTTGTTAATATCAACAAAAATTGTAATTATGGAATATATGGCGGTTCATCATTATTAAGTATTATATAACTTCACTGCTTCTTTATAATGTATTAATAAAATTAGTTCATATATTAAAAGTGTCTAAGCTTGTTTTTTTTATACTTTTTTTATTATTAAGCAAGCAAAGGAGTTTGATTACCTATTGAGGTATAGAATAAATAGAAACATTTGCTGCATTTTGGAAATGGCTGATCTGACTTATTACTGACTGTCTTTACCTCAATTGCTTTACAAGTAAATAAAACTAAACAAATACAATGAACACAATTTATCACACTAATGTTTTTATTATTACTGAAGTACTATGAATAATTCTTGAGGGCTGTTCGGTGCAACAGTAGCAAGCAATTTGTATCTCGGTAGGGGCATTATATTTGTGATAGACATAAGATCAATTCCGAAGTCATAGTCTTCAAATATAATTTCTATGTATTCTATAAGTTATTTAGTACCCATAGTTCAAGGCTTTGTTTTTTTTGTCTAGAATTTATTTATTTATTACCACTCTTATCTATTTTTGCATTTTCTTGTGTGCAGAACACACTGATATAATATAAATAACATAAGATAGCACCAATGGATTGTTAAATTGTTATCAATAGTAAGCAATTAAAAAGTTATAACTCAAAGACATTATTATTGCAGCACAACTTTCATTATCACCCCTTTATGATATAAATTTTATTTTGGGAATACAATGGGCTTATTGCACTTCTACAGTTCTACAAACATTTTGGATTTTCCGAACTTTGTAGGGTAAGTATACATTTTTAGTCTATATGGGTGTCCTTAGGCAAATTAAAATATTATCTAACTCTAAATTAAGCTTCAAGCAGATTATTTCCAGATGGGTGAGCTTTTTAGGATCACTGTCAAGCAAATAAAATTGCTCAGTCATGAAGGTTTACAAAGGTTAATGTAGTATTTATAGATAAAAAAATGACATTAATGTTATATGTACCTATTTATTGCTTCAGGTAATAATTATGACATTAGTTTTCCTCAAGCAACTAAGCAATCATATTAATTTAGCACTTTAAGAATATGCCTTCCCACTTAGCTACCCTATCAACATTATGATACATTAAGTTTACGTAAGTGCTTTCGTACAGGAAGTTGATGGTTTCGTGATACATACATTACAACAGCATTGATAAAACAAAATTATTTTAAGAGAATGTTAGTCACAATGAGAAGATTTAATGAGAAAGTTAAAGAACTTATTTCTTGTATATTCTCTAGGAAAACAATAGCAAAATATACGATTTCTCACAGAAAATGATCAAACGTAAAAATTACAAGCCTTAGAAATAACAGAAATAGTAAAAGACGATACCTTTCGCGTCACAGTCGACACAATATTTATTGTCCTCATCTTTCAGCATCTGCATCAATATATTTTGACATCTATCCTGGATCTGTTTGGCTCGATCTTTTTCACTCTTTGAAGTCATTTCTGTTATTTTTATTTTGAAACAATTTCTACTTCAACAAAAATGGGTGGAATGCTTGTTTGTTGAAGGAAGGAGAAAGACCATAGACGAGGCGACAATGACAGGCAATTGATGAGGTGTATTGTCATTTTTGACAATTTATTTTGTCTTTGGATATTATGATGTCCTTTGGAAAATGTGTTGCTTTCCTCTTTTTTTAAAACCAACTTTTACCGACATATAATAAAGGGAATACATATCTTAGGGAACATATATGTTATCAAGGACTTTTAGGACGCATAATTTTAGTATAAAATTGTGTTTTGACATATATTTGTATATAATAACGGTAGATAATTAACCGCTATTTGTTTATGAAAATGCACTGTTGGCAAACGAAGCAAAACAAAAGAAGTAATTCTCTCAAGAACAGCCTAAATTTTCGTCAAAACCTTTACTAAAACTTAGTGAAAGGGGTATTGCATAATTCATTCATCATCCATTGAACGTATATCATTCATCGTATCATTTAGAAAAAAAAAGTAATTTAAACAATGAAAACAACTTAAAAACTGTAATTTATTTAATTAGTAACTAGAAAGAGACTAGAATTAGATCTGAAACTAGATATACTAATTATGCCAATTATTAGATATAAAATACGTGTGTAAATTGTGTGTTATAGAAATATTGCATTGTGAATGCAAAAAATTAAATTAAAAATAAAAACAATATGCCAATTATTTTTAGGTTGGTCTCAGCCTCAACAAGTACCAACTACCAAGGGACAACGTTAAAAACCGTTTTTTTTTACTAATGTATTTCTTATATTTTAATTTCAGTTGTACTTGAAACTAATATCTTCTTCAACGTAACTAACGTCAATTAAGTTTTTATTGGGGTACCAATATATATAGATGGCTTGCAACACGTGTATAACCGGTGTATAAGCTTGCGTTTATCTTTATTAGTAAAGCTGTCAGTATTTGTGAACATTCTCAAGTGTTGGAAAGTGAAACAAAGCAGTGGCAAGTGTCTTATTATGCTCTTTCAAGAGGTTTTTTGAAATCCTTACATCTTTCTGAGATCTAGGGATAGGAATTACAATAGTCATTCATCATTCAAAATTAACTCAAATTACCATTAAATTAGTATAGGTTTAGTACCTTTTGCCTTCTGGTATCAGAAAACGAAAAATAACAAAGTATGTTGTCAGAGTGTCAGCTGTCAACTGTCAAAATAAATAATTTCCAGCTGTTTCATCTGTTTCAAAATATTTCCTAATAGCATTGATCACTAGCTTTGATCGTGTCGAAAATCCTTTGCAATAAATTAAGTTACTGTGATAATAGCTGATTTATAGTTTGTATAGTAGCATTAAGTGGGAGTGTGCCTTTTTTGTTTGATTTGTGACTTTGTTATGATTCGTGTTAAGTAATTATAAAAAGACGATGGGGAACCAACTCGTCGGAGTGGCTCCGTCGCAAATATATCCAGTAGAACATTATTTAAGTGACCATGTTGATTTATCCTTTGATCAGAGGTAAGATGTACATAAATATTTTTATAGATTTCCTTTGTTCTAGTCTTGGATACATGACGCACATAGCGCCCTAAAAATATATAAAAGCATATATCATACTAACCTGTATAAACACCACTTATATAAACTTACTTTGCTTTTAACACATTTTTCTTATTTCTGTATTCCAAATAAAACTCATTTCAAAATTATGCACTGTATTTCATCAATGAAGAAAAGTAGGCAGATAATTGCAACAGAAATTTCTTTTTTTAATTATGCCATCTATTTTATCTTGATATCAGATTTTATACTTTTGCATTCACTCATTGACATGAAAGACTGTTAACAGGTACATTTTTATATTATTATAAACCTATCCTATGTCCTAAGTTAAAACAAATACAGAAATACAGCAAAACAAAAAAATACATCAAAATTGGATGAGTATTTTCAGAGTTCATTGCGGTCAATTACTGTGACAGTGAATTTTTAGGTAACTAAGGTCATTGGTGTATTTATTAACCTGTTAACTGAGGAGTTCAATTTCTAAATATGCAACATGTGACAGGCACATACTCTTTCACTAGCACATATCAATACGTCACGCCTGGAGATCGTCACTTCATATTAGTATATTTATATCCGCCCGTTCCATGCTGCAACATAATTTTGGAGGACGTAGTCATATGCCCTACCCGTACTCGATATTGTTTACGCCTGACGCATTTATGCGTCCCACCGGGTTAACAGGTTAGGCATGTGGAGAACATGCTCAATTTAACAAAAATTAAATTTGTCAATATTTTTTTGTTTTTACTTAACTACTTGTCACTGAAAACTACTGAGCCCAGCAATAACTGATTTGGAAATTGGGAAGCCCTTCTGAGTACTACTAGCATAGAGAACTCGGACAGGAAGACTTATGTTGAAAAGGAGTCTTAATATCAGAGTTATATGAATTTGTATGAAAATTAATGCATTTTACATATTTGTAAAAAGTGTTTTTTATCTTTCTATTCAATTTATTTCTACTATGTGTTGTAACATGGTCTATATCATGAAATTGTTAACAATGCTGATATAAGTAAATCTGATCTCTCTGTCTTTTAGCTTGGGTTCTACAAGATTCCTCAAGGTAGCACGGGCTCGGTCCAGAGAAGGTCTTGTGGTTGTTAAAGTGTTTGCAGTTCATGACCCTTCACTGCCATTGGCTGAACATAAGGAGAGGATTCTAAAGATCAAGGAACAACTTGCCTCAACATTCAACTGTTTACCATTTCAAAGAGTCATTGTAAGTTAATTACATTTATTAAATACTAGCTGACCTGGCCACACATTAACATGGCTCAGTTATTATAATTTGCAATATATTTTTTATTAAAAATCAGCAATAGCCCGATCGCGCGTTCTGAGCTCGCACAATAGGCAGCCTTTGTGATATTGATTCGTTATTGGGAGGCGCCCGACGTGACGGCACAGTGGTGGCATGCGCGTGGTACTGGACAGTACTTGGACATTGCAACATTACTTTATTTTTCTAAAATAAATGTAGCCTAAGTTACTCCTTATTACATCAGCTACCTGCCAATAAAAGTCCTGTCAAAATCGGTCTAGCCATTTCAGAGATTAACCGGAACAAACAGACAGACAGACAAAAATTGTAAAAAAAAATATTTTGGTGTATTACTGTATATATATTTATATGCATGTAGTAAAAAACGTTTATTTCAATATTACAAACAGTCAGTATAGATGGATATAAAACAAAGTACCAATTCTTATTATTGAATTGTTATGATTTTAATTTAATTTTTTTGCATTCACAATGCAATATTTCTATAAGATATAAAATACGTGTGTAAAAAAAACAACTACGCGTCCGAGCCCTCAGATGGGATCCCATCTGAGGGCTTGGAAGCGTAGTTGTTTTTTTTACACACGTATTTTATACCTTATTGTATTGTTGTTAAAAATATGTCAAGAATAATTAACAAATATTATTGGTTAGCATAAATATTGTATCAAATATTTAAATCCTTAAATTTTTGTATATTAATATATCTATCCTTAAGTAAATATGTTTTTTTTAAGCTTACAGATAAAGCAGGACTCTTAATGAGAGAATACTGCAAGTGCAGTGTCTATGATCGTATGTCTACTAGACCGTTTCTCACAGTTCTTGAGAAGAAATGGATCACATTCCAAGTTCTGTATGCGTTACATCGAATGCATAAATTAGGGATATGTCATGGAGATATTAAGGTAAGTGGGGACATTTGGCCACTAAATTAATGAAACTGAAATGTACCAATATATATTGTGCATTATCCATAAAATCTTTCTCTTGCATGGAAATATAATTTTTATAGATATATTCTCACCCTCTCATAACATGTAGCTACAGAAAAAGGCTGGAACTACTGATTAATGTTAATTGCGGTAGGAGCAAGGGTGATCCAATACTTTCACACATTAAATTGTAATTTGATTGATATGTCGAGGCCTGCATATACAAAAATATTTATCTGTTGTTAGTTTGTATGTTTAAATTCTTTCTTTGACAATAATATGTGTCTATGTCACATGTATGTATGTCACTAAATAATTTTCACTAAAAATAAGCATTGGTGGAGCAATTGTTTTGTTCCATAAAATAATATTGTATAATGGTTACCTTAATTCTTAACACCCTTTGCAGTTTGTCATTTTTATAACTTAAAATTGTATACTTGTATTTTTAAATATTTTAATGATTTTTGACATTTTATCGAGTAGTTTAGTTTTTGTTTTGTATTGTATTTGTATTTTTTAATAATGTATATTGCGATGCCCTAGCAGGGTTCATGTCCCGGTACAGAAAATTAATTGAACATGTTATCTTTAACCACATGAATGCAATAAATAATTTTGAATTTGAATTTGAATTTATATAAATGAAAGTGTTTCCAAATTTTCAGCTAGAAAACATAATGGTGACATCATGGCTGTGGGTTTTACTAACGGACATTGCATCGTTCAAGCCAACTTTCCTGCCAGATGACAATCCAGCCGATTTCAGTTATTTCTTCGATACATCCAGACGAAGGCTGTGCTATGTTGCGCCTGAGCGCTTCGTTAGGGCACCAGACCCAAATAATAGACCTGTGGTAAGATAGACATTCATCTAAATATGAGTCAAAGGACTCCTACAGGGTTAAAAAATGCTTATGTCTGTTAAAAATATTGTTTTATTCAGGAAGTATAGATGATACGGTCAATAAATCATCAAGAAATATACTCTAAAAATTAAATTTATCTTTATTAATAATAATAGCCATTATTCCGAACTGGTTTTCTGTTGGAACTCTCACTACTTTTACATTTGAATATATTATGTACAAAATGTCCCTCAGTTCGGTGCGTCTTTTGACATAGGCCTCCTCCAGCTGCTTCCATTGCATTCTCTTGGCTGCAACTCTAGTCCAGAATGGTCCCAAAGTTAGGCGGAAATCATATTCCCATCTCCTTGTTGGATGTCCTCTTTGTCTGTTTCAATCTCTTGGGTATCAGAGTGTTACCTGTTTGCTCCATTTGTTTGTCTCTGTGTAGCATGTGACCTGTCCAACCCCATTTCAATAATTTCAACCCATTTTATCTTTATTACAACTGCATAAGTCAGGTCCACATGTAATAGTGCATATCTTATGTGTTTTTTGTCGGCTGTACCTAGTAATGTTATTAGGTACAGCTTAGGTATATTAATTTAAATCAAGAAAGGAAATACAGGTCAATGGATAAATGATTATGGATTTATTTTATAATATTGATTTGTTTTTTTTAAATTTATATTTATTTGTATTTTTTTTAATAATTACTTTACTTGTATTAATCACGTTTATCGCATTGAAGATAATTGTTATTGTGTGTGGGTTTACACATCAACGCATATAATAAGCTATTACAAAAATCCTATCAGATAAATTACCAGGCATATCAGGCCTTTCATTGTAAATATGAAACTATTACCAAATTTAAAGTTGAAAATTCTTATATTACAGAGTGACGACAAAACTGGTGGCTTATTACTAAGCGAGTCGCCTTGCAAAGTTGGCGAGCTGCTGCCTAGTATGGATATTTTTTCAGCTGGGTGAGAAATACTTCAATAAGTTATGAAAATTAACCTGCAATTAAAGGACCATGGGCAAATTTGTATGGACCCCGTCCCCACCCTCCAACAGTCACGGGATTTGTGTTAACATGTTCATTTGGATCCAAAAAGACATGAATAATTGTTTTTAGCTTCAAAATCGATGGGGTTCTTTAAAAAAAAACATTTTGTTTGAAATTCATTTATTTCTTTTCTCAATATTTTTTATTCATACAAAAATGATATTACAGTAAAAATAACTACTAGAAGTAGTTTCTGTGTTACAAAGTATTACTACAGTAACTTCTGTATATTTTTTTCATCAACTATTAATTATAATTATTTATCTATAAAAAAGTTAATGATAATACATCTATATTTTCATTAACTTTTTTTACTTAGTGATTGTGAAACAGGCATGCTATTGCACACTATTATGGTACCTGCTCGAAGGGCTGCACTACACTTAACATTTTTCAATTATTATTTTTACTCGTCAATTATAATACTGTTTAATAGATGTGCTGGCAGATTAAAATTCGTGTGACGACCTATTCCCATGTACCATATAATGGATATTATGTGGGCACAACTGCCTACAGTGCGACTGCCCGTCAAGCAAGTACAGTAGTAGTATGCAATAGCATGTCTATCAGTAGTATTTCGATCAATCAGCACATACGAATAATATATTCGCGATCTAACATGTCTAGATTGTATTCGCGCTCTTACTAGCCACGCATCATTTATCATTATATTACATCTTGATAAGTCATTCAATGCATTTTCACGATATAATTCAATTGTGTATAAACCATTTCGCAGGTGTTTCGCACAGTACGACTTAGCTAGTTTTAAATGATAAGTGCCTAGTGCTATTAAAATGACGTCATCTTCGCTTAATCTGGGAAACTCTTCGAAGTGAGGCATTTGTGCTTCCATGGCCGTAAAAATCACTCTCTGACGATTTAGATTTTTCATTTCTACGTAATCACGTAACAGATTAGGGGTGTTGATTTTATCGTGTATGATATTCAGTATATCTGGGGCAAGCCTGGTATCAGTAGCAACGCGATAATATGCATTTATGATCGCTGCAGCAATTCTAAAATCAACGAACATATTCGGTAACGCTCTGTTAAAATATGACTGCCTTAAAAGTTTAAACCTATTTTTGAACTTTCCGTTCACAACTTCTACTATCCACCGGCATATCGTTACTAACCGCGACTTATTTGCTTGTTCAGTGGTGAGTTGGGTAGCACGTCTATCTTTTGTTGGAGGTATGTGAGCCTCATAGCCAAGCGACTGGATGTCATCAATGCTATCCCTGAACCCTCTGTCTAATATAAAGACATCTTTTCTGTGTATGAGCCAGTGCAATAAATGCTCGTCTTGGTTCATTATATTTTTCATAATCGTTGCATCCGATGATACGGCAGGATATGGACCCAAAACATCGATTATATAACCATCGCTGGTTACTAATAAAACAAACTTTAACAAGTTCCTGAACTTGTGCAGACTATAACTTTTCCTTTGAAATAAGAAGTTCGAACTTTTTTCGATATAAATGTATGTTCCGTCTGCTATTAAAATCAAAATAGTATTTTCCTCATTTCCAAAAATTGCTTTTTGTATCAGAAGATTTCTTTCGAGAAGATCTCTTCTAGAAACATGGCCCATTCCAAGATGGTTTGTAACAAAATCTTCAGTCAAACATTTTCTGGCCATTTTCAATTTTCTTTCGAGCTCTCTGCGTGATTTTTTAAAGAGCATCGCCAGTCTCTCTTTAGGTTCACCAGTTCTCAGTTTTGTTAAGTACACACCTAGAACTGTACGTGGAAGACGGCTCCTTTCTGATAGACTCGGTGTTTCCGCCAAGATAGCATCGAACTGTTCTAGTGTCAAACCGGTCCAA
Organism: Calamotropha paludella; assembly: GCA_927399485.1. NCBI lineage: Eukaryota > Metazoa > Arthropoda > Insecta > Lepidoptera > Crambidae > Calamotropha > Calamotropha paludella. The sequence continues at coordinate 7,361,452 of OV656822.1, forward strand.
AAGTGTTATTCATGTGCATCAAGTCCAGATTCAAAATCCAAACCAGGGGCATTGTTAATTTCATTTACCAACATGTTAGTCAAGTCCGAAAAAAAAGAAGAATTGAAATAAGCCGTAACGCTGATGTTGTCTAATATCTCGTCGATGTTCGTGTTTGTTAAATGATCATGGCATAATCGTGCACTCGGTGGAATATACAGGCGATAGTTACATACCAAAAACACTTTCATTGAAGTTGGGATTCGTCTAAGGTTTTCGTTTGTGCACTGTGCGTAACAGCAGGTACGAGAAGAATTTGGTGCCCTCACATAATCTCTAACGTAAAACTCCTGTCCTTGATTTGCTCCATCATCGTTCAACACCTGATCTTGATCATCAACACCATGATGATCTTCCACAACGACATTTTGTTCATTGACATCATCCGGGTTACTTTGAATTTCTGGACCTGGGACGTCATTGTCCGCATTTCCGATGCGATCTTGTCGCGTCGTGTTGCTAGCTCTTTGCCAGCATCTATGGCACACTGCCATAGTATTATTGAATACAACCTGGAACAAAAACAATCGGGGAGTATTAGCATCTGCCTTATGAACCAAGGGTCGCGGGATCGAATCTCGTGGGGCACAAGTATTTGTGCAATGAATACGACGTGTTATGTATTAACTAATGCTAATACGGGTCGATTTTATTCTAGCGCTTCATTTGGAGGTGGGCGAAAGCGGCTGTAACACAATTACAACTTCTGCAGCCCCTACCGTGCATATATTTTTGTAGTGTATGTTTTTATTTAAATATTAAAGAATTTATTATTATTTTCTATACATATTCAAATACATATTTATGTAAGTGTTTCGTTACATATAAATAATACTCATAGTACAAGCTAAGTTTGGCGCTAGATAAATAGGTGTTAGTAACAAACAAAACATTACAAACAAACCAAGAAACAATCAAATCTTTCCTTATTATAATATTATAGTATAGATAATAGAAGATGTTATTTACCTGCATCAGGGCATTTTGTGAAATGTAGTTCACTAATTCAGGTTCACTTTCAATTAACGCCTGTTGAAGAACGTGCCGCCTTTGTCGCAAAACAGATCGCGGACACAGTATACACCGGCGTCCAGTTTCCATAATACACAGTATCCAATACACAATATTTAATACAAAGTCCCTTATCGTGCCACAGTCAATAGAAAAACTATCAATCAGTCCAGTAAACTAGCAGGGGTCGTAGTTAAAATGTAAACACCGATAATACAAACAAAAAAACACGGGAACGTACACTGCAGCGAACTGACTGTGACTAAGGTTCGGGCGACTACCTGCCTGCGCAAGAGCGTGGGTCGGGGAGCGGGGCGAGGGGGTTGTTTTGTAACCGTTTATTTTTATGTGCATGCCTCGCCCGCCGCTGTGTACGAATGAATAGATAAATGACTAGGTCTTTTGGAATTATTCGTCAATAATAAGTAAACTAGATATTTGTTTAAACGTAAGATACTATGAGAACCCCATGCATTTGGGCAACGTCGCCATAGTAAAAAAATATCATCTTGCCAAGGTCTTTCAATTGCGCTACATTTCATTCTTGTTGATGGGTGGGGACGATTCCGCCCATAGTCCTTTAGGTATCTATAAAAGCTCGAGGGCGCAGTGGTTAGAACGTTTGGGATGTGATTGCGGAAGCTAAGTTACATACGATTGTATGACCGGTTATAGGATGAGTGATAAAAAACTTACTATTAGTAACAAAATTACTGTTAGTAACAAAATTACTGTTCGTAACAAAATTACTGTTAGCAACAAAATTACAAACAAAGCCACGTTTTTTTAATATCTCAGCTGAACTTCTTGGGTCATACACTTTTCCTGTTTAGTAGTAGTTAAATATGGCCACGTTCGATTGTGCTTCGCAATCTAAGCCGAACGTTCTAACCGCGCCATCGTGCTCCTCAAAATGAGCACTTGTATTTGAATACACTGATTTGTTGACAGTTGTGCCCTCCTCGAGCTATGGAACGATGGCACACCCGCTTTAGACTTGCCCGGTCTTTTGGCTTACCGCACAGGAGACGAACGGCCTCCGACCATGAGCCCTCCATCCGGTGAGCCACATCTCACCTCACTACTGCACTCTATGACGGAGAGGAACCCGAAGGATAGACGAAGCGCGGAAATATACCTCGACGAAGCAAGGGGCAAGTGAGTATGACTGAATTGAAACTATAAATTGTTATTCACTTTATTTTTTTTTAAACCACTTAGATCACACATTATTTTTAAATACACGTGACTTTTATAAGAAATCATTAATGAAATAATTTAAATATCATGTTCGACCACGTAATTGAAAACGCACGAGGTTGGTTGTACCTGGAGTGACGTCACTTGCATGTTTATAGTAAATGTCAGTCTTAGTTTTTCTACGGTGCACCGTATTACGATTTGACAGCTAAAAGTTCATTTACAAGCAGGTGACGTCATAACATAAAGTTACCTGCATAATAGTGACTTTACCGTTTTGCTGGGTTAATTATTTTAAACTTTGATTTTGATTTTTATAGAAAACTAGCGGCCCGTCCCGGCTTCACACGGGTGGACAAAATTCTTTAAATTTTTTCTAGCATTAAATATAGTCTATGTTACTCAGCGTGAATAAAGCTTTCCAATGGTGAAAGAATTTTTGAAATCGGCTTAGTAGTTTTTGAGTTTATTCATTGCAAACATACAAAAATAAAAAAATACAAATCTTTCCTCTTTATAATATTAGTGTAAATAGAGAAATTATCAAGGAATTAATCAAATGGCATATGTATTAACCTATAAAGAAAAATTTGAGATATTTTCCTAAAACCTGTCAAATACCCTATTAATAATACTAATATATTCTGTACCGCCACACTTAATATTTAAGTTCCAATCTATCCAAAGCTGGTACTATCAAAATAAAATAAGCTGGTACTATCACTATAAAGACTCCCGAGTTTTATATGCTTATGCGCAGCACATAAACAAACATGAATATACATCAATTCATCAAAATTAATACTTATATTTATTTATATGCCACTACCGGGATTAGAAATCGAGACGTAGGCGGGATCGGTACCGTGGTACAAACCAGCATACTTATTAAAATTAAACTAATTAGTAACATTGACGGATTTCACACATTATTAAAATAAAATATCAGTAAGTATTAAAATAAAAAATCAAATTGAATGTCACAGTGTTCACACAGTTTAGTTGTTTAAAAAGCCTACGTTTTGTTTATGTTCCTATGCACACAATGTTGTGTAGATAAGATAAGCCTAACTATTAAGTATGCATTGAACTAGAATTAGCCAGAGATGTCGTAGTTTTTTGGTGTTTTTATAATAATGGTGCCCCTATAGCAGTGAATTATGTTATCTACATGCAAATAAAAAGATAATTGCTCTAGATTTATTCAAAAGTTTTCTCTATAAGATGCCCATACCTAAATAAAAGTAAGGCTATACTATTGTGTTTTATCTTCACAAATAATATGCTAAACAACACAGGACAGCACAGAATACTGCCTAGGCAATGATAAAGAATGATCTGCTTTGAGCATATTCATCATATTTCATCAAAACAATATAAAATGATCAAAACACCATTATAATTTCGTGATTATTTGGATAACGATAAACAATTCAAATATTATGTTTTTATTTTCACCTGACATAAAATTTAACATTGTTTCTTTTTCAGATTGTTTCCGGAATATTTCTACTCGTTCCTCCAATCTTATATGCTAATATTCTCTGCGCAACCGATTCTACCACCTGACGAAAAGATCCTCAGGATACATCAAGACATACGAAATATAATCAAAATCTTCACCCAGCCATCTGATACTAAAAACTACCTGGATTTAGTAGATGAAACCACGGACAATCAACCGGCTGCGAGCATAGACAATTTTAAGGATGTGTTTAAAGTTTTAAAAGTTAATGTGGCTGATTTTGAAGAGGATGATGTAAAGGCTCCTGAGAAGAAGGTACTTGGCCCGGACAACGAGGGATTGATTTTAATTACCTCATTGGTGACGTCATGCATTAGAGGTTTACATCACTGCACCTCGAAGTTGTATAGTTTGGAAATATTACAGCTGTTATGCGAGAATTCCAGTTCAGAAACAATTTTGGACAGAATACTACCGTATATTGTAAGTACATTGAAATAACGGCTATAACAGTTTGATTAAAATAATATTTGTTTAATATTGCTCTTTTTGAAGACATCAGGTTAATTGTTTTACTTCATGAATAGGGTTTGTATGTAATAAAAGTTATTGACTTAAAACCTCACTAATATGCTGGACCCACTCGTTAGTACTGCTACTAATACATGTGAATTTTAAATCCCTTTAAATTAAGCACAGGGTCAACATTGTAAAAAAAAAACTGATAAAAAAATCAATTTTTACGCTGCCTTGTTAGTCATTTAATCAGCTGTTAAACTCAACTTTGTGTGGGACAGGAAAAATATTCTCATAAATTATATGCGCCATATCTTTGGGAAAAATGATCAGAATAACGTCCACAATCTTCTCCAATTTCTTCGTGTATTTATTTAAGCTTAGGGTTAAAAAAGTCAAACATATATTAGGGATCTATTTCTTTTCTTATATTTATCTTTATTTACTTAAATACTTACTTTATAGTGTGTTTTCTTTCTGTGTAGATCCATTTATCCCACGACGCTGTATCGCGCGTGCGGGCGGCGGCTGTTTGCACAGCGGCGCGGTGCGTGTCCTTGGTCCGCGATTTGCCTGCTGCGGACTGCAATGTGTTCCCGGAATACATACTACCCGAACTAGCACCCCGGGCTACCGACCCAGCCGTGCCTGTTCGGATTGCGTACGCCAATAGTATCGGTCAGTATAATAGTTTTTTATAACCTCTTGTCAGTCCGTTACCGCGCGCCCCACCCCTCTCAACAGTCCCAATGCTGCGCGAATTGTGAAAAAAATGTCGGCCGTCGGAATCTTAGATAAAAATGCCATTTTCTCGCTAAATAATAAGGCTAGGACCAAACAAAAAATGCTACCGTAAAGCTGATTAAATAAAGAATCCATCACAGAATATTTGGATCTCTGTAACTCAAAAATTTATCGTAATATAAAAAAAAAACAGCAGGCCTCGCGGAAATTTGAATATGTTAGCAATTGCAACCAGGGGCTGACGAGGGGTGTTGGCTATCGGTAGCAATTGCTACCGTAGACTGAGAAGTGGATAATATAACTAGCTGATACGGCCAAGCATCACTGTGGTTAACTTATTATAATTTGCAATATTTTTTCATTATAAATTAAAATGAAACCTATCCTATGCCCTTAGTTAGAACAAATCTAGCAAAATGAACAAAAATTATGTTTTTATTTAATTTTTTGCATTCACAATGCAATATTTCTATAATATATAAAATACGTGTGTAAAAAAAAAACAACCACGCCTCCGAGCCCTCAGATGGGATTCGAACCCACGACCTTTCGCAATCCGGGCGACTGCTCTGACCGCTGAGCTACCGAGACGCTGGCAAACGTGTCGAATTTTACAAACGTATTCCAACTTCTACTATGAGCTAGTATCGTTCCACCAATGTTGAACGCTAACTACCTTCAACATTGAAAGTAATATTTTTACAAATATTAAACAATCAATTAAGATGGAAACAGCTATAATTATGTTTTTATTTAATTTTTTTTGCATTCACAATGTAATACTTCTATAAGATATAAAATACGTGTGTAAAAAAACAACCACGCCTCCGAGCCCTCAGATGGGATTCGAACCCACGACCTTTCGCAATCCGGGCGACTGCTCTGACGGCTGAGCTACCGAGACGCTGGCAAACGTGTCGAATTTTACAAACGTATTCCAACTTCTACTATGAGCTAGTATCGTTCCACCAATGTTGAACGCTAACTACCTTCAACATTGAAAGTAATATTTTTACAAATATTAAACAATCAATTAAGATGGAAACAGCTATAATTATGTTTTTATTTAATTTTTTTTGCATTCACAATGCAATATTTCTATAAGATATAAAATACGTGTGTAAAAAACAACCACGCCTTTGAGCCCTCAGATGGGATTCGAACCCACGACCTTTCGCAATCCGGGCGACTGCTCTGACCGCTGAGCTACCGAGACGCTGGCAAACGTGTCGAATTTTACAAACGTATTCCAACTTCTACTATGAGCTAGTATCGTTCCACCGAGCCACTCGGTAGCTCAGCGGTCAGAGCAGTCGCCCGGATTGCGAAAGGTCGTGGGTTCGAATCCCATCTGAGGGCTCGGAGGCGTGGTTGTTTTTTACACACGTATTTTATATCTTATAGAAATATTGCATTGTGAATGCAAAAAAATTAAATAAAAACATAATTATAGCTGGTTCCATCTTAATTGATTGTTTAATATTTGTAAAAATATTACTTTCAATGTTGAAGGTAGTTAGCGTTCAACATTGGTGGAACGATACTAGCTCATAGTAGAAGTTGGAATACGTTTGTAAAATTCGACACGTTTGCCAGCGTCTCGGTAGCTCAGCGGTCAGAGCAGTCGCCCGGACTGCGAAAGGTCGTGGGTTCGAATCCCATCTGAGGGCTCGGAGGCGTGGTTGTTTTTTGAACAAAAATTATCTAAATCGGTTGAGTAGTTTCGGAGTTCATCACGGTCAAACACTGTGACAGGAAATTTTTATGTATATAAATAATGATATTTCTTATATTCATACCAGTTAGTCTCGCCCAAGCACTGTAGGGTTTGTGTGATGTGTTGATGAGTAATGGATACTAGAGTAATGGATAGACATACATATAAAGTACATATTTATATAATATTTATGGATATATGTACATATACAAAAATACCCTATTCATTACACAAACAAGTACTTGCATCACAAGATACAAAATAATTCCAAGATGAAATTTATTAGTGAAAATACACGATTTTATAATGATGCTCACAGAACTAGATAGCAGAAGAAACTATTTAGCTAACAAGAATTAAATGGAAACGAAACTATAAACATTTACTAATACGGTGTATATGTAAGGAAACGACTTATCAACCTGCTCATCATATATATTAGACCATCCAAAAGTTCATCCATTTATATAAAAGGCTTCGTCATGTGTGAATGACTGACTGACTGACGGACCGATAGTGCATAACTGCATAGCTTAAACCTAATGAAAGGACTCGCTAAGAACGAATTCTGGTAAGTTATCCCCTGTAGGAGTAAAAAAAGGTGAAAACTGTTGTTTGGAAATTAGTTTTTATTTAATTAAAATTCAAAACACGTGCTCCTGGTAAAATCTATATGTATGTACTATCGAAGCCTCTGGCTCCTTATCAGTCCTAAGTCGAAAGTCGCTAGCACACTGCACGATGCCTATCGCTTCAGGCCACGCCCCGCTCCATTCATTCAACAATTGCGCGCGTGTGCAAACAAGCAAGTGAGAGCAGATTGACAGTTGACAGTACTGACATCAAGGGTGATTTTATAACAAGTTGTTTATGATTGGCCGTAGTATAAATCGTAGTAAAATACGAAGCCAATTAGGGGTCGTGTGGGCGTGTCCGATGCGATCAGTTCAAACGAATATTTCTACAAAGTGTTAAGGCACGAGAGACCTCGATAGTACATAGACATTAGGATCACCATTGAGGCGGTGAAAAGGTATTGAAAGTTTGTATGAAAACTAACGTGACTACTTTAAAGTTAACAGCGTGAAACTAAGTAAAACTTTATTGTTACAGCAAAGCTAGCTGAGACTGCGGTGAGGTTTTTGGATCAAACACAAAACATGGTCGACAAGGAAACTGCTATTATTAATTACGAAACGGAACTCTCGGCGTTACATGAAATGGTAAGACATCTCATCCAAGATAAACAACAGGTATGGTGTTACAAGCACTGTTTATTTTGTATGTCAGGCAACTTTTTTATGACCCAAGTGACGACTTTTTATTTTTCTCCCTCCCTGTTCGTATTGATTAAAAAACAAGAAAAATTGAGCTTAAAAAATGTATTTAACTTTATTAATTTGAGCATCTTTAGGTAGATCCCCCTTTGTCTTAGTCTGAAAAATGTTACTTTGACATAACAAAGACAATTTTGAGAAATATAGGTAAAATGATTCAGCCTAAATATTCTTATTTTTCATAATATGAAATAAATAGTTCACTTTATATTAACAATCATCCTTACTAATATTATAAATGGGAAAGTGAGTTTGTTTGTTTGTTTGTTTGTTCCGCTTTCACGCCGTAACTACTGAACCGATTGCTTTGAAATTTTGCAGACATAAAGATAAAAGTCCGGATTAAATAATAGGGTACTTTTTATCCTGGAAAAAAATGATATTCCCGAGGAAAAACAAAAATATTGTTTGCTTGATGGATGGATTGTAGATGGCGCTGTGTGTCGTTTAAAACAACGTAAAATATTGCAAACGAATATAAACATGTAAATTTAGAAGCTAAATGATACGATAATGAATCCCCGAAAATGAGGAATTCCCGAGGGATGACGTACAATTTGTTTTATCGTCTAAACTGTTTTTTACATCTACTTATATGTTGCAAACGAATATGAACATATAAATTTTGAAGCTAAATGATACGATAATGAATCCCCGAAAATGAGGAATTCCCGAGGGATGACGTACAATTTGTTTTATCGTCTAAATTGTTTTTTTTACATCTACTTATCCTGAAATCACTAAAGTCAACGAATTACTAATTAGTATAAGTATTAGTTACGTTATTTAGTTCTTGAGGTATGCGATAGATGGCGCTGGGTGTTTTCTTAAAAAATGGTAACGATGTGTTTTTTAAAATAGATAAGAAGTGGACTGATAGCTTACGCTATTTAGTTCTTGAGGTATGCGATAGATGGCGCTGGGTGTTTTTTAAAACATGGTAACGATGTGTTTTTTAAAATACGTAAAGAGTGGAATGATAGCTTACGCTATTTAGTTCTAGAGGTATGCGAAAGATGGTGCTGGGTGTTTTTTAAAACGTGGTAACGAAGTGTTTTTTTAAGATACGTAAGAAGTGGAATGAATTATATGAATTTTGTATCCAGCGTTACATCGCGCTTCATAGATTTTTCCGTGGGAATGAAAAGTTTTCTTATAGTTGTGCTTTATACCGCAATATAACCGAATTCCACGCGGGCGAAGCCGCGGGCGGAAAGCTAGTTTAAAATAAATTGTTTTTATTTAAGAATAATTTACTGTCGTCATCTCAGCCAAAAAAACATCCAAAGCTAGACGTAAGCCTCTCCTAAAAATTGGGGGTCTTACCATAAATCTGCACGCTTGGCATAATGGTTGGAGATGGCACTAAAATATCATAATTCGAAAAATATTGCTACAAATTTTATAGTCTAAGGAAAGTGTCTGGTGATTATCTCCAGTACCCTTCAATTTGAAGGGTTTATCAACCCTATTCTGATTTACCATATATAAGTGTATATTTTATGCGGTAAGTAATGATTTTTTTTATCGTATATTTGTAGGTGAGATCGACAGTGTCATATTTGCTGACAGACTCGCAGGCGGTCGTCAAACGGGCTCTAGTTGACAACGGTATCACCAAGCTGTGTATATTTTTCGGAAAACAGAAAGGTATTTTTTGGTCCTTCGAGCTTTAATTTTCTTTATCAGCGTGAGTTAGACTATGTTATATGGCATATTTACACAGTTAATGTTAATTAATTTGTTATTCTAAAAGTATTTCTCATGCATCGAAGTACAATTTAATATATCCTATTGTTTTGATTGAAAATATTTTGACACATTAAGTTTCTTTCCATTGTTTTGGAAATTCAAACGTTATACTAATTTTGAAATTTTTCTTTAAAATATAATATAAAATAGTATTCGAAATCTCATTTTAAATATTCTAAGACAATTTCAATTTATATTAAATTGATAAGTTATGTTTTTAGCACATTATTGTCTTTCTTGTGGGGACTCGAAATCTATAGATATTTTAAAATTAATTTTCTTTAAGAATCTATTTCAGTGTTGCCATAGTAATTTATTTCCAATTTTTCAATCAATGTTGCTTATCTTTTATTATAGCAAATGACGTTATTCTATCGCACATGGTGACGTTTTTGAATGATAAAGAAGAAGCAGCACTTCGTGGATGTTTCTTTGAGAGGGTTGTTGGCGTCGCCGCCTATGTAGGCCACCATGCCGCGTCTATCCTGCTGCCATTATTACAACAGGTAAGATACGTAACTTATAAAGATTATACATGTAATGTGATTGCCTGAAAAAAATATAGCCTGCTTTTTTGCGTATGCCGTACCCTAACAATAGCAATAGTTTATCTCATAATTTAACTCAAACTAAAGCTGAAATGTCTAAAATCTTAGCTTAACGCTAATAGTATCATATAAGCGTTAAGTGGGTTAAGCAGCATGTTTTATAATAATAGATGGGCAAGGTTAAATAAAATGAAATGATAATGGTTTTATATGTTTATTCTGTTTATATAAAAACATTCGTGCTCAATGACTATATTAACTCAAAAAGTTTAATGCTATTCTATTGTTCCTTCGAATTGTCTTAATTTCATTCATAATTTTGATTCATGCCATTATGTGAGGATTGTAAGAGTACATATAAATTAAAAGTTTTATAAAGCGAATCGGTCGGAGTGGGCCCATAGCGTGGTAACCACATTCCCCTGACTTGAGCTCAATCGATTTCTTCGTCTGGGGCTACTACAAAAATTAGTATATGTCAAAAGAATTGAAAACATATCAGTATTATGAACGAATGTAACACAGTCCGAGTCGATAACCTTTTACTTATAGGTCACCGGTTTTCAAAGTGACGAAACTCGGAGGTCACAGGGTTTCCCAGCCATGTCAATATTGAAGATAATTTTTCTATATTGTGTTGTACCAACCTTGTTTCGGATTCCCATAACACTAGTGCTTTAGCTGCTTAACTCAAATTCAATATTAATTTATATAAATTGGACTGAATTTTTTTAGGGCTTGACGGATCAGTCAGAATGGATAATAGCGAAGGCGTTGCGTGCAACGAGCAGTTTGGCCGAACTTGGCCTACTGCCAAAGCAGGCATTATGCGACCTGGTCGCAGAGAGTGCTGTTTATTTAGCACACCCTAACTTGTGGGTAAGTAGATTATTTCTTTATCTTTCATAACCAAAAGCAACCAAAAAAAGATCAGTAAACGATTTCCTAAAAGTTAGGCCTAGTAATTAGTTTAAAAAGCGATTTAAAATTATCTTATATTAAAGCGATTTAATGTTATTAACATAATATTTTGAAAAAAAAGATGGCGAGGTATCTTCTTCATAATCAGAATATTTTCGGCTCAATCTTTCTTTCTTCAATTCTTTCTTAAGCTGAATATTGAATGAATGAAATTTTACAATTCTATGTAGGTTGATGTGCTATTGTATTATTTTCAAAACGTTACACTTTCATATTCATTTATAAGTATTATTGACATTTCTTCTCTTACCAGTGACAATATATCTTTACTTGAACTTGCCCAGATAAGGCACGAAGTGTGCGGACTCGTATCTTGCGTGGCCAGTCTGCTCAACCCTATCGATGTCAATTGTAAGATCCTGCCGCTCGTCTGGCCTCATTTAAAGCATAAACTCATACAGGTAACTAATTTAATTTCAATTAAAAGCGTCTTGAGCTCATCCATTGAGTTGTCAGCTTCAACCAAAGCGGACTGAGTTCTATCCTCACCAGTGTACTAAGGACGACCCACTCGTAACAGAAGTATTAAGCATATGGATTTAACGGGAATATTAATAGTGTTTAACGCATTTTTTAAGCTTACTAAGTTTAACGTTTCGTTTAACGCATTTTTATATACTAAAAAAATTGGTTGTCTCTGATCGATTTACCTATAGTCTTGTAATTTAGAAATAATTGATTAGTATATTTTTGGAAAATATAACAAGATAATTTACTTGTCAATTATTTTTATTAAATACATTATAAAAATAACTTAATATATGATTAAAATACAATAATTAATCTATTTGATAAGACTTTTCCAGTTGCTATTATTATATATAAATAAATAAAATTAAACTACTTGTAAAAGTGATAGGGCCGTCGAATTTTTAAAGTTAGTCGAATACCAGTACCGTCTCTTACTCAAAGTATACCTAAAACATGGAAAGAATAAATAACAATATGAATAAAGATGAAAGTTTTATCTGTGGAGAAATTTTATTCTAGTTGATTTTCTTACTGAAATAATTACTTGAAAGAAAGAATTTATTAATTGAAGGTTGGAATTATTAAATGATTGCAAACAATTATAACATATAAAATAAAAACAATTGTGCTTTAAAATAAAATAAATTAACTCAGTCACTTCAGTCTTAGACCTACGATCAACCAGGACCCTGCCTCAGCATAGGCCGCTGCGAGCAGAGATCCGCCGCAGCAGCGCTGATATTCTGACGGCCTGAATGGATGGACTTTAAATATAAAAATCTAGTAGTTTTAATCTAGCATTTTCATATTGGCATGTAGTCGTCCGTTCGTTCGTTTTAATTCGTAGTAATTACCACCAATAAAATCATATACTATGTGACAGGAATAGGTAGTACTCTAGTTGATGGTGCAGAAGTTTATTTACTTACTTAAACGTAACGTGCTTAACGATCTATACAAGTGGTATCTATCTCTGTCTTACATCTAAGGATCAATCTGATTGTAAGGATGATGAAAAACTATAAATAGTTAATGATAAATATTAAGACGAAACTGCTGTTGCCGTAACTGAAATAATTGATTGATTGTAGGTAGAAAGAGCTGAATTGTTGCTTGAAAGCCTCTCTGATCCGATACCGAGGAAGGTTTTGGATGCAGTACTGAGACACGGCGACGTAGACCGACTGGTTCAGACGCTAAGGGAACGGAGAAACACCAGATTGAAGGTAATAGCATAAGAATAATATAGAGAAAGCACTTTGGCAAATAGTAGGTAATGTTTATGAAATTCTCCTAATGTTTATGGTTAGCCAGAAAGATGTAGATTCAAATTCTATCTAATAGAAATCCTTCAATGTTTTTAATTGTTTATTAACCCCTTAAAACCCGCGAGCATTATATCATGCGCGCGACAACGATACCTAAAATCCGCAAACATTATATAATGCTCTATATCACGAAGTCTGATTTAATCGTTATTACGGCTGTGGTAATGGTTCTTTTTGATTGAATGATATTTTTTCAGGGATAGAAATAACGTAGTTAACACAAAGCTGGGTTTCAAGGGCTTAAGAATTTAAAAATTACATTTTTTTTGTAACCAAAACGTAGATACCTTACATTCGTTCAATTTCATCTGAATATATCCGGATTTCTACGACTTTTTTTATCATATATTTATAAATTTTAGGTGAAACAAGGAACTATGCCACAATACTCTGAAATGGGACAACAGCTCAGGAATCTTTTCCGAAGATTGGCGTCTGATGGTAAGCAGTTAGAATTACTCATGCCCCACCATATCCCTGGTGGTTTGTTGGGAGCGACAAATAAAGTTTAACAAGTACTATATTAAATTAGGTAGTTAAAAAAACAGGGGTAAAAAAATCTATTTCTATATAACACAGTCTAATTTGTTAAAAGGTATGACGGAACATGTCGAGAATCAGCTCCTAGCGATGAGTGCACATCTTATTAAAATACAAAGTTCTTCTACACAGGTAAATAATTTTTAATAAATTTTTTCTTTTTTGAAGTTATACTTCTTTAGACGTGTTATGAAAAAATGATGAGAGTGAAATTTTAAGATGTGACACAAAATTATCATGTTGAAGTTGTGACACAAAATTATCATGTTGAAGTTGGTCGCAAAAGCGACATGGAATAAACCAGCAGGATGAAATTTGCCGCTAATTGGCTCAATGTAGTTACTCAAATAGTTATAAATGTGTGTGTGTGATTTTAATTATATGTGATGATCTTTTCACAAACAAAGAGTACTGGCACACGGGAGGAAATTTTAAGTTATCTTTGTTTAGTTACGCTAAAGAAGTATAACTCCTTATGTGCGTACAAAAGTACACACAACGGTTTATTTTTTAATAATTTTACTCATTAATTCAATGGGCCCATAACTTTCGACTTTGCAATGCTTCTGGAGATAAATTAAGTAAATAATGACATTTTATAATGTTAATTGTGATAATAATAATATTTCTTATAAACATACTTATAAGCCTAGTAGATAGTAAGCGCTCTAAGGCTTATGTTATCATTAATAATATATATAAAATCCGGCCAAAACACAATTGGATTATAAATATTCTCAGGTAAAAAGGCTTATTTTCACAGCACAAATATTTGCCCGTGGCGGAATTCGAACCTACGATCGTATATTTCGTGAACAGAGTCACCAACCGATGTATCAACTGTACTGTTCTAAAGAACAGTTGTTAACAACGTGTATAAACGAAAACTTAAATTCACGTAGTAGTAGCCATTGTATGGGACCTTAGTAAAAGGATAGTTACGAAATATATTATTAAAGACCGAAAGAGCCATTTTTTTCACTTTATTCGAGAAATCACAATTTTAATTGTGATTAAAATTGTGATTGTGTGTTAATATAAGTTCCAAATAGTAAATACACATGGGCTCTCCTGTTTCCTTTAGAAATGTATTACAACGACACATAAACTAATTACAAAGTGTAAAAAATTATCGAATAATACTGGACTTTATGAATTGGATCTAAAGTTGAAAATCAATCATTAAAATATGTATATATTGGTAGATTATTCTGTTGACTGTACTTCTTTTCTTGTAGCACATAACAGATGCCCCAGGTCGACTGGTGATTACCAACGCGAGTATATCCAAGTCAGTTCAATTAGATATAGGTGTGGATCCGCTTACACACAATGCGCCTGATAAGATATATGCGCCCGCGCAGAGCAGGTGAGATTTACTCTAATGATAATATTTTTATGAAATTAATCATATTTTGATCAATTTCTTTTATTTTATAGACGGACGCACAAAACTTCGCTGTCACATGAAACACACATGAACACAGAATGGCAACATATGTTCGGACAGTCTCACGACCACACGATTAGAGGTATGTATTTAGTTGTATAACATGTGTTTAAAATAGGGGTTCAAGATAATGTTCATCAAAAAATTAAACACACAAGATTATACCAAAAAAAACTACTAGTAACAATAGCTAAAATTACAATAGTACTCTTTTATTTACAACTGCAGTTCATTGTGTATTTTAAGACATAAGTTTTGCAATGTACGAAAACCTAGTTAAAATTCGTATTTTAAAAATAAATACGTAATAAAAAAAAAAACAAAAAGCTTAATTAAAATGAAACTATCTTATTTTGACAACTGATAAAAAGTTCCTTCGTGTGACTTTTCTATACGATTTTCTATATTATTTATATCATCTTTTTTTTAATTCAATACGTTTTAAGCATCAACGGAGTAATGTGGCGTTTGATTCTCTTAATGGATTTTCGACTTTATGAGTGTTGGAGTGGCTAATAGGATATTAAATAGGTTTCACGAAAATATCTTAAATTGTTCATTATAGCATAATACATTTGCCATTATTATGCCATAGATTCTTTTTTAATTTCTCTATTTCCTTTAAAAATCACCATAAAAGTTTAAATAATAAAAAAACCCGCCATACTGTTTAAGATACCTTTATGCTGATTACTTGATGTTATGACGTCACGTGCTTGTTAACAAACTTTTAACTGTGTAATACGTACAAAACTTAGACGGACATTTACCGTAAACAAGCAAGTTACGTCACTCTATTTTTAGTCAATCCTGTTCACGTGATCGAAAATGAAATTTTAATTACTTTAATATCTCATAAAGATAATATACTCGTACCTATATTTTATAAAAACATATGGGCAAAATTTTTAGTGTTTAATAATTTTGATTTTTATTAAATGTAATAGTTAGAAACGTGCCCGATTGAAATATTGTGAAGGTAGTAGCACATTTATGACGACCATTACCATAGTCATCCTGTGATCAGGGCTCCTGTAATTGAGTCGAAACGTCAGGATTAAATAGTATACGCAAATATCCTTTAAAAAGTTGTTTTATTGATATTTTTCTGTCAAACGAACAAAAAAATTGTCTTATTTCCATTATAGTCATGTAACCTGTTCCTGTATATGATAGAATGTTATATTTACAGCTGTAGAATCCACATCGCAGTCGGTACCGGGCATGTTCAACCCGGCGACTTCCCAGGCCGCGTCCAATGCGCCAACGCATTCACAGATGGGACATAGTGCAAGCTACGTGCAATGTAATCCCACTATTCATCATCAATCGATTATTGGCGACCGGTTTGGCCGAACGGGAGTGTGTCTGCGTTTGAAGCCAAACGGTTCCGGGTTCGAGTCCCGGAAGAGGCAGATGTTTGATAAATACGAGCATTTGTACCTGAGTCATGGCTATTTATAATACTGGCAACACTATTAACTACGAGATCATTAATATAACACAACCCTTACAGTGTCAATTGTGCCTTGGTGTCTATGTGAGAAATATAATTATTATTAGGGATTGGTGGTTGCTTATGATTTACAGTCCTGTAGTGTAATGATAATAGTAACTTTATTTGTTTACTAAGGAATACAAAGGAATTACTTAATAAAATTATAATGTTAATCATTTACGAGTAATGTGTCATTTAACAGTTCAACAATGTCCATTATCATCCGCAATAGTATAAAAACTGTATTACGGCTGAGTAGTGTTTTTTTTTTATTATCTGGCTTTTTCCGTTTCTCACAGAAATTTCGCCAATGTCCCTGTATTGAGAGATACACGAGGTACTCACACACAAAAAGGAACACAAAGGGTTATTAAGATATTTTTATAATAAATGTAGGGGTTGTCGGTAAATGTAGGGGTTGTAAGGGGCTATAGGGAATGGGCTAGAGTTTTGTGTTATTTTTTTTAACGTGGTTTCATACACATAAAAAGCCCGAATTGTTAGAAGTGGATAGAGCTGCGTAGTGTTCACTGTAGCCAATGACTACTGGAATTTGGCATATGCACTTTATCGCGCACATCCAGTTGACAGGTCAAGAGATATTGGTCGCTCACTTTAGACCAACTTGACTTTAGACCATAGTATATGCGATAATGACAGATACCCTAATTTTTGCTTAATTAGTAGTAAAAAATGGACAGCAGCATTTTTCGAATTATAGTCTTCTTCTGCGATTTCCAATCCGCCTGTTACGTGGAGATTGTGCCTTGGAAACCCTGGAAAAAATTTTTGATTGATTCTTCCGACCAGGAATGAACGTTTTTCGGCTGAGATAATGAACAAAAACAATCATTATGCGAATTGCTTAGCCTTCACAAATGTAGACTGCTGTCATTAAATTCGTTAATTTTATATAAAAAAAATAGTTACACCTTGATATTCACAAATCAAAATAATATGCCTTTTACGATATTGTATTTCTTTATTTGACGTTAATACTCTTTTTAAGGATCCAATTAAAAATATTAGTGTATATGAATTTGATGATGTGTTTTTTTGTATCACAGACAGCATGGCGCCTTGCCGCGCAGAACTGAGAAATCTGACGGCACGCATGCAGCAAAAATTCCAGAAATCGTTAAGGTAAAACATTGCCATTACATTTATTCTCTGTGGTTTCCTTATAATGAATTGTTGGCTTTTTCTATTACAATATCTTTTAACATATAATAAATCACTAAAGTTTTTGTGTGATTAATTTGCTGTTGACTTTATATCTCTCAAGCATAGCAGACTTTTGCCCTGTCTGACTTGTACATTAGTCTGAGATTGATGAGAGATGTTTCATCCTGACGTTTTGACTCCATTACAAGACCATCACAGGATGACTGAGGTCCTTAGTCACAGTGGTAAAATCAAAAAGGAATAAAAAAGTAAAAATGGTTTTATTTAAATCTGCGATAGTATAAGATCTAAATAGTATGAATGCTGTTAATGTTAGGTATTAAACTCTTCTTTTAAAATTTTTCATTATTAAAAAGAACTTTCTGTTAAAGAATGTATGTCGTATGTTTTAATTTAACATTCCCAGGAGTCACGACGACGGATCTGAAAACACTGAGGACTTGCTCCCGCCCGCGTCATGGAGACCTGGCAGCCAGTTGCTTGCTTATCTTCATGAACACAAGTCAGTAAATAAATTTAGCTTCAAATACTCGAAACATTTTGATATTCCGTAGAAATACGAATTGCTTCGTAAAGCAATTCGTATTTCTACGGTAAAAGAAAAAAGTATGAAAAAAATTTTTTACAACGTGGCAACTATTTTAATTATTATTTTATTTTCTGCATTTTAAATGCTATGATGTATTTTAAAAAAATGAAAAATATCGGGTTCGTGTCCCGCCTTAGAATATCTTATGAGTCGTTTTTTCCTATTAATTTTCATTGCTAAGCCAAAAGTTCTAAGAATTAACCAATTAACAGACTAACCGTAATTATCTGTCGATATCCTAACAAAATTGGTTGTTTGTAAAGTCAGTTTACGGACGATAATTTTACGTGATAGCGTCATAAGAAAACATTGATAAAAATTGCATACTTTTACGAATTGAATTATTATCACTGAATTATTTTGTATAATAAAAAGAAAGGAGTTAATTGATTTTTTTTTCGATAAATTAACATTAACTTGTTGTAACAAACAATAGAAACCACATTAACTTTTCACTTCATGAAGAGGAAGAGAAATAGATGCGCCACAAGTCGAACGCTTATACCGATCGTTCCTCTCTATCGCTTGTTCCGCGCTCTCGCTTGCATGCTCCGCTCAGGCGGAACGTTACACTTTTTCGTGCGTGCAGCCGGTGTTCATCGATTTATAAGAGGTTTTCACGTCAAAAATACATAAGAATGTTTGATTTAACTTAACTTGAATATTGAGTTTTTTTGATTTCTCTTGTAAATGAGAAGTATCTATGCTTTCTACCCGTTTTCCCTGTACACGGTAGTGGGACATATAATAATGCTGATGATGGTTCTAAATAAATTTATTTTCACTTGTTAGGGCGCGGGTGAACCAGTTGGTGACATTACCCGCTCAGAAGAGTATGTTCGGTTCGTGTTCCGACGATGGCACAGTACGCCTTTGGGATGCTGCCCGGCTCCAGGGACACGCTTACGTCAACAGGTTTGATTCCCTGTCTCGCTTATTGTGTGCTTATAAATCACTGATATGTTATCTATTTGAAATTAATAAAAATAGCAGCGATTACAGAGTAAATAATAATTTTACGATTATATACAGCCTATAAGCTGTAAATAAGAAAATTAACTACAATTATTATTTTGTTTTTCATTACTTCATTGAAAGTGAGTTATAAAGTACTGACGAAGTGACGTCATATGTATCACACTTGTATATAACTGTTTCAGGTCTAAATCGATGTACAACCGAAGCGCAGGACCAGTAGTATCCCTAGCGGCGTGCGAAAGTGGACAGTCCTTGGTTGCTGCCACGCAAGAAGGGTCTATATTTGTATTGAGGTAGGTTTTAAAATAGTGAATAGCTACAATCTCAAAATGGAGAAGTGTCATTGTGTTGTTAATACTGTATTTAAGGTAATGAAGTTAAAATATATATCAAAACCGATAAATCACTAAATCACTTTTTGAAATTTATCAATAAATTACTGAAAAATAGAATATTTTAATTTTCATTCATACTGCTTTGCTAGCCACGCGGTTGGCAATTACTCGTGTTAATAAGCTACGGGCGCTTGGTGAAATATACACGAGAATACATTCTCAAGATATCTTGAACTATCTTGGGTACAAACTTAACAGTCAAACTAAACAAATGGTTTTTAACGTGTAAGATTTTTTTTGCAATAAAAAAATTGACTCGTTTCTTCTGAATACTAACAAGATACACCTTTAAATAAAATCGTAGCAGAAGTTACTAGACTATCAGAAACACTATCTAGAATTGTACAACAAGGGAAGTTATCGAAAGACAACGAAAGATTTCAGTAACCGAGAAAACTAAAACAGGTTTTATTAAAATGCGCCCTTGTTTCGATACAAATGTGATATACACGCGAGTCAATCGGAGCCTGACTATAAATTTATGTAGATGATCAGAGTTCTACCTTTGAATACCTGCATAAATATAACCTCGTGATGATAACACGTGCAAAAAACGCGTTGCTGAACCGCGTCCGGCGCGCGTTAATAAATCGCGCGTTAACACGATTAAAAAAAGCTGTGTCCATTGGCGCTTACAGTGATTACTTTAATATAAATTCATTGGTGTAAATGAAAAAAAAACATTTTAAATATTATTATCTGCAGTCGTTCGACCCACCGTACCAAGTCTGTGTGACGGGTTAGGTTAGGTTAGGTTAGTTGTATGACACAATTTAATGCTCAATTGCTTTTTATCAGAATAGACAGTGGTTCATCCCGCATGACACTGTCCCAGTGTCGGCAAGTGGAATCCGGTGGAGGGAGTGAGGAAGGTGGATGCGTAGCGTTAGCGTGCGCGGGGGGAGTGCATGCGGGAGTTATCTCCTATGCCACACTTCTCGCCTCCGTCGTCGGGTGGGACTTACGTGCGCCTGGTAAGGACATAACGTATCCATACAATTCAAGCTATCTATAAAATGAGATTTGATTGATATAAGGGTAAGATCATGCGTCATGCTCGGGAACGGATGCTGCCTTAGAAGCATCATCGTGGTCTGCTTCAGTATTATTGGAATATACTAAACATACCTCTTTGTTACTTTCTTAAATTTGACGTTTATTCCCTGTATATTATTGCAATGTTTAAGGATACTTACTGAAAACAGATACTCGTTGACTTTGTTGTAATCAACGATGTAATGAAACCATAACACTACTATCATTGTGATAAAAGACTTTTTTTATGGACTATCTATGGTGACGACGTATACTATTCTGAGAAGTTTCTTGCGCCCATTCTTCTTGTCAGTTAAAAGACCTAAATGGGTTTCAAAATGGGTAGGTAAAAATGTTGGACGATTCAAAACAACTTATTTTAAGTACATTTGAATGAAGTTATTTTTCATGTCAAGAATTCCAGTGTTTTTGTACTTATGTACGGTACAATAGTCCAATTAGCCGTGAAGCAAGGAGCACAACTTTCTATGATACAGATATACATCTCTCGCTTCTTCAACTCTTAAAAGATGATTCCAAAAAACTCGTCGGTAAAGAGAGCTCTTGGCGAGGCCTTATTACAGAATATCTTCTATTTGGTCCCTGAAAGTTCGCCTTGGTCTGCCTTTACTGACTTGCCCAAAAAACAATCATGTCTTTCCTGTAGAGGTAGGCAGAGGTCACCGACTTCCATTATCCACGATCCTGACAAACTCTCTCTCTCTCTCTTTTGATTCTTATCAGATGTTTTAAACAAGCTCACTTTTCATACAAGCTTGTCGTTTAAGGATACTTTTAACCTGGCTTTTTTTCAGGACCTTTGGTCCCTGAAATTTCGCCTTGGTCTGCTTTAACCCACTTGCCTCTTACTTGTCAATCTTGCCCAAAAACTTGATTCGTATAATTTAAATGTATTGTGTAGGTAATGCGTGGAAACTCCAAGGGGATTTGAAGCAAGGCGTGTACACGTGTCTGTATGCGAACAGCGCCGGTTATGTGGCTGTGGGAACTTCAAGTGGCGCCATCTGCGTGTGGGACTTGCGTTTCCAGCTGCCGATCACCTCTATCAGGCACCCAAACTGTAAGACAGTGCACACTTCACATAACAACATATCTAGATTTTTATTTAGTTTTATAAATGTAATCATTTATTCCAACTAGGCAGTCCTTTTTAGGAGTTTACGCGTACTCATTGCCTTTTTTTAATTAACTGATATGTGTATTCTTACAATTTAAAATATAATCAGTAATGTCTCCCAAAGTTTCGCTTAATCAAAGTACCATTTTTCTTGAGTTTAGTTTATTTTAATTTAGTTGTTAGTTTAAGTTTTTTTTATTGTATTGTTCGCTTGGTTATACACCCTTACCGCTTGACTGGTAGATAATGTCTTAAGGCCTGAAGTTCGTCTTTTGCTTTTGTAAAAAAAATAAAAAATAGACAAAAACATTCTAAATATAAAATCATCTATTTTAATGCTATAAGGTAGGCCATAATGTCAAAGTGTGTAAGTGTATTTCGACTGTACCAAAGTTACATGGTTGTAGCAATCATGTTATTACATTTTAATAAATTTATTAGATAATTTGACTCGTTTTCAGTGACACTAAGTAGAGAGAGGAAAGCGTATGTCCGACATACGACTAGCGCTGCGTTTTAGAGTGAGAGAGGAGGAGCCTGCGTACCGCTGCCGTATGCGTGAGAGAATGGGGAGCCAGACAGACTGGCGCCGTAACGCGTTACGTAATGAAGCGGTTTACCCTCCCATCAGAAGTTGTCATTTCAAAAAATTCTTACGCATCAAACTAAAAATCAGCTCAGATTTTTGTCTTGTCAATCTTAAGCCAAAATATAACTTACAGACGATACCGTAATGTCTATTTCCAAATGAAAGAGTGCTGGCTCCCCTGAGACTCGGCGGAACATAGAGGTTCATTGGTTTGTATTCGGTATGGCAGCGGAGCGCGTCCGTCGCATCGTCGGGTTCGGGCGGCGTACGTCCCGCGTGTGGGCGGTGGGGTGCCGCGACGCGAGCGCCTGGTGCCTCGAGTCCACGCAGCGGACGCACGCGCTGTGGCCCTGCACCAACTCCCCGCAGCCGCTGCACTACACGCCCGCTGTGAGTGTATTGTACACATCCACGCGCATACTCGCACACACCTACCTATGGCGCACACAGACACACAATTATGCAGGCATAGACAAACACTCACACGTACACGCCACACACACACACGCGCGCGCGCGCGTACTCTGAGGGTGCGAGAATGATATATCTATATAGAGAGAGAAACAGAAGGACCCAGAGAGAGACAGGCAGACACGCACGCACACACACAATTACAATAATAGAGAAAGAGACACACACACACATACAGTTACTAGATATTATACTTGTTGTTAAGACTGATTTTGTGTCACGCGGAGGTCTGTGCGGATCGACAGAGTGGCGGTGAAAAGTTATCAATTGAATGTTGATTTTATATGCTTTAACGTACGGTTGAATTTAGTTTAACAAAAAACTCGAGTTAGCTAACACGCTTGTAAGTAATCAGAACATAAATTTTAACTTTGAGTTAATAACATAACTGGAAATTAAGAGATTCAACCATTACGATACCCTTAATACCATTTATTATCGTAATAATATTACTTTTAAAATTAACCGAATGAGTACACAAAAATAATGTTATATGATCACCGAAATGCACTGTGCATTATTGAGGTTCTTCACAAAAAATATACATTACAAAATGAAGCAATACAATAGTACGGTTTAGCTATGGACCAGTGTGGGGCACGACGGAAGACGACTGACTCCACGAAAAGATATAAACCACGGTATTTTTTTTATACCGACAAAAAAATTACTTATGTTTTTACTTTATTTTAATATATTTATACTTTAAAAAAAGTTCGCTATTATCACTAGTCCTGTTGAATGATATGGACCTCGTAACGTAAGACGATGAAGGTGTGTAAGTGCGCGAATATTCTTTTAGAAATTGCTCGGTATTTCCAAAAATATCGATACGATACTTATTAGCATTTCTGACATCCCTGATACAGCTTATTTTATCGGTACCCGTCTGTACAGGCTTCTCACTACATCAGTGCGGCGTACTGCGGTTCTCGGGAGGGATCTCGTTTCCTAGTGACTGGGGGCTCCGACCAGCGCCTCAGGCACTGGGATCTGGATCACCCCGAAGACTCCTACATCCTGGTGCACGCGCCCTCCGACCAACTCAAATATACCCCCAACGCGATTAAGTACAGGTAACGGCATATGCATGAGATATTCAATAAGTCAATATTTTTTTTAGAAACTTTATTACTTCCAAATTGTGCATTTATCGATATATTTTTATTAAAATTAAATATAATAAACAACAATTTAATAAATAAAAATGTGATATTGAAAATTTTTAATATTTGATTCGCGACGCCATTAGTCAAAGCAAATATGACGTTAAAATGTCTAAAAACAAATGTCGATACCTCTTGAGTGCGTAGTGTTCTTCAATCTAACCTCTCCCCTAAGCGACGTCACACTAAGCGCGCCAAAATGGCAGGCGTTTAAGTGCGCGGTTTATTTTTAACCATTATGTAGTGATGTAAATATACGAATAAAAATATATAAAAATCATGCATATTCCCTATAATCTTTAGCATATTACTGTCCCCACTGTTGGGGTACTGGCCTTTCCTAAGATTTAAAACACAGTAAAAGTCGGCTATAACCCCCTAGTACGATATGTATACTAACGATTGTAGATGTAGTTAGGATAAACGACTTTATGTGCTTTTCGAAGTATGAAGGAAATTACGAATATTACTTGGCAACCCTTCAAATGTCGGACCTTCACAGAAGTTACTTAACTATTGCAATCATGAGCCGAAAGTGCCAACAACCTGTTTTTCAATTGATATGAAACTTATTTGTTGAACATAAAGTTGAAAATTTATTGTAGAAATTTTATGGTCAGGTTGCTTTGAGTTTAGTGACAGAGTAGATTTATTATTCTTATGTATAGAACCAATTCTAAGTTTTATCAATGATAAAGTATGACACATTAAGATATCTCATACAATTGCGAAATATATATTTCATTTATATATACATTTCATCAATTCCAATACAATAGCTAGTTTCAATATTTGTGAACACTGGATAGTTATAATTATAAGGTTTAGGCCGTGACCTTATATATATTATTATTTACAAGGACAACATTCTTTAAATTTTTTCTATTATTAAATATTTTTCCGTTAGCGCCATCTAGCGTCCGGTAGACGAATTACTTGCGGTTAACGCGTTGCTTTTTCATTGTATCAATAACGTTAGTTATTGATACAATGAAAAAAGAGCGGACAGACAAACACACTGTGATCTTAGATTATAGACTTATTAGATTTTATGGACTACTTTTTTATAAAATTTGGTGCCCGGTGTGCTATGCACCGCTCATTTTTTGTCTTTCTCACCACACACTAAATTTTAACCATATTATTAGCTATCTGCCAGTGAATCCCTTCAAAATCTGTCCAGGATTTTCAGAGCTTGCCAGAACGAACAGACAGACCAACATTTATATTTGTAACTAGCGGCCGCCCGCGACTTCGTCCGCGTGGAATATTGCAACATTATTTTTCAAAAATAAAAGTAGCCTAAGTTACTCCTTATTACATCAGCTACCTGCCAATAAAAGTCCCATCAAAATCGGTCCAGCCGTTTCAGAGATTAGCCGGAACAAACAGACAGACAGACAGACAAAAATTGAAAAAAAAAAAGTTATTTTGGTGTATGTACCGTATATATATTCATATGCACGTAGTAAAAAACGGGTATTTCTACATTAAAAACAGACACTCCAATTTTATTTATAAGTATAGATTAGTAAAAAGCTGTTATTTTGGCATTACAAATAGACACTTTAATTTTATTTATTTTTCAGGAGTCGTATAATAGATGGAACAACGGTTATCCAAGAGTGCTGTAAATTGAACCCTCAGGCGCCTGCATCATTGATAGAAGACAACGTGTATCGCGCAGTGGAATCTCGCAGCTTTTATCATACAGCTCCAATCACCGACCTCGCTATGGTGGAGGCATCTAAGCATTACTTAGTCAGCGCCGCCGCCGATGGAGTCATTAATGTGTGGAAATAGTTGGAGCTCTAGTTTTGGTGTACGAATAGCTCTGGTACCATATGTCTATCTCTCTATTTTCGGATTTGATAAGGATCGATGCAGACCGACGAAGTAGAGTGATATTGAAAGTGGACTATATTAACTTTTGTATACAGTTCAAATTTGTATTCGACGCGCATTACGACCATTTGTTTGACGTTGCTAGTTATTTTTTTACTATTTAAATTGACTTCAACCGTATGATGAAGCAAGTAAAGTCGAAATCCAATTGTTAATAAATTAGTATCTTCGCCACTCCATTGGCTTGCGTCGAAGTTTAGATATACTTCGGCTTTTTAACTACCGGATCCGCAATGAATTAAAAGTAATAATGTGTTTATCGATTTATTGAGATTCTTAAATGAAAACTCGTGTTGGTATTAAAGTAAGATCGATTGAGATTTTGAGATTCGATTTATATGAAAAAAATCCTGCTCTTTTGCTCTCATATATTATTCTACTTTATTTTTTATACATTGGTAGGTAATAAGGACATCAAGACAAATGACAATGAAATATAAAAAAGCCCTCTAAGTAGCTCATAGCCAACCAAGCTGAACAAGGATGTAATAAAAACCGAGAAAGTTATGTACAATGGACACACATTACCTTTTGCCCAACTTGGAAGGAGATTATTAACTTATATTCTTACAGTTCCTCGCCTATCGCACATCCTAATTATATTATGACAATACTTTGTGTGTGCGTTTTTTACCATAACATTTAATTAACTATGGTAACATAGCAACGCACGGCCGATAAACAAAGGCAAGAATAAAGTTCTTATATTTGAAATTTGAACCTATCCTTCCAATATTTTAATTGGGCCCATTTCTCACTATTAAATATATTCCAATTGTTTTAAACTTTCATGGTCACTCATGGTACTAATTAAAACGGAGTTGATATATTTTTTATTTTAGACGACCGTTAGGTGCAACGGTAGCGATCTTGCCTTTCGCACCGACAGTCCTGAATTCGAGTCCCAGAAGAGGCTGATGTTTGTGTGACGAATACGAACATTTGTACCTGAGTCATGGGCGTTTTTATATATATTTCTATTAATATTATTTATCTATGTATCATATATGTATGTTTACCCGTCACCCTAATATCCATAACACAAGCCTTACATTGCTTACTTTGGGCTAGGCTAATTGGTGTGAATGTAATATAATCATTATTATTTTATTATTTACGATAACTGTAAACTACAGAGTATATTACCAGTTCGGAATTTAGGAGGCCCTTCCGAGGAGAACTGGCAAAAGATAAGCACTTCGGCTGGAGTAAACAACTTCAAAATATTAATAACAAAACATATTTGTACTTATTGTTGTTAATAAAGTATGAACAAAATATGTTGACGAAATTGTTGATAATCTCCTTTTCAAATAAAAAAACTTGTAGCATGTCTTTAAGTGAGCATATTAAGATTTTATGTTTGTGGTTGTATGAAACATATTACAACAGTTCCTGAAAATATTGTTCTTTATTATTCTTTATTAGGAAATTTGTAATATTTTGTTATTGAGCAACATGAATATCACTATTGTATGTTAGGCTAATTGTTTATTATTTTTTTATAGTAAATGTAAATATAATATATATTATCTATTATTCCATTCTATTACATGCTGGATTAAACCATTCTAAAGATTTTTAATAAACAAAATGACTGAAGGTTAATTACAAAATTGTATAATTCCTCTCAAAATTGTATTCAGGTTATCAAATATAAGAATATATTTTTATTAATAAAATTACATGTTATTAATACAATGTTTTATTTTATACCGTCAAAACCTAAAACTATCACAATAATAAAAACATATTGCTTAAACAATATATTAAATAAAACAACTAAATAATTGCTTGTTGATATGAAATTGTCACTTCAACAGTCTCCAGATGAAATCGTAATGTAACAAGGTAATGTAACAAAAAAATGCCATGACTTTTATATGTACCCTGGTCAGATCCACTGATAAATATATATACGAAAATAACATTTACAGTTTTATGCAACTTAGGGCGGCTGGGATGTAGGAACGTCCGCGTGTATGCATGCAGTACACAGACCCTCGCTACAATGCGTGTGATGGCTGTAAGTGAAAGAGTGGGGGACGAAGGGATGTCGTGTCCTTTAAGTCCCGCAAATATCTGCGTCATTTAGGTTATTTCAAGCTGCCATAACTACTATGCTGTACTACTGTATTGCAATAAAACAGACCTTCGTATCTTATTTCTAGTTAGTGACTTATTCCTCATAGAAAGAGTAAAAACATGTGGTTGAAGTTTTAAAATATTTAAAATACTTCCCTGCAACCCACTGTTTCAATGATTGCGAAATATTTAAGATTCCTTTTTTCAATAACAGTTGTTGAATTGAGAAATTAAAAAATGGTTGAATTTACCATAATAATTTTGCATATCTTAGTGTCCTGAATATGAATGTGTCACATGTACGGTGATATATAATTAAAAAAACTACAACTTTATCATACAACTTTGTATCTTAATATTAGAAATCAAATGTTTAAAATATTAGAACAAAATAACAAACAATTTAACTATCAAAGGGATTTGCCGCTCTGTCTACTTGCAAAGAAAATTAATTGCACAATAAGGCTTTTGCCAGTAGTCACCTATTTAAAGCAGCTGTTTGTAAAACTGTTCTAGTAAGTAAACTCGTTAACATTATAAATTTATAGGTTCTTAAAATATTAAAATAAAAGGAGGAGGGTAGCTAAAGCTGGTTTTTGGCCTATTTTATTTTTTCCAAAAAAAGGCAAATTTTTTTGCCAGTAAGTATAGATCATTAGCAGTTGATTTGACCATATACGGAACACCCCCCTCCTTCTCTATTTTCATTTTTCAGATGCCGTTTATGGTCAACTCAACTGTTTATGGTCTATACTTACTAGAAAAAAAAAATTTTTTTTAGGCTAAAAACCAGCCTTAGCTAACCTCTTCCTTTGCCCATGATTATCACATCAATGTTTTAAAGACGCAATACTTACAAGATAAATGTACTTTTGTTCTTAATTTTCAAACAAATCCTCAAAACGGTAATCGAGTTATATAATAAGGTCTAAATAGTCTAAATTATCTATATTGTATACTTCATAGAAGCAGTAATTACTTATTGAACATATAAATTGAACTAATCTAAGATTTGCTGCTTCCGCTGCCTTTCTTGTCATCGGGGATGTCCTCCAAAAGTTTCTCAAGATCAATTCCTTCAAATTTAGCACTTTGCGTATTTGATGCATGCGCCAAGAATAGTTCTTTTAAAAACTGCAGCTCTTTTGTGAGTGTTTTCACCTTCTCTTCTAACATTTGGTTTTCTGCTTTAAGTTTGTTTACTCGTGTAAATGTCTCTTGTGTACGTTGCTTGGACTTGAATCTACTTTTCTTTACAGCCTGGAATAAAGAAAGTATTCATTTTGTAGAAAATAATAAAACATTTTGGTATCTATACAAAAAAAAGCTACAATTAATATGTAGCCCACTTTTCAAATAATGTCAAGTGTATTCATGTTTGAGAGAAAATGAAATAAGCACAAAACAATACAATATTGAGGAAACTGCCTCTTATTAGCAGTACATACTGGTGACAACTATTTTAAAAGAAATAATGTATGCGACCTATGCAAATGTGTTTTTATATTTATTTTTTAATCAACAACCGTTTAGTGCAACGGTAGTCATCCTGCCTTTTGCACTGAAGCACTAGGTTCAAATGCTGGAAAGGCAATGTTTGTATAAATACGAGCAATTCTACTAGAGTCATAGGTATATATATCCGTTACTATAATATCCATATCACAAGTCTTGTACTGCTTACTATACTTTTCAACTTTAACAATCTATAGAGTTCAATTTTAACTGAGAAAACTTTACACTTTGTTAATTTGTGAGATTGTGTGGTTGGTTAAGAAGGAAAATATAAAATTGGTTTTAAAATGTCAACACTACTTTTTCTAAGATTTATATTTAATAGCGTCTAGATTTTATACTATGCATATTTTAGTAATTGAAGTGAATCAATTGAATCCTCACATTTCAACTCTTCTTCAGGAGTTTTGTTCACAGGATGACTGGGCTTGAAAATATTGGCAGTATTTGCCATGTTAGAAGTTTAATATTGTAATTTTCTGAAAGATTAACATCAATTAACTGTAGGTATAACATTGTTTTTGAAGAGATAAGTTGGAATCCTGAGGCTACCTAAGTCGTCCATTGTTGGTTATTTATGGTTTTTCCACAAAAACGTCGCAGTAACAAAAACCAGAAAAAAATGATTTTCGTTGATCTTATTTAGATTTCACTTACCTCGTTATTTCTGTCTCTACGTCGTCTATAATCGTCGTCTTCGTCATCTGCGTCACTAGGACCTCGTCTCCCGTGTTTAACAGGAGGCATATCAAAGGAATCCTCAGTTAATATCATCAAAAGGCTTTTTTACTCTTGGCGTAAAGCTCGTACGAGATCTCACGGTCAACTGCCTGATGAAAATCTTATTTCGTATTTACGTCAAGTGTTTCGTATGAATTACGCCAGAATATCGTTACTAAACATGACGCAATTTATTATTGAAGTTGGTATATCTTGTTATAACAGCAATTAATAATTCATATGTATTGATGTGACGTAATTTATAATACACAATTAAATTCACAAATCACTAAAAGTTACACGGAAGAATCTTGCTCATTAATTCCCAT
Source organism: Calamotropha paludella (assembly GCA_927399485.1). Lineage (NCBI taxonomy): Eukaryota > Metazoa > Arthropoda > Insecta > Lepidoptera > Crambidae > Calamotropha > Calamotropha paludella. Next base: position 7,392,149 of record OV656822.1, read on the forward strand.
TAATTTTATTTCACTTTCATAAATTTCATTTTCATTTATTTTGCATTGGTTTTTTTTGACAACGTTACGTTCACTTTTTGTTTTTGTTCCCTGTTATGTTTTCCCATAAGGGCAGGCAAAGGGTACATAGCCCATACAGCTTAGTCTTTAGTTACTCTTTTCTTAATTAGATGATGATGAATGATAATGAGTGTCGATTTATGAATGATGAATGAACAGTGTAATTTCTCTTTCCCTAAGTTTCAGTGAAAGTGTAGGATGTAACTGAAACATCCCCGTGACCTTTTTGAGAGAGCAGAAAAAGACAACTTCTACTTTGTTTCACTTGTTAACACTCTTGCATGTTCACAAACACTTAGGAATTAATAATCCACCATTATTACGCACTAATATGTACCACAAAACAAATATTAACAAGAAAAGTAAAACCAAAAAAAGAGACACCGCTCCGCCAAAAAGCCTTTTTTGTAAGATTTTCCCTTAGCAAAGGTTATAAAGTCCATTCAGCGTTGTCTTCGGTAAGTTATTTTTTAATTTATTAAGACGGGATCTTATTTGTTATTGACAGAGGTCAATGAATAAGGTTTTACTAAGGAGTTTTTACTGAATCCATCCCGTGGCGAGAACGTTAAAAGCCACTTTCCGCTGTTTTGTTTTACTTGCCAACGCTGGTGCATGTTCACGAACACTTAATGGTTAATAACATTATACACTTACATCCATCCGTTTGGTTTAATGCACGAGGATTGTGAAATTGACTATTCAGCCTCGTAAAACAATATTTTTATTTATTGATAATTTTTACTTACAATAAATTTAAATATTATGATACATTATTAGTCATTTTTCAAAATAAATGTTTTAACTAACCTAATATATATGTAGAGATCGAGATATCATGTACATGGGTTTCGAAACGTAACAACGTTTGAACGCCTAACATACAAACAAATCTAAGCTTTAAAGTTATGGTTTTATTAACCCGCGCCCATTTTTAAACCCGTGTTAGAACTCTTACACGGATTCGATCCGCCGCGTGTTGGCAGCAGGGCATATGTAAGACTCCCTATGCTATTGAGCATATAGTATAGGTAGAGGTAGGTCTACCTAAATAACAAAACTCCTAGCAAGTACCCTCGATTCTCCCGGGGTTCCATAGGCTCGATGTGGTAGTCATCACTTGGAACCCCCGGCGGACTGCCCGAAGGCGTCTCGAACTGAGTTTATACTAGGTATCCCCCTACACATGTGAGGCCCGTGCATTGCCCAACTGTACGACTAATTCGACTAACTGACCTCACCAGAAGCAGGGAGCTACGCAAGATTACGCGCCGCTCCCATCCTTGAAGACCAATGCACGTTTTCCACACATAGACCTTATCATTGTCCCTGCTCAAAAAAGGAGCATGAGCAGCCCAAGCCCCAAGGTGTACAGTAGGTAGCTAGGGTCGAATGAGCTGCCCATGGCATAGTCTCCTACTTCCCGTCCTTCAGCTGTGGAGTAAGTTTACGTTTGCATTATCTTCTCTCACCCTCTCAGATGTAGAGCATCCCTAGCGGTGATTAGTAGAATTTCGAACTCATCTGTTTGTGAGCTAAAATAAAACGCATTTCATCATCAGACCACAATATAATTCTTTTCACAATAAACTCCTAACAATTTTACGTAAATCTTATTTACACAAATATTGGAAGCATCCGATGCAGAACGATCTAATACTGTTACGCTAATCTTCAATTAAATTAAAATTATTATGTAATAAGTTTATGCATGAACATCGCTAAAGAAACTAGTATTTGTTATAACAATAACGGAAATATTTCAAATTAGATAAGTACAGCTTTTAAATAGCAAAGGAGTTCCTTTTTAGATAAATATCCTTTACTTAAGCGGTACGAATACTACTATTACTTAAAATTTAACTGCAAACTTCATATTCAATCAACTGTTATACAATATAGTTATATTTCAATACAGACATTAAAGAAATATTGAGAAGGACGCCCGCTAAAAGCACGGTGTTGTAGTTCAGTGTTTTCGACTAACATGATCGAAGGTAATACGAATGAAACCGCCAAGTCCGCAGTGAGTGCGTATTTCAGCGGACGACCATTATAAAACGCACGGTTCTTTTACCGATATCACAGAATATGCATACAATCAAAATGAGAAAATAACAACAGTCTTTTAGAAGAAGAATTGCTACAAAAGGTTATGAAAAGAAATGGTACATAACACATGTAAGCTTAAACTAGTTGCACTCGTGAAACAACGAGTAAACCTTAATTAATTTTTTTACTTGGTTTGTCATAACGTGAAGAACATCTTTGCATAACTTACTTTAAATAAAAAAAAGTTTCTCCTAATATTCATTTCAAATAAAATTACCCCCGCAGGTCTCAACTTTCGGTTTGAGAAGCCATGTCTTAATCCAAATGCATCGGTGAATAAAACATTATAAGAAGAAGGTTTTAATCCGGATAACTTTGATAGCTAACTTTATTTATCACTTCATAATACCACATTATTAACAAATTTGTTGTTATCTTACTCATTGTTATATTTTGTAAATAGGAAACATGTACTAAATAATGATTGGTTACAGATAACAATGATCTTATTACTACAAAACATTGTTTAGCATGAGTCTAGCTTATTCAATATATAAATCAGACTATCACTATAGAGCAGTATTTTTAAAAAGTAGCGACACCTATTTCAAACAACGTCTAACTTAAAACATATGAATTTTTACAGAAAAAGATTGTGTTACTCTATGATTTTAAACAGTTTAGAAAGTATTTAGAACACAATTTGAGTCTGTCAGTGATTTATTATTAACTTAGTTAACATCATCACAGAGCATGGGTATTTTTAGATTAAGTTTAATAAACCAAATTTTTAATGGCATTATTGGGTTAGCGATTATCTTTGAATAATATTTTTTTATAATGTTTTCTGTGATTTTCGGATTTAAACACTAATTATCCTTCTTCCAAATATATTACACATTCGATACTTAAATAGAAAATACTATATTTTTAGAAAAAAAGTTTCTTTTGAGCCATTGTTCTCAGTCATCATTTAGAATTTTCAGTAAAATACGAAACAAATGGTTTGACTTCTTTTTGTAAGTTGACTGTCGTAATTAACTCGTATAGAAGCAATTTAACACAACACTAACTGTATATGAACTATATTGATGCATTTGTGCTCCCATCAAGGTATCTTCAGTACGGTGGGCCACAGGACATACACTTTTGTATCTTATTAAATTAAACTAATCTACCATAGAATCACGAGCAAGAAAAAGTATACATAATGGAACAATGTCATATTGAATTGACCCCAAAAACAAAAGTTAGCCGTAGAGAAGTAAATCAATACTGCAATATAAAAGATCATTGCTCGTGCTTGGTTTAAATTCTTCAAGTTTAAAGTGCATCTTCATAGGCTCATAGTACTAATATTTTAAGTTTGTCGGACAAAAAGGTCTTTAGGTATCTGTAAATCTTAAACATTTAATAAAAATATGTGTTGTTTTAAATTTAGGCCTTAATATTTGATTGGATTGATCTAAAAGATATGACTTAAATAAATATATCTCGTTGTTATTTATTAATACGGAAAAATAGTAATACGTAGTCTTTCTACGTCAGAAAATAGGTCAAAACACGGTTATTTAATAAAATATAATTTTATATAGGCAACTAATAAAATAAAAAATTTAAACTGTAAAAATCAATAACATGTTACTGTGATAATAGTATGATAATTAGTAATTACACATACTTACATATTATACATGTATTATCTCTAAATTAGATGTAGAACATCGCAAGATTATATGAAAATTGTAGATCCACTGGCAACGAGTACAAATAAGTAATATATATTTCTTTGGAAATAAAATTATATTTGATAGTAAAATACAGAGTGTAAAATATTTAAAACTTTGAACAATGACAAATCCGTAACAGGAACAATCTTGTTATAATTAAAATAGATACATTTTAATAGAAAATTACTAGAAATAACCGACTCGGCTCACAAGTTATCTCAGGCACGACATGTACTCGCAACCTTTGCATATCCGGTCCATTGCATTCACAATTGAGCTACCGTGGCTTGTGAGCACCCGCCGAAAATTTCTAGTACTTTTTATGCTGTAAGCCAGTTTTACTTCATCAATGAGAGCAATATCTTCGCATTCGGCAGAATATTTGAACATTTTTCTAGTATTTTTCTATTAACATTTATTGAAGAGAAAACTTCTTTAGCGGCGTTGGGCACTTTTTAGAATGAGTAAAAAATTAAATTAAACTCGTGTCAGGACACATGACCTGATCAAAATTTCGTAAGGCAGAGGGAGAGTAGACCGCCGGAGCGGCGTTAATATCCCCCTCTCTTTCTACCGAGCGGCGAAAATGTATGTCTGCTCCTGTTGATTCGTATAAGGGGCGCAGGGCGCTTGCGCGAGTGTGCTTGTGTGTTTGTTGTCATGTTTGTGTACGATAGCGCAATCAATGAATATTGTATTTTACCACATAAATGATAGTACTGTTATACTGATAAATTAAAGCCATTCGTGTGAAATTATTCCCTAACCATTCTAATGCACAACGTTGATGTTCATGTTTTCTCTTCTGCCGGCACTCCCAGAGTGCAACCCGTTGTATTTTTTATAAGATATCACTATCATTGACGATGCAAAAATATAAAAATCATATATTTAATACAGAGTTTAGGAACTGTATGGTATCTTTTACCAATACTTGTGAGTTATTTCTCTTTTATTCTTTAGAACTCGGTCTATGTGTTGATTATGTATGTTATTCATAGTAAGAAGTATATGTATAAAGTTATTTTATTATGCTTCATACAAACTGCCAGCAATTTACTTTTTCGATATGAAAGTAAATAAAAAACGAATATCTTGACCTTGCCATTGCTTGATGTGGGATTTAAAGAAGTAACCGTATTTAGCCAATATTTAAAATAATATTTATACAAAGATGAAATAGACTGTAAATTGCCGTCAAATCTAATTAGAAACAAAAAAAACATGCTATATAAGAAACTGAAAACCAATAAGATTTTAACTAAGCAACATCTTCATCACAAGTATTAAGTTTATTTAGTTATTAAGTTCGTTATAAACGCAATATTTAACTATTCTTGCAACAGCGTTTCTTAAAATATGAGAAAAGAAGTTTATTAAAAATAATTAGCCTCCGTTTCAAAGACCTCCGCTAGCGGATAAAACACCTGCTTAGTTTTTGACCTCTTTGGGGGCGCTGATAACGTACAGTTTGAGAAACATTTTTTTCAAAATAAATATTTAATAACTACAAGTTAAACAAGTAATTCTTTAACATTATACTAATGACATTCTTGGAGAGTAAGATCTAATACATCACAAGAACATTTGGTCAATTTTAATATATTTTAACTACAAGCAAAATGCATTCATTTAGGTATTAAACATTAATTTACTGAGATAGTCATTCTATCTTATTAGGTATTTCTTTTTGAAAATAACTTTTTTATAGCTAAGCTCACGAATTGTACATCGTAGTTTGTAGGAATTGTAATTTAGAACTGATTGAATAAAAAATAGCGCACATTTTTATATGAGTGTAAGTTAGGATTATTTCTTTTATGTACGTCTTTTGTTCATCAAAGTTTTGAAATGGAATGAAATAAAAAAATGTAGTAAAAATATTATCCGTTATTGTGCTTGTTTCTTCCCAAGTTACATAACTACACTTAATCTTAAGTTCATTAGCTTATATCTAAGTTATAGTGACTAACTAATGAACTAGAATCGCTCAGTTATCAGCAGTCGATGGCGATACCGCTAATTTTAGCATAATTATTATCATCTCGAACAAGTTTATTTTATTTAAAGAAGTTTCAAAATTTTAAAATGGTTAATACTACTTTGAAATATTATAGGTAGGTTCGAAAAATGAGTTAGAATTTCGGTTAATCTTTTGACGTGATAACGTCTTATAAATTGGTTGCGGCTGGGAGTCACTTATGAAAAAGTGTAACGCTCGGTAACGTTACGATGAGTCACCGAACGAGAGAGAGGCCCGCCGAATGCCTTGCGTCTCTCTCCCACTCAACTATGATCGGTCTGCCGCGCGCATTGTGCAATTTAATTATATTCATATCAATAAATATTCTACCGAGAAAAAGACGTTGTCACGTAAAATCTTCGCCCATAAAACCGACTTTACAGGCAAAAAAAAAAAAAAAAAAAAAAAAAAAAAACCGACTTTTTTTCAAATGTTTCGAAACCATCTTCACTTATATCTAATATAGTCGTTGTTTGCAAATAAATGGGCATGTGTTTAAAAAATTATGATTATTATTTGTAGATTGCAACATTAGATACATTTCCTATATTTATATCATCCAAGTTATATTGAAAATTTGAGAGATAAGTTAGTAAAATAAAAATATGTAGCTTACTTCCGCAAAACTCAAGCAGTGTGCACCGCCCGCCCGCCCGCAAATAAATGCAGGAACCGCAGACACCGGCACCTTCACCAACTACTCTACACGTGTTTCGCCCCCACACGGAGCATCATCAGGAGTTGTTAGACCGTGCAATAACGAGTACTAAGTTTTGCGGAAGTAAGCTACATATTTTTATTTTACTAATGGATATGGACTTTCGCCAAGTAACGCCTGATTCTATCAAATAGATAACTTAAGACTTTAGTTCATAATGCTTTCGTCTGTACTTAAATTACAAAATATATCAATTCAATCTTGTGGAGACTAAAATAAACACTATACTTTATATCTTTATTATATGAAACAGTAGTAACATTACATTGTGACTATAAGATATTAAAGGATTCTACAATCAGTCGTTTCAACCGATAAAATCAGTTATTTGAACAACCTTCTTTTAGACATGTAACAATATCTATAAAACTGAACATTCAAGACCTATTTAGCTTTAAACCACCTTACTATAAAAGTTTCGCTTTTAATTTTTATTATTTATGTAATACCTAGGGGTCGTCTTAGATAGTATTGAGAACCAATGATCACCAATTTCAAAATATCTGTGTAATGTAAATTTTAGAATAATTTAAATTGGAACATCTCTATTTAAAAAAAAAATCTATGGTGTTAGTGTAATCATTTTTGATTTAAAAACTTCCTACAATGCTCCGTAATACGTAGTAATATGGCAGGTTTTTTTAAAGTTGGATAAGGTGTACTGATACTGAAAACGATAGTAGTATTTTAGGATTACAAACCTACCTACAACAAATTTCAATTATTATTTTACACGACACATTTGATTTATTTTGTGTGATATTATATGCCGTTTTTTATCTCAGTCATATAGCTCTTGAATGTTCGTAGCTTTTCGAATACGCACCATACATCAGGCGCTTGAACCTAAATGTTAAGACATAGTATACCATTTCGCTCGTCTCTAATGCGGTGGCTGCATCTGTGTCTTTCTACACTGGCAAAGCCATTTGATAATGCGAGCGTTTCGTTCTACCACGCTAGGCGGTTCCGTATTTCGGTATATTTGTTTCTGGGCACCGGGACCTTGGACCTGTAAGAATAATTTTAATATATTATATTAAAACATTATGAAACTATTTCAGCATGAGTTCATAGTTAATAAATGTATCGGACTCGCTCACATCACAGTGTAATCAGCAGAGGTTTCGGTTAAGAATAATAAAGAGGCTGACTCACAATGTAAGCATCTTACTAAATCAAATTTATCACACAGTGTAATTTTCCAAGCGTTATAATAGTTGGCTTAATTCAGTGTAATCACCAGAGGTGTGATAAATCTGACCTGACGTATAATGTGAGCAGCAGAGGCTAAATAAATCAGGCCACACTCAATGATAATAAATCAAGATAAAGGATAAATCGGGCCCGAATCGTAGTGTAATCAGCAGAGGTTACATAAGTCAGGCCTGACTCATAATGTAGTCAGCAAAGGTAAGAAAAGTCGAGCCTGACTCATAGTCCAGTCAGCAAAGGTAAGATAAGTCGGAACTGACTCACAGTGTAGTCAGCAAAAGTAAGATAAGTTGGAAATGACTCACAGTGTTGTCAACAGAGGTAAGATGAGTAAAATTGACTCACAGTGTAGTCAGTAGAGGTTAGATAAGTCGGAATTGACTCATAGTGTAGTCAGCGGGAGTAAGATAAGTCAAAACTGACTCACAACAGAGGTTAGATAAGTAAAATTGACTCACAGTGTAGTCAGTAGAGGTTAGATAAGTCGGAATTGACTCACAGTGTAGTCAGCAGAGGTTAGATAAGTCGAACTGACTCACAGTGTAGTCAGTAGAGGTTAGATAAGTCGGAATTGACTCACAGTATAGTCAGCAGAGGTTAGATACGACAGAGTGAGGACTATGTCAGTAGTAAGTACTAAGTCAGTAATCAGCAGAGGTTAGACAAATCAGGTTTGACTTATAGTGAGGTCAGCAGACGTAACATAAGTCGGATCTGTGACAAAGTGTAGTAAGCAGCAGTTAACTATATTGGACCTAGCTCACGGATCGCTAATAGATCGGATTTAATGCATTGTTAGCAGCGTCAATATCAGCTGACTATCAGTGAGTTGGATTCAATTGTTCTGTAAGTAATAAAAAACTGGTGTTGGCTCGTCAGGCCTCACTCACTGTGTAGTCAGCAGTGGCACACAGCTGGTTGGAGTCAACGGTGGAGGCGGAGGAGAAGAACACGGGGCTATCTGGTGGCGGGTGGCGCACCAAAGCGTCATACAGGCGTGGTTCTAAGCCAAGATGCTCAAAGAACTGCTGCAGCCGCTCAGATTCTTCTGATGGACTATCAGCAGAGTCCTCGCCCTCGCACGGCGCTGATGCTGGGCTGCGGCCGTCCGTGCGACGATACCTGTATATGACTCATTATAAGTTGGATACTAATATTATTATACGACACAGTACAATAGACGTCGGTATTTAGACCCCTTTATAATCTATAATCTAACGTCACAGTTGTTTGTGTGTTTGTCTGTCCGCTCTTTTTCCATTGTATCAATAACGTTACCATAGCAACGCGTTAACCGCAAATAGTTCGTCTACCGGAGGCTAGATGGCGCTAACGCTAATATGTAATCATAGAAAAAATTAAAGAATTTTGTCCACCCGTGCAAAGCTGGGACGGGCCGCTAGTAATAATAATAATGTTAATTTATTTCAGACAAAGTCCATAAATAGATTAGTATCAAACAATACTTAAAACTATGTTAGTAACAATAAATAATATTTATTCCACCGAATCACAGCAAGGGACGTGTGTAGTGACCCAGTGTGTTAGTATAGGACCGTCGCAGCGGTCCGCAATAACTGGCAGAAGGCTATTGGCGCTGCAGCGGACTCTGTGCATCAATGAAACAATTCGATTGCACATTATGGCATAAAAATCTTGTGTGCGAGCCTCGGCAAACATGCCTGACGCACTACAGTACCGCGGGAGCCCCAACAGTATCGTGAACGCATTATTATATTGGATACGCTGGGCATTGTACGAGTAAAAAGATTGGCAGTATGCTTTGAATAAGGTGACTTTTACTTCTTTAGTGCATCGCGCAAACCTGCGGGCCAACACATTGCATCTTACTGCCAATGCCCTGCGCTCCCTTTCCATGTCTGTCTCATCTGAGAGGTCTTCAGTGAGCCAGTGTTCGAGGTACTTTAAACAAGAAACTCTGTTCAGTGACGCTCCATTGAGTTTGATTGGCGGAATATCAAGAACATTTCTATGTCGCGCTTTAAATACCATTATTTCCGTTTTATTTACATTGTTCTTAAAATCATGACCTTTATGACTACGGTCTTAAGACACAAATTCAGTACATTGTTACCCACGTAGCATATTTTTTTTTATCGTAAATAGGTAAGCGCTTGAGTACTATTGCCTGATGGTAAGCGACGATGCGATCTAGGATGTCACGCGCCTGCCTAGAACTTCACTCCACTTCACTCGTGACTTGACGCGATACGGATTACAAAATTGGAACCAAAACGCTTAGTGCGACTCTTTGGTAAATCAACCATATAACGGTGGCGTCTTTTTGGAAGTCTGGTTGATCTTGTTCTTACTTTTCATACTGTACTGAGGATATGTAACGAAGGATGGAAGTAAAACGAGATGCTGATTGCGAGCCAAATGAGATGTCTTTCTTTTTCTCTGTCTACCTGTCGGTTTGATACGTTTTCACGGCAAAATAGCTGACATTAGATTAATGAAATTTTAAGTAAACATTGCTTAAACCCTGGGGCAGGATATCTCTTTTTCCATTTACCCATAATATATAAATACAAGTTAAAATACTTATACTTAAAAATGTCAATTTCCTTACCTGTCGGATATATCAGACTTGGAACGCAGTATAGGCCGTGGTCGTCGCTGTTTGTATCTCAGGCATCGTTGCCTCTTAAACGTGCCCAGTGGGGAAGTGACTTCCTCTGAGGGACAAATCTGAAACAACGAAAGCAACAATGTTTTTTTAATTTAAAAAGTTTTATTACTTATCCGACTGAGGAATTTCGGCATATATACATACATCTATCATCTATATCATAAGCTTAGTGTAAAAATCTATTAAAAGATACTAAATCATTCTCGAAAATTGGCAAAACTGGCTTGTGGTAGGTGATTGTATTTATCTATAAGTTGTAAAAAATAGTATACATTCTAAAATAACAGAAAAACGAAAAAATATTACAAAGAAATCAATATTGTAATTTTTTTTACGTTCCCTATTCCGTTAAATATTTCTTTCTTAAATACTCTAATTAACTGTGCTATGTCGGAGACTGTTTTCTAGGAATAATATTATTTCACAAATTGCCTACATTGAGCGTTGAAGACGCGAATTCTTTTGTTTCTATTTAAAAAGGAGACCTTCGCTCCTTTAAAGATATAAAAAATGTATACCTGAGCTGTATTGACGTACTCTTGCGTCTCGTCCATGCGCGTGCGCATCCTTGGTTCTTGGTACTGGGGCTGTTTGCTTATGAGTTCCGTACTGGGCTCGTGGTATCTGGGTAAAAGTAACACTTTGTTATTTACAATCTTTAAAGCAGCCTTTATGTACGGGTCAATTTGACCACATACACTTGATATTATGTTAGAAGGTGTAGTTAACATTGGAGTAAGCAGGTTAACCCCTTGACGCCGAGCTATGTGTTAAATGCGTTATTTCTCTCACTATCGGGGAAAAATATCATTCAATCAAAAAGAATCATTACCAAAGCCGTAATAAGGATTTAATCAGACTGCGCGCTATAGAGCATTATATAATGCTCGTCGATTTTAGGTATCGTTGTCGCGCGCATGATATAATGCTCTCGGGTTTTAAGTGGTTAAGGCATTAACAAAATTAAATGTCTTGGTTATTGGATCTCACGTAAGAAATCAGTAAAACAAAGTTATAGGTAACTCGTTCCTCGAACGCTTAGTGCAAGTGGTTTTCGTACTACTTAAATTAAATATAATAATAATATGAGTAAACAATAATGTTGTGCGACCAAAATTGTGTCGCGAAGTGTTGTTTTTTTTCAAGTTTTTCTATAATGTCAATGGGACTTTTTAAATCAGAAATCGATAAATTGAATAAATCAAATCAAAGAGCCAATGATTGTAGAGATAAATAATCTTTTGAATGGGCCGATAAGGTGGATAGACCGACAAATGACGACGGTTTGGTGCAACGGTAGCAGCTGGGTCGAGTCCCGGAAGGGGCAGAAATTTGTGTGAGTATGAAATACGAGCATTTGTACTTGAATTTTGGATACTTATACATCTATATATATAAATATTTCTTGTCACAGTGTTTGACCGCGATGAACTCCGAAACTAATAAACAGATTATGATGTTTCGATTTTCATTTTGTTGGATTTGTTCCAACTTAGAACATAGGATAGGCTTCATTTTAATTTATATTTAAAAAATGCAAATTATAATAACTGAGCCACAGCAACTAGTCCTTATAATTATAATTCTACCGTACGTGTCTCTGTCTCTGAACTCCTCCTAAACGGCTGGACCGATTTGAATGATTTTTTTTATATGCGTTTGGGTGGCGTCTTGGATGGTTTAGATTTACAAATCAGCCCGGCAGATGGCGCTTCAGTCGGCAGAGCAAAACGTGGCCGGGTCAGCTAGTTTCTCTAAAAATATTCAATATCTAAGTATCTTATATGTATCCGTTACTCTAGTAACCATAACACAAGCCTTACAGTGTTACGTTGGGCTAGGCTAATTGGTGTGAATGTGATAATAATAATTATTATAATAATTGCCCATTTCAAGTAAATTTTTCCTCCATGCTCGGGGAGGCACTTTAAACCTTTAGTTCCAGTTACAGTCACTGGGCCCAGGTGGGTGATAGTGAAGGTTAAAGACTTTCCACACTACGGTGTATTAATCCGTAGCCAGCAGCAGGAATATTAAATATCTTGATATATATAATTCTACTGTACTATCGAGGTCTCTTGCGCCTTACCACTTTGTAGAAATATTCGTTTGAACTGATCGCATCGGACACGCCCACACGACCCCTAATTGGCTTCGTATTTTACTACGATTTATACTACGGCTAATCATAAACAACTAGTTTTAAAATCGGCCTTGATGTCAGTACTGTCAACTGTCAATCTGCTCTCACTTGCTTGTTTGCGCACGCGCGCCATTGTTGACTGAAAGGAGCGGGGCGTGGCCTGAACCGATAGGCATCGTGCAGTGTGCTGGTGACTTTCGACTTAGGACTGATAAGGCGCCAGAGGCCTCGATAGTACGTGTGTATGTCACTGAACTCCTCCTAAACGGCTGGACCGATTTGAATTAATATTTTTGTATGAGTTTGGGTGGCGCCCTGGATGGTTTAGATTCACAAATCAGCTCGGCAGATGGCGTTGTAGTCTGTATCTAGGTTATTTATACTTTGTTTATCCTAATCGCTTGAAAAATCATGCAGGACAACATCTGTCGAGTTCGCTAGTATTATATAGATTTTGTCAATGTCACATAAGTAGCAAACAAGGTTCAATCAGACGTAGTGGTAGATCAGTATTTTTTGAGTGATTGCCGTAATGGCGTTTAACATTTGCGTAGTCACAGACACGTGTAACTCCAAAATAATAGGATCTAGTTACAAATTGAATAATAATTGTGTTATCTCAAATTATTTTTTTTTTATTTTACACTTGTGATAAGAATGTAAGTAATAATAACATTATTATTATCATTATTAATCTTACATTAACAATAATAAGCCTAGCCCAAAAAGGCTTATCGCCCATAGGTACGGTGCTATAACGTCACTTTTGTTATTTTTGTCAAAACTGAACTGAGTATGAGTAAATACACCTAATCTACCTATTTACCTTGTTTGATTTTCTTTTAAAATGAACTTCTAATTTGTAGTTTAATTATTGTCATTTTATTTGCTTAGTCGAGAAGAAGTATACGTTGTAATAGGAAGTTGAATTTTCGAATGCTTGTAATTACACAATTTGCATACGTTAGAGCACCGTACGTGCGTTATGTTATGGCTACTAAGGTAAGACATATGTAGGAAATCTACATAATCATAATTATATTTACATAATTCTTATATCTAAACTTATATTAATATCACTTAAACTTTAAATAAAATATTTTATACATATTTAGACAAATTATACACAATCACATTACTTTAATTATACTAAACATATTTAGCACATAAATATCCTAATCATCTACATCGTCCGAATAATTTGCCGTACTACTTGGTATGCCTACTTGTCGTGACGATTGGAAACGCACAATTCGAAGCTCGTCAAACAGGTTTCAGGATATCTTGCAGGCGCGGGCGCACACCGCCCGCGCACCCCAGTCGAGATCTATACGCTTCGCGGAGCTCATGTCGCTCGATGCAAAAACGCTTGCTTAAAACTAGCTGTAATTTATAAACTTTTAGTGCTGTAAATATTTATTATTATTTAGTGCTGTGATTGTGACGCTTCGCTTAACTCTTCCTATCTATTCTTCTTGTGTTTCTTCCTTCCGATTCTTTTATATGTGGATTGTGTGTTTGTGACAATACAACTGTAAACGTGAGTCTAGACATTATTATTTCTACTCAACCTTCAACACCACAATCACCATAACTGGTGACTACCTCTTGTACACGCTAAGAAGATGGCTAGCGATAGTGATGATTCGGCAAAAACCATCCGTGGAAGTCACGTACGCCACGATGACGTCAATTCCCAAGTGCGCGTTTCCACAGTCTCATCCGACATTTACCGTGTCGGGGTTCGTGTCGCACCTTTTTGGCCGGACAAGCCCGCTATATGGTTTGCGCAATTGGAGGGTCAATTTGCGATATCCAACATCACAGCTGACACGACAAAATTTTATTACGTCATTTCGCAACTTGATAACCAGTACGCTGCTGAAGTAGAGGACATTATAGTTTCTCCTCCAGAATCAAACAAATATGAAAAGCTTAAAAGCGAATTGATTAAGCGGCTTTCTGCATCCAAAGAAAAAAAGGTGAAACAACTCCTTATGCATGAGGAACTCGGCGATAGAAAACCCTCCCAGTTCCTTCGTCACTTACAAAACTTGGCTGGTCCTGGTGTTCCAGAAGATTTTGTTAAGACTATCTGGTCCAGTCGCTTACCGCATAATATGCAGCAGATTATAGCATCCCAGCACGCTTCGACTTTGGAAACTCTAGCGGACTTGGCTGATAGGATCCAGGACCTTGCTCCTTCAGCTCCAATGGTAGCATCTACTTCGAGCGCTAGTTCATCGCAGGTTACCATGGAAGATATGGCTCGACAGATTGCTGCGCTTACTCGAAAGCTTGATGCTCTCACTGCGGACAGATCGAGATCTCGTCACCGATCCAATCATCGTCTTCGTGGTCGGTCAACATCATCCCACAGATCCAATTCTCGGTATAAAAAGCATCCTCTCTGTTGGTATCATGCCAAATTTGGAAGCAAGGCCAACAAGTGTACCAGCCCCTGCGACTTCAAGCCGGAAAACTTCAAGGGCAGTCGGTAATGGCGGCTGACGATTGCCCAAACAAGACTGGTCGCCTGTTCGTGACAGACCGTAGGTCGAAAGTCCAGTTTCTCGTCGATACGGGGAGTGATCTCTGTGTCGTCCCACGATCTACGTTCCGCGAGCGCCGTGTGAAGACCAACTACCAGTTGTGTGCAGCCAATGGCTCGAGTATAGACACTTACGGTACTGTGCAATTAAATTTAAACCTTGGTCTTCGTCGAGACTTTGTATGGCATTTCATAATAGCCGACGTAACCAAGGCGATTATTGGCGTAGATTTTTTGTCATTTTTCAATTTAGTTGTAGATGTAAGAAACCAACGCTTAATTGATAATCTGACCAATTTGTCCACTGTCGCTTCTATTTGTTTTGCAGACAGCCTAATTTCAAGTGTGAAGGTCTTGACTGGCATTAGCAAATACCATAGCATTCTCGGTGAGTTTCCCGAAATCACACGACCAGCGGGCATACCACGCCAGACACTACACAACACCGTACATTACATTCGCACCACGCCAGGCCCACCAGTTTCATGCTCCCCCCGCAGACTTGCCCCTGACAAACTTAAAATCGCGAAGTTAGAATTCGACGCTATGTTATCAAATGGTACTGCTCGTCCTTCTGACAGCCCCTGGGCGTCGCCTCTTCATCTTGCTCCGAAAAAAGATAACAGCTGGCGTCCATGTGGCGATTACAGATTACTTAATTCTAGGACTATACCTGACAAGTATCCCATACGTCATATCCACGACTTTGCACATAGTCTTTCTGGTTGCAACATCTTTTCAACGATAGATTTAGTCAAGGCTTATAACCAAATTCCAGTCGCTGAAGAGGATATTCCGAAGACTGCAATCACTACACCCTTCGGACTATACGAGTTTCCGTATATGACCTTCGGCTTACGCAACGCTGGTCAAACTTTTCAACGGTTTGCTGACGAAATGACGCGTGGCCTCGATTTTTGCTACGCATACTTAGATGACTATCTCGTGTTCTCAAAAACCGAGGCCCAACATGAGGACCATCTGCGCCAGCTATTCACCAGAATGAAAAAATATGGCGTGCTGATCAACACCGCCAAAAGCGTTTTCGGTCAGCCCGAGGTATCCTTTCTCGGCTATACCATATCTCATTCTGGCGCTAAACCGTTGGAAAGTAAGGTCCAAGCTATACAAGACTTCCCTGTGCCAAAGACTGTCAAACAGCTGCGAAGATTCTTAGGCATGATCAATTTTTATAGGCGATTCTTGCCTAATGCCGCTAAAGTTCAGGCTCCTTTGAACGCTTTACTCATAGGCTCCGTTAAAGGTTCACAATCTGTGGATATAAGCGGAAATTCGTATAGTGCTTTTGAAGAGTGTAAGAAAAGTCTTTGCAACGCAGCCTTGTTAGCCCACCCTAATCCTCAAGCCAACCTAGCACTCACTACTGATGCGTCGGATACTGCTATAGGCGCAGTCTTGCAACAACATTGTGACGGTGCCTGGCAACCTCTTGCATTTTTTTCCCGCAAGTTGAGCCCATCACAGCAGAAATACTCTCCTTACGATCGTGAGCTCCTTGCTATCTACCACAGCATCAAATACTTTAGGTATATGCTCGAGGCTAGACACTTCACCATTTTTACTGACCACAAACCATTGTGCTATGCCTTTCATGAAAGGAAAAGTAACTGCTCTCCGAGACAATACAGGCACTTAGACTTCATATCTCAGTTCACTACCGATATCAGACATATAGCCGGTAAAGATAATATTGTCGCTGACACACTCTCCCGCATAGATGAACTGCAGATGCCAGTTGACTTAGAAGCCTTAGCTGAGTCCCAAAAAACTGACCCGGAGTTGCAACAACTTTTAAAAAGTGAAACCTCTCTTCGTTTGGAGAAGCTTAATATACCTGGTAGTCGTATACCTTTGTACTGCGACGTCAGTACAACGACCCCCAGGCCTTTTGTAACTAAAGATTTTCGGAAGCAGTCATTCAGTTGTCTGCACAGTTTCAGCCACCCCGGAGCAAACGCAAGCGTTAAATTGGTCTCTCAGAGGTACATCTGGCCGTCATTAAGAAAAGACTGTCGCGAATGGTCTAAAGCATGTTTGGCTTGTCAACGAGCTAAAGTGAATCGGCATGTATCTTCGCCATTTGGCACACACGATTTGCCGAAAGCTCGTTTCAAATATGTTCATTTAGATCTTATCGGTCCCTTACCTCCATCTGCTGGTTATCGGTATTGTTTGACAGCAGTCGATCGCTTCACGCGATGGCCTGAAGTTGTCCCACTTACCGAGATTACAGCAGAGGCTGTCGCTAAAGCTTTTGTTTCTGGTTGGGTATCTAGGTTCGGTTGTCCCACCGATATTGTTACTGATCGCGGTAAACAGTTCGAGTCAGCCTTATTCCAGTCCTTGGCAAAACTCATAGGTTTTAAACACCGGAAGACTACCGCATATCATCCTCAGTGCAATGGATTAGTAGAACGCTTCCACAGACAACTCAAGACAGCCATTACCTGTCACAATAGCCCAAATTGGACAGAGACACTCCCGTTAGTCTTGCTCGGTATTCGAAACGCGGTTAAGGATGATCTGCAAGCTACCTCTTCTGAACTTTTATACGGAGAGACCTTGCGGATGCCAGGCGATTTTTTCGGTCACAAAACTGATTGCCATACAACCGATGTTCGAGATTTTTCTATCCGTCTACGTTCTTTTGCCGAAAATCTACAACCCGTTCCCACTTCACATCATAGCAAAAACAAAATTTTCATTTATAAAGATTTGAGTACATCATCTCACGTATTTGTTAGAGACGACACTTTAAGAGGAACATTTCAAAATATATATAATGGGCCATTCGAAGTTTTAAAACGAAATAACAATAAAACGTTCAAAATTCGTGTAAAGGGAAAAGAC
The DNA here is from genome assembly GCA_927399485.1 of Calamotropha paludella. Lineage (NCBI taxonomy): Eukaryota > Metazoa > Arthropoda > Insecta > Lepidoptera > Crambidae > Calamotropha > Calamotropha paludella. Next base: position 7,410,165 of record OV656822.1, read on the forward strand.
GTCACAGTATCTATAGACCGTCTAAAACCAGCCTATATATTGTCAGACACTATTCACCCCGCTACTACACATAAAAGGAATGATGATTATATCGAACCTCAAATTAAAAGTCCCAGTCCAGTTACAACTCGTTCGGGCCGACGGGTAAACTTCCCTAATTACTATCGCCCGTAGACACGGTCTCTGGAGGGGAGTGATGTAGGAAATCTACATAATCATAATTATATTTACATAATTCTTATATCTAAACTTATATTAATATCACTTAAACTTTAAATAAAATATTTTATACATATTTAGACAAATTATACACAATCACATTACTTTAATTATACTAAACATATTTAGCACATAAATATCCTAATCATCTACATCGTCCGAATAATTTGCCGTACTACTTGGTATGCCTACTTGTCGTGACGATTGGAAACGCACAATTCGAAGCTCGTCAAACAGGTTTCAGGATATCTTGCAGGCGCGGGCGCACACCGCCCGCGCACCCCAGTCGAGATCTATACGCTTCGCGGAGCTCATGTCGCTCGATGCAAAAACGCTTGCTTAAAACTAGCTGTAATTTATAAACTTTTAGTGCTGTAAATATTTATTATTATTTAGTGCTGTGATTGTGACGCTTCGCTTAACTCTTCCTATCTATTCTTCTTGTGTTTCTTCCTTCCGATTCTTTTATATGTGGATTGTGTGTTTGTGACAATACAACTGTAAACGTGAGTCTAGACATTATTATTTCTACTCAACCTTCAACACCACAATTACCATACATATATGAGACATAGAAATGGTTTATTCATAGATATATGTACAAATGCTCTAACATCTGCCTCCTCCGGAACTAGAATGCAGGACCGCGGATGTGACATGTTAATCAAACGGTGGTCAGTGTTGTACTTATATTCACGGCGTTTTATCGAATAAAGATAATAGTTTAGGTGTCGAATTTATGTCAAATAATTTGAACACAACTGTCAACAGCATTTCCATTTGTGTAAATCTGTTTTGTTCTCACCTAGTGTAGTCCTTGGCGTTTGCGAACTCCTTCCTGCCCACGCTGAGGCATTTGAGCGGGGCCTTGTAGGTGCATTCATAATCGCCGTAGTCGTACACCGGCTCGTCTTGGAACTGGGGAGGAGGGCGGCTAGCCTGAAAAAGTACGGATGTTTAAGATACAAACATCTTTACTCTAAAAAAAGCACTAAATTTCCGAGACCTCAGTTGGGATTCGAACTTACGATCTTTAGCTATCCATGTGACAGCCGATAACGATAGATTGTCGGTTCGAATACAGGCTGATTTGTCGGAGATGTGGATGTTTTTTTTATAGGTGTATTTAATTTTAAAAACATGTGACACAGCCAATGCTAAAAAATAAATATATGCATTATCTTTACATTTTGTTCATAATTATCATAGCCGAAAAACGTCAACTGCTAGACGGAATCCTCCCAAAACGATTTTGCCACGCTTGGCAGGTTAGTAGGAGATAATTCGGAAAACACTACCCATTTTTTTAGTCTACAACATCCTTAAGTGGATGGTGGTGCTATTCAACTTTGACGGATACCACACTAAAATAACCACTATATACCATAGCACATTTTTCGCACGGCATTTTCCGGCTTGAAGGACCATAAAAATGTATAAACTATGTCAATGACATTTAAGAAAATTTAAGTCTAATTGTGCTCTAGTAAATGTTCTTTGGTATTTTATAATATCCATCTATGACACCAATTAGAATCAACCAAGGAGTTTCTTTGATCTGCTATAAGACCATCAGACTACAAAATTTAATATTTTATTTTTATTTTTCATTCCTAACACAGGCCTGATAGCTTGAAAAGGAACTCTAGCCACTTTCGTAATGTATATAATTAACAGTTAATTAAGATTATTGTTATATTTAAGGTTAGGATGCGGCGATCGAACCTGGAAGTGTATGCCAACGCGCGGCACGGGCGGGTAGTGCGCGGGAGGGTGCGGCGGTGGGGAGGGGGCGCCATCCTGGAACTGCGGTGGAGCCGACACGTAGCACTCCAGCGACTCACCGCCGCCATAGTAAGCGTTGTAGCGGCTACGGGGAACGACGGCGATTAGTGCTACGAGGTAGCGAATAGTCATGAGCAGTCACGCTTTCTTAATAATTATTAAGAAAATACAACGCATTTTTAAAGCATAAACTGCAACATTACAATGATTGATGATATTATAATGATTATCAATGACGTTCTTTATTATAAAAGCATAAACTAACATAACGGGAAATCTACAAATAAAAAATATTTTTATAATGTTTTTGTTAATTAAGCAATCAATTGCTAGATTGTTATATGTAAAGAAATCATCACGACATAGTATAAAACAAAGTGCTTTCTCTGTCCCTATATCCCTATGTATGCTTAAATCTTTAAAACTACGCAACGGATTTTGATGCGGTTGTTTTTAATAGATAAAGTAATTCAAGAGGAAGGTTTATATGTATAATACATGCATAATATAGTAGAGCATTGCATCCGTGCGAAGCCGGGGCGGGTCGCTAGTTACTAAATAAAATCATGTGGTCTAAGATGTAAGGCGAGAACTCAACTTGTTTAAGGTGTCAATTAAGCTAACGAGACCTTAAGATCTTTGTAGTTATAACTTCTTTAAAACATGTTCTGTTTAAATAACAGTATTGGTGCAGTGCGTGTAGTAGGTGTCTTTTATATGTATAAGGTAGCTTATACTGTTATTATAGGTAACTTAATTACATTCAACTCAAACACGTTTATAGCAACGGAATATATTGAACTCTATTTATACATATATCGCTCCAAAATATTAGAGATACTTATGAGATAAAATATATACAAAAAATTGGCATTGCTTCCGAACTCGTAGCACTAGCGCATGTCGTAGCATGGTAATAGACAGACCTGTGTTCGTGCTGTGTGGAGGAGCCAGAGTCGGTGCGGCGTCGCGCGTGTGGAGGCGCGCTACGTTGCGTGTAGTGGCCGCTAGATCCGCCCGAGTCCCGGGCAAACGATGAACCGCAGCGACTGAAAGAATACTAGATTGTTAGAAACAGCATCTATCAATAGGTGATATGAGTTTTTTTTTGAGATAATTGATTAAAAGATATTATATTTCAAGATCTAAACTCTGTGACGTTCAGAGCTATGACTAAGTTAATGATATGAGCGGTTACTGTCCACAAGATAATTGTTGGACGTATAAGCGTTCAGCATACGATTGCAAAGATCAAACAATTTTTAGAAAGGCCGGCTATCGAATGGATGCTCAAAGACACAATTTATAAGGTATAAGACCTGTTATAAGATTGGTAGTTGTCTTCTCCAGGTGATGGATGTTCTGAAAAAGCTTCGCATGACGACATCAACGACGAGTGATTCGATCTGAAATTAATAAATCATTTCAGTCAGTTAGGTTAGTACTCAAGGTACAGCCACATCATACATAAGCTTAAACTGTTACTTATCCTATCTTGTAAAACTTATTTTTTTCTCGTTTTTCATTGATCTCTTTCTGTTTTTATTAGATAAGCATCAGATTTTTTATTTTTTCGTATTATTTCTAAATAAAAAGGCAAAATATTAATATTTTTTAGTGTATTTTTCGTCGAGCCTCATCTGGAAAATAACTTTCATTCGTCTGAACACTGTAACGAATTTCGAAGGTTGAAGAGTTCTAAGGCCACCTAAAACTAAAAGGAAACAACGCCTTACGTCAAGAGAAATAAGAACTGTTTTTACTTGCATTCTGGCAAGTTAAAGAGGGTTCCGTATAGAGCCAAAAGTGAGCAGGACCCGATATACTTAGTGCCACAATTGTCAATGGAATAAGATCTGTTTTAGTTGTCTTCTGGCGAGTAACAAGGTGTTCCACAGCCTCAGTGAGCGAAATGTAAAAAAGCACGCGTCACTGGGGTCACAAATGTCAATTTCAATTCTAGTAAGTAAAAAGGGACTCCACATCGAGTAAAAAGTATGCAGCGCACGGTGTACGTGACAAATATTAATTGGAATGAAATCAGTTTTTAATTTGTATTCTGGCAATAAGAATGAATTTTAATTCTATGAGATCCATCCACAGACAATTAAATCGCAGGCTAATCTGTATAGTGTGTTTCCTTGTGTAATAGTAATTGGTTAACTCGTTCTGACTAAGATGTGAGGCGAATAACTGGTGACAGGTTTAAAATATTTTGGTCACCTGGTCCCCTTGGAGGAACACGAAGCAGTCCGTTGGTGATTGGAATGTCTCCTGCGTCGCGGCGACCGCCCGATGGATCCTATCGTTTCCGTCGGCACATTGGTACTAAAATAAAAATATATGAAGATAATAACAAGTACTTGAGATACAAATGCTTGTTATTATCATAGAATTTCTTCTCGAGAAATATCAATAACTCAGATGAGGTATTGATATTTATATATATTTCTATTCACATTAATTCACTAATATGTATAATTGTCGCAATAAGCCAACAAAATCACTTACCAAGATTGCAATCGATAATAATATTGATCTGAGTATTATCTCTACAAATAATGTAAATAAACATAAAAAATATTAAAAAAAACAAAAATATCATCGGTTCAAAACAGTAGTGAAACATTACAAAATAAGTTGTTCTGAGATAGTGATATAATTCTCTATGCTGAACTAAAGTATGTACTTCTATGCGGAGTTCGACTTGTTATTTGTGTTGATTGTTTTGATTTGTATTGTATACAGAGCTGGATTTGGGGAAGGGCAGTCTACTGTCTAGGGGCCTCCACAAGAGAGGAGCACAGAACAGAGATAAAAAAATACAAATTTCGACGGGTGACTTTCGACTATCAAGTTTTGTCAATAATTTTTTTTTGTAGAAATTAGAAGAACTGTTAACATTGTTATAAAAACTGCATCACTCATATTCGCAATAATCGATTTTTTATTCGACACGTATGGAGGCACACGTCTAAATCCGGGCCTGATTGTAACATACCTAAATTTGAAAAACGTAAAATTCAGAGATGTTCAACTACTGTTTTCGACAAAAGATATACACGTTGTTTATCCAATAAAAGTAGAAGTGTAACAACTATCTAAATATTTAATAATATTTTTTTTTGCTTACTGCTCAGTATAGCCTCGCGCTTGTGCGTGGAGATCAGGTAGGGATTTATGACTATTGATGTTGATGCAGCCATCCTCCTCGCGGACGCTTGGCTGCGAGTGAGAATTTGACCTGATTGACAAAAGAAATATTCAACATATTAAAAATTCTTGTTTTGCAGGGAAAAGTAATGTTATTCGTTACATATTGTTAAATATTACACATTGTTACATATTTTACATTTTATTACTTACTGGCTGACTCGCGTTTCTGTGGCTCACTTATTATAATTTGCAATACTTTTTTATTGTAAATTAAAATGAAACCTATCCTGTCCTAAGTTGGAACAAACCCAGCAAAGTGAAAGAAAATCCTCAGAATCTTGTCTTGGCCCCCGAGCTTGATTGGGATCAAGAGCGCACCCATTCTAAATAATGAAAACAATAACTTCCCGATTTTTCGAAAATCTTCGATTTTCTGAGCGAGAAGTTAAAAATCGGTTGAGTAGTTTCGAAGTTCATTGCGGTAAACACTGTGATAGGTAATTTATAATAAAAGATTGTAAATTCGACCTTGATGGTTACATATTAAAGTCTAAATATTCTAGTGCAAGATATCTAAAGTAAGTAAACTAAACCAGAGTTCAACTAAATAGCAAAATTCAAAATTAGGTTTATCATATTATATGGGTAAGTAAGTGAAGGTTTCCAATAAAGAAATGCTTTGTTTTGTTAATTCCATGTCGGTGTCATTAAATACCTAATGTAGCGAGGAGCTGGCGCGTACTGAGCTGGAGGGCTGATGGCACCCAACTGGTCGGCGGGTGAGCCTGGCCCACTGCCCACTGGTTCCGGTAGCTCCATGTTTTCCGGGCTCGAGTGGGAGCTCGCTATAATAAAACATCACTTAGTTAACGCCTGCATCTGTATCTTTATCTTGATACAAATAAATAATAATAATAAGTTTCCAGGGTTACCAATTGTCCCGAAATGAGTAGGACGTACTAGATTTAGGCATTTAAGGTTATGTGGTAAATCTTTAAGCAGGCAAAATACATAATTTCTTTTCATATCACAACGCGTCAAAAATCTAATGATACTTTTTTGGTCCCACTTGAATACACTTGATTTTTATTTTAATAAATAAAGATTAAAATAAATTTCATATTGATCCGGAGATTCGGTAGCTCACAGCAAAAATGTAAGAATACTAATGACACAGAGATCAGTCCAGAGAAAGTAGCCCGTTTGTATTTAAAAAAGTCACAATTTGCTAAATACTAATTATTTATATATTTATATATATATATTTATTTATATTTATATATTATAAAAATATATATATATATATATATATATATATATTTGTTAAGCTTTTGTTCCCGAGATATGGCTGTTTATATACCTTTTCCAGTATTCTATCTGCTATCTAGTATCCATAATGCAAGCTAGTTTTGAACTAAGTAATTGGTGTGAAAAAAAAATAAAAATCAACACTCACGTATCGAGTAAGCGCTCTTTATGACAACCTCGCTCGGCCTCTGCCTGGGTATCACAAACGACTCCGGGAAGAACACCCTTGCATCACCGAAGCTGAGCGGCCGACTCAGCTTCTCTGGGTCAGATTTGTGTGCCTTAGAGCCAGAAGTTCCAGAAGACGAGGTCCCAGAAAAGGTCCCTGAGGTATGCTGTGAGCGAGGGTTCAACTCCCTTTCAGTGTATGATTCTTTCAACCGTCGGCTTTCCGCGTACAATTTGTGCGCTGTAACAAATGTCAAGGGTAAAAGTTAAAGTTTGCGTCCACAAATGTCATGGAAGTCTGTCTGATATATTGAGAGGAATTTTGTATTCGTATGTAGTTATTTGACTTTTGTACTACATAACTACACTATTAGACACCACAGAACTATTTCATACTTCTGAATAAAGTTATCAAACTTTATTCTTTTACACTTTATTAAATAATTATTTTGTTAATGTATTTATTTGCATTGATAATGCCATATTCTTATAAGATTAAAAATAACCTCAGGATCCTAGAATCCTCAAACTGAGGGCTCGGAGATGTAGTTGTTTTTTACAAGCGTATTTTTCTTAATTATTCTGTTTGTTTTCTTCAATCGAATTAAATGAAGTCTTAGTGTCTGAAATCAGTCTTATCTTGATGAATCTTAAACATTATTATGTCTCATCGTAACGTAACGTGATAAATGTTAATACTGACTCGCATAAGCCGGCGAGTAGACATTCTCCCTGCTGTCGGAATGTTCCAAAAGCCGTCTCAGCGTATTTTGAAGACCCTCGCCAGCGCTAACCGCCCGTCTCGTGCTGCCCATACTTCTGGTAGTCGCGTCTATATTATATTAAATTTATTTGATCACAAATATCACAAATATTGTTTTGATTTCAATATTAAGTTCCACTTGGGGTCTCGAAAGCAGGAAAAAATAGTAAAAAAAATCTTCTAGGCCTAAGCCAAATGTAATGTAAAGATGTGTTACAATGTAACACGAAACAGAGATAGTAACACCAAAAGCAGAAGATATAGAGGTTATGTGTCTATGGTAAAGACAAAAACGAAGCTTAAAGAATAATTATAAACGCAAGATAGCTTGCCTCATATTTATAACTAACAATCAAATGTAAACTATTCCATATTCTTAATTTATAACAAAGGTAAGATGCTGATACTCACAAGGATTACAGCAGGCATCGCTGTTGAGGGTTCCGGAACTCACCAGATGACATCCCCCCGCCGCTATAGCCTGGCTCAATCCACTGCTCACCTAAGAAAATGGAAAAAGTAATCTTTAGGATCTTAGCGTAATGTAACGATGTGTGGCGAATCTTATAATTGTAAAACCTACTAACTCAGCTACATAGGTAATGAGGATCAAAAGATTAGAGAGTTAAAGGATAAATACATATAAGGCTAAATAGGAGGCAGCTAGTCCCGGTCCTGAACTAACGGCTTAACGTGCCTTCTGAGAAAAGGTGGAGTTCGAGATTGTAAAAATTTGGTCACCAATCTAATAATTGGCCCACTTAATGTAAACTGACTTAACCTCCACCTCTATGGGCAACCTGCATGGACTAATCACTAGCGACATCGAGTAGGTGTCTTGGATCTGTACCTTCTAGAAGCTGTCGATAGTTTCGACGATAAATCTGAATTTAGATCAGTTGCAAAAACTACATCCGAGCAGACAAGATTCGTAGCTGAAGATAGGGTAAACACTATAGTGATTGCCCAGTATATAGTTATTGCCCGCAGTAAGAATACGATACATATAAACCTATTTATAAAGAAGTTATTTTGAATAGAATCGGCAATATGGCTCTATGGGACCCTGTAGTAGAACTTTTACTAATGAACTAGCAACATTTATAAAGAAAAAATAGTATAATGGCGGATTGTTGACAGCAGGTGTGCGTCTTATCGAAAAAAGTAAGTTTCTTAAAGAATTTCTTAGGGATACGCTTTTTGTTTTCATGTCTTGTGTAATTTAGTTCGGTTTTAATTGAGTAGCTTTACAATGATAAGTTAGTTAATGCTTTGTAGTGTAATTTTACGCAGTTGTTTTGGCGTTATATTGACGAGCTACGAAGTTAGATGGGGTGGGCAATCACTGAATCTTATTTAGACAAATTTTAGTGATTGCCCTATCAATGTTTAGTTATTGCCATTGCATTTGGTATAGCTATTGCCCGGGCAAGGTCTCTTAGAAAATATATTTTTTTACAGAATGCCGATAGTTTCCAAGTTGAAATATACACGAGAAGACCTAGACAGGGCAATTACAGAAAACCAAAGAAACGAAAACGGGTTATCAGATCGTCAAATAGCACAAAAATATGGTGACCCTGGGACAACCCTGAGATTTTACAAACATAATCCAGGACACAAATCAGCTTGGGTCCAGTACCTTCTAATTCCTAAAAAAGAAGCTATTCTTGAAGACTGGATAATAAGTTCAGCACGAAAAGGTTTTCCCAGGAATAAGGAAAATATTTTGGACAATGTTCAAAAGTTTTTAGAAGAAAATACAAGACCCAATCCTTGCGTAAATAATAGGCCTGGTATTGGATGGTGGAAAGCGTTCTTAAGAAGGTACTTTTGGAACATTCAGAAAGATAGTTGGGTCTACTCTCTGTGAGAGATTTCAAAATGAATGCTTTTGACGCAACTGAAGCACACCTTGGCACTTTATTTAATCTCTGGAAAGAATTTGCACCAAAAATACAGGACCAGACAAAAAAAATCACAGAGAAAACTTTGTATTCTTCCCAAAACGAATCTACTAGCAAATTTATTACATTGACCGACTCAAATTCACCTCTAATTAAATTAGACTCTAAAGTAGGCGAAGAAAATATCACATCTGAAAGAAATATTTCTGGATCAAGCCAAAAAATCTTGAAAACTTGCTGAGTCTCCCTGGAACATCGAAAAACCAGCTAGATTTTCAGCAACGCGTCCCACCTGAAACTGTTTCTCCATCTGAGAGTTAGTCAAATGTTCAACACATGCCAATTTTCCCTCACATGTCTGTCATGCCTCATAATATCCAGACTGACACCACTACCGCATTCCCCGAAAAAAAAACCTGTTATCAGTGTAATGAGTCCGAAATTACGAAAAGTTAAGTCATCATTTGGAGACTATTTAGCATACCCTGTAACTCCAATGAGAAAAGGAAAAAGACAGACAGAAAGACAACCATTTGCTATTACATCAGATGCTTTAAAGTTAGCTTTACAAAAAAAGCAATCATGTAAGGAGAATCAATTGAAGGAAAAAGAAAAAAAAAACTAGGGAATGAACAAACGAAGACTGAAAAACTAAGAAAAATTTAAATAAAGCCAAAAAACAAATATGCTACAACCAAGAACGTCCACCAGAGAAGAAAGTCACCGTTTTAAAGCAAGTGGTTTTGCTTTAAAACGGTGACTTTCTTCATTTCTACAAATCTTTTCATTTAAAATGCGTCCCTGAAAATCATAAAAACCACATGCCAGATGAATCGGATATGCTTTTGTTTTTATGGCATTTTTGCTTTAAAATGGATGACTCTGACTCTTATTCCGCTGAAGACCCTGATTCTGATTAAATCAGGGTCTTCAGCGTAATGTATGCTATGGTACAAAAATCCAAAAGAAATATCGAATTTTAAAAAACTTTCACAGATTCAGTAAATTTTATCAGTTATGATACGTGGGCAATAACTATGTCACGCGTGAGGCAATAATTGTATCAGCCGGGCAATCACTATGATTTTAGAAGCTTTTTTGTGTTTAGCCTTATAATCGTTAATATTCTTAAGATATTTAAACTGTTAATATCGGATCTCTTAGCTAAGCTGTTAATGTTGCCAAAGAAACGATAATAAATTACTTAATATTAAAATTAACGCTTACATCAAAATAAAACGTGCATTATTTCCTTAAATGGGCAATCACTATAGTGTTTACCCTATATCAGAAGGTGAATTCTGAAGCTAAAAAAAGTTTTTAAAATTCCATTCCATACAGTAGTAGTTTAAGTCGATCGGAGATAAAAATATAAATATAGTTAGTACAGGATTACATATATTTTTAAATATTATGGTAGCTGCAGTTTTTCCTTAATACCTCTTGAAAATTCAAAATTACTCAAACATCCTGTTTCTGCTATATAAACAGATTGGTAGTTATGGAGGTTACATTTGGTTAGCAAAATGTGTAAATAAATTACAAGCCTTTAAAATAAGCACTTCTTCTACCCCAACAGCTTATAGAATTTTTCAATCATCATTCGCCAATCTGCTACTGTAAATAAAATCTGATCCATCTCACTTTCTTACCCTGAGCGGTAACTCCTGTTTCCTGTCAAGCACGGTCTCAGATTTCACGTAGAAAGCCTTCGACTCGGCCAGCAGCTCAACGGCAGATTTGCGCTTTTGCTGCGGCTGCGGTACCAGTGACCGCTGCAGCGACATGCCGTCTTTCTTGCGAGGAAGCTTGAAGCTTGCGAACAGCGAATCTGCTAGACGCCGCCTGAAAGTAAGCAGAGTGAATGGTAGTGCGGTGCGTTTATGCGTTTATAAGAAGAAAAATTCTTTATAAAGTTTAACATCTGTGAAAGAATGTCTCTTCCTGATATGGTAATAAGAATATAGAGTTGGTTATATTTTGACTACTAAGTAACGAAGAAAATCGATTTAAAAGTGGATCCAAGTATGTAAAAATTTTTTTAATTCAATGACACAATATTATGTAACTAAATTGAGCAAATCATCTATATTTACAATTACAAAAGTCTTCAGTACGTGTGCATGTCACTAAACTTATCCAACGACTGGACTGAATTAATGGTATTTTTGTGTGTTTGAGTGGTTGAGATTAAAGTTTGTATTGGGTAAGTTGGTTTCCGTGCTTCTTTCACATCTGCTGGGTCCGTTAGTACAAATCTTTGTTTATTTTGCTTAGCTAAGACAGTCTTAGCCCCAAAGATGAATATGTTGGTAGCGGTAATCTTTAGTCTTTTATTAATATTGTTACTATCGGCTTACCTAGGAGGAGACTCAAATGATCTCGAATAGGACGCGCACGCAGCAGCCCCTTCGAACTTCTTCCGCACCTCCTCAACCTTCGACCAGCCGGACTCGACGTTGAGCCGCCGGTTTAGTGGGATCGTTTGTGCCGCATGTTTGGCAAGCTCCTCCCTCGTCCTTTTCACAGACACCTCCGGGATTAGGTCGGGGTGACGGGGACTTCGAGCCTCATGACACCGCTCGATGAACTGACGCCTCCGGAGGGAGAGGGTCGCTGCGTGGTGGTTCTCGTCGTCGTCTAAACACCTATGAATATATTTATAGTTAAGAGGATATTTCTGAATAAAGACAGCTATTAAAATACGGGCATTGGGCTTTTTTATGACTTAGGTACTCTTGCTCTTTGCTTTTACTCTTTTTTATATATATAATCTAAGATCACAGTGGTTTGTATGTTTGTCTGTCCGCTCTTTTTCCCGCTCTTTTTCCATTGTATATGCGTTACCACAGCAACGCGTTAACCCGCAAGTAGTTCGTCTACCGGACGCTAGATGGCAGTAACGGAAAAATATTGAATAATAGAAAAAAAATTAAGAATTTTGTCCACCTGTGCGAAGCCGGGACGGGCCACTAGTTTTTATCTAAAAATAATAACTTACACATTTATGTAGAAGCGATGGAGGGCTTATTTTAAAGAAAAATCTCTTCTAGCGAACCAAAGGATACATTACTAACAGTAGCGGATACGACCTTACTGTCCATGACTATCATTATGCTATACTATACACTATACATATTGCCGAGGTAGTTCGATATTTTTAATAATATATATATATATATATATATATATATATATATATATATATATATATATATATATTTTATTATTTTTGTACCAATGGCACATTTCTTTTAAGGACTCGAAACGTCATGATGTGTTTTTATTTAAATATCCATGTTTTCTTATAAGACTTCTTCTTCTACTAAATTCTAAATTGAACCACGCGACGTGGTTTCCTCTAAGAAAAAGAACACGGAATAAAAAATGGTGATAAAAATTTCAAGTCCCGACAACGCGTACGGAATGTCTATCAGTATAGATATACTCATAAATGCACTGAAGAATGGGTCACTCGATATTGAAGCTAAATAAAGCATAGTAAAAAGTTGACTTACACACAACGAACCCAATTTGCAAAATGCGAGGTGCAAAATGCCTTGATATAAGTCAACAAACGTAAGTCTATGAGTCACTCTACTCACAGATCACCTTTTTTCGCGAACAAAAAACTTTGTTGATTTGGCTTACTCACGGTAACGTCTTTAATAATTATAATGTCTACAAAATAGTGACCTTATCTTTTAAGTTTTAAAATATTTTAGAATGAAATGTAAAAAATATTTCAGGATTTTCATGAAGCGACTATAGAAGATAATCTATTAAATTATATAAGATGAAGGGTATTGTAGGATAAGATATAATTTGAGTTTAATGAAAGCCCTTTACTTCAAGCAATTAAGAGCAACTGGGCCAATTTGAAGCTTCAATTAATAAAACTTCACCGTTCCTTTCTGGCACTCTTTGTTGAAAAAGGTCAGTTCGAGGGATGGATTTTATTTTGGGTTTCCTTTTATATCGAGTCAAACAAATTTATTAAGAATAAGGGTTTTAAACCTAGTGATTAGCGTTCCTTATTGTTTCGAGCAAAGGTTTCACTAAATGTTATCTGTTTTACAATTCCAATTAGGTATGAGTTTAAAGGAACACCTACCGAGGAAGACTTATTTTTTGTAAAGAGTAATTCGTCAATTTTATTTAATTTTAACAAATGTAATTATAAAACAATAATAAATAAATATAAGTGATTAATCAATAATGCTCATCCATATAGTAAGAGTACTTTTTTTTAAATTGAAATGCTAGTAAATCTAATTTATTAATTTGAATATTTAGTTCTTACACTTCCGCGCACATTACACATTAAAAAAAAAACACTTTTTTTACGGACTTTGCGTATATTTAATTTAATATTTAATCCCCCTGCCCGAGTTTCTTTCGCCAGTTCTTCTCAGAAGGGCCTCCCAATTTCCGAACTGGTAGTAGACTCAGTAGTATACAATGTAATCGTAGTGATAATTGAATAACTAAATAAAATGTAAAAATAAAACAATTTGATGTATATAAAACAATTTTACCAATAGGAACGTGTCCGATTAAAATATTGTGAAAGTAGTAGAAAATACATGACAACCATTATCTTAGTAATCCTGTGATCACGACTCTTGTAAAGGAGTCGAAACGTCAGGATTAAATATAAAATAAAATATGCGCAAAGTCCGTAAAAAAGTGTTTTATTCAAATTATTAATTTGAATTATATTACAAATAACGTGCGAGTCATATTACAATATTGCAAATACTATGTATTTCTTGACCCACACAGTAGTTCTTACGTTTTTATTGTTCCTTGTACCTCTCACATTGTTTACGTCCCTTATTTTGTCTTTCTATTATTGTTTTCTGTATATGTGCTGGTAAATATGTTTTCTTTATTTAATCTTTCTTTATTTAAGGTGAAAGTAACCTTGTCAGCTACAGACTACTACACCGAACTATACAAAAACAACACAATTGAAAGAGAAATAGACTTACCAGATAATGAAGCTGTGCCATAGCACCGCTTCTTTGTCCATGATGATGATGTATGAATCATGCAGGACGAAACGGAAAAAGCAATTGACACCCAGAAAAATGAAAGTGCTCTAGGGTCAGACGGCATAAGCAACGAAATACTTAAGCAAACGAAAACAGCAATGACACCTATACTCACTGAAATTTTCAACAACGTGATCAGCACAGAAATGGTCTCAAAACAATGGACTGAATCAACCATAATCCTTCTATTCAAGAAAGGGAGTCACGTTGATATTGGAAACTATCGGCCCATCAGTCTAACGACTAATACTCATAAAGTATTTGCAAAGATTATTTTTAAAAGAATAGGAAGGGAACTAGATGAACAGCAACCAATAGAACAGGCTGGATTCCGCAAGGACTTCTCGGTATTTGACCACATCCATACCGCAAGACAATAGGAAAATATGCTGAATACCATCTTACATACTACATAGCCTTTACTGATTACAGTAAAGCCTTAAAAGAACTGGGTATAGAGCACAAATACATAAGAATTATAAAAAATATTTAAGTTCGGCTCGTATTCGACTAGAAAAGGAAGGTAATATATTTCAAATACAAAAAGGCGTGAGACAGGGTGACCCCCTCTCACCAGCAATCTTTCTGGCCGTACTAGAAATTATCTTCAGGAATCTGGAATGGAGAGACATGGGCATAAATATCAATGGCCGTATGTTAACGCACCTACGATTTGCTGATGGTATTGTACTATTTGCAAAAACATCAGAAGATCTAAGCAAGATGATAAATGACCTAGCATCAGAAAGTGCAAAGGCCGGATTGAAGTTAAACCAATTGACCAATGGCAACAAAGATCTTGTAAAAGTTGAACAGACCCAAATCTCCTATGCTGATGAATACATATACCTCGGTCAACAGATGTTTCCAGAAGACAACGAAAACAAAGAAGTTGAGAGAAGAGTTGTGAATAGCTGGAAAAAGTACTGGGCCTAAAAGAAACAATGAAAGACAAGAACCTACACATTTCAACGAAAAGCAAACTATATAACACATGCATCCTGCATGTACTGACATATGGGAGCGAAACATGGGCTTTAACAAAAAACGTAGCAAACAAACTCTCCATATGTCAATATGCCTTGGAAAGGGATAAAAAAAAGACAAAGTAAGAAATAGCAGCATCAGAAGCAAAACTAAGGTCCAGAACATAACTTTGAAAATAAGGAGAGAAAAGTGGAAATGGGCAGGCCACATGATCAGAGGAAAGGATAAATGATGTAAAATAGTTACGCAATGGTACCCAAGAGATGGTAAAAGAAAGAGAGGTAGACCACAAAAAAGGTGGGATGACGACATTAGGCAAGTCGCGGGAACAACATGGGGTAGAGTGGCCAAAGAAAGGCCAGAATGGAGAAGATTGGAGGAGGCCTTTGCTACCTGGCAAACGGACACACAAAAATGGAACATAAGAATGTTATATGAATAGCAAAGAAGAATAATGGTGTCTAATTGAAGGCTAATAATAATAATAACCTTGTCACTAACGTATTCACGGCAAAACATCTGGACAGATCTAGACAGAAATTCGGTATGAAAATTGCTTGAAACCTGAGCAAGGACATAAGCTTCTATTACTAAAGAAGGAATCATACGTTCCTTAGTAATTTAAGTAAGTGCGCTATAATCCACACGAACGAAGTCGATGGCAAGCACTTATAATATATACAATATGTAATTCACACAAGCTCTTTACATATATCTCAATATCAAACGATTACTAAAGTTCAACATAGTATCTTAATTACCACTAGCTGACCCGGTAACGCGTGGCTATGGTAACGTTAATTGATACAATGGAAAAAGAGCGGGAAAAAGAGCGGACAGACAAACACACAAACAACAAATTTGTGTTCTTAGATTATAGACTATCTGACCCGGTTACGCGTTGCTATGGTAACGCGTATACAATGGAAAAAGATCGAGAAAAAGAGCGGACAGACAAACACACAAACAACAAATTTGTGTTCTTAGATAATAGATTAGCAACAGTGAAATAGGAAGTTAATCGGATTAAAGGTACCTAAGTGTAATTAAGAAATATAATCGTGTTATTTAGGTCAGTCACCTTGTGAACTGTGTTTAATTGAGACTAAGCTTTTAACTCACGCCAGTAAATGGGCGTAACAACAGGATGGAAATAAGCATTCCAGAGTAAAACTATCAACCTGCTAACCCACTATCTGAAATAAGACGAGATCTTTTGTTAGGCAACTGGCAAAGATTTTTAGATAGATAAGACCAGTGTCTGACTACTGGTGAGGTGTTACAAGATAAAAAACCATTTTTTTTTTTTTTTTTTTTTGCCTGTAAAGTCGGTTTTACGGGCGAAGATTTTACGTGACAACGTCTTTTTCTCGGTAGAATATTTATTGATATGAATATAATTAAATTGCACAATGCGCGCGGCAGACCGATCATAGTTGAGTGGGAGAGAGACGCAAGGCATTCGGCGGGCCTCTCTCTCGTTCGGTGACTCATCGTAACGTTACCGAGCGTTACACTTTTTCATAAGTGACTCCCAGCCGCAACCTAATTTAAGACGTTGTCACGTCAAAAATGAACCCTTTCGTAAAGGGATAAAAAAAATACGCTGTATAAATATTTGAAAAATGGTAGGAAAGATATCTTAGGTATCTAGGTTATCTGTCAAAACATGACAAACTTGTCAACGCAATTGACTTATGGAAGCGTTACTTTAATTTCTAAAGAAATTATTGCTAGAAAAAATCCAACTTATCACTTTAGAGAAGGTTTTTTAGTAATAATTTCTTTGGATAAAAATCTACCAGTTAAATGTTAAAATAATAAAAAAATATAATCGTTACTTTAATAGTTTTATTTCATTCATATTTGCGTTTATCGGATATTATCTGTGTGTAAAATGATAATGGATTCCTGTAAGTTAATAATTAAATTTTGGTGAGTATGCTAAATCATCATAATCATTCAATCTGTACAAGTGATCCATAGTTTACGAAAATACTTTCGATTGTATAGAGTAGTTGCATTTTTATTATTATTAATTAACTCAATAAGTGTCTATTTATTTTATGTGTCAAGTACGTCAAGTAAGATAAAATTGTAGTTTTTAAAGAAAATTTAACGGTAGGTACTAAATAATTTCAAGTCCTAATCTATATAAATAAAAATTACCTGTTTGATCGCGATGAACTCCGAAATTATTTAACCGATTTTGAAGTTTCTTTTTCATTTTAATGGATTTTTTCAGACGTAGGACGGACATAGGATAGGTTTCCTTATACTAAAAAGCGAAAAAGCTATAGCAAAAGTTTTAATAACACTTGAATAATACAAAGTTCGATATTAAATGATTCAGAATGTTCGTAATACACGTTTAAGATAGCCTTATCATTGATTCTGACAATAGTGTTTATTTAAAACTACACCTAGGCAGTGCGATAGCATAGAAAAGTTCGTGCCTGCTTTAAAGCAGAAGTCCGAGATAGCCTTAGCTACTCAAAAAATAATATGAGAAGAAAACAAAATATATTTGTTTACTTAATAACAATCCTTCCTAAATGAACTATGTCAGATAGATAATAGTTAAGTACTACATTATCAAATAACTTTTCTCTGAACATAAAATCTATATTTTTTTATCCTAACAACGAGGCAATACGAGGTATCGCTATCAGTCTTCTGGCCATTTTACCTACGAGCAAAGATTTGGGTGATAATTATTACATAGTTTAATTCTAATGTACATTTATTATTAATTTTAATTTAGATGGAGCGAAGCTCCCACGGATCAGCTTCAATGGCGCAATGTCTGTTACGCCATTACTTCCCGAGTTCTTAACCGATTTTAATATTTTTTGTGTGGAATCGAATCAACAGGTTTAGGACCAGGTTGTGACGGAGCTCGAATTTTGGAAATTCGCAAAAATTCCCATCGAAACAGAAAAAAAATCTTTTTTTAAGTATTACGCTCCGCTCCAATATATGGTGCTAGCGTAGCTTTATGCTTAGCGACTGCATCGCCTAGTTTTTTATGACCTAAATGATTACATTTAATCAAACCAACAAATTATCGTCCTAAACTGAACAGAGTATAGGCCAAGGAAATGAAGGGCTATAAACCCGAACCCCAATGCCATAAAGCTATAAAGAACTCACCTAGCTGGCTGAGCGAGGTGCGAGCGGCAGGGCTGATAGCAGGAGAGCGCGGCCATCTTGCCGAGTGCTGCAGATTCTGAGGGTGGTCATTCTTCGCCGAGCCGCCTCTCCGTCTCAACTGCACCGGGATACCGTCTGAAACAATGAAAAGAGGCATGAAACAAAAAAAAACATTTTAAATGTATTTATATAATTCAGAGTAAAATAATATCTAACTGCATGGAAGCAAAAGAAACAGTCACCACGTTATGATGAATCGCAGATGACTGGCCTTCTACCGGACGAAATATCTCAGTTTCCCGGGCAGCCTCCGAAAAGTCGTCACCAAAGTGTTGTTTGAAGCCTTCCTGAACTGGAATGGCTGAAATTAGGCCAGCCGTAGCAGCAAGAGTAATCTTTAGCCATTACTCTAACTGACCTTTAATGCGAACTATTAGTTTCAATGTCTCCAAAAGTTTCATCTTAAGACCATCATCTGCTAATTTCGTAGCATTACTCATAATTGATTTTCGCCAGAGAACAATTTTTTTCTATATTATGAGCTTTCATCATTGGCATTAACTACTATTTTTGACGACCGTTTGGTCCAACGGTAGCGATCCTGCCTTTCGCACCGACGGTCCTGGGTTCAAATCCTGGAAGGGGCAGATGTTTGTATGATGAATACGAGCATTTGTACCTGAGTCATAGGTGTTTATATATATTTCTATATTATGTATGTATCTTATATGTTTGTTTATCCGTTACCCTAGTATCCATAACACAAGCCTTACAGTGCTTACTTTGGGCTAGGCTAATTGGTGTGAATGTAAGAAATATTTATTTATTAACTGGGATTTCTTTTCCTTTTTGTCTTCAGTGAGTTCAGGCTGTGATACTGTAACGACAATACCAATAAAAAAATTAAAAGCTAATTTAAAAGTTTGAATTCATGAAACTGAGAGTTTTAATAAGGTTTAAAAGATCCAGTCTGATAGAGTTGATTAAATTACATAACAAATTATAAAGTTAAAAAAAGCAATGTTGAAAATCCTCAGATAGGATACTGACTTGGCTCCACGGGCTTGATTGGGATCAAGAGCGTACCCATTCGAAATAAAAAAATACCAAATTCTGGTGGAATACCAACCAGGTCAGGTACTGTAATGTAATGGTGAGTACTCTTTCTCACCATGGCAAATATTTTGAATACCATCTTATTTCTATGTTTTGTCTGAGTGACTTATATTGATAATGAACCATATCATAATAGCTCAGGTGCCTGCCGTTGTGATAACTAATTTGAAAATTTTAATAGGCTTCTGAGAAAACGAAACATAAGCATGAAGTAGCGACTAGTTTTAGAACTAACTCAGAAGACTATTCGATAAAAAACAAATGTAACAAGGAATGAATAATTTTGGTAAAATGTAAATATTATAAGTGCTTATAATATGGGGACCCTATGATTATCGTGCAGAGATCACGCGCCCGAGGAAGTGATAATCGTAATGAGGAGGGGAAGTGGTTTTTTATTATAATATGCAGGCGCTTTTAGACGAGAACTGAACGCGTTTCCCATGGTTTAATTGATATAACAGTTATACAAGTACCAACTTTCACTTGGTACCCACGGGCGGGTGTGTATATTGTGTTCAAAGATTTTACACTCACCTAATTATAGCAAAACTGAGTTGGATAATGAAATGCCTTTAACACTCTGCAGCAAAGAGAAACATTAATTTGTCATGGTGTATTACAATTACAGGCACAATTCTTATACTTGGGTGTATATATTGCGAAAAAACTATCATAATTGTTTTAATATTTCAAGTGGATCAATAACTTTCAGAGAAATCTATTATATTCTTTAGAGGAATGTTATTTTTCCATTCTTTTATATTGAGTTTGCCTTAATAGTAAATGCTAGAAAGTTGACGGAGTTAATTTGCAAAAAGTTTCGAAGTTTGAACAATTTAATTTATGACGGTATTTTTTACTCGACAGTGCCAGCGAACTTTGTAATGAAATATGAAGAAGATTCAGCTTTCGAGTTTTAAAATAATAATAAAAAATAATAAGAAAGGCTATCATTTGTCATTGTCCGTACTGCTTTCATCTTACCCGTCATCAATCCTGCAGGTCATCTGTTGACCTCCACACGTCAATCTTTGTGCGGACGTCTAGAGGTCCTCGTGTCATTTGTTTCTTCAATAAGACAACAAAAGGACAAGCTCAATTTGAACAATTTTTTTGATTAGACGATCGTGTTACGACCAGAACACGATACATTTATGCGTTACAAGCAAACCAATTTTAAATAAAAACAAAATGATTATGCTTGGTTTTTGGATTGGTGGAGAGAACTTAAACTTTAATTAAAGAACACTTGGCCTTTCCTTTTCTTCACTAATGATCTTTTGTTTAATTATTATTTTATTATAAAAATATTTTTTACCGGTACCGGCAATTCATTTCAATATGAAATGTACAAAGAAACCTAAATATTTTCTTTGACAGTTATATTTTCCTACTGAGATTTTTATCCAGGTATAAATACTGTCAAATCCCTTGACACTATCGTCATCTCAGCCGGAAAACGTCCAATACTGACGTACGTTACAAAAATGGCGATTTTTGATATAACCTCCACGCTTGGCCAAAAAAAAAAGTAAAAAGGGCGGGATGGAGATAAAAGATGCAGTAAAAGACTTAATTTGGAAATCGCTGCTGTTCATTTTATGTAAATGTTTTTCTTATTTGTTTGTCTGTCCGGGCAAAATCTTGCAACTTAAATTTGAGGCACTTTCCGATAAGCTAGAAAGCTAAAACTTTCAGGATAGTTCAGAACCCGATGACAATGCACTCTAAAGCAACTTTCAACTTTCCAGATGCACTTTCAGGTCCACTTTCGGCAACTTTCACTTTTGTATGGGGCTTATCCGATTGTTGCGTAACACATGGTTACTTCGTTGAGTTAATAATTAAAAAGAATAAAATAATTATACTAGATTTGAAAAATCTAAAAATCCCACGTTTTTCAATGTCCTAAAAAGAATAAAATAACCCTGCGGGGCAAAGCGAGGGGCCGCTCAAAACGTGGGGGCGCATCTTTACAATAATCGGCATCAATGCATGTCATTCATCTCTTTAAAATCTCCTCTTAGTAATATGCGCCCCCACGTTTTGAGTGGCCCCTCGCTTTGCCCCGCAGGGTTATTTTATTCTTTTTAGGACATTGAAAAACGTGGGATTTTTAGATTTTTTAAATCTAGTATAATTTAAAAAATGTCTTTGTAATTTTGATTACCGTCATGGTTATGGATTAATAAATATTTTTCTATGATTATTCTTACTGTTTTTTTTATTATTCCTATTTCATTTGAATGTGTCTAAATAAATAAATTGCACTTATCATTAAAGTTACACTTTATTGATACATCAGAAGGTCTTTAAAGTAACGTACGTATACTGTACGTACGTCAGTGGTAGTGCAACAAAATGACACGTCAGTGGTTAAGGGTTAAATATTCTGGGGAAGTGCGTTGTAAATTTTTATAGACATATTCTGGGGTCCAAAATAAACCATTTCTAATTTTGCTATTGTTGATTCCAGATACAAATGTCATGACTTCAATTATAACGTGTAAAATCCTCGTTTAGTAGAAAATTACGAAAAAATAGTTTAACTGTAGTGGTCCTCCTTTTCACGATTTGTTAAACAAATAGAACATCGAATGGCTGAATTAAGACAAACACAGATTAACCGTTTTTAATTTGAATTATGCAAAATTGCATGCAAATTACTGTTTTCTTAATTGGGAGAGTGTAGATAATTAGAATAATAACCATTAACATAAATAAAATAATAACCATCCGCCATGTGTATTATTTTCCCGCGCTCTGATTAGTAAGGAGGTATATTATTAGAGTTTTTCTTTTTTCTTAAATGTGTGAACTCCACAGATGAAACCGATGTTAACTCGATAATGGCGCTTTTTATGTAGAATATTCTGAAAAGGTAAGTATGCTTTTAGTTATGAAAAGTAGGTAGCACTTTCCATTAAATATTTAATTTCTTATTAAGTAGGATATTGAGCTCTATATACTGGGCTTTAAGTTAAAATTATTGAGTCGAATCAAATTAATAGTTGCAATGATTACCTACCTACAAGATAAAGTGCGTGTCAATCACAATGTCGATGTTTAGTTGCAGTACAATACTGTCACCTGACTTAATAAATTAGATCTTTAAATTAAACTTGCCTTATTATAAATTGTTGTTGCAATATGTCCACCTTTTACGTCAGTCTAGTCCCTCTGACGAAATCTGTGATCAGATAATATTTTGAATTTTTATAATGCACGTGTGAATACTATAGCAGTATACAGAAACAGAGTATCTGGAATCTAGATAACAATATTCCCAATGACACTCCAACAATTAGAAGACAGATTAAATTTGACTTATGAAGACACCAAATAATAATCATATTGCAGAAAAATCACTATCATCAATAAAGGGAAGATTTTCCTATAAGCTAGATGATCTTAGCCCGGGGAACGCGCGGTCCCATAGTGTATTAGCTGATACTTATTTAAGACATTTGATGGTGTGACGTAGGTTTCCATACATCCGCGCTTTCGTTTATATAATGTGGAGATAGCGCCATCTGCAATACGAGGTATCAATATTACATTGTTCTGTGTCTGTAAAACCCATTTCGTATGAAGTGTGCAATTCAAACAACTGCTTATTGGTTAAGAACATGAATATACAGTTACGACAGTATTAAATTTATCAGAATTAATCAATCTTCGTATTTCAGACCAGTTGTTAACTATTTAAACGCTGGAAAGTTAACTGTCGCGAGAAAATGAAAGTATGGGAGAGCTTATATAGTCTGAGTTATTATGTACATAATTGATTATAGTGAGTCTGAATAGTTTTTTAGTTAATAATAGGTATTGACTCAGTATTCAGACCACCATTATAAATAGTTAGGGGTATAATAAATATCAAGAAACTTTACCACAAGGGATCGAAGTTCATAACATATTTGACACATGATTGAGGGACCGTTTGATCTTTCTTTAACTGCTCGAATAAACGTTAGACTGAGAGTGATTTCGGTTAAGTATCCATTTGCTATTTTTGTAACAAGTAATCTTTAAGTAATATAGTCCAGTTAAAAATATTATTAGTTTTTTTGTTTCAGCTATTACTCATGCAATGAGTTAAGATGATGATTTGTTTTGGCATACAGAATAAAGAAGATATTTTTAATCTGTTATTATCTACCACACAAAAACAGAAGTTTTTTTGTTTCTTATAACATCCATTATACATTTTAAGTCAGTTAAAATTTAATTAGAATAATACACTACTGTTATTACTCGTAATTTTTATTTCAAATAATGGCCATAAAAACTTGAATACAAGTTCATATAGATGTAAACTATGATAGGTAGCTTCCTATAGTCCAAATTTAAAAAATAATTTAGTAATCTGTGATAATAAATATATACTTTCTAGCACAACTATCATAATCATTTGTAGTTATTTATCATTATAAATGCCTGTACAATGACACTTATTGATTAATAGCTAACACAAAGGAAACCACTAAGGTTTGTATGTGTCAGGATTTTACATCGAGATTCCCAACATTTTACAATCGTATTATTTACAACAATCAGGAGTGCTTGTGTGATAATTATGTTCTACAAACTATGTATCTATAATATCCAGTAATATATAAGCAGAAATATCCATATATATTACATTCCAATATCCAAAAAGTATTGTTTTAATTTATTCTTTATATTGTCATATAAAGATCCAGTTCATCACCAACCTACTAATATCCTCATTATTGTGACACACTCCTATCCTAAGGATGAAAATAACGTAAGGAAAACGGATGCTAATCTCCAATACTACTGGTAAGCTGTAATCTTGTTCTATTAGTTGTAAGGAACAGGATTACAGCCTACAGCATTAAAAATCACTACAGGATAATGGTCTGAAAGTTAAAGAAACGAAAGATGTGTGTCAGGATTGTCCAAAGTGGAAATCTGTGACCTCTGCCTATCTTCGCGGGAGTAAGGGTTAATTGCATGTATTTATGAATTTATTTTATGTAGGAATATGTTTATGTATACATCATAAGATTTATGTGATATTTTCGTTGTATATTCATAACAATGAATAGTATAATTATGTTAATTATGAATATAAAAGTAATGTTTCTTTTCTTCACAGAATGGCATTTTAATTTTGCCATCTTATCCAATTAACTTTGGTTGGCTGCAACTCCCGAGCATAATCATGGTTATGCTCGAGTGCGACAGGAAGTGGAAGGCCATAAATCACTTCTGCGACCAGATCATGACACAGAAGGAGGCGGCCGAGCGGGTTGAGGGAAAACGATCTCTCAGCAGAGCCGATTAGGCGCAGTAGAACAGGAAGAAGGCAACGGCAATATGACCAACACCTCCCATTGAACATTACGGGAAATAGTTGGGTAGATTCGTACCCTCCCTCTATCGCGGGGGCCTTCGAGGACCAAGCTTGGGTGGCTTGACCTCTGCTTTGCACAGGCCTTCGCTGACGCCGAGCGTCCCAAATGTCCCGATACGCTTCGTCATTCTCCGATCCCCTGGAGGATACAGAAGGGTCCGCCTAGGGCGGACATACACCGGCGGGGCCGCGGAAGTGTCCGCAAGGGTTTCCGTGACTCCGCCTGGTGTCATTGCTTCGTCGAACGACCTATCGTCTGATAATGAAAAAAAATGGTTGGATGCAAAAGATCTCTTTAGAGATAAAGTTTGCTACAAAAGTTTTGTATTACTTCTATATTGTAATGTCCATATAAGTCAAGGGGGTATATATTTATACTTATTTTTTTTTTCTCTTTATTTATTTAGGAGCTTTTGTCTTCTGACATGCCAGCTCCATCGAACTATAATTAAATTATTGCATATCTTATAAATCTACCAATAAATTACATAAACCTAGTGCTGCCGCAGATTGGGGGTTACTCAGAATACTCTGAACAATCACCACATCCATCCTATTAATTCTAAATGTACTTATAAATAGTTTTCTTTGAGCTTGGTTCCGCTCACATTCCATCAAAAGATGATGCACATCCTCAATTTTTCCACATCTTTCACAATTAGGTGAATTTATTTTTTTCATCATGTATGCAAACTTTCTTGATGGAACATGACCGGACCTAACTCTTAATATAAGCTTAATTTGTTGCCTACTTAAACTACTATTTACAAACCACGGTATTCGAGGAGGCTCACTTTGTATCGTTTTGTACCAGATGCCTTTTGTTTTAGATCGTTCGTCAAAGTATACCTTCCAGTCTTTCTGGCATGAAGCTTTACACATAGAAAATACTTCGGAGGTGCACGGTCTGATATCGCACACTATGCCATTGAAGCAAGAAGCATTTGCCAATTTGTCAGCCTCCTCGTTACCTCTTAAACCAATGTGCGCTGGAACCCATTGCAAAACCACTTTCCTGTTTCGCGACAACAGTCGTATTATCTGTCCGAGTACACTAAAGGCTGTCGGTACACCTCTGTGCCCAGAGGCGCATCGAGCCAAGTGCTGTATCGCACTTTTACTGTCTGAACAGATGACGATTTTGTCCCAATTATACCTTTCGGCATATGTCAGTGCTTTAGAAATTGCCATGAGCTCAAGCGTCATAATACATACGCTATTTTTAACTTTAAAACTACCCTGTTCTTTTAAAACTGGATCAAAAAAGGCTACCCCTTGTTTATCGTCACTCTTTGATCCGTCTGTAAAGATCATATGCCAGTTTTGATACTTTGTATGGAGTTCCTCAATCACGTAACAATACAGTTCATTACTTGTGTAACAGTGTTTGGGTTTTCTGAGGCAGTTTAATTCACTTATCGCTATATTTTTAATGTCTAATAGGGAAAACCATGTATTGGCTGTGAACATATCTGCAATCGGGGAAGAGTAGATCTCAATCTCCTTTGTTTTATTATGCACGTCAACTAATAGAGGTTTCTTTTTTTTCAGCCAATACCTAGTTAGGCATAACGTACTAAGCTCCCGTATTAATTGAACTGTAGTATTATGTGTCCACGAGAGCGCTTTTACCATATATTTATACGCCAAATAAAGTCTCCGTATAAACAATGGAGGTATACATAACTCGGTTTCCATTACGTGGATTGGAGAGCTTCTGATAAATCCACCAATAATCCGCAATGCCTGATTTTGTACTTTATCAAGTTTTGACAGATGACATTTAGCGCTACCATCAAATAAGCAAGAACCGTAGTCCATCCTACTACGTATTAATGATATATATAGCCGACGAATATGTGTCGGACGTACACCCCAAGATGATCCAGCCAATACTTTGAGAAGATTCAGAAATTTGGTACAGTTTTGCGTTATTTCAGTAATATGTTTGGACCACAAGAGATTTCTGTCCAACCATATACCTAAATACTTCACACAATGTGATACATTCAACTGAGCTCCACCGAGACTTACACTAGGCATAAAGGTTTTTTTTCCTCTGCTAAATAGACATAGACTAGTTTTATTACTGGATATCTGTAAACCCAATTTATCTAATGCGTGTACAATATCATTTAACGCAGTCTGAATGTACGAAACACTTACTTCGATGTTTTTATCTTTAACATAGATGACAAAATCATCGGCATATTGAGCTATACAAACATTTTGTACCAAATTTCGACAGATTTTGAATGTGGCTATATTGAAAAGAAACGGTGAGATTGGATCTCCTTGTGCTAGTCCTCTGTCAGTTCGTCGCATGACAATATTTTCTCCGCCCTCCGACTTTACTCTTAAATATCTTTCACTAAGGAACGACCATAGATATTTACAATATTTACTACCAACCTTTAATTCGTCCAAAATACTTAAAACACCTTCAACAGATACATTGTTATAGGCATTTTCAATATCTAGAAAACAAGCCAGCGTTGACATGTTTTGTGTAAAACCTATTTGTATGTATGTCACCAAACGAGTCAGACAGTCCATACATGACTGTGACTTCCTAAAGCCAACTGTGTAAGGAGAGAATATCCTATTCTTTTCCACGTACCATTCTAACCGTTTAAGCATCATATGATGGAACACCTTGCAAATACATGAAATTAAAGCTATGGGCCTAAGTTTAGGGTCTGTTGAGCTGTAATCAGACGCTTTCGGTATAGGTAGTATCAAAACTGAGCGCCACTGTTCAGGTACTTTGCCATAACGAAAAAATCAGATTGAAAACCTTTAATAAAAAGCGTTTTGCGTCTTCCGGAAGATTGTAAACCATGCTGTACGTAACTTCGTCATCCCCTGGTGCAGTGTCTTTCCTTTTTAAACAGTTTTCAAGCTCCTCAATAGTAAAATTTGCTTCCAACAGATTATTCTTTGATATGAAGTTTGGAGGTTTATTTGTTGCCGAATCTGGAGTAAGGGAGGACAGTAATTTTTCCTGTTTATCAAACGGAACAAAATGTCTCTGTCTATTGATGCCTTTCATCCAGCGCATACTTCGCCACATTTCATATGATGTGGTGTTTTCATCAAGTGTGTCACAGAAATTGTGCCAATTAGATGATTTGGCTTGCCTGATCTGTCTATAAGCTTCTTTAGTTTTTAACTCAAGGTTCGTCAAGTTATCGGGTATCGGGTTGCGCCGAAATTAACTAAGAGCTAATCTTCTTTGAGCTACTGCTAACGACAGAGACTGGTTCCAGTAACGCCGCGGTTTAAATTTAGATTCTGGATCGGTACATATCTTTATCAAAGGGATACTAGCATCGCCAGCAACTCTAAGTTGGGACAATAAATAATCATACATTTCTTGAATGTATGACTCATCAGCCTGGTCAAATTTAGCTATTTTTTGTTTACTAAATGAACTTGATAAGATATCATTGAATAATGTCCAGTTAATTTTCTTAAAATTTCGTTTTTGTAGATTATTATTACTCCTTGGGATACATGTATTTAATTTAATAATGCAGTGGTCACTACCCAAAATCTCGTTCATAACCTGCCAGTCAAAATTAATAGCTATGTCATTTGAGACAAATGTGATATCTGGCGCTGACTTTTGCAGCACTCCATTAACTAATTTAATCCTAGTAGGTGTTCCATCATTTAGATAAATATAGCCATTTTCCAAAGATGAATCAGAGAGCTGACCTCCTCTGGTGTCTGTCCTAGTTGACCAGTTAGCATGATGACCGTTGAAATCCCCCCCTATTACTGTTTTATTTGGGAATAATGCAAATAATTCGTCCCAGTCCGATAATTGTGTTCTAACTGAGGATGGACAGTATATTGATACAATGTTTTGTATGTAATGGCAATTATGTAACACCACATGCATTACTTCTATACCCGACTGACGTAATTTTACCGCCCTTAATTCACTTCGGATGGATTTATGCACAATTATTGCTATACCATCATACGAATCATATCTGTCTTTTCTATACAAATTATAATCCCGCACACTTACCCTATCATCGGAGTTCAACCACGTCTCACTCAATACAGCCACATGAATTTTTTCTTTTATCAGAAGCTCTCCGAAGCTTAATAACTTTGGTTTCAAACTTTGAGCATTCCATTGCAGAATATTGATGCGGATATCATTGATGTTCGTATTATTCATCATTAATATAAAACACGTTCATAAGTGTCTCAAAAACTTTTCGACCTGATATAAACTTGCTCACAACCACTTTAATTTCTTCCAATATAGCCACAAACACAGCACTTATTTTTTCCTCCAAAGTCTTTTTGGAACACCAAATAGAATACACTTTTGACAATATCTTCTTCAGCTCAAATCTTCGTGCTGTTCCTTCATCATAGTCAGGTAAACTTATTGGTTCTTCTTCTGTTTCTTCACTTTCCATGGTCTTTTCTTCCGCCCAGTCGATTTTAGAATTATGCGTTTTCTTAGATCTCTTCTGTTTTCCTTTCTTTCCTTTTCCTGTTGGAACCGTAGTAGCTTCGGTGTTTCGTACTGGAGTGGCTTCCCTCTGTATCTCAGCACATGCAACAATCTGACTATAAGTTGGCCGGCTGGTAAAATTATTCACTTGTGCTTGCGCTTCCATTTTCCTTGGTTGAGGTTCAGTATTCAAGGCCAGTACTCTCTTCTGATTTTCGTCCAACATCAACTGAAGTGCAGCTTTGTAGGGAATATTCTCTTTACTCATAATATCGCGTACTTCTTTCTCTTTGCGGTACATTGGGCAAGATCGGTCTAAAACAAAATGAAGTCCTTTACAGTTGAGACATCTGAATGTTTTTAGTTCACAATTAGTGTGTTCAGTACTTCCACATTTGGGACATAATATTTTTTTTGTGGGGCATACTCTCATCATGTGGCCAAACTTCCAGCATCCTGAACATTGTGTTACAGGAAAGGTGTAATTTTGTACTGTGAATTTACACTCGTATGCATATACAAAACTAGGCAGCATTTTTCCCTCAAAACATATCCTTACACTTTCACTTTCAACCCATTTGCCGTTAAAGTCCAAACGTTTTAGCCTTTTTACAGCTAAAATCTTTACATCGCATTTTAAAATGTCGAGAATATCTTCTTCAGTAAATCCTAAGTCAACACCCCTTATTAATCCATATGTCGCAGTAGTTTCTAAAGTCAAGCGACAATTAAAATCTAATTTTTCATTGTCGACTAATTTTATAGCATCATCGTGGCTACTAAAGCAAATAAGGACCTTGAAAGGAGATTTATGTTTAATTTTTTTTATGTTACAAATATTTTCACTCCTTAAAAGTCTTGCCAAAGACATTTGTTTTGGTAATTCTTTTGTAGATGTTACACATATCTCATATTTAGGTATGTCATCAGAGCCAGGCACGCATTCCTCAGCCTTTTTTTGGTTAATAGACTCACTTCTTAGAAGACGTTTGCTTCCTTTTCTTCTGACTTCCACAAATCCTTCACCACTATTTGAATCATCTTCACGTTCTTTCCTTTTTTCTGGCCTAAAATCGGAGTTTTGAGTCGATAAATCCATACATTCTTTCTCTAATTCCGAAATCTGACTGATTCTTCTCTCATTGATCTTATTTAATTCGAGTTCACATTCCCTTAAAATCTCCGTATCACTTTTATCACTCCTGTCCGTAAAGTTATCTTCGTCCATAACGACGGTAGTTCGAAAACGATTGTAATATAGACGCAAGCACAGCTGATAAGCTAATGACGTGTTCGCACCCAACGACCGCTCACGCGCTACTGATTTATTCTTATTTTCTTCTCAGCCAAAAGACGTCCTCATGTACGGAGTCCTCCCACAAAAATGGCGGTTTTTGCCATTACACCCAAGACACCCTTAAGTGTTGAGGGTTTCTGTTATTCTAATTTTCCGGACACCATATGAAATCATTTTATACATACTGAAAATCAATATGTCTTCCAATAAAATAAGTTATTGTAGCTATTCGAGGGGACATGATCCTATCACGTATTGGGAATATTAAAATATCGATAGCAAATGAATACTAAAAACATTCAATTCTTAAACATTAATTTTATGTTGTACAATTTTTATTTGTATTATGTTGTACAATAAAATATATTTGTACTTGTAAACCTCGCCTCGGTCACAGCAGTTGATACACTCTTATGATACTGTAATTTCTTGGGCTATGAATTTAGTTTTGTCGTCATCATTACTTTATTTTTCTTATATTTTAATCCGAACACATTACTCATATAAAATGTAAATATATTTTAGGTAAGAAACACTTTTTTTTTTTTACAAATGTACTTATTATCTTATTACTAGCTATAACAGACCTATGCCGATAAGAATATAGTTGGACAATATATGAAAGTAATTTGGAAGGTAATCTCCACATAACGGAAGTGTATGCCTCGTAGCGTAGCTGCCAATACTTTTAACCTATGAAAGTGTATTCAATAGTTTCAAATCGTGATCTTACAAATAACAGATACAAAAATAACATAACGGTCTCGCACAGAGAGGCGATGTTGAAAAATGAATGGACCAAGATCAATATCAATGGACCGGCCGTAGGCTCATCAGAACTTACTAGTGTGGCGCAATACATTAGCGAAAGCGTGTCAAAAATACTACGAAACATTGTTTAGAATTTATAACAATAATGTTATTTACAATAAATAGTATAAACATAAATATTGCGTTTTATATTAATCTTATCAAGACTTCCTTTTTAGTTGTTTGTTACTAGCTGCCCGGCCACACGTTGCCGTGGCTCAATTATTATAATTTGCAATATATTATTTTATTAAAAATCAGAAAAAGCCCGCTTGCGCGCCCTGAGCCCGCGCGATACGCAGCCTTTGTGATATTGATTCGTTGGTGGGAGAAAAGATTTTTTCTAAAATAAAAGTAGCCTAAGTTACTTCGTATTACATCAGCTACCTGCCAATAAAATTCCCAACAAAATCAGTCCAGCCATTTCAGAGATTAGCCGGAACAAACAGACAGACAGACAAATTTTGAAAAAAATGTTATTTTGGTGTATGTACCGTATATATATTCATATGCATGCATCACGGTTCTTTCAATATTACAAACAGACACTCCAATTTTATTAATATGTACAGATTTGAAAATTGGTAGTTTGAAATCAAGCTTCCTTTAAGTTCCCGTGGAGTTCTTAAATTGAGACATAGCTAATGTCGCTTTCAACTACAGATATTGGTTACTGCTTATTACCGTTTATTAAGTCATCTAACTTTTTTCAATCCTAATGATACAATATAAAGCATAGCAAAGTATGATTAGCTCTACTCGATAACGCATTAGTTAGGGTCGATGACGAACAAATTACACCCACCAAAAATTTTATTATTTTTTTGCAGATCACTGTTTTATGCTAACTTAACATTTCAGTATTTAGTTATTATAACGAACAAATATAAGTTGATAAGGTTAAGTAAGAACTGCAATCAGCATAGAATTATCAAATTTTGAATGATTTTGATTTGGGCCATATCTATCTATCTATTAGCGCATTTGGCAGATGCGGGATTTCGGAGATTTATCAGCTTTAACAAGGGTTTAAACTAACACGTGAACTAAATATTATATCGAGCTCCTATATGCTTTCCAAGGATTAGTTGGTCCCGTTTGAATGGTGGACCAAGGGGTCTTAACCAACCATTCAATTCATAGGGATATTCAATCCCTACGATATTTAGAAGCAGCAGCAGTAAGGATGTTAATATAGTCTCATGATGAGAGTTGTTGCAATGAATGTAAACATGTCTCTCTAATAGTGTTACAGTTCTACGCCCTTAAACTACCTAATTTAATTGCACCACTTACTAAATATCCTTTAGTAAGGATTATCCTTTTCATGGATCTCTTCAAGATAGCAAAAAACTAACCACGACGCTCCCACAATCTCTTAGTATAGGTATTTAAAATTGAAAGCAAAGAATGTACTAGAACCGATCATTCCAAATTTATCATCTGTAATGGACAGGAAGCTTTTTATCTCTTTTTTTAAATGAGACAAGATTGGCTATGGTATTGCATTCAAGATTAGTTAGCTTTTCATTTGCACCATACCATATCTATTACCGTTGCGCCTAGTACGTGGGAGTAGCGACGGACCAGTATTCTGTATGTTGCTCACGTTCTATAAAATTGATGTAAGTAAGTATTATACACTTCAACATTATTATGGCGTCCGTGACAATGCACTTCCAAGAGTTCCTAACTAAATCTTTTAAGACAAGGTAACAGAGGAAAGCGTTACCTCTTTCCTCTTCAAAGAAACATTATTTATGCCCTTAAAGAAGTATACTTGTTTGCCTTTTAATTTTCCAATTATAACACACACCATAAATAAAAACTAAATCAACTGTTTATAATCGACTCGACCGTTTAATGGGCGACGCGACAGCATTTAAAGTTGCGTCGATGAGTATACAAGACCACGAAACAGTCATCACTAAAAGCTACGTAACAAGAAAGTATCAATAAAATTAAACCAAATGAACACAGTAATCAGAAAAATTGTTTATGTAGCCAAAAAGTTTTCTCCGTTTTTTTTTTCAATAAAAAAGTACATATGCGCTATTTACAAATTGTTGTTACGCATGTTCACGCGTACCGCCGGTTTGTTACATGAGACATAATACTTATACTGCCGTCCTTACGATAAGTGCAATGAGAGTTTTTGGGCAAATTGACTTACGTACAATTTACGTACCAATATAATATACTACATAAAATCCTGCTTCATTTTAAAGTCGTATAGTAAAAGTTTCAAGTCAATAGCTATTATAGTTACGATGATACACAAAAAAACAAAAATCAAATCTTTAATCGCAATTATTTCGAAAGTAGCTGAAACTACTTATTGCACTTTTCATAAGAACGACAGTATAGTTCCCGTCATATAAGATGACGCGTGACATGCGCTGTAGTGAATAATGTACTTAAACTTGCTACTGCGCATGTCACGTGATTTCAAAACCAGGTTCAACTTATATGCCGGGGACTATACTCGGCTTGCGAGTGGTGAGTTTATGGCCATCCTCCCTATGATGTTTTCATTAAAATCCCTAGCAATAGAAAGTTATAGACTGAGACGGTGTAAATGATGAACCGTTTCTAACTCAACTGCCTTATGTCGTAATGGATGTATGTCTTTCCAATTTTACTTATAAAATTCAAGGCAGGAACACAAATCATCAATTATACTCGTAGACATTGAAATAATTAACTGCTTTTTAATTATTTTTATAGCCTGTTATGTGGTTCAATGTTAATCTGTAATCTAAGATCACAGTGGTTTGTGTGTTTGTCTGTCTGCTCTTTTTCCATTGTATCAATCACGTTACCATAGCAACGCGTTAACCGCAAGTAGTTCGTCTACCGGACGCTAGATGGCGCTAACGGAAAAATTATTAAAAATAGAAAAAAATTAAAGAATTTTGCCCACCCGGGACTGGCCGCTAGTTAAAACCAAACATTACATTTTTTATTACTTATATATATGTAATAAATAATATAATGACATAGTGGTAGCTTCATATTTAAATTCACTGCATAAACACAAAAAATTAATGCACATATCTACTTATCTAGATGTTCTTAATGTGTCTGTCCTACTTTTTTGTGTATAATTCTTATTATCATTTACTAGAAAATTCGTATGATATAACTCATCGGTCACGGATTTTTTCAATGGAATGTCGGTCCTAATAGTATTAATTGTTTGTGTTAATTACATTTTATATTAGACTAGCGACCGTCTCCGGCTTCGCACGGATGCAATGCTCTACTATATTATGCATGTATTATACACATAAACCTTCCTCTTGAATTACTCTATCAATTAAAAAAAACGCATCAAAATCCGTTGCGCAGTTTTAAAGATTCAAGCATACATAAGGATATAGGGACAGAGAAAGCGACTTTGTTTTATACTATGTAGTGATTCGTCATTCATCTTTTATTACTAGAGAAGTTCATAATACATACTGACTTATTCGACGCTATTAAGAGTCATTTAAGGTTACAACTTGTGTAATATAGTGTCAATTAACATTCTTTACGTATTTTTTCGTTATCACTTTATACCGAACATATATGAGAAAACCTACTAATAGTAGTTAACTCCTCACATCGGTAATTTCCATTTATATGGCGCAATTTTGAGGTAAACTTTTAAACTTATTCATTGAGAGAGACATCTATTTGACCAGCAATAAAGTCTACATACATTTTTTTTTTTTCATTTTATTGATATAATATATTGTTTATAATGATTGAAAAGTTACGTTACGAATTTTAATTTCAGTTTCCATATTAAATACTAGCGGCCCGTCCCGGCTTCGCACGGGTGGACAAAATTCTTTAATTTTTTTCTCGCATTAAATATAGCCTATGTTAGTCAGCGTGAATGTAGCTTTCCAATGGTGAAAGAATTTTTGAAATCGGTTTAATAGTTTTTGAGGTTATTAATTGCAAACATACAAAAATACAAATCTTTCCTCTTTATAATATTAGTGTAGATGTTACATACAAAATTTTAGGATAGAACACGTTCACATAAATAATTAAACATATAATTATAAAAAAACTTCATAGACTTATAACTGTCTTGCAATGAATATAGGTAACTATGATCCGAGCAATATCTTGTATCTCACTAGATTTTAATCATCTTACTGCGACATCGAACTTTTTATTAACTTTCATACGGCTCTCCATGTTACACGCCAATAGTATCCTTTCGATACATTCATTGTAAGCGTCGATGGTTGATTTTTGTATTAAACATATCTTTCACATCACATCTCTATATTATAATATCTGAAAAGCAATCTACACTAATATTATAAATAGGAAAGGTTTGTATTTTTGTATGATTGCAAAGAATAAACTCAAAAACTACTAAGCCGATTTCAAAAATTCTTTCACCACTAGAAAGCTACATTCAAGCTGAGTAAAAGTATATTTAATGCTAGAAAAAATTTAAAGAATTTTGTCCACCCGTGCGAAGCCAGGACGGGCCGCTAGTGTTAAATGGCTGTGACAGAATAAAAACTAGCAAAAAAGGCACGTAAAATTGCTAAGTTTTTTTTTTTTTCATTTATGATTTAACGTATTAAAAATAAATTACATTGTATTGTTCAAAAACAGCGTATAGAAATCCACAAAGGTTTATAGCAACGCTGTTTAAAGCATGCGTTAAGATACAATAAATACACTACAAAAAAGAAATCAAGTTGATAAACTCTTTTACAAAGTATAGGATGAGTTAATAATGGTGACAATTATTATAAGTATTAATTAATTTAACAAACTCCACGTTTGGTGAAACTAAAAACGGGAATCTAAGTCATGCTATACCTAACAGTTCAGCCTATAAATAGGTTCACTTATCGTAATGTATGCAGAGATGTGAACGCAAGTCGCATGGACCGTAACTGTATATTACGACATGCTGCACGGCGCGGGCGCATCGAATCAGCCGTTCTGGTTTGTTGCGACGACGCTGCGAGTGAGTGTCGCCACTTGTGTTATGATTTGACAACTACTTCTAATTCAATGCGCAGTTATTTGTATGGATACTTAGAGGATATTTAACCGCGATTATAAAATATATAGAAAATAAAGGCTTATATTGTGAGATGTAACTGATAGTTTGTGGTTAACAAAATATCATTAACATACGATACAATACATATGTTTACAATTAATTAAAAAATTGGAAAGATTTGTGTGGATTGATATGTTACTGAAGGTACATGTGTTAGATTTATAAACTTTAATACCAAAGTAGGCAACACTACTGTTCCCTGGGTTATCTATGGACGGATGCGGTGAGAAATGATCTGTGAAACAACGTAATAAGCAATAGATATTTTTTTGTGTTGACGAAAATAAACAAACTTTAACTTGGATTTGTGGTTTTCATTGGAATGTTAATTTGACGAATAAAGAAGAGAAATAACCCCTCCAATTATTACATGTTATCTGTCTTTTCCTGGTTGTATATAATATTCAAAGAATATAGACAAGTAGACAACAGTATAGACATATAGACAATAAGCATGATTTCACTAATCAACGTATTGAAAACTCTTCATATTTCTAGCTCCCTGTTTTAACTGTTTCATTTAAATCTATTTATTTTTCTTTTTTTTTCGATTTAAATTTTATTTCTTAGAATATAATTAGATAGAACCACTGTTTTCTATTGCCTTAATTTGGTAATTAATGGAAAAATTGTGAACAATATTGTCGGTCATTTATTTTCTACAAGCTTGCATAACATTACATAAATCTTCCAACTGTGTGTTACATTTTTATCAGTAATCATAATTATAAATAATGATATCGCGTTGCTTTATATTAGTTTATAACAAATAAAGCCCTTTCCCACGGTCGCAATGCACATCTGGCAAATGTCAATATTTTATTAAAACTGATACAGCAATCTACAGCTGACGGTTTTCCTCATCATCTGGATGAATTAATATTAAGTTAATATTTACACACACACAACACACACACACACACACACATACACATATATATATATATATATATGTGTGTGTGTGTGTGTGTGTGTGTGTGAAAATTAATATAATATAACATCATATACATTTTTTTAAATCAAGGTAAGTAGCTACAGCTCTTGTGTTATGAAATTCAGAAACAACGTCGGTACCACAACACCTAGACCCGAGCCAATATGGAATAGATCGTTTTCTACATCGACCCGGCCGGGTATCGAACCCGGTATCGAGCTACTCGACAACGGAGCCATCTATGTATAAATAAGGTATATCTTTCGGGTTACTCGCCACCTAACAATATTTTTTATTATTAATATCTTGACGACCGTTTGGTGCAACGGTAGCGATACTGCCTTTCCTACCGACGGACATGGGTTCGAATCCCGGATGGGACAAATGTTTGTATGATGAATACGAGCATTCGTACCTGAGTCATGGGTGTTTACATATATTTTTATGAATATTATATATATATATATATATATATATATATATATATATATATATATATATATTTATATATATATATATATGTCTACCCGTTACCCTAGTACTATAACACAAGCCTTACAGTGCTTACTTTGGGCTAGGCTAATTGGTGTGTATGTAAGAAATACCTATTTATTTATTATTTATAATCTTAAATGTTAGAATAAGGCATTGAATAATTATTAACATAATCATTATTATTAACATAACTTTGTAAAAACATTCAATTATAGAAGAAGGTAAGTGTCATAATATGTCCTTAAAAATATGTTCAAATTTAAATTCAAATCATTTATTGCACATAAAATTATACATGTAACAAGATGATGACGGTTACTTATAAAGTGGTATACATATGACGCTCCGCAAGAGCATAGCTATAACATAGAGGCCCATAAAGCATTCCATAAAATCTCATCTGTCATAAAAAAAGGAATAAAAATAACGCTCAACTGATTTGAACATAATGTTACAATATGGGGATAATAAAAACAAATAAACAGTTGAATCTTTATATATATAATTCTTCTGTGAGTGTGTATGTCACTGAACTCCTCCTAAACGGCTGGACCGATTTGAATGAATTTTTTTGTGTGTGTTCAAGGGGATCTGAGAATGGTTTAGATTCACAAATCAGTCCGGCAGATGACACTGCAGTCGGCACAGCAACGCGTGGCCGGGACTGCTAGTATTATATAATAAAATACATCAAAAATGAAAAATAACCAAAATTAACATTAAACATAGTTATATTTATAGCAGTCCAATATAATCATTTTCTGCGAATAATTTATTTAATTTTTTCAATAAGAAGGATTTTTTTTTGTATTTCCTACATTCACACCAATTAACCTAGCCCAAAGTAAGCACTTTAAGGCTTGTGTTATGGATACTAGGGTAACGGATAGACATACATATACCATTTATAAATAAGTAATATTCATAGAAATATATACAAACATTCAGGACTAATGTCCAAATGCTCGTATTCATCATACAACCATCTGCCCCTTCCGGCATTGAACCCAGGACCGTCGGTGCGATAGGCAGGATCGCTACCGATGCACCAAACGATCGTCAAATTTTAAGTTGTTAATAAATATCGTAGGTTTGTCTAAGTTTTTTTATTAAATATGGAATATTAATGTAATTTTTTTAATTCCTGTTTTGTGAAGATCTTCACGTCTAAAGACAGCTACAAACTCTATAATCAGTGAAATAGTTTTTATTTAAATTAAACAGAAGCTTAATACTTTAAAAGTGCTAAACCGTTTCCTTGGCCTACTGTACAAAGCTTATCTTAATGGATTACATTATCAGCTCTCAACAGCCATTAGTGGTTCAGTAAAAAGTCATTTCAAGTAATTTATGTCAACTAAAACCTTCTTAAATATTAAAAGTGATTTCTCGAGAATTACATAATTTTGAGTATGTAAAACGTAGCAAGCAAAGCTTCAAAATTTCTCGAGGACTCTTTTATCTTCTTGCGTTAGAAATACTTGAAAGAGCAGTTTACTAAATAGTATTATTTGTTCTAAAAATACATCTTCCAATCGGCAAATTGTTATGACGAAATTGTAGACAGAAAGAATGCATATTACAATCGTTGTCGTCGTCGTTTCAATTCTACGAGCTTGCTGTCTGGGGCTACCTGAAAAATATTGCTTTAGCGGCAAAAATTGACATACTATGTTACAGTGAACTAATAAGTTCTACGTACAACTAGTATTGTTCCATGTTATCAACACCACCAGTAGCACTGTAAATACACAGACTATATATTTCTTGAGGGATAATTGGCCTCTTTGGAATAAAATTTGTCGATATTCTCGTAAAGTTTGCATTTGCAATGTTTTCTTATATGAAGAAAATAATCGGCTCGGCTCACAAGATATTCCCAGGCGGGGCTTGAACCTGTCCGGTCCACTGCTCTCCCAATTGAGTTACCAAGCCTTGTTTGCAACTGTCGAAATTTTATAGTACTTTTTACTGCTTTAAACGGTGAGACCGCTGTATCATTAATGAGAGGAACATCCTCGCATTCGTAAGAAACATTATTACAAATGTTTGATTATCAGTAAAGATTAAACAGCCATTTCATTTATGATTTTTTTTTTTGCATTTTCAATGTTATCTTGTATTGATTAAATTTTCTATTAAAATGTATCATGTACACTTTATTTATTGTTCATTTTACCATCTTTTTCAACTCCTTTTTTATCATTAAACTCTTCCGCGGATAAATGACACGGTTTAATAAACATACGAGTTAAGAACTAATTCAAATTTTATGGTATTTGATGGAGTACAAAACCTCACAGTTGAATAAAGCTCTGATAAATTCACTCCGTGTGGTTTAAACTGTGAGACGCCACCCAAAGCTTCCCGATGGTGACACAGTTGTCTGCTCGTACGCAAATAGAAGGCGGGACATTCTGTTCGTTTTATTTGTACACTTTATAAGTCGACAGATTTATTCTGCGTCGTAAAACCTTCCAGGAAACGGGGAAGCCATATTTTTTTTTCTCTTGATTAAATAGGACAATACGGCGGCCACCTAAAATGCTCGTCTTTTTAATTAGAAGGATTAAAGAGGGATATTTATTATCTTGTTTTAGTAAAATTAATCAAAAATATAAGTATTTCTTTGGATATAGGATAACAAATGCGCAAAATTACTCTCACGGAATTAAAATCCTTACTGTTTCAACTCTAAAGTTTTTTTGACACGGTCGTTATAGTAAGGACACTTTGTACTTAATCCTGGTATATCAACCAATTGTTGAACAAATCAATGCAATAATGAAACATTGTCAGAATAAGACAATGACAATTAGACACGCTGGTGGAGATTACAAGCGCACACCAAAAGCGAGGACATTAACTCACCATGCATAAAATCAAAATGGCCGCTTCATTATTTTTGTAAGTATATCTTTGTCAAGCTAAAATTTTTGTATTATAAATTTTACAATTGCTTCATCATTATTTTCTACTTATCTAATTTATTTAAGTCTAGTTTAGGGGAAACCGCGTACGTTTTGTCACAAAAATTCTTTAACTTTACCAAAAAAGACTTCGAAAATTCGAGATACTAAGTAAGCATTATTTAAGTCCAGATTTTAATTAATCTATATGTTACAGTCAAAACCCATAACCAGTCAAAACCACTTTTGACTGCAAAAATTAGGCAAAAGTACTCTTGACCAACGATCTTAGTTAAAAACATTTTTGACTGATTTTCGCAGTCAAAAGTAGTTTTAAAAAAGTTTAAAAAAAGTAGTTTTGACTGAAAATCTAAATTATAAATCAGGCAAAACCACTTTTGACTGTTTTTTGCAGTTAAAAGTACCTTTGACCGATGCCCTTAGTTAAAACTACTTTTGACTGCGAAAATCAGTCAAAAATGTTTTTAACTAAGGTCGTTGGTCAAAAGTACTTTTACCTAATTTTTGCAGTCAAAAGTGGTTTTGACTGGTTATGAGTTTTGACTGTAACAAATATACCAAATTTCATTCAAATCTATTCAGCAGTAACTTGCACATTTACATGTTACATGTCCTAGGATAAATATTGACAGTTAAAATGTATGTAAATTCTTTAAGTATGCTTTATTTTCTTCTGTTGATGATTCTCCTCTTTAATATTAAGGTATTTTTTTATATTTGCATCACCTACAAGAATAGCACATTAATCTAAGAGATTTGTCAACGTAACTATACTTAAGTATAAAATAACAATTTGCGGACACGCAACCAACTTAAAACTCACAAGAACCTAAAGATTATCTATAATCTAAGATCACAGTGGTTTGTGTGTTTGTCTGTCCGCTCTTTTCCCCGCTCTTTTTCAATTGTATCAATAACGTTACCATAGCAACGCGTTAACCTCAAGTAGTTCGTCTACCGGACGCTAGATGGCGCTAACGGAAAAATATTTAATAATAGAAAAAAATTAAAGAATTTTGTTAACCGGTGCGAAGCCGGGACGGGCTGCTGGCATAATATCGGGAATTACTTTTGGATGAAAGATTTTATTAAACATGGGCATAAAACTCAGACCTAATTTCCATGATATACAATTTGTTGAGACTTTTATTTTAACACACTTTTTTCTAAATGCATATTTGGAAACATGGAAACAAAGACTTTGAAACAAAATTATTTGAATACCGTATGAATCGCTCACTAACAATAATTAGACGAAAAATTTAAGTTAAGTGTTCCTTCAATTTTTCGTTTCTAAAAGAAAGTTAAAAGTGGAATATGACCAGTCTCATCACCGGAGTGGAGTGCGTTATTCGTGCGGACACTGCAGTTGAGCAAAGAAATATTTGAACAGAAGGTTGTCTGTGGTTTTAATCCAATCATACAAAACTATATTTTTATGCATATCGGAACACACAAATTCATATTGTTAAAACAAAATAGGCGTCGTCAGCATTTTAATGTATATCTACTCTAATATTATAAAAAGGACAGATAATTATTTTTGTATGTTTTCAATGAATAAACTCAAAAACTACTAAGCCGATTTCAAAAAATCTTTCACCATTGGAAAGCTAAATTCACGCTGAGTAACATAAGCTATATTACTGTTAGAAATTTTTTAAAGAATTCCGTCCACCCGTGCGAAGCCGCAACGGGCCGCTAGTTTTTAAATAAACCCAAACCAGCCCTATTTAATAACAACAACAATTGATAAAAGTTAAAGAAACTAATAAAAAATGTATAAATCATTATTTATACATGCATATTATGATAATTTGTTTTCAGTCGAATACGTTTCCTTTAAGCAGAGATTTATTGATAATTTTTGAATTACTGATTTTCAGGACACACAAAGGATATGAAATATTAAACATAAAAAGTTTAGCTTTAGACTGTATCCGAGTTGATTGTTGATAACTATTTATTACATAATATTATTTATTACATAAAAATCAAATTCTGTCCTATTTTAAAGAGGTAGAAAAAATGATATATTAAACATAAAAAGTTTAGCTTTAGACTATATCCGACTTGATTGTTGATTATTATTTATTACGTAAAATTATTTATTACCTACATAAAAATCTAATTCTGTCATATTTTGAAGAGGTAAGAAAAAAAATAAAACAATGAAAATTAAGCAGCTCGAAAAGTGGCTGAAACGAGTTGCCAAGATATTGAACATTACATTCTGCCTCTTTGTTTCTTGGTGCATTATTTATTCAGTGCACGGAGGTCATTCACTTTGTGACAAACATGTGTACATTTGTGGTATTTACATGAATCCTCCGATGTGACTTACAGTTTAAAGAGAGACAAAATGTTTGAGATAGAATTTCAGTTAGCAACAAAAAAGTAACTTTATAATCAATGTTATGTTATTTAATCCAAGAGTGACCACTAGGTCACTTGTGGCAGCCATAGCAAAGCCATGGCAAACGAGATTTTTTGTAAATTATGTTTAGTATCAATGCAAAGTCAACGCATCTGCAATCAGCGGCAACATCCAAGCTAAAAACTTCGGTATTGGTCAGCGCTGGCTACTTGTAACCGGGTTTTGTCACTCGCCTCCCGCGCACTCAAGAGACAAGTACATTTTGTCTAAGTATATATATTTAGTTCTTACACTTCTGTACCTATCATTTAAATAGAACAACTTTGATCGGATCAATTGCGCAAGAAAATACGTCCAACTCCTTGCGAATACTGTACGAAATAAACGAGTCTACCCACTAGTGGCGGAGTCTTATAACTTGAGACAATAGCGGCCAACATTTTGACTAATTATTTCAGATCTCTGTTTTAACTTAATCTCACCAATAAGGTTAATTTCTAAAGTATTTAATTACTATTATGAAATAACTTGTTAAGTTTAGATTACAACAGTAGCAAGCAGAAGTAAATCTAAATTTTAGGCGATTTTAACCCACTTGAATTAACCATTGGTGGCGTTTGGTGCAGGCAATTTGCAATTTTCCTCTGCATTCGACGGAGTTAAGTGTAAGCGAAAATCAAATTAAGTTGATTAAATTCGTCCGGATGGTTATTGAGTCCTGACCTGATAGTTATAAGAACAGGTTCGTAAAATTTACGAAATGAAAGACGTAAAATCAAATGTATTGTAATAATTGGTCGTTAACTATTGATTCAACAACGTAGTTATCGGCTAGCTTTATCATGAGTACCGTTGACCGATAACACGAGAAACTATATTATCATTAACGGTAGTTAGGTCACTGCATTTCCAATACAATTAAAATCAAAACATACTACAGAAATAATACCTTGAATATCAATGTCTAAAAAGTTTTTTTTAATACTCC
Organism: Calamotropha paludella; assembly: GCA_927399485.1. Taxonomy (NCBI): domain Eukaryota; kingdom Metazoa; phylum Arthropoda; class Insecta; order Lepidoptera; family Crambidae; genus Calamotropha; species Calamotropha paludella. The sequence goes on from OV656822.1 coordinate 7,454,570, forward strand.
ATTGGGTATTTAATTCTAAAACGGTGGTTAAGATAAAGGTAGTCTAGTGATTACGATATCTGCCCCCTTTTTTCCAGAAGATTCGGATTTGAATTCCCAAATGAGACTTTCCCTTTTTCTATGTTTATAACGAGTATTCAATTGTTTAATGAAATACAAAAGTAGAAATTAATATTTGTGCAGAATATTTCTTCAAAGTACAAATTAATATTTGTGCAGAATATGTCTTCATTACTCTGTTAAAAAAAACATAATTCTACTTGTCATTGAGTTTAGTGTCTATGTTTAGCATCTTCCTAATACACACAGTTAGGCTTTCAAGCTTTCACGTTGCATACGACCGACAGCATATCAAGCTCTTCACTCTAAAAATAAAATATCCTTATTACAATGATATAAGGTAGGTCTAAACGTGAAAGTGTATAACTTGAAGTGCGAGCGACTCAAATTTTTCGTAAAATGCGTTTTAAACGCCTAATAGTTCCTAAACACGTCTGAAACTTTGTTGGTAGCTCTATAAGTACAATACTTCATTTCATAAATTTACTGCGAATGATGGACAATTGTACGTTTGCGTTGAGTTGCTTGGCAAAGTTGGGGGCAAAATCGGTCAAAAACCAGTCGCGTATAAGAACGCTAAAAAAACTACAAATACAGTGAAACAGACATACGACATAGTAAAAAAGCCCATATAATTTCATTGGGGCCAAATCACACGACGAACTTTGATCTTCAGAAACGCTATTAAGTAAGTAAGAACAGAAAATTTTGTGTCTGTAATTAGTTTTTTTGTTTATAAAAGTAATTTTTTATGATTTTTTTTTTTGTTTTTGTAAATTTTTAACGGTGACGTCTACTCAAGCGCCCTGTCGGAATAACAGCGCCTCTGTGTTCGTTCTTTCCATCTCCCAACGACGCAGAGGCTTTTATGCTGAGACAGGGTCCTTTTTTGGCCTCAGACACACCATATTTGTATTTATTTTTATTTTTTTGTTATTATTATTTTTTTAATTTTTATCTTTTTAGATTTTACATGTATCCTTCTCTTTTAAGTTGTTACTCATTTTGATTATATACATTTTGTTGTTGTTTTGTTATTGTGTTTGAGTCCGAAATAAATGTTTTTTTCTTCTTCTTTCTTTCTTCTTCTTCTATTAGCCATAGAGCAATTCATAGCGTTTCGAGCGAATAAAATCCGTCATCTGTAATGGTCCTACAACACAGTTAAGAAATTTTAAACCTCATAATTCAATACCGTGTAAATCTGTACTCTAAGAACACAAATTTGTTGTGTGTTTGTCTGTTCGCTCTTTTTCACGCTCTTTTTCCATTGTATACGCGTTACCATAGCAACGCGTTACCGGGTCAGCTAGTCTATAATCTGAGAACACAAATTTGTTGATTGTGTGTTTGTCTGTCCGCTCTTTTTCCATTGTATCAATTAACGTTACCATAGCAACGGTTACCATAGCAAAGCGTTACCATAGCAACGCGTTACCGGGTCAGCTAGTTACTACAAAGAAAACTTTAATTTTAAAGGAAATCCGGTGACATTCAAATTCATTGGTCACCTTACCAATACCAAAAATGGCCATGGTAATGAATAATGAAACATCGGATACGGTAATGAGTGGAGCCTCGGATTGGCGATGGTAATGAAGGCATTGTTCTATTGTGGCCGAATTAGCGCTTCGCGCTTCGTTTTGATTTAGTTGTCGTAAGGAATTATTGGTACCGGCCAATCTGGCAATTAGATTCCAAAGATGTGTCAATTAAGGTCAGCATGCTTATAAGCACTGTATCTGTAATATTGTGGTATAAAACATTTGAAATTCAGGTCATTAAAATATTCGGAAGATTGAGAGAATTAAAGTGAAGTCATCAAATGCATTTTCATAATATTGTGTTTCCTAAATATTTGCTGCACGGATTATAATCAATTGACTCAGTAAAACAAAATATCAAAATGATTCACTTGATTTGGAACTCTAAGTTTAAACACTTAAGTTAAAATGTGACAATTTTAAGTTATGTCGCAAATCTAAAAATCCCATTTCATTCAAGGGAATCGCAAATAAGCTTTCTTATTGCAACCCCTGACAGTTAATATTTTCACAAAACTCTCCTATCAGCCTCTGTACAAAGTTTCATGCGTCTGATCTACTTTTCGAAACACTTGGTCCAGTCCACGGAAAACGTCTCTTCTACGGCCTTCTTGAAAGCTCTTAGTGCATCTTCTGGCAATAAAAACTGTATCCCTTTGAGTTTGTTTTTTATTTTAGATTGAAACCAGATGTCCCGTCAGAGTAGAGAAACTAGCGATCAAAATTTAGGATTCGTCACCTGTTACAATATTATAAACGTGCCAAAACGAGCCTGATTCACATAAATTAATCATGTCACGACACCATTCCACGCGGGCGTCCTTCTAAGTTTGTTGTGCGGCACCCAGCGCGAAACAGTCTTTCTCACGCGAAGATACTTATGTAGAATCTTAAGAACACTGTCCGATCGAATCTACATCACATACTGAATCACTTCGTACGTAATTCGTCTGATTTCTTAAATTAAATTTGTACTGCTATCTTGTTATTAACGATAACAGACGTCATAGGACGACCACTCCTTTCTTCATCCTCCAAAGTAAGACGACCCCGATTGTATTCGTTATTTCAATGTTAGATGGTTGCTAGCTTTAGAACGGACTCCATCCATAAACGCTATTAAAATTAATCAAACGACCCATCTTGTGTTAGGCATTTAAAATCATAATTGCACGAAAATGTTCTCGACTCATTTTCCAAGGAGACACGATAGTTCGATGTAGCTCAAAAAAATGTGGAGGGAAATTCAAAATGCGAACGATGGTAAATTTACTTTTTAGTCGATTATTATAAACATTACAATCGGCCAGGGCTTCCCGCCTAAAAACTTTTTCGTGCAAAACTGAGTGGTCTCCATATAATTCGTTAATATCGCAAAAAGTAGTCAATGGATTGCGACGGAGCTTTGTGAAGTTCTTGTATTCATATCAGAAAAGATTTATGTATGGCCAGCAAAAAAATTGCAGCCAAAAAAGAACGTTTTAAAAGCATGCCGGGCACAGAAAGTTTGCGTATAAAATATAATCATCTATTACTTTCATTTAAACCGTGCGTTTGGTTGACAATTTTACAAATAACGTCTTTTATAAGTCTTTTTAGCTACAAATAAAATTTATTTATATTTTTAGAATTCTCAAATTTTCCTAATTATTATTAATTTAACATATTATATTCATATATCTTTTAAGAAATTTTAAATTTGCAGTAGGTTGAAAATCTTTGCCGATACAAAAAATATTTGTAACCAACTTTTTTTGTGCGTTTCAAGTCGAAAAAACGATTCCCAACCAAGAACCACTTAACAGTAAATCTTTTTATTGTATATTTTTCATGAAAAGACGAGTTTTAATGAGGATAAGACTAAGGTAACATCTCGGTGCACACAATATCAGCCTTATGATTTCTATTGCTGGACTTATGCTTCCTTTAAGGATCTTCATAACGGTCTGTACGGCCCGCATCCAACGGCTCCCTTGACCTTCACCAGATCGTCGATCCACCTTGTGGGGTGCCTAACCATAGAGCGACGACCGGTTCGCAGTCGCCATTTAAGAGTCGCACTGTACGCGAAATTATTAAAGGAAGAAATGCTTTGCTATGTCTTAATGACGATACTCAAAAATGTCTTACAAGAGTAATCATAACTGACAGTAGCTTAAATAAAGATAGATCAAAGATTACACACAAGTAATTGAATTAATTCCATAAATTTATGTGGGACCCCTATCTTTGTAAATAATATAACAGATAAGTGTAAGTGGCCTGAGTGACCTTAATGACCAGATGGTTTTTTTTGTAATTGTTGTAACTATCTTATTAATTTAATTTACATTAAATTCGTACAATGAGCCCTATATAACAGTGCCCGTTGTGCTTATGTTCTAAAAAGAAAATGCTTCTAATCTAACCTAAAATTTAGGTTAACCATTATAAAAGTTGGTGGATTTCTAGTTGTAGATAAGTCGATGATGGCCGACTAGCCAGGCAGACTTAAAGAAGCCTTACTAAAAAGCATTAAATTAATTTAATACTACTCAATTAATAAGTAATTATTTAAGAACTAGCGGCCGTCCGCGACTTTGTCTTCGAACATTGCAACATTACTTTATTTTTCTAAAATAAAAGATTTTTTTCTCATATAAAAGTAGAAGTAACCTATGTTACTCTTAATTACATCAGCTCCCTGCCAAAAAAGTCCCGTCAAAATTGATTCAGCCATTTCAGAGATTAGCCGGAACAAACAGACAGACAGACAGACAAAAATTGTAAAAAATGTTATTTTGGTGTATGTACCGTATATATATTCATATGCATGTAGCAGTGTTGGGCAAAATGTAATTAACTACAAATTAACAATTACAATTACAATTACAAATTGTAATTGGTGACTTCAATTACAAATTACTTGAAATTATTGAAAAGTAATTCAATTAACAATTACAATTAGTAATTGTAATTGTTAATTTCAATTACTCAATTACTTATACATAATCTCTTTTAAAGATGAGGTAGCATTTTAAATAAAACTACACTGGCCTGCAAAACTAAGTATCACATTTTTAAAATTTCATATTTTCTTAACTATAGAAGTTACAGGTTTTTAAATAAATAACGTTTTATAGTATATTTTATCAGCTTTCTTTGAAACTGTAATACAAAATTAAACTCTTTTTCGAGTACTTTTTACTTCGAAAGTATATCTTGTGTAGGGGAGATAGGGCTACAATTAACGGAGGTAAGTATTAACAAGTGAATTTTTCAAAAACTATGCAAACTAAACCTACAGAGAGAGCTTTGGAAGGCAGCCTAGATCACGCCACATGATTCGAGATTGGTCAGTTATGCACCGCGTATAGTACGACTGAACTGTGTACCCGACCACTTTATTACGCAAATAACGAACATTTTTAACTTTACAATTTTTTTATTCATGCTTAAAGTATACGGCGCTTTAATTTTGTTTTCGCAGAAGCATATTTCATACTTAATAATGCTACGTAGCTGTATTAACTAACTTCCAAATTATATTATTTTATGTTCTTTAATATAAAAAATGTACCTTTGGGGCTAAAATTAATAAATGGGCGGGGTTAGTATTAACATGTTAGAACCTACGCCAGATATGGGCGCTCGTATTAACAACTTGTTTCTTGTCACATTTTGTGACGTAATACATATAAACAATAATTACGTCTGAACGAAAGATTACTCGAGTACCCAATTCCTTAGAGGTTTTCGAGTCAACTGCGAGAGCAGTAATGGAAAAAATAGAGATTATAGAGATGTAGCAAACGAATTTAAGTTGTGCTATGGTTTATCCTTGTGTGTGAAAAAAATAAATAAAGCGGGTACATCAAGACCAAGTTTACGAGAAAACCCGCTTAATCTTTAATATTAAACCCGAAATAATTAAATTTAAATGACTTTTACTATTTCGGGTTACTGCGCAAAGATGCAAAGAGTTAAGTTAATGCGATGGCAGGAAGAGATCAAAGCGATAGCTGATTACCCTTGTAACCCTTGTAAACCTTAATCAGGGTTGATTAAGGTTTATAATATAACAGTTAAGGGATTATCAGTTTTTGTTTATGTTTAGGTATATTGTAATTTGTAATATTATATAAGAAAATGTGCTGCATACACATCCGTATTAATTGCATTTTCATTAATGGAACGTAATGTGAAACATGTATTAGTTACATTAGTTGGAAAGTAATGTGAAACATGTATTAGTGTATTAGTTACATGTAACAGAATGTTAATACTTACCCCAGAGTTGTTAATTCTAGCCCCAAACACGGGGTAAAAATTAACAAACTACTTTGACGCGAGAAAGAAAGTTTTTTCAGACATCAGTTATTTACGATTTAAGTCAAAACATGATACCTAAATAGTTACAGCATCATGTGGCGAAAAAATATGTCTAAATGTTGAATCATTTCGGAGGTACAACTAAAAATGCAATTGTTGTTGCACCGGCCTCCCCTACTCGAAAAGTTATTGCAATTTTAAAAAATTGTGATACTTAGTTTTGCAAACCAGTATATTATATTATGATTTATCAAATGTTTATTTACGAAAAAGATCAGAAATTGTGTAATTTAAAATTACCCCTTTAAATTAAGACAAGAAATGTTTCATTTATTTTAAATTTGACTTCAAGACGACTCTTTGTTCGACGCCAGGAGATTAGAAAAGGGATAGGTAGCTGTGTACAGCTAACGAAGCACGCACTTACACACTCATAAATACATGGCTAATTTATGCACTAAAAACTTTGTTTGTGTTGTGCTTGTTGTGCTGCGTGCGGGCATCAAGCGAATAACCGCTCAGTTTTGATAGTTTATTATGTTACCCTTAAAAAGTAATTGAGTAATTTGAATTACAAACTAATGTAATTTAAATTACTTGGGACTTATGTAATTGAATTACAGTAATTTCAAATACATGTAATTTCAATTAAAGTAATTCAATTACTTTTCATTGAATTAGTAATTAAATTACAAAAGTAATTAATTATGCCCAACACTGGCATGTAGTAAAAAAAGGTTATTTCAATATTACAAACGGACACTCCAATTTTATTTATTTGTATGTATAGATAATACCAAACAAACAATACACGTTCATTATTAAAGGAATCGTAATAAGAATATAATTTATGCAACATTAATAAAATGTCGAGGTTAATTCACGAAAGAGGTAAATAATCTGTTACTAAGATCCGATTTCATAGTTTTATATGCATAGAAGACTGTGAAATTATTAATCTGTAGCCGGAAAGCGTAGCATCGTTCGAACATTAATTAACAGTCGATATACCTTTCAAGATAATTATAGTAGACTCTATCACGAAGGATACTTTTATATAGGTATATAAAACTATACGATATTCTGAGTGGCTTAAATGCAGCAAGTTTCAAAGTTTTTATTTAGTAATCTAGTGGACATGGGTTTTAAAGTGAAGAACTAGATTAAAAACCATAAAACAGAAGAACTAAATAATTTAACACTAAACAGGAAAGTCCTTTTACTTGATATATCTAAGGATAAGAATGCCACATTCATGACGATGATAATAATAATAATTTATTGAAACAAAGCAATAACATTACAAAACATCAACAAACATCGCGCGTGTTTGTGTGTATGTATGTGAGAGCGTGAGTATGAAATTCCGATTAGTATGTAATTAATAAAAATGACTGTGTTTGCGTTTGCTTAAGTAGACTTTCGGTCTCATCATAATTGAAAGAAAGAATTAGATCTTGAACTGTTGTTTTTAAATTTGAATTTTGTGAATAAGTCTATAGGCCTAATTTTATGTATTCTGTTATAAAGTTAGATATGATAGCGTAAAGTGCGAACTCATCTGGTGTGCTATCCATACAAAGCACGAGCAGATCGCTACTAGACAGGCACCCTATCACAAATCTTTATTTTCAATTCAAAATCTTCCTTTATAGGATTCAATATTAACTGTATAATATTATTCATTGTTTCACCATGCGTTACTAAAACAATGACCATAACTACTCGGTATAGTTAAAATGAAAATTAGGTGATTCCTTTGATGTTGAATTCGACAAAACATGAGCGATAAAAGACTAGCGGATACTTGTCTGAATTGTCAATCGGTGGGTGGAAACGACGATAATTCTAACAGATTATGAATTATCATATACACACAAACGGATGTTTTACAATACCCATCACTAAGATTGGCATACAAATGGACAGCATCATAAATAAACAAGCAAGAATTCTATTGTATTGTTTTAATTCTCAGTAGCTGACTTAATACAGGATTTAACCTTAAATCAGTTACTAAAATGGGTAGTAATACGGCGACTACGATTGACGATACAAGAACTAAAATAGTACATTACTCAAGGAAATGTGAGGAATTGGTTTAAGTTGGTATGCTGGTTAATCTATACTAATATTATAAAGCTGAAGAGTTTGTTTGTTTGAACGCGCTAATCTCAGGAACTACTGGTCCGATTTGAAAAATTCTTTCAGCGTTAGATAGACCATTTATCGAGGAAGGCTATAGGATGTATATCATAACGCTAAGATGAATAGGAGCGGAGCACCAAAACCAGTGGGTTTTTTTCCTTTTCACTATTCCACGCGAACGAAGTCGCGGGCAGAAGCTAGTGAAGCTATATAATTTATTGACAACACATAAAATACGCAAAACTAGTATAAAACAGTATAAATAAAAAGTATTTAAATTAAAACACATTGTGTACAATCAAGTGATGTCCAGATTGATATTCCTCCTAAAACTACATATTTATTTATTTATATAATGGTAACCATTATATTATTAAAATAAAAGTTAAAGTTAAGTTAAGTTAAGTTTTACACACGTATTTTATATCTTATAGAAATATTGCATTGTGAATGCAAAAAATTAAATTAAAAACATAATTATAGCTGGTTCCATCTTAATCGATTGTTTAATATTTGTAAAAATATTACTTTCGATGTTGAAGGTAGTTTGCGTTCAACATTGGTGGAACGATACTAGCTCATAGTAGAAGTTGAAATACGTTTGTAAAATTCGACACGTTTGCCAGCGTCTCGGTAGCTCAGCGGTCAGAGCAGTCGCCCGGATAGCGAAAGGTCGTGGGTTCGAATCCCATCTGAGGGCTCGGAGGCGTAGTTGTTTTTTACACACGTATTTTATATCTTATAGAAATATTGCATTGTGAATGCAAAAAATTAAATTTAAAACAAAATAAAAGTCGTTAAATCCAGATGATTAATAATAGGTCCTCACAAATACTAGGTACGAATTCTCAATTGATATTGAACACTATTTGTCAGTTTTGTATAGGTAGATATGCTGTATACACCATTAGGAATCACAAACAGTCCGTTTATATTAAATTATAACTATGTTATACTAAAGATAGCTTGCGATAAGATGCATTAATGAAACTCCGTTAACCGGATTACGAAACGCGTTAATTTAATTTTTTTTTCCTACATTCACACCAATTACCCTAGCCCAAAGTAAGCACTATAAGGCTTGTGTTATGGATACTAGGGTAACGGATAGACATACATATATGATATATAGATATGTAATATTCATAGAAATATATATAAACACCCATGACTCAGGTACAAATGCTCGTATTCATCACAAAAACATCTGCCCCTACCGGGATTTGAACCCAGCACCGTCGGTGGGAAAGGCAGGATCGCTACCGTTCCACCAAACGGTCGTCATTGAATGATCGTATTTATGTTAAATGATCTTATTTATTTCATATTGACGCTTCTCCTTTCACATTTCGTAATCCGTTAATAATGTGTGGACGCGAAAGAGTAACTAATTTAGTTGCCACAGTTGTTGACTCTGCGAAAACATAACAAATATTAATCATTCTTATCGGCCTATTGATTTCGTTACAACTGGCGCATGGGCAATACGTGTGGACGATGACGATGACCGGTTTGTGCTACTGTAGCGATCTTGCCTACTACACCAACGGACCTGAGGCCCTACTATCATCTCTTAATGCGATTCAAGTTCGACTGTTAAAAAGAGATGCGACTATAGACCGCGTATAGCGATGTCCCACTTTGACAATCGAACTTGCATCGCGCTAAGAGATCATGGTAAGGCTTCTGCACTAAAATTCTCGAAAGGGTAAATGTTTATGTGACGAGAATAAGCATTTGTTTCCAAATCAGAATGTTTCATACTTATTTATGTATTATATCCGTTATCCAACATTAAAATTTTCAGTAAAATTTTAAACTATAATGCAATCCAATAACATATCTATACAGCGTAATTATTAATTAACGCATAAACAAAGAGTTAACAGTAAAACAAACAAAGGTGTTATATAAACATTAAAAAAAATTAACACAATAAATAGCACAAAAGACCAACAGAAAAACAAGTAGAAGTCAATTGAAGATTTGTTTGAACAAAGATTTATAAAACAATGTGTTGTTATAAATAATGCATTGTAAAAACGACATATCGACGGCGAAGTGCCAAGACCTCCTAACTGAAATTCGTTAAGAAATTCACTTTTTAGACATTTCGAATTAAAACTCGTTACTTGCATGATTTAATGAAATTTCCTAAGCATATTTTCAGTTGCAAACGCATCATGTTAAAAATAAATAAACAATTTTGACAAGTTAATAATTAGTAAACAATTTTTACTAATTATGTATTAACTTGTCAAGAAATTAAATGTTTTTTTCAACTTGTGTATTATTTTGAAATTAGCAGTTAGGTGTTATTGGCACTTCGCCGTCGATATGTGAATTATGGGGCTGTAGTATGAGGTACATTTGGTATGGTGTACAAGGCAATAGTTGGTATGACATTGTATCAAAATATTAATCCACAGGCGCCTGAGAAATGTAAAGGGTTTTAAAAATGGCAAACTTTGCTGATGAACTGGTGTGGTGGGTTACATTCCCTCCATTCCATTTTCATAAGTAACTCTACTCCTCATTACTGAATGAGTTATCAACTAGATATCACCACTGGGTGATATCTAGTTGATAACAAAAAATTAGGCATCCGTTAAAGAAAGGAATCATTCACTACAGAAGCCATATAATGATAAAAGATACAAAACGGATGTCATTGCCTTATCCGTTGGGAATAAACGTCTATTGAACGAATGCCAACAATTCCCTTTGATACCCTATGAATCTCTAAGAAGTTAAGTTCCATAAACCGCACCATATAAGTCACACCCACTTCCTGTTAGCGTCGCTCGAATATTTTATTAATCTTCTAGGCAGTATTATCCGTTTTCAATCTACGTTCCAAATCCATAGTAAAACTAATATGTAAGGATTCTGAAATATGTAACGTGATATTTTTATGAAATAAATACTCTGCGAAGCCCCTACGACAGAACCTGAAAGGTACACTCGACCGTACATTCAAGATATACACTTCGATATTTGGGCCTGTCTTTTTTATACATAGAGATAATTGTTTATGATTTTTATATTATGCATTTTCCAACTCTATTCAATATGATAAATTTTAATAGAAAAGACCTAGGAACAACTTATGAACGAGTCGATTTTATCTAGTATTTGTCCATTAAAATTAAAAATAATTGTTGTTTATAGTAAAAATAGAGCAATGCAAACTACGGACAGTAAGTTCTTAGGAAGTATCATTAACGATATTAAACTTTACAAAAAAATACAATAAATAGTTATAACAAAACTTCAAATTCCGGTAAAGAATTTACAAATTCGTTTCAATTCTTCGTGTACAAAAAACGTCCATTGCTGGATGGAACCCAGCAATGGAACTGGATTCCAAAATGAATTTGGAACCCAAAAATAAGAGGTTATGCCAAAATCTTTAAGCTTGGCAGGCGAGTCTGAATATCGCAGTACCTATATATAATACCTAAAACACAATTCGGAAAACGTCGCTACCCATTTTGTGGTTCACAGGAGATGCACGATGATTACTTTTATGTCGCCTTTTACGACAGACTTAAAGCTGGTATATTCTGCCGAACACCACACGACTTATTGTTCGTATACAATTACGTTGGTTGTGTAATAAATACTTATAATAGCACGCTTTACTCGTAGGAAGTAGTATAGAATATCAATATTCTAATGTAACCAGTAGTCGTAAAGTTTGTTTATGCGATATTGTCAAATAAACCAGATGTGGGCAGACAGGGTTCATTTATATCGTCGGTGTTCAAACTTCAAGTGGCCGCGTCGCTCAATATTTCGCCCCAGGCAGTCGGGCTAAGTGCCCACACAAACGGCTTGGTGTTATTTCCAAACACATCAAGGATGACACTTTGTCTAATATCATTTCATAATCCAATTAAAAACGGTTCATGTTGTCGAATCTAATGTTTAGTAAAATAAGCCTCGGTTTCTTTTTAAAAAATTAAAAAAATCGAATCACTTATGTCATATTTTTTATATCTATTTGAAACAAGTACCTTGAAACATGAACTCTTATGACTCCTTTTCTCTTGTGTTATCAGAAAAGTAAAAGAGTCTGTCAGAATTCATGTAAAAGTGAACTTTGTCCAGGCAAAGTCGAAAAAAGTGGTTCTGCCTTATGAACTGCAACTTAAAAACATTAAACACATAAAAAATTGAACAAATTTTGTAAACGATTCAATAAGACAGGGAATTATAACGGCGCTTATTTCCGTACAATATAATGTACGATATTTTAGGAAGGAAACGAAGACAAAATTTTAAACGCCTGTGTTTAAATTTAGTCGCTATTAGTAGCATCGTTAGCTCATTTGAAGTGTCACTTGATTGATTGGTTTTTCTTTAATAAAATGTTCTATTTCGTTGTAGATTTTGCGTTCGGATGCAGTTACCAAAACGCGATGCATGATTGATGCAGTAAAAAAACTGAATCGCAACACGTGTGTTAGTGTCCCGTACACGACAGAATATCGACTAATTTTTTCGCCGTCTTATAGCAACCATTTTTTGACCAAGTCAATGCACGCGTTCAATTGCTCATTATTCACCGTAAATATATAAAATGAAAGTAGATGATGAGCAATCGGACTTCATGACATGCATGACGTTGCGTGACGTAGCGATGAGAAATACTGACGAAACTTCCGAGGACCGACGTGTGTGTCGAAGCCATCACAAAATCGGATTGTAGTCGGTCTTAGGCGATAATAAAGTATTGTATAGGGGTGAGTGACGCATAATTTTGTTTATTATTTCTTTGCATATGAACAATGTACACATATTAATATTAATCTGTGTACGCAATTAATATAACATTAAATTCAATTTACTCATACAAACATCATGGAAAATTATAAGTAAAAGTATCACAACTTTTTATATATATATATTTACATAGTTATACATATACAGTAATAGTACTGCGATAGTTATATACCGTGTTGTACCTCAGTACATTTTTTTAATTTATTGGCGTAAGAAATTGCCTATATTGAACACTAATTAAGGAAATTAAAGTTAAATTTTAAAATATTGGGTTTAACCGCGGGTTTTTGAATAAGTCTATGTTAATAAATTAAAAATACAGTTGTCCAATTGTTATTCCAAAGTTTATAAGTATCCGAAAGTAAATAAAGTTTTGAATTCTACTTTCTATTGTTTACTAGACATTTTAGATGTAGACTTAATCATATTTCAGTATTTTATTAGCTCATGAAAATGTGAACTAAATAGTGACACAGTTCAAGGCTGATACGACATTAAAAGACAGCATGTCTTTACCGTTAGCAAGTCGACATTTAGTTGTGTGGGATTACAATAAGCAGTTGAAAGGACAATCTACTTTTGTTCCTCGATTAGCAGGTAGGCATTGTTTTCTGAATAAGTAAATCAACGGTGGTGCTCGTTGGAGAATGCAAATGTCATAGTTTGCCTTGCAAAAAAATATTAATAAATATGAAGTGTTTTTAACTTAATTTTTTGCATTCACAATGCTATATTTCTATAAGATATAAAATACGCATGTGAAAACGACCACGTCTCCGAAAAATACGCATGGTCGTTTTCACATGCGTATTTTATATCTTATAGAAATATAGATGAATATAATATATATAAATAGATATGAAGTGTTTTTATTTATTTAGTCTACAATTAGACACTTTTGTGGATATGGATTTATTTAAAAGTAGTCAATCCTTATGATTACCAACTTTATGTATATATAAATTGGAAAAATTCGGTAAAAATTATGGTCTTTGTATATTTGTATATATTTCTAAGAATATTATTTATTTTCGCATCATTATAACATACACATATCATACAGTAATTGAACACAAACCTCACATTGCTTACTTTATGCTAATTGGTGAAAAAAGTTATTTTTTTTTTCCGATTAAATCGTATAGATTTTAAATTTAAACAAGAGAGAAGATCTAGGAGTCTTCTGTATAGTCTAGTATAACTGTATAGTTATACTTATTTTTGTAATTGCAAAAAAGTTTGTTTCGTCCATAGTATTCCAAAATCGGTGACACAGATCGTGTACGCTGATGAATCTCATAAAATTAATATAGTAAGAAAGACATTTATTAAAGTATACATATTACTAAAATCACAGTCAACCCTACAGAGGTTTTACTACCCTTTGAATACTAACTAAATGGATTTGTGCCACGAGACGGTCGCCGCTCATTTAAATACAATTTTGTAAACATAATAGAATATTAGCATTATGAGAATAACGCGACTTTACTCATTTCCAAGATTTCTAATGCAAATACAAACTTTTGGATTGGTTTGCACATTATTTTAGGGATTGCTGCCTGTAATTTCGAGGTAATTGACCACATGTTATAAAGATCTCATATATCTGATTGATTACATCTCACTATAATGACAAAATATTACAAAGACCACAAGAAAATAACCACATTTTGGTCACAATTCAAATTACCACATGCCATAACGGGCCTTACATATTTCGACATATCCACTTTAATTTAAATTGAAATTATTTCAACCCCTTATCATAAACTATACTTTAAGTGATATTTCCAGATCATTGGGCGAAGTCAGAGAATCATCAGTTTGAAACGAGAATAACAATTCTGACAGACCTTTTTGACTTTTCTGACAAAGGCAATTTTTATCAGCTTCAAGATAATAAAGAAATACATTAATACTGAAATAATACGGGTCATATTATTTCTACAATATGTCAAATCAATAAATAAGTATTCTACTTATACTATGTATTGTTTAATAAATATATTAGTAATTTTGGCAAGTGGCAACATGAAGAATATTATCAGATAAAATACACAGTACCAGAGGAAACTGGAAGAGGTACCATTAAATATTTATATGACTAGCTTTTACCCGCGGCTTCACTGGCAAGTTAGAATGTAACCTACCGATTGAAAGTTATATTTCTATAACTCGGGTACAGTACTTTTTTTTGGATGAAAGGTACCATATGTTCTTTTTGTACCCCTGATAAAGTGTTTATAAAACTTCATGATTATCGGTTGAGTAGTTAAGGCGTGAAAGCGTAACAATTAAACAAAGTCATTTTATTACCACGTTTTTCTTATCTCACTTTTCTTATTTGTTTGTCTGTCCGGGCAAAATCTTGCAACTTAAATTTGAGGCACTTTCCGATAAGCTAGAAAGCTGAAACTTTCAGGATAGTTCAGAACCCGATGACAATGCACTCTAAAGCAACTTTCAACTTTCCAGATGCACTTTCAGGTCCACTGTCGGCAACTTTCACTTTTGTATGGGGCTTATCCGATTGTTGCGTAACACATGGTTACTTCGTTGATTTAATAATTAAAAAGAATAAAATAATTATACTAGATTTAAAAAATCTAAAAATCCCACGTTTTTCAATGTCCTAAAAAGAATAAAATAACCCTGCGGGGCAAAGCGAGGGGCCACTCAAAACGTGGGGGCGCATCTTTACAATAATCGGCATCAATGCATGTCATTCATCTCTTTAAAATCTCCTCTTAGTAATATGCGCCCCCACGTTTTGAGTGGCCCCTCGCTTTGCCCCGCAGGGTTATTTTATTCTTTTTAGGACATTGAAAAACGTGGGATTTTTAGATTTTTTAAATCTTGTATTCATATTCATAATAACTAGCTGACACGGCCACGCCTTGCTATGGTAACGTTAATTGATGACCAGGCCACGCGTTGCTATGGTAACGTTAATTGATTATAAAAACTGTTATTCTTAGGCTTATGGTAACTATAGTTGCATAGCATAAAGGTTTCCTAGCACCATATATTGGAGCGGAACGTAATACTAAAAAAAAATAAAAAAAATATTCACTAATGTTAAGTAAATTTTAAAATTCCATAAGAAAGAAAACTTTCAAATAAGCGCACTTTTTTCAATGGGAACTCCATAGAGCCAATGTTTTATGTTCATAACTTTTTTATTTTCTTGAATTTCAAAATTCGGGTTCTATCACAATCTGGTGCTAAATGAGTTGATTCGATTCCACACAAAAAATATTAAATTCGGTTAAGAACTCGGGAACTTTAGGCGTAATAGACATCGCGTCATTGAAGCTGATCCATGGGAGCAATCCTCCAATTAGTTAGAATTAACTTATTCTAACAGTAATATCTAAAAACAGGACAGACCAATAATTTTTGACGATTTTCACTAAGTATGAAAATCCATTTAAGGAGTCCATTCTATATTTGTCTTGTTTGCAATGGAAATTGCAGCCCACGTTAACGCCCAACAAGGTTTACAAGTTAATGGAGACTTTATAGCTATATCTTAATTTGGACAGTGATATATCAGGTCGATGAACTTCATTAGAAGATAGTAAGAATCAAGATTTATTTGTGTCGGGTATATTCTGTAGTTATAACATTACAAGGAACTTAATGGTGCAGAAATGGGCGCGTTTGAATATCGAAAGCGGAGGTAAAACTACTTTCGCAAAGACCGATCATAGAATGGATCACTAGAAAATTATTTTATCTTTTATGCTTCTAAAGGTATGCCGTAGGTTCCGGTTTCTTCAGTCGTCAGCAATTACCAATCCTCACTGTGGTGTTATGGGTGAAGGGCGGTGGAAAGTATGATAGGTTATTAAATTTGATAAAATTGAGCTTCGATATTAAATTCATCAGTAAAGATATGTAAATAAGAAAGGCTAATATAGGCGTTTTTAAAGAAATAGCAAAAAGGCTAGTCAACATCGCAGGAGACCGAAGAGCTGGCAGCTACCTCGGACAAAGAATTAGCCTAGCTATTCAAGAGGGAACGCGTTGTTATATTTAGGTTAGGTTTTTAGTTTTAGGTTATTTAAGATAAATTATGCTTTAATTTTGTTTCATAGTTGTGTCTTTTACAATACACAAATACAATTATATAGTAAGTCTCGAAGATATATATGTAAACACTAGTATAATAAGAATAAGAAACAACAAAGCTGCTGTGCTACATTCTCTCACACCTACGACATTTGACTGCCGCTTGGTGCAACGGGAGCGATCTTACCTTCTATCTTTTGTTTCAAAGTACCTATTCTACCAATCTACACGTGTCGCCCCCATGCGGAGCATCATCAGAAGTTGTAAGACATATAGTGTGATGGTGGGAAGTTGGTAGAGGTACGAGGCGTGTCTTTGTCTTGGTGCCTACAAGTATTTGTATTTAGGCGTGCGGGCGGTACTATAGACGAAACTTACGGAAGTAATTGTTGTGTAGATATATATTTATTTATCTACTAAGTAAAGCTCTATCACATATACAAAACATAAATGATTTGAGGTTACATTTCTGATTTTTGACTTCTTTTTTGCATTTTTTCAATGCTATCTTATGAGATAAATTATTTTAATAGGAAAGTACTAGAAAAAAATTTACTCGGCTCACAAGTGAATTCTCAGGCGGGAATCGAAACCACAGCTTTTGGAAGTGCGGTCCAATGCTCTCCCAATTAAATATATATGTAAAAGGCTGTGTCATCTTAATCGAATGTTTCTTTCGAATACGAGAGGAGGTTCCTCTCATTGATGTCACAACGCTGGCCTACAGCGTAAAACCGCAAAGGTATTAGAAAATTTCGACGGGTGTTCACAAGGCTCGGTAGCTCAACTGGGCGAGCATTGGCCCGGACTTCCAAAGGTTGCGGATTCACTTATGAGCCGAGTCGATTTCTTCTAGTATTTTGGGAGAATTTGGGCTTATATACAAAAAAAAATTGAATTGATTTTACTATCCAATTAAAAAAAAATATTTGTATAATGATGTTGATTTATCTAACGAAAGAATTGTTATAATCTCTTATTTTAGAAGAATATTGAAAATACTATTTGCGTTTACCACTCGTGTTAAGGTAAATAATTGTGTTACAAGGAGTTTCACGCCCCTAATACATAGGTGAGGATCGAACGGTCTGCTTGGATTAGAACTGACATCTCAATCGATGATCTACGGTTTCCTCAAGTTTTTTGAGTTGGCAATCATGTCGTGAATAACATCTCTGATGATTTATTCCGTAGAGAATTTAATTGTAAATTGCGCCTAAAATTCTAGGTATAATGCTTTAATAAGCATATCAGCCGAAAACAGATTTTTCGGTTATGGACTTTTTAAATAAACTGATACTAAAGTCCATTTTAATTTATTTATTGGTTATAAAAATTCATTAATTAAATTTTTTATTAGGAGGGGCAGATGTTTGTGTCTTGAATACGAGGTAAAGTTAGTTAGATAATCATGTTCTTGAAGTTTTTACATCATAGTTTAGAAACAACGTTCAGAATGGTCAACTTATGATTAAGTCAAAAAAAAAATTAACCACAGCGGTATACATAAAAAGGAGGTTATTCTAATAGCAGTTTCGCAAGTGGTATCTGAGACGAGGAGTAGAATCGGAGCCTTGGCCAATTTAACAGAGCGTGGAATAATTGCCCTCCTCGGTTTCATATCAGGCAATATTTCGACAGCCCCGTAGGCGTGAGTGGGTAGCGTGAATAACCAGTAATAACTTACCAATTAAACCATTATAATTATATTTTTTTATTTGACTTTGATCGGTGCAGTAGAAGCCACCGAAGTTTCTGGGTCCAAGTCCCGGACAGATGTTTGTGTGATGAATTCCAGAATTTGTAACTGAGTCAGGGGTATTTATGTATATTTCTATAAATATTACATATCTTTGTGTCATACATAGATACATACATACAATCAAACCATTTTCCCAAAGGGGTAGGTGACGAAATAGTAGTTATTGGAGCGGAGCGAGCGAAGCTCCCATGGATCAGCTTCATTGGCGCAATGTCTGTTACGACATAACTTCCCGAGTTCTTAACCGATTTTAATATTTTTTGTGTGGAATCGAATCAACAGGTTTAGGACCAGATTGTGACCCGAATTTTGAAATTAGCAAAATATTTTTTCTTTTTTTAGGTAATACGCTCCGCTCCAACATAAGGTGCTAGCGTAGCTTTATGCTTAGCGACTGCATCACCTAGTATCATATATGTGTATCACTCTACTATCCAGAACACAAGCCTTATAATGCTTACTTAAGGCTAGTTTACTTGGTGTGATTTTAAGAATCATTCTTATTCTATTATGATGACCTTCTAGAAAGCTTCTAGATTAAAATCTAAATGACTAACTGTTTATGTTTACTAATCAGATTAGTTTAAATCAAGCTTAAAACGCCCTCACCGATCTAACTAGACATTAACGTTAATTTCTATCATCCAACCTATCGACCTCCTCGGTCAAGTTGCTCGCATACCGGTTTTCATAGTAACGCTACACCGGGTTCGATACCCGTCCAGGAAAATAAAGAAAACGATATTTTCTATATTGACTCGGGTCTGGGTGTTGTGATACCTCTCTATTTCTGAAATCCATGACACAAGTGCTTTAGCTACTTAACTTGGGTTCAGAACAATGTATATGATGTTGTCTAATATATTTTTTATTTTATTTTATTTAGAACTAGCGGCCCGTCCCGGCTTCGCACGGGTGGACAAAATTCTTTAAATTTTTTCTAGTATTAAATATAGCCTATGTTACTGTGAATGTAGCTTTCCAATGGTGAAAAAATTTTTGAAATCGGCTCAGTAGTTTTTGAGTTTATTCATTGCAAACATACAAAAATACAAATCTTTTCTCTTTATAATATTAGTGTAGATGGGTTCGCTCTTGATCCCAATCAAGCCCGGGAGCAAAGACAGAATCCACGATGGGACGAGCTAACCCAGAAGGTGCCTATTCACCCTGGATTTAAAAACAGACGGGTTATATGTACTTGGAAATACAGACGCAGGGAGTGACTTCCACTCTGCTGTGCGCATTACAAAAGAAGTTGAGAAGCGCTTGGTGCTTACAGAAGGTTTGCGGGCCACCCTTTTGGTTGAAAAAGTGGTGGCAGTTGCAACCGGCACCAGAGTCTTAATGGTGTAGAACCAAAGAACTTGAGATAGTTAATTTTTGGTCACCTATACGATTACCGAGCTTTGCTTAACATTCACAATCGCAAGCAAACGCGTCAACCACTGCATCATTAAGTTACAGAAATCTTGCGGCTACATCAACGATGCATCGCATTTTTATTTCAAAATCACCATTACATTCGCATTAGTGCGAACACTTAGTTGTATGATGGAACTACTGCGAATGTAGTTCAATTACTTAGATTTTGATTTATAGAACTAGTACGAAAAAAACCTGCAGCTCCGCAGTTCCATAGAACTAGAGTAAATGCAATTCTAATTTTAATACTTAAAAATTGAGTATTTGACAAGAATCTGTCACGGATTAGATCGAACTAGTTCTAATATACAACTGATGTTAAGTATTTGGGTTTTTTATACAATTTTATAACTTGGATACGAAGTCATGTCTTGAAATTTGGTTCTTTACTTAATTAGATGATGATGAGAGCTAACTTAGAAGTAATAGTTGATCAATGGATTAATGAATATTGAAATAATCCCTTTCCGTGGTTGCAGTAAAGGCTTTTACTGGAACCGCCACATGGACTCATTAGGAGAGCGTGAAAAGATAACTTCCGCTGTTTCGTTTCACTTGCGACACTCGTGCATGGTCACAAACACTTAGTGGTTTATAATTCACCATTTTTACACACTAATATCCACCAAAACACTTTCAACAACCAAACCAAACCCACTAAAATGACGCTTCTCGCTCCGAGCAATAAGTCCGTATACTATATGTGAATATGACACATATAGTGTAGTCCGTATAATGTGAATATGGCACATAGTACACCAGGTAGTTAAGAAGTTAACTTAACTCACACAGATGGACTGAAAGCGATTTTTAAGAAAACATGAAAAACTCAAAAAAAAAATGAAGTTTCCTACATACCCTAATTTTTCTTAGCAGGTATTAAAATGCGCTTATTTTAAGTGAATTTTTTTTTCACTATCAAGTTTACAGTTACCTGCTAAGTTATATAAAGTTAAAATACGCCTTTAAAAACCACCACATCTCCGAGAACTCAGATGTGATTGTTTTTTCGAGTATTTAAAATATAAAATACTAGCGGCCCGTCCCGGCTTCGCACGTGTGGACAAAATTCTTTAATTTTTTTTCTAGCATTAAATATAGCCTATGTTACTCAGCGTGAATGTAGCTTTCCAATGGTAAAATAATTTAAACTATATACTAAAGGAAAAATTAAAATTGCTTCTTTTTCTTTTTTTTTTCAAAGCCAGACTGGCAAGTGAGCCTCATGTGGAAGAGACGTTTTAAAAATGTATATATATTTTAATTGTAAGTTGTGGTAAATGATGTTGATTGCAAAATTCGTCTCTTATCATATTGTAATCTCATGAGTAAATTGTTTATTTTGTAACCTTTTTTTTACCCAAATAAATAGAAAAAAAAGTGTAGATTTAAATATACCTAGGAATATGGCATTGTTATTGAAAAAAATATGGTCTATGATTTCATACAATCATTAGGTGTTTACGAGAGTCACTTGTTATCGACCGCCAGTCGTCCGTTGCCATTGGCAACAGATTTGGCGCGACATTATTTTCTATACCACGAAATATTCTCTATACAATATAATAGCAGCCGAAATTGTGAATTTATATTTATAATATTGTAAATATTTTTGTGTACAAGAATATGAATAGTCTATAAAACGCCACAGCGAGAATAAGCCCCAACCCAGTGGGCCCAGTGCGGATCGGTGGGTGCTTACGACTGCAAATGCAATCAGAGGCCTAAGTGTCTATTTTTGAATGTGCAGAAGCTACTATCAATTTTGAGTTAATATCTGATTTAATATACCTTGTGAAAATAAGGTCCAAATTTACTCGCAAGCACACACAAGCCGAGATGTTGATAATGAATTCCCTTAAAATTTGGTAGTTAGTGTAAACTTAAAAATTGCTACAAACCATTAATTATAATGATCAGTTACATAGCGTGTTAATTTCTAAATTGGTGGCACCAATCTGAATTCTGTCTCCACATTTTATTTGATTTTAAATAGGTACAGCACTTGATAAATTCAAAATATTTTTTCCCTGGCACTTTTCAAATAATTAGTTTAAAAATATTAACGGAGTTCATTCAGAAATCTATAATCCAAGATCACAAATTTGTTGTTTGTCTGTCCGCTCTTTTTCCGGCTCTTTTTCCATTGTATCAATAACGTTACCAAGTTGTTCGTCTACCGGACGCTAGATGGCGCTAACGAAAAAATTTTTAATAAAAGAAAAAAATTAAAGAATTTTGTCCACCCGTGCGAAGCCGGGACGTGCCGCTAGTGTAATACAAAATACTCAATTTCGACTGCTGATTATATTTTATTTTAGGCAAGTACCGACAAGAGCACGTCGATCTACCACAAAAAGTATTGTTTTCTCAATTGATATTGAACTCTATTTGGCCGATTCTAAGCTGTAAATTGAATGGATGATTTCCATGGCTTTGTTCAAGTTGATTGTATACATACGTATCTGGTACAACAATATGTCACATAGGTAATAGGTGCGTTCAAAATATATTTTTTAAATTATTTTAATAGAATAATACTAGAAAAAATCGACTCGGCTCTGAAGTAAATACTCAGGTTATTTCGATTTTTTTCTAGTATTATTCTATTAAAATAATTTATCATATAAGATAGCATAGAAAATTTTAAAAAATATATAATTGTCATATAAATAGTTTTTTATAAAATTTCTCGTACTACCGACATATTTGGCAAACCTTTTTGTATCGCGCAAGTTATAATCTACACTAATATTATAAAGAGGAAATTGTGTATGTTTCAAATGAATAAACTCAATATCTACTAAGCAGTTTTAAAAAATTCTTTCACCATTGGAAAGCTACATTCACGCTGAATAACATCCCCAATATTTTAAATGTGAATGTAAGTTTGATTGTAATGCTTTCACGCAAAAACTACGAAACCGATCATCATGAAACCTTGTACATATATTCTTAGAGGTATTAGAAGTAACATAGGATACTTTTTATAGGAAAAAGAAATTGCGGGCGAAGCCACGGGTAAAAGCTATATTTATTGCTAGAAAAAATTTAAAGAATTTTGTCCACCCGTGCGAAGCCGGGACGGGCCGCTAGTTACCTATAATAAGGAGGCATAAATCAATGCATCACTTTGAAAGTTGTCTTTTGTAATTATATCCATCTGAAAATGGATTTTTCCTTAAATAAATAAATGATTAATTTATTTATTTAAGTTTATAACATTTCTAATAGCACATAAATCTAAAAGCAAAAAGCGGTAAATTTGCTTTGTTAATGTTGCTCTCACTTTGAAGCTACATGGCGCTAAACATGATCTGACTTCGCTCGGAGTCTATATAAACTTTCTATGAACCAGAAACAATTCTTTTTCTATACAATAATGACAAGAAAAGAAAACCCCCTTTATTTTATAAATAGATGACACCATAAATGCTCTTATTCAAAATACAACAACTGCTCTTTTCGGGGATTCGAACCCAAGACAGCCGGTGCGAAAGGCAGGATAGCTACTGGTGCACCAAGAGATCGTATGTATTCTATAAAGTAAAAATTAGAAAATAAAATACTAATAAAATGTTACTTCAAATAGGCATAAATTGATAGACACTGCAGGCAGGTTAGGTTAGGTTAGATAATTTTTATCCATTGGTAGCACGAAAATTATATAAAATTATGCTTTTTAAAATCATGAAAAACAAATTATGCGAATCAATAGATAATCTAGAATAAGTTTTATAAAGAAACAGACTAGTGTATAGATTTTTTTGCAATATATTATTATTTTATTACATAATCGTTTCATGGGATACAATTAAAACAAAAGTAAAATAAAACTACAAAATTTAAAGCGAATTGTTCTTTTTATATACAAAAAAAACTGATATTCTATTAAGCACACAATATTGATAACATTTGAAAAACCTACATCTCGAATAAAATAAGTAAAGGCTAAAAACTCTATGCCCATGCCGGAAGCAGCATGTGCCACGGACATTACACAATAAAAAAAAGATTTATACTTTGTCACAGAGTATTTTATAGTAATACGTTTTTGTTTGAATTCATTCATGTTTGGTCGGAACCGAGTAGGTTCTGTAGCCGTTAAAATTTGGGTGATGGGGACTCGCCACCTCTTCTTTTCTCTGCATCAATAAAGTACCGAAAGTGCACCTTAATCCTGTATTCACTCGTGACTTAAGATTGTCTTACAAGCATTCGAGAATTGTAACATAGAACAGCCCTGGGGATAATCTTCATCTAAGAATAAAACGCAGAACTTTAAGAGCACCTCCTAATTCCTAAATACACAAGCAAACACACCAAGAACAAACCAAGAACACTAAAAAACACAAAACACAAGGTACTTTCTCCGAGTTCCGTTCTTAAGAACAAAACAAGTAATTTCGCTTTGTCTATATATAAAGATTTCGTCAGGAACGCGTGTATGCTTGCTTACCTTCTTACTATAACTAGGTCTGCAATGCATGCTGCTCTTTGCAAATACTGAGCGAAGCACTACCTTACCTTACCTCATCACCTGACCTTACCTAACCTAAGCTCACCTTAATCTTGAACAATTGCCTCGAAAATATCGCGCACCAAACTGGTTGCCTCTCGCGGCTACCGCCGCTCGAAGCTAGAAGTTCTGTGAGGCAGAGCTAATACAAGATGAACCGAAAAGTGCTTCGCTGGACTTTTTTTCAATGGCTTTGAATTAGATAATTGAAGGGTGATTATTCCTCGATGGTATGTCCGATTTCAAAACTTTTTTTGCACATTAGTCACGACCACGATGTGAGTTATGGCGCCAAATTTCATAAATGTAGTCTCAGCGGTTTGGCTGTGATCAGCTTTTGAATTTTTCTTTCGGTGATTATTCCTCCATGGTATGTTCGATTTCAAAACTTTTTTTTTGCACATTAGTCACGACCATGATGTGAGTTTTGGCGCCAAATTTCATCAATGTAGTCTCAGCGGTTTGGCTGTGATCAGCTTTTGAATTTTTCTTTCGGTGATTATTCCTCCATTGTATGTTCGATTTCAAAACTTTTTTTTTGCACATTAGTCACGACCACGATGTGAGTTTTGGCACCAAATTTCATCAATGTAGTCTCAGCGGTTTGGCTGTGATCAGCTTTTGAATTTTTCTTTCGGTGATTATTCCTCCATGGTAAAGTTTATATTTTTACATAGCCCATGTCCGACAGGTTATAATTATGTATGTTCATGCCAAAATTTGTTCGAATCGGTTGAACCGTTAAGTAGCAGGAGGGAGACAAGCGAAATTTGTGAGTTGCCTAAAAGAGAGTTTCACTCTTTCAGAGCTTCACTCAATAATATGTACTTCTAGATGACCTATTAATCCTGGAAGTTTACTAGATACGAGGGTTTGTAGCAATAGCAATAGTAGGCGAAAAAAAATCGTTAATTTATGATATTTATTTGTTAATTTGTCAATTTAACGGTTGTGCTGACGGTAGTTCTGTTATCATAAATCGTTTTAGCTGCTTTTCGATTTCATTTTTTGTAAAATCAATATTGAGGTAAAGTAGAGAATTGATAAAATAGTATACGAACTATTGAGTAAGTAATTGCAAAAAATAATGGAACTCGAAAGCTAGTCAGCTTCACGGCAAAATTTAAACACTGAATCGAATTTATATTTAAAGTAATGTACTTTGTCCAATGTAGGATGATACTTTTGACAGTTGACACCTATATAGAGGGTATAAAGTTGCTATTACAATGTGAAGCCAAACATAAGTAAACAAACGCAACCTTAGTACGTAGCAATAAGGAAGTGACAGTTGTCAAAAGTATCATCCTACATTGGACAAAGTATAGTATTGTATTAAGTACTTTAACAGTACTTACATATTTTTAGTATAAAAATACGGTTTCTCGTCAATCGAACTGATTGGAATCGAATTCAAGTTTTTTATTGCCATGTCTCGTGACCACGACTGCGCCCACGAACGTCTAAAGAGTTTTTTTCGCGAATAAGTAACGCCTCTGTAACAAATCGGCTTGAAATCGGTGAGTTCACGCCACAACCGTGAACAAAAATTAAATGTCAACTGCAATGATTTGGGAGGTTTTTGCCCGAATTCGCCATACAAAATTTTGCTTTCTTAAGTTTATTTTTCATTCGACATTTTTTTAAATATATACAGGTATTATATAATAAAAGTTTAAAGTGTATTAAACACTTTAAACTTTAAAGTGTTTAATACCCCATATTACGACTGTATTAAAATAGAAAAAAAAATATTACTCTTAGGATATCTCGAGTGACATAGCTGGACGAGTCTTGATAAAGATCAAAGGTCTGACTTCACCAATTATCTTTTATTAGTCAGTGACAATAACAAGTCAAGAGTTTGTACAAAGATAAGTCATAAAAGTCAAGTCATTTATAATAGTTATGTCAAAACTCCGTGTTTTACTAAACAAATGTGATTTCAAATTGTTTGATAACATTTACGCAAAACATACGATTTATAAAAAATTAAGTTAATGCGTGTTTACTGATGGTCTACATGATCAATATCCCTGTCTTCCCAGGCAGTAGCAATACAAGAATAATATATGTAGGGATAAGTTTAACTGTCAGATAATATGTTGATTTGATGTATGCTGGCTGTATGCTTAGTCAGAGACTAATTTCCTGATGTTCAATTGAGTTGAGTTTTATACACTCAAGTAAGTGCCAATCAAACCATAGAGCTAGTCTGATGATAGATTTACTCCATCCACTAAACTCTCTTTGGGCTATTTGGACAAGTATGTCTTGTCTCCAATTATAGTTTGTTTCTTTTATGGTTCAGTAATTAAACACTTTAAAGTGGGCGCGGACGTAACCCATTAAATGAGACGTCAGTTTTAAATCGAGTGAGTTAATACCTACCTCGGCGATATACACTTACTCAAGTATTAGCTTACCACAGGATATTAACTAAAACATGTATAAAATTTAGTTAGTTGCAAACATATCGGTCTTAAAATAGTTATTGGCAAACATATCAGTCTACCCTCCGACGAAGTCTTTTATTGCGTTCGATACCCGTACCGCTCGTCGGAGGGTAGACCGATATGTTTGCCAATAACAGCCTACCCGCAATTACTTCAGTTGCTCCGTGATCATGGCACTTGCAACAGTGCCGAAATATCGGAAACTCAATAAAAACATGGTAAAAATCCCGAATATAACTTATATTACCATAATGTTAGTGACCATGAAAGTTTAAAACAATGCATTGTTATGTTGTTTAAAAAAACGTTGTTAATATAAATTTTTCAGATGGTACCGCCCACACTCACTTCTCGTCCCGATACCCACTCGAATCATGTTTTAAGTTCGTGAACATCAGACAATTTGTCTGACATGGTATCAATTGACGGCAAGGACGGTTCTGAATTGGCTATCAAATAATTATTAAACTGACGCTTGACGACGAAAAATGTTGATAATGTTAAATTAGTTCTTACGGTTGCCTAGATGTGGAAATGGTTCATATTAAACTTACTGAAATTTCAAGAGAACGAATGATTCTTCCCACTGGTAAAGAAACAAAGGTTATAGGTCCTATGGTTTAAGCAATATTGTAACCAAATTTCAACAAAATCAATTCAACTGTTTTGCCGTGAAAACGTAACAGATAGACAGAGTTACTTCCGCGCTTATAAGTATGGTTAATAAATTTTGTAGTAAGCTTATAATACCTATGAGTTCCGGACAACTCTCACCAATTATTTACCTCCAAACGCTGAGCTCATAATGTAGATATTAATATGCCAAACATGCCAACGAGCTCCTTCAGAAATAATACACCCAGTCTTAAAGCATTAGGATTACGATATTTTGTCGCCCTTAATAAAATGTAACCGAGAAACTATTGAATATATAGGTACCTACCTATCCTAGTCTTTACCACCTTTCTTAAGTCATCCATCACTCTATATAGTAATCATTGTTGGAAAACAATACATTACGCGACCAAAATGCGATCAAGCTTAATACTATGATAATGTTATGCCACCAGCAATTGTCCAATATTAGTCGGACAGTAGCGCAAAATAGGAGTAATATGAGGACAAGGTTGTACCTATAATATATTGACGTCAGTCGGTAACATTAGAAGATTGTTACATGCTATTTGATTTGTCGTTGAAGAAAGAAAACTAATAAATAAAACTAATTCAAATAAAAACAACAAAATAAACTATTTTCTGTGTAGTTAAAATACTGCGTTACTTATAGCAATGATAACGAAACATATAAATATATATTTATAATCCTTCGTGAAGCGATTTTTTTTAATTTTGGCATTTTAATTTTTTTTTTGCACGACTGGGCACCCTCCGGACTTGGGGAGGGAGGTGGTGAATATTTCATGGATACTCCGGCCCGGCTTCGAAGTTATGTCAGACTCGTACTGACTAAACACCACCTGAGATTGGCTTGTACCCGGGAAGGGTCAGAAGCCTTCGTCTGAGGCGACCGCCCCTCTAGATGGCGGTGCATAGACATTTTAATGCAGATCAAAGTATATTCAGTTTCTTTAGCATGTTTAAATAAGCTCAAATATTATTCTTATCTCATTTTACACCGAGAACCTAAAATCATTACAAATATCTTCTTCTTCTTCTTCAATCTTAATTTTCCAATATGACTAATCGTAATTTTCACCTCAAACAATAGAAATAAACTTTAAACAAATAAACATAGTTTCTATCACGAACTGCGTTTTCATGCTTTGTCAGTGCAAAATGAAGTTAGTTATCTAACAGATTGTATAAAGTTCTATGGGAGCAATGACTCCTGCAACTGGCCTCGAATCGAAGCAAAAAAGTGTAGATTGAAAGCCAACTGCGGATTCAATTTGGTGTTGGATAGGAAACCGTTTGTTGAGCTTTTTATTCGACATCTAAAGTTTCCGGGCATTGCTAAGTTTTTGTCCAGACCGGGAATTGGGAAAGTAATATAATAGTTCCATCTCCAAACTTACTTAAAACTGATACTTGTTGACTTTTTTGTAATCAACAATGTAATGAAACATAAAACTTCTGTTATAGTTATAACAGCATAATATAACAAAATATATTTTTTTGTATTAAAGATGATATTGTAAATGTCGTTACTACTGTTGAAGCTGACGAGTTTCTTGCGCCAGTTCTTCTCGTCAGTTAAAGTCGCCCTGATGTTGCGCGTATTAAAACAACTATTTTAAGGACATTGGTATAAAGTTATTAACATATCATTTCATTATATATCTTATCCATATATATCGCTCATTTAAAGAGAGAACGTGATATCTCGATATTCTTCAATTTAGAGAAATCGACTTTTAATGACTGTAAATACGATAACTTTGTCTCTTTTTCGCACAGAGCCTTCATTTATTACTTTGTAAATACCATGTTTTTGTACTAGTAAAAAACGCGTTGCGGTGAATAATTTGTTACACTATTTCGAAAATCGCTGTCTGTCAAGATGTCACGTTGTTATTTTAAACTAGCTGACCCAGCCACGCGTTGCTGTGGCACAGTAATTTTAAAGATTTTTTCTAAAATAAAGTAACCTAAGTTACTCCTTATTACATCAGTTACCTGCCAATAAAAGTCCCGTCAAAATCGACACAGCAATTTCAGAGATTAGCCGGAACAAACAGACAGACAGACAAAAAATGTAAAAAAGTTATTTTAGTGTATGTACCGTATATATATTCATATGCATGTAGTAAAAAACCGGTTATTTCAGTATTACAAATATACACTCCAATTTTATTTATATGTATAGATGAGCGATATGTATAAAAATCCCTGTCAGTGTTTGAACCCGATGAACTCTGAAACTAATTAACCGATTTTGGTGATTTTTGGTAATTTTGCAGGATTCGGTCCGACACAGGATAGGTTTCATTTTAATTTATAACACAGCAACGCGTGGCCGGGTTATCAAGAAGTTGTTAAAAACGAAAAATAGTCGATGTTTTGCGACTTACTTTAGGTAAGATGTTGTACACATGTCAATAAAGAGTCCTTGGTAAAAAAAATGGTCAGCAAAAAAAGAGCGTGGCAAAGCACGCCGGACACAATGAGTCGTAGGAAAAAAATGTTTCTGCGTATGATGATCGATTAAACTTAATAAGTAGTCGATAGCTTGTTATGAATTTTTTACACAAAGTTGTATTTTTGCCATCAGAGTATTTTATATACTTTTTTATATTAATGTTTCAACAGGAGACGGTACTGGTTCTCATAATTAATATCAGTTTGAGAAAAAGCTATGTATAGCAAAGAGTGAAAAGCTTAGTAGATCTAAAAAAACTAATAGATATGTAAAAAAATATTTTCGTATTTCGTAGTTTTTTATCTACTTTTCTTTTATGTGTTATTATTTTTTACCCACGACACGAGTGTAGTTAACAAATATAAATGCAATGCATACAATGACGGATTTGGTGCTTAAGGCGATTTTTAGTAACCAACCTTAGGATGTCTACATCACTTACATTAATTCTAGATCACTTTTATCTCTCTCTACAAGAAGTTGTTATTTTACGTTCATAAATATTTATCAAATGTTGTAAAGTTTATATATAATATTCAACATAACTTTCCTTTAAACACTTTGCCTCAAAGGTAAAGTAATTCAGGCGTTAATAACAAACTCAGAGGTACAGCTAGTACGAATCCCAAGAGCTGACATTTGTGACCCGTAAGGTTGGTGGTAGCGTTTTCTTTTTTTTTTGCTGAATTCTACACTTTACCTAGGTCTGCCCACGTTTATACTAAGTTTTTCGCAAGAAGCTCCATCTATGAACTTGAAGATAAGAATAGAAAATTCATCGAAAAACATTGTAAATTTGAGACTCATCATATGTTTCACTTTATAAAGACTAAAATCTGTGATAGTCAGTTTAATACTAATAAACACACAAGTATTCTCACAGACACTCTTTGTTTATGGTTATTAATAAATAAATAAAACAAAGACAAACAATAATCAAACAGTGACGGCCATTCACGGATGCGTGACGTGACTATCCAGCGACTAGCCAGATTTGCTCACTGATTTACTATTACTTCGTAACATAGACTTTAACGCCTTTTATTTAGAGTATATTTAGGAACTACTGCAGAGCCCTTTGGAGCGTTAAAGAGCTTATACAAAGGATCGATTGATTAGATTACATTAAAGACTATTACAAAAGAGGATGTCGTCAACATAGCTTTCAAGCTCTTTGTGTAGAGCACTTAAATTTGTTAAATAAATCACAGTACTAAATATAATAGTGACTTTCCTGCTGCAAGCCACCCAGCGATAAAATGTACGTCTCTGCTTTATTTTCTCACTACTACTCGTATGCTCCAGACTGATGTGGAGGGTGGGAGTGACAATGTATTAAACAAACAATATTCCTTTAACCTGTCATGGTAAGCTTAGCTTATCTTTAGAGGTGTTTGTATTACGAGTCGTTTAAGCATTTGCAAAATGTGTCACTGAAGATAGAAGAGAGATGATAAATATTTATAGTCAAACATATCTCGTCTTCTCGAAGGGTCTTTCGTCCATATCTTCATCTGTAAATCCCAACTTAGTCCTTAAATGAACGATTAATCTATTTACATTATATCTTTATCCCTAGGTCCAGAGCGCTAAAATGTTCAATGCACATTACGAGTTACGCGACGCAGCTCTCTTTTATTGATGAAACGCAACGTAGATATATATTTTTTACATTTCCTTCGCAAGTTACCCTATCTACAGTGTATCACGTCTGTGTAATATCGGTTAGGTATTTGAAAAATTGGTCACCTACCTGATGACTGGGCTTTACGAAAGTTGCTTAACCTTAACCGACCGAACGCACTTACCAACAAATTCCCGTATAACTACTGACTAAATTCTAATAACATTATCTTACTATTCCGTTACTTGGATTTTATGACTGGTGCCTTCAATTTTCCGTATTTATTGATAACTAACTAACTTAAGGTAAAAACCTTAAATTCTAATTGAAAGCACCCCTAATAAACCATTCTACCAATCTGTTTCTGCAATAGTTCTCGAAAATTTAGAAAACGAGTCAGTATTAAAAAAGAATCACGATTTCATACGTGTGTCGATTTCAAATAAGGAGGTTCTATTGTTCTTAGCTTATGCAAGATTTGACAAAAGAAACTCAAACGTAGAAATATGTTTAGAACAGTACGTTACCGTTAAAACAATAGATAGATTAGGTTGTCTTGTTCTTGGACAAAAAATGTTGCATGATTTTATTGTTACCTCTCGTGTTTCTCAAAAACCGAAAACGGTTAATCAACACAATATAGTCACCCCGATGTTTCATTCTCAAATTCTAACAAAAATGACATATGAACGATCCTTTCTTATTTTTTTAAATTATAACTGGCGGCCCGTCCCGGCTACGAACGGGTTGGCAAAATTCTTTAATTTTTTTCTATTATTAAATATTTTTCCGTTAGCGCCATCTAGCGTCCGGTAGACAAACTACTTGAGGTTAACGTGTTGCTATGGTAACGTTATTGATACAATGGAAAAAGAGCGGACAGACAAACACACAAACCACTGTGATCTTAGATTATAGATTTATCTTAGTGATACTTTTGCCAGTATCAAATTTTATCAATATTTTTGATGATTATCATTGGGTTGATGATCATTAGATAGATTTTTCTCATTCAGTAGAGATTTTATTGCAACATGACTTCTTGAGGAATGGACACGTCCTACTGGCTTATTGAATTTGCCACTACTCTAGCATGTTCACATACAGTTAACAGTAATTTATAATCTACCAACAACATAGTATCTTACAAAACAGGTTATTTTACAAACAAAAATGACGTAACAGACTGCGAAAAGTCACGCAACCTGCAAAAGCGTTGTCATCTTTGATATCATTCATTATTCACGCCTATTCATGGGCAAAAACAATGTTGTCAAAAGTTCAACAAGATCAAAATCAAAAGCGCAACGTTTGGTATCGAAAAGAAGAGAAGGGACAATAAATGCAACTGCCCAAATATAATTAAGCGTACTGTGAACCCTAGCGTGAATATGACATCAGCCGGCATTTCCTCAATATTTTATTGCTTAAACATACATGATACTGATCATTAAGGACCCTATCGAGCATAGCAACCCGGAGTAGAAAAGACTTTTCTTTATATAGTTTTAAACTTTCGTGGTCACTAACATTATAGTAATATAAGTTATATTCGGGATTTTTACCATGTACCTTGTTTTTGTTTTTATTGAATTTCCGATATCTTGGCACTGTTGCAAGTGCCATGATCGCGGAGCAATGAGCTCAATAAAAACAAAAACAAGGTAAAAATCCCGAATATAACTTAAACTTTTATTTTATCAGTAACTAACTAACCCGGCCACGCATTGCTGGTATAACCCGGCCACGCGATGCTGGTATGGTAACAAACACACACACACAAAGTATTGTTATAATATAATGTAGATACATAAATATGTTTTATTATTTACTGTTTACTTACTGTTTTAATGCTGCTATTGGTTGTAGATGACCGTCGAAGCGTAACCGGGATTTCGAGGACGAAATCAATAAATCGTCTTCAAGGCGGATGCCGCCCTGTATCTCGGTTTGAAGTCCATTTAATAGTGCCAGGCCTCACAGTTCCCTCAACGGGATCTTTTATACTATGTCGAAACACTTTATATTAAAAACGTTTTCCCAGTTACGCTTAATTGAAATCTCGGTCTGGCAAATATTTATTTGTGATGTTATTAGGTTGTTATATTTCCTAAAAAATATTGACTGCGTACTGTAATCAAGCTTAATTTCAGTTTAGATTTTAACGTTAGAAAACGTCATTTGCGAACCGTCTTTTTGCAAGAAGTGTTTTTAAGACAAATCGGTCGGTGTTCCAGCCTAAGGATTGAACTCCAAAGGTTGAACGTTAGTTGCTTTATAGATTTATGTTAACTGTACAAAAGCTATCTAGATTATGGTGTGAAACATCGGCGTATTGTAAATTTCGAGTGAAACATCATTAACTCACAACCACAAATTAAAAAAAATGTACCGATGGTGTCAACACAAGTTGTTTTATAATTATAATTCATATCTATTTAGTCACAAACTAAGATGAGTTTGTAACAGTTATAAGGATATTATATAACGGTTAGAATACATTAAATAAGTATATGACAACCATGACTCAGAAAGAAATGCTTTTGCTCATACACAATTCACAAACATGATATATATATATAGTAGGCAGAATCGCTACCATTGCATCAACCAGTCAACTAAACAAATATCTGTTACATATTTTTTTAATGGAATCTTCAATCAACTATTTATTAATCATACAATGCAGACAATATGGTATTTATAAACAGATTTGCTTGCCAAGGCGTCAATTCTTAAGAATCTAAAATAAATTCAACAATTGGATGATAACGATATGGCAATAATTCAGTCTTACTATAACATGCAGCCAATATGTATCACATACTGAGCGTGTGCGACCAAGAGTTGTGACCATCACTCCGTGAACGGGGCAACCGGCAACTTTGTAATTATAGCGGCTAGGGAATCCATGCTTTGTTACTGGTTATGGAAATTCCAACTATGTAATTCAATCAAGTTGATTTTCGTATAAACATTATAGAAAAGTATTATTCCAAAATTGAAACCGTTCCAGTTTCGTAGACTTACCTTAAGACAAGAAACAAAGTATATACTAAACAATGTGTAATAAAATAACAGACCCTTATTATTCTTTAATGGTTTTGACAGCTGCTTGCAATTACCGGCTTTAAATTTGTACCTGATGCATTGCTTGTTTAGGGGCCTTTGCACACTTTGTTTTTTTTTATTCAAAGAAGACATAAGTTTTTATTACACAGATCTATTTGGTTTATAAAAACGCGTTAAAATCGCGTCGTTTGTATTGATACAAAACAGCGTTGACGAACGGCGCATTTAAAAACCATGAATGGCATTAATTGATACATATTCAAATTCTTTACAGTATTTATAATATATTTTATCTTTTTTTTATTCCCTCTTGCTTAAAATAATATACAACACAAAAAAAAATAATTTGTAGGTATGTTATTGTATGCAACGCTATGTGGATAGCGTGGGGATCTTATGGCCTATTATCTGTACGTTGTTTTTATCCATAGAGATAACCTAAGTCTCAGCATTGGGGAAATTAATTTATTTATGATGTTAATAGATTATATTTGCTTATTATTCTGATATGTAAGGTAAAGTCATCGATTGGAATTTTACGCATAATCACCACGTTTTATGAAATACTATTTTTCATTTTATTTATAGTGTACCTAATTCATTGTTATGTGACATCGTTTTTACTAGGTATTACTTATTTTAATTCTTTGGCATTAAAGAAATTATTGACATTTTGAATATTTGTATGTAGGCATAGTTAAGTTCCAAGTAATTTATATGACATTTGTGCAATTGTGGGTACTATAGGTAGGTGCCATGAATAAATCATTCTATTCTATTCCAACGACAATACTCCGAATTGTTGGAAAGTATCGTCATGTAACACCAACATCTGTATTCACGTCTCAACATTTGCAATCTTTTTTCAACATATCCCCTAATATCAAAATGAGTGCTACCACAACGCTACGGTCTGCCGCGTCGACGGTTGGTACCATAAGGCTGAAATACATCAAGCACAGAAAAGCAGATGGCGTCAGTCACTAAGGAAATAAACAATGGCGCAATTTGCCATACGACACGACCATAACTACTATAATATACCATACACAGAAGCGATGATTGAACACTAGCCTTTTTAGGTTACTGAACCTTTTATTTGGAGTTTTAGTGCAAGACTTTTTAAAATGTAGGATCTGTTATTAAGTCTGGCTGGAAAATAATGATTTTGAATAGAGTAGGCTATTTATTTAAAACCTACTTTCTGTTGAAATGGTACTTAGTGTAATGATAGTGATCATTACTTGTTTGAAGAGCGCAAAGGCGAAGGTGCATAGCTTATAGACCAGGGTCGATAATTTTTAAGACCAAAAAAATTATAGTGGGGTGAAACCCATTGGAAAAGGTAGAGAATATAACAAAAAGGATAGGAAAAATAATTTATGGGCGATCTGAGGTCGGGAAGGGGAAGGGAATGAGTTTTTAAGGATAAAAAATATATCTCGGTACCTATATCTCGATTTCCGACAAAACTACAAGTCCTATGAAAAAAGTTAAATGGCAAAGTTGTAGGTAATACAAAGGTCTACAACTTTTGTATTTACACTTTTTTGACATGACCTCATTTATGTGAAAAATGCAAATAACCATGTTTTTGGTTTTTTATTTTTATCTTATGCAAATAAATTAATTCTTTCACGAAATTTGGTGAAAACTTACCTTTTTATGTCCCAAACACTAAAATAAAATATGCGCAAATCCGTAAAAAAGTTTTATTTAAATGTGTAATGTGCGCGGAAGTTAAGAACCAAATATTGCAATAGTATAAAAATCATATTAGAAGAAATAACGAAGGTATAAAATATATACATAAGGTACACCAATATTAAACGTGATATGCGAACCATCTGTTCCCGATATCTATGCAATATTGACAGCTTGATATCTAAACTGTCAGAATCATTATAGTTCATTATAAACAGATACGCTGTCAATCATCATTCTATGACTTGCTTTATCTTTATATGACAACAGCATTCACTTCACGGAACCTCAATGAAGAAGTCTATATGGCTTGTTTTTATGTGCAACTTTCCACATTTTCTAACGTCTATTAGAGCGAAACGATAATGTACAAATTACACCAATATCTTTGTGATGAGCTGCTTGAAGCTATAAACGCTAACGTTTTATTAGCTTTTACAATAGAGCGACTGTATATCTTTTATTATAACAACGGGGAGGTGTTTGACATAAATTTCGACTACTGATGATAATGCTGAAATATAGAAATTTCCACACGCAATTGTCAACCACGGAGGAACTGGCAATGTCACCTCTAACTATTGAACCATAACACACTTATAGCTGCAGACATAAATATGATAATGGTGGCTAGTTAGGGAACTTAACCCCTACCACCAGAAAAAAACGAATAAGTACTCTACTAAACAAATACTATATTATCTTAAGAAATTATACAACAAAAAATTCAACTTATTCCCCTCGCTATCCAAGAGTGCTATCTAAAAGTGCTCTTCCTAAGTATTAATTTCTTTAGATATAAAATCTAGTAGTTAAATTCTTAAATAACAAAAATATTTTTTAACAAAAACAAAACCGAGTTAAAAAAGTAAACTAAAACGCAATAAATAAATTTACTTAGCACAAAGAAATACGTATTTTCATTTAATTAAATAGAAATGATTCAATAATTATTTTATAATTTTGTAGTCCTGAAATGATTTCATTATCATAGGACCTTTGAAAAATCTTCTTTCCAACAAAAAAAGAATCAACAAAATCGGGTCATAAAAGAAGTTATTCGCGAACAAACATACAAGAAACATATATACAGTCGAATTGAGAAACCTCCTTTTTTGAAATCGGTTAAAAACCATATAAGATACTATATCAATCAGTTTATAAGCGATAAAAATTTATAACCATTAGGTACTTTTTCAATTGTTTCTTGACCTTTCCTTTCATAAACATAGAGGAGTATTCAGTCTTCATTAAAACTAAAAACTGGTTTGTAAAATTACATAGATCCAACACGAACCTTCATATTCACGGATCGCTGGTTCAGCATTAAATGTCTTGGTAAATCATACCACGTCGTGGAAACCTGCGTAAGACGATCGCCGGTGACCGCACGTGCAAAAACTGCATTCGACGCACGTTGCAATCTATGTCGACGGCAAATTTGATTGAGGACTGCATTTATTTTTAATTTACTTATTTAGAAAACTAACAGCGTACGTATACAAAATTTAGCATTTCTTTGTCTGTGGATTTACAACACGAGCTCCGAATGAGGATAAAACCAAACTTTCGAATTGTGCATGCAAAAGAACAAATGAATTAATGATAGTTTTTAAACTTAAGTACAAGTTACCAAGTGTAATACCTTTCACCACGTGACCTCTATGAAGATCGACTTTGCGATTCAAGTTCGTCAAAAACGATAGTAAAAATAAAACTCCACTAAATATTTAGTCTTAAATTAAGTAGCCCATTAAGTGCACTAATTAACGGATAGAATACATAAATGAGTACTTAATAAAAAACTTAACCCGGAAACAAATCCTTATTTATGGCTCATCAAACAAACATGTGCTACCAAGATTTGATCTTAAACTTTAGCGAATAGGTAAGATCGTTACCGCGACACCAAGCGGCCCTTGTACTGGGGCTACAT
This sequence comes from Calamotropha paludella, assembly GCA_927399485.1. Taxonomy (NCBI): domain Eukaryota; kingdom Metazoa; phylum Arthropoda; class Insecta; order Lepidoptera; family Crambidae; genus Calamotropha; species Calamotropha paludella. The sequence continues at coordinate 7,493,096 of OV656822.1, forward strand.
TAGCGGGCGATGATTCGTGTCGCGTTGGCGCGCTAAAAACATCGTGTACGAGCATATGCGATGTTCTTGTCTACATTGGTGGACTAAGATTTGTGACGGTGACGCAATACATAATGCTGGGTTGTATAGTGGTGTGCTGTGCGGCCGAGACGCAAGGGTTAAGAGGTCAGGGTTACTAGGATTCTATATAATACTCTCTGTTTCATACAATTTAATGAACTCCAATACTTTTTCGTAACTCCACTCCATCTTGTACAAAAAACAAGCAGGTTCGTCCCGCATCAAAGTCTGGACGACACTGAAGTGACGTAGGTGTAGCCAAGTAAAGCGAATATTGTCGCGACTAATCCCTTTGATGTCCACTTTACCGACAGTGCCCAGATAATACATCGTCTTCGCCCGAATACTACACGCTGCAACGATCCACCCGGTCACACTCATCGCGTTAATACGAATATTCGCCGTAGCCCGCTAATGTAGCCCCAGCATTAGAACGCTCGCCCTATACTCGTACCTCCCTTTTGTATATCGTTCCATAGAACATCATACAATTTCGACGCAAGCGCATTGTCGGCGCTTTGTATATCAAATCCATGAGGCTGTCAACCTATCATTTTTGATTTCATCATTTCACAACTTCAAAATGGCGATGTTAATTGTAAGTTAGACGAAATAAATACCGATTGCTCACAGTTTCAAATATCCCTTTCTATTTCTGATGTTAACGAGATTTGTAATGAAATATGCAAAATAATACAGTTATGCCCTTAATTTACTTATTACACGCTGGGATTACTGAATAAACTGGGACAATTTTTACATAATTTTAGCCAATTACACTTTCATATTAATGTTTTTATTACTTAGGTATTCATTAAAATAAATTAAATTATACCAATAAATTATTTTTTTAATTTTGTTATTTGAGCAGCGTAAAAATCAACTAGCAATATGCTTTTTACATAAGCTATTAAAAGTCAAGTGGGTCCGTCTCTCCTGCTACAAATTAATCTGAGGGTACCCAGGGTCTCGGCGAGATAGTGTAATTTTAGACCATTCAGTATCAATTACAGAAGAAGGAATTTTGGTAGCCATTCTCCTCTTTGTAGCATAATGAAAAGTTACAATGAACTGTCGGAAAACTGTGACATTGATGTTTTTTGTGATAGTCTGGGTGCTTTAAAAAACAAAAAAATGTCTTTTTATTCCAATATTATATCATAGATAATTAGATATGTTTATTAAGGTTTTTGTTAATTGTAATTATTTAAGTAAATAATAAATTAATAATTGTAGTTTCTCTGAATTTTTACTAAATGTTTTTCCAAATTTTTAATTTAATTTCTTTTGTGTTTTGTTTGATGGATTTAAAATTTGAAATGCTGTGCATGCCTTTAATTTAAACGCATAAATATATATATATATATATATATATATATATATATGTGTGTGTGTGTGTGTGTAGTTGGTAAACTTTATAAAAATAAATAACGTGAATTCCTTTATTAATAGTAATATTTCCAATTTTTATTGTAATATTAGTACTTATTTAATATGAGTAGATACATACTCTAAAGCTCATTATTTTTTTTTTTGCAATTTCATTAATGGATTCTTAAGTAGATAGAAAGACTTGTGAAAGACGATGGTAATTGATCAAATGTTTTTTATTCAATCTCAAATTCTCAACGATCGATTAACTCGTAAGAGATTCCATCGTATTTGACCTGTTTAAATGTCTATGAATGAGTCGTGAAGTCGATAGAAACCATAGAGTGTATGCACATAGATATGCAGTGTAACTTTTTGCTAATTTACATCAAATATTAACGCGTAGCGATAAGTTTTCACTATTTCCATATTGTTTAAATATCGAAGTCAGTAGCGAATTTATGGTTACCGAAGCATAAAAACTTTTTTAAGCTCTTCTTTAAGAAATAAGAATCATATGTTATATTTCGAATCTCAGTCACAGAACAACATCAAGACGTGATGAATTGCGTTTTATTATCTCGTTTATGTCCCTGAGTGGCAGCGATATTAATTGCACAATACTTTATCTGTGCACCAGACAGTAATGAAGCTGCGATTCTGATTACAAACCATCTTTGATCGAAATTGTTCTGTTTCATTAATAAACTTGACTCTTATATCATTCAATAACTTACGGGAATATTTTAGGGTTCCGTACAATGGGACCCTATTACTAAGAGTCCTCTGTCCGTCCGTCCGTCTATCTTTCCGTCTGTCACCAGGCTGTATCTCATGAACCGTGACAGTTAGATAATTGAAATTTTCACAGATGATGTATTTTTGTTGCCGTTATAACAAAAAATCATAATAAAATGAAGCATAAAATAGTCTCATACAGCAAATGTGTTTTGTCTTGATTCTTGTGATGAACGAAATATTTACTTAACTAAAAGTTTGTACCTTTTTAATTTTTACATGAATAATTATGAAAACATCCTAACTTTCTAACATTCTAAGATCTAAATTTTTTGACAAATTATTCTAAGAGATATTAGAAATAACATTAATAAATAAAAAAAATCAAAAATGGTTAACTAAAAATCCTTGCAATTTTTCTACACATTGCGTTAATTCAAATAAATTAACAGTTCAAATATGAGTGTCTACCAACTACCAAGTCACTTCGACAACACAATGACAAACACAACAATGACACAATCACGACTTTATAAATAATTATGATGTAGTGATTAGTTTGATAGTTACAAACAGACCCTTATTTTCCTTGTTGCATAGAACAACATGAAAAATAAAAGTATTATAATTTCTTTACAATAAAAACATAATTTATTCGATTACCGAGCGTAAGGAGTAACCTGGAGTTCCTTATTTTGGTATCTTATAATATGTATGTTTCTTCGTCGATAAGACAAGCAATTAAAAGTTTACTTTGGGAAGGCTAATTGGTGTGAATGTGGGAAATAGGTATTATATTTAGTGCTTAATCTTCCACGCCTATCAAAGTTGTACTGGATTGATGACGGAATTTTATTATATTTAACGTGACGTTTCATAATCACAGGATAACTGTCAATATCATCATGTGATCAGGGCTCCTGTAAAGGAGTCGAAACGTCATGATTAAATATAAAAAAACAAAAGAATGTTAATAATCCGGTAAAAATAGGTTTTATTTAAATAGGTTTTACATATCATCATTTTAACCGATGGTATCATGTTCGATGGAATAAATGCGCTGCAATCAGCGATATCTATACGTTTCTGTTGATATTAGCTAGAAATTCAGTGGGTCTGTAGGCAATAAAGTGGGTTATGTGAACCGTACGTCCGTGGGATCCGATATCACAGCAATATGCCGAGTAACGGAGCCCATAGATATTCGCCGGCGTATGACCTAACATACCAGTTCTCAGGAAGTAACAACTATTGTATGAAGATTCGAAAGACGTGAATCGAGAGGTTTTTCAAATGAAAATTGAGATTTCTTCAAATCGGTTTCATTTATTGATGGTGTTTTTCACTTTTTATAAATGTTATTTCTACTTTCGTAAATGAAATACGATAAATGGAAGACTTCAATATTTCTCAACGACAATATATATATTTAGTTCTTACACTTCAGATTACCCATTTGAATAAAACACTTTTTTACGGATTTTGCGCATATTTTATTTTATATTTAATCCTGATGTTTCAACTCCTTCACACGAGCCGTGATCACAGGATGACTAAGATAAAATACAATATGCGCAAAATCCGTAAAAAAGTGTTTTATTTAAAAGACAATATCTATATTTTAATACATGCATGTAATTCTTTGTGGCCCTTTTGAAGCAAACGACGCGGACTGTGGAATTTGGCACAGTTAAAATTAATATGGATAAGTGCAGAATAAGCCAATATTTTATACAATTAAAAGAAACATTATATTCTATTTTAAATAAATGGCAAGCGTGTCTATGACGACAATTCTGCCAGAGCCAAAAGTGATGGATAAGCGTCTTGTTTTTGCACGTTAATGTCTAGCAAGAAATATTTATTCATAATATCATCATACAGTTTTAACACGCACACACATGTACCTTTGTAATATTTGTTTATGATAAAACTCTGTAAGGTCTGTGGTCAAATTGAGAAAATAATAAAGTCCCATTGAATGTCAAATATAATCATGTGTTTATGTTGTAATCGTAGTTTATTACGTTTAATATTTATTATAGGTAATAAAGATCTATCCAAATTTTTATTGGTAATGCAATGTTACCGGCCATAAGTCAAAATGAATATTTAAATCAAATATTTTAAAATCATCCACAAACACAATTCTTCACCTGCTATATATATATCAAAAGCGTAAATACCCGATGCAATAACAAATTAAGTGATTTTTAGTAAATTTTTTGGTAAATATGGAGAAATTAACTTTATTTAAAATCATTTGTTCGGAAGATACCTGATGGTAACATAAAAGCAAGCAAAAGATTAAAAGAGAAACCAGGGATTCAAAAACACCTTTATTAGGATACACTTTCATAAGGGTTACACATTGAATCTGTTACAATATTATTCCTGTATCACTTATTTGGGTGCTTTGAAGCTGTTTTGCGTCGAACACTTATAAAAGTGTAACAGATATAATGTTTTCTGTTACCAATCTGTTAGAAACTTTTTAACGTTTAACTATCTATGTGTATACACAGTACACCAACATAGGCATTTCAAAGTACCCAATTAGTGAGCTGTCGCATAGTAATGCCAATGTGAACCTTATTGACTGTAACAGATATTAACACTTATGAACCGGTATTTTCTAAAACAGATTCAAAGTGATACAGTTTCTTTCTGTTTAACTTTTAAAACAGAAATGAAAAACAGTGGTCAGAACACTCTATTCGGATACCACGAAAATCCCTGAGAGAAACTACCTATTTAGTCATTAAAAATATTGGTAACAGAAATTTGATGATTTTTTTTTACTAGTAAGCACGCAGAGTTAAAATAAACCGATTCATATTCGTCAGACATTATTTATTAACTTCTAAGGCGGTTAACACACTGCACCGCGCCCCGTCGCGTAGCGCGTGGCCGCAGATTTTATTATTGTATGCAAGAATCTCAATTAATATAGAAAACACGCCTATGACAACACACTGCCGACGCGAGAACGCGCGGGAAGGCGCCCCGCGCGCAGTTTCTGCGCGGGAGCGCGGGGCGTGAAGAAGTAGGGTCAACTTGTATTGAAAATCTGCGCGGAGAAGCAGATTACACCGCTAAGATAGGCAGATCTGCGCCTCCGCGCGGGGGCGCGTTTTCTGTCGCTACGCGCACCGCGGCGGGACGCATCTCTAGTGTGTGAACCGCCTAAAAATGGATGTTGATTGAAATATAAATTATTTACACAACTCCGTCGGCGGGATCTTTACATCAAGTCAATAAACCTCCGGAACTACATTCACTTTAAATCGATGAGTGCTTATGGGTTCACGATTTACGAATATGTCTGAACGAAAATAGAAACCAAAGAGTGCTAGAAATAACCACTTTGGACCGCATAGTATTTCCTGTAAAAAAAAAACTTAAGCTTAGTAATTGTGATTGAACAGAAAGCAGATCATGACAGCACCTATTTCTTTTTACTTTAACTTTGATCTATAAAGTGCAAATTGATATTTTCATTAGCAAATCGACGGCGAAGTGCCAAGACCTCCTTACTGAAATTCGTCGAGAAATTTACTTTTTTGTCATTTCGAATAAAAATTCGTTATTGGCATGTTTTAATGAAATTTCCTCAGCACATTTTCAGTTGCAAGCGCATTAAGTTAAACAAACATTTTTTTTTTTAATTTTACATGTCAAGAAGTTAAACGTTTTTTTCAGCTTGTGTATTATTTTAAATTTAGCAGTTAGGTGTTATTGGCACTTAATAAATTTCTATAATTAATTAATTCAATATTCTAAAATTAAATGTTAATTTAATTCGAAATCTAATCTCGAAAATTAAAGTACTATGGATTGGATTACTAATTGGACAAACCTTTTCATGGCCTGTAAAATACCTAAATACAGTAAAAAGTTTAGAATTGATTTCACTTATACCATTTTGTTCACACTCCACAGATTATAAATTACTATATTCTAAATTGCACACTAACAAAAAATTTGGTTAATCAGGTCACATATAAACAAGCAAACGGTCATATCCGCACACAAATTGAGTAAAACTACCAGGGCGTTTAATACCATACGCTCTAGAACTACTTTTTCTCTGATATTGTCATAGAGTAAAGAAATAAAAGAACAAGATATTACTGGATTTCATTAAGTGTTTTTATCTTTCTTCGTTTAAATATAAGCGATGTGATCAAAACAGTATAATACTATTTTGAGAAGTATACTAAATGACTAAGAGTACCATTACTGTAATGTAATAAACATGTTTTTTGTTACTTAATAAAAAGCTCTTCGAAAAAAAGATCAAACAGGTTTATTTATAGAACATTTTCAGTAAATATTACTTAGAAAGTATAGTTGAAAATACTGCAAAATTCTTTTATTGCCAAATCGTAAACGTTGAAAAACCAACTACACAACAAAAATTCGTTTTAAATGCAAAAGTTGGTCTTTTTCGCCATCCAAATATCGCACCTACGGTGCTATAAAGTCACTTATGCAAATGGTGTAATATTTCAGGGGGAGCATTTAAAAATTGAACATCCTTACAACATATAGTTTTTTTCGGCTTAACAAATAAAATAATTAAGCTACAACTTTGAACTTCCTTTAAGAGTAAACGCAAGCAAAATAAAGAGGTAGAGTAGAGGTATGAGTATTTTCTCATACTCAGTTCAGTTTTGTCTGAAATTACATAAGTGACGTTATAGCACCGCATGTGCGATATTTCTTAAAATATACCTACTAACTTAAATTTAAGATACTTCAAAAAGGAATTATTTTATACCAAAATGAAAGTGTAATTTGCTCATTATCACTTACATTTATGTCTAAGTATCAATGTTTATGTAGCAATTAACAAATTTGCGGAACAAAAAAATATTATTATTATAATTCTAGATAATTGAAAGTCAAATTTAAGAATAGTAGATAATATTAGTATTAAGTTATAGTCAATATAATAATATTTCTTATATTCACTCTAATTAGCCTAGCCCAAAGTTAAAAAGATGGATACTAGGGTAACTGATAGACATACATTATCATACATATGAGTAAATGAATTATTTTTTATAGAAATATATACAAATACCCATGATTCTATACAAATGCTCCTATTCATCATTCAAAAATCTGTTCGTGCCCAAATATTCTTCGATTGGAGTTTAAAGATTTTCGTACGAAATTCACCCAAAACCCTCGCCACCTTGACCCGTGCGACCTTGCCCCTATTTCGAACCCTGCCAGCGTAGGTACGCTGGTGGAGCCCTTTTTACGAGATACATGTCGTTTCGGTAATTTATGCTTCAAATGAATTTTTAGCGATACATGTAACATTTTTCTTTGCAAGCAAGTACAACACTTGCTTTTTCTGATATATATTTTTTCTTTGAAATCGTTGAATGTTAAGACATAATATTTTATTTAGAAATTCCCTTAAAAACCGTATTTCACGGAATTAAATATCAATTAAGAAAATAGGACAGTTTGTGGTAAGTTGACGAGCTGTTGTCCATACTACAACAATATCTTAATTATTTACGCCACGTATGAAATTTCAGTGGATATGCTTTACGTCATATTATGTAAGTGAAAATATTTATATTTTTTATATCACCATCGATTAGCTTAGCCCAAAGTAAGCACTCCGTGTGTTTAGCAGAAAAAATCGCTAGGCAGAATTGTAAGCAAAATGGCGTGCGCTAAGCGGTAAGCGCTGTCAAATGGTAAATAGCTATTTTCCTCTAGGACGCACACTTAGCGGTCACTGGGGAACATAACCTCAATTAAATATATTTTTATCAAATGCAGTGAAAAATTTCAAACTATGAATAATATATTGAAAAATTTATTGAATGACAATATTGAAGAAGACGAGATTACTACTATTATTTTAATTTGTAATAAAATTTTGTAAGCAAACTTCTCTAAACAAAATGGCGGAAAACGTCAGCGCTGCGAAAGTTAGAAAACGTGTCCTTGCCGAACACTGTATAGTTTGTTTCTCAGCGCTAGAGAGCGCCGTCAATCGCTTTTGTCTGCCAAACACACGCACTGTGTATCTTGTGTTATGAGAAATTATGGATATGTATTAAGGTACCGTAACCTTTTATATTCTTATTTACTACCTTAGAATATTAGTATTCTAATTTTAGTACTTACTTTGTATATATCCGTTATTAGTTATTGTTCCTCTTAGAATAATCGCGAAATTACTTAGTGGTTCTTGACATTATAAACAAAAATGAAATATGTTTCACAATATCTGTTAACATTAAAAAGATTATTACAATTTTAGGCATCACGTATCTGCCATTACAATTTTATAACCTCTTTTGTACAAAATTTAATTTTCTAGACCTTCTTTTTATGAATTAGTTTGTAAAGAACGTTTCAAATCACACTCGAGGCAGCTCATTCCGTCGGTTTGTTTGTTTAGGTTGTGTTGTTAACTGACTTCGATGTTGAGCAAACGTGTTATCTGTTGCGTTAGAAGCAGACGCTAATTTAAGAACAAGAATAAGGATTTAGTTGATCTAAGATGTATAGTCGACAGTATCAAGCTTTATGCGTTAACGTTTTACTAACCTTATGCCACAGTAATAGAGACTAGTTTATTTTTAGAGAAGTACAGCTTGTTCTAGTGCTTAATATGGACATCAATCAAATTGGCACATTAGATGTCTTAATCATATAAACACAGGTTATTTGCATAATTAAAAGTCTTTTAATAATTATCTTAATATATATAAATTACGTGTCACGTTGTTTGTCCGCGATGGACTCCTAAACTACTTAACCAATTTTGATCAAACTTCGTAACTATCTGTTATTTAATCTAACTTAAAAAATAGGATAGATTTGATTTTAATTTATAACACAGCAACGCGTGGCCGGGGCAGCTAGTCTTAATATTATAAATTACGTGTCACGTTGCTTGTCCGCGATGGACTCCTAAACTACTTAACCGATTTTGATCAAACTTCGTAACTATCTTTTATTTGATCTGACTTAAAAGATAGAATAGGTTTTATTTCAATTTATAACACAGCAACGCTTGGCTGGATCAGCTAGTATATATATGTATATCATGTTTGTGTATGAGCAAAAGCATTTCTTTCCGTAGTTGTTACAAAGTGACCATCATTATCAAGTAGGCAGCTTTGAAAATATCACTGTAATTATCAACTAGATCTACTATATAAGTACTGTTAAGGGAAAACTTATAATAGTCTATAGAATTATTCCAAGGAGTTTCTTGACCTATTTATTTTGCTCCCTAAAAAAATCCAGAAAGGAAGAAGCTGCAGCCGAAAACGGGCCAAGGACATTGCGGATGCCAAACGGTTACAAAAGTATCCCGGACCGGAACATATATACACCTATATATTGTACATGAATAGGAGTACAATCATTCATAGTTTTTTAGGTATATCAATTAATCAATATTTTTCATAAATCGTCGTCCAGAATTTTTTTGCTTTGGAAAGTCGACACAAAAAAGAATTATGGTGTAATAAAACCTTTGAAAATGACATTCGAGCCTGTTTCTTTGACGTTTGATCTTTGAAATCATCAAGGATCAATCAATAAAAAAACTATTTCCTAATTTCTATTAATTTTTAATTTTGGTGAGGCTGATTTTCACTTTTTTAAGTTTCTTTTTTTAATTCTTAATATTTATTTTGTCTGATTTTTTTTAAATTTATGTTTATTGTATTTTATTTTCCTTATTATTTTGTAACTTTCTATTTACAAAAAGTTTAACATTAAGTAAGACTACTATTATTAATGTATTAATTTTAAATAACGTTTTGAACTAATATTAAAACAACGTAATATTCGTGATTAGAATAGGGAAATATAATTCACGATAAATGTTTTGCAATCAGTAATACAAATAAAGCTTAAGCTTACAAATGCATTGCAAATGCTTGTAAAATGCAATTAGAGAATATAAGAAAAAAATTACAAATATACGGCAAGAAAAAAACTTCTAAAAAAATATGTTAATACCAAAAACCATTTAAACTAAAAAGTCAAAATTAGTAACTAGTTAGCAGAAAGGGCAACTGGAAAAAATAATTCAGTTATTCGCTTGAATTAGTGGGTAATACGATGTGCTTGCATGCCTAAATTAATATCCAAACCACAGACAAATCTGTACAAATATGAAAAAAGAAAAAGTAATCGACAAATTACAAAAGGAGTTTTCGTTTATTTTTCTTGATCAGGCTAGTTACGATTGCGAAGGTTAAACCACTTTAGCATGAACAGTCATCGTATGGACGTCCAAAAAAAATGCATTCGTACTCCTTTGTGTTTCGGAAGGTACGTTCAGCCGTTTCTCCAGACTACATCCGCAGTCATTAACACCCATTCTTCTCCCTACAATGCTTACATATACAGGAAAGGTCTGAGCCAATGGCGACGATCGTGAATATTTTTTGCAATACCTCAACAAAATAATAAATTATTTATTTGCTCGAATATAGTATCTTGTTCTAGTTTGTTTAGCATAAACTATCGTGTTAAATTACACATTGTCATTGTAAGTTGAAAGATTATCAAATATCATTACAAAATATAAAATGCCATTAATTTAATAATGGATATCAAACTAAAAATCTGTTAATTTTGTGAAAATAAATATAAAGTGTTCTAATAATAAATTAAAAAAATAAACATCAAATGTCAATAGTCAGGCACATTATTAAATATTCTAAAAGCCATGCAATGAATATTCTTAGAATATAAATAATAAGATTATTTTGTCTTGAACACTAATTTTTCTCCTATTTCTACCTCTTTGGAGGTAAAAAGAATTTTTTTTTAAAGGTTCCAGTTTTGAAAATTTATAGAAATGGAAGGGCCAGTAAAGTTATTGTTTTGAAAAAAGGTTCAGGCTTTCTTATTTATCTGCACCATAGATTGGTCGGATACATTTCTTTTGCACTCGAAGTACTCTTATTATATCTAAACAGTTACCAAATATAATGAACGTATCCGTACTTTATTATTACTCTCCGAAACAGAGTCTAGTGAGGTTTGTGTGGTCAAAACCAAACCATTCAAATAACTAATTCCTCCTTGGTTAATAGCTTGGACTCGTATTGTTGAGCGTTTTCCGTTTAGAAAAAAAAGTCGAAACTGTGTAACTTTTTGTGTGAGTGTGTGTGCCAATAGGTTTTTGTTATAGTATGGTGTGCAACTGTCGACATTGTCGACACAGTGCAACACAGTGTCGACAATATTGTCTAAATGGAAAACGTTTGTTAAGTGCAAATAGCCTTTCCGTTAGGTAGGCAGTGGTTTAATAATCATAACGTTACGATCCTGAACAGACGTTTCTGTTGGTAGATTTGGCCCCCAGCCAGGTCCGCTGCCCTCAAGTTAACTCTGCCTCATATGTTTAGTATTCTTTAAAAAAAGTCAAACTCCAATAGAAAAAGTATTCATTGAGTCATTATTTTGTTAATTATGCATGTAACTGCAAGATATGTATATCTAAAGAAATTAAAAAAAAAAGAAAATCAACAAGTTCACAATTATATTTATTCTAAAGGAAATACTTTCATTGACGTTAAAATATATACCTTTTAGAAGATAGTTTTTAAAGATAGCTGAAGACTTTCACATTTTCTAATAAGCAGAATGGTGCCTGTGCCCACGTTATAATATTTTAATAGTTTCCTTGGTCGGCCGATAAAATGACTCGTTCATGTTAGGGTAATAGAGCTAAAGCTGCTATAAATATCAGCTTCGAGCTTGTTAAGGACCAGATTGAGTGTTTTAATAGAAAGAGAATGTTCGAAACCTCATAGAATCATAAAAGATTGAAGATTGGATTATGTAAAATAGCCTCTTCTAGTCCGTATTATCTATTTATTAATAGACAAAGAGTGAACAATACTTTTTTCTATTGTCTACGGTTTGTCAAAGAATTTTCTTAGTTTTTGTTTAAAAGCTATTGGTGAACTTAAGTGTTGTTAAAAAAACTGCCAGTTTCTTTTCCCAACCTTCGGATTAAATTGCGGTCGAATATCGACCTCAAGGCGACCACATTATTTGTAAATTGTCTCTAAGATTACGACGCCATAAGGTTTTTAAAATCGCTTAAGATCATTCTTCATTGTAGGACATTGTTGTTGTGTTGTTGATTGTGCATTTTAAAATAAATTAATAATAAAAAAAATCATATTATTAAACGGACAAAACGGTTTATTTCTTCATTCATTGCATTGAAAATTGTTTTTCATCCCACCACCTCGGAAAGTGTAATTTTGCGCTTCGAAATCTGGCTGGAAAATTCTATTTTATTCGCTTGAGCGGCAAAGTAGATTTGAATTTAGAACATCACATATAATGAGTACTCAATATAATTGTAAATTCAAAACGTCATTAAACCTATTTAATGTAACCTCTATGGTGCCAAATTTATGATAAGAACTTTTTAAATTGTGAAAAAATTTAAATTTGGAACCTTCTTGGTTTCTTTGTTTTATTTGCGTGCTTCGCGCCATTCTAGTTTTTCACGTTTTATTGCTTAATATAATTAACATAACCTAAAAACTGTACAAAAAAATCAACTAAAATGAGTGACATTAGCGACGATGAAGTTTATCTAACGCCAACTGAGTTAACTGAAACAGTTAATAATGCGCAAATGAGCCTTCTCCCTCAGCAATCACGAGAGAAGTATTTGAAACAGTACGATATATTTAACATGTGGCGACTAGCTAAAGGAGCAAAAACTTTCTCCGAAAACGTTTTGCTGGCATATTTTATAGAATTATCTGAGACCAAGAAAGCAAGCACGCTATGGAGTACGTATTCAATGCTAAAATTAACAATTAAGATGAAGAAAGACGTTCATATCGACACCTATCATAAATTAGTGGCATTTTTAAAAAGAGCCTCATCTGGTTATAAGCCAAAAAAATCGAAGGTTTTCACAGCATCTGAAATTGCAAAGTTTATTAATAAAGCACCTGATTCCGTATATTTAGCGGCAAAAGTAAGTCAATACGTGTAATTTTTTGTTGTTGATAAAATTGTACATAGTACTTACAATATTTTTAATTTGATTAATTTATTTACGATTATAAATACTTCTTTTGTTACAGGTTGTTCTTATTATTGGTATAACCGGAGCATGTCGAACAAATGAACTTACACTACTTAATGTCAATAACGTATCAAAATATTCTCATAATTCTGATGAATTGCTATTAATTAATGTACTAAATACCAAGACAAAAAAAGACCGCAACTTCGTTATTCGCAAGGAATATGTAAACATTGTTCAGAAATATCAAGCTTTACGTCCTTCTAACACCCCAATTGAACGATTTTTTCTACAATATCGCAACGGAAAGTGTATCCGACAACCTATGGGTCAGAATAAAATTGGCAGTATTCCACGAGAAATAGCAACTTTTCTCGGACTTTTAGAACCCCCGTTATACACCGGTCACTGTTTTAGAAGAACCTCAGCCACACTTTTGGCCGAATCAGGGGCTGATCTTCTATCGCTTAAGCGCCATGGAGGCTGGAAGTCTAATTCGGTTGTAGAGGGATACATAGAGGATTCAATCCAAAGTAAATCAAAAATTTGTAATAGTATCGTGGAGGCCATAACGCTGAAAGAACCTCTGTCAGATTCTTGGTCTCGCCCTTCTACATCTAAAATGAGCCCCCATAAGATTGGAAACAATAGCCCTCTCTCGCCAACATTTACGCCAATAGAATCCAATGAATCGGCACAACTATTTAAAATTACTGATAGTTTACCACAAAACAGCGCACAATTCACAAACACCAACATAACATTACCTAACAAAAATATTAAACTTAACATAAGTAACTGTAGCAACGTTACATTTAATATTTCCTAATTATTTTCTACTTCTTATTATTTTCTTCAATTTATAGATTATCTTAATGTGTTTTAATTGAAATAAAAATATTTTGTCATTATAAATTGTTTTCTTTTTCATTTTGTCATTTCCTCGCTGAGGTGGGATGAAAAGTTACGTATTGCACTCGAGTGGAAAGATTTTTCACCTTGTGCTCGTTTGTTTCCCTCGCTGACGCTCAGGATTCTAATTTAGAATCACTCGCTGCGCTCGTGATTCAACTTTAGAATCCTTCGCTTGCTCGGTCATCCAAATCGAGCACGCGGTTAAAAAGGAACTTTCCACTCTTGTATAATAAATAACTATTGTACCCATGAGGGTACCCGTACATAGTACTATTGTATTCTGTGACAGATATGGATCTATCGCAGAATATAATGGTTGTATGTCCAATACATAACCCTTACATATTTGAGTACCTATTCTATCTTAGATATAGAAAATACGTAGCTCATGTGTCTACTAAAAACCTCATATTCACGATTGAAATCTTACTCTTAAACGTTGAAGTTACGGCTAAAAATAGGAATAAATTACATTGACTTTTTTGTAGATCGACTGTTGACTGTACTTTATTTAATTAAACAAAAATGCGTGTTTATACAACGAATGTCTATTTTTACCATTTGACACTAAAAGAGGCTTTTTAATTGTATAATATTGTATAATCGATCTCTTATAATTTTTCTTTAAAGAAAACTAACAGTGTATTAACCATATGACATAATAAAATTCTCGTTATCCCCTTATAATAAGATAAATGGTATAAAATAGTACATCGCTGAGTCGCACTTAGTTCAAACTTTTTTTTTATTTAGGATGGGTTAGCTCTTGATCCCAATCAAACCCGGGGGTCAAGACAGAATCCATGATGGAACGAGCTAACCCAGAAGGTGCCTATTCACCCCGACTTTGAAAATAGACGGGTTATAAGTTCTCGGAAATACAGACGCAGGAAGGGAGTTCCACTGCTTTGCTGTGCGCATTATGAAAGATGTTGAAAAACGCTTGGTTCGACAAGTAGGAATAGCTACCACGAAAGGGTAGTAGCCTGCAGTGCGTCTGGATGTCCGATGGAAAAAAGGAGATGGCGGTATGACTAAATGCAGCTCTTGAGCACACTCTCCAAAGTACAGTCTGTAGAAAACCGACAGACAGGCAACCTTGCGCCGATGAGCTAAGATGTGAAGCTTGCTTTTCATCAATTTGCTGTCACCGATGAGCCTCTCAGCTCTGCGCTGAATCGTGTCCAGTGCAGCAAGTTAGTATTTTGCTGAGCCATCCCAAAGATGGCTGCAATATTCCATGTGATAGAAAGAATTATTGGCAAATATTGAACTATCACTATCTTTACCCATGTGAATAGATATCATTAGGTATCTATATTCAGATTCGATGAATAAAAAAATGATAACTGATTAATATTATCAGATTATCGCGACCTACCTAGATTTTGTTGTTCTAATTTTTAGCTGATTATAAGGTAAATATATTTATATAATTGTTAAATAATCATTGGTAAGCGTGTCACTTGGTCTGGACCGATTAAGCTATTTTTTTTGTTTTAAAATTTTCGTATTGTATTGTAAGTCCGAATTAAGTTATTATTTAAAGAAAACTAGAATAAGTTTATTAGAAAATTTTCAATTTCAGAAGGAATATGTTTGTATTATCTCAAGACCATAAATCACAATTGAAAGGATGGATATGCGTAATTATTTTTTGTTTTGTTTATGGCCGTGAATTACTTAAAAAAAGGAGGAATACGCAATGTTACGCGAAAGCTATTACATTATAGGCTCTACTTCTCCATTACGTAAATAAAACAAGATTATCACTGTAAATATTGGTAATTGATTGACATTTAACATTTGAAATCGAATATCCTCAACTATTTTTGGTTGTCGTTAATTATTTACGTTATCCACATTATTAGGTTTTTTTTGTTCGCTATGCTCTCTAAATAAAACAACTCAAACTCAACCAACCGTCTTTTGTTTTTTACTTTTTTTTGCGGTCAGTTGTTTAACGACGATTTCATTTCTCGCAAAAGCTTTGCACATATGGACAGGACGACTATTGGCTCAGATAGTACCTACTTCATAATTATATTAACCGTTACCCGTTACCCCTCGGAAATATTACTTTTTATGGATGAAAGGTACTCTGTCCGTTTTGGTACCCCTGACAAAATGTATGCAAAATTTACGATAATCGGTTGAGTATTTAGGGTGTGATAGTGTAACAAACAAAACAAACTTATTTACGTATTTTTTATATCAGTTAGGAATTTATAAATACCGGACAAAAAGAAAAATAAGTAGCGCTTAAACTAAGGACATGATATAAACAATAAATTAAATATATTATTACATTTATTAAAATGAATGGCTAGAGTAAATGCAAATTCTTATTGAACAAATATTATGCCATTTTTGGGGCTTGACCCGCGATACTGAGGTTCGCAGCCCGGCTTACTTACCACTTCACCTATAGGTAAGTCTGGAATATTTTATCGTAAACTGTTTGTCTTCATTATAAAATAAATTGATAAAAAATTGTGCACTTATGAAATCGACGTATATAAATTGTTTTTTTTATTATTTAGGTACCTACCTTCCTTTGGTTTGTCTAATAAAATATTATAACGATTTTTAACGAAACCTTTCTTTGTTATTTTTTATGCTTCAAAATATTTTTCAATTGCTAAAATGTTATCATATTACATGAATTACTAATTTAGTGTTTGTTTTTGTTTGCCCCGGTAATGGATGCATTCACCGTTAATTTTTAAGTTTGATAAAACAATGACAACATACTGAAAAAAAAGCTGCAACGTTGAATATACTGAGCACATCATTTTCTCTTTCCGAAGTATTTACTAAATATAATAGGTAGGTATAGCAAACCTTTTCAGATTATTCAGTCATTGGTATCGTCTAATAAAGATGACTGCGCGAAAGTTGAACAGCTCTCACAACATTACGATACTTGCATAACTCATTACGGCCATGTAACCACCCATGTACAGAGATACGTACCATGCAAACAAGACGACAATCAGAGTGATCCACTTGCTAGAAATTGCAGCATCCCAAGCCACGTTCACTGCAAAATCACTTGCAATACAACTATAGATACTTCACAACTGATATACATAAATAAAAAAGGTAATGGTCTCCAAAAACTGGTTCCCGGCGCACCAAACCACAAATAGCGGCACTTGTTGCAGAACTAACACAAAAAGTCGATCTACAAGAATATCAACGAAAATACTGACTCGTCGGTTTTATTCTTTTAACTTTTATTTTACAATCGATATTTTTTGTTTAACAATTTAGATAACATAAAACTCGATTAACACTGTCGTTGTCAATACTTAGAGACACTTTTTTTAATAAAAGCCCAAGTTTGTTTGACTGTTTGTTAATGATTGTTTTTTATTTAATAAAATAAATCATGGAACTATTGTGAGCTGTCAATGTCCGAGAGAGGGCTCACAGCTGAGCACGCATGCGTAGCGCGGACGTGCCGACAGCGCCACCTGCGCGAGGCGACTGACGTTGAGTGAGCGAACGTGCAGCTAAACAAAGCGGGCGAACGGCCGGGCCGGGGTGCCAATAAAGAAAAATAAAACGGCTTGTCACACAAATTGCCAGCTTCAACGATGTAGATTCGGAACTTATTCAATGTTCTTAGCTCCTCCACCTACAATAGCTACATTTAAAACGACTTTTTATTGTACTTAATATAAGACAATATCTATTAGTTATTATGTTGGTTGCAATAGTTATTTATCTCAGAAACGTTATCGTTTGCAAAAGTAAAATAGAAAAATCGTAGCGTAAAATGTATACCTACATCTTTATTTATTTTATATCAGACTTTAAACATGTCAAAACACATATTCAATATCTAATTGAAATAAAACAATAATACAATTATACGCTAAACAAAGAAATCACCTGATTAGTGTTATAATTAAATAATAATTAATATTATGACAGTTTCCAACTCGCTCATCTGGTTCCTTCATTAATTTTATTCTAGACCAATTCATTCTGTTACTTTTTGGTGAATACTACTTTAGCGAAAAAGATAAGTCATTCGCGATAAATTAGCTTTAATGCTTGGCTTTTTTGATTCAAAATATGATCGACCATGTCAATAAATACGTTGATGTCTTTTGTAAGAAAACTACCTTAGAAAAGACATCAACGCGTGAACTTTTTGGAGTGTTATGTCAGAGATTTCGACTGGTAAATTTTACACAAACAATAAAAATAATAATCCGAAAAATAAAACCAATTCTTATAATAGAAAAATACCAGAAAAAATCGACTCGGGTCAGAAGTGAATTCTCAGGCGGGAATCGAACATCGCATTGAAAATGCATAAAATGTATAAAAAATACAAAACTAAAACCAATTCCTTAAACAAATGGCTATCGTTTATTTGTTTAAAGGCTAACGCAAACTTCAATGGTTAAAAATGGCACTGACAGATACATCGTTTTACTTTTTTACAAAATTGAATTTAAGTATCCAAAATATTTGAGTGCATATTTCGGCTATAAAATGATAAAAACACAACTTTTTTTGTATTTTGATTGAAGTTTAGTGACCATCTGTTATATTTATATTATATTTGTATTATTATATTTACTTATAACAAAATTATTGATAGGAAGTTGGGTATTTGTTTGGAGACTCTCTTGAGTATTCTCCAAAATAATGTTTTTTTTATAAATTATTTTTAAACAAATAAAAATTAACCAACCGACCGAACCGACATAAAAATACAAATATTTTTTTAAGTTGGTTCGTTCCAAAATTCTTTTAAACTAAAAATAATCATAACTGAAAATGTACAAAAAATTGTCCGAGTCCAAAAAAAATTTTACATCGCCTGGATAACAATGTTCTAATTATATCGGTCAAGTAGCGCCGCTATTCCGTGCATACACACGAAGCCTCGAAGAAGATCTTCCCTTTGTTTATTCCTATGAGCGTTTTCTTACAGTAAGTTTCATTATAGGAGTGCTCATATCTTATGCCAGCAGTAACAAAGGTAACTATCATCAAAATTCACTATTCCACCTAAGCGTTAAGCATCTTCCCGACCTTGTCTCTGCAGCCCGTAACCGGTGCATCATTTATCGCCTGCGAAACTAAGGCATAGCACCTTTACACAGCATCACTTGTCTAGAATGCAATAAACCAGAAGGCATGGTCTCTGGTTTTCTCTTTCTATAACAACAGCAAGGTATCCTCTTTTTTATATGAATATTAACAATACATTAAACGTTGTAGATCGGCAAAGATCGGTCCGCTTGGGTTAAACCTGACTGTTTGAGTTCACCAGTGGGCTACGGCACCCTTTAGAGGCCTTTTCAATGGTACGTCTGCATATATCAAGCTGAAATACCGTTATGAATATTACGACTTAATCGCTCGTTATTTCCTACTTGGTTCCATCATTTCACCGCTAATCACAAATCTAGATTGCGCTATAAAAATCAACAACAAGCGACAAAAAAAATATAATTTCTTCCACATGACCATCTATTGATGATCATGATGATTAGAAAAGCTTGATACTTGCGAGCTCGAAGCAGATTATAATCCTTTAGAGGAGTTCGATTGAGCTATGGTTAAAGCATTTGACCTGCGATTGTAAAAAACTCGGGAAGTTATGGCGTAACAGACATTGCGCCATTGAAGCTGATCCATGGGAGCTTCGCTCGCTCCGCTCCAATAACACCTATTTTCGTCTATTGATCGGGTTGTGATGAAACTTTGTTAAGTTGTTGTTTGCATGTCAGGGAAAGTTTATATGTCAACAAAAAAAGATCAGCAAAAAAGAGCATTGCAAAGCATGCCGAGAGCAGCTACTTTATTACATAACACCTATTTGCGTCTATTGATCGGATTGTGATGAAACTTTGTTTAGTTGTTGTATGCGTGTCAGGAAAAATTTTATATGTCAACAAAAAAGATCAGTAGAAATGAGCATTGCAAAGCATGCCGGGAGCAGCTAGTTTATTATATAACACCTATTTTTTTAGAATGGGTCCCGACTGCCACATTTTTTCTTGTACTTATTTAAAAATATTGTTGGTATGATGACTTTCTTGTTTAAGGGATTTTCATTTCCAAATTACACAGAAATGCAGTCGGGTTATTCATATTTTTGACGTGACAACGTCTTATAAATTGGTTTGCCGGGTGACACTTCAAGAAACTGCGTTACGCTCCGCTCACGTTATGCGCTTACAATGAGAGCGAGTGAGAGGCACGCGTCCCTTCCACTCGGGCATGGTTAGCCCGCCTAAGAGCGAGAGAGACAGACATAAAAAGTGGAAGGGACGCGTGCCTATAAATTAATGTTTTAAATATAATTCTTTGTATAAATAAATGTTTTAAATTGTTACTATTATTTCATCCTTCTTCCTACTATACGAATGAATATTCACATTCAAATTATTTTACCACTCAAAGTCGTTGTCACGTAAAACTTTCGCCCGTATACCGACTTTACAGGCAACCAACCAGTTTTTTAATTACCGTTTTTTATTTTATTTTGTTTTAGTTTCATTGTTGCACGAGTTTGTATAGTGATCTATATACACATGACGCTAAAATCCATCGAGCCAAAGATTTGGATTTGGCACCAAAAATCCGCTAGGTATTTTGTTTTGTTTTTATTTTGATATACCCAGTATCACTTTCACAGTAAATACGAATCTAACGACACCTCTCAAGCTCAATTCCATCGAGCCGTTCAGGCCACCAAGCTTGCCAAACAATTATACATACATTCTCTCGAAAAACATAACTCTCCTTCTGCCGTAGTCGGGTAAAAAGTCATACTCAATAAAGCAGGTTAACCTGGTCATCACAGCTACATCTGTGATTCTGTAGAACAGCTGTGGAGACATCAACACATTGATGACGATATTTCATTAATACGAAGTAGAATAAACATGCATCGCAGTAGAGCGCTTTTTTACATACGAAAATAGGCGTTATATAATAAACTAGCTGCTCCCGGCATGCTTTGCAATGCTCTTTTGTGCTGATCTTTTTTTGTTGACATGTAAATTTTCCCTGACATGCATACAACAACTTAACAAAGTTTCACCACAATCCGATCAATAGACGAAAATAGATGTTATATAATAAACTAGCTGCTCCCGAAATGCTTTGCAATGCTCTTTTGTGCTGATCTTTTTCTGTTGACATGTAAACTTTCCCTGACATGCATACAACAACTTTACTAAGTTTCATCACAATCCGATCAATGGACGAACATAGGTGTTATATAATAAACTAGCTGCTCCCGGCATGCTTTGCAATGCTCTTTTGTACTGATCTTTTTTTGACATGTAAACTTTCCCTGACATGCATGCAACAACTTAACTAAGTTTCATCACAATCCGATTAATGGACGAACATAGGTGTTATATAATAAACTAGCTGCTCCCGGCATGCTTTGCAATGCTCTTTTGTGCTGATCTTTTTTTTTGACATGTAAACTTTCCCTGACATGCATACAACAACTTAAATAAGTTTCATCACAATCTGATCAATGGACGAACATAGGTGTTATGTAATAAACTAGCTTCTCCCGGCATGCTTTGCAATACTATTTTGTGCTGATCTTTTTCTGTTGACATGTAAACTTTCCCTGACATGCATACAACAACTTAACTAAGTTTCATCACAATCCGATCAATGGACGAACATAGGTGTTATATAATAAACTAGCTGCTCCCGGCATGCTTTGCAATGCTCTTTTGTACTGATCTTTTTTTGACATGTAAACTTTCCCTGACATGCATGCAACAACTTAACTAAGTTTCATCACAATCCGATTAATGGACGAACATAGGTGTTATGTAATAAACTAGCTTCTCCCGGCATGCTTTGCAATACTATTTTGTGCTGATCTTTTTCTGTTGACATGTAAACTTTCCCTGACATGCATGCAACAACTTAACTAAGTTTCATCACAATCCGATTAATGGACGAACATAGGTGTTATATAATAAACTAGCTGCTCCCGGCATGCTTTGCAATACTCTTTTGTGCTGATCTTTTTCTGTTGACATGTAAACTTTCCCTGACATGCATACAACAACTTAACTAAGTTTCATCACAATCCGATCAATGGACGAACATAGGTGTTATGTAATAAACTAGCTGCTCCCGGCATGCTTTGCAATACTCTTTTGTGCTGATCTTTTTCTGTTGACATGTAAACTTTCCCTGACATGCATACAACAACTTAATTAAGTTTCATCACAATCCGATCAATGGACGAACATAGGTGTTATATAATAAACTAGCTGCTCCCGGTATGCTTTGCAATGCTCTTTTGTGCTGATCTTTTTTTTGACATGTAAACTTTCCCTGACATGCATACAACTTAACAAAGTTTTATCACAATCAATTTGATCAATAGTTTGGAACGCATATGTCACAATCATACAAACATTGATTTATATTGATAGAAGGTAATTGAAGCGGAGCGAGCGAAGCGAGCGTAGCTCCCATAGATCAGCTTCAATGACGACATGTCTGTTACGCCATAACTTTCCGAGTTCTCAACCGATTTTAATAATTTTTGTGTGGAATCGATTCAACGCATTTAGGACCAGATTGTGACGGACCCAAATTTTGAAATCCACAAAAATAAAAAAGTTGTGACCAAAAAACATTGGCTCTATGGGATTTCCCATTTAAAAAAGCGCGTGCTCTTTAAAAGTTTTCTTTATTATGGAATTTTAAAATTTACTTCATATTATTGATTTTTTTTAGCATTACGCTCCGCTCCAATATATGGTGCTAGCGAAGCTTTATGCTTAGCGACTGCACCGCCTAGTATTTTGTAGAAGACTACATCTTTATACACAGACAAGCGAACAAATCTTACCTCTTTTAATCGATTCAAAATCACAGATACAACCTACTCCTTCGTTCTGCAAACCAAAGTCCATAGATTAGGTTTAAAACCTCAAAGCTCAGCCTGCTGAGCCAACCCGATGACAGTTTCTTTTGGTTAGGTACGAAATTCGAAAAGCGATTTCAAATAAAAGAAAAAAATATAACATCATATCATGTAGGTATCTATCAAAAAAAAGGAAAATTTTGTTATTGTAGATTTAAACACCAATGTCTTTCAAATTGTCGTCATTTTTATTAACAGTTTTACCGTTAGTTAATCTCTTAAAATTTAGTGACTATTATATTAGTTCGTTTCTTATTCTAAAAATAATAATTGTATGTGTGAAATGTCACATTGAATGAGCTTCGAAGTGGATAGTTATTCGGCTACGTGGGCACACATCGCCCTCTGTGCGGATCTCACATGGGCTGCCGAACCCCCAGATGAATTTATTATAGCAAATCAGGTGAATCAACATAACATACATTTTCATAGAGCCTATCAGCTGTTTTATGTCAAAAGTTCATTGAACTCTTGAACACACGTGCATTTAAAACACTATTTCAACACGTCATTTTTGATTAGCGTCCTTTTCTTTTTAATAAAAGTAGTATCACCATGTTTTGTTTGTCGCAAAAGCGTTTGATCTGGTTAGATTTTATGCAAACGAAAGAAGCTCTCAAGATTATAAAAAGCAAGCAAAAAAACTATAAGTATTCGCTGAGATAAGTTTATGGTGTGTTCATTAAAAATAAAAAAAATAATTTAGTATTCAACGGCATATAAATAATGATTTATCAAGGGGGTTATAAGAAGTATTTATTTGAAGGCAACCTTGTCGTCACGTCACTGAGTAAGCAGTAAGGCAGACATGTCAATCAGTCTTCCCGGGATATATTGTTGTATATATTGACCAAATGTGGGCAAATACAGCACTGTTTCAAGCTGTAAAACGGATTTACGTATCTTCAGATGTAGAACTGAATCGATTTTAAAACGATATATTCAGTATCGTAACGTTGATTCTACAATAGCGTACTTACTCTACAAATTGGTGATGTCCTTTTCCATTTATCTATTTACATAAAACGTATATATAGTTACATTGAAGTACCATATCAAAAGCTCCGATTATTACAATAGCGAAATTATTTGGAGCACTAGAAAACACTGGCTGGTTTAGTAATTTACCGTCGGTAAATTTAATGGTATAGTTAATTTTAATGTTGCCCACAACATGTCCTATATCGCCACCCGTCATTATATTGGTATATAATGTCTCAGAAACACGTATTGTTACAAAAAAATCTTGATTTATATAGGTGATATTTATTTATTTCTTGTATTAAACGATAAAGTTTTATAAATATATGAAAAACTTCCAATGGCGTGACTCGAACACATACTTTTGGCAAAGTCAAACGATATTTGGTTCAGTTTTTCAGAACAATCGGGTTTGGGGTGAATTGAAAAAGCCTTGCAAACTTTTTCGAAACACACCTAGATTTTTATTATTATTAATTTATTGTATACAGAAGCTTGTCGTTAAAGAACACTTTTGGATTGTTGTTCCCGTGAGGAGAATATCAGAGTTCAAAGACGAAGGATAATGAATCCAAAGTTTTATAATGCACTGTGACGTACAGACTAAGAACATACTTCTTATTTACAAAATCACATTCGGACTTCTAGATTCAAAAAGTCTTAGAATGACCAGATGCTCTAGCATAATCTCTTATCACGATACAAGTTCCACTGTGGAAGAGAGACGCCAATATAGACGAATTCATTTTTCCACTTTGATAATCAAACTTCATCGTGCTAAGAGTTTATGATAAGAGCTCGGGGCCGATTATACGGACCGAAAATGCTCGTTCTCCATCGGTATCGTAAAAAAGATAATCTTTTTACATCTTGAAACTTTTCAGCGCCTCTGGGCACAACACTGTCGCATTTCCCAAGTGCTACAAGAAACAACTGCTGAATCGCAAAGTTTACAAACTAGCAACCAAACTGAATTGACAGGTACCACTATCATACTAATTAGTACGTCATAATTTACTTATATCGTCTCTCCATGTCTCCTTCTCTGAGCTTTATTTGTTTCAAGTTTTTTTTTATATAAACTCGTATTATTTAGTATTTTTGGTACAGTTTTCATTTAAAGTTTAGTATTAAAATATTTTTATATTTTGTTGTTTTCATTAATTATAGTTAATATTATTTTAAAATGATTTTTATTCTTCCACTAAGTTGTTGGTCTCAACGGTATCTGTAGACATTAGTGTCCATAAATCCGCACTGAACACGTCCATTCTCCCTACGGTATCTTCCGCCATTGGGAGGGCCTTGTGATTCAACAGTGGGGAAATTATTAGGTTCATGGTGATAACAAAAGAAATACCTGGAAGATAAAAAGTAAACAGGGTAGTCCATGTTACAGATAAACGGACAAATACGGGCCAAAGTCAAGAAAATGGAGGCTGTAGTGGTCGCAGAAGCGTCAAAGATGTTATACCGGAATCAAGATTAGCTCAGTTTTATGGGAACTTCTACTATGACGAAGTCAGGTATAAAAACCGACCAAGTCGCATATCAGACCACGCGTAAGCGAGTTTTGTAGTTACCCATAACATTACTGCTAACCCATAACATAACATTACTTAGATGATATGCGAAGTAACTAAGCGAAGTCCAAATAAATAATCCACTAAGAGTTTTACTTCTTTTTCCTATCCCCGTGCAGTTATTGATATATTTTTTCTGATCACTTAATTTCTTCGCATATATCTTGTGGAAAAGCCTACAGATATTTAAAAAGAGAGTTTATTCCATTCAAGGGAACAAATGATTAAAATATCTGAGGTCTCAACAACCCCGACCTACCTCGTTGAAACGCCGGGAAGATTATTCCCCACGTAATAATATGCGGTTTTGACTAATTTTCTTTTTAAATGAAAAGCAAAAGCGTATTAAACTAAGTATTTTACCTCAATTTGGTAAGTCAAAGTCGATCGACTAGATTATTAATAGCTTGTCTAAATTATTATAATGTACGTTTGTTAATGGATTCTCAAACCCTTATTAAACCAACCTTTAAACCCTTCTTAGGCGTTATAGTTAACCAAGCCTTTAATTCAAGTTTTTACGTATATAATTATCTAAAAGCAACTACGAAAAGCAGAAAGAAAGTATACGTGACTCTAACAAAATAACTTGAAGGCTTATATACCTCCGTAGTCAAATCTTAGAATGTTATTGGAAATATTTTATGCATGACTAAATTAATTCGGTATTTGAATATCGCCACTGCTTCTGCCTACGTTACAAATTCTTTTTGTGTTCGTTCTTTAGCGCCATCTGAATATCTGAATAATTCAGTAACTCGCGTCACGTGGTTACAAGTTACTGAATTTAAAAATTTACTTTCAACCGTCTCCCCATTCCTCTTCCTTTAAGTTTGCGTAAAATTATAATACTTGTTTTTGCCATAAACCAATAAAGCGGTTGACTTTTTATAGATACGAAATCTCAAAAAAACATCGAAAAATAACCAAAACAACCCAGATGAAGTTAGTTTGCGTTGTCTAGGTATATTATATAGAATCCCTTTGATTCGTTTAAAGTTGTCGATATCATAATAATAGTTAGTCATAATTGTTGTTTTACAATAGGTTTAAGTTAGGTTTTAGTGCTGCGGTAGTTGCTGCCTAATTTGCATACGAATAAATATAAATTCTAACAGAGGGCTTGGTGTAAGTTTTCGAGTATGCAAAATTTACCAGCATGTTTGAGTTAAGATTTTAAATACAGTCCTTATTTTTGTATAGGTAAGATCTATCGGACAAATGTTTACACAAACGATAAAGTAACGTTTGTTCATTTAAAAACTTACATTTAGGCCTCAAGTATTCAACATTTTAAGAGTAAATACATTTATAAATGATAAATAAATAATATGAGTAAGTAATCATGATTACGAAAAAAAAAAAGTTCTGATATATTATGTAAAATTTTATGACAATTAATAGGAAACCGTATCTAGTTTTCTATTATAACAATTTATTATATAAAATAGCATTGAAAATGCAAAACAATATAAGAAAATCATAAAGGGAACCGTATTGTTTATCTATAAATGCTTATTTTAATCATATATATTTCCAGAGAAAAATGCTACACAAATCCCAATGAAAGGACAAATGAACGTGGATACAATGGACAAGGTTGCGAAAACTCAGACCTTACAGAATGCTGGATGTTACCGGAGGTACATATAATATTTAAAGAACTCTTTTTATCAACAAGAAACCCAATTGAGAATAAGAATAACTTATTAAAACTAAAGAAAATTAGTTACATAGAATGAAAACTGCAATAAAAAATTTCTGAGTTCTCTGTAAGAGTTTTTCTTAGTTTAAAACAGTTCTGCATGTTCCAACATATACAGGATGTTATTTTAAACTATGATTACTGTGAGTTCAGTGTGCTTCAACAAGCTCGTTACCGGCCGAAGTAGACCATCTCAGATAAAATATTGGTGTATACTTAGTTGCGTTGCCAAGAAATCTATTCATATTGAGAAATAATGAGTAAACCTGAAAAAGCCTCTGTAGGAACGTCAGAGGGTAGATCTTCTCCTGGGTGATCTTGGCCCGGAGACCACAGTAGTTATATATATTCTTGACACGCCTTAGTGTTACTGCAATTTTTACTTTCGGTAGTATTAAACGTATGCCTGTTATAAATATGTGGAAAATAGATGTTTTCCATCTTCTGTAATAACAATACCACGACTTTGGTCGAGCTAGTCGGTTTTGGAATCTCCGAAATGCTAGGTTTGATTCTCGAGCTTTGGTATCTTGGATTTTTAGTACAAGTTCTAAAACTACTTATATTCAAATCAAAACGGATATATGATAGGCTTTGATAATAACTTTATTTTTGTTCAATTAGTTCATATAAATAATTTTCTTTAGGTGGAGTACTGGTTTCGAAAGCTGGTGGACGACTCGTTAGAACGGAGCTTCCCACGTCGCCGGCGGCAGTACAGAAATCTCGCAGACGACGATTTGTGCGTCCTCTCTTCTACATTTATTTTTATAAAATTTAAATAATGATCTACATACTCTTTAGTTATATTACCAAGAAAAACAACTATGAGGCCCTCACTAGAAACGGCTAAGTTTGAAAAGCTGATAGACGCAAACGGTGAAGTCGTTCTCGATGACGTCTTTGGAAGCAGTCAATCTTATACGTTACAGTGTAAATATTCTACTAATAGCCTTCGCAACCGCAATTGGGATTTTTTTATCTGTTCAAAGGAAAAAAGAATACCTAGTAACAAAATTTGTTAACTAACTAGAGATACACATAAGAATAAGCACGTTAGGTAATATCTAGGAAGTACCATGTAGAGTGCAACTCTTCGCCGCTTATGGCTCGTTTTTATATTTTGGATTACCTATATTATGATTTTGAACCTACCGACTACTTATATAGTATACCGACCCAGAACTTCTCTTTCCACACATCATTATTTTTCAATTCTATATATTCTATATCAGTCAGTCATCATAATTTAGCTCATACTGAAAATTAACCAAGTACTCGTGGTTTATGATAGTAAATGACCGTAATCTTCAGGAAAAAGATAATCAACGTTGATTCACCAGCTATCTTGGTACAGAGTACCTTAACATACACTGCACTTCGGAAATTCACAGTAACATATCCACTGACACTCCTAATGAAGAGAAATTAACGGGCACCGATCGGCAGCTAGCGAGCGCTGGGACTCGGCTGGGGCGAGAGCCGCGGGGGAAGAGGCTGTATTGGCGGCGCGAGTGCTGAGTGTGCGCCCCCTGTGGGCTCCCACGCCCCCTCGAGTTCCACCCCGTCGCGTCCCAAGCCCTCCGCCGGTGCCGAGAAAGATTAGAGCGCGGCGCAGGCAGCCGAGAAGACTGGCTACGTTAGCACCGCCACCGCCGGCATACAGCTTGGAAGTACCAGCGCAGTTGTTCTGCGACCCTACATGCAAGGTGAATTTAAGATGCTGTTTAATAGACTTTTTTTATAAAATATAGCAAACCCTTTCGCTCCATTTGATGTTTAGTGAGAGCAGAAATCAATCGGGACCGATTGATCGCTCTACTTTTATTATGCTCTTCCTTTTTTCGCCAGTCAAGAGACTTCGATGTGATCGCGGTCGCAACGCGGAAAAACTGTAATCTTGAAGGTAATCCACTAAGAAAGAAATCTGAACGCTGCCGGTTGGCGAACTTGGTCCGTTTGAATGGTGACGAGAGGGCTAACGTTGAGGATACGCTCTCTGTCGCTCTCCAAGTGCCACTAGTTGATTGTGAGCATGATTGCTACTATGATTGCAATAGTTCTGTGGTTATTTCCACTCAAAACCACTAATGCCGCATTAAGTTTCATACAAATATTCAAAAACTTTAATGTAAGGAGTTATACATATTCCTATAGGGTATAAATTCATTAAAATGTTTTATTATTTTAAAGTATTGAAAGTTTGTATGAAAAGGCGTGTGTTAACGTGAATTTAGCAGCTGGCTTAAGATTTTCTGACCAGTGCGTATGATGCGTTGTTGTGTCAATTTTAAAGACTTCCGTGGTCTGGTGACTTTCAAACCAGTTGACATGTTGACGCCACTCAGAGATATGTAGAAAATGAACTGTTCTATATTGATTTGGGTCTGGGTGTTGTAGTACAGTTGTTGCTTTCGATTTCAGTAGTACCAAGTATTTTAAGCTACTAACTTGGATTCAGAAAACCGGCCAAGTGCGAGTCGGACTCGCGCACCGAGGGTTCCGTAAAATATATTTATTATATTCTGAGTTCACGGGAAGTACCCTGTAAGTTTTGATTCCCTTACGAGTGTAGAAAATTTGCTGAATTTTGCGGCATAAACGGCTGTATCTTTTGATTGCGTTGGATTAGAAGTTTGATTTTTTCACAACTCCAAGGGACAGTAGACCTGAGTATTAGTATATAAATTCTAGATTGATACCTCCACGCGTTCCTGAGAAAAAAGGCCTTGACAGACACACAGACGGACGGACGGACAACAAAGTGACCCTATAAGGGTTCTTTCCTTTCGAGGAAAGGAACCCTAAAAATGAATGTGGCCTAATATTTTTTTATTGACTTTTGCATAAGCATTGAGTATATATTTATGCAAAGCCCATTGTTCCAGGTTACGGAACCCAGTATTATTCACCCTAGTGCTCCTTTGTGTGAAAACAAATGAATAATAAGTACATACCTGAACCCCAGTAACGTTCTCGGTGTTAGCGACGGTCCATGATTTCAAAATGTTAATAGTGCATTTGGACCGATAACAAGTCGTTTTCATTTAACATTATTAAGTATTTTTCTATTGCAGTTTCACTTTGACCCACCACGGCCACCCCAGTTGGCCGATTGCCAACGTGCCATGGGACGGTTATCAGCCAGCGTGCAAGCAGCTATGCGAGCGTCAGCGGCGCGCTGCCCTCCATACCGAGGCACTAATGTCAGCCGCTACGCTCCCACAGGGCAGAGGCCGGCGCGCTGCCCTGACCGACGCTACGGCGTCTGGTGGCCAAGAGATCATCCTTCGCCAAGGCTCGAGCGGTTCCAACTTACACATGTTTCCCAAACTCCTGAGCCTAGGCCAAAGTCGGAAACCGAAGAGATAAAAGAAGTAAAAGAAAACACGAACAATAATGAAAAAAATGAAAATAAGGCCCCACCAGAAGAACCCCAACCGCCAGCAGAAAAACCAAACAGCCCCAAAACAACAGAACAGATTGCTGCAGACGGCCAATTGCCGTCAACAAGCACGGCAGCCTTGGATACAAACTTGAGAAAAAAACGTCTTTACAGCACGGTACTTAGTATGAGTGCCCCGACTCCCATAAATCTAACTCCTGTTGGTTGTGTTCGGCTATCTCAGAAATTAGTAGCACCAGGACTTCTTAAACTAAACCCAAAAATAGTTTTGCCGTCAGCAAGGATACGTCCGCCTAACGTCGATAATAAATTTGAGGAATTAGAAAAAGAAGCTTTAGAACAGTACAAAGCATCGGATGAAAGCATTGATACAAAGTTTCGGGAACTAGAAAAACAAGCAGTCGAACAATACAGTACAAGTAACAGCAACACTAGTTGCAGTAGTGGTAATTCCGCGGAAAAGGGCAATTCGAGTTCTCCATCCGTGCCAGATGACACTAAAAACAGAAAACAACCGGCAAAATTTCATAAGGATAAAGCGGTGGACAGCGTCGTGATATATTCCCAAAATTTTCCAGACCTTAATACTAAGGGACATACGTCGAGTGTTATGAATTTAAAAAACTTCCACACCCCCCCGAGGGGGGAGAAAAAGGAACAAACGCACAGACCGAGTAAGCTACGAAACATGAAGAGCGATTCGCAACGAGCGGCTTCTGACACAGATTACGAAGCTCGTGACAAAAGTCACAAAGGTCCAATGCGTTGGACGTTACATGTGGTGTCACCCAAAAAGAGACATTTGACATCATGCGTTTCAGACTTCTCTTCAGACGAAGAATTAGAAGACGCCAGTGGAGCGATAAAAGATGCAGGACCTCGTATTAAGAACCACGTAGGCGGGAAAGTTAAATTGTCCGCTCACGGCGGCGGCGACCTCCATCCCATCATGAGAAAAACGTAGCATTATGTATCCGCCACGGGAGACTAAAGTGTCACATATTAACCGATGGATTGCTATTTATATTTACACTTTACATACACATGCTCTTCCCACTGAAAGTTGAAGGTGATAGATGTAAATTGAGTGTTCAATGATGCGCTAATAACTGCATCAATTTCCTTGTGTGGAGTGGTGAATATTTTTGACTATTTCATTGTCAACTCTTAGTGGTCGGAGTAGGTTTTTGATAGAAATATTATGGTGAATAGTTTTTGTGAGATCCGTGATTGTGCAGACGTGTATCGAACTGTGTCGTGACCGGCCATTGTCCTGTGTTCCTAAGCTGTATAGCAATGTGCTTATTTTACTAGTCATAAATGCTTTGTATATATATTTTTGTATTTTTGAATTTATTATTGATTAAGAAAAGTCATTTCAGTTCACGAAAAAATGGTTAACACTTAACAAAATTTAAATTCTTTAGGTATTCAACAAAAAATAAAATTTATATGACTTTTTCACTGTTCAGGCTGTTATTTTTTTTCTTTATAATTTCGATGGAATACAGGTAACTACGTAAACCAAAACCAACTTAAATCAACAACATTTATATTACTTTTCTAACAACTTTGGAATGATAAAATGTAATTTATACATAAGCTAACAACGCTAACATAAGCTTATCCTAATATCGTAATTGAAGTATCAACTATCAAGAAACTTTTCTAAATCTGATCGGTCTTCATCCAATTGTACTTGTTCCAACGTTATTTTCGGTGTTGAGGTACCTGCAACACATAATTTTAACAATTATGGTTACAATTTTATCATGATTGCCAAATATATAAGGTTTAAGTGCAGAGAATAAACTTTAGGTAGGCATAGACAAGGTAGGAAACCTTAATTAAAGGTTGTGAAGGGATTATGATATGTAAATGTGTACAGAGTAGGTACATCCCTTATGAGTTACTTAGTGAAAATAAGTCCAAGTGAAAGTTCACTGCAGTGGTACATTACAGGTTTTCTTTTTAGATGATAATACACCATTTAAGCCCAGTGCGCACTGGTAGATCCTTAGACTGTAGACTAACAGCTTAACATGTCTTCAAAAACACAGAGGTACTTAAGATAAACAACCTTTAACATTAACTTTGTTTGATTCAACTTTTATCCTATTGAGAATATTATACTCAATATTTTATATTTTAGATCATAAAGCCGCAATCTGTGAGAGATGACTTCCAAACCTCTGACCAAAACCAGTTCGCAGCAAATAGGCATTTTGTTGCCAGAATTGCACGGTCTTTCCTGTCTAGAGCGATGCTCAAATGTACCCAGACATCACCCTTTTGTAAGAGGGCCAGGTCCTGTCCTTAAACGAGAACACAGGCTCATAGGAAAAAAGGCAGACTTCAGCAGCATCACTCTCCCTTCTACCCTTATAGGGATAAACGGAGTGTGATGAAGCTGAAGTGTAAGACATTAAGGTATTCTGGTTTACTACATGATTGACATTTAAATGAAATACTTGACCATGGTTTAATTACATAATTAATCTGATAAGGAATTCCTTGACTAAGTTTAATTTTACCTGTTGGTACATTTCCACTGATCAAATATTTAGCCATATCAGTCTGAAAAGCTACTGCACTATTCTCCCTTCTTGCTTGCAGCTCTGCCAACTGTCGCTTCTCATTTTCATAATTTTGTTCAGTGTTTTTCTTAGCTAATTCACTTCTAATGTTTTCTAAGGCAGCTGAAAAGTACAATATTTTTATATGCAATTTTCATTAATAGTATTAACAATACTCTAACATTTACAACTAGCTAGTTAAATTTAACACTCCAAAGCTTGTGTTATGAATACTAGTGTAAAAGTTTAATGGTTATTATCTTGTTTTCTTAAAACCATAGTTGTAAAGGGCTGGATCGATACCAATCCTTAAACAGTTATCAGAATTTAATTTGTTTCTAGGTTTTCCAAAAAGCAGTTTAGTCTCAGTTGTGAATCTGTAAATGCAACTCACCCTCTATGGTAAATAAAATAAAATTATACTTCATCAAGCAGGGGCATAAATCTATTAATAAATATTTCCTACATTCACACCAATTAATCCAGCCCAAAGTAAGTACTGTAAGGCTTGTGTTATGGATACTAGGGTAACGGATAGACATACATATATGATACATAGATATGTGATATTCATAGTAATATATATAAACAACCATGACTCAGGTACAAATACTCGTATTCATCATACAGACATCTGCCCCTAACGGGATTCGAACCCAGGACCGTCGGTGCGAAAGGCAGGATCGCTACCATTGCACCAAACAGTCGCAAAAATAGAAAAAGCCAATAACTTCACAATCTCACTTGTGCAAATAGGCTAACATTTTTTTAATAAAAAACAGCATTACATTTTTATTATAAATACACAATATAGAGTTTAGGCACTACTCTTGTGCATTCTTTTACTGGAAAGAAGGTAACTAGGCAATGCAGTCGCTAAGCATAAAGCTACACTAGCACCATATATTGGAGTAGAGAGTAATACCTAAAAAATTTGTTTTGATGGGAATTTTTGTGAATTTCAAAATTTGGGCTCACAAAAAATATTAAAATTGGTTAAGAACTCGGGAAGTTATGGCGTTTTGCGCCATTGAAGCTGATCCATGGGAGCTTCACTTGCTCCGCTCCAATTATGTAAAATATGCACACAAAATGTTAGGTTACCTCATAATGGGATAGCAAGAAGATAATTGTCTGAACATTTGGATAGTATAAAATGTAATTTTGCATTAGACTGCCTATGTGTTATTTCTTTCAGAAGTGACGACCGTTTGGTGCAACGGTAGCGATCCTGCCTTTCACACCGATGGTCCTGGGTTCAAATCCCGGAAGGGGCAGATGTTTGTATGATGAATACGAGCATTTGTACCTGAGTCATGGGTGTTTATATATATTTCTATGAATATTACATATTTATGTATCATATATGTATGTCTATCCGTTACCCTAGTATCCATAACACAAGCCTTACAGTGCTTACTTTGGGCTAGGCTAATTGGTGTGAATGTAAGAAATATTTATTTATTTATTTAGTAGATATCAATGAAATGTTATTGCTTATATTTAAGTTAGAATATCTAACTAAAAGTTAACAGGCAAAACAAACCCATTTTTTTCTCTTTGTACAAGGTCAGCTGATAGTGGTGATCTAGTTTCCAATTCTCCATTTTACTTCTCTCAATAATGTCTTCAAATTCTACTAATTCATCTTCTACTGTTTTTAATAACGTTTGAACATTCTTTAAGCTGTCCATGCATTGCGCTACTGAAGCTGTTAAGTTTGGTAACTGAGTTAAACACTGGCCTAATTCATTTGCTGATTGTAGTTTTGCCTTAGTAGTATCATACAGTTCTAAAATAAGTTTATCCACTTCATCAGCACAGATAGCATTCTTATCGGCGTTCCCATGAAGCTCTGCCCATTCTTCTTGGTATTTCTCCAACAAAGCACCACCAGCCCCGTAATTTACCTTAGCTTCGCTTGATATCTTCTGCTTGTCTTTAAAAATATTTTTTACTTTTTGCACTTCCTGCAACGTTTGTCTCAAATTGCTATTAGAAGCCAGTCCATCTTGCACAACAGAAATAAACTCCTTCAGGTTTCCTAACATTATTAAATTTGTACAAGTTTTTCAAACAAGTAATGTAAATATAACCATGTAACGTAAACAACGCAGGTCGCAGACCAACCAAAGTAGTTTTTGTTCAGTTTTCGCATATGAAAAGTCAAAGGGTACCAAGCCCATACAGCTTAGTCTTCAATATTTTCTTTTCTTAATTAGGTCATGTTAATGACCTAATTGAGAAAAGAATTTTTTTTTCATCTATTTTCGAATGATAGATAACTAATCGATAATGAATGGATTAGGAAATAATCCTTTTCTCTTTAGATTTGAGTAAAGATGTGAGGGTGTAAGGCTTATCGTGAACTTCTAAAACAAGCATGAAAAGATACTTCCATTTTACTGTTTTACTCGCTTAAACTTGAGCATGTTCACAAACACTTTTTTTTTAATAGAAAATAGGCATGCGCTTGACCACTATCTCGCCTGATGGTAAGCGTCGATGCGATCTAGGATGAGACGCGCTTACCTAGAATATACCCATTCACTCGTGATTTGAAGACCCCTAAATTGTATTTATCAGGAAACACAGACTCAGGCAAAGAGTTCCACTCCTTAGCGGTACGTATCACAAAATTGGAACCAAAACGCTTAGTGCGACTCTTTGGTACATCCACCATATAACGGTGTCGCCAGTTTGTAAATCTGGTTGTCCGATGAAAAAATGGGGACGGCGGAACAAGGTTGTGCAATTCAGCTGCACACTCTCCGAAATGTATCCTATAAAATACGGATAGGCTCGCTACCTTCCGTCTATGCTCAAGGCTTTTGAGCTTTTTACAGAAAAGATCTTCATTGCCGATGAGCCTCTTGGCCCTCCTCTCAATGGACTCAAGCGTCTGGAGCTGGTATCAGGCGGAACCGTCCCAAAGATGAGAACAATACTCCATACACGATCGAACTTGTGCTTGGTAAAGGGTGAGCAACTGTTCCGGTGTGAAGTATTTTCTCACCTTCGCCAGAATGCCAAGTTTTTTTGAAGCCACTTGAGCCTTGCTCTCAATGAAAGAGCCAAAATCAATGAAACTCCTTTTAGCGGAGAAAAGACACGCCTGGGTCTTTTACGGATTGAACCTTACTAGATTGGCGTCGCCCCATTCGGAGACAGCCTGCAGAGATAGGTTCATGCGGCTAACCATCGCCTCTCTATGACGCTGGATCTGTTCAGCACTGGCTCGTGCATCAGACATATAGGTCTCTACAACTTAATAGTTTTATTTTATTTTTATTAAAATAAATTATTGAAGACGAGGCTATATGTACTTTACACCCTTTAACTTCACATAAGAGAAAACCGAACAAAAGTAGGAACTTTTTGGCAGAAACGGGAAGCATCACTTTATAGTAGCTTTGATTTTTGTTAAATTTTATATTGTAGATGTTAGTATGTATGTAGATGTTAAAAGACAAATGAAACAAAATAGTTGAATGTGTCTTTTCACGCTCTGCCAAGAAGTCCACGAAAGAGTTACAGTAAACCCCACACCTGTACTGATATCTAAAAAAAGAAATAATTTCATTATTTAATAATAAACTGTCATCATCGTTCATCATAATCTACTTAAGAAAAGTAATTAGTAAAGAGTAGGCTGTATGAGCTTTTCAACTTTTGCCTCAACTTATGGGAAAACTTAAAAGAAAAAAACAAAAAAGTAGGGTAACTGTCAACTCAAATTCGAATTGAGTTTGTTTGTTGTAATTTTATCTTGATCAACTTAATAAAAATACGTTATAAACAATGTCGAAACATAAATTAAGCAGCAGTGAAGTGCCAGCCAAATTCGTAGATTGGCTTCTGGATATTGGTTGCTCACCTGATATAGTGCCAACAGTGGATAAAGTTCTTGAGTATGTTCAAGTTTACACTGCCCGATTTGCAATTCTTTCTTATCTACTTCATCGCACTCTACTACTTAAACTTAAAATTATGCTAATTAGTTAATAATAATTCATATGTTTTAGTATGTGTAGAGGTCATTACATGGTGTGGCGTAGTTTAATGGAACATGTAGAACCTAAGGATGTGATTAGACAGAAGAGGTTGCAAGTATTTTGTAACGATGTGCGTAAATGGAAAAGAAAGTCTTATAAGGTATGTGGACATAACAATATCTAATCAACAAAAAAATCAAATTTAGGGGTATTAGTTAGGAGTAGTTACATAATGAAGGAGTAGGTAGTCCTACTATCATACTTTTTGTCTGTGTGATTGTAGTTTCACCAATATTTAATTTTGTTTGACACTATTACGTCAGTGATTGGAGCTGTTTATGATGGCTTAACTCAACTTTGTATTTAATGTGAAACTACATATATGTTACAATATTTGCTCACTCTTGTTTTGGCCTCAATAATGTATTATAGCTTTTTTTATTGCAAAAATTATTAATTACATACACATCCTAACTTTTCCTATTTGGTAAACAATCTTAGCACTCCTTTTTATTGAAAATGCAGCAATAAAAATCAACTGATAACCAGTGATGTGACTTATCTTAGATAAAAGTATCTGAAATATAGATACAAGATACAAAATATGTATTTACATCTTGTATTTAAAATACTTTTAAATTTTGTATCTTATATTTAGATACATTTTCCTGGTATCTTAGTATTTTGAAGATACTTTGTTGCCTAAGATACTTTTACTAAAATAAACTTCGCAGTTTTCTTTCCGAACGCAACTGAACGCAGTGCATAATTTATTTAAATAGTCGATATTGGACTTTTTGGGGGAAGCGCGAAGCATCACTTTAATGGTTTTGATTTTCTTGTTAAATTTTGTGTTGTGGTGGATATTAGTGTGTAATAATGGCGTGTTATTAACCACCGAGTGTTTCTGAATATGCATGAGTGTTGGCAAGTGTAACAAAACAGAATGTAAGGTGTCTTTTCAGGCTCTCTCAAGAAGGCCACGAGGAGGTTTCAATAAAACACCACTTCTTTACTGAAACCTAGGAAATTACTCAAGAACATAGAAGAAAGATTATACTTACTTGACACTGGCTAAATGCACAAATTGTGCAAGCCATAAATAAAGAAAATAATTGATATTGTCGGGAACTAAATGACAGATGGCAACACTATCTATCTACAAATATCATCGGTTAAGATGTCCCACCCACCGTCAGTCCTGGAACTCATTCTGGAGGGGATCCAAAGTACGGTTTTAGCTCCTGGCCGACCGCAGTTAGCAGGGGGCGTAACTAGCGCGCTAGCCACGCGTGAAAGGCTGCCCCGCCAACTCGCGAAAAATCCCAAAATGCTCCACCGTGCCAGTTGGCGAGTGGATGGGAGGACCCGGTGGCCATTTCGGGGGGATTCGGGCGTCCCCGCAGTCTCCAGGTGAGTTCCCTTTTATGGTCAGCATAGCCCAAGAAAACTGCCATTGGTCGACTAAGTAGTGTCTCGACTAAAAATCTTACCCCCCAACATTCACCATCATGAAAAGAAGGAATAGGAAGAATTTTAAACAACGGCTGCACTTCCTTACATTTAAAGTTCACCTTGCGAACATTAGAGGACTGCACGCAAATCTCCATTCGGTCCATCACCATCTGAATACCGAGAAGCCGCACCTATTCTTCTTGACGGACGTCCCAAAATCCTGGAAGCTTGCCAATGTGTAACCAGTACCCAAAAAGGGTAGTCGTGCCGACCCATGCAATAACCGATCGATCGCCATCGCTTCCATACTCTGTAAGGTTATGGAAAGAGTGCTGAACAGCAAGTTGCTCTCATATCTAGAAGACAACGATCTCCTCACTGACCGTCAATATGGCTTTCGCCGAGGATGCTTAACTGGGGATCTTCTAGTTTATGACGCATTCCTGGGGCGAGGCCCTCGATCTGCACGGCGAAGCACTTGCCGTGTCACTTGATATCTCGAAGGTTTTTGACAGGGTCTAGCACGCAAGTCTGCTCCGCAAGCTTCCTGCGACCGGTATCCCCGCTGATTTTTGCAGTTGAATAGCCGATTTCATGACTGAATGATCGATCAGAGTAGTTGTCGATGGCTGCTCCTCTGACTCAGTGGCTATTGATGCCGGAGTTCCTCAGGGGTCTGTTCTTTCTGCGACGCTTTTCCTGCTACACATCAATTACTTGTTAATACCAGGTATTGTTGGATGTGCAGATGACAGTACTGTTGTAGAGAGATACCTGTCTAGCGCAAAAGCCAGCGGTGTCGACGTGATGTTGATGAGAGAGGCCATGGTTTAGCGAATATACCGCCTCCAAAACACAAGCATATCTTTTCACGGCAAAAAGGAGTTTCTACCACCGCACTCCTACTTTCCGAGGTACATCTGTACCTGTGACCGACGGCCTCGAGCTTCTTGGCATGGAGTTGTCTTCAGACCTCAACTTCGGCGCCAACATCGAATCGAAAGGTTAAATTGCAACCAAAAATCTGGGCGTCCTAAATAAGGTCAAGCCATATTTCACGCCGGCCAGGACAGCTTTTAACTCTCTATAAAGCTCATGTCCGATCTTGCATGGAATATTGCAGCCACCTTTTGGATGGCTTACCAAAATACCAACTTGCTGCACTGGACACGATTCAGTGCAGAGCTGAGAAGGTCATCGGTGACAGC
Source organism: Calamotropha paludella (assembly GCA_927399485.1). Classification (NCBI taxonomy): domain Eukaryota; kingdom Metazoa; phylum Arthropoda; class Insecta; order Lepidoptera; family Crambidae; genus Calamotropha; species Calamotropha paludella. Next base: position 7,533,101 of record OV656822.1, read on the forward strand.
AAATTGATGAAGAGCAAGCTTCACACCTTAGCTCATCGCCGCAAAGTTGCCTGTTTGTCGTTGTTCTACAGACTGCACTTTGGAGAGTGTGCTCAAGAGCTGAATTTACCATAATTATACAGCCATCTTCTTTTTTCCATCGGACATCCAGACGCACTGCAGGCTACCACCCTTTCTTGGTTGCTATTCCTACCTGTCGCACCAAGCGCTTTTGAACATACTTTATAATGCGCACAGCAAAGGAGTGGAACTCCCTCCCTGCGTCTGTATTTCTGAGAACTTATAACCCGTCCATTTTCAAAGCCAGGGTGAATAGGGACCTTCTGGGTTAGCTCGTTTCGTTAAATTCTAATCCTACAATAAAAAAAATATTTCTAAAATATAACACCTATTTGCCCCAGCTCTGCCCCTGTAGAGCGAACCTTCTCCTGGCATCATCGAAGGAAGAATTAGTTTTACTCAAATCTCAACTAAAACATAAAAAGTCTTAATTTTAATTACCTTCATATTTTGTCTTGTCACATTTGCCTGATCCTTGTTATCAACGCGCTCTATTCGAAAATTGTTTTGTCGAACAAATAAACTTAAATTCAATTAAATGTTGTTTTCTTACAAAAGTATTTTATCTTTAAAAAGTATTTGAAAGATAGGTACCTATTTTGTATCTAGTATTTCAGATACCTTTTTAGAAAATTATTTGTATCTGGTATCTGAAATGCTTTTTTTTTAAGTATCTTGCATCTTGTATTTCAGATACTTTGTAAAGGGTATCTTATACATCACTGCTAATAACTAGATTCAATAGGTTTAAGTCTATAATAACAATTTATTGTAATAGATTATTGACTTTGTTATTATTTTATTTTTAAATGGGTATTTTGTCAAAAAGTTGTGCCAAGATTGTTTACAAAATAGGACAAGTTAGAATGAACAGACTTTACACCCATGCAACATATGTTTTCAAAACTTACCGATTCTAATGTTTATTTATATTTTCTCATTTGCAAGATTTTATTGTTCCTATAACACTGGTTAACAATGGTTTTGCCCATGAATGATGAAATATAAAAATAGGCAGTCCTTGGTAAATACTAATTATCAGTTATAATATTACAAGTGTCTTAGCTCGAGTTATCGAGCTATGCAAGTTTAATCTTGTACTGCGTTCGCCGCACTCTCGCAAGTTTCAACTTGTTCGTTATTACAGCATGGCTTTACTTTACTAGATTTAATACATCATAAAGAACGTACAGATTGCGCTGGTATTCGCTATCAAATATCGTGAAAATACAATTAGTGTATGACGTGGTAATAGCACTGCAACCTACAGCAACGTCTTAAGTGTATCAAACAAATTTTGTTTTTTTGTTTTTATTGTGAAGTTTGAACTAAAACTTTGTGAATTTATATTTTTGATTATGCCTCGTTTCTGTGAAAATAATCCTAACAATTTTTGTTGCGTGTGTGGTAAATTCACTCCAAAAAATACGAGCGAAAACTTCAGTCCCAGAATCTGTCGTGCTTACGAACTTTATTTCGGAATACCAGTGAAAAATCAAGACAAGCCCTGGGTTCCGCATGTAATATGCTCGAGTTGTGGTAAATACTTGCGAGATTGGCTATCCGGCCGCCGATCACGTTTGCCTTTTGCAAGACTGATGCTGTGGAGAGAGCAAAAGGATCACATTGAAATATGGGAGATGTTAGCGACGAACATGGTGAACGTTTTCACCAGGATATTTCAAACAGGGCAAATGGGGTCCTGCTATGTTAGCAGACTACTGCTGGACGTTGAAGAGAGAGGCTGTAGATATTATTTATAAACGGAAAAGCAATATATTAACTCATTTTTAAATTTTATAATATGTGATTTATGAATATAATGTTATCTTAAGTCAAAAGATTTTTATTTAATTCCACAAAAAACGCGAGCTATCTCGACCTTAAAACTTACATCAAAATGTATGTTTAGAGGTGTGCTTTCGCAATTAGCACAACTCAGTTCATGGATTAACAAAACCTTAAAATTTGTTAACCAGTGTAATTGGCCTTTGCTATATCCAACCCCTTTTATTTATATGTAATTATGATTTATTATTGTCAGTATCAAAAGGATACAGAGGCAGTAGAACCAAATGAATTAATTCTCTGGAATCAGCATCATGACATTAGGAAAAAGGTGGCAAATGCAGAAAACAGAGTTGAAGATCTTCAGAAGGAACTTAACGAGTTAATGGAAAAGATATCCTCTAGTTGTAAGTTTATGGTTTATAAGTCAGTCAGTTTATTTTGACATTTTTTTATGCTTTCTACAGCAAATCAAGTTATGCCTTCATCAATGGGACCTACCTTATGCCATTGTTATAAAGATAATTTTATTTTTAATATGTATAGCTTGACTTGCCATAGATCTAACAATGAAGTATAAACTAAATTATGTTTATTATTGTACAGATATTGCCTATATCCAATAATTGCATGGAATGCTATAATTCTATATTGGAATTATTTAACAGCTGCAGTTATAATCCACTGCTTTTGCATACCATCAGCAAGCTTAATTACCCAGTCTACTTGTTATTCATTTATTAATTAGGTATTTATTAATGAACTAGCAGCCCGTCCCGGCTACACGGATGGACAAAATTCTTTAAATTTTTTCTAGCATTAAATATAGCCTATGTTACTCAAGGTGAATGTAGCTTTCCAATGGTGAAAGAATTTTTTAATATCAGCTTTGTAGTTTTTGAGTTTATTCATTGCAAACATACAAAAATACAAATCTTTCCTCTTTATAATATTAGTGTAGATTAAATAACACTAAGATATGTTTACTAGGCTAGTTTAGGGCGATATGTGACTTTTTCCCTCAGGTTTTTTACTGTATGTAATTTTTTTGTGTAGAAATAATGTTTTATAAATGTTCTTAAATCTCATATGGCAAAATCTATTCAAAAAGTGATTGGAATAGTATATTTTTAGTAATGTAATTTGTCAAAAATAGTGATGTCTATTGAAAAACGTGTGTACTTCAAAATGATCATTATTGAACAATTTGTTTTTAGTCCGAGGGTGATTTTCTACTGAGTCCTTTTAACATGTCTAAATAAGTTTCGATTTCGACCCAAACTGATATCAGTATCGAAGATTGGGTTTCAGTTTCTATTTCGTTATCTATCTTTTTCTAAGTAGTTCAGGCAATATATGCGATGAAGTCCAATATTTATTTATTTATTGAATGACTTTTGTGATATGATTTACTAAATAACAGAATATGCCAGCAAATTATAAGATAATAAGATATACAGATATTGATCAGAATGCTTGCTTGCATTGCAGTATTTTAGCATGATAATTTAAGTCACAGTGGCAAATTGGTTTTTAAATAGAGGGTTAAAATAACTGAACGCTTTTTGCATATACATATATGTACTATCAAGGTCTCTCGTGCCTTACCACTTTGTAGAAATATTCGTTTGAACTGATCGCATCGGACACGCCCACACGACCCTAATTGGCTTCGTATTTTACTACGATTTATACTACGGCCAATCATAAACAACTAGTTTTAAAATCGCCCTTGATGTCAGTACTGTCAACTGTCAATCTGCTTTACGCGTTCGTGGCGCCATTGTTGAATGAAAGGAGCGGGGCGTGGCCTGAAGCGACAGGCATCGTGCAGTGTGCAAGCGACTTTCCACTTAGGACTGATAAGGCGCCTGAGGTTTCGATGGTACATAACGCGCGTGTCTATATGTATCAACTAGAGGTTCAACATAGAGATTATGTTATTTCTTATATATCAACTGTTGCAGTATAATTTCATTGGTTACTGGCTTATGAATAATTTCTTATACAGTGTCACACTGCAATCTATCTCAGCAACGCATGCAAGACATAAAGCGGCGCGTTTGGTTATTGCAACAGGTCACTGAAGAGTTGAAAACAAAAAAAGCTAATCTAGAAGAGACAAAAAGGATTGCTGACTCCCTTTGTTTGATTAATGAAGATGTTGATCTACAGGTATGTTTATAGTGTTAATTAAATTCAAAAGCATCTCATCATGACTTCTTAATGCAATACTTTGTCCAATGTAGGATGATACTTTTGACAGGTGTCACTTCCTTATTGCTACGTACTAAGGTTGCGTTTGTTTCCTTATGTTTGGCTTGACATTGCAATAGCAACTTTATACCCTCTATTAGGTGTCAACTGTCAAAAGTATCATCCTACATGAGACAAAGTATAATATGGTTGTTATTATTGTGGTTATGGTGTTTTACCTCTCTGTTCCATATAAACCAGGTTACTTGGTTTAACATCACATTAAGAAGATTTAGTAAGGCTTCATTAATTAATTACGGTGGTAAGTAAGTGTATAAGCAGAATGTGACCCAAGTTTAACACCATGAGTTCATATTGTTACGGAGGACTGTGAAGTATCGCGCACGATCGTACGTTTATAAAAACTTAAGAAAAAGGAGCCCCGATAATTGAACGGAGTGTGTAGGTATAAAAATTAGGTGTAAAAAAAGTAGTTATACCTACTAGACGACAGAGAAAGCGAGCACGTTCGGTGCCGCGAGTGAGCGAGACGGTTTGCGAACATTGTTCGAGAGTTATGTCGCCTCGACGCATTTTAAACGCGCATATGACTCGCGTATACGCGCTTCAAGTGAAATTCGAACGCAACCTTGTAACTTAAGCACAGGGAGCGATGGTGAACCGCGCGTCTACTGCGCGTATACGCAGATACAGCTATACAGACGCGCTGTAGCTGCCCCTACCATCCCCGTTTCATTATTGAGTGAGTGAGTGAGCGCGCGCCCCTCCTCCGCCCCTTTGAACGCGCTTAAAACGCGATACAAACGCGCGTGCGAAGCGCGTTCAAAATACGCCATGTGCTAGGGCTCTAAAACGTTGCGTCACAGTATATTTTATTTAGTATTTCTGATTTTGGAAGCGATCTACTCGACTTGAAAGTAATCTTTGAAGCGAATTGAAGAGTTAGCGAAAAGCCTGTATCTCAGTGCAGCAATAGTGTGCTATATAAACTAAGTTAGTATAGCATGGCAACTTTATACATAAAAATAAATAACAGAGAGCAATGGCTCGAGATTATGAATTTTTTGGTCAACCCACCCTCACTTATCTTTAGAATCACAGTGACGTAACTGCAATCTCCAGACATTTGAGCAAATGCACTTTAAACTTTTTTTTATTTTTTCTTAATCACTTTTTTATGAAAATGTGAATTTAATTTAAACTTAAAATAACTTTTGGGTATATTTACTTTAATATTAATTTTATGTTTTGATTTAGTATTTTTTTATTGTAACGATTATACAAGTTACAGGACACCGGTCACTGTTCCATTTGAATAAATAAAAAAAATATCAAGACAGTTGATGTTGCTTCCCTTAGTTTATTTTTTTAATGCGTTTGGTATAGCTTAGGCGGTTTCACTATTACACTTGCGTAAGTAGAACGCGTTTACAACTGCCCAATCTAATGCTCATTTAAATTATGCACCTGATATATTGACTTATTTTAACCTTCGAATTGGTTAAATTTCAGAACCAACTGGATAGATACATATCGTCACTGCGTCGCCCGCTTCATCAAAACTCCTCGATTGTCGGCAATCCCATCGCAAGCTCTACTTTTGTATCTACAAATGGAGACGTGAATAACCCAGGTGAGATATTTTACTCATTAAATAAATTAAATGCAATGAGATAATTTCAATTTCTTTATTTGCCTTATACAGGGTGTGTTACAAGATGTTAAATGATTACATACCTTAACCTATTTAGCCATTTACATATAGCATCCAAAATTACATTTAAGATATCTATTTCATTTTTGCACTGACTTAAAATTAATTCATTTTATACTGTCACAACTTTTCAAATGTGTCATACTTTCATTTCAAAAAACCAAAACTAAAGCACATGCAAAAATAACAATAATACTAGTGGCCCGTCCCGGCTTCGCACGGGTGGGCAAAATTCTTTAATGTTTTCTATTATTAAATATTTTTCCGTTAGCGTCTAGCGTCCGGTAGACGAACTATTTGCGGTTAACGCGTTGCTATGGTAACGTTATTGATACAATGGAAAAAGAGCGGACAGACAAACACACAAACCACTGTGATCTTAGATTATATATTAAAAAAAATAATAACAAAAATCCACACTTAACGATGTCAATTAAACCATGAATATATTTCATTTGTTTGTTTTTATTTAAAAACAATTCTGTATTAAAACTTATAAGAGTATGGTTGAGTAGCTCGGTGGTCATAGTAAGGCAACCTCGAGGTCCTATATTAGTTCCCCGGTCACGTCAATGCAGAATACGAACTTTTACATATTGACTTGTATGTGGGTGTTGTGGTACCGTAGTTGTTACCGAATTTCCATAACACAAGTACTTTTCCCTTATCAGTTAGAGTTTAATTTTAGTGCTATTTTTTAAAAAATGCTAGGCTTTTAAAAATTACTAATATTGTCAACGTGTTATCTCTTTTAGGTATGGACAATATCTGTTTTATATAATTTGTTCTCTCTATTTTTTATTAGTTAGCAAATGTAAAATTTTTTGGCAAATAAACATAATAATAATATTTATTTCATGTACACCAATAAGATTAGCCCAAAGTGAGCACTATAGGGCTTGTGTTATGGAGACTAGGGTAACGGATAGAAATATATATAAATACCCATGACCCAGGTACAAATGCTCTTGTGATAAACACAAACATTTGCCCTTTCCGGGCCTCTAATCCAGGATCGTCGGTGCGAAAGGCAGGATCGCTACCGTTCCAACCTGACGAGCTTTTATCGTCAGGTAGGTCCGCAGGGGAGAGGCTCACATAACGTGTCCGCCGTTCTCTCAAATGTATGCGTTATGCAATCCCCGTGTGAAAAAAAAAAAGTAAAAAAAGGATCGCTACCGTTGCACCAATCGGTATTCAGATGGATGACCTAAAATTATCTAAACCTACCGACCTAAAAATATCTAGACCTAAAAAATGTGAGTTACTCAATACACAAAAATTATTGTGGTCTATGCCCTGTGCCCCTGCAGTTTGGACATCAATGGCGCGAAACCTAATTTGTTATTTTCATAATATTTTTTACAGATGAACAAATGTCATGGCTTATGAAATGCCGCGGTGAAACACTCTGGACGCAATTGTACGAACGACGAGCTGCACTAGTCGGATCGCTGACTAATGACACTAGCACACAGAAACCTCACAACGTTGGGTAAATAAATCTTAAACCAATAAATTACTAAATAGTAAAATTATAAAGATAAAATAAAGAAGCCGCAAGAAACTTGGCAAGGACTTTCTTTTCTTTCTTTAATGTGTTACAGATTTTTTAAAATCAAGAAAACTTTTCAAGCTGTTGTAAAAATGCATTAGAAAAAAATAACTTTAAAAACATTAGAAGTATAGTTTTCTTAAAGCAAAGACCATTAACTTTACGCTGTTTTGTCCTTCAAATAATCATCAGTTCTGTAATAACATTTACTTATAAGGGTTATTGTCCAATAATAGCACAAAAACAATAATCTTAGAGAAATAATTCAAAATACAATGCTAAACTCAAACAATATTACTCTGCCCCCTAGGTTAGGTTAGGTTAGATAAGGTTAGGTATCCTTTTATATAGCATTGTCTCATAGCTATAAATTAAGAAGATCATTGAACGTATCAATGTATGTGTGTGTGTGTGTGTGTGTGTGTGTGTGTGTGTGTGCGAGCGTGCAAGTGTGTGTGACAGAGAGAGAGAGTGCGTGCGAGCGTGCGTCTGTTTGATTTTGTACTAAGTATAATTTCTTTAATCTGAGTTGTGATTTTTAAGTGTTTATTTCTTGTTATTACTATGTCATATATGGTTTTCTGTACTGGTAACACCATTGTTTACTTTTTGCTACGAGTATGATAATAGGAGTCTAGAGAAAAACTCTAAACTTTGTATTGCAACATAGTATTACAAAGAATATTGTTTCTGCCCTGTTATTGGATAATAAATAACTTTATTAGTAACAATTATTTATTAATAACAATTCCTTCGTAGGGCGACGCCAGAGTGTGTGATATCCCATACAGCCGCAATGCATTGCTCGCTTGCGTTGGAAGCGATCAAGAATCGAACACATAGCAAACAGCGACGTAAAGCTTTGGCCGCTGCCGTCTCTCAGACAGGCGTGAGTATTCTAATACTATACGAATCTCATTTTGGGAGGAATTCCAACTACAGAAGTACAGTCACAAGCGATAAGATCTATACACCGTAGAACCATATCACATAACATCAATCATTTAATCTATACCGTTGTCTCTTTGCTTTCGGCCGATTCAATGTGACATAGTTCTTCGGTTCGCGACTGTGAGTAACAAACATGTTCTTAAAATCAAACATGTTTCATTTTGTATTTATTTCATTATTTAGCTTTCACAATCCCATAATATATGTCTCTAAAAAACATAAGATATAAAATACGTCTCTAAAAATAGCCAAATCTCCGAGCCCTCAGGATTTGAACCCATGATTTTGTATAATTTTAAAGCATATTTTAAATCTTATAGAAATATAGCATTGTTCTGGTTTATTAATCGATTCTTAGATATTTGTAAAAAAATCATCTTCAACGTTGTAGGTAGGATAACCTGCAACTTTGATGGCACGATACTAGATCATAATAAAAGTTGAAATGCGCTTGTAAATTTTGAAGCGTCTGCCAGCGGTAGTTAAGCGGTCAAAGCACTCGCCTGGAAAGCGAAAGGCTGTGGGTTCGTATCCTACCTGAGGGCTCAGAGATATAGTAGTTTTTATAGGCTTATTTTAAATCCTATGTTTCCTTTTACAATGATTGTTATAACATAGCATAACTAAACTTACCTGTAATCGTAATTGCGTTTGTTAATGTCTATTATAATGGTGATCAATAAATAATTAAACAACATGAATCTATAATCTAAGATAACAGTGGTTTGTGTGTTTGTCTGTCTGCTTTTTCCCGCTCTTTTTCCATTGTATCAATAAAGTTACCATAGCAAAGCGTTAACCGCAAGTAGTTCGTCTACCAGACGCTAGATGGCGCTAACGGAAAAATATTTAATAATAGAAAAAAAACAAATAATTTTGTCCACCCGTGCGAAGCTGGGACGGGCCGCTAGTTTATATTTAATAATTTATTAACAGGACCATCTCACACATGAAGAATGCGAATTGCTAGTACTTCAATGCGAGCGAGCGAGAGCGAGTGAACGCGTGAATACGCTTCGCACTTTGCTCCAAGAAGTGACGTCACGAAATGGCATCTTCTGCGCTGGCGCACAGGAAGCTATAGACGATACTCGCTCCACAGTCAAGCAGATAGTGGCCATTGACAAGGCTATTGTGAGTTGTATAATTAACTGTACATACACTTATCTAAGAATATCAAATTTTCCTAACCATAATTGGACGTATTTCCATAGTAAGGGATCCAACCCACAATTCACTTAAATTGACGTAAGTATACCAAAATGGCCTTAATTCACGTCACGAAAACAGCTGCAGCAAATAGAAAGTAGCATAAGTAGAGAATGACCCTTCGCTCTGACATTTTGCTACAGCTGTTTTCGTGACGTGAAAATATATGGCATTAAGGCCATTTTGGTATACTTACGTCAATGTAAGTGAAGTTGTGGGTTGGATCCTTACCATGGAAATACGTCCAATTGAGAGTTGAAAATTAACTATCAGTCCTTTAAGTCCCAAATATACACAAGGATGAACTCACCAAGTAAGAGGATTTTTCTGTAACGTAGAAACCCTGGAATAAGAATTTTTTTTTCAAAAAACAACAAAGAAGGCAAAGAATGCAAAGTCTATACAGCATAGTCTTCAATAACTTATTTTCTTAATTAAATGATACTAAAACCTGATTGAAGAATGATCGATGAATGATAAATGAACAATGAAATAACCCCTTTTCCTAGGCAAAAAACAAAAGTATGTGGACCTTGGAATTCTTGAGAGAGAGCACGAAAAGACATTTTCAGCTGTTTCTTTTTCACTTGCTAACACTCGTTTAGGAACACTCAATGGTACTGCCACAACAGTAGTTTTTATTTTCCCGCTATAGCTAATAAGCATTGGAGTTTTTTTTTAAATGACTTTTTAATATGTTATCAGATAACCAAGAAACAGGAACTTCAAAAATTGGTGACATTGCTGGCTGTTACTGAAAAGAAGATTCATAACATACGAGATTGTCTTGAGGCGTTATTTAGTGGCTTGCAGAAGGAGCCCTCGCCACTCCATCAAGAGAGATACAGGGGTGAGTTAGTTAAATTTCTAATTTAAATTGTTTATGGCGACCAGTTAAAGTACAAGAACTTATAACTGAAAAAGCTACACAATCTTGAATTGAGAAGCATAAGCCCGAAATTTACAGCATATTTTATAAACACGCTTTAATTAACTTCATCTGTATATTTGTTTGTAATGGAATCTTTTAACGCGATTTTTTTCCCATTTCAAAACGCCAGATTAGAATTAATTGAAATTTTGCATACTTATCAGAGCATATAACAATACAATAATTAAAGTTCCTCTTTTTTCAGCAAGAAATTTCGAAATAAAATTCAAAATACATAACTGAAAAATAATAATAAATGACATGGATTATGAAAAAAAACACGTTTCTTTAGCAGATTGAACTAAAATCACGCTATTGTAGTAAATCACGCTCTTCTTAAACTGACATTAATTTTCTCGATAATTACTTGTTATATTTAAAACATTTTTTACTTTTTAATACGGTTTACCATGAAAGCGTGTATTGTTAGATTTTTTTAAAACTAATATTTATTTTTTAGAATAAGAATGTAATTTAGAATAATAATTAAAATTAAAGTAACCTAAGAATTAAGATGACCGATCTAAAAATGCGATTTTATAGAAATGAAGGACAATGAATTATAATTATGTTGATTGGAAAAGAAATTTATTTTACCAGTGTGCTAGTATTTAAATTAATTACTTCCCAAATATTACAATCCATATTTTTAAATAATCTCAGAATAAAAAAGGTATTTAAGTAAGTATAGTTTATGAAATTTCTTTTTGGATTAGTTCATTTTAATTCTAAGGATGCGACCGAAGTGTCTTCAGTTTAAAAGTTACATCAGCGAATGCATATATGTTGTGAGATTTAAATCATTTGACTAAATATCAAACCAATTTTTACAATAAGGCTTTTTACTATAGAAATAATGTCTATAATATCTTAAAGTAAAAAGAAAGATAATGTAATTTATGTCATGATGCAATATTGACCATCAAATTTATTATAAGACTGCTGTTTATTTTAATATCAAAGTATTAAATTCATTTTATTCATATAAAACGAATGGTACTTTACTACATATTTTATTGACATATGCAGCAGTCACTTTGCATGAAAATGGCAGCTCAGATCTTGACCACAGGTTATAATAAAACATTTTCTGTTTCAAACGAATCTTAACAGCTGATGTTTCAAGATATTTTTAGTTTTATACAGAAAAACAAGCTGCGTATTATACTTAGTTCTTGGACGTGCATTCCCATGAATTTGATGAATGGTGGAACTTGTATCTTGTGCTCATGAAAAGCATTCATTCACGAGCATGACGTATTTGCCATTCTTCAATTCTTGCACCAAATACTTGTTCGTTCAATCTCGACTTAACTGTAGATAGTTTGAATTACCCTTGGACTTATAAATACATAGAAAATAATTTCATTTTACTCCTTCAGGTCAGCTCGATATCTCGCAAAACTCCGTGTCAGAGCTTCGACAGTTCTACGAAGAAAAGCGTGAAGCTCACAAGAACAAAATGCAACTCAGTTTAGATTTGGATGTGTCAGAAAACTCGATTGGACGGTTAGGTAAGCTATTTGCATGTTTTGAAAATCTCACATTCGAAGTTTCAAACAAATTTTTTGTCGTCGATAGCATCAATAACGACTTTAAGGATATTCCCCATAGAATTCCTTTTTGAATACATACTTTGCATGTTTTCATAAAAAAAAATGACATAACATAAAAATAGTTTTCTATTAATAGTTTGATCTCTGCTTATTTATGCATAAGTTACTTTACGATAAGCATAGAAGAATATAATAAATTGTGAGGCATAAAACTTAACAGATTCGTAAGATAGACATCAGCACACTCTAGCGCCATCAATAGATTTTTATTTATTATTTCTAAATCAAATCCATTTAAAAAATGTTTGTTTAGTATTTGAATGATCAACAATTGTCATGAGGGCGAATGGGCACCTTCTGGGCTAACTCATTCCGTTGTGGATTCTGTCTTGGCCCTCGGGTTTGATTGGAATCAAGAGCTAACCCACCCTTAATAAAAAAACAAAGAAATAATTAATATACTTTCTCTGATTACTTTAGAGATACTATGAGTATTTATTTTACTAGTTATTTACTAATTACGATAAATAAATAAAACCAATAAAGAGATACATATCATATGAAGAAATATGGGATTCTTCCCGCTAAGCGGAGGAGCTAATGTCCTTCCTCAGGGTTCAAACAATCTTTACACCAAAATTTCACCATTTGCCCAGTTGTGTCTGCTTCACAACTTGACAGACTTTTACATTTCAATTGTGTCGAGGAATTTTAACTATTTATTTGTTATTCTTTTTATTAAAATAAATTTATTTTATTGATTGACTTAGATCTTTATTTAGGGGCCATATTGAGTTGCATTTTAAAAAGCATAATATTAGAACACATACTAATAATTTGACATAATTTGAAATAGCTTGCTGTCTGGTAATGAATAAAAAATACCTAACCTAACTTGCAATGTATGTCAATTTATGCCTTTTGTGGGTATGGCAATTGAAATTATGTGTTGCGAATGGCTCCCTTAATTTATGTAGGTAGTTGCAGATATTAATTTAATGTTTTCAAAATGGATTTTGTTTCATTGTAATGTATTATAGGTAATGTTGTATTTTTAAATCATAATGATCCTTGTTGGTCGCAATAAATAAATTTGAAATACGTATTGATATGGAATAAATAAGTGGCTATGGATTATCCATATAGGCGACTTAGCACAATAACTTTATTCAAATTCAGTATATTTTATTTTTATTACATATTTTTCAAAATTAAGAGATACTCTTTAATTTTAAACTATAAAGACACTTTAAAGCATCATTCAAAACCAGATCCGGAATGCCCGGCCAATTAGAGCCCAAAAAAGCTCTCAGTTGATTTAAATGTTAATACCATTATATATTTTGTTTTAAACTTTACATAAAGAGATAACTTATAGATATAGTTAATAGTATCAAAGTTTGTTACACTATACTTTGTCCAATGTAGGATGATACTTTTGACAGTTGCCACCTATATATAGGCTATAAAGTTGCTATTGCAATGTCAAGCCAAACATAAGGAAACAAACCTCAGAACAATAACTAAAGCTATAGAAGCCGTGCTAAAATAACAACACAAAACGTTTTCGTTCTATTTTGACTTATACAGTTGTAAATGTGTCAGAAAGAAATAAGTATACAGATTTTGTTTCGTAATTTATAAGGTAGTCACTAGTTTCCCTTACGTCAGTGATGTAACGGCGTCGATATTACTATCGATAAAAATAAAATTAAAAACGTTAAAAAAAATATGCTGTTGGTATGTCTATGACACTAGAACGGACGGTAATGTGTCATAATAAACACGTAGAATCTGCATTATGAACATTTTATAATGCAGTATTCATGAGTACAGGTCAGTTAACTAAAGCTGGCACGTTCACAGTACTCACACTTATGCAATTTCACTATACAGTATGTTTAAAAATAAATGATTTTGATTCATAAATGTAGGTAAATTAGAGTTCGTTTTTTAGTAAAATGGGTGGGTTGTAAATAAATTAATACAAATATTCGTGTTACTTGTTTATATTATGATTATTACATTATTGCTTTTAATCAGAATCGTAAATTAAATCTTCTACCCCACTCAAACTGTCATCGCTCGAAGAACTTGATGTTTCGCCGTCGGAATTTCCTACTGTTATTATAAATGAGTCAGTGAAATTATCCACTTTTGGTTCCAGTTCAATATATCGTTCCTCATGTATGTCTTTCTCCAAATGTCACTAAACATATCCATAGTAATAGAATCGGCTTCTTTTCTAAACAATTCCTCCACAGTTGTCAAGTTAAACTTAACATTTTGTGATGCAACTTTCCCTTTAATAATACCCCACAGTAACTCTATGGGATTCAGTTCTGGGTGGTAGGGTGGTAGGCGTAATACACTGTGTCCGTGATCTTCGAGTATTTTATCAAGTACAAATTGTACATGGCTTGGCTTATTTCTTTTAATAATATCATATATTATAGGTTTTGTGTTTATTTCTGGGTATGATATGTTATATTTATCCAACCAAGCTAACATGTCACTTTTTTTTGAATTCGAGGTGGGCACTCGATCCGATATGACGTTGTGATACGATGCATTATCGACTACTAAAACTGACTGAGGCGGTAAATTTGGAAGAAGTTTTTCTGTAATCCATTTCTGATAGTTACCAGCATTCATATTACTGTGATAATCTCCCGTTTGCTTTTTTGCTGGATAGATAAGCAAAGCTCTTGGAACGAATCCATGTTCCGAGCAGGCATGAACTATCACTAGCATATCGCCTTTGGAAATAGGTACTTTACAACCTTTGCTCGTTTCGTCGGCCCATGCTCGTGGCAATGTATGCAAGCTGTGTATATAAGTTTCATCCGTATATATTACAGGTCGGCCTTGTGATCTATATTCTTGCAGTTTCGAAAGATATAATGTTCTTTTGAGTCTGATGTGACTTTTTTCAATGAGTATTTTTTTATTATTTTGTGTCTTTCTCCATCTGAAACCTAGCCTCCGAACGATCTTCCTTAGTGAAGAAACACCACCCTCAAAGTTGATACTTTCTTTCAACACTTCTAATAATTTTTTCAATGTGGGAAATGTATGCTGAACCAGATGGAAGTTATATCTATAACGCCTCCGTGTTCGCCTTATGACTTCTTGATCAAAACTATCTACTGTAGATTTTTTTGCTAACCTTGGTCGCTTTTTACCCGGTGTTCTGAAAGTAACTTGATGCGCCAATCTTTTCGGTGCTTGCGGTTCTCCTTCTTTTGAGGTAGATGGTTGAGATGTTGCATCAGCTTTCACAGCCGCTGTTACTTGATTGCGTACTTCACAAACAATTCGTTGAACACTTCTCTGAGAAACACCAGTCGCCTCCGACGTCAAATCGTACAAAGTTTTCATTGGAAGATATCCACCATCACTGTTTTTATTGTGATGCATGAAATAGTTAAAAACATTGTACACGATTTCACGAGATTGTCCCTTCAGAGTTTTTCCGGAACCAATTCTTTCCGAAGACATTTTATTCTAACCTCTAAATAGGTAAATAAACACACGCGCCGCGCACCGATCACACGTGACTAACGCGCTAACATCACGCTGTATTTATAAACAGTAGAAAACCAAAAACAATAACTGTCCCCTTCACGCTCATAAGATAGACCGCGCGCGAAAGAGACGGGCATACTTTTCATGATGCCTATGCAGTACGACGTCACGCCGCACGCTTATTCACAGACGCTACACAAGCGCAATGTGTAAATGTGTTGATCGTGCCAGCTTTAATTAACTGACCTATAGAATTTTGAACCCGAACCAATTTATTTATTAGATTTGCAGTCTTCAGTATCTTGAGAAACCAGGTAGGTACAGTTAAAAAAATTGCACTTTGTATAGGTATATCATATTAGGCAACATGTTTCTATTTTAAGTTAGACCTCTAGCAGTACATTAGTGAATACTGCATTCAACATTATATTTCTTATAGGTATAGATTAAAAAAGAGGAAAAATTTTAAAAGAAAATTAAGCGATTATTTAATTTAAATTAACCAACTATTATTTTATACATATTTACTTATTATTTTTATATACTACTCTGTCAAGAAAGTACCGGGAAAAGATCAATAATATACACAATGTTTGTTATTCATCCAAATTTATTTTATCACCTTCAAAGTATGCCCCTTCAGAAACGATACACTTACGCCAGTTTAATCCAATCATCAAAACATTTTTTAAACACTGTTTCCGGAATTGAGTTAAGTTCTCGCCCCGAATTTTTGTCATTTTTGTTTACACACTCTAAAAGTGCTAGGTATTCGGCTTAAACATATTCTTGTTTCAATTTTTCTATCAATATGTTATAGAGTTGAGATTTCTTCGCGTTGCTCCTTAATTGTATCTTTGTTAGTGTTTATTTTGCGAAGACGTAACTTGCTGGTCTTTTTAACCCTTTCTAACTCTTTTTTAATATTCCAATTTGGTTTTTATAATCTGCTATAATTTTCTGTAAATTAGATATCAGTTCAGAGATATCGGAATCAGTATTTGTTTCAACTGTGGTCATAGATTTGGGGCGTTTACTTGGTGGTTCATAATTCCTTCTTAATACGATAGTGGTTTCTGAAACACAAAAATATAATTGTAAATAAGCTATCATTATTATTTGGGATACACGCTGCCAAAATGTTAATTAAAAATCTGAATATTTATTGGTAGGATCGAAATAATTATATGACAAAGCAAGACTAAGATAATGTTTGGAATAAAAAAGGAGCAATTGCATGTTCTGTAAATGTAATGTGGGTATAGCATTTGCTTTCAGCCGCCGAAATTTAATGTTTTCATGTGGCTCAAATGAATGTAGTCTAAAATGTTTCGAACAAATGTGACTGTGCGCTTTCGGTGACCAATTGATCCTTGATATACGGCGTATCCATTCAGTTCTAATTGGAGAATTGGATCTAAACCGATTTTAATATTTTTTTGTGTGGAATCGAATCAACACATTTAGGACCAGATTGTGACAGATTGCGACCCGAATTTTTAAATTAACAAAAATAAATAAAAGTTATGAACCTAGAACATTGGTTCTATGGGATTTCCCATTGAAAAAAAGCGCGCCTATTTGAAAGTTTTCTTTTTTATGGAATTTTAAAGTTTACATTTTTTTAGTATTACGCTTCGCTCCAATATATGGTGCTAGCAAAGCAAAGCTTAGCGACTGTATCGCCTAGTAAGTTCATCTTTGGGAAATCTAAAGCAAAAAGTAAAAACCAACAATGTTGACATCGATAACAAAAAACACATCACTATCATATCCAAAACAGAAGGCATGAAAATAAGACAATTTAAACCAAAACTCATTGAGAAATCTATTTGTAATATTAATTTACTACAATTTTCTGAATATCCTGTTGTTATATTGTCAAAATATGAGAATTTAGAAACAAAACTCACCGATGAAATGATAACATCTCATCCGTATTTTCTTTTCGTGATATATGAGACTTGCAGTCTGGAACAACACAAGCCATCCTGGACGCGGACTCTCAGATGTCTGAAGCGTCTTTATGCACACTTTCCTGTTATTTTATCACGAACTTCCTTGCAAAATAATAAAATTTCACGCTAGCCGCTCACAAAGCTGTTCGGCCACTGTAATACGACCGCATTGAATTTGGTATTACTTCAGAAACAACGTTCATCAAAGACGTACTTTTAATTTGGTAGTATAATATACAACCAAATTACAACCATTTGACATTTGTACTTTGAGAGTTTGTGACAATGACGTGAAAATAAAACCTTACAATTGTTGTCTATTTCGCTCTTACCCATGTATGTTAGATTACTTTAAGTGAATACGAGAGCTGTTATACAGTTTTTATTTTAGCGCGGCTTCTATAGCTTTAGTTATTGTTCTGAGAAACAAACGCAACCTTTTCTTTTTTTTTTTTTGTGGCTTTTTCCGTTTCTCACAGAAATTTCGCCAGTGTCCTGTAATGAGAGATACACGGAGTACTGCGTTAAAAATTTCCAATTGGTTTACTTTTGATGGCTACTTTCTTTCTTGAGTAAACCTCTTTCTGGGTCCTAAAAACAACACAATTAAACACGTCACAACACAAAGGGTTATTAAAATATGTATATAATAAATGTGGGGGTTGTCGTACAGTAAAGGGCTATAGGGAATGGGCTAGAGTTTAATGTTATTTTTTTTAACATGGTTACATATACATAAAAAGCCCGATTTGTTAGAAATGGATAAGAGAGTGTTAAGGTTTACTGGCCGGGGAATGTTGGTAGGAAGTCGGTCGTATAGGGATGAGTATTTCAAGCAGTTGAAAAAGATGTGGTCAGTAGTACCCTCTTCTTGGACGCCACATTCACATAGGGGACTAGTCAAAATGCGAATTTTGTATAGGAATACAGGGGTAGTAACATGTCCAAGACGGAGGCGGCAAATGGTTGAAGTAGCTTGCTTTGGTAAGTGGCGGTATTTCCAAAAGTCCAAAACCATGGTTTTTTAGGTATATGAAACGCAACCTTAGTACGTAACAATAAGGAAGTGACACCTGTCAAAAGTATCATCCTACATTGGACAAAGTATAGAAGTATATAATTATCGCTTTGATAAGGTATGGAATGCAAATAGTGTTCTGCCTTGCTTGAAAATGGAATCGAATTCCACCTGTGGATATTTCAGTCGACATGTTCCTCTATATTAATGAAAATGTTGACAGCATATCCTGCTCTTACTAGATTGTTGTCTGTCGAAATTTTGAAACAATCAATGCTATTATGATTTCAGAAAATGGAGATTTAAAATTTCCTGATGAGCTCAATATTTACTTGAAACGATTCAATTTGGAAAAGAACAGGAAACTAGTTTTGGAAAGGTGCGTATTTTTGTTTGTGTTCACAAAAACTTACAAACCACATAAAGGTATAACACTCTATAAAGAAAATGATCTTTATAGCAATAGCATAAGGTAGTTTTAAACGTCGAAGTGTATAGGTTGATGTGGTTGCCTGTACTTTGACCTTATAATTAAACTGTTAAAAGTGATACTGTCTCTGTCCTCCTTTTAACTGAAAAAGTAGAATAGATTTTTTTTATGCCGTTTGGTGTATGCAAGAAAAGAATAGCACTAACTCTTCACACTGGTGTCGTAAAAGCGACTGATGGTTCTGGAGGCTATCATCACACACCTTCCGAAGATAACTTCTGTTATTATCATCAACCCAGCGTAGAAATTATGTCAGACTCCATCCAACAGTAAACATCTTTTGGCTGAGATGATGAGCGTTTTATTCTTCTCTTATTTCAGCGGCGGAAAGATCTGGATCTTTGAAACATTACAAACGGCAGTTGGAAAACTTCACGCTAAGTGGCTTGCAGCAAATCAAACATGCTCGCTTCTGTGTCCGTCTCTTTCTTTACTCCGCAATTTGGAGTCACTCATTGGCCAGATCCAGAACAAAAGAATGCTGGAAAAGATTTTGGAAGCAGCTCAAGGAGATCCAGGGAAACCTAATACAAACATAGGTAATAAAAGCAAGATACTTAACCACCGTAATATCAAGTCGCACAAGGTTAACGATAAGCCATCAAAGTGTTTGCATTTGTTTTAATTATAATTATGTTGTTCGATTTTGTTCTTTATCCCATAAGACATTAATCATGTTATGTTACTTAACAGATTTATCGCTCAAGAGTAGAGAGGAGGAAACCTTTGACACAATCAAGAAACGCCTGAACGAAATTATTTTGAGTTTACAAAAAAGTAACAAAACTCTGGATGATTGCTATGAAAACCTCAATTTCTGGGCTGCAAATGAAATAAAAAAATTTGTTTCTCATAAGAGGACTCTCGAGGGAAAATCCTTTCAACATTACGAAACAGTTTACATTGAAAATATTCATTTGAATAAGACTTAAAAATTACGACCCACCTAAAGTGCCTCAACCAATTTCCAACTCTGATCAGTAATGAAATAAATTTCAATATACAGTGATATTGCAATTCGAGAAATGTCATATTTTTTAATGCTTGTAAATGTTTACTATGTTATGCATAATATTAAATGTAGTTTTATGTAGAATGTAATGTTTTCTCTTGTTTTACACCTTACCCACCTTATAATACGACCATCCATGATAGAATTAAAATAAAGTATTGCCAGCATGAAATAAGATGACAGACCCAGGTACAGGCATTATGGACACAAATAGAGTTAAATTTTAGTTGATATTTTCTTGTCCGAAATTCCCCAGAATTTGAAGACCGAGACCTTCAAACAGTGTGTGTTGCCAATAATGACATACGGCTTTTAGAGTAACCGTCAGGATAATTGGTGACCTGCGCCGAACGACTTTGAAAGTACATCAAAAATTGCTTATATTTGCTACTTTCCTTAAATCATTGCTTCATATTTAGAGAAACTTAAGTGACCTATTTTTTCAAATTAAAGGATGCAGTGTTTCTAAAACTTCACAATCACCAATTTCTTAATTTAAAATTATTCAGTGTTAGCTTCTTCATCAGGTATAAAATAAAAAGCGTTTATTAACATGTTCGACGAAGCGCATAGTGTCTTGTGCCGATTGTGTGTAGTCGATTCAAAGCGTGCCTACACTACGCGGTATTTCACAAGTAACGGCACTCCGGCCGGCTCGTATAATAATATTAATTATATGTCTATAAATATTTATATGAAAAGTAAACTAACGGACTCAATTACAATAAAATAAAAGGAGTGAAAAGCATATATCGACGTCGAAGTGCCAAGACCTCCTAACTGAAATTCGTCGAGAAATTAACTTTTTTGTTATTTCGAATTCAAATTCGTTAGTTGTATGTTTTAATGAAAGTGCCTAACTGTATTTTCAGTTGCAGCTAATTATTAACTTGTCAAGAAATTATACGTTTTTTTTTCAGCTTGTGAATTATTTTGAAATCAGCAGTTAGGTGTTATTGGCACTTCGCCTTCGATATGTGATATATTAACTAACATAGTATTTTTTCTTTCTATAAAAAAAGTTTGTACATCTATCGTCTGTTATCAATTTGTTGCACGTAGGTACGAACAACAGCACACAACCTACCATAAATAATTTTCTAAAATTGGTGTTCAACTTTGTGTGCGTATGAGACTGGGACATGTGTGTACGCCTTATATTTTCGCTCCGAAGCTCCGTATAATAAATGATCCTGGGTGTGAGTATGGACTAGACGAAGGAAATTTAAACCACATTATTTTTGTTTGTCCTAAATTTAAAAGTACTACTTTTTTAATACAGTTAGTCCTCGTACTTACGTCACGTTAGGTTCTCGAAATACGAGACTTAAATCGAAATGACGTAAGTCGAGACATATTTTTTCATACGTTTACATGTAAAACTCAAGGGTTATGATCCACGCAGACTCAAAATAAAAAAATGCATTTATAACAAAGGATATACACACTTTATTTACAAAAGTAAGTTCTTAAAATAATTAGATAGGTATGTACCTACTTATGAAATTTCTAGTTATTTTTGGTATTTGTGTGTTATTACTTTTAATATATATATTACGTCTTGATTGTCCGTTGTCCCTGAACTAACTAAACAAAATCAGCAGCATGTGCGGGGTAATCCCCGCTCGCCGACACCGCGCCCGGCCGGCCCCATGGAAATTGACCTCGCGACAAGTGAATTCTCCTTTGCCGGAAATCGAAACAATTGACGTATGCTTGAGGAATAATGTCAAAACATTGTTCGACGTAACTTGAAACGACGTAAGTCGAGGACCGCCTGTACACTGATACCTCTTCATGTTCCATTACCGACAGATAGAGCTACTCTTTTGCATACCATCGATTGCGCTATATACAAATGTATCATATTTGTATATAATTTCTTGTGAATTATAAATTTATACATCAAACTATAATATTGAGTACCTGTATATGTGTAATTAATATATTTGTTATGTACTATATATGATTCCAAAGCTCTCCTGAACCCATCCAAATTCCGCTGTCCTTGTAATAATTTTTGAATAATCCTTTTCTGTTTCCCTTATTTTATTTTTTACTTGACATTGGCAAAATGCACAAATGCAAAAAAACTTTGTGTTGGAATTGAAGCTAAAAATCGTACTACGAAACGATCGATTTACTGTTAAAATGTTAATAATATATCTAAAACTATCCTGTTAATTCTATAAAAGTCAATATTATTGGTTACTGATGTATAACATTTTTCCTCTCGCTTTCCTGAAATTGGTGGGAGTGATTTCGTGAAATGGGACGGAAGTGTGTAACAGGAAGGAAGAAGCTATTCGATTTGACGAATGAGCGCGCGGTTTTAGAGTTGAACGTCAGATATGTAGTACCAACCAATTTTCCGAGAGGTTGGTACTGTCAGCCATCAGCCGTGCACTTAAGTTACAGTTTTGTAAGTGTAAATACGGTGTATAAAGTTTGCTGTTATATAAATCAATTTATATACTTCAACTACATAAATAAATATTGACTGTTGATAATAAGTCTTAGTAAAGTGCAGATCATTGGAAAAAAATCAAGTTAGTAATAATAAAGTATTTCAGTATTTAGCTTTTTAAATTTTTAGGTTAATATTAGGGGTTAAAGTATGAAATTGCCGATTTGTACTGAAAATCTATATTGTTTATTTTTTAAATTTTTAACAAATTTATTTAATCAAAATAGTTGCCATTATTATCTATACATTGCTGCCATCTAATGGGAAGGTCATTAATGCCTTTGCGATAGAATTCCGACGATCTAGACTGCACAAACTGTGTGAAAGCATTTTGTACTGCCTCCTGGGAAGAAAACTTCTTGTCACGTAGATAATTGTCCAAATCACGAAAAAAATGGTAGTCCGTTGGAGCAAGGTCTGGTGAATACGGAGGATGACGAATGGTTTCTAACTGCAGTTCCTGAAGGGTCAAAATGGTTTCTCGTGCTGTGTGAGGTCTCGCGTTGTCGTGGAGCAATAATGGTGAAGATCGATTCATGAGTCGGGGCTGTTTTACTGCTAGTTTTGTCAACATGGTTCGGAGTTCGGCACAATAGACATCTGCCGTTATTGCTTGACCAGATCGGAGAAAACTATAGTGAATAACACCATGCTGAGACCACCAAACAGTTACCATTACCTTTTTATTGGTAAGTTTTGCTTTAGGACACTGTTGTGGCATTTGACCTGGGGTCAGCCATTGCATTTTTCTTTTCCGGTTATCATAAAGAATCCACTTTTCATCACATGTTACAATTCGATCCAATATTCCTTCATTTCTGTACCGGTTCAACAAGGCAACACAAGTTTCAACACGCGTTTCTTTCTGCAGATCAGTCAAATCATGAGGCACCCATTTTTCGTATTTTTTTATTTTATTGATTTGACGCAAGTGAGTCAATATTGTGGGTAAGGTAACGTTAAACCATGCCGCTAATTCCTGGGTACTTTGACTAGGATCGGCTTCCACTATCTCTCTTAATTCATCGTTATTTACCTGTGTGGGCGGTCTTCCTCGTGGCTCGTTCTTTAAGTCGAAATTTCCATCACGAAAGCGTTTAAACCAAAATCGCACGGTGCGTTCATTAGTAGACCCCTCTCCAAACGCAGCATTGATATTGCGGGCTGTTTCTGCCGCGTTAGTTCCGCGTCGGAACTCGTATTCAAAAATAACTCGAATTTTCGCAGTATCCATCTTTCTTGTCTAAATTGAATAACAAAAACAATTGAAAGTCGATATTCAAATGTTTTACATTTTTTAAAAAAAGAACATCATAGAAACCATTTAAAAAAAGTTTCATTCGAAAACCTCAAACCATGAAGATTCTATGTCAATTCAAAGAACCTATTGCAATAAAACGGCAATTTCATACTTTAACCCCTATTATCTGTCACTGCTTAAACAAAATCTTTTATGAAATTAGTCTTTTTTATGATCTTACGAATAAAATATTTCAGTATTTAGCTTTTTAAATTTTCAGGTTTCTTTCTGTCACTGCTTAATTTCAGAATGTAATTTTCAAATTGCTTATTACTAAGGTAATAACAATTGTTACACATCATTTGCGACTACTGTAAGGCTCGCTCGTTTTTTTTATTAATATAGTCGATAGTTTGACTATTGTTGTGCAACACTATTGGATTTACTATATATTTTTGACGTGACAACGTCTTATAAATTGGTTTGCCGGGTGACACTTCAAGAAACTGCGTTACGCTCCGCTCACGTTATGCGCTTACAATGAGAGCGAGTGAGAGGCACGCGTCCCTTCCACTCGGGCATGGTTAGCCCGCCTAAGAGCGAGAGAGACAGACATAAAAAGTGGAAGGGACGCGTGCCTATAAATTAATGTTTTAAATATAATTCTTTGTATAAATAAATGTTTTAAATTGTTACTATTATTTCATCCTTCTTCCTACTATACGAATGAATATTCACATTAAAATTATTTTACCACTCAAAGTCGTTGTCACGTAAAACTTTCGCCCGTATACCGACTTTACAGGCAACCAACCAGTTTTTTTAATAAGGTATTATGGCTCGGGTACGTGTTTTTAATATTCAATAATTTCTTTTCTTAATAAGTTGATGATGAATGATGGTTAGAGCTAACCCATGAATGATAGATGTACCATTAAAAATGAATGAACAATGAAATACTTATAGAATGCAGTAAGACGTGGCTTAAAGAACATGTATCCAGGCCACAAAATCATATTAAAACAGATTAGTTATGCGATATATTCTCCTTGCGTTTGTTTACCGTTAGATATCTATATAATAAATTTTGCCAGTGATTTGGTTAATCAATATTTTTATCTGAGTATTTTACCAATACTTAAAAAATATCCGAGTCTTCGTGCAATAATAATCTTTACCATGTGTGCGGCTAGAGCTAAATCAAATTTATCCGTCAAAACTAGAAATGCAAGGAGACAACAAATCAGACGTAAGAATTACACAGCTGAAGAGCTTGATGCTATTAGAAAAAAGGAGGCTGTTAAAGCAGCAGAAAAACGAGCTGCTGAGACTGCGGAACAGCGGGATTCACGACGTAGGAGAGATCTGAGGCGAATACAGGAAAAACGGAACCACCAAAAAGCGAAAGAAAGATATCTTAGGACGAAAAACATTCTTAATGAGGTGAAGGAACCCAAAAGGAAAAATAAAGCGTTATATAAAGAAGAGGATAAACAAATAGAGAATGCAGAGCGACAGCTAGCTTTGGGGCAAATTGTTGTGAAAGCACTGACTAAAAAGTTGCACCAAAAAGAATTACAAACAACTGAAGATACCACTGAATAGGTTCTTCCATAATAGTAATGTAAGGAATAAAAAATGTTGACTTAATGATTAACGCACTGCATGTGATGGTAGACAACAACACCTTACTAAAATATTAGTATAAAGTGTGTTTCTCTATAACTTATAAACATACTTGTGTTTTGTATCCTGTAAATCGCAATTTCGTTAAAATGTAACTGAAAACAAAAAAGTGCAATTGGTATTTGATTCTTAATTAATAGGTAGTGGTCACAGTTAAAACTAACGAAGTTAAAGTTTAAAATAAAATAGTTATTAAAGAAGAAAAGTATACTTATTATTGTTTTTAGTAATTAATTTATTATAATATTAAGATATGTATAGGAATTAAGATTTTTATCTGTAGTAGTTTCTACCAGTAGTTAACGGGCGATGCCCCTTGCCCTTGCATTTAAAAATATTTATATAAAGCAATAAACTGTCTTCAAACTATGTTTGTCTTTTTTGTGTATTTTATAAAAATATAAACATAGGCAGTAAAAAGTAAATATTAAATCTCATCCTATCACTGTACCATTTACATATGTAATGTCATACTTTTAATAAATTAGGGACGTGAATACTATGTATAGTCATGATCAGAAGTATACATAGTAATTTTATAGTACCTAGACACATATAGTGCCTAGAAGCTGAAAAAGCTGAAGCTTAGGGCAGCAAAATTGGTCTAAAAAAATAGGTACAGAAAAAAAGTAAGGCTGCGGACACAAGATGGGGCTGCGGCGGTTGACTGGTGGGGCAGAAATTCTTTAGCCCTTTGAATAAATGGGATTTCTTACCACAATATCATTGATAATTTTGCTGATTCCAAATCACGCAAAAAAGAAAAGGTTTTTGAAAATACATTTAATTCAAATAGAGATATTGATAGTGACGTACTTATTGACTGTAAATTTCAATTCAATGTTGTTTATATAACCCGACAGGTGCACAGTAACCTGGAGCTGTCAAGTCCTGTCGGTTGGCAGTACTTGAATTTATCTGCTAGCGTACCCCCTCCGCACCCTGCCGCCGCCGACCTAGTAGTGCCAACTGACGTTATCAGGCTATATCTATATTCCTTAGCCAACAACACCTTATAAGTAGTGGAGTAAAAACAAGGCTTTGCTTTTCTTAGCTTAAAAATATACCCAAAAAGTTGTAAAAATAATCTTGATACTAGATATTAAAAAAAGGAATTAATGTAATTATGAGAAGTGCATCTAATTTTATATATCAATGGAGGAGGCAAAAATTTTATAGCTTTGGGGCGGCAAATGTGTAAATCCAGCACTGGCCTGTAACATGACATGGCAACATTATCGCCCATTACCATTTTTGTCTTTGCACCAGATCCACCATTTGTCCCAAACTAATCAGTAAACATGTTAGTGGAAGATCTCCAGCTCTAATCTAGCAGCTCCAATTCTTCAATTCTTCTGGAGACCACTCAGGAAGTCTTCCCACCTTTCAAGGACTAAACTTGGAGAAGTAACTGGTTTAACTGAGCTGTGCGGTTCCTGTGTTTGTGTGCCTAATGATTTGTGTTTCAGATTTTTTATTATCCAGGGCGCAGCGATATCTCTGCGCTTTAATTTGGAGCGTCAAAATACCTTGTGCTAGGGAGGAGTACATACATGCCTCTGCTTCTATTTAAGTGTATCAAAACTCATGGTACCAGATGTGGAGGGAGAAATACCCATCCATGCTCAGTGGAATCGCCATTTCTTGCTGAATGCATTGAGGAACTGCTCTCAGATTTCTGCAATCTCTTGAAAAATATTTTGAGCTGATCGCAATGGGAATAAGTTGATATCAGGTAACCTTAACCATTAAAATGTTTTATGGCAAGCGTTTTGTGACTTTTGTGCTTTGTGATGGCGGTATGAGCTGCATTTGCTCATACCGCCATCTCCTTTTTTCCATCAAACATTCAGATGTACTGAAGGCTACCACCCTTTCTTGGTAGCTATTCCTACCTTTCGTACCAAGCGCTTCGCAACATCCTTCATAATGCGCACAGCAAAGGAGTGGAACTCTTTCCCTGTGTCTGTATTTCCTTGAAATTATAACCCGTCTATTTTCAAAGCCAGGATGAATAGGCACTTTCTGGGTTAGCTCGTTCCATCGTGTATCTTGTCTTGGCCACTGGGCTTGATTGGGATCAAGAGCGTACCCATTCTAAATAAAAAAAGCATGTCTGCTTTAATTGCTAACAAGAACAATATTTATCTGGTTCCTAAGAAAATTCCCGCAATGTAAAACGTAGAAGCAGATTTTGTCCAAGATTCCATATAACACCCAGATATTGTATTGTCTTAGTCGGACTTATACAGATTGTGTGATTGACACACCAGCCGAGTGAATCAAGGATTTGCACGGCTTCCACAATCTGGCATAGTAATACAGCGTCCTGATTGACTATCAAATAATCGCGAGATTAGCAATTATTCTCATTACTAACCTTATTTATGAAAGTACACAGCGTCTGGATTGAACAAATTAGCTAACCGATACGTTGCTACATACAATTAAAGACCAGAAACGAGCTTGATTAACGTGAAAAATGAAGGTTGTTTTCGGGATAAATTTATCTAAAACTTAATTTGAAGGAGTTATGATCGATTTAAAAATGACACGGCTCCGGTGGCTAGTGCCATCAGCAACGAATCAGTTAATGGGGTTTTCAAAATCTTTAACGAAACGGTCTTTCACCATGGACAGTTTGCCATAGTGGGGCTTTTGTAACGTGTCAGCTCATCTGCAAAATAGCTGAAATATATCCTCAGCCGCTTTATACATTGAGATTTTTCGAAAAAAAAAATCACGTTTCTACCTACGCCCGTTCCTCTCGAAGAAATCGTTCAAAGTGGTTAAGATACGACAAAGCCCACCGTATAGCCACCGTATCTCTTTTATAATGTTAACTATGATATTAACAAAGTGTTAAACAACACATTATTAGTATTCCCGTTAACTCCTCGTGGTAAGCTGTATGCTTGTGTACGAGTGGGCCCACGTCTGTAGTACGTGTGTCGTCGTGTAAGTCTGTGAGGAGTTAACTCGGTCTGCTTGAGTTAATCTTGACCGTAATTCGGCTATTGCAGAACATTAATTCTATTTGGCTAATTTACTGGATCGAGTTTCATAGCTGCCATATTATATCAATAGAAGCCACTACCAGAATGGTCGGAGAAGAGCAATCTCTTCTCTTCAATAAATTACCAAACACAAAAGTCTCGCAGGTGCGCCGGCGCGTGCGGTTGTGCGTTAGGGGTTAATTTACGTGATCGGACATGGCGCCAATATAGTTAAGTGTGCAAATTGTAATATTGTTGTTAACGAGATTCTGTGCTTTATACAAAACAAGATAGATGTAATGGACGAGGAAGGAATCGTGCGTTTGTGCTCATCATCGTTTACGGCCGATGAAATAGAAAATGCTAAGTGCCTACTGTTTGATTCCATAACTACAAATAAGAAGAATATTAAGAGAAAAAAAGAAGGGAAGTCACATAGAGACCTATTTGATGTGATTGCTGTATTTAAAGAAATAGATCCCGATAAAGTACCCATATTTGTGGCCCGTGAATTGCAGAAATTGCCCGCGGTGACATTTGACCATATTGATGTAACGAGATTACTTAAAGAACTAGTGGTTTTACAAAATGATATTAAGTGTATAAAGGAAGATTATGTCACCTCAAATGAGGTAAATTTTATCAAGAACGAGCTTTTTAATTTGAAACAGGCCTCAATCGTTAATAATTTTGAAGGTATCTGTAATATAAATACGAGACGAGGCGGAGAGGTTCGAAACAACTGTAACGGTACAGGCGGCGGTTTGCGCGATACCATGCTATGTGATAGCGGGCCGATGGGTCTACGCTTCGAACAAACTTCAACTTCGCGTTCGCCCCGTCCTTCGCCTATGGCATGCGAAATGAATGAGTTAATCTCGTCTGATTTGGTTCAAGTGTGTGTGGCTGATAACCAACAATCAAGTTCGTGTTTCCCTCCGTTGCAACATACAGCGCCTATGGCCAATGACATTGTATGCAATGAACAAACATTAGCAGACGTTGTTCGTAAACCGGGTGTATGGAAAAAAGTACCCCCTAAGGAAGAATGGACTTTGGTGCAAAAGAAAAGGCTACGAAACCGTTTTATTGGACAGAAGGGGAATGCAGTAATGGAACCAGATTCTAAGTTTAAAGCGGCGTTATTAAAAGTACCTATATGTATAAATAACGTACATAAAGATACCACAGATATAGACGTGAGAAACTACATATTTAACAAAACAAATGTAAACGTTGACTTAGAAAAGATGAATATAAAAGAAGACAGGAACTATAATTCTTACAAAATATATGTACCTAAATGCAAATTGGATGTTTTCTTAGATAATAGCCTATGGCCGGAAGGTGTGACATTTCGGCGGTTTATAGACTTCAGACCGAGAAAATCTAATACGAATGGGCAGTAGCGAAAAAGCATATAAGTTTTGCAGTTTTAACTGTAAAAATATTAAACGGTCGTCGGAGTGCTGTTGAAGGTTTTAGTGAACCCAATCAAATAGCGAATCTCTTTAAAGAACATTTCCGGATACCTCCATATGAATGTATGTCTCGGGAGCCCAGCTCTGAGCAACACACAAGTGATGGTCATGTTTTTTATAGTGCCAAGGACATAAAATCAGTGATAGAAAACATGTCACGTGGCAAGTCACCTGGCCACGATGCGCTTAGTGTCGAGCACTTGAGATACGCTGGTGTACACCTGCCTAGGGTTTTATGTATGCTTTTTAATTTTTGTATCGGTCATTTGTACCTCCCTGCTGATATGATAAAGTCTGTTGTTGTCCCGGTAATAAAGAAAAAGAATGGAGACCCTTCTGATAAGAACAACTACAGACCAATATCGTTGGCCACCATCACAGCCAAGGTACTGGATAGTTTGCTTGATAAGCAACTGAGGAAACATGCTAAATTGAATGACGCGCAATTCGGGTTTAGACCTAAGTTATCTACAGAAGCTGCCATTTTGTGGCTCAAGCAAACTGTCCGATACTATACCGATAGGAAGACACCTGTTTATGCCTGTTTCCTTGACATGTCAAAAGCCTTCGATCTTGTGTCTTATAATGTATTATGGCACAAAATGTCAACTGAAACAAATTTACCTAAGGAGCTCATCTCCATCCTTAAATATTGGTACAAGCATCAGACTAATCACGTTCGATGGGCTGGTTTTGTATCAGAAGGTTATGGGCTAGAATGTGGGGTGAGGCAGGGGGGTATAGCTTCACCTACCATTTTTAATATTTATATTGACAATCTTATTGAGCAGCTCAGTAACACCAATGTTGGATGCTCTATAGATGGTAAGATTATCAATAATATAAGTTATGCAGATGACATGGTGTTGCTGTGCCCATCAATAAGAGCGATTAAGGAACTTTTAAAAGTGTGTGAGGGGTATGCGGGGGCTCATGGGCTCAGATATAATGCAAGTAAAAGTAAGATTATGATCTTCAAGTCAGGCACTAAAACTTACACGATCACTGAGAAACAAATTATACAGTTTTTGGCAAGGACACGTTTTCTAACTTTCGCAGCGCTGACGTTTTCAGCCATTTTGCTTAGATAAGTTTGTTTACAAACTTGTTAGTTATACGGTGGTTTTGTGCTATCATTAAAATAATAGTAGTAATCTCGTCTTCTTCAATATCGTCATTCACTAAATTATTCATAGTTTGAAACTTTTCACAGCATTAGATAAAAATATATTTTATTGCGGTTATGTTCCCCAGTGACCGCTAATTTTGCGTCCGAACAGAAAATGGTCACTTAGCGCTCAGCGGCACTTACTGCTGAGCGGGGTCGCCTTTTTGCTTTCGAGCGCTGTCGAGCGCTTTTTCTGCCAAACGCACCCATTGTTATAGTACAGGCAGTCCTCGTACTTACGGCATGTTAGGTTCTCGAAATGCGCGACGTAAATCGAAACGGCGTAAGTCGAGACATATTTTTTCATATGTTTACATATAAAACTCAAGGGTTATGTTCCACACGGACTCAATGGCGCAGGTTGCTGAGGTTAGTTGTCGAGTTATCATATTAGTCATTGCGTTTCTTAAATCTCTAAAGAAACTACCTGTCTGTAATAATTGAAATATAATTGTAAATTGGTTTATTTAAATTAAAAGTTAAAAACCACTAAGTTAAGTATTCAGTGATAAGAATAAAAAGTAACTTAAAAGGACTATAATAATGATGATCGGAACGTACCATGTGTCTTTTTGTTTAATAAGAAAGGTTCTAATTTGAAACATTTTCCAAGTTAGCGGATACAATGCAATTTTGCACGCCAAAATGGAATGACAAACTTTTTGCCGCTAATTTCGATTTTAGCGACGCTCTGGCACTACAAACTTCTAGTAGCTTCCAACTTTTCACCCCCTTCCCCCGACACGACACGAATCACGCGGCGCTTAATATGTTCTTGCATGATGCAACGTGAAACGCGGCATTTTGCTTCTCGCGCGCTTACACCTGTTTTTTTATAAATAAATAAAAATTGTTTTATTGTTTACTAAATTTTTTAGTGTATAAGTATACACTAACTTAGTGAATTTATTGTTTGATATTATCAGCATACAAAGTCTAAAATAAATGACTGACAAAACTGTCAAATTTGTGCTTGGCTAGAAGAGCCTGATTCTGAAGAAAAAGAGTCAGTAGATCCTGAAGATACGGCAAAGAATCGATAATGAAACTGAGCCTAGACCAAACGGTTTTTGTAAATGCGTGCGCTTTGTGCAGTCAACTACTCTGCACCGAGCATGCGATGTTTATGTGAAATATGTTATGAGAGACACATATCTCAAAATCTCATGGAAGAATAAAACATTTCTTATTTAATTGGAATAAAATATTTTGTTTAATTTAAGTAAGAATTCCATTGAAAGGAAGGTTAAGGCTTGCAATATCTACTTTTATAGTTGCATAATCAACAACAAGCAAAAAGGAGTTCCTTCCAACTCACTCCTACTTTCCGAGGTACATCTGTACCTATGACTGACAGCCTCGAGCTTCTTGGCATGGAGTCGTCTTCAGACCTTAACTTCAGGGCCAACATCGAGTCCAAGGCTCAAACCGCAGCTAGAAACTGAGCGTCTTATATAAGATCAAGCGATATTTCACACCGGCCGGGACAGCTTTTAACTCTCAAGTCCAATTAACTCTAAAGCTCAAGTCCAATCTTGCATGGAATATTGCAGCCACTTTTAAGACGGCTCAGCAAAATATCTACTTGATGCACTGGACACGATTCAGCGCAAAGCTGTGAGGCTCATTATGACAGCAAATTGGTGAAGAGCAAGCTTCACACCTCAGCTCATCGCCGTAAAGTTGCCTGTCTGTCGGTCTTCTACAGACTGTACTTTGGATAGTGTGCTCAGGAGCTGCATTTGCTCATACCGCCATCTCCTTTCTTCCATCGGACATCCAGATGCACTGGGGGCAACCACTCTTTCTTGGTCGTTATTCCTGCCTATCGCATGAAGCGCTTCGCAACATCCTTCATGATGCCCACAGGAAAGGAGTGCAACTTCTACCCTGCGTCTGGATTTCCGAGAACATCCTGTATGTTATGTACTATTGTTATAAATTTTCAAGATTCAATGAATATGAACTTATAACCCGTCCATTTTCAAAGCCAGGGTGAATAGGCGCCTTCTGCGTTATCTCGTTCCATCATAGATCCTGTATAGGCCCCCCGGGCTTAATTAGGATCAAGAGCGAGCACATTCTAAATTAAAAAAAATCCAATCGCATTAACATTTGATTAACAAAACAGCAAATATAATCTATATTTATAGTTTTTAAATATGCTCGTGTTGTAGGCACTATGTCGGTATAATTAATTAAACAAAATAGAGGTGACTTTGTGATCTGTTCTGCGTAATCGACGATGCAATGAAACAGCACTGTTACTATTGTGATAATAACTAACTGTCATCAACCTGTAACCTAGCTAACTGTCTTGGGGGCATATATTCATAAAAATGTAATTCCATTCTATTTCTAACTTTTTCATTTCATAATCTGTGTACGAAAGTAATATTTATATTATTGTCTAGCATATTGAAGTATGTTCCATTTATTTAAATTTCACATATAAAAAACAAATTGCCGCTTCAAGCTTCAGAGGCAAAAAAGGGCTCATTCTTAGGAAATGTTAATTAAGTTCTACAAAGTTTAGTGGTTTTCGCTGCATAAATTTATAATAATACTATAGTACCTATACGAACACGTGTAAAAACTAATAATAGTATCGATTGAACATACACGTCACTATAATTATAACAAGCTGTGTCATGCATGACTCATGTCTTATTTTAATTAGTAGATACCTTTTCGTTAATTTTATTTTATTAGAATAAGACTTAATTTATTATTATGCCAAAAGTTGTAATATAATTCCTTTAACCGGTTCGTGTTCGTGACACGCCTGTCGTGCCATCACTTTTTTTGCGTGTGACGTTAGCCACTGAAACCGTGTCACTTTTAAATCGATGATAACTCCTTCAAATCAAGTTTTGGGAAATCAACCTAGAATAAAACTATCTTCATTTTTCACGTAAATCAATCTCGTAGCCTGCGTTTCTGTAATTGTATGTAGCAACGAATCGGTTAAGTAAGCATTTTGCTCACGTGCGCCTACTCGTGTAACTTATTAGGGCACACCTTCTCATGGGTTAAGGAACGCAATATATACTTTAATAGTAGTATAATCAAATTGCATTCGCATTCGATTAACAAAACAGAAAATATAATTATACTAATATTTATGGTTTTTTATGCATTATGTAGGTATAATTTATAAAAACAGAGGTGGCTTTGTTGTAAAGAATAGCATCTGTTCTGAGTAATCGACGATGTAATGAAAGCCACCGCTTTGCTGCTATTGTGATAAAAATAGAATAATATTTTTTGTTTTGTATATTAGACAGCAGGGGCGTGCATTGGTTTTCCAGCGCGGTAGGCACTGTAGATCTAACTAGTCGTAGTTGCATTTAAAAATTCCTAATATTTGGTAGGTAATATGGATATAAATTCACTTTCCACTTTTTTGCAGTTTTTTTCAGGCTGTGAGTTCCAATGTATCGATTAAATCATCCATTGGCGCCTGACGGCCGAGACAAGACCGAGCGAATTTTTCACCACCACAGATATCACAGAAATTCATGAATATTATACATGACTCTTAAAAAGTCACATACACATGACATTTGAGCGATAGCCGTAGTGGCTTTGAGAAAAGCCGTTGTTGTTGATATAAGTTTTTTGTCACTTCACATCATCACTCACGATTTACGAATACCGGGTATAAATAATTATACGAGTAATAATACACTGACTGAGGTAAATTGAGTAAGAAAAAAAAAGATGTTGTTGCAGTTTGTGTCGATTCGATCGAACCTTTTCGTATTACTTATCCCTATTAATACAGTCGAACCTCGTTAAGTCGAACCTCGATAAGTCAAAAACCTCCAAATCTCGAAAAAATGTTTTGTTCCCTTCCCTTCAAACACCAAAACCTCCATTACTTGAAATCTTGACCCTTTGTTAGTCGAAATAATCACCGAGTCCCTCCAAGCCATTTTGGTACATATTTTCACTCTATAACTCGAAAAATTAAATTTGACCTCTGTATCTCGAACATAGCAACGTTTTATTTTACAACCTTTACAACTTGATCATTTGGAATTTATTACCTCTATTGTTCGAACAAAAATAAGTTACCGACTTTAAGAACTTGCCGACAATGTGAGTGTACACTATTGTGTACACTTGAAAACATTTTAGGAGTATACGATAATAAATTTATGACTCACGCACACGTGTTTGCTTGCTTGGTGTCAGGTGTTCAATTTTGATTTCCTTTGAAATTTAGCTAAGCAAGTCATTTGTTTTCGACTTAAATACTGTCAGATGTAGTTTGGTTCTACTGCAATACACATCAATTAGTACAACAGTTAACATGAGTGCTGTGAAACGTAAACTAAAAACTTTGAGTCTTGCTGAAAAATTAGAAGTGCTCGAAGCTGTGAAGAGGTGTCAAAAAAAAAAAGATGTTGCTGAACAATTTGGCCTGCCAATGAGTACTCTTTCAACAATAATAAAAAATGAATCAGACATCATGAAAAAAATACAAAACGGTCAAAGTTTGTCCTGCAAAAGAAGACGAATTGCAGAATATCCGGGCTTGGAGGAGTGCTTACTTAAATGGTTTGAGCAGTGTCGCAGCCAAAATATCAGTGTTAGTGGACCACTGTTACAAGAAAAAGCCCAAATATTCTCTAAATCATTGGGACTCGTTAATTTCAGAGCCAGTAATGGATGGTTAGAAAAATTCAAAAGAAGACAGGATCTTGTTTTTAAAAAAGTTTGTGGGGAAAGTGCAAGTGTCAACATTGAAACCTGTAACAAATGGAAAAGTGAATTGCAAGATTTGTTACATGGTTACGAACCTGACAATATCTTCAATGCTGACGAAACAGGCCTGTTTTTTAAATGTCTTCCTGATAAGACTCTAACTTTTAAAAATGATAAATGCCATGGTGGGAAGCATAGCAAGGAACGTTTGACTATCCTGCTAGGAGCAAACATGTCGGGCACAGAAAAACTCTCACCATTAGTCATCGGCAAATCTAAAAAACCTCGTTGTTTTTCAAGATGTAAATCACTACCACTGCAATATCAAGCGAATACAAAAGCATGGATGACTTCTGCAATTTTCAAAAACTGGCTCATAAGCATTGATAAGAAAATGGCCAAAGAAAAAAGAAAAATCTTGTTGTTCCTTGATAATTGTACAGCTCACAATGATATTCCACAAATGAAAGCTGTTAAAATACATTACCTGCCTGCCAATACCACATCAAAATTACAGCCTATGGACCAAGGTATCATTAAAAACTTCAAGTCATTGTATCGAAAAGAAGTTGTCAGGAACATGTTGGATAATATGGAAGAAAAAAAGAATTCTACTATAGATGTATTGCAAGCCATGAGAATGGCTGATAAAGCTTGGCGAAATGTTACTGCGACTACAATAAAAAACTGTTATGTACACTGTGGTTTTTCATCGTCATCAACAGTAGTAGCTGAAACCGATATTTCTATTTCACCTCCTGCAGAATGGAACGCAGTGGTATCTGAATCAGGAATATCCTTTGAGGACTTTGTTTCGTGCGATGATGGAGTTATGACTGCTGGGACATTATCTGATGACGAAATTATCGATTCAGTAGCTCAGAAAACCGATACTAATGATTTAGATGAAATAGAAGACGTGAATAGTACATGCGCTCCATGGGTTTCCATCAAAGAGGCGCGAACTGCATTGAATACCTTACGTAATTTTATAGAGCAGACCAGTAACTCCGAAGAAGAAGAATTTTCTGCTCTTTATAGATTAGACAATGCTATAGATAGAGAACAACCAAATTATCTAAAGCAAAAAAAAATTACTGACTTTTTTTAATGCCATATTTTTTATTTTAAAATGATTTGAAATAATGTTGATTTATAATAAATAAAAATATGTATGTTTGTCACCTCTGCAAGTTGAATTTTTATTTATTTTACCTCTCTAACTCAAAATTTATAAGAATAAACCTCAAACTCTTTATGTCGAATCAAAATCCGCTTAAGTCGAAATCCTCCATAAGTTGAAAACTCTATAACTCGAAATTTTTGGCGTCTCCCTTGATGTTCGACTTATAGAGGTTCGACTGTATTATAAATGCGAAAGTAACTCTGTCTGTCTGTCTGTCTGTCTGCTACGCTTTCCCGCTTAAACCTCTCAGCCGATTTTGATGAAATTTGGCACAGACAATCTTTAGTCCCTGAGAAAGAACATAGGCTACCTTTTATTGCGAAAGAAGGGATGAAGACGTTGAAATAGGGGTTGAAAGTTTGTATGGGATTTCTTAATTTTAAAAGATAAAACCATGAAACTTTATATTTAAGCACTTGATAAGATATAATTAAATATTTGTTCTAGCGTTTTTGAAATTTCGACCAGTGAGGGGGTGAAATAAGGGTTGAAAGTTTGTATGGGATTTTGTCATTTTTGGGGATAAAGCTATAAAACTTTATATTTAGGAATTTGATAAGAAATAAAAAAACAATTTGTTGTAGCGTTTTTGTAATTTCGACCTGTGAGGGGATGCAATAGGGGTTGAAAATTTGTATGAAGTGCGTCATTTTGAAGATAAAAACATTACATTTTGTATTTAGGCACTAAATAAGAAACAAAAATTGTTTGTTCTAGCATTTTGAAATTTTTACGACTGTGGGGGTGAAATTCTACAAACGGAATTCTCGAAATTCGAACGGAACGGAACGGATCAAACACTTAAAGTAGCAGGTGTCCATTTAGAGAAAAACTGTTTTTCGCATGGCCAACTGTACGTGGCCTGCTCGCGAGTGTCGAGTCCAAACAATCTCCACATTTTAAGAAATAATAACAAAACAGCAAACGTTGTGTACAAAAATGTTTTAAATTAGGTCATTTTAAAATATTTTTGTACACAACGTGACGCTGGCCCCTGTAAAGTGTCTCTTGGACATACGGGACCAATAAATTTTCCTAGGTACTTTCTGCCACTTAATGGAATACATACCATAAAACATAAAACATACCTACTCTCTTTTAATCAAATGCTATACTCAATTAATATACTGTAACTGTGTAAATATTTGTTTCACGGCTAATTTGCTGAGCCGTTTGTTACAAAATTGGATATGGATAGTCTGAAATCTGAAAAAGAACATAAGAACGTAACAAAAAGAACATAGTAATACTTTGTATCAAAACACCACGCGGGCGAAGCCGCGGGCGGAAGCTAGTGTATTATATTTCTAAATTTAAATAAAACAAGATCAACTCGTCTGTCTTTTTGTAAATTAATTTCTAGTACATTATGGAATGTTCCTGATCGTTTCAAACTTGTCAAAAGATTTTTTTCGATAGAAATTTGTGAGAGATCAGTGAGACGACTTTGCCCTTGTGTATTACGTAAATACGTATGAATACGCTTTACACAAAAAAAGGTCGCTCGGCCGATGCACTACTTACCGGAATTGTCACTATTAGTTTTGCTAAACGAATAACTTCGGGGAAAAGTTGATACATATTATTTTTTGACAAATAGTCTATTATTTCTAAAAGATTTATTTGTCTAAATTCGTCATTATTATAAATGCATTTAAGTTCGTTATGCAAACGATCAAAATTAAAATTAAATGACCCGTAGCGACTTTTTAAATCATTAAAAGCAATTTCCGGAAAATCTGCAGAATATGACAAAAAAATTTCCTTGGAGAGTAATTGAAAAAATGACAACTTTTTGATGTCGGTGTATCTATTGCGCGACTCCCTCAAAATGTTATCGATTAAAGCTATTAAAATCCGCCTATAATGGGTTTTAACATCGTCAACATTTCGTTTTCGTTTAGGAGGGCCGCACAATATTTTTGTATTTTTAAAAATCGTATTAAATTCCTCACTAAAGTGACTCAAAAAATTTTCGAAAGTATTTATTTGCTTTAGACAAGAAGCAATATCACACGTTTGCTTCTGCAAAGAATTATAAAGCAAATCAGTTCGTTCAGATATTTCGCTGAATATTTGTAACAGAAAAAAGAAATCAAAATCTTTTAATGTCATTAAAAAAGTGTTGGCCTGTGTTAAGGTTTCACCATCCCAGGAGTCGGGACTTTCTATCATTTGTTCGAAAACGTGTATTAAATTATTTAGCTCATTTTTAATTACGCTTACTGTGCGAAAATTATAAGTCCAACGCGTTGAAGCACAATGGTGGATATTTTTCGCGTCCGAATGTTCGTTATAAAAAGCCAGTCGTTTAGTACTGTTACTGGAAAAGTTACTTATTGTTTTTATAACGTTGAAAAATCGTTTCGTCTCACTAATTCTCTCACAAGATTTCGAAAGAACTAAGTTTAAAACATGAGCCGAGCACCATACATACAACGCGTGAGGGCAGTGCTTGCGCACCAATCCTTGGACTCCGTTCTCCCCAGACATAACATTGGCCCCATCATATGTCTGAGCAACTAATTTAGAAATATAATCATATTCTTTAAGGCAGTCTTAGACAGTCTTGCTAAGAAACTGAGCTGATCGATCCGAACTGACATCGATAAAACCAATAAATCTGTCTACGATTTCATTATTATCGAAATATCTCTAAATAAAAACTAGCTGCTCTTTCCCACTAACATCCAACGTTTCATCTATCATAACTGCAATGAAGTCTGTTTTACTAATTTGAATTATAATATTCCGTAACATAAGCGTGGCAGTTGAAGAAATCAATTCATTTTGAGTTCTATTCGAAAGACCAGTGAAAGCGTTTGAATAATTATGAAGAGGATTTTCTAAAAGCCTGTCGTATTTCGCCAAAAGTTCAAAAGGAAAATTGACCTTATTCAGAGAAGATTCTGTTTCGTTATGTGCTCTAAAAGGTACCTACTGTTTTGCTAAAAAAACAAGCAATATCAATATAACGAAATAAAATATTCCTATTGCGATCGACTTTTGCGTTATGACGCTCAACGTCGCCTTTTAATTGCACACTGATACCTAATTCAACGCGATTTTTTCCAAAAATAAGCATAGAGACACACGCTTGAATATGCTTGTCGGATTGATCATGTTTCTTAGCAAGGTTTGTTAAATTATTCAAATCACCGTAACCAGTGTCATTCCACACAGTCTTTGTTGTAGAAAACAAAAGACAGGGAAAGCAAAACAATTAATTCGAATGGCGGCTACAGCTAGCCAAGTATAACTGTCGTAATATTTGGTATTGAAATGTCTGATATTTTTACCTCTCCGTTGAATATAAAGCTCGATATTTGGAGTTGGTCTAGTAAAAGAAACGATTTTTAATTAATCTATGAACGTAAACTGTCCGAAAGGATAGGTACGTAGTTTTTGTACACAAATCGAATCCTTACAATCGGCACACTGTAATTTCTCCATAATTAATTACCTAACTTCGATACTTATTTTTAACAAAAAACACTCATCAACATCTTTTTTCTTTACACACAGTACACTACAAACACACACACACACAGAACCAAATTAACAAAAAACAATAAAAAAATGCTATCTATTAGTAATTAGCGGACGCGCGCGCGTGATGATGCCAACAATACGACAAAAACACATGAACTAAAAAAGGAAGGAAGGATGGCACTTGCATTTGCATTGTTACATTTTTCATTCGTCTCAACACTTTTATGACATCGCAATAAAGTCGAAACTTGTTCAACTCATTGCGTGTAGTACCGAGTGAGACAGATATAGGGTCGGGGGTCGTCGGTTTATCTCGCTCGGCAAGTAGGCTTGCTTACCTAGCGCTGTCAAATTGCGAAGGTCATGTATTAGAACGTTACGCGGACACTTTATTTTGCGGCCGTATAAATTTGACCAATACTTTTTTTAATTATGTTGTATGAAACGCTGCTTGCTTCGAATAGGCAATCTGTAGACTGCTTACCGTTACCGTGCGTAGTAAGGAAAAACTTACTGGGCGGGTGCTCAATAGAAGTTTTGTTGAGTATAGAATTACGGAACCAATTAAACTAAGTTAACTTTAATACTAGTGGTATATTATTAGGTTTAATGAGGTAGGCACTGCCTAATTGCCTATATGGTATGCACGCCCCTGATTAGTCATACCTACTCTACTTACTTATTTATAAACTAAACTACATTTAATTTACTTTTCAATTTTATAAATGACGCCACGCGTTGCTGTGTTATGAATTAAAAAAAAAACTATCCTATCTCTTCAGTTGGACCAAATTACACATAAATACCAACTTTCATCATATCGGTTGAGTTGGTGAGTGCACTGGGAACATACATTGTGACACTGGATTTTTATATATTAAGAAGATGAAGCTCGCTCTCGGACCTCCCGCCGCGACCCGTGTCGAGCGCGGCAACCGTTACACAAAAATAATCCTTATAGCATGATTCAGTATTCACGTGCGACGGCGCGATGGCTTATTTCATGTATAAGTTTGGTGTTTCTATACCGATTTCTATGATTCTTTTTTTATTGAATAGGTAATAATGTTAACTTTTTTATATTAGGGATGAGTGAGAGTATTCTGAACGTAAGAGTAAACAAATATAATCAGAATGCTCCGAACTGCTAAGCTATCAGGAGTTACACGTGTTATTGTGAGTCAACCATAAAAGATAGACATATGCTGTTGCGGGATATTTTTTAGACAAATTTATGTAGAATATTACCGTCATACATGATTTCTATGTAACTTTAACCATTAAGGCTGCACACGCGATGGAAGCTTAAAAAATGGAGTAACTTCTCCCGTTTTCCCAAAATTTCCCTTTACTACTCTGCTCCTATTGATTGTAGCGTGATGAAAAGTATACTATTACCTGCACAGGAGTATGAAAAATAATTGCACCAAGTTTCGTTAAAATCGGTCGAGTAGTTTTTGTTTCTATAAGGAACATACAGACAGACAGACAGATAAAAATTTTACTGGTTGCATTTTTGGCATCAGTATCGATCACTAATCACCCCTAATAGTTATTTTGAATATATATTTCATGTACAGAATTGACCTCTCTACAGATTTAATATAAGTATAGATAGATAGATAGAAGAAGATGAAAAATATACTACAACCTGCCCAGGAGTATGAAGAATAATAGTACCAAGTTTCGTTAAAATCCGTCGAGTAGTTTTTGTTTCTATAAGGAACATACAGACAGACAAACAAAAATTTTACTGATTGCATTTTTGGCATCAGTATCGATCACTAATCACCCCCTGATAATTATTTTGAAAATATATTTCATGTACAGAATTGATCTCTCTACAGATTTATTATAAGTATAGATATTGTATCAGAATACTCAGAATTTATGTTATGTTAATTTGCAATTACAAATTAACATAAAATAAATTCTGAGTAAATTTCAACAAGTCACAAGAGCTCAAGTTGTTGAGAGTTAGTTTGTCTGTTAGCCACTTTATGGAATATGTAGTCACCAAGTTATCATATTGCTACGAGCACCCAGCTCCTAAAATCTCCGTGAACCCAATGACAAGCTCAAAATCCTCAAAATACGAGTACCTACAGTAACTAACTGTCATCTCACCCTGTAACCTAGCTAACTGTCGTGGGTTCACACATTTATAAAAATGTAATTCCATTCTATCTTTAACTCCTTTGTTTCATATTCATGTACGGAAGTACTATTATTATTATTCTCTAGCGTATTTAAGTATGTTACATTTACTTTAATTTCACAAAAAAAAAAACAACTTGCCGCTTCAAGCTTCAGAGGCAAAAAACAGGGCTCATTCTTATGTTAAATTAAATTAAATTAAAATTAAAAATTCTTTATTGGAACAAAAATTGTGACAAACAAAATGTTGCGTTCGTAAGTGACCGCTATAGTATAAAACTGTGGCGCGGCCACAAACGCCCACCTCCAGAAAAACTTAAAGCCGAGTTCCTTAAATTTAGATTAAACAAAAAGTGCTTAGAGTTTTAGACTAATTTAAATTTACATTTTAGCAATGTACTAAGAAAAGTTAAATTACAACTTATAATTAATTAATTTGTGTGTGTGTGTGTGTGTGTGTGTATGTGTGTGTGTGGGTGTGTGTGTGTGTGTGTGTGGGTGTGTGTGTGCGTAAATATGTGAAACATGATATGAAAGATCATAAACAGCTTTTCAAAAGGTTCTCTGTTTCAATATATGTGAGAGATTTTAGCCATTTAATGACACGAGATTTGCATTCTTTCTTAGTTAAAGGAAAAATATTTAATGTTGCATTGACTTTATTATAGAGCATAGGCGCAACGTAATAATAGTGTCTCCTAGATATAAGTAGTTTACACGGCTGTATTTTACAAGGAGCTAAGGGTCTACGTCTGCTTCTCATGGACCGA
Source organism: Calamotropha paludella (assembly GCA_927399485.1). Taxonomy (NCBI): domain Eukaryota; kingdom Metazoa; phylum Arthropoda; class Insecta; order Lepidoptera; family Crambidae; genus Calamotropha; species Calamotropha paludella. The sequence continues at coordinate 7,576,444 of OV656822.1, forward strand.
TTTTCGAGATGCTCAGGTGCATAGGGTAGATGTGCATGTTTTCGGAGGATAATTTGCAAAAGATAAATTTGGCGAACCGAAAGAACATCTGTAAGACTATACAACTCAATAGTCGGAAAGAGGATGGGCTTGCGAGTCATCACTTTTAGCACAGCTCTTTGGGCTATTTCTAGCCGAAGTAGATCTGTTTTCCCAGCACCACCCCAAACCGAGATACAATAGGAGAGTATAGACTGTCCCAGGCCATAGTATACATTCTTTAGAGTCTCAAAATCAACAACGGATCTGAGATTTTTAAACACGTATATAAGTTTCCTCACACGGCCAGTTATGTAACGTATATGTTCCTTCCAAGACAGAGCACTATCCACATACACTCCCAGATATCTGATATGGTCCACCCGCATAATTTTCTGGCAAGTACAGTCTATGCATGTAAGCGGAGGGTTTTTATGAGCCGAGATGCAGAAAGAGGATGGAGCAGAGGAAGATATGGTCGGGGCAAAAGTAATGACACGTGTTTTATTAAGATTAAGTGTTAGTAGGTTCAAGGAAAGCCAGCGCATTACTTTATTAAGAACGAATTCAGCCCTTTCTCGAGCCTTAGTCCAGTCTTCACCTTGAACTAAAAGAGTGGTATCATCGGCATAGACCAAAACTTTACAATCTGGAAGTTTTAATTTGCACAGATCGTTAATATAGATGTTAAAGAGTGTAGGACCCAAAACGCTACCTTGAGGAACACCAAAAGTAATCCCTTTAGCTTGACTTGTGTGCTCGCCGATCTTAACGTACTGTCGCCGATCACTTAGATAGCTTTTAAGGATACCATGAACAGGACCCCTTATACCAATACGCCACAATTTATCCAGCAAGAGAGGCACAGAGACAGTGTCAAACGCCTTTGAAAGGTCCAAAAAGATCCCAATAGTTTTGAGCTTACTATTGAAGTTATTTGCAACTGTTTCTGTTAAGTCAAGCAATGCATCTTCAGTTGACTTGCCCCGACGAAAGCCGAATTGATTTTCTGCAATGATCTTATTAGATTCTAGGTAACTGATAAGCTTGTTATTGAGGATCTTTTCGAGTACCTTAGACAAAGTAGTAAGGACAGATATTGGTCTATAGTTGTCGACACTGTCTCTGTCACCGTTCTTATGGATAGGGTGAACGAGGGCTCTTTTAAAGGAAGTGGGAAATACACCTTTGCTAAAACATAAATTAAAAATGTGTTCAAGTATCGGGGCTAGATTATTTTTAGCTGATTTGATTAGAGAGGTGGGTATTCCATCGTAGCCAGTTGATGAGGTGTTTTTTAAATTAGTTATAACCTGTTGAATTTCATCACAATCGGTGTTGAATAAAGCCATCGAGTTTAACGAGGAATCAGGTTTATCAGGAGTTGTCGCTTTTTGGCTTGATAATGTAGAGGAGCTAGCTGTGGTAATGGGTTCATTTGCGTTTGCTATCTTCATAGCAAGTTCAGCGCCAATGTTTGCGAAAAAATGATTTATTGAGTCGACAGCACATAGAGGATCAGAAGTTGGTGGGATTAACTCAATCGCAGACCTATTAACTGGGTTACAATAATTCCCTATCTTTTTAATACGAGACCAGGTAATTTTAGGGTCTTTGTTTGCTTTTAGAAATTCCGCCTTTTCATACTCTTTCTTAACCTTTTTTATGAGATTCGTTACGAAGTTTCTATATCTTTTAAAGGTTAGACGTAAAATCAAGTTATCAGGATCCTTTTTTGTTTTTACCAATAATTTGTCACGATGTCGTATACATCTTAACAACCCGGGCGTGATCCAAGGTTTGATAATTTTTTTCCTATTTGGTATATGTATCTGACGAGAGTGAGTTTTTACGGTTTTAGAAAGTATATCTACCAATAAGTCAGTTGCTTGTTCAGGGTCTTCACAAGCACAAATTTGAGTAAAGTCTATTGTTTTGAGAGTCTGGTTACATGCGTCTATGTCAACCTTAAAATAGAAATTATTATAAATAGTTCGTTTTACATTTAAATTGCAACATAAAAACACCGGTGCATGATCTGTGGTGTAGGAATCGAACACTAAGGTAATAGCACTACTTTGTGTTTTCAGAATTACGTGGTCGAGACAATTGTTTTTTCGTGTCGGAAGAACATGAGCTGGTAGCAAAGCGTGAGAAGCTAATGTATTCAAATATACTTCACTATGGGGATCATAATTTTGACTCGTAATGTTTATGTTTATATCTCCTATGACAGCGATATTACGGAAATTTTTGAGTGAGTTTAAGGTAATATCAAGAGATTCAATAAAGTTACTAGTGTTTTTGAAAGACGGTGAACGATAGAGTCCAATTATAGCGAGAGTATTGGAAAATTTTAATATTAGACAATTTGCGTCTTTAAATTCAGGGACTGTTAAAGTAAAAGGCAAATCGTTCCTAATGTATGCAACCACACCTTCGTTTTGGTTACTGTAGCTGGATTTGCAGGATTTGTAGCCCGGAAGGCTTGGTAGAGAAGGACACTTGCTAAGCCAACATTCCGTCAGAATTATGACGTCACAAGAAATAGACATGCGATGGAGCAAAGTTAAAAGTGACGGAAAATTACAATTTATACTTCTAATATTTAAATGAAGCACCTTTATAGAATTTTGCATGTTCGATACATACTGAGCACATTGATCTGGTGAGCAAGTTTTTGACTCAGATACCTGTATCTGATCAAGATCGGAGAGAATATTTAGTTGATCAACATTATTCATTTTTAAATACGTATAAAAAGCTATGCATACCTACCCCAGTGTCAACCGGGTGCCTAATAAATAGATTGATGTGTTTGCTATGTGTACTAATATGTAGATAAATTATGTGCAATACCATAGAAAATCTTGATATAATATAAAGTGTTGTTGTATGATTTATAAAATATATTGAAATTCGTTTATCGAAACTGTTTAAACTATTTATATTGTAATGCAACTTTAATAAAATTGTATTTGATCTGAGAGTAAGTTTTGTGTACTTCTCATTAAAAGAGTTTTGTTTAAAAACAGTATGATAAATGGAACCATTTATTATGCGGTGCAATTTATAGTATGTATTAAGTGCAATAAAAATGTAATGAAGTGTTTTTAATTCGTTGATAGAGTATAAATTGGTGTGTGATGTGAAGTTGTAAGTTAGAGTGGCTGTTGCATTATTTATTTGTAAAAATATATATGAAAAGCCTGTAGAGGTGTATGTGAGTACGTTAGGAAAGGTATAAACGAGTTGAAAGTGTGTATTGTTGAAGTGATTTCGTTTAAGAAGTTTTGCAAAAAATACGAGTGACCTGATAAACATTACGTAAATATTTAAAGTGACTTTTGAGTATGTGGAGTGTAGAAGCGTTTTAGATTCAATTTTAAGAATTATATCCATTAAACTAACAACTAAGAACATATAGTTTAAAATGAAATAACAAAATTTCGTAAATTTAGACTTAATGTGCCTTTTACTAATGGCGGTTGAATTACACAAAATAATTATGCTTATTTTAGAACATAATACATGCAAAAGAAAAAGAAAGTTCCTAAATGACAACATCAATGACACAAAAAAGGTTTTTAGAACTATAGGATGGAAAATAGTATTTAGTCATTACTATTATTACTTAATTGTTAATTAAGTTCTACAAAGTTTAATGGTTTTCGCTGCATAAATTTCAAATATTACTATAGTACATATACGAACACGTGTAAAAACTAATAATAGTATCGATTGAACATACACGACACTGTAATTATTACAAGCTGTGTCATGCATGACTCATGTCTATTTTTAATTAATAGATACCTATTCCTTAATTTTATTTTATTTAAATAATACTTAATTTATTATTATGCCAAAAGTTGTAATATAATTCTTTTAAAGGGACAGTGAGTATTTCTAAAACGTGCCTTGGCATTGGCTTTAAAAACTCAGTGTGCAATTCCTAACTGTCATCTCAACCTGTAACCTAGTTAACTGTCGTGGGGTCATACATTCATAAAAATGTAATTCCATTCCATTTTTAACTCTTTTATTTCATAATCTATGTACGGAAGTAGTATTTATATTATTGTCTAGCATATTTAAGTATGTTAAATTTACTTTAATTTCACATATAAAAAACAATTTGCCGCTTCAAGCTTCAGAGGCAAAAAAGCAGGGCTCATTCTTAGGAAATGTTAATTAAGTTCTACAAAGTGTAGTGGTTTTCGCTGCATACATTTAAAACGTAACTATAGTAACCTATACGAACACGTGTAAAAACTAATAATAGTATCGATTGAACATACACGACACTGTCAATATTACAAGCTGTGTCATGCATGACTCATGTCTGCTTTTAATTTGTAGATAACTGTTCGTTAATTTTACTTTATTTATTATTATGCCAAAAGTTGTAATAAAATTCCTTTAAAGGGACAGTGAGCGTTTCTAAAACGTGCCTTGGCATTCGCTTTAAGAACTCAGTGTGCAATCCCTAACTGTCATCTCAACCTGTAACCTAGTTAACTGTCGTGGGGTCATACATTCATAAAAATGTAATTCCATTCCATTTTTAACTCTTTTATTTCATAATCTATGTACGGAAGTAGTATTTATATTATTCTCTAGCATATTTATCTATGTTACATTTACTTTTAGTTAACATATAAAAAACATTTTTGCTTTTTTTATAGGTACTTAATTCTGACGTTTCGACTCCTTTACAGGAGCCCTGATTCCAGGATGACTAATATAATGGTCGTCATACATGTGCTACCTTCCAATATTTAAATAAGACATGCTCCTTATACTAAATTATAAAAGAGAAAACAAGTTCTACCGTCTTGCACGCCACAGCATATTTATAAGTTGTCGACGGCATTTCCTTGCTCTAAGTCATTTACTACCGCAGCTGGCTCCACAACGTCATTTCCTCGTTGCAATATACGACTTATTTTATTACACTTATTTTATACGACCGATTTTCCCGTTGTTGTAAATTATTTGGCAGTTCTGATACGGGTAAACCAGCGCGATTACATATATTGTGCAACACACAGCAGGCTATGACAATTTTAGATACCATTTCTGGATCATAATGCAATACCCTGTGTACCAGAAGACATCTAAACCTGCCTTTTAGAACTCCAATAGTTCTTTCAACACTATTTCTTGCAGTGCTATGCAAGGAATTATAGTATTCCTCTGGAGTGCCGAGCTCAATATTGCTGCAAGGAGACATCATGCATGTAGGACCTCTGCACATAAGCAGAATCTCCTAAAAAAAATATCATATAAACATTCATCTGTAATTCCAGATGGCATCCAGAAGTTCTTTCAAGCTGTTAAAATTCTTACTAACCTAGCAAACGCACTGTCTCTCCTGTCCTGTGTAATTTCTCCAGATGTACTTTAAGAGCAGTGCTATTAAACACAAAACAAAATTCTATGGCTAATTGTTGTCTTATTTCTGTTTAAACAAACTTTTTAATAATAAATAATTCAGCTTTACTATTGTAAGATGCACCACAGATGCTGGAGTAGTACTTTAGCGACACATTTTTGATGCCTGGAAGGGAGAGCAGGACGTAATCGGTATTTTTTGTGACCCCTCGAAGGCGTTTGATTACATCAACCACATTACATTAATAAAAAAGGTTGGAACATTATGGTGTATCGAAAAACCTGTTACGCCCTATACAATCTTACGCGGTTGCAGGAGTGGTATATCCATAGTTATGGGTGTTCCAGAAGACCTAGCGCCGCCAACAACAACAAGCGTTATTTTAAAAATTTAAGAGGTATCATCTGCAAAAAAAATTCGTTTGCTGAATAAAAGCAATATGTGCTATGACGATGTAACGATACGCTATTAAATATTTGTCTAGTAATAAATTCTAAAGCTTAATTCGAGTAAAACCAAATGTGTAAAGTTCTCTCTACCAATTGTAAGACAGGTGAATACGTCAATGAATCTTAATCAGTAGTAGGGATTCGTGGGTTCTGGCGCACTTCCCCCCAACCCAGACCCCTCTCCTCCCTTCCCTTTGGTATCATCCAAACTCGATCCGACCAGCGTCACCGCCTAAAAAAAAAAAAAAAAAAGGTAAGCACCCCCATTTGGAGCGATTGCGCTGGGTCCCAGCTTCGTATCTCTTACCGTTTCCGAGATACGTTTTTGCTGAACTCATTCCTACTTGATTAACTAATTAACCCCTGTTAATGACACCTCGACGCTAATGACACACTCGACTTAAGGCCTTAATGACATGATTCTAATCACCTTCCCCGATGCTTCTCATTAACATATCGTTCATGGCTAATTGTTTTTTAGCAATGCTATGTACTCTGTACCTAAATAATAAAAATAATTTATCATGGAAATTATTTCCAAATTTGGAATCTGCTCTTCATCGGTCATTCTCGTGATACATTTACTATTATTTCATGCTCCTAAACTTATCAACTACGTATGAAATATTTTTAAAATTATGTTTTATTATTACAAGTAAAAACACCATATTTCTTTGTCTTAAACGTATACTCATTCAATATTGAAATGCTTTATCAACTACCTGTTACCGCAGTCCATGGTCGAAGACAATGAATTTGTACCATTTTTCACCCCATGCATTCAACATCAAAGCAGTACAGATAATGAATTCGAGATCGATGGGTTGAGAATGATGGATAATTGCACCTTATGCGTGGAGGAAAGAAATAGTGGACGTTTGGTTGCTGGTTACTCACGCCCATCATCGCCGATTCCGATGGAAGCCGCACCAGTCAACCCCCTCTTGCGGGATTGGACCGCAGAGGAAGATGAAGAAATCAACGAAATTGTCGCCAATACCGATACCGACATGTGGAATAGGGAATATCGTATTCTCCAACAACCACTTCTCCAACTTTGTTTTAATAAATACGATGTTTGTAACATATATTAAAGAATTGTAAATTAATTAAAGCATTTTTCTCTTTTACTCATCTTATCTACAGGCTACATATTTGGTCATCACTTTGAAAATACGGGACCTTGTCTACACAATTGCAACAATAAAATCTTGGCGATGCATACTATTATTTCATGCACCTAAACTTATCAACTACGTATGACATTTCTCTTTGCTGTATTTCAACCAAGTTAAACGACATGAAACTTTTTAACTTATGTTTTATTATTACAAGTAGATACTCGTTACCATGCGAACACCATATTTCTTTGTCTCAAACGTTTACTCATTCAATATCGAAACGCTTTATCAACAATTTGAACTATTTGATTCCGCAATCGTAATGACTCGCCATTAACTTTCACTAATTTTGTTTTCAGAATCTTAATAACCTTGTTCATTATTTTATGAATTATTTGCTTCCAGTATCATGACAAGTTTTGTTTACTTGTATAACTACATTTTATCAATTATTGACAAACACATCTAATGATCTGAACTAGTATAAGAACAATCGCATCGTAGCATTTGCTAACAAAGTGCTATCCACTGCCATCGAAAACGTAGACTACTGCTCAAGTCAAGTCACGACAACCGATATGGATGTGAGTATTATTTATTATCTACATACTTTCATTATGCTTGTTTCTGATTTTGTGACTTGTTTGTCTAAACTATCAACCTTCAGTGTATTCCATAATGTTGATGTGTATTCATTGTTGTACTTACTATTCTTTGTATTCATTGTTATAGCTTACATCATGATCAGAGCTAGACAGATCAAGAGGTACCTTATTTTGAACGATTGCATATTTGAATATAAGCCACTGAGTAACATCGGTAAAAAGTATCATGACTAACGATACTATCATAGTGGATGTGCAAGGCTTTAAAAATGAAAAAAATGAATTTATATTAAAAGAATTAGTTATCGGCACAAAAGAGCACAGTCAAATATTTCTAATAAAACCACCATACCCATTCTCTACTCTGACTCTGGAAGAAAAGAAACGTGTCAAGTGGATAGAAAGAAATAGAGGATACCTTTGGAGTGAGGGGCACATTGATTACATAGAATTTAGAAGACTCATTAAGTCCTACTGTGATAAGCGGAGCATCATAGTGAAAGGTAGAGAAAAAGTTGATTGGGTGCGAGAATTATGTGGACACGAAAACGTTTTTGATATAAGTGATAAAGGTATACCTAATTTAGAAACTTTAAGTGAACTCTATTGTAAAGACATATCTACATATAATTGTTTTAACCATACGAAATATTGTGCATTAAGAAATGTTATATGTATTAGAAAATGGATTATAAAAAATAATATATCATTGTATTGACTATTAATAAATAACTGTTTTAATTTATTACCTTTGTTAACATTTACTTGTTTTTATTAATTTCAAGGGTTTTTAAAATAAAGACCAAAATAAATTTAAACATATTTATTACACAAACTTAAAACAGGTCACAAGTAAGTACATCATTTATAATCAAATCAATATAAAAGACTACATATTATTGACATTGTTCAAATTGTAAAGTTAGTAATTTTGAATACAAACTTGAACATTTTTCAAAAATTAGACACAAATCCTGTTTTTCCACTGCCACTAGGCCCAGCCTCTATACAAGTTAATAGATTGTTAAAATGAATCATTGTTACATCTTACTATAAGAACGATTAATTGGGCAGTGCATAAGAAAGGAAAGCCGACTACAATTTACAATTATAATAAGAAAGATATAATTAGTAGGCAAATACATACAAAATTACATTGGTAATAAGATCATTTTTGATACACAATTTCTTTATAAATTAATAAAATACATATATTACGAGCGACCCGTCTCGACTTCGCACGGGATGACGAAATACTTTAAATTTTTTCTAGCATTAAATATAGCCTATGTTACTCAGGGAGAATGTAGCTTTCCAACGGTGAAAGAATTTTTCAAATCCGCTTAGTAGTTTTTGAGTTTATTCATTGCAAACATACAAAATACAAAAATACAAATCTTTCCTCTTTATAATATTAGTGTAGATGTAGATAGAAGTCACAAAGATTATTCATAATTATATGTGAAACACTAAAAAACTGAAATAACACAACATTAAAAACATGCATAAAAGACAAATCTTACATATTTTTATTACAGATATTAAAACTACTTACAATAAAAAGAATACTATAAATAAAAAAACACATTGCTAATTAAATCATGCTATTTACTTAAACACAAAAAAATTAACATTTTCTTAAACTATAATGACCCCAAGATGATATGTAACAAATTAGGATATTTTTGTGTGAATATCACATGTTTGATTGATCAAAAACGTTGCATATTGGGAATCAAAAAAAAATTTTTTTCAGTAAACAATTCTTATAATCGTCCATAGTATATTTTTTTGTTGTTATTTATTGACAACTTTAGCCTTAGCCATAACTTTGTAATAACACAACATTAAAAACATGCATAAAACACAAATCTTACATATTTTTATTACAGATATTAAAACTACTTACAATAAAAAGAATACTATAAATAAAAAAAACACATTGCTAATTAAATCATGCTATTTACTTAAACACAAAAAAATTAACATTTTCTTAAACTATATTGACCCCAAGCTAAAGTGTCTGTTGAGTTAGGTAAAAGGCATCGTTTTGTATCCATTATAAGATAAACTAACTTTGGATATTTTTGTGTGAATATCACATGTTTGATTGATCAAAAACGATGCATATTGGAAATCAAAACATTTTTTTTTTTCAGTAAACAATTCTTATAATCCTAACCTAACCTAACCTAACCTAATTTAGAAACTTTAAGTGAACTCTATTGTAAAGACATATCACAAATCTTACATATTTTTATTACAGATATTAAAACTACTTACAATAAAAAGAATACAATAAATAAAAAAACACATTGCTAATTAAATCATGCTACTTACTTAAACACAAAAAATTTAACATTTTCTTAAACTATAATGACCCCAAGATGATATGTAACAAATTAGGATATTTTTGTGTGAATATCACATGTTTGATTGATCAAAAACGATGCATATTAGAAATCAACCTAACCTAACCTAACCTAACCTAATTTAGAAACTTTAAGTGAACTCTATTGTAAAGACATATCTACATATAATTGTTTTAACCATACGAAATATTGTGCATTAAGAAATGTTATATGTATTAGAAAATGGATTATCTAACCTAACCTAATTTAGAAACTTTAAGTGAACTCTATTGTAAAGACATATCACAAATCTTACATATTTTTATTACAGATATTAAAACTACTTACAATAAAAAGAATACAATAAATAAAAAAACACATTGCTAATTAAATCATGCTACTTACTTAAACACAAAAAATTTAACATTTTCTTAAACTATAATGACCCCAAGATGATATGTAACAAATTAGGATAGTTTTGTGTGAATATCACATGTTTGATTGATCAAAAACGATGCATATTAGAAATCAACCTAACCTAACCTAACCTAACCTAATTTAGAAACTTTAAGTGAACTCTATTGTAAAGACATATCTACATATAATTGTTTTAACCATACGAAATATTGTGCATTAAGAAATGTTATATGTATTAGAAAATGGATTATAAAAAATAATATATCATTGTATTGACTATTAATAAATAACTGGTCTAATTTATGACCTTTGTTAACATTTACTTGTTTTTATTAATTTCAAGGTTTTTAAAATAAAGATCAAAATAAATTTAAACATATTTATTACACAAACTTAAAACAGGTCACAAGTAAGTACATCATTTATTATCAAATCAATATAAAGGACTACATATAATTGACATTGTTCAAATTGTAAAGTTAGAAATTTTGAATACAAACTTGAACATTTTTCAAAAATTTGACACAAATCCTGTTTTTCCACTGCCACTAGGCCCAGCCTCTATACAAGTTAATAGATTGTTAAAATGAATCATTGTTACGTCTTACTATAAGAACGATTAATTGGGCAGTGCATAAGAAAGAAAAGCTGACTACAATTTACAATTACAATTATAATAAAAAAGATATAATTAGTAGGCAAATACATACAAAATTACATTGGTAATAAGATCATTTCTGATACACGATTTCTTTATACATTAAAAAAATATATATATTACTCCTCGTGCGAAGTCTCGACTTCGCACGGGTGGACAAAATTCTTAAAATTTTTTCTAGCATTAAATATAGCCTATGTTACTTAGGGAGAATGTAGCTTTCCAACGGTGAAAGAATTTTTCAAATCCGCTTAGTAGTTTTTGAGTTTATTCATTGCAAACATACAAAATACAAAAATACAAATCTTTCCTCTTTATAATATTAGTGTAGATGTAGATAGAAGTCACAAAGATTATTCATAATTATATGTGAAACACTAAAAAACTGAAATAACACAACATTAAAAACATGCATAAAAGACAAATCTTACATATTTTTATTACAGATATTAAAACTACTTACAATAAAAAGAATACTATAAATAAAAAAACACATTGCTAATTAAATCATGCTATTTACTTAAACACAAAAAAATTAACATTTTCTTAAACTATAATGACCCCAAGATGATATGTAACAAATTAGGATATTTTTGTGTGAATATCACATGTTTGATTGATCAAAAACGTTGCATATTGGGAATCAAAAAAAAATTTTTTTCAGTAAACAATTCTTATAATCGTCCATAGTATATTTTTTTGTTGTTATTTATTGACAACTTTAGCCTTAGCCATAACTTTGTAATAACACAACATTAAAAACATGCATAAAACACAAATCTTACATATTTTTATTACAGATATTAAAACTACTTACAATAAAAAGAATACTATAAATAAAAAAAACACATTGCTAATTAAATCATGCTATTTACTTAAACACAAAAAAATTAACATTTTCTTAAACTATATTGACCCCAAGCTAAAGTGTCTGTTGAGTTAGGTAAAAGGCATCGTTTTGTATCCATTATAAGATAAACTAACTTTGGATATTTTTGTGTGAATATCACATGTTTGATTGATCAAAAACGATGCATATTGGAAATCAAAACATTTTTTTTTTTTCAGTAAACAATTCTTATAATCCTAACCTAACCTAACCTAACCTAACCTAACCTAATTTAGAAACTTTAAGTGAACTCTATTGTAAAGACATATCACAAATCTTACATATTTTTATTACAGATATTAAAACTACTTACAATAAAAAAAAAAATACAATAAATAAAAAAACACGTTGCTAATTAAATCATGCTACTTACTTAAACACAAAAAATTTAACATTTTCTTAAACTATAATGACCCCAAGATGATATGTAACAAATTAGGATATTTTTGTGTGAATATCACATGTTTGATTGATCAAAAACGATGCATATTAGAAATCAACCTAACCTAACCTAACCTAACCTAATTTAGAAACTTTAAGTGAACTCTATTGTAAAGACATATCTACATATAATTGTTTTAACCATACGAAATATTGTGCATTAAGAAATGTTATATGTATTAGAAAATGGATTATCTAACCTAACCTAATTTAGAAACTTTAAGTGAACTCTATTGTAAAGACATATCACAAATCTTACATATTTTTATTACAGATATTAAAACTACTTACAATAAAAAGAATACAATAAATAAAAAAACACATTGCTAATTAAATCATGCTACTTACTTAAACACAAAAAATTTAACATTTTCTTAAACTATAATGACCCCAAGATGATATGTAACAAATTAGGATAGTTTTGTGTGAATATCACATGTTTGATTGATCAAAAACGATGCATATTAAAAATCAACCTAACCTAACCTAACCTAACCTAATTTAGAAACTTTAAGTGAACTCTATTGTAAAGACATATCTACATATAATTGTTTTAACCATACGAAATATTGTGCATTAAGAAATGTTATATGTATTAGAAAATGGATTATAAAAAATAATATATCATTGTATTGACTATTAATAAATAACTGGTCTAATTTATGACCTTTGTTAACATTTACTTGTTTTTATTAATTTCAAGGTTTTTAAAATAAAGATCAAAATAAATTTAAACATATTTATTACACAAACTTAAAACAGGTCACAAGTAAGTACATCATTTATTATCAAATCAATATAAAGGACTACATATAATTGACATTGTTCAAATTGTAAAGTTAGAAATTTTGAATACAAACTTGAACATTTTTCAAAAATTTGACACAAATCCTGTTTTTCCACTGCCACTAGGCCCAGCCTCTATACAAGTTAATAGATTGTTAAAATGAATCATTGTTACGTCTTACTATAAGAACGATTAATTGGGCAGTGCATAAGAAAGGAAAGCTGACTACAATTTACAATTACAATTATAATAAAAAAGATATAATTAGTAGGCAAATACATACAAAATTACATTGGTAATAAGATCATTTCTGATACACGATTTCTTTATACATTAAAAAAATATATATATTACTCCTCGTGCGAAGTCTCGACTTCGCACGGGTGGACAAAATTCTTAAAAATTTTTCTAGCATTAAATATAGCCTATGTTACTAGGGAGAATGTAGCTTTCCAACGGTGAAAGAATTTTTCAAATCCGCTTAGTAGTTTTTGAGTTTATTCATTGCAAACATACAAAATACAAAAATACAAATCTTTCCTCTTTATAATATTAGTGTAGATGTAGATAGAAGTCACAAAGATTATTCATAATTATATGTGAAACACAAAAAAACTGAAATAACACAACATTAAAAACATGCATAAAAGACAAATCTTACATATTTTTATTACAGATATTAAAACTACTTACAATAAAAAGAATACTATAAATAAAAAAACACATTGCTAATTAAATCATGCTATTTACTTAAACACAAAAAAATTAACATTTTCTTAAACTATAATGACCCCAAGATGATATGTAACAAATTAGGATATTTTTGTGTGAATATCACATGTTTGATTGATCAAAAACGTTGCATATTGGAAATCAAAAAAAAATTTTTTTCAGTAAACAATTCTTATAATCGTCCATAGTATATTTTTTTGTTGTTATTTATTGACAACTTTAGCCTTAGCCATAACTTTGTAATAACACAACATTAAAAACATGCATAAAACACAAATCTTACATATTTTTATTACAGATATTAAAACTACTTACAATAAAAAGAATACTATAAATAAAAAAAACACATTGCTAATTAAATCATGCTATTTACTTAAACACAAAAAAATTAACATTTTCTTAAACTATATTGACCCCAAGCTAAAGTGTCTGTTGAGTTAGGTAAAAGGCATCGTTTTGTATCCATTATAAGATAAACTAACTTTGGATATTTTTGTGTGAATATCACATGTTTGATTGATCAAAAACGATGCATATTGGAAATCAAAACATTTTTTTTTTTTCAGTAAACAATTCTTATAATCCTAACCTAACCTAACCTAACCTAACCTAATTTAGAAACTTTAAGTGAACTCTATTGTAAAGACATATCACAAATCTTACATATTTTTATTACAGATATTAAAACTACTTACAATAAAAAGAATACAATAAATAAAAAAACACGTTGCTAATTAAATCATGCTACTTACTTAAACACAAAAAATTTAACATTTTCTTAAACTATAATGACCCCAAGATGATATGTAACAAATTAGGATATTTTTGTGTGAATATCACATGTTTGATTGATCAAAAACGATGCATATTAGAAATCAACCTAACCTAACCTAACCTAACCTAATTTAGAAACTTTAAGTGAACTCTATTGTAAAGACATATCTACATATAATTGTTTTAACCATACGAAATATTGTGCATTAAGAAATGTTATATGTAACGGCGAGGCCTCACGCCGGTCATCGGAATGCTCTTTACCATCCATGACGAGTTGCAGCGATCGTCAAAATAAGAGCACGTATGGATGAAGGATAGTCTCCTTTATTATTCAAAACCACTTGCAGTCCAAAATCGCAAATGATGAACGAGATTTTGATAGATAAGAAAACGTGGTGATCCCCAAGATGGCGTGACAACCTCCTTGCGTAGCGGTCCAACCAAAAAAGTGACGTCCCGCTCGGTATAAACTATGAAGTAAACGTTATAGCTTTATAGCGTGCTAACGTCACTATAATCTGTTTCACGCTTATAGCATGCTAATTAAACGTTTTACACTTATAGCACGCTGACAGTCTGTGCTTCTCAAGAGTCATCTCAGAAACGTTTAGTGTTGCCAACTTGCAACGCCTCCTCAAAGTCACGCCATCTAGGATTTCACCCAGGTACTAACCTGACGTTTTCCATTTGATTAAATCGTATTTTGTAAACAAATGCTTACTGACAAACATTATTTTAAGCTTAACCTCTGGAGTTTAATCTAATCTTAGGTTTAATTTAAATAATCGAATGCTTCGACACGGCCATCCTGCTTGTTCACTCGTCCTCGAGTGACTCATCTGCAAGAGAAAGTCACAAGAGTAGTAACCGTTTCGCTCGGCTTTCCTGACAACATTTCGATTTCAGGGGAAACATGTTAAAATTAAAATTGCAACAGGAGCACAAGACAAACAGATGGACTGATTAATTAAAATAGTGCTCCTCCTCACCATATCATCCACTACTCTACGGCAGTAGCAGGCACACTCCCCCTATCCATCATCGCCATCATAAGGTACACATCTTATGTAAGCATTCTTCGTCACCTTCGGCCAATAACGGAACACTTTTTTTTAAAACCATACCATCAGAAACAATTCTGACAGCGCACACACCATATCATACCATCAGAAACCATTCTGATAGCGCACACACCATATCATACCATCAGAAATCATTCTGACAGCGCATACACCATATCATACCATCAGAAACCATTCTGACAGCGCACACACCATATCATACCATCAGAAATCATTCTGACAGCGCACACACCATATAAACAGTGTCATAGACACTCTTCGTTATTTCCGAAGCATGACGGAACACAACAAAACTCTGTTTGTCTTATGCTTACAGAAAATAAATTTAACACTATCTACTTAACTTGAAGCAGAGCCCTGGTCTTCGTCTATAGTCTCAACGTCAGGAGGAACGTAACCTTCCGGCATCCATATAGACAGCTACGTAAGTATTTGCAAGGTCACCAAGAGCCTTTATTACAGCACGCTGAAAAACGGCAGGAGCATTGCGCAGACCGAATGGCATGGTTACGTATTCGAAATGACCCTCCGAAGTAATGAACGCAGTCTTCTTAACGGAATATGGATGAACTGGTACCTGAAGAGACAGAGATAGTGCCGGACAGTAAAATGTTCTTTCACTTCAAAAGCAACGACCCTGATCAGCGATTATACGTATGGGAGCACCTAATAATGCCCTACTGTTCTTTATTACTTTGACAACTAACTTATTAAACAAAACTAAGAACATTTAACTAAAAAAATTGTCAAAAGCATCATCATTTAGGTATACAGAAGTAGCTAGGCTATGTACCATGATCGTTCACAGCAACACTTCATTAATGCCATTTCTAAATTTAGTTAATTGGACACTCGAGTACCTCTATTTGCCACGAACTTCACAGAAATATAAATTGCTGTACTTGTACCACTCTGTACATCCACAACACCGTGTGTATCACCCATTGACTACACACTACGGTCCACCGGGACCACGACCTTTACCTAAGTCAAATGCACACCGCGTAATGACTCTAGGTACGGTCGACACCTTTACGGCTCAAGAACCCGCTCGAGTTCCCACACAAAAAGTAATTATCATTGATCAACATGTAACTCAACTTCAACTTCGACTGGTACATAACCCTTTGGCATCCTTCTCAACCGATCATATGGGTATTTGTAAGGTTAGAATTTACAGCTTTCAAAGTTTAACTATTACCATACGTAACGATACGGACGTATCGATAATATTTAGATCGAGGGTAGGTTCATAAAAAAATAAAAGAATTCACACTAATTCAACCAAAAATGTTTCGGCCGATCTTAATATAATTTTGCAAATAAAGGTCTTGTAAAACTTAAAAAAAATCTCAAAATGTTAATCGCTACACAACATTATACCTGTTCTGCGCTGAATACTTGTGTTTGGCTTATACCGGTCATGACAGTGACATTATTAAAACGTTTACCAGTCAACTTTGAACAACACAATCCTTAATATACGAGCATTCAGCACCAACATCGTACGAAAAACAATATCGCTCACCGGAGTGTTGTAGGGTCCCAGCAGGTGCGTTCACAACGCACACGTCGACACGCTTCTCTCTCGATGAGTTGGTTCCAGTCCCCTTCTTGTTTCGCTCAGGGCAGCTCGACGCATAGTGGCCCTGACCCCGGCAGTGGAAGCAGGTGATGGAAGCAGGCTTCCCACTCTGGACAGGATGAGGCTTCTGGTGATGGCGATCCTCTTGCGTCTTCATGTCTCTCTTTGTACGGCAAAATGCGGATTTGTGTCCAGGTTTCCCACGGTTAAAGTTGCGCCTTCTTGACGCTGATCACTCACACACATGTTCGCGGTTGTAATCCAGGCACGAGCGTCAACGTCTTTTTTTTCGGGATCAAAATCGAGTAGACGAAAATTGTTACTCGTCGTAGGCGTTTGCATTGCTTGCACCAAAGCCAAAAAGTTACGGTTTTGCTGTTCCATCAGTAACCGCCATTTTTCGTCGATCGTGTTATTTTCCGTAGCACTTGTCCCGTTATTAGACTGTCCAGCGTTTAATTCACTATTCACATTATGTGGCGCGTTGTGGTTGCATCCCACTTCTGATAACGGCGAGGCCTCACGCCGGTCATCGGAATGCTCTTTACCATCCATGACGAGTTGCAGCGATCGTCAAAATAAGAGCACGTATGGATGAAGGATAGTCTCCTTTATTATTCAAAACCACTTGCAGTCCAAAATCGCAAATGATGAACGAGATTTTGATAGATAAGAAAACGTGGTGATCCCCAAGATGGCGTGACAACCTCCTTGCGTAGCGGTCCAACCAAAAAAGTGACGTCCCGCTCGGTATAAACTATGAAGTAAACGTTATAGCTTTATAGCGTGCTAACGTCACTATAATCTGTTTCACGCTTATAGCATGCTAATTAAACGTTTTACACTTATAGCACGCTGACAGTCTGTGCTTCTCAAGAGTCATCTCAGAAACGTTTAGTGTTGCCAACTTGCAACGCCTCCTCAAAGTCACGCCATCTAGGATTTCACCCAGGTACTAACCTGACGTTTTCCATTTGATTAAATCGTATTTTGTAAACAAATGCTTACTGACAAACATTATTTTAAGCTTAACCTCTGGAGTTTAATTTAATCTTAGGTTTAATTTAAATAATCGAATGCTTCGACATATGTATTAGAAAATGGATTATCTAACCTAACCTAATTTAGAAATTTTAAGTGAACTCTATTGTAAAGACATATCACAAATCTTACATATTTTTATTACAGATATTAAAACTACTTACAATAAAAAGAATACAATAAATAAAAAAACACATTGCTAATTAAATCATGCTACTTACTTAAACACAAAAAAAATAACATTTTCTTAAACTATAATGACTCCAAGATGATATGTAACAAATTAGGATAGTTTTGTGTGAATATCACATGTTTGATTGATCAAAAACGATGCATATTAGAAATCAACCTAACCTAACCTAACCTAACCTAATTTAGAAACTTTAAGTGAACTCTATTGTAAAGACATATCTACATATAATTGTTTTAACCATACGAAATATTGTGCATTAAGAAATGTTATATGTATTAGAAAATGGATTATAAAAAATAATATATCATTGTATTGACTATTAATAAATAACTGGTCTAATTTATGACCTTTGTTAACATTTACTTGTTTTTATTAATTTCAAGGTTTTTAAAATAAAGATCAAAATAAATTTAAACATATTTATTACACAAACTTAAAACAGGTCACAAGTAAGTACATCATTTATTATCAAATCAATATAAAGGACTACATATAATTGACATTGTTCAAATTGTAAAGTTAGAAATTTTGAATACAAACTTGAACATTTTTCAAAAATTTGACACAAATCCTGTTTTTCCACTGCCACTAGGCCCAGCCTCTATACAAGTTAATAGATTGTTAAAATGAATCATTGTTACGTCTTACTATAAGAACGATTAATTGGGCAGTGCATAAGAAAGGAAAGCTGACTACAATTTACAATTACAATTATAATAAAAAAGATATAATTAGTAGGCAAATACATACAAAATTACATTGGTAATAAGATCATTTCTGATACACGATTTCTTTATACATTAAAAAAATATATATATTACTCCTCGTGCGAAGTCTCGACTTCGCACGGGTGGACAAAATTCTTAAAATTTTTTCTAGCATTAAATATAGCCTATGTTACTTAGGGAGAATGTAGCTTTCCAACGGTGAAAGAATTTTTGAAATCCGCTTAGTAGTTTTTCATTTTATTCATTGCAACCATACAAAATACAAAAAAAAACAAATCTTTCCTCTTTATAATATTAGTGTAGATGTAGATAGAAGTCAAAAGTTCAAATTCAATTTGAGTTTGTTTTAACATAGCATCCCAACTAAGCCCGGGTAAAGTGTAATAATGTGCAGGATCTTAACGATATGTACTAATACAAATATCGCGAAAATTTTCAAAAATGTCTGTTAAAAGCAAAACATCCGTTTTGAGATATAAATTAGAGTAATTACTCTAATTTAATTCATTTGATATTTGTATTAGTACATATCGCTAAGATCCTGCACATTATTACACTTTACCCGGGCTTAGTTGGGATGCTATGTTAAAACAAACTCAAATTGAATTTGAACTTTTGAGTGATATTGAAATGATAGCTTTTATAAAGTGTGGTTTAAGAGGTGGTATTTCTCGGTGTAGTAATAGATATGCGGAAGCTAATAATAAATATTTAGATGATTTTGACGACAATCTACCTGTGTCCTTTTTAACTTATCTAGATACAAACAATCTTTATGGTTGGGCGATGTCTCAATACCTTCCATATGGTAGTTTTGAATGGACTTACACAAATGTGAATTCTGATATTTCACCAACATCAGATGTAGGTAACATAATAGAAGTAGATTTAGACTATTCCGATAATTTACACGACCTTCATTCCGATCTTCCTCTTTACCCAGAAAATATTTGTACACCAGGAAATAGTAAAAAATAGCCAATATAAATAATAAAAGAAATGTTATTCATTTTCAAAATCTTTTGCTTTGTTTAAAGTTGCGAATAAAAATTCATAGTGTTAAAATTCAATCGAGGATCGTGGTTACAAAATATACAATTAAGAGAGAGAGCAAAAATCATAATTTGAAAAAGACTTTACAAATTGATGGATAACTCTGTTTTCAGTAAAACAATGGTAAATGTCGATAAAGGTGTTAATTTGAAATTATTATTAACTCATTGGAAATATATAGGTAAAAGTCAAGGTGCGGAAAGCCTTATTGCTCGCCCTGATTTTTACAGTTTAGCTGTATTTTGCGAAAACCTTGTAGCTATACAGTTAAAAAAACCAACATAATTTATGATAAACCAATATATATTTTTTAGGTTTTAGTATTTTAGATTTATCAAAAATTTTAATATATAACTTTCACTATAACTATATGAAAGCTAAATTTAGAGAAAATATAAAATTATTGTATACAGATACCGACAGCCTCGTGTATCAAATTTTTACTAATGATTTTTATGTTGATATAAAACAAGATTTATATTCATACTTCGATACTTCCGATTATTCAGCTGATAATCCACATGGTTTCCCTCAGATAAATAAAAAAATCGGTTATTTTAAAGATGAAAATAATGGAAAAAAAACTTAGGGAATTTGTTGGTTTAAGATCAAAAATGTATGTAATGAATGTAGAAAACAAAGTTATGGCTAAGGCTAAAGTTGTCAATAAATGTACAACAAAAAAATATACTATGGACGATTATAAGAATTGTTTACTGAAAAAAAAAATGTTTTGATTTCCAATATGCATCGTTTTTGATCAATCAAACATGTGATATTCACACAAAAATATCCAAAGTTGGTTTATCTTATAATGGATACAAAACGATGCCTTTTACCTAACTCAACAGACACTTTAGCTTGGGGTCAATATAGTTTAAGAAAATGTTAATTTTTTTGTGTTTAAGTAAATAGCATGATTTAATTAGCAATGTGTTTTTTTTATTTATAGTATTCTTTTTATTGTAAGTAGTTTTAATATCTGTAATAAAAATATGTAAGATTTGTGTTTTATGCATGTTTTTAATGTTGTGTTATTTTAGTTTTATAGTGTTTCACATATAATTATGAACAATCTTTGTGACTTCTATCTACATCTACACTAATATTATAAAGAGGAAAGATTTGTATTTTTGTATGTTTGCAATGAATAAACTCAAAAACTACTAAGCGGATTTGAAAAATTCTTTCACCGTTGGAAAGCTACATTCTCCCTGAGTAACATAGGCTATATTTAATGCTAGAAAAAATTTAAAGTATTTCGTCATCCCGTGCGAAGTCGAGACGGGTCGCTCGTAATATATGTATTTTATTAATTTATAAAGAAATTGTGTATCAAAAATGATCTTATTACCAATGTAATTTTGTATGTATTTGCCTACTAATTATATCTTTCTTATTATAATTGTAAATTGTAGTCGGCTTTCCTTTCTTATGCACTGCCCAATTAATCGTTCTTATAGTAAGATGTAACAATGATTCATTTTAACAATCTATTAACTTGTATAGAGGCTGGGCCTAGTGGCAGTGGAAAAACAGGATTTGTGTCAAATTTTTGAAAAATGTTCAAGTTTGTATTCAAAATTACTAACTTTACAATTTGAACAATGTCAATAATAAGTAGTCTTTTATATTGATTTGATTATAAATGATGTACTTACTTGTGACCTGTTTTAAGTTTGTGTAATAAATATGTTTAAATTTATTTTGGTCTTTATTTTAAAAACCCTTGAAATTAATAAAAACAAGTAAATGTTAACAAAGGTAATAAATTAAAACAGTTATTTATTAATAGTCAATACAATGATATATTATTTTTTATAATCCATTTTCTAATACATATAACATTTCTTAATGCACAATATTTCGTATGGTTAAAACAATTATATGTAGATATGTCTTTACAATAGAGTTCACTTAAAGTTTCTAAATTAGGTATACCTTTATCACTTATATCAAAAACGTTTTCGTGTCCACATAATTCTCGCACCCAATCAACTTTTTCTCTACCTTTCACTATGATGCTCCGCTTATCACAGTAGGACTTAATGAGTCTTCTAAATTCTATGTAATCAATGTGCCCCTCACTCCAAAGGTATCCTCTATTTCTTTCTATCCACTTGACACGTTTCTTTTCTTCCAGAGTCAGAGTAGAGAATGGGTATGGTGGTTTTATTAGAAATATTTGACTGTGCTCTTTTGTGCCGATAACTAATTCTTTTAATATAAATTCATTTTTTTCATTTTTAAAGCCTTGCACATCCACTATGATAGTATCGTTAGTCATGATACTTTTTAACGATGTTACTCAGTGGCTTATATTCAAATATGCAATCGTTCAAAATAAGGTACCTCTTGATCTGTCTAGCTCTGATCATGATGTAAGCTATAACAATGAATACAAAGAATAGTAAGTACAACAATGAATACACATCAACATTATGGAATACACTGAAGGTTGATAGTTTAGACAAACAAGTCACAAAATCAGAAACAAGCATAATGAAAGTATGTAGATAATAAATAATACTCACATCCATATCGGTTGTCGTGACTTGACTTGAGCAGTAGTCTACGTTTTCGATGGCAGTGGATAGCACTTTGTTAGCAAATGCTACGATGCGATTGTTCTTATACTAGTTCAGATCATTAGATGTGTTTGTCAATAATTGATAAAATGTAGTTATACAAGTAAACAAAACTTGTCATGATACTGGAAGCAAATAATTGATAAAATAATGAACAAGGTTATTAAGATTCTGAAAACAAAATTAGTGAAAGTTAATGGCGAGTCATTACGATTGCGGAATCAAATAGTTCAAATTGTTGATAAAGCGTTTCGATATTGAATGAGTAAACGTTTGAGACAAAGAAATATGGTGTTCGCATGGTAACGAGTATCTACTTGTAATAATAAAACATAAGTTAAAAAGTTTCATGTCGTTTAACTTGGTTGAAATACAGCAAAGAGAAATGTCATACGTAGTTGATAAGTTTAGGTGCATGAAATAATAGTATGCATCGCCAAGATTTTATTGTTGCAATTGTGTAGACAAGGTCCCGTATTTTCAAAGTGATGACCAAATATGTAGCCTGTAGATAAGATGAGTAAAAGAGAAAAATGCTTTAATTAATTTACAATTCTTTAATATATGTTACAAACATCGTATTTATTAAAACAAAGTTGGAGAAGTGGTTGTTGGAGAATACGATATTCCCTATTCCACATGTCGGTATCGGTATTGGCGACAATTTCGTTGATTTCTTCATCTTCCTCTGCGGTCCAATCCCGCAAGAGGGGGTTGACTGGTGCGGCTTCCATCGGAATCGGCGATGATGGGCGTGAGTAACCAGCAACCAAACGTCCACTATTTCTTTCCTCCACGCATAAGGTGCAATTAACCATCATTCTCAACCCATCGATCTCGAATTCATTATCTGTACTGCTTTGATGTTGAATGCATGGGGTGAAAAATGCTACAAATTCATTGTCTTCGACCATGGACTGCGGTAACAGGTAGTTGATAAAGCATTTCAATATTGAATGAGTATACGTTTAAGACAAAGAAATATGGTGTTTTTACTTGTAATAATAAAACATAATTTTAAAAATATTTCATACGTAGTTGGTAAGTTTAGGAGCATGAAATAATAGTAAATGTATCACGAGAATGACCGATGAAGAGCAGATTCCAAATTTGGAAATAATTTCCATGATAAATCATTTTTATTATTTAGGTACAGAGTACATAGCATTGCTAAAAAACAATTAGCCATGAACGATATGTTAATGAGAAGCATCGGGGAAGGTGATTAGAATCATGTCATTAAGGCCTTAAGTCGAGTGTGTCATTAGCGTCGAGGTGTCATTAACAGGGGTTAATTAGTTAATCAAGTAGGAATGAGTTCAGCAAAAACGTATCTCGGAAACGGTAAGAGATACGAAGCTGGGACCCAGCGCAATCGCTCCAAATGGGGGTGCTTACCTTTTTTTTTTTTTTTTTTTTTTAGGCGGTGACGCTGGTCGGATCGAGTTTGGATGATACCAAAGGGAAGGGAGGAGAGGGGTCTGGGTTGGGGGGAAGTGCGCCAGAACCCACGAATCCCTACTACTTTAATCTGAGAAGAGGAAAGTGTCCTCCTAGGGTTATAAGTTACCGTCTAATAATTGATATTGATATCATCGCCTTTAATAAAGACCTTAAGACCTCCAAGTGGGATTTAATTTTGTCTGCGGCTAACGTGAAAGATTGAATTTTTACTTAATGTAAGAAATATTGTTGTAAGGGACAGAAAACCATCTTCGTTAACGCCTAATATAAAGAAAATGATGAACTTGCGTAATAATGCTCTATCTATATATATTTTATTTATATTATCATGAGTTTAAATACCCTTTGTAACAGGTACCCCTTGTAAATTATGACAACGAAAGGCAAATTCTATAGTGGTAATCTGGACTAATTGGAACTATGTAAAAACGTTAATTATCAAAATTATATATGTAAAATCATGAATGTGTATCTCACTAGTAAAACCTCAAATTGTGAGAGTGAGCTTTTGTCAAAAGTAATAATAGCCCTTCTAAGCCAATGTAAAACAGGATTTATTCGTGGAAGTGTAAATGTCTGGAAACCACTTCGAAATAACAGATGGATTTACGTACAATCTACTCCTAGTCAATTATCTATTGATTGTGTTGACTCCGAAGGTTTATCAGAGATAAACCTTCTAGGAACTGCAATTATAGAAATTCCCATATTATGTAAGGCTTATTGTAGAAACGTCCAACTTCTACCTAAATATAATATTCTAAATATAACGGTACCCTCTACTAACTTAAATTTCAATTTAATAAATGATCCTTGTTGTAGTATCTCTCGATTTAATAAGATAGCAAATAATGTTCCCCATATTAGAATTGAAAACTTAGATTTGGATAAAGTAGATTCTAGCAAAATAATTAACAAAAGGATGACTACAGCAGTTCTGTAGATAGAATTATACAGGAAACTCACATCATAAAATATGGGGCACACTATTCCGTTTTTACTATAATCATTATTTTAATTGTAATCTTTTATAATGTAACTCAAACATAATTATTAATTATGTTTAAGTTTCATAAGAATCTGAACACAAGATCCTGAAACTAAAAGAAACACCCTCTGCTAAAATCAGAATAAATATCTAAATACTCTAATAATTTTTTACTCTTTAAAAATTATTAGAATAATTCCTTCTCTTTTTAAATTATTTTATTTCATAAACTTAAGAATTATTTTCTTACTAGGGGGAGGTATTACACCCCTTCAATGTTTGCACTATAGACAACCAATCTGATGCTGCCGCATCAGCATATCAGGGCAAGCTCTGTCCCGCGTCGCCATTTTCAACTCAGTTCCCTTCAAGCGTCTGTTCGTTTCGATTCTGTCTTAAATTAATTTGGTCTTTTTTTTAACTCAAACCCCGGAACTCTTCATAACAGCTCGTTGTCACACTTCTCCTGCCACAACTGAATACCTCGAAGAAGTCGGTATCGCCACATTGGACTGGCCAGCGCTCAGCTCGGACTTAAATCCCACTGAGCACGTGTGGGACGAACTGAAGAGGAAACCGTTCCAGAAATCCTGTTTCTTCAATGAATGAGCTGAATTCGGCTTTGATAGAGGACTGGAAAGGTATCCGGCAAGAGTCGATTCAGAAGCTGATTAGGTCAATAAAGAATCGTGTTCGAGCAGTTATTAGAGTTAGGGTTATATTGAAACTTAATTTAAAGGCCAAATATTTTTTTATAAATTAATTTTTATTGCTTTCTTCATTTATTATTTTTCCATATTTCCTGGTTTATCTAACTCCTTGTGTGATTCCAATAATCGCTCAGGATCGCGCGGAATTAATTTCAAGTAAGTGATTCCATACTTTTGCTCGTGAGTGTATATTGTTTATTTTTAGGCTCAAAGTGAGCCGGTTGCACCTTCCTTGGTCGTAATCATATTTTCTTCAAGGAATTAATACTCAAAGTGTCAAAGTTCTATTTTGAATTTTACTAATTTAAACACAACACAACTGACAAAATTTAACAAACAGTATTTCAATTATGTAAGTTTCTGAGGTATGAGACGATACTTGAAAATGACGTGAAAGGAGTTTCTTATCTGCTGCTACTTATAAGTAAATTATTTAGCATGCAGTGACTAAAACACAAACTCGTGCTCTAATGTTTTCGTCGATTTAAGTTTTCAAGCATATAGCGAGATTTGCGTCTTTACGTCCATGAGACAGGACAAATTCTCTTCGTTAGGGTCAATTCATACTAGAGCAGAGTCGAAGCTCATCGGAGCGTCAATTTAATCAACTAATCGTTGATAAAAGGACTATTTCCCTCTAAATTAAAGAGAGAAACGGTAAGACGTTTGTTTGAAAATGGTGACACGAAGGAGTTAGGTAATTATAGGCCAGTGCCGCTTAATCTAGTTGTATCAATTTTATTCGAAAAAGCAATGTTCAAACTTTTACTAAACACGTGTGCTTTATGAATCATGATCAACAACATCATGATTAAATTTTAATTGAGCTCTTACACTTTCACTCAAAAATGTTTTTTTTATACAAAAGCACCGCTCTGACCCGTACAAAATCAAAAATCAAGAAACAATGCGAAGTAAACTAAACAACTGTAAACGAAGCGTTACGGAATTCCCCGAAACCGTAATCAGCTTGGCCGATTAGTCGGCCGATTAGTCGGTCACTTTACAACCGACTAATCGGGTAGTCGGCTAGTCGGCCAAAATCATAATCGGCACATCTCTAATCATTAGCGTGTTTTTGTCTAGATACAGCTGTTACTGAAGGTTTATATAATAAAATATATGTTGACACAAAATTGTTTGATATGATTTAGGTGTTTGACTTTGAAGAACTAGAATGTTCTTGACTTTTATATAAATGAGAAAAATATGGGGTGCGAGAGGTGACTTATGAAAGGTTGAGTAACAACCTTAAGGACGGGCAACAATCTGTTTAATTGTATCAAAAGTATTAGCATAAATACAGCTACCAATTAACCAAACTTTTAAATCCGAATACAAAATAAATAGTTGTGGGATGCCCCATGGCAGTATTTTAGTACCACTGCTATTTTTGACTTACATAAAGGACATTCCCAATGAAACAACTGAACAAACTTTTCTATTCTACTATGACATTACGCTAATTATAAAAGACAAAGAAATGAATAATTTACAATACAAAGTAAATAAATGGTTCCATGAGTGACATTGCTAAATGGCAGGTAACAACAATTCGGAAATAAATTTAAGAAAAGTTTCTTTTTATTGTTATATGGATTGATACCCTCTATTATGGTTACATTATTTTTTATAATGATTAATTTTGATATTATGTGCAGTCGCTGGCACTAACAGGTATGTACATCCAACTAAGTACACTTATTAGTAAAATACTGACATAGTGTTAAACGTGGGTGTTTACTTGCATCTTATTGCTGGCAGCTGTACTTAACTGCACTCTTAAGATTAACTTTTGTTGCTTAGCAAGTACTCGCTTTCCATAATTTATATTTAAGTTCACAATTATTAATATGTGAATAGCGTATTTGACTGCATATACACTATTATTACTACTTAAGGCCAACATTTATTTGTAAAACAATAGTATGTAGTTGCTTGCTTTTCCTAATATAGAGAAAAAAAAGTAATGCTATTCTCAACATACTAGAGTAACATAAATGGTTTTAATAGAAAAATACTAGAAAAAATCGTCTCGGCTCACATTCACTTTTCTATTAAAATAATTTATTTTATAAGATAGCATTGAAAAAAAAAAATATAAATCTAAATGACTGTTCATTTTAATCGAATGTCCTGACATTTGGAAAAATGTTTCATTCGAATACGAGAATTCTCTCATTCATGATGAGACAACGTTCGCCTACAGCAGGGATGGGGAAATGGCGGCCCAGGGCGGCCAAGTTCGGCCCGCGACAAGATTTAATCCGGCCCGCGATCACAAACATGTTTTTTTAAATAATGTTTTCCTACTACTAGTAGGTCAAAGATATATGCTTTTGTTGATTATTTGTTGATTACTAGATAATTAAAGACTTTGTTACACTTCTTAATTTTGATTTATAAATAATTTAAAAAATACACCATGTTTTCCTTAAGCGAACGCCATTGACCCACCCTACCCTACCCCTCTGCAATACTCCATACGGAACTTCGTTCCAATAATCAAAACGAAACGACACGTGAATTGTTGTTTGTGACTAACGCCATTTTCGTTTGATATTTCCCTCTTGCTATGTTCAAGCTTTTCGACCACCCAATCGATCGTTCGATGGCCATGAGTTTGCCATGATTTATCAATGGAAATAAATTCTGTATTTTACGCAAATAATAACTACACAATTGAACGTATTGCCTTATTCTTTTACCCATTTTTACCTAATACCAAT
This sequence comes from Calamotropha paludella, assembly GCA_927399485.1. Classification (NCBI taxonomy): domain Eukaryota; kingdom Metazoa; phylum Arthropoda; class Insecta; order Lepidoptera; family Crambidae; genus Calamotropha; species Calamotropha paludella. The sequence continues at coordinate 7,605,248 of OV656822.1, forward strand.
ACTTCATGTTGATTTTTTAGATTTAGGTTTTGTTCTGTGTCGAGTCTTCACATGTAACAGTGTATAGAAGAAACAGGTAGTTGTATCCCCATTTTTTGCCCTAATTAAAAAGTGCTTGTGCTTGTAAGTCTGAAAAGCAAAATCTTATCTTAATACAAAATTTCATACAAATATAGAAGAATTGCTTATTTCTGCTATATATCTATCTTAACGCTATTGTTTTGTTAAGTAAAATATATGGCGACAATTTTAGATTTAAGTGTCTTTACAACATTCTCGTTTCTAAACATTTTTGAAGAAAGAGAACAGATCTTTTTGAGACTTCGATGTTGATCTCATAAAAGACATTTTATTATTGAGACATTATGTAGTTTCATATTTTATTTTTGAGAAAAATGAAAATGAAAAAATGAAAAATGAAAAAATTAAAAATGAAAATGAAAATGAAAAATGAAAAAATGTTAATTTCCATAAATTAGACAAGTAAACAACAAACAGAGGTTGACTAGCTCCTTTTAAGTGAGAGATATTAAGTTTTTAGTTTTAGTTTTTTACATAGATGGAAGTAGCCAGCCTATCCGTTTTTTATAGGATACATTTCGGAGAGTGTGCAGCAGAATTCCACAGCCTTGTTCCGCCGTCCCCATTTTTTCATCGGACAACCAGACTAACAAATAGGCGCTACCGTTACATAGTTGATATACCAAAGAGTCGCACGAAGCGTTCTGGTTCCAACTTTGTGATCCCTATCGCTAAAGAGTGGAACTCTTTGCCTGAGTCTATGTTTCCTCATAAATACAATTTACCGTCTTCAAGTCACGAGTGAATAGGTATCTTCTAGGCAGGCTCGTCACATCCTAGATCGCATCGTCGCTTACCACCAGCGAGACAGCGGTCAAACGTTTTCCTATTCACGATAAAAACAATTTATTGCATGGTTTTTGTTTATCCCTGCTCATATCAGCAGTAAAAATAGTTCATTTTTTCACAGGTACACAGTGGTATTCCCAGCGACAACTTGAATAAAACCCACGATTTCCGGCTAATCAAAGAAATATACGACGAATGCAATGGTGATATCGATAAAGTAAAACAAATAAGTATAATTATAAATCAAAGTACAAGAAACATATTATTGGTTATTACATAATTAAAGCTTTTTCGGGCCTATGTTTGCAACCAGAGGAAAATCTAGGTATTAAACTTAGACTTTCTCCTTTTTCATAATATGATTAACGTAAAGTATATTTTTTTATTTTGTTTGCTGCTATAGATGCGGCTTTAAACGAAAAGGAGTTAGAATCTATAGATTGTGTTGTGAAAGAAGAACACGAAATTATTGATGATGAAGGCCCTATTGCAGAAGGAGAAAATGAAGAACAGCACCAGAAGTACGAGGCGAGGCAAAACCAAACTAGATTTGAAAGATATTTAGCAGCTTGCCCTATCGTTTACACTACACGCTTAGAAGAGATGCATATATTTAAAAAAGATCTTAATAAAATACCATCAAGTATTGTAGTAAAACAAGTACATAGTAGCTGAAAGTAAACCTCAAATAGTTATAGACTCATTAGTTAAAACAGAAATATTCGACAACAATAGTTTAAGTTTCGATGAATTAGTTAACAAAATAGAACAATTTAAAGTTTTAGCGAATACTCAGACAGCTAAAAATGTATTAGAAACAAATTACACGTAATATATAAATACGAAACCAGATGATTCATTAAGTAGTCAATTGAAATTTAAAATTCAAAAATAATGTAAGCCAGCTTATGTTTTGTTACTTGATTGTAAGTCTATTTTAAAATTACGTAAATGCGCCATACATGAGAAATATTCATTAGGTAATGAGGTTATGAAATGCGAAAATTGCGTAAAAACATACAAAAGGGACGGCAAACCAAGATATGGGCGTAAAAAGAAAGAAATTATTTCCTGCAAAACCCATTCCTTTCCAGAGAATTCATAAACTTGCTATCAATTTTATTAATTTATGGGTTGTAATGTATTGGTTGTAAATAATCTTCATCCGAACATGACAGAAATATATTAAGAACGATCTACGTAATATACCAACCGATTATTATCAAATCGACCATATACATAGTTTCTGAGGACAAAGAATTAACTTTTTATATTACGAATGATGATAAATTATTCGAATTCTATGCAGTTATAGAATTCGATATTGGTACAAAAGACACCAAAATCTCCATAAAATATGACCCACTTATTATGCTAACAGAGCCCCTTACTTCTGGGTGTCGACTCTTTCCATTTAATAAATGCACTTGTTGTTGCAACAAAGGATCATTTGTAAATAATCAATCGATTATGAGACAAGAACTTCTCACCAGCCGGAAGTACCTAGTAATAGTTTTTATTCTGATTGGTTACAATATTTATCGACTGCTGACAATAGTATGTAGGCGGTTGGATAAATAAAGCATTAAATTATCACAGGCAAACTAAACCTAAATTACTGGCTGAAAACCTTACTTACACAAAAGCACAAAGAAGATAGAATCGCCTTTTGTCTTCAATATTATAATTTTGATTGGACGGATAATATCGTAATATTTGTCGACGAAAAGTCGGTCAAGAACGGCAAAAATTTTTTACATCGCCGCCAAAATGAACGATATTACCACTTCTAACAATGTTCAAACATTCAAGGACCAACCGCTTGTGCCTTCTGCCTTTTAAAAATCGTTATCATGTGAAACTAACTGGGACCAACAGTAAAAAAAAGCATTGCCTTTAAAAACAAATGTTGGAAACCGTAAGTAACCAAGACCAACAGTCTAATGTCTTCTGAAACCAGCGAAACGCCAATAACCAGGACCAACAGTTAAGAACTCAATAAGGAATATGGCCTCCGCCATTTTCCAATACAAGTCTCATCCAGAGTCTCATATCTCTAACCATGTTCCAGCACATATCGATACCCCTTAAAATTTCCCAAATATTTCTACTTGGGAATCTTTAAGGGTAAACGCCAGATCCCGTAAATTTTGACTGTTACGCACCTCAGTTGGATCCCAATTGAGAATCATTTGCCCCTAAAGATTCTCAATTTGGTTCAGGTCGGGGCTTTTGGCTGGCATTTGTAAGGCTTCCATGTCAGTTTGAGTTGCCAGCCATTCTTGTACCACCCGTGACAGCAGAAATTCTTTAGCTCTTTATCCATAGAGTCGGAATTAATGAATAGAATTAGTTACGACGATAACATCGATGATTTTGCTGATTCCAAATCACGCAAAAAAAAATAAGTTTTTCGAAAAGATATTTTATTCAAATAGAGACATTGATAGTGACGTACTTATTGATTGTAAATTTCAATTTCATATTGTTTTCAAAATTTGTGTTAAATTGAGTGCAATAAAAATCATTTAATAACGTTTATCGAAAGTGCATTATTTTGTATAGCAGTTTTATGACTATAACCCGACATTGGTAACTGTGCACCTGGAGCTGTCAAGTCCTGTCGGTTGGCAGAACTTGAATTTACCCGCTCGCGTACCTCCTCCGCTGCCGCACTATTGAAAATAAAGGCGTGTTTCAGATCAAAAATCGGTAACATTTTTATTTGTTAAGAAAGACAATTGAATTTTTGCACAAGCATAGAGTATTAAATAAGGCTTTAGATGAAGTGCGAATACAAAACTTTTATTTAAGTAAATATATATAAAAAATGTTTAAAAAAAAATTTTTGGAAGTTTCCTTTAGTTTATTTCTTTTCTAGTTACATTGTGAAAAAAAAATTATTTCATTTGTTTATTATAAAATAATAATATTAAAACACACCTTAATAAATAATTAAATAAAGTTAAGAGTACAAATATTTATTTCATCAAATATTGAATGTTACGAGATATAATTTACAAGTAAAATTAATATTAGAAAAATTATGTACTATATTCATAAATAATATGTATCAAAATCAACTGCGGATACGAGTCAATTTCGTAATAAAACTAAACAAACGTTTTACTGTTAGATATCATTCATTATTTTTATTAATACTTGGTGAACTTCGGGATCCAAGATGAGTTCTTTCACTTTTAAAAAAACTAGGGTAAATTACCCTAGTTTACAATAAAATACTAGGGTAAATGCCTTCACAATTTTGATATATATTTTTCTGAGGCTGGAAATGTACGGATCTGATGTGTAGAGAAGAGTACAAAATACATCTTCATTAGTTGCTGATCGAGAGCACTTTCTGGCGTGATGTAGGCGAAACTTCTCTGGAAGTTTTTGTTTATACTAACTTTGACCAGATGAACTATCATATCCCCATTTACTGTATAAAACTAAATGGCTTAATCCATTCTTATACACCGAATCTATAGCCAAAATTGCTGCAGTGTGGTCCAATAAATATTGAAGATTCAGTATTTGAGCATGTGTATTTGTAATTTCTATTGCTGAAGATGGTGGATAAAATATCTGTTTGATTTCTTGTATTTTATAAAATGTTGAGAATATAAAATAGTTTCGTTCGTTACTTAAATTCCTTAAATATATGTATATATTGTGCTTTCATTAAATCTAAATCAATGAAAACACTTAATGCTTCTTGATCAATTAGCATTTTGCTTTGGCTTGCGTTATCTATGAGATTCTAATATAGAGGACTCATTAGAATCAACATAAAAAAGTAAAAATACCGCTTTACTTAGTGAATATGGCTTTGAACACATGTGCAATGACTTTATTCAGGGATTACGTTCAATAGGAGAAAGAGTAGAAGCACATCTAGTGGAAACATTAAGGCTTGCTGATCGTGATACAAATTCCTTAAGCGAACGCCATTGACCCACCCTACCCTACCCCTCTGCAATACTCCATACGGAACTTCGTTCCAATAATCAAAACGAAACGACACGTGAATTGTTGTTTGTGACTAACGCCATTTTCGTTTGATATTTCCCTCTTGCTATGTTCAAGCTTTTCGACCACCCAATCGATCGTTCGATGGCCATGAGTTTGCCATGATTTATCAATGGAAATAAATTCTGTATTTTACGCAAATAATAACTACACAATTGAACGTATTGCCTTATTCTTTTACCCATTTTTACCTAATACCAATACTTCATGTTGATTTTTTAGATTTAGGTTTTGTTCTGTGTCGAGTCTTCACATGTAACAGTGTATAGAAGAAACAGGTAGTTGTATCCCCATTTTTTGCCCTAATTAAAAAGTGCTTGTGCTTGTAAGTCTGAAAAGCAAAATCTTATCTTAATACAAAATTTCATACAAATATAGAAGAATTGCTTATTTCTGCTATATATCTATCTTAACGCTATTGTTTTGTTAAGTAAAATATATGGCGACAATTTTAGATTTAAGTGTCTTTACAACATTCTCGTTTCTAAACATTTTTGAAGAAAGAGAACAGATCTTTTTGAGACTTCGATGTTGATCTCATAAAAGACATTTTATTATTGAGACATTATGTAGTTTCATATTTTATTTTTGAGAAAAATGAAAATGAAAAAATGAAAAATGAAAAAATTAAAAATGAAAATGAAAATGAAAATGAAAATGAAAAATGAAAAAATGTTAATTTCCATAAATTAGACAAGTAAACAACAAACAGAGGTTGACTAGCTCCTTTTAAGTGAGAGATATTAAGTTTTTAGTTTTAGTTTTTTACATAGATGGAAGTAGCCAGCCTATCCGTTTTTTATAGGATACATTTCGGAGAGTGTGCAGCAGAATTCCACAGCCTTGTTCCGCCGTCCCCATTTTTTCATCGGACAACCAGACTAACAAATAGGCGCTACCGTTACATAGTTGATATACCAAAGAGTCGCACGAAGCGTTCTGGTTCCAACTTTGTGATCCCTATCGCTAAAGAGTGGAACTCTTTGCCTGAGTCTATGTTTCCTCATAAATACAATTTACCGTCTTCAAGTCACGAGTGAATAGGTATCTTCTAGGCAGGCTCGTCACATCCTAGATCGCATCGTCGCTTACCACCAGCGAGACAGCGGTCAAACGTTTTCCTATTCACGATAAAAACAATTTATTGCATGGTTTTTGTTTATCCCTGCTCATATCAGCAGTAAAAATAGTTCATTTTTTCACAGGTACACAGTGGTATTCCCAGCGACAACTTGAATAAAACCCACGATTTCCGGCTAATCAAAGAAATATACGACGAATGCAATGGTGATATCGATAAAGTAAAACAAATAAGTATAATTATAAATCAAAGTACAAGAAACATATTATTGGTTATTACATAATTAAAGCTTTTTCGGGCCTATGTTTGCAACCAGAGGAAAATCTAGGTATTAAACTTAGACTTTCTCCTTTTTCATAATATGATTAACGTAAAGTATATTTTTTTATTTTGTTTGCTGCTATAGATGCGGCTTTAAACGAAAAGGAGTTAGAATCTATAGATTGTGTTGTGAAAGAAGAACACGAAATTATTGATGATGAAGGCCCTATTGCAGAAGGAGAAAATGAAGAACAGCACCAGAAGTACGAGGCGAGGCAAAACCAAACTAGATTTGAAAGATATTTAGCAGCTTGCCCTATCGTTTACACTACACGCTTAGAAGAGATGCATATATTTAAAAAAGATCTTAATAAAATACCATCAAGTATTGTAGTAAAACAAGTACATAGTAGCTGAAAGTAAACCTCAAATAGTTATAGACTCATTAGTTAAAACAGAAATATTCGACAACAATAGTTTAAGTTTCGATGAATTAGTTAACAAAATAGAACAATTTAAAGTTTTAGCGAATACTCAGACAGCTAAAAATGTATTAGAAACAAATTACACGTAATATATAAATACGAAACCAGATGATTCATTAAGTAGTCAATTGAAATTTAAAATTCAAAAATAATGTAAGCCAGCTTATGTTTTGTTACTTGATTGTAAGTCTATTTTAAAATTACGTAAATGCGCCATACATGAGAAATATTCATTAGGTAATGAGGTTATGAAATGCGAAAATTGCGTAAAAACATACAAAAGGGACGGCAAACCAAGATATGGGCGTAAAAAGAAAGAAATTATTTCCTGCAAAACCCATTCCTTTCCAGAGAATTCATAAACTTGCTATCAATTTTATTAATTTATGGGTTGTAATGTATTGGTTGTAAATAATCTTCATCCGAACATGACAGAAATATATTAAGAACGATCTACGTAATATACCAACCGATTATTATCAAATCGACCATATACATAGTTTCTGAGGACAAAGAATTAACTTTTTATATTACGAATGATGATAAATTATTCGAATTCTATGCAGTTATAGAATTCGATATTGGTACAAAAGACACCAAAATCTCCATAAAATATGACCCACTTATTATGCTAACAGAGCCCCTTACTTCTGGGTGTCGACTCTTTCCATTTAATAAATGCACTTGTTGTTGCAACAAAGGATCATTTGTAAATAATCAATCGATTATGAGACAAGAACTTCTCACCAGCCGGAAGTACCTAGTAATAGTTTTTATTCTGATTGGTTACAATATTTATCGACTGCTGACAATAGTATGTAGGCGGTTGGATAAATAAAGCATTAAATTATCACAGGCAAACTAAACCTAAATTACTGGCTGAAAACCTTACTTACACAAAAGCACAAAGAAGATAGAATCGCCTTTTGTCTTCAATATTATAATTTTGATTGGACGGATAATATCGTAATATTTGTCGACGAAAAGTCGGTCAAGAACGGCAAAAATTTTTTACATCGCCGCCAAAATGAACGATATTACCACTTCTAACAATGTTCAAACATTCAAGGACCAACCGCTTGTGCCTTCTGCCTTTTAAAAATCGTTATCATGTGAAACTAACTGGGACCAACAGTAAAAAAAAGCATTGCCTTTAAAAACAAATGTTGGAAACCGTAAGTAACCAAGACCAACAGTCTAATGTCTTCTGAAACCAGCGAAACGCCAATAACCAGGACCAACAGTTAAGAACTCAATAAGGAATATGGCCTCCGCCATTTTCCAATACAAGTCTCATCCAGAGTCTCATATCTCTAACCATGTTCCAGCACATATCGATACCCCTTAAAATTTCCCAAATATTTCTACTTGGGAATCTTTAAGGGTAAACGCCAGATCCCGTAAATTTTGACTGTTACGCACCTCAGTTGGATCCCAATTGAGAATCATTTGCCCCTAAAGATTCTCAATTTGGTTCAGGTCGGGGCTTTTGGCTGGCATTTGTAAGGCTTCCATGTCAGTTTGAGTTGCCAGCCATTCTTGTACCACCCGTGACAGCAGAAATTCTTTAGCTCTTTATCCATAGAGTCGGAATTAATGAATAGAATTAGTTACGACGATAACATCGATGATTTTGCTGATTCCAAATCACGCAAAAAAAAATAAGTTTTTCGAAAAGATATTTTATTCAAATAGAGACATTGATAGTGACGTACTTATTGATTGTAAATTTCAATTTCATATTGTTTTCAAAATTTGTGTTAAATTGAGTGCAATAAAAATCATTTAATAACGTTTATCGAAAGTGCATTATTTTGTATAGCAGTTTTATGACTATAACCCGACATTGGTAACTGTGCACCTGGAGCTGTCAAGTCCTGTCGGTTGGCAGAACTTGAATTTACCCGCTCGCGTACCTCCTCCGCTGCCGCACTATTGAAAATAAAGGCGTGTTTCAGATCAAAAATCGGTAACATTTTTATTTGTTAAGAAAGACAATTGAATTTTTGCACAAGCATAGAGTATTAAATAAGGCTTTAGATGAAGTGCGAATACAAAACTTTTATTTAAGTAAATATATATAAAAAATGTTTAAAAAAAAATTTTTGGAAGTTTCCTTTAGTTTATTTCTTTTCTAGTTACATTGTGAAAAAAAAATTATTTCATTTGTTTATTATAAAATAATAATATTAAAACACACCTTAATAAATAATTAAATAAAGTTAAGAGTACAAATATTTATTTCATCAAATATTGAATGTTACGAGATATAATTTACAAGTAAAATTAATATTAGAAAAATTATGTACAGTCGAACCTCTATAAGTCGAACATCAAGGGAGACGCCAAAAATTTCGAGTTATAGAGTTTTCAACTTATGGAGGATTTCGACTTAAGCGGATTTTGATTCGACATAAAGAGTTTGAGGTTTATTCTTATAAATTTTGAGTTAGAGAGGTAAAATAAATAAAAATTCAACTTGCAGAGGTGACAAACATACATATTTTTATTTATTATAAATCAACATTATTTCAAATCATTTTAAAATAAAAAATATGGCATTAAAAAAAGTCAGTAATTTTTTTTTGCTTTAGATAATTTGGTTGTTCTCTATCTATAGCATTGTCTAATCTATAAAGAGCAGAAAATTCTTCTTCTTCGGAGTTACTGGTCTGCTCTATAAAATTACGTAAGGTATTCAATGCAGTTCGCGCCTCTTTGATGGAAACCCATGGAGCGCATGTACTATTCACGTCTTCTATTTCATCTAAATCATTAGTATCGGTTTTCTGAGCTACTGAATCGATAATTTCGTCATCAGATAATGTCCCAGCAGTCATAACTCCATCATCGCACGAAACAAAGTCCTCAAAGGATATTCCTGATTCAGATACCACTGCGTTCCATTCTGCAGGAGGTGAAATAGAAATATCGGTTTCAGCTACTACTGTTGATGACGATGAAAAACCACAGTGTACATAACAGTTTTTTATTGTAGTCGCAGTAACATTTCGCCAAGCTTTATCAGCCATTCTCATGGCTTGCAATACATCTATAGTAGAATTCTTTTTTTCTTCCATATTATCCAACATGTTCCTGACAACTTCTTTTCGATACAATGACTTGAAGTTTTTAATGATACCTTGGTCCATAGGCTGTAATTTTGATGTGGTATTGGCAGGCAGGTAATGTATTTTAACAGCTTTCATTTGTGGAATATCATTGTGAGCTGTACAATTATCAAGGAACAACAAGATTTTTCTTTTTTCTTTGGCCATTTTCTTATCAATGCTTATGAGCCAGTTTTTGAAAATTGCAGAAGTCATCCATGCTTTTGTATTCGCTTGATATTGCAGTGGTAGTGATTTACATCTTGAAAAACAACGAGGTTTTTTAGATTTGCCGATGACTAATGGTGAGAGTTTTTCTGTGCCCGACATGTTTGCTCCTAGCAGGATAGTCAAACGTTCCTTGCTATGCTTCCCACCATGGCATTTATCATTTTTAAAAGTTAGAGTCTTATCAGGAAGACATTTAAAAAACAGGCCTGTTTCGTCAGCATTGAAGATATTGTCAGGTTCGTAACCATGTAACAAATCTTGCAATTCACTTTTCCATTTGTTACAGGTTTCAATGTTGACACTTGCACTTTCCCCACAAACTTTTTTAAAAACAAGATCCTGTCTTCTTTTGAATTTTTCTAACCATCCATTACTGGCTCTGAAATTAACGAGTCCCAATGATTTAGAGAATATTTGGGCTTTTTCTTGTAACAGTGGTCCACTAACACTGATATTTTGGCTGCGACACTGCTCAAACCATTTAAGTAAGCACTCCTCCAAGCCCGGATATTCTGCAATTCGTCTTCTTTTGCAGGACAAACTTTGACCGTTTTGTATTTTTTTCATGATGTCTGATTCATTTTTTATTATTGTTGAAAGAGTACTCATTGGCAGGCCAAATTGTTCAGCAACATCTTTTTTTTTTTGACACCTCTTCACAGCTTCGAGCACTTCTAATTTTTCAGCAAGACTCAAAGTTTTTAGTTTACGTTTCACAGCACTCATGTTAACTGTTGTACTAATTGATGTGTATTGCAGTAGAACCAAACTACATCTGACAGTATTTAAGTCGAAAACAAATGACTTGCTTAGCTAAATTTCAAAGGAAATCAAAATTGAACACCTGACACCAAGCAAGCAAACACGTGTGCGTGAGTCATAAATTTATTATCGTATACTCCTAAAATGTTTTCAAGTGTACACAATAGTGTACACTCACATTGTCGGCAAGTTCTTAAAGTCGGTAACTTATTTTTGTTCGAACAATAGAGGTAATAAATTCCAAATGATCAAGTTGTAAAGGTTGTAAAATAAAACGTTGCTATGTTCGAGATACAGAGGTCAAATTTAATTTTTCGAGTTATAGAGTGAAAATATGTACCAAAATGGCTTGGAGGGACTCGGTGATTATTTCGACTAACAAAGGGTCAAGATTTCAAGTAATGGAGGTTTTGGTGTTTGAAGGGAAGGGAACAAAACATTTTTTCGAGATTTGGAGGTTTTTGACTTATCGAGGTTCGACTTAACGAGGTTCGACTGTACTATATTCATAAATAATATGTATCAAAATCAACTGCGGATACGAGTCAATTTCGTAATAAAACTAAACAAACGTTTTACTGTTAGATATCATTCATTATTTTTATTAATACTTGGTGAACTTCGGGATCCAAGATGAGTTCTTTCACTTTTAAAAAAACTAGGGTAAATTACCCTAGTTTACAATAAAATACTAGGGTAAATGCCTTCACAATTTTGATATATATTTTTCTGAGGCTGGAAATGTACGGATCTGATGTGTAGAGAAGAGTACAAAATACATCTTCATTAGTTGCTGATCGAGAGCACTTTCTGGCGTGATGTAGGCGAAACTTCTCTGGAAGTTTTTGTTTATACTAACTTTGACCAGATGAACTATCATATCCCCATTTACTGTATAAAACTAAATGGCTTAATCCATTCTTATACACCGAATCTATAGCCAAAATTGCTGCAGTGTGGTCCAATAAATATTGAAGATTCAGTATTTGAGCATGTGTATTTGTAATTTCTATTGCTGAAGATGGTGGATAAAATATCTGTTTGATTTCTTGTATTTTATAAAATGTTGAGAATATAAAATAGTTTCGTTCGTTACTTAAATTCCTTAAATATATGTATATATTGTGCTTTCATTAAATCTAAATCAATGAAAACACTTAATGCTTCTTGATCAATTAGCATTTTGCTTTGGCTTGCGTTATCTATGAGATTCTAATATAGAGAATTTGTATCACGATCAGCAAGCCTTAATGTTTCCACTAGATGTGCTTCTACTCTTTCTCCTATTGAACGTAATCCCTGAATAAAGTCATTGCACATGTGTTCAAAGCCATATTCACTAAGTAAAGCGGTATTTTTACTTTTTTATGTTGATTCTAATGAGTCCACAACTCCCATACAAGTTAGCCTTAAAATTACAATTCAGACCCTCTCAAAATAAGATAGGCGGGCCGGCATTTTTTTAAAGAAATTAAATTGAAGGAAAGGAAAGAACTAAAACAAAAAGATAAAACCAATAATTCCAAACGAGCGACCGGAAAATTTTGACAATGATTGTTCTGACATTACTCTTATTATTGAATTGAAACAATCCCACCTTTTTGATGCGAAACTCATTAGGGTCTCAGAACAAAGAATTAGTTTCAGTTATTTTGGTTCATTACAAAACTTTGTAACGTTACACCTCAGAGCGTTACACACACATCTACAATAAAAATGACATTTATGAAGTCGTTATACATCTACTCTCACTTTCTTTCAAAAAGTTGGTAGTAGTAGTCACGTGGCAATTATGATTGTTGCTGTTTGTACATACGTAACTTTATTTTGGTATGTGAAATTTTTAAAATTCCTTAGCTGAGTAAAAATCGGAATATATTTTAAAGAAAATTCCGACCATAATGGCAGCAACTTTCGGCATTTTTCCACTATTTTATTTCACAAAATTACTCTTCATGATTGCGAATAAGTTAATAGGACTTGTTTTAAAATGTGTGTGGTATTTAATAGTTTTAATTAAATCGCAAGAAAAGGAACTGGATGGATGGAGCAAGCAACAACTGTTGAATGTTTATGGACGTATGACATCACAGTAAATTAAGTTAATGAAATCTGTTTACGGTCATATCGTCTCAATCGCAGAACATATAATATTATTTTGTATTTTTTTGTGAATATATTTAATATTTATATGATGCAAAATGCTTTTAAATCCACAATCTGCGCAAATGGTATAAATAATTAATTATTTTCTTATATAGTCAGAGAGTCCAACTGTTTCCTTATAAGTAGCGCTCCAGTGGCGTAGCATGCCATCTGGGCGCCCGGGGCGGGAGAGTCATTTTGCCGACCCCACTCGACACTAAATTAAAATAAAATTTTCAAAACGTCATTTCACACGCAAACAGATATTTTATTGTAGGTAAAATAGGATAAACGGTTTTAACGATAAGCGCCTTGACATTTCTTCGTCATTGTTGACTCGTCAAACCTTCTGTCATGAAACATTTGAACTCTACCCAACCACTTTACTGACGACATTTTGCCGCCCTCTGGCCTTCTGCCGCCCGGGACGGGCCGCCCTCTCCGCCCCACCCACGCTACGCCACTGCAGCGCTCATCACGGATATGTTTCATGAGTTTTCAGGTACGGGCTGGCTATATGGGGCAAATCTGTTGAAATTTTGTGAGTTCAGGCTAAAAAGTAAACCACAGTCATAATTAATGATTGGTATACGGACGGTTGTATATAGGGTTTGGGAATTCTCGACAATTTTGAAAGTCCCGGGACAGGATCAAAGTCCCAATTAAGAATAAAATTTGAATTGAATTAATTTCTAGTGAAAAATTCTAAAAAGGCAATTTTGTGTCAAAATTAATATTTGTTAATCATAAAATGAAATACTAATAGTTTTAGCATTAATTTCAGTAGATATGTTTATTTCTTATAATCACACAGAGATTTATTTTTAAGCGAATCAATCTTATTGTTATAATAATAAAACAAACTTAGTAATAACCATACTAATTCTTTATAATTCTCATAATCACAAAGTTTCGTAATAAAATAATCTAAATATAAAACAGACATAAATAATTAATCGACTAACAATTAGACTTCTTTGCTTAAGTTGTGTACTCAGTAGTTACGTAATAGACCACTTAATTATTCATTAAACTAACAAATGGCCCAAGACTCTTTCCATGATTTGAAAATAAAAATGATTACTAATACAATTTTGACAATCGTGTCTCTTCTCGAGTCTTGACCCGAAAGTCTCGGGATCCGAGACAATTAAATTTCCAAAAAAGTCCCGGGTCTTCGAGACAGGTGTCGTCCCGGGACCCAAACCCTAGTTGTAGACCACTCTTTAAGAAATTAAAAATACTTCCACTTTCAAGTATGTACATAACAGACATTGCATTTATGCGTATCAAATTGCCACTGTGATAGCTATCAAAAGAATGTATATTTACAGTCAATTAAGATATTTAATAATTTGCCAGCTGACATAAAATAATTGATTATTTAAAAGAAAATTATATTTTTGGTTACAAGAAATTTGTTACATTTCAGATGAACATTTCAATTACAAATGTTAATGATATGTTTTAATGACTTAAAATACTCTAAATTAATTCAAATGTATTTTTCATTTTTTTAATAATATGACACTTTATCTAATGAAATTATAGTTATTTCAACATTTACATACCTATTTTAATCTATTGACATTCTGGCATTGCAATTTCAATTATGAACGTCGTATTCATATCTCGTTCATATTTTCAATTATAATCATTGTTTTAGGATATTTAAAAAGAAAATATTTATACAGAAATAAAACAGACAGACAATGTAATTTATTTACCTAATATAGGTCTAATCGCATTACATAGAACTACCTCTCCGTGCTGCGGGTATTCTGAATAAAAAGGATAAAAAATAACCCACACTGAGCGTAAAAGTCCTTGAGGCATTTTATTTATTATAGAGTGAGTCGCGCTATCCAGCATGACCCGACGAGCGCCGAGCGCTATTCAACCACCACTCTCGGTTGTAGTCGTTCCTTTTGGTAATAAAAATAAATAGCACGTTCCATCCATGCCGATATGGACTTTATTCCAGTTTGTTAGAGGTGATTATGGCAAGCATAATATACGCTTATATTATACTAGCGTATTGCCGTATTTATAGTCACTTGAGTATTATTATCAGTAGACGCTTTTTAGTTCGTGACTCAGGGTTGCCTGCGTCATTTGATAAAAAGTCATTATTATTACAATCGTTGTCGGTATTTAGAACGCTATTGAGTCCTGAATCGTTATTTTTCACAATTATCTAATGAGTACTGGCCATTAGAAAGATAAGATTATAAAGTAGATTTCAATCATTATAAGCATATTTTACTTTACCTATAAAATACTAGGTAATATAGGTAATATGTATTATTATGCTATGTATTATTGATGTTTTCTAAGAATGGAATCGTTATCATTATTAAACGGAACGGATCACACTTCGCAAAATGCCTTTGCGTGATGAGCATTGAAAGAAATACTTCGCAAATTGAGAAGAAACTTTTATTATGATAACCATTTTCAATTATCTATTAAACATTGAATTTCGTTTGAACTTTTTTATAATGTAAGTATAAGAATATGCACGACTTGTGTTGACTTATGCTCATCACGCAAAAGTTGGCTGTGCGCTGAATCACAATAGTCGTCGTAGGTTATGTCACTGAGCAAGGAATCACTATGTGGTTATGTATTGCACAGTCAAGGTTACTATAATTTGGTGATTTAACTAGAGTTCAACCAAAGATTAAAAATACCGATTACCTTACTTAACTGGTTTTTTCACATTCGTCATAATATTTTAATTAGTTTTCGTCACTGATATCGTGTATTTGCAATTAGTAAATAAATACCGCTTATTAGATAATGTGTTTTTAATTATCTTGTTAAGTTTAAAAACGTTAATATGCATTTTTTAATCATTTATTTATTTATTTTAATAAATATAATAAGTCATTTTTTGCAGAAAAAGTAAAAATAATATTTATACTGAAGAAAAGAAAATATACTGAACTGAAAATATACCATGTTAATGTATTTTTTGTCATTATAAAAATAAATTTAAGCTTTAATAGAAAGTAACAGATTATACCTTTATAAAAGGTTAACCTTAAATACCGGTTTCATAGTAAAAACCTACCTTTCGAAAGATATTAAGAAATTTACTTTATATGTTAAGGTAGGATTCAACCGGTAAAAATGGGATGGGGTAATGGGGTGGCATGTTGGGAAGAATACCGGTGTCGGTATGGGTGGTGGGGTCAGAATTCTCCCTTGATCCCCTAATCTAAGGGACTACTGGCGAACGCAGCAGGAAACGAGAAACGCTTTTAACATGAGGGTACGGACAGGGTTTTATTTGTCGGTATACACACGCATTACACTTTTGTAAGTGACATGATAATTTAATAACAGACTAGAGTATTTTAAGTTGTCCTTTTGCACTTGCCTGAACTTAAAAATTTACTGTCAACTGAACTTTGAATTCAATGGAATGGAGTGGTATTCACCAGGAGGTGGCATGTCATTTAATTCATATTCTTCTTGGTTGCCATCATGTAAAAAACTGACTTGTTTAGAACATTTGTCAAAAATAAAACACACAAAAGGAAATTGATGATGTTACGAAAAGAACATCAGGTAAATCTGGTCTGGTGCATTATAAATCACTTGATAAAGCGAGTTGTCGAATTCCAAAGTGAGCGAGAGGGCATCGATGATCACCCTCAATATTTTAAAAGACACTAATGCCACTTCTGTGTTCTAATGATTCTCCAGTTTGATCGGTAGCTCCCACTTATGTAGTTTTCAGTTATTTATAAGTCTGCCAGTCTAGAATCTTGTGCTTCAGCAGTTTGAGACTGATCCGAATGAGGAACAAAATCCCCAATCGCTGAGGAGTTGCAGTTTCAAATCTTCAGTGATTGGGGATTTGGACAGAATATCGACTTTCAATTCTTGACCCCATTGTCACTAGACATCTGAGGAGATGCCCGCCAAGAAATTTGACCATGTAGCATAAATTGACAAAGTGAATTCTGCTTCAACTGTAAGATTTTATTGGATTTTACGTACGACCAACAAAACATCTGTTCTGTTAATTCTTAACTAGCGATTCGTAATAACCAACCAACCCTCAGTTACAGATACCCTCAGTTGCTTCTTGATCAATTACGTTACCTTAATAAAATTGAATTTAGTAGTACCTATGTTTTCTACTAGATGAATGTCTATAGAAAATGCTTGGAGTTATAAATGGGAGAACATAAACGTTTTTGTATTGTTATCAATGTAGGTCCCTTGCCAGTAGCGATAATAAGTTATCGTCAGCATTTAGACTTTTAAAGTTCAGTTTAAGTGCATGTATGTACTCGTAGAAGCACAATAATTTATAGTACTGATATTTATATCAGTTGATGTACGTAAATTATTTCCCTATTAAATAGAGATGTTGATATTCCGTCTGATTCTTGAAACAAGTTGATTTTTTTCTAGTAAAAACACTAAAAAAATTTTCATTGATTATAATTTCAATTAACATTAGTGAGTTACAAAATGACATCAACTTGAAGGCAGCAGATGTTCTGTCTTCAATTTGTTGACTATTTGTAAATCGTAAACAAGGACGCACCTATGTCGCGCTAGCCACATGTCAGAGTGAGGCAAATGGTTATGTTGCACTGCAATCTGCGCTAAATGACTAGGTATAAATTCCATTTGAGTTTTTAAAGCAAACATATTAAAGTATTGTTTTTCTGTGTAGTAGGTAACAAAGAAAATTTCAATTTATGACTTTGGTGTACGGTAAAACTCGAATGAGTTTGTGATTGCACTTTACTCGTGTTTTTCGATTGTGATTTTTGTACAATGACGAACAAAGGTATAAGAAAATAATCTAACATTTAAATGATGAGATTAACAAGAAATATATAAAAGGTTTAAAATTTTTAAACATCTCATTAATTTAATTTTTACTTTTGTACACTATTATTTTTATCAATCATTTCGGGAGAGAAGACCGTAAGCAGTGCAGCCATATGGCTTTGAATATTAGTAAGATTGGCTCATGAGTATCAATCCACAAAAGACAAATTGGTGATACTCACTACTTGGGTGATAAGAGATAAATATTATTAGGTTTTTGTATGGTTCCGAATAACCTTATTATGTTATGGCAGCAACATTACACTAGGTATATTGAAAGCGCTTGATAGCGCAATGGTATGCGCGTTTGATCAGCGATTGCAGCATCCATTCTTGTGGGTTCACCATTTTCATCACCACACCACCAGCAATTAAAATATTTTAGCCTACTAACCCTGTGCTGGCCAGCAAGCCATATTGTACTACAGTGGTCTTCTATGGTCTTTCCGTTCAAAAGCAACTACTATTCCCAGCAGTGCAAACATTTATAGGCAGAAGTGGTGACGATAGAAGTAATAATAGCTACAATAATAATTTTTATTTCGCTCTTCACAAAGGTTACATTAGGGTTCATAAATTAGATAATGAGGTGATAATCGTCTATTTTAGTTGGCAGCAGTTCTCTTTATTTGAGGTCACATAACTTCTCCATGCAGAGTTATCGTCGAAACATGATGGTATTGCACTAATTCAGTATTATACTGTATCTAAGAAAAACAAATACCGTATTAATAACTATAAAGTGCAATGACAATTCAAATAATTTGGATGTTAATAAAATTTTACCATTTCTATTCAATAATTTTAGGCAATGATTTTATGCATCATAATTTTTTAAGCACCTTTAAATGAGTGCTTTTCTTTAGAGCATTGGGTACCTACTCATTGCATGATAGCGTACGTACCTACGTAACAGATTACTATTAAAACAAACTGTGATACATATATGAGGAGAAATTATCAGATATAATAAAAGGTCGGGGTGATACATTACATTACAACAGAAAGATTACATTTATGTTGATAATATTATTTTAACATATGCGTATATCTATCCGTAACCCTAGTATCCATAACACAAGGCTTACAGTGCTTACTTTGGGCTAGGCTAATTGGTGTGAATGTAAGAAATATTTATTATTTATTTATTTATATGATCTAAGTGATTTTTCTGCCATTTCTCAGATACAGTAAAATAAAACTTTATCACTATTTGTGTGATACATGTAGGTGATAGATATATGTATCACCATTTTGGTAATATACCCTACCCTTACTCATTAGATATCGTTATTGTGGGTACCTAATTAAAATAATAACTGAGATAATGTGATTGACTTATCTACGTTAACATTGTAGGTACCTATATCTAATTGTAATAAATAATAATTATACCTAACCTCTGCCTTTTGTGTATACATTAAGAGGTCATTTAAGATTTTTTTATTTACCTTCTGGTAAATAAAACAAATATAAAAAAAAGATATTATTTGTTATACTTTACCGAAAAGTACTTAAAAAGGGGACTTTAAAAAACGAGAACTAGGATACAATATTAAAATAATACAAAATTACCCACCCTACTTGTTTAGATCGAGCAAGTAAAATATATTTACTAAAACAAAAAAAAAAGGTTAGAGGTATTTTTTAAATATTTGTTTACTCCAATAATAATAATTAATCGTTTTCAATAAATCAATGTAGACATTTAATCCGTTTACATTATATTAAAAGATTACAATTTCATACTTAATGACAACAAATTACAAAAAAACCCAACGAAATCCGACTTTTATTATAATATATTAAGGCCATTCCACTCATTCCACCCGCCCGCCATTACCGCAAAAAGCAATTTATTCTACGCTCAAATCGCTCTAGACTGGTCCGATAAACAATGGGTATTATTATTACTTTCTGTCGTACTGTATCACACTCTGCTACTCGAGCGAACCGAGCAGGCGAGCGAGGTCATTCCATTACATAGTAGTAGGTAGATGCGGAGAACCATTCCGAATCCGATAATAAATCCCTCTGTTATAGTCACCCCACTTCCATGCATACCTGTGTAGGCACAGGCACGAATGTCCCTCACTCATAGAAAGCGTGTGATAAAGACGATAATAGGTGGATTGTATTTGTGTGAGAGAGATAGGAATGCGGCGTCATCTGCCGCTTGGTATTTGCCAGCTAGCCAATACTGGCACTTCGCCATTCTGGCACTGGCAGACGTGTCTGTACCCCGCGAGTGCGAGTGAACGGAACAGAATTTTGTTCGGTCGGTCGGCCTCGGCCTAGCTAGCTCGCTTGTGATTTCGATCGAAGCGAAACGACAGAGTCGTTCGGTGGGTGACTCGGCGTATGTACCCTGTTAATTACTTGCGCTCAGTTACTAGTTTATATCAGTTCTGATTTGCATAAGCGATTACAATTTGTAATAACGAAAAATTGAAATTTGTGAAGAGAAACACAGTAGCGATGTGTTTTATGTAGGTTCAAGCGATATCATCATCGTTTGACAAGGAGTCGTTTATTTGGCCGGCCATTTTGTATTTTCATGTCGAAAGAAGTTATTGACAGAACTTCGCGGAAAATAGGATACACAAATTTGCATTTTTTATTTTTAACCATTGTTATGAATGTAAAGATACATAAACAAGCCGGTTCTAGGTTCAAGTTGTTGATATTCATCTATTCGAGTGTGTGTTAGTTTTGTGTAGTATGTATATTGTGTATGCAAAGTGAGAATAAGAATTATTTAAACTTAGTGCAAAAGTGTGTGAGTAAACATAAAATACAACCGCTGTTCTACAAATTTTCCAGTTAATTGACAATGATAGTGAGTATTTTTCATCTTTCTTGTCGCAATTCGAATCAGCATGGATGTGATTGTGTGCATTTTATGAACATTTCTTTTAAAAGCATTGGGTTGGTGTACCTATCCTTTATATAGATTCTTCAAGTAGATAACTAGTTTTTCACACGCTCTTCACTAAGACTGCAACCGTTTAGCTATAAATCTAATAAGACTTGTTGATACATTATTATGAATGTTTTGCTTGTACGTTTTTAGTTCATCATGGGTTGTAGCGTATTTAAGTCATTTTAACAAAAAAAAATGTTAAACAGATGGATTTCATAGATATCTGTGAATAAGTTCAAGTTCAATAGTTGAGTACCTACCTAATGTAACAAATGCAGGTTGAGATAGGTCACATCCAAGAAAGTGATGTGAGCTAACACTTATATGTAGTTTTCTGATTGCACACAGGTAGCTAAAGTACTTTCAAGAGATAGACTTATTTATCTCATAACTTGTTCACAGGTAGCAAATCATGGCAACAAAGCCAGAGTCTGATTTTCCACCTTCGCCAACAAATGATCAATCAGGTTTGTTTTTTAAGTTTAATTTTTTTTTGTGGTTAAGGTGCTATTTTGTGCATAAGTAGTCATTTGTTTTTTATTATTTGCTTATATGCATGATTTTAAACAATATTCACATAAATATGTACCCGCATTCATATAATATACACTCATACTGTCAAACAAAATTTCATAAGTCGATACAATTATCTTGATATTGTTTAAATTTTATTTTATTGAATTACCTTATTCATCATGTGTAATTATATAAACAAAACTCCCTCTGAAAATAATGTGTTTACCCATATTTCATTATAAGTACAAACCTTGTTTCTAACCATATATTTATAACCAATTTGCTAAAATTTGTATCTATTTATTTTATGGACAATATTTGATATTGATTATTGCAATTTTTCCATAACTACAATTCAGTAAAAATGTAAATAGTATAAATTGTTAAGAGAAAAATTCATTAAGGATTATTTTTGTCTAATAAAAAGTTAGAATAGTTTTATTGGACGAATGATACAGCATCGTATTAAATAAATACAAACAAACTCTTTTTATAAGATTTGTGATTCTTATATATGATTAAATTAAAACATTTATTATTACAAAGTTAAGTCTTAACTATTTTTTTTAGATATTATGTCTTAGGGTAGTCATTTTCTACACCGTAAGTAAATACATCGGGGAGCAAGTTCGAATCTCCAATACCTCATGTCTCTAAATACTTTATTTTAGTTTATGTTTTAAAATTTCACTATCAAATTTTTTATTTCAATATTAATCGAGAAATTTTAATGTTTCTGGGCTTTGGTGTCCATTTAAATAATTATAATACGAAGTTAATTTCAATAAGTTAAAAAGTGTTTGGATTTCTGAGAAACTGGTTCAGTTCTTATCAAATTTTTACTGCGTAATCTAGTAATTTAGTATTAAACATTTATAAGCCTATATTCTTGTTTGCAATAGTAATGTTGCCAATTAATTTCTTATTTTAATAGAAACTGATATAAAAATGGGAAATAATTCTATTATCACTCTAAATATCAAAATTATATCTATTTTAATTGTAAATATGGTTACAAATATACATAAAATATTAAGTATAATACTCAAAGCATTATTTATTGTTTTAAAAAGTATGTTATAATAGAATAAGTGGCCATAGCAAACTCATTTTGAACTTTGCCAATGTAGTGCGAGATGGACCGATTATAGCACATGCACGTGGCTTACCATGAGCATTGCAATGCATAGGTTATATTAAAAGGAAACAATTATCATTTTAACCTTTTTGTCCAAGTTTCTATTCATTTAATATTTTTTAAATTTCTTTAGCAATAAAAAAATTGCCACATGCCCATTAAAACGGGCTAAGTTCTTTAAGTCTTTCTTAAAATTTAGTTTAATTTTAAAACATGATAAGAGAGAGAAGGCTATATAAGAATATTAGCAGCAAATCTACCTTTGCAGTGGAATATGCTTTGAGGTTGACATCAGAATATTATTTTAGAGTTCATGGAGTGTTTAGCAAATTTTGTATTGATTTGTTTGAAAGTTTAGCAGAATTGTTTCTACTTTATAGTTGCCTATATTATTTTTTGATGTTTCCATTCATTGTCTTTGTTTTAAATATTTTAAGAACATACATTCAGGTAGATTGTGAAATTAAAAAGGTCTATCAGGAACAAATAAAAAAATGCTATTCTGTCTAAATATGTGCAAAATAAAATAAAACTGAAAAAAAATGGAAAAATATGCTCTATCTAATTTTTGATTTATGAATGCCGATGAACGCCGGCTGCACGAAAAAGCATGACTCATCGTCACGTTCCGCCTGAGCCTGGCGTCCGAGCGAGTGAGCATTGTAAGAATTTGATAAGCTATATAATCCCATATATTTGTTCTTTGATTATTAAAAAAAAGTAGCATCGGTCAGCCAGTGCAGTAATAAAAGGTTATGTTACAATTTTGACTAAAAAATATTATGACTCATAAACGATGGTCTAAAAAGTCAACTGCTTTTATTTAGTACTAATTTTTTTCTATTATATAATATTTTTCCGTTAGCGCCATCTAGCGTCTGGTAGACGAACTACTTGCGGTAAACGCGTTGCTATGGTAACGTTATTGATACAATGGAAAAAGAGTGAGAAAAATAGCGGACAGAAAAACACAAACAACTGTGATCTTAGATTATAGATTCAATGAAGAAAATGATCGAGTTATGCTTTTAATTTAAGATTAAAAATTAATGTATTTGAATTAAGTGCAAATAAACGATAATAATTAAATAAAATTAATAAAAGTGAGCAATTTTTCATCAATGTTCTATTCTGACGTTATCACGTAAAATTGTCGTCCGTAACCTGACTTAACAGCAACCATTTTTTTAAATAAGTCTATAAAAGGGGGAGGTTGGAAAAGTCAAATATTGTTTTTTTTTTTATTTTACTCTACCGGTGCATGGTGAATCCTGCAGTTTCAATTATTCATAGTTTTAATTAAAATCCAGCTGCCGACATCGATTCGGCTCGTAGGACCGAATAGTATATTCATGAATTAACTCGAACGTGTCAATATATAAACTATTAATAATAAAGTACATGCTCTGTTTTCACAGTTGTTTCGAAAAAACGCAGCTGCATCTACAGTTGTTAGGACTAGGTCTTGTAGCACCGGTATTGTGAAATTTTTATACCCGGTACTCCGCTAACTCTAAAACCGGAAAAAATGCTTTTTCGGTTCTTATTTTTTCTACTGTATAATAAATAAAATTAAAAATACGTTAATATTATTTAGTAACTTGTTTTTAATTCAGAGTCGTATTCAAGTCTAAACAGTTAAGAATATTTTCTTTTGCTTTAAACATAACACATTAGTAGAAGCTAAGGTAACTAAATAGGTACTAAAATTTATTTAACTATGAATAAGTAATTATTTAGCAACATGGGCATAAAATCATCATTCTACAAAAACAATATTTCATTTGAAAAAACTTAGAAAACTCAAAAATATTCTATTAAATGAGATCAGTATTCAAACTACTTATAAGTTGTATTATAATTAAAATCAATAATATTCTAATAACAAACATTTAATGAAAGTGTGTATTTAGATATCACCGGTCCTTTTAAATCATTGCGCATGTTGGTAATGGATACGTAATAAACTTATAGCGTCAACGCTTTGGTCATTAATATTTGGTCTCAAACAGTTGCAAATAAATCCAGAAGATGAAAATATGTGTTCACGCTCAATATTAGTTGGAGGAATAGTTGAAAAGTGCTTTTGCTAAAAAGCGAGTAGCTTTCCCTCATTTTCTCATAGACCTATTTCAAGTGTAACGACAAAGACAGGATCGCGATTTTCATTAGACGGACTCGGTGTCGCCAATGCGATTGCTATTTCCAAGATAAGCTCTTCTTTTTTGGGTGGTGTGCATTGATGTTAAATGATCCACAATTGTTGGAATTTAATTTGATAGACTTTCGATGATGCCAGGCAGAGCTTAATTTGAAGTTAACACACAGCATCGAATTTTCCGGAAAGTTGATACTCAGTACCGGTACGGCGTAAAACTTAATTTTATGCGGAATACCGAAAAATATATAGGTACCGGTATTTACCGGAAGCATACACTAGTTAGCACAAATTTGCACTATGTAGCTGTATGCATGCCCCAGCTATGGAAACATTGATAATCTGATTTAAAATTTGTTAAACTTTATATTATCAATCACTTATAAAATTAGCTTAACATTTAAATCGTATGTCAAAAGCACTAACCATTATGTTCACACACTCGACATCACTATTATAAAGTACAAAACTTTGTGTAATCAACAAATATGGAAAAAATTACAAATCTGGCAAATTTCTCTAACCGATTTTCAGCTTCAAGTCCAGCACATAGGGTTCCATTTAAATTAGAAAATGTGACAATTTATTATAGGTTGGCTTGCTATTTTTCATAAATATAATTTTCGGTAGGTAGTTTGCTATAAAATATAGTACTTAATAACATAGAATATTAGATTATTAATTTTTACTTACAAAATATACGGATTGAAATATCTGAAAATTAAATTGAATGGTTGATTAAAAAAAAAAGATAAATTATGCTAATTGATATTAATTTTGTAGTCAGATTTAAAGTTTAAAATCGGTTAAAAATCAGGGTTGCAAATTATTAAGATAATTATTGTCTCTGATAATTATCCAACTATCAAATCAAATAACATATATATAAATGAAAGATTTTTTATATTTTTAGACATAACTTTTACCTGAGTCTGACTCTTTTTTTTAACTACTTTTGTTAAAAAAAAACTATATATTTTGATATGTGTACGACTTAATTATTGTAATTTTTGACTGCTATTACTAATGTTTTAATTAAATATAATGCAATTTTAAATTTATTCATATATTACGCCTCGGACTTCAAACGCCACTCGT
Organism: Calamotropha paludella; assembly: GCA_927399485.1. NCBI lineage: Eukaryota > Metazoa > Arthropoda > Insecta > Lepidoptera > Crambidae > Calamotropha > Calamotropha paludella. The sequence continues at coordinate 7,630,918 of OV656822.1, forward strand.
CCAGCAATTGCTGGTTTTCCGCGTCTCGACAACAATGTACCTACTATTATTTTGTTTTGTACAATAACAGTTAGTCGTTATTATCAACGATAATTATCAATACGTAATTATCTTGATAATTATCAACGATAATTATCCAGTGCAACCCTGTTAAAGATATATAAGATATTAAATATTTCTGTCCATTTTTGAAATTTATAATGTTAATACATTATAAAATAATAATTGTTTTGTCGTATTACTTTTATATTTATAATTTCACGTATAATGCCATATTAGAGCGAGATATTTATACAGTATATACTTCATACGTTATTCTATCAATATTATGAAAACCACAATTTAATTCCGCGTTATTCAAAAGTTATTAAAGTTTTTGTTATATCCCGATGATATCCGGATTATATTAGACTTAGGGTTGTCACCAAACAAAATCTTAAATAATTTTCTTTAGACATAAATAAAATTATTATTTAAAGAATTTCGTTAAGAGTTACGTATATCATTTGTCTACTATTAATAGATTTTCTTTATTTTATGACGCCATGTTAACACTAATAAAAAATATGTGATGTAAGTACCAGTTTTTAAGTGTGAAAAACGAACGAATATACGGCACTGTCCATGAAACCTAGAGAAGCACGACAACAACAAACAGTTAAGATACTTTAAACTACATACTAGTATTAAACGTATTAAACGCCGATAAAAATACATATAAGTCCGGATATTCGGAGGTTTTTGAGGAATTTGAATAACGCCGAATTAGATTGTGGTATTCATAATATTGATAGAATAACGTATGAAGAATATACTGCATAAATATCTCGTTCTAATATGGCATTATACTTAAAATAATAAATATAAAAGAAATACGAAAAAACAATTATTATTTCATAATCTATTAACATTACAAATTTCAAAAAGGGACAGATTGTTTGTTGTTATGAGTGTAAACAATACGGTAATTATTTTTTTTTAATAATCGTTAATTTTATTTTTTATTTATATTTTTGTGATTTTTCGGACCCGGATATAGGGGAACTTAGCATTTTTTTTTTGTCGAAACTAAAGGTCGTATCGATGCCGGATTTTCACTGTAGTGCTTATAATGATATAAACTAACGATTTTAACAATAAAAAGGGCATGATACAAAATCAGGGTTTCTAAAACACTGTATTGTCCCCGGTACTGTATTGTCCAAATAAGTTGAACATGATTTTGAAATCACGTGACATGCGCAGTAGCACGTTTAGGTACATTATTCACTACTGCTACACTACACTACACTACATGTTCAACTTATTTGCCGGAGACTATATGTCGGTCAAATTCCAGACACTTTTAGGCTTGATATCAGTCGTAGGTTCGTATATCGTACTATCAAGAGATACAATAACACTTCCTCTGACGAGGACCATAAAATATCGGGGCGCACTATGGAAAATCAAGGCGTGTTTCAAATCAAAAATCGATAATTTTTTATTTGTTATGAAAGACAATTGAATTTTTGCATAAGCATAGAGTATTAAATAAGGCTTTAGATGAAATGAAAACTTTTATTTAAGTAAATATATATAAAAAAATGTTTTAAAAAGCTTTTAAGAAGTTTCCTTTAGCTTATTTCTTTTCTACTTACATTGTGAAAAAAAATGTATTATTTCATTTGTTTATTATAAAATAATAATATTAAAACACACCTTATTAAATAAGTAATAAAAAGTTAAGATTACAAATATTATTTCATCAAATATTGAAAATCCAAGATACTAATTTACAAGTAAAATTAATATAAGAAAAATTATGTACTATATTTGTAGCGTAGATATTCATAAATAAAATGTATCAAATCAGCTGCGGATACAAGTCAAATTCGTAATAAAACTAAACAGACGTTTGACTGTTACGTATCATATCATACATTATTTTTATTTATACTTGGTGAACTTCGGGATCCAAGGTGAATTCGTTCACTTTTATAAGATCTAGGGTATCTTCATCAAATACCTTCACTCTTTTGCTATATCTTTTTCTTAGGCTGGAAATGTATGTATCTGATGTGTATAGAAGAGTACGAAATACATCTTCATTTGTTGCTGATCAAGAGCACTCTCTGTCATGATGTAGTCGAAATTTTCATTATCTTTATTACGGGACTCCTGCGCATCTTCTGAAAGTTGACCAATAGGAAGCACAGCATAATGCTTAATGATACTTTCACCATGTATTAAAATTTTATGAACTGAAGATGGCATGTAGTACCATTCATAATTACTCACATAGATTGTAGCAGTTTCCATGGCATAATAATAATAATATTTCCCACAATCACACCTATTAGCCTAGTCCAAAGTAAGCTCCTTAAGGCGTGTGTTATGGATACAAGGGTAACGGATAAACATATTTATACGATCCATAGATATGTAATATTAATAGAAATATATGAAAATGTCCATGACTCAGGTACAAATGCTCGTATTCATCATACAAACATCTGCCCCTTCCGGGATTCGAACCCAGGACCGTCGGCGCGAAAGGCAGGATCGCTACCGTTGCACCAAACGGTCGTAAAAAAAAACAAAAAAAAAAATTAAATGCTAAATTTTTCAGAATTTATCATTACACCCGATTAAAGAGCTTGTAAAATTATGTAAAACCGTTTAATCAAATTTACATCCACTCCTGTATAGCAGTATTACCGTCATTGGTATTACCACTTACCTGTCGAGGTTTGTCGATGATCAATCCTAGCTCTTCACGAAAACGTTTTTGTATTGGAGTTTTCTGTTCTTGCTTTTGGCGTTTCTTTTCTTCGCTTGTGGCTGACCATGATTGAAAAAAGAAGTTGTATGAAATATGTAAAATCATTTCCATACAACGAATCCAGGCATGCAATGTAAAAAGTCCGTATTGAAATGAATTTTCATTTTCTGGCCTAGCAGTCACTTTAGTCAGATCATTCATTTGCCGTGGAGTAGCTCCACAAATTGTACATGTGGAACCAGAAGGTGTATCCGTTAATACTTGAGCCACTTTGCCATCTATCATTGTTAGAGTTTGTGCTTCACGTTCACTCCTTCACTTTCTTTATTAATCAATGATGGTCCCAAGAAAAAGATCTGGTTCTTTATTTCATACACAACAGCTTTAATTTTTTCAGGAGTTTCTTTGCAAAATTCTATTGATATAGGCCGACAAAAACGGACTGACGAAGGCACTGGATTTTGCCAGACAATATCGCCTGTTAGCTCATTGATTAATTTGATAGGCACTAAAGACGCAATAAACAAATTTGCATCAGAAACAAGTTCAGAGGCTCTACATCACGTCTTATAGCGATTCAAGTTTAGCTGTTAAAAAGAGACGCCACTATGGACCGCGTATAGCGTTGTCTCACTTTGACAATCGAACTTGCACCGCGCTAAAATATGATAGTAGACCCTCTGACTCCTCTGGAAGTTTTTGTTTGTAATGACTTTGACCAGACTAAATGGCTCAATCCATCCTTATACACCGAATCTATTGCCAACATCCTAGCTGCAGTGTGGTCCAAAAAATCTTGTAGAGTCAGTATTTTAACATGTGTATTTGTAATATCTGTTGCTGAAGATGGTAGATAACATCTCTGTTTGATTTCTTGTATTTTATAAAATGGTGGGAATATAAAACAGTTTCGTTCGTTATACATTCCTTAAATACATAATTCTTTAAATACATACAACGACACTTTGATAATTAAAAAAATCTATTGCGAAAGAAATTTATGCATAATTACCACATTACCACATACTGAATAATAAACTTTTAAAAGTGCGTTAGTAATGACATTAGTAAAAACTATTTTTGATATGCCGTTGTTCTACCATTTTCCATAGTGCGGTGTAAGGTGATAGCTGAGTACCATACCTATCGATTTAACCCCCATGTATGTTCCGCGACTTTTCATAGTTTAGGAGTTATAATTTTTTTAAATATTTTAGGATATTTAACGCCTGAACGGCTTTAAAAATTTACATCTTTTTTTACTAGGTTTATTACAGAAAGTTTTTTAATACGACACCTTTTAGTTGTAGTTTTGTGAGTAAAATAACTGCACACCTTACTTTGTTACAAGATACAAATGATTTGACCGATGGTAAAACAATTGGAAGCAACAGAACAAAATAGATTTTCATAGCTCCTGATAAACTTTAAAAACTGCGTGATGGCCTAAACTTTCAAAATAATAAAAAAAGGTGCACCTTATTAGAGATTTTTTGCTGAAATCGGTCTCTGAAAGTATTAAATCGGAAATCTTGTAATATTCATATGATTCCATTGTTTATTATACTCGCATATTTTTGTCATACAAAAATATGCGAGTATAATGTCTTTGGGTTTAATTCATAAAAAAATGCATTTTTATTTGTAACAGAACGAACGGATGGCCGAACTAGTTAAATCGTAGCTACATTACAGTTATTCAGCTGCTTTCAATTCTTAGTGAGACAAGCCAGAGATTCATTATTTCAGTTTTGCATCTATTGATCTATCTTTTTTTGTATTATGGCTTTTTCCGTTTCTTATTCTCAAATAATATACCCTCATTTTCAATATTCTGTATTTACAAATTGACGTTCTTTAATTATAAAAAAACAGATGACCGTAAATATTATTAACAATAGTGTACCTGATGTTTACACCTGGCAACCCATAAGTTGCGGACTGTGAGCTGGCAACCATTGTTTTTAGATTCGTCACATCATTATCTTTCAAATGCCGTACAATTCATTTTAAAAAAAGTTACATTCTGTAAAAATAATTGGACAAAGTATAATGGAATTTTAATAATCAATCATTTGTAGAAGTTTCACTAAAAAAACAGATACTTGCAGTATTTAGCGGTTGGAACTCGGACTCCGTTGCATGTGTCAGTAAGCACTAATTTAGTGATGCAATAATGTTATCACGACGTATAGTCCCCGGCATATAAGATGAACCTGGTTTTCAAATCACGTGACATGCGCAGTAGCAAGATTAGTTACATTATTCACTACTGCGCATGTCACGTGATTTCAAACCAGGTTTAACTTATATGCCGGGAACTATATGAATTATTTTTGTTAATGCATGCATCTATTTTTATGCAATTGCTTTGTAGTTATACTTAAAGTGCGGTATTTTATTAAGTATTCAAGTGATTGTTATTATTAGTGATTTCTTTGGCGCAAGCAAGCATCCATTTCTTTGCTTAATGGTTATTTTGACCTCACAAGTTCGGAAAAGTTTGGTTTGTCATTCAATTTCTGCGTGGAAAACTGCGTTTTATCAGCTAGCTTGGAAAGGTGTTTTGAAATTACATTCTTTTTATTCAAAGAAAAACACACATTGTACGTTCCGAACCGCCATTATAGTATTTATAAGTTGCATTTTATTCTTATTTAAATTAATACTCTGATTCACCGTTTTGAATATACTATTTACTATAAGAATTTGAAATGTATCGTGGTGAGATTTAATAACCTTTGATTGGATTTCGGATCGCACCCGTACAAGAACTGTCAAAGGGAATCACACAATTTTTTACCTCATAACAGCGAGGATTTTTTTCGGTGCAAGAAAAACAGCATAAATAAAATTTTAAATTGGTTTATTTAAGTTAAATATTAAAAGTGAAATTGCCACCATTAGAAATGTTGAAATTAATTTATTATATAAAATGGGTTTCTTTACCCGACTGCGCCAGAAGGAGAGTTATGTTTTTCGAGAGTATGTATGTATGTTTGTTTGTATAATTGTTTGGCACGCTCTGCAGCCTGAACGGCTCGATGGATTTTAGCTTGAGAGGTGTCGTTAGATTCGTATTTACTGTGAGAGTGACACTGGGTACATCAAAATAAAAAAAATCAAAATGGCGGATTTTTGGCGCCAAATCCAAATGTTTGGCACCAAATCCAAATGTTTGGCACACTCTGCAGCCTGAACGGCTTGACGGATTTAAGAGCTCTAGCATACGGCGTATTTTGAACGCGCAGAAGACGCGCATTTCAGGAACGCGCGTTTTCTGCGCCGTAGATGCCCCGATTTGCGATTGTATTATTCAAACGCGCTTAAAACGCGATACATAAGCGTACAAACCAAACTTTTCCTAGCGTGAGAGGTGAAAATGTTTTTTTGTGTGGTACACTCACGGAATGAAAAGGTGTGTCATCGAAAGACGCTTTTGGCTTGCACCACCGCAAGAATTAGTAATTCGGAAAAAAAGGTGCGAAGTTTTAGTCAATATGTAGTTTAGTTCGAATAAACAAAACCTACGTATTGTGTGAAAGGTCAAACAAAACATATTTGATTGAATGGTTTTAGTTAAGCAAACTAATCTGAATCAATTAGAAATTACTTAATTTTCCGAATTTTATTTTTTCTGCTCTGGAACAAATTTTTTTTTATTTACTATTATTTCTGCGTAATGTTTCATTAAAAGCAAAAATCTGTTTAGTTTTTTTGAAACAGTTTCCTTTTAATCTGTCTGAGTAGGGGTTCGCCTTAAAGTAAAAGGGACTCAATCCCCTATACTATGTCCAATGTAGGATGATACTTTTGACAGGTGTCACTTCCTTATTGCTACGTACTAAGGTTGCGTTTGTTTCTATGCTTTGCTTGACATTGCAATAGCAACTTTATACCCTCTATACAGGTGTCAACTGTCAAAAGTATCATCCTACATTGAACAAAGTATAAACCCTTAGAATATGTACTGAGACACAATATAGACTACCTTGTTGTGTATTGATATATCAAATATTTATATAAAACTTTTTAAAATAAGATTATAATTATTTATGAATATGTTTAGAAAATCCAGATATTTCTTTACTTTGTATAGATATATTTTTACATTTTGCTAAAGGTATGTATCGTATTCTGTCTCAGGTCCAAGCAAAAATTATAGTCAAAATGAAAAGATGTCTAAAAAAAATCTTTTTCTCTTCAGATGGCGAAGAACACGATTCTGTAGAAGACAATTTTCCGGAACAAGAGGAAGAAGAGGTAAAACCATCAAACAACAATGTTGCTGATATACTAAAGAGGCTTCAGTCGACAGGGGCGCTTATTAAAAAGCCAAAACAAGAGTACAGGTGCAACGCTTGTGACACAGACTTCCCTGACTGGTCTGAGTTAGAGAGTCATCTTATACAGCACGTCTCCCTGCCCTCAGTGGTCATCGACAAGCTGCCGTCCGACGAAGAAGATTCTCCTCCTCCATCTGGAGATGAAAACTGGTCCGATGAAGAGGATGTCCCAGTCCCACTTAAAGCGACGAAAACAACGCCACAAAAAATCGATATCTCGCAAATTCTACAAAAAACAGGCATTTCTCTAAAAAAGTCAAGCGAAAGTGCAAGCAAAAATTCTGACTCGGCATTAAGCAAATTAAGTGGATTAGGCTTCACCATAAAGAAAAATTCTGTAACAGTAAAAAATGAACCAGAACCTGAAACAGAGTCTAACAATGATGTCATGAAAAAATTAGGTAAATTAGGAGGCATCAAACTTAAACTCAAGTCTGATGGTAATAATTCTAATTCATTTAAAGTCATTAATGGGTTAAAAGATTTTAAAGCTTCCGATGATGAAGATGAGGCTAGTGGTAATGATGATAGTAAAGATGATGCTGAAGATGAAGATGATTTAGATAAATCTGGGGAAAACGAAGGCTCTGATGATGAAAATACTGATAGTCGTAAAAATTCAGAAAGCGATGAAAATGCAAAATCTGTTGATAACAAGATTTCTAACGTTCTCAAGAATTTACAAAATAAGGTCGTAAAAATCGAGCCTGTTAAAAATGTATCACCAGTTAAAGTTGTCTCACAAGAAACTCCTCCTACAAAATTACCTGGACGACCTGTTGTAAAACAAACACCTAAGCGAGGAGCCAATCTTCCTATAACAGCTAGAGAGCATCCTCAGCAAGCTAAAGAAATACTTTCGCCAACTCTAGAAAGTGCACCTAATAGTCGACGGGAATCTAGGGATAATACAACTAATATGGAAAATGTAGTAGTGAAAAAGGAAATAGAGTCGGGAGAGTCACAAACATCAAATATGCCTTTGTTCTCAGGGCAGATTAAATCAGAAAGGGCTTCACCGCCATCACAGGTGAACGATAATTTATCAACACCAGTTATTGCGAAGATCAAAAGTGAACCCGATGCTAATTTGCCTTTAAACACGACCACTTCCTCGTCTATCACTACAACTTCTCTCCTTCCAGTCTCCAAAAAAGAAGATTCAAGTATGACAATTATTGAAATTAATGGTGATTCAAATGATGAGGACGATGATTGTTGTGTCGTGTCTGCAACTCCAGCGCCTGATATAAAACCTATTATACCAAAAACAGAAAACTTGCCATCATCTTATCCTCCTCCAGCTTACCCTACTCCAACTTCTCAAACGGCCTTTAGTTCATCTAGTATTTTATCATCTCGTATGTCGTCTACACCATCAACAGAGAAGCAACATAATTTTAATTGGAATGCTCCAGACTCTAAACCACCCATAGACATGTTAGAAAAGAGTGCTGATGATATATTTGAAAGCTTGTTGTCATCTGCTACAAAAAAAGAAAGTCTTTCACTATCAGATGCAAGTGAATACATATCTTTAGATACTTTAGGACCGCAGCAAACATGCGACGTGTGTAATACAAGGTTTACCGATTTGTCTCTTTTAGAAGAACATAGGCGGATAAGCGGGCATACGAAATGTATTGTGGCACCATCATCTACTTCTACACTCTTACCTTATAATCCATCTTCAAATATTTTGTCCAGTTTATTACCAGTAAAACAATTGGCCGAACAAGTAGGAAAATTGTCTGGTATGGGTAATACTAGTTCAGGTTTTACTCATCAACAAAATGTAATGATTAACATACAAGCGTATCCTGGTGCCGGAGGTGTAATGGTGCCGCCACAACCATATAATGCTTACGGATCTACTTCTGGGCAGAATATGCATTCTGGATATCCACCAGGACCAAATAACATGTATGGAGGGCCTGGGCAATCGATGCCGGGACAATATCCCGGACAACATTATATGGGGCAGCAAGGTTACGGACAATTCCAGCCCCCAATGTCTAAGCCTGGTTATCCTGGGACTCAAAATACTTTTTCGACATCGACACCTTATTCTTCGGCATCTCCACTGCAAAGTATGCAGCAGGCGTATGGACAGAGTTCACCCGGCATGATAAATTCACAATCACCAATGGGACAGATGGGTCCACCTGGACCTTCACCTGGTCAGTACGTGCCAGCTTCTAGCCCAGGTGGGTCAATGAAACCGCCTGGTAGTGGAGTAAGAATTCAGAATGTCCAATCCTTCCCTCCAGGACAAATGGTAATGCCGGGTCAAACTGTTGCTCCTGGTCCGGATATGAACGCACAAGCTCCTGGCCAAGTAGTAGGCGGTCAAATGCCTGCACCTAATACTATCAGAATGGCTGCAGGTGCCACTGTTACGGGTGCAAGGCCGAGAATGCAGACTGTTAGAGGCGCAAGGCCATCTATAAGACCTGGAATACAAGTTCACGGACAAGTGCGCGGTCAAAAGCCTGGGCAGCGCATGCCGTTAAAACGACCGGGACAGATAATACCTGGACCAGGCCAGAAGCGGCGCCCAGACATGCTTTTACCCGGCAAACACGATAACGAGGACTGTCAAGTTATGGCGATGCAGAAGCAAAGAGACGGATTACCTATGATTTCAAGTGTCCAAGGTGCTAAGGACAAACTAAATCTTGGTAGCCAAATATCTATCACTAAAAAGACTGTTAACAAAGAAGCGAACGCTATGGCAAACGTATTAGCGTCTCGTGGAATAAGTGTAAAACAAAAACAGAAAAGTCGATCGCCAACGCCGGAAAGGCCGCTTCCGCATATACCAAATCTTGGTGCTGGTATGAGCATAAAACATACATCCAAGTCCAGCAATTTCTCAATACCAGAAGCTAAAGTTGGTGGAGGGATGTTAGCATGCAAAATTTGTAAGAAAATGTTTATGAATCAAAATTCCTTGCAAGTTCATATGTCTGCTGCTCATCCGCAGAGTAGAATTCCTATGTTCAAATGCGATGAATGCCCGGCGTCATATCCTAAAACATTGCAGCTGCAGCATCATAAAAGAGTGTTTCATAATGTGAATGGACCAAACCGTGAGTTGGGTTTGCCCGTTGTCGATTTATCGCAAGAAGACAATTTAAAGCGATTGAGCAACTTGGGTATATATAGTTTTATTCCGTTGGCTAATAGAGAACAAGCCAGTGGTTGCTTCGGAATTCCTGTTATTTCGGTTCATAATATGCAAAATGGTATGTCATCCAGTTTACAAGCACTCGGTGCTGATGGCCTTCTGAGCTTAGGGCCTCTAAAACCTTTACCAAATACATAAATTGAAAATTTATATTACGTGCAATTGATGATAGTATGCATTTCGCAAATCTAACTTATAAGTTAGATTGGCAATATAGTGTAAATAAATTAACATATTGTGAAGTATTCTCATATATATTTTTCTAATTAAATATTATTTAATCCTAGAAACACTGTTCCATTGGATTATCTCAATATGTTTTTAGTTGCCAGATATATTGAATAAATATGTGAACTGAATGTGTCGTGTATTGAAGGGTCTCGGCATTATGTGTAATTATTTAAGCGTCTTAAGAGAAAATATCTCTAAAATAATCATATGTGATTACTTTGGTTTATTATATCTAACAAAAAATACTTATATGCTGTGACGCTTAAATAGGATAATTTTGCAAAGTACATTATTGTATAAATAGTTCCAATTTGCATTATATTTCATATAGTCAGAATATTTGTCGTTAAGAGATTGCCTGTTTTTTTCAGCTACATTCGATAGAATATGTTTTGTATGTCTCAGGAAGTCAGCAAAAATGTTTTCTTACATATTTAATTATTATATTTTTTGTTATAAAACCATTTACATTTTCAAATTTAAAGATTTTTTCTACGATATGATATAATGAAAACAAGAAACTTCGATTAGCTATAAACATAATACACAGACTGCTTTAACAATAATAATAAAGAGATTTGTATAATTGCGTATGAACGGAATCCTTTTATGTCATTTTAGCCCAAAAGTATTTTGCCACAAAAACAATATCAGCAAATATTATTGCCTACTTCAAGTAAGCATTACTGATGAACAATCGGTAACCAAATTCATATTGCAATCAATTTAACCGTCTCCATATTTTTTCAATTTAACTCTAAAGAGATAAGCAATGTACTTATTAAATATGTATTTTAAAATAGTTTAGTCAAAGTTGAGCCAATAATTAAGTTTTATTTATCTAAGCATTTTGAACAAAATTGGGTCACAGTTTCTTTACAACATTAATTGATAAGATGGGGAGTTTAAACTTAATAGCTCATTTATACCAAGCCGATCTAGGTTGAACTAGCCTAGCTATTCTATTTGAAGACTTAAATTTAAATGACCGTGTTTATACAAAACGCGCAAGACCAAAGCTTTCGTCAATCGGTCGTTATTTTTCTTTGAAAGTATATTTCAGGAACTACCCTAGCTTTCTATAATATGACTCGGTCTGCGAAACTCCTGATGACACTGCACGGTTTTTGCCGCCAGAGCCCCCATATTGGTGGTATTAGTTGCAGTTAATTGGCAGTATGTGTGATAATTATGGTGAAGTAATTACCTTTTGAGAATTAATCAAAAATCATTGTTTTGAAAATATGCTATTACAATTGGACGTATTTCCATGGTAAGGATCCAACCCACAACTTCACTAAAAATTGACGTAAGTATACCAAAATGGCCTTAATGTCATATACTTTCACGTCAAATAGAAAGTAGCTTATGCAGAAAAATGACCCTTCGCTCTGACATTTTGCTACAGTTGTTTTAGTGACGCGAAAGTATATGACATTAAGGCCATTTTGGTATACTTACGTCAATTTAAGTGAAGTTGTGGGTTGGATCCTTACCATGGAAATACGTCCAATTGGAAAAGCGCATTTCTGCTACATTCGTTTAAGGAATGGGCTTAATGGAATGTTGATTTCATTACAGCAGCCATCGTAGGCGGTCGACTTGAATGAGAAATGTAAATGAGAACATCCCAAAAGTTTTATTTTAGTTAAATGACCTACTTTATCGATTTGGAATCTCATGTGACGTATTTGAATGTTTTTTTTCTGAGGGACTTCCATTGTTTCCATTTTTTTAACTTAATTGTTGTCATGGTTGTTTCTTGAATGTCGACTTATTTAAAAGAAACCATATCTAGGGTGTTTTGTTTTATAAATCATAATCGGAGATTATGTGAAATTGTGTTGATTAACTTACTATTTTCATTTCATTTCTACACTACAGACTTCAGACTTATTTGTTGGTATTGATATAAAGTGCTTTACCATTCTTGCAGCAAAGTATAGATTGGATTTGAGTTGATATTTATTTTCGGTAAAACAGTTCTAACAAAATTATGCAACTTAATCAGTATAATTATTCTTATTCCTTTCTTATTTTCATTGGGCCCCTGAAAATCTGTTTTGATATCTATAAATTTCTAACGGCTTTGTATCTCTATCACTAAGCTGGTAAATTTGTGCTGTACTAAAACTTTCTAATGTGTATTCTTTATTCCGTGGTAGTTTTGTTGAGTTTTAGATGGTATAAGTAGTTTAGGAGAATAACCACTTTTTCAGCTTTTTCTGCTGAAAAAATAGTTATTTGTGTGAATGTTCACAAATTTGAATAACCATACTGTTAATCCTGTAAGAGGTATTTTTTTAAATTATATGTACAGATTAAGTACATATAGGATACCTACAGTTGCGATGGACATTTGTAAATATTAAAGAGATTTGGGGTTTCCAGTTACATATTTTTTATATCTTGTAAAAAGCCCGTATAATTTTTTTTTCTTGAATTCTTAACGGCGACTAAAGTATTCCAACTTGGTTTAAACCTTACAGGTTACCGAACACTTCCCTATATAAATGTGTTAGTAACCGCTAGATGGCGCGGTATGAAATATTAAAGGAATAAGTACCTAGGTAGCAAATTCATGTGACTTGTCAAGTTTGTCGACACGTTGATTACTTTTGTATTTTAGTATAATTTGGAGAGAGGGCTTGCCTCTAACGGTTACTATACTGAATCACTAAGAACCTAGTAAGTCGAGTATAATTTTTTTTAGTTTATCCTAGTGACAATGTAAATATAGTGAGTGAAATTCTTAAGCTTGTAAAATGCTTTGTTATACGGTGCAGAAAAAATATTTTTAGTTGCATAAGGAGAGATATGTTTAAGTTCATTTCTATAGTATAAGGATAGTAATTCTAAAAGATTTTGTATTTGAGTTATTATTCATAAGGAACATTTGATCTATTAGAAACGTATTTAGATACGAGAGGTCGAAATTGAGAAATAAAACTATTCAATATCATTTTTGAGTTTTATTTTACAAGTTAGACGATTTCTGTTTGGTCGTATCATAAGCCAATGATCTAATAATCTTAAAGTAAATTATAACATGGTGTATTAAGTATATGATTTTTTTAGCTCACGTACACATCTTGTAAATCAAGGTGTCTCAAAAAAAGCTACGAAAATTCGTGAAATATATACATCGGAGATTGACGACCTTCATGATAAAGTGGCTCGCATACTGGTCTTCATGACAAAGCCGCTCTGAGGTCCCGGTCGGGTCAATCTAAAAACTTATATATTGGTTGTTTCTAAATTCCAGAACAAGTATTTTAGTTACTTGGGAAATATATATATATGTCTAAAATTATATTTATGTATTCAAGTAGCCCTATTGATGCTCTACATATGGACTTATGCTTGTCATATTTAACACCTATATTATAGGTCAAATTACATTTTTGCTCTAACATTCACGAAAGAGACTTCTTTTTGTAGTATACGATACTTATAAGCGGATTGTACCTTTATTCCATAAAATCATATACAAGCGTGATCGGGCTGATCGTGATAGATCGGGCGGGGTAGCCCGGCTTAAAAAAGTAGGCTATCACAGATAAAAATACATTGATGTCAATGACAGCTCAAGAATTCTGACCGCCCTAGGCTAATTATCGCGTGGTTTTTAAAAATTCAAAATTTATTGTTAAATTCAGGGACTCTCAAGTGCATTTGCTTTAAGTGTTTTGTCTCGGTCTAGTTGAATTGCATGTAGGGTAGATGCAATGATGCTAGATTAGTGCATGCGAAGACACGATCTTATTGCGCCCCCCCTCGTATCTTGCGCCCTAGGCTGCAGCCTAATTAGCCGAAGGGTTAATCAGGGCCTGATTGATGTACTTTTTTCTTCTCGGGTACCAGAAAGAACGCACCTGTACAGCTTACAGACATAACCACCGCTTTTTTTGCTCCGTTGTTGGGCTAAAACGTAGCACTCGCCTTCATTTTTGATAAGCTTTTTCTATCAGGAGGAAACTAGAACGCTACTAAGACAAGAGCATTCAAATAAGTCGTAGCGACTTATTTGTGCCCTAGACAAATTAAAACTTGCACAATGTCGAGAAAAAATTCTTTGCGTTTTGTTGAAACTTGATTAAATGCCTTGAAAAATGAGCTAATAGTTTAGGAGCTCCAGTTTCTTTCGAGTATATCCGTAATTACTTTAGTAATCACTAGATTGGTCAGGACTGAGAAATAAACGCTTCCACAAACTTTTTAGTTTATCTACGAAACGACTGATCTTGGCAAAATGTCACTATATTTTACAGACATTATGAATCTGAAATTATCATCATCGAAGGATCAATTATCCATTTTCAAATCCAAGTGTGGCGTTACAAGATGATGCACAATAGCAAAACAAAAATCTGCCGCACCGCGGTGGACAGCGTTGCGCTTTACCCCTCCCCGCTTTTACTCTCAGGTCCCAAGTCCGGCGCGCTGCGGTGCGATGCCGCTCGGCGAAATAACGCGTCGTATGACATGGTATAGTGATTTGTATGTAGGATGACGCAGCGACACCGCACCGCACCGTTAACGCATCTTGTGGCCTCGCACTACCACAGCGAGCTTCATAAAAAAAATCACTAAATTATTCTAACTGACTGCATATTTAATTAAACTTAAAATGACGACCTCAGAGGTTCCGGGTTCGATTCAATGTAGATAATGAAATTTTCTATATTGTCTCGGGTCTGGGTGTTGTGGTACTGTCATAGTTTATGAAATCCATAACACAAAGTGCTTTAGCTACTTGGTTACAAAACAAAGTATGTGATGTTGTCTGTACATTTGATCTCATTTTCAAATTTACAATAAGTATTTCGAGTTGTTAGCTAGGAGCTTTAATAAAAAAAGGTCGATGTCGATAATTATTTATTTCATCTTACTTACACAATAAAGCTTTCAAAGAAAGTATCATATCGGGTTTATAATGCATTCCAGAGGATACAAAATATTGTGCTCATAATATATTATACAGTATTGTTCAAAAACAATGTCAAAATCAATAAATTCTGTAAACATGCAAACCGAATACATTTCAACCTCTAGAAATTGACTCGAGAAATTTAAAATTATTGAACACACAAAAAAATGGTAATTGACAAGAAAATGCTACTGGAATGTTTACCTAATTTTGTCCAAATGTGCCTTAATCTGGCAACACTAATTGTAAATGACGTAAGTTATTATGAATGACTCAATGGAGGTTTGTTAGATAGTTTTGCATTACGGCTTTACTGGTACCATTGCACTTTATCGCTTAAAGGTTAAGCTGATAAAATTAACCCTATCAATGTTTGACTAGCTAACACTATTTTGAACAAATAGAAATACAAAATTCGTGCTCATATCTATATATTATATATCACATAATTGTGATATTTAATGAAATAAATCTTAGAGAAAACTTATCTAACAAAACCTTTGAAGGTGGGTGAATTATATTGAGGCTGGTGGTTTATTCAAGGCGGATAAGTTCCACATCGAAGATGAGTGTAGCATCAGGTGGAATTACGCCAGGGTGCCCCTGCTTACCGTAGGCGTAGTCAGAGGAGCAGGTCAGCTTCGCCCGCTCGCCGACAGACATCTGTAATCATATCATTATCACATATATTTGTGAACGAGTCAATGTCATTGTGGCACTGCAGATGAAAACATGAAGCTATTGATATAACATTTTTTGGGCACCTATAAGACAAACAGCCCTTGTGAGAGACATAAATAAATATATAACTAGGTTGTGAATTTGATAAAATTAAAAACATTTTTTCATCATCTTAATATTAAAGTTCATTTATGAGAATATTCTTTTAAGTATTTATATAACTGTGCCAGGAGAGCAGATTATAAAAGCTTTGTTATAGCATTAACAATGTGGAATGAAATATAAAGAAACCCTCAAATATACGTGTTATAGTAATTCAGTATGATATTAAGCATAGTTGTGTAATCACAAGTACTTTAAAATGTGGACTAAAGTTAGTTATTATTATTTTTAGACCAATAGTATATAACAAATGGTAAAGTTTGCAGCAGTACACAGAATGGATATACTTAGAAAAGGAATATCTCCAAACTTTAAACAGAATATATTTTAACCGATTCATTGCTACATACAATTACCAGAAAGAAGGCTACGAATTTGATTTACGTGAAAAATGAAGATAGTTCTATTCTGGGTAGATTTCCCTAAAACTTAATTTGAAGGAGTTATCATCGATTTAAAAATGACGCGGCTCCTGTGGCTAACGCCACACGCAAAAGAAAGTGATGGCACGCTAGATGTGCCATCAACAACGAATCAGTTAAAGTATCCTATATCCTTCAGCGAGAGGGCGAGTAGAGCCCTCAGGAGGGCTAAAACATACAGTAAAAAAAAATTTTCTATGACAGACAAATTAAACATTTTTATGCCAGCATATACAATGCGCACCGCTATACAACCTAGCGTTAATACTGAAGAAGATATTGATTTTTAACTCTACCTGGGCGACACCTTCATCCCAGCCTCTGATGACCTCGCCTTTGGCAATCCTGAACTTGAAGGGTTTGCCACGGTCACGAGACGAGTCAAACTTTTGCCCATTTGTCAATGTGCCGGTGTAATGCACCACCACAGTCTGACCAGGCTTTGGGTATGTTGAGCCTTAAATAAAGAACATAGTTGGTATTAGTAAAATTAGGCTGAGTAAAACAGAGATTTGATCATGTGTGGGTGGTCAGTTCTACTTGATCAAATATGGTTAGATCTACTAAATAAATAATGTTATTAAATTGGACAGAATTTATATTAAAATTACAGTGAGAGTGATCCACTGAATGTATTTAAGAATTCTTTCACCTTTTATTTATTTATTTTAATAACATAAACAGATTAGAGTAAAAAAAGAATAATCTTTAATTGGTGTACATAGCATGAACAAAATGTGAACAGTGTGTTGCAATTTAAGATTTATTACAACTATCTCCAATAAAAAAAACCTTATTCCTTATGTATTTTACACATCATTTTTATATATTTATGCATTTTTCAATGTGATCTTATAAGATAAATTATTACAATGAATGAACCAAACTGAAGAATTCACTTGTGATCTGAGTCGATTTTTTCTAGTATTTTTCTTATATAATAATTTATTTTACACATTTTAACTTAATATTATAAATACAAAAGTGATTTTGTTTGTTTCACTTTCAAGTCTTAATTACTAAACCTATCATTGTAAAATTTTGCATACACTTTGTCAGGGGTCCAGAAAAGGACATATGGTACTTTTTATCCAGAAAAATGTACCGTTTCCGAAGGATAAAAATAAAAGTTATAATTTGTAGTCTACATTAAAGGCGAGCAACGTCACAGGTATTAGCTAGTAGCCTAATCAATATCAAGGTGGGTCACTTATTACCTATGTACAAAAAAATAGTTTTTGATGTGTCTCAAAGTGACAAACCAGACGCTTTTCCATAAGTGCCTACGAAATATAAATTAAAATTATACAAAAGCTTTTGTTGATGTGCTATTGTTCGTTTAAGGGACATTTTTAGATTTCATGTTTACACAACAGAAGGATGTTGTCTTTGTATCATCATACTGACGGACGGACTGCTAGACTGGTTCCCCCAGAAATGGAGGGTTTTGCCATAATATCAACATTTCGAGGCAGGTTGAAGAAAGCAATAAAATATCAAAATTTTGTAGTCTGTGGAAGGTGGTATGGTGACTACTTCCAGTATAATTAGTAGTCTTTTAGACACTTCCGACACAGTAAAGGGTTAGTGCTATTTTAATCTGCCGGATATATCACGGCCAGTATTCTTGTTCAAAGACATTTAGCAGGTTCAGTTGTCTCATTTGCTTTATAGACGCTTCTTATCTTGGAATAATTTACATTTGCTTTAAGATTAACTAGGTATAGCTGCAATGTGTGATATGTTAATATATAACCAAGCCTCAATATAACTACAAAAATGCAGATCATGCAGTGGAGTGGAAAATTCACAGCTGTAGGATATTATCAGATTGTTAAAAAGTAAGTCACTGAATATGAAAGTATTCAATAACTAGTAGGTGATTATTAATCACATATCACACGACTAAGCGTCACCGAAGCGACGGCAGATAGCGTCGGTTTTTTTTTTACAGAAAAACCAGTTTTTATATAATTTTAACAATAATTAATATATTGATGACATCTTCCCACATAACGAAACTAATTTAATATATTTCTAGAATACCATTGAGATATATTATTTTGGAATTTTATGGATAAAAGGAGAATTTAATAAAACCCTGATATTTTTATACTTGATATAAGGATAAACTTACCGTCTCCAGGACTCAATGTTTCCACAGTGACACCCATGTTTTGATATATTTACAAAATAATAAATAAAATATATTTGAACCACACGATGCGGCGAATGCGGCACAAAAGCAGAATAATGGCGCCGCCCTGCACTCTCGGTGAACGGGTGACGGAAGACACTACAGTGTTGCCTGTAACTTGCTTGTCTTTAGATAATATCGACATATTTCTTGTGTTTGGCAGAAAAAATCGCGTGTAAGCGCTTGTAAACAAAATGGCGATCGTAAGCGGTAAGCGCTGTCAAATGGTAAATAGCTATTTTCCTCGGGGACGCAAACTTAGCGATCACTGGGGAACATAACCTCAATTAAATATATTTTTATCAAATGCAGTGAAAAGTTTGAAACTATGAATAATATATTGAATAATTTAGTGAATGACAATATTGAAGAAGACGAGTTTACTACTTTTGACGTGACAACGTCTTAAATTAGGTTGCGGCTGGGAGTCACTTATGAAAAAGTGTAACGCTCGGTAACGTTACGATGAGTCACCGAACGAGAGAGAGGCCCGCCGAATGCCTTGCGTCTCTCTCCCACTCAACTATGATCGGTCTGCCGCGCGCATTGTGCAATTTAATTATATTCATATCAATAAATATTCTACCGAGAAAAAGACGTTGTCACGTAAAATCTTCGCCCGTAAAACCGACTTTACAGGCAAAAAAAAAAAAAAAAAAAAAAACATTTTTTTATTTTAATGATTGCACAAAACCACCGGTTAACTTAAGTTTGTAAACAAACTTATCTAAGCAAAATGGCGGATTGTGTCAGCGCTACTGAAGTTAGCAAACGTGTCCTTGCCGAAAACTGACAGTTTGTTACTCAGCGCTGGTAATCGCTCGCAAGCGATTTTTTCTGCCAAACACAAGGATTGTCAAGATACTATCGATAGTAAGTTACCTAAGAGCATCGAGCACATACCCCAATAGAGTAGAAATGTCAATCATTTTGTTAATGATCAAATAAGAAGATATTAACCGCTGAATTGCACCTCAACAAGAACCAAACCAATTACCAAATTACATTTAATTAGTTGTATTAAAAGTAAAAATTAAATGATCAATTAACCATTTATTGGTTTACTGATTTTTAAAATGAATTAGCTTCGTATAAATTCTTCTGACTGATTGTTTTTCATCATGTCTTTTTATTGCTAAAAAAAGCAATTTCAAAAAAAAAATCTTTGTTAAAAACCATTTATTCAAAAAAGTATAAAAACCGTTCAACCGTTTATTTCAAATACGCTATATACCTAATATATCGGTATAATCGATCATAGGCGGGGAGCCGGTTCCACTGAAACTCCCGTCATAGCGGAATCAAAAAAAAAAATTAAATAAATAGTACATAAGTATAGGAATAAATTAAGGACGGTATGCGTGGATTCCTATTGCCGAAACAATGTTAAAAAAATATTTATAAAAAATGAAAATATGTTTTACCGTCATCGCGGATATTAATTTTTTTTAATGTATTTGATAGCAAATTTTATTGGCTTTTAGAAAAAAATCACGAATACCACTTTTTTCTGCCGGAAGGGTCTGGCATACCTATTTGAAGTGTGTGATGAGGGCTAAAATTGGTTGGCCACTGAGCCAATTTGTATTTTATTTGAACCAACTGAATGTGGATTGCAACTGAATCAAGAAAATAAGTTGGGACCATTGTGGTATAAAGGCCCAACAGCACCTTCAAAAGTTAAAGAAATTCTTAGTGGCCAATTAAATAAGGAAGAAAGTGAAGAATCAGAAAATGAAAACCGTTGTGATATAGAAGAAATTGATTTCGATGATTATCAATAAATATACTAATTTTGAGAATAAACTCCTGTCAATTATTTCAATGTTATTTTATTGTTTTCATTATGTAAAATAAAGATTCCCCTACAATTCCTTGAATCATATTAATCCTCATATTCTTTTAAATCTATGCAGAGAAAAAGACATCTTATTCCACAAAAAGCATTTACTCCAAAATAAATTTATTGAACACCGTACATTTTGGAGTAGATGGTAATATAGTTTATGCACTTCAAAATTGTATGCGGGATTTTTCCGGCAGTTTTTGAGCGCGCATACCGAGATATATTTAAAAATTACTTAAAAATAAATAAATAAATGTTTCCGGCATGATGGAGAAATTTTAGCCCTCATCACACACTTCAAATAGGCCAGACCATTCCAGCAGAAAAAAGTGGTTTGCGTGATTTTGTCTAATAGCCAATAAAATTTACTATCGAATACATTAAAAAAAATATATCCGTGATGACGGTAAAACATTTTTTCATTTTTTTTTTCAATATTTTTTTTAACATTGTTTCGGCAATAGGAATCCACGCATACCAAGCTTAATTTATTCCTATACTTAAGTACTATTTATTTAAATAAAATTTTTTTGATTCCGCTATGACGGGACTTTCAGTGTTACCGGCTCCTGGACTATTAAGACTTACATAATCAATAATGCACAACACTATCAATTAGATCATTAATGCAAATATTATAATTTCAAAATTACTTTTATGTTTGAAAAAAATATGTAATAAACTACAATAATGTTATTTATCGATACACCCCTTGATCCTTTGAATGCAACACTAGTGTTGAGAGCGTAGACTAGAAAGAGATGGCGTAATGAGAAATTACGTTATGTGGAAGCAGGACGCATAGACACCTGAACACGTGCGTCAACCATTTCACTTTGATTGTCCAGTTTAACTTGAGCCCTGACAATTTTTTATAAAAAGAAATTTTTAACTATAACTTTCCGATGAAAGGTTATTCCGTCAGTTTTATAATTTGAAGTTCTGCTCTTTTTTCCACACCACCGAATAGAACGACACGCCATTATGAAACTATTTAATTGAAATTAATTTCGGAATAAGCAGACACGTCCGCACAGATCCAATACTGGTTTTGTACTGTTTGAGTGGGAGCGAGCGTTAATATTTATAAGTGACAAATCACTAATCAGTTGCGGAGGCGGCAGCCCAATATTACCACTCTATTGGGGTATGTGCTCGATGCCTAAGAGCGAGGTAACACTTTCAGTATTTCATAAGTCAGGTATTGATTGACAACAGACTGATAGTGTGACACACGTGAGTGACAAAATACCGATGAAAATTTAAATATTCTGGTAGTTTTAACAAATTTACCAGTCTGCCGTTAGTCAAAGTTTGAATAGTTTTCTGAACAAGACTGTTTTAAACGCTAGTAATCTATGGCGAAGTGACACTGACCATAGACAACTAAAACTTCAAAAAGGACTTTCTTGGACATTGATTGATTTTGTAATGACATTAAATATTCCACAATGCTTTGAACCTCAATATAATTGCATCTTCAAGTATAACATTAAAGTTCGGTTAAATTAACTATAGGTATGTTACATAATTAACGAATAAGAATGGTATAATAGATAGGACGTCACGTTCACGCAACGATTCTCGATACCGTCTGTGTAAAATATTACTATAAAGTAATGTATCAGCGCCCCTAGCGGTTACCATTAGGAACTACGAATCTTCATAAAAATGCGTAACGCGCTCAACTATCGAATGCGTAATCTCGCATTTAGGTCCCAATCCAAGAATTTGGAAACATAATAGATATGCTAAATAATACACACATCAACACCGTCTAGGGATTTTCTCAATTTACTGAAATTTGTTTTATATAACATATAACATGTATTATATTTTTATAAAGCCTATTTATCAAATTATACTTTAGAATGAAACAAAGTTTTATTTTTGTGTAAATATTTTTTTTATTGAAATAAACACAAAAAGTAAAATAATGGTCAGATGGATTTTTTTTAGAAAAAATGAAATAAAGGAAAAGTATCAGGTTTTTGCAGTGGCGCAAAAATAAGTTGTTTGTAATGACGTTAACCCAATGGTCACAATGGTTCTTCAAGCCCCTTCTTTGGAGCATGTCCCACTCGTGCTCTATGGAATTTAGATCTGGCGATTGCGCGGGCCAGTCTAACACTGACACGTCTTGCTCCTGCAGCCAGCTAGTCACCACCATCGACATATACTAATAGACATGCCGTACCCGTATAACGTGCAGTAATTTCTTGGTTTGAGAAAAGTGACGAGGATGGCATATGCGTTCGGAATAACGCTATCTCTTTCCTTATAGGCGATTGGTTCTCAATTTCCATGACAGGTATGGTATATATTTTGAGAGAGATAAAGATAGTCCGAAACTTAATTTGTCTCTTTCTTTCGTAGTGCCACAATTCTCACCGCTAGAGCATGTCCATTGGTATATGTCGATGGTCACCGCTCACGCTATGTGCGGACGGGTACCGTCGTGCATGAGCGTAAAAACTTGCCCATTTGTAGCCCATTTCGGTTCTAGCACCTCATTACGATACTTTTCAGCAGTCATAGTGTTTCTGATCCAAACGAGGTCTGTTCATCCACCAATACGAATTACTGCCCAAACCATGATTGTTCCGCCGTTGTATGAATGGTCTTCCTAAGGGTGATGCAGATGGTTTTCACGACCAGGAGCTCGCCATTCACGTACTCTTCGAGAATTAGGATGAAAACCGAATCGGGATTCATAGGTAAACATCGCTACAGACCACTGGTTATCTTCCCAGAACAAATGTTCTCGAGCCCACTCTAATCTTCTTATACGATTACCTCTGCGTAGTGCTGGAGTATACAGTTTGGTTACTTACAAGCAACTGGTGCTTCGCTGGGGCAATGCTGGAACCTTTGAACCAACTGCATGGCCGTAACATTTGGTTGTCGTCTTGCGGCCACTTGCAGAAATCGGTCCTGTCGTTGGGTAGATATACGTTTCCCACCTGGGTGCCTTTTTACCTACTTCACCAGTGGCTCGATAACATGACCACAGTCTTGATATCACGTTTTGTCTTGTACCAATCTCCTCGGCAATACTCCATTGAGTAGCCCCAGCTTTGAGTATACCTACTGCCCTTAACATTTCGTCTCTCGTTAAATGGCGCCACTGGATGATGCATACAGTTGCATAAATTCGAAATTAACCAATATTTTTAACAAAACTTTTATTTGGTACAAAAAAATACAAATGACTAGGACAGAAAAAAACTATATCTCAATACTTTACTACAAATTTTGGCGCGCAAATCTTTTGTTTTTAATTCATTTTCTCAAACTAAGCATAATTGTATTTTTTCTCTTGATTACACCTTCTTTATTAACACTTTAGCTCTTCTCCGATATTTATCTATTAACATTCTTATTTTCGTAAACCGTTAATTGAAAGGAATGAGGATGTAGGATAGCAAAAAAAATCTCTACAAATATAAACATTTTATAACAAATATCTTAATTCAATATTAACATCAACACGTGCCAGGCTTTGGATAAATAGGTATTTTAAATATCTATTTATGTACACGCAAACCATTTTATGCACTTAATATTCCATCCTGTAAAAATATAACGACATTTTCTTAACATAAAATTAAGTAGTTACGGTAAACAGTTTTTCAACTAATATTATTTCAAACAAAGATATTATTTATACTTTGTCCAATGAAGGATGATACTTTTGACAGTTGACACCTATATAGAGGGTATAAAGTTGCTATTGCAATGTCAAGCCAAACATAAGGAAACAATCGCAACCTTAGTACGTAGCAATAAGGAAGTGACACCTGTCAAAAGTAACATTCTACGTTGGACAAAGTATAAGTGGGTATTAACTGATTTGAGATTGCTGGGCCTTACCCTTAACCTCTTATTGCGATACAAGTTCTACTGTTGAAGAGATGCCATTGACAGCGTATAGCGGTGGCTTACTTTGTTATCGCCTATCGCGCTAAGTGATCATGGTGAGGCTCCTGATCTGACCTAGCTCATTTGTGTACCGTTACGGCACCAGTTGGCATCATTGGTGCTATGCTGGATCACACAACATAATCTGTCCTAAATCGAATGAAGGCAAGAATATTAAAAGCAATTGGAGATTTACAAATAAGCACTAATTTTGTTGAGGAGCTCGATGCCGCGTTATTGATATAATATTAAGTCATTTTCTCGAGACTCAGTACTCGCATAGATGAAAGAAAAATTTATTATCTTACAGTTACAGCGTAGGTATTTCACTTTTAGCCATCTGTTCCGGCTGTATGTTTAATAGTTAATAACATCCACTAAGCTCCACTTGTACTCTTGACGGAAATGGGTCTACTGCCTTCAATATGCCGTTTTATATTGAATACTTACCAGGATACAAAAAATAATAAATCTTTTATTAATTATGTATTTCGACTCTTAAATGGTTTACGAATGTAAAAATCTTTTAAAAATTAAATTGACAATTACATTCGTTGTTTGGCTGAATCGGACATGCTCTTATGTCCTTTGCTATAAAAATGTTGTAAAAAACATTAAAATAAAATCATAGCATTTATTATTGGAATCGTGAAAGCGAGATAGCGTTAGACGCGTAAGTGGCGTCATATTCACACAACTGTCATAGATGAGTTTAGTATTAGTACAGACTAGACACAATAAGACAGTACACAATATTAGTAACATAAAGAAATTATACAACAATTTTATACTCGAAATATTTTTGAACCAAATAAGTGTATGTGGATAATCAGTAAAAACTGATTTGCTAATTATTTTAAACGAACCATTCTTGTGTTTTGTACCTATTTTTCATATGTATAAATACAGAAATTCGTTTTACGTATCTCGGAAACGATTCTAATGATTCGGATAAAATTTTGTAGTCAGACAATTATAGTTGATAAGTATACTATATTTCTTGTATAAAACGTATTTTTACACCAAAAACTATTTTAGAATTCTGCTTATTTTGGTTCACACGAGTTCGGTTCGGTCACCCAGGTACTTTAGATTAAAGATAGTAAAAGGACATCAATTTGGATTAAACATGGATTTAACACATTTGCGACAGATTTAAGGAATTAACTAATTAATACCTTATTTTAACATACATATTTGAAGTCGATAGGTATATAGAAAAGTACGTATTTATATTTTGTGCATACAATTATTGTAGGTACATAAGTTTAAAGCTAGTTAATTTTCGTCACAACACTCACTTTGAGATTTATCTACAGACAACACAATTTTACCTATTTATTAGTATAAACAAATTATACAAACCTGTAATTATCAGGGTTTACATTTTTAAAACTAATACAACTTTTGCTTTAGTACATTTAATAACTAAAATGAAATAACGCAAAATTTCAAACAATGCGTGTTTAAAAAAGTTGATTTTTTTTAATATCATAAATGGATTGCAATACTATTCTATAAGATGACGTGAAAAATTTCAGCGAGGGTTCAAAAAGTGATCTCGACTCAAACGCTTCCCCATTTTAGTGCCAACACTCAGAACTTAGCTCAATATGCAAAAAAATAGATATCAAAATTTTTCGAAATGACTTACGAAGTCATGTGAAAAATTTATTATATAATTATTTTCAGTTCGGGTTTAGTATAGGCTCATTAAAACTATTCGCAGTTTCGATAATTGTCGTTCTATGCGTTGTATTCGTACTGTATATAAGCAGTACTTCTAAGAGGTTTAGATAGCGTAAATAGTTTTATAAACCTATTTTATGCCGGCACGGAATATTTTACCTGAGTACTGTTCGCCGAAAGTCAGTTTTACCGAATAATATATTCTTTCTTCTAAAAATTTCAACATTCTCGATAGATTTGACTTAAAATAAAAGCGGACAAGGTCTAAACTCAATAATACGGTTAAGTTAGAACATATTTATAAACATTAAGAATCTTGAGTGATGAAATATATTTAAATAAAATAACTTTTTATCGGATACTGGTGCATATTTTATATTTAATACTGAAGTTTAGACTCCTTTACACGAGCCGTGATCACGGAATAACTTATGCGGAAGTGTAAGAACTAAATACATAAAATAAAATAATTTGATGAAAAAACTTTGGTAAACAGTTCGGAGCTCCTTTTATGCAAACTTTTTCTACTACTCAGATTATCATATGAAACTATAGGTGGCGTTGACAGTACATTTTCGATTGAGACAATGAGTACTTTTTTCTTAGAATTTTATAGTTTTTCAAAATCACTTAGCAAATCACCTTTTCTTATATAGATTTTGTCCAAATGATTTTCTATTGCTTCTGGCTATATATGTTTTCAAAATTATAGAAATAAATTTGATCAGAACCCTAGGGTATTTGATCAAAGATAATTTATCTATATAAATAGGCACGAGAATTTATATCATTAGACGATACGATTTCATACGATGTTGCTCCACCAAAATACTCGGGTAGCTGCAATCTCTCACATTGTTCATATTAAATTTCTGTAATAACAGAAGACAATCATCTGTTATGACAAACATTCCGATATTCGAAAAACTGTTACTTCGCATGTGACAAGTGTTGCCAGCCATTACTAACATATTCAAACTTCAACAGACGAGTTAATTTATTGCAATGGTAAGTCTCTTTTTGCCTTCCATACCAGTTATCTAGTTTTAAGTACCAGGCATAATATTTCCGTGGTCCACCGGTATTTTGGTTGTACAATGTGATTTTTTTAGATTACGAAACTAATTCAAAAAGTATTGCTTAAGGACAACGAGACAGATGTAAGCAATTTTCGACCATATTATCACATTTTATAAAGTTTTATATTTCTTTTCATTAATGTCTGTATTATATTAAAGTCAATTTATTTCACTTTCTACTGCTTTCGTGGGTGATGATGCTTAAAGATGAAGTACGTTCGGTTTTATATGTCTTTTTTAAACCTTCATGTACCAAACTTTTCTTCGTAAACCAAAATATTCGTGTTAGAAATCATAGTACAACAATTCATATCAATTCATACTTTTAAAGAATAGTAAGATTAACGATTTAAGTATTTTAAATGTCAATAAAATCTAAAATGGCTTTCATCATTTTGTTGTTTCTCCGACACTCATTTTACGCAATCACTCAACATTAGAATTTACTAGTTGGACTATGGGGAAAATATTATCAAGAATATATATTTATAACTTAGTGCTTAGGGAAGAAATAAACCTTTGGTTGAACGAAGTTAAGTATGTAGATTGGGCATATGCACGGACAACTTTATTTTTTATTATTATATCTTTTTCCTGTGATACAGACCTACAATCAAATACAATTTTAACATTGTTTTTTTGATAGCTCATCATTTGATTTTAAGTGTCCGAATTATTTTTTTTAAGGAAAATCATCGAAAAATTGGCATTAAATTCAGTAAACTCAGTAAACAGAACATTGTAAAAGTAGTTTTTACAATGTTCTGTTTTATAACAGGATAATATTTTTATATTAATTGATTTGCCGAAGCCTTACAGACATAATGTTTCACTCTTAAACAGTTAATTACTTTATTTTTTAACAATTTGTGACTTATAAACATAATATAAAAATATTCGTTTATATATAATCTGTAATCTGACTTAGCAGAAACCATAGAGTGGTTTTACGATAGCAAACAATCTTAAATAACAAATTTACTTTTATATATTGTTAGTTATATATTTTAAACAATTAACATCGAAAGCTTAGCATTACTTACAACATAGATTATATAGACAAATAACAATAATACGATTATTTCGATTAAAAGTAAAAAAAAATTATAAGAATACACAATGAGTGAAAATGTTTTGCCGTAAGAGAGAATATAAAATACCGCAGGATACTTTATTTAAATATTATAGGAATTTCGTCATATTTATCAAATGATTCAACCTCACAGTTTTTTTCTTTTTAGTATTTGAGTAAGAAGAAATCGCTAATCGCGGTTAAGTAAGCTATTTCATCCAGGAAGTGTGGTAGAGTTCATTTTGTTTTAAGTATTTATTCCAACAATTGGTAGCGAAACATTATTTTTCACCCAATGGTAGTTTATCCTTTTTGTAGTACAAAATACATTTTATATCTCATGAAGAATATAATTAGCTATACATGATATTCATAAAATTGGGCAAATGTCAATTTCAACATAACAAGTAGAGTGCATGTAAATCGTACGCTCTCTTTCTTACACGGTTTTTTCACTATTGTTGTTTCACTTACGTTAAACACGTTACGTATCATTTTTTTATAAATCTGTTTTATAATGATACTGTTACTGACATGTCTGCTCTTCTCGTAAGCATAACAATGGTAGGATGACGAGGACAAAACTACTAAAGTAGCACAATAGTAAAAGGGCTTAGTGCATTTCTACCACCATTTAGTTAGACACAGCCTTTTAAGCAAAACATTTAGAATTGAAAACTACCACGATTTTTATACTACTTCCACGTACTACTTTACAAATTATCAAAAAGTATTTTGTAAGTTTTTGTTTTGATTGCCAATGAGGTTTTAAAACTTTATAGTTTTCAATAGGTAAAGAGATATTGTTTTTTTTATTTTAGCATCAACGAAAGTAAATTTTATGTTTTTTTTTGTTATTTTTGACGATATATTCGACCCTAAATTTCAGCTGTTTTAATTAAGGCGAGGTACTATTTGTATTTGAAGCCTGTAATATTGTGTACGTTTGACTGAACGTCACTTGACTGTGTAACTGTGTACGTTTGACTGAACGTCACTTGACTTGTTAAAAATTCAAATTTACTCAGAAAATTTAGATTTTTATAGGAGCTATTCTATTATAATTTTAAGATTCCATTTTGTGAACAAATAAAGAACTAAATAAATTCGATTGATACGTTAAGATTGATGGTTAATTTTATAAAAAACTTGGTGTAAAGTTAATAAATTGGCATGATATAATTTTTTTCCGCTTTATTTATTTCTAATTTAAACGCTGTACTCGGTTTAATATTTCATTAATTGTCTTCTTTGTTACCTATATTTTTCTACAAAAGAGTATATGAGGCAAGACCTCGTCATAATGACTGCAAAAATTCATAAGGCAAAGGGAAACATTTGTTAATTTTTGTTTCAATTGGCGTGTTTTATCTGATGAAACAAACCGTTTACGAACTAAATCAAACTTACGATACATTCGTAAAAGAACATACCGGTAGTAACGTAATCGAATATGTTTTCCGTTGTCTTTGGTATTCATATTTAAACTCAGCGCGATTGTCTATTAGAAGAAGACCTAGCGTTTTCCTGTTTATAAAATGAGAATGACATTTTCGAATATTATAAAACTGAAAAAAAATGACTTTTGTTTTTCTCATCATTTCATCCCATTTTTCAATGACTTTCGTTCATTGAAAAATGGGACCTTATTAAAAGCAAAAGATTTCATGACATCCAATAAGGTAGTTTGAATCGGCAATACATGGGATAAATTAAAAAAAAAAATGCTATTGTTAAAGTCCTAGCGATCCCATTAAAAAGCATAAGTAATCTTATTGAGATATATGGTTAATTTGAGAGGTATTTTTAATACGTTGTGATATATATATAAAAGCAGTCATAAAATTGGTGTTACAAATGGCATTCTGTGATATGTATGATTGTTAACGTGATATAAAATGAATGCATCTACCTTCGAAATATGTTTATCGTAATTATGAAAATAGATTTGACTAATGTACGCTGCTCATGTGATAGAGCTGGTAATTTTAATATTTGGCAATTTGATTTGGCTTTGTAAGTTGATTACCTATAGATTTTATATCTTACATATTATAAGCGACGTATTTTAATATCGCCTAACATTCTTCTAAACAGTGCTTTTTTAGGTATGGCAATGGTTGGTTGTTTGTGTTTGCCATTTCAAAAAACAGTAAAACGTGGGATGATAGAATTAAATTTCCTTTTAATGGAAACAAAAGTTGAAACCACAGCCATTCGATAATTAAAAAAAGGCATAGACAAACTGTTCAACTATTAAGGAGGACCCAAACTATATGATTCCGTCGTAACTCATAACCGGTACCATAATCAATCTAAATGGTTTTACCAGTGTTACTTGTTTTGTGCACCTAAATAAATATATAATTCATAATAATCTAACATTAAATTGAAAAATCGCAATTGTCTCATTTATTATTAGGATATAAAAGACGACAAACTTTTCGTGTACCCAGACTGCGGTATGACCTTTATTCCTAAACAACACAAGACCATATACAAAACAATCACTGTCTTGTTAAACAAAAATTATATGCAAGAAAAGTTTACCTGCCTTTGGGCGCTTAAAATTAAACCTTACTATCTTAGCGATATGAGTCATGTAGTGGATTAGGTTGCACAAAAAACATGTCGTCTACGGTCTTAATAAGGACATTGACATGGCCCTATATACCTAATTAAAACGGAAAACTCTCTACGATAGATTCATATAGTTTGTGTCGTATTAGGTTGCAATACTAGAAATTCGTTCGGATATTCGGGACGGAGTGGCGTATTTGTCCGGATACGCTTACGGCGCAGACGGTTCTTCTTCTTGATGGTGTTTGGCGAGCGCCAGTAGAATCATGGTGAGCTGTTTCCTGCTTATTTTACCATCACTGCTGTACTCAACACCTTGAAGGATTGTCTCTTCAAATTCCAGTAGATCTTGGGCGTCGTAATCCTGAAAGAAGTGATCAGATTTATTGATAAACAACCCGGGGGTAGTATAAAATATATTTCTTTAAACACATGTTAATAATTACAATTAATTTGTCCTATTGTTAATGCTGTCATGGTTTGTTCGAAAATGGTAGGTACACCCGACAGCACACCAAGTTATACATTTTGAAATTTGACCAGGGTTTTTGGAATAGTTCGTAAATAACGGTTTATTAGAGGTTGTAACAAGGTTTTTTCGTAAACATTTCCTCAGAGAAAAATCGTATTGCGACTGTTATTGTCGCCGGTGCGTGATGTGTTGAGTTTTAAGTGTTTCTCTTATTATTTTTATATAGGCATTATTCCAAGAAAAAATCAATTTATCTCAAACTCAACTATATTTTTTTTTGCTACAATTTTTTTGTAATAATGGTTGAAGATCTTATTTTATCTTGTTAGATAAATAAAACACAATGACAGATAAACACTAAAATCTTTTATTCTTAAAGAAGACCCTTTTGACAATTTTTATACTTGACTCTTTTGAATTAAAGACTATTTTAATTTTTATAATTGTCATCGGATAATTGCGAAGATTAAGTGATTTTCGCAAGGTCTAGTCATTAGATGAAATAAATAAATAAATATTTCCTACATTCACACTAATTAACCTAGCCCAAAGTAAGCACTTTTGAGGCTTGTGTTATGGATACTAGGGTAACGGATATACATACATACATATATCATACATAAATAAATAATATTCACAAAAATATATACAAACATCCATGACTCAGGTACGAATGCTCGTATTCATAATACAAACATCTGCCCCTTCCGGGATTCGAACCCAGGACCGTCGGTAAGAAAGGCCGGATCGCTACCGCTACCAAACGGTCGTCAAAGATGAGTAATATTTTTTTTTAATTTGACGGTTTAAGGCAGAATGAACCGTTGGTTTTGGCTGAATTCGGTCATTAGCACACACCATTCTGGCGGCAATTTAAGTCAGTAATAGGCCAATGATGACACGTGGATCTTCTTTTCGTTGCATCACACCGTCATTAGTAGCATTATTTGTCTCTATCTAAAGGTTGTTTGGTTGGATTCACCTTAAGCGATTGTAACACCTAACGTTGTTCTTTATTTCAAATAAGCTAATACTCTGTGTATAATAATAAAAAAAAATCCTTCAGAAAAAAAACTTTTACAACGTACCTTTTTTACTAATTCCAATAAGTCTTTTAAAAAGCCACGCAGCTCTTCGTTCTCGATGGAGCCGTTGTTATCCTGGAAAGATTCAAGAAAAAAAATATTATTATTATTATTATTTTAGCCACGTGTAAACGAAAATTGATTGAGATTGGCGGGAGTGAATGCGGTTAAATTAACAAAAAAGAGAGCTACTTTTATGTTTTTGTAAGTAACGCGATCCATTTTGTTTATAACTACGCACCTGAAGATACAAAGACGATATAATATTGCAGGAAAAATCTGCACATTTCGACACTTAAATAAATCGTAATTACTAATGGAATGTCTTTTTAAATTCCAACCTATAGCTTTACAAAAAAAGGTGAGGATAGGTGGAGGAAAAAAATCACCCTTTATTTACCTGAAGTTAGGGGTAATAAATTACCTGTATATAGGGGGATTAAGCATGTTAAAGGTGTTTTTGGGTTTCTAGGCACCGGTAGATATTGTGAAAATGCAACAGCACCAAAAGAATATAAGGACATATTAAGTAGTGTGTTATAATTCAATAAAAGTAAGCTGCAAAACTCACCCTATCATAAAGCGAGAACACCCTTTCTATATCATCCTTTGTGAGCTTTGTAGCACCCTGTAGACATGAAAAACATAATAATACCTTCAAAATTGTTATAAGAGCACAGTAGAAGGAACAATGAATTTTTATTTAATTTATTACGTAAGTGCGATAATCGCAGGTTGCGTGTATTTTTGTGTTAGTGCAGTCATAGGCTAGTAATACTATTAATACCATTTTTATTTAAAGTCATTATGAATAAGGGTGTTGGGTATCATATAGTATTGACTAAAGTTGTTCGTATAAAAGATATACTTTTGTAATGTACGAAAACATGGTTAATATGTAAATATTTGCGAAATTAGATTATCAATAATTTGTCAGTTTTTATTTTGTCAATATACTAAATGTACCGCAGACTTTTTTCAACATTCTGCGAAATGTATACTTCGATGTTACTTTGACGTTGTGTTTGACGAAAATTAAAAGTAAAAAAAAAAACTAGCGTTATTTTTCAATTTAAGTCCAAAGTAAATCTTTATTTATTTAATATTTAAAAATTAGTTTTTCTATTAAAATATCAGTGTTTGCTTTTAAAAGTTTATTTAAACCAATTGTTTTACATAAAAACACGTAAGACACAAAAGCGTAAAGAGTGCCGCTAATATTAAAAGACAGACGTCGCTATAAGATTCACTTAATTAACAAAAAAATACTAAATAAATAAAACGAAATTATTAAGTGAGTTGTATAGTTAAAAACTTTGAATGGAAACGAAACAATAAACATTAACAATTATAAGAACCCTTATTATGCAACAGTATCATAATAGTAGTTTATGATACTGTTGCATAATAAGGGTTCTTATAACACGAGTGTGTTTTAAAAAAACGAGCCGTAGGCGAGTTTTTTTATAGTATCACACGAGTGTTATAAGACCAAGTTATGTATAGTGTCATACACTACTTTATCTACTTTCATACTATAATACGTAAAACAATATTGCAAATAAAACCCTGAATATAACAACAAATTTTTAAATGTCAAATGTTGGCGCCAAGGTGCAAATATCGATTGCGCATGCGTGTTGCGTCGTCACGGACTCGTTCATTGAAACCTTTTTAAAGTAGAGGTTCAACCTCCTTGGTCCAGATGGAGGTTGTATAGGTGTATCGTTATGATAAAAAAGTTATATTATGTTACAGGTGTCCATACAAGACCTGTATCGTAATGAAACTTTTTTTTTATTATTTTTGGCCTGTACGTAATGTTTGTCATAAGCATTTTGTTTTCAGTTTTAGAATCTTTGTATTATAGTATTAGAGTAGATAAACTACTATTCTTTTATAGATAACCCACTTTTATACATGATAACGTTCTTTTGGGAATGATACAAGTTGTCGACGACCTGCGACATCTATATGGTACGACGAATCCAACTCAGCTGGACAGCTTCCGGGAAGTCGTGTGATATTTTCTTGTCCAAATCCCCTAGATATTGAAAACTAAGGTCTTTGAGCAGTGTGTGTTGCCAGTAATATTATACGGCACTGAGACATGTTCCATAACTGGCTTTTTAAAGAAACTCAGAGTTACGTGGCGAGCTATGAAGAGAGCTAAGATTGGTGTTTGCTTTAGCCAGAGAACCAAAGACATTGACATAACTATTCGCGTCGCTAAGGCAATAGTCAGGCTACATCGCTCGCGGAACTGATGATCATCAGAGAAGAAAAGTTCTCTAGTGGCAACCATGAGCTGGATGACGTAATATAGGTAAGATCCCCCACTAGGTATCGCCGACAAAATGGCGAAGATTGCGGTAAACAGATTACTGCATACAGAGAAGGTCAAGTCCAGAAGTGAACTTGTAACGATGATAATGGTGATGTATGGTAACATGATACCTAACGTGGGTCAAATAATAATCACTTGGGGCTAAATCTGGGCTATAGGGAGGATGTTCAAAGAATTCGAAGCCCACTCTTTGAACAGTAGCCATGAGTGTGCGAAACTCATATTTCTCCATGTTGCAAATTTTCTTCCGGATTGACTTGTTGATTGATGGGTAGCTCAGGTAATTATGACATATATTTTTGAAACTTTATACTCTTAATGAGTGTCACAACTAGTGCAGGTAGTAAAAAGTCACCTTTCCCCCCTCCATGCCCCTCATTCCGCGAACTTTTTGACCCGCCCTCGTAGTCTACAAGAGAACAAAATAGTAATAGTAGAGCTTCTGGATTAGCTAGTTCCATCGTGGATCCTATCTTGGCCCCGAGCTTTATTAGGATCAAAAGCAAACCCATTCAAAATAAAAAAAGGAATGACAACAGAAAATCAAGAACTTAATTTTTTTTGTCGAGCATTATTTTTTAGTTCGCATAACGAGACGTTATGCGAACTAAAACAGGTTTGTTAATTAAAACGAAAAAAGGTTTGTTAATTAAAATAAATACTTCATAGGTTTAATTCTAGGTACTAATAAATCTAGACAATTGCAGGTAAAAAAAAAAACAAGATACCATATAAAATCTTATTGCGACGTCATGTCGAGGACTCACCTCTATGCCCTCCTAGTGCGGTGCAAGACAAGCGTGCGCAGGAGAGACAGACCACAGGCAAATAAGTGACAGTGTCATGCTTAGAAGAATTGCACGTGTTACAAGAGTCCGTATATCTTTATGAAACAGAAATAATATTATGTAATACATAATTTACCGATTCGTTGCTACATACAATTACAGAAACGAAGGCTACGAGCTTGATTTACGTGAAATATGAAGATAGTTTTATTCTGGGTTAATTTTCCTAAAACTTGATTTTAAAGGGGTTATCATCGATTTAAAATGACACGGTTTCAGTGACTAACGCTACACGCAAAAAAAAAAATATGACACGACAGGCGTGCCATCAGCAACGAATCGGTTAAAGAGTGAAAAAAACAGCTTTTGCCGAGTTTTTTGCGGCTTCTTCTCGTGACAAGACCTTGTACTCCCGACGTTTACATTTAGTGTTAAATAAATGAATTCGGAGAGCCTCATAGAGTAGCAGTCGCTGCGTCTGGCCTGGTTACCAATAGAGACTTGGTTAACTGATCAAGTGTACCTTTACGATACAGACTCTTGTAACACTTGACGTGTTTATTTTCTAATTAAAATAACAGTTTCTAAAACAAATTTATTCAGTGTTGCTTGTTAAATAACCAAAATTATTAGAACGAGGAAAACATTTCAAAGTGAGTTATATTATAAATTTTATATATTCTTAGTTACCTTAATTTATGTATAAATAATGCAGAAGCCATTTATATTGGAAACTTAAAAACATTATTTTTGACACAGTGTGTATGATTCATGTATGTAACGAAAATCATATTTGTTTGATTTGTAATGTTAAATGTTATTTATTTTAATTCGTAACATGGAAGCGAAATTAAATGGAAAAAAGCTTAAAACGCAGCGTCGAAAAATCTCGATTCTATTAAGTATTAAATATAATGCTACAGAATGGCCTTTATAATTGTAAATAATTGCATGCTACACTACGCGTTTTATTTTTAATTGATAATGACCAATAAGCACAATAAAACATTAATATTAAACATAAAAGATCACCTTAACCAAGTTATAACCTTTTATAAAGGTATATCTATGTATTTATTATCTATGTATATAGTTATATAAACTAATTAAACAATTTAAATAATTTCTTGAGTATTATGAATATATATTGCTAACCTAGGTCTATAGCTATAAATTAAGATCACTTGCATTTTGGAAGCGTATTAATTTCTCACGTTAGCATTTCATAAGATTAATAAAAACTTATAACAACCAAATGCTCAATCAATAAATCTTAAAACGGTAATATACGTTCTTATACCGCAATTTAGAAAAGGATACGTAATAAAAATAACAGTTTAAATTACTAAAAATACGCTTTTATTCTACTATACTGCCCAAAAAAATCTACCAGCAACATTCGGTCATCAAGTCGTCATCATCAGGCGAGTTTAGTCCTGTAACGACAAATCTAATGCCCCAAATCATTGGGTTTCCAAATAAGCATCCCAGGAATCCAACTCCCAACTTCTAGCTCCATCATCAGACTAGCTTATAAGTATACTCGCGGTCCGTCCCGGCTTCGCACGGGTGGACAAAATTCTTTAAATTCTTTCTAGCATTCAATATAGCCTATGACACTCAGCAATAATGTGCCTTTCTATTGGTGAAAGAATTTTTTAAATCGGTTCAGTAGATCCCGAGATTACCCCTTACAATTTAACAAATATACAAACACACAAACTTTACTTCTTTATAATATTAGTATAGATGACAATATTATATTGTCATCAAAACTACTTAAATATACTTGCCAAGTTTGCTGATGATATAAAAACTAAAAGTGGGCAGAATTCTGCGTCTTAGATTAATTTAATAGTTTCTTAATTATGAGTTTATCTAATAAAATCATGTTTTAAGCCTCAAAAACCAAACTTTGTACCTTTGTATTCCTAATGCGAGTATCTTTAATAAAGTGTTAAAGATTTTATAGCTGTATTTTTCCTGATAGTTGCCACTGAAGCATCTACACATACTAAAATGCGATTCGTAAGACACAAACGAGTTAAGTTATATAATTGTCCAACTCCCTTATTGTTTTTTTCTGAGTATTGTTCAGAAAAATCTCTAAATAAAGCTTAACTTCTTTGAGTAACTAAATAAATTAATTTTGTAGAGATTCTCCATGCAAGTATTGCATCTCTTTGCAATAAAATAATTATAAATCGGTATATGCATTACACACGACGAGGCATCCGAATAGAATGGACGAAAATTAAGCTGGTGTGCTGGGACGCACACCGGCTCAATCTTTCATTTCATTCAGGCAAGAACCCTATACGGGTTCTTTTAGCGCGTCCGTTATATAAACCGCGGTATATATGATGAACACTAATTATAATATTTGAAAAATGTACTGAGTGATTTATTAAAGCTCCCTTCACTCGACCCATTGTCATAACTAAACACATCAAAAGTGACAACTAGTTTCTAAACATCAGGTTTTTAATGGACTTTTAAAAAAAGGAGGTTATCAATTGGACCCGTATTGCACATTATTTGATAGTTTATACCAGCTTATAAACATGGGTGCCAGATTTCATAAGTGTATGTATGTTTGTTACCGCATATCTCAAAAATAAAGTTGGATTGCAAAATAGCTTTTTTTGTTTGGCTGGATATAATCCAACTTAGGGAACTGTGTAAGTTTCATTAAAATTGGTTGAGTAGTTTTCAAGGAAGATTGTTAAGTGTATATCAGTCACTAAGAACTATCGTTGGCATAACATCATAATTATAATAAGATATCATTATGGATGTTGTTTGAATAAATAGTAAAGTCAAAGAAATAATTATATTATATACGGGTCAAATTTATAACTCCTTTTTTATTTATACTTTATTGCAAAGAATTGTACAAATGGTGGACTTAATGCCATAAGTCATTCTCTAACAGTCAACCAGAGAGCTGAGTACAGAAATTGAAAAAGTGGTAAATTAATTTAAATTATTTTAAGTAACCGAATGCAACTTAATACTAAGAAACAGATATATACTATTTTTGAAATCGGTTAAAAAATTACTGATCTCAGACACTTTTGATGTGAGTACTCAATGATTATTTAACTTATAAGCACTTTGGTTACTTTTAAAGCTAATTATAAGGTAAATAAAAAATATTTTTTTAAATTTAACTCTCTAAAATTTCTAAAAACAACAAAAACTATAAGCGTCAGAGTTGAAAATTAAAATTTCGTGTCCCTTAATCCAAAATCTGTTTTAGACAGAAGCCGCTTATATTGAAGTGTTATTAGGTACAGGAAATATTTACAAAATAAGTCACTTTTTAATTCAGTATTAATTTAAAGAATGGGTTAATTTTAGGACCTATATACAGTTATTACACGTTCGAGTCTATTCATTAAAATTGAACTATTTTGAAGGAGGCCGAAAACCGTTTATTTTAAGTTTTGATTGCTTGGGACAACAAATAAAAAATGTTATTATTATCTTACTATTAACAATAATAATTCAATCAACTGTAGAAATAGCGATAAATGTATGTATTTACTATCAGAAACCTCAGGTTTACTAAAAACATAAAACTAAACACGTGGGAAGTAATTTTGCCCAGGACTTATGTCTTTATAGGTTATTTCTTACTATTATCTTACAATATTGCATAAAATGCACTGTGCTCTTGCAATAAATAAGTTATACTCAAGTAAAACAAGTAAAATCAAAACTTATCACTAAAAGTTTATTGTAAACCTGCGCTAGGATGAGTCCTGTATATCATGATAGTCTTAGCTAATCAACTCAATTACATAATCTACACTCGAGAGCAATGAAATCCGGGTCACTTAAAGAATGTTAAAAATCTCGGAAACTAAAAATGATAGGTTAATGCAATAAATTGTATTTAATAGACAATGTAATACTCCTTAAATGAAAGTAAAAAAAATATGAGTCACCATAC
The DNA here is from genome assembly GCA_927399485.1 of Calamotropha paludella. Classification (NCBI taxonomy): domain Eukaryota; kingdom Metazoa; phylum Arthropoda; class Insecta; order Lepidoptera; family Crambidae; genus Calamotropha; species Calamotropha paludella. The sequence continues at coordinate 7,670,678 of OV656822.1, forward strand.
ATTTTATTAACACAAAATTACATAAAGAAAAAAACTGCTGATCTCTCCTTAAAACAAAAATAGGAAACATGAAATATTTGAACTTTATTACGATTTTCTTGAATTTTAATACTTCGTATTGCCTCCTCGTGCTTCCATTACTGCGTTTACGCGGTTTGGCATGCTGTACACCAAGTTCCTTATACGATTTTGGGGAATATTCTCCCATTCCTCTGTGAGAGCAATTTTGAGCTCACGAAGCGTGATTGGGGGAGGGTTTCGTTGTTTTACGCATCTGCCTAGCTCGTCCCAAGCATGCTCGATCGGGTTGATATCCGGGCTGCGCGCTGGCCACTCCATACGAGTAATGTTCATCTCTTGAAGGTAGTCATTCACAATCCTACCTGTATGAGGTCGGGCATTGTCATGCATAAATATAGCATCCTCACCTAAATTGACCATAAATGGACCAACGTGATCATTGAGGATTTCTTCCACATATCTTACGCTAGTTAAAGAGCCGTTTTCTATGATCACCAGCTCTGTGCGACTTTCGGAAGAAATTCCGGCCCACACAAGTACAGACCCACCACCGTAGGCTACTTTTTCTTCGATGCATGCTTGCTTGAATCTTTCCCCTGGTCTTCGATACACTCTGTGTCTTCCATCGTGCTTGTAGAGCATAAATTTTGATTCGTCGGAGAACATAACTTTTGACCAATCTTCAATACTCCAATTTACGTGGCTCTGGGCATATCTTAGTCTTGAAATACGATGCCCACGCTCCAGTTTAGGGCCGTTTGCAGGTCTAAGGGGTTTTAAGTTAGATTCAGCAAGCCGACGTCTTACTGTCCATGCACTTGGGTTACTTCCTCCGAGGCGTCGAAACTGATTGGTGAGTTCAGTTCCTGTGAGAAAGCGATTTCGAAGCATGGTGTTCACCAAGTATCGGTCTTCTCGTGCTGTGGTACACCTGGTTCTGCCCGTTCCTGGTCTGCGTAGGTTAGAACCAGTTTCTTCGTAACGTCGGAGAACTCTTTGTACTGTTGACAGCGACACACCGACAGTCCTGGCTGTATCGCGCTGAGTCCGGCCGGTTTCCAGCATTGTAAGTATTCTGGTGCATTCTTCAGGCGTAAGCGACATAATTTCAGCTTGAATAATGAATATAGAGCACTATCAACATGGTTTATGTACCCACATAAATGACAGATTACAAACAAAAGCAAAACCAAATGCTGTAATTTCGTAGTTCCATCTTCGAAAGTGGCCCTTTTTCAAATTTGATTTTTTTATGATATAACTTTACAATAACTAAGAAGTTTTAATACCTTCATTTAAGGAGTATTACATTGTCTATTAAATACAATTTATTGCATTAACCTAGCATTTTTAGTTTCCGAGATTTTTAGGATTCTTTAAGTGACCCGGATTCATTGCTCTCGAGTGTAGTATTAAGAAGAGATTATTAATTACTTACTTTATAAGAATAGGTGAGCTAGAAAATTTGGGTGCGCGTAAGAGTGTGTGTGTCTTTTGTGAATAATATCTTCCAGTATTGATTTACAACCCAATAGTGTAAGTACTTGACCCAACTTGATTTAACTGTACTTGACATGCATAAGTGTTTGTTAATAAGAATTTATGGCTTAGAAATAAGTGCTTTAAAATAACAATATACAATAGATACCGCATTATATAGGTTTCTTGAGACATAAATATATGACGAGAAATCGCTTTCGAATGCAATTTTGTGGCCAAAACTGAGTATTTTATTTGTATGAATTTTGACGAAAAGACATTTTTTTGGGATGGGAGAGAATGGTGAAAATTAATGGATGAAAAAAATGGGAGGTTTGGTATAATTTCCAGAATAGTTGGAATTTGTTGGATATTGGAAAACGCTGCTGTCCATTTTGTGTTAAATTTTACTATAACTGAAACTAAAGAGTCACTTTTTATGACCGAATCTAAAGGATTAGCGTTATTCTACTCTGCCAGACACCACACAGCTATTTTTGCATATTTCTAAAATAAAAGTAACTTACTGTATAGACATTTTACTGGTGCTAAATGGAAACCGCTTCTCATTTAATTTGAGGATTCAGGCGTGAATTGTTAACAGCTGCCTGATTTCGAATTGTTATTGCCCGGGATTTTCTGTCCAAGGACACGTATTTCACGTTTGACAGTTGTGAGTGCCTATATTTTTGATATCCGTAATTGGAAAAGGACAGAATTTTCTAGAAAACAAGTGTTCTTCAAATTAATTTCTCAACGACGGCGTAATAAAACATATGACTTTGTTTAGTTATACACGTTAATTAAAAATAAGCTAAAAATAGTTTAAACTAAAAAATATCTTATAAATATTTAAGCATATAGTATTAACCAAAAAAAAGCTATGTATTGCTAGTGTTATTTTTATTAGTTATGTATTCTTAGTTTAAATTACAATTTATTAATTTATTTTTTGGAATCAGCTTTCCACTAATCAAGCTAAAAGAAAAACGGTATATGACAATCCAATAAATAGAAAGAAAAGTTTTAAAACACGTTTAAATTAAATATACAACCAACAATAAAAAAAAGCTTTTAAGTAAATTCTTAACTGACAAAAACATTACAAACATAATAGCGTATCGACAAGATGGCGCATGTCGTGATGGCGGGCATTATGGCGCGAAATGAAGTGTCACTCACCTTGAATACTTGTCTGCAGAGGAAGTTCTCTTTGACGGGGAGCAGCCTGTAACATTCCAGGGTTAATAGCTTTAGTCTGTTATATAATGGGAAATATTCCTTTGCAAGTAGTATTTTGTCTTTTTATATGTGCACGTAAACACGAATATTGATTATTTACAATACCAATATATTTTAAAACTATCGAAGCTGCCTGAGTTAAATACAGTAACAGGTTCGATTCTCAATTGCGGTATTTTTTTCCTTCTTCAGAAAAAAACTAAGATTATTCAAGCACAAATAAAGAGGTATAGAAATTGGATTTGGAATAGGTAGTTATGTACACATCATTGTTTTGCTTTTATTATAGAAATAATACACGAAATCTGCTCTGACGAAACATAAACATAAATGAAGTTGTTACTACAGAGAGTTCCTTATATTTTCCTTAAAATTCTGACTTTCGCACCGACGGTCCTGGGTTCGAATCCCGGAAGGGGCAGATGTTTTAATGATGAATTCGAGCATTTGTACCTGAGTCATGGATGTTTGTATATATTTCTATGAATATTACTTATTTATGTATGATATATGTATGTCTATCCGTTACCCTAGTATCCATAACACAAGCCTTAAAAAGTGCTTACTTTGGGCTAGGTTAATTGGTGTGAATGTATTAAATATTTATTTATTATTTATTTATTTATATATGTGTGTGTGTGTGTATATATGTGTGTGTGTGTGTATATATGTGTGTGTGTGTGTGTGTGATTACGTTAGTCAAGGTATGGGATAATGAATTCGGTTTCTTCGAATTTTTGATAGTCATTTGTCATATGTGTTACTATTAGAGATAATCAGTCAGCTACCAAACCAGCACAACTAATATTGTACTTGCTAAAATGGACTCTTCTCTCCTACCGTTGGAATGTAAATAAGTTAGTTGCAAAACGTCAGATACTTACTGTTTAAAATTTCCTTACATTTGGCATATTAGTAGGTTATGAAACGTTTTGATTTACTTCGTTTTATTGCTTAATATCAATAATAATTAATACAACTATACGTTCCTAAAGTTTTTTTGTACCACGCCTTTGATTACCTAGCTACATCTCTCTATAATCCAGTTACAATTAGCAAACCATTCATGTTGTCGTCTCACGAAACCTTATGTATATCAAAAAACTATTCCTTCCATTTATCTGTAAAGATTACCAGATAGGATTGGACGTAAAAAACCTCTGTTCCTATAATATTATATTAGAAAAATGAAACATAATGTCGTTATTATTTCAAGAATAATTCTCTTCCATTATTTTTTATTTAAACTTTTAAGTTATTGTTTTAATTGTTTATCATCGAGCACTTTGAATTTAATACTATATTTAATAAAAAAAACAGAAGGATACCGTATTTTATTTAAATAAATTATATAATTCCGTCAAATACTACTGTACGATTCACTCGTTGACATTTCTTACTATATAGGTCAATGAATCATGCCTACTAATAACACCTTATTTATTAATTCACTTTATTAACTGAGTATTTGGATCGTTCTACTTTTCTACTGACAATGGTCTGTCCTTCGTCTTATTATGGCATCTCGTTGGAGTATTGATATTTACGGTTTTTTAATTCGGTTCGAATAAACGTCCATATTTTTCTTATCTATTAATATTATGAAATTTTTCATTTTCTCCAACCAACATATTTTTTCGTAGAATGCCGTGACAGAGTGGTAAACCGAAATGTGGTCTCCACAGAAAAAGGCCACTCTGTCACATTTTTTTAAAATCAACGTTAAAAAAGAATTAATATTTGCCGCAAAGGAAACTTTAATTAGTCCTAATGACAACACAGATGCAATTTCTTTTAAATTCCACACCGAAACCACAATTATGTATAGTTCAAAAACCAAAAAAATAGAAAAACGTCGTTTCACTGTTGGTAAAAAAGAAGAACGACCCATTTAGAAACTGCAAATAACTGACATTGCGTAAGAACCTTTTTTTCCTCCACAGAAATAAATAGTAAACTTTATTAAAGCGACTTTTATCTTTCGGTACTCCACAATAATTACTAATAAAACAAAAATTTCTATCTTACTTCCACAAAAACAATCAAAATGCATTAAGTATTCGATATTGCACGGTCTTACGACTCCTGATGCTGCTACGTGTGGGGGCAAAATACGTGTAGAGTAGTTGATGAAGGTACAAGGTGTATCGGTGTATATAGTATCTGTAATTACTTGATGGCAGGGGCATTTAGCCTGTTTTTAGTAAGCTACATATTTTTAGGGTTCCGTTACTCGAAAGAAAAAAAACGGAATCCTTATAGGATCACTTTGTTGTCCGTCCGTCCGCCTGTCAAGATCCTTTTTCTCAGGAACGCGTGAAGGTATCAAGCTGGAATTTATATCAAATATTCAGGTCTACTGTCCCTTGGAGCTGTGAAAAAATCAAACTTTTAAGCCAATGCAATCAAAAGATACAGCCGTTTATGCCGCAAATTGTCGACACTCGCAAGGGAATCAAAACCTACAGGGTACTTCCCGTGAACTCATAATCTTGAAATTTGGTACGAAGCAACGTCTTATAGCACAGATAATAAAAATATTTTTTACGGAACCCTCAGTGCGCGAGTCCGACTCGCACTTTTCCAATTTTCTGTTTTATTAATGAATATGGACTTCCGCTAAGTAAGTCAAGTAGTTAGCTAAGTAAGTAATCCAATGTTTAGCGAATGGGCCACTGCAGGAATACACAAAAGTAGGCAAAAATTGTATGAGCTGTACTCAGAAAGACAGTTTAATAGAACGGAATCTTTTCAAAATTATGTCAAGTCATACTCAAAAATTTTTAAGCAGGTTTGTCAAACAAAAATTGTTAGAATCCATTTATGAGGCCTGGGAGGAGTCGCAGGATGCCTATGGTGTTTTTTGTGACTTATCAAAGGCTTTTGACTGTGTCCAGCATCAGACGTTAATCAGGAAATTACACTATTACGGTATCCGTGGTACCGCTTTGGATTTTCTCACTTCTTACCTAAGTGACAGGATTCAAAAGGTGGTCATCAATGGAGAGCAGTCGCCTGGATCATTTGTAACAATGGGGGTGCCGCAGGGCTCAATATTGGGTCCATTTCTATTTCTGGTATATATTAATGACCTCCCTCACCTTGTAAGACGCGACCATGAGATAGTCTTGTTTGCAGATGACACGTCTTTAATATTTAAAGTTAAACGTGGACAAATTAATATTGACGAAGTAAACATTGCACTCTCCAAGGTCGTTCACTGGTTTGGCGCCAATAATTTGTTGTTAAATGAAAATAAAACAAAATGCATTAGATTCACTATGCCAAATGTTCAATTAGCTAAAGCCAAAGTCCGGGTTAGGGATGAGGAAATAGAGCTGGCCAATCAAACTGTATTTCTGGGTATAACTTTAGATTCTAAGTTACAATGGGGTCCTCATATTGAATGCCTATCGAGCAGACTCAGTTCTGCAGCATACGCCGTAAAAATGATTCGTCAGTTAACAGACGTAAAAACTGCACGCTTGGTCTATTTTAGCTACTTCCACAGTATTATGTCGTACGGGATACTACTGTGGGGAAATGCCGCCGATATTGGCTGCATTTTTGTGCTGCAGAAGAGGGCTGTTCGGGCGATCTATAGGATGGGCTCCCGAGAGTCTTTAAGAGAAAAATTTAAAGAAATTGGTATTATGACTCTACATTCACAATATATTTATGAAAACCTACTGTATGCGCATAAGTGTAAAGATATTAAATTCAGAAAAAATAGTGACAATCATAATTACAATTTAAGAAATAAAGACAAGCTAGCAATGCCCAGGCATAGGCTCCATAAAATAAGCAACTCCTTTACAGGTCACTGTATACGAATGTATAACACGCTGCCATGTAACATGCATGACTTGTCAATAAATAAATTTAAATTTTTAATTAAAACTCAGTTATGCAAAAAGGCTTATTATAGTGTTAAAGATTTTTTGAATGATAAGGCAGCGTGGACCTAAAAGAAATGAATTGCTCGTTCTCTGAATCGTTTTGTAATATGCACAATTTGTAAGACATTTGGCGATTTTATAAGAGTTTTGGCACATGAGTTTCTTGCCCGATTCTTCTCATGTTAGCCCCTACGTTCGGAATCGGGTCGCTCGTGGCGATTACATGCGCGGCATCAACTCCGCGGATGTACTTGCCGCTAGCGCACGGGCTATCTTTATTATAAAAGAATATTATCTTGATTCTTCTATGTAAAATTGACGATTTTAAGTGCCCGCAAGGGCCTATGAAATAAAGTTATTTTGATTTTGATTTTTGATTTTGTAACGATTCATTATATCATATTAGTGTTTCTTGTATTTACTTTTTACAGCAAAATTTCCCTTTTTAGGCAGTCTAGTATTGCCTTATATTGTCACGTATTGGTTACAAAGGAGGAGGGAAGTGCTGTGGTAAAGCGCGAATTGTGTACACGGGTTTCCGCATTTTAAACCTAAAGGTTCGTTGTATTAAGTGACAATGTCCGGTCTATGTAGGAGGAATCACAAGAGCGTAAAAATTGTATTATCGGGACATAAAAGGCTTCAAGGACCGTGATATTGAAGACTAATTATATGTAATCGGCTCAAGAAATATAATTCCGTTGATAGAATCTACTTAACTCAAAAGTATAGAGAAAAGTGCCACTGCCATGTTTATCATTGATTGATCTTTCTCTTACTTGTGTTAATAGGTTATCATATACAATGTGTCCCATCACCAGTGTCGGAGCCTTTTAATGGTGTGAAATATGGCATTTTTTATCGACAAATTGCCGTACGTACGTAAGCTCATTAAAAGTGTTTATTTATATTTAATTTAAATGTATAATATACCTTATGCTTTTTAGTTCAGAGTATTACATTAAGATAAATCTGGACTATACTGTAATCGCTTACATCATCTTTATATTTTTAAGGAGCTACGACTAATCGTAGAAACTACGATATTGGTCCGTAGTGGCTACGAATGTAGCACTAAATAATTCCTGTACTAACATACTTCTAAAATAAAACTTGGTTATTTTCAACTTAGTGTACTCCCAGAGATTGTGTGTTATTTGATTTCGTTAATTTGATTGAAATCTCTAGCCACTGTAGAGTTTATTTATCTTCATCTTTTCTCATTTCTTGCAGTGCAGTAAGCTTCATATGAAATAATTTGTTTACACTGTCCTTATACATTGGTACGTTTGTTTTATCTTATAGGCACGTGGGCTGACTGAATATGTCTGTCCTCACTGAGCCGGTTGGTATGGAATTTTTGTTATCTAGCGATTTCTAGTAGAGCGCCATTTTTTTTTTATTAGTTGTCTGGGTATGGGTAGATAAAAAAATTATATTATTGTGAACTGTGCGTTCAATCGCGCCAGCCGATACGTGGCACTGCGCAGTGATCACTCCCTAGAAACACGTGAAATAAACTAGTTGACCTATAATGCCCACAACATTTTCCCCCTTTTTGAAAACAAAATAGAAGTTAAGTGTCTTGATGATCATGTAGCTCTTTATTATTTGGAGTTAACGTAGATAAGTGAATATTTAATAGAGAAAATGCCCTTAAGGCCTATGGACACTGCGTTATTTAAAGGCATCGCCGACGCGCGTTTTAGAATCACGCATCGCCGGCGCGTTAAAAAACGTGGTGTGCACAGGCCCTAAGTGAGTCAATCAACTATTTACTTAACACTTACTTGGCCATTTCAGATAACTGCAGTCTACCATCTTTATTCGAATCAAATACTTGTAGCTGTGGAAAAAATGTAACCCACGTTAATTATTCTCATAAATAGATATGCATGCAGTTCATATAATTGCTGTTTTGAAGAAAATAGATTATGATTTTAAAATACCATCAATTTAATTTTAAAAAATTATAACATACCATGGTATCCGTGTATTCTATAAGTTTATCTTCTGAAACGTCGTTGATCTTCTTAGCTTCTTTCAAGAGATCCCGAAGGAAATTCTGGAAGTAGTATTCATAATTAGTTCTCTCGTATTTATACTTTTAATCCCGGCACGGATAAAAGTTAGTGAGATTTATTTAAGCATTTGTTTCTGATGCATGTTTATTTATATATCTATTTATGCATTATATTCGTTAAGAAATCCGTCAAAAAGAAAAGTGTTGAAATATCATCTCACGTGTGAATCGAACCCACTTTATTTTAGCATACCATTCCAAACTCTGTCACCATTAGGTTACTTAGGCTCTTACCGTGCTTGGAGCATACCATCAGCACTATTTGCTTTATTCTAAGAATTCTTGTATTTTTCCTAGTTTGTGAAGATGCATTTAAACACCTGGTTCATAATAAAACATTTCCTTTTTACAATTATAAAAATAAAGAGAAAAGGTTCGATAAATCGGATATTTTGAATGACTTAAAAACACAATAATTGAATAAATTAATTCTTTGAAAAGATAGATATACTATCCTAGCACTACGGTTTAGTGCTGTGACATTGTTACAAAGTCAAGAAAAAAATTAAAACGAAATAACTTTTTTAATCTAATACAAATAAGTGCATCATTGATTTACATTACATCAAAGTTTGAAACCTTGTGAGTACGCTCCTATAAAGTTATTGCGGTGTGAAATCTAGAAAATGTAAAAAGGTATATCTTGATTTGGGGGAAGGCAAGCTAAACTAGCTCGTCAGCTTTGCCAGACCGCTCGCAGTCTGATCTGCATTTAAAGGCGCACATCTCGTGTATCTTGAGGCATGCACCGCGAATAGGCTAGTTGAGTTAATTTGAATAACTGCTTAAAAGTTTAGTATAATAAACTTGTTTTGTTGTTTATTTTACCACTTACATTATATATTTTGCTTTGAAAACGCAATTTGTATTTGCAACGAAAACGCACAAGACTATCATGGCGTCTTGAATTACTTTCGCACGAAACAAAATAAAACAATCACATCTGCGTTTGGTTGCTGTTGGTACTCTTAAATCATAAATTAATTTCCCATCTCTACTGTTTAGTGCCCCGGTGTTAAAGCACAATTATAAAAATGCTAAACAAGTTATTTATATGTTATAAATAATGAAGAAATACTGAAAATATGGCTAAGACTTGCAAGAAGGGACAATTTTCATAGTTTATCAATAGGTTCAAGAATATGTTTTTGTATGGATATTTTGATTTTAAATATTATAGTTTGTATTATAGTTTGTTTACCTTAAGTTCGTCAGCCTCGATGTACCCGCTGCCGTCTGTGTCATACTCTCGCCAAATCTGAAATATCGATCCGTCTAATTTTATCCCTTCGCCACACGTTACACCCACTCATTTCCAAAAGTAATGAAAACTTGTCTATGATTTTTCGTCGCTAAGTTGGTATCACTTAAGCACAACTCAAAATGGGCAACTTTTGCTACAAAAAATCCTTGTTTTAATAGTATCAGAGGCCCGAGTGAGTATTTGTTACGTTACTGTCATACGATACTGTCGCCTTTTACGATATTACGATTACGATATTCGTATTAAAATTATAGGTTTGTAATTAGCATAGTATGGAGTTTTGGTACTTTTCAGTTTTTCTACTTTTCCTAATACTGTGAAGCAAAGATATACCCTGATATTAACAGTATAATTATTTATTTGCTATCAATCTTTTACTATAAAAACTATCTGTATTATTCATAGAAAAATCAAACGCTTGATAAATCTATTTTAGTTCTAAAGTTTTACCTCTATTTCATTTAAATTATGATTTGTGTTTGAAAGAAAAAGACAAAACACTATTATAACAGTGAATTGTAACTTCGTCGTAATAAAATTGATATATAGCGATATATCAACTTTATTACGACGAAGTTATAATTGACTTGCAAATGGAAGAGTTAGATTGGATTAATTTTCGTTCTAAAATTACTACTAGCAACAGACAGATTATTTAGTAGTGACCTAAATCAAAGCTGTGACTCGTGTGGTGAGTTTTGATCCAATCTCTTAAAGGGATGTTTTTATTCAGAGAGAAGACCTGTTATACAATATACGATTGTTGATGGTGATGATTAAATTAAATACAAAAACCGTTAGTGATAGAAATGGTCTCTATTACAGTGGTGTCACTGTAATCGGTGGGAGCAAGGACAATGGAAGCCATCTATCCATTGTGACTTAATGGGTGGGAATTGCGCCTAGGGTGACAGTTAAATTGCCTCTGTTGCAGGTACTTTCCAAGAACAGGTGCTACGAAAAGTATCTGTATCGGATTCGGAGGAAGCCGGTCCCGTTTTGCCAGGTATGCGGCGCTGCAGAAAATACCGTACAACACACATTAGAAGTATCTCCAGCGTAGTTCCTGCAGGGAAGCACCTGGTTGTAGCGACTGTTAGGGATCTCACATAAGATTCGAGCTTTGCTGGCAAGTGAGAGATCATCGGAGGCCGCGGTCATGTTCTGTGAGGTTTTATCTCACAGAAAGAGGCTGCCGAGAGAATAAAAAAGAAAGATGGACGTCCTTTCCTTGAGACACAGACGGGTAGGGGAAGAACACAGCGCCATGCGGACTTCATCTCCTCGTAAATGGGATTAGCGGCGACGGATGGGTTGATCTGTTGGCTGTTTTACAACCGCGACGTATGCGTGATGCTTATTTGTACCTAGGTATCGCCCAATATCGATGGGGCCAAATTTTCGAAGCAACCATTAGGCAACGTGGCTTATCCAACAAGGGTCCCGACTGACTGCACCGCTACGTGCGCTATAGTAGAGGGTCTAACATTTCCTCTATGAAGAATTTCCACTGAGTTAAAAAAAGTTCAAACATCAAAGAATCTAGCTTAATATGCTTTCGAATGTACAACGATTGAAATATTTTATATTACGGCATTCTCTTAAATTTTTTCGAATAAATTATTCAATTTTGGTCCTAGGCGATCGAACGCGTCACGCCGCCTGTTAAACGCGCAATTCCGATGTAAAATCCGAACGCAATGAAGATACTTTTCGCAATCTTAGCAATCTTTGCAATTTTGTTCCAGAGAGGAAAAATAATTGCCAATAGCAACGTAGATTTGACACAGCCTCAAAGTCACCGATCGTTGATATAATATTTAAGTTAAAGAATATATAATTTTAAACACCCGTCTCCTCTAACTGTACAACTGAATGTAAAAAACAGATGGCAGTACTATATAGTATTCTAACTATACTTAGACTTAAGTAAAATGTACTTAATGCGAGACATACAAGACTTGACAGGCAACAGCCATGTTGATTGCCTCTTTCAGTTTCATATGTAATGTAAAATACAACGGAAACTGTATTTATTGTGCGGTAATAAGGATACAATAGCTCGATACCTGCCTTGGAGGTTATCACTACGAAATATACGACTACTCTGTACGAGAGGTTGTCATAATTTGAGCACATCATTGTAGTAGTGTAGTAAGTAGCTCTGTCTGTGTCTCGCGAGTAGTATTTAAGGTTCTTACTACTTTTATTATAGGATTTAAAAAATCTTGGAAACTAAGTTATAATAGACTTTTTATTTGTGGAGAAAGAATATTGTATACCTCTATCAATTGATTGTATCTATTACCACTGGTGGCAAGTGAGTAACTGTCGCTGTAATTGGAGAGTAAACCAGGCCAATCTTTGCATTTTGTAAAAATGGACATTCCCGTAATATTGAATTTTCTGAGAAACATCAATATAACTGCGTGAACCATTGTAAAAAAAACATTTTTGAAATCGTTAATTCGTTGGCGATTATAAAGACCGATATTATTACAATGTCTTATAGAAATATTGGTTTTCATCACAAAATTGTATTTGGTCGCAAGCGATCCTACAGACTACTACGATATCAATTACGTAGACAGATACATTATATGTATGCATCAAACGCATTCTGATACACAAAGAAATGAAAACAGCAAAGAGTGAATTAAAAAAAAATATATAAAACAGTGCTTGCGTTCCGCTAGTAGAAGTTTCCTCAAGAAAGAAATGAAAATTTAGCCTAGTTTCACGATCAGTGTTTAGTTTAATGTTCCGGTGCGACTCTTGTATGGCTATCGAACACCTCTACTGTGGAGAACACGCATTAGAAATATTGGAATATAAAATAGCCGCTGTGTGGAAGGAACTCGTCACAAATTAAGGCAATTGACGAAACAATTAAAACGTCACAAATTAAGGGAAGCATTAAAACATTTCTTTTTCAGAAAAGTCTTCGGTTATTTCAACGACACTCACTTCATTACCACTGGCAGTATATTTAACGTTAAAAATGGGAATGGAGAATTTATGCCTAACAATTTTATTTTACTCTAAAGTTGAGATATTGAACAGTCCTGACATCTGGTGAGATAACAAATCTTATAAATTCCATCGTTTAATTGTTACATTGAAAAATGAGGTACTTACTTTCATGAACTCTACACTGGATTCCAGCGGGTTATCGAATCTGAATAAAAGTAAGAAATTTTCTTCCATCGGTAGCAGCTGCGCTAACTGAAACAATAAATATTCATATATTAAAATTCAGATATGAAAGGGAAACAGAATTAACACTGTTATTTTTAATTATTGAAGCAATTGTTATGCTTATATCTAATCTCTTTAAGTCTATAGGTCGGTATGTTCGAAAATAGGGGCTTTGCTTCTCTTCACGATCTCCACGACACGGGCACTGTAAAATACTAAGTATATATGGTAATTTTCTCTAGTATTTTCACTGTATTGTTCTGTTGTCAATTCTAATCGAATTATATTTAATGTGGTTTTTTATTTTACCTTACTTGTCCGTGACAGTACAGATAAAAATTTGTTATATTATTAAAATTTTATTAGGTGTTGTATAGTCCAAATAAAAATAAATTATTTCATTCTTGATCTATACCTAAATTAAATTACCACACACATTACATTTTTACATAGCTCCTATACAATTGCAGTAATTTTTTCAGTCGTCCAATTAACTTTCTGTCCACGCGGAATATCGTAACTCACATCGTTATAGTAGTATAATAACTTGCTCTGGTAGCTTCTTAAATCACAGATAAATTCGCTTTATGAAAATTTTTCAAATCGCTTCGGTCGCTGTTCAAATTTAGAACAATAAGTTTACACCTTCGCGCTTTGCTTTATGGCAGCATGATGGCAGCTAAGATCACGCAATCGTGAAAGTTTCAGATTTGCCGCACATATTCCATCTAAACCTCGATAAATGTTCGTGATCTGTCTCGCTCAATCGCTTGAGCGGCACTTCTTATGTCTTTATATCATATAAACAAGTTCCTCTCGAACAATTAATTCACAGTGGTTATTTTTGCGATAGATTTTGTAAACAAAAGATAGTCCCTGATATGGCATAGCCCTTCGTCGTTACAATATTATTTAAATTTGAACAAAGACTAAAGCCTAAAATATTTATTTATTTAACTTACTACGACGGCTTAACGACAATAATTATTAATGTATTTAACGCATTGTGAATATTCTATTAAAAAACAAAATAATACTGTAGCCCATAAACTTATTACTGATTCTACTATTGTGGCGAACCTATTTGTATTTTATACTTTTTATTTTGTTTGCTTTTTTACCTTGTACTTTTTGGTTGTTGTCATGGCGATATTATCTTGTTTTAACAGTTTTAATTAAACAGTGTGCTGAATTTTAAAAGATTTTTCCCTTATTTATCTAATTTAGTTTCATTTCTCAATAACTATTATAATAATTATTATGAAAAATGTCCACATAGCAAAGAAATCTACAATCATCAACACAACCGTCATTTTCAATTTAAAGTTTAACACATCGAGTTCAACATCAATTAGGACATATTGACATAATGTGGTGTGTGTTTGTTGAAGTACTATTGTCCCTTTATAATAAACATACAATGTATAAAAACTTAATTTATCTAGCTTAGCAAATATTTTATTATATCATTTGAATGGTGTCTGGAAATCGTCGTAAATTATGTAGCGATGTTTATAGAGTCAACAAAGAGTGATTATTTGTTATTACTTTGTAAATTTTCATAAATAGCAAATAGGAAAACATGGCTAGACACTATTCGAAAGTAAATATTTATCTCCTTTAAGCGTGAACTTTGAAGTTACTTTGCTCTAACTTTTAATGATTGTTTGATCTCACTGACAAGCTCCAAAAGTTCGAATGTTTGACAATAATGAAATATCTATTACTGTTACCCTCAAAGTTATTGTGACAGTTAGCTCAGCAATGTCGCTATGGATATTTGATAAATTTCAAACATTCCAATTATCGATATCAAAATCGGCAGGGGGTGGTTTAAGAGTTATACTGTCTTAGAACTTTGCAGATAAAACTGACAGCATTATTTAAAGTCAAGTTTAACTTTAATTTACGTATTATAGTAAGGAGGTTGATGTTTCCTTACTTTGGTGTATATTTTAGCCCAACCGTTTTTAAAGACATGGTGCCTACTATAACAAAAAATCTATTATTATGGACAGAGTGTAATATGTAATTACTTCATTATATTATGATTAATACTTATAAGCATAATATTAATGAAGTATTAAAGATTATATGGCAACATTCAAATATGTAATATATATTAATGTTTTTAATTTCATTCTACACCTCAACATACACTTCACACTTCACATAATATCGCATTCCACTCTATCATTTTGTTCTTTTTTTTTTCCTATATAAAGTAACACCTAAATTGGTTGTATGTGTCACTAAATGTTCTGCCTTTTAGTGTTAAGGGCTGTGGTCTTTGTGAATAAATAAAATGAAATAAAAATAATGACTTATTATGAAAAAAGACAGGACTAAATTTATTTAAAAAGCTGGATTATGTTTTGTGATTCAGCTCACCACGCGGTGGATTGGTAATCTAGTTAAGGTTGCACGAAGATTTTGGATGTGGGCATTCCAGGACTGATCCTTGGGGAGGCCTATGACCAGTAGTGGGCTTTGTTGCTACGATGATGATGAAATGTTGTTATATTTATTGATTTTGAAACGAAGTATAATTATAATAACAAAAATAACACATTTATACTCTTATATAACCTTTGCATAATGGTTATTTTATAAAAGAACTTACCCTATTTTGTGAGTAACATAGTTAATTCAGAAGTAACGATGACGCATTTACTACATCAATCCAGTAAGAGATAAGAAAATATTGAGTAAGATAATTAATCTTTAAGAATAGAACTCGGGAGACATCGTGTCCAAACCCAAAGCAAGCACTGGTATCATTAATGAAGATAAAAAATATGGCTAAGGAAATATGCTTTTACGTATTTTATTGCTACTATAAGATGGCTTTAACCTTTGTACATTTGCCGTACGAAAAAAAGGGCCCTATTTAGGAAGTTCAAATGCTTTTACAGGCAAATACAGGGTGTCCCAAAAAATAGTGTCAAGCGTAAGTCCAGAGTTAGAGCACCTCTTGGAGTACCCGAATCACCCCCATGTATGTTCCGCGATTATTCGTAGTTTTCGAGTAATAATTTTTTTTCTGACTTTTTGAAAATTTTGATCCAAAGAACTTAAAAATTTTAAATAAAAAACGTAGAACATATTTTAATGTTTTTCTTTTTGCCACTGAATCATCTTTAGTGCTTCTTTTATGTCTAAAATAATCAGCTTCGTAACTTATGTGGAAATTTAGAAAACAGTAGTGTAAAGTCAAAATTCGAATGTTAGTGAATAATTACTTAAAAATTCACCTTTAAATTAAAAATCTAAACAGGCGAATTCATGGTTTCTAAGTATGTGTAAAAACTTCTCTAGACTCTCTGCTTCATAATCATTTAAAAAAAGAAGTACTTAATAGGGCTACTTTGGGTTAAATCGGCCATCAAAGACAGCAAGGTGAAAATTTCATAAAACTCGACTTCAGAATATTTTTTTTTTGATTCCAATTATTTATTAATAAACCAGAAATGATTGTAGAAAAGCTAAAAATTTATTATTTGAAGGTCAAAAATAACTGTTCCTGCTGCCATCTTTAATAACCTTTGAAGGTTTATTATAACTTAATAAATGAAACAAAACATTATTTTCAAAGTATTTATTATTCGATCGCTTAAAGAAAGTTTCCAAAATGACGACCTTCGTGCTCAATACATATTCTTCGCTACATCTACATAGCACATAGCTACAGCTACATCGTCTAAAAAAGTTTTCTTTTAAATTTATAAATGCAATTCTGTTGTTTTTTATTGTTTCTTCCGCTTGTCTTAATTTTGTTCTTAACACTGTGACGTTTGTTATGTCCTTGGCGTATACTAATTCCTTGTAGTATCCCCAGACGAAAAAATCTATGGGGTTCAAGTCGGGGGACCGTGGCGGCCACGCAATGGGCCCTCCACGACCGATCCATCTGCCTGGAAATGTTTCAGACAAATGTTGTCTAACATTTCTAGCAAAATGGCATGGAGCGCCGTCGTTTTGAAAAATCATATTTCTCCGCGTTAATAGGTCTACATCTTCTAATAAGACGCCGAGATCACGTCGTAGAAATTGCAAGTAGGCCTCGCTGTTCAGTCGGTCCGGTAGTTCGAACGGACCAATCAGCTGTCCGTTTAGGATGCCTGACCACAAATTGATACTAAATTGTTCTTGGAAATTAGATTCCCTTGTGAGGTGTGGATTTTCAATACTCCACGAATGGTAGTTATGCGCATTAAACACCCCACATCGCTTAAAATGTGATTCATCAGTCCATAGAATATTTTTAAAGAAATTTTCGTTTTCAGCTTGTCTCCGTAACATTTCCTGACAAAATGCCACCCTTCCCGGGTAGTCTGCGGGCTTGAGCTGCTGAACTTTCTGGATGTGATATGGGTGAAAACGCTCTTGATGAAGTATTCGATGTGCTTGTGATTTCGGAATTCCGATTCGACGTTCTATTGTTCTTACACTAACTGATGGATCTCTCACCACTTCTTCGACCACTGATTGGACAGTATCTGGGTCACTCATTTCAGATGGGCGCCCCGATCTTCTACCTGGTAGGCGTCCTTCCATGTAAGAGTTATGTACTCTTAAAATCATGCAATGATCAGGCCAAGTTTCAGGCTGAGGTCCACCTCCATTTTGTACTTGCTGCCGGAACAACCTGGCTGCTTCAGAAGCATTTCCTCTTGCATATCCATAAAAGTAATGCATAAGAGCATATTCTTGCGATGAAAAAGACATCACAAAATGAAGAGCTTGAAAAGTCCGTTAAGAATGCCAAATTTGTCAAAACCCCGTATTCACACAAAACCAAATCGTAATCGCACTCAAGGTCCGTAAAGAAAGCAAAGTTCGTCAAATAATCACAAATGAGCGTATCGTACGTAAGGAGCAAACAAAAGCAGGCAAACGACTGGCGCCAGAACACAATAGGCGCTCGGACTACACCCCCCGCCTCATCCCCTTGTCACAAAGAATAGCATTCCTCAGTAACAGTTATCCATTTCGCCAATGAGAGTGAGAGAGATAGCAATAATGCGGTCTCTTTCATATCCTCTCACTTGGGCAATTTTTTAGCAGGTAAGTACTGCGTTACATCCAACACTACAACCGATGTGATCCGCGAGAAAAATATTTAAATATGGGTTTCATGTAGTTAATTTTTGCTAAATTGTAATTAATCTGAACCTTAGAAGTAAGTAAAAAAAGTATACAAGACCAGATATTTTTTTTTATCATCTGATAGGAATTTGGTAAATTTTATGAAATTTTCAGCTCGCTGTCTTTGATGGCCGATTTAAGCCAAAGTAGCCCTATTAAGTACTTCTTTTTTTCAATGATTATGAAAGCAGAGAGTCTAGAGAAGTTTTTACACATACATAGAAACCATGAATTCGCCTGTTTAGATTTTTAATTTAAATGTGAATTTTTAAGTAATTATTCACTAACATTCAAATTTTGACTTTACACTACTGTTTTCTAAATTTCCACATAAGTTACGAAGCTGATTATTTTAGACATAAAAGAAGCACTAAAGATGATTCAGTGGCAAAAAGAAAAACATTAAAATATGTTCTACATTTTTTTATTTAAAATTTTTAAGTTCTTTGGATCAAAATTTTCAAAAAGTCAGAAAAAAATTATTACTCGAAAACTACGAATAATCGCGGAACATACATGGGGGTGATTCGGGTACTCCAAGAGGTGCTCTAACTCTGGACTTACGCTTGACACTATTTTTTGGGACATCCTGTATAACTTACACAGATGAGGCGGGTTCGAATATTGAAAAAATACGGTCTTCCAATGACATTATTAAAACATTTCATATATTACAATTCAATAATACAATTACAACGAATCACAAATTATCAAAATCAATAAATATTGACCTTTATGCGTTTAACCGTAAGTTGAAAATGGGTTGAAGAAATATATTTGTGGGTAGTTTAATTTGTTACTTGTCTGTACAGCAAATTAAGATTACACACAACTCACAAGAAAACATTTGTAATATTTGAAGGCTTCATTATAATGATATTTTTACCTCTCGTATGTCGATCTTCCCATCTTGATTATCGTCGTAAGCTTCCATAAAGCACGCCTTGAGCTCCACCAACATTGAGTCCGAAACTGCCTGAAACAAAGAAAAGTAAACCTTATTTTGAGGTATTTTGATTATTTTTTATTTGATCTATTTTATGTTTATTGAAATATATATTTAAAACTCAATATCTTTAAATGCATTTATATCAAAAAAATCTAGATTTCTAGATTTGATTGCACATAATAGATTATATTGAAAATAATATTTTTTATCGTTTGATAGATTCTTGTGAAAATATTACATTCAAAATTGTACATTCAATCTAATTAGTTCAATTGGGAGAGTACTCGCCCGGATAGCGAGGGTATGTAAGTTCAAGTACTGCTTGATACCTGAGAAAAGTAGATATTTTCCAGTTATAAGTTCTTTTGAAAAATATAAAATTAATGACATTTTGAAATTAAGATAAGTTAGAGCTCTTATACACGGGCGGCACGTTGCCAACGACAGTGCCAACTGCAGCCGTCCACACTCGTTGGCGACAAGCGTCGACACGCATTGGCGGCAGCTGCTGACGCTATAGACAGGGAGCTAGGCCAGTTTCAAAATGGATTTGGAAGAAGAAACACTGTTATTACTATTACTCCATCGCCGCCGACAAAAACGAAAAAGAAGAACGCGTTCGTTGTGGGTTAAAGAAATATTAACGTAATCCATCTGTTTCTCTATACATAATAGTAATAACAGTGTTTCTTCTTCCAAATCCATTTTGAAACTGGCCTAGCTCCGTGTCTATAGCGTCAGCAGCTGCCGCTAATGCGTGTCGACGGCTGCAGTTGGCACTATCGTTGGCAACGTGGCGCCCTTGTATAAGAGCTCTTAGACCATTTTAAACTTTGTGCTTAATATACACAAAGAACAGATTATTTGATATATTTAAGTTTTTTCATATTTAATGCATGTGTGCCTATCCTTATAGTTAGTTTAGCGGGGCTTTTTCCGCACTTAGCCTCTTGATTGGGCCATTGTGCGTATCTTGAGTTGTATTTCCACTCCAGCAATCCCAATTCGTCCCAGAAGGTAAGCTTCCGGGAGTGTATTCAGGAGTGATGTTGGGGACTGGAGAAGCTGTACCCGTTGATATTCCACGCTCCTGCATTCCATAACAACGTGATGTGGAGTTTCTTTTGCTTCCATGCAGCCTCTGCACAGAGGGCTGTCAGTCACACCTATTGTGAATATATGCTTATGCCTATAATATGAATTGTTAAGAACGTGTCTAATAAAAATATTGGACGGTACAAGACGACACAAATGTGCAGGACTCGATGAATTTCAATTTCGACTCGACTAGTCGACGACTGAATAAGAGTAGAAACGTCAGGTTTAAATATGAGAATAAATGCATTTTCAGTATGCGTAAAAACTGTTTCATTTCAATTCAAGTGCACGTTCTATCAATATGTGTGTGCTCTGTTTGGCGAAACATGAAAGTTGGTGAAGGAGTAAGGTGCGTCGCTATCTTGGTATCTGGATTGAGTTCTGCATTTATCTGTGGGTAGTTGAGCGATGCATTATGCTTTGTTTTTTGTTTAACTGTTTTCAATTTTATTTAAGAATACAAATTTTCAAAAACCTTTTAAGGTTCAAATCTGACGACTTACTTTTATCGTTCGAAACGCTATGGAGTTTTGTCTTTTCCATTTGAGCGACGAAGATATTGATAGCTTTTCCGACAGCTAAAATTCGTCGTTGTTGTTTTGGAGAAAATTGTTAAAACACTCCCTTTTAATGCTCATTCTTGGAAATGTTTTTAAATAGAACAAAAATAATAATAAACACTATTTCTTTACAAGAGTAACATAAAGATTGTTAAATTAACTGTTTTTTTTAAATAATGTAATGCGTAAGTACGATATTTGGTTTCAATTTCTTTAAAAAAATTTTACTATCATTATATTGGTAGTTATTGATTAAAAACGCATAATTGAAAACAAAAGCTGTATTTGTTATATTTTTTTTTGTTATTTAAGTATTAAACTACTAAATTTTAGTAGTAAAATAATTATTTTGTAGTTAAAAATTCAACTCATCTCAAGAGTGAAGAGGGACTCAAACGAACATCCTATCGGTCGGTACTAACGACTGCAGATGCAGCCAGGACCAACAGTTTGGAGTTTTGACTTAAGAAACAAAATTTTTGATCAGCCATTCAATGACTAACCCTTGTCAAATTGCTTAATATCTGCAATTGTAAATCGAACAAGCTTACTACGTCGCCATCGAGTTCCTCAAACTTATTGCACAAAAAGATAACTGATAATATTGTTTATGAAACAATTGCGCATTGATATTTAAATATATACCAAATGTTTATGTTATATCTTTATGAATAAAGAAAATCAATCGTTGTAAATTAAGAAAATGAGTTTGTATTAAAAACATTGGATAACAAATAACAAAGTTAATTTATAACTTATATGCGCTATGAAAATAGTTGTGAATATTATTAAACTACATATATACATATTTTATAGCAATAAAAATAATCTTAGATGATTATTTTTAGCCTTTTGGATACCATCTGGAAGTCAATTCAGTAAATGACTTAGAGAGTCGACGAGTATCGCAGAATTTCAAGTGTTAAGTTATATTAGAGTTGCCAAAATAAGGAAAATTCACGTTTTGTTTCATTTCGTTGTGAGAAACAACGAAATTTCATTTGAAAAGGTCAAGAAAAACATCTGGAAATAACTGTCACGTTTCTTTTTTAAGCTTAAAGGGACCAAAAGAACAGGAAAACGAAGTGCAATTAGGTAATGAGATTTCATGAAATTACTCAGCGACTTTATAGCGATGTGATACGAAATTGCGATATGATAATACGGCATTACAATCTATAGGAAAAAAGAATTAATTTATATCATCGTGACTATTTTTACTTTAAAAATTCTCAATAATTACCTACAGACACACATGCACGCACGCTTGCTCGCCCGCACGCACGCACACACACACACACACACACACACACAGATGTATATACTTTACAATAAAAAAATATTTGTAATTAATTTTAACTTTTCTACAATACATTTTAATCAAAATGTTTTTGTTATTTTCGCAATATTATAATCGTTTATGTATTTTTTGTATTTTATTTATATGTGTAGTAGTAATAGGTGCAGATTGTATTACTCGAGTCTTCACACCGTTTTACAAGCAAAAGCTGAAGAAGAGTGTGTGTTTTAGGGTAAATATACCGTTGACTTTTGTCGTATCTGCGTCGCTGTGACACTGCATTCCCAATGATTTTATAATTTTTAAATTCCTATGAGTTTATGTTGAAAATTAATACTGATCTATCATACATTTTCATAACTCGGTTACTTAAAAAAATAAAGCAGTATATTTAACCAATATTTTTATAACACAGTACATATAGCGTGCTGTAGCGCTTAAGTTTATACAAACATAAATATGTAATTGTGTTAAAGTTCTATTTTGCAAATACCTGATAATAAATTCTCTTTCTAGGTTTTGAATTTTCACTGATGACATGGTACTTGCTCGAGTGTAAATAAGAGATATTCCTTAGTGTCTTTCTATTCTGTCTGTCCGTGGAAAATATATTATTATAGAAAAACACTTTGACAGACATTATATTACGTAAATAAAAACAGAGTTACAAGAGGAAGTGGATGCAAAAGAACAAGAAATTATCGCTGAAAGTAAATTCAGGATATTTCCATTGCACTCTCTTTTGGGCAGTCGTAAGCTACGTAGTTCACGGAGTCTACAGGCAGTCTATAATCTCATTTCAAAGTATTGCGCTGATCACACTTAAATACGAATTTGCTGCTATGACCGTACTCTGTTCAAAGACTGTTTGGCATTATAAAAGTCTCGGGCTTGGGTCTAAATAATTGGTGTGTATTGCAGGCAACAGTATAAGTTTATTTTTTTATTATTTAGTGTAGCAATATTTTGTTCACACGTTCATTTTCTTCCTTGCAATTTCGTTGTACATGGTGTCGGTGAGTCTGCAACCCTTGAACATCCAGCTCTACAAACAGCTCACCGGCTACCAGAAACTCTGCTGCACTCTGCTGCGCTACATGGTCCTTCGAGCCGGATATAAACCAGCGACCTATAGATTTGTCCGAAACTTTTACGGAGACCGATATTGTTTATTTTCATATTTATCAAGTGGTTTACGTACCGGTTTTCATGGTAATGCCACTCCGAGTAAGCAATTCCAAACTTTTCTATATTGACTTGGGTCTGGGTGTTGTGATACCTTTGTTTTTGAATTTCATTATACAAATGCTTTTACTTAACTTGGATCCAGAAAATTTTATGTTATGTTGTTTATGTCTGATGCTTTAGGAATCGTTTTCACAGGCTAATGCTTTTGTTGCTTTATCAGTACTTCATTTTATTTTAAGGTTTTTTAAAGATCAAAATATGTTTACATCAGAATTATTCTGTCTTTTAAAGCGAACGTAAGAGTTTTAGTGAAAATAATGATTTAACCCATTGCGTGAAAGCAAGTATCCCAAGTATCCCTTAAAATATTTTTTTTTTGATATGTATATAAGCTGGAAGCGTGAGGTAAAACCTGTTTTCATAAGAAAAAAGAATATAATTTTTTTTTGATTAAATTATGCATTATTTACACACAAATTCAAGTATTAGCAATCAACGTTAGAAAGGTAACCACAACACAGATAAAAGTATAGTGTAAGATGAGCTTAAAACTGTTACCGCCGATCGGTCTTAATTTTCTTACCGATTCTTTAAAGTCACGTCCCAAAAAGGCGCAACCTTAATGGCCGGGAGTTGCTTTTATCTGCAGATCTATACTATTAAAGTAATATACAAAATTTCAAGAGTTTGTTAAGGGATTATTGCCTTATACTTGTTTTTACTATGAAGTTATCTTTGGTCTATACATTTTATTTAACTTATAACAATATGTTCGAAAAACATATAACGAAAACTATTTCCATTAAGTATTGTCATTTAAGCGGAATCTTATTTTATATTAGAATATTCAGTGATCGATTCAATATAAGTATTGTAATATGTCAAACTTCGTAACTGGCCATTCAGTCTGTAATTGGAAGTTTTATTTATGGTTGAGAAAAGCTGTGAAGTTTTTGTTAGAATCAGGTGTTACTTGGCGGAAGTCCATATCCATTAGTGAAATAAAAATATGTAGCTTCGCAAAACTCAAGCAGTGTGCACAATGCAGAAACCGCAGACACCGGCACCTTCACTAACTACCCTACACGTGTTTCGCCCCCACACGGAGCATCATCAGGAGCTGTTAGATCGTGCAATAACGAGCACTAAGTTACATACTAAGGCACTAAGCTAGGACTTAGTGCTCGTTATTGTTAGGGCGGGCGGGCGGTGCACACTGCTTGTGTTTTGCGGAAGTAAGCTACATATTTTTATTTTACTAATAGCTTTGAAATTTGAAATAAATTATTAAATTAAATGGGTTGACTGATTTCCTCACTACTAACGTAATCTTGCGCAATAGTTTAGGTTCTTTTTTAAAATTTTTATCATGACGATAAGTTATTAGCATCTTTTATTGTGAACTTCTTGAATTCAATGCAAAATATCTTTAAGACTGTTGCCAATAGTTTGCTTTTTTAATAGCTGTGTTTCTATGAGAGGGTTGTTCTTAATCAGGATTTTGCAAAATAGTTGCATTTTTAAATAATTTTATTAACAATTTAATTATTGATTGACGGCGGTAGTGCATCGCTTGAGATATCAGCTTTAATCCAAACGGACTAAGTTCGATTCTGGTCGATTTATTACGGACGTGGATACTCGTGACAGCCCAGGCTCGCTAATTTTGAAAATGGCAAAAGTAAAAAAATAATAGTAGAATGAAACCCATTGAAAAAAGGTAGAGAACATAACAAAAATGAAAGGAAAAATCATTTACGGGCGATCTGAGGTCGGGAAGGGGAATGGGGTGAGTTTACGGTTTATCTCAATTTCCTGCAAAGCTACAAGTCCTATGAAAGAAATGTCTTTTATTAATTTGATTTTGTCTTTTCAGTTTATCAGTATAGATGAATCTGTTTGTATAATCTGCAATAAGGCAGATGATAAATAAGTGTATTAAATAAAAAAATGGCTCAAAATTGTACATTATGATTAAAAAAATAATTTGGATTCGAGTTTTTTTTCATTAGATATAAGACTTTCAAAGCTATAATCGTCGACCGTTTGGTGCAGCGGTAGTGATCCTGCCTTTCGCACCGACGGTTCCGGGTTCAAATCCCGGAAGGGACAGATGTTTGTATGATGAATACAAACATTTGTACCTGAGTCATTGGTGTTTTTTATATATTTCTATAAATAATACATATCTATGTATCATATATGTATGTCTATGTTAACCTAGTATCCATAACACAAGCCTTACATTGCTTACTTTGGGCTAGGCTAATTGGTGTGAATGTAAGAAATATTTATTTTACTTTTATTTTTTATTTAATAATGTTGGTGAATTTTCACCAACATTACATTTTTTGGTGAGGTTTCAATACGTGAACAATTTACAGAAACTTTTTGCATAGAAAGAAAAGTAGTGCCATCCGTAAAAAATCTTAGAAACTACATGAGAGCTGCGTTGCTTTAGATTTCGAGGTAAATTTTATCGCAACAAATCAGTTGCATTTTGATACAATTAATTTTTTACTTATGCATAAAATACAACGGTGTAAGGTTATGTTGTTATACTTTGCGAGCGGAGGCAGCTCTACGAATAACCGCAATTAAGGCATTTGGTACTAAAATAATCGATTTAAAATTTCCCCCAAGGGTCATGTTACGTAACTATTACAATATAATTTATGTGCCATATGGATGTAATAATATTGTATAGCGAATTAGATCTAATCCACTATTTACAGTTTGTTTAAAGAAGCGAGGGAATTGATAAATGAAACTCCTGCTTAGATCACTGAATTTGTCATAATAAACTTGCAATTATTACAGTTACAATAATTAAAAGTTCTTCGTATCAGAGAAAATATCTGCTGTCAGAAAAAGTAAAATTGCGTATTATTTTTATTACACAGGGTATCTAGCTTAAATCCACAGATTAATAATTATCTTAGAGAGTAATCACACATCCGCCACAATTGTATTGTTTCTAATAAATCCATATTAGAGGCATTTAAGATCACTAAATTTCTTATCGTTCGAATAAGTTAAATCGTTTGATCGATATTTGAATATTGAGTTAATTCCCAGAACAGTAGTTTTACTGTACGAGCATAACGATTGTATTGCCTTTGTCCGTTGGGAAAAGGTTGAAATCTAGGGTAATTGAAGAAACTTGCAGCTTTTCTATATATCTTTTCAAGGAAATAGCTTGGAATTGCTGTTGGTAAAAATAGGTCCTGTGCGTTAAAAGAAAACAACGCTAGAGAAGTTGTATTGAATTAAGGACAAAGGAATGTGCAGTAATACAAAAAAGGTTAAATTACTATAACAGAAAAATACTAGAAATAATCGACTCGGGTCACAAGTGAATTCTCAGGCGGGAATCGAACCCGCAACCTTTGAAAATCCGGTCGATGCGGGTTCGAATCCCGCCTTGAAGGCGAAGAATTCACTTGTGACCCGAGTCGATTTTTTGTAGTATTTTTCTATTATAGTAATTTATCTCATAAGATCGCATTGAAAATGCATAAAATATATAAAAATTATAAAACAAAAAAGGTTGATAGTTACGAAAGGACAAAGTTACCATCTGCGACGTGTTCTTATTTTTATAAATTGTAGCCCAGGGGTCGATATTCGATCTCCATTTATTTAATTAGAAGACAGATAAAAAGGCTACTTCTATTGTTTTTTATTAGTTACTGAACAAAGGCACACGTCGTAAGTTATATAAGTTACTTCTATAGAGATACAGATAACAAAACCAAGCACTACATGCTGATTGACTGACCGGTAAAATTTTTTTTTTTTCAATGAATAAAAGCGGAAATGAAAGCGGCTAATCTAGTCTCTCACATATAATAAAAAAATTACTATAGAAAACTCAACTTTAGTAAATAAAAACTTTTGTAGTGGGCACTACAGTTGCTCGTTTCATATTGTGTCTGGATCGTGAATTCGGTGGTGGTAAAATTGACAATATTAAAATTTTCTAATCACCTGCTTTTATAGATTTAATTTTAAAGTAACCCGTATTTTTTTTTGTTTTTATACATATTTTTGTAAATTGAGGAAAACAGGTAAAATAGCCTTTTGCCTTTGTCTCGCTCAGAAAATGTATGTGCTATGTATCAAAACTGTCACTGTCATGTACAAATAATTTAATTGGAGCGGAGCGATCGAAGCTCCCATGGATCAGCTTCAATGGCGCAATGTCTGTTACGCCATAACTTCCCTAGTTTTTAACCGATTTTAATATTTTTTGTGTGGAATCGTATCAACGGGTTTAGGACCAGATAGTGACAGAATTTTGAAATTCGCAACAATTCCCATCGTAACATTTTTTTTCTTTTTTTAGGTAATACGCTCCGCTCCAATATATGGTGCTAGCGTAGCTTTGTGCTTAGTGACAGCATCGCCTAGTTTATAAAGAGCATATTTTGGCTTGGATGTCGGCCAGTGGCGTAGCATTAGTTACTAGCACCCGGTGCGGATTCCAAACTTGCCGCCCTCTTATTTTTGCAATTCATTATAAAAAAATTGAGGCATGGTAAAAAGAGTACTTTTATTGAATAACACTAACCTGAAAAGTGAAATTAACATTTTTTGACATAGAGTAGAAGGTAGACTATCACAATATCAATTACTAACAAAAATTACTACAGTTACAAGGTACTGCACTAATTTAAATTAATTGACAGTTAGAAGGTACTAAATTGTGCTGTTTTACCGACCAAGCTCGCATAGAAATTAGTTTATCCTGTCATCAGTAGATGGTAGGATACGCTATAAAATGATTTTGAGGACAAAAATGTTTTTACTAAAACTTGTAATTACAAGGTCCTGCACTGACGCCGACGATATTGAAAAATAATAAAAAACTCACCTTTTTGCTTCAGTTTAGTAGTAATCGCACGCAGGACGTCTTCGATAGTCACTGAATCAATAATACGTTATGTTATTCCATTGTCTTCTATTACTATGTAATAAGTACAATGGACTCTCCAGCTGCCGCCCACCAAAACCAAAAGACTCGTTCCGGGTATCTAACTTTTTAAGCAGTAGTGTTTGACACGAAACACCGTTTTTTTTAAAATAATGTAAATCTTTTTACTCGCTAACTTTGTGAATAGATCCGATGAAACGGTCATCGGTAATCGTTAAATCATTATTTTCTGTAACCAAAAAATGCTGTCGATTGCCTCCAAGGTGTAATTCGTGTTGCAACAATGAACGCGTAACGCGTATCTTTGCTGTTTTTCTACCAGTAGCTTTTAGCTACGGTGAAGTACAAAGAATGCGTAAGGAGACATATTTATTTAAAATAACATTGAAACTTGAAACCAAATAAGTTTCCTAAATAATAGTTATTGAGAAACCTTGCGTTGCATCACCCATGCATAGAACCTGCATAGGTACCTGGGTATTTGGTAACAACAACAAAAAAATGACGAAAAAAAACTGAAAGAAATTAACTTTTTTTTATATTTTAATTTTTTTTCTCTATCTGCCACCTCCGCAGCGCCGCCCCCGGCAAAGTGCCGCCCGGTGCGGACCGCACCCTCCGCCCCCCCCATGCTACGCCACTGATGTCGGCACGATGTTTTAATTGATTGAGATAAATTCAATTAAAAAAAACACAAAAACTGAAAATTAAAATAAAAACTATTTGAAACTTGTTTTTCTACTCTATTTATAAATTACTCAATAGGAAGTTAGGATAATGAAATGTCTCAAATCGGAAAATATGATTCAAAGGACATCTAATCGACGATTCCTTAGTAAGTATATTTCATTCTTAATTTTATATTCAACGAAGAGCTTTTCAAATTGCTGTTTGCCAGTAATCCGAGTCAGGGCTAATAGAAAAAGTTCCTGTTTGGCTGTTAGAAGATCAGAGGGGATGTACCACGGTGAAGGTGAGGATAACTTAAGAGGAAAACCTTTAATAAAAGCATCAGAGTTAATATAAATTCCTGGCACAAGCGATTCTAACATTTCTCAGACCGAAAAGGTTTTATTTAATGGAAATTCTTTTAGATCGAGTATATCTTATCTTCCCTTTACTTTTTATTTAAAAAAAGAGCAACTGGTACAATAAAGAATACTGTTTTTCTTTAGTTTAAGCTATACTACATATGGTACCTATATATAATAATATTTCCCACAATCACTGTAAGGCTTGTGTTATGGATACTAGGGTAAAGGCTAGACATACTTATACGATACATAGATATGTAATATTAATAAAATTACATATATAAACATCCATGACTCAGTTACAAATGCTCGTATTCATCATACAAACATCTGCCCCTTGCGGGATTCGAATCCAGAACCGTCGGCATGAAAGGTAGGATCGCTACCTTCGCACCAAACGGTGGTCTAATATATGACGGGTCCACTGCAATAATGATGGATTTCCTTTGTCTTTTGCTTTAAGATAATTGGGTTTTAAATTTATAAAAGATGTAAGAAAACTCAGAACTGAAGATAATAAAATGTTGTTTATTAAAGTATATGTATAAAATATTATTTCTTAGGAAAATAATCATTCTTAGGGTATTAAAACTAACCGAATGGCATTGTTGGTTAAGAATTAAATGTTTTTGGACATTCATCATTATTGCAGTGGACCCTTCATATGAAAACGTAATGACAATGGGCAAGATAATCCTAAATAACTCAACCCAAACTTTGAACGCGTTTAAACATCGTATTAAAATGAAACAGGTATGTTCTGCATATGCGTTGCAGCTCTGCTCTGCTATGCGTTTATTTAATCGCAGATTAAAAAGAACTAGGTAGTTTTAGAAGTTGTTATTTTTACTGGATTAATGAAGCGTTTAAAACAATATTAAACACTTCATCAATCCGGTAAGAGGTTTTATTTGAATCGAAATAGATTTTCAAATTCTTCTTTTTTACAATCATGTCTGCAACATGTTGCGATAAATTGAACATGAAAACTGTTTTGACAATATGCAACGAAATGCAAATGTCGATACATTCTCGCGCCGCCAAGCGAACACGGCTGATATTTTGGTTTCCTTTTGTTAAACTACGATATACTCGTGTGGCTTATACTAAACTAGCTTTTACCCGTGGCTTTGCCCGCATTTTTTTTCAATAAAAAGTATCGTATGTTACTTCTAATACCTCCAAGAATATATGTACGAAGTTTCATGATGATCGGTTTAGTAGTTTTTGCGTAAAAGCATAACAAACAAACTTACATTCACAGTTATAATATTAGTAGGGTATTCGTATATAATAGGTATTTATTTACTTTATTGTGACGAGTTATACTTATTTCGAAATATTTTTTATGTCTGGCAACAGAGCACAATGGGGCAACACGTGGCGGACTGGCCTTAAACAAATTACGAAACAAAAACCCGAACCAAGATTCGAAAGAGGTTTCACGGATTGTGCTTTTATAATTAGAACAAAATACTTGTGAACAAGTTTCGCAACATGTATTTTAAGTAAAATTTCATGTACATTTGCCTTATACAGGAGAGTTGTCGTTGCGAAACATAATACTGCTTTTTTGTGCCCTACCGCGAACGAGCTACTTAGGTGCTTATTTTTCTTGTCAACATAGGGATCTATGAAGAAAAATTAGTTGTGCGTTTATTTAAAATTTTGACTCCAACTTCAACTCTCTATCAATATTGAAAGTATATATAAATCAAAATATCAATTATTTTAATAGAAAAATACTAGAAAAAATCGAGTTGGTACTAGATCGACGGGTGTTTCACCCAAGCTCGGTAGCTCAATTGGGAAAGCATTGGGAAAGCAAAGACCGGACTTCCAAAGGTTGCGGGTTCGATTCCCGCCTGAGAATTCACTTGTGAGCCGAGTAGATTTATTGTAGTATTTTTCTATTAAAATAATTTATATTATAAGATGGCATTGAAGAAATGCCATAAAATATATGAATATTATTTAATCAATATATCAATATATAAAAGAAAACTTTTTCGCCATTCTACCTCAATAAGTTAATGAAATCATTTAATTTAATATTTTATTCGGAAATAGTTCTAAATGCGATGGTAATTCAAAACTAAAAGATTGGAATCAATTAGTTTGTAATTTATTGGATCCACAGATCTTAATTGAATTATTTCATTTATACATGTTGATCAACGTTAACTATAATTAGTTAAGTTAGAAGGTGCTTCTGCTTTGTAATTAACTTTAGTCTTTTGTACTTAACTATCATAAATTAGAGAAAGACCGCCGATGTATAAAATACTAAGCACAGAATATATTTTTATCATTTTCATTTCGATAACATCACCTGTCCATTTCGGTTAGCCAGCCGAAACTTTTTCAATAAAACTTTCAAGATATGTATCGGGATTTCTTTAAATTTTCTGCGAAATTTCCTCACTTGAAGGTTATTTGACAGTTTACGTAACTGTTTGGCGTCCAATAAAGTTGAACTGTAAAGGAAAATGGCGGCACGTTTGTTGGCTGCATGCCCAATACGTAACTGGCGTTGCTGAATAAAGTTTTTTTTAGAAGAATGGGGAAATATATCTTCTACACCCACTCGATTTATAGGTACATATAATACATATAGGTACATATATTGAAATGGGAGCTGAGGTTGGAGGAGGTTCAGAAAGACAAAATAATTTTATCGGAGCTAGCTTTCTATTTTGTGATCGAGTTCCATTCACTGGAATCTTTTCAATTCGAGTTCTTCAGGGATATTTTGTAACAATAAAAGTTGAACTTTCAACTGAATCATCATATGGAGTACAGTGATGAACCCAGGTTGCATTAATTCCAAGGTTCCAAGGTTAGGTTCCAAGATTTAGACTTCAAAAGACAGGAGGCTCTTTTTTGGGGAAAGGTATAGCACTGTTTAATAAAGTTCCACAAAGTATAGTAGATTTGCCTTATCATAAATTTAAAATGTATGTAAAAAGGTTATTACAAGGTCAACGACTATTTAATAGATCGCGATGCATGGAAGTAATATGTGTCATTTCAACATGACACTATTTATTACAGGTTGTATCATACAACATTAGCATTTGCTAATTTTTTTAAACTAATTTATTACTGGTAGTTAGAGTATGACATGCTCTCTTAATACATTTCTTGGGTGGTGGCATGTGGTGCGGATCGTTACGTTCCCTAAGATATGGTTGAGCGAAGCGATGGCTGTATCATGCGTCATGCTCGTGAACGAGCGCTGCCTTGGGAAATGGGTCTGCTTTAACCTTCAGTATTACTGACTAATACTAAACATAAATCTTGTTGCTTTCTTAAATTTGTCGTTTACTCCCTGTATGTTATTGCAATGTTTTGGGATACTTACTTTAAGTAAGTACAGACACTTGTTGACTTTGTTGTAATCAACGAAATAATGATATCATAACACTATTAGTATGGTCATAACAAAATAATTTTGTTTTTTTTTGTGGATTGTGTATGGTGACGACGTATTATATTGTAAATGTCGTTATTTCTGTTAAAGCTGACGAGTTTCTTGCGCCCATTCTTCTTGTCAGTTAAAAGACGTCCGGAATGGGTGGTAGGTAAAAATGTTGGACGATTCAAAACTACTTATTTTTAAGTGCATTTGAATAAAGTTATTTTCATTTAATTGTCACAAATCTGTGAAAAAAATCTTGCATATCAGCCACAAATAACAATGAATCAATAAATTTATTATTCGCTTAAATATTGTTAATGGTGTCACAGTTATAAAGTCTCACATATTAAACCTTTTAACACAGACATGCAAATGTTTTTACTGCTGTACAAATGAATGGTAATTATTATTTAGCCTTTTTATTGTCATTTGTCTATATTCAGATTGTACGTAATAATAATATTACGGCCATTTAAAATCATTAATTTGAATCAATAAAAACATATCACCAATAAGTCATTAAAAAAATCGCTCTTGCAACAGGAAATTAAATAGCCTTTTTAAAAGGACATAGGCAACATTTTAATGGAGTCCGGCAGTTTATTATTAATTTTAATGCTCAAATTGTTTTATTACTACTAAAAAGATACATAAATTATGGACTTAACAGTGACACAGATATCTTTGCGTTTCTTTAAAACAATTCTTTAAGAACAGAGATGTCCTGGGCACACGATCAATCACAAGTCTGTTAGGATATCTTCAAACGCAACCTTTTTAAACAATGACGGATCCCTCTTTACGAATACACCAATTTCCAGAAATAAATGCAAAAAACTGGTAATACACGGAGTTTTAGGAAAATTGGTTTGCCGGATTATTTAGGAGCGACATCACAGATCGCTCACAGACATTTTTGGAGGCAATAACGTAAATGTATTTAACTTTATGTTTTGCTTTCACCACGCCACATTTCTGTATGATATAAAATACTTCTGTAAAAAATAACTAAGCCTCCGAGCCCTCAGGTGGGTTCGAATCCCACTTATACGTATAGCAATAATACTAATAATATTTTGCCTCTTTTAAATTTCCACATATAATGATCACATATCTAAGGTTTGGAGCTATATAGCCATGTTAGGGTTGCCGCAAAAGTTTGGCGGAGTCGTCACAACGCGTATATAAATTTGTTCAATTTGGAAGACAAACTCTTAACGTGTGCCTTCCAATCGCAATGGTGATCAATCTATAATCTCAGATCACAGTAGTTTGTGTGTTTGTCTGTCCGTTCTGTTTCCCGCTCTTTTTCCATTGTATCAAATAACGTTACGATTAGGGCTTCCAATCCCGCAGCCTGAATTCAATCTCGGTATTTGCGGGACTACGAATTTTCAATCCCGCGGGATCTCGGTATTTGCGGGATCCCGCATATTGAAAATATTCATATTTATTTAAGGCAAATTAAACAGTGAATTATTCAACTCCACATTTATTTACGTACATATTAGTACTATTAATATGAGACCAATCACATTACACCGTTTTTTCTTCATAAAAACAAATACTTACTAAAAACAAATCAAAACAAAAAAAAATCCTTTTCAAAAAATACACAAAGAAAATTAAAAAATCAACCAAAAAACCCCATTTTAAACTGAAAATTTATATAGGACATATGTTACTTTAATTATTAACTTTGTCAGCTTTTAATTGAAAATGTTTCTAAAGTAAACACATTGTGTCCAAACTGTCTCCTACTTGCGGTTAACGCGTTGCTATAGTAACTTACGATAGCAACGCGTTAACCGCAAGTAGTTCGTCTACCGGACGCTAGATGGCGCTAACGGAAAAATATTTCATAATAGAAAAAAAATTGTCCACCCGTGCGAAGCCGGGACGGGCCGCTAGTTTGTAGTCTAAGATCATTTGTTTAAAGTACTGAGTAATTTTTTTCGTTCTTGTAATGTCATATGTATGGGGCTTAGCACCTCTACTTAGGAATCGAATGTATATAGTAAGTATGTATGTGTTACAACGGAGTCTATCAATAATACGATGCACAGATTCTTTAATGCCATTCTCATAATTATCTTTCATCATTTCCAAATTGTCGTGAGAACTCATAATCTACCCTCGTAAATACTTCGTGAATTATCTGTAGTACTTGATCAAAAAAACCCAGTCATTAAATCCTCAAGTCTTTTTATGGCTTTATACATCATTTGTCACTGCAAACATACTCTCGTTGGCTTTGCTCCAGCTTTGTTGGTCCGAACATTGCCGACAAATTGTGGTAATCTGCTGATATGTACCGGAACATCATAACTTGAGGGCTATGGCAAATTCTAGACGTTCTGTATTACATGTATGGATTTTTTTTATAATAACTTTAATAGCAGACAAAAGAAACGGCATATTTTGGTAGAGTTATATTTCTATAGATACCAAGATATTTTCGCAGGGCATAGCATAAGATAAGTTCTCAATCACTGTTTGCTTGGCATCTTTTCTATTTAGTTCTGGTGGCGTTCATATAAAATCGTCAATTGTACATATTTATTTAGGTGCTAGCTGACCCGGCGACGCATTGCTGTGTTATTAATAAATTTAAAATGAAACCTATCCTATGTTTTAGGTTGGAACAAGTACAGCAAAATGAAAAAAAAAATATCGTCAATATCAGCTGAGTAAATTCGGATAGCATAGCGGTCAAACACAGTGACATGGATTTTTTTATATATATATAGATGTATTGGAGTTGCATAGACGAAATGATATACGAGTAATGAAAGCCGATAAAGAAAATAACGCGCACTTCTCACTTTTTGAAGTGAAAACTTCTTTAGCATCGTTGTGTTTTGAAAGTCGATGAAACGAAAAACAACAGTAAAAAGAGACAGATATATAAATTCACATGATTTAACGTAGGAGAAAATGAGATAGGAAGCATTATGTAAGTATGTTAATACGTGTCTGTGTGCGCATGCGTAGTACAAGGCTTGAGAGAAGGCATCACAACAACCGTGGTATTTTGTATACGTGTCCGTATTATTTTTGAAGGTTTCACTTCTGCCATGTGT
Organism: Calamotropha paludella; assembly: GCA_927399485.1. Lineage (NCBI taxonomy): Eukaryota > Metazoa > Arthropoda > Insecta > Lepidoptera > Crambidae > Calamotropha > Calamotropha paludella. Next base: position 7,706,581 of record OV656822.1, read on the forward strand.
GAATTGCACACATGCTTTTTTTATTTAGAATGTAACAAGAATATAATTTATACATAAAAAACTAAGCAGTCAATATAGTTTCTTTGCATTTTAAATAAAAACTTTTTGAATTATTGTACCTATTTAAGTTTTCTTTTTAAACTGTTAAAAACAAAAAGGCAGCAGGCAGGTAAAGTATTTTCATCTAATTCTACTGCTCTTGCTAGTAGAGTAGTAAAAGGTTTTCATATAACTTTACCTACTACATATTTGTAGGACAATTAGGATGTACTTTTTCAATCTAATTTCCAACCAGATGTTTTTTTTAATCGCAAAACCTTTCTGAATCCGCGTGGGGAATTATGGCACTTGATAACTTATATTATTGATTATGTCTATACAGTCTTACTTATTATGGCATAAATCGTAGAGCAATTTGGCTTGTACTTGTAACCTTCCATATTTAATAAGTTGTAGCAATTCATAATGTTTTAGTAATAGCGAGTACGACACTCGAAAAAATTTTTGCACTCTTTCAAGCTGATCTGAATATATGCCATACATGGAATTCCATATGGGAGTGGCATATTCTAATTGCAATCTAATTAATGATAAGACATTTATAGATCAATATTGAATTACCTTGCGTTAAATCGATCAGTTTAATAATATTTTCCGGCAATGAAATATTTTCCTTTCAAAAATTGGCTGCTCTTAGCAACTCTTAGTTTTATGTGAACATTCAAAGGCTGCATTAAACCAGTATACCGTACCTGCAACGATTTAAATCTTATATCTTCCAAATCTTTAATGTGCTAGATTCAAAGCAAATAAAATAATAACTTATCGATTTAGTGATATGGTATCATAATGAGTTATTTAAACAAAATTGTGTAAAATGGATTGAATTAATTTTAAACCTAAAGCATTTTTTACTTCAAATAATTCCACTTGTCTCCGATGTCAGACTTGACTCGAACACGTAACTTCTCGCTACTGCTCTGCGATTGCTCTTCTAATTGGACAGCTGAATTTTTTCAAGCTGATTATCAGCACCATCTTTATTATATTTATCGTATTTTTCTATTATAATAATTTCTACATTTTTATTGATTGTTAAGTGAGAGAGTTGAGTGAGATCAAGTGCAGCATTTTTAGAAAATTGAGTAAAATGCAATCGTTAATAACTTGCTTGTAATGACAAAGTATGATGACATGGAAACAATGTAAGGAGTCTACATTGTTATATACAATGGTGAAAAAGTGAGTTGCACAATTAAAACGAGGGCGACACAACATCGAAAACGACTATCACTCCGGTCAACCTACGACTTGTACGTCTAAAGAAAATATCGGCAAAGTGTGTAATCTCATAATAGCATACCGGAGATTGACCATCAGAGACATTACATTACAAGCATCTCATATAAACAAACATAAAACATTATAGTCAAACTTGGATTTTCTAAGGCTATCCCTAGGTTGGGTACTATGATTGATCAAAAACGAATACGGCTCAAGATTTACATACGTTGATTAGAAGGCACACGTTGAGAGTATGTGTTCCAAATTGAACAAATTTATATATATGTACGTTGCGACGACTCTGGCAAACTGTTGCAGCATCTCTATCAGTATGCCATGAATATACAGCCCAAAACCTAAGATCCTAGATATAGGATCATTATATGGGGAATTCAACAGACGCAGAATATCATTAGTCCATTGAAATGTTTTCTTATTAGATAATATTTTCTTGTCCGATCTGATGACCGGTTTTTACGAAATTAGAAAATCCCTCCCGGATGAAACTCCACGACAATACATAGGGCTTTGTCTCGCCGAAAAGTTATCGATTGAGAAAACATTTATTCAGTTCGGAAGGTGAGCCTGACAAATTGCAGTCGCTGCCCTGAATTTTTATGAGAGCACCCACGCCATTGTTGTTGAGTATTAGGCGCTACTGATATTATTTGTTTTACATTTTTCTTTTTTTTTATTGAACGGCAATCTGCACATCACCAGTGTTATTTCTATCAAGTTTTGACGATCTTTTTGGACGTAGCTTACATTTCGGTTTTCATGGCTAAACCACTCCGAGATCTCGGGTTCAGTTCCCGACTTGGTTAATGTAAAAAAGGCTTTTCTATATTGGCTCGGTTCTGGGTGTTGTGGTACCGTTGTTTGTGAATCAAAAATCACAAGTGCTTTAGCCACTTAACTTGATGCAGCACAATATATGCAATGTACCTATATCAATTTTCAATATAATTATATAATTCCTACCCCTTAAAACCTACGAGCATGTTAACATGCGCGCGACAACAATACCTTAAATCCGTGAGCGTTATATAATGCTCTATAGCTGTCAGTCTGATTTTATCGTTATTACGGCTTTGGTAATGCTTCTTTTTGAATGATATTTTTTTTCCCTGATAAAGAGAGAAATAACGCATTTTCTCAAAGCGTGGGTTTTAAGGGGTTTAAGCATAGGAAAACAAAAAAAAAATTAAAAATGAAAAACTATTCACTTTCGCCATTCTGCATAACAATTTGCCGGCGAATTCAATATAAGCACGTTTTATTCTTTAAATAATATAAATTTTATTAACGTTCGTCATCATTAATGTCAACCCCCCTGAAATAGTGAAAATATAGGGGATATTGATATAAGTTTCACACTTGGCAGGCTTGAAGATCTCAGTTAAAGGCCTTTATTCGAAAACGCTGCTTCTCATTTTCTGGTCTACAGGATGGAGGTGTTAGATCCAGTACTTTACAATAATGCAGTTTTAAGTGGTCAATGAAAGTAATAAATACTTTCGCAATTTATTTTATGGTTTTTCAAAAGAAAAAACTTTTAGTACAACTGCCTCAAAAACAAGATAGATGATCTCCTTACAAAACCCTTAGGGCTCGGAGGCGTAGTTGTTTTTTACACGCGTATTTAAATTACTAAAAATACTTATATTATTTTAAAACATATTGATAATGTATTTTGCTAAATTGTTATTATAAATTATTACTTAAAGTATTTTTGAGCTACAATTATTATTACAATTATGGAACTTAATTTAACAATTATCAATTTTAAACTATAATATAATACGTAGACATAAACTAAAAAAGCAATTTATATGGATAAAGTATTTTTATTAAATCTTTTCAAAAAACTCTCCACCCGCCTAAGTTTATACTTAGTTTCATGCGTCTGAACCAAACTTTTGCAATACTTTTTCCAGACTTCTTTTACAACCTCCTCGAAAGCTGATAAGGCGTCTTCCGCCGATGAAAATTCTATCCCTTTCAGTGGCTTTTATATTATAGGGAACAAAAACAAGTTACACGATAGATCAGGACTATAGGAGGGCGATTCAAGACTTTGGGCGGTGTGGTACATGAGTCTCGTTTTGAGCGCAGAGTGCGTGGGCTTGTTGCTCTTGCAGTGAAAAATTCTGACAAGTATTTCGTAATATATCGTTTGACGATTGACATATGACTGTTTTTTTAATGAAATCGACATCAGATACTGTATTAATGTGAAGAAACCACAGCTTTTAAAATTCTCTGTGCACTTCCCTGGCGCTTCACTTTGGTAGGCATTGGTTAGTTTTGAAAAGGGCAAACTGACGATTGATGCTATGACACTACGTTGGATAGTGGTATACGTAGGATTTGTCACCTGCCGTAATATCGTAAACGAGCTTACTTCTAAACTTCCTTGAAGTTGTGGGGCACCCAGTATAAAACTATCTCCCCCACGCGTATACTCATGTAGATTTCTTCGAACGTAATTCGCCCATTTTCTTGTATAAACATTTTCACGACTAGCTCGATTTCGTCGGTAACAGCCGTCGCAGGACGAAAATTACTTTGTTCGTCTTTCAAAGTTTGACGACCGTATTTGAATTCGTTATGTAAACGTTAGGTGTTTGTTTTAGAAAGAACTTCATCCATATATGCCATTTGTACCAGTTTTAGACGATATTTGAAATCATAAAAAAACATCAGATGAAAGACAGAGCAGGTCACGTTTTATGAGACACGATAATTCAACTCAGCTCACAAAATTTTAAAGAAAAATTGAAAATTCGAACCGTACGGTGCCTGAGCATTCTTGTTATTGATTTTAACAATTTTTATTTTTTTTGTCAATATTAAATTATATAATTACTTTGTATGGAAGATATCATCCTGAATTATTAAGTGTGACCGTACCATAAGTTGCCTTTTACTGCACCCTTAAATGTAAAAGTTTTGTGTTATCCTTTTCTGCCAGACAAAACACGGCTTTTTGGCGATATAAATAGGAAGCAATTTGAATATTAAGAAGATTGGATATCAAGTTAGTCTTATGTTAAGTTTCTCCTTATAAAATTGCTGAAGTTCATTTTAGTTCTTACATTTCCACTCCACTTCCACGCACATTACACATTTAAATAGAACAACTTCTTTACGGTTTTTTGAGCATATTTTATATTTTATCTTGACAGTTCGACTTCTTTACAGGAGCCGTGATCACAGGATGACTAAGGCAATGGTCGTCATATAATTTTTACTTCCTTCACAATATTTTGATCGGGCACATACCTAACTGTTAAAATTTATATAACTCAAAATGTTTTATTTTGCATTTTATTCTTTTACTAAATTTTTTCTGCGACTACAGTGTACACTACTGAGCCTAGCACCAATTCGGAAATTGGGAGGCCCTTCCGAGAAGAACTGGCGAAACAAACTCGGGCAGGGATACCGACCTCCATCTTACATTTATTATTTGCAAAAAGAGCTAACTACATCACTAGGTCTTGCAGTGTGTGTCTTTGAAGATATTAATATTTTTTAACTATGGGATCCCAAGCAGGTGGAACGCTCCAACTTTCCTCTCTATCGAAATTAGGATGTTCCAACAGTAAACTAGATTTAAAAATCTAAAAATCCCACGTTTTTCAGTGACCAAAAAAAGAATAAAATAACCCGGCGGGGCCAAGCGAGAGGCCACTCAACACGTGGGGGCGCATGTTACTTATGGAGATGTAATGAGATGTATGATATGCATAGATGTTGAGAGTATTTGTAAAGATGCGCCCCCACGTTTTGAGTGGCCCCTCGCTTGGCCCCGCCGGGTTATTTTAGTCTTTTTTTGGTCACTGAAAAACGTGGGATTTTTAGATTTTTAAATCTAGTATTATTATTTTATTCTTTTTAATTATTAACTCAACGAAGTAACCATGTGTTACGCAACAATCGGATAAGCACCATACAAAAGTGAAAGTTGCCGAAAGTTGACCTGAAAGTGCACCTAGAAAGTTGAAAGTTGTTTAAGCGTGCATTGTCATCGGGTTCTGAGCTACCCTGAAAGTTTCAACTCGCTAGGTGGTCGGGAAGTGCCTCAAAATTGAGATATAAGATTCCAACCGGACAGACAAGACGATAGACAAGCAAACAGACAAGAAAGCGACGAAAAAAGTAGTTTTATTTAACTTGAGTTTGTATTGTTAAGTTTGAATCCATAACATTTTTAATATATTTCTACAATTACAATTATAGAAACATACAAAAACTAAACATACATAGATAAATTTGTGTGATTTTTAAAGATGCTTTATATTATTTTTAATACAAAACACAAAATTATTTTTATTTTCTTATTTCACTTAGATACGTGATATTCCTGAATCACATTATTAAAAGCCTCACAAAAACAACAACCAAGAAGATTAAATCGAGTAAAAGAATTATCGTAATAAAAGATATTATAATTTGGTGTTTGGTTGGTATAGTAATTCTCTTCCAGGCAACCCTGAGTGAAGAATATAAAAATTTAAACAAGCTTTAAACGGGGAATGGGAATGGGAATTAACAAAGATAACAGAGTAATTGTAAATTTTGATCCCCCCTCCGTAAACGAAATTTGCTTAAACCTTTGCAGTAATAGTGCCATGAGCTACTTAATACCTGATCACGTCGAGCTCCCCATATGGGTGTTTTTTTTTTTTAAAAAAAAAAAAATATATATATACTAGTGGACCCGACAGACGTTGTCCTGCCTGTTATTTTTGCAGTATAGATAAATAACCTAGATACCGTCTGCAGCGCCATCTGCCGGGCTGATTTGTGAATCTAAACCATTCTCAGATCCCCTTGAACACACACAAAAAATTTCATTCAAATCGGTCCAGCCGTTTAGAAGGAGTTCAGTGACATACACACTCACAGAAGAATTATATATATAAAGATATATATATATATATATATAAAGAACTAACATACGCTGATAATGGTGATATATCGTATCGTATGAAGTTCATGTCAGAAGCATTCGCAATAATAAATTATAGCAATTTATTATGATGGCATTCGTTATGGCGGACGGAAATCGTATAAATGAACTGTCAAACGAACCCACATCATCAAAAAAACGGGTCAAATGCAAATCTATGTCCCGGATAACAGGGAGAAATCAACAAGTGACTTCATAACATAGCACTCAATGAGAACTACGTACAAAACGGATTGATGGAATGTAAAAAAAACTAGTCTTTTTTTCCATTAAAATATGACTTAAATTTTATTTTATTTTTGCAAATTTAATGCTATATTATATGAAACATTTTTATAGAAAAAAAAATTTGAATGTCCGGTCACTGCTCTCTCAATCTATGATGCAGCGCAGGCCTACAGCATATAAAAAAGTAAAAAGTACTCGAAAATTTCTAATGGTACTCACAAGGCTCGGTAATTCAATTGGGAGTATAGTGGACCGGACATCTAAAGGTTGCGGGTTCGAGTTCACCCGAGAATATCTTGTGAGTCGAGTCGATTTTTTCTTTAGTATTTTTTATATTAAAGATATCAACAAATATGATTAAAATTTCATTAATGGTATTATTTTTATTGGACACTGGATTTTGGTAGATACCCGGCAATACGTATTGAGTAGCCATATCATTAAATAATTTTCATATTAGGTACAATAATATTTGTTAAAATCACACCAATTAGTCTAGCCTAAAGTAAGCACTGTAAGGCTTGTGTTGGATGGATGGCATGGATACTAGGGTAACACATAGACATACATATATGATACATAGATATGTTATATTAATAAAATTACATAAATAAATACCCACGACTCAGATACAAATGCTCGTCTTCATCACATAAACATTTGCCCCTTTAGGGATTCGAACCCAGGACCGACGGTGCGAAAGTCAGAATCGCTACCGTTGTACCAAACGGTTATTGGTTAAAAATAACAAAACTTTACGAGATTAATAAGCGTACCAAGGAATAATGGACTTGGATGAGAGCGTTTGACTGATGTGCTAAATAAATTAAAACTTAAGTAGTTAACGTAAATTAAACCGTAACTCGTTCATTTAAAGTAAATAATGATTTATAGAGGATTGCACTAAATGTTGCAGAATAAAATAAAATTTTGGTTTTTATTTTTTATGAGGTCCTTTATGAGGACATCCTGTAATCACGGATTCTGTAAGGGAGTCTCAACGTCAGGACTAATTAAAAGAGAAACTAAACAAAAGACAAACTAAAATTTATTTTTATTCGCTTTTATTTTTCTACTATTTTTCCTGTAAATAAATACGTATTTTCCTCAAGTTGGACGTTATCTCAAATAATTATATGTTTAAAGGATTATCTATCTGCGATAACTTTTAACTCACGTTAACATTTAAAGATTCTTTCTTCATTTAGAGATAAGTAGATATTATGTGATCTACGATACGATAAAACTTGATTAGACATCTGTTAATTGTTTTATGATAAAAATAAATTGTTCGCTAATAGTACTTCCGAATTATGATATAAAATGAGTTTTCCTCTTAAAGTTTTATTAAAGCTTTGACAGCCAACAAGCAAACATTGTTTTCAGTAAACAACAATAAACAATAAATATTTCATCTCATTGATGAGACAACACTGGCCAACAACAGTAAAACCGGAAAGGTACCTATTAGAAAATTTCGACGGGTGTTCACAAGGCTCGGTAGCTCGATTGAACCGGACTTCCAAAGGTTGCGGGTTCGATTCCGGCTTGAAAATTCACTTATGAGCTGAGTTGATTTTTTCTAATTGAGGTGCTGTTTTTATTACCAAATATAAATTTAATAATTTTATTTTAAACAAAGATAGAATAGAATGTGACTTAGATTAAAATAAAAATGATAGATGCTATATGTTACAGACGATGTTGTTAAATAGGGATTTGTTTATTTTGGCTACATATTATATACATATATAGACGAAAAAAAGACAAAAACAAAAGAAAAACAGGCTGAAACAACGAGTAAAAGATAATCGAAATTGGTAATAACAAAATCCCGTATCATGGGAATCTGGTGAAAGTTGGAGAGATAAACAATCAAAACTTAGATTGCCAACATATGGGATGTGGACTAGCCAATTATTGTATCGATCATAGTCTCAGCCCTTAGTTTAGGGACGAATAGCCTCGATAAACTACTCGAGAGGCTGGCGTTGGGTGGTTGGATTAAGAGGCAAATGCAAAAAGCTGTAGGTATTACTAAGCACGGCAAGAACTGCGAGAAGGTTTTTTTCTTTGCCGCCTCAATCTCTGATAGCATATTTCTAGTTTTTGAATCCGCTGCGGAATTTTCTTTTTTCTATTTTTTTATATTTTAACAGTATATATTTAAAAATGTAATTATTATAAAACGATTAACTTATAAAGATACTAATAATAATAACACTTTGGCTAGTTCAAAGTAACCACCGAGAAGCTTGTGTTATTATAACGGATAGATAGATACTTAGATGAGCTATATTGATAATAGTACATTACGATATTAGTGCGTTATGACGGTTATAACATGCGAGGCGGAATTTCAGCCCGAGCCGAAGGCGAGGGCGTTATTGAGCCGAGCATGTTATAACCAATACGCACGTACATATATCGTACGACGTTTTATAACAGATTTGCGAGAAAACAGAAAAAAAAACATTATATATTTTTTTCATTTTTAATTATTGAAACAATTAGTGAAATTACAATTATTAAAATGATATGTAGTTGTAGTTTTTTTTTTATAAAATAAATAAATATTTCTTACATTAAGTAAGCACAGTAGGGCTTGTGTTATGGATACTAGGCTAAAGGATAGGGTTCCGGGATTCGAACCCAGGACCGTCGGTACGAAAGGCAGGATCGCTACCGTTGCACCAAACGGTCGTCCAAATTTTTTAATTATGTTATTATTATTAAATAAACTCAATCTGTGAATGTACACTGTTGCTTTCCCGCGATTTTAACGAGCGGGGATTAGTTCGAAATTTGAATAGCAACAGCGCGCGAAATGGCAAATAATACTGTTATGGAATTTGTATGGACTATAACTTAAATATTTGCTTTGGTAACACACGCGTTTTTTATGACCCGCTTTACATATTTAAAACCGGTGGAATTACATCAGCTTTACGAGCAAAGGTGTTATAAAATACATTATAACTATCGTTAGCTCTAGTATAAATGCTCTTTTTCATCACACAAACATCGGCCCCTTCGGGGACTCAAATCCAGAACCTTTTGGCTTGAAATCACTAGGATCACTAGCTCTCGACGAGTAGGAAAAGACTACTTTTATTGCAATAGTTAATTCTTAAAAGGTTGTATTTTACATTTTTGTTGGAGATTGTCGTCCTCTATAAGCTGGAGAGTAGTGGCTATTTGTGTAATAGCAAATTTCTAAAATTAATATAAGCTTTGTGTTTGGTCGTTAGGCAATTTTCTGTGTTGTCATTTTGTTGCTAAGTAATTATTTTTGTTATAAGCATGTTTGTATTTAATTTTGTAAACTGTATTGCTATCAGTAAAATAGTATTTAATCGTGTCTTAAAAATATGATACTAAAAATAAAATTATTTTATACTTTAACAATAATAAAGAAAACCTACTATTTATCTCGTATACGAGTATATTATTATTTTCCTTTTGATTTATTGTTCATTGTACACAAAAGAACTAAATTATAAAAAAATATTCTAAAATTTTATATACTTAAATGCAAGCGTGTGTATGTGATCACGTTGTAAGTAAGACTATGGTGCTTTTAACTTTGTGCAGTCACACATCAAGCTCTATCTCTATTACAATGGCATAAGGTACGTCCAAATGTCAAAGTATACGTGTGATCAATATACTGCATATCTTACAAGATCGCGACTTCCTATCGTTTTTCTTTTTTCAGTCAAACTCGCAATGCCCTGGATGCCTTGGTTATCACATGGACATAGGTTGTGGCTAGTTACTTAATAGAAACTAAATAGACGTTGCATATGACAGCCATGCCTACCTATTCAGGATATAGGCGAGGCTTGCAAATTTTAGTGATAACAAATGTTCTAACTGCATATCATTCTTGCTATTATTCCATGATAGATATCTTGAAGCTAATTTGATCAAATCAATTATAAGAAGAAATATAGATGAAGACAATATTCAAAACTTTCCTTTAGTAAATTAGGAGATTAACCCACAAAGGAAGATATGGCAAGCAGATATGCATGTCATTAATCAAAGGATAAATGGTGACGCAATTTCGGTGTAATGAAAGCACCGAGAAAACGGGTAAAGCAAAACAGAACATCTCCAATAAGTATATATTTATTTATGTATAAAGAAAATTATAATGACTGTTGACCAACACCGTTTAAAAAGAAACTTAATATCGGAGGTGAATTAACGCCCGTAAACTTCGAGTCTGTAGTTAAATCCCCTGCCAACAGCAGATGTGATTCTGAGGGACACGAAGTTGGTGCCAACCCCGCCACCAGTACGTGTCACTGTGGCCCCAGTACCCACGACCACCGCTCTCCAGCTGCTGATCCTGCGAGATGCAGCGCCACGCCACGTCCAGTTAAGTGTACGGATTGTATTGGGAATTGCAGCCATGGAAACTGAAGCGCTAAAATAAAAAAAAATCACCACATATGAAACATATCTTTTTCAAGGGTTCTAGCAAAAAACATCTCAAAATTAAAATTTGTTAGCATTTAAAAATACCTCAAATGCTTTCAATATTTTAGTGTGCTTTTACAAGCTTTGATTTACTTTCAGCCTGTCCTGGTGTCAGTCTGTCGGTATTGAATTCTCGCAAATTAATTTGACCCAATTCCCGGGTTTCGATTGAGTTGAAATTTTGCATTATATATATGTGGATCCGATGACAATGCAAAATTATTATCACATGGAACTGAACTTAGATTCAGAAATAATATTAAGAAAAACTAGGCATACCAAAATTAAAGTTAACAAGGGAAATCTGGTAAGAAAAAGAATTTTCAGTTCAAGAATACTCTTCATCTTCAGAAAATGGTGGTTGTGATCTTGAAATACTTGGTTTTGAGGTCAGTTTGCTAACCATTGCCTGTTTTTTATGGCTAAAATTTATACCTGTGCAAAAGAATATTGGATCGAACAAGGGCAACAATTCCAGAGTCATATTCTTCTATATCCACTGGAGCCTCCAAGACTGCTGGCGGCAACGCGGCAGCCAGAGTCATCAGCGACAAAGCCACAAATAGGGTTACTAATTTCATCTGGAAATCACACATTTTTACAGGATGATGCACAAAGTTGGGTTTAATCAAAAACTTCTTTCTCTCCGGTTACTATCAGGTCTTGTTAGGTTAAAGAAGTATTATAAAGAAAATGCAGTTTGTAAATTTCATTACGTAGCAGTTTGCGATTTAAATGTATTAAAATTACTTGTGACGGTTTTTATGCGAGGAAAAGAGCTTTTCCTCTTTTTCTTAGTAGAGCGATGGGTCTCCACTGTGATTTCATTTCCATGGGGAATGTTTATACTATATCTAATGACGTCTGTGCAGTAATTAAGGTATAAGAAAGCGAGATTTTGTTATGCACTATATTGTAACTACTATGGTGCATACCAAAAACTCGCTTAGATAAACTGTATAATGAGTCTCTGCATAGTTGCAGACAACATCGTGAATTATTTTGTGAGATATATGCAATTCATATTTAAAGGAAAAAAAAACCATTTGAGAAAGAAAAAAAAAATCGCGTGATTTCTTTTTGGAATTATTTAAAAATTAAGACAATGCCTTCATCCCTACATGATGTTTCAAAATTGGTAAAACTCTTTTGAGTACGGACTAAAAATTAAATTTAAACTGCTATGTGAGTAAAAGGCGTAAAATTTGATAATTATGCCACAAAAAAGGTAACAGTACATTTAAAAAATTATAATATTATAGCTGTGTTCGCTTACTGTAGAAGTTATATTGTGGTTTTTGAGAGGAAAGCCCTTATATAGAAAGAATCGGAAAAATCGATAATTGATAAGATTAATAATCCAAAGACAGTATAAATGTTCAATTATATTTTTATGATTATCATTATATTAGTTGTAAAAAAATAAATATATAGGTATAAGGAAAAAAAACCTTTTAAATGATTCATTATAAAGAGATTTTTTCCCGTTTTCTATTACTTGATCATCATCTTCAGCAGCAATATCCCTACTATATGACAAGGTGTCTTTATGAATCCGGTGAGGTCAGCCGACCTCAGATGGGTTGTAGTATCAACCCACGCTATTGCATTACGGAATTGCACAAACTATGCATGTATGGGGAAATTGTGAAAACCACACACTTTGTGGTTCATGATAGAATTGGTAGAATAAAGGGTACATCCCATAGGTTTTAGTTATAGATAAACTTCTGTCTATACTCCGTACGCCATGGCGAAGAAAGTCATCACACATCCATAAAGTATTTGCCCTGAGTTAAAAAGCTTTTTGTTAAAAATTTTAAAGGGCTCAAATCGGAAATGACAAAATGTTAGTTACTAATTTAGGTTAATAATTATAATTTTAGGGTACAATATTGTAATGTTTGACTCTGTCTTAGGCATGATGTGGTTGGTATATCTGTCGCCGTCATCTGCTATTTGATTGAATGACTAGCGCGTTCATTGAATGAAAACATTCAATTGAATGACTAGGCCGAACGTTGATTGAACTCACTGAACGTCCAACTAGTGAGCGGATTGTAACATAGCCATTTGAACAGAGCGGACGTAAAATCATTCAGGTGATTGAAATTTAGTTCATTTTTTTCCCACTGCGGCGCTAGTAGCCACCAAAACAAATATCGCGTCCAACAGTATGCACAGATCTCTGTGTTGATATTTTTTTGATTAAATTTACTTTTAAGTGCGTTATTCGTAATAAAATAGTGTCAGCATGGATTTACCTATTATTACGTGGCCTAACCTAACCTAACTAAACATGAAAAAGTCGACTATATCCCATTCAACGACTATGCTAAATGACGTTCAGTCAAGACGTTGAACGTTACATTAAACAGCTTGACGAGTTGTCCTTTAGTCATTCAATTAAATGTCGTCATTCAATGAACGCGCTAGTCATTCAATCAAATAGCAGATTCAACCAGAAGACTGCGATATATCCAAAAGCATAAAACCTATTCAAAAATATTTAATAAAATAAGCTCAACGTTTCATGAAATGAATGTTGGTATATTATATGTATGGATATACTTATAGGATGGGTATAACAGTTGATTTTAAAACCGAACCTCAAAACAGCTCAAGGCAAATGTGATATTTCACTAGGTTCTGGAATCATAGTCATTTTTAAGTGAATTTGCCCTTTGATTGGGTTTGTTAAAGTAATTTAGTTGTTGCACTTATTGATTTGTTACAATAATCACAATTGTAAAGAATTTTAGAAGTTTATTTATATTTATATTTAATTAATCCAAATCCTTGTTTAAACATCTATACATATAAATAAAATTGGAGTGTCTGTTTGTAACATTGAAATAACAGTTTTTTACTTCATGCATATAAATATATATACGGTACATACACCAAAATAACATTTTTTACAATTTTTGTCTGTCTGTCTGTCTATTTGTTCCGGCTTATCTCTGAAATGGCTGGACTGATTTTGACGGGACTTTTATTGGCAGGCAGCTGATGTAATAAGGAGTACCTTAGGCTACTTTTATTTTAGAAAAATAAAGTAATGTTGCAATGTCCAAGTACTGTCCAGTACCACGCGCAGCTCACGTGCATGCCACCACTGTGCCGTCACGTCGTGCGCCTCCCATCACTTCTCGCGCGGGCTCAGAACGCGCGAGCGGGCTATTGCTGATTTTTAATAAAAAAAATACATTGCAAATTATAATAACTGAGCCACGGCAGCGTGTGGCCGAGTCAGCTAGAAATATTATTTTCATAAAATTTCAAATTGTTGCTTTAAAATTTTTATTTCTTGTTAAATGTAAAAGAGTACGGATGTATTCACAAAAAGGAAATAGGCTGGCGATGAAAAATAAGTAGTACAATTAAAAGGGTCCTCCATATAAAATCCAATGATTTTAAAACTGTCCTCTATATGAAACCCATATAGAAAAGAAAGAAAGAGAATTTATTGATCAAAGGTTAAAAATAATAACAAACAACAACAACAACAACAACAACTAAAAAAACAAAAAACAATTGTGCTGAATATAAATTAATAATAAGTCTTAAACCGAAGATCAACCAGGACCCTGCCTCAGCATAGACTGCTGCGAGCATAAATTCGCCGCAGCAGCGCTGATTTTTGGCAGTATAAAAGTCATTTTATCTTTACTTATTATCATAGCCCTTCAACTAAAAATAAAGAAAATGCTGCCATATTTATCTTACTCTTCTGGTAACCAAAAACAATAATAGTCGAATGTTCCTGCAGACTATTAAGTACATCCAGTAATCAACCAACAATCCAGTAAACACGACTTACCAAAAATAAAACATGACATATTTTTTTAGCAATTTTGCTGACATCATTTTGTAACTTTAATTTGATTCCAGTATGCAAATTCCGAATTCGTCAAAACAGTAAGGGCCTTACCACAATGTGTTATTGCGCTGTCGATGCACATTTTAGGAAGGCGTGTCATACGCGCGTCAGTTTCATCTTCTTCTTGTTGTTCTGCTCCAAATAATGAAGGTTGGACATCAGCCTTGAAAACCTCAGTTCATCCCTGGCGAGGTGAAACAGCTAACTCCGGTCCACTCGCAGATGTTTCAAAGCCAGGCCTACTCGACGTTTCCCCGCAATTTTCCATTCATAATCAGTTGCAGTATCGTATCTCCCGTGTCTGAAGACATGACCGAGGTAGGCAACTTTTCTTGCGTCAGCATCGCGTTCCTATTTATTCTACGGAGCAATTTTTGGCATGTCTAATGCGTTTGTATCGATACAATATCAATACAAATACCGACATAAGCGCGAGATTGAATTAATGCAGGTATTCAAAGGTAGAACTATGAACACCTAAATAAATTCATAGTCAAGCTGAGTTTGTTGCGCGTGATTATCGCGTTTGTAAAGACAAGCGAACGACACATGCGTCAAAAAGTCGTGGTGTGCAAAGGCTCTTAAAGTCCATAGTAGCACTGTACAGTTTTCCACAATACATGGAAATGTTAATAGTTTGAAGATAATTTGATGTTGTTGGAATGCAGAAACTCCGTAACCAAAATAATTAATCTATAATCTAAGATTACAAATTTGTTGTTTGTGTGTCCGCTCTTTTTACCGATATTTTTCCATTGTATATGCGTTAACCGCAAGTTGTTCGTCTACCGGACGCTAGATGGCGCTGACGGAAAAATATTTAATAACAGAAAAAAAAAATAAGAATTTTGTCCACCCGTGCGAAGCCGGGACGGGCCTAGTCTATAATCTAAGAACACAAATTTGTTGTCTGTGTGTTTGTCTGTCCGCTTCTTTTCCCGCTCTTTTCCATTGTATCAATAACGTTACCATAGCAACGCGTTACCGGGTCAGCTAGTGTATGTTTAATAATAAGATAGTTAAGTAAGTATAGTGGTTAATGCATTCTTTATGACAGTTGATAACACTCTTAATTGAAAATATAAATTAATTAATACTGTACGCAAACCGCAAATGCGGTGTCGCTGTGGTAGCTTAATTAAGTGGATTTAGGTATGTGCAGGTTAAAACTGTACATTCACTTTAGCAACCTTTGCTTGAGGAGCGTTTTGCTTTTGTAAGGCAACAGTATATTTTGTTTGTGTTGTCAATATAGTATCCAGATCATTTTAGAGTAGTTTATAAACAAAATCCAGTTATTTAAATTTTATGGGTATAGATGAATAAGAACATATTTATATAACTAAACTATAACTAAAATAAATACCCATACGATGCATTAAAATTTAGTTTGTTGTATGTTTTTTTATGTCGTTTGACAGCAAGAATCGTCGTCAAATGATGACAAACGATCTGTGGTAAATTTTTTGTACGTTATATTATTTTAAACTTTCACGGATTAATACATCAGTATTAATTGAATCGGGACGTCCCCGCAGTTGCATGCGCCATATTTACGGAAGAACTGAATTTTTTTGCAGGTGGATGTTATGGGCAGACTTCGGTCTACCCTCCATAAAATGAGGAAGAGTTTTGTAAGTTGTCAAACAGATATACTTTAATACAATAAAGACATTTGCCGCTTTGGGTAATACTATTTCAGGATCTACAATGATGCGTTTGAGTGGTAAAACTTTTGTTAGTGGCACGATTTTCCTTCTAATGTTAAAGCCAACCTTAAGCTTACATAGATAACATAATCGATGACAAAATAGGACACCTTACAACAAAGATAATTGTTGGAAATATTTTTTATAGGAAAAATATTAAAAACGTGTAAACATTGTTAACAGTATATTTTGAAGTAACAAATAATATTCTATGTTTAAATATGTACCTTAAGTCATAAAATAAGTTTTGATTATAAAAAAAGATTGTATATCACAACACCTCCCCTTAATCAAAACCTATATGTAAGTACATACAACATCTGACCACAAAAAATTACAGAACATAAAAACTAAGTATAATTTAGGAACAAAAAGGACAAAAATATAAAGGCTTACAACATTACGTTATTCCCATACAAGATATACATTTATGATGGTTAACGTAGGTCAATGGCTTTGTTAACACATCAGCTGACATTTCTGTACTCTTAAGATATTTTAAGCCAATAATATTTTCTAATACCTTCTCTCTAATAAACTGATACTTGGTATCAATATGTTTAGTTCTGTTGTGGTACACGGGATTATTTGCGATATTTTGTGCACTTTGGCTGTCACTGTAAATCGTAACACAATCGTATAATTTACCACATACCTCATAAATCAAACGACGCAAGTATATGGCTTCTTTAGCGGCGTCTGTAAGTGCCATATACTCTGCTTCCGCTGAAGACAGAGCAACCATTGGCTGCTTTCGTGAGGCCCACGCTACAGGTCCATTTCCCAGCTTAAAATAATACCCCGTGTATGAGCGTCGATCACGCTTACAATTGGCCCAATCTGCATCCGTATATCCAATCAAAGGACTTTCAGTTTTCCTATAAACAATAGAGTAGTCTATAGTCTGTTTTAAGTATTGTAATATACGTTTTGCAGCTTCCCAATGAGTTTTATTGAAACAAGTGTTAAACTGACTTAAATAGCTCGTAGCATATGCTATATCGGGACGGGTATTAACAGCTAAAAACATCAAAGATCCTATGAGATTTTGGTATGGATAATTGCACTCACATGCGGTTCCATCATCTAACTTATTGTTTACCAAAGGTGTAGAATAGCCTTTACACGATTCCATATTAAACCTTTTAAGTATTTTTTCAATATATGTCTTTTGATTTATACGTATCTCATCACAATTTTTATTAACATTTATACCTAAATAATATGTCAAATTACCGAGGTCTTTCAAAGTGAAATGTTTTTGTAGATCAGATTTCACAATGTCAAAAATGCTGTCATTCTTATGAAAGACAATAATGTCATCAACGAAAATTGCCAAAATTATTATATCAGAACCAAAAAGTTTTTTATAGATACACGGCTCTGAAGGTAATTTTGTGAAACCAATACTACATAATGTTTCATACAGTTTTGTATACCATGCACGCGGAGCTTGCTTCAAACCATACAAACTTTTTTGTAATAAGCAAACTTTTCTTTCTTGCCCTTTAACAACAAATCCTTTGGGCTGTTCCATGTACACTTCTTCCGAAAGATCACCATTTAAAAATGCAGTGTCAACATGCAGATGTTGCATCTTTAAATCGTATTCGGCAGCAAGAGCAAAGAGGGTTCGAAGCGATGAATTCCTTACAACAGGAGCAAACGTTTCATGATAGTCAACGCCTTCTATTTGACTATAACCCTTAATGACAAGTCTCGCTTTGTACTTGATAATATTGTTATGTGCATCCGTCTTGACCTTATAAAGCCATCTGCACGGAATAACTTTCTTGTCTGGTTTGTCCACTAGCCTCCATGTTTTTAATTTCATAAGAGACTGATATTCACTTTCCATCGCCATCTGCCATTTATCTACATCATCAGATGTAATGGCTTGTGTGTATGTCTGAGGCTCCAACATATCGTTCAGCGAGACACTGTACGAAAAATAGTCAGGCGGCTTACGAACTCTAGAAGGATAACGGCCTTCAGTTTGAGAACTTGTCTCAGGTTCATTCGGCGGTGGAATATCCGATGAAGCGACAGTTTCAATATCTGGCGATTGAATATCTGACGAAGCAACAGCTTCAATATCCCTATTACTATCCCCCCTTAGTGGACACAACACAGACTGATCCACATTTTCAGAAGGAGAACAGGATTCGGTAGTTTGGCCCCTAGAGGTACTAGCAGAAGGCTCATTTTCTATTTCTACATTGTTTGTCAATGTCAAAATAGGATTGAAAATATTCACCTGCTCCGAATTCCCGGTTTCCTTTAGACTTTTAAAACAGGTCTCAAAAAATGTAACGTCTCGTGCTTTAATCATTTTTCTTGGGTAATGAGCATTTCTGAAAATATAACTATTCGGATCATCAGTGTACCCAACAAAAATATATTTTTCGGCTTTAAGATCAAATTTCTTCCTTTGACATGATGGTATATGTACTAGTGCACGACAACCAAATACCTTGAGGTGTGATAAATTCGGTTTGTGCCCAAACCATCTTTCAAAAGGTGTATCAGATCCAACTAAAGCACGGTGTGGAGACCGATTTTTTAAGTAAACAGCAGTTTGAATAGCATCTTCCCAAAAAGATATCGAAAGAAAACTACCTGCTAACATAGAGCGAGCTTTCTCAACTATAGACCGAATGGTACGCTCTGCTACCCCATTTTGCTGAGGAGAGTACGGCACTGATGTTTCATGAACGATTCCATTCATCGCAAAATAGTTTTGCAAGTCATCGTTAATAAACTCAGTCCCATTGTCAGATCTGACAGTTTTAATTTTTTGACCAGTTTGCTTCTCTACAAGTAAATGAAAAATCTTAAATTTCTCTTTTACTTCAGATTTCGCATTCAAAAAATATACAAATATTTTGGGCGTATAATCATCGATTAGTAATAAAGCATATCTATTGCCTTGAAAAGAATTGCCAGACATTGGCCCACATACATCACAATGAATCAACTCAAGTGATGATTTTGCCTTTTTGAACGCAACACTTTTAAAGGGCTTACGTGCTTGCTTTCCCTCTACACAAGCAACACAACTAGTTTTATCTACAATGCTATATTCTATACCTACTTTACTATTTCTTAGCAGATTCATCCCAATACGGCATAAATGGCCTAGACGTCTATGCCATAACTGGTATTTATTAGACAGTGATTCAGCCATAGCCACATCTCGAGTTCTATCGCATGGTGTATTTACAGTACAGTTTAACTTGTACAGCCCGTCCACAACAGAACCAAACAAAATAGGACTACCTGAAAAAGAAAAAGTATCAGATCCAAAAAATTTACAGCCTTGCTTATCGAATAATACTGTGAAACCATTTTGTACAGCCTTATATACAGATATTAAATTAGTTTTTAAATTAGGGACACATACAACATTAGAAATACTATTTACAGAGGAATTCGTACATAAAGAAATATCACCTACACCTATACAATCTACTTTATCTCCATTTGCAACAGTTACAGAACCCATATCAAAACGTTTCAAATTTACGAACCAATCTTGCCGCGATGTCATGTGTTTTGTCGCCCCGGAGTCAATAAACCAATCGTTCATCGAATTTCCATTACCGATGCCTAATGCAACCAAGGACTTCTCCTCTGTGGATTTCCTTTTCTTCAATGGGCAATCCGGCCTCTTATGTCCAGGCTCCTTACAATCATAACATATGATGGGCTTCTTTTTCTTTGGTTTTTTAGTTTGACTTTTGTGACTCTGATCTGTCCGCAAAGCTGACTCAGATTGTGTAGTACTCTTTGACATTTCATTTAACAACTTCGACTTCACTAATTCAGTAGTTACTTGAATATTGCTATTTTCTAATGCCATTATTAGAGGATCATATTTAGATGATAAGCCTCCCAATAAAATAGCAGCAAGTGAAGCATCTTCAATATTTTTGCCTATATCAGCCAAGTCCTGAGCAGTACTTACAACGGCATTAATATATGACTCAATATCATTGAAGCTATTTAACGTATATCCGTACAGTTTCCTCTCTAATGCTAATCTACGTCCCATGCCTTTGTCTTCATAGGCATTTTGAAGGGACTTCCATGCTTCAGAAGCAGTTTTAGAATTTCTAACATGCGTTATAGCGGAGTCTTCTAATGTTAGACATATTTTAGTGAGAGCCTTTCGGTCGTTCCTTACCTTGATCGGATCGGAAGTTTTATCACCACTTGGATAACCATCTATTGCATCCCATAGATCTTCATGCATCAAATAATTACGCATCTTGAACTTCCAAAGACTGTAGCCATCTCTGTTACGAAGAGAAAATGATGGAAGTGACGAAGAAAATCCTTTTCCAGAAACATCACCACTACCATTTGCCATTATTATATCTCACTAAAGACTTCAAAAATACTTATTTTCGTGCTGATAACGTGTTGGAAATATTTTTTATAGGAAAAATATTAAAAACGTGTAAACATTGTTAACAGTATATTTTGAAGTAACAAATAATATTCTATGTTTAAATATGTACCTTAAGTCATAAAATAAGTTTTGATTATAAAAAAGATTGTATATCACAACAATAATATCAAAAACGAGGTTTATCTGATAATTGATACCCCCGAAAGTATCAACTATCTAAAAAGGTAAACTTCATTATTTTTGTTTTATTATCCTTAAAGATTTACAAATTGTCTTCGATAGAGATTTTTATTTCGATTTCCGTATAGGTCCTCATTTTGAACGCGTACCTTTAATTTCATATAATTCTTTGAATAAGAGACCTGCAGATAATAATTTACAAGAAAACAGCAGTTTCATAGGTAAGGACCTAATATTTGTCAAAACAAACTACTATGACTTTTATCGATTATAGTAAAATACATTTATGGCGATTCAAGCATAGTATATCTCCCATTTGAATGAAAAACTTTTTTTTTTCTGGTTCTTTGTCCCAGGCAAAAAAAGCTTGGTAGGCAGGTTGGAGATCGCAGTAAAATATTCTGAGTTCGAAAACGCTGCCCATATTGTGGTTAGGTTAGGTTAGGTTAGAAGGTGCAGATGGTGTGACCGTGATGATTGCTTACTAGCAATCATGTTTACTAGCAAACGATTCTTCGCTTGTCACCTATTACGACAACCTTAACTGTAAAGGGCTGGTGTTATTCTAATCTGCCGGACGCCACTCGGCATAACACTATATATAAAGAGACACACACACACACACAGTAAAAAGACGAGAGGTGACAGATAAAGATTAAAACTCTTTGCCTGAGTCTGTGTTTCCTGATAATTACAATTAAGGGGCTTCGAGTTTCGATTGAATAGGTAACTTCAAGGCAAGCGCGTCACATCCTAGATCGCATCATCGCTTACCAACTGGTGAGATAGCGGTCAAGTGCTTACCTATTCACAATAAAAAAATATACATAATAAAATTGATTCTCCTAAACTTCTTTCAAAATTGAAATTTAGTATTCCGACTAAGTCTGCTAAGCACTACACCCCCATTCGCGTTCCACTGGTCTCGTCAAACTATCGTCGAAACTCTTTCCTGCTGCGTGCATGCAAAAGTCTTAATGATTTATGCAAATCTAAAAACCTGCGAACTGCGAGGCGTTGACTCTGTAAGGATTTTTTGTGCAATAATTTAAACGTTATTTACTTATTTTATTACAATGAGTGTATTATTGTATGTGTAACAAAGTTTAAGGTTAGGTTTTTAATTAATTCATTATAATTTGTCCACATTTATTCATTTTTTTAAGTATACAGAGTGTCCCAGAAGCCGACGTCAAGCCGAAAGCGGATGATAGACTAACTCATATAAGTTATCAGAAAAATATTAAAAAAATCTAGCATTTAAAAAAATCGACAAAATTTACACCCTGTGACGATTTTTTCACTCTTGTTGCTCAAAATCAAAAAACAAATCTTGACTTTTCTTTTGTTTTGTAATCCTGAATAATTCTTCTGTATACTCTTATCTAAAATTTAAAGCCAGCAGGGTGAAGGCCTATAATTAGCCTACTGTTTTTATGTAAAAAATTCTGTATGTTCGCTGTTGGTTATCCGAAAATATGTAAATAAATAAATATTTATGTTGCTGGGATGATGAAGCTTCAATTTACGGAATTAAAATAAACTCGATACAGACTGCTCTTAATATTAATATGGACATTTAGATATTAAATAAACTCGATATATTGGTTATCCATAAGAAACAGTTATTCTGAGCATTGTTCTTTGTTTCTATGAGTTTTTATATTCCTTTTGTGAATGTAGATATTGCACTCACCAGAATTTGAAACTCAGTTTTACACATAATCCAGCGACGAGTTTACATGTCAACGTAAAATTGTAAATACCGTTAGATTTTAATCTATCTCGTGATATTGTAAACTGTCGAAAGATTGTGAACCGTAACATAGTTGTTACAATTTAACGCTTCATTATCAGGTAGATTATAATCTATCGAAGTGAAACCGTTAAATTCCATTAACCTAACCTAACCTAACCTATCTATAAAAATATAAACCTATCGAATATAAAAACCTATCGAAAAATAATGCGTTTAATTGTAAGCTCTATGTTACGGTTCACAATCTTTCGACAGTTTACAATATCACAAGATAAATTATAATGTAACAGTATTTACAATTTTACGGTGACGTTAAGTTAGTTAGTTATGTTACAGTAATGTTGGATCTCCTTCTCTGACCACACTAAATACCACTCTTAACCCACAAAGCTTTGTAACTTAGTTGTCCTGTAGTTACATATAAAGCAAGTTTAGAAAAAAAATGACAGTGATTATAATAATTTCATTACCCTACAACATTCTTCAAATCCACCATCGATCCGTACACCACACTCAATCTACATCACTCTGTAACCTAGGTCAATAGTTTTAGGTTTTATAGTCTTCCCCTGTAGGAGAATAAAGGCATATTCATTTACAATGGGAATGAGACACAACTGTACCACGCGGGTCTAGAAGTTGGTTGGTGGTTGCTTCCAACATAAAATGTACATAGAAGATTGATATAATTTGGTCACGCATCCGTTGACCAGCCATCGCGATTGTATACCGATCGCGCTAATCAGTTTCTTTCAGCTCGGCCCGCGCTTTGTTTTGGTCACATTTCTATCTTGAGTAAAAGAGAAATTCAGTCAAACGTGCATTGGGCAATAGTTACGAATTGCCCAATTGAGTATTTCGACCAGCAGTAAAAAATTATATAGTTTTTAGGTAATTGCTTATCATCATTTAAAAAAAAATAACTCCATTAGGTGATCGGATAAAAAGAAATCCGCAAATACAGTTTCATAAGGCATAACTAGTTGATCGGAATGGAATAAGTGATAAAGTCAATTTCAGCAATTCCACACTGAAACCTCAAACATTAATTTCAGAAAAATAAACATAATTGCTTACTAATGAACATTAAAAAATCATTAACTGGTTAAAATAATATTCTGGAGTTATTAAAATGACACATCCAAAACCCATTACAATTTTCAACACGTCTGTAAAAGACATGGCGTTTTTCTAAAATTACTTCTATCTCGCCTTTGCGGTAATAGGTGGCACCTTCGTCAGACGAACTGTCGTAATGGATATTTCTTCTGTATCCGAATCCTTTTCCGTACGTAAAGTGTGCGTCTTTACCCTCGCTGGTGACACTGAGCTTCTTAATTATATAAGCAATATCATTTTTACTAAATTTTAGGGAAGTCCACAGCGGCAGACCACATTATGTCATAACAAGTAATACGCAAATGTTTATGTGGAGCACACATTACAACCTCTAATTACTAAATTGTTTGCTGTAACATTAGCAAAATTTTTAAAGGTATGTTGTCACACTTTAACGTTGGTTATTTTATTGCTAAACAATTGGATCGACTGCAGACGGAAGGCCAGTTTTGGCTATTTGAAGTTCACCGCCCATAGCCGTAGTGTCACAATGGCATTATTTCAATTTACGGCTGGTGACAGTGTCCATGAACGTGTTATGTATCTAAATTAAGTATTTTCGGATACACGGTATTTTTGATGATGAGACATCGTGTTTAATTGGTGTCAAAAGGGTTTTTCAGGTTCATTCGGATTCGCCGCCTTACTTTTGCTCTCATCTAGCTACCTTGTAGTACATTGACAAAGAAAAGTACTCAATAAGCTTGCGGTGTCCTGTAGAAATTGATAATCGCAATTATACAGGAAAACTTCGATGACAGTGTTTATTTTTGTTTTTCCTTTTTCCTTATGATATAGACATAAACAATGATAGCGCACATAAATGGGATATAGGTATTAATTACCGGAATAAGATAAAACGAATGTTTTGTAATCTTATCAGATTTAAATGATTCTTGTATAAATAGCATTGCTGTGTGGAAATAATCAGTACTTGTTGCTTCTACAATTAGCAGTAAATTATAAATAAATCGTGTAGAAAATACCATATTCGAGGTAAATATGCTATGAAAATTTTCAAAGTCGTTTTCATCAATTTGAATTTATCAACCTCCTTGGATTCTACCAATGCATATCGGTCTTCATAGTGATGCCACCCCCGAGGTATCGGGTTTGATTCCTGGCCAAGTCAATGTAGACAAACTTATTTTTATATATTGGCGCTGAACTGGGTGTTGTAGTGCAGTTGTTACTTCTGTCCATAAGACAAGTGCTAATACTTGGGTATAACACATTTTCTAAACAATTGATGTTATCTTATATGCCAAAAATCTTTTGGTTTACTTTTCTGCTCTATGTGTACCTAACTAATTTTCTTTCTGTCAGATGAAACTGTTTATTATTTTGGCTCTTCTGACGGTGGTGGGCTTCGCGGCTGCGGTACCAGTTGCCGAGTTGGACATCACGTCAGAAGTAGAATATCAGAACGAGACAGATGTGGTGGACCGGGCAGTAGTGCCCTTCGACCGTGCTAACAGACTTTTACTCAGGTAATTCTGGCCTTCTATACCGATAGAAAATACCGTAGGAAGAATGGTTTAAAAACCACCTTACTGGATCTAAATCCTATGGTCCGGCCTACATCAGCAGTTGTCAGCACCTATCGAATCCCTTACGGTGTTTAAATGCATAGGGATTTGTTTTTTCCCTGTAGTGACAATAATATATAATATTATATATCTGTAAAAAAAACCGTGTGTGTACATAAGATATTTTAGAAAAAACCATTGGGATACAGCACTGATGTAACATGCCTAAATTCTTTTGCACTTTTGTCTGTTTGAGCTCGCATGACGTAAAAACTACTAAACAAACTTAAATTTAGTATTCACAATTTAGTGACTCAAGTCTAACTTAAAATCTAAGCTATGTTGAATCTTATTCGAGTAAGTAAAACTGGAGTTTAACCTCTTCTGAATACTAATGTTTATACAATGAGGAAGTCAGGTTACCTTTATCTCGATTATACCCTCCTGCATATCAATAACATAGGAGTACCTCCACTCGTTGAATTTGTGAACTGGGTAAAACTTCCTTGAGGAAACGCGAAAACAAATTTCGGTGACAGACCGAACCGTATACTATATTATGACGTAATTTCTAATACAGGAGACAGTTCGTCGCATATGCAGCAAATAATGTAATCCGCGTACTGAATTACACGTGGCGTGGCCTGGCGTCAACCAGGATCAGTGGCTGGCGGGTACTGAGAGTTGGTTCAGCTCAGGGTGCTACCGTGACGCGCACCGGAGGTGGCGTAGGAAGCAATTTCCTGGCTCTAAGATTCCAATCTGCGCGCGGCAGAGGATTCAACTTTATTGTGGAAATTTATGGTCGTTAAGCGTAATGAAGGACTGTGTTTTAAATATGTAATGTAATTATTGTTTCTGTGATGTTCTATATATATAATGAGTTAATTTTAAGAATTATGAACTTTTTTTGATGGAAACCTTTAACATTATTGTAATATATATATATATATATATATATATATATATATATATATACATATACATATATACCTCACTAACAAGAAGTAAACAGAAAACGCTAGGACTGCAATACGCATTTTTATTATTCACAACATGAAAGTGTTTGGACTTTATCCCATCTGATGTCTTAACATCAGTCTTATTATCAATTATAATGACAAATAAAGTCGAAATATTGCGCTTCATCAGGAATTTCCTTCCCCACGAAGGAACAGGTTATTTTACCTCTAATTGTCGAAACATTACTTTCTTTTCAAATCGTCCTTATGACGGTAGATTAAGGTAAAATAGTGTAAGCTAGCCAGACAGACTTCATTAAGCTGTGTCACCAAACAAAGCCAATGAAAAATGCAGTCCCTGGAGTTCAATTAAGAGGAGCCGGACCTCTGACTGTAATTCCGGTGGGGTAACCACTACACTGCAATGGTGCTTACTATAATCTCATAAGAGTTGAGGATATATATTTTTTAATATACCATGGTTAGCTAGCATGTATCTAGCTGTGTCCGAGACACAAACTGCAAGAGTGGTTAACGAATGCATTCAAGCTATCGGTCCATCACGATTCTCTAAAACGATTCCCTTCACCATGCTCTGAAACAATTTCGACGCGACGTTAACTTGCAGATAGCTGACGATATAAGGAGTAACCTAGGCTACTTTTAGTATTATCATCAAAGAAATAGCATTGAAAAACACGCAGGGCACAGCTAATCTCAAATAAATAGCTACACAAACACGACCCGACACAAATTGTCAAATCACTCAAACATGCTTCCCGACAAGGAACCGCAACCTGAACCTTTGGTACATAGGCAGGATCACTAGCGTTACATCAAGCAGTCATCGCCTGCCGGTCTAAGTTAAACTATTAGTTATTTTAATTAATAATCAATTAAAGAATAATAGTTATTAGAATAATAGTAAGCGTATGGAAGAAAATAATCGTAAGGAGAATGGACTATGAGTCATACGGACCCAGTATGGATTGGTAGTCTTTGGATTAACTTAGGTTTTAGAATTTTTAAATTACTGTGGAAAAATATTTTTCGAATTTTGTGAAACTTTCATTGTCACTAAGCTTAGTATTATTCAAACGAGATTAGACCAAGTTTTTTTATTTTAGAAAAATGTTTCTTCTGTGACAAACTGTAGAAAATAAACTTTTTTACTTTTATATATCATATGTATATATACATATTAAAGCATATTCACAATGCGAGACATTATTTATATTTCCGTTATTACTTAGTGTAAGCTAAATACATCAGCGAGGATCAAATTCGGTGAACAGCTCGGGTTAAGCTGATATCTCAAACAAACGGCTTCCTTAAAATATTGTATTTTTAGAGTTTTAGCTCCTTAGGCTGGATAAAGAAAAAACGATGAATCCTGCGGTTTCACCTACGTGGTGTCCGATTTGCCACAAAAAGAATTTATTGCGCTTCTCCTGGAAAAACTTTAAACCGGCGTAACAAGTATCCTTTGTTTTAATTCAGTCTAAACTATTTATATATCTGCAAAATTTCATCGTTTTTTCCTTAATTAAGTAACTAACATCTAAACATACCAACTTATGCACTTGTAATATTATTAGAATATAAACTAATCTTTTGATTCCTTTCAAACTTGGAAAATTTCGTTTAGTGTTATTGTTGGCATTAAAATGAGATAGTTATTTTAATAAAAATATTAAAATTAAAGGTATTAAAAGTGTTAAATTTCAACGGGTGAACGGATCGTAAGAACTAAACACAGTAATTTAGCTAATAGGAAGAAAGACAGCATTAGATTTAAATTAGCCAGCGTATCGTTACATATAATTCATTAACGAGGATGGATAGCGTAAATATTTGACATTAGACAAATAACCATTGCGCTGTTGCAGAGTAAAGTTTATATTTAAAACATCCGCAAACAAATGCAGATATCACAGACACCAAGACAGCCATGTTCCTTGCACCTACTATTCTACACGCGTTTCCGTGGACACGGAGCACAAAAGTTTAAGTAAATTGTTTAATAGCAGTAAGTGTTAAGACGTGCAATGTCGGGGCACTATGATGCTCCGTAGGGGGCGATACACGTGTAGTAGTTGATAAAGGTGCAAGGTGCGTTGCTGTCTTGTTGTTTGCGATATCTACACTTATTTGCAGACGGATGGGTGGTGCATTTTATTCAGTGCTGAAGCTTAGGGCGCCAAAATTAGGGGGCGGCAAAATTGACCCAAAAAATAATAACATAAAAAAAGTAAGGCCGCGGACACGAGGTGGGGCTGCGGCGATGGCATGGTGGGGCAGAAATTCTTTAGTCCTTCATCCATAGAGTCGGAATTAATGAATAGGATTTCTTACGAACGATAACGTCGATGATTTTGCTGATTCCAAATACAAAAAATAAAGTTAAGTTTTTTGAAAAGATATATCATTCAAATAGAGATATAAAAAAAGGAATTAACGTTATTGCGAACAGTGCATCTAATTTTAGAGGTCAGTAGGAGCGGCAAAATTTTTATAGCTTTGGGGCGGCAAATGTGTAAATTCAGCACTGATTTTATTTGTTTGTGCAAAAGTAAGCTGGATATTTTAGTTTTTATAAATGCATAAGGACTCCCGCCAAGTGATGTATCATTCATTCAAATGCAGATCAAAATGTCACAATGACTTTTAATATATCCAGTAATGGATATGTGATTATTGACAAACATTTGAACTATCGAAGCTCGAAACAGATTGTATGTTACTGCTTCGATACGCAGCTCTAAATTAAGTCCCCGTTTAATACTACTCCACATTTTACGAGTTTAATATAAGGGGCTAGGTATGTATTAAATTTGGATAAAGATAGTGTAACTTAATTTATCGTAATTATTCCTAATCATTTTAAAGGAAAAGCTCCAAATTGATAAAATTTATCGGAGAAGTATGGCAAAAGTGAAAACAAGTAAACAAATTGTGACTTTATCACTATTATGAGTCAATATTGGCCCACTGTTGGAGCGCTGTTATGAAAACAACAAAAATATGAGTATACTTCACCAACCCAATGCGGATTAATCGATGCTAACTATTGTTTATTTACATGGTCGAACTTAAAGTAAATTATTGACGAGGGTGATTTATTCTCCCGTAAACACATTCCAAGTGCATTTCCAGTGCGCCATTTGAACTCCTGTCCGACATCTAATTAAAATTGCTTTCTTTGGAAATAAACAACTTTTAACGGATTCCTAAGGCGTTTATTTTATCTACACTAATATTATTAAGAGGAAAGATTGGTGTTTTTCTATGTTTGCAATGAATAAACTGAAAAACTACTAAGCCGATTTCAAAAAATCTTTCACCATTGGAAAGCTACATTCACGCTGAGTAACATAGGCTATATTTAATGCTAGAAAAAATTTAAGGAACCACCTGTCCACCCGTGCGAAGCCGGGACGGGCCGCTAGTTTCTTTATAATTAAAGATTAAACACTTGTCTTGATTAAATATAAAACAAACAAGATTATACACGCATTTAATCCGGTTAAGATGGTTTTATATTGGAGAAAATTATGGGAGCAAAATTATGAAGTTACGTTCTTTTATTGTAACTCGTATAAATAATATTGATTTCAAAAAAGGAGGTTATCAATTTACTCCTTATGTTTCAATATTTGGAATAAACATACTTACTTGTAATTCGGCTGGCAGCGACCTCAAAATATAATTGGTATATTAACTTTGAGGTTTTTTAAAATATAACTTTTATCACTCCCTTTTTAATTTTTGAATAAAATAAACTAGGCGATGCAGTCGCTAAGCATAAAGCTACGCTAGCACCATATATTGGAGCGGAGCGTAAAACCCAAAAAGGAAAAAAAAATTGTTTCGATGGGAATTTTTGTGAATTTCAAAATTCGGGTTCCGTCACCATCTGGTCCTAAACCTGTTGATTCGATTCCACACAAAATATATTAAAATCGGTAAAGAACTCGGGAAGTTATGGCATAACAGACATTGCGCCATTGAAGCTGATCCATGGGAGCGTTATAGCGTTGAAGTCGGTTTAATGTTTTAAAATTATTTCTTCTGTTACTATTTTGAGAAGATTTAATATTCTTTCCTTCTCGATAAAATTGTAAGGAACTGTTTCTGTCATTATAAAATGTACTGCTAAAGTTTATGAGAGGAAAATAATTGAAAGGTTTGGAAATCTTTCTTTTAGCACACTTCAAAGATTCAGCACTTATTTTTAAATAGTTTTGTATCCTGCATAATTTAGGTGTGTGTTTTTTATAGGATAATATCGTTAAAAATATAAATATCCTTTGCAAGAGTGCCTAGTTAATGTTGCTAAGTGAATGGTGTTTATCCGTTTGCTAACAGTGTGGCTACTGCTTTTTTGTTACAATAATGGCAATTTCTACTTACCAATATGAATCATTGGTGCGACAGATAAATACTGTACAATCTTATCAGTAGTTGATTTCATTCAAGTATATAATGCTGATATCTTTTCAGATGAACTAGTCTGAAGTTGTCAACTGTTGAAGAAATTTCTATACTTTTTAACGTATTACTTTATTCAACATAATCAAAGGTGATTATTTTATTTACACGTTATTTTTTGTTGTTTATTTTGTGTGGTGATTTATATATAGTTTTTTTTTATTTTTCTATGTAATTTCAATTTTAAATCATATTTAAAATTGCAATTATTAGTAGTGTACCCTTGACATCAATGAGTGAAATTATATGTCGTTTTTTATTGAGTATTTTGTTTTAAGGCTTATTATATCAATCACATTCCCATCTTAAAGTGCGTTATTGCTTTCATCCTAAGGTTGTCTGGTAGAGGTTACTTTAAGCAACGAGTCCTTTAGAAGTTTTTTATATTTCATTTAAGCTACTTTGTGTGTATAATTTTAATTCATTCATATTTTCATGGTGTTATTATGACTTAATGGACCTATGTACAGTTTTCATTGTAACACTGATAAGAGGCCCTAGGTTCGATCCCCAGTCGGGTCAACGTAAAAACAAATATTGGCTCGGGTCTGGGTGTTGGAGTACCGCCAAGCTTACTGACTTTTATTACACAAATGCTTTAACTCGGTTTCAAAACAATATATGTATGTCTAATATCAATATTACTAGCTAACCCGGCCACGCGTTGCTGGTATGGTAACAAACACACACACACACAAAGTATTGTCATAATATAATGTAGATGTATATTTGTGCTCTTTCACGTGGAAACACGTGAAAGTCATATTAATGCATTCTATATTTAATAATATATTATTTATGCACCACATAAATGCAATATAGAATTGAATCGAATTGTTTTTAATTTTCCTATGGTGGGAATAATTATGTTTATGTGTTATTTCCAGATGAAGATAGCTATTCTTGCGGTGTCTCTGTCAGCTTTGTTGATATCACAGGCTTCAGTGCTGAAAGCACCTACTGCTCGGGCCAATCTCAATCTAGGATACGTGAGTGCATTTGACAGGCTCCTATACAGGTAAATATCATAATATTTCTTACATACACATGGTATATATATACTTAGGAGGCTGACATATAATCAGAATATAACCATTTTAATACGATCCTTTGATAGAAATACCAATTAAATACAGTAATTACCTACTTTCCGAGGTGTAACCGTGCCGATTATTGTGAGCAAGGCCCAAGTGGCTTCAAAAAAAACTTGGCATTCTGGTGAAGGTGAGAAAATACTTCACACCGGAACAGTTGCTCATCCTTTACCAAGCACAAGTTCGATCGTGTATGGAGTATTGGTCTCATCTTTGAGACGGTTCCGTCCGATACCAGCTCCAGACGTTTGAGTCCATTGAGAGGAGGGCCAAGAGGCTCATTCTATATCTCTTATAATCTTTTCTATCCTATGATCTTTTCTATAAAAAGCTTAAAAGCCTTAAGCATAGACGGAAGGTAGCAATCCTATCCGTATTTTATAGGATACATTTTGGAGAGTGTGCAGCAGAATTGCACCTTGTTCCGCCGTCCCCATTTATTCATCGGACAACCAGACTTACAAATAGGCGAAACCATTATATGGTAGATATACCATAGAGTCGCACTAAGCGTTTTAGTTCCAATTTTGTGATACGTACCGCTAAGGAGTGGAACTCTTTGTCCGAGTCTGTGTTTCCTGACAAATACTATTTAGGGGTCTTCAAGTCACGAGCGAATAGGTATCTTCTAGGCAAGCGCGTCACATCCTAGATCGCATCGACGCTTACCATCAGGCGAGATAGTGGTCAAGCGCATGTCTATTTGCTATAAAAAAATATATAGTTTGATATCGCAGTTATATTCGGAAATGAACGACACTGTATGACATGCGTTGTCATGTGTTGTGATAGTATCTTATCGCCTTTCACGCGGTATTTAAAAACAAGGATAGTATATATAACAACGATTTACTTATGTTATTCTTGCAGTATCTGGCTATGAAATTAATTAGTCATCGCTACATTTTTAATCTTATGCTGCATGTGGTTAATAATAAATGCTTGATCATACATTATGTCAGTGATTCGTCCACTTTTTTAACTCTGAAAAGAAGTATATTTCTGGCAATATTAAAATTTTATTTTCGCTTATTTTTACTTCACAATCATATCACACTAAATGTGTTTTGTTCAGTTATGTTAATTTAAAAGAACTTATTAGAAAAATACTAATTTTGAAATTAGTATAGATAACTCCCTTAGTAAACATATTTAAATGAAATAAATGTAAGATATCGTTGACGCAAGTCATTAACACAGTTGGCATAAGATTGCAAAAGCTAAGCAAGTTTCGTAAGACACGGTCATCGGATGTGTGACCAAACAATTATTCCTAAGTGCCGGGTTCTGCCCCCAGCCGGGTCAATGAAGAAAACTAGTCTGATTGTTTTGGCACCGTCTTTGTTTATGAATTCCATAACACATGCTTTAGCCACTTTACTTCGGTTCAGAATGTATGTGATATTGCCTTTTTTATTATTATTATTATTATTATATCGAGATCCTTCGTGGATTAGATGGCACGTTAAAGCATTGGTTCCAGCTGTATCTGTAATCGTTAAGACCCACAACTCTGCACTGGGTCGGAGTGGTTGCTTATTACTCATTCTTCCTACTGTGTCTTCTTCTGGAAGGTCTGTGCCCTATCAGTTACATTATTGGCCTCTTGTCCAAGCTGTCCTACTACAGCTGGGACAGTCAATGGTTTGTTAGTTACTTGTCGCATAGATTGCAGTATGTAGAGCTAACAAATTTGAATAAAAAAAGTTTTTACGGATTTTGCGCAATAATTTATATTTTATCCTGACGTTTCGACTCCTTTACAGGGGCCATGATCACAGTATGACTAAGGTAATGGTCGTTAAATATCAAATAAATTATGCGTAAAATTCATAAAAAAGTTGTTTTATTCAAATATGTAATGTGCGGCAAGTATAAAAACTAAATAGAGCTGACAAAGTCAAATGGAATCAAAATATAATCAACATCTTTCCCTGTGATGTGTGGCATGTTAATAAAATTAATTGTACTAGCGGCCCGTCCCGGCTTCGCACGGGTGGACAAAATTCTTTAATTTTTTTCTATTATTAAATATTTTTCCGTTAGCGCCATCTAGCGTCCGGTAGACGAACTACTTGTGGTTAACGCGTTGCTATGGTAACGTTATTGATACAATGGAAAAAGAGCGGGAGATAGAGCGGACAGACAAACACATAAACAACTGTGATTAGATTATAGATTAGAACTTTGTGTTTGTTTTTATATTTTTTGTGTGTTTGAGTTAGTACGAGTTTCTTTCTTCTTTTTCTTTCTGATGATAATCAAGTTAATATTTTTCAGGAGCTACATCTACAAACAAGCAATCCCCAACGCCATCCAGTACCAAGACTTAGTATATCGTGCTAACATAACAACTAGGATATCAGCAATTACCGCCACAGAAGTCGGTGGTACTCAATATGCTTCTGCGTGGGTCATTGCCGGAGGTATCGGTGCTAATAACGTGACCATCAGATTCCAATCGGCACGAGGTTGGGGCTATTACTACTTGGTCGACATTTGGGGTCGTTAAACCTTGAAAAATGTTTACAAACTTATTTAACACTCCATGGACACTAACCCTTTTTATGTGATTTAGTGATTTCATAAAACAACGCCTATTCTCGTTCAACAATTATTGTTATTACCATACTCTACGTCAGTAGCCGTTATAATCTGATACAAGTATACTAAAGAACTATAACTACTGTTTTATTGCAGTTTAAGCTTTCCTTATTTCGGGAACATAAATTTGGGACTGTACTAACACAAATGTAAGTTTTGTCATAAATACATGTAGCCGATCCTTTGGGTTTGCAACGTACAGAGGCGTCCTGGGCTATTATTTTATTTATTTCATTTGGAAACCTCCCAACTCAATTATAAAGTAATAGTAATATCTTGAAGCCATTACCAAGTTTTTGTAAATAATAATAAAGAAAATACTACAAAAAAAATAATTGAAAAGAAAAGATAACAATTATTGAAGAATTAAACCAAATACTATATACCAAAATCAAAATTTTTATAAGACTTGGTTAACGAAATAGACTTTAGTAATAAGCCTCCTAACTGATCGGTTTTATGGAATAATTTATTAGTAACTAAATAAACAATATACTATTACATATAGCTATGTGAAAGAACGTCTTTGAGCGTGATGAATTCAATACTCGATTCAGTGTCTTGAAAGTGTTAAGCTATCAAAATATACAAATTTACAACCCTAGTTCCATTACCACGCACCAGCAGAAATAAGTTAGTATAACTTTAAATTAATTTATATTTTAATGTAGTAACTTTTTAAAAATAAATAATTGTAATATTTTCTGTTGCCAATTTATTTAAATATCCTATTTTACTCCACTGTTTTGTACCACTATTACTTTAATGATTACTTTTCCCTGTCAACTAGGTGAACAGCCAATTAAAAAGTACGACTTAAATTTTGTTTATTATTGAACTAAGACCTGAACGTGAGACTTAAATGCGAGAGTTTTCAATGTATTTCAAGTCTGTTAATAATATGTGAAAACCAAACATTGCACGGCCAAAACGTTATATATTTTAAGTTCTTAAGTTTAAAATAAAATGGTGTCTGTTATAATGACATTAGTAAGGTTGAAACCTTAATATGTAGGTTGATATATAGACGCTGTTAAGCATTCGTGTGTTAACCCACACCGACCTAGTTTTGAGTAATCAGCTGTTAAATTTTTTTGAGAACAATTTTCCTTTTTTCGCTTATGTTAAGCAAAAAAATATTGTTATGCGGTATCATTTTTTTTTTGAAATGCATAGATTTTTAAAATAAATGTATATATTATAATAAATTCATTATTGAATAAAAAGAGCTTAAAAATGGTTGATGCTTAAATTGCTGAAGGGTTTATTATGATTAGCATTCATGTGTTATGTGCCTTAACACATTAATGCCAAATTCTGATTTGTTGTTTTAAAATGAATGTGTATTCATTTTTAGAAAATGTAATAAAATAAACTTCTAACATATTAAAATTTTAATTTACTCATTTATTTAAAGTTAATTAAATAAATGAGTAAATTTAAAGTTAATTAAATAAATGAGTAATAAAAGTTATTGCTATAATATGCTTGGATTTATATTACAAGTTCTGCTTAAAATGAGAAATCCAACAAGTTAACACTTACATTATTTTAATTACTTAAAAATTTTAAACAAATATTTTTATCTTATGTTTTATTATTATTTCAATTATAATAAATAAAATCAATATAATTATATTTTTTTGGATCCACCAGATGGTACAAATCTATTACACTAAGTAACTGTGAGTCTTATTCTCTTGCTCTACTGCTTACTTCTATAACTTAAAACTTCTTCTAAGAACATTACGTTCTACTTAAATAAAAAAAAAAACAAAATAAAACTTTTTCATTTCTTTTCTTTATTACATAGGTATAATGACGAAAAGAAATGGAGAAATTTTAAATATTTAATAGGTTAAATTTTAAATATTTTATACGTTCATATTATAATTCATATTTGTCGTGTGGGAGTCGAACCTATAACCTCCGACACTGCCGTCCACCAACTAAAAGCAAATGTACAAACGTGCATACACTTCTAGAATTATAACTCTCCTTTTGATCTTTGCCGTCATCATCATCATCATCATATCAGCCGTACGACGCCCAATGCTGGACATAGGCCTCCCCCAAGGATCTCCACAACGATCGGTCCTGTGCTGCCCGCATCCAGCGTTTTCCCGCGACCTTAACCAGATCGTCGGTCCACCTCGTAGCGGGCCTACCCACTGAGCGTCGTCCGGCACGCGGTCGCCATTCGAGAACCTTTCCGCCCCAACGGCCATCGGTTCTCCTTGCTATGTGTCCTGCCCATTTCCATTTCAGCTTCGCAATTCTTTGAGCTATGTCGGCGGTTTTTGTTCTCCTACGGATGTCCTCATTTCTGATTCGATCGCGTAGGGAAACACCAAGCATAGCTCTCTCCATTGCCCGCTGGGCGACCTTGAGCCTTCTTGCAAGACCCATAGTGAACGACCACGTTTCACTGCCATAAGTCATCACTGGCAACACACACTGGTTAAAGACTTTCGTCTTAGGGCACTGAGGTATTTTGGACGCGAAAATGTATCGCAGCTTCCCGAACGCTGCCCACCCGAGTTGGATTCGACGAGAGATCTCTTTCTCGAAGTTGGACTTACCTAACTGTATTGTATGTCCTAGGTAAACATAGTGGTCAACAACTTCGAGTGTAACGTTCCCAACATTTACTGGAGCGGGTGTAACATAATTTTCGTCTTGTCCATGTTCATCTTAAGACCCACTCGTTGGGATGCGTTACTGAGATCTTCGAGCATGGTGCTCAGGTCTTCCAAGGTCTCAGCCATTAGGACCACATCATCGGCAAACCGAAGATGCGTCAGGTACTCGCCGTTGATGTTTATGCCAAGTCCATTCCAGTCCAGAAGCTTAAAAATATCCTCCAACGCAGCAGTGAACAGTTTCGAAGAGATAACGTCGCCCTGTCTCACTCCTCGGTGTAGTTGGATAGGATTAGAGCTCTGGCTCTGTACTCGGACCGACATAGTGGCGTTTTGGTACAGGCACCTTAACACTTCGATATACCTGTAGTCCACTTGGCACCTCTGGAGAGACTGCAGCACCGCCCAAGTCTCGATCGAATCGAAAGCCTTCTCATAGTCCACAAACGCCAAGCAAAGTGGCCGATTATAACTCTTCGGTATATAACCTGCCGCAGCGTATGAATGTGGTCTATGGTGCTAAAGCCTTTTCGGAAACCGGCTTGTTCGGGAGGTTGGAAGTCGTCAAACCTTCGAGCAAGACGATTCGTGACAATGACCCTCGAAAACAGTTTGTATACATGGCTCAGAAGCGAGATGGGTCTGTAGTTCTTCAGTAGGGTTTTATCGCCCTTTTTGAAGAACAAAATCAACTCGCTTCTGCTCCATGCCTTCGGCGTTTTGCTCTGGACGATGACAGAATTGAAGAGCTTCTGGAAGACTTTAAGTACCGGCGTGCCGCCCGCTCTCAGAAGCTCTATTGTAATTCCGTCATCTCCCGCCGCCTTGTTGTTCTTTAGCTGTTTGAGGGCCATTCTAATCTCGTACAGGCTGATGTCCGGGATATCTTCGGTATAGTGTCGGGTAAGCTTGGCTCTAGGATCTCGAGCTCTGCTTTGGCCTGGTGTGATACTGGAATACAGCTGCCTATAGAAACTCTCAATCTCTCTCAGGATTTCAGGAGTCGATGAAATGATACTGCCGTTCTCAGTTTTCAGCCTCGTCAGTTGACTTTGCCCAATAGACAGATCTCTAGCGAACACTTTGGAGCCTTTGTTCCGCTCTATGGCCTCTTTGATACGCTCGGTATTAAATTGGCGAAGGTCGCTTTCAGCGACTTCGAGATCTGTCTATTAAGCTATCTATAACGTAGGGCATCCGCTGAGTCTTGCAGTCTCATTTCATGTCTCTTATCCATGAGTTCGAGTGTATGTGCGGAGAGTTTCTTCAATTTGGGACGGTGAGTTTTGAAGTATTTTGACCCTACCGTACGGACAGCATCTACCACCAGGTCGTTCAGATCGTCCACATCTATGCTGTTATCAAGGGACTCGAAGCGGTTCTGGAGCTCGAGCTGAAAGCGCTCAGGGTTTTGAATCTGGGTCGGCATTGGTCGGAGCGTAGATTTTATCAGTCGCGATCTTTCAAGCTTCACGTTGATATTCAATGTGCCTCTTACCAGTCGGTGATCGCTCCCTGTCTTAACAGCGTTGATCACAGAGACGTCATTGAATATTTGCTTCCTCGTTGACATGATAAAATCGATCTCATATTTGACCTTGCCGTCGGGACTTATCCAGGTCCATTTGCGAGTTACGGGCTTTCTGAAGAAGGAGTTCATCATATAGAGGTTCTCCCTCTCCATAAAGTCCGCCAGCATCTGGCCTCTGTCGTTCCGTTCCCCAAATCCAAATTGCCCCACTCTCAACTCGTCACCGCAGCGCTTCCCCAACTTTGCATTGAAGTCCCCCATCACAACCGTGTAGTGGGATTTGTGACTATGTATGGCCCTAGAAATCTCCTCATACATAGCCTCCACTTCGTCATCGTCGTGTTTCGAGGTTGGAGCGTATACCTGGATGACCGTCAACGAATACCGAGATGATATTCTGAGTACCAAGTATGCCACTCTGCTGGAAACACTACCGATGGATAGTACGTTGTTGACGAGGGACTTGTGGACGATAAACCCGACACCACCCACGGACAGTTGGTCGCCCTCCCGGAAGTACAGCAAGTTACCGGAGTCCAAAATTATCGTGTCCTCTCCCTCTCTTCGGACTTCAGACAACCCGATGACGTCCCAGTGTAACTTGCCGATAACTTCCTCCAACTCTGTAATTTTCGCGTCGGTCCTCAATGTTATAAGTTGCCAGGTCCAGTCGTCGGTGTTGGTAGCCGCAACCTACCCGGGGATTCTTCGCACCCCCTGCCGCGCCGTTACCGTAGCCGCTACCGTAGCTAGGAATGGATTGGCTGCCGGGGACTAGGGGCCGTTTTTTGGTGTGCCTATCCATAAAGGGGTTTTGCCATAATCGCCACGCTTGGCAGGCGGGTTGGCGATCGCAGTATAACCCGTACGCATAAAGAGATGCTGCTGCCCCTCTCCTTAGGTGAGGTTTCCCTTAGTCCACTATTACGACACCCACGGGATGAGAGGGGAGTAGAGCTATTCTAGGCCGGCACTACACGGCAAATAATCTTTGCCGTAGCTGGATAAAATGATTTTAAATGAAAGTATCCAAGCACTAACGAATTGAAATTGTCTACTTTAAAAAAAACACTTTTAGAAATTAATATGTTTGCAGGTGAGATTAGCCGAAACTCTTCTTCGTTTAATTTAGAGCTGAACTGATCAAAACTTTTCTTTCCACTACATCGTTTCGTCATTATAATAAGAATTTAATGAATTTCTGAACTCATCTAATTAGATTTATGTCAAAAATTAATAAAAAACTTATGTATTAGTGTGGTCAACAAGCCCGCGCAATCCTTACCGCCCTCGGCTACCGCGCTCGCCCTATTTTGCATTTATGTGTGTTGCAGTAAGTATAACACATTATTGCTTTTTGTTGTGGTCTCATTAGATTTTGGCATTGATAATGTAAGGCACTTATGACATAAACGCTAAATACAAAACTTAATTTAGAAAATAAGCAATAACGATTTTTGTACTCTAGAATATTCTGCGATTTTTTTTCAATAAAATGGATTGCACTATCGTAAACCTTATGATCTAAAGAATAAAACTGCATTCATAACTCCATATCCGATTTTCTGTGGGTTAACACACGAATGCTTAACAGCGTCCATATATGGTTCATAGTTACAAGGGCATAAAAATTTGGTAAAGTTAAAACTAAGTTGAATAGAAAGCTAAAATATGTAACAAATGCATTGAATAAAATAAAATATTTATTATTTAGGATCATATTAAACATTTAATAGTCTATGGTCAACAGTCATCACATAGTAAAGATCTGTTAGAGATTGTCGCCAAAGAATTTAAAAATTTGGTTAATTTTGCTGAAATATTGATGAAATCTACTCTGTAACACGCTGAAGTGTAAAGTCCGAACCTGTTTTAATGTCTAGTTTAAGCCATATACCTATTTTATTGTTGAATGGAGAAAAAACCGAAGAACATCACACTTTTAAGTAGCTTATATAAGCTTGAATCAAGAATCAAGAAATTTATTTGCATTAAACATGGTAAACACAGATGACACACTTTTCCCTGTCAACTAGGTGAACAGCCAATTAAAAAGTACGACTTAAATTTTGTTTATTATTGAACTAAGACCTGAACGTGAGACTTAAATGCGAGAGTTTTCAATGTATTTCAAGTCTGTTAATAATATGTGAAAACCAAACATTGCACGGCCAAAACGTTATATATTTTAAGTTCTTAAGTTTAAAATAAAATGGTGTCTGTTATAATGACATTAGTAAGGTTGAAACCTTAATATGTAGGTTGATATAAACTCGGCGTCAAAAAAATCGCACCTTATAAAAATCTTATTCAAAAATTCCTAAACCTTATATAGAGGATAGTGTTAGGTATCATTAGAAAGGTAACAAAAAGGAGCATCAAACAACAATTAAGTGCAATCTTTTTTTTAATTAAAATTATACAAAAAGCATAAAAATTTGAAAAATAATAAAAAATCTTAATTAAGTCCTAATTAATAATCGATAATTTACAAAAAAAATGTACAAAAAGTGTCTTAAAATTAACTCAAAATCTAGTGTTACCCCCCCTTGCCCTGATGACGGCTTCCATACGGTCCCTCATAGACCTCACCAACTTCAGGAGCTCTTCTTGAGGGATAAGACCCCATTCTTCAATCA
The DNA here is from genome assembly GCA_927399485.1 of Calamotropha paludella. Lineage (NCBI taxonomy): Eukaryota > Metazoa > Arthropoda > Insecta > Lepidoptera > Crambidae > Calamotropha > Calamotropha paludella. The sequence goes on from OV656822.1 coordinate 7,748,115, forward strand.
CCGCGGTTTGGAGTTCCTCTAGAGTCGAAGGAGCCGGATCCCGAGATCGAACCTTACGTTTAAGATGGTCCCAGAGGTGCTCTATCGGATTCAGATCAGGACTTCTCGCTGGCCACTGCATCACAGGAATTTGGGACCTCCGCAGGAAGTCGTTCACGATGGCTGCAGTGTGTGCGCGAGCGTTGTCGTGCATTAATGTGAACCCCTCGCCAAAAGATTCGGCAAAAGGGACCACATGCACATCCAGGATCTCTGTGATATAGCGGCGCGCAGTCAGCGACCCTTGTCCGCGAGCACCTCCGGTCCGGGAGACGCAGACCAGGTCGGTTTTGCCGGCAGCCGACATACCGCCCCAGAACATGCAGGATCCGCCTCCATATTCCACCGTCTCCTGGATGCAGGCTTGAGCGAAACGTTCACCCTGCCTCCGGTATACTCTTCTTCGTCGGTCGTTGCAGAAAAGACACACTCGTGTCTCGTCTGAGAAGAGAACAGCTCCCCACTGCTCAATGGTCCAATCGACGTGGTCGCGAGCAAACTGCAAGCGGGCTCGTCGGTGCGCTGCAGTCAATTTTGGACCTGTAGCAGCTCTGCGGGCTGCTATGTTCTTCTCCTTCAGTCTTCTTCTAACCGTGGATACACTCACGGTGCGTCTGCGAACTGCCTGGAGCTCCTGTTGCAGCTGAACAGCGTTTGAGAAGCGATTTCTCAAAGAGTACGACACAACGAACCGGTCGTCTCTTTCCGAAGTGCAGCGACGTCTACCGGACCCATGTCGCCGGATATAGCCACCGGTCTCTAAAAAGCGCTGGTAGACTCTACGAACCGAAAAACGGCTCAGATTCAGTTGCCGGGCGACATCACACTGCCGCACCCCTGCTTGCAGTAGTGCAACCACTTGAGCGGCCTCATCAGCTGTAGTGTCCATTTTCCAGATGTTCTTTCTTCAGTAAAATCAGTGCGTGTGTCCCCTTCAACGGTTTAATAGCGAATGACCCACATTGAACCCGTGTTGACCTCTTTATACCCACAAAGTTAGCGCAACTCGCGACTCTCCCGAGCAGCAAAATTTCCTTAGAATTTTTGTGACCCTTTATTTGTTGCTTTAGGTTTTATTTGATAATGAAAAATAATGTTTTTTTATTAAGTTAATTAAGTAACCTTTTAAATAAAATTATAATTAATACGACTGCATGTGCATATCCAGAGTTAATGCCATTTGAACGTGATTTTCTTAGAGGTGCGATTTTTTTGACGCCGAGTGTATATGGTTCATAGTTACAAGGGCATAAAAATTTGGTAAAGTTAAAACTAAGTTGAATAGAAAGCTAAAATATGTAACAAATGCATTGAATAAAATAAAATATTTATTATTTAGGATCATATTAAACATTTAATAGTCTATGGTCAACAGTCATCACATAGTAAAGATCTGTTAGAGATTGTCGCCAAAGAATTTAAAAATTTGGTTAATTTTGCTGAAATATTGATGAAATCTACTCTGTAACACGCTGAAGTGTAAAGTCCGAACCTGTTTTAATGTCTAGTTTAAGCCATATACCTATTTTATTGTTGAATGGAGAAAAAACCGAAGAACATCACACTTTTAAGTAGCTTATATAAGCTTGAATCAAGAATCAAGAAATTTATTTGCATTAAACATGGTAAACACAGATGACACACTTTTCCCTGTCAACTAGGTGAACAGCCAATTAAAAAGTACGACTTAAATTTTGTTTATTATTGAACTAAGACCTGAACGTGAGACTTAAATGCGAGAGTTTTCAATGTATTTCAAGTCTGTTAATAATATGTGAAAACCAAACATTGCACGGCCAAAACGTTATATATTTTAAGTTCTTAAGTTTAAAATAAAATGGTGTCTGTTATAATGACATTAGTAAGGTTGAAACCTTAATATGTAGGTTGATATATATGGTTCATAGTTACAAGGGCATAAAAATTTGGTAAAGTTAAAACTAAGTTGAATAGAAAGCTAAAATATGTAACAAATGCATTGAATAAAATAAAATATTTATTATTTAGGATCATATTAAACATTTAATAGTCTATGGTCAACAGTCATCACATAGTAAAGATCTGTTAGAGATTGTCGCCAAAGAATTTAAAAATTTGGTTAATTTTGCTGAAATATTGATGAAATCTACTCTGTAACACGCTGAAGTGTAAAGTCCGAACCTGTTTTAATGTCTAGTTTAAGCCATATACCTATTTTATTGTTGAATGGAGAAAAAACCGAAGTACATCACACTTTTAAGTAGCTTATATAAGCTTGAATCAAGAATCAAGAAATTTATTTGCATTAAACATGGTAAACACAGATGACACACTTTTCCCTGTCAACTAGGTGAACAGCCAATTAAAAAGTACGACTTAAATTTTGTTTATTATTGAACTAAGACCTGAACGTGAGACTTAAATGCGAGAGTTTTCAATGTATTTCAAGTCTGTTAATAATATGTGAAAACCAAACATTGCACGGCCAAAACGTTATATATTTTAAGTTCTTAAGTTTAAAATAAAATGGTGTCTGTTATAATGACATTAGTAAGGTTGAAACCTTAATATGTAGGTTGATATATATGGTTCATAGTTACAAGGGCATAAAAATTTGGTAAAGTTAAAACTAAGTTGAATAGAAAGCTAAAATATGTAACAAATGCATTGAATAAAATAAAATATTTATTATTTAGGATCATATTAAACATTTAATAGTCTATGGTCAACAGTCATCACATAGTAAAGATCTGTTAGAGATTGTCGCCAAAGAATTTAAAAATTTGGTTAATTTTGCTGAAATATTGATGAAATCTACTCTGTAACACGCTGAAGTGTAAAGTCCGAACCTGTTTTAATGTCTAGTTTAAGCCATATACCTATTTTATTGTTGAATGGAGAAAAAACCGAATTACATCACACTTTTAAGTAGCTTATATAAGCTTGAATCAAGAATCAAGAAATTTATTTGCATTAAACATGGTAAACACAGATGACACACATGATAAAATCAACATGTTTTGCCATAACTTGGCGTGCAAAATTACATCACTTAGGATAATCAATACATCACTTAGGATAACAAATTTCATTTAGATATTTGACATTTTCGTAAAGAACAACTTCCAAAAAACTACATGAATGCCACCAAATGACCGTCGTCACGAAATGGTTCCTCTGCTTGACGTATCTTTGGGGCTATGCATATTAAAATAGATAAAGTCTAAACCTAGTCATAATTAAAAATTTCAATTGTATTCTATTGAAATTTTTGTGGTTATTTCCTGTGTGTCAACAAAATTAATAGAAAAATATTTTATTTGATTAAGAAGTTTGTTTCATTATTGGATTTCAATTGATCATATTTAAATTGTTATAAAATACATCTTCTGACGACAGTGACAAATCGAATAGTTTTTAATTAGTTTTTTTTAAATATAAAAACGTTACAGTAAAATCCTCACATCAAAAGTTTGTTGTAAAGGTTGAGTTTTTTTTTAAAGAAGATTTTTACTATGATTTTAACTATTGTAGAGGTTTCGATATTTTAGGAAACATCTGAGCCTAATATTAATTAGAAAAAAAAAAACTATACTGAAACTCTTAAGGAGAGTTTTTGTCTAATTTACTACTAAAAAAAACAATTATTAAGATTAATCTTCAATTAACTGTGGAGTTATTCCTGCATCTTTTTTAAGCCTCCTTTTATTTAGAATGACAGCTAGTTCCCGAGGGATAAGCCGTTTGTAACCTACGGATCAGGGGGTCAAAGATTTGGCATGGTGTGCTGGCAAAGTGCCAGCGGACCGTCGTGATTTTACCTTACATCAGGTTACCTGGTAGTGAAAAACAAACCTTATGTTAACACAGCTTAAAATTATTTTATTTGGGCATCGGGGCTGCCAATTGTACGTAATTGCTTTGATTACTGAATTATTTGATTTCCATACTCAGTCTTCACCAGATAAGGTTTTTATTGATTACTAGAGGCCCGGTCCGATTTCGCTCAGTTTTACATAAGCTTATCTATATCTGAAATAATAATAGGCTTTCCAAATGGTGGGATGTTGTTTCAAATGTATTCAGTGATTTCAAAGATAATTCTTCATACACACACACACAAATAAACTTATAAAATCCGTTATTTTTCTTATACTAAACTATCTTATCTGCAGGACTTTGCACGTTTACTTTTGGGGGAACCAAAACACTCTCTAAAATTTAAAAAATCTTGTAAGCGTGTATTAATAAAAAGTTTTGACCTAACTTTGCTGTATGCTAACATTTTCACGATAAGCTATAGCTAAGGTGTAATTCTAATGTTTATCTGCATGTTAATGGAAGGCCGTTGTTATTTTTTGTTAATCTGTTAGAATATAGTAGCTGGTGCTCTACCATACAGCTAAAAAAGTTAATCATACTGTTAATTTTAATCCAAAACAGTTCTGTATCTTTTGCCTAGAAGAATCCTTGTAAAGTTTAATTATAATGTGGTAGGGAGAGCATCAGTGAAAATACGAGTAAATATATAAATTATGTCACTCTTCTGAAATTTTTATTAGGAACTAGGTGACCCGGTAACGCGTTGCTATGGTAACGCGTATACAATGAAAAAATAGCGGGAAAAAGAGCGGACAGACAAACACACATAAACAACAAATTTGTTTCTTAGATTATAGATTACATAAAATTTCATTGTTTTACATGACAATATATTTTTTTAATTTTTTGTGGATATAAGAATATTAGTAATAAATCAAAAATATCACTAACAAAATCTGATTGTTAAATCACGCTGACCGACCACGCGACTGCGCGCGATTTTATACGGGAACGCCCTTTGTCCTTCGCCTTCGTCACTAGAAAGCGCAATCATTAAATCTAAACTGTTTGTCCAAACAATATTCTGTATAAGGCATTTTTATGTATGTTAAATTTTTCTAATGATAAGCAAATTTATGTTGATAAAAACTCTAAATTATCCACTTATATGATAAATAAAAAATACATTTAAACATAACTTTAGTCACATTTCATCAATAAAAAAATAGCATGGCCAAAAACACATTATTTTTGTTCTTATTTACTCCTGGTTAGTTAAATGCATGTGCACGAGTGGTTCCACGTCCGTAGTACATCGGCTGGGAAATTACTTTGCTTGGGTCAAAGCCGACATCTCAACCGATAGTCTTTAACTTTAACATGTATTATATGTCGTCACGGCTTTTTACGTCTTTGTCTACGGCTGGCCAATCAAACTGTATTTCTGGGTATAACTTTAGATTCTAAGTTACAATGGGGTCCTCATATTGAATGCCTATCGAGCAGACTCAGTTCTGCAGCATACGCCGTAAAAATAATTCGTCGAATAACAGATGTGAAAACTTCGCGCTTAGTCTATTTTAGCTACTTACACAGTATTCTGTCGTACGGGATACTATTGTGGGGAAATGTCGCCGATATCGGCTGCATTTTTATATTGCAGAAGAGGGCTGTTCGGGCGATCTATGGGATGGGCTCCCGAATGTCTTTAAGAGAAAAACTTAAAGAAATTGATATTATGACTGTACATTCACAATATATTTATGAAAACTTACTGTATGCACACAAGAATAAAGATATTAAATTCATAAAAAATAGTTACTGTCATAATTTAAATTTAAGAAATAAAGACAAGCTAGCAATGCTCAGGTATAGGCTCCATAAAATAAGCAACTCCTTTGCAGGTCACTGTATACGAATGAACAACACGCTGCCATGTAACATGCATGACTTGTCAGTGAATAAATTTAACATTTTAATTAAAACTCAGTTATGCAAAAAGGCTTATTACAGTGTTAAAGATTTTTTGAATGATAAGGCAGCGTGGACCTAAAAGAAATGAATTGCTCGTTCTTTGAATCGTTTTGTAATATACACAATTTGTAAGACATTTGGCGATTTTATAAGAGTTTTGGCACATGAGTTTCTTGCCCGATTCTTCTCATGTTAGCCCCTACGTTCGGAATCGGGTCACTCGTGGCGATTACATGCGCGGCATCAACTTCGCAGATGTACTTGCCGCTAGCGCACGGGTTATCTTGATTTTAGTAGAATATTTAATTAGTTATGTAAAATTAACGATTTTAAGTGCCCGCAAGGGCCTATGAAATAAAGTAATTTTGATTTTGATTTTATAGAACTTTTTAAGACATATAAATACTGTTAACAGAGCTCTTGTACCTTTATATCAAAGGCAGCATTTGTAAAAAAACGCATCGCTCGACAATTTTTTCGTCTACTCTAGATTTAAAATAGGTCATCACGAAAAGCCCTTTTATTTACGGACATAAAGTATCATTTATGTCCAGCCTTCTAAATATAGGGGATAGGATTGTTTTTAAATGGAATGATTAGTTTCAGAAGTTACCTTCAACATCCAAACTTTCATTTCTACACTAATATTATAAAATGGAAAGATTTGTATTTTTGTATGTTTGCAATGAATAAACTCAAAAACTACAGAGCCGAATTCAAAAATTCTTTCGCCATTGGAAAGCTACATTCACGCTGAGAAAGAAAAAGCTATATTTAATGCTAGAAAAATTTAAAGAATTTTGTCCACCCGTGCAAAACGGGGACGGGCCGCTAGTATACTATTAATTACTTTTTACATACTTATACATTACTTCTTTATAATTTAATATAGAACTAAAAATAAATAGATTTTACGATGAAGAATCGAGGTCGGGTGAAGTGAAATAATTATTTGTAGCATTAATACTTGTTACTCGATGACATTTATGTATGTATTACAATAACATTAATGGTTAATTATCTTCTAATGACTTCTTACACTAATTCGAAATAGATTTCATTGTTTATATATATTGATATAAATATATTCGTGACTCTGTGTTTGGCTATGGCTACCGAAAAAGAAGATTATAATTTACATCAGACTAGATAAGGTGTGATAAATCTAGGTGTGAATATAAAAAGCGACTTTATTTATATGTCGTTAAAACAGAGTTTTAGTAGTCCATTTCAGAATAAATACCATTAAATTGAATCAACCCAGAAACACAACCAATAAATGCTGAAACACAAAAAATATTTGTAGTTAGTGAATTGAAAATAACTTTTTGTTCTTTTAAAATAAAGAATTAACCCAGAAACACAACTTATGGTATTTATTTACACTTTTACAAATGTTTGGGCAATCGATTAAGATGAAAGAACCACTTAGTTTTATAATTTTTATGCTTTCTTTTTCTTTCTATAAATTATTATAATAGAAAAATACTAGAAAAAAACGACTCTGCTCACAAGTGAATTCTCAGGCGGGAATTGAACCCGCAACCGTTGGAAGTCCGGTCCAATGCACTCCCAATATTAGTTATGTGGTCCAGAAAACCATAACAAATAGGTAGGTTGAAGAGCAACGAGAGTCTTGGCGGAGTTTTGGGCTGACGCTACACAATGTATCACAGAGTGGCTAGTTGGTGTAAATGTAAGAAAGATTATTGTTATTATTACTATTATCAAAAAGATTATAAATCTTTTCTAATAGTGTTATGGACTGGCCGAAGATTTTAGATTCTTCTTTTATTCCTTATTTTTTTCTTAATTTTTTTCTTCTGTCATTTTTGAGCCGTTAGCTTTTGTTCTTATCAGTTATCACTTTGTTTAAAATTTCGGCATGTTTTTTTTTCTGCTTTGTATTTATTGTATGAACATCGCTCTTTTATATAAAAGTATCATAGCATTTTCCTTTGATAGACGCCTCTTATATTAAGAAGCAATTTTTAATAATTTATTTTCCTATAAAAAATTGTCGAGTAATCTCCGGATCGTAAATTGTATAAGCGTAGGTTCTGACTTTTTATAAAGAATAAATATATTACCAGTATTGACAGCTTAGGCAGATAACAGGTATTGTGGTATACCTTCCAGCGATTCCATAATATACACACGAAAAATTACATCAAAATCGGTTAAGTAAGAGGCGTTTTGTGACATACAAGACGCATATGAGAATTATATACAAAAGATAATAATATATTTCCTTCTAATAATATATTCTACAGTCTGTTGAAACGAAATTTCTTTTCTCTTTTCACTGTCGTATTTTCCGGGTGAATTCAAATTGATTACCGGTACGCTTACCCAGAGCTACGTGACCGCCATTATAGTAAACAGGCCACATATGTTATCCCATGACGTGGGTTTTTATTTATTTTTTAGAAGCACAAGAATTTTTGTGACTTAAGCTAGTTTAAAGTCGAATCACTAACCTCTAATGACGTGTTGTCAGTACGGAAAGACATATTTGAATTAATATAAAAGTATAACATACTTTTAAGTTTTTGATTTGATTTTCACAACAAAACTTATAAACACAGATTCAAAAATAAACTCAATCAAAAATTTTGCAGGATTATATGGTAACAAGACCGTTTTATTTACATATTTATGTGTATAAACGATATGATATTAAATTTATATGTGTCATATATATACGGTCTTACACCGCACATTCCTTACTTCAGATCAATACGCCTAAATTAGGTTACGCGTCAGCATTTTAACTTTACCTTTTATCTGCTGTAATTAAACATTATGAGATTACTATCGGCCACAGTCGAGGAAGAACCCATCTTTTAATTACCTTTTTACCTGTAACTTAACCAAACTACTTTAATAACCTAAGTGAAGAAATCCTTTCGTTTTATCTCCGCAACTTTCAACATCGCGCCAGCCACCACTTACTACGTGACTAACAAGCAACGAAACTAACTACAATATCTACCTGTACGGTGTTCGCGGTCAACTAAGCGAACATCCTACAATATATGTATTTCCGTTACCCTTGTATGTATAAGTCAAGCCTTACAGTGCTTACTTTAGTAGGAAATATTATTAATATTGTGCTTGCAGCCAATAGTTACAACATTTAATTCTATTTATAATAGAAGTAATAAAAAATAAATCATTTAATCGCTAATGTTAAAAATTGACACTCTGTATCGGAATGCAGTTTTTCTGACATAGAATAATTTATGTTCTCAATGAAATCAGGTTTTTTTAATTCTAAACCATATAACTAATATTTTAATATAAAAAAGGATAGACAGAACGCCATGAACAAATAAAGTAAATTACGTATCCTACTTATATATTTACGTAGACTAACCAAAAAGTTAAAACAAAAAAAAAAAATTAGTTGCCTGTAAAGTCGGTATACGGGCGAAAGTTTTACGTGACAACGACTTTGAGTGGTAAAATAATTTTAATGTGAATATTCATTCGTATAGTAGGAAGAAGGATGAAATAATAGTAACAATTTAAAACATTTATTTATACAAAGAATTATATTTAAAACATTAATTTATAGGCACGCGTCCCTTCCACTTTTTATGTCTGTCTCTCTCGCTCTTAGGCGGGCTAACCATGCCCGAGTGGAAGGGACGCGTGCCTCTCACTCGCTCTCATTGTGAGCGCATAACGTGAGCGGAGCGTAACGCAGTTTCTTGAAGTGTCACCCGGCAAACCAATTTATAAGACGTTGTCACGTCAAAAACCTTATTTCTTTATTTTGACGTTGTTGTGTGGCGGCTGTAATGTACTTTTGGGTTATGCTTAATTTCGATGTCACTTTGTATATCATGTAATTTGTTTATACTTCTTATTTAGTCTGACGTATTAACAGTAACATAGGTTTTAAACATCTGTCATGTCACTATGATATTTCTTTGTGAACCTTTTTGCTATGAGCTTAGTAATTCTATTTATAGTGTATTAGTAGGTATTTCACCAAGAATACGACAGATGTTATTTTGCTTTTGTTACTATCATTATCATTTTATATATATATATATATATATATATATATATGTGTGTTTTGTATTTTCATCGGTTGCTTTTGTTTGGATGTGCTTGTGTTTAGAAAGTAAAGTATATAGCTTTTCATTTGTTAAAGACTACTAACAACTTTATTAATATTTCCGTTGACCACTCGTAGTAAGCTTAAATGTTACGAGTGTATCTACGTTCGCAGTACATCGGCGACGATCGACCTCGGTTCGGATTAAAGCTAAAATCTGAACAGATGGGATTTTTTTTACTTTTAATGAAAATAACTTTCTTCCAATGCATTTAAAATAAGTTGATTTGAATTGTCCAACATTTTTAAATACCACCCATTCAGAACGTCTTTTAACTCATAAGAAAAATGGGAAAGTAACGACATTTACAATGTTATGCGTCATCACCATACGTGATCCATTAAACGGAGTTAAACAACTATTTAAAAAAATATTGTTCTGTTAGGGCCCAGTTTTTTAAATGCGTTTCATTTCCAAGGAAGTCTTTGCAGTGAATTATAAATCTCTACTTTTGTTGAAATTTTATCGAAGTTATTTTTTAAAGCTTCTGTTTTTCTTAAACAAAACTCATTTGGAACACAATCCCCTTCCCAGCTATCAACTTTACAAAACTTGTGCTTAATTCATTAATTATGTAGATTACAGAAAATTTATGTAACGAGGAAAAGAGTTAGTAAATTAAATGGTACAAACTTTGACTCCCTCTGGATTAAAATTCAGAAAGGATTTATTCCTTATACAGACTCGAACATGAAGAGTTTTCTAAGAAAAAATATTCCGAATTAAAAAGAGTTTAGTTTTTATAAAAAATCAGTATAACATTTAGTGGATGTAAAATAAATTTCTAAACGCCGAAGCTTGAAATATCTGTTATTATTATTATTTTTATACTAATATTGTTACGAATTTCTTAATATTTACAAAACATAATGTTGAATTATTAATTGTGGTTTTCCGATATGGCTCAGGTACGTATAGTAACAGTCTTTGGAAAAGATTTTTACATTTAAAAGTTGCAAATAATCAAAATTTCAATTCTGAGCAAAGAACTAAGAAGCCACAAAATATGTTAATTTTATTTGCTAAGTACAAATTACTGCAAAAATTATACAAAGCTGCCAAATGTATAAATAAATATTTGTACCTAATACTTTTGAGATTTTAAATTAATTAAAATATTTAACATTTTTTACATTTTAATATTCTTTATTCCTCGGGGTTCTGAAAAGGTAGTATTTATTAATCATTAAGTTTCCAATAAATAAATTGCAATAAATTTGTAATAAGAAGTTGAGAATTAATTAATTTTAGAATTAAAAAGAGTGTTTTTAAGAAAATCTTATTTGATTTGATACTATTAGTTTTTATTAGACTCTATCTTGCTCTTTTAAAACTAGAAAAACACGATTTTCAAACAGTTACTTTAATAATCAATATCAGCACACACACCATTAAACTTAACAAGACCAGTAGCACAGTCATCGCCAACAAACGCCGAATAACCCACTAATTTTGGAATATATCCATCCTTGTCACTCTTCCTTAACCTGGGAATAAATCCTCGTTCCGTTTTCTTTTCTTTTGACTGCCAATCTCTATTAGTTGCTAAGGTCAGTTGTAAATTTGCCTCTTTTGTTATTTGAGTATTACTATAAGCCGAAAAGAAAACAACTACAGTAAAACACAACAAGATTCTAAATAACTTCATTGTGAATTGTTTTATAAACTCATTGGATCTTCAAAATAAAGAATTCCAGTTTAACGAGATATCTCGATTACGCTTTAATTTGTTTTAATGGCCGGTCCATTACAAAACGATTTAGGCTGATTTATACTCCACAACCTGCTACTTGGTAGAATTTATAACATCTCTTGGGTTTCCGAATAGCCGTGGAAATTAGAAGCAGTTGTATAATTATATAATAGACTAGTTTATACCCGCGGCTTCGCTCCCGTTAATGTAGACTACCAATTAAAAGTTATATTTCTCGGGAACATATGTAAACACCTAATAACTAAGGCAAATTAAAATTATGTAATTAACAATATACCTTTGAAGTATATTGTTCCGGTCGTTACGTCGCATCAGTACATCGCAGACATTCATATCAAAAATGTGAATCGATTGATTATTACTGGAATGTTAAGGCTCAGAAATTGACACTATCATGAATAAGATTAAAATCCTCGCAAGTTTTAGAACCGGGACACGGCAGAGCTCCAAAATTTCATTTTGGGAGATATAAAGGCGGTTACTGTTCGGGTTTACCGTTCCAGCATATCGTTTCCAAACTGTAAGATGTAACTTCACATAATGATGCTATATGCAAATGTAAAAGCAAGAAATGAACGATTGAAAGCAAGTTTATAATTAAGACCATAGTGCTGTGTGAATCATATACAGACTTGAACGTTTTAGTATTGCGTGCCGTCTTATAGAAACGCTTCACAGTAACTAGATATTCTTGTCTGAGGATTTCTAAAATCCAAACTGCAACCACACATAAAAAAGAAAAAAAACTTATTATTGATGAAAAAGAAAACGCCCTATTAGCCCCTATGATTTTTGAAAGTTCCCCTCGATTTATCTGGTCTGCCATTATCAAACCCTGATTTCCTTATCATGGAACCATCTTTGAAATATCTTCTTTCCAACAAAAAAAGAATCACCAAAATCGGTTCATAAACGACGAAGTTATCCGCGAACAAACATAAAAAAAACATAAATGGTGGAATTGAGAAACCTTTATGAAATCGGTTAAAAAGGTTAAAAAGTTGGACATCGGTCCCCGAGCACGGTCACCTACTTCAGAAAAAGTATTTCCCTTATTGCTAACTTAACGTAGTCTTTCTAAGCAGTTCTTTAAATATTTTCCTTTTTTTTTGTACTTATTAATTAAGCGATTGTTTTTTATCACATTCATAATTAAGTGTGCCCAAGCAGTGGTTGGTTGCTTACAGTTTCTATAACCACGTTCAAGGTTAGAGGTGCTTTTTCATTGTGCCAAACAGAATGGGTATTAAGGTCTCGACAAACGAGAACTGAATTAATGAGCCACTTTTACGCAAGTTACGAGATTTTAAGGAAACTCCGAAGAGCGATGAAACTTTTGTAACTTCCGTCGTTTGTTGTTACGAAGATTTGAACGTAAGAACGCTCGTCACTAACAATTTTAAAAATTAAAAACATACCTATTTAAGTATATTTTCAATTTTCCAAATCCTATTTCTTTCTTTCACTTTTATTAATAAATAGCAATTTCTATAGTTATTCCTTTTGTTTAAAATACATACATAATTAAGTGTATTTTTTTTCATTCAGCATACATTAAAATTTATCATCACTCCCTATCGGTGATAAAACCGTAGGGAGAATAGAGCTTAATCACCACGCCGGCCCATTGTGAATAATTTACGGAACACTAGTTCCAATAACATGTCTGCAGAAGAATTCAAGCTACCGAGACTGGTAGATGCGTCAAAAAACGTATTTCAACGTATACTATGAGCTAGTATCGTCCCATCAATGTTGAATGTTAATTTTCTTCAAGTGTGAAAATAGTATTTTTACAAGTATTTAACAATCGATTAAGATGGAACTTATAAAAATATGCCAAGAAATCATATTATTATTGAAAATAAAATTATTATTGAAGAGATTTTGAGGGAAACCAATGGCAGCGTCCGTGACATCAGTTTATCGAATTTTATTATACCTAATACTAAAAAACTAATGTATTTCTTCATCGTATCTTAAGCAAATTGAAAGTATATAACTAAAAAAATCCGAAATCTCCCATCAAATGGCCAACCCATACAAAAGTCATTACACCACCGAAATCATGGGTTATATATATCATGGCTTATATATATCATGGCTAATATATATCATGGCATAGAGCTCCTCGTTAACATTCAACAAATGTCTGAATGTAAATGTAATATAATGTAACTGAATAAAATTAGGGTTATTTGAAAGTTAATACAGTTATCAATTTTTCCTCAAAATTTGGCTGATTCTAGCCACTGAGAAATAGAAGATTGTACAAAAGTGAGGGTAAAAAAAATTCATGCAACTAATTAGACATCATACAAAATATCGCTTACTTATTTATTTATTGGAACGGAACAGATTTGCCAGATTCGCACTTACCATTAAAACCCTACAAAACGAATCAAACGCATTGATTGACATGTTTTTGATGTTGTCAATATCTTATTTTGCTCAGTCTTGACATCCAGGTAAAAGAAAAAGTAATATAATTACATTAAGAAATAATAAAATAAATCGATCTTTGATCGCAAGCATTCAAGTGGTTTATTACATTACTAGCTTTCCGCCCGCGTGGAATTCGGTTATATTGCGGTATAAAGCACAACTATAAGAAAACTTCTCATTCCCAAGGAAAAATCTAAGAAGCGCGATGTAACGCTGGATACAAAATTCATATAATTCATTCCACTTCTTACGTATCTTAAAAAAACACTTCGTTAACACGTTTTAAAAAACACCCAGCGCCAACTTTCGCATACCTCTAGAACTAAATAGCGTAAGCTATCATTCCACTTCTTACGTATTTTAAAAAACACATCGTTGCCCAGTTTTAAAAAACACCCAGCGCCATCTATCGCATACCTCAAGAACTTAATAGCGTAAGCTATCATTCCACTTCTTATGTATTTTAAAAAACACATCGTTACCATGTTTTAAAAAACACCCAGCGCCATCTATCGCATACCTCAAGAACTAAATAAGTAACTAATACTTATACCAATTAGTAATTCGTTGACTTTAGTGATTTCAGGATAAGAAGATGTAAAAAAAAACAATTTAGACGATAAAACAAATTGTACGTCATCCCTCGAGAATTCCTCATTTTCGGGGATTCATTATCGTATCATTTAGCTTCTAAATTTACATGTTCATATTCGTTTGCAACATATAAGTAGATGTAAAAAAAAACAGTTTAGACGATAAAACAAATTGTACGTCATCCCTCGGGAATTCCTCATTTTCGGGGATTCATTATCGTATCATTTAGCATCTAAATTTACATGTTTATATTCGTTTGCAATATTTTACGTTGTTTTAAACGACACACAGCGCCATCTACAATCCATCCATCAAGCAAACAATATTTTTGTTTTTCCTCGGGAATATCAATTTTTTCCAGGATAAAAAGTACCCTATTATTTAATCCGGACTTTTATCTTTACGTCTGCAAAATTTCAAAGCAATCGGTTCAGTAGTTACGGCGTGAAAGCGGAACAAACAAACAAACTCACTTTCGGATTTATAATATTAGTAAGGATTCAATAGTATTTAATTTACATTTAAATAGATGTGTTCAGTGACTTTAAAACTATCAAGATTACAGTTATCAGATTATATTAATAAAAATTCGTTTGTATTGATTATTATACGTTTTAATTTTTCTCTTTTACCACACTATGGGTTGGGCTTATTGTTTTATATTTTACATTGCTATGAAACAAGCTTTTACATAAATAAATTTTGTAACTTACAAATTCCAGATACCATTTGCCTTTATCTTTTCCTGAAAACCTTCAAAGTATCTGCGACGTCATAAAGGCGCTTCAGCTTAAATAAAAACCGAATCACACCAAAACAAAGCACCCTTTGTTTTATTTTCCATTAAACTTGAGTTGGAAGTCAAACTTAGAGACAGAGAGAGAGTAAGGGCGGGTAACGATAACTGGCAGGCGCGTAAGAACAATGAATCTTTCCACTTTTAGGCGGGAAATGTCGAGAGTTAAGATTGACAGCCCCTGACAAAGTGGGGATAAGCTTCTAAATAACGATGGCACAATAATATGTTGCGATAGGACGAAAAAATTAAGAAATTGTACCAGCAAGATGTAACAAAAGAACATCGACACAGGCTTGCAAAAAACCCTATTCGATTTTCAAAGCCGAAAGAATTACAGTTTTCATAGAAGAAGAACCTCCATAGTTCCACACATAGTTGAGGATTGCCAATAATCCCTCAAATATGTTACTTCTGCCAGTGTCAAGTTTTGTTAAGGAATCACTTGATAATAAATTCATAATAATAATAAGCGATATTAAGAGTTCATTTTAGAATTAAAGGATGATTAACTAATAATTACGTTTCTGCATTAATGCTGTTTTGTTTTATTTATGGTCAACAATGGTTAATGGAAAATAATCTATCTTTATTACGTAATAACATCCGGAATTATAGTAAATAAAGTGACGCCTCAAGTTATCAACTAAAGTCGCGGGCTAATGTTTAACTTAAGTTAAAACTGATACGGTTACTCTTATCTACAAAATGAAAGACAGAAACAGCGTCACTTTTAAATCTGTCTTGCTTATTACACGTTTTTACAAATAATTACGAATGTTTAAATAATTTTGACTTTTCTTATATAATAGTTATGATTGAGTGTCTGTACTTACATCTGGGCTAATGTCGGTAAAATTGGCTGAAGACACGAATTCACGTAGAAAACCATCCAGCTCGGTTCCCTCGATGTAGCCATTACCTGAAAATAATGAATAAGTGTCAACGCTTTCAGCTAGCTGCAACTGACCAACGTGAGTTTAGAAAGGTTGACAATTTCTCTTAATATTTCCTCACATTTTATAAGGTACGACCGAAATCAAGCTATTCACTCTTTTAATAAAAAGATCTCTGTTACAAGGGCTTAAAGTAGGTCGAAATGTAATATACCTTGATGTGCATCGACATCTATTCAGATTATGTGAAAACAATATCGGAAACGTCAAGTAATAACTTGGGTAAAATGATAGAGCGATGGCAACACCGGAAAGCTGTCAGTTTAACATTTTGGTTAGGCGGGTAAGCGGGGATTCGGTTGACGACTTCCGTCATGAACGGATGTTGATTAGAATACTTCAAGCTGTTTCGAATTTCTCTAATTTAATTATTAGTCATTTTGTGTAGAATTATTACTGGATGTAAAAATAGGTGTCTGTGATTGCTAGAGACTATTATTTTACGTTTTTCCTGACGTAAAATGGATGAATAGAGGGAGAAAATTTGACAATGTATTTGCATTTTATTTTTTTGTGACGAATATTAACAAAAGGTCAATCACTATATATATGTATATATATATATATATATATATATATATATATATATATATATATATATATATATTCTCGTTAACCCCTCGTGTTAAGGTAAATACGAATTAAGTAAGTACGAATAGGCATATGTCTCTAGTACATTAGTGAGGATAGCATTCTGTAAATTGGGTAAAACTGTCATCCCAACTGAATGGCTACGGCCGTCTTGAATTTTCATATGACTCATGAACTTTATTTTCATACTAAACATTTTTTTATGATATCAAATATTAAATTGTTCAATTATCGGTTCTCCATTGTAACTTTATATAATTAAAAGATCTCCTAAGGCGGGGGCGGTAGCAGCTGTGCCAATGCTACAGCTATCAAAGATGACTACCTCTTCTAAGAATTATAAATTAATGTGCTTTGCTTTTAGAGAATATCGTTATACGAATTTATGAATTAAACATTTATTATTTTTACCATTCATTTATGAGCTCTGTTCACCTCATTTTTTATAAAAACTTTTTGTTTCAATGGGAAATCCCATAGAGCTAATGTTTTTGGTCATAACTTTTTTATTTTTACGAATTTGCAAATTCGGGCTCCGTCACGAACTACCCTTTTGGTTTAATTCATTACCAAATTAAATAAAAAATACGAAACACGGCTAAGAACTCAAAGAGTTATCTGTGAGTTAATATACATTTCGTCATTGAAGTTGACACATGGAGGCTTCGCTCGCTCCGCTCCAAAAAAATTTAAATTAATCTATGATTCAAGCATGATTTAATATTCAATATTTTACCATTTTCAATTTTCTCATAAGAAACATTTGAAATACGAAAAAATAATTTTATTTGCCTCTAAAAAACAAATAAGACATTAATATCTAAAGAAAAAAAAAAACCTAACTCAGGAGTCAGTAGCTCAATCGGGAGAACACTTATCCGGATGGTGAATGGTTGTGGATTCTTTATTTCTTTTAAAAATCAAAAAAATCTTTGTTTAAAATAAATTTCACGTGTCTTTTGAAAATTTTAATAAATGGGTCATGACAGATTCGTCTTCAGTCATGGACAATGATTTTTCTTCTGTAATCCAAGTCTGTTTTTCTAAAATGCTTTCATAATTTTTTTTCGCTTTCATTGGATACGGGCATAAAATTACTTTTAAGAAGTATGTAGTGTAAAAAAACTTAATATATTTAAACTTTAAAATTTATTTAGTAAGTTAAGTTAAAAAGATGCTTTAACAAGTGTAACATTGATATAAAATATCCAGGAAATTTAAATATAAAACATTCCCGAAATAAATCAATTTTAATTTGATTTTATTTAATAAATACGTCAATAAAACAGCCATAGTCCGTCTACTACTGAACGAAGGCCTTTTACATGCCGCGCCACAAAATAAAAGATTTAAAAATAATTTAATATTGTCCATCACAAAATGGTATATTGCTACGGTTTGTTGCTACGGACTACGGTTTATCTACAGATACTACGTTAGTAGCATATTACGTACTATATAAATAACATAAAAGCTCCACGCGTAAAACTGACTTCGGAATAACGCTTTTGTCGGATAAGGACCCTAGAGACATTCCCTCCATTTTAAATTAGTACCTCTACATATTGGAGGCTTCATTTTATCTCGAACGTGGTATAATGTTATTATAAAATTTGGTTACATTTATAACTTTCAAGTAATGCAAATTTATAATCAACGTCAAATTGACTATGAAATAGCTAATTAAGAAAATTGACTTTCAGGGGTTGTAGGCTCAGTACACGACATAAATTTACCTTTTCTGTTCCAAATTACAAATTAAATTACACAACTAACGAGCTTTCTTATGAGAGCTTGTAGAAAATATAATAGTACCTAATTATAATGACATCGACATATTCTATGCGAAATTAAAGCTTTTTCGTATACGTGTATTTTTCAATTATTTAAAAAAAGGTTATTGGTGATATTGCGTTAGTTTTTTTAATATAACTTTGCACATATATTATCTATCTATACTAATATTATAAAGAAGTAAAGTTTGTGTGTTTGTATATTTGTTAAATTGTAAGGGGTAATCTCGGGATCTACTGAACCGATTTTAAATTCTTTCACCAATAGAAAGACACATTATTGCTGAGTGTCATAGGCTATATTGAATGCTAGAAAAAATTTAAAGAATTTTGTCCACCCGTGCGAAGCCGGGACGGGCCGCTAGTTCTATATAAACTTTATATGTTGAATTTAGTAGTGGAAATAACTAAGGCAAGTAAGTGTATTTATTAAGTTTCCATATTTATATTTATTATATCATGCTGTTTGTTTCTCAGATAAAGAAAAGAATATTAAATTCAATTTGTGGCATGCTAAAATTATAATTTGTTTTAAAAATACGCTTCAGGTGTTTGGACCTAGTATTTAGGTCTACCTAAACTAAACGCCGTGATTAGCAGGCTATTAAGGCCCTCACATTTTACTAATTGTAGATAGTAATCTAATTTGTCTGTTTTTGTTCTTTGTTCGGCTCGCATTAATTTCTGTACGACAGGGGTACGTCAAATTTTGTACAACATTATCAACACAAATAACAAATTTTGAATAACAGTTTTAAAAAGTCAGTATTTTATTTTACCTAATTTTACATTGTAGGTATCGATAATGAAAAAAATACGTATCATCATAATTGCAGAAGTAATGTTCATAGAACTAGCAGTTATAGAACCGAAATTTTAACATTTAGGTCTGATTAGCTCGTGTGTAAGCAATAAAGTGTTTAGTTTAGTATTGCATTAAATTGTAATTTTGATTTAAGTATTCCGACTCAAAAGACAAGAATATCTTCCATTTGAAGCAACATTATTAAGCTATAACTAGCTGACCCGGTAACGCGTTGCTATGGTAACGTTATTGATACAATGGAAAAAGAGCGGACAGACAAACACACAAACAACAAATTTGTGTTGTTAGAGTATATACTAGCGGCCCGTCCCGGCTTCGCACGGGTGGACAAATTCTTTAATTTTTTTTTATTATTAAATATTTTTCCGTTAGCGCCATCTAGCGTCCGGTAGACGAACTACTTGCGGTTAACGCGTTGCTATAGTAACGTTATTAATACAATGGAAAAAGAGCGGGGAAAAGAGCGGACAGACAAACACACAAACCACTGTGATCTTAGATTATAGATTCAGCCCACAGTTAATTCCTCAATTCATAACTGATTATAAATAAAAAAAAATTGACAACAAAAAAAAACCTTTACAATTAGCCATCATCAACAAAGACAATTAGGCATCTATAAGCAATTACTACTGAAAGGTTACGTACGTAAACAAAAGTGAACATACTGAACTCCCAAAGTGGGTCATATTATGCCTCAATAGGTAATGAACTTTCTGACTTTGGTTGTGTAAATATCGTTTTTGCTGCCAATCGATAAAAGCTTATCGACTTGATTTCCATTTATAAAATTATATTAGTTCGAATTGTGCACGAACTGCTTGAATTCGGTTAAGTGTATGTTTTTCAAGCTTTTATTTAGTTTCTTCTGTCTCGTTGTGTCTGTCTGTAACCATATTGTGAAAATCAAATTTGATCTAATTCCCGATTTCCGAACGAACTGAAAGTTTCTATGCGGTTGTAAATTGGATTCGGTTTCGATCAGAGACAAATCTGATCTGCAAATGGAGACAAATGGTGGCCATAGGAGCTCTGTAATAAAAGAACGCAACCCCATTGGCTTTGGGGTCATGTGTTTCGTTTCGATAAGTACTCTAGGGATGATAACCAAGGTTTGAGAACAGAGATGGTTGATGACTGTGAGGCTGAACTTTTTAGTTCTTTTTTTGTAGGTACGAGTAAAAGTACGGTTGAAAAAAAACTTTTCTTTTTTTGTTCTTGTGAAACCCTGGTGATCGGATTAAAAAGAGTCTATTAGTTATTAATCGAGTATTTTTGGCGGGAAATATGGTATCATCTCAGTAATTTTATTTCTTAAATTTTGTGACTGTTTTAATAAGTAAAAATAATGGATTATTCATTGTTAAATGTTCTTGAATTTGTCTTTTCGCGTAATTTCAAGAAGTCCGTGGAGATTTTACTAGCTCACGTCTTTCCAGCAAAGTGGTTGAGACACCATAACTACTGGGTTGCTAGTTGCACTCGCCGTTTTCTATATAACGAACGCTGTTTACGATATAAGTAGCCGGAAGGAGGACTCCTATTTTTTTCTGGTTTGTATCAATCAGTCAATTGTCGACGGCTAACCTCAATGCAGATGCACTGTTAGGTCAAGTTCTTTTAGCAAGTGCGTACATTACAATATATCATCCTAAAATACATATCATACTTGTCAAAGCAATGTTTGAGGTAACCTTCGTAAGATAAAATTATAAGAATGCCATACGGGTAATGTATTATTACACATACAAGAGTCCTTTAACGATCTAGAATGAAAAAAGTTAAAATAATGAATATATATATTGGCACTTTCTTAATTATTTTTCAATATTTTTCAATATACCAAAGGTTGCAATAATTTTGATATTTCATAATAACTCTAAAAACATATATAAAATTAATATTTTTTATAATCTCTGTATTACATACTATATAGAAATAGTTTTAAAATCTCAGGTTCTTAAAAAATCAAATAGTAATTAATACTATTGAAAATTTTATACTATTTTTGCAATGTACGTATTGTCAAGGATTAATGTGTTGTAAATGGATTTTTTAATCCGTATTCAAGTGTGAGTGGCAAGAGTGAGACGTTGAGAAATGCTAAGATTTTATTGTAAGATAAGGGGAAACCGTGGCGTCAGCACCGCTTAAAAACAGGGTTTGCACTCAAAGTATGTTGAGAATTAATAGTTTTGTACGTGACATGCATATTTATTTACCTTCTAAGCACATCGATGCGGTTATTTACTTAATCAAACTGTTAGAAAGTAGACATATCACTTCGATGGCTGTTAAAAATTTGAACTGGTGCTTTATTTTTTAATAATTTGAGTCATATTCGCATGCAGTACAGTAAATAATAATACAAATACTGTCAACATCTATGCATATCATACATCTCCATAAGTAACATGCGCCCCCACGTTTTGAGTGGCCCCTCGCTTGGCCCCGCCGGGTTATTTTATTCTTTTTTGGTCACTGAAAAACGTGGGATTTTTAGATTTTTAAATCTGGTATTATTATTTTATTCTTTTTAATTATTAACTCAACGAAGTAACCATGTGTTACGCAACAATCGGATAAGCCCGATACAAAAGTGAAAGTTGCCGAAAGTTGACCTGAAAGTGCACCTAGAAAGTTGAAAGTTGTTTAAGCGTGCATTTTCGTCGGGTTCTGAGCTACCCTGAAAGTTTCAACTCGTTAGGTGGCCGGGAAGTGCCCCAAAATTGAGTTGCAAGAATCCAACTGCACAGACAGACAGACAGACAAACAAGAAAGCGACCTGAGAAAAACGTGGGAATAAACAAGATGACACGCGAATTTTGCGCGACTTAGACACGAATGTTAAAATCCCTGTTCATTTACACGGACGTGCTTCGTTTCCTATATGCGCGAAAGCTAAGATCACGTAGACTCGAAGGTTCCAAATTTACCGCGTCGAGTAAAAGTAGACTCTCTATATGAGCGATCTGTCTCGCTCACTCATCTACGTGGCGCCGAGCGAGATTGTTTGCTCTTTCTTTCTTACGCTACGCGCATATACCCACCATTCTTTCAATCAATTCATTCACAGCGGCCTATTTATAACTTTTTTCGTTCAAATATGTAAACAGGTGATAGTGCGTATTACGTCATAGCCCTTTATCATCGTAACAATATAAAGAGTTTAAGGGCGTTGACAAACCACATTTCAGCTCGGGTAGGTTAATAATTGTTTATTTTTGAAATTCTGACTTGACCGTTTTATTGGCAATTTCGATATATTAATAAATCGGTATGAAAAACCTTGAAGTACTTATATGGTGACAACCCTATTAGGAGGTCTATTCTCAAGTCACTTCAATCCACTCAAGCGAAGGTCGGCGTCATCCCAGCTGTCAAGAGAGCTTCGGTTTGAGTTAGTGTAAGAGATTTCTTACCACATCTAGTTATTATCAAAGTGAGACATCAAAATATAACACCTTGTGGGTCAATCCTTTAGGACAAAATTTTAT
Source organism: Calamotropha paludella (assembly GCA_927399485.1). Classification (NCBI taxonomy): domain Eukaryota; kingdom Metazoa; phylum Arthropoda; class Insecta; order Lepidoptera; family Crambidae; genus Calamotropha; species Calamotropha paludella. The sequence continues at coordinate 7,771,271 of OV656822.1, forward strand.
TAAATACTGCTATCATCTGCTAGTGATGAAATCTGGCATTTATAATAAGAGATACAATTTCAAATTTAGCTTTTACAAGCCATACCCGGTGTGTCTTGCAACGCTTCTTTTTTTTTGGTAAATAAATAAATTGAATAATACATGAAGTTTTTTTGCAAGACTAACGGCAATTGATTTAAATAAAAGATTACATTGAAGCATAAAACAAAGAAAATTTAATACTGAAAATCATTATACTATGTCTTCAATTCGTAACTGGACTCTACACTATCATGTTCGTGTTGACGGGTTTGGCAGAAAGTAAATATTTTTCTACTTCTAGAAACAGCTACTTAAATGATCTTTTATGAAAATCTTACGCAAACTCAAATCAGATATACTGTCTGTCATTACAAATATATTTTTATGCACCATACTTTAGAATTAGATAGTTACTGAAGACTGTATAGCTTTCTGATTTTTTTTTTTTTTTTTTAATTTATTAACACATGGATTCTCCAATACTCTAAATTAGCCTGCGCTTTTGTTAAGTGCATTATAGTGCGTAATGAATAATGGTGCTGAATTATGAATGAAAGGTAGACGATCAATGCACAATGGATAAATTATTAAATAACCTTTTCCATAAATTTCAGTAAAATTGTGAGAATTTAGTGAAACCTTCGAGGACATTTTGAGACAGAGTGTAAAGGGTCACCTTTACATTTTTGTTTCCCTTGGCAACAACACGTGTACATATTCACAAACACAGTGGTTAAAATCCACAATTATAACAAACTAATATTCGCCAGTACACAATTTTTGACAAGAAAACGTAAACTACTATAGTGATGGTTCTTCCCCGGCAAAATGTCTAAACCGGAATTATTTTACTGTATTTACTTTTATGATATATGCCTACACTCAAACAAATTCTCATATATACTCACACTTCAAAGATTTTACAGCTATTGTTTCTATATTGATTATATTTGAAATGCCAAGTAAAAGGCAATTGCGTCGTGGATACTATTTCTAACACGGCTCAAGGTTATCTTTGGAGAATTCACTTTGAAGCAAGTTTTATTGCTTAATTATTTTATGTTCAGTTTGATATTAGAAGGGAATTATTAAGCCGTTTATGAAGCAATTTGAGTCTTAAGACGACATATCTGAAGTGCGAATTCAAAGTAGGGAACAAAAACATTCTTTGTATAAAATTTTGATTTCACGAGAAAATGGAACTGTAGATTATCACATGCTATATTATTTTGCTTTTTAGTTAGTTTTTAACATAAGGGCAGGCAAAGGATGCAAAACCAAACGGCCACTTCTTTTTACCACGTTTTACTTAACTTCACTTGTCTGTCTGTTGGTTTGTCGTCAAAATTTGAGATCCTTATTTCGACCTCTTCCTCTTATCCGATTTGGCTGAAATTTTGTATACAGGCTTGTTCCACCTAACAATTTCATATTTAATCAGTTTTACATCCTAAAACCACTTAATTAGGCTTTAATTAAATTAACCTCCACGTGGTGTGTCTGGATATTTGATATATATTACATGTATATATTGAAGAACTAAGTAGGCACAATTCAGATAATTTAAAACTAAAAAGAGTTAAATAAATACTTTATAAAAAAAAACTTTTAAAAAAAGCACGTTTTACTACGGGTTATAGATGTACTAAAAAGGAGAAAATAAATTTTTACAAATGGACTAAAAAGATAAAAATAAATTTTTGGTTATAATGAAAATTTACGATACAAATATTCTAAAATTTGTTGAATATTATGTATTGTTCTGAACATTCATACGCAGAATTTAAAAATATTCCAAAAAATTAAAACGTGGTGCGCATTATACTTGAAAAACTATTCAATGCCATCCACAGCATTACTATTGCATTGGTTTAGTTAGGAAGGGATTTAGGAAAGATAATGAAAATATTAATATAATATCAATAACGCTGTTGATCTAAATTACGCACCACGTTTTAATTTTTTGGAATATTTTCAAATTCTGCGTATGAATGTTCAGAACAATACATAATATTCAACAAATTTTAGAATATTTGTATCGTAAATTTTCATTATTACCAAAAATTTATTTTTATCTTTTTAGTCCATTTGTAAAAAAATATTTTCTCCTTTTTAGTACATCTATAACCCGTAGTAAAACGTGGTTATTTAAAAGTTTTTTTTTTTATAAAGTATTTTTATTTACTTGATGAGGAATGATGACGAGAGCTGATTTATGAAAGAAAAATGGAACAAATGATGATGAGTGAATAATGACATAACACCTTTTTGTAAGTTTCAGTAAAAGTGTGGAGTTTTATTGGTAATGCCTCGTGGATGCAAGAAGAAGTCAAAAGATTAACTAAAATGATTTAAAAATGTTTTAGCTGTTTTAGGAATACTAGGATAAGTACTTAATTGCTAACATAATTGGTACTTACCGTCCCTGTCGTAATGGCTCCACACTTCCATGAATTGGTTAGCAGATAACTTCTTCAGTTCCCTCGAGTCAGGGTCACGGAACTGCCTCATGAAATTATTAGCCCTATCAAAATTTAGCTTCTTGGACGACGAATTCGAATCGAAACTCATTTTTACAAAACTTTGAACAACCCACTGTAACTATTACAAAATTTTAAAAGTGATTGTAAATTCGATTTTTTTATCTGATTAGAAATATTCACTTAGCAGCTATTATGTCAATCTTTTTTGAAATAATTTGTGTGTGTAAAAATAATCTGTCTTTTCTATTTACTTGTAAATACTTATCGATTTGGCTTGCTTATTGTCACTCTGTCAATTGAATAAAATAATTTTATATCATGTTTGTTTACATTTATGTTTTGTTTTACGGCTTTCAACTCATCTGAAACAAAAAAAATGTTATTATTATAGGTTAATAAAAGAATTCAAGAGGTATGGACCGTTACTAACCAATTTAAAAAAAAGGTAATCGTCAATGAGGGTTATAGTAATAATTCACGTTGTTTGTAGATAAAACTATAACCAAATTAGAAGTCAACAAAAAAGCAAAGCAATAGGCATACTCAGCGTGCAGGATATTTTTGCCCATATATTCTTGGTGATAAAAATTGACTCAGAGTTAAATTATGATGTAAAAACCCAGCGAAATGATTTTTTATCATCCATTGGTCACCTATCAGCGCTCATTATCATCATCTTAATAAAAAAAGAAATTACTGAAAACGAGGCCGTAAGGACTTTCAGTGTAACCTTTGCCTAGTCTTATAGGAAAACATAACAAAAAAATGAGCCATCTTTTTAAAACATCCCTGTAACCAGATCTTGATGTCTCCAGGTAGTCAAACTGACATGAAAAATTGCTTGCAAGGCTTACCACTCGGAGACGCAAGGCAATTTGTAAGCCAAACTTTATCAGCTACATTTGTCTTCCTAACGGCTACAATTTCAAAATGGCGTCTTAAACGGTAACAATAATTCATTCGGAATGATAACCTTATTCGGAATTAGTATTTTTTTTTCAATAACGTCTCTCATCTTACATGGCGTTCTTTTCGAGTTCTGTTTTTGTTTACATACATATATGCATCTTTTTTCCTATAGGAGTAGGCAGAAATCACAGGTTTTTACTTTCCACGATATGACATACATTTTTCGCTTCTTAAACTCTTATCAGACCTTTTGTACAATCTAATTAATGGTGGTTTTGACCTCGTCGTTTTGCCTTCATTCTGTCCTGCAGCCTTGTGGGTCCCTTTGTTAGAAGCACCACTTTGGCTGGACAGCCGGCCCGCTACAGACCCCTTCTCCGTCGGGCGATGCCAAGGCACAAATTAGGCATCAACCGACACCCTCCGAATGGCGCTGAACAGCGGGTCTACCCACCTACGACGCAGTGCCGTTCGTCTCTTCCCTTCGTTGAGGACTATGACCCCTACCAGTCTGCCATCTCACAGCACCTGAGGAGGGGTGGACGGCGTATGGTAATTTTGACCTTTCCTTTTTTCAGGAATACTCCTTTTTGATCCCTGAAAATTCGCTTCGATCTGCCATTACAGACTTGCCCGTGTCCGTTGGTCTTTGCCATGAGAACTTTATATACGATTTGTTATATTAAAGCTAATTTGGGAACATAAGCTTGAGCGAATTCGCCGAAACATTCAAGTGGAGTTCGAGTTTCGAGTGCCTAACTGTCTCCAAAGTATAAGGTAACTTCTTCAAATCAACTAATCAAAGAAGCTGAAAAAAAAAGGAATTTCTTCACGAGTGCTTAAATTATGACTCTAGAATACAAAGTAGTTTAGATTTTTCAGTTGTAAAATTGAACCGGCATTTCAAATAACGTGACTGCGCAGTAGCCGATTAAGTAACATTATATAATATCTGCGCAAGTTTGTTATTAATGATTTGGTTCAAGTTAGTATCACCTATACTTACGACAAACGTCGATAGAATCTCGCCAATTTACTATGGACGTTAACCTACTGATAACACAAGTGGATTATTAACAACGTATTTAATGCGTTCATAAGATTTTTGTAAGGATATATTTCTAAAGGAAACATCTTGTGCCTTACTGCGATCGTAAACTCCTCTAAAAAGCGTGAAATCATATTCATATAACAATGTTCTTTATTGCACATCAATTTACAAGAAGAAACAAAGACAGGTAAAATTGTTTGCAAGTGTCGACTTATCTCTGGATGAGATCTCTTCCAGTCAACCCAGTTTACATATGGTTGATCATGATATAAGTGGGTAATTGCTAGTAATTTGGGTTTTTAAATGAGACTATTATTGGAACGGAGCGAAGCGAAGCTCCCATGGATCAGCTTCAATGGCGCAATGTCTGTTACGCCATAACTTCCAGAGTTCTTAACCGATTTTAATATTTTTTATGGTGAATCAAATCAACAGGTTAAGGACCAGATGGTGACGGAGTCCGAATTTTGAAATTCACAAAAAAAAAAATTCTTTCTATTTTAGGTATTACGTTCCGCTCCAATATATGGTGCTAGCGTAGCTTAATGCTTCAGTCAGTCCGCACCGCGCGGCCCACCTCTCACAACAGCCCCAATGCTGCGGAAAATTGTGGAAAATAATCCTGGGCTCTTAGATAAAAATGCCATTTTCTCGCTAAATAATGAAGCTAGGACCAAACAAAAAATACTACCCTAAAGCTGATTAAATAAAGAATCTACCACAGGATATTTGGATCTCTGTAACTCAAATATTAATCGTAATAAAAAAAAACAGCAGGCCACGCGGAAATTTGAATATGGTAGCAATTGCTACCAGAGACTGACAAGGGGTGTTGGCTATCGGTAACAATTGCTACAGTGGACTGAGAAGTGGTTATTTGTTCAGCAACACTAACATACATCAAATAAACACATTCTCACAACAATCTTAAAGGTAAGTAATAAACGAAAAAAAATCTTTTACTTCATATAATACAATAACAAATATGATTAATGAACCCTAAATATAAACTAGTTATGCATTTAAATATCATTCACAATGCCACATCTATTCGAATTAAATTCTAGGTAAGGAACAGGAGTTTTATTAGGGAGTGTACTCATTGCGTGTAGACACGCGTGACTTGTGACGTGCAAAAATGTGTATCGAATATGGGTATTTCTACAGAGCTCCTAGCGGTAACAGTCTGTAACAACGACATTCATATAGATACGTAAGCCAGTCCTAGTATTACGTTTTGTGAAGCGGAAAATCTTTTATTATACTCTTTATCGCACTTACAGTGTAGTGAAACAGTACACAGATGTATTGGTGAGCAATAACTTTATTTTTAAATGGAACCACCAGCCAAGGGTATGCGGATTAAAAAAAAAAGTGTATTTAGTATAGCATCTAATTAATAACTAAGTAACAAGATAAAAATATCTATTTAAACAACCTTTTATGGTAAGTATAAATGTCCGTAGTACATCAGATAAATAACTAAGTCCACTTGGTGTGAAGTTTACATCTGAACAATAAAACATACAAAATTTCGTAATAAAAAATCAAGTAGTTACAAAACTTTAGAAAATATTAATAGAAATCAATTTCGTACGAAAATAAATGAAGGATTTTGATAATTCGATAAAATTGTACGTTCACAATGGGCGACCTGTTATGACGTAATTCACAATCAGATAAAACTGTCACATTATATATTTATGGAATAACTACACCCGTATACGCTTCGCTCAGTCTGATATTAATTATTAGGGAAACCTCGCGAAGCGGTTGGAATTTTTTCCTTTCATCGACTTTATTTGGATATAGAAAATTAATGGGAACCTGATTATTTAAAGATATAAAACTGTTATTTATCTACTTGATGGTTATGCAATAGTTGCTATTTTTATTAATAAAATAAACATAAAAATAATTTTATACATATCTGATTAATGTGATGATTTACATTAATAAACAAAGCCAAATCGTTTATTTTCATTTGCACGCGCTATGTCTTTGGACTAGATTTAAAATTTTATTTTATAATATTTTATAACTCAATTATTCAGAAAGGTTTTTAACTTCACAAAACGACCTTTAAAATCAAATCGAGTCGAATCGAATTGAATTAAATTGTAACAAGGTATGTTAGCGATGCGACGCAACGCGGTGGGTCTGGGAACCAGCGCAGTTGCCCGACGAAAACCGAGAATAACAAAGAATAATTAGACAGTTGCTCTATGTAATATCGAATCATAGGCTAAAACTATTTTTTCATACACACATTTATTTTATCAGCTATTAACCTGTCACATGTAATTGTTTACTTATGTAATATGAATAATGTTTTTTTGTCAGTGAGTACGCACCTTAACACGAGTCAGGTTTCTCTGCCACGTTAATTTAATTTCAGAAGTTTCATTCTTAAGTGTTCTTCAGCGAACCCAGAAAGTTAGTGACTCTTCGTATATATTTGACCTTTTTGGAAATTGGAATAGATTTTGCAAGAAAGTTATATTGTTTGCGGGATTCAAAAGGCATTGGAGTTGGTGTTGAAGTTTTGGCGCAAACGTCGTGTTTCACTTAAAATTGGATGTCATGAAATAAAATAGTTATTAAAGTACACTTTAGTGTATATAAAAACATATAAGTATTGTGATTTTGAATGAGCATATATAAAAAACCAAGCTTTACACAAACATGAGTGAAACATGTTTACCAGCAAATTATTTTGATTAAGTTTTTCTCCAAAGGAAAGTCAAAGGGTGCAAATCCCATAAAGCCTTAGCTTAATATTTTTTGTTTTATTACGATAAACTTTTTTAGTTATAAGTCGTATTAAAACCTTAAAGTTATTGTAAATTGCTTTTTTTCTGTTTTTGATATCTTTTAATCTATGTATTTTTAACTTTTACTGTTTTTGTCTTGTATGTAAGTCCTATGTGCTAATGCCAAATAAAAAAGTTTATGTTTATGAGGGTCTACGTAAGTTCCATCCCATGTTCAACTTCCATGGCGCTAAAGGCATCAAGTCTCTTGCCATCGTACAGGTCCAGACGCGGTGGCAAGAGCTCTACAGAAAATATCATTCCGACTGTCAGATTGTACACTTCTGCTGCATGATATCAATATAGTCTGTATTTGTATGTATAAATACCATTAAAATATGAGCTATATTATTATGGCGTTAAATAATATTTTTAGAGAAAATATACTATTGAATATGTATCTATTATAATATGGTAAACATATTACAATATCTGAAAACATAGAACCTTTATTTAAAATGCATGAGCCAAACATACTCAGTTCTAAATACAAGTATTATACGAACCGAAAATTTTGAATAACAAACGTTCGAATTATCCGAGCCCAAAATATCTTACTACTGAATATTTTATGCCAAATTACTTTACGCTTAAATACTTAATCCTAAAGTAATATGATTTTATAAATTCAACACATGCAAGAGCAAAATAAAAACTATTTCAGTTGATGTACATATATACTAATTAATATATGTAATTAACTAGTCATTATTTAACTAATGAGATATTTACATTGATATGTTTTAAATAAATCGTTACATTGTTTGGTACCTGAACTTTGATTAATCGTGAAAATAATTAAATATAAGTTGGCTTGGGAAAATTGTAATTGTGTACATTTTGTTACATTCCACAAAATGTTGTTAACTCTCCTTAATATGTGTTCGTTTTTGCTAATTGTTTTTTGACGTGAAAACGTCTTATAAATCGATGAACGCCGGCTGCATGCACGAAAAAGTGTAACGTTTCGCCTGAGCCGAGCGTGCAAGCGAGAGCGCGGAACAAGCAATAGAGAGGCAAGATCGGCCTAAGCGTTCGGCTTGTGACGCATCTATCTCTCTTCCACTTCATTTAAAAATTTAATTTTCAATTAACTCCTTCTTTGTATTATACAAAATAATGATAATTCAATTATAATAATTCAATTCAATTCATAAAAGTATGCAATTTTTCACCAATGTGTACTTATGGCGCTATTACGTAAAATTATCGTCCGTAAACTGACTTTGCATACAACCAAATTTTTTTCCGGTACATCTCCGTCAAATATTTTTGTATTTCTATTAGTTAACATTTCTTCCTTTAAACCTTTCTTTCATCTATGAAAACCGACCGAAAAGACAGTGTTTTTCCGTCTGTATTCAAAGACATGTTTGTAGTTGATATGGTGACAGTAGCATTTAGAACTACTTTGGATTAGTGGAATGCTAGTTCAGTATTAAAAACATTAAAGTCTTGGATGGTGCTTTGGTGGTAGATTACTTTTTCCATCGATGCAGTTTTCTCTAAATCATTATGCAATTATATTAAAGCTTTTCATACTGCTTAATGTTTGTATGAGCTTATTAAAATTGTATGTTGTCAGGATATAGGTCACACAATGCCACTAGGCACTTTATTTTCAAATCAAATTGATGACTGTATCGTTCAACAACACCGCCACACTATCTGCAAATACATCACATTAATAAATGCACTTGTTTTTACTCACGTTTTGTGTCATAGATTTTTTTAAATCTTACGGTAGATTATTGTACGGTTTGTGTGACGAATAAGAGCATTTGTACCTGAGTCATGGGTATTTTTATATATTTCTATAAATATTACATATATGTATATATATGTATGTCTATGTATCATATATGTATGTCTATCCGTTACCCTAGTATCCATAACACAAGTCTTACAGTGCTTTCTTTGGGCTAGGCTGATCGGTGTGTACTTAACGCAGTAGCTTATTCGTAGTATTAGAAGTGAGGAGTTTTATGTTAGTTTATTTTCTAAATAGTATTCTCTGAGCAAGTCAAATATAATATCATACGATGTCTTTGTGAGTGCCGAGAATAAACACCAAAGGAAATGTCACTATCATCTACAGTACCATTAATAGAATGCAATCGTTGAAAAATCACTGGAAAAATTTTAAAGTTTCACCCATAATTTAATAGCTGGATTGGCTCAAACATGTCATTTTTACTAGTAGTTTTATTTCATGTTATTTTAATCGCACATTGCCAATTTTTATTTCAAACAAAATTAAAAGAAATTCGCCTTCTTTTACGTGCTTATTATCACCTGACGGAGATGCTTTTCTTTGAAAGTAAACGTGTAATATTTGTACCAGTAAATAATTAGGTAAAACTTGACATGTCTTCATGGTCGGCTGATCGTTAACTTTTCTTTTGAAATCCTGTATGTTTGTTGAGGCACTATGTCTAATGGGATTGCCCTTCATGACTGTGTTCGCTTTTGTATGATAATACCGACGCACTATTTGCAATGATAACACATTAGTAAATGCAAATGCGTTTACTCTCGTTTTGTATCATTAATTCATTGTTTCTCAATTCACAGTTTCAATACATTTTAACTTATTGGCATTGTACATAAACAAATCGGTTCACTTGCACTTAAAACCGCCTCTTTGCGTTTTAAAGAGCTTTTTATCTACATTTTTGGATATTCATTAACAGAGTAAATAATAGTTACGTCTACATAGCCATAGCTGCATCACAATAACGGAGAATGACACAAAGTATTAATAGTATTACTTAATAATTATTTTGAAATTATAAATATAAGGATAATTAAAGATTTTCTATTTCTATGTAAGGTGTTTTAATAAATTGACATGATAGTTATTTGGTATTTTTAATTCTAGAATTGTACATAACGCTTTACTGATTTGAGGTATTATGAATCTTAGAGTTCTGGCATTTTAGACTCACGAGTTTTAAATAAAGGCATTATATTTACAGATATTCTAATAAGTACCTACACTTATACAATACTTTAGTTGTCCTACCGGGTCCAATTGTGAACCTAAACTATCCATTCAAAGAAACGAAATATTTCATCAAAACGTTCCAGCCTTTAAGATGGAGTTCAGTGACATATACACATACAGACGAATTATATAAATAGAAGATGACTAGCTGACCCGGTAACTCGTTGGTATGGTAACGTGTTGCTATGGTAACACGTTGCTATGGCAATGCGTTGCTATGGTAACGTTATTAATACAATGGAAAAGAGCGTGAAAAAAAGCGGACAGACAAACACACAAACAACAAACCCGGTAACGCGTTGCTATGGTAACGTTAATTGATACAATGGACAAAGAGCGGACAGACAAACACCTAAGAGTATATATTAAACAATTGCTCAAATTCTCAAATCGATTCCAAGAGGTTGTTCGCTTTCCTATTGGATGTCTGTCTTCCTTAGAGGCTCAATTACCTAGCATATTAATTATTCATAAGAACAGCCAATAGAAGGACAAGGTTATTCAATCAAGAGTCTCTGTTTAGAAAATCGATACCATGCGGTCGGACTCCTACGGTTCGGCCACAATCATATAAATATCGGATGAGTCAGAATGATAAAGCTATAAAAAATGAAAGGCAAACCACAGATAAAAAAATGTGAAGTGAATTTTCTATTGATACAAGAGATCTATATGCCGCATCTTATTTGAACTGCACTTAAGTCAGAGGTTAGAGGTAAATGGCACTTAAGTGGGAAAATTTAAGTTTTCCCGCTTACCTGTTAAGTCACCTACATACCCTTGGTTGACTCGAAGAGATCTTTTTTAGAGATAAACCTCCTATTTTACATAAATAAGTAATATCCATAGAAATATATAAAAATACCCATGATTCAGGTACAAATACTCGTATTCATCACACAAACATCTGACCCTTTCGGAATTCGAACCCATGACCGTCGGTGCGAAAGACAGGATCGCTATCGCTGCTCCAAACGGTGACAAGTTAAATCCACAACCAAATTCGTAATTACAATATATCTTATTATAATTTTGTATTATAATAAATATGATAATCTAAAACTAATAAATAAAAATTAATTATGATACAAATACAAAGTTGTCAATAAATTGATAATAGTACATTGTTACTTGTAATTAATCTGTATAATTTAACTAAAAAAAATTTTGAACGAACGAGTGCAAATAAATGATAATTTATCGAAAAAAAAAGTAAATTTCAATTAACTCCTTCTTTGTATTATACAAAATAAAGATAATTCAGTAATAATTAAACAATTCAATTCATAAAAGTATGCAATTTTTCAATAATTTTTTCTAATGACGTTATCGCGTAAAATTATCGCCCGTAAACCAACTTTACAGTCAACCAAATATTATTGATGTTATTTATTGTAATCCACAGTTTATTTGTCAGATTCTTTAGATTAATCTTTGAGCAAGCTCGTAAACTGCCCATTGCCCACCAGTTGCGTAGCCCGTAATAAAGGTTTACAGCAAAAGACCTCGATTCATAGCTTTTTATGGGGGCTTTATTGTATTTACGATGCCCTGAGTAAGTGAGTACATGGCACTTGATATTTTGGGCGTATCAATTTATAATCCGGTGACATATGTTCTCGATGTCACTTTTTTCAGATCAATGCTTATGTGTACCTACGGGCGTCCGTGTTAACCTCCAGGACTAAGACACACGGGATGACGTAAAATTACCTTCTTTATTGCCGCAGACTGCTCCGTATTTCTCCTAGATCCTCTTAATCTAAACTAATAATAGGGGTTAAAGTATGAAATTGCCGTTTTATTGCAATAGGTTCTTTGAATTGACATAGAATCTTCATGGTTTGAGGTTTTCGAATGAAACTTTTTTTAAATGGTTTCTATGATGTTCTTTTTTTAAAAAATGTAAAACATTTGAATATCGACTTTCAATTGTTTTTGTTATTCAATTTAGACAAGAAAGATGGATACTGCGAAAATTCGAGTTATTTTTGAATACGAGTTCCGACGCGGAACTAACGCGGCAGAAACAGCCCGCAATATCAATGCTGCGTTTGGAGAGGGGTCTACTAATGAACGCACCGTGCGATTTTGGTTTAAACGCTTTCGTGATGGAAATTTCGACTTAAAGAACGAGCCACGAGGAAGACCGCCCACACAGGTAAATAACGATGAATTAAGAGAGATAGTGGAAGCCGATCCTAGTCAAAGTACCCAGGAATTAGCGGCATGGTTTAACGTTACCTTACCCACAATATTGACTCACTTGCGTCAAATCAATAAAATAAAAAAATACGAAAAATGGGTGCCTCATGATTTGACTGATCTGCAGAAAGAAACGCGTGTTGAAACTTGTGTTGCCTTGTTGAACCGGTACAGAAATGAAGGAATATTGGATCGAATTGTAACATGTGATGAAAAGTGGATTCTTTATGATAACCGGAAAAGAAAAATGCAATGGCTGACCCCAGGTCAAATGCCACAACAGTGTCCTAAAGCAAAACTTACCAATAAAAAGGTAATGGTAACTGTTTGGTGGTCTCAGCATGGTGTTATTCACTATAGTTTTCTCCGATCTGGTCAAGCAATAACGGCAGATGTCTATTGTGCCGAACTCCGAACCATGTTGACAAAACTAGCAGTAAAACAGCCCCGACTCATGAATCGATCTTCACCATTATTGCTCCACGACAACGCGAGACCTCACACAGCACGAGAAACCATTTTGACCCTTCAGGAACTGCAGTTAGAAACCATTCGTCATCCTCCGTATTCACCAGACCTTGCTCCAACGGACTACCATTTTTTTCGTGATTTGGACAATTATCTACGTGACAAGAAGTTTTCTTCCCAGGAGGCAGTACAAAATGCTTTCACACAGTTTGTGCAGTCTAGATCGTCGGAATTCTATCGCAAAGGCATTAATGACCTTCCCATTAGATGGCAGCAATGTATAGATAATAATGGCAACTATTTTGATTAAATAAATTTGTTAAAAATTTAAAAAATAAACAATATAGATTTTCAGTACAAATCGGCAATTTCATACTTTAACCCCTAATATAATTAAGGGGAAAGATTTGTATTTTTGTATGTTTGCAATGAATAAACTCAAAAACTACTAGGCCGATTTCAAAAATTCTTTCACCATTGGAAAGCTACGTTCACGCTGAATAACATAGGCTATATTTAATTCTAGAAAAATTTAAAGAATTTTGTCCACCCATGCGAAGCCGGGACGAGCTGCTAGTTCTTTATATCTTGAAAGACATCATTAATTAAAGATATTCATTAATCTAGACGACATACAGAGCAGTCTGCGACTACATAGTCATCCACTTTAAACTGAACGTTGGTTTAATTGCACTATTGACTATTATTTAAATGCGGACGGACGTACAAACTTGTTCCTATGAGGGCAATATACCCATAGCTCTCAAAGCTGACTTAGCTCCGCAAAGTCTTTTATCCGGAATCAATGATGTGTTGTTAATTTAAAAGTTTACTGATTAAAGTAATATTGAAAATATAGATTATTTCGTTACATTTTTTACAAAAAAAATTATCAGTGATTGAAGTCACCTAGAAAGCAAAAAATGCCTGCATCAGAATAATAGATAATACTGTAAGAAGTGCAAGGGAAAAACAGTTTTTCCCCTGCACTTGAAACCTATAAGTGAAACCCATAAGTTTTTCAAGAACTTATAGGTTTATTTCCAAAGTTCAGTTTTATTTCTATCCTAATATTTCGGCTCCCTCTCAGAAACCTAGTCCATAGTACCTGTAATGAAAGGCTCAGGTGAAAACTTTATAACTTCTACTTAATTATATTTTAAATTGAGTCTTAACTTTAGAAAAGTTATCTCTATCACCGTCCTAAAAGAAATTAAAGTTTCAACTTTTGAAGCGCTATATTTTTCTTGGATACTAATTGAGTTAGTCTAAGAAAAGTCTAAAGAGCTAAGTTCGTGTGGAGGACAAAGAGTACAATTCAATTGATCGACTGGGGATCCCTTTCTTTCGCATTATACTTATATTTCTGAATTACGTGGGCATAACTGATATACGTTGCAGGTAAGGCTAGGTTATTTTTTATCCATTAGTACCAGTTATATCAAATTACGCCTTTTAGAATTATGCCCAACAATATTCTGTCAAATATATTTTGTTTTGACTGTGATTCATTGATATAAACATAATTAAAGGGCATTGCTGCATGTAGGAATCCTGCTTTTTCGGTATAGAAGAATAAGTTAAGGTGGTAAGCATAATCATAGTTATTGGTAGTCGAAGTATTTGTATATTTTATCCGCTTTCACCATCCATAGACAATGCTTGGAATCCATTGCTATATTTTAAAACTAACAGTTGTCAGCAGTAACTGGCAGTATTGAAATTATTATTTTTTTTGAATATTAAATCAATAACAATATTAAAGTGTGTTTAAAATACGAACAGTCAACAGACGAGTGAATCGTTAAAACAAAGAAAGGAGTTAAGGATGTATATTTGTCTTTATTTTTGTTGTTAACGTGTAATAATTATTTTATTGTTTTTTATTGAAATATAATAAGTAATGGAAGTGAATTACTGTGAATTTATTTATACGTGTATATAATTAGTGTTTTAAGATCGCATTCAATGCAATTTTTATTTCTCAAGTTCACGGGAAATTAAACTGCAAAATTGCAATGCGCGACACTTTATTAACGCATTCCAAAATAGAACAACCTAGGTTAGTCACGTAGTATTTTACCCAAAGTATTTTTCGGAACATGATATTGAATTTTTAACGCATGATATATTTTCAGTAGCGTTATATGACTCTACCACATAACAATAGCAATAACAACGAACGTTTTTATCGAAGTAAAGTTTTAATGGAAAATATACTGGAAAATGGGCTATATTAAAAATATATAAACACGTCATTTATGACTAGTGTTGTCTTGAATTCGATAAGTACGAGTCTGACTCATGCTTCAAGGGCTCCGCATAAAAAAAATAGTGCAATAGTGTCATAGTGGATAGTTCATCCATCACGGGGAAGGTAACGTAAAGACCTCTTTTTCTTAGTATGTTTTAAGTCGCTACCCAAAATCCTATTTTATCATTATTTTCATTAAAAAATTACGTTACAATAATATTTTTTTATCGATAACCATGATGTTTACACTAATTTACACATTTCTATTTTCTTAAAAGTTTACTAAATTTTATAAAAAAAAATATTCTTTGTTTTAATTCTTTAGATTAGAGGATGAATTTCCAAAAATCTGCTCTTAAATACACATAAAAACTTCATCAATATCGGTCCGACTATTAAGGGGGAGGTACGTGACATACACACGTACAGGTGAATTATATATACACATAAAAATAGATACTGTTGAATCTGTATTATTAACGTTTTCAATCATGAATAAAATGATGTTATATTTTTCCCTAGAAATTTTAAACTAAAAAATTATAAACTATCATATTATAAAATTATAAGGTATCGTCAAGACGAAAGTAATGCGAGAGCTAATGTATTTACAAAGCTGATGTGTTAACGGTATTAAAATTCGTAAACTATGAAAGCTGTTCAAACGGAAACTAAGTTGGATTGAAAGACGTACGTCGTAAAAATATTCTTCCATACATACACGTATACAACGCGATCAAATTATTTAACTGCAAAAGAATTTAATCGAAAATAAATATGACAAGTTTTTGTTAGGCAGGAGTTTTTTTAAGCTGAATCGAATTTTCCAGTATTTTTATATTAAAATTTATAACTAAGAATTTTCAAAAACCTAAAAATCTTACATGAAATGTCACTAAAAATTAACGACTTTTGATTTTTTTCATGACTTATGTTATTTAGACTTCACATGATTCCAGATTAAAAATAAGTACATATTTGCTAGAGTCAAAATAGTAATAGTTGCAATATTTAAGGCGGTCCCACCCGTTGAGATGTCAGCTTAAACGCAAGCGTACTGAGTTCAATCTTCGCTGATGCACTAGGGACTTAGACCTTTTTTTACGTGGAGAAAATGCTTTACGCATACCCCACTGTTGGGTGGACGGTGGGGTTGTGTGGGAATGTCCCCTGCGGATCTACCTGACGATAAAAGCGTATGTGTGCAGAGGCCTACCCTCTAAAAACTTCACGACGTCCCCTCATTCAGCTTAGGGTCATTGGTTCGTCGAACCACTCATCATCATCAGACGAAAGGTCGTTCGATGAGGCAATTATATTAGGCGGAGTCACGGGAATCCTTACGGACGTCTCTTGTCCGTTTTTCACTTTATACGGAACCCTAAATATAGCTAAAATAGATATTAATACTTAATAAAATATTGTACTTAACTAGGAGTAGGCCCTATAAAAAGATAATGCTTTCATCAATAGAATTATAATTTGAATTAATTTTATAATATAAATAAATAAATATAAATATTTGACAAAGTCACATACATTGTTCTGAACCCAAGGTAAGTAGCTAAAGTTGTTGTGTTATGGAATTCAGAAACGACGGTACCATAACACCCAGACTCAAGCTAATATAGAAAAATCGTTTTCTAAATTGGCCCGACCGGGGTTCGAACCTGGGACCTCGGAGTGGTGTAACCATGAAAACCGGTATGCGAGCCACTCGACCATGGATGTCGTTATAGTAAATTAACAGTGTATGTACACATATGTGAATGTATAATTCTTTATCTGTTATATGCAGTAATAAGTCTAGTAAGAACTTATATTATGACAATACTTTGTGTGTGTGTTTATTACCCTATTGTAAGAGTAATTCCCGTTTCCACGGATAGATGGCGTAATTGAGTGTAACGTGTTTTCTCATATATTTGCTTTTCTAGATTATTTTCTTTGAATTAATTTAATTGATAACACAGCAACGTGTGGCCGGGTCAAGTAGTAATAAGTTATAGAAAGAATTTTACAAATTAAATCAGTCGGTCCAGAGATTTCCTGTAAATAAACTCAAAAAGTTTACTTCTTCATAATATTAGTGTAGATGTAATATTTTTATGCCGCATTAAAAAATTTCCTCCCACCCCCACAAAGTGGACTGGTAGAGAATGTTGTTAGTATTTAATTCGTCCATTATACCATTGCGTTTAATAAAGTTATAAATGTAAATAGTAAACAACCCAAAAACGTTTAAAAGGGCTAAATAAACGAGCCCTTTTAAATCGAACGAACCTTCAATTAAAGAGGATATTTTTTAATTATTTTTGCTTAGTTTGCCAGTTGAAGTATTTTTTGAAAGCTCTCTATCAATTTATAGCGAACTAATTTCCAATAACATTTGTTATTATCGAACGAATTCTGAAATAAATTTGGTAATGGGTTACGCTTACAATGAGATTTAGAAACATACAAATATTACATTACGAAATATTTTTATTTGAATAAATATAATATAATAAAAAAGTATTCTAATTTTGCTAATAAGCTATTCTGAAGTTTGTTGAATAAAGTATGTAACATTTGCACCCAGTTTGCAGCGCTACGTCTGATTTACAGTTTCAGCTGCATACTTTTATTCTCTCGGGAAGTAATAACGTTCTACCAAGCGAATGTGTGCCAGCTAATATTCATCGGGGCATATATATCACCCAGTAACTCAGAACTTGTTGTACGCTTATACCTTTTTGTAAATAGGTATACATTTCTTTATAATGCCTACTGATTACTTGTATTTCTGAGTTACATTGGGGTCGTAAAATTTCATGTATTTTCAAAGGATTTTATATACAGGCAGTCCTCGTACTTACGGCACGTTAGGTTCTCGAAATACGCGACGTAAATCGAAACGACGTAAGTCGAGACATATTTTTTCATATATTTACATGTAAAACTCAAGGGTTAGGATCCACACGGACTCAAAATTTAGAAAAAATAGCATTTATAACAAAGGATATAATATACTTTATTAAAATAATTAGATATGTATATATGAAATTTCTTGTTATTTTTGGTATTAGTGTGTCATTGATTTTAATACATATTACCTACGTCTTGATTGTCCGTTGTCCCTGAACTAACTAAACAAAATCAGCATGTGCGGGGTAATCCCCGCTCGCCGACACCGCGCCCCGCCGGTCCCACGGACATTGACCTCGCGAAAAGTGAATTCTCCTATGCCGGTAATCGAAACAATTGACGTATGCTTGAGGAATAGTGTCAAAACATTGTTCGACGTAACTCGAAACGACGTAAATCGAAACGACGTAAGTCGAGGACTGTCTGTATTTAATGAGATGACCCGGCTACGCGTTATTGTGCTATAAATTAAAATAAAACCTATCCTACGTCCTCAGTCGGAACAAATCTAGCAAAATGAAAAAAAACATCAAAATCGGTTGAGTGGTTTCGGAATTAATCGCGGTCAAACACTTTGACAGGGAATGTTTATGTGTATAGTAAGTCAAATCAAATTAAATAATTTATTTGTAAGAACACAGTGTTACTATGCAATAATTGTGATATAAGGCTTTTTTATAATTCTACAACAAATCTAAATTTGATCCATTTTACTTTGAAAGTATGAAAACTTTATTAAATTTATTTTTAATTTATTGCTATCAAGCCAAGTTAAAACATCATTTAAAACTTTGCTAATCTGAGCTTCTAGTTCCTTATATTAATTGTATTTTACTACTAGAGTTGTGTCATCAGCAAACAATTTTATATCATGAATTGTAGCTTTAGGTTTAGGCATTATAAGGAATTAAAAAGATTTATAAAATCATATTGTATTCTGATTGAAAATAACGTGCCAATTTTGTTATTAACAATGTTATAAATAATTTAAAATATTACATGGAAATTCTACATTCTACAAGTTTTCCCTGAAAAACCGTCAATTTAAAATAATAAGTAACGGTTGAAAAAAGAAATACTAAATTTTGTTATTCTATGCATAAAACGAACCTAAATTAAAAAATGAGTAGGACAAAAAAATTTGGTGAAAAAACTTCAAAAATTAAAATTCAGTCTCACCGCTTTGCTATTCAGAAAGTTGCCCAAAGATGGCAGCGTTTCCTCGTTGAATAACTAAAATGATAATGTATAAGCTTTATATGATTACTTGTCACAAAAACCTGATTACAGATGGCGCTAGAAATTTCATATCATCATCATCTCGATTAAATTCGTTTACTCGCCAAAGACATCTGCAAGTGTTTTGCCATAAACTCCGCGCTTGGCAAGCTGGTTGGACATTGCACAGAAATACTAAATTTCTAAACGCTATTGTCCATTTTGAAGAGTTCAGGAGGTCGTCCTTTACGACACCCTTAGGTATGAAGGGTTGCTGCTATTCGACTCTGCCGGACTCCACTAATATTATATTCCTTCTATACTATAAATAGTGGAATACGCCTCCAAAAATAATACGGGTGTAACGCCAGTGAACATTTTTCTTCCCTTAAGGGAATAACCTACTGGAAATAATGTAATAATTTATGTTTATTTTCAGCTATCGTGTGTCGTAATTTCAGCCATTGCGACTTCCTTTTATTATAACGACTTTTGGCTAGCTATTTAAACGATGCGTTTTTGTTTATTTTGTTTGTAATACGGCATAATACTTAATACTGCGGGACTGTAACACACAATAATTTAAAAGGGTTTTGTTAAAAAACTCTTTTTAATTTCGTTTTTATATTTAACCAATTATTGAAATCTAGCGAAACCGCTTCAGTTTCATACATAAGTCTACTGGAGTCTCTTTTACCGAATGTTTAGTCAAGGCTTTATAGAACGCTGGAGTTCTCATACGCATAGACGACTTTTAATTCTAATTTTAACCACATACAGTATGTTTTTCTATGAATAAGTTTAGTTCAAAGGTAATAAAATTATTTTTGAAATTGTACCAACAGAGAAAATATATAAACGTCATTCTGGACTTCCTCACTGTTTTTGTTATCGGCGGCCATTAATGAGGCACTTGATATTTGCCATGTTACTTCCTGCCGAATTTCAAGCCCTCAAGATTTTTAATAAAAAAACATTAACTGTTTTAATAATAATGTTCTAAAATATTAACATAATTAAAGGTGAAATCCTTTATTTCAATATTTTTTTCTCGTAAAAATATATGGTGTTTTTTTAACATCTTCTTTTTTGGAAGTTGGTTAAAAAGTGTAATGTATATTCACGGAAATATCTTTATTCGATAAGTTCTTATTCTGATTTTGTTATGATTGAATTTCATTGTTTTTCATATATGTTAAGTTTCGTTATGCTATTTAAGGTTTAGAAAGCAGAAAGTAAAATAATATTTTAGGTTGATTGCTTTTTTTATAGAACGGATTATATTTACCTACTAGCTGACCCAGTCACGCGTTGCTGTGGCACATTAATTTTATTTTTCTAAAATAAAAGTAGCCTAAGTTATTATACTCCTTATTACATCAGCTATCTGCCAATAAAAGTCCCGTCAAAATCGGTCCATCCATTTCAGAGATTAGCCGGAACAAACAGACAGACAGACAAAAATTGTAAAAAATGTTATTTTGGTGTATGTACCGTACATATATTCATATGCATGTAGTAAAAAACTGTTATTTCAATGTTACAAACAGACCCTCCAATTTCATTTATATATGTAGATAATATATAGTTAGTAGTTAATATATATAGTAGTATAATATAGTAGTTAATATATAGATAATATATAGTTAATTAAATTGTTTTATTCAGCCTTTTTCTAATGACGGACCGCTTTGTTTTAACTGCTAGCCCGAGATGAAGAACATTGCAAGAAAATGACTTTTAAAAGGAAGTCAAACAATCTAGATTAAACAAAAAAGTGTTCTTGGCTACCACAAACAGTAGTTATAGGTATTTTAACTAAACCTATATCTAGATATATCAATATTTTTTTCATAAAATGTATACAAATAAATTTGTTTCATTTTGCATTTAATTTAGTTCTTTCATTGCATCGAAAATAATTGTAATTTACTGCGTTGTTACTTGGTAGGCCCTTTCGAGAAGAACTGGCTAAAGAAGGGGGAATGACCATCTTCCATTTATTATTTACAAAATAAAGTAATATTCGCTAGAACTTAACCGTATAGTTATAGCCATTCATTGTTGAAACTATTTTCCATTCAGATATCTTATTTGGAGTGCTCTTCAGGCGAGTTGTGTTTTATCGCTTTTAGTCACTGCGTAATTGAATATGTATCAATTAATATGATCGATTGTAATGGAAATTAATTGAAACAAACATCGCTGTAACGATAACGTAAACAGCTATAACTTATCAGATAACACGAACATTTCTATTTTTCTTCTTGTTCTTGTTTTGTTTTTGATTTTATGTCATGCAATATTTATTATTATTTTGTTTGTTACATAATTTAACATGCACTTGTTAACATTAAAATCTGTTTAGTCGTAGTTAAATAACCTCAAGAATGTGAATATCGATAGTAGTGGCTAAGCATACTTCACGGAGACTAGTAATTGGATGGGTGAACAAAAGACTGTCTAGAACCTGAACGTATTTCGAAAATAACGTTAGCTGTTATGTTAGTCGATAAGATACACAAATATTAAGTTTATTACAAAACTAGCGACCTGCCCCGGCTTCGCACGGATGCAATGCTCTACTATATTATGTATGTATTATACATATAAACCTTCCTCTTTAATTACTCTATCTATTAAAAAAACCGGATCAAAATCCGTTGCGTAGTTTTAAAGATTTAAGCATACATAGGGATATAGGGACAGAGAAAGCGACTTTGTTTTATACTATGTAGTGATTATATAATTTAAGATTGACCTCATCAAGGTCTTTAATTTGATAACCATGTTGTAATAATAAAGTTTGAAAAATCTCTCATTTGATAATGGCACCATAAATTACATCCAGTGTCACTCAGAATGACATGACAATTGTAAAGATACCACTTACATCCAAATCTGTTCAGCCATTTAGAAATTGTCTGTATAAACACACACATATATGAAAACTGAAAAAATTACTTCACGTGACGTACCAAAATAACATATTACTATAATTGCTTAGCTACAGCCAAACAGCCAAGTTACACGTAATTTTCAAGTTATTTTTATACTTGTAATGTAATATGACAGGCTAAGAAAGAATTTCGAAATGAGTTAACAGTTTGATATCGTATAATCAGGCAACACCCACGACAAACACATTGTCAGTGAAAGAGAAGTAAACAAATTTAAGCGCATTCACACGGTGATGATAAAAGACAACTTGATTTATGGAGCGGGGAACAGTCAGTCAATGTGTGAACAACACGTGCCTAACAGTACAAAGTTCTGCAGCTATCTTACTTAACTAAACTTAGCATCGTATTCTAAAAATAGGACTATAAAGCGCCAATGCATGAACCACGACCGCATTATACTTCTGATAATACCACCATAACAATTACAAAAAAACAGAAAAATTTAGTAACACCTAGTATTTTTGTAGTACATTTAATTACAAATCACATGGACTTTAAGACTTAACTTATGCGATTGTCATAGAGATATAGCTTGATATGTAGCGACTGTAAAATCAATACATCGGTAGAATTAGTTTCTAGTTTATGGTAACTCAAAAGTTACAATTTTCAACTCTAAATTCAAAGCATTTAATTCATTATCAATTACTCGACAACAACGATTAATGACTTTCGTGCTGACAGTCCTTTGTTCGAATCCCGGAAGGGCCAGATGTTAGAGAGATGTGTACGAGCATTTGTACCTGAGTTAAGAGTATTTATATATATTTCAATGAATATTATATATATCTGTTACCCTAATATCCTTAACAAATGCCCTGGAATGCTTACTTTGGGCTAGGCTAATACGTGTAGATGTAAAAAATATTACTATTGTTAATAAAGCATATTTTAAAACTAAAATTAAATATTGTAATGAAAAACCTTGACATTCTAACTGTTTTTCGTGCCTAATACTAATGAGGGCTGCCTCAAGAAATTACCCCTTTTTATTTTTCCGACCCCGATGAAAAATGATCGCCCACCCTTGCCGTAAAGAATATCTTTGTGTAATTATTTAATTCCTCGTCCAACGAACCTCAGAAAAATATTAAAAGTGCCGTTTTTGAATAAGTTATGACTATTAATTTGGCGGGCCGGTAGACTTTTTATTACTTAAATTGTTTATACGTACAATTTTATAAAAAAAATCCAAAATCAAAACCTTTTGCTGAATACAAATGGAAGTATATACCGAATATAGAACAAATTCATTTTTTGTATATATGTCTGTTTGTTCCAGTTAATCTACGAAAAGGCTGGACCACTTTTAAGTGGATTTTTATTTGGAAAATAACTGATATCACACTTAAAAATCTAACTTACCTTATATCCTAGTAACTTGGGCTACTTTTCTTGTATGAACAGCAAAACAAGCATTTCTAATGCTGCTGCTTATAAATATGTTAACATTTCAACATTATTTAATTCAGCAAATATATTGCGCTTATCGTAGTGGCTCAATTATAAAATTAATTTTAAATTCCGAACCCTCACAATAATTATTTACTCCCAAAGTAAGCAGAGATTCGACCACCAGACCCCTCTTTCCCACTGGGCTCTCTGGGCAAATGCCCAGGGCCCGGTGATCCATAGAGGCCCCCTAGTTTCTGCCAAATCACTAAACCAACACCGACGTTTATTACTGAAAAACTTATTTAATTAGAGTATATTCTCAATTAGGGACTATATTATCGACTTACTTATTAGCTGTTGCATGAGCGAAGCGGAGCTCTCATACTCTCGCCCAAAATAAGGCTATCGAATGCATGCTTAGATAATTTTAAATATGTCAGAATCGCTCCATTTAAATCAAAGATTATGTATTCATCTATTGACTGTCATTAAAAAAATCTAAAACCTTGTTTATCTACTTTCATTGTCTATTCTAGCAATAAAAAAGTGTTCTGTCAAAGTCATAGGGGCCCCGGTATTCTTATATGCCCAGGGCCTCCAATAGGCTAAAGACAGTCCTGTCGATTACACACGTTATTTTCATATTTTGACTACTGCTTCAGAAGTAGAATCAAATCAAAGCAATTTCTAAACTTTTAAATCATTCCTAGTTCACTCAGAAAACTTTGCCAATTAAATGACCTATAGGGACAAATCACATCGCTGCTATAACAAAGTTCTATCAGCAGTTAAGCCTACCGAGTGTTTCTACAAAGACGCAAATTGGACGATAAAGCACTGTAATCCGACTGTGTCGCTGTAAATCTTTCGTTAGGGTTGTGAGCACGTTCCGTATCAGCTATACAAGTAGTTGCTAAAGTATAATATTTTTTCACGAATAAAAATTGTTTGTAATTACGTAGGTTTTTTTGCATAAATTAAATTATAATAATTTCACAGGTTATGAATATTTTCAAGATCGTTATATCGCGTCACACAAACATGTTGCTCTTTTAATTTAAGTCTATGGTAATTCTAATTACAGGTTTCCCCCAAAATCACCCATAATATTTATGGTACGTGTCACAAGTAATTTAAAAAACAAAAAAGCCAGTCATGAACCT
Organism: Calamotropha paludella; assembly: GCA_927399485.1. Taxonomy (NCBI): domain Eukaryota; kingdom Metazoa; phylum Arthropoda; class Insecta; order Lepidoptera; family Crambidae; genus Calamotropha; species Calamotropha paludella. Next base: position 7,796,128 of record OV656822.1, read on the forward strand.
TAACAGAATAAACTCGAATCAAGTTAGGTAATAAGAAAAATTAGTATTATGTATTTTGCATGCATGCATTAAGTTTTTCATTACTGTTTTTTTTTTGCTTGTTTTTATGTTTCATTGTTACCTACCTGGCTAAGGGTGTTTTATATATTATTTTAGAAACTATTATAAAAGAACTCCATTCATATAAGGTTCTATAAAAAACTTTCTTGCTTTCTTTTTCACACATTATCGTGCTAAGAATTCCTAGGCAAGACAGAAAATATCAATATGTGTTATTAATTTAAGGTATCTATAAGCAAAATCCAGTTATTAAACTTTGCTTGGTATGAAAAATACTTATTCTATGAATGCTTTTCGTGAAATTAATGCTTTGATTTATATTTTTTTTTCCTATTGCTGTGTTTACCGATAAAACACAAAATGTTGTAATGAAGGATGTGGTAATGTAAATTTAATTAATATGAGAATAATATTATTAGTGCTATTTAGTTTTACTTGTATATAGATTCCCCTTTCGTTAATATAAATATTCGTAAATTCGAAAAACCCCTGTCCGATTTTCTATTAAATTTAAAAATTAACACAATTAACACAACTGAAAAATGAGAAGAGAAAAGAAGAAAATCCTTCTTTGGCTCCTACATTATTACTGTTATTTAAGATTATAAACTTCACAATTTCGCTAATTTTAGATCTAAAATACGTCTGAATTACAGCTTAACAATAGATTAATTGGCATGTTACCTATATTTATTAATCTTATCAAAGCTAAACACGCCCACGGGATACCGCTATTTGAAACTGGGAATGACTATTGAGTTTCATTTGCAACGTTCACTTATGAACTATTCTACTCAGTTCCAAAAAATATAAGTAGCAATCATAATATTACAGCTCTGATGTTTTTAAGAGAATATCAAAAGATGTAATGAACACATTCTAATATTCCCGTGGTAAGCTAGATGTTTGTGTTACAAATGGGTCCATTGCGAGGATTGGACTCAGTCCGCTGGGGATAAAGCTGTCCTCTTAACGGATGGGTTACGGCCGGTTTAGGTTAAATTATGGTTATTCAAATTTACATGATATTTTAAGGGTGTCGTTTGCAGGTTGAAATAACTCAAAACTTGTTGTGGTAGAAAGAATTATATTGACAAAAAAAAAAGAACCAACTTACATACTCGCAACATTGTTAAACCATAGCGCGATTTAATAACGAACACCGCCATCTAGTGGTGGAAGGAGGAACTTTATTGATTTAACACACGATATTATATTATTTGAACATTCCGCCCACCAAAGGATCTCGGCCTTTTAATAGCATTTGGTAACATATTTTAAACTTAATGCTCTAGATTCTATAGCAGACAAATCTAACAAGGTTCAAGATGATACAACATTCAAATAAACACAAGTATTCAAATAAATTCAAATAAACACAACTGTATATAAACACAAGTTGATATAAAGGTATATAAAATGAAGCAAGTACATATATTTATGTGGTATAAACTTACAAGTAAATAATGAGAAACATTAATTTAAACAAAAAACTGCTTAAGCAACATTTGTTATTCTGCTCGAGGTAAAAAACAAAGTTTATTGCATGGTCGTTTACAATAGCCATTTACAGTTTTAATCGTCACTACCCTGGTCACATTATCCTTGCCAGTATGTTTATTGACAATTTTGCCTAATAACCATTTTGCAGGAGGCAAATTATGATCTTTAATGATAACAACATCATCTATTTCGGGTTCAGATTTCTTTTTTGTCCACTTAAATCTTTGATTTAAAGAAACCAAATATTCATTTGACCATTTTCGCCAAAAGTCATTTAATAATTTTTTGACCAATTTTCCATCGTTGTAAACCCGAAATATTTGACTTTGCATAATCCTCTTCTGGAATTAAAATCAAAGGTTCACCTATTAAAAAATGGCCAGGTGTAAGGGGTAGAGGGTCATCGGAATCATTACTTAAGTAAGACAGCGGACGCGAATTTAAACACGCTTCAATCTGAGCTAAAATTGTAGATAGTTCTTCAAACGTTGCTGTCGAATTCCCTAATATTCTCTTTAAGTGCGATTTAGCAGAACGAATCCCAGCCTCCCAAAGACCGCCAAAATTTGGGGCATGTGGAGGAATGAAATGCCACGTCGTGCCTTCCTCTGCCAACAATTGACCAATCTCATCGGGCAGTTCCGATACTGCCGTAGTAAACATAAGTTTTAACTCCTTATCAGCACTAATAAAATTTGTACCGTTGTCGCTGTACAAATGTTTTCAGTGACTTCTCCTAGATACAAAACGACGGAAAGCCGCTATAAACCCATTTGCTGTTAAGTCTGATACTGCTTCCAGATGGATAGCTTTAGACGACAAACATATGAACAAACATATATATCCTTTATATGTCCTAGACCCTCGACCTGGAGAAAATCGTACATTGATATATCCTGTAAAATCTACACCGGAAACTTCAAATGCTCTAGACGGTGTAACTCTGGCTTCCGGTAATTGCCCCATAAGCTGACTGTTATTTTGACGCGAATATCTTAAACAGATCACGCATTGTCGATAACATTTTTTAACCAAATGTCGTGCACGTATAATCCAATATTTTGAGCGTAAAAAATTAAGCATCATTTGTGGACCTCCATGCATCGTTTTAAAATGAGCATCCAATATTATTAGCTTAGTGAGATGACTCTCACTAGGCAAAATAATTGGGTGCCTCTTATTATACTTTGCAGAAGCATGGTGGATTCTGCCACCTACTCTTAAGATCCCATTATCATCAAAAATGGGACAAAGAGTATACAGTGGACTTTTTTTTGATACGCTTCCTTGCGAATTACACATCAACTGCTTATACTCAGTTTCAAAGTAAAATCTTTGAGTTTCCTTAACACACATGTGTAACACGTCATTTTTCTCTTTCACAGATATGTAACTTAATATTACAGGTCTTTTATCTTTTGGTACGATCAATCTTAAGAACCGTCTACAGTAAGCCAGAACTCTTAAAGTTTTGGACAAAGATGAAAATCTATTCCATTCAAAATTTTCTATTGGAGGAACAGTTATGTTAAAATTCTTGACCGGTCTCTGTTCTTCATCTGTAACATAATCACAATCATTCAGTCCGACTTCATACTTATTTTCATGGCGCAGCCAATGCGGTCCATGCCACCATAATTCATTTTTGAACAGTTCTGGTGTGCGTACACCTCTTGAGGCACAATCTGCTGGATTAAGATGAGTTTTACCATGACCCCATTGATCTCTCTCCAGTATTGTTAAGATCTCTGAAACGCGATTGCTTACAAAAGTGTTCCATCTGCTTGGCTCTCCGTTAAGCCATGCCAGAACGATTGTGGAATCAGACCATCCAAATAGGTATTTTTTAGACACTTGCATAATCTCAGCAACCTCATGTATTAGTTTGGCAGCGAGCAGTGCAGCGCATAATTCCAGTCGGGGAACTGAGATTTGTTTTTCAATCGGAGCTACTTTTGTCTTGGCGGTTATCAAGTTTACAGAGACATTTCCAGAATCATCTATAGATTTCATATAAATGGCTGCAGCATACGCTAATTGAGACGCGTCTGCAAAAGCGTGCAATTCCACATGACTATTTGAATTATAATTTAACCATCTCGGTATGGTGATATCTTTAAGATTACAAAGGTCACTTATAAACTCATACCATTCTTCGAGGAGCTTTGATGGTAAAGGCTCATCCCAATTCAGTCCCGACTTCCATAAATTTTGAATATAGATCTTAGCTGTAATTATAATGGGTGCAATCCAGCCCATGGGATCGTACAATCTCGCCACATCAGACAAAACACTTCTCTTAGTGACTTCACTTTCATCAATAGTTGGGAATTTTAAGGTGTATTCAACAAGGGCGTCGCCAGCCGATGGCGCAGGGGGGGCAAGTTGACTTTACCTACTACAATTCATACTTTTCTCATTCTCTATGAATGAGAAAAGTAGGTATGAATTGTCGGTAAAGTCGACAGCCCATGAAGCTTTTCACTTGTACTACGAACCTTACATCTACAGCGATTGTAATAACAACAGTATCTTAGTACTATATACATATATATTCTGTGACAGTACAAAGTCCAATGTGTAAAGCTACAAGAGCACGAGCTCTTGACTTCTTGACTATGCAATAAAAAAACTTGTAAATAAGTTATCTTTTTTAGAACCTCTAGGGGGGGGGGGGTAGCTGCCCCTCCCTGCCCCCCCTTGGCGACGCCCTTGGTATTCAAAGTTGTCTGTTTTCTTATTCCAACTAATACCTAAAACTTTTACCGTGTCATTGACTTTAAAGGTTAAGGTTTTGTCATTCTCTTGTACCTCATTCTTTACATATTTTAAAAGTTTGTCGCTATTGCTGCACCACTTTTGCAAAGTAAATCCACCAGCCTTCATCAAACTTTTCATCTGGTCAACGATTTCAACGGCTTCTTGGTATGTTTCACAACCCGTGATCAGGTCATCCATATAGTAATCTTCGAGTGTGATTTTAGCAGCGACTGGATATTTAGATTGTTCATCCATCGCTAATTGTCGAAGAGTTCTAACCGCCAAATAAGGTGCGCATGCAGTCCCAAAGGTCAGTCTACGTAACTTGAAAACCTGTACCGGTTGATTGGGATTTGCCCTCCAGAAGAGTCTTTGAAAATCCGTATCTCGCTCATCAACACAAATTTGCCGATAAATCTGCACTAGGTCAGCTACAATGCAAATTCTGTGACATCTCCATCTCATCAATATATGTCTCAGATCTTGTTGTAACTTGGGTCCAACAAGTAGCTCGTCATTTAAAGACACGTTATTCAAGCCTTTGCAAGAAGCATCAAATACGGGTCTAAGTTTAGTTGTCTCCCTATCACCCTTGACAACTGCATGGTGCGGTAGATACACGACAAAGGGATCGTTGATTTGGTTTTGATCGGTAATTTGAACCATGTGATTTTGTTGCAAATAATTTTCTATAGCCCCTTTATAACTCTCATGATATTTAGGTTGCTTTAGAAGTCGTCGTTCAAGCAAATGAAATCTGCGAAGTGCTATTTGTTTAGTTTTGCCGTAGAGGCACTCAGGATTGGGGCTCTTAAACGGCAATCTCACAGTGTAACGTCCTTCATTGTCTCTCACAGTAGTCGCTTCATATATTTCTTCACACCTACGCTCTTCTTTGGTTAACTGTCGTTGCAGACTTTCTGGCTCTCTCTCAATCTCCCAAAATTGTTTCAAAAGTTCATCAGTATTTAGTTGAATATGTAAGCTTATCACTCGCTTCTCAGACTGTGCCAAATTCTGACAAACCTTTCCCGATAAAATCCAACCAAAATGAGTGTTCTGTGCAATCGGACACTCTTGAATAGGATGTTTTAACAGCCCTTCTTTTAATATTTCCCCATAAATGTCTGCTCCCAAAATCATGTCAATTCTATCTGGCGATTCATATTTTGGGTCTGCAAGGGGTAAATTATCAATTTCAGGCCAATTAGAGATCGCCATGTTAGCAGATGGAAGGAACGACGTCAAAGTACTTAAAACAAAGGCATAGACTTGTACACAGAAGTTAGGATTATAGAGTGACTGTAAACTTAAGATTACCATACTTTTTGTCCTCGTTGTACCCTCTCCTACTCCTGACATCAGACCACTCACCATAGTACGTTTGAGTCCTAGTGCTTGTACAGTAGCTTCTGTGATAAAAGAGGCCTCCGACCCTTGATCAACTAACACTCTAATGGTTTGTGAACAGCCACTCAATGATTTTGCTTTAACTCTAGCTGTAGCTAATAACACTGTGTTATTTTGACTCTCTTGAGCAAAATGTGCAACTAGTTTGTATTCGGAATCGTTGGTAATTGGAGCCTCAGTTGGCTCGTTTTGCTCTGAGTTCGATTCTAGTTTCTTCTCGAAGTGTAATAAACTATGATGGCGTCTACCACAACGACGACAACATGATGATTGACGACAGCTCCGCACGCTATGGGTAGAAGACCATAGCGTGCGGAGCGTGCATATTGAATGCATATTGCATTCAATATGCACAATCACAATCTCTGTGATTGTACATATTGCGATCTCTCTACGGGAGATTGTTTTGCAAATTGCTTGCATTGATACAAAGGATGCTGCCCTGAACACAACCCACAAACGATTCCACTCAAGGAATTCTTCTCATCTCTAACAGCGACGTGAAATGATTTTTGCTTAGAACTTTGTTTACTGGAATTGTTACTAGTGTTTGCTTTTTGCACTGGCCGGCTACAATCTGTCATTTCTAAAGTACGGAATCTGGATTCCAAAAAGATTATTAATTGTTGCCAAGTTGGAAGTTCATCGGATTCGGTTGTGCCAATGTTAATTTCCCACTGTTTACGGGATTCTTGATCAAGTTTTGATAACACAAGATGATTGATAATGGTATCCCATCCTTTTGTTTCAATACCAATATTATTAAGGGATTTTAAACAAGCACAAGTTGTATCAAGTAGTTGCTTGACTCCATTTGCCGATTCTGTTGTCAAAACTTTCTGCGCAAACAATCGTTTCATTATTTCGTTACAGTTGTATCTCTTGTTGTTATAACGACGAGATAGTTGTGACCACGCCTCCAAATAATTCGCTTCTGTTGTAGCCAAATTCTTTAGGAGATTAGCAGGTTCTCCTGTCAAACTACCCTTTAAATAATGTAACTTCTGGACCGCAGATAAACTCCGATTACTGTGAATCACCGAGGTAAACATATCATAGTAGGCTTGCCAATCCTCATAATTTCCCGAAAATGTTGGTAACTGAATTTGTGGTAATCTAACTTCACAGCATGGTGGTGACGGGGCTTGAACCGAATTCTCACAGTTGCCAGAACTACTACCAGGTACCACAAACGTCAGTGTTTGAAGATCATCTTTCAGTCTGGTTTTGTGGTCCGTATATATCTCCTCAAACATAGTCATTTTATCCTGTTTGAAATATTCAAGTTCAGTTCATTCCTTTTCAGAAGCCGCTGAGTATAGCTCCAGATGCTGCTCGAAAAAATCTAACCATAACTTTTCTAAACTTTCCAATCTCGATTCTATTATATGTTACTTTAATTCTATCTTTAGGTGTTTTTTTATAGTTAGAATAAGATTTTATTAGTCTTTCATATCGAGCCTCTTGCTTCGCAACTAGCTTATCCATAATTTTTAATTGTTAGCGTAAAATGTTCTAAATCTTAACTTGATCCGTAGTCTGTCTTGAATAATAATTCACTAAAATATTCTAAGTGTCCAAACAGCATAATTATTCTAAGTCGATGAAATCAACAGTCGCGAATTTTCTAAGTTGAATTTCTAAACGTTGAAAATATTCCAAGTCAATGAATTATCACTCGCGAATTTTCTAAGTTGAAGTTCTAAATGTTGAAAATATTCTAAGTCAATGGATTATCACTCGCGAATTTTCTTAGTTGAAGTTCTAAATGTTGAAAATATTCTAAGTCAATGGATTATCACTCGCGAATATTAGAAGTTCGACACGACACTTGTAAAATTTTTACTATTTCACTATTGTTCACTTTACGCACGATTCTAAGTACTTTTCATTCACTGTATTCACTGTACTCACTGTACTCCCGGGTTTCGGCACCAGGTTGTCGCTTGCAGGTTGAAATAACTCAAAACTTGTCGTGGTAGAAAGAATTATATTGACAAAAAAAAGAACCAACTTACATACTCGCAACATTGTTAAACCATAGCGCGATTTAATAACGCACACCGCCATCTAGTGGTGGAAGGAGGAACTTTATTGATTTAACACACGATATTATATTATTTGAACAAAGGGAAAATCGAATAGAATTAAGTTACAGTATAATTATCGTGTATTATTCCCCTGAACTTAATTACAATGACTACTGTTAACTAAATAAGTTAATTTAATAGTGTGTTCCTTAATTTCACTGTTCAAATGTTCATCACTTAATTGTTCAATTTCTGTGTGCTTTGTAGAATTTGTTTTCGTATGATTCTATGTTTTGAGGTCTAGTATCAAATTGTGATTGGAAAATATTTTGTTATTTTTCTACTTGTGTAGCAGTCCAATCCAACTGACCCATTCCGTTTTTATTTTTGTATTTAATTTGTAATTTATGGTTGTGCGGACGATTCAAAATTAGTGATTAGAAAATTAATGACGACAACAAATATGAGTGGAAGATGAAGGTGGCACGATACCTTGATCGCCACGTGGTGGGAGATGCTGGAGGCTGCCGGGGACGTCCCTGGGCTTTGCTGTTTCTTATAGTTACGCACATGAGGTCACAGTACCATAAATTATAGTTTGTAGTAGGGTTTTGCGGATAAGTCACTAGTTCAATTTAATATTGCGGAACTCCGTCGCCGTCAGTCATCTATGTGTAAAAAAAGTGTCTTTTTATTACCTATAACTTTGCCATTAAACTTTTTTTCATAGGACTTGTAGTTTTGCCGGAAATCGAGATAAACCGTTTTTTACGCTTAAAAACTCACCCCCTTCCCCTTCCCGCCCTCAGATCGCTCGTCAATTAATTTTCTTTTTATTTTTGTTATATTATTCTCTACCTTGTCCAATGGATTTCATCCTACTATAATTTTTTTTCACTTTATACCATTTTCAAAATTATCGACCATGATCTACTATAGAAATCCTATAATATGCACATTAAGTTGTCCCTACTTTCCTATTAAAAATATTTCACTTTTTTCACTTAAAACATTTTTTTTTAATATAAAGAACTTGAGGAAGTGTCTAATCAGTCCAATTATTTTCAGATACATTAACCAGAGAATAAAATTAAAACATTAATGAAATAGTAAAAAGAAAACCAAAGTGTACGTTGAAAATTAGTTAATTAATATATGTGAGAGAGACCGTGTCTAAAATTAAATGCGTAAAAGTCGATACAAGGTCGATCCAATTAGCTTCGACGTAAATCCAGACCGAGCCATTTAAAACTGATAGAGATTACTTCCGCTTATGACTGGTACATTTTCACATAAATCACTGTACAATATTATAATAGAGCGTTAGAAGTTATTTATTTATTCTTTATTGCACACAAAACAGTACAAATAGCGGACTTAATGCCATCACGCATTCTCTACTAGTCAATCGGATAACTGATTACAGAAACAGTAAACGGCGGTGCATTCTTATTTCTATTTTAAATATTGTGAGTAACGGAATGTAAATTAATACAAAGAAACAGATGATCTTTATATTTATCTCATATATCATATCAAATCGTTTTCTGCAAGAAATACACATTAAAATTCATAGATACCAGATATAGGTACCAACCTTTACACGTCACACCAAATATTTGACATGAAGAATTAAAAAAAATATAAACTCGAATTTTAATATGTCTAATTTCATATTATTAATTTTAAGTTGTACATTATCTATTTTTGATATAATAACATTCCACTTAAAATAAATCGAGATGTTTGTTTGGAGTTAACCCTTTAATGCGTAAGGTGGCTTTTTATTAAAATTATATTATATTTTGTTATGTATCAGTTATTTCTGTCGTATGGCCTTGTAAAAAAAAAGAAAAATCAATTATTGCCATATTTTAGAAAACATATGTTAAGTATACTCAATATAACGATACTCTCAGAAAGTAACATGTATAAAGAAATGTTTTGTCCGTTAATGATAATAATAAAATTCTTATAATAAATATTATAAATAAATAAATATTAGACACCACTACATACATTGTTCTGTACCCAAGTAAACCCTGGACCTCGGAATGGCATTATCATGAGAATTGGTATGCAAGCCATTCGACTACGGAGGTTATCCATGGAGTTCTTTCTAATGGAATGCAGAAATACTAGTTTCAAAAATCTAAAAATCCCAGGTTTTTAGGGTCCCAAATCTTTACAAATACTCTCAACATCTATGCATATCATACATCTCATTACATCTCCATAAGTAACATGCGCCCCCACGTTTTGAGTGGCCCATCCCTTGGCCCCGCCGGGTTATTTTATTCTTTTTTGGTCACTGAAAAACGTGGGATTTTTAAATCTAGTATTATTATTTTATTCTTATTAATTATTAACTCTACGAAGTAACCAAGTGTTACGCAACAATCGGATAAGCCCCATACAAAAGTGAAAGTTGCCGAAAGTTGACCTGAAAGCGCACCTAGAAAGTTGAAAGTTGTTTAAGCGTGCATTTTCATCGGATTCTGAGCTACACTAAAAGTTTCAACTCGCTAGGTGGTCGGCAAGTGCCTCAAAATTGAGATACAAGATTCCTACCGGACAGACAAGACGACAGACAAGCAAACAGACAAGAAAGCGACCTAAGAAAAACGTGGGAAAATATCAAATTTGTGTCATGTCCTAAATTCCAAATACTTTTTAATGGAGTAGAAGCATTTTTCAATTAATAATTTTTTTGTGTTTTTGTAAATTACATTGATGGTAGATTTCGTATATTCTTAGGTAACTAAAACTGAAATGAATCTATAATTAATACAACCATTGAGTGCACAAAGTATCGCTAATTCAAATTACTTATTCGATGTGTAGTATAAATAGTCATAAGAATTACAATAATCACACTAAATCGAGTTCTTAACTAAATAATTTAATAAAAATTAAGTAAAAATAACATTAAAAATAAAATTAATTAAAAATTTTATTTCATTTCTGAGACAAAATGACTTCTATCTAGTTCGACTTTTTAAAATATTAGAAACAAATTTATTACCATATTTTTGATATTTCGGTGCAGTTATATGGGTCGTCCGCACTTAAGTCACTTAAGAAAACGTTCTCCGTGATCGTTCATGCGTAACGATGACGCTTGCTATTACGCCAAATTAAATATAGGTGCTTCGCGAATTATAAAAAAAACATTAAATCGCCTTTTCATGCATACTATTACAGTTTGAATAATAACTACCCACGTACTTAGCCTATTCCGTGTGCCAGGTAAATTACTTTAGCTTGTTATTTCATATTTTAAAACTAGGCGATTCAGTCGCTAAGCATAAAGCTACACTAGCACCATATAGTGGATCGGAGCGTAATACCTAAAAAATTTTTTTTTTGTGTCGTTGGGACTTTTTGCGAATTTCAAAATTCGGTCCGACACAATCTGGTCCTAAACCTGTTGATTCGATTCCACACAAAAAATATTAAAATCGGTTAAGAACTCGGGAAGTTATGGTGTAACAGACATATCGTCATTGAAGCTGATCCATGGGAGCTACGCTCGCTTCGCTCGCTCCGCTCCAACAACAGTCTTACCTACACTTGGCACTCCCTTGATTAATTACTCGTAAAAATACACGTAATTTTCATCCATATTTAAAAACAATAGTTCTTCGTTATTACTATTTTTTTTTAAATAAACATATTATTTTCAATTTACTTAATATTTAATTATTATTTATTGACAACCTTCATGCCAGTTTCGTTATAGACGTTTAAGCACATAACTGAAGAGTAAATCAGACCTTTCTTCGATAATGTAATTATATGTTTTGTAACCACACGTCTTAATAAAGGCAAATTCTCGAATTCTTTGATACGAAACTTAATAGCGTTCTAACAGCTTTCTGTAAGCTAACATTCAGGGCCATAAAAGTACGCGACGATAAAATTTCAGTTCACGCACATAAAACTCTGGAAATGTATTCGATTGTGCGGCAAATGTTGTGTTTACAAAGTTTAACGTCCCAACATGTGAGTTGGCAAGGTAACGTTTTATGTTTTTGGGTATTTTAGACTATGAAACTTTATATCCAGATTTATCATATCTTTTTTGACCCAGGATAATTCATAAAGAAGACAAGACCCAATGCGTATGTATTATTTGCGGGAATATGTGGAACAGGCAAAGGTATATCTACAGTATACCCAAGAACGAAACGTGGGGTACCACTCAAAACGTGGGGGCGCATCTTTACAAATACTCTCAACATCTATGCATATCATACATCTCATTTCATCTCCATAAGTAACATGCGCCCCCACGTTTTGAGTGGCCCCTCGCTTGGCCCCGACGGGTTATTTTATTCTTTTTTGGTCACTGAAAAACGTGGGATTTTTAGATTTTTAAATCTAGTGGTATTATTTTATTCTTTTTAATTATTAACTCAACGAAGTAACCATGTGTTACGCAACAATCGGATAAGCCCCATTCAAAAGTGAAAGTTGCCGAAAGTTGACCTGAAAGTACACCTAGAAAGTTGAAAGTTGTTTAAGCGTGCATTATTATCGGGTTCTGAGCTACTCTGAAAGTTTCAACTCGCTAGGTGGTCGGGAAGTGCCTCAAAATTGAGATACAAGATTCCAACCGGAGAGACAAGACGACAGACAAGCAAACAGACAAGAAAGCGACCTAAGAAAAACGTGGGAAAAACCACTGGGGCATGCCTATTTTTACGATCGCAAAGGTAGGGATCCTGCCTTTCGCTCCGACGGTCTTGGGTTCGAGTCCCGGAAATTTGATTTCTGTCAGTAAACAATATTTCCTTTAACGAAAGTAGCAGGAAAAGTATAATTAAAATTAGAATACAAACAGGCCACGTAAAACGGTAAATTTTCAAGTCAATAGAAATTGTAGATCTCAAAACAGTAAGTCGGTTACCGCTACCCTAAGCCAGTTGATTATCTTACCGGTTTTATGAAAAATGTACAATTATTGATTATTAAACCGATTATTTTAAATAGTTCACCAACTTGACTACGACAAAACCTGATGGCAATGCTAAACTTACACTACTCGACGTTATCGAATGACTGAATATTTTCTTTGATATAATATTGTCTTTAATAATCAGACCTATGTTATCATTCAGAATATAAGTTTTAATTAAAAATATTTCGGTTCGTATGAAATCTATATCTTGCTTAATCAATAAAAATGATCAAAACCGATACGTGTATATTTGATCAATTTTAATTTGAATAACTTTTTAATTAAATAATATCATGAACCCTCAGAACAACATTTCAACTTTCACTTGGCAGGTTTTTAAGATCATTCAGCTTAAAAAGTTATCGGGTATTATATTACCAATATAAGCCTTCGTTCGCAAACAACAAGACGGCTTTCTGGATTGCTCCAGCCATGTAGGGTGACAATGATTTTGGTGGCCATTAGAAACTGCAATAAAATGCCTTTAGTCTCTAAAACTTATGCTACTTATCTGGTAGTATCACCATACTGGTATCTAGACACCAGCAAAGAATTCGATAAAAAAATCTTCTATTGCAACTTGGTAGGCTGGTTAATATTTTCTTTTAAATGGCTTGTTGTCATTTTTGAAATATGTATTGAAGTGAGGCAATAAGGTAAGGTTAACCTAAATTAATCTTAAAATAATAATACTGATTTATTAGCAAATATTTTAATTTAATATGCTCAAGATAAATATAATTTATTTCAAAAAGTTATTGAATACAAATAATCAATCTATTAATATCGCAATCAATGGAGACCGAGCTTAAGGGGGAAATTGACAGGTTTTAGGAAAATATCTATACTAATATTATGAAGCTGCAGAGTTTGATTGTTTGTTTATTTGAACGCGCTAATCTCTGGAACTACTGGTTCGATTTGAATGATTCTTTCAGTGTTGGGTAGTCCATTTATCGAGGAAGGCTATAGGCTATATTTTTTTTTCAAAATTAGGGATCCGTAATAAAATTGCTATTTTGTAACACAAGGTGTAAAATCGAAAACGAATTTTTGCGTGCGCTGCAAAAACTATTGACAATAGAACAAAATGATGTACTACGGGTTTGTAGATTTCATTAAGACCTACAAAAAAGTCCGCGAGAACATATATCTAGCTATCACGGTTTAATCACAATAACCGATTTTGTGTTCAAAATAATTATTAAATAGTCTGAAGAAAAAAAAACTACGTTAAATATGTATCGTTATATTAATCTTTATCGAAATTAAGCATTATGTTATCAAGAGTATTTATGTAGAAGTAAAATACTTTTTGTTTCATCTCAATCGGATATTTCGTTTGAAAGTTATCACGAGTATAAGAGCTTTGAAGAGTATAATAAATACATTTATAAAATAACTCTGCTAAGGAAATCCACGCGCGCTTGATGCAAGCAAGACAAGACGCATGCAAAAGTGTCGGGATCTCATTGTTACCTACACTAATATTATAAGGAGGAAAGATTTGTATTTTTGTATGTTTGAAATAAACTCAAAAACTATTAAGCCGATTTTAAAAATCTTTCACCATTGGAAAGCTACATTCACGCTGAGTAACATAGGCTATATTACCACGTTTTTCTTATCTCACTTTTCTTATTTGTTTGTCTGTCCGGGCAAAATCTTGCAACTTAAATTTGAGGCACTTTCCGATAAGCTAGAAAGCTGAAACTTTCAGGATAGTTCAGAACCCGATGACAATGCACTCTAAAGCAACTTTCAACTTTCCAGATGCACTTTCAGGTCCACTTTCGGCAACTTTCACTTTTGTATGGGGCTTATCCGATTGCTGCGTAACACATGGTTACTTCGTTGAGTTAATAATTAAAAAGAATAAAATAATTATACTAGATTTAAAAAATCTAAAAATCCCACGTTTTTCAATGTCCTAAAAAGAATAAAATAACCCTGCGGGGCAAAGCGAGGGGCCACTCAAAACGTGGGGGCGCATCTTTACAATAATCGGCATCAATGCATGTCATTCATCTCTTTAAAATCTCCTCTTAGTAATATGCGCCCCCACGTTTTGAGTGGCCCCTCGCTTTGCCCCGCAGGGTTATTTTATTCTTTTTAGGACATTGAAAAACGTGGGATTTTTAGATTTTTTAAATCTAGTATAATTATTTAAGGCTAGAAAAATTTAAAGAATTTTGTCCACCCGTGCGAAGCCGGGACGGGCCGCTAGTCTCAAATAATTCGTTATAGCAAAAAATATTTGCCATTTGTTAATATCTCTTGTTTCTATAAAAATCACTATCAAAGTTAAAATTAACAAAACCCGCCAAAACGTTAAAGACATTTTTATGCAGGTTACTTGATGTCACGACGTTGCCTGTTAGCAAGAAAACTTTTAACTGTCAAATTGTAATACAAAAACTCAAGACTAAGATTTATTGTTAACAAGCACGTGACGTCAATCCGGCATTAAGTTAATTCGTGCAATTTCAATAAATTTTGATTTATTTTATTAATGATTTCTTATAGAAATCATATACATTTCTAAATAATATGGGGGCTAAATCGCTTTAAAAAATGTATACTACTAAGTTGAAACAATTTGATTTATATTTTCCTTCTAGTGAAATACCTTATTGGCCAAGTAAGAATTAATAGTGCCTTCTGAATGACGTAGGATCTTAAGATAATAATTTTTTCGTTACCATTACCCATCCAAACCCTAGGCGATGCCAAAAGTTCCTTAACCTCCAGAATCACAAGTTTAACGTGCGCTCTCCACCTTACTCATAACATTTTTTTTATACTTTTCAACAAATATCGCTTGTCTTACAGATTATTGTTATATTGTTAAATTTCTTTTGTGTTTTTAATTCTCATTTCTTTATTCCAATGTTATTTCTACTTAGGCGTGTTACATATAATTTCACGTATGTCTAATTAATTAATGAGGGTGGCTCTGTGTCAAATAAAGCCTGACTAGTGATAGATCTCGTAACAAATGAATCCTACTCCAATATTACACTTAATCGTCTTCAAGTCGCAAATATGTATTTCAAAGCAAACCTTGTGTCTTGAGAAAAATTGCCTTATCTTGTATTTCTAAGAAAAATTGAAAATTGAAACGGATCTGAAGAATGGCAGACGTGGTAATGAATTTACTCTTTATTTTTAACATTATGCAAGTTATATGGCCGACCTAACAATAAATGATCTCTGTTGTGTTGCTAACCCTGACTGTATTTACTTATCATACAAAACCAATGGAACACTACCAAAAGTGTGAATTGACTAAAGTTTAAAAAAAGGAAATTTGAAATTAAATTTGACAACATCATATATATTGTTCTAAACTCAAGTTAGGTAGCTAAAGCACTTGTGTTTTGGAATGCAGAAACGACGATACCACAACATCCAATCCAACACCCGCCAATATAGAAAAGTTCATTTTCTACAATTAACTGGCCGGAGATCAATGCCATGATGGCACAGAGTAGCTTTACCATAAAAACCGGTATTACCACTAGACCACGGGGATCGTCAAAATAAAATTATTTATTAACTGAAATCTCCATTTCAAGATATATATATAGTTGGGTTTTAAATCAGTTCTACCACTGCAGAGCAGGGCATTGTATTATATTCATTGTAGATACATGGTCCATGATCCTTATACGATAGCAACTTATTTATGATAAATTGTTACACGAATGGTGTAATAGTGTCTCTTGTTTGTGTAGTAAGAATATTAAATATTTTCGTAATTTTTAGTAGTAGTAGTAGTCTAGTAATTTCTAGAGAATAAGCATTATAAGTAGTTCTTTACAAAAAATGAAATTGTGCAATATTCCAAATTAAACAGTGACAGGCGATTGAATAAAATTTACCTATAAGATAAATGCTTATATAAGTTACTCGTTGCTAGTATACTTGTACTTGATAATACCTATTTTTCTATTTGAATGAAAAAATGAAAAATCTTTATTCACAAACTACATACAAAGACGACCGTTTGGTGCAACGGTAGCGATCCTGCCTTTCGCACCGACGGTCTTGTGTTCGAATCTCGGAAGGGGCAGAAGTTTGTTTGATGAATACGAGCATTTGTACCTAAGTCATGGGTGTTTATATATTTCTATGAATATTACATATCTATGTATCATATATGTATGTCTATCCGTTACCCTAGTATACATAATACAAGCCTTACAGTGCTTACTTTGGACTAGGCTAATTGGTGTGAGTGTAAGAAATATTTATTTAATTATATTTATTAAAGACACACCCATACAAGCAATAGAAAAAAAACAATGTTCAGACTTTAATACAGATGTGGTCACCCTAACCCACTTAGAAGAGTGCGGAATATCCTTTAGTGTTCTGTGGGATCTATTGAATCTTTCTCGTTTGAGATTTACGCAGAAGGATTCTGAAGCAAAGTCTATTACTGGTGATCAGAATACATAACGTCTAACATAAACATTATGTTAAAAGTTGGTTTTTATTTCAGTTTTGTAAAGTGTGTCATTATATTTTATTTGGTGCGTCATAAGATAAGTTCTTAGGCTTAATTTTAAAAGCTCTGCAACGAAATTATTATTCAACTTTTTACGGATATTTGATGAAAATACATTTTAAAAATGTCATAACTTACGCAATGACATTTGAATAAAACACTTTTTTACGGATTTTGCGTATATTTTATTTTATATTTAATCCTCATCCTGAATGATTATATTAATTATTAATTATATATTTAATCTAATCCTGTGATCACGACTCCTGTAAAGTTGTCGAAACTTAGGATTAAATATAAAATAAAATATGCGCAAAATCCGTAAAAAAGTGTTTTATTCAAATGTGTAATGTGCGCGGAAGTGTAAGAACTAAATTACGCAATGACTTTTAATATTACACAAACGGCAAAGATATTCAAGAATTTTGTTTATACTCCACTATATAATAAAAAAGGCTTTACCGCTTTACAGGTTTTGATATCAGCAACTGTATCTATTTTCTATGAAGCATTTTATGCAACTTGCGGCTACTCAAAAGAAAAAACTTACTATAATAATTACAATTATTAACAGTATAATTCTGCCGTTCTTATGAAAAGTGCAATAAGTAGGTTTCAGCTAATTTCGAAATAATTGCGATTAAATATTTAATTTTTGATTTTTTGTGTATCTTCGTAACTATAATAGCTATTAACTTGAAACTTTTACTATACGACCATAAAATGAAGCAAAATTTTATGTAGTATATTTGTACATACATTTGTACGTAAATTGTACGTAAGTCAATTTGCCCAAAAACTCGACTTATTGTACTTATCGTAAGGACGGCAGAATTATAGTTATATAATAATCATGTTTCCTCCGAAATTGTAAGTAAATGCAATGACTGAAATTTATGAACTATGAACGCATCGAATATCAATCTAACGAAAAAATAAGTTAGTAAAAAACAAGTCACTTTTTTAAATATATTAATATTTTTTGTAATATAAAAAGGTTTTCCTATACATCGATACGCGTTACTTTTAGTTCTACAACTACAAAAGTAAGTAAGGAGTTACATTTATCAACAACTATTTTTACTGAAACCTTTATATTATGCCGTTTCCATGCTTGATCAAATAGTCTTAGATCAATATTTCAATCAATGCCAGTTGTAGACAAAAATCCTATTTTTGAGTGTTTTTTTATTGGATAACTTTAGATTTCTCTAATTCTTTTGAACCCTTAGATTCAATGATTGATTATGTCGAACCTTATTTTAAGAGCCGAACCTGAAAAATGAGATTTTTTCTCAACACGTGAGCTAAAACAAATCCGAAGTAATCTCTTTTTGAATTTCACTTTCCAAATACTTTTTGCGACTTAATCTCATTTTGGTATTAAATGTATACCGATATTTGTTATTATTTAAACACATTTTATCATTTTCACATTTATCCGCAGCACAGTGAAAATATAAGAAAAGGATTCGGGCATCATCTTTTATTTTCTCTATCTTTCTTACAACTAAAATACACAATGCACTGTCTCGCTTACTCACAACCTGTCATTCCTATTTTGTCTTTACTTTTTGTTGCTCATCTCTCATTTACATTTACCTCCCTTTACACATATTTTACCTTACAAAGTTATACTAGGTGTTCCCGCCATGCTTCGCAATGATCTTTTTTGCTGACTCTATATAAACCTCTGGCATACATTGAACAACTTATCAAAGTTTAATCGCGATCCAATGACTACATTTCGAGTTATTGTAAGACTAACGAACTTATAAAAGGGCAATTGCATAAATATAGCCTTATTTTATACTTTTCTTGGCAAGAATGAACGTAGCCAAAGTAATGACTCCGGAATAAATCTTACAAGTATTGAGTATAAATACCCAGTCATAGACCACATTACCTCACTTTACTATATGCTATTTCACATTACCCGAATAATATCTCATCTAAATCATGCCCGGGTATCCGGTGCGATTTCTACAGATCTGGTCTAATGGCCTATAAAGATGCCCGGACCCAGTAATTGGTTGGAACGGCCGATACAGATTCGTTCGTACACCCAAACATGACTTTTGACTTCAATTGACGAATTTACTTTGAGTTGCTTACTCACGGTTTAAGACAAATTAACAGTACATAATACAGAGGTAGTGGAAATTAAATATGGATCAAGGTAATGTATTTTTATTATAACACTAGTGACCCGCCCCGGCTTCGCACGGATGCAATGCTCTACTATATTATGCATGTATTATACGTATAAACCTTCCTCTTGAATTACTCTATCTATTAAAAAAACCGCATCAAAATCCGTTGCGTAGTTTCAAAGATTTAAGCATACATAGGGATATAGGGACAGAGAAAGCGACTTTGTTTTATACTATGTAGTGATTATCAGTAATAAACTGGTCTACAAAATTTTATAACGAATGATCTATATACAAAGAATTGAGCTATGCATGGACATTTTTAGAAAGTTTATCAAAGCCATTAAAATATAATGATATAATAGTTTACGTAGTAATATATAATGGTATTTAAACGCCAGCTCCCCTAATATCTGTTTCAAATATCTGCGCCCATCAATGAGCGCCTTTCAGCTTAGATGGTGTTAATTTCCATTAAAGAACGTAATTGAATGAAAAATACAATTTACTCGTAATGCTAGTTCTACGAGTGAATTATAATTTTCATTACTATACCGAAATACTTTTTATTTGCTACATCAAATCATAAAACATAAGCATTTAAATTGCTGCACATTCCTTATTTAGTATTTGGTCAGTAAAAAACAAGCAAAAGATAAGTTTAATAATTTATTAATAGTTTTTGGAAGCCATACATCATAGTAAAGACTTCGCAGAGATTCTATGCGAGATTATAAAAGAATTATTACTGTTATTGCAAGAAGAAAATCGTTTTCTTTTTCTAAAAGAGGATATAGACAGCTTTAAGTTACCCTTGAACCAATTAAAAAGTAAATGATTATGAGCTATCGTCATGGAACTACATCTAGTACATACTTATGTTCCATTTTCATGGCTATCGTTTAATTATTTTTATTTTTGTCTAGATTTTTGATTGGGAGAAGGCAAACAGTACAAAAACCATACAGCCTTATCTTGAATTATTTGTTTTTGTAATTTGAGAATAATTAATTGATGACCAATGAAGAAAAAAGGAAATTGACCCTGCACCTCTGAGTTCCACTAAGGGTTTATTTACATATCGGTATATTAACATGACGGCGCCTCACAGAAATGTCAGTGTCAAGAGTGACGTGAGCTGTCAATGTCACTCTAGCGGAGCGTCGTGTCGATGGTAGCGGGGCGGCCATCTTAAAACTTCACTTTGATACGAACCGCGGCCAGCGCACCACGTCTGCGACGAATCGCTATTTATCGTAGTAATCCCTGTAGATTCTTACTTAGTTCGTGTTGATTGTAAAGCCTGCAATTACCGTGTGATTATCTGTGACATTATTTCGCGTAAATTATAATCTTTTGGAAAAAGTGTAACGGTTTTATTTAAAAGTGGTTGTACCCTGAAATAGTTTGAATTGTGAAGCTAATTAAAAAGACGTAACCGAAGAGAATAATTGTTTCCATTACTTGCCCACGTGCCCACGATGAATTCTGACGAAGGCCCACCTGCGCTTTTATCAGAAGTGGGATATAACGAACGCAGTAATGAGGAAAGGCCACCGGACATAACATACGCCGAAAAACTCTTGAGTAGCATGGAAACATTGCTTACTCGAGTTTTAGCTGCTCAACAAGCGCCAATAGTGAGTACAAATCGTTCACCACTATTGAAATTTGATCCAGACGATTCAGAGTCCGACATCGATGATTGGTGCAAAGTGACGGAAGTGATCGTTAAAAATAAACGCCTAGAAGGAGTTGACTTACTCGTAGCGTTAACTGGCGCACTAAAAGGTCGTGCGGCAGCGTGCATTACCAAGCTAAATTTGGATGAAATCACTTGGGATGGCGTCAAGGAGATTTTAATAGCAAGATTTTCGAAACCTAGGCTGATACAAGACCACTTTGATGATATTCTACGATTCCAAATAAATGCTAAAGAGACTGCATCTGAATCTGCTCTACGTTTGTGGAATATTATCGAAAGGATACCTAAGTCGACGATGTGTGAAGAAGTGATTACTGGATTTGTAATATCGGTGCTGTGCCAGAGAGACAACGTGATACGTCGTGAATTAAACGCACAGACGGTCACGAGTCGTTCGCAATTATTTAGAATCCTTGGTGGAATATCACTGAAACGACGTTTGGATGCAGATGCCCAAGAACCTGAAGCCAAGAGAACTCGTCTGGCTGAAAAGTTCCTTGGGAAATGTCACTACTGTGGACTGACTGGACACCGTATAGCTGAATGCCGGAAGAGACGCAATGATGCCGAAACTAAAACTCAAGAGTCTTCGCGCCCTGCAGAGAAGAGGCAGGCTGTGATCTGCTTCGCGTGTGGACAGCCTGGACACGTGGCAACCGCCTGTCCAGATAGGAAGAACAGTGGGATCGCGGTCAGGGAAGTCCACCAGTGCGAGCACCGCCATTCCCGAGGTACACTGAGGACATCATCCGGTGAGACCGTCTCTTTTTTATTTGATAGTGGTTCCTCTTGTTCTCTTTTGAAAGAAAGTTACTGTGTAAAGCTCGGGGGTACTGTGCGTAAAAGTCTCGTTTATCTTAGCGGCATAGGCGGTAAAGACTTACAATGTACCACCCAGATTCAAAGCGATGTTACGATCGATGAACTTACAGTTAGTCTGCTTTTTCACATAGTCCCGGATAGTCATATTACTGATCCTATTTTTATAGGGAGAGATATTTTCGAACAAGGATTGTGTGTTAAAATTGATAATGATAATCTTGTTTTCTTTTCTAAAGAACGAAGTCATTATTGCGACCTTAAATCAAATAAGTTAGATTTAACCAAAATAGACACGGATTTACAGGGTAAGGATAAGAAGTCACTCGTGGCACTTTTGAATAAATATTCTGATTACTTCACTGATGGTATTCCCTCTCGACGAGTCACAACGGGAGAATGCGAAATTAATTTGATAGACCCAATTAAAATCGTACAAAGGTGTCCGTACAGATTAGCGCCAGCTGAAAAACTGATAGTTAGAGAAAAGGTTCAACAATTGCTCGATGCTGGAGTAATTCGGGAAAGCTCTTCCCCTTTTGCTAGTCCGATATTATTAGTAGAAAAAAAGGATAATTCGTATCGCATGTGCGTCGACTACCGTGATTTGAACTCAAATACTCAACCGGAACACTACCCTTTGCCGCGTATTGAGGAACAAATAGATCAACTTGCCGGGGCTAATTTATTCTCCTTACTAGATATGGCGTCAGGGTTCCATGGGATATTGATGCACCCTGATTCAGTGGAAAAAACAGCGTTCGTAACACCGGAAGGCCAATATGAGTACCTTGCGATGCCTTTTGTTTTGCGAAATGCTCCATCAGAGGTGCATCACTCGGGCCCTGAGTCGCCTTAAGAATAAACCACTTATCTATATGGATGATGTATTGTGTTACTCATCCGAGGTAACCGAAGGGTTAGAACGGTTAGATCGGGTTTTAGGCGCGTTAACCGAAGCCGGGTTCACATTAAATCTCCAGAAGTGTAAATTTTTGAAGCAGAAAATTGACTACTTGGGATATTCACTACAATCTGGTGAAATAAGGCCGAATATTAGGAAAATTCAGGCGTTGTCAGATTCCCCTCAACCAAAAACGGCTACTCAAGTACGGCAGTTCCTAGGCCTCGCTTCCTATTTTCGTAAATTTATCCCTGATTTTACTCGAATTGTGGGACCGTTGTACCCCTTAACGAAACTAAAAGGTCCAATCGTGTGGACCCAAAAACACGAACAAATACGTAACGCTATAATATCCGTCCTAACATCTAAACCGGTACTGACCATTTTTGATCCGGAGCTACCAGTAGAATTACATAGTGACGCGAGTTCTGAAGGTTACGGTGCGATCCTCATTCAAAAGAAAAATAACCTGCCTCATGTAGTGGAGTATTACAGCCGACGTACATCAGATGTGGAGTCACGGTATCACTCTTACGAGTTAGAGACCCTAGCAGTTGTACGCGCGGTTGAGCACTTTCGACATTATCTCTATGGTAGGCATTTTGTAGTATTTACAGACTGCAATTCACTTAAAGCTTCCAAGTCAAAAAAGGATCTAACGCCTCGCGTGCATAGGTGGTGGGCTATCTTGCAGGCGTACGATTTTGATATCGTATATCGTGAAGGGAGGGGTATGGAACACGCCGACTATTTTTCGCGAAATCCTCTGCCTAATACTACTGACGTTGCAAGTACATCTTCCGCGAACTCACAGACAAAAACAGTCCAGTATGTTGACCTTCACCAAGACTGGCTCTCTGTCGAACAAAAACGCGATAGTGAGATACAAGACCTTATTGCGAAACATAATGACCATGGGTTTCCCGATTCAGTAGCTCAGACATATGATGTGAGGGAAGGTATTCTTTACAGAAAAATATCTCGAAATAAAGCGGTTTCTTGGTTACCAGTGGTCCCGCGGTCTTTAATTTGGACATTAATTAATCATATCCATAACGAAATCCAACATTTAGGCAAAGACAAAACTTTAGACAAACTCTATGAACAATATTGGTTTCCAAACATGTCTAAATGCGTGCGTAAATTCATCGACTCGTGTATTATTTGCAAAGCGTCAAAAGGTCCATCAGGAGCTCAGCCCGTTCACCCGATTCCTAAAACATCCGTGCCGTGGCATACAATTCACATTGACTTTACGGGGAAGCTTAGCGGTAAGAGTGACCGAAAGGAATACTGTTCGGTAATTATTGACGGTTTCACTAAATATGTACTATTAGAACATACTTCTGCTCTCGACGCCAAAAGTGCTATAGACGCCCTTCATAAAGCAGTCTGTCTTTTCGGAGCACCTAAGCGAATAATCGCTGATCAAGGTCGCTGCTATATGAGCTCTGATTTTAAGAACTTCTGCGCCGAGCATAAGATTGACCTTAATTTCATTGCAACAGGTTCTAGTAGAGCAAACGGGCAGGTTGAGAGGGTTATGCGTACTCTTAAATGTCTGTTAACTATCGTGGAAAACGATCCTAATAAAACATGGCGCGACGAACTAGGAAATATCCAACTCGCACTAAACAGTACTAAATCTACCGTAACTAAATACTCACCTACAGAACTTATGTTAGGGATTCGCGCTCAGTCGTTAGGTATGTCTAGATTAAACTCGGAAGTTCACGGTCAGCAGGAACGTTTAGATCTGGATACTATACGGCAACATGCGTCGGATAATATTGAAAAGGCTGCAAAATCTGAAGTAAGTCGTTTTAATCAAGGTCGTGCTTCCATAAAAAGGTTTTCAAGTGGTGATTTTGTGTTTCTAAAAAATAGTGAACGAAACCAAACTAAATTAGATAGGAAGTTTAGGGGTCCATTCGTTATAACTGCGGTATTAGATAACGATAGGTACGAATTACAGAGTTTGAGTGGTTCTCACCGAGTATATAAGTACGCGCACGAGAATTTACGTTCAGTACCTCAGGGACATGATGGGTTGTTAGAAATTACGAGCAATCTTTTGAATTATGAGGAGGCCGAGACGGCGCCTGATGATGTAGTAAATGTACCTGACCCGACTGACATATCAATTTCTCATGATTATGACACCTTGACCGTGTGCTCGGATACAATATCCGCTGATTCTAATACAATCACAGCTGGTTCAGACACTCTTAGTGTACACTCAGATCCGGAGACATGGGATGAACAAAATTAAATAGACAATAGACAATCGAGACCGTCGGCACAGGTGCGTTACTACGTCATTATTTATTATATCAGTCGATCCTGTATGATATACACTTTTCTGAAAGTTCGGAAAGGTGATGTCGTCCAGATGGTTTCATTTAGTCGAGCCTGGTCAAGTAGTGTCGTCCGGGCCACACCTGAAAAGGTTGGTTGAAGGGATGCACTAGCTTGGTCCAGATGGAATGTGTGGTTGACTGGTCGGAAGGACAGAGTCGTCCGGGCCATTCTTTGGTGGATTGGTTGAATGGATGCTCTCGTCCGGTCCAAGTCATTGCCAGTGTTGAGAAAATGTGAGCTATGGTTTCCTTGAGTTGGTTACCTAGAAGTGACTGGTCGTTAGGACAGTGTCGTCCGGGTCAGACCCAAGATGGGTTGGTTGAAGGGACACACTCGTCCAGTCCAGATCATTTGCTTTAAGATTCCTAGATTTTGAAGTTTCTGTATTAGTGATATTGACGACGACAAAGTTTTATAGGATGGACGAGCGGATGGGTTAGTGATCGATTTCCCTATGATTCCAGAGACCTGTAGACGCCCGAGGACGGTCGTATGTCAGTCCGGCCGTGACGGCGCCTCACAGAAATGTCAGTGTCAAGAGTGACGTGAGCTGTCAATGTCACTCTAGCGGAGCGTCGTGTCGATGGTAGCGGGGCGGCCATCTTAAAACTTCACTTTGATACGAACCGCGGCCAGCGCACCACGTCTGCGACGAATCGCTATTTATCGTAGTAATCCCTGTAGATTCTTACTTAGTTCGTGTTGATTATAAAGCCTGCAATTACCGTGTGATTATCTGTGACATTATTTCGCGTAAATTATAATCTTTTGGAAAAAGTGTAACGGTTTTATTTAAAAGTGGTTGTACCCTGAAATAGTTTGAATTGTGAAGCTAATTAAAAAGACGTAACCGAAGAGAATAATTGTTTCCATTACTTGCCCACGTGCCCACGATGAATTCTGACGAAGGCCCACCTGCGCTTTTAAACAGATTTTTCTAAGTACACTACATGATTGCATTGTTTTTATTTTTGTTACCCCTCATAGTAAGTTAAACGCTTGTGTTACGTTTGTTATCCACGTCTATAGTACAAAGCTGACACACAGATTCGCTACGATTCAAAATTATCAATGCAGCGGTGTTGCATTGGAATAGATACTGTTAGAGATTGTAACTTGAGCCATACCATAAACAATAAATTTGCGCAGAAATTGAATAATGTACCTGAAATTGCTACTGCGCATGTCACGTGATTCCAAAACCAGGTTTAACTTATATGCCGGGGAGTGTAGTAGAATAATCTTTTAACTATTTGCCAACATTATGTCATAAAATTTTATAAAAATTTGAAATGCATGCCTGCAAAAATATGTTATAGTCTATACTAATATTATAAAGAAGTAAAGTTTGTGTGTTTGTATATTTGTTAAATTGTAAGGGGTAATCTCGGGATCTACTGACCCGATTTTAAAAATTCTTTCACCAATAGAAAGGCATATTATTGCTGAGTGTCATAGGCTATATTTAATGCTAGAAAAAAATTAAAGAATTTTGTCCACCCGTGCGAAGCCGGGACGGGCCGCTAGTTATTTATATATTTATTAAAGAAAATATGAAAACAGGCAAAATAACAATAGTTCAAACTATTTATCTATTTATCTCATGTTTGTCATCCAATTTTCTTTCTATGTTAAGTAACCATAAAAACTAAATTACTAGAATAGAAAAATACTAGAAAAAATCGACTCGGGTCACAAGTGAATCTAAGGCGGGAATCGAACCCGCAACCTTTGGAAATCCGGTCCAATGCTCTCCCAATTGAGCTACCGAGCCTTGCGAACATTCGACGAAATTTTCTAGTACCTTCCTGATTTTACGCTGTAGGCCAGCGTTGTTTCATCAATGAGAGGAACATCCTCTCGTATTCGAAAGAAACATTTTTACAAATGTTTGGTCAATCGATTAAGATGAAACCGCCATGTTAGATTTATAATTTTTTTATATATTTTTTATGCATTTTCAATGCGATCTTATAAGATAAATTACTAGAATAGAAAAATACTAGAAAAAATCGACTCGGGTCACAAGTGAATCTCAGGCGGGAATCGAACCCGCAACCTTTGGAAATCCGGTCCAATGCTCTCCCAATTGAGCTACCGAGCCTTGCGAACATTCGACGAAATTTTCTAGTACCTTCCTGATTTTACGCTGTAGGCCAGCGTTGTTTCATCAATGAGAGGAACATCCTCTCGTATTCGAAAGAAACATTTTTACAAATGTTTGGTCAATCGATTAAGATGAAACCGCCATGTTAGATTTATAATTTTTTATATATTTTTTATGCATTTTCAATGCGATCTTATAAGATAAATTACTAGAATAGAAAAATACTAGAAAAAATCGACTCGGGTCACAAGTGAATCTCAGGCGGGAATCGAACCCGCAACCTTTGGAAATCCGGTCCAATGCTCTCCCAATTGAGCTACCGAGCCTTGCGAACATTCGACGAAATTTTCTAGTACCTTCCTGATTTTACGCTGTAGGCCAGCGTTGTTTCATCAATGAGAGGAACATCCTCTCGTATTCGAAAGAAACATTTTTACAAATGTTTGGTCAATCGATTAAGATGAAACCGCCATGTTAGATTTATAATTTTTTTATATATTTTTTATGCATTTTCAATGCGATCTTATAAGATAAATTACTAGAATAGAAAAATACTAGAAAAAATCGATCTGGATACTATACGGCAACATGCGTCGGATAATATTGAAAAGGCTGCAAAATCTGAAGTAAGTCGTTTTAATCAAGGTCGTGCTTCCATAAAAAGGTTTTCAAGTGGTGATTTTGTGTTTCTAAAAAATAGTGAACGAAACCAAACTAAATTAGATAGGAAGTTTAGGGGTCCATTCGTTATAACTGCGGTATTAGATAACGATAGGTACGAATTACAGAGTTTGAGTGGTTCTCACCGAGTATATAAGTACGCGCACGAGAATTTACGTTCAGTACCTCAGGGACATGATGGGTTGTTAGAAATTACGAGCAATCTTTTGAATTATGAGGAGGCCGAGACGGCGCCTGATGATGTAGTAAATGTACCTGACCCGACTGACATATCAATTTCTCATGATTATGACACCTTGACCGTGTGCTCGGATACAATATCCGCTGATTCTAATACAATCACAGCTGGTTCAGACACTCTTAGTGTACACTCAGATCCGGAGACATGGGATGAACAAAATTAAATAGACAATAGACAATCGAGACCGTCGGCACAGGTGCGTTACTACGTCATTATTTATTATATCAGTCGATCCTGTATGATATACACTTTTCTGAAAGTTCGGAAAGGTGATGTCGTCCAGATGGTTTCATTTAGTCGAGCCTGGTCAAGTAGTGTCGTCCGGGCCACACCTGAAAAGGTTGGTTGAAGGGATGCACTAGCTTGGTCCAGATGGAATGTGTGGTTGACTGGTCGGAAGGACAGAGTCGTCCGGGCCATTCTTTGGTGGATTGGTTGAATGGATGCTCTCGTCCGGTCCAAGTCATTGCCAGTGTTGAGAAAATGTGAGCTATGGTTTCCTTGAGTTGGTTACCTAGAAGTGACTGGTCGTTAGGACAGTGTCGTCCGGGTCAGACCCAAGATGGGTTGGTTGAAGGGACACACTCGTCCAGTCCAGATCATTTGCTTTAAGATTCCTAGATTTTGAAGTTTCTGTATTAGTGATATTGACGACGACAAAGTTTTATAGGATGGACGAGCGGATGGGTTAGTGATCGATTTCCCTATGATTCCAGAGACCTGTAGACGCCCGAGGACGGTCGTATGTCAGTCCGGCCGTGACGGCGCCTCACAGAAATGTCAGTGTCAAGAGTGACGTGAGCTGTCAATGTCACTCTAGCGGAGCGTCGTGTCGATGGTAGCGGGGCGGCCATCTTAAAACTTCACTTTGATACGAACCGCGGCCAGCGCACCACGTCTGCGACGAATCGCTATTTATCGTAGTAATCCCTGTAGATTCTTACTTAGTTCGTGTTGATTATAAAGCCTGCAATTACCGTGTGATTATCTGTGACATTATTTCGCGTAAATTATAATCTTTTGGAAAAAGTGTAACGGTTTTATTTAAAAGTGGTTGTACCCTGAAATAGTTTGAATTGTGAAGCTAATTAAAAAGACGTAACCGAAGAGAATAATTGTTTCCATTACTTGCCCACGTGCCCACGATGAATTCTGACGAAGGCCCACCTGCGCTTTTAAACAGATTTTTCTAAGTACACTACATGATTGCATTGTTTTTATTTTTGTTACCCCTCATAGTAAGTTAAACGCTTGTGTTACGTTTGTTATCCACGTCTATAGTACAAAGCTGACACACAGATTCGCTACGATTCAAAATTATCAATGCAGCGGTGTTGCATTGGAATAGATACTGTTAGAGATTGTAACTTGAGCCATACCATAAACAATAAATTTGCGCAGAAATTGAATAATGTACCTGAAATTGCTACTGCGCATGTCACGTGATTCCAAAACCAGGTTTAACTTATATGCCGGGGAGTGTAGTAGAATAATCTTTTAACTATTTGCCAACATTATGTCATAAAATTTTATAAAAATTTGAAATGCATGCCTGCAAAAATATGTTATAGTCTATACTAATATTATAAAGAAGTAAAGTTTGTGTGTTTGTATATTTGTTAAATTGTAAGGGGTAATCTCGGGATCTACTGACCCGATTTTAAAAATTCTTTCACCAATAGAAAGGCATATTATTGCTGAGTGTCATAGGCTATATTTAATGCTAGAAAAAAATTAAAGAATTTTGTCCACCCGTGCGAAGCCGGGACGGGCCGCTAGTTATTTATATATTTATTAAAGAAAATATGAAAACAGGCAAAATAACAATAGTTCAAACTATTTATCTATTTATCTCATGTTTGTCATCCAATTTTCTTTCTATGTTAAGTAACCATAAAAACTAAATTACTAGAATAGAAAAATACTAGAAAAAATCGACTCGGGTCACAAGTGAATCTAAGGCGGGAATCGAACCCGCAACCTTTGGAAATCCGGTCCAATGCTCTCCCAATTGAGCTACCGAGCCTTGCGAACATTCGACGAAATTTTCTAGTACCTTCCTGATTTTACGCTGTAGGCCAGCGTTGTTTCATCAATGAGAGGAACATCCTCTCGTATTCGAAAGAAACATTTTTACAAATGTTTGGTCAATCGATTAAGATGAAACCGCCATGTTAGATTTATAATTTTTTTATATATTTTTTATGCATTTTCAATGCGATCTTATAAGATAAATTACTAGAATAGAAAAATACTAGAAAAAATCGACTCGGGTCACAAGTGAATCTCAGGCGGGAATCGAACCCGCAACCTTTGGAAATCCGGTCCAATGCTCTCCCAATTGAGCTACCGAGCCTTGCGAACATTCGACGAAATTTTCTAGTACCTTCCTGATTTTACGCTGTAGGCCAGCGTTGTTTCATCAATGAGAGGAACATCCTCTCGTATTCGAAAGAAACATTTTTACAAATGTTTGGTCAATCGATTAAGATGAAACCGCCATGTTAGATTTATAATTTTTTATATATTTTTTATGCATTTTCAATGCGATCTTATAAGATAAATTACTAGAATAGAAAAATACTAGAAAAAATCGACTCGGGTCACAAGTGAATCTCAGGCGGGAATCGAACCCGCAACCTTTGGAAATCCGGTCCAATGCTCTCCCAATTGAGCTACCGAGCCTTGCGAACATTCGACGAAATTTTCTAGTACCTTCCTGATTTTACGCTGTAGGCCAGCGTTGTTTCATCAATGAGAGGAACATCCTCTCGTATTCGAAAGAAACATTTTTACAAATGTTTGGTCAATCGATTAAGATGAAACCGCCATGTTAGATTTATAATTTTTTTATATATTTTTTATGCATTTTCAATGCGATCTTATAAGATAAATTACTAGAATAGAAAAATACTAGAAAAAATCGACTCGGGTCGAATAAAAAATTATAAATCTAACATGGCGGTTTCATCTTAATCGATTGACCAAACATTTGTAAAAATGTTTCTTTCGAATACGAGAGGATGTTCCTCTCATTGATAAAACAACGCTGGCCTACAGCGTAAAATCAGGAAGGTACTAGAAAATTTCGTCGAATGTTCGCAAGGCTCGGTAGCTCAATTGGGAGAGCATTGGACCGGATTTCCAAAGGTTGCGGGTTCGATTCCCGCCTGAGATTCACTTGTGACCCGAGTCGATTTTTTCTAGTATTTTTCTATTCTAGTAATTTATCTTATAAGATCGCATTGAAAATGCATAAAAAATATATAAAAAATTATAAATCTAACATGGCGGTTTCATCTTAATCGATTGACCAAACATTTGTAAAAATGTTTCTTTCGAATACGAGAGGATGTTCCTCTCATTGATGAAACAACGCTGGCCTACAGCGTAAAATCAGGAAGGTACTAGAAAATTTCGTCGAATGTTCGCAAGGCTCGGTAGCTCAATTGGGAGAGCATTGGACCGGATTTCCAAAGGTTGCGGGTTCGATTCCCGCCTGAGATTCACTTGTGACCCGAGTCGATTTTTTCTAGTATTTTTCTATTCTAGTAATTTATCTTATAAGATCGCATTGAAAATGCATAAAAAATATATAAAAAATTATAAATCTAACATGGCGGTTTCATCTTAATCGATTGACCAAACATTTGTAAAAATGTTTCTTTCGAATACGAGAGGATGTTCCTCTCATTGATGAAACAACGCTGGCCTACAGCGTAAAATCAGGAAGGTACTAGAAAATTTCGTCGAATGTTCGCAAGGCTCGGTAGCTCAATTGGGAGAGCATTGGACCGGATTTCCAAAGGTTGCGGGTTCGATTCCCGCCTGAGATTCACTTGTGACCCGAGTCGATTTTTTCTAGTATTTTTCTATTCTAGTAATTTATCTTATAAGATCGCATTGAAAATGCATAAAAAATATATAAAAAATTATAAATCTAACATGGCGGTTTCATCTTAATCGATTGACCAAACATTTGTAAAAATGTTTCTTTCGAATACGAGAGGATGTTCCTCTCATTGATGAAACAACGCTGGCCTACAGCGTAAAATCAGGAAGGTACTAGAAAATTTCGTCGAATGTTCGCAAGGCTCGGTAGCTCAATTGGGAGAGCATTGGACCGGATTTCCAAAGGTTGCGGGTTCGATTCCCGCCTGAGATTCACTTGTGACCCGAGTCGATTTTTTCTAGTATTTTTCTATTCTAGTAATTTATCTTATAAGATCGCATTGAAAATGCATAAAAAATATATAAAAAATTATAAATCTAACATGGCGGTTTCATCTTAATCGATTGACCAAACATTTGTAAAAATGTTTCTTTCGAATACGAGAGGATGTTCCTCTCATTGATGAAACAACGCTGGCCTACAGCGTAAAATCAGGAAGGTACTAGAAAATTTCGTCGAATGTTCGCAAGGCTCGGTAGCTCAATTGGGAGAGCATTGGACCGGATTTCCAAAGGTTGCGGGTTCGATTCCCGCCTGAGATTCACTTGTGACCCGAGTCGATTTTTTCTAGTATTTTTATATTCTAGTAATTTATCTTATAAGATCGCATTGAAAATGCATAAAAAATATATAAAAAATTATAAATCTAACATGGCGGTTTCATCTTAATCGATTGACCAAACATTTGTAAAAATGTTTCTTTCGAATACGAGAGGATGTTCCTCTCATTGATGAAACAACGCTGGCCTACAGCGTAAAATCAGGAAGGTACTAGAAAATTTCGTCGAATGTTCGCAAGGCTCGGTAGCTCAATTGGGAGAGCATTGGACCGGATTTCCAAAGGTTGCGGGTTCGATTCCCGCCTGAGATTCACTTGTGACCCGAGTCGATTTTTTCTAGTATTTTTCTATTCTAGTAATTTATCTTATAAGATCGCATTGAAAATGCATAAAAAATATATAAAAAATTATAAATCCAACCATAAAAACTGTGGGTTTTAGGTAATTTGCGCAATTATTAAAATTAATTATTATTAAAATACGCAATTTGAAGGACAATATTTTTTATGGCGTTGACTTAGGAGCTTCTTTTACAACTCCAAGCGTAGTAGACTTAAATATTTCATGTCATCTCAACATGATACCTACACAAGATCTTGAGGAGCTTGATAGTCATAGTCATATAATTTGTTACAACAATTTTCACAATCAAATTATGGGACGGGTTATGGTAGGGATGGGTTACCAATTATTTTATTATCTCGCGATTCGAAAGGTATTGCATCTGTAGTTGTTAGAACATACCATGCGATTGGTCCCATGTCTTTCCATTTAGGGAGTTTCCATCTATAGAGAAATTCTGCCCTAATTTTTTGTATTTTTTGTTCCCAGTAACAAATAACGAAGGATGCGTTTTTCTTTTGACGTTTGGGATGCTAAAAAAATCGAATCTATGATATGAACATCAAACGGAAATGTAACATCGGTTGAAGCCATCCACGTCACAATATATTAGGATACTATAGTGGACTTTATGGGCGAATAAAAATAAGTAAGGTAGCTTGTAAAACGGAATTGGCGGGGACATTGAAAAATGAGTATTACCCAGAATATCCGCTTTTCTAAAGATTATCGAATACTTATAGCCGATTTCGTATAAAATATTGAGTAGCAAAAAATTGCGAGGGTTCGAACCGACTATGATTTTGTTTTAATTCCCTCAAAGCTCCGATAAAAAATTTGGAGGCATTTCTTAATTATTTCTTAAATCTATTTTTAGCACAGCGATGTAGAAACGAAATTGTTCTAATTGATTATACGTTTAAAAAGTTACATTTCCAATACAGTTATTTAAAAAAAGATATTAATGTTTGTTAAAAGATTTTTAAAAAAACAGAAAAGAATTACTTTGAAGTAAAAATGTTTCTGAGCCGTTTTTAATCTAGACACGCGGCAGGGTGTCAAGCTAAGTTCAGGAACAGAACACGCAGCACCGTGTGTAATATTACACGAACCATTTTGAGCCACTTTTGACCCCTCATAACTCAAAAACTATTATAAACGCGTCAAAGGTTCATGTTATAATACTGCACAACCTTTTATTTAAAAATGTTTACAATTGCACATTACTTACGATAAATAAAAAATAAATTTATTTGTGGGGTGCCTGGCAGAGTAGAATGGCATTTTTGATATTGAAAGTAATCACCATAATCCTTCAATAGAGCACAAAACGGGCGGCATCGATTCCAAAATTCCGAATTATCGATCTGCGCTCTATGACCCGTCAGGCGTGGAGGTTTGTGCAAAACTCATTTTTCAAAAAAAGCTTTCATCTATCAGTGGAGGCCTTTCAGCTGAGGTAATGATTATGAAATAACAAAATCCAGTTTAAAAACACTTAAAAATTTAATCTAAAGCTTAACAGTTCCTGACAATTTGTATGAAGTGGCACAACAAGGTAGATCAGTCTGGATTATCTCCTATATTTGAACTTGATGAATTACAAGAATATTTTACTATCTTAAAGACGCTACATTAGGTTTTTGTTATCCTCAATTAAAGAAGAGTATAGTCGTGAAAGACAGAGGTCAAATAGTTAGTGTCATTTATAATCTGTTCGCCATTAATCTATAATCTAAGATCACAGTGGTTTGTGTGTTTGTCTGTCCGCTCCTTTCCCCGCTCTTTTTCCATTATATCAATAACGTTACCATACCAACGCGTTAACCGCAAGTAGTTCGTCTACCGGACGCTAGATGGCGCTAACGGAAAAATATTTAATAATAGAAAAAAATTAAAGAATTTTGTCCACCCGTGCGAAGCCGGGACGGGCCGCTAGTCTATAATAAAAGATCACAGTGGTTTGTGTGTTTGTCTGTCCGCTATTTTTCCCGCTCTTTGTCCATTGTATCAATAACGTTACCATATCAACGCGTTAACCGTAAGTAGTTCGTCTACCGGACGCTAGATGGCGCTAACGGAAAAATATTTAATAATAGAAAAAATTAAAGAATTTTGTCCACCCTTAAGAAGCCGGGACGGGCCGCTAGTATATAGAATGAAAACATTATTGAATATCGATTATTTTGTTATTAGGTACTATTTCTTTAGCCAGCCCTCAGGTTGACTGGAAAACAAATTTTAGAGGCATTGGGTTCGCCATATGTACCACTCTTCGTAATTAAAAACGTAAAAAATGAGGGCGGATAAAGAGATCCAGAATGTCGCGAAAAACAGAATTTACGGTGAAAACATAAGATATAATGGATGTACTTAAAATGGATTTCCTGATAGCGGTGTTTACAAAAGCTATTTTTAAATATTTTATTTACGTGTTTTTGGTAAAAAAAAGTTATCTTCATTTAAATACATATATGAGAAGAAAAAATTGTTCAATTTGTAATGCTTTTAAGAAGATGAACATCTGAATATCAATAATTTTGTTATTTTTACCTAATTAAAATCCCTTGAATCTTTATTAAAAAGTTGATAGATATGTATCTTTTGAATTTTAGTCGAAACTCAACAGTTATAATCTGACAGTTTTGTTGGGGTCATTTTGCATTAGGTACGGTACATTTATTCATTAATCATTCAGTATTGCTAAGCGCCTAACCTCAAAACACGAAAAAAACGTTTTCTAATCTTTCTTCAGTAAAACTTACAGACTCAGGCAATCGACCCAGTTTAAGAAAAAAAGAAATTCCACGTCTTATTTTACGAGAAAACGGAAACTGTTGAGGCATTCAAAAGAAAATGAAGTCATTATAGAACACAGAGCGGTTGTATTTTCATCGCGGTTTATAATATCAAAATGAAATATAAGATGTCAGTAATACAACATTAATGTTATAACAATTGGATGTTTCTTATGCATAAATAAAGCATTCATTTTAAAATGTTAATTTATAATAAAAAAATACAAAACAATTTCTGTGTTATTTCAAAATATCCAATCATATTTATCTGTTCTTCACACGCGTATCGATTTCCGTCGTAATATATTCTATGACGTCATTATATAATTAACGGCGACTATATATCTGCTTGATCACATACTCCGACTTATTTATTGGCTATTTTACAAATGAATAGTATTATTACACTCGTGTCTCGTGTATTTATTTCATTCACATTGCATGTGGAAGGCAGTTATGTAAAAGCAAAAAGTTATTTTTGGTAGTAAGGTCGAATATCAAAACAACATGGCGGCAGGCGATTTTGCACCTAAATTTAAAATGTAAAAGGACATCGAGAGTTACTCCTATGACTTTTTCTATTAAAAGCTTAGAAAGTAATGTTATCAATTTCTACTACACTTTGTCCAATGTAGGATGATACTTTTGACAGGTGTCACTTCCTTATTGCTACGTACTAAGGTTGCGTTTGTTTCCTTATGTTTAGCTTGACATTGCAATAGCAACTTTATACCCTCTATATAGGTGTCAACTGTCAAAAGTATCATCCTACATTGGACAAAGTATAGGTATAGAATTTTAGGCTCTTTTCTTCTAATTTTTAATCTAAATTATTTTATTTTAGAAAGTAAACTGATATAAAAAAGATATATTATAATTAAAAAGAAAACTTTTTCGTGATATATCCAAATCAATTCATGATTCACATTGAATTGGCCACGAAGAGATTTAGTGCTTCAATTCGTAACACAGTGTTGCTATAAGATGAAATATTTAAATAATTAATACTTTATACAAATCTCACAATTTCTCATGTATTTCATCTTTACCTATACATTTTTCTTTATTTTCATATATAATTGAACACTGTACAGCTTTTAAGCGGATTACTATAGAATGGTGCTGGCCTTTCAGAACACTTATCGACTTAATAAATTTATAATGAAACATTTGACATTTGAAATGCTATTACTTTTATATTTTCATGTATTTAATCCTGTACTGCGTCATTCCGAAAAACGGCTCCTGTGACAGGACCGAATCGTCAAGATTATTCAAAAAGAAATTAAATTGAACGACAAAAGTAATCTGATAAAAAAAAAATCAAAGAGTGAAATATTCGAAAGTGTAAAGACTGATTTAACATTAACTCTCAATAACTTGTCCTTAGAAAGAACCCTTCTTTGATTCAGTTGCATGACAACCTTTGTGTTTTCCGTGATTCATCAGAAATATCTAAGCAACAAATCTAGATTAGCCCTATTTGTCGCTATAGATAAGTTATTGAAAACAACTGTAAGCATATTTTCACAAGAGATAGTCATTTAGGGCATGATGGACGCGACCGGAAATACGCAGAGCGCGGGAAGAACATTTGACAATCGTAATAGCGGGAAAACATTCAAATATCGAACATGTACACAGATCCTGAAAAGGAGTCGCAACATCAGAATAAAATATAAAAAAAAAGCGAAAGTAAACATAATTATACTTTTTGAGTTAAATAAAATCATCTCATACAGGGCTTTTTTCATAGTTTATTTTTCACTTCATCATATTATCCGAAAGACATCCATTGTTGGAATGAGGCATCCCCTAAGATAAATGGAGGCTTTTCCATAATCTCCACCCCTGGCAGGAGGGTTGAAGATCACAATAATTCGGAAAATACCGCTGCCAGTTTCGTGGTCTGAAGGTTTATTGAGATAACATCCAGTATCATTAGTTACCTGTTACGACACCATATGTGTGATGTTTGGTGCTTTTGACACCACACCACACGATTTCTTTGCTTATTTAAATATTATTTGAGCGTTGTAAACGAATAAAATATAAAAATAGTTCTGTGGTGGTTTTACAATACATTTTAGAAGCTCCGATGATAGCTTATTATGAGGCGCATATAACGCATTGAGCGTCAAAAGTGTTAAGATACTTATGATTATAACCACATCTCCATCTTACAGAAGATACTAGTCGAATAACTCAGCTTAAAAGCTTCCCATAATATATTTCCCTTTTTTCGGTTTACCTAGTTTGTTATTATTTTTTATAATTTAACATGACGTGATATTTTACTGACAGAGTAAAATAGCACCAACCCCCGATAATAATGAAGAATGTAAAAAAGGCGATTATTGACACCAAAGCGATGACAAATGGTGAGATAATAACTATAGCACATGTCAGACCGCTACCGCGCGCCCCACCCCTTTCAACAGTCCCAATGCTGCGCGAATTGTGAAAAAAAATGTCGGATCCTTAGATAAAAATGCCATTTTCTCGCCAAATAAAGAAGCTAGGACTGAACACAAAATAATACCATTGAGCTGATTAAATAAAGAATCCAACTCTGCAACTCAAAGTTTAATCGTAATTTAAAAAAAAATCAGCAGGCCCCGCGGAAATTTGAATATGGTAGCAATTGCTACCAGGGACTGACGAGGGGTGTTGGCTATCGGTAGCAATGGCTACCTCGGAACTGACGAGTGGACGGAGACCCCAAAACGGACACCAGCATATTATAAATTATGGTATTTTGCTGCTATCTACAAGCTGTCTGTCAATTGTGGAGGTTATGGCAAAAACTCTATATTTTTTAGGGAAGATTTCCGCCCAGAAGTGGAAGTCTCTCGGCTAAGATGTTGATGTTGATAATGAACTGTCTTACAAACTGTCTGCCAGGTGTGGAGGTTATGGCAAAAACTTTATATTTTTGGGGAAGATTTCCATCCAGAAGTGGAAGTCTCTCGGCTAAGATGTTGATATTGATAATGAAAAAATCATGATTTAAAATCCATCATCACATTTAAAATATATGTGTGGCGGCGACATCTTTAGACCGCCTCACATAACATCGTTACACGAAGCATCAAGATTGACACTTCGTATCATAGATGGCGCTAGCTTCGATAAGGTGCATTAGTAAATTAATCTAAATCGCGTAACAACAGTTTATAAGGTATCTACAGGTCCTACATCGGTAGGACTAGGGTCTCCGGGCACATAACCCGCTGAAAAATCTTTTCTACTGCTTTTCTATAGTGGTTCCATACTCCTGTACTCCCATAAATTTTCAAAAAGGGTTTTTCATCTAATAAATGACTCATCCACATTTAAGTTTATATAAATTTCAAATTGAATCAATAGCTTCGAGTACACATGCTAAGGTATCGTATCGATATAGAATATGAGTTATTTCCAAAGTTTACCATCACGATGTAGGTACTTCGAAAGTGTGAGTAAATTCAAAGTTCTGTACTTTGAGTAATCGATTCATATCCCTCCCATAATCCAATATCTTCGGAACTATGTCTTTAATAAACTGTCCGTGTGTCAATAACAGACAACTGTTTAATAAAACGATTTTAGGTATTGAGGTGTTTAGTCCTTTTTTTTTAAAACTTAACTTCAGTTTGATAAAAAGGGGAAAAAAATATTTAATGCAGTATCTTATTCATTAATAAAAAGGATAAATAGGCGGTTGACGTTTTTAGGAATAACGCGGTACGATTGTACTTCTCTACAAACTTTAATGTTCATATCACACATATTTTTTGGATATGAAAAAAAACATTACAAAACTGAATGACGGTAATCAGATGTATGTAGACGGAAATCGGATGTGTTAATTTTGTCTCATTTGTCTATTATAATACTTTTTGTAAACCAGATGGTTTTTAAATAAGCGAAAAAAAAATTATAGTTTTATGTCGTGCGAATGTTAAACTAGGTCTGCAATGCATGCTTCTGTTTGCAAATACTGAGCGAAGCACTACCTTACCTTCGTTTGTGAGTTTTGGCGCCAAATTTCATCAATGTAGTATCAGCGATTTGACTGTGATCAGCTTTTGAATTTTTCTTTCGGTGATTATTCCTTCATGGTAAAGTCTATATTTTTACATAGTCTATGTCCGTCAGGTTATAATCATGTTTGTTCATGCCAAAATTCGTTCGAATCGGTTGAACCGTTATGTAGCAGGAGGGACACAAGCGAAATTTGTGAACTGACTAAAAGAGAGCTTCGCTCAAAAATATTTCAATTATTCTACACACTTCATATGACTATCGTGTTTTGTTTTATGGGTTCTTTGGTATGACTTTTTTCTTTGTCTATTTCTAGTGTTTTGTTTACACATACTAGCATATTATTCTTGAAATGATTAGACCTTATTTTATAATTTTGTTTTGATACCAAAATAACAACATCAATAAATGAGTCGATTAATAACCAGTTTAATTTCTGTTAAAGTTGGGGAAAGTACAGGTAAGTAGGGTAATATTGGGCATTCTAAAACACTTTTCACTCCAATGATCTCACTTTCGTTCGATCACTGTCGTAAAAGTGTTTTAGAAAGCCCAATAATCGAAAGTGAATTAGAATGCCCAATCGGTTTTCCGTCAACCACAAACCTCATTTTCGATCGATCACTGCCGTAAAAGTGTTTTAGAAAACCCAATAATCGAAAGTGAATTAGCATGCCCAATCGGTTTTCCGTTAACCACAAACCTCATTTTCGTTCGATCACTACTGCAAAAGTGTTTCTGAGATAGCTCAATAATCGAAAAGTGAATTAGAATTCCCAATCGGTTTGACGTTAACCATAAACCTCACTTTCGTTCGATCACCGTTGCAAGTGTTTTAAACATTCAGGCGCTAGGTTTTGGTTATAAGCGTATCGTCCGTTCTCTGTTCAAAACCGTGTTTGTTTTACAAATTGATTCTATTCGAGATGGAAATGAAAAAAAAAAATTGCAAAATAGGTGTGTTTTAGAGCGCATCGTGCCGTTCCCTGTTCGTTCAATATAATTCATTTATGGTGGTACTGAGCACGAGCGCTCGTAAACAACAAAAGTCGAGGTCGTCACCTGCAACTTTTATTTTTGTATTCCAAATTCGCACGAGAACCGTCGTGGTGTCGGGTGAGCCAAGGAGATACCTAGTATCAGTCGCAGCTGGAATCGCAACTTTACTAGATACATCCCGCTGTTTTCATGTTGGGGTCAGCCTGAGTTCCAGCGCACATTTTGTGCCTCAAACTTCGCCCGCCACTACTTACAGCTATCTCGATATTCTATGTTCGTGAAACTGTATATATACTCAGAGCACATAAAAACTTTGTAAGCGCGATGTAGTTACATATATTAATTTATTAAATATTATATAAGAAAAAATAATTTAACATTTAAACTGTATTAAAGTTAATATACTTTTCCTTGCAAATGATTATAAAACATTAAAAATTAATAATTTAAACAATATCAAAAGATAAACTGGTATATCTATAATGAGAGCCTATTGTAAAATCAATCATGCTTTTGATAGCAGGTAAAATTGCAGCATTCGATGCCTAATTAGATTATAGTTCAATAGGTGGCGGTATAACTACCTATGATGAAAATATTATATTTGCAGTAAATTATGATTTTGGTTACATGCATGCATGGAAAATCGATGATAATAAAAAAAATATAATGTCTTTTATGACTTATTACCCTGAATCCATTCAGATAAATAAATATTAAATTTATGGCAAACTAGTATGCCTACCGCAAAAAAGATGAAATATTTATACATAAAACTAAAGCCTTTGATAAAAATTCATTAATTAAAAAATATATTTTATACAAAATAATGTAAAAGAAAAAGTTAGTGTTATATTTTTTGTCTTAAATAGCGACATCTATACGTATATTGTGAAATTCAACACTCCCGCCAACAAATTATGATGTAGGTAATTTACCTGCTTGCTATCATTCAAATTAAATAATCATTGGATTCATAGGTGAGTTAATTATAATTCAATAGGTGGCGTTTCAATACTGTTTCCATAATGAGACTTTATTTAGTACTGAATTAGTTATTTAAAAAACAACAAAATATATAATAATTATTTTCTTTTTTATTTATTTAATGAAAGCCGAGTATTATAATTGCAGAGGATAAACATTTTATTTAAAGGTTTACTTTGCTACCTGCTTAACCTTTCTTATCTTATATAGTTGTTTACCATCAAGTGATTGATACAATAATTATCGCGTAACAAAAATGATTTTAAATGATGTAATGACTTCAAACCTTTAGATTTTAAACGAGACCCCTCTTTAAATAAAAACTTTTAGAGTTACACTGTCTAATTGATAAGGATAACAGCGAAATCTATAATCTTACGTTTTACCTTGATTTATAATTATTATTATTTTGTCAGTGGTGGTATAATTGACTTATTATGATTGTTATTAAATAACGATTTAACTATTCTTCATTGTAGGTAAATAAATAATCACACTGTAGTTTTATGTTTATGTAATGAACTTATTTGTATATAAAGCAAATATATAATTAAATCTAAAATGTTATAACAGGGTATACAAAAACAAATATTTTGTGTCGCTAATAGGACTCGAACCCCAGGTTAGTTGGTGTTTTATTATTAAACGAAGTTATTATTTAAATCGACGCTTTAAATGACCCACAATTTTTTTTAGAAAAAACTTAATTAGTTGCTGTTTTAGAATATTTATTTAATGCTAACAATTGCACCATGCGTGATACCTCAGGTTACAAGTTTAGAATGATTTAGCAATAATTATATCGGTATATTAAGTCACTTGACATTGTTCTAATTTGAAACTAATTAATTCAATCTCATCTGTATTGGAAATTTCTTAAAGCCATATGTTCGATTTTCATTACTCCATTATGAAACCTTTTTATAAGGAAAAGATAAAACTTTGTTATACGGATACCGATAGTTTCCTTTATTCAATTGAAAGAAAGATTTTTATAAAGACTTAAAGTCACATTTTCTGCATTATTTTGATACTAGTAATTATGCTTTAAGTAACGAATACAGTATTCCTAACCGAAATAAAAAGCAGGCTTCTTTAAAGATGAGTTAGCTGGCAAATTGATTACGGAATTTGTAGGTTTAAGGTCAAAGTTGTACTCTATAAAAACAGCGCAAGATGAATTTAAGAAAGCAAAAGGCATCCAAAAGCTAGTTTTGAAAGATGTATATTTTAAAGATTATTACAAGGTGTTAAATGAAAATATGTTTTTACGCAAAAAAATATCATATTAAAATCTCTTAAATATAAAATATTTACCCAAGAGCAGAATAGGATAGCTTTGTCAAGCAATGATGACAAACGCATCATATTGAATAACAAAATTTTCTACTTTATTATGGGGTCACTGTGATAGTATAGTGTAAAGTTTATTTTTGTGTAATATAAAAAATAATATTTTATTGTTAACGTTGCGGTTGTGGTAAACTATATTTTTAAAATAATTAAAATTTAAAAATGATTTCACCGTGTATTAATTTAAGTTATAATTTATTTGTTTCTTCCATATTCATTGTTTTTCCTACAAAATTATTATTATGTCTTATGTATAAGAAACTTTCACTAAGACTTTGAGTATCTATTTTCTTATAGTATTTTGTACCTACAAAAATTATTGTAAAAATATATGAACAAATAAAAATAATTAATTGAACAATGTGTATTATTTAACAATATTTCTAATACCATGCAGAGTACGATAAATTAATAAAATTTATAGGTTTGTGATAGACAAATACTATGAGTGCATGAGCTCGGCATTATTCTAGGTGTCTTTATTTACACGTGTTGTCAACGCTGCAACATTTCATTACATATTCACCTAATTATTATGCTAAATTGCACATCGTTCCGTTGAGAATCACGTGTTGCTGTATAAGCTTTACGTAGGTAATCAATAGTATAAATAGTCATAAAATTATGATACTCCTAAATTATCTACTAATTTCTGTCAATCGAGTGAAGGCTGCGCTTGTCCAGAGTTATCAATATGGTAAGCTGATTTATTTATTTAATATTTATATATATTTTTGTGCACAACATAAAATTTGTAGAGTAATTTTGTCAACGAATAATCATTTTTATATTTTTTTGCATTTTTTAATTCTATCTTATATTATAGATTATTTTAATAGAAAA
Source organism: Calamotropha paludella (assembly GCA_927399485.1). Taxonomy (NCBI): domain Eukaryota; kingdom Metazoa; phylum Arthropoda; class Insecta; order Lepidoptera; family Crambidae; genus Calamotropha; species Calamotropha paludella. The sequence goes on from OV656822.1 coordinate 7,840,198, forward strand.
ATACTTGAAAAAATTATTCGACTCACAAGCAAGTTGCGGGTTCGCTTGCCGCCTGAAAATCTTCCTGCCAGCCGATTCGATTTTTTATTTTAATAATTTGACAAATTATCATTAATTTAGTAGTAATGTAAACAATATTATTTCAGAATACACAACAAGAGAAATTTCAGATGGCATCACACGATGTTAATGAGGAGCTGACAGAACGGTGTCCGCGCAACTCACCATCACCACCACCTTGTTTTGACCGAAATGCGCAGGACATACTCGACGGTTTTACGGAGGAGTTCCCAAACTGGAATATTGAGGAACCACAGAGCGATTCCCCGTTGTATAATAAGGTGGTGAAAGCTATCAAAAAGAAGAGAGTGCACAAAAAAATAAGCTTTTTACAACAGAAATCTTTTATAATAAAAAGTGCGCCCACTAATGCTCGTCGATTAATAAAAATAGAAATATTAGATTTAGAGTCGACGAGTACTGATCCATTATTAAGTGCGCAATATGTGGTGACTGAGCATATTGATCCTATAATGGATCAGACAGAGAGTATAATTAATAATATTTCGAAAAAGTTGTGTGGTTATAGCTATAGTTTTTAAAGCTTCTAATCATCAATATTTCGTTCAATTAAACTTCTCAAGTAGGTATTATCCGAAGTATTTCTATGCTACGTATACACCTTCAGAGATACATTTAATTTAACTAAGTTTTGTAAAATATTTTTATTTTTTAATAAATGAATTTGTATATTTGCATATAATTTTGTTTTATTTTTCTTTTAATACTGTGAAGGAATTAAAAAAAATTAAAGATGTAATATATTAGACCAGTTATTTATTAATAGTTAATACAATGATATATTATTTTTTATAATCCATTTTCTAATACATATAACATTTCTTAATGCACAATATTTCTTATGGTTAAAACAATTGTATGTTGATATGTCTTTACAATAGAGTTTACTTAAAGTTTCTAAATTAGGTATACCTTTATCACTTATATCAAAAACGTTTTCATGTCCACATAATTCTCGCACCCAATCAACTTTTTCTCTACCTTTCACTATGATGTTCCGCTTATCACAGTAGGGCTTAATAAGTCTTCTAAATTCTCTGTAATCAATATGCCCCTCACTCCATCGGTATCCTTTATTTCTTTCTATCCACTTGACACGTTTTTTTTCTTCCAGAGTCAGAGTAGAGAATGGGTATGGTGGTTTTATTAGAAATATTTGATTGTGCTCTTGTGTGCCTATAACTAATTCTTTCAATATGAATTCATTTTTTCCACTCTTAAAGCCTTGCACATCCACTAAGATAGTATCGTTAGTCATGATAGTTTTTTAATAATGTTACTCAGTGGCTTATATTCAAATATGCAATCGTTCAAAATAAGGCAATAAGCTGCGGTCTGATCAGGTATCTCTTGATCTGTTTCAATTTCAACACGTACGTCGATTGAACCTTTTAAGGTTTCATATTGACGGGAGCAATCAATAACGAATAATGGTGCTATATCTTTAAATTCTTTCAAACCCATCAACGGCTCTGGTCGACGACCATAATAAGACTGTTGAAATTTTGCATATTGTTCGTATATTAATGAAAACTTGCTGTCGGCGAAATTGATATTTAATCCTTCATAAGGGTAATACATTGAATTTAAAAATACTCTTACATCACGTACATTGCAATGATCGAACTCTGCCATAGACATTGTGGCATTATGTTTACGGTTAGTTTGAAAAGCTATTATCACGAAACGTGGTTTCTCAATCTGTGATGAAGTTTTAATAGACCAAGTGTGTTTACGTGTTTTAGGTAGTAATGGGTATTCATACAAATCCCAACTACGGAATGGTACCGTGATTGGACGATCCTTTTCTAGATGATTTAATAGATTAATTCGTTCGCGATCTGATACTTTAATATGAGGAACTCGCCAAACAATCTTACTTATTATTATATCCTCCACAATTTCATCAGTTTAATCTCAAAGCGTTAAGGTTTGTGTTGCTTCTCAAGAGTACTAACTCGTGTTTACAGTTTATTATGATTTTTTCATAATCTTCTGCAAAACCTAATATTTTATTTAAAGGTATAGATGCAGAAAAAACGCCATTGCTTACAGTGTTAGAACCTGTAGGCGACCAACCCCAAACTTTAGCACATTTAGATTCATTATCATTTAACGAAAGGTAGGATTTTATAGTTGTGGTAATCCCTGCATTCTCCTCTGCCTTCGATATATAAGCTGCTGAGTGCGGGCAGTATGTACAAGTCCTGTTGATTAATCGGTATTCGAATTTCATCATTCTTGTTGAAACTTGTTACGTATGGTTTATATGAATGATATTCGAAACTTTCGACGCGGTTGTCATACAATGCTGGTTGAGAAATATTCAAAATATTCATTTTAACAAGCCTAGTAATTTCAAAAACTCCTTATTACTCTTGGTTAGTCTCTTCTTCACCCGATGTGGTGTTTCTGTATGAGGGGACCTCTTAGAACTGACCTTAATAATAGGTGTTAATAAAGTTTTATAGAAATTTAACATTTTTTTCTAAAATGTAAATACAGCTGTACTTCTTCACCACGTAAATTGATTTGCTTATTTCCCGCGTCTAACAACCTTATATTAATAGCACTTATTGAGCTTTGGTTGACGGGAAAATAAATTAAATTTTTAGGTATTTCAATTATTCTGTAACCAGGTGGTACGTTAGGTGCAAATTCATAAATTATATGACTTGCTTTTCCATTCACGAATGATCCGCTGATAACATCACATTCGATGCGTACTACAGTTGTCGATAAAATGTTTACAGGATATTGGGACTCTGTATTTATATTAGCTTTTACGGTTTCACTTCCAAAACCCAAAATTTTACCAAGTGAATGTTTCTTGTCAAAATGGACCTCTTCTGAGCAGTAAATACTTGTTTTCAATGTATTATTGTTGCTAGTCAATTTGAGCGTGGCATTCATAATGTTGTTCTTTAAAAAATCACAAATATCTTGAAGTTCGTACGATCCTTCAGGTATTTCGATAACTCTGTCTTTGCCATAGTAAAATTTATTATTTCTTTTGTCTATATTAGGGATAGAATTGAAAGTCGAAAAATGTAAAAGACCGCACTCATATTCTCCATGTAATTGTAAAGTAGGTGTGTAGTTTGTTATTAAAGACTCTCCGTTGCCAGTAATTGACACAGTGAAAGACATTTTTATACTGATAAGATTTTATTTCATTCTTAATATAAATGGGTTTTCCAATAGTTTCTCAAAAATTTCAAACATAGTTGACCACAGTTTGTAGTGCCAAACTTTTGATGTTGAATATAGTTATAGTATACAGATATAGATCCTAAATATTTTAACAATTCTAAAGGAGGCTTTAAATTGCCAAAACTATCAAAATATTCACAATAGTAATTTTGTTTGACGTAGGCTACCCAATGGGTTCCAGGATTATCGGATTTATCCAAATTGATTACAGCACACTCTATTTTTCTAGGCTTTGACGGTAGTGTATCTCTCATGAATACTCCTCTAAAGTATGGAATATCAGCAGCATGTTCCAATATATCAACGTTAGTAAGAGGACGTCTGGGTAGCCTTTTAGTTAGTTTTTTGAAGGATTTAGATATAAACCAGTTCCTTTCTTATAGGGTCTGATAGAAAGTCCTTTGCCGAGAGCGACAGCTTCCATCGCCTTGTTGTGTCGTTCAGATTCTTGAAGGTTTTTCTGCGCAACTTTATAATCGTTAACAGCTTTTGCTATACCGGCTGCTCCTCCAGCAAGTGAACCAAGAGCTGATAAACCAGCAAAAATTGGGATAAGAGGTAAGAAGCCTCCAGTTTTCGGAAGAGGTATGCAGCGTGGCAAGCGTATCCCTTTTTTATTAATAAATAACTTCTTTGCAGCGGCATATACATATTTTATTGCTGTGCCAGGATCTTTAGATTTAATTTTTTTTATTTGGGACCGTATTTTCTTTATAACCGACATAAAAGGTCGTACTCCCACACCAGCTTTGAGTTTTGCTTTCATCGCATTTTTTACAATCCATGATGCAACTTTTTCGCCCTTCTTAGCATCCCTAGATTTTAATCTTTTTTTAGCCATATCTAAAAGTTCTAAATCAGCTTTATGTCGAGCGTTAAAAGTTTTATTATTATAGGCAATATCGTGATACATACAAGCTTCATCCAATTTATTTATACCTCGATCTCCTCTCTGTAACCGTTTTTCAAGTTTTGTTCCGGGTCCGCAAAATCAATTTTGCGGACCCGGATAACCGGGTTTTGCGGATAACCGGGGATATGCAACTCAAACGGTAAGTTGTTTATTATATTGTTAATAATCCCACTTCCTTCTTTCATCGGTATTCTTAAACTGAATTATATTGAATAATAATTCTTTATTTATATCACAAAACTATTTCATTTTTATCTACCCAGCTGTTTTCTGCATCACCGAGTCCCAACCATTTTACGAAAAGTTTGTTACCTCTTCTTTTAATAACCTTTTCGATGAGGTACAGGTCAGGAAATTTAGTTTTTTGCATTTCATACTCGTAGAAAGAGCCTAAAATTCTCTGTTTGTGTTTATCTTCTAAAAGATATGTCGGTGGATTTGTGTGATTTACCGTAACTACAATAAATATTTCTGTTGACCAATTAGGGGTATATCCTTTGTAAAAATCACTTTTAAATTTACTAATTCGCACATGGTCACCAACTTGAAATTTTGGTCTTCGTTTGGTCTTATGCAGCTGTGTTTTAATAATATTACCCTTGATAACCATTTGGTTTGCTTTGTTAACATCAACTGGTTTAAATCCTGTTATACGATGGGTAGTATTGTTATAATTGTCTACTACAGAGCTCAAATTTTGGCCTACCCAGTAGTAACTTCCATGCAAGCTGAAAAGTTTATAAAGATGATATTTTAACGTACGGATAACTCTTTCCACTATAGAAGCTTTTTTGACTGAGTGGGTAGAATAATGATTTATATTATATTCTTTTAATAACTTTTTAAATGTCTCATTGTAAAACTCTTTACCTAAATCAGTTTGTAAATGTTTAGGTTTTCGCGACGATTTAGATAAAATTTCATGCATTGCATTTGTAACACATGTTTTCTGTTTTGATTTTAAAGGCTTTGCCCAGACGTACTTTGACAGAGCATCTATAACTATTAAAATGTATTTAAATCCTTTGTTAATAAGAGAATACTTCTGAAAATCTATAAGATCAGCTTGCCATAAATCATCTATACCCTTTGTGATCGTACATCGACGAGGAAAATTTCTCCTTGCTGCTTTGTGGATTTCGTTAATTAACTCTTTTTTACTCATTATTTTTTATTTATTTAACTTAGATTCGATTAAACTATCTATTTCTGTTCTTGTGTAGTATAGAGTATTTAAACGATCGGAAGTAGCTTTTTCCAAGTTATTTAGGTAAATTTTTACGTCTTTAAAAATTTTTTTTATTTCATTTCTTAGTTCTTGAGCTGTTTTATCCATATATGCTTTATTCACTGCCTCGTCGTCTTCATTAGGATCTATCAAGCCTTTCAATTTTGTTGATTTTAAATCGTAATGCCCTGTATCTGACTTTACTAATGTATCGTTGATGGTATCAAAATATTCGGTTAATCGTAAACGCTTATGAATGTGGTGACCAAACTTGTCTACATTCATCGCCGCTCTGATGGGTTCTTCACACTAATAAGTTTTCCAGTTGCACTTTCTTTATATTTTATATTTTTGATTATACCTTCTTCCCACAGTTCTTCAATGATTGCATTGATTTCATTGTCCAAGCCAGTGTTGCCTGCATCACGTGATGCTAGTAATATTTTTAATCGATTCACTAATTCATTTGGATCATCCCAGTAAACCAAATCCGTATTTTTTGTTACTTTTTTCAATAAATTAATACCTTCGCCACTTGAAAGACTTTCCACGCTTGAAGTTACTTTTTTCGTAGATGTAAACAACGGTTTTATAATGTTCATATACTTAAATCCTTTATTGCTGTTTATTGGTTTAGACGAATCACAATTACGCCTGTGCGCATTGGTTTCTAATAATACTAGCTTATAGTTTTGTAAGTCTTCCTCTGTGATTATGTCTAGATTCGGTTTCTTTTTATAGAGTAGTTCTTTTATTCCCTTTGTTTTTTTTATAGTCTGCGTTCCTATTTTCAGGATGCTACCATCATCATAAACACATGTTTTGCCAAGCATCAATTTCCCGCGTTCGTTTCGAATTCCAAAAGGTATATCATCGAACATTGCATCAGATGATGTTGACCACGAAAGTGTATTATTTTTAACACTTGGTGATGACTGGAAAGACTTGAAGGAACCCTCACTGATATTATGGTCTTCAGAAGGTGGTGCTATAAGGGTTTTGTTTATGTGCAACTCACTGTCTGAGAGTTGTTCTTTTTCACTGTAATCATCGTCGAAATCTTCAGTAGAAGAATAAAAAGATTCTCTATGATTCTTTTTTATTTTTTTCGGGGAAGGTATATATTGCTTTTCTTCCTTTTTACTTGTTAACAAGTGAAGCGGTTCCACTATTGGCTTAAATATTGTTTCCAGAGCCATATTGTGAGAATTTTTTGCTTCTTTCAAAAGTTCAACTTTTCTTTTTACAGATGCAGCAGATTTCACAATTTCTTGTTTGAGTTTTTTTTCCATCTTGCGCAGAATACTTCTTGGCTCCGAATCACGAGTGATAGTGATTCATTCATAATATATCATCCTAATATGTAGTTAATCCAATATTATATATGTATCAAATGATGATCTGTAGCATCCATTATTTTTTTCACAGTCCTTATTTATTACAAGATAGCTGAAAGGTTTGTTCCAAACAGCTGAACACATTTCCCGAAATTGGTACCAGGACATATCGGAACATACATGCTCATCATAAACATGTTTCAAATTAATATCGTCTTGCTTGAACAATATAATCAAGTTTGAATTGTCTCTTACGAGCTGTTTTGGTATTTTGGTGTAAGTTTGATTAATATAAAAGCAATCAATGTTTTATGACGCCCCATAGCAAAATAATCCCGTATGTTGTTTTGATTTTCGCAAGCAACGTCGTCTAAAATGATAATAGAATCTCGTAAAGCTTCATGTGGGTTCAATATTTCATTGTTATGGTTAAATTTATGATACGATATATCGGGGACCATATTTAAAACTTTTTCAAGATACAAGTATTTTGTTTGATACAAAGATTTTGAATACACATAAAGATTTCTAAAACATAGACCATCTTTATGCAACAATAAACTTATTACTAAATTAGTTTTCCCGCAGTTTGATGGCCCATAAACAAGACAGCGTATTGTATTTGGTAACAAACTACCATGATGTTTTGGCTCGTTCGGTAACGGAGTACAAAAGCAATCTAATTTCAACGATTGTTTTTGTTTAACGAATTTCATATTATTTATTTATACAGGCCTGTAGAGTTGAGCTGATTTTAAATAAATGCGTTAAAATAGATTCTGAAGGGATATATAAACACTGATTACTTACGAGTCTACACATACAGAATAAACATAAAACGGTACGATGCGTTCTAAATACAAACACGGTTTTGAACAAAGAACGGAACGAACCTTGCATTGAAAAATTTACTTCAGCGTAAAACCGATTGAACATTCTAATTCACTTTTCGATTATTGAGCTATCAGAAACACTTTTGCAATAGTGATCGAACGAAAATGAGGTTTGCGGTTGATGGAAAACCGATTGGAAATTCTAATTCACTTTCGATTATTGGGCTTTCTAAAACACTTTTACGACAGTGATCGAACGAAAGTGAGGTTTATGGTTAACGTCAAACCGATTGGGAATTCTAATTCACTTTTAGATTATTGAGCTATCTCAGAAACACTTTTGCAATAGTGATCGAACGAAAATGAGGTTTGTGGTTAACGGAAAACCGATTGGGCATGCTAATTCACTTTCGATTATTGGGTTTTCTAAAACACTTTTACGGCAGTGATCGATCGAAAATGAGGTTTGTGGTTGACGGAAAACCGATTGGGCATTCTAATTCACTTTCGATTATTGGGCTTTCTAAAACACTTTTACGACAGTGATCGAACGAAAGTGAGATCATTGGAGTGAAAAGTGTTTTAGAATGCCCAATATTACCCTACTCAGGTACTTACTCAATTATCGATTCTACTAGTGTTGTGATGTAAAGTTGACGGCACGGTGCAACGGTAGCGATCCCACCTTCTGCACCAAAGATCCTGGGTTTGAATCCCGGGACATATGTTTGTGTGATAAACATAAGCATTTGTTGCCGATTCATGGTCGTTTTTATACTTATTTATTTATTCTATACATTATTTAGTACCATAGCACAATCTCGGCTTAGTTTAGGAATAAATCGTTATTGAGTTTTTCGAAATTATTAATGTTTAAAAGGTATGTAAATTACAAGGAAAATACCTTATATATTTTATTACCGTTTAGTTTCAAACATAATAGTTACGACTCACTTCAGCTTAAAGTTGTTAATTTATTAAGTATATACCAGCTCATTTAATTAGTATTTTAATTTTATAAAATTATTGATTGGACGATTCCTGTAGAAAATATTTGCTTTGTATATCAATATTACCTCCAAAAAGGTCCACCAATACAACACTTAGAATAATACTATTTATATTACCAAAAGATTATTTAGGGAAAAACATTTAAAGATATGTGAACGAAAGCTAGAACTGTCATAAGTTCAATTTAACCGTCCTTTAAAGAACGATCTAGATTTAAAATCATCTTTTTGTGTAAACACAACCTTTTGTAATAAATCTGACCTGGAAAGTTCACGAGATTGATTATGTATGAAGAGAGCTTACAATGGAACTCATTAGGAGAGCAAACTCGGGAACATCGTCCGCAGCGGGGGCTCAAGTTTATCGTAAAAAAACTTTCATAGGCGTGTTCTTTGTTTGTTCGTTCGTTCAACGGTTAGCAAAATATTGTCATTGAAATTATTTTTCGTAAATTTTACTTGGTGAAAAATATATTCAGAATATTATTAAACAATTTATTATTTCTAACTTTTACTGGTATATTATTTTTAATGTTTAAATAATTCAGTTAAGAAATATACAATATAACATATATGCTTTTTTAAAAGGATTATTATCTTACTTACTTCGTTTTTGGCTGTAATCTGACTGCATCTATATAAAATAAGGTTAAATTTTAGTTAAAGTGGAAGTATAATTTTATTTAAGTTATACAATACTATACAAATATATTTTATTGTCCACGAAAATACAAATAAAAGCAGTACAAAAATAATAAAAATAAAAATGCCAGGTATCTCTTACAGTAATTTCTAACAGATATTTTTTGAATATAGATAGATAAGGTGTATCTAACGTACGGTTTGACGGAATAACCAAAAAATTAAGTTTATTTTTTTCATATAATTAAAACAAATTAAAAAGATTACTTATAAATTGAGTATATACAATAAAAGAGTTTAATTTAGTCATTCAAAAAAAAATCAATGTAAGTTCATAGGAACTTAAAAACCAGTATCAATTTAATATAATAATAATGTAATATAAGTAGAAAGTTTCACAACCCCTATGGTCGAGTGGTGTGCATCTTGATTTTCATGGTGACGCCATTATGATGACCAACGGAATTTCCTAAATCGATTCGGGACTGAGTTTTGTGTTCAGACCAATTTTTGTACCATTGTCTTATTAATTATATGTACGTCTATCCGTTGAATGTATGAAATATTTTAATTATTGTATTTTATATGAGCTGGTTAGGCAAGGCTGGTATATCGACAACTTTAGTACGCTCTGGTGTACTAAAGTTGTCGATATACCAGGTAACAGGTCATCGTACTAAACCAACGTTCGACTTCTTTCGCTCTTCAGCGAGAAGAAAAAGAAACGTTAGTCCGAATTATCCAACACATTTTTTCAGTATTCTATCCATATTTTGTATTCATCTTTTTCGTCCTTCAACGGCCTCTGTGGTGGGGTGGCTGGCATACCGGTTTTCATGGTAACGCTATTCCTAAATCCCTGTCAAAGTCAATGTATAAATCGAACTCTTTATATTGGGTCAGATTCATATGTCTTTCTGTCCGTCTTCTACTGATTGTATGTTGGAGAGTGCACTCAGAAGCTGCATACGCTCATACCGCCATCACCTTTATTACATCTAACATCCAAACGCACTGCGGGCTACCACCCTTTCTTGGTTGCTATTCCTACCTGTCGCACCAAGCGCTTCTCAACTTCTTTTATAATGCGCACAGCAAAGGAGTAGAACTCATTTCGTCTGTATTTCCGAGTACTTATAACCAGTCTGTTTTTAAAGCCAGGGTGAATAGGCACCTTCTGGGTTAGCTCGTTCCATCGTGGATTCTGTCTTGGCCCTCAGGCTTGATTGGGATTAAGAGCGACCTCATTCTTAATTTTTTTTTAAATATATACAGATATTGTTATAGCGTTTCTGACTTATATAACACAAGTGCTGTCGCTACTTAATTTCGGTTTAGAATAATGTATTTAAAATTGTCTAATATCTATTTATTTATTTTATTTAATAATACAAGGCCTGCCTAGTTTGAGACTAAATATTAAGTGAAAGTTGTTCGAAATGAAACAGAATGTAAATAGTTAATATTAATAGAAAATACTAGAAAAAATCGACTCGACTCACAAATTATTCTCAAGCGGGACTCGAATCCGCTACGTTTAGATATCCGGCCCACTGCTATCCCAATTTAAATTATTCTATTAAAAAAATATCATAACAGATAGCATAGAAAAAAATATAAAAAACCATAAACGTTATATAATATTGCACATCGAGGTGGTATTAATACACGTAGATATCCTCGATAAGTACCATCTATTCCCCGAATGTACTTAAAATGAATAACCACAGAGTATTTCTAGAAATCAACCAAGTCTACATTTCCATTTACAAGGCCTATCCATCACAAAAATATGATGGACTATTGATTGATTGTTTCCATTTTAACGGAAAAGTAATCATAATTTAGAAGTTACTTTCGACTCCGATACGAGATTACTACTTATGTGACATAGATAATATCTATGATTAAAGTCAATTATTGTACATTCACTTCCTTCTGTGTCAGTTGTTCCGTAATTAGTCCAGTTGACCTAATTAACATTTTTTGTTAGTATTTTGGTTGTACACGTTAGCTGGACTGATGAGACGTCTGTCGCACCGACGGCCCTGGGTTCGAAACTCGGAAAATGACGTTTGTGTAAAACTCGAGCATTTGTACTGTTGGATGAATGTAGGCAATACCCTTACTAACCAATTGCCAATAAAAAAAAGTTTATTTTATTCGTCTGTCCTCCGCTTGGTGGCGCCGTTCTTGTGCGCTCTAGTAGTTTTTGTGTCGAGTCATGTTAACTTGTTTTATACTTTTCTTTTAATAAAACCGTGTTGTACCTAAATAGTTATCATTTCTACAGGTTATGGGCCCAGCACGCTTCCACTGCGAAGCACGTATTCATCACGCAAATACAAACATCTACCCCTTCCGGGATTCGAATCCGTCGGTGCTAAAGACAGGATCGCTACCGTTGCACCAAACAGTCATTATATTTCTATGACTATTACATATCTATGTATAATATCCGTTACCCTTGTATCCATAACACAAACCTTACAGTGCTTACTTTGGGCTAGGCTAATTAGTGTGAACGTGAGAAATTTTTATTTAATGAATGAATAAATAAAAATTACATGAAATACATAACAAAATTTTAAGCTACAAAAGATAACAATAATAAATACCTACAGCTAAGTACCGAATATGCCTCTAGTTTAAGCCGTGACAATGAAATCAAAAAACAAAATCAAAATAACTTTATTTCATAGGCCCTTGCGGGCACTTAATATCGTCAATTTCACTTAAAATTGTCATTTTTCAATTCGTCAATCGTCAATGCAAGTCACCACGGCACTGGTATTTTGCAGATGCCTTGGTTTAGAGATTAGATGATGTTGAGCTAATAATCTTAACATGAGTAGATAAATTAACGTAAAATACGTAAATTAGGTAATATTATCTCGAAAATAAAGAGAAGATGCTAGCGTCAGCTTAAGAAATACTTGGAGAAATTCGACGGGTTTGTTAACTCCTGGGTAGCTCAATTTGGAGAGTACTCCCCGGATAGCGAGAGGATGGGGGTTCAAGTCCCGCTTTTCATGTAAGACAAGTTGAATTTTTTCTTTCAAACATTTCCTTAAATATAAAGTAGCATGAAAATGCTAGGATAATAAAAAAAATGAGCTTGTCAGCTCCGACGCGTGCGTGACTGGAGTTTACTCATTAAAAACGATTATCTTTAAATATATATAATAGGCAAATAAGGTAAATTAATTCATATATTTATTCATATTAATTTGATAAAATATATTACTTGAGTTATGGTTTTATTATTTATGATATTTTACATGTATACTTCATTTAGTATCTCTCTCTCTCTTTCTTTTTCACTATAGCATTCTATAGTGAGCAAGAAAGAGAGAGAGTGTATATAACTTACTTGGGACTGTGGAGCGGGAAGCGCTATAAGATGTGCGAGTATATTACGCAGAGGAAGTGTGACCCTTCACTTTTTGTTAACGTTTGATTTTACTACCCATGTATTTTTCATACCGTGCGCTATATATGTAACGATTCTTAAGGAGTTAAACTTCAATAAACTCCAAAATATTAAAAATACATAACAATAACTTATCTACATTAATGATATTTTTTATCACTAATGGCCAACTAAAATCTGAACAGCAAAGGAGCGGAACTCTTCCCTGCGTCTGTAAGGTTATAACTCGTTCCTTTTCAAAGTCAGGGTGAATAAGCACCTTCTGGATTAGCTCGCACCATCGGACACTTTGCCCCCGGGTTGGGATCAAGAGCAAACATATTCAAAATAAAAAAATATATGGTCACTTATTGCATAGATGTTTATATGATTATTCATTTACTTTTTTGACGACCGTTTGGTGCAACGGTAGCGATCCTGCCTTTCGCACCGACGGTCCTGGGTTCAAATTCCCGAAGGGGCAGATGTTTGTGCGATAAATACCAGCATTTGTACCTGTGTCATGGGTACATATCTATGTATCATGTATGTATGTCTATCCGTTACCCTAGTATCCATAACACAAGCCTTATAGTGCTTTCTTTAGTCTAGGCTAATTGGTTTGAAATATTATTATAATATACTATATTCCACATAAGTACTTGTATTTTCATAAGGTCCTCCTATTACTTAAATGAACAAACATGACACAACCGATATATGACGGCAGCTCAACAGTCCGGGTGATGTGTACCACGGGACTACCGAGAAGGAAAAGTCTCATTAGTTCGATCGACTGAACTAATAACCAAACCATTTCGCGTGTCTACTTATGAAGAAATTAAACTCTTATATCTTAATTCTTGTATTGAAGGCGATATAATTAAGGCGAGGTTGAGCCTTAATAAAATGTTTAAAATTGTTATTAGCGTAATATAGAAATACTATTTACTTCACAGCGCCATCTGTTGACATGTTTACGAAAGTACATAGTTTTTAAAAATCTTTATATTTATCCTTATTGATTGTCTTTATTTTGTTAATGTTAAGTTAAAGCCAAGTCTACCATGTAATTTACAAAATAAATTGATATTACTGTAAAGTTTCGCCCTAATCTGTTTTGTAGTTGTTGCCTGAAAGAATCCTTACAAACTTTCACTCTTTTAACCTTGGTAGGAAGATTATGAGTAAAAAAATCAATATAAAAATTTATGTCGCTCTCCGCAAATATATGATAATTTCAAGCTAAAAATTTACAATAAAGTTGATATTTTTTGGATCTTTAAGGATATAAATAAAAAATATCAGTATTAAAACTTTTTTTGAATTTCAATTTTAGGACTTTTTGGTAACCTAATGGAGTATATTGCATTCATTTGTCGTTTGTTTTTGTGAATTGGCGGCAAATCTAAAACTCTTGTTACACGAGAAAATGAAGTCAACGCGAGAAAATTTTCGGTCAATGATTTATTATGACTTTCGTTGTGGGCTTACTCAACAATAAAGCTATGACAGGCTGTGATTAGCATTTCTTAATGAAGCCCTATCTCGTGCCACTATTTACAATTGGTTTAACGAGTTTAAGCGTGAACGTAGCAATCTCAATGACGATCCGCGTGAGGGACGTCCTTTAACAGCGACTACTGAAGATAACATCGGTGCTGTGCAACGCATAATAGAGGATGATAAGAGAGTGACCTATCAGCAGATACGGGCAAGCCTAGGTATTGGTATGAGTCAAGTTCAAAAAATATTACACAAACATTTAGGCGTCAGGAAGCTTTGTACCAGATGGATTCCCCATACTTTAACCGACGAACAGAAACACCTTCGCATGGACTGGTGTCGCCAAATGTTAGATAAGTTCAACGGCGGTGACTCAAATACTGTATTTGACATCGTCATAGGTCATGAAAGCTGGATATATTGCTTTGAACCCAAAACCAAAAGACAATCAGCTCAGTGGGTGTATCCTTTCGAGGATCGGCCAACTAAGGTAAAGAAAGGAAGAAGTCAAGGAAAAAAGAAGATTGCCTCTTTCTTCGGTCGGAAAGTTCATTTCGCGACAGTTGTGCTAGAAGATGGAAGGACAGTTCCTGCAGACTGGTATGTCGACCGCTGTTTGCCTGTTGTCTTGAAAAAAAATCGACAGCAGCGCTCTCGAAGCAGGATCCTCCTTCACCACGACAATGCTTCAGCGCACTTTGCAAAACGGGCTGTTGAATATTTGACTATGGCAGGTGTCGACATAATGAGTCATCCGCCATACAGTCCTGACCTGGCGCCCTGCGACTTTTATTTATAAAATTCGAGGTATTTGCTTTACGAGCCCTGATGATGCGGTGAAATCGTACGAAAATGCCATAGAAAAGACCCCTAAGGAAGTATGGGCCCACTGCTTTTCTCAGTGGTTCCATCGAATGCGACGATGTGTAGAGAGGAACGGAGATTTCTTCGAAAAACAATAAAAGTATTGGCAACTTTCTACATTAAGCCGTTTTTCATTTTCTAAACATTTTCAGTGTTGCCTAGGTATTAACTATCACTGAGGTTTGGCGTTTTAGGTAATAGACAGCAGCGAACGAGTTTCGAGGTCCGCATTGGAAATTTCATTAAAATTTTGTTGATGGATTTCTAAGTAGCATTCATATCATAATTAATCATCATTTTCATTATGTGATACAAGGGTTGGACAATTTTTACATCATACAATTTAAGTATAAATATGTATGACGATATGTATGTGTGTGCATTAGCATAATAATTGGTTAATTGTAAATCATTACTCATATTATTATTATTGGTTTGTTTAAGCCTTGTGAGAGTCACAACATTTGCGAAGGTTCGAGTCCTTTCAGCAAGTTTAATATAACTTTCTTTCATCAACTGTTATCAACACTACACGTAAACAGTCATGATCTATTATTATCAGTAAAAACTAATTTAGAAAATGTAAAACTAAATTTGCAAAATTGAACTATGTTATTAAATGCTGTTAGTTTTTCATATAAAAAAATTGTAATAGATGCTTTGGTCTCGAACATTTGTGTACATGTCATCAGGGCCGTCTTTATCCTATTGGAGGCCCTGGGCATATAAGAATAATGGGGGCCCCTATGACTTTGACAGAACACTGTTTCAGATTTTTATATTGACAGTCGATAGAAGAATAGATATTCTTTAATTAAAATGGGGTGTTTCACACATATTTTAAATTATCTAAGCATGCTTTTGCATAGCCCTTTTTTGGGCGAGAGTAGAGTAGCATCGCGCATGCAAAATCTAATAACCAAGTCGACAACAAAGTCCCTAATTGAGGTTCAATTAACTCTAATTGAATAACTTTTTCAGTTATAAATGTCGGCATTCCTTTAGTGATCTGGCAGGAACTAGGGGGCCCCGTGTTAGGGGCTGTTGGGGGCGTGTTGGATTGTGGGGCATTTTCCCAGAGTGCCTAGTGGGAAAGAGGTGTCTGCGTGTCATGAGTATGGGTTAGGCAAAAAATTATATATATCATCATCAACTCAGCCAAAAAACGTTCACCACTAGTTTTTCTCTTTTATAAGGGTAATGTTTATCTATGTTAATCGTGAAATAAATGTCACCACTGTGTTTAACGAAATATCTTACTACTTATTGTAATTATTTTCTGCTTATACTGAGCTAAGCACAGTTTTGTCATCACACGACGTCAAGGCAACTTTGCTTCTATATTGTTTGTTTTCCTTATAACTCGTTTCATATAATTACGTATTACTTACGCTGAATTTCGCTGAATTTCCATCCACTCCCCTGAAATTACGAAGTTGATATATTATAGTATATTTGCTATGTTGTAAATGTTCCGCCTACCTACCCATTCCTATCACTCGTGAAATTTTTCACTCTTCAAATATTCAGTACGTGATGTCGAATCATTTTCACTGCGGCAACGGCATGCGGGTAGTTACGCAACCGTAGACAGCGAACCAACTTTTGTTGCAATAAATTGAGAAAAAGCTACGAATTTAAAATCTTAAAGTACTTTTTTGATATTGGTTTATTACCCATGCTAACTGACATACAATCTAGCCCGATAGGCCTCGCAGGTGCCTGTGACTACGGAGTATAACGATCAGAATACTCAGAGAATAAACGCTCACCACAAAGACATATGATTCTAATAGGATTCCAACATAGATTGATTGGTGCAGCAAGTCAATTACTTGCTTGCTTGCAGTTGGCGCAATATCAAGATTGCATTTGTTGCACCAACTGATTCATGTCCTACAAACATCTTTCATCTAACATCACTGTCATCGATCTAATAACACACAGTTCACGTCTTCCCTATGAAAATATGTTAGCGAGACCATTCAGATTTTGGCCTATGCCAAAACCCACCAAGCGGAACAACTGTGTATAGGTGGATGTTAATGACTGGAACGGCTAATGGGCTTTCATTGTTTCATTGGAGCTCTAAGTAATACATTTTTGTTCACCCATCCCATAACTAGCAAAACCTCTGCAAAGGTTGCTTAACTTCTGAAATCGCAGGTGGGATGCGTAAAACTACTGCGCTACCGAATTCCTCATCCAACTACCTTAATTAGACCTTATACATATCTCACTGTGGTGCGACCCTCAAAAGTCGTTTAGTCGACGAGACATTACATAGTAATTAAGTGGGCTTTCTGACTGAATTAACATAAGGTTTCCTCGATTTTCGAGTTAATTTGACACACTACAGGGCTCCGCAATGGAGTACCTATGAAGTAGTAATGTCGATCTAAATGAATCTCATCAAACACTACTCCCAGAATCCTATTTTTCCAAATATCCAACATCAGTATCTACTAATTTAGTAAAACACGAAAGACGCTTAAAATTTATGATCTTATTGATTCACATAAGACTATTGTCAGCGTTTCGCAAAATATTAATAAAAGCGAGATTTTATGCGTGTACTTATAAACTTAATAAATATCAACGATATGTAGGTTCAAATTGTGTAATTTATACATGAAAATTAACTATTAATACTTCTTGTTGCCATACTCTAAAATTAGCACACAAGAAAACCCTAAATACAAATTGACAGCAGTCTACTGGTTTCTTTATAGGCAAAATATATGCGGTACATTACCGTCAAATTCAGTTTGTAGCGACAAAATCAGGGCCCGTGTTTTGTCTCTTGTCAATTCAAAATGACGTTCAAGTGATGCTAACAAGACGGCATGTTTTATTTCATTATTTATTCTGCGAGTATATTTATAATGTTTCGTGAAAGTTGTTTAATCAACTAGTATATTTCTTTTACTATAGTAACTATCAATGGATTAAGTGTGGACCTAAATATGTAATCTGAAATTAAAGTGTTTGAAAGAATTGTTTTTTAGAATTTTTATTAACATTATTACATCTATACATACATATAAATAAAATTGGAGTGTCTGTTTGTAATACTGAAATAACCGTTATTTACTACATGCATATGAATATATATAAGGTACGTACAACAAAATAATTTTTTTTTACAATTTTGTCTGTCTGTCTGTCTGTTTGTTCCGGCAAATCTCTGAAATGGCTGGACCGATTTTGACGGGACTTTTATTGGCAGGTAGCTGATGTAATAAGGAGTAACTTAGGCTACTTTTATTTTTAGAAAAAGAACTTTTATTTAAAAAAATAAAATATATAAAAAAAATAAAAAAAAAATAAAAAATAACTCTGCCTCAGCAACGCGTGGCTGGGTCAGCTAGTCTTACATAAAATTAAATTACAAATTGTGTAAATTGGTAAATGAATATGGACTTATTTAAACTCAAATTTACTGTTTATTGACGGTGCTTTCATGATTCTTGTTTATACTATCATTATTTTATGTTGCATTAATTAACACACCAGAGTACACAAAAACACAGTTTGTTTTTTCTAGTGATTGGATCAATGATCGTACTATGTATTCGCCGTAGTAGTCTGGCTAACAAGCATTGTTCCTGTTGTTCAGATCAGCTCTGATTTATTGTGCTACTAATTTACTCAAAAAGCTTAAGGCTGCTTCTTCATCAGAGATAGATAAGGCACAATAAAAATATCCACTAATAGGATTACTTATTTTTCCTTAGCTCACGCTGTTGTCAGTGAAGTAACCTTCCTTTTCTTTCCTTCCTATAGCACCGCTACCTAATGTCATATAATTTTTAAATTGATATTTATTTGCAATGACGCATTAAATAGTGGCACGGTTGTATGTAGCAACATTTTCGTGTCTGTAATCTTTCTATATCTATATTTCTGTGTCATTAATAAGATATAAAATGTATGGAATGTGTTTAAAAGAAGTGGATACATAAATTTATGAAGAATACTTAGTATGATTCAAACTTCGATTACTAAAAATGGTTTTTTAAACGTTGTGCATTTTTGATATTTTGAAATGGTTAAGGAATAATTTCGCACGAATTGCTTTAATGATCAGTATAAAAGTGTTATCATTTATGTGGTAAAATACAATATTCATTTATTGCGCTATCGTATACAAACATGTCAACAAACACACCAAGTCGTGTTCGTTGCATTTTTTTGTGCGCATGTGCAGGATTTTGCACATGCGCAATGAATAAAATCAGTTGAACGCATGCGTTCTCATGACATTACCTGCCATTTTAAAATTTCATAATGACAGTTTTAAAAAAATAATAATGTAACTGTCACTATGAAGTTTAAAAATGACACGACTATACGCACATCGCGCAAGCGCCCTACGCCGTCTTACGGATTTTCGATCAGGTCACGTGTCCTGACGCGAGTTTAGAAATTTTTACCCATTCCAAAAAAGTACACAGCGCCGCTAAAGAAGTTTTCACTTCAAAAATAAATAAACAAGAAATAAATGTATCGCATGAAATGTAAGTGTAAATTCTCAAGTGAGAACTAAATCACTAAGTACTGAAAATGATCTAGTTTTTAGGACGCCTGCGATGAATTTGTAAATATTTATATACATTTTTTTATTTTGTAAATTGTTTTTGCTATACTTTATGACACCCCGATAAATTATTGGTTGCCAAATAAATCTGTCATTTGTCGTTGTAAATGTCTAACTGTCAAGTGAACCAGGAAAGGTTTTCTATATCCGTTACATTGCATGTCATACTGCTTTTGGAATAAATAAAAATCGTTTCCCATCAATCATATCTTGATTTCATATGCAGAACACATATTTTGTGGTGTCCTAAAGTGCCTTTTTACAGCCAGTATAATTAAAGCAGAATTAATTATACGCCTACGCCTAGAAGTTATGCCATGCCATTTCTTCCGCTTGAATGGGAGCCGCCTGAATAACAGTAGTAATGTCGACAGCTATCGAACCATTAACATTCCTCGTATTTCTGAGAAATAAAGATATTTCAATAATAAAAAATAATGAAATTTTCTCTACATATTTAAAATTAAAATTTCAACACATAGGGAGCGAGTTGCTCAGAGATTTAACTAATGTTGTCTTTTTCTTCCTTTTAAACGCAGGTTTTTTTTACAAGCTTTTATTTAACTTGCGATGTATATCTGTTCGGGTGAAATCTTGCAACTCGATTTTGATGCAGACATCTTCAACCGATTGAGCTGAAATTTTGTATACACGTTCAGTTTGGATGACAATACATGGTTAGCTGTGTGACGTTATTCTAAATCAAACATGGTTAAACCCTTAAGATGGCGGACTAATTATTATAATACATTTCTTAAATATGGGTATCAAATGAAAGGGCTTGCCGAGAATACGAATGCGAGTTTTAAAAAAATAAGGTACTGAACATAAACTCCGTTACTCCAACCCGGCTGGAGTTTTTGTGTACTGGGGTTTTGAAGTGAATCTTGTGACAAGCTTTTTTATCATATAATTTGTGTAATGACTTTACAAGTTGATAGTAAAAGTTTATTTTTTCTTTATACCGCATTTTAATAAAAGTTTTTTTTAAAAAAGGATTTTTACTTTTAATTTATTTACGTTTACGTTTCATATCAAGGATAGAGTTTAATAATGAAATAAATCAACATGGAATACTAATGTCATATCTGAAAGTTTGACTCGATAAAGTTCTTATAGCATGACGGAGCTTGTACAATTAATGCCTTTGTCGACTTCGAGAATATTTTCCCGAGTCTGTGATGTTTACGCACGCTGGTTTCGTATGATACGATGACTACTTTATCATCATCAAACACAAGCTCTCATAATGGATAAAGTTACCGTAACGAGAAAAGTTCTTAAGCTATAAATAACTTTTTGTGCCTTTTGAAGCATCCAGGAGCTGCATTTATTACATTTTTTCATCACCCATCTTATGACAGGCCCTTACAAAAGTTGCTAACCTTCATGATAGTAGGCTGTACACGCTTACCATCTTCCTACTAACCCTTGTCTTTTACACATCAAAAGTGTAAAAAATATTTTTGCTAATTACTATAAAAATCGTTTTTTAATATGTATTTTGTATATTCTTAAAAAAAATGTGCGTGTCAGCTCCCATGCGTGACTGGAGTTTACTCCAGATTATCTTAAAATATATATAATAGGCAAAGGAAATAAATTAATTCATATATTTATTCATATTAATTTGATAAAATATATGAGTAATATTATTTTTTTATTATTTATGATATTTTACTTGTGTACTGAATGATATAGTGAGAAAGAAAGAGAGAGAGAAAGTAAATGTGTCTTTGGTACTGAGGAGCGAGGAGGCGAGTATATTACGTAGAGAAAATGTCACCCTTCACTTTTTGTTAAAATTTGATTTTCCTACCCATCTATTCTTGGTTGAACACATTGATTTAACATTTTATTTAATCATCTTAAAAAGACATATTTAATTTAATTTTCATAGGGCAATAAGATAATATAAAAGACACTTTTGATGTGTGTGTAAGATTATTGTAACTGTTAGGGCACTGCAATTTGTAATATAATGATTAGAATTCTGTTTACAATCAGATACAACTTTGATAAACAAATTATTATCATTCATTATTGATATCAAAATTAGACACATTAATACGAGGGCTATCTGAAAAGTAGTCCCCTGTTAAGGTGTGCGGAGCGCTAGCGAATAGAGTAGCCTCCGGATAAGTTGTAACATATTTAGTTGGCATATTAGCTATCGGTGTGCAAAACTGTGGTTAGCTGGTATTGACTGTATTGTTTATGTAAATGATCATAATATTCCATAAAAAGATAAAGAACAACGCCAGTTATGAAGTTAGAACTGTGATTAAATGTCAATTATTCGAACCAAATTTTCAACCAAACTAGTCCAGACTTGGATTCGTAACTTACATCTGCTTACAAAACTAAAGGATTAGTAAAATAAAAATATGTAGCTTACTTCCGCAAAACTCAAGCAGTGTGCACCGCCCGCCCGCCCGCAAATAAAAGCAGAAACCGAAGACACCGGCACCTTGACCAATTACTCTACACTTGTTTTGCCCCCACACGGAGCATCATCAGGAGCTGTTAGATCGTGCAATAACGAGCACTAGTGCTCGTGATCCTGGATTTGACTAATAGAAATGGACTTCCGCCAAGTTACGCCTGATTTTATCAAAAACTAAAGGAGTTTTTGGCAGGGAAGAAATATGAAACAGATGAAGAACTGAAAGAAGCTGTGACTACGTATCTCATTACATTGGTGGCATGAATATAAAACTGGAATACAAAACTCGTTACACGTTACGATAAATACTTTTATTTGTGTTGTGACTACGTAAATATATGTTCTTTACAAATAAAGGTTAATATTTGTTCAAAATATACAAGTTTTATTTATATTCTTAAACGGACACTATACTCCGGATGGCCAGCAAACAGTATATTTATGACAATATTATCTATATTACAACGAATAAAACCACCAATACTGTCTGTGATTTTTAGGCATTTGATTTATTGCTCTAACTTCTTCGGTAGATGGCTCTGATTTGTCTTTATTTGGGAATCGATTACCTCATGTTTGTTTATGTAACATTTGCACAAATTGTTGTATGTTATTTAATTTATTCCTTTCATTTGAAATACTTTTAAATCAACCCTTATTGCTATAAACATTAATAATAGATTTCCACAAAAACACTTTTTTATAATTGATTATCGACTGGTATTTTATTTAATATTTAAATTATTATTATAATAATTACTTACTGGAATACAAAAACTTGTCACACGTTACGATAACCACTTTTATTTGGGTTGTGACTACGTAAATATATGTTCTTTACAAATAAAGGTTAATATTTGTTCAAAATATACTAGTTTTATTTATATTCTCAAACGGACACTATACTCCGGATGGCCAGCAAACATTATACTTATGAAAATATTATCTATATTACAGCGAATAAAACCACCAATACAGTCTGAGATTTTAAGGCATTTGATTTATTGCCCTAACTTCTTCGGTAGATGGCTCTGATTGATGTATTATCATATGTAATGATGCCAATACGTATTTGCTTTTTTTACGTAACGTGAAGTCATTTGACATATTTCCTATATTTGAAATTTTCTTCAAGAAAACAGATTATTTTTCTTGTTGAGTGTTCTTTCTAAATTACTTAAATAAATTTTGTAAAACTAATAATCACAAAAAGCATTAGTTTTATATTGTTTTGCAAAAGGGAATCATAAGAGAGGGTCGTCCCTCTCTTATAATATAATAATCTCTTATAATATGATAAGAGGTTTCATTCATTTTAATTACTATTATGTACACACAAAATTATAAAAATCTAACTTTCTGTAATTATTAAAACTTAAACAAAATTAAAGATAAGTTTAACATTACGTCCAGTCAATAAAAATACAGTTTTTACTCTTTTATACTAAGTACATACTCATAAAAATACCTTTTTATCTTTAGAAAGAAAATTTTATGGCATCCATAATTTTTAATACAATAGGAAAAGATATAAAACAACACTGTTATTTTAGTGGTAATATAATTTTGTTTGTTATAGATCCCATGCCATCTATCCTCTTAAATCAAGTGTTGTAATCTAAAACACAACCACTTAGACAAAATCAATATAAAAAATATTATTGATATGACACATATTGCTATAATAGGATAAGAATATATTATATGTTATAGTTGCAACATCTGCCCCTTCCGGGACTTGAACCCTGGACCGTGTGTGCGAAAGACAGGATCACTACCATTCCGCCGAAAGGTCGTCAAATTGGCCAATAAGTTCAAATCTTTTCGATTTTCTTACAGTTAATTTATTAGTTTAATAAGAGCTTGATTATATTTATGTTTATATTCTCTATTTTTAGCAACCGAAGCCAAAAGCTATAACCATTGGACTACTTAGACCTAATTAGTCAGAAAGACGTACGTTCAAATTCAATTTAAGCGCAATTTTCCGACATAATCCTTCTACATCAATAGATAGATAAATCTATATTTACACCACAAACAAATACATATTAAACAAATTAACTTTTCATCTCTAAGTAATACAATTAAGTAACAGAAAACATTTTCATTATTTTTTTTATTTGTTTTTTACACTCATTAGCGTATAATTTTTGCGATTATCATAGAGAGCACTGCTGGTGTGATCGCCGGATTTTCGGAGAATAAAACTACTGGTATTTTAATAATAAAAAGTAATAATATAGTGATCACTTTATAGCAGTTTAAATATTAACGAAGGCTATTAAACTCGATATCCAATATAATAATAGTATAAAATAATAATTGAAGAAAATTTAATAATAAATCGATTAAAACTTTAAGTGCAGTTGTAATTGGTGTTCTATGTAATTCATTGGAATTAAATTTGTCACAGTAGCAAAATATTTTGATGGTGCCTACGAGATACTCGTACCTTCTACGAGTCTACGATGTAGTCTTTAAATCTAAAGTTCTACAAAAAGTAAAAATTTGTAGCATTCGGTGTAGACTAGGTTCATGGAGATCACAGTTCTTACAGCAAAAAAGTCCAAGAAACTGAGAGAAACTTCTTGGGCTAGCATTTTTCTTGCTTAAAGTAAGTTTTTTTTTAAATATGTATAATTATCAACGTTACAAAGCGAACCATTTTTTGGAATTTATTTGAAGCTTACGTGTATATATTGGATCGAAGAATATTTTTTGGGCTGTTATTTTTCATACAAATATTTGGCTCAAATAATATAGCTTGGTGGCTGGCAATGGAAACAAAATATCTAACCTTACCTTACTTGCAAAAGTAAGTCAAAATATTCTAAGTGATTAGTATACCAAATTAAATTGGGACCAATATAGGGGAATCAAAGGGCACTCAAAGCTTACTTTTCGTCTTTGGAAGTAAAAAATAATTACAACGTCTATAAACATGCAACTGAATACTTGACTCTCGATTGAGGATTATAGTTTTGGGTATGTTGATAATCTAATATATAACTTTTAGTCAACGCAAAATAAAAACAAATTGTGCGACGAATCTTTGAGTGGTGCTTACAAAAAGTAAAAAAAATAATGAGCGTAATTTCGCTATAAATATTTTCTTGATTCAGAAAAAGGTTTTATTTTTGGTAAAGTGAACTTAAACGCTGGTTTAAACCGGCGTAATTGGACAATTTGCCAAGAAAAGTGAGAGTGAGATTGGGTTGGCAATGAGTGTTAATATCTGTTAATGTAATAAGGAACCCAGGTTTTACGTATCTTACGAAATACAGAACAACCCTAGGGTTGTTCAATAACAACCCTATGGCTAGCCATATTCTAGATCACCTATCTTATGACTAACCTTTACGAATAACCGAATATGTTATTTAATTCTCGTACGCGCAAGTAATAAAATAATTGTTTAATCCAGCCTAGCATTACACTCATTTGTAATACAGCTCATATATTTCCATTTTCTTTTATTCGCAAGAAAAGTATTCCAGCAAAGAACTGGTATCGTTTATTTGACGGCACAAATTCACAAAATATGTACCCATTTCAGCATGGGACCAAATAGTTTAACCAAATGTGTCAGGCTTTTGGTAAACTTACCGTTTGTCTTTCAGAATATTGCTGCGAAAATAAATTGTGTTTGTCTTTATTTGGGAATCGATTACCTTATGTTTGTTTAAGTAACATTTGCACAAATTGTTGTATGTTATTTAATTTATTCCTTTCATTTGATTTAATTTAAATTAACCCTTATTGCTGTAAACATAAATAATAGATTTCCACAGCAACACTTTTTTAATATTGATTATCGACTGGTATTTTATTTTACATTTAAATTATCACTACATAGTATAAAACAAAGTCGCTTTCTCTGTCCCTATATCTCTATGTATGCTTAGATCTTTAAAACTACGCAACGGATTTTGATGCGGTTTTGTTTAATAGATAGAGTTATTCAAGAGGAAGGTTTATATGTAAAATACATGCATAATATAGTAGAGCATTGCATCCGTGCGAAGCCGGGGCGGGTCGCTAGTCATTATAATAATTGCTTATCGATGAAATTGCTGATTTGTGTGGAGTATGCACCGCCTTTTACTGTTTCTCTACTCAGCTCTCTGGTTGACTGGTAGAGAATCTCTAAAAGCATTATGTCCGCCATTTGTACTATTTCGTGCAATAAAGAATTAATAAATAAATATTTTATGAAAAGGTTTGTTTTTCTTATTAGAGTAGTCTTTTGTAACATCAATCAATTTTAAATATTTGGACTTTGTGTGGGTTCCATTTTGACATAGATTTAGACATTTTATCTATGCTTTTAATTACACAAACTGAAGAAACTTCTACCTAAAAGGAGCTATGTATATAAAATTATGTACGAAATATCGGATATTTCATAGGAATGGACCTGATATAATATTTAAAGATTTGGTTCGTGGTTTTAAAAATATATGTTTAAAGGTTTAAAACTTAAAATATATAAATCCATTAATTAAAACTCATCCATTTCACTCGATTTCTACAGACGATTTTCCTAGAATACCTGGTAAAATGAGAAACAATAAACATATCTACGGAGCACATAAACAGTGACAATCAGCCCTATTTTCAAACAACCCCGACTCTCATTTATGAAGAGCACGTGGCACAAAGTTGGAAAAATATCATCAATTTTAATGACACTACTTACTTCTATCTCGCTTATGATCTCTTCCAGTCACGAACCACGTTAAGAAGTAATAAAAGTAATTGTTTATTTATCTTTGACACGTATGAGCGCGCGTGCCTCGGAGACGTTCTTTCGCCTCGGGCTTTCGGGACCGAATGAATGAAACCGGGGGTGACTATTGGAAGGCGGGGCTGTTCTCAGCTAGGTTACCCTCCTAAATATAAAACATCACTCACATTCAAGCTTACAGGAACTAAGGATGGCCTGTTCAATTCTGCCGAGTAGTAAAATACTCCGGCTGAATATAATATTAACCTACTTATTTCAGAAGCTATTACGATTACTCGTGTTGTATAAAGGGAGCAAATTCTCACATTGTCCGTATTGAAGGTTGTCCATCCATCGCATTAGACAGTTATTAAAATTTCTCGCGAAAACGTGCTTCAATAAAGAAGCTTAATGTCCTGGTAAAAAGGATTATTGTGAATTCTTTTTAAGATTTAGAGGTCATTTATTACTTAAAAAGCTTAAGTTCTGAGGCCGATGTTTGCCAAGGTCATTTCTTATGATGTACGAGTAGTACCTTTAGTGAATCTTAATTATAGTTGTAATTTCTTCGAACAAATTTACAATTAACTAAGAAAATGTTTAAATTTTTTACACATAAAAAGCTGATGGTAAACTTGATTGTAAAAACCCTCGAATGCAATTAATTAACCATGATAAATGAATTGGTATTGTCAGTTGATACGTACAAACTTCGTTATTTAGTTTACATTCCGAATAAGTTATTTAGAGGTGAAATTTTATAGCGACTGCGTCTGTAATAAACCACCCTCTTCAGCTGCGATACCACTGATATCAGCAGGTTTAATGATGGAGGTTATTTTTGAATAAGAATCTAACAGACAAAGAAGGCCCCACCTGTCTGTCTGTAATTGGAGTTATTTGTATTTTGAATTGAGTATATTCTATATGCAAACAGTACAGTATTCATTATTACTATTACACTATATAAATAAGACAACAATTTGATGTAAAAAAAAAATATTTATCACCACCGTTTAGTCAATAGTAGTTGACGACCGCTTGGTGCAACGGTAGTGATCCTGCCTTTCGCACCAACGGTCCTGGGTTCAAATCCCGGAAGGGGCAGATGTTTGTATGATGAATACGAACATTTGTACCTGAGTCATGGGTGTTTTTATATATTTCTATGAATATTACTTATCTATGTATCATATATGTATGTCTATCCGTTACCCTAGTATCCATAACACAAGCCTTACTGTGCTTACTTTGGGCTAGGCTAATTGGTGTGAATGTAAAAAATATTTATTTATTTATTTAATAGTAGTGACCCTGCTTTCCGCACCGATAGTTCTATTTTCGAGTCCTGGTACGGACAAATATTTGTGATGAATGCATTTATACCTGAGTCATGGGTACTTACATACAATGGCGAACATCGAATTAGAAACACTTTAATAGATCTTTACATTAAACAAGATACTTTGCCTTTATACTTAGACAAATTTATTAGAAGAACAACATAGAACCGACTTAACAACTGCCGTTAAGATTTTTTTTATCTTGAATATGTAAGCGCTTGACCTCTATCTCGCCTGATGGTAAAAAACGTGTATCTAGGTTGTGACGCGCCTGCCTAGAAAACACCTATAAAAAATTAACGAAATATTAAATACCCTTCACAAAATTAACGACTTTTAAGATATCAACAATAATGGACAACTAATTAAAAACAACAAAAATACAACATTGAAATTTTTTATCAAATACATGTAATCAATAAATACTGTTCACCGGATACTAAATATAATAAATAAATAAATAAATATTTCCTACATTCACACCAATTAGCCTAGCACAAAGTAAGCACTATAAGGCTTGTATTATAGATACTAGGGTAACGGATAGACATACATATATGATACATAGATATGAAATATTCATAGAAATATATATAAACACCCATGACTCAGGTACAAATGCTCGTATTCATCATACAAACATCTGCCCCTACCGGGATTCGAACCCAGGACCGTCGGTGCGAAAGGCAGGATCGCTACCGTTGCACCAAACGGTCATCAATGATAATAAATATTTAATTACGTAGCCTTTGTTGACAATGACAGCTCTGCAACGACGTGGCATCGATTCAGGCAATTTCAGACATTTTTCAAATGGAATTAGGACCATGCTTCAAAAGTTTCTTAAAGTTCGTCTTAACTGGAGTTCCGTTTGTTTTGTGACTTTATTTTTAACGATATATCACCGATTTTCTATCGGAGTAAAGTTTAGACTAATTGCAGGCAGTTTAAGGAGGATATACGATAAAAATGTATATGTATAATGTATATATAGTATAGAGCAAGCTTCACACCTTAGCTCACCGCCGCAAAGTTGCCTGTCTGTCGGTCTTCTACAGATTGTATTTTGGAGAGTGTGCTCAGGAGCTACATATGCTCATACCGCCATCACCTTTCTTCCATCGGACATCCAGACGCACTGCGGGCTATCTTGGTCGCTATTCCTGCCTGTCGCACCAAGCGCTTCTCGACTTCTTTTATAATGCGCACAGCAAAGGAGTGGAGCTCTCTCCCTGCGTCTGTATTTCCGAGTACCTACATATAACCCATCTGTTTTCAGGGCCAGGGTGAATAGACACCTTCTGGGTTAGCTCGTTCCATCGTGGATTCTGTCTTTGCTCCCGGGCTTGATTGGGATCAAGAGCAAACCCATTCTGAATAAAAAAAAATACATAAAAATGTATTTCTGTACACAAATGTCACCAACCCTTATAAATAAATAAAATAACACTGCTGGTCATGTATTAAGAGTCACTGTCATGCTGAAAGATGCAGTTTACAGGCAAATGGTCGTCAGTAGTCGTAGGGAATCATTGTTTAATCTAAGATGTTTTTTGTACTGAAATTGATCCATTGCCGACTTCCGTAGTCGCGGCTCGAATACCAGTTATCATGATGGCGCTCACCGACCGGATCAAGTGGAAAATGGACTTTTCTACATCTTCTGTACGTTCCGGTACCCAGTGGCGGCGTAAAGGGGGGGCGGTGGGGGCGGTCCGCCCCGGGTGCCAAGCATCAAGGGGTGACAACACGGTGACAAAGAAATACCAACTCTGTCACGCAGATAGTAGCCGCTGGCGCATCGCGGGCGGAAGGGGCAACTTATTTTCGGTCCCTCCCTCCCCCACCCGTGTCCGTTGCCGGCAACGGATGCCGGTCGCGAAACAATGACAATTAGTTGACGACAGTTGGTCAGTCAGTGTTATTGTTTGTAACCGTCGCGTCGCGTTGCGTCACATTAATTCAAACGAAAGTCAATAAATACTAAATATTGTGTAATAAAGGAGTGAGTGTATTGGCGGATAGTACACAGAGTTTAAAAGGTGAATTTTATTTGAACTATACACCTATTTTTTTCCCACATTAATTATATATGTATCTAGTTAAATTATAGGTTTCGGCCGATCTGAATTTAACATTCTGTTGACAGTATAAATTGTACGTATAATTAATTTATCACGACGATGTAAAATGAGCAGTATAACGTTATATTTAATTCATGCATACAAATGGCCGAAACCCGCCATAATAGGCCGCCGCCTATATAGTTCCTCGGTATTTCTCTCTCTTTAGCTGCGTATCAGCCACAGCACGATTATTTTATGATGGCCGCTCTGAAATCAGGCTTTCCGCACTTAGCGCATTTACTTTCACTTGTAACAAAACTAATTGATTCCTTAATTTTTTAATTTTCAATCCTATAACCGATCAATATTATACGATTAGTTTTTAGTTTTGTTTTGAGTGTACAGTAAATGCGCTAAGTTCGGAAAGCCTACTTCAGAGCGGCTATCGTAAAATAATCGTACAGTACGTACGGACTTCAATTTGTAGGTATAACGTTATGTCCAATTGTGTATAAAAAAAAAGAAAAAATAAGTATTTTTTAAACATGATTTAAAAATGGTTTTGCTTAATATTTTTATAGTTGAACTAAGAATTCAAATTCATCCAACATAATTTGCACTATTATTATTATTTAAAGAAAAGAAAAATACACTGCCGATATACTGCTTGTCTTACTTCTACTATGGTATAATATGATAATGAGCGAGAAAAAACTGACAAAATTAACAAGTATTCCTTTATCGATCTTTACAGAATATAACTTTATTATGAAGAGAAATAGACCTAGTGGATTTCAGCAAAGAAAAATAAAAAAATCAAAAGAACTTGCACGTGAATCGTTATCTGGATCAATTTTGAAATTTGTAGCACCTTCGGCTTCTCTGGTACCAAATACATCACAGCAAAGTGTTGAAAGTGACCTTCTTGATGTAACAGATGATGAAGAAACACGGAGCCAAGATGCATTAGATGAAGGGACGCTGGGAAGAGAGCCTGACAATTTTGATACACAAGATGAAAGACAAGGCGAAGATCAGCACCAAGAAGAATATGACCAAGAAAAAGGGCGAAATAGCGACAATGAAGAAAAATCCCAGCAAATTGAAAACGATGAAGAAAAGGTGCATGAAACTACTCATTTCGATGTTGCTACTTGGCCAACACCAATGCCTGATGATCTGAGAGTTGAAATCGTTAAAGCGGGAAGTGAACCCTATCAAAACAGAGATGGTCCATTTGTAGACACTGTCCAAAGATCTGGAGATAAAATAAAAGGAAAGAGTCGACATTTTCACTCAGAATGGTTTTATAAAGCGTTACCAAATGGAGAAAAAGTACTCAGAAAATGGATGGTATACTCTCCAATAAAAAAAAGCTTATACTGTTTTTGCTGCAAACTATTCACGCACCATGAAACAAAACAGAGTTTCGTTAACGGTTTTAATTCATGGTGGAAACTAAATCCTAAAGTGTCTGAACACGAGAATTCTGAGGGCCATCTCTCCTGTTTTGAAAAATGGAAAATCTTGGAGAATGGATTGAGGCTGCAAAAAACTATCGATTATGAGCATCAAATGGTCTTAGACCAAGAAAAAAAGAAGTGGCGTGACATTTTGAGTCGCCTTTTGGATATCATTCTTTTCCTAGCACGCCAAAATCTTCCTCTAAGAGGACATAGAGAAGGGATTTCATCAGACAATAGAGGGAACTTTTTAGAATTAGTTAATCTATTGTCAAAATATGATCCAGTGCTAAAAGAGCACAAAATTAGAATTGAACATGCTATCGCCTGTACAAAAACTAAACGGGTAGATTCTTATTTGTCTAAAGACATTCAAAATGAGTTCATCAGTCTTTTGGGGAGAGAAGTGAAGAATAACATTTTGGACGACATAAAGAAAGCTAAATATTTTGGAATTATTTTCGATAGTACACCAGACATATCACACGTTGATCAGATGAGTTATGTAATCAGATATGTTCATATTGAAGGCGATCAAGTTGAAGTGAAGGAATCATTTCTAGGTTTCTTCCCTATAGCTGGAAAGACTGCAATCGAACTTACGGAAAATATCCTTACGCAGTTAAAGAGTGATAACTTGGACATTCATCTATGTCGGGCTCAAGGATATGATAACGCTGCAACCATGGCAGGAGTTCATGGTGGTGTGCAATCTATCATTAAGGAACACAATCCTAAAGCTTTGTTTATGCCTTGTGCTAATCATTCGCTAAATCTATGTGGGGTGCACTCTTTCATGAGTGTTAGTTCAAGTGTAACATTTTTTGGAACAGTAGAAAGAGTTTACACGTTCTTTTCGTCATCCACACATAGATGGGAAATTCTAATGAAAAGTGTAGGCGTATCGGTCAAAAGACTAGTAGAGACAAGATGGAGTGCTCATCACGATGCTGTTAAGTCATTGAAGAATAATTTTGAGAAACTTGTATCAACACTCGAAGAGATGTGTGATCCCAGAAGCAGCAGAGAAAACGTCGATACAAGAGAAGCAGCATCCACACTCTTACCAGCTTTATGTGACTTCAGTTTTTTATGCTACCTCTCTTTTTGGTGTGAAATCCTAGAAGAAGTTAATCAGACACAAAAGTATATCCAAACATCTGGACTATCGCTGGAAAAGTGTGTTATAAAAATTAAAGCCCTAAAAATTTTTCTTCAAACTCAACGTATACAAATAGTGGAAAGAGCTATTTCCTACGCAACTGAGAAATGTGAGGACTTGGATATCTCCGTTGAAAGAAGAGGAAGGAGGAGATTCCGAAAACGAATGCCAGGAGAAATGTCCCAAGATGTTGGACTAACATTGCCAGAAGAGTTGCATAGAGCTATGTTAGAATGTCTTGATAGATTTTACGAAGAACTAGAGCATCGCTACAAAGCAATGGATGATATTCTCATAACATTTGGTGTTGTTCAGTCTGAAACTCTACTTACGTCAACAGAAGAAGAACTTCGTGATAAAGTTCCAAATCTTACAAAAATCTATGATGAATTTTCTGCAGAGGACATTATTTTGGAGATTTTACGACTGAGGCGCCACTTGGAAGCCGCCAGCATTTCTCTTCAAGAAGCGATCCAATGGACTTCCTTGGAGCTTCTGAAATTTATTGTAAAATGGGACTATTCTGAGTCTGTTCCAAGTCTAGCTCTATGTCTAAGATTTTTTTTAACTATTTGTGTTTCGGTGGCTACTTGTGAAAGAAGTTTCTCAAAATTAAAGTTAATAAAATCTTACTTAAGATCTACAATGAGCCAAACACGACTTTCCAGTCTATCCATATTGTCCATTGAAAAGGAGAGGAAAGTAAATTTTGATAATGTCATTGAGTATTTTAGCAAAATAAAGTCACGTAAACACGTTTAATATTTGTCGTTTTATTTTGAGGGTGCTCGATAGAAAGTCGCCCCGGATGCCAACCTATGCTACGCCGCCACTGCCGGTACCATCGTTTGTGTATTACATAACACAAGTGCTTTAACAACTTGCGTTCAGAACAATTAAGCACATAAATTGTCTAATATTTATTTATATTTAATGCACCTTTCATATTTCTAACGGGTCAAACTTCATATACAAAAAAAACCTTTGTGTGTACTTATGTAAGCACGTAAGAAGTTATACTTCTTTATCGTTACTAAACAAAGATAACTAATATTATAATTTTATATAAATTATTGTTTACTACCATATATAATTTAAAATCACACACACACACACAACCATTCATAATTAGCGGCCAACTTCATTCTGCTGGTTTATTCCATGTCGCTTTTGCGGCCAACTTCAACATGATAAATTTGTATCACATCTTAAAATTTCACTCTCATCATTCTTTCATAACGCGCCTAAAGAAGTTTAACTTCAAAAAAACACCTTCATACTTTAATACCTGGAGGTATTAAAGTATGCCTTGCTGCCTATGGTACTTTATTTATAATAGAAAACATGGTTTATTGGACGTCTAACATAGCACTTTCCGTCTGTTTGTTTGTGTATTGTATATTTATTTTTGTTTCATCTGAGAATACTGGAATGGAACACTTTTTCCATTCCTGTACCGTCATGTTAACATATTTTTGTTTTGCGTATAATAATCGCTTCTCTCGATGTTGCTTGGCAATAAACGATACGATCGAGCTACTTCTATTTTTATGATATTTATAAATTGATATTTAGACATCAAAGTCTTTTAATCCGACATATTTGAATGTGCCACATGACGGATATTGAACGCATTAGCAAGCATATTAAAAATCGAAATCTTTGATCATAAATATCAGTCAAACAAACCAAGAGCAATCAATCGAATCTATTTATGTAAAGTAGTTTACGGAGTTTAGTGTAAGCGCCACTAAAAATAAATTGACTGATTGAAATTGGCCTTTGATGTGTTATTCATATAGTAAGTATCAATATAAGAGGAAGTGGTGATGTCAGTATTAGGTACTAGGCGATGCAGTCGCTAAACATAAAGCTACGCTAGCACCATACATATATTGAAGCGGAGATTATACTGTAAAAAAAAATGTTTTTTTCGATGGGAAGTTTCGCGAATTTCAAAAACTCCGTCACTATCTGGTCCTAAACCTGTTGATTAGATTCCACACAAAAAATATTAAAATCGGTTAAGAACTTGGGAAGTTATGGCGTAACAGACATTGCGCCATTGAAGCTGATCCATGGGAGCTTCGCTCGCTTCGTTCGCTTCGTTCGCTCCGCTCCAATTATAGTTACAAGTAATTATATCATAACATCATTTTAGTCAAAACTGGATGGTTTTATTATATTTTTTTAATCGGCTTGCTCTTGATCACAATTAAGCCCGGGGGCCAAGACACGATCTATGATGGTGCGAGCTAACCTGGACGTGTCTTTCCACCCATTCTCTTAAAAAGGCTTGGTTATAAGTATTTGGAAGGACAGAGGCAGAGAGGGAGTTTCACTCCTTTGCTGTGCGCATTATAAAAAGATATGGAGTAGCGCTTGGTGCGAGAGTTAGGAATAGCAACCAAGGTATCCGCCAGTGTCTCTAAATGTCTGATGGCAAAATTATGAGCTCATTCAACTTCTGAACACACTCTTCAATTATAATCGGTAAAAGAGCGACAGACAGGCAACTTTGCGGCGGTGAGTTATCATGTGAAGCTAGCTTTTCACAAATTTGCTGTCACTAATGAGATGTTGCCAATATCCACACACTTGGCCGGTGGATTGGTTTGAAGTATGAAGGCGCTTGAGGTAGTTATTTTTTTGTCATCCATCTAAGTAAATATTGTATAACCACCTTATTTAAAAGACAAAAACCGGACTCGCGCACCAAGGATTCCATACAAACCTGTGGGTATAAAAATATTTTTATTATATGATGTTACTAAAAATTTACGGTTTCCGCAATTTTTCCTTTATCTGTACTACAAGACATAAAAAAATTCAAGATTATGAGTTCACGGGAAGTATCTATTAGGTTTTGATTCCCTTGCGAGAGTCGAAAATTTGCGGCATAAACGGTTGTATCTTTTGATTGCGTTAGCTTAGAAGTTTGATTTTTTCACAGCTCCAAGGGACAGTAGACCTGAGTATTTGATATAAATTCCAGCTTGATACCTCCAAGCGTTCCTGTGAAAAAGGGTCTTGACAGAGAGACAGACGGACGGACGGACGAAAGGACAACAAAGTGATCCTATAAGGGTTCCATTTTTACCTTTAGAGGTAGGTACGGAAGCCTAAAAATGGGTGGAAGTAATAGCCTTGTTTCTATTTCTTGTTTGTAATAACTGTATAAAATCCGTTCCTTTTAATAGTAAATTTTTATAATTATGTTAAATTACAAATTTTAATGATAACAGGGATGAAGAAATATCAGACAAAGAAGATCAATTTAAAGAAGGCTTTATTCGGCTTGTGTAACTTAAGTAAATGATTGCAACTATTTTTGAAGGTTTTAGTGTACTTTCGCGCTGCATGTCGTGACTGTCTTTAAATAAAGAAAGCACATAGCTCTAGGATAAAATTGTATGTTTTTTTAATGTGATATATAGAGTATGTTTTGTTAACGGTCCTTTTAAATAAATAAATCCCTTGCCGAATTTCTTGCGGCTTCTTCTCGGTACAACATCTCCGTACGTAGAACTACAAAGCCATGGCGTAGCTGTTGACGGTTCGATACACACATTGTATTTATTTATTTATTTATTAAGAAACAAACGGTCGTGATAACACAGATGATTATGGATAAGTTAACATAAATAGACCTATAGTTCCATTAAATTACAAAAATAAAAATATTAGTAACTAAATGCACAAAGATATTAGATTAAATTTTTTTTTTTTTTTGGTCTAAGAATAAACTATTGAGTTAAGCCAATTGAAGAGACTTAAGTCTATAATAAATATAAAATAACTTGTATGCACGAATGCAAGTTTGTACTGATTATAACAATAAAGTGAAAATTGAGAGATCTAAAAACATATGACCTGAGAACCTCCTCCCTTTTTGAAAGTCGGTTAGTCACAAGTGATTATATTTAACGGGAGTTGGTTCTAAATACATTCTTTAAAGATCGAATTGTACAACAAAATATATCCGTGTCCTTTAATAGTTCACATTTGTTAAACAATTTACAAGCACGCTTTGTAAACACATTGGCAACATAATGAGTTCTACTATGTGTAATATAAAACAATTCTTTTTTACGACAATTTCGCTCGCGCCCGCGTGGTACCCTGAAGTGAATTTTACCAAGTAGTGAGGGGACATCAAAATGATTGTGTATAATTTTGTATAATAGTAAAGAATCAATACAGTCGCGTCTGTTTTGAAGAAGTTGCATCTCATTACGGCTTAAGGAGTCGTTGTAATTGTCGGAATGAATCCTATTTCCGGTACGGTAATCAAGGGCATTGACAAACTTTTTCTGGACTTTCTCTATTCTATTGATATGTTTTGCGTAAAGTGGTTTCCAAACAGCTGAAGCAAATTCGAGACGGCTTCGAATGTAGCTGTTATAAAGTATTTTGTAGGTTAATGGATTTTTAAAAGGTTTACCGATGCGCAATAAAAAGCCAAGCTGCTTATAGGACTTGCTTATAATAGAATCGATGTGTGGTATGAAAGTCAGTTTAGAGTCCATAATGACCCCAAGATCTCGAATTTGGGTGACTTTATTCAGAATAGTGTTGCCAAGTCTATAATTCTAAATAAGTGCACGTTTTTTCTTTGTAAAGCTTATGACATTACATTTGTCTAAATTGACAAAAAGGTTATTTTCTGTGCAAAAAGCTTCAAAATTTCTCAAATCAGCTTGCAACAAATCACAATCTCCGATATGACGAATTATCCTGAAAATTTTGGTGTCATCGGCATAAAGTAAAACTTTTGAGTGTGTAATTGACTTAGCAACATTATTAATATAAATATTGAAAAGCAAAGGCCCCAGATGCGACCCCTGTGGGACTCCTGACGACACAACCTTATAATCTGAGATAAAACCAGCAAGAACAACAGCCTGACTCCTATTTTCAACATAAGATTTTATCCAGCGAAACAAATCGCCATGTATTCCGAAGTGCCAAAGGCTCCGCAATAATGTTTTGTGACAAATTTTGTCAAACGCCTTGGCAAAATCGGCATAAATAACGTCTACTTGACATGAATTACCCATAGCATTAAGGATTTCCTCAGTAAGAACCAGTAAATTAGTATCAACGCAACGACCTCGATAGAACCCATGTTGTTCATTAATAATATGATTACGGACAACCTCAAACAGTTGATCTGCTTCAATTTTCTCGAGTATTTTAGGGAGCTGACTGAGCTTGGATATGGGCCGATACTTTTCAATATCCTGACTTATTTGACCTTTTGGAATCGGAGTAATCCATGCTTGCTTCCATTCATCAGGAACACAGCCCTCAGCAAGTGATTTGGTAAAAAGTAAAGTGATAGGAGTAGCTAAGGTAGCTGAAATTTTTTTTATAAAAATGGGATGTAAGCCGTCAGGCCCAGAACTTTTATTAACATCGATAGAATTTAAATATTTTGAAACAATTTTTTCATTTATTTCTATTGAATGTATATCAATGACAGGATTATTAGGAGTTTCCAAAGATTCTACGCTAATTGAGCTGAGTTCCGACTTTTCAAAAACTGAGTAAAAATGATCGTTAAAAAAATTACATATCTCATTACCTTCAGATGAAACAGAATCTTTAAAGTTCATAGTCTGTGGAAGTCCATTATTAGATTTTATTGATTTTATGTAAGACCAAAAATATTTTGGATTTGTTTTAATTTTTTTTTCTGAATGGAATATAAAATTTTGGTAACATTCCCTTTCGACTTTTTCTGCTCTTTTTCGTAAAATTTTGTAACTTTCGTAGTCAAGAGGGTTTTTATATCGTTTCCACAGTCTATGTAACCTACACTTCTCCTTAATTATTTTTTTTAGTGCTACACTGTACCAAGCAGGTTGTTATTGGGATGAATTTTTCCTAACACGAGGCACATATTTATTTATAAGTAAATTTCATAAAAAATTTTTAAGCTTTGTTTTATATTCATGTTTGCAAATAGGTTGGACCACTGAATTTTAGAAAGTTCGTTATTAATTTTATCAAATTCAGAGGCATAAAAATTTAAATAATATATATTTACAGGCCTAAGAGACGGAACATAGTTTAAATTTAAATTTATATTTAAGCATCCGTGGTGAGAGTCCTCATTGGTTAAGGGATTAAGACAATGTGTGACTAAACAGTCTAAGTTACTAAATATCAAATCTAAGTATCGATTATTAATGTTGGGAATGCAGTTATATTGTTTTAAACCACTAAAATATATAAATTCAAGTGCAAGTTGCGTTAAAATATTACCACTGGGTATTAAATGCATTTCGAGCGCAGAGTTTTGAAGTTTCCAACTAGCTTCTGTTATATTAAAATCGCCAGTTATCAAAAAAAAGTCGTTCGGGTGATCATTAATTAGTTGACAAGTGATATCAAAAAATATATTAAGTGTTTCTCTATGGCATGGCCCATGCGGAATATATATGCAAGCAACATTTAAATAACGCGGGCTTTTACGGCCGGCTGGTATTGAAGGAGAAATATTACGATCAGTTGCATCCAAAGGAATAGAAATCCACACACATTCACAATGAGCGCGCGGGGGCACGGGCCAGTCGCGGCGCAACGGCATCAGCTCGGATCGCACGGCTACTGCCGCCCCCCCACCTCGCTCGAAACCGCTATCCTCCTGAGATCTATCACAGCGAAAAACATTGAAACTTACGTCGAAATACTCACGGTCATAAAAATTATCATTTAGCCAAGTCTCAGTTAAGCAAATGAGGTCGTAGTTGGACAATGCTACTTGAGAAAAAAATTCTTGCGACTTAGTTCGAAGGCCCCTCACATTTTGGTAGTAAATGTTAAAGTTTCTTAAAATCATGTATATGGTAACAGATATTTAAGTATTTAAAAACCCCAGGGAAAGCACGCAAACGCAAGCGCAATGCATATATACGTATATGTAAGGATGTAATAACAAGAATGTTTAATCGAATTATTTTAAATTTAAAATTCTCTTTTATCAAGGCACCAATATGTAAACAAGAACATATAATTATGAAAATATATATAAATCGGACATGGAAAAGGTTACTAATGTTTGTGTAAACATTTAAGCTATTTTGTTGTTTACATACAAAAGCGTTAGGTGAAAAAATGTTATAAAAAGGGTTCTGTAAACAATTTAAGCATCCAAAAATTAACCACAATGGTTGTAAATAATATAAGTTCATGAAGCTTCTAATAAGTATAAATACGAAATTCAATAGTCACTTAAGTTTTAATAAATCAGAATCGCAGCTAATGCACACTGCTTCACTTTTGTCATGCTTTCTCATAAAAATTTTATAATTACTAAATTGTAATTGCTCTTATAGAATAAAAAGCTTTTTATCTTTAGCTTTACTACTGCATACTTTAGACTTAAGACCGAATACGCTAGCCACTGCAACATCGAGGTATTCAGTCATCACTACACGGTCGACACATCAAACTACAATCATATCGTATAATATAACGAAAAAATTATATAGGTAACTTGTTTAATCACAGCTTTGTTTGAGAAAAATCAGGTTATATCCCGCTTTATTAAGTTTCCTACCCATAATTCTTCCCATCGAATTCGTATTCGTATGAGGAAGCGTATTCGTTTAAGTCATTTTCTAAAAATTGCATCAAAATCGTTTCACCTTTTTGTCGTAAAACACACACATCAAAAGTTATATTACAGTAAAATTTAGGTGTGAAAGTTCAATAAGGGTACAAAGAAAAACCTTAATTCAACCCTTTTTTGTACCTAAGAAAACTGTGCCGCGATCAAACGGCGGGGTTGTGTGGAACTTTCCTTTACGTCTCTACCCGGCCTACTGCCCGGTAAAGATTCGCAGACGTATCCACTTAAAACCTATTTATGTACCCTCAGCTCCATCGGAAGTTTAGTTGTAAAATATATATTTTATAATATAGATTCTACTGCACGTGTGTATGTCACTAAACTCCTCCTAAACGGCTAGACCAATTTGAATGATTTTTTTTTGTATGCGTTTGGGTGGCGCCTTGAATGGTTAAGATTCACAAATCAGCCCGGCAGATAGCGCAGGGCGCCACCCAAACGCATACAAAAATATTCATTCAATTCGGTCCAGCCGTTTAGGAGGAGTTCAGTGATATACACACGTACAGTAGAAAAATATATACAATGTGTCCCCCTCACCAGTGTCGGAGCCTTTAATGGTGTGAAATATGGCATTTTTATCAACAAATTGCCTCTCGAATTTTTTTTTCTCAAAAAGCCAATAATTAAAAAATACACAAAAAGGACTCTTTTTGTTTTTCTTTAATTATTTTTTATTATTTTTTAAACCATGACAATTGAAACATGATGGCTGTGTAACTGTTGTCTACATGTTTAGCTATCAAATGACACCTTTTTAATGTTGATAGGACATTTACATGAGTAGAGGTGGTCGAATTAGTATGAGAGCCCAGGTCTTGGTTACAAAGAAAACAAAATGGCGGCCGTAAGAGAAAAACAAAATTTGAGGGGCAATTTTTGGATAAAAAATGCCATATTTCACACCATTAAAGGCTCCGACACTGGTGACGGGACACATTGTATATATTGTTCTACTCTACGTGTGTATATCACTGAACTCCTCCTAAACGGCTGGACCGAATTGAATGAATATTTTTGTATCCGTTTGGGTGGCGCCCTGCGCTATCTGCCGGGCTGATTTGTGAATCTAAACCATCCAAGGCGCCACCCAAACGCATACAAAAAAATTCATTCAAATTGGTCTAGCCGTTTAGGAGGAGTTTAGTGACATACACGCGTGCAGTAGAATCTATATTATAAAATATATATTTTACATCTAAACTTCCGATAAGGCTGAGGGTACATAAAAAGATATGTGTCGCAGAATAGATAATCACGCAAATTCAATCTTTGCTATTACTTTACATGCACTGATTGGCGCACATCCCAACGATTTTGTTATAGTCGATTATTGCTACAATGTTTTATTACATTAGATACACATACAATATTTTACCAGTGCATTGATAAGAATAACTGAATTGCATTTCGTCAGTCCACAAAATATTAACGCACATAAGTGAATGCTAAATTTTAGCAAGCTTGTTGGCTGAATTTTTGCAAAAAGATCCAAGTACATATATCCTACGTCATGTCAAGACACATTTTCGATGTATAAGACTTTATGCGGCTTACAACTAGGCCAAACACCCTCGTTTGGCCCATTACTATCTCCGAAAGTGACATTTAAGTGTTGGCCTCTTATATCTTATGCGTCTAGCGTTACGCAATATACACTGATCTCGATTAGATAGTGGTGGCAGAAGTTCCCCTTCATTTGTTTTTCATTTACGTACTTATATCAAAGTTCAATCTAATTTTAAATACATTTCTTAACTAATTTTGTTACCCTGTAATCATTCAATGTCACATATTATGTCCAATTCGCCTTCCATAATTTAATATGCGCTGACCTACAGATCTACTGTATTTGATTAAGATCTAATTACACTACCTTTTCCTTAATTAGGTGCTGGCCGCATGTATCGAAACTTAAGCTGAATATACTCTTAATTAAGAGCAAAACTCTCTTTTGCCACATTGGCCACCATTAATCTTCTTTTGTTTGCTCGGCACGAGTATTGCCAATTTCCGTTGCATGAAACTTAGGTAAAGTCCGAAGCAACTTATAAAAATAGCTGTCCATTACAGTCACTTTTTTCTTATGTTATTAAAGATCGCGTTACTTCTTGCGATAACATTATGACATTGACATTTTGACGTGATAACATCTTATAAATTGATGAACACCGGCTGCATGCACGAAAAAGTGTAACGTACCGTCTGAGCCGAGCCGAACAAGCGATAGAGAGGCAAGATCGGCCTAAGTGTTCGACTTGTGGCGCATCTATCTCTCTTTCACTTCATGAAGTGAAAAGTTAATGTGGTTTCCATTTTTGATTACAACTTAATGTTACTTTATCGATAAAAAAATCAATTAACTCCTTTTCTGTATTATGCAATTCAATTCAATTCATAAACGTATGCAATTTTTCATCAATGTTTTCTTATGACGCCATCACGTAAAATAATCGTCCGTATACTGACTTTACAGACAACCAATTATTATCATTGAATTAGTCTGATCTAAAAACGTTTCCAGTTGATCTGCTTTTAAGTACTTAACAACGGGATTATCTCAGTTTTGATAAGACATAGAAACTA
This sequence comes from Calamotropha paludella, assembly GCA_927399485.1. Classification (NCBI taxonomy): domain Eukaryota; kingdom Metazoa; phylum Arthropoda; class Insecta; order Lepidoptera; family Crambidae; genus Calamotropha; species Calamotropha paludella. Next base: position 7,883,271 of record OV656822.1, read on the forward strand.
CTAATGGCCTAAGTCGACATAAGGGTCTCATGAGACTGGTAAAAACGATATTTTTTGTAGGTATTTTACGAGACCAATTCAGAATTAAAAAAATCTATAGGAGGGCAAAAATAATTTAAAGGAGATTGTGGATTAGTAAGTAAAAACAAAATTACTATATAACATAACGTATCCTGAAAAGACAAAATGGTAGCTCATGTACAGTCACGTTAAGCTACTTCACTATTAACTTTTAGAAGTCGAAGCAGAGAAGTCCAAGAATTAAGACCAGTCGATACTAAGCGCAACTTCGGTTTTCTATTAGGCAAGTCGTGGATGGCACACAATGGCAGAATGGATCTCCTGTATGCAGACTTTTGTTAATAATCTCCTGTATGGAGACGAGGGCAGGAAGCTTTTTCTACACTAAAGCTATAATGTATTGTTTTTATATTAAAATGACAATAATCATTGAAATCATAATTATTTATGTATATTTATTAGTAAAACATAGGTTTAGAGATGCGATTTCTTGCAAAAAGATTTTTCCCTATATAGGCTCGAAAATTGAGTTCCGATATTTGCATATAATATGTGTTTCGATTGGCATGTATATAGACAACAAGTAATCGACTGTTTCATATATTTAACTTAATACTTAACGCTTCGTTCTTGAAAGTACCTTTATAAAGTATTTATACTTTAAACCACCTACCAACCTGTAAGGCGCCATTCATTTATTACGTAAGACTATTTTCACTAGTTTTTGACCCCCTCCTCCCTATTATAAGAAAAAATAAGAATAGGTCGACCCCCTCCCCCCTATTTAATATTTATTACGTAAGAATCTAAAGGCAAAAATGAATACACGTTTGGTTTGTTTTAATGTTTATTTTTCAAGGTAACTATTTTTAGAAATGTTTATTTATTACAAGTTGTACAAACTTACTAATAATTTATATTTTTTGGTAGAATAAACTTTGATTTTAATAAATAACCTTTACTTACATAAGATTTTCAGTCCAGGGGCTCAAAACCCACTCGGAAATTGGATCTGACACTGGAACATCTCTGATAATAGGTGTTGCTTCTAGTTGGTTATTCAGAATTATGAAGTTGTCAACATTCACCCATTCGATATCAGCCCCGATGCGGCACAAGACTTCTTTGCCTCGCCTTGAATATACGGCTATGAAGTTTTTACCCATACGCATCCGAGCGAACCTCGGCACTCGCGCGGTTGTCCGTGCTTTTTCAAAGTATAATTATAACTACGCATTTTTGTGATCTTATGTAAGAACTATCGAGACTCCCTCCCACCCCCTTGTAAGAAAAAATAAGACATGGTCGACCCCCTCCCACCCTAAATAGTCTTACGTAATAAATGAATGGCCCCTTAGCCACCTAATTATAATAAAAAAACTTATTTAGAAATACTTAAATTATTTATTTTCAGAGATAAAAGTCGACCATTACTGGAAGGAAGATCCTTTAAATATTGAAAAGATGTTTTTGCCGTAATCTTGCTAAATGCTTGACAGCCCAATTGGAGATAGCAGGATAATTCCATAATTTATAAAACTCTATATATGCTGGTCCAGCATATTCAGTATTATTATTTGCTTTTTTTGCGCCGTAAGTAGGTATGCAGGGGGTTAGTGCTATTTTTTCAATCGGCTACCACATGACGGATCGTGATGTATACGCATCATATTTGTTTATTTGATGCGTAAACGTACTGTCATAATATATCACAAATTTATTATAAATAAAGACATGACGCATACCTCGTTTCGCTACACATTCTTTGATGTCAGCTATGTGAAACAATATCAGTGAATCATAATATGCCCAACAATTGTTAACACCGTGTTTGAGCGATTCATTTAGAATTCTTCTTGATCCTTATTCATTTTACGAAAATATCCGACGTTCATACCTAGAAATAGATTTCCTTGGCATATTTTTCTTTATGTTACGAATGTTGGATTTTCGGTGAAGCCAATTATTGCAAATATATAATGACTTGAAGCTTCAATCATAATACTAGACACTCTCTAGACAGAACAGATGAAAGATAAATATAGTATGAGACGCATACGTGAAAATATACGCACTTTCACTTAGTATTTAGTTACAAAGTGGTCGCTACCAACTTTTTCGTCGTTTCGTTGCTATATATTTTTTGGTAACTAATTTAATGGCATGTTTTAATAAATAAAATACATCAATTTCGGATTAGTCTCACCAATTATGGATATTATTATTAAAGAATATGTAGTGTATGCTGTGTGATGTCCAGCTGAGTAGGCATGAAGCCTTCACACTTAAAAGGGCATAAAAGTATGATACTAGTACTGGTAATTTTTAAGTTTTATAATTCGAAAATAAATAAACAATTATCATTCATATGTATAAGATAATAAGATATACCTTACTAAACTCTTCATGTTAATTTTAGACATAGTTATGTTATTGTTATGTTTAAAAGGGGACACTAGCTACTTATTGTTAAGTTAAGGCTTGAATCGTAAATAAAGATTTTTGTATTTTTTTTGTAGGGAGTTTATCAGCGTACACTTCCCGGGCAGTAGCGTTTTCTAAATTATTTTTTTTACTGCAATATTCATACAATGGGCAGTAGCGTTTTTTAAATTATGGTTTTTTACTGCATTCTTCAACCCAACTGCCAAGCGTGCAGATGGTATAACCTCCCATATTTTGGGAAAGGTTTCCTTTCAGCCGTGAACCTCTTTAAGCTGAGATGATGAAGAGTATGTAAGGTCTCGTGATACATATCAAGGTTGGTACCTACAGTAGGCGAATTATCTAACGTTGCACTAACCGATCCATAATAATTTATATTTGAGACATACTAATTATATAAAAAACGGAATTTATATCGTTAGTAATTAGTATGTTATTATAATGAGACTATCTGACCCGATAACGCGTCGCTATGGTAACGTTAATTGATACAATGGAAAAAGAGCGGTAAAAAAGAGCGGACAGACAAACACACAAACAACAAATTTGTGTTCTTAGATTATAGATTTTGAAAGAAGATAATGTTTGTAATCGGAAAATAAACTCCTAACCTATTGATTCTAAAACCTTTAAATATTTTAAATTCTTTATAAATTTTATTAATAATTTACAGCTCCTTTAATAACTACATTATTCCAAATATACATAGCCTATATCTTAATGTTTATCATCTATTATGTTTAACCAAGGTGAAGTCGCCAAACAGTGGTAATTTATTTTAAAGACTTATTATTCATAATATCACATCAATTACCAGCGTTTTCAGATATATACCGATCTCGAACCGGCCTGCTAAGCGTGGAAATTATGGTAAAACCCTCCCATATTTTGGGGGAGGCTACTTTTAGCAGTAAACGTTCTTGAACTACTCAAATAATTGATGCATGCATTATGAATGAGACAATCGATAGGTTTTATTTCATTATTTATTTAAATACTAGATAAAGTAGAAAACGCCTTAATGCGTTTTCTGAAAAGTCGTTTTTACTGACATTTATGTTCTTAGCAATTACATGATTTTTCATAACAAAATTTTGTGTTTTATTAGTTGTTGTCCAGACACCTGTTACTAAATCCAAAAAAAGACATTTAATTTAATTGTCCCTCGCAGACAAATCGTTGAAATGGTTTTGCGATGATAAAAAGAAGTTATGGATAAATCTATACTCTAAGATCATAGTGGTTTGTGTGTTTGTCTGTCAGCTCTTTTTCCCGCTCTTTTTACATTGTATCAATAACGTCACCATAGCGATTAGTTAACCGCAAGTAGTTCGTCTACCGGACGCTAGATGGCGCTAACGGAAAAAAATTAATAATAGAAAAAATTTAGAGAATTTTGTCCACCCGGCCCGCTAGTATAAATAACAAAAACAAGTGTTTTAATATCAGTCAATTTATACCTGGGTCTTTATACATAAGTACTTTAAAATATGGTTTGCGTTAGAACTGAGGTACACATAATAGTGTGTAAGAAATATTTAGCAATTGTATAAGTAAAGATCTTATATGTTTTCTGAAATGCTTTTAGAAATCCCATTCCAAGAATCCCAACAACACATTGAACAAGAATAAACAATAACTAATTATAAACATGCATGATTCGATTCTGCTTGATTACAAATACGTTCTCACCGGATTTACGACTCTTATATTTAGATCGGTAAGTACTCGGTTAAAGGAATCGATTTGGAGCATAACGACTCGGAAATCGATGTTTAAGTATGTTAATGTGAGTATTTGACACGAAATGAGAACATGACTTAGTAGTGGGCACACCAGCCTTGACTTCTACGTTCTCGAGTTCTCTTGTTTATCGCAGTAAGCTGTTTTTAACCTTTAGCTTTTAAGTTTGACGGCTATGTGTGTATGTTTGTGTATATCTGTCCGCGGCGCCGTAGCTTTAAAGGGTTAATCCTATAAGGATGATATTTTTGTTTATATAAAAGCAGGTTTTGTAGAGTTGGTTCTTAGACTTGTTTAATGGGTACAACCATTTCACGATCATCAGCTTTTTTGTTAGCTGCGTAATGCAACGACAAAAGACGACAAAAGAACGATGTTTTGAGGTTGACGGCTATGTGTGTATGTTTGTGTATATCTGTCCGCGGCACCGTAGCTTTAAAGAGTTGAACCGATTTGGAAACTATTTTTGTTTATATTTGCAGGTTTTGTAGAGTTGGTTCTTAGACTTATTTAATCAAAATGGGTCATCAGCTTTTTTGTTAGCTGCTTAATGCTATGTATTATCGTTCTTACTTACTACTAAACTATGTACATTTGTTATGTACAATAACGAACTTATAAATCATAATATAAATGTTTGCTTTTATTGGATGTTGGGGGTTATTTAAATTTTAAATCTTACTTTATAAAGTAAAGCTTTTTACGTGCACTGAAAAATCTTCGACTAGATTTTCTTAGACTCTTTTTCAGGAGCCATGTTTGTATCGTGACTGTTTACTACTGTAAACACCGATTCATAAGGTTGCATAAATAGTTGTGAATTACAAATAAATGCGGGATCAGCAAAAATACAAATGTAAATCATGTGTTACGTGAAGGCAATCAAAAAAATACTTGATTACTCTAGAAACAAAAACAACAACACATTATAAATTCCAGTTCCTATAGGTTGGACCGGGGTTCCCCAGCAAACGCACTTATGTGTTAGATGCAGAAGTACTTCGGCAAGTTATTAGGAGGCATTAAGTTTAAAAATAACAAAAACATGGGATAGTTTTTTATATTTGAAGCTTTTAAAAAAATAATCCTTGACTTACTTAAACTTTTTCATCACGAATCAACAAAAATCACAAACAAACTAAAAGTAAACTAGTATCCCTAGTAATCGATAGGTATTAAAACGGCTCTATTATTTTAGTTTCCAGACAAACAAGATAATAATTCTTGCTCTTGATGAACGCAACTACAGGCGGGCGGAATCTTCATTGGGATTTCATTCGGTAACATGAAAAACAAGTATTGTATAGAAAACTTGTAAAGTATTTTTCGGTGCCAAAAACTCTTCAAAGAACGCAAATGGGCTCGGGTATAAATCTATAAAGGAGCAAATGAGGTAGGGAAACTAGTTAGATCTAGGGCAGTTCTATGACTAATCCTATTGACGCATTCACAGAAGATCGTAAATGGTATTTGATTGGAGCAGAGCGAGCGAAGCTCCCATGGATCAGCTTCAATGGCGCAATGTCTGTTACGCCATAACTTCCCAAATTCTTAACCAATTTTAATGTTTTTTGTGTCGAAACGAATCAACAGGTTTAGGACCAGATTGTGACGGAGCCCGAAATTTGAGATTCGCAAAAATTCCCATCGAAACATTTTTTTTTTCTTTTTTAGGTATTAAGCTCCGCTCCAATATATGGTGCTAGCGTAGCTTTATGCATCAGGCGTTACTTGGCGGTCCATATCCATTATACAAAAATATGTAGCTTACTTCCGCAAAAAACAAGTAAAATGCACTTAATTAACTGAGTGTTTAACAGCTCCTGATGATGCTCCGTAAGGAGGCGAAACACTTGTAAAGTAGTTGGTAAAGGTGTTAGGTGTGTTAGTGACTGCGGTTTCTGCTTTTATTTGCGGGCGGGTGAGCGGTTCACCTTGCTTATTTTTGCGGAAGTAAGCTATATTTCTATTAATTTCTATTAATTAATAGATCGCAAATGAATTGTAATAAACACTACAAAATTTTAAAATCATACATGTATTCCCAAAATAAAAATTAGATTTACATAAACTAGCCATACTCAATGTAAGTGCGTATACATATACGATACATAAATATGTATTATTTATAGAATTACTAGCTGACCTAGCCACGCGTTGCTGTGTTATAAATTAAATAAAACATCTTTTAAGTTAGATCAAATAACAGATAGTTACGAAGTTTGATCAAAATCGTAGTAGTTTAGGAGTCCATCGCGGACTAACAACGTGACACGTAATTTATATATATTAAGATAAATAAATACCAATAATCCAGCACACAAACATCTACCCGTTCTGGCACTCAAACCCATGACAAATCGTTGCAACAAATGGTCATCATAAAAATTTAATCATATTCAAAAAATTGTATAAAGATATTTTTTTTTTTATTATACAAAAAAATTATGTCATAACGCGATGAAACACCCAGAAGGCAGGGCACAGTCAGCTGTGACACAGTTTTTACAAGTATCGAGGTCGTTATAGTACAACGGTAGCGATCCTATCTTTCGCACCGACGACTGTCCTGGGTTCAAAATTTCTCTACAAAGGTAGCTGCAATAATACTTAAAACTAACAAACATGGTTCAATTTAAACCTATGTAAGAGCTGGTGTCTATGTTTTATACAAAACATGTAAAACTGATCACCAGGCTCTCAACCACCTCTATTCCAAAGCATAACTAAGCAAACGTTGCAATAAATAATAAAAAAATCAAGTTACCTTACAAATAGAGGAAGTAAAAATATTACAACGTAATATAAGTTGTATTTTATTTTGACATGAATCTTAAAATTTTTACCGTTCTCTATAGCATGTATAAAATTGATGATTATTGACATTCCAATAGTAATGTTAGTAACTAATCTGGAATAACAATAATAAATTGACAATATTTAAAAACACGTACCTGGGTCGTTCTTCTGTTTTACCGAAAGTGAAACGACGTTTTTCTGTTTTTTTTGGATTTTAAACTATCCATAATTGTGGTTTCTGTGTGGAATTTTAAAGAAATTGTATCTGTGTTGTCAATAGGAATAATTAAAATTTCCTTTGCGGCAAATATTCATGCTTTTTTTCATGTTGGTTTTTAAAAAAAAATTGTGACAGAGTGGCCTTTTTCTGTGGAGACCACATTTCGGTTTACCACTCTGTCACGCCATTCTACGGAAAACAAACGAATAAATATGTTGGTTGTAGAAAATGAAAAAATACATAATATTAAAAGATAAGAAAAATATGGACGTTTATTCGAACCGAATTAAAAAACCATAAATATCAAAACTCCAACAAGATGTCATAATAAGACGAAGGACAGACCATTGTCGGAAAATATACCTATATAATTAGTACCGTAAAATGTTGTTTTCTTTTTCGGTAACTCACGAATTACTCACTAATGCCTTATACATGTATCCATTTTGTATTGCGAGGTCTACTATTTTAATAAAATATTGTAGGTAAGTTATAAGTGTACAGCAACAAAATATTCTTTACCCTCCGTACTAGTTCGAGACTGTGTTACAAATACTATAAATACTACATATCTATGTATTATGTATGTATGTCTATCCGTCACCCTAGTATCCATAACACAACCCTTATATTGCTTCCTTTGGGCAAGGCTAATTGGTGTGAATGTTAGAAATACTATATATTATATTATTATAGCTGTCTACTTTAAATAGGTTTGTCACTTAAACAAATTAATAAAAGGAACCTTGCCTAAAGGGACTCCTTTTAGTAATATATTTTAAATATTATATTATATTTTTTAAGGTTTTTAGTTTTTAGTTTTAGACTTAATAATTTTTAACTTAATCATTTCTTTATTATAGTTGTTACATAGTTATTATTAAGATTGTTGACGATGTGTTTGTCATACACTCGATCATGCTCTGATGATAAATAAAAAAATAATGTATATAGAATATATTCTATTGAAATTTATAATATTATAGCTGACCTTGACCACGCGTTGCTGTATTACAAATGAAACCTATCCTATGTCCTACGTCTGAACAAATCCAGCAATATGAAAAAGTCAGCAAAATCAAAATCATCAAAAGTAGTTTTTGAGTTCATTGCGGTCAAACACTGTGACGGGGTATTTTTATATATATAGATCTACCAACGTACAAAATGGAAAGGGTTAAGTCATAAATTACAACACCAGCTCAGTATGGAGTTAGTAGGCGTAAACGGCTGCTATAGAAGCTAAGACCAACAAGCTAGAATGAACATCACATAATGGTTTGGTCAACCATCCAAAGAACACTCCAACTTCAACAATCGATATCTTGAGATCCGCCTTATGTTCACAAACAAAACTCAATTACCTAAATTGTTTGAATAATTCTATCTACAAATTGTTCCTGCTATAAGCATAAATGGTATTAGAAGTTATAATCAAAAGCGAAGTTTCAACATCAAGCGGTGTTATTTATATATTCACAAATTTGTTTTCAACTACGTATGAATTAATAAAAGAAGATTTTCTTAATTACCATAGTATAGTCATGTTCAGATTTAGGTCAGTTTAATATGACGCAGTAACTATTGCTTTGAATCGAATCCTAATAGGTAGGGTAGGGTGGGTCTACTTAAGCAATTTTTGAGTAAATGTGTCATAGCTGGGAATTTTCTTTGCTTTTACCGTTTTATCAAGTGATCATTCTAGTTTTAAAGAAACATTATAATACTTATCAGCTGTTTGTAGACTTAAAGATAGTTCGAATTTTGTGACACATGTCAACATTGCTCGACATGCCCCTACGGTGGGGTAAGTTGAGCATTGATATGGGTTATATTGAGCAATGATAAGTTTTTGATTTCATGATATGAATATGATTGAATTAAACAACATTAATGTTATTAATATATTTATTTGCATGTTTCACACAGTAATAATCAAATTTATATATACATTAAATTTAAATCACAATAAAAATAAATTTCAAGTCTCATAAAAATCCCTTAATAAAAATTACATTAAAGTCAACAATAAATAGAAATATTCGTTTTTTTTTTATAGAAAATAGGCATGCGCTTGACCACTATCTCGCCTGATGGTAAGCGTCGATGCGATCTAGGATGTGACGCGCTTGCCTAGAAGATACCTATTCACTCGTGACTTGAAGACCCCCAAATTGTATTTGTCAGGAAACACAGACTCAGGCAAAGAGTTCCACTCCTTAGCGGTACGTATCATAAAATTGAAACCAAAACGCTTAGTGCGACTCTTTGGTGTATCCATCATATAACGGTGTCGCCAATTTGTTTTGTTATTTTGTATCTATGAGATAAAAGTAAAAAAATCAAATAATTAAAGAATGGCTCGTTATATAAGAACACATATTAGTGAATTGAAATAATTAATCAACATCATTATTGCAGTTAAGAAAAACATATGTCACCCCAACGTTTTTGCAGCCATTATTTGCCTGGGTGTTTTATTACCCATTGATGGTCGATTATGATTTTCATCGTCGCTTTGAGATTTAAACTTAGCGATATATCTCATTAGCATCAATATTTTCAATTCAAATTCATTAGAAGTGGCATTTACTCTTTTATCCTCGTCCAATATGTCTTTTCCTGCATCGTGTAAGTGTTGACTTGAAGCCAACCTCCTTGTCGTGTTTATCTCATAAGTTCTCATTCTTGAAAAATAAAAATAAGAATAGGTATGACTTTTAAACAGTTACTATCACAGGGTAAGCTGAACAGATGTTGAATGAAATAAAATTTAAGATTTAAGAAAGAATACGAATTGCAAATAAATTGTTATCAGTTATTAAAACTAGAATAATGACCACATTAGTTAGTACTTACGTGATATTCGTGAATCTAAGTTATTGTTACGTAGAAATATAACAATGAAGCGAAATGTTTTCATGTTTTCGCCTTAAATACAACAAAGTGCTCGTACATCACACTCTTGCCACTTGGCCACTGCTTGATGATTTCGTCCCCGCGCCCGCTCCCTTCCGCTCCTACACGGCGAACAGTGCTATGCATATCTTCCTAGATATAGCCATTGATCAACTTACCTCGCTGCTCAACTAGACTCACTCTACCCTACTTGTGATTTTATATTTATAGTTTAATACTTAACTTATTCAAACTTTAACTTGTTATCGCTCCTACCTTTATATGAATTTTCGTATTTATATTTGTTCGTCTCAGCCAAAGGATATCCAAGGCTTCCCCCAAGAATTTCCACAATGGCCGGTCCTTCGCTGCTCGCATCCATTATACGCATTATATTTTTTAATAAAATAAATAAAAAAATCCATTTTTGCTCATACTTTTCAAAATATGTTTTTATCTAGCTTTGGAAACTATTATTTAATGACCTATTTTAGTTCTTAAATTTATGATGTACTAGCTTTTACGTGCGGCTTCACCCGCATCTTTTTTTTTAATAATAAGTATCCTATATTACTTCTAATACCTCCAAGAATATATGTACGAAGTTTCATGATGATCGGTTTAGTAGTTTTTGCGTGAAAGCATAACAAACAAACTTACATTCACATCTATTATATATGTATGGATTGTAACATACTATTTGTTTCCTTAAATTAATTAAATGAAAAGAAATAAACATAATATTCCTTAAATGTCACCGTCGTAATGTCAGCTGAAAAATGTACACTGTTAAACTGATGTTTCCAAAAATTCATATTTTGCAAAACCCTACTTGATTTTGTCATAATCTCCACGCTTTACAGGCGTGAAGGAAACTCCATATGCCATTAATATCTCAGTTACTTGGGTACATGTCTATTAACTTACAAAGTTTTTAGACAAGTTAAGGTCTAACCATGGAGAAAGTTTCCCTTGAATGCCTTCTCTGGTATAATCATGTACTCGTAAGATAAATTATAAACACATTATTGGGTTAGTATTATTTCGTATTATCAGCTAAGCTGAAAAACGTGCACTGTTGAACTGTGGTCTCTAAAATTCATGTCTTAGGTTACAAAATCCTCCATTCTTGGCAAGCGGGTTGGAAAAAGCAGTGAATACTATAATTGGGCCAATGCAGCTGCCTTTTTAGGGTTCCGTTCCTCGAAAGGAAAAAACGGAACCTTTATAGGATCACTTTGTTGTCCGTCCGGTCGTCTGTCAAGACCCTTTTTCTCAGGAACACGTGGATGTATCAAGCTGAAATTTATATCAAATACTCAGATCTACTGTCCCTTGGAGCTGTGAAAAACTCAAACTTCTAAGCCAACGCAATCAAAAGATACAGCCGTTTATGCCGCAAAATTCCGAAAAATTTCGACACTCGCAAGGGAATTAAAACCTACAGGATACTTCCCGTGGACTCAGAATCTTGAAATTTGGTGCGCGAGTCCGATTTGCACTTGGCCGGTTTTATGTATTTGGTTTGTGTATGGTGTTTACCTCCAATATCATTAGTCGTGTTTTACGACACCCTGTTTGAAGGGTTGGTGCTATTTTAAGCAGTCGGACACCAGGTAAATAGTGTACCCATACTGAATGTAGGTACACAATAACATAACAATTGTTAGTCTACACGTTTGTTAAATAGAGTAAATGACTGGCTATAAGATGTATAAATAGAATAAAGAAAGAAGAAAGAAAGATTTTTATTAGCCCATAACATACAGTCATTTTATATATTACAAAGTAAAAAGGTTATTATAATAAAAAATAAAATAAACAACATTTATGATGGCCAATCAGGACCCTGCCTCAGCATAATGCCATTACACTGTGACACGCCACAGTGCAACGGCGCTGCTATTCTGGCAAGGCTTGTAGGCTGTACTGTTTATAAAAAAATAAAAGTTTACATATGATGAAAATGATATAAAAAAAGATTAAAAAACATATATATCATACATTATATTATGACAATACTTTGTGTGTTTGTTACCATACCAGCAACGCGTGGCTGGGTTATAGCAGCAACGTAATATACCGTATTTTCATCTATAGAAAAGGTCGGTACCCGCGCAGTGCAAACGTTAATCACTACATAGTTTAAAACAAAATCGCTTTCTCTGTCCCTATATCCCTATGTATGCCTAAATCTTTAAAACTACGCAACGGATTTTGATGCGGTTTTTTTTAATAAATAAAGTAATTCAAGAGGAAGGTTTATATGTATAATACATGCATAATATAGTAGAGCACTGCATCCGTGCGAAGCCGGGGCGGGTCGCTAGTATAATGATAAGCTGAGGATGATGAGTATGCTATAAAACGATAATGTTAGTCCAAAATGGAATTTGAAATATTTTGTCATGTGTGGCTTAAAATCATATTAAAATACAAATATGATTTTGAAGTCACACATGACTTGCTCTCATTCTCTTGAAATTGTTTACTTAATGGAACACGATTTTCATATTACGTGCTGCGTATAGAAATTGATTCGCAAATGAAAAAGCTTTCGGAGCACAAAGAAAGTCAAACCAGTGCAGGTGTTAGTAATGAGCCGTTCTGTGTACGAATTTAGAATCGTCATGATTGGAGCTCCCATGCTCCCATGGATCAGCTTCAATGGCGCAATGTCTGTTACGCCATAACTTCCCGAGTTCTTAACCGATTTTAATATTTTTTGTGTGGAATCGAATCAACAGGTTTAGGACCAGATTGTGACAAATTTTGAAATTCGTAAAAATTCCCATCGATTTTCTTTTTTTCTTTTTTTAGGTATTACGCTCGGCTGCAATATATGGTGCTAGCGAAGGTTTTGCTCAGCGACTGCATCACCTAGTTTTAAATGTAGAGACAATAATTATTATGAATAAATTCAGTAAGTTACTGTTATTTTCATAAATTATTATTATTATATTGTCAGTAACAATGCCGCTTATGAACTATGGTAGAAGTATCAATTATTTTTATGTAATGTTATATTCGTGGTGTGCTTGATTAAGGTCTTACAAAAAACTGTCTCCTGGCGTGTAAATTGTAACTAAAAAAAAATATTTTGCGACCAATATTTCTATTTTCAGAACTGTAGATACGAAAAGTTAGAAGTCCTAACATTGCAAAAGTTTTCCTATTTAATTTAATTCAGAAGAAGCCTTGAACTCTTTGGAAAGCATATAAATAAAGAAATATCCTCCCTCAGAGCACAGCAATAATTTTTACCCAACTCTACCGCTATAAAACTCACGTAAAGAACCTGGATTTACTGTCTTATTTATGAACATTTCGACATAGACAAACAATCGACTACCTTTAATATTTTTGTTAAAGCATAACAAATTTCGGCCTCTTTCGGCCAACTCGGTAGCTCAACGATTACAGTACTCTAACTAGACCGCAGTAGTAAATCTATGTCAGTTTGGAGACTGTTTTGGGCCAGCTCCCCTGTAGGAACCATATGGTGGCTTGTGAGTCTTAATTATAAGTTCTGTAGCTATCATTTGCAGCCGACTTTAATGAAATAAAAAAGACGGTTACAGCGTCCGGTAAGAGACAGAAAAATATGGATTCGTATCCTCACGTTTTCTTCTTTAATATTGATGGGTTGTATGTATCCAGAACTCTAAGCCTTGGTCCTATTTTGCGTAAGAAGTGGCTTTAGTTTCGCCACCCCAGCTCCTCTAGACAGCTCTTCAGTGTCTAAATATGGGAAAAGTTTCCTTTGCTTGCCTATAGCTTGATCTTGTCATGATGCTGGTATCCTAGTAATAAATATTACAATTCGGGAAACGCCGCTGCCCATTTTATGGTCTTTGGGAGGAGTATGGTGATTCCTTTCAGTATTATTAGTCGCATTTTATTATTCCCTCAAGTGTGAAATATTGGTACTATTTCGCTCTGCTGGTTACCATACAGGATAGTAAACTCGCTTAATAAATGTCTAGTAGAATCGACATCGCGTGACTGTAGCACTGACTTCTGAACTCAATCAGTGTATGGTAGATTAGCAAAACAACTATTGGCGAGGGAAGGATTTTCGTTGTTAATTTAGTTCAAGTTAGGCCATATTTTAAATCTGAGCTCGAATTCCTGTACAAGTTTATAAAGTTCGAGTTAAGGTCTAATCAAGGGAAGTATAATAGTACTTTTATAAACTGATTAATTATTTTTTTGTTACTTAATCATTAACTGTTAAATTTTTATGCCTAAAAAAAATTATGACAAGAAAAAAAATGAACTTTTCTAAGATGTCAGCCAGGTCTCGAACGTATATCCCCTCGCTATCCGGGCGAGTACTCCTCGAATTGAGCTACCAAGACCTAAAAAGACCCAACGAATTTTTTTTAATATTTTTAGGCTGACGCTAGCACCACCTCTTCATATACTGGGTACTAGTACATAAAACATTTAATTAATTTTAGTTTTTTTTATTATATAAGAATTCAACTGCAAGATTTATATCTAAAGAAATTATAACAAAAATATATTGTTATTATTATTGTTTTACAAAAGTCTGTCTTCTTGCAAAGCAGCAATCTTTTCCAAACAATATTTACCGAAAAGAAGATAAATAAAATGGACTATATAGTGGGTGCAACATAGCAAGAAAATTAAGTGGCATATCCTGAGAAAAATAAATATAAATACAATGAGAAGAGACAGATAGATAAATATTGATTTTAAAAATACGAGAGAGGAAATTACTTTTAACTTGGCCGCGAAAACATCTTGAACTATGAACCTTGTTGATATCCTCTGGAAGTGAGTTGAACAACTGAACAGCATACACACTAAAGTAAAAAATCCCGTTTACTATTATTTTTATGAAAGGTTTTTTAAATATTTATAAACTAGTACATGTAAAAGTTTTCAAAAAGTTTAATTGGAAATGACTGGCAATAATCTTCAGGATGGATAACCTATTTTCTGAAAATTTTGTAGAGATAAGAGTTTTATATCAAAAAGGTCACTCAATAAATAACAAAGATGTGCCTTGGTGGTTTTAACTACTACCTAGAAGATTTTATGGTAAAAATTCATAGAATATGAAGGAATATATATAAATATTGGATACATCACATATGTACATTGCTCTAAACCTAGGTAGCTAAAGCACTTGTGTAAAGAATACAGAAATTATCTAGAGCTCCACCGTGCTCCAGGGCACCACGGATTATGTAAATTTTTAATGTACACGGAAACTGCTACATAGTACCTATGCGGAAGAACAAACAAACACACTTGTGCACTCTATTAAAAAATTCGAAGATGAAGTAAACGAAGATTTATTGTAGTGACCAAAAAATATTAAAAATACTTCAAAAATTGTATTTTTTAACACTTCAGCTAAATCCACACAATTTATAAACAACATTGAGAGCGTTAAAAATAATATAACGCTACTTCGCAGCTTGTTTAATGTTATATTATGGCGATTTTAAATTTTAAGTAAGTTCGTACAGTGATAATAATAATAATAATGTTTCTTACATTTACACCAATTAGCCTTGCCCAAAGTAAGCACTGTAACTAGGATAACAGATAAATATACATATATGATATATAGATATATAATATCCAATGAAATATGTATTAGTCAAAAATATGTAGTTTACTTCCGCAAAACTCAAGCAGTGTGAGCAAATAAATGCAGAAACCCCAGACACCGGCACCTTCACCAACTACTCTACACATGTTTCGCCCCCACACGGAGTTAAGTATTTACTTCTCTTAATAATTAAATATTTAATCCTATAAATATTTAACAGTAAATCATAACGATATAATCTTTAAACATAACATAACATAGCATTGTACATGTCGTTACTTCTATTAAAGCTGACGAGTTTCTTACACCCGTTCTCCTTGTCAGTTAAAAAAAGATTCTGAACAGGTAGGTGAAAATGTTGCATTTTTTTAAGGATGGGTTTGCTCTTGATCCCAATCAAGCCCGGGGGCCATGACAGAATCCACGATGGAACGAGCTAACCTAGAAGGTGCCTATTCACCCTGGCTTTGAAAATAGACGGGTTATAATTATAAGTTCTCGGAAATACAGACGCAGGGAGGGAGTTCCACTCCTTTGCGTTATTTAAAACAACTTATTTTCAGTGCATTTGAGTAAAATTATTTCCATTTCATTTTAATGCGTTGTAAAGTTATTCGTGTAAAGCTGATCACGGTACTCGCAGTGAAAAAGTTAACATGTAATATATTAATTCTCCCGACCTTAAATATTCAACCAAAAGATCCGCAATTTACACGCTTAATGGATGCAAAACTTTGATCATAGAGCAAGGTCCCAGGGCCGCCAGATGTTACTAATTCTCTCATAAGTAAAATATATGGGAAAACGTAATGTTAGTGCGTACTTTGAGTGTAGGCATACCTGCTAGCTTGTGTCTGGTAGTATTAATTATCTTCTAATACTAGTTCTCTGTAAGATATATAAAAATCATCCCTGAGAATTTAAGAAAAGTGATTAAAGATTTCGCGTTCCTTGAGATTGAACGTCAGCCCAATATAACAGGTATGAATAAAAGTACTTTTTCTGATTATTTTTTATACTTATGGGAAAATAAGTAATTTTTTATTCGATGCAGGTCTCACTAGAATACCGTTGTCGTCATGATGATAAGTTCCGTTACTGTGACCTCGTGACAATATAAAGGTGAGACAGGATCCTGATTGGTCTTCACACAACATTACCACTTTTTTTATACCCTAATTGTTTTCTTCCGTGATTATTTTTCTGTTAAGTGCTTTTATATTATTTCATTCTGCTGTGTGTTTACCATAAAAAAATTACAACTTTTTGAAGTGAAAACTTCTTTAGCATCGTTGTGTTTTGAAAGTAGATGAAACGAAAAAGCGACAGTAAAAAGACACATAAATTCATAAGATTTAACAAAGGAGAAAATGAGATAGGAAGCATTATACAGTGTCTCTTATGTTCGTGGTTCTCTTTGTGCTCTGCTTCGTAACCCCTATTAAATTATACAAAAATATTAAATTGCACAATACTTATGAATCGATTTTGAAAACCCATAACAGATTTGACATAACTTTTCACCTAACAGTAACAATGTATAATTTAAAAACACATACTACTATTTAGTATAATGATTGAAAACAATAAGAATCTTTTTCTTTAAAGTGCATATCACGAGAAGCATATATCACGGACAGCATTCAAAGATTAAGTATAGTAGGTATTAATTAAAAATAGTAAAATCGGCATTTATTTACAAAAACATTAATCACAGTATTTAGAACTTTACTGTAATGGGTATTTTATACTTAGAGTATGTACTTATGGGTTTTAACTTTTAGGTCTATTAAAATTGTGTATTGATTTTGTTTTGTAATAGTTATGCATCTTATTGTCATTATATTGCGCACATTATTTATACCTGTTTATAATACATAAAAAAAATGATTTTTATGATTTTGTTTACGAAAAATAGTCCATGATAGATTATATTCCCTAAATACAAAAAAAGATCATAAGCAAAAACATTACAGTGATACTTTACTTCCCCGCCAAAAGCGTTCTTTTTCGCTCTGTGGCATTTTTTTTTTATTTGTGTAAAAAGATTCTCATTTATGCTTACCTCCTTCGCATCTTCATTAGATATAGACGAAAAACTCAATAAATACTCCTTTTAGAGATAATAGACAATTATCAATAAAATAAAATGATGTAAAGAATGTTGACATTTGGCGGCATTTTCTCGTGTCTGATTTATTATTATTATTTACGCAATGATTTGTATGCCACTTTGTTACTGTTTTTATAGTGTTTTGTAATAAGTTTTGTTTCTTTTATTATAAGGGTTCAGTGTAAGTAAAACACTTAGTTACTCTAGCCTCTTCGTTGGCGTTATATTTTCGTTTAAATTCTTTATTATTTATACACTTTGCTTGAATTTGTATTACTTTACAACAGTGAAGCTATTATTTATTAATGCTAATTTTGTTAATGTATAATTACCTTATACAAGTTGCATAATACAAGAGATGCTGAATGCAAAACTCAAAGTATATTGCATTGGAAATAGTCCGTTTGACAGTTGGTTGTAGGCAAATAATGAAAGGGTTTACTAAAAGAATATTAACTAATGTTAATGTTTGTTTAGTAAAGAATTGAGTGATAGTTAGAGCTGATTTATAATTGATGAATGATTCATTAAAATAACAACCGTCGTGTCCTTTTTGTTTCGGTAAAGATATGATGATTGGAACCACAAGCATATTATCGAAAAAACGAATAGTCATTTCTTATTGCTTTGTTTCGCTTGCCAATAACACTTCTGTCATGTTCAATTAATAATTAAGAGTCAGACAATATTGACAACATACAATTTAAAAAAATAAAACAGTTATGTAGCAATGTGATTCTTCCGTTCTTGCCAAAAAGAAGACTCGAACAAACTTACTTAATTGCCTATGGCAAAACAGATAAAAATTACACCAAACAAAATTAACTTTTGTATTTTATACTAACCGAATTCAAATCCCAGAAAATTAAAGATGTCGACAACATAAATGGCATGACCACTACGGGTGTTTTCATTACTATGGTTTTAAATTTTTGTAAGATTGGAGATGAGATACTAACTGAATTCGCGATTTAGTCTCTCCGAATTGAATCAAGTATTAATGCTTAAAAATAACACTGATGCTTTAATCATAATCCACACTCCCATTTGCAACACGACATTATGGAAATGTCTATTTCTGAAACATAAGAGACCTTACAAATGAAACCACAAGAATATGTAGGTTCTCCGTGCTTAAAGCATAGCGCTGAAATTTAATCTAGTACTTAGTGAACTTTATTGCTTTAATAATTTTCAGACCGAAATCGTGATGATGAACGTACTACGATCTATGTTCGGGGTTTGTAGCAGTTCTGCTGAGAAAGGAGAAGTCCACGACACTGTGCGAAGGATATTTGGGAACGAAATGGTTATGAAGGATAATACAGAACGACAATATCAGTAAGAATTTTGCAGAATATTCGATTTTTGTGACAATATCGATAGCACAACTTCTGTTAATATAAACAAAGAAACGAATTCCGTAACAATATATAAAATATTCATTCCAGGAGGAACAAATATATTAGTCATATAAAAGAAAATCTTCCGAAAATAATTGATGCCAAAATGAACCAAGCAAGTCACAAATCGAAGACTACCAAACGACACAGTACAGGTGTAGTAGAGGTATTTGGACATGATATTCTATTCAAACTTCTTCAATTGATGAATATACTTTGTAAACTCAAATACATTAGCCATCGTTGGCTCCTATTGGTACGTTTTGAGCCCGCTGTTGTGTTTTAAGTGTTTCCTCATATTTTTGGATATATAAAAAGAGCTCATTGTCCAGGTTTGAGGATATGATTAGGCTAATAAAAATGATTAGTCGTTTAGGTAACGAAAGAATTGCACTAATAGAAGTGTGCCTTATAAAAGAATTAGTAATATTTAATAGTAAAAGTAGATAATAACATTAGCTCACCGCCGCAAAGTTGCCTGTCTGTCGGTCTTCTACAAATTGTATTTTGGAGAGTCTGCTCAGGAGCTGCATTTGCTCATACCGCCATCACCCATCCAGACGCACTGCGGGCTCCCACCTTTTCTTGGTTACTGTTCCTACCTCTCGCACCAAGCGCTTTTCAACTTATTTTATAATGCGTACAGCAAAGGAGTGGAACTTCCTCCCTGCTTCTGTATTTCCGAGTACTTCTAACCCGTCTGTTTTTAAAGCCAGGGTGAATAGGCATCTTCTGGGTTAGCTCGTTCCATCGTGGATCATGTCTTGGCCCCCAGGCTTGATTGGGATCAAGAGCAAACCGATTCTAAAATAAATAAAACTGAACTTAAAATTAATAATTGTAAACTCACTAAATAACTGAATAGATTAATTTGTTAGCCAATCATTTCATTTTTACCCGATTGTATGTACAAGGTATAGTAAGAAGACGAGTTTCCGTTCAAGCTAAAATTAACTTTTACTGTGTGAGGTGTGCTCTATCATCTAATGTCAAATGCTGTTATAATACTCTGTGTTAGTACAATCAAACTCAAACAAATGAATAATTGAGTATGTGGGTAAAATGCGCAACTAGCGTTCCACGTTTTAATCCTTCGACAAACACTAGCGTGTACTCGTATTAGATTTATGTAAATTAATGTTGATTTATTTTCTTATGCAATTTGTAGTACTATTTTTTTGTATATATGTAGACAAAAGTTTAATTGTATACACAGTTGCTAAGATCTATTACAAATCTATTCGAACTCCAATCTATTCAAAAAGAAGACTAACAGAAGAGCACTAACTAATACTATTAAAAGTTCAGTATTTTTAGCATTACATGTTAACTAACGGGTATATAATATGTTTGTAATGCTATAATTAATCTACTTCTAACTGGTCCGGGTTAGAGACCACGCAACATCAATGTGTTGTGGGACGCCGCAGGTTTTAGTGGGTAGGCCTCCAAGCATGGAAGTGAGACCCATATATCGTCTCGTGCTCTCCCGACACGAGCAAATGCCTTATGCATTTCCTGGAAAAACAAAAAAAAAGTTTAATATTACTATTTGTTCTTTGAATTAATGTTCAAATAATCACCATTTTAATTATTAACTATAGGTACTTTTCATTTGTGTATAATTCATTATCCAACGCATTTATCCTCTAGCCACCGCGTGAATATTTCGGAAAATACATTATTAGATTTGTAGCTGAAGTCGACTCTTTTTAGTACAATTATTTTGTAGTGGTCTACAGGCCGGCTGCCATTTTAGTGTTTTATGATAGAAATTTTTAGAACAGTCTTTAAATTTGAACTAGAATGCGAAATCAAATCTAAGTGATTAATATATTCCATATATATTTAAAGATTAATTAATATTTTAATATCAAAGATCCAAAGATATATTTCATTTCTTTAATAAATGGTTGAATTGTTTGACTCAAAATATTTCTGGAAGGCTGGAGGTGGCTTAAAACAGAAGATTATTAAATATCTCGAATTTAATTAAAATATTTTCAATCAAATCTCAAAGGTTTTAAACTGGAATATCACAGGGCACTTTTCTTAATAAATCATTTCATTTTCAACTATCCGTTTTCACTTTGAATTTACTCAGAAGACCCAATTAATTAAAAGGTAATATAACTGATTGCAGAAATAAAACAGAAGTTTAAAACATGGAAGTTTTATTGCGAAAGTTCTGATGTGACAAGAAACCTCTTAAGCGTTTCCTATTTTTCTTAAGTTCTTAAAATAGAGTCCAGACTTTGTTGTATAGTCAGTATCTTGAGAGTACTTACCTGTTTGAAAGTATTGTGTGCCGGAAGTTGTTGCCGAGTGCAAATACTTATCTTGCAAACTCGTATAAGAATTGAAGCTTTGTAGAACTTTATATCTTTCCGTATTGCAGGTTATTTCAGATGCTACAGACGAGCGGCCAGGACGCGTAGGACCTAAAATTGTGGTGTTTGACGCTTCCACAGGTATACAGACGGACAGATTGATACAAAAATCTATTTAGCATATTACCTTAAGACACTGTTGTTTCACCGAGAGCCCGCCCCGACTTTGCCCGAGTTAAACATTATGCAGAATATATCGTAAAGCCAATGTCAATCTTGAATAAATTTATAATTTAGCTGACCCGGCCACGCGTTGCTGTGCCGACTACAGCCCCATCTGTCGGGCTAATTTGTAAATCTAAACCATCCAGGACGCCATCCAAACGTATACAAAAAAAAATCATTCAAATCGGTTCAGCCGTTTAGGAGGAGTTCAGTGACATACACACGTACAGTAGAATTACATATATAAAGATAGTGAATATCAGTGGTACCGGAGATAAGTAGTATTCTCAG
Source organism: Calamotropha paludella (assembly GCA_927399485.1). NCBI lineage: Eukaryota > Metazoa > Arthropoda > Insecta > Lepidoptera > Crambidae > Calamotropha > Calamotropha paludella. The sequence goes on from OV656822.1 coordinate 7,905,349, forward strand.
TATAAATAAACAAACTTACAAAATCCGCTCTCTCTCTCTCTCTCTCTCTCTCTCTCTATCTATTATATATTTTATAATATGCGAGAACAGAGTTGGTAGTCACATAATTGACCGCTCTGTCAGCTATACATTTTGAAATGCTTGTGTTATGAATAACTTTCGTATTTCGGAAAGAAAGGAAAAAAATCAATTGTGTACTTAACAAATGAAGCCTTGCAGCTCAAGCTGAATCTCAACTAATACTACTATCCTGGCCGATGTTTAATACCAAAATTTTGCATATATTATGACACTATATTCCAAAAAGCTAGAAGTTTGATAGAATTTATCGCTGACCTTCGTATCTGATAGTTTTAAAAGGGAAATTATTATTTTTAAATTATCAATTGTGATTTTGGACTACATGTGTGGTTTTCTAGGTGAGTGATATTTCCTCAATTCTAAATTGTGTATCCAATCGTCGATCTATATACTACTGAGATGATACTAATACTGGTTTATGTCCTAGGAACTGGTCGCCTGGTCTTAGTCGGTGATGAGCGGGTCAGCGTGCAAGGTTTGTCAAGCTTCGCAACTATCAGAGCTACAGCTTGCGCTTACGCTGGGAAGTGGATGTACGAAGTGCAACTCGGCACTAAAGGGATAATGCAGGTAAACTGGCATAAGAAATCTATTAAAATTTATTGCCTTCGGAAATTGTGGTCATCTAATTTAGACTACAAACCTATGTACTACAGTACCTTTTGCTGGTTGACTGACACATTGATAGAAAAATTGTAATAATGCTACGCCCCTTTATAAATTTATTCACTATCTCCATATCAATACGACGCATCGTCGTGACGATTGCTTATTACAAACCCATACTGTGACATGTCATTGGTTTGTTGATGCGTGATATTCCAACTTATAGATTGTGTAGTAAAATTGGAGCGTTTTCTCAACTAATAAATACTTTTGAATGACCTGTTAATTCATTTAGTGGTATCTTTCTTTAGTTTTGTACGGACGTAGAATCCTCTGCGTAGTCTTGGTAAACAACGGTTGTTTCTTTTAAGTAATTCTACCTAAATGAGAAAATAATAATACGAAGTCCTTTTTCTATATTTGATAGGAGCAGTAACTTAAAATAATATCCCTTGAATATTTGGTTTCACTATTTACATCTTTTCCCAGATCGGCTGGTGTACTGCCTCCTGCGTATTCTCCATGGATACAGGAGTTGGAGATACTGCTCACTCGTATGCCTACGATGGTGGCAGGGTAAGGAAATGGAACGTAGCCACCTCTCCTTACGGCCAGGCGTGGCTTCCTGGTGATGTTATAGGTTCCTGCATTGACTTGGACAAGGGCACTTTGGAGTACTACAGGTAGCCAGTTTGCTTATGTCTTTGATTTATCTGTATCTTTTATAATACTACTAGCCCCAAACTCCGTTATGCGATATGGAGCATCAACCGATGCTAATTTGCCACTCACATCAGGAGTGTATTATCAATTGCGGATGGTGTTTTGTTTTCGTAGAAATGCGAAGGCGTGGAAAATCTATTTTTAAATTTATTCTTATTACTGACAATATGGTAACAAACACACACACAAAGTATTGTCATAATTAGGATTAGCATTCCGTAAAGCTCTTTAAAATAAGAAGTAACAGGAATTATAATAATCCTCCAAAGAAATCAAAAATTTTCAGTAGCATCACACTACATCTGTGGCATTCATCTACCCCAGCTCACTACGCCTTGACATTTATATTCTAGTTCGATACCTTAAAATCTGTACCATTTATCTAAATCCTTTAAATCATGGTTGACATGATAATATTCCTCCAGTTAAGTTACATAATCAGCTGTTTAATAATTGAATATTATTCAACCGAATACACTTTCAATTTCAGTTTTATCTTCAAGCATTGTTAGGATATATGAACATTAGTTGCTTTATTTTTGAATAGCTAACCTGCGTGGCTTGGCAAGCGTAGATTTTATTTTTCTGGCCACCGTTTTCCGTTCTTCCTTGCAAAGGTAACTAAGTTCTTATCACTTAACTCTTGTGTAAAAGACGATTTATGCGAGTAGTCTCAACCAAAAGACGGTCACTACTGAACGAAAGCCACCATTGAAATGGGGGATTATATTATTAATTATTATTATGATAACTCCACGCTTGTTGTGGCGTTTAGATGCGATCTCCGATGTAAAGTAAAAAGAGAATTCCGAAAACGCTGCTACATATTCAATGATCTACAGAAGGAGTATTTACCTTCTGTATCATTATTCGACTTTTACGACAACCTTTAAGTATTGATGGTTGGGAATACTTTATTCTATGCCCAAAACACAAAATTCAAACAATATTAAATTATTCAAACAATAATAACGTCAATTGGCGAAAGTCCATATCTAGCATTAAAAAAATATATAAATTACTTTCGCAAAATACCTAGCGAAATTCATCAAGCAAAAAATGCAGATACTGCAGACACCGCCACATCACCAACTACCCTACACGTGTTGGCATGAAATCAAAAGCCATAAATTAATACACATTGCGGAGTATGTAAAATTATATATTATTTATTCATTAGTCACCGAGTTATATCAAATTATGACTTTTAAAATTATGCCTAACAATTTTCTCCCAGAAATCATTATGCCAAAACAAAGGGAACCCTTAAAAAGATTGTTATGCTCCGGCAGTTAGAGGTAAGATAACTGCTTCCTCCATACATTTAAATACTTTTTCCGGATTCAGGACGCGTTTTACTTTGTTTTTATATTTAATCCCGACATTTCGACTCCTTTACAGGAGCCGTAATTACAGGATAACTAAGTTAATGGTTATTATACTGGTTTTATGTAAAAGTGCGCTAGGGGCCGAAATGTAAGAACTAAATACTTCCTCTGTAGTTTTAGATTCCGGATGAAGCGTCTTGTCATATTTCGACTGTATGATCTCACTTCTCCCTTATTAATAAACAAAAATATCTCACAGAAACGGTGTGTCCTTGGGCGTGGCGTTTGACAATGTGTCCCATGGCGCCGGCTTGGCATACTTCCCGTCCGTGTCGCTCGCAATGCAGGAACATTTATACGCTAACTTTGGACATGTGCCGTTCGTGTAAGTCGCAACTTGAGATCCAACAATGGACTTATATAGTGGAAATGTAGCTTCCTTTTTAGTTTGGTAAATGCAACGGATACAAAGTTTTATGCATCACTGTCAGTATAAGCCGATTTGTTGGGTATTTTCTCTAAAGATTTGTTTTTCTTTTCCTTTTTAAGAAAGTAACCACAATTTCCTTCGTTACAAATTTTACGTAGTGTATTTTATTGGTTGTTATTTAGGCACATTTAGATAAAATAAATAAATTTAACACGCACGACTTTTCACACAAACTTTCAATTCAAAATACTGTAAAATGAAGATTTCTTATGAAATTTTATACACTTAAGGAAGACATCAAAATCTAAAAAGAAAACATATACCTAAGGATTATTGATGGATTCTAAGGAAATTCTTGAAATAATCAAATTTTCTTGTTTTTTTCTATCATAAGAATGAAAAAATTTTTGAGATTGCTTTTTATGAATTGAATTAACAGTATAAATATAAAGCAAAAATATACTGTCTTTATTTAACTGTTGGCGAAATATTTTCGCAACGATGTTTTTTCTATGTTTGTATATGCCATAATCAATAACTTTGCGAAAGCAATAAGGCTACCGTTTTGGTAATTAATATGTCCCTCGAATATTATACTAGCTAATATATTCATGGAGCGACACAAATACGCAAACACTCTTTATTTTCCTAGAAAATTCATCATCACCGGCCGATTAATCATCCATCCTTCACAACCTTAATGGTGGATTTCAATGGTAACGTCACTCCGAGGTTATCAGTTTGTTCCCCGGCAGAGTCAATGTGGAAAAAAAGACTTTAATATATTGAGACGGACTAATAATGTCTAATATTTATTTATTTAACTAGTTGACCTAGTAACGCGTTGCTATGGTAACGTTAATTGATACAATGGAAAAAGAGCGGACCGACAAACACACAAACAACAAATTTGTGTTCTTAGATTATAGATTTATTTATTATTAATAGGGAATACTGGGGCACAGTCATTCCCTATAGGATGGATGATAACACCATCACCATGTAGGGAGAATGGGACAGATCTACCATATAGGTTTGGTGGATTAGTAGGTCCTAAAATTTGCTAATGCTGCCAAAGTAGCACTTAAAGCACCTTTCAAACTATGGAGAAGCTCAAGATATAAAAGTTTTGGTGACCAATCCGATATCGGACTTTTGCAACAATTGTTGAATTTCCCTAAACGCAATCCAAACGAACTAGTCGAGTGTCTATATTTATATTCCGACTAAAGAAGATTTTTCATTTTTTTCATAATACCGAAAAAGTTTTTTTCATAAACCAACTACAGGTTTCCCGTGGAAGGCTATTTACCGCTACAAGCTCCTCCAAATCGGGAATGTCAACGCGCTGCGATATTGTTGAAGTCTGTGGACGCGCTACTAGATGAAATGTCACGACTATCCAACTTGAATCCAGCGATCAGTGCAAAAAATAGTAAGGTAAGTCAAATTGATAACAATAATAAACTTCTTGCACAAGAAGTTGGAATCATTGGCTTTATATTAAATTAAGAGGGTAGATGATATTTTTTCTACTAAAGATGCAGACGCACTGCAAGCTACCACCCTTTCTTGGTTGCTATTCCTACCTGTCGCACCAAGCGCTTCTCAACTTCTTTTATATTGCGCACAGCAAAGGAGTGGAACTCCCTCCCTACATCCTGTATAACCCGTCCATTTTCAAAGCCAGGGTGAATAAGCACCTTCTGGGTTAGCTCGTTCCATCGTGGATTCTGTCTTGGCCCCTGGGCTTGATTGGGATCAAGAGCTAACCCATCCTAAATTAAAAAAAAGACGTGCGAAATAGCTAAGCAGTGTGCAAATAAAACATTCAACAATAGGATTACTTGATTTTCCTAACGTCGCGCATTTTACTTCTCGCACACCGCTTATCTACCTGGCACATCCCTTTTGGAAAATCGGCCTTATTTCAATCAAACATTATTTACCTTTAGCTCGTTACCGTTTTAAACAAATATATTCCTTTTAGACGAGATTGCCTTATCCGGCAGAGTTGAAAAGCACTAATCAGAGAGGTAGGCGACAAAATTGGCAGTTACGTTTTCAGAACCAACCAAAGCGGATTATAGAAGAGTACCCCTTTCTTTTGAGGGAGGCTTCCGTTCAACATTGGACGCCATTCTGCTGAGGTACATATAAATGAAAACGAGAGTACAAATAGTAAAATTTTTGGAAGACGTTTATGCCTGTAAGCATAGCTGAGGTTTTTTTAAACATTATTATCATTTAATAACATCAATCCAAAGCAATTTTACACTTCAGCAAGACTAAAAATTAATGGCTAAAAATGTAATTATTACAACATCTTAATTTACAATGCTTTTGTATCATAAATTAAATTATTCTATTTAGTTCAGTTCATCCCACACGAATGTTTTGCATGTTTTTAAGTAGCTGAGCTTTAGGGCTTATTTTACTATAAAAAATAAACACGAACATTTCGAGTTATACTCAGTTTACGTGCTAAAGTGAGTTCCGAGAATGTTTTTGGTTTTCACACATTCATAATGAACGTAGTTCTAGCTACACCTCGTTCAAATTCTGACCGGCCGACTTCTGACATTTTAAGTAAAGCGGGTTCAAGATCTGTCTCTGTCTCGACAGCTGTTTACTAACATAATATTAAATGATTTTAATATTTTCATTATATAATAGTGAAACGAGTTACTTTAAACGAAAGTTTCGATAATGAGTATTCTGATATTCGCCGTCCAAGATTGCCCATTTCAGACTCCAGTTAACGTAAACGCGATCTAAAAGTAACTGGTAAAATGTAACGTAAACGAAGATTAAAAATGCCACTTGAACTTGGTTATGCAGAAGTTTTATTAAACTTGGTTTTATAAGAAGATGCTGATATTAGCCCCTTATCCACTAGTGCCACTCACAGTGATAATACCAGTGCTTTTATTGAGTTTTATAAGAAAAGACACTTTGACACTCACAGGGGAGTTTATGTTCATATAGTTTGCATACGCAGTTTGTAATATACTAAGCCCGCTGGCTGAATAATACATAGAAGCGAAACGGTAGGGTCAACACATTTATTTTTAGTGGGTAGGCCTGCCGTACTAGCTGGCGGGAGAATTCCACAAAACTTTCCGCTTCCCAGCGAAATGATATGTGTAATGCATTTTCCACTCACGTGAAAAAAAGGTCGAACCATTGCGTAGCTGACATACTAAATATACACATTTTTTAATGTGACGTAACACTATTTCAGTCTATACGTAACACTTACACTATTGTAACCCACATCTGTGGCTAACTGTGCACAATAATGTATTTTGTGGGTGGACATTTCCTTGCTAGTTCCTCTAAGTTCTGTTGATACTTAGTTTACGTTCTTGGCTGTAGTTTAAAACGATCTTACCGTACTGATTACTTAGAGCACCCACGAAATTTGGCGCAAGATGTAGGTACAAATAATTGACGATTCATAATATTGCAGATTTAATATTTCAATAGTTTTATTTTATGAATTACTTAACGAATATTATTACAAATAATAAATTATGCTATACAATACTGATTCAACGAATGTGAAAATAATAAACACTTATCTGAACCTCTATTTACATCCTCCACAGTCTACGCCACCACTAATGCAAAATAAATAAATAAATAAAAATAAATATTTTGCTACATCCACACCAATTAACCTAGCCCAAAGTAAGCATTTTAAGGCTTGTGTTATGGATGCTAGGGTAACGGATAGACAAACATATATCATACATAAATAAGTAATATTCATAGAAATATATACAAACATTCATGACTCAGTTACAAATACTCGTATTCATCATACAAACATCTGCCCCTTCCGGGATTCGAACCCCAGGACCTTCGATGCAAAAGGCAGGATCCCTACCGTTCGTCATCGTCAAAGTAGGATGATTTTCGAAAAATATTTTTTATAATTTTATGTTAACGCACATTGAGAACATAAGGCCAAAAATGTATGGCAGTTATTTCTATTTATAGCTCAGCAGCATTACTTGCAATAATTTAACATTTACACCGATTAGCCTAGCCCAAAGTTTACACTATAAGGCTCGTGTTATGGATACTAGGGTAATGCGTAGAAATAAATATATGGTACATAAATAAGGAATATTTATAGAAATATATATATAGAAATATATATATAAATACCCATGACATGATTCGTCTCACAAACCTGCTCTTTTACGGGACTAAGGGCAGTCGAAAGGCAGGATCGCTACCTTTGTAAAAACATGGATTTCAAAACACGATTCATTTTTTTTTTTGAGATTAAACCAGCTCCTCATATAAATATGGTTCATATCTAAAACAAAACCATTTACCTAATATCAGAAATATCACTTTCTATATTGTTTTCCTGGCATTTTTTTACAATAAAATGGCAACTATTGCTTTTTTCCATTAAAAAGTAAAATGTGTCCTGAGATTTCCAATAACACAACTAAAATCATAAGCGATCTATGAAATTTTATTACCTATCCACAACTGTACATGAACCATTTATTTGTCGTTTTATTTATTTATATGCAAGAACATAAAAGTAAACGGCTGGATTTTATGTTCATTCTGATACATTTTATTGACCATGGAAGCTATGCAGCATGAGGGATTATTTACAAACATTTTTATAGCTCACCCACAGTACATTAATCGGCACATAAAGAAGAAAAACATTAAACACCCGAATAAGCATTTTATATTGTTTGCAAACATTAGTAAAAGCACATACATAAATGTTGGTATTGAAAGTTTCCAATCGGATGTAAATCGTTTCACATACTAAAGGAGGAACCGATGAACCGACCACGATGGCCGAGCAGCTCACAAACCGCTTTTCATGCTATCGCCACTCCAAGGGCCCGGGTTCGATCCACGGCCGGGTTAAAGTAGAAAACTTTATTTCTTTATACCATAACACAAGATGCTTTAGCTACTTAGGTTCAGAACAATGTTGTCAAATAACTTGGATTTATGCAATGTGTGTCTACACTTTGCTGCGTTACATTTGTATATACCATAGAAAATCATCTCATAAAGTTTGACTAGAGTTGTCATGAATGAAATATGAAACCGGGCAAGTGCGAGTCGGACTCGCACACGAAGGGCACCGTACAAAAATAATGGTTCGCGGTTTATGCATAAGATTTATGTTTATGAAATTAAATGTATTTTTTATATTTGAGTTGATTGAATGAAAGGTAAATTGCGGTTAACGATTTATGACGTATTAAAAAAACTACTCACTAGATCTCGTTCAAACCAATTTTCGGTGGAAGTTTGCATGGTAACGTACATCATATATATATTTTTAGTTTTATCATTCTCTTATTTAGAAGTTACAGGGGGGGGGCACATTTTACCACTTTGGAAGTGTCTCTCGCACAAACTATTCAGTTTAGAAAAAAAATATATTAGAAACCTCAATATCATTTTTGAAAACCTATCCATAGACACCCCACACGTATGTGTTTAATGAAAAAAAAATTGAGTTTCAGTTCTAAGTATGACAAACCTCCAAAATGTATTGTTTTTTTTCTATTTTCGTGTGAAAATCTTAATGCGGTTCACAGAAAACATCTACTTCCCAAGTTTCAACAATATAGTTCTTATAGTTTCGGAAAAAAGTGACTGTGACATACGGATGGACAGACAGACAGACATGACGAATCCATAAGGGTTTTTTTTCAATTTTGTTACGGAACCCTAAAAAGAGATAAAAGAGCCGGATTTTCATTCGTTAAACCTAAACGTTACTGTTTATTTAAATATATCGCATCATTAACGAAATAAAAAAGTATGCAGTTTGGTCTTGCTGTTGTCAAAGTTAATTTTTTACTATTTTTCCTTTTGCCTTTAGGTAAATCAAGGAAAGAGTTGCTGAATCGTTTTAAAAATTATATTTTTGTTAATTTTCAGACCAAATCAGATTCTTCCAGAGCTATGGAAGAGGAGGTGGCACTCCGAATACACAGTTCTGACACAGCATACTCCCCACGATCCTCCCAGCGATCTTCCCCGCATTCTATGCTGGACTCACAAAGCTCAGAAATGAAGAAAATTTCGAGAAAGGTGAGAATCAAGAATCATCAATATAGTTATAACAATATCGAAAATTATATTATAATATTGAGTGACTACGGACAAAATTAGAGCGGTTTCAGAGCCTTCCAACTTTACACCAAGACTTCTCTGGCTGGAGATATCTTGGCTAGAGCGCTGAAGTAAAGCTATAGCTTCTAATAAGAGACTTCCTTATCCGTCCAGAATAATCCATTTAATTTTGATATTCCATCGTTCATTCGTATCTTCATCATTAAATTAGCCTTACAACGCCCAATGGCCTTCCCAAAGGATCTTCATAACTCCTGCATTCAACAGTCGGTTCACCTTGTGGGGGTCGGAAACGGACGGCCGGAACACGGAACATCGTCGTCCAGTTTGTGATCACTATTCGAGAACTTCTCCACCCCGATGGCGATATTTTCTTCTTGTCACTTTAAATGTAGACAAAAACCGAACTTTATGTAACCCATCAGGCTTTCCTTATGTCCATTGCGCGAATCGTGGTGATGGAACTAGGAAACACGCTTCGTCTCTCATACGTGGTGGTCGGTGAGCTGCTGCCCAGGCTGAGAGGTTACCTCGGAGTGAAGACCAGGAGTCAGCAACCAGATCCCCTCGCTCAAGATTTCTACTTGAACTCTAAGGAGGAAAATTTCGTAAGATTGGAATTAACTTATTTCGATATTTATACTTTAAAAATATTTAATATTAAAAGTTATAAAAGCAAATTTTCGTCACTTTTCCATTAAGTAATTTAAAAAAAAATACCTATTTACCTTCAATGAAAATTCACCTATAATTAGGAATTATTAACCCTTAATTCGACGGATTTTTTTTAAATTTGTAAAATTGTTACTAATTTTGGTTCTAGAAAAAATATATTAAAAAATCTACCTATTTCAATTTCCTGTTACAATTACAGCACCCAGAACTCTAGATATATGGACTAGTTTTCGACAGAGATTTTTTTCATTCAACGGGAAGTATACTGCACGACGTCGAATTAAGGGTTAGCTGTTATGTTGGATGTGATCTGATCTGTCATCGCGGCCAAACGCAAGCAAACAATTCTAGGTACCTTCATACTTAAGTAAGTAGTTAGCTAAGCCAGCATGCACAGTACGACGAAATCAAGAGATTTTAACCAGCCCAATAGTAGACTGATGATATAAATGAGCTAATATTGGAAAAGCAAAATACTAGAAAAAATCGACTCGGGTCACAAGTGAATCTCAGGCGGGAAACGAACCCACAACCTTTGGAAATCCGGTCCAATGCTCTCCCAATTGAGCTACCGAGCCTTGCGAACACTCGTCGAAATTTTCTAGTACCTTCCTGATTTTACGCTGTGGGCCAGCGTTGTTTCATCAATGAGAGGAACATCCTCTCGTATTCGAAAGAAACATTTTTACAAATGTTTGGTCAATCGATTAAGATGAAACAGCCATGTTAGATTTATAATTTTTTAAATTCCCGGAATTCCCGCCTGAGATTCACTTGTGACCCGAGTCGATTTTTTCTAGTATTTTTCTATTATAATAATTTATCTTATAAGATCGCATTGAAAATGCATAAAATATATAAAAATTATAAATTGGAAAAGCAGTTTTACCGAACATAAGAAAACTTTCTCAAGTTCGTCATGATGTCCTGACTGCATTTTGTCTTGAGTAGCTGATTTAGAAAGAAGCAATTTCCATCTTCCAGGAAGGGCTTGGAGCCAAGATCCTGTCGCAGCCTCAACCTCGTTTGTGCACGCTGCTGGATTTACTGTGGACTTTTCTAGATGAATCTGCATTGTGCGATGTCTTCGAGCACTGTTTGGTCAGAGAATGCCTTCTTTTCGATTTGGTATCACCGGTATGTATAAGCTCAAGGTGAAGTTATAAACAGAAAATTTTAAATGCATCTTATTTATATAAATTAGATTTTAAGGTTAGCCTAATATGACATACTCTCAAGTGGGTGAACTTAATTAAAAATTTAACTTAAATAAAACATTTGCTTCTTAGAAATTACTGAAAAGAATAGTAATGCTTAATTACAGTAGTAGTGAGTACGAAGATCAACGTACTTACCTCTCTCAAAATCACATCTGATTTATGAATTGCTTGTTTTAGGACATGAATTTCACACAACAAACTGAAGGCGTGTACGTAGTGAGCGGGCTGATGCAGCATCGGGAGACCAGACATCACCTCGTTAAATACGTTTTCTTCAATAAAATCACGTAATAAAATTATGTATATAAATAAACTAAGATTTTCAAAGCTTTATTTTAAGCTTTTTGTTTTTGTGCGGTGTTCTGTTGGCTATCAATTTGAGTTCCTCAGGGGTCTGTTCTCTCTGCGACACTTTTCCTGCTGCACATCAATGACTTGTTGATACTAGGAATTGTTGGGTATGCAGACGACAGTACAGTCGTAGAGAGATACCTGTCTAATTCAAAAGCCAGAGGTGACGACGTGATATTGATGAGAGAGGCCATGATTGAACGAACGAACCAGAGGTTGAGCCACGGTTCTCAGTGGGGTGACAGTAACTTCGTCAATTTCAACGCCTCCAATACGCAAGCGTGTCTTTTCACTGCAAAAAGAAGTTCCTTCAACCTCACTCCTACTTTCCGAGGTACATCTGTACCTGTGACCGTTAGCCTCGAGCTTCTTGGCATAACGTTGTCGTCAGACCTCAATTTGGGCGCTAACATCGAGTCCAAGGCTCAAACTGCAGCTCAAAAGCTGGGTGTCCTAAATAAGGTCAAGCGATATTTCACGCCAGGACAGCTTTCAACTCTCTATAAAGCTCAACTCAGATCTTGCATGGAATATTGCAACCACCTCTGGGATGGCTCAGCAAAATACTAACTTGCTGCACTGGACACGATTGAGCGCAGAGCTGAGAGGCTCATTAGAGACAGCAAATTAGTGAAGAGCAAGCTTCACACCTTAGCTCATCGCCACAAAGTTGCCTGTCTGTCGGTCTTCTACAGGTTGTATTTTGAAGAGTGTGCTCAGGAGCTACATGTGCTCATACCGCCATCACCTTTCTTCCGAGTACTTATAACCTGTCTGTTTTTAAAGCCAGGGTGAATATGCACCTTCTGGGTTAGCTCGTTCCATCGTGGATTCTGTCTTTGCCCCCGGGTTTGATTGAGATCAAGAGCGAACCTATTCTAAATAAATAAATAAATAAAACGTATTTAAATTTAATGAAGCTTCAATTAACATTTAACCTAACATTTGACAGATTTGACAACTTTCTGAACATCAAGTGTCCTGATGAGAGTGTGTTGCGAAGTGTGATCAGGAAACCGTGGTGGCAGCGACCCACGCCAGTTCACGGAGAGGCAGATCCCAGGATTATAGGTAAAATAATAATACTAGATTTAAAAATCTAAAAATCCCACGTTTTTCAATGAACAAAAAAGAATAAAATAACCCGGCGGGGCCAAGCGAGGGGCCACTCAAAACGTGGGGCGCATCTTTACAAATACTCTCAACATCTATGCATATCATACATCTCATTACATCTCCATAAGTAACATATTTATTTATTTATTTATTTATATTATTAATTTTCTGTAACTGCAGTATTTGTAAAATCTGTATTTAATACGTTATGGAAATGCGTTGTTCACATTTCACCTGTATGTACAAAATGTAATATTATTTTTCAGAAATGGCAGAAAAGGGTATTTTACACTGCTCGCCCTTTGCGCCAACAGGAACAGGTGAATCAAGTTATGATGTATTTCTTTCATAAGCCATATTTCTGACAAACGATGCCAAAATGTAAATTAGGAACAGTCCACTTTTTTCTCTCTCTCTTTCTCTTCTGAATAGAACGAGGGTAGCAGATCCGGTACCACCTTGACATAATCTAATTCAGCAGCTACGGAGAAGAAAGCCTTTATAAAGGAATTTTGCATTATCTTACCTGTCTTATTAGGTCGTCAGATCAGAAGATCTGTGGTGGTTAAATTAAATTTAGAAGAGTTAAGAAGCTGGCTAATAATATGATAATATGGAAAGCATTTATAGTGTTTTTAAATATAAACTAGCGGCCCGTCCCGTCTTCGCATGGGTGGACAAAATTCTTTAATTTTTTTCTATCAATAAATATTTTTCCGTTAGCGCCATCTAGCGTCCGGTAGACGAACTACTTGCGGTTAACGCGTTGCTATGGTAACGTTATTGATATAATAAAAAAAGAGCGGACAGACAAACACAAACGACTGTGATCTTAGATTATAGATTTCAATAAGTTTTACAAGTAACAAGTGTTTTGTTTTAACAGAAAAGTAGACCTTATAAAAAAATATTTTTGAAGAACAGGGTTATAAATTCCCTGTTCATAAAATGTTTAGTACTCGCAAGTATACACTACTGGCTATCACTATTAGTATTTAGTTCATATCGAAAGTTCAAGGCACGGCTCTTTTTGTTATTATCAAATGGTAAAAATGTTCGACAATGCACGTCTTCAAAATATCTGCATTAATTTAATTTCTATAAGATCTCAATGATTTTTTTTATATAAGAGAGCTAGCAATGTATATAAAAGCTACATGCACTCCAGCAATAACACTCTTGTATACTTAATGACTTTGAAATCTGCTTATAATCTTAAAACTTTTAGCTCAATGACTCGTAAGAGAAAATTACTATCAGAATAAATATATCGTTACTTTATTTACAGATAAAATATCAAAACTTCTTCCGACTTCCCATAAAGAAGTGTCCAACGAGGCTCAGTACAAAGAAGATTGTGAACTAATCACCAAAGCTATAGAGCCGCTTGAACAAATACAGGTAGATATTTCTTATTCTATATAACTACTAGCTGACCCAGCCACGCGTTGCTGTGTTATAAATTAAAATAAAACCTATCCTATCTTTTAAGTTAGATAAAATAACAGATAGTTTTGAAGTTTGATCATAATCGGTTAAGTAGTTTAGGAGTCCATCGCGGCCAAACAACGTGACACGTAATTTATATATATTAAGATGTAGATTTCGCAAGTACTACTTAACTACTCTTAACTATAATCATCAAGAATTTACAAACAAACAAGAGTGGCTAAGCTTACAAGTGAAACAAAAAAGCGGAAGATTTCGCACTTTCTCATCATCATTTAAATGTAATAGTTCATAAAACAAGACAGTTATATCTATTACGAAAAGTTGAAAGATTTTTCTCGAACAAGCTTTCTAGAGATAAATCGACTGCAGTATGGGTTAAGGAAATAAACTTAGTATGAAAATCCATATAATATTTATTTCAAAGATTTGGTAAAGCAATACTGACCGATGACGTCATCATTCTACCAGGCTGGCTGATTAAACATTTATGGGTCGTTCTTCTTTTTTACCGACAGTGCAACGACGTTTTTCTGTTTTTTCGGTTTTTGAACTATCGATAATAGTGGTTTCTGTGTGGAATTTAAAAGAAATTGCATCTGTGTTGTCATTAGGACTAATTAAAGTTTCCTTTGCGGCAAATATTAATTCTTTTTTTAATGTCGGTTTTAAAAAAATATATGTGATAAAGTGGCCTTTTTCTGTGGAGACCACATTTCGGTTTACCACTCTGTCACGGCATTCTACGGAAAACAAACGAAAAAATATGTTGATTGGAGAGAATGAAAAATTGCATAATATGTAATTTTTCTAATGTCCATATTTTTAGATAAGAAACATATGGACGTTTATTCGAACCGAATTAAAAAACCGTAAATATCAATACTCCAACGAGATGCATTAATAAGACGAAGGACAGACCATTGTCGGTAAAAAAGTAGAATGACCCCTATAGCAATGTGTCTGTAATTAAAAATCTAATCTGTTCATTACGATTTACCTAGGTATTCAGGCTCAAATCTGCCACATAAATGGTTTTTATTTTTTTTATATTTGTTGATTTAGACTGATGTATCACCTTTATGTGGAAGAGTAATATATATTATTCTATTAAGCACACGGTTAAAGATCCCCTTTTTAGGGAGTGATAACTATTAATTTTATAATAACCACACTCATAACTCACTAGCAATTTAAAAGTGCCGGGGCATGTGAGGAAACTTGTGTGGGCAAGGTACATTGCATCGTTATGTATCCCGCGCTTTATGATCGTTTTACATTTTTATTTTTGAATGTAAAAATGTCAGTTATTTAAAAATACACAATATCATGTTGAGGTAAATACTTTAACACCGATTATTTCCAATTTTATCTTTATATTGATCATTTCATTCATTCATCTCCACTAGAACATAAATGTAATACATGTATAAATTATCTTTTAGCAATTAACTAAGAAGCTATTCCTATTTCAAAAGGCAACTTCTATGTGATTTTAATTATACATGACATAATTTAATCGACACCTCCTAAATTAAATTCTACTTCAATTAATAAACTGATACAATGTCTCGAAACAATGAATTCTCAACTCAATTTAAGATTGTTGCTAGCAATCAAATCAAGGTGTTACTTTGTAAAATTAACATTTCTCTGAGCTAAGTTTCTTTATGAGAAAATAACCGGAGAAAATTTTCTTACAAAGAAAATTCTCGTCAACCAATTACGACCATTTAGCACGATCTGTGCGTCCCTAATTTATAGTAAATTGAAAAATAGAAAACTAATCAAATTAAATAATATTTAACTAAGCTTTCACGCTTGCCATTATCACACAAATGTACTAATTGCTTTTTCCTTTTTAGTTGGAGTTTCTAATGATTTTACTGGATAACACTGATGGCACGAATATTGTACCATCGACACGGAAAATTTTCTTGGAAAAATTTCGTCGGTACATCATGGACAATTGCATATTGGATATGGTAAGTTGGCAATAGTTTTATTTAAGAAGCATTGTTTTTAACTCTAAAGTAGATAAAAAATAAAATTTAGGCAACGAACCAGTTATTTAGAGCCAAACTAAACAGAACTTGTCTATTTTATCGATTATATATGTGTAAGTAATATTAAAAAGGGGTTTTTTATTGGTTTTTGTTTCTTGAGGCTCCAATATTTTAACGCAGTCACAGTTTTTCCGAGACGATTTACCTGCTCCGAAATATCGGAGGTTGTAAAATACAAAAAAAATATGGACAATTATTTTATTAAACACTGTCTATGATGAATGGTATGCGTTAGTTTCCCTCATGCGGAGCTTCATTCTGTAAGTCTGAGAACCGTTTGGTGCAACGCTAAAGATCCTGCTTTTCTAATCAATAATCCTAGGTTCTATACACGGAAGTGGCTCATATTTGCATTTGTATCAGAGTCATGGGTATTAATCTATATTTCTATAAACGTTACATATCTTTGTATTATATACTAGCTGTTGCCCGCGACTTCGTCCGCGTCAATTTCTGTTATTATTATTTTTTACTGATGCTTCGCTCCTGTTAGTCGCAGCATGATGGCATATAGTCTAAAGCCTTCCTTGATAAATGGACTATCCAACACAAAAATAATTTTTCAATTCGAACGAGTAGTTCCTGAGATTAGCACGTTCAAACAAACAAACTCTTCAGCTTTATAATATTAGTATAGATGTATATCTATTCGTTACCCTAGTATCCATAACACAAGCCGTACACTAATTACTTTGGGCTGGTGAGATATATTATGATTAATCTTAACACTCCAACCTGAAAGCTGAAAATTGTTTATTTTGCCAGCGGCTATTCAACATCTCACGAAACTCTCCAGCGATATCCTGGTGCTGTCACGCCCGACTGCTCACAGCTGTGCTCAAACTATGGTCGGATAATCCAATTGGCAATCCGTATGTAACTATTTGAATAACAAAAGAATTATTTTTTTTCACTGGGATTATTTTTTTACTAGAAAAAACCATATTAAATCATCTGGTCTCGTATATCAGATGGCACTCAAACTCTATACCTCTCGTCTTTCGATCAATTGCTCTTCCGATAGCCCTGATATAAATAAAGATAGCGTTCTCTCAAAAATTCCTTAAGATTTAAAAATCAAGCTGTTATATGTTGAAAAAACAAAAATATAACGACTTTTATGCAGTTATATTAAAAAATATTTCAATATATTGTGTAATCTTATTTAATTTATATACGTGCCATTGAATTAAAAATTGTAATAATACAAAATAATGATACTACATTAATGGTTTTAAAATCAACAATGGTTAATATTAAAATGGTTTAACATATATTTAATTCGATAATACGAGATATATGTGCGGTGAAAAAATTCACCTATAGGATCGCCTCGGTTTACTTAATCCCGCAGTTATTAGTGGAATTTTTTGACACACAACTGAGCAATTGCTTCTAACGTCTAATGGAAAATCATCTCAAGACTTGCGTTTATCTGCAGCTGTTGCTACCGTTGCAATCATCTGCCACCACACATACCAGCGAAGACATTTATAGACGGGGAACTTGACTTCTACAATGTAGACCGATTGGGTGGAGTGCTACCCTTCTTAGTCAGGACTTTACGGTAACAATTATATTTTATGTAATCAAATGTTCCTAAAGAAATTCAGATCTTAGCAATGCCATGGTGATTTTTGCCATTGTAGAACGTTTTAGACTATTCTTCTTCGTCGTGACACTCTTGCCAGAGCGGTCGTGGTCATGAGGTCATGTCTTCAGCCGAGGCAGATGTTGCTCATCTCACGATCATTCGCCATTTCTCCCTGCTGGCGGACATCCTGCTGCATTCGTTCAGGGAGCCACTCACAGCAGAATGTTACATCTAGCCAATGAAGTTAAATACTTCGTATCTGTCATTTATTATTGACGCCAAAGTAAAACTTAACACAAATACATATTAATTTAATAAAATCAAAATTATTAGTAGTGGAAAAATAATTGGCAGTACTGATGGTAGGGGACGGGCCTAATATTAACTAACATAGTTTATTAGGTCCTGCAGTCATTCTGTATGATTGTTTGGGGTTTCCGCATTTCGATAAATGTATCGAAATAGTCGGATATTTTATGCAAAACAACATTTTTTTGTATAAAGATTGCTGTACCTGTAGATTATCTTCCTAAGGCAATGGCATATCAACAGTCTTTAACCCCTTTCTTTAACCCCTTGGCACATAAGAATAATGGAGCCCCTATGACTTTGACAGAACACTTTTTTATTACTTTTTTAATAGACAATAAAGAAAGTTTCAGATTTTTTTATTGACAGTCAATAGATGAATATATGATCTTTAATTTAAATGGAGCGATTCTCATATATTTAAAATTATCTAAGCATGCTGAAATATAATGATATCCTTATTTTGGGCGAAAGTAGAGTAGCATCGCGCATGCAAAAGCTAATAAACAAGTCGATAATATAGTCCCTCATTGAGGTTCGATTTACTCTAATTAAATAAGTTTTTCAGTAGTAATTGTCGGTATTGGTTTAGTGATCTGTCTGGAACCAGGGGTCCCCTATCGATCGCGGGGCCCTGGGCATTTGCCCAGAGTGCCCAGTGGGAAAGAGGGGTCTGCATATCGGTCTGACAGTTTATAAATTCTTTTCACTTCGACGCTCACTTAACAGTTCGAGTATCTATATGTTCTCACATAATATAAAGACTGTATAGGCGGGCGTAGTAACCTAGAATTTTACTTAACCAGTGAACTAAATCTAGTGTTTTACTGCACACTACAATAACAACAAGAAAATTTCATTTACAGACAAGACTTGGTCAATGTGCTTGGAGAAGATAATGCCTTTATCCAGAGTTTTGAGCCAAGCTACAACCGTGGAGGTGGAATAGATACAGGTATGTTATAAGATTGAGCTCGTTGGCGTAGCGATAAGCTAAAATTACGGAGTATAAGCATCTTTCACTAGGGACCTTCATTGGATTGGTGAACAAAATAATGGTTCGGAAGATAAGTTGAGTTATTGGTCCAAGCTGCATCTATAGTAATGGATTAATTCATAACGGATGTCATGGATACTTCCATTGTACTTACTACGCTGTTTTCATCAAAAGAAAAGGCTTCTGCACTAGGTAGCAATATACCCGAGGATAGGAAGTGTAAATTATATGAAGTATGATATGGTTTATACTAACTTAAGATTGACTTTATTAAATACAACTTAGCTTATATAGCATGACAAAATATCTCAATGGCTTTAGAATGCGCTGCTTGTTTTGAAAAGATGTGCACAATCATTAGATGTTTTTTAAACAGCAAGTAAAAGATTACTACATTAAGCTAGTACTCTAAGTAGTCTGTGATTGCTAAAAACGGTAATTATCCTAGATTTAAAAGTTACACATATATACACACATATACACATCCAAATTATACTTTTTATGTCAGATAAAAACAATGCGTCACACACTATTAATATACCTTAAGCAATTTTTATTACAAGATTCAATTTTTCTCACGTATCAGACGGCACTTGAAATATCTCTCATTATCCTGCCAGTTATTAAATTAGAAACCTTGAAGGAATTGATGGCAAAAATTACGGATTTCAATGAAAGTTGTCAACTGAGACAAATTTAATTTTCCTAGTTAAATTTATTTAAAGGCCTATACGAAAGCCACCGGTCTTGGCGATACAACCCGCTGCCACACGCCATACTAGCACTGTGCAATCATTAACCTGTGAACGGCACGTGCGACGAAAATCATACCGCCGACAAAATTGTCGTCCTTAGAACTTTCTGGCGCCGTCGAATTAACCCGCCACGCCGGCGGCTCTAATTCGGCGAGTTGTGCCGTCAAGCTTTAATATACTTTTTTATTTAATACTAGCTTCTACCAGTGGTCTTGCTCGCGTTAATATAGACTACCGATTAAAAGTTTATTTCAATATCTCTGGAAACAGTACTACTTTTCTCCTGGATGAAAGGTACACTACGTTTTTTTCTGTACCTCTGAAATTGTATGTAAACTTTTATGATGATTGGTTGTGAAGATAAAACATGATGTGTAACAAACAGACACAAACTCACTGTCGTAATATTAGTTAGAATTTCTTACATTCACACCAATTAGCCTAGCTCAAAGTAAGCACTGTAAGGCTTGTGTTATAGATGCAAGGATAACGGAAAGACAAACATATATAATACACAGATATTGATTTTACACTACCTTACATTACTTTTATGTATATGAGCCATTAGATATAAAAACCTAGCAATTTTATATTATAAAAATTATCATAATAACATTATTAATATTGCCAGTAACCCGTTGTAGTAAATAGCATAAATAAAACGTTGTTCAAACATTTACTTTTTAAACGGAAATCACCATATAATCTTATAAAAGACCATTATACCAATTACTTAATTTCTTCCGTCCCGAAAGCTCATTAAGGGCGCACTGTAGGGCGCTTGTAATTGGACCAGCCGGTAATATTCTCAGCATTCTTGTTCATTTCAGCACAGGAAATTCAATATTTTTCTCATTATGGTTATTATAATGTCGCTAAAATAAATGTAAGTTTATTTGGAAATTTACACACCCTTTTTAATGCATATATTGCTAAGCTAATGCTAAGATAATTGGTGTTAATTTGAAAAGGTATTATTAGTATGGTTATTATAATTATAATGTGGCCTTAGAAATGTTTCTGGTTTATTTTGGGTACAAAAATAAGACGACAGGCATTATACCCAAAAGAATCCAACGCTCACGTTAAAAGGGAGCACTGATTACATATCATCGTAAAGCAGATATAGAGAGATAAACAAACTCTATACACGTGCTCACAGGATAAATAATAAAAACAAGAATAAACAAGGCGTAAATACGGCTAGAATGATTTTATATAAATGTGCGATATTTTCCGAAGTGTAATAACCAAATAAACATGTTACGTCAGATATGCTGATGTGTTTGCTTTGCGCAGAATCAGTAGGAGTTTTCTTTCAAAAATATATTTTACTCTGTAAGGAGCTCGATAACAGAGCGATGTGCGCATTCTGATTATCACAAGCCAACAAAATTTGACAAAGTTTCTTACCCAGACACCTGAGTATATTTTCCCGGATTTTGGTGTGCTGAATCCAAATCCGGTCGCAGAATTGCTCTATGACGTCACTGAAACTGACCTAAACTAAACTGATGACAGTATAGGTAGCATGAAGCAAAATTGAGAAAAATGAACTTCAAAATACGATATCTCAGCAAAAAGAAAAAAGAAGAATTTGTAAACAAACTCAACGCCATTTGAAAGTTCAAGACTTGTACTTTAAGATGACCCCTGTAGTTTTTTAGGTATACTAAAAACTGAAGGATCACATAACCTCAAAAATGGGCGAAAACGGCGTTTTTTGCACTTTTAGGTTAGAATATCTCAAAAACCTGACGTGATAGAGCAATTCTGCTACCGGATTTGGGTTCAGCACACCAAAGTCCTTCGGAAAAGTATACTCACGTCTCTGGGTAAAATTTTTGTTGACCTGTGTTATTATTGTGAAATTGTCGGCATTAGTACCTCATGGTTTTTACATTTATTTATTTGTTGTGATAAAAACAGCCATTCTTTACCTATAAATAAACAATCGGACTTATCGAATCATACACATTTTGGGCTAAAAAGTTGCCAACATGTTAAAGGAAATTAATAATATAACTGTGACGGGACAGTACATTTATGAGAATATAATCTATGTACGAAAAGACTATAATACTTTTTTTCAAACATAGCGACGTACATTGCTATATCAGAAGAAATAAAAATAGACTTGCCGTTCCAAGTTTTAGACTTCAAAAGGCAGGAGGCTCATTCTTGGGGAAAGGTATAGCGCTGTTTAATAAAGTTCCACAAAGTATAGTAGATTTGCCTTATCATAAATTTAAAACGCATGTGATAAATAAGCTCATTTCCAATGGTTATTACAAGGTCGACGACTATTTAATAGATCGCGATGCATGGAAGTAATATGTGTCGCTTCAACATGACACTATTTATTACAGGTTGTCTCATACAACTACTAGCATTTGTAAGTTGTAACACTAATTTATTACTGGTAGTTGGAGTATGACATGCTCTCTTAATGCATCTCTTGGGTGGTGGCATGTGGCGCGGGTCGTTACGTTCCCTACGATGTGGTTGAGCGAAGCAATAGCTGTATCATGCGTCATGCTCGTAAACGGGTTTTTGCCTTGGGAGATGGGTCTGCTTTAACATTCAGTATTATTGACTTATACTAAACATAGATATTTGTTGCTTTCTTAAATTTGTCGTTTATAACCCTGTACGTTATTGCAATGCTGAGGGATACTTACTTAAAACAGATACTTGTTGACTTTGTTGTAATCAACGACATGATGATGTCATAACACTACTATTATTGTAAGAATAGAATAATTTTGTTTTTTTTGTGGATTATGTATTGTGACGACGTATTATATTGTAAATATCGTTACTTCTGTTAAAGCTGACGAATTTCTTGCGCCCATTCTTCTTGTCAATTTAAAAACGTCCTGAATGGGTGGTAGTTAAAAGTGTTCAACGATTCAAAACAACTTATTTTAAGTGCCTTTGAATAGCTATTTTCATTTCATTACAACAGTGAAAAAATTAATAAAAGTAAATTATAAAGAAAAAGTATAAAGTTTATTAAATTTTAAAAAGGTAAAATAAAGGTAGGAAATGAACCCAATGACCGCGATGAACTCTAAAACTACTCAACTGATTTCAATGCCTTTTTTTTAAATTGCTGAATTTGTTCCAACTTGTGACATATGATAGGTTTTATTTTAATTTATTATACAGCAACGCAAGGCTGGGTCAGCTAGTATAGTAATATAATTTAATACAATTCAATAAAATAGTATAAAACATATGTAACACTATATACTACATACATATAACCACAACACGGTGTAAATACACGGATAGGAAGGGCCTGCGTCGCAGCAATGGGAACATTAATAGGGTAACGATAATGACTCTAACAAAGAATTTGAAATGAAGAAAATGATTGTAACTAACATATCGAATCAACAGTACTACTCGTAGACCCTCTCAGTCCGCTACCACGCGCCCCACCCCTCTCAACAGTCCCCATGCTGTGCTGATTGTAAAAAATAAAATATCGGACTCTTAGATAAAATAGCCATTTTCTCGCTAAATAATGAAGATAGGACCAAACAAAAAATACTACCGTAAAGCTGACTAAATAAAGAATCCACCACAGAATATTTGGATCTCTGTAACTCAAAAATTAATCGTAATAAAAAACAGGAGGCCACGCGGATTACTACCAGGGCCTGACGAGGGTTAGCTGTCCGTAGCTATTGCTACCGTGGACTGAAAAGTGGTTTTGAACACACGCTAGAGAACTTCTCGAATACTAATCACAGAGGGTGTGTAGTACAGAACATAATAACAGATAGTATAATTTTACTTGAAATAACGTTCACATTATTTAATTCATATGCTGTAAAAACAACCTAATTACATGAGATATAATGTTATTTTTCATATTACCGTTCATTGCTCTAATAACATTTAGTATAACATGAATTTCTTATAATTTCTATTTCGTTTCTCTTTATATAAAACTTTCAGTTGACAAAGAAAATATATCTTAAAATGATAACGTAAGTTTTTGCGATGTGCTTAAACTGGAAGTCAGAAGTCTTTTGTCCATACTAATATTATAAATGGGAAAGTGTGTCTGTCTGTTTGTCTTTCTTTCACGCAAAAACTACTTAATCGATCATCATGAAACTTCTTACATATATTCTTGGAGGTATTAGAAGTAACATAGGAAATTTTTATTTCCGGAAAAATAAGTTATTCCCGGGGAAATATTTTCTTACCTACAGCGATAAACGACATCCACGCGGGCGGAGCCGCGGGCAAAGTCTAGTTTATAATAATTCTGGATATTGTAAATTGTTGCATTGTTGATTACTATTTCTATGTTTTGTCTATGTGTTTAATACTGCCATTTTCTAAGTTTTGTTCCAATCTATAGCGTCTTTTGGTCTCTTTATTCAGCAATTACAGCTGCAGTTTTTAAATGTTTCATGGTTCTTAAATATTACTAGCACGTAAATTGCCTTTTCGATCATAACAACGTTAAGAAAAAGGAAATATGTCGTTTATTTAGAACTTGGACGCCAAGAAAGGCAATTACCGCAGCTTTGATCTCAAAAGGGTCGATTATTAACTTCAAAGTTAGCTTACTAACCGTATCAAGAGCATTTAAACGGGAAGGAGAACAATTAATTACCCTTTTATAGTCCTCCAATTCTTAAAGAATAAAATACATTTCTGAGGTATTTCTTCCATAAATTGAAATCGACAAAAATCATAAGGTCTTTTAAAAGCGAAGTTTTTATGGTCAGAAAGACGTGATTTGGAAGAAAAGTTTTCCATAATATTAATGATTATTTATAATGCTGAAATAATTTTTATATTAAAAATAATGTATTGTTTAAATTAATTCAAACCCACAACATATACTAATAACAAAAAAAAAACATATTTTTCCCCTTTTTTGTAAAAGTATGTGTATACAAGAAAAATCACCCTTCACAATAAAAAATTAAAATACATACTCTCGAAAACATAACCCTTTTTCTGGCGCAGTCAGGTAAAAACCAAAGTTACATATTAGTAGTATCGGTAACACAAGCATTACAATAATATTATTGTATGAATCGATAACTTTCCTTTTGTTATCATATGAATATGGTTGTTAAAAAATAGACGAAACTATTTGAACATAGCAAAAAGTGTTTCATTACTATAGCTGGACACGAAACTGTCCAAGTGTCCAAAGTAAAACATGAAATAGAACGAAAATAAGAGAATAGAGAGCCTACCATGATCTCTTAGCGCGATACAAGTTCGATTGACAAAGTGAAATACCGCTATACTCGGTCTATAGCAGTGTCTCTATTCAACAGCTGAACTTGAATCGCGATAAGAGGTAATGGTAGGGCCTCAGATCAGTGAACGCATGTGAACAAAAGCCCCGGACAAACACAGATGCACGGTACGATATCGGTGTAACCCCGTTCCTAACACTCCACCTTAAATGTTTCTACACACAATCATCATCGGCCCGAATTTTGTACCTACTTTTGTGACCGATTGTATTTATGATATTTTGTTTTTCAATATTTTTCAACAATCCCGATAGGTTTAGCTTTAAATAAACACAGATTAGGTCTAAGTTTGGGTTAGGTTATAACATAGTTACAAACATAAAGGATCTTGAAATATAAGACATAATCATTCGACGAAACGATCTTTCGGCAAAGTAAACTTTGCTAAACTTTAAGCTTATTTTATCAGGCAGACCCCACGCGTCCAAAACGTTGCCGGTAGCTCTCAAAATAAAATTATATCATTAACTTAAGCAGGGACAATCGGACTTGTCATGAATTTGATGATAAAGTCGACCATATAATCTGCAAAAACTCCCAGTTATATTAATATTACAGATCATATTACAAAGAAAACATATGTGCTTTTGAATTTTGATGTCTGAGAAAGCAATTATTGCCGATTTGTTCTCATAACGGAAAATTAAAGCTTAATAATGGTATGTCTACAATATCACAGGATTACCAACTTTGTTTCGTTGAAATAAAATTCAAAATTATACATATTCTTGTCATTGCAATAAAGGTAAACCTGAGCTCACGCTGAGATGGGCTATTGTAATTATATTCAGGCAACCTGTTTATTGTGGTTTGATGAAAAACATTTCATTAATAAATAAGAAAGCAACTGATGAATTATTAATTAAATATTTGTCTATTATTGTAAAATGAACCATATAAACAAAGTCTCAAATATCCTAAAGTTTGCATTGTTAAAAATGATCGAGTGAATCAGAAATTCTGATCGTGGCAGCAAGGATCTTTGGATGCAAATTGTCACTTAGATATATACCCTCCGTTTTACACGCATGTAAAGGTACAGTAAACAGTAGGTCAAACCAATACAAAACTATCAAATCCTCCCAACTGATTTCCAACTATAATTTCTTCGAAAAAAAGCTTAGAACCAATTGTAAATATTTAACAGTTTTGAATAGATTAAAGTGCCGTGCTAGAAAAATATTTTTTACTTTATTTAAGGGAACTACAAACTATAACTGAAGAAAGAAAGAAGCAAAGGGATAGTCAAATTCTAAGTAATTGGCTATCCTAAGGGCAGTTCTTTAGACATAAACGTTTAGTTCCCTAATCAGTTCAAAAATTGCGTAAAGAATGTTGCTACTCTGTTTTGACAACATCATATATATTCTGTTCAAACCAGAATACATAATAAATTGATATAAAAAGTAAAAGATTAACTATATCACCAAAGGGAAGTAGGTACATTCGAAACACACCACTTAGTTAGTATTTTAAAAGAAGTAACGAAAAAATAGATCGTCACTATTAAATTTAAAATAGTATACGAACATGAACGGTATAACGGTTGGCATACGTGTTTATAGCGGTGAGGAATAAATCCTAAGTAGATAGATTTTCGAACCCACATCATTGTTATTAACATAGCCTAGCAATTAGAAAAAAACCATATTAAATACTTAGTAGTTTGTCTTAATGAAATTTCGCAAAAATAACGCTACAGATAACCGTAAAGGCCATACCCGTGGAATTGTCTGCCTCAGATTCGGCCGTAAGCAATACAAGCTGCGAAGACGCTGATAACGGTCACTGGGAGGAGGTAAGACGTAAACGGTCGCGAGCCTCGTTTCCCGCCGGTGTATTGAGAGGTACCGCGGTACCTGGATCTACCACGTTACAAGCTTCCGAAAGATGGCGATACTTACATCTTTATTATGTTCGAGAAGGCACAACAGTGGAGCAGGTTCGTAACCATCTCAAAGCTATTTGTGATAGTGACGTCTGCACGGTTGAGGTACTGAAATCTCGGGGGCGCTACGCGTCTTTTAAGCTAGGTGTTCCGCTGAAGCATGGTGATAGTGTTATGTCTTCCGAAAATTGGGCTGAAGATATTTGTGTAAAGCCATGGCGGCAGAACTTTCGTGCGAAAGCCCCAAACACATGAGTGTCGTTCTCGTTTCCATAAAATCAATTTGCTTTACCAAAATGTTCGTGGTCTACGTTCAAAAACTCATACATTCATAAACAATGTCACACAAACTGGATATGACATAATCGCACTAACCGAGACTTTTCTAAATAGTTCCGTATCTGACGGTGAATTGTTTCCTTCTGGTTATAACGTAGTACGGAAGGATAGAGCCGGAGATGTTGGCTGGGGTGGCGTATTGCTCGCAGTTCGCGATTGTCATAAAGTCCGCGTTGTGAAAGACATTGTTGATATGTCTATTGATAAAGAATTACTCTTTGCTATTGTGAGTTGTAAAGGAGTAAAAATTCTATGTTGTGTTGTATATTTACCTCCTAACTATAATGATGACCAGTACCTTAATATTTTGACGTGTATAGAAAATGTTATTTGTGCCCACCCTGACATGAATGTACTTATTGTAGGTGACTTTAATTTAAATTCTTGTTCAGCTTATGTAAAAACCCAATTCAATTTTTTCTGTGACTTTTGTTCTTTATGCCAACACAACAATGTTTTGAATGAGCGTGGCGTTATATTAGATCTTGTGCTGAGTAACTTTGAACCTAACTTGTTAGCTGTTTCAGTTGGGTTGGATCCCCTGGTGCCAATTGATCAGTATCATCCTGCACTTGAGGTGATGATCAAGTTTTTATCCATTGAAGCATCTGCAAATCCCTCATACCCTCAGCAGTCAACGCCACGTCTTGGAGCCAGTCCTGAATGGAGCTGGCGAAAGGCGGACTTACAGGGATTATACGCAGCGCTGTTAGAAATAGACTGGTCCGACATACTAGCAGCAACCAATGTTGACTGTTCTGTTCAACTGTTCTATGACAAATTATACGAATGTATTAATCGATATGTACCCCTAAAAAATCAGTCCAGGCACGGGTATAGTCAGAGGTACGTCTACCCAAAATGGTATACTGCTGAAATAATCAAAAATATCAGGTGCAAATATTTCCCTCATAAAAGATTTAAAAAAGAAAGGAAAGAATTTAATAAGGAAATGTTTATCTACTATAGAGAACGGGTGAAAAAATTAATTGACAACGAATATCGGCAATACGTTAAGCTAGTACAAAAGAATATCATTGACGATCCAGCAAATTTCTGGCAGTATGTCAAAGATAGAAAAAAAGATAGAAGGCGGGTAGATATACATAGGCATAAGGATACTGAGGTGGAGGGACAGGCCGCAGTCGATGCTTTTGCTCAATATTTTGCCTCGATGTTCCATGAGGCTATACCGAAATTGGATCCCGAACAGGCCGCCCAGGCGGCTCACACTTATAGGGATTCAAGCTCTGTCTCTATTGTCGCGGTCGATGAGGTGGATTTAAGGTGTGCAGTGAAACGTCTCAAGCCACGGTCAGCAGGTGGACCTGATGGAATTCCCGCATTCCTAGTTAGGGATTGCATATCAGCTCTAACCAAACCCCTTTTATATATCTTTAATTTGTCATTAGCTCAGTCCAATTATCTAAAAAGCTGGAAACTGTCTAGAGTCACCCCGGTTCCTAAAGGTGACGATGGTACTGATGTCTCTTCTTATAGACCGATCGCGGTCTTATCTGTATTTGCTAAGATCTTTGAGGCAATCCTATGCAAACATATTAATAACCAGATTGGCCACCTGTTGCATGATAGTCAGCATGGATTTAGGCGAGACCGCGCCACCACTACAAAGTTAATTGCACACGTGGACTATGTTCACTCACAAATGGACAATGGTAAGCAGGTAGACGCAGCCTACTTTGATTTCAAAAAGGCTTTCGACTTGATTGATAACGACAGGCTTTTACAGAAACTGGCAATGATCGGTTTCACACCAAAACTCCTTAAATTCTTCTCATCCTACTTAAATAATCGATGTCAGTATGTTTGTTTGAATGGGTATGATTCACTTGAATATTTCACCAGGTCTGGAGTAAGTCAGGGTAGCACGTTGGGACCAACTCTTTTTCTGATCTTTATTAACGATCTTCCGGTTTGGGTCTCCACCTCGGAATGTCTCTTATTTGCCGATGACTTGAAGTTAAGCCTAGGCATTAAAACAGAAGCGGATTCTGATGCTTTACAGAGGGATATTGACTCTGTATTTCAATGGAGCCAAGCCAATAATCTTCCGCTAAATAATAATAAATGTAAGATAATCACTTTTTCGCACAAGTTAAGACCCATAGTTCATAAGTATATTTTATCTGACGCTCCTCTGGAAAGAGTATATGACATCAAAGACTTAGGCTTAGTATTAGATCATAAATTAGATTTTCATACGCACATATTAAGTGCATGCAAAATGGCACATAGGACACTTGGTTTTGTCATAAGAACAGCAGCACGCTTCGACGATGTACTTGTTGCAAAAGTATTGTATATTGCATACGTTCGCAGCAAGCTCGAATATGGAGCAATCGTCTGGGATCCGTATAAGGAGAAATATATGCTCGCCGTGGAAAAAATACAGCGCAAGTTTGCACGATGGCTTTATAAAAAACTTTATGGGTACTACCCCTTTCTATATCCGTCTCTTTTTGTGTCGGGTATGGTTGACTTGGAAACTCTACGACTTAGAAGAGTTCTGCTTTCGATTGAACATTATCTGTCAATAGTGCATCAGAGGATCGATAGCCCACAGATACTAGAAAAAATTCACATTTTAGTACCTTCTCGCATCTCGTGGGATGCGGCAGGTTTGGTGGCACCGCGCCGCCGCCCTCGCCTGTTGGCGCTGCCCGCCGCGCAGACGAAGCGTGGTAGTCACGCGCCCACAAACCGTGTCTTACGAACTATTGGGAACATACTTGCTCAGCACTATGAAATTGATTTATTCGCGGATAATTTGGGACATCTTTTAAATCTATTTCGTAAAATTTTAAATTGTAATTGTGTATATTAGAATTGGTTTAGCAATAAGTAATTCTTCCTAATTATTTTATTTATTTTTATTTTATTTTTTATTTTCTATTTTTAAGTTGACCTTGTTATTAAATTTGATGTTAATTGTAAATAATTATGTTTTATATAGTTAATCTCAATATTTTGTTAATGAAAATGTATTTTAATAATTCTTAATTAATTAATTGTAGTTCTAGTCTTTCGAGTGTTTTGGATGATATAATCTGTTAGCTTGTAAGACATGCATGTTAATAAATAAATAAATAATAAATAAATAACATAGCGGACCATGTTTATACTCGATCGCGAAATAATGTAAAAAGAACCCAAAAATGATGCTGATCATCAGCAGTTTAGAATAACACCAAATTTTCACAATTGGCTATAGGTATAAACTCCTCTAAAGATCACCATACATACTCCTCTTAAAAATCATAAAATGAGCAGGAGCGTTTTCCGAATACGAGTTTTAAAACGCGAACTAACATAATGATAAATTATTATAATAGAAAAATACTAGAAAAAATCGACTCGGGTCACAAGTGAATTCCCGCCTGAGAATTCACTTGTGACCCGAGTCGATTTTTTCTAGTATTTTTCTATTATAATAATTTATCTTATAAGATCGCATTGAAAATGCATAAAATATAAAAATTATAAATCTAACATAATGATGTTTTAGCGTATAACATCTTCCCATAAGGAAGGCAAGATTCTCCAAACTATGGAGCAGACGAGTAGCTGTGTACAATAAAGCATTGCTGAAGACTGTTAACTGTTATGGTACGCTGAGTCATGAAAGAATGAAATAGTGAATAAGTCTGTAAAGCATTCATTTTTTAAATTATACTCGTATTTTGGAGCAACTCTGTCAATTCAGATAGCACATTTTTGCTACAAAAAATGTATCCGCATTATTTATAATATGTATAATGATGAGACTTTAAGAGGAATTTTCAAAGAAAAGATATTCCTTACTCTTATCAATATTTAAATCCGGAAAATGTTTATTTATCTAGAATAATATGGAATTCTTAAACTATCTTAAATTCTCTCCTAACCAACGTTATAAATATAAATATAATCTCAACTTTTCTTATGTAAATTAAATAAAGCAAGCTTCCATCATATGGACTTCCCACTGATTTGTGTCTGAATATCGGACTTCCTGAGGGATCGGTCGATACGAGTTGTCATTGGTGGTAGCTCGTCAGACCATTTGGCTATCAATGCCGGCGTGCCTCAGGGTTCCGTACTCTCTGCAACACTTTTTCTGCTACATATTAACGACCTGCTTATGCCCAGTATTTTGGGGTACGTAGATGACAGCACGGTTGTAGAGAACTATAAGTCTGATGCACGAGCCAGTGCTGAACAGATCCAGCGTCATAGGGAAGCGAGGGTCAGCCGCATGAACCTATCTCTTCAGGCAGTCTCCGAATGGGGTGATGCCAATCTGGTAAGGTTGAATCCAACAAAGACCCAGGCGTGTCTTTTCTCTGCAAAAAGGAGTCCTTTCGATTTGACTCCTACTTTCCGAGGTGTATCCATGCCGATCACAGACCATCTTAAGCTTCTCGGCATGTCAACGTCACCAACTCTCAATTTTGGCTCTTACATTGAGTGTAAGGCTCAATTAGCTTCAAAAAAACTTGGCATTCTGGCGAAGGTGAGAAGGTACTTCACACCGGAATACTTGCTCAATCTTTACCAAACGCAACGATCGTGTATGGAGTATTGTTCTTATCTTTGGGACGGTTCCGCCGCATATCAACTCTAGACGCTTGCGTCCATTGAAAGGAGGTCCAAGAAACTCATCGGCAATGACGATCTTATTAATAATAACCTGAAAAGCCTTGAACATAGACGGAAGGTAGCCAGCCAATCCGTTTTAAATAGGATACATTTCGGAGAGTGTGCAGCAGAATTGCACAACCTTGTTCCGCCGTCCCCATTTTTTCATCGAACAACCAGACTTACAGACTGGCGACACCGATATATGGTGGATATACCAAAGAGTCGCACTAAGCGTTTTGGTTTCAATTTTATGATACGTACCGCTAAGGAGTGGAACTCTTTGCCTGAGTCTATGTTTCCTGATAAATACAACTTAGGGGTCCTCAAATCACGAGTGAATGTATCTTCCAGGCAAGCGCGTTACATCCTAGATCGCATCGTCGCTTACCATCAGGCGAGTTAGCGGTCAAGCGCTTTGCTATTCACGATAATAAAACAAATATTATGTTTATTACAAAAGTGCTTTTATATGAGGCATTAAAGTTATGAATAATTTGCCTTCCGATATTAAAGCATTAAAAGGTCATAAATTTAACCGAAACTTACACGAATATTTCGATTTGAACACAGTTTGAGAGTATGTGCACTCATGTTTTTAATCATAATTTTAATTAATGTTGCATGCCTATTCAGGTAAACTGTTGATACTAATAATTAGTGTTGCCCAAATGCAAGAACAAGACGAGACTTAGCCAGTCTTGGTCTTGGTCTTGCGCCAATACACCTGGTCTTGGTCTTGGTCTTGGTCTTGCGCTTGCAGTCTTGGTCTTGGTCTTGCAGCAAGAGTCTTGCAAGTCTTGCAATTACCTATTAGTCTATTGCTATTTATTAAAGTTTACTTTAAATCTTAGAAAAACGTATTAGAATTGGAACATTGTGAGCTTGAATTAACATAGCCATAGTAAAGATCAATCAGATTAATAAATAACTGAAGATTTGATAAGAAAGTCGAAAAATCAACTGACCTATATGTCGTTTTCCATGGAAGTAACTGTTTCTTAATAAACATTTATGATTTATAAGCTTACATTTGCTAAAACATGTAAAAAAACAAATTAATTACAATAACTTGACTGTATTTTAAATAACAATGTCTGTCTAGAAAGAGATTGAACCCTCAACTTGCATGAAATTTAATAAAAGAGTTTTATGATTTATCATTTATTTCAATCAAAAATAAAATACAACACAAATCAAACATAACAGTACACAACAGCTTTATCATTAGGTTATGTTACTTTATATCAATTCTTTTGACCAAGAATTAATACAAAGTAACCATCTGGCTGACTCATCACTTAACCTATTTCTATGTTTTCTAATTACTAATGATGCTTTAGAAAATAATCTCTCAGCAGGTACTGAAGTTGCAGGTATTGAGAGAAAATCACGGGCCATCTTCGATAAAGTCGGATACTCTGTCTCATGCGTCCTCCACCAATCTAAAATGTCTTCCGAGCTGGCAGTTCTTGGTTTTCTCAGGTACTCCTCCAACTCGTCTATCACTAAGCCTTGAAGACAAGATCCAGATGACGTCGAGGGACATTCATAGAGTTTATCAAAGTCTATAATGTCTTCATCTTCATCACATACTTTATTTTCTTTTCTTGGCAATTCCAGAGATTTGTTCAGTGAGTGTAGACTTTTATATTCTTCATAAAGTTCATTGAACTTGCGCAGACTTTCTGTTTTAAGTTGCTTCCCCCACATTGTCAGGTCAAAAGTCTGAGCCTTATGCCTTGGGTCTAAAATTAAAGAAGTACAATAAATCCAGTTGCTCTTCTTATAATGTTTAAGCATTTTGTCTCGAGCTGCTTGGAAAGCTAGAATGAGCCTTTCATCCACTTCAGATCGATTAGGTTTCTCATCTAACTGTTTTACCATGGATTCAATTTTTTCTAGCAAGAGATTGAATGATACAATGACTAGCGGTAATGTAACATATTTGTCTCCACCAAGTTTTGTACTTAAAAGTTTAAAGTTTATTAGAAATTTATGTAATTTTTCGAGTACCTGCCATTCACTAGCTGTGATTTGAAAATCATTCAATTCGGTGACAGAACTGCACAATATGTTAATGCCCGCTCTCACTTTTAAACCAAATCCAATCATATCATGTGTGGAATTCCATCTTGTTGGACAGTCAAGAATGGCATTTAGATTTGATGGCACGCCAGCTGCTTCACAAGCAGACTGAAACTTCTTCTTCACTATCTCACTTCTTTTTATTTTACTGGAAATACTGCGTAACTTTGTTACAGATGTACGCGAGTCAGCAATATTTGGTGCATATTCTTCATCTTCCTCAGTTTCGTCTGCATAGTCTTCATACTGCTGATCTTGCGCGTTAGTGTCAGACTCACAGTGTAATGCTAAGGTCTCTAATAAATCTTGTACACCAAGGTTTAAAATGTGAGCAAAGCACCGGAAATGTTGATTGTCTGAATCAAAGTGTGGCAACTGTTTGCCCAGTTCATACATAAATTTGGTATTTGCAGTTGCGTTGTCGACCGTGATACCTTGTATTTTATCAATTATGCCATATTCCAATAAACATTCATGGAAAATCGTTGCAATATCTTCCCCAGTATGTCGACCGCGTGATGGTATAAAATCAAGAACTACAGATCGATACTTCCATTCGTTGTCTATATAATGCATAGTAACCCCGTAGTAACTCCTACCAGCAATTGACGTCCACCCATCAATGGTAAATGACATTTTAGATGATAATTGTTGAAGTCGTTCCTTGAGATTAAATTGGAGCTCTTCAAATCGCTCTTTGACTTTCCTTCTAAGTGTAGACCTTTTAGGAAACTCCATATTAGGGCAAATACGTCGAAAATATACTTGTGTAGCTTCGTCATCGAAAAATGAGAAGGGAAGATATTTTTTCACTACCCAATCAACTGTAGCTGTCGTGATGTTGTCACTGCTGTTTTCCGACTGAAATAAAACAATAAATCTTGTGTTATTATTTAAAACATACTAGGTTTGAGCGTTTAGGAGGAGGAGGTTTGTTGTTGTTAAATCGAGAAAATCGTTAAATTGACATTTGTTATATTAAGGTTGCACTGTACTGTAATTTACCAAAATAAAGTACTTAGTTGTTACTGGCCGATTATGAAAACAAATGAAAATATAGGTGTTTATAAAAATATTTAAGACGATAATTACATACTTAATATGTCGCACCCCTAGATGAAAACACCACTAACTCAAAAATACTTACGTAAGTTAATGGCGTTTTTGAAAGTATCGCATGAACAGCTACGCGGAGTTAAAATTCCCGTAGCGACAATTTCGACCATTGTTAAAAATGACGCGAAATATGTACCTATGTATTACTATTTTATCAATATCTATAAAATATTCCGAAGTCAGTTTAAAGTCATTTGTTCAAAAAAGACTTTTTTGAGTTCCTGGAGTTTTCATATAAAAAAAATATATTCTTACCTGTCCACTTCTTCCAGCGGTTACTAAAAAGCTTGTGATATCTCCACTTAATTTTGGTTTAACAGGAAGAAATATTTGTGATTCCTTTTTGTGGAAAGATATTAGATGTTTCCTTAAGCCTGAAGTGTTTCTGTTTTTCATTTTTATTTCAGTCTTTTTATGTTGGCACAATTTACACAAGGCAGTTTGGGATGCATGAATTATTTCGAAAAACTCCTCAAATTTGCTTTTGGGTCTTTTAGATCTGTGACTCAAACTCTCGTTACTCGGACTAGAATAATTTGAATCTTCGTCACTCATATTAAATTGTACACGTGATACGTTTTTAGAAAACAACAAGAATTAGTAAAAACAATTATTAAGTTAGACTCGAAGCACAGCTCAATTGGAAATGACTGGAATTAAAATAATTCCTTTGTTTATAGTACGTTTCCTTGCTTTCTACCGCGCCGCCTCGCCACGTGCCGGCTCTATTAAAAGGATGCCGCCGCAAATCAAACGATGCCGCGTGCGGCGTACAAACACAGATTATTACCTACTTGTACAGACGCGACGCGTGAATAAAATATATGTAAAGAATTAGTGCCAATCACTATTCTTTACATATAAGTGAATGTTTTGGCGTACATCTATACTAATCTATACTAATATTATAAAGCTGAAGAGTTTGTTTGTATGTTTGATGACAGAAGTTTTAAAATAAATAAATAAATCCTGAACGTCACTATACCTCCAAAGTTACTATTCTTCGTGGGCGAAGTCGCGGGCACTGCTTGTAAATACTTTTTTTTTTTTTTTATTTATTTTTTTTTATTTATTTATTTCATATACAAGAAAAAAAAATACAAAGATACAATTTAGTCCCACAAAACCGACTTGTCGGTTTGACTGAGGGATCTTTAGTCTCTTAGCTTATAATTATAATTATGTAGGTATATAATACAACTATAACTGTATCAGGTAAAGTTAAGTGCACAATAATTGGATTTAGACTGAATTACAACAAACTGAAGGAAAATTTAGCGGTGATAATAATAAGATACAATTGTTGTAAGATATAAAATACGTGTGTAAAAAACAACCACGCCTCCGAGCCCTCAGATGGGCTCGGAGGCGTGGTTGTTTTTTACACACGTATTTTATATCTTATAGAAATATTGCATTGTGAATGCAAAAAAATAAATAAAAACATACAATTGTTGTGTTAAATAGTAGTCATCAGATAATCTTTTAATATTTTTTTAAATTTATTTTTATCCGTTTCACATCTAATAGTTTCGGGCAACGAATTAAGAAGATATGGTATACGCTTCTGTAAAGTTCTGTCACCAAAATAATTTTGAACCCTAGGAATTACAAATTTCTTTTTTGAAGTGGCTCTAGTGATCTGGTTATGATTTATGTATTCAAAAGTGGAGACACACTCTCGGCTGCCGTGATTATTTACTAATAATAAATCGCAGGCTTTTTATTTTATTAGTAGGTAAGTACCTACGCTTTTTATATTATTTTATTAATTATGTAGAATTTTTTTACACGTTTCAAGTATATTTAAAAGTGGCTACAATATTTATCAAACGGGTGATATTTGAACACTTTTTTGCTATTTTTTCTTGTAAAAACTTAAGAAATATAATGACTAAATGTACAATAATAGTACCTAAGTAATTAGTTTAAAACCATATAATCAATATTATAATATATACTTACTAGAATAAATTATTATGACATCTACTACCTATCCTTACCATTTTATTCTAATCATAATACTACTTGCGTGATCAGTATAATGTATTCATTTTCATTATAAGCACTCTGAAACTTATTTATTCTTTGGAACACCTGTAGGTACTCTTAAAATTCGAAATTATTTTGCATGAGTATACCTACGCCTACGCCCTGTGGCGGCAATCAAATAGTGTCAAATGTTGTGATTTCGGCGCGGCGGCAACGATTGTTGTATATGATTTCAAAAGAAGCCGCCGGCGCGTGTATTATAACCATGTGCTTCCGAAAAGCAGCAAATTTCTTTGAGAAGTAAGTACAAAACCTTTGATGCCGCATTATCAAAGTGCCGATGGTTAAAACATAACTATGCATGCACTCAGTTTGATTTTAATGGATATTTTTTTATTCGCTATGTAGGTATGTTTATGGTATTAGTCGTAATGCGCATAGATCCAGTTTTTCATATTCTTTGATACAGTTTTTTGCGTCTCATAGAATTCCTAAGCGTACCTATACACCGAACTGTTACACCTAACTACTCCGTGAAATAGCGCTAAGTCCTAGCTGCAAGACGCAAGAGTCTTGCAGGCTTAGTCTTGTTCTTGCTCAAGTCTTGCACGGTCAGTCTTGGTCTTGGTCTTGCTAAAAATACGCGGTCTTGTTCTTGGTCTTGGTCTTGCAAAAACGCAAGAACAAGACCAAGACTGCAAGACCAAGACTGAATTTGGGCAACACTACTAATAATGTATATTTAACAATCTGTAACACAGTTTTAAACAATACATTTATTCTGATTCTGGGTTTCCGCCCTCTAGACAGTGGTTTATGTACGTAAGCTACATAAGTATGCAAGTATGAGTTTGTGTATAATGTCTAGACAGTGTGGGAGGAATTGAAGGACGACGCGTTCGACTATCGTATTTCTTTCTCTGCTGCTAGATGATCAGATGTTGTGTACATAGATTTATATCTATGTAGGCAAATAAAGTAAATACACCTGTAAAAACAACCATATCTAAACCTGAACGCAATAAATAAAATAAATACAAATAAAATAAGTAAAACTTTGTTGCCTTTTTATTTAAGAATATTAAAAAAAAGTACAATATTCACATATAACCTATATGTTATCACATATAAGCTTAACAATTGTGTTACAAATGGATCTACGTCTGTAGTACATAGATAGATAGATAATGCATTTTTTTGATACTACAGACACATACATAGAAAGAAAAATATCAGATTTTACAATGTTTACAACCTATTACAATAAAATATGTACGTGTGCTGCAGCGGCGCAAAAAGGTCACAGCTAAGCGGTACATTTGCTCAGGAGCCCCCGAACAAATCGCTGATTTTCAGCCATGACCACAAGTCATTAGTTACACGGTGACATTAATTAGTAATCTTATTACATAGGCAAGGTTAGAACCCGGTTCGCTTGATTCAAAGCTGATATCTCAATCAATGAGCTACCTACGATCGTTTATAATCCGAGGAGCTACGGCTGTCGCAATCGCTACGGCCGCAATAGAATTTATTATTGTCCTTTATATGCACAGGTGTTAGTGACATGACCGCTGGTTCACCTGGTCTAGCGACTCTTCCTCAAGTCATATCCTCGATGGCCAGATTCATGCATCAGCCAATGCCACTTATCCCCAATAGGTAACAAAACCCATCATGAATATTTACTGCTATATTACAAAGTACATATCTTTACCACATCAATCGTAAGCGAGCGATCGTTTTAATTAGATATGCGTGCAATAGGATGTTGAATAATATAATTTATATCGTTGACATTGATGGGGAATTTTTATTAAATTTTAAAATTTAATTAAGTTTAAAGATATTTTATAAACTGTCACTTTTTATTTTAATAGGTACCAAATTCGTCTCTGAATATAAAATTGTTATATTTTGTAACGGTCATATAAATATTTTTACAATTTCTTCAAGAACTACAGGTGAGACAGCTCTGGCACTGAAGGGAGCTCGATCGATGATGCCGGGAGCAGGCGCCATCGATGTGAGGTCTGCTCATTTGAGACTGGTAGATGGGCTGCTCGCCTTATACCATGGTGCTGCAGTAAAACACGCAGAAAAGGTACAATCAACAAAAGTTACTGATGAATCACATACAGTTTATTTTTGTTCGCATTACAAAGACAAAATAGCAGTTATGAACAATTTGCTCACCCTTTTTCATGTCAAATATATTGTATATTTATAATTCTATGGCGACCGTTGAATCGCCAACTTGACTACCAAAAAGTTATTATTAGTGGAAAGTAAAAATAAAAATTACGTGTTTACTGACTGAAGAATTTTTATTATAATATGAGCAAGCTATGGTGTGTGCTTTGCACAATATTGTCTCGTCTCCACAAATTCCTTAATTAAATTTCTACTTATCCTTCTTTTCTTATTTGATTTCCTTGGAATTATATTAAGATCATTTACACTAGAATGATAAGAAATAAAATTGACACAAAAAAAAATCTCATTTATTTAAGCTTTGTGAACTGAGAGACAACCAATTAGATATGGCAGACTGTCTTCATGACATTGAGCAGCGAATTGCAACTATTACTTCAGAAATGGAAGATGGAAGTAAGTATTCATTATCATTTTTGTATACATACATATATACGTGATTATGGTTTGAATAATTTTTCGGAAAGCGGGCGATCTGTGGTTCGGTAGGAGGAGCTTAACATTGTTTTTTTTAATGCATTAATGTTTCTAAGTTTTATGACTGCCTGATCATATTTAATTTATAGATAATTATTTTTTAGATTCAAAACGAGAACTTAATGAACAAGAAAAGTTGAGAAAACAATTGATGGAAAAGATACTAAAAGAACTTTCACGATCTAAAGCAGTATATGAGGTACGAACACTTTAACTAGTCAATCCAACAACAATATTTTAATTCATGCAAATCCATGACAAAATACATACACAGTGGATACAAGAAAATACATTTGACGCAAAGTTGCGTAACAACATGACACATTTTTACTTCTTCAAGATTATTTTTCCGTTATATTATTTGACTATCAAGACAAAGAGTTGTCTCTTCTCTCTTCTAAACCTTTATCTTCATTTAGGTTGCAATTATTACAGGTCTTTTATCATAGGTATAGCACACAGAAAACCAAGTTTATATTAATTTTGTTTCGTAGGAAAAGCTAGAAGCAGGTGCATTGCAAATGGCTTGGGTCATAGGCGCAATATGGACAAAAAAGCGCCAGTCAGAGCTGGCACGGCACTTTGCTGGGACACTGCATTCGTTGAGAATGGCCTCAGACGCCGATTATGCTGCACATACACAGGTCTTTTTCTAGATATATTCATGTTATAAATGTGGGTTCATATCTCTTTTTTCCCTCGTTTTTCTCTACTTCTCTTGGTGTCTGTTTGACTGTCTGTAACGTATAAATCTTGAAACTCAATTTTCACCCATTTTCTGACTAGCTAGAGCTCTGAAACTTTTAACATAGCTCAGAACTCGATGACAATATATGATTATATACTTTCCGACATGATTCCATCACAATTTCAGAGAAAACTTACAAAATTTAATTTCAATTGGTAAAATTTTAGTTGCGAAAATATCCACAGATGGCGCTAAAATCGAGGCAACAAATGTTGCATAATGACATACTAACTGCTATTTGACATTTTAGATCGAGCAATGGAAATCATACACACAAAACTCAAAAGAAGAATATAATTTAAATTTAAAAAGTTTTTAAAAAGCCCTCGTTTTTCAGGCCAACTAAAAAGAAAAAAATAATTCTCTGCCATGTGTCCGATACGAAAAACGGGGGGCGCATAAAAACTATAAATACCAAATTTTATCTTTTATGCGCCCCCCATTTTTCGTATTGGACACATGGTGGAAAAAAACACTCGTTGTTGTGTTTTTTTATTTTTTTTTAAATGTAAATTATTTTTTTATCTTTATTCTATGAATTATTGATTTATGATATTAATCGTATAAGTGGATACAAAGAACTTACCTAGAATTCAATTACATTTTTCGAAGATTAAAGTTACAAATAGAAAGATTTCCGTTGTATAGACGTGTATGTATTTACCCTCACATATTTTACTGTTTTGTCATATAGGTAGCAAGTAAAGAAATATTACCCGGCAAAAGTTCTTTACTAGGAGGCGGAAGTTATGCTTCTCTTCAACTGGAATATACTTCCAGTTCAGATCAAAGGTTGGTCTTCAAAGTTTATTTGCATATTAAGCCGATAGTATTTGTGTAATGTAGCTATCAAAATTCAAACCTCATCATTATATAGTCAGTTTAGATTTTTTAACAAAGTAAATTTTTCAACGTTTCATTAAATTTCATTCGTCTATTGGTGTTGTTTGTACGATGATAATTTATTGTGGAGTAAAAAGCAGCATTCACTTTAGAACTATAATGCAACTGAAAACTCTCGAAATCAATGAATTCACCCGTACAACATTTTTTATTGAAATTTCTAATAACTTCTAATAGCCACGGAGATGGCAATGTAATGGAATGTTTATAGAATATGCTTTTTCGTCTAGCGAGTTAGTTTATATAATTACTAGCGACCTGCCACGGCTTCGCATGGTTGCAAGCCGGTACCACCGCAACCGCAATGTGCCTGCATTTTAAATCTGTAATATCTATATCTGTTATTATAATAGAAAAATACTAGAAAAAATCGACTCGGGTCACAAGTGAATCTCAGGCGGGAATCGAACCCGCAACCTTTGGAAATCCGGTCCAATGCTCTCCCAATTGAGCTACCGAGCCTTGCGAACACTCGTCGAAATTTTCTAGTACCTTCCTGATTTTACGCTGTAGGCCAGCGTTGTTTCATCAATGAGACGAACATCCTCTCGTATTCGAAAGAAACATTTTTACAAATGTTTGGTCAATCGATTAAGATGAAACAGCCATTTTAGTTTTATAATTTTTATATTTTATGCATTTTCAATGCGATCTTATAAGATAAATTATTATAATAGAAAAATACTAGAAAAAATCGACTCGGGTCACAAGTGAATCTCAGGCGGGAATCGAACCCGCAACCTTTGGAAATCCGGTCCAATGGTCTCCCAATTGAGCTACCGAGCCTTGCGAACACTCGTCGAAATTTTCTAGTACCTTCCTGATTTTACGCTGTAGGCCAGCATTGTTTCATCAATGAGAGGAACATCCACTCGTATTCGAAAGAAACATTTTTACAAATGTTTGGTCAATCGATTAAGATGAAACAGCCATTTTAGTTTTATAATTTTTTTTTTTTTATATTTTATGCATTTTCAATGCGATCTTATAAGATAAATTATTATAATAGAAAAATACTAGAAAAAATCGACTCGGGTCACAAGTGAATCTCAGGCGGGAATTCCGGGAATTTAAAAAATTATAAATCTAACATGGCTGTTTCATCTTAATCGATTGACCAAACATTTGTAAAAATGTTTCTTTCGAATACGAGAGGATGTTCCTCTCATTGATGAAACAACGCTGGCCCACAGCGTAAAATCAGGAAGGTACTAGAAAATTTCGACGAGTGTTCGCAAGGCTCGGTAGCTCAA
Source organism: Calamotropha paludella (assembly GCA_927399485.1). NCBI lineage: Eukaryota > Metazoa > Arthropoda > Insecta > Lepidoptera > Crambidae > Calamotropha > Calamotropha paludella. The sequence goes on from OV656822.1 coordinate 7,948,143, forward strand.
TTGGGAGAGCATTGGACCGGATTTCCAAAGGTTGCGGGTTCGATTCCCGCCTGAGATTCACTTGTGACCCGAGTCGATTTTTTCTAGTATTTTTCTATTATAATAATTTATCTTATAAGATCGCATTGAAAATGCATAAAATATAAAAATTATAAAACTAAAATGGCTGTTTCATCTTAATCGATTGACCAAACATTTGTAAAAATGTTTCTTTCGAATACGAGAGGATGTTCCTCTCATTGATGAAACAACGCTGGCCTACAGCGTAAAATCAGGAAGGTACTAGAATATTTCGACGAGTGTTCGCAAGGCTCGGTAGCTCAATTGGGAGAGCATTGGACCGGATTTCCAAAGGTTGCGGGTTCGATTCCCGCCTGAGATTCACTTGTGACCCGAGTCGATTTTTTCTAGTATTTTTCTATTATAATAATTTATCTTATAAGATCGCATTGAAAATGCATAAAATATAAAAATTATAAAAATCTATATCTGTAATAAATTACATGCTGTAATAAGCCATATTGATCTATATTAAATGAACAATGTATTTCAGGTACTTAATTGGGTAAAGATTAATGCTGAATTGCTTAGAAATCGCTTCGTAAATAAGCCATCATTTCTCGTAAAAAGTGAAGGATAAAAATTGGTTATTGTAGGTTATCCCTAGGAGATAGATATATACCATCGTGGACTTTTTTGTAGACGTTTTTAAGCTGTACAATACTGTAGTACAATATTTAGATCTATCTCGTTTGCAATGTAAACGCAAAAAATGTGTTTATTCATGACATCACATTAGAAACCTCTTATATTATCAGTATTCCTCTGCTATATTATTCATTTATTATACATACATACCTTCCTCTTGAATCACTCTTTCTATTAAAAAAACCGCATCAAAATCCGTTGCGTAGTTTTAAAGATCTAAGCTTACAAAGGACAGACAGACAGCAGGGTGACTTTGTTTTATATTATTATGTAGTGATAGTGATAATCGATGTTTCTTCTCGGGCCGAGTTTGACATATTTAACTTTCATTTAATGTGATCCTCAAAATCATGTACGATTTTTGCTGATTACTAAATTTGGCAGTCCACAGAGTCCCACGTCAAGAGCCCAAACACCTCGTGTTGGATCTCAATCACAGATAGGAACCCCTAGCCGTGAGTACTGCGCTGAATTCATCTGCAAAATTATTTAGTAGCAAGGCAAACTCACGTTGTCATAGTAATGGGAGAAATTTCTACTAAATAATTTACTTAATAATTTAATTCATATTGATAGTGTCAACATTGTGTTTTTTAACACACTACACTACAGAAAAACACTACAAAAATTTGTTCACTTTACTCGTAATTATTAATTCCTTCACTACGATCACCATTAGTGCCACACTAGCTAAGTAAAATTTCTGTTATTCGAAATATCAGTTATAAAAATTATAACAATACATATAAATTTTGTATTTTTATATGTGTAGAATTCTTAAACTGTTCTAGCACATTGTGCTAATAGTAAAACAAATGATATTTATTTAATTTTCTGCTAATACCAAAACGAATTCTAAAAATTAAATATATTTTAAAGAATATAAAGGTTTAATTTTTTTAACGCGTTTATTCTTTTTTTATTTATAATCCACCAGGATTTTCGGAAAATTATGCGACGACAACAACAGCTAGGGCTACCACTCAACGACTTGGATCACACACACAGTTGGGACCCAGTCGTGAGTTGGAATTGTTTTTATTATCCAAACTTATCAACCCATAGACATACAGGAAAAAATACCATATAAAACTCTATATTTGTGTTTGCCATTTCGAATGCATCTTGGACAAAAAATCCTTGGACAAAAAAATGTGGGTGCAGCGTGTTGCTATTTTTCGGTCTTATGTCACTCCTTGTTGTGAATAAATAAAAGATAAAGTATTTTAAAATTAAGCTAGTTTACTTATTACTAGCTTCATTTTCCCTTTTTTGATCAATTGGGTTATCTCAATGTAGCTGTTGTAGGTATTAACTAGGTACAGTCATAGCATACCGAATAAAGAAATTCAATAGTTATGTATGGGTATACATAGCTACCGAATTCCTCTATTTGGTTTTCAGCTTAAAGTCCAAAACAAAGTGTTCAATAGGTATCAATTCAAAGACTTAGTTGACCTTTTGTTATGTAAGAACATCAGCACATAAACTTGCCACAATTTATAATTTTTCCATTCATTATGAACTCTATTGCTTGGATAGCAAATTCAGAATTAGTAGAGATTTCAGATAGATTGGTGTACCTTTGACTACGTATTGCCCTTACCTTTCTCTTTCTTGAAATCTGCTGCATAGCTGTAATTTTATTAACTTCATGAGATTAGTTTTCTTGTACACTATGTATTACTGCAGTGAAATGCATAATACCTACATACCATTTCATTTTTATATTTGAAAAGGTTGCCATACTAAGAGCCTAATTCACAAATTCCGATTATGTTCAAATTAATATTGTTGACTAATTTCATACAAATTTTATTCCATCTTTAAATTAACCAGAAGGTAGTGCTTAATCATAAATCGTGAAGGGCACTCCGAGCATTTCACGATAATAATATATCATTTTAATAGCACCTATATCCTATAAGCTTGGATTGATGTGGTATTGTTTAGAAGGGGTGCCACATTTCGCAGAATCTCTCTTTGCCTTCGTGCCGGAATACCACGTGGATGCCATGCTGGAACTCTGCAACACCTTGAGGCTCTACATGCACCCGACAGTGCCAGTAAATCTGAATCCAGGTGAACTATGTTTTATATTATCATCGCCACCTTCCAGTACCTTCATATTTGAGGGATAGGCATTTTTTAATGAAAAGATCATAGGGATTTAAAGTGTTTACAATAATCCTTTATTGCTGGGGATATCGTGCTTTTCTAAGCATATAAGAAAATGAACGAACGCATTGGATCAAACAACGTTTGACCAGCCTTGATGGATGATGTTGACCAAATCAAAGTCTTATTATGCTAGCCTCTGTCACACATCATAGAACTCTTCAATGATTCGCTTCAATAATTATTAAAAAACTACCAACCTTCATATCAAATAGATATGATAATAATTGCCTTTTCTTTTAACAAATGCATAATAAGGAATGGAACTCTTTGCCTGAGTCTGTGTTTCCTGACAAATACAATTTAGGGGTCTTCAAGTCACGAGTAAATAGGTACCTTCTAGGCAAGCGCGTCACATCCTAGATCACATCGACGCTTACCATCAGGCGAGATGGTGGTCAAGCGCATGCCTATTTGCTATAAAAAAAAAAGCAACATTGTATATCGTAGCTACGAGATATTAGCATACAAATTAAGATTATTAATTTAATTTATACAGGGCTACGACCAATTTCCCCGGTGAAATTGTAAAGATAGTGACGTTGGTACGTTTCGAACGTTTGCGATAAAATAACAAATGAACGTTTTGATTTCCCCAATTTTCAACGAATCTCTTAGTGAGATTTCGTAAGTTTCGAAGTTTCGAAATCGTTCCATAAGGTTATGTAAATAAAGTGCTTATTTTAATTGTGTCATAAGATTGGGAAGAGTTGGTGGTATCCTGCGCGGCGTTTCTTTGTTCAGAGTTCTCTGACACGAGGATTGTGCTGGCCAGCACCAGAGAATCTCTTGTGCAGACCTTGGCATCCTTTGCTACGCAGCCAACGACTATGAAGGCTATCGAAAAAGTACCACCTAAACAGTAAGTCTAATAGATTTTGCTTTATAATTAGTTTTACAATACCTGATACCTACTAAAATAGTTCTGTAGTAGTTCTGTTCTTACGTGAATTCAGCAATTTTCTTAGTACTTCACTTTTATTTGTAACGTATTTGCCGATGTAGCATGCATAAATATATTAATCATAATACGTTAATAATCTATTCCTCATATTTTCACAGGTTAGGTATTCTAAAATTCTTTTTGTATAGTATACTTTCTCAGGTCATCAAAATTGTTTGATCTACAAGCGTGGATTGAAGTTAAATCTGGTTTAAAACTGATACTACCACTTTTTTGCAATAAGGAAGACAGGGACAGCAATCAGTTTTAAGTAGTCATTGCAATCCAGCACTTTTTTCTAACCAGCAGATTTTTGGAGAGTTGATTTATCCCGCGGAATCCGGCAAAGATCATGCAGTTTTCTTTTAGATTTAAAATATATTTTGTTGAGATATAATCGAATGTTAATTAAAAATTATAAAAATCAACAATATCTTACTACACTTAGTTGAATAATTAATGTTTGACTACTTGTTTAATAATAAAAAGTTATAAAATAATAATATCAGTAATTTGTAATTTTACATTCTTTATACCCTAGTCCTAATACTCTCTACTCATTTAACTTTTAATATTTATCCAATTATACCCAGTCTTCTTTATTAAGAGATTTTAAAAATATTATATATCTTCTGTCATACATATTTTTTGAAATATGATCTTAAAAACAAATACCACCAATGGTGTTATCTCCCTATCTCCTTCATATAGAACTTCATATCGCGGGATCCCGTAGTTCCTCTATTTTACGTTACTTTACTGCATTGTAATCCCTAGTTTTAAACCAGATCTAAGTTTATTTTACATTTTGTAATAAGGAGGTTAATGAGGGTTATTATCTTAAAACTTGACTTCATATTATTTCCAGGCAGATGCACATGGTAGAAGAATTGATTCGACCGTATCAAAACCGTGCGTGGGCGCAATCGAACTGGGTATTGGTACGCTTCTGGCATGGGTCCGGCTTCGGTTTCCGACACCGCCAGTGGCCTCATCTGGCCGCCAAGTAAGCATATCTACATGATCAGTCTATTAGCAGAACTCTACGTGGGTTAAGTTCAACTAAATACTGGTTTACTGTTATTTAAAGTCCAGCTAAGTGTTGATGAGTTTCTGGTACGACTCCGCCTTCGGCTTTCACCAATTTCTGCCAAGCTAGTATCTTTCCGTAACCAACAATTCTCTGCGTAGGCACAGTTCAATTAGATGCTGGCTTATCAATGGCACGGCTCCAACTACCAGTCCAGTGCTTTTGTCATGAACGCAGCCTCAACCTCTGACTAGCACTCACCTCGTTCGCTTATTGCTTTGAAATTCTTACTCACTTCACATGTACACAATACTAAAGTAAAAAGACAAACAAATCTTTTATGTTCATTAATTTATTAAATTTACCATCGTTTATTTACGACTATTCGTCTTTTGTAACTGAATATTAAGTATCATCTATAAATAATATATGTATATTTGGCAAAAATTACATCAATATATAATTAAGATGCCTAAAAACATCACCCAATTATATTGAACATTCCTTCTTATACCTCCTTAGCATTAGAAGAGTAGAACAGAAGAATAACTTCCTATAATCACTAAAGTTCAAATAAGTCTTAAAGTTATTTTTAGCCAAGTTAGGATAAAAAGTATAGTGTTAATAGTACTAGTCTCTATATTTGATACTAGCGATCCACCTCAACTTCGCCCAGGAATCATATGATATAGAACCTATGTACGTCTGTTCATCCTTTTAAAATAGTAAAACAATTTTTTCAAATAGACGCACTGATTCCGTAGAATACCCCCTATATAAACAAACAAAATTCACTTTCGTTATGATATTATTTAGTTGTACTTATTTTTACTATTAATGCTTATTTAGATTATCTGTGCTTGTTGGCTAACTTGCTTATCATTATGCTAGGATGAAGCCCGTTACCATCATATCATCAAGTAAAATGAAGTCCAAGAACTTCCCTGTTGATAAAAAGACAAACATAGGATTCCTTTATTTAAATGGGTCGTGAACTTTCTATGTAATTTTAAGTATACAGCTTGTTTAAGAGTTTAACAAATTCCACATTTCAGACTAAAATTCTTTGATGATAGTAGTTCATTCCGTTAATTTATCGATATAATTATATTATCCAGCTAGAGATAATACAAAGTACGAAAATGTTGAACAACATGTGTATCGTATATTGAAGTTATTCCAAACTTCTTAAGCCGAAGCGCGATCAACAAAATAACATATTATAATATTTACTGTAGACAGAGGTTTAACCTAACAAACCGTGAGTGCTTTGTGCGGTTTAATCAAACAAGTTTCCACTATTATTTGTAATAAACTCTCGTTACTGATGCGTAACTAAACAGCTTGTTATAAATAATTCTCATTACATAAATCAGGCTAATCTTCAAGTCACGAGTGAATAGGTATCTTCTTGGGAAGCGCGTCACATCCTAGATCGCATCGTCGCTTACCACCAGACGAGATAGTGTACAAGCACCTGCCTATATACTATAAAAAATAAAGTTTCTGCCTAATCCATAGAGTCATAGGGTGTAGATAAATTTAAGTAGGTACCTAAAAATTTAAGGAAATTTCACGCAACTGAAATCTAGTTTGCTCTATATTTTTACCTGATACCGTTCCGCCGTATTGTACATATGTCAGTTTTAGTCAACAATAATTATAAAAACTTTTTACTGAATAATCTGACTGCTTTCGTCAGAAGATCTTATGTATCTGGTATCACTTTAGATATAAAATAGATTTAACAAAATTAAGATATAAATATCGCTAGTGCACTTAGCTTGGTTGAAATGAATATTCTATTAATCACGCACAATAATCATATCACGTAAGTGATCAAAGGGTCCCTAAGGGTAAGCATAAAAACTTACTGCGTACTTCTTATAGTACAGTCATTTGGTTCGAAAATAAGTGAGTACCTGGAAAAGTTTTCCGGGAATTTTGAAAATTGATAATTTTATAGATTTTGATGTGCTCTTTCAGAATTTCTATTTTGCCACCTCTTATTTTTGCCGCTCGCGCCTCCATATTGAAAAAATGGCGCCTAAAAGCGGTTTTTTGACAATAGCGCCTTTCGCCTCATTTTACGATAAAAACAGTTATATATTTTTTGAAAATTCAAATGAGTTCGCTCTTGATCCCAATTAAGCCCGGAAGCGAAGATAGAATCTACGATGGAACGAGCTTATCCTGGAGGTGCCTATTCTCTCTCGTACAAAGTATACTCCAATACGCATTTTGGCCAAAATTCTCATATCCACGCCGCCTTCAGGTACTAGGTACTAAAACTCCTGGGGCGCATCACCAGCATTTTCATCAGTGTCTAGCGAGCCCGTGTTATGACGCACCATACAACCATTTAAGTAATCAACACGTTGGGAGTTGGGAGTAAAGTAGATGGACAATATACACCATTACTTTAACAAGAACCACAACTTGTCGTAATCGCAATGAGGTGTTATCTATCTAAATGAATCAAACTACAGGTGTTTTTACAAACGTGAATAATATAGGTATATGTACAGCTCTAGACAGAGAAACTAGTTTTCTTGGTTTATGTGAATTTAATAGAACATGGTACTTCCCTGTTGAAGCATTTTGCTGCTTTTTGGCATGGCAATGGCCAGGTGCCATTTTTCCAATATGACTACTTCACATTTCTGTGTGTGTTACGATGTTGCGTCACCAGATTTATGCGACTATCACGCAGCTAAATTCCAGCGTATGTATTTTTTAACAACACCAAATTTGAAGAAAGTCTTGAAAATCCCTCACAAAATTACAAAGATATTATAAGTGTAAAAATGTGTTATTTTTAATTGACAAATTAATAAAAACTGAGAATGGTTTTCAGACAAATAGTTTTGTGTGTGCCAAATGTGCGTATATTTATTTTCTTACGACTTGACAGAAATAATATAGAACAAAACTACTACAGCCCTACTGTTACATATTAGTGGGGATATCAGTTTATTGAATTATCGATAGATAAACTACCTAAGTTCAAAACCAGTAAATAGTTCACGTATCTAAGTTTCGGATACAGTTACCAGAACATCAATCTAAACAGAAAGACTAATCTCTCCAACCGAATTTCAGTTTATAGTCCACCATATAGTGGTCAATTTCAATTGAGAAAATGTCACAGTTTGTGGTAGGTTTACTTGCTGTTGTCCTTGCTTGTAAAACTAACAATGTAAGACAGGTACGTCTTTACTTATCATACTAACAGCAACAGTTGCGCCAATAACTCATTTTTTGTCACTCTTCTTGAAAAAAATGTAATCACATACTCTGTGCTTTTCTTTATGCTAAGTTATAACTGTTATAGTAATATGAGTTATATACGGGCTTGTTACCATGTACCTTGTTTTTATTAAGTTTCAGATATTTCGGCACTGTTGCAAGCGCCATGATCACGGAGCAACTGAAGTAATTGCGGGTAGGTTGTTAATGGCAGACATATCGGTCTACCCTCCGACGAAGTCTTTTATTGCGTTTGATACCCGTACCACTGTTCACATTCTCACTTGAATCTGTCCTCAGTTTACATGTACACACAACACTTACAGTATCGGATCGCGACACGACACTTTTTTGATTAACTTTTTAGAAATAACAGCCTACCCGCAATTACTTCAGTTGCTCCGTTATCATGGCGCTTGCAACAGTGCCGAAATATCGGAAACTCAATAAAAATATGGTACATGGTAACAATCCCGTATATAACTTATATTACTATAATGTTAGTGATCATGAAAGTTTAAAACAATATAAGGTTACAACTATTTTCTGTGTAACGGTGTTTAATATTCAAAATAGTATCATCACTGAACATATAACTGCAACTAACCTAAAATATTAAAAGCAGTTTAGTGTCAATCAGAGTAAAATAGCACTAACCCTTCACACTTAACAGTGCCATGAAAGGCGACTAATGTTACTGGAAGTAATCACTACCACCCCAGCAAAACGGGAAACACCATTTTCCGGCAAACCCTCTATTTTTTTTGAATTGTGGCTTCCGTCTGCCAGTGGCTCCGCGTTGCTGTTTTGTAAATGAAACCTATCCTGTGTCCTAAATCTGAAAAACACCAGCAAGTTAAATTTTTTCTAGTAAAATTTCTTTAAATATCTTATTTTTTCGGGAGCCAAAGTTACAATGCATGTGTGCAATTCACACGTGGTAGAAGTCTTCAAAAATAATACGTACACGTATACAAAATACCACGGTTGTTGTGATGCCTTTTCTCAAGCTTTGAAATACACATGCGCATACAAACACGTATTAACACACGTACATAATGCTTCCTATCTCATTTTCTCCTACGTTAAATCTTATGATTTTTTGTGTCTTTTTACTGTCGCTTTTTCGTTTCATCGACTTTCGAATCACATCAATGCTAAAGAAGGTTTCACTTCAAAAAATCATTTAAATCGCTTGACTAGTTTCGGAGTTCATCGCGGACCAACACTGTGACAGAGAATTTTTATATACTATAGATTAAAACCAATATCAGACTTAATATTGAAAGTTGCTGATTTTGCATTATTCTACGTAAAACGTTTGTCAGTGAAATTTATATCCTCAAAGTGGATGCCATAAATCACGAAACGTGGTTAATAAGATTAAATCTATCATGTGGCTTATTCCCAACAGCCACGTTCGTTGTAGATACGTGTATAGTTACAGATCACTTTTTCTGCAGAAATAAAATACTTTCATCACATAGCAAATAGCCCAGCATGGGGTTCGACCCAGTACCTTTTGAGATGTTTTTATGATGGTCACTACAGCACATTTCTGTGTGTGTTACGATGTTGCGTCACCAGATTTATGCGACTATCACGCAGCTAAATTCCAGCGTATGTATTTTTTAACAACACCAAATTTGAAGAAAGTCTTGAAAATCCCACACAAAATTACAAAGATATTAGAAACGTAAAATTATAAATGTTATGACTACATAGTTAAAGTGCTTTTAAATTATGATTTACTACATTGTTATAATTGCCTATTTCTTGACTTTTTTTGTGGGAAAAGGATATGCGGATTATTTAGTTTTTTTATTTTATTTTATTTAAGTGATTATATTAGGGGTTAAAGTATGAAATTGCCGATTTGTACTGAAAATCTATATTGTTTATTTTTTAAATTTTTAACAAATTTATTTAATCAAAATAGTTGCCATTATTATCTATACATTGCTGCCATCTAATGGGAAGGTCATTAATGCCTTTGCGATAGAATTCCGACGATCTAGACTGCACAAACTGTGTGAAAGCATTTTGTACTGCCTCCTGGGAAGAAAACTTCTTGTCACGTAGATAATTGTCCAAATCACGAAAAAAATGGTAGTCCGTTGGAGCAAGGTCTGGTGAATACGGAGGATGACGAATGGTTTCTAACTGCAGTTCCTGAAGGGTCAAAATGGTTTCTCGTGCTGTGTGAGGTCTCGCGTTGTCGTGGAGCAATAATGGTGAAGATCGATTCATGAGTCGGGGCTGTTTTACTGCTAGTTTTGTCAACATGGTTCGGAGTTCGGCACAATAGACATCTGCCGTTATTGCTTGACCAGATCGGAGAAAACTATAGTGAATAACACCATGCTGAGACCACCAAACAGTTACCATTACCTTTTTATTGGTAAGTTTTGCTTTAGGACACTGTTGTGGCATTTGACCTGGGGTCAGCCATTGCATTTTTCTTTTCCGGTTATCATAAAGAATCCACTTTTCATCACATGTTACAATTCGATCCAATATTCCTTCATTTCTGTACCGGTTCAACAAGGCAACACAAGTTTCAACACGCGTTTCTTTCTGCAGATCAGTCAAATCATGAGGCACCCATTTTTCGTATTTTTTTATTTTATTGATTTGACGCAAGTGAGTCAATATTGTGGGTAAGGTAACGTTAAACCATGCCGCTAATTCCTGGGTACTTTGACTAGGATCGGCTTCCACTATCTCTCTTAATTCATCGTTATTTACCTGTGTGGGCGGTCTTCCTCGTGGCTCGTTCTTTAAGTCGAAATTTCCATCACGAAAGCGTTTAAACCAAAATCGCACGGTGCGTTCATTAGTAGACCCCTCTCCAAACGCAGCATTGATATTGCGGGCTGTTTCTGCCGCGTTAGTTCCGCGTCGGAACTCGTATTCAAAAATAACTCGAATTTTCGCAGTATCCATCTTTCTTGTCTAAATTGAATAACAAAAACAATTGAAAGTCGATATTCAAATGTTTTACATTTTTTAAAAAAAGAACATCATAGAAACCATTTAAAAAAAGTTTCATTCGAAAACCTCAAACCATGAAGATTCTATGTCAATTCAAAGAACCTATTGCAATAAAACGGCAATTTCATACTTTAACCCCTATTATTTCATTGTTTGTAACATTGCAAAATCTGATAGTAAATATTTGATATTCTTATCCATTCTTTATAGTGCGATGGGAATATTCCAGATTTATATAACTTGTGTAACACAAACCTTATTTTCAGGTACGGTGACAGAGAACCGACCGTTAATAATCTTGGTGCCAAAGTGGACGCTGGTCTCATGAGCCAATGTTTCGGTAAAGTTTAATTCAATTTGTGAAATGTGTAAATTTTAGGAGCATATTGTCTTTGAAATCTTGTTTAAGGTGAAAACAACAGTGCCTAAGAGTATTTTCTAGTTTGTTATGCTGGATGCAAAGACAACTTATATAAGATTATTTTTCGTTTATCTATTGGACGTCCCATTGATGTTTACTGCTGTCTAATCGCCAAATGAATAAATAATAAAATATAATAGATTAAATAAGGTTAATTCGATCAATTTAATACTCAATTTAAAAATTCCGAGCTTGGCTTTTTACAGAATAACTGAGCAAAAGTAAAAACTAGAAATTCCGATCAAAATGGGGTTCGGAAGTGGCAAGATTTTTTGTCTGAAAATTAATGATTGACTTGATTCAATTCATTTAACCGTCTCCTATAGGCCCATGCCCTTCAGAAGTAATCCAAACCCGTGTGAAGGAATACCTGATGACACACCCAAAGGAAGCAGCTGCATTCCTCAATTCGCTGCTTAGTCAGCTCAATTGGGCTTTCTCTGAATTCATAAACATGATGCAGGAGGTAAGTAAAATGCCCCGTTCATAAGCCCAACTAGCATAAGCGTTGAATGCCCCAACTACAAAGTAAGTACATTACGTTTTCTATCCATAAAATAGAAACTAGAACTGTTAATATGATAGGAAAAATTTTAAGTATTACTCCCACACTTATCTACCTAGATGTTAGTTTTGACGGATAAGCGAACGTATATTAAGGGAACGCCATTAGACCATTATTTCACCGATATCAGGCGAAAGACGTCTACTGCTAAATAGAAGACTTCAAAAATAGGGGGTTCCGCCATAATCTCCTCCCTTAGCTGTCGGATTGAAGATCGTAGTAAAAGATCATCATTCTAAAAGGATGCCATTTTCCGGTCTACCGAAGGTATATGCTGCTGACCTTCAGTGTCATTAGTCGTCTTTTACGATATCCTTAAGTGTCACGGGTTGGTACTATTCTACTCTGCCGAACACAACACGGTGCATAATATACATGATAGTATTGACTTAAAGCTGATTAGCTCTTAGTAGCACTGACTACTATTCTGTGGAAATTTTTCATTAGTTAGCTCAGTGTTAGAAGATGAGCTGTAAAAATATAACTTGGAGCATTGATGACGTTAATATAAAAAACAGATTGGTAGCACTAAATTCCGTTCGATTTGGTGGTCTTTTTCAAATGCAAAAAGACTTGACCCCACACTATATATATTTTAAATAGATGAATCTGTCTACTGTAATACACGGAAACGACTTACTTATTAACATGTTTTTTAATATCATACTGCTACCATATAAGCTGGTTTATGAAACGGCTGAGCAGCCATCTTACCATACACTAGAATCTATTGCCATAGCTTGAGGAAAATAATCAATTCCTTTCCGTCTGCATCGTGTCGTTATTGACTAATATTTTTTCTTTGCGAAGATGGATAGAGTAAACGTTGACGCTCACCTGGAATCCCGTCAGATAAAGCTATGCGCAACCTGCTTCGACCTCTACCACGGACTTGCGAGAGCTCTAGAGATGAACCTTGCATTAGTCCCTCAACTACTATCGAAACCCGAAGCTTGCGACAATCAGAACGAACTTTTGCTTGGGAGAACTTGTCAGGTAAAAGCGGATTTCTTTTAGCAATTTTTCCTCAAAACTCTTAACGAATTGTAGAGAGTCATTACAGTCTCTACAATTGAGCTGGTCACTTTTGTTTTTGAATTGAAATGAGACGATTCAAAAAACTGCCATGGTTTCATAACTCCATAACATAGACGCATTTTATACGACAGCGCGCAATATAAATATGGATAGGCTATCGCTCAAACCAATTTGTAAGACAAAGGACAATAAATGAACAGGTTGACTTTTTTTTATTAAACTGTGATTTTCTAATTTTGACTACAGACCTTAACCCTGAACAGACGTTTGGAGCCCAATCATATTACTCTGAAGTGCTCTAATGCGTTTTTAGTAGGAAATGTTTATATGTTAATGGGGTAAGTTCAGGTAAAGTTCAGGTAAAAAGTTAGATCAGGATTTATATTACGCCATTAATACACTAGTTACATCAGTTGTAGTTTTTATATTCATAACGTTGATATTTTAGTGAACGTTTGAGGTTCTATTTTATGTATTGGCTTATTTTATAAAATGTCATACTTCGCTCTTAGATCCTCATGGCTGTTGTTTCCCGTGTTTGCGTTCGCGGAGGAGGAGGTGCGAGCTTCGGCCGATTGATCGCTCGGGGCCTGCCCGACACTGATAGAGTTCACTATTACGTGGCACTCGCGCCCATTGCAGGTTGCCTTATTGGTATGCTGGACCCGAAGTTGCCTGCCGAGGTGAGGCGTGACTGAGAAGACACATCCGTCATTACAATCACATTACAGATATTATAATGAACTATATACATACCCTCATATACCTTTACGAATAGCTCGCGTACTTCAAGTGATAGTGCTAGATCTGCCGGGCATTTAAAGTCACTATCATTTAACTCCACGCCCATCACACCCTGTACTACCTTTATGCCTGAAAAAGAACATTCATAACCTTCTAGTTTAAATCACTACGAAAGACAGTGGGCTTGCTACCACAGAAAAGTAGAAAATTATTTTTAATATTCTTTTATACAAGTAATATTGGAAGAAATAGCAAAAAGCCCATGTCTTCCCCAGTCAACCTTACCCATGAGTGAAATAAAAGGTGAATAATAATTGAGCCTACAGTTTACTTTGAGTTACTGTCATGATTGAATGTCCAAATGACCGAAAGGACTGCTTCGGCGTAGGGTAACATTGTCTGCTCAAATATATTCCTGCACTAGAACTATCTTTTATGAGCCTAAAAGGCACGACTGCGTGCACAGCTGGTTCGAACAATGGCGCGTGACCAGAAAAGCATGTCTATTTCTACCTGTAATGTCACTTTTATGAACTTGGAGTCATATGTTTTTGGAGTTTATTGGCGTTTAACTCCTTAAGATTTCATATATAGCGCACGGTATGAAAAATAGATGGGTAGTAAAATCAAACGTTAACAAGACGTGAAAGGTCACATTACCTCTGCGTAATATACTCGCACATCTTATAACGCTCCCCGCTCCTCAGTCCCAAGTACACTATTACCCTCTCTCTTTCTTACTCACTATAGCATTCAGTACACATGTAAAATATCATAAATAAGAAAATAAATAAGAATATAAATAATAATACCATAATTGAAGTAATATATTTTATCAATGAATTCATTTACTTCCTTTGCCTATTATATATATTTTAAGATTATCGTTTTTATGAAGTAAATTCCAGCCGGATGCGTCGGAGCTGACAAAAAAAATCTTTTGGTATCTTATTGGACCCTTCTTCTTCTTTTTCTTCTTCATCCAATACGGGCGGTATCCGCAACTCGACGACTTCAAGCGCCTATTTTGCGTCTGGAGGATGTATATTTGTTTATTCCAGCCATCCCAGCTCCGCCAGAAATGCTCTAAGTGCCTTCACCTTGGTGAGAACCTCCCGGAGACTGCCCAGCGAGCCGAGATGTTTTGCCCGGCAGTGTGCAACTCCTTGGCATTCCATTATGACATGGGTTGCTGTTTCTTCCACTTCCATGCATCCTCTGCATAGAGGGCTGTCGGTGATACCTAAATGAAAAAGGTGCCTGTTAAAGTTGCCATGACCAGTAATGGCGCCTGTTACTAGGCGCAGCTCTGATCTACTTAGCTGTAGTAAGGATCTGGAGACACGAGCGTCCACCCGCGGTAGAAGGAGTTTAGCTTGTCTACACGTCTCCAGAGAGTTCCACTGCTGCTGATGCAGTTTTGATGTGTGTTCACAAATACTGTTGTTGAACCAGCTGATCGGAATGGGTTCTGGGCCGAAAGGCACCATATCCGATGCCCTCCGTGCCATCCGATCAGCTGCTTCATTACCTCGTGATCCACTGTGGCCTTTGATCCATTGGATATTTATCTCGTTATATGCTCCTGCCTTATTTAGGTTTAGGTGACATTCATGGAGCAGGCTGGATGTGACTCGATAGCTGCACAGAGCCTGTAGGACTGACTTGCTATCGGAAAGAATTCTGATTTTACAACCTTTTACCTTCCGTGCTGTTATCGCCTTAGCTGCCATAGTGATGCCCATACATTCCGCTTGGAATACGGTGTTGTGCAGGCTCATGGGGAAGGCAAAGTTTGTGTTAAGGTCCTCTGAGAATACTCCCGCGCCGGTTCCCAATTTGGTTTTGGATCCGTCGGTGAATATCATGAGAGCCTTGTGTGTTACCTCTAGGTTGTTGTCTTCATTCAGATGTATTCTATATTTCTTATCAAAGATGAAGGTAGGCTTTATTTTATCGCAGGGTGCATCGATAAACGGAGTATTCAGCCAGTCCTTCAGTAGGCCGTTGAGGTGTTTTACTTTTTCTGATCTTACCAGTTTGTAGAGTCTAAGCCTCAGCGCTGTTTTTGCCGCTTCCTGTTTGATGTGATTGGACCCTTTAAAAGGATTGTTTGCAAATGTACTCAGATCATCTTGGTGAGATGTCTTCCTTTTTCAATTTAATTTTTAAGGTAGTTTAATACATGTAAATTGATTCACAACATGAAAAACCTTTGTTCTCGGGCATTGTAAGTGTAAGGCATCTTTTTTACGACCAGACGGCCTACCATGATCTCTTAGCGCGATGCAAGTTGTAACACTTTTTTTTCAACCTATCTATAAGATAGCAAGCACTGGATTTTAAAGTACTGTTTATGGTGATATTCTCGCCATAGTTTCACGACACGGGCAGGAACATTAGGTATTAAGTTTATGTAGGTTTTCTAGATAGGAAGATGTGTATGTTGTCTGGTTTTGAGATAGTTAGTATTAGAATAATGCATGAATATTTCTACCTTGTTTGAGTCAATTTCCAGTGGCATAGCGAGTGTCGGCGATCGTACCACACCCTTTAGCAACACAGCATCCGTTTGAATTCATTTTGACACAGCATTCACTAAGAATTTATTTACTTTTCAATAGTTAAAATAACATTAGCTTTCTTGTTTACATACATCACAGCTGGCTTTCAGATTGACAGGTGAGTACTGTCAGATGCGACGTTTGTAGTTCCGATTTGTGCTACCTAGTTACTAACTACTTATTCACTTATTTGTGTTGTTCTTCGATAGGTGTTTCGGACCAAATAAATTTATACTTTGTTGGTAAAAATTAAATAAATAGGTCGTATTTGTTATTTTAGGTAATTAAAATGAATGTTAATGTCTGGCATGCTATTTAGGATTTAATAATCATATTCATATAATAAATAATGTATGTTCGAAGACCACAAGTAGTCTCTGGTTTAGTCGTTGTCGATGGTACTCGAGTTTATTCCCACCAAGACGGAAGTCTTCCTCCATTTTCTTTTTCATTTCGACTGTGTCGTAAGGATGCAGAAATTTTATTAAATGTAAGGCTGCAGATTTTGTTACTTCCTCATGGAAGTCAGATTTCATTTCATAATGCATGATGCATTGATTTGTTTGGTGAGTGTTTTGATAATGTGAATTTAACTAGTGATCCACTTGTACATGTGGTGTCCACATGGTAATTCGATGTCTTGTTTCCAGGGCTCGAGGCTCATATTATCTTTCATCATGTTATAAATTTGTTGTTTCCTTCGGGATAAAACATATAATAATTGAAGCCCAATTTTGGTAAGTTTCTTAACTTGATTATAATGTTTGTTGTAGGGAAGCGCCATGTGCGAAATGGCGACCGGTTTATAATTTTATTTTTGTATTGCAGGGTTTCAAGGCAAGGCTTTTGGGGCCACTTCAACGATATTTTAATGGCAAGGCTTTAAGGCTACTTTAAGGCTACTTCAATGATGCCTTAAGGCAAGGCTTTTGGATATTGTTCAAAGTTCACCTCATGGTCTATTTCAATGTTATGCTGTAAGGATGAGGGCCTAGCGGGAGTCCCAAGTGATGATGCCTCATTGATGTCGGCGTGACGCAGCACCTGTCTACGGTATTTCTGCCATGTGTATATCAATTTAACCAAGGTATTCCGCAGTTTCCTTTTATTACCGTAGCAGCTCTGTTCTATATTGTGTATCCGAGAAGTAGATTTTTGTTCATAAAAATCTTTTTATCTTTGGTGTATCAATAAATCTGTAATGGTTACTTGGTGACATGTTCAACCTCAGCCTTAGCCGGTCTACAGTCTAAATGTTTTAGCTGTATATTAAATTAATTAGTTTCGGAATAAAGTCTGTGTACTGTTTAGAATATTTATGAATATTACTTTATTATGAATAATCTGTAAGTTAGGTATTCAGGGTTTTTTTTATATTAAGATGATAAGCGATATTTGTCTTAGCTTAAGTATTATGTGTACTTATGGGTTAGGCCCTAGGCAGCCAGCCCCTTAATCTTATAACATTTACTTGTATGTGTTGCTAAGTAATTAGTTCTTTTAAATTACCATTTGATATCAGTAGAGATTTAAATAAATGATGGTTTAAATAACAATTTTAGTTTGATTTATTAAACTCACTTTGTTCCGATCCATGGACACTTTATTATTTTTTATTGTCAACTTTAATTATTATTAACGGCGCCCAAAATCATTGTTGCTCCATGGATGACTGGGTCACGCGAATCCACACTCACACAACCACAACCCCTCTGCTCTACCGACTAGCTTTCATTGGGGTAAATAACATCATTACCCTAGGGGATTTTTATTACAGTGGCGCCCAACGTGGGGCCCAGAAAAGTGAGATTAATAATTCAACATTTAGTGCATTATTTAATGTAAATTATTTTTTCCCAATATGGAGGAACTTAATTGTAATATTAATTTCTTGCTCAAGGAAGAACTTGAACATGAGTTATCGATTCTTAAAATCTCTTTTGATGAGCATAGTAGTGTTGACCAATTACGGAAACTTTTAAGGAAAACCTTGAAACTAGCTCGTAGGGGTAGCTTGAAAATTCCTTCTGCGACTGTTTCTACTAGTAACGAGGACACAGAACTCTCGGTTCTCCAAGTTAAGGCTGGTTTACTGGTTAATTCTTTTAGTGAAGCAAGCATTCCGGAAACTGCACGTTCACGCCTTATTGGTCGTGCCAATTATATTCTTTCTAGAATTTCCAGAATTGCTAATCCTCCGGAAGATCTTTTAATGCTGCAGGGAAAGCTGGTTAGTTGTATAACAGAAAATGATGATTCTTCTGAATCCGAAACAGAAGATAGTTCTCCCCGTGCACATAGTCAAACAGTTATTTATAAACCGGAGAAATCATACAACTTGTGTTCTCTTAATTTGAAATTCAATGGTGACACTTGTGTCCGTGCTTTCTTGTCTAGGCTGGAGGAGCTTTGCGCTGCTAGGAAGATACCCAAAGAGTATGTGTTCACCGGGTTTCCTGATTTGATTGAGGGTCCTGCTCTTTATTGGTATCGAGCGAGTAAGTCTAAGTTCCAAAACTATGATGAGTTGGTTTCGGCTTTAAAATCTGATTTTGATCTTCCTGGTTTTGATGATCGGCTTATGCAGGAGATACAATCGCGTACACAGGCTAAGCACGAGTCTTTAGTTGTGTTTTTATCCGTTATTTTGGGAATGATGTCTCGTTTGAGTACTGAGTTGTCCGACGCGGAAAAACTAAAGATTGTGATGCGTAACATACGTCCTGAATATAATCGCGAATTGATGCTGGTTGACGTCCGGTCGATTGATCATTTGAAAGAACTAGGGAAGCGGATCGAAGCTTGTAAACTTAGGATTGAAGAGTTTTCCGAACCTTCTTTTACCAAACTCAGTGTTGCACCAGATTTTTGTTATAGACCGAAGACTAAGCTTGATAGTTCCGAATTGAAAAATGCTGCTAATTTTAATAAAAAGCTTTCTATTGCATCTGTTCAGAACGCCAATTCTAGGAAGGGTTCTGTTTATTGTTTTATATGCCGAAATAATGAGCACCCTACGTCTCGTTGTAAGGCACCACGCCCAATCTTATGTTTTAAATGTGGCAAACCTAATGTTAAGTCTACTGAGTGTCCGGATTGTAAACGGCCAAAAAACTAGGTAACTTAGTCTCTCTGGGTAATTTTGACCGAGAGACCTATTTTCAACCCAATTTGGGGGACAATAGACCATATTTGACTGTTAAGGCATATGGTGTCCCTGTCAGTGGTTTACTTGATTGTGGTGCTAGTTGTTCAATACTTGGTAACAATGCACACAAACTTTTCATTAAATTAGGTATTCCGTTGAGAACGCTTAATAAACCTTGTTATATTAGAGTTGCTAACGGTTCAGATTATTATTGTCAATATTATATGGACGTTCCTATTGAATATAAAAATGTAATAAGAATAATAAAGTTTTATGTACAACCCAAGATTACACTTCCGGTTCATTTTGGAATTAATTTCTGGAAATCTTTTAATCTTGCTCCGGATGTTTTGGCTTGCATTCCCTCTGTTAATTCTGATAGGGCGTGTGAAATTGATAGCATCTCGGAGATTGGTTTACAACCTTTTGATTCTTTGACTGATAAACAAAGGTCAGATTTGGAAAATATTAAGTCTTTGTTTGACAATATAGACTCTGAGAGAGTTGGTCTTGGTCGTACTCATCTTGCTGAACACCACATTGATACCGGGGATGCTAAACCCGTGAAACAAAGATATTATCGTATGAGTCCAGAAAAACTTAAACTTTTGGAACAAGAACTTGATCGTATGTTAGACCTAGGGATAGTTGAACCTTCGAACTCACCTTGGAATTCTCCTACTACACAGATTCCTAAATCCGATGGGAAAGTTCGTGTTTGCTTGGATAGCAGGATGATTAACGCGGTGTCTAAAACTGATGCCTATCCTCTCCCGTATATAAATTATATTCTGGATAACCTTCGGGATGCTAAATTCTTAACCTCTCTGGACCTGAGCGCTGCATATCACCAAATTCCTCTATCGGCCAGTTCCAAAGAAAAGACAGCATTCACTGTTCCTGGTCGTGGTCTTTTCCATTATAACGTCATGTGCTTCGGTTTGGTGGGAGCATCTGCTACTATGCAAAGACTCATGGATAGCTTGTTTGCAGCCCAGTTTGACAATAAGGTATTCTGTTACATTGACGATATTATCATTTGCACTGATACCTACGCTCAACATATCTCTATTTTAAAGGCTGTTTATGAAAAACTTAAAAGTGCCAACCTTACTATCAATATGGAAAAATCCCTCTTTTGTCGATCCGAACTAAAGTATCTTGGTTACGTGGTTGACTGCTACGGTTTGAGGACGGATCCGTCCAAAGTAGATGTTATAGCTAACTTTCCCGTTCCTACTGATGCTAAGCAGGTCAAGCGTTTTCTTGGCATGGCTGGATGGTACCGACGTTTCATAAAGGATTTTTCTAAGATAGCTAGGCCTTTATCGCGGCTAACTAGTAAAAGAGTTCTCTTTAAATGGACTCCTGAAGCTGAAGAATCTTTTTCTACTCTTAAAACCGCTTTAATTTCGGCACCAATTTTAAAATGTCCTGATTTTAGTTTACCATTTTACATTCACACTGATGCTTCTTCTTATGCTATTGGTGGTGTTTTAACTCAGAAGTTCGAGGGTGTTGACCACCCTATTGCTTATTGCAGTCGGACTCTTACCGACCAAGAGGTCAATTATACCGCAACTGAGCGCGAATTACTTGCTGTTATTTATGCGTTGGAACAGTATCGAGCTTATGTTGAAGGGACCAAATGTTTTATCGTGACTGACCATGCTTCTTTACAGTGGTTTTACAAACTTAAAAACCCAACTGGTCGTCTTAGTAGATGGGCGTGCCGCCTGAGTCAGTTCATTTTTGATATTATCCATAGAAAGGGGAAAGAGCATGTCATACCTGATGCGTTATCTCGTATCAAAGTCGACTCCATTGAAATTGATCCTCACCAGATTACAGATCGTTGGTATATTAAACTCTTTGAAGGATGTTCACGTAATCCTAAACTTTTCCCAAATTTTTCTATCGCTGAGGGGAAACTGTATCGGTTGACTAAGAATAAATATAACCTTACATCGCAACACGAGTGGAAAATTGTAGTTCCTGTGGAAAAACGTGCGGAGATCATTCAGAAGTATCACGACGAGCCAGCTTCTGGTCATTTTGGCGTGGCTAAGACTCACAAGAAAATCTCGAACATGTACTATTGGCCGTCATTATTTTACGACCTCAAAAGGTATGTTAACGATTGTGAGATTTGTAACACTTATAAGCCAGTTAATACTGCTCGTCCGGGTTTGATGGGTGATCCCCGACAAGTTACCAAACCTTGGGAAGCGATTTCTTGCGACCTTCTGGGACCATTTCCGCCTTCTTACTCGAGAAATCAGTATTTATTTGTTTCCGATTATTTCAGCAAATATGTCCTTCTCTTTCCTTTACGAAGTGCTACGGCCAAGGCTGTGTGCAAATGCCTTGAAAAGGGCGTGTTCCTGGTGCATGGAGTTTGTCGCATTCTGTATACGGATAACGGTTCCCAATTCACCTCAAAAGAATTTAGAGATTTGTTGAAATCAGTGGGAGTTCCACATGTTTTCTATAATCCTCGTTACCACCCTCAATGTAACCAAACCGAAAGGGTTAATCGGGATATTGTTCGAGCCATTGCTTCTTTTGTGCGTTGCGATCACCGCAAATGGGATCAAAACATTCAGGAAATCCAATGTGCTATCAATACCTCCGTTCACGCAGGGACTAAGTTCACTGCTTATTACCTTAATCATGGTAGGGAAATGGTACTCGATGGAGCAACTTATAACTCAGATCAACCTTTCGATGGCCAGGCTGTTACTGTCCATTCTGATAATCACACTTCTGGTTTACCCAAATTGCAGAAAATATTTAGGGACGTAGAATGTCATTTGCAAAAGGCGTACCGACATAATGTTAAGTATTATAACATGAGGAAACGCCCGCTAGAGCTTCGTGAAGGTCAGATAATTTATAAAAGGTGCTTTCCTCTATCCAACGCCTCTAAATTTTTCTCTGCCAAACTATCTCCCAAATTTGAAAAGTGTGTAGTAGATAAAAAACTGGGTAACGTGGTTTATTCTCTGAAAAGTATGGACGGGAAACCCCTTGGTTCTTTTCATATTAAGGACATTGTAGTGCGGGGTCACGGTGAAGGCGGTTGAAGTCCCTTCAGATGGTTATGTGGTTTCAAGTCTGATGCTGTGATACCTTGTGCCCAATGCTTCTTAGGATATTTTATCCGTGTTACATCCGTAGGTCTTGATGCATTCGTGTAACCCACGAGTGATGCCAAGGATGGTAACACCCCACTTAGCTTTGTCATAGTGGCATGTAGTCTGGTGTGATGATTTGCTTTTTCAGTTATTTTGGTGTTTAAGGGAAGTTGGATATTCCACTCCTCACACTTTAACTTTGGGAGTCACTGCTTTGCATACTTCAATACTTCGGATGATTTACCCATGTTTGTGGTTGGGTAAATTATGTTCTGGTTTTGTTTAACCCACCTGTGTTTAGCACTGGTTATGGCTAGAATCATGATTAGCTTTCTTTTGTGTTACGGGAGTCTATGAAACGGTTCTACCTTTTTCACTTTAACTCTGGTGAGTTATTAGTTTTCCCTTTGAATGACTAAAACTTTTCTTATCTAGTTTTGAGTCTTAAGGTGGTTTATCTTTAAGTAAAGTAAGTTTAAGGCTTGTTTTGTTTAGCTTAGGTTGTAATTTAAGATTTCGTCGTTCCTTTTTGACGAAAAATTTTATTCAAAATGTACATTTTGAATAAAATTTTTCTTTCCCAACTGAGACGGTACTGTAACACTTTTTTTTCAACCTATCTATAAGATAGCAAGCACTGGATTTTAAAGTACTGTTTATGGTGATATTCTCGCCATAGTTTCACGACACGGGCAGGAACATTAGGTATTAAGTTTATGTAGGTTTTCTAGATAGGAAGATGTGTATGTTGTCTGGTTTTGAGATAGTTAGTATTAGAATAATGCATGAATATTTCTACCTTGTTTGAGTCAATTTCCAGTGGCATAGCGAGTGTCGGCGATCGTACCACACCCTTTAGCAACACAGCATCCGTTTGAATTCATTTTGACACAGCATTCACTAAGAATTTATTTACTTTTCAATAGTTAAAATAACATTAGCTTTCTTGTTTACATACATCACAGCTGGCTTTCAGATTGACAGGTGAGTACTGTCAGATGCGACGTTTGTAGTTCCGATTTGTGCTACCTAGTTACTAACTACTTATTCACTTATTTGTGTTGTTCTTCGATAGGTGTTTCGGACCAAATAAATTTATACTTTGTTGGTAAAAATTAAATAAATATGTCGTATTTGTTATTTTAGGTAATTAAAATGAATGTTAATGTCTGGCATGCTATTTAGGATTTAATAATCATATTCATATAATAAATAATGTATGTTCGAAGACCACAAGTAGTCTCTGGTTTAGTCGTTGTCGATGGTACTCGAGTTTATTCCCACCAAGACGGAAGTCTTCCTCCATTTTCTTTTTCATTTCGACTGTGTCGTAAGGATGCAGAAATTTTATTAAATGTAAGGCTGCAGATTTTGTTACTTCCTCATGGAAGTCAGATTTCATTTCATAATGCATGATGCATTGATTTGTTTGGTGAGTGTTTTGATAATGTGAATTTAACTAGTGATCCACTTGTACATGTGGTGTCCACATGGTAATTCGATGTCTTGTTTCCAGGGCTCGAGGCTCATATTATCTTTCATCATGTTATAAATTTGTTGTTTCCTTCGGGATAAAACATATAATAATTGAAGCCCAATTTTGGTAAGTTTCTTAACTTGATTATAATGTTTGTTGTAGGGAAGCGCCATGTGCGAAATGGCGACCGGTTTATAATTTTATTTTTGTATTGCAGGGTTTCAAGGCAAGGCTTTTGGGGCCACTTCAACGATATTTTAATGGCAAGGCTTTAAGGCTACTTTAAGGCTACTTCAATGATGCCTTAAGGCAAGGCTTTTGGATATTGTTCAAAGTTCACCTCATGGTCTATTTCAATGTTATGCTGTAAGGATGAGGGCCTAGCGGGAGTCCCAAGTGATGATGCCTCATTGATGTCGGCGTGACGCAGCACCTGTCTACGGTATTTCTGCCATGTGTATATCAATTTAACCAAGGTATTCCGCAGTTTCCTTTTATTACCGTAGCAGCTCTGTTCTATATTGTGTATCCGAGAAGTAGATTTTTGTTCATAAAAATCTTTTTATCTTTGGTGTATCAATAAATCTGTAATGGTTACTTGGTGACATGTTCAACCTCAGCCTTAGCCGGTCTACAGTCTAAATGTTTTAGCTGTATATTAAATTAATTAGTTTCGGAATAAAGTCTGTGTACTGTTTAGAATATTTATGAATATTACTTTATTATGAATAATCTGTAAGTTAGGTATTCAGGGTTTTTTTTATATTAAGATGATAAGCGATATTTGTCTTAGCTTAAGTATTATGTGTACTTATGGGTTAGGCCCTAGGCAGCCAGCCCCTTAATCTTATAACATTTACTTGTATGTGTTGCTAAGTAATTAGTTCTTTTAAATTACCATTTGATATCAGTAGAGATTTAAATAAATGATGGTTTAAATAACAATTTTAGTTTGATTTATTAAACTCACTTTGTTCCGATCCATGGACACTTTATTATTTTTTATTGTCAACTTTAATTATTATTAACGGCGCCCAAAATCATTGTTGCTCCATGGATGACTGGGTCACGCGAATCCACACTCACACAACCACAACCCCTCTGCTCTACCGACTAGCTTTCATTGGGGTAAATAACATCATTACCCTAGGGGATTTTTATTACAAAGTTCGATTGTCAAAGTGAGACACCGCTATACGCTGTCTATAGTGGCGTCGCTTTTTAACAGCTAAACTTGAATCGCTATAAGACATGATGGTAGGGCCTCAGTACTATTGTCCCCGGCAAATAAGTTGAACATGATTTTGAAATCACGTGACATGCCCAGTAGTGAATAATGTACCTAAACTTGCTACTGCGCATGTCACGTGATTTCAAAATCATGTTCAAATTATTTGCCGGAGACTATACTCACGATTTTGTTGTGATTTCTCATAGAGATTTAAGCGCTTCCTTTTCTTTCTATTTATTCAATAAAGTAAACCGGTTTTAGTATTTTTCAACGGTAAAAGGCGCCTTTATACAAAAATTGATTAACCCCAAAATTAAGTGGCCAGTAATTACTATTTAGGTTCAGATACTACGTAAGATATTGTGTATATTGTATCTGTGTTTTGTATTACTCATATGTTAAACGAATACCCAACCAAATAATACGAAAGTATTTTGTGACACCACAACAAGTAAATGAAAACATATGTAAATATAATGCGACATTGTATGTAAAAATATTGTGCTTTTTTGCATTGTGGTTTTTCCGATATTGTCTTTTAACATACGTTTCTTATCATATGGCGTTACTAATTATAAAGTATTAATATTTAATAATATACGTTTCTAATTATAAAGTATTGTTCTTGGTAAAATTTACCTAGAATAGTAATTAAAAAAGTATTTTTTTCCAATTTTGCATTTAACCATTTTTTGATTTTTTTAGCAGTAAAATTTCTTGTATTATAAGGGTGGATTGAATAGATCGGAGCCTAGTCAAAAAGACAATAAAGTATGAATAAAAATATATTTATATTTCAACGTGATATCCATCTAGCTCTATGCATTTCTTCCACCTGCAATCCAAAGCTTCTATGCCGGTCCGAAAAAAGTTATTTGCTACAGTTTTGACCTCTTCATTCAATTTAAGTCATTAAGTTTACCTAAGTTCGTTACGTTCCCTAAGATATGGTTGAGCGAAGCGATGGTTGTATCATGCGTCATGCTCGTGAACGGGTGCTGCCTTGGGAAATGGGTCTGCTTTAACCTTCAGTATTCAGTATTGACTAATACTAAACATAAATCTTGTTGTTTTCTTTAATTTGTCGTTTATTCCCTGTATGTTATTGCAATGTTCAGGGATACTTACTTTAAGTAAGTACAGATACTTGTTGACTTTGTTGTAATCAACGAAACAACGAAATATTGATATCATAACACTATTAGTATTGTCATAACAAAATAATTTTGTTTTTTTTTTGTGGATTGTGTATGGTGACGACGTATTATATTGTAAATGTCGTTACTTCTGTTAAAGCTGACGAGTTTCTTGCGCCCATTCTTCTTGTCAGTTAAAAGACGTCCTGAATGGGTGGTAGGAAAAAATGTTGGACGATTCAAAACTACTTATTTTTAAGTGCATTTGAATAAAGTTATTTTCATTTTCATTTAAGTTTTTTAAGTTTGGAAATAGGTGAAAGCTTATTCTTCTAGAGTAGTAATTCCATACTACAATCATGAATTAAGGATTCAACGTATGTATGAAAGCGAACACTTTCTATCTGACCATTCCTGGACAAAGAGCAATCTTTTTGGTTTCTTAACGTAAACGACACAAAAGAATGCAGTAATAATCCAAGTTTAAGTAAATAAGTCCACGATGAGATCCTTAAAAAACAACGCCATAACCTTGACATCTGAGAAAATTGTGTTTGTTTTCTTTAGTATTGGTTCACCCTTTTTTTATTCGCAAGTATAGTGATGAAAATAAGTTTCTTCCATTGTCACAAATCTGTGATCATACGAAGTGAACAATCTTGCGAATCAGGCTCAAATATCACCAAACAATCGCAAGAAATCGTTAGTCGTATTTGTTTTTGCTCAATTGAAAGCAACCTATGGACTAACTGAACGGAAACCTAAAAAAATCCAAGTTTATTGAGATTGGTTCGTGACGTCACCTTTTATCGTAAGAAGCAGTAGTCAAAATCGCGAAACAATATAAGTACCTCAGTGTAATATTCTTATTTTTCAGCACTTGGACAAAATAGTAAAGGCTATAATTACAGAGCCACTGTTCCGTATTGACGGGCTCGAGTTCATGTTGGGGAAAACGAAAGATAAGCAGTTTTCCTTCTACAAATGTAAGTTTTAATTAAAATCATTTATTCTAATACCCCTAAGCGTTAATTAACAATGAAAGTAGATATCATTCTATAGCATTTTGAATCATATCATCTAGTGAACAAAGTTGTAATTTAAATCGATAGATCAGGTAGAGCAGAGCCGCACTAACGGAACTACGAAATTTGTAATCTACACTAATTAAGATACATTTATTTACTAATATACAAAGTTCATTATGTTACCTACTTTTCAGACTGGCTTTATAATACTACTTGTGTGTTGTATTAAATTTTCATCATCACTTACTTTAGTCGTCACAGAAGAACTGAAGTATTTTTTCGGATGGGTGTTATGGATATACATATTGGTGTACTCTTCATCGTAATAATTTATTATACTTTGTCCAATCTAGGATGATACTTTTGACAGTTAACACCTATATAGAGGGTATAAAGTTTCTATTGCAATGTCAAGCCAAACATAAGGAAACAAACGCAACCTTAGTACGTAGCAATAAGGAAGTGACACCTGTCAAAAGTAACATCCTACATTGGACAAAGTATACCACTGTTTGTAAACTCACTATTCTCAAAACACAAGTGTGAAGACACAATGTTCACAGTATCAGATCGCGAAACGTATTTTTGTTGTAGTGTTGTCTACACAAATACTGGATTCCAGACACTCGACCCTTTAAAGCTATTTTAACGAACAAAAATATGTGTTTTGTAACTCGTCGTATGTAGCGGCGTTGTGTAAGGTATCGCAGTGTCTACGGTCACTGAAAGATGGTTTACATAAACCGGTCGTTTATAAGATCTGATTAGCTTGAAGCTGAAAATCTAATATGGCAATTTTTATAGGTTGTCTGTACCTAATTATATGGACATATTGACCGTGTTCAATTTTGATAAAAAAATCCGTTCTCCTTTAAATGTTTTTGATAGGTTACATAGGTAGGTCCTATTGTCTATATGTCACGCTAAAAATTGTGTTGCTAGGCGTACCAATTTTATATAACAGGTATTATGAAATATTCTAACGCTAGATTATTTAAAACGGAATTATTATCATTTTTTGAGGCTAGGTCTCTCTTAAGCCTGTAAAGTCAGCCAACGCTGAACAGTCGACTTACGGCATGATATTGATTATCAGCTTTTTTTCCCCAATCTATTTTAAAACATAGACAAAGCTTGTGCCCTTGAATATAATGAAGTGGAAATACATAAAAAAACATCTCGAAGATGTCTGCACTGTAATTACATAAGCTAATTGCTTACTCAGATCCTGATGATGTTACGCCCGAAGAGTTAAAAGCTTTAGAAGGTGTAGTAGAAAGGCTGCGGATAGCCAGAGATGCAGTGCTGAAGGCTCGGTCTCCGGGATCGAGCGGAGCACAGTCAGATCTTCTATGTACCATCTGCTACGCGAGGGTTGCAGATACTGCATTCACACCGTGTGGCCATCATTCTTGCAGGTATTCACAAACCTAAATTCTATTGAAATATTATATCTATAGTCTATTAACATTAACACGGTTGGTCCTGTTATTTTTTATAGTTATTTATGACTTATATCCATTTTTAATGCTATTTCATATAATGAATTCTAATACTAAAAGAAATCGACTTGGCTCACCAGTTAAATGGCTTTTACATCTCTATCGAATATCAAACATTTGTAAAGATGATTCTTTCAACTGCGAGGATTATCCTCTCTTTGATGAAGCAACGCTGGTCTACAGCGTAAAAAATAGAAAATAACTAGAAAATCTCAACGAGTGCTCACAAGGCTCAGCAACTCAGTTGGGAGAACAGTGGAGGAGGATATCCAAAGGTTGCGGGTTCGAATCCCGTGAGTTTTTCATGTAGTTTTTCTATTAAAATTAGCGGACCCGGTAACGCATTGCTTTGGTAACGCGTTGTTATGGTAACGCGTTGCTATGGTAACGTTAATTGATACAATGGAAAAAGAGCGGGGAAAAGAGCGGACAGACAAAAACACAAACAACAAATTTGTGTTCTTTGATTATAGACTAGCTGACCCGGTAACGCGCTGCTATGGTAACGCGTATACAATAGAAAAAGAACGTGGAAAAGAGCGGACAGACAAACACACAAACAACTAATTTGTTTTCTTAGATTATAGATTAATTATATTCGTTAATAAGTGTCCAACACATATTCTCTGCTCTGTGTGAGTTTTCCGGAATGCATTTCTTTTAAACGCTCCTTTATAATACTTGTTTCTTTAAAAAATAAGTTTTAATATAAAAAAATTGTGAAAGCTGCAAATGACTACTTACATTTCTAACCTACAAAATGGCGGGGTAATGAATTACACTTGAGTTTCACGTCTATTTGTTTTTCCTTAGGGCGTGCATAATGCAGCATCTCCTGAATTCCAAACAGTGTTTCTTCTGCAAAGCCGAAATTGACTCCGTACGTGAAATAGAACCAGTGGCGAATAATTGAACCTAGGTCTATGTTATAAATATAAATGTATTTTGCACTCGCTTTCCATTGAATATGGATAAGAAGCATAATGAAATATCTAATTTATACAGCTTTATTTGTAATATCTGTTTAATCTTGATGAATAATAAAATAAACTATGAATGAACACTACTTTTTAATTAAACATATTTTAGTCTAATGTTTAAGAGTACGTTGCAGTTGTGTATTCTTATATTTAGACAGGCAATATGTAAAATACTTAAACTTCCAAAGTCTTATAAATTAAATTGAAATATGTCAAAAAATCGAAATATTTACATATTTGTTTTACACATTTTGACATCCATCAACTACTTGAAGGGAAACATTTCTCAATTCAATGCGTTGTGTTTCTAAATTCAATTATCAAAGAATAATAAGAATCGAAATGTCAGGATTAAAAATATAAAAATAAAACGCATTTAATACCGAAAATGTGTTTTATTGGAGAAAATCAATAACTTGCGTACATTATTTCTTTGATTCCTTTAAAATTGCAAATAGTTATCCAGGTTAGTATTTATGCAGGTTAGTGCTTATCATCGAGCACATACCCCAATAGAGCAGAAATGACAATTATTTTGTTTGAAAAGAATTCCGCTAATTCGCCGCTTTTCACACTGCGCTCCGATTGGCTATCCTAAGGTCAACTAACACTCTAGAGATGTGGTAGTGCCCAAGTATCTAAGGTTTATCGATATCGATAGCCAATGCATCAGTAATTATAGTAATAGTGAATAATACAAACGTGTTCTCTTATGGAAATAAATGCTTATAAATGCTGCTAGTGATCAAATAAGAAGATATTAACCGCTGAATTGCACCTCAACAAGAACCAAACCAATTATCAAATTACATTTATTTAGTTGTATTAAAAGTAAAGATGAAATAATCAATTAACCATTCATTGGTTTACTGCTTGTTTCTCATCATGTCTTTCTATTGCTAAGAAAACTAATAAAAAAAAACAATTTCTTTGTTACAAACCTATTTATTGAAAAAGTATTAAATCCGTTCAACCGTTTATTTCAACTACACTAGATACCTAATATATCGGTATAATCGATCAAGATTTATATAATCGATAATGCAGAACACTATCAATTAGATTATTAATGCAAATTTTACAATTTCAAAATTACTTTTATGTTTGAATAAAATATGTAATAAGCTACAATAATGTCATTTATCGATTCACCCCTTGATCTTTTGAATGCAGCACTAGTGATGAGAGCGTAGACTAGAAAGAGATGGCGTAATGGGAAATTGTGTTATGTGGAAGCAGGACGCATAGACACCTGAACACGTGTGTCAACCATTTCACTTTGATTGTCCAGTTTAACTTGAGCCCTGACATATTTTTATAAAAAGTAATTTTTAACTATAACTTACCAATGGAAGGTTATTCCGTCGGTTTTATAATTTGAAGTTCTGCAGTTTTTTTCAAGTTTTTCACACCACCGAATAGAACAGCACGCCATTATGTAACTATTTAATTGAAATTAAATTTCGAAATAAGCAGACACGTACGCACAGATCCAATACTGGTTTTGTACTGTTTTAGTGGGAGCTCGCGTTAATATTTATAAGTGCAAAATCACTTATCAGTTGTGGAGGCGGACAGCCCAATATTACCACTCTATTGGGATATGTGCTCGATGGTGCTTATTATGTAGGTGGGGCTAGAGATTTTTTTTAAATAAGTTCATTTTTAATTTCAATTAATAGAGAGGACAAAATAACAACTTTAGTGTGTTTTTGGCTTTTATACGATTATCTGTGGTGTTAAAAAGTGAAACAAAAAACCTAGATGTCTTCAATAAGGTAAGTTTTTTTACATTTATCATTATTTATTTAGACTTCACTTATTATGTGAAAGTAACAGGTTCAATTTACTACATAAATAGAAATTATTTTTATATTAAGTTAAATTGATTATACAATTAAATTGATAATGTTACGTTATAAAGTACCTACTTGTAACCCCACCTGTGAGTGAGTACGTAGTGAGTCCATAGACTTTTAAGCAGGTTTTCTAAAAACAATCTGTCGACCTTGTGTACCTTTTATTCCACGTGCCTTGGAGCTGTTGCTACAGTCGCCACTGATGCATTCAATTACTGCAGAAGGCGCAAAAGCTCATTCGGATCTGCTGAATATACTGAAGAAGTGGCTGATAACGATTAAAAGACAGCAACAAAAATCTAAGTTACGTAAAGACTTAGCTATGAAATATTATTAGAGAGAAAATTGTTATAGAAATCTCAATTTCCTTGTCTAAATACAAATCTCCAATGAAATTATTCTCTTTGTTTTAACTTAAACTTTGTTCGAGCTACTGCCAACTGAAATACCTTAGCCAACTGTCTTGACATAAGGTAGTCTTTAGGATGGTAATCACACAAAAAACGAACAAGAGAACGGGGTGTGGATAAACATTCATCTTATGTATATATTTATCACGTAACACAAAAAATAAACGAAAACTCAACTAACGTATCATATTACGACATGATATGCAAAGTTTTAAACACTTTAATACTAAAAAAGATGGTGTGGTTACGCGGTGCTTTAGGCTGCTACTAAATTGTGAACAAGAAAAAGTTATAAACAGTGTCAGTGTGTATAAAGTGGATATATCCAGTATTGAATATCAGTAAAAAAATACATTTGATCTAATCAATAATTTTCTTAATATCTTAATATATATATTTTCTTAATATAAAACCTTCTTAATTTTAGTATTTTCAGTTATTCTAGGATTAAGAGGGGTGCGTATTTCTTCTATTTCCCAGCATTTGATAAGTTGATATTGTTCGTGCATTTTTCACCCTTGTTCACACATACCTCAACCCAACTATGTCCGGTCTGAATATGAAATAATGATTTATGAGATATCACTCATGAGAATGAAATAAAATTGCTTAGGTAATGTTTTTCTTTAGCAGCTTGTGTGCTAAATTTAGCACATAACTGGTGTATAGAGTTTTATTTCACTAAACTAGAAAGCTTTAACAAAAAGTGTATAAGCTGTGTCCAACGAATTCCGTTATATTCTAGTAATTAATAAGAGGGAATATATAGACATATCGCTGGTTTGCGAGAATATCGACGCAACTCAAAAATCTGTCAAATAGAACTAAATACTTATCCTAATCTATTATGATCTTACATCTTTGATATTTAATAGTGAACAGACACGCAATGCAGATATCACTCCACCGTTCGCTCGAAAGAGATACAATTAAATCTGTTCATTCTAACTTGTCCTAATTGGTAAGCAATCATGGCACGACTTTTTACGAAATCGCCCATTTAAAAATAAAATTATAACAAAGTCAATAATCTATTACAATAAAACTTTATTATAGACTGTAACCTATTGAATCTAGATATCAGTTAATTTTTTCTGCTGCATTTTCAGTAAAAAGGAGTGCCAAGATTGTTTACCAAATAGGACAAGTTAGGATGAACAGACTGTACATTTTTTGGTATGCGATAAAAAATTAATAAGAAATTTGAAAACCTTATTCCATAAAATCAAAAGTTTGTAGTTCCGTCGCTATTCTCGCAAACCAGCGATTTATTTACTAAATGAAATACGGTAATTATACTAAAGTAAACAAAGAAAATTATTTAAAAATATGTATACAAAACCAGGTTAAATCAATAAGTACAGTAAGGGCAGGACATTTTCCCCAAAATAACATCCTCATACGATTATAACATCATCCTACATATTTCATATCAAATGACTTACTCATTTTATAAATCCTGGAACCAAAAAGTTTACAATATCCTATATTGTAAACTTTTTGGTTATTGTAAATTTAAATACATTGTAATTTTTTTTACTTAAATGTTGTTCAAATCTTATAGAAAAGTAATTTTTACGGATTAAAATCTCTAATAAGAATATAAAATGAACTTAATACACTACATTCACATACTTTACAATTTACATGATATAAAATACTAAACATGTTTTAATAAAAACAAAATGAAACTTGTTTCCTCTCAATTATTTTTGGTAAGATATTGTATTTTATATCATGTAAATTGTTAAGCATGAGAATGTAGTGTATTAAGTTCATTTTGTATTCGTAGTAGAGATTATGATCCGTAAAAATTACTTGTCTATAGAGATTAGAACAACACTTTAGAAAAAACAAAAAATGTTAAAGTCATTTTGGTCAAATTTGGTGAGGTATTATGGTCCTTTTTGGTTGCCCA
The DNA here is from genome assembly GCA_927399485.1 of Calamotropha paludella. Lineage (NCBI taxonomy): Eukaryota > Metazoa > Arthropoda > Insecta > Lepidoptera > Crambidae > Calamotropha > Calamotropha paludella. Next base: position 7,982,403 of record OV656822.1, read on the forward strand.
TAGGGGCATAAGCGTATAATGCAGCGGGAGGACAATCACAAGCGCCTGTTGTACCAGGCACACCTCGAGGACCCATTGGACCTAAAACAGAAAAAGTCAGTGTCTAAAATATAGTAAGTTTTCCAATTCAACTTTTTAAGATTCGAAAATCGTGAACCGAAATCGTAAGCAACGTGACTTGCGATGCTGAAAGAATAAAAGTTATAAGACACACAGGCAAACTATTGATACCTATAATTTATTTTACAACCTGTTGCTACACACTTATAAACAACTAGCTGACCCGGCCACGCCTTTTTATTATAAATAAAAATAAAAGTATTCCCTAAATTGGAACAAATCCAGCTAAATTAAAAAAATATATAAAAATCGTTTGAGTAGTTTCGGAGTTCAACGCGGACAAACACTGTGACGGAATTTTTGTATATCTAGACTAGCTGACACAGCCACGCGTTGCTGTGTTATAAATTGAAACCTTTCCTATCTTTCAAGTTGGATCAAACTGTACACGGTGTACAAATTTGATTTAAATCGGTCAAGTAGATTAGGACTCCATCGCGGACAAACAACGTGACACGTAATTTATATATATTAAGATTATTATTTTCAGATTTCAGATTTCGATAGTGAGGCGAGTTGCGATTTTATAACGATAAAAAATTCAACTCGTATTATCACAGTATTTAATACTATGACTTTAAAGGCAATGTATTGTTAACACACAGAACATAAATAGATCTAAAGTTACATCGTATATCTTTTCTCTTACCTTCTCTTCCTGGGTCCCCTCGTGCGCCAGTTTTTCCTTCAGGTCCCGGTGGGCCTATCGGTCCTGTAAGTCAATGTTATCTTGTCACTAATTATAGAACGTACTAACCAAACATGTCATTTCTTTACCCAGCCTAAACACTTGAGAATTGAATTGATTTGCGCCTTCTGCAGTTTATAAACACTCGCTAAAAAAAAATCTATCCCTACGGGGGCGAAATAAGGGAAAACTTGTTGTAAGGAAATCAATCGTTTGTTAAATAAGAGGCATAAACTTTAATACACTTGCAAAAACTACATAAGTATCAGCGATATAGAAAATTCGACTCAAAATGAGATGAAAAAGGGGTTGAAACTTTGAATTCATATTTTTTTCAAACCAAGAAACGTAAAACTATGTGTTTTAGATTTTGATAAAAAATAACGTGAATTAGTGATAAATTATAAAGAAATTTCATCGTTCTTGGAATTTGTGAGTTTTAAAGACTTTAAAGCCTAACCCCTTCAAATTGTTATATTTTTGTTATTTTAGCATTTAACTACAAGATGTTTATATCTTTAGAAAAAATAATTAGTAAGTTTTTTTCATAAGGGTTTGAACTGTTGTATGAAAAGTCCACTAGTTTCAAAGTGAGAGAAATTAAATAATATTAAAGCTTTAGATAAAAATAACAAAGTGAGTCTTTTAAGTACCTACGAAGCATGAAGTTTAAACACAGACTCCTGAATAGAAATCAGTATTTTAGATAATTATATCCATAAGGAGGTAAAAATAGGTTGAAAGTTTTATTTTAATAAGCCTTGGGATGATTAAAAACCATTTACTACCTTAGTGACCCAAGTTTGCGGGCGGTCACCCTAAGCGTTCAATTTCCGGATAAGGCAGCAGTATTGGGTTTTGCTGTCTTTTAAATCTGACCTATGTTTCATCTTAATACACGTCGTATTATTATTATTAATACTAGATAAGTCACGGGGCAAAAATATACGTATTATCATAAAAATAGGGTTAAGAGTAAGTACAAAATCTTAGCATCACTGTCCGGTATGTGTTTTGGAACTGTTATCTCACAAGTTAGCATATGACCATTTGTCATATTTCTATGTATTCTTTGATATATTTTAAAAAGTTTCGAAATGTTATAATTATGATAAGAAAATATTGATTCAGGTATGTTATTTCAAATATAATAAGTAGAGCAAAAACACATGAATGCTAAATCCTGGTCATAATTTAAACTTGTCTGTGCATGTCACTTACACAAGTAAAAAAGATTGGCTACTTCTGTTCAAAGGAAACGACATTAACAGATTTTACCTTGAATGCCTCTTAATCCTTCAGGACCTGGCAGACCGACACCTTGAGGACCTCTTTCCCCTTTATCCCCTTTCTCCCCATTTAATCCAGGGCTTCCGCTTAAACCAGGCCATCCAAGTTCACCTGGGTAACCCCTAGGGCCTTGTTCTCCAGGGTCTCCTGTTCTTCCTGTATTTAACAAATTATCATGAAAGCAAAACGTCTATGTTTTACCTACAAACCAAAAATAATACATAAATTATTTTTCTACTATTTTCACCTAGAAAATATCGCTTTTTTATGTAAAACCTGTCATTGTTTTAATTATATATACTTTTGTGTAATAATTCGTTGATAAATCAACTCACAGTATTTATATAGTATGTAAATAGAGCCATTTTCAGGACACAAATATAAAACTAGCAATATATACTATTGAATATTGCTAGTATCATCATTATCATATTATATCATCTGTTGCCGCTTACTTAGGTCAGCCTATTATACCTGGCGCTCCAGCTGGTCCAGGTTTTCCAGGTGGGCCTCTTTTAGTAATCGTGATACTCGGAGGACTGACCAAGCTTGCCGCTAACTCGCTTAAGCGCTCTGCGAAGAATATTATTATTGAATTAACATTAATTTAATTTAGCAAACTTAACAACTACAAATAGTTGAAACTCACGCACACACACACACACACAAATTCTTATTCACACACTTCCCCACGTCGTATTGCTTCTCAGAGAGGCATTCTCATAATTAATTAACCATGTATCATCAATAATTAAAAAAAATAATACCTCCACACACACATTGCAAGACCTGTTAATGTTATTAGCTCTTTTTGCAAATAATAACAGTAAGATGGAGGTTGGTCCCCCTGCCCGAGTTTCTTTCGCCAATATCTTTTCGGAAGGGCCTCCGAATTGGATTTTTTTTTTTCAGGCATTTCTGAACTGGTAGTAGACTCAATAGTACACAATGTAATCATAGTGAGAATTTTATAACTAAATAAAATGTAAAACAAAACAATTTGATTTATATAAAATTTTAACAATTAGGAACATGCCCGATTAAAATATTGTGAAGGTAGTTGAAAATATATGACGACCATTACCTTAGTCACCCTGTGATCAAGGAGTCGAAACGTCAGGATTAAATATAAAATAAATGATGCGCTAAAAATTGTTTTATTTGTATATAGTTGTGTTATATATGTATTTTTATATTGAAACTGGTACGTGACAATAAAACAACGGCTGAGTGTAGACTGCTGTTTTTTGGCCGCGCTCTGCGGCGGAACGTACAATATTGAAACTAGCGGGTAATACATAACAGAAACGAAAAAAGTTCTTATCTATTTAAATAATAATTATTTAAAAGAAGTGTTTTCTACTTAATATTTGGTATAATTGTTTAAAATGTTTAACAGTGACACTCTTAGGTATTCTACTAGTGAATTTATCAAAGATATGAAGAGCGAACCATCCTAGCAAAAGTACTTCTGTACTTTATGTTCTATTATCTGGTACAGTTTTTGTATTCAAGTATCACAATAAAATATTTTTGTTTTTTATTTTATTTATGATTAGTTTATTTATTGGAAATAAATAAAACAGTTTTCATTATGAAGGCGATATAGAAAACGTTTCAAATTACCAAATAATTGTTATTTTGAAACATTCGGGCCCTTAAACCTTAAACCACTTTTTTATTCGATATTTTTACACTATATATGACACTATAAGTCTTGTGTTAAGGATACTAGAGTAACGGATACACACATACATTTATGAATATGTATCGATGTAATATCCATCGAAATATATGATTATGATTCAGTTACAAACCACTATCAAATATCAAGGTACAAACGCTCAAATTCATCACACAAACATTGGCCCAGGTTTGAAACTCGAACCCAGGACCATCGGTGTGAAAACAGATTAAAAATTCGTTTATATTCAATCTTTAATAATTCTCTGTAGTAAATTCTCTTTTCAAACTTACTCTTAAATTAACTCATCGCTGTCTACTATTTTTCCATGTCAAAGTAAATATATTATACAATTGTCATACTCACCTCGAATTAAATCTTCACAAATATTGCGCACTTCGATTTCTGACATAAATGGTACCTGTAAATTTAAACATTTAAGATATTGTATATTATTAAAACAATTATAAATAATATGTCTTGTTGACCTAAATTGAATGTTCATCAGTTGTCCCATTTTTGCAACAGCCTATTAAACTATCAATAACACAGTTGAAACATGTATTATCGAGGTCTCACGTGCCTTACCACTTTGTAGAAATATTCGTTTGAACTGATCGCATCGGACACGCCCACACGACCCCTAATTGGCTTCGAACTATACTACTATACTAGTTTTAAAATCGCCCTTGATGTCAGTACTGTCAACTGTCAATCTGCTTTACGCGTTCGTGAATTGAAACTTCTACATGCTCTCACTTGCTTGTTTGCGCACGCGCGCCATTGTTGAATGAATGGAGTGGGGCGTGGCCTGAAGCGATAGGCATCGTGAAGTGTGCAAGCGACTTTCTACTTAGGACTGATAAGGCGCCAGAAGCTTCGATAGTACATAACCAAATAGTTAAGAATATATATACATTTGACAGAAGTCAACAGTGTCAAAATAATAAATTGATTGCAATTGTATTTTGGAAAAAATCGGCTTTTCTGTGCCTTGAAATTATCCACGGAAACCTATCACTGCAATTTTAAATATACCATGCTGTGAAACGAATATCGGACACTACTCGTCTCTAGTAAGAATGTTTAGAGCATACAACGAACTTTGTAAGCGAAATGTGGGTCTTTATTTGTTTTGTGATGGTCTCTCATCTTTTAAACAAAATTTGTCAAAATAATGTTGTTTATTCTATGTAAATTTGATTTTGTTTTATAATTTAAGTTTATTTCGTTTATTTTTTATATGTAACTTATCTTTTTTTTTTTAATTTTTATCTATTTCATTATGATTGCAATTTTTAAGTTTGTCAAAATAAAATTAATTTTCATTCGTGCATGTTGAGTTAACCTATTGAATCTGTGCGAAGTGGGTGGAAGGGGTAAAGAAAACGATCGCTGCGCTTGTCACGGCACAAATGTGAAACAAATTGGGCAAGGGAAACAAACAAACTTGTAAATGTTGTTTTGAAATTTTTGAAAATGGGTTATTATTGTTGTTGCATCGTAGACTGCAAAAATAACAGCAGAAATAGTCAGTGCAAATTTTGTTTTATCTAAATGTGTAGTCATGTTTTTAGCTTAGGAGAGTACTTACGTTTGTAACTACATAAGTACATAGGATATATTATATATCTATACGACCGTCAAGACCGTGAGAGAGCCCTCTCAGTCGTCCAGTAAGTCACTTGTAAAGCGCACTGTATTATACACGCGTCTTCCTAATAAAATATAATTTTACTTTGCAGATGGTTTTCATTTCGACTCAAATAATATTACTGATTCCGCTAAACGTTTAAACTTGTTTTATAGGGTGTTGAGGTCACCGATGTTAGACGAATGATGGTAGCTCTTATTAAATAACTATTGCCATTACTTCTTAGTTCTTTTACATTCCTCACATGTTCTGCTAACACCAATTTATTTCCTTTTAGCACAGTTTGGGGCTGGAAACTTATTGTGTGTTTTACACTTTCAAAACCAGTTTTTATAATAACGTCCATTTCTCCATAAACAGTTTTTTTTCAAATTTCTTTCAACATACCATTTATTGTCCTTTAAAGTATATTTTATTCACTCTAATCTATAAAAATAAACAAGCTATTGTTATTCATTTTTTGACATATGCCCCTTAAAGTTGCGTTTGCAGATGGCGCTACTGTCATGCACGTTCTGATTAGCCAATTTGTTAAGAACGGTTTTTTTGTACCTAGTATTATTGTGTACAGGTGTTGGTTAGCCTAATAAATAAATAAATTGCATATTAATATAATTCAAAATAATTCAATATTATTTGTAAAATCATTAATATATAAAAGTAAATTTTAATGAGAAGTTGTCGAATATGTAAGTATTATTTACTTTAATTTTTAAATCACGCTTTTAATTTTTAGAATGCTGTTGACACTTGTAATTGTTGTGTTTATAGGTATAGTACTTATTATAAAATATAGTTCAAAAAACTAAAAACACGCTTTCATGATGAAAGAAACTAAAAAGTGGAAATACCCATATCACAGGGGTGCATTTCGAATAGCCTGCCCGCCATTTTAGACGCCGCCATGTTGGATTTAAGTCACGTGACTATTTTTTTCATATTCCTGACAGCAAACCCTTTTATTTGATACCCATATCATGGAAGTGCATTTCAAACAGCCGGTTCGCCATCTTGGGGAGGCCGCCATATTTGATTTGTAATGACGTTTCTTAGCTAGTCATGTATTGTCATCAGAACTCAGAGCGTGTGCAAAATTTCATCCTAATCAAAGACCGGAAAGTGGGTCACATTAAGATTCCAAGATTTTCTTACATAGTTACAAGTGTAGCTTCACTGCATAAAAGCGTGTTAATAAACTCTCTATAAATGTTGTATTAAGGCAATGTTAGTGTTTGTTATTAAATAAATAAAAATAAATTATGCTGTTGATATTAGGTGCACTTTTAATTATTTTCATGTATCAATCAAAAATATATATTGGTTTATGGTTAACTCTTGTCAAATGAATACATGTTTCTAGCACTTTAAATATGTATATAGTTTTAATTATGACTGTACCAACTGCACTAAAAAAACTACAAAGATAAAAGATAATATGCTTATTATTCAATATGGGCATTTACAATTCATTCATTTAAAGTCAACAACTTGCCATGGCATCGTAAGTCCTACGACAGAAGACCTTGTACCAAGAAGAAGCCACAAGAAACGCAGCAAGGGCTGTTTTTTCTCTTTTAAATGTATTACAGCTTTTTGAATTAAGAAAACTTTTCTAGTGCTAATAAAAAATAAAAAACATTTACTTTACAAACTATTATTTAGCAGTATAGTTATTAAGGTAAAGGCCATTATCTCTACGTATTTCTCTATGTCTATATCAGCATATAGACAAAAATAAAAAGAAAAAAATAAGTATTTAATAAGAGGTTAATCATTTCACCTGGCTTGCTGGAGACTGTGGAGCTGGCAACCCTGGAGGTCCCTGTCGGCCTGGTATCCCTGGTATTCCATCTAATCCATCTTTTCCTGGTGTTCCTGGTAAACCAGGTGCACCTTGCTCTCCTCTCTACAACAATAGATTTTTTATGAGAAAAAATAATAATAATACTACTCCTTAAAGTAAGTATAGTAAGACTTGTGGTATAAATACTAATAATGGATAGAATGTATATAATACATACATTTGTAATATAGAAATATATATAAAAACCCATTACTCCGGTGCAAATGCTCGTATTTATCACACAAACATCTGTCCCTCACCGGCACTGGAACCTAGAACCATCAGTACAAAACACAGGTTTGCTACCGTTGCAGCAAACTGTCGTCAATGAATGAAGCATTCCAAAGAGTTCCTTTGACGTAGGAGAACCTCTAAACACAAAGGCACTAAAAGAGCATTTTTTTAATAGAAAATAGGCATGCGCTTGACCACTATCTCGCCTGATGGTAAGCGTCGATGCGATCTAGGATGTGACGCGCTTGCCTAGAGACCTATTCACTCGTGACTTGAAGACCCCTAAATTGTATTTGTCAGGAAACACAGACTCAGGCAAAGAGTTCCACTCCTTCACGGGATCTCACTCCTGAAGGGAAGCCTCTCTCAAAACAGGGAGTTTTGTTGCAATCTTCGCGCTCGGAGGCATATTGGGGATTTATATTAAAATACCATAAACCGGAATACAGCTGCCCATTTTTTGGCTCTTTACGACATTCAATTCATAAATCATACGCCCGTCTTACCTCTCCTCTTTGCCCGGGTGAACCGGGTGGCCCGGGAACACTCTCTCCCTGAGTCACCTGAGCTGCAGCTCCAGGTGGCCCTGGTGGACCTGGAAGACCAACAGGGCCTTCGGGTCCCTAAGTGAAGGCAAACAAATCAATAAGTATAAGGAAACCAAATATTGTAAAATCATGCAGTGAATCTTTGCACTAGTAAAAGTCTAAAAATTATGAATGGTATTTAAAGCAAATAACAACAGAAATATTACTTGGGGCCCTTCCGGTCCTCTTTCGCCCCGCAGCCCTGGTGCACCTACAAGTCCCCTTTCACCTGGGGCTCCATTCAACCCAGGTGGCCCTTGAGGACCTGGTAAACCCTGCATGGAAAGAATACGTTTCTGTTTGAACACAGTCGATATTTTGAAGTAGCTTTAAAGATATATAAACTAATAAATTTATTGGTAAATTAAATTAAATCGAAAAATTGTAGCGTGTGTGTTCGATGTGAGTTAAGAGAAGTAGGATAGTATGCGGCACTCCATGCATCCAAATAAGTTCCTCCCCAGTCCGTGTAGCCTATAAATTAAATTAATAGATAACAGATCATAAAAGATGTTTCAATATTAATTATGAATTTATACGCCATCTCTTGATTACTGTAAGAACCACGAACCACAGATCTAGTTATAACCATTTTTTTATCAAGTTTGTTTTTATTTTACTTTTCGTATGCGCTGCCTAAAATCTCTGCACGCGCTTGTAATTTATAACATAATAAGGTGAGATAATATTCAAGTACATAATAATGACAATATTTTTTGCAATAATAAATCACAAAATACAGTGTTTTGGTTGTAACTTTACAGCATTACCACAGTTAATAGAGTTGCTATTTTCATACTTTAATTTCAGTCATCTTTTGAACAGCACGAATGAAAATATAAAAATATGAATAACATTTTGTAAGTTAGTGTTTGTAGGGTGTTGGGCTTTATTGCATGAAAAATATACTACTCACTGATTTCCCATCTAAGCCCGGTAAGCCTCGTTCACCTGGGCTGCCGTCACGCCCTGGCTTCCCTGGAACACCTCTTTCACCTTTTGCACCTGAAAATATCATCCAATTTATTTCCACCTTATCGGGATTATTGAGTAAGCAATTCAACTTTTTCCATTTCTTTATTGTCACTTTTAATATTGATAATGGAGAAGTCGATTGTATTACCAGGGAATAATTAAATAGACAAAACCGTTAATAAATAATTGAATAAATAATTCCTAAGGAAATCCATAATTCATGGGAAATCTCTTAATAACAACTCGTTACGATATTATTCTAATGTACGAATAGCAAACTATACCAATATTCACTGAATACACGTGTCGCGAAAAGAGAAACACGTTTTTATTAACTACACCTGAATGTTTGTTTGTTACGGAATCTTTTTAGGAGATTTTTACCCACTTCAAAACGTCCGACTAATTTGAAATTTTGTATACTTATCAGAGACCGATGACAATAGAATAATTTAAAAAGAATTACATAAAAAAGAGTTAAATTTCATCAGAGAAATATTGAAAAACATTCCAAAGTACGAAGAACTGAAGAAATAAAATAACTGACATGAATAATGAAGAAACATCACGCTGCTATAGTAGATCGAACTAAAAATGAAAAATAAAATATAATGGGAAAAAAGCTAAAAAACAGGCTTTTTTAGTAGGCAAATTTACATCAGTCTTAATATCTGCGCCGCTACACTTCAACATGTTGGACTTGCCTTCGTAGCACAATACTTATGTAAACAGGCTTACCTTGGACGAGTGAAGAGTTAAAATTGGAAGGAGGCCCCGGTGGACCCCTTGGACCCGGCTCGCCTTGGGGGCCGGCTGGACCCGGGGGTCCTTGGTCACCCTAAAAAAAGGTAAAATAGGTAATTGGCCTTATAAACTAGATTCGCTTTCAACGCCAGTGGAATCTGGGAGCTACACTATTAAAGGGGTAACTTACATCATTTCCACTAAATCCAGCTAATCCAGGTAGTCCGGCTTCACCTAAAAAGATAATGTAATTTAAATACTTATAGATATACAATCTATAACCTAAGAACACAAATTTGTTGTTTGTGTTTGTCTCTCCGCTCTTTTTCCCACTCTTTTCCATTGTATACGCGTTACCATAGCAACGCGTTACCGGGTCAGCTAGTCTATAATCTAAAAACATAAATTTGTTGTTTGTCTGTCCGCTCTTTTTCCCGCTCTTTTTCCATTGTATACGCGTTACCATAGCAACGCGTTAACCGCAAGTAGTTCGTCTACCGGACGTTAGATGGCGCTAACGGAAAATATTTAATAATAGAAAAAAATTTCAGTAAATGTTTTATTTAATGGGCGAAAAAATGTAAAAAAATTAAATTAAAACTATTGTTTCCTCAAGACAATAATATGATAGCGACAATAGTTTAATCTTTTGGACACTTTTACCAACCAACTAGTATTGCTTAAAATGCACCAGGAAATGATTTCATGTTTGGTAAATTTATTGACTTTTATGAATGACTTACAATTCCTATTTTGCAATGTTAGTTATACTACAAAATGACTAGTGGGGATAGTGGGAAAAGTGCCCACATTCTTCATTTATAAAAATCCATAATGAAGATAGTGGGATGGATAGAAAGCGATACAATTTTGAGTTTGTAGCAACCACATTTATTACATGGCGCATATAGACCACTGTGGCTAAGTCTACTGTAAAAGAGTATAAACGTCAGGGTTAATTATAAAAAAAAACAAAGCTATAAACGCGCAGTCGAGCCAGTCAAGATTTTTTATTAAAATTAAATTAAAGTTATCTTTATAAAAACAATGAAGAAATGAACACAAACTTTTATGAACAAGTAATCTTTTATTTCACTGCATTTGCAGATCTTAACATGTGACTTTCATAACATAGGTAATGGTGAAAGTTCTCGGGAGAGCAATTTGAGCCCAAATTATAATTAACCAATGCACACTACGTACTTAGAATTAATTGTGTATTGCTTCGACCTTTGAAAAGTGAAAAGCCTCACCTTTTTCACCACGGTCTCCCTTTTCCCCTCTTGATCCTTTAGCACCTGTTAGACCCGGAAGACCAGGCGGCCCTCTGTACTCTAATGTGGTCTGAAAAAAATTGTTACAGGAACTGACACTTATAACTTAATATATTATTTAAAATAATTAACTTTAAAAAAAAAAAACCGACTTCAAATGCGTGAACACAAAAAAAACTAAAAATTAAAAAATAATTCCTAATATCTATTACCTAATACTATAATTTTCCTAAACTATGTCAAAGTAATTAAAGTTAAACCAGCTAAATATCTTACAATAGTTATACTTATATACCTATTGTTTTTTGGAGTCGGTGCCAGCCGTATTAAGTTTAGCCGCGAACAAGAGACGTGCGGCGCGGTGGCGGGGGACGCGGGCGCGCGTGGCGGGGCGCGCGCGGCTCTTGCTCGAGTGAGCGACCCAAAGGCGGGCAGACACTTGAGAGCAGACTACGTTGACGCTCGTGTCAAAAATACTGAATTTTCAGATGCGCAAATTTTCAAATTATTGCTTTCTTTTTTGTTTGTTGTATTCTATTGTATTTGTTATTCTTAGTTGGTATAGGTTTTGTTGTACCAGGCTTAACATACAACTTATTTCTAAATATTTTTTGTTTCATTGGGTACTTTTTTCTTATTTCATTAGGTTTAATATTCATTTATTACTGGCACCGACTCCAAAAAACATTAGGTATATAAGTATAACTATTGTAAGATATTTAGCTGGTTTAACTTTAATTACTTTGACATAGTTTAGGAAAATTATAGTATTAGGTAATAGATATTAGGAATTATTTTTTAATTTTTAGTTTTATTTTGTGTTCACGCATTTGAATTCGGTTTTATTTATTTTTTTTAAGTTAATTATTTTATTTTAAAATTTTTAGTGTTACTTTTTTGTAGATACCCTTAGTGTATTTAATATGGGTAGGCCTACTAAACGCGCAGCTCTAATGAGACAGCGCCGTTCGTTCAAATTGGTTTATAATCGGCGGAGATATTGCGTATAAAACAGTTCATCCCCAATTTTCCACCCTTGGGGGTTGCTTTTTTATTATTAAATTTAAATGGGACCACCCTTGAGGTATTACCTATACGCCGAAAAAAGATTTGTTCAAATCGGTTCATAATTGGCGGAGTTATCGCGTAACAAACATAGAAAAAAAAACATACGGGTCGAATTGAGAACCTCCTCCTTTTTGAAGTCGGTTGAAAAATCACTTCCATACTATATTATAAGTAGTTAAAAATTAAAATAATATACATACGACTTTCTTGAACTTGTTGATATAGATAGTGTAAAAAACCATCGTAACTTTAGTTTTAAAGGATGTATTGGAATCCTCATAATTAACAGAAAGTATTTTGTATTTCATTTATTATGTTACTTTATTGGTTACACGAATTAAAATAAAGAAATGTCTATTCCATATTCCATAATTATTTTAATAAATAAAAAAATCAACATCTCATTGGTCTCTATTTTAAATCCAGTGTAACTTCTTTTTTCGAAAGACGTTTACAATGTTTAAAACAAATCTACGTTATGATTACATGGATCATTTTTTATCTGTTGTACAAAAAGCTGATTTATTTCATTTCAAAACCGATCACACCAATATACTACACTAAAGCCGTCCGCTGCAATATATGGTATATGGAGCGGAGCGCTTTTTATTTTAATGGGAAATCCTATAAAACCAATGTTTTTTGGTCATAACTTTTTTATTTTTGCAAATTTCAAAGTCCCGGCTCCGTCACGATCTAATCCTAAACCTGTTGGTTCGATTCATTACAAAAAATACGAAAATCGGCTAAGAACTCATAGAGTTATGGCGTCACATACATTTCGTTATTAAAGCTGATCCATGGGAGCTTCACTCGCTCCGCTCCAATAAAAAAATTAAGCAAAAAAATTATAAACTTATAAACAAAAAAAAATAAGTAAAAATCCTCATGAGTGTATTTAGTTTTTGGGTCAAGTTTGTGGTGTGACTACAGATCGATTAGGATTAATTTAAGTAAATACTCTAATACATAAGATTAAACTTACATTTAGAAATTCACCCGGTAGGCCCGGTTCTCCTCTCTCTCCTTTCAATCCTGGAGCTCCAGTCAGACCTATGGAGCCTTTGTCACCTCGAATACCCTATAACAAAGTTCATTTAAGGTAAATAATTAATTACAAAACATTATTGAATTATTGCCACAATTGTGCAGCACTATTAACGAAAGACCAAATATATTAATATTTACAAGTTCTTTAGCCAACAAACATTTGATTCTTGCAATTAAATTCGTTTAGTCAACACAGCTGACAGATTTTCACTGCATGATGATAACCTCCCTTCAAAAATAGGGGGTTTGTTTGTTTGTTCCAAGGAGATCCCTGGAAAAACATCATAGCTCGAAAACCGCTGCTGTCCATTTCGTGATCTACGATGATTATCTACTTCCAGTATCATTAGTCGCTTTTTACGACTCCCACAGAGTTGACTACATTTTTATATTTCGTACCAAATAAATTTTCGCAGATGACCAGGCACATTCGTTCTTTAAAGGGGGTTGTGATCCGAGAATAGGCTTGATGACAAAAATTTTTTTTGCTTTAATAGAAGCTCATTTCTATAATAAACAGACAGAAAAAATCGGTTTTCGAATAACTTAAAAAACAAGCAAGATACAAGGTATTGAATATTTTGCTCCATCTCTCTCTAGCAAAACGGAAATTTACATGGAGTTTATATGGCCATACTAAAGAGTGACGTCACTGTTGATGTCGGATCCCTCTGTCTAATCGCTTCCAAATGAACAACTTAAAATGCTTGTATCTAATGTATTTCTAAGCCGATTTTAATTCTGATTTCACAGGATTGTATCTTTTTCTACGGTATTTTAATATATTATGACGAGTCGTGAAAATTAAAATTCAGTCATCATTCCAATTGTAGGGGAGCACTGGGTTACAAAATAATCAGTTGCGTCTTCTAGTTAGATAACCTTTTGGAAGACCAAGATTTTTATTCATACTAGGTACCATCGTAGTATACTGTATACTGAGTGAAATAAAATCTTTAGACATATGCGTATGTTTTGTTATATAGTCGATAACTTAACACTTTGTAAGCAGGCATTTTCTCGCCAAATCGCTTCAGTCCCAAATTAATTGTATCGACAGGTAGACGCATTGGGTAACGCTGACAATAGAAAATGCGTAGTCCGTCACCCGTTTGGCGCCCTTCATTACAAGTTTTCCGCGCCCCACCGCTTAGCGAAACAAAACGAGTTAACTCGTTTCCCGCGCATTGGTATAAAAAGCGATATGACGAGTTAACTCGGGACCCGCAAACAATGTGTTAACAGGCTTATACATTTTGACGTTTTAAACCTACCATATGCCACTGTAATAGTAGTCATTTTGTTGAGTGTTCAATTTGATGTGCTGTCGATAGTACATAAAACCAACCAAAATTAGCAATGGAATTGCTTATAAGATCCTTAGGTCTTATACTAAATATGCTAGTATCATACATGAACTCGGTTTGGACACAGCAAACTTAAACACACCTTTGCTCTTTTTTAAATGTTACTAAATAAAAATCTTAATATTTTTAAATCAAAAAATATAGTGCTATATTTTCGTTAACGTTAACGTTCGTATAATACGGTCAAACCCATGTGTAAATTTATTAATTGGTGTATGAAAATAATAAAATAGAAGCTGCTCTTACCGGCAGCCCGGTATATCCTCTCGGGCCCTGATCACCGGGAGGTCCTTGAGGACCTTGAGGACCCTGAAAGAGGAAGTAAATACAAATACTCTTAATATGGTAAAACTATTTTTCAAAAATCGACTGTTTAGGGATGCGTAGTTATCTGTTTTTGGATAACTAGACTAGACACTGTAAACTCTAGGTTACTAAGGCTTATTACCCATATTAACGAAATTTGTTCTCTCACACAAAAAATCTAAAAATACATTACAAAACATGCACGAATTTGAATAGAAGTAAGCGTGTTTAAGATCTACGGTAAGTTCATCTGTTGTTTCTGATATATTTTCCTTAGGAGTAATATATATCCATTTGTTACTACTAGTAGAAGCCAAAATGATTTTTTTATAACGTAAATACAACTTTCAGAAACAAAAGTATAATAGAATGAATACCAAAAAACTAATTAAAAACGAATACCACTAATGTTAAATACTTATATATTATTATATATTATCTTCTTAATATTAAGGGCTCGTCATGATCAACGCGACTGTTGGACTAAGGATAGTGCCTATCCTATGTTACGTAACTACACTTGGGAGCAAATATTTCAGCCCAGAATCCTTTATTTTTCTTTCGTTTCCACGTTTTATTGCTATTATTTTAAGTATTATTCACTAAATAAAAAAAGTATTAGTCAATAAATAGCTTGAAAAGTTTATCTGTAAAGTTACCTTAAAATTGAAATCTTTAAATAATATTTTCATTTAAAATGCTCTAGACTAGACGAAAACATGCCCATTGTGGCCAAAATTGGATGTGATTAAAATAGTTGCAAGTTTATACGATTTGAGGTTTCGTTCCTTTTGTCTTCGTTTTATTGTCCACCTATTGACTGCGACTTCTCGGACGTATAGTGAGCGCCAAACTTCTAGTCCGCTCTGAAGTTGCTTCGCGCAGGGGTACAGTCACGCACAACATTAAGCTGATTTGAAACACAAAACCTCCACCAAGACTGAAGAACTAATTTTGCAATTGAATATTATAATAATATCAGTTATTATTACATTGTTATTCTCACATTATTTGGATATAAGTACGAATAAGCAAAACACAGGTTTTATTGCAATATAGTTTTATTTGAAAGTTCATAATTGTTTAACACCTGCAACATAGTTTGATAGTGATATTGTTGTTTATAATTACTTGAACAAGGCATGACTACACTATCACCATCGCCACTATCTGATTCATGGTTAGAGTCGGTATCTTCACTCTCATCGTCGCTCTTCGATTCCGATTCGCTATCGGTCACTCTTATTATAATTTCATCGGTTAATGTGTCTATTACGTGATCACTCTTTTTATACTCTTCTTCAATGTTTTTAACTTTGTTGCACAATGTCGTCCACTCTGATTCACCAATGATGTTACATTTTTCTCGGACAAGTTTCATGACTTGATTTATATTTCAGCTTACATTTTTCGTCGCTACATAACACTTCACAGCTGCCCAGGCCATTTCTATTGGATTCAAGTCTGGGTGATAGTGTGGAAGCCGTAATACCGTATGCCCACTCTCTCATAGAATACGGTCAATGTGAAAATGTTCGTTTACTTCCTTGTTTTTTTTTTTATGAGTTCGTATAGTTGAGGTTTCAGCATCTCAGGACTGAAAGTATCTCAGGACCTTTCTCGGTGAGCCATGTCTGCATGTCAGATTTTTTAGAATTTGAGGTTGGGCAGTGCTCTTATTATGGTAGGACGCATTGTCAATATCTATAACAGATCTGGAGGGTAAATTTGGGATCAACTAGGTGCGCAACCATTTTTCATAATTTAGAAAATTCATATTGTCATGATAGTCTCCACTCTTTGTCCCAGCCTTAAACATAAGGAGAGCATTAGGTACAAAACCGGCATCTGATCCGACATGCACAATCACAACACGTTGCCCGTTTGAAATTTTTTTCTTAAGTCCTTTTTTCGAACCATCGCCCCAGGATTTGGAGCTGACATGTGTCGAGTCGACATACGATTCATCTGTATAAATAATCGGCCTTCATCATCACGGTAACGTTTTAATTTTTGTAGAAAATCTATGCGTTTCAATCTTATATTAGTTTTTTCAATAAGAATTTTTCTGTTATCCTCCGTTTTTTTACATTGAAACCCCATACGTTTTAATATGCGCCGCAGGCTGGTTCGAATTCGAAATTTATGTCTTCCTTTAACTTTCTTAAAAGACCCTTTATTGTCGATAACTCTTTTCGGTATTATGATAATTGTGGACGCACCTTTTTTTTACCCCTTCATTAAAACTGTCAATATTAGTTATCTTCTTTTTTCCCGTCCTCTTCTTCCCAGGAGTTCGAAACACAGCCACAAATTCCGATTTGTTGGCTTCTGCATTAATTCTGCGCGCCATTTTCGTTGAAACTCCAGTAGCTTCTGCCACTCTTTTTTGCACGTGCTTGATGTTTATTTTTATGCCTTCGTCCGCTTCTTTTTGCATAAATTTCAAAACATTGTATACAATTTTTCTAGCTTGACGACGTAAAACTGTATTCCGGTTAGGCATGTTCAAAATTTTGTTATTAAAGGAACAACAAAAAAACTATAACGGAACAACTAAAAAATATTGTTTTTTTTTTTTTTTTTTTTTTTTTTTTTTTTTTTTTTTTTTTTTTTTTTTTTTTTTGCCTGTAAAGTCGGTTTTACGGGCGAAGATTTTACGTGACAACGTCTTTTTCTCGGTAGAATATTTATTGATATGAATATAATTAAATTGCACAATGCGCGCGGCAGACCGATCATAGTTGAGTGGGAGAGAGACGCAAGGCATTCGGCGGGCCTCTCTCTCGTTCGGTGACTCATCGTAACGTTACCGAGCGTTACACTTTTTCATAAGTGACTCCCAGCCGCAACCTAATTTAAGACGTTGTCACGTCAAAAAATATTAGACAACGAAAACTTAACAGTAACAACAAAATCAAAATAGAACTGAGTGTGACTGTACTACGCTACGAAAAACAAGCGCGTGTGCTATTCGGAAGAACACTGAACGCACACTAACACGCACGCACTGGTGATATAGGTGTGGGGGCGGTGAAGTGGAGCGAGCCCTGCAGCCGCCGCCTTCTGCCGCTCCCCGCTCATAACTATTTTTTACTGCTGCGACGCGGTTCGCGCTGTGTTCAGACCGTACTAGAAGTTTCGCGCTCACTATAACGAGTAGCAAATACTGAACAGCATCGAGCCAAAGATCGGTCGAAAAAGTGGTAGCAATAAACCAGCCGTCACATAATCATGTTCTGTTGTTGTTCGTGGCCGACCGATGTCAGGTCACAACACAAAAGTCTACTACTCTTGGTACCATTTACTTGTACCACTGAGCAGTTACAATTCAGAATACGAGCATAGAACGACTTAACCAATTCGTTGCTACATACAATTGCCAGAAACGAAGGCTACGCGCTTGATTTACGTGAAAAATGAAGATAGTTTTCTTCTGAGTCGATTTCCCTAAAACTTAATTTGAAGGAGTTATCATCGATTTAAAAATGACACGGCTCCAGTGGCTAGCGCCACACGCAAAAGAAAGTGATGAGCGCAACGAATCGGTAAAGGTTGGGCAGTTCCCGTCGTTGTGGCCGTATGACAACAATAATATGGTTATTTGGATGCAACGACAAAAATAACAAATTAGGCTTTCCAAGTGGAGAGCAACCGAAAGTAAACTGCGATGGTTATGTTCGGCTCTTTTTAACATTAATTAAAAAAAAGAGTTTAGACTTTTAGACTACTACCTTACCTACCGTACTTTTAATTATTCTTCAATAGATATCTATTTCAAATGAATAGAACCTTGATACTAGAAATAATTACGACTAAACGAAAAAACGGAGATGGCTCAATAATTTTGCTCCCAAGTGTAGTAAAAATGACGGCGATTACTTACAGGGGGACATGTGACGTTGCACGTTTGACCAGCTTGGAGGCCGGCAATACCACTAGGTTGAACGTCGTAGAACTGAAAAAACTCTTTATCAATATAACTTCCACTTGAGATCTCAATTAGATCATGCTCGATTCCTCGAAGTTGTAAGTTCTCTAAGTCCTTTCACTTATTTATCCATCTATTTAATGGTGTTTTGAGTCTCCTTCAAATTAAACGACGGTTTGTGTTATATATGAAAATGTAGATTATATAATACACTAACGGCCCGTCCCGCCATCAGCCGCTTATACATAATATGTACCCTATGTCCATCTATAAAATGAACTTTTGAAAGAATTTTTAAATAGATTCCGTGATTCCGGAAATTACCCTCCACATATAAGCAAACTTTATAAAACTGCTTTAAACATTGTTTTTTATTAGTAGAATGTTATTATTATACTGTGGATTATAAAGACTATTGTTACTTGGTAAGTATCTGCTTATAATAACCTTTACATGTATGTATTTATACATTTTTACACTCCTCCAGTTGACCTGGGCCAATTTTGAGTTTTTTCTGTGTGTATTTGAATGGATAATCTCAATTTACAATTGGGCAAAGTAGGTGGCACTGGAACCAGACAGTACAATGTCTGCCGGTTCCACTCGTTTAGTATTCCGAAAAACTATACTAATAGATAAATTATTATAATAGAAAAATACTAGAAAAAATCGACTCGGGTCACAAGTGAATCTCAGGCGGGAATCGAACCCGCAACTGAGCACCTGAGATTCACTTGTGACCCGAGTCGATTTTTTCTAGTATTTTTCTATTATAATAATTTATCTTATAAGATCGCATTGAAAATGCATAAAATATATAAAAATTATAAAACTATACTAATATGTTTGTTTCAAATAAAGCACAGCTTAAGAAATGAACACTAAATAATGGATATTTTGGCAGAATATTATTAGGCATTATTTTTAAAGACAATTTGATCTAGCTTAACCTTACCTGCAATGTATACCTACCAATTAGTTATTTTGCCAAAGTAAATATAAAAAACAAAACATTATGCAAATGAAAAGAAATTATGTAAACCAGAAATGACTCGAGAACAAAATGTTCTTGTTCACCACACCACATAAACATGTTTCTTTATAGTCCAGGAGGTAGCGCTATAGTTGAGCAAATCATTTCATACCGGCTGAAATCATAACAATAATAGTTTTCCCCTAAAACATAACAGTTCTGAACGTCAGCTGCTCCGATAGCGGTGGAGCTAAAGGAGAGAGCATGAAAAAGTCATTGGAAAAAAATCTGCTCCGATGATTTTTATACCAAGCGAAACTGTATTAAATTATTGTTTTAATCATATTTTTTTAAGAAATTATCGTCAGCTGTATTGACGAGGGGGGGTTCAATGTCAGTCACGTGCATAAACCTTATTTAAAATTTGACAAATAAATTTATTTTATACCTTATGATTTTTTTTTTCTTTTAAAATAGTAAAGAAAATTGTCAGCTGTACTTTTGACGGGGGTAACACCGTCTATATATCTCGTATAAAATAAATTTATTTGTCAAATTTTAAATAAGGTTTGTGCACGTGACTGACATTGAACCCCCCCTCGTCAATACAGCTGACGATATTTTTTTGAAAAAATACGATTAAAACAATAATTTAATACAGTTTCGCTTGGTATAAAAATGATCGGAGCAGATTTTTTTCCAATAACCTTTTCATGCTGTCTCTACCACTAGTGCGACAACTGACGCTCACTTTACTGATTTCCGAACATTAAACAACTGTTTGAAGTAAAATTCATTCGGCATAAGATTCCTAAAAAAATTGCAACGCTACCTCCCGGACTATTAGTCAGTACTGGTACTTAGGATCTTTATCGAATCGCTACCATTACACTAACCAAATGTCAAAGATTATTTATATAGATGTCAAATATAAAATATTATTATACAAGTTTAGTTCGTCTCAATCATTAAATACACACTCACCGATGACTGTGTAGATGTGACCATTAGAAGTTCCGGGGAAATCTGACTCTGGAAAAAATTATAAGCCTTTGAAAACTGGTTTTGTACACCGATACATTCCTAACGTAAAGACGCTCACTGCTGGATAGAAGTTTATTGGGGGTTTTGCCATAATTTCCACACTTGAGAGTTAGATCACAGTAAACGACTATGTTTCATAAAACTCTGCTGGCTATTTTATGGTTTACGGAAGGTGTGATAACCTCCTTTACGACACTTTACTTTGAGAGTTCAAGGTTGGTGCTTTTCTCCACCGCCTTTTCGGACACTACACGGCCTTTTGATTGTTCTTTTCTTTGTGGTAGTTAGTATATTTTTTCATTAAAGGAGGAAGGTAGCTAAGCCTGGTTATTGGCCTATTTTATTTTTTACAAAAAAAAACACCTTCTTATATATAGCCCCCTATAGTCACCAGACTATAGGGTGAATAAGGGGGAGAGGGGGTTGAGGTTCCGTTTATGGTGAAATTGACTGTTTATGATGTACTAGCAAATTTTTTTTTGTGAAAAATAAAATAATCAAAAACCCAGCCTTAGCTATCCAACTCCTTTCATATTTATAAGGTCAGATACAGCGGCTCGATGGTATTGTTAAACATCTGTTTAATTTTAGCTTAAAGATTTTAGCCAATATAATTAAAACTTGTTTTTTTTTACAAAATCAATGCATACACTAGGTGTTATTAAATTTATTGATAGCACTTACAATTTCTTCGCAACTGTCATGTCTTAAGACGTATCGGCTGCAACTGAGCAAAAGCCACTGCAAGTCTATCTGGAAAATAAAATATACAATTCAGGCATAATAATTTACCTGCTTTTTATGGGTTTCGAAGTGAACAAAAAACTCGTATAGTTTAGCCATGTTCGTCTCTCTGTATGTCCCCGACTTAGCCTCTAGCTTGTCGGCACTAGGAAGCTGCACTTTCACATGGAAATAGATTTTGAGTACGCCGATATAATCACAAAATATTAAAAAAAAAAATTTGGTTAGGTACCTCCTCTGCACGATAAATTGAAGATTTTTTCACGTTTATCACAAGCTGTTTTTTGTCTTTGGATAGGTCGTTCATAACTATTGTTTTTCAACTCAAAAATTCATTAATTATTTTATTTTGGTAAATCCAGATATCTATTAAATTATATAAAGACTAGTATATTAAATGTTAGAGCGGAAGGCACTCTTATGGTATAAATGGTTGTTTATTATTGAAATGCATAAATCATTTGCAGGCGTTTGGACGGGAAGTGTTTTAACTAAAAAATAATTTGGATTCCGTTTGATTCCAGATTCTAGGATAAAAATGTTAGTCAGTGGTGGATAACAGAAGACAACCTACTATACTCCTTAGTTAGTTAGTTAGTTAAATGCGTTCAGCTCTCCGAATTGTGGAAGAATGGTGTGACGATCACAAGTTATCAGTAAACCCGAGAAAAACAGAACTCATCCTTTTCACCAACAAAAGGAAGTTACCGCAACTTCAACTACCCAATTTTTTCAACATCAAACTCTCCCTATCAACACAAGTCAAGTATCTGGGCGTTATCCTTGACAACAAGTTGAACTGGGCGAGCCATATCGAAAATAAAACCAAGAAGGCCTGCATAGCTTTTTATCAGTGTAAGAGACTAATAGGTAAAAAATGGGGTCTCAACCCAAAAATAACACTTTGGCTGTACACTTCAGTTATCAGACCATCCATAACCTACGGCTCAGTTGTATGGTGGCCCAGAACACAACTGGCCACGGTAAAAACAAAACTCCAAAGCCTACAACGCTTGGCAAGCATTGCGGCAACTGGATGCATGAGAACCACCCCATCAATCGCCCTTGAATACTTGCTCAATCTAAGACCCCTACACCTCGCTATTCAAGAAGAGGCACAGGCGGCCGCACTTAGATTAAGAGCAAACGGATTATGGAAACAAAACATAGAAACACCACACTTAACTGTTCTAAAGGATATCTTTAAAGAAAACCCACTCTTTGAGGCACCTACGGACAGTATACAGTGTCATCATGTTTTCGATCGAAGATACAATATCCAACTTACAGCAGAAAAAGATGATAACTCTGGCACAAGAGAAGTAAGGATATACACAGACGGTTCCAAAACCTCACAGGGCACTGGAGCCGGTGTCTTCTCGAACGACCTAAACATCAAAATCTCGACCACCTTAGATAAACTCAACACTATATTCCAAGCAGAATGTATAGGTATTACCAAAGCTGCACAGGCGGTTGCAGCCAGAGATGTCAGAGACCATAATATCAAAATCGTCTCTGACAGTGCATCCGTACTTCAAGCTCTGCAAAGCAACACCATAACATCTGTCCTAGTACTGGAGTGTCATAATACACTCCAGTACATTGCAAACACAAACAGCATAACTTTGCAATGGATCAAAGGACATAGCAACTCACTAGGCAACGACGCGGCAGATGAACTAGCCAAAAGGGGTTCAAATGGAACGGTGTATGGACCGGAACCATTACTGCCTATACCCATGGCACAAATTAGAACATGGCTGCGTAAAAAAACAGAGGAAAACCACCAAACAGAATGGAACAATAGTGTAGGCTGTAGGCAAACAAAGAATGCCATTCCGGTGGCTTCGAAGAAGCTTGCCCGCAACCTCACCAGACTAAACAGGGACGAAATCCGCAAAGTACTAGGTACTATAACCGGACACAGTCCTCTGAATAAACATCTATTTACCATAGGTGTGACAGATAGCCCTCTGTGCAGAGGCTGCATGGAGGCGGAGGAAACGCCACATCACGTGCTCTTGGAGTGCAGGAGCGTGGCCGATCAACGGGCACGTTTTCTCCAGTCTCCAAAATCACTACCGGAAGCTTGTAGCAACCTGAAAAGGCTACTCGCCTTCTGGAGTGGACTAGGATGGCTGGAGTAAAGGAAGAATACTCAATCACGTACAATGGCCCAATCAGGAGGCTAAGTGCGGAAAATGCCCCGTAAAACTAACTAACCTACTATACTCCTATACGGGTAATTGAATATTTTTTATAATAAAATGCTGTCTAACCAAGAAGAGTTTTTGTGATAAATGAAAGTTCTATACTCAGTTGTATTTGGATTATATTATGATAACTATGAATTATCAAAACTTACATGTGCTGGAGTTCCATCATCGTTGGAGACGATAGTCACCGCCGTTGCGTTGCTGAAGTCATGTCTTGTTGTGTTCTCTGGCTTTTGCTGGAAAAATAATTATGGTTTTAAATATTTTGTTAAATATTTAACTGTTACATTTTTATATCTTCAGATTTTTATAACTACCAACAAAAAAATTGTCTGATCCCGTCTGAAACTTGTAGCGAATAATTTTTTTTCTGGTAAAAAATCTTACTAAATAATAATTGACTAAACAAAATACATCATTGAATCCATCTACTGTTTATTATTCTCAGCAACTCTTGAAAATCGATTAAACGGTTTGAGTATTATGGTGTTTGTACAAACTATATTTTTTCGCTACTAAGTAAGCAAAATTAATAAAGTCATTTCTTCCAAGCTTCTCGACGCGTAAAATATTCGCTAATATGTTTTGGATCTTCTTTGTTTTGCCTTTTTATTGTATGTAGTCTTGTTCATAGATATAAAAGGATGTTTTTGACATTAAAAACTTATACTTATTACTGTCAAATAATATTTTTTTCAAAATTATACTTATTTTTGGAAAGTGGAAACGTCTCTCCAGACAACACATGTCATAAAGAAAAGAATTGAGATAATGGTTATTGACCATAGTTAAAAATTTAAGGCACATTAGCAGCCAATGAGAGACCAAAACTGAATTTTAGTACTCCAATCTTACCTCAATGCAGTCGACTGCTAAATGGACCGTATCGTTCGTAAGAGCCATGTGTATTTTGTGCCATCCCGGTGAAAACAACTGAAAATATAACAAATTATCATGTACAGATTCAGATACATAAAGTGATGCGCTTTGTGCCTCTATAATTAAAAGAGAGCGGTTTGAAACTGTTCCCATAATAGTCTAGTAATATTAGGGTTGTACCTCGGAATGAGAGATAATAAGCTGAAAACTTATACATGCCTTTATTTTGGCGTTCTAAAAATTATCTCAACAGTCTCGTGAAATCTCTTGTCTTTGTCAAAAATTATTCAAGTTCAAAAGTCACAAAATCGTTTCTCGCGATTATCTAGATTTTCGATTCTATTCTAATCCAATGATGTTAATAATAATAATAATACTTCCCACAATCACACCAATTAGCCTTGCCCAAAGTAAGCACCTTAATGGCTTGTGTTATGGATGCTAGGGTTATGGATACTAGGGTAACGGATAGACATATTATACGATACATGACTCAGGTACAAATGCTCGTATTCATCATACAAACATCTGTCCCTTCCAGGATTCGAACCCAGGACCGTCGGCGCGAAAGGTAAGATCGCTACCGTTGCACCAAACGGTCGTCGATGTTAACATCTATTATATAAATTGTAGAGTGAAAGTTAAATTGATTTTATGCGTCTTTTAGAACGTTAATGTGTACACATTTAAAGAAAATTTAAAGTGTATACGAGTTCTCAGCTTAGTATCTTACATTCCGAGGATCCCACTTTTTTTACAATCTTTTTATAGTAATAACTATAAAAAGATTTTAAGTAAACAAATACAGGAATTAGCATTTTTTTCAGTGACTATCAAAATAGTAGCAAGATCTACTTTATTTGTGTCCCGTAGCAAAGTCATGTTTAAAATATCTTCTTACTGTATCGCTCTTAAAAGATGTCCGCGAGCCCTGGACGTACACTATGGCCTTCTTTGCAATAGGCAGCATAGTGAGTGAAAACTCAATATCTTCGGATCTCGCTTTGATAATGCTCCACGGCCGGCGCTGACCTTTCGCATTGAATGTGCCCACTAAACTGAAGTAGTCTGGCAACCCATTTGGAAATACCTGTCTGGTTAAAAAGAACAAACTATATAATAGCACATCCACCTATCACAACATATTTCTCCGTTGTTATTAAATTCTATCATGATGGATTTGATGTTTAAATAAATTTTAAAAAATCCTCTTTTTTGGACAAGGTATATAAGTTAGGTATTTATTAGAGATGTGCCGACTAGTCGGCGACTAGTCGGTAAAGCCGACTATCCGGCCACTATCGTAGTCGGCGACTGGTCGGCGACTATTCGGCAAAGACGCCCACTATCCGGCTTCTTACTTTGTGTGTATTTATTAATAAAATGTATGTAGGGGCGAATTACATTAAATAAAAACCGTAAATAAAATAATGATCTTGCTTGGATTTGCGACTGAGAGGAATATTCTATGGTTGAACATTTTATCGCAGAACCTAACTGAGGTATCAGGGTTGGCTGTCGGTATGTAATATGGTGGTTCATACGTGTAATATTTGCCTTTTTTCCCCTGCTCACCACAAGAAATTATTATTTGTCATTGGTTACACTTAACTTTACAGGAATCATTGTCCAATTGTTAAAAAAAAATCAACACGAGACTTTATTTTTGACATTATTAAATGTTAAATGAGCTCTTACACTTTCACTCAAAAATGTTTTTTTATTCAAAAGCACCGCTCTGACCCGTGCAAAATCAAGAAACAATGCGAAGTAAACTAAACAACTGTAAACGAAGCGTCACGGAATCCTCCGAAACCGTAATCAGCTTGGCCGACTAGTCGGCCACTTTACAACCGACTAATCGGGTAGTGGGCTAGTCGGCCAAAGTCATAATCGGCACATCTCTAGTATTTATTAATAAATCAAAGAGGAAGCTCGATGGCGTAACCGCTGCCAATTTCGACTGATTCATACCATATCCTCAAAAAACCTATTTCATAATATGAATACGTTGCTGACTTACTATTATCATTAGTACTATTATAACCGATACAATAATATGAGTCATATTCAGTTTATCACGGATATAAACAAGACAAATTCAAATTTAAGATCCTGTCCAGGTAAAAATCATTGCTATGCATTATTTTCGCAAGATACATTTTGTACGTTACCAAAAAAAGGTTTACCTGTGCTCAGTAAAAAGGACCGTTACAAAGAATTCCATGCACACCTAGTAAAATATAAGAAGAATTATCCTTAAAAAACCGTTGTTTTATTAATCTTACAAACTTACTGCAAAGGCAAAGTTAAATTCGCGCCATCTCCGATTCTGTACGCTCGCTGTAAGTCTTTTGAGCCTTGCACCATCTTCACACCCTTAGTGTTTGGCCAATCAAGTTGATACACCGCAATCAGATCTACCGTTTGAAAGTCCACATCACCAGGTCTCGATGGGAAACAAGGGGCTTGATCCATCAGAGGTTCCATTGTTGTAAGGTTGTCTGGAATCAAATGTTTAGTTCAAGTTATTTATTTTTTATGGTTTGTCAACGATTGCTACAATTAATGATAATCATTATATATTGGTTAAGACGTATGAACTTTTAATTTTCTATTTTTAAGGATTAGCTTTCATTTGTTTTTCTTCTTTTAAATGTTCGTAGCAATGTGCCGGATGGGATTTCTCATCAGCAGAAGCAATCTTATTGAGATATTTGTATGCAGTCGGTTTCCTCACATTGAAATAAGAATACTCAAGGATATAAACATGTTAAAAACTATGTGTGTATTCTGATAGATTGTAAATAATTGCCTGAAGGAATACTGCGTCTTATAACGCAAATAAATTACTAATTTTGCTACCTATGCTAGAGATTATGATCACCGTACACCACAAAAAGGACAGCAGCATTTTTTTAACTATGGTCTTTTTCCTCCATATTTTAGGGGAGGCTTCCGTCTAGCAATGGATGTTCTTTGGCTGAGATGATCTCACATTCAACTTACTTATGGAATGTTTCATCTAACAAAAGTAATATAGCTGATTTTGTTTATAAACAATGCTTATGTCCACTTTTCCTACTTACAATACCGTGCAGACTTATATCACTCAATTAAGAATGATTACAAATATCGTTAATTCTCACTTTGTCAATTAAGATTTAAGGAACTGCTTAGTAATTTAGGCTACGCGTCAATTGGATTTAGACCTACGTAGGGACACTTTGTCTTAAAAAAATACATCTGAATTAAGTGTTTCATTAAGACTCACAATTCCTCCAGTTTTATGTACAAATAGACTCACAGTTTATATTAACTTACAATAAGGTTCCGTAGTTTGTCCATTGCTCAAACGATATGTCAATATTGACATTATTGTAACTCCAAACCTGTAAAAGGATGATATTTTAAGGATACCTTTTAAGGCATAACCACACTATCAAGACATGACTTTAATCATAAATAAATTGGCATTTATATATTAGAACTTTTCTCCGGTGTCGACCTGTCTCCCTGGTGTTTAAGTTGTGTGTGATCACGACTTCTGTAAAAGAGTCGAAACGTCAGGATTAATTATAAAATAAAATATGCGCAAAATCCGTAAAAATGTGTTTTATTCAAATCTGTGATGGGCGCGGAAGTGTGAGAACTAAATATATTTTTTTATCTAAGCTATACAGACACAACTTAAACATATCTTTCTTTCTTTACAAGGAAAACGCCGTTATCACATTGACTGTATCACACCACTCAAATAAAACGCTGTTTATTTAGGGAAAATTAACGACCGCAATGCAGATGCAGCCGGTATCGTCAAATAACGTGTCTTTAGAAGCCGGAAGGATTTCAAGATTACAAAGTTCGTAGTTCGTACTCACTTCAACTTTGGGAAAAATGAGGCTTAATAGTAAGAGTATTGATTGGAACCAGTTTATACTTAGTTGAGTTAATTTATGGTCGAAGGACGTTTTGGCGGGAGCGGGAAGCGCCACGTTGGTGGTTTTGTTTCTCTTGTTGAAATTTGGGTTGTGGTGGATATTAGTGCGTAATAATGGTGGATTATTAACCACTAAGTGTTTGTGAACATACAAGAGTGTTGGCAAGTGTAACAAAGCAGCGGAAGTTGTCGTTTCCTGCTCTCTCAAGAAGTCCATGGGGAGGTTTCAGTAAATTTACTGAAACCTAGCAATAATATTTAATAAATAACTGACAATTATACTTACTTGACACTAGTTAAATGCACAAATCGTGCAAGCCATAAATAAAGGGAAAAATAATATGGCCAGATTGATCCTGCTATTTTTATGATTCTTCAACATTACTCACATATTTAAAATTTTAATTCCGTATTAATAAAATTTGTAGCTTCTTACTTTATACAATAGACAGCTAGTGTACCAGATTTCAGGTTTGCCTAGTTTAGGAAACCTCTGCTTAATTACCGATTGTATTTAAAACTGAAGTGTACGTATGTTATGTAATTTTTGTTGATATCTTTTTTGTGATTTTTGTTCAATAAAGAACTAAATATTATTATTTATGACCGGCCATCGCGAAAGTTGCTTCATTTCCACATTCGTAAGACACTTACTAACTACACCATGAGGGAATTGAGGGATTTATAATGATATGTAAACCCATAACAATTCTTCAGAAATTTCTAATGTACGAAAAATAGTCTAAAATCAAAAAACTAATAACGACCACATTGTCAATTTCAGAGAAACTAGATTAATTCAGCAAATAATTTTATGGAACAAGTTCCGTAATTTAAATGAATTGTCCTGATGTAATCTTTTCCAAGACTTCATTAGCGTTTGTTTAGTATATTACTTCATCAATGCGTTAGAAGGTTCAAAGGTGCATTGTGTTTTGCGTTTTTGAATTGGCAATGCATACAGTTCTACTGTACAGACGGTTGATATTCACATTCATTTATTTATTACAACATGTGGTATTTTTTGGTTAATGTTCATAAAATAGCCAATGACTAATAAATCCACTTTTACCGAATTCGTTTACTTTTGTTTTTTTATATAAAAAACTTTTTTTTAATTTAGGTATCCCATTAATCAGTTTCAATGACGCTGCAATGTCTGTTACGCCATAACTTCCCGAGTTCTTAACCGATTTTAATCATTTTTGTGTGGAATCGAATCAACACATTTAGGACTAGATCGTGACGGACCGTGACCGAAATTCGCAAAAATGACCAAGAAACTATGGGATTTCCAATTGAAACAAAAAAGCGCGTTTTTTTGCAAATTTTCTTTTTTATGGAATTTTAAAATTAACTTAACATGCAAGGGCATCTCAGCATTACAATAAACATGATTACAAAAAACAGAAATTAACATTCTAAGAAATTGTATTACATCAATTATAAATTAATTAGACACAAATATTTTTTATACATATTGAAGGCTTTCGTAAATTAATGAGGTAGTAAAAATTACTAATTAAAGATTATATCGCGTTATTTTCTTTGCCTTATCTTAACATGACCACGAACATTGTTGATGGATAGCTTCTAAAGATCTATATACAGACCAACAGATTAATGTCAGTACAAATTATATCCCTACTCACTGGTATGCGTAGACAGATATTTTTTATCCCGTTACATATCACTGGAAATTGAAAAAAAAATGTTTTTGGCAGTCTTTTAATTGATATATTAACGAAATACAAACAAAACTTTTTTCCAAAGATTGACTTGGAGAGAATGCAATTATCATTAAATCCACCTGGTGTACCATTTTATATTTCATAAACACTTATAAATAAACAAATAAAAATACTCGGAAAGCTATCCCAACTGGTACTAGCGATAAATGGAAAAAATTCTAACTGGCCTTACCAGTAGATATATAGCAGTAGGAATCTACAGAATAGGGGTTTAACGCACCTTCCAAGTCACTAAGGAGCTTTAGTTAGTCACTGGTCCGATAACCAACTAGCTCTTACTTAAACTGTTTACTATATTACAAGGCAAAAGCGCTAACCAATACAATACATATCGCGGACCACATTATCATCATCCACCAAGGTTAAACCCAACCTAACCTTTTTTTTTACTTGGATGAAATGCTTTACACATACTTCCGCCGCTGCGAGTGCGGCTGAAGAGTTATGTGGGACTCTCCCCTGATGATAAAAGCTCGTCAGGTTGGTGCGCAGGGGCCTACCCGCTAAAAACTCCAAGATGTCCCTCCGGTCACCTTGGTGGCACTGGACTGTCGTACGGCAGTGCGGTGGCACCAGATGGGGTCACGGGAAACCTCGCGGACACTACCGCGGCCCCATCCGTGGAAGTCCGACCTAGGCGGACACTTCTGTACTCCGCCGGGAAACGGAGTATTACGGAGCGTCCCGGGACATTCCGGACGCTGCGAGTCGGCGGTGACCTGTGCAGTGCATGTGATGGGCCTCCTAAGCCCGCTACCCGCTGGCCTCCGCGAGTAGGAAGTGGGAAGCCTAACCTAACCTAACTGCTCTATGGATAGTAAGCCATAGCCCGCTAACACAACGAAAACTGATATAATATTTTTTTGACATGCCCTAAAAATGCAGAATAGAATACCATCAACCATATCAAACTTATGGGTGTATACAGAAGTAATAAGAACAAGAGCTATAATAAAAGGAGTGACCTTTATGGTTTCCTTAGACCACAAATGAGCAGTAGCGATTGAATTTTAATGCAGCTCCAACATCACCAACCCGCCTTACAAGCGAGATTATGGCAAAATCCTTATTTGGAGCAGGCTTCCGTACTACAGTGGATTTCTTTCCGTCGAGATGATGACGATAATCCGAAAAACGCAATCGTCAAACCGAAAAGGCTAATAACTACATATCACCACCGAGTAACTTCTTCGTCATAAAGTAAAATAAAAAAGGGAGTCAAATCATTAAATAAATCTTAGAGCTAATCTATTACTATTTTATAACTGCAACTAGCGGCCCGTCCCGGCTTCGCACGGGTGGACAAAATTCTTTAAATTTTTCTAGCATTAAATATAGCCTATGTTACTCATCGTGAATGTAGCTTTCCAATGGTGAAAGAATTTTTAAAATCGGCTTAGTAGTTTTTGAGTTTATTTCAAACATACAAAAATACAAATCTTTCCTCCTTATAATATTAGTGTAGATAACAATGAGATCCCGACACTTTTGCATGCAGACGCATATGTCTTGCTTGCATCAAGCGCGCGTGGATTTCCTTAGCAGAATTATTTTAGAAATGTATTTATTATACTCTTCAAAGATCTTATACTTACAATCATCAACAAATATATTTCGAAAAAGATTGTTACAGGATTTTATGTTGATAAAAAACTCAATGGCCCATAACTCATTAATAGGTACCAACTCTTAACATCTTACACACGTGATAACTTTTAAACGAAATATCCGATTGAGATGAAACAAAAGTATTTCACTTCTGGGTGAAAACCATTTAAAATGACCATTTTGACATCATACCTTGTCCATACGCAATATTTAACAAAATATTCTTTTGCCTCAAGCAATGATAGCTTATTATAATAAAATGATACATTACCTTAAATAATATATATATAGTTTTATGTACCTTATTACACGTATTTAGTAAATGCGTTTCTTTTTTCAGACCGAAACCGGATTTTGTCCATACAAAATAATTTGTCCTTTTCATGACTAGCGTTACAAAGTACATTAAGAGAAATACTATAAATTAAATTGAAATATAAACGATTATTTTTTGTAAAGATAACATGATTAGACGTAGTTATCGGGTAAAATTGTCCTAATTTACTTATTTTGTAAATAAATACTTGTTTCCCAGCGACTGTCCATTATTATGTTCATTTTCGTTATTCTTTTTTCACATGAACTAATTTAGTAATATTTGATATTTATCAAATAGCAAAACTGACTCTCTAAGGACCCAATCAGATGCTAGAAGCGATAGTGTATCGGCCATTATGTTATCGTATGCCAAAGTGAATGAATGCGTGCTTTTGTGTCGGCGAACGTAAGTACAATTTTCAGTTATCATTTTTGTTGTCTACTTAACTTTACAGGTAAGAGAATATTTATATATTTAATTTATTCATAAACACGGGTTATTTTAATGATTATTGAAAAGCAAGGTGCTTTAACTAATTGATATTCTTGCTTGACTTAAGATATTTGAGGTTATGTTCCAAGTAGAGACTTTGTTCATTTTGTTATGATTACGTTACGTTTTTTTGTCACGTCACAAAAATGATATAACAAAAATGATCTAAAGAGGCATTCACAAGTCTGATTTATGGTTTTATTATGATAGTATATTAACTTAAAAGTACATACGTCACAAAATCTCAAATACCTAATTCAATGACAGTAACCACAGATTGTATGATGAATTTATTGGAGTCTTGTGAAAAAGTGAAGTCATAAGTGCCTCACTACTATGAGAAAAACAAGCAGAGCCTCTAGACAAAATGCCTTTCGACACTCTCGCTATCGCTAAAAGAAAAATTTTATGGAACTAAGTACAAAATACCTTATTCCTCTAGCAATAAGTCAAAAATCATTCCAACTACACTGCTTGATATAAATATGCCTGTGAGTAATAAAGAAAATGTTGATTGTAATAAAGACAGCATCAAAAACCTAAAAAAGAAGGCGCCTGTGACTATTTTGTCAGACGTTCGCGTTAAATATTCACATGATGATTTAAAGCAAATTATTAGTACAAAGAGACATATTGTACCTTCATATGATTTCAAAAAAGACTATCCTGAAATGTTAGAACAATCAGCGACTGCACCAACCAAGATAAAAAAATATTTTCATAGTTTTAGAGAAAGTGAGTAGGAGTATTTCATTGTTGCTATAGGTATTACACATATTTTATTTGTTTGTATTTTTGGGTATCATGTACAGTATTACATATATAAGCATAATTGGTCTTCAAAAAAATCAAATAAGTTCCTATAATTTTAATAAAATTGTAGATAATTCGAGTACATAATTAGATTTTTAAAATAATATGTACGTTAGTATATGCATTTTTAACAAAGGTAACATAATTGTGGGGGTGAAAGAAAAATAAGTACGAGTAAGTTAAATAAAGTTCCTAGAATTTATTAAGATTTTTTTAAATATAAGGTAATGTGATTGTTAAAAGATTTCTTCGAGAAATGTCTTATGCCCTTGACTATTCATATAACAACGTACGTTATATTTTGAGAATGTAAAAGTTAATTAGTTAAGTATAATTTAAATAATATGTTAATTGTTAATTCTTCTCTAATCTATTATATAATATCTGAGACTAAATCAGTGCCAAAGTGAGAATTAAACGTATGATATAATCTTTTTTTATCAATTAAACGAATTTTAAAATACATGTGTTTTATTGTGTTTTATGTGTCCGATCAATATTTATCCGTTATTATGTAAATTGTGAAAATACCCTAAGTTTTCATTTTTGTTACTTTTTTGTTACGAGTTTCATTTTGTTATGATTTCATTTTTGTCACAATGGTCATTTTAAATGGTTTTCACCCTTCTACATAAATACTCTTGATAACCTAATGCTTAATTTCGATAAAGATTAATATTACGATACATTTTTTACGTAGTTTCTTTTTTCTTCAGACGATTTAATAATTATTTTGAACACAAAATCGGTTATTGTGTTTAAACCATGATAGCTAGATATATGTTCTTGCGGACTTTTTTGTAGGTCTTAATGGGATCTACAAACCCGTAGTACATCATTTTGTTTTATTGTCAATAGTTTTTGCAGCGCACGCAAAAATAGGTTTTGATTTTACACCTTGTGTTACATAATAGCAATTTCATTATGGATCCTTAATTTTGAAAAACAAAAATATAGCCTATAGCCTACCTCGATAAATGGACTACCCAACACTGAAAGAATCATTTAAATCGGACCAGTAGTTCCAGGGATTAGCGCGTTCAAATAAACAAACAAACAAACTCTGCAGCTTTATAATATTAGTATAGATTCGGCCGCGTAAATTCTATGTAGTGTGATGCACTAAGAGCTCAAGGTTCCGGTTCAAATACCTCATCGAATGACCTATATTCATAAGTCATCTGTAACCCAACCTTGATTAGAAGTTACATGCTGAACCTATGATTCATCCAATACACGCAACGAGGCATCCAATTCAAAATGTATGAACACTTGGTTTGTGTTACGCCCCTTTTATCCCAAACGTCATTGTTCGTCCTCCTTCCTTAGATTGTTTTGTTGACATCATCCGATGATCATTGGTCATTGATTGTCTTAACAACGTCCGAGATCGAGCCGCTAGCACGGCAGTTTTAAATGTCGCCATCTTTCTAGATTTGATTTATAAGTTATTATCGCTTTTTCAAAATATTAAATTTACAAAAAAATCATACTTATTTAGAAAAAATCAATAAATAAATTAAATATTCTTAATTGAATTTTTTTGAG
Source organism: Calamotropha paludella (assembly GCA_927399485.1). Taxonomy (NCBI): domain Eukaryota; kingdom Metazoa; phylum Arthropoda; class Insecta; order Lepidoptera; family Crambidae; genus Calamotropha; species Calamotropha paludella. The sequence continues at coordinate 8,017,548 of OV656822.1, forward strand.
ATGTTTTATTCTTTTTTTTGCATTTTTCAATGTTATCTTATAAGATAAATAATTTTAATAGAAAAATACTAGAAAAAGTCGACTCAGCTCACAAGTGAATTCATAGGCGGTAAACGAACCCGCAACCTTTGGAAGTCCGGTCCAATGCTCTCCCAGTTCAGCTACCGAGCCTTATGAACACCCGGTGATATTTTCTAGTATCTTTCTAATTTCACGCTGCAGGCCAACGACGTCTTATAAACGATAAGAACATCCTCTCGTATTCTAAAGATTCACTTGTGAGCCAAATCGCTTTTACTAGTATTAATCTAAATAAGAATAAAATGTAATTTATAAAGACTATATCGACGAATGTACCATCGGAATGTACCATATGTGTTTCTCTTTAAATAGAAAGGTTCCAATATTAAAACAAATTTCCACGCTAGCGGATAAAACGCAATTTTCCACGCAGTAGATGAATGACAAAACAAACTTTTCCGAGCGTGTGAAAAATAATTGTTGTTTCATTGTCTTCATCTCGCATCAAGCACATCGTTTAAGTATTAAGGTTTTTATGAACTTGTTGATTACTAAAAAAAATATTTATTGAATTGTTAAACCGGCACACCCACCTCAATGTAATGGATTATCAGTCATTTATTGACATTGGTGTCCTGTCTCAATCACGAGTATCAGAAATAGAAAATCATGCCGATATGCCGAAAATTCTTTATGAAGCGTAATGATGCAGCAACATGATAAAAGGATTTCTGAAAGCGTTCCGAGCACGTGCCTTATCTTAATTATATATACATTTACTTTGAGAAATATGATGATATTTCGTATTATTGCTCCTTGTAAGATGACGGGAACAAACTTTTTAGCCTAACTACCTTTTAAAAAGTTGACAAATGAATGAATATTCTTTATAGTACACACAGAAGCACATTAATGATAATAGAAAAAAGGAGACGTACAAATTGCGGCCCTATGAGCGATTTCTTCTTGGCAACCCTGGGATGGACAGAAAAGAAATATAAAACTACTAGCTGACCCGGCCACGTGTTGCTGTGCCGACTGCAGCGCCATCTGTCGGGCTGATTTGTGATATTTGTCATAGGATAATATTTATTATCACGAGCTAGTTCATGCTTCGAAAGCTTTGTAAAAATATCATCCATGAATCTGTATTAAGATCGCGTAGTTACGGCCAATTTTCCTATTTTTATTTTTTATTTACGGCCTAATTATTGTTTTCAATTTTTTTTATGATACTTTCATTTGCCATAATTGTATTAGAAATAATGTTTAATTTTCCATAACTAACACATAACATAAAATTATTAACAAATAATATAATTTTATTAGTCATAAGTGGTCATTATTGGTCATATATTTTACCATAAAAGTTTTTTTTCATTTTAGGTATATATTGGTTCGTCTAATTTAATTACCAAAAAGAAGGAAGGATAAATTGATATAACAGTATGTGGCAGTGCCGGATTAACCATAGAAGCTGAAAAAGCTGAAGCTTAGGACGGCAAAATTAGGGGGCGGCAAAATTGACCCAGAAAAATGGTACAGAAAAAAAGTAACTAATAGTGCAGTAAAAACAAAGCTTTGATTTTCTTAGCTTAAAAATATACCCAAAAAGTTGTAAAAATAATCTTGAAACTAGATATTCCCTAAAAAAGGAATTGACGTTATTGTGAACAGTGAAACTAATTTTAGAGGTCAGTAGGGGCGGCAAAAATTTTATAGCTTTGGGGCGGCAAATGTGTAAATTCAGTACTGGTATGTGGCTTTTTCTCGACTCGCGCCTTATAGTCACAGTTCTTACCTAACTATACCTAACCTAATCATCAGACTATCAATTTTTGAGGTTTCTTCGTTGCATGCACTACATTATGATTAATTAGAAAGCTCTTAATATTTACGTGTAGGTAAAAATTACGTTATAATGATTATTGTAATTAAAATTATTATAATTATTGTCTATGTGAAATAATGTTTATGGAAGCAAATAATTACATCACTTGATATTATGGTATCGCCGATATAATAGTAAAGAAATCCCAGTTGATTAAAATTGTTATTGAAAAATACATTTTTAGACGTTTTTGTTTACCTATTTAAAAAGTACTACACAAAGAAGACTGGGGCACTTCTATGTGTTTTCAGACCTCTATTTAAAAGCAAGATCATAAAAGAAATCGAATGATACTTGAAGAACTCCGCTAGACTAGCAAAACAGTTAATTGCTTTTACTTTTGAAAGTTGGGGTTACAGAGATGTAATGATAAATATCTCAAAATATTGAGGTAAGGATTTGTATCGTGGGTTTTTAAAACCTGTTGTTTAGAAAAATGTAAATATGTACCTGCCAATTAAGAATGACTAGATAAATAAATAGGAACATCACTCTGAAATTTTTGCAGCGATTTTAAGATATAATAGCTGACCCGGTAACGCGTTGCTATGGTAACGCGTATACAATGGAAAAAGAGCGGGTTTTCCCCGAGGACAGACAAACACACTAACGAAAAATTTGGGTTCTTAGATTATAGACTAGCTGACCCGGTATCGCGTTGCTATGGTAACGTTATTGCTACAATGGAAAGAGAGCAGTAAAAATAGCGGACAGACAAACACACAAACAACAAATTTTTGTTCTTAGATTATTGATTAAGTGGGTCAGGAAAATTAAAAGTAAACTCCTCATTATCAAAGTTCGACATTGTATACTCAGAGGGTCATGGCAAGTATTAATACTTTATTTTTGATGATTTCGGTTGCATTTGTCGGTGCGTACCAGGGATGTTGCGAATATTCGCATCCGCATCCGCATATGCGGAACATCCGCATCGATTTAGACATCCGCATCTGCATCCGCATCCGCATAAATCTATGCGGAGCTGATGCGGATGCGACAAGAAAGAAAGGGGAGGGGCCGGCGAGTGGCGCGTGTCGACCGAGTAAAAGATTAAAGATGATACGTGGGTACCACTGAAAATGTTTAGAACTGACCAGTTAGAAACATTGCTAATGAAAACTTTTTCAATTTCAATTTTAGAACTCTTTCGTAACCTGATGTAGTATATTGCATTCATTTGTCATTTGTTTTTGGGCAATTGGCAGCAAATCTAAAACTCTTGTTACAAGTGAAAATGAACCTAACGCGAGAAAACTTTCGGTCAATGATTTATTATGACTTTCGTTGTGGGCTTACTCAACAACAAAGCTATGATAGGCTGCGATTAGCATTTCTTAATGAAGCCCCATCTCGTGCCACTATTTACAATTGGTTTAACGAGTTTAAACGTGGACGTAGCAATCTCAATGATGATCCGCGTCAGGGACGTCCTTTAACAGCGACTACTGAAGATAACATCAGTGCTGTGCGAGGCATGATAGAGGATGATAAGAGAGTGATCTATCAGCAGATACGGGCAAGTCTAGGCATTGGTATGAGTCAAGTTCAAAAAATATTACACGAACATTTAGGCGCCAGGAAGCTTTGTACCAGATGGATTTCCCATACTTTAACCGATGACCAGAAACGCCTTCGCATGGACTGGTGTCGCCAAATGTTAGATAAGTTCAACGGCGGTGACTCAAATGCTGTATTTGACACCGTCACAGGTGATGAAAGCTGGATATATTGCTACGAACCCAAAACCAAAAGACAATCAGCTCAGTGGGTGTTTCCTTTCAAGGATCGGCCAGCTAAGGTAAAGAAAGGAAGAAGTCAAGGAAAAAAGATGATTGCTTCATTCTTTGGTCGGAATGGTCATTTCGCGACAGTTGTGCTAGAAGATAGAAGGACAGTTACTGCAGACTGGTATGTCAATCGCTGTTTGCCTGTTGTCTTAGAAAAAATTCGACAGCAGCGCCTTCGAAGCAGGATCCTACTTCACCACGACAATGCTTCAGCGCACTCCGCAGAACGGACTGTGGAATATTTGGCAAGTGTCGAGATAATGAGTTATCCGCCATACAGTCCTGACCTGGGGCCCTGCGATTTTTATTTATTCCCAAGAATTAAAGATAAAATTCGCTTTACGAGCCCTGAAGATGCGGTGAAAGCGTACGAAAATGCCATAGAAGAGACCCCTAATGGAGAATGGGCCCACTGCTTTCTCAGTGGTTCCATCGAATGCGAGATTACTTCTAAAAACAATAAATGTATTGGCAACTTTCTACATTAAGCCGTTTTTCATTTTCTAAACATTTTCAGTGTTACCTAGGTATATTGAAGATTAACAGAAACACGGAAGACATCTTGGCTTCTCGAACAATATCTCCAAGTACCGAAAGAGCGAAGAAAATGAAAGATTTCATGGAAACAGAACGGAACGACTAGAGACCTCAGGTTACAGGATGTCAGTCCTGTTTAATTAGTGATCTCGATTATGCTCGATTTATCAATTGATGTTGAGGAGAGTCAGGAAACACCAGAAATTGTCAGCCCTGACACAATTCACAAGAAGGAGTTACTTACTTTCCGTAATAAAAAGTGAATTAATTTAAATAAGAGTCCTCTTAAATGGTGGAGTGTTAATCAAAGTGAGTTCAAACTGTTAACTAAAAAAGCACGCAAATTCTTATCAGCGCCACCAGCCAGTGTTCCAAGTGAACAGTTATTTAGTAGCACAGGATTAATACACGAACCCTTGCGAAACAGACTAGAGTCCGAAAAGGCGGCCATTCTACTTTTCATTAAATATAATGCTCCATATATAAATTTCATTACTAAAACAAGTAATCAGTAATGGTAATTTACTCTCTACTTTATTATTAAACTACCTGACCCAGCCATGCAATATATTTTTTTATTAAAAATCAGCAATAACCCGTTTGCGCGTTCTGAGCCCGCGCGATAGGCAGCATTGATTCGTTGGTGGGAGAAGTGGTGAGAGTTGCGCGCGGTACTGGACAGTACTTGGACATGGCAATATTAATTTATTTTTCTAAAATAAAATATTAGAAAAAATAAAAGTAGCCTATGTTAGTCCTTATTACATCAGCTAGCTGCCAATAAAAGTCCCGTCAAAACCGGTCCAGCCATTTTAGAGTTTAGCCCGACCACACTGACAGACAGACAGACAGACAAAAATTGTAAAACATGTTATTTTGGTGTATATACCGTATATATATTCATATGCATGTAAAAAACGGTTATTTCAATATTACAAACCGACACTCCAATTTTATTTTTAATGTATAGATAAAGAAAGGATAAATATTACTGCTTTTTACCCTACCAAACCAAAACTTAGATTTTTTGTACAGTTCCGCATCCGCATCCGCTTCCGCGGATGTGAGCCTCTTAAAATCCGCATCCGCATCCGCTTCCGCGGATGTGAAAAAAAATGCATCCGCAACATCCCTAGTGCGTACATAAATCACCATAAGTCTTCATTTTCGTGTTAATTTTTTTGTTTATGATACCAACTGAGACTTCAAACTCATTTATCCGCTCTGAAATATGGAGTTCAGTCAGTAATAATAATTTAGTATAATATAGTTATAATCTTAATATATAAAAATCCAGTGTCACAATGTATGTTCCCAGTGAACTCTTCACTAACTGAACCGATATTGATGAAAGTTGGTATTTATGTGTAATTTGGTGCAACTGAAGAGATAGGATAGTTTTTATTTTAATTTATAACACAGCAACGCGTGGCAGAGTCAGCTAGTAATATAATATATTCTTAATGGCTAGGAAAGTATATGAGTTTATATATATATATATATATATATATATATATATATATATATATATATATATATATATATATGTATACAAGCAATCTCCTGTAGCATTATAATTCTTAGATTTGCATTACAACATTTAAAATGCGAGCTAATCACATTCTGTGGTTCTAAAAGTTTCTCAATATTTGGCGCTTATGATATCATATCACCTTTTTTGTCTAAAAAAAACAGTGCTTGGCTTTATTAAATATTATTTTTCAGTTATTGAAACGTATCTAACCTAGAATTAATCTTCATCTAGATTTAATCTAGAATCTCGAAACGTCAGGATTAAATATAAAATAAAATATGCGCAAAATCCCTAAAAAAGTGTTATATTCAAATACAATTTCTACGTTTAGTTTTTATACAAGAGAAAGCGTCTCATGAAGCCAATTATTTGCGATTTGAAAATAAATTATCTTCAAGAAATCTTGCGTTTGTAAAGGTAAATTGTAGGAATTTAACATATTTTGTTTTTCATATTTCCAATAGTGTACAAATTTGTAAAATATAAGAGTAATATTCACCGGTCTTCTTTTTCTAGTTCTTTCTGTTTGCTATACGTGCCTATATCATTTACATTTTAATGGTAGGTCTTGGCACTCTATACGTACGGGCGTTATAGAGACTGCATGCATTATGCATCAGTCTTATTGCGATAATAATGATTGTATTATATACGTCCTTTGCGGAAATCTGTTTACTTTATTACATTCGAGCTTATCATGAGTCAATCTGTAGGTTTAGTGGTGAAAAAATTACCCCATGGGTGATTGTTGTTTTTTTTGTTGTAAAATGACGTCACTTAGCTACATTGGTGATGGCATGTTCAACTCGTAGCGGTTTTTTGAAAAACTCAAAAAACTCATAAAAAAATGGCTAATAGCGATAATAAACTACAGATTAATATTTTTTTATATTTTGATATTAGTAAGCCCGCTTAACCATAATGTGGAATTTCAACTGAGGAAAATTTTAAAACAGTTTTTTAATTTCTAAATCAATTACATCAGACTTTTTGAAACAATGACAACAATTTTGTTAATTTATACATTACATCTTTATTAATTTTTAGTACTATTTATTGATTTTTGGTAATTCTAATATCTTCTGTTATGTTTTATTATTCCGCAAGTCTTATCCACTTCCATTGTCTCCTCTGTTTATGAATCATTCTTTTTTATTGTATCATGATCTAAACTGAAAAATTTCAAATACAGCTTTCTATCATGTAATTACAATGAATTGCAGACGAACATTGAACATTGAATTCAGGACGCCAACTAATTATTTTAAATGGGCATGATTACTTACATTTGTATACCTTGAGTAAGATGAAATTATAGTTTTCAGTACCAGAAATATAATAAACCATAATTTCTCTAATTTATAAATTTAATTAATTTATTGGCATACACAACAAGTAACAATCATATAAAAGTTAGGAGAAACATAAATAAATGGTTAGTAACTAGATCATTACCCAAAAACGTGTACACAGCATGGTTAAAAATATTTCATAAACAATAGATCACATGTTTTTACAACAACAATGGAGATACAAATGAGAGTAACAGAAACAGAAATAGTCTAAGCAGGTGTTATAAAAAAAACGATACAACTGTTAATTGACGCTAGTAGGGAATTCGCAGCTGAGGATCTGTTTGACATTGTAACGGAATCGGACGAGTCTTAGCTCAAAAAATATTCATTTTAAATTGTCGTGCTATGCTTAGAATTAAGCTGGGGATACACATGCCCGTAGCTTGCACACTAGCATACCAGCTCCTTGCACGTGCCAGCTACTGTCATGTGTATACGCTAACTGGCATGCCTGTAATACTGGCATACTGGCATACATGCAGCTAGCACATTTGATTTATTTGCATGCCCGTTGAGGGAGGGGACGCGGGGGGCTGCTAACCTGGCACGTGTGAACAGACGCGACAGCTGCGGGCATGCCAATAGCCGACATGTTGTGGCCGTAGGCGCACGTTTTTGTTTAGATTTCGAAGGTCAAGTTTTTTCAAGTTTTTCTCTTGTTTGTTTTTGTATTCAACATGGCACGAGGGGAGATGATAATCCAACCTCTTACCCAAACCCGCCTTCGTTTTTTTCTTTTCATATTTCATTAATTTAGCTACACATGCAATTGCCAGTAACAACACGATTTTGTTTAATTCACTTCGATTGTTATCCATGTTTGGTACGAATGACTCTCACGAACTGTCCTGTGTATACGCGATGGTAATACTGGCATGCAAAGGCACAACTTGCATGCCAGTATTATTTGCAAATGTATCCGCAGTGTGCCAGTTACTCGTACATGCCATTAACTTTCATGCCAGCTACTTTCACGATTTACTGGCATGTGTATCCCCAGCTTAAATGAAACATTAAAATATTGACCTTCTTTTTAATAAAGAGAAAAAACATTAACAAGGAATCGTTCCAGTTAGAAAGACATCAAATCTCGATGTACCAGGTCAATCAATTGAACTGTGTTCTCGTCCAGATCCAGATGCGACCCAATTATTGGCGACCTTCAAATATCAATTGCACAATAATTGTTATTTTATCACCAACGGATATGCACGTCACGAAATTATAAATTTGAACTGACGTTAACGTGTTTTTTTAAACGATTGGTAGCTTTATTAAGTGTAAATGGATGATTGAGAGGTGCACTTTCATCAATAAATTATCATTGCGGTCCGTTCTGCTAGCAAACGTTCTCAGATATTTGCTCAGATTATACACTATTGGGTTGCCACGGTAGTGTTTATACATTTAACCACGAAAAGGAAAGCCTTACAATTTATTTTGTTGAAGTTATACTTCTTAAGGTGCGTTATGAAAAAATGATGAGAGTGAAATTATAAGATATAACACAAAATTATCATGTTGAAGTTGTTGCCGCTAATTATGAATGTGTGTGTGTGTGTGTGTGTGTGTATAATATTAGTTATCTTTGTTTAGTAACGATAAAGAAGTATAACTTCTTACGTGCGTACATAATAAGCACACACAACGGTTTTTCTGTTTTTTTTGTGATGGATTTGATAGCCTACTTTAAAAAGTAATACTGGTTTTGATGTGTAAACCCAAAGGCATAAATAAATAATTTAGGTCTACCCACAATTATTTTGTTACAAACTAAGCCGAGCTAGTATACTAAGTATGCTGAATAACTGATCGGATACGTATATAATAATTTACCGGCGTATTCAATTTTAACGACTCAAAACATTGTTGTATTCCAGCAGTTGCAGGTGAGTAAGCCGGTGCCTCTGTATCAATAACTAAACGCTGAAAGTGAAGACGCATTTTATTGGAGTCGCCTTTACCTCCTGGTGGAGACCATAAGCCTCTACAGTGTTGACCCCAACGTGATATGTATCAAGTGAAAATTAAACTAAACACTGTAAAAGGATACATTTTTGAGTGCTACGACGTATGAAAGAGCTTGACACTTAGAAATTTCCGGATGATATTTAAGAGTGCTCTGGCAGAATCAACTTCCATTGCAGGTTCGAGTGGTGCTTGCTGTTGCCAAAGGAAAAAAAATTAGGTGTTTGGCAGCGATTACCGACCAGATTGATAAGCAACATGCTGACTACACAAGTACAACTATCCTTCGATGCAACACTGATTCTGACTAAGATCGCGATAATTAACAGCAAGCTGCGCGATTTTCGTCCTTTTTACTCTCGAGCCAGGACAAGGGGACGAAGGTGTCGGCGAAATGGTCCAAGGCGTAGAGGACGCAGCGCATCACGGAGCAGATATCGAGCAGAAAATCGAATCTGTTACAACTATTACCGATTCCGGGAGAACGCACGGAAATGCACCAAACCCTGTGCGTGGAAAAATTGGGAAAACTAAATTGAACGGTACATGAAGTGGTGGACACATGTACCATTTCACCCGATTTTGCGTAGTCGATGTTAATACAGGTCTTAAATTTCTTGTCGATACAGGCGCTAATGTCTCTGTACTGCCAGCAACAAGAAAGCAACGGCAAAATGTTCTCATCCAGCAACGGCAAATGTAAGTTTTGATTACTAATTATTTGCCGCTAAGGGCGCTGAAATCAAAACTTGTGGCATTAAAGTTAAATGCTTCGTCGACCTTATAGATAGCAATAAGCTAGCACTAAGTTTATTGTTGTGGTGAGAAATAAACATTTTATTTATTTATTTATTATTTTAATTTATTCTTGCAGATGGTAAACAATCAATTTTAGGAGCTTATTTTTTAGTTCACCAAAATATTAAAAAACGTCAATTAACAAAAAATAATCATCTAAGTTACATAAATAAATGCAATTACATCAATTGCCAATATTATATACTCAGCCGTCTATAAAGTCTTTTGATGAGCGTCACCCTTATTGTGTCTTGTAAGTATACTAAAATTACCATGCCCGCATCATTCTTGGAAACTCCCGCCCACTCTATTATGCATTCCATTGAAAGATGAGGCCCGATATGGTTCAAATGAAAAATGATATACGACCATGCGGTGATTATCGTCAACTCAAAGCAATCACAAAACTCGACTGATACCGAAACTCTCGCTTGCAAGATTTAACCGGTAAACATGTTGTTTATAATTTGTATTTTTATTGTATGTTTGCAGCACCGGGAGATATAGAAAAATCAACCATAATTGGACCCATTTTTGCAAAACAAGAACCAACCCACAGCAGGTTGGTTTCGAGACAACGAGACTTTTGTAAACAGAATGTGCAAAATGCATACATAGTGTATTAATGAATGAATACTTGTTAACCTCATGTGAAATACTGTAGCCTATCTAGGAATATCAGATTTATAAATGTTATTAATAATAAGTGTTTAGGTACCATGTTGTATAGTTCTCAAACTGTGGGTTGGTTCTTGTTTGCAAAAATGGGTCCAATTACACCCTTCAGGTTGCTCGAATTTCCAAGAATGACGTTCGATTTGCGTAATGCTGCTCAGACTTTTCAGCTTTACATGAATTACGTGATTAGTGACCTAGATATTTTCCAGTTCAGGTGATCTGATTGTCAGAAGTTTAGATGAGATAACGCACACAAAACATTAACATATAGTTATTGAAATATTAAAAAAAATTGGCATAACTATCAATTTGGCAAAATGCACTTTCGGTCCAAACAAGATCGATTTTTTAGGATACGAAAATAGCCCAGGTAGAATCCGACCTTTAAATGACAAGGTGCCCCTAATCGTGCAAGACATGAGACGATTGTTGTGTATGGTAAATAATATCGCACACATTTTCCGTATGTAAGTAGTTATCTAATAATATTAACAAGTCGCCGATTGCTTGGACTGAATCTGGTAACGATGCAATGTAAGGCAGGTCTTCAACAGGCCGCTATATCGTCACATCCAGACCCGAACCCAAAACTCGTTATAATGACAGATGTCTCAAATAGGAGCATAGACGCCTACAATACTCCCGTATTTTAGGTCACACGTTGTACATAACGTTGTTATAAGGCATCAGCGAATTATATGTAACTAGTTTATTAAGTTCAAGATGCAATCACATTGCGCTCTGTCAATTGCATGTACGTCTCGTAATATTAATAAAGAAACGCACAAAGTGAACACAAATTTCATTATGATCAACCTTCTGATGGAGGCCAGATTTCGTACTTCAAAAGGAAAAACGTAACCCTTATAAGATCATTCCGTTGTTCGTTTGACTGCCAAGACTATTTGCTTAAGAACGCGTGGAAGTATTAAGTTAAAATTAATATCTAATACTCAGGTCTGCAATATATTAGAGTAGTGAAAAAATGAAACTTCTAAGACAACGTCATCAAAAGATATGGCTATCCATCTCCCGTTTTTGCGACATATTTTGACACTTGCTTGGGTATTAAAACCTGTAGGGTAGTTTTCGTTGACTTATAATCATGAAATTTGGTAAAAAGCAACGCCATGTTGGATCGAGCATCGGAAGAATTTAATTTGAATTTTAATTTGTCTTAGTCTTTGACATTGACTGACTTTGAACTTAAATTTAAATCTGCTTCTCAGTCTGGACCTAAATCGGAATTTTAAAGTTTAATATAAAAATTTACATTCAATTCAATCTTTTTGGGTGCATTTTATAGGACTAGAACCCTGATGGCTCTGTTTAGTCCACTAAGTTCTGTTTTTATTTTTAGATAGATAAATCACCGCTGTCTTTATATTTGAACAAGTGATGTTCACCTATAATTTTTTTGTTACAATTTGCTAAATATAGTTCATACATAAGTCATAGTTTTTAATTATTTTTAATGTAAGTAAAAAACTGTTGGTAGACCAAAATAATACACACTTCAAAATTGTCAAGGGATTGAGGATATTTTTGTAATATATTGTTGCCGTATTGAATTGAACTGAAATGTCTTTTTCGAAACCACACTCATATTCATACCAATTATCCTTGCTTAAGTTAACACTATAAGGATTGTGTTATGGATACTAGGAAAACGGATAGGCATACCTTTATGATACAAAGTTATGTAAGTTTGTCTTCCTAGACACAAAGGAGTTCATGATAGTAAATTCTTAGTCACTCATCCGATAAAACAGAATCTGTGTTACTTCCTCCTTCTTAAAAAAAAAAGCAAATGCTATAAACTAACACGCCCGACATCATTTGCCTGAATGTACGAGTTCTTATCATAAACAACAACCCTTTTTTATAGGTAGGTACACAGATATATCGTTGATCTACTTATCAGCTTATGTATCTTTAAAATCTGCAAAATTTTACTTTTGATTTTCGTATATCAAACATTACTTTGAATTAATTACGGATACATTTTCTAAATAATTGGTTTTTCCTTCCTTTTGCAAAGTATACACCAAAGACTTAGTCTAATAATTAGGTGGACGATATAAAACAACCATAGATCTCAAATTATTGTCTTAATCATCTAGTCTTAAGATATAAAAAACTCACAGCAAAAGCTCCATATTCAAAATTGATGTGATACACAAACTTTTTTAGCACTCATCTACTCATCCCACCACACATACTAGCGACTAACGCTGGAATACCACTGAAGTCTGAGACCTCGTCAACTGAGATTTCCCGCGCAATGATATACATCAATTAATTTGTGTATGACAGCATGTTTAGTGCTCAAATATATGGGTTTTTATTAGTATGCGTGACTACCACTGGGATGGCATTATCATACGAAATGATGCAATGAAAATTTAGATGAATTGCCGTAAGTATATTTAGAAATTTGCCAGTAAATAAAAATTTATAATTAGCCAGTTATTAAAAAAATATCAGCTTAACTAGCATTTCAGCAGAAGCCCTCGCACAGTTTTATTTTAATTTATATTATTGACTAAAATTACATAGTAATTATATACAATAACTTTTTAGAAGCAGCCCGCAAAGTGAAAACAATGTAAGTATTATAATTATATCTCTTTGACAGGCGTATGCAACTTTGCAAGCTCTTCCTCTAGATTCTACGTACATCTACTGTAATAAACCGACTTTATTTTGGAATTACAACTTTCACTTTTCGCATTTCATTCATTATATCTTCGTGAGGAATTTCCTTTACGACCTATGCATTAAGGGGTTACAAAAGTGTTAAGTAGAGTTGTGGTCCCTTCTAGTTCGAAGTTTACTTCACAGATTAATAGATATCTAGTTAGGTCTACTTATTAAAACTACTAGCATTACATTGGCTAGCAACATCCGCTCTGCTTCCAGTACGGTGTCTTAAATCTCTCCTTTTAAGGATTTCGCTATCCCAAACCCCTATAACTCTACAAATGATCATTTGCCACCAACAATTAAATACGGAAAATAAAAAATGAGTTCTGTTCAGAATAATGATAACATTTTATTTATAAGAACTCCCCGGTTTTTAGAAAATAAAAAAAAATAGTAAGAACTATGTAGCCCAGTTTTGGTTTTAGTTTTTATTGTATGTTTTTAATAATTTTGCAATAATTTTCTGAATGTTCGGTAAAATCACTTTTTTCCTTTATTTAAATGAGAAAAACGTCTCTTTTACACGACAATGACAATTCCAACTAAGGAACCATTTATATTTTTCTGACATACTCAAGTAGAAGCTCTGCATGTATATCCTCAATAAAAAACCAGTGCCGTCTAGGGACGCTCGAAAGAAGCTAATCTTTATAGTATACAGCGTAGGAACTAAGCGTTAAAAAAATCATGAACTCACTGAGGTGGGGCAGGGCCGGATCTACCGGCCCTTTGGCTTTTTGGGCTTCAGCCCGGGCCCCGTGGATTCAAGGGGCCCCCAGCTAAGACAAGTCAAAGTCAAAAATAGACGATAATGCGAAAGAATCCATAATTTCATTAAATTAAACAGATCGTATGGTTTGCAGCCCTGCGAATCCTGCGATTAATCAAATCCATTCAATCCATTAATTCAAGTCTACGTTCAGGTGTTGGTACTTCGAACTGACAGTTAAAATGTTCGGCTGCCATTACACATTCATCTCAATCGTGCTCCGCTGTTTCCCCATGAAACTTTGTCTCTTTCTATCTTGCTAGAATTATTTATAAGTACCATTATTTATCATTTTTATTTAGTATATTTAATTATTTATAACTACTAGGATAGAAAAAAATAGAGTTTTGGAGGAATGTAGCGGATTGTGATCCAGACAGATTGAATGTGTAATGGCCGCCTACGGGTTGGCAACCCTGAACTCTCGGTATGCATCTCTATCAAACGGAAAGTGGATTTCCCCGTCGATTTTTTGCGGACGACAGTATATCGTCGTTCCCACCGAAATTCGGCATTTCGTCAAATTCGGCATCTGGAGGTCCTATTACACCTTGTGAATTTTTTTCAAACTTTTCCTAAGTGTAATTACGGATGTAAGCTTTTTTACCGGTTTATTCAATTACTTTGAACAATTAATGTTTTACCCGAACAACCCTGTAATACATGTTTACGTAAATGATTCAAAGTACCTCAAACGGCAAAACACTAATACGATAATGTTCGTGGGAGTAATCGCAATCGTAATCGCTTACACGATCATTAAAATTGTATAAGCGATTACGATATCTTAGATTATATTAGATCTCAAACAAATTCAAGTTTGCTAGGTATTTTTTTTAAATACACTGAATATCACAGAACAGATGGTTTTTACAACACTAGAAAAACATAAAAAAGATGAAAGTCTGATTGATAACAGAGGTAAGCATGACAACAGGCCACAGAAAATAAAACCTGATACAGAAGAGAGTGTAATGTCACATATTGAGGGATTTCCAACTGTAGAATCGCACTACAGACGAAAAGATACAAAACGAGAATATCTATCAGAGCTGCTTAATATATCTAAAATGTACCGTTTGTATAAAACATGGTTTGCAGAACAATCTCGTTATGATCTCACTAACATGGCAACGAAACGGCAATACGAACGCAATTTTCGACACACGCTTCAATTATTCCTTACACAAACCTAAAAAAGATCAATGTGCTTTGTGTGCCAAAAACATGCAGCTGATTCTGTAGAAAAAAATTCTTTGGAACATGAATATAGAGCTCATTTGACTAGAAAAGATAAAGTAAGAGAATTGAAAAACAATGAAAAAGAGATTGCCAAAACTGAAAATGATAATACTACTTCACTTGCAATCTACGACTTACAAAAAGTTATGAATATACCGCAATCTGAAGTATCTGTGTTTCATTATAAAAGGAAGTATCCAGCATATAATTTAACTGTGTTTGATGCCATTTGTAAGAAAGGCTACTGCTTTGTCTGGCATGGTCAAATTGCTAAGAAAGGCTGTAACGAGATAGGCAGTTGTTAACTCCAATTTATGACTTCTCAAGCAGAAAATGGCATTAAAAAGATACTTTTTTATTCTGACGGTTGTGGCGGCCAGAACAAGAACAGATATATTTTTGCTTTATATGTTTTGACTGCGAAGAAGTTAAATTTGGACATAACACATAAATTCTTTGTTACTGGACATAGCCAGAACGAAGGTGACTCAATGCACTCGTGTATTGAAAGAAATTTAAAAAATAAAGTTATTTACACACCGGACCAAATTTACAGCATAATAATGAACGCAAAAGTTAATGGACATAAGTATGATGTGAAGGAAATGGACCAGACTAAAATCCTTAACATAAAGACGCTTGTTGTAGACCAAAAATGGAAAAAGGATATTAAAGGTGAAAACATCCGATGGTCAGAGTTAATGGAAATCAGCGCTTCACATTCAACGCCAGATCGCCTCTTTTTCAAATATGATTTTGATGATGGTCCGTATTCCGAATTAGACATTTCTGAATCGACTACGGTGCCATGTCGTGTTCGTGGTCGTGGTGGAAATAGAAGCAGAGGACGCGGCCGTGGACGAGGCTCTACTTCTTTAAGCCAACAACGACAGGCTTTGTTACCGTCAGAAACACTGCCTGGTTTAAAACAAGCATACAACCAGTTATTACCTATTACCAAAGAGCTATACAACGATCTTCAAAGCTTGTGTAAATCTGAAGCAATTCCTCGTCACTATCATGCATTTAACAACTCCTTACGATGTGAGAGTGACCAATTGAAAAATTCAAATCTTTATTAATAACGATGATAGGGTTGAAGGGAACTAAAAAAATGGTGATAAAGTTGATCTATGTTATTTTTTAATTATGTGTAACATTTAACTAGAATTTATAATTCTAAAAATAACTTACCTTTTTTAAATAAAGCCATTTAAGTCATTATTTTTTGTTTTTTTTCTGACGTAGCAAAATATAACAATATAAAAATATTACTTGTCTTTTCAGCATTATTTACTTACGGGTCAATATTTCTAGAAAATACTGCAAGAACAACCCCGTTACACTCCATTACCGATCACAAACAATGCTGCTTAGGCACGAATAAGACCGTAAGAAACTAGTGCGTTATAGCAGTTGATAGAAATATATTTAGAAAAACATCGTAATGCAATCTCACTGATTATCGTATATGTAACATTTTACACGGATAATACCGTAAAGGTCATTGTCAGAACAGACTTTTGCTTTTATTTCCAGTATTATCTTTTTTTCTTCATACCGCAGATTACGCCCAGAATAAATGTATATAATTTAAATATAACGATGGCAGAAAAAAATTTAGAATTTGTAGGATCTTCGTAGATTAAATATTGGCAAAGTTATTAAAGAAATACGGTTTTTTGCTTCTCCTGAAAAAAATGATTTTTCCTATTACGGGATTATTCGGTGGGGGCGACGATATTGTCTTAATTTTCTAGAATTGTGGATAACTGCTTAAAAAAAATTACATTTTACGATTTAATATTTTAATTTGGCTCATCCAGTCATCAATTACGATAGAAATCGTCAAAATTGGCCAACTGACATTGACGTATTTTTAGTCTATATGGTTATCCTTTGGCTGAAAGTAATTCATTTAGTCACGTGATTTCGTTTGGTGCCCGAGCGTAACAAGGACGCCAATGGTTCAAGGGACTAAATATGTCTTTCACTCGATGTAAACACTCTGCTTTTCATTACGAATACAAGGACAGTAAAAACAAATATACGAATTAGCTCAAGAAAAATTATAGAATTTTATTAGTTATTAGTGGTTACACTCACAAACGTTCCAGTGCTGCTACTTTCACTTTTTACGAAAATAGATATCATAATAGATAAATAATTCTTATCATTTATCTAAATAGCAATGCCATCTATATCAAGTGAAAGATGCCCCAACACTTCTATAAATTGCGAAAAAAAAATATCACTATAAAATATAACCCGTGCGGATACAGAATGCGATTAGAAATAGCGGCGCAACTATTCACTTCTCGCTCGCACACTATTTGCGTCTATACTCACACTCGTGAGTACAGTCTGACAAAAAAATAATGTTAAAAAACAAAGTCAGGCACCAGCTCTATGTAAATTAATAAATAAACCAAATTATACTTATTACATTCTTTTATTTCAAGATATTTGATAGATATTATTAAAAGTTATGAAAAACAATAAGAGTAGTCCATGAAATCAATGAAAATAATAATTACGATATAATAAACGATTTTAACGCGATCGATTATTTGTTTGAGAAGAAATTCGTTTATAAACGCGATATAATAACGCGAAGTTTGTAAAGTTTTGAATTATTTTCATTATTTTTTCTGTACTCCTTTCCTAATAATATTTTAACTCAGTAGGTACAGACTTTATTTTTATTTTATTATATTTGTCTCAAAAAGATCATAAAATATTAGGACATATGAAACTGTTTAAATGTAATAAAATAACGAAAAAGTTTCAACGGTAAAAATATTTTATACCGTTTTTCAGTTATTTTACTAGTCACCAAATCGTTAATGTGTTTTTACTTATTATGCTGACGGTAGCCGCCATTTTTAATCCCATTTTTTATCCGCACGGGTAATAGATTTCTTTAGCACAAAATATTATAAATGTTTTGATTATTATTTTATGACTGGCAATATTAAGAACGTTCCTTTACTCGCTTTACTTAAATGTAATTGTGACATCAAAGACAGAATAGAAAATTTACGCTTGCTTTCGTGAAACGAATCGTATAGTTGTCTTCGATAGTCAACGTGAACAAGCTTAAAGTTTCATCATTTCTGTAAAGGAATATAAAGTTAATTTAACAAAACGTTGGCTAAAATATAAACAAGGTATTATTTTCTTGCTACATATATGGTAACATGTACATAATAAAATTATAATTTCAAACATATAGGTTATACTGATGGAACAAACTTTCAGATGCCGTTGTCCTGTAGATTTTACCAGGAAAAATATCCCGAAGTGGAAGATGTAGTGATGGTGAACGTTAGATCAATAGCAGAGATGGGGGCGTACGTCCATCTCTTAGAATACAATAATATCGAAGGCATGATATTGCTTTCCGAGTTATCAAGAAGACGTATCAGATCTATCAATAAACTGATCAGAGTGGGCAAAACGGAACCTGTTGTAGTCATCAGAGTGGATAAAGAAAAAGGTACCATTGAAGCTTTTTATTTGCCCAAAATTAAACAGTTATATTTCTTGTAGATTTTTTTGTGATATTATAAATTCTTGATCCTTCATCTATAAATGATATACATTTAGTGTATCTTTCTTCTTGAACTTTTCTATTTATGTAATGTGCAAAAAGTTTGTTTTGGTAACAGTAGTATTTTGGTAGCAGAACTAGTCCTAGTACCTAACAACAACACATCTTCCAACAAAATATTTGCTTTTATACATGACAATTGAACTTAAGAAAAACTAGTGCATTTACCCATTTCAGTACTGTGATATCTATTTTGTTTGTATTTTTGAAATAATATTGGGTTTGATTTCCCCCCTCGCACCCACGCTTTGAGTAAATGCATTATTTCTCTCTCTATCAGGGAAAAAAATATAATTAAAAAAGACACATTACCATAGCCGTAATAAGTGCGCTATAGAGCATTATGTAATGCTCATGGGTTTTAAGGGGTTAAGTAAAATCAGAACAATAGTCACAAAAATTATTTGTTGCATCCAAACTTAGAAACATTCTTTTTTTAAATTATTTTTAAACTATGATTTAACATATCATTAGGCGTTGAGATGGTAAATAAATTAAATATTTATATCGCCAAAAAATAGTAAACTCTCGATTATCCGCGCGCGGTTAATCCGCCAAGCGGATTATCCGCGTGGGCAAAAAAATAAAAGGTAACAATATGAGTTGACGTAGCGGTTAGGAAGGGTATGGTAATTAATTAAGTTTATTTTTTTTAAATAGTGAACTGTTTACTCTTTAAACTGTACCTACTGTATTTAAAATGTTTATGTTAAAAACGGTGCAATAAATCAATCTTTTATATTGGAACTATTTTGTTGTGTGTTTACCTCCCATTTTCGTCCGTTTTGCGGATTATCCGCTATTTTCACTATCCGCGGTCCCTCAGCCACTCAATTCCGCGGATAATCGAGAGTTTACTGTATTACAATAATCTTACAGGTTATATTGATTTATCAAAACGTCGTGTGTCAGCTGAGGATATTGAAAAATGCACAGAAAGATATGCAAAAGCTAAAGCAGTAAATTCAATTCTTCGACATGTTGCCGAACTCTTGCATTATGAGAGCTCTGAACAACTGGAAGAACTTTACAAAAAGACTGCTTGGCATTTTGAAGAAAAATACAAGAAAAAGGCTTCTGCTTATGATTTCTTCAAACAGGCAGCAATGTATGTATATGAGTGATGTTAAATTAAGTTTTCCGTTAAATTATTTAACTTTAACATTCAACAACAAACATATCCCAAAATAACTAAGATAAACTTCCATATAACAGATGATGTCTAATGGCTAACACAGAATGAGGAATTATCAGATTTCTTATTGTAATTTGACTTATACTCAAAAAGAGATCCATAGGCAAGAAAATTAATTAATATAATTTTACCAACAATAATTATATATTTTCTATGAAATAATGAACTTCATTTTGTTATTATCATGTGTCAACACTTGTATCAAGCCATTATCATTGGTATATATTGGATAGCAGAATTAGTTTTTTAACCCTATTTGCCATTTGGCACACAAATTTTACATAATTGATGTAGCTTGCTGGCTGGTAATGGATAAAAAAATATCTAACCTATTTTAACCTGCAATGTATATGAAATTAGACTAAGTGCTTTGTGTACCAAATGAAATTGGGACCAAATAACATTGGAGGATTGTACGGCACCCCATTATCATATTATTTTATTATATAACAACCAATAAAACAACTACCAATTCAACCAAAGGAGGAGCTTGGGGTAGTAAATTTTTCTTTACTCATTCAAAGATAGGCCTTTGCAGAAGCACCTTTACGAAAATCATAATCCAAACAAGTCAACCGCTGCACTATGGAACTTGTCCCTAATACTATATCTTATTCTGTGCTGTTACCAACATAATTGCTTCAATAGTTTTAACATATCATAGAAATTATAAGGCTATTTAAATCTGATAAGTGTATGTGTGTAAATATGAAATTGTGTTTAAGATAAATTTTGGAACACAATTACATGATATAATTTGACGACGACCTCCATGGTCGAATGGCCCTGTATACTGGTTTTCATTGTGATTCCACTCCTAGGTACCGGGTTTAATTCTGGCCAGGTCAATTGCACTTTACTGTATTGGTTTTGATCTGGGTATTCTGGTACAGTTGTTGATTCTGAAATCCATAAGACAAGTTGGCTATTTAACTTGGGTTCAGAACAATGAAACATGACAAGATATAAGAAAACTCAATATTGTCAACATAGTTAAGGCTTTGCACAAATGGCATTAAAAAGGTGTTCAACATAATGTTGAGTCTCTGTGTAAACAAATTGAAGGCAAACCGAAACACACACAGGCACACACACACATACACACGGACGCACGCACACACACACATACACACGGACGCACGCACACACACATACACACGCCCTTACATTCATTTTTTGAATTGTATAATGTTTAGATTCAGTCAATTTATTTTCTCTGGTGTTTAATTGTTGTAAATTGTATAAGTTCGAGGTGGGCGCTAACAACTGCGACACAGTCTTTGACTAATGTAGTTATTAACGTTATTTTGTGTTGTAAACATAAATAAATATAAAATAAAATAAAGTATATTCAACTCTTTTATAAATAACTCTTATTTTACAGTGACCCTTCAGTACTCAATGAATGTGGCCTAGATGAGAAAACCAAGGAAGTTCTGCTAGCCAACATCAAGAGGAAACTTACGTCACAAGCAGTGAAGATCCGTGCAGATATTGAATGTGCATGCTACGGTTATGAAGGCATTGATGCAGTAAGAGCAGCCCTGAAGTCTGGCCTTGCCCTATCTTCAGCTGAGATGCCTATTAAAATTAATCTGATTGCTCCACCCCTTTATGGTAATAATTCTTTTTACTAACTTTTCTTAGTGATAGCTATTAGCCATATATGTAATGTATTTACTAACATGAGATATAAGTTGTTACCATTGTTACTAATCATTTAAGTCCAAATTACTTAAAATAAATATATATTATTATTATTATCGATTATAATTCACTGATAAACTTATATCCATGCAGTAGATATGAAAATGTCTCTTCAATAGTCAACATGAAAATATTTTGTGACGATGCGTTCAAAGGTTAAACATATTTAAAGTGCTAAAAAATTTATTCTAATGTTAACCAATTCGTTGCTGATGACACGCCTGTCGTGCCATCACTTTTTTTGCGTGTGGCGTTAGCCACTGAAACCGTGTCATTTTTAAATCGTTGATAACTCCTTCAAATCAAGTTTTAGGGAAATCAACCCAGAATAAAACTATCTTCATTTTTCACGTAATCAAGCTCATAGTCTTCGTTTTGTGTATTTGATTTGATTCACTTTGTGTACTGTTGAAATGCTTGAAATATTGTTAATTTTTTATCCATTATTTTGATGTATGGACTCAGCACATGAACCTACCAAAAGTCGTGAACTTGTTGATAATCAGTTTTGAACTTTTATGTGTTGGACTTAAAGATGAAATCAAATGTTGAAAATGACAGTCTTGTGTAGGTTAATATACTGTTGACTTTAAACCAAATAGACGAGGTAACCGAGTCAATGAGTATAATTTTCTTTTAAAAACATTATTTACAATGCATTTGACAACTGTTTGGTGCAACGGTAGCAATCCTGCCTTTCGCACCGACAGTCCTGTGTTCGAATCCCGGTAGGGGCAGATGTTTTTATGAATACGAGCATTTGTACCTGAGTCATGTGTGTTTATATATATTTCTATGAATTATTATATTTACGTATCATATATGTATGTCTATATGTGACCCTAGTATCCATAACACAAGCCTTACAGTGCTTACTTTGGGGTCGGCTTATTGGTGTGAATGTAACAAATATTTATTTTTAGACCAAAAAGTGAATACACCTGTTCAAGGGGGATGTTTGAAGTAAATTATAACAAACGATGAACAGAGTTCTCATGACGAATCAAATTAATATCAGACTTCCTAGTTATGTACATACTACTTATCATCAGTACTTGTCATCTTAATTAATATTTTTATGCTTTTTTTTTTTGTTTCCAGTAATGACGACATCAACACCAGAGAAAGCAGATGGTTTAAAAATATTACAAGATGCGATAGACAAAATCAAAGATACTATAATGGCTGCTGGCGGTGTTTTCAACGTGCAAATGGCGGTATGTTTCTCTTTTAATTACATGCCTCTGCCAATCTCTTCAATCAATAAACTGAACTTGGTGTTAAATTCAATAAATGAAATATAATATAATGAAAGAGTTATAAGCCGCCCGCGTGGAAAAAGATGCGTGACTAGATTCACGTCAGAGTAAGAATCTTTTTTTAAGTTCAAATTTATTTCAAAACTCATTTTATTTCCCCTCAACGATAAATTATTACCAAATATAAATTATATATTTATTTTTTTAAGCATTTACAATGCAATATTTCTATGATAATATAAATTATGCCTGTAAAAATCAACCACTCCACCGTGCCCTCAGGTGGGATTCTAAGCCACGACCAATCGCTATCCAGGCTAGTGCTCTGACCGCTGAGCTACCGAGACGCTGGTAAATGTGTCGAATTTTACAAACGTATTTCAACTTCTACTATGAGCTAGTATCGTTCCACCAATGTTGAATGCTAACTGCCTTTAACATCGAAAGTAATATCTCTACAAATATTAAACAATCGATTAAGATGGAACCAGCTATAATTATGTGTTTTTTTTTTGTATTCACAACACAATATTTCTATAAGATTTAAAATACGTGTGTAAAAAACAACTACGACTCTGAGCCCTCAGGCGGGATTCGAACCCACGAGTTTTCGCTATCTGGGCGAGTGCTCTGACCGCTCCGGTACCGAGACGCTGGCAGACGCGTCGAAATTTATAAACGTATTTCTACTTCTACTATGACCTAGTATCGTTCCACCAATGTTGAAAGTTAAATAAAAAGACAGTTTACGGACGATAATTTTACGTGATAGCGTCATAAGAAAACATTGATGAAAAATTGCATACTTTTATAAATTGAATTTAATTATTACTCAATTATTATTATTTTGTATAATACAAAGCAGGAGTTAATTGAAAATTATTTATATCGATAAATTAACATTAAGTTATTGTAATAAACAATGGAAACCACATTAACTTTTCACTTCATGAAGTGGAAGAGACATAATTGCGCCATAAGTCGGACGCTCAAGCCGATCGTGCCTCTCTATCTGTTATTCCGCGCTCTCGCTTGCACGCTAGGCTCAGGCGGAACGTTACATTTTTTCGTGCATTACCTAATATTAAAAACAAATTAAACTATATTAGTGAAAATTTAAGAAAATATTAATACTTTTACATATAATAATAAGTTTGCTGGAGAATGTATCTCTTAATAATTTCTTAATATTCTTTGATTTTCGGTGATAAGTATTTGTTTGAATGCAAAAAAATAAAATTAAAACCAAATATTTTTGTTTTATAATTTTTATATATTTTATGCATTTTCAATGCGATCTTATAAGATAAATTATTATAATAAAAAAATACTAGAAAAAATCGACTCGGGTCACAAGTGAATTCTCCCGCCTGAGATTTCACTTGTGACCCGAGTCGATTTTTTCTAGTATTTTTCTATTATAATAAATATTTTTTGTTTTGTAATAAACATCTAACATTATGTATTAAGTATGCATTAATATGTAAAAAAACCGTTTTTCTTTGTACATTCGTAGTTTAAATCTCTGCCTAATATATTCAGCAGTATATGATAGTTTGACATGATGTTAACTATAAATCGGCTTCTACAATATTTTAATATTTACATATATTATTTTTGTTGGCAGCCTAAAGTGGTGACGGCTACAGACGAGGCGGAACTGGCGCGACAGATGGAGCGTGCGGAAGCGGAGAATGCAGAGGTGGCCGGAGACTCCGCCGAGGAGGATGAGGATCAAGGTATGGAGATGATGACAGTAACTGATATCACAGTAAACATAGAGGAACAGAGAGTGTATAACAGATTTCTATGAAGATTCGTAGTTCCTGATGTTACCGCGAGAGGCGCTTAAGCAAAAGTCCATAGAAATACTCTACGCAGACGATATCGAGTATCGAAACGTAAACTCGCACTAAGGCGTCTGCACTAACACTATTTTTACCAGTAACTAAGAAGAGATATACAGTAATTTATTTATTTTTTAGCATTAAAAATACGATATTTCTATGTGATTTAAATTACACCAATAAAAATACACATCTCCGAGCTCGGGTAGGGTTCGAATAAGAGACCTTTTACTCTCCGGGCGAGTGCTCTGACCGCTGAGCTACCGAGACGCTGGCAGACGCGTCGTAATTTATAAATATCTAACAATCGAGAAGATGGAATTAGCTATATTAATGTTTTTCATTATTTTCTCGGTCTAATAAAAATGATGATACTAACTCATAATAGAAGTTGAAATGCGCTAGTAAATTCTACGCGTTTGCCAGCGTCTTGGTATCTCAGCGGTCAGCACTCGCCCGAATAGCGAAAGGTCGTGGGTTTGAATCTTTCCCGAAGGTTAGACAATGTAGTTGTTTTTTATAGGCGTATTTTAAATCTTATAGGTATACAGTACTTTCCATAACAAAAAATCTCAGCTGTAGGAAGTCCACTAATGGACAGAAACCTCCATCACCTCAAATATCATGGGTCTCCTTTAATAACACCGTTAAGCACGAAGGGTTGTTGCTAATTTACTCTGATTATTAATTTTAATTTTTAAATCACAATCATAATTTACTATTTACATAATTTCTAGAATGCTGTCAACACTTGTAATCGTGTTTATAAATAAATTACTTATTCTCAATTCTCTAAAAATGTTGTATTAACACATTGTTAGTGTTGCTTATTGAAGAAAAAAAAATACTCTGTCGCCCAATATATATATATACAAGGTTATTTTATAAACACCATCCAAATTTTTTCTAGGCATTAGATATCATTCAAACACTTCATTTATGAAAAAAAATTGGTAGGTAAAATTTCCGCAAAAAAAAATTTTGTCCGAGCGAATTATTACAACAGTTGGTTACTGGCAAAATAGGTACTTACAGTTGAACGACCGACCGCCCGAAGCGCCTCACCGAGCTGCGCGCGCAAGTTGTAACTACATCGGCGCAATGAAATCAGTCAGCCGCGGGCTTTCCGCGATGTACAATGTTGCGTTCACGCATTTACGTCGCATAATTATCTACCTAACGAAATGTGTTCACACTTGCAATTGAAATCGAGGGCGAAATTGAACGACGGGTTTATGTGAAGAAGGCCCAAAGCCTCGAGAACTTAAATATGCATTTAACGAAGTGACAAAGTGAAAAAACAAGTAATACAATTAAAGACAATGTTCATAAACGTGCAATACTGTTTAGAGAGAAATTACCTACACTTTAAGGTAAAGTGATTGTTTTCAAACTTCATGTAAGTGTATTTTGTTTGGATTTTTAATTAATTATTTTGTTGGAGTAAAGCAAAATGTGTGCAGGGCGGCTAAGACTTGTGAAATTTTTCACAAAAATATTTTTAGAACTATTAATTATACATTTCTTTATCCTATCGTGTAAAATAGACAAAAATAACTTAGGTAGGTAGGTACTAAGGTTTTGGCACAGCATTATTTTTTTGCGAATTGCCTTTGCGATCGCTGTGTTTTTTTAGATTCTGTGGTTAAGAAACACCCTTTGCTTTACTCCAACCAATTATTGTACATAAGTTGATTAAATTTAAAAAAATGCGACGTAAGTGCATAAGGTGTGGCTTACTTTTATGTTCATTTTTTATTTATTAAAAGTGTTATCGATTAATATTGTTATAATCAAAGAACAAATCAACTTATCTCTTCTTCAATTTGACGTTCCTATTTTTTTTCGTTTAAATTTGCAACTTATGAAAATCATTGTAATGTATCAATGAAATACGGGAGGGCGGGGCGGGGGTCGTGTAATCATCTGCTACAACACCGTGCGTAGCGTGACTGTGACAGCAATCGGTAGTTTTCCTCGGATAACTTTGTGTAGGCTTAACTTAATATTTTAGTACTGAGTGATATTAAAAGAAAAAAATCTTGTTTCGTTATTTTCTTCAAAGAATATAATATATAAATTTGGATGGTGTTTATAAAATGACCTTGTATATATATATATATATATATATATATATATTGCTGACCGTTTGGTGCAACGGTAGCGATCCTACCTTTCGAGCCGACGATCCTGGGTTCGAATCCCGGAAGGGGCAGATGTTTGTATGATGAATACGAGAATTTGTACCGGAGTCATGGATATTTACATATCTCTCTATAAATATTACATATCTACTAGTGGACCCGACAGACGTTGTCCTGTCTGTTATTTTTGCAGTATTGATAAATAACCTAGATACCGTCTGCAGCGCCATCTGCCGGGCTGATTTGTGAATCTAAACCATTCTCAGATCCCCTTGAACACACACAAAAAATTTCATCAAAATCGGTCCATTCGTTTAAGAAGAGTTCAGTGACATACACACTCACAGAAGAATTATATATATAAAGATGTATCGTATAGGTATGTCTATCCGTTACCCTACTATCCATAACACAAGCCTTTAAGGTGCTTACTTTGTGCTAGGCTAATTGGTGGGAAATATTATTATTATTATTATTAGACCAGCTAACCCGACCACGCGTTGCGGTGTTATAAATGAAACCTATCCTATGTCCTTAGTTGCAACAAATCCAGCAAAATGAAAAAATAAATCATCAAAATTGGTTGAGTAGTTTCGGAGTTTATCGCAGTGAAACATTGTGACAGGGAATTTTTATATTATATATATAAATCATATATAAATATATATAGATTAATATAAAAAGTAAGCAATTTTTAACCTAAACACTTTTCACAGGAATGGGCGACGCTGGTGTTGAAGAGCCACAACAGAACGGCGCTTCCGATGAGGAGGACGACTAACTGTATGAATACTATCGATAGTCTATACTGTATCTATGATGTAACGTCATGTTTATGCATACTTTTAATATACACCTGTTTTATACAATACTCGTATTTCATTTCTTTAAAAAAAAAGAATGTCCAATTCACACGTGGTAGAAATGAAACCTTCAAAAATAATACGTACACGTATACAAAATACCACGGTTGTTGTGGTGCCTTATGTCAAGTTTTTTACTACGCATGCGCACACAAACACGTATTAAAACACGTACATAATGCTTCCTATCTCATTTTCTCCTATGTTAAATCTTACGAATTTATGTGTCTATCTCTATTAGTTTCATCGACTTACAAATCACAATGATACTAAAGAAGTTTTCACTTATTTTATTATGTTTGTAATAGAAATTTAAAAATGTCTCGTAAATTGTAATCAGTTTTATATTTGAGTAAAATGTTTAATATCTCGATAATTTTAAGGCTAAATTCCGTTAGACATGGACGGCTCACAGATTATATCACATAGTTTTAGTTAATTTTTAAATTTGCAACACTAAGATAGACCCCATTATCCCTTACTGTGTGTTATTACAACATTTGTAAATGCCTCTTCAAAATAACGTTTTTTTTTTAATTTATTATTCAATCCCCAAAATTAGTTTTCTTACTTAAACTTATCAAAATAAGTTGAGGAAATTTCATAAGTAGGTAACTAATTTTCCATTTCAAATGAAAGCTGAAGAAGACAAGCTTTTTTGCTTGAGAGTATAAATAGGAAGAGCACTCAAACGAATATCAAGAGATACCTTGTGTTTGGCAGAAAAATGCGCTTGCGAGCGCTTGTAAGAAAAAGGGCGATCGCTGAGCGATAATAAGCAAAATGGCGGATTGTGTCAGCGCAACTGAAGTTAGCAAACGTGTCCTGGCCGAAAACTGTATAGTTTGTTTTTCAGCGCTGGTAAGCGCTCGTAAGCGCTTTTTTTCTGCCAAACTCAAGGGTAGTGTGTTAGTGTCCCGACTGACACTTGAGACAACTTGCCTTCTGTGTATTAGTTTTAATTTTTTTAGATTTAAAGATAAGTTAAATACTTGTACGAGAAAAAAATAATAAAATATGCTTTATACAATTTTGATAGTAAAAAATAAAAATCTTTTTGAAGTGAAAACTTTAGCATCATTGTGATTTGAAAGTCGATGAAACGAAAAAGCGACAGTAAAAAGAGACACATAAATTCATAAGATTTAACGTAGGAGAAAATGAGATAGGAAGCATTATACAGTGTCTCTTATGTTCGTGCTTCTCTTTGTGCTCAGCTTCGTACCCCCTCCACACGTGTTTACCAAGGCACAGTGGGAGTTTGCTTGGGCCTCAACGTTGTACGTGTGTTAATACGTGTTTGTGTGCGCATGCGTAGTACAGAGGTTAGGAGAAGGCATCACAACAACCGTGGTATTTTGTATACGTGTACGTACCTATTATTTTTGAACGTTTCACTTCTACCACGTGTGAATTGCACACATGTTTTTTTTACCCTTACTTAGTTATTGCCTGTAAACACCAAAATAAAACACGTAAAGATTACATGTTGGTCCAATTTCATGGTGTGGTTTTATTCGCTAGTTTTACTGTATTATCTCTGAGGTTTCGTGTTTCATTCCTTGTTGATATCTTGCATCAGGGTTATTATGGTAATTACTGTTGTGTAAATTAAAAATAATAATTAGACATCATCACATAGGTGTGCACATTGTTCTGAACCTAAATTAAGTTAACATTTGTGGAACGATACTAGCTCATAATAGAAGTTGAAATACGTTTGTAAAATTCGACACGTTTGCCAGCCTCTCGGTCAGAGCACTCGCCCGGATAGCGAAAGGTCGTGGGTTCGAATCCCACCTGAGGGTTCGGAGGCGTTGTTTTGTACATGCGTATTTTATATCTTATATCAATATTGCATTGTGAATAAAAATTAAATTAAGTAGCTTAATCACTTCTGTTATGAAAATAAAAAAGAACCACCAATCCCGAGCTAATAGATAAAATCCTTTTCTATATCAACCCGGTCGAGAATTGAAACCGGTGTAACCATAAAAAGTCGTGTGGTGTCGTGGGACACCGGATACAAACGAAGTTCCTTATAAAAATAGTAATTTTAAGTTCTATTCGAGGTATAAAGAAAATTATTCGGGTATACATTTTTTATTATGATTTGTTTATTGATAAAAAGCAAAGGAACTACTTTAAAAAATTATCCTAACACCATTATTTAAAATGATTTATAAAAATATATAATAACAGTCATAACGTAGACTATACATTAGACACTGTATAGCCATCCCACATAGACTATACATAATAATCTTACGCTTTTTGTTTAATGCTACGGACGTTTTTTCCCGGCTAGGTTACCCCTCCGCAACGCCCCATAAGAAACTTCGTTCCAAAAACCGGTATGTAAGCCCTCAACCATAGAGATCGTCATATTGTTTATGTTTTCCATGACACATAGGTCGGAGTCAATTTATCTGGTGTTGTTCAATATCTTTTATCATAAAACTTATATAAATGGGAATTAATAACAACGAAACAATACTTTTAACTAAATTTTAATTCATCGCAATAAAATATGTCACATTGGTAAAAACTAAGAGATTGTACTATTTATATTAAAGCTATCTACATTCGCTACGTATTAAAACTTAAAACTGGAATTAAAAATTACAGATGTCATATATTAATTCAAAATAATCAAGTTGCCAGTCAAAAAAAGTCTTTTCGGTTTATTCAGATCAGAAGTTTCATATTTTTTTACCATTTATCCTATTCAGTTTACTTCTATGTATTTTATCGAAAAATAATAATCCAGCTGCGCGCTCTATCGTCTCTGGCGGTACCTGTAATAAAATAAAATTGTTCAAGGAATGCATGTACCATAAAAACCGAGCGAGCAGACCTTGAAACTAAATTCCACTCTAAAAAAAATCGACTCGGGTCACAAGTGAATTCTCAGGCGGGAAACCTGACCTCTCCCGATTTTTTCTAGTATTTTTCTATTATAATAATTTATCTTCATTTTGTTTGTTATGCTAAGCTCTTGTTCAGTCGAGTACTTTACTATGTATCCATCAATCCCCATAGTTAAATTGTGAATTTACCCACTATAATTTTATGTAAAATTGTGTCCACTCAATGTCAAGGTTATTGAAAACAAGTTTTGGATACTGAAGTAACGACTTCATAAATTGGATACATAATATTGGAGATTCACACTAATTAGCCTAGCTCAAAGTAAGCATTATGAGGCTTGCGTAATATCCATAACGCAAACGTTGAATATAATATCATATTACATGTCTAATATCCACTAGGGTAATAGGTTTTTTTTGTTATAAAGATACATAGATGAGTAATATTCGAAAAAAAATTAAAACTTTAGTCTTTATTATTCTACTTCTTCTAACTATTTTATTCCCCGAGATATTTTAACCAACTTTCACATTTTTATTAATAATATACATTTTTTTTATGATCAATCCATAACGAGAAATTGGTAACTTCTCCATTGTTACTGCAAAAACTTTAACAAGTCATGAGAAGAGATTTCGTCCACCCATATATTACCACATTTTGGATAGCCTTAAAAAATGTTTTATTTAAATGTAACCTTCCCTAAAGCTCCGAGAAAACGTGAGGACTCACCATAAAGGATGACACGGGCGTCTCGTCTGGTATCTTTTGGTTGGGCATCACATAGGACTCCATGTCTAGAGAACCATCGGGTGCTTCGCCCACTACCACTTTGTAGAAATGCGTTGGTACTGCGACAGAGTTTGCACCTATCACTTGATATCGCACATAAAATTTCCCGTCTGATTCCTTTCTGTTAACAAAAAGATTGTCCATCATGGATTGAACTACTGGCCTGTTTGGTGTAGTCTTCCTTAAGATCAAAATAAACCAAGGCTGTATGCGTGTGATACCTTAGTGCTGCGTGGCAGGTTACATTCTTAAATAAAAAATAGATGCAAAGGTCAAAACTTTTCTTTCATACATTTATTATCTTTGTCTTGTTTATAAATATATATATATATATTACAACATATACGCAAGTACAGTGCTTAAAAATAGCATTATAATTTATCTAGCAACACATATCTACACAACAACAAAAACTGTAAAAAAAAATGCAAAAACAAACCTAAACTAGGTCTAACTAATAAACTGAAAACACTTTTGAGCACTGATTAAAGACTGCTAAACCATACAGATAAAACAGCTAGCTGAAAATCTTATACTACCATAATTACGTCGTCAAAAGTCCAATTTACAGAACTTACCTAGGCAAATACAAAGGTCCAGTGCAGCAGTAAACATTGTTATACGCCTTCGTTAGTTTCCTAACATGCTTCTCAAGTCTGTTCCATGCGTGTCGGTTGAATCCTTCACCAACCTAGAAAATACAGCTCCCATGATTACTGGCTACGTAATAAGAAATTCTTCATTACATTCTTTAAGATAAAGCGAAATTTTAATTAGCTGGGAACAGTTCACAGATGACTGCGATTTGGCAACCGATTTCTTATTTGATCAACGCCTGGCTAAATACAACCATAGTATAAAAGGAAAATGGGAACTAGAACTTTCTGTTTCAACAGAACCGTCCTCCGCTTTTGTTGGCAAGTTGGCAAACTTCTTAGAAAACTGCATTTAAAGTCAGTCATATTCTTGTAGGCTATTATTCTATACGCCATAGTATAGGTCAAGCTCTGCTTTGTTTGGGATTAAATAATTATTTTGTATCGTCCAGAATTTATTATTTATTTATTTTTCAGTTGACACATAGTAGGATAAAATATCGTAATTATTAGGAATGGACTTGAGCCTGGTCTTGCCTTCTATTTGGGCATACACCAAAACCCACGAGTTGATGTTGATTCTATGAAAATATTCAGCAATATTGAATACAGTGAAAGTCTTAACTTAAAAGGCAAGAGATCAAGTAGTAATTTGATGATGCAGTGCTTAGAGTGTCCGTTCGACGATTACGAAAGTAAATAAATTTTTGCAAAGGCTGATCGTCGGTGGGGTTACCAAAACAAAATCTCTCGAGCTCCTTGGTGCTTGATTAGCGTTTGGTCTCAGTTGCAATTATTCGATCACTTTGATTCGATTCAAGGGCGTACCCAGCTTCTGGCTCAGGGGGGCAATGACATTTTTTTTAGGTCGGATCCCCCGCGCATACATAAGGTATAAGTGTGTAGGGAAAACACCCGCAAGAGAGCCGTCTTTGTAGGTAGTCAATTATATAAACAAATTTTAATATGCATTTTTATTTTCTTTCAATTATTATTTAATTCAAATTTTATTGTAAAATTAACTTTTGAGGATCTTCAGCGAAACGGTTGCTAGCATCTCCCTTGTAAAAACCGCCGCTACTTTTTTTAATTACACTGAGTATACGAAGCCCGTTTAATCGATCTGCAATCATTGTCGATCTCAACCACTTTTTGTTTTCTCTTTAATAATTAATTTAAAAAATATTTTTTATAGGAAAGCACTTGACCGTTATCTCGCCTAATAGTAAGCGACGATGCGATCTAGGATGTGACGCACCTGCCTAGAAAGTACTATTCACTCGTGACTTGAAGACCCCTAAATTCTATTTATCAGAAAATACAGACTCAGGCAGAGAATTCCACTCTTTAGCGGTACGGATTACAAAATTAGAACCAAAACGCGTGCTTAGTGCGACTCTTTAGAATATCAACCATATAATGGTAGCGCCTATTTGTAAGTCTGGTTGTCCGATGAAAAAATGAGGACGGTGGAACAAGAATGTGCAATTCTGCTACACACTCCGATTTGCATCCTATAAAAAACGGATGGACTAGCTATCTTTCGTCCATGTTCAAGGCATTTCAACTTATTATTAAAAAAAATGTCATTGTCGATGAACTCCTTGGCCTACCTGTCAATGGACTCATGCGTCTGGAGTTGATATTGGGCAGAACCGTCCCAAAGATGAGAACAGTACTCCATATACGCACGATCGAACTTGCGCTTGGTAAGGATTGAGCGACTGTTCCGGCGTAAAGTACCTTCGCCAGAATGCCAAGTTTATTTGAAGCTTATTGAGCCGTTTTCCAAATGAAAAAGCCAAAATTGAAAGTTAGTGACAATGACATGCTGAGAAGCTCAAGATAGTCTGTGATCGGCACGAATACACCACGGAAAGTAGGAGTCAAGTCGAAAGGACTCCTTTTTGTGGAGAAAAGATGCCTGGGTCTTTGTTGGATTGAACCTGCCTAGATTGGCATCGTCCCATTCGGAGACTGCCTGCAGAGATAGATTTATGCGGCTGACCAACGCTTCCCTATGACGCTGGATCTGTTCAGATCTGGCTAATGCATCAGACATGTAGCTCTCTACAACCATGCTGTCATCTGCGTACCCTAAAATACCGGGCATAAGCAGGTCATTAATATGAAGCAGAAAAAGTGTTGCAGAAAATACGGAACCCTGAGGGACGCCAGCATTGATAGCCAAATGGTCCGACGAGCTGCTGCCCTCCCCTGACACCCCTGGGTACGCCCATGATTAGCTTCGTTCGATTCATTCATTCGATTTTTATCCCTTGGAAATCCTAGGTATACCCCTATGCCCTAAGAAAATGTTTATTGGTTGACAATGTTTGAAAATGTAACCTGTGGCGCCATGTTGGTTAAGTAGAAGGTCTGCTCAACGTGCTTTTGCGCAATACGGTGGTTGCCGGCAGCCGCCATGTGGCCTCGATCAAAACCAGAACCTCTGTAGTCGCTATTTTGAGACCTAAAAGTCATCAACATAGATTCATATAGGCATAACATTAATATACAGTATTTTTTTTTTATGTAAATGCTAGTTTTTTTATATCTAAAGAAATGATAACAAGAAAAAAATCAACTTATCTCTGGTGACAAAGACAATAGATTTGTAAGCTACTAAAAGTTAAAATTTCAACCACCAGATGTCATAACCCATGTCAGTTACTTTTTCGTTTGTTTCTATGCGGTTTTTGGGTTCTAGTTAAATAAAAAAATATATATAGTTTTTATACAATTTTCGATATTAGATAGTTTGTATCAATATCGGCTAAAAATATCGATATATCGATACTTTTGCAACATGTCTATTAAAAGATAGCTCTCACAGATAGCAATGGAATGTGGGTTCAAGTGTCGCCTGAAACCAGAGACCTGTTGAAACACTTGCCTCGACTTGCATGTGAAATTCACAATGCACAATTAAGCATTCATTCCAAAGTAGCATGAATACTTTCCAAAGTCAGAGGTAGCATGAATACTTTCCAAAAATTATAATGTGGTTTGGAGTCCTTTTAACTCAGGAAACAAGGGCTTACCTAAAGAATGGATGAATACTTTCATCTGGCATAAAATCGCATTTGCTCCTATCAACTTGATCATTTTTCATTATATGGGTCTTAGTTAAATGCTCAAATACCCAATGAGGAACTCTGTTACGACGATCATATGACAGAACATAATCATCGTATGATCTCACATTATCTAATCCGGGAAAGCCATATTTCATTATTTGTGAGATCTGTAAAGTAAGAAAGGATAAACATTTCATGTTATTCTAAAATACCAATGTTAACTCCTGCAGTGTGAATAATGCCGACTAAGAACTGCCTGTTAATCACACCATTAAGTTATATTGTGTTAATCACACCGATACTGATTTGGGATGTGGGTCAGACAATTTTAAAGCCACAATTTATGTTGAGAAATATATTTTTCAGTGAATTCTGTTTTCTACAAATTACATAGGTTAGCTATATAAACTAATAAAAAATTTACAAATCTTACACACTAAATAAATCATGGCGACATGACGGATCACGCTATCATGTCTATATTAGCTGTGATATTAGTGATAAGCATATATTTACAGATGAAATTGATATTCCAAGATTGACATAGCCTGCAGTGGCAAGAATGTGTTTGGCACACTTAGTAGTATTTATGTTTAAACTTGTGTAAGTGCATCTTGTTCTAGTATTCTCACCCTATCTTTAGAATTGCCGCCGTCAGTGTAAGGTGTAGCTGCTGAGACTGTACCGAAGATAGGCAAGCCAGGCATATTTTTGAGTGTCCTTCCATTTATTATCACTGTTTTTTTCTCTCTATTGTCGCTAGTGAATCCTTTGTATTGTCCTAAGCCATAACCAGCTAAACCAACAGTAGCAAACTGTGCAATATATAATATCTTCTTACGAAACATTGTTATAATTTTTTCAAATTAAGTTTTAGGGAAATTTCAGTATTTTGGCATATTTTTCATACAAAAATAACGATTACACTAATGAGAAAGTTAGGTTACGTATTGTGCTGTTATCACTGCAATATCAGAATGACAAAACTACAATAGTAGAACAGCTGGTGCTGGCATATTTGACAGCGACAAGAAAAAAGTCCGAAAGTCACTATATAATTTATAACCAGAACCAAATTCATTTATAGACTTGTACATCAGATTTAAAGAGATTTAATTAATTTAAATGAAAACTATATTCAAAACTGTATTTTCACTTTAATTTAAAGCTACTTTACTTAATATAAAAAAAAATATTTACGCAATGTCTTACAGTATCTCGAATTCGGACTAGCTGTGGCAGCCAGAAATGTCAATAGGGTTATTCTTGCTCCATCCTTTTTTTCGATATCTTTGTTCAGTAAACGTGAAGTTATTATACAAAGTTTTTAATAAATAAAGCTCCGGAAGATTACTTAAAAGAAATAGCACAACAACCAAGTAATTCCGACTTCCTTTTTAACCCATACAAATAAATAAATTCTTACGTGATTTTATCATATCAGAGTGCGGGCTTACTTATAAGAGGATTCATGAACTCCCTATATTTTTCTAAATAAAGAAGAAGTCATGACAAAGTTATTTGGTTCCAATCGTAGTTTTGCTGCCGTTCTACATCGTTGTAAATATAGTACAGCTCCAAAATCAATCTCAACGATACGCATAAACAACAAAGATTTCCAATCGGATGATTACACCAATGTTACGACAAAAATCATATCATATTTGAGACGTAACCTCCATTTACAGAATGGGAACCCAATATCAATGGTTCGACAAAGGATTGTAAATTTTTTCTACAAATCGTTTACTCACGGAGGAAATCCTACTTTCAGTGTTTATGATAATTTATCTCCTATAGTAACAACAAAGCAAAATTTTGACGATTTACTGATTCCACTAGATCATCCTAGCAGGGCAAAATCAGATTGTTATTATGTCAATAAAGATGTAATATTTCGGGCACATATGACCGCCCATCAAAGTGAGTTACTACGATCTGGTTTAGACAACTTTCTAATGATTGGAGATGTTTATCGAAGAGATGAGATTGACTCTACACATTTTCCTGTGTTTCACCAAGTGAGTACCAAGATTTTTTTCCACTTGTGCATTTAATGAAATGTTTTGATACTTTACCTGATACTTGATCTGATACTTTACTTTGGTGATAGCACGCCTGTCATGACTCAGCCACTGAAACCATGTAATTTTTAAATCGATAATAACTCCTTCAAATCAAGTTTTCGGGAAATCAACCCAGAATAAAACTATCTTCATTTTTCATGTAAATTAAGCTCGTAGCCTTAGTTTCTGTAATTGTATGTAGCAACAAATCAGTTAAAGTTAAGAGTTGCTGGAATAAATGCCTTTACTATTATTATTTCAATTTGGGTATCATTAAGTGTAAGTATTTCCATAATATTTGATAAAGATCTTCTAGTATAAATTCATTACATTTATAAGGAGATTAATTGTATTGAGATTTCCTTAATAGTTATATGAATCTACTCCTAATGCATTTCTTGTATATTTATCAAAATAAATATACAAAAAAATTAGTAGTAGATAAAAGTCCAAAGAATGCTTATACAATTATGAGCATTCATTAGATCCAATTAAAAAATGAATGATGTGGTCTAAATCAAAGCATTTTTGTGTTTTTTTAAGTCACTTCAAAAGAAGTTGTAATTTTTACAGATGATCTCTTAAATTTTTAGGTAGATGCAGTAAGATCCCAACGCAAGGAAGAACTGTTTTTGGAGCATCCTGATTTGGAAATATTTGAACCAACATTTAATCCTCAAAACCCACAAGCATTTACAAACACTATAACAGATCCTAACAAACAAAGTTGCCACACTTTAGAAGCTACTAAGTTGATGGAAAATCAACTCAAATCCCACTTAATAGGCTTAGTCCAAGCTCTATTCGGAAAGGATATCAAACACAGATGGGTTGAAGCCTATTTTCCTTTTACTCATCCTTCTTGGGAGTTGGAAATTTTCTATGAGAATGATTGGATGGAAGTGTTAGGCTGTGGTATAGTAAGAAATGAAATTCTAGTCAATGCAGGCCCCAATAACAGCATAGCTTATGCCTTCGGTCTTGGTTTAGAAAGACTTGCAATGGCATTATATAAGATACCTGATATAAGACTCATGTGGAGTAACGATTCAGGGTTTTTGAGTCAGTTCCATGATAAAAATGTTGATGCGAAGATTACCTATAAACCGGTATCATTGTACCCGCAGTGTGTAAATGATGTCTCATTCTGGCTTCCATCTAATTTTACTATTGATACATTTACAAGCAATGACTTTTATGACTTAGTAAGAGATATTGGAGGAGATATCATAGAACAAGTAAGTCTTCCTAATTTTACATTTAACTAGTATTGTGCAAAAAATGTTTGTGTGATATGTTATGAATATATATTATATGATATATAAAATATGAAACATAATATTGCTCCATGTAGTGATAGAACTTCAACCTTAATTGGTGCTCCTTGTCATTGATACAATATTAGTTCCTTACATATGAAACTGGCGTTTTGTATGGGAGGAATATAAAGTTGTTTATTATTTGTGAAATATATTTCATTAATCAAAGTATGCATCATTGTTATCTATGCACTTTCGCCATCATTAGGTAGTTCATTGGTCCCTTTACTATAAAAATATGGGAGCGAGAATCAATAAACTCTCTAATAGCGGTTGGAACTGCCACATCGGAGTTGAATTTTTTTCCTTGTAAGAAGTTCTCCAAATTTCGGAAAAAATGGTATTCTGTTGGATCAAGGTCCGGGGAGTATGATAGATGTCGCAGATATTCCAATTGCAGCTACTCTAATAGTGGCTGTCTATAAAAGTGTGTGGTCTAGCATTGTCCTGAAGAAGCAGTGGCCTAGAGCATTTGACCAACCTCGGTTGTTTAACAGCAGGTTCTTCCATCATGGTTTGCAGTTGCTGATAATAGATATCTACCGTAATCGTTTGGCCAGATTTTAAAAGGTTTTAGTG
The DNA here is from genome assembly GCA_927399485.1 of Calamotropha paludella. NCBI lineage: Eukaryota > Metazoa > Arthropoda > Insecta > Lepidoptera > Crambidae > Calamotropha > Calamotropha paludella. Next base: position 8,056,768 of record OV656822.1, read on the forward strand.
AATGACACCAGCACTAGTCTACCAAACACTCACAAATATTATTTAGAGTAAATTTTCGCTTAGGGCAGGATTTAGCTGGTTCTCAAGGGTTCAGTCATTACGACGAGCGCTTCCATTTTTTGTGGGGATCCACTTTTCATCACATGTAATGATCCGATTTAAAATCGTTTTCAAACAGGCTCACTTTAAAAATAAATAGTTTTGTACAAATGCAACACTTTTTTATTAAACGATTTTAACGCTGACCAATAGCTGCCTGTAATTTTGAGCAAAGCTGAAACTGGCAAAAATATCCTTTATGAGTTAGCTGCCATTCAAAAAGGTAAAAGATGATAACTAGAATTCTACATCTTGCCCATCTTTGATCAAAGTTAAGAGTTTCCTACTGTATTAGATGGACCCTTCCAAAGTGCAACCGAGATCTGATTTGTTCAATGCAACCGGGACCAATTTCTTGAATAAGTGGCATACCACCTTAATCAACATTTGTTTTTTTACAGGTAAAGTTGAAGGACAAATTCATACATCCAAAGACCAAAAAGCACAGTTTATGTTACAGCATTGTTTATAGGCATTTGGAAAGAACTCTTACGCAAGCAGAAGTTAATAAAATACACAAGGAGATAGAGAAAGCAGTATCAGATACATATAATGTTGTTATTAGATAATTAGTTTATTAAATGTTAGTTATAGTTGTTAATATCAGTTTTTTTTTTAATTGCCATAACTTTTCTTTTTTAATTGTGATTGAAATTATACGTTTCATATTACATGATACCTACAGCCATATTGATAAACTGGTACCATATCATAGATACTTACGTCAACAACTTGTTGATTTGTACAGATGTTATCTTAATTTTTTTTAATTATAATTTTGAAAATTTTTACATGCACGTTCTTTTGTATCAAGTCACGTAGTGCAAAAGAAAAGAGAAAAAAGTTACAATAACCCAAAAAGAAGCTAGGTATTTAATTGTATTTTTCAATATAGATCAGTTGTTTGTAGAAATACCTTAACAGTATCGTCCTGTGACGTTAGCTACTTATTAGTTTTTAACTTCTTAATTCTTAAGATTTATAGTATTTCATTTTTTTGTCCGAATTTCTAATTATTTACACAAAGTCACAATTAACTCCCCGATGTTACCCCTCGTTCGAGGTTCAGGAGGTTTAAGCTCAAGTCGGACGTCCAACCCAGCGCTCTATAAAAGAGCTTTTAACTCAAACTAGTGCTCGAGCTATTTAGAACCAATTTGAGTCGCGACTCGAGCGTTTGCAAACTACTCGAACGTCGATTGAAGCGTTTAAGCACCGACTCGAGCTTTATTACATTAGGGCTAGAGTCCATTTCCCCAAAGGTATCAAATGACACTGAAGAACTACACAGAGGGGCTCACAAAATGCTGAATGTCGTAGAACGTAAGTCTTATCCACTATCGCTGTTGAGTTTTTTCCTTGGTAAATTTTGTTATTTATCATCCGTACCATTGAAAAGTGGAACTCCATCCCTGATTCTTTATTTCATGACACATAGATTAAAGGTCTTCAAATCACAAGTGAATAGGTATCTTCTTGGCAAGCGCGTCACATCCTAGATAGCATTATCGCTTCTAGCGAGATAACGTACAGGCGCTTACCTATTTACTGTAAAAATGTTTTGCGAATAGCAATAGAAACAACTATTTTATTTGAAAAATTTATTTGGTACCCAAATATCATATTGACATAGACTATTATACATTTTTATTTAAATGCACTCTAAATAAATTTAAACAATGTTGTTGCAGCTGAACTGTAGATAGGTAGTCTTTAAAGGACTCTACAGAAGGGAAATAAAAAATGCAATTTTTATGAGCTTTTCCTTAAATCCACTGAAAAACCCAATACTGGATAGATTTCATGATATTAACCGATTCGTTGCTGACGGCATGCCTGTCGTGCCATCAATTTTTTTTGCGTGTGTTGTTAGCCACTGAAACCACGTCATTTTTAAATCGATGATAACCCATTCAAATCAAGTTTTAGGGAAATCAACCCAGAATAAAACTATCTTCATTTTTCACGTAAATCAAGCTCGTAGCCTTCGTTTCTGTAATTGTATGTAGCAACGAATCGGTTAAAAGGTAAGACGTCTGTTCTAGCGAGCAGACGAGACATATTTACCTTCAGATGCTCGTATAAGATATTAGGCATATACGAAAATACGATTATAAGAAACTAACATACATAAAATACGTAAAGTAAAGCGCTTTAGAAATTCATTACAATAGTAATAAGGCTATACCTAATTATTAGTTAGGTAACTAAAAGTTATATTTTATGTAATTCATTTTATGATAGTCATTTATTAAATAAACATGCAATCGAGCGAATATTTCTTTGACGTAAATCTGTAACTTAAGTTAACCGAGGAGTTCATTTTCTATATATGCAACATGTGACGGGCACGTACTCTTTCACTAGGACATATCAATACGTCATGCCCGGAGACCGTCATTTCGTCGAGGACGTATTCATATGTCCTACCCGTAACTGATATTGTTTACACCTGACGCATTTATGCGTCCCGCCCGTTTAACAGGTTAAAGTGACCAGAGGCCTTAGTGCGAGTTTACGCATTCGACACTCGTTATCAAGCGCGTTACAGATATCTATGAAGATTCGTACTTCCTAATGATTACCGCTAGGGGCGCTCATATGAAAATCCATAGTAATATTTTACGCGGACGATATCGAGTATCGAAATGTAAGGCGGTTCACCCACTAGAGATGCGTCCCGCTGCGGTGCGCGCATAGATTAATATTATATATAGGGTAGGTGCGCGTAGCGACAGAAAACGCGCGCGGGGACGGAGGCGCAGATCTGTCTATCTTAGCGGTGTAATCTGCTTGTCCGCGCGGAGTAGCAATACAAGACGACCCCGCGCCTTATACACCGCGGCACGCTCCGCGCTCCCGCGCAGAATCTGCGTGCGGGGCGCCTACCCGTGCTTTGCCGCGTCGGCAGTGTGTTGTCATAGGCGTGTTTTATATATAAATTGAGATTCTTGCATACAATGGTAAAATCTGCGGCCCCGCGCTACGCGACGGGGTGCGGTGCAGTGGGTTAACCGCCTAAACTCGCACTAAGATTTCAGGATTAATTGTTGTTTATCTAATATATGTTACTATTCAGCTGCAAAAATGTATTCCTAAAAGAGCTAACGTTCATGCATTTGTTAGTGTCATGTCGACAAATAAAGAATATAGATGATTTTCTTCAAAATAAACTTTTCACATACAAAATAGCGGCGAGCAACAAAAAAATATATAATATAAAGTAAACTAGTGAAGTACACTGATAGAACGTATTTCAAGTGGAAAAATGCCTACTTATCTCACCGTCGTTGTTCTGATTGATAATTGTATCACCGATTTCCACATTTGGTCAAAATCTACCGCATTTGGAACCAGCTCATATAAATTATTACCATCCTTTTTAAATACATTTTTATCTCTTATGAAAATATTTACAATAAAGTAGGTAACTAAAAAAAACTGGTAACAGTATCTTTTCCGAATCACATCAAAAAATTACAAGCGTTATTCAAAAACATACACACATATTTTACTTGTGATTATGACCACATGTGGATGACGCAGAATTTGTTTATTCTAGAACCCGACACGTGAATAGGTCCTTTATATAAAACAAAAATATCTACCAGAGATTATTAAATTATACGACTGGTGTAGATTTCTACAATATACTTTCTCTTTATATACAAAACGTGGGTTGGATCAGTATCCAAAAACTATATAATAAATTAAGTCAAAGAACATAGGAACTTAACTAAAACACAACACTTAATTATAATTATTTTTCTCTATTATTTTCTAACTACTTATTTTAATTCATTTTTCCACTGCACAAGACATGTTACACATAACTTGCTATTTATAGGCGACTTATAAATATATCACAGCCAAGAATACAGATTCATACAATTAACGCTATTCAATTCAGTCTATGTCGTTCATTTTGAGAAAATTCTGTGCTGTGAACTGCTAGTGAACCTTGCAATTTTAATATTGCAAGGAAAATAAAGTATTTAATGTTTATTACACTTAGAATGATGACATGGTTTGGGAGACAACCTGCTAATAAAATATAAAGTAAATATTTAATACAATAATTGTTGAAATAACATAAATCTCATTTTGATATTTATTGACTTTTAGACGATAGAAGTTGACTGTAAATTTTGAGTGAAAATATTATTTTGTGTAGTTCCTTTCAACACTTTTTTGTTATTATTTTTTTGTTAATGACGTCACGCGACATTAAATAACGAAACCAAATATATGACCTGATGCTTATTATCGTGTCGCGTGTATATCTGAAGTCAGAGTGCGCCAAACAATGCATTTTTATTTATTATTTGTTAGACTCAGTAATTACAAATTACCAATTTTTCGGTCACTAAGGCCATCCTATCCTATATTTAAAGATTGCAGTTACTATTAAGCATGCCAATATTCCCTACATGTGCTCAGTTTTAACTGTAATTAAATTTCCTGGAGAAAATCATTGGTACATGTATACATGCTTTTCGAAGTTGGCAGTTAAGAAAAAAAACTAATGAACTCCTTTTTAAAAGAACTAAAACTTGTACCTACTGAACGTATATTGTTACCTACAACATTTATTTATAATTTGATTATTGATTTGATGATCAAATCAATAAATACAATAGTTTGTTGAATGGACGTTAAAGATTGTCACACGCTTATATAAAAAACACACACACCAACAGACTGTACTAAAAGATTCCAAGCAACAAATTATGGAAAAAAAAAAGTTCAACTATTTCCGTCGACTTCGACGCGAAAACACAAAGACAAGAAAACATTTTCTATATTTTACTAATAAATACCTTGAATTATCTATAACATAAATTGTATACCTAATTGGTATAAAGAAACAGTTAAGAAACAAAACAGGCTAAATTCCGCATCATAAGGTACCAGATAACTGACTGATTCAAAGGGCTGGGTTGTTCTTTATGAAATATAAATTGTGAGTTAATAAGAACTAAATGTATTTAGATCACATTTATCTACTTTTATTATAGGTGGAGAAGTAAAAATGTATCGTATTAGTATCAGAGACGCTTTCAAGCTGTTCGTTTAGTATGTCAGTTGTTTCCTAACGCACTTATAATAAGTGCCTTAAGCGGGGAAAGATATTTAAAAACGTAACTCTACTTTTTATAATGACAAATGAACACGATATTTGTACACAAAATGCCTGTTTAGCATAATCTAAACACCAAGAATACAGTTATCATCTGAACCGTCATCATCATGATCAGATAAGAACGTTATTTCTCTGAAAACTTCAGAATCTTCATTATTTTCATCATTTGCATCGTTATTTTCCTTATTTTCATCATTATTTTCTTCATTACATTTATCATTGTCGTTATTTATCCCCTCAGTTATTTCATTATTAATTACAATTGGCGTGTCTGCAGAATGTTTTACATTTTCATTGACTATTCCTTGACCTACATTTGTTTGAATATTTTCAATATTAGTTACACCTGATGCTTCTTCTGTTTGATCATTGGTTCGCATTCGTTTCGCTTTCATAGCTAAAGGTTCGTCATCTGAAGATTCGTCGTCAGATAGAGAATCAGTATTATGGTTCCATATATATTCATCGACTGAGTCAAAGCTATCATCCAATATCAAAGAGGCATTAAACGACTGTTTTCTTTGCTTTTTATGTGAGGCCGTTTTAGGAATTACGTCTTGTGCGGTATCAGTAAGTGCTTCATTGGTGTCCTTTTTCTGCTTCCTATTAGAAATGTGAATAGATTTAAATATCTTCACAGGTTTGGCTGAATTAGGCAAGTGGAAACTGTCTTTTAGCAATGATTGTGTTGGTTTAGATATAATAAAGGCGGGAGGTTCATACTCCTCGGATGGATCATCTGTTAAATCTATCACTGATTTTGGATGATTATTTCTCAAACTCCTATTGACGATAGGTTTAGTCGTTAGGCTTTGATTTTTCTTAATGCATACACTTATAGGAGTAATTGTCCCTGTATCCAAATCTAACTTGAAAAAATTTCCATTATTTTCACATGCATATTTTAATTGCGCAAAAGACGTGATAGAATTCAATTCCTTTAAATTATTGTTTGGAGATGTGGTAATCACAGGAGTAGAGTTGACAGCTGTTTGAAGAAAGCGCGGTGATGATTGTGAAACTGGCAATGGTGTTAAGGGTGGCACTGATACATCAAGATTTTCGCTAGGGGTTGTGTCTTCTGCAGATATTCCTGACATTTGCATCAAATCAGATAAGAGCGTGCTTCTGTTTGTAGTGGTTCTGGTGTTATCAGTACTTTCATCTTTACCTTCTGTTATAATTTTACTACCTTCTTCTAATACATAATTTAAACCATCTGTTTTGCCAGTAGATTCAGTAACTTGCACACTAGGTTTTAATGCAGTTTCATTAATAGGCTCTAAGTTTTCAATTGGAGTTGGATTTGATTCATTAGTAACTATTGAAGCATTTGAACTTCTCGTAACACCGTCAGCTTCAACCGAGTGAGATATCTCCTCTGTACTTTTTAAAGCTTCGTCTCCACTAACGTCACTCCCAGGTTTCTCATTTTTACTTTCTAGCAATGTACCATGGTCTGAACTTTTGTCGATATTCACATTTTCTCTCTCATCTAATACTGTGCTATTTTCCGAATTGTTGTTTAAATTAGCTGTATTATTGCTGATCCCTTCTATACTTGACTGTGTTTTAGCAGCCTCATCTAATGTTTCATCATCAATAAGGTTAACGACATCAGTAGAATTTTGTGGTGCCTCTAAATTTGTATTTGAAGAGTCCAAAGCCAACTGTTCTTGTATTGCCGCTACAATTGTTGGTAAGGCAGCTAAATCATCGACACTAATGTTGACTGAAGGATCTACTGTATAAGTAACTCGGCCGTCTGGCATTAATATAATCTGTACGCCTTCTGGCATAGCAAGAAGCGGTGGCGCTTCTTTCTGTTGAGGTCTTATATTTATAGGCTGAGGCTGCAGATTAGAAGGAATCTTCTCGTCAGTCAATAATATTTTATTACGACCTAAAAATATTGGACATCCTGTTTCAATTTTCGTCTTCTGCTTGTTATTTAAGTATATTAACTTTTCTTTGATTTTATCGTTGTCCTTATCAGAAACGGCATACTGCTTTCTTATCACAATAGGCTTTTTAGGCGTTACATATGAAGATGAAAGTTTTGTGTTTGTACTGGTATCATTACTTACTCCAACGAATGATGAAGGAGGGGATGCTAGCAAGGCCGGTGATAATACACTTATCCGGGGTCTTCCCCGTCCGCGTTTGATTGGTGTTTCTATAGACGGACAAGGAACAGGTTGGCTAACGGATTCTTTTTTATCATCAACAGCATCTTCGTTATCGTCAATCTCAATAATTTCTGGTGGGACTTCCTTCGACTCTACTTGAATTTTATTTTGAAGAGTGTCACCAGTTTTGTTACTAAGATCACATTGTATTGAGATTTCCATTAGTGGCGTTGTAGTTTTCGCTTGTGACTTAGTGACTTTTTGTTGCTTTTCAAATGGCGTAATGGCTAATAGTGGTGTGGATGATCCCACATTAAGTTCCTCAGATTCCTGTGCCACACATCCTATAGTCACTCCCACATTATTCTTGACAATTACTAGCTTTTTTCTCAATCTCGTGTCAACCAATTCTTGACGACAACAGCAGGTACAAAGTCGTGGACAATTATGTCTCCTCCTAGAGCATGGAAATAGAATTTTATGTCTTGCCCAACAGCAACTATTTACTATCTGCCTTGTATTCACTAAAGCTGCAGCGGATGTATTCGAAGCCGATGTTTCTTTCTTCTTATTTATTTTATTATCTACTAGTGGAGAGTAAGTGTTTGGTTCCACTGAAACTGAATCTTTTTCTTCAGATGTATTCGGCTTTGTAATTGTTTTCTTAATTTTATCGTCTACTTCAACAGGGTTATCGGCTTTGCTGGCTTGATCCTCTGAAGTCTGACGTTTCAAAGTATTCTCAAACTCTTCCAATCTGTTTTCAAGCTCCGCTTGCCTTTTTGCTAGCATCCTTCTTGCTTTTTTAGCTGTTATATTACCATTAGGTGGTTTCAAATTTGTATCTTTCATTAAATTCAACATTTTGTTAAGCGTGTCTATTGTAAGTAATGCGTCATCATTGTTGCATTCTTTAATACCTTTAGTCAACCATCCAGCTTTGTGTACTGGTTTGCTTCTACACGGCGTATAATAATTATAATGAGGCTTCTTAAATTTTGAAGGTGGTCCATTTTTCGGACCCGGCTTTGTTTTCAGAGGCAGCGGGTCGATGAGACGTGTCTTATTAACTACATTAGATATCGTTGTATCAAGATCATTCGTTTGTTTATATCCAATGCAATTTTGATTAGTCAGTTGCACTTCCGGGGTGGAAATTTTAGTACTTTTTATGGGATCGTTTCTATCTGATGTTAGTTCTGTATGCGACGACACCAATTGTACTGGAGGTATACATTTTTCGTGCGGCTGCTGAAATCTCATTGGAGTTATTTCGGCAGTGAAGAGCCGTTGGTTCATTTTGCGAACGTGGTCTATATCAGGTAAGTTAATAATCTTATTCCTTTCAGGGAAAGGACTGTCGCCTTCTAATAGTTTTAATGAAAGGCTATTATTAGACTTAATAGGCGGAAATACGTTTTGAACTATAGCATTATCGATTAAACTTTGAACTGACATCGCCGAAGGTAAAACAGAAGTTGTTTGTGCTGCCACTTCTTCTATGTCTACAGGTTTATCAACTTCATCTGATTGTAAGTACATAGTACTATTTATCAATTTCTTTTCGAAAGTTTTACTCACATCAATCGTCATAGGCTTGAGAGTTTTAAGGAAAGACCTATTGCGAGTCGAACTCAAGAAACCAACAGTTAATCTTTTAAGCCTTGTGTTAAAGTCAGGATTTTTGCAAAGCTGTATAGGATTGTAGCTGCGACTTCTGGGTTTTTGTAGTAAATAACTAGATAATTTCACTCTAGCAATATTTGATTCCTCTGTATTACGCAGTTCATCGTCGGATAAAATTCCATCGCTGTCATTTATTTTGTTACATGTAATCAAAGAGTTGTTGACAGTTTCATCGACTTCCTCCGCTTCGTGCTCTTCTTCTTTGATGTTTTGACTCATTTCATTTATAGGTTTACTTTCACTAAGAGCATTATCTATTATTTTCATACCACTAACATGATCTATTTCAATGTTTCTAAAGACTATCATATCATCCAATTTAGTGGTGTAAACTACAGGTTGCATCAGTAATTTTAAATCAAATTTGGTATTTTCTTCATCACATTCCATTTCTTTATCAACTCTCTTGTCCGAGTCTGAATCATTTTCTGCAAGCAGATAAACATTGTTTTAGATTTTGTATTGGCTCGTAGTTACGCTGGTACAATTTCCACCGAACCAGTCGTTTCTTTGAAATTATATTTATGAACAAAAGATTTAACGACCGTTTGGTGCAACGGTAGCGATCATGCCTTTCGCACCGACGGTCCTGGGTTCGAATCCCGGTAGGGGAAGATGTTTATATTACGAATACGAGCATTTGTACCTTAGTCATGGGTGTTTATATATATTTCTATGAATATTACATATCCATGTATCATATATCTATCCGTTACCCTAGTATCCATAACACAAGCCTTACTGTGCATACTTTGGGCTAGGCTAATTGGTATGAATGTAGGAAATATTTATTTATTTTAAGATTAAAAGTAATAACTTAATAGTAAATAATAAAAATAATAGAAACCAACCTGATTTGATATCGCTTGCTTTTATAGGTTTTATAATATCATCTTCGAATTCAACGTCATCTTCAACCAATTCTATTCCATGGTCCGCGAATGTCAATTCAACGGAGAAGTTCAAAAAAGGATTGGGCTCATTACTTGGTGAATCTTTTAGTGGCTTTTCTATGTTTGGAACAACAGGATTGAAATCAGAAGATTTGGGTTCTTCTGCCTCAGTTTCTTTAGTTTCTAAGAAAACTTTCATTTTCTCATTTATTTCGTTCACGGGATCGTCGACTACTTCTATAGATTCTTTGGGAATATCACCATCAGCAGTTTCAAGTACTGCGATAGGAGGCTCTGTTACGTCGACGTTCATCGAAATACTGTCACTGTTAGACAATTGTTCAGTAACATTAACATTACCGAAAACGCTAGTTATTTGGGGCATTACTATTAGTTCATTTATTTGCATTTGCTCTGAAATCAATTCATTATCTGTTTCCATAGATTCATAATCTTTGTTTCTGCTTATATATTCTGATTTCACTTCTACAGAAACATTATCTTGGTGTCCATCTCCACACTCTTCAACATTGATTTCATTTGCAGCTTTTTCACATTCATTCATATCAATTTCAGTATTTGGTTTGACAGTATCTATTTCAGATATTTGAATCTCTTCTAAAACATTTTTATCACTATTTATTTGAGTAACTCCATTCTCTTCTACAGCATCAATATTGTTGTTATCTACGGGAGTAGCAACCATACTACCTATTGCTATATATGAATTTGAATCTTCATCATCAATATTAGGAACACTTTCTAAAAGCATTTTACCTCTTTGTTCCAGGAGTTCGGATAAACTTTTTGTATAAACTCCAGTTTCTTCCGCAGGTTCTGTTTTGACTGTGACTTCGTTCAATACTTGATTCTCCGTTGAAGCTTCTACTTTGGCGGCATTAGAGTTATCTGATTCAGATTCAACATCACTTAAGTCAATTGTCTCAATATTTGGTTCCAAACAAATAATATCCGTATCACTATTATCTGTAAGTAAAACACCGATATAATGAAATAAAAAATTTAAACAAAATCGAACTAAAAAAAATAACAGTGCCGTCTAGGGATGCCCGAAAGAAGCGAAGCTTTACAGTATAAAGCGAAAAGGAGGTAGAAAGCTACGCCAGCCACGACACTGACATGAATGGAGATGGGAGCCCACGCACATTGAAGTGGGGAGGCAGTAACGGTAAAATCTGAAGCTTGACACGGATAGATTAACCGCGCGGCGAGCACCTATATGCCAGTGGCCCGAAAGTCCATATAACAGCATCGCCTCAATATGACTAGTACTAAAATTGAAAATGATGAAATTTTCCTTTGTAGTAAAAACGATGAACGATGACCTGCCGTTCGCACCGAAGATCCTTGTTTCGAGACCCGGAAAGGGCAGATGTTTGTGTGGTGCATACGAGCATTTGGAGACCCCGAGACGGCAGATATTTGTGAGATGAATACGAGCAAATACCCAAGTCATGGGCATTTAGTTTTAAATAAATATTATAAAAAGTTTGAATGTTTTTATAAAGTTAGATCCTTTTTATAAAGTGACTGTTAAGTATTTTTACTCACCATTATTACTAGAAGACTGTGGTACTACAGCTTTCATATTTTTTTCCTGTAATAAAAGAAACCGATATTTTATTAGCCAGTACAGAATTTCCCTTGCGATCACTTAAGCTTTATAGAGAAATCCATTTTATCAGCAACAGTGGCGGATTTACCAGCAGGCTGAGTAGGCTTGAGCCTATGGCGGCAGATTTTTGGGGCGGCAAATTTGGTTACCGATTTTTTTTTTTGCTACCAGAAATCAAAAAGATTTCTGAATGACGGTTTTCTGTATTCTGTTTTCTGATGTTTTACAGATAGAAGTCTGCAACAAATTTTGCCGACGACTTTCCCTTCTCACTTATCATTTGTCATTGTACGTTCCGTGAATCCGTTTAGCAATCTTCCATATTCTAGAGTAAAACAGCTAGTTCGCCGCCCCCAACGAGTAATCGGTTGGGGGCGGCGAATCGGTAATCGGTCTTTGCGCACAATGCGCCCTCTCCCCGCACTTTGAATTAGTGTAAAGAGCGAAATTATAGAAAATGTATTTTTCTTTCCTACCGTCAACCCATACAGCCAGTCCTAATATTTTTTGGAGGCTGCGAACTGCATGGTTTGTATATAATTTAGTGATTTTAATTTGAATTTAGTGCATAATTTTACCGATTTTAATCTAATGTATCGAGTATTATGTGTTGAACACGCACTAGCTTTAGAAAATTTTATTTGAATTCTAGGAAAGCCTTGAGCAGCGATAGCGAGATAGTCTGAAGTCAAAAAAATATTTTTCCCCGAATGCGGTATTTTTTTTAAATGCTACAATGTTATCAATATTTTTCCGAGGTCTTTTGAGTACTGCTTCGACGCACTTAATTCCATCGCCATTTCTTCAAAATACTTGAAGTTTTCCCGTTGATCCACGAAAAACTTGCGGAGAGATTCATAAAGATCGGCTACGGTAATCAAATCGACGGTAGAAGCCTGTATTTGAACATTTACTTTGTTTATTCTTTCCAAAAAAACGTTCCACACAACAACCATTAACGCCGTTTCCAGTTTGTTCAACTTTGAGAGAATTCCCGTTGCTTCGTTTCTTGTGACGCAAGGGCGGCAAAAGCTTCACAGCCTATACCTTGAAAATTTGTAAATCCGCCACTGATCAGCAAATCAAACTACCAAAAATGTCTACATGTGTCTACCGATTTTCAACTTTAAATCCGACCGAAAGTACTTAAGTACCTAATTGATATGTCAATTCATACAAATAGGCATGTCATTGTCGGTTATTTTTGTTATAAACGAATCTTTTATTTCTTTAATCCATATAAAGTTCAAAGTCATCAACGCAAGGACAACGACACGTCAAGCTACCAAACACTATAATTTTTTTTTAATCAATATTGAAATCTATATAAAAGAATTTAAACTAAAAATCGAATAGACAAATTTGACAGTTCAGTATAGGTTGATGTGCTGTTGACATACGTTCATAATTTTGTTACGAGCTCTGGGTATTATAAGATGGTCAAATAAAATAATAAAATGATTTAATTATTTTAAAAAATTACAAAAAGTATAAAACCTTCCTAGCAAAGTTCCAACAAGTCAGCTAATTAACTCCAATTATCCAATAAAATTCGTTCCAAACAATACTTTAAGTCGCTTCGATAGTTTGCAAAATCAAAGCTACTCAAACTAGGCTAAATATACGCAGGAGCTAAGACAAAGCAGTCGCGCACGTTCCAAATCACCGACGAATCGACATAAATTTCGTAAAGCAACCGCGCACCGTCTCAAATTATAATTTAAAGTCGTGTGTGCGTGTTAGAACGCCGGCGTTCTATTAAGCCTCGAATGAACTTTCGGTAATAAAACATAGAGAACTCCGGACTTATGAGCCAAAGCAGATTAACCAATTAGGAAAAAAAATATTTGGTTTCTCTTTTTTAATTAGTAATATTTGTTACGCAAGCAATGACGCGGGCTCGTTGTAAATAACAAAAAAAGTTTATCCATCTCACTATTCTATATTTTATGGGCGTATCTTATAAAATAATGTCACTGTGACTGCAAAAAATAAATAAATACATATTTTTCACTCTTTAATAAATCTTACTAGTTATATCGTGTAACATGAGGTCAAAAGTACCATAAAAGTTACAAAAGATACATTCTGGCAACACTGGTATATATGGTACATATAAAAAATATTATTACCTACTAAAAAATCGTTAAATTGTTTTTTTCCAACTAATTTCCATAACGGCTGGTCCGAGGACTTACACTGGCAGATAGGTAAGTGAATCCTTGTTACATGCAAGGAGTAACTTAGCCTGCTTTAATTGTATAATTTGCAAAAAGTGGTGAGCAAAAAGTATGTGCACGCTGGGCACAGACTGTTTTTTTTTTTTGCTATGCGTATCTACTTACGATTTCATTAGGTAATATGACGAATCTCTGTTTAATCAAGTCTTCCCACTCTAAAAATGGCCTTGTAATTATATGGGGGAATCTGGAATAATGATAAAATTGGTTAGAGCGATTAATACAGTAAGTATAAAAATGTTACTTCAGTTCTAATTAACATTGGCTGGAAATGGATGAACCTAACTGAAGTCTAAAGATAGCTATACTACCAGTTACTGTGACTCTTATTAATCTTATTGTTATATATATATACACACATAGAAAAAAAATCATTTTCAAATTCGCCAAGAATAGTTAGATCCACGGGAGTCAAGCAATTACTTATCTTGTCAAAAGATGAACAACAACTAAACAAAACACGTTCCATCATTAGGAACATTTTCCCCCTCCCATTTTTAAGGTTATTCCTAATTTTTCCCCATGGTGGAAGACAAAAGATTTTTTTTAGCTAAGAAGTTACGTTATTTGTTTTTAAGAACTCAACTTATGAACTTTCGAGTCAAAATATTTCAGTTTAATATTGTATCTTTCTTTTCCGTACAAACCTTAAAAAATCACTTCACATAAATATTTAATAAATAATTAAGACATCCGAATCTACGACCACTATGTACGCCATCAACGAATATAGTTTTACTCACCGTTGGGCGATATCCATTTTTAATTTGCTCGGTACTAGCTCTTTACAACTTTCGAGGAGTCTGGAATTGCCCCTATAGTTGAACCAGAACTTGTAAAACCCTGCTCTGGATAACTTCTTCATTTGGTACCACCGCCGCTGTAGAAGCATAGGAGAGCACTGCCTTCCACTACGGATAATACACAATTTTTGTGTCAATCATGGAAACAATGCTTTAATCATTATTAGCAACCCGCCCCAACTTTGCCCCGTTTAATCATAATGTATATACGCCTATATCTATAGGAAACTGCAGCGGATTTTGGTTAAGAGTGGGCTTGATTTCGATTTTTTTCAGTATACCTATCGATTCGCATATCTTTTTCCTAAACTAACAACTGAAATTTTAAAGTAATAAATAATATCTTATTATATTAAAGAGTTCAATAATATAATAATTAATAAAATACCAGGGTTTGAATATAACGTCCCAAGTTCCTAAAGATCCCGGAGCGCGCGTAGGGCGCTACATCAGGTTGTAAGAGCCAGTCTAGTAGCAAAGACCGTCATGTCAATTGTTATAGTTTCCCAGATAGGCAGGTAGTTCCCAGTGAACTCTTCACCGACTCAACCGATATTGATGTAAGTTGGTGTTTATGTGTATTTTGGTCCAACTGAAGAGATAGGATAGTTTTTTTTTTAAATTCATAACAGCAACGCGTTGCCGGATCAGCTAGTAGGTATATCATAAATAAAAGGAAAAGTTTATAATGGTAAAAAGCTAATGAAATGGTAAAGGGTTTTTTCAAATTAATTTTAATCTATTGATAGTTACGGTGAATATACTAACAAATATACACAAAAAAAATCGGTCAAACCGTATCGGAGAAGTTCAATAACAAACACTGTGACACAGGATTTTTATATATTAGATAAAAGATAAAATGCTTTTTATTTAATATGAATAATGCATTTATTGAAAATCAACAAATGGGCTTTAGTTTATTTTATGTACAAATATAATATTCAATATTTTTTCCTTATTCTAATTCTATACTGTTTTTTCATATCATTGTTTTCCTTACTTTGACTGAATGCAAAAGCAAAGCCAGAGAATAAATTACATTAATTTTTATGTTAAATCGCTAAAGAGATGCAAGATGAAAAGAACCCCCTTCGAGACCTAGCTTGATGCAAGAATATTAAGTCCATACCCGAATAGGGGAAAAGGAATTTTAAATAACTTTGATGTCCGTTCGCCTGTGTATCAAAAACCCTTTTTCTCGGGGACCTGTATACCAAAAAGTAGATCATACAAAATACTGATGTCAAATATAAAATATTTTTTGAAAGCTGCTAATATTCGTATATAATGACCAGTCCAGTCGAATATAATATAATACGGGGCTTTTAAAAACTAACTAAAATATCGTACTATTTAGAATTACTTTAAGTTATTAAAATATGGAAAGGATTTTGCTTAATTTAGCTAAAAAAAAAATCCTTTTTTTGAAACAAAAACTCAAAAATAAATAAAGATAAAAAAAGTCGCTATTGCAATCTGTGATAATGTTGTCCATATACGTGCGCCATGCACAAAACTATCCCGTTACCCGTCAGAGATGTCCAGATAAAAAAGAAGGAAGCTCACTTGTTGTTATATGCGATGGTAGCAGCTGTCCATGCTTGAGCAAGAGCCTCTCCCTGCTTGCCCTCAATGTTTAGTTTCTCGACCAGGAATAGCAGATCAGACAATGGCTTGATATCTCCTTTTATACCCAACTCCTGTGAATCAAACAGTTTTACAATATATTATTATGATTTTTCACTGATGCTTCGCTCCTATTGGTCGCAGCGTGTTATTATATAGCCTCAAGCCTTCCTCGATAAATTGACTATCCAACACAAAAAGAATTTTTCAATTCGAACCAGTAGTTCCTGAGATTAGCACGTTCAAACAAACAAACAAACTCTTCAGCTTTATAATATTATATAGTATAGATTAAAGCTAACCACTGTATTAAAGACATTTTCAGGTTCCAGTAAACGGATTGATGTTCAAAAAATTTTTATCTCGAATGTCGAAACGTTTTGCTGTTGAACTGATCCCTTTTTTACGCTATTTACATCTATCTATCTCTGTGTCAAGAGTGGTAAATACCTACAATAGCTGGCATAAAATTTTTGTTATTGACATTTTTCACGACAGCTTGCGATTTACGATTTAAAATAATGCATTAAATGAAAGTAGTTATTAATTATTGTAATTGTAATTATCAATCTAATTAATGTTATATAATTTGCCCTTTCTTTTTGTTTATCCATTTATATTCGTATATTTATAATGTAAGATTAAGATTTTAAAACTGTTGTAAATTGACCTCTTGTTGTAATGCTGCGCATATCTATTATAGTTATATGCACTAGGTATGTAATGTGGAATGATATATATTTTAACTTACTGTGTATATAATGTTGATGTGCTAAAACTAAATAAATAAAAATTAGTGAGGACATGAATACGGTGATGATATCGAATTAGTATACAAGTAGTATAGCTTACATCTCCAATGACGTCAATATCTTCGTGTACTAACACCAGATCGAAGAGAAGCCAGTCCGTGAGTGACATACGAGCCACCGGGATGATGTTCTCGAGCATATCCTCGGCAATCAGGAGACGTTTCAATTTCTTCAGCGTCAAACTGCGCATGCGTTCCCTATATTTAAAAACACAAACAAAAGTTTTAGATTTCAGTTTAAAACACAGGTTTAGAAAGGTTTTTAA
Source organism: Calamotropha paludella (assembly GCA_927399485.1). NCBI lineage: Eukaryota > Metazoa > Arthropoda > Insecta > Lepidoptera > Crambidae > Calamotropha > Calamotropha paludella. The sequence continues at coordinate 8,074,103 of OV656822.1, forward strand.
AACTACAATACGTATGGTTAAAATTAGAGGAATGTAGAAAATATAGCATAATAAAAAGGTTTTGCTACAAAATGTATTAAGTTAAATAATTTTGTTACAACGGTAGCGATCCTGCCTTTCGCACCGATGGTCCTGGGTTCGAGTCCCGGAAGGCGCTAATGTTTGTGCGATGAATACGAGCATTTGTACCTGAGAATGGGTCTTTATACATACTCGTATTTCAATAATTGTTAAATATCTATGTATCATAAATGTAGGTCTATCCGTTTCCCTAGTATCCATAACACAAGAAATAAAAATAGACTTGCCGTTGCAAGTTTTAGACTTCAAAAGGCAGGAGGCTCATTCTTGGGGAAAAGTATAGCACTATTTAATAAAGATCCACAAAGTATAGTTGATTTTCTTTTGCATAAATTTAAAACATATGTGAAAAATATGCTCATGTCCCAAGGTCAACGACTATTTAATAGATCGCGAAGCAATGCTTTTTTAATTTATCGTTTATTCTCTGTATATTCATTGCAATGTTTAAAACAGATATTAGTTAACTTTGTTGTAATCGTTGTAATGAAACCGTAACACTACTTTTATTGTGATTACAGGATTTTTTTATTGATTATGTATGGTGACGACGTATAATATTGTAAATGTCGTTACTTCTGTTAAAGCTGACGAGTTTCTTGCACCCATTTTTCTTGTCAGTTAAATGTTGGACGATTCAAAACAACTTATTTTAAGAGCATTTGAATAAAGTTATTTTCACAAGCCTTAAAGTGCTTACTTTGGGCTAGGCTAATTGGTGTGAATGTAAGAAATATTATTATTATTACTTATCTATCACATAGTCTCTCTAACATGTCACTAAGGCAGTTGTTAACTACGGCTTCGATTGCTAGTTCATCCGGGGTTGAAGATTTCGGGCGAAGCACATAACAATCTTTTGGCGTTACTTTGCAGATGCAGTTGGGTCGTTCTTCTTTTTTACCGACAATGGTCTGTCCTTCGTCTTATTATGGCATCTCGTTGGAGTATTGATATTTAAGGTTTTTTTAATTCGGTTCGAATAAACGTCCATATTTTTCTTATCTATTAACATTATGTAATTTTTCATTTTCTCCAACCAACATATTTTTTCGTTTGTTTTCCGTAGAATGCCGTGACAGAGTGGTAAACCGAAATGTGGTCTCCACAGAAAAAGGCCCCTCTGTCACATATTTTTTTTAAAAACCAACATTAAAAAAGAATTAATATTTGCCGCAAAAGAATCTTTAATTAGTCCTAATGACAACACACATGCAATTTCTTTTAAATTCCATACAGAAACCACAATTATGGATAGTTCAAAAACCAATAAAACAGAAAAACGTCGTTTCATTGTCGGTAAAAAAGAAGAACGACCCAGTTGCAGATTTGGGAAATCTCTTTTAAAAGAATGCATTAAACCCACAAAAATAAAATAAAAATGGCAAGAAATATGTGGGCCACTTAATTATTACTAAATTTTTTAAAAGAAATAATAAAAATATGGAGCTGGGAGAATTAAACGTTGTCAATTTCTATTGTATAAAATAAAGGTTCAGATAAAATATTGTTTTTATTACTTGAATTGCATACCTACAGTAAATAGAATAGGTATTGTTTACTTGAACAATCCGGAACATTTTGTTTAATCACAGAGAATGTTTGAAAAGTTTTTTTTAGTGTGTTTACAACCGGTGTTTTTTGACTAAAAAGAGGCTAAATTATTTTTAAATGAGGTTGTACTATAGCGGAAAAAGGGCAACATGTAATTGGCTCCACTAATGCGCACTATGAACGTTTTGTTCGCTCAGATGATATGGCTCATTCTAAACATTTTTACTTGCTATGATGACTTTTTTTTTCTTTTTTTTTTTTGTATGTAGTCAATAATTATATTAAAAAGAAGAGAGATGCAACTACATTAAAGCATTGTTTTAGCTATGAGATGCAATATGTTAACAATACTATATTAGTAAACCACAATCAGAAGATAAGAAAAATCAAAGCAAAATAAATAAAGTTTACATATAATTTTAAATTACAATATGATATTTCTATTTCGTAAAAGGATCTCATCTGCTGTCTGTTAGCTAAAATATCGCTAAGCCGCAAAATGTCTTTGATAGCACCATTTTAAAAAATTACAAGTAATGAAAATATGACTCCTAGAAAGATTGAAAGAGATTTTTTTAAGTAAGCTGGCATTTAATACTAAAAATTTTGGAGACCTCTTAGCTAAGGGACGGCAGTACATTTGTCGTTAACTGCACCAAGTAACATGCGCGTGATACGTGTAAAGTAGAGAAATGCAGTTTGGTATCTCACCATAGAAGTTTGCAGTCGCAGCCAGTCTCTTTCTTGAGCAGTTCCCACATTTCATCTTCGGGTCTATTCTCGTGGCGCATCATCCTTGCCACCGTCCTGATCACCCGCCGCTTGAACTTGTCCAATTCCGCCATCTTTCACCTAACCAAAATGTACATATAAATGTTAAGTTTTTCCACCAAAGATATTATTTTTCTGTCCATTTTCAGTTAGTTCAGTTCGGTTAGAAGTGTCTTTATTGATCACGACAATTTTAATGGGCATCTCTTTAAGTGTTGACAGCCCTTTGTGCAGGGGATGCATGGAAGCAGAAACGGCCAACCACGTCATTCTAGAAAGCAGGGAAATGACCTACTTATCAAAAAGAGCTCTTAGTTTTCATGGCAGCCTGAAATGACTGAAGTGAGCTAGTATGACTCCTCAAACGCAAAATAGGAGGATAAATCATCGACTTGTGGAAACCGCTCGTAAAGAATAAAAATTAAGAAAATAATATTTTCTTAATTTTCATATTAAGAATTATCGTAATTGAGATAGTCATAACAGCTATAAACTAAAAATGGTCGGCAGTTTTAACGTAAGCGACGAACGTATGTGATTTTAAAGTACTGAGGCAAAACTCAACATTTAGATTAATAGATAAACGCTCATATTACACTCAGTAAAAATTTTAAATTGATGGCATAAATATCTTAAGAAATATTTTAAAAAATCCTTCTCCTGTAAAATATGCAAAATGGCGGTTACGATGTTCTTCCTGAAAAGGCTCGATATGATGCTTTTGTCCGTACAGCTGTAGTCAAAGAAGGTGACGGAGAAAACGGCTTACCACGTAATGCTTAAATGCAAAAGAGTGGCCTATAGGTCAAATTATAAAGGCTCCTTCGAAGTTACATTCGGAGCTTTCCTTGCGGCTTGGGATGGCTGGAGAAAGCCAATCTAACTCCCTCCAGATGCTAAATAGAGGTATAAGTAATCGAGTTGCGAAGAACCGCTCGTAAAGAATGAAGATTGTAGAAGGTGTGCTGTTGTCTTAACTGCATAATTGTGATCAGTTAACATATTAATAATTTTAGGTACATCTTTAGTGTAGGACTGTTACAAGAACTTAATACCCACTTATACTAATATAGTTCGTAATCATATTGTTTCTAATAAATATGGAAATTGGTTCTGAAGATTGAAAAAGTTTGCATGTATCCATCGCATCGAAGGATAACTAGGAAGATTTTCAGAATACTTCTGTAATCTGAATTGATTGTAGTAAAAAGGTTTTTATGTATCGTCGATAGCACATCAAGCTATACACTTCGACCTTATGCCATAATAGACATACAGTAGAACGCCGATTATCCGAATTAATTAGGACCGGGGTCGATTCGGATAATCGGACATAGACTGGTAATAAAGAAAAACGAACTGTCACACAAAGAGTAAACTTTATTAATTTTAACAAACACAGTTCTACAATAACGCTCACTTGAACATCTTCATCGGAGTAAGTAACATGTAATGTCTTGCTTCTAGCTTTCGACCATAACAGTTGAAATGTATCTGGATGTAACAAAACAAAAATTACTTGCTTTTCATTTTTTATATTACGCTTAGGACCGATTCGGATAAACGGCGTTCTACTGTAATTTAATTACCACAGTAATATATTTTGTTGTGTGTAATTTTGTTTGTTTGTTACGCTTTCACGCCTCTATTACACAACCGATCGTCTTGGAATTTTGTAAACACGTTGTCTGGGCTACAGAAATGAACATAGGTTAATTACTTTTCACTATATTTACCTTGAAGCAGCGAGTACTAGCTAATGTACTGATACATATAAATTTTGTGCTTCAGAAGGCACGGTAAGCTTATAGTATCGACTAAACTTCGTGATACTACTACCCAAAAGGTTCTATTTACATTGCCGCGGAACTAAATGAAAGCGAAATTCCTGCAATAAAATTGTAGATGCTATTGGCTCGTATCCAGTTTGCAAGTTACAACACAAACATAAAACTCATAATATTTTGACGACCGTTTGATGCAACGGTAGCGATCCTGCCTTTCGCACCGACGGTCCTGGGTTCGAATCCCGGTAGGGGCAGATGTTTGTATGATGAATACGAGCATTTGTACCTGAGTCATGGGTGTTTATATATATTTCTATGAATATTACATATCTATGTATCATATATGTATGTCTATCCGTTGCCCTAGTATCCATAACACAAGCCTTACAGTGCTTACTTTGGGCTAGGCTAATTGGTGTGAATGTAGGAAATATTTATTTATTATTTATTTATTTATAATAGTATTTACTATTTTGTTCTTTTCCGTACCGCGGTAATGTAAATTGGGCGTTATTATGGTTTCTACAATAAGGAAAGTTCGCAGACTTTAACAAGCTGTTAGCTAGAGTACACTCTAGCAGATGAGACGTTAGTAGACTGATGATGATAAAATAATTGGCAATTAACTATCATTTGCCATTTTAGTTTTAATGTAGTATTAAGGTAGAGTTAGTGCCTATTAATTGTAATTACTATCCAGTCTATTGATACGCTTTCACGTCTTTCACGTCTTGCTTTAAGCGATAAAGCAGCCGATTGTACTGTTTATCGTATAGTTGATTTTTTATAATTATTACTTTTATCTATGTTTCATTAAATGCTTTGATTCATTACAGGGTTTAACATACAAAAAATAACTCCAACACTATAATTTTAAGTGGTATTTGTTTACTCTATAGGAAAATTTGAAAACCGTATGCAAATTTTTTAAGTTTTATAATTTTTATATATTTTATGCATTTTTCAATGAGATATATTGTTTTTTTTATTTTTTTTTATTGCAGAAAGTTTGTAAACAAGCAAACTGCCCACCTGATGGTAAGTGGTAACAGTCACCTATAATACATGTGGCTCTTGTGAGATTCGCAGCAAACTGCAACCCAACAAGAACCACAGTGTACGTTGCCAACTTGTGACATAAAATGTAAAGTCACTGTACCCAGTAATTTCACTGCCATATCTTACCCTTCAAACCGGAACACAGCAATGCAAGCACTGCTGCTTTGCGGCAGAAATAGGTATAATAGGTAGGTTATAATAGGAAAATACTAAAAAAAATCGACTCGAGTCACAAGTGAATCTCAGGCGGGAATAACTAAATGGCTGTCTTAATCTTAATCGATTGCCAAAACATTTGTAAAAATGTTTCTTTCGAATACGAGAAGATGTTCCTCTTATTGATGAAACAACGCTGGCCTACAGAGTAAAATTAGAAAGGTACTACAATATTTCGAAGAGTGTTCACTAGGCTCGGTAGAGCATTGGGAGAGCATTGGACCGGATTTCCAAAGGTTGCGGGTTCGATTCTCGCCTGTGATTCACTTGTGACCCGTGTCGATTTTTTCTAGTATTTTCTATTATAACAATACATTTTTTAAGTGTTATTAAAATATCCTTTTGAATGTTTTGAAATTCTAATCGACTTTTACTTGTTTAAATGAAAGATAACGTTAAGACTTATAAAGGTTGTTTGCCCTAATTATACTCTGGCAACATTAACATTCATTAACAGGAATATAGTTATATCTTAGAATAATAAAGTTATACCAGGCTTTGCATTGTGCTGCATTTTACCAACTCTATGATTTGTTTGTTAACTGAAAGCAGTGGTTGAAATATAACCTGCCAATGTTACCCAGGGCCGCACCGCCCCTGTGTGCGAAGTGTGCGGTGCACACAGGCGCCAAGGCAATAGGGGCATAAAATAGGCACAAAATATGCCTTGTAAAAAACAAACATATAATGAGCTTATTGTACAAGTCTCCCAAGATAATAATCACGTTTGTGGTGTAATGTTATGCTTTGGTTTTCAGTTTACATTAATTACGAGCTCAGCTCAGTTTATGAACGTAACCCGACCGATGCGATGCGTGCGACGTAAGCGGGGTGGGGTCACGGGACTCACGGGGATCCCCGACTTTAGAGAACGATCTCTCGTTTGAATCAGAACATAAAAATAAATTCTGTGAGAGAATTAATGATTGGCAACATCTAGTTTGTATTGCAGCAGACCTGAGAAAAGTTCTGCTTATTACATTAATTATAAAAAATGGACAGATTTGTGTCACGCTCTTAAACATAAAAACACTACTGATAGTATTCAACAAAATATTTTCGAAGATATTACAGATTTAAAATGCAGGGACAAAAAAATATGACATGTTTGTGTTGTCTAATGACAAAAAAGCTGTGAACGTTGTAGACAATGTGTCCCGTCACCAGTGTCGGAGCCTTTAATGGTATGAAATATGACACTTTTTCGACAAATTGTCCCTCAAATTTGGTTTTTCTTAAAAAGCCAATAATTAAAAATACACAAAAAAGAATCTATTTTTTTTCTTTAATTATTTTTTTCTGTTATTTATTCCATGACAACTGAAACATGATGGCTGTGTAACTGTTGTCTACATGTTTAGCTATCAAATGACACCATTTTTAATGTTGATAGGACATTTACATGAGTAGTGGTGGTCGAATTAGTATGAGAGCCCAGGGTCTTGGTTACCAAGAAAACAAAATGGCGGCCATTTTATAACCGTAAGATAAAAACAAAATTTCAGGGGCACTTTGTCGATAAAAAAATGCCATATTTCACACCATTAAAGGCTCCGACACTGGTGACGGGACACATTGTATAAAGAAATTCTGTAGTATATTTAGTACCAGTGCGAAGCCGCGGCAGGACGCTAGTTAATATTTATAAATTTAGAAAATATAATATTTAGTATTGGTAAACGTACTGTTGCCAGTACACAATATTTTATTGTGATTACCATTGTATGCACTTTTATAATCGTTTTTTTAAGTTTTTTTTTTTGGTGAATTAAAACCACCTATATATTCAAAAAGGCGATTACTTTACACTATTTCATAAGAAACACGACCGGTTGACGACCGTTTGGTGAAACGATAGCGATTTTGCCTTTCGCACAGAGGGTCATAGGTTCGAGTTACGTAAGAAGCAGATGTTTGTTAGATGAATACGAACTTTCGTACCTGAGTCATGGGTATTATATATATACCTATATATATATATATATATATATATATATATATTTCTATAAATATCACATGTCTATTTATCATATACATATAAATGTTTATCCGTTACCCTAGTATCCATAAAATAAGCATTACAGTTTTTACTTTAGGCTAGGCTAATTGGTGTGATTTATTATTTATTTTATTTATTTGAGGATAACCAACAAGAACATTCTTTTTTACACAATTTAAGCTAAAGTTATATAGGGGATACAATCTTAAGTGATGTCTTAATTAAAGGCTATCACGGCATGTTTAAATTACATTCAAATTACGGACTGAGCAGAACATGCAAACTAAAAAACTTTTTTTCCGTATGATGCAAGAGTAAACAAAGAAAAAGAAAAAAATATATAAAATGTGCTTTAAAACCTGTTAACCATAATGAGTGATAAGCGATTACAATTTTAATTTAATTTAAATTAAAATTTAAATACAAGGATAAAGCAAAACTTAATGACACTTAAAATAAAATTATAACTCTAAAGCGCTCGTAAAGTGATTGTAACAAATATTATTATTATAAGAAAAATATTTTTGATATGCGGTTTATTAAACTAATAAATTGTTTATAATATATACGCCGATATTCACTGACGATAACGCTTTTCAATGTCATAACGGAAAATCACTTTTATCTTGCGGAATTACATAAATAGATCATCAGTCGTAATTTATTTTTATGTACGGAACACTCAATTTTAATTCATTTTCTAAGTTAAAATCAGTACATTATACTATGATAATACTTTGTGTGATTGTGACCATATACATATAGTTACCGTAAGCCTAAGAATAACAGTTTTTATAATCAATTAACGTTACCATAGCAACGCGTGGCCGGGTCAGCTAGTTTAACAATAATAATGATAATTGGACTCCCATGGATCAGCTTCAATGAGTATGAGTTCTTAGCCGAATTTCGTATTTTAATGAATCGATCAAACAGGTTTAAGACTAGATAGTGACATAGCCCGAATATTGAAATTTGCAAAAATAAAAAAGTTTTGACCACAAAACATTGGCTCTATGGGATTTCCCATTGAAACAAAAGCGCTCTTTTTGAAAGTTTTTGTTAGTACATATTACGTTCCGCTCCAATATATGGTGCTAGCGAAGCTTTATGCTGAGCGACTGTATCGACGTAGTATTTCTTACATTCACTCCAATTAACCTAGCCCAAAATAAGCACTATAAGGCTTGGCTTATGTAAATATATATCGTAAATATATAATACATATCTATGATTGGTAGACTCAACTAACATACACGGTACACCCGACAATTGTGTTCATTAATTCAAAGCCATTCCGTGTGTTTGGCAGAAAAAAGCGCTTGAGAGCGCTTTTAACCAAAATGGCGGATTGTGTCAGCGCAACTGAAGTTAGCAAACGTGTCCTGGCCAAAACTGTATAGTCTGTTTTTCAGCGCTGGTAAGCGCTCGCAAGCGCTTTTATCTGCCCAACACACGGATTGTTTGTTGACGACCATTTCTGCAATGGTAGGATCCTGCCTTTCGTAACAACGGTAAAGAGTTGAATTCTTTGTCTGAGTCTGTTTCCTGATAAATACAACTTAGGGGTCTAGGCAAGCGCGTCACATCCTAGATCGCATCGACCCTTACCATCAGTCGAGATAGCGGTCAAACGCTTACCTACTTACAATAAAAATCGGTCCTGGGTTCGAGTCACAGAAGGGGCAGATGTTTGTGTGATGAATACGAGCATTTGTACATGAGTCATGGGTATTTATATATAATTCTATAGGTAAATATTACATATCTATGTACGTGTATAGAAATATTACATACATATCTATGTTATATTTATATATAAAAAAATACAACACTCAGTATCGAGCGTGTTATACGGTTTTTTTTTGCAGTCTTCAAGATGTAAACGTAAGTAGTAATGACAATAATATATTAGATGCTTGATATCAACCATGATAAAAAATATCACCTAAATTTATCAACATCATTTTACGTTACCAAAAAACGAATCAAGTAGGTACAATCAACACCACGAAGCTTAAGTGAAATTATCTATGCCTTATTTACTCATAGCTCATGCACAAATTCAAAAATCTGACTTAATGCTACAAGCATATTCTACTGATTTCTTAATTTCTAATATTATAAATATTTGACTTGGCTTGTTTGTCACCCTTTTACATAGATACACATAAAATTTTGCGTACACTTTGTCAAGGGTCCAGAAAAGGACATAAGTTATCATTCATCCAGAAAAAATACTATTCTCGAGTGTTAGAAATGTAACTTTTAATGTAGACAAAATTAAAGCGAACGAAACCAACGTAATAGCTAATGCAGATATAAACATAGCAGGGTGCAAAACTATTGAACTATTGTAATAAAAGAGATATTACATATAACTACTATATACGTTTATACATATATTTATGTTATCATAAATACACAGCAATTATACTCATATAATACTAGCTGACCCGAGCACGCGTTGTTGTGTTGTAAATTAAAATGAAACCTATAACTTATGTCTTAAGTCGTAACAAATCTCGCCAAATTAAAAAAAAAACAGCTAAATCGGTTGAGTAGTTTAGTAGTTCATCACGGTCAAACAATGTGACCAAGAATTTTTATGTATACCTATAGATAAATATTGTGTATATCTTTATATATATAATTCTTCTGTGAGTGTGTATGTCACTGAACTCCTCCTAAACGACTGGACCGATTTGAATGAAATTTTTTGTGTGTGTTCAAGGGGATCTGAGAATGGATTAGATTCACAAATCAGTCCGGCAGATGACGCTGCAGGCGGCACAGCAACGCGTGGCCGGTTCAGCTAGTATATATATATAACACAATAAATTTTCTAAGTCGTCTCCGAGCTTTCTTTTGCATAAAGTTTGAAGTGAATTGTTTAAGATATACTGTTATATTCATGGAGTTTACATTTTTTATATTATTTTTTCTTTTCTTTTAATAATGTCTTTGAATTAATAATAAAATTATTAACAGTGATCTTTGCCCTGATTACGTTAATCGGCCAGTAAGGTTATTACCTTTATAATAGTCTTTGACAATTTAATTTTAGATACTTTAAAAATTGAATTAAAATAAGCATTAATTCATATGCAAACAATCATAGCTCGAATATTTTAGTTTTGTTGCTACTTCCTATTTATGTTTTAGCCTCATAAAATGTTATGAAACTCTGTAATAGGCTTAAGAGTTAAAATATCATAAGTTAGATAAGATACATATGTCAAAAAAGCTGTTGAGTTTCTGAATAAAACAAAATAAAAATAAAATAAGAAAACATTATATCTAAGCGGATTTTATTAGAGTCAACATGTGAATAATTTAAATATCGCGAGCTCCTGTGATCCTCGCACGGATGGCAATTTAAACTCGGGTTACATCCTAGGGGTTAGCCTAATGACAAATTTTCTATTCGCTCAAACGTTCCCGCTTACTACAATATTAAAAATAATAACTATTAGATTACATATAATAAGCTCCATTAAATCAATCAATGTAAATTATTAATCAACAATAGATTGCAACATTGCATCAAATCCCTTCGACTCGGAGTAAGTTTTGAAATAACAATCGCGTTTGAGCAATAGACCTTAACACTGTGAACATAAGGTTGGCGATTGTGCACGTTTTAATATTTGACAACCTATACTCCCCTCAGAGGGCTTATGAAAACGTGACTGTTCCGTTTGAATTAAGATTTTAATTCCAGACCTTATTTCGTTAGAGTTAAGAATCATTATATAAATATTAAATCAAACGCGATAGTAGCACGCTTAAAACATTCAAATAAATAGAATAATTGCCACTGGTCTAGGAAGGCTGATGCTTGTAAACGCGTCAATACTCGATATATCATTAAAATATAAATACGGACTATTGTATAAGCGCCCCTACCGGTAACTATCGGAAACTTGCGGATTTTCATAGAAATCTACGATGCACTCGATAATAATCATCGAATACGTAAACTCGCCTTAGCACAAATATCTAACAAACACCCATAAATCTATATCATTGTGCGTATTAGGTATATAAAGATGATAAAAACTGTTTTTGTAATAAGTATATAATAAACAAAAAGCTTTAATATGTACCTGCCCACTATAGTACTTGGTTGGTTTTTATTTTTTATTTTTTATATATTTAATGCATTTTTCAATGCGATCTTAAAAGATAAATGATTATAATAGAAAAATACTAGAAAAAATCGACTCGGGTTACAAGCGAATTCTCTGGCGAGAAACGAACCCGCAACCTTTGGAAATCCGGTCCAATGCTATCCCAATTTTTTTGTTCACTATTTCTTTTTATTTGTTCACTAAATATTCCGATTCTGTCAGGGAAGTACTTATTCACGTGATATAAGTTATGTTATTTTATTATGCATAAAAAATACCAATTTTTATACTTACCACACTTATGAATAGCGGTTTTCGTAATTTCATTTTTTTTCTTAATTTTTTATTTTCTTAGTAAGTCAACATAAATTAAACAGTTAATAAACAAAAATATGAAAAAAGCTATTTTTTATTCATATTAAACTATGTAAAATATTAAAGTAAAAACACAGTTCATTTTTTTTTCAATGGATAAATAATGATAGCTGTTGATTGCTAAAAATGGGTAATAATAATTTAAGATGGTTAATTAATTATTCTGTCAATTTGATTTATTTATTTTTTGGCATGTAGGTGCTTCAAGTTATTACGCAACTTAATTGAAAATAATAATTCAAATTCAGAAAGAAAAGTATACGTTATTAGTTATACGGTATTAGTTACTAAATTGTTTTACAATTAAAAAGTTTTAAAATAAGGTCAGTATACTATTACTATTTTTAAAGTTTTATTTTATGTTTAAAAATGTATGAAAATATTTTTCTTAGCTATTCTAAGATTAAGATTTGCTCATAAATAATGTTTTTCTTTTATTAGTTACTTAGACTGTAATACTGCCGAAAGTATTTCAAAAATGTATTTTTACTCCTTTAATTTAAATTAAGTTGTATTACTGGCAACACCGAGCGCTCTTACCAACTCGGTAGACTAACGCTTTAATCCACATCATTATACCAACTGCCGAAGAGAGCGCACGCGACTGCACTAATTACGTACAATTCTAAAATACGGATGGTAGATAACTATTAATATAATTCATTTTAATATTACGTTGCTATCAACACGGTCGTGAGGTAGTAACACGACCACGGCCCGACTCGATTAAATAAATATTACAACATCTACGAACGCAGAGAATCAAAACGAACTGGCGTGGCACACGTTAGAATGTCACGGAGCGCAAGCTTGAAATGACAAAATTCGTTCATACTAATTACCTATGTAACGTAGACGAGTTTTTAATCACAGAAACTGTTCACGTAATAGTTAGACACATCACTGTAAATTCAAATTGTCTAAATACAACATTTTTACGTTCACTTTTACACTTTTTATCCACTAGCCGTATACTCGTTGACGTATCACAACAAAATGGCGAAAAGCGACCTTCTCGGCGCGAAAGATCGACATGGGTTCGTGTGTTCGACGCGTTCCCCGAGTGCGAAGGAGACAAGCTATGTTATCTTTTTTCCACTCGCTACGCTTGACAACAACATGCCTGTGGGTGAGCGTGAGGGAGGGAGACAAAATATATGTGGCATCAAACGGTTCATTTTGTTCGTGGATGTGAAGCTGGAAAGACGTCACTCCACATAAGTTTAATGCAGGACAGGAATGAATTTAAATGTAGATCTTCTACTTCCTGCTAAATATAGAACTAAGTATGAAAAGTGATAGTAACAAAAATTTGGATTCTGTTAGTAATTTTTACATACTTCTATGACAACTTTCTATTTATGGTGTGTTATTAAGTGGGCGTTTTAATAATCAAGTTATACGAATAGCTATCTAATATTTTACATTTTACAACATAATAACAGCCATGCTTCACTTTTCAACTCTATCTATACAATGTACATGTTTGTACCAAAGTATAAGTAGATAAAATCCCCTACTACGAGTGCGCACATACAAAGTTATTCTATTGTCTGTTTTGTCGAATGGCCGTGATGTCAATTTATCCGCTTTCTATTTTCAGCATTGCATTGGTTTGTTCTTTTATTGTTAATAATAAATAAAACTAATCAGTTTTACATTAGAATACATCAGAGATTGAACATTTATGAATATAAGAGTAATTTTTAATATAGATTATTATGATAGGTCTATTAAATAGCTACTGTAGTTGTATAATTAAAGTTATTTTTTGTAATGTGTATTTATACACATAATGGAAAGGAATATTAGTAAACTAGGATGATTTACTACCTAAGTAGATTCCATAGTTATAATTAAGCGCTGCTTTATACAATTTATCGAGAAAATCAGCCATTATATTTTAATCGTCATTTTGTTTTGTTTGAAAAAAAAATTTAATGAAATAAAAATATTGATTTGATACAACTTTCTTAGTAGTATGAAAAAATACTTACATACTTGTTATTATAATTACTATCGACCATTTGTAAAACCATAGTAGAGGCGAGATCGGCTGCATACCGATTAGCGCACGAGCGGGTGGGGCTGGCGTACTGTTACTCGACGCTCTATCAACGACGTTACTCTACAATGCCACAGGTTATTTTATTTACAATGCGTTCTTAACAGAAAAACGTTCCTCGCTAATAGAACAAGTACAACAATGTACGATAAACACAACTCGCTTTTCATTTATTGTTGGATGTAATATAAAGACGTAATGGCGTCCTATCTTTTCCAATGTGTTTAATGCAAAAGAGAGTTCGAATAATAATCACACGTAGTAAAAAAATGTCTTTCCAACAGGGGTTAACGTAAATCTCAATAATGTTTGACGTATTGTTATTAGGCTTCAAAAATTAAAACAAGTACCAACAGCTTTTGGAAAGATTGTTCTATTACTAGTGAAGCTGATCATATTGTTCTTGTTGTTCTTTTAAAATATAATTATTTCGTTCCCTAACTATGTAGGATTACCACTAATATCTTTTTCCGGCTTTTTAATTTATATTTATCAGTCAGAAGATAATAAATTCGTGAGTCATAAAAACGAGCCCAACTGGAAACGGAACAGCATGTCAACCTACCCCACACTGACATTTTATTCAGTTAGACTTTAAGCTAAAAATTGTTGGTAGTAGAAATTTGTCACACTTTTATTTACTATTGACTGTAAGTATTTAGCTTTCCTTATTCACTAACTCTCCTCGTTCTGCTGATGGTTCTAACGGATTTATTAAGTTTTATAAAAAATCTATAATTAACCAATTTACTAATGCACCAGTTTTTATAGAATAATGTAGGTTCAATGTCCACTCGAGCCAGTATTTTTCAATCTATACTTACTTACATCAGATAAAAAAAACAAAATATTTATTTGGATACTTTAATCCGAAAAATAACACGTGGTCAGAACTGCTTTTTAAGGTCACTTCACTGTAACAAAACTTTGAGTCATGGATAAATATCACAAACTATACGTCTACACATGGTAATCAATGCTAAATTTAGACAAATGTTATCGCAGATGTTGGTTTATTCATAAATAAGGCAATGCGAACGATGACGGACGTGCTTAAAGTTGCTAGTAGGTACATATTATTTGTATATTTGCTACTAATTTGTGCTTTGTCTTAAAATATTACGGTTATTTTTATTTCTAATATACCAACAACAATTTAATGTATTAAATTGACTATTGATAAATTTTAATTTATTATTGATTTATGTTTTCTTTTTCTTTTTTTGTTAAACCATACAAATATTTTTTTCTTTTTAAGTAATAATTTGACGTCCTTCCAAATTTTCTTTTATCAATTTAATTTAATTATTCATTTAATCATTTTTTAATTTTCATTTAATTTTTTTTTTAATCTAGTCATTATTATTTTTTAATCTTAATTCAATTTTTTTTAAATTATTATTGTATAATATAAATGTACGATATGTTAAAACATGCTGTTCGCACATGTGTTTGGAGTTGCAGCCTGCTGTAAATCTGTTTTGTGTGACAAATAAATAAATAAAAAAAATAATACTGTACAATATTAACACAACAATATCAAACTATAAACTTATCATTAAAATTAACCCTAAAATATTTATATACATATTCACAAAAAAAATATGTCATCCAAAATTCCAATTTGGGACATGGTACCCAGAACTAATTGTATAAACAACTAATTGTCGGCCAGTGGTCGAAATTGACCGTATTTAATTCATTTTTTTAAATAAAAAATAAACACGGAATTATGGCTTTATTACATCTTCGTCGGCAATTTTAGTTTCTGAGTTTTATATTCAATAAGTCAATATTAATCTCTTCTCCATATTTCGTAGCTTTTGTCGAATGACATCAAGAGGCTGCGAATATTTATTTAAAAAAATATGTCAAAGAAAGAAGTAGAAAGAGTCGCGCACGTTACGACCACTTAGGACAAAGTGGACACACGACATAAACATTTGGCCTTGACCGCCTTTGATGTGTGACGGAAAACCAACTCCTGATAAACAACCTTTTGTATTTGTCAACTTTGCCATATTATGCCCAATTGGCAAATGTTTGTGTCTACACATGGATAACATTTGATAAATTAGACAAACATTTGCGTGCCTACCGCGATATGAAGTGCCAGCATATAACAAAAATTTTACTTGTGTTAAGCAACACCTCTTCCACAGCATGGTGAGAAATTCACAATAGACTAATCGAAACCATTATATTTACAATACTACTTTCTTTGACTTTTATAAATACTTTACCTACAAATAAAAACAATAAAAAATAAGAAATGTATAGATTAAACAACATTATTTATTAATTAAATCAACAGTATTGAATCGGAATACAGGAATTTCATTTTATTAAATTTTTATTTAATATTTTATTTGGAACATAATTTATCAAAAAGTAAGATGTTATTAAAAAGCAAATAAATATTCACCTACCGCTCCGTTCCGTTCAGATAGTTGGAATCTAAAATAACTTTTTAAAATAAATTAAAGTCTTATTTGTTAGAAATCCAAAAGTCAGGTCTTCCAATTCTTCAAAATAATTACTCCATTTCGTCTACCTATTATATCAACATTAATAAAGAATTATTATATCAACTTTTTGTATTTTTCTTTTGACGTAGATTCACATAAACATTATTATATAATATATCATTTCCCCTTTCTTTATTACGAAACATAATATCAACCAGATTTCAACAAATTATTTTTTCTGACATTTGTACTACCCGCGCCTACCCACCGGTCGGGTGAGCGCTGAAAATTGGTGTTTCGCCCATCCCTAGGGTGAAAACCTTACACCGAGCCCAGACCCTATCTGGCTGCTGCACACATGTACGTCTTCTTTTTATATAAGTTCTTGTTTTCACATTTTTTATTTTAAGAATCTTTAATTTTGTGAGTTGTACATATGTGCTGTGCATAAATTAATTTATTAATTCAAATTCAAAATTATTTATTGCATTCATGTGGTCAAAGATAACATGTTCAATTAATTTTCTGTACCAGGACATGAATCCTGCTAGGGCATCACAATATATAATACATTATAAAAAATATAAAATGATAAGACAAATCATTTTAAAATACAAAAAAAAATAAACTCCTTAATAAAATGTCGAAAATCATTAAAATATTTTAAAATAAAAGTATACAATTTTAAGTTATAAAAAATGACAAACTGTGAAGGGTGTTTGAAATTAAGGTGACCATTATAAAATATCATTTTATGGAACAAAACAATTGCTCCACCGGTGCTTTTTAGCGAAAATTATTTAGTGAAATTTATTTAGTAGCTCTTGCAACGAATAGAAACTTTGTGTTAATAAATATTCCTTTAATAAGTTTTTATATTTATTTATGTTATTTTCTATTTTAATATGCTCGGGTATTTTATTGTATATTTTTACGGTCATTGCAAAAGGACCAGAGTGAATTAAAGTTAATTTTGAACTCGGGGGGTTAGTTTTTGACGTAGTCTTAGATGATTAGGTCGTTCGTACTGTGGGAAAAGATGCGCGTTTTTTAACGAAAATACTTATCTCTAATATGTATAGGCAAGTAAGGGTTAGAACTCGTTCGTTAATAAAGAACGGCCTACAGCTTGTACTCTCATCTATATTCACAATTATTCGAAGACATCGCTTTTGTAATTTGAATAATTTGATAGTGTCCGTGCTATTTCCCCACAAAACAATACTGTTACGAACACACAAAGCACGAAGAAACCAGCGCGGAAAAATATAGAAGTATAGTCTCGAAGACCGGGTACATGTGCGAACTTTCCAGTATCATCCAACCCGGTCGATCACGATCGCGCGAGTCGGGTACGTACAAGTAAGGAACTTTCTGGAATGGTCTGGGGCTCGTCTCGGCCCATATAAATAGAGGCGAGCGAGTCAGTTCAGTTCAGTTTACCTTCGAGGCGACTTCGAAGAGAAAACTAGTGATCAAGAGTGATACCAGTGAAACCTACGACTTGGCTACGACCTAGGACATCGTTAGTGCTTTGTGTTGGACCTAGTGCTTTGTGAATAAAGTCTTCAAAAGAGTCAGCAGGTCTTTCTCTCCAAATCCATCGAACCCTAACACGTAACAATACCATAATGTAGCCAAGCATTAGCATACGCGTAGTATGCTTTTAAAGCGGTCTGTTTATCAGTGGACTTTTTAAGCTCATATAACGCGTATGTAAAGCGAGACAACTTTGCGGCACTTTTTTATGTGACTCTTCCAATTAATGTGTGTATCGATATTGATCCCTAAAAGTGGATAAGTATCAACGCATTTTAACTATATATTTTGGAAAGTGTAGTCTATCTGTAACTGATAGGGCCCAAACTGCATAAGTTTAATTTTTGCAAAATTAATTTTTAGGTTGTGATCGGCAAGTCAATGATCTATTTTTAGCAATGTCCAATCTAATTTTGCTTTTAAATCAGTTTCATTTTTACAAGGGATTAGTACTGATACGTCGTTCGCAAATAATGTGCATGGTGTTTCTATTATATTTGGGAGATCGTTAATGTACAACAAAAAGAGCACACAGCCGAGCACGCTTCCCTGTGGTATTGATTTAGTAACATCAATTGTCTGCGATTTAATTTTGCTGATATTTCCTGTATCGTGATCATGGTGCTCAATTTCAACATATTGGGTTCTATTATTAGGTTACGAGGGTGGGTCAAAAAGTTCGCGGAATGGAGGGTAAAAAGTAAGAAATAAAACACAAAATTATTTTTCCTTCTCAATGTATTCCCCCTTAACTCTAATACATTTATTAGACCTATCAATTAATTTATTAATACCTTCGGAAAAAAAATATTCCATTCCGCGAACTTTTTGACCCGCCCTCGTAGGATGCAAACCAATCATATGGCAATCCTCTTACACATACAATTTTTTTTAACAGAATATTGTATAAAACCCGATCATAAGCGTGGCATATTTTTTTTATTTATTATATTTAGTATACGAGGGGCGTTCAAAGTATTCTCGGTATCGGGGTGATAAACTCATGATGAGGATAATTATATTATCTCATTAGCTATAGACACTCTTTGAGGGTATAAATATAAAATTTCATTTAATTGTCATCATTAGTATTCAAGATAGCATTACGAAAAGACAACTACGATGACAGATTCCAAAATGTTGAAAAATTGCCAGGGTTGATGTGAGGGATTGTGGATTTGTAGAAATCACTCATCCACCCTACAGCCCAGACCTGGCCCCCCAGTGATTACTTTTTGTTCCCAAACCTTAAGAAAGATCTTCGAGGTAAGCATTTTTCCGACGATGAAGAGTTGAAGGCGGAAATTGATGAACATTTTTCAGGCAAAGAAGAAAATTATTTTTAGGAGGTATTGAAAAATTACTTTCCCGATCAAATAAGTGTATATAGGTTATGGGGAACTACATTGAAAAATAAATTTTATTTAAAATTTCCTGATTATTATTTCGTGCCCATACCGAGAATACATTGAACGCCCCTCGTATGTTGTATGTATTCATAAAAAGCTAATGATGTTGACTTTTGTTTCCTAAATCCATTTAACTTTTCGCAATAAGAATACAGGCGAGTCGCCATCGCGATCTCAAAGAATTTGGAAAAAGTTGACAAAAGAGCCGCTGCTGAGCGAAAATTATTGCAATCTTTTTTATTGCCCTTTTTGTGGACTGGTTTAATGACTGCTAGCTTGAGCATGTCTGGCACAACACCCTCAGCAAAAGACTGATTAATTAAGTAAGATAATGGCGGTGCTAATTTATCTACACATCTTTTGATCATTTATTATTGTTATGTATGATACATGTATCAAATTATTACCGTTTGTTTATCGTTTTAATACGCGGTCTTCCCCTCTCAACTAAGATTATCAAAGTTTTTTTTAATTGATTTCTTTTAAGTTGGGAGTTCACTATTGATTTTATATACCTCATTCTCAGTTCGAAGTTTCGTTCAATTGCGTTGTGAATGAATTTATTACATAATTATATCGTTACTATCATAGAACAGAAAAGTAACGGTTACTATCTTAAGAATATAATAATTCCGAATTCACGTGTATCGTTACGTTAGTATATAACTGGAGAAGAGACGTTCTCATAAGATGGCGCTATACAATGTTTAAAATGAACCATAACGAAAAGTAACCTGGAAATTAATAGATCGGAATGTATGGAAAACGAAATTGATCATTATTATGATTTTGACGTAAATTCCAGATTTCAACCAAATATTATCACATATACATATATGTCTATATAGCTAAATACATTATATACCTAAATATTGCGATTCATACACAATACAGTTTTTAATTTATAAATATACAAAGCATATTTTCCATTAATTAATTTTGGTAATCTTATTTGGTTTTCGTAATAGTTCTCTAACACCCTGTAAGTACATATGCTGCGAATAATTTGTGGTGTATTCGTTCTTCATGGTTTTACTAATAGTTTAACGAATTTGACCCTGTCACCCATTACTGGTCACAAACGCCGTACCTAACTTCACTAATATTTTTTTTATGAAAGAGTTTGGCAAGTCGTATACAAATATTTCGGAACTCAAGTCGTTCTGATTTCTGAGTCTTTTAAATAGAATCAGTCTTATAACAATAAGTAATTTTATTCTTAAACGGCTTACATGAAAAAAAAATACAAAAATATGACAAAAATATATTCAAAGCTAAAAAAGTCCTAGGTAAAAGTACTAATCATAACATCACTCGTCTCATCTATCTAGGGCATTGATCAGACAAATAAATAAAAGCGTGGGGCGTGTGAAATTTCTATCCATAGTCAATTCAAATGATTGTAAAGGTCTCAACATACGTGACGTGTTTTTTCTCGTGCTGGAAGAAACAGGACGATTTCTCGACATCGTAGCATGCAAAAACATAGCAACAAAATATACGTAAAGAAAAACACGGACAGGACGGGACGACACGAGAAAAAACTAGTTGACGTTGAATAATGCCCCGTCCTGCATGCTCCGTACCCTGCCCCGTTCGAGATCCGGCCGCGCATACGCATTACCTTCCTTGACGCAGTAGTGTTATGACCTAAGTGTATCCTAAATATTTAGATACTAAGTAGATAGTGATAGAAGATAATAGATAGCAGTGATTAATTATTTTCTTTAGTTATTTACAATAAACAATTACTATTTCATAAAAGTAAAGTCTTTTTAATCAACTGATATCTAGTACCTGGAGAGAAAACAGCTATAAAATATAAGTATGTATAATATAGCTCGGTGAAGTTTAGAAGCGAAGAAAAACTGATATAATATTGGCTTTCATTATCTTTAACAGTTCCTTACAAAGAGTATGATATTCGACTACCTTCTGTTTTTTTCCATGTAAGATGTAATGATGTCCATTTTTTGTTATAGCATCTTCTTCATCTAAGAGCTCTTATACACGGGCGGCACGTTGACAACGACAGTGCCAACTGTAGCCGTCGACACTCGTTGACGACAAGAGTCGACGCGTCGGCGGCAGCCGCTGACGCTATAGACAGGGACCTAGGCCAGTTTCAAAATGGATTTGGAAGAAGAAACACTGTTATTACTATTACTCCATCGTTGCCGACAAAAACGAAAACGAAAAACGCGTTCGTTGTGGGTTAAAGAAATATTAACGTATAGAGAAACAGTTTTTTTTTATTTAAAAATTTTTGGATGGACATTTTTTACACTCTATTACGCTTTTTCGAAGGAACGAGCGCCAATGCGTGTTGGAAGCTACCGCCGATGCGTGTCGACGGCAGCCGCCGACGCCGCGTCAACGCTTGACGCCAGCGAGTGTTGACGGCTGCAGATGGCACTGTCGTTGGCAACGTGCCGCCCGTGTATAAGAGCTCTTAGATGAAGAAGATTCGATAGCAAAAAAAGGAGATCATTACATCGTAAAATGCTATTTAAGTATCTATTCACATTTCGCTAGATCAGATCGAACCCGAAACTAGTGTTGCCGAATTACCCTGGGTTCGTGTTCGTGTCCCGGAAAGGGCAGATTTGTGTGATGAATACGAGCATTTGTACCTTAATCATGGATATTTATATAGGTATATTCTATTAATATTTAAACATCTATGTATTATGTATGTTAGTACCCTAGTATCGATAACACAATATTTACAGTGCTACAGGCTAGGCTAAATGGTGTTTTTGTGAGAAATATTATTATTATTTACCAACATGGACCATTTACCAACGTGACAGATCAGCGTTCTAACATAAGCTGTAGGAATATCTCTATTTGTTTGTAATGATCATGATTATCTTTGTCTATCCATCACACAAACAACACAACATTTGCCTCTTAAGATATACAATCGAACCTACTGCCGTAACTTTCGCAGTCGGGTTAACTTACCATTGAACTTCCAGCACTTAGAAAAATAAAAGCTGTTTCTAATTGCAGCCTTCATCTTTTTTAAGAGTCCCCCGCACACAACTTTCATCACCGAATCGACCGATAGTGAAGAAAACGTCATGAATTTACAAAGGGTTATTGATATGCGTTCACATGAGGACATGAAAGACGTGAATATACGTAGAGTCGGTCATAAAATTGTTGATAAACCTCGGCAAAAAATAATCGCTCCGAAGATCGGTATGTAATGACTAGAAATGCTAAATGAATGAATTTTTTAAATAATCAAACTCCATAGGTAGAAACCGCTCCACTTGAAGGATGCCCACAGCCATTTAAAAAACAAAAATATCTAGCTTACAACCGCTAGAAATAAGCATCGACTTTATATAGTCGAGGACTTAGTGCTTAACCGATTCGTTGCTGATGGCAAGTCTGGCGTGCCATGACTTTCTTTTGCGTGTGGTGCTAGCTACTGACGCCGTGTCATTTTTAAATCGATGATAACTCCATCGTATTAAGTTGAAGGAAAATCTACCCAGAATAAAACTATCTTCATTTTTCACATAAATCAAGCTCGTAGCCTTTGTTTCTGGTAATTGTATGTAGCAACGAAACAGTTAATATAGCCCAACAATTGACGATGATACTCCGTGTGGGAGTATACGCGAAACACGCGTAGTTGGTCATGGTGCAATGTGTGTCGATGTATTGGTGTATACGGTATCTGCATTTATTATGCTTGGTTTTTGCGGAAGTAAGCTAGATATTTTTGTTTTAAAATAATCATTCCCCTACTCCATCTTTCTACATCATCACTACATAGTATAAAACAAAGTCGCTTTCTTTGTCCCTGTATCCCTATGTATGCTTAAATCTTTAAAACAACGCAACGGATTTTGATGCGGTTTTTTTGAAAAGATAGAGTAATTTAAGAGGAAGGTTTATATGTATAATACATGCATAATATAGTAGAGCACTGCATCCGTGCGAAGCCGGGCCGGGTCGCTAGTTAGGATAAAAATAATCATCAGTGAGAAGCTGGATTTGACTTCTTACCCATTAATACACCACAAGACATTGCTTTACTTACCGGCCGTTAATAAATAACTTTTCTGTAGCCCATTTCATTCCCCCAGGGTTTATATAAAAAACCAACTGCAAAAAACTTCAGCTCTTCCGTGATCATGGTGCAAGCGATTGCGCCGAAGCATGTGAGTATGCTGTCCAGCAAGGCAACTTTGATACAACAACGAAACTAAATATATTTTTTTTATTGAGTATCAATATGTACATTTTTTCTTGCTCATTAAATATACGAGGGGCGGCTGAAAAGTTTTGAGGCTGAGTACCTTTGATCATTACTAATGAGTAGCGGTGCACACCACTAATTGAGGGTATTCTAAATAATAAAAATACCAAGTTTCATGTCATTAGCATCATTACGTTTTTAGAAATTGAACCTTACACATGTCGGACTCATCAGCGCTTTCTTCGAATTTGCGCCTGTCCACACTGCCACACCTGAAAAAGGATTTGAAGAAATAAACCACCCACCCTACAGTCCAGACCTGACCCCTAGCGATTATTCCGTTTTATCAAATTTGAATAAGGACCTCCAAGGACGGAGATTTTCATGTGACGAGGAAATGAAGGCGGCAGTAAATGAACATTTTGAAGGCAAAGATGGCGAATATATTTTTACCGGGTTAAAAACTCTTTTTAATAAATGTAGGAAGTGCATTGAATTTGAGGGAGATAATATTGAAAAATATTTTTTATACGTTTCTATCAGCATTTTTAATGCCTTAGGCTTAAAACTTTTCAGCCGCCCCTCGTACCAAGATAAGGCGATCCCGCCCCAGAACAGGAAGTGAAATATTGAGAGCCTCAAAAATAAAATACACTGTAAAGCCCCGTTTCAATTAATACTAAAACAAATAAAAGGAAATTTTAAGAAACCCACTCTTTTAATTTTATGAAATAATTTTTATTAATAAGTTTTTAACTAATAATAATATTTTAAATCTATGTATCAAATTAAGATACAACAAATCAGAGATAGCTTAATCCGTGATTTTTTTTTCACGTACAGAACATGACGTATGAATACGATAATTCTTTGTAAAAAAATGAGTTGGAATAATAAAAGTATGATCTTCTGATTTGATGTCGTCCGACTGTAATAATTAACAAATTAGGATATGCTGGTTTACTAATTGCTTAAATATAATATATCACATTTTTTATATTTAAAATAACATCATATAGCTTTGGTAAGTACTATCTTTAGTTATACTTATGCACATGGTGATAATAACAATTATAACAATTACAAAAAATTAAGTTAGAATAGAGGAAGCTTTTCCTCAATTAAAACAATAGGTACAGTTACGTTTTAGCGGTTGTCGAAATAGAGGATTAGCACACTTTGTAAGAGAATAATGTAACCATGATGTCATTATTGCAACAAATCAATTAGGTGACCAAATATTGCTTTGTAATTGTGTATCCTTTATGAATATTCGTAGGCTTGTCTAGTCGTAGTAGCTAGTCTTTTTTTGGGCGTATGCAGACGACTAACTTTATGTCCGAACTAGTCTGCGAGATGATCTTTATCTTTAACTCTTCTGGGTATTTTTGTATGTGAGCAAATTCAATTTTACGAGCCCAGTATTACAGATTCTAATCCTGACATAACTAGGGGCCCTTGCGGACACTTTTTTGAAACGCTCGCGTCCAGTCGGCATTTGTAGTCGGAACGCTCGAGCACGGATCGCACGCGATGGCGCGCGTAGTTTCTTTCTAGCGATGCAGGGAATGAAAAGGAACGCATTCTAATTTCGTATGCGAGTCGAGCTTGAACTATTCATAAATAGGGCCCAGGATCGAACAAAAAATTCGTCATCTAAGTGTAGTATAATCCCCGGCATTTAAGTTGAACATGATTTCGAAATCACGTGACATGCGCAGTAGCAAGTTTAGGTACATTATTCACTACTGCGCATGTCACGTGATTTCAAAATCATGTTCAACTTAAATGCCGGGAACTATACAGTGTTGGTCTTTGCATAATATTGAATATATATGAAATATAATCTGTTTTTTTCAGCCATCTTGCCAGTTTTCGTTATATGCCACCCTGTCCCATAATGACCCTATACTAACTTTAACATGTTTTTACGGATACCTAATAATAACTTTAAACAATAACAAAAAGTATTAAAATGTACACATGATCATCCATCATCTTTCTTTCCAGCTATCAACACTTAGAAAATACTTTAGAATAACTAGAACGACTCATTTCTCTGCTCAAGCATATTTTTACTTTTACATATAAACTTTTGATGGTAGATGACAAGTTTGTGGCTGTGGCTGGTTACAGTTAAAATGTTGTCCTAAAAGTTATGGTAAAAATTATAATTAAACTCCCAATATGCAATCATCATCCACATGACTTATTTCTGGAAGGGTATCCACTGCATTTGGTGTTAAGACTGGTCGAACCAATAGATTGTTCATCGCAGCACTGTTTGGCAACTGGTGCGGCAAATATTGGCTACCCATTAATATTGGTAAGTTATATGGAGTATTATAAAGGTGAAGTGGAGGAACACCTTGTTGAGTAACCGTGCTAGATGGTGATTCGCGTGAAGCCGGTCGTTCCGTTTTGGTTTGACTTTGAAAATTTCTTATTTTGATTTTGGGAGGCTTTTTTATTTTTTTGGTGGTCAATACTCCTTCTAAAATTGAATCGTTTTCAGATTTGCGTTTCCCGGTCAGTTTACTCTCCTCACGCGGCGATGTTGTTTTATTAAACTTTGTATGTTCGGGATTCAAAGAGAAGGTGTTCTGTATTTTTGGGACGCTGCAAAATCCTTCAGTTTGTTTTGAATACGCTTCGAGAGATCGATGGTACTGTTTATTTTTTACGTACGTAATTTTAGTATATGCATCATAAAGATCTGAGCTAAGATTGACGGTTTCGAGTAACTGTTTTCTTGCATCATTCATATCATTTTTTGGAATGTTTCTCAGGAACTCACTTAAAAAATTTTGGTTTGTACCATCTAGAGTCATCAAATTGGGCGGGTTAGTCGGAAAAGGGTCAGCAAGGGGATTTTTTGGTATGTTTGTAGGTAGGTTTTCGTGAACCGCTATATCTGGGATAGGAGTGTTAACTTCGATATCAACCTGAGCCGGGTTTACTAAGCCTGGGAATAATTGTTGAGGATTTGTCAATAAAGTATTTGGATTCTTAATAATACCTAAGCTTTTTACTTGTTCTTGCGCATGTGTAAGTATATTGGATAAAATTTTAACTTCATCGTTAGACAATTCAGTTACTGGTGTGTCCAGTTCGGCCATCACTTTTCCATCAGGATTAAGTGATAGTCGAATATTTTTAAATCTATCTAATATAGTAGCAATCAATGTATGCACGGTAGGATCATCGGTTTCATTAGCAACTGGAGAAGGAACCTCTAATGTATTAACAGGAATTGAAACATCTGCAGGTATACTAGTAGATTGTTGATTACTTTTCGTTTGGACTGTTTGAGATAAAGCTACAGGTACTACTTCAATAGGTGGCCTTCCACGCCTGCGTTCACTATGTATTAGTTGTTTAGCTTTTCTATAACGTTTACATTGTATCTGACACCGCTCCTCACTATTTTCTTGTAACTTTACATTCACTTCTTTCAAACATTCTTTAAGCGTCGTGGTGCTCTTATTCGTGTGACTCAATGTTTGAGGCGCTTCTATTGCTTTCGTTCCTATATTTAGAAGACTTTGTTTATTTTTACAACAGCATTTACAAACTCCTACAGGACATTGGTGTGGCGATTTAAAAAAGTTAATGACATCACATGGCATGTTGGGCAAAAAATTTGTCAAAAATATCTGACGTCTTACCCAGCAACATACTTTTGCTTCATGGGATTTGGTAATTTGGTTAAGTATCAGTGTGTCATAAATTTGTGGCAGCCTATTGCTTGAAAGCAGTTTAAAATAACTTTGGACTATAGCATCTGATCCCAATATATAAAATTGCTCATAAGAAGGAGCTTTAATATAAACATCAAAAGGGGATATAGATTTCTTTTCAATACTTTTTTCAGCCAGTAATTTAGGCTTAGTTTGCCTGTGATAATTTAATGCCTTATTTATCCAACCGCCTACATTACTTTTGTCAGCAGTCGATAAACATTGTAACCAATCAGAATAAATACTATTACTAGGTACTTCCGGCTGGTGAGAAGTTCTTGTCTCTGAAATAATCGATTGATTATTTACATTTGAACCTTTATTGCAACAACAAGTGCATTTATTAAATGGACACGGATGAGTCGACATCCAGAAGTAAGGGGCTCTGTTAGCATAATAAGTGGGCCATATTTTATGGAGATTTTGGTGTCTTTTGTACCAACAGCAGTTATAGAATTCGAATAATTTATCATCATTCGTAATATAAAAAGTTAATTCTTTGTCCTCAGAAACTATATGGTCGATTTGATAATAATCGGTTGGTATATTACCTAGATCGTTCTTAATATGATATATTTCTGTCATGTTCAGGTGAAAATTCTTCAGCACAACCCATAAATTAATAAAATTGATAGCAAGTTTATGAATTCTTTGAAAAGGAATGGTGCAAGAAGTAAGTTCTTTCTTTTTACGCACAAATCTTAGTTTGCTGTTCCCTTTGTATGTTTTTACGCAATTTTCACATTTCATAACCTCATTACCTAATGAATATTTCTCATGTATGGCGCATTGACGTAATTTTAAAATAGACTTACAATTAAATATCAAAACATAAGCTGGCTTACATTGTTTTTGAATTTTAAATTTTAATTGACTACTTAATGAATCATCTGGTTTGGTTTTTATATATGACGTGTAATTTGTTTCTAATACATTTTTAGCTGTCTGAGTATTCGCTAAAACATTAAATTGTTCTATTTTGTTAACTAATTCATCGAAACTTAAACTATTGTTGTCGAATATTTCTCTTTTAACTAATGGGTCCATAACTATTTGAGGTTTACTTTCAGCTACTACCTGTTTTACTACAGTACTTGATGGTATTTTATTAAGATCTTTTTTAAATATATGCATCTCTTCTAAGCGTGTAGTGTAAACGATAGGGCAAGCTGCTAAATTTATTTTAAATGTAGTTTGGTTTTGCCTCGCCTCGTATTTCTGGTCCTGTTCTTCATTTTCTCCATCTGCAATAGGGTCTTCATCATCAATAATTTCGTGTTCTTCTTTCACAACACAATCTATAGACTCAAGCTCCTTTTCGTATAAAGCCGCATCTAAAGCAGTAAACAAAATAAAAAATTATACTTTACGTTAATCATATTATGAAAAAGGAGAAAGTCTAAGTTAAATACCTAGTTTTTCCTTTGGTTGCAAATATAGGCCGGAAAGAGCTTTCATTATTTGTCTACCAATAATATGTTTCTTGTACTTTGATTTATATATTTGTTTTACTTTATCGATATCACCATTGCATTGGTCGTATATTTCTTTGATTAGCCGGAAATCGTGGGTTCTATTCATGTTGTCGCTGGGAATACCACTGTGTACCTGTGAAAAAATGAATAATTTAATTGCTATATCAGCACGAATAAACAAAAAAACATGCAAAATTTTTTTATCGTGTATAGGAAAGCGTTTGACCGCTATCTCGCTGGTGGTAAGCGACAATGCGATCTAGGATGTGACGCGCCTGCCTAGAAGATACCTATTCACTCGTGACTTTAAGACCCCTAAATTGTATTTATGAGGAAACACAGACTCAGGCAAAGAGTTCCACTCTTTAGCGATAGGGATTACAAAGTTGGAACCAGAACGCTTCGTGCGACTCTTTAGTATATCAACCATGTAACGGTAGCGCCTATTTGTAAGTCTGGTTGTCCGATGAAAAAATGGGGACGGCGGAACAAGGTTGTGGAATTGTGCGGCACATTCTCCGAAATGTATCCTATAAAAAACAGATAGGCTATACCTTCCATCTATGTAAAAAACTAAAACTAAAAAGTTAATATCTCTCAAAAATAAAATATGAAACTATATAATGTCTCAATAATAGAATGTCTTCTTGGGACCAACATCGAAGTCGCAAAAAGATGTTCTCTTTCTTCAAAAATGCTTAGAAACGAGAATGTTGTAAATACACTTAAATCTAAAATTTTCGCCACATATTTTTTTTAAATTTACAAAACAATAGCGTTAAGATAGATATATAGCAGATACGAGCAATCTTGTATTTTTGTATGAAAGAGGGTAGCGGGATAATAATGGTCCAGCGGCCCCCACCGGATTCGCAAGAATCGACCCTTAATTCTCGAAGAGGGTAGAAAAAAAATAGTTACACGAAAATGTATGATTCGGCTTATTGTTTACAGCGTTTTTAACAGCTGTCATAAGTCAAAAGTCTTTTTTGACATCAAATTCGTAATTGGAAACCTCCAAAACCCCTATTTTGATTTATTTTCCATAGTCGTTCTGTAACAAAAACACTTCTTTTCTGTCGAAGAATCATAAAAAAAAATTCGAGTTTTATTCAACAAATGGCCCCGCTCACAGGAATCAACCGATTTGAACCAATCAACTAGGCTCATTTCAAAGAGGAAGATTGTCGCTATCAATGCTATTGGGCACCCATAATAAAAATGAAAATAAACCCAGAAACCATAGACTTATCCCTTCGAAATAACGTAATTTTCACGTTTTTTTTGCATTCAAACTTATTTTTCACAAAATTATACTTGACGAAAAAATCTGAAAAAATTCAGGTAACATCTACACATCCAAAACAAATTTTTAGATGCGGTTTGACCTCTTTAAAAACAATTTAAAAGCTCGAAAAAAAAATATCAATCCCGCTACCCCCTTTGTATTAAGATAAGATTTCGCTTTTCCGACTTATCAATACACAAGCATTTTTTAATTAGGGCCAAAAAAGGGGCTATAAGTAACTGTTAGTTCTATTCACTGTTACATGTGAATACTCGACACAGAACAAAACCTAAATCTAAAAAATCCACATAAAGCATTGGTATTAGGTAAAAATTGGTAAAAGAATAAGACTATTACGTACATTAGTATAGTTACTATTTGCGTAAAATACAGAATAGATTTCCATTGATAAAACACGGCAAACTCGTTGCCATCGAGCGACCGATTGGGTGGCCGAAAAGCTTGAACAAAGCAAGAGGAAATAACAAACGAAAATCGCGTTAGTCACAAACAACAATTCACGTGTCGTTTCGTTTTGATTATTGGAACGAAGTTCCTTATGGGGCGTTGCCGAGGGGTACCCTAGCCGGGTAAAAACGTTCGTAGCGTTAAACAAAAAGCGAAAGATTTTTATGTATAGTGTATGTGGGATGGCTATACAGTGGCTTATGTATAGTCTACGTGATGACTGTTATTACATATTTTTAAAAATCATTGTAAATAAAATAAAGGTGTTAAAACAATTTTGTAAAGTAGTTTCTTTGCTTTTTATCGCTGAAAAAATCACAATAAAAATGTATACCCGAAAAATTATTCTTTTAACCTCTAATAGAACTTAAAATTAATATTTTTATAATAAGGAACTTCGTTCCTATCCGGTGTCTCACGACTTTTTGTTTGTTTTTTATTATTATTACTGCGATAGCTTATTAGTTTTTGTCTAGGGAATATCCAGTTTAAACATGAGTGCCACATTACAAATGTATGGGGAACAGTACCCAGAACCCGGACGATCGATAGCTGAGCTTTAGAACTGTTTTAAAGGCCTATCAGTAATTACTAGACTATCGCTCTTTTCACGCATCAGCACATGTCCAAGGGCGAAAAATTGGACGACTTCATTGAAGATCCCGGCGAAATAAATTGTAAACTCCTCTAGGATGCATCCATATCATTGCCGAAAGGTCCAAGGGTTTAACAACCACTGACCAAGAACCATGTGACAGTGTAGATTTTTTGTTGAGTAAGATTAAGCGGCGAGTTTACCTAAGTGATGGTTTAGTTAGATATGTCCACAAATTTATATATATTTGTGGATGTAAAGAAACCTAAATATTTTTTTTGTTAATTGATATTAATACATTATTATACGAACATATAATATGGCCGTATATCCTTTTTTATTTCATAAGGCCATAATAATTAGGCTAGGTTTTTGCTATGATTAAAATATCCGGTCAAGTGCGAGACGGACTCACACACGAAGGGTAGAGTACAAACTTTTAGTCAAGTTAATTATAAAAGTACGGAACATAGCTCTAACCAAATGAACAACGGATTGAGGGACAAATTTAAAAACTATTTTGGAAAACTATCGTCCCCATACATCGACATAGGTCGTGGTTAATTTACCAACTGCAAATAACTTTGTAAATTACGTTTGTTGTACGGGAGCCCCCTCAAATAGTGATTACATACTCTTTGATATTTATTTTATTCTGTTAAGATAAATTATTATAATAGAAAAATACTATAAAAAATCGACTCGGGTACAAGGAATACTCAGGCGGGAAACGAACACGCAACTTTTGGAAATCTGGTCCAATGCTCTCCCAGTTGAGCTACCGAGCCTTGTGAACACTCGTCGAAATTTTCTAGTGCCTTTCTGATTTTACGCTGTAGGCCAGTGTTGTTTCATCAATGAGAGGAACATCCTCTCGTATTCGAAAGAAACATTTTTACAAATGTTTGGACAATCGATTAAGATGAAACAGCCATTTTAGTTTTTATAATTTTTATATATTTTATGCATTTTCAATGCGATCTTATAAGATAAATTATTATAATAGAAAAATACTAGAAAACAACGACTTGTGAATTCTCAGGCGGGAAAAAAGAAGGAGAGAATTCACTGAGTTTCTAGTATTTTTCTATTATAATAATTTATCCTATTTAATTATAAAATAGGATATATATATATATATATATATAATATCTCGCCCGAGAAATACGCCCGAATAACTTAACTCCTGTTGTTAAGTTATTCGGTGCAAAGAATAACTTAACTCCTGTTGCGTATTTCTCGGGCGAAATGGCAACGTAGCATTCTATTATGCGATGTTGCCAAATGTATTCGTCGATAGTACCTATACTCGATATATTTTTTTTCAACAATTTCATGCAATAGTGGATCCGTAACGGCTAAATTTCTTAAATGCACGAAGTCTTTTTGGCTCCGAATATATTTCAAAAATCAATTACTTGTGTTGATCCATTTATATACACGTACGTCCAGTAATACTTGTTTTGATCCGAATAGGTACCGATACCGTAACGGTCGATCAATTATGAATTTATTATACCTAATCTAGATATTTTATATTTTCAATGCCCCATACATTTTAAGATCCGCCTCGGTTGTAACGGTGGAGGCACGGGGGGAGCACCGTACACCGCACCGCACCGCATCTCAATTTGAATGCGCTAGATGCGCTAGTTGAACTGTGCGCTCGTCGATATTATTTTAAATTCGTCATTTGAATTTGTTTTTGAATGAATGAAGACAAAAATGAAGGTCAATGTATGTGTTTTACATTTAGTACCTAGTTAAGCGATTTTTTCTATCTGAAGTCCGGGCATGAGAAGCTATAATTTTTAAATTAAAGAACTTATACCAAGTTACGTAACGACAATTCAAACAATTCGAAATTCAATCTACTCAACATACCTACGTGTATTACAAAAATAATTTTACTTAGTCGCGTTATATTTTAGCGATTTAAAGCGTTGTTTTCTAATAATTTGTGGTAGGTACTGAAACGCGTACTTTAGAGTTAGTTTGCGTTTCGTTGCAGCGTCATAGTTTGAATTTTTTTCGCGGAATAGGTTCTATTGGTTGTCATTTTTAAACTTGTTATTTCTATGTGTTCGAAATAAGGTTGTGAATCCTTGACTGGGTTTTTACTAAATTTATTGCTTCTCGTGAGCTGGCAATAATATATGCTCCCTTAGCAATTATTTGCATGTATTAACAAATCATAATAAAATATACTGAATTAACTGCCCAATTCAATGAAGTTTGAAGGGCTGTCACTTACATTTAATTGTCAATTAAATCTGCTGTTGGTACATAGCTGGCAATTTAAACTTCGTTAAAAAATGCATGAAGATGGAAATTAAGTTAAGTTAAAGAGGTACCTACATTACCTTACCCTATTTTGAAAAAGCCCACTTGACATACACATTGCTATATAATCCCGTATAGGTACACGTCCTTCAAACTATTCTAAAATATTTATTATTTTTAGTTGAACCAGGTATCCAGACCAAAGTTCCCGAAAAATTAAGGACCCTACCAGTTTTGTTTTGTGTGAATGTTGCGTGCTACCTAGGTATACGTGGGTAACACTGAAAATGCTTAGAACTGGTCAATTAGAAACATTGCTAATGAAACCTTTTTTAATTTCAATTTAAGAACTCTTTGGTAACCTAATGTAGTATATTGCATTCATTTGTCACTTGTGAGCTGGCATTTGTGAATTGGCGGCAAATATAAAACTCTTGTTACACGTGAAAATGAACCTAACGTGAGAAAATTTTCGGTTAATGATTTATTATGACTTTCGTTGTGGGCTTACTCAACAACAAAGCTACGATAGGCTGCGATTAGCATTTTCTAATGAAGCCCCATCTCGTGCCACTATTTACAATTGGTTTAACGAGTTTAAGTGATTGTGACATAGCAATTTCAATGATGATCCGCGTGAGGGACGTCTTTTAACAGCGACTACTGAAGATAACATCAGTGCTGTGCGACGCATGATAGAGAATGATAAGAGAGTGACCTATCAGCAGATACGGGCAAGCCTAGGCATTGGTATGAGTGAAGTTCAAAAAATATTACACGAACATTTAGGCGTCAGGAAGCTTTGTACCAGATGGATTCCCCATACTTTAACCGACGACCAGAAACACCTTCGCATGGACTGGTGTCGCCAAATGTTAGATAAGTTCAACGGCGGTGACTCAAATGCTGTATTTGACATCGTCACAGGTCATGAAAGCTAGATATATTGCTACGAACCTGAAACCAAAAGACAATCAGCACAGTGGGTGTTTCCTTTCGAGGATCGGCCAACTAAGGTAAATAAAGGAAGAAAACAAGGAAAAAAGATGATTGCCTCATTCCTTGGTCGGAAAGGTTATTTTGCGACAGTTCTGCTAGACGACGGAAGGACAGTTACTGCAGATGGTATGTCAATCGCTGTTTGCCTGTTGTCTTGGAAAAAATTCGACAGCAGCGCCCTCGAAGCAGGATCCTCCTTCACCACGACAATGCTTCAGCGCACTCCGCAAAACGGACTGTTAATTATTTGACTATGGCAGGTGTCGAGATAATGAGTCATCCGTCGTACAGTCTTGACCTGGCGCCCTGCGACTTTTATTCATTCCCAAGAACTAAAGATAAAATTCGAGGTATTCGCTTTAGGAGCCCTGAAGATGCGGTGAAAGCGTACGAAAATGCCATAGAAGAGACCCCTAAGGAAGAATGAATGGGCCCACTGCTTTTCTCAGTGGTTCCATCGAATGCGACGATGTGTAGTGAGGAACGGAGATGACTTCGAAAAACAATAAAAGTATTGGCAACTTTCTACATTAAGCTGTTTTTCATTTTCTAAACATTATCTGGGTTACCTAGGTATCAAAAGCATGCAAATATCTATAAGGCTTCAGTTTATTAAGAGATCTTTTTCGAGTTCCGGCTCTCGGCGCTTTTAAAAGCTTTACAAGTACAACGGAAAAAAATAATTGCTCCCTAAATTACGCATTTAATGTTAATTCTGGCAAATAGGAGCACTAACATTAATTTCAAACATAATTTTGAACCTTCCCAAAGGGATAGTAACAGAAAGTCACTTTAGTGGCGAATTATCGCGTATTTATTTATGTGAACGTGCGTCCACCATTCAACTGATGCGTGCTCGAGTCTCGTGTCTCAACTAAAGGATTCAATCCCAGGATAACGAATCTCGGGATCCCGGCCTCATTTTGATCCCGAAAATTTTGGAATTAAATTTGACAAATCCCGGGATTTTCGGGATAGGATTGAAATTGATTTCTTAAATTTATTCCTGAAATTAATTCAAGAATTTCTACAAGCACGAAGTGTTCCTTCTAGTTCCATCGAGCCTGAAGACGCTTTTGCAGCTTCTGCACTTATTATGTGCAACAAACTAAAACAAGATTAGAAACAAATCTTTATATCGATTTATAAGCAAATCTTTAAAGAATCGTAATTTTTTTTGCAATTCATGGGATTTTAGATATATTTTACATGATTATTACATTTTTATGTGACTAGTCGACTTTACAATACAATACAATACAATATGTTTATTTGCAAAATAGGGTACAGTTGCAGTTGGGTGTTATAAATTAAAAGGTCTTACTTAACCTATTTAGCCACATTACATAGCATGCAAATATTAGAGTAATAAAAATATAAAAAAGAAATCTAACTAAAAATCACAACAATAGTATTAATAAAATAATCAAAATCTTATTACTAATACACTCTTAATGTCAAACGTCAGGATCATTTAAGTATTCGTTCAATGTATAATATGCTTTATTTATTAAAAAAACCTTGAGAGTCAATTTATATCTCATAATATTATTAATTTCTTTTATGCCTTTCGGTAGCTTGTTGTAAATACTCGGAGCAATACCATACAAATTATTTCCAAACAAAGCAGTTTTGTGTGGAATCTGACACAGCTTATCTTTACATCTTGACGATAACAAATTTTTAAATAAATGTAAGTTAGACTTTACAAATATACACACTTCATATAAATAAATGCAGGTCACTGTCATAATTTTCAATTCTTTAAAGTAGGAACGACAAGAGTCTGTTGGCCGCAGTCTGCATATTGCACGAACACACTTTTTTTGTGCTATGAAGACTCTTTCTTTGTTGGAAGAGTTTCCCCAGAAAAGGATGCCGTATCTTAATATTGATGCAACATAACTATGATATGAAGACATTATCGCAAATCGATTGGCTATTTTATTAAGCATGTACAGTGCGTAAGAAAATTTACTTAGCTTTACACAAACATAATTAGTATGTGTTTCCCATGTCATGTTACTGTCAATGTGTATGCCGAGAAATTTGGTAGTCTTTACTTCTTCTAGTTGTTTCTAAGAATGTTTCACTATAACTTCAACAATTTTTTTGCTTTCTCTTTGCTTAAAAGTCATCATTTTAGTTTTGTCTAAATTTACAACCAATTTATTACTTTGTAGCCATCGGATAATTTTGTCAAGGTCAACATTTATTTCACGTTCAAAATCTCTTTCATTATCACATTCGAATATAATTGTACTATCATCTGCAAACATTACCATTGGTCGGTTAATACATTTTGGAAGGTCGTTAATGTATATAAGGAACAATAATGGCCCCAACACGCTGCCTTGTGGAACACCACAAACAGTATTTCTTGGCTTAGATGCATGTGTTGTTTCAAATTTAGTTTGGGAGCAAAAACTAGTAATTTGGGTAATAACCCGTCTGTCTGTAAGATAAGATTTGATAAACGCAAGAATATTTCCCCGCACGCCATATTTATCCAGTTTGTCTAACAGTATTTCATGATCCACTAAATCAAACGCTTTTGTCATATCCATGAAAAGACCCATAATTTGTATTCCTGAATCCATGCAAGTGATAATTTTATTAACAAATTTAAACACTGCCATACTGATACTTTTATTTTTACGAAACCCTTGTTGTTCTTGTGCTAACAAATTATGAGTCTCTAAATAAGCGTATAGCCACTTATATATTGCTTTTTCGAATACTTTTGCAAATACTGATTCTAGTGCAATAGGTCTATAATTAGACATGTTCTCTCTATCGCCTTTCTTAAAAAGTGGTTTTATAATAGTAAGCTTTAAGCTATCCGGGAAAATTCCCTTTTCAATACATAAATTAAAAATATGAGCAATTATTGGCGATATAATGTCATTTACATGTTTTAAAATCCTTGTACTGATTTCGTCATAGCCCGTGCCATTAGTATTTTTAAATGAATTTATAATGTCAAATATATCTTGCGGAATTATTGGAGTCATAAAAAATGATTTTTTACTATTGTATGACAAAGTTTTCTCAGAAGTCGTTTTATCCAAAGTCAACGTATGAACTTGGTCAGCAAAAAAGTTATTAAAATTTTCAGCAATAAGGTTTGGGTCCGTAATTATATTATTGTCACTTATTTTTATCTGTCTCAGGTCGTCTTTGGGTATGTTATTTTTATATCTATTTATAATTTTCCATGCTGCCTTTGATTTATTACTGGGGCTATTTATAAAATAACTGTTTTGTGACTTCTGAGTTAATTTCACTATTTTACTAAAACGTTTAGCATAATCCTTTAATTTAGTTTTGTTCGCATTATTAGGAATTCGTCTATAAAGAAATAAAAGATGACGCTTTCGTTTACTACAGGCTCTTATTCCTTTAGTCACCCATTTTGTTTTAGTGACTGTCGGTATTTTTATTACTCTAACTGGGAAGCAAAGATTGTAATATAACTTGAAAGTCTCATAAAAACGTTCAAATGTTGTGTTAGGATTATCCGTTTCAAATACATCATTAAATTTTAGATTAATGATGCTTTCCCGAAATTTTTTTATATTATCTATACCATAGTCACAACGATGGGCGTACCAGAAAGGGAGTTTGCAGGTTTTCTTAACAGGACATTTAAATACTTGTGCATTGTGATCTGATAAAGTCAATTCAGTTGTTTCACCTCTGCCGTTACGCTTACCGTTATGAAGAAAATTATCCAAACATGTCCCACTAGCAGGTGTCTTAATGCTAATAGTTAGATCATAGCTTTGAATTATGTCAATAAATTCTTTATATCTCATAGTTAAATGATTTTGACGAAATAAGAGTCATTAGTTATCTGTTAACCTTGACTTCATGCTGGCACCAGTATGATCACCAGATGAACATACTCTTTGAAAACTTACAGCAGAAATATCATGTTTGGACTCATGAGATTGGTCTCGATGAATAGAGTTTAAAAAACTTAAAATAAATGGTAAATTAGAAATAACGTAAAAAAACTCCCTACGCAAAATTCAACCTCTTAAAACTTAATAATAATAATTAAGTATTCGCATATAATTTCTCCCAACGAAGTCTGTACACGTAATGCTATAAGTGCACTGAAAGTAATTGATGCCTTCCACACAATATTTTCAACATAAAACAACTGTTTGTTCAGTTAAAGTGTAAATACACTTGTTACCTTTTAATAATCGATTATCCATACAAGCTATTCAAAAGGGACTTATTGGCAGAAGACTTTTAGAAATTGAAAATCATTCAATAAACAAAGAAAATTCTATAGAAAAACAGTTTTAAAGTGAAATACCTAACTGATTTATATGTTAACGAAATTGAGAAAAGAAATAATGAAACTGACAGTGACACAGATAGCAAAGTAAATGAAACTAGTAAATGTGATTATATTAAGGACAAAAAAATCAAAACTTTCAAAAATAAAAAGAAACAAATAGATGCAGAAATAAACGATAATATAATTGAAGATAATGAAAGCGACAACAGTATTGTCAATGAAGACAATGATCACCCAAATAAAAGCGCTATATGTGAAGAAAGAAGTGAGAAAATAAGAAACAATAAGAAGATTAAGTACGTTAAAGAAAAACAACCAAAGAGAAAAACAAGAAACACAAAAAAATACTAACCGATGAAAGAATTACTGAACAAAAGGGAAAAGAAATGATAAACAAACTGAAATGATGGATCTGATGAAAAATAACTGTACCAAATTTATTTATTTTTTTTAATACGAAAGAAAACTCATAACAAATGGAGTAGCGATGAGGTTGAAGCAGTAATGCGACATCTAAAACAATTTATAAAAATGAAAAAAAAATCCAGGAAAAGCCTTATGCGAACAAGTATTGCGCAAAGAGCCAATTCTACATAAACGAACTTGAATGCAAATTCATACTTACATCAACAATATTTACAAAAATAATTTATAATAAAAATATAAAATCCAAGAACTACCTCTTTGTACACTTGTCTTTAATTCAAAGGAAATATTGCGCAATTTTATTTTATTGGGCTTCACGGAAAGGTTTGTTTCAGTATTTTCAACCGACTTCAAAAAAAAAAAGAGGAGGTTCTCAATTCTACCCGTATGTTTTTTTTCTATGCTTGTTACGCGATAACTCCGCCACTTATGAACCGATTTGAACAAATCTTTTTTCGGCGTATAGGTAATACCTCAAGGGTGGTCCCATTTAAATTTAATAATAAAAAAAACAACCCTCAAGGGTGGAAAATTGGGGATGAACTTTTTTATACGCAATATCTCCGCCGATTATAAACCAATTTGAACGATTATTTTTTTGTTGAATAGGTATTATCAAAAGGGTGGTTTCATGCGAATTTGAAGAAAATATTTCACCCCCAAGGGTGGAAAATTGGTGATGAACTTTTTTATACGCAATATCTCCGCCGATTATGAACCAATTTGAACGATTATTTTTTTGTTGAATAGGTATTATCAAAAGGGTGGTTTCATGCGAATTTGAAGAAAATATTTCACCCCCAAGGGTGGAAAATTGGGGATGAACTTTTTTTTTATACGCAATATCTCCGCCGATTATGAACCAATTTGAACGATTATTTTTTTGTTGAATAGGTATTGTCAAAAGGGTGGTTTCATGCGAATTTGAAGAAAATATTTCACCCCCAAGGGTGGAAAATTGGGGATGAACTTTTTTTTTATACGCAATAACTCCGCCGATTATGAACCAATTTGAACGATTATTTTTTTGTTGAATAGGTATTATCAAAAGGGTGGTTACATGCGAATTTGAAGAAAATATTTCACCCCCAAGAATAGAACGTTAGTTGTTACGAGATATCTAATGACACTGGGTGTGCTGAGCGGCGTGCGTAGAAATTGACAAATCTTACTAATTCCATTCTATTCACTAAGATTACGCAACCTCATCATTTCAGTGAGAGCTTTGTCGTCGGTATTTGCCGGATCTTCAGCGATTTGAACAATTTCAGAAATATCTAAAATATTATCAAATAAGGGTCTAACATCTCTGTATAGGACATTATTAGTCATTAGCCAAGTTAGAGCTCTATGTAGCCTGCTCATATTCACAACAAACTCTCGAGAACGTTGCAAATTTTCTAGACTTTCCACAACAAGAACTAATCCTGCTTGGTTTGGCGCAAGTGGCAGCTGCTCAGCGATTTCTGCGACGTCTTTTGCGAACAACACTACCTGTCCCTTGCACCAATCCTGGCAGAATCTGTTCTGCAGCTTCACTATTTTAAGAAACGGTACCACTCGACATAAAAATCGTTCTTCAAGTTTGGTCAAATTAGCTAGCTCTTCAGGTATTGAGGCAACTGTCATATTATTCCAGAAAGCAGCCGGTGGTGTTTTTCGTTTTCTGTGTTCTGTTCGTTTAATGTTATTGTGACAACGAGAGCATGTCGTAATAGTACGCAAACTAACCAGTTCTTCGGGTAATAAGGCACTGAACATTGTAGTGCTTAAATTGCAACGTTGTTGTGGGTATAATGCCTTGTTACAAACCGCACATGGAACGTCCGCGAAAATATTAATTGCTCTTTCGAAATCATTTTTAGAAGACATGACCCTTTGGTTACGACTCACCTGTATCATAGCATTTAATCGGGTCATCCTCGATTCGGTAGATTTATTTGATAAACGATCGTATATCAAGCCGAGCCGATGAGTACGGTGTTCGGGGCTTTCATTGATCCTGGTTAAATTTTCGTATGCTCTCATTTTCGAAAGTCTAGAAGTCCGCTGCTCATCACTCTCCTTTAATATATATTTAGCATTTCTTTCTCTACTTTCTTTTAAACGCACTTCCCTTTCTTTTTTTGTTTCCTCCGAACGGCGCTGTCTCATTAGAGCTGCGCGTTTAGTAGGCCTACCCATATTAAATGAACTAAGGGTATCTACAAAAAAGTAACACTAAAAATTTTAAAATAAAATAATTAACTTTTAAAAAAAAATAAAACCGACTTCAAATGCGTGAACACAAAAAAAAACTAAAAATTAAAAAATAATTCCTAATATCTATTACCTAATACTATAATTTTCCTAAACTATGTCAAAGTAATTAAAGTTAAACCAGCTAAATATCTTACACTAGTTATACTTATATACTATTGTTTTTTGGAGTCGGTGCCAGTAATAAATGAATATTAAACCTAATGAAATAAGAAAAAAGTACCCAATGAAACAAAAAATATTAAGAAATAAGTTGTATGTTAAGCCTGGTACAACAAGGACCCGATGGACACCCCTGGGGGGGCTCGGGCGTCCCCGCGGTCTCCGGTTTGGCTATCCCGAGGTGTGAGGCCCTGACTCTTCTCATTTGGTTCGCAATCAGCATCTCGTTCTACTTCCGTCCTTCGTTACATTACCTTCCCTCACGACAAAATGAAAGTAAGCAACAGGAAAAAGGTTAAACAGCGGTCGCACGTCCTCTCCTTCCTAGTGCACGTCCCTAATATAAGAGGCTTGCACTCTAATCTCGACCCCGTCCATCACCATCTTGAGACTAGAAAACCGCACCTGTTCTTTCTCACGGAGACGCAAATAAAACGTCCAACTGACGCAGCGTACCTGGCTTACCCGGGTTATGTCCTTGAACATTGTTTTAGGGCTCATGCGGGTGTTTGCATGTATGCACGCGATGACATCTGTTATTTGCGTCTCCGTGATCTTGAAGACCCCACCCTTTCTATCATTTGGGTTCTGGTGGATACAGGTTTAGAGAAAATCATCTATGCTTGTGTCTACCGTTCGCATAGTGGAGACGCGGAGACTACCAGGCTTATCGACCAACTTATTGAGAAGGCAGACATGGCCCTACAGCGATACCCGTCCGCTCAACTGGTGGTTCTTGGTGATTTCAACGCACACCACGAGGACTGGCTGTTCCCTTTCGAGAAAACCGACCACGCTGGTCGAGAAGCGCGAAAGCTAGCCTTGACACTTGATCTCACCCAACTGGTCCAGGAAGCCACTAGAGTGCCAGACTCTGACGGACAAACAGCCAATTGCTTGGACCTTCTGCTGACGACAAATCCCGACAGTTACTCGGTGTCGGTTACACCACCCCTTGGCAGTTCTGACCATTGTGTGGTGGAATCTATGTCGATGTATTCTCCGCCCGACCCAAGCCCAAAAGGCTCCCGGCGGATTTGGCGTTTTAAATCAGCAGATTGGGATGAGATGCGTTGTTTTTTTGCATCTTATCCTTGGCGGCAGGTTTGCTTTTCTTCTAGCGACCCCTCAGTTTGCGCGGATGCTGTGACCAATGTGCTTCGTCAGGGTATGGAGTATTTTATTCCCTTCTCTGACATATCACTGGCCGGCAAAGCTCGCCCGTGGTATAATGCCAAATGTCGTGATGCGGTGGCATCAAAATACAAAGCATATTTGGCCTGGGTTGAAGCTCGATCCCGCAAAGCTAGTAATACGCGCGAAAAGAAGAAAGCCTTTAATAAAGCCGCCAAGTCCTGCAAGAAGGTTGTAAAGACAGCTCGCTTCGATCACATAGGCCGCATTGGGAAGAAGCTTGCCTCTTACCCCTCGGGTAGTAAAGCGTTTTGGTCCCTGGCTAAGTCGATCGAGGGCAACTTCTGCCGTACTTCAGTGCCTCCCTTGCTGAAACCTGACGGATCATTGGCACACACGGCCAAGGAAAAGGCCGATTTATTTGCCGTATTATTTGCCGAAAGTTCGCGTTTGGATCCTGGCAATGCTGTACCTTCCGGTTTGTCAAGTTGTGGGACTTTTATGTCTGAAATTCGTATAAGACAAACCGAAGTCAGAAAGGCATTGCGGGAACTGGACGTGAATAAAGCGAGTGGTTCGGATGGTATACCAGCCATAGTACTAAGGACTTGCGCTTCTGAGTTAGCTCCGGTATTGACACGCCTATATCGTTTATCTTTGGCTAAAGGACAAGTGCCAAAGTCCTGGAAGCTGGCCAAAAAAAAAAACAAAACCTATACCAACTAAGAATAACAAATACAATAGAATACAACAAACAAAAAAGAAAGCAATAATTTGAAAATTTGCGCATCCGAAAATTCAGTATTTTTGACACGAGCGTCAACGTAGTCTGCCCTCAAGTGTCTGCCCGCCTTCGGGTCGCTCACTCGCAAGAGCCGCGCGCGCCCCGCCACGCGCGCCCGCGTCCTCTGCCGCACCGCGCGGCCCCGCCTCGCGCCTTGCGTCCCCCGCCACCGCGCCGCACGTCTCTTGTTCGC
Organism: Calamotropha paludella; assembly: GCA_927399485.1. Lineage (NCBI taxonomy): Eukaryota > Metazoa > Arthropoda > Insecta > Lepidoptera > Crambidae > Calamotropha > Calamotropha paludella. The sequence goes on from OV656822.1 coordinate 8,117,899, forward strand.
GGCTAAACTTAATACGGCTGGCACCGACTCCAAAAAACAATAGGTATATAAGTATAACTATTGTAAGATATTTAGCTGGTTTAACTTTAATTACTTTGATATAGTTTAGGAAAATTATAGTATTAGGTTAAAGATATTAGGAATTATTTTTTAATTTTTAGTTTTTTTTTTGTGTTCACGCATTTGAAGTCGGTTTTATTTTTTTTTAAAGTTTATAGCAAAGTACTCGTATTTTTCATTCATTCATTTATTCACGTTACTCCAGACTGATTTCTTGTAAGTTTTCCTTTTTTTAAGACAAGATTCTCGACTACTTTGAAATACTAGCTAGACATTATTAAGTCACTGTAATATCGTAGCCAAACGTGCCAATGAGAAAGCCCTTGGCAAATGCTGCGCCCTGATTGGCCCGTTTGAATTGGATCAACAACTGCTCATACGCCAAAAAGGTAGATTTGTATAAAAATCCCTTAATTATTATTATTACTCATCGTGACACTTGTGGCTCCGAACGGAGCTACATATTTATGGTCAGCTGGCATTGGATCAAAAAAGACACCCGGATCAACAAGTGAAAATGGATCAACAAATTACTACCTATACGGCACGTTGGAGCCACAAAGTGCCCAAAGGGATATCTATATACAAGGTTATTTTATAAACACCATCCAAATTTTTTCATTTTTGCATTAGCAATCATTGCAGCATTAGATATCATTCAAACACTTCATTTATGAAAAAAAATTGGTAGGTAAAATTTCCGCAAAAAAAAATTTTGTCCGAGCGAATTATTACAACAGCTGGTTACTGGCAAAATAGGTACTTACAGTTGAACGACCGACCGCCCGAAGCGCCCCACCGAGCTGCGCGCGCAAGTTGTAACGACATCGGCGCAATGAAATCAGTCAGCCGCGGACTTTCCGCGATGTACAATGTTGCGTTCACGCATTTACGTCGCATAATTATCTACCTAACGAAATGTGTTCACACTTGCAATTGAAATCGAGGGCGAAATTGAACGACGGGTTTATGTGAAGAAGGCCCAAAGCCTCGAGAACTTAATATAAATATAATCCGTGCATTTAACGAAGTGACAAAGTGAAAAACAAGTAATACAATAAAAGACAATGTTCATAAACGTGCTAGACTGTTTAGAGAGAAATTACCTACACTTTAAGGTAGTGATTGTTTTCAAACTTCATGTAAGTGTATTTTGTTTGGATTTTTAATTAATTATTTTGTTGGAGTAAAGCAAAATGTGTGCAGGGCGGCTAAGACATGTGAAATTTTTCACAAAAATATAGAACTATTAATTATACATTTCTTTATCCTATCGTGTAAAATAGACAAAAATAACTTAGGTAGGTAGGTACTAAGGTTTTGGCACTGCATTTGTTTTTGCGATTTTCGAATTGCCTTTGCGATCCGTGTTTTTTTAAGATTCTGTGGTTAATAAACACCCTTTGCTTTACTCCAACCAATTATTCTACATAAGTTGATTAAATTTTAAAAAATGCGACGTAAGTGCCTAAGGTGTGGTTTACTTTTATGTTCATTTTTTATTTATTAAAAGTGTTATCGATTAATATTGTTATAATCAAAGAACAAATCAACTTATCTCTTCTTCAATTTGACGTTCCTATTTTTTTTCGTTTAAATTTGCAAATTATGAAAATCATTGTAATGTATCAATGAAATACGGGAGGGCGGGGTGGGGGTCGTGTAATCATCTGCTACAACACCGTGCGTAGCGTGACTGTGACAGCAATCGGTAGTTTTCCTCGGATAACTTTGTGTAGGCTTAACTTAATATTTTAGTACTGAGTGATATTAAAAGAAAAAAATCTTGTTTCGTTATTTTCTTCAAAGAATATAATATATAAATTTGGATGGTGTTTATAAAATGGCCTTGTATATTAATTATAAAAACTTTATTCTGTTTTTAGTATTTGTTGTTATAGCGGCAACAGATATACGAGGGTGGTCTGAAAAGTTTCCGACCTCAACGTGAAGATGACAACACTCGTAAATAAAAGCTACTGAATTTCGTTGTTCATCTGTTGACAGTTACTCATCTAAAGTTTCAGCCATTTTGGACGCGCAGTTTTTATGTAACAGTCGTTTGAGTGAGTTGGTGTGTTTTTTTGTGAAAATGGACAAAATCGAGTATCGAGCTGTCATTAAATATTTGTTTTTGAAAGGCAATACGCCTACGCAAATCAAAGATGAGTTGGATTCTGTGTATGGGGACACTGCACCATCATTTACCACAGTGAAATTTTGGGCAGCTGAATTTAAACGTGGCCGTAAGAGCTTGGGAGACGATGAACGTTCGGGACGTCCAAAAACTGCAACTACCGACGAAAACATCGCCAAAGTTCACCAAATGGTGCTAGACGACCGCCGAATTAAAGTGAGAGAGATAGCAGAGGTTATGAACATGGCAAAAGAACGTGTTTGTCACATATTAGATCAACATTTAGGCATGAGAAAGCTGTCCGCGCGTTGGGTGCCGCGTTTGCTCACGTTAGACCAAAAACGTGTTCGAATGAACATTTCCAACGCTCTTTTGACGCAGTTTAGGCGCAATAAATCCGAGTTTTGGCGCCGATTAATTACTGTAGATGAAACTTGGATACACCATTATACGCCCGAAACGAAAATACAATCCAAACAGTGGACTGCAAAGGGGGAACCGGCTCCAAAAAAAAGCAAAAACTGTTTTTTCGGCTGGGAAAGTGATGGCGACTGTTTTTTGGGATAGTCATGGAGTTATTTTAATCGATTATCTTCAAAAAGGAAAAATCATTACAGGAGCATACTACGCATCATTACTTGACAAGCTGAAGGTAGAACTTGCGGAAAAACGGCCACATTTGCAGAAAAAGAAAATCCTGTTTCACCAAGACAACGTACCGTCTCACACCTCAGCGGTTGCCATGGCGAAAATCCACGAATTATCGTTTGAACTGCTTGATCATCCGCCTTACTCACCAGATCTAGCCCCAAGCGACTTCTTTTTGTTCCCTCATCTAAAAATTGCGGAAAATTGAGGACAAAGATTTTCGTCAAATGAAGAGGCAATCACCTTCGTGAACAATTATTTTGCAGAGAAAAATGCCGAGTACTATTTTGACGGGTTACAGAGATGGGAGCATCGCTGGGAGAAGTGTGTAGAATTACAAGGAGACTATGTTGAAAAATAAAAAAAAAAATCAGAAAAAATGTGTTGTATCTTTGTTAGGTCGGAAACTTTTCAGACCACCCTCGTATATCATCTGTGAAAATTTCAACTGTCAACTATCAGGGTTCATGAGATACAGCCTGGTGACAGACGGACGGACAGCGGAGTTCTTAGTAATGGACCCTATTTTCCGTTTTACGGAAAGTACCCTAAAAATGGTGGTGTAGGTACATACTAGTCTAATGTCAAACTTTGTAAAAATGAAACCGGTATTATTTTATTTTTAACACACTTTTATTCACTTCACCTATATGTTTGTTTGTTCGTAACGGAATCCTAAACCATAATGAATGACATGACTCATGAAAAAATCATACTTCAATAGCATATCGTACTAAAAATGAAAAATAAAATAGTAGTTAAAAAAAACACATTCTTCTTACACTAACTGCATTTCGAAATAAAAATAGTAAGGTATCTTGGTAATAAATTATTAAATATAAAAAAATTATACAACAGTTGATATCGAGCATCCCACGCTGTTTCTTACAATGACATAAATTTCCTCCTTAATTAAATGTTATATTAATATTTTTTTACTCTATATACTATAGTTCGGTTTACTATAAAAGCGTGTTTTTTTAGTTTTCTTTATAAAATTTATTTATTAAAGATCAATATTATAATCGCGTCTGGGTGGACAAAAACAATTTGTCATAGCATTATCTTATGTTTTTTTAACAATGAAACCAAGTTCCTAGAAAAATCCTCTTCCTTTTTATTACAAAAGTTTCGAAACACCCAAATAAGTGATACAGGAATAATTCTGTAACAGATTTAATTTAATAAAGGTGTTTTTGAATCCCTGGCGACAACCGTCACTGTTTTTTTTTGTCAGTCTGTCCCGTCGACACCGCATTGATTGTGTCGTTCTACGCGGTTGTGATTTAGTGTACAATTTTTAGTGCTTTATTGTCTTTCCAAAAATCTAATTGAATATTTTCAAATTTCTTTTACCAAGGTACATTTTAGGCCCGAAAAGAAAAAGTCTCTAGGGATGAAATCCCTAGAAACCACAATGGTCAACAAAATACCTATTTTTATCAACCTAGGCAGTGAATATTCTTTGTTAATGAAAACTGATGAGTTTGCATGCTTTATTATAAAGACAAATATATATATATATATATATATATATATATATATATATATATATATATATATATAGCGTAACTATTGATTAATAAGTTAATAACCTTTTCTTTTACAGCAAAATATTTTAGACACAGAACAAAGAGGTCTGTAAGTCTATTAATATCAATCTATCTATCTATCTATCTATCAATGAGGCCTGTGATTTACAAATATATTCATTGAACCCAGAACAAAGAGGTCTGTGGTATCAATTACTAAAGTATTTTGGGGACAATGAGGCCCACTTTTATTTTTCAGACATGTTAACCTTTTTTTTCTTTTCAGCAAAATATTTATACTTATATAATATTTTACACCCAGAACAAAGAGGTCTGTGGTATCTATTACTATTATAAAGTGTTTTGGGGACAATGAGGCCCACTTTTTTTAGAGATTTTTGTTATTAACAATTATGTTAACCTTTATAATGTGTTAAAGTTTATTTCCATTATGAAGCTTGGCCAGCATATTTTTATTTCAAGTGCTCAACGAATGGATAATACTTGTCAGAAATAGTGTCCAAATGTTTCTAATGACAAAGCAACTTTTTTGCTCCGAGCGTTTACTGTAAAACTTTTATAATATAATAATACAACACTAACACGACCAACGCGCGAAAGAATTAAGAAAAAACGAGTTAATACTAACGGGTGTTAAACTCATAGTTGATAATTTCTAAAACATTCTTTTTTATTATAATATTTCTTACATTCACACCAATTAGCCTAGCCCAAAGTAAGCACTGTAAGGCTTGTGTTATAGATACTAGGGTAACGAAAAGACATAGGTACATACAGTGGTGGTCATATAGCTAATTAGAAACACTTCTTATGAATAAAGAAAGTATAACTTCAACGTACAAATGTTCTTAAAAATATACACATTCAATAATTAATAATCATGCAATATTATAGCCACTCAAATAAAAACTCATTAAATGCATAAAATATAAAACATAATATATCTTACTTTTAATTACAAAATGAGTCTTACACATGTAAGAGTTTATTTTCTGTTACTGGCCGCTTGGACGCTTAATTAGAAACATTTAAAAAAAGCATCAACAGCTCGCTTTTTTTTAAATTGGAGATTAACATTTCTTTCTTTGCTTTTCTATTGTTTGGCGGCAATTCAAAATCTAATCTGAATTTATTTTGTTTAAAATGGGCAAAAATAAAAGTTAGACGCATCAACTAGGCAAATAATTGTTAATTTAATAATAGATCATAAGTGGGCGTACAGAAGAATAGCTGAGCATTTAAATTGTTCTGTTAAGAAAGTTTTTAATGCAATCGATCATTATCTAACACATGGACTGTTAAAATGTTCTTAGAAAGGCTCGGCCAAGAAAAACCTCTCCGAAAGAAGATACGCTAATCGTTCGTGTTGCTAAAAACGACCCAAGTAAAGGTTCCAACCAGATTAAAAATTAAGTTTTTTCGCCTGATGACCCGAGAAACATCTCGTCAAGACTGATACGCCGAAGATTAGTGGAAGCTAAATTGTTTGGAAGAATCTCTCGAAAGGTACCGCTTCTTAACAAGCAACACCGAGAGAAGCGATTATTTGCTAAAAATATTTTAATTGGACGGTACGAGAATGGAAAAAAATGTTATTTTCAGATGAAACAAAAATAAATATGGTAAATTCCGATGGAAAACGCTATGTTAGTCGTCCTGTAAACAATGCTTTTAATTATAAATACACAGGAGTATAGTCAAGCACGGTGGCAATAACATTGAAGTTTGGGGGTGTTTTTCCAGATGTAGAGTTGGACCCGTTCGGAAGGTTGAAAGTACAATGGATCTATGGCAATACAAAAATATCTTAGACCACACAATGATTCCCTACTCGGACCAACATTTGCCTGTAACCTGGATCTTTCAGCATGACAATGACCCTAAACACACGGCCAATAGCGTCAAATTTTTCCTTAGCGAACAGCGTTTATCCGATTAAACCCGATAGAAAATCTCTGGTATATTGTTAAAAAGAAAGTCTCAAACAAACATAAAACCTGTCAAAACGAACTTTATGAAGCATTTGATGAAGCATGGAATTCAATCCCCCCAGTAAAATGTATGAAATTGATTGAATCATTGCCACGTCGTTGCAGAGGTTATTGAAAATAAGGGGTACGCCACTAAATATTAATTATAACTATTGGTAGGCTGTGGTTAGTTGCAATTTCGTAAATAACAATACTAATTACTAATACTTAAAAAAAAATTGTTTTTTTTTTGTTGTTTTTTCTAATTAGTTGGCTATTATTGTTCGTACCTTACAAATTATTTAAGTATGAAACTGCACTTGTGTAATGGGATTTATATTGTTTTTCTAATAAATGATAAATCGTTTAACATATTGTTGTCCTATTTATTGTTTAATTTCAAAATAAAAACGATTGCGGTGAAATTATGTAAGATACTTACATAATTTCAAGGACCGTTGGTAGTGTTTATAATTATACAACCACCACTGTATATGATACATAAATATGAACTATTAATAGAAATATATAAATACCCATGACCCCTTACGGGACTCAAACCCAGGACCGGTCGGTGCAAAAGGCAGTATCGCTACCGTTGCACCAAGCCGTCCATCATTATATTCACATGTTCAATATTTTTTTGGAGCGGAGCGAGCGAAGCTCCCATGGATCAGCTTCAATGGCGCAATGTCTGTTACGCCATAACTTCCCGAGTTCTTAACCGATTTTGATATTTTTTGTGTGGAATCGAATCAACAGGTTTAGGACCAGATTGTGATTTTAAAATTCGCAAAAATTCCCATTGAAACAAAAAAAAATTTTTTTTTTTTAGGTATTACGCTCCGCTTCAATATGTGGAGCCAGCGTAGCTTTATCACATGAGTAAAGAAAAGGAAACTTCCCGAGTTCTTAACCGATTTGAATAATTTTTGTGTGGAGTCAAATTAACACATTAAGGAAAAGATTGTGAGTTCGAATTTTGAATTTCATAAAAATAAAATAGTTGCGACCAAAAAACATAGGCTCTAAGGGATATCCCATCCCTCGCGTTTTTTGAAATTTTTCATTCTTATGGAATTTTAAAATTTACTAAACATTATTTTTATTTTTTAGTATTACGCTTCGCTTCAATATATGGTGCTAGCGAATCTTTATGCTTAGCGACTGCATCGCCTAGTAAATTAATGTTGGCATCCCTAATACCTGCACAAAACAAGTCTTTACCTTACAAAACAATTGTTTGTTTTGTAAGGTTTATTACGTTATTTCTTCGTAATCGTTACTTTTAGGTGTTTATTGCTAAACACTTAAAAATAACGATTTTTTTCTAAAACTACGTTCAGTTAATTTTCCATCTATAAACCTTTACTATTACTTCAGGCAAGTTTGTACCAATAATAAATCTAATATTTATACGTAGAAGTCAGAGGCGTAGCTATTACCACATGGATATGTGTGTGTGTCTTTGGTGAGCTTTATTGATTGCCTAGGTTCTCCAGTTGAAGGTTTGTGCACGTATGTATCAGTCTACTAAAATTACATATCTTAGAAAAAAAAAAACTGTAGGTAAACTCTGACGTTTTGCAAGCTATTTTTTTTATATTCCAAAGGTTTTTAGAATTTCAATTCCATGAATTTTTAGTTAATTCAATACGAGGTCTGCTGGTCAAGGTCCGAGGGTCCCCTGAGCTTGAGGGCTCTGGTGCAGCACCGTCTAGATCTTCGGTAGCTACATCACTATTACTACCTATAAACTATAAACAGGCAGGCAAACACCTTCGTTGAAGGTTCGTAAGAGGGTGGAAGGCGGAGGTGACTCTACTTTCAACCCGCGTCGTTTTCGAGTAAATTAATAGTACATAAACTAGATTTACCTACATAAAGTCATAATGACTTTCTGCAAATCTAAATTCAAAATCAAACCAAGTAAAAAAAAAATGGCGGCATAACGTATTATTATATGAATTTTGATACTGAACAGTTTTATTGTTAGGCTTTACTTAAAAAGAAAGCTTCATTTCAATATTGTTTTTTAATGTTTTTTTTTTAATTGTATTTTAATGAATAAATAAACTCAACTCCGACAGCTAAAATTTCCCTAAACTGAAAGTAGGTAAGAGCCTAATAGTCTTTAAACCCAACCCGTGACTATTTGAAAGTTTATTTCTACTTACTACTTATAAACGAACTGCATTGTATTGTACCACGAAATTGTATTTATTGTTATACCTATATTATTAATCCGTTTAAGTTCTACACAGCTGATATCAAAAAGAGGCTTGAAAACTTAGAAACGCTTATCGACGATACGAGTTTTTAGTACCAAATGCACTAGTAATAGTGTTTTAAAACGTTTAAATATTCGACCAAAACATTTACTTGTTTTTATGATAGAAATAAAAGTATTCTATACTTAGGACTGACTTTATTTTAGTCATATTTCTATTTTAAATATGATAATTGTCCTTTCTAGATTCCTATAGTACAAATACGATCGTTGTCAGTAGTGCGAGAATCAGAAGCGAGTTACGCACGAGAACGCGACTTATAGTAGTAACTCCATTCGCCCTAGTGACAGCGTGATACGTCTTTGCATTAAATAAAAGACAAACTTTTTAAAACATTTACAGCCAAATTCTTAAGAACCTAATATTGCCTATTTAGGCGTGTTACATACTATTAGGAAAACTGATAAACTTTTCGCTTTGATTTACCTACCTTTGGTAACCTCAAATGCTTAAACTCGTCACACGACGCAACTGATAGAACACTTTCATGAAATTACCACGATATCGAAACACACTACACAGTAACAATGTTTTCATTTCATCATTGTATTTTTGTTGTAATGTAACTTCAAATTGACATGTTATTGTATTGACAAACGTAACAAACAATTACAACACGATAATGAAATGAGCGAACGAACCAGTCAGTCGATTGGACTGCTTGCTCGCCGTATGCGTAGGATAGGAAATAGGGCCCGAGCGGGTGAGATGAGCGGGGGGAGCAGTGACGCGGTGAGGCGCGGCAGGCGAAGGGTGGAACAGTGGGGGGGAAACAAACGATAGCACGAAGCGTGCTCGCTCGCTACCTTCCCCTCCCGCATTCCGCGTAACCTTATTTTCGATTCGGTCGACGCCGAACCGGCCGCTTTATTTTCTCCTCACCCCGCACTTCTTTTTCAACATCAAAGCATCCATCGCCGTGTCAAAGTGTATTATTGTACCTACTAGTACAGCATCCGAAGAGAGATCGTCCTTTAATCGATCTGATTACCAGTTGAAAAGTAGGTACATGTACGCAAGTATTATTTATGAACAAATATGCCGTAATTGGTTTGCCTATCAAAATATGTTCATGGATATTTTTAATTAGGCGTACTTGAATTAAAATTTTTGTACCCATTTTATTCTCTTATTTAACAAATTATTTAATAGTAATTTTCAATCATAAGAAACATGCAAAAGCCTACTTTTTTCTAGTCCCTATTACCGCGCAAGCAGGTATAAACAAGTCAAATTAGATGATATTATAGCATTGCCTCAAAAAATTATCCTTAAATAACTATTGCCAGACTGAAATCGAAGCCGATGGAGTGGAAGAAAGGTAGATGCGTCACATGCCGAACGCTTAGGCCGACGGTGCCTCTCTATCGCATGTACCGCGCTCTCGCTTGCACGCTCGACTTAGGCGGAACGTGACAATGAGTCATGCTTTTTTTTGCGTGCAGCCGACGTTCATCGATTTATAAGACGTTATCAAGTTTACGACGATGAAGCGCGGTAGCCGTAGAGTAGATTATACTACGAACACATCCGCTTACGTATATCAGTAAATAATATTTCAGTCTATATCGTTTATGATATGTAACGGATATAATATGAACGGCCTTTAGGACCATTCAGTCAGTTCAAATAATTTTGTACTTTCTGCTGGGTATGGTCTTGATCGCAGTCACATTATTACTGTGCCTATGCATGATACCCGCATGATGATTTAACGAATAGGTATATTTATATAATAGTCTTTATCTTCTGAGTTCTGCAAAGATATCAGAATAAAATTACCGATAGCTTGACCTTCAGATAACCTTCACGTTTTATTGAAATCCTTTCAATCTTTCCAAATATAGGTTTTGGTGGTTTTAAGTCGGCAGTAAAGACAAACTTTTAGACAGACAAGCAGACAAAAATCTAAAGACGATGAATTTTGTTTAGGAGTCATATAAGTAATTTAACTTTGACACTTATTTAAAAATTACAGATATTGTGGATTTTATTTTTAATCTAGCTGACCCGTGGCTCAGTTATTATAATTTGCAATATATTTTTTTACTAAAAATCAGCGCTCGCGCGTTCTGAGCACGCGCCATAGACAGCCTTTCAGCCTTTGTGATATTGATTCGTTGGTGGGTGAAATGGTGGCCTAGTACTGGAAAGTACTTGCACATTGCAGCATCACTTTATTTTTCTAAAATAAAGGAATTTTTCTAAAATAAAAGTAGCCTAAGTTACTCCTTATTACATCAGCTACCTGCCAATAAAAGTCCTGTCAAAATCGGTCCAGCCATTTCAGAGATTAGCCGGAACAAACAGACAGACAAAAATTGTAAAAAATGTTATTTTGGTGTATGTACCGTATATATATTCTTATGCATGTAGTTAAAAACGGTTATTTCAATATTACAAACAGACACTCCAATTTTATTTATATTTATAGATTAGGCAACTTGGCATCTGTAAATTATCAAAAAGTCATAAAAATACATTATTACAATTTAAGAATTTGACAATTTGTGGCAAAGAGCCATTTGCCACAAATTGTCTGTTGCTGTTATTCGCTGTGCTGAATATGCTGTTATTCGAAGTCAATCAATAGTAAGAACAAAGTAGGTAAAGGATGTTATTATACTGGTATGATAATGTCACACTACAGTCACTACATTAATCGCCAAACGTTACCTTTGTGACAGACAAGATACAACACTTACAAACATACAACGTCATTTAATTTGTGTAGAGTAGAAAATCAATTAAATGTTGCCAAAATGAACATTTTCGGCAATATTTTTTTATTTATATACTGTATGACTCCCATTAATTAAATGATTATTAAGTGAGAGAACTTTGACGGCACTTGACAAGAAATTATTCGAGTTATAATTTCGACAAGCGAATATACAGCAATGTAATTGACTATTATTTATGCGCTGAGTTTATGAGTGTCGGCTTATTTCTTATAGTAAATGGGTAGGCGCTTGACTATTTTCTGGCCTGATCGTAAGCGACGATGTGAACTAGGATGTGACGAGCTTACCTATAAGATACCCATTCACCTGTGACTTGAAGAACCCTAAATTGTATTTGTCAGGAAACACAGATTCAGGCAAACAGTTCTACTCCTTAGCGGTACGTATCACAAAATTGGAACTAAAACGCTTAATGCGACTTTTTGGTATATCTACCATATAATGGTGTCGCCTATTTGTAAGTCGGGTTGTCCGATGAAAAAAATGGGGACGGCGGAACAAGGTTGTACAATTTTGCTGAACACTCCGAAATGTATCCTATAAAAAAGGATAGGCTAGCTACCTATGCTCAAGTCTTTTAAGCTTTATATAAAAAGCCGATGAGCCTCTTGGCCCTTCTCTAATGGACTCAAGGGTCTGGAGCTGGTATCTAGCGGTACCGTCCCAAAGATAAAAACAATACTCCATACACGATCAAACTTGGCTCATTAGTTAAAAATGATAAGTACAGGACATCGTAAAGGAACGTACTACGTACACAGTACACATAAAAGGCTAGAATAGACTTTATTGGTAAATTATTGTGAGTTACGTGACGATAGTAGTCGTCCTACATTATAATATTCTACTGTTGGCCAATAATTTGCTTTAAGAAAACATTTTTATAGATTTTAGATTTTAAGAAGTCTATGGCAACATTACCCATAGGGATGTAACTAGATTACAGCATAAAACGAATTATTTTTATATTATAACTACTTTAAAAGCGGTGAGTAAAGAAAAAATAAATCTCAATACATCAATTACTATTTTCTGCATAGCATCAGACAATAAATAACTTCAGTTAAGTAAAATAACACTAAAGGATTCACATCTGATCTCGCGCCACTATGATTGACAAATTGTATCATCCTCGGCAATGACATCAACTCGGCGAAAAGACTTCTACTGCAGGATGGAAGCATCCTATCATTGGGAAAATGTTTTTATTGATTGATTATTTATTATTGCTTTTTGGTTAATTTTAAGCGACATTTGTGTTACGAGTGAGTGCACGTCCGTAGTATATTGACGAGATTCAAAATTCGGTTCGGTTCAAAGATGACATCTCCACCGATAGACCACGTACGGCTCATAATATTTTTTAGAATACATTGTTTTATAAGATATGGACAAATATTAGGCGTTATGGCAGTTCCCCCTAACTAGTATTTAAATGTAGTCGTGCGTTTTATGAAGACTGCAGTGCGATTTGATCGAAGGCTGTATCACATATTCTGAGAGACACAAGTATGAGACTTAACTGCGCTTTATCACTATGATTATAATTTAACATCAATGTATACATACCTTCAACTGTTTAAATCTACCAAGGCGAACATGTTTGTCACTGGATGATAACTAAGTTTCTGCCAAATTCAACTACTGTGGGCGACCGTCCTCACTACTAGTTCATAATCATAATTAACATATATAATCTAATCTCTTAAAAAATATTTATTCTTGTTAATTATTAATTATTTTTAACCGTTAAATTTTTACATCCCTAACAATTAATGACGTGTTGGTTGGTTGTCTGTCCACAGTCCACATAACCACAGAATAATACAATGGTACTACTAGCGCCACTGTCTGACTGTCAAAATGTCACAAAAATTAATCTAACTTAAAAATTGTTTAAGAGCATTTTTCATATCCAAACTCTATTAATCAGTTATAAATTTAGTGTATCGGCGATCGGTATAACCTCAGGCATGGCTCGACGTTATCGTGATGCGGCTGCAAAACTGCAACAAAATGTGCAAAAACATTTGAAAGAAATGAAGGAACTCTCCTCTTCTGATGATGAGGAGCCTTACGAGGCTAGCGTTCTTGATGGTGTTTTTCAATCATATAGAAGAGGCGGTGGTGACACCAATATGTTGGATCGAACGAGACATCTATTGGAAGAGGCAATCAGTGGCAGATCTGTAACTTGTCTCATCTGCATTGCTTCTATCAAACGAGCTGATGCTATATGGACCTGTGATCACTGCTATTGTTACTTTCATCTTTTGTGTATACAGAAATGGGCTAATGATAGTATCAGTCTTAGACACGAAGAAACCCATGGCCCTATTGCAATTTTCGTTCCTCGAAAAATTGAATGGTGCTGCCCTAAATGCCGACAATCGTATGCTAAAGAAGAAATACCGAGGCGATATAGATGTTTTTGTGGGAATACTGATGATCCTTCTTTTCACCCTTGGCTGATACCACACACATGCGGAGAAGTATGCGGGAAGAGATTATCAGATGGGGAAAATTGTAAACATAAATGTTTACTGCTCTGCCACCCGGGCCCATGTCCTCCTTGCCCTCAAACTGTGAACGGAGCTTGTTATTGTGGAAAAGAACGTAAAAAAATTAGGTGCAGTACTGCTAAATGGACTTGTGGACAGCAGTGCAAAAGAATATTGTTATGCAACTCTCATAAATGTGAAAACATCTGTCATCAAGGAGATTGCCCCCCATGCAGCTATGTAAGTGTTCAACCCTGCCAATGTGGTGCAGAAAAAACTAAACGTCCATGTAATGATCCCTCTTGGCATTGCCAGAGAGTTTGCAATAAACCATTTGACTGTGGATATCATAAATGCTTAAAAGTATGTCATTCTGGTGAATGTGGGACATGTCCTAACTCAGGAATGAGGTCATGTCCATGTGGGGCAAACCAGAAATATGTAGAATGCCCAGATATTATAGAAACATGTCTAGGAACTTGTGGTAAAAAGTATGAGCACTGTGACCATAACTGCCCAGAAAAATGTCATAAGGGGGCTTGTCCACCTTGCCAAGTTTTAATAGAAAAGCAATGTCTATGTTCTGCTCATTCTAGAATGTTTCCATGTAGTAAAGAATACAAGTGTGAATCAAAATGCAGAGGAATTAGATCTTGTGGAAAGCATGGTTGTGGGCGAAAATGCTGTAATGGGAACTGTCCACCTTGTGAAAAAGTATGTGACAAACCACTTCAATGTGGCAGACATAAATGTACAATGATCTGTCATCATGGCCCGTGTTACCCTTGTCCAAGAGAGTCTAAAGTGACTTGCAGATGTAAGGAAACTTATGTGACGGTTCCATGTGGGAGAGAAAAACATATAAAACCTCCAAGATGCAATTTACGTTGTAAAATTAAATACAAATGCGGGCACTTTGACGAGAACCAGCATTCATGCCACTTCGGACACTGTCCTCCATGTAAAGCAATTTGTAACAAAACTTATTTGAAATGTAATCATCAATGTAAGGCCGTATGCCATGAATATGTTGCTGTAGTTTTTAAACAGGTTGAAAAGCCTGCAACTCCTTGGGAAATTACTCCCCCTAAAACAAAAATAATGACATTAGAATGCCCTCCATGTGAGACTCCTGTCTCTGTTATATGCTTTGGAGAACATGAGACTGAAGAACAGCCATGTCATTCTGCCAAAAGACGATGCTGTGGGAGGAAGTGTAGTAAGCCTTTAGCTTGTGGCAATCATTCCTGCAGTTTACTATGCCACTTTTATGCTCCCAATCCTGAATACCCACATGTGCCTTATACTTGTAAGCAGTGTGATAGAGAATGTGTTGTTACCCGTCCTGTGAAATGTCTACACAAGTGTTCAATACGTTCCTGCCATCCTGGCCCTTGTCCACCATGTGATATATTGGAACGTCTGCCTTGTCATTGTGGGGTTACAGAGATATATTTGCGATGCCGTGAGGTAACTACTGCTACAGAAAAAATGTTGTCATGTAAACAGCAATGTCCGAAAAACTTGGATTGCGGTCATCGTTGCAGAAACATATGTCATTCAAACTCTTGCCAGTCAGGTCAAGTGTGTAATAAGAAGACAAAGGTGCATTGCCCATGTGGTAATTTACGAAAGGAAGCTCCATGCAATCTTGTGAGAAGTGGTGAAGTAGAAATAACTTGTAATGATACATGTGAAGCAAAAAAGATTGCAGCCAAGTTGGAAAAAGAGAAAGAAGAACAGAGACTGAAGGAGTTAGAAGAAGAAAAGAACCGTAGAGAGTTAGCAGAATATGAATGGAAATTAAGTGGAAAGAAGAAAAAGTATAAAGAAAAGAAGATTTCTCAGACTGTTGACAATAGAAATATTTGTCAGAAGTATTGGATTCCTATTTTGTCCATAGTAATAGCAGTGGCAAGTGGTGCTCTGTATATGGTTATAGAGGTATAAAGTTTTGATTATAAGTCTGATCTTGGATATACATAACAAATAACATGTCAACCTACAAAAAATTTAAATTGAGTGTTTATATTATTGCACTATTGATAATTAAAGAACATTTTTCAATAGGTAACAACTTTTTTTTAAGTGTCAACTTTTAATCACTATTATATAATTATAATCTCAAAGTGGCTATGTTACAAGGTTGACATTTTATATTCTTGTCCATTTATGGTAAATTTTAGTTATATATGTACCAAATTGCTTTTCAATTTTATGTTATGTGAGAAACAAGTTAGAGTTCATCATCATCAGCCTTTTAATGTTCAAAATGACACAGGGTGAAGGCATTAACCACAGATAAATACACTAAGTGAGAAAAAGTTTGAATCCAATGATCATTAATTTAATCATATATCTTATGCTGTTTTTCAGCGATAGATCATATCAACAAAGGGGACATTATGGAAGAGCTAATAACTTCACTAGTTTTTTGTCATTTCATGCCTTTCAGTTACATAAAAAAACTAATCCCATAGAGTAAGAAAGGCTGCAATATTCTTACCGAGCCATACAGTATCTGTGAACCGTATCTCCATCGCGTGTGCATCGGAATGGCGGGTGTATAATATACAATGTTTTATACATCAGAGCATTGTGCGGAATGAAAATAAATTTTTAAGCGATGTACCTTTTAAACACCACAGGTATTATAAAAAGAATGTGATCCACCAACCTAATATCAGAATGGTGGGTGTAGTTTAAATCTAATTAATGATAACTATTTAACTGTGCAATGACTATCATAGCAATTTGTAACATATAAAAAGCACAATTCAAACATAATTTCTCATTTATTCGCTTTTGAATTAACCCTCAATTCTGATATCGGGTAGATTCACATTCTTTATAAAATAATTATGATATAAATAAGTTACATTTCTCACAGATTATTCTCATGCGTATAACTTCACCATTTGTAGACATACACTCTGCAGTCTGATTCACGCCATCTCAACCTCACTCATTCTAAATTAGAATGTTTCTGTGTAAAAGAAAGGGATAGAGCAATAGAAAAAAGTCCACTTTCACTTGTAAATCCTAATAGGCTGATGATGAGAGTTAATTTATTCCTAGTTAATTATTTTATTCAGAAAGGTTATATTTTAGAACTTTCAGGTAGCAAAGCTACATTGGATAATCATCAAAAACATTTATTTTTGTTATTTTTGGCATCACTTGTGCTATTTGTTAAAATATTTATTTGCGTTTAATGTTTTATTACAGCAATATAAAAGTGATTTTATCAGACAGTTAACATGGTAGCTTAGTTGGGAAAAGAGACTGTCAGGTTGCAAAAGGTAGTGGGTTTTAATATTTTTATGAGGTTGCTGGAATATTTGTCCATGTGTACTAGTGTGTTGTTGGAGTATTGTAAGCAACAAAATAGTCTTAATATTAGAGCGATCAGGTTGCATGTTATTATTCTGTACCTAGTACTATTGGGAATCTGTAACTAAATTAAATAATTCTCTAAGTATGTAGTGAGTAATTTAAGCTTAAAATTGATTCATTCACTATTAAACTGCTAATGACTGATGTAAAATTAGTTTTAAATGTATGATAACTTATATAAAATAAATATTGAATTGTTAATATGTACTTAGGTGCACCAAACAAGGTAAAGTCACGGCTGGTTTTTATACATTCTGAGAAGTCAACCACATAGCTTTTTTTTGTAAGAATAATTAGCTGAAGTCATTTTGCATACTACAGACGGTGCTCATTTCTTTAGATTTGTCTTAAGATTTAAATTGTGTCTGGTTCGGTGTACTATTCCTAATAAGGTCAAATAATAAGTAGGTTTTTATTAATTGGAAAGCGTTATACAGGTGTTTTTTTTCTCTCCAAAAACTACAACAAATTAAACATCTGCCAACGGTCGTTCGGTCAATTATTACCATGTTTACAGCTGGGATATTCGTTCCTGATAGAACTATATATAATATTAGACTTAAATAAGAGGACCTAGTTTACCCAGTTGCCGTAGGAAATATGCTGTGTAAAAAAGCTTACTTACGCAATTATTGCTGTATCTTTTTTTATTGTGATTTTGTAAAATAAATGTAAAAAAAATAAAGTATTTTTTATTTTTCTACCGATTTTTCGAATTAAGCACATTCTAATTGATATAAAGTACAGTGTCTGCTTGTCAGTAAAAATTAAAAATAAATTTTTGTGTCTAATTTTACGGGATTTAATACGAAACATTTCTTTTAATAAAATAACATAATATATTAAACATTTTATTTCTAAATCAATAATACAATGATTAATTATATGAGAAGATCATTATTCGAATAATCACATAATTTATTAATTAACATTATACACTTGCTACAATAGTTAATTATCACAAGTAGGTAATGTCCGACTATGTTAGTCTGTCAATCTTATTTAATATTATCAGTTAAGTCTTTTGTAAGTATGTAAATTAAAAGTTTTGTTCGCTTCTCAACTATGATGAATATGAATGGATAAAAGATAGATGTTCCAAAAAATTATATTCCATTGTTTTAAGCGAAGTTCTCACATAACATACCTTTCACAAAAAAAAAACTTTAAAAGGTAAATAATCTTTCAAAAATAATTGTTACGTACGGGATTTTTATGCTTATAAAATTCTTAAACGATTGGTACTTTAATATCATTATAGCAACATTTGTGGTTGCCCGTGACTATGTTCACGTGGAATGAGGTTATAGCATGCTTGCTTATATTGCTTTGCTTGTTATAGCTGTTCGGTTTTTAATATCTTAGTTCCGTTTATCGTCGTAGTAGCGCTGTCGAATGGCTAATTATCTCATCCGATTTCATAGTTTCTTATCCTTAAGAAAATTCAATATTTTGTGGTAGACTGATACTTTAGTCCGTATACACACTTCGTACTTCATGTCAAATAAATCTCTTTCCTACCTCATTAACTATTATACATCATACTTTAAAGAAACATATCGAGTGTAAATCTCGATTTCTCGAACAATAATTTTAGAATGCATTATATAATTACATACTTACACGTAAGACTATATTATATTAGTAGGTAATAAGCAGTTTAGTTACAAAATAATAATAAAATGACTATCATTCCGGAAAGCAGTCAAATTAAGTGATTAAAAAGTCAGTAGGTATACTGTAAGGAATAAGTTTTGTTGTAATACCGGTAACATTATTTTGTATGAAAAAGCACCTGCTTTTACAAACAAAATTATCTCAGCAACAGTCATAATCCTAATATTGTAATTTACACGTATAACAGATAATTATTTAGTTAGACACAAATATGCTAACGTGTTTGACTTGACTGCTTAGTCAAAAAAGGTTTAACGAAGGTTACTGTCACGGCATTTATCTAGCTGGAATCAATATTGGAACAGGGATACATAAATCGAAATGATAGATTCCACCTAAATATTGTATGGCACCCGTAGCCCGTTACAAATTTCAACTTTGAACCAAATATAATCGAAGTAGATCGCTTTCAAACATCCGATGGATGCACCAGCAGATCAATTCATCACAAACCGTAATATTTTCCCAATCAATTTTGTATCAGCTAATAATAGGGGTTAAAGTATGAAATTGCCGTTTTATTGCAATAGGTTCTTTGAATTGACATAGAATCTTCATGGTTTGAGGTTTTCGAATGAAACTTTTTTTAAATGGTTTCTATGATGTTCTTTTTTTAAAAAATGTAAAACATTTGAATATCGACTTTCAATTGTTTTTGTTATTCAATTTAGACAAGAAAGATGGATACTGCGAAAATTCGAGTTATTTTTGAATACGAGTTCCGACGCGGAACTAACGCGGCAGAAACAGCCCGCAATATCAATGCTGCGTTTGGAGAGGGGTCTACTAATGAACGCACCGTGCGATTTTGGTTTAAACGCTTTCGTGATGGAAATTTCGACTTAAAGAACGAGCCACGAGGAAGACCGCCCACACAGGTAAATAACGATGAATTAAGAGAGATAGTGGAAGCCGATCCTAGTCAAAGTACCCAGGAATTAGCGGCATGGTTTAACGTTACCTTACCCACAATATTGACTCACTTGCGTCAAATCAATAAAATAAAAAAATACGAAAAATGGGTGCCTCATGATTTGACTGATCTGCAGAAAGAAACGCGTGTTGAAACTTGTGTTGCCTTGTTGAACCGGTACAGAAATGAAGGAATATTGGATCGAATTGTAACATGTGATGAAAAGTGGATTCTTTATGATAACCGGAAAAGAAAAATGCAATGGCTGACCCCAGGTCAAATGCCACAACAGTGTCCTAAAGCAAAACTTACCAATAAAAAGGTAATGGTAACTGTTTGGTGGTCTCAGCATGGTGTTATTCACTATAGTTTTCTCCGATCTGGTCAAGCAATAACGGCAGATGTCTATTGTGCCGAACTCCGAACCATGTTGACAAAACTAGCAGTAAAACAGCCCCGACTCATGAATCGATCTTCACCATTATTGCTCCACGACAACGCGAGACCTCACACAGCACGAGAAACCATTTTGACCCTTCAGGAACTGCAGTTAGAAACCATTCGTCATCCTCCGTATTCACCAGACCTTGCTCCAACGGACTACCATTTTTTTCGTGATTTGGACAATTATCTACGTGACAAGAAGTTTTCTTCCCAGGAGGCAGTACAAAATGCTTTCACACAGTTTGTGCAGTCTAGATCGTCGGAATTCTATCGCAAAGGCATTAATGACCTTCCCATTAGATGGCAGCAATGTATAGATAATAATGGCAACTATTTTGATTAAATAAATTTGTTAAAAATTTAAAAAATAAACAATATAGATTTTCAGTACAAATCGGCAATTTCATACTTTAACCCCTAATATATTGTTGACTGTACTCCAGGCATGAAACCATTGGTACCATATATTGAGCTTACCACGAACAGGCATATAATATTATTTATATTTGATAATATAAATGTGTTGGACGCATTATTGATAGGTACTTTTAAGTATTTTTTTACTGTATACAGTTCAAAATATAATTAATAACTAACACTTAAGTCGACATGCTTTTCGGAATTTAAATAGAACTGGTAACATTAATTGTGGTTAATGGCACTTGTATTCATTCAACCACTGCTTCATTAATGGTTAAAACATCATCAAGCTGATGATCTTTACGATTTTATGAAATAATTTTAGGTTATTGAAGTGTTTAAGAATGTCCTCTACATTCTTCAGGGATTTGGAAATACCAAACTGTTTCATTTATATCGATGACCAATTAGTAGGCAAAGAGATGCCCATCTGTAATGCAGGTTTTAGGACTTCAAATCTTCTAATATTTTCTTCATTAGGTAGTAGATATATTTGTGGATCATTCAGTGTAATAAAGTAGCAGACTTTGCTTGTAACACGAAACGTTAACATTAAGACGTGAGAAATGTTATTACAATTCAAAAGGGGCCTTAAAAGGCCATTGAATTTTGGATGAAACAGCTTAATATTTCCAGTTTCAAAATTACGAATGTTTCGATTATATTCATATGATTGTTAATAGAAGGCTTAACTCTAACTTCTATTGACTCAACGGACCCTTGTATTCATTTCGGGTTTCTTATTTTTACTAGATAACTTGAACCAGCCAGCTTTCTTATTGTTATCCTTAGGCATTGAAATAGAACGAGAGAGCCGATCCCTATCACTATCTTTACTGAGAATCTCACTAGATTGACTCTTCTTGGTGTCCCTGCCAGTTCTTCTTGATAGAGTACTTTGGTTCAAATCTTCCTTCTTCTTGTCTTTTTTATAAAGAGTGTTACTTGAGCTCGTCAGTCTACTGTTTTGTGGACGCCTTGTTAAAGTAGTTTGACTGTATGATTTATGCTTCTGTAACGTTTCAGGTCTCTCCACTGTGCTTCTAGAAGACGGCGGCTTTTGAACTTCTCTAGACTTGCTCTTTCTGGGCCTTTGTGCGTAATGGACGTCGTGCTGTTCGCTGTAGTGTTTCGGTGTCCATGGTGCGAAGATAGAGAAAGTTTTAGTGGTACTCCTGATTTGAAGATTAGACGAGTTGACTGAAGACACGTCGTCGCGAGATCGATTGCGTGTTAGTCGACCAGGATCAGGTATGTCTCCAACTGGAATGACAATGAATAAATGTGAACATTATATAAACACGTAATTTGACTGTTGATAAGGTGCTCCTTGTAATTCTAAGTTCCTTAAACGTCAAACTCTTTTTTAGGATTGAGAAGATTCTTATATAACATTTTTTACTGGAAAACACGGATGTAATCTCGTGATCAGATGTTATGATATGACTGGGAAAAGATATTTTTCAAATGCTTAGCAAGATATATTAAACAGGAAAAAAAATTAGATACAATCATAAAATAGTTTCTTACCAGTTGTGGCATGCAAATAGACCACACTTCGTTGGGACTGATGACTGGAATCTCCCTCAGTGCTGCTCTCCCCCGAATTTGTACCGGGTGTTCTGCGCCGATGTCTAATAAATAAAAACAGAAATTAATTAATATGTTTCTAAAGCCCTTTCGTAAGAGAGCAGGAACATGATATACAAGAAAAACATTTTACAAAAAATCAGGGGCAGTAAGACAGGAATTAAATGTAGGTGAACTTAGATATGAACCAAGTCATAGGTACGTAAAACACTACTCACTTGAAATCCCTCGAAAGCTCTTGCTTGCTACCCCTGAGTTCAGTAGAACTGCCTCTTTCCTCATTTCTCCTTCTCAAATCCGTTTTGCTACCCTTCAGGGTCTTCGAACTGCTGTGACTTCGTGACCGATCGTATGGACTTATTGGTGGTTTTCCGACTTTCCTATCCAATTGACTCTCAGTTTCGGAGTTGCTGATCTCTGAAATGTTCCTTAAGTTCCTCTTGTAGTATTGTTTGGTTCTAGGTGACTCACTCTTTTCTTCTCGAAGGTTTGTCAACGAGTAACTCTTCCCTGTTAACTCACTGTGGTCTACCTCATCAATACCGGTACTAGAGTTCGAGATGGTCTTTCTTAAGGTGTTATGGGGTTTTGGATTGCTTCTGGTCTTAGTAACTGATTGTTTCACGTTGGAATCTGATTCTAGATCCGTGTCACCGAAAAATCTCAAGTTCTTAGCTGGTGAATTCAACGGTTTCACTGTTTTAGCCCAAGCTTTACGAGGTTCTTCTTCTGGAGTGATCACGCTTGCTTTCTCCTGAAATTTTTGGAAAAAACTAATCTTACATACAAATCATATCAGTTTAATGAAGAGTTATACTGTTTCGGAAATTATAAGTAAATGAAAGTCCATACATGATTAAACAATTATTCATGAACGGATTTGAATGAGTTTCCAAACTTAAATTTTACTCCTAGTAAAATCTAGGCATACTTATTTAACAACTGACCGTATTAGGCGAGTTTATACTCTACCATTTTATAGAAAAGCATAAGAGGTTTTATTTATATTTTTATAAATTTTTGGTCAATGTAAGGTCAGAAAATATTAAATCCATAGCCGGGGAGGTCACAGCAAAATTATCAAATCTGATGTGTTAGTAACTTTACAAGTTTTACAAGCGGTTTTATTACCTTGATATTTTTTGCCTTTTTCTTGGCCGTCAGTCTATCTAAGGACTTGAACCAGTTGGAAGTCACATTTGTGGTGGCCTGCCTGCGGGGTGGTGAGGGGGTGGGACTCGGTGTAGCGAGCCTTCGTCTCTCTCTATACCTCTCCGCCTGAAAAGGACAAAAATAATCTATTTACTTATACAGTAGAAATTAGTTAAGTAAATTCTTTATTACGCTATATCCTTTATTATAGCCTTTATGTTTATTCCTATTTGATACACAACATTGTAAATTGAGCGAGTTATTTATTCTGCAATAGAATTAATGAAGTATGTTGTATTGAAGTGGTCGCGAAAAGTGTTTTTGAGTACCTGAAACCTTTTTGCGTAGGTCTGCGCGCATTTAGGAACTCTTTAGTCACCTCTATGGTATTATCAATCTTAAAGTAAAAAAAAAAAACGTTAGCACGGAATCAGTTATTGAATAAGATATCTTGGACAATCAAATAGAATAATTTAAATAAATGGTTAAATGAAAAACAAGCTAGCTAGCTAAAGTTAGCTAGCGGGATAAATTATTCTTTAATAAAGTAAATTTTAAATTAGTCTCTAACAAAGCAATGGTAAATATTTGTATTTTAAATGGTTGGTGGTTATGAATGGAATTTCATTTAGCTTTTAGCCAAATTAGGCATAACCTGATAAATGCTATATGTGTATTATGTCACAGCACTTCTTTGTCCCAGGTAGGCTAAAATAGCTTTACCGAGAATCTAAATACTAGCTTTTTATATAGCGGGTTACGTTATCTATACAGTTTTAAGATTTGCTCAATTTAACATATCTACAGTCGCTTCATCTGTCTGTAGAGCATTTTGTGCGTTCGTTGACACCAAAGTAGATAAATTATGGTTTTTGGAGATCCTTAGTAGAAATCTGATTATATCTTTTTCTGATTTTTTTAACAAGAGGTAAATTATAACGAGATAGGCGTTTGTAATGTCTTCAAAAAACAAATTGAAATACAAAATGTAGTTGCTAAACCGATTTTCAGCGTAAGGGCCACTTGGTAGAGAGAACACTTCATAGTGTTCTAAAACATTGAACAAAACCTTTATGCGATATTAACGAGTTAGACTATTATTGCGATTCTTTTTTTTTTCAGACAATCTGTAGCGGTGTCAACGAGAAATAACAACCTAAATTAAAAGTAAAGCGTTATTATTTATTTATATTTCTTTTTTGTATCATAAAGCTATTATTAAATGAACAGACTGAAGGAAATAAATTAATGACATGGCAAGATTAGAATGACTAACTTTTTATTCATTTTAAACTAACGATTACCTAAATAATTCATGGTGAAAGATAAACCTATTTAGTTCAAGATACTACCTACTTAATAGCATCATGTTTTAATCTATAGTTATAAAAGACTTCGCCTGCGTCTTCACTTTTATGGAATTCGGTTAATTTTATTTCACGGGATCATCAAAGGGTACCTTTGTCTACTTCTGTACCCCTTACAGCGTGAATGCAAATTTCATGATTAACAAACTCATACGAAAACAAAGTTGAAGAGTTAAGTTTGTTTGATTGTAATAAACAGAACTTACTAGTGGGATATTCAAGGTACATCGAGTTGTTTGATAAGAGCTATTGGTAGGCCTGTATCGTTCTGGTCCGTATCTCTACTCTACAGTTGCGTGTTTAAAAATAATAAGATGAGATATGTAATCACACCATTCCCAGACACTTAATAACATATGTCTAACTAATAAATATGTCTGCTAATTTCTTTTTAGTGTATAAACCTTAAACTGAACATCATAAGTCAAAATTATGGAGTTCGTCAGGGTAATCTTTTGGTCCACTTTTATACTAAATATTTAATTGTTAATTACGTTGTGACAATTTTTCTTACAAACCATTATGCGCATAACTTCTGTCAGAAAATAGTAAAATCATTTTCTTAATGTATATGAGACCATATTTTTAAAGTATTTTAACAGTCAAAATTCAGTCAATTAAAATTGATTCATATTGGAAAATACATTTATATTGTTCTTTTATTATTCGCAGAATTGATGATTTGAGAATTGGTAACTTTTTAAATACACTGTTTTTCTCTTTATTTCCTTTTGCTATGCATATCCTATCTATAACTAACAAAACTCATAGAAATTCATAAGCAAGTTACTAAGTTAATATATGGAATATTTCTGAGTAAATTAAAAATTTCTGTACAATTTAAAAAATCTACTTCAAACTTTTTTTTGGTACCAATGATTAGAAAACCACAGAGTGTATAAAGAATAAAGTTTTGACTCAACTTCAGCGGTCTGGTTTTTTATGAACAGAGCAAATAATAGATATGTGATCATAACCTTATCATCACACAAATTTGTGCTGTGTGCTGCTTCATAATTCTGTTAGCAAAAAACAAAGAAATACGTATAACTATATACTTTTATTGTAATAATTAAATCCTAAGCTTCGATATTAAATACGTTTTCAATATATTTCGAATTATGTGTGTAACACAGAATATGTTTTACAGTTACAAATATAGTTACTGAGTATATTGATTTTATTTTAATTTGTTCTAGTTTCAATGTGAAGAGTTGTCTAAGTTAGACATGTCACGACATGTTTAAATATAAATAAATATTTTCTACATTCACACCAATTAACTTAGCCCAAACTAAGCACTTTTAAGGCTTGTGTTATGGATACTAGGATAACTAATAGTCATACATATATCATACATAAATAAGTAATATTCATAGAAATATATATAAACATCCATGGCTCAGGTACAAATGCTCGAATTCATCATAAAAACATCTGCCCCTTCCGGGATTCGAACCCAGGACCGTCGGTGCGAAAAAGGCAGGATCGCTACCGTTGCACCAAACGGTCGTCAAAAAGTCGTGGACTTAGCTATTGGCTAAGTACTGGTATTTATAAGTTAATATTTATTGTATCGAAAAAAAGCTGTTGAGTTTGCTTTGAAATAAAAAATAATATTCTAATAAATTCTTATTATTTATAATTATTAGGGTATTTATTTTTGGTTAACAAAACAGTTTTTTTATTTATTTTTATTTAGGATGGTTTCGCTCTTGATCAGAATCAACGATGGAACGAGCTAACCCAGAAGGAGCCTATTCACCCTGGCTTTGAAAATGGACGGGTTATAAGTTCTCGGAAATACAGACGCAGGGAGGGAGTTCCACTCCCTTGCTGTGCGCATTATGAAGGATGTTGAGAAGCGCTTGGTGCGACAGTTAATATTCCTTTTCTAGTTTCAGTTTATCTACAGACGAATAACAATGCACACAAGTTCATTACAGGTTTATTTCATTATTTAAAGTTTCGAAAACAACAGTGTCTATATTTTTATACAGAACCAACTAACAGAGCAATGTCGTAACAATCAACATTATATTTTTTGCTGTGACGAAATCATCAGACATTTGCCTCCTTTGTGGTGAATATTACATAATGATGTATTCTCGTTTTCTTTCGGGTATACAATTACTCGGGAAAGAAAAAAACCTACGCTTGATAACTGATGATCAAAAACTATATATCTATCTTAAATTTTATTTAGATAATAGATTTGTGGTCAAAATATGGTCATTTATTATCGGTATTTAGCGAAAATATTAAAGTATGAGTTTAAAGTGTGTTTTACCTATGTTGTAACTTATATATACCTATAAGTTATAGATGATTAAATATTCGACAGTATATAACGTATGTTCATCTCAAATTTATAATCTAAGAACACAAATTTGTTGTTTGTGTGTTTGTCTGTCCGCTCTTTTCCCCGCTCTTTTTCCATTATACAGGTCATTTTATAAACACCATCCAAATTTATATATTATATTCTTTGAAGAAAATAACGAAACAAGATTTTTTTCTTTTAATATCACTCAGTACTAAAATATTAAGTTAAGCCTACACAAAGTTATCCGAGGAAAACTACCGATTGCTGTCACAGTCACGCTACGCACGGTGTTGTAGCAGATGATTACACGACCCCCGCCCCGCCCTCCCGTATTTCATTGATACATTACAATGATTTTCATAAGTTGCAAATTTAAACGAAAAAAAATAGGAACGTCAAATTGAAGAAGAGATAAGTTGATTTGTTCTTTGATTATAACAATATTAATCGATAACACTTTTAATAAATAAAAAATGAACATAAAAGTAAACCACACCTTAGGCACTTACGTCGCATTTTTTTAAATTTAATCAACTTATGTAGAATAATTGGTTGGAGTAAAGCAAAGGGTGTTTATTAACCACAGAATCTAAAAAAACACAGGGATCGCAAAGGCAATTCGAAAATCGCAAAAACAAATGCAGTGCCAAAACCTTAGTACCTACCTACCTAAGTTATTTTTGTCTATTTTACACGATAGGATAAAGAAATGTATAATTAATAGTTCTATATTTTTGTGAAAAATTTCACAAGTCTTAGCCGCCCTGCACACATTTTGCTTTACTCCAACAAAATAATTAATTAAAAATCCAAAAAAAATACACTTACATGAAGTTTGAAAACAATCACTTTACCTTAAAGTGTAGGTAATTTCTCTCTAAACAGTCTTGCACGTTTATGAACATTGTCTTTTATTGTATTACTTGTTTTTTCACTTTGTCACTTCGTTAAATGCACGGATTATATTTATATTAAGTTCTCGAGGCTTTGGGCCTTCTTCACATAAACCCGTCGTTCAATTTCGCCCTCGATTTCAATTGCAAGTGTGAACACATTTCGTTAGGTAGATAATTATGCGACGTAAATGCGTGAACGCAACATTGTACATCGCGGAAAGCCCGCGGCTGACTGATTTCATTGCGCCGATGTAGTTACAACTTGCGCGCGCAGCTCGGTGAGGCGCTTCGGGCGGTCGGTCGTTCAACTGTAAGTACCTATTTTGCCAGTAACCAACTGTTGTAATAATTCGCTCGGACAAAATTTTT
This sequence comes from Calamotropha paludella, assembly GCA_927399485.1. NCBI lineage: Eukaryota > Metazoa > Arthropoda > Insecta > Lepidoptera > Crambidae > Calamotropha > Calamotropha paludella. The sequence continues at coordinate 8,146,353 of OV656822.1, forward strand.
TTTTGCGGAAATTTTACCTACCAATTTTTTTTCATAAATGAAGTGTTTGAATGATATCTAATGCCTAGAAAAAATTTGGATGGTGTTTATAAAATAACCTTGTGCATTACCATAGCAACGCGTTACCATAGCAACTCGTTATAAAAATAGTTTTCTACATTGATCAGACCGAGAATCGAACTGTAGTCCTCCGAAATGACACTTTAAAATCGACATTCGAGCTTGCGATTCGTTAAATACCAGCAAATGTTTAAAGCTTATGCAAATGGAGTGATTATAAGAACTTTCTTGCAAACGAGACCCTGAAGTACGGACGTTACGTCGACTTACCGGAAACTAAAATATCTCAATAGATATTAAACTTTTATGTGTATAACTTTAAGCTGATAATCGAATGGAGAAATTTAACAGTCTTGTATAGGTTGATGTGCTGTTGGCTTTATATAAAAAGCCATTTTCCAACGATTTAACTCTCTACCTTATTATATTATACTTAACAACCAGAGTGGTATGCCATGTCATGCTCTTTAATAAAGTTGTAGTGGTGGCGTGTGGACCGATACTGTTTCTTAAGTTTCCTTTCGGTAAGCGAAGGCTATTTTATACGTCATGCTCGTGAACGGGTGCTGCCTATAGAAAGAAGCAATCTTTACTCAATTATGATGTAACTCTAACTTGTATGGTTCTTTTTTAAATTTATTTAATACTTTCTATATGACGAGTGAAATCGCATACGACTGTAATTTGTGGACATTTTCAATGGATAACATTGATTATTTATACACTTTATTAGAATTATTAAATAAATAGATTTTTTGGTTTTTAATATATTTGGTATTTATAATAATTAAAAATAAATCGAGGATCACTACGCAGAATAATTGTTTGCTTTTATTCTGTAAAAAAAGTAAAAAGTCAGACTCAAACAAAAAAAACATTGTCAAGTGATGTTTATACTCTGAATGAGATAAATAAGTAATAATTCCCAATAACTTATATACAAAGAAATGTAAAAATAAATAAAATTTAAAAACAAAATCTAAGGTTAACTTAATGTGTAAGATATTTTTAAGTAAAGAAAATTAAATAGAGTGTTTACAATTATTTAACGTTGTCAATTGTTTCAAAATATTGTTTATGGCTGGTGGAAGTTGCAGATATGTACGAAGGTGACGTTTTAATTGACGAGTCGATAAAACAAGAAAAAAAACTGGTTGGTTGCCTGTAAAGTCGGTATACGGGCGAAAGTTTTACGTGACAACGACTTTGAGTGGTAAAATAATTTTAATGTGAATATTCATTCGTATAGTAGGAAGAAGGATGAAATAATAGTAACAATTTAAAACATTTATTTATACAAAGAATTATATTTAAAACATTAATTTATAGGCACGCGTCCCTTCCACTTTTTATGTCTGTCTCTCTCGCTCGTAGGCGGGCTAACCATGCCCGAGTGGAAGGGACGCGTGCCTCTCACTCGCTCTCATTGTAAGCGCATAACGTGAGCGGAGCGTAACGCAGTTTCTTGAAGTGTCACCCGGCAAACCAATTTATAAGACGTTGTCACGTCAAAATGAAGAAAAAATAGCCCCCAGTGAGAATCGTGAAGAAAGCTTCTTAGTAGGTATAAGATCTCGCGCCATGCTTTTATTGACTTATTATTTTGAATTTGAGTTTTCTTAAAATCGCCTTTTGAGTTGTAAGTTAGCAGTTAGCAACTAGCAGTTAGCAGTTAGATTTACAATTTAATGAACTATTTAGTATGTTTACACTAAGTCACAAAATCGTTTTTTTAAAACATGGACGAAAAAAGCCTATAAAATATTTAAAATTTATATTAAATCAACTTGGTTTATTTTTACATTTTATTTAGTTATTAAATTCTCACTACGATTATATTGTATACTACTGAGTCTATTACCAGTTCGGAAATTGGGAGACCCTTCCAAGAACTGGCAAAAGAAACTCGGGCAGGAGGACCGACCACTATCTTACTGTTATTATTTGCAAAAAGAGCTAACTACATCATCAAGTCTTGCAATGTGTGTTTGTGTTTTAGTAGGTAATATATTTCTGATCGAAAGAGATTTTTTACATATGCTGACATTTAAAATTGACCCCCTGAGTATTAGCGGCCTTAATCTAACGGAGGCAGAATATTAAGTGTGAAAAAAGTATTTATCTACTTTTCAGGCTGAAGTCGAGGTTGTGTTGGTATACCTGGTATATTAACAGTAACTTTTTTAGCCCAGAGGAAATTCTTAATGGATTCAAACCGCTACATGTGAAGGCGAGGGCATGTAGGACGTATAGTGGCATGACCTACAATGCCCATAACATCGCTAAAGCAAGGTTGAAATTTCGTATGACAGATGGTGTCGGCATGAAAACTTGCATCGTGCTTTCGCAGTTTTCCAAGGTCGTGTATATTTTCAATTATGTAATAATTTAGTTCGACGGCGATTCCTTGGCGCATCTCACTCACGGAGAAAGATCTTTCTTTTGACCTTCCTATAAATATTTTAGATTTTTTCATATATTTTTTTGCATTTTTCAAACTTATAAGATAAATTATTTTAATAGAAAAATACTAAAATACTAGAAATGCAAAAAAAACGAAAATATCTAAAATTAAATGGTTGTTTCATCTTCATCGATTGTCCAAACATTTGTAAAAATGTTTCTTTCGAGTACGAGAGGATGTTCCTCTCATTGATGAGACAACGCTGGCCTACAGCGTAATATTAGAAAGATACTAGAAAATTTCAACAGGTGATCACAAGGCTCGGCAGCTCAACTGGGAGAGCATTGGACCGGAGTTCCAAAGGTTGCAGGTTCGATTCCAGCCTGGGAATTCACTTGTGAGCCGAGTCGACTTTTTCTAGTATTTTTATATTACAACTAGTTGACCCGGCCACGCGTAGCTGTGCCGACTGCAGCGTCATCTGCCGGACTGATTTGTGAATCTAAACCATTCTCAGATCCCCTTGAACACACACAAAAAAATTCATTCAAATCGGTCCAGCCATTTAGGAGGAGTTCAGTGACATACACACTCACAGAAGAATTATATATATAAAGATAATTTATTTTCCTAAAAGTGGTTCCTGCCATTACGCGCAATCGTAACCAAAAACTAAAACCTCCAGATTTCTACTCTTCAGTTGACTAGGGTAAAATGGGCTCGTTGTGGAAGTAACTACTGCACACCGCGACACATTAATCAACTCAAAACTGTTGAATTTCCTAAAACGTCTAACAACTAAGTCTTACAATTTGTAGTGCTGCCCATACAATCATCCTAGCAAATTGTTGCTTTGGCAGATTGTTCATTGTTCACTCTACTTCGCACGCTTAATAGAACTTTTTTGTATATATTTATTTATTATAATATAACTAGCTGACCCGGCCACGCGTTGCTATGGTAACGTTAATTGATGACCCGGCCACGCGTTGCTATGGTAACGTTAATTGATGACCCAGCCACGCGTTGCTATGGTAACGGTAATTGATGTCCCGGCCACGCGTTGCTATGGTAACGTTAATTGATGACCCGGCCACGCGTTGTTATGGTAACGTTAATTGATGACCCAGCCACGCGTTGCTATGGTAACGGTAATTGATGACTCAGCCACGCGTTGCTATGGTAACGTTACTTGATGTCCCGGCCACGCGTTGCTATGGTAACGTTAATTGATTATAAAAACTGTTATTCTCAGGCTTATGGTAACAAGCACACAAAGTATTGTCTTTATATAGTAGAGATTAACAATGCTCTATTGAAAGTTAAAAACTAACTCTGACATGACTTCGTGAGTCTTATTTCGGGAGGTTTGTTGGCATGGAAGTTACGATCTTCAAAACATGTATATAGCTACAAGGTGTAGTACTGAGAAGAAAAGGAAACTCCGCAAAGGGCTGTTTTCTTCTCCTTTTTAAAATGTGTTACATTTTTTTTGATTTAAAGTGTTTTTCTTGTTTCGCTACTTAAAAAAAAGAACTATTACTACGTTAAGTTAAACATTATCTAATGTAATTAATGAGAAGGTAATTTACAAGGGTCAAGCATTTTTGTCTTTTAAATAATCAGCAATTCTCTTATAGACTTTGCTTTGGTTTTACAACCTTTTATGATTTCTCTAAAGCGAGTTTAATAATAAATTAAAGAACGTATTCATTATTGATTTGTTCTAAAGTTAAGTACTTAGACCAAAAAGATATCCGTTGTCTGTATATATGAGTCACCCGAAATCCTACTTTTAATGAATTTGAACTTATATTCTGTAGTGTTAGAGTCAATATTCAAATGTAGATCCAAAGGCCAAGGACCTTATTAGCCATATTTAGAAATCTGTCGCGAGATTGTGCACATAACTAAATATCCTGGCGGGGTCAACGGCTGATTTTGAGACAATACGACCGTGGCGTCATGGCGGTTGGATTTTATAACATATTCAAATGTATTGTGTTACCTTTTTAAAATAGATAAATATCTTATATTAGAAAATGCCACATGCATCGTGCTGAACTCAAGTTATGTAGCTAATGCACATTAGACACTAAGACACTAGACACTAAAAACATAGGGGTTGGGGCCTTCTTTTAAGTATAACAATACTTGTGCTAGAGGGCCCCGCTCTTCCATATCTTACATTATGTTAAAAGAAAAAAATAACATTAAAATTAATTTGACAGGTAAATCTTAAAACAAGTATGTTACTTATGTATAGTGTGTGTGCGTGCGTGTGTGTGTGCGTGCGTGTGTGTGCGTGCGTGTGTGTGTGTGCGTGCGTGTGTGTGTGCGTGCGTGCGTGCGTGTGTGTGTGTGTGTGTATGTGTGTGTGTGTGTCTGTGTGTAAAGATATAATATAATACATATTTATATAAGGATTAACATTTTAAGGTATTCAGCATTTCTTCATTCCTCTCATAATTTAGCCCTCTCAAAATGCACATGCACATGTGTTATGGAGTTCAGAAGCAACGACTGTATCACTACACCAAGAAGACCGGAGCCAATATATAAAAGTTTATTTTCTAGAAATCGAACCTGGAACCTATAGGAGTGGCGTTACCATGAAAACCGATATACGAGCCACTCGACCATGGAAGTCGCCAAAACTATCTAACTACCTATACTAGAACTAGCTTGAACGACTGCAGCACCATCTGACTGCTGATTTGTGAATCTAAACCATTCAGGGCGACAACCAAACGCATACAAAAAATTAACTCAAATCTGTCCAGCCGTTTAAGAGGAAATCAGTGACATACACACGTACAGTAGAACTATATATAGGTTAAAAGCCGGATAGTTGCCCTACTTTTCAAAAAAGCTCCATAATTAAAAAACATATGTTTATTAAGAACAAATCGACGTTTATATTAACACATAGGTCTTTAATCTTTCATAACAGCCTATTTATGTAAACATAGTTAATGTATCTTTCGAGTAAATCCCGTTTGATTTGACCTCTTAAAAAGGGGATAGTTGCCTACTATAGCGGATAGTAGCCTAACTTTAAAAATGCTTCGGGGATACTTGCCTCGCGTAAGGATAGACGCCTCTCTATGTTTCTTTTAGATAAGTTTCAAGTCATTTTAAGTAATTAAGTTACAGTAAGCCTTTATTATTTACTGCGATTCTTTATTAAGTATTTACCACAATATTAATTACATTCTAAAACAGTGCTCTGTCCTCAAGTATTAAACTATAAAATTACAAAAAAATTGTCTCGAAATTTTAAATTGGATTAGGTAATAGTCAAATATTATTATTTAATGTAAAGATAGAAAAATATGGTATTCAACTTTGGCATTAGCATTAATTATCACCAGAAGCCGGGGTTTTTAACTTTCCACATCTCATGCAATGGTTTTTAAATGTGGAACAAGTTTCATGCAACCACATTTGACACATCTTAAATTAAATCCAATCTGATTTCGATTTAGTAAAATCGTAAATCAAAACATTCTGCGCAATATTTCTGAATTAGCGTTTTTCACTTTTAATATCTTTTCAGCGACTCTGATCGATTTTTTGCCTTTTTTTCCTTTGATTGGTTTTTGTTCGATTGTTATTTTATTTAAAACAAGTCACTATAAGTTAAAAAGAGCACCAAAAGAAAAAAAATGATTCTGCTCGTTAAAGAATTTATGGTTACGGATAGTTGCCTCTAAGGCAACTATACGCAAAAGTAAACAGGGCAACTATCCTTTTTGATAAGGATACTTGCCAGTGGCGTAGCATGGGGGGGGCGGAGGGTGCGGTCCGCACCGGGCGGCACTTTGCCGGGGGCGGCGCTGCGGAGGTGGCAGATAGAGAAAAAAAAATTAAAATATAAAAAAAAGTTAATTTTTTCAGTTTTTTTTTTTCGTCATTTTTTTGTTGTTGTTACCAAATACCCAGGTACCTATGCAGGTTCTTTGCATGGGTGATGCAAGCGCAAGGTTTCTCAATAACTATTATTTAGGAAACTTATTTCGTTTCAAGTTTCAATGTTATTTTAAATAAATATGTCTCCTTACGCATTCTTTGTACTTCACCGTAGCTAAAAGCTACTGGTAGAAAAACAGCAAAGATACGCGTTACGCGTACATTGTTGCAACACGAATTACACCTTGGAGGCAATCGACAGCATTTTTTGCTTACAGAAAATAATGATTTAACGATTACCGATGACCGTTTCATCGGATATATTCACAAAGTTAGCGAGTAAAAAGATTTACATTTTTTTTTAAAAACGGTGTTTCGTGTCAAACACTACTGCTTAAAAAGTTAGATACCCGGAACGAGTCTTTTGGTTTTGGTGGGCGGCAGCTGGAGAGTCCATTGTACTTATTACATAGTAATAGAAGACAATGGAATAACATAACGTATTAGTGATTTAGTCTACCTTCTACTCTATGTCAAAAAATGTTAATTTCACTTTTCAGGATAGTGTTATTCAATAAAAGTACTCTTTTTACCATGCCTCAATTTTTTTATAATGGATTGCAAAAATAAGAGGGCGGCAAATTTGGAATCCGCACCGGGTGCTAGTGACCTATGCTACGCCACTGATACTTGCCCTTTATATTTACAAAATAAATAAAATCTATTTAACAATAAAACCTAATGAGCACTGTTATTTAAACTCTAATGCATGTAAAAAAACAAAAAGTTGACCGAAACTACAATTAATAACAAAAATATTTAATAGTAAAGACTTACCAATATAATTTCGCTGCCTGTCAAAGTTTCACCGCGGAAGATTTTTGCTTACACGGACAAAACACGTGCGCCTACTTTAACGGCTTATATGAAACCTAGGTCAGCAGGGAGGACACTTCCAATCATAATCAACCGCTAATGCCACCAACATACCTAACATATCGTATTCAAAACTGAGGCATGTATCCGTCTGAGGCAACTATCCGGCTTTTACCCTATAAGGATATAAAGGGACAAAAACTAATAAATTAAAATATAGTAATAGTAAAATTGCTATAAACCTTGAGTGAGTGATGGAATCATCATATTTTTGTAACTTATTTAATGTATTTAGTTGTATGTATTTAGTTGTATATATATATATATATATATATATATTTGGTTTATATATGTAGTGAAATATAGTTATATACGTAATGTATGTATTGTATATAATGTAATATGTATGTTAAACTGATAAGTTTAAGTATATATCTCTATTGTATCCGCATTAAAGTTTCTTTTTTCCCAAAGGTTGACTGAGAGAGAATGCAATTAACATTAAGTCCGCCTTTTGTACCATTTTATATTTATGGTCAATAAAGATTTTTAAATAAATAAAAAATAAATTAAAAGAAAAGGGTTACCAGGTGTCCGGCCAAATATATACAACTTAATCTGCTCAGCTTTTTGTCAAAAACACAGCCACGCGCAAAAGAATGATTTGCTTGTGTGGTAGGGGCAAAATGTTCTGTGATTGGGCATCCATTCGAAAATCTATTGAAATTTTGTTTTAAAAACAATAAATCTTTAGCGAGATTCACTATCAGTCCTTTAATATCTTCACTGATGGGGCACCGACCATCCTTATGAAGGAAAACCACTTAGGGCAAATAGGTCATAATCATAACGCGTTCGTGGGCCAATGTGGACTTGTGGGCGTTAACGACTGCAAATGTAACCGGGACGAACGGTTTAATGCAGTTAAGAGAAGTGTTGTAAAAAATCGAGCTGGTCTAGAGTTGAGTCGAAAAGGAACTCGGATCGTAAACCTGACTCGAATTCTGAACAATACTCGAGTTTGAAAACCAGATTTCAAGCAACTTCTACTAAATGTAATAAGATAAACAGAGCTTAATTTTACTTATCATCTATTAAGGCTATACGAATACCACACCACATCAATGTTGCCATCATGATACCACATGCCAAATCACACCATAATACTGCCTAGTAAATATAGTACCGCCAGTCTTTAGTACACCAAACCCTGAGTACGCTATAGACTAGAGCACGAAAAATCTCGAGTTCGTTGGGAAACTCAATAGGCTCGTATTACATCAAGCATCACCATGTATTTTTATGAGTTCAGTCTTGGATTTTGAGCAGAGTCCTAAAATTTAGACTCCCGGACTCGAGTTTTTTACAACACTAGTAAGTAGCAAATATCATTGAGGAGCTATTGAATAGTCAATGTACTCTTTTGTCATCCGGTGACCCGCCCTTGTAAACATTCACAAGTGATTTTCATGATGCTCTAGTCATGACGATAACGATAAAACTTTATAAGGAAAAATATTTTATAATTGTTAAATTTATCATCATAATAAAATCTTTTATTCGCATCTCGCATGTTATTCCATTTACATTAGCAATCTTATCGATATCTTATCGATTACATAAACATATTAGTCCTTTTGAGAGTCGGGAGTCTGAATTTGATTAAAACTATTCCACTTCCAGCCTGGAAATGGTTGATCAAATTATCTTTTTTTACTATTATGTAGTGTGTAAAAGATCCCTTTATTGTTAAACTTTGTAAAACTTTTAAGAATTATTTCTTCCTAAAGTATGTAAAATTTTATAAGAACCTGTGTCCTTATTTTAAAGTATTTGGACTTGAAAGTATAAATTGAAAGTGACGCCGCGTCAAAGCTCTTAAGAGTCATCTTCTATACGGTTCCAAACTACAGTCATACAGTGTAAGGCCTTAAATTCCGTATAAGGCGGTCGTGAAGTCATGGCACCCCAAAAATAGTTGGTACGAAGATGCAAGGCCAGCGAGAGTGCCATATGGCTCCTGACCTTAATTAAATCACAGCCTTGGTACTGCCGACAACTTCGGCTGCGTGTTTGCAAAAATTCATTCATTTTGTGTTAAAAATATTAATAAAATAGGAAAATTACTTTACTTTAGTAAATAAAAAAATATGCCCTGAATCTTTCCTCGCCTTGGTTAGGTCATAGAGTTACTTCGTTGTATTGCTAAAATAAAAATATAAAATAGCTGATATTTAAAAAGTCTTAAGCCTGAGAATCTATAATAAACAACAAGTTTTCCGATCATTAAAAGTTGTTTTTCTCACAATAAGGTGGAAGTAGTGGAAGTTATTTTTGAAAAGGACGAAGACGTTCAATCCTTTTCTAATTGACTAGCGGCCCGTCCCGGCTTCGCACGGGTGGACAAAATTCTTTAAATTTTTTCTAGCATTAAATATAGCCTATGTTGCTCAGCGTGAATGTAGCTTTCCAATGGTGAAACAATTTTTGAAATCGGCTTAGCAGTTTTTGATTTTATTCATTGCAAACATACAAAAATAGAAATCTTCTCTCTTTATAATATTAGTGTAGATAAGACTAATAAATGGTCACAAAACGACTTTACAACTCAAGTTTATCGAATGTGAAAACAAAAGTCAATAAACTAAGAGTTTAATCTAAAGTCTTTTGGAAGTCTTTTCTGGTCCAAAAATGAAAAAATGCAAGGTACACTTTTTGTTTAAACTACAAAATGACTTAAGGTTATTATTAAGCTTATTTTAAGAGCTAGAGTCCGATTATAAAAATTCAGTTCTATGAGTACAGATTTTCATTTCAAGGCTTATTAAAATTCGAGACTAAACTTCAGATTCATTTAAGTTACACTAGTTCAATGAGTTATTTACGAAAGTTAGTAGCATTATTTCGATATTTCTATTTTATAGCATTAGAAGATAGAACATTTTGTCTATAAATATAGACAAAATGGGTTTTTCAAGAAGTTTGAATTCATTTCTTTCTTGAATAAAGAGCAAATAAAAATTCTACACAGCTATCTAAATACATTTAAAAGAGGTGATGCGTTTTTTATTTCTAATTAAAATGATGGCACCGGTGACGTCACCTACATTAGAACGAGTCACATGACATCATTTGGTGTCTCGACCTCAGAGGCTGTTGAACCGGCCGCATCTTGAAAGATACAAACAGCACAAGTTTTTTTCTTAATGTGCTTTGTAATTTTAATTAATTCTAGCAAAAAGGTTTGCCATGGGTTTTTGAGTCGGACGAAAGTTCGATGATCATTTAGGTTCTAATTCAATTTTAAATAACGCTGAGTGAGTTCTATTTTAACAATAGAGTCGATTATTTTGAACAGAATTAATTCCAGGAAGTATAAGTAAGTCCAGAAGCAAAACTGAAGAGGTTATTTAAGCACTCGATGTTTATTCAAAGTTGTATTTTTTTTTTAGTTTTTTATTTTGCTATCTCCCTCTAATTTAGGAGAAAAGCTCTTGTCGATGTGGCTACTTTTACTGTGGTTGATCCCACATAGATCTTTTTACTAAAAATCAGTTGTAATAAATAAATAAAATATAATCAATTGCATGTTTTGCCATTTATCTCGTGTACCATGTACAATATAAAACTAAGACCCTTAAATCCTAATTATATTATGACTATATTTTGTGTGTGTTTGTTACCATATTGTCAGTTTATTCGGTACGTTGCTATGGTAACGGTTTCACTAATTCTTACACGTCAAAATAAGAACGTGAAAAGTTAAATAACAAAACTGAAGATGTCAGTCCAACAGCATCAAAGCGTCAAAGTAATACGTCATCAAAATAGAAATATGAAAATACTAGTATTCAGCGGTTTACTTTTATGATCACCCATCCGATGACAAGCGCTTTCAAAAATATGCGTCCAATGCGCTAACCATTGTACTACCGAGCTTTTTTATCTGCGATTTGTCTATATATTAAAAACAGTCTCAGTCGTGGGAAATATAAATCATAAGAAACCAAAAGTGATTTTCTTAATAATATTTTAATATTGGACTTTATCATAATGAGTAATCTTAACGGATGTTAATTTTTTATAACACTAGGTGACCGTAGTTGAAATGTTTTGATTCTTAAGAATAAAAGACATACAAGGTCGTTTGGTGGAATACAGTTTAAGTTTAAGCCATTAATATTTAAGGTATCATAACAAACTAAGGGATGTGATCACTTTTAAATCGATCAAACACATAATTATTGCCTAGAATTAATATGGCTGTAAACAATAGTAATAATATTTTGTACATTCAGACCAATTAGCTACCATACCAGTAGGTCCAGTAAAGCTTGTCTTATGGATACTAGTACCCACAAAATGTTTTATTGGAGCGGAGCGAGCGGAGCGAGCGAAGCTCCCATGGATCAGCTTCAATGACGCAATGTCTGTTACGCCATAACTTCCCGAGTTCTTAACCGATTTTCATATTTATTTGTGGAATCGAATCAACACATTTAGGACCAGACTGTGACAGAGTTCGAATTTTGAGATTCACAAAAATAAAGTTATGACCAAAAAACATTGGCTCTTTGAGATTTCTAATTGAAACAAAAAGCGTGCGTTTTTGAAAGTTTTCATTATTATGGAATTTTAAAATTTAATAAACATTATTCTTATTTTTTTTTTTATTATTACGCTCCGCTCCAATTTATGGTGCTAGCGATGATTTATGCTAAGCGACTGCATCTACCTAGTAAATAAGTGTCATTTATGTACTACTAGCTTTCCGCCCGCGGCTTCGCCCGCGTGGAATTCGGTTATATGGCGGTATAAAGCACAACTATAAGAAAACTTCTCATTCCCACGGAAAAATCTAAGAAGCGCGATGTAACGCTGGATACAATTAGTTGTTAAACCAAAACTGAATGGTACACTACGTTATATGTTTTCCCTTGTGGAGCAAAAACATGCAGATTTTGGGCACTGGAAACCCGGGAACACGCTACATAGAGCTGACCATGCGAAAAACAATGTTTTTCCAAGTGTACTCCAGCAACCCTTAGAGTTTGGCCTTGTGCTTTATTAATGGTCATTGCAAATGAAACCCTTATAGGAAATTGTAGTCTTTTAAATTGAAATGGGAGGTCTGTTGGAATAATCGGAATCCGAGGAATGAGTCATTAAGTGAATCATTTAGCTTCAAAATTTACATGTTCATATTCGTTTGCAACATATAAGTAGATGTAAAAAAAACAGTTTAGACGATAAAACAAATTGTACGTCATCCCTCGGGAATTCCTCATTTTCGGAAATTCATTATCGTATCATTTAGCTTCTAAATTTACATGTTTATATTCGTTTGCAATATTTTACCTTGTTTTAGACGACACACAGCGCCATCTACAATCCATCCATCAAGCAAACAATATTTTTGTTTTTCCTCGGGAATATCAATTTTTCCAGGATAAAAAGTACCCTATTATTTAATCCGGACTTTTATCTTTACGTCTGCAAAATTTTAAAGCAATCGGTTCAGTAGTTACGGCGTGAAAGCGGAACAAACAAACAAACAAACAAACAAACAAACTCACTTTCCCATTTATATTAGTAAGGATAACTAAATAGGGTTACCAAAAATAATTGATGTGAAACGAATTTTATTTTTATTTAGGAAATCTATTAAATCGCTCACGTGACATATAACACGCAATATAACGCATGCAGCCACATGGCCTATGTGTGTTTATTAATTAGAATTTGCGTTGGTGATATTCTGATAGTGAGTTCTTGAAAAAAGATCCCTTCAAAAGTGGTTAGCTATATATTTGATAAATAAATGATTTTAAAAAGATTGGTGTTTATTTTTTGTTCAGGATCTTTCAATGTTAATTACATTTAAACGCGACCATGTATATTAATAATCTAAACTAACTGAGGTGCAAATGCACAAATATCTGCCCCTTTCGGGACCCGAATCCAGGACAAAGTCTGTCTTTAAAGGTAGGGTCACTCCCGCTCAAACAGTTCATCACCAGTCTCAATGAAAGCTAGCTAGACCGACAGTTCAATTTTTCTTCGGGCAGTACACCTCTACGTTAGGTTTTCCATTGCTGAATGAATCCAGGACAGTTTGCCTCCAAAGGTAGGGTCACTCCCGCTCGACCAAACAGGTCATCAGCGCTCTCAATGAAAGCTAGCTAAACCGACAGTTATTTTTTTCGAATAGTAGACCTCCACGTTAGTTTTTTCAGTGCTCACGGGGCGCAGTGATTATTAATTGGGTTCTGCAGCATCTGCAATAGCTTAAATCACTCTTCCACTTGGACCCTCATGATGGACAATGGCTCATTCTCCCAATGGCATTTTTATTCATTAGGATGGCCTTTCCCAGTAATTAAGTAATTAATAGGTTAAAGAAGATAAAAGACTGAGTGGTCTACTGTGTTTAAAAGGTGGCGGCTCATCTTAACATTTTTAAAGGAACCTTTTCTTATTTTATTACAGTCCTCTCTTTATAAACGAATACACGACTTTCGTCAGCGTTGAATTCCATTATAACTTATAAAAATATCCTTATGAAAAATGCAACTAATAACTTTAAGATTATTTTGCACGATAAACAGACTGGAATAACAACACGTCGAACTGCCATTATTTTGAGGTTATAATTTCAATATTGCTATATAGACATATCCCCTTTTCTCATTCCGATCGACTGAACCGATCAACTAGTGCCGAATGAAAAACAAAAAACTTTATTGTGTATCGGTTGTAAAAGCTGAGGCGCAAGGTTTTTGCGATCAATTGGATTCAGGTGGATATCAATATTTTTTCATTTTTTCTTCTAAAGAAATTGTAATATACTAGGTTTAATTTTATCCATCCCCTTTCGCTTAATTTGAGTTCATATAAATTGATTAAGATTTAATTTATTTAAGAGTTTTCTCTTGACCACATCTACTTATATGGTTGGTCACCCCCACCTTTCGATCAGTTAGTTCGGTATAACGTAATAAAAATAATAATTGTGAAAGTATATGTCTGCGGTTACCCAATGTGTTAACCGGTGGTCAAACATTAGTCGAATTTGAAATAGGTTTTCTAACTTATATCTGAAATTCTAAAAGCCTATTATTTCAAGAACAAAATTCTAAGCCTAACAAGCAAGCAGGAGTTAGTTCATTCTAATAACTAAAATCAAGCTACAAAGCAGGTTTGTTGTACTGGAGAGCGGTAACTTTCACTTATATCTTAGCCCTAGGCTATACAAGGTAAATAAACTATTCACCAGGCTCTTGTTATTTGTTTGCAAGTACTAATGGACAGTGCTTTGTTTGTTGAATGTTATTAACTGAGATAATAGGGCGAAATACAAAACCTTATAAGAAACAGGTGACTAAAAAAATTGCAGTAATAAACATAGAAATGTTTCATGCATATATCTTATTATTATTAATACTATCAATAAAGAATTTGGAGGTTATTAGAAAAAATTGATTACGAGTTTTATCACTAATATGTTTCCATGACACCTTCGATCAATAATAATATTTTTCTTAGAAACATTTTTTGCGGGAATTTGAACATACACCAGTACACATTAAATAGTTCGTAAAATGTTGTCAAGTGAGACAAAACAGGGGAAAGCTTCTTTTTGCGTTCTGTCAAAAAGTCTGTGTAGATTTTCGTAAATTCAAACTTTTACTTAAATCTATGGATTAGGCTTTTTGTCCATTATTATTATTGATCATTGATCATTTACAAATCAGTTCACTTCATTAATCACTATCAAATTAAGAAACAAAATAACAGAGACCCGAGTGTATTTTTTTCATGTGCAAAAGTTACTATCATGATTGAGTTGCAAGATAGACCTTAAAGCTATGAATATAGGTTCTCAATTGAAAATTTTAGCGTATGGTAAGGTAATGTTATCGTATTTAAAATTTACACTCGGCTCTGGAAACTAGACTGTATGCGCTACGTAACCTTCATGTTTAGGTAAACATGAATGAACAAAATAAAAAAAAATCCGCAACATTATTTAGTGATATTATATCAGTCAATTTAAAAAAAGAACAAGAATAACACGTGTCACTTTTTTCTTCCTATTCTAAAATGTCCCTGCTACTATCCGTCTACTGTCGCATCTTGTTTGCTTTCCTTTACTCTCCATTTCCCATATTGAAATATTATTATCTACGTCCACAAAATGTCTAGTCCATAGAAATATTTTACTTTATAACCATTGCTGATTCAATTCTAATAAAAATTGTTTTCAACATTCATATTTTAAAGTTATTATTCTCTGTTGTATTGTTTTAGAATTGATACGAATCATAATATTGCCCAGACTGAAGTAAGTTAAAGTATAAAACTATAGTAAAAGTGTGCTACAATATTGCGCCGGCGCAGTGTCATGACTGACCTTTACCATGCCTTTACCATAGGTCGGCGGCAAAAGGTGAGAGTGTTTGAATGACGGATTTCGAAGCGTTCCGGCTGGTAATATTAGCTAGTTGATTTTGTTTGTAACGAGTGGCGATACATTGTCTTATACAACTATTATTATACTTGCATACATTTGCATTTATGACCAACTAATTATAAGTAAAGTTTAGTGTTAATCTCTGCAGTAGAAAGCTAGTTTTGTCAATTATTTGATTATTTGTTAAACATTTTGATACATTACCCAGTGCTTTAAAATGTACACCCTGTAAAATACCGAATAAAGGATAAACGAAACCATAACATAAGAACGCCTTTAGGCGACTTTTATTTTTAAGTATTGTAGTAATAATTTTAATTGAATAATAATCAATATAATGTATTTTGAATTGAATGTACATTTACCTATAGAAATTTTATCATATTTTGAATAAATGTTCCTTATTTATAATTGCAATACTGCTTATATTGTATATAATCTGTGCTTATATTGCTACTGAAATGGTATTTTGTTTCGACTACTAAAACCTTAACATTGTATTTAATTGTACGCCACAATGTCAGAAACCATCTGAACCAATGTATGTTTTTTACAATAACCATATTTACCTGTGTTGCGCAATAAATAATTTTTGATTTGATTTATGAACACGTTACACGCTATTTATTTCTCGTAGCAATAGGTTGCGTGTGTATAAGTGGACTATCTAAGTGTGTTTATAATTTGGAATGTTCACAAATGACAAATTAAACATATTTCACAAAAACCTTAAAAACGATTACTCTGTAACAATCAATTTCAGTAGGATGTGAGGATGACAGGAAATATTCAAGTTTCTCTACTGTTTCCATAAAGGCATTAACATTAAGTGTGAAAAGCTAACCCATCTGCGCTTTGCCAAGGATATCATCATCTCCGCCAGTAACGTGGGTGGCCAGCCATTGGTCAGAAAGTGTACGACGTATGACTCAAAGTCGGTATTAAAATGAACGCCTCAAAATCAAAAATAATATGTTGTAATGTTGACATTGCTTGCTAGCCGGCCGAAAATGTCCAGGAGTATAAATACTTGGCAGAGACTTTAAGTATAGCGATGAATGGACAAGTCCGTATCCAACTAGGGTAGGAGCTTGTGGTCAGCTATCTGACATACTAAGTTATGGCAGGTGGCCATGAACATCCATCTGGTGAATGTCGCAACGTTCCCATAACTGAATTCGGCGGGACTACAGGGTACTTTCAAGGGGTTTTAGTTTTGGGTATACCTCTGCTTACGCTTCATGCGCTTTGACAGAAGGAGTCCACCATCCTGCAGCGGGTCAAATCCATAAAGGTTTCCCCTGGGTTAATAAAACGTTGCCATGAACTTGAAGAGTTGCATGTTCGAGTAATGTGCTCACCAAACAGAATGCACCAGAGAGTTATGAAACGAGCAGTGTTGGGGATTTCCCTCTACAATTTGATAATTTTGACATAGACTAATACTGCAAAAGTGATAAATTTTTACGAGGATCTATTTTTTGAATACGTCGTTCTGTGTCAAAATCAATAGGGTGAGAAATATGAAGAAGGACGAGACTCGTGGACATAGCCAAAATGATTACAATAAGAAAGTTGAAATGGTTGGGCCATTTATGAAGAAGACTCAATGAATGGTTTTCGTTTTCTTTGCTTTTTACTGCCATGCATAAGGTGTAAAATAACGGTGGAAAAAAAAGGTATGGAGCTAGTGACTAAACATCTACTTACTCTTTCACTTTATTTTGAATAAAAAGTGTACTAATTATTTAGACGTAGGTATGTTTCGTTTTTTTTCAGACCATGATATTAAAACAAACTAAACAATTTTATCGCTAGAAAAATTGTCATCAAGTTAAAACATCAGACATTCTCTGCTTATTCCTCGGGGAATTTCAGTCCCTTGGTAAAAAATAAACTGGGACAGATTATAATTAACCCGGAATATGTGCTGACATAATTTCTTAATATAAAAATAATAAACAAATTTATATTTTAGTACTCACCAAAGCAGGAGAATCAAGCGGCCCAGCAGTCCTCGATCTTGACTTCCGAAGGTCACTCTCTGCATCGGAAGGCCTGTGGTCGCTCTCTCTGTCTGAAGAGTGGTATCTCTTCTCATCTTTTCTTTCCTTGTATCTTCTTTCCGCTTTAAATGTTCTGTCATACCAAAACCAAATAATGCAGATCATGCAGATAAGTAACAGTAAAAACTAAATATGGATAAACTGTGACATCAGAAGGCGTGTGGCTTATTCTTGCTATGGTGATTTCATCCTTAGGAAAGGCCTGGGCCGTAGCAGTGGTGAAGATGATAAAGACGTGTTATTGCTGCCATATCTGATAAGAACTAAGTTATGAATGATAGGATGGATAATTAATGAATTTCGAAAGAATAGTTTCCACGGGTTTCAGTCAAGGCATTAAATACTTAAGAGTACGGTGTGGGGATTTACGTACATCTCGGCGGAGTATTTGATAAAATGCGTAGAGAAATATCACTCTTGTTTGACATATAAACAGCATTGGTTAGTTGACATCTCACATTCCCATCAAAAATACCAAAAAGAGAACTTCAAACAAAACTAACAGAGCATATCGTGCAACAAGGTTACGTCGGTTTAAGTGGTTTTTCTGAGCGTTGCTTAGTATTTACGTATTAATTTATGTGGTGCAAAATAGACAGCATGTATTACAATTGCCTTCGCCTTACATTATTAGGCAATGAAAAGTTTTATGAATTCTTTTTGGGTTTTTTCTCGAAATAAAACCTTTCACATTTACTTTACTGTCAACATATATAGACCTGTCATCGAAGTTTGTCTCCCGGTACTTTCTGTCGGGGCTGCCAGAGCTCCTGTACCTGTCCAGATCTTCTCTAGAGTTTCGGAGACGTCTCTCGTCCCCTTGGCAGTCGTAGTTAATCTTCTTGACGACGATGTCGCTTGGCTCCGGATCTGTGTACCTGATAATATAAAAATTAAATAAAATACTAGCTTTAATTTTAAATAGTAAACACGCGTAATATATAATAAAACGTAATTAATATCAGCACCTGCCTTCTGAATATATGGAGATGAGTATGTTATCCACAATGGAGAATCTGATAAAAGCTAAACCAAACATTCTAAAAATCTCAAAAGGAATTTAAGTCCAGGTGTGGACTCCTACAAACTGTCTTTAAAGCACCTCAAAAATCTCTACAACACAGTGTAATAAGCAGCGTTCGGCGCTCTCTTACTCAAACAGTTAAATAAGTGGATATATATAGGTACGACATCACAAATGCAAATCCCTTAATATACAAGAGTCAAGTATACCTTCTGTACTCGGAGTCATCTCTAGCAAGATGTTCAGGGCTCTTGAGTACCCGAGTGCGAGCCTTCGGCTGGACCTCTTCCTTCTCTCTCTTGCTCTTCTTCGAAGAGTCGCGAGAAAACAGCTGTTTTACCTATGAAATAACAAGAGCCTTTATTGCATTAAATTTACAATAATTATTTAATAATAATTTTATGATTAGTGTTAGTTATCAAATGTATTTGTGGTTTACTATTTTTAAGAAAATATTACTTATTAGAATTCTGCAACAACCACCCACTGCCTTGCAACGTCTCATAAGGGTAAAAAAATAAATCACTCACAAAAGATAATACACTCACAAATATAAATTCTTAATCCATTCTAAAAATTATTCTGCAATAAACCTTACCTTTTCGAGTCCAGAAAGCTTCTTAGTGGCTTTAGGTGGTTTCGCACTAACTTTTTCATTTGTAGGACTTTTTTCAAATCTGTCTATTTTAGGCATAAAATGTGATCCATCGTCAGCACTCCTTTCCCTCGGTATGTACTCTTTCTTGTAACTGTCTTCCCTGAAATCTTTGAAACGTGTTAAATATTCACCGTTGGCGTAAATCTTTTCGCTTGGATAGTTATCTTCAGTATGTCGTCTTTCACTAGCCAACAGCAGTGAAGTGTTGTGAACATCGTCATCACTTTCTTGTCTTCTATGTCTTCTGTAGAGTTCACCACTGGAGTCTTTACGGAAATCATTTTCGATTCCAGAATCGACTAAGCGATTATCAATATCGTATCGATATGGCGGAGATCTCTCTTCTCTATAGTAGTCTCGGCTGTCTCCAGAGCCGTGACGACGGATTTGAAAATCTTCTTTGGGGTATTTTTCTTTGTCCCTATTTTTGACACGACGTAAAGAGTTGTGATAAGATTCCGCTTGCTTCGCTTCATAGCGAAGATTTGCATAATCATCTTCCCTCTCTTGAGCAATTTCAGGATTAGAAGCATAATGCCCTTTTCTTTTGCCGAACCAAGAATCCTTATTTTTGTACTTTTGACCACCTTGAAGGAGTTCAAGACTGGAATTTAAGTTCTTCTTTACTTTATACTTCTTTTCTTTATATTCATCTGGTGTGAGGAGAGGTTTCCCAGTAACTAATTCTAGACTGGGAGGTTCATACTCTGGTTCTGGAGGAAAGACCTTTCTACCATCTCTGTATCTTTTATCGGGACTTAAATTATCAATGAATTCACGTCTGTCTATTTCTCCCTTTGGTACATTTTGGAACGTTCTAGATTCAGTATTATACTTCACTTTATGAGTGTCTGTTTCGTATTTATTGTAATCTTCAGTGACACTATTTTCGGCGAAGCCATCTCTTTCCAAAGTATGACGATAGTACCGTGCTGTTTCGTCTACGTATTTTTCTGTTGCTTGTCTACGCTTTTCAGCTTCGTAAATGGGGTCATTTTCAGGTAAATATCTTGTAATAGGCTCAACTATGTTTGTTCTTTCTCTTTCAGTTTTTCGAGCGTTTAACCGAGATTCTAATAGTTTACGCCTATGGCTTAACTCATTGAAGTCTAAATCTACTTTATTGTCACTTTCATATGTTTTTTTCTTGGTATCCATACCATCTGCTCTACCTCTAAAGGTATCAATATAATCATTAATCTTATCCTTACTTGACGGATAATCATTGGCGTAAGTAGGTTCAAAATCTTCAAAACTTGTTAATTTATACTCCCGGAATCTCGGTCTTATAGGAGAGTCAGTAATTTTATAGCTTCCGATACTATTGTAGTTTTCTTTTTCATTTATTTTGTTATTATAATCAAAGCGATTATTAGAATGCTTGTACCTTTCTTCATAACCTAGTCCTTCATCTTCATCAGAAAAGTTGCCATATTTTTCCCTCGAAGGAGAATAGGTCTTATGAACTGTCTGCTTTCCCATTCTATTTGTGGTGCTATCTCCATGGTCTCTTATCACTTGGGCATAAACAACTCCTTTGTCATTCATTTTATTAACTGGAGAAGGCACTCGTTCGGGGCTAGTTGTTCTCGCAAATAGATTTGGGTCAGGACTAACACTAGGTTTAATATAGGAGAAAGGTTGACTCGTGTTAGTGCCGTTTGGTGGCGATATCAAATGGGTTTTAGGAGGTGGAGATGACTGATCTTCTTTCAAAATTCTGACAATATGATCTACAGTGTGTCCCCTGGTAAGTGGTGGCTTGTCAGGGGGAAGTTGACTACTATGTATCATATCTTTACTACCATAGACGTTTTCTTCTATTTTTCTTATGCTTTCTTTTATCCTGTCTTTTACGTCAAGTGGACTTGTATCTTTTGTTTTAATACTATCTATCTCATTCACTAAAAGAGTTTTCTTTATATCGGTTTTTCGTTTAGGTGTGTCGGTTATTGGTGGTGATTTTTCTTTTTCTGCTGATTTACCTCTTTTGGTTCTGACAGGTGGCTTAGGCACCGGTTTTTCAGGTGTCTTGTACCTAGGAGGTTTTTCTACTGGATTAACTTTTCTCTCATTGCTTGAATCTTCACTCTTAACACTATCTTTTTGGGATAACTTTTGTTTCTGAAAGACTTCCAATGGTGGTGTTTTTTTAAAATAATCTTCTCTAGGTGAACTTTCAATAATGGGCGATAGTTGCGATTTTTTATTCCTCAAAGACTTTAAAAATTCCTCAGTTTCACTGCCTGATCTCTTTCGAATAGGTTTACTTTTAGTCAAGTTAGTGTTAGATTTTAAGTCAGATACGTCACTTTTGCTTCGTTTCACGATGGCTGTTGGTTTAGTTGTTACAATAACTGGTAGATCAGGGCTCTTATTCCGCTGTGCTCTTCGGAAAAGTGTTGATAGCGACGTTCTTTCTTTTTTTCTTTTAGAGCTTACATCACTAGTTGATCTTCCTAGGCCCGGTTTTGTTATTAGATCTGAATTAGCGTCGTCACTATTTCTCCTTGGCGATTTGTCCTCTTTAAATTTTCTTCGATGTGGTAATGAGAAAAATTTTTCTGGTGGGTGATCAGCAGTGCAAGTGACGCTTTCAGCTTGCGCTATGACTTTATTAGCTTCATCTATTAGTTCTTGTTCCGAGAGATGTGTGAAGGGTTCTTTTCTTACAGTTTTCGTTTGATGTTCGGACGAGGCACCCCGCGATTCTCGCGGTTTACCTGAAAGAACGATAAACATTGAAAAATTGTAAAGTATGAGTCTTCAGACTAAGCTTAATTCAGTCTGTATCAAAATATACTTTAGTAGCAAAGTAGTTTGAATAAGTCTCGCTGAAAAACTACGTATTAAATATATCTGAATAATATAAAGGTAAGTTTATCGAAATAATTAGACCACAAGATCATTAGAAGCTAATAGATAAAAAAACCTTAATACATCAAACAGTCATCAAGCCAGCAAGCCCCATAAAAAGTGTTTTAGTAAATAAGTATCGAAGACAAAGAAGATTAGTCAATTAGTTACGTTAGCAATAACATTAATCAGGCTGTCAGTTTTTTTTGCAGCCGGTGGTATTTAATTAGAATCCTGTTGTACATCATGTTGATTGTGTGATGCAGCTGATTATATACATATATTCATTTTTAAAAACAAGTTTTCTTTGTCTGTATTGTGTTCATATTAAAGATGCAATGCGTATTGGATGTTACAAAAGATCGCTTTCTTTTAAAGGAAATATTAGCACAATATATGGAGAACATCATTTTCAATAACGTCACAACAGCCAATTTGAACAACTTTACACTGAATCTTCATCATTACGCCATCTATTAATGTCCCCACTGCTGGGGCATACGCTCACCCTAAAGATGAAAATACCGTAGGGAGAATGAGCTTTATACCTTCAATGTGTATTTGTGGATGCTAAAGAACTCAGATGCAGTCGGAACTAACAGATTAACGTGTCTTCCGAAGCATGTAATTCGAGAGTCGATTTTTTTGTCACCGATCCGACGAATGGCCTATTTATTTATTTATTCAAAGGAAACATATAGTCTTATAATAGTATTAGCTAAATGAAAAACGTCTACAAATAGACCTAAAGTTCCATTTAAGATTATAAAATTAAGTATGAATTATCTAGACCCGTAATAAAGTACAATGAATATTATATTCTAATGCGAAAGTTAAGCTCTTTCGCAATCACAAGCCGAAAGCGTTTACATTGCATATAGATACATAAAACCTTTTTTTTTAATAAATAAAAATTCAAGCTAATGTAATTGCTTCGCTGGATAGTGACTTATTCTTTATGCCAAATAGTTGCTGGCTCTGGGTCCTCGGGTAGTTTTAATTTTTAAAGACGGCTCTAATAGTTTTTTTTTTATTTTTTACTTCGATAGGACACAAGTTCTGGTTGATTACAATTATTCAGTCTAAAGCAGGTTTAGTAAGTTCTTTGCCCTGTTCTTTACCACCAAGACAATTATTTAAGGCAAATTTATAGTCCAGACATATTAAAACTCTAAAGTACTGTCACACGAGTCGAATCTGAGATTAAGTGGCGCGTCACGGCAGGCGGCGTCATGCCTATTTTTAGCAAAGGCTTTGGATGTAAACAGGTAAGAGTTTTATTTTGGTAGCGAGATGTATTCGGACTGATAAATAACAAGGGTATGTGTGTACCAGTACTTACTGGTCGTGCCCAGTAAATTGTGAGAGATTAAGAGCTCATTCACACGTACCACAACCACCTTAGACCGCAATGTGTGAACAGGCAGATATTTTAATCACATGGGCTAAATATTGCGGAGCTAAGTAACAGCGTGGTACGGCCTGATAGTGTCGTTGATACGCATATGCATAAGAGTCTGTGCTGACGGGTGACTTTTGTCGTGTTATGATTATTTCGTTACTCGATAAAAAAATATATAAAGTCACTGAGTTGTCACGTCGCTACGTGTATACATCTTGGTCCATTGGGATGTATGGAGGCGCACCCTAAACACCTCCCTATGAACCTAGATAGAAGTAACAAAGTAGTCATAGATACACGTACGTGTAGGCTCTAAATATTACTTTGAAATCACGGATTTATCATTTTTTTCTTTCACTCAACGCAGACATAATGTGACACCGGTCACTGCAAACACTATGCCAATATAAGTACTAAGGCATTTCGCTTATCCACGGGGCAACGGAAATATTGACAATGTGCTTATCACTTAGCATTATCACTTAAAAAAACAACATTTCAAAGAAAACCATATTAATATAATATAATCATAATATTTCTAACATTCACTCCAATTAGCCTAGCCCAAAGTAAAAGTTTGTGTTAAAGGTAAAGAATAAAACATACATATATTATGACACATATTTATGAAATAACTAGCTGACCCAGCCACGCGTTGCTATGGTAACGTTAATTGAATGTTATGGTAACAAACACACAAAGTATTGTCTTATATCTAGTAGATCGTATCGTATATATAGTAGAGATCATAGGATTACATATATTAGGATTACGTATACATATATATGAATAGCCCTATTTCTGAGTTCGAGTCCCGGAAGGGATCGTTGGAATAAAAGGCACCAAATGAACGTCAAATCTATAATATTACTCTTATATAACCACATTCAGTCGTTACCATGTGGTGTTGTTGTAGTACTTGTAAATACTGAGCAGCTCGATAGTCGTTAGCTAGTTCATCTACAGTCATAAGCACCAATCAGTCCGGACGGTCCGCACGGTGAGTTGTAGCCCGTTCTCTCCACGGGAAAAAGTTGTGGCAACGGTTAACCGACAATGATGAAATATTACGTCTGAAATAGCTATTAAGATAAAATCTCGTGAAAGCACTTATTACACTAGCAGGCTGACGTCTATTCAATGATTTGCTTTAACTGACTTTATGCCCAGTAAAGGATTATGATATCCAATAAAATAAACAATAAGGGAAATATAGATAATTATATTTTACAACATTTTGACGTGACAACGTCTTATAAATTGGTTTGCCGGGTGACACTTCAAGAAACTGCGTTACGCTCCGCTCACGTTATGCGCTTACAATGAGAGCGAGTGAGAGGCACGCGTCCCTTCCACTCGGGCATGGTTAGCCCGCCTAAGAGCGAGAGAGACAGACATAAAAAGTGGAAGGGACGCGTGCCTATAAATTAATGTTTTAAATTTAATTCTTTGTATAAATAAATGTTTTAAATTGTTACTATTATTTCATCCTTCTTCCTACTATACGAATGAATATTCACATTAAAATTATTTTACCACTCAAAGTCGTTGTCACGTAAAACTTTCGCCCGTATACCGACTTTACAGGCAACCAACCAGTTTTTTTAACTACTGGATTGCGTTAAGAATCTGGCGAAGAGGGAATTATAGTTCAACGAGCTACATTTGATTGAACAACAAGGGCGTAGAAATTCAAAGCATTCTGGCGAATCCTAAATCGGATGCGGCAATGAAATTAAGTGGCTTAATTTTAATAAGACGAACAATTAAATTATTTAATAGAAAAATACTGGAAAAAGTCGACTCGTCTCACAAGTGAATTCTCAGGCGGGAGAATTCACTTGTGAGACGAGTAAATTTTTTCAAGTATTTTTCTATTAAAATAATTTATCTTATAAGATAGCATTGAAAATATGCACAAAATATGTATATAAAATTATAAAAGGTGAACAGTGATTATCATTCCATAATTAATTGTTTTAAATCTATAATCTAAGACCACAAATTTGTTTGTTTGTCTGTCCACTCTTTTCCCCGCTCTTTTTCCATTGTATCAATAACGTTACCATAGCAACGCGTTAACCGCAAGTAGTTAGTCTATGACGGACGCTAGATGGCGCTAACGGAAAAATATCCAATAATAGAAAAAATTCAAAGAATTTTGTTCTCCGTGCGAAGCCGGGATGGGCCGCTAGTATATGCTCTAAAAACACAAATTTGTTGTTTGTGTGTTTGTCTGTCCGCTCTTTTCCCCGCTCTTTTCCATTGTATCAATTAACGTTACCATAGCAACGTGTTACCGGGTCAGCTTGTACTTACAACTGATAAAATTTTACCTGTCATACGACCGTGGTGTCACATTGTACATTATAATGTTGTTGTAATACATACAGTTAAGCCTTTCTCCCGCAGAGGTAGGCAGAGATCAGAGAACCCACTTTCCACGATCCTGACATTCATCTCGTTCTTCAACCCTCATCAAACCTTTCATACAAACAAGTCGGCTAAGGTTTTGACCTGGCCTTTATTCGACATCTTCTATTGTAAGAAGATACAATTGGGCTGGCTGGATATGGACAAAAGCCTCGAGAAAAAAAAAATAACAAGATATTTTTGGTGAGACACCAATACTTCGGCTACAGCAATAGGTGCCAAATTTTATTACATCGGCAATGGGGTTTTTTTACATTCGTTGTAGCTATTAGAACACTTTAAAATTGTTTAATATAATTGCAACTATTAGCAACTGTCTATCTTAATTGGCATCTTAACTTTACTTAAATTCGATTACGTTTTTATCAACAATAGCGATGTGAAAGAAATTCAAGGAAACTTTTTTGTTTTCCATTTCTGGGCTTTCTATAGTTGGCATAAAGCATGAGTAACTATATTATAGAGTCCCGATTAAAATTCTTAAATTTTCGTAATAGTTTCGAGTACCGTTCCCATACACGACTGATAATTATCAGTAATTGGAATGATTTTTCGTCGTCAACGATTTTATAACTATTTGTTGTGGCGTGGCGTCTTCGAAAAAATAAGGCTTTTATTCTTATTTTCTACTTTAGAACATGTAATATTTTTATCCTAAATTATTCTGTGGAACAAGAATGCAGCATGTACAATCATTAATATCACAAAAATATCATAACTATCACTTTCCTTTTTTGTTTTATGGCAGTAGACTCAGGTGAAAAACTTGTATTTAGTTCTATGGAATAAGTAGGTATCAAAATTATGTCATTTTGACACATGAAGTCATGTTCTATATAATAAATGAGAACTGTCCACTCAACGAGGTGGGTCGTTATGCTCCTTAGGATATGGTTTAGCCTAGCGATGGCTGCATCATGCGTCCTGATCATTAACAGATAAATAATAAATATTTCCTACATTCACACCAATTAACCTAGCCCAAAGTAAGCACTTTTAAGGCTTGTGATATGGATACTAGGGTAACGGATAGACATACATATATCATACATAAATAAGTAATATTTATAGAAATATATACAAACATACATGACTCAGATACAAATACTCGTATTCATCATATAAACATCTGCCCCTTCCGGGATTCGAACCCAGGACCGTCGGTGCGAAAGGCAGGATCGCTACCGTTGCACCAAACAGTCGTCAAAAAAAATGCTGCTTGCTTGGGAGATGTGTTCGTTTAAATCAATAAATATTACCGATAATTACTTAACATACGTCGTTGTGTTCCTTTTTTATTCGTATTTTATACTTTGTATGTCATAGTAATATTTGAGTAAACTTATTTAAAAGGATATTTGCTGTCTTTGCTGTAATCAACGGTATAAACCACAATATCAATATTCTTGTGATAATGGAATAATATTGTATTTTGTGGATTATGTCTGGTGATTATGTATAATATTATAAATGTCGTTATTTCCGTTAAAGCCAACGAGGTTTTTGCTCCCGTTTTTCTTGTCAGTAAAAAAAATGTACTTATTTTAAGTACATTTGAAAAAAGTTATTTTCACCTCATTTGACTTTCTGACATCCTCTGAAGATTCATGATCCCTCTGGATCTACCGTCAAAGTTTGTAAATTTGTCCAATAATCGAACCGAATTTTTAACGCTTAAGAACACGAAGTAATCGGTATAGAAAATTCACATTTATTATCAAGGCAATTAATATCATCTACCTTTCCGCGATAACAATCGCGGAAAGGTAGATGATACTTTTCACACAATAAGAAAATTTCTATCAACATTGTTTTGTTTAAGCGTAGGATAAAAAATATCATAGCAGTACCTTGCTATAACACGATCCTGACAGTTGCGTTAGTTGATACTCATTCGATTGACACGTATCATAACTGTTAATTCATTCAATAAGAAAAAAGAACAATATCTGGTGGGTTCATTGAATTCTGGCAGCTGTTTTTGCGACTTCATTTATGTAAATTATTAACTCTACCGTTGAACCGTAATGGAAGGTAAAACAGTAGTTTAAGTAGGTATATTAAAAGAGTTTAAAAACACTCGCAAGATATGTGGAAGTGAATAGGTATGTTCTAGGCAAGCGTGCACATCCTAGAATCATCTATTTATGTGGATATTGAGATGGTGGTTACCGCCGTTGACTCTTTAATACGAAGGCTTAGCAATATTCACAAGAAGAAGGCATTGGATTGGGCGATCAAAAATTTACTATGATAAGCTGTTCGTGCTTTAGAAGGCACGTTGAATTGTTGGTCCTGGCTGCACATTTACAGCCTTTCCCGCTCTTGGTCAAGTGGTGACCTATTCTTCTTAGTTTGTTTTTAACAGCGTAGGCTTGCATCCTGGACATTGATAAGCAGGTTATAATGATGGATATTTTGTTAAAAGCTTCTAACTATTTATGATCCTTCGTTACGGAAATTTGTATGCTTTTTTGGTGATTATCTGGGTGCGTAAAAAAACTGTATCGTGTGTGTAGAAATAGCGAAAAAAACTGAATCTTTAGAAAGTTCTAAAGTATTAAAGTGTAATTTCTGCAAAACTACAAGGCCATAAAAATACGTTTATTTCAATATCAATTCGTTGTTCTGCTATATCGAGTGACATGGCACAAACATAAATATGAATATAATAAAAAATGGGTACTAACATAGTTTTAAGCAATATTGTTACTAACAAAATGAGTTAATGCAATTACTTGAATAAAAAGATTATTATTATATTATTATTAATATCAATCAATTTTAAATAACTGGATTTTGTTGGGTCAAAAATTCTTTAACTATGTTCCATTTTCATCATCACATAACTTAAAGGACCTAAATGTTGCCTTACAGAAGTGCATTATTTCCTAAAAGTGTTCTTGGAATAAATCGGATTTAGAATTCAGTGGGGTGTAAGAGAAGATTTGCTGCTTTGTATTTGTACTGTGGTTAGGTTAGCTAAGAAAATATGGGTGTCGAATTCTTTTGCTACCGCTTCGCATGTGAATGCGAATTATTTGAGGCGGCGCTTAGAAAAATATAGACCAAGTACTTCCTTCCATTTACTTTTTATCGTTGAGGCATTCTGGCTAGGCTAGGTAAAACACGCTAACAGAGTTAACGAGAAAAAAAGCCGGCCAAGTGCGAGTCGGACTCGCGCACCGAGGGTTCCGTAAAATATTTTTATTATATGATGTAACTAAAATTGTATGGTTTTCGCAATTTTTCCTTTATCTGTTCTATAAGACGTTGCTTTGTACCAAATTTCAAGATTCTGAGTTCACGTGAATTACCCTGTAGGTTTTGATTCCCTTGCGAATGACGAAAATTTGCGGAATTTTGCGGCATAAACGGCTGTATCTTTTGATTGCGTTGGCTTAGAAGTTTGAGTTTTTCACAGCTCCAAGGGATAGTAGACTTGAGTATTAGATATAAATTTTAGCTTGATACGTCCACGTGTTCCTGAGAAAAAGGGTCTTGACAGACGGACGGACAACAAAGTGATCCTATAAGGGTTCCGTTTTTTTCCTTTCGAGGAACGGAACCCTAAAAACAATCCAAATTATTTTCAAGTGTTATAAGCAACACATATAGGACGATCGAAAATTGACTCTTAAAAGGACATTGTCGATTTGTACTTTACGAAGAATTTGATACTGTCAATGAATGGCAAAATCGAATGTTTGTCATTATTGACATTATCAATTGTGGAAAGTAATTAAACTAAATACCGGTTAAATTATTGAGTACGTATCGTTACAGCGTAGTTAAGTAACCAAAGCTCCCGGTGCAAGAAAATAGCTGGGGCCCTAACTTAACTAATAGTATAGGCAATTCCCCTGTTGTCATGAGTAAATTAGTTATGTCGACACGGTAAGGATCAAATGTGAAAAACAAATGTGATTTTCTTCGGTCACTAAAGTCACAGGGCGGCCCAGGTGGGGGTCGTCTTGACCGCTCTCTCTTCCTTGTTTAAAAGTCGAGCTCATTTTTTTACCCTTGTAGGTATATGACGGCCCGGAATCCTGAAGAACCGATGACATTTTTCAAAAATGTCTTTCGGCGAGTTTCCATTTTTTACAAGGAAATTAATCATTACGCGGTGCTCAAAATTGCGAGAATTTTCAGTTTCGGTCGACATGGTATTGTTGCTTGTTCTAGGTTTGAAGTGTACATGAACCAAATTGAACAAATGGGTGTTATTTATACTATCAATTAGTGCCGCAAGTTGTGTACCTTAGGTCGCGAACTTATCAGCCGCTCGTAAAGCATCGTTAAGCCCATCGGTAGCTACGCCTCTGTATCGATTTTTCATATTTATTAATTCAACATTTTTGTGACACTACCATTGTGTCACAAAAATGTTCCATATGAGACATATTTATCTCCAGTTATGCAACGTTTGGTATTCATTTAATTTAAAAAGTATTCAAGAACAGAGACATGAACAGACTGTGATCAATAATCTTCTCATAAGCAAGATTAGACAAATAAATATGAAAAAAAATACCTTAAAAACTATGAACAATCGCGGAATATAAGATATGTGGTCGATTTAAGTAGCCCTGGTGGTCGGACCTTTGGACTTCCATTTGACCCTATTTTTGGAACAGCCTGTATACAATAAATAAATAAATTCACATACAAAGCTTGTATAATGCGTACTAAATAACGTATAGAATACTATAAGATTAAAGCCTATATAGATGACGATGACTCGGAAATATAGAATCACACAAACAACTGCCCTTTCCGCTACTCGAACCCGAAACATGAATTGAATAAATTTGTGGAACAGCTGGTCTAACGTTCGTAAGAATTAAATTGAACAAGACTGGTTTCTACTCTGAAGGTAAACAATAAAATGTATTATTTACATATCCCTAAGTAGGCACCTAACGTCAACATAATTAGTGGATAACCTGTATGAACAGTTATCAAGCGGTTTACCGGAATATTAATATTTTTTATTGTTCATCATTTGCATTAAAATCTATAAAATATATTCCTCTAGTGGTATAGTTACTAAAAACAACGTTAACAAGAATTTAATTGGTGACCTCCGGAGTCGTGTGGCTCACATACCGTTTTTCATGGTAACGTTACTCCGAGGTTTCTGATTCGATTCCGGTGCAACGGTAGTTATCTGGCCTATCACACTGACGACGGTGCTGAGTTAGAATTCCAGACAGGGCAGATGTTTATGTGATAAGTACAAGCATTTCTATCTAAGCCATGCGTATTTATATATATTTCCGTTAATATTTCATATGTACCATATTTGTATGCCTATCCGTTAACCTTGTATCCATCACACAAGCCTAACAGTGCTTACTTTGAGTTAGACGAATTGGTGTGAATATAATAAATAAATCCGGCAGAGTAGATAACACCAATACCTTTACACTGACTGGTGTCTTAAAAGACGACTTATTATACTAGAGCCAATTAAAATACTGACTTGCTGCACTGGACACGATTCAGCGCAGAGCTGAGAGGCTCATTAGTGAAAACAAATTGGTGAAGAGCAAACTTCACACCTTAGCTCACCGCCGCAAAGTTGCCTGTCTGTCGATCTCCTACAGATTGTATATTGGAAAGTGTGCTCAGGAGCTGCTAATGCTCATACCGCCATCACCCATCTTCCATCGGACATCCAGACGCACTGCGGGCTACCAACCTTCCTTGGTTGCTATTTCTACCTGTCGCACCAAGCGCTTCTCAACCTATTTTATAATGCGCACAGCAAAGGAGTGGAATTCCCTCCCTGCGTCTGTATTTCCGAGTACTTATATCCCGTCTGTTTTTAAAGTCAGGGTGAATAGGACTTTCTGGGTAGTTGGCCCCCGGGCTTGATTGGGATCGAGAGCAAACCCATTCTAAATAAAACAAAAATCACCTTACTCGTCTTTTAGACAATAATATGGGCAGCAGGGCAGCAGCGGTTTCTAAATTATCATCTTTTACTGCGTCCTCCAACCCGCCTACCAAAATATATTTTTAAAAATTATAAAGTATCATTTTTGCTTTGCTTTACATCTTAGAAATGTATTTATCACTATCAATCAATAAAATACTAGATTTTTATGTGTAGAAATTACTTGAAAGCATGGCCTGTTTTCAAGTACTGATTTTAAATCAGTTGTCTTACAAGAGTTATGCCCATATTATTTTGTAGATAAAAGAGATATGCCATAGCTTAGGCCACAAAATAAAAGTTAAAAGGCAGAGATATAGACGCGGATTCTACGATTCCGTGTATTCATATATAGGTCTGCATGCGTACATTTTCTTGTCGACATTCGTTAATTCATATTAAGAAGTCATCAAATAAACATTATCGCCCACCATGTTTTATGAAAGCTGACGCTTCTGTACGGAAATCTATTTAAAATATGGTCATAACTCATTAGTTACAAAAATGTATTGATATCGATTGTAATAACATAGTCTTAGTGTACAGTACAGTTGGACAAATACGGCACAGACATGTTAAATACTGACGTCACTTAAATATCCACGTTGTTGGGTAAGGCTGTGGGTTGAAACGAAGCGAGTTTGGGATTACTATTAAAAAAATATATGACTTTCTATACCAATAAATAAAACAATACAAATTTTTCGATAATAAAACCGTAATTAAACGGGGGTGTCTTTGAAAACTAAGGAAATATTTTTAGAGCAGTTTCTATATAATTCGTTGTTTCAGCAATATTAATAAAATATTTTTAACATCTATCTAAAAGGAGGTAAAGACAAACAGTTGGCTCATTTTATCCACTGTTTGACAATCTTCTTATTTAAAGTAGGTATCTGTTGACGAGCTTTAGTGATTATGGTGTCATCAATAAAAAACATTATCCCTCTACCTTAGATTTAAAGGAACCGTGGTCGATTATGGTCGTGGTCTGGGCGACCAACAGACTGTAGCAATTTTAATGTCGTATATAACAGAAAATTACTCATACGTAGTGAATGAGATATATACTATTAAAAGTTGCAAAATAAATTTTAATTATACTTAGAAATAATTTCTTTTAGTAACTTAAAGCTGAAAAGCATCATAATTAGGCAACTTAAAAAGATGTACAAAAGAAGATAAAATTTAGTTTTACTGATGTCTATTGGTTGAAAAGATAAGCTTTTTGTTCAATATGAGCATTGAAAAAAGTTGTATTGAAAGTCCATAGCATCGCAATGGCTTTTTAAGACCTACATCACGATCTTGTAACAAGAAGAAGCCAAAAAACTCGTCACGGGCTCTTTTCTGCTTGCTTACATTATGTGATTCATTACATAGTTTCAAATCGTTTTCAGTATAAAAAAACTGTATTACGATGAACATGATATTTAAGCTGTCATCTTTGACGATATTTCTATCTTAAGATGAGAGAAAAGTAAAAGTTATTTATTTTTCAACTTCTCATCGCTATCACTCGAGCCCCAGGTTTACTAGGCTCCGCTACTTCCTTTATTTATCGTACATAGTACGTGATAATAACAAAAACTTAGTGTTTGTTCGTTTGATTGACTTAGAATATATGCTAATTTATGTACCTCTACGAAAAAGTACACAACAGTTATCTTGAATATACGAATTTTGCGTTTTTATCAAATATTTAATAAATCTTTGTATTTTCAACAAGTGTTTTTTAAGTTTATAAATTAGCAGACATAGATTTTATTTCTCACGAAAGATGCACCGACGCACCTACAACAGAGTTAAAATTTTCTTACATAAATCCGTTTTTTATAAAACAAAAGAACTACACTTTATTAGATAGGGTAACTTAAGAAAATCTGTAAAGTTATCTAGAAGGATATTAATATTATTTTATTTAGTCTTTTATCGAAAGTAATTAGTGCTGACGTGTGCTAAATCTATGAGATTAACAGTATTGTTTAAATATCTATAATATATGTGGGTACTTAAGATAGCGGATTTATTTGATTCTCTGCTTAGAAATAAGAAAAACCTGTAAATTAATACCGCCATCTTGGCACCACAGATTTCCTAAATCATGGAGTTGATTCTAATTGTAGGCGACAAGTTGAAAAATCGCTTAATTTAAAATCACTCATTTAGTATAACCAAATTAAAAGACTCATTCTGTTTTAATCATTTGTCTTATATACATTCAAATTGAATCTTGGACTAAGGAATTGTTTCGTCATTCTAGAAAATTATTATTCAGTTCCGAAATTTTTTGTATTATTTATATTATGTCTTTTGTCTAACTCTATGATATGCTATGCCCATAGCGAGTGTCAAGAGCTAAAATTCAGACAATTTTGAAGATAACGCAAATTGATTCGAATGGTGGTGTTTAAGTATTAGTAAATCTACGCGAAATCAGCATTTTTGTTATTGAGTACGAAATAAGTAGTCTTTACACCTAAAGTTAAAGAAAAAGTATACACAACAATAAAATAGAATACATTTTTATTAAATATAGCGCTTACATAAATATTTTCTCTGCATGAAAATGCAAGCAGCAAGTAAACTGATCCTAAATCTATGCTAAGAATCTGAAGAGTTTGTTTGCTTGAACGCGCTAATCTCAGGAACTACTGGTCCAATTTGAAAAATTCTTTCATTGTTAGACAGCCCATTTATCGGGGAAGGCTATAGGCTATATATAATGTAACATAACCTGAGCCACAAAAATGCGTGGCCGGGTCAGCTAGTCAAAAATAATATGACAGTCTAAACCTGGATTGTAAAAAAAAAATATTCAACACATTTTTTATATATGTTTATTATATGTTATCTTTAGTTTAATAGCTTCTTCCTCGACTGCGAGTCGCTAATTGGACCTCGTCCCGTGTTTAGACGATTGATTTACAAAGGCGATCGGAGTAGGTCGGGCCTTGGCTGCTTCCGTTTGTAGGCGGCCGACTCCACGTAATGCTAGGTTGATAGCAGTTTTTGTTGGTACTTATATCTTTACTAGCTGGTGCCCGCGACTTCGTCTGCGCAGGATTAGTATTTCGAACAATATGTTTATAAATTGTAGCCTATGTGTTATTCTGATGTATAAGCTATATTGTGGTAAAGTTTCATTCAAATCCATTCAGTAGTTTTTACGTGAAAGAGTAACAAACATCCATACATCCATACTTACAAACTTTCGCCTTTATAATAGTAGTAGGATTGCCAATTTATTGGTTTAAAGATATATTCAGATTTGTGTATTTATCTTGGCAACTGTCTACGTAAGAGCCAACTTATGATATTGAAAATATCAAATTCAAAATTGATAATTATCGACAATTATTTAATGAGTAATAGCATAAAAAAGCTTGGGATATATATTGTTAGCATTCCAACGCGTTTGGTAC
This sequence comes from Calamotropha paludella, assembly GCA_927399485.1. NCBI lineage: Eukaryota > Metazoa > Arthropoda > Insecta > Lepidoptera > Crambidae > Calamotropha > Calamotropha paludella. The sequence continues at coordinate 8,181,883 of OV656822.1, forward strand.
TCAAACAAATCATTTTATATCACTTAACTTTCTTAATATATGTATATACTATATCCTTTGTACATGTACTCGAAACGTAATGTTTAACGGAAAACAATAATATATTTCAACATATTCACAGTTATCAGAAATGGAACACGAAATTTCTAATCTATAATCTGAGATCACAAAGTTGTTTGTCTGTCCGCTCTTTTTCCCGCTCTTTTTCCATTGTATACGCGTAACCGGGTCAGTTAGTAACATCAATTTCTATCGAATTCTTGGGTTCTAATTTAAAACCTTTTTTATATCACTTCTGGTTTTGGTATTAAAATGTAATAACTTTTAATATAATTTTTTGTTATATTTTTTTAATTTATGCGTTTATTTGCTTGAGTTATAAGATTGGATATGATTGGAACAGTATTCACCTCTAAACGAGAAGATATGGGTTCGAGTCTCGCTTGATTCCTCAGACAGTTTTTTTTAAGTGATAGTTTTTTAAAGTATTTCTTTTTAATTTGTCTGAGCGTTCAGGAAATAAATAATAATTACAGGATCTACTTATATCTATGATATTCAGTTTGCTCTCATTCCGTATACTCATAAATGAATATAAGTTATTCATAATATTGATAAAATATTTGTTATTGTTTTGGTTCCTTTTTGTCCGTATAATATTGTTTTTTTTCTTAGAATGCCACTTATGAAAGCAATAAATCTTGTAATTCAAATATGTATACGCATACTGTATATGTTAACAATTGTACAAAAAGAACTGTTAAATCGTGCATAAATCGAAACAATACTAATTGTTCATGAACATTATCTGTGGTTAAACCAGTCAAGGAAGGTCAATGTGAAGAATTTTCGCTGTGGGACGAATGTCATCGTGTTATTGAAATGTTTGACTCTCAGTGTAATTATGCCCCAATTTTTAACGTGTAATCAAAGCGACATGTGGGTGTTTGTGTTTTGTAATGAAGGTGTTTGACCCCGAATTGTATGAATTTTTCATAAGAATTAAATCTTTCCTTCAAAATACAAAACACTTAACGATGTATTAGCAAGGCAAATTGTTTTCAACACGCTTATTTCAACACAGTTTCTGAAATGTCAATGATTCATATCTGTTGAAAGTAGGTAATAGAGTTTTGATATAAACTGGAGTGTATAGATAAATAAACACAACATTTAAGTAGCAAGAGCACTAGCTTTAAGGAAATTAGAAACAAACATTCAGATCTGAGCCAATTTCGAAAAATCTAGTTTTTACATTGAAACGCCAAGGCATCGTAATCAGGACCCCGGAATGATGTCACAATGCACTTCGGTATGCAAGCCACTCTACCACGGAGATCGTAAAAAAAACAACCAAAAAACAACTGTACGCAATACTTCTAAAATAATCGTCAGTCCAAATCAATCCGAAAACACGTAAGTAAACAATGGTTTAGATTGAGGAAATGTAATATTTGTTGTACAATCGAAAAAACATCAGGCATTTTGACTTTAGACAGATCATTATGTTTTAATAGTCCAATAGCTTGATGTGCTTTAAATATAATGGCAAAATACCCTTAAACTCTTTCGTAACTAATATGTCCGATCATTAAAAGCATAGCACAAAAATACAAAAAACTAGAGCAAAGAATAATTGTGTTAAAGAAATTCTCTTCAGGCAGGATTGGAACCCGTGTATCTCCGCATATATAGGCTATATTGAAACTTTAGGCTTTTCCCTTAACCTCCTTCTCTATTTATTATCAACACTTTCTTTTTACTTTTTTTTTGTCTTTATGTCATACAAAGTGCTAATGAACCATAGAGCATGTGCTTTGAACATATTTAAAGGTATTCTAACCGAAATATAAGACTAACATTATGCACAATTTAATATTTTAGTTTCTAGGTCTATTGGTAATATTCATTTATTTATTATCGCGAACGCTGATATTTTGAAAAAAATTGTTTAAAGTTTCGACACCTTCAAAATTTCAAAATAACACCCAGTGCACCTATTCCAAAAACAGGATATCAAAATGAATAACGTCCACTAATACAGCACAGCTTTTCTCGATGAATTCAAATATTTAATTAAAGTCTCAACTGTCTAAATTAAGCTAAGCTACTACTAAATCAGCGATAACATCTCGAAATATCGTAATGATTCTGATTAATATAAAGAGATGTATAAATACAATCTCGGTCCAGTCAGAGGCTTTCGCAATCGTTGCTCAAAAAAGGAACTCCAGTTCAGGTCAATGCCGATAAAAACCGCTAGAGTGCGTCAGAAAACGTCATTGGAAGCCTTTAAAGGTTTGCCGTATAACTCCTGATTCGTATCGGATCGCCCCCGCGTTCTTCTTAATGGATGCCCCAGGGTGACAGATTAAGACAACTTTTATTGGTAATGCACTATATTGATTTCAATCAATATATTCTATAGTAATTAGGTTTTGAGAAGCTCGGTGGAGCTGTGAGTATTATTTGGACAGGAGAATTATGATTGTGCAGGTTAAACATCTTTTGCAACAGTCCTTTGCAACGGCCAGTCTTCGGATGGGTCACAAAAGCTTATTATGTCGAATTTCTCTATACTTTGGATAAGGCACTTTTGTTGATTCCGGCTCCATCTACAGTCGTTAGCACCCGTCAATCTGAAGTGAAGGAGCTCATGTGGCGTGTTATGACCTATTTTTTCTATGGTGATTTCATTCAGGATGAAGACCTTTTTCCCAACAGAGCAGACATTAATAGGCAGATGGTGATAGTAGTAATTAGACGTTGAAAATGTCATCAAAAAGATTCTTTGTGTGTTATATAATGATAATCACGAATAAATAATTTGGAGCTTGCTTGGTCACGCTTCGGTTACATATTAGATTATGGTGTTTGCTTACGTAAGTCTCGTATACGAAGGCTTTAGCTCAATTTGGGTTATTGTCTTATCACTCAATTTAATATTGTCGTTGTGAACCTATACTTTCACATATTCAGTAATACTTTCATTTATATTTGGTTGAAATTAGTCCAATTTAATTACTATTATTTTTTGGTTTAATAAAAGACGTATATTTCAATTTTAGAAATTGTGCATCGTTTGATTTAAGTTTCGACTTTGCAATTTTGATAACAACGTGTTCATATTCTAGCGACCAATGATATTATAAATTCACAAGTCGACTGCTGCATAATTGTAGTCTTCTTTTATTAGGTACGCCTAAATGATTTAAATACTATTGTATTTTTTGTTATCAGTTGTGCGGGCTTGCGTTGACTTCGTATATTTTTTGTTCTCTTTTGTTCCTATCACGAGGCTTAGGAATTTGAGGCAATCAAAGATTTGAACAACATAAATTGATTCTATTGAATTCTTATAATTGCCATCATGATTTGATGTAAACTTTCACACTTCAAAGTGTGGAAAATTCATTAATACTTAATTTCAGATGAAATTTGATGCTTGAAATGAAAGTCAAGAGAGTGAAATAAGGAAAAATTTCCTTGACAAATGTTTAAGAATTTTGATATTTAAACTTTCCAATTGTTGAATGCCATAATTTAGCAATTCGAGTGAACTTATTGCAGAATATTAATAGTGATTGCAAATAGACTAAATAGAAAAGGCATATTAATGAAGATTAACATCTGGCGTGTCATTACCATTTACTGACAGTCGCAGCGTTGCATTAAGATTCCCTTCTAATAATAGTGAACTGTTAAAAGCATATACATATTTTTAAATCTGACTGTATTTATGTGCACATCATCCAAAATATCAAATTTTGTTCAAGAGGGTTCATTCAAGTTCAGCAAATAGTGTTCAATATTATTTTGATATGATACTTTCGGATGGAACTTAAAAATAGTTACAGAAACACTTGTAAGATCTTTTTAATCTTTATTGACTTCTTAATTGCACTATCTATATTTATTACTGTCGAAATATTTTCAATAAAGATTCATGATAACCTCCATTGCATCATGAATGAAGCTAATAGAGCTAAAAACGTTAATTGTTCGAATTATATCGAAGGTCAGGGCAATCACGAACTTGTGAATGATATCTCAATCGGAACATCGGAAATTCAATGATCAACCGTGGGATAACATGTTGTTTTTTTTAATAAAACAAATACTTTGATAATTTGAAGTATCTTCGAGAGTGTTTGTGAATTAAACATTATTGGATGGTAGGACAAGAAATAATATCGGCGTTGACAAACTATACGCAAAAAGTACTTCTGAGAATTATTTTAGACTGTTCAGTAGGTGAATTATTCGCATTGTTGGAAACGATTAAACTTCAAAAAGCGACTGACAACGATGATTTGCTGTTATATGGTCGAAATGTGAAACATTGTCAAAAGATGAAGATTCAAGAATTTGTTAGGACTGGCAGATTAGACGACAACTTAACCATTGCCATTGGCCAATAACCTTAAAGAATTGGTGTACACACCGAGTCAATGAATATGTATCTATGATAAAAACAACAATAATATTATAACAGAAATAGAAAGTGTTTTGTTTCAAAATGGCTTCTATTTGAAACTAATATAAAATTTGGTTACAACGATAAGAGTGACATTTGATAGTAAGCTTGATGGTAGTAAAGTAAGTTTTTCTAATAATGATAATATTAATTATTATAAATTTTATTTGCAAATTTATAATAATTAATATTATATAAACTCATATTATCAGGAAACTGATTTCCATATAATTTTGTAGTACCATGATAAATGAATGGGTGATTTTAATTTTTTTATAGGCCACTAAAGAATTTCATACAATTTGTTATTTGAAACAGCTGGTCAAAGAGTTACGTGTTGTAATAAAAATACACCATTTGATAACGTAAAAATATTAATAGAATCGATAGTATTCATATATTCAATATGGACAGATATTTTTAATATAATTAGTCGTTTTAATTCTTAATTTACAAAAATGTCAGGCATTATCATAACTCGAAATGTTGATATTTCCAATAATAGAGTTACAGTTTATATACGCCATGTGGAAGGACCAGAGTATTTCTAATGAGGGCCAATAAATCATGGTAATAAATTTAACTTAAGATATCTACTGAATTAGTCACATTGATAGGTTATCCCAGTGAGTAAAGGCAAATTAAGAAGTATCAAAATATCTCAGCAATAAGAAAAGGAAAAAATATTAATATATATACGAATATGAAATGCCTAACATTAAAACTGGCGTAAGAATCGGTTATGTGAAAATTAGTGGGTTATGTTTATCAATCTACTGACATTATAAGAATTTACTTTCTTTTTCATCCTACAAAGAATTAATTTATTTGACTTTGATAAAAATAAATGGTATTAAAGTGGAATATTATTTCAAGAAAGCAAATTCAACTAATATCAATGTTGCCTTCTATCTTTTGTTATTATAGAGAGGAATTGATAAACATTATATGAGCCAATATCACAGAAACCGACTCACCGAATCTTTTGACGTGTACGTCTCTATTGAAAGATACCGATTTCGTCTCTTTCGGTTCCTTCGTTTCGGTATCGGTTTTGGTATCGGTTTTTTCGTCTTGGGCTACCTTATCGCCATCCTCATTGTCTGGTTTGATACCAGTTTCATCGGGCATTGGACAACGTGGTCGAGGTACCGGATTTTTGGTACCTCACTTATAATCTGTCACTATTAACTCGGTGATTTTTTTGTTTCGGTTTCATCGGTAATTTTATCTGGAAACATTTGTTTTTTTCAAACTTTTACCGGTTTCTTATTTCAACATATTTATTAGTAAGAAATCAGTTACGATATAAAATTAATCATTTAATATATTAATAAAATCTAACAATTTTGTTATGCTTTGTCTTTTTATTCTTCAGCAATAAAAGTTTTTTTTTATAGAGACAACAATCAAAGCATATTTTTAAGACTACCTAACATGGATATTTAGCATTGCCGAATTATCACATATAGCTTCAATATAAACTATTCGAAAACGTTAATCCCACGTACCTTCTTACATATTTTTGGAACATGGAGATCCTTGCTTTGCAGCTTCAGTTAAATTACTTATATATGCCACATCTTGCTTTGGATCTGAAACAATATACAATTACATAGTTATTATAGTTTAGATCACTTTCAGTATTTATTGATAAATAAACTACGACATTAATACATAAAAGCGGCATTTTATGAGTTAACATTTCAGGTCAAAACCTTATATCTGTCTTAAAATTGTTAAACATTCAAATGCTTTCTAATGATCTTTCATTATTACTTTTGGTTTTTCTAACCTTAAGAACTTGTACTGTACCTCAGTGCTGAATTTACACATTTGCCGCCCCCAAGCTATAAAATTTTTGCCGCCCCTACTGACCTCTAAAATTAGATGGACTATTCACAATAACGTTAATTCCTTTTTTTAGGGAATAACCTAGTTTCAAGATTATTTTTACAACTTTTTGGGTATGTTTTTAAGCTAAGAAAAGCAAAGCTTAGTTTTTACTGCACTAAGATGTGGTGGATTAAAGAAGATAGGTATAGCCCGATAATGCTAATCACGCACCCGTAAACGTCAAAATATCCAACAGTTGGTATTACTAGGTCGGCGGTGGCGGGATGCGGAGGAGGTTTGCGTTGTCCTTGTACTTGTCCTTGTACCTCGTGTCCGCAGCCTTACTTTTTTCTGTACCTATTTTTTTAGGCCAATTTTGCCGCCGCCTAATTTTGCCGCCCTTAGCTTCAGCTTTTTCACTTCTATGGTAAATCCGGCACTGCTGTACCATATATATTTAGCATCTCATCTAATTCTAATATATTCAATTTAGAAGTTATTACAGCCTCTTTCAGTCTTCTAGAAAGTCAGTGTTTAAATAACATAAAGATAATCTATATTATTACTTATTTTCTTTCACTTTCATTTTATATTAAGTTTCAAAATGTAACACGTAACTAAAAAAAACTGAAAAGTGATAGTGAAGGTCATCAAAAGCACTACAAAATTAAGTAATCGATTTAATGATGAACAGTGCTTTCGCGATATTGCGTTTAGCGCTCAAATGACCCACATTAGCGAGTGTGGTCACTGGATCTGTTACGACACACATACGCGGTTGCTGTCGGTAATGTCATTCTTCACTTTGTGTGGTGCAAGAAAAATAATTACCTAAAAAGGCTGCGTTTTATTATAACTGGCATTTAGGGCTGGATAGCTTCAATGGAGCTCTAGTCATTGATCTGAAAGGTCTTCTCGCCTCCAAATAAAAATAACTCTTTAAACGTGGAAACTTTTTAAGGAGTTCAGATAAAAAAAAGAAAAACTTTTTTTGCTTAACTAAATAGATAAGTTTTAATACAGAATTTTTAAATTAAATATAAATCACCTTGGGAATAACAACGTATTTTTTTCCTTTAAGTTCGAATAAAAGAGTTTGCTTTTCTTTTTTTTCTCGATGTTGGATTAACATATAATCCAACATCTTTTTAGTTTTGAGAGATTTAAGTTCTCCAGGCTGATAATATTATGACTTTTAACGCAAGAACATTATCAAGCATCAGCTTAAACGCATTTAGGGTTTCAATCCCGTAAGAAGCGTTAGTGTTATGTGTATAAGCATTGCTTTAGTCATAGATATCTGTCCGTGTGTATTACATCCGTTGTTTTGACTATCTGACAGTAGCAAAGTTTTTCTTTATTTTTATAATAATACTAATTGGATAATTAGTGTGATTCATGGCAAAACTCATAAAATGTGACGAAACAAGGAACAAATGATTTGCCTAATTTTTTATGATTGTAGTTTATGAAGATAGAAAACTGTTTCAATATAAAATAATAAACAAAACAATTATTTTATTATTTGGTGGGTGGGAGATCGAAAAGTGATACTTTTAATGACATTTTCAGTCAAACGAAAATCTTTTGCTTTGTATATTGCGAAGAGGACTGTATATCCGTCCGCGTAAGCTTGTGCCTTACAGCATCATCATGTTTACTTTTTTGCATTTTATAATATTTGCTAACCACCGATCGCTGCATCTTCAACATTTATTATCTTTTTTTATTGACTCCGCATGTTACGACAAACATCAATTATCATCCACACCTAAAGTGGTTTATTTGCAGTTATTTCGCATAGAAATTTTAGCTTTATATGAGATAAATTTATAAAGTAAAATTAATTTAAACTTCCGCATTTTTTATTGTCTTTAAAATTTATATTTAGACAATTTGCCATTTATTATTTTGTATGTTAAAGTTTTTTTTATGTCTGCTCTGGACATCTGAATACGAACAAATTCAACCTTTAAGAAATTCTGTTATAATAAAGGTGTTTTTTTATAAATTCCTTTCACTCTTTAACATGAAAGGAAAAAGTAAATGCTTGCGATGAATATCAAAAGCATGTTATATTTTTTCTATCTATTTATTCAGTCCTGATGTTAAAATCTGGCTCGAAAGCCATGTTTACCAGATGGCAAAGAAAATGGTTGACAAGCAACGCATCCTCAGTTTCTATACAAATAAATAAAATTTAACGAAAAAATTTTGGAAATTTTTATCTGTGTGCTTGTTTAGCCTCGGCGCTAATCTCTGAAACGGCTTGGCAGATATAGCTTTTACTGTATTTATACCATATGTCTCTTCAGTGCTGAACCATTGATTGCTACTATAACGCAAGTCAGTTTTCAGACTACAAAAAAATAAGGGCTAATAAAAATAAAAAAAAAATTCGGTAGTTTGTACATTATAACAATTTGTGTTTTTGTAAGACAGTACGCAGAATACTTTCCTAAGTAATAACATGTGCTAACGCGACTTACAAGACATAAGCACAGATTGTTTCTGCCGAAATATAGGTTTAATGTTTTTAGTAATAAGCTACCTGATGAATTTAATTTGAGCAATGAGCAATTTCCTTTTAACATGTTCAAACAAAAATTATCAGCTTGACAAATAGAATTTTATTTCTAAGATGTTAAGAAGTATTAAATTATGAGTTGACTTAATTTTATATTTTGTTCTGTTTATGTGTATAGTAAATAATGTGTGTCTTCTTTGTATTCGTGATTATTTTAATTTGTAATTTGATTTGAAGTATAAAAATAAGACATACTATTTAATCAAATGATAATATCCAATAACAATACCCCTAGTGAATATTAATCATCAACATCGGCTTCGGGTGAAGATCAATTGAGAGAAAGATGAGAATCAAAGAAAGCAAAGTCAACTTATTTTAAACATGACCAAATAGTACCAGGAATTCAGTAAAAGCAGGCGGTGATTCAGTGGGTCTGCTTCGATGTTGTGTAGGTGAGAGCTGACGTCATGACATGAGACTGTTGTTTTGACTGCTGAGTGACGTCATGCAGTCATTGACAAATTATATATTTTTTCTCTCTATTTTTTTGTCCAATGTCTTCGAACACGGCGTATGGATACTAATGATTTGTTTCCGTGATACCTGCTCTTGAATTTATTGCTGTATTACAAATGTGATTTGTCAAATAAATATCATAGTACGACATTAAAATTTAACCGAAATTATCTTGTAAGTTAGTCGCAATACGTTGAAGGTCGTTAAGATCTTTATCTTAGATTTTAAGATTTATTTATTACTTAAACCATAACAGACAATCCTGATTTTTTACAGTTAATTTTTTTAGAGTATGATAATTATTGATAATACAGTTATGTTCACTACGTCCAAGATTATGCTCAGCACTCAATCAATAATATTAGAAAATATAAAGTTGGTATTTTTTTTATCTACATGTTGTTTAGGTACTCACGCAAAAACTGCTGAACGGTTTTGGATAACATTTGGCATTTTCATAATTTTTATGTATTTTTCAATGCTATCTTATAAGATAAAAAATAGAAAAGAAAAATCCTAGAAAAAATCGACTCGGTTCACAAACCGGGTCCCGCCTGAAAATTCACTTGTGACCCAAGTCGATATTTTCTAGTATTTTTCTATTATAATAATTTATAATTTGGCATACATAATGTTTATAACCTGGATTAAAACTAATACTTATTATTTTGGAAAATTGATGTCTTATCCGCGGATAAAACCGCGGACGGAAGTTAGTAGTTACATAACCATACCGATTACTCATCGTATATACTAAATAGGTAAGGCATAGATTAAAAAATTATGTTTGATACGCAATAGTTAATGTTGGATTTGCAGGCCAAAAACGCCTCGGTGGAAAAGCTTTAAGCTGTTCCGGCCGACTCAAAAAAATCCGGGATTGTTGGTTAGCCTATGTATCGATCACATACATATGGAAGTGTCTATATGCGTACGTATGTCACGGGCACAAATGAAAGACTTCAGAACAATAACTAATATTGTTCTGAGTGAAAGACAAGTGAAGCGGCAAAGAGCATCAATAATATTTTTTACATCATTGTCGTGTTTGTTATTGTTCTTACTATGGTACTCGAGTGTAACGCTTTTTTGTATCGTATAGTTTTTGCCGGCTAGACTATCGCCACATCGTCCTATAAGGAACTTCATTCCAATAGAAAATTCAATTCGATAAAATATGTTAAATATTTCGGATTTTCTGGATTTAATAAAACTTCTTGAGCTACTAAAGTTGCAAAATAAAAAATATATAATTTCTCTTAGTGTCAAAGAAATAAGGTACACTGTTGTATTATTGTATCTTTATGAAATATATCAGTAGTAATTTATTCAAGGCATTACTTCTATAACACAAATACAATCTCCTTTTCTTCTCGACGTGATAACAGCAGGTTTTTTATGTACTATCAACACCACTTCAAGCTACCCATTCTAAAAATAAAATGGTCTCTATAACAAAGGCATAAGGTTGATCGAAACGTCAAAATGAAGTGTACGATGTACGACTAACTGTACAAAAGATAACTATCTAATATTTATGAGTGTGTTTTATCAGCGCATAATGAGCTTCACCCGAGGCGCGAAGCAGGTGTTAAAGTGATATATCGGTTGAGGTCGAGGAGCGGATGTTGGGGCTTCGATGCTTGGGAGAAATTCCACAGAGATTTAGTATTATTTGCTACGGGATTTTTATCATAACACACCTGTGATGAAACAAGGGCACATTTGCGGAGATTTATTAAGATGAGGCAAAGATATAAAAATATAACAGTACAATAAATAAACATTTTTAATCTAAGACTAAAAATCCAAACGCATTAAGTCAGACGTCAGAATTCATGTTAAACAGTTGTCGCTGTCAAATATAGCCTTACCGGTTTGTATTATAAAAAACCTCTGCGTTCATTATCCTTTTACTAGCTCTTGCTCGGGACTACGTTCACGTTCAATTTTAATTTTGTGAACTCTTCACAGAAAAGCGTTTGTTAAGAAGTACCCTTTGGATGAAAGATATCCTAATCCCTTTTCTGTACTCCTGACAACATATATACAAAATTTTGTGACAAACGAACAGGTGGAGTAAAAGGCCTAAAAGCGTAAAATATAAAAAAAAAACTCATTTTCACATTTATGATATTGCTAGGGCATGTCTTGTAGATGGCAACATCGTAAAGAGAACGTACTTTAACCACTTGCTTGCTTACCGATTGCCAATACCCCACGTCAGTCCCTGGTAGCAATTGCTACCATATTCAAAATTCCGCGTGAATTGCTGTTTTTTTAAATTACGATTAGTTTTTCAGTTACAGAGATCCAAATATTCTGTGGTGGATTCTTTATTTACTCAGCTTTACGGTTGTATATTTTGTTTCGTCCTAGCTTCATTATTTAGCGAGAAAATGGCATTTTTATCTAAGAGTGGATAAGTCACCATCAGGGTACAAAGCTTATTGGTGTGTGTTATTTTAAAGACTGCTAATGCAGTCCAAATCGATTCCAAAGTTTTAACGTCAACAGCACAGAAGTGCACCAGATTGTGAATGTTTGGTCACCTTCCAATAAAAGACCTGTGCAAAAGTTGCCTTAACCTACGTAAATGATCTTTATTGGGAAATGATAGCTTGATAAACAAAACCTTAAGGTTATTCTTTGTTTTAAATCTTAAGATTAATCTCCCTCAACCTCGTCAACTGTCGGACGATAACCTCCCCAAAATTGACAAAATGACAAATCTGTGAATTGATGCAAATGAAGACGATGCGATGCGGATATGTTTCCGCGAGAATGTTTTGTACAGTATGAAATAGCTATGACTATGGTCATATTGCGAAATAAAATTCGCGTGATTCGCTCACTCGTTACCATAAAATGACGGCATTGATATAGAACAATTGTTCAAGTTGATGCACAGGAGACCTCCCTTGTAGGACAAATTTGACCCAAAGAATCACGACACAATATTGAGTCTTTTGTCTGTTACACTGCCATTCGTCTCTTTCGGTAACCACATTGAACTGACAAATATCGTATGAAATTTTAATCGCAATGCGTCGTAGCTTTAATTCCGATCACGGAATATAATACGCGAGAAAAAAATCGCGCGGTGAAATATCGCAGTGCGGACAATCCCTAAGATTACTGTGGTAAAATTCACACATTTGGTAGGTAACTCTTTTAATATGACTTCACTAAACCAGGAATTACCGCAGTACGCAATGTAAGCGATTTTTTGTAACAAAATTGTACATGGTATAATGATTTTAAGTGAATTGTGTAACTTATAAACTGATACATGCCAAAATGTCGTACGTTTTCCAGGGATATTTTTAACATTCTCGAAGGTTCCCTACACTACTGTCAGTTGCTTTTAGAGAATCTGTGAGAATTCACGCTTCTCGCTCAACGAGGCGAAATTTACTTTTCGTTCTATTTTGATCAGCAAAATGTATATTGCTCCTTAGTAGGATCAATTATTCGTTATGGGGAAATAACATTTCTTTTTTAACGATATATGACTTAATTTAGCAACACTAGATAACACGTACTCGTACACGTACACATCAACAGTTCGTTCTAATAGTAAGTTTAATTTTTTTTCCTTATAAGGGACTCAAATAGTTTGTCTTGTTGGAAATAGTAACACATTTAATGATGTCATTCTTCATTGTAATTCACAGTAAGTCAAACAGACAATCAATATTGACGGTGTTTTTATTGTGCACATTCTAAGAAAATCCATTAATCAACTTTGTTCTCTACGAAAAAAGCATTAAAATAAGATTTTTCACTTATCGTAAAGTTTATGATTTACACATAAATATTTTTAGTACTTAATGCACTACTTCTTCTTAAATAACTGAAATACTATGATAAGTGTATTTAGTAAAAAAATACGTTATCGAAAAATTATTTTTACAAAAATTAGTCAGTGCATGTATAAAGATTTTATAAGAGATAAACCATAGCTGACCAGACAAACGGTGTCTGCCGAAATTGAGTTTTGACCTTGAGCTCATATTATCTGTATCTGCAGTCATAAGCACTTCCCAATCACAACTGTACGTAATGTGATGGCAAACTCTCCCACGACATTAATATACGTCGGGAATAATTATAATATTTCTTGCATTTACACCAATTAACCTAGACCAAAGTAAACTCTGTAAGACTTACGTTATAGATACAGGATACAAATGCTCGTAGTCATCACACAAACATCTGCCCCTTATGGGATTTGAACCCAGGACCGTGATACGAAGGAAGATCGCTATTGTTATATCGTATAACTATATATTTTTATTTTATTTATTTGCTACGACAGAGTCCCTAAAATAATATTTACAGAATGCCTTAAGAATGTGGTTAGTATTCTGTATTCAACTAAGAACTAATGACCTGTTTTAAGCTTCGCATTATGGTAAAAACATGTCCCCTACTCTTACTACCCCTCAGGATGGTGATAGAGCTGCCTCTTACTCGTTTAAATAGGGAAAAAGATTTACGTAATACTGATACAAAACTGTCCTCATGAGGAACTTTGTTAAAGTGTATATTTTAATAGTTTTCTTTGGAACATTTAGATTTGCTTTTGATTGGAGCATAGCTCCTATGGATTAGCTTCAATGACGCAATGTCTGTTACGCCATAACTTCCTGAGTTCTTAACCGATTTTATTATTTTTTATGTGTAATCGAATCAACACAATTAGGACTCTGACAACTAGGATTGTGAAGGAGCCCGAATTTTAAATTCGCAAAAATAAAAAAGTTATGACCAAAACATTGGCTCTATGGGACTTCCCATTGAAAAGCGCTTTTGGAGTTTTCTTTCTTATGGAATTTTAAAATTTACTAAACATTATTGTTTTTTTTTCGTATTACGCTCCGCTCCAATATATGGTGCTAGCGAAGCTTTATGCTTAGCGACTGCATCAACCTTGTAAATTGTCATTATTTTGAAAACCTTTGTGGTAGAATAGCTCACATATCGTTTTTCATGGTAACGCCTATCCAGGGACCCGGGTTCCATCCGGGGACAATTAAGAAAATAACCTTTTCTTTTTTTCAGGTTTTGAGGTACCGTGGTTGTTTCTGAATTCCATAACAAGTACTTTAGCTAATCAACTTGGGTTCCGAACAATGTATGCACGTAATGTATGTTTATCGCAGCTTTAATACTATAATGGCACAATTCGAAAAAGATGATTGTGGAAAAACACCTTTAAAGATTTTTGAGCCCCTGTATTGTCACAAAATCGGTCATAGGTAAATTATTAAAATAAACTAGTACTAGGATAAATTTAATATGCGATAAATATATCATGCTTAGTGAACATGCTCTTATGATGTTTTATGATTTTGCTTTCAATAGTTTAATTTACTTATGACCGATTTTGTGACAATACAGGGGCTCAAAAATCTTTAAAGGTGTTTTTCCAACAATCATCTTTTTCGAATTGTGCCCCTATAGTATTAAAGCTGTGATATAGGTATGTATTTATTTTGTCTTAGAGAGTAATTTATAACTATACATTATTATATAAAGTGTATTGATGGTTTTTATATTAGCCCACCCACTGAGTTATCATTGCATAATCTGCTTACATACAAAGATAAATTAATTGTAAATTAGTTTATTTAATAATTAGTTTGGATAGCTGTAGAATTTGTCTAGAAGTTTGTTGGTACGTTACTAAATAAATAAATACTCAAAAATTTAGCACAGTGGGGTGTGTAAGCTCTAGATAGTTGTCCTGGGCTTACATGGCGACAGCAAGGACGGTGATTTCGGTCGGCACCAGTACTTATATGGAACTGTAATGTGTCTGTGACTTGGAATAAATTAAGAAAAGTGTTTTTTAATTTATTTTCCCTTTCTATGTCTTTCGATGAGTCAATCTAGGGACCAAAGATAGGAAAAGATTTTTCCATTTCATCACTTTTTGCAAAAAACATTATAGATGTTTATAAAAAGTAAAAGGCGGCCTTAATGCCTTGCGGCAATCTCCATAAGTAAGAGTTAATAACCTGACCTGTAGGAGTAGGTATATAAGGAAACGAGCGATGCAATTTAACAGAGAAATCAAATTAACTTATAAACTTTCATACTAATACGACAGCTTCGCCTTGTTAGCTGGAAGATGCTGGTTCGAATCCTGTTTAAAGCCGAAATCATAATATTGACGTCCAGCTTGGTCAAGTCGGAGTGCCCCTACTTTAGATTGTAGCTGGAAGAAGTTTGTGTGAAAAATGAAATTTATTATATACCTACTAGCTGACCCAGCCACGCGTTGCTGTGGCACAGTAATATTATTTTTCTAAAATAAAAGATTTTTTCTAAAATAAAAGTAGCCTAAGTTACTCCTTATTACATCAGCTACCTGTCAATAAAATCGGTCCCGTCAAAATCGGTCCAGCCATTTCAGAGATTAGCCGGAACAAACAGACAGACAAAAATTGTAAAAAATGTTATTTAGGTTTATGTGCCGTATATATATTCATATGCATGTAGTAAAAAACTGTTATTTTACTATTACAAACAGACACTCCAATTTTATTTATATGTACAGAGGCCTTAGTGTAAGTTTACGCATTCGATACTCGTTATCGAGCGCGTTACAGATTTCTATGAAGATTCGTAATTTCGGATGGTTACCGCTAGGGGCGCTTATACAAAATCCATAGTAATATTCTACGCAGACGATATCGAGTATTGAAGCGTAAACTTACACTAGGCCCTCAGATGAATATTACTTACTTACGTACCTATCATATATGTAAACGTTACCTATGCGTTACCATAACATCTATATGACAAGTCTTTTTAACCACTTTAGGCTAGATAAATTGGGATCAGTGTAAGAATTCTGTTTTCTATTTTTTTTTTCATTGTAATAATTAGTTTCAGACACACTTAATGTAATTATGAGATATAACAAAAAAATATGTAATGCCCTTGAACTAAACGAGGTTAACCGCTTCCCTTTTCGAAGTTGGTTATCACATCATTATCATACATGGCCAAGGAAAATAATGTAAGATGAAGCACAAAGAATTCACTTGCAACATGTACATGTCTCAAAAGTTGACTCGACAAAAAGGCGTATGCGTCCAAAACAGCTCAAGGTCCGAGGATCATTATATCTGCAGTGTTCACAGTAAAAATAGCGGGAAAAAGAGCGGACAGACAAACACACAGACAACAAATTTGTGTTCTTAGATTATAGACTAGCTGACCCAGTAACGCGTTGCTATGGTAATGCGTTGTTATGGTAACGCGTATACACTGGAAGAAGAGCGGGAAAAAGAGCGGACAGATAAACACACAGACAACAAATTTGTGTTCTTAGATTATAGACTAGCTGCCCCGGTAACGCGTTGCTATGGTAACGTTATTGATACAATGGAAAAAGAGCGGACAGACAAACACACAAACAACAAATTTGTGTTTTTAGGGTATATATTAATCATTAAGTATGTCTATTAAGACTTATAAACGAGATGGGTATACTGAATATTAAAGAAACTAAACAACAGGATCTTTCCCACAAACTAATGGACGGAACCATCAACAAAGGGATGATATAGGTATGATAAACTTTATAATAGTATAAAAGACACTGTAATACCGTTACAACGATTAGTGCATTTATGTATGATTAGTGTATTGGTTTGAATCGCCATCTTAAGTTGCCTTTTCACTAGAAAGACGAGGCGAGACAAAGCGAGGCGAGAATTGGTATCGCGTTTAAAACGTTTTTAAGAAAATTGTTATTAATAGTTATAGTGTACGTAAGCACTCTAATCCTCTAAAATCCGAATTAGAGGAGAAGGCATCGTAAAGTAATGGTACAGACGTAGCTAAATTGGCAATTAAATATTAATATTTTATTAGACAAAAATTGTAAAAAATGTTATTTTGGTTTATGTGCCGTATATATATTCATATGCATGTAGTAAAAAACTGTTATTTTACTATTACAAACAGACACTCCAATTTTATTTATATGTACAGAGGCCTTAGTGTAAGTTTACGCATTCGATACTCGTTATCGAGCGCGTTACAGATTTCTATGAAGATTCGTAATTTCGGATGGTTACCGCTAGGGGCGCTTATACAAAATCCATAGTAATATTCTACGCAGACGATATCGAGTATTGGAGCGTAAACTTACACTAGGCCCTCAGATGAATATTACTTACTTACGTACCTATCATATATGTAAACGTTACCTATGCGTTACCATAACATCTATATGACAAGTCTTTTTAACCACTTTAGGCTAGATAAATTGGGATCAGTGTAAGAATTCTGTTTTCTATTTTTTTTTCATTGTAATAATTAGTTTCAGACACACTTAATGTAATTATGAAATATAACAAAAAAATATGTAATGCCCTTGAACTAAACGAGGTTAACCGCTTCCCTTTTCGAAGTTGGTTATCACATCATTATCATACATGGCCAAGGAAAATAATGTAAGATGAAGCACAAAGAATTCACTTGCAACATGTACATGTCTCAAAAGTTGACTCGACAAAAAGGCGGATGCGTCCAAAACAGCTCAAGGTCCGAGGATCATTATATCTGCAGTGTTCACAGTAAAAATAAATGCAGTTAAACCATGGGCAAAAGGGGGAACTAGAATTGAATTAATGCATAGCAAACAAAGATGGTTGCTGTTTCTAATTCGATGTCAAATCTTGTTTGAGTGCAACATACAAATAATTATTATATTAAATATCATAGTGAACATGGCGGCAACTTAAGATGACGAAACTTTTGAACTTGAATTCTGTAAGCTTACAAATATACAGTTTTGGAAGTTTGTAACTTTGAGTTGTATTTTAAATTCATAACTTATTCTGATGGTAATAAGGTTGATAATTGAATGCGGGCGGTTTATTACCGCACCATACCAATAAATATTTCAGATCTGCCATCTCCTCTCTAGGCACTCGATGGTAAAGTGGTAAGTAAATTAAACCTGTGATTTTTTATGTTAAGCTACTTTTGCAGGGTATTTAGATGGATGGCAAGCGATTTGTTACCTCGAGCTCCTTCGTGCTTTGGAAGGCATGTTAAGCGGTTGCATCTGTACTGCAGTTGTTAGGACCCACCAATTAGTGCTGGTCCTGCGAGGCTGGTTGTTGTTGCCCATTCTATCTATAGTGTTTCCATTCATAAGAAGGCCTGAGTCCCAACAGTGGTAAAAGGCCACTAATGGGACTGGCGGTAAGTACCATGTGCATTTTATGGTCCTTTGGACCATAAAATGCACAGCAGCTTTTTCCTATTATGGTCTTTTACTGCAAACTTCAACACGCCTGCCATGCCCTATGCATGGGAGATGTTTGGCTGCCCCAAATATGGAGGAAAATGGCAAAAAACCTCTTTAATTGGGGCAGGCTTCAACTTGTCGACATCAAAGTGAAAATTTGTATTAAGTTGCTAAATAATTACTGTTTTCACTACATGAACGATTAAACAATATTTTTTTAATATCCAGAATTTTAAAACTTACCAATATCTATATGTTTGTGTTTAACTTTAATCGACGTGATTTAATTTTACTTAACTTGTTGTTGGTGATACTGACTTGAGTTTTACTGTGGCTTCGCCTGGAAAGGTTTTGAGTTCGTTCCCAAAATGGAAGAAAGTAAAAGGGTGACTCATAATCTATATTTCACAACGATCAGTTGTCAAGCTGTAGTTGTTTCATTCCTTAAATAGGGCGATAGTTAAAACTATTTAGTTGTAAAGTTGTTTTTTGTACTGATTAGTTACTGAAATTTGTGTATCTGGAAATAAATAAATCGCAAATACTCTGACCTTTCGCTAGAAAAAATATAATTACTCAGCTATCATGTATTTAATTACTGCATATGAAGGATACTATTATATATAATATTTAACGTTTCTTTTATTATTTCTTTATTTAAGATAAACTTACGACTAGGTAAGAAATACGATGCCATATTGGATGTAAATTTTCTTGTTTTAATAAGGAATCAGTTTTGGATTCACTTATCAAGAATAAAATATAGATAATAATGTAATATTTAGTGGTGCAATGAAATCCCCAAAAACAGGACATCATGTTTTTACTGTGGCTTGAATTAATGTAGAACTCGGAAACCTGCATCTTTTTGTATTCCATAAAGAAAGCCCCAATATGGTAAAGTTTTTTTATTTGCATGGCACTCGGGTGTCTAAACATATTGTCTTTAGCAGGATTTATGAATGAATGTTATGTTCTATTTTTGGTAGGTAGCTAACTTTTCTAGTAACTAATTTTACAGATATAGTGTTCAGTTGATGATTTTAATTTAGTCGAAAAACTATTTCCTACACATATATCTAGCATAAATAACGATAAACACATATTTATCGTTACTTAAAATGCTCATATCCTTAAATAAAATACTATAAATAATACAGTTATATTTTTTTACTTGGCATAAAATATTGGCAACTCCCCGCCACAGATATTAAAATGTAACCAGTTAAGATAAGTGCGATAAAGAAAAGCGAGAGTCGAGCTAGCGAAGCAAGCGTGCTGCGGCAGCAACGGCCGAAAATTCAAGGCAGGAACAATTCCTTTATTTCCATTACATGTTTGGTCAGTAGTTGAAAATGAAATAGGCTGTATAGCAAATAATTAGTTCCAATGAATATTCTTAACAATAATAATTATGAGTCAATATCATTAGAGTGCTATTATTACATTGTAATTGTATATTTACAATGTGTCCCGTCACCCAGTGTCGGAGCCTTTAATTGTGTGAAATATGGCATTTTTTATCGAGAAATTGTCTCTCAAATTTGTTTTTTCTCAAAAAGCCAATAATTAAAAAATACATAAAAAAGAATCTATTTGTTTTTCTTTAATTATTTTTTTCTATTTTTTATTCCATGATAAGTGAAACATGATGGTTGTGTAACTGTTGTCTACATGTTTAGCGATCAAATGACACCTTTTTAATGTTGATAGGACATTTACATGAGTAGTGGTGGTCGAATTAGTATGAGAGCCCAGGTCTTGGTTACCAAGAAATCAAAATGGCGGCCGTAAGTGAAAAACAAAATTTGAGGGGCAAATTTGTCGATAAAAAATGCCATATTTTACACCACACACATTGTATATATTTAAGTGTGAAAATTGAATATGAGAAAAATATGTTGAAACAATTTTACTCAGGTTTGAACCTCCGTCTATCTGGCAAACCGGTCCTAACACCGTAGTTATAGGCACTTTAATAAATTGTATCATCCCGCACTATCTAAATACTATCTTTGTTTTGTTAAAGTATCTCATATACTACTTATACTACTCATATACTACTTATTTGACAACCGTTTGGTGCAACGGTAGCGATCCTACCTTTCGCGCCGACGGTCCTGGTTTCTAATCCCGGAAGGGGCAGCTGTTTGTATGATGAATACGAGCATTTGTACCTGAGTCAAGGATATTTATATATATTTCTATGAATATTACATATCTATGTATCATATAACACAAGCCTTAAGGTGCTTACTTTGGGCTAGGCTAATTGGTGTGATTGTGGGAAATATTATTATATTCTTATTATTATTATTATTATGAACTATTTCATCGCTAGAATTGAACTAAATATATAATTAATATATAATTGAACAGATTTTTATAATTATTTGAACTCAAATTAAATTATTAATATAAAGTTCAGTGAAATTCGATCAAATAAATTGTATAATTCAAATGAAATACTTATTTTGGAAACATATTTAAAATGGCTTTATTTACGTATTACAAAGAAGGCAGAAAGGTAGAAGTAGTGTTGTCTATGGCATTAGACTTGTTTTTACCAAAAGTTAGTCCACCCTACAAAGAAGTTTGTGTTTTAAAGGTTTATTGCCCTCAGGGTCACTTTTACGGAGGACAAAAAGGACAACGCCGATTCTATTTATCTTTCGCGACTTCAAACTCGATATTTTTTTTTTAATAATATTTTAAATTGTCATATTTCCTTTTTGGCAGTATATACTGCGCAAAATAATTTCAAACTATGTCATTGCAAAAAGGTTGAATGACGACTTCCATTTTTTTCTATAGGTATTAATTCTCGTTTCCTTTATCAACAAACTAATGAGCACAATAAAAAACTGTGAAGTAGTTTTTTTATTGAAGAAACTCATAAAAAAATATACATATAACCCTTTTATATGAAACACAGGCATCACTGTACTAGATAATGTTTGATAGTTTGTTTATTATAACCTTTAGAGATACTAGCTGACCCGGTAACGCGTTGCTATGGTAACGCGTTGTTATGGTAACGCGTATATAATGGAAAAAGAGCGGGAAAAAGAGCGGACAGACAAACACACAGACAACAAATTTGTGTTCTTAGATTATAGACTAGCTGACCCAGTAACGCGTTGCTATGGTAATGCGTTGTTATGGTAACGCGTATACACTGGAAGAAGAGCGGGAAAAAGAGCGGACAGATAAACACACAGACAACAAATTTGTGTTCTTAGATTATAGACTAGCTGCCCCGGTAACGCGTTGCTATGGTAACGTTATTGATACAATGGAAAAAGAGCGGACAGACAAACACACAAACAACAAATTTGTGTTTTTAGGGTATATATTAATCATTAAGTATGTCTATTAAGACTTATAAACGAGATGGGTATACTGAATATTAAAGAAACTAAACAACAGGATCTTTCCCACAAACTAATGGACGGAACCATCAACAAAGGGATGATATAGGTATGATAAACTTTATAATAGTATAAAAGACACTGTAATACCGTTACAACGATTAGTGCATTTATGTATGATTAGTGTATTGGTTTGAATCGCCATCTTAAGTTGCCTTTTCACTAGAAAGACGAGGCGAGACAAAGCGAGGCGAGAATTGGTATCGCGTTTAAAACGTTTTTAAGAAAATTGTTATTAATAGTTATAGTGTACGTAAGCACTCTAATCCTCTAAAATCCGAATTAGAGGAGAAGGCATCGTAAAGTAATGGTACAGACGTAGCTAAATTGGCAATTAAATATTAATATTTTATTAGACAAAAATTGTAAAAAATGTTATTTTGGTTTATGTGCCGTATATATATTCATATGCATGTAGTAAAAAACTGTTATTTTACTATTACAAACAGACACTCCAATTTTATTTATATGTACAGAGGCCTTAGTGTAAGTTTACGCATTCGATACTCGTTATCGAGCGCGTTACAGATTTCTATGAAGATTCGTAATTTCGGATGGTTACCGCTAGGGGCGCTTATACAAAATCCATAGTAATATTCTACGCAGACGATATCGAGTATTGGAGCGTAAACTTACACTAGGCCCTCAGATGAATATTACTTACTTACGTACCTATCATATATGTAAACGTTACCTATGCGTTACCATAACATCTATATGACAAGTCTTTTTAACCACTTTAGGCTAGATAAATTGGGATCAGTGTAAGAATTCTGTTTTCTATTTTTTTTTCATTGTAATAATTAGTTTCAGACACACTTAATGTAATTATGAAATATAACAAAAAAATATGTAATGCCCTTGAACTAAACGAGGTTAACCGCTTCCCTTTTCGAAGTTGGTTATCACATCATTATCATACATGGCCAAGGAAAATAATGTAAGATGAAGCACAAAGAATTCACTTGCAACATGTACATGTCTCAAAAGTTGACTCGACAAAAAGGCGGATGCGTCCAAAACAGCTCAAGGTCCGAGGATCATTATATCTGCAGTGTTCACAGTAAAAATAAATGCAGTTAAACCATGGGCAAAAGGGGGAACTAGAATTGAATTAATGCATAGCAAACAAAGATGGTTGCTGTTTCTAATTCGATGTCAAATCTTGTTTGAGTGCAACATACAAATAATTATTATATTAAATATCATAGTGAACATGGCGGCAACTTAAGATGACGAAACTTTTGAACTTGAATTCTGTAAGCTTACAAATATACAGTTTTGGAAGTTTGTAACTTTGAGTTGTATTTTAAATTCATAACTTATTCTGATGGTAATAAGGTTGATAATTGAATGCGGGCGGTTTATTACCGCACCATACCAATAAATATTTCAGATCTGCCATCTCCTCTCTAGGCACTCGATGGTAAAGTGGTAAGTAAATTAAACCTGTGATTTTTTATGTTAAGCTACTTTTGCAGGGTATTTAGATGGATGGCAAGCGATTTGTTACCTCGAGCTCCTTCGTGCTTTGGAAGGCATGTTAAGCGGTTGCATCTGTACTGCAGTTGTTAGGACCCACCAATTAGTGCTGGTCCTGCGAGGCTGGTTGTTGTTGCCCATTCTATCTATAGTGTTTCCATTCATAAGAAGGCCTGAGTCCCAACAGTGGTAAAAGGCCACTAATGGGACTGGCGGTAAGTACCATGTGCATTTTATGGTCCTTTGGACCATAAAATGCACAGCAGCTTTTTCCTATTATGGTCTTTTACTGCAAACTTCAACACGCCTGCCATGCCCTATGCATGGGAGATGTTTGGCTGCCCCAAATATGGAGGAAAATGGCAAAAAACCTCTTTAATTGGGGCAGGCTTCAACTTGTCGACATCAAAGTGAAAATTTGTATTAAGTTGCTAAATAATTACTGTTTTCACTACATGAACGATTAAACAATATTTTTTTAATATCCAGAATTTTAAAACTTACCAATATCTATATGTTTGTGTTTAACTTTAATCGACGTGATTTAATTTTACTTAACTTGTTGTTGGTGATACTGACTTGAGTTTTACTGTGGCTTCGCCTGGAAAGGTTTTGAGTTCGTTTCCAAAATGGAAGAAAGTAAAAGGGTGACTCATAATCTATATTTCACAACGATCAGTTGTCAAGCTGTAGTTGTTTCATTCCTTAAATAGGGCGATAGTTAAAACTATTTAGTTGTAAAGTTGTTTTTTGTACTGATTAGTTACTGAAATTTGTGTATCTGGAAATAAATAAATCGCAAATACTCTGACCTTTCGCTAGAAAAAATATAATTACTCAGCTATCATGTATTTAATTACTGCATATGAAGGATACTATTATATATAATATTTAACGTTTCTTTTATTATTTCTTTATTTAAGATAAACTTACGACTAGGTAAGAAATACGATGCCATATTGGATGTAAATTTTCTTGTTTTAATAAGGAATCAGTTTTGGATTCACTTAACAAGAATAAAATATAGATAATAATGTAATATTTAGTGGTGCAATGAAATCCCCAAAAACAGGACATCATGTTTTTACTGTGGCTTGAATTAATGTAGAACTCGGAAACCTGCATCTTTTTGTATTCCATAAAGAAAGCCCCAATATGGTAAAGTTTTTTTATTTGCATGGCACTCGGGTGTCTAAACATATTGTCTTTAGCAGGATTTATGAATGAATGTTATGTTCTATTTTTGGTAGGTAGCTAACTTTTCTAGTAACTAATTTTACAGATATAGTGTTCAGTTGATGATTTTAATTTAGTCGAAAAACTATTTCCTACACATATATCTAGCATAAATAACGATAAACACATATTTATCGTTACTTATAATGCTCATATCCTTAAATAAAATACTATAAATAATACAGTTATATTTTTTTACTTGGCATAAAATATTGGCAACTCCCCGCCACAGATATTAAAATGTAACCAGTTAAGATAAGTGCGATAAAGAAAAGCGAGAGTCGAGCTAGCGAAGCAAGCGTGCTGCGGCAGCAACGTCCGAAAATTCAAGGCAGGAACAATTCCTTTATTTCCATTACATGTTTGGTCAGTAGTTGAAAATGAAATAGGCTGTATAGCAAATAATTAGTTCCAATGAATATTCTTAACAATAATAATTATGAGTCAATATCATTAGAGTGCTATTTAAATATACAATGTGTCCCGTCACCCAGTGTCGGAGCCTTTAATTGTGTGAAATATGGCATTTTTTATCGAGAAATTGTCTCTCAAATTTGGTTTTTCTCAAAAAGCCAATAATTAAAAAATACATAAAAAAGAATCTATTTGTTTTTCTTTAATTATTTTTTTCTATTTTTTATTCCATGATAAGTGAAACATGATGGTTGTGTAACTGTTGTCTACATGTTTAGCGATCAAATGACACCTTTTTAATGTTGATAGGACATTTACATGAGTAGTGGTGGTCGAATTAGTATGAGAGCCCAGGTCTTGGTTACCAAGAAATCAAAATGGCGGCCGTAAGTGAAAAACAAAATTTGAGGGGCAAATTTGTCGATAAAAAATGCCATATTTTACACCACACACATTGTATATATTTAAGTGTGAAAATTGAATATGAGAAAAATATGTTGAAACAATTTTACTCAGGTTTGAACCTCCGTCTATCTGGCAAACCGGTCCTAACACCGTAGTTATAGGCACTTTAATAAATTGTATCATCCCGCACTATCTAAATACTATCTTTGTTTTGTTAAAGTATCTCATATACTACTTATACTACTCATATACTACTTATTTGACAACCGTTTGGTGCAACGGTAGCGATCCTACCTTTCGCGCCGACGGTCCTGGTTTCTAATCCCGGAAGGGGCAGCTGTTTGTATGATGAATACGAGCATTTGTACCTGAGTCAAGGATATTTATATATATTTCTATGAATATTACATATCTATGTATCATATAACACAAGCCTTAAGGTGCTTACTTTGGGCTAGGCTAATTGGTGTGATTGTGGGAAATATTATTATATTCTTATTATTATTATTATTATGAACTATTTCATCGCTAGAATTGAACTAAATATATAATTAATATATAATTGAACAGATTTTTATAATTATTTGAACTCAAATTAAATTATTAATATAAAGTTCAGTGAAATTCGATCAAATAAATTGTATAATTCAAATGAAATACTTATTTTGGAAACATATTTAAAATGGCTTTATTTACGTATTACAAAGAAGGCAGAAAGGTAGAAGTAGTGTTGTCTATGGCATTAGACTTGTTTTTACCAAAAGTTAGTCCACCCTACAAAGAAGTTTGTGTTTTAAAGGTTTATTGCCCTCAGGGTCACTTTTACGGAGGACAAAAAGGACAACGCCGATTCTATTTATCTTTCGCGACTTCAAACTCGATATTTTTTTTTTAATAATATTTTAAATTGTCATATTTCCTTTTTGGCAGTATATACTGCGCAAAATAATTTCAAACTATGTCATTGCAAAAAGGTTGAATGACGACTTCCATTTTTTTCTATAGGTATTAATTCTCGTTTCCTTTATCAACAAACTAATGAGCACAATAAAAAACTGTGAAGTAGTTTTTTTATTAAAGAAACTCATAAAAAAATATACATGTAACCCTTTTATATGAAACACAGGCATCACTGTACTAGATAATGTTTGATAGTTTGTTTATTATAACCTTTAGAGATACTAGCTGACCCGGTAACGCGTTGCTATGGTAACGCGTTGTTATGGTAACGCGTATATAATGGAAAAAGAGCGGGAAAAAGAGCGGACAGACAAACACACAGACAACAAATTTGTGTTCTTAGATTATAGACTAGCTGACCCAGTAACGCGTTGCTATGGTAATGCGTTGTTATGGTAACGCGTATACACTGGAAGAAGAGCGGGAAAAAGAGCGGACAGATAAACACACAGACAACAAATTTGTGTTCTTAGATTATAGACTAGCTGACCCGGTAACGCGTTGCTATGGTAACGTTATTGATACAATGGAAAAAGAGCGGACAGACAAACACACAAACAACAAATTTGCGTTTTTAGGGTATATATTAATCATTAAGTATGTCTATTAAGACTTATAAACGAGATGGGTATACTGAATATTAAAGAAACTAAACAACAGGATCTTTCCCACAAACTAATGGACGGAACCATCAACAAAGGGATGATATAGGTATGATAAACTTTATAATAGTATAAAAAACACTGTAATACCGTTACAACGATTAGTGCATTTATGTATGATTAGTGTATTGGTTTGAATCGCCATCTTAAGTTGCCTTTTCACTAGAAAGACGAGGCGAGACAAAGCGAGGCGAGAATTGGTATCGCGTTTAAAACGTTTTTAAGAAAATTGTTATTAATAATTATAGTGTACGTAAGCACTCTAATCCTCTAAAATCCGAATTAGAGGAGAAGGCACCGTATAGTAATGGTACAGACGTAATTGAATTGGCAATTAAATATTAATATTTAATAGACAATAAGGATACTGTAAGGAAAAATAATTGAATTAACTTTTTAAAAAAATATAAAATCATGGTTACCATATCGAATAGAAAAAAAATAAAAATATTTATTGTTACCACACAAGTAGGTACACATTAATTGTCTCGTTTAGTCAGATTATTATTTCCACCGTAGATAAAAGAAATATAGAAATGAAAAAATAAATAAATGAAGAGAGCTGATCAATCAATTAATAAATGCGTAGATATAATTTAAAAAACAGTGTCTTTGAAAATTTACCACAAAGAGACCGTAGATTAGCAAGGAGGAAATCGATTTTACCTATATGGAAAAATATGGTAATTAATTCTTCATTTCCTTGATGTCTTTAACTCGCCTCGCTCCGCCTTCTTAGTGGAAATACATCGTGT
Source organism: Calamotropha paludella (assembly GCA_927399485.1). NCBI lineage: Eukaryota > Metazoa > Arthropoda > Insecta > Lepidoptera > Crambidae > Calamotropha > Calamotropha paludella. Next base: position 8,209,867 of record OV656822.1, read on the forward strand.
TGTTGGAAATAGCTACAGAATAATTATTTCTGTTCTCGACTCGATTCCAGCTAAGTATTAAAAAAAATATAATCATCTGTTTTTCTTGCAACTTTTGCAGTGTTAACTATAATTATAACCTAAATAATTGCATGCATTTTGTATATTTTTTTTAATTACAATTTATATTTACATGTTCATAATGAGCATAGTTTTCTGTGTATACCACCCAAGAAGCTATATTTTGTACCTATTTACGCCAATTGACACAAATTACGCATGTTCTTGACTTATAATGTCAAGTTAATTTTAACTTAACTTGTAACCAGCAACTATATTGCAGACAACTGTTAACCGTTGGCTATGGCTTCATAAACAGTCGATGAACAATATTTTCGGTATGTTTTTAGTTCTAAAATATACAGAAATTATAATTATAAAAATATACATTACATTCTTTGCAATAATTTATTTTTTTTACACAATATTTTAGCTGTCAAAAAGTCAATCCAATTAACTTTTTACTGGTTGTCGAAACGGGATTGTTGCATTCGGTTTTGTAAAGCAATAATGACATAATGACGTCATTATTTTATCAAGCTTGCTTTTGTCAGTAAATTTAAAAAGTCCTTTTTTGACATTATATATTTTATTTGTCTTTTTATTTATTTTTTTGCATTCACAATGCAATATTTATATAAGGCCACCCACCTGAGGGTTCGGAGGCGTAGTTGTTTTTTACACACGTATTTGTATCTTATTATACATTTTTTTTAATTGTATGACAACCATTAAGCAATTTTTGTTCTATGGATATTATCAATTATGCTTACGCTCATCACACAAACATAATACCTATGCCTTTATAATGTAGAGAAAATTGTTACTCTTTCTAAAGAAGGTAATATAGAGTAGAAACAATTACAAATATTCTGTTCCAAGCTTCAGATTGCAGAAAAAATGGCTTATTTTCGTTCAGATAGCGCTTTTGATAACAATGTTCCACAAAAGGTCATTGAACTGCCTTTAGAAAAAAATTTAAACACTGAGCAAAGCTTTTACCGAATTGACGAGTATCGAAAAGACAAAAATGCGTAGAGTTTTAAATGAGAGACTTTGTCGTTCGTCTTTCGTGGCGTAAGAAAAGTTTCCCTAACAAACTCCGTAACACATAAATAAGAAGAGAGAAAAATTGCCTTTACCGAATTTTTGCCCTTGCTTCTAAGACTTACGAAGAACGCATTGTAAATGTTCATGTTGACTCACTTTACTTTATCGTTTTAAGGTACGGGTCTAGAAATAGAAAGACGGTACCACCTAAGGAACACTGTTTAGAATCAATTTTTAATATGAAGAATTTTTTATATTGTTTAATGCAAATATTTATAATAGTAAAAGTGATGTACGGACAACAGCACGACAGTACCACAATTTGAATATTGAGTTATAAGGTGATAATTGAATTGAGAAAAAACAGTTTTTTATAGGTTCCTAAAAATACCGTGTACACTATAAACCAAACACTTCGAAAAGTTTGTACGATTGATTCATATATTATCTATCGTGAGAAATTCAAGTCTTATCTACGATTGACATCTACGGAAGGTACCTAATATTATAATAGCAGACTTATGGTACCTAACGTGACAATGATTCGCACCTGAGCTGCTCACCTTGACCGTAGCTGCCATAAACGATGACAACTTAATCACGCCACACTTATTTATAACAGGGTGATCACTCTATTTTGATATTACAAACACTAAACAAACGTTCATATCGTGAGAAAGTTGTTACTCTTCGTACAGACAACGAATATTTACAACTCAAAATAGACTTTATGTGGCAGGTTTTAAGTTGATAATGAATGATCGCAAATATTACAGTTTTGGTCACTTTAATATTACAACATATGTTGTCGACCTAACATACAATTGTAAACTAACAATATAATTTGGAAGAAAAATAGGTGATGGCGGGAGTTGTTTCGGCGGTAAAAAAAAAATTACAACTTTAGAAATGTTCTACAACGACTAAGACTTATTCTAATGGGTACAATATTATAAGAAACTTATTGCTAAATAAGCATATTGCTAATGACGCACGAGATGCATCGGATGCAAGTCAGCAATCGATGCTATTTTGGACGTCATGCGATTGCTTAACTCGGGAAACGTCAAATATTCCGAGGGAACATATGCTTTCCACGAGGATACAAGACTGTCTTTTTTCGGAGCAACCTTCATACCAAATTGGTTCAACTGTTTCGCCATGAAAATGTCTCAGCCAGAGATACGGATAAAGTTTCTTTTGCATTTAAAATCAGCAGCGGGTTTGTATCTTACGCAGAGAGTCAGTTTGATAAGTGAGACCTGGGAGCCAAAGATTTAGGGAATATTTATTGTTCTACCAAAAGCAGCGGAGTGGCCTCGTCTTTTTCTGATGTCCAATTCAAAAATCAATATGTTATGTTAAGGCTCGTTTTGTAATTTTCAGGAATTTCTAACCAAAATAAAGGCCCTTGGAGCGTTCCTGGCAGAACTAAGCCAGATGGAGTGAACTGGCATGAAAAGTTCCAGACGCAAAACAGGCATACAAGTCATTCAAATGAAGATGACGCTTGTTTTGACCAGATATTCTTCTTCTATGTGCAACATTAGAGGCTAAGGCCAGGGCCTTCTTTAACCTATTGGAGGCCCTGGGCATATAAGAATAATGGGGCCCCTATGACTTTGACAGAACATTTCTTTATAACGAGAATAGTCAAATGAACAAGGTTTCAGATTTTTTTATTGACAGTCAATAGAAGAACAGATAATCTTTAATTTAAATGGGGCGATTCACACACATTTCAAATTATCTAAGCATGCTGAAATCGGATAGCCTTTTTTTGGGCGAGAGTAGCTTCGCGCATGCAAAAGCTAATAACCAAGTCGGTAATATAGTAACTTATTGAGGTTCGATTTACTCTAATTTAATATTTTTTTCAGTAATAAATGTCAGTATTGGTTTACTGATTTGGCACGAATTAGGGGGCCCCTATCAATCACGGGGCCCTGGGCATTTGCCCAGAGTGCCCAGTGGGAAAGAGGGGGTCTGTAAATGCAACAAATATACTAAAATAACAGTAAAATAATAAACATTGATAGACCAACGTGACACGTGTTTATGTCCCATAAAACTAGTTCAAAAGCTATTTACGAGACAACATTTGCATGCACTTTTTTATCATATCATCTTTGTGCTAAATCCTGAATTTAGTTTGAGATAATCTATGTTTGGTCACAAATTCTGATGATCAATCATGACGAAAGTTGCTTAAATACCTGTAATCGTATACTGAGCGCGCTAACCACTCGCATCGAGGTCGAGAAAAGAACATAACAATTACTAAGGAGTACTTATTATGGTGATTGCGTTTGTGCTCCTTTGCGAGGCTTACTATACCAACACGCAGCGATAAATAACCCGATTTAGTATCCTTCTAAGAAAACAATAATAAACAGAAAACAGGTCTAATTAGCTCGGTTTAGTTTGAAAATATTATCAGTAAGACTTGTAACGTATCGAATATGAGTTACTTGCGAATTTGTCTACTTGGATTGGTTTTATCGCACTATTACATTTCAGTTCTTTTCATGCCAGTTCAGTAATTGTTCTTGTTGAGCAGCTGCTCTAGTCTTCAGACTCTCCGCCTCGTAAATCAGAAAGCATTTCCCGTCCGCGATTTTCTTTATTTTCGCTTAGCGTTTCCTGTGACTTATTTTTTGCTCGGTTTTTAAGGGTCTAAGCACACTTCCATATATATAACCTACATAAAATATCATCACAATGTTAAATATCCTGTAAGTCTTTTAAGAATTTGGTTATCAAATGTTTTTTTCAATTCGACCGGTAGTTCAAGAGATCAAAGAGTTTAAACAAAAAAACTCTACAGCTTTATTATATCAGTATTAATATTTAGTTCTCTGATTTCCTGCAAATCATATTATATCTACGTCAAGAAAAAAATATACAAATATAAATATATATAAAGGCTCATAAAAGCTGTTTTATATGTAGCAAAGAATGGCAAAAGTCAAATGATACTAATAGATACATTTATTTTTTGCGTTAAAACCTGTTCCCTTTTTCATTAAATCACGTTAAAATTGTTCTCTTTCCCGATGGACATGGACAAATAGGTCTCTTAGATACACCGGCAGTCTTTTGCTATATGCGATACATTATGTGTCATACTTCATACTGTCTTTTTAATACACACAAAAAAAGTTATTTTTTTTGGTTCACTATTCATAAGTCGCAACTTGATAAAAAGTCTTTTTGCAGCCGGTAAATAAAGTTATATAGAGTATGAAAATGTAAAAAGTTTTTATCTTAACAACCAAAAAAGTTTAACATGAGCCGGTTGTTAAGTGCAAAACTTAATACCTACATATATACCATTTGATAACAAATGAAATCATTAATTCCGTTCAGATGATTAATGCGTTTTTATTAAAAACCTGTAAATGGCCACTTGACATTTTAAAACACGTACCAATTGCATTTCATAAAGAGCTCATAAAGCTTAGCTTCCACTGCCTGTCGCGAGTTTTGTTTTTATTGCACTATGAAACTAAAGTCTAATTTCCACATGTATACCATGAATGGCAAAATTTTTGAAGTGAAATCTTCTTTAGCGTCGTTTTGCACTTTTTGGGATGGGTAAAAAATATTAAACTCACGTCAGGACCTGACCTGATCGAAAATTCAAAAGACGGCAGAGGGCGCTTATCCGAGTGTGCGTGTACACACACGCACACTCGCGCTAGCGTTGTCATGTTTGTGTACGACAGCGCAATAAATGAATATTGTATTTTACCACATAAATGATAGTACTTTTATACTGATAATTAAGCAATTCATCGAAATGATTCCCTAACCATTTCAAAATATCAAAAATGGATAACGTTAATGTTCATGTTTTCACATCTGCCGGCACTCCCGGACTGCAAGCCGTTGTTTTTTTGAATCTGTTCAACATTACGGTACATCTTTACTGCATAGTGTTAGAATAGTTGTAACCTGTATTTATTTTACAATCTGATTTGTTTACGCCGCTTTCCAGAACACAATTACTAGTGGCACCCACATCATAAGGCTAATAATATTGGGGGGTTACTGAATCAATAATACTCGTTGTGGCTAATGAAATATGAATATGAATAAGGTAAATAAAAATGAAAATATCCCTCAATTGAATAAATAAGGAATACATAGGAAGGATATTATTCGTTATTTTACGAAATATATTTTAATTTTTTTATTTTATTACAATATTTTGTCAACTATATAATAATCATCATTTCTGCTGGAAGACGTCCACAGCTGGATCGGAACCTCCGCCAATGATAGAGGAGGTTTTGCCATAATCTCTGCGCATGGAACGCAGGTTTTAGGTCGCAGAAAAAGAGTTCCCGTTATTATAGCATATTTTTTTGCAGACCATTTAATTATACCTTCAAATAGTCTGCAATAAAATATGCTATAAATTCTAAAACGGGTTATTTGATATTACTTGACTGGTAATGCATAAAAAATGTCTAATCTGAGCTAACCTGGAATCTATATCGATTTATGCCTGTTGATAATCAATGCCAAAGTAAATTAAGTAATCTACACTAATATTATAAAAAGGGAAGATTTGTATTTTTGTATGGTTGCAATGAATAAACTCAAAAACTACTAAGTATTTTCAAAACATTTTTCACCATTGGAAAGCTACATTCACGCTGAGTAACATTATAAATAAAAATATTATGCTAAAGAAAGGGATGTCCAGAAAAAGACCATAATGCCCATTTTGTAGTCAACAGGAGGTGAATGTTGGTTACCTCCAGTATCATTAGCCGCCTCTTAAGACTGGTTGGCATTATTGTATTCTGCCGGACATCACATGGCTTTGCATAAAAAGCGTAGCTTGTACTGGACACAATGTTAACAGTAAGCGGCGAAGGCAACCTGAGGCGACCTTGCCCCGTCTCTGCTCCGACCCAAACGCGAGCACTCACTGATACGCAGAAACACAAGTGTAATCGATTTAATTTATTTCAGTATGTGCTGCACAAAGCTGTCCCGTTTCGGTATGCAAATGTCTGATACAGCACGACATAACCCGCCGATGGGATGGGCTGATTGTTTGTTTCGTAATCATTGAGTTTACTTGTCTATCCGTTTTGCATATTGCAAAATGTAGTTGCTATCTCGTGATTTTGGCCACTGTAAAAAGTTTTGCATAGTCTCCTTAATGTCAATTTTAATCGTGATCTTAGAAAACATTATTTTATTTTATATAGAAAATTCTAATACTCGAAAATGAGCTTAATTTAATTTCTAGAAATGAGAACAAAAACAAAGCCAAATTCTACTTCAGGGCGGACTGGTACTTAGCTTAGACTTTTTTTATGATAAATTCCCTAAATGTTTATTTTAAATATTTAGTCTTCCATCGGACAACCATACGCAATGCGCGTGTCAACCTTTTCTTGGTTGCTATCCCTAACTGTCGCACCAAGCGCTTCTCAACATCTTTTATAATGAACACAGCAAAGGAGAGAAACTTCCTCTCTGCATTTGTTTTTCCGAGTACTTATAATTCATCCGTTTTCAAACTCAGGCTGAATAGGTTTTCTTTCTGGTTAGCTCACTTCATTGTAGGTCCTGTGTTGGACCCCGGGCACGATTGGGAAAATAAAAAAAAAAGTTACTGAAGGTGTATAAACGAACCTGAGAAAGGAACACATTTGTTATTCCGATTTGACGACCTCTTTGGTTGAGCGGCTTGCATACCGGTTTCCATCGTAACGCCACTATTATTGTGAAGGTAGTAGAAAATACATGACAACCATTATGTTAGTCATCCTGTGATGACGGCTCCTGTAAAGGAGTCGTACCGTCAGGATTAAATATAAAATAAAATAAAATATGCGCACAATCCGTAAAAAAGTGTTTTATTCAAATGTGTAATGTGCGCGGAAGTGTAAGAACTAAATTTAAAACTTAAGTCATTGTTTTATTAAGTCCAATTAAAGAAATTGATTTTCAATAAAGTGTTTTAAATTATGTTATTTTATAGTTAGAATCATAAGTGGCTGGTATTTCTTTCATGGGATAGATCATGAATATAAATCGTCTCTTAGCGAGAATGAATTGAGAGATTGGCATCGCGTAGCATCGACGTGGCATTCATTCCAATGCAGATATTCATGATAAGTGACAAACTCATTTGAATAATATTTAATATCTGTGATCCTGTTTAGTGGTACGGGCAACGGAACATGTTGTCGATATTTGTTAATTGATATTTAACTCTATGTGGTAGACTTAAAACTGAGAATCGAATGGAAAACTTTGGCAAGTTTTATTTTTAATCTATGTATTGTTGACTATATGATAACTACGTCTAACTTTTGTTATCGCCCAATTGTGAATTTCTTGTGAATACAGGAAAAATTGTATTGAGAAATTCACTGTTTTCGGGCTTGGAAAGTCACATTAGACATTTACCGAGGCTCTTGCCTCCTTGACAAATTAAATCAGTGCTATCAACTTTCTTTGTATTGTCAAGCCTAAAGAAGACCTTTTGAACCAACTAATGACAACTAATCGTTTGTCTTAACATTCGATTTCCTACCGCATTCGATTTCCTGGTTGCTTGGAAAAAAATTACTTTGTTTTCGCTATAAGTAGACAAATTTAGGTTTGTACATTTTTTACTTCTATTCATTCTTAATACTTGTCTTGTAATGAGCAAAGGAGAAAATATATGTGTTCCAAAATTATGTAATAGAAATTCTATATTATGAGATGGGAACTTATTAAGTATTACGTGCTCTTATAAAAGTTATCTAAACTTAAGAAAAGCATTGAAAGAACTTTATTCATTGGCTACCTGTGGTTTCCCAAGTCTAGTCTTCCTGGGTGTGCTACGAGCATTCTTTGTGTTTTTGCTCGTAGAATTCCAAGTACAATTTTTTTGCACAATTATTATGTAACGGATGATCTGTGATAAAGAAAATAAAAGTTTTGATGAAATTAGCCACAGTGGGTAGCCTATAGAAGTAAAAGATACTGGCTCGCTAAACCAGAAAGGTGTGGTCACGTATGTTCGAATTGTACTTTAGAAGTTTTGTGCCTTTTAGTGTTGAGAAGATTGACATTATATATAACGTCAAAAATAAATAAAAAATAATCTTTACAGTTATTTGGAGTCAAAGATGAAATGTTGACTCAAGTGCCACCTTGGAACATCTTCGGTTATGTAAAACAGGTGAACAACCATTGTCTGCCATTGTCTCTACAATGGCGTAGCCTTGAAGCTTCTCAGCAATGTTTCTCTCTAGTTATGAATATTCATTTTGGTATGAACATATATTGAGAATGAAAAATAAAATAGGTAAATAAAAAACAAATGAAAAACAAGAAGTACATAAAACCAATAATGTTGTATTACCTCCAAACCAACAAAGGCATATATATTTATTGACAGTTTGGTGCAATATGGTAGCGATTAGTGATAAAAGAGTCCTTTAAGTGGCATACCCCAAATATTCTGATTTTTTTTACGACGTACACACGCCTCTCGTCTTTTGTTTTTGTTTTACCTTAGGACCTCGTGAGTTTTATTTTCGAGAAACTAATGAAACAAGTGCGCTCTTGAGCATTCTGGAATGCTATCCGGATTTAATGCATCGGTTACAAGCATTAATAAATGCTTCCGGGTTTTAAGGGGTTAAGTCGTTTAAAATAAGACTAGCCTCTTTTTTCACGACTTTGCTCTAAAGTTAAGACTGTAGCTGTTTGTCTTAATTAATATGACCCAGTCAGTGACGTGACTTAAAAGACTAGCAGACTAAAACGACTTAAAGGACTTCAGCGTTTTACAAAAGAGCTACATTCGAGTAAAGCGTTTAGGTGTTGCAATTAAATTAATTTTTTCATTATATTGTGTGAAACTATGTATATAATGGATAATCAAAGACTAACCAGTAACGGTTTATAAAAAAATGTATTTGATTTAAATTTTGTTTTATTTTAAGCAGATATTATCATTATAAACAAACCAATATAAAACAATCAATGTAATGAAAAAAAAATGTTACAGAAAATACATCCAAGACGATAGACTCCGATAGACTCATTGACGCTCTGATGCTCTTATCACTTAATCTGCAACGTTTTTTGAAATTAGGTGACTCCCCAGTCACCTAAGATGAGTCGCCTGTCTTTTAAGTCCCCTTAAGCTATAAGTTTAAGCGTTTTACCTTAAAAGACTTCGACTAATAAGGCTAGTCTTATGACTAAAGGTTGGGGACTAAAAGACTGAGTCAGTCGTGAGGCTTCAAAAATAAGGCGTCTTTATTAGAAGCCTTAAATTACTGAGTCTCTTTCGTCACTAGTAGCGATCATAGATTTCACACCGACTGTCCGGACTTGAGTATCGGAAAGGGAAGATGTTTGTGCGATGAATACGAGCATTTATACCTGAGTCTTGAGTATTTATGTTTATATTTCCTAAACTATTATATATATATGTATCATATATGTATGCCTATATTATATTAGCATCGGCATCCATAAAACAAACCTTACAGTGCTTACTTTGGGGTAGGTAAGTTGGTGTTTAAGAAAAAAAAACATAAAGTCGATAAAAATTATGATTTTGGGAAAAATGGAAAAATACATTCGTATGCGTGTCAAGAAACAATCATCTTAAGACATCATTAAATAAGACCTATTTACCGCGATTTCTTATAGAAAAAGTAAAAAAGATTGTCGTTTATCTGTAGATGAAATCATTTGTTTGCGTGTTAAATTTAATTTGGTTAAATTATAGGAAATATGAAGTAAACTATCGTGCATTTGATTATTTACTTGACGGTTTGATGATTGCGTGTGAAAGCTGGTAAAATATTCGACCACCGATTAGCCTACTTAAACTTAACCATTTATAGTTTAATGGATGTTGGTTGACATATAAACCACCGTGTTGAACCTACGACGGTATGGAAAATTCTTTTAGAAAATTCCACCACTGTAGAAACCCTACAGTGATTCGTTTTCCTTTACACCGATTACATATAGAACTTGTCAAAGTTAAAACACTGCTGAAGCTAGATTTTATTGAAAATTCTACACAGCTTTCTGCAAAAGGATTTAAATAAAATCTATAATAATCGCAAATTTTTAAGCTTAAGTAACTGCTCTTAATTGTTTTAATTATCTTTGGCATTACCGACTAGCCATTCTGCTTGTTTGAACCAACGCCAGCGGCTTTAATTACAGTCAATCTGTTTAACACAACATTTAATGAACGTGCTATATGATGCTTAACCCGTCATAAAATAGTATGTCTTTCTTTAAGACTCAAACTGCTGCAGACACTTTTTTATTAATTCAGAATGGGTTTAGGCCGAGAGTCCGAGACAGGATCCACGATGGAACGAGCTAACCCAGAAGTTGCCTATTCACCCTGGCTTTGAAAATGGACGGGTTATATGTAAGTTCTTGGAAATACGTATTTTAGATAAACGTATATCAATGTTACTGGTATTTTTGAGATGATATTGATAGTATGGTGGATAGTACCCAGATAAAAGTGAATGGAACTTAATTTAAATGTTTCGACCGGGAAAATCGTTAAATATTTTAGGACCATGCCGTTAGCCTAGTAAAAATATTAGACTGTATGATCGGTGCATAATTAATTAAGTTAGTTGGCTACGACATATATACTGCTATTGTATGATTAATTGCTCTAACATTAGTGATCTTATAGACTTTTTTAAGATGTGTAAATCATAGAAAGAAAATCGTTGCTCATATATGTGTATCTTGCTTTAACAGTGTTTTGTCTTAATTAAAGTGATTAAATTAGTGTTAGTCGAAAAATAACACTTAGAGCTGGCTTTTTACCAAACAATTTTTCTCACAGACATGTCGTAGTTCCACTAAGGTGCTATTGAATAAATCCTCTTTCATGGATGACATAAATAATTAACGTATTTAAGTACAATGCTCATAAATTGAATATATTGCATACCTAACGGCTAATAACTCACTAAGTAACCAAATAGGCTGATTGTGTATAATGGAATAATTTGCGAATGGGTCGAAGAGACCCTCACGTCACGCCAATCCTGGCCATAACATGCCATTAGATGGCATAATTCCCTAAGTTTTTGTGTTTTGGTTATCTAACACAAGACGACTGTTATTTGCTGCTAGTTTCCTACAAAGGTGAGATGTTTTCTCTTTTGAAACGAAATATTACTATCATGACATTGCTATTATTTATTCATTAGTATTACCGTACCTATCTTGTATAAGTATTTTGCTGTGTCTCGAGTTTCGCGACACATTTAGCTCCTTGTGTCCTTGTAAAACTATTATTTGTCTTTATAATTAGTCATAAGGTTATAAGTAACAATATAGCATTTAACACAAAAAAATATTGCATTTAATTAAGTCACAGAAAGCAGATCACTCTCTTGTCGGATTTATGCTAAAAAAAATTGTTCAAATTTTGATGCCAAAAATATGTGCCAGTACGAAATTTTTCAATGACGCTGGTTAAACATCGCATGACGTCACGCAGAGGTGAAAATGAAAATCTGGAAGTACAAGAATCTGGAAGTAAAAGAAGAAACTTTATACAGACAAATTTTCTTTCCTAATTATCATACATTTTTGAAGTCGATTGATTTATATACACTTTTAAAAAATCTAACTAAGGATAAGTTTTACGTGGGACAAGTTGCCTACTAAATCTAATTTTTGACAGAACATAATGTAAATAAAATCTTTTGTAGTTATAAATAGCGTCGTACAAAGATCATTTTGACTACTGTCGAATCTTACAATCCATTTTTATATATCTATACTAATATTATGAAGAAGTAAAGTTTGTGTAATTGTATATTTGTTAAATTGTAAGGGGTAATCTCGGGATCTACTGAACCGATTTTAAAAATTCTTTCACCATTAGAAAGGCACATTATTGCTGAGTGTCATAGGCTATATTGAATGCTAGAAAAAAATTAAAGAATTTTGTCCACCCGTGCGAAGCCGGGACGGACCGCTAGTTGTTTATAATACGGTTCCAATCAATCTTAGGATTATAAAATGATAACAACTTGTTATATTTACAAATTAATTAAATATCCAACAATGGCTTCACTTTTACGTTACAGTTCCCTAATGATAGCTGTAAGCTGAATGCAGCAAAAAATCGAGGTCAAAAGCTTAAGACATACAAATAGCTGAAATTATTACCTAAGTAAAATTATGCAAGAATCCAAGTTAACGTTCTTCAATGCAAATTGCATTTAAACAGCATTTCGTCGGGATAATTTATGTAAGTACGAGCATAATCTGTCTATATAGAATGTTACCAGCTATTGCAACCATTATGTTAAACCATCACAGCATCATTTATTACAACATTTTCATTCTCTACGTGATGTTATTCCTGTGTCATCACAACAACCTATTACTTTCCACATTAAAATAATGATATTTCTCACATTCACACCAATTACTGAGCCTATTCCAAAATAAGAACTTTATAAAGCTTGTGTAATGGATACAGGGTAACACATAGACATAGGTTTATGATACACAGATAAATCTATAAATATAAAAATTCCCTGCCACAGTGTTTTTTGATGTACAGACTGTACTTTGGAGAGCTGCATTTGCTCATACCGCCATCTCCTTTTTTCCCAGCGGACATCCAGACGATTGCAGCCTACCACCCTTTTTTGGTTGCTATTCCTACCTGTCGCACCAAGCGCTTTTCAATATCCTTCATAATGCGCACAGCAAAGGAGTGGAACTCCCTCCCTGCGTATGTATTTTCGAGGACTATAAGTTCCCGTCCATTTTCAGAGCCAGGGTGAATAGGCACCTTCTGGGTTAGCTCGTTCTATCGTGGATTCTGTCTTGGCCCCCGGGCTTGATTGGGATCAAGAGCTAACCTATCCTAAATAAAAAAAAAACGATTTTTTTTCATTTTGTTGGATTTGTTCTGACTTAGGACATAGGATAGATTTCATTTTAATTTATAAGATTTATAACACAGCATCACGTGGCAGGATCAGATAGTATGTATACAAATATTAAAGAATTTTCTCCCATTACTCAGGTACAAGTGTTCGTATTCATCACACAAACATTTGCCTTTCGGGACTTGAATCAGGCACCATCGGATTCGAAGGTGGGTCACTCCCATGCGGCCACACCGGTCGTCAACCATAACACAAGCTTTTGAGTAGTTTTTTGGGCTAGGCTAATTAGTGTGGATGTAAAAAATATTATTATTTTATAAATACGATTATTGTATTAACTAGCTGGCCAGGTAACGCGTTGCTATGGTAACGCGTATACAATGGAAAAAGAGCGGGAAATAGAGCGGACAGACAAACACACAAACAACAAATTTGTGTTCTTAGATTATAGATTTTAATTAAAATCCCTTTTGTATGTTCATGGGCCTTCCCTAAGAAATATTACCGGTGGTAGAATAGGTCATAAGCCAAAACAATAACAATAATAACATAATTTCTTACAATTACATTAAATAGCCAAGACCAAAGAAAGCACTGTAAGGCTTGTGCTATGAATTCTAGGGTACCGGATATAATACATATATGATACTAAGATATGTAATATTCTTACAAATATATATAAATACCAATGACTCAGGTAAAAACCCCTTTCCGGGACTGGAAGCCAGGACCGTAGGTGCGAATGGCAAGATAATTTACTGTTGCGCCAAACTCTCATTAATGCGGGCAAGGTAAGGATCAATGGGTGCTAATGACATAATTAATTACCATGAAGGCCGTTAATGGAATAGTGGTCCAAAACTTTAAGGCGATAGCACCTACCAATGTACAGTCACGAGCCATGTCACACTAAATCGGCCGAAAGCAAAGAGACAACAGTAAAGAAATAAATAACTGATGTAATGTGACACGATTCTACGGGGTATACATCGTAATGCTCGCGACTGTACAGTACGTACACAATGATCAGGTTATGGCCTATTGTTCTTACGGTGTTTTCAACCATAGAGAAGAGAGGAGGAGAAAGAACTTGTACCATTAATAGAACGATACTAATTTATGATAATCTGTATTCTCTATATTGTTTATCATTGCCAAAACAGTGTGTACGATGACTTGTTTGTTGGGATAAACCATTATAATGCGTAAACATATTATTTATTTTGCGAGCAGACAAAGACAGAAGAGTAGCATTATGTTACTTTAAAATAAATTGAAACAGAATTTTTAAAGTCTAACTTTGAGAAGTAAGTACAAAGTAGACATATTTGTTTAACTATTTTTTATGAGCGTTTGTTTTATTTTTTCACTAACATTCCGATAATAGTTGAACAAACGAGTTGTATACCTATGTAATTTAAAGTAAATTGGCGCAGTGAATGTCAACGAAGCCAAGGTCCTATCGAGTAAGGTTTCGACATGTAAACTAATTATTGTCGCGTTGAAAACGTTCATTTAAATCATAAATACCATTTCAAAGTCTTAACTAGTAAATGGTTTCTGTAAGGAGAAAGGAGCAGAACATGCGGGCTCTGTGGTTGACAAAAGAACCTTATCTTTTGAGCGTTTTGGTTCAACTTAGAGTGGCTGTTTTATGTACGTAATCGCTATGAAAGGGAAGATCTTCCTCCGACTACTGCGGATCAATTATGTAAAGTCGAATTATGTGTGTACCTATAAAATTAAGAAATCGTATGTATATTTATTTAAAAGAAGTTTGGAATTCAGACCATATTTTAAAGTATTTCTACCAATAAAATTCAATTACCTACCTTTTAAAAGTTGATTGAAATTAGCTTGTTTTCTGTTTCTGATAACATAATATTTGTATTTAAAAAAACCCACAGAGTGACCCCTAATTATTGCGTCTATTATGTGTAAATTAGAACACATTGAGTGTATTAACTGTCTATAAAAGTTAAAAGAATTCAATGATTAGGGTTTTCACCGTATTATTTGCTAATAATACAATGATTGAAGCGGAGCGAGCGAAGCTCCCATGGATCAGCTTCAATGGCGCAATGTCTGTTACGCCATAACTTCCCGAGTTCTTAACCGATTTTAATATTTTTTGTGTGGAATCGCAGATTGTGACGGAGCCTGAATTTTGAAATTCGCAAAAATTCCCATCGAAACATAAAAATGTTTTTTCTTTTTTTAGGAATACGCTCTGCTCCAATATACGGTGCTAGCGTAGGTTTATGCTTAGCGACTGCATCGCCTAGTATATTAAGTATGCGGAATTCTATGTGATTACATTATTGAAAAAATACGCCATTTCACGTGAGAATCATTTTTTTATTATAAAAAATTGAAATAAGAAACGTCCTTATATTTCAATATGTGTTAAAAATGCATCTTGTGGTGCACTTTTCAACTAAACGATTACCGTGCGCAATGAAATTTTTAAAAATAAAGCTCTGATTTTATTTTAAGATGAAAATAAAATGGACAGCCCTAAGTTACTCTATGGGGCCTGGTAAAGTGGCAATTCTGAACGTAGTATTAGTTATTCTGTGCCGCGACCTTCACAAGGTTGTCGGTCTACCTGGTGGGACGGCTACCCACGCTTCGTCTTCCAGTTCCTTCGAAGTGCGAGATCTTTCTTTCCATACGATTATTAGTTACGTGAAAGATGTAGATATGCTTTTTCTTTACTTTTGAGGATCTCATTTTATAGATAGTAAAAAATACAGTATGTGCCTTTCCTAGTAAATTACATTAAAGTAATAAACATTATCGATACAGTCGACAGCACATAAACCTACACAAATCTATAAAATTTTGCCATTTGATTTTAAGCCTAAAGTACAAAGGTTTAGTATTAAATATCAAATGATGCGGATTTTATTTTAATTATATGTGGCTTACTAAAGTTTCCCCATTCTCAGTTTAATTTACTTGAGCCAAGTCGAGAGAGCCGTTAGTAATTAATAAAATAGGATTCAAAAAGGTAAATCAAAGCTACGTTCTCTAAAAGGCGTTTTCCCATCCCGCGAATCCATTATTTCTCGATGTTCGCATTATAAATTTGGCTCTGACAGTGTTAAATCATCATGAATTAAGGCGTGAAATGCCATTGGATGAACGTTCACATTTAGATAATGTGTGTTTTGCGGCTATGTAATGTAACTCTTTACATATTTCCATACAGGTTGTGAATGGGCGATATGAGTGTTATGTAAGAATCGATCGAAATAATATTTTTCATTAGGTTTCTTTATGTGACTGGTTAGTACCGCCGTATCCAGGAAGGAGGGTCCGGTAATACGTACTTTTTTTTTATTTGTAGCTGTGGTAATACTAAATTGTGGAATTACGATGACTGGTATCTAATTGGATACGTGATGCCGTCATATTAGATAAGCGGACTTGTACTTGTAATTAATCTTATTTAGAACCTGTTTAATCTTTCTTTTTCTTCAAACGGTAATGGAACGTGAGTGCATTACTTATGTAATATAGCGGCTCGTCCCGGCTTCGCACGGGTGGACAAATCTTTGAATTTTCTAGTATTAAATATAGCCTATGTTACTCACCGTGAATGTAGCTTTCCAAGGTTAAACGAATTTTTGAAATCGGCTTAGTAGTTTTTGAGTTTATTCATTGCAAATATACAAAAATACAAATCTTTCCTCTTTATAATATCAGTGTACATATACGCTACTCAAGAGTAGTTTTTGATATTTTGTTTTATTTTGTTACCTATCTACATTGCTCTTACCTGCTGTTTTGAAACATGTACAAGTTAACGAAACTAAGTTTAATATTTAGGTATGTTTATTGATGCCCGAGAGTTGAAAAAATATAAGATAATATTAAGTATATTTTATCTATGTCCAAGTTTCAACAAACTCGTCACACGAAAGAATTTATAAGGAAGTAGATATTTACTACGTTTTTCTATAATAATCTTCAAAGCTGAAATATTCAGTAAAATAGTATATTTTTACCCTGATAGTCCATTCTCAGATTTAACTTACATAAGTTAGTTTTGTTTATTGTTACTCCAATCATCAGGGGTCCAAATTTGTTAGGAATCTATTGTAATACCGTATTTTAATAGGGTTTGAATTTTTCTGTAAGTTATCCAAAAATATCCAGTGACAAGATTCAATCCAACTTCTTGTTTGTGTACGCGGATGAAATATTTTCTGAAAAGGATATTGTTCAGTATATAAAAGGTGCAAAGTCTATCGATTCCACAATAGTGACGTCAATTAGATGCTTTTATAAAGTCCTTGCGCTCGGCCCACGGCTCTTCTCCACGATTCATTATCGCCTACTTGCTGTCATAGGAGTAAACAATCGAAAAGAGACAAATATAATAATTTGTTTTAACAGCGCGGTGTAATACAAGTAAAAGAGGAAAATAGGGCGAAGTCAGGTGTAGTCGTCTTTTATTTTGGGTTTTAAATGGGTAATTTTGGAAGACCTTTCCTCATAATACTCATTGCGGTGATCTTATTTATAGAAAAACCGGCCAAGTGCGAGTCGGACTCGCGCACGAAGGGTTCCATACAAACTTTTAGTTAAGTAAAAAATCACTTTTGTTGTATGGGAGCCCCTAAAATATTTATTTTATTTTAATTTTCTTATTTATTATTAAAGTAAAAATACAACTGAGTATTTTGTGAATATTTCAAGTGCCTACCTGTCGCCATTATTAATATCGAGCAAAAAAGGGCAAAAAAACGCGTTTGTTGTAAGGGAGCCCCCCCTTAAATAGTATTGTTGTTATAGCGGCAAGAGAAATACATATATTTGTGAAAATTTCAACTGTCTCGCTATCGTGGTTCTTGAGATACAGCCTGGTGACAGGCAGACGGACGGACAGACTGCGAAGTCTTAGTAATAGGGTCCCGTTTTTACCCTTTGGGTAAGGAACCCTAAAAAGGTTGAGATGCGTTGATAGAATTGTCTACAGTAAGAAATGGAAATAGTGAGTTTCACTCGCGTAGTGAAAGGGTCTCAAAGATTGGTAACTAAAACTGAAAAAATAGCCATTAATAAGTAATCCAATTACAAAAAATGCTCCAGATCTTGAATATAAATACATATATATCTATGTTTTTAAAAATCCATATACATATAAGGTTGCAAGAACATACGCTGCTGCAACTCCTACTTGCCGATAATACGCAAAGGGATGAAAATGTATATCAGAACCTAGAACCTAAGAGATAACGCAAGATGCAGCGTTATAGGCACTAGACGACTTTAGTAGTTATTCTCGTGCAACTCCATAAGGCAAGTTATTATTTTATTTTATTATTTTATTGACATTTTTAAATTTATAATGGCAACACCTAATTGGCATGGCATGGTTATTTTATGTAAAATATTTTATAATTAATTAATTATTTTAAAGTTTGACTTATTTAATAACTCTAACTTATAAGCGTTTCGGATGGTAACATCTGTAAGCATGTAAGGGAATTAAAATAAATATTATAATAAATAATAAGCCGAGACAAAAATCGTCGGTGTGAAGTATTATCATACAAATAAAGCATTATCGCCAAGTAAGTTTTGTCTCTGTTTATCACTTCTCCTGTGTTTTTGTTGTCGTAGGTATAATAATTTAACGAACGATACATACAACACACTATTATTACTTAATTCTACATGTTTCACTTATTTAAATGTTGTAAATAAGTACTTATTTATGAGACAGAATAATTAGATAAGTAGGTACTTTATGGCGGGACACATTTTTGTTAATACCTAAAATTTAGCGATGGGCGTTTTGGCTATCTTTTGGAAATCGTTACATAACGGTTTTGAAGTTTCCATAACGTTATTAAACACCGTTTTCAGTTTTGGTTATCATTACCGCGGTTGTCGAGATGGTTTGGCTACTGCAAAACGAATGAAAACGGAAACGCTGTTAGCTAACGTAACGCAAGTTTTTGTTTTAGTTAACGTAATTATAAACTTTTACTAGGCTTAGGACTAGTTTGTTAAAACTTTAATACATGAATTAGTAATTTTTTATGTAATGTGAATAAATGGGAACTTAAAAGCTTTTCTGGTGCATTTAAAAATCGTCATATTTACAAAAATATTTGGTTCGTTTTTTTTGGTAATATATCTGATCTTAAATATTATTAAAAATAAATTACAAAATTATTTGTTCTATTACTGCTTTTATCACTCTTTTGGTGCATTTACCCGATCATGGTGGCGCGGTGCGGCGCGTGGTTTTCAGTTTTGGTTGCATTGCGTTGGTTATGAGAAAAACGGTTTTATGTATTGCGGTAACGTTACGTTTCGGTATGAAATTCGGTTGAAACGGTTTTTAGTACCGTTTTGGTATAACGTTCTCATGCCTACTAAAATTAAAAACTACCCAAAATTGCGCCTTTTGTCTTTTGCAGCTGCAAGTTTTACACTGCAAAAGATTATTGTTTGTAGCACTAATTGTACGAACACAGCTCTTTTCATAAAAGTGTCAAAGTATTTCCGTATATATTTAACGTATAAGATCAGCGTGTAAGCTCGCATAAAAATTTCAAAGATTTCACATTCATTCACAAACGACAGCTATTAGCGAAGTAAATTGTTACTATATGACCGTCTAGTTTCGAGATCCAGCTAGCGACCTTGTCACGTGGAATTAAAAATATCAAATCATTCCTTGTCACGAAATTAACAGTTGAGAGAGTTCAAAGTCACAATACAAAGGTGATCTAGTTAGATCCTATAATTGCTTTTGATTGAAAAAGACAATAGAATTAATAATGACTTATTTAAAGGCTTGTTTGTTTTTGATGACCTAGTTAAGACCTATTACTTTTTCAAAAGGTAATATGGCGCAATATAATTTATGGTTAATCAAACAATCATTTATGTCGTCCCGCAGAGCAGAACAGCACCAGCTTTTAAAGCTTAAGGGTCTCATAAAAAGCGACTATTGATGCTGGAGGTAATCAACATACAACTCTTATTATTACTATCACTACATAGTATTAAACAAAGTCTTTTTTTTATTAAAGTTATCCTATTCCTTTACTGTTTACGCTGTCCGTTTATGTAACTCACTATCAGAGGCCCTAGTGTAAGTTTACGCTTCGATACTCGATATCGTCTGCGTAAAATATTACTATGGATTTTGTATAAGCGCCCCTAGCGGTAACCATCCGAAATTACGAATCTTCATAGAAGTCTGTAACGCGCTCGATAACGATTATCGAATGCCTAAACTTACACTAGGGCCTCTGACGATATCTAAAAGGCTCAAACTCTTAGATCCTTTCGCGATAGAGTTAAAAGTTATTTCCTTTCCAACAATATTTAGTGTAGCTATTTTATCTTTATTTCTTTCTTATCTTATGATTATTTTATATCCACCATTACCTTTAAATATTTATTTTTTTTCTTTCAATATGCGCACCCACTTTATTATACTTTTTTATTTATTTATTCTTTTCACCCAAGGTTGCCTGAAAGAGATTGCTGTTTAGCAATAAGGCCACCTGTCTGTATACTTTTCTTTGTTATTTTTTTTCTCTCTGTATCCTATTTCTGGGTGCAATATGGCGTAATTTATTATTATTATTTAAAGTCGCTTCCTGCTGTCTGTCCCTATGTATGCTTAGATCTTTAACTATTACGCAACGGAATTTAATACAGTTTTTTCAATAGATAGAGTGATTCAAAAGGAAGGATTATATGTATACGCAGATAATTTTAGAGGTTTCAAATGTGATGTCGTAAATAAACACATTTTTTTGCGTTTACATTGCAAACGCTGGCTAGCTGGCGTACGTACGTAAGATCTATGTTTTTAATCCCAGGTTAAGTAGTTACAGACAATCATCAATATACCCAAAACTATCAAAACTGTTCAATCGATTTTCAGTTTAATGGTAAACACCAGAGGGCCTATCATGATCTCTTAGCGCGATGCAAGTTCGATTGTCAAAGTAAGTGAGGGGCGTCTCTATTTAAACAGCTCAACTTGAATCTCTATAGGACGTGATGGTAGGGCCTCTGAAATAGAATTTCAGTAGCAAAAATTGGACATTTACGTGTCTGTACAATGACAGCTGTCACTATTAAAGCATAACTATAGATAATACAGTCGGATTACGCCCCTTTGGAAATGATTGAAGGCACGTGTCCGTGTGGTGTTTCTTTGAGGTGTAGTATTAATTTATTTATGTATTGGTAGTTAAACACGAAACGAAGAACACGAATAACACTGTCACGAATTTAGTTTTTATAAAAAGAAAATTAATCACTTTAAATGAAGTGGTGGCTTTTTATTAAACGTATGCTCATGGATATTTATGGAGTACCTACTTCATTGTAAATTTATAAAAAACAATCTGAATATACAAAAAATAAAGCCATAGTGAAATAACTTAAAAAAATAATATAGTATTTTATACAAATGATATTCGTGAAGTAACACTAAATTTGTGAATTTCTGTGGAAGCGAGAAAGACGTTACACAAAAGAGAGAAATACCTCCGCAGTGCTTTCAGTTCACAGTTTCGCTGTTGGAATTAGGTAGAAGGTTTCGTTCCATGTTTTGATAATTATGAGTTATTTGATGACAGCAAACTATTTGTTCTCATACGAGAACATAGGCGACTTTAAAATACATCATAAACTAGCTTATTTTGTATACCATACTATTTTCTTGTTGATCCTGAATTGTAGTGCATAAATAGATAATAATTTTACATTTATTCGAGACAGTCACAGTACATATAGTATTGTTTTTGTATTTCGATTTTGTTTTGAGTATTAAAAAAACCTTCATGGCCAGCCTGAAATTTACCGACAAATGAAACTGGCTATCAACGATAAAATAATTTACAGAATGCGGTACAACATTGAAACTGTGTCCAAATAGTTATTTATTTTATTTTATTTCCTGGCCTTTCCGGTTTTAGAACCTGTAACGAATTCTAAAAGTAATTTTCTATAATTGTTTGACCTCATTAAAACTTTATATTGTTTTAAATAAAATTTGAATGAAACATGCTTCAATGTAAAGATATCTACCTTAGCAAGTCACATGCAGGAAAACCACGATCGCCACAAGTGACACTATTATATTTACTTATGTATGTATGTATAGATAATGTTTACACATAGCAAGGTCGTACTTTAAAACTTGATCTCGTCCACTTGTATATACACAATGGACTGCAAAGATACTTTGAAATGAGCCGTTTTGCAAAATAATTCTGATGAGGATAAAACACGCTTTTTAACCGACTCCAAAAAAGCAGGAGGTTCTCAATTCGGCTGTATTTTTTTTTTATGTTTGTTACTTCATAACTTTGTCAATTATAAACCGATTTAGAAAAAACTTTTTTTATTTGAAAGAGTATACCTTCAGATTGGTCCCATTTTATTTTCATATCATAAAATTTAGTTGTTATATCATAGGTAACATATAACGATTTCGGTGTTAATAGCAAACTAAATAATAAATAAAAATAAAAAATTCTTCAAAAAACTAGTTGCAAAATAACGCACTAAAAAGGAAGAAATAAAATAAAAATTAACAAAAAAATAATGATAATTTGCTGGCACCGACTCCAAAAATAACTATTAGTATTAATTAATATTATTAATATTAATTAAAAGCATAGAATAGACAAAAAAATATTATTTTTATCTTTTTAGTGGTGCTTGCAATTGTAAAGTAATTTTTGGAGTCGGATTTTTTTTTAAAGTTGCAGACGCCTTAATGTTTTTAATTTTTATTATGCTTATAATTCCATACTAGCTTTTACTCGCCGCTGCTAATTGCTAAAATTTTTGTAACTATCTAAAGCAATACCAAATAAATTTCTATATTACAAGTCCACTTTTTCGTCTCAACCTTTTATCATAAAATTTTGTATTCACTATGTCACGGATACAGAAAAGGACATAGGTTATCTTTTATCCAGAAAAAAGCTACTGTTCCCGAGGGTTAAAATTTAACTTTCAAAGGGCACGAATGATCTTAAAAATATTTTTGTGGCTTATTAAATTGTGACTCAGATATATGTTTATTTAAACTGATTAATGTTCGACTCATATTGTGTATTTAAAGCCTTGATAGTGGTTATGAATTCGGGTCCCGTCTGGCTTAATTTTTTCTACGAGCTATAACTTGCTTTAGATAACTTTTAGCAGTTAAGTGTTTAAATCAAACAAAATTGTTTTTAAATATTTCATAGAATCACGCGTAACTTTTGGCGAAAGTATGGACTTTATCTAGATATTTGACAGTATCCATCTACAAAAATCTTACACTCATAAGGCTATATTTATTCCTTCTGCTGTGCTTACCTGTAACAATAAAAAAGTAATGTTATTTTGATATTACTATACAGAATCCAAAAAAACATTCAGTTTGATTTTTTATGTACATATATTGCATTATAAGAAAAAAAAAATCTGGAAAACGGTTGACCCTTAAGGCCATCCCTGTAACTTCCCGCTAATTCTATGCTTTTGCGCTCAAAATTCCACTCAATACAATGTTTCTGAGCTCTTCGAGCTAAAAATATAATTTATGTGGTATTTTGAGCTCTCCGAGCCCAAGAAGTAGCTATTCTATAATTTTGAGCGCTTCGAGCTCAAATGGCCAATATAAGTTTGATGAAACACGATTTTTAAAATTTTCAAACTGCCATAACTTTTGAATGAATCACCCAATTTTTACACGGTTGACGGCAATTGATGTAGATTTTCAAACTTCACAAAAAATTTGGAAAAAAAAATCAGATAATATTTTCGGAGTTATTACAAAAAAAACACTTTTCGATTTTTTTCGTCAACGATATCTCACGAACGAATCAACTGATTTTGACGCACTTGGGCGCGATCGACGTGGTTTTTTGAGGTTAAAAGCTGATTTTGGAATTGATCGGTAAAGCCGTTCAAAAAATTATTTTAAAAAAACCACATTTAAAAAAGTTTCTCTTCGATTTTTTTTAGTTTTTTTTACTTTTTTCGAAATCTACCGGTCCGAATCGGTACAATTTCCGTACAAATGTATGTACAAATATAATATACTACATAAAATTCCGCCTCATTTTATAGTCGTATAGTAAAAGTTTCAAGTCAATAGCTATTATAGTTATGATGATACACAAAAAAACAAAAATTAAATATTTAATCACAATTATTTCGAAAGTAGCTGAAACTACTAATTGCACTTTTTATAAGAACGGCAGACATGGTCTAATGTACCCCATTAATGATGCTCTTATTCACGTTGATTTGCTAATGTTATCTTGATCATTCAGAATCAACTTAGTTCTGAGTAATATTACGCAGTTTGTCATCCGCATTCCGGGATTAATTACTTGTGTCTGTGAATAAAATTATTGTCTACATGTTCGACTAACAGATTACTAATCTGCAATAGGTCGATTAAGAAATGCGTCGTTTTCGATTAGCATGGCATTTCTATTTTTGTAAGACTACTTGCTTTGTTATTCTACACCAATACCTAAGTAACAGATTATACTCTAGTTTGGGAATAAGTGGGTAATATCTAGTGAGGGGACGATTGCTAAACTGTGTCAAGCTTATTTGTCATAACATGTTATGTTTAATTCATAAGAAAAGAAACGAGACTATAAAGTTTATTTTTATTTTTATGCGTGTATTAAACGTAAACTGTAACGCCAAAGCTTTATAAGTCCTACGTCGGGAGACTTAGTGCCGAGGAGAAGCAGCACAAATTAGGCAAGGGCTGCTTTTTGACTTTAACTATGTATTATATTACATAGTACTAGGAACTTAAGAAAAGTTTATAGATTTAATTGTATAAAATTGCTTTTTATACAGAGACCCGTCGGGACAAGATAGGTTATACGTCAAATTTGAACCTGGAGAGCTAAGAGAGATAGCAAGGACTTTGGAAGAAGGTTAGATTGATAAGCTCGATGGCTTACAATTTAAATTGTTAAGCAACTTTCGCTGTGGTCAGTTATCGGATGGGTGACCACGAAAAATGTTTATACAGTCATCTTTAAAACTACTCCTAGTCATAAATTGGGCAGATATAGTTTTGTTGCTCATGTTAAATTCCGGAACATTACAATGGTTGCCTAGCCATAAACCAAAGTAAGCCTATCTCTTACTGAGTATTGGTTATTGAGAATAGCCGTAAGATGTTTAAGAAATATTTACTACTACTCCATTAAAATAATAATAGGTACTATACTATTGCCAAAATTGAGGGAAGGAAGCTGCGATTCTCAAGCATAGTTTCGGAACCAAGTTCAAAGTTTGGACCATGTCAAAATGTATGTTAACATTGACTGCTCGGATGCATAAAACGCGGAATTATGTGAATAAGTTTGTATGCACAAAATGTAATTAAGTATCAATTCCTGCCCCTGATGAAACACACCTGGAATCGGAACTCGAAAATATGATTACAACGTTTAACTGTGGGTATCCTTGCCATTATAAAATCAAGTACAGCCAGTCCGAGTTTACTTGAGAGGAAGTTATTTTCGAATTTCTTCCTTTAAGTGTTTAAGTACTGTAATAATTTCACTGAATTAATAATTTTCTTTTCAACGAACATTTGGTGTAAAGGTAGCGGTCCTGCCTTTCACACCAGCGGTCCTGGGTTCGAGTCCCGGAACGGGTAGATGTATGTATGATGAATACGAGCATTTGTACCTGAGTCATGGGTATTTATAATATTATATATGTGACGGATAGACATACATATATATGTCTACCCGTTACCCTAGTACTAAGTTTATTAAATGAAAATGAAATAACTTAATTCAAATGCGCTTAAAATAAGTTATTTTGCATCGTCCAACATTTTTACCTACCACCCATTTAGGACGCCTTTCAACTGATAAGAAGAATGGGCACAAGAAACTCGTCAGTTTTAACAGAAGTAACGACATTTACAATATAATACGTCGTCACCATACATGATCCAAATTAGTGTGAGTACAACAATTATTAATATTATTATAATAATACACGCGTGGATAATACTAGGCTGATAATGAAATTATTTCAATTAGTGAGGTAATAAATTTCACAACTTCATTTTTCACATTTCACAAATTCGTCAATGGTATGTACCGAGTTTTTATACCACAACTTTAGTGTTAATTATAAAAGATTATTGCCATGTCTTTTATTTTAGAGGCTTCGATATTTCGGCGTAATTGCATTACTGAAGCCTACCTGAGGTGAAATATCGGAACATAAAAAATAAACACGGTAATAATCCGGTTATGATTATTACTGATATAAGTGACCATGAAAATTTAAAAACAATGCATTACATTACTGTTTTATGAGGAAGAAGAATTTTGAGATGTAAAAAAAGTTCCTTTTTCTTTATTTACCGCGACATTTTAAGTGCATGTAGGCATTGCAATGTGTTTTCTGGCATTATAATAACACTTCTGATAGATACATTTCTATATATATCTGTTAATTTTTTTATATATTAATGAACTTTGTACAGTCGGAAGCTTAGACATTGGATTATATCACACGTGAAGCCAGTAAGTAGTTTTCAGAGATGTTGTTAACAATAACGAAAAAAATATGTAAATTTTGCCGGGCAGTATAAATAGCTACCGTTGTAACAACCGGGTTTCAAAATTAACCACGCAGTAGATGCGCGACTCATGCCACTTAAACCGTGATTTGTTGTGATAATATTGACCTTCATAAGTCATTATTAAAATGTTAAAGTAATAAAAATAATCAATTTTTTGTTTATTTCTTGACAGCGTATGCATTCTGTTCAGTAAGAATAGAAACTCGCTAATCGAATTGAGCTCCGAAGTGATTATATAACTTAATAACAAACTTACATCATTTCTACTATCACCCTAGGCAGCTAGGATGAATTTGTGTGATTTTTAAAGAATATTAACATTGTACCAAACACACAAATAATATTCTCGTAAACAGGTCTCTCTTTCCCACTGGGCACTTTGTCCCAGGGCCCCGCGATTGTTAGGGTCCCCTAGTTAATGCCAGATCACTAAACCAATACCGACATTTATTACTGAAAAACCTATTTAATTAGAGTAAATTGAACCTCAATTAGGAACAATTTTATCGACTAGCTTGTTAGATTTTGCATGCGCGCAGTTACTCTTCTCTCGCTCAAAATAAGGCTTTCGAATTTCAGCATGCTTAGACAATTTTAAATATGTGAGAATCACCCCATTTAAATTAAATATTATCTATTTATCTATCAATAAAAAAATCTGAAACCTTGTTATTCTACTTTCATTGTCTATTCTAGCAATAAAAAAGTGTTCAGTCAAAGTCATAGGGGCCCCATTATTCTTATATGCCCAGGGCGGTATAAGACGGCCTAGGTAAAGTTTTAGCATAGGTAAAAGACGTCCCTCCTCGAAAACCCCTTATGGTAAGGTAGAAATGCTTTTGTTATAAGTAGGTTCACCGTGGTGAGTGGTTCGTATATCAGTGAGGTTCGAACTACAAGCTGACATGTCAAATGGCCGCCTCAATATTAATAAAAAACTAATAAAATGAAACTTATAGTTTAATCAGAACTCTTAGATCACTCTGACATACATTTCGATAGCACATATAACCATTCTTAGAGAATCATTATAACTTGGCTTTGCAGAACCGTAGACTACATTATCTCCTGAAACACTATAAAAGGTGCGCGCGCGCAAGTTGCGTGACGTCACCGTGTCACCTTGCAGCCCACGCACACTGTGTACAGCCAACAACACATTAACAGTGACATTATAAACTGTACACTTCTATTTCAACGGAATAAGAGCTGTCGTAATAAAATCATACTATACAAAAGTTTACTATCGGTGTAATGTTGATTTTATCTGTTTTTTTTGTTAAGTGTTTAAGTGTTTTTGCACGTGCTGTACCTACATTACAAAGAATATATATTTTTACAATATACGCATCGTTATCATAAATTAAGTATTTCAATCCTTTGTCGAATTGTCTGTAATACTCTGCCGTCCTTACATTAAGTGCAATAAGTCGAGTTTTTGGGCAAATTGACTTACGTACAATTTACGTACAAATGTATGTACAAATATAATATACTACATAAAATTCCGCTTCATTTTATAGTCGTATAGTAAAACTTTCAAATCAATAGCTAATATTTTTTTCGATGATACACAAAAAAACAAGAATCAAATCTTTAATCGCAATTATTTCGAAAGTAGCTGAAACTACTTATTGCACTTTTCATAAGGACGGCAGTACTGTAAGCTTGTAATGATTAGTTTAATAAACTACGAGTATTTAAATAATTATTTTGAAGCAGCCATCAATGAAAGAACAGATTTACGAGGAAAGTTTACGATTATAAAGTATACATTATTTTAGACATTGATGACTGGCCTATAATTATCAATTAATAAAGACGTTTCGTGTTTAGTAACTCTAGACTCTTATAACTTCTACTTTATATAGAAGAATCTATATAAGTTTGTCTGTGAATCTGAATCTTTTACTATGGAAAATACAGTCCCTCACTTCGTTTTATGTTAATAAATATTATTTAGGGATGTTTTTAGTGGGTAAACTTCAGATTATAAGTATACTGATATATATTAAAACATGAATCAGGCAAATCGAAAATAAAAGGAATAATAATATTTGTATAAAAAAATCTGAATAAGATGTATAAATCAAACTCTAACATTAAATATAAGTACTTCATTACATTTTTTACATAATAGTTCGTCCCCTATTCCCCGTCAATCTTTCCATAGTACCAGTCCTTTCTATAGTACCAGTCCTTTCTATAGTACCAGTCCTTTCTATAGTACCAGTCTTTTTTCATGTAATTAAAGGAAAAATGAAATTAGTCCAGCTGAGTTCTCTGTGGTTTCCATTGTAGGATTTTGTTAGCCACGATGTAGCTGTAGACTTTCAATAAATGCATTTCAAATATTCATCTATATAGGTACAAACATTAGGCAGAATTCGCATTTTTTAATTTTTTTGTAACAATCCGAATATTTATTTATTTAGGTTTATAACTTAAGAAAAACTAGCAGAGTATCCCGGAAAACGACATAATAAAAAAAACCGTACTTAACAAATATTTTTGTATGAACTCTGATCTCTGATCATAACTTAATTTCGACTTATATTAGCAGAATCGGTTGAGTCTGCTAATATTCGATGAATGGAATTATTTATGTCTCTACTAGTCAATCCGTGTGTTTGGCAGCAAAAAGCGCTTGAGAGCGCTGACAGCGCTGAAAAACAAATTAGACAGTTTTCGGCCAGGACACGTTTGCTAACTTCAGTTGCGCTGACACAATCCGCCATTTTGCTTATTATCGCTTAGCGATCGCCATTTTGCTTACAAGCGCTCTCAAGCCCTTTTTTCTGCCAAATACACGGATTGATTTTCAATAATGAATAGATTCGGATTTAAGGAAAGGGGTGGGGCGTAAATACTATTATATTCTTAGTTCTCACTTCAGTAATTTTTAAAATCCATACTTTGTCACCAGTCTTTAAATAAGGGTAATACATTACAATCTAATAACTAATACTTCTAATAGAGATCACCGTATTATCATGACTCTGCGACTAAAGGAATTTAATATAACTTCCGGAAGCAAAAACTGAATAGAGCAGAAAAGGAGTAAAAAAACACCGTAGCGCGCGTGGGCACGCCAAGGCGACGAACGCCGGCCATTGCAGCGGTGACGTCACTTGTGTTGAAGGGTATATGATAGAAATAAAATGAATGAAACTAAGACGATTTAATCAGTACATTATATAATAATAATACTTTGTGTGCTTGTTACCATATATAGTTACCATTGTTACCATAAGCCTATGAAAACAGTTTTTATAATCTATTAACGTTACCATAGCCATACCATTCTATGGGCTTTGCCAGAAATAAATGAAATAATAATAATAATAGCAACGTGTGGCCGGGTCATCAATTAACGTTACCATAGCAACGCGTGGCCGGGTCAGCTAGTAATAATAATAATTAATGATAGACACATTTTTGTCGTGAAGGGCAGAAATTATGTCTGTTTTATTTAGTTCTTTCACTTCTGCGCCTTTTGTATATTTTAATAAACCTTTAACCAGGTTCACGACACATTTATTTTGTTTTTTTTTTTTAATTTAATCTTGACGTTTCGACTTCTGTGTGGTAACGATTCCGACAAAGGAGTCGAAACGTCAGCATTAAATACAAAAAACAAGAATGAACGTGTTATAAATAGTGTTAAATTGGGTTTTATTTTAAATATCTGCTTTTCTGTTATCGTTTATTCTATGCAAAGAATCATGATGTTTATGCATGCGTGGATTTAATTTAGATTATTTTTTCTCGCGAAATGCAAAAATGTTCTGCCAATAAGTCTTGTTTTGTGTGATTTAGTTATTAATTCTTTATTACTGCAAGTAGACAAAGCTAAGTTATGCTATTGGCAACGTCTAGCTACCAGTTATGACGAGACCCAAATACAAAATGTGAGAGTTCTCGATTCTAATCTCTACAGTGGCACAGTACAGCACATTCAAGTAAAAAGAGAGAATTTATTCCTGTTCCACGCAAATTCCTTACATCACCTTCCCAACTGATTTTTTTTAAAGATTAAGTTTTGAAGTTATTTGATAAAAAAGAGAGAAAGTTTTTTATAAACCTCAAGTATACAGACACAACACAAAAAAGACAAGAAAATAGGCACAACATTTGGAAATTAGCTAAAATACTTGTTAATAACATTTCCTAGTAACAAACAGAGGCCCTACCATCACAAGCGATCAATAGTGATTCAAGTTGAGCCGTTAAAACGAGATGCCACATTAGACCGCGTATAGCGGTGTCTCACTTTGACATTGAACTTGCATCGCGCTAAAAGATAATGGTAGGCCCTTTGGACTACTATAATCTTATTGCTTAAATCTTTCTGTATAATGGCGAGAAATAACAAGATTGTCTAGCAACGGAAACTAAAGTTAGCTTATCTCTTATTAAGCATAAGTTGATGTGGAATTGCCGTTATATCTGAATCGGCTTTGTTCCAATCAAATTGTTTAAATAGGATCAGTCTGTAATCCGTAAATAGTAGAGCGCGTAAAGAAATCTAAATCTATAATCTAAGATCACAGTGGTTTGTGTGTTTGTCTGTCCGCTCTTTTTCCCGCTCTTTTTCCATTGTATCAATAACGTTACCATAGCAACGCGTTAACCGCAAGTAGTTCGTCTACCGGACGCTAGATGGTGCTAACGGAAAAATATTTAATAATAGAAAAAAATTAAAGAATTTTGTCCACCCGTGCGAAGCCGGGAGGGGCCGCTAGTATATCCTTAAAATTATAAAATTTATTTATTAATGATTTCAAATTATTTATGTACTTACATTCTTTGAAATAAGTCTGTCATGGTATTATTACAACCGTCTGGTGTAACGGTAGCGATCCTGCCTTTAGCACCAACGGTCCTGGGTTCGAATCCCGGAAGGGGCAGATGTTTGTGTGATGAATACGAGCATTTGTACTCGAGGCATGGCTATTTATGTATATATTTTTATAAATATTATGTTAGTATGCAAATAATATAGTATACTATGAGACCATGATAGTTGATTTAGTGAGTTTAGTTCGATCCTAAGATGACTGCATCGCAGGGCTGTGCAGCGGCCACGGATCGGTTGAATTCTCTTTGTTTACAATATTTTCACTTTGTGCAGCAGTAGTTTTATAATCTTTTTTAACTCTATGTTAGCTTGCTTAACATTTTTCTGCATTTCGAGGCAAGCTTTAATTAAGGGGTCACTTTGACAAAATATCTCATAAAATGAGATGCCTGTAATAAGTGATAGTCTTGTTGGTTGTTCAATAATTAAATAAATGTATGTCTCTCTGTCACCGTAGCATCTATAACACAAGCCTCAGCATGTTTTCTTTGGGCTAGACTAATTGGTGTGAATATAAGATTATTATTATTATTTTAAATATTCTTTCCAACATAAGTGAATGCACAGACAAAATAGTAGATAACTTCGGGAAATGCAATCTTATCATAGTCCTGTTATTTTCTAGAAATGGGTAATAAGTTTTTACTTCACATATTAGTATAAAGATAAGTATAAAACTCAATAAATAATTATGTAAAACAATACTCAATTCTGAATAATTTAATGTATTTCACAATATTAACAAAAGATGTTGACATGTCTTCTAAATGTGGTTTCTATATGTTATATCCTGTGCCGTCAATAGCATGTCAAGCTTTAACTTTAAAAATTAAATGGTCCCTATAACAATGGCATATAATAAATCGAAACATCGAAGTGTATGGCCTTTACTATGAAAGGAATAATTTTAGCTTATATTGCGATTCCTATAACGTTTTCAGCAAATTCACTGGGGTGAAAAAGGTTATGATTTCGATGTAACCAAATTTCACGTCAGGGAAAATTGTTTTACTTCTTGTAACTGTGTGTAATAAAATAATAGATCAAAAAGAATCAAATCTATTATTTTACACAGCACATACACACACAACTAAACACCCAACACACACAGTCTTTATCCAATGTTATGATGTATCCAATGTATCCAAAACTGATTTAAAATAATATGTCATTTCTCATGTTTTCTGAGTGTCTGAAATGTCTGTCCTAGAGGTGGGCGCTAATAACTGCGACACAGTCTTCGACTAGGTACTGCGGTCATTAACGCTTCAATTGTTTTTGTCAATAATTGTCTTGTGTATCAAATAAATATATTTTTTATATTTTTTATTTAGAAACCGACATATATCTTTAATAAATTAGAATTATGATATTTGTCAAATTCCTGTTTCAATTAAAAATGTTTTTCGCATCGATTGTTCTTGAATGCCTATTATGATAAAAATCTCATTTTTTATTTTTTTATTAATATAAATAATACGTCAAACACATTATTACTATAGTTCTTTTCGCTTGTAGTGATTTCAGTGCATGCGTTACAAGTGAGAGTTAAAGACAATGTCGAAAGCAGTCTGTTTGACGTCGCAACCACCGCTACGTACGTCCCCTCCGTTTAACTATACATTCCTTGTAGTATATAGTTTTGTTACCCCTTATCTTACCTTTGTTACCCTTAGCTAAATCAGTTTTAATGCCAGGTCTCTGAATTAAATTTCAAAAACTAATTGTTTACATTTTGTATTATAACCTAACCTAACCTAACCTAACCTTATTCCAACGTCATAAAAGTAAAATTAAAAGTTTGCTGAAATCCAAAAAAAATGCAAAATCACTCGCTTTGCCAACGCTACTGATTCTGACATAATCCTTCTAGAGTATATATTATTTTCCATAGGAAGAAATTGTCAATATCGACACGCTTGCCATTACTGAAAAATAGAATAGAATACACTAGCAATAACTGGTAACAAAGAGAAGGAAACTTTCAATAATACCGAGGAGCTTCGACCTTCAATTTATTAGCCCAGAGCCCACATTGCGACTCATTCACATAACATATTCATTGACGAAACACTAGTCACCTGTTGACCCGTTATCGCGAGCATCCTACGCACGCAATGAAACTACCAAATAAGTTTGTTTTAGCAATCTTTGTGTTGTAACTGGGTGATGTATAGACTACTTCAACTTTTATTTATTTGTCTTTCAAAACTACGATCAATAAGGACATGTAGAAAATTAAACAACAAATTCAAGGTTAAAATAAAACTTGATTATATGTAGGATTTGAACTTGGGCCCATTGGCGCGACTGTCTGTAGGTTCTGAGATTAAAGTTATTAGATAAATTATTATAATAGATAATACTAGAAAAAATCGACTCGGGTCACAAGTGAATTCTCAGGCGGGAATCGAACCCGCAACCTTTGGAAATCCGGTCCGATGCTCTCCCAATTGAGCTACCGAGCCTTGTGAACACTCGTCGAAATTTTCTAGTACCTTTCTTATTTAACGCTGTAGGCCAGCGTTGTTTCATCAATGAGAGGAACATCCTCTCGTATTGTGACCCGAGTCGATTTTTTCTAGTATTTTTCTATTATAATAATTTATCTTATAAGATCGCATTGAAAATGCATAAAATATATAAAAAAATATAAAATTAAAGTTATTGTGAAGATCCATTCGAAGTTATCGCAGCATGAACATGGTGATAATGGTGATGATGACGGATCTGACTATGACGATTCTAACTGAATATGACTACTCGAATCCGGCAAAGACGACCTCCGAGGAGGATCCCTCTTTGAAGAAGAAATAGGATAACTTTTAGTTCAAATTACTTAATTATTTGAGTAGACATAGTAAGCCAAGGCCATCGCCAACAATGTTTGCTTGACAGGTCTATACTTTCTTAAATGCTTAACGAAAACTCCTCAAAAGGTACTTCCAGTCCTTACTCCATTGAACGTGATCTTGATGAAATCAAAAAGATTCTTCTTATGGTTTCTTCAAGATTACAGACACAATCAGGAACACAATCACATAAGGAGAAATTACAAACATACATGATTCATTTATCAAACCGTTTAAATAAATTAGAGATAACCACAGATCAATCATTACAAATTTTAGAAAACGTACATAACGTTTACGAGACATTTGCAAAACTTCAAACAAAATTTTCATCCATGACAGCCTGTCAATCAAATTTTCACTCTTCTGTCCAACAGTTACCTAACTACGAACTACTGGCACAAAAATTTAATCAAAACTCTTTAGACCTGAAACGATTTTCTTTTAAACCGGACTCATGTCCGAAAGAATTCATAGATAACATTGAAGAGTATGCAATTTCAAAAAATATTTGTATACAACAACTGCATAGTCAAATATATAATATTTTGACTGGAATTCCATTACAATGGTATAAATCCAGAAAATCAACTCTTACCGATTGGAATTCATTTAAAAACCAATTCATCTCAGATTTTAAAATTCATGACTATGACTACAAATTAAAAAAACTGGTTGGTTGCCTGTAAAGTCGGTATACGGGCGAAAGTTTTACGTGACAACGACTTTGAGTGGTAAAATAATTTTAATGTGAATATTCATTCGTATAGTAGGAAGAAGGATGAAATAATAGTAACAATTTAAAACATTTATTTATACAAAGAATTATATTTAAAACATTAATTTATAGGCACGCGTCCCTTCCACTTTTTATGTCTGTCTCTCTCGCTCTTAGGCGGGCTAACCATGCCCGAGTGGAAGGGACGCGTGCCTCTCACTCGCTCTCATTGTAAGCGCATAACGTGAGCGGAGCGTAACGCAGTTTCTTGAAGTGTCACCCGGCAAACCAATTTATAAGACGTTGTCACGTCAAAAAACCATAGATGCACGTAAACAAAAACCAAATGAAAGAATTATTTATTATTTTTCGTCAATGCAATCTCTTTTTAGTAAACTCCACGAACCACTTTTAGAAAAACAACAAATTGAAATTTTACGTCGCAACATGAGTCCCATTTTCAGTTCTCGATTACTTCAAACAGACATAACATCTATTGATACACTTCTATCTGCTTGCCAATGGTATGAAAGCTGCAATTATGCTAACGATAACCATATAAACACAATACAAAATACAACATCACAATCTAACATTAGTTCTCATCCTTCCACATCCAAGGCTCCTTACATACCACCGTTTCCATATAACACCAATAAAACTAACAATGACAGATCTACACAACCTATTGTTCGTTTCTCTTGCCCTCGTTGCCGTACAAACGATCATTCATTAGAAACTTGTACAAAAACTAATATTGTTTGCTTCCGTTGTGGTAAAAAAGACACCACATATGCGAAGTGTCCCAATTTTAAATCAGCCAAAAAACGAATAAGGGAGAAAAGTAATACTTTTGCTAAAACCACTAAGGATGAATGGAGCCTTTGGCTTAAAACAATCGAACTATTCTTCAATTCTTACAACACATCAACAAAATTATTTGATAAACCTATTCATGATAGTCGACCGTACATAACAGTACAAACTAATAATTTATCTTTATGTGGCTTGCTAGATAGCGGCAGCGCAATTAAAATTTTAGGGAATAATTCACACAAAACTCTTTTGCAACATAATTACATAATTAACCATAAACACACCATTACAGGAACAGTTGCCAACGGTCAATCAATAACTTCAATTGGAACCATAGAGCTACCAATTCATTTAAAAAATAAACTCGCCATTATTACTGTTCATGTAATACCCTCAGTACAACAACCTTTTATATTAGGAATAGATTTTTGGAAATTATTTAATCTAGCTCCTGATGTCTTACAACATATAACTTGTACCAATTCTGATAATAAAACTTTCATTATTAACAATGTTGAAAAACAAGTAAAAATTTACAATACCCTGAACGAAACACAACGTTTTATCTCTGACTCAATAATTCAACAATTTAAAAATATTTCCACTGAACACTTACCATTAGGGAAAACTCATTTAGTCGAACATCACATTGATACTGGCGATCATCCTCCAATTAGACAACGTTGCTATAGATTGTCACCTGTCAAACAAAAATCTCTATGCCACGAGGTTGATGACATGCTCAAATTAGACGTCATCGAACCCTGTGAAAGCCCATGGCTTAACCCTGTACTAATAACTCCTAAAAAAGACGGATCATGGCGTTTCTGTGTCGACAGTCGTAAACTAAATGCAATAACTAAGAAAGATGCATATAAATTACCTTTCATTTCCGATATTTTAGATAAATTAAAAAACGCAAAATTCTTATCTTCTATCGACATTGCAAAAGCTTTTTGGGAAATACCATTACGTGTTTCCGATAGACCTAAAACTGCTTTTTATGTACCTGGTCGCGGTATGTACCAATTCAAAGTTATGCCGTTCGGATTAACTAACGCACCAGCTACCCAGCAATGATTTATGGATTGTCTTTTCTCTTCTGAGGGACTAGATAATTCTGTTCTTGCTTATTTAGATGACGTAATAATTATCAGCGAAAGTTTTGACCAACATATTACCCTATTAAGTAAAGTTTTACAAACATTAATTAACGCCAAAATAACAGTAAATTTTCCAAAATGTTCATTTTTCCGTAAAGAATGAAAATACCTTGGATATATAGTTAACGAACATGGTCTTCAAACAGATCCCGATAAAGTAAAAGCAATTTTAGAAATTCCTCCTCCAACTACTCCTAAAGAAGTGAAAAAATTCCTTGGAACTGCAAGTTGGTACAGACGTTTCATTCCCAACTTCAGTACTCTCATAGCTCCTCTCACTAAACTTACCTCCACTTCAAAAAAATCCCCACCTTTTAAATGGTCTTCTGAATGCAATAACGCTTTTAAAACTATAAAAGAAGCATTAGTTTCCACACCTGTTCTTGCATGCCCTGATTTCTCCAAATCTTTTGCAGTCCATTGTGATGCATCCAGTTTTGGTATTGGTGCCATGCTTACTCAAGAAATAAACGGCATAGAAAAACCTATAGCTTATATGAGTAAATCTCTATCCGGTGCTCAAAGAAATTACTCAATTACAGAAAGAGAACTCTTAAGTATCATTCTAGCCCTTGAACATTGGCGCTGTTATTTAGATAATGGCCAAAAATTCACTATATATACTGATCATTCAGCCTTACAATGGTTTTTAAATCTTGACAATCCTAGCGGACGCTTAGCTCGTTGGAGTATTCGTTTATCAGCATTTAATTTTGACATTAAACACAAGAAAGGAAAAGATCATTTGATACCTGATGCTCTTTCACGTTCCGTTCCCATTAATCTTATTCAGGATAACAGTTCTACTACAAAAGATGAGTGGTACCTTTCCATTTTTTCAAAATGCAAGAAAAATCCAAGCTCAACCCCAGACTACATCATAAAAGATAATAAATTATACAAATACTCAACAACTTATTCCCTTCTTCAATCAGAATATAATTGGAAGGAAGTAATTCCGTATGAAAAAAGGAATTCCATTATTTATGATAACCATTCTAATCCTACTTGTGCTCATTTCGGAATTTTCAAAACATATGAAAGACTCAAATTTAAATATTTTTGGCCAGGCATGTATAAAGATGTTTCAAATTTTATATCGAGATGTGAAATTTGTATGGCTTATAAACACCAAAATCAACTAACAATTGGATTAATGGGTAAACCTAAGTTATGTTCACGTCCTTTCCAATGCATATGCATTGATTTACTCGCAAACAACGGATTCATTTTTGTAGTTACATGCTGCTTCTCGAAATATTGTCTTTTATTCGCTATTAAGAATGCTACTTCTTCAGTCATCAAACATATACTGGAGAACTTAGTCTTCATGACATATGGTATTCCAGAGACAATAATTCTGGAAATGGACCACAATTTGTTAGCCATGAACTCACTGATCTTTTTACCACTTACAAAATACCTAAAATTCACTACACACCTCGTTATTGTCCACAAGTCAATACGGTTGAACGTTATAATAAAACTATTATTACCGCTATCTCTTCTTTTGTTCAAGATGACCATAGGACTTGGGACATTAACTTACATAAAATTCATTTCGCTATCAATACATCAGTAAACGAAACAACAAAATTTACTCCTGCCTTTCTTAATTTTGGCAGAGAACTAGTAACATGTGGTTCCATATATTGTAATAATGATTCCTCCAAGGACATTATTTTCGCCCCTCGATCTGAATTTGCAGACAATATTGGACTTCTTAGCTCTATATTCTCGTTAGTACAAACACGCTTATGGCGAGCACACCAACTTAATGCTAAATCCTACAATAAACATCATCGCCATCTGGAATTCAATGAAGGTGATATTGTCTGGAAACATAACTATACTATAAGTTCTTCAGACAAATACCATTCTGCTAAACTTGCTCCTAAATTTACGAAATGCATCATTAATAAAAAAATATCTCCACTTATTTATGAACTTATAGATATAAATCATAAACCTATAGGCCGCTGGCACATTAGAGACCTTAAGCCATTTACACATAAAACTTGAATATTCTCTCGTTATTATTTTTCTCCCAACTAGAATTCTCTATCGTTATTACTTTTCCAAAAGTAATTATTTTTTTTATATATATTACTTTTATATATACTACTATTTACAACTCATTCATTCCCTCATTCTATTACAACACATAATAATTACTATACATTAACTATCTTCATAGAAGACATATTTAATTGTCTGCATAGACGACATCTTCAATTTTGGTCTTCATAGAAGACATACTTAATTATACAGTCTTCACAGAGGACCTATTTAATTTTAGTCTTCATAGAAGGCATTTTAATTTTTTCAGTCTTCATAGAAGACATATTTAATTTCTCAGCCGAGAATAGAACCTCTAAGTCTATTGGAATAGCCTCATTATACATCTTGAGGGAAATTTTTCTTCCAGCGGGTTGTGACTGGCTAAATAAGCCCACACTAATTTTTATTTTTCATCCAGCGGGTTGTGACTGGTTAAGTAAGCCTACACTGTTTTATTTTTTCACCCAGCGGGTTGTGACTGGTTAAATAAGCCTTCACTAATTTAGGGAGCCAGTTGAGTATTCAATAAATTTTGGATACTCTACCGCGTGGAGTCTGGTTGTCTTAATTAATGAACCATGACCGTTGACTGAAGTATGTTCTGGAAGTATGAAAGTGATGCATGTAAGGAAAGTGATGCATGTAAGGAAGCTGGTCTCCTTCTTTCTCATTTCACAATTCTCACCTCATCCATTTTTATTAAAGATATATTTTTTTTTATATATAAATGCTTCGCTTATTTTTACATAGTTTTATGAAAAAATCCTTTTTATACCCAGGATTTTTTCTTCCAGGGGGAGCGGGTATTGTAACGAGGCGCCATAGCTATATTGGCGACTCGTTGCTTTCATTGCGCTTTTCTCTGGCCATTTATCATATTTTCTTTTCTCTTCGTTTCCCGTTTTAAATTTACTGTCTGTCTCTGTTTCCTATTTTAAATTTACTGTCTGTCTCTTTTTATTTGTTTTGTTCGAAGTTTATTCTTACCAGAGTCAGCGCGTAGAGTGGTTGACTCACCGATAACAAATTATTTAAATATATTTATAGTGCTGAGCAGTTATAATAAGCTCACAAGTATATAATAAGCTCATAAGCATAATTCACAAGTTTCCTGTATATATGTATATTCTGTACCACCAGTTCCTGTTTATAAGTCTATAAGGTTCTTTAAGGCACTATTGTAAGTAGCCCTACCTTTTATAATATGTTTTTAGTGATAAATGTGAAATTGTTTTTGTATTCAGTGTAATTTACCTTTTTTTATATAATTGTTTCAGTTGTGCCTTAATTCCTTAAATATAAAAACAAGTGACCTAAACGAGCTTTTATTTCTCCGGCTGCACCCCGTCACAATATTTTAAGTTGCTCTGTCAACAGACAAGTGTCATTTTCATTTAAGTTAACCTGAACGATTTTACATCCATTATAAGTTTGTTATTGTTGTGGATGTTGACCAAATGACTTTAATTTTAAATGTAGACACAAAAATGCGCGTTTTTATCAACGATAATCAGTGCTTTTAAAAATAAAAGCGATTATTGCAGCGGAGAATGGATCAT
The DNA here is from genome assembly GCA_927399485.1 of Calamotropha paludella. Lineage (NCBI taxonomy): Eukaryota > Metazoa > Arthropoda > Insecta > Lepidoptera > Crambidae > Calamotropha > Calamotropha paludella. The sequence continues at coordinate 8,250,555 of OV656822.1, forward strand.
TTGAACTAACAAAAGGCTTTGCATTACGTAACTCTTAGCGAAAGATTAAGCATTTATTACACACAGATTTTCTTTTCAACCATTGTTATTAAGAGTTAATTTAAAGATAATTGGATATAATGGAACAACTTTAATTATAATTACCAATAGCTGTGACAATAAATCAGATCTTTAATTCCTCCTGGAAGGATTGCCTGTAAAAATATATAAAGATTTTTTTTAGGAAAATAGCAAGCTAGTTTGTCAATTGAAACAAATTTCTTATTTTTTTTAAAATCCAATTGAAATATTGGGGTAATTCTAAAATTTTTAAGCTTTATATTATACTAGCTTTTACACGCAGCTTCGCTCGCGTTTATGTAGACAACCGGTTAAAAGTTATATTTATATCCTTCTGGAAGAATACTTTCTTTCTGTATAACAGATGTTAGACCTTATGTACTTTTTTGTATCCCTGAAAAAGTGTATGTAAAATTTGATGATCATTGAAAAATGATGATCGATTGAGTAGTTAAGGCGTGAAAGTGTAACAAACAAACTGACTTTCGTATTTATAATATTAGTTAGGACTAGAAGGATTTTAGCGATATGATATATAGCTTATCATTTGCGCGATCACATGTTCTTACCATATACCGAATTTCATCGAAATCGATGGACCCGTTTTTTACTTATAAAAAGACAGACAGACAACATTTTTATAAATGATACAATTGGTATCAGTGAATCATAAAACAAATTTTTATCATAAAATAATCCATAAAATAGACTGAGCCTACAGATTAATAAAGAAGTATAGATTATAATTTAATACTGTAATGATTATGTTATTAGTAGGTACGCAATCGACCAGTATCATTTCCTAGACTTAAGAGAAATTTTACTTTTTACTTGATACGCATTATTGTAAAACTTAGAACACAAATTTGTTGCTTGTGTGTTTGTCTGTCCGCTCTTTTCCCCGCTCTTTTTCCATTGTATACGCGGTATCATAGCAACGCGTTACCGGGTCAGCTAGTATATACTCTAAAACACAAATTTGTTGTTTCTGTGTTTGTCTGTCCGCTCTTTTTCCATTGTATCAATTAACGTTACCATAGCAACGCGTTACCGGGTCAGCTAGTATTGTAATTAAAAACTACTAATATTATGCATATTATTTACTTCACCACGAATGATTTACGCATTGTACCGGACACGCAAACGATCGGTAGGAGGAAGTCTGATTACTGTTTGATTACAGAACGAAATTATATTGTCACAGTTGCAATCGTAATAGTTCGATAGAAATAAATTAGCAAACTTGCCCCTCGGGCGAAATACCTCAGCGAAGCTTTTGAAACACCTAAAGCTTTCTATACTCATACATTTAACTATATGTAGATTTTTACTTATTGTATATCCAACAGTGTTGCATCAAGGTATAAAAACAAATTCACAACACAAATATTTTATTTAATAAAAAAAAATATTAAAATTAAATTAATTTATCTCTTATTAATTCATTGGTATTAATACTTATACTTCTACTTTAAAAGCTATAAATATGTATTTTTATAAAAATACATATTTATAGCTTTTAAAGTATTAGTGGCTAATTAAGTTAAAGGTCTAGTAAACACAGATCACTTAAGTAACTGAGACCTTAGTGTACAGTACCGGCATATTAACTATATTCCCGGCATATAAGTTGAACCTGGTTCTGAAATCACGTGGACAGTATTGAATAATGTACCATAACCTGCTACTGCGCATGTCACGTGATTTCAAAACCAGGTCCAACTTATATGCCGGGGACTATACACGCATTCGATACTCGTTATCAAGCACGTTACATATATCTGTGAATATGATCCTGATGGTTACCGCTAGGGGCGCCATAAAAACCCTTAGTAATATTTTACGCAAACAATATCGTGCATCAACGCGTAAACTCTCACTAAGACCATAGATTTCTATGAAGATTCGTACTTATGGTTACTGATAGGAGCACTCATATAAAAATCCATAGTAATATTTTACGCGGACGATATCGAGTATCGAAGCGTAAACTCGCATTAAGGTCTCTGTTCTTATGGGTATACGAAATTAGGTCACTTGCACACCAGGAACCCATTTTTAAATCACTGCAGTCCGTTTTACATGCGAGCAGTGCAGTCCTTCTCTTTCTTGCGATACGGGTAATAAAAAGACAACACACGAATTTCGCATGCCAGCGGACACGAAAGTTTCATAAAAGAGCTGTTTTATGCGTCGAAAAGCATTAATTATTTTATCAATTTGGACAGAAAGACATTAATAGGATCAGTTAGTATTTCAATAAAATAAATTAAATTTCGAAGTAAGTAATAAAATACAGGCTTTATGAGACCTAAACTATTGCCTTATTCGTGAAGCTTCATTTACGAACCTATTAAGTAAAATCACTTAATTCGCATCGCAGGTTGCCTGCACACGATGCCGCGACGACAAACGGGAGATCGTGACACGAGAACAATGCGTGCGCATTATGTGTGCAAACAAAAACCTATCTAAATTGTGTTATGGTGAGCTATGTTTGTTGCGCAAAGTTAATTCTTGGTGTCACGAAGTGGTCTATGGCGTTTAAGTAACTGCGTATGCATTTTGTAAGAAAACCAATTCACAATTGACAGTATTCAATTTTTGTAACCATTTGTTTTTTAATAGACTAGCAGTGCTCGGCTTATTTTGTAACGCCCTTTTTGCAGACCATACACAAACCTCTGGCATGTTAGAAACAACTTACTATAATTTCAGCAAAATTAACCGGGGACTATTCCAAGTTTTGGAGACTAAAAAAAGTATCACAAATCTATACTAATATTATAAAGCTGAAGAGTTTGTTTGTTTGAACACGCTAATCTCAGGAACTACTGATCCGATTTGAAAAATTCTTTCAGTGTTAGATAGCCCATTTATCGGGAAAGGCTATAGGCTATATATCATTTAACATATAATACCTGAGCCACAGCAACACGTGGTCGAGTCAGCTAGTAATTTATATGTCTGACCAGTAACAGGCATACGAATTTGGGTAGTTAAGTACGAAATAATAATATAATAAAATGGTGAAATAATAAAAACTAAATTAATTAAACAATGACAACAAGATTATATAGTCATGAAATAATATTTACAACAATAGATATAATGTTTTATTGGTAATTTTTTAATTAAAAATTCTTAACGATGTCAAGCTAAAAAGGAAAATAATAAAACATTGTGGAAAAAATTAAAATAAGAGCAATAAGTAAACAATAAATAAATAATCATAAAATGATTTCGACGATAACTAACGCATGGGATATTAATGTTATTTATCTGTTTTAGTGTTGATGATTCTGAAAATAATTAGAAAGGAGGCTTCAAACTTTTAAGGAGAGTTACGATTGTTGTTAGGTAGGAACATATACTTCAAATTTCTTTAAAATAACTTTTAAGCGTGTCTACTAAAGGTAGAAGAAATTATAGAAATATTTCGAAACACAAACCTCAGAAATATATTAAATGGAAAAGGAAATGAAAAAGTCTTTATTTCGTAAATTGTTACAATGCACACTAAAACAATACATATAAACAACAATGCATGCACAATACCGTCTTACATTAAAGGCAGCTAGACTATCACAGATTACACTGTTGAAATACTAGCAATTACCTTACTGAATGTAAAATGTGTTTGCTTTTTAGTATATATTCACATGATGTTATTGTAAGGTTTGTATTTATATAGTTAATGAATTGTTTGGAAAGAATGTTCTCTGAAATATTTATAACAATGAACTGAGCTTACCTTTTGAATGGTCAGTAGTGACATCTAACAAGTGGATTTGTAGCCCGACCACTAACACCTGTATTATGAACGAAGGCTGTATTGTGAAATATGGCCCACATGTAACTCGCGTTCGTTCTTAAGTAATTAACTAAAGCCACGATTGGTGGACATATCTGTAATAGCTCAGCGGGGTCTCTGTGTACTTTAATACCCTTCATTTATTTTTAATCATAGCCAGTTTTAGTTAATTGAGACATAAGTGTTTGTAGAGTATATTTATTGTTACAAAATTAAATCTTTTCACCGCTAATATACTAAATACGCATTGTTTGCGATATCTAAACACTTTGATTACGGAATTAACCCTTCAATATCCGTGTGACTTCGGGGTGTTTGAAATTACCCAAAAATGTAGTATTCTTCTCTTTTGTACTACGAGAACATTTATTTTTTTCTTGCCAAATGCCGTCAACGGGTGTCGGTAAGTGAAATAAAGGCTTTAATTTACAGGCTCGTTGTTTTATTGCACGAATGGAGAGTATATATCATGTGAACTAGACACCTCAGAAATAAAAAAACACGTAGACTGACACACTGACAGACAGGCGAACAATGAATTGATCCCAAAACCTTTATTTTTTATTTATAAAACTTTACTGAACACGTATAATGGGTTGAATTAATGCAAAAAGCATCTACAGTCAAACTTTGGAGGGAAACAAAATTGACAAATTCGGCAAAATAGATAACAAATAATAAACTACAAAAACCGTTTACTGCACATATAATATAAACATATTGTATATAAAATAATAACAGAATAATTTTGTTTTTTTTGTGGATTATGCATGGTGACGTAATTGTAAATGTCGTTACTTCTGTTAAAGCTGACGAGTTTCTTGCGCCCATTCTTCTTGTCAGTTAAAAGACGTCCTGAATGGGTGGTAGGTAAAAATGTTGGACGATTCAAAACAACTTATTTTTAAGTGCATTTGAATAAAGTTATTTTCATTTCATTTCAAACAAATAAACATACGAAAATGTAATACCACATAAACACTGGTAAAAAAGTGACAAATGACAATTAACGCTTTGATAAGCTTTCTAGGATCTACGCTCGAACTTGCCTTTTGAAGGCGTATTTATTAGTATTATTTAAAACCCTGGAGATTAATTATTATACATTAATGTACCGCAAAAGTTTATAGGTGGTAGGTGGATTATTTTAAACAATATGTTAAACACATTATTAGAATTCCAATTAACCTAGTAAGTAGTAGTAAGCTAAATGCTACGAGTGTTACGAGTTGGCCCATATCCGTAGTACATCCGTAGTAATCTTAAATATTGGCTCAATCGTTTAAAGTCCGAAGCTATCGTATGGCGTAATTTGTCCCACATTCGATTCCTTACTTAGGCAACGTATTCCCTTTTTGGTGATGTATGCTCAGTGAATGGAGCTTAGCTTATGTTAATGTGACCAAAGACTAGAATAAAATACATCTTACTTCCTGCCGTCAAGAAATAGCGCCTAACTGTTTTACACCAATTACAGTAATTAAATATTTTATATGTTTTCTTTAAGTTTATTTCAATTTAATACATTTTTACACACCAATCCGATGACCAGGCCTTTGCGAAAGTTACTTAACTTCCGCGATAAAAAGCCGAACTCGCCTTTACCAGTGCGCCATTAAACTGTCTCTTTATTTATGAAATATCAAGGATTAATAAAAAAAGCGGATTTTAGTGAACGGCATTGCCATTCAACTTCGAATGATCTGGATAAGTGCCAACCAAACTTGTTATATAATTGCATTAAATATTCAAACATTTGGCAAAAGAGTAAGTGTCGGCTTTTCCTGTATTAGTCAAGATTTAATAGGGCAAATGTGGATTACGTTTACCTACCTACTAACAGATTGGAAGGCTTATTTCTATTAACGATTTTTAGATACTTAGTATTTAAATAAATGAAATTGCAGTGTCTGTTTGTAATGGTATAACAGCTTTTTACTGAATGCATATGAAGTATATTACAGAACTTCACCAAAAAAAAAATTGTCTGACTGTCTGTTTGTTCCCGCTAATCTCCAAAGCTGGACCAATACAGGACATTCACAGGCATACAGCTGATATTATAAGGCTGATATAATAACTCTAAATCTACACTTATATTATAAAGAGGAAAGATTTCTATTTTTGTATGTTTGCAATGAATAAACTCAAAAACTACTAAGCCAATTTCAAAAATTCTTTCACCATTGGAAAACGATCACGCTGAGTAACATAGGCTATATTAATGTTAGAAAAAATTTAAAGAATTTTGTCCGCTAGTATTTTAAAAATGTATTATTAAATCATATTATAAAGAGTATAAAGGCTACTTTTATCTGACCGTATAAGTCAGTGCTAGTATATAAACAGTTTTAAAGATATTCTTTGATTGCGGAAATAAAGCTTCTTAACTGCTATGGTAATAAGAAAACTTTAATTGATTTCCTATATTGAATAGAATAATTGTTTGTTTAATTGCTTAATTATGTTATACGCTTAAACAAAAACATTAAGACAAGGCTGAACAAACATTTAATTTTTACTTACTTTAGTCTGTAGGTAGTCATTGACAGTTATTACCAATACAAAAAATGAGTTTATTTTCGTATTGAATTCTGACGTTTGGCTTCACTTTCATGCCAAAAACAACACCATAACAGTATCGTTAGGCATTATAATGTTTTATTTAAAAATCAGACCATATTCTTATGTTATTTGGACAAAAAAATAATTATTTAAAATAACTTTGTTAAAACGTAGAAGACTTTTTACCCTGCAAAAATTTTTGGTATTTGTGGGATTAAACGAGCAACAAGATGGATTTTCTTAAAATGTTTAGGTCAATGCGGACGAATTCGCGGGTAAAAGATAGTTATCTATTTTTTTTACAATTAACAACTCTACTTAGGGATAATACCGAAAAAATTATAATTTGCTTATTTAAAACCTAAATCCTGAAATCTGCCATAAGGATATATTTTTCAGATTCTATATCTGATACGATCATACACCGCATTCACAGCCACTTACAAAAGAGTAAGCAAAACGCAAAGCGAAAATAGAAAAAATAATTTTCTCCCTTACATGTCTTTTTCTATCACTATTAGCGTAAAAGAGATGAACAACTAGTAAAATGATTGACACAACGCGCCTACGAACGTAATGTAAACTGTTATTATGCTTGATATCTCCATCTCGCCGTACGTAAGTTTTTACCTCAAGAAAATATGTAGAGTTAACATTTACTACAAATGACAATTAACAATACCATTTTGTTTATAAAACAAAAGAAAAAAAATTATGTCCTATATTGTAAGTACCTAATCCATCACTACAAGATAGTATAACCGTTTTAAATCACATACATACAGACTGGAATAGTCATATAAACAAAAACAAAAAAAAGCATGTGTGCAATTCACACGTGGTAGAAGTGAAACCTTCAAAAATAATACGTACACGTATCAAAATCTTATGAATCTATGTGTCTGTCTCTTTTTACTGTCGCTTTTTCGTTTCATCGACTTTCAAATCACAACGATGCTAAAGAAGTTTTCACTTCAAAAACATTTCTAATAATCCATTAAATTATTAACTTGAAAACATGTTTATAATTTGTCCCTTTATAATAATCCTTATCCTTACTAATATTATAAATCGGAAAGTGAGTTTGTTTGTTTGTTTGTTTGTTCCGCTTTCACGCCGTAACTACTGAACCGATTGCTTTGAAATTTTGCAGACGTAAAGATAAAAGTCCGGACTAAATAATAGGGTACTTTTTATCCTGGAAAAAATTGATATTCCCGAGGAAAAACAAAAATATTGTTTGCTTGATGGATGGATTGTAGATGGCGCTGTGTGTCGTTTAAAACAACGTAAAATACTGCAAACGAATATAAACATGTAAATTTAGAAGCTAAATGATACGATAATGAATCCCCGAAAATGAGGAATTCCCGAGGGATGACGTACAATTAGTTTTATCGTCTAAACTGTTTTTTTTACATCTACTTATATGTTGCAAACGAATATGAACATGTAAATTTTGAAGCTAAATGATACGAAAATGAATCTTCGAAAATGAGGAATTCTCGAGGGATGACGTACAATTTGTTTTATCGTCTAAATTGTTTTTTTTACATCTACTTATACTGAAATCACTAAAGTCAACGAATTACTAATTGGTATAAGTATTAGTTACGTTATTTAGTTCTTGAGGTATGCGATAGATGGCGCTGGGTATTTTTTAAAACATGGTAACGATGTGTTTTTTAAAATACATAAGAAGAGGAATGATAGCTTACGCTATTTAGTTCTTGAGATATGCGATAGATGGCGCTGGGTGCTTTTTAAAACATGGTAACGATGTGTTTTTTAAAATACGTAAGAAGTGGAATGATAGCTTACGCTATTTAGTTCTAGATGTATGCGAAAGATGGCGCTGGGTGTTTTTAAAACGTAGTAACGAAGTGTTTTTTTAAGATACGTAAGAAGTGGAATGAATTATATGAATTTTGTATCCAGCGTTACATCGCGCTTCTTAGATTTTTCCGTGGGAATGAGAAGTGTTCTTATAGTTGTGCTTTATACCGCAATATAACCGAATTCCACGCGGGCGAAGCCGCGGGCGGAAAGCTAGTAAATAATAATAATAAATATTTCTTACATTCACACCAATTAGCCTAGCCCAAAGTAAGCACTGTAAGGCTTGTGTTATGGATACTAGGGTAACGGATAGACATACATATTTGATACATAGATATGTAATATTCATAGAAATATTTAAAAAAACACCCATGACTCAGGTACAAATGTTCGTATTCATCATAAAAACATCTGCCCCTTCCGGGATTTGATCCCGGGACCGTCGGTGCGAAAGGCAGGATCACTACCGTTGCACCAAACGGTGCAACGGTAGTGATCATTATCCTTTTATAATAATTCACGAAAACCAATGTGCAATATATAAAGTTATCACGATTAAAGATCAATTAATCAACTTATTTAAAATTACTTCTTTTAGTTCAATATTTAGGTATAACGTGCAATTTATTTTAAATAGAATAGTTTAAAATCAGAAGGTACAGTCAACAACAGATTAATTACCTAACTACTTCAAATTGCTTTAAAACAATTTTAATATTAAATCCAACTCATTCGGTCTTTTAATCATTGGGTAGATTTAGCAAATTGTTGCTAGGTGTATGTGCTGCTGTCCATCCACCAAAATCAATCTTTCACACATTTGTGGAGTAAATAATATCCATAATTATACCCACAACTTTTCTCCATTATGTTGCTCTTTAGTATTCAAAGACCGAAGAAGAATTTTTATTTCTGCCGCAAAGCAGCAGTGCTTGCATTGCTGTGTTCCGGTTTGAAGGGTAAGATATGGCAGTGAAATTACTGGGTACAGTGACTTTACATCTTGTGTCACAAGTTGGCAACGTACACTGTGGTTCTTGTGGGGGTTGCAGTTTTGCTGCGAATCTCACAAGAGCCCCATGTATTATAGGTTACCACTTACCATCAGGTGGGCAGTTTGCTTGTTTGCCAACTTTCAGCAATAAAAAAAAAGATGCTTTTTATTTACTGTTACACTGAAAATTTTATAAGATAAATTATTTTATTAGAAAAACACTTGAAAAATTCGACACATCTCAAAAGTGAATTCTCAGGTGGGAATCGAACCCGCAATCTTTGAAAGTCCGATCCAATGCTCTCCCAATGCTAGTATTTTTCTATTAAAATATTTTATCTTAAAAGATAGCATCGAACAATGTAAAAAATATATAAAAGTAAAAAATTGAAAATTTTGTTGAACAAAATAAAGAATTTCAGTAAAATGTAAAAAAATGTCCTGTCTAACAAATACTTAACTCTACGCAAAGAATCTCTTTGTGAATTCACATCATACGCGGTCTGGTTATTGTTTTAAAACTAAGAAACATCGCGCGTTATAAAAATACAAACGTTTTCGTGTCAAGATTATATTAGGGGTTAAAGTATGAAATTGCCGATTTGTACTGAAAATCTATATTGTTTATTTTTTAAATTTTTAACAAATTTATTTAATCAAAATAGTTGCCATTATTATCTATACATTGCTGCCATCTAATGGGAAGGTCATTAATGCCTTTGCGATAGAATTCCGACGATCTAGACTGCACAAACTGTGTGAAAGCATTTTGTACTGCCTCCTGGGAAGAAAACTTCTTGTCACGTAGATAATTGTCCAAATCACGAAAAAAATGGTAGTCCGTTGGAGCAAGGTCTGGTGAATACGGAGGATGACGAATGGTTTCTAACTGCAGTTCCTGAAGGGTCAAAATGGTTTCTCGTGCTGTGTGAGGTCTCGCGTTGTCGTGGAGCAATAATGGTGAAGATCGATTCATGAGTCGGGGCTGTTTTACTGCTAGTTTTGTCAACATGGTTCGGAGTTCGGCACAATAGACATCTGCCGTTATTGCTTGACCAGATCGGAGAAAACTATAGTGAATAACACCATGCTGAGACCACCAAACAGTTACCATTACCTTTTTATTGGTAAGTTTTGCTTTAGGACACTGTTGTGGCATTTGACCTGGGGTCAGCCATTGCATTTTTCTTTTCCGGTTATCATAAAGAATCCACTTTTCATCACATGTTACAATTCGATCCAATATTCCTTCATTTCTGTACCGGTTCAACAAGGCAACACAAGTTTCAACACGCGTTTCTTTCTGCAGATCAGTCAAATCATGAGGCACCCATTTTTCGTATTTTTTTATTTTATTGATTTGACGCAAGTGAGTCAATATTGTGGGTAAGGTAACGTTAAACCATGCCGCTAATTCCTGGGTACTTTGACTAGGATCGGCTTCCACTATCTCTCTTAATTCATCGTTATTTACCTGTGTGGGCGGTCTTCCTCGTGGCTCGTTCTTTAAGTCGAAATTTCCATCACGAAAGCGTTTAAACCAAAATCGCACGGTGCGTTCATTAGTAGACCCCTCTCCAAACGCAGCATTGATATTGCGGGCTGTTTCTGCCGCGTTAGTTCCGCGTCGGAACTCGTATTCAAAAATAACTCGAATTTTCGCAGTATCCATCTTTCTTGTCTAAATTGAATAACAAAAACAATTGAAAGTCGATATTCAAATGTTTTACATTTTTTAAAAAAAGAACATCATAGAAACCATTTAAAAAAAGTTTCATTCGAAAACCTCAAACCATGAAGATTCTATGTCAATTCAAAGAACCTATTGCAATAAAACGGCAATTTCATACTTTAACCCCTATTATCAAGATAGCATTACACTCAAATATTACAAACTTGTTGCTAGGCGATGACACTTTATTGTTTTTTATAAAGATATCTCAGAGTTGTTTTCACAAAAAAATATTTTAGTAAGAACTTGTAAAAAGATTTAAGTGGTTCATAACGTCCACTTTTGCTGACTATATATTAACCTTCTCTAATATTACTACAACGACTTTCAAACTAAAGTTTCGTCGTAATTTCATCTCCTTATGAGAGCTTTAGTAAGACCAATTGACTTTTATATTATAAGATAAAATAAGTAAAAAATTGATTTTCATAATAAACTAACTTGTTTCCTTTGTTTCTGCCAGAGAACCGTCTCTTTGATATGACAATTAGTGATTCAGACAGATGTTTTATACTTTTCTAACAAAGATAAAGGTATAAAATAATTTTCAAGATAAATTACAAAACAAAAGAAACCGTAATGTCATCTCAACATGTTTGTCATATTCGTCTCACAAGATTTCAATAATATAAAAATTTGCTAAAACTTTTACAAAAAGATATAATAGAATATTTATAGTACAACATTAGAACTTCACCTATATACAATTTTTAAATTAATCTCATAATTTACTTATAAACTATGGTACTACTCCAAAGTCTCATAGAGATCTAATCTCTATATTACATTTTTTAAACTGCGAGAACACTTAGTTGGGCGTTAATTGCATGTATCCGTCGCTTCACCTACGTTGCTAATTCAAGTACGATATTTTTCTTTTAACAATCTTTTTTGTAACACAGAGTCCAATCATATTTTAGCACGTATCAACATATTTTTTCTCAGTAGCTTTTTTTACTGTGAATAGGTAAATAGCGCTTGACCGCTATCTCGCCTGAAGGTAGGCGACGCGGACGATGTGATCGAAGATGTGACGCGCCTTCCTAGAAGATACTTTTCCACTCGTGACTTGAAGACCCCTTAGGCTTATTAACAAAGATTTGCAAACAACTACACACATTTCTTAATTACGTTTGAAACTAATTGGTTGATAAGTTCCAGTACTTATCACACTTAGACCAGGTGATTATGAGAATACCAGTTAGTTTACAAGAAGGTAGTGTTTCAAACCCGGCCCGTATGACATTTCACTGTAATATAAAAACAAAATATTTATGTTGTCTCGGTTCTAGATTATTGTGGTCTGATTTACACGAATAATAACAAAATATACCGATAGCTTCAAGAGTACAGAGCTTTCGTGAAGGAAAACAATTACGCCTAATTATGCCACAAATAGCATCTAAAATATGTAGCTTAAACAAACCCAATAATGTTAAGAATGCGTTGATGTCTTTTATATGTAGATTAACTTTTAATACCATTCTAAAAGGAAACATTTACCTACCACAAAGGCCATAGGACGATAAGAATACCGAATCGGCCCCAGAGAGGTATCTGGCTCATAATTTTAGGAAATGTTGGTACTCATAAGATACGTCGATGCTGAAAGTTTCAGCTTTTTATCTATTACCGTTTCTGAATAAATCTAAAAATACTGAATTTCAGTAAAAAAAATCATTCTCAGCACCATGTGAATCGATTGATCTAAATACAGGATATGTTTTGGGGCATGGTGGTAGCTTCTAAGAAAAAAAATATAAGCAATATCTGTTCATAAGAACCTATAAAAAAACGAGGTTATTTTCTTGATTTTAATTTTTAATAGTGTTACGGGAACGCTAAAAATATGAATCTATTTTTTTTGAATTCCTCATTCAATTTTCGATGAAATTGTGATCCTGGGATTTTTTTTAAAACGTTACGCCATATTGAAAAAAAATAAAAACCGATTAGCTGCTCAAAAATTGATTTCTTATTATGATTTAACTCTTGCAATGATAAAATACAGAACGTTTGCAATTATTGTACTAGTGAAAACAACAGAATAAATTATGAACACTCATATAAAAATAATTGTTCTTCATATCATCATATCAGCCGTACGACGCCCACTGCTGGACATAGGCCTCCCCCAAGGATCTCCACAACGATCGCTCCTGTGCTGCCCGCATCCAGCGTTTTCCCGCGACCTTAACCAGATCGTCGGTCTACCTCGTAGCGGGCCTACCCACTGAGCGTCGTCCGGCACGCGGTCGCCATTCGAGAACCTTTCCGCCCCAACCGGCATCAGTTCTCCTTCCTATGTGTCCTGCCCATTGCCATTTCAGCTTCGCAATTCTTTGAGCTATGTCGGCTGTTTTTGTTCTCCTACGGATCTCCTCATTTCTGATTCGATCGCGTAGGGAAACACCAAGCATAGCTCTCTCCATTGCCCGCTGGGCGACCTTGAGCCTTCTTACAAGACCCATAGTGAACGACCACGTTTCACTGCCATAAGTCATCACTGGCAACACACACTGGTTAAAGACTTTCGTCTTAAGGCACTGAGGTATTTTGGACGCGAAAATGTATCGCAGCTTCCCGAACGCTGCCCACCCGAGTTAGATTCGACTAGAGATCTCTTTCTCGAAGTTGGACTTACCTTACTGTATTGTATGTCCTAGGTAAACATAGTGGTCAACAACTTCGAGTGTAACGTTCCCAACATTTACTGGAGCGGGTGTAACATGGGCGTTGAACATAATTTTCGTCTTGTCCATCTTCATCTTAAGACCCACTCGTTGGGATGCGTTACTGAGATCTTCGAGCATGGTGCTTAGGTCTTTCAAGGTCTCAGCCATTAGGACCACATCATCGGCAAACCGAAGATGTGTCAGGTACTCGCCGTTGATGTTGATGCCAAGTCCATTCCAGTCCAGAAGCTTAAAAATATCCTCCAACGCAGCAGTGAACAGTTTCGGAGAGAAAACGTCTCCCTGTCTCACTCCTTGCTGTAGTTGGATAGGATTAGAGCTCTGGCTCTGTACTCGGACCGACATAGTGGCGTTTTAGTATAGGCACCTTAACACTTCGATAAACCTGCAGTCCACTTGGCACCTCTGGAGAGACTGCAGCACCGCCCAAGTCTCGATCGAATCAAAGGCCTTCTCATAGTCCACAAACGCCAAGCAGAGTGGCCGATTATACTCTTCAGTCTTCGGTATAACCTGCCGCAGCGTATGAATGTGGTCTATGGTGCTAAAGCCTTTTCGGAAACCGGCTTGTTCGGGAGGTTGGAAGTCGTCAAACCTGCGAGCAAGACGATTCGTAATGACCCTCGAAAATAGCTTGTAGACATGGCTCAGAAGCGATATGGGTCTGTAGTTCTTCAGTAGGGTATTATCGCCCTTTTTGAAGAACAAAATCACCTCGCTTCTGCTCCTTGCCTTCTGCGTTTTGCCCTGGACGATAACAGAATTGAAGAGCTTCTGGAGGACTTTAAGTACCGCGTGCCGCCCGCTCTCAGAAGCTCTGTTGTAATTCCGTCATCTCCCGCCGCCTCGTTGTTCTTTAGCTGTTTGAGGGCCATTCTAATATCGTACAGGCTGACGTCCGGGATATCTTCGGTATAGTGTCGGGTAAGCTTGGCTCTAGGATCTCGAGCTTTGCTTTGGCCTGGTGTAATACTGGAATACAGCTGCCTATAGAAACCTCAATCTCTCTCAGGATTTCAGGAGTCGATGATATGATACTGCCGTTCTCAGTTTTCAGCCTCGTCAGTTGACTTTGCCCAATAGACAGATCGCTAGCGAACACTTTGGAGCCTTTGTTCCGCTCTATGGCCTCTTTAATACGCTCGGTATTAAATTGGCGAAGGTCGCTCGTCAGCCACTTCGAGATCTGTCTATTAAGCTGCCTATAACGTAGGGCATCCGCTGAGTCTTGCAATCTCATTTCATGTCTCTTATCCATGAGTTCGAGTGTATGTGCGGAGAGTTTCTTCAATTTGGGACGGTGGGTTTTGAAGTATTTTGACCCTCCCGTACGGACAGCATCCACCACCAGGTCGTTCAGATCGTTCTTCATATAATGAACTCTAATCATTATTATAAACTTTATTTATCACTATAATTATTAAATCAGTACAAAACAATATTGTTTATATAATTCAACTACGTTTTAGGGAATTTAAACTTTCCCGCTCAATTATTAGTTAATTCAGCACCCATAAGATGGCACTGTAATTCAAAACTGGTGACACTGTTTTCTATTTTCATGAAAACCCGCCAGATTTGTAGATAACCTTAAAATTATTTGTTGATATTCTATACAAGTATTGGTCGTACTTTTTCTGTTTTTAATAATTAATTTTATCTAATTATATAATTATATAAGTGAAAATATGTCGTCATCTAAAACATATAATCCAAAGTGCTGTATTTGTTCAAAATTCATTGAACAAACGCGAGGTACTCCAAAATATATATAATCTGATGAAGATGCTGAAGACTTTTCAACGATCTTTGATCATCCAATTGTAGTTGGTGATGTTTTGTGGAATAATTGTCGATCAAAAAATATAAGAAAACGAAACTTGACGACGAGGATCAGGATACATCGTTGGAGAATGAATTACCTTCAGATACAAGTGAATTGTTGAATCTCAATCAAGTACTGATTATTCATCATTTAATTTAGAGGTTGTATGTGATTATGATACAGAAGAATGTATTGAAGTTCAAATTAAAAGAACTGTTGCAACTCACAAATACTGTTGTGGATTAAGGACAATTGGTTGTTGTTCACACTAAGCTGCAATAATTTTTTACCTGGCGCATGGACGATATTTGGCTAAAATCCCCAAACCAGCAGCAATACTTAATACTTTATTCAATTAAGACAATATCCCCACTGGGATTGATGAAGATAGCGACGAGGACTAGTCACAAATTCATAAGAAGATTTTATTATTAACACATTAATATAATTGATACATTTGAATAGTTTATAATTAAATATTAATATTAAAGTTATTGAAAAGAGAAAAAATATTTTTATATGAGTGTTCATAATTTATTCTGTTGTTTTCACTAGTACAATAATTGCAAACGTTCTGTATTTTATCATTGCAAGAGTTAAATCATAATGAGAAATCAATTTTTGAGCAGCTAATCGGTTTTTATTTTTTTTCAATATGGCGTAACGTTTTAAAAAAAATCCCAAGATCACAATTGCATCGAAAATTGAATGAGGAATTAAAAAAAAATAGATTCATATTTTTAGCGTTCCCGTAACATGATTAAAAATTAAAATCAAGAAAATAACCTCGTTTTTTTATAGGTTCTTATGAACAGATATTGCTTATATTTTTTTTCTTAGAAGCTACCACCATGCCCCAAAACATATCCTGTATTTAGATCAATCGATTCACATGGTGCTGAGAATGATTTTTTTTACTGAAATTCAGTATTTTTAGATTTATTCAGAAACGGTAATAGATAAAAAGCTGAAACTTTCAGCATCGACGTATCTTATGAGTACCAACATTTCCTAAAATTATGAGCCAGATACCTCTCTGGGGCCGATTCGGTATTCTTATCGTCCTATAGCCTTTATCAATTTATATTAAATTCTATACGTTGGACTTTAAGTTGAAAATCACAGGAAATTTAAAAAGTCATTATACGTATATATGACTAACTGAAGATTTAAAAACATTAATTACAAACGGAGCTTGATATAACACAGCAGTTAGTACGTTCGGACTATAATTACGAAAGTAAAAGAAGATTCTCAAAAGCTAATAGGATTGGTGACTAAAAATTTATTATCTCGACCTGTTTAGTGCTTCTGAAGGCACAGTAAGTCGTTTATTACAGTCGAATCTGCAGACTTCAGGACCCACCAATACGTACTGATTCAGGGCAGTGGACTATGGTGGGTGATGGGTTACGTCCTCATGCTCCCTATGGGGTATTCATACCTACCAGTAAAACATTAATAGGCTGTTGATGTTATGTGAAATAATTGAGCACTTCTTCTTTTTCGTAAAAATTGCTTAATAAGTGGATAATCTTAAGCAGTTAGTTTTATTGATTAAACGTAAAGTATTGTTGCCATCACCAAATTTATAAATAAAGTGGAAATACACTTAGGTTTAAAAACAGGAAGTAGCTTAAGAACAATAGTAAAACTCAATGAAATCAGGGTTACATTGATGTTGACTAACTCAGTTATATGTTGACTATATTAATGTAATTTTCAATGATAGTATCTTCAATTGAATTTATGTAATAAGAAATTTTATGATAAGTATTACAATATAAAAATTAACAATACTCAGTTAAGTTTTTAAAAAGCCTTATTTTGGCATTGCATAAAAATAACGATATTTCATCAAATTATTATTTATTCGTAATGAATTATATTATATTTTAAAACATCACCAATATCCAACATCTGTGGTTAGTAAAAATCATTCAGGACACCCCACAACTAGCCAAAAAAGGGAATAAATCCCGGGAAAAGAGGACGGTTGGCAAATCTAATGTGAAGTAAAGCCTGAATAAGGTATGCAAAACAAGTGCTAATTGGCCAGGTAGTTCTTGGGTAAACAAAAACGTGTGCTCGCGGAGGTGGAACGTAGGCTGCCGGTGACGTCACTAGCACCTTGGTATTCCATTTCGATCACCAATTTGGAGATCTGTAGATCCTTAAAACTTTGTTAATATTAACATCAGCTGTTTATATGGTGTAGGTGGATATTATTCGAAGGCCCTGAATTCGTTTGTTTTATTTGATGAACAATTCTATCATAATTACAGAAAATTAACTTCATAATCATATTTCTTACGTTACACTAATAAAAATAAGCCCAAAGTAAGCGCTGTAAGGCTTGTGTTATGGATACCATGGTAACGGATAGACACAGTGGCGTAAATAGATCAATTGCTGCCCCTGTCAGGGGGCTGCGCTGCCCCTTGGAACGTTCTTCCGGTGCCTTACGTGCCTTATTTTTTTACCGTAGATTGCCGCCCGGGGCATTTGCACCCTCTGCCCCCCCCTATTTACGCCACTGGATAGACATATCCTAATTACATTATGACAATACTTTGTGTGTGTGATTGTTACCATTTTGTATCGCTATCCTAACATTGCAAAACTAAACTTGCCCTTGCGTACCCCCGCAAAAAACAATACGATAGCGTGTTTCTACGCGCTACAGCGCCATCTAGTATGATATAATACAAAAATATTAAATAATAATAGGAATAATTAGGTGCACTCGTATTTATCGCATAAACATTGGCCTTTTCCGGAACTTGAATCCGAGACCGTTTGGCTTCAAAGCTCAAAACCGGTCGCTGAAATATGACCTAAGTAAAAGACAATATCGCAAACATTGTTTTGAATCTAAGTTGCTAGAGCACTTCTGTTGTAGAAATCAAAAACAGTGACGGTACTCCCAACACCTAGATCCCGACGAGGGATCGAAGCCGGGACCTCGAAATGGCGTCAGCATGACATCTAGTATGCGACGGAGCTTGTCAGTAAGTAGTCAAAGTTAATTAATAACTTCCTTGCAATCACCAAATATTTTGTTTAAAACTAAGAAGATCTAATTTTATGGATCTAAATAAATAGTAATGCTTTTGTTTATTATGACAAAGTATTAGTGTTATTGTAATTAAATATTTTCTTTTTAAATCAGATTTGTGAGTGATACCTATCTACCCATAGAACCCTACCAGGATTCGAACTCAGAAACGTTTGAGCAGTAGATAGAACGTGAATAATCGGTTGTCAAATTAATTACCTTTACTTTCTTTTCCTTGTTACATTGAATCTACACAAGTAATGAGCAAAGTTCGCCGATATAATAAAGAAGTGGACACTGTCGTTACATTAATATTTATTATATTAAAAAAATATGTAAGACTTTTAGAACCGAAACAATAACAAATACGTGTAAAAATCAAACAATTCTTTGTTGCACTTAGCATACTTTGTATACGAAACGCTTGCCTGCATGAAATTGCTTGTTTGCACCTTTCTGTCTCCTAGTGACAAAAGCCAGCTCAGCCTTAATCTAACTAGACTAAGATAAATATTTATTTTTCTAAATATAATATTTTTTACTTATGCGTTATAAGTGAATATATTTTAAGTCTATCTCTGGAATGTAACTACTTGATCAAGCATACAATTATTTCACAAGTTGTCTTTTGTTTTATTAGCCTCAAATTATATTCAGAAATTTTCTTTCTCGCATCCTTGATATAAATTATGTCAACAATCGGAAACAATGTATGGAATTAAATCAATTTTCAATTTTACTATATCACTTTTCGCAGCTTTGATTTTCTGCGCAACTAACGTACTCGGAGAGAAAAATATAATCACACATTTTTTATCCACTAAATATAGCTCGACAATGAACTTGGTTTAAAATATAATATAATTATGTATAATAGCGTCCATTTTAAAATCTGTAATTTTAATTATAAAGTAAAGAAAAACATCCTGTCATAATCGAAAACCGGTTTTGCCATAACTCTGGACAGTTAAATGATGTTAGATAGAGTCCTATAAATTGATAGATAGTAGTCGTTAGTACCAGTTTCGTAATTAAACCAAACATATGTGTGTTGTATTTATCAAAGATTTAACCACGGTAAATGCCTTTTTTTAATAATAAATAATCGTCATAGCCTTTTATTTTATTAAAATTAAACATTTTAATGGACTGGGCACGAAGCTTATTTCATTGTACATATAATATATTATCAGGTCGGGTTTCGATTTATAAAAATTATCAGAATATTATCTTTACATATTATTCTATGGCATTTTTATACTATTAGTTAGAAAGTAACTTTTATTATGTCCGCAATTATTATTTATAACATTTTTAGTAGTCTTAGCTAGTATATCCTACCTAACAAAGTAAACAAAGGCCTGCTGAATAAAATAAATAGTGTATTTTAGATATTTTTCTAAGTAAAATATTTAATATGTTCTCTTTTAAAATACATATTTTTTTTTGGATTCCTTTTACAGATAAATTTAAAGTATCAACTTTTTTATTAACCTGTAATGCTTATATCTAATATAATAAATACTTTTAGGACATAACAATAGTAAAATTAGTTATTAATAACAACTTATAATTATTTAATAAAATATTTAAGTAATAAATACAATAAATAAAAGTAAAACTTACCCGATAAAAGCTCCTTTCCGGCTTACGGGTGACAGAAACTAAAAAGTAAAAGAACAAAACACTTGCAGCACTAATCACAAACCGAGATCTAAAACAATCGATCAAAGTTAAAAACACAAAAAACTCCTTGGTCACTTTAGAACTTACACGTAGTTACAATGTGCGCCTTCGCCGAAATACTAATTCGAAATTTAAAAAGTTGAAAAACACTACACAATGTTGGCGCGCGGTATAATAGAAAAAATAAAATGGCGCTAAGCAGCCGCTCTCCTCAAGATCTCGAGGTCGACTGAATGAGTTAAATTGGCGAGTGAGAGAGCCTATTACGTAGCCAAAGCCTTTACTGCAAATAATAATTCGTAAGAGGCCGAACGATAGCAAGGAAAACAACTTGTTTTTAATCTAATATCGAGTAGGTATGGCATTTGACAAATCAAGATGGCGAATGTTACAGTTATTACCAGCTTTACGAATAAAATAAAATGAGCCATAAGAGAAGAATAAAAGTCTTTTATGGTAAATATCTTAGTAATAACTTCACTTACACAAAAATAAACAGATAGTTGCCTATATATAATCATAGGTAAACCCCTAATCATACGATTCTATGTTCGATTCCCTGCATTGCCTTTCCATGATTAAAGATGGGATGATTCGTTTAATTCACCACTAGGTGGACACTTATTGGATTTCCGGACTCTACAATTTATGAAACCTTATATATACATATGTATATATATAGCGGACTGGAAGTTTTTAAAGAATATTACCTAATAATCTAGTTAAAAGAGAAAATTTTACAATTTTGCGTACATTAACCTACTGTTGACTGTATCTAACCGTAGAATAATATCTAACTTGTGTAATATTGGTCGTCACTTTGGTCGACTTCAATTGGTCGATTTATGTGGATTAACTCAGATTTATGTTTTAGATACGGATTATAGTTTATATCTAATGCTATTTTAGAAATTCCTAATTATTCAGGTATCAGTGTGCTATATGAATATCCAATGACCCTGTATGTCGCCAATGTTGAGTCTGAACTGAAAATTATACATAATTATTTTATAACTACAGAGCCGAATTTAACACGCAGACTGGTATCAACATTTCTTTCCTTTTTTCTAGTAATATTTACATTCTCGTCTTTAGTGACAATGGGTTCGATATGGTTACAAACGGAAAACTACAATTTTACTCTCTTTTCACATATTTCTGAACGGCCAGAAGACGGTATATCCGTAAAGCGAAAAGCAGTAGTAATTACACTCAGAAATCGCAGAATAGAGATTTACAGAAGAAAATAGAATCGAAGATGTCGTCAACCAAAAGTAAGTCTTGTTGTGGCGCCAGGTAGGGGTGTTTGCCCGAAAATGGTGCAAGGGGGTCGCGTTAACGGGTCGTGTGGCGTTTAAGACTAGGGGCCATATTATTCCCCTCCACATAAAAACCGGGCTCGAGTGATTAAATAATAGTGCTCCGGGACCATGTTCCCGGAAGCCTCGGCGATATTCTTCTAGTGACCTAGGATTTTATTAATTTATATTGGAGTATTTTTTTGGGACTACAAATGAAAACACAAAAAATCGTCTAGGGAAAGTCTGAGTGTTTTAATTTGCGGTCTCAAAATACCAATCAAAATAATATAAAAATAAATATATATTCTTAGGTGGCCGACGGGATAGCTAACCTGGTCTAATCAAATACGTATATAATAACAGAATAAGTAAAAACACATTAGTAATACAAGAGAATAAGTAGCAGGTAGCACTTTACAAAGTTCCTTCTTTATTACTCTAACAATGTCGTTCATGCTGAAGTTTGAAAGAGACTGCAATAGATATTGACTTCTACCTTACCTTTGATTTAAGCAAGAAGCTTGGTTCTAAGCGCCTTAGACGTAATCGCATCTTGCAACACATTCAGTCTGTAATAAGTTGAGGATACATGCCGGATCTCGAGAGGAAGCCGACAATAGGTATTAATGATTTTTGAGGTCTCATTATAAAGTGTATGTAGGGACTAAATATTCAAATAAGCCTAAGTATTACCCAAGAACAATATTTGAATACTTTCATATTATGCTAATGGCAATACACGGTAAAAACGGTTTTTATATTGATCAATCTGCACATGCACGTCACCATTCACTATTTTAAGCGTAAGAAGAAAATTTAATGTCACTGGAAATATTTCGATCCCCTGCTAGAAGTATCCCGTAAATCATAATCATACTAGGTTTTAATTTATTCATATTGCACTAGTAATTCGAACAAGTTATCAATTATTTAATTGTTCTTCAGTTAAGAGTGATACATACTTTCCATAAATTGTGTAATTATATGTTTATTACTAAATCTATCTTAGGATTCAAGAATCATTCCTTAGTAAAGAAAATTTTAGTTTGGATTTTACACTTGTGTGTACTCAAATCTACGAAGACAAACTTATGTGCCAAGAAAATTCTGTTGGATTTGTTTCGCGTGAACATGAATAGTTAAAACCCCATAGCGCCACCTATTAGTCACGTTAAATAATATTTAACGCCATCTAGTGATACGTATACGGACTAGGTGGAAATTTAGCTCGTTCTCAATTTTGTCTACTCTGGCATGATACTATTATGCTACTAATTTAAGAGGGAACCACAACTGCTAGAATTTCTGCTTTAGCTGTTGATCATTCAACAAAATAGTCTAACATGTACTAACGCATTGACATTTTGCTTACTAAATAAGTCTGACCTATTTTTATTCCTAAAAATGTGACCTATATGACCTAATTTTGCTACATTTTATTTATAGAATTTTAAACTCAGTGACGAGTTGTGTAAAATATAATTAAAGTACCTGTCTTTGTTGTGAATGTGAATGGGAAAACATAAGGTTTTCCTTAATTTAATATAAGCTGTTTATTTTATTATTTGATGAAAGTTGTGATAAAAATGTTTGAATTTGTTAAATCCTTTAGTAAAAGTGCTGTTGTTTATTAATATAAACTTAATAATATGTAAAGCTTAACTACCACAAAATAAATTTATTCTATCTGTTTATTGAATTTATTATTGAAATAAATAAAAAATGTCGTTTGTTAAGTGCTGCTTTGAAGCTGGGGAAGGCCACGATTTTTTGGATACTTTTGTTCAAAAATGTACTGATCCTGGATGTAAGTATTAAACATTTGATATTAAATCACAACATATTTGTTTAGATTTTTTTTAAATCAGCTAATTAATATTCTATTTTATAGTTTTATTTTCTACATTAAAATTTACATTCATCCAAGAAGTAAATGTATGCTCAGTTTTTATTTTGTTCATTGGCTTGAAACATTATTGATTTTTATCTTGAATCTACCGCCGGCCGGAAGTAAAATACTTCCGGCATTTCCATTTGCGTTTCAATCGTCAATAGTACACACTAAAAGAATCTTGCGAAAGTTCTTCGTATAAAAACTTCTGTTTTATCTAGGTTTTTCTTTGTATTTTGATTCATATTTTAAACAAATAAAAAACTATAAAAGAAATGAAATATTCGTACCAATTAATCTTAGTTTTTTTGTCGTATTGTAAGAAGCTAATTTGACATTAGATAAGTAAGTGAATAAGTGAAACAAAACGAAACATTCCGATGGACATGGCACACTCACTATGAGTAATGTTTATTTCTGATTTGAAGCGGTTTTAACTATAGTTTATCACATTTTATTTGCGATTTAATAACACCAATGGCTCAAGGTATGTCAAAGTATTTGTTTTTCTTATTGTGTGTATTATTTCTTCGCAAATAATGTTTACAAGTTTACAATTTTGACATATGGATATCCTTGTGGCGCCATCTTGGCGCAACTGTCACATTGTGACCCAGCGTTGAGCGATCGTGGAGGGTTCACTTTATTACTCGTGTTATTATTTTGCGTTTAGTGGTAATATGTGGTAGGTAACAAGAAACTAGTGCTATAAACCCTGAGGGGTCTCCTTTGACTGTGTTTAATAAAATCAGTGTACGGAACTCAAAACTCACGTTGTTTTATACGATAGCATCATGACGACAACTACAGTGCAAAATCAAACGAAGACGAACAATCCAACAACAACAAAACCGCAAAAGAACTATGGCAAAATTGTGTTAACTTTGTACAACTGCCTTTTGCCAGAATCAGCCTTTAAAGAAACGCCATCTCAAGCAGATGGCCTTGATATAGAGACCGAGACTGACTTACGTATTTTAGGTTGTGAATTGATCCAAACTGCAGGAATTTTGCTGAAACTGCCCCAAGTTGCTATGGCCACAGGTCAGATATACTTGCAGAGGTTTTATTATTCAAAATCATTTGTGAGATACCCAATGGAAGCTATGGCTATGGGCAGCATTTACCTTGCCTCAAAGGTGGAAGAAAAACCATGTAGGATAAGAGATGTTATTAATGTATTTCACCACATCAAACAAGTGAGAGCGCAGAGAACTATAACCCCTTTAATAGTAGACCAGAACTACATAGAACTTAAAAATCAGGTAATCAAAGCCGAGAGACGAATTTTGAAAGAACTAGGCTTCTGTGTACATGTGAAACATCCGCACAAGCTGATTGTTGTGTACTTACAACTTCTGCAATATGAGAAGAATCGCCAGCTGATGCAAATGGCTTGGAATTACATGAATGATGCATTACGGACGGATGTATTTATGCGTTTTCCACCAGAAACGATTGCTTGTGCTTGCATATATTTGACTGCTCGTAAAATTGGTTTACCGCTTCCAAATAACCCTCACTGGTTCCTTTTGTTTAAAGTATCGGAAGAGGACATTAGGGAAGTGTGTGTAAGAATACTACAACTTTATAAAAGATCAAAAGTGAATCCTGAAGAATTAGATACTAAAGTTGATGCTTTACGTAAAGTGTATCAAGCAAATAAAGTTGCCCAAAGTCAGAAGGAACAGGAATTGGCTAAAGCAAATGAGAAAAAAGCAGAGTCGCCTGCAGCATCTACATCGAAAGACACAAGGCGTGATTCGAAGAAAGAAAAATCACCCAAAACTCCACCATTGTCTTCTAAATACCATAGTAGCAGCCATAAATCAAAAAAGGAGAGGCGTTCACGTTCACCTTATGATAGAAAGCGTGAATATTCTAGTAAAAGGCACAAGAGCCGTTCAAGAGATCGTGAAGTTGATCGTTCAAGAGAACGGAGATCTGACGACAAGCGTAGCCGTGGGTCATCTAGAAAATATGATGATTATGATCGTTCCAAGTCTAGTAGAGATAATAGAGATGATAAGAGAAAACATTAATGATTATAATGTATTTTATGTAATAAATTATTAGGAATATGATAAACATTGTCTTCATTTTTTACCTATATCTATTACCTATTTTTTTTTTTATTTGGATAGATTTTATTATAATATTGTAGTAAATCCATTTTATTAATTTGTGAGGATATAAAATTTTTAATTATTTGAAAAGAATGTCAGCCAAATTCCATACTAGCTGGTCCGGATATTCAACTGCAATGGGCATCAATAATTTTGTAAAGATTTGTAACCTCGCATTATTTAAGTTAAAACTTCAAAGAAGAGTGATAATATTTTTTTATAATCTTGAGGTTACAAACAACTTTTTAATATTGTCTAAATCATTAATTTGAGTTAATCTTACATTATTACTACTTAAATAAGTAAAAATAATTAAAATATAATGTAATAAAGTAGAACCCAGAGGATGATTATAAATACAACAATTAAGTACTTATAAAAATGTTTATTCTTCTCTTAAAACTTTGCTATCTAAGAAACCTGCTACTAATGTTAGTATGTTATCTTGATGTCTGCCTGACCCACACAAAATACCAGAAACCCAAGACACAATATGGTCATGATATGTTCACAGCACCCAATTCCACTATGGCCTACTAAGCAACTGAAACAATATTCAGTAACTCCTTTCCTTCAAGACACATTACGTCCTTTTAATAAATGTACAATATAATAATTGTTTTCAGGAAATATGTCTAGATACTTAGTGACATTCAGAGACCTCTCAAGTAATACTTAAATATGTGAATAGGGATGTACAGCTTTTAATCCGATACTGATATTCACTATGGGAACCAATGTGTTCTCCATAGTATGAAATATTAATATTCTATTATAAGATCCCACAAATAATGTAAATTCATAGACAAGACCTATGAGTAAACATTATTTGTAGTAATAAAATATCGTCCCTTAGCTAACAACAGCGCATAAGTTATTTTACCAACTTTACAGGAGACGAAAAAAACTTGACTATTTTAAAAAATCGGTGGAATTTTAACTAAAGTATAATGCAATAAGTATATTATAATAATTAGTATTTTATAATAGGTATATGAATATACTTTAGTTAAAATTCCACCTATGTTTTCGACTCCTGTAAAGTTGGTAAAAATTACTTAGTTAAGGGACAATACGTATTAATAATATTTCTTACGTTCACACCAAATGACTAACCCAAAGTAAGCAGTGTAAGGCTTGTGCTATGGATGCTAGGATAACAGACAGATATACATATATAATACATAGATACTTATATTCAGTGAAATATATACTAATATATATATATATATATATATATATATATATATATATTAAATACTCTATAATCATTCTCGCATTCACCATATACACATCAGCTTTTTCCTGGATTCGAACCCAGGACCGTGCGTCGTCGGTGCGAAAAACAAGATCGTTGCCGTTGCACCAAACGGTCGTCGAACTCAGGACTAAGCATGATTCATCATTAACTTAGTCGATAGACGTCCACTGCTAGAAGGCGGGCCTCCTTCAAAATGCCATAATCTGCACGTGCTGCTGTGTGCAGGCAGGTTGTAAGCCGCATTAATAGGCCATAATTCAGTAAATACTGTGATAGGTGATGTATGGTGATTACTTACAGTGTCCATTACTCTACTTTACGTACGACTGACGTCTTGTGAATGTTTGGTATTGCTCTATTCTGCTGGATTCCACATTGTATTAGGCACGATGAATAAATACATGTTTTTCTTATTATATCTATAGCTAAATTGACTCTCATGTTCAACAATGAATCTTCGTGTATCGGTATAAAATCTTTCAATGTGGCAAATGAATTATAGATTGTCACGTAGAAGCTCAATTTCCTTTTTTAAAGATCAGAGGGTTTAAATTTGAAACGTCGCTTATAAATAGAACAGTAACGTGATTGTCGCGTAACCTTTTGGTTGGCTTCGTCGTTAGAACTCAGTTTATAATAAAAACTGTGATACCTTGTTAAAATATTTGCTGTTTTAGATATCGGACATCTGCCATAGTGTGTAGTATGTGATCTGTCCAGTTTCAGTCTAGTTCTTGATGTGAAAATACAAATAAATTAATATTTGTGACATTTTAGCTTAATTTAGCCCCCATTATCCCAGAAAACAACGATGCTACTATATTAATACCTAAGTGTAGTTTTGTTTTAATGAACACAGTTATTGTATCACAAGTAAGTAGGTATCTTAGGTAAGCAGGTTCGGTTCCGGTATTATGTTGACGTACTTATTAATAAAAAAAACAAAAAAGTGTCTGTCCAAGATAGCATTTCAAATATTAATTTTCAATTTTATTTACCAGTGGTTCAGGTTAGCAATATATTTGAGTTTGAATTGGTACAAAAGGTAATATTGGTAGCCTTTTTGATATAAACGTAAGAAAGATATATAGATAAAGAAAATATAGGTAGTGGATGCCTAAAATTTTGCTTTATTACATTTCAAAATAAGTTATGCATGATGCGTACGAAATCATACAAGTTTTAAGTAGGTCTTATGATCTGTCTGATACCTTTAAATTAATTATAATTAAGTAGTTTTATGTCAGACTAAGTTAGCAGCTAGTTCGGCTTGACCTGAGTAAACTAT
Source organism: Calamotropha paludella (assembly GCA_927399485.1). NCBI lineage: Eukaryota > Metazoa > Arthropoda > Insecta > Lepidoptera > Crambidae > Calamotropha > Calamotropha paludella. The sequence goes on from OV656822.1 coordinate 8,278,691, forward strand.
CAAGGCTTCAAAGGCTTATAATAATAGTTTCAAATATTTTTAAGTGTTTATTTACTTTAAGCGATACTAAACCATGTTTCGGAACAAACTGCTTGCTTTTGTAAAGAAGTATTTAAACATATAAAAAGATAATTATTTGTAAAAATGCTACCACATATTACTTAAACTGTCTTGATTAAAACGGAGTAGTTTTACATTGTAAAGTACTTTAATTTTTTATGCAACATGTTAACCAAGGCACCGATACCGAAGTTTATAAATATTTGCAATATTAGGGGCATCGCATGCGAGTTTTTGATTCTCAATAAACTAAGTCGCGCCAAATTAAAGAAATACGTGATTGTTCCCTTTAATTTCTAACAAGAAGTTATTTCTTAAACCACGTCCCACATACGCACTGCAGAAATGTGCACCTTATAAATAATAGTATGTTTTTTAAACATTTTTCACTGCATGACATGTGACTAATACTTTATCTTCTGTAATAATGTTCCCAATATGTTGTATATAATAGTAGGTACAGTCATTTGTTATCTTTATAACGTAGTTGACTTGCTATCAGTTATGTTGTGGGCATCTACTGAGCACTCATGTCCATGTGCTAGTAATTCACGTATCTGTTCCGTTTATAATATTAATTAAAGTTATATTAAGTATTAAAGTTGTAGCACGGATGCAGTGTTAATTCAGTAAAAGTGTTGGAGATATAATGACTTGAGTTTTTAGCGAGTTTTGTGGAATATAAACAGTTTATTAAAACTAAATATAAATATTTTATTGTGTGTGCATAAAAAGTAAGATGGTTATTACTGGATATATAAATAATAACAGTGAAATTAAGTAGAACTGATGGAAAATGTTGCGGCTTCGTAAAGTGGCCCACCGTGCCTGTTTTTTTGTCAGTAAAACTGTTTATTTGACATGTAAGTATATTGTGTTTCAAGAAGGGATATATAGGTATTGGGAAATAAATATAGTAAGAAATAAAAGTTATTACGTGCAGTCACACCATATTTATTTTATTTTCAGTAACAACTATGTTTGTACGAAAAAATAGAAATTTATTACTAAATGTAAACATTTTGCAAAATCCAGAACTTACTTTTTAATGTTTTGGTTCAATATCTGCCAGTATATAAATTAGTATCTAGCCAAAATTTTATGACAGAAAAAAATAGATGACTATTTATTTTCTTATGAAATTTTTGGTTTAAGTTTCATCGGTACAGATATTTAATTATGAAATTAGTGGGGTTGAGGGTCAAAGTCTGTATAACAACATGGATAGTAAACAGGAAATTGTTGCAGTTCAGATAGTATAGATTTACCATAGGTCTTAAGCCACTATACAGTTAATTAGAGATATCTTACGAAAAAAAACAAGAAACATTTGGTCGGATTTAAAGATCCCTTAGACACGAGTTTAGCGGGAGTATAGGTGTATTTATTATATACAACACTAGCTGTCACGGACAGGCATCGCTGTGGCCCAGTTATTATAATTTAGTTCTGAATAAAATGAAACCTATCCTAAGTTAGAACAAATCCAGCGAATTGAAAAAAAAATCAAAATCGGTCGAATAGTTTCGGATTTTATTGTGGTCAAACGCTCTGACACGTAATCTTTATATATATAAATGTATATACCACGACTGCACCTGTTTAAGTGGCCGTTTATTAATTTAAGTCTGATACTCTTAATATTCTGAATCAATGTTTTCGTTTTACATAGTGGTTAAAATTTTGCTCTTTTATTTTTCTATCTGGAAATAAAATTTATTTGTCACTGGCTGATGTTTTGATATGTTATTAACACTATTTTACATTGATGTGGTGTAGTGTCTTCACTTATAGATAGCCCATCGACTAAATATATATAGACTATTATAATAAACTCTGCAATGAATAAGTTATCTATCTATCTAATCATGATAGAACGATATTTATTAACAGATTTTCCGTTCGAACCGGAGTCGATATATTAAAATAACAGTTTATGTAGTGTAGTGTATATATGTATATCTGAACACGGTAGTCTTTTGGCAAACGCTTACTATCACTTGAGTCTTTATTGTCTCTCTTATCTTATAAACAAAGCTGTTGATATTAAGATATCAAGTAAATTTAAATCTTTACAGGTTGCTGTGGTTGCTGCTCGGCTCTACGCCCGCGTTATAAGAGACTAGTGGATAATATCTTCCCGGCGTCTCCCCAAGATGGATTGGTCAAGGCCAACATGGAGAAGCTCACCTTCTATTCGCTGTCCAGTCCGGAGAAACTGGACAGGATTGGAGAATATCTCTTCCAAAAGGCGTCTAGGGATATCTATAGGAGGAGACATGGGTAATTCTTTTTTGTGACGTTGTTTAGTGCGTAGACGATTATGATGCTAAGATAATTTAATCATTTTTTTCCCTGTAATTTATGGTTCAAGTTAGCGCTTCGTCATTGCATCTGGCGAAGTCTTTATAAATTTATAAAATATTTTTCTTAATTACTAAAAAGACGATGTTGAAGTATCAAAAAGTTGTAAGAATAGGTTTAATTAGAAAATTACTGACCTGACTTTCTGTTCTCAGTAATTTATTTGAGAACAATGTCTTCTCTTGTTATAAACCTATATTTTACTTTTACCAGCACGCACTATTTATCCTTTTTGGCAGAACAAAGAATATTATTACACTTCTTTATGATTTTAACACAATATAATATCAAATGTTTTCCAATAATATCGGTTCGAAATTGCAAAATCTGTATTGTTGTTTACAAATCCACCTTTGCGTTATTTAAGTGCAGCTCGGCACTTCCAGTTCCGATAAAATCTTTATCTGCGTGAGATTATCATATAGTTTCCGTCACCTCGTCAAGTTTTCAATGACTGAGGTTGTAAACATTATACTGTTACATAAAAATGACACTACACTAATCGTCTTTCTAATATAAGAAGCCACTGTGACAAGCAATTATTAATGGAAATGGAATGTTTTATAGTACTAGCGACCCATCACGGCTTCGCAGGGGTGGACAAAATTCTTTAATTTTTTTCTATTATTAAATATTTTTCCGTTAGCGCCATCTAGCGTCTGGTAGACGAACTACTTGCGGTTAACGCGTTGCTATGGTAACGTTATTGATGCAATGGAAAAAGAGCGGGAAAAATAGCGGACAGACAAAAATACAAACCACTGTGATCTTAGGTTATAGATTAAAGATGACATTTACATAAAGGGAACTATTTAATACATTCAACCATTGTCTTATAACAACATAATATGTACTAATCATTTAGCTAAGATTTCATTTAAGTGGCTTGCATTCTGGGTTTCATGATGACGCTAATCCGAGGTCCCGGAATCGAACCTTTGATGGGCAATGTCGGAAACGAATGAATCCGTCACATGGGTGTTGCCCTCATCAGTGCTGACTTTACACATTTGCCGCCTCAAAGCTATAAAATTTTTGCCGCCCCTACTGACCTCAATAATTAGATTCACTGTCCACAATAACGTTAATTCCTTTTTTTAGGGAATAATCTAGTTTCAAGATTATTTTTACAACATTTTGGGTATATTTTTAAGCTAAGAAAAGCAAAGCTTTGTTTTTACTGCACTGTTACTTTTTTCTGTACCAATTTTCTGGGCAAATTTTGCCGCCCCCTAATTTTGCCGCCCCCTAATTTTGCCGCCCTAAGCTTCAGCTTTTACAGCTTCTATGGTAAATCCGGCACTGGCCCTCTTACTTTAAATAAAAGAAGTTAACGTGTTTTTTTCTGATTTTTATGTGTTAAATACAAAAATATTTCTATTGATTGGCCCTCTATTATTTTCTTCCTACTGTAAGTCAAACACTTTTCTTATGGGTTTACGTAAGTAGCTTAGCGAAAATAGATCTCAGTTTAATTACTTGTTATATATTTAACTTTCTCAGACAATAGACAACGGCCGTTCAATTTTATTGTTCTTCTGGGAACCTATATTAATAAATTGGTTGGCAGTGTGAAAAATACAAATCAAGATTTTCTAATTTATAGGTTCGTGATAATAGCCATGGAGGCTATGGACCAGCTCCTACTCGCCTGCCACTCGCAAACCTTGAATCTGTTCGTAGAGAGCTTTCTCAAGATGGTTCAAAAGTTGCTGGAGTCCACCGACCCTCAGCTGCAAATCCTGGCGACGCAGAGTGTGAGTCCTATTTTTTTTATTTGTGGTTACAATGTGAAGTAGAATCGTGTAAAAAAGCCTTAGGCGAGTTTCAGAGCAATGCGTATGTGTGCGGACGGTCCCCTGGAACAAAGACACGCGTGAAAGTGTAGAATATTTTTTTAAGGTGTTGCGTATTGCTACGTACGGGTCACGCTTCGCGCGAAGCCCTGCTTTAAACTGAACACTAGATTTAGAGCACTACGGACTATTTAATGTTGCGGACAAACCGCATGCAGGCGTCCGTACGGACTATATGCAGAGCTCGGAAAACAGCCTTTGTTTTCAAAAGTTTTTGTTGTATAGTAAAAACATAATATTTTCTCTGTTTTAATACTCGATTTTCCATTCTTATTGAATTTAGTACAGTCAACAGCATGTCAATTAATACAAAAATGTTAAATTTCTCTAATCAAATTCAGTTTAAAGCAACACTATGTTCAATATCGATTAAGAAAATGTGACAGTGTGGTAGATTCACGTGTTATCAGTACATACTGCTATTAAGAGCAAAATTGTTTGACACAGTTACTTGCCTGATTCAAATCTAGTTTTGCGTGGTCAGAGGCCATGAGTAAGTTCAGTGCTTCGGGTTTGTATGTCAATACATGTAGCGATATTACTTTCACACCGACGGTATCCATAACACAAGCCTTAAACTGTTTACTTTGGGATAGGCTAATTGGTGTGGTTCTAACAGACAATATTATTTATTACTAACGGCCCGTCTCGGCTTCGCACGGGTGGACGAAATTCTTTAATTTTTTTCTAATATTAAATATTTTTGTCCGTTAGCGCCATCTAGCGTCCGGTAGACGAACTACTTGCGGTTAACGCGTTGCTATGGTAACGTTATTGATACAATACAATGGAAAAAGAGCGGGAAAAAGAGCGGACAGACAAACACACAAACCACTGTGATCTTAGATTATAGATTTATGTTTATTACAGTATTGTCATATCTCGTTAACGTATAGAATGTATAGAAAATTACTTATAAGACCATCATGAAATATTGTAAACGCTATTTGCGAAGTATAGAAAAGGACACTGTCTAGGGTAACGTTGAGCGAAGCAGCAAATGAAATCCAGTATAGAATATTTTCCTCTGATTAAGGGTGTTTATTTATATTTCTGTTGTTGCAGTTCGTTCGTTTTGCAAATATCGAGGAGGACACACCGTCGTATCATCGGCGGTACGATTTTTTCGTGTCCAAGTTTTCCGCGATGTGTCACAGTAATCACAGCGATGTCGTTACAAGGGACAAGATTCGACTTGCAGGCATCCAAGGATTACAGGTTGGTAGAATATTACTCGAATAGGCAATATATTGTTCTGATAGGACAGATTCTTGTAGGAATATACGCTTTCAAGGACTATCCATATGTCACATCATTCAGATAATGTTGACGACCGTTTGGTGCAACGGTAGTGATCCTGCCTTTCGCACCTACGGTCCCGGGTTCAAATCCCGGAAGGGGCAAATGTTTGTATGATGAATACGAGCATTTGTACCTAAGTCATGGGTGTTTTTATATATTTCTATGAATATCACATATTTATGTATAATATATGTAAGTCTATCCGTTACCCTAGTATCCATAACACAAGCCTTACAGTGCTTACTTTGGGCTAGGCTAATTGGTGTGAATGTAAGAAATATTTATTTATTTATTTATAATAAGATTATTTATTGTTAAAGTAGTAAAGTATAATTTTGCTTAACTAATGTATTTATTTTAATTTTTTGCATTCGCAATGCCATATTATATTCTACTATACATAGAGGGCTCGGAAATATGGTTGTTTATACAAACGTATTTTAAATCGTAGGTATGTAAACATTTTATTTAATTTTCTTATCTCATGCAATTTTCATGAGAAGTAAGTTATGCTAATCACGTCACAGATATGTTACAGCGCATCTTTTTTCGCCAAATTTTTCGAAAAATGAATAGTTAAAGTAGGTACTTAACGAGGTCCCTCGTGCCTTACCACTTTGTAGAAATATTCGTTTGAACTGATCGCATCGGACACGCCCACACGACTCATAATTGGTTCCGTATTTTACTACGATTTATACTACGGCCAATCATAAACAACTAGTTTTAAAATCGCCCTTGATGTCAGTACTGTCAACTGTCAATCTGCTTTTTCTGCTTGTTTGCGCACGCGCGCCATTGTTGAATGAATGGAGTGGGGCGTGGCCTGAAGCGATAGGCATCGTGCAGTGTGCAAGCAACTTACGACTTAGGACTGATAAGGCGCCAGAGGCTTCGATAGTACATATAATTTATATTTTTTTTCGTTAGCAACCAAAAACCTTATACCAATTGCCAATATAAGTCTGCATGTTTATAGAAAACAAAGTATTCGTTATAATAAAATATATAAGGGTCGTTCTACTTTTTTACCGACAATGGTCTGTCCTTCGTCTTATTAAGGCATCTCGTTAGAGTATTGATATTTACGGTTTATTAATTCGGTTCGAATGTACGGCCATATTTTTGTTATCTATTAAAATTATGTCTATTAATAATATTTTCTCCAACCAACATATTTTTAGTTTGTTTTCCGTAGAATGCCGTGACAGAGTGGTAAACCTAAATGTGGTCTCCACAGAAAAAGGCCACTCTGTCACATATTTTTTTTAAAAACCAATATAAAAAAAGAATCAATATTTGCCGCAAAGGAAACTTTAATTAGTCCTAATGACAACACAGATGCAATTTCACTTAAATTTCACACAGAAACCACAATTATGGATAGTTCAAAAACCAAAAAAACAGAAAAACGTCGTTTCACTGTCGGTAAAAAAGAAGAACGACCCATAAATGGTTATAATTATTGGTTTCAGGGTGTCATAAGAAAGACTGTTTCAGACGACCTGGTTGAAAATATATGGGAGGCTCAACACATGGATAAAATCGTGCCCTCGCTTCTTTATAACATGCAGGTACCAACAACACCCATATTATGTAATTAAAGTATAAGGTTATAGCATTTAATTTGAAATGGCCGTAAATATCGTAATCATTGGCGCGCGAAGTCTATAAAATGACAACCATAACATTTTACATATTTAAATAAATTACAATCTTTAACATGTGTATGCCCTGAGAGTCCTGTCCCGAGCTGTGTAGGTAGCTCGGGCACTTTATGGACGGTGAATGTTCGATTCTATTTCGTCGTTTATACGGTTGTACGAACCACGATGACCATCTCAATTCGGTTTATCGCAATGAGAGAGACAAGATTGTCCGTGTGAACGATACAATATGAATTTAAGCACTACTGCGTGTCGTATTCGATGAAATACTTGGAATACGCTGCCTACAACTTCGGACGGTATACAAAAAAATATATCTCGTCAAACGGCATTTTTCTATATACTACTACGTCAGAACAGTGTTTTATGTTTTATTATATTTTCTGCTGCAATTGCTCTATTCAATAAAATTTCGTGTATGTATGGAAAAGATCTTGTCGTCTGAACGTAGTCTAGTATAGCTTCGTCTCGCTTTTCACACCCTGTACGATTGCTCTATTTAGACGTCTTTGGACGACTGAGTGGATGTATTAGACTGTATCCTAAGACAGGAGGCGTTGTTTTACAATATATATTATTAATAATAATAATATTAATGGATATGGACTTTCGCCAAGTGTCGTTTGATTCTATCAAATAGCAATATTGCGTGCTATGGATTTAAAAAATGGTATTTAAGCTATTATGAATGTAATTAATAATGAAATAGTGATCATATTGCAACAGTTAGTAGCTCTGAGTTCAGTTACCGAGCGCGTAAGAGATTTCTATGAAGACTCATGGTTTCTAATAGTTACCGTTAGGGGCTTCATAAAAAAATTCACAGTGATATTTTACGCAGGCAATGTCGAGTATCGACTAAAACCTCTGTGGTATAAAGTAAAGGTATTTTTTCTTTATTTCAATAACGTCTATGTAAGTTAAAGAGGTTTTACAATCTTTGATTTTAATGGAAATAATTCCTTAATTTTATTTTTCAGACGGCTGAAAAGTACGAGACTGTCTCCTGCATGGAGACAGACACGAGAGATGGTGCTGAAGAAACCCCACCACGGCTCGCCGAAGCCTGCCTCAGAGAACTAGTGGGCAGGGCGTCCTTTGGCCACATACGTAGCGTACTGCGGCCCGTACTCACGTGAGTACATGTCAATATCAGAACCCTTCCTTCTTAATATGCAATTTAAACCTCGCTCAATTGTTTGGTTAACACAAATGTACTGTTAGTGTTAGACACAGGATGTGACTAAATAATAATAATAATTTTAATAATAATATTTATTACAAAGACATCAATTAGCCTAGCCCAAAGTAAGCACTATAAAGACTTGTGTTATGGATACTAGGGTAACGGATAGACAGAAATATATCATACATAAATAAATAATATTTATAGAAATATATATAAATAGCCATGACTCAGGTACAAATACTCGTATTCATCACACAAACATCTGCCCCTTCCGGAACCCAGGACCATCGGTGCGAAAGGCAGGATCGCTACCGTTGCACCAAACGGTCGTCAATAAATAAAATAAAATGGTAATCTGATATTGTGTAATTTAATGGTGCAAAAAAAATTATTAACACTTTATTTTACCCCCGAAAGTTAACAACGTAACTTAGTCTCGTAAGCTTTACGTAATATGTTTTCTATCCCATATTTGAGTATCCACGGTACTAGCATTTTTTTATCATATGTGTATGTAACCTCATTGTTGGATTTTTTTTTAAAGTGAGTCACTTTTCCAGGCACTTCGATCGCCACGAGCTGTGGGTACCCAATGATTTTGCTGTACACACCTTTAAAATCATCATGTTCTCCATTCAGGTATGACGACATCGTACAATTTTTAGAGTATCTTATAACCATCAGCAATACAATTAATATAATAGTGAAGAGCAACTGAACAATTTTTCAATAAAATATTATCATCGTACTATTAATGAATTAGCTAAGTCATCCCCTAATATCACCAATTTAAAAAATTGCAAGCAAGACAAGCAATGCATTCTTAATATTTTACAGAATATTCCTAAGTATGTAGTACGTACATTGTCAGTTAAAGTTTCTATACGTTTCTATTTACTTCTTGATTACTTTTTAAAAAGATTTTTTTAAAGAAAAATATGGGGGAAATCTAATAAGTTTTTTAAAGGTTGTTATAACGTATATAAGAAATATTTAACATAATAAAATTGTGTCTGAAAATACAAATCCTTGCATAAGATCTTTTGTCCTTTTCTTAGTTTCTAGGCGCAGTAGCTTAGCGGGTTCGCATTTCACTTGGAGACGCCTTTCTCTGTTAAGGGTTTTCCTCAAGCTAATATCCAATTTTATTATCAAATAATAATAAATATGGCGAAAAGAGTCAGGTCTAACAATAAACAATTATTTTTTTGGTAGAATTCCCGTTTACTTATTTTAGACATTATGTCTTAAAAACAAATACATTAAAATAAATATAATACCACTTTTACCGCAATAAAAACGCGTTTAATATACGTTTTCTTCTATATATAATAATTACGTGTCATAGTGTTTGACTGCAATGAACATTCTCGACTGATTTTCATGATTCTCTTTACATGCTGCTGGATTTGTAACAATTTAGGGCATAAGATAGGTTTCATTTAAATTTATAACACAGCAACGCCTGGCCGGGTGAACTAGTATTTGTAAAAAAAATCCTTGTCACGCTGTTTGACCGCGATGAACTTCGAAACTACTCGACCGATTTTGATGATTTTTTTTACATTATACTGGATTTATTGCGACTTAGGACAAAAGATAGGTTTCGTTTTATAAACACATAATATATTAAAAAGTGTTTTTTTTAAACTCGTAAACGTTTCACAGGCGCAGTACTCGTACAGTGTGGTGGAGGCACTGATGCAGCATTTGGACGCGGGTGGGCCGAGCGCAGCCCAACCGCGCGTTCGAGCCGCACGTGCCGCCGTACTCAGCAACATAGTCGCCATCGCCGCCGCTGATTCTGTTGGTATGTACAGACTGACAATGTACAGACAATGTTCTCACAAGATCTGTAGAAGGTACTCGTGTGAAATTAATTTGAGTCACTGCGTTCACGTTTCAGACTTTGTAAACTCTGACAGTGTTATGTAAAATAGTAGCATAACATTAATCCATAGAACATACACGAAATAGTCCAGAGATAATACGGAATCCGCGGAATACCGCTAATCTATTGATCTTCCATAGAATAAAATTATTCCACCCCTATGGGTAGTTTAACGGTGTTATAAGCATGGCATAGCTATTATCTATGACGCATAGATAGTTTCACAGTTGACAGTTGTGTATGGTTTGTCGCGGTTTGCAATTCGATCTTGTTGTTGGTAAAATAAAAAATGGACAGTGATTTAGAAATTCTTTGATGAATTAGTTAGTGATTTGGAGGATATGGAAAGGGTGGCTATTAATTCTAGAGCGGAATTAATAGCCGCTCGAGAATTAGTGAGCGCTTGATGGTAATTTCTTTTTTTAGTTTTTTCCAATAACTTCCCTTAAAAGAGTCTGTAATGGTACAATATAATATTTGGTAAACAAACGTATAAGAGACCATATAATGATATTTATTATGTTATTTGAGTGCGCACTTACACTTTCTCCATCCTCCCAGTTATGGCTTCGCTTCCTCACGTTTTCCATATTAATAAATAATAATAATAAATAAATTACGCTTTATTGCACACACAGATAGAATACAATTTATATTAATAAATAAATAAAACTTAATATTCTTAATGAACACGCAATTATATTTATAACTGACTAGCGGCCCGTCCCGGCTTCGCACAAGTGTACAAAATTCTTTAAATTTTTTCTAGCATTCAATATAGCCTATGACACTCAGCAATAATGTGCCTTTCTATTGGTGAAAGAATTTTTAAAATCGGTTCAGTTGATCCCGAGATTACCCCCTTACAATTTAACAAATATACAAACACACAAACTTTACTTCTTTATAATATTAGTATAGATGACAACTAAATTGACACATTAACAGCCAATAACCATAGATTTTTGACAGTTGTACCAACGTAACGCTTCGAAAATAGTATTGCCATTATAATAACAATAGTATATCGTGGTAATAATAAGTCAACAGATTAGCGCTATGACTTTTTTTTTATACATAACGATTCACTAAACCATTGATTAAGGAATTATTACCTGAACAACTAATCAATGGTTGTTCACTAGAATTGGGTGTTTTTTTACATAACACGGTTAAAATATAACGCTCCTAATGTAACGGTGTTAAGTAGGTAATAACGTCCAAGTGTATATTGTCAAGTGTAGTTATTAATGTCTTACGTATATTTTGATTTTCCTCAATCATATGTATGGTACAGTCAACAGCATATCAAATTATACAAAACTACTACTATGGATACACTAATCTAATTTAAAGTATTCTAATTTTATCTAAAATGTTTTTTACTAATTTTTCACACTTATGTATTATCTTTAAACTTATAAAAAAAATCCTTTTTTAAAGAATTTGGACTTAAATGTTTGTATGAAAACTCATAAGGCGTTAACAACGCTTTTGGCTTCTGCTGCATTTGCTGACGCCAGCCCCTCGCGTGGACGGTTATGGTTCATTCCCATTATGGTGTTTTCAACCATAGGGAAGGTCTAACACAATTCTTTGGACTTGTCCATAGTGCCTTTAGAAAGCAACGGGATACTATAAGATTAACTGTTCCCATTTGAGTTTTATGGGATTCAAAGTGTGATATTGGCTATCACCGAAGGAATCTAGGCAACGGGGCATCCCCCGAAAAGCCTGCGACTTGAATAAAAAACAAATGAAATTGCGTAACGACACCTTTACAGGCACATAGAATGGACTCCTCCATGTGGGTTAATTATATATCTCCAGCTCCAGCGATGTAACGCCATCATTACCGTAGAAAAAACAACAAAAGTATGACAACGGAATTTAAAAAAATAATTTTACATTGTTGTTTTATTCGCAGGTCCTTCTGTATTGGAGATAATTAACAACTTACTGACAAATTTGAGAGCGTCAGTTGCAAGAGATTCCGAGGTAAGTTCCCCGAAAGCGCCGGCATAATACTTATCCGTATTTGGAATTTTCCTGCCATTTTGCAGTGGTTATCTACGAAAAATTTAGGGTGGTACTTATAATAAAATGTGATAAAATTCAGTAAAAAGATACTTTAAGAGTATGCACACTCATAGTGATTATATGATATCGTTTCCTATAGTATTGCTGAGCGTGCGAATCGCAATCAATGCCTACAATATTCATAGTACTTTGCTCTGCTAAGTTTAACATCCTAAAACCCGAGAGCATTATATCATGCGCGCGACAACGATACCTAAAATCCGCGAGCATTATATAATGCTCTATAGAGCGCATTCTGATTTAATCGTTATTACGACTTTGGTAATTGTTCTTTTTGATTGAATGATATTTTTTCCCCGATAGAGAGAGAAATAACGCATTTAACACAAAGCTGGGCTTCAAGGGGTTAAGTTGTTAAAAAATGGAAAGAAATAAATAAATTGCCTTACTTTTTTAATTGTAATATTTTTGTCATGTTAAAAAGGAAACACTTTTATTAGAAAATGCTTTTTTGAGGCTGATTTTTTTTTGTTGAATTGAAGGGTTTGCAAATAGTTTTATTTCTTTAATGCTTTTGGTAGGTTTTCATCAGGTGTAAATATAGAGCTGGCAATACCTATAAATGGTCCTTAAGATATTTTGTTTTGCTTGCCTTAAGCCGCGTATGCAGTGGCAACATTTGCCATGCACCATAAGTTAAGCTTCTACGCTGAACCGTTGTTCAGCTAAAAATATACACGCTGGACATCATCCTACTAATATTATAAATGTGAATGTAAGTTTGTTATGCTTTCACGCAAAAATTACTAAACCGATCATCATGAAACTTCGTACATATATTCTTGGCGGTATTAGAAGTAACATAGGATACATTTAAATGAAAATTTTTTAAAAAAAATGCGGGCAACGCCGCGGGTAAAAGCTAGTTAACAATAATTAAACAATCTTTACAGACATGTTTAGTTCATTGACCATCAAGTATTAAGTATCAAATTCTGTTCTAGGAATACGTAGGTAAGTTAAAGCGATCTATAGCAAAATACTGTTTATAATGTGCAATGTACTTTAAACAGAAAGAAACAGATGAGAAGCTGTATCAAGATGCGTTAATCAACGCGTTAGGAGAGTTTGCGGATCATCTACCCGACTTCCAGAAGATTGACATAATGATGTTCATCATCAGCAAGGTGCCCAGTTCACAGCGCGGCAAGGGAGCGAAGCCCGACGCCATGTTGCAAACTATATTGCTCAAGTCACTTCTCAAGGTACTATTGCCATTTATCAACAATAAGATTCAAACAGATTTTGAATTGACTGTGATTTGACAGCGGACTCAACATAATTGTAGTCATCCATGCAATCATTGGATTAGCACGTTGCAGTTGCCATTCCTTGTGTTTGGCAGTAAAAAATCGCTTATTGTAAACAAAATGGCGATCGTAAGCGGTAAGCGCTGTCAAATGGTAAATAGCTATTTTCCTCTAAGACGCAAACTTAGCGGTCACTGGGAAACATAACCTCAATTAAATATATTTTTATCAAATGCAGTGAAAAGTTTTAAACTATGAATAATATATTGAATAATTTAGTGAATGACAATATTGAAGAAGACGAGTTTACTACTATTATTTTAATGATTGCACAAAACCACCGGTTAACTTAAGTTTGTAAACAAACTTATCTCAGCAAAATGGCGGATTGTGTCAGCGCTACTGAAGTATGCAAACGTGTCCTTGCCGAAAACTGATAGTTTGTTACTCAGCGCTGGTAATCGCTCGCAAGCGATTTTTTCTGCCAAACGCAAGGATTGTTAAACAACTTCCAAATTGATCGGTCATTGGTTGGACACTATATTGTTTCTATTAATTCTGTATTTTGAAACATCAAACGTTTGGGTCCGATTTCGATGGAACTTATAAAACCTACCAAGCCGAATTAGGCCTAATCATGAGATTCTGTAATACATGAATCTTTTTTTATCATCCTTTTCAACTATATTACTGTAATTAAATTTAGGATTAATTAAAGTCCATTTACAAAGCAGGGTGAATAGGCAACTTCTGGGTTAGTTCGATCCATCGTGGAACCTGTCTTGGCCCCCGGGCTTGATTAGGATCAAGAGCAGAACCAATTCTAAATAACAAAAAACTAACCCAGTCATTATCAAACCTTACTGTTATGGTACTCGTATGTTTCTTTCACCAATAAAATTATAAAAATGACTATCCTTTTCATTATTTAGGTGGGAACGACATATAGGACAACGGAATTCAGCAAAGCTTTCCCAGCGGCATTCTTAGAAGCGTTGCTACGTGTATCAGGAGCTGTGGAGCCCGCTACACGATCTCTATTACAGCGAATTTTACATACGCTGCTTGATCGACGCGGCAATGCGCCAAGACTTGTTGCGTCCACGTAAGTAAATATGCTTCCCTTAATAGTTACTATCGTATTTTATAATACGGCTCGAAGGACCAAAGTGCACGGATTTGCGTACAAACTAATATGTAATATACTGATAACTATCATTTTTTATTTCCTAAATTACCCGCTTTACTCTCAGATGTGCTATATATAAGAATATTTACACCAACATATTACATTATTATTAATATGTGTATAGAATTTTTTCTTGTCGTAAGCTCGCCAGTGAAATATAATCAATACTATTATAAAAGTGTAAATTGTTTAAATGGGTTACCGGGTAAACAAGCCATATTTTTTTGTATGTTTGTCTGTCTGTGCGCTCATCTCGCTAAAACCTCTGGGCAGATTTTTAAATTAAAATATTATATTAAAATTCATTTTATATTTTATTGTTCCGAACCATGAGGATGATAATGCAGATATGTATTGGACGTACTTGTTAATAAAAACATTTTATTTAAAATTAATTGTAGTGTGAATTACGGTGAGCTCGGCCTTGCGGTGGAGAAATGTTCCCGCCAGGACCTGATCTTCATCAGCAAGCACGGCTACGCTATATACAGCTCCCTCTACGACGGTAACGATTTTTTTATTGTATAATTTATTACTAATTTAGTTTTATTGTAGAAATTAAGTACGTAAGGTAATTTCTTTCTGTAAAAATTGCTTTAGATATAAAAAAACCAAGCAGGGAAATAATAATTTTAAAACGCGTTTTTTATTTATATCTGTGACAATAAAATATAATAATCGTAATATTGTTAATATCCCTTTGTAAATTGAGTTTGTATGAATATAATATTTTATTTTATTAAAACAGTTATTTCAAGCCTTATTGGAGTAAAACATCGCTTCCGTTCTATATTACATTAACTTCTAGACATAATATTTTTGTGTCTTTATTAGGTCTTCAACTGGAGTCGAATACACTCGAAAATGTCGAAGCTATAAACACGACCCTTGCGTTGCTCTGTATCGAGCTGACTTCTGAGGAAACATTATGTGACATATTGCAGTTAATTTTAGCGTGAGTACAGTAGTTTTAAATTGTATATATTTTTATAGACAATAAAACAAACTTTAAAGTTTATTTTCCTTTATTGTGAGTGTAGTAAAGAAATACCAAATATAAAAATATTGTTTTCATGCATGCATTTCATTCATACAGACAACAGCAATAATAAATAAATGCAAAAATGTAATAAGTGTTTCTTTACTGAAACTTTGTAAAATAACATAGAGCTGCTATTACCGTTGTTTTAAAATTGTTTTTTTTCAAACCAGTTGTAACACATTCTTTATAGGCTAGGCTATAAGAAAACAATAATAAAGAATATTATTCTAAATTTGAATTATTACTTATTTAGTAAGAAATACTTACTGGACATTTTTTTTTGGGTGCGTTTGGAAACACGGGGATATTTTAATATCTGCATATTTTTTATAAGTTTGGTCTGGATGCTTGTCCTTTAGGCTATGTCTTCATATTCATTGGTTTCTTTTCTGAATGAGATGATGATGAATTATGACGAGAACTAATTTATGAATGAAATGATGAACAAATAATGAAATACCCCTTTCATTGAAACCTCAGGTACCAACACTCGTGCAGGTTACTAAGAACTTAGTGGTTAATAAAGCCACCGTTATTACTAATATCCACCACAAGACCCGTTTTAGCAAGAAAATCATTAAAAGTGATGCTTCCCGCTCCTGCCTTTAAGACGAAATATCTAAATAGAAATACTGTACGTCGTTACTCTAGTACACGATTATGTTATTTATATCTATTGTCATCAGAATTCAGCAATCAGCGCTATCGAATCCAGTTCTTAGTGTAGCCCAGCAATGCCAACTGCAAGCGCTTGTAGCGGCTTTAGCGGCGCTATTGCCGCATTGTATGCCGTTGCCACGCCTACAAGAGTACGTGCACAAGGTACGAACGCACTAAAATCATATTATACTGATAAAATATAAATTATTACCCTAAATTTTTTTCTAGCATTGTTGACATAAAAAATGAATGTACATTATGACCACCAACGCCTTCTAATGAAGTAAGCATACTCGTTAAATCCCCTTTTACTTCCGAAAGATGCAACTCTGCTGATAATGCCTCCTAACCATAGTGCATTTTACGAAAACAATTGTGTTGGTATGTCACTACGTATTTATAAGAAAATACCCGCTGAAATTAGAGAATTGTCTACGAATAAATTTGCACCCTAATTGGGAAATTTTAAAATCACTTTCAAATGTCAACATTATTTATTATACATTGAAATTGTTATTTTATATTAATGCCATGTAATATATATATTTTTTTTTATAATTCAAAACATTTAATTGGTTATCCCAAATGATGTAATTTTGCACGTCAAATTATGGCAATGTAGTTTTTATCATGCGTCTCCTCTGTTTTTACCATGTTTAATGTAAATAAATCTCTTGATTCTTGATACAACTAGACCACAAAATAGACAGCAACGTTTCCGAATTTTGACCTTTTAATGCGATCTTCAACTCCAATTGAGCAAACCCCTCCCAATATTTTTGGGGAGGTCTCCCACCAGTGAACTTTTATCAGCTGACATGATGATGGTAATGACGATATTTTTTTTAATCTACTGTGTTGTAATATTCATTATTGAGCAATATAATTGTTAACAGATAATCGAAGCTCGTGCATCGGACGCCCCTCACCTCTTGCCGCCGCTTCGACGCGAGTATCCACATCTTACGCCTGCCGAAATGCCCGCGAGTTTGCCGTATCTAATGTTCGACCAGGTACAATCAATTTTACTTTTTTAAATAGTATCTTATAGTATCGTAAAAAATCTCAAAAATTTATGGGTAACTAGTGGACCGGACAGACGTTGTCCTGCCTGTTATTTTTGCAGTATAGATAAATAACCTAGATACCGTCTGCAGCGCCATCTGCCGGGCTGATTTGTGAATCTAAACCATTCTCAGATCCCCTTGAACACACACAAAAAAATTCATTCAAATCGGTCCAGCCGTTTAGGAGGAGTTCAGTGACATACACACTCACAGAAGAATTACATATATATATAAAGATATGACTATTTTCCTGTAGCAACAACGGTTAAAGTACTTCTTCTACTTATTGCTTTATTAAAAATCCTGTATAATAGGGGCGCAAAAAATGAGGTTGTAGTTTTAACATATCTACTTGACACAATCCTTGTGTTTGGCAGAAAAAAGCGCTTGCGAGCGCTTGTAAGAAAAATGGCGATCGCTGAGCGATAATAAGCAAAATGGCGGATTGTGTCAGCGCAACTGAAGTTAGCCAACATGTCCTGGCCGAAAAATGTATAGTTTTTTCAACGCTGGTAAGCGCTCGCAAGCGCTTTTTTCTGCCAAACACAAAGAGTTATAAAGGGTAACAACTTACCTCAACTTTCCTGGATTATTGCTCTCAGAATGATAATGCAATCATCAGGCAGTTTGTTTAGGTTTACTCTCTGCAGTTTGTTGATGAATCAAGACTTATTTTTTAATTTTAATTTTATACTGCAACTGTTACAGTTTGGCCGCCGACAGAAAGCGATTTTGACAGTTGACATCTTTAAAGCAAGATATTGCTTATGTCAAGGGATCAAATATGACTATGAGTATTTGCTTATCTTGTCTTCTGATATAAGCAGAATTAAGCGTTGGTGTTGTAAGTTGTCAAAATCGCATTCTCTAGGCGGCCGCATTGTTGTGTAAACGTTTCATACAAACTTACGTCCAAATACTTTAAAACTAGGCGATGCAGTCGCTAAGCTAGCACCCTATATTGGAGCGGAGCGTAATATCTAAAAACATATTTTTTTTTGTTTCGTTGGAAATTTTTGCGAATTTCAAAATTCGGGCTCCGTCACCATCTGGTCCTAAACCTGTTGATTCGATTCCTCGCAAAAAATATTAAAATCGGTTAAGAACTCAGGGAGTTTTGGCGTAGCAGACATTGCGCCATTGAAACTGATCCATGGGAGCTAGGCTTACTTTGTTCGCTCGGCTCCAATAAGGAAAACAATTCTTATACAATTTTGTACGTTTAAGGAAGATACATAAGTTTAAAAAATAATAGAAAACCTTTAGATAAGATGACTATAATTTAAATTATAATAATTTTGTGATTTCCATAGCGACAGAAAATTAAATATATAAATTTTCATAAGAATCAAATTCCTTAATTAAAATTAATTAAATGCCATTCGCGTTAATGCTCTTTATTTTTTTTTTCGTCCCGAATCCAATAACTTTTAGGAAGTTTTCGTCACAATAAGAATTTGTCGATGCAGATATCAAACAAGCATTTTTGAAAACAAAAAGTTTTTTTACAAATTTGAAACGAAAAAAATGGTTGTTTCTCAGATGGCAATATGCGAATGCGTGAAGGCTTGCGGTATAGATGTGGCGAGATTGCAATCGGCGGCGCCATACGCAGGGGGCGCAGCTTTGGGCATGCCCCATCGGCACAGCTGGGTCGAAGCTGGTAAGGAATCGTTTTAGTTAAAACCATGCATAAAAAAAATACCTTAAACAACATAAGGAACAAAGAATGCAATGCTGTATAACCTACCCGACATAAACTTTACTCGAAATATTTTCATTTTGACATATAATCCGACGATATCAAATGTCACATTAGCTCCGAATCTTATTTCACATTTAACCAGTATAAATTTAAATGACACCTTTACAGTGCGTTTATATCATTGGGTGCGTTTGGCAGAAGAAACGACCACTCGGCAGTAAGCGCCGTTGAGCGCTAAATAACTATTTTCTATTAGGACGCAAACTTATTTCCACATACTTAATTCACTATTTTCTGCTCTGCCATTATTAATTATGATATTTTATTTAACTGATTTCTACTATTATTTTAATTCTAACACAAAACCACCGGTTTACTTACAAGTTTGTAAATAAACTTATCTAAGCAAAATATCGGAAAACGTCAGCGCTGCGAAAGTTTAAAAACTTGTCCGTGCCAAAACCTGTATAGTTTCGTTTCTCAGCGCTAGCGAGCGCCGTCAAGTCTTTTTTCTGCCAAACGCACCCATTAATGTATCTCGGCAATATTCGTGTTTCCGAATGCACCCCAATACAAACTTTAATGTCTAGTAAGTATCACTTGTAATTATAGCTAAACTTGTAATAGATCAAATCCGGAATTATATACTTCATTGTTGTTTTTGTTTTGATTTCTATGTTAACTATAAAGAGTTGTTACAACTGTTTTCACTTTAAGAATGTAAATAAAATATAGGGCAGTAGCAGCTCTATATTGTATACCAAGCAATGGCGCATGCGTCCGGTCTGTACAGAGATCAATGGGGGACTGTTAAAAACACGATGACAGCCGAAGATTGCCGAGATACAAATAATAATTTTATATTGTATTAGAAGCGTATTGAAAATATCGGTTGCCAGGTGCCGCGCAAGGTCGCGACAGTTTGGCCGATATCACAGGCCCAGTCGCTGAATTGGACAGTGCTAACAGCTCTCCGGGAGTACAAAGAGTAAGTTGGGTATTAGTATGCTATATTATGTATCTGATTAAAAACCAGACAATTCCCAGGTCTATTAAAGTATATAAAACAGTCCAAACTTGCTTATCTTAATAATCGCAAAGATTAACCAAATTAGTTTTTATTGTTCTTCAGGCTTTGTTTTAACGCATGTTCTAAAATATAACTACCAAGAAAACGAACTACTTTTCTTCTTTTATACTTTCTTTTTATTTTAATTATAATAATATTGAATATTTTAATTAAATTTTAAACTGAGTAAGCGTAGCTAAGCTTAAAGGGAAACACATTCTTTTCTCCTTTGTATACTTCCTAACATTTAAAGATTTTATGTGGGATTTATTATAACTAGGTGGTCAAAATAGTAGTTTATGATACTGTTGCATAATAAGGGTTCTTATAACATGAGTGTGTTTTAAAAAAACGAGCCGTAGGCGAGTTTTTTTATAGTATCATACGAGTGTTATAAGGCCAAGTTATGTACAGTGTCATACACTACTTTATCTACTCTCATACTATATTACGTAAAACAATGTTGCAAACAAAACCAAACTTTGTTTAAATATTGAAAAGATTTTTTAAATGTCAAATGTTGGCGCCAAGGTGCAAACATCGATTGTGAATGCGTGTTGCGTCGTCGCGGACTCGTTCATTGAAACCTTTTTAAAGTAGAGGTTCAACCTCCTTGGTCCAGCTGGAGGTTGTATAGGTGTATCGTTATGATTAAAAAGTTATATTATGATACAGGTGTCCATACAAGACCTGTATCGTAATTAAACTTTTTTTTTTATTATTTTTGGCCTGTACGTAATGTTTGTCATAAGCATTTTGTTTTCAGTTTTAGAATCTTTGTATTATAGTATCAGAGTAGATAAACATAATTATTTAATTTCGTCTAATAATGTATGTTAAGTGCCTCAATTCCTTACTTATTCCTTCCTAAAACCTTCCATCCTTCTCGTAGCAAACCCAGTACGATGCGCTGGACGAAGAGTACAGAATGTTCATCGAAAAATATAACCACAATCATCGGCCGAGCACGCAGTGTTTTGGCGCTTATGTAAATAACGTTACGGTTGCTTACACTTTGTATACGTTCTCGTACCTTTTTGGACAAACGAGAATTTATAATAAGGTACCACATCATTCAACTGAACTGCCATTAGAGAAATAAAGTTGTTAAAAAAACCCTTATCCACTTGGCAGTCCACTACTGCGCACTCCACCCCTCTCAACAGTCCTGATGCTGCGCGAATTGTGAAAAACAATGTCGGCCATCAGTCTCTTAGATAAAAATGCCATTTTCTCTTTAAATAATGAAGCTAAGACCAAACAAAAATACTATCATAAAGCTGATTAAATAAATAATGCACCATAGAATATTTTGATCTCTGTAACTCAAAAATGAATCGTAATTTAAAAAAAACACATGTCACTAGCCATTTTTGTAAGTATAATATGCTAGAAGTAGGTATTTAATATTATGTCCGCTAAAGAACGTACGAATCACATCTAAAGTGTAAGTGATCTTCAATTATCTGTTAAGTAGTTCTTGGTATAAATCGTAGCTGCTGATATTAATTTCTTTATTAGTTACACAACGCTCTTTAAAGAGCGTTTCTAACTACACTCGCGAGCAACCAAATCGACTCAAGCCCTCATTCTGCTTACAAACTTTGTTTTTACGTAAAGTATACAAGGTATTTATAAAAAAAGACTGTCATTAGAAAGCTCAATATACAAGCTTTCATAAAACACTAATATTGTTTTTTTTTTTAAATCTAACGCATTCATTTTTACATCAATAGCACTATGAGTCGTTTTGCTCATTACGCTATCCGCGACTTGCGCTAACTGCCACCCCTATAAAAGCTCTCGCAACCGGCACACCTTATCAGTCGCTTATCACAAGTTGACATGTACACATCTCCGAGAATTGCAATCATTTTTTCCACGTTACCATGGATACCACACCTGAAGAAGCCGCTCAAGTTGTTGCCTTGTTGGAACAAGGACTTAGCCAGCGAGTAGTCGCTGCCCAGCTTCGCTTGAGCCAGTCTGCTGTGTCCCGAGTCTACAGTTGATTTCGAGAGACCGGTGCCTTCAATCGAAGACCAAGAACCAGCCGCCACCGGTGTACTTCTGACAGAGACGACCGTTTCATTGTCTCAACATCGCTGCGCAATCGGCATCTGACGAGTGTTGATGTTCAACAAGAACTCAGGCACGTTCGTGTTGTAGCTGTAAGCGAGTGGACAATAAGAAGACGACTGAGAGCAGCCAATCTCACTCCAAAAAGGGCTGCGACGGGGCCCAAATTGACTGCAGCCCACCGACAAGCGCGTCTTCAGTTTGCTCGAGAGCATGTCAATTGGACCATTGCCCAATGGCAGTCGGTTCTCTTTACTGACGAGTGCAGAATGTGTCTGCATGGCAACGACAGAAGAGGCCGAGTCTACAGGCGTCCGGGCGAACGATTTGCCTAATGCTGTTTCGCTGAAACAGTAGCATATGGCGGTGGTTCCTGTATGATGTGGGCCGGCATCTCTTTAGAGGGAAAGACGGAGCTCGTTTTCGTGCCTGGTGGAGGCCGAGGAGGCGGGCTTACAGCTGATCGGTACATCACCGATATTCTCCTGGAACACGTTGTTCCCTATGAAGGATTTGTCGGCGAGGACTTCGTCTTAATGCACGACAATGCTCGTTGTCATACAGCGCGCATTACCCAGCAGTTTTTGGATGAAGTCCAGATGCGTACAATGGACTGGCCTGCGCTCAGTCCAGACTTGAATCCGATCGAGCATTTATGGGACCAGTTAAAACGAAGAGTACGAGCCAGAAATCAAGCCCCTTCGACGGTGGAAGAGTTGAAGGCAGCATTGTTGGAAGAGTGGGTTAACATACCTCAAGAGGACGTCAAAAAGTTGATCAGATCAATGAAGAATCGACTTCAAGCGGTGATTAGGGCTAGGGAGGGGAATACCAAGTATTGATTTATTAAATTGTTATGTATTTTCTTAATCAATTTTCTTTTATTTCTAAAATACCCAACCACAACATCTTCTCACAAATTCCTGTTTTTCCTGTATTTATGTTTAGATATCATTAATTACAAAGATAATGAACGGATATTGATAATGGTGATATCTTATTAAAGCTGCAGTTTGGAGCTTTCAGATGATATATAGTTTTTAAAAATATCTCCTATAACTTTCTTGAAAACAGAGTCTATACTCAGAGTTAGGGCTTGAGTCGATTTGGTTGCTCGCGAGTGTAGTTCGAGCATTTTTAACTAGTAGAGTGCCATTTTTTTCCTCCTGGATTGATTTAAATAAATTGATTGTGGATGAATGATTAAAATTCACAATTGAAGACGGTAGGTGGCGCTGCGATCGAGCAGGTCAACGCCTAGTCTGCTATTTTGATATAAAAATAGCACGTTTATAATAAAATAATCTTACAAATGTAATGTATTGTAAATACACAGTTTATTGTTTAAAGTTTAATTAATAATATTTTTTATGCGAGTAACATGAAATGGCGCTGTAGAATAGAATAGTATTTTATTTGAAAACACATTCTCACCTAAAAACATAATTTGGCAACAAAAAAAGAAAACCGGTACAAAAGACACAATAATGCAGTGTTTGTGATGCCAAAACTGACCTCAGTATCAGCTGCAGATAGATAAAGATAGATAGATATAGCATTGGTGTAGTTGTGTAGCTGATATTTAAATAAATGTAGAAACGTGCATTGTGAGTTGTAGGAACTTTAGACTGCTTCCTAGTCGTTGTTCTTGCTTTCCTGTCTTATTTCCTAACCTTTTCCCCATCCTCTCTCCTCTCTTCCAGCGGAACGACGTCGAATTTTGGAATTGGCGTCATGACTACACCGATACTGATTATGAAACGCGCAGAGATAGGCGCTCTGTTATGGTATAATAGACTGTTTATATCCTACTAATACTAAGTGCTAAAATATATAATTGCGCTTTGAGAAAATATTCATACAAAAGTTATGAAAAGTTTTACTAAAATTTGTTAAATTTTTTTAGTAACTAACATGAGGGTTAGTTACGATTTTTTTGTTATTTTATGGTATACGTAGTTAAAGAAAATAACGAAAAAAAATATAAAGGGTAAAATCTGAGATCCCAAAACGAAGGCACTTCAATATATTTTAAGTAATATTATTATTATTTTTAAGTAATATATTTTCTAAAACCTTAAAAATATTATATGATCTAAACTCCAAATTAATCAACAAACTGAAGTAACTATTGACTTGCAGGAGATATGCGTATAATAGTGTGAATAAAAAAAACGGCAATTTCATATATAAGAACCCAATAGTATGCTGTTAAGTCACCCTGGAAATTGGATATCGCTATACTAAGTGCTTTTGGCCTAAAATTATTTGGAGTTAAAAGTTTGTAAGAAATATTATGCGTGTTAACACTCTTAAAATGATGGTCCAGGTTGCGACTGCGAGCTCAGCATCATCTAGTTAATGTTACCAATTCTGTTGTCCTCATAGGAAATAAACTATAACTTACCACATGGACCCTGAATAGCTTAGCATGGCTTACCGGTCTTAAGTGCTTACCCGGATGAGCTTGGGTTAATAATTGTTTGATCACTTCTCCGGTGCCCGATCCTTGAGATAGTTGTTAACCTGTGCAGTGGGTCTACTGTGTTCTTATCTCTTGGGTATATTAAATAGGGAAGGCCTATGTGCTTCTGTAGTTACGACAATAATAGGCTGAGCCATTGATACGTCATTGCACTCTTCGAAAGACGAAAGTATAAAAAGTAGATGATGTACTATCGAAGCCTCTGGCGCCTTATCAGTCCTAAGTCGAAAGTCTCTTGCACACTGCACGATGCCTATCGCTTCAGGCCACGCCCCGCTCCATTCATTCGACAATGGCATGCGTGCGCAAACAAGCAAGTGAAAGCAGCTTGACAGTTGACAGTACTGACATCAAGGGCGATTTATAAGTATAAATCGTAGTAAAATACGAAGCCAATTAGGGATTGGTATGGGTCGTGTGGGCGTGTCCGATGCGATCAGTTCAAACGAATATTTCTACAAAGTGGTAAGGCACGAGAGACCTCGATAGTACATATATAAAACTGTCATTGACGTATAAACAGATTGGACACATTCGTCCCGTAAAATTCATCACATATAGAATTTAATATTCAAAAAATACTTTTCTTTTAAAAATTTATATGAATCTATGTAATAAAAAATTCTTATCCAGCATCCGATGCAATCGGAGAGCGTGAGCCTCGAGGCGTTGAGACGTGCCGCGACCGGTCCCAGCGAGGCAGAGCGACGCGAAGCAGAGAGGCGTAAGGCCACCTTGAACAATGCCTTCCGCACAGCGCCTTTTGGTACCCTCGTCACACTTACGCAACCTAAGGTAAACTTGTTTCACCGTTAATTTTTTTTCCATATTTAGGAGCTTTAATTTAATATTCGAACATGCCAGCTCCATCTTACTCTAATTGATTGAGTAATTAATTATTGAGTAAATAAACTTAAGACTATTAATGACAAAACTGACAATAATTGTAGCTGCCTCTAAGAAATTAGACAAGAAACCAACGTTGTGCAGTTTTACATTCAGTTAATTTCAAATCTCGACCCTCGGGTGACGATTCCGCTTACATTCTATCAACAAATGATGTACCACTTGCTGTTAATTTTGTGTGATTGCTGTCAGATGAGCGCTACAGCCCTACCGGGCTTTGAGGCAGCAAAATCCTTATATGGATCTCAATCCTTATATGGACTTCAATCCTTATAGGGAGTGAGACACCGTAGTTTTTTTTCTAGACTAATGGTATCTCAACTAAAGAAGCGGACAAAAGCCTTTGAAATTAAAAGGTTTAGGACCACATGCATGCCGATTCTGTTTTTTTAAATAAATAGGTAAGCGCTTGACCGCCATCACGCCTGATGGTAAGCGAAGATGCGATCTAGGATGTGAGGCGCTTACCTAGAAGATACCTATACCTCTCGTCTCTTCTTTAGGGGTCTTCACCCCTTGAATTTATTAAGAAACACAGGAACTCCTTGCAGTTCCACTCTTTAGCGGTACGGATAATAAAAGTCAAATCAAATAGCATAATGCGATACTTGTTAAAAATTAAACGAAGAGGAGTATTTATCACATGAATCACGTATTGTTACTTAACTTAATTAAATGATTACAGTACGAAATCAAAGATAAACTAGAGGAGATCTTCAACTCTATAACGGAGGAGCCATTGCTACCTACATCTGGGTCGTGCTCCCCCGGCGGCCAGTCGAAGACCTATTCACAAAACGTGCCGCCATATACTAAATATTTCCCGGAGCTGTTCCTTTACTAGGTAAGCCGAAATTTGTAAAAATATATAAAAAAGAGAGTTGAAAACTAATTACTTTTGCGGCGGAGGCATAAATTAATATGTTGCTTTATTATATTTCAGTCAGCTCAAAATATTCACATGTGACGAGACGACTTGACGAGACCGGAGGTAATTTAAGTTCTATAAACTTCCTTATTGACTGTTTACTGCATAAGTATTTTAAGTTGGCAACATTTTCTTGACAAAAAATATGACTGTCTCTTACGATGAAACCGAAAATCGTGAACATTATATTTATTAAATATTTTTTTCAGATACTATCATTGTTTATTATATAGTAATATATTAACATAAAAAATTGGTGCAATTTTTATTATGACTTGTTTTTCAAGTCACACGGCGCTTGGCTTTTAATGTTGCCAATATCAAAGCTGTCAAAGTTATAATATTAATATTGTTCAATCAGTGCAAACGATTTTTTTACAAATTCTTTTTAAAAAACGCATTTTTGGATCCTGTATCTTAGAGATTCGGATTAATTGATCTCCAAAACAGTGATGCATGAGCTGAAAGTGTTATGGGAAATAAGTCCAGACATGAATTATTTGGGGCAATGTTATTCCGTGATTAAAGTGGTGGGTTTCCATGTTATGATGCTAAAACTGAAACTATCAATATAGCGCCGACAAGCAAAAATGAGCTGACAAGAAAGATTGCTCGATTAACTTAGCGTTGAAACGTAAAATGTTTAAGCTGTTTAAAAGTTAGTTATTCTATTTCCGGCATATGTTAAGAGACAGGTCATAGAAAATACATTCCTAATGTATTTATTCCACAATCACATTACATTTTTAAGTATATGTAGGTATAGTCAACAGCATATTCAACCTTAAGTCTTATATATAGAATTCAATATTAATTGAAAATGGTGATAAGTGTGCTGTTGTCTGTACAGTTAAAAGAAATATGTACTTTTAACAAAGAATAATACTTATTAGAATTCCATGCAGCGTCTCAGGTGTCAAGTATTTTTTTTTATTTAATCTGATTATATTTTATATTGAGTGGGTACGCTCTTGATCCCAATCAAACCCGGGGGTCAAGACTGGTTCCACGATTGAACGAGCTAACCTAGAAGGTGCCTATTCACCTTGGCTTTGATTTTGATTACTTTAAGTATCAAGAGGCGAGAATTAAATGAAAACAGAATGTCATTCATATATTTTGCTCCTCGATTTACTGACACCTCGCTGAATCTGTATGTCCAATTGTATGTTGTGCAAAACAAAACTGGTATATTTTATTAAGCAAAAAAACTTGTGGAACCATTTTGTTACTTCAAGTTAAGCTCACAATGCGATTTAAATGTGACGGTATAGTTATTCGACTTATGCCCCAAGAACTGCGTTTCTATCGCATTGAAAACCTATAATGTGATTCATTAACAATAGATTTATCTTGGTGTTTATAATTGACTATTGATTTTGTATTGTTTTATTATAAAAAATGAAATTATTCAATTAGATTAAGGCGCCCCCTACACCTGCAATATATTTTGTGTAATATTGTATGTAAGCTCAGTTTTGACTGTCAATATTTCCACGTATTTTAAAAGGTTTAAGGATTTACACATTCGAAAACGGCTATGCGACGGGCACTGGCGTTAAACAATAATTCTTTTATTTGGCAAAATTATACATATATTTTTTATTTAATTATTATTTTGTACACACAGATGTAAGAAAAAAAAGAAGGAAAACAAACCAAACAAAAACCCTGTAGGGGTACAGCAACCTTATTAGTAAATCTATAATCTAAGATCATAGTGGTTTGTGTGTTTGTGTGTCTGCTATTTTTTTTCGCTCTTTTTCCATTGTATCAACAACGTTACCATAGCAACGCGTTAACCGCAAGTAGTTCGTCTAGCGGGCGCTAGATGGCGCCATCGAAAAAATATTTAATTATAGACAAAAATTAAAGAATTTTGTCCACCCGTGCGAAGCCGGGCCGGGCCGCTAGTTATTTATAATAAAAAAATATTATTTTTAAAGTATACAATTTTTATTATTGTGAAATGTTATTATTAGTTAACAATTATAATATTTAGTTCTTACACTTCCGCGCACATTACACATCAGAATAAAACACTTTTTTACGGATTTTTGCGCATGCTTTATTTTATATTTAATCCTGACGTTTCGACTCCTGTCTGTTCGACGACTGTCATGTACTTTCTACTACCTTCACAATATTTTAATCGGGCACGTTCCTAATTATTAAATTATTTTATATGAATCAAATTGTTTTATTTTTACACATTATTTAGTCATCATCTTAGTCATCCTGTGATCACGGCTCCTGTAAAGGAGTCGAAACGTCAGGATTAAATATAAAATAAAATAAAACATGCGCAAAAATCCGTAAAAAAGTGTTTTATTCTGATAACAATTATTATTTTAGTGAAATATTATTATTATTCTAAAACTATTAATCTACCCTATATGATAGGTTGAGGTGTGCAAGTATTGTGCAATTAAATATAAGTCAATTATTTTGCTGGTGTATGGAGCGCCTTTAATAGAATCTCTCATTAATTTACATTGTTTCTTATTATACAGTATTTCGTCAATCTTTTTAAATATTTATAAACAGACAAAACGAAATAAAAAAATTTAACCATTTTTAACTAACGTTTCTTTGGAAAATGTTATTAAAACACTGAAACAGCTGGACAATACATTTCATGTATTTGACTATTTTTAAATATTAAAAAAATATTTATGTACCTACATATTTAAAAAACTATTCCTAATTGTTAAAATTATTGCGTTTTATTAATGTAAAAGTTAATTTCTTAATGCTATCTATTTAGTAACTACTGCCGACATAGATTATTTAAACTGTCTTTGATGTGTTCAATCAATGTTCTGTGTTAGCATTTAAAAATTGAAACTCAAATGCAAATAATGTTATATTTGTAAGTATATTAAGCAATAAACAAAGTTATACTCATGTAAAGTAATACCCGTATGTTCAAATGTTCACTAGGCTTTCTCTTCTACAAATTTAAAACGTAGCATTCTTCCCAAACGCACCAGTAATAATTACGCATCCATAGACAACATTTCATTATTATTTCCATTTGTTTTCATTGATTATAGAAATGAGTCCCGTATTTTTAGGTTATAATATTTTTTTTTATATTTCAATAAAAGGTTCAATTTTTTATACAGTTTAAGGCAGAATGAATTCGATTAATACGATGTTTATACATCATTTGACATTGACAGCACGTAGAGACTGCATAGACTACTTTTTTTTTTACTGGCGATATGCTAAAGCACAGACCATAATGCTTATACTGAACATATTTGAATAAGCATAAAATGCGATGTTTTTATAAGATCTATACATACAGCTTTCGTATCTTTTTTTTTAAATAAATGATGTAAAATAGAAGTTGTGAACTATGAATCAGAACAGACGAAACAGCATATTCTGTAGAAGTAGGCATTTGACTGCCAGACTTGATGGAAGAGAACTGTGGCGAGCACATATACCTAATACATATATTGCAAGTAGGGGTCTAGAAAAAGATTACGACCCAATGGAGACGGTACGGACATATATATGTCTGTCTCCCTCATGTCCAAGAATGGAGCATGCTCACAAGCGTGCTTTAATTGTATACAGCGTCGGTGTATGAAGTTCCCCACTACTGTCGCAACGCATGCGCATAATTCGTCAAGTATAAACGAGTGAGAAAAAGTGGCGGCGACGCTGCCACTTACAGGGACTAGCAATATAGGAGTATTAGTCATATGGGCGAACATGCCTGTTAAGAGAATACATATCCATTACTTTTCAAGATAGCTAATATCAAGTCACGCGTAATCTATTCTATGATCACAGTGGTTTGTGTGTTTGTCTGTCCGCTGTTTTTCCATTGTATATGCGTTACCATAGCAACGCGTTAACCGCAAGTACTTCGTCTACCGGACCCTAGATGGCGCTAACGGAAAAATATTTAATAATAGAAAAAAATTAAAGAATTTTGTCCACCCGTGCAAAGACGGGACGGGCCGCTAGTGGTTACTAAATACACAGAGCAATAATCTAGTTATCTGAGATAAGATACATGAACTACCTTTATACACTGGTTACTTTTCAATGAATGACACGTTTTAAATTTGTATTTGAAGCATTAGATCGGCACTAATAGAAATAAAATTGAATATTATAACTCTGTAGTCATAACACTTCACTAAAATTAAATGATGACAAATATGTTCTTGCTTCTCCTTTTATGTAGCAACGTATACTTTTAAAATAGGTTATATTAATAAATAAAAGTCGTATCATTATGACTAAGACTGTTCAGTTATCAAGTGTATTTAAGTACTGAGCACACATAGTTCGTTATTATGTATGACCCAACCTCCTTAGTGTTTTCATCTATAGAAATATCCTGGTAGGGACCAGTGTAATCATTCATCCTAATTATATTATGACAATACTTGTGGGTGTTTGTTACCATATTGTCTCGCTATCCTAACATTGCAAAACTAAACTTGCCCTTACGTACTCCCGCAAAAACAATACGATAGCGTGTTTCTACGCGCTACAGCGCCATCTAGTAGGTTGATAATGATTATAACGATCCTTAATCGAAGCTGAACTGTTTGTTTTTAAACAATGATTTTCTAATTTTATTGAAGTGTTACATAAATCATATCCTCTCAATTTGTATAATGTTCTTATTCATAACACATTAATGAGCTTTCAATCATAAATATATATTACCTTTTTCTCTTTATTGAGCGAAAAATATTAATTGTTAATAAAGTTATGTACAATAATTTGATATTAAGATGATATTAAAATAAAAATTTACTTATTGTGGTTTTTTTTGTAATGTTATATAATGAGGTGGGATATGTTGGTGAATGGACAGTTCTTTTTGACAGATTTTAAGACCAATATTTATTCTTGAAGTTATACTTAAGGCGCGTTATGAAAAAATGATAGAGTGAAATTTTAAGATGCGCGCGCATCCCTGTGACACAAAATTATCATGTTGAAGTTGGCCGCAAAAGCGACATGGAATAAACCAACAGGATGAAGTTGGCCGCTAATTGTAGAAAAATAAATTAAAATAAAAGTGTACAGGTAGGTGTACCTAAAATGGCTAAAAATAATGATTAAAGTACTAAAATCCAGACGGAGATATTATCTCCGTTTCAAGTTGATCAATATACATATAATATCTATGTTAAAAAAAGGAATAAATGCGTGATTTCATTTAAATTTTCGATAGGGGTAGAAGTGTAAAAGGAATAGGGTCTTTAAATATCTGTCAGGTTTAACTGTAAAAATATTGGTTGGGAAGGTAGACGATGGTTATATGTATCCTTTGAATATATAGTGGGATTTTGAAAGAATTATATTTTTACTGCACATTGTATGTAATGGTATTTAATGAAGCTCTGATTCGTCGACCAACGGTATTATCAAATACCTATTCACAGTTTATAGGCTTACCTACTATTTGTTTCAGTTACTTTTGTAATGTTTTTATTGAACAGAAATATCTAGGAAACTACATTAAAGTATCTTTGGATAGGTTCAGTAATGATATACGTAAAGAGTTTATATTTTCAAATTTGATTCGACTGAAAGTATTTAACTTTAAGAAGACGATTGTTTCGTCAGAAAGATTATTTCTTTTTTGCGAACCGTATTCTAATGTGATACTTATTATGTGTTGTGAAGGCGAATCAGAGCTTTTGTAATTTTCTTTGTATATGTAGTGGATCAATTGTATTTAATGTTATGCGATACGATCGTATTTAGGTTGTGTTTAAATGCTAATAAATGTGGGTTGAACGAAACTTTTTCTTTTATTTCCCTAAGCGGAATAGAATGGAATTATTAAGCCCAATGCCTCGATGGTTTCGACATGTAGAGAACATGGACGAACGAAGATTAACAAGACAAGTTTATGAGGCAATGTGCATGGGTAAGACCGTACACCAGACCAGACCGCAGACATGGTGAACTTTCAGGAACCAAACAGAAGATGTCTTGAAAAAAGGCCAGGTCTTAACCGACGAGTTGGTATAATAATAATTTATTGTCTAACAAAAGCATGAAAACAATATTCTTACAAATATAATTCAAAGCAAATGCTAAACACAAACAATATTACTCTGCCCCCTAGGTTAGGTCAACCTGTATTCTAGGAGACAGATCCTTCCCCTCTAATATCATATTGCATTAGCACATAGCACTATCTTGGTGCTATAAACTAAAAAGTCATAGGACGTATCAAGGTGTGTATGTTAGAGAGTGTGCGTGTGCGTGTGTACGCGTGTAAATTTAGTAGGGTATAACTTAGTTTATTTTATTAGTTATAATTTATTTGAAATAATTGAGTTTAGTTTATTGTTTAGTTAAATTTACAATGTTATATTAATTTTTAAATGTATATTGAGATTCTTTGTAAATATATTTTAGAGTTAAGCTAAAAGTTGTGGTATGAAATTGAGGAAGCGAGAGATGTACGTCATGATAGTAGAATGTGGAAATCTGTTTTCTCTGCCTATCCCATTTCCTTATCATCGCTGCTTATGGACGACCGCGATAGAGTAATGGCTTTAAAATAGTGTATCGTAGAAAATACAAATTTATTTTTAATCATTCCTCAATCACCATACAACAGAAAAGCACAATTAGGAATGTAATTATATAAAGTTTTTTATTTAAACAGTTGATAAGAACCATAACATAATTTCAATCAATATTAGAAACAGGAACTGGTTGTGACGTGGGTAAAGATTATGCAGAAGCGACTCGCACAATAATTTGTGCCTTTTAGTTGGTCGGTCAGAAATGGTATTTCACATACACGAACATAGTTATAATTGGGAAGCGGATGTTAAAAGTGAAAATACATGTGGAAAGACAAAGTTGGTATAATGATTTCTGACGTTTGAATTTTTAAAGATCTGCAAAGATCCTGTCTGATAGACTCCGACAGCGCATACCAAAGACGATCTGCTTGTACCAAAAAAGTTTTATCAAACTGCGAAATATGTATTGGTGAGTACTTGGAGAGTTTTCAACCATTGACAAGGGTTTGAAAGGTGTAGGAATTTAACACGTTCTTTAATATAAGGTGGAGTGAGATAAAGAGACAAAATATAGGATAAGACGAGTAGCAAACTATTCTAACCCTACGAAAAACAGAAACAATAATATTTTCGAAACCGAAACGGAACCGAAAGATATGATAACGTTCAAGTTTATCAAGCAAATTTAAGGTAACAACGGTCGGCATAATACATTTTTTTATTATTTTGTATCCATGTTCTTAAATTTATAATCTAGTTGTTTGTGTTTGTCTGTCCGCTCTTTTTTCCATTGTATCAATAACGTTACCGTAGCAACGCGTTAACCACAAGTATTTCGTCTACCGGACGCTAGATGGCGCTAACGGAAAAATATTTAAAATAGAAAAAAAGTAAAGAATTTTGTTCACCCGTGCGATGCCGGGACGGGCCGCTAGTCTATACTATTATTTGATTAATTGAACCTAGACCTAGTAATAAAAAACCAGTTATTAAAAACAACAACTTTTATTTTGAAAATAACATTTGATCTATCTACATATAAGGTCTTATTCTTGGTACATTTTTAACTATAATATGGACATTTTGACAGTTATATTTAAATACATCGTGGCCTGTTCTCACAATGTATTTTATATCTTAAATATAAATTAAGAACACTTCAATAAATCTAAAGAACGCTAAATATTTACAAACCAATTTTATTAATGTATAATTTGTGCATTTTATTTAAATACTCTTCATTATATCTTAAAGCTGGAGTTCTTATAGGATATGACTTGGTGTTATGTGCCTTTAGCAAAGGCGACAAGGTACTAACGGATGGATTTTTTTAAATAGTGCATATGTAATAAAAAAAAAAAATTTAAGGTTATAAGCTGGTAAAATCCTCACAGCTATATTTTCATATAGTATATATCCTATATGTATAGCACATGCTCTGCTGCCGTCAACAGCATAGATACAGTAAGTACGCTCTCGACAGTGTCAACAAAAATTGGCTAAAAGTTTTGGTACAAAAATCTTCCATAAATAATTTGTTTGTAATCGGATCATGGTGACTATAGCTTTAAATGAAAGAGGACTTATATATTTTCGTATCAAAACTTTTAGCACGTTTTTCTCGAAATCGTCGAGAGCGTACTTACTGTAACTATGCTATTGACGGCAGTCTGGGTTCCTGGAATATACATCGAGATAAAAAATGTTTTTCTTGTTGAAAAGAAAGTTACAATTGCTAATATTTCCGTTGTTAGGTAAAACTTCTAACCCAGAACAACAGAACAGATTACTCGTGACATAAGGACAATAACAATTGAAAATATGTTCCAAACTGTTAGTATAATATTTCGGTTTATATCGGTTAAGTGTTATTGGGGAGTCAAAACTATATACACGAATTTCATTAATGGCAACGTTCAATATTTCAAGCTTATTGTCGTACTAAATAATATTGATATCCATTTGAATACATTGGCTGTTGCATTATTTTTAGTAATTTAAACATTTCACTGATATGACCGACACATAATATTTGACAGTGAATGAACTTATTAAACTACCCTCGTAACATCATCAGTGATACTAATCTAAGAATTAATGGCGGGTAAATTAGAAATACATTTAAATATAAAAGGTTACACACTTCATATCATATTATAATATCTGATTCAGTATATTTATAGTCTTTTATACATAGTATGGGTAAGGTAAAGTTTGATAAAAATCCGTTTAAAGAAAAAAATTGACAAATACTTATCTTAAACTTTACAATATAATTTTTAACAATTTTTTGAAATAAATTAATATAATTAACGTAGTGATAAAATACATGAATTAAATCCTACATTAATAACAATTTAATTGCTTTTTATAAAATTATTTTCTTAAATATTTTTTTTTGCTTGAATAATAAAAAAGAATATAAATTATTTGCGTCAAAATCAATTCTTTATTCGATTATTAATTATCTCGATAATTTTTTTTCCATTATTTGTTATTTCACATCACTAGAAACATTTATTTAAAAACATCACCGCACCCATGCTATGTGAAAATGACTATAATACATTTTAACGACGATTCTTACATATATTTTTTTAATATAAGTGATATTATTTTTTAACTTCGACAGTTAGCTGTTAACCGTCCTTAATAACTTAACCACAGGAAGATTTGTTATTTTCTGCCCTTTAAATTTAGGCGGAGAAACCAAAGTAACTCAACCTGTTACTGGGAATAAATTATTGACCCTTTAGTGAGATTAGAGTTGATATTTAGATTTTATGCTTAGCATAGTTTAATGACATGTACACAAGGACACATCTGTATGCATCTTGTGGCTGTTTCTAAGCATCACACCTACCAAGTATATTAGTAGATTCATTCGATAAAACTAACACCTTTAAAACAATTTAAAATATTAATTTAAAAAAAATGTTTCAGACAGTTACATTTTTTTCCAACTGAAATACTTTTCGAGTCCCGTCAAGGTGACTTTTTTCCGTTCTTAAAAAAAAATATGTATCTGAGAATCATAACTTTTTTATAAACAGATAAATACATCAGAAGATAAAAGACAATTAAAGATTTATCAAACATGTTTCTTTTAAATAAAACTTTTACCGGATGCGGGACGTGCTGCAAAGCAGTCGATACGTCAGAATTAAATAAAAAAAACGCGTCCTAAATCCAGTAAAATGGTTCTACTTAAAAGTGCGATAGGCGCGGAAATAACTATGTTTATTTTACCATAAATTTAACACGAGAAACTGCAAACATCATCGTTAACTTCATAAAATACAACTCCAATAAAATATTATCATGATTGAATTAATTTCTCACTTAGATGAAATGGGGTAAGTTGACATGTTGTCATCTATACTTCAAAATCGATAAATTGTTACACGAATAAAATCAATTCCTTACATACTTCATATATCTCTCATTATTTACAATTTTGACACAACATTCAATAGTATTAGGTACATTTTTTTTGTATAGTGACTTTTCCGTTTTCCACAGAAATTCCGCCAATTACATCTATTTCCATAGCATCGGAATACATCGGAATTACATTCTAATAATGGATATCGTCCTTCCACACAGCGGTCGTGACAAATAATTAACAACTTTTCATTTAACTAATTCTCTGTTATAAATAAACTGACCCATATATCTTTGGTATATTTTTAAATTTTTGAGTAAATATATTTTCTCTTAGAAGATAGAATAACTTTTATTTTTTTTGTTTCAGTGACTTATTATTATCGTATTGACGTCACTTTGCCAATGCCAATTCCCAGCGATTCCTTTCTTTATGACAGTGACAAAGGCAAAAAAAAAGATTTTTCGCCTAACCTTTTGGGCACGACTCACCTTGAATGTTAAGTAATACCAAAAAATAAAGGTTACATATTTTATTTTATATTCAAGTTAATCATTACTTAAAGCTTATTTTTGCCATGTATTTAACTGCACTAAAAACCAAAAATCCACCTTCCTTCTAGTTCTATCTACAGGTTTTCGTTGTTAGATGAGCCCAAGGTTCCGCTTCCCACATTTGAGCTCTATATCAGATTAGCTCACAACATCATTGTATGGTATAAACTACATACGTGCCAAGAACTAGACGTGGGTGAATATTAGCTTCTTAGGATTTTTTCATAGTATTATATAGGTAACAAGTGTGTTAAAAACAGAAAGTTAGAAAAATGAAATGTTGTCTTTGGTGGATGTTCAAATTTTAAAGATTAATAGACCTTATTCATACACTTTTGTATATTAATAATTACAATTATACAAGGAACCTGTATCATATCCGCATATAAAAGGAGTATTTTACACAATAATTATATCAATATTTACAAGCCAATGGTGTTATTTTGAATGTAAGGTCTTAGTCACAGTCTTATAATTTGTTTAAAATTTTTATTATAACAGATTTCGATATTGACTACTAAGCTCTGGAAAATTAAGTAATTTTATTTCAACATAAACTGAATCAATTGCAAAATATTGTATTTCACAAAACACTTTGTCGGCTTATAATAGTTTTTTAATGTATTATGTCGCTGACTGTCCGATATATATAAATGTATATGTGTTTTGAGTAAATAAATATTTGAGTTATATACTCTGTTAATTATACGCTTATAAACAAAATATATGTTCCAATTATCTTCTCAACAAATCATGAAGATAATAATTATTCAAAATTGTTAAATTAAGTAGGTTATGTCGACGTAATAATACAGGTTATAAAAAGCGTCAACGAAAGTTACTGTAGCCAAAAGTCTTTAAAGATTGTTTAAAACATATTGGACAAAATTTAGCCCTGTGCTTTGGTGTGCATTTATTTTCCATTGCAAAGCACAAAAAGAAACGCGAATGAAATAAGACTTCGTGAAAAGGAGCATAGGTCAACGACAAAATTAAGTATTGCATTCTTAGATGTACTTAAAAAGTTGTAAAATTGCTATTTTAAAATAGGAACATATAAATATAATTGAGATTAACGGAGGCCCGAGTTGAAAGTTACATATTTTACATTTCATTACAACGATCATATTAGACACTGACAACATTACAATTTAAAACAATTTAGTGATAAATTTATACAGGCCTTTTATAAAATATTAGAACTTTACGTTCATTCCATTTAGTCTTTTTAAAACATTCACACTAAGACACAAAAAATAAATAAAAAAACAGATTATTAGCAAACAAAATACTGATCTCAGAATAAAACACTTTTTTACGGATTTTTGCGCATGTTTTATTTTATTTTATATTTAATCCTGACGTTTCGACTCCTTTACAGGAGTCGTGATCACAGGATGACTAAGATGATGGTTGTCATGTATTTTCTACTACCTTCACAATATTTTAATCGGGCACGTTCCCAACTATTAAATTATTTTATATAAATCAAGTTGTTTTATTTTATTTTATTTTAAAACATTATTTAGTTATTTAATTAATTAATTTAATTAATTCTCACTACGTTTTACATTGTATACTACTGAGTCTACTACCAGTTCGGAAATTGGGAGGGCCTTCCGAGAAGAACTGGCGAAAGAAACTCGGGCAGGGGGACCGACCTCCATCTTACTGTTTAATTATTTGCAAAAAGAGCTAACTACATCATCAGGTCTTGCAGTGTGTGTTTTTGTAGGTATTAATTTATTAATTATGGGGTCCCAAGCAGGTGGAACGCTCCAACCTTCGTCTCTATTGAAATTAGGATGTTTCCTAATTTCAATAGCCTCGCGTAGCATCCTAGGAACAAATCTTTGTTCTCTAGCGAGAATTTGTGGTTTATCGAAACGAATATAGTGGTTTGGCCCCTCAAAAGCATGCTCACACACTGCAGACCTATTATCGCGCCTATGTTTCATGTCAGCTACGTGTTCTTTAATGCGCGTCCCTATACTTCTCTTTGTTTGCCCGATGTATGAGAGCCCACAGTCACAATCGATTTTGTAGACACCCGCTGCCTGAAGGGGTATATTACACTTGACCGATCGTAAGAATTGGTCAATCTTCCTGGCTGGTTTAAAGTAAGTTTTAATAGAAACCCGCTTCAGAATATTCCCAATCTTGTCAGTGACCCCCTTCATGTAGGGAAGGACAGCAGGTTGGCGCTCTACTGTGGCTGGTTTGGCGCGGCTTCTGTGACGCAGTCTTGGCACTCGCAACTTGTTATCTTGTAGTACTTGCTTGACATGCTGAAGCTCAGCAGTCAGATGTTGTTGGTCACAGATGCCGCGAGCTCTCTGAAACAAAGATTTCCCTACGGTAGCTAACTGTATAGGATGGTGGTGAGAGTCACCATTTAAATATCTATCTGTATGAGTTGCCTTTCTGTACACTGTATGACTCAGGGTTTGATTTGGATTCCTGCTGATTTGAATATCTAGGAAGGCTATTTTATTGTCTGTCTCTAATTCCATAGTAAATTGTATGTTGGGATGAACGGAATTAAGGTGACTTAAAAAGACAGAAACCATATCTCTTGGTAATATAGCAAATGTGTCATCTACATACCTTTTGTAAAAGCGTGGACACACCGGTGCCGTCGCTAGGGCCCTTTCCTCAAAGTCCTCCATGAATATGTCGGCGACTATGGGTGATACAGGAGAGCCCATTGCTACACCATCCACTTGTAGGTAGAATTCATCATTCCACAAGAGATAGCCCGATGTTAGGCAGTGTTCCAGTAATTTTGAATATTCACTTGGTATATTGTGTTTCTCTAGTCTCTTCCTAGTGACATCAATGCAATCTTGAACAGGTAAGCTTGTGAATAAAGATTGGACATCGAAGCTAACCATAGTTTCATCATCAGTGAGACGTAGGTGTTGTATCTCACTAACAAAATGGTAGGAATCCTTTACATAGGCAGTTGTTTTACCCCTTAGTGGTGATAGTATTTTAGCTACGTGTTTAGCCAAACGGTAGGTTGGTGAGTCAATTTGGCTAACGATGGGACGTAGCGGTACATCTTGTTTGTGTATTTTCGGCAACCCATACAACTTCGGCGGTTTAGGGCAGGAAGGAATAAGATAGTTGACGTCAAGATCTAATACCTCGGAATGCGTCTTGATGAGTTCACTGGTTTTCTTCAGTACCTTAGAAGTTTGGTCGTTTTTAACTTTTTTGTATGTGTTCTCATCCGACAAGAGCTGGAGCATTTTATCATTATAATCTGACGTATCCATTACTACCGTGGCATTGCCTTTGTCTGCTCGGAGGATTGTAAGATCTAATTTATTTCGCAGGTTTTTTAATGCGTTATATTCATTATAAGAGAGGTTAGGTTTCGGCGGTTTACTACGTCGTAGAACAGATGAAATGTCTTGACGGATTGCCTCCATATCCTCCTTTTTGAAGTTATTTTTAACCAAACAATCCTCAACGTTACATATAATGTCCTCATACGGTATCCTGCGAGGGGCAACCGCGAAGTTTAATCCTTTTTCTAAAAAAAAAAAAAAAAAAAAATGTCCTCATACGGTATCCTGCGATACTCATACGGTATCGCAGGATACCGTATGAGGACATTATATGTAACGTTGAGGATTGTTTGGTTAAAAATAACTTCAAAAAGGAGGATATGGAGGCAATCCGTCAAGACATTTCATCTGTTCTACGACGTAGTAAACCGCCGAAACCTAACCTCTCTTATAATGAATATAACGCATTAAAAAACCTGCGAAATAAATTAGATCTTACAATCCTCCGAGCAGACAAAGGCAATGCCACGGTAGTAATGGATACGTCAGATTATAATGATAAAATGCTCCAGCTCTTGTCGGATGAGAACACATACAAAAAAGTTAAAAACGACCAAACTTCTAAGGTACTGAAGAAAACCAGTGAACTCATCAAGACGCATTCCGAGGTATTAGATCTTGACGTCAACTATCTTATTCCTTCCTGCCCTAAACCGCCGAAGTTGTATGGGTTGCCGAAAATACACAAACAAGATGTACCGCTACGTCCCATCGTTAGCCAAATTGACTCACCAACCTACCGTTTGGCTAAACACGTAGCTAAAATACTATCACCACTAAGGGGTAAAACAACTGCCTATGTAAAGGATTCCTACCATTTTGTTAGTGAGATACAACACCTACGTCTCACTGATGATGAAACTATGGTTAGCTTCGATGTCCAATCTTTATTCACAAGCTTACCTGTTCAAGATTGCATTGATGTCACTAGGAAGAGACTAGAGAAACACAATATACCAAGTGAATATTCAAAATTACTGGAACACTGCCTAACATCGGGCTATCTCTTGTGGAATGATGAATTCTACCTACAAGTGGATGGTGTAGCAATGGGCTCTCCTGTATCACCCATAGTCGCCGACATATTCATGGAGGACTTTGAGGAAAGGGCCCTAGCGACGGCACCGGTGTGTCCACGCTTTTACAAAAGGTATGTAGATGACACATTTGCTATATTACCAAGAGATATGGTTTCTGTCTTTTTAAGTCACCTTAATTCCGTTCATCCCAACATACAATTTACTATGGAATTAGAGACAGACAATAAAATAGCCTTCCTAGATATTCAAATCAGCAGGAATCCAAATCAAACCCTTAGTCATACAGTGTACAGAAAGGCAACTCATACAGATAGATATTTAAATGGTGACTCTCACCACCATCCTATACAGTTAGCTACCGTAGGGAAATCTTTGTTTCAGAGAGCTCGCGGCATCTGTGACCAACAACATCTGACTGCTGAGCTTCAGCATGTCAAGCAAGTACTACAAGATAACAAGTTGCGAGTGCCAAGACTGCGTCACAGAAGCCGCGCCAAACCAGCCACAGTAGAGCGCCAACCTGCTGTCCTTCCCTACATGAAGGGGGTCACTGACAAGATTGGGAATATTCTGAAGCGGGTTTCTATTAAAACTTACTTTAAACCAGCCAGGAAGATTGACCAATTCTTACGATCGGTCAAGTGTAATATACCCCTTCAGGCAGCGGGTGTCTACAAAATCGATTGTGACTGTGGGCTCTCATACATCGGGCAAACAAAGAGAAGTATAGGGACGCGCATTAAAGAACACGTAGCTGACATGAAACATAGGCGCGATAATAGGTCTGCAGTGTGTGAGCATGCTTTTGAGGGGCCAAACCACTATATTCGTTTCGATAAACCACAAATTCTCGCTAGAGAACAAAGATTTGTTCCTAGGATGCTACGCGAGGCTATTGAAATTAGGAAACATCCTAATTTCAATAGAGACGAAGGTTGGAGCGTTCCACCTGCTTGGGACCCCATAATTAATAAATTAATACCTACAAAAACACACACTGCAAGACCTGATGATGTAGTTAGCTCTTTTTGCAAATAATTAAACAGTAAGATGGAGGTCGGTCCCCCTGCCCGAGTTTCTTTCGCCAGTTCTTCTCGGAAGGCCCTCCCAATTTCCGAACTGGTAGTAGACTCAGTAGTATACAATGTAAAACGTAGTGAGAATTAATTAAATTAATTAATTAAATAACTAAATAATGTTTTAAAATAAAATAAAATAAAACAACTTGATTTATATAAAATAATTTAATAGTTGGGAACGTGCCCGATTAAAATATTGTGAAGGTAGTAGAAAATACATGACAACCATCATCTTAGTCATCCTGTG
The DNA here is from genome assembly GCA_927399485.1 of Calamotropha paludella. NCBI lineage: Eukaryota > Metazoa > Arthropoda > Insecta > Lepidoptera > Crambidae > Calamotropha > Calamotropha paludella. The sequence goes on from OV656822.1 coordinate 8,321,688, forward strand.
ATCACGACTCCTGTAAAGGAGTCGAAACGTCAGGATTAAATATAAAATAAAATAAAACATGCGCAAAAATCCGTAAAAAAGTGTTTTATTCTGATGTGTATTGTGCGCGGAAGTGTAAGAACTAAAAATACTGATCTATTATTTTTTTTATTATATTATATTTCATGTATTATAAAACGTATTTATAAAATTGTAATGTTGCCAATTTCATAATATATTATTTATCTAATAAAACATCCATCGTATTTAGAATATTGACTTATAGAAATATCTTTTTACACAATATATTTTTCATTTATTTTCATAATTATCTGATAAGAATTATATGTATATTATATTTTTATGTATAATTGTTCTTTTAGCAAACATTGGCAAGGAGGTATCAGAGAAAATGACGGAACTTCTAAACGAGTACAGTCAATATAAAATAAATTATTTTCAATAAATAGGTACACAATTCCAAAAATGGAAATGGTTGTACAATTTTAAATATCGGGGGACTATCTCCAAAGCTATGACAATAGCAAAAGCATTAACCGGTGAGAGCATTGCTGTATCTTTGAGATACCGCTTTAAATAGCTGAAGTCTGGCTAACGCCATCGCTATTGCAACATCTCTTGCATTGGAACGACAGGTTTTAAGTAAACAAAATATTTTTCTTTTGGAAATACAATATAATATATTATTCGTCCACTTATTCTTTGTTTTCACTTGGTCAGCATGATGATAATCAAGTCTGGAGCAAAAAAGAGCGTCGGAAATGGGCATGACAGTAATAGTGCCCGTTGCATTTTAACAAGTTTGTAAAATTAATCTATGTCACGACTTTTTGGCGGGAGTTGGAAGCGTCACGTTAGTGGTTTTGTTTTGGTTAAAATTTGTGTTGTTGTTGATATTAGTGCGTAATAATGGTGGATTATTAACCACTCAGTGTTTGTGAACATACAAGAGTGTTGGCTAGTGTAACAAAGTAGCGGAAGTTGTCTTTTCCTACTCTCTCAAGAAGTCCACGGGGAGGTTTCAGTAAAACCCCACACATTTACTGAAACCTAGGGAAAAATATATTTTACTGTTCGTTCATCATTATAAAATTAACAAAAGTAATTACTCAAGAACTTACTTGACACTGGCTAAATGCACAAATCGTGCAAGCCACAAATAAAGAAAAAAATCTATGACAACTGTTAATTACTAATAATCTGTGGTAGTCTATGGTAGAACTGCTACTGCACCATTTTGTGATTATAAAATTATTTTTTCTGAGCTTCACTCTATGTTGAGTTGCGCTAGAAATCAGACGTATAACTTCCTAGTGATAAAAAGCATATTAATAATTAAAGAATTCCCTTACTTCCTTTTACGAAAATATTTCAATAATCTCCATGTAACTGTCAAAAGTGACAAAATATTAACATTATTTGATTTTTTTTTACAATACTTATATATTTTTACACGTGGCAAACCGTTTTGATAAGAACCACGGTCTGAAAGCACAGTTCCAAACCGAGTTAGTCATCTCAGTTTTGTCAGTTTATTTTCTATGATAACGAAAGTTTTTTAATTAGCGATATAATTATTTCTGCCAACAATTTATTTTTACGAGTTTATTTCATAGATTAATGTAAAAATGTTCACATAATTATAACGTTAATAATAATAATTACACAACAACTAAATTAGCAAAAAATATGTAGCTTTGTAGTCCAACATAATTAGTCGCATATACCACGTGTAGCCTTTTATCAAAAAAGGTAAAATGCTTTTTATTCAATGTCATGGCTTCGTAAATCCTACGACGGGAGACCTTGTACCGAGAGGAAGCCGTAAGAAACTCGGCAAGGACTGTGTTTGCTCCCTTTAATATGTTTAATTTAAGGAAACTTTTCTGGCGCTTGTAAAAATGCATTAGAAAAATTAACTTTACAGAATATTAATTAGCAGTATGGTTATTATAATAAAGGCCATTAAATCCACGCCTTTTTGTCCTGTAAATGTAAATCATCAATTTGGTAATAACTTTGTTCATAAGGGATTTTTAACATTTCTTTAATTTATTTTAATGGCAGTTCAGTTATATGGTTGGCACCTTTTTATAAAACGCAATACGCAATAGATTCTAGATTTAAATTCGAGACGTATTCAATTGGATGAGATGCTATTGTATGATTTATGTCATCTATACATATAAATAAAATTGGAGTGTCTGTTTGTAATATTGAATGAACCGTTTTTTACTACATGCATATGAATACGGTACGGTACATACACCAAAATAACATTTTTCACAATTTTTGTCTGTCTGTCTGTTTGTTCCGGCTAATCTCTGAAATGGCTGGACCGATTTTGACAGTACTTTATTAGCAGGTAGCTGATGTAATAAGGAGTAACTTAGGCTACTTTTAAGAAAACTTCTTTAAAATTACTATGCCAGAGCAACGCGTGTCTGGGTCAGCTAGTAATAAATATAATTGTATTGAACTGACCAACGAAATTAGATATAGGACACCCATAAGAAATCACACGCGATCAACGCGTCCTCATGATTTGTTTTATAGTGCACCATGTCGAACTAACGCTGGGCTTCGTTGTCCTATTAATAGAATGACTCAATCTCATAATAGACTTTTCAACCAATTAGATATATTTGCCTCTTATGCTCGTAGTTATAAAAAAATGTTAATGGAGATTTTGAGGGATCGGTGATGTATAAATAACTACTGTTTTTATAGATCACAGATCCTTTAGTCATATAACATAGTTAATTAATTTAATGTATTTGTTATATGCTCAATGATGAGCTCCCTAACATAATATAACATTAACAATTTGTGACCAGCAATGTCGGGTTTGCAATAGACAATTTATATATGTTACAACTTATTTAGATTATATATTGTAAACTTGTTTGTGGTCCTTATTAATAAAAAAAAATACATTACTAAAATTTTTTGTAAGTAGCTTTTATCCGCGGCTTCACTCGCGAAAAAAGGTTTCTGTTTTCTATATATAAATTTTTTTGATTATCGGTAGTGTAGTGATGTGAAAGCATAACTAATAAACAAATTCGCTTTCGCAATATTTTAAATGATTTGAAAATCTGACGAAATGAAAACAAATCATTATATCACGGACGGCCGAATCACTTATAAACTATTTTTTCACAATACTCAAGTTTGGCAGTGTTACCGTTGCGTTTTAACATCATTTGTCATAGATGAACAGTAAATTGATAAATATAATTTACGGGAATCTGATGACAGTAGTACCTAGTGCGTCTTCACTGCACGCGTGGGCAAGAGCGCTTTCGAAGTCTTGAGGCATGTAAACCTGTTAAAATCGACATTTTAGATGCTATACAGGTTAATAAAAGTTGATAACAAACTTTTTATTTTGTTCCGTTAAAGGTATAAATAAAGACACATTTAAAGTGTCTCAAACATCACAAAATCTGTTAAATAACAAATCATATAATAAAGACAATACAACCTTTTACATATTTACTTATTAACAAATCCTGATTCGTAAGATCGCACACAATTCTCGACCAAACTAGTAATTAGATGATTCAATAAACTCATAACATCATATAATTGGTGCAGGCATCTTACGAAGCTAAGATTAGGAGATTTATATCAAAGATTTTTATCATGAAGCTATTTACCCGTTAAAACCCGCGAGTATTATATCATGCGCGGGACAACGATACCTAAAATACGCGAACATTATACAATGCTCTATAGCTCGCAGTCTAATTTAATCCTTATTACGCCTTATTGGCGATAGGGAGAGAAATAACGCATTTAACAAAAGCTGGGCTTCAAGGGGTTAAGCCAAGACTCTCAAAGACAAGTAGGTAATTAACAATTTTTTTTATCTGCCGAACGACCGCCGTAGATAATTTATCCATTTAACAAAATTTAAGGAAATGTATTTTAGATACACGTTTGATCGATACATGAAAATTATGAAAAGTTCACCTTAATTCAAAGCAGCTAATGTTGACTTTTGTTGAATGCAAACTTGTTTTGGGCACTTTGTGTACATATTTTAACTCTAGACTGTAAATTAACCCTGCACAGACAACTGTTAAAAGAATTTGTACTCTTTTAGCAAAATAATTTAAACTATAAGTATTTCGCCTGTATATGGGTTCACAGTTTACTTACTATACCCTTTATATTATATATACTCAATTGAAATTAAGCTACCTTATTGTTTTTTTACTTCACAAATATTAATTTTTATTTTTGTATGTTTAGCCAAACTGCTCGTTACATACACGTCCCGGCTTCGCACGGGTAGACAAAATTCTTTAAATTTTTTCTAGCATTAAATATAGCCTATGTTACTCAGCGTGAATGCAGCTTTCCAATGGTGAAAGAATTTTTGAAATCGGCTTAGTAGTTTTTGAATTTATTCATTGCAAACATACAAAAATACAAATCTTTCCTCTTTATAATATTAGTGTGGATTTGTTGTAATGTTTTTATTTGTATTTTAGATGAACAATACTATACTTTTATTATTATATTGTATTTTGATTGGGTTGCTATATTACTTGCATATTATATGCATGAGTATTTGTTATGGAATCTACATATTTCTCATATATATTGGAAGTTGATTTTATATTTTCTTAATTCATATCAAATGCTTCTTATTATATGTTCGCCACTATATATCTAAGTAAAATATACTACAACAGGTATGCTCGGATTTAGTATATATATAGTTGGTGTTTTTCATTACCGTATAAAATTAATTGTTTGGGAATTTCAATTTGTACATTAGGAAGTACATTTTTATATTAAGAAAGTTCATGATATGGTATTTTTTAGCTTTCTAACTTTTAATCCACTTTAGCATATCTAATTAAAGTGGGTTAAAAGTTGGAAAGCTAAAAAATACCATATTATATGGTAACAAAGATAGATTTACCTTGTCTAAGACAGGCTGCAGGCGGCCAGTATCGACTAGTTGCGCGAGATTTTCAAGTCCCGGCCTCAATCTGTGCGGGTTTTCTAACCAGTCCGTATGGCTGCCCTTACCAACAGCCCACTGTGACAATCGAAATGAGAATCAATTACAATATAATAAAGATTAAAATAGCACAACAAAGTTGACGTTTCAATTTACAGACAAATTGTTTTGAAAAGGACACACTTTCCTTTTTATATAAAAAAAGTATTATCAAAATTAAGCATTGAAATTATTACTAGAAAATAATCAACTTGTGCCAGTTGTCAGGCGGAATTCGAACTCGAAAATCCCCTCGCCATTAAGATACTCTTCTAATTGAGCTCGGTCGATAATTTATAATCTAAGAACACAAATTTGTTGTTGGTGTGTTTGTCTGTCCGCTCTTTTTCCATTGTATACGCGCTACCATAGCAACGCGTTACCGGGTCAGCTAGTAATAATATATTTTCTTATTTTCTTCACACAATCTCTTTACAAATAAAAGTAATTGCTACCATGAAGTAATGTTAGATAGGCCCGTCGAATTTTTTAAAGTATTTCTTAATCTGACGCCAGCGCCAACATCTTTTTAATACTTTTAGAAGTATCGAACAATCTATGAAGCAGAAACAGCTATGTAATTTTTATATTTCGTAAAGAAAAGTTATTTCGATGGGCCTTTAAGGTCTCGGTGATTCAAATGGAATAGTATTCGCCCGGATACCGAGGGGACGTGGATTCAAATCGCGTCTGACGCCTGAGACGAGTTAAATTTTTTCCAGTTTTTTTATCCTTTTTTCTATTTATTAAGGTAAACAAACAGTTACAAAGTACATATCATTTATACAGAAGGTGTATTAACATGTATTAAATAATAACAAAATATAATAAATACTAGCGGCCCGTCCCGGCTTCGCACGGGTTAACAAAATTCTTTAATTTTTTTCTATTATTAAATATTTTTGCGTTAGCGCCATCTAGCATCCGGTAGATACTACTTGCGGTTAACGCGTTGCTATGGCAACGTTATTGATACAATGGAAAAAGATTAACCATTGTCCTTTTTATTATATGGTATAAATAGCTTACCCTTAATACTCTGAGCGTGTAGAATGAGGCGGCATATAGAAAAGTGAGTGGCGTTGGCAGTCTGTCCGATATGAAAGGCTGTGGTCGCAAGTCCACTATTGCGTTTTTGGAAGCGGTAGCTCTGGTGACAATTTATTTTAGATTAGAAAGGAAAAATAGACAAGCAGTTTGATTACTCGTATAAAGTACCAAAAAAAGAAATTTAACTATTACGAAAACAGTGCCCTATTGTGTGTATTGTAGTAACCGAGTTTGAAGCAAAATCTGCATTATTTCTAAAGAGAGATATAATGATATTTTTTTATAGAAAAATACTAGAAAAAATCGCATACTAGAATAATGCCTAATAAAAATCATAAAAAAGTATTATACTTAATGGGCAACGAACTGCTTAAAATTTAATCTAGTAACTAAGTTATCAATTAAGTTACGATATTAAATCTGTGTAAAAAAAACTTTGTGGTGATATGTATTGGATTTAATTAAACTCCTTATTCTTCTTTCTAGGCTGCTACCTCTTCGTATTGATTCAGGGCGAACTACAATTTTCCTTTTTTTATGTGTGATTGTTGATACTGGGTATTGGCGAGATCTTTAAATGGATCTCAAGTTGAGAGTAGCGAGCCATCATAGTGGTTTTCTAGATAGACGGCATCTCTCATGAGCGAGTCTCTTTCAATCTAGTATCTTCACTACAAAGTATAACACAAAGTCGCTTTCACTGCCCCTATATCCCTATGTATGCTTAAATCTTTAAAACTACGCAACGGTTTTTTTTAATAGATAGAGTAATTCAAGAGGAAGGTTTATATGTATAATACATGCATAATATAGTAGAGCATTGCATCCGTGCGAAGCCAGGGCCGGTTGCTAGTAGGTAAGTTATAATCTAACGTTCGCAACTAGCGACTACTATTGCGGTTAGGTTGACCAACCACAGCGCGCATTTCGTTGGCTCCTTCTTTAAGGTTCCTCACACCCGTCTGACGCTCTAACCACTTCCCTCCCCGAAATCCGGGCACCCAAATTGCCTGGGGCACGCAAAAAAAAACCAAAAAGCTTTGGTAGCACAGTTTCCTTAAAAAACACGTACTTGAGTATGGCTGGTCTGTTCGGTTGGGCGCCAGTTAGGACTCCGGGACAGGCTAGGGCTGCGTGCCATGGTCCTACGCGAGCCGCCGCTTGCTCAAGCACACGCCAACACGATCCGCCCTCTTCCGAGTCAAGGAACTCCTGCGCACCTATAAACGAACATTTCTTTTTTCATTTTTTTTGGCATTTAAAATTCATGTAAAAGAATAAAGATGGCAGATATTAATATGTTACTAATATATAAATAACAATATAAATAAGTTAGTGCCCAATATTAATTATTCTATAAAATCGTGCTATTGAATGGTTAGTGGAACGACACAAGAATGAGTTTCGAGTGCAAGTTTTTAATGAAAATATATATCAAACCAATTATGCCCATACATAATTCTAAAATATTTGTTTTTTATAAGAAATAATCAATAAAAAAGTATGTGTGCAATTCATACGTGGTAGAAGTGAAACCTTCAAGAATAATACGTACACGTATACAAAATACCACGGTTGTTGTGATGCCTTCTCTCAAGCTTTGTACTACGCATGCGCACACAAACACGTATTAACACGTACATAATGCTTTCTATCTCATTTTCTCCTACGTTAAATCTTATAATTTTTTATATCTGTTTCTTTTTACTGTCGCTTTTTCGTTTCATCGACTTTCAAATCACTACGATGCTAAAGAAGTTTTCACTCCAATAATAAAAATTTCATGGTCGGCTACGTGATTGGAAATGCAAGGGGAATTCCTGATTCTGGTGTGACGTCATCTGTGTGTCTACAGTAAATGCCAATCTAAGTTTTAGTTTTTAAGATTTGACGGCTAAAAAATTGTTTACAAGCAGATAACGTCATGACAACAAGTAACCTGCATAATGGTGACTTTAGCGTGTTAGCGGGTTTTTTTATAAATAAAACTTTAATAGCGATTTTTATAGAAAATAGAGAAATTAACTAAGAGTGTATATAATGGTCAATATCATGCTATAACGAACAATTTTAGATATTTTCTGAAAACCTGTCTAATACCCTATTATTGCGCACAGGCCTTCTCTATCGATAAAAACGGAACAGGGAGCAACTCCCTGAACATTTTAAGGCAGAATGGCGATTCGCATTTGCTATTTGACATTGATGGTACACAGACTATCACAGATTTTTTACAAAATTATCATATACATTTGAATGATATTAGCCACTTTATTCAATTATAATTCCGCTCACCATGCGATAAGGGCACAAGTTGAAGTTGGAAGAAAATCCATAAGGAGAATTGAAGAGCGATCATCCATTTATGTGACTTTCGAATCACAAAGCAACTCGAGATAGTTTTTTTAACCAATCCAAGCAATATTAACCTTCCGTAATCGGAGAGTGAATGCCCTAACCTATAGAGCTTCTTCTTGGCCGATTTGTAATTAATAAAAAAAAAAAATTTTTCATTAACAACACATTCAGTTAAATGTCGTTATGGTTTTACCTAAATCTTGTAACACCATTGCAGCTTGTCTCGGAGCTAATACAGTGAGGTGAGCGCCCCAAGAGCTTAGTAGCTGTACCAACACACAACCCTCACCACTCGCAGCACCGCAAATTGCAACTCTAAAAAAAAACAAATTTAGTATCTATATAACTGTATAGTTATTATATCATATTCGTCACTGAAATAGTTGCAATTGCATAGGGCGTATTTTTTAACATAGGACCATAGATAACATAACATATATGTTGTCTATGGTCCTATATTAGCTATGGATAATAAAGGACCATAGACAACATAGGACCTTAGATAATATAGGATTATAGATAACAGGACTATGGATAACATAGGACCATAGACAACATAGGACCATAGACAACATAGGATCATAGATAACATAGGACCATAGATAACTTAAGGTTAAGCTCAGGTGGATGCAAGTCAACGCGAGTATTCACATCGCGTTGTAGCGCGTTCACCTACGATTGACTAATTATCGTTGCCAGTACATGATACATTTTACATTGACATTATGATGTGCACTTAAGCACTTACTTATTATTAGTGAGTTTTTAATATGAAGTATCGACCCATTCAGTAAAATCACGCGACTTGTGACGTCTAAACGCATGTAGTAGCAGAAAATGGAGGACTATTATTAATAGGTGTTAAGCATAAGTTGTTAACCATGACAAGATGTTAACATTGAATTAATTGAACTGAACTTAACGTAATAACTACTAGAAAATGTTGGATAATTAAAAAAATCATATTTTAAATGACATTGAATATGTTTATCTTCACTTTTATTTATTTTTTGCACAGAGTAAGATTAATACTCCGTATTAGATCAACGTGTAGGATTTACTTTGAAAAAAAGGAAAATTAAAACAAATAAGATTGTTTATTATCAATATTATTGTCACTTAAACATTTCAGTTTGCGTTCTTCCTTCTAGTCGTATATCCATAAACTTATATAATGTACATCTAAAGATTGCTTGAAGCTAAACGACCGCCCATTGTAACACTCTATTTTAAGTTCTGTTATCTTTTATCTATAAAGTGTTTTATATTGTACTAGCTTTCAGCCCGCGGCTTCGCCCGCGTGGAATTCGGTTATATTGCGGTATAAAGCACAACTATAAGAAAACTTCTCATTCCCACGGCAAAATCTAAGAAGCGCGATGTAACGCTGAATACAAAATTCATATAATTCATTCCACTTCTTACGTATCTTAAAAAAACACTACGTTACCACGTTTTAAAAAACACCCAGCGCCATCTTTCGCATACCTCTAGAACTAAATAGCGTAAGCTATCATTCCACTTCTTACGTATTTTAAAAAACACATCGTTGCCATGTTTTAAAAAACACCCAGCGCCATCTATCGCATACCTCAAGAACTAAAGAGCGTAAGCTATCAGTCCACTTCTTATGTATTTTAAAAAACACATCGTTACCATGTTTAAAAAACACCCAGCGCCATCTATCGCATACCTCAAGAACTAAATAACGTAACTAATACTTATACCAATTAGTAATTCGTTGACATTAGTGATTTCAGGATAAGTAGATGTAAAAAAAATTTAGACGATAAAACAAATTGTACGTCATCCCTCGAGAATTCCTCATTTTCGAGAATTCATTTTCGTATCATTTAGCTTCAAAATTTACATGTTCATATTCGTTTGCAACATATAAGAAGATGTAAAAAAAACAGTTTAGACGATAAAACAAATTGTACGTCATCCCTCGGGAATTCCTTATTTTCGGGGATTCATTATCGTATCATTTAGCTTCTAAATTTACATGTTTATATTCGTTTGCAATATTTTACGTTGTTTTAAACGACACACAGCGCCATTTACAATCCATACATCAAGCAAATAATATTTTTGTTTTTCCTCGGGAATATCAATTTTTTCCAGGATAAAAAGTACCCTATTATTTAATCCGGACTTTTATCTTTACGTCTGCAAAATTTCGAAGCAATCGGTTCAGTAGTTACGGCGTGAAAGCGGAACAAACAAACAAACAAACTCACTTTCCGATTTATAATATTAGTAAGGATTGTAATAAAATACTCACCGTTTGCCTTTAGCGTTATCAGGCGAGAGTTCCAAACTTTCTAAAGCGGCTAGGGCTCCGCTGGCTGCCCAAGGCAAAGTCGCGGCTCCGTCCGCAGACACAGAGCGAGGTCGCTTCGATACACGGGTACTGAAATTATATAAATTTATTAAATTGTAAATAAAGTATGGTTTAAATCTTTTTATTTATGTAACCATGTGTTTTTATTTAAATTATCTTTACTAATGTTATAAGAAAGCGGGTTAGATAAACTTACTCAAATTTGTCAATATATGAAGGGTCCCTTAATTTTTTGTATATTTTTTTTGTATACTTCACGCTGATAAAACTGTATTTTTCTTTGATTTCAGAAAAGCTTTTCTTTTGCTTTTAATTTAAATGTTTAATTTTAAAATAAAATGTCTAAATCCGTGAACTTATTTAACGTGTGTTAAACACGAAGTATATTTAAATAGTAGGTTCACTTAAAAATTGTACCCTACCTGACTGTCTGAAACGTTCATCGCTTCACTGATTTAAAAAACAACAATGGCAACTGTATTTTTTTGATTTGTTTTTAAAGGGCCACAAACAGATTAAAAATATTTTTAAGCTACGTATATAAAGTATCTTTATAAAGTGTGGTGCTAGACAAGGTTTAATAATAGTTCGCAGAGTTCATTAAAATAACATAAAAAAAAGAAATTCCATTCATAACTTGTTTTTTTGTGAACCTTATTAACTATTAATGAATTTTTTTTAATTGTTAATGTAATTCTTATGTGATAATTTATTAGTTTATTATTGTGGTTAATAACAATTTATTTAAGTTCTCTGACATTTAAACAAATTATTGATAGTTAGCATGAAGATAAGAAAAAATGCTTTTTATCCAATATTAGCATTTACATTTGCATGGCTTCTGGCTCAACTATGATGGCTTCATAATTCCTATGACGGGAGACCTTGTACCGAGAGGAAGCCGCAAGAAACTCAGTAAGGGCTCTTTTTTCGTCCTTTTCCTGTGTTACATTTTTAAAATAAGTAAACTTTTCTAGCGTTTGTAAAAATGCATTATAAAAATTTAATTTACAAAGTACTAATCACCAGTATAGTTATTAATGACAAGGGCATTAACTTCACGATTTTTTGGTCTTTACATAATATTCAATCTTGTAATAGCCTTTGCTCAGAAGGATTTAATAAACAACTTTTTAAATTTCTCTAAAGGCCTTTCAGTTACATGGTGAAGCACCTTATTATAAAGTGCAATAGATCTATCTAAAAATGAACCTTCGTTTTTTGCTATCTTTAAATTGAAACAGCAAGTTTTTTGTCATTTATGAAACTTCCGTGAAATTTTACCTATCTGCTGTGAATTTATAAAAGAATATAAATCACTGGAGAAGGTGACAACGAAGCTCTATAAAATGCTAGCATTACCTGCGAATGGTGAGAAGTTCCCCTGCGGCACCGCCAGCCCATTCACTAACGCAACCCCATACTTCATCACCCAGCTCCAACGATTCCACGCCTGGACCAACATCCAACACCACCCCTAAAATCCATCAAACCAAGACCAACATTAGCCATTTTATAAGATAAATTATTTTAATAAAAAATACTAGAAAAAATCGACTCGGCACACAAGTGAATTCTCAGGCGGGAAACGAACCCGCAACCTTTGGAAGTTCGGTCCAATGCTCTCCTAATTGAGCTACCGAGCCTTGTGAACACACGTCGAAATTTCTAGTACCTTTCTAATTTTACGCTGTAGGCCAGCGTTGTCTCATCAATGAGAGGAAAATTCTCTCGTATTCGAAAGAAACATTTTTACAAATATTTGGACAATCGATAAAGATGAAACCTTTTAATTTTTTACTATTATATGTTTTACGCATTTTTTCAATGCTATTTTATGAGATTTTAATAGAAAAAAAGTTCGCCATTTTATTAAAAATATGAATCCAAATATATGTGCTTAAACGCACTTATGTAGCATTGAAAAAATCATGCTACATAAGTGCAGTCAAGAAAAATTTTACAACACCAAAAGATGCTAAATTTCACATTAAATTAAAAACTGACCTGAATATATTTTTATTTTTTATTCAGTAATATAAGAGAACGCATAAAATATAATTAGTATCAGCAGAATCAGGTTACAGTTGTTAGAGTACTAGATAGCCAAACTACGTAAAATATTGGTTCGATGAAAAAAACTTCAGAAAGATCTGATTATCAATCATATTAAAACGTAAAGTTAACATTGAGCAATAATTGCTAGCACTTATTCCTAGCAAAAATTCGAAAGCACACAGTAGATGGCGGCACACACAACATTACGCTCCTATTGGGTGATCAAATCGATAAAAAAATTTAACTGGCGACTGTTCAAACTGATTTAACGCTAGCTTTTACAGCTGTATCAATTTTTATGTTGCTAATTGCCTTTGGTTACTTCCTTATTAATGATAAAGATAAAATATTTTTTACTTAATATGAGCATGCACAATGAGTGTATTGAATGTCAAAGCAACTTGTATTATTAACCTGCGAATCCACGTCCCACAGTAAGGTGTGTCCTGGTAATAAGGGAGCGGAGAGTCGAACCACGACCTCGCAATACGCCGCGATCCACTGGACACACGCTAAACGCTTGTACTCGGACCAAAACCTCTCCCGCTCCCGCCCCTAAATAACATAATATGTTATAACATTCAAAGAAGCGTTAAATTTCTAATAACTTCTTTGTAATTACCCTCCTTTAATAGAATTTGTATCAAAAAAGTATTGACAGAATTTAGCAGAGCCTTTGTCAATGTTGGTTAAACAATATTTTCCAAAAAAATTAAAAGCGTAATATTCATAACAAGTTCATATTCTATTTTAAATTGTTATGTATATAGCAATCTGTAGCGGCTAGAAAATTATGTCCTAATTTTTAAATCATAAAAACATTGACATATTATCAGAAGGAATTAGCTGTACCATAGGGATGTCACCTTGGACCAATTCTAATCCTAAGCTATTAACAATAATTTCTGTGAAAATTTCAATTCTTCTCACATTCTGAAAACTCATTCCATTATTTAAAAAAAGTAATGTACGTAAACAGTTATTGAACTAATTAATTTATATAATTTAGACTTTACCAGGCGCCTCGGCGTCCTCCACCAGTATGACAGATTGATCGGGCTGTGAGTGCAGTGCGCGCGCGTGAGGTCCTGCAGGGGCCCGAGCTCCAGCTCGCAACCCTACGCATAACCCTGCACCGCCCCCTACCGCCGCACCGCAAACGAATATTATCACGCTGCGACGCCACACTACAAAAATATGCAATAAAATGTAACTGTAGAAGTTTGATAATCTGTAGAAGGAGAGAAAGTATAAAATTTAGAAATACAACTTTGCAGCTGATAATTAAAGAACGCAGCTCACGTAACGTCACGGCTCAAGTTTGCCAGTGGGCGTGATTGTTTTGTTTAGCTACATTAAGTTTTGAGGAAATCATTAAGCTAAATAGTCCTTTGCAGTTTGTGACCAAACACGTAGTACTAGACATCAGACTTTAGGAAAATCAAATTACAACAAAATATATTATCCATGGATTTACGATTTGATCATTTTACAATATTTTATTTGATTGATAAAATTACAGGAATAAAGCTTTCCCTTGGATTGGCTAGTAAAACTTTGAGATCACTATCACACAATAGGTAATTAGTAAGACTATAAGAACGCAACTCACCAGCATTAAAAAAGAGGCATACAGAGTAACTAGGATTAGTCAAATTCGTTAAGGTTCGTGAGAACTTTCGTAAAATAGCGGTTACTGGCTAAAGCCACCAGGAAGGATAGAATGACCATTTAACTGGCTCGAGCTTTAACAGTGAACTCCTTTATGTACTACTATTTCCTGTATGACTGACCTCTATCCTTGAAGAGTGCTACCAATTCTTCATACAAAAGTACGGGTGACAGTGGTGGCGCGCCATCCCGTATCCTCTGTGCAGCCTCACGAGTCCAGGCAACTACCCTTTGCCGAGACTCAGCAAACAATTCGTTTTGCCATAATTCTTGAAATGCTTCACGGAGCTAAGAACAAACAGATGTGTCATAAATTGTAAGTGAGAATTAATGTAATTATAATAAATGAGTGGTCATTATAACATTTCTTGAATTTCAATGTCTTGACACATTCTTACAATTTCACATTTTTATTAATTAGCAATTATCATAAAAACATTTTCTTTACTTGTAAAATATGAGGTGTGGAAATAATCTTCCAGTCTTCATTTAGATATTGAATAATAGCAAAATATGCCAAAAATTCAAAATTGAAGATCTTAAGATTTTATTTGTAAAATAAGACATGTTTATCAACATGATAATAAATTTAATTCTTATTAGACTAGCCTAAAGTAAGCACTGAAAGGCCTGTGTTATAGATACTAGGGTAGTCGATATACAGACATATTTGGTACTTGGGATACATAGTATATATGTCGCAGTCATCTGGTTGAATCTGCTATTTGATTGAATGACTAGCGCATTCATTGAATGACGACATTTAATTGATGATTAGGCCGAACGTTGATTGAACAAGCGTCACTGATCGTCCAACTAGTTAGCGGATTGTAAAATAGCCCTTTGAACAGAGCGGACGTAAAATCAGTCAGGTGATTGAAATTTAATTTAATAATAAAATAGTGTGACAGCATGGATTTACCTATTATTATATGCCGCCGCCGGCTACTTTTGAAAATGAAAATGAAAATGAAAAAATGAAATGATAGGGCTTTGTAAGTTAGTGTTCTTGTTGACGTGAATACAATAACAATTTCAACTTCTGTTGTTACTAACCTAACCTAACCAAACATTACAAAGTCGGCTTTATCCCATTCAAAGACTAAATGACGTTCAGTCAAGACGTTGAACATTACATTAAACAACTTGACGAGATGTCCTTTAGTCATTCAATTTAATGTCGACATTCAATGAATGCGCTAGTTATTTAATCAAATAGCAACCAGATGACTGCAATATATATATATAACTAAGTAGAAATCTATGATCTCAGCCGATCTGTGCCTACCGCTGCGGGAAATGATTGGGTTACAATTGTTTATATTTATTACACAAAAATCTGCCCATTCTGAGACTTGAACCCAAGGCTGTTTGGCTTTAACTGCAGGATCACTCCCATACTCGTTTGTTGACATAAAAACACATTGCAGTTATAAGATTCCAAAGGCACTCATAGTAATGGTTTCAATATCAATTGCGGCTTACGTTACTTACCTTCCTAATACTCTCAGCTGCAGAAGAAAAGACATCTTGCACCCTGTTTTTGCCACCATCTGCAGCTGTTTTGGCCGCTAACTGATTCATTGGTCAAAAAACATTTAAATGTTACATTACTTATTCTTGTATGAAAAAATCACTATGTTACAATCAAACACGCTCGATCACCAAGAGATAAGAAAAGATTTTTCTTTTAATATTTAAGAGGAACTTAGCAATGTGCGTAGTACATTTTATTGAATAATAAATTATGTTTTTATAAAAAATTCTAAACTAATATTAAAGCTATAATAAAATGTTTCAATAAAGATATCAAATAAAATATTAGGACAATTGTCAAAATATTTTTTAAAGTTTTCTGTTTAGTCTTAGATTTTGGTGAGTTACAAACTGTTGACACTTGACACTGATGGACTGCATCCATTAATAATAGTTAGGCATGATTGAAAGATTTGTGGGTGGTATGTCAATCTCCTATTTTGTTTTAATGTTGTCATCATCTTTTGTGTTTATAGATGACAAAGGGGTAGTAATCCAAAAAATTATATAAGTTTTAATGTCATAAAATAAATAATTTTTAAGATATAAAGGACATTCGTTAAATTTGAAAACCAGTGGCTAAAACTAGGTAAGTTATATTGTAAATAAGAGTTACAAAAATCATTGATTGTGTATTATAAACCAAAGAACAATGGCGAAATATTCTTTGAGATATTTTTGAGCATCTTGAAATATTCTTTCTACAGAACGAAATGAAATTATTTTCTACATTTTTACATCAAAAGCTTATAACTAGTAAGAGCCACAATAAAAAACACTGCTTTTTGGGACATATCATTGATTGTTAAATGAAACATCGAAATTCCGCTAGGTACCATTATCTTTCGTGTTGCCATTTTATTATAATTGTTCGAGTTATGTAAAAAACGGTTTCATGATATCCTGATAAGTTCATTTAATTGTTTACTAATACAATCTATATCTTTACTATACTTTGTGTTATGTAAAAATAAATGAAGTACCTACTGATATTAAGAAATATGAAGTGTTTTCTTCTTTTATTGCAACATTGTTATAGCAACACTGCTATTTTTTTTTCTACCGTGAAACAGGTGCAACATACTCACCTACTTAATGAGTATATTATAATTCTACTTATTATTTAAGTAGCTACTAACTGGCAGAAATGAGATGGCATGCACTCGATTTCAAGCGACCTATTAGTAACGATAGCAAAGCTAATAATGTGGTTAAATATGTTGATATTCTAACAGACGTTGATTGAATTTAAAAGAAAAAGGTTACTTTAATTGTCTGGATATATCGATTATGGCGATAAAATCGAATTTAATAGATAGTAGGTTACACTTCAGCAGCGACTTAAACGATTGGTACCTATTAATTTCAACAACATTGAATACCTAATTACCTACATTTATAACAGGTTATAATAGATACATTTTAAAACACGTTGGTCTGGATAATATCAATTTATTTATTAAACAGAGTGAATGTTATCGATTGATATAATCGATTTTGTGACAACACTACCGTAACTTAATCTTAAAAACTTTGAAGCTTAATATCTTTTTTCCTGGCCTCTTAAATAAAAAATTCTAAGACATGCAGTTTCGGGAATTAATAGTTGATCATTTTAGTATTTTTTAATCTAAAGACACATCAATTTTAGGTGAAAGAAAATGATGTATGGGAGTTCGCCATTGTTCTTTATTGCATAAAGAACATTGTATGTATCTTTGTTAGCTATAAATAAGAAATGGTAACTGCAGTACATAGTGTTAATGACACTATTATATAAGCTCACGCTAATTATCTACTTTATGTTTGTATGGTTATGCTAATAACAATGGACTATTTTTAGAACAAACTTTCTGTGGCAAAGCAAATAAGTCCTGTCAGCATACAATTAAAAAAAAACTACCAGTGTGTTTTCTGATATCTTAAAAATGGCGCGAAAAGAAGGTTGACAAAATGGAAAGAGTCACTTACTTGTAGTGCTTCAAGTTTTTCACCAGCTCTGTTCTTTAATTCATCCATAATTGGTAGTATTGATAGAAAAAGGTAAGACTAAGCTGAACTGAAGTGTTAATCCACATGAAACCTTAACCTTTGATCAGAATTCGGCCTAAATAACTCCACTCCGAAAATAGACCACAATGTCATAACATATGAACTTATTAACGCTTTGGGTAAAAAATTCTACAATTTATAGCAGTTTTAAGTCATTTTTCGTACTTATTCGTTTCGTAATATCGAGGCATGTTAAATAAATACTAAATTTACGAGTTAGCCAAACATAACCCCTTTAGAAGTGTCAATTATGACACTGACGTCTAACATTGACATTCCTTGTGTTTGGCAGAAAAAAGCGCTTGCGAGCGCTTACCAGCGCTGAAAAAAACTATACAGTCTTCGGCCAGGACACGTTTGCTAACTTCAGTTGCGTTGACACAATCCGCCATTTTGCTTGTTATCGCTCAGCGATCGCCATTTTTCTTACAAGCGCTCGCAAGCGCTTTTTTCTGCCAAACACAAGGATTGACAACACATAACAGCTGATGTCGTGTTTTTTCTTTATTTGTGGCTTGCACGATTTGCGCAGTAAGCAAGTAAATATAATTGCCAGTTCATAAGTTATTTCTTTTCCTTGATGATGATGACGATGTCGTGTTCCACCACACTAAATATTTTTTTTATTCCTCTTTTTTATATTAAATATAATCGTTCGTATTTAAGCCACGAGGTTCCATATTAGCTTGTTGCAAGGTCGCGGTTCCTCATATAAGGCCTATACAACCTTCCCAGGCTATAGTACCTCCTAGGTGGTGTTTAGTCAGTACGAGTCTGACATAACTTCAAAGCCGAGCCGGAGTATCCATAAGGATTCACCACCTCCCTCCCTCTCCTGCGGTCGGAAATGCCTAAGTTGCCAGGGGTACAAAAAAAAGATAATTAGTTTGTGTTATCAAATTTTACTATTTATCTGCGTCTCTCGCCGCGTGGTCTGCGACTTCGAGAATGACTTGTGCTGTCGGACAATTAAAATCTCTTTTCGGGGCTACACACTGACTGCGGGCTCTTAAATTACAAATAAAAAATTAAAACGGAGTTAATAAATAGGTAATTATTTATTCAAGATATTTTACTAGCTAGCGATCGATATCTAAGGGTATTGCATTTTCACCACTGTCGGCGCTTTCATTATGGTCACCGGACTCTCCTATTACTTTGTCAATCCATAAACGACTGTAGGACACCTGTAATAAGTAAGTCTTTTGTAAAAATCACAGATTAAATAGAAAGCAACAACTAATCGAATGGTCGTTCTTATCACTATGCTTGACGTCTATACTTAATTAAAAACATACTTCTTGGCTTTGTTGTAATCAACGATGTAATTAAACCATAACACTACTATTAGTGTGTTAATAGAAAACTATTTTTTTTGTGTCATTTGTATGATGACGACGTGTAATATTGTAAATGTCGTTACTTCTGTGAAGCTGACGAGATTTTTGCGCCTGTTCTTTTTGTCAGTTAAAAACATCCTGAATTGGAGCTAGGTAAAAATGTTGGACGATTCATAACAACTTATTTAAAGTGCATTTGAATAAGCTATTTTCATTTCATTTTATTTCTAGGATACTTTTTCTTAGAAACTGTCAAACAATCGTTAAAATTATAGAAAAATTATCTATGATCAAAATGCCACTATACTTTCATTCATTCATTCGACATTGAAATACACGAAATACATTGTATTATGCTCTTTTTTACTTTTGAGAGTGCTATGACTCTTTGGTGCTGTGGTATTTATTATGATACACAGACAGATTACAATAATTAGATCAGTGAATTATTTTAGTATATCCGTGGACTCTAAATCATGGACGTATATATACATTAATCCATAAAATTTGTGTACACATATCGAAACATACCTTTTCACAAAATGTCAAAACTGTTCAAATGATTTTTATATCTTTATTCGATTGTTGCATTTTGACACGTACCTACGTTTATTGTGCAGTTGGCAATACAACATGTAAACAATGAGCTTTATGTAAGTTTCAGAGGTAACTCACCTTTGCATAGACTCCAGGCTTTGATTTGTATGCACACTCTTCAGTGCCTGAGAAAAGTGCTATACCATACAAGGTGCCCGCTCGGTTTATTCCGCTGAAATGTACTGCTGGATCACCTGTGTCTCCCTGCGATCAGAAAAGATTTTAAAACAGAGGGCCTACCATGATCTCTTAGCGCGATGCAAGTTCGATTGTCAAAGTGAGACACCGCTATACGCGGCCTATAGTGGCGTCTCCTTTTAACAACTAAAATAAATTTGTTTATAGATTCGAATTCTTAAATAAAATTGTATTATCTTTTTAAATGTGGAATATAAAAAAGTCAATGTTTGTACCTTCATCTTTACTTATATTTATTTTTTAACGCAGTTTAAAAAACTTTCAACAATAAATAATATTACTAACGATAATATACTAGGCGATGCAGTCGCTCAGCATAAAGCTACGCTAGCACCATATATTGGAGCGGAGCGTTATACCTAACTAAGAAAAAAAATAATTGTTTCGATGGGAATTTTTGCGAATTTCAAAATTCGGGCTCCGTCACAATCTGGTCCTAAACCTGTTGATTCGATTGCACACAAAAAATATTAAAATCGGTTAAGCATTCTGTAAGTTATGGCGTAACAGACATTGCGCCATTGAAGCTGATCCATGGGAGCTTCGCTCACTTCGTTCGCTCCGCTCCAATAAACTAGGTGATGCAGTCGCTAAGCATAAAGCTACGCTAGCACCATATATTGGAGCGGAACGTAATACCAAAAAAGAAAAAAAATTTTTTTTGCAAATTTCAAAATTCGGGCTCCGTCACCATCTGGTCCTAAACCTGTTGATTTGATTCACCATAAAAAATATTAAAATCGGTTAAGAACTCTGGAAGTTATGGCGTAACAGACATTGCGCCATTGAAGCTGATCCATGGGAGCTTCGCTTCGCTCCGCTCCAATAAAACATTTCGATCAATGCCAACTCAAAGAAAAAACACTTGTTAATTTTCTGTCACTGAGTTGGTATCGATTGCACGCATCACACGAAAACATTACTTTTGAGAGTGCTCGATTGTGCGAAGCGTTGCTGTAGTTGAAACATTCAACGTTAAGCATTATGCCGCATAATGCGCTCTAGTGCTGTAATTGGAAAACTACTATTGCTTCAATAGGTTACAGCATTTGTTAGTTTTTGCTACTTTATCGTATCCAGCGTATCCTTATTAGGATACGCTAGGCCAGATGCTAGCTAAGGCTGTATCTAAACTAAAGGAAAGCACTTTATGTGTTGCCTACATACAATTATAATTATGGAGTTATTTAATGCGTCGTTTGAATGTTTCGCTGTGTTTAATTTTCACGAGGACAGCTAAATGACGCTTTAAAAACGTGTAAAATTAACTATTATAAAATAATAGCATTGCATCTGGTAAAATAACAGGCGTATGATTATCTGCTTCGCTATTGCTGTTAATTATTGAGTGGGCGCATTTAATACTAACTGCACACAGAGCGACGCCTTTCACTACGCTTTGTAGACAGATGTGATCATGTTGGAGGTGGTAGTCGTTGCCGTATACGAGCCGGCATGATGATCTTGACACCTCACGAACTATCATACGCCTTAGTTCTTGGTTCTCTCCTTCTCGAATCTGACCTGTGACCTGGACAGACGAAGATAATAATTCAGTGACAACTTACTTAGGTACCTTACGACAAAATAAGACTCTTAGTAGTGGTTCTTTTTCCAGTGATTAAAAAGATAAATTATTATAAAAGAAAAATACTAGAAAAAGTCGACTCGGCTCACAAGTGAACTTTCAAGCTATTTTACTATTAAAGTAATTTATCTTAGAAGATAGCAAATAAAACAAATGGCTGTTTTTTCTCAATTCTGTAAACATTGGTAGTGGCGAGACTGCTGCGTTAAAATGTTGTGGCAACACTGCAATGCAATTTTGCAATGAAACTTGGAAGGGTAACCAGCTTTAGATTTAACTGCAGCTCTCGAACTAGATATTTTGCACACTTAAACATAGCTGCTGATGTTACTGGGGCAAATATGCTTCTTTCTTTTATTTGTTGGTAACGTTGTCAGATAAATAATTGAGAGAATTTACCACAGATCCATAGCCAGTGACGACAGTCTCCCCAAACAATGGAGGGAGGTCAGAGTCCGCTACAGCTAATGCCACCGGTTGCATGCGAGTGGTCGGTTTAATGGGTATGTTGACCTGTTAAGCATACGATTTATAATTATTTTTAACCAGCTGGGAGGCTATCTCAAACCACACTGCCTCATTTGGCCATGCGTTGAGGCGGGAGCCCCAGGAAAGCTACCGCGGTAGTAAGCTAACGGTTGTGCGATGGAGCGTGGGACAACACAGAGTATCTTATTGTTTCGACAATAAGATACTCTCTGTTGTCCCACGCTCCATCGCACAACCGTTTCCGTCCTTATTTTAGTTTTTTAAATTGTTCATGAAAGCTCTCTTGTATGTATATACAAGGTTATTTTATAAACACCATCCAAATTTTTTCTAGGCATTAGATATCATTCAAACACTTCATTTATGAAAAAAAATTGGTAGGTAAAATTTCCGCAAAAATATTATTTTGTCCGAGCGAATTATTACAACAGCTGGTTACTGGTCAAAAGAAAGGTCGCCCGAAAGGTCAAACACGGCCGAAATGTTTTGAATGAAACAGCGGGGTGGGGTCGCGGGGTGTTGATGCCGAGGTACAGTAAGAAAGAACGACGTAACTTTCTTTTTCCAAAATTGAGTTGTTAGAAAGTCAATCTGTCGAAGAAAAAATCGTTTGAGTGAGAAAATTGCCCAATGGGTGAAAGTTGTTTTATTTGCTGTAAAATGGTGTTAGTTATCTACCTTGAAGGTGGCCACGCGCCATCTTGGTGCGTCTTTTTGCAAACTCCAAAAACGAGCCAAAAAAAATTGAAATGCATTTTTCTCGGAATGTATGCATTTCACAGAAAAATCGATTGATTATAAAATGTAGAGGACGTTAAGATCTACAAAAAATGTCATTGCTGCAATCCCGTACACCAACAAATGCACACAGTAGGTGGCGCCAAAGTCTTCAAACGGTGTTTTTTTATTTTTCACCTTGAAAATACATTTTTATTGCAAAAATGTAAATGTAGGAGTTGTTCCTTAGGATTTTGTCAACGACTTTTGTTTGAACAATTTTTTTATACAACTTACCGTTTTGAAGCTGGACCTCGAAAAAGAATGAAAAGTCCAATAATACGGTTGCCTGCAGTATAAGTCCACATGTGTAGTGCACTTTTTGACCACGATTCATTTATTTGTATTAATTAATGTCATTCTAACAATTTAAATTTGTTAATTATTTGAATTTGTTTCGCATTAAACCATTTCTTGCTAAATAATTAAAAAAATACTGTTGCCTGTTTGTTTAAAAGAGGAAAAATAATGAATATTTTTTTTCCATTTATTGCAAAACGGTCAGTTGTATAAAATTAAAATAATAATGTTTACCGTAAATTTGTTATGTTACGTTGAAATAGTAAATTTTGATTATTTCATAAAAGAAAAAAATAAAAATCAATAATTCAATAACCTTATAAATACTACTATTTCTATTAGAACAATGAAGGGAAATAAAATATTGTTTGTTTTTGCCGAAAACCGTAATAACTTTGAAGTCGATGTTTTTATAACTTGCAAAAAGTTAGAACAATGACTTACTCAATTTAAATACTCGAAGCGCATGCGGCGAGCCGCGATCGTGGCTGCGCGCGCAGGTTGTGGCTAGGGTTGCCACCTTTTATTTTTGTAGTTAAAGTACTCTGGTTATTATAGGTAAGAAAAAAAAGTACATAGTATGAAAATAAAGTACAATTTATTTTCCTTTATCATTATGTTTAAAAGCATATTTTTTATTGCTTTTTGCAGTTTGTATCAAATTAGTATTTCTATTAAACAATTGCAAACACAGCATCTTTACAGTCTAGCATAGCATAGTTTAGTTTGGATATTTAATGCAACCATATCAATTCACACACACACACAGAAAAAGAAAATTTGTCTTCTTACTTGTCCTACTCCTATACTGAAGCAATTGTAAATGTAATTCCACACAATTTGCATTTTCCATTATATTCGTTCTGTGGGTCATAAATTAACCAATCACCATGTCCGTTTTCCCACGTACTTTTATACTTTACTGCAATCGTTTATTTTTCTTTTTGACCTATCATTTCTTTTAAACATTTTTTCGGTGTAACATATTCACTATCTGTTCCGAGAGAGAGTTCTGTTCTGTGCGAGAACCGATACGGTAGGTTTTGTTCATGATGAAACCCAGGATAAAGAAATATCACGTAAAACACACTAGAATAACAATTGACTTCTTAACTAAGCAAAAAATTAGTCAACCTCTTGACAGTTTTGACAGATAAGGAAGTGTTGCCAACAAAAATGTACATTAGTTGCGGAATATTTTTTGTCAACTCTTTATTGTCGAGCTGTACTACTAAAATTTTCAAAATCCCAAAAAAATCAAATCATTCGAAATAAAGTATTTTCGTACGGGTGGCAACCCTAGTTGTGGCGACACCTGTGCAATGAAATCAGTCACGCGGGAACCTCCCGCGACGTACGTCTTGTGCTCCCGCGAGCTTACATCACATAAATACCTACCTAACAAAATGTATTCAAATCGCGAGTATTACGAGATGGTACGGTGCTATATTTTAAGTGGAGAAAGCTTAAACGGTGCCTGTGCACTGTACGAAGCTGAAAGTCTTCCTCGTCTTCGAAATAGTGGTTTCGTAAATGCTACAACACCGAATCGTCAAACCATTTTAGCTGCGAATCAACGCTTACTTGACCACGGACAATTTACGACGCCATCACACGCTCGAGGAGGTGGTAGAAGGAGACTTGCAATTGAAATCGAAGACGAAATCTTTGATTTCTTTGATCGAAATCCCAGAGCAAGTACGAATGACGCAGCAAGACGGTTCGGCGTAAGTCAACCCGCGGTGTGGAAATTACTTAACGCCGCAACCATGCATCCTTATCACTATCAGAAAGTGCAGTCTTTAGGTGAAGCAGATGCCGTGCCTCGCCGTGCCTTTTGTGAGTGGCTGATTGAACATCCTGGTGCTGTTATTTTATGGACTGATGAATCTTTATTCACTCGCGTGGGACTGTATAACCAACACAACGAGCATTGGTGGTCGTTCCGGAACCCGCACGTGATAAGGGAGAACCATCATCAAGTGCGTTTTAGTGCAAATGTGTGGGCGGGTATTATCGGTAACCAAGTACTGGGGCCGTTCTTTATTGAAGGGCGGTTGACCGGAAGCACGTATCTTGATATGTTACGCACTGTAATATCCGACTTTATGGACGAAGTAGGTACCACTCGCGCTTATTCAAAATCGCGTGTTTTATTTCCAACAAGACGGAGCACCACCTCATTATGCGGCCGCAGTTCGCGATTATTTAAACACCGAACATGGTGATCGCTGGATCGGTCGTGGAGGCCCCGTCCCATGGCCGCCCCGATCACCAGACCTCACGCCTTGTGACTTTTTTTTGTGGGGCGAAATTAAACGGCGGGTTTATGTGGAGGAGGCCCAAAGCCTCGAGGACTTAAAAATAAAAATAATCCGTGCATTTGACGAAGTGAAAAATGACACTGTAGTGCTTAATAAAATTAAAGACAATGTTCGTAAACGTGCAAGACTCTGTTTGGAGAGAAATGGTCTACATTTTGAACAGTTAATGAAGTACTCTTAAAACGATTGTTTTCAAACTTTATGTAAGTGTATTATGATTGGTTCTTTTATTTATTATTGGGTTTGAGTATAGCAAAGGTGTGCAGGGCGTTTAGACTTCAAAAAATATGTTTTTAATTTAATTATTTTGCATTCGCAATGCAATATTTTCTATGAGATATAAAATACGTGTGTAAAAAACAACTACGCCTCCGAGCCCTCAGGTAGGATTCGAACCCACGACCTTTCGCAATCCGGGCAAGTGCTCTGACCACTGAGCTACCGAGACGCTGGCAAACGTGTCGAATTTTACAAACGTATTTCAACTTCTATTATGAGTTCAACATCGAAAGTAATATTTTTACAAATATTAAACAATCGATTAAGATGGAACCAGCTATAATTATGTGCTTTTTATTTAATTTTTTGCATTCATGATGCAATATTTCTATAAGATATAAAATACGTATGAAAAAACAACTACGTCTCCGAGCCCTAAGGTGGGATTCGAACCCACGACCTTTCGCAATCCGGGTGAGTCATAAAAATTATAAAATCTAATAATAATTTTACTCTTTCTATTTTTTCATCCGGCTTCGGATTAGTATTAAATGAGCGATGTTAATGTTTAGGACTAGGAAAAGTATTGAAATGTGTTATCAGTGAATTTATTGCTTTTTAATACCGATTTTCGTATTGCGTATGCGATTCCTGTGTTTTTTTAGTTTCTGTTGTTAATAGTTCTCTTAGTTTTGTATGTTTCAGTGAGACAAAAAAAATCTTAAGTTCTAGACGCCTTGCACAGCCATTGCTATACTCCAACCAATTTTTGTACCTAAGTTGTTCCAGATTTTTTAAATACGCCTTATTGCAAAAAGTATGGTTTACTTTTACGTTCAAAGTTTTTATCTGTTATTAGAAAACAACTCATACCTTCTGCAATTTGACGGTCCTAAGCCCGATCAAGTATGAAGGAAAAATTTGGAACTTATGACAATTATTGTTATGTATTAATGAAATATGCGAGAGCGGGGAGCGGGAGCGGCGGCGGCGGCGGGGGGGTGGGGGAGGTCATGTAGTCATCTGCTACAACACCGTGCGCAGCGTAATGTATCAATGAAATACGGGGGGAGGGGCGGGGGTTGTGTAATCATCTGCTCCAACACCGTGCGTAGCGTGATTGTGACAGTAAATCGGTAGTTTTCCTCGGATAACTTTGTATAGCCTTAACTTAATATTTTAGTACTGAGTGATATTAAAAGAAAAAAATCTTGTTTCGTAACTCTCTTCAAAGAATATCATTTATAAATTTGGATGGTGTTTATATAATGACCTTGTATATAAAACATATCCGAGCATTAGTCTCACCAATATTCGACTAAGTAGTCGAATATTGGAGAGACCAACGCCTCGAAACATAGTAACTTGTTATTCGCACGCCAGAGGCGGTCACCAAGACAAAAGAGTGTTGCACAACATGCTGGGCATAGCTAGTTAAAATAGAACCAGTTCCAGGAGAAACTCAAAACACAAAATAGTACCAAAAGTAATTAATAGTAGTAAGTAAAGTAATAGTACAAAATAGTACCAGTTCAAGGAAATTAATTGGTTGCGAGGTACGAAAGCCTCCTAATGCTGGTTTTGCTAGGATCTCTTTTTTTAACCCAGGGGAAATATTTATGACTTCTACCCGCAGCGAGTAGTAAGATATGTGAGGACTCTTCCCGCCATTGCGCACTGAGCGTAGGCGGGGTATACCATACTATACCTTGTGGCGCACCACCACCATTTCCGTCAGGGTCTGGCGGGACCTTGTTATCATGCACCAGCACCTAAGTATTTCTTATGAATAAAAGGGAGAAATTAATTTTCCTTTTTTATTAAAATACTACCTCAATTGAATTGGGTTTACCTTGATCAGTGCTAGATTGTGTTCAGGGTAGTACTGATCCATTCTGTAGTCTGGATGTCTGCTAATATCGGTGACAGCCAAGATTCGTCCGCCAAAATCCCTGAAGACAGAGCCTATGCGAACGGTAACTTCTTCCTTTGTAACACTGCGAAAAAGGTTAAGGGAACTATTTTAATAAAAGAAAGTATTTTAAATTTGTTTTAATTCTTTGCCGCTTTGAATTCTTTGTTGGTTATGTTGCTCAATACTTTGCTTGTGTTACGATCTTACTTTTCGTGGAGAAAATAAAAGATTTCCCTTTAAACTATAAATTGTGTTGTGTATAATTTCTGATAATCGTTTACCTCTCATGAGTAAGTTACCTAACTCCAAGAGATTAAGAAGAAATTGCTACAATTTGATTGAGTCTCTTTCCCAACATTTGGGGCAAAAGGCTTTCCTATAAAAAAAGCGCTATTGTGAGATCGGGAAAAAACACACCATCATCAAGTGTAAATTAGGGGGTTCTATCTTCTTCACGTGCTTCCAAGATTACATCTTAACGTACCTTATAAAAAGCACGAAGAAACTCAAGTTAATTCATTTTTAGACTCAGTCTAGCCAAAGTTTATATTTAACCGCCTTCATGAACTTACCAATAAAGATTTACTTACTAATCAAAACATTGTGCGGCTGTTAAAATCCATTGCCGTGAGACTATTGCACCTCCACACCAGTGCTTTCCATGTAGTCTGAAAATTAAACCCGATAAATAATACTTAAATATTAAACATCACATGCATTGTTCTAAAGCCAAGTTAAGTAGTTATGCACTTGTGCTATGGAATTCAGAATCAACGACGGTTCACAAACCAACCAACCAACACCCACACTGGCCAATATCTAAGCATTGACGCAGCCGGGCAACAAAATCTGGGACTTTGGAGTGGCTTTACCATGAAAACTGGTACGTGATTCACTCGTTCATGGAGGTCGTGAAAATAAATAAACTTTGACCGATTTATTATTGATTCGGTTAAAAAAAATGAATTAAAGGCAATTTAAGGACATATCTGAATAAAATACTGGAAGGTTAACCTTCCAACATTCTTGTGACGACCATTAACTGCGATTCATGTAAAGTTTCGTCGAAACGTCAGGATTAAATATAAAAAAAAAAAACTAAAAACAAATGCGCAGCTAATCCGATTAAAATGGTTTACTTTAATATATGAAAGACGCGGAAGTGTAAAAACCAACTATTATTTATTATAATGATTTTTATTGGATTATAACTAATGACGAAGATAGCGTTTGACAGAAGATGCAACAGTGCTTCTATTGTCCAATATTTCCTCGCTTTGAAATAACTTTGAACTAATAAAATTATAAATGTGAAAGAGAAAATGTGGCATACTTTTTACTTATATTAAAACATAATTAATATTTGTCCCAGATAATTTAGGTGTTTCTTAGACACCCGATAAAGGCATTCTGTCACAAACTTAATACCACAAGGGTGAAATCATGGGCCGATGCTTGTTGAAAATAATAGTATAACTATCGTATATAAATTAGCTACCTTATAGAAACGGTATAAGGATAGTCTTCTAAGCAGACTAGTCCGTTCCTGGTGGTAAGTCTTTTTCTTCTTATATGTGTAAGATCCTCTTCCATGCGTGGAGGGAATTCACATTCCAAGTCACTGCGTGAAGTTGATGCTGTAAACAATAAATAAATCTTCATCATCGTCACCATTAGCCGAAATAAAAGCACCGGAAATAATCGACCAAAAGCGTTACTGCACACAATTTACGTTTTGACAGATTTTTCCGTCTGAATTTACTACAGATTTTGTGATTGACTCAACGCACATGTTCTATTGACCATCATCCACTATACATTCATGATTGGACCCTACCATGACGTCTTATCGTGATACAAGTTCCACTGTTGAAGCGAGACGCCACTATAGACCAGGTATAGCGGTGTCTCACTTTGACAATGGAACTTGCATCGCGCTAACAGTTAATGGTAAGGCCTCTGCACTTTCCTTGAGAGTCAACGGCAAAGTTTGGATGAAAAAGTTGATTACTTTACAAAACCTGATACAAGAACAGTCTTGTATCAGGTTTTGAAAGGTCTGTGAAAAATTCGTTGCAAAAAATTGCGCAGAATCGTTTTTTTTTGTGCAATAACTAACCCACCGCGAAAATTCCATATATATTATATAAAATGTTAACGAAATAGACAATTTTTTTATTTGGGTTAGTAGGTAATTGTTAACGACAGACAGGAGATGCAGCCACGATTTAAAAACCTTCTAAAGTACGAAGAAACTAAAGACTATAATTGAGCGAAGCTCTCTTTTAGGCAACGCACAAATTTCGCTTGTGTCCCTCCTGCTTCTTAACGGTTCAACCGATTCGAACGAATTTTGGCATGATTATAACCTGACGGACATAGGCTATGTAAAAAATAAAAGATTTTACCATGGAGGAATAATCACAGAAAGAAAAATTCAAAACCTGATCACAGCCAAACCGCTCATACTACATTGATGAAATTTGGCGCCAAAACCCACATCGTGGTCATGACTAATGTACAAAAAAAGTTTTGAAATCCGACATACCATGGAGGAATAATAACCGAAAGAAAAATTCAAAAGCTGATCACAGCCAAACCGCTGAGACTACATTGATGAAATTTGGCGCCAAAACTCACAAACGAAAGTAAGGTAGTGCTTCGCTCAGTATTTGCAAACAGCAGCATGCATTGCAGACCTAATTATTTCTGGCCACTTATGCTTATTATATCAATTAAGTTATGTTGTGTACAATATGATTCGCATTACGTGTGAATCAATTATTTTATGAATTGTTTCGTTCTGCACACAGTTCGTACATTATTCAATGTCAATTGATATAAAAGAAAATATTACCACTTTCTAGACTTAAAACTTTACATCCTAAACTTATTCCTAAAAGTAAGATGAAAATGTCTTTTCGTACGATCATTATAACACTCTCTTACACATTGTAAAACTTGAACTAGGAATTCGAAAGTACAGTATGAACCTTTGATATGATTTCAGAAAACGAGTGAATAACACATTTACGCAACGACTTATTGTTCTTATGAACAATAGTGACTGCTAAAGCAAACACAATAATCAAAACAAATAACCTAACGGCCCTTAAGATTTTAAGAAACCGAGTAAGTTCGAGTATTGCTTGATTGGTCAAGATTTAGCATACAATATTTACTAACATTGGAGCAAAAACCAGCTTTTAAAACAATACTTCTGAACTACATAACTCGTAA
This sequence comes from Calamotropha paludella, assembly GCA_927399485.1. Lineage (NCBI taxonomy): Eukaryota > Metazoa > Arthropoda > Insecta > Lepidoptera > Crambidae > Calamotropha > Calamotropha paludella. The sequence continues at coordinate 8,352,764 of OV656822.1, forward strand.
TGTAGGCAGGTTATATAAGATAAATATTTTTTAAATGGTGATGGTTGTGGTAATGTCATGCGAAATTGTCAGCGTCATGGGGGCAGTCTTACACTTTTTAAAATAAAAAAGTAAATTTTATAATATTAAGTAAGTCTTCTCTTTCAGTTACACATCACACACACACATCTAGATGTAGGTAAAGGAGTTTCATCAGATTTCTGACTTTCTTTGGCTTTTGAGTTAAGATTTTATTCTGAGACCTTATACATAGTGACGAGTTGTTCTAAGGCATTCTAAAATAAAACATTGTTTACTATTTATATAAACTTATTAACCTATATGTTGGTTATTATTATTAAAACTGTTTTTTATTAAGATTATTGTTTATAACTTAAGGGGCCCTAATGCTCCCAACTACCTCTATTGTTTGCTCTCCGTGGCAACTTTTGTTTAAGGCAGCGCTTAGCATACCACCTACCTGGTAACTCTGAGTTCTTAAGGTGTACGTCCTTTTTGGTTGCCGTAATAAATAAATAATACAAATATTAACTCAACGTGATAGAAATGTTTTCACATTTGAAAACTTAGGTACATGCAGACCTAAAATCCCTGCTATGACGTAGAATCATTAGCAGTAAGTTATACTAGGTCTGCAATACATGCTGCTGTTTGCAAATACTGAGCGAAGCAATTAGATTTTTGTAAGGTGATTATTCCTTTATGGTATGTCCAATTTCAAAACTTTTTTTTACACATTAGTCACGACCATGATGTGAGTTTTGGCGCCTAATTTCATCAGTGTAGTCTCAGCGATTTGGCTGTGATCAGCTATTGAATTTTTCTTTCGGTGATTCCTCCATGGTAAAGTCTATATTTTTTTTACATAGCCTATGTCCATCAGGTTATAATTATGTATGTTCATGCCAAAACCGAACCGTTAAGTAGCAGGAGGGACACAAGCGAAATTTGTGAGTTGCCTAAAAGAGAGCTTCGCTCAATAAGGCACCTAGAAACAAGAATGTGGGTAGTTGGTGTTGATAAATCGGCAAGGTGAGTAAGAGGTAGTTAGTTCTGACCTGGTCTATGGCATATTCTAAGTGGTGTTAATTTAAGCACATAACCACATGGCCGTCTGCGAGGTATACATGAAATATTCATAACCTCCTCCATACATTTATAACCTCTACCTTCGGAGGGGTACGCTTGCTTCGTACGAAAAAAAAATTATAACGCAGTTAAAAGGAAATCTATCACTGCTCTGAAGACTTTAGGTACAAGTTAATGTTTAAGTAGGTACCAGTCAACCTCAGTTAGTCAATAACTTATCGACGTCTCTGGAGAAGAAAAAAGTAAAGAGAACAAGAAATAGTATTATCAATTTGTCATTTCTTTATTACAATTGGTTGGTGTAACGGTGGTGTTTGCTTTAATTTGTTTTAATCCTGTTGCTGTTTATTTAATAGGTACTTCCATTTTACATCATTAAATGGCATTAGATAACTTAGATTGTAGAGTAAATAAATACTACCTAATTATATAAGGAAGAGATAATGTGTCTTAAGGCACTTATAGACATCGTAAACCGTATGGGGTAGATAGCTCAATGTGATGTCAATGTAACAGATAACGTAAGACAAACTTTTACGTCATTAATTCGTAAAACCGAGACCTCGTGTTTAGACGAACCGACAAGAAATATACCGTGTGTTTAGCAGGAAAAAGCGGTAGGCAGTGCTAGTATTCCAAATGGCGATCGTTGAGCGGTAATCGCTGACAAATGGTAGATAGCTATTTTCCTCTAGGACGCAAACTTAGCGGTCACTGGTGAACATAACCTCAATTAAATATATTTTTTTCAAATGCAGTGAAAAGTTTTAAACTATGAATAATATATTGAATAATTTAGTGAATGATCATATTGAGGAAGACGATATTACTACTATTATTTTAATGATTGCACAAAACCATCGGTTAGTTTAAGTTTGTAAACAAACTTATCTAAGCAAAATGGCGGAAAACGTCAGCGCTGCGAAAGTTAGAATACGTGTCCTTACCGAAAACTGTATAGTTTGTATAGGCATTTTGTATTTTTTGTATAAACTGTATAGGCAGCGCTAGCGAGTGCCTTCAAACGCTTTTTTCTGCCAAACACACGCATAGTAAGGGTTATTTTTTTCTCTGTCTTGTGACATAATGAGGCAAAGATTTTATCAAGACACAACATTTAAAAAATATTGTTACAAATGAATTGTCACTCTAAATAAAAAAAAAACAAAGTAAATTGAGACTTTAAAAACGTAATTTTATTTTTTTTACTAAGATTAGATGGCAGCACTCACTCACAAGCATGACACATGAGCCAACCATCTCTTCGCTCGACGTTATTTTAAGGGATATAAATACTCGTCCTACAAATGATCCCTGCAGAAATTTATTAAGAGAGCATGGCCTATTTATTAAGTAACTTTAAACACTTAATAAAGGTACTTCAAACAGAAAATGGGACAAGATAAATTGGTACTTGAAGCTACATACTAATTTAGGGAAATATACGTACTTATTTGCAGGCTTGATATACTAGGTCGATGCGGTCGCTAATATTGGAGCGGAGCGTAATACTAAAGAAAAATTTAATGATGTTTAGTAAATTTTAAAATTCCATAAGAATGAAAACTGTCAAGACGCGCGCGCTTTTTGTATCAATGGGAAATCCCATAGAGCTAATGTTTTTTTGATCATAACTTTTTTATTTTTGCGAATTTCAAAATTCTGTTACAATTTGGTCCTAAATGTGTTGATTCGATTTCACACAAAAAATATTAAAATCGGTTAAGAACTCGGAAAGCTATAGCGTAACAGAAATCGCGTCATTGAAGCTATGGGAGCTCCGCTCGTTTCGCTCGCTCCGCTCCAATTAATTTCTTCCAATACTAATGAATCCCGAGAGCACTAAAAGTTTTTTTACTTCACCTGAGGCCTAATTTTACTTTACAAATACGTAAGTACTTGAGTTAAGATTAGGTATAAAAGAAGACCTTAATTTCATAATATTAAGGTCATTATTAATTCACTTATTATTAACCTTCCTGCATTCATAATCTAATAAAAAAATGTTTTGGCTGACTGACGGGACGACCATTTAAGTACTCTCAGGCTAAGCTAACTACAGAAGGAAATCACCTGGAGACTGCGGTAACTCCCAAACCCCCCCGAAATGGCCACCGGGTCATCCCACCCAGTCGCCCACTGGCACGGTGGAGCAATTCGGGATTTTTCGCGAGTTGGCGGGGCAGCCTTTCACGCGTGGCTGGCGCGCTAGTTGGGCCCCCTACTAACTGCGGTCGGCCAATGGCTAAAACCGTGCTTCGGATCCCGCTACCCTCCAGAATGAGTTACCTGGTACAGCATTGCCAAGATACCAGGACCGGTCCAAAACTGCGCAACTGACTTATTACCAACCCCCATTGGCACTGGTACTCCCGCCCCCCGACGGAACGCAGGAGAGCTGCTTGGCGACGGATTTCGGCAGGATGGTGGTCGCAAGCCAGGCGGCCCCTTACGGAGCCTACCACCACTGCTGGGATCATCAGCCATCACGACGGGCCGAGTTGGTCCGTGATGCCGTTGCCCGGGGTGGACTAGGAGGCTAGCCTCCGTTTTTTTAGGTAGATCCCACCCACCCCAAATGTAATGTATTTATTGATTGTAAATTATCGGTTATTTTATTATACTAGCGGCCCGTCCCGGCTTCGCACGTGTGGACAAAATTCTTTATTTTTTTTCTAATATTAAATATTTTTCCGTTAGCGCCACTTAGCGTCCGGTAGACGAACTACATGCGGTTAACGCGTTGCTATGGTAACGCTATTGATACAATGGAAAAAGAGCGGGAAAAAGAGCGGACAAATAAACACACAAACCACTGTGATCTTAGATTATAGATTATCAGCTGACCCAACCACGCGTTGTTGTGTTTAACATTTAAATAAACCTATGTCCTAAGTCCTAAGTCGAAACAAATCCAGCAAAATTAAAAAAATCATCAAACGGTACGGATACGGTTGAGGACTTTCAGAGTTCATCGCGGTCTAACACTGGGACAGGGAACATTTATACATATATATTAATAGTAGGCAGTCTTCACGCTGAATCAGTCCATTTTGGAACGCTTTTATAAGCTCTTATTTAAATTGCAATGTTTGTATGTATGTTCAGATCAAATCTTGTTCGGATGACAATGTATGGTTTGCTGATTGACGTTGTTTTAAATCCAATATGGCGGACGGCCCAAGATAGCGAACTAGTAGTTTTTTCTGTACCCCATGATATGTGTATCAAATGAAAGGGTTCATTAAATTAAATGACTTCATTCTTAACCCAATATGGCGGATCGCCCAAGGTGGCGGACCGCCCAAGATGGCGGACTGGTAATTTTTTACTCACTCTTGTATTATGGGTATTAAATTAAAGGATTTGTTGAGAAGAATACTCATAAACTGACGTCTGCGTTCAACCCTTCGAGGAGATGATGTACTATTGCCCAGACAAACGGTTAGACTAAGCATGATTATGTTTTAATTAATATCAACCTAGGTATACCTACTGTAATAAATTAATGGGTAGACAAACAGAAAACAATCACGCATCAAATGAAATGGATAGGTTAAAAAACATTTGGATGGACACATAGACACTGATACTTAAAAATAAAAAAATAAATGCATGGTAAAAAAAGTTTTAAAACGAGTTTTTATTTAAAAATAATCTAAACATGCAGATAAACAACAGTACAAAAATTATGTAACTTAATATTGACATAACCATTTGTAAGAAAAGTATTTTATAATATAGGTAAGAACATCGCACACAAGTAAATGTCGCGACAAGCTGTTATGTCATATAAATTGTGTATTTGTAATAAATTGATGGAGTTATTTAATTTAAAATGATTATTTTATTTATTATTAGAGCATTTAAATAAAAGTTTGGTTTGTTTTACTATAAAAAAAGTTTTTATTGGCTTTAACAAAAATGTACACATTCTTAAACTAGTAATCAGTGCCTCCTTTTAAGCTATATACATATATTAGCCTGTGTCAGGAGAGACTGCTCTTCCTTAAAATAAATTATAATTAAATTAAACTTTTAATTTTGGAATTCTTTACTACTTTCCTTTTAGTAAGAGGCTTTAAAAAAAATATAAATAAATCACATTTTCGCTAGAAGCGCTTACATATTGTGTGGAAAATTATAAATATATAGTAGAGAATTTATATGATTTTCTTGAATGTCGATACGTCCGTGTATCAGAAAAAATATAAATTTAATTAAAATAAATAAGTCAGTTTAATTAGTCAAGATGATATCTAATCTTTTATCCATATGTAATTGGAAAAGACAATCTTTTTATACATATGTTCTCAATGTTTTGAGATCTTTTAAAATAATATTATTTATTATGTACCTATGTCATTTACATAGTGATAACTCCAAGAAACGAAACATGCTGTGTGTCATTGATAAGTTCCCGTCGATGTTGTTTGATTATATTTGTACAACTATATTTTGTTTCAGTAAGCGTAACTATTAAAAAAAGCCTAAATAAAGTTAAATTAACATAGTCTTCGACGACATTTTTCTGCTCTTTCGGCATACCAACTACAGAGCCAAAACATAACCACTAGCTAGCTATTTACCCTAAGTAGTTTCCGCACGATGTTGAATTCAACAAAATAAAAAGATTAAAATAATTAAATTTCCTTACGACCTCAGAGCAAATTACGCATCACGTAAATTTTAAGCTTAAACTTTTGAGTAAATGATGGTTAGAAACATTTAAATTCTGAAAAAATAATTCTGATATAAAGAGCAATGTATAGACAAAATTCATAAAAAACCGTTCAACTGCGAGTCGGACTCGCTCGCAATTAAGTAAAAAAATTCACGCTTGTTGTATGGGAGCCCCCCTTAAATATTTATTTAATTTTATTATTTATTATTAAAGAAAAAATATAACTGAGTATTTTGTGAATATTTCAAGTGTCTACCTGTTGTCATTATTGATATTGAGCCAAGAAGGGCAAAAAAATCGCGTTTATTGTATGGGAGCCCACTAAATATTTATTTTATTTTGTTTTTAGTTTTTGTTGTTATAGCGGCAACAGAAATACATAATTTGTGAAAATTTAAACTATCTAGCTATCGCGGTTCTTGACATACAGCCTGGTGACCGACAGACGGACGGACAGACAGCGAAGTCTTAGTAATAGGGTCCCGTTTTTACCCTTTGGGTACGGAACCCTAAAAAAGTAAAGAAACGGAATAAAATATGTTAATTATGCGTGTGATCATGATAAAACTTAAATAATCAATGATATGCCACACATTTCTAAACAATCACCTTTGATTCACTCTTGGTTTTGTTTAGTTCGATGGTCATTCTTATCGCGCAATTGTTCTGGTTGTATCTTTTATTTCTTATATTTTCAATCGTTTATTTTATCATTTTCCTTCAAAAGCATTCGTATTTAACACCTGCGTGCAGCAGGATATCTTGATCCAAACCTTTGTGTTTAGAAATTCAATCTCAATGATGATTTAATAAAATTTAGAAAATGGTTCGATATTTGTTTAAAGTTACATTATTTTGTGTGATACAAGTTTATTGTGAAGAATATTTCGAAATAAATAACTCCGTTAGTTTAGATAGTGATGAAAATCCCGATATGAATGAAGTGTTTGATAGTGCAGAATATTTAGATACAAGAGACGATGAAGTAGAAAGGAATAATACGGAGTATAATAAAAGTCAAAACTTTGAGACCTATACCGAAGCTATTTCGCCTTTAAAGGAAGACATAGTACATACCCCTGTTAAAAAGAAATCTCGACAAAGTGGAAAAGGTGACTCATATAGCGATTTGAAAGGTGATTATTTGTTTATCAACTCTTAAAGACTAGTATTACTAAATTAAAAAAAAATATATCAGATTATGATTCTTTTAGTTTCAGATAACATAACAACTGTTAAAAAATGTACTGCCAAAAGAGAACAAAGTGGTGAGAACAAAATTAGCAGCGAGGAGACGGAATGTAATAACCCTGAGATGAACCTATCTTTCTCAGTTTCAATACAACGAAAAGGGTCACATTACACCACAGGTGTCTTGCTGAGTAATCAAACAGTGTTGACAGTAGCAGCAGATTTCTATAAGTAAGTTTAGAGCCCATTTTATTAAGCATTAATTGCTTTGTCATTCAGTTTATTTTGACAAAAAGGTCTTAATATTTTTTTAAAATTTTACCAGTGTTAAATATATTACTGAAGCTTAATAAGGAGAGCCATGAATTGCGCTAGTTCCTCGGTTTTACACCTGGCTATAGAAGTAATTTTACTTCGGTGTTATTTAAAAAAGTTGAGAAAAGTTCTTAATATAAATTTCCTAGATGACAGTTTTGTAGTTCACAAGAAAAAAGCGTTGAAACGGAGACCTCTAGTTGGGAAAGCAAATAAATAATAGTTTTTTTTATTTTTTTAGTGTAAGAGAATCGATAAAGCTCTATAGAGTGAGACTAGGATCGGTGGACTGCAAGAAAGGTGGACTATTGCTCCACATTAAGAGCATACACATACATCCGTTCTTCGTCCAAGGGAACCCTGCATTTGACTTGGCAGTGATCAAGTTGTCTGAGCCTGTTGCTCTAACAGAGCACGTCAAACCAATCCCCCTGTCGAACGTTACCCAGAAGGTGATAAGTGCTAAGTTCATGACTTCTTACTGGCCGAGACTGATTGTGAGTATCGTCGATATACACTCGAGAGCAATGAATCCGGGTCACTTAAAGAATCCTAAAAATCTCGGAAACTAAAAATGCTAGGTTAATGCAATAAATTGTATTTAATAGACAATGTAATACTCCTTAAATGAAGGTATTAAAACTTCTTAGTTATTGTAAAGTTATATCATAAAAAAATCAAATTTGAAAAAGGGCCACTTTCGAAGATGGAACTACGTAATTACAGCATTTGGTTTTGCTTTTGTTTGTAATCTGTCATTTATGTGGGTACATAAACCATGTTGATAGTGCTCTATATTCATTATTCAAGCTGAAATTATGTCGCTTACGCCTGAAGAATGCACCAGAATACTTACAATGCTGGAAACCGGCCGGAGTCAGCGCGATACAGCCAGGACTGTCGGTGTGTCGCTGTCAACAGTACAAAGAGTTCTCCGACGTTACGAAGAAACTGGTTCTAACCTACGCAGACCAGGAACGGGCAGAACCAGGTGTACCACAGCACGAGAAGACCGATACTTGGTGAACACCATGCTTCGAAATCGCTTTCTCACAGGAACTGAACTCACCAATCAGTTTCGACGCCTCGGAGGAAGTAACCCAAGTGCATGGACAGTAAGACGTCGGCTTGCTGAATCTAACTTAAAACCCCTTAGACCTGCAAACGGCCCTAAACTGGAGCGTGGGCATCGTATTTCAAGACTAAAATATGCCCAGAGCCACGTAAATTGCAGTATTGAAGATTGGTCAAAAGTTATGTTCTCCGACGAATCAAAATTTATGCTCTACAAGCACGATGGAAGACACAGAGTGTATCGAAGACCAGGGGAAAGATTCAAGCAAGCATGCATCGAAGAAAAAGTAGCCTACGGTGGTGGGTCTGTACTTGTGTGGGCCGGAATTTCTTCTGAAAGTCGCACAGAGCTGGTGATCATAGAAAACGGCTCTTTAACTAGCGTAAGATATGTGGAAGAAATCCTCAATGATCACGTTGGTCCATTTATGGTCAATTTAGGTGAGGATGCTATATTTTATGCATGACAATGCCCGACCTCATACAGGTAGGATTGTGAATGACTACCTTCAAGAGATGAACATTACTCGTATGGAGTGGCCAGCGCGCAGCCCGGATATCAACCCGATCGAGCATGCTTGGGACGAGCTAGGCAGATGCGTAAAACAACGAAACCCTCCCCCAATCACGCTTCGTGAGCTCAAAATTGCTCTCACAGAGGAATGGGAGAATATTCCCCAAAATCGTATAAGGAACTTGGTGTACAGCATGCCAAACCGCGTAAACGCAGTAATTGAAGCACGAGGAGGCAATACGAAGTATTAAAATTCAAGAAAATCGTAATAAAGTTCAAACATTTCATGTTTCCTATTTTTGTTTTAAGGAGAGATCAGCAGTTTTTTTCTTTATGTAATTTTGTGTTAATAAAATGTATGGTGACTCACATTTTTTTTACTTTCATTTAAGGAGTATTACATTGTCTATTAAATACAATTTATTGCATTAACCTATCATTTTTAGTTTCCGAGATTTTTAACATTCTTTAAGTGACCCGGATTCATTGCTCTCGAGTGTAATTATAAATAATAACAAATTCCAGACAACATGCACTCATAGTCCCAAGATAATTAAGAAAATTATGTTTTATGGAGTTTAGAAACTACAAAAAATATTTGCTGCAAAATGTAGCAAAGATGATTTTTCTATTATTAATTATGATTAGAAAACTATCCCAAACTAAAGTTGAGGATACAAGATGATTCATTGTTTTTTACGGAAGTAGTCGGATAACAAAAAGAGGTTTGCTTTAGGTTATCAACATGCAATTTTGAAGGTGATTTGCCGTTAAAGACACCCCGTCATTTTCTTTGCAGGTTAAAGGTCATGCTCTACCAAAAACAGCGAAAGAGCGCATCAAACACCACTATATGAGGATATCTACCCAGAAAATGATTCCTTGGAAGGCCTGTTATGGATTTATGGAGTCTACTAAAGTGCTATTAGATCACACCAGTCTGTGTTTGAAGCCAATCTCCAGCCACCACACCATTTGCATGGTTTGTGCTATTTATCATCCTTGTAATATAATTACTTACAGTGAGAAAAAACCACTACAATTGCAATGTAGAAAGAAGTGCTTGTTGATATTTTCAAAATGGATTTAATCGAGGACTTAAAAAAATACAAGTAAACATTTTTGCAGGTCAAAAGCACTTATAAATATATGAATTTATTTATATAATATTATTTATAAATAGGTAGCAGGTGGTATCAGAGCTCCGATTATTAGAAAAATGGTGTTGTAGTATAATAATATTATTTTTAACATTCACAATTGTGTTACGGACATAAGAGTAACGGATAGACATACGTATATAATACATAGATATTTAATATTTATAGAAATATATAAAAATACCTATGATTCCAGGTCAGGTTATGATCCACAGGTATAAATTCCGGTATTCATCTCATAAAAATGTGCCCATTCCGGGACCCAGGCTAAAGTCTAGATCCCTACCATTGCACCAAACGTTCATCAAGAAGAGTAGGCGAATAGTACCATAGAAGTGGGCGAGGTCGTGATTAGTGTTTATAAGAAATTAGTACCCCAAGTCACCCAATTAGGAGTTTATGTCCCATTTTCAGAAGGGCTAATAATTGTTATCTAACATATTGCTAGAACTTTAGGCGTAGTTCTATACCTATACCACACACTCAAGCGGTTAGTTCTTGAGGAACATTGCGATGCACGTGGTTCTGATCTAACCAGAGCTCGCAACGCTCGGACTTTAAAATGCAGCAATTTAAACATCACCAATTCAGTTCTTTAATTTCCTTTCCAGCCGGACCCAGGAGCACCTGTAATCGCTGAAGACGTCCTTTGGGGAATAACATCTGGATGGACATCCGAGCTATGCCAGTCTTTTCCAAGCCCCACTATCGTAACCAGAGTTGCGTTGAAACCTGTGCGCAAATGGCTGGAGACTTTGTTATATCTCTAAGATACTGAACAAATATAAGAAAATGTTTTATATCAGTTACACAAGTACAGAAATTGGCTTACTTTCTTCAAGTAGGGCGGTTTAAGTTGCCAGTATTGTAACATTAGTGGTCTTTAGCTTGAAAAATGGTAGTGATCTACATGAATAGACTTGTAGAGATTATTTCTCAAAGACAAAGATACTCTATTATCTATTTATACTTTCTTTCTCATAGATTAGATCAATTATAACATTACCTGTCCTTACTTGCTTGAAGGGCTTAAAGGTCCTTAACTCTTCTGATACTTGTAAAAATCCGTGTGCAGTGTATGCTATAAGCATTTAGTATAAAACAGTGTTTACTACGTTCACGAAGCAACACTGCTGCCGCCTCACCCCGACTCTGTAGACGCCGATGGAATGACAGGCGGCGGGATTTCATGCGACATCTTGTGAATAAAGTTTTGGAGAACATTTATAAATAGTGGCTCCGGCATTCTTGCTTTAGCTTGCATTATATTCATCGCACTTTTAAGACTCGCGTTTGGGCCTATTTTGGTTTATTGTAACTAATTTTGTTAATTTATTTATAATTTTTAAAATCTTGTCCTCCGTTGCCCGCCAACGAAGAGACAGGTCATTGACTTAATCAAGATTGTGAAGATTTTTTGGATATTTATTAGAGATCTGATTTTGTAAGAATTTGTAGCTTTTATATTGCAGAGATATCTAGATAAAGAGTTTATGCATATTTTATTTTTTATTTTCCTTTCTTCTGGTAGAAGATATTTCACATTAAAATTTGTTTCATAAATATAAAATAATTATAACATTAAATACATAAGCGTAGTTAAATTAAAATAATATTTTTATCTTTCCAATATTCTTTCTATTTCTGTCACTGTTCTCCCTATAATTTCGGACATAAGTATCAGAGTAGCAATACCGCCTAAGAGGTTAAATCCAGCAAAGATCGTCTGGATATTGCCCATAAGAACATGATATGCATTCCGAGCATTTCGCTGATCGGGATGAAAACTACAGTTTGTACTGAAGAAACGGACCATGCGTAAGAGATAATACAGCCCATAAGCTTCGATCGAACCTAGCAAAAAAAATGCATTCTAATTTTAACTAACCTAAGAAATTAACAATTGGGGCATTTAAGATATCTAATTAATTTAAGACAGTTTAACCTCTGTACATCTGAAGGTAGATTTCGACTAAAAGGCCTATAAACGCTACTTTCTTGTATTATTCTTAAAGCCTAGGGTCTCGCGAAGTTTTTAAAATTACTTAGCAGTAAATAAACTTTTTTTGTTATTTAAAGTTTAAAATTCAACTCTGACTCACTCTAACCATAATTATTTATCTATAAAATTTTTATAACTTATGTTAGTTGTGGGAAGCTGAGTATTTTATGTATTAAAAAATAACTCATGAGTATTATAGTACAAAAAAAAATTTCAAGAAAACTTGCAGAGTTTGCCTTAATATTTTCCTCTTTGTAGTGAGGTTTGCTGGCTCAGGTTTCAATATATATGCAAAGCAAATAACTACTGTAATGCAAGGCTAGAAAATTGAGATTTGGCCGCGAGTTACGTCTATTAAAACCAGAGCCAACTAACATAGAATCCTAAGCGTAGCGAGGGTTTCAAAGGTACGAGACGCTAAAAACTATGCTGCCGAGCGAAACACACAATTTTTCACCTCACTAAAGCGAGGAAAATTTTTAGGTGCAAGAAAACAGCTGAAATATAATGGTGAATTGTTTTATTTAAATTAAAAATAAAATTGCTACGATTAGAAATGTCTTCAATGTAAATCCACTAAGAATACCATAATCACTTTGACAGTTCTTTTTCGGGTGCAGTCCGAAATCAATCATAATCCCACCCACCATGCATTGAAATTATAATGTTATTTTTTCTAGTTGTTTTTATTATATAAGGAACTTAAATAAGTTAATAAAACCAAAACGGTGTATTAAAGTATAAATTTAAATAAAAATAAAATGTAACTTAAAAAACTATAATGACGATTCGTACGAAACGACGATGTGTATTTTTGTTTGAATCATAGATATAGGATGTAAAAAATCCTAAATCTATGGTTTCAATAGTAAGGTTCTAATTTGAAAACACTTTTCCACGCTAGCGGAGAAAACGCATTTTTTCACGCAGAAATTGAATGGCAAACCAAACTTTTCCGAGCATGTGAGGTGGAAATAACTATATCCTAAGCTAAGAATATGGAGAAATTCGTGAAAAACTGAAAATGTCAACAAACAAACAAAAAAGAAGGAAGGTTCTCGATGTAACTTGTTTTTCTTTCACATCCTTGCGCTTCAGAAAATACGTGTAATCTAAAATCGCTTCTGTCATTGATTTACGACTTTAACGTCTCTTTTATTACTGAGCCCGCTCGGTAAGCTACGTTCAAACAGTTCTGATATAACGAGCCAAATAAAAGGAATAAAAGTCACATACACTGCGCGTTTATATAAATATGACTTATAGTGTAATAAAAATGAACCTGCCAAAGTTATTGGAGTCAGACTAACATACCTGTAGATTCAAAGGAATTTCACTATTTCTGCTGTTCAATATTCATTTCTCCGGTTAAAGCGCCACCCTAGGCAATCCATTACTGTTTGGAATTTTCTTTAGGGAAAGATTTTCCATCTAGAAAGCTAGGTTGTCTATGTTATGCTGTAACAGTCATCTGTGACCAATGGAATATATAACTTTATATATTTTCCTTGCTTATCTCTTTAAAAAAAAAAACAAATTGACTTACCTAGCCCTTTGACACATCTAATAATTTCTTTTATCTTTAATAGAAACAACGGTAGATGAAATTAGTGTTATAACAATCAGTAATCATTATATGATCAATAACACTTCCTTAAGTTAAGTGAAATTTCAATGATTAAAACTAATTAATACACCTGGAATTAAGTTCAATAAGCAACATATTTTCGTCGTGTCTCGAAAACTGTTAACCATTTCAATCAATATTAATGGCAAGAACTTAACACACTCATTTTGGTAAGTAGACGAAGAAGACTTTATTGCTGAGACCTTGGAAGACCTGAACACAATACTAAGAGATCTTAGTAATCTTTTCCAAAGAGCGGGTCTTAAGATGGCCACGGGAAAGACAAAAATCAAGTTGGACGACCATTTTTACCCACTCCAGTCAATATTGGGAACATTACTCTAGAAGTTCTTAACTTTTTAAATCTATCTTTCAAATAAGTAAGTCATAGAAAGAGATCTCCTGTAGAATCGAGCTTAAATGGGCAGCATTCGAGTTTCTAACTCGTGTTCAATTTACCTCAGTGTTTCAAGACGAAAATCTTTGCCCAGTGTTGATAGTGGTGAAGTAAGATTTCAAAAAAGCAGTTATTCATCCCATCCATAAGTCTGGACCAAGAAATTGTCCAGATAATTATCGTCCTATATCTATCCTCCCGACGTTATCAAAAATCTTGGAGCGGATTATAAACAATCGCTTGTCGGATTATCTTGAAAAGTCATCGCTACTATCGCTGGGAAAATTTGCCTTTAGAGTTGGTAAGTCGGCAGCTGATGCAGTTCATGTGCTTACAAACCATATAATCAAATCCCTTGATAAAGGCCACAAGTGTCTATCAGTGTTCCTTGATCTTGCAAAGGCCTTCGACACCGTATCTGTGCCGGCTCTAATAGACAAACTTCAACGACTTGGCGTGAGAGCTAAACAACTAGCATTGTTTCAGAGTTACCTCACAGATCGGGTGCAATGTTCAGTGATTGATGGAGTCGTGAGCTGTGATGTTCCTGTGGAACATGGCGTACCACAGGGCAGCATTTTAGGTCCTACACTATTTTTAGTGTATATAAACGAACTATCATCTCTCATAATCCCTCACTGTAAAATCATATCATACGCAGACGACACCGCACTCGTCTTTACTGCGAGCACATTAGCTGGGGCTTTTGGACATGCTCAAAGGGGTCTCGATATGGTACTTGATTGGCTCAAAGTAAATCAACTGTCACTCAATGTCCAAAAAACTCAGTACATACCTATATCCAATTTTGGAGTCACCCCAGAGACTCTCCGGGACTTATATCTTATTGCACATTCTCACACATACAGTTTCCCTAGTTGTTCATGTCCTCATCTTGAGATGACCAAGAAGGTTAAGTACTTGGGGGTCATGATTGATGATAGGCTTTCCTTTCGGCCTCATATTGATTTAACCGCTTCCAGAGTCCGTAAACTCATTCATGTTTTTAGAAACATTCGCCATGTAGCCGATTCCAATCTTGTTAAGAATATTTACATTGCGCTCTGTGAATCAATTTTGTGTTACTGCATCACCTCTTGGGGTGGCGCTAACACAAATTCCTTGATCACGCTTGAGAGAGCTCAGAGAGCTGTGCTCAAAGTTTGTACTTTTAAACCTATGTTATACCCCACATACGACCTTTATCAATACTGTGAAGTACTAACGGTCCGACAATTGTTTATACTCAACACTGTCTTAAAACAACACAAGACCGTAGATCCTAAGTACTGTTTACGTCGAAACCGAATTGTAGTTCCGGTTCCTCAGTGTAAATCTGCTTTGGCACAACGTTTCTTTTATTTTCTGGGTCCTTATTTGTATAATAAAATGCACAGAAAACTCAGTATACTGAAACAAACAAAGTTCAAGTGCAAAAAGGAAATAGTTACATACTTAAATAAATTAAGTTATAACGAGACGGAAAATCTTCTGCGTAGTAGTATTTAAAAAAAACATCTCATATTCAACATAACACACACAACAACAACACACATACACACTCACACTCAAACAGGTACCTGCGCATACATATACTCATACATAAACACACACAATCACACATAGACACACACACACACACATATTACTACACCCATCACTAATTTTAGATATTTAAGAACATTTAGGAGGGGAGAGTACTGGTTTTTCTGAGATACAGGCTGCGGCCTAGTTCAGATACCAGTCTCTCCACAATCTTATATTTGTTAATATTATTTCTTGGTAGCAATAAGTTTTATTTGTAAGTGAGATTGTGTGGAGAAGAAAAATAAATTATTATTATTATTATTATTATTATTATTATTATTATTAAGATGTGGTCGCTGACCATGAATATATCAAGACCATAAATACTTGAGTTCACCTAGCAGGCAATTAAGAGAGCAAACTAGTAAAAGGTGAAAGAAGAATTGCTAAGCTGAAGTGACGGGGCATAGCGGGAAAAACTGACAGCCGTTAGGGCGAAAAAGGTTATCGAACGCAGGAAGCCATTGGATGCGGGTTGCTCAGAATCAATCGTTATGGACATGCTTGGGGGAGATTTATAATCAGTTGTGGGTGTCATAAGGGCGCTAAGATAATGATGATGGATGTACCAAATAAGTAACTACATGAAAAAATTTGTAAACACACGAACGTGTAGGTACATATGTACAGAAATTTATAATTTTGTATAATTATACATGAAAATAACTCGTGTATATGTATGTATTTACTAAGATAACCAAATTTAAACGGTGTATCACAGATGTTTTTTATTTGAATAACATTGTAATTTTCCAGGTATGTTAACAACTTATTTGTCATCATTATTAATGTCATAATTAATGTCAATATTAGGAAATATAATACTAGCCATACAGTGATAGACACAGGCACAGGCACACACAAAAAGCACAGGTCATGCAGAGATATGAGCCTTTGCTTATCTTAGGTCATGATAAAAAATTATGTTTTGATGAAATTACAGTAGCTAAGACTTTTTCTGAGCGTATTTTTTTAATTTTCTTGAAATTATTACCAGTACTGTTTAACGCGGTCGCGAGATGGTATTGTCGTGAAATGTTTCATAAGAAAGCTACGAGTACAAAAAACCTGTTCTATTCTCTGTGCTCTGTGATTAATAGTCCTTCACATTTTAAAGCACACTACATTGAGAAATAATATCAATAAATAAGAATATATAAAAATTGATTATAAGATAAAATTTATCTTGTAATCAATTGTAGTTAACGTCACGCCAACAATAGCAAAGAATTTAATGTTATATATTGTAATTTAAAAATTAACCAATCATTATACAGTACGGAACTGAAGGTAGATTTCTCACACTTTTCCATAAAATAAGATAATATTTGGTCCGCGGACTTTTTATTTCGTCATACAGCCAGTTACATCTTCATATAATGTCCGTGAACAATCTCTTTATACTTTTTGGCATGTGTGTATTAATTTTCTTATTATCTTCTTTAATTAGATCATGAACTTCTGTAAACGTTGATCTTGACTCCCGAAAATAATCACGAAATTTACCGTCTGATAATTCATCAAATATTTTAAACTCTCCGGAATTTTCCCTTAAACTTTATGTGATCTTCAATCCACATCGTTCTGTTTTTGGTACATATAGCAATGCGCGCATCAAAATCACAATCCGCATCATCTTCTGAAGAACTATCTAGTAAATCTAATAGCAAATAACTCGATGGGTCCATAGTACTATTAAAATAAAAACACCCTGTATAACACCTTAGCAGCTGAAACGTGCGTCAAGCGGGACGTATACCATTGGAATGAAGGGAAAGATACATTACATTACCTGCTCTGTGTGTGATACTTTATGATAATTTAAAGCATCCCGGGATGTAATGTATATTAATATACATTACCTTCTCTGTGTGTGAACCCACGCGGAAACTTGGTCCTTCGTAGCTATAATATTTAAGTTTCAATTTCTACAATACCTACCATCATAAGAAGCCTATCAAACCAACATCGAAGCGACAGATGATAGACAAATTCATGGGTAAAAATGTTTCTTGGTATGTGACTACTTACCCTATACCTTATTGTTGTATTTTAGAGCAAGATACAAGGTCATATATGATTTTTTTTTTGGTCCGGGAAGAATATATAAAATTAAAATATTTAAAAAGAAAATTATAAGTAAGATAATTTATTGATTTATTTCCTTAATATTCTTTCTATTTCTTCTACCGTTTTCCCTTTAGTTTCGGGTATAAGTAACAGGGCAGCAATCACACCAAAGACGTTAATTCCAGCAAAGAAGTAGAACATTGTATGCATTCCGAGCATTTCGCTGATAGGGATGAAGATGACAGTCTGCATTGAACAGATGAACCATGCGTAAGAGACTAAAACACCCATGAGCTTCGACCGAACCTTTAAACAAAAGAAAAACATCTAGAGGCGTCATAATTCCGTTAGTGACCTTAACACCATGTCTATTAAGTTGAAACTCGTCTAGGAAAGTTCCCTAGATTATTTAATAATAATCTCATAGCTTCACGAAGTGTATTTTGGGACTCACTTGAAGAGCACCCTATTCCAAGAAATGAATTACAATCGTTTTCACGCATTCGAATTAATGTTGTAATTATTTAAATACAAAAAATAAGTTTAAATATTTTTGATATTTCATCATAACTAGATCGAGTACACATACTAAAAATGCAATTTGATATGCTGAGGCATACAATAACAAAAATTTCAGATGGATTGGTTGATTTCTTTTATAATGTCTCTTAGAAAAGTAAACAAACCGAATGTTGCGGTTGTAAAAGTAATGACATTCATGGTTGCTCAACGTTATGACAATTTGTGGTGGTACCTCAGAATAAGTATATAAATGTTTACAGGTTTTATTGTAATTTTATTGCTAAATAATGGCTAAAGAAAAGGTATGATTAGAAATCAAAGATTTTACTTGAAAATTAAATGTCTCCGTCATTGTTGCGTAATATGCTGGCACCAATCCTGCAGAGTTCGCCCATACGCACGTGGCGATGGCCAAAATGGGCAACCAGAAGGGAGAATTGATACCATTGTAATGCAGCAACAGGATCGTTCCCATACATCCCGTGCCTAATGCTAACAATGCTGAACCGGATACAATGAGGATCTGTGAATAAAATCCACACTGAAATGATTGTTCCACCAAAGAAGTTTTTATTTAAACCTAGGAAAACTAAAGTAACAACTTAACTAGAGAGAAAATGAATCAATATTAAGCTTACTTGCGCAAAACATTCAAAATATATGCAAATAAACAAACGGCTTCATATAAGCCAAACTTCGAGATGTATTGGTTTTGAGAGACGTATATCAAACATTATTAAAGGGTATTCAATATTGTAATAACTAATCGACTTGATTGTGAGCTCTCCTAAATAGGTAAGAAATCTTATTATTTCCTTATTATTTTTATAATTTCCTTTACAATAAGACATTTCTTATTTACCCTGTTTATTTAATTTATTTTTATAAATAATTACGTACGCCAACGACTGCTAAAATAATACAAAAAATATTTTAAAGAAAAATATGTTTTTAGACTAATTGCTCAAGCACTTAAAGGTGTAAACTGCATGCTTCATACTTTATTACATTTAAATGGATGCCCACCTCTGTGTAAAAGGTGCTATACAATATACTATTGAGGTAAGGTGTCTGAGAACTTAACCCTTTCGAGATATCGAAGTCTTACCTTTCTGCCAAATTTTTGCACCAAAATTATTGAAATCAACGACCCAATAGTCTGCAATATTGGCACCACCAGGGACTGCAGGTCTGGGTCAAGAGAGACTCCCGTAGAAGACAGTATTATCCACACATATGTCACAATAACAAAGGTCCCACTGCCTGACTGCGCGGTGTTAATAAGGGAAAGATAAATTAAGCCTCGACGCCACGCTTTGTTCTTAACTGGAATAAAAAAGGCGGCATATTTACAAAATAATTTTCGACTTTTGGCAGTCTAAGACTATATTTATTAAGTCCTTTTCGAGATATATTGCTTAGTCTCACTATTACTTGGTTACTGTTCTTGGTTTCGGTGGTTTCTCTAACTGATAAGGTACTCCAAGCACGGCGTTCACTATGAAAGCTAAGGCACCATGATACAATACTGATACATAGGTTATATGTATTTGCCTATTTTTTATACATGCATATATATAATGCAGGTGCATTATGATTTGTATGAATATTGATTGTAATCTTCTTGGACAGAAATTTGGTGGTTAGAATATTTATTGAGATCTGAGATGAGGTAACCTTGAGAAATACAAATAACATCATTTTTTTTCTATTGCTCTTTTTTTGTTGCAGTAAATCCTATCTTAGTATCCTGGAGTCATTGAGATGAATGTAAGAATATCAAGAGCTAAACATACACATGAAATTAAATGAAGTGAAAAATATTGTAATTTGGGACTCTATGGATCTAGTATTGAAAACTATCTCGTTTTGAGATATCCCTTATGAGAAATTGAGCAGTATTTTCGTGAGTTTTCAATTCATTTACTAGACCTATAGAATCACCGAAGAGTATTTAAATCAATATCAGTAGGAATTTCAATAATTTGATATCATCAAAGAAACCCATTACATTCCAGCTGCGGAGTAGTTTATTAACTTCTACTTACGGATAGATGTAAATGTTATGTTAGGAAGTGATTTGTAGTAATCCTCCTCATTCCGAGCGGTGGTCATCTCGAGCTGTATGATTTTATCGTCTACCTCCAAACCTCTAAGGATGGCGAAAGTTTTAGCAGCTTTCTAAAAATCATTAATGAAAATAGTATATATAGAAAAACTCATAGAAAATTGGATTGGATTCTTTTCAATATTTTTGTACTTAATAGGAACTTCAGTAGTTTAAAACAATGTTTACTTTTTCATATAAATAAGCTTTAAATAATTAAACATAAATAAGCCATCTATAGAAGAACAAAATTCGAAATCTAGTCAATTTGGGTAAAGCCATTTTAGTTAAAAAGTTGTTAGGAAAGAATTCAATCGAAGTCAAACTCAAGAAAAAAAGTAGCATACATTATTGATGTAAAAATAAACTTGTAGATATTATAGCAAATATTTTGCCATAAT
The DNA here is from genome assembly GCA_927399485.1 of Calamotropha paludella. NCBI lineage: Eukaryota > Metazoa > Arthropoda > Insecta > Lepidoptera > Crambidae > Calamotropha > Calamotropha paludella. Next base: position 8,373,504 of record OV656822.1, read on the forward strand.
GTAAAGAACCAAAGTAAGCCAGCAAATTTGGCCATAATGTAAAGAGCCAAAGTTAGCGTAGAAAGAACCACAGTAAATAAATACTACGGACAAGTTGAGTAAAAGTACATCCCACCAAAAACATTCTGTAAAAACTAGCCAAGTCTCGATGAAGCTGCTTGTTTATCTCTAAAAAGTAATGAAATCTAGACAAAGCCGTGACAAGCCCAAGGTGCCTTACTGCGATTTCTTGTTGTGTGACTTGGCCGTTGAACATTCTTTATACGTTAGTGGGTACAAGTCAATTTTGTTTACACGTAATGGTATATCTGTTATAACTACCTATGTTTGTTCAGCGAGATAATAGCCCATACTGGTATTGGTAATTGGACGCTAGACTTATAGAATCATATCGTGTGAAACAAAACAATGGAAGGTGTCTTTTCGCGCTCTCTCAACAAACTTATAGAATCATATACGTCTATTTTATGTTAGATCGGTGGTCGATTTGACGCTTCAAAAAGAAGAGAGCAGAAGTCAGGATTGTCAATGCTGAATGCATGTGTTGCACAATCAACAACATCCTAAAATGAGACACTAGCGACCAATTACCAATACCAGTATGGGCTATTGTCTCGCTTAACAAACATAGGTAGTTACAACAGATATAACATTACGTGTAAACAAAATTGACTTGTACCCACTAACGTATAAAGAATGTTCAACGGCCAAGTCACACAACAAGAAATCGCAGTAAGGCACCTTGGGCTTGTCACGGCTTTGTCTAGATTTCATTACTTTTTAGAGATAAACAAGCAGCTTCATTGAGACTTGGCTAGTTTTTACAGAATGTTTTTGGTGGGATTTCACTTTTTTTTGTAGAAACGTGGGCATATTGATTTATTTTATTAGATTTTCTTATTTGACACATTTTTTTTAGGAGTAGTTTTTTAATTATTACAAATCTTCCTTTTCTTTATTTCCGGTTCTGATTCTTGTACAGTAGCAACAGTTTTTCGTATTGCCCATTTGCGTTCATTATTTATTCATTTAGACAGTTTAGATGGTTTAATTTCTGAAAGATCGGCGCGGTATTTACGACTTCGACTATTTCTTCTCGTAAACTTGTAAGTATAAGCATAAAAGCCCGTCTAGTCTTATTATCCAGAGTTTTCCTTTAATTTTATTTATATGCGTATTAAAAGTAGAAGGGGAGGCATTCGCCCAGCAGTGGGACGCTTTAGGGTAGATTGAAAATTAGAAGATGTGTCCCACTACGCTGGATTTTTGCAATGACAGTCGATTTTTGTACCAATAGTAGAAGGGGGTATTACCATATCTCTAATACAGCTGAGACCAGCTGAGAGTTCTTCATCGGATACTTTAGACCTTCGATTTTTGACATCAAATGAAGCGGCCCACCAAGTTGAATACTTTTTGTAAAGGCGGCATGTCGATCTCTAATACTTTGGATGGGCTCTTGTGTTTTTTGATCAGGATCACCAGGTACTCCAGATCTTCGATTATCCTAGTTTTTATAGTTTTCCCTTTATGTGGCCATTAAACCCTAACTCTGTACCAAATTTCAGCTCTCTGAGTTTATGAGAAGTACTAGTTCTATTTTGATGATCATAAGTGAGTGTCGTAAATGCGAAACTTTGCTTTCGCTTAACTTCGGAACTAAGTGACCTACAGACTTGAGATTTTGGATTTTAAGTGTGTGATTACAGCTTACTAGATGACGAAAATTTCTGCGTTCTAGTCTTATCTAGAGGTTCTCAAATAGGGGCCTGAAAATGCAGCGAAATAGTTCGAGTAAAGGATGGTACGGCAGTGTTTGCTTCGCGCTCGACTTGGCGGGGGCACTGCCGTGCCCCCCGATAGATATTCAACTATCGTGCATGTTATTTTTATAATAATTTTATTTAACATTTATTTTTGATATGACATAATACACATGCGTCCATATTATTATGTTTTTCACTATTATTGAGGTGCTGATATTTTTGGCACAGTTGCTTGCCTCTCTAAATGAAGCTTATGTGAGTGACCATGAAAACTTAAAGTAATATATTGCTATATCCTCGTATTTTAAATAGTCTTTAATCATATGAGTGCCATAAGTGAAAATTGAACTGTTTCATACACTTACGTCAAATTGTTCTTTCTTCACTAAGAATGCTGGTGACTCAGGAGCAAAGAACATAAAACTAACAGCTATCGCAGTCACACATAGTGATATCCACAACATGGTATAGTATTCCATGTAACCACCCATGATGTACATAAAAAGGAGGCCAATGTTCGGTATTGATATGACGAAAGAGAGCATAGCACCCCGAGCGCGGTCGTCGCTTATTTCTCGTACATAGATAGGTACAGCGCTAAAACAGCCTCCAGCTGAAATACCACTTACTATCCTGGATATTATCAATAACGAAGTATTTGCAGCGCACAATCTAATTGCCCAAGCTATCTGAAACATAGAAACTTAAAGTTACAATCAAATAACAATTCAAGATTTTTTCTTTATTTAACTTCGTTGCCTGCGACTTCGTTCGCGTGAAAATTTAGATTTGTGCCGATATGAGAAAGTTGCCCCTCCCGATCTTACGGCTATGTAAATTGTATCAGTATAATCTACCTATATGCGGAATCCCATTATTAACGTTCACCCATTTTGACGAGATTCAGTTACGAACAATTTAATAATAATTAACTTTTGGTCATAGTGGCATCCCGACATAAATTTATTCTAGTTTTCTTGCATGATTATTCTTATTGTATAAATAATTTGTAATAGAAAAATACTTTAATTTTTTTTTGCATTTTTTTTTAAACAAAAATAAAACTAAGTAATTGAAATGAAACTTTGAAATAAACTTGAAATGTATATGGATAAGTAGGTAGGTTTTGGAGTCAGGCTTTCTAACAAAAATCATATGACTATTTAAATGCACAGAAATAAATAATCTTAGAAGGTGAACATCAATCAAGCAGCATAAAGCGCAGAGAAATTCGTACATTCGGTTCGGGTACTTAATGACGGGTCATCCTGAGCTGCGTCTTAGAAAAAAAAAGATTTCATCGTTTTTCGTTTGTAAAATCTGAAATGTCACTCATTTCTTTCTCTCCAGTTCTATTTGAAAAGAGAACATTTGTAATTATAATTGATAATAAAGATTTTATATGGGGGTTTTCGAAAAATCAATATATAGTTTTTCAGAAAACGATGATGAATGTAGGATAAAAAATATTCGTATCAAAATTCGATCCCATGGATCAGCTTCAATGGCGCAATGTCTGTTACGACATAACTTCCTAAGTTCTTAACCGATTTTAATATTTTTTGTGTGGAATCGAATCAACAGGTTTAGGACCAGATCGTGACGAAACTGCCTGAATTTTAAAATTCACAAAAATAAAAAAGTCATGAACAAAAAACATTGGCTCTATGGGATTTCATATTGCAAAAAAGCGGGTCTATTTGAAAGTTTTCTTTCTTATAAATTTTTAATTTACCTAACATTATATGTTTTTGTTTTTTTTTAGTATTACGCTTCGCTCTAATATATGGTGGTAACGAAGCTTTAAGCTTAGCGACTGCATCGCCTAGTTAACTTTATTTTAATTTCTTTAAATAATGAATATTTTCTAATAATTTGGAAATACTACTATTAAAACTATAGAAGTCTCATACAAACTTTGCCAAATCCCGTTCTAGTGAGCACCCAAGTCCTAAAAGGCACTCCCATGCAAAATATGAGATACCTAGCACTTGTAGTTTCTGAGATTTTGTGAAGAATGATTGACCTTTCGCTTTTATATATGTAGATTTAAAATATATTAATTGTAATTTAAATACACCTCATGGGAATTACTTTAAAGAAGAAAAACAACGTCTAGAGTTTGTTCCTGGGTATTCCAAAAATAACAATACGAGAAAAGAAAATTTTTACTCCTCTAAAATTAAAAGTTTAAAAGAGCTGTAATAAATAACAAAATTACAATCTTAACTCAGTTTAAGCAAAAGTTACAAACATGCGTGCAATGGAGACAGCGATTCTTGGTGTTTCCTTGCGTCTGTGTTTTCTAATTCTATTAGCAAAAATGAGCAATCTGAGTAGTACGGTTGATGTAAACTTACAACTGCGTTAAAGCTCTTAAATATGTTTATTTTTTCATTATCAGTCTCTCAGCAATATTGGAACAAGATTTTGTTAACTTAATTTTGATCCCTTTTTATTTTACATTAAAAACGACGTATGAATAATCGCTTTAACTGTATTTCATGTTTTTAATTTACAGGGTCACACTTTTTTGTTATTTGAGCATTTAACTGCAAATTTTTTATATATGTAAATAATAATCATTAGAAAAAATTCGACTCGTCTCGGGTGTCATGCAGGACTCCTCACCTTTCCTCCTATCCCTATTATCCGGGATAGTCTTTTCCAATTGAGCTAACAAGAGCTTTACAGACTAGGCGAATTTTGCCAAATATTAAGGTGACGCCAGCTCCATCTCTTCAATGTTCTATGTACTACTAACTAGAATATCAAATGAATTACTTTTACGACACTGGATAAAGAGGAAAGGGCTGTGTGTTTATCTTAGTTTTTTGTTATTTAATCATTTATTTGTTACATATTTAAAAAAATAACTGGAAAAATTTCACCTTTTCTCAGGTCAGTCGTTTCAGATTTTAATTTTAGACTGGAGTTCGTATGGTCATGGTGGTTTGGGTTAATCAAAAATTTGCTCAAGCTCGATGGAAATAAGACCTTTCTAGATTTAAATAGAAAATAGAATTGCAAGAACATGCAAGGTTTTATAAAGGTTGGGAGCTTACCGTTTGTAGGATCCCTATGGTCAAAACGCTAAGTTTTCTTCCATACACATCTGCCAAGTACGCATATAAAAACACCGAGAAAACTGCTGTAAGAGCAGTAACACTGCTAACCCAGGATAACTCATTTTTCGACAGAGGATACCCAGTTGGTGACAGATCCGATGCCAGAATTTTAGTCATTGGCGACATCCAGCCAGTCTCCAAACCGTAAGTCAGCATGATCATCGAAACTGGAAACCAATCCTCTTTTAGTTTTCTGTTCGCCTAGTATATACTAAATTCTGATAGAGTAGAAAATTTTAAATTACCGACTGTCACCACTAACCACTGAACACGAGTATGACCACATTTTTCAGTATCATCAATTTCGTCGTTTATTTTTACAGTCATTTTTAACAAAATATTGAAAAGAAAAAGAAACAAAATAAAAAAACAAAAAATAAAGATTATCAAGACTGTTATTTTTTATACAAACTGTGCGAAAGATGATAACATTCTCTAGTTTCGTATCGTATTGTAACCAAAGCAGAGAGTAGTTACAATGAACGATAGTGAAATGTATTAACTGTAGCTATATCAGTCTTGTATAACAATATTTGACTTCACAGGGGTGTCCCTCACATTTCCGTTCTTTTTTTTTGCCTAGAGACGTTTAATCTAAAAGGATTCTATGCAACTGACATTATATTTTATAGAAAAAGCTACCCAATTACACAAATATAATTTGTCGGTTTGAATTCAAATATACTGTCCCCTTTTCTTAATCAAAAATTCGTAAACATTTTTTAAGGAAAGCATTAAAGTCGATTTGATAAATCAATAGGTTCATATATTACGTTACGATTACGTTTATTTATTATGAGTCGAACAAAAAAATATAATTTTAATGAGTTATAATAAAAAAACAAAAAAGGTGAAAAAGGTGTTCAAAAAGGTGGCCAAAAGGCTGGCAGCGTTTTCTCGTTGGATAGCTATATTTTAACGTTGGCCAGAAAAGCTGCCAAATCTTTTATCCCTAGTCGCTTAAATTAAACGGGCAGATTTTTTTTTAAAAAGCTTGGCTTAAATATATAACTGCTTGCAAGAGCTGCATACTTTAGAACTTTTCGACTTTCCGCAGCTTCTGCAGCTGCCCCGGCTTCTTTTGATGTAGCGGCTACATGTACCAGAGTGTCAAATCAGGTAGCATACCAAATCAATGATAAACTTTGTCACCAGGGGACAAGTGTCATACCATCCGGTCTTTGATCATCATCTCGGAAAATACCACTCGGTTCCAAGACAGCTGGTACATTAAATGATAACAAAGCTCCATACTATATCATAAATTGGTATATTGGAAATAGAAGTGATTTCTAGTCTTCAAACACTAATTTCAAACACTATATCTTACTTTCTAGCCCTACTCCGTTATGAGTAAAACCACTTTTGTCGGATAAACGACGCGTTAATTCTTGTTTTCTTTCAAAACTTAAATACTCTGACATTTGTGACTTATGTCACTGAAGAACAGTTCAATAAGGTAGAACTCTCCCAGAATTTATTTGTTTGTTGAGAAACAAATGGTTTGATTGAACAAGAAGCAAATAATTCATATGATATGAAAGCTTAGTCTTGGTTTTCACTAGCCATAGGATTTTCCACTTATATTTCTACTTCGTTATACATAATAAGTACTTTTTGTACAAAACTATCACAATAACAACAATAACCCTGAGTAGATATCCTAGACAACAGTACCAAAAAACCGTGACTAAAAAACTACCACTATATCAATAAACTCGTATTAGTTCCGTTTTTAATTTAGATTTATTAATATTTAAGATATCGACATGACCATATCTCGCATTACTTAAAACTTAAATCTCAAGAAATGTATCTTTTCTTTCCATAATTTGGCCAGTATTTTCTTTTTGGACTATTTCGAAATATTGTACTCATTAAAATTGCTTTTGATTGGACACATTCCTTTCACCTTATTTCAAATCTCATATTCCCCTCTGCTCTCGGTTTCAGATATTTTCCCCCTTTCGCAATAGGTGAACCAGTGTAATTATAATGGTGGAACCTTATTTTGGTATTAAAAGGTTATGTATATGATATTTGTATTAAGACTAATTTAGGAAGTATCTCTGCACTCTTTGTCACCTGCGAATTTTAATGATTATCCTAATAAACTTTTAAATATCTTACTATTGCTTAATCAGAGGAGAATTGTATTTATTTAATTAATTTAAACGCTAATGATAATTCCGAATTGAAAAACAAAAATATCTGAGTTGCTTTTGCAAAAAACAAGAAAAATGCACCGCCCGCCCTCCCGCATTAAATGCTGGTGCCTCAGCGGGCGGGCGGTGACTTTCACTTGTTTTTGGCGGAGGTAATCATTTTAGTGTTTTGGATGGGTATGGAGATGGAATTCTGCCAAGTGCAGTCTGATTCTATCAAATGCTATTCTCAAAGTTTGAATTTAATTAATAAACTATTAGATTACATGTCGTACGCTTGTTATTTAATCCCGTAATAATTATTTTAAACTTAAATTGTCATCGTTGGCGATCAAACGAAAAGAAAGATTGCCACTTGTTTTTTTTTTGCGCCCCGGCCAACTGGGCGGCAAACCGTCCGAAACCGGGGAAATGGAAATCCATCATAGATACATCGGGCGGCCGAGAGTTATGTCAGACTCGTACTGACTAAACACCACCTAGTAAGTGCCATAGCCTAGGAAGGCCGTATAGACTTCATCGAAGCGACCGCCTAGGGGGAACCCGCGGCGGCGCAGATTGCCACCTGTCTTATTTATATGACTAACGATTTAGTGTTATATAATATTGATCCATTTCTCATGTAGGTATGAAAACAATCATAGTGGTTTTTTAATTATATTTTATACCCTAATATATGTTTATTACGGTAAGTGCGAGAATATTACAGGAAATATACAAGGAATATAATTTCGGATCGAGTTTACATCCTTGCTTACTATAGAAACTAGATGTTATCTATTATCGCATCTGTCATTTGATTTATAGCTTTAATTCATTTATATATTCCTGCGCTTACTTGGTAAGCTACATTCAAACAATTCTGATTTACCGAGCCAAATATAATGTGTAAACATAATATTTGCAATGTGGCGTCATGAGGTTATAACAAAAACATTTCAAGGTATTCTATAATTAAAATTGTTTTCAATAATAATAACATTTGAAACACACACCAATTAGCCTATCCTAAAGCTGCGAATCGACGATCAGTTTTTCGCATCAGTTGAACTGACATCTATACAAAATTTGATCGTGAGTGTCGAATCATCACTCCAGAGTTTTAACTGACGACGCGCCACGTATTTCCGAGACTAATATAAATCCAACCAGGCGCGTCGCACCAAACTGATCGTGAGTACATGATCGTCAATCCAACACAAACAGGTAGTACACTTCCTAACAGCCCGGCCGATTGAAAACTGCAGAGCCAGAGTGACGTCAGTGAATGCGGAAATCGAGTTCGCCTAAAACCATTTGTAGTGACGCCACAGCTACACTACGTCTTCACTAACGCGAAAAACTGATCGTCAATGCCCACTTTAAAGGTAAGCAATGAACCGAAAGGCCTGTCTAATGTATTCTAGGGTAACAGATAGACATACATATATGATACATAAATAAGTAATATACTTAGAAATGTATATGTAAAAATACCCACGATTTAGGTACAAATGCCCGTATTCATCACACAAAATCTGATACTTCCGGGACTCGAACCTGCGATTGTTTGACTTTGAATATAGGGTCAGCCCCATCATACAGTTGTCAAAGGTTATTTAGAATTACAAAATTTTTCAGCCTATAAATGTCTTAACTGCAGGAGCATACAATCCATCTTTTTAATGAAAACATCAAAGCGCTAACCCATAAGAACTCTCCTCGTGGACCCACTGCGGACGGTGGGTGATGGATAAGTAAAAAGTTTATTCTCTATAACACACACATTCACAACTCATACATATAATATTACATTACAATCAATTAAAGACAAGAAGAATAGAGACAAACCAAATTGATAAACACAATAATAACAAGAAGCACATTGAAGCAAGAAGGGTCAAATTTTGGCTCTCGACATAACACCGATTTTTCTCAGTCACATAAAGATGAAACGCGGTTATCAAGAACTGCACTGTAAGACAAAGAACAAGTGTATGCGTGTGTGCGAGTGCAAAGTGTGTGGAAAAATAATTAGAAAAAAATGGTGCTAACCACTTAAAGAGACTAGATAATTCTGCGCTTAACACGTTGCAACTTATAATTGAGACTTAGAACAATTTAGGTAAGAAAACTTCCTCAATTGAGTACAGAAGCGTCCCCGCGTCTTTATTATAAGCCAAGTCAATGTTAATTTCATCATTTTTAGATATTATTATATTAGGCAGTTGTTATAAAACTACCCAGCACTAATATTATGACAAAAAAAAACAAATCTAGGAAAATGATATTATTCTAAAATACACAAGAAACAATACTTTGAAATAAAATAAACAATAAATTACGTTGCAGACACGGTACATATATTTTTATAAAAAAAAGAAATATGTGAAACAAAGTAGGTTTCTTCAAAAGAAATTTTATGGAAAGCCATAATAGCTGATTTTGTACTTCTCTTCAAATCTGATAAAGTGGTAGAGGTTTTTCACTCCTATAAGGGTACAATTTTCTAATATGTATAATGACTAAACAATTATAAAACTAAATAAACATCCATTAATTTCTTACAAGGAGCCTGTGAATCTTATTTTATATATTTTAATTTAAGATTAATAGACTTATTAAAAATATTCTCCAATTTAGTCCAATTAGGTGAAGTATATTCAGAAACGACAAATCATATTTTGTCAGAAGCCTCAATATTTAGTTTTGCACTTCTGACTTTAAAAATAGTGGGGATTTCATTATAAATTTCAAAGTCCTTTTCGCCAAAGGATACATTTTTTGAAATGCTGATGCCCTTAATAATGATAATATAATAATAAATAGATCAACAAGAATTACATAACAATGTAATGTATTTCAGCTTACATGAAATCAGTAATGAGGCAAATATTTTCGACAAAAATCGGCAAACCTGTATCTTGGGAAACCAGCTAGCTGCATTTTTTGTATTAATATATAGAATTTGAAATTTAAACATGAGAGTAATGTAAAAGAATCATAAAAATAGCAGGGTCAATCTCTCTTAAACTATCTTAACTAAATATACTTATTCATTATTTATTTTTTATTCAGAACCAAGTATTGAAATTCGTATGTCTTACTTTGAATGTAACAGATTCCATATAACAGTTTATTCTTTATTTCATCCACTAAGGAATAGTAATTGACAAAAGCCTTTCTTACCAAGCATGTTCAAACTTCTATAAATACACCCTCTAATTCTCAAATCTCTAGGTTCAGGCTGTGCGTTGTCTGCCAACCAGTCAATCACTTACTCCAAGACAAAGCCTTTTATATATTTTGATTATCAACTGCGGTTAAGTGTGAATCTGTGTCACAAATTATTAGTTCCGTACAAAATTCTATCTGGATAGTTCTTCTATCAGGGAAATTGAGATTTGAAGATTTTAACACGTCAGTTTTAAGTTGTTACTCACCACAATATTATTATAAGGTGGAAGTGTAGGTATGGTTGTGCAGTTATTTTCACTAAAATAATTAATATTACTCTGGTCTTCATCGAGTATCGAACATGTGCTGACGATAAAAATAATTCAGATGAAAAAATATATATATTTGATTCGTTTATGATTGAATATTGATGAATGATTGAATAGTCGATCTGATTGAAGGACAAACCTTTTTACAAAACTTTTGCGTAATACTAATCTATAATCTTAAATCAAAGTGGTTTGTGTGTTTGTCTGTCCGCTCTTTTTCCCGCTCTTTTTCCATTGTATCAATAACGTTACCATAGCAACGCGTTAACCGCAAGTAGTTCGTCTACCGGACGCTAGATGGCCCTAACGGAAAAATATTTAATAATAGAAAAATTTTAAAGAATTTTGTCCACCTGTGCGAAGCCGGGACGGGCCGCTAGTTTTAATATAAGTTTGCAGTCGCTATAAATGTATTTCTATGCGATATAAGACAAATAAAAGACTTTTGTATTTCTTGTGCTTGCATACACGCTTCTTGCTTAATTAAACTATTCATGATTATAAGTTATATGTCATTTTTATTTATCTCCATGCTTTCCTGAGAAAAGCGCTATGACATATAGCCGAACGACAAAGTAATCTTAAGGATCTTTTTATACCCTTTGAGGTAAGTGACTCAAAAAATTATAGCTAACTTGTTAAATTGTTTTTTTTAAATATTATAATAATAATAATAATACTGTTCACTAGAAACATTTCTTATCATATATTTGTTAACTGATAACGGTTACGTTCGGTTGCGAGCTTCTTAAAACGTGCCCGAGTAAGTCAACACGTTGGATCCGTTCGCGGACGGAGTGGCTCTAGTCAGCGTGTGGCATTGTATGTACATGTATACTATGTACTCGAAATAAAAATAACGACCACTCGGGATATTTAAAAAAACTTATTTCTCCTAAGTATGTTTTCAATATTTATTTTTATTTATATATTTTTTTAAAATATAACTAGTATCACAAATCAAATAAATACTACGTTATACCAGTCTGTATTAATACATACACTGCGTTACGGGAAGTATTTAGTTGTGTTTGAGTCTTAGCGCTCGGTGTGGGGGTGGTTTCGTATGAAAAAATGTAAATGAACATAACTTTATGAATATGAACTTAAAAATAAATTGTTATGAATCGTCCAACATTTGTTACCTACCACTCATTCAGGACGTATTTTAACTGACAAGAATAATGGGCGCAAGAACTCGTCAGCTTTAACAGAAGTAACGAAATTTACAATATAATTCGTCGTCATCATACACAATCCATAAAAAAAAATGGTATGACAATACTAATAGTGTTATGTTATGATATCATTATTTCGTTGATTACAACAAAGTCAAAAAGTATCTGTACTTAGGTACTTAAAGTATGTATCCCTGAACATTCGCTCATCATCCCTCATCATTCCCTCATCATCGCTCATCGCTTGCGCGGCACGAACGACGAACTCCACGTCTTTTTAATTGAATTAGTGGTGTAAAGTTTTTTAATCTTATTATAAATATTAATATTATTAAGTAAATAGTGTAAATTACGTGTGAAAATGTTGTCGCCACAAAATGTTATTTAAATTGGACAAAAACTGTGACTAAAACAAAAACTGTGTATAGTGAAACGCTGTGTAAATTAACTGTGCGAAATAAAACCAAACTGTGATTTAAACTAATTTAAGGAAAAATCATTTATAAACATTAAAACAAAACGTGCAAAAACACGAAAGCAGTGCAAATATAACAGTGTTGGTAAAGGTTGGACGATGTTGTTATAAAAATTATTTATCGACCTACCCTACTTTAGTTGGAATTCGGTAGTGATGCAATGGACTGGCTATTTTAAACCTTGAAGTAGGTGTGCGTTTGGCGAAGCGGAAATTATCGCAGAGCGAAGAGCAAATTACCAGTGGTTCTAAACATACTGCTGTGGCTTTTATTATTATTATTTTGATTATTATTTATTACATACATTTTTTTAAAAACATCTTTTTCTTTTTGATGGACAATGATAAAGAAAATGGCACCAAACCACAGCAAATGCGCAGCTTGCCACACTATCATATAAAATAAAGAATTTTTAATTTGCGTAACCTGTAAGCTGAAATATGATATCCAGTGCATTGGCATAAATTCTCAGCGTTTTCAGGCTCTTTACGGACCAGATCAGGAACGTAGACGAAATTGGAAATGCCCCGAATGCCTCAATCGGCTACCAAAAACGGACAACAGCAATACACCTGCTAAAACCACAGCACGTCTTGACTCGGAGGCTACTGAACTTATAGATAACGTAACTGTAAGAAAAAGACAAAATGCAAACGCTACTGAAATTGAAAAAATTGATTTGGATCTTTCCTCAACTTCGCCGCTTATGAGGACCTCCGAAGCCACTGGCCAGTGTCACGGATTGTCAAAGCAAGAGTGGATTGATATTCTTAAAACTACAATCGAGCAAACAATTTCCGCCCATTTAAAAAAAAATACTGATCAATTTTGTGAAATGCGGGATTCAATGTCCTTCATCAACAAACAATACGAGGACATGAAGGTTGACCTGGAAAAAAAGTCAGCTGATATAAAAGAATTAAAAAAGGACAAGGAAGTACTGAAGACTACTGTTGCTGACCTATCGAATAGACTCAATCTAATGGAACAGGGTATGAGAGATAGCAATGTTGAGATAAATGGGATTCCGGAACATAAAAATGAGAACTTAAATACCACTTTAACACAACTTATTAAAATTGTAGGCGAACCTGTTACTACTGGCGATATCATTCACGTGACTCGAGTTGCGAAAATAGTGAAGGATAGCGAGAGGCCGCGTACAGTGGTTGTAAAACTCGGCAGTCCTAGGCATCGGGATGCTCTACTTGCAGCAGTTGCTAACTTCAATAAAAGAAACTCTAAAGATAAATTGAGTACACAACACTTAGGGTATGGTGCCCCCATAAGGCCTGTTTTCGTAAGTGAACATCTGTCACCAGTTAATAAGGCTCTTCACGCTGCCACGCGTATAAAAGCGAAAGAACTTGGCTACAAATTCGTTTGGGTGCGCAACGGTCGAATTTTTGTTTGAAAAGATGAGTACTCAGCGGCCATTCTAATCCGTAGCAAGGAGGCTCTTTTGACATTATCTTAGAAGATTATGAGAGTCGTCGGTCGGTGTTATGGCAAATTACGGCTTACAAATGGAATCACTCGATATATAATAGGGGTTAAAGTATGAAATTGCCGTTTTATTGCAATAGGTTCTTTGAATTGACATAGAATCTTCATGGTTTGAGGTTTTCGAATGAAACTTTTTTTAAATGGTTTCTATGATGTTCTTTTTTTAAAAAATGTAAAACATTTGAATATCGACTTTCAATTGTTTTTGTTATTCAATTTAGACAAGAAAGATGGATACTGCGAAAATTCGAGTTATTTTTGAATACGAGTTCCGACGCGGAACTAACGCGGCAGAAACAGCCCGCAATATCAATGCTGCGTTTGGAGAGGGGTCTACTAATGAACGCACCGTGCGATTTTGGTTTAAACGCTTTCGTGATGGAAATTTCGACTTAAAGAACGAGCCACGAGGAAGACCGCCCACACAGGTAAATAACGATGAATTAAGAGAGATAGTGGAAGCCGATCCTAGTCAAAGTACCCAGGAATTAGCGGCATGGTTTAACGTTACCTTACCCACAATATTGACTCACTTGCGTCAAATCAATAAAATAAAAAAATACGAAAAATGGGTGCCTCATGATTTGACTGATCTGCAGAAAGAAACGCGTGTTGAAACTTGTGTTGCCTTGTTGAACCGGTACAGAAATGAAGGAATATTGGATCGAATTGTAACATGTGATGAAAAGTGGATTCTTTATGATAACCGGAAAAGAAAAATGCAATGGCTGACCCCAGGTCAAATGCCACAACAGTGTCCTAAAGCAAAACTTACCAATAAAAAGGTAATGGTAACTGTTTGGTGGTCTCAGCATGGTGTTATTCACTATAGTTTTCTCCGATCTGGTCAAGCAATAACGGCAGATGTCTATTGTGCCGAACTCCGAACCATGTTGACAAAACTAGCAGTAAAACAGCCCCGACTCATGAATCGATCTTCACCATTATTGCTCCACGACAACGCGAGACCTCACACAGCACGAGAAACCATTTTGACCCTTCAGGAACTGCAGTTAGAAACCATTCGTCATCCTCCGTATTCACCAGACCTTGCTCCAACGGACTACCATTTTTTTCGTGATTTGGACAATTATCTACGTGACAAGAAGTTTTCTTCCCAGGAGGCAGTACAAAATGCTTTCACACAGTTTGTGCAGTCTAGATCGTCGGAATTCTATCGCAAAGGCATTAATGACCTTCCCATTAGATGGCAGCAATGTATAGATAATAATGGCAACTATTTTGATTAAATAAATTTGTTAAAAATTTAAAAAATAAACAATATAGATTTTCAGTACAAATCGGCAATTTCATACTTTAACCCCTAATACTATCAAAATACTAGAGGAATAAGAACAAAGACGAATGAAATAATGTCAAATATTTTACTGAGCAACTACAAAATAATCGTCTTCACAGAAACCTGGCTTAGTTCTGCAATATCGAACAACGAATTTATCGACTCTCGTTACGTCGTTTACCGCCGTGATCGTTCGTCTGCTACAAGTTCCAAGACTGACGGCGGTGGCGTCATGATTGCTGTTTCTCGTGACATTCCTTCAGTGCGAATGCGCAATTGGGAGGGTGATTGTGAAGACATTTGGGTCAATGTTAATATTGAGATTAATGGTACTTTTAAGACTTATTCAATATGCGCAGTTTATTTGCCTCCACCAGTGAAACTGGAATCTTTGCAGTTCTTCCTCAGTGGTGTTGAGGTGGTCTTAAATCAGACACAAAATATCGTTATTTTGGGAGATTTCAACCTCAGTTTCATTAATTGGCAACATGTCGAAAATAGCAACTACATGTCACCCTTAAATTATAACAAACAATTGGGATATTCTCTTATTGATTTTATGGCACTCAACTCCTTATACCAACATAACAATTTGTATAATGCAGATGATAAAATCTTAGATTTAGTGTTAAGTAATAATCGTGAGGCTTACGTTACCCGGCCCACTGATCTGTTGAGTAGGTTGGATCCTCATCACCCAAATGTACTTTTCGTCATACCATTCAGCTGTGTCCGCAAAAAAATGTTTGTACCCAAAGCGCGAAATGATTTTAACTTCTTTAAAACAAATTACTCTGGAATTATATCTGAATTAAATGACACTGAATGGCATGATTCTTACAGTGGTATGACTGATGTTAATCTGGTGGTTTCAGCATTTTATCATACACTTAACGATGTAATTCAAAAACATGTACCTAAGCGAAAATACAAATCTTCTAAATACCCTGCATGGTTTAGTGGGAGGCTTATCGGTTTAATAAAAGAAAAACATAAAATTCGTCGCAAATATTTGAGATATGGAAATCCGCGGGATAGGCTCGAATATGAGTTGCTGCGCGAACGCTGTCACAGGTTGCTGAACGTGTGTTATAGCAATTACATGAAAGAAACTGAATTTAATATACGTAGTAACCCACAACACTTTTGGCGTTTTATTAACGGTAAGCGTAATGGTAGGTCTGATATGCCGGCTACTATGACATTGAATGGTGTGCAGGCACATAGTGGTGAAGACATAGCAAATCTCTTTGCAACCAACTTCGAGTCCTCTTATTCTGGTAACAATCCATCAGCTTATATTCCAGAGTTATCTTGTGTTCGCTATCTTTCGGCAGTCAGTTTTACGGAGGGCGAAGTTTTGAGGGGGTTGAAGGGTGTGGATCCAGGTAAGGGATCGGGACCTGATAATATACCACCCATTTTTGTAAAGAAGTGCGCCTCCGCTCTGGTTATACCTCTAACCATAATATTTAACCTCTCTCTTGCTACTGGCCGATTTCCAAACGAGTGGAAAAAGACGAGAATTGTTCCAGTTCACAAAAAAGGTGATGAATCAGACGTGAAAAACTACAGGCCCATTGCTATATTATCTTGTTTTGCGAAGGTATTTGAATCCCTTGTTTGTCCATTGCTGTATTCTCATCTGGATGATACCATTTCAGATTTTCAGCATGGATTTAGAGGAGGTCGTTCAGTGGTAACTAATCTCACGTCCTTTGTTTCTGCCATGTCTGTTGAAGTTGATAAAGGTTTACAAGTAGATGCACTATATTTAGACTTTAGCAGTGCCTTTGACAAGGTTAATCATGAACTTTTGCTGCTGAAATTGGAGTCAAGTGGTTTGGGCGCACCGTTTTTGAGTTGGTTTCGGTCTTATCTGCATGATAGGCCGCAAAATGTAGCTTGCAAGGGCTATGTGTCTAGGGTTTTCTATGCAAAATCTGGTGTTCCACAGGGGTTGCACCTTGGCCCAATTTTATTTTTATTGTTTATCAATGATATCACTTCATGCATACAGCATGGCAAAATTTCACTGTTTGCCGACGATTTAAAAATTTTTAGGACTGTCAATAATTTATCGGACTCGGAACTTCTTCAGCGTGATCTCATAAATATTAGCTCTTGGTGTAAATTAAACAATATGACACTTAATGTGAATAAATGTTGCCACATCTCTTTTACTAGAAAACGCAATGCCTTAGCAACTTGTTACTATTTAAACGGTACGTCTCTGTCTAAGGTCGACAAGGTGCGAGATCTCGGTGTGACTCTGGACAGTGGTCTTAGGTTTGCTGCACACATTGACTCCATAACAAAAAAGGCAGCACAACTGTTGGGATTTCTAAAGCGCAACTCCAGAACTTTTAAACTTATAGCTACTCGAATAATTCTGTACAATTCCTTGGTTCGTAGTAAGCTTGAGTACGCTAGTGTTATTTGGAACCCCATGTATAGTGTGCACTCACAGCGTATTGAGTCGATACAGCGAGCTTTTACAAGGCATTTAGCATTCATCTCACCTGGAATTACTCATCGGCATCCATATTGTCAGAGATTGAGCTTCTTCAAATTAAACTCTCTGTCTGAACGACGTGCTGTGGCAGACTTAATATTTCTGCATAAAATTGTACATGGCTCCACCAAATGTAATGATCTCTTACAGCAAATTTCGTTCAGTGTACCTTATAGATACCCTCGTTATCCGTGTTCCAGGCTATTTCATGTTCCCAAAAGTAGGACCAATCTGGGTTCACATCAGCCACTTTCCAGGTTGTGCTCAGGCTATAATAAGATAAATGGAAAATTACCGGAAATAGATATTTTTAGTGACAGTTTAAAGAAATTTAAAGATAAATTACTGAAACACACTGGATGTAATAACTCCCTTAATTAATATTAACTATTATCAATTTTATGTTTTTTTATAATTTAGTTTGATTTTTATTTTATATTTAATTTTTTTTTTAATTTTTATATTTAATTTATTGCTATTAATTGTTTCATTGTTTAGTTAATTTAATTCTTATTAGGACTTTGCTATCTTTTTATTAATTATACGTATATGTAAATGTTGTGTATGCCAGTTATTGGCTTTCGTGTAGGATAAAAACCTAGAATATAAGACAATCAATTATAAAATACACGTAAAGGTGTACCTTATGAAAAAAAAAAAAAAAAAAAACCAATAACATAAAGGGATATAACATATGTTTCGTATATTGTTTTAAACTTTCATGGTCGCTAACATTATAGTAATATAAGTTACTAGTGGACCCGACAGACGTTGTCCTGCCTGTTATTTTTGCAGTATAGATAAATAACCTAGATACCGTCTGCAGCGCCATCTGCCGGGCTGATTTGTGAATCTAAACCATTCTCAGATCCCCTTGAACACACACAAAAAAAATCATTCAAATCGGTCCAGCCGTTTAGGAGGAGTTCAGTGACATACACACTCACAGAAGAATTATATAAGGTGGAATCAAATTAACTGCCAGGACTTCGTGGAGTGGTTGGGTCAAGTGTAAAGAATATGCTTAATTAGGATTTTATATTGTAAAAAAATAAAAGCTTTTTTTCGTTTTTTTCGAACTATGACTTCATTTTATCACTTTCACTGTCATTTCCTATACTTAATCGTATTTTCAGTTCACCTATTAACTATAAAATTAACCAAACTATCTCCAATTAAAAGTAGGCATAATCACGCACAGCTGATCGCGCGGTACAATGAACCGCAGAGCGGGGAGCGCAGCGCGCGCTCCTTTCATTACAATACTTAAAAATACGTTAAATACTGAATTGCTGCTTCCTTCAATAATTATCTATACTATGATAGTTATAACGGATTACCTAGGTACCTAATAGTTCGATTGTAGGCAAGTTCAATAATACTTGTATAATATATGTAAGCAGTTTAAGCAAAGAAACAAACCATCAAAACTCTAAGTACTACATTCAATGACACTGGCGTGGAAATTAAAGAAGAAGTTGGAAATATCTAATTTATTATACTGTATAGTAAACACTTACGAGTTCCGAGTAGGTCTTGGTAGCCGATAGTAATATTAGTAATCTATCATATTCCTTTCCAATGCGGCAGGACCGCGAGGTCTACCAGCGTCGGTCGCCGGTCGGTGGGTCGAAGCGTCCATGTTTTCGGAATCGATACAAAGCGTTGTGGCTACCTCTTATCCTCTCAAACCTTTCTTCATGCCGTCTTACGGCAGTACTGAACACCTCATTACATTCACGGTAGCAAAACACCTTTTCCAGGAGTACATGGACTCCTGGTTATTATGACGAAGCATGATTAACATCGGTTCACTTACGATAACACACAACAAAATACGTGGACGCTGACTAGAAAGCGACTGCGATTCGAAAAGTTATTATTTGAAGCACAGATGTATACCTACTTGTAAAGCATGGCTGAGTGATTGTTTAGGGCGTCGTTACACCTTAAAAACATGTTGATTAAACATATGACTATAAGTCTTTTTAGGCTTCGATTTTCAATTAGATTTGATTTAAAAAGGTAAATACAGATTTTTCTTTACTATAAAAACAAGAAAATTGAATTCGGAAACACAAATCATATTCGAGTTTATTATTTTAGATCAACTGCGGAATATTATTTTCACTAATTTTAATTTTTTAGAAGTCTTCTTTCGTAATTGTAATTTCGCACTAAGCAAAAAAAAAGAATGCAAATTGGTTGAAATACGTTTTTAGAACTATCCAATATTTATAGAAAATTGTCGTGAAAACACCACCACCTCAGTTGCCTACACTCTACTAGTTATGTACAACTGCTAGTTATCTACAAAGCACCTATCAACTCACTATACAAGAAGTGAATATGTAAGTTTGATTGAATGACAGCACCTAATTTAACTAAATAATTTGCTCTATTTCTAAGTCATTTATTGAGTTCGACTCATAGAATGCGTGTAAAATTTACATTCACATTTAAAGATTAAGTTTCTATGAAGTGAAAAAGCAACATCCAAAAATCGACTATGTTTATAAAGTGTAGTCAGCCTTATGTATGTGCTTCCGAGAACCTCGTGTGTGTTTCCAAGAATCTCATGTTGCGGCATCTTTGATCTAGCGCTCTCTCTGTCTCGCACCCAGCATGTAGTCAGTCATTCTCCGCTCACTGTGTGTTTGTGTGAATACGCCAGTATTGCCAGAATGTAATTTTTGAACAGTTTTAGTTATTTTTGACCGTTACATGTTACTTCTATGTTTCACGATTCTAAATGGTACTTTTACTAACAAGTAAGAATTAACTACTAAAATTGAAAAAAAAAACAAGCTACACAATTTAAATAAAAACACTTTTACCAGATTAATTGCGCATTTAAATTTTTTTCTTCAATATTTCATATTCATGTTTCGACTCCTTTACAGGAGCCGTGATTACAGGATGACTAAGGTAATGGTCGTCCTGCATGTGCTTCATAACTGATCAGTTTATACAAAAAAAAATTATTTGTTTTGCATTTTTTATTTTTCTTATTATATCGATTACTATAAAACTAATGAGTTAACCACCAATTCCGCAATTGGGAGGCCCTTCTTAGAATAACTGGCGAAAGAAACTTGAACATGAGGGACCGAACTCCATCTTACTTATATCATTTACAAAAAGAGCTAACTATATCACTAGGTCTCGCAGTGTATGTCTTTGCAGTTATTAATTTATAATTGTAAAATGCACTTGTAAATTTCGACGCGTCTACCAGCGTCACGGTAGCTCAGCGGTCGCCTGGATAGTGAGAGGTCGTGAGTTCGAAATCCACTTGAGGACTCGGCGATGTTGTTTTTTATAGTCGTATTTTATTTCATAGAATTATGGCATTGTGAATGCTAATAAATAAATACAAGTCCATGCTATGTACCATCCAGCACAGTGGTAGAATTTGGTTTTGTTTTGCATTCTCTTTACTACTAGTAAAATTTAGCGAGTTTTAAGTATTAGTTTTTTTTTTCTAAATAAGATGTTACATTTTTAAGACGTCTCATGTTAGTTTTGACTATCGGCTACTGGCAACACTAGCGCACGCAGTGTGTAAATAATAAAATAATCATAATCATGACATACCATAATGTTGTGTCTGTGAATGACTTAAAAATAGTAGTTTGATATTATAAAACTTTGTAATTGTGTCAAATGAAAAAGGAATACTATCTCGATTTCTGCGTGTAGTGTATTATGTGTACGGTATTAACAACCTAGATCTATCTAGGTTGTTAATACCGTACACATAATACACTACACGCAATAAATGCAAATTTTGTGATGTTTTGTGATAACTTGTTAAGACATACTTCCAACTTTAAGTATTTAAAATACTTACGGTATCCAATAACATTTGTAAAAAAGCAATGAACTTTTGAACGCCTGAAGGTAATAATTTATAAGATCAGTAAGGCTTATTATCTTGGTAGGTACGGTATTGGTTTTTGTGTACATAATACCATATTAACAAGCGGGAGCCGTCAGAGGTGATAGAAAGTTATATTACCATAAACTAAGTTCTTTGTGCTGTGATGTGATGTAAGTGTATCGGCTACCAAGACCTTACACCAAATTCACCGACCTCGTAAGTGTTTCCTATAGAGCATAATAAATTAGATATTTATTTAGTTTTCCACGCCATTGTCATTGAATGTAGTATTTAGAGTTGTGATGGTTTGTTTCTTTGCTTATGTAAGAGTTACGAAAATATTATCCAAGAATCATTGAATTTGCCTACAATCGAACTATTAGGGACAGGTTTTACTACAGTATAGGCTTTACCTAATAGTTCGATCAGAGTATAGATAGTTATTAAATGAAGCAGCAATTCGGAAATTCTTAAGGTTGACGTTTTTTTAAGTTTTGTAATAAAAGGAGCGCGCGCTGCGATCGCCGCGCTGCGGTTCATTGTACCGCGCGGATCAGCTGTGCGCAATTATGCCTACTTTTAATTAAAGATAGTTTGGTTAATTTTATAGTTAATAGGTGAACTGAAAAAAACGATTAAGTATAGGAAATGACAGTGAAAGTGATAAAAAGGAAGTCATAGTTCGAAAAACGAAAAAAAGCTTTTATTTTTTTACAATATAAAATCCTAATTAAGCATATTCTTTACACTTGACCCAACCACTCCACGAAGTCCTGGCAGTCAATTTGATTCCATCTTATATATATAAAGATATACGGGATTGTCACCATGTACCGAAATGAAATATCGGACACTCAATAAAAACAATGTACATGGTGACAATCCCGTATATAACTTATATTACTATATATGTTTCGTATTTACCGAAATAGGAGATAAATATATATATTCGCTATTTTCTTAATTCATATATAAAAGAATTTCCTAAATTTAGAAAACAAATACGTAAAATATTTTTGCGTAACGCACAGAAGCATACCAATTTTCCTCCGGTTCGATACGGGAAATACTTGGCTGTGCCCGCCACCCGGTACCGCACAGAGTTGCGCGCGCGCGGAGCTTCAGTTCGCCATAGTGTTGTGCGCCTGTCCAGTTTACCTATATTACTTAAGTGTAGTATACCTAAGTGAAAACTGTTAGTAATAATTTATATTACAACTTTGATCTAATTTATCAGAAATTAAAAGAAACCCTTCATTAATTTCACTGTAGGAAACTTACATGTAAATAGTACATATCAGTGCGATTGTTAAGTAAAGGTCTTCTTATGTGCCTACATATTTAATTCTGTAGGTAACTTACAAAGTTTGATCTCATGAGAAGTCCCTTTTACTTTGTTGCTTTTTTTACTCTATATTGTTTTTGGGGCTTTTATCCACATTGATACGCCAGCCCCATTGTATTTTCTTACAATCCTAAGATGGCACAGTTCTATTAGGTGTTGAAAACAAATTTATTATGTGGAAAGAGATTCACTGTTCACCTTTGAATTAAGCCACTTAATATTTTTGCCGCATCTGATTTAAGATTCGCTAAAATCCTTTTAGCACGTCCCCACGTCCTTGATTTTTAAAGTTTAGCTCGTTAATCTGTAATTCCCTTTCCCCCCTTTTCTTGACACAATCCATCAGCATATGTTGTACATCTTCGACCTTATTACATTCGCTGCAGTCTACATTTTTCATTAAATATGCAAATTTCACTGATGGATAGTGTCCTGAACGCAGTCGTTACGCCATTTTAACGTAGCTTCGACTTAGGGTGATGTCTTCAAACCAGGGTATGCGAGTTGGGTCTCCTTGTATGGACTTGTACCATATCTTTTTATCTTTGGAGATGTAGTCAAAATTTTGTTTTCATTCTTGAAAACATGCATATTTATGTTTAGATTAGTCTAGTAAATACTCAAGCACACCCCCCCCTTTGGCTGCAACTTCGGATACAAGGTCTACCTTCTCCTTTCCTATAAGACCAATATGTGCTGGGACCTACTTTAGTTTCAGCTATACGTTTTTGGTGTTCAATGTATGAAGGGCATTCATAGGCTATCGCAACTCCTCTAAACTTAGTAGCGGAGCAAGCCAAATGATGTAAAGACAGTAATACAACTTCAAACTATTGTCAATTGCATGGTACAGCGCCTTTTATATTGCAATGAGTTCCAGCGTCATAATGGTAACTTTACAAGTTGTTTTAAAAACAACCGAAATATCAAAGGTTTGATCAAATAATACATAACCCAAACCTTGAGGACTTTTGGAGTCATCAGTGAATATTTGATGCCAGCTTCTGTAAGTTTTATACAGAAGCTGGCATCAAATAATGTTATTTTTCAGCAGATTAGGATCACACGAGTATTTAGGTTCATGGATAAAGTTTAAGTTATTTTTAAAAAGTTTATAGATTTCAATACCCGTTACCTAAATGTCTAAACTGAACAGTGGTGAAACTTCAGTGGAAACGTACTTATGTTGACATACTTTGCGGTATACTTGAGCGAGTAATGGTATTTTTATTTTTGCGCCAATAACTGTTTCGATTACTCAAATTGCTCAGATTAGACATTTCAGAGGTAATCACATTATTTGACCATGAGGAACATTTCAAAATGTAATTGTACGCTAAATATAATCTACGTAAAAATAGGAGTACGTATAAATTACCTACGTATAAATTCATCACTTGAATAGGAGAGGTAGTTAACAAAGTTTGATCTCAGAAGAAGTCCCTGTTCTTTTGTTGCTTACGAATGGGTTTTAACTATTTACCTAAAAAGGCTAAAATGTCTTATAATACCTATTTAATTAAAACTCACAAAAACTTCTCTATTTTATTCTAAACGAAAAATACATATAGGTATTTTTTTAAAAACCAGATGTTGGAATAATGTCATTTATACTCAGAGTATTACTCTGAGCATTTATATGAAAGTTTGTTTTATGTATCTTAAGAATAATTCCGTGTTTTACTTTGATTTCATAAGAAGTTTTGTGTTGATGTTTTTAATGACAAGCAAGAAAAAATATTTATGTTTTGTCGATTAATATTTTTTTAATCCGCTTTTAAAGATATAAATATTACAAAACTCAAAAACTCGATGTCTCTTTTTAAGTATCTACCTATGACGCATCCCTAGCATCGTTCTATGCGGCAAGGGAAAAAAGTTAAAGTATAATCAATAATTTTAGTTCCTTCTAACTATTGAACTATCACTTAGATCCCATGGCGACCACAGCTGTTTTATTCTATTAACACAAGGATTTAATCTATAGTTTAGTTCGAAAATGTTTTGTGTGATAATTTTCCGTGTCTTTCTGGACCTTCGAAGTTGGTACCTGATATGGGAAAAAAAAGTTGGCATCATTTATACGTGAGTTACATGACTCGTATAGCACTGGGAGTAAATATAATTCTTGCCCTGCCTCAGTGAATGTGTTAATATTTTTTTATTATTCCGCTAAATACAATAACACGATCATTGTAGCCTTCATGGTAAAGCAAAGTGCTTCAACATTACGAACAATTTTAACTCCAATTTGCCAAGTTGCGATCCTCCACAGACAGGGTCTATTGATGGATATTTTCAAAAAATCCCAACCGTTACCATTTTTTTGAACCACATGTCCACCATACTAGTGTTTCCAATTCTAACTCCACTGAACCTCTCGAGGCACTAAAGCTTTCGTACTGGAAATACAAAAACTATATTTCTAAGCCAAATTCGTATGAGTAAAAGAAACTCATTTTTATGGAAAATAGGTATGCGCTTGACCGCTATCTCGCCTGATGGTAAGCGACGATGTGATCTAGGATGTGATGCGCTTGCCTAGAAGATACTTATTCACTCTTGACCGAATTGGCCTGTTGAATTCGTTGGCCTTTGACTACATCGAAATTGTAATATAAAACTACATAACTCAAAACTTTGAAATTTTTTGAAACTGTAGTGGAGTGCTTCATCAAAATAACAACCCGAGTCGATTTTTTCTAGTATTTTTCTATTATAATAATTTATCTTATAAGATCGCATTGAAAATGCATAAAATATATAAAAATTGTAAATATAACAACAGTTGCTCACTAACAACCTCAAAAGCTACCGCAAAAGATTTGATTTCCACAAAGGACCCATACAGCTTAAGGCAAATTCTCTACAGATCACCAACTAATGGTGCCACGCCTTATCTTTAAACATAGAAATTAACAAAAAGTAAACGACATTATCAGCTAGGTGTTAATCATTAATCCTGAACTTCTGAAAAACGCAGTACGCTTCATAAAAGAGATTTACTGATAAAGATGTTATCTTTCTTATGAAACAATTTAACTAAAATGCCTAATAGTTTTGGTTGCTGATTTTTAAGGTTGCTGTAACTATTTGCAGTTGAAAATTAATTTTAGTGCATTTTATTTTGCAGTTCACTATTCTTACATTTTATAAGAATGAAGAAGTTCCATGTTATTCTGTTACCATCCCAACAACGGTCTTGACGTAAATGGCTTTATCTTTCCAAGGAAAAAGATATCACTCTCACGAGCTCAGTGTTTGAGACAAAATCACACTATGGGCACATGTTTTGAATACGTCAAAAATGAAGAAAATAATTAACACCCATGGGAGTTTAATTCCCAACTTTTTTTCGTAGATGACCACGCTGTTCCATAAATACAAAACTGTCGTTCAACCGTAAACATAGCTCAGAACACTATCAGCAAAAAAGCTCAAACTATTTAGTTGTCTAGTAAATACGCTTATAAGTTTAGAAACACACGAGATTATCGTATCGCGCACTAGGCCGTGAAGAGAGTGAAGACACCACAATATTGACACCCATCTTAACCTAATCAACGATTATGAAACTTGCTTAACATTCACAAAAGACGTCCAAACTCGTTAGCATTCGGGTAACAAAAGCCACATAATTCACAAGAAATGTAGCAAGTTATATCAGCGTATGTTAAATATTGACTTAGCAAACAAATTTTAATGTGACGACTACAAATTAAAACATTGCATCAGATATGTTTTATAATTTAAAAAACTGCTTTGTGCAAATATATTATCGTAGAATATGATAATATTATGCTTCTCCAGTATAGGTCTACAACTTGTTGTGATTGTGATACTGATTTACCAGATCACTTTTCCACTGGGTACTCTGGGAAAATGCCCAGGGCCCCGTGATCGATAGGGGCCCCATAGTTCCTTCCAGATCACTTTCCTTAAGTGATACCGACATTTTTTACTGACAAAAATTATTTAATAAGAGTAAATCGAACATCAATTAGGCGCGATCTACTCTTCTTTGGCCCAAAAAAGGCTATCCAATTTCAGCATGCTTAGATAATTTTAAATGTGTGTGAATCGCCCCATTTCTATCTACTATTGACTGTTAATAAAAAAATCCGAAACCTTGTTTATCTACTTTCTTTGTCTATTCTAGTTATAAAAAAGTGTTCTGTCAAAGTCATAGGGGCCCCATTATTTTTAATACCCAGGGCCTTTAATAGGTTAAAGACGGTTCTGTTTCTACCTAGTAATGGTGCTGAATAGTAATACAACCTCATTTCTTATCATTCTTGAAATAAATGCTAAATTATTTTGCATTTTGGGTAGTGATTTGATCAACATTGTGAGCCTTAAATTTTGACTACTACTAAAACTTGCACATTACCCAGCCCAAGTACCTAAAGAACTTTCGAACATCTTTAAATATTGGTATAGAAACCAGGTCAATAACTTATGGTGGGACGGGTCTTTCTCTCAACCATACAGGTTGGAGTGCGGGGTAAGGCAGGGAGGATTAAGCTCGCCAACGCTCTTCAACCTGTATGTAAATGACCTCATAGGTGAGCTAAGCAGCGCCAGATCAGGCGGTTATATAGACCGAGTCAGCGTTAATAATATTAGTTACGCGGATGACATGGTGCTGCTTAGTGCATCGGTGTGTGGCTTGAGAAATTTGGTGGCTATATGTGAGAGGTACGCCAAGGCTCATGGACTTGCTTACAATGTAAAAAAGAGCCAAGTCATGGTCTTCGAGGCGAGGAGCAAGCGTACAGTTAGACTGCCTGCAATTATCTTGAACGATTGCGCGCTACTAAGGGTGCATAAGTTTCAATATTTGGGTCATATATTAACTCCCGACCTCAAGGACGACATGGACGTTGAGAGGGAGCGAAGGGCGTTGTCAGTGAGGGCGAACATGTTGGCTCGCAGATTTGCACGTAGCACCAATAATGTAAAAATTACTCTCTTTAGAGCATACTGTACAAATTTTTACACATGTAGTCTGTGGGCCAAATGTAATCGCGCGGCTCGCAGCGCTCTTCGAGTACAATTTAACAACGCGTTCAGGGTGCTGTTGGGGTTGTCCCGATACTGTAGCGCTTCGGGAATGTCGGGTAGACTGCTTCTACGCGACTATGCGGAAACACTGCGCCTATCTGGTGCGCAGGGTGCGGGGCAGCCCCAACAACATCTTGAGAATGATCGCTAGTAGACTAGACTGCCGGTATATGGCTCATGGATGCACAACGTCTGCCGGCGTTGTGCGGAAATGAACTGGATGCGGGCAGATCTTTTATTTTATTTTTTTCTCATCTTTGACACTGATACTAAAATGAGTCTTGTTATTTGAATAAATAAATACATTATTATTATTATTATTATTACGACCGACAGAACTATCATGAGCGAAGCTCTGTTTTTAGAATCGCAATCATGGGAGGGAGGGTCATGGAATGTTGTCTCTGATTGTTGTATTAAAAATAGTTATGCTAAGCTACTAAAATTGGTTCAATACTTATTATAATTATATATAATTTAAATACTATGTCATGTTGTGAATATTGCACTACGACTACCTGAACAGAAGAGAGGTAGAGGCCGCCCGCCACTGACTTGGTGGTCTAAAATACAAAGAGACCTCAAGGAAGCCCATTTGCCTGAAGAGACAACCCAGGATAGATTATCCTGGCGCAAACGAGTGAGGAGACCCGACCCCAAATAATGGGAAAAGGGCAGGACAGAGAGAGAGAATTTAAATACTATGTGTAAGCTATACGCGCAGTCGTTTGATTATTGTTTTTCCTAAATAAAAAAATTATGAATGCAGAAGGCAGACTAAAATTATTAAAACATTTGTATTATTAAATTAAGCAAACATTTATTTCAATTGTATAACATTTATTTAAATATTCAGTATGTTGTGAGTGTCAGAGTGTTTAAAAGTTGCGAAACGATAACGTGTAATTGTTCGATTGCTGTGATTGGTCGTGTGCTGTGACCGGATGTTAGTTAAAATGGGGCCTTTTTACCCCACCATTGGATGCTATAAAAGGTCTGTCTTACTGTCAATGCGGTCACTTTTTTCTTGTACGTGAAGGAGGAATAAACTCTAAAGCTGTACTCTGTTCGTTTGATTAGTACGTTTATCCTACAAATTCAGAAGTGGGATAAACGTAAGACGACCGGTTGGTGCAACGGTAGCGATTCTGCTTTTTGCACCGACTGTCCTGGCTTCGAATCCCAGAAGGGGCAGATGTTTGTGTGATGAATACGAGCATTTTATACCTCACTCATGGTTATTTATATATACATTTTTAATAATATTACATATCTATGTATCATATAAGTATGTCTATCCGTAACTCTTGTATCCATAACAGCCTTACAGTGTTAACTTTGGACTAGGCTAATCGGTGTGAATGTAAGAAATATTTATTTATGTAAGTTTAGCACAAAAAGATACTGCTTAAGAACTGTCATGGTTAAAGGTACGTAGAAAAACCACTATGACATGTAGTACTACCAAGGACAGGTTTTTGCCTTTAAAGGTCAATACCATTCCATCATGTGTCAACATCCTTGCATAACATTTACTATACCTAGAATTGAAGATGGGCAGTATGATAGTTTTTCTAGATATTCTAGAAAATCAGTAGGAATCAGGCTCAATTCATTAATCATACAGCGTACCGACCAGGAAGATTGACCAATATTTACGAGCTGTCAATTTAAAGCTCTTCAGGAAGCAGGTGTCGAAAAAATTGTGACCTATATCGGGAAAACAAAGAGAGAAAAACAGCCACGCGTTACGGAACAATGTAGCCAACATAAAACAGAGGCGCGATAATAAGTCTGAAGTGTGTTAACAATCTTTTGAAGGGCCCAACCACTATTGCAAATAAAGATTTGATAGACCACAAATCCTACTTGGGATGCCAAAATTAATAAAATGTCTCAAACCTAGGTCATAACCTAGTGATATATTAACCTCTTCTTGTAAATAATAAATGTACATTAGAGGTCGCGCCCCCCCTGTGCGAGTTGTAAAGGAAACTAAAAGATGAAACTCAAGTTGTAGACCTATATATCACAATCACATTGATGTCTGCAGCGTGATGTTTGATAATTATTTCGACAAGCAAACATGTCTGTTATGCTCAAATAAACAAATGGCAAATATAGTAAGTATACTCAGCAACAGCAAAAGTAAACAGGTATGGCTTTGATTCTCTCTCCACATAGTTTACTGTCTGGCTTCGACAGTGTTCCGACAAGGACGGGATAGAAATACATTGAACACATTTTATCATCTGATGTCATCTAAGTCATCTAATGGGTGACCAAAACTATGAAAGCCAAGAAATTAAGCATTCAGAAAATATTAGAAAAATGATGGTGTTGTCCAATGTCAATAAAAATAATCGAATAAAAACACATCGACTTGGTGATTTGGGGTTTTTCGATGCCAAATCATCCAATCATTACTAAGTTGGTTTTTGCAACATTTCACGGGCGTAATGGTATTAAAAAAACAATAAAAATTATGATAAAGTTGAAAAAATTATGTCATTATTGATCACTATATAACCTATAAAAAATGTGAATTTTCTCAATTTGATTTTCAAATTGAACTCCAACACACACAGTATCAATATCAATTGAGAAATATTGACAATTTGTGCTAGGTTGATGTGTTGTTGACGGTACTAAATTTACGATACGCAAGTTGTTTGCTACTGCGTCATCAGCCTTTTGATGTCCCCAAAACTGGGTTCAAGCTTTTCCTATGGTTGAAAATATCGCAGGAAGTATGGATCTTAAACAATCACGCGGATCCTTTGCAAATACGAACATGATTTGGGAATTAATGCTTAGATTCATCACGTCATAAATGATGCAGAAGACCATAATTTTCCGTATCCAATGTCACTCTACGTTTTGTGGTGTCTGGCAGCCCGCCCACCAAGCGTGGAGATTGTGGCAAAAACCCCCCATTTATGAAAAGGCTTTCGTTCAGCAGTGGACCTCTTTCGCCTGAAATGATGATGAACATTACTCTATGGGCAGGATTGCTACCGTTGCAAATAAAGGTTGGCAACGTAATATTAATATTTGATCACCCATCATATCGCTGGTGTTTGCGAAAGTTAATATAAAAATAAAAATAAATTTCTCCCTTCCAAATTTTCAATAGCATTATTTATTTTATTTCACGCGCATTACCTATGCATGTTGTGACTGGGAGAATGGTTTTTGTTAGTAAAAATTATTTGTTTAATGTAAGTCTTTAATATTTATCTTTGCTCTCGAATAAATGTTTATTTATTAAACAGTTCTTTATCTTAATCTTTTTTCCAATAGTTATCATAAAGGAAGCTCGTGGCGTGGAATATTTATGTATATGTACACGCCACACGACATTTATGTGCTGTGATATGTCCAAATTCAACAACTGATTTTCAACACTAACTACACCCAATAGAGTTCATTATGAATTAAAAAATGGAAGTTTATTGCAGGTTGATGTGCTATTTTCGCAGAAGTGCTAGGGTTTGCATACTGCAAAAAAATCACTATATTTTTTATATTTCACATTTAAAATTGATTATCGACAGTAATGTTATCATTAAAAACAAAATATGCTGCCATAGACGTTCAACTGTATTTATTGGAATTTTCGATCATGGACTTAACTATTAATATTTAATCAAATTTGTATCTTTTGCTTAGGCAGTTGAAAAGCCGTTATACAAAATATATATTAATTTCTTGACTTTAAACGAACATGTAATTATTTGAATTTAGAGCAATCAATTAATTACTTTTACATTAAGAAGACGTAGCGCAAGTAAGCAGGTGTTTTGGAAATAGAAGATAGATTGAGGAAGTCCACCAAGTCTGACTTACCACCACGAAAAGTCCCAGAATTGTTGTACTTAATAATACGGTTCAACTTATCTAATTTATATCAAATAAAAAATGGTTCATGGTAATGCCTAGTCTTGCAAAAGTAGGCATTACAAAAAAGGAAAATTTTGTTCCTTCTCGAAACATGCTTAATAATGTAGGGTAGCGTAATAATATTACTTATTAATAATTTTCATCAGTTTTCAAAATCATAAAACGTACAGGGGACAGCCCTGAGCTATCATATGTATTCTTATAAAAGGTGATATTTTCTACAATTAGCATATTCAATTATCTATCGCTCGTTGTCACATAATTGTATAAACTCTCTGATTTAATTAAATTAAAATTTTAAAATTAAAAAAAAGCAAAAGTGACTGGCTAGTTATTGTATTTACCGCGCATAATTATAAAACTTATTTCTTTTTTTTTCAAAATGACGGCTAAAATAATAGGTGGAATGCTTAATGAGAAAAAAAAATGTGGTCATACTCGTGTTCAGTGGTTAGTGGTGACAATAGGTAAATTTTATTTTTCTGTTGTTTTTTTTATCCAAAAGTATCAGGCGATCAGAAAGATCAATGAAGTTTTGTTTTCAGTTTCGATGATCATGCTGAGCTACGGTTTGGAAAATGGCTGGATGTCGCCAATGACGAAAATTCTAGCATCTGAATTGTCACCAACTGGATATCCGCTGTCAAGTTATGAATTATCCTGGGTTGGCAGTGTGACTTCTCTAACAGCAGTGGGCTCTGTATGTTTGTATGCGTACTTAGCAGATACGTATGGGAGAAAATTTAGCATATTGCTTTTAGGAATATTACAAGCGGTAAGCTACGTTTTGTAATCTTTGTAATATTTAATGTAATACAATTCTCTTCTCAGAAACAATAGCTAATACTTTTATGTACTTTTGTGGCTCAATTTACTGTTAAACGTTCCATTTTAACATAAGCTGTGATGTAAATTGTAAAAAAAATATTCCGAGTCTGTGAGAGACATATACATCTAAAGAAATAATTAAAAAAATGAATGACATAGTCTTCTTGATATAGCAGTGGCTAAAAATGATCCATAAGATGCGTACCATTTCATTGTATTGGTTGCTGTTTTGCTATTAGACATTCTTTTTTCAGATAAGCTGGATTTTGAGACTCTTCGCTACGAATACTATGACACTGATAATGTCTAGGGCAGTAGCTGGTATGTCTACTGGGGGCTGTTTTATTGTTCTTCCAATGTATATTCGAGAAATCAGCAACGACAGCATGCGGGGAGCTATGCTCTCCTTCGTTATACTAATGCAGAACGTCGGGCTTCTCTTCATGTATATCATGGGAAGTTACATGGAGTACTATACTGTGTTGTGGATATCGCTCTCTGTGACTGCGATGGCTGTTGGGTTTGCGTTGTTTATACCTGAATCACCAGCTTTCTTAGTGAAAAAGGAACAATTTAACGTGAGTACAATCTTTGAGATTTGCAGAAATCGTTTGTGACTTTGTGACATTGATAAGACGGGTTGATTTAGTAATTAGTAGTCTTAATTTGTAATACTATATTCTATTAAATATTTTTTTACATGAACAATAGTTTAATTAATAGCTAAAACCAACTTCAAACTTTAACTATCTTAAGTTCTAATTTCTTGTACCTCTGAATTAAGTTTATAATGACATATCGAATTTCAGGAAGCTACAATGACTCTTGCATACCTCAGAGGTTTGGAGGCAGATAGCAAGATTATTGAGCATGATATGAACGCTATGAGGAATGAAGACGCCCATTACAAATCACTTCCTAAAATCACATTCGTAAGCATCTGTAAGTAGAATGTATTAAAATTAGATTAAAGTTAAATCAGCTATATTATGTTTTAAAAGAAAAACATTCGAAATTGCTATATTTATGAAATTAAGAAAAACAAAATATTGACATAATTAATTGACGGTCGATCATGGCATCATTAGTAACTGAAGTCATGTACGTGAACGGGTATTTCTTGTGGAACTCTGTTTCTGAGCTAGATATGAGTGTCAATCACCTTAAATGTCACCTTATTAACTAACGACGGTCTTACAGAAATAATAGCATTAACGTATGATCACAATTTTGACTACGATCTCGATAGTAAGGTTAACGCATTTGGTTCGGAATTTCAGATGCTAAGGCATCCTCTGCAAGGGCTCGTTTTAAGACAATATTAACGATGCTTTATATATTTATATGTATGCTAAATTCTTTTGTTACGACTGGGATCACGTATGTAGTATATCGACGAGGATCGAACTCGGGCCATTTGGCATAAAGCTAACTTCTCAAAGGCCGGGCTACGCCCGCCCGCCTCGAAATCTTTGATTTGAAGTCAACGGATAGGCTGCTAAAAATTAATAGCTCAAGATTTATTTGCTACGGATGTTTTTATAGCTTTAAATTTATAATATATTACAAGTGAGTTAGTATGGAAAATTCATATCATACTTTTTTATTTCCAGTTAAAAATAAAGCGTGGCGTCGCGGCTTTTTTTTCATCAATCTAATCAACACCACACAATCGTGCAACGGGATTTTTTCCATTGTAACATACGTGTGGGTCATCCTTTCATCTACTGGAGCCTCTTTGGACCCGAATCTGCAATCACTGGTGGTTCCAATTTTACTGTCGTTCGGGTCTTTGGTTTCGATATTGGCTCTGCAAAAATTCGGAAGAAAGGTAAGATATCAATGTTATGCTATCCCTTTAATTAAATTAAATTACGTGAAATACAAGTAGGTTACATAGACATAAGTAAAAGAAAAGGAAATATGATGGCATTTTAGACATAAGGATCACAATGCGGACTTGGAGCATAAAAACTATTTTCTAAACTTAGGTAATAAGTAGCGGTCTATGAGTACCATAGATTGCTGTGTAAGTTTAATCAATCCACCCATTTACCAATCTGTCATGGGTTGGAGTATGGTGGGTTACAGTTTATTTTCCCTAAAACGTTGTCATTAATGGAAGGTCTGTGCATGACATCGCCGTAGGCAGAATGTGTATCATTCAGTAGACGTGACATCAGAAGTGACATCATGATGAGAACTTATGTAAATATGTCATAAAGCCTTTTATAGGTTTGTTCTTCTCTTCATCAAAGAACATCAATTTACCTTTCCAAGTAAAGTGGCTTCAACAAAAAGATTTCATACTAGTTTATTTTGATTACAGCTCCTCACTATAGTATCGTCAGCATTGATAGCAGTAGGCATGGCGATTCTGGGTACAATCCTGCTGCTGCAGCAAAATGGTTTCAGTCTACCCTCGTGGATGCCCATGTTGGCCATCGCCATGTGTGTATGGGCCCAAGCAGCGGGAAGTATACCAGCTTTTTACGCGCTCGCGACGGAGATGTTCAACTTTCAGGTAAAGCCTTTAATTTATTTTAAGTTGGCTAATTGCAATCAGATTCTTGGGGGGTATTTTTAAGTTGTCAACTAGTAAGCTCTTTTAATCAGATATTTTCAGATAGACATAGATAAAAACTGATGGTGCACGTACTGAAATTTAAAGTAAAGTGTTCTAATTTCTTAGAATTCTTCTAAAGAGTCTGTTATTGTGTCAAACACTTGGTCGTTTAAAGCATTTTTCTTAGTTCTGTTTGACGAGTAACGCCAAGGTTTAACTAGTCAGTGTCTTTAAGTTAAACTTAAGGAGTTCAAATATTTTTGTTTTCAACTTCCTCATCTTATTTCAGGTTCGATCGAAACTTATAGGGTGTATTGTCTCTTATGGATGGTTGATCGCATCGATGCAGTTGACAGTATTCATTCCAATCAGCGAAATGCTTGGGATGTATACGATGTTCTACATATTTGCTGGTGTAAATACCCTTGGCGTTGTTTCTGCTCTCCTACTACCCGAGACAAAAGGGAAAACCGTCGAAGAAATAGAAGAAATATTAGAAAGATAAAAAATGGTACAATTACTTAATAGTTTGATGTGAATGAATTATTACCTCTAACTCATTGAGTCTGTGATTTGGATACTGTACACGAGTTTTTGCTTGTACTAAAAGAGATTTGGGATAAGTTGCACACACTGAATATGTTCAGAGTCTGTGTTCGATCTATTTAATAACTAGTTATATTATTAAAGTTAATATGACATTTGATGTAAGTACCTCTATTATTTTATAAAGTAAATAAATAAGTACTACCTAAAATGATTTTCTTTAAAATATACCTAATTCTATTTTACCAGCTTTTAGTATTTTATAGTAGGTACATATGCGTAATTATTTACCTATATATTTTTCGAAAGCAATATTGATTAGCAGCAGCAACGGTAGCGATCCTGCCTTAGGCACCGACGGTCTTGGGTTCGAGTCCTAGAAGGGGCAGATGTTTGTGTGATGAATACGAGCATTTTGTACCTGAGTCATGTATATTTATAAACATATATTTTTATAATTTTTAAAACAATAAATGTTACTTGTTTATGTAGATATATGTATGTCTATTCGTTACCCTAGTATCCATAACACCAGCCTTTACAGTGCCTACTTTGGGCTAGACTAATTGGTGAGATTGTAATAAATAGTATTATAATTATATACATAGACTAGCGGCCCGTCCCGGCTTCGCACGGGTGGACAAAATTCTTTAAATTTTTTCTATTATTAAATATTTTTCCGTTAGCACCGTCTAGCGTCCGGTAGGCGAACTTCTCGCGGTTAACGCGTTGCTGCTGACCCGGCCACGCGTTGTTCTGTCTCAATTATAGATGTCGCTGTACCGAAATGAATCGCGCTAACGTTTCGGTTCTACGACTACACATATAGCTAACCGTACTTAGCCTTCTTGAATTTTATTCTTAGGCACTATGGTAACGCGTATACAATGGAAAAAGAGCGGACAGTCAAACAC
Source organism: Calamotropha paludella (assembly GCA_927399485.1). NCBI lineage: Eukaryota > Metazoa > Arthropoda > Insecta > Lepidoptera > Crambidae > Calamotropha > Calamotropha paludella. The sequence goes on from OV656822.1 coordinate 8,410,072, forward strand.
ACAAACCACTGTGATCTTAGATTGTAGATTAAAAGCATGAACAAAACTGCGAAAGTAGGTACGTCTCAGCTGCTTTAATTGCGATAGAAAGCAAATATATACATTTTGTTGCAATGATCTTCCTTCTCACAAATACAAGAAAACACCCAATAGGCGTATGTAAGTTAAATTACAATTTTCATTTTCGTGGGGGTATTTTGCGGTCTCCATTTTTTGAACCTCGGTTATCTCTGTAAGTATATCGCTCTCTGAGATGCCTCTTCTATAAAAAATATAACTTTTACGTATATTTTAAGAGACTGATATCAAATTAATAAAAAAAATTGATTTGAAAATTGCCACGAAACTCACCAAAGAATGCCTTACTCGAAGAAGCACCCTTAAGATAAGTCGAATGAACGAAATTAAAATGACATTATTGATCGCTAATTAATTTACATTAACATTTTATCCTGACGTTTCGACTCCGTTACAGGAGCCGGGATCATAGGATGTCTAAGGCAATGATCCAAAATATCCAAAATATTTATTTCAATATCTTAGTCTTATACAATAATAAGTAGTTGGAGCTGCCTTATAAGCAAAAATTTTTCTTGTCTTACAATACTTGGCAATACATTATGATTGTGAAGAGTGACTGAGCGACTGAGTGAAATACAGTTAACAGCACATCAACCGATACAAAACTACAGATAAAGGAACGAATGGAGTATCAATATCAATTGAGAAATTTTGACAGTTTATGGTAGGTCGACGTATTGTTGACGGTACCTAATTAACGAAATGCACGAAGTATGCTGCTTCGTGCCTATAAAACGTGCCTTTAAAGTCCCCAAAGCTGTGCAAAGGCTTTTCCTATGGTTGCAAATACCGCAGAAGGTAGGGGCCTTAAGCTGAAGCGGATTGGCGGGTACTATTGACTGATAGTTGAAGCTCTGGATAAATAACAAATTTTGGAAAACTCACATCAATTTTATAGTCCCAAGCTAAGAACCACTACTACCGCTAAATTACGGCTAGAATACATTACTGAGTATATAACAACCATGATTTGAAAATAATTGCTTAGGTCCATCACACAAATATATGTTCCTAATAGAATTTGAAACCAGGACTGTTTAGTAATGGGAAATTCTGGCTTCTGTACTCAGAAGGCAGAATTTTCTTGATGTAATGTTACTCTTCGCCGCCGTGTGGTATCCTTTAGAGTAGTATAGCACCAACTCTAGATTGTTGAGGTATAAATAAATAAATATGAGACATCATAACATACATTGTAAGTAATGAACATAGTAATTGAAAGTAGCTAAAGCGCTAGTGTTATAGAATACGACGATACTATGACAACCAGAGTCCATAAAGAAAATTTCATCCTCTTCATTGATCTGACCGGGGGTTGGAATCTGACTGGTAGATTTAACGTGAATAAACCGGTATACGAGCCACTTGACCACGGAGGTACATTTCCTATAAACTACAAATAGGCATATGGTCAACGTATCCTTCACTGTAATCTCCAACTCGCCCGCCAAGCTTTGAGATTATGGCAGAACCTCCCTTTTAAGGAAGAGGCATTCATTTAGCAGTGGACGTCTTTTGGCTGAGATGATGTTAAACATTACCCTACAGGGTTGCTATCGTTGCAATGAAAAGTTGAGCCTGCGCGATGGGCAGCCTTTGTGATATTGATGCGTTTGGTGGGAGAAGTGGTGGGAAGCGCCCGACGTGACGGCACAGCGGTGGCATGCACGTGAGCTGCGCGCGGTACTGGAGAGTACTTGGACATTGCAACATTACTTTATTATTCTAAAATAAAATATTTTTTCTAAAATAAAAGTAGCCTAAGTTACTCCTTCTTACATCAGCTACCGCCAATAAAAGTTCCGTCAAATCGGTCCATCCATTTCAGAGATTAGCCGGAACAAACAGACAGCAAAAATTTTATAAAATGTTATTTTGGTGTATGTACCGTATATATGTATGTATATTCATATGCATGTAGTAAAAACGTTTATTTCAATATTACAAACAGACACTCCAACTTAATTTATATGTATAGATAAAAAATAAAAGCCTTCGCTAATCCATTAGATTAATAGTATTATAATCATTTGTTTCACGCACATTACTTATGCAATTACGTTCTGATTGTGTGAATGTTCCTTTTCTCTAGTAAAATTTGTTTGCTTAATATAAGTCTTTAATATAACATTGCTCTCATATAAATGTTTATTTATAGTTACTGAGTGAGCAAATATTTATTTTGCTTACGTATTATAAACTGTTCTTTATCTTAATCTTTTTTCAATAGTAACCATAAAGGAAGCTCGTGGCGTGGAATTTTTATATGTACATAGCCACATCGCACCAATGTGCTTAGATATGTCAAAATTCTACAACCGATTTCCAACATTAACTTGCAAGAAATAGAGTTCAGTATGAATTGAAAAAAATTGGAAGTTTAATGCTGGTTAATGTGCTATTATCGTAGACGTGCTAGGGTTTATAGAGTTTAAATAATATTTTCTTTCTTTTTAATAGTAATTTTTAAATTTATTGAATAAGAAATTTTTATCAATAACGACAGTAAAATTATTATTAAGTACTAAATATGCTGCGATAGACTTTCAACATCACCGCTTGGTGTAACGGTAGCGATCCTGCCTTTCACACCGACTGTCCTGGTTTCGAGACCCAGAAGAAGCAGAGAGAGTCATGGGTATTTATATATATGTATGTATAGTCCTTTAAATATAAAATACCTATGTATCTTATATGTATGTATATCCGTTACCCTCGTATCCATAACGCAAGCCTTACTATTAATGATGAATGAAATATTATTATCTTCCTAGGTATATACGACATGTGAATTTTCTATATTGTCTTAACTAAACTAAAAATAAAAAATAAATATAAAAAATATATTTAGGATGATTTTGTTGTGTTATCTCATTTAATAAATAAAAATGTAAATAACGCCTAAGTTAAACGGTTGATCTCCCTGAAAAGCATTAGGTATATAATGCATTTACAGTATTCGAAATTTTTTTTTATTCCGTAATTGAAAAATACATTTTTTTACGCACCTGATATTAAGCTGATTGAAGTACAATTGTGGAATCGCGGTATGAAAGTAATAAGATTTAGCAACAGTAGCGATTAAAAATAAACAATTTATTGCGTCGTGTTATTGGTCTATATAATTTTGACAATTTCAATGCCGTTTTAGAAATTATTACAAGGTAATTTATTAGTCCCTAGAACGCGTTTGAAACGAAACTTGGCAATATTCGCGTTTTCAAACTAAAGTCTAAATAAGGCTTTTTATCGATCTTTCAAATTTTGTTCAACTAAATTACCCAGTATCCTTTTCTGAATATTTATTCCGGATTAACGAAACACTTACGTTTTATTTAAAGGCGCGTGGATTGCTTGTTTTCATATTGAGAAGACGTAGCGCATGTAAGAAGTCTTTTATAAATCCATCTTGGATTAAGGACGTCCAAGTAGTCTTATTGACAACTACAACCATGGGGTTATGATTTGATGGTAGCACTTGTACAATTATTGTTTTCGATAAGTCAGTCTAACTTATCTAGCTATACTGGTTATTTTATCTATTTATACCATACTAGCGGCCTGTCCCGGCTTTGCACGGGTGGGCAAAATTCTTTAAATTTTTTCTGGCATTAAATATAGCCTATGTTACTCAGCGTGAATGTAGCTTTCCAATGGTGAAAGAATTTTTGAAATCGGCTAGGTAGTTTTTGAGTTTATTCATTGCAAACATACAAATCTTTCCTCTTTATAATATAAGTATGATGAAAAGAAATTCATGGTACTGTCTTGTCTTGCAAAAATATTAGAAAAAAGCTCAATTTATTCCGTCTAAACACATGCCTAATAAAGTAATAACGAATCGTTTAAAAATAATACATATTAATAATTTAAATAATAATAAAGCGTACAGGGGACATCCTTAAGTGATCATGTATTCCTATAAAAGGTGTATTTACTACAATGAGCATATTCAATTATCTATCGTTGTCTTGTTATCACATAATTGTAAGAACTCTCTGTTTAAATTAGATATTAAACGAGAAAATTATAATAAAACTGTTAAAAAGCAAAAGTGTCTAAGTAGTGTTCGTAGTTTTGCGCGCATAATTTTAAACTTACTTTCTTTGTTTTCAAAATGACGGACAAAGTAATAAGTGGACTACTTAACGAAAAAATAAGATGTGGTCATACTCGTGTTCAGTGGCTAGTAGTGACAATAGGTATATTATATTTTTCTATAATTCGTTTATCAAAAGTACCAGGCGATCAGGGAGATCAAAGGAGTTTTGTTTTCAGTTTCCATGATTATGTTGAGCTACGGTTTGGAGAATGGATGGATGTCACCAATGACGAAAATTTTAGCATCTGAAATGTCACCAACTGGGTATCCGCTGTCAAGTTATGAATTATCCTGGGTTGGCAGTGTGACGTCTCTTACAGCAGTAGGCTCTGTATGTTTGTATGCGTACTTAGCAGATACCTATGGAAGGAAATTCAGCATATTGGTGTTAGGAATATTACAAGCGGTAAGCTGCGTTTTTTTTCGATATTTGAGTTTTTTAATTAGATATTATTCTCTCCAGAGATAATTTATATGGCTTATGGCATACATTTGTGAATATTTTAATTACTATTCAACATTCCGATTTAACATAAGCCGTGATGTAAATAATTGTGAGTCTGTGAATCATATACACAAAAAGAAATGATAAATATCATAATATAATGACAAGTAGTGGCAATGCTCAAACAGTTGCGTACCATTTGATTTAATTGACTACTGTTTATTATTCAATATTGTTTTTTAGATAAGCTGGATTATGAGACTCTTCGCTACAAATACTATGACACTGATAATGTCCAGGGCAGTAGCTGGTTTGTCTACTGGGGGCTGTTTTATCGTTCTTCCAATGTATGTACGAGAAATCAGCAACGATAACATGCGGGGAGCTATGCTTTCCTTCGTGATATTAATGCAGAATGTCGGGCTTCTCATCATGTATATCATGGGAAGCTACATAGAATACTATACTGTTTTGTGGATATCGCTCTCTATAACTGTAATAGCAGTTGGATTTATTTTGTTTGTACCTGAATCACCAGCTTTCTTAATGAAAAAGGATCAATTTGACGTGAGTATAATCATTACTATTTGCGGATGACAATTTTTGTTTGATAACAGATGACATGGTGATATGGTTTATCCATAGTCTTTGTACCATATGCACGTAGTTTGAAATTATATATTTAATATTTAACATTATTTTATTTTTTACTAGGCGATGCAGTCGCTAAGCATAAAGCTACGCTAGCACCATATATTGGAGCGGAGCGTTATACCTAAAAAAAGAAAAAAAAATTTTTTTCGGTCTGAATTTATGTGAATTTCAAAATTCGAGCTCCGTCACAATCTGGTCCTAAACTTGTAGATTCGATTCCACACAAAAATATTAAAATCAGTTAAGAACTCGGGAAGTTATGGCGTAACAGACATTGCACCATTGAAGCTGATCCATGGGACATTCGCTCACTTCGTTCGCTCCGCTCCAATTATTAATTCATTAAATATTAATTTTAATGAATTGATAGTACCAACTTTTTTGTCTAGTCTCTCATTAAGGGAAGGTGGATCTACTTTTTATAACTGCTGAATTAAGTTTATGATAATATTCCGAATTTCAGGAAGCTACAAGGACTCTTGCATCCCTTAGAGGTTTAGAAGGACATGACAAGATTATAGAGCATGAAATGAACGCTATGAGAAATGAAGACACCCATTACAAATCACTTCCTACAATTACATTTGTAAACATCTGTAAGTAGAATTGATTTAAACTTGATTATAGTTATATTAAGTTTAAGTTCTTATGTCTTATTGGAATAACATTCGAAATTAAAATTAGCGGCCAGAAACGCAGAATTTTTAGTGAACCCTATGCACAACTGCACTACTACAGCATGTAAAAAAGATCAAAAAGTATTTAGAAATTTGAGAATAGAAAATATTTACATATTTTTTTAACTGTCGGTCATGGCATCATTACTTACTGAAGTTATACTCGTTAAAGGGGTTTTTTGTGGAGAAGCTGAGATAGGTATCATTAAGCTTAAATTTCATCCTATTAACTAAATAGGGTCTTATAAAATAATAGCATTTAATTATGTTCACAATTTGGAAAGCGATCCTTATAGCGCGGAAGCTAGCGCATTTGGCTTGGAATATCAGATGCTATGCATCTTAAAGAAGGGCTAGTTTATCTAATAGGCCGCTTTGAATCTTGAATTGAAGTATTCGGATAGGTTGCTAAACTCAAACCTTTTTCATTGGACCTTTATATTTATATTAATGTTACTCATTTAGTATAGAAAATTTAATAATATGCTTTTTCATTTCCAGTTAAAAATAAAGCGTGGCGTCGTGGCTTTATTTTCATCACTCTAATCAATACCGCACAATCAGGCAATGGGACCTTTGTCATCGTAACATACGTGTGGGTTATCCTGTCATCTACTGGAGCCTCTCTTAACCCGGAGCTGCAATCACTTGTGGTGCCAATTTTGTTGACGTTTGGGTCTTTGGTGTCGATATTGGCTCTGCAGAAACTCGGAAGAAAGGTAAGATATCAAAGTTATGATATCGCTTTAAAGGGATAAGAGAGGCAAATAAACCGATAGGTAACATAGAAATGAGTTATGAAATATACTGCCACTTAATGCACAGACAATGTAATACTATCATCATAATCAACCCTTATAAAAATCACCAAGAAAAATTGAATATTATTTTGTAAAGAATAATAAAGATCACAACCCAGACTTGTTTGCATAATCGTAATCGTCTGTCTGCGACTTCTTAAGTAATCTGTCGTGGACCCCTTTGGGTTTAAGTGTGATGGGTTGCAGATCATTCTTCCTACAGCGTTGTCATTAATAAAAAGTCAGATAATGATGAGAACTTAAGAAAAAAATGTTATAGTATCAACTATTTACCTAAGAGTTTACGTTAGAAGGCACCTAGCCTTTTTCTATTTGTCAAAGAACATCAATTTAACTTGTCTAGTAAAGTGACATTAACAAAATATATTATTCTACTGGTAATTTGGATCGCTGATAGATATTATGAGGCTTTTATTTTGATTACAGCTTCTCACTATAATATCATCAGCATTAATAGCAGTGGGCATGGCGAGTCTGGGGACAATCCTGCTGCTGCAGCAACATGGCTTTAGTCTACCTTCCTGGATGCCCATGTTGTCCATCGCCATTTGCGTATGGGCCAATGCTGCAGGAACTGTACCAGCTTTTTACGCGTTCGCGACGGAGATGTTCAACTTTCAGGTTAAGCTCTTAATTCGTATTAATTTGGGTATTTGCAAATTACTTGAGATTGAAATTCTTAGTTCTTACTTAGTTCTTAAAAAATTTAGTAATACCATTACTTAATTACATTAATTACCACCACCATTGATGGTGGAGGTGGTGGAATTCAAATAAGAGTTTAAACTTAGAATCCTTGTACAATAGCCAAATGGGAAAGCTTTCTGTTTTAAACAGGTGATCTTTTAATGAATTTTCAGTAGTTAGTGTCTTTAAGGGAAAATTTAGGTGTCCCAAAAATTTTGTTTTTAACTTCCTCATAAATTTTCAGGTGCGCTCGAAGCTAATGGGATGTATAGTATCTTATTCATGGTTCGTCTCCTCGATGCAGTTAATAGTATTCATACCAATCAGCGAAATGCTTGGAATGCATACGATGTTCTACATCTTTGCTGGGGTAAACATCTTTGGTGTTTTTTCTGCTCTCCTACTACCTGAGACTAAGGGGAAAGCTGAAGAAGAAATAGATGAAAGACTAGGAAGATAAAAAATAGGTACAATGATTTAATGTGAATGAATTGTTACCTCTCACTTATTTAATCTGTGATTTGGACACCGAACACGAGTTGTTTGATGTATTGAAAGAGATTTGATATAAGCTGTACACACTGTGAATAGAATTAGAAACTTTGTTCATGTTAATTAGTAAATGATTATATTATTGAGGTTAATATAACATTTGATGTAAGTACCTCTATTATTTTAGTAATTGAATAAATAAGACTAATTACTACTTAAAATGTTTTTCTTTAAAATACATCTAACTATATTGTATTAGCTTTAAGTGTTTTATAAGGAAAGAATCATCTATCAAAGCCAGGGTGGTACAATAGGTACCTTCTGGGTCAGCTCGTTCCATCGTGGATTCTGTCTTGGCCCCCGGGCTTGATTGCGATCAAGAGCTAGCCCATCCTAAATAAAATAAAAGGTCATTTTCAGACTTAATACTATATGTGAGATCATCCCTTTTGTTTTTGGGCTTTATTTTTTAAATTTTTTGCAGAATTGGTTTTTTTTATGTCGAATGATTAAGAATTTATCTATTCATTGATAGTTAAAATAAGAACCATATCGTACCGCAATTTAGTTAATTATTTAATGAAGCCCCAAATGGTGTACTTGTATTAGGTGTTCTCATACCAGAAATCAACTTGAGTCACAAGTTATTCTCAGATGAGACATGAAAACACAACCTTTGAATGTCCGGCCCAGGGCTCTCCCAATTGAGCTAGCGAGCCTTGTGAGCACCCGTTGAAATTTTCTACTACTTTTTACTTTTTTACGCTGCAGGTTAGCGTTGCTTTATCAATGAGAGGATATCCTTGCATTGGAAAGAGCTATTTTTACAAATGTTTAAACAAACGATTTAGATGAAACAGCTATTTAATTTAATGATAATTTTTTCTATTTAAATTTTGCTCTTTTTCTTCTTCGTCTGTTCATGCATGTGATCCCTTTTAGTAAGGTTCCTACAGTATTTAAAATTCTTTTTAAGTCTTGCTTATTTTTTAAATACATAAGAGGAATTATTTTTTTGTAGTTCCTCTTTAAATTTTTCCTGATTTATTGTTTTCTTTTTTTGAACCTTCTTCGTACTTATACTTTCGCGGCATGGCTTCGTAAACAAAAAATAATATAATCATGAAACGGGGACACATAATCCCGGCATGATGTCACGCCTAAAGAAAAGGACTAAGTTTCCCTATACGTAGTGAAGGTATAAAACGAGACGTAGGTACCTACTTAAGACCAGTGATTACGTATTTCAAGTTTACCAAAGCTCACCTAAACTTAAATTAACGACTAACATAATAAGACAACTTACTAATAGCAAGATATTTCTATATTATCTAAATATAGAAATGTGTTGAAAATGATGAGTTTCACACATTTTATGTTTAAGAAAAATAAAAAGTAAAGATATTACTTTTATTTTTCTTAAACATAAAATGTGTAATATTTATATTACTATTGTAATATAAAATACTGGAAAAAGACGACTCGGCTCACAAGTGAACTCTCAGGTGGGAATTGGGAGAGCATTGGACCGAACTTCCAAAAGTTGCGGGTTCAATTCCGGCCAAAGAATTCACTTGTGAGCTTTTCCCAGTATTTTTATATGAATTAGATAGCATTGTATAAATGCACACATATATAAAATTATCAAGAAAATTATGTCTCAGGTTTTAAATGAGAAAATACTTAGAAACACAGACTTTTGACTTGGGCTCAGATCATTTCAACTGCCATGGTATTGTACTTATGTTATGCTATGGCAGTAGTATGGTGGCAACGAATGACAGTTTGGTCCATTTCTTCAGGGATTTCACCAACATATATGTATCCATTGAAAAAATGCAAAAAATATATAAAATTATAAAACAAAATGGCTTTTTGTAAAAATGTTCCTTGCGAATACGAGAGGATGCTCCTCTCATTGATGAAATAAAACTGGCCCACAACGTAAAATTAGAAAAGTAATAGAAAATTTCGACGGTTGTTCACAAGATTCGGTAGCTCAATTGGGAGAGCATTGGACCGAAGTTGCAAAGTTTGTGAGTTCGATTCTCGCCTGAGAATTTACTTGTAAGCCGAGTTGATTTTATCAAGTATTTTTCTATTAAAATAATTTCTCTTATAAGATAGCCTTAAAAAAATGCAAGAAATAAATTAAAGTAATAAAACTTTTCTATACCATTTAAAATACCGCTACATTTAAAAATATTGTCCCAGTTATCATGCGGCACTCGAACTCTCCTCGCTATTCGGGCGATTACTCTTTCGATTGAGCTACCGACACCGTGACAGACACGTCGAATTTATCTAAGCACAGTTGAGAAATTATACACCCAAGAGAATCCGATTTTTTACGCCATTTTAACGAGCAAACCTTATCACGTTATCTATCAATTTCTGCAAATATAAAATATATGTAGGTATCTATCAATCGAATATGATGAATCAACGAAAGGTATAATTTATGATTACTTAAATGTACGCTTTTCTTATTTGCATTGGGTAATTATATATATAAATACCAATTTTAGTTTAGTACTTCTTATTAATGTTTGCATGTTTGCTGAAAAGGCTGCTTAGGTTTAAATATTAATTAATATAAACTACCTGGCAAGGACCAACAAAGACAAGGATAAGACGTAGACCGAGAGAAAAATGGGTTGATGAAATAATGAGAAAAGCCGGTGAAAATTGGATGGATCACAAAAGCAAAAGACAGAAGTTTAGCAAAATGGAGGCGGCCTTTACCCGTTAAGGGGTCCCCGTTAAATTATATAAATAAATTTATTAAATTAATTTAAAAATTTAATTTATATCAAATTTGACAATTTTTATGGATTTATAAAAAAATAATTAATTAATTTAAATAGTCATATCAGTTGAAATTTTTAAATAGATTGTTGTTTCATCTTTATTGTAAAATTTTGTTATTGCATGCATGTAATTAAAGTGTATTGATAATCCAAAGATATTTGTTTTGTGAGTTATTTATAATGGAAATTAAGAGTCCATAAAAAATAATAATATACGTATCACTCAATCGAATGTAATAGTTCAATGATAGGTATTATAATAATTTTGACTATTAAATGTTCGCTCTTCTTTTTGCGTTGGCTGATGTATAAATTCCAATTTTAGTAATAATAAAGATGGTTTAGTACTTCTTATTAGTGATGTGTTCATTATTAGTCCTGAACATCTGATAGACTGAAGCTTCAGAAAAAAATGTCCGATGAAGAAGATGTAATCTTTCTTATGCTTATACTAATTATAGTTGTAAATTACATTTTGTGCATTTCATGTGCAGTTCACTATTCTTGTTTTTTTAAGCACCAACGGTCTTGATGTAAATAACTTCATCTATCCGAGGAAAACTCTGACACTCCCCAGCGCAGTGTTTGAGACAAGTTCACTAGGGCACATAAGGGGCACATATTTTACGCCAAAAGGAAAGAAAAAACGATTACCATTCATGGAAGATTAAATAGTCAACATTTTTGCGTAGGTCGTACGCTGATCAGCCGAAACAGTTTCTGTTGTTTTACGGTAAACATAGCTGAAACACTATTAGCAAAACAGCTTATTCGCGATGAAAGTTCGTCTAGTACTAGAAATGGTAAATACGCTTATAGGTTTAGAAGCACATAATATGTTCGTATCGCGCACTAGGCCGTGAAGAGTTTTAGATACCAAAATATTGATCATCCATTGTAAACCTATCAACAATTAGGAAATTTACACAAAACAACATTCACAAAAGACGACCACACTCGTTAGCATACTACTAACAATAGCCAAAGAATGCACGTGAATTTTGTGAGAGAGTCAGTGTATGTTAAATATTGACTTAGCAAACAAATTTTAATGTGACGACTACAATTTAAAACATTGCATCAGATATGTCTGATATAAAAAAATGCTTTGTGCAAATATATTATTGTAGGATATGATAATATTGTGCTTCTCCAGTATAGGTTTACAACTTGTTTTCTTTGCTGTGATACTATGTTATAACTTGATTAAAGATGACCCGTTAATGCGAAATGTGTTTCAAAGTAAATGTCAAAAATCCCTTTAAAAGCCGTAACTACCCAGGAAAGGTGTCAGAGAGTAATACCGCAGCATTTCTCACCATTTTTTAAATAAATACTGTATTGTTTTGTATTTTTGGCAGTGTCTTGATCAACATTATCTACTAAAATCTGCACGATCTCGACCGGCAGCACTATCATGACAGAAGCTATGTTTTCAGAGGCGCAATCGTGACGGGAGGGTCATGTAATGCTGCCTCAGATAGCTGTACTAAAACAGAATTAGTTAATGCTAAGCTGCTAAATCAGGTCCAATACCTACGTTTCATTCAAATTGCATTTCATTCCAATTTATTTTCGACAGATAGTATGGGATATCAAGTTGAGGTGATTTGAATTATAATTTAAATCACCTCAACTTGCGTGGATCAAACCTTCGAAAACACCTTTTCAGATGATTTAAAAAGATGGAAGATAGCACTTTTAACATTTAGAATCTGAAGGTCCCCTTAATTAACTACCATATATGGGTATGGGTGAAAATATAGCATATCAATATTAGAAATATTGCCTTTGAATTTAGGAACCTTTTCCACAGAGAATATATCACTGTTTATTGGAGCGGAGCGAAGCGAAACTCCCATGGATCAGCTTCAATGGCGCAATGTCTGTTACGCCATAACTTCCAGAGTTCTTAACCGATTTTAATATTTTTTGTGTGGAATCGAATCAACAGGTTTAGGACCAGATTGTGACGGAGCCCGAATTTTGAAATTCGCAAAAATTCCCATCAAAAAAATTTTTTTTTTCTTTTTTTAGGTATTACGCTCCGCTCCAATATATGGTGCTAGCGTAGCTTTATGCTTAGCGACAGCATCGCCTAGTTAATGGAGCGGAGCGAAGCGAAGCTCCCATGGATCAGCTTCAATGGCGCAATGTCTGTTACGCCATAACTTCCAGAGTTCTTAACCGATTTTAATTTTTTTTTATGGTGAATCAAATCAACAGGTTTAGGACCAGATGATGACGGAGCCCGAATTTTGAAATTCGCAAAATTTTTTTTTCTTTTTTAGGTAATACGTTCCGCTCCAATATATGGTGCTAGCGTAGCTTTATGCTTAGCGACTGCATCACCTAGTTTAATCCTTAAATTGTTTAAGAAGATTGTATTAGGAGGGCCTTGCTTTTTCATTCGGTACTAACATGTAAACGAACGAAACTGCAAGAGGTAATACTCAAGTTGTAGACCTACATATCACATCCACATTGATGACAGTAGCGTGATCTTAGATAATTATTTTTCAAGCAAACAAAGCTTTGTATGTCTCTTACGTACAAACAAACAAATGGCAACTAAACTAAGTACACTCAGCAACAGCAAAAGTAAACAGAAATGGCTTTTATTCTTTCTTAACACTATTTACTGTCTGATGGCTCCGTCAGTGGTCGGACAACTGCGGGATGAAAATACATTGAGCACGATTTATATGAAGTTGGGTGACCAAAAATATTGTTACCTCGCGGTGTTATTTGCAATTATAGGGAAGCTATGTGCTTTAGTATTGAGAAAATGTTAGAAAACTAATGGTGATGATCAATAAATGACTGAGATAAATGATTATTAATTTGTTCCTTATTTATATATTAAAAGTAATCGAAAAAATCCACATCGACTTAGTGATTTTTGGTGCTTTGGGATTCACGATAACAAAACATCCAAACGTAATGTTTGAAGCTTATTTTGTAAGATTTTTTTTCAGGAACCATTTCACGCCTCTAATAGTATAAGTTCAACTTTTTAAAATAAAGTAAATATTTATGATAAAGACAAATAAAAAAAAATATTATTTCACCAATGAAGCTATTCAGTTAACAGCATTAGAGTATCAATGATTAAGAAAATTAAAAAGTTTGTGGTGGGTTGACGTGTTGTTGTTGGTACCTAATCTACGATACGCACGTTGTTTGCTGCTTAGTCATAAGCTTTTTAAAGTGGTCAAAGCTAGACACAACCTATGATTGAAAATACCGCAGGAAGTATGGAACTTAAGCCGCGTGGTCCTCTGCGGATTACGACTGATGGCTAAAGCTTGAGATAAATGACAAATTCCAGAAAACGCACGCCGATTACTTCATCCCAAACTAAGCAGAGCTTTTACTGTGGCTACTTATTAACGAATAGAATACATAATATTGAATAAGCTTGACTCGGATACAAATAATTATGGTCATCACACAAACATAGGCTTCTACCAGAATTTGAACAGGATCGTTGGAGGCACACACATAATGTTTCTCTACTGTGTAGTGTCTGGCCGAATAGTATAGCACCAACTCTTATGAGTGTCGTAAAACCTAAAATACTAGAGATAATCACCACATATCTCCTGTAGACAACTGGGGATATGGTCTAGTATGGTCCTTTACTGCGATCTCCAACGCGACCGCTAAACGTGAAGATTATGGCATAACCCCCTAATTTATGGCAGAAGCGCCTTTGCTTGCTATAGCCGCAACAACAGGTTGGCAAAATTATATTAACATTTGATCACCCCATCATCATATCGATGGTCCTTGCTACAGCTGGCTAACCCCCGCAATCGAAATCCTCATACATTTAAATACATATTGTTGTATGTATTATTAAATAATAAAACAACTAAAGTCTTTTCCCCATTCCTTATGTTTAATAGCATTATTTATTTTGTTTCACGCGCATTACTTATGCAATAATGTTGTGACTGCGTGAATGGTTTATTTTTCGAATACCTATAATTTATTTGCTAATATAATAACTACGTCTTTGAAATAACATTACTCTAAAATAAATGTTTCTTTATAGTAACTGGCAAATATTTATTTTGCTTACGTATTATACAGTGTTCTTTATCTTAATCTTTTTTCCAATTGTTACTATAAAGGAAGCTCGTGGCGTGGAATATTTATATGTACATAACCACACCGTATCACTGTGCCCAGATATGTTTTCCATTTTACAAGCAATTTTCAACATTAACACCATTTGAATGAGTTCAATATTCATTGAGAAAGTGTGGAAGTTTATTGTAGGTTGATGTGCTATTTTCATAGACGTGATAGGGTTTGTTCAAATTATATTTCCTTTTTTTGTATTTAAAATTTATTTAATAAAACATTGTTATCAGTAATGACAGTAATGTTATTATATAATTAAAAATATGCTGTTCTAGAATTTCAACTATATTCCTCAATATTTAATAATTTCAGAAGCTTTACATTATTTTTCTAATTTCAAGTGTACGGTAGACATCCCTGAGTAATCATGAATTACTATAAAAGATGTGACATTTTCTACAATTAGCGTATTCAATTATCTATCGCCCGCTGTCACATTATTGTTAGAACTCTCTGCTTTAATTTAATATATATAAAAAAACAACAGTGACTCAGTGGTGCTTGCAGTTTTCCGCGCTTAATAATAATTTTTGTTTTGTATTCAAAATGACGGCTACAATAATTAGTGGACTATCTAATGAGAAAAAGAAATGTGGTCATACTCGTGTTCAGTGGTTAGTGGTGACAATAGGTAAATTATATTTTTCTATAATTTGTTTATCAAAAGTACCAGGCGATCAGGGAAATCAAAAAAGTTTTGTTTTCAGTTTCGATGATCATGCTGAGCTATGGTCTGGAGAATGGATGGATGTCGCCAATGACAAAAATTCTGGCATCTGAAATGTCACCAACTGGGTATCCGCTGTCAAGTTATGAACTATCCTGGGTTGGCAGTGTGACGTCTCTTACGGCAGTAGGCTCTGTATGTTTGTATGCGTACTTAGCAGATACGTACGGAAGGAAATTCAGCATATTGGTGTTAGGAATATTACAAGCGGTAAGCTTCGTCTTTTTTTAATCTTTGTGATTTTGCATTGAGATACTATTCTCTCCTGAGAAAAAATTGCCAATACCTTTAAATACTTTTATCAATTATTTACTATTTAAATTTCTGCTTCAACAGTATCTGTAATGTAAATTATTTTGAGTCTGTGAAAGATTAAAATCTATAGAAATGATAAAAAAAAAATTATGACAAAAACAAAGACTTCTTGATATAGCAGTAACAAAAAATTTGAAAAAACTAAAATACCAGAAGTTGCCTGCCAATTGTTATAATTGACTTATGTTCGGTATTGTTTTTTCAGATAAGCTGGATTATCAGACTCTTCGCCACAAATACTATGACACTGATAATGTCCAGGGCAGTAGCTGGTATGTCTACTGGGGGCTGTTTTATAGTTCTTCCAATGTATGTTCGAGAAATCAGCAACGATAATATGCGGGGAGCTATGCTTTCCTTCGTCATACTAATGCAGAACGTCGGTCTTCTCTTCATGTTTATCATGGGGAGTTACATGGAGTACTATACTGTGTTGTGGATATCGCTCTCTGTGACTGCGATGGCAGTTGGGTTAGTGTTCTTTATACCTAAATCACCAGCTTTCTTAGTGAAGAAGGAGCAATTTGATGTGAGTACAGTTCTAACAGTTTATCATTAATCGCTGAAACATTAATTTTATTAAATTGCTGGTGCCAACTTCCTATTTTCTCTAGTCTCTTTTGAAAGCGCATCTACTTTCTTGAACTGCTGCATTGAGTTAATAATGATATTTCGAATTTCAGGAAGCTACAAGGACTCTTGCATTTCTCGGGGGTCTAGAGGCAGATGACAAGATTATAGAGCATGATATGAACGCAATGAGGAATGAAGACACCCATTACAAAACACTTCCTAAAATCACATTCGTAAACATCTGTAAGTAGAATTGATTAAAATTAGATTATAATTAAATTTAGATATTAGCTTATTGTGTTTTAAAGAAATACTTAACATTCGAAATTAAAATATTTATAAGAGGTTAAAAACGCAGGAATTTCAGTGAACCGTATGCATAACTACACCACTACAGCATGCAAAGTGAAAAATGTCAATAAGTACTGATAAATATAATTTAGAAATCAAAATATGATCTTATTATGATCTTATGATCTTATTATAATAAGCGGGTATTTTTAGTCGAGCTCTGTATAATTTAGCTTAACTGTCACTTAATCACCTAATAATGTCCTTATAAAAACAATCATATTTAAGACTGTTTACAACTTTAGTGTTCGAGCTTTAAAGCATGGTGGCTAGCACATTTGGCTTACAATTTTAGATGTAAAGCATCTTCCGAAAGGGCTAGTTTTATTTTTGGGCATATTGATGATGCTTTGAATACATTATTATTAATATGCCTTTTAACCCCTCGTTGTAAACTAAATGCTTGTATTACGAGTGGCTGGTCCACGTCCATAGTACATCGGCATACCGCTTGGAATAAAGCTGACCTCTCATCCAATCGGCTGCGGCCGCTTTGAAGCTTTCAATTGAAGTTTTCGGATAGATCTCTAAAAGTAATTAACTCGAGCCTTTTTTTGTATTTGCACCTTTTTATTAAAAAATAAAATTTTATTTTATTTCCAGTTAAAAATAAAGCGTGGCGTCGTGGCTTTATTTTCGTCACTCTAATCAACACCGCACAATCAGGCAATGGGACCTTTGTCATGGTAACATATGTGTGGGTCATCCTGTCATCTACTGGAGCCTCTCTCAACCCGGATATGCAATCACTAGTGGTGCCAATTTTGCTGACGTTCGGGTCTTTGGTGTCGATATTGGCTCTGCAGAAACTAGGAAGAAAGGTAAGATATCAAAGTTTTTGTAGTTTTTGTATCCTTTTAAAGGGATCGGTGGGGCAAATAGCATAAGACAAGTAAGTTACTTAGAGATAAGTAAAAGTCCATCAGTATTACCTACGTCATGATAAGAACATTATAAAAAGAAAAGTTAAGAAAAGTTAATTGTTATTGTGAAAATAATAAATGATTACAGAAAAACTATCGTCTGTCCTTAACTTCTTCGGTAATAAGTCGCGGAATATGATTACCATAGACTGTTGTGAAAGACTTATCGATCCGCCCATTCAACAATCCCCGTTGTATTTAATTATAGTGTGTTACAGTTCATTCTCCCTACAGCACTGTGGTTAATAAGAAGCTAATAGATGACATCGCCGTAGGGAGAATGTGTGTTAGTCAGTAGGTGGGACATCAAAAGTCTGACGATGATGAGTGCTCATCAAAATATGTATAAAGTCTTTTAAAGGTGTCTTCTTATTTTCGTCTTAGAATATCAATTTACCTTGTTCAGCTAAGTGACCTAAAAAAGTAACTGATAGATAATACGAGGTTGTTATTTTGATCACAGCTCATCACCGTAATATCATCAGCATTGATAGCATTGGGAATGGCGAGTCTTGGGACAATCCTGCTGCTGCAGCAAAATGGTTTCAGTCTACCTTCCTGGATGCCTATGTTGTCCATCGCCATGTGCGTATGGGCCAATGCTGCGGGAACTGTACCAGCTTTTTACGCGTTCGCGACCGAGATGTTCAACTTTCAGGTAAAACTTTTGATTTGTATTGGGTAATTGCAAATAAATTCTTGAGGTAGGTACTTTTCAATTTGCCAGAAAGTAAACATCATTAATAAGTTATTTCTGAATAATATGAGTCATGCATCACCTATGGTGGACGTGGTGGAATCCAAGATAAAGTGTTTAATTTTCTTAAAAGTCTTAATGTCCACATCTTTGAAGCAGAAGGCTTGTTATTTGATTCCAAGAAATTATCTTTGAATGAATTTTTTTAGTTTATTTGGAATGTTATTCGTAAGTTTATGAGTCAGGGTCTTTATGAGTTAGTAAAGAGTGTCCAATATTTTGTTTTCAACCTCTTTATATGTTTTCAGGTTCGATCGAAGCTAATGGGATGTATAGTCTCTTATTCTTGGTTCGTCACCTCGATGCAGTTGATAGTATTCATGTCAATCAGCGAAATCCTTGGGATGCATACGATGTTCTACTTGTTCGCTGGGGTTAACATCTTTGGCGTTGTTTCTGTTCTCCTTCTACCCGAGACTAAAGGGAAAACTGTTGAAGAAATAGATAAAATACTAGGACGATAAAAAAATGATTTATTGCTTTGATGTGAATGAATTATTATTTATGTAAATTACTCATTGAATCCGTGATTTGGGTTCTGAACATGGTTTATTGATGTATTCAAAGAGATCTGAGATAAGCTGTACACGTTGCGGGTTGCGAATATGTTAAGATGCTGTGTCCAATTTACATGTTAAAAAGTTATATTATTGAAGTTAATATGACATTTGATGTAAGTTCCTCTATTATTTTAAGATGTAAATAAATAAATACTACCCCAAATGTTTATCTTTAAAATATACCTAAATATGATATAATAGCTTCAAGTGTTTAATAGGAAGATAGTTTTTTATTGCACACGATTGTAAGTAAAGTTTATTTTTGGGCTGAATATATAGTATACCTTCGTGCTACGAATGGTCATTCCTGAAAAAGCAAATCATCTCAGTTTGTACAAATTACAAGAACGCAAACATTTCTTTAAAATTTCAAATAGGCCTGTAAAATCAATCCGAGCCCTTAGGTGGGATTCTAACCCACTACTTTTCGCTGTTCGTATAAGTGATCTGACCACAGAGCCACCGAGAAGGTGGCAGACTCTAGCAAATTCTGGTACTTATCAATACTAATATTATAAAGCGGAAAGATATGATTGTTTGTTTGTTTGCATTGAACAGGCTCTGAAACTAATGGACTGATTTGAAAAATTCTTTCACATTTAGAATTCGTTATTTACCATGATGAACATAGGCTATGGTCATTCCTGTAAAAGCAAATCATCTCATTTGCTTGGAATACTGACCAGCTGATTTTGGACTACAAAACTATAAGGACGCAAACATTTCTACAAAATTTAAAATAGGCCTGTAAAATCAATCCCTTCCCCGAGCCCTTATGTAGAATTTATCCCATTACCTTTCGCTATCCGGGTAAGTTCTCTGACCACAGAGCTACGGTGACAGACTAGCGAGACGGTGGCAGACGCTAGCAAATTCTGCTACTTATCTATACAACATTAAAAAGAGGAAAGATTTGATTGTTTGTTTGAATTGAATACGCTCTGAAACTTCGGCACCGATTTGAAAATATCTTTCACATTTATAATTCTTCATTGACCCTGATGAATATAGGCTATAAATGTTTTTTTTTAAGTTAGGGATCCGTATGACAAAATCGATTGCTTGTTTGTATTAAATAGGCTCAGAAACTTTTGGATTGATTTGATAAATTGTTTCACATGTAGACTCCTACATTATCCCTGATTATCAGAGGCGATAGAATATTTTGAAAAAAGTTAGGGGTTTTGGAAATTATTGACAATAGAGCAAAGTGATGAACTACAGTTTACTTTATCGAGGACATCAATATCTACAAAAAGTCCGCAATACTATTTGTCTTACTATTACAGTTACGGCACAATAACTACTTTTTCATGTCAAATTATGATATTACACCTGTACAAACTAGGCCACATTATTCGTACCTGAGTATTAACCCTTATCCAAATAAATCACGTCGTATTCAAGACTATCAGTACCTGTAATTTTTTTTTAATTATACCATTCACAAGTCAAAACCACCAATTACATTAACCATGTTACCTAAGTAATATTATTCTACAAGATATAAAATACGCCTGTAAAAAACGACTACGCCCCCGAGCCCTCAGATGGGAATCAAAAAAATCAAAAACATTAATATTTTTCACTTGTTTAATCTTTGTTAATTAAGAAACCATCCGTCGTGATGTCTCCCTCGAAGCCTGAATGTCTCGCTACCTACCGCCACCCGCTACTGCCGGCCGTGCCAATATCAACAAATAAAGTGCTGCACGGCTCACAGGCGAGGGAATTGTCGTCAGAATTGCTGCAACTCTCTGAAACGATGGAAAAAAACTGCTCATTCCACTTTTAAAATTCCACTATCCGTAAATCTTGAGCAACAATTTACATGTTCTATCCGCAAAAATAGGCCTCTTGGTAAATTCCTTCAAGACAACTCATTGATTATGTGGGATGAATGCACTGAATCATAGAGAACATACAGAGGCCATGGACAGAACATTAAAAGATCTTATAAACTCCTCTACTCCCTTAGGCGGGATTACTTTTGTATTTGCTTGAGATTTCCGACAGACTTTTCCCGTCGTTAACAGAGGTACGCGAGCAGATATCATCAAAGTATGCTTAAAATCGTGTCCCTTATGGATTTGGCTAAAAATTTAAAATTACGGACAAATATGAGAGCACAATTTCATGGAATCTCAGATAGTGATTTCCCACGGCAACTGCCAAAACTTGGGGAAGGAATTTTCCCTGCTCCAAACTTAAGCAGAAATTGTGACATTCTTCTGGGTGAGTCTCTAGGCCAACTACTTAATAATTTAGAAATTTTAATAAATGCGGTATACCCTGACATAGAGAGAATCCACGAAAAGAACTTTGATTGGTTGTTGTCTAGTTGGGGCAATAGTGTCAGCTAGGAGTGGTACTGTCAATGAAATAAATAGTCTGATATTTCCTCCGAGCAAGTCCTCAGGAAAGTAAAAAAAATACAAATTGATAGACACCGTGGCTAATATCGCAGACGAAATTCATTATCCACAGGAATTTTTAAATTCACTAAATATTTCTGGACTGCCACCACACGAATTGACGTTAAAAACGGAATTCCAATCATGTTTTTGAGAAATTTAAGCCCCCCCGAGCATGTTAAATGGGACGAGACTGCTTATTAAGAAATTAAAGGACAATTTAATTGTAGCTACCATTATCACTGGCCCAGCAGCTGGTCAACTAGCTCATATACCGAGGATACCGATGATCCCAACCGATCTGCCAATCCTATTAAACCGCCTTCAATTTCCGGTAAATACATTTTTCGCGTAAACTATTAACAAGTCCCAAGGACAAACCTTCAAATAAGTAGGGTTCGACCTATGAAAGGAACGTTTTAATCATGGCCACTGAATGTTGGCCTTATGCGGGTTGGAACTCCTGAAAAACAATCTATTTAGCTGACGCAAAATAAATCAACAACAAATATCGTTAACAGGGAAGTTTTGACCCAATAAATTTAATGGCTTATGATTTGTAGATAAGATCTTTAAACAAACATTAGAAATAAACAGTTATTTGTTATGCAAGGCTGCAAAGTTAAGATTTGGCGCGAGTTACCTCTATTGAAACTTGAGCCAGCGAAGGATTCTAGGATTGAACCACGAGCGTAGCGAGGGTTTTAAAGGTATGACACGCTAAAAACTTTGATGCCGAGCGGAACACAAAATTTTGCTGCTTAGCACAGCGAGGAAATTTAAGCAAGAAAAATAGACTTCAATAACATGGTATATTGGTTCATTTAAATTTAAAAGTTAAAATGCTACAATTAGTAATGTTAAATATAGTTATTTTTTCTTAGTTTCTATTAAATATGATTTCACTAAGAATACCATAATCACTTTGACAGTTCATCTTCGGGTGCGGTCCGAAATCTAATCATATGTTATGAAATCTCACCCTCCATACATTGAAAATTCTTATAAAAAATTAATATTATTTAGGGACTAAAATTATTTAATAAAACCTATTTAAAAAAATAATGACGATTCGGAACGTACCATGTGTGTTTTTCTTTGAATAGAAAGGTTCTAATTTTAAAACACTTTTCCACTCTAGCGGATAAAACGCAATTTTCCACGCAGAAATTGAATGAGAAACCAAACTTTTCCGATCGTGTAAGGTGAACAATAAATTAATCAAATATTAAAAAAAAACAAAAAATAAATTACAAATATCTTTAAAATAACATTATCCAAAATTTCTTTATACTGTACTAATTTTTAGTATCCCTGACACAAAAAGAAGCGTGTATGTGTATGTGATTAAAATTTATAATTATTATAAATGCAACCAGGGGCGGACCGCTACGAATCAATACAATGATGGTCTGGAACAAAGCAAAATATGCGAAAATGTATGGGTTTGGTATCCATTGCTTTCTTTAAGGAAAAACCGGACGAAATTAAAACAGGCGCGGTAGCCTTAAAAAGAGTAGGAAGATTGTTAAAATTAATTTAATATAATCAAACATTTAAAGAAAGAAGTTAATTTGTCTTTCGCGAAGTATATAGGAAACATAAAATGGGAATTCCCATAGAGCCAACGTTTTTTGGTTTTGACTACTTTACTTTGATAACTTTTTTATTTTGTGAATTGCAAGATTCGGGCTCTGTCACAATTCGATTCAATTGTTGATTCGATTTCACACTTAAAATATTAAAATCGGTTAAGAAATCGGGAAGTTATGGCGTAACAGACATTGCGCCATTGAAGCTGATAGTGTAGTACCTCTTATTGATGTTTGAATGTTTTCTCAAGTGGTTGCATAGGTGTAAATATTTATTATAATTGACTACCGGGCAAGGTCCAACAAACAAAAGCAAAAGAGGTAGACCGAGCGAAAAATGGGCTGATGAAATAATGAGAAAAGCAAAAGACAGGCAGAAGAAGAGCAAATGGAGGAGGCCTTTTCCCGTTGAGGGGTCCATATCGAATCATATGAATTAATTAAAAAATTGAATTTATTTAAAATTTGTCAATTTTTGTGGATTTATAAAAAAATAATTTTGTTGTTTAGAAAGTCATATAACATTAAATTATTTAATATGATTGTTAGTTATTTGTTTTGTAGGTCATTCATTATGGAAATCAAGATGTTTTAAGTATAATAATGATATACGTATCACTTAATCGATTTGATAGTTCCACGATAGGTATTTTATTTTTATTTTTGACTATTTAAATGTTCGCTCTTCTTTTTGCGTTGGGTGATTATATGTATTATTTCGAATTTAAGTAATAAAAACGATGGTTTAGTACTTATTAATATTTGCATGCATTCTCAAATGGCTACAGAGGTTTAAGTTTTTAAATAAGAATGACCAACTCCCTTCGTATTCCCTTTTACTGCAAATAGATAGATTCATACTTTTAATTTTAAACTAAAACCACCAAGGACTCATACGGCTTAAGATAAATTCCCAAACAGTACGCGACATCATTAGCGAGGTGTTATTTATGAACCCTGATCATCTGATAGACTCAAGTTTTATAAAAAAATGGCCGACGTAGAAGATGTTATCTTTCTTAAGCAAAAAAATTAAATATGCAAAAAAATTAATAAATAACTGCCAAATGAAAAGTCGTGGTCTTATTATTAAGATGGCTGTAACTAATTATGGTTGTAAATTAATTTTTGTGCATTTCATGTCAAGCACGAAGAAGCTAGATGTTATCTGGTTTACCATCCCACCAAACGGTCTTGACGTAAATGGTTTTATCTTTGTAAAGAAAACCTGACACTCTCACGAGCGTAACATCCATGGAAGGTTTAATTTGAAAATATTTTTGCGTATAGTAGGTCATAAGCTGATCAGTCAAAATAGGTACTTTTATTTTACCATGTTTGCGGTTAGCTGAAATAGGCTATTAGCAAACAGGTTATTTGCGATTGAACTCCGTGCAGTACTATACATGATAAATACGCTTATAGGTTTAGAATTAGAAGCACATAAGATAATCGTATCGTGAACTGGGCCGTGAAGAGCTATAGATACCACATTATTGGCCATACATCGTAACCTAATGAACAACTGTGAAATTACACTAAACAACATTGCCAAGAGACGTCCACACTCGTTGAAATACGACTAACAATAGCCTAATCATTCACGTGAACTTTTTAAAAGAGTCAGTGTATTTTAAATATTGACTTAGCAAACAAATTGGAATGTGACAACTACAATTTAATTAAAACATTGCATCAGATACGTTTGTTATTAAAAAAAAACATTGTAGAATATGATAATATTGTGCTTCTTAAGTATAGGTTTACAACTTGTTTGCTGTAATATGATCAACGATGACCCGTTAATGAGAAATGTATTTTAAAGTTAATGTCAAAAATCCCTTTAAACCCTGGTTAGCCGATACTATCGAGAAAAGGTGCCAGAGAGTAATACCGCAGCATTTCTCACCATCTTTTTAATAAATGGCAGTGCCTTGATCAACACTCTTGAGTCTTAAATTTTGAATACTATCTATTAAAACTTACTCAATTTCTTCCGGCAGCCCTGCCATGAGAATATGCTGTTTTAAGAGTCGCTATCATGAGAGGAGGATCATGTAATGCTGTCTCGGATCGCAGTACTAAAACAAAACTAGTTTTAGCTAAGCTGCTAAGGTCTTATACCTATGTTATTTTCAATTAGCGTTCAATTCCAATTTATTTTGGACAATTTGGATTCTTCATCATCTCTTTAGATGGTTTCAGAAAATGGAAGACAGCACTTTTGCCCTTTGGAATCTGAAGGTCTGCTAAATTAACTACCATAATACTTACATATGAGTGAAATTGTAACATATTGGTATTAGGAATATTGCGAGGAGTAGGTTCACTTCATGTTTTATATAACTTTTGGGACTTGGAACTTTTTTCCCCAGATAAAATATTACCTTTTATTTTCCAATCCTTAAATTGTTTAAAGTGACTGTATTAGGAGGGGCTCGCGTTTCATTCGGTATTGACATTAAAACGGAAAAAAAAAACAATAGCACAAATAAATTAACTAAGATAAAATTATTAAGATAAAACTCAAGTTGTAGACCTACATATCACATCCACATTGATGTCTGTAGCGTGATCTTAGATAATTATTTCGACAAACAAACAGCTTTGTATGTCTCTTACGTATAAACAAACAAATGGCAACTAAACTAAGTACACTCAGCAACAGCATAAGTAAACAGGAATGGCTTTGATTCTTTCTTAACACTATTTACTGTCTAGCTCCGTCAGTGGTCGGACAACTACGGGATGAAAATACATTGAGCACGATTTATATGAAGTTGTGTGACCAAAAATACTGTTACCTCCCGGTGGTATTTGTAATCATAGGGAAGCCGTGTGCTTTCGTATTAAGAAAATGTTAGAAAACTAATGGTGTTGATCAATAAATAATTATTAATTTGTTCCTTATTTATTTATTTAGTCAATAAATGTAATCGAATAAAACATCACCGACATGGTGATTCTTGGTGCTTTCGGGTTTTACGATACCAAAACATCATTAATAGTATAAGTTACACTTTTTAAAGTTAATATTCACGATAAAGAAAATAAAACAAAACAAAATTAAAATATCTTTAGTCCACCAATGAACCTATGCATAATAGTATAGTTAACAGCACATCAATATAAAATCCAACACATAGCGTATCAATAGCAATTTAGAAATTTAAAAAAAAAATTTGGTTTTTGTCGGTGTCTGCGGATTGCTGGGTGCTTACGACATTCAAAACAAAGTCCATAAAACGCACACAAATTACTAAGTCCCAATCTAAGCAGAGCTTTTACTGGGGCTGCTAAATAACAGATAGAATACATAATATTGAATCAGCTCGACTTGGATACACAGGATAATGGCCATCACACAAACATAGGCCTCTACCAGAATTCGAACAGGACCGTAGATGCAGAAGGCAAAATTTTCCGTACATAATGTACTTTACGGTGTGTGGTGTCCAGCAGAACAGTAAAGGACAAAGTCTTGAGAGTGTCGTAAAATGAGTGTCTAAAATACTAGAGATAAACACCACATGTCTCCTATAGACCACAATTGGGGATATGATCGAGAATGGTCCTTTTCTGCGATCTCCAACTCGGCCGTTAAGTGTGAAGATTATGGCATAACCCCCGATTTATGGCAAAGGCGCCTTTGATGATTATGAATATTACTCTCTGGGCAGGATTGCTACGGCCGCAACAACATGTTGGCAAAATAATATTAACATTTGATCCCCCGTCATATCGATGGCCCTTGCTACAGCTGCCTAACCTCCGCAATCGCAATCCTCACACATTTAAATACATATTGTTGTATGTATTATTAAATAATAAAAAAGCTAAAGGCTTTGCCCTATTACATGTGTTTAATACTATTATTTATTTTGTTTGACGCGCATTACGCTATGACTGCTTGAATGGTTTCTATTTCTAGTATAATTTATTTGCTTAAAGTGTAAGTCTTTAAAATAACATTCTTCTTAATTAAATGTTTGTTGATAGTAACTGGGTAAGCAAATATTTATTTTGCTTACGTATTATAAAGTGTTCTTTATCTTAATCTTTTTTCCAATTGTTACCATAAAGGAAGCTCGTGGCATGGAATAATTATATGCACATAGCCACACGGCATCACTGTGCTCAGATATGTTTACAAATCTACAACCGATTTTCAACAATAACTGTGTGGAATAGAGTTCAGTATGAATTGAGAAAGTTTGAAAGTTTATTGCAGGCTGATGTGCTATTTTCGTAGACGTGCTAGGGTTCTTTCAAATAACATATTCTTTTATAAAGTTTAAAATTTAACGAATAATAAATTGTAATGCAAGTAATGACAGTAATGATATTATTAAATAAAAAATATGCTGTTATAGAATGTTCCTAAGCTGTTAAAGGTGAATTTTTACTCAGTACCGAAACCCAGCACAGTTCCTATATCTAAGTAATACGATTAAGCAATTGTAGTGATTTAAAATCAAACATTTAATTATGCTCATGTTATTGGTATTTCAAAATATAACGGTTAAATTCCGTAGTACAATTTATTATGAGGTAATAATTTATCAGGAACTAGAGTGATTTTGATACGTTAATTGAGATACTTACCACAGATTAGGTATTAGTTACTACGTAAACTACGATCATGGAGTTATGATTTAATGGAAGCAGTCGCATTATTATTGTTTCAGTAATTCTGTCTAGCTTATATGCTTAGCTATACCGATAATTATAAGTTTTCTCAAAAAAAGTGGTTTACGGTATTGCCTAGTTTGCAAAAGAGCTATGAAAAGGCTCTCTTTCTTTTAGAAACATGTCCAAAAAAGAAATAAAGGAATCGCTTAGAAATAAAACTTATTGGTAATTTCAGCAGTTTTACGATTTATTTTTTTCAATTTCAAGTGTACGGTAGACATCCCTGAGTAATCATGAATTACTATAAAAGGCGTGATATTTTCTACAATTAGCATATTCAATTATCTATCTCTCGTTGTCACATAATTGTTAGAACTCTCTGCTTTAATTTAATATTTATAAAAAAAACAACAGTGACTCAGTGGTGCTTGCAGTTTTCCGCGCTTAATAATAAATTTTGTTTCGAATTCAAAATGACGGCTACAATAATAAGTGGACTAAGTAATGAGAAACAGAAATGTGGTCATACTCGTGTTCAGTGGTTAGTGGTGACAATAGGTAAATTATATTTTTTTATAATTTGTTTATCAAAAGTACCAGGCGATCAGGGAAATCAAAAAAGTTTTGTTTTCAGTTTCGATGATCATGCTGAGCTATGGTTTGGAGAATGGATGGATGTCGCCAATGACAAAAATTCTGGCATCTGAAATGTCACCAACTGGGTATCCGCTGTCAAGTTATGAACTATCCTGGGTTGGCAGTGTGACGTCTCTTACGGCAGTGGGCTCTGTATGTTTGTATGCGTACTTAGCAGATACGTACGGAAGGAAATTCAGCATTTTGGTGTTAGGAATATTACAAGCGGTAAGCTTCGTCTTTTTTAATCTTTGTGATTTTGCATTGAGATACTTTTCTCTCCTGAGAAAAAATTGCCAATACCTTTAAATACTTTTATCAATTATTTACTATTTAAATTTCTGGTTCATTAGTTATTGTGATGTAAATTATTGTGAGTCTGTGAAAGATTTAAATCTATAGAAATGATAAAAAAAATTATGACAAAGAAAGAGACTCCTTGATATAGCAGTGATTAAAAAAAATACCAGAAGTCGCCTGCCAATTGGTATAATTGACTTATGTTCGATATTGTTTTTTCAGATAAGCTGGATTATCAGACTCTTCGCCACAAATACTATGACACTGATAATGTCCAGGGCAGTAGCTGGTTTGTCTACTGGGGGCTGTTTTATCGTTCTTCCAATGTATGTTCGAGAAATCAGCAACGATAATATGCGGGGAGCTATGCTTTCCTTCGTCATACTAATGCAGAACGTCGGTCTTCTCTTCATGTATATCATGGGGAGTTACATGGAGTACTATACTGTGTTGTGGATATCGCTCTCTGTGACTGCGATGGCAGTTGGGTTAGTGTCCTTTATACCTGAATCACCAGCTTTCTTAGTGAAGAAGGAGCAATTTGATGTGAGTACAGTTCTAACAGTTTATCATTAATCGCTGAAACATTAGTTTTATTAAATTGCTGGTGCCAACTTCCTATTTTCTCTAGTCTCTTTTGAAGGCGCATCTACTTTCTTGAACTGCTGCATTGAGTTTATGATGATATTTCGAATTTCAGGAAGCTACAAGGACTCTCGCATTTCTCGGGGGTCTAGAGGCAGATGACAAGATTATAGAGCATGATATGAACGCAATGAGGAATGAAGACACCCATTACAAAACACTTCCTAAAATCACATTCGTAAACATCTGTAAGTAGAATTGATTAAAATTAGATTATAATTAAATTTAGATATTAGCTTACTGTGTTTTAAAGAAATACTTAACATTCGAAATTAAAATATTTATAAGAGGTTAAAAACGCAGGAATTTCAGTGAACCGTATGCATAACTACACCACTACAGCATGCAAAGTGAAAAATGTCAAAAAGTACTGATAAATATAATTTAGAAATCAAAATATGATCTTACTATGATTAAAGGTCGATCATGGCATTATTACTTCATGAAGTCATGCTCGTGAACGGGTATTTTTAGTGGAGCTCTGTATAATTTAGCTTAACTGTCAACTAATTACCTAATTATGGCCTTTTAAAAACAATCATATTTAAGACTGTATACAACTTTGGAGTTCGAACTTTAAAGCATGGTGGCTAGCGCATTTGGCCTGCAATTTTCGATGTAAAGCATCTTCCGGAAGGGCTAGTTTTATTTTTGGGCATATTGATGATGCTTTGAATACATTATTATTAATATGCCTTTTAACCCCTCGTTGTAAACTAAATGCTTGTATTACGAGTAGCTGGTCCACGTCCATAGTGGCATACCATCGGCATACCGCTTGGAATAAAGCTAACCTCTCATCTAATCGGCTGCGGCCGCTTTGAAACTTTCAATTGAACTTTTCGGATAGATCTTTAAAAGTAATTAACTCGAGCCTTTTTTTGCTGGGGCTGTATTTGCACCTTTTTAATAAAAAATCTAAATTTTATTTTATTTCCAGTTAAAAATAAAGCGTGGCGTCGTGGCTTTATTTTTGTCACTCTAATCAACACCGCACAATCAGGCAATGGGACCTTTGTCATGGTAACATATGTGTGGGTCATCCTGTCATCTACTGGAGCCTCTCTTAACCCGGATATGCAATCACTAGTGGTGCCAATTTTGCTGACGTTCGGCTCTTTGGTGTCGATATTGGCTCTGCAGAAACTAGGAAGAAAGGTAAGATATCAAAGTTTTTGTATCCTTTTAAAGGGATCGTGGGGCAAATAGCATGAGACAAGTAAGTTACTTAGAGATAAGTAAAAGTCCATCAGTATTACCTACGTCATGATAAGAACATTATAAAAAGAAAAGTTAAGAAAAGTTAATTGTTATTGTGAAAATAATAAATGATTACAGAAAAACTATCGTCTGTCCTTAACTTCTTGGGTAATAAGTCGCGGAATATGATTACCATAGACTGTTGTGAAAGACTTATCGATCCGCCCATTCAACAATCCCCGTTGTATTTAATTATAGTGTGTTACAGTTCATTCTCCCTACAGCACTGTGGTTAATAAGAAGCTAATAGATGACATCGCCGTAGGGAGAATGTGTGTTAGTCAGTAGGTGGGACATCAAAAGTCTGACGATGATGAGTGCTCATCAAAATATGTATAAAGTCTTTTAAAGGTGTCTTCTTATTTTCGTCTTAGAACATCAATTTACCTTGTTCAGCTAAGTGACTTAAAAAAGTAACTGATAGATAATACGAGATTGTTATTTTGATCACAGCTCATCACCGTAATATCATCAGCATTGATAGCATTGGGAATGGCGAGTCTTGGCACAATCCTGCTGCTGCAGCAAAATGGTTTCAGTCTACCTTCCTGGATGCCTATGTTGTCCATCGCCATGTGCGTATGGGCCAATGCTGCGGGAACTGTACCAGCTTTTTACGCGTTCGCGACCGAGATGTTCAACTTTCAGGTAAAACTTTTGATTTGTATTGGGTAATTGCAAATAAATTCTTGAGGTAGGTACTTTTCAATTTGCCAGAAAGTAAACATCATTAATAAGTTATTTCTGAATAATATTAGTCATGCATCACCTATGCTGGACGTGGTGGAATCCAAAATAAAGTGTTCAATTTTCTTAAAAGTCTTAATGGCCACATCCAATCCAATCGTCCAATTAAAGCAGAAGGCTTGTTTTTTGATTCCAAGAAATGATCTTTGAATGAATTTTTTTAGTTGTATTTGGAAAGTTATTCGTAAGTTTATAAGTCAGGAGTCTTTAAGTAAAGAGTGTCCAATATTTTGTTTTCAACCTCTTTATATGTTTGCAGGTTCGATCGAAGCTTATGGGGTGTATAGTCTCTTATTCTTGGTTCGTCACCTCGATGCAGTTGATAGTATTCATGTCAATCAGCGAAATCCTTGGGATGCATACGATGTTCTACTTGTTTGCTGGGGTAAACATCTTTGGCGTTGTTTCTGTTCTCCTTCTACCCGAGACTAAAGGGAAAACTGTTGAAGAAATAGATAAAATACTAGGACGATAAAAAATGATTTATTGGTTTGATCTGAATGAATTATTACTGCTCACTCATTGAATCTGTGATTTGGATACTCAACATGAGCTGATTTATGTATTACAAGAGATTTGAGATAAGCTGTACACGCTGCGCGCTGCGAATATGTTAAGATGCTGTGTTCAACTTACATGTTAAATAGTCATATTATTGAAGTAAATATGACATTTGATGTAAATACCTCTATTATTGTATAGAGTAAATAAATGAGTACTACCTAAAATGTTTATCTTTAAAATATACCTAAATATGATATAATAGCTTCAAGTAATTTTTATAGGAAGATAGTTTTTTATTGCACACGATTGTAGGTAAAGTTTATTTTTGGGCTAAATATATAGTATACCTTCGTGATACGAATGGTCATTCCTGTAAAAGCAAATCATCTCATTTGCTTGGACTACTGACCAGCTGATTTTGGACTACAAAACTATAAGGACGCAAACATTTCTACAAAATTTAAAATAGGCCTGTAAAATCAATCCCTTCCCCGAGCCCTTTTGTAGAATTTAACCCACTACCTTTCGCTATCCGGGTAAGTGCTCTGACCACAGAGCTACGGTGACAGACTAGCGAGACGGTGTCAGACGCTAGCAAATTCTGGTACTTATCTATACAACATTATAAAGAGGAAAGATTTGATTGTTTGTTTGCATTGAATACGCTCTGAAACTTCGGCACCGATTTGAAAATATCTTTCACATTTATAATTCTTCATTAACCCTGATGAACATAGGCTATAAATGTTTTTTTTTAAAGTTAGGGATCCGTATGACAAAATCGATTGCTTGTTTGTATTAAATAGGCTCAGAAACTTTTGGATTGATTTGATAAATTGTTTCACATGTAGACTCCTACATTATCGCTGATTATCAGAAGAGATAGAATATTTTGAAAAAAGTTAGGGGTTTTGGAAATTATTGACAATAGAGCAAAGTGATGTACTACAGTTTAATTTATCGAGGACATCAATATCTACAAAAAGTCCGCAATACTATTTGTCTTACTATTACAATTACGTCACAATATCTACTTTTTCATGTCAAATTATGCAATAGTA
Source organism: Calamotropha paludella (assembly GCA_927399485.1). Taxonomy (NCBI): domain Eukaryota; kingdom Metazoa; phylum Arthropoda; class Insecta; order Lepidoptera; family Crambidae; genus Calamotropha; species Calamotropha paludella. The sequence goes on from OV656822.1 coordinate 8,442,990, forward strand.
ACGCCTGTACAAACTAGGCCACTTTATTCGTACCTGAGTATTAACCCTTATCCAAATAAATCACATCGTATTCAAGACTTTATCAGAACCTGTAAATTACTTTTTGAATTATACCATTCACAAGTCAAAACCATCAATTACATTAACCACGCAACCTAAGTAATATTTTTCTACAAGATATAAAATAACGCCTGTAAAAAACAACGACGCCCCCTAGCACTCAGGTGGGATTCAAAAAAATCAAAACATTAATATTGTTCACTTATTTAATCGAAGTCTGAATGTCTCGCTGCCCACCGCCACCCGCCACTGCCGGCCGTGCCAATATCAACAAATGAAGTGATGCGCGGCTCACTGGCGAGGCAATTGTTGTCAGGAATTGCTGCAACTCTCTTAAACGATGGAAAAAACTACACATACGCGAGCAGATATCATCAAAGTATGCTTAAAATCGTGTCCCTTATGGATTTGGGTAAAAATTTAAAATAACGGACAAATATGCGAGCACATTTTCATGGAATCTCAGATAGTGATTTACTATGGCAACTGGTAAAACTTGGCGAAGAAATATCCTTTTGGGTGAGTCTTTAGGCCAAGTACTTAGAGAAAATACACGAAAAGAACTCTGAGTGTTTGTTGTCTAGTTGGGGCAATAGTGTCAGCTAGGAGTGATACTGTCAATGAAATAAATAGTCTGATAATTCCCCAAAAAATACAAATTTATCGACACCGTGGCTAATATCGAAGACGAAATCCATTATCCTAAGGAATTTTTAAATTCACTAAATATTTCTGGACTGCCACCACACGAATTGACGTTAAAAATCGGAATTCTAAAAAAAAGCTTTTGAGAAATTTAAGCCCCTTCAAGCATGTTCAATGGGACGGGACTGCTTATTAAGAAATTAAGGACAATATAATTATAGCTACCATTAGCACTGGCTCAGCAGCTGGTCAACTAGTTCATATACCGAGGATATCGAAGATCCCAACTGATCTGCCAATCCTATTAAACCGCCTTCAATTTCCAGTAAATACATTTTTCGCGTTAACTATAAACAAGTCCCAAGGACAAACCTTCAAATTACTGGGTTCGTCCTACGAACGTTTTACTCATGGCCACTGTATGTGGGCGTTACGCGGGTCGGAGCTCCTGAAAATCAATTTATTTAGCTTACACAAAATAAATCAACATCAAATATCGTTTACAGGGAAGCTTTGACCAAATATATTTAATGGCTTATGTATTGTAGATAAGATCTCTAATCAAACATTAGAAATAAATAGTTATTTGTTATGCAAGGCTGCAAAGTTGAGATTTGGCTCGAGTTACCTCTATTGAAACCTGAGCCAGCGAAGGATTCTAGGATTGAACCATGAGCGCAGCGAGGGCTTCAAAGGCACGTTGAAAACTTTATTGCCGAGCGAAACACACAATTTTTCTCCTCACCACAGCGAGGAAATTTTAGCAAGAAAAATAGACTTAAATAAGATAGTAAATTGGTTCTTTTAAATTTACAATTAAAAGTAAAAATGCTACAATTAGTAATCTTGAATATTGTTATTTTTGATTGGTTTCTATTAAATATGATTTGACCAAGAGTACCATAATCACATTGACAGTTCTTCTTCGGGTGCAGTCCGAAATCTTATCATATGTTATGAAATCTCACCCACCATACATTGAAAATTCAAAAAAAAAATTAAAAAAAATTCAAAATTAATTTATTTGATAAAACCTATTTGAAAAAATAATTACGATTCGGAACGTACCAGGTATGCTTTTCTTTTAATAAAAGGTTCTAATTTTAAAACACTTCTCCACGCTAGTGGATAAAATGCAATTTCCACCCAGAAATTGAATGACAAACTAAACTTTTTCAAGCGTGTAAGGTGAAAATTAAATTATTCAAATATTCAAAAATAACGAAAATATTATAAAAAGAAAAAAATCTAAAAAAAAACAATATCCAAATTTTAACTTATTTTAGTAACCCCCGACACAAAAAGAAGAATAAATGAGTAATATTATACATTTAAAGATTAACTTACCTAAAGCAAGAGAGATAATTTGTCTGTTGCGAAGTATATAGGAAACATAAAATGGGAAATCCCATAGAGGCAACGTGTTTCGGACATATCTTTTTTATTTTGTAAATTTCATAATTCGGACTTTGTCACAATATGATTCGATTGGTGATTTGATTCCACACAAAAATTATTTAAATCTCTTAAGAACTCGGGAATTATGGCGTAACAGCTCAGAGTAAACAGGACTGGAGTAGCCATTAGTCAATATCTCGTACATATTTTTCTGCCATTTTTTGCGGGGGGTGAGGTTACTACTACATTCAATGCCAGCACACAGGAACAAAAACTCTTTGCGTGTTTACAAACGCACACATGCATAATACGACAAACATATTTAAAATACACGAACACGTGCTTAAAATAGTGTGTTAACGTTCTATTCAAACACACGAATGTCATTGTGTGAGAAGTGACATGACATAGCACGAGAATATCGATATCGATAAATCAGTTTCGTTCAATGAATGAATTTATTAACTTTGCGTTAGTATTCCTACAAATACAAATTGAAACTTGATAGTTTATTGCATTTAAAAGATATTTACAACAGGTGTTATTATATATATAGAATTCACTGTGGACCCTTTTGCGTATACCCATAATGGAAAGGAGGAACTCTGAAACATTATTTTTAACAAAGCGATAGTGAATATAGTTATATTTCTCAGATTTTTACTTTGACCGATTGATTATTTGTATTTTTTTGCGATTTGCTTACATCACTTTTTGCAGGTATTTCCTTTTCAACTTATTTTTTAACCTAAAATTAATACATTTAAATGTAATAAACTAAAACTGTTATAATATTACATGTTAATATCTATTTGAAGCATAACTAGTTATATAATAAACTAAGAGGATCATTCAAGAATAACGTTGGCACAGCATGGGCAACTAATCTTCTTCTATTGTTAGATAATTTTTGAAACTGAGACGGCTCAATATGTATGGAACATATAGTACTTGTTCTTGAAGATGCCCAAGATGCCCTATTACCTATTACAAGCATGAATCCATTTTTTTCGTATGCTGTATTCTTTAGGAAAACTGAATATGAAAAATTAGATGTTTCCGGGCATATCAAAGCTTAAAGTATAAATACCAACAATTAGTATACCGCCTAGGGGCAGAGTATATTTGCCTGAACTACACATACCGATCATTTCTAATTTTAATACTGCAATACTATCTTCCAATAGCTTTCATTTATGTACAAATGACTTTTGGTACCACATACCTTACTCCTAGTACCTTGAAGTATTGCAGTTGGACAAGCCGGTTTTTAAAAGGAGCTATAAATGCTACAATATTAATAAAAAACTTAACTTAAATGTTGACGATGACATTTAGCTATTACCATACTAAAATGTCATCAAAATCCGTCGCGTAGTTTTTGGGTGATGCGTGCTCAAACATACATACAGACAGACAAAATGTTCAAAAATTAGTGATTTCGCTTCCTCTACTCTCATTACTAGCCATTTGGTTTAAGGTGGACTTGACCTGTTTTATTCTATATCTTTACAGTTTTATTCTCGTATGTATAATATCGCAAGTAAATAGTATAATTCCGCACTTTACATACGGCGTCATCAGTTCAAAATCACATACGTTATTCTTATTTGAAATCATCATTAATACCTGGTAATAATTACTGAAACAAACTGTAATTTATCTAAGCTGTGTTTTATTATTGTTAAGAAAAAGAACTAAGAAAAGGGTATGTGTTTTTTAAACTGATGACGCCGAATGTAAACTGCGGAATTATACAATTTCCCTGCGACATACAGATTTAAATTAAAAATACATATTTCCAATTTAAGTATGTTACTTGCATTCATTCATTCATTACTCACTCGTAAAATCACAATATCGATGAAGTTGACATCACTATTGTGCAAATTAATATTGTACAAATTAATAAGGGTTGCTGATTACAAAATAAAAACAATTTTTCCTGTGGCTCGAAAAAAAATTTTGGTTTCTCGGAAATGATCGGGTGTGCTGGTTAGACGATGGTACCCTTTTAACCGTGTCTCTTTTATGAAGTCAGGGACACTGGAAGCATATACAGCATTAGTACTCTTAATGTTTATGAGCGCCGCCCAGCATGAATAAAAGGACAAATAGTTTGATTATTATTTTAATTAATTATTTTATTTATTATTTTATATTTCCATGTTGTGTGGCAAAGAATAGGCTTCAAGCAGCCGCAAAAGTGTAGGTATGTACTTAATACTAAACTAAAAATAAACACGCAACGTACATTGTTAAAACGAAATTATAATTGGTAATTAATTAATACAAAATTACAGTTATTTATTACCAACAAACTTTTTCTAATTTTTGTCTTAATTAATTGAAATGCGATAATGGTCAACCCTAGGTAGTCTCGTGCGGAGTGCGGCCGTGACGTCATCAAACGAACTTTGAGCGCGAAATTTGAAATTGTAGTCTGCTAAAACATGAAATTATGAATTAAATAATAATCAAAACCTAAAAATTATGCTTACAAATGAAAGGTGACACCATCTTTTTGCATACTAGATATTTTCGATTTTTTTTTACAGTAGAAAACAGCACAGGCAGGCGTTTTCGTGGGAGCTCTGCACGGTAAGACGTTCTGATTATTGTGGTTTTAAAATGGCGGCTCAACTAGTTTTATATAACGCACAGGATTCCGACGCTTGTGCATTTGGCAGAGGGGTAATGTTAGGCAAAGGCTACTCCAGTCCTGTTTACTCTGAGCGTAACAGCCATTGCGTCATAGAAGCTGACCCACGGGAATCCAATAACAATAGTTTAGTTCTTCTTATTAATGTTTAAATTTTTTCTCAAGTGGTTGCATAGGTGTAAATATTTATTATAATTGACTACCGGGCAAGGACCAACAAACAAAAGGAAAAGAGGTAGACCGAGCGAAAAATGTGCTGATGAAATAATGAGAAAAGCCGCTGGAAATTGGATGGATCCCAATAGCAAAAGACAGGCAGAAGTAGAGCAAATGGAGGGGGCCTTTACTCGTTGAGGGGTCCATATTGAATCATATGAATTAATTAAAAATATTAATTTATTTGAAATTTGTCATTTTTTGTGAATTTATAAAAAAAATAGTTATTCAGAAAGGCATATTACATAAAATATTTAATATGATTGTTAATTAATAATTGTTAGTTATTTGTTTTGTAAGTCAGTCCGTGAGCGGCACTGCAAGCGGTCGTACCATTAACCGATCCTTATATTCGTCTGAATTGTAAATCCATAGTTTCTCAATCTTTCGTAATGACATCTTGCGGTGTATGCGATGAAGTTGTCGGTGACGGTGTGCATTGTGCATCGTGCAATCAGGAACTACATTTCCACTGTGCAGGAATAACAGAGGGAGGATACAGGAGACTGGGCGCTGACAGGAAACAATCTTGGAAGTGTCAAAAGTGCAAGCAACCAGGCCCGAGATCACCACAACCCTCCAGCGACGGAGCCCTCATGACTGAATTGAAAGCTTTATCTCTAAAATTGGCTCCGTTGGACGCGATTGTTGCCGAGGTTAAAGCACTGAGAGCCGAAATATCTGAGTTAAAGTCACAAGTGACTCAATCTCATGCTTCAATCGGAGAATTAAGTGAGAGGTTCGTAAAGATAGAAGATCGTCTTACGGAAGTAGAAGGAATCGGAGTCCGGGTTACTGCTTTGGAGGCTGAAGTAGATAAATTGAAGCGTGAGTCTAATGAGAATGACCAATGGTCGCGTATGAGTAACGCTGAAATAAAAGGTGTACCCCAAACGCAGAATGAAAATCTTATAAAAATCATTAGTTTATTGGGATCTACATTCAATTATTCCATTGAAAAAAGCCAGATAAACTTCGTTGCCAGAGTTCCGAGTAAAGATAACACACAACCGAAGCCTATAATAGTGGGATTTGTTAGCCGATACGTTAAGGAGGATTTCGTCGCGGCATCAAGAGTAAAGTCTAAGGATGTGAAACTCAACGCGAGTATGATTGGCTTCAAATCAAACAATTTGATATTTGTTAATGATCACCTTACACCGTCCAACAAAAATCTTCTCACTAAAGCGAAAAAAATGGCCAAGGAGAAGGGGTTTCTCTACTCCTGGGTGAAACATGCAAAAATCTACGTGAGAAAAAACGACACCTCCCCAGTAATACTTATAAAATCGGAAAGAGACCTAATGAAAATAGTATAGGTATGACTGTCTCTATCTATGTTAGTCCTATTTATATTCGTAACTTAATATTGTTAATACCACGCATATGCTTGTTAAATATCTGCTTTAGTTGCCTTTTCATTCTTTTAATTATAACTTCAAATTCTCGTTTTTATATTCTTGTAATAAACAACAGTTTGAGATACGCTACTTCATACTGTGTCGCTAATGTTTTCCAAATGCCAATTTGTGTTTGTCCTTCAACAAGTTTTAAGTTTGCTGGTTGCTGTGCTTGCGCAGACCAACAGTGCTTTGCAATTTACCGTTTAAATTGTATAGTATTAATGCTTAAATTTGTATGTAGTTGTGAGCCGCTTATACTCTTAGTCGCAGCGAAGCTATTAGCTAATGATTCTTTTGTGTTGCTCGAAACCTATTCAAATGTATCTATTCAACTGGTTCGCCTGGATGTGACTTTTTGCAAACTGTGTGTAGCTCTGTGCTTTAGTGTGTGCAGTATTTTACGTATTGATTTTTTGACGTGACAACGTCTTAAATTAGGTTGCGGCTGGGAGTCACTTATGAAAAAGTGTAACGCTCGGTAACGTTACGATGAGTCACCGAACGAGAGAGAGGCCCGCCGAATGCCTTGCGTCTCTCTCCCACTCAACTATGATCGGTCTGCCGCGCGCATTGTGCAATTTAATTATATTCATATCAATAAATATTCTACCGAGAAAAAGACGTTGTCACGTAAAATCTTCGCCCGTAAAACCGACTTTACAGGCAAAAAAAAAAAAAAAAAAAAAAATGGTTTTTAACCACCGCTCCATTGTTAAAAGAGTCCGTCATTATTGCTTTTAGCGTTCCTGCTTACAACGGACTTTTCTAACAGATTATTTTTTCAATATATTTCCGTTCAAATCGAACGGAAATATATTGAAAAAATATTGTGTAGTGATTGTCCATCATCGTCTGTAACTTTGTGACTACGTGTACTCGAGTCAGTGTTGCCAGATGACCGTGTGAACTTCCCCCCATCCTTATTCGAAATCCCCCCAAAATTGACATTTCTGACAAAAAAACCTCCACACTTTCTATCGTGATCGCATCATCTATTAGATACAGGACGTGTCGATCTGTATTCTGTTTAATCAAAATATAATGCATTTTTCATTTGTTTGAGTATGGTAAAACTCTTCAACATATTATTTTTCATACATTACGACAAACATAAACAAATATTATAAAACTAACCTGAAAATACCGCTTCATCTTCCAATTACTTGCGGTATAATCTTACATATTTTGATTTATTAGATTGCGACATACTTTACTTAGGTATAGATTTTATTATCATAACACAAAAAATGGTAGAAACTTTTTTATTTTTATTTTAAGGGGGATAGCCACTGTTGACGGTCGAAAATTTAGTGATTTTTAATTTTTTTTTGACCAAATAAGTATAGGAATTTTTATTACACTACCTTAGTTATTTAATGACGACCGTTTGGTGCAACGGTAGCGATCCTGCCTTTCGCACCGACGGTCCTGGGTTCAAATCCCGGAAGGGGCAGATGTTTGTATGATGAATACGAGCATTTGTACCTGAGTCATGGGTGTTTTTATATATTTCTATGAATATTACATATTTATGTATCATATATGTATGTCTATCCGTTACCCTAGTATCCATAACACAAGCCTTACAGTGCTTCTTTGGGCTAGGCTAATTGGTGTGAATGTAAGAAATATTTATTATTATTATTATAATGATTTTGGTCGACTTATTTGTGCTTAAATATTATTATATTAATAGATTTTCTTTTCGTTTTTTACGTAAAAAAATTCAATCTAGACACTCGCTATTGCTTGGTTATTACTTTATACTGAAAATATACGAGCGTAGTTTAATTTTGAGGGTTATTCCTTAGACATATATTATCAAAATGCTAGGGGCTTGCGTACGAAGGTAAGTGCATTCTATAGAAGTGTATGTATAAATAATTATGATATCATATGTATCACTGAGACTTGGCTGTTGGGTAGTATCATGGACAGTGAATTATTTGATAGTAGATACCTAGTTTTCCGCCGAGATCGTGACTATGCTAGATTAAGCCAAACTTTAGGCGGCGGTGTATTGTTGGCGGTAAGGCGCGATTTAGCTGTTATTTGCAGGCCTGAATGGTATAGATCGGCGGAGGATATTTGGGTCTCCTTTTTATTACAGCACAAGAGACCAGCTGTGACATATAGAATGCATATATGCAATCTATACTTATGTAGTGAGAAAGGTGGCAACTCTTATAGAGAACAACTCGGTAACTTTTCTGATAAACTTGAACAAATAATCAACAGTCACCCAATGGATAAATTCATTATAATAGGTGATTTTAACTTTGGTGGTGATGTGCTGTGGGTTCAGGGGCATGGTGCGCAAATGTTTCCTGTTAACTATTGTACTGATACTCTCACTGATTTTTTCGATGTTATCAATACTTGTAACTTGAGTCAGTATAATCGTGAACACAACCAAAATAACCGGGTATTGGATTTGGTGTTCTCTAATGATGAAATAAGTGTAAAAAGTTGTGACAGACCATTGGTGCCACAAGATCCACATCACAAGGCCCTCCAGATAAAGGCTGAATTTGTCGAAATTCATGAATTAGAAGTAAAATGTCAACTGAAGTATATTTTTAATAAGGGTAATTACTCGGCTATTTCATCGGAGCTCAATAGTATTGATTGGAGTAACTATTTAAGTGTAGGTACATTGGACGACGCAGTAACTATTTTCTATAATAAACTCTATGAGCTTCGTGACCGGTTTGTACCACAAAAAAGAATTAAGTCTAATTCTCACCCACCGTGGTTTAACTCCAGCCTCATAAAGTCTCCAAAGTCTCCAGTAAAGTCTCCAGCCTCATAATAAAAAGTTAAAAGAGGTGGCGGAACCTTGATCGCTATTCGCCGTGGTATAAGTGTAAGTATGCAGGGGCTAAGGGAATTGCCTTTTTTGCGTTTTTTACATGATGCTGATGTAACTTGTGTTAATATTATGTTGAATCAAGGGCCAACAACGACTATGTTAAGATTATTTTGCTGTTATTTTCCACAGAGTGATAGTCAGCCTGCAGCCGAACTTTCACTTTATGAATTCATTTCTGATCTTAAAATTGACTATCCTAATGACAATTACTTGCTGATAGGTGATTTCAATATAAGAATAGCTAGATGGTTAAATAACCCTAACTCTACTGATACTAAATTGCGTCTCGATAATCCTTATGATGATATATTAACATCACAGCTTTACGCTTTTTTGTGTTTTAATGACTGGTCACAATATAATCAAATTAAAAATGTTAACAATAGAAACTTAGATTTAGTAATATCTGACTCAAAATATAAAGTCCAAAGAGTAGATCCATTATCGCTTCCTGAAGATGGACATCACCCTTCTCTACGTATTGATATAAGTATTAATCGCTCCCCAAGTTTGCGTTCTGCTGCTCGATTAGTGAAGCGTTTTTATGCTGCTGATTATGGGAAAATTAATGACGAATTATCGAACATTGATTGGAGGATGCATTTAAACTCTAACAACATTGAATTAGCCGTAAAAAACTTTTATGTGATTTTAAACAATATCATAGACAGACTTGTTCCCAAAAAAATTATAAAAGATAAAAACAAGTATCCTGTATGGTATAATAAGTTCTTAATCAGACTTATTAACAAAAAACATAAACTTCATAAGAAATGGAAAATCTATTCAAGACAAAATGATTATGAGACTTATGCCAATGTACGTCGTGAGATTAAGGATTATGCGACTCAATGTTATGATCAATTTATTATTTATTCTGAAAAAAATATCCGATACAATTCTAAATATTTCTGGTCGTTTATAAAGAGTAAACGTAATAACAGTGACATCCCTGATACATTATACCTTGGTGACATCCATGCATCTGACGGACAAAAGATTGTTGATCTTTTCAGCTCCTTTTTCCAATCTGTTTTTGAGCCTCCTTGCGTTTCTTCTGCAATCAGTGGGACTTCAAGTGGCCTATCCACTATCAATACCATTCTTATTGACACTTCCACGGTTGCTAAATATTTGAAGAAACTTGATACTAATAAAGGTACTGGGCCTGATGGTATTCATCCTATTTTTCTTAAGGAATGTTATGAGCAATTATCAGTTCCTATCTCTCTGCTTTTTAACATTTCCCTGAAATTAAATATTATGCCATCTTGTTGGAAAAAATCTTTAATTGTACCCGTTTTCAAGGCTGGGGATAAACATGATATTACTAACTATCGTGGCATTTCTAAGATATCTGTGATTCCTAAAATATTCGAAAAAATAATTTTTGACTCCATATTTCCTGTAATTAAACCACTAATATCTGTAAGCCAGCATGGTTTTATGAGTGGCCGGTCTACAGAAACTAACCTATCAGAGTTTTTGGATTTAACATTGGAAGCTATGGAAAGGGGTTATCAGGTGGACGCCGTGTATACCGACTTTTCTAAAGCATTCGATAAAATCTCGCACAATTTGCTCATCGCCAAACTTGAAAATATCGGTATACACGGTGATCTCCTAAGATGGTTAACTTCTTATCTGCGTGACAGATCCCAGGCAGTGGCAATAAAAGGTTATACTTCAAGTTTTGTTCCAATCACTTCTGGCGTGCCTCAGGGATCTCACCTCGGTCCTCTCCTCTTTAATATTTTTATGAACGATGTAATGAAATGCTTTCAATACTCTAAAGCGTTGTTATACGCCGACGACACAAAGATTTTTGCCTTTTCTAAATCTATTGAGCATTGTCAATTATTTCAAAGTGACTTAAATAAATTTTATGACTATTGCTCTGCTAATAAATTAAAATTAAACATTAATAAATGTCACACTATTACCTTTTCTAGAAAATCAAAACTTATAAACTATAACTTCAAATTTGATAATATTCCAATTAAAAGAGTGACCGAGGTGAGGGATTTGGGTGTACAGCTTGATACTGAACTTAATTTTGCATCGCATATAAATAAAGCAACTGGTAAGGCGTACAAAATGTTAGGTTTTCTGTTCCGACAATGTAAAGACTTTAAAAACGTAAACACTTACATTCTTCTATACAATTCTTTTGTGAGAAGCCATTTAGAATACGCGTCAATTGTATGGAACCCTTTCTACGCTACTTATATTGAGCAAATTGAAAAAATTCAAAACAAATTCATAAAAAGATTAGAGTTTAAATTTAACGACATTTCCGTGCAGTTTCAATCTTTAGAATTACGTCATGAGCAGAGAGATCAGGTGTTTTTATATAAAATTATAAACAATCACATTGATTCACCTGTTCTCCTTAGTCGAATCTTATTTAAGTGTCCAAGGTTGAGTGCTCGCTCCGGGGCAGTTTTCTCCGTTCCTATGTGCAGAACTATGTTTTATGTTGTTTGTTTGTTTTATGTAAATGTTTTGACAACTACATTCAACGCTTAGAGTCCTTAATTATTGAAAATCCCAAAGCATTTTGGACATATATAAAAATAAAAAGAAGTTCCTCAGTATTTCCGAGTGTAATGCACTATCAGTCTGAAAGCGCTGATACTGGTGAGGGTATTGTTAATTTGTTTGCTGAGTATTTCCTTACCACGTTCTTGGTCGCTAGCCAGCCTACAGATTATACGGTAAATACGATCTTGAACAATGATTTTTGCGGTATTAGTGATGTTGAGATTAATCCAAATAAAATTTTAACTCTTATGAAATCGCTCGATTTGACTAAGTCCGGAGGGCCTGATGCGATTCCGCCCCTTTTTATTGTTAATTGTGCAGAAAGTTTAGTGGTACCATTGTGTCTGTTGTACAGGCGTTCATTGTCGGAGGGCACTGTCCCTGTCAAATGGAAGTCTGCTTATATTACACCGGTATTTAAAAGAGGTGATAAGAGTAATATTGAAAACTATCACCCCATATCAAAGCTATGTCTATTCGCAAAAATACTTGAAAGAGTAGTATATAACGATGTTTACTCTGGTTTGAGCGGTTCATTTAGTGATGAACAGCATGGTTTCCTCAGGCAACGCTCGACTTGTACAAACCTGATCATTGCTAATGAATTTATGTCAGAAGGGATGGATAGAGGAGCGCAGGTCGATGTGGTTTACACAGACTACAAAAAATGTTTCGATAGAATCGATCATTGTATACTCCTTGCTAAGCTTCGCGCGGCTGGTATACACGGAAACTTGTTCCGCTGGTTCTCATCTTACATCGAAAACCGTAATCAAGCTGTAGTTTTACAAGGTTACATGTCACAATGGACTGAGATACCGTCTGGCGTACCTCAGGGATCCATTCTCGGGCCTCTTTTGTTTACTGTATTTATTACAGACATTGGTAAATGCTTCCTACATTCAAAGATCTTGCTTTTCGCAGACGATATGAAAGTGCTTAAGGTAATTAATAACTCATCTGACTCTCGCGAGTTACAACAGGATCTGCTTAGGTTTCAAGAATACTGTGTGCAGAACAGACTGGAACTTAATGTATCTAAGTGTTATTCCATGTCATTTACGCGAAAGACCAGTAAGCTAGATTATGGTTATACTTTGCATAATCATCAGTTATCTAGTGTAAATAATATTAAGGATTTAGGCGTAGTTCATGATAGTAAATTAACATTTGCGCATCATGTTGAGCACATTGCCAGTAAGGCTTCCAAGGCTCTTGGGTTTATCATGAGGACGTCTAGCGACTTCAAGTGTCTTAAAACAATCAAGGTACTCTATTGTGCCTATGTACGTAGTCACTTGGAGTATGCCTCACAGGTGTGGAACCCACAGTACAACATATATGCAGCAAGGTTAGAAAAAATACAAAAACGGTTTTTGCGTTTTCTAGATTTCAAATCTGGACAGCGCTCCCTAGACTATGAACATCGATGCAGAAGATACCATTTTCTGCCTCTTTACATCCGACGGGAAGTTAATGATGCTTGTTTTGTTTCGAAGCTAGTCAATGGAGCCATTGACTGCTCGGAATTACTTTCAAAGATTGGTTTTCGCACTAACACACTAGCTCTGCGACAACGCCCGCTGCTTTACTTACCCTTTGCACATACAAAGTACAGGGCGAACACTTTGTTGATACGCGGTCTCGCTACTTATAACAAGTATATCGCTGACTTTGACTTTGATTTGTCAGTGACAAGCGCTGCAACTATTAGGCGAACTGTGAGCTTGATTTTCTTTGGCCATCATAACTGCATAGAAGTGAATCTTTGTGACTAGTCTTTTTTAATATTTATTATATTAAAAAATTATTCACAAAGAATATTATTATTATTAGATCATATTGGTAGTAACTCGTATTATTAAGTTGAAAGATATAAAAAACTCTATTAGTTTTAAATTATTTTTTTTATTTGTCTTAGCTAGTTTATAAGTGTAATTATTGTAATTTAATCTTTTTTCTGATATTCCTTTTTTTATAAAATTTGTTTATAAGTGTTAATATTGTGATTTGCTCCTTTTTGTGAAATTCCTTTTTTTTGTTATAAAATTCTAAAACAGGCACATACTAGTGGAGGTTTGTAATAGGCTATTAGGTGCTATTTAATTGTTAAACTATATTGAGCTGTTAACCTTCCCAAAACCAGTAAATAAATAAATAAATAAATAAATAAATAAGTCATTCATTATGGAAATAAAGAGGTTTTAGAAATTAAAATAATATACGTATCACTCAATCGAATTTGATAGTTCAACGATGGGTATTTTTTTATTATTTTAGTATATTTAAATCTTCTTTTTGCGTTGGGTGACTATATGTATAAATTCTAATTAATATTCATCACAAATGGCTACAGGGGTTTAAGTTATTAAATAAGAATGACCAACTCCTTTCGTATTCCGTTTTAATGCAAATAGATATATTCATACTTTTAACTTTATATAAAACCACCAAGGACTCATCCGGCTTAAGATAAATTCCCAAACAGTACGCGACATCATTAGCGATCATTAGTGTTATTTATGAACCCTGATCATCTGATAGACTCAAGTTTTTAAAAAAATGGCCGATGTAGAAGACGTTATCTCTCTTATGCAAAAAATAAAAGAGACGTTAAAGTCGTAAATCAATGACAGAAGCGATTTTAGATTACACGTATTTTCTGAAGCGCAAGGATGTGAAGGAAAAACAAGTTACATCGAGAACCTTCCTTCTTTTTTTTGTCATATTCAAGTTTTCACGAATTTCCCCATATTCTTAGCTAAGGAAATAGTTATTTCCACCTCACATGCTCGGAAAAGTTTGGTTTGCCATTCAAATGAAAAAAACTGGTTGGTTGCCTGTAAAGTCGGTATACGGCCGAAAGTTTTACGTGACAACGACTTTGAGTGGTAAAATAATTTTAATGTGAATATTCATTCGTATAGTAGGAAGAAGGATGAAATAATAGTAACAATTTTAAACATTTATTTATACAAAGAATTATATTTAAAACATTAATTTATAGGCACGCGTCCCTTCCACTTTTTATGTCTGTCTCTCTCGCTCTTAGGCGGGCTAAACATGCCCGAGTGGAAGGGACGCGTGCCTCTCACTCGCTCTCATTGTAAGCGCATAACGTGAGCGGAGCGTAACGCAGTTTCTTGAAGTGTCACCCGGCAAACCAATTTATAAGACGTTGTCACGTCAAAATTTGAATAGGCATAAAATTGAATAAATACATGCCAAATACTTTTCATGGTTGTATTTCTAAGATGGCTGTAACTAATTATGGTTGTAAATTAATTTTTGTACATTTCATGTGCAGTTCACTATTCTTTTATTTTATAAGCACGAAGAAGCTTGATGTTGTCAAGTTTACCATGATATCATCCCACCAACGGTCTTGACGTAAATGGCTTCATCTTTGTAAAGAAAAGCTGACACTCGTAGAAATGAAAAGCTGACAAGCGTACCATTCATGGAAGATTTAATTTGTCAATTCTTTTTCGTAGGTCATACGCTGATCAGTCAAAACAGGTACTATTGTTTTACCATGTTTGCGGTTAGCTGAAATAGGCTATTAGCAAAACAGGTTATTTGCGATGGAACTCCGTGCAGTACTATACATGATAAAAACGCTTATAGGTTTAGAATTAGAAGCACATAATATAATCGTATCGTGAACTGGGCCGTGAAGAGCTATAGATACCACATTATTGGCCATACATCGTAACCTAATGAACAATTGTGAAATTACACTAAACAACATTGTCAAGAGACGTCCACACTCGTTGAAATACGACTAACAATAGCCTAATCATTCACGTGAACTTTTTAAAAGAGTCAGTGTATTTTAAATATTGACTTAGCAAACAAATTGGAATGTGACAACTACAATTTAATTAAAACATTGCATCAGATACGTTTGTTATTAAAAAAAACATTGTAGGATATGATAATATTGTGCTTCTTCAGTATAGGTATACAACTTGTTTACTGTAATATGTACAACGATGACCCGTTAATGAGAAATGTATTTCAAAGTTAATGTCAAAAATCCCTTTATACCCTGGTTAGCTGTGACTACTGAGGAAAGGTGCCAGAGAGTAATACCGCAGCATTTCTCACCATTTTTTAAATAAATGGCAGTGCCTTGATCAACATTCTGAGTCTTAAATTTTGAATACTATCTTTTAAAACTTACTTGATCTCGACCAGCAGCACTATCATGAGAGAAGCTATTTCTTAAGTGTCGCGAGGATCATGTAATGCTGTCTCGGATCGCAGTACTAAAACAAAACTAGTTTTAGCTAAGCTGCTAAGGTCTTATACCTATATCATTTTCAATTAGCGTTCAATTTATTTTGGACAATTTGGATTCTTCATCATCTCTTTAGATGGTTTCAGAAGATGGAGGACAGCACTTTTGCCCTTTGGAATCTGAAGGTCTGCTAAATTAACTACCATTATACTTACATATGGGTGAAATTGTAACATATTGGTATTAGGAATATTGCGAGGAGTAGGTTCACTTCATGTTTTAAATAACTTTTGGGACTTGGAACTTTTTTCCCCAGATAAAATATTACCTTTTATTTTCCAATCCTTAAATTGTTTAAGGTGACTGTATTAGGAGGGGCTCGCTTTTTCATTCGGTATTTACATTAAAACGAAAAAAAAAACAATAGCACAAATAAATTGCAAAAGATAAAACTTAAGTTGTAGACCTACATATCACATCCACATTGATGTCTGTAGCGTGATCTTAGATAATTATTTTGTCAAGCAAACAAAGCTTTGTATGTCTCTTACGTACAAACAAACAAATGGCAACTAAACTAAGTACACTCAGCAACAGCAAAAGTAAACAGGAATGGCTTTTATTCTTTCTTAACTTTATTTACTGTCTAGCTCCGTCAGTGGTCGGACAACTACGGGATGAAAATACATTGATCACGATTTATATGAAGTTTGGTGACCAAAAATATTGTTATCTCGCGGTGGTATTTGTAATCATAGGGAAGCCGTGTGCTTTCGTATTAAGAAAACTAATGGTGTTGATCAATAAATGATTATTAATATGTTCCTTATTTATTTATTTTAGTCAATAAATGTAATCGAATAAAACATCACCGACATGGTGATTCTTGGTGCTTTCGGGTTTTATGATACCAAAACATCATTAATAGTATAAGTTACACTTTTTAAAGTAAAGTTAATATTCATGAAAAAGAAAATAAAACAAAACAAAATTAAAATATCTTTAGTTCACCAATAAACCTATGCATAATAATATAGTTAACAGCACATCAATATAAAATGAAACACATAGCGAATCCATAGCAATTAAGAAATTTAAAAAAAAAATGTGGTGTGTTGATGTGTTGTTGTCGGTGTCTGCAGATTGCTGGGTGCTTACGACATTCAAAACAAAGTCCATAAAACGCACACCAATTACTAAGTCCCAATCTAAGCAGAGCTTTTACTGGGGCTGCTGAATAACAGATAGAATACATAATATTGAATAAGCTTGACTTGGATACACAGGATAATGGCCATCACACAAACATAGGCCTCTACCAGAATTCGAACAGGACCGTTGATGCAGAAGGCAAAATTTTCCGTACATAATGTTACTTTACGGTGTGTGGTGTCCAGCAGAATAGTAAAGGACAAAGTCTTGAGAGTGTCGTAAAACCTAAAATACTAGAGATAAACACCACATGTCTCCTATAGACCACAATTGGGGATATGATCGAGAATGGTCCTTTACTGCGATCTTCAACTCGCCCGCTAAGTGTGAAGATTATGGCATAACCCCCGATTTATGGCAAAGGCGCCTTTGATGATTATGAATATTACTCTCTGGGCAGGATTGCTACGGCCGCAACAACAGGTTGGCAAAATAATATTAATATTAACATTTGATCCGCCGTCATATCGATGGCCCTTGCTACAGCTGCCTAACCTCCGCAATCGTAATCCTCACACATTTAAATACATATTGTTGTATGTATTATTAAATAATAAAAAAGCTAAAGGCTTTGCCCTATTGCATGTGTTTAATACTATTATTTATTTTGTTTGACGCGCATTACGTTATGACTGCTTGAATGGTTTCTATTTCTAGTATAATTTATTTGCTTAAAGTGTAAGTCTTTAAAATAACATTCTTCGTAATTAAATGTTTGTTGATAGTAACTGGGTAAGCAAATATTTATTTTGCTTACGTATTATAAAGTGTTCTTTATCTTAATCTTTTTTCCAATTGTTACCATAAAGGAAGCTCGTGGCATGGAATAATTATATGCACATAGCCACACGGCATCACTGTGCTCAGATATGTTTACAAATCTACAACCGATTTTCAACAATAACTGTATGGAATGGAGTTCAGTATGAATTGAGAAAGTTTGAAAGTTTATTGCAGGCTGATGTGCTATTTACGTAGACGTGCTAGGGTTCTTTCAAATAACACATTCTTTTTTATTTAAAATTTAATAATATTGTTTCAGTAATTCCGTCTAGCTTATCTCGTAATACCGATAATTAAAAGTGTAATCGAAAAAAAAGTGGTACAAGGCCTAGTTTGCAAAAGAGTTATGAAAAGGCTCTCTTTCTTTTAGAAACATGTCCAATAACGAAATAAAGGAATTGCTTAGAAAACGAACTTATTGGTAATTTCAGCAGTTTTACGATTTATTTTTTTCAATTTCAAGTGTACGGTAGACATCCCTGAGTAATCATGAATTACTAGAAAAGGCGTGATATTTTCTACAATTAGCATATTCAATTATCTATCTCTCGTTGTCACATAATTGTTAGAACTCTCTGCTTTAATTTAATATTTATAAAAAAAACAACAGTGACTCAGTGGTGCTTGCAGTTTTCCGCGCTTAATAATAAATTTTGTTTCGTATTCAAAATGACGGCTACAATAATAAGTGGACTATGTAATGAGAAAAAGAAATGTGGTCATACTCGTGTTCAGTGGTTAGTGGTGACAATAGGTAAATTATATTTTTCTATAATTTGTTTATCAAAAGTACCAGGCGATCAGGGAAATCAAAAAAGTTTTGTTTTCAGTTTCGATGATCATGCTGAGCTATGGTTTGGAGAATGGATGGATGTCGCCAATGACAAAAATTCTGGCATCTGAAATGTCACCAACTGGGTATCCGCTGTCAAGTTATGAACTATCCTGGGTTGGCAGTGTGACGTCTCTTACGGCAGTGGGCTCTGTATGTTTGTATGCGTACTTAGCAGATACGTACGGAAGGAAATTCAGCATTTTGGTGTTAGGAATATTACAAGCGGTAAGCTTCGTCTTTTTTAATCTTTGTGATTTTGCATTGAGATACTTTTCTCTCCTGAGAAAAAATTGCCAATACCTTTAAATACTTTTATCAATTATTTACTATTTAAATTTCTGGTTCATTAGTTATTGTGATGTAAATTATTGTGAGTCTGTGAAAGATTTAAATCTATAGAAATGATAAAAAAAATTATGACAAAGAAAGAGACTCCTTGATATAGCAGTGATTAAAAAAAAATACCAGAAGTCGCCTGCCAATTGGTATAATTGACTTATGTTCGATATTGTTTTTTCAGATAAGCTGGATTATCAGACTCTTCGCCACAAATACTATGACACTGATAATGTCCAGGGCAGTAGCTGGTTTGTCTACTGGGGGCTGTTTTATCGTTCTTCCAATGTATGTTCGAGAAATCAGCAACGATAATATGCGGGGAGCTATGCTTTCCTTCGTCATACTAATGCAGAACGTCGGTCTTCTCTTCATGTATATCATGGGGAGTTACATGGAGTACTATACTGTGTTGTGGATATCGCTCTCTGTGACTGCGATGGCAGTTGGGTTAGTGTTCTTTATACCTGAATCACCAGCTTTCTTAGTGAAGAAGGAGCAATTTGATGTGAGTACAGTTCTAAAAGTTTATCATTAATCGCTGAAACATTAGTTTTATTAAATTGCTGGTGCCAACTTCCTATTTTCTCTAGTCTCTTTTGAAGGCGCATCTACTTTCTTGAACTGCTGCATTGAGTTTATGATGATATTACGAATTTCAGGAAGCTACAAGGACTCTCGCATTTCTCGGGGGTCTAGAGGCAGATGACAAGATTATAGAGCATGATATGAACGCAATGAGGAATGAAGACACCCATTACAAAACACTTCCTAAAATCACATTCGTAAACATCTGTAAGTAGAATTGATTAAAATTAGATTATAATTAAATTTAGATATGAGCTTATTGTGTTTTAAAGAAATACTTAACATTCGAAATTAAAATATTTATAAGAGGTTAAAAACGCAGGAATTTCAGTGAACGGTATGCATAACTACACCACTACAGCATGCAAAGTGAAAAATAACAAAAAGTACTGATAAATATAATTTAGAAATCAAAATATGATCTTACTATGATTAAAGGTCGATCATGGCATTATTACTTCATGAAGTCATGCTCGTGAACGGGTATTTTTAGTGGAGCTCTGTATAATTTAGCTTAACTGTCAACTAATTACCTAATTATGGCCTTTTAAAAACAATCATATTTAAGACTGTATACAACTTTGGAGTTCGAACTTTAAAGCATGGTGGCTAGCGCATTTGGCCTGCAATTTTCGATGTAAAGCATCTTCCGGAAGGGCTAGTTTTATTTTTGGGCATATTGATGATGCTTTGAATACATTATTATTAATATGCCTTTTAACCCCTCGTTGTAAACTAAATGCTTGTATTACGAGTAGCTGGTCCACGTCCATAGTACATCGGCATACCGCTTGGAATAAAGCTAACCTCTCATCTAATCGGCTGCGGCCGCTTTGAAACTTTCAATTGAAGTTTTCGGATAGATCTCTAAAAGTAATTAACTCGAGCCTTTTTTTGCTGGGGCTGTATTTGCACCTTTTTAATAAAAAATCTAAATTTTATTTTATTTCCAGTTAAAAATAAAGCGTGGCGTCGTGGCTTTATTTTTGTCACTCTAATCAACACCGCACAATCAGGCAATGGGACCTTTGTCATGGTAACATATGTGTGGGTCATCCTGTCATCTACTGGAGCCTCTCTTAACCCGGATATGCAATCACTAGTGGTGCCAATTTTGCTGACGTTCGGCTCTTTGGTGTCGATATTGGCTCTGCAGAAACTAGGAAGAAAGGTAAGATATCAAAGTTTTTGTATCCTTTTAAAGGGATCGGTGGGGCAAATAGCATGAGACAAGTAAGTTACTTAGAGATAAGTAAAAGTCCATCAGTATTATAAAAAGAAAAGTTAGGAAAAGTTATTTGTTATTGTGAAAATAATAAATGATTACAGAAAAACTAACGTCTTTCCTTAACTTCTTGGGTAATAAGTCGCGGAATATGATTACCATAGACTGTTGTGAAAGACTTATCGATCCGCCCATTCAACAATCCCCGTTGTATTTAATTATAGTGTGTTACAGTTCATTCTCCCTACAGCACTGTGGTTAATAAGAAGCTAATAGATGACATCGCCGTAGGGAGAATGTGTGTTAGTCAGTAGGTGGGACATCAAAAGTCTGACGATGATGAGTGCTCATCAAAATATGTATAAAGTCTTTTAAAGGTGTCTTCTTATTTTCGTCTTAGAACATCAATTTACCTTGTTCAGCTAAGTGACTTAAAAAAGTAACTGATAGATAATACGAGATTGTTATTTTGATCACAGCTCATCACCGTAATATCATCAGCATTGATAGCATTGGGAATGGCGAGTCTTGGGACAATCCTGCTGCTGCAGCAAAATGGTTTCAGTCTACCTTCCTGGATGCCTATGCTGTCCATCGCCATGTGCGTATGGGCCAATGCTGCGGGAACTGTACCAGCTTTTTACGCGTTTGCGACCGAGATGTTCAACTTTCAGGTAAAACTTTTGCTTTGTATTGGGTAATTCCAAATAAATTCTTGAGGTGGGTACTTTTCAATTTGCCAGAGAGTAAACATCATTAATAAGTTATTTCTGAATAATATTAGTCATGCATCACCTATGGTGGACGTGGTGGAATCCAAGATAAAGTGTTTAATTTTCTTAAAAGTCTTAATGTCCACATCTTTGAAGCAGAAGGCTTGTTATTTGATTCCAAGAAATTATCTTTGAATGAACTTTTTTAGTTTATTTGGAATGTTATTCGTAAGTTTATGAGTCAGGGTCTTTATGAGTTAGTAAAGAGTGTCCAATATTTTGTTTTCAACCTCTTTATATGTTTTCAGGTTCGATCGAAGCTTATGGGATGTATAGTCTCTTATTCTTGGTTCGTCACCTCGATGCAGTTGATAGTATTCATGTCAATCAGCGAAATCCTTGGGATGCATACGATGTTCTACTTGTTCGCTGGGGTTAACATCTTTGGCGTTGTTTCTGTTCTCCTTCTACCCGAGACTAAAGGGAAAACTGTTGAAGAAATAGATAAAATACTAGGACGATAAAAGAATGATTCATTGCTTTGATGTGAATGAATTATTATTTATGTAAATTACTCATTGAATCCGTGATTTGGGTTCTGAACATGAGTTTATTGATGTATTCAAAGAGATCTGAGATAAGCTGTACACGTTGCGCGTTGCGAATATGTTAAGATGCTGTGTTCAATTTACATGTTAAAAAGTTATATTATTGAAGTTAATTCTATTATTTTAAGATGTAAATAAATAAATACTACCTCAAATGTTTATCTTTAAAATATACCTAAATACCTAATATATGATATAATAGCTTCAAGTGTTTAATAGGAAGATAGTTTTTTATTGCACACGATTGTAAGTAAAGTTTAATTTTGGGCTGAATATATGGTATACCTTCGTGCTACGAATGGTCATTCCTGAAAAAGCAAATCATCTCAGTTTGTACAAATTACAAGAAAGCAAACATTTCTTTAAAATTTCAAATAGGCCTGTAAAATCAATCACATCCCCGAGCCCTTAGGTGGGATTCTAACCCACTACTTTTCGCTATTCATATAAGTGATCTGACCACAGAGTCACCGAGAAGGTGGCAGACGCTAGCAAATTCTGGTACTTATCAATACTAATATTATAAAGTGGAAAGATATGATTGTTCGTTTGTTTGCATTGAACAGGCTCTGAAACTAATGGACTGATTTGAAAAATTCTTTCACATTTAGAATTCGTTATTTACCATGATGAACATAGGCTATAGTAGTTTTTTTTTTAAGTAAGGGATCCGTATGAAAAAATTGATTGCTTGTTTGTATTAAATAGGCTCCGAAACTGCTGGATTGATTTGAAAAATTGTTTCACATGTAGATTTCTACATTATCCCTGATTATCAGAGGCGATAGAATATTTTCAAAAATGTTAGGGGTTTGTAGAAATTATTGACAATAGAGCAAAGTGATGTACTATAGTTTAGTTTATAGAGGACATCAATATCTACAAAAAAGTCCGCAATACTATTTGTCTTACTATTACAGTTACGGCACAATATCTACTTTTTCATGTCAAATTATGATATTACGCCTGTACAAACTAGGCTACATTATTCGTACCTGAGTATTAACCCTTATCCAAATAAATCACGTCGTATTCAAGACTATCAGTACCTGTAATTTTTTTTTAATTATACCATTCACAAGTCAAAACCACCAATTACATTAACCATGTTACCTAAGTAATATTTTTCTACAAGATATAAAATACGCCTGTAAAAAACGACTACGCCCCCTAGCCCTCAGGTGGGAATCATAAAAATCAAAAACATTAATAATTTTCACTTGTTTAATCTTTGTTAATTAAGAAACCATCCGTCGTGATGTCTCCCTCGAAGCCTGAATGTCTCGCTACCCACCGCCACCCGCTACTGCCGGCCGTGCCAATATCAACAAATAAAGTGCTGCACGGCTCACTGGCGAGGGAATTGTCGTCAGAATTGCTGCAACTCTCTGAAACGATGGAAAAAAACTGTTCATTCTACTTTTAAAATTCCACTATCCGTAAATCTTGAGCAACAATTTACATGTTCTATCCGCAAAACTAGGCCTCTTGGTAAATTCCTTCAAGACACCTCATTGATTATGTGGGATGAATGCACTATGAGTCATAGAGCACATACAGAGGCGGTGGACAGAAGATTAAAAGATCCTATAAACTTCTCTGCTCCCTTAGGCGGGATTACTTTTGTATTTGCTTGAGATTTCCGACAGACTTTTCCCGTCGTTAACAGAGGTACGCGAGCAGATATCATCAAAGTATGCTTAAAATCTTGTACTTTATGGATTTAGCTAAAAATTTAAAATTACGGACAAATATGAAAGCACATTTTCATGGAATCTCAGATAGTGACTTCCTACGGCAACTGCTAAAACTTGGGGAAGGAATTTTCCCTGCTCCAAACTTAAGCAGAAATTGTGACATTCTTCTGGGTGAGTCTCTAGGCCAACTACTTAATAATTTAGAAATTTTAATAAATGCGGTATACCCTGACATAGAGAAAATCCACGAAAAGAACTTTGATTGGTTGTTGTCTAGTTAGGGCTTAGTTAGTGTTAGCTAGGAGAGATACTGTCAATGAAATAAATAGTCTGATAATTACTCCGAAAAAGTCCTCAGCAAAGTAAAAAATTACAAATTGATCGACACCGTGGCTAATATCGAAGACGAAATCCATTATCCACAGGAATTTTTGAATTCACTAAATATTTCTGGACTGCCACCACACGAATTGACATTAAAAATTGGAATTCCAATCATGCTTTTGAGAAATTTAAGCCACCCCGAGCATGTTAAATGGGACGAGACTGCTTATTAAGAAATTAAAGGACAATTTAATTGTAGCTACCATTATCACTGGCCCAGCAGCTGGTCAACTAGCTCATATACCGAGGATACCGATGATCCCAACTGATCTGCCAATCCTATTAAAGCGCCTTCAATTTTCGGTAAAAACATTTTTTGCGTTAACTTTTAACAAGTCCCAAGGACGAACCTTCATATTAATAGGGTTCGACCTACAAAAGGAACGTTTTACTCATGGTCAAATTGTATGTTGGCCTAACTCGGGTCGGAGCTTCTGTAAAACAATTTATTTAGCTGACACAAAATAAAACAACATCAAATATCGTATACAGGGAAGCTTTGACCCAATAAATTTAATGGCTCATGTTTTGTAGATAATATCTTTAAACAAACATTAGAAATAAATAGTTATTTGTTATGCAAGGCTGCAAAGTTGAGATTGGGCGCGAGTTACCTCTATTGAAACTTGAGACAGCGAAGGATTCTAGGATTGAACCACGAGCGAGCGAGGGTTTTAAAGGTACGACACGCTAAAAATTTTGTTGCCGAGCGAAACACAAAATTTTTCTCCTCACCACAGCGAGGAAATTTGAGCAAGAAAAAAAGATATTAATAACATGGTAAATTGGTTCATTTAAATTTAAAATTATAAGTAAAAATTCTACAATTAGTAATGTTAAATATAATTATTTTAGATTGGTTTCTATTAAATATGATTCGACTAAGAATATCATAATCACTTTGACAGTTCTTCTTCGGGTGCGGTCCGAAATCTAATCATATGTTATGAAATCCCACCCTCCATACATTGATAATTCTTATAAAAAAAAATAATATTAATTAGGGACTAAAATTATTTAATAAAACCTATTAAAAAAATAATGACGATTCGGAACGTACCATGTGTGTTTTTCTTTGAATAGAAAGGTTCTAATTTTAAAACACTTTTCCACGCTAGCGGATGAAATGCAATTTTCCACGCAGAAATTGAATGAGAAACCAAATTTTCCGAGCGTGTAAGGTAAACAATAAATTAATCAAATATTAAAAAAAGGAAAAAAAAAGTCGGTTTTTTTTTTTTTTTTTTTTTTTTTGTTTTTTTTTTTTTTTTTGCCTGTAAAGTCGGTTTTACGGGCGAAGATTTTACGTGACAACGTCTTTTTCTCGGTAGAATATTTATTGATATGAATATAATTAAATTGCACAATGCGCGCGGCAGACCGATCATAGTTGAGTGGGAGAGAGACGCAAGGCATTCGGCGGGCCTCTCTCTCGTTCGGTGACTCATCGTAACGTTACCGAGCGTTACACTTTTTCATAAGTGACTCCCAGCCGCAACCAATTTATAAGACGTTATCACGTCAAAAAATAATTACAAAAGTTCTTTAAAATAACATAATCCAAAATTTCTTTATACTGTACTCATTTTTAGTATCCCTGACACAAAAAGAAGCGTGTATGTGTATGTGATTAAAATTTATAATTATTTTAATTTTTGTTAAATACCCGTGCGCAACCAGGGGCGGACCGCTACTAATACAATGATGGTCTGAAATAAAGCAAAACATATGTAAGAGAAAATGTATGGGTTTGGTATCCATTGCTTTCTTTAAGGAAAAACCGGATGAAATTGAAAGAGGCGCGGTAGCCTCAAAAAGAGTAGGAAGGTTGTTAAAATTAATTTAGTATAATCAAACATTTAAAGATTAACTTATCTAAAGTAACAGAGTTAATTTGTCTTTCGCGAAGTATGTTTATAGGAAACATAAAATGGGAATTCCCATAGAGCCAACGTTTTTTGGTTTTGACTACTTGACTTTAATAACTTTTTTATTTTGTGAATTACAAGATTCGGGCTCTGTCACAATTCGATTCAATTGTTGATTCGATTCCACACAAAAATTATTGAAATCGCTTAAGAACTCGGGAAGTTATGGCATAACAGACATTGCGTAATTGAAGCTGATCCATGGGAATCCAATAAAAATAGTTTAGTACTTCTTCTTCTCTTAAAGCTTCAATTTTTTCTCAAGTGGTTGCATAGGTGTAAATATTATTATAATTGACTACCGGGCAAGGACCAACAAACAAAAGGAAAAGAGGCAGACCGAGCGAAAATGGGCTGATGAAATGAGAAAAGCCGCTGAAAATTGGATGGATCCCAATAGTAAAAGACAGGCAAAAGTGGAGCAAGCCTTGGAGGCCTTTACCCGTTGAGGGGTCCATATTGAATGATATAAATTGATTAAAAAATTGAATTTATTTAAAATTTGCCTATTTTTGTGGTAAAAAAATTATTATTCAGAATGTCATTATGTCACATAAAATATTTAATATGATTATTAATTAATAATTGTTAGTTATTTGTTATGTAAGTCATTCATATTGGAAATAAAGAGGTTTTAACAATAATAATAATATACGTATCACTCAATCGAATGTGATAGTTCACCGATAGGTATTTGTTTATTTTACATTGTTTAAATGTTCGCTCTTCTTTTTGCGTTGGGTGATTATATGTATAAATTCTAATTTTAGTAATAAAAACGATAGCTCAGTACTTCCTATTAATATTTGCATGCTTTCTCAAATGGCTACAGAGGTTTAAGTTTTTAAAGAAGAATGACCAACTCCTTTCGTCTTCCCTTTTACTGCTACATATTCATACTTTTAATTTTACACTAAAACCACCAAGGACTCATACGGCTTAAGATAAATTCCCAAACAGTACGCGACATCATTAGCGAGGTGTTATTTATGAACCCTGATCATCTGATAGACTCAAGTTTCATAAAAAATGGCCGACGTAGAAGACGTTATCTCTCTTATGCAAAAAATTAAAATATGAAAAAAATTGAATAAATAAGTTCCAAATACTTTTCATGGTTGTATTTCTAAGATTGCTGTAACTAATTATGGTTGTAAATTAATGTTTGTACATTTCATGTGCAGTTCACTATTTTTATATTTTATAAGCACGAAGAAGCTTGATGTTATCTGGTTTACCATCCTACCAACGGTCTTGACGTAAATACTGATACTGATACTCGTAGTAAAGAAAAGCTGACAAGCGTACCATCCATGTGAGATTTAATTTGACATTGTGTTTTCGTAGGCCATTCGCTGCAGTAAACAGTCAAAATAGGTACTTTTGTTTTACCATGTTTGCGGTTAGCTGGAATAGGCTATTAGAAAAACAGGTTATTTGCGATTGAACTCCGTGCAGTACTATACATGATAAATACGCTTATAGGATTAGAATTAGAAGCATATAAGATAATCGTATCGTGAACTGGGCCGTGAAGAGCTATAGATACCACATTATTGGCCATTCATCGTAACCTAATGAACAACTGTGAAATTACACTAAACAACATTGCCAAGAGACGTCCACACTCGTTGAAATACGACTAACAATAGCCTAATCATTCACGTGAACTTTTTAAAAGAGTCAGTGTATTTTAAATATTGACTTAGCAAACAAATTGGAATGTGACAACTACAATTTAATTAAAACAAATATTACATCAGATATATTGCATCAGATACGTTTGTTATTAAAAAAAAACATTGTAGAATATGATAATATTGTGCTTCTTAAGTATAGGTTTACAAATTGTTTGCTGTAATATGATCAACGATGACCCGTTAATGAGAAATGTATTTTAAAGTTAATGTCAAAAATCCCTTTAAACCCTGGTTAGCCGATACTATCGAGAAAAGGTGCCAGAGAGTAATACCGCAGCATTTCTCACCATTTTTTTAATAAATGGCAGTGCCTTGATCAACACTCTTGATTCTTAAATTTTGAATACTATCTATTAAAACTTACTCAATTTCTTCCGCAGCCCTGCCATGAGAATATGCTGTTTTAAGAGTCGCTATCATGAGAGGAGGATCATGTAATGCTGTCTCGGATCGCAGTACTAAAACAAAACTAGTTTTAGCTAAGCTGCTAAGGTCTTATACCTATGTTATTTTCAATTAGCGTTCAATTCCAATTTATTTTGGACAATTTGGATTCTTCATCATCTCTTTAGATGGTTTCAGAAGATGGAAGACAGCACTTTTGCCCTTTGGAATCTGAAGATCTGCTAAATTAACTACCATAATACTTACATATGGGTGAAATTGTAACATATTGGTATTAGGAATATTGCGAGGAGTAGGTTCACTTCATGTTTAAATAACCTTTTGGGACTTGGAACATTTTTCCCCAGGTAAAATATTACCTTTTATTTTCCAATCCTTAAATTGTTTAAAGTGACTGTATTAGGAGGGGCTCGCTTTTTCATTCGGTATTTACATTAAAACGAAAAAAAAAAACAAAAGCACAAATAATTGCAATTGTAAAACTCAAGTTGTAGACCTACATATCACATCCACATTGATGTCTGTAGCGTGATCTTAGATAATTATTTCGACAAGCAAACAGCTTTGTATTTCTCTTACGTATAAACAAACAAATGGCAACTAAACTAAGTACACTCAGCAACAGCAAAAGTAAACAGGAATGGCTTTTATTCTTTCTTAACTTTATTTACTGTCTAGCTCCGTCAGTGGTCGGACAACTACGGGATGAAAATACATTGATCACGATTTATATGAAGTTTGGTGACCAAAAATATTGTTATCTCGCGGTGGTATTTGTAATCATAGGGAAGCCGTGTGCTTTCGTATTAAGAAAACTAATGGTGTTGATCAATAAATGATTATTAATATGTTCCTTATTTATTTATTTTAGTCAATAAATGTAATCGAATAAAACATCACCGACATGGTGATTCTTGGTGCTTTCGGGTTTTACGATACCAAAACATCATTAATAGTATAAGTTACACTTTTTAAAGTAAAGTTAATATTCATGATACAGAAAATAAAACAAAACAAAATTAAAATATCTTTAGTTCACCAATGAACCTATGCATAATAGTATAGTTAACAGCACATCAATATAAAATCCAACACATAGCGTATCAATAGCAATTTTGAAATTTAAAAATTTGTGGTGTGTTGACGTGTTTTTGTCGGTGTCTGCGGATTGCTGGGTGCTTACGACATTCAAAACAAAGTCCATAAAACGCACACCAATTACTAAGTCCCAATCTAAGCAGAGCTTTACTGGGGCTGCTAAATAACGGATAGAATACATAATATTGAATAAGCTTGACTTGGATACACAGGATAATGGCCATCACACAAACATAGGCCTCTACCAGAATTCGAACAGGACCGTTGATGCAGAAGGCAAAATTTTCCGTACATAATGTTACTTTACGGTGTGTGGTGTCCGGCAGAACAGTAAAGGACAAAGTCTTGAGAGTGTCGTAAAATCTAAAATACTAGAGATAAACACCACATGTCTCCTATAGACCACAATTGGGGATATGATCGAGAATGGTCCTTTGCTGCGATCTCCAACTCGCCCGCTAAGTGTGAAGATTATGGCATAACCCCCGATTTATGGCAAAGGCGCCTTTGATGATTATGAATATTACTCTCTGGGCAGGATTGCTACGGCCGCAACAACAGGTTGGCAAAATAATATTAACATTTGATCCCCCGTCATATCGATGGCCCTTGCTACAGCTGCCTAACCTCCGCAATCGCAATCCTCACACATTTAAATACATATTGTTGTATGTAATATTAAATAATAAAAAAGCTAAAGGCTTTGCCCTATTACATGTGTTTAATACTATTATTTATTTTGTTTCACGCGCATTACGTTATGACTGCTTGAATGGTTTCTATTTCTAGTATAATTTATTTGCTTAAAGTGTAAGTCTTTAAAATAACATTCTTCTTAATTTAATGTTTGTTGATAGTAACTGGGTGAGGAAATATTTATTTTGCTTACGTATTATAAAGTGTTCTTTATCTTTATCTTTTTCCAATTGCTACCATAAAGAAAGCTCGTGGCATGGAATATTTATATGTACGTACATAGCCACACGGCATCCCTGTGCTCAGATATGTTTACAAATCTACAACCGATTTTAAACATTAAATGAATGGAATAGAGTTCAGTATGATTTGAGAAATTTTGGAAGTTTATTGCAGGCTGATGTTCTATTTTCGTAGACGTGCTAGGGTTCTCTCAAATAACATTTTTTTATATGTTTAAAATTTAATAAATAATACATTGTAATGCAAGTAATGTCAGTAATGTTATTATTAAATAAAAAATATTCTGTTATAGAATTTTAACTATATTTCTAGGTATTTATTGCAACTTTAAGATGATGAACTTCTCTATTATTGAATTGGTATCTTTCGTTTAAATAGTTGGTAACCCGCAACATATAAATATGATGTTTTATTGGATCAATATCTATATTTTCTAAGCTAATAACTAACACTTAATAGTTTATGATATTGTCAAGAAATATTTCTTTTTGTATCTTGGGGATGTTTCTGTTATGTTATCTAATTTAATAAATACAATATATGAATATCCCGTGAGCTTAAAGGTTGTCCTCCCTTCAGAGTGAGGTTTGATCTTATTATGTTTGGTATAAAAATCACTATTATTTTTAGTCCATTGTTGAAAAACACTATTTATAGCACCTGGTATTAAGTTGTAAAATTTGAATTTTTACTCAGTATCGAAACCCAGTACAATTGCTATATCTAAGTAATACTATTAGGCAATTGTAGTGATTTAAATTTAAACATTTAATTATGATTATGTTATTGGTATTTCAAAATATAACGATTCAATTCCGTAGTATAATTTATTATGAGGTAATAATTTATTAGGACCTAGAGCGATTTTGATACGTTAATCGAGATACCACTGATTAGGTATTAGCTACGTAAACTACGACCATGGAGTTAGGATTGGAGCTTGGAGTTAGGATTTAATTGAAGCAGTCGCATTATTATTGTTTCAGTAATTCTGTGTAGTTATACCGATAATTATCAGTTTACTCGAAAAAACGTGGTTTAAGGTATTGCCTAGTTTGCAAAAGAGTTATGAAAAGGCTTTCTTTCTTTTAGAAACATGTCCAATAATGAAATAAAGGAATCGCTTAGAAATAGAATTTATTGGTAATTTCAGCAGCTTTACAATTAATTTTTCAATTTCAAGTGTACGGTGGGCATCCCTGAGTAATCATGAATTACTATAAAAGATGTGACATTTTCTACAATTAGCATATTCAATTATCTATCGCCCGTTGTCACATAATTGTAAGAACACTCTGCTTTAATTAAATATTTTATTACGGTTACACAAAAAAGTATAAAAATAAACAAAAGTGACTAAGTAGTGCTTGTAGTTTTCCGCGCTTAATAATAATTTTTGTTTCGTATTCAAAATGACGGCTACAATAATTAGTGGACTATCTAATGAGAAAAAAAAATGTGGTCATACTCGTGTTCAGTGGTTAGTGGTGACAATAGGTAAATTATATTTTCCTATAATTTGTTTTACCTGTACCAGGTGTTCGGGGAAATTAACAAAGTTTTGTTTTCAGTTTCGATGATCATGCTGAGCTATGGTTTGGAGAATGGATGGATGTCGCCAATGACAAAAATTCTAGCATCTGAAATGTCACCAACTGGGTATCCGCTGTCAAGTTATGAATTATCCTGGGTTGGCAGTGTGACGTCTCTTACAGCAGTAGGCTCTGTATGTTTATATGCGTACTTAGCAGATACGTACGGAAGGAGATTTAGCATATTGGTCTTAGGAATATTACAAGCGGTAAGCTTCGTCTTTTTTAATCTTTGTGATTTTTTAATAAGATATTATTCTCGCTTGAGAAAAATTGCCAATGCCTGTAAATGTTTTTATCAATTATTTATCATTTAACTTTCTGGTTCAACAGGAATTGCGATGTAAATTATTTTGAGCCTGTGAAAGATCTACTTCTTAGAAATGATAAATAAAAGTAGCAATGAAAAAGACATAGACTTGTTGATATAGCAGTGACTAAAAATGCTTCAGGAGTTGCGTATTATTTGATTTAATTGACTTCTGTTTATAATTCGACATTGTTTTTTCAGATAAGCTGGATTATCAGACTCTCAGCCACAAATACTATGACACTGATAATATCCAGGGCAGTAGCTGGTATGTCTACTGGGGGCTGCTTTATCGTTCTTCCAATGTATGTTCGAGAAATCAGCAATGATAATATGCGGGGAGCTATGCTTTCCTTCGTCATACTAATGCAGAACGTCGGGCTTCTCTTCATGTATATCATGGGGAGTTACATGGAGTACTATACTGTGTTGTGGATATCGCTCTCTGTGACTGCGATGGCAGTTGGGTTAGTGTTCTTTATACCTGAATCACCAGCTTTCTTAGTGAAGAAGGAGCAATTTGATGTGAGTACAGTTCTAACAGTTTATCATTAATCGCTGAAACATTAATTTTATTAAATTGCTGGTGCCAACTTCCTATTTTCTCTAGTCTCTTTTGAAAGCGCATCTACTTTCTTGAACTGCTGCATTGAGTTAATAATGATATTTCGAATTTCAGGAAGCTACAAGGACTCTTGCATTTCTCGGGGGTCTAGAGGCAGATGACAAGATTATAGAGCATGATATGAACGCAATGAGGAATGAAGACACCCATTACAAAACACTTCCTAAAATCACATTCGTAAACATCTGTAAGTAGAATTGATTAAAATTAGATTATAATTAAATTTAGATATTAGCTTATTGTGTTTTAAAGAAATACTTAACATTCGAAATTAAAATATTTATAAGAGGTTAAAAACGCAGGAATTTCAGTGAACCGTATGCATAACTACACCACTACAGCATGCAAAGTGAAAAATGTCAAAAAGTACTGATAAATATAATTTAGAAATCAAAATATGATCTTATTATGATTATGATCTTATGATCTCATTATATTAAGCGGGTATTTTTAGTCGAGCTCTGTATAATTTTGCTTAACTGTCACTTAATTACCTAATAATGGCCTTTTAAAAACAATCATATTTAAGACTGTTTACAACTTTGGAGTTCGAGCTTTAAAGCATGGTGGCTAGCGCATTTGGCTTACAATTTTAGATGTAAAGCATCATCCGGAAGGGCTAGTTTTATTTTTGGGCATATTGATGATGCTGTGAATACATTATTATTAATATGCCTTTTAACCCCTCGTTGTAAACTAAATGCTTGTATTACGAGTAGCTGGTCCACGTCCATAGTACATCGGCATACCGCTTGGAATAAATCTAACCTCTCATCCAATCGACTGCGGCCGCTTTGAAACTTTCAATTGAAGTTTTCGGATAGATCTCTAAAAGTAATTAACTCAAACCTTTTTTTGCTGGGGCTGTATTTGCACCTGTTTAATAAAAAAATAAAATTTTATTTTATTTCCAGTTAAAAATAAAGCGTGGCGTCGTGGCTTTATTTTCGTCACTCTAATCAACACCGCACAATCAGGCAATGGGACCTTTGTCATGGTAACATATGTGTGGGTCATCCTGTCATCTACTGGAGCCTCTCTTAACCCGGATATGCAATCACTGGTGGTGCCAATTTTACTGACGTTCGGGTCTTTGGTGTCGATATTGGCCCTGCAGAAACTAGGAAGAAAGGTAAGATATCAAAGTTTTTGTATCCTTTTAAAGGGATCGGTGAGGCAAATAGCATGAGACAAGTAAGTAACTTAGAGATAAGTAAAAGTCCATCAGTATTATAAAAAGAAAAGTTAGGAAAAGTTAATTGTTATTGTGAAAATAATAAATGATTACAGAAAAACTATCGTCTGTCCTTAACTTCTTGGGTAATACGTCGCGGAATATGATTACCAAAGACTGTTGTGAAAGACTTATCGATCCGCCCATTCAACAATCCCCGTTGGATTTAATTATAGTGTGTTACAGTTCATTCTCCCTACAGCACTGTGGTTAATAAGAAGCTAATAGATGACATCGCCGTAGGGAGAATGTGTGTTAGTCAGTAGGTGGGACATCAAAAGTCTGAAGATGATGAATACTCATCAAAATATGTAATAGTATAAAGTCTTTTATAGGCCTCTTCTTATTTTCGCCTTAGAACATCAATTTACCTTGTTCAGCTAAGTGACTTAAAAAAGTAACTGATAGATAATACGAGGTTGTTATTTTGATCACAGCTCATCACCGTAATATCATCAGCATTGATAGCATTGGGAATGGCGAGTCTTGGGACAATCCTGCTGCTGCAGCAAAATGGTTTCAGTCTACCTTCCTGGATGCCTATGTTGTCCATCGCCATGTGCGTATGGGCCAATGCTGCGGGAACTGTACCAGCTTTTTACGCGTTCGCGACCGAGATGTTCAACTTTCAGGTAAAACTTTTGATTTGTATTGGTAATTGCAAATAAATTCTTGAGGTAGGTACTTTTCAATTTGCCAGAAAGTAAACATCATTAATAAGTTATTTCTGAATAATATGAGTCATGCATCACCTATGCTGGACGTGGTGGAATCCAAGATAAAGTGTTTAATTTTCTTAAAAGTCTTAATGTCCACATCTTTAAAGCAGAAGGCTTGTTTTTTGATTCCAAGAAATGATCATTTGAATGAATTTTTTTAGTTGTATTTGGAAAGCTATTCGTAAGTTTATAAGTCAGGAGTCTTTAAGTAAAGAGTGTCCAATATTTTGTTTTCAACCTCTTTATATGTTTTCAGGTTCGATCGAAGCTAATGGGATGTATAGTCTCTTATTCTTGGTTCGTCACCTCGATGCAGTTGATAGTATTCATGTCAATCAGCGAAATCCTTGGGATGCATACGATGTTCTACTTGTTTGCTGGGGTAAACATCTTTGGCGTTGTTTCTGTTCTCCTTCTACCCGAGACTAAAGGGAAAACTGTTGAAGAAATAGATAAAAAACTAGGACGATAAAAGAATGATTCATTGCTTTGATGTGAAAGAATTATTATTTATGTAAATTACTCATTGAATCCGTGATTTGGGTTCTGAACATGAGTTTATTGATGTATTCAAAGAGATCTGAGATAAGCTGTACACGTTGCGCGTTGCGAATATGTTAAGATGCTGTGTTCAATTTACATGTTAAAAAGTTATATTATTGAAGTTAATATGACATTTGATGTAAGTTCCTCTATTATTTTAAGATGTAAATAAATAAATACTACCTCAAATGTTTATCTTTAAAATATACCTAAATATGATATAATAGTTTCAATCGTTTAATAGGAAGATAGATTGTAAGTAAAGTTTATTTTTGGGCTGAATATACAGTATACCTTCGTGCTACGAATGGTCATTCCTGAAAAAGCAAATCATCTCAGTTTGTACAAATTACAAGAACGCAAACATTTCTTTAAAATTTATTATAGGCCTGTAAAATCAATCACATCCCCGAGCCCTTAGGTGGGATTCTAACCCACTACTTTTCGCTGTTCGTATAAGTGATCTGACCACAGAGCCACCGAAAAGGTGGCAGACGCTAGCAAATTCTGGTACTTATCCATACTAATATTATAAAGCGGAAAGATATGATTGTTTGTTTGTTTGCATTGAACAGGCTCTGAAACTAATGAACTGATTTGAAAAATTCTTTCACATTTAGAATTCGTTATTTACCATGATGAACACAGGCTATAGTAGTTTTTTTTTTAAGTAAGGGATCCGTATGAAAAAATTGATTGCTTGTTTGTATTAAATAGGCTCCGAAACTGCTGGATTGATTTGAAAAATTGTTTCACATGTAGATTTCTACATTATCCCTGATTATCAGAGGCGATAGAATATTTTCAAAAAAGTTAGGGGTTTGTAGAAATTATTGACAATAGAGCAAAATCATGTACTACAGATTAGTTTATAGAGGAGATCAATTTCTACAAAAAAGTCCCCAATACTATTTGTCTTACTATTACAGTTACGGCACAATATCTACTTTTTCATGTCAAATTATGCAAAAGTAACGCCTGTACAAACTAGGCCACATTATTCGTACCTGAGTATTAACCCTTATCCAAATAAATCACGTCGTATTTAAGACTATCAGTACCTGTAATTTTTTTTTAATTATACCATTCACAAGTCAAAACCACCAATTACATTAACCATGTTACCTAAGTAATATTTTTCTACAAGATATAAAATACGCCTGTAAAAAACGATCAGGCCCCCGAGCCCTCAGGTGGGATTCAAAAAATCAAACACATTAATATTTTTCACTTGTTTAATCTTTGTTTATTAAGAAACCGTCCATCGTGATGTCTCTCTCGAAGTCTGAATGTCTCGCCACCCACCGCCACCCGCCAGTGCCGCCCGTGCCAATATCAACAAATAAAGTGCTGCACGGCTCACTGGCGAGGGAATTGTCGTCAGAAATTGATGCAACTCTCTTAAACGATGGAAAAAAATGCTCATTATACTTTTAAAATTCCACTATCCGTAAATCTTGAGCAACAATTTACATGTTCTATCCGCAAAAATAGTCCTCTTGGTAAATTACTTCAAGACACCTCATTGATTATGTGGGATGAATGCACTATGAGTCATAGAGCACATACAGAGGCCGTGGACAGATCATTAAAAGATCCTATAAACTCCTCTGCTTCCTTAGGCGGGATTATTGTATTTGCTTGAGATTTCCGACAGACTTTTCCCGTCGTTAACGCGAGCAGATATCATCAAAGTATGCTTTAAATCGTGTACTTTATGGATTTAGCTAAAAATTTAAAATTACGGACAAATATGAGAGCACATTTTCATGGAATCTCAGATAGTGATTTCCTACGGCAACTGCTAAATTGAATGAATGAAATTGCTGAATTGCAAAAAACTTGGGGAAGGAATTTTCCCTACTCCAAACTAAAGCAGAAATTGTGATATCCTTCTGGGTGAGTCTCTAGGCCAACTACTTAATAATTTTAAAAATTTAATAAATGTATTATTCCCTGACATAGAGAAAATCCACTAAAAGAACTTTGATTGGTTTTTGTCTGGTTAGGGCAATAGTGTCAGCTAAGAGTGATACTGTCAATTAAAATAAATATTCTGATAATTCCTCCGAAAAAGTCCTCAGCAAAATATAAAATTACGAAATGATCGACACCGTGGCTAATATCGAAGAAGTCCATTATCCACAGGAACTTTCAAATTCACTTAATGTTTCTGGACAGCCACCACACGAATTGACGTTAAAATCGGAATTCCAATCATGCTTTTGAGAAATAAATTTAATGGCTTATGTTTTGTAGATAAGATCTCTAAACAAACATTAGAAATAAATAGTTATTTGTTATGCAAGGCTGCAAAATTGAGATTTGGCGCGAGTTACCTCTATTGAAACCCGAGCCAGCGAAGGATTCTAGGATTGAACCACGAGCGCAGCGAGGGTTCAAAGGTATGACACGCTAAAAACTTTGTTGCCGAGCGAAACACACAATTTTTCTCCTCACCGCAGCGAGGAAATTTTAGCAAAAAAATAGACTTGAATAACATGGTAAATTGGTTAATTGAAATTTAAAATGAAAAGTAAAAATGCCACAATTAG
Source organism: Calamotropha paludella (assembly GCA_927399485.1). Lineage (NCBI taxonomy): Eukaryota > Metazoa > Arthropoda > Insecta > Lepidoptera > Crambidae > Calamotropha > Calamotropha paludella. The sequence continues at coordinate 8,481,062 of OV656822.1, forward strand.
TAATGTAAAATATAATTATTTTTACTAGTTTTAGTTACTATTAAATATGATTTGACTAAGAATACCATAATCACTTTGACGGTTCTTCTTCGGATGCGGTCCGAAATCTAATCATATGTTATGAAATCTCACCTACCATACATTGGAAATTCATATAATAACATAATATTAATTAGTGACTAAAATTATTTATTAAAACCTATTTAAAAAAAATAATGACAATTCGGAACGTACCATGTGTATTTTTCTTTGAATAGAAAGGTTCTTATTTTAAAACACTTTTTCACGCTAGTGGATAAAACGAAATTTTCCACGCAGAAATTGAATGAGAAACCAAATTTTTCCGAGCGTGTAAGGTGAACAATAAATTAACCAAAATTTCTTTATAAAGTTAAATCAAAATTTTAGTAACCCCTGACGCAAAAAGAAGGGTGCATGTGTATGTGATTAAAATTTATAATTTTCTAATTTTTTGTTAAATACCCGAGCGCAACCTGGGGCGGACCGCTACTAATGAATACAACGATGGTCTGGAATAAAGCAAAATAAATGTAAGCGAAAACGACGAATTTAAAGGAGGCGCGGTAGCCTTAAAAAACCTATGAGGATTGTTTAAATTAATTTAATATAATCAAACATATAAACATTAATATATCTAAAGCAAGAGAGGATATTTTTTCTGTCGCGAAGTACCTATATAGGAAACATAAAATGGGAAATCCCATAGAGCCAACGTTTTTCGGTCATAACCTATTATTTTGTGAATTTCAAAATTCGGGCTCTGTCACAATTCGATTCGATTGTTGATTGGATTACACACAAAAAATATTAAAATCTCTTAAGAACTCGGGAATTATGGCGTAACAGACATTGCGTCATTGAAGCTTATCCATGGGAAACCAATAACAATAGTACTTCTTATTAATGTTTCAATTTTTTCTCAAGTGGTTGCATAGGTGTAAATACTTATTATAATTGACAACCGGGCAAGGACCAACAAACAAAAGGAAAAGAGGTGGACCGAGTGAAAAATGGGCTGATAAAATAATGAGAAAAGCCGCTGAAAATTGAATGGATCCCAATAGCAAAAGACAGGCAGAAGTGGAGCAAATGGAGGAGGCCTTTTTCCGTTGAGGGGTCCATATTGAATCATATGAATTAGTTAAAAAATTGAAATTATTTAAAATTTGTCAAATTTTGGGCATTTATAAAAAAAAATTGTTTAGAAAGTCATATAACATGAAATTATTTAATATGATTGTTAGTTATTAATTGTTAGTTATTTGTTTTGTAAGTCATTCATTATGGTAATAAAGAGGTTTTAAGAATAATCATGATATAAATATCACTCAATCGAATTTGATAGTTCAACGATAGGTGTTTTTCTTTTTTATTTTAGACTATTTAAATGTTCTATCTTCTTTTTGCGTTGGGTGATTATATGTATTAATTAAAATTTTAATAATAAAAACGATGGTTTAGTACTTATTATTAATATTTGCATGGTTTCTTAAATGGCTATAGACGTTTAAGTTTTTAAATATTGACGACCAACTTCTTTCGTATACCCTTTTACTGCAAATAGATAGATTCATGCTTTAAATTTTAAACTAAAACCAGTAAGGACTCATACTGCTTAAGATAAATTCCCAAACAGTACGCGACATCATTAGCGAGGTATTATTTATGAACCCTGATCATCTGATAGACTCAAGTTTCATAAAAACTGGTTGGTTGCCTGTAAAGTCGGTATACGGGCGAAAGTTTTACGTGACAACGACTTTGAGTGGTAAAATAATTTTAATGTGAATATTCATTCGTATAGTAGGAAGAAGGATGAAATAATAGTAACAATTTAAAACATTTATTTATACAAAGAATTATATTTAAAACATTAATTTATAGGCACGCGTCCCTTCCACTTTTTATGTCTGTCTCTCTCGCTCTTAGGCGGGCTAACCATGCCCGAGTGGAAGGGACGCGTGCCTCTCACTCGCTCTCATTGTAAGCGCATAACGTGAGCGGAGCGTAACGCAGTTTCTTGAAGTGTCACCCGGCAAACCAATTTATAAGACGTTGTCACGTCAAAAAATGGCCGACGTAGAAGACGTATCTCTCTTATGCAAAAAAATTAAATATGCATAAAATTGAATAAATAAGTGCCAAATACTTTTCATGGCTGTATTTCTAAGATTCCTGTAATTAATTATAGTTGTAAATTAATTTTTGTGCATTTCATGTGCAGTTCATTATTCGTATTTTTTATAAGCACGAAGAAGCTTCATGTTATCTGGTTTAGCATCCCACCAACGGTCTTGACGTAACTGGCTTTATCTTTCTAAGGAAAATCTGATATTCTCATGAGTGCAACATCTATGGGAGATTAAATTGACAACATGGTCATACGCTGTTCAGCCAATATAGGTGCTGTTGTTTTATCGCAAACATAGCTGAAATTTACTATTAACAAAACAGCTTATTTGCGATGAAACTCCGTCTAGTACTAGACATGGTAAATACGCTTATACGTTTAGAAGCTCATAAGATGGTTCTATCGCGAACTAGCAAGTGAAGAGCTTTAGACACCACAATTTTGACCAGGGATAGTAAGGTTACTATCTTACTTATCTACTACTACTACTTACTACTAATTATCAACAATAAGGAAATTTTCACAAAAACAATCAAATACACTCGTTAGCATACGACTAACAATAGCCGAATAATCCATGTGAGCTTTTTGAGAGAAACGGTGTATTTTAAATATTGACTTAGCAAACAAATTTGAATGTGACGACTACAATTTAAAACATTGCATCAGATATGTTTGTTATAAAAAAATGCTTTGTGCAAATATATTATTGTAGGATATGATAATATTGTGCTTCTCCAGTATAGGTTTACAACTTGTTTGCCTTGCTGTGATACTATGCTATAACTTAATCAAAAGTGACACATCTGAATAAAACAATTTTTTTACGGATTTTGCGCATATTTTTTTTATATTTAATTCTGAAGTTTCGACTCTTTATAGGAGCCTTGATCACAGGATGACTAAGGTAATGGTCGTCATATATTTTCTACTACCTTCACAATATTTTAATCGGGCACGTTCTTTATTGTTAAAGATTTATATTATATCAAATTGTTTTATTTTGCATTTTATTTAGTTATTTAATTTTCACAACGATTACATTGTATACTGAGTCTAGTTCAAGTTCGGAAATTGAGAGGTCCTTTCGAGAAGAACTGGCGAAAGAAGCTCGGGCAGGGGGACCGATCTCAATTTTACTGTTAATATTTGCAAAAAGAGCTAACTACATCACCAGGTTTTACAATGTGTATCTTTTGAGGTATTATTTTTGTTTTTATTGGATACCAAGCAGGTGAGACGCTGCAACCTTCGTCTCTATTGAAATTAGGATATTTCCTGATTTCAATAGCCTCGCGTAGCATCTTAGGAACAAATCATAGTTCTCTAGCGAGAATTTGAGGTTTATCGAATCTAATGTAGTGGTTTGGCCCCTGAAAAGCATGCTCACAGATTGCAGATAGATGCAGAGGCGCGATAATAGGTCTGCCATATGTATGTGACAGTAAGATGGAGGTCGATCCCCCTGCCCGAGTTTCTTTCGCCAGTTCTTCTCGGAATGGCCTCCCAATTTCCGGACTGTTAGTAGACTCAGTATACAATGTAATCGTAGTGAGAATGTAATAAGTCAATAAAATTTAAGCTGCTAAATTATGTCCAAAACCTATGTTTCATTCAAAAAGAATTCACTTCTCGATACAGACTTATCAATTATGTTGAGGTGATTTGATTTTCAAATAGCCTTTGTGATTACGAATTTTTTTCTTCAGAGAAAATGTTTCCTTTTATTTTCCCATCCTTACATTGTTGTATAGGGTTGGGCTATTTCTTTAACCTTTAAAAGATTGTATCAGGGCTCGCTCTTTCATTCGGTACTTACATTTAAACGAAAAAAAAAACAATAGTACAAAAAAACTGCAAAAGATGAAACTCAAGTTGTAGACCTATATATCACAATCACATTGATGTTTGAAGCGTGATGTTAGGTAATTATTTCGAGGAGCAAAAAATGACTTTATATGTCTATTACGTAAAAACAAACAAACAAATGGCATCTAAAGTAAGTACCTACACTCAGCAACAGCAAAAGTAAACAAAAATGGCTTTGATGCTCTCTCAACACAATTTACTATCAAGCTCCGTCAGTTTTCCGACAAGTACGGGATCGTACATCGAACACATTTTATGTATATGAATTTTAATACCTAAGTTATGTTAGGGTGACTAAAAATATTGTTACCTCGCGGTGATATTTGTAATCATTAGGAAAAATTACAAAAGTGATGCTGATGATCAATAAATTATTATCAATTTATTATTTTTTTTTATAGTCAATAATACTATCAAACAAAATCACATCGTCTTGGTGATTCTTTAGGCTTTGGGGTTTTGCAATACCATATATTACTATATTAATTTTTATGTAATAAGTTATTTTTCAGGGATCATTTAACGCCCCTAATAGTATTATTAAATCTTTTAAAAGTAAACATTTATGATAAGGTTAAATAAGAAAATATTATTAGTACACTAATGAAGCTATACAGTTAACAGCACAATTAATTTAAATCCAACTGATAGAGTATCAATAGCAATTAATAAAATTTGATAGTTTGAAGTGAATTGGCGTGTTTTTGTCGGTACCTAATTTACGATAGGCACGTTGTTTACTATTTCATTAGTCATATAATTTCCCCAAAGCGAAGCACAAGCTTTCTCAATGGTTGAAAAGACCGCAGGAGATATGGAAATTAAGCCACTGACTACGACTGATAGTTAAAGCTAGAGATTAAAATTACAAATTCAAGAAAACGCACGCCTGTAATTTAGTCCCTAACTAAGCAGAACTTTTACTCTGGCTACTAAATTACGAATAGAATACATAAATGAGTATTGAATAATCTTGACTCGGATTCAAATGCTTAGGTTCATCACATAAACATACACCTATACCAGAATTAGAAGAGAACCTTTGGTACAGAAGGTAGAATTATCAATATATAAGGTAGTCTACGGCGTGTGATTTCTGGCAGAATAAGAAGTCTAGTAACAACTCTTAAAAGTGTCATAATAGTGTGTGTAATAATACGGGACCACAAATGGGGAAATGGTTGAATATGGTCCTTCACTGCGTTCTCCAACTCGCCCGCCAAGTATGGAGATTATGGCAAAACTCCCCATTTATGACAGAGGCATCTTTGTGCTAATATGATGATGAATATAACTCTGTGGGCAGGATCGCCACCGTCGCAACAACATGTTGGCAAAATAATACTACCATTTGATCACCCATCATATCGCTGGTCCTTGCGACAGCTGCCCGACCTTCGCGATCGCGATCCTATTACATCATTTAAACACATAATGTTGTGTTTATTATTAAATAATAGAGGCAGTGCCGGATTTACCATCGAAGCTGAAAAAGCTGAAGCTTAGGGCGGCAAAATTAGGGGGCGGCGAAGTTGGCCCAGAAAATTGGTACAGAAAAAAAGTAAGGCTGCGGACACGAGGTGGGGTTGCAGCGGTGGCGTGGCGGGGCAGAAATCTTTAGCCCTTTTATCCATAGAGTCGGAATTAATGAACAGGATTTCTTACGACGATATCATCGATGTTTTTGCTGATTCCAAATCAAGCAAAAAAATAAAGTAACGTTTTTTGAAAAGATAGGTATTTCATTCAAATAGAGATATTGATAGTGACGTACTTATTGATTGTAAATTTCAATTTAATATTGTTTTTAAAATTTGTGTTAAATTGAGTGCAATAAAAATCCTTTAATAACGTATATCAAATGTGCGTTATTGTGAATTAGCAGTTTTAAGACTATAACCCGACATTGGTAACTGTGCTCCTGGAGCTGTCAAGTTCTTGGCAGTACTTGAATTCACCCGCTCGCGTACCTCCTCTGCACTCCGCCGCCGCCGACCTAGTAGTGCCAACTGTTGGATATTTTGACGCTAACAGGTGGTAAAAAAGGAATTAACGTTATAGTGAACAGTCCATTTAATTTTAGAGGTCAGTAGGGGCGGCAAAAATTTATAGCCTTGGGGCGGCAAATGTGTAAATTCATCACTGAATAGAGGAGTATCACGCGCATTACTTAAACAATTATGTTGTGACTGCGTGAAGTTTCTTTGCTCTAGTACAAATTATTTGTATAAAATATAAGTCTTTAATACAACATTGCTCTCAAATAATGTTTACATAAATAAACATTTAATATAAACGTTACTGGGTGAGCAAATATTTATTTTGCTTACGTATTTTACAGTGTTCTTTATCTTAATCTTTTTTCCAATTGTTACCATAAAGGAAGCTCGTGGCGTGGAATATTTATATGTACATAACCACACCGCATCTTTGTGCTCAGATATGACAAAATTCCAAATCCGATTTTTAACATTAACTCAATGCAATAGAGTTCAGTATGAATTGAGAAAGTTTGGCAGTTTATTGCAGGTTGATGTGCTATTTTCGTACACGTGCTAGGGTTTGTTCAAATTACATTTTCTTTTTTATGAAAAATTTATTGATTAAAAGTACTTGACCGTAATTCGAAGCTTACATATGAGAGATAGGCACTTCCGTTTCCCGTAGTCTTTTACTCTTTTGTATACCGATGACGTACTTCCGTTGACTCAGCACAGTGGCGCCATCTAAGTTTTCTTGTAAATGGAATGGCGCCTAGCTACTCATTGGCTTTTTCTTCCCCGTAGCAGAAACACGTGTAAAGAATATTGGAGAATTTATTTAACAAAATAAATTTGAGTGTTTTTACAGTGAAATAATCCTTCTAGGAAAAACGTGAGTAATATTCTTACATTTACTTATGATTTAAAGTGTTTAGTTCACGCGATATGTAGTCATTGCGTAATAGTAGATATCTGCCTCAAATTTTCTCTTCTTTTAGTGAAATAATCTGTAAATAATGCTGCAACATGCAGCGGGGTAAATGATATCATGAAAGAATATATAATAGAATGTGATTTTATGGTATAAGCATATGGATAATTTAACGAATTAGACCGCAGTTTTGGTTATGTTTTTAACGGTTTTTCCGTTCGTTTTTATAATCAGTATAGGATGTTAAGCGAGTTCAACAAGATTTTTTTTGTGTTAGTAATGATAATGTATTTCTAAGGATCATAAGTTATGCTGTGGTTGGGGAAAACATCATTCTAACCTCACCTCATCTCGTTACTAAAGTAGGAATTTTAAATACGATTTTCAGAATGAGTACTATGAATAAACCGCCTGTTGAAGAGGTCGCTGAGGCTGGTCCAAGTACTGAGCACCGCAAAAGGTCTCGTAGCAGTAGCACCAGCAGCAGCTCGTCTAGTAGTTCCAGTTCGAGTTTATCTTCAAACTCTAAGCGGAACCGGTCTCGTCGCCGCCGTCATAAGAGGAGAAAAAGGAGCCGGCATGCTAAGATGCGAAAGCTGACTAAGGAAATCTGTGAGTTACGCAATTATATTACCCGGCCTCTGAATTATGATTATACGGGTCCTCCTATTTATCAATATGTGGAGCCTTCTAATTATAATAATACTGATATGGATCGCGTATCGGTTTGTTCAGCAGTTAGTGGAGAACTTTATAACGATGTAGCTACTGAGGGTTACCTGCCAGATGGTCCCACTACCGCAAATAACCTTCAATTTTCTTTTGATATTGAGACTAGGATAAAAGAACCATCGGTGCCTAAGGCACCTGAACACTTTATCAAAATGTTAAATGAAGCCCAACACTTAACTAAGGCATCCTGGTCTGAAATTAGGTATGCGGATACTCAAAAACTTTATAACCACGCCCCGGGCTTTGTAGATCTTGAGACAAATCCTGAAATAAAACCTTATGACGTTACAACGCAATCTGCTAAGGCTGACAAAGCATACGCAGCGATAACTTTTTGCATTCTTAAACAGAAAGAAGTCTTACAAGAAAGTATGCGTAAATTACTTACGTGGGCTAATTCTGATACTGGTAACTTAAACAATTTAGGTGATAAAATTGAAGAGTTACTTGTTAAGGGTGAGTTTCAGAAAATTTCAAATGATTTATTGCAACTAGTATGTGGTCACAGATCCGAAGCTATAGAAGTAAGGAGGGACGCTATTATCAAAAACGTAAAAGACTCTGTTATCAAAATTGCATTAAGAAAAATACCCCCATCAATCAACACATATTTTTGAAGCTGACGCTCTTACATCACTGTTGGAAAAGGCAGGTGGCGTTCGGAAAGTGTTTTGGCCCCTCAAATCTGAAAAAACTCAAAAAGGCTCTCGCAGATCTCTGCAGCAGCCGGCAAATGTGGGTAATAAGAAATTTAATGCTACATCGAGTGGTTCTCGATATCAATATAATGCATCTGGCTCTTCCAGACCAATGCACAATAGTGCACCACCCTCGAGGGGTGGATGCCATCATGTGAACTTTGATTATCACAATGACAGTATGGGTCACAATAATACATTTCAATATCGAGGATCGAGGCCTCGTGGCTCACAAAGAGGGGGAAGAGGACGAGGATCCTCATCTCACACTGGTAGAGGTCAATACAAAAATTCCGGACAATGACTCAATGTCATTCCGAGCGGGGCAATTGACTCATCATTACACAACATGGAAAAAATTAGGAGCTTCGAAGATAATTTTAGAACTAGTAAAAAGCTATCGTATACCATTTGTCCACAAACCTCCTTTGTACATGCCAAAGATGAACAGTCGCTTTTGCACTCGCACGTCGGAAGAAATGACTGCCATAATTCGAAAAATTAAAAGTCAAGGCATCTTGAAACCGGCAGAGCTTTCTCCGAGTTTCGTTTCACCTCTTTTCCTCGTTCCAAAGAGCGACGGGTCTCTCCGTCCAATATTCAATCTGAAAGCCTTGAACGAATTCGTAAAGGCAGGAGACTTTCATCTGGTAAATATGCATCGTGTTCCCGATTTTCTACAACTACAAGACTGGATGTGCAAAATAGATTTGAGTCAAGCTTATTTTCATGTCAAAATTGCGAAATCACACAGATGCTTCCTCCGCTTAATTTACGACAAAGAACTGCTAGAAATGACCTGCCTACCGTTTGGCTTGAGTACGGCTCCCAAAATCTTCTCCATTCTGACCAATTGGGTGGCTCAAACCTTGCGACAAAGGAATATACGCATACTCGTGTATTTGGACGACTTGCTAATTGTCCACCAAAACCCTGCCACATTACAAAATCATGTTCAGATGACCTTAGAAGTCCTGCATGCTCTGGGATGGTGCGTGAACAAAGAAAAGTCAATAACGTCCCCCCAAAAGAACCTTACATACTTAGGGGTACTATGGAGACCATGGGACAATTTAAAATCTCTGCCAAAAGAAAAAATTGCCAACATCGTCCGAAAGGTCGGACAGATACTGAGTCAAAATCAGGTACAGCTCAAAGAAATTCAGAGTCTTGTAGGACTATTAAACTTTGCCAGTTTTGTGGTACCTCGAGGGAGATTACATCATCGCCACCTCTTAAGATTCATGAACACGCTCCTAGTTTGCCCGAGGAAGAAAGTTGTACTCCCACAAATAGTTCAGGAAGAGATGAAATGGTGGGTCAAAAATTGTTCCGCTTCAACAATGTTGCATCTCCCTCCCTCGTCACACTTTCTGACGACCGATGCTTCAGACCTGGCGTGGGGTGCCCAGCTAGACAACATTCCAATGAGCGGATTATGGTCACCAGAGGAACAAAATCTGCACTGCAACCAAAAGCAAATGTTAGCCATTCTACATGTCATCCAGAGCCACGCCAGTATGATAAGTCACAGTTCCATATTGATACAATGCGACAACAGAACTGTTGTAGCCCATCTTCGAAAGGAGGGCGGAACGAAATCGCAAGCTTTATTGGAGATAACCCACCAATTATTGACACTGTTAGACAGACATCAAATATTATTTTCCATCCACTACATTCCCGGCAAATACAACAATCATGCCGACCATCTATCGCGCCGCCGACTATCACCGGAATGGCATCTGTTACCCCAGGGCATGGAAATGATATTCAAAAAATGGGGGATTCCAGTGATAGACCTTTTTGCCTCGGAGAGAGCACACATAGTCTCCAATTATGTGTCCCTGGACCAGAAGGATCCCAAGGCTCTCTTTTACGACGCTTTTCAGTGTGCCATAGAATTACCCCCTAGCTTGGGTGTTTCCTCCACCATTTCTGTCCCAACTTAACCAGTCAACAGGAGTATTCTTAATAGTCGTACCTCGATGGCAGAAAGTATTCTGGAGAGCAGACTTGAGAGCGAGAGCCCTCGAAGCTCCGTTTATTTTAAGGAACCTGAAAGTGAAACTAATAGACACGTCGACGGGCCTTCCTCCGCCAGAAGTCGACAAACTCACTCTCGAGATTTGGAGATGTGGGGGTGGACCGAGGAAGTAAAGAACTGGAATGAGAACCAAATATCTTTATTGAAAAGTTCGTGGCATCATTCAACCTTGAAGACATACTCTGTGGCGTGGAAACGTTGGCTGTCCTGGGCAAATGGCAATAATGTGAACTTGTATAGGCCTTCAGGGGCTGATCTAGCTCGTTTTTTGGCGGATTTATATATAGTTCACGGATTATCCTATAATACTATTCTTTTGCATAAATCAGTTGTATCCTCGTTGTGTAATGCAGAAATGTCGAGTCATTTAAGTTCACATGTAATGGTTAAGCATATTTTAAAGTCTATATCACTAAAGAACCCTAAAAATGTAAAAGCACCTATTTGGGATATTGATGACCTTGCTAAATATTTATGTACATATTCAATAGACAAAAATAACCTCTATCAGACATCTCGACATACTGCTATTCTTTTGCTTCTTTCTTCAGGACGCCGTATACATGATTTAACATTACTTAGAGTAGATCCTGAACATTGCATAAAATCAGATGACTTCGTAATTTTTTGGCCAGCTTTTGGTTCCAAATCAGATAACAGTGAGCATATACAGTCTGGGTGGAAATTAATGGCAAATAACAACAATGTTAATTTAAACCCTTTTTATTGGATTGATAATACAATGGTTTTACTAAAAAACTGACGAGACACTGCAAAGTCCTCTTCTCTATTTATTACAGTTAGAGGCCTTCCAAGCCTGCCTCACGGGCGGTTATAGCTGGTTGGATAAAGCATTTATTTAAAGATGCTAATATCCAGTCCAGTCCTGGAAGTATTAGATCAGCGGTAGCTTCAAAGAATTGGCTAAATTATCCCCTAGATGAAATTCTGGCTCGAGGTAATTGGCGTTCTGTTAACACATTTCAGAAGTTCTATAGACGTGAAGTAAGATCTGTAGGCCATCCCAATAACGTAACAAATTTATTTGCCCCTATTAATTAACTACCTTAATTAATAACCTTACGTCATTATTTTGGTACATACCTAGCTTTGACTAGAGGATACCTATTGTTTATAATTTAATGGTAAGGTCAATGATGTATTGATATAAGTTGAATGTTAGAGCAAATAAAGGTAATTATTTATAATCACATTGGCTTTTTCTTTTCAACAGCATCCTTCCATTGCCTCACCAGGCGATAACAAACAGATCTCATATGTAAGCTTCGAATTACGGTCAAGTACTTTTAATAGCAGCGTTTTACCTGAAATAAAACGCATATTAAAATACTTACCTTATTCGAAGCTTACCTTTTAACTCTGCCTGGTGAATTTAAAGCCAATGAGTAGCTAGGCGCCATTCCATTTACAAGAAAACTTAGATGGCGCCACTGTGCTGAGTCAACGGAAGTACGTCATCGGTATACAAAAGAGTAAAAGACTACGGGAAACGGAAGTGCCTATCTCTCATATGTAAGCTTCGAATAAGGTAAGTATTTTAATATGCGTTTTATTTCAGGTAAAACGCTGCTAATAATAAATTATTATTTGCAACGACAGAAATCTTACTATTGAACAAAAAATATGCTGCAATTGAATTTCAACTATATTTCTATGTATTTATTGTTACTTTCCCATTGTGTACTTTTCTATTATCGAATGAGTGTCTTTCATTATAAAAGTTAATAAGCCGCAACACATAATATGTTGTTTTTTTAGACCAATATCTGTATTTTCTAAGCTGTGATCGTTTATTTGTGATATTGTCAATAAATATTTCTTCTTGTATCCTCGGGATGTTTCTGTTATGTTATCTTATGAATTGAATAGAAAATGTAAATGGCCCGTGCGCCAAAAGGTTGACCTCCCTTCAGATTGAGGTTGGGTCTTATTACGTTTGATCTCAGTATTCAAATCAGTTTTTTATTCCATAATCGCACCTGGTATTAAGCTGTTATAGGTTAATTTTCGCCTAATACTGAAAACCAGTTCAATAGCGGTATCCAACTAATAAGATTTAGCAACTGTAGCGATTTAAAACGAAACATTTTATTGAAGTCATGTTAGTGGCCTATTGCAATTTTGACGCATCAATTTCGCTGTAAAATTTATTATGAGGTAATAATTTATCAGGAACTATGGCGATTTTGATAGGTTACTCGACAACTTTAGGCAATTTCAAAGATTTGGTCATTGTGATCGAATTTCTTATGTTTATTAAGGACAGCTATTGATCGAACCTTAAAACCCTTTTCCCTTTAAAAAAAAACCATCATTACTAATTTCTTACGTTGTACTATAAATGCGCGATATTTGCTTGCTTTCAGATTCAGAAGACATGGCGCGTGACAGTAGTTCTTTTACAAATGGAAGTTGTATTGAGAACGGAGACCTACTCTCACTGACCACTGCGACCATGGAGTTATGATTTGATGGGAGCAGTCGCATAATTATTGTTTTCACTAATTCTGTCCAACTTATCAAGTGATATCGATAATTATTAGTCTACTCGATGAAAAGTTGTTCAAGGTATTGCCCAGTTTGCAAAAGTATTATAAAAAGGCTTTATTACTTCCTTTTAGAAACATATCGAATAATGAAATAAAGGAAAGGCTTGGAAATAGTACTTATTAGTATTTTCAGCAGCTTTCCAATTTTATTTTTTCAATTTCAAGCATTCAGTGGACATCCCTGAGTAATCATGAATTACTATAAAACATCTGATATTTTCTACAATTAGCATATTAAATTAAATATTTCTCGTTGTCACATAGTTGTTAGAACTCTCTGCTTTCATTAAATATATAATTACGGTTAAAGAAGAAAATTACAGATAAAAAAGTGACTTAGCAGTGCTTGCACTTTTCCGTTTTTAATTATAAATTTGTTGATTTTTTGTATTTAAAATGACGGCCAAAATAATAAGTGAACTATTGAATGACCAAAAAAATTGTGGTCATACTCGTGTTCAGTGGTTAGTGGTGACAATAGGTAAATTATATTTTACTATAATTTGTCTATCAAAAGTACCCGATGATCAGGGATATCAAAAAAGTTTTGTTTTCAGTTTCGATGATCATGCTGAGCTACGGTTTGGAGAATGGCTGGATGTCGCCAATGACAAAAATTCTAGCATCAGAAATGTCACCAACTGGGTATCCTCTTTCAAGTTATGAATTATCCTGGGTTGGCAGTGTGACGTCTCTTACAGCAGTAGGCTCTGTATGTTTGTATGCGTACTTAGCGGATACGTATGGAAGGAAAGTCAGCATATTGGTCTTAGGAATATTACAAGCGGTAAGCTTCGTCCTTTTTATTCTTTGTGATTTTTTATGAGATACTTTTCTTTCCTAAGAAAAACTAGCTAATACCTTAAAATACCTTTGTGAATTATTTACTATGCAACTTTCCGATTCAATAGGTGTTGTGGTGTAAATTATTTTGGGTCTACAAAGATAGACTCCTTGATATTGAAGTGAATAAATTTTTTTCTAGATGTCGCGTATTGTTTGATTTAATTGACTTCGGTTTATTATTCCACATTGTTTTTTCAGATAAGCTGGATTATCAGACTCTTCGCCGCAAATACTATGACGCTGATAATATCCAGGGCAGTAGCTGGTATGTCTACTGGGGGCTGTTTTATCGTTCTTCCAATGTATGTTCGAGAAATCAGCAACGATAATATGCGAGGAGCTATGCTTTCCTTCGTAATACTAATGCAGAACGTTGGGCTTCTCTTTATGTATATCATGGGTAGTTACATGGAGTACTCTACTGTATTGTGGATATCGCTCTCTATAACAGCGATGGCAGTTGGGTTTATGTTGTTTATACCCGAATCACCAGCTTTCTTAGTGAAGAAGGAAAAATTTGATGTGAGTACAGTTTTTCACAGTTTAACATTAATAGCTGAAACATTAGTTTTATTAAATTGATGGTACCAAGTTACTTTTTTCTCTAGTCTCTTAACAAATGAAGGCGCATCTACTTTCTTGAACTGCTGAGTTAGGTTTATGATAAAATTCTGAATTTCAGGAAGCTACAAAGACTCTTGCATTCCTCGGAGGTCTAGAGGCAGATGACAAGATTATAGAGCATGATATGAACGCTATGAAGAATGAAGACGCCCATTATAAATCACTTCCTAAAATCACATTCGTCAACATCTGTAAGTAGAAATGATTAAATTAGATTATAGTTAAATTAGATTATAGTAAAATTAGATATTAAGTTCTTATTTTTTAAAGGAATACCTAACATTCGAAATTAACGTATAAATTCAAAAACGCAGGCCTTTCAGTGAACTTATGCATAACTACACCACTACAGCATGCAAAGAAAATGTCAAAGAAAAGAAAATATGTACATAATTGATTAACTGTCAATCATGGCATTATTACTTACTAAAGTCATGCTCGTGAACGGGTATTATTGTGGAGCTTTGTCTCTGAGCTAGGTATTATTTAACTAAAATGTCACTTTATTAACCAACAATTAGGATTAGTTTTAGTTTTAAGAATGTTAATGATGCTTTGGACATATTATTATTCCCGTTAAAACCTTGTGGTAAACTAAATGCTTGTGTTAGGTGGACTACCCACGTCCGTCGTACATCGGCGGGGTCCGAACTCGGTCCACTTGGATTAAAGCTCAAATCAAATTTGAATTGAAATTTTCGGATATGTTGCTAAAAGATATTAACTTAAACATTTTTTGCTGTGGCAGTTGTTGAACCATTTTTTTTAAATATATGATAAGTAAGTAAATATGGTAATTTTCATTTTTTATTTCCAGTTAAAAATAAAGCGTGGCGTCGTGGCTTTATTTTCGTCACTCTAATCAACACCGCACAATCGGGCAATGGGACCTTTGTCATTGTTACATACGTGTGGGTCATCCTGTCATCTACTGGAGCCTCTCTTAACCCGGATCTGCAATCACTGGTGGTGCCAATTTTACTGACGTTCGGGTCTTTGGTGTCGATATTGGCTCTGCAGAAACTCGGACGAAAGGTAAAATATCAAAGTTTTGGTATCCCTTTAAAAGGATCTGTGAAGCAAATAGTATGAGATATTAATAGGTAACATAGAGATAAGTAAAAGGAAAGGAAATATACTGGCACTTAAGACAAAGTCCATCAGTATTACCTAAGTCATCATTAGCACATAAAGTTCAACTTACAAAAACCGACCAGAAAAGTTGAATCTTACTCTATAAACAATAACAGCGCGGACTTGATTTTCTAAAAACTGTCGTCTGTCCGCGACTTCTTAGGTAATAAGACCATGACTATGAGTACCATATATTGTGATGAATAACTTATCGATCCGCCCATTCAACAATCCCCGTCAGGTAAAAGTGTGGTGGGTTACAGTTAATTCTCCTTACAGTGTTGTCGTTAATGGAAAACTAATGAATGACATCCCTCTAGGAAGAATGTGTGTCACTCAGCAAATGGGACATTAAAACTCTGAAGATGATGAGTACTCATCAGATTATGTTATAGGTCTTTCGTAGGTGTGTACTTATTTTTGAAGAACTTACTAAGAACATCAATTTACCTTGTCAGGCTAAGTGAATTATAAAAAAAGATTTTCCTTTCCTACTACGTTTGTATCACTGATAGATAATACTAGGTTTTTATTTTGATCACAGCTCATCACCATTATATCATCAGCATTGATAGCATTGGGAATGGCGAGTCTTGGGACAATCCTGCTGCTTCAGCAAAATGGTTTCAGTCTACCCTCCTGGATGCCCATGTTATCCATCGCCATATGCGTATGGGCCAATGCTGCGGGAACCGTTCCAGCTTTTTATGCGTTTGCGACGGAGATGTTCAACTTTCAGGTACTTAAAGTTTTTAGTCTCTTTAAAGTAATTGCAAATAAATTCTTGAGATAGGTACTTATTAATTTGCCAGAAAGTAAGTGTCTTTAATCAGATATTTCACAATAGCTTAAATAATATTAGTCATACATCACCTATGGTGGCCGTGGTGAGATTCAAAGCATAGGGTTTAATTTTCTTTTAAGTCTTATATTTTATGCAATATGAAGGCAAACAGGAAGACCATGTCTTTGAACCAGAAGGCTTCTTTTTTATTCCAAGACATGATCTCTGAATTACTTTTTTAAGTTTTGGAACGTTATTCCTAGGTTTATTAGTCAGTGTCTTTAAGTTAAGAGTGCCCAATATTTTGTTTTCAACCTCCTCGTATATTTTCAGGTTCGATCGAAGCTTATGGGATGTATAGTCTCTTATTCATGGTTCGTCTCTTCGATGCAGTTGATAGTATTCATGCCAATCAGCGAAGTGCTTGGGATGCATACGATGTTCTACATCTTTGCTGGAGTAAACATCTTTGGCGTTGTTTCTGTTCTCCTTCTACCCGAGACTAAAGGGAAAACTGTTGAAGAAATAGATAAAATACTAGGACGATAAAAAAATGATTTATTAGTTTGATTTGAACGAATTATTACTGCTCACTCATTGAATCTCTGATTTGGATACTGAACATGAGTTGATTTATGTATTACAAGAGAGTTGAGATAAGCTGTACACGCTGCGCGCTGCGAATATGTTAAGATGCTGAGTTCAACTTACATGTTAAATAGTCATATTATTGAAGTTAATATGACATTTGATGTAAATACCTCTATTATTTTATAAAGTAAATAAATGAGTACTACCTAAAATGTTTATCTTTAAAATATACCTAAATATTAATAGCTTTAAGTATTATATATATTTTTTATTGCACGCGAATATATAGGTATTTTTCAAAGTAAGTTTATTATAATGCTAAATATAAATGAAAAGCAACAAATAAAACGTTCCCAGTCTCTACGTCTTAGTTGCTTTAGTTGCGACAAGAAACAAAAACGTGAATTTGATTAGCAACAGACATATGTGCGGCTCATTATTTTTGTATTTTTATGAAATTAAATTAAAATTATTAACATTTAATTAATTATAGTAAATATTTAATTATTTTTTTAATGATAAAATTAAACTTTAATTACATATCAATGTAAACATTGATACAAACTAAAAACGCAAAAGAATATTTTTTCTTGATATTTTTGATTTTCTGGATATCAATTTTGATCAATGTGACTATAAATCCATTAATTTCGCGAACATCAATTTGGGATGACATACAAACGACGTAGCTTCTCTGAATCACTCCGTAGAGGTTTCAGTTATGCGTTAATCTTTTTAACAATTATTATTATACTTCTTACATTCACAACAATCAGCCTAGCCCTATATAAGCACTGTCAGGCTTGTGTTCGTTTTAAGAGCGAAGTAAAAAAATAGAAAGGAACAAGCTTACTATTACTTTGAAACTGCCTGAAGCAGTGCCGGATTTACTATAGAAGCTGAAAAAGCTGAAGCTTAGCGCGGCAAAATTTGCCCAGAAAATTGGTACCTATAGAAAAAATTAAGTAATAGTGCAGTAAAAACAAAGCTTTGCTTTTCTTAGCTTAAAAATATACCTACCCAAAAAGTTGTAAAAATAATCTTGAAACTAGATTATTCCCTAAAAAAGGATTTAACGTTATTGAGAACAGTGAATCTAATTATAAAGGTCAGTAAGGGCGGTAAAAATTTTATAGCTTTGGGGCGGCAAATGTGTGGTCAGCCTGAAGTAATATAATAAGGGAGTTTATTGTGGTATAAATAAATACAAAATAGATGTTTACTCGAAAAAGCCAAACTTGCTAAATTCTTTATTGAATATTAGAACATTTTCACAAAAAATCAGTGTTAAAGAAAACATTCCAGCATTGTGTGCCGAAAGCATATGCATAATTAGAAATATTTATTAAACAAAAACATTTTTATTATGCTCTTCAGCTACAAAAAAATATTATGGCAAATGTCTTAAAAAATGTTGTGATGTTGTAGATTTCAACTACAGTCAACGAAGACAATTGCAATAACATTTGCCGCAATCCATTTTATTTATTTATTTATTTATTTATTTATTTTCAAGGGAAACATACATAATTTTAGACTTATACACAACACCTATTGAATACACATATAACAATTAAGTTTCCACAGATATTATTGCTTTTGCTTTGCATTTGCTTATGCTTGACTTTGTCGACTTGGATAGATAGATTACCATCTCTTTATTCTTTAGTTTCTTTTTATTGTTATATGGATTGATACTCTCTATTATGTTTACATTATTTTTTATAACGATTAATTTTGGTATTATGTGCAGTCGCTGGCACTAGCGGGTATGCACATCCAGCTAAGTACCTACAGTTATTAGTAAAATACTAACATAGTGATAAACGTGGGTGTTTACTTTTTTACACTTTATTGCTTGTGGCTGTACTTACCTGCATTCTTAAGATTAGCTATTGTTGCTTAGCAAGTACTCGCTTTCCATAATTTATATTTAAGTTCACATTTATTAATATTTGGATAGCGTATTTGGCTGCATATATACTATTATTATTACTTAAGGCCAACATTTATTTGTAAAAAATAATAGTATGTAGTTGTTTGCTTTTCATAAAAAAGAGAAAAAAACTCACCACATGTCCTGCCAGTAAAACAATTTTGCGATTGGTGTGTTGATTATAATCCTTTATGAAGCTATCACATATTTTCGCTAGTCAAAATTTGAATTACATATAACATAAAAAATATGAATTATGTCATGTTAATTTCCTTTTAGTTAATTGAAGCAGTACACTAGATTAGCAAAATAAACGCTTAAAGGCTTGTCTGTTTTATCTGATGATCATTTGCATTTATATCTTTTTTCTGTAGTTAATTATAATCAGCTTTAAATAAATCGATTGCTGAAAGAAGAAGTAAAATTGACAAAGATACCACATTTAACTTCGATACGCGTTTGTTTCTGCACATCAGCCATCCCCAAAAAAATATTCAAACATCTTTCTGTTCTTATACGAACAAAATAGTAGGAAAACAATTCTCAA
Source organism: Calamotropha paludella (assembly GCA_927399485.1). Lineage (NCBI taxonomy): Eukaryota > Metazoa > Arthropoda > Insecta > Lepidoptera > Crambidae > Calamotropha > Calamotropha paludella. Next base: position 8,500,505 of record OV656822.1, read on the forward strand.
AAATAATCGCAGGAACACTGAGTGAACTTCAAAAAATTGCTGGCATTAAAAAGTTAATTATATAAAAAAATATGAAATATTGCTCTGATGTAAATAGAATTTCGCCCATATGTAAAATTTGCCTCAGTTCCGTTTAATAAATAAGTATAAATATTAGACCGTTACATTCATTGTTCTGAACCCAAAATTAAATAGCACTTAAAAAGCACTTGTGTTATGGAATTCAGACACATTGATGGTGCTACAACACCGAGCCAATTTAGAAAAGTTCGATTTTCTATATTGACCCGACCGGGGATCGAACCTGAGACCTCGGAGTGATGTTACCATAAAAACCGGTATGCGAGCCACTCGACCACCAATATGGTCAACGCATAGAGATTCCACCTTGGGTAAATGACTTTTTAAAAAAGACGCACCAGATTATGTAGAAGCAGCACCCCCTTCCTCACATTAATACCTATTTGAAATGGCTCTAATGTACTTTTTGTGCTAAAAATAGTTTATTTTTATCGGTACTAGTGCCACATAACACTAATCCACAGCGAATAATAGACTCAACGTATGTCCAATAGGTTATGATAGCAGTGTCAATGTTTGTAACTTTCCTTATTTTCCTTAAAGCGTAGACAAAGCTATTAATTATACTACATAATTCATCTACGTGCTTTTTCTGGTTTAATTCTTGGTCAATATTTACACCTAGAAACGTAGTATGTGTAACTTCTTTTAATTTATCTATGTTCAGTTTTATTGAATATTTGTCCTGTTTTGCTTTATTAAATTGAATGAAATTAGATTTGACAAGATTTATTTCTAAATTATGTAATTGTAGCCGTTTTATAATTTTGTCAATTTCATGGTCACGTTTTGAATTATATTTTTTATCTGTCGGCACAATCACTGAGATGTCATCTGCATATAATAGATGTGATCCGTAATCCGCCTTTGATATAGAATTGATCCCAAAATGCTACCTTGGGGGTCTCCATATTTGTTATTTTCGATGAGTGATATATTAGCTCCATTCCTATAATTTTTTTTATAACAACTGACTGTTGTCGGTTTGTTAAGTATGACTTAATCCAATGTAGTGGCAACCCACTAATCCGATAGGGATTACAGTGTTATTAGGCTCTATTTAATTACATAAAAAGCACTATAGAAGATATATGAATCTGGAAGAGGCATTATTACATTATTATTAAAGTACACTTAGATAAGGATGTATGGCGCACTTGTTGTCTTTGCCTTACCGTTTTATGAACGGAGAGAATGGACAGATAAAAAAAACAAAATAAATTTGAAAACAGTCAAGTTCGCCGTCGCCGATTGATTATTAATTTCATAATTATCAATATTACTATTGGAAAATGTATTAAAGGCTTCAGGTTCATTTCTTGTAGCTTATATATTTCAGTATTGAATAATTATCGCAAGTAAGCAAATAGGTTAGGATGGGTTTGTTGTCAGATCCTGATTATGGCTCCGTAAAATGGGTGAAGATTCTCAAAAAGATTCATAGACCACTGTGTATTTTGTGCTATGTGGGAGCCCTAGTGTGGTTCGTAATGTTAGGCAATAAAGAGTTCAATAATGAGACATATTTCTCTGAGAATGCTTTGTTGCCTGGTTTGGTTACAAATGAATTCAACGGAGAGCAGGCAGCTAAACAATTTTTTAATGATTTTCAACAAGAGTTAGAGGTATGTATGGTTTCAATTTTTGAGTTACAATGATCTAATATGCCAATATATAAAAAATAAATCATCATATCAAACTTTAATATCATAGCTGCTGGGTCCTGTGTCTTATGGGTCATATTTACTTTTCTGACATAGAGTCTGGTTGTAATATTTTAATTAAAAGAACTAATAATTAGCAATGTCAATACATTTTTTTCATTTGGAATTTACTAAGTTTGTCTAATTTTGTTTATAATAATTAAAGTCTATTCTGATTGATTGTAGTAATAGGAACTGAAAGAGGGACAAATCACAAAAATTATAAGGCGGGGAGTTCATTACTTCAAGTGATGTTAATGTAGTGTCATAAAAAGTACTCTTTAACAATACCTTTTTATTTAGTTCTTACACTTCCGCGCACATTACACATTAGAATAAAACACTTTTTTACGGATTTTTGCGCATGTTTTATTTTTTTTTATATTTAATCCCGGCTATATATGTGATCACGTCAGGATTAAATATAAAATAAAACATGCGCAAAAATCTGTAAAAAAGTGTTTTATTCTAATGAATAACTTTTATTTTAAAATTCCTTACATACTCAGAAAACAAAGAAGCCTGCATTTCATTAAACTTATTAGAGTAATGCTTATTAGCTTTGTTTTGCATAAGAAAACTACATTTTCTCCGTCAAATATACCCCATCAGAAAATATTATATTCCGAGTTACAATATATTAGAGGGAAGATAGTGTCCCTCCTCAATTCTCCAAGCTCCTATTTTTGATGTCAACTAATTAAAATTAGAACCTAAACAGCATAAAAAACGGCCCATAAATACAATGGACCCAGTTCAGATTGATAGGTACTAACAACTGTAGATGCAGCCAAGTTCAACAGCTTAATGTGACTTCTGAAACACTGACAAGCTTAAGATAGATTTCTTTTTTAATTTATGACTTAAATAATACATTGCCTTTTAAGTTATAAAGTCTCTTATTGTTTTGCATATGATATAAAAATTGCAACTGTAATTATGTAACCCTTATCTACAGGATAAATATGACGACAATGAAGAAATGCCAGTGCCCTGGTTGGTGGCAAAAATGTCACAACTTCATTTAGAAGTATACACTCATAACTTTACACTTAATTATCCTTTGGGATACGGACAAGTGAGTAATTTTCTTTTGATTTTATGTTTTTAATGATGCATCAACATGTTAATATTAACATAACATCCAAAGTATATGGGCAAGATGCAAATGTGATCTGCTTAATTTTCACCTGGTTAATTTGACAGTTGTATTTATCATTTTCTGTATTTGATTGTCAACAATTTTGTAGTACTTGGTATGGAACCTTATGAAGAAATTTTCAACAACTTACCATTATGTTATAAGAAAAAAGGAGAATCCCGATTATTTGCATTAAATAAAACCAGGTGTATTCTGTATTACCCAAATTGTAGATATAACCAAATTCAAATCAAATTTTAACAAAATTTTAATTTTAATTGACTTTTAGAGTGTAACATTACAAATGCCATAATTGGAGTGGAGCAAGCTAAGTTCCCATTGATCAGCTTTAATGATGAAATATGTATGTGATACCATAACTCTATGAGTTCTTACTCGATTTTCGTATTTTTGTTATGATTCAAACCAACAGTTTTATGACCAGATTGTGAAGGAGACTTTAAAATTTTCAAAAATAAATAAGTTATGACCAAAAAACATTGGCTCTATGAGATTTCCCATTGAAACAAAAGCACACACTTTTTGATAGTTTTTATTCTAATGGAATTTTAAAATTTTTATTGGATATTACTAGTTGATTAAATATTGTTAACATCTGCTGGTTAATGATGTATAATTGATAATAGTATTACTCTGCTCCGCTCCAATATATGGTGCTAGTGAAGCTTTATGCTCTGCGACTGCATAAACCTAGTATAAGTATCACTTATTTTGTTTAGGTATACAAAGGGACAAATGTTTATGGCATACTAAGAGCTCCTCGGACTTCATCCTTGGAAGCGTTAGTAGTGACAGCACCTTACCGATCTATTTCATCACACCAGAAAGGCACCAGTGCAGGCATCGCCCTGATGCTAGCTTTCGCACAGTTTGCCAGATGTAAGTCAATTATATGAGGAGTTTCTTTTTTTAGGAATCCAAGTGAAAAACATGTACTAGAAGAATTTTACAAAGTTTTAGTTTATATAAGGCAAAAGTTTGAATATTAGTAACTAAGTTGTGCAATGGCCGCTTCACTCCGAGCTGCGAATTGTTGGTTGAAGTTTTCTTCGATGAAAAAATGTTTTAATTAATTTTTTATTATTTCAAGATCAAGATGTTTGTAACTATGTGCTAACGTAATTTTACCATATTAAATTAACCTAGACCTCGTTTATATTTATATCAAGCCTAATCTATAAGTATCTATTCACTAAATATGTTGGTTGTTACGAAAAAAACGGTGTTTCGGTAATCGATTCTGTGTATAGATCAACTTCGGAGTTTTAATTAATATTGAGTATGAAAAGCATTGTCTCCTTGTTTACAGCACAAAAATATTGGGCCAAAGATATAATATTCCTAGTGACAGAACATGAACAACTAGGGATGCAGGCATGGCTAGAAGCTTATCATGGTCTGCAGAGCGATGCTAAAACGTTCTACACAGGTCTTGGTAGTTTCTGGCAGCCCGATACACCTTCACTCGATTTCTCAAGGCTTGGAGGTGGATATAAAATTGCGGGAAATAATAAAAAGTGCTTGAACCCAGGAAAGCTAAAAGGAAGATCGGGATCTATTCAAGCTGCCATCAATTTGGAGTTTCATACTCCAAAAATAAGTGAGTTTGTATGATTTTACCATATAGCTAAGTCTTGCTATTATTCGGAAGTATATTTTCTAATAGATTTTGTACTTTATTGCAGAATACATAGAGGTCAAAGTGGAAGGGCTCAATGGCCAGTTACCAAATTTGGATCTAGTCAACTTAGTGCATAGACTTTGTGTGAAATCGGGTATTAATCGGTCATACAAAAACAGGTTAATGTTGCTTTTTTCGTATTTCAATATTTGAAATTACTCGTTTTTTAGGCCTATATTCATAGGTGAACTTCCTTATCATCATCATCAATATTCAATCAGTCTATTAATGTCTCCACTGCTGAGTATGTAGAAAATCAGACAGTGCCTATAAACGATTACGAACCTAATTGCTAAACTGTAATGACATTCTGCTGTACTGCTACTCCGATAGCACCACTAGTTTGAAACATATTTAGTTTAATTTGGTCATGTTATTTTCTAACTAAACAAATAAAGACTCAGTAAATTTTCCTTGCACTAAATATCTTCAGTACGCAGTCTCCCGCTGACCAGGTCGAAGTTAGCAACGTGTCATACAACTTAACTATAAAAAACAATCTGTCAAAGTTATACATCCACAAAAAGAATTATTTGTATGTATAATGTTTTATATGCCTTTCGCAAATATAAATAATAAATATAAATATTTCTTACATTTACACCAATTAGCCTAGCCCAAAGTAAGCACTGTAAGGCTTGTGTTATGGACACTAGGGTAACGGATAGACATACATATATGATACATAAATATGTAATATTCATAGAAATATATATAAACACCCATGACTCAGGTACAAATGCTCGTATTCATCATACAAACATCTGCCCCTTCCGGGATTTGAACCCAGGACCGTCGGTGCGAAAGGCAGGATCGCTACCGTTGCACCAAACGGTCGTCAAGATATGCTCTCTTATACCCAAGAATAACCGACATGTATATTGTCGGCGACAACCTACCTTTCTCACTCGCTCCTATGCACAAGTTTATTTACTATGTTTTGTTTACTCCTATATTTGTTTGTGGAAGGAAGTAATTTTATTACAATGCAAGATGACATCACGCACGATTGACTTTGACCTATTAATTAAGCTATTAAGTATTGGTATTGTTAATTTCGTTTTGTGTTTTTTAAGTTTAAAATAGTAATGGACTCAATTAAATAATAAAGAAATAATTTTTGACAGATTTAAGCTGATTTACATTGTGTTCGAATAGTGTTGAATTGTGTGGGCTGAATGAATCTCTTTTGTAAATTGTAGTTCTGTAATTGTTTCCAGTTATTCCTGGATTAGGACACGTAGCAAGACTGAGGAATGGATGAGCGGTATTTGGACAATGCTCGGTATGGTGTCTGCTCAAATCGCTGGGGTATGTTTCTCTTCATGTTCCATTTCTACAAAACATCATAGCATGCCCACATCCGTCGAATCTAAAGGGTTCGTGTAAAAAGCTCAAACTCGCACTGTCAGTGATTGTATCATTTTTTGCAAAAAAGCCAATGGTTTGGCATGTCGATTCTGTAGACTTTCCCGCTGACAGAATAATTCACAATGTGTGCCCAATGCGCATAAATAGCTGTAAAAGACTGTAGATAAAGCTGGGGCCAATCACTTGCTGTGCCTTTCGAAGTACAGAGGAGCTTGATATAATAATTTCTTATACAACTTTCTGATGTCTCGCTAACAACTGCATCACTGAGCTCCTTTAATATTTATTCCCATACCAAACACACACTCCGTTACTCTTTTTTTGCTGATTATACATAAAAGTTATTTGGTGTACCTACAAGAAGTTTCGTAGCAATTCATTGATTACTTTAGGAGTTTTTGGGATCCGTGCATTTTAATATATGTAGATTTTCATTTATAGGTACCAAATGGTAACCACGGTCTGTTCCACCGCTTTGGTATCGAAGCCGTGAGTCTCGAAGGTCGTGATGCTGACGATCCAGCTGGAACCCCGCCAAAGGTCAATGGCCTCAACGCCGCAAATTTCTACCGCCTTGGGGTGGCTTTAGAGAGCATACTTAGATCCTTAAACAACCTCTTAGAGAGGTTTCATCAGAGCTATTTCTTCTATTTGCTGGCTGCCACAAATAGATTTATTTCCATTGGTGAGTACCTATTTACAGCTAATGCTGTAATTTTGTCTGTCTGTTACGTGGTCACGGCGAAACATGTCAACCAAATTTAGAAAAATTTAATGTACAGAGATTATTAGAACCCTGGGGAAGAATATAAAACCTATTTAACATTAAATATCGAGATATATTCCATGCAAAGGCGTGTGTAACCACTAGTATTAATATATTGACGTTCTTACTAAGGTGAGTTTAACTTATTACAATAAAAATATGAGGCAAGCAATTGCTATTTGAAATTTAATCTAATAGAATATGTAAATTATAAGAAATGTAATTTTCGAATTAGCAATAACTATCACCCGATGAATTAGTTATAGGTAAGAGTAAGGAATAGTTATTTTGCGAGTATAGTCTTAAAAATGGTATACTGTTCAAATACAGGAGTTCTACTGCAGCCAGCAGCTTTACTTAATTTTCTGTATTTCTGAGCCAGTTTATTAGTGTAAATTTGTTACCATAGAACCAAATTTTGCTCAGTTTGTTGTGATTGTTTTATAATACTCGCTAAAATTTTTCCAATTACGTGAAATAGTGCATCTTCACAAAAAATATTGTTTAATGAAAAGACTTCTCAGCTATTATAAAATTTTAATTAATTAATTTTTCCTACTTTTAGGGCAATACATGCCATCACTGTGTCTCCTTTGTGTGGCAATGTTAGTACGAGCTTTAGCTCTCTGGGTAACTATACAACAAGATGGCGACGAAGAGACAGACAAACAGATAGATGCAAAACGAAAGAAATCCAACGCTGATTTACCAGAGCAGCAGAAAACTGAAGAAGTAGAAACTTCTGAAAAGGGGGACGAAAAAAGCGAACTGCGTCATAGAAAACCGAAGGCATCAGAGAGTGAAGTACTAGGAGAACAGAAACCTGAAAAAGATAATTCGCCAAAGAAGTCTAAGAAGAAAGCCAAAAAGCATGAACCGAGCATGAGTATCGTGAATATTGGCGCGAATTATATACTTGTCCATTTGCTCGGTTATGCTGTGATGAACTCGCCAACACTTCTTAGTTATATTGGTAAGAGGTATTTGAATTTTTTTAAATTTAAGTGTAATTTTAACTTTTCGTATTACTTAATTATTTTAGTCGTAATATTGCTTTTAAATCATAAATATAATTTCCATTCTCCTTACATTATATAAAGTGCATGAATATTTACGTTCCCCCTCCTTCGAAGCCTCCCCTTAATATGGTGGAAATTTTCCATTAACACCACACACGGCGCCTGCTAAGTGAATTAGACCCAGCCTGTGAGATCTTAAAATAAGTTGCAGTATAAATGCATTTAAACCATATAATAATATAGTTGGTAGCTTATTAAATGTTAAATAATTTTAGTTTATATTAAAGTTTAATGTTTTCGCAGTTTTCATGAAGTCATGAAGCTTTTGACTCCTTCCCACTTTGTCATACGATAACTCCAACCTCTTTACATGTGGTATAATATGCAGATGGTCTGCAAATTAAGCTAGAGTTTTCATGCAAATTCGTACTTTACACTTGTACCGCAACTTAGCATTACGCTCTGCAACATGATGTATGCCACAGATTATAATTTATTATAATCTCTCTCTTGAGTTGTAACATCGGACAATACAACATGTTACCACGAAATACTGCTTTTACTTAACACGTACCCAAGGCCCATCTACGTCAACACTTTTTGAAAAATATCACATTGAATTAGCGATGTATCATCTGGCGGAGAAGAATAGCACCAACCCTACACACTTGAAGGTGTTATAAAAGGTGTCTAACAATGTGCATGTAATCATTATACGAGGGGTGATCAAAAAGTAATGATAATGAATATTAAAAAACATGATTTTAATTAATTTTTTATTTTATTTTTCTACATAGACTCCTAACAAGTTAATACATTTAGTCCATCTTTTTTCTAAACCTAAAATTCCCTTGGACAAAAAATATTTTTCTTGACTCCAAAAAAACCTCTACAGCGGCCATCACTTCGCTATCGTCTTCGAATTTATTGCCTCGGAGGTGTTCCTTGAGCCGAGGAAAGAGATAGAAGTCGCTGGGAGCTAGATCTGGCGAACAGGGAGGGTGTTCGACCAATTCAAATGCCATTTCTTGAATGGCAGCTCTGGCGGCTCTAATTTCTTTTCTGTCCATTTTGATGTTCTCTCTCGGACAGCAGTATTCAAATGAATGTAGCTCCCATTTTTTTTTATACATCGGTAGAGGTTATGTCAGACTTACTGACTAAACACCACCTGAAGTAGGTGCCATTAGCCGGGAAGGCTATACAGGCTTAGATGTAGCTCCCAAAAATTATGGCCTATTTATATGATTTTTCTAGCCTGAACTAGTGGATAGTATAGCAATGTATACCTATATATATTGGATTTTTATGTGCACTATTACTTTTGGATCACCCCTCGTACACCTCCCGTAGACCATAAAACTGGCAGCAGCGTCTTTTATCTTTTACCAATCTTCAACCCACCTGTCTGAGTTTGTATTAAAGCCTTCCTATTTGGGGGAGGCTTCAGTCCAGCAGATTACGAATCGTCAGAGATGATGACGATTACTGGACGTCAATCGTCAATTACCAACAAAAACAGTTACATCGACTAAATGTTCAATCTTCCAATTAATTCCAGGTACAAAATACGATCAGCCGACAGAAATATCAGTATACTATGGGTTGATAGCGATCTCCTTCTTACTTACAATATTCACTCCATTTATGCCCAAACTACTACGCAAGAGTCGCATGACTCACGAAGAGATGACTTTAGTCAATATACTCTTACTTATAGAACTAGCTACGGTTTGTCTGTCCGTGGGTATGCATAACTTCTCTTTGGGATTAGTTATTGCGGTTCTGTATACCCCTATGGCATTGATAGTTGGCGTGACCTCAAGAAATGGGAAAAGCAGGTAAGGTTTTTGACATTTCTAAAAATTTATTCAAGTTCAAAGATTTTGAATAACTTGCCTCAATAATATAAGTTGCCAATTAGCCATTATATGTACGTTCATCTAACAGCAATCAATTTTAATTAAAGACTTCTGAACGTTGTAAATTTATTAATAAAATTAGTATAGAAAATATGCTGCATAAGTATGTTGTGATAAAATGTACATTATTTTCTTTTGTTTGTTATAATTTGACATGTTGTAATTTTGTTCTATTTATAACATTAACATACGCTTAAGATTCATTTTATATCTAAACCGATTTCTACTTGAAAAGAAAATGTATTCGAGGTAAGATAGGATTCGTACCCGCAACCTTTCGGAAGCCGAGGCCGACACCTGAACAAACCTGTTGATTTTTTCCAGTGCTTTTTAATGCTGATTATCAAATGTAATAGACTTTTACAAGGATCAAACAATCGCTAAAAAGTAATTGCTATTGTAATTATAACAATTATTTTCTGGTATAAAATTGCTTTAGATATTAATATCACTCGAGCATTTAGCTCAAATAATAAAAAAAAAATATTTAAAATATATAATTTTATCTTTGTTTAGTATTTTTTTGTTGAATCTATAGTCCGTTTTTTTTAGCATTAGAAAGAACAAAATTTGGGTACTTTATTGTACACATATAATGTAACAAGCAAAACGTAACATCGTAAAAAGTTTACACTAAAAAGTACCTTAAGAAGCAGAAGTTTCAAACTTGTGGAACGAAACGTTGGTCAGTTTGACACGACAAAATTAAAAAGTAGGTACATGCCGATGATGTAATACGTATCATATTAGGGGCCGTCCATTAATCACGTGATGTTTTATTTAGCATTTTTTAACCCCCCCTCCCTCTCGGTGATACATGGTGAGGTTTCAGACTACCCCTCCCCCCACTATATTACGTGTATTTTTTAGTACCTACAAAGAATCTTGTCTTTTTTAATATTTATAAAATACAGGTATAATTATCATCCTATTTCATTATAGAAAATTAAAGACTACAATAATAACGTTTAGAGGTAGACGGAAAGGTTGCAGGTTGTTTTTGACTGACATAAAAATAATGAAAGAAATGCGAAAAACTTTTTTTATACTAATACAAGTACGTAATTTAATGTACATTATCCTCGTACCACGGATTAGCAAGACTTTCTTCAACACCAACTTCCCAGAAGTTTAACTCAAATACTTTTTGGGAAAAAAAATCATAAACTTATCGTGACCTTTGACTATGAAATCTAAAATATTTTTTTATAAAGTGAATATTAAGAATATTTTTTTAATAAATATATGTCAATCGAACATAAACACACGTATATAAACGCGTTTCTTTAGTTTTAAAAAATGCATTGGTTTGGGAGCAGCATTTCTTTATTTGTATTAGGTATTTAATTTTTTTCTTCCTAAAATCGAAAAAGTGGAACCTACGGGTGTGGTCTATCATACATAAATAAGCCTCGTCCCTCTATTGCGGCGATAAGAAGATATTCAATTAAAAATTTTTATGTAAGGGTTGTCATCGAACTTGACCTCGAACCATCGAACGAAAATTTTTTAAAAATTAATTTTTGTATTATTTTTGAACGTGTTTAGAATAATGTAGATTTTAAGAACTTGCTAGAGTACCTTCAACATATTTTTTTGGCTCCAAGCTTTATAAGCAAAAAAGGAACGCTTATGGTGATACCCAGTCAGGGTGGAAGTCACTATGATGAACATCGATTTGCGTTTGGGTATTAACTGTTAATTGTTTGTTTTGTATGTGTGTTTCGGAGACCCAATTAGACACAAGTTCATGCCTGTTTACCTCTACGTTTTTTTTTGTTACAATAATAGGTACATAATCAGTTAACAGGTATTAACTGATTTATGTCCACGACTTTGTACTTTGCTTTTATTTTCTGATCAAATGCCATTTTTTTAAAAGTTGCGATCGAGACAGCGATACCTAGATAGATATTAAAAGTGCATGAATTTCTAAATCCAAAATTTCATCACAATCGTTAGACCCGTTTCCGAGAAACCAATTACATACCAATATATTTATAAAGGTGCATGCAAGAATTGCTCGTTTAAAGTATAGGATGTGTGTGTGTGTTAAATAATTTCAAACAACATAGTTTATTTTTTGACCGTTTAGTGTGTAAGGTACAAAATTAAATATGTGGTCGAACATACATAAAGTATTTCTACATTATCACATCTACATTAGGTAGGTAGTATATGTAAGTATATTGTATTCGTCTATAAGTGTTATTAATTTATTCAATTGACTGACGGTATTAATTAATAAACAAAAATTAAACATTTTCATTTAACACATAGTTGATCTTTGTGACAACCTTAGATCGTGAAAGTTGACCTTTGTCTAAATTCTATTATAACTTCTTAAAACCGCAAAAGAGGGACTTGATTTTTTATGGGTGTGAGAACTTGGCTTATAGATCCTTTTTATACTGAATCCAGGTTCCACTTTTGCCGATTATGGAACAAAAAAATAAATAAAATTTAAAAAAATTTAGATATTTCTCAGAAAGACACTTATAAATAAAATAAAATTGCGAACTTATGCCTTCAATAATTCCTTATCAAGTGGCAAATATCTTATGGACAGAGAAGGAACCGTCTTTTGAGGAAATCAAATTGTTCAAGTTTTCATGCGCAAATTTTAAAAACTTTACTACTTAATATTTATTTTTTTACTGACAATAGTGATCTGGGAATTAAAGTCTTGCCTTTATTAGTAAGTAAAAACCTTAAGGTGTAAAATTTTTTGGTTCCATAAAACACTGTGCGTTCGATAGGCGCGTGAGGATGCGGGAAGGACGAACATTGTGCATCTCTAGACTATTATAGCTCGAATTCAGTTATTTGTGACAAGAATCCACATGAGCCTTAGATTTGCTTTGTACAGAAGTAGAAAGCCGCTTTAGTTTTGTACGCGTTTGACGAAAAAATAAATTCACGTCACGCCGCTTTTTGGTTCAGTATCGCGCGTTTGCTGAAAAAATAAATACACGTGATATATTACTACACCCCCCATCCCCCCTTGTGATATTTCGTGATTTTTTTATGGACCCCTCCCCCCCCTTTCGAGCCTCACGTGATTAATGGACAGCCCCTTAGGTGATTTTTAAAATGGTCGCTTAACATGGCCGCCATTTGCAACAATAGCGGCAAATGTCAACGTCTGCATTTATCTGTTTTGACTATTTTCTTTGGTTTATTGTTAAGTTTCTATTGATTTTGTTGAAGTTTTTGTTAAAAATTTTTGTTGTTATTTGTTATTGAATCTGTTCAACAATGGACAAGCTTGAAGCCGGTCAAAGTGGACTCCAGCACAAGGTTACCGACCACTGCTTCTTTGTTTACATAATTTCTAATGCTAAAAAAAATGGACTATAGTTTTGGACATTAATTCAAATGTTTAAGAAAGTGTTATATGTATCTTTTTACGGTATATTTTTCAGTGCGGTGGCATTAACCTTGAAGCGAGTCTTATGTTTGCTACTACAGCCTTTGTGCTGTATAACTCTTTGTATGATAGCATACAGCCATATTCTGTTCCCGGAAGAAAATGTCCTGGAAATGGCGTCCAGGGGAAAGGATGCAGCTATGCAAGCTACTATGTTCGCAGTTGTTGATTCCATGGTAAGATTCAAACAAAGTAGTTATTTTCAATCATTACTAGGCCTGAGGTCTATTGTTTGACTCAATGGTTTTGGGTTTCGCGATATACCTATAAGATATACTTATGATTTCATAACGGCATTTCGTACATATCGACATCATAAAGACAACCGTAAGTTTAAGCAATTAAAGTCGACTTTCCATTGATGACGGATTAGTCTCTTCGCCGCCTAACATCAGTTTTCGATGTTGTAAAGGAGTTCCTAGTTAAATCCATTATTCGAAAGAAATATCTTAAGTTAAGCTAAACTTATTTGTCTTTCAGATCTATGGAAATTGGCTGTTCAACGTGATCACATCATTGATATTGCCAATTTGGCTGACATTCTGGCAAATTTTATGTAACAAAGTAGATTAGTGTAGAACATTCCGGAGACTGTAAGTTATTTAATAAAGATAAATATTTGTAGAAAAGATATTTTTGATTTTGTATCTTATATTTATTGTAACAAACATGCAATTACCTTACAAATAATAGAAATAAATCCATTGAAATTATTAGTACTAATATAATAGTAAGGATCGGTATAATATTTTCGCTGTTACGTAGGTCGAAACACCAATTTTTAGCCATAACCTTGACCAGTAGATGTAACTACTGACTATAAAAGTATTATGTGTGCATTAAATGAATGAAAATAAGTTTAATCATTAGGATTGAGCCGTTTATTTAAAAAAAAATCGAATTTCAATTCTTTTAAGAAAACAGAAAAACTACTCTCACAAAATTTACAGTAACTGAATGTTGATATGACGATATCTAGAATTGAGATTATTTTCTTTTTTTTCGGAAACTTTCAGGCCCTCTTAATTCCGGCTTCTATGGTGTAGCATGGGGGTGTATATTGGTGGCCCAAGTTATATCTATCTATATATATAAAAATGAATTGCTGTTCGTTAGTCTCGGACCGATTTGGCAAATTTTGGTCTTGAATTATTTGTGGAATTCCAGAGAAGGTTTAAAAGGTGAATAAATATGAAAATGTCTTTTATTTGTCGATTGAGGCAGTACAAAGTCTGCCGGGTCAGCTAGTATTACATAATAATCAGATACATATATTTATTACATTTGAAAAATTTCATGCTAAAATTCAAAACAAAAATGCAAGATAACACTTAGATTTTTAAAGGTTTAAAATTAGCGTTACTTATTATCGACATTGAGATCAAACATTAAAATACCAACAGAAAATAGTTTAAAGTAATACAACTTTAAACTTTTTTTATAAATAGGGGCCAATTGCGTTACTTCTCTTGCTAAGCTTTATTAGTTTTCAGTGAAAATAAAAATAAAAACTGATTATCATCTTATTGGCAAAGATTATTACCATTGACATTGTCAATACGATGTCTCATTAAAAAAAACAGCAAAATAGAAGTAGCTTACTTTATTTATAAGAGTATTAAAACTAATATAGTACTTGAGATAAATTTTTATTATTTTTTTTTACAAAGCCAGACTGGCATCTGAAGCTGGTTTGGAAGTGATTTTAAAAATATTTAAGTTTATTTTGTGGTGAATGTAGGTTGCAAAATTAGTCTTTATTATATTGTAATATAATAAGAAATTTGTGTATTTCGTTACTGTTTTTTTTGCCTAAATAAATAGAAACTAAAGTAAAGCGTGGAAATTCAAGTATCAAGAATTTATTTCTTATTATTATTTTTTCCCTCGTACACATTTTGATAAAATTAATAATTATCTAAATCAACGTTCAGGCAACAATAATTCTTTTATGTACACTTGGGATTTAATAAATTCTTAATTTTACACAGCTTTCTAGACAGCCAGTTAGGAATTTTAATAAATCATCTCCTTTGTAGCACTTTTGGTAAAAAAGTCGTTTCCATTTTTCAATTACACACACAGTTTTTTATAATCACATATTTTTCAGTATCGAAACACGACAGTATTTGGATTTATCTCGACAAATGTTCTTCATCTTGTCACTAATTTTCGTCCACACATTAGAAAAAGACATGTCAAAAATCCTTTAAAAATGCTAATTAAATTTAATGACCGGTTTGTTAAATTATTCATTTTAGTAATTATACATGTGTGTATCAACAGTTTAACAGGAATAAAAGTGTACATGTTCTCAGTATGTTTTAAAATCAGAATATTGGTGCAGGGTACAAAAATCTAAGTAAATAACGAGCTTTTTAAGTTTCGCTTAAATTTATTTCTGTTTAATACTTTAATATCTGTAGGCAAATGATTAACAAATTTAGTGCCATATATAAAACCACTCTTTTAATAAATATTATTATTTACATGACGAAATTTTATACATATTTATTGCGTAGGTTTCGAGAAGATTGAAGACAGTTGCAGAATTCCATATTATTTTTGATAAATACAAATATCTTCAGGATGGAAATATTATGGTAAGAGTAAGTAATTTCTTAAAAAGTTCTCGTAACGTCTGGTCATTATACATATGAATTATTTAGTCAACTGTAATTTTATTTCGTAGAAAATATTTTTAGTGTATAAATTAAGAATAATTACTTTAAAAGCATAAACTCTCAATAAAACCTTATACAAATTGTATCCAGTTGGATGTAAAGCCAAGTCTCTTAACAAGATTTAAAGAACTGCAGTCTTTTATTTTAACCTTCTAGCTTTTCGAAATCAAGTATCCAGAGAACTTTAGTCTCATATTTCGAGAACGAATGGGACGCCCAAAAGAAGCGAAGCCAGCCATGCACGCACACTGCCATGAGTGAAGGCGAGGCAGAAGGCCATGCGTACTGAGGTGGGGAGGTAGCTGGCTCCTATTTATATCGTGTAACGATACCAAATCTGACGCTTAGCCCGGATAGTGGCCGCGCGGCCAGCGTCTATATGCGAGCGGCGAACGTCCATATAGAAGATTTGCTTCAACACAAAACATAACCTAATATATGTAATAATGAGTATATTGTAGTTTTGGAATTAGAAGTGGAGGCAAGAAATAAATGGTCTCGAGTAGCACATACATGTATTCCAGATAGATATCCTAGATCGCTATTCGCTTTTTCTTAGGGGTGAACAAATCATGGATCTGGTCTATCGGTACTCCGTTAGTTTCCGGTTGAAAGAAGTAACTTACAGCGACGGTCAAAAAGCAAACGGTCGCAAACATATAAAATACTGGTCCCAATCCAATCAATGACACTATCGGGTTGAAGATAAACAGGATTATTGAGTAGCTCAGGAAAGTCCATTCTAGTACCAGCATCGATACGAAGCTTTTGACCTGTGAAATGAAATAACTCTTAAGGTAGATGTTAATAAAGGTGAAAATTCATTTTATTTTTTTTTATATCTTGTCGTCTCACCTCATTCTTTTTTCGCAAATGCTGAAATTTACTTTAGAGGTTATTATAGTCAAGTCTAAGAACACATATAGAAAGTATGTGTTAGACTATCCTCTTCTATTAAAACTAACTACCCTCTTAATTACCTACTCTAGAACAAGCCGTTTTGTACTAAAACTACCAGTAGTACTTTGGTTACTTTTACCAAACCTTTGTAGAACCGGTGGACATTTTGTAGCCACTTGTCAGTCCGCTACCGCGTGCCCCACCCCTCTTAACATTTCCTATGTTGTGCGAATTGTGAAAAAAAAAACGACGGACTCTAAGATAAAAATGCCATTTTCTCGCTAAATAATGAAGCTAGGACTAAACAAAAAATAGAACCGTAAAGCTGATTAAATAAAGAATCCAACACAGAATACATGGATATCTGTAACTCAAAAATTATATTAAAAAAAAAGCAGTCCACGCGAAAATTTCAATTTGGTAGTAATTGCTACCTGGGACTGACGAGGTGTATTGGCTATCGGTAGCAATTGTTACCGTGGACGACAAGTGGTAAGGTAAGAATTGTGGTGATGCCTGACCACGACAAGTCAAAAACCCAGTTGTGAACCCTTATGTTGATGAAAACAATACAGAATATTCAAATGGAAGTGAAAAAATAACGTTTCCAAATTTTTTAAACATGTGGTTTATGATAAATTTTAACGGAGAATAGCACCAACCCTTTACACTTGTTGGCTACACAACATACTAGTTTTTAATGTTTATGGTTGGCGCTCTCTCTTGTCTACGGCACTGCCAACGTACGAACCTACTGAAAGCTAAATTGTAGCAATTATTGTTAATAATTAACAGTTTAGTCTTAATTGTGCTTAATATCATCTAAAGTGACAAAATTATAACTTACTATATTTGTGGTAAAAGAAGAACTGATTTTCAATTCGACTCCAATGCAACCAGCCTATACAAAATTACAGTCCGTATTCGTCATCAACATACTAATGATACTGGAGATATTACACACGTCCCATAGACCAAAAAACGGGCAGCAGCGTTTTCCGAATTATGGTATTTTAATGTGAATTGTAACCTGCCTTACAAGCGTGGAGATAATTGCAAAATGTCCCATTTTCTTAGGAATAGCCCAGAAGTCTTTTAGCTGAGATGCTAATGTTAAAAAATTTAGATCAGGAAAAAACCTAATTTCTCTACATTATAACCGACTATTACCAGTTCAATTTGTATCCTTCTTACTATGACATGTAACGGTATGTTATATATATTCTCAGATTAAATAAAACTTGAGTACCGAGGGGTGCCACGGTTATCATGTTGGTACAACCGGAACCACGATAGAAAAAAATAATCTCGGTTTCGCTGGTAGTTTCATTGGGGGAACTACGCTTAACCAAGACAATAGTCATGTAGTAAAGAGAGCGTCAATCTTCCACAAATTGTTTAAATTTCTCAATTGATTTTAAACCCAATACGATAGACATAAAGTCAAAATCGTAACGAAAATATATTTTTTGGCTAGATGTACAAACTAAACCGAAGTAAAACTTGAGATTAAGTTTTGGTCTAAACTTACCTCAGGCAAAAAGATTTCTCCTATTAATATGAATGGTACAGTCCCTGGGCCAAGTATGTACGCAATAGCGTAGCTGTATATGACGACCGCTGTCGTCCAGTGAGGACCCCAGTGGAGATGGATCAGAGTACCAAGGAGCAGGCAGAAAATACCCGAAGCCAATGAGCCGTATATCACAAGAGGCTGTAAAGAAAATTAATTAACTTTTTAAGAAAAGAACAGAATTTGAATGAAGGTACTAACTTACGACTACTATCTGTTTAAGATGAGAAAATAAATACATTATTATACAGAAATAAAAATAAAATTTTAGAAATATAATTTCATATACACATACAGATACACTTACAAATATTAATAACCAGAAATTTGGAGAGTTCGGGTAAAAATACCAAAATAATGCTTTAAAGGAAAGTCATTTTGGATCGAACATGGGATAAAGATCCAGAATCGTATGATATAAAGAGAAAAGGAGTTGATAATAACTAAGTAAATTATCTATAACTCGCACCAATTACTTTGTTACAGCCGTGATTCAGGAGCCAAAGCTCATCACATACATATTACCAATCACTTGAACCTTGGACCTTTTTGACCAGTGCACCGACGACGGCTCGTCGTTGCAATATACAGATAGATAGAATTCACACTAAATAGCGTTTTTCATAAAAAATATTTCCAGAGGCTAACTAGTGGAGATTGCTTTAAGCATTAAGTCCGCCTCAACCTTAGCAGCTATCAATAGTAGTGTGCAAAATTATTTATTAGCTAAAGTTAATTAGACTTTTATTCAATTTACTGTCTGGGGCAACTCCTTTACCTTTTTCTTTACAAAACAACACACACGCACACGAGTTTCCTGCTAACGGAACCTCACACAGTTTCGGTAGTTAACACAATTAGAGCGAGGCCACATGATGCGATGCGGGACGGTGCGGCACCGCATCGTAATGAATTCGAGGTATAGGGTGCCACACGGGTGGTGCGCTGCCGCACCGCACCGCATCGTGTGGCCTCGCTCTAATTGTTTTAACTACCGAAACCGTGAGAGGTTCCGTTAGCAGGAAACGCGTGTGCGTGTGTGTTGTTGGTGAACAGCGTTGCGCTGCGGGCGCGTTACCCCTCCCCGCTTCATTTCTCAGGTTCCAAGTCCGGCGCGCTGCGGTGTGACGCCGCACAGCGACATAACGCGTCGTCTGACATGTGATTTGTTTGTAGGATGACGCAGCGGCACCGCTCATGCACCGCACCGCACCGTTAACGCATCGTGTGGCCTCGCACTTAGACTCATTAACAGGCTAGTTTATAACATTAATCTTACCCGTCGTCCACCGGCATCAGTCAAATAGGCAGCCACCATTCCAAACACAACAGATACACTGGCCAAGATGATACTGCAGACGTTAGGGGACATAGTAGGGACGGCTTCAGCGAATAACGGTTCCGCGTACACTTGCAGGATTGCTAACCCTTGGAAAATTGAGAGCGTCATCAGCGAGAGACTGAGAATTAAAGCGCGCTGGGTGCAGCGAGACTTCCCTGAAAAGAGAATTAATAATGATCAACGTCTTTGTAACAGTTATCCATACAGACTTAAGCTGGTCCTGTTTAAATTCAGGAGAGCGCAACCTTATTAAGGGTTCTTTACCCGAAGGATAAAAACGGGACCCTATTACGCAGACTTCGCTGTCTGTCCGTCCGTCTGTCCGTCACCAGGCTGTATCTCAAGAACCGAATAGCTAAACAGTTGAAATTTTCACAAATTATGTATTTCTGTTCCCGCTTTAACATCGAATACTAAAAACAGAATGAGATAAACGCGATTTTTTTGCCCTTTTTTGCTCGATATCAATAATGGCAACATGTAGCTAGGTACTTGAAATATTCACAAAAATACTCAGTTGTATTTTAACTTTAATAATCCCTCCCATACAACAAACGTGATTTTTTTACTTAATTAAAAGTTTGTACGGAAGCCTTAGTGCGCAAGTCCAAATCGCACTTAGCTGGTTTTTTATTTTTTTTTATTTTAACAATGTAAATCAGATAATCGTTTGTTGAAAACAGTAGAGGAACATGTCATAATGAGTTGTTTCTTTAGTGAACTATAGTGTGTGCACATGCCAGAAGTAGAGTTTGCACTTTTAACTAACTTATGCGGAGTACCGCTTCTTATGTTTCTTTGTTCAAAACGTCGGTGAAATTGTATTGTACCAGACCTAAAAATGGAAAAACGTAATATTTGTAGATGTTCCACTACGGTTTCAGACGAACAATATAAGAAATCTTATGAGATATATGCTAATTTTATCATTAATTGTAAAATAAGAATAATGGATTAAATCCTCTATTCTCAACACACAGCGCCACCTTGCAGTGATTGATTTAACTATTCATTTATGTTAATTAAAATAAAATTATATAGTAGAAGTTGAAGCACAGCGGTCAGGGTACTCGCCAGGATAGCGAAAAGTCGTGAGGTCGAATCCAACCCGAGGGCACGGAGGCGTAGTTGTATTTTACAGGCGTATTCTTATAGAAATATGGCATTATGAATGCCATAAATACGATAAACGAAAAATGAAATACGATAACGATTATTTTTAATAGGCACACCATTTTAATTATAATAAGCTATAATTAACATATCAATTTTAGAGATTTACCTTCTCCGTTTACGTAAATGGTTAGCAAATAGGTACATAGTACAGAGTTCTTGTAATGAAAAAAAATACAATAACTAGTTTGTTCAGTGTTAGACTGTCTTAAAATAATGTGTAAAGATTTAATTTTGTCTAGTTTTGTTGTTGCATTTTATTGAGCCAATAATAAATAGTTTTAACGTTTTTCACTAGTATTCGTTTTTCTTTTCTTTAAAATAATACAAATATGGAGGTGTTAATGTGTTTAATAACATGAAACGCATTTAAATTAAGTTTACTTGTAGGTACACACATATATATATATATATATATGTGTGTACCTACAATATATATAATATATATATATATATAAATATAACAATAAGTTATATTATTATTATAGCATTTAGTAATATTAGCGTTTAGTATTTGGTTTATTTAGTGGGTTTGTAATTAATAAAATTAAATCTATAATAATAAATCTAAGTATATTATATTTATTTTCAGGCAGAATTAACATACGTGACTTTTACTCTATAAATAGATTGAATGAGCGCCATTTACATATATTATTTTCTGCTTTTCGAAGTATAATTTCTGTTGGGGATACTGCGGTAAGAAGAAATACATGTTTATAAGTACTATAGTAGATACTTATAAAGTAGTAGTAGATACTTATAACATATTATACTTCATTGCCGGTTTATAAGACTTGGTTTTTATCCGGATATTTTCATGAAGTAATTCAGTCATTTACTAGTAATTTTCTTCCATTAGGTATTCGGAATCTGTCAAATAGGCGTATCGTATTCGGTGTCAAAACTACGGAAAATTTTCCGACTTGCGTGCCAAAGGTACTTTACCAATATCTGGTCCAGTTAGCCTAATGCGGTTGTCTGGTTTATTATTTATAGTTTTCGTATTCAAGTGGAAACTCGCCCCTCTCTAGAGGGGCGGTTGCCTGAGATGAACCTTCTGACCCTTCCCGGGTACAAGCCAATCTCAGGCGGTGTTTAGTCAGTACGAGTCTGACATAACTTCGAAACCGGGCCGGAGTATCCATGCAGGATGCACCACCTCCCTCCCCTGAGTCCGGAGGGTGCATTTAGCATAAAAAAGTGGAAACTTGACAAAGGTGTAGGTATAAGCATCTACTTTTCACAATTTACCTATATTTAATAGACTCTTATTAAATACTTACTTATGAATTGTAGTGTTGTTAACTTCTCTTTCGGCTTTTCTACGTGCAATTTTTCTTCTTCTGGACTGGAAACTGAAAAAATAATGAAATTTTTTAAATCAAAACCTAATGGTTATTTTAGGGTATAGATTAATTATAATTTTAAATTATTTATGGTTAAGGTACAAACTTTTTTGCACGTCACATAGTAACCTTTTTGCGATTACCGCAATGGGAAAATCTCATTGACATAGATCGAGGAGACACCACTAAGAGAGTCCCGTAGTAGTCTTCCCGTGATGGGACAAATGGGACGATTTTCATTCAGTAGTTGCCAGTTTTCTTCTACATTGTAGATAATCATACTAATAATATAGTCAGTGTGAAATTTTGTATGTTTGAAACTAAACCTTGCAAAAACTACTAGACAAATCGGAAGATAATTTGGCACACATATAGTTTATACTCTGGATTAAAACATATGATACTATTTATTCTAAAAAAATGAAATTTTCCTTGAGAAAGCGAGAAAATAATTTCTGTTACAAATAGAACACCACAATTGTGAACAGACACAGTTAGAGGCTAGTTCAATAATATAACGAGGTTAATGTCACCGTTCACAGAAGCTGAATGTGTTCAGTGAGGTGAGTATAAATCTTTAAAGAACGTTAATGGTGAAATATCATACATTTGGTTCTTCTCTCAGCAATATTTGTTTAATGGTCAAATATTTTTCGTCGTTATGCTTCATATTCAATGTTATACCTATCTCATTATCTTCAGTTCCTGTGTTTACCGCCCGTCGAATCGTCTCTAATTCTCTCACAATTTCCTTGGAATTAGGTTTGAGAGACCTGTAGAAACATAGCGCTTTTACTGCATCCTGAAACGGGATTAAATCATCGTATTAATTTAGATAAAATAGAAAAAGGCATGTTTGAATTTTAACACATTTATCATTATTAAACATTCATTGGTTTTTTACATATACAACTTTGCTATTAGAATAGACTTATCTTTAAGAATGCATTACTTTTATACATCAGGTAAGCGCCGACTGAAGGACTGGCGGTGAAGACTGATAAGTTATCTTTTGAAAGTCGACTTAAGCTGCCTTAGTATAAGTACCTTTGGAATTAATAAACCTAACCAAAGAAATTCTTTTGCATCTCCATGCGCGGTCTAAGAAGCGCAAAGCTTAGGTTTGGGCCGCCACTTCGTTCAGTGGCCGATTACTCTAAAAAAGGGGTCCGTTATTAAATGTTATATTTGAACCTATATTTGATATTAAATCCACGCGCAGATACATCGGAAATAATATAATAAAATATTTTTCAAAACAATACTAAAGTAGTTAAACATATTTTTACCTGTTCTCTTCCTTTGGTCATCAAGAACAAAGGAGACTCCTTCAAAAAGAACAATCCAATCACTCCCAGAACCGACAGGGACATGTTGATGAGGACCATTAACGTGTACTCCAAATTTCCTCCAAGGACGTAGGAGACCAACATTCCTATATTGTAGAAGACTATTATGCAGCCAGTCATGGCTCCTCTTATGTGTTCTTGACAGAACTCGGCCACAAACACGGTGTTGATGAGAATCGCACCGCAACTTAATCCTGACACAAAAATTGCTACGAGGACTACTTCTACTCGATCACTGCTCGCTATCATCGCCCAGGCTATCTGTTAACATGTTTTTGATATTTTTAATTATTGAAAAAAACCAAAGATTTGATTTGTAGAGTTACAGGCAGCAGAAATTTTTTAACTAATAAATGATACAAGGTTAAATTGAACCTAGTATATTTGTAGGGTTAAACATTCTAGTTTAGCATTTGTGAGGATCAGCATGTCAACGTACCACAAATTGTCTAGATTTCTCAATCGATATATAACCCTATGTGTTGGACTATAAACTGAAAATAAAATGGATTAATTAGATATAATCAGATATAATAGAATAGAATGATTGACTATAATCAAGTTATCGTAAAGTAACGGCCGAGTTTAAAAACTTATCCGAGTAACAATTTGGACTACTATAAGTTATTAAGTTGTTTATAATATTTCTTTTACCTAAAGAATGGGAAATAATAAAGATGGTAATCCCCAGTGGCGGATTACCCACTAGGCACACTAGGCACGTGCCTAGGGGCCCCAGTGTAGAAGGGGCCCCAAAATGTAAAAATAAAAAAAAAATGTAAATATTAAATTTTTATTTAAAAATATCTGATTTTGTATTTATTCACTCAAGAAATGATTATTCAAACAAAATTTGAGGGGCAATTTGTCGATAAAAATGCTATATTTCACACCATTAAAGGCTCCGACACTGGTGAATGGACACATTGTATAAGGGGTCCCCAAACATAAAGTGCCTAGAGGCCCCAGACGACCTTAATCCGGCACTGGTAATCCCCTACAGATGACCTGATCATCAGATCGAGAAATCCGACGATCATAGAGGTCATAGAAGGTTTTTTTTAAGTAACTTGTAAGTTGTTACTACTTACTACATCTGATAATCTTAATGCATATCTTAAAAAGTACGAATTATTATTTTTAGATTTGTATAGGAATTAAGTACCGCATTTTTTACATGTTAATTAACGCCCGTTATAAAACCTGTGGTGGAATTTCCACACCTGATAACTTTACAGCATAGTTTTTAAGAATCGCAGTTTTTCATTATCTCTGTTCATATAATACTTCGTAACATCTCTTGTCTCGTAAAGATAATGGACGCAGTTTAATGATACTTTTATAAGTTCCTTATTTATCTACAAGATGACGCAATGAAAACCTTATAAATCTCGATTTAGCCTAAAAAATTATTACAATAAAAAATCCCAGGTGTCAGGGACAAATCGATTTCTTTATTTGGCGGTACAGTAGTAAAAATATTGTATATTTTGACTTACGATTGTGTAAAAATTTCAAAACAAAAAAATCTGTTTACCGATAAGAGAGCTTAGTGTACATTTTCAAATATGTAACTATCGCGTTTGAGTAAATATTTTAAATTAAGACCTTATTCTATAGTGTGAAGGTCTATTGTACAAATATTAACTTAAACGCGATAGTAACGTTTGGACATTCAAGTCCTTACATTTAGGTTTTAGATACTGTGAGTGGCATATGTGGAGAATAACTTCGAGTGTGTAGGAAGTTTGCAGTGGTAAATGTATCGAGTCTTATACAAAAGAAGACTGCGACGAAGGGTAGACTGCTACGTCTGCCCATAAGAACCACCTGCAAACACTTCGATTATACTACGATTGCGCATGCAAGCGCGCCGAAACATCGAACCCACAAAAAAAAAAAATTATTACTATCATAATACTGTTATAATTAATACTATAACATAATTTTTATACTTTTACTCACACACATTGGGGTGTCTATGGCGATAAAAAAGAGGTAATAATAATTGTAGTAACTAAAATTAAATGATAAGAAATTATTTGTACTTGTTAATATGTACTTGCCTACTTGAATTATATAAGATGTAATCTGTGAAAATTATACTTGGTGTTAGGTAACTTCTGAAAGGTAACTACTTCTGAATTTTTTTCTTTCTTTTAAATTTACTTTTAATGCTTTAATTAATAAGATATTAAATATTAACTAATTAGCGATGTTTCATTGTCATCTGAACTGAAAGACGTCCACCACTGGACCAGAGAATAGTGATGTTTGGGACAGTCTAAATAATATAAACTTAGGAAAATTAACTGTATCTAAGGATCTTTATATTATCTGTTGTTTTCCAATGGCAGCGCATTTTAATGGCTGCTATCTCACTAAGTTACTTGTAAACTGAATCTAAGGTCAATCTGAATGTAGGGCGGCTGAACGTGGAAAGAAACCATTAAATTTTTATGTCATTGAAAAGCACAGGCGACGAATGGTCTACCATATTTTATTAGGTACACTCGACACTGTTTGTAAACTCACTTTTCACTTAAAACTGTTCACAACACAATGTTCACAGTATCAGTTCGTGAAACGCTACATTTTTGTGTTGTGTTGTTTTAACAAAAACGGACTACTGGATTCCAGAAAGGATGATTTCATTGGAGTCGTTCTTATAAACGCTAGGTTTACATAAAGAAAACTATCTTTTTATGATGATAAAAATTTATTATTTTAGTTTTGTTCATAGTACAGCTCAATTTTCTGCAAGCAATGATAATATATATCAATTATTCAACATTGCACCTCTGGTATTGTAACACGCTTTTACTAATTTCAACTGTATATTTATTTGTAACGGAATCTTCTAAGGCAAGTTTTACTCACAGCAAATATCAGTGATATTAATTTGAAATTTTGAATACTTATCAGAGACCGATGACAATCTATTAATTTTAAAAATTCTTATCGACGAAATTTTGGAAGAAATTAAAAAATACGAGGAACTGAAATATTGTAAAAAAAACGATTCTATAGGAGATCGAACTAAAAATGAATAAATAATGTATAGTTGAAAAACAACAAACAACGCTTTTATGGGAAATCAAAATAAAGGTAAAAAATAATATTCAATATAATAATTAAGTAATTAACGAGAAAACTAATGCCACTGTAAGAAAAGCGTGGGCAGCTTTGTTGGTGCACTAACTGTACATGTCGAAATATCTATTTACCGTATTTTAGCAATAAATAATAAAACAGATAAAAAATACAACAATCGATTTCGAGCACCCCGAGCTTTTCTGACAATGACATTAACTTTCTCGTTATTACTTAAGTGTAATGTTGAAAATTATTTTTTACTTTTTACTTTGGTTTTTATAAAAGTGTGCTTTTAGTTTTATTACTATAGTATTAGCTATAGCTTTTAAACATCAACAGCCTCAGCAACACATCGCCATCAAAAGAGTTTTCTTTTCATTCTTTTGTAAAAATGCACCTAACTAGGTAATTACTTCTTGAATTCAGGCGGCACTCGTTAAAGTAGAATTTGTTGTACTACTAACAGCACAACAAGCTTTGCACTGTAATTATAACATGACCCCTATTACAATTGGACAACCCAAACATCAACGTCTTTAGCCTAATATCCCGTCGACTGTATGTTGCCTCTTTAAAACACGATGCATAAACGTTACTTTTGGTATCAGCGATCAGAAAGTTATTTTTTTCTTCTTCAATTTTTTTATTTTAGCATTTAACTGGTATCAGGCGTGACGCGAATTCACATCCCAACGCTATCAGCGAGTACTAATCCAATGCAGCTACCGACTTTCACAGACCTATCGAACTCTTTTTTTAAATATTTCTGAAGCTGGCAATAGTGCCATCTCTTAAATGATTTCTACGTTTTTGCGAAAGCTTGATTACACGTAAAACAAAATTGAGGCATGCAAGTTCAAAACTCTCTATTTCGATATTTTATCCAAACAAACTCGTGTTTTCAAATCGTGATACATATAATACCTTATTCATTTAAAGAAATCTATCAGAGACAATTGAGATCTATTAATTTTCAACTAGCAACCCTTGTATAACTTTGAAGTTGTAATAGAATTTATAAACTCACCACTCCCATCGCACCAGAACCGATGGCGCATGGTTTCCTTCCCACCTTATCTAAGAGGACACCAACAACAGGAATAGAGACTAATGACCCCACGGAAGATAGACTTCCCAAAAGAGCAATTTCAGTCTCAGTCATCGTTCTGTGAAGAGTAGTATTTGCTGAGCTGAAGATCATGAGTGTTGAGGATGGCCAGGTGAACATAATACCCATAGTCAGACATAAGAAACTTACTGAAAATAATAAGCTGCGATTAAAAAAAAAATCAAAATAACTTTATTTCATAGGCCCTTGCGGGCACTTAAAATCGTCAATTTTACAAAATCAAGATAATATTCTTCTATAATAAAGATAGCCCGTGCGCTAGCGGCAAGTACATCCGCGGAGTTGATGCCGCGCATGTGCGCGCCACGAGCGACCCGATTCCGAACGTAGGGAACGTATTAATAATAAGTCTTATGATATTCGAGATAAAATTGAATTGAATCATTGTATACAGAACGTGACCGACGAATATTTTTCTAACTTGAACTAAATGATGCATCAATACTAGGTGCAAAATGACTTTTCACAAAAAATAAAATTTCAAATATTTTTTTTTTTCCGTCATTAAGATGTTGATGATAGTTTGATGATAGATTATTACGAAAACATCAAAAGTCTACCGTTTAAAAAAATAAAACCCATATGTTAAAAAAGGGTTTGAATAGACACCTGACGACTGTTTGGTGCAACGGTAGCAATTCTACCTTTTGCACCGACGGTCCTGGGTTCGAATCCCGGAAGGGGGAGATGTTTGTGTGATGAATACGAGCAATTGTACCTGAATCAGGGGTATTTATATATATTTCTATAAATATCACATATCTATGTATCATATATGTATGTCTGTTTGTCTATCCTTACAGTGCTTAATTTGAGCTAGGCTAATTGGTGTGAATGTAATAAATATTGTTATTATTACACTTGATGTTAAATGATGATCACACTTTCTTACATGTATCTTAAACAACTTAAGATTTTGACGGTGATTCTTACACAACAGTTCTTTCTACCTATGTAATTGTATATTATATTATTTGTTATATTAATTAGTTTTATTTATCTAAAAGAATTAACGTAAATTTTATTTTGACGTGACAACGTCTTATAAATTGGTGCCGGGTGACACTTCAAGAAACTGCGTTACGCTCCGCTCACGTTATGCGCTTACAATGAGAGCGAGTGAGAGGCGCGTCCCTTCCACTCGGGCATGGTTAGCCCGCCTAAGAGCGAGAGAGACAGACATAAAAAGTGGAAGGGACGCGTGCCTATAAATTAATGTTTTAAATATAATTCTTTGTATAAATAAATGTTTTAAATTGTTACTATTATTTCATCCTTCTTCCTACTATACGAATGAATATTCACATTAAAATTATTTTACCACTCAAAGTCGTTGTCACGTAAAACTTTCGCCCGTATACCGACTTTACAGGCAACCAACCAGTTTTTTTTATTTTGATTGGGTTCACCCTTGATCGTACATATTTCTAATAATATGATGTAGTTTGAATAAAACAACTTTTTTACGGATTTTGCGCATAATTTATTTTATATTTAATCCTGACATTTTGACTCCTTAACAGGAGCTGTGATCACAGGTTGACTAAGGTAATGGTCGTCATATATTTTCTACTACCCTCACAATACTTTAATCGGGCATGTTCCTATATTTTTTTTAAGTTGTTTTAATCTAATGTATAAGGCGCGAAAGTTAAGGAACTAAAAATAAGATGTAGTGGTAACCATTACTTCAAACCCCATATTTTAGGAGGCTGTTATCAGTCACTGCTGGTAGGAAGCCTTCCCCAAAAAAAAATAGGGATTGCAGTAAAATACTTAACTCGAAAAACACTGCTGTCCATTTTCTGGTCTACGGGAAGAGTATGGTGATTATTACCTCTATTATGATTAGTCGCTTTTTACAACGCCCTAAGTGTAAAGGTACTTACATAAAACTAAAAAACTTTTCTGCTCTGCCAGACATCACACGTCTGAGTATTTGCTAGGTATTTATTTTTTATTTCCTAAATTATTACGAGATCGTAATTTTCAAAATCACCAGCTTATGAATGTCTCCAGTAATGGTGGACACGACTTCCCAACACCACACCTTAGGAAAAATAGGCTTTAATCCACCATGCAGGCTCAGTCCGGATGAGTGAGAGCTAAGGAATACAGAATACAGTAGCACAATTAATCGATAACTCACTAGCAGTTCAGTCTTTTACAGACATGCTACTGGTTTCAAATATTGTCATAATCAAAGTAGAATATCTTATACCAATGAATTTTGATATACAAGATAGTTTGAGAAGTCTTATATCCTACCGCCAGCCAATGTTTATTGATTTACTTGCTGTACTTCTTGAGTTATAGGAATTCATGTCGCTTTCCTCACATTTTCTTGAAAAAAAATTAACGGCATACTTTGTTACCAAAGAAGATATATTTTATTGTATATTATATTCCCCTGTATTACAATATGATTGCGAAGGTTAAGCAACTTTCACAAATGTCCCTCATTGGACTGATGATCAAGGACCTCCGTGCTTCAGGAAGCACTTTAAGATTGTATAAATATTTGAAACATAAATTCATCTTATGGTGAAAGAGGCACCACCCACCGCGTTGCCACAGTGCGGATTGGAAGGTTATCGATGATTACTAACGCCGCTGTGTTAGAGACCAATTTATTTAGTATTGTTCAAATATTGATAAAATTTTGTATCCACTTGATAGTTCAAATACCAACCTACATAATTGATAAATTTTGCTTTCATAAGTTAAGGAGAGATTGCGCAATTAAGAATAAAAATGATTGCTCAATCTTGTAGCAGTTATGCAAATATACCAGAAAGGTAAACAGAAGCGACAAAGCGTTATTCTTTGTTTTATATTAAAAATTACGTTTGCTTTCCTTTTACCGTGCGATTCTCTTCGATAATATACAGAACCACTTTAGGCTACAAGGGATTTATGGTAAGTGCTTATATCTCTTTTGGTAAAGGTAGACTTTACAAACTTCTTTGATATCTTTTCGAACGTTTGGTGTAACGGTAGCTAAAATTGAAAAATTATATAAAACGTAAAATTAAGTTTGCATGCTATATTTTCATGGCAGTGATCAAGGTAACAGAGCGTCAAAATTTTTAACTAATCTGTGTACCCTATTTAACGCAAATAAAGATATTTTTATAATTATCCTGCCCTTTGCAACGGTCCTGCGTTCGAGACACGTCAGGGGAAATTGTTTGTGTGATGTATGCGAGCATGAGTTTTATATATATTTCTATAAATATTAAATAAATGTATGTCTATCCGTTATCCTAATATCCAAGAACACAACCCTTACAGTCAGTGCCGGTTTTATCACTACCAACGCCCCGGGCGAGATTTCTACGGCACACCATAACTGCAATTCAAACTTATAGGTACTATACGAAAAAAGGGCAAAGGATTTCATTAAAAGACATTTTACCCAAACACTTGGGATTATACACTATAAAAAAGCTCAGTGATACACGTTGGCAAGCAAGAAAGAGCAGTGTTAAAGTAGTCCGTCGTCAAATTAGTGCCAACTGATGTTCAAGTTTCTCATGAGCCTACTACTCTAGCCGAACAGTTAAAAGATTTCAGCTCTACAGCGCCCCTTTGTTTCCGGCGCCCTGGGCGTTCGCCCCACCGCGCCCTACCCTAACGCCGCTACTGCAGTGCTTACTTCTAGCTAGATTAATTGGTGTGAGAGTAAGATATATTATTATTATATAAACCAACCATAAAAACTTTCACCGCCGCTGCGTAGTATCCGGCAGATTAAGATAGTCCCAACCTAGGGTAAAAGGCGACTAATGATACTGGAGGTAATCTGGTAGGCGGAGGTTATTGAGGCAGCCTATAGAAGGTGTATGGTACAACTCTCGTAGAACACTAAATGGACAGCAACGTTTTCCGAATTATGGTCTTTTGTTGTGAACTCCAAGCTGTCTGCCAAGCGTGGAGGTTATAGCAAATCCACCCATTTTTGCCATTAAGAAGTTTCCGCCCAGCAGTGTACGTTTTTCCGCTGAGGTGATGATAAAGTTCCATAACGAAAATGCCGAAAAACATACATAACAAAAATAAAAAAAGGTTTGCATAACTTCTGTGACTTCAACATAAATCTTATAGATGTTGCACAATTTAGGCAGATAAACCATCTTTCGGAACAAAATACAATTTGTTATATTGTTACTGTATCAGAAGCGAAGAACTCAGGATTTTCATTTCACTCCAAATGAAAATACTTACGTATGGTAGCGCCTACAATTTGAAAGAGGATAGCCATCTTGTAACACACACAAAAAACAGGAGAACCAATCTAGTTGTCAGTCTTTTAGTAACTGGTGACAACTGTTACTCTTAGTTAAAATATTATGAAGATTATGGGGTTAT
Organism: Calamotropha paludella; assembly: GCA_927399485.1. Classification (NCBI taxonomy): domain Eukaryota; kingdom Metazoa; phylum Arthropoda; class Insecta; order Lepidoptera; family Crambidae; genus Calamotropha; species Calamotropha paludella. Next base: position 8,532,606 of record OV656822.1, read on the forward strand.
AAAACAATAACGCCGTATCACGAAAGCACAAAGTCGACGTAAACAAAAGAATATTTACTTGTTTGCGTTGCAAGATGAACATTCGCTTTGGTTAGGGTTAATATCTATAATATTTATTTTATTATATATTGTTTAAAGTTTTATTATATTTCAAGTTCGCATCTGGTCGGTGATAATGACAGGCCTAAGGCATTGGTTTACAATTCTTTCAAAAACATGTGTGTGTATAATAAGACCAGGCATTAGTTTCCAGGTAAAGCGTATTCTCGAGTCGTTATATATGCATTTAATACAATACAATTTAATAAATTAAAAATAAATAGGTGATTTACAGCTAAGTTTTACAACGGAACCTTCGCTGATGTAAAATAAATCAAAGTTAAAAATAATGTTACCTACTGAAATAATAAAACACTGATAAAATTCGAAGGGGAAACCCAATGCCAAGGTAGCTCAAATCTTAGCCATAAATGTATTTATTCGGAGCTAACAAATCTATCATAACGAGAATATATAATTGTCTTATCATCTCGATCCAAATATTTATTGGAAAAAGGGAAAGAAATAAAAATTACATTAGTTATTTGTTTGTATTTTTTTTAAGTGTCTAAATAAAGTGTTAGATTTTTTCATTTATAGTTATCGACAAACGTTGATCAAATCGAATTAGTCTCGAGTTCATACAAAAGTATCAAATCTATACTAATATTATAAAGAAGTAAAGTTTGTGTGCTTGTATATTTTTTAAATTGTAAGGTCTCGGGATCTACTGAACCGATTTTAAAAATTCTTTCACCAATAGAAAGGCGCATTATTGCTGAGTGTCATAGGCTATATTGAATGCTAAAAAAAAATTAAAGAATTTCGTCCACCCGTGCGAAGCCGGGACAGGCCTCTAGTAAATTTATAAAAGGCTTTATCTTGAGTGATTAAGTGTTAGAAAACCACAATAGACAACGCACAGGCTAAAGAGATTTGAAATTTGGAGGTAGTGTTTGTAATAGGACGAGCGTTCGCTATGAAAGTATTAAGGATATTTCTAGCCCAAAGTATGTTAAAAATAATGATAATAATATCTTTTAATTTTACACCAGAATAGAATCAAAATAAGTACAATACAAGATGGTACATATTGAAGACTGGCGGGCTGATACCTGAACTAGGTAGAACGTGTGTCTCAGGCTTTAGGTGATAAAATGTTGCATGCAGATCTAAGAGCCTATCATGATCTCTTAGTGCGATATAAGTGCGATATTAAATGTGAGCCACCGCTATGGTCTCTCTTCAACAGCTGATCTTGAATCGCGATAAGAATTGATGGTACGCTCTCTGTTATTTTTAAAGTAAGATGCGTGAAATCCAATACACATGGGAGCAGTAAAAAATTAATATATGTAAAAGGCATTAGTGTTTAAGGTATAATCTTAAAGGGGTAAAAAAGTGGTAAAAACTTTGTTTCACTACCTACGCTATAATTTTTTAATCAAGAAGGTAAAATCAAGTATTTAGGTTTTTTGATATGTAAATAAACATACATGTCGCACTGGTACTTAGGAGTCATAAAACTTCTAGGTTATTAAAAAAAATGTTTCTTAAAAATCGTTTTTGTACTATTACAAATAGTGAAAAAGAATGTTTTTTATGATTCACGATTACTCCACGTGGTGAAGTAAATTCTTGTGCTACGAGAAGATTCACATCTGTAGTACATCGGCGAGGTTCAAACTTAGTTCAAATCTGAAATCTAAACCGATGAGTTACGGCCGTTGATAGTCCAATATTCAAATGTTTATGGGAATTATTGTCTTGTACTATCGAGGCCTCTGGCGCCTTATCAGTTCCAAGTCGAAAGTCACTTGCACACTGCACGATGCCTAACGCTTCAGGCCGCGCCCCTTTCATTCATTCAACAATGGCGCGCGTGCGCAAACAAGCAAGTGAGAGCAGATTGACAGTTGACAGTACTGACATCAAGGGCGATTTTAAATCTAGTTGTTTATGATTGGCCGTAGTATAAATCGTAGTAAAATACGAAGCCAATTAGGGATAGGAATGGGTCGTGTGGGCGTGTCCGATGCGATCAGTTCAAACGAATATTTCTACAAAGTGGTAAGGCGGGAGAGACCTCGATAGTATATTCAGGTATCACAAAATAAGGTGACAACTCGCTGGCCGTTGCCGATGCTTGATTAGATCAGTGCAATATAGTTTGAAAGGACAATGGGAATTTCTGTCCTATGAGCGGCCACCGATAAGTGTGGTATCATTTGAAAGAGGAATTAAAGTGGAACATCTTTTGTTAAGGCGAACCATTGCAGGCTATTTGGGAAAAAAAATATTGATAAAAACATGTTGTTTTACGATATATTCTACACTCTAATAAAAATGTCTTATTTCAAACAATTTATTTTTGTAGGCATAATAAATACTTAAATAAATATAGTATAAATGGTTTTTATTCATAATTAAATAAGTTATTAATGACAACGCTTAATTATAATGAATACAGGGGAAATTATGAAAATAAATAGGCTAGGCGAGTAGGCTAGGCGAGTTGCCAAAAATCAGTTTTAACAAGTTGAAACACGAGCGGTCGGGCCAATCAACAATCAGCAAAGGCGTGACTCATCTCATTGTCCTTGCGCCCCTAGCGATAAGCAGGTGCGAGGAGAAAATCGCGACGCAGACGCAGTCCTTCGCTTACGCTTGTTTCGTTGTGCACTGTGCGATCTTTATTGTTGGTTTTGATTAAAAAATACTACCTACGCTAGTATTCCGGACTTGTTTTGCTTATAATTGGACAACCTGTGCTTTTTCTTGGACATTTTATACGTTTACACGTTTATTAGTTGTCACTATGGCAGAAAACCCCCAAGTATGCGTTTTGTGTAATCGTTCTGTAATAAACAGAAGACGTTACACATTAACACGTGCTCGTTTTGAAGAATCTCCAGCCATTGGCCAATATATTATTGAAGCCATTGCTTCAGAACGTCAGGTTAGTAAAAAAACAACATGTATTACAGTTTTTTTTTTAATATAGGCACATTTTTTTATTGAATTTTTTCATTAAATACCTCTTAGGTATTTCGTTCTCAGCCATTTTAAAATAGGTAGTGGTTTATATTTTGTCTTATAGCGCGGTAAACCGTTATTTTTACCAGTAATTATCTATAGATGGTAGAAGTTTAATATGACAAAGTCATTCAAATGAACACTTAAGAAGTTTACTAACAAGTTAGTCAACGCCAAACTAACCATTTTTTGGTTGTTTTCTTTACAGCTGGAATTTAATGAACAGGAATACATATGTCGACCATGCTGGCAACGTGCAGAGAGAGCATCTCAACCCAGCCAGAACCCTCGCCCGCATGAATGTGTATTAGAAATACAAGAATACTCAAGAGTCGCTAATTCTTCAGCACGTTGTATGTACCAGAATTGCCAAAATAAAACAATTCATCGAATTTCGAACAACATCAAACTAACATTTTTGATTCATTTTAATTTTTACATTCCAAATGCTGCAAGAGTTTGCACACATCACATGCAATCAAATGATTGGGATCAAATAATAGATAGCCCCTACTTGCTGCATGATTTTAACGCTACGCATTTCGTCGATATGATGAATCTCATGAAAATGGCAGCGCTGCGAGGTTCGGTGCTAGATTTTGATCACATAGATGACATGGACATTACAGAAATATACATAAGAGTCGGTCTAAGTCGTGACCAATTCAAAAATATTATAGAGCGGACACCTTTATTGGCACGAGCCACTCGCCCTAATACAATCTTGGCGGCTTATTTAATGAAATTGAGAAGCGGTGAGTCTAACGAGAGATTGGCGACTCAGTTTGCAATGAGCCGACGGACTTTCGAAAGGTATCTTAATACCGCGAGAGATGCCCTGACAAGAGAATTTGTTCCTCAGCATCTAGGGTACGACCATATTAACAGACAAGAGGTGGCTGCTCGGAACCTTTTAGTGCCTAACGCCCTATATGGATCTTCAGGAGAGGAAAGAAAACCTATTGTTATATGTGACGCTACGTACGTCTACATACAAAAGTCGAGCAACTATTTGTTCCAAAGAGTGTCTTACAGTCTGCATAAGTTCACTAACTTGTTAAAGCCATTCGTAATGGTATGTTGTGATGGGCATATCATCGATACATTAGGTCCTTATGCAGCCACTGCTTCAGATGCAACCATCATGAAAAACATGATAGAAAACCACGAAGACGTTTTTCACTGGTTTTTTAGAGAGGGAGACGTATTTATATTAGATCGTGGGTTCCGCGATGTTATAGAGGATCTCCAAGCCCATGGTTATGAAACTCACATGCCTCAGACAAGAAGTCGCCATGAAGACCAATTGACAACCGAGCAGGCAAATAAGTCACGCATGGTTACCATATGTCGCTGGGTTGTGGAGGTAATAAATGGTTGGTTCAAACGTGATTTTAAGCTTTTCAGACAAGAGTTTTTCAATCGTGCACTACCTCACATGATGCAGGATTTCCGCATTGCGGCTGCATTATTAAATGCATATAGGGCACCACTTCAAGATAGTATTCACAGACATGTTTATAAGCATCATAAATGAACGTATGAATCAACCGCACGCGCACTCTAGGATGCTGCGCCCATGTGATGACCGTGGTATGGTACCTTGGGTGGGCAAGAAACCAAGGAGCGGAAATTGCCTTACCCGCAGAGTTTTTAAGCGAAGTTATCATAGATCATGAAAACCAATAACAATGTAAAAATATTTGAATATATAACTTATATTAACATCTTGTTGCCATTATTTTTGAGCCCAATGCACAATCCTTTTCAATAGTATTTTTTCAATATTCTAATATGAAAATAACACTAAATAATAATATAATATTATTAACAGTACTAGACTTTTTTTTTTTAATTATGAGTTGTGTTTCATAGACACATCTTGTGATATTTTTCATTTTTCGTGTAATTAATTAAGGTTAGGTTAGTACATTTTATACTTCATAACTTTTTTCCAAAATACTCCACAATGAAATCCTTTTATAATCATAATATATACATCAGTACCTGTCAAAAAATACACACTTCATGGATGGCCGCCGATGGGACATGCGCCATACAAATTTGACCATTCTCCTTTACGAGTTAGTAGCAGTTCGAAAAAAAATATCAACCACTTTTAAACGCAAAGTTTGACCATCGTCATTAATCAAACTTTTTATATATTCTCTGCTGAAGTATCAACAATTGGCTATACCTATTGATGGAAACATCGTAGGCAGCATATAGCCTTGGTCGAGTACCTACGTCTGCATGGAAGCTATCGATTGTTGGCGCATTCCGGACCAAAGGCCTATCATGCCTTCCGAAACATCACTCTTGAGTAAATATTAGTACGGTTATAATTACAGTTCGGTTTACAGCTCTTTTTCCCTATTGTGAGTTTTTCTCAATTGAAATTGAACTCTATGATGGGGACAGATGACTGATAATTTGAATAAATTTACTTTACCATTGCATTGTTCTTATATTCTGGGGTTAAGGAAGTACCCAGGTATAGTTTTAACAAATATAAAAATGCTAGAGTAAACTAGTTGATCCTGAGATCAAAGATAGATCTTCTCATAAAGATAACAGAATGACTTAGTTACATCACATTGTAACAATCTTATCAAGTATATTGCGTCTTAAATAAGGATACGACTAACCTTTTTCAGTTCAATTTACGCTGTTTTCACAAACTCCGGTGACTGTTTGTTATCCTCTGTAGAACACACAGAAATAAAACTATTTTTATAATCTACATTATATTATGACAATACTTTTTGTGTGTGTGTGTGTGCGTGTGCGCCTGTGTGCGTGTCTCTCTCTCTCTCTCTGTGTGTGTGTGCGTGTGTGTGTGTATGTGTGAGTGTGTGTGTGTGTTTATAACCATACGAGCAACGCGTGGCCGGATTAGCTAGTATATACAAAAAATAGTTCGCTTCAACCAACATGAGCTAACACACATCATAATTACTGTGACTCTATATTAATCATATATCATTTTACTTACTGGCCTTATAAAGCTGGTTCATTCGTTTCTTTCATATCTTGCCCAAGAAGTCGGGGTTAAAAATAACAAACCTCCAGAATTGTTCAACATTTAGAATTGATTTGCACACTGATATTATACCTGATTATATTGTTATATTTTCGTTCATAATTCAAGTAATCATACAGTTCTGCATAAGAAAAAAATGTGATTACCAAAAAACTTAAAATCAAATAATATACGAGTATATTTCTTCACTCAATCAGGGCGCTTACTTTTTATCTAATACTTTATTGGCCTAATAAAAACTATTATTTAGTTTTTACACTTCCGCGCACATTACACATTTGAATAAAACACTTTTTTACGGATTTTGCGCATATTTTATTTTATATTATATTTAATCCTGATGTTTCGACTCCTTTACAGGAGCCGTGATCACAGGATGACTAAGATAATGGTTGTCATGTATTTTCTACAATATTTAAATCGCGCACGTTCCTAATTGTTAAAATTGATTTATATAAATCAAATTGTTTTATTTTTACATTTTATTTGGTTATTTAATTCTCACTACGATTACATTGTATACTGCTGAGTCTACTACCAGTTCGGAAATTGGGAGGCCCTTCCGAGAAGAACTGGTGAAAGAAACTCGGACAGGGGGACCAACCTCCCTCCTCCATCTTACTTAACTGTTACTGATGGAGATCGGTTCCCCGGTAGTAAAAATATCTATTGCCTTTATATTAACGAGAAAAAATTTAATTGGTTAACATTTTCATAACATACAATACTATCATATACATATAGGCAAAAAATTCCTCATACGGAAAAACAGATATATGTATGTATTCTTAAACAATAGTAATTTATCAATTTTATACACTTGAAATATATTGGTGAAATCAAAATAAATGAAACATTTATTTTTTTATCAATATTTATCTAACAAAAAACGCTTATCCATTTTTTTTTCAATTTTAAGTACCATCTACGTCTTAGGTACCGCCCTTGTATATAAGGAGTCTCATAACGTTATATTTATACATTATACTTTATTCCAAGCAAAATTATTTTTGAATTGTAAAAGTCACTTAAAATTAGTCTAGCGTAGTCCGTTAGCTAAAAAGGGAAAGCTAAGCCTGGTGGGGGTGAATTTTAAGTTTTGAAGGCCAGCATATCATATTTCTTATATTTATAGTTTTTGAATTAATTCTAGCAAAAATATCAGTTTTAATTTTTATATCACGTTTTTGGTTAATAGCTTAAAATTTTGTGGCTTAGAGACGTTTCAGCTAACAGACAGAAGCATAGGTATCTACTATTTTATGCCAAACTAGTTAGTAGGTCTTGAAAACCCACAAGAAAGTCAAAGTAATGGTTATAGATTTTTATCATTATTTAGATATCAGAAAATATTATTATTTATACATTCGATATAAATATTTGATTTAATTTAATTAAGAATTTATCGTAGTATATAGATGTTATATGGCTATTGTTGGTGATTGTTGACTTATTTGGCACAGATATATCTCCTCAATTAAAGTCTTGTCCTGTTTCTAGTCCTGTGCGGGGGATTGGTTCTTCATGGACACAGGTCGAATACGCCTGGCCCGTAAATGGCGGCTTGGCTTCGACCAATTTATTGATGATCGTTTGATGTAACGGTAGCGAATCTGCATTTTGCATCGATGGTCCTGAGTTCGAGTCTCGGAAGGGTCAAATATTAGTGTGATGAATATGAGCATTTGTACCTGCTTTATGGGTTTTGTATATATTTCTATAAATATTACACATGCATGCATCATATATGTATGTCTATCCGTTACCCTAGTATCCATAACATAAGTCTTACAGTGCTTACTTTGGACTAGGCTAATTTGTGTGAATTATAAGAAATAATATTACTATTATCACTAAGAAGATTGCTTAGTATTACGTACTAGTAGGTGTAAGTAAAATAAAAAATAATTAAAGTAACAAGGTTCCTTAATCAAATCTCAATAAATAAATAATTACTTTTTTGCCTAATTAGTCTATGGACAACCGGTCCTAGATACATACTAGAACAACAATGTATTACAATTAAATTACAATAATAAATGTCATTGTTTGTTGTTCTCTATATAAAAAAGTGAATAAATTATCTTTTATTTTGCTATATTTGAAAATTTCCAAATAAAACCGTTTATAGGTAGTGAAGGTTAGAATCAAGGATTTGTTTTGAAATGTGTTAGCAGATTGTCAAATAATGGATTTCGATTCTGTCTTATTACAAATTTAACGTAGAGGAGGTCAAGTAAAAATATTATCTTCATTTACTTAATGTCATTATTTGTATTGTTTGATTTTTAATCACAAAACGGTAAGAATAGAAAAATATGTTTTGTTTTTCAAATCTTTTACTTTCAGAGTTATAATTGATTAGTGTTCAGGCACTTTGATGAGTATTTTTTTTTTGGAAGCAACTTTCGTGAAATAGACGTACATAAATGGTATTGTGGGTCCCCCTTATTTGCGCACGAATTTTCTGGAAGACATCGACAACATAGGGTAAGTAGTACAAATACAACAAATGTTTCTTTTTCATAAATGGAAGTAAAGCAATGTCCAAATTTATTTGTCTTCTTTAATGTGTTGACGCATATTATATTCAACTCAAAAGTTTTACAAAATATTAATAAGCAGAAAGTGAACAAACCTACTTTAAGTAAATATGTAGGTAGCCAATTATAAATATTTAAGCAAGGAATATTTGTAAAAATTAAACACATTTTGGCGAAATTTCAAATTCAAGTATTTATTATAATTTGTTTTAATTTTCTTTGAGAATAGAGGACATTTTGTAGCAAAATCACAACTACTTTTGGCTCTCATTAGGATTGACCAAATCAGCCTAAAGACTAAAGATAAGTTTTAATGATTCTAAAAGCATTAAAACTTGAAGTTAAAAATCCAAAATGCCAGAAGATATGTCTCCACAAAATATAAATACAGTTTATTAATAAAATAATTACTGTAGAATTAAATAATCACCAACTTAACAGGAGAATAGGCATTTTGTTTTGTATAAAAAACACCTCAAGGAGAATGGCCTATGTTAGTTTTTATAGACTGTAAATTAAGATGGGAACAATGGTTTAACCTTCCTTCGGAAGCACGGAGGAGTGCGAGATAGCTTTAGTAGAGATCGGCTATTTTAAAAGTTACTTAACAGCTAAAAGACCTCTTAATTATTTAACATGAATATAAAACTATTACATAGTTGTTATATGCGGTGAGGTAACCGGCTAAGTAGAGTGAAAGAAATCTAACTCTGTCGACAATCATCTTGCAATATTATTACTATTGTAAAACCATTTCTTAAAAATACTTTATAAAAAAAAAACTTTAAAAAAACCACGTTTTACTACGGGTTATAGATGTACTAAAAAGGAGAAAATAATTTTTTGCAATTGGACTAAAAAGATAAAAATAAATTTTTGGTAATAATGAAAATTTACGATACAAATATTCTAAAATTTGTGTTTTACAAATATTCTAAAGTTTTGAACATTCATACGCAGAATTTGAAAATATTCCAAAAAATTAAAACGTGGTGCGTAATTTAGATCAACAGCGTTATTGATATTATATTAATATTTTCATTATCTTTCCTAAATCCCTTCCTAACTAAACCAATGCAATAGTAATGCTGTGGATGGCATTGAATAGTTTTTCAAGTATAATGCGCACCACGTTTTAATTTTTTGGAATATTTTTAAATTCTGCGTATGAATGTTCAGAACAATACATAATATTCAACAAATTTTAGAATATTTGTATCGTAAATTTTCATTATTACCAAAAATTTATTTTTATCTTTTTAGTCCATTTGTAAAAATTTATTTTCTCCTTTTTAGTACATCTATAACCCGTAGTAAAACGTGGTTTTTTAAAAGTTTTTTTTTATAAAGTATTTATTTAACTCTTTTTAGTTTTAAATTATCTGAATTGTGCCTACTTAGTTCTTCAATATATACATGTAATATATATCAAATATCCAGACACACCACGTGGAGGTTAATTTAATTAAAACCTAATTAAGTGGTTTTAGGATGTAAAACTGATTAAATATGAAATTGTTAGGTGAATGAAGCCTGTATACAAAATTTCAGCCAAATCGGATAAGAGGAAGAGGTCGAAATAAGGATCTCAAATTTTGACGACAAACCAACAGACAAACCAACAGACAGACAAGTGAAGTTAAGTAAAACGTGGTAAAAACGATTGAAGTAATAAGCATAGTAAGATTGTGAGAAAATATAAAATATGCCAACCTTGCAATCTGGTTTACGACTGAATAGAATACCACCAACTCTACATACTTACGGGTATCGTAAAACACGAGTATTGGAAGTGGAAGCAAATTATGGCAAAACCCTCCCATATTGGGGGATGCTTCCATCCAGCAGAAGACGTCTTTTATTTGAGATTAAATAAAGTTATTAATTACTTTAAACTATGAATAGATACATAAATGGGTCGTTCTACTTTTTTATCGACAATGGTCTGTCCTTCGTCTTATTAATGCATCTCGTTGGAGTATTGATATTTACGGTTTTTTAATTCGGTTCGAATAAACGTCCATATTTTTCTTATCTATTAATATTATGTAATTTAGTCATTTTCTCCAACCAACATATTTTTTTGTTAGTGTTTTAGAATACCGTGACAGAGTGGTAAACCGAGATGTGGTCTCTACAGAAAAAGGCCACTCTGCCACATTTTTTTTAAAAAACCAACATTAAAAATTAATTAATATTTGCCGCAAAGGAAACTTTAATTAGTCCTTATGACAACACAGATGCAATTTCTTTTAAATTTCACACAGAAACCACAATTATGGATAGTTCAAAAACCAAAAAAACAGAAAAACGTCGTTTCATTGTAAGTAAAAAAGAAGAAAGGCCCAGATACCAATCACTTCTCTACCAAAATAGTTACATACCAACGTAACGCACGCACGATTTTTCAAAAATAAGATTCATGGCCATTTTTCTAATCCTTGGACAAAAACTTATCAGTAAGACTAATATTACTCAGTAGAAAGGAAATATCACTTGTAACCTAAGGACCATAATAGTTGGCAATATGTTTGTACACGTCAGTATCAAGGTATGATATTGAAAAATTTGTCCTCATAAGTGTGTTTTCTGATGAAGTAAAGTTTGTATCATTTCTAAAGTAAGACCCTTTGTCTCTGGAACATAAAATAAACTAAAAATGGCGGATAAGATACAAATAATAGCAAATAAGTAGAATACAGGTCCCAAGCCGATCACAGCCACAAGTGGATTGAAGATCAGAAGTAACAGGAAAATGCACACCCACATCCATTCCACTACCAGCATCGACATTATGCTTTTTACCTGAAAAAAGCAATAATTAGTTAGTGTGTTACTTACTCTAATAGTGCTGAGCTAATATTTTGGAATTAGTCCTTGAATTTATCTACATGTAAGACATCCTTTAATTAATATACAATTTCAATGTCGCTTTAGAATCCCATGTATATTGAGTGGAGCAGAAAGTGGAAAATTCAATAAATAATAGTATATTCATTAATAATTTATATGAAAACAAGGAGCCGCCCGTTGGTCAATTGGTCGTAATTGATAAAAAATTCAGTTTGAACGCTATTTCGTGACTGTTCGCGGATATAGAAATCGTTTGCTGCTGGATCGAAGCCCTTCCCAAGATTAAATGGATTTAATGGATTCTGCCATAATCTCCACGCTTTGCAGGTGGGTTGAAAATCGTATTAAAATAACATAGGAAAATGCTACTGCCTATTTTGTGGTCTACGGGAAGTGTACAGAGATTAGCTTCAGTTTTATTAGTCGATTAAAATGACACCATTAAGGGTGAAGGATTGGTACTTTTTATATCTGCCGGATACTACACGGCTGCCTATTTTGTATTTTCTTACAATCTAAATTTGTCTATTTTTCGACAGATTGCAATGGTTATGGTTATATAAAATGATTGTAAACAGAGCCGGTTTTTCTGCAATTATCAAGAAAACAAAAATATGATTTAAATTAGATTTATGTTATATGGTTATTGCACAGAGCTCTAAGGTTATAATGTGTGAAAGAACTTTTCGTAGAACAGAAAACAAACAAACAGAAAATCAAATTGTATTTTAATACAGAATGTACTCTGAATCATCGTGGATTGTAGTATCTTTTCTGTAATAAAAAGATATGCCAGCGACAAAATTCCGATGTCATCACGATCGCAATGGCGAACAGAAGAATATTTAAAAATCACTGTTTGTGCGGTAATTTTCCAAAAAAAATATCTTTCCTGTACTTTGGATTTCACTATTGCATATAGATATTCTTTCAAAGAATATGATATTGCATGATATGATATTCATGCACTCGAAGGATGCCAGCGTGTATTGGGATTATTTTTATAAAAGTACGAACCTCTGGCAAAAATACTTCCGCGAGGAGAACAAAAGGGACTGTTCCTCCACCGAAGCTGTACACCGCGCAGAAGACGTACATAATAGCTGCTGTGACCCAGCTGGGAGCCCACGCCAGTTGAATCTGCGTACCAAGCAGGATGCAGCAGATCGCAGACCCGATGGACGAGTAGGTCATGAGAGGCTAGCAGGAAAAGAAAAGGGTCAAAGATGTGTAAATTACTTGAAATGATTTATTTTGTCTATAAAATTCCCTTAAAAACATTAATATAAGTTAATTAAATACCCAGAATTAAGTTCTTTACAATTGTCCTGCCATTTGTCAAATGTCTTTAGATGTTGATTAGGTACCTAATATCTTATAATATAATTATAATATAAGTCAACCAATTGATATTTTATAATTAGTTAATACTATTCTAGGCAGAAACTTCAAATGAATTTACAATAAATAGTTAAAATAATACTCATAGTTTCTTATTTTATCATCCCGAATGGATTACAAGATATGTTTTCGTCTCTGTTATGTGACTCCGATGTCATTTTATTACTTTTAAAGTTTTTCTTTTAAAAAAGTGTATAACATTATGATTTTCATCTGAGATGTAGTAAACAGATTTTTTTTTGTATTTTTATTAGATATGCTAATGATATCAAACATTTAACAAAGAAATATTTTCATTGATTCGCGCTTAATGTAAGTTTGTGTTAAAACTAAGAATTTACATTATTTTTAATTTAGAACTCATATTCTCATTATCAAACTCTATTTTATAAATAAAAACACATTGGCGCTAGTAACAATTGCATATTTATCAATTTGTGCACACATGGGCATTTGGTTTCCAACCGTTTTCCTTAAATCTAAACTAGTGGGAGCCGAATTGTTCGAGACTGCTAGAAAGGAAAACGGGAATCTGTTCATTGCATTGCAATTTACGTTCGTTAGTTTTCTATTCCTTTTAGTTTTGGCTCGTTTACAGATAATATGATGACAACGTTGTTGACAGTATTATCATACGTAAGAATACCTCAAGAATTGCGGTATTCATTTCAAAAGATTATTTCAAATTCGGCTGCATAAAATAACAAACCCTTCTGTCACCCTTACCCTTCTGCCAACTAAATCGCTCATGTACGCTGCAACAAAGCTGGCTATCATGATGGCCACAGCAAATAGAACACTGCACAGAGCCGGTGACATTTCTGGGATGGCCTCAGCGAAAAGTGGCTCAGCGTATACTTGTACCGCAGGCAATCCTTGGAACATTGCTGAAGACATGAGCGCCATCGTGATGACCAAGCCTCTTTGAGTTGGGCGAGACTTTTCTGATAAGAAAGAATAGGGAAGTTTGTTATCACATGCTAAAGTATCATGTATTACCTCGTCTATCCATTCTAATAGCTCAATTTCAGTTCTATAAACGAAATAATAATTTCACAATATACTCACTAAAAAACTGCCACGCTGATAGTTTTTTACAATTATAGTTCTTTGGAATAGTTTTCCGAACATTTATAGACACTGAAAAATATAACATTTATTAAACAATTAAGTGAATTAAAAAAATAAAAAAACATAGCAAAAAAAAAAAATTAAAACAGACTATTTACCAAAATTATCGACGTTGTTTTTTGAATCTTGTAGAGTTTCTTCTTCGGGTGCATATTCTAAAGAATAAAAAATAATAAATTAGTCGAATTGCATAACATTGTTCATTGAGAATACACGTAAAATTGAAGCTGACAGTCGACACGATATCGTTCGCATCTTCAATAAAACCTCTTAGAGTAAAACAATACAGAGTTGATTTAAAATTTTGATTTAAAATTTAAACACTGATCTAATTTGACAAACAACTTTTTCGAACAATTATAAAGGCTAATAAAACGTATTTGCGAAGAAAAATGGTTTAAAATAAAAACGCTGAATTCAAAAGTTATATATGCGAAAATATTTTTATTTTAAATGATAATCTTTTAATTAAAATAATACCTGTTATTACTTCAGGATCGAGGGCGCGGCGTATAGATAATAGTTCTTCCTTTACCAATTTAGAATCAATTTGAACTTGACGGTAAAATGCAATGGACTCGATTGCTTCCTGGAAACATGAAAAATATTGGAGCAAATTAAAAACTTAAAAGATCTTAAAATTTACCTAACCTTAATTTTTATTTTAAATCGTAAAATACGTTAAATAATAAAATAACAACAAGAAACAAAGTAGTTGCAACCCGCAAATATTAAGATTTTTATGTAATGCAGGAAAAAATTAAATCGTCAGTAAAACTAAAATTTTTAATATTTTAAAATGTGAAACTAGTGATTCATATTTAAACATGAAAACATCTTTACTCAAATCTAACAATGTTGATTAGAGCTTATTCCGTATAAGCTTTAATATTCAACTAATTTTTTTTGAAAATATATATTTTTAATTGATATATTTTTTATTCTTTAAACACTGTACAGTTTAGTGGCGTGAACAAGACAAGAAAAAAATAATAGCCCGCAAAAATACGTTGACAAAGAACATAAAAATATTATAAAGTATTTAATAGGAGTTCTATTTGTAAAGTATGTACCTCATCTCGTTGCGATGAAACGCCTTTGGAAATGGGAAATGATTGTGGTAAAGCTGTCACAATGGAAAACAAAAAGAAAATCCTGTCATTAAAATGATCGCGAGCTCGTTCAATAGAAAAATCATTTAGTTTGAAACCATTTCTAAAATGAAACCATTTCAAAGCCTTTTATGGAGTTTTTGTGTCAGTTTATAGACTCAGAAACAAATGGAAAAATCCCAATTCAATGTAGCTAATACGTAGCTCATGTGGAAAAAATATCTTTATATATCTTTAAAAACAAAATACGGCAAATTATCTCCAAATCTAGTTACAATACAAAAAAGGAGACCCTCGTAAACAATATGTTTATAACAATATTAAAGGAGGAGGGTAGCTAAGGCTGGTTTCTGGCCTATTTTATTTTTTTACAAAAAAAATCATTTTTTTGCCAGTAAGTACAGATCATATGCAGTCGATTTGACCATAAACGGACACTCATGAAGACTTTTTTAGACTTTTCCCTATAAATCCACAATTAATAGACAGATTTCTGCGCAAGGGGTATTTTTGGGATCTGAGCAAGAAGCCAAGTCCATGGACACCATAAAGTGCAATATTGCACTATCGGGTGCCCATATTAGGCAATTTTAGGTGATACATATTTTCCGACTTCTTCAGACTATTTCCTATAAATCGATGAATAATAGACAGATTTTCGTGCAAGGGGTATTTTTGGGATCTGGGCAAGAAGCCAAGTCCATGGACACCATAAAGTGCAGTATTGGACCATCGAAAAATCGACTATTTATGATCTATACTTCTTGTAAGTAAAAAAAATATTTTTTTTTGTGAAAAATAAAATAGGCCAAAAACCAGCCTAAGCTACCCTCCTCCTTTTTACTAAATTTAATAATTACGAGCATTGTACCTGAGTCATGGGTATTTATATATAATTACTAGCTAACCCGACCACGCGTTGCTGTGTTATAAATTAAAATGAAGCCTATCCTATCTTTCAAGTTGGATCAAACTGCACACGCTGTACAAATTTGATTAAAATCGGTTCAGGTTTAGGAGTCCATCGCGGACAAACAACGTGACACGTAATTTATATATATTAAGACTAGCTGACCCGGCCACGCATTGCTGTGTTATAAATTAAAATAAGACCTATCCTATCTTTTAAGTTAGATCGAATAACAGATAGTTACGAAGTTTGATCAAAATCGGTTAAGTAGTTTAGGAGTCCATCGCGGACAAACAACGTGACACGTAATTTATATATATTAAGTTAAAATTTTACATATCTAAGTCATGTCTATTCGTTTACCCACTATCTATAACATAAGCCTTACAGTGCTTACACTATGCTAGGCTATTGTGAATGTAAGAAATATTATTCTTATTTTTAATTTTAGACTTTCTCTCTATTTTGTCAACGTATTTCTGGGCCACCGTTTATTATGATTTCATAACGCACGTGAGTCAAGTCACGAGCAAAAGATAATGAAAGAGGCGTTGATAACAAATAGTATAAAACAATTAACACAATCGCTTTGCGGATTGCTTTAAACTTTGTATCAGAAAATTTAAAAAACCAAAAAATTATTACGGTTTGAATTTATAACTGTTTTACTTTAATTAGTAAAATGCAACTATTTTTATTATACGTCATGTTTAATAAATGAAATTTCAAATTGATATCTTTTGCATTTATTTTAGGTAGGTAGGTACTAAGATATAGATAAATCAGCTTGGGTTGTATATTAAATATGGAAATCCGTTCAAAACTTAAATTTTGTATTAGTTCATCGACCTGAGGTTTTGAAATGTGCTATCTTTAATATCACATTAAGTTATATTTCTACGATAGACTTTAATACAAAGAAATATGGTTTTAAAATTCAAACCTTATTTCGTTAGTGTTAAATCTATCATTTGAATATTAACTCAAACGCGATAGTAACATTTATACATTTAAAAATTAACACTCAAGGACCTGTTACTACTGCCTTTTATATGCCTATTTTAAAGAGCTTATTACTAACGAATTAAGATCTGAAACTAAAGTCATAGTTTCAACGCGATTATAACGTTTACACACTGGTAACTTACAATCCGGACTCAAGCCTCAAATTAAAAAATTGAATTTAAAGACGATAGTTAAAAGTACCTTTTTTAAAAAAACACCTTACGCTCTCAGTTACTACCTGGATTTGTTAGAAACATTATATTTTTAAGTTATAGGTATGAAAAAACAATATCTCACCATTTCCCTACCGTGCTTCAAGAGATAAACAGGCGATTCCCTCAGCCAAGTCATAATGACGACTTCAACAGTGGCACAGCCCACGGCAATATAAATCATAGCCATGTAGCTAAAATAACCACCTAGAATATACGAGATAAGCAAGCCCACTCCGTAGAAGACCATGGATCCGGAAGCCATGGTGCCTCTGATGGACTCTTGGCAGAATTCGCTGACGAACACGGGGACTATGAGAAAAGATGCTCCACCGAAGCCCGTTAGGAAGACAGCTGCCAGGATTACTTCCAACCTTGATGTACAAGCTATTGTGGCCCAGGATACCTGAAACAGATTATTCCCATTTATTGGCATTTAATATTAGGTTTCATTATAACATCTGATTGAAATCCAACAAAAAAAAAACATTTATTAAATAAGAAGTGACAGCATATCCAACTCACTGTTTCTTTTTGTTTTAAATTTTTTCCTATTTCTTTGAGTTACATGTTATTTTAAAAATTAGTTTCAATCAGAGCGACGTCAGTTTGACATGTCAATGACAAACATTGAAATAATTGAGACAGAATTTTTTAATTTTTCTAATAATTTTTATACAATTTTTATACTTAACAATTACTTTATTCTAAATATTATTTATTCTCATTGTTTTTATGATTTTAGAAACCAAAATAATTTAATGAATCCAAAACGGAGTAAGTGTTTTAAATAAGAAAAGTAATTATAATCCTTATAAGTTACATTTTATTGTTATTTAAAGTAATAATTTGAATAAGAATAAAATGTAACTTATATATGTTATAATGACGTACCATGTGTGATTTTCTTTGAATAGAAAGGTTCTAATTTTTAAACACTTTTCCACGTTAGCGGATAAAACGCAATTTTCTACGCAGAAATAAAATAACAAACCAAACTTTTCCGGGCATGTGAGATGAAAAGTATTCTGCCTCAAGATAAAAAAAAAAATCAATAAAAACGCAAAAAAGTGTTACTTTAATTTTTACTACAGTATTAAATAAATTAATAAAAACAGGAAGTTAGAAAAATAAAATCTTGTTGATAGTTCAAGAAACTTATTTTACCTATTTATAGCTAGCTAGTAGGAAGTTTAGTGGTACTGTAATCTCTCTTTCTCTGTGACAAAGCAAAGACAAGAGGTGAAATATATTGAAAGTCACGATAAAGTAATGGCAAATCACTTCTTGTCCCAGCTTACCAGGAAAGGGTTGCATGAAAATGAAAATAACGTTATTGAAATGCTAAGTTTGTGTGAATCCTCAAACATTTTTGCCTATCACCCATTCAGGACGTCTTTTACCTAACAATAAGAACATGCGTAAGAATCTTGTCAGCTTCAACAGAAGTGATCAAATTTACAATATTTATACATCGTTACTGTACTGCATTCAAACAAATCAACAGTATTACATTTTTAAAATAATAGCAATATTATGGTTAAATCGTTTATTAAACAAATTCATCAACTATGTGTTTTAATTAAGTTTACTTAAACATTGCAATGACAAAGAATAAAAAAGACAAATATGAAAAATACAATAATGATGTGACGTTTTAAGCAAAGGTAATTGATAATACTACTGGTTTAAAGCAGAACAACTTCCTAAACGAGCACCCGTTCAGGAGTATGTCGCATAAACAAGCCGTCTCGTTTAACCATTGGATGCACGGATCAGCCATATTTAAAGGTATGTAACGACCCACCTCTTATGCCAACACCTAAGAGACCTAGGCAAGCGAGTCACATCCTAGATCGCATCATCGCTTACTATGAGCTGTTTCAAGAAACTATACCATACACCAACACCAGTAATAAATTAGTTTTAAAATTAGCATATGCTAATAGTAATACTAACATGCTTCGTGATTTATAAAATAGTCATTAACTTTGTAATAACCTTTCAATATAACCATATTAGTCACAAATATTATTAAAATTATACAAAGGCAAATCGACTACTCTTTGTGGAACTTTATTAAAAAGAGCTATTCCTTTCCCAAATATTAAGCCTTCTGTTTTTTAAGGAGTCTTTAATTTTTAAGAAATGGAACGGGAATTGTTATTTTTATTTCTTGTGTTAAAGTTATGTATATAGACTAGACTAGTGGACCCGACAGACGTTGTCCTGCCTGTTATTTTTGCAGTATAGATAAATAACCTAGATACCGTCTGCAGCGCCATCTGCCGGGCTGATTTGTGAATCTAAACCATTCTCAGATCCCCTTGAACACACACAAAAAAAATCATTCAAATCGGTCCAGCCGTTTAGGAGGAGTTCAGTGACATACACACTCACAGAAGAATTATATATATAAAGATTATATTTTTATAAGTGTACTGCCTCGCCATAAAGTATGTTATTTCCCTTAAACAAATCTATTACTAAGTTACAAAAGACTGCAATAAAAGTTTTTTTCGTATATACCTGTGACTGTCGAAGTGATTCAGGATTTTTTTTAAAAATACTCTTTTTTAAGGTTTCAAACCTAAACAAATAAAAAGCAACCAATATTTACTATATCGTTTCCTTATCCATATCAAAATCGTATTTCAATGTATAGGGGTTATAAAACTTACGACACTAGCCAATCCAGCGATGATAGTGCACTGCTTCCTTCCTATTTTATCCAGAAGCGCTGCAGTTATTAAAGTCCCCACCATAGATCCCACTGAAGACAGGCTACCAAAGACCGAAACCTCCAGATCTGTCATTCTTCTATTCAAAGTAGTGTTGGTAGAAGTGAAGAGAGCAATAGTGGAAGATGGCCAAGCGTACATTACGCCCATATTTATACAAGGGAAACATACTGGAAAGAAAATTATTAATGACTAGCAGCCCGTCCCGGCTTCGCACGAGTGGATAAAATTCTTTAAATTTTTTCTAGTATTAAATATAGGCTATGTTAATCAACTTGAATGTAGCTTTCCAATGGTGAAATAATTTTTGAAATCGGCTTAGTAGTTTTTGAGTTTATTTATGATATAAGTGTAGACAATTGTGTTGAATGTAATAAAAGAAACTATCTAAAATATTGGTTTATCAAAGGAAAATATAAAGTGAATAAAAACAAATATTGAAAATATAGGTACTATCCAAATGGAGAAATGGAAGTGGGGGAAACTTTCGTTGACTCTCTCCTTTAAATTGATAAATTATTATTTTCATCAGCTTATTCTTCACTGTTACACTATAAGCATTATTAATGGATTAAATAAGCGTAGAAAAAATGGGTCTTACTAAACCCATCGTAGTGGGTGTCAACCAGCTGTTTCCCAAAGTGGAGAAGCTCTAGATTATAAATTTTTGCTCTCATCTGATTACCGACCTTTATGAACGTTGCTTAGTCATCACAATCGTAAAGTGAACACGTTAACCACTGAGTTTGACAAATAGAGATATGAATATATTCCGGTAACCTTGGTTGGTTGTGTTAACGATTACATTTAGGGACAAACACTAATAATTTAACTTTTGCTAAAATTCAGTTCCTATGCAGAAATAATTAACACTATATACTTAATACTCACCTATAAAAGTTGAAATTACTTGGATTGTAACGGCCATTTTGGCTGTCTATTTTGAAAGTTACTCTATAACGATTTTATTTTTTATGACAGCAACATTGTTTTAAGATATTAATTAACCTGAAATATAAAGGGTGCATATTAGGGAAAATACAATTATCATAGAAATTAGACATTTTGCTTTACTACAAGGAAAAGGATTAACAGTATTCAAAGCAGGGCAGCAAAGTTCAAATTTATTATAACACCTCAGAGTATCTTCTAGACTAAATTTTACAAATATATCTGTGCTTTACTTATATGGTCATTGAACTGACAAATTTAAAGAGAATAATTATGTTAGGAACAATAATAATCATAATAGTATTTCTATCATTCTTACTAATTAGCTTAGCCAAAATTAGGCACTAAAAGGCTTGAGTTGTTGTTGTTTGGCTTCGAATGGTAAATTTCGCTCTGTGAAGCCGGGCGTCAAATCTATTCCAGAAACACTTAATGGAAGAATTTTAACCTTACCTTAGGACATCCCAAATACTGCAAAATATATTAATCAAATTTGTTACCAAAATTAGGTATAAAAATACACAGATCAACTTGGAAAACTAAACAATCTACAATTACTCTTAAGCATGGAAATTTACTAAACGCACTTGAGCCTGAAGATCAAATGAATGTGCTCGTGGTCTAGTTAGCGAGACGTCTAAGTTTAGTTAAAATATTAACTAGAGATTAACACACTATCTTTAAAGTTTTGAGTAAATACATTTAAAGGAACATATAATTAAAAACATGTAAATAATCGTATGTTTTCGACCTCCCTTATCTAAAGACTAAACATTTAAGAAATGACAATCAAAAGATACATAAATCATAAAAGTAGTAACTGGTTTTTTAGTCTTAGTTAAGTTTGATGATCAAATCAGCGTGAGTTGATAGAAATGGTGAGAGAGCGTCTAAAACAAGAAGTATTTCTTATTGTTAATCTTCTATTTGTACTCTAAGCTCACACTAATACCTGAACAGACTAGCTGCAGTAGTATTGAATCAATGGAAACCCAAAGACTCTTTTTTCTCTCCCGGAAAGTAGAATCTTGCAAAATTTTAACTTGACCATACAAAGATTTCGTTGTGCTAAACTCCTGCGACGGACCGCAATAGCACAAAAATTAAGCTGCAAACCTAGTGCTAATATTAAGCTATATTATTTGTAGATTATAAATTAATGTATATGTAAATAATTTAGCTGTAGATAAATATATAATAAACGTTTATACTATAGACATCAGACATTTAATGTTCTATATTCTAGTCCATATCTATATAAGCTATTAAACAATTGTAATGTATTAATAAAATACGGAAATTTATTTACAATACAAAATAAAAATAAAATCCTAGATCATTTTAGTCAAATAAACCGCCCCGAGTTGTCCCCAGGGCAAAGCCATAATTGCTGCAAGCAGGCTTGACGCCGGTACATCAATCATTTCTATATGGTTCATGTGCATGTAAATGTTTAGTGTTGTTGCGTTTGTGTTTATATTGAAATGTATTTACTAATATTAGATATAAGTACCATTGTTACTTACCATTTTAGTCCAAGTAACTTGAAATAAATGTATATAATTATTATTATTATTATATTATAATGTTGCTGCATTGCTACGCTGAATGGCAATGGATAGCCTTTACACCAGAAACGACCCGGTGCGGGGATCACATGTTTTCTGTCGAAGCTAGCGCCCTAAATGTCTCACAATTTTCAAAGTATCCTCCCCTAAAAACCCGACAAATAAAAAAATAAAAAAATTAGGTTATCAATACTAAATCCTCTTTCAATTCTGGTAAGTAAGTATTTGGTCACTTTACTATGCATTACACAGGTCTGCAACAAAAATGCTGTCTGGATGGTTTCAACTGATTTCTATGTGTTTAGGTGTTCTGAAAATTAAAAAAATACAAAAAAAAATCCAGAACGTCAGGTTATTTTACAAAACGCAAAATTTTATTATAAAAAAAGTGTTTTTGGGCTAACTTAAAGTTTTAAATAATAGGTACAAATTTATTTTGATGACTGTTTTTAATGTATACAGGCCATAGCTATCATTTGTTTCTAAATAAAGAACGTCCTGTGATACCAGGGAAGATGGAGCGTCTCAATGATGGCAGACATTTGACGCTGGAGCGACGTTGGACGCTTCAGAGAGACATTCCAGATGCTTTTCAAAAGCGAAAAAGTACCAAAAGGATTCTCACTGGGGAAAAGATATTTAGTGCTTACTAATGAATGTATTTTATATAGAAAAATAAGTTTTGACACGCAATTATAAATAAAAAAAAATTTTTAGTCTTTAATTTTTTATTTGAAGATAATAAATTGTTTAACATAGATACCCACATTGTCAGAACACGTGACGTTCTATGACAAAATGAAAGTCATTTTCGGATTCAGCACACCTAAAGTCATAAAAATTACGCAAAAAAAGCAAAACAGCTCTCAATTTTTGTTTTTTTTTTCAGACGTGTTATCTGAGAGCGGTTACAAATTTGCGTCCTTTGTATCAACTGTCCTTTATGGACAGTTTTCTGCGCCGATCAGCGGACAAAATAGTTTTATTTCAATAAACATTAAGGATTTTGAAGTAATGTTTAAGTAGAACCAACTTATACATAACATCTTTAACATAGCAGTGACGTACACGTACACGTCAAGAAAGAAGGGGCTCCAACTATACCGTATATATTTTTGTTATTATTTTTAAAATAATGTCTTACAACACAGTCTGCAAAGGATTATCAAAATCGATTAGCTTTAGTAATCTAGTTTGCCAAAGATGGCAACGTCTCTAATTAAAAATCTTTTAGTACTTTTAAATTTCCTACTATTAAACACGAATATGAATTTAAATAAATAATTATGATATATGATAATCAGTTGGTTCTGGACCAATTTTTAGGATGAAATTTTTATTACATTTAAAACGACAAATTTATTTAGATAATTCGTCCAAAAAGTATCGTTTTATCTACTTTTTGACACGTTTTGTACTAAAAGTAATAAAACATACATGGAAGTTCCTTCACCATAACAATTCTTAGAACGAGTTTTCCCCAGTATACCATCATTTGGTCTAGTAACAGCTGTACACTCTTTTTGTTTTAAAATTGATAATATTTTTCTAGTGCAATGAGAAATTTCCTTATCTACAGGCAAAATTTCGCATATTTTAAAGATTTGGTTATGATCAACCTAGGATTATGATCCTTGTTTCACATTTTTTACGTCCTTTTATTTACAATTTTTTAAATATTCTTGACTGTATATTCCTTATTTCATTAATGTATATGTCGCAAAAATACGTCCATTTATGCTTAATCTATAACTAATTAAATAATCAACTAAAGAAGCCCATTTTCAACTTGAAAATACAAAACATCGAAATATTTTTCCCGTACTACACTTACCGATTCTCACCCATGATTGTTTGGTCGAAGGGCCTCCCTTTAATAGTTTTCCCGAAAGTGAATAAAAAATTTTTCACAAATTCATCCAAGTCCAAAACTTTTGACCAAGAACCAAGCCAATCTCGCGTTGA
Source organism: Calamotropha paludella (assembly GCA_927399485.1). Classification (NCBI taxonomy): domain Eukaryota; kingdom Metazoa; phylum Arthropoda; class Insecta; order Lepidoptera; family Crambidae; genus Calamotropha; species Calamotropha paludella. The sequence continues at coordinate 8,557,116 of OV656822.1, forward strand.
TATCTTTTGCACTGGGACATTCAAGCTTAGCTGAATTTTTACCAAAATTTTCAAAAATTCACCATACCTAACTTTTCCGCCATTCCTAACTTTTCATATCATAAATCATTTAGAATCACCGTTTTTATTATAACAGTCTTTCAATCAAAAAAAGGCAATAATAATTCCATTTTATATAACCTCTAAGACATCATAAAAAGATGCGAAAATACTAGGTTTATTATAATTACTGCATGCGACATGATTTATGATGTAAAAAATGAAAGAATTCTCATACAAAAACCTCTAGGCGGAAAAAGACATACAATACATTAACTGTGGCAAATTCTATGTAATGTTAAGAAAGGGGTAAAACTCATATAGCAGGTAGGATAAGTCAAATCTATTTTTACCCGACTGCGCCAGAAGGAGGATTATGTTTTTCGAGACTATGTATGTATGTATAATTGTTTGGCACGCTCTGCGGCCTGAACGGCTTGATGGATCTTAACTTAAGAGGTGTCGTTAGATTCATACTTACTGTGAGAGTAACACTGGGTACATCAAAATATAAAAAAACAAAATGATGGATTTTTGGCGCCAAATCCAAACGTTAGCACCTGCAGCCTGAACGGCCCGATGGATTTTAGCTTATGAGGTTTTAACTTGAGAGATGTCATTAGATTCGTATTTACTGTAAGAGCGACACTATATATATCAAAATAAAAATAAAAACTTGATTTTTATACTTATGACAATTTTTCTTTAAATAAAACAAGGCTTTTTATTATTTACCATAAAACTAAAGTGGGATTAAGAGTAGCAGGAGCGAGCTTGTCCTCCCGCTTGCGTTACGGATGCATGATAAGGGGAACGAAAACCAAATAGTGACATATGTAAAAAAAACGGTCAAATTTGAAAAAAGCCTGACAAAATCCGGACAGGCACGATACCGTAAAATTTGGCCGCACACGCAAACAAAAAGCCTGACTGTCCGGTTTTATCAGGATACCTGGCAACCCTACTTATATATGTATATATATATTTAAATATCAATGATTACTTTTCTAATCTTAATAGGTGTTTTATCATAATTTCTAGGAACTATGTATAATGCACCTAAAATAAGTGCAATTGCACTGTCAAGACTTTTCAAATGAAATCTATCGTTATCAGGCCTGTTGCATTTGGTAAAATGTGATTCTACTTTACCTTATGAGGTTTACGAAACATACATAGACTGAAGTGACAGAATATTTTTCCTTTTTTGTTGAAAAGGGCCAAGTACTAATTAATCAAAATCTTAAATGGTAGTGTGAAGAAAAAATACTAATAAGTATTCCTGTTTGCAAACTCCGAATTCGTAGAAATAGTAAAAAGTCCATAACAGCAATTTACTACTAACTAACTTAGCCCCATGTGCTTACTGTAAGACTTGTAATATGGATACCAGGGTAATGGATAGATAGGTTCGCACCGTCGGTAACATTGTTTTTTCTAATATAACCTATATAGTTTCTGGTGTTTTGGCATAGGAGAAATGTGAACAAGTTTGCCTACACCTTTAATACCCATCCAGGGCCCACATGTTCGCTGAAATTCAACTGGATAATTGATTGGGCAGAACGTGATACTCTGTATAATTTTACAACTCTAAGTACCACAACGTAATCTATTTTTTTAATAAAACCTTTATAAAACAATACATTTAACCTTAAATAGATTAATATAACGCCATATCATGCAACATCGTCTAAAATTTAATGGGCATTGTGAAGACAAAATGATTTACGAAATAATTTTGTCTTATCATTGTTGAAGAAAGGAAATAATGTATATCATATAACGAATATCTGTCTGGTTGTTTATATTTTTATTTATTTCGAAGGACCAGTTTTGAGGTCATATTGTGATAAAATATGTCTTAAATTCATCCAATGGGAGTGCCCATTGGATATTTTGTCTCATAATTATTGTCTGCTAGGATCTATCCCTTGAGTATTATAAATACGAGTAACATTATAAACCACTAGAGGAATATCAAAGAATAGATCTTCCTACAAATCTGAATATGTTATACGTATATGTATACATATATTCGATGTCTTGATATGATGATACGTTCTTGATTTAGCTCAGGATTTTCATCAACGACATGGAATTTTAAGCTAAAGCGTACAGATAGTATGTTAGACTACTAGTGCTATTTAAACAGTTAAAGTAGACATTGCTTTGACTAATTTTACGGCAGGCGGTATACTAAGTAATAGTTAATGCATCTTTATGTGGTTTTTTCAATAGGTTTATTTCTGATTTACTATCTCGTAAATAACTATTAATATAAAAATATTTACATATATATGTAAACACAGTGAACAAAATATTTATACGTATCCACTGCCCATGCAGAGAGCGCATCGCATCTTGCCTATGTGTGTGCAACTCAAGTTAAAAATGGTCCGCAAAAGTGAATCTTTGGTCTTATACAGACATCCAAATCGGTAAGAAGCAGACAATTACTATTTTTACGTTCCTTAGAAGATTATTAATTCCTCCCTTCCTGTGATATACTCGTACATACATCAATAAATGCCTCATAGGCTTGATAAAAACAATTTGTTAAACAATATGGTTATTTCTTAAAACACACGTGATATAGGAGTGAGATAGGTAGTAAAGTCCTACAATGCAATTTAGTGATAAAATGATAATAGGGGTTAAAGTATGAAATTGCCGTTTTATTGCAATAGGTTCTTTGAATTGACATAGAATCTTCATGGTTTGAGGTTTTCGAATGAAACTTTTTTTAAATGGTTTCTATGATGTTCTTTTTTTAAAAAATGTAAAACATTTGAATATCGACTTTCAATTGTTTTTGTTATTCAATTTAGACAAGAAAGATGGATACTGCGAAAATTCGAGTTATTTTTGAATACGAGTTCCGACGCGGAACTAACGCGGCAGAAACAGCCCGCAATATCAATGCTGCGTTTGGAGAGGGGTCTACTAATGAACGCACCGTGCGATTTTGGTTTAAACGCTTTCGTGATGGAAATTTCGACTTAAAGAACGAGCCACGAGGAAGACCGCCCACACAGGTAAATAACGATGAATTAAGAGAGATAGTGGAAGCCGATCCTAGTCAAAGTACCCAGGAATTAGCGGCATGGTTTAACGTTACCTTACCCACAATATTGACTCACTTGCGTCAAATCAATAAAATAAAAAAATACGAAAAATGGGTGCCTCATGATTTGACTGATCTGCAGAAAGAAACGCGTGTTGAAACTTGTGTTGCCTTGTTGAACCGGTACAGAAATGAAGGAATATTGGATCGAATTGTAACATGTGATGAAAAGTGGATTCTTTATGATAACCGGAAAAGAAAAATGCAATGGCTGACCCCAGGTCAAATGCCACAACAGTGTCCTAAAGCAAAACTTACCAATAAAAAGGTAATGGTAACTGTTTGGTGGTCTCAGCATGGTGTTATTCACTATAGTTTTCTCCGATCTGGTCAAGCAATAACGGCAGATGTCTATTGTGCCGAACTCCGAACCATGTTGACAAAACTAGCAGTAAAACAGCCCCGACTCATGAATCGATCTTCACCATTATTGCTCCACGACAACGCGAGACCTCACACAGCACGAGAAACCATTTTGACCCTTCAGGAACTGCAGTTAGAAACCATTCGTCATCCTCCGTATTCACCAGACCTTGCTCCAACGGACTACCATTTTTTTCGTGATTTGGACAATTATCTACGTGACAAGAAGTTTTCTTCCCAGGAGGCAGTACAAAATGCTTTCACACAGTTTGTGCAGTCTAGATCGTCGGAATTCTATCGCAAAGGCATTAATGACCTTCCCATTAGATGGCAGCAATGTATAGATAATAATGGCAACTATTTTGATTAAATAAATTTGTTAAAAATTTAAAAAATAAACAATATAGATTTTCAGTACAAATCGGCAATTTCATACTTTAACCCCTAATATTTGTTATTTAGTATACGAGTCAACCGACTTACAGATATTAATAAGACAACATACAACTGATGTAAATAAACAGAAACTTTCAAGGTAATTTCTATTATTTATGTTTCCTAAAATCCTCATCTAATTATAACGAATAAAAGTGTTTGTGATATAGAGGACCTTTTTACAGTAAAAATAAATGGCAATTAAATGTTAAGTATATACGGATAACTATCTAGTTAAGTGGTGTCGGAATTAAGGTTTTAATGACATCTATCAAAGTGTGTTTACACGAGATTTGGTCTATTATTACGAATAGATAACGTAGAGGATAACGCAGAAGGCACAGATCAGTGATAGGACACCACACCACAACAGTACAAATTAACTATTACAGAAAAAATGAGGAAAATTCTTTTTCAAGTGTTCTCAGCTTTAATATGTGAGTATACCTACATCATAGTGCTTTAAGTGCTTAAGAGTAAGAGTGTATAATTGTTTGTATTATGTCATGAACACATTTGTAAGTATCGTAGATGAGCTGAATTAAAGACCTCCAAGGGGTCATGGACCTCTTTGACATATATATTTCTTGACATATATATTGTAAAATGATTGCAAAACGTGGTTTACGTGGTATAATTTGCAATTTTCAGTTTTAAAGGAGTATTTATGGAAATTAAAGTTTAGTTTACACAAATTTTCACTTTACGGGCGCAAAGATCACCCGTAAAGTAATTAAATTTTTTACACCGTTTTAAACTTATTTATATTGGATTGAATGCTAGCAATGTTAATATATTTGAAATTTGATTTTAATTTGAAATAGCCTATAATTTTTTTTTTGTTATAACAACTGTATTGAATTTAAACTAGATACAAGAAAAAAAAGGAACAAGTGTGAACATTAACTAAAACATAGGATAAAATAAATATTGGAAGAATATTTTTTGAAAGGTGTAAATCATTCAAAAGGCTGGCAGCGTTTCTCCGTTGATACTTATACGTTGGCCGAAGATGCTACCAGCTCTTTGTCTCCAGTCGCTTCAATTTAATGGTGGGAAATTTCTTTGAAAAAGTGCTTGGCTTTTGGACCCCATGAACCTATAGTCTCCACACCGAAGGGAACAAAGATGTTACTGTTTGCAAAGACTGCTTACTTTAGAACTTTGTAATTTCTGCAGCTACTGCTGCTGCCCCGGTTTCCTTTGATCTTTAGATGTACCTTAGACTATATGTATCAACAGGTCCCATCCCAAATCAATGATAGACCGTGTCGCCATAGGGCAAGTTTCATTCAGTCCGGTCTTTTTCTATCATCCTGAAGACATATTCGTTAACTAGTTCAATATTGTTTAATTACCTATCTCCCTATCTTATTGTTTTTTGCAGTGCATTGCAGTTGCCTTAATCTAGGCATGGTGTTTACGTGGCCTTCATCCACATTGCTACTTTTTAAATCAGAAGAAACTCCTCTTCATCGTCCTATGTCGGAACCAGAGCTAGCACTTCTAGGGAGTTTGTCATCCGTTGGAGCACTGGTCAGCAACCCTCTGACTGGCATATTCCTAGACAGGTTGGGAAGGAAGCAGTCTGCTATTATCACTGCTGGTGTTGGTGTGGTAAGTGACAAGTATTTTGCAAATATGATTAGCATTTACTACAATAAAAACAAGTCACTCACCATATTTTCTGTATTCAAATCAAACATCTGATAGTAGCATTGAATCTTAAGAAAGTGGCGTCTCATATCCATTTCTTTTTCCTTTTGAAGTGAGAATTGCTTAGTTTCCTGCTGTTATCAAAACATCACTCAACATATATCTTTTCATCTTAATTATATTGCTCAATAATTCAATAGCTGGAGCTGTTACCGTTACCATTTAACCATAGTAGCAGTGATTTAGATTTGCCTATTTTAATTTATGTCATTAGTTCTACACTAAACTTGTGAAGCTCTGTAAATATGCTGTAGAAAGTTACACATCCATTTGTATTTCCAGATCGCATGGCTGTTGATAACTCTTAGTACACGTGTTGAAGTTATATTACTCGCTATCTTCTTATCTGGAGTTAGCGCGTCAGTATTTTTAGTAGTGCCAGTATTCGTCAGTGAATTCAGTAACGAATCAATAAGAGGAACCCTCACTTCAGGTGCTGTGGTATTTTATGGACTAGGAATGCTCCTATCTTACTTGATCGGAGGACTTCTCAGTTACAAATCCATGGTGTATGTTTGCCTCACTCTCTCTGTGGTCGGAGTTATGTTATTGACTTATTTAAGGGAGTCACCCACGCTGTTGATGAAAAAGGGTATGGAAGAGGTAAGAAGGATATTTTGATATATAATAAGACATTTTTAATAAAAAAAATCATGATTCATGTGGGACTGGAACCTACATCCCCTGACTATCCGGGCGAGTATTCTTTCAATCGCGCTTATTGTAGGTAATTTCTTTCAATATCTTTAAAAAATAAATAGTTGACTTAGTAATTTCCGGCTGATATAGTTCCGTTTTAGCATATTCCATTGTAATTATGTTTATTTTAAATTTATTTCTATACCACGATTGAATTTTGTAGGAGGCAAAGAAATCCATAGCGTTTTATACGAACTCCAAACCTGATTCCAAGATAGTACAACAAGAGATATACAAGATCAAGCGATTTTTGGCTCCTGACCAAGGTACAAAACAAATCAGAAAATTTCTTGATTAAATGCAATGATTTATAAGTAGTTATAGACATTTTTTAATTAAGGTACAAAATAGAATACAAAATAGGTACTATGATTTATAATTTTTATATATTTTATGCATTTTCAATGCGATCTTATCTTATCTTAATTAATTTCTATTATAATAATTTAAAATAGGTACTACTTAAACTGAAGAAGTCCAATTACCGGGAACAATACTGATGTAAGAGTATTTCGAAATAAAATTACTTTGACCAAAAAGAATGCGCGTTTATTATTGCTTTTAAACTTAATACTGAAGTGTCGAGTTTGTTATAAGAGCAGTGTTGACAGGACGAGAGAGAATATAAAAATGTGGTTTAATTTCGATGTGTGAGCGATGCGTAAGAATAATAACTATACATATACCTTGAAGGGAAACAAATCGGAAATGACGATATTATTGACAACTATGTATTGCTTCTCCTGACCAAGTGGCATCCGGAAATTATTGAGAATAGCATCCAACTTCGTCCAGTAATGACGCTTTTCGGCTGAGTTGTGATGTGTCGTTTTACTAGTTAATAAGTCGTTAAAAAGTGTCTTTTACGGAATATATCTTTGTTCTTTTTACTTCGTTTATATAATATCTTTAATATAATTTAATGAAATAAAAGATTTTTCACTTATTTCAATATAAAATAAATGCCGATTAACGATGATTTCAGATTTAACCCAGATATGCCTGAAACTATTTTGATCTTAGAAAGAGAAGATTTTTGGATATATGGTTTGTTATAATCCCAGTATCTTTGGAAAAATATAAAAAAAAATTTCCACTAGTAGAAAAGCTGGAAAATTGATGACCCATATATGGGTCGGTTGGCATAAGCAATGCGTTTTAGTAAACGCTTAAGTAATAAATAGAAATATACATAAAACGCTTAAAATTTAAACAATTGTGTTTTCTAACTTTCTATTAGTTTATTTATGATAACGGGTATTGATAATATATATAAATATTACTGTGTAATATTTTAAAACACATTTTTGGGATGTAAATGTATGTCATATTCTACTTAAATGTGGCTAGTTTTTTTATGTATTTTATATTTTAGATCATTACTAACATAAGATCATCAATGTGTTCGAGACTGTATGAATCTCCAAAGCCGCTTTTTGATATAGGATAAGAACCGCGTTTTGTGAGAAACCTTTCTAAAAAGGCTCTTTTGACTGACCTGCTAAAACCGAGATGATCAAAATCTCCACCGTCACTACGGAATATTGCCACACATTATGTTATGCCATTTCAATGCTATTACAGAATAGAGGAAACTCACATTTTTTGCCTGTGATAGAAGTTCGATATAGACCTATATTCAGATCGAAAAGATCAACGCCTCCTACGTTTACATTATATATTTTGACAATTTGAGAAAAACGCTTCGTTATTTATAGCGGAAAGTGCGTTGTTTGTTCTTGAAAAATACCATTGAGTTAACCAAATAGAGGCCTCATTTTAGTAAATTTATCATTTTGAATCAATCCCGCCACAGTCAGATATGTTTTCCCAAAACATACAACGAGTTTGTATAGAAACATATCCACTATAAAGAAATATTTTAACGAAACATTTTTCAGTTTAATTATGGTTACATTACATTTTTTAAACATATAGATTCATATAATCCCCTATAAAGTTTATTACCATGCCATTGAATAATTGGTTAAAGTACTTTATAACGTATTTAGTTTTTAGGTCTATTTAAAGGTTGGAAACTAGAAAACTAGTATTATTTGTGTCTACTCCTCCAATGGTAGGCCTTATTTTCTACGGACATACGTAGAATAAAGGCGAAGAACTAACTCTTAAAGATGTAGATGCCATTGGCTTATGAAAAAGATTTCTTTTGTTAACTGGTCAAAGGAATGTTATCATCTTCACTTTCCATATCAGATATAAACCAAATAGCCTCTGCGATGCAAGTTGAATAGTAATAGCTAGATTATGTATAGTAATAGCACCCTCTTCCTCAGAATCTCTATCTGTGACAGAAGTATTTGCGTTACAAAGTGGTTCAAATATAATGCATTATAGAGCTAGATAATTATTAACATCAAATTCACTGAATATTTTGAAAATATTCTGAAATAACTAACTACAACTATATTAATTTAAAAAGTTAAAAGTACTATATTTGTGCCGACCGACCCATGTATGGGTCCATGGAATGCACAGCAGAATAAAAGGGTAAAAATAAACATAATTTTAATTTTCTTTACAATATGAATATTACTAAAGTAATATACTTTTTAGTTTCACTACTGTTTTATTAGAATAATAACGGTAAATTAATATAAACTTACTTTTTCGAGGATATGTTTTACAATTTTCGATTCACATTTTTTCGGCCGCAAATAACAACTGGTAATGTTTTGATTTACTATTTTACTTGTCATTATAAATAACAAGTACCTCTTAAATTTTCTAAAAATATGTGTATTTTGTTTTTAACGTTTCAAAAAAAGACGGTAGATTTTTTAAATTCTTAAGACCCATACATGGGTCGGTAGGTTTAAGTGGGTTAATCTACTTTTCTCAAAAGTTTGTCTTATCTAAAGCATATTCGATGCTCAGAAACAGAACATTAATATCCAATAAATTTCGATGAAAATATTGGAAAATATAACTGGAACACACCACTCCAAAGCAAACTTGATGTAGAAAATTCTTATGGAATGACACTTTAATTTATTTTGTTTTATCATTTTTAACACCGATGTCGTATCAAGCATTGTGTCTTTAACAAAGCGCTAAGTTTAAAGTGTTAAGTTTGTTTTAATATTGTTATTATTGTGTTAACTTTTGGTTTGAATGTAAAAAAATGGAGTACACATTATAATGTTTTTTCTTATGGGCTATTTGTTTGTCTATAACGCTTTTTGGATATGACCACATATTATCAGATTGGCTAATAAATATTCAAATATTAAAAATAAGTAAATAAATAATGTAAGATTTTAAAGTTTAACGATTTTACAAACTCTTACAGAAGTTCGATCATCTGAGGAAGAGAAACTGACTTCAGGGATCCAAGAGAAGGTGGCTGCTGAAAAGCTAAACTTCTTCCAATTCATGAGTAAGGCAGTAGTCGTTGCTTTCCAGCTAAAATTTTTATCATACCTTATTTTAGTTATAAGCCGTTTTTATGCACCTAACCAAAATTCGGTCACGTCCTTTAGTAAAAGCGTATAGGCATGCTAGTTTCATGCAGATTTATCAAAAAAAACTCAACTATATGTCATAACTTTTTATGGGTTGTAACACATTTAAAATATTTATAAAGTAATGAACGGTTTAACCGCCAAGTATTGACCTTATCTTCAAAACCTATCGGCCCGGAAGAGGTAATGTTTGTCTGAGGAATACGAACAATTTTACCTAAATCACGGATTTTATACATACTCAAATAAATATAAGTAATTCATGTCTTCCCATTACCCTAGTATTCATAACACAAGCCTTTCAGTGTTTACTTTTTGTGCTTGTGGGAATTGGTGCTAATGTAAATATATTTTTTACGGAGAAAGTAGAAGTACTTATATATGAATAATGAATCACACACGCTATAAATCTGACTGCATAAATAAACCGGTAGTACCGGTTGACTCGAAACAATTTCTTTCCCGTCGAGGGTTTGTTTGTTTTGAAAATAACATTAACAACAAATTATTAATAGCTAGTGAACAAAAATCTCTCATTTATTGAATTTTTCAGAAAAATCAAAATCCACACAGCGAGCACTGTTCGTCTCTTTAACCTTGATGACGGCAGCCATTTTCCAAGGGATGATAGTGGTAGTAGTGTATGCGAACCCGTTGTTCACCGAAGCAGTTCCTGCGGAGATCATGTCCCCCACTTGGTGCAGTGTTGTACTGGCATCTGTGTCTGTGGTGATAGGAATGATTGCAGCGTATTTAACGGATCTGGCTGGTAGACGGGTAAGATAAGTAATTGGTTTATTTTCTAAATGATTTCCTAAGTATAGCACAATTGTGATCAAGGCGAACAAATTTTTCTAAAGTCAAATAGAATCGGGAGGCTTCGGATAAACGGTCGTGCAAACAAAAACTCACAGACTATTGTTCATAATCATTATCTGCCTAATAAGTTCCTCATTACTGGTGTACAATTCTTTCCTATTGAAGAAAACACTATAGGGAGCATGGTCCATAATCTACCATGTTCCCTAATTAAGCTTAAGTTGCTAACGAGAAAGATTCTGCCAGCTATATTCGTTTTGCTCTTCCTTCGTCTATATTAACTGATAATGAAATATTTAGTCCGTGCAAATAGTTCATAACGCATTATACAATGAGCGTGAACGCCTATTTGAAAAGTAAGACCACTTTCATAGTACTAATACTTTGCTTCTTATTGTAGCACAGTATTTTTCAAACATATACATTTAAGCTATCTGAAAAAAGGCGTAATTTTAGTGTAAATATCGCACGCAACCTAACTTTAATAACGTAAAAAATGAACTTACGTTGCCATACGTACATTGGTTGTTTTGCGGCTGATAGCCAGCAGACTGAATGCAATCAGGAAATGTGTCTAATTCAACATTTAATGGATGAATAGAATAGATTTATTTAAAACCCAAACTGTTGAAATATCGGCAGCTTAATATATTTCAGATAACAACAAAACTTTTTATTCGATTTTTTCTCTCAGATATATTGCCATTTGTCGATGTCATATTGATAAAATTAAGCATTAAGTGATAATGCGATAGGTAAGAAAGTGCTACTTTAACCGATTCGTTGCTGATGGCACGCCTGTCGCGGCATCACCTTTTTTGCGTGTGGCGTTAGCCACTGAAACCGTGTCATTTTTAAATAGATGATAACTCCTTCAAATCAAGTTTTAGGGAAATCAACCCAGAATAAAAACATTCTTCATTTTTCACGTAAATCAAGCCTTCATTTCTGTAATTGTATGTAGCAACAAATCGGTTAATTACTCCTGAATCAGAAGTAAGTTTGAATTATGACAACTCCCAATTTTAGTACCTATGCTAGGCTCATAAATGGTTATTTGGTGGGGTCTAAAGGCCTCACTATACATGAATAGTCATAGAAGCAGTGCCGATACTTCACTTTCACGAAATTGTAACTTAATATTTTGTTTATTACAGACGCTGATGATCTACTCCTCAATATCTGCTGCCTTGTGCTGCATAGGACTAGGCACCCAAATACATTTGCATTGGGGTCCACAGTGGTTGACAGCAGTCTTCATCTATCTCTTTTGCGCATCCTTCACATTGGGTGCTGGAACAGTTCCCTACGTATTGCTTGCCGAGCTGTTTCTACCAGAGGTATAAAACTTTATTATTTCAATAGGGTGAATAGGAAGTTTGGTTGGTACTTCATATTTTAGTAATGGTAAATATAAGGTTCATTTTATCCTTTTGTAATTGTTCGGTCCTTTTTTGACAACGTTTTTTATTTGGACAACGTAATAAATTACACAATACAATACAACGATCTATCAATCAATTGAGAAAATTTCACAGTAATTTTACAGTAACCTACCATACAGGTTAATCTATAATCTAAGATCACAGTGGTCTGTGTTTGTCTGTCCGCTCTTTTTCCCGCTCTTTTTCCGTTGTTTCAATAAAGTTACCATAGCAACGCGTGAACCGCGAGTAGTTCGTCTACCGGACGCTAGATGGCGCTAACGGAAAAATATTTAATAATAGAAAAAAAATAAAGAATTTTGTCCACCCGTGCGAAGCCGGGACGGGCCGCTAGTGTCCGTATAAAACACTAAGCGCTTTGGATCAAATTTTTTTGTAATTTATTTATTGAACTTCTCTTTCAGGTGAAGAGTGTCGTTTCAATGATCGTTCTGGAATGGACATGGTTTTGCAACTTCATTGTTCTCTTCATCTTCAACCCCCTGGTGTCTGCTATCGGTCTTGGACCAATTTTCTATATGTTTGCGGCAGTCTGCGTGCTTACTGCAATCTTCTCTTCCTTCATGTTGCCTGAGACGAAAGGGCTGCCAGTTGACGCTATACAATTGCTGTTTGTAAAACAAAACAGGAGAAATGACGTGATATGATTATAATTGTCAAAAGATTTGCTTTTTGTTTAATTTCATCGGTCTAAGACCTCTTCCTTTAATGAAGGGTGAACTTTAACTGTAATAATAGACAGTGAAAGTATATTTCTTTTTAAACATTTATCTAATGATTTTGAAATCGACAGATCACCAGTTAATATTTAAATTGCAAGAAGTAAAAAAATCGCTAGATATTGAGTTAATATGAATGTGTGAATTTCACGGTAAAATAGCTAGCATACTATTTCTGGTGTTGCCGTCACTGAGGTTTCTGAATCGATTCTTAGTTGAATCATATAAAATTTGTATGTCAGATTAACAAAAGTGAGCCCCAAACATGAAGTAACAGTCAAGATGTTTATATATACGTACAAAGAAACATACAAAGTGTTCAAAAACATTGAAACGGCTAAATAAATTCGTCATGTGAATTAAGAATTTAATATGACATGTAAAATGTTACTATAAGTTAAAAAACAGAGTTTAATGAATATTGTGCAGGGTTACGATGTCTAAAAATATTTAAACAGCTAGTAATATTCACGTCGCCCATTTGTCTTTTTATAAAGCCATATCCTGAATACTTTATTAGTGATTATCAAAACAATGCAAAAGCACGAAAATGTAGATTTTTTTTATTATGTTAACTAAAAATCAAATTTATTATTTTTAGAAATAATCTTTATTGAATGACTATAAAAATTACAATAAGTTGCCTCAGAATTTTTGAAACCTTGTTTTCCCGGCTTGCCAAACAGGGGTCTATTCACTCGATCAAAGAGTACCTCTTCCACAATAGATAGTTTTCATTTCATGACATTTTATTATATCAAATATTGAAGTTTTTTTTATTTATTAATATGGAGCACAAAACAAGTTTACAATATTCTATTAAAATTAGTTGTAACATGCGTTCATTTCTAATTGTAAACCTACATTTACTGGTCACAAGTAATTTGTAACCAGTGATGTTGTCACAAATTATTAATGTTACATTATGTTATAGATAGGGAGCTGGTGGCAATTTAGGTAAATGATTTCATTGTCGTTGATATTAAGATGTAATGTCGTCCCCACCCATATGAATTAGAAAAACGAGTGGCAAGCTCAGGTAACTCTGATTCATTTTTATAAATAATTTCGAAATTGTAAATAAAAAAAACTGTCATCAATTATATCTTATCGAATACCTGTCAAACTATCTTTAGATTTAACAATTTGTATACGTAGTATTATCAAATGAACTCGTTTTCTATTTGGTTACTATGATTCAGCTTACTAGGACAATCTGCTCGAAATCGGGAGCAATATTTTTCGTCCAGTATCTATAATCTTATAAACAAAATACCGGGAAAGCAAGAGGTATGGCTCAAGATTTCAGAATACAATGAATTTGACTCTTCTTAAGTTGAGTGACTTTCGTAACAGGTATTAGTAAAAATCACTTACGTAAGACCTACCTTACTTTTAAAAAAATGTATGAATGTTTATAATAGTCATAAAACTCAGCCCTCAATTATTTTAGATATAAAAATGGTAAAGAAAAAACATTTTGTTTTTATGACAATTTTCAACATTCTAAGGATTTTTATTTTCATATTTACCACACTAAAAAAGAGTTGTCATAAATTTGATGTCACGTAATGTTGTACCTATTGTTACCCGACTGCGCCAGGAGGGTTAAGATTTTCGAGAGTATGTATGTAAAATTGTTTGGCACGCTCTGTGACCTGAACGGCTCGATGGATTTTAGCTTGAGAGGTGTCGTTAGATTCGTATTTACTGTGAGAGTGACACTGGGTATATCAAAATAAAAAAACTAACTGGCGGATATTTGGAGCCAATTTCAAATGTTTGGCACTCTCCGAAACCTAAACGACTCATTCATTTATAAAACGGTAATTTAAAAAACTAAAAAACCCGACAGTCTGTGTAATTTAGAAATGAAAACGCTAAAATAAGAAGAAAAATTGTAGCAGTCGGGACCCATTCTTTTTGTTTTAGCGTTTTTCAATTCTAATTACACAGAAAGGCAATCGGGATTTTAGTTATTTAAATTACCGTTTTTTGGATATAGTATTTGATGCTGACTGTACAATTCTGACCTTTACGTCTTTGCCGGCATCATTGGTCGAGTGGCTCGCAAACCGATTTTCATGATAAAAAATTCTTTCTGCGACGCTTTTCCTGCTGCACAATTGTTGGGTATGCAGACGACAGTACTGTTGTAGAGAGATACCTGTCTAGCGCAAAAGCCAGCGGCGACGACGTGATGTTCATGAGAGAGGCCATGGTTGAGCGAATAAACCAAAGGCTAAACTACGTTTCCCAGTGGGGCGATAGTAAACTTGTTAATTTCAACGCCTCCAAAACACAAGCGTGTCTTTTCACGGCAAAAAGGAGTTCCTTCCACCTCACTCCTACTTTCCGAGGTACATCTGTACCTGTGACCGACAGCCTCGAGCTTCTTGGCATGGAGTTGTCTACAGACCTTAACTTCAGCGCCAACATCGAATCCAAAGCTCAAATTGCAGCCAGAATGCTGGGCGTCCTAAATAAGGTCAAGCGATATTTCACGCCAGGACAGCTTTTTACACTCTATAAAGCTCAAGTCCGATCTTGCATGGAATATTGCTGCCACCTTTGGGATGGCTCAGCAAAATACCAACTTGCTGCACTGGACACGATTCAGCGCAGAGCTGAGAGGCTCATCGGGGACAACAAATTGGTGAAGAGCAAGCTTCACACCTTAGCTCATCGCCGCAAAGTTGCCTGTCTGGCGGTCTTCTACAGACTGTACTTTGGAGAGTGTGCTCAAGAGCTGCATCTGCTCATACCGCCATCTCCTTTTTTCCATCGGACATCCAGACGCACTGCAGGCTACCACCCTTTCTTGGTTGATATTCCTACCTGTCGCACCAAGCGCTTTTCAACATCCTTCATAACGCGCACAGCAAAGGAGTGGAACTCCCTCCCTGCGTCTGTATTTCCGAGAACTTATAACCCGTCTATTTTCAAAGCCAGGGTGAATAGGCACCTTCTGGGTTAGCTCGTTCCATCGTGGATTCTGTCATGGCCCCCGGGCTTGATTGGGATCAAGAGCAAACCCATCCTAAATAAAAAAAAAAAAAAAAAAAAAAACACTCTACGGTCCCGGGTTCGATTCCTTAGCTCGGGTAATGGGTGTTTTGGTATCGTCGTTGTTTATGAATTATATTGCACAAGTGCTTTATCTACTTACCTTGGCTTCAAAATAATAAATGTGATTATTGATTATTATTATTATATTCATTTATACTAGCTGACCCATTAACGCGTTGCTATGGTAACGCGTATACAATGGAAAAAAAGCGGGAAAAAAGAGGGGACAGACAAACACACAAACAACAAATTTGTATTTTAGAGTATATACTAACTGACCCGGTAACGCGTTGCTTTGGTAACGCGTTGCTATGGTAACACGTATACAATGGAAAAAGAGCGGGGAAAAGAGCGGATAGACAAACACACAAATAACAAATTTGTGTTCTTAGATTATAAATTATTTATAAACACAAATTTGAAATTTGGTTGTTTTTTAATACCATTAGTTATGTTAACCTTTTTTTAAAAATCATGTATAGTATAAAATTTAAGGCATATTCTATATAGATAATAGTTATTTATGATCATTAAAGTGAAAAAATCACGAAACTGATAATCGAAACCGCCATAATCGTGTAAGTTTACTATTAAGTATGGTAATAAACACAAAAAATACATAAAAAAATAGCGGTACATTTACAGAAATACATATGTCATTGAAAGTCATATCAAATAGTGAAATTGTATTGTATTTGTTCTTAAATATATTTATAATACTGAAGTAATAAAAAATGACAAACATAAGGTTTTATACACGTTTTAATTGGTGTTGATGAAACGTGATTAAATTACATAAACCTACATACGATAAAGATTTCTCATTGTCAATAAAGTATTAATTTTAGAGTTTTTTAACATAAAACATAATGAAGCAAATATCAAAAAGAAATCTATTGAAACGAAAAATTTTCGGAAGTATTCTTCTAGTTACTACCAAAGAATAAAACTTTCATGTGATAAATACGATTTTCCGTCATTACCAAAAATGAATTAAAGTTAAAACAGGTTTAAAAATGACAATGTCTCTTTTATTTGCATAAGGAAGACAGAGACAGTATTAGTTTTGAATCATATCTAAGTATATATACGTTATTAGTTAACTGAGATAGAGTTTTTTATAACGCAAACATTTTTTTCCATCTAAAAATAACGGAAAAACTGTTATATGTCAATGAGAGTGTAATAGTATAGCGAGACTAGTTTGAATGGACTTATATCAGACCCTCGCCACAGACTTATTCAAACTTTTATGAACTCTACAATTTAGACTGACAATCACAAGCTATCCACTGATTAAGCAAGCATTGGTTCGCCTTGCCGGTCCCCGCGCCCAGTCGTCGTTGATTCGAGCTAACAAACGCACGCTCTGTAGCGGAATTTTTGGCTGGAATTTTTCTACTTTCCATAAACTTTGGTTATTTTGTGCTTTTCAAGCTTTGTTTGGTAAGTCTCATTTGTTTTTTTAATGTTTTTTTTTGTTTAAAATAGATATTTCATTAAGCTTTTTGTCAATTGTATTGTTATTTACTATCGAAACGTATTTGTTGTCGTATGTTTTACGTAAAAAATATACGTCGTTTTGAAGTTTTATTTACAAGTTTAATTATAATTTTGATTTTTCAATTTAATATTCAAGTGTTTATTTTGCATTAGATTTAATAATGAATTTATTTTATCGTTATGTACAATCTAGAATTTTAGTTAATACTTCTTACCGTTGATAATTTCATTAATTATAAACACAATGAACAATGTTTTCCAACATAATATAAAAGCACGTTTATATAGTCGTTGTTAAAGTTTAAATCATTGATTAAATGTGAAAAAGGTAATCATTTTTGTCATTTCTCTTCAGAATAGCCCTTGTCAAACTGATTGGTTTAATTGTGATATACAACCTATTTAACATTAGTGGCGCACCTTGATTCGCCTGCATTATACATACTGTATACACCGTGTATACAGTATGTATGTATACACGTATATTAAATCGATGTCCACCTGGTATTATGTACTTTTTAAATGGTGAATAAATGTTTCAATTTGATTCAAAGAATATTCATCATCTATATAAAAACAAATTTGCAAAAGTGCTCCCTTTATAAAAGATTTATAGGTAACTAGCTGACCCGGAAAATGTTGTTTTGCCATATAAATTATTAAAGTACTACGCTATCAAAAAATAGGGGTTAGTGGTAGAAGAGTGAAAATTTAGGGTTGTATGTATTTTCGTATGATGTATCATAAAAAAATAAAAACAAAAAATGTCATCCAAAAAAAAAAATTAAGGTTGGAGCACCCTTAACATTTAGGGGGATGAAAAATACATGTTGTCCGATTCTCCACCCTAGCCGATATGCACGCTAAGATTCACGAAAATCGGTCAAGCCGTTTCGGAGTAGTTCAATTCCGCACACCGTGACACGAGAATTTTATATATTAGATTATAACAAAGTTTTATTGGTTAGATATTATATAACTTTTCCAAGTAACTTCTAACTTAGTTAACGCGTGTTTACCTTGATTAGTGTTACAAAACATAATTATGTAAATTGTAATTATCTTCATTGATAAGGTCGTTTATATCATTTAGTTTATTTATTCTCTATCATCCACATTAGTTGATAAGAAGTTAAGTTTATAAAGAAAAGCAACTAGTTTGATTTAATAATTTTATTTGCGAATTTATTAGTTTGGTATTAATATATGACCTGAAAAGTTTCTTTTTTTATAGCTGTCTTTGTGAATGAACAAACCCAGATGAAGTAATGCAGATTTCTACTATAACAGCTCATCATTAAATTATATCTCCGTTAATGATATTATTAAATAAATACACATAAAATACGTTTTTACTTTACAGATAAAAAGATGATTTAATTAAACATTAAAAATCTAATAAAAGTTAAAAAGGGTTACTTTTAAAATAATCCTTGCCAATTTTAACGTAAACCTACCAGATTTTTTATTAAAATTTGAGTTTGTAAGAAAAATAAGCGCTTCCCAACATATTTATACTTATACAAAATAGCGGTGTTCAAATGTAAATCTTCGGAAACTCTTCAACTTTCATAATTTTATTTAACTGCTAGTTTATATATCTAAAGAAATTATTAAAAGAAAAAAAATATTACTTAATTTTATCTGAACCTAAAACTAAAAACCTTAAAAAATATGTAATATAATTACTAAAATATATTATCAAATTTTAAACTAAATCTACATTCGAAGACTTAAAGCCATCTCTGTTGTTCTATCTTCCGGGATAATTTTATTTTTAACTGTGAAGTGTCGTCCATCTTTGGAGAAAAGTAGTATAGACAGAACATTAAGCTTTTACTGACGTTTAGACCCAACTTATACTATTATAATAGCGAAGAGGTATTTTAAAGTGTAAACGTTCTTATACAAGAAATCTTCGTAATAGTGTGAAAAATACATACATTCATACAAAAATACATACATAACATATATACATACAAAAATACATACATTAAAAGTGAAAAAATACATACATGCATACATATCATTACGCCTTTTTCCCGTAGGGGTAGGCACAGATCACAGATTTCCACTTACCCTGTTCCTGACATACATCTTTCGCTTCTTCAACTCTCATCACACCTTTCATAGAAACTCGTTGGTTAGGGGCGCTTTTGAAATGGCATTTTAACTCGTTCGCTGCGGCAATAACTTTCCATTGCTTCGATACAAGGCCAATACACCTGGTAATAAAACTTCCATTAGATGACACAAGGTTTATAGACCCTGTATCATTTAAGAAACTTAAATCCTTTTTTGCTTCCGTGCAGTGCCAGGTGCCTAAACTAGGTAGGTAGGTACAGCATTGTATTCTATTTTAATAATACATCTTAGATATATATTCATCTTTTTCCTACACCGAACCAAATTGAACGACAACGACACGACTTTCGCACGACAAGGCATGGTATACTTTTCTTACTGTAAGCGAGACATATACAAGATGTTAAGACCTGGTTTCGCACTCAAGGTGTTAAGACATCTCCTGTTCGGTCCCTGAAAGTTCGCCTTGGCCAACCTTTACTTACTTGCCAATGCACATTTGCCACATAAACTTGTCTTGATAATCTTATTTAGTCCACCCTTTCTGCAAGACCAAACTATCTAAGCATCCCTTTTTCTATCTTTGTCATTTTTCTTCTCTTACACCAACCACACCGCTTTCTTATCACATCCTCCTTAGTTTATCCATCAAAGTCACTGCAGATATACTTCTTAAAGCTCTATTTTCACTGCCGTAATCATACATTCGTGTTTCTTCAGCCAAACTTCTCACTTCCATACATTAGTGTATAACTATTTGGAGAAATATGTAGTAGAGTAAGGATTTATTGTACTCTAGCTTTGTTAGAAGTTCCATAGTTACTTGCGTTGTCTTGTGATTGCGGAGGTTTAACAACATTTAGCAAGGGTCAACATTCGGATGGGTAACCAGACATTTTTTATCTCGAGCTGCGCCGTTCTTCGGAAAGTACATTAGGTATGCTTTCAGTATCGGCTATGATGATATAATAATAATATTTATTTATTTTCATCACACAATGTATGGTACAGACAAGACAAAAATCAAAGAAAATACATGCAATTAAAAGACAGTAATACATTGTGGGAAGCTGGCATCCATGCTAGGTAAGACCTGTATTACGGACTGCCGACGGATATGACGACCTTCGTGGTGGAGTGACTCAAATACCGGTTTTCATGGTAACGCCTTTTCGAGGTCTGGGGTTCGAACTCGGGCCTGGTCAATCAATGTAGAAAACGAACTTTTCTATATTGGATCGGGTCAGAGTGATGTGGTATCGTCGTTGTTACTAAATTCCAGAACACAAGCAACTTGGGTTCAGAACAATGTATGTGATGTTATCTAATATCAACCACAACACAAAATTTAACAAGAAAACCAAAACCATTGAAATGACGCTTCGCGCTCCCGCCAAAAAGTCGACAATAGAATCATTGACTATTCTTTTTATCATGATCCATATATAAATAAATAATAATAAATAAATAAATAATAATAAATATTTCTTACATTCACACCAATTAGCCTAGCCCAAAGTAAGCACTGTTAGGCTTGTGTTATGGATACTAGGGTAACGGATAGACATACATATATTATACATAAATATGTAATATTCATAGAAATATATAAAAACACCCATGACTCAGGTACAAATGCTCGTATTCATCATACAAACATTTGCCCCTTCCGGGATTTGAACCCGGGACCGTCGGTGCGAAAGGCAGGATCACTACCGTTGCACCAAACGGTCGTCTAACTATATTACGGTAAGTTTGATTAATTGAAAATTATTAATAATTACCAACAATTATTAATAATAAAACTTCAATAACCTAACCTAACCAAATCATGAGGTAAGTATTGATAATTACTGGTTATTATTAATAATAACCATAGTAATCACATTTACCGTAACATATATACCGATAAATCTGCCCTAGGTACGCGTTGTAAGTAATAGCCTATTTTTCTTAAAGTGTTTTCATGTATAAAGAGGATGTATGTCCCAACAGTAAGGACAATAATAGGTTGAAGATTAAACACTCTTTTATGCATCCGGGGCCCTATTTTTGAAACACGCTCGCATGTCAAATTCACGTGTCGTCTTTTTTATTCCCTATATCGTGAGAAAGAGACGGCGTGCGCTTCACGCATTCAAGCCGGGCTCAAGTGAATCAAAAATAGAACGCCTGTGTATGTCTATTATTTTATAACGTTTGTCACGCAGTATATTTTGTCATGGTCAAAATTCGGAATTGGTATTCTAAGCGATTTACAGATAATTTATTTAGCATAATACTCGTGGTTAGCTAAGATAAAAAGAGATGCATACTTTGACGCGTGTTATATTTAAAAAAACTTATTTCGTATGCCTGAATATCCAATTTATTATTACCAAAATCAATAATTAAGCAAGAAATGGATAGTGTGAGGATCTTAATACATCTGAGTTACAGCTCACTGGCCCAATAATAAAAAACCCAATTACAAAATCTTTTTTTATTGCCCTTTATACGTACACTTATAATACATATATAATACTGTATTTGGCCGACATAGATATTTTTCACGCAAAACAAAAACACTGACATTGAACTTTCATGATTACATTGTCCCTACAGAGAGATAACAAACAGATAGACTGATAAAACAAACGTTAGGCGCTATGGTAGCGATCCTACCTTTCGCAACGACGACCGTGTGTTCGACTCCCTAAAAGAGGCAGATGTTTTTGTGATAAATACGAGCATTTATACCTGAGTCCATGGGTCATATATCTTTGTCTATGCGTTACTCTAGTATCTATGACACACACTAGGCTTGTTGGTGTGAATGTAAAAAAATAATATTATTATAAGTATCTTAAGTACGACGCACTACATCTGGTTGACTAGTTCATTTAGTTCGTGTCTTCAATCAGGCGAACAAATGAACTCATTGCATTCACTTGTTTCGATTAAACCACGTATGAATTTCAACATCATATTCTTGCAGAAGAATAAATACAACTCATCGGTAGAATAAAGTCCGATCTGCAGGGTTAATAGTTTTCCGTAGAGCTTCCGTAGAGTGTAGAGACGTTGTTCGCTTGTGTTACTCTTAAACTATAAGACTAACATTTTTTGGTATGTTGTTACGCCTCCCCAGCCTAGTTAAATTATCTGTAGTGTATATTTTATATTCTTTTATTTCACCAGATAGTGAGGTAGATAAACATAGGATGTTTTATGGTGAAAGAGCGGAGGTCCGTAGTGAACAGTATACGCTGTTTTACCAAGAGGTCTGAATAAAAAGACGTTTTATATTAACATGGGTCATTTTTGATGGAATTAATCGTAATTTATGAGTTCTTTGTGAATAACCACCTTGAAATAGTTAAACAAAATGTCAGTCTTTATAAGACAACCTTTCCATTTATCTTAACAAATTCTGCCTCCATCCCACTGAGAAGTCGAATAAAAAAATTTGTGAATTGTCGAATTGGAAGTCCCAGGAAAACGAAGAGCAATTTCGTTTATGGTAATCCTCCGACCCTTAAGTATTATGCTTTAACTTTTTCGACGATTCCTCCTGAAACTTAAGGCCTTTTTCTCCGGTCTTCATCGTGAATTTTAATGCGACCTTCACTAAATTCTCTACACCATTTGCGAACATGTTGGACAGATATGCACCTGTTCCCATAAACTTCGATTAACTGACTATGAATAGGCAGAGTTCTTTTTGCGTGTGAAAAACGTATCACAGCACAAATTTCGCATCTGGCGGAAACAGCGATAGAAAACTCCCTCTTCGATGGCTGCCAGGCCGGCACTGAGCGGTGCAGTGTGGTTGGAGAGTGAGAGACTTGATGAGTCAGCCAGTGTTGCTCCCAGCACGCTGCTATCTTCATTGACAGTCATCCTCGCACTTAGTTGAGTACCACTTATTATAATTAACATATAATTCAGCTCTAAAAAGAAGCAGCAATAACTTATCGGAATAAGAGACATTGTATATAAAATACATACCTAATTTTTTCCTTGTCCGATAAGTCATCATCCGTTACTTCGGAATCATTAACACTGAGATTTAAAAGATGGATGATAATCTAAGGGAATAACTTCTGAACGGCATATATCCATTAGATCTTTTAATGTCTTTCATCCAAAAACTACTACATAAACACTACATTTTGAGTTACGGTACGAACAACAATCCTTAATTATTAGTCAATCTTCCCTATAAACGCCATTCATGAGGGGTGTTGATAGTTTTGGTTTAGGAAGTTCTGCCGATGACAAATCTGACCAAAAGCGAAACTCTTTGGTCCCATGTCTAACATTTACCTGACTAAAATCTAAGAGGCAACTGCTAACATCATTTGCCACGTTTTGCCACAGATTCATCCCAAATGTAGAAAACGGCCTTCCTTTTACTCATGTCAAATATTGTAAAGTTGTAAGATGGTTGTGTCTTAAAGTAAAATATGTTTATATTGCCATGAAGACACTGCAATACTTTTTCATAGTCGAACACAGCTGTAACCATATTTTTATTTGACTTCTCACCTCCTTTTTTATGTTGACTTTTAAAATCCCTTGCGACTATTAAAGTAAGAAATAGGGAAAATCAAATAACATCTCAATTACCTTCATCCTCTAGTCCTAATGAATTAAGACAACTTTTAATTTATTATTTTTTTTACTTCGAGTATTAAAATGAGTATAAAATAAGTGCTCCGTAGAGCACTTATAAAATAAGCAGTGTTTTATCATGAGGCCACAATGTGAATTGTACTTGAAAGAATATACACTCGAGAGCAATGAATCCGGGTCACTTAAAGAATGTTAAAAATCTCGGAAACTAAATATGATAGGTTAATGCAATAAATTGTATTTAATAGACAATGTAATACTCCTTAAATGAAAGTAAAGAAAATATGAGTCACCATACATTTTATTAACACAAAATTACATAAAGAAAAAAACTGCTGATCTCTCCTTAAAACAAAAATAGGAAACATGAAATGTTTGAACTTTATTACGATTTTCTTGAATTTTAATACTTCGTATTGCCTCCTCGTGCTTCCATTACTGCGTTTACGCGGTTTGGCATGCTGTACACCAAGTTCCTTATACGATTTTGGGGAATATTCTCCCATTCCTCTGTGAGAGCAATTTTGAGCTCACGAAGCGTGATTGGGGGAGGGTTTCGTTGTTTTACGCATCTGCCTAGCTCGTCCCAAGCATGCTCGATCGGGTTGATATCCGGGCTGCGCGCTGGCCACTCCATACGAGTAATGTTCATCTCTTGAAGGTAGTCATTCACAATCCTACCTGTATGAGGTCGGGCATTGTCATGCATAAATATAGCATCCTCACCTAAATTGACCATAAATGGATCAACGTGATCATTGAGGATTTCTTCCACATATCTTACGCTAGTTAAAGAGCCGTTTTCTATGATCACCAGCTCTGTGCGACTTTCAGAAGAAATTCCGGCCCACACAAGTACAGACCCACCACCGTAGGCTACTTTTTCTTCGATGCATGCTTGCTTGAATCTTTCCCCTGGTCTTCGATACACTCTGTGTCTTCCATCGTGCTTGTAGAGCATAAATTTTGATTCGTCGGAAAACATAACTTTTGACCAATCTTCAATACTCCAATTTACGTGGCTCTGGGCATATCTTAGTCTTGAAATACGATGCCCACGCTCCAGTTTAGGGCCGTTTGCAGGTTTGCAGGTTTAAGTTAGATTCAGCAAGCCGACGTCTTACTGTCCATGCACTTGGGTTACTTCCTCCGAGGCGTCGAAACTGATTGGTGAGTTCAGTTCCTGTGAGAAAGCGATTTCGAAGCATGGTGTTCACCAAGTATTGGTCTTCTCGTTCTGTGGTACACCTGGTTCTGCCCGTTCCTGGTCTGCGTAGGTTAGAACCAGTTTCTTCGTAACGTCGGAGAACTCTTTGTACTGTTGACAGCGACACACCGACAGTCCTGGCTGTATCGCGCTGACTCCGGCCGGTTTCCAGCATTGTAAGTATTCTGGTGCATTCTTCAGGCGTAAGCGACATAATTTCAGCTTGAATAATGAATATAGAGCACTATCAACATGGTTTATGTACCCACATAAATGACAGATTACAAACAAAAGCAAAACCAAATGCTGTAATTTCGTAGTTCCATCTTCGAAAGTGGCCCTTTTTCAAATTTGATTTTTTTATGATATAACTTTACAATAACTAAGAAGTTTTAATACCTTCATTTAACGAGTATTACATTGTCTATTAAATACAATTTATTGCATTAACCTAGCATTTTTAGTTTCCGAGATTTTTAGGATTCTTTAAGTGACCCGGATTCATTGCTCTCGAGTGTATTTATATCTGGGACCATGACAATAATAATGAATAATAAATTGTTTATCTTCAAGGAATTTACAAACCTTACATAAGTTAATTAATCCACTGCACTACGCTAAGCCTGGTTTGAAGGGAAAATATACGATTACTACATTATGATTCAAAGCCAAAAACAGAATTGAACAAAATAAAATTGTAGTAGGTAATAAAATATGAAATATAGAAACGGGAATTAACGCATTAATGTATCTTGCGAGTTATTGGTCACCCATCCGATGTGTTTCCTTTGCGAGGGTAATTTAACTTCTACAATCTAGGCGAAACAGCTAATATTTGCCTTCGAGGCTCCTCCAATATCCAAAACCATTACATACTTTATTTTGATTCCAAGTAAGTATGTAGACTATTTATGAATTCGAAATTGGTAACAAAGACGTTAGCAGAACGCCATTCGACCCTGATGTATTCAACCCGGAATCTCGAATATTGCAAAACATGAAATTGACGTGCAAGCTACTGGGCCATCGATGTGATCAAATGTAAAGTTTTATTTTATTTTAGACACAATGTTTATTTATTTATTCGATTAAAGACAGCTTATAAGACATAAACTCAGCAAAATTATTCTAAAATTTCAAGATCTCAAACTTCAGCATTTCCTTAATAAGCAAGCTGCCACGACAAGTATCAACATGTGGTAAAAAGTAAAAAATATATATTTTTTTTAAATTACAAACAGTAAATTTTAAAATGTAGCGATAAGTGTTTAAAATGATTCACGATGTCAGAAATACGAGACTTGATAATTTTAAATTTAGAGTTAATATCCAGTTCTGTGCCCCTAGCGATGATTCCAACTCTTTGATTTGACTCTAGCAAGAAGTGTTCTAGATTGGTCCTAAACGATATAGCTGAGAACATATTATAGCGTGCAAATTGGCCCAGTTTTCGAGGTTATTAATATTTGTTGCCAAAGAAAGGGGCAGTCTACAGCTTCATTAAAATTTTAACTTAAAAATAGTCCTGCAGCTGTATCTTGTTCTAGAATAAAAAAAGAAGTTTCAATTATAGAATTCACACGTTGTCAATGTTTAGACTTATATGTAAGTTTGTAAATCACTGAACCTATTTGAAAGAAAATCTTTTACAATTTGAATAGTTATATTCTTATTCTAGCAGATGAATATAGACTATAACATGTTGTGTTTGAGCCGCTAGTAACCATTTTATAACAAAGCAAAAGTCTATCTGATATTTGATGGATGAAACGGTGGAGAGCGAGATAGTTTGTTCCCAGTCTCCAAGTTAATTTTGCAACCCGCCGAGAACTGGATTTTCAATGAAAACTTTTTTGAATTTCGGGCGTTTTTATGCATTTTCCACCTGAGTCAATCTATGCTAGGGAATAATACCTTTACTATTCGAACCCGTCTTTGTCTTTGTCGAACAAACCATTTAATATTATTTTTTGGCAGATATTTTTACTAGTGTATATAAGAACTTTATATAAGGTCTCTCTTAAATCCAATCCAAGATCCAATTTGGGTCGCTGCGCCATCTTAGTTTAAGTCTAATGTTGAAATGCGGTGACTATTTTATTTTAGCCAATCCATTACTAGCGGTGAATGGTTGGTTAGGATATATGCAATTTAACCCTATTTGATATAACTGTTCTTAAGTCAAAACTATTTTCAAGTTAGTAATGTGTGCATCTTAGAAATTACATTATAGCTGCAAATATTCATGAGAAATAAACATAAGTGCAGTCAGTTTTTTTTTAAATGTATGTGGTCCCTTTCATTTCAGGACTTTTTTATACTGGTCTGGTATTCAAAAATATATTTGATACTTATGCATATATGCATAATAAAAATGTCTCACTTGGAAAACAGGGTAGTCGATATTATGACGAGATTGGGTTACATTTTTTTTACCTTTATTTTTTTCTAATGTACCTAGAAAAAAATATGTTTTTAACGAAACTCGCTTTTGTTTCAGATTGCTTTATCAAAACTTATGTAAGCTACCAAGATGACAGAAAAGTCAGGAGTTCGTTTCGAGGAGGCGGAGAATTGCAAGGGGATTGTACTAACCGCGATAGCGATAGTATGTACCATACTGGCATGTTTATTTCAATATTCAAATACCATGCTGGGTTTGGTTGCATTGCTAGCCACGTACTTGATGACTGGTGACAGATACCAATGGGTATACATTTCGAGAAAGACGTTCTCAAGAGATATGCTGTAAGTATTATTTTTGTCTTATTTTTATAATATTTTATTTTTATCTCTCTTGTTCTATTCAATTACGTGTTTTGTCTTCATTACATTTTTGGACGTAGTAGTAATAGTAGTCCATAAAATCCGTTATGGATTCAACCCACCGCAATTTGTTGGTAATGTAAGACTCTCCTATAACTAAGCGTGCGGAACGTAAGCAGGGAGTAGCCAGAGTCTAAATCACTGAGATGTCGAAGTCCTATGGGTCTGTGTCTTTGCACTCTCCATTATTAAATGAGGTGAGTGAGGAGATACCGATAAAATCTAAGTCGGACATTCCCCCCATCAACAGCTGTGCTTACGTTCTTGCGACCTTCTGCAACTCTTCTCTTATCTGACACATTTACGACTTCCATATTGTGGTCAGCCGGCGGCCACAACTTCTTTACCTAGTGGAGAATACCAGGCCTAAATCATATCTGGAACAAATAACTCAGTATTCACTCCGTTTATGTGATTATGATCTAAAATCACAGTACAGAGTATCTTATTTGCTGATTTAAATTTGTTTTGAAGAACGAATCTCAGCAAAACATTTCAACAACAAATCCTTTTTTGATTTTACAAAGTGTCTTTTTGCCATAAATTATCTAAGTATCAATTTATTACCTATATTATTAAATAAAGTATTGATACATAATGTTAATATGCGTGGTAGAGTTGGCAACATAACAGTTGATAGTATGAGTAACATGTACTATATGTACACCAATTTAAAAAATTCAATCAAAGAAATTGTGATGTATTTATCATTCTAAATTCTAACGACTGTTATTTGATTCAATACCCACGCTCATCTCTTTAGATGAATGAGTGTGGGTTACATAATAATATAAATATGTTTGAAATTTTTATTTATTGACGCTTGTCGTTGTTTCTTCGGCATCTGTAACCTGCTTTAAAACAAGTTTATTTAAATATATTTATTTCCATTTTGTTATTCTATTTTAATATAATGTGCCTATTTCGAACTGGTTCATTTATATATTAGTGTTGACGAAAAATTTATTTATGAAAATACTATCTCCTTAAAATTTGAGTTTATTTTTAATAGAAAATATAAAATTTCAACGATGCCATATTCTTCAGCATGTTGTTGTAAATGCACATTGTAAAACACACTTTACAATGTATAAATTAAATGATCTTTACTTATTCAATTTTGTATTAAAGTAAGGCCTAACATCAAATTGTGGTTAGATATGATTTGTTTAATGTCTGTGTTGTTTTTACATTTTCAATATATTTTTTTATCTTTATTATATTCTAACAAACTGACATCCATTACCAGGGTCACACGAGTTTAAACATGTAGTAAAAATTTTGTCAACATACCATCTATACGATCATGTGTCACACATAGTAACGTATTTTTTCAATAAAGAGAATACGTCATGTCAAATTTTTGTTTATTTACTTAACCGTTATATTAGTCACGTACTAGTCCAAGTAACAAACTCACACAGAGATAACTCATATAGTTACGCAAACTAGCATTTAAAACAAAATCATGCATTACAAAATAAATATTTTTTTAACTGAAAATTTTACTAGGTATCTAGATAAAACTAGACTATCACCATATACCAGGCCTGTATTAGTCGCAAAGAGGTAGAATTAATTCATCGGTGTGGGTTGCGGTTATCACGAAGGTCAACCGCGGTGTTGCATGTCGTCCTCATTCATTGTCCCCTGGTATCAAAGTCCGACCGTTCCGTCCGTGTGTGTCTCATATGTCCCGGAGTGGACTTTCATTTCCATAACAAAGAACGATGTGTTGAAAAATAGGTTTTACTCATTTCATAACAAAGTTAAACACAAAACTGGTTTTCACATGGTTCACATATAAATTTAGGTTGTCATTTGATTATAATTTAGACAAAATTTAAGAAGAATTATTATGATACCTGCTTTATACGGACAAGCATGTCAACAAACCATTAATTTGAAGACTTTCTTAATGGATATTGAATTCTTAAGGATATTGTGATCGTTTTGTATAAGTTGATGTGCTGTTTAATAAAATACTTTAATACTATGTCATACCAACTGTCAAAATCAAAGGATTTTTTATATGTTTAGTATTAGTTTACTCATAAGTTTTAATTTTATGAGTTTTCAATTTTTACTTGTTCAATTATTTCCTCAATAACAGCAATTTCACTAATACATTTCTAAAATTATAGGACTGTGATAACCATGTAGCAATTATATAATTATAGTATAATTACAAAGCCAAAATACAGAACACAGGAACAGGTTAAATAAAAACATTATCTGCAAGTAAAATTATGTTTTTAAAAATAAATAATAATTCAGATAACAAGAGCTCGGTTGTAATAATAGCATTTTTTTATTTTATTTCGGCCAAACAGGGGTATCCGTTCCCTTTCATTTTATCTTTTACGAAGAAGTCGGCTGCTTATTAAGAAGTGGCTACGAATACTTCTGTGCAAATTTACTAGGAAATCATAAGGGGCCAAGGTCCAATCGTAACAATGCGTTCATAACCAGCGCGTCCGGTGGCGCGACAAGATACTTACTAGAGTTTTAAGTTCACCCGGTGATTCTTTGTAATGTTATTTTAAAGTATAGCTTTTAAGCATCCTCACAAAAAGCATGCAACTCGGAAACACTACTAGTACTGGCGATTCTTTAAAAAAGGTGCTTGCTCAATAAAATACATTTATAAAATTTAAAAATAATATAATTTATACTGTGGGCTACGTTGTCGTATTTAAATATGATTTTATATAATATTAAAATGCGCCGACTGTATCATCCCGGCGGAAATGAAATCTCTTAACCCTAAGAAAATTCTGGACTTGTTAAAGTCCATAAGGCTAAAAGAGTTACGCTGACCAGGAGGCGAATCATGATAGATTTTTAGGTCGTAGAAGCTAGTTTCATTGAAATTCCAAAACTCACATAATAAAACGCAAAATCATTTACATAAAAAAGGGCATATTATTAAATGTATGTTTTCAATTCAATTTCAAAAAAACAGTTTCATATAAATTAAAATGCAATTAAAGCGGCGTGGTCTATTGGTTGAATTGACAGCTTAAAACCTAAGCGAACCAAGTACGACCCGAAGGTGTTACGGGAAAATTAATTTGTGGCAATTTTAATATTCCTTTAAAAAACACACAAAAAATACAAAGGAGATTGGCAGAAGTCTATATATTTGCAAAACCACATAACGTTTAAGCGTTTGAAAAGCTGTTTTACTATTTGACAAGTACATTATTCAAAGTTCATAGGCTGGACATGGATATAAGCATATTACGTTTACTACACTATGTTTTCAGCCGGGCGAAAAGAGCGTTTAATTCGTTACAAACAATTTAAAAAGACAAGATATCCTTTAAAAACTGCTCATTTAAATAGCCAAGTTATCTATACAACTGCATTAAAAAAATGTAAAAGTCTGTAACTATTTATTATGGATATTGCTACATATTGTAACGAAATACATAGAATATACGCAAAATATTTATATGGAATTGCTATACAAACCTTACTTAAATTTCTTAGTGTCATGCATACTATTTAGTCCTGGGGATCTAACAGACAGATTCTTAAATGGAGTCGAGTGGAAAATTCACTTAGATTCATCGAAGTGTGAGGTCGAACCACGTGGCCAGGAGGCACTATGTGACCCCCCGTCGTATTATTTAAACCTCTTTTGCAATTGGTATTAAAATAATTTAAATCGCTTTTGTTTTTAATTCCACGGCTTACATTTTACAGGCGCAAATGCAAACAATCCTGCAGGCACTCAAATTATGTAATGCAGTATTCAATTTAATGGTGAAAAGTCAATGTATTATTCAAAGCAAGTTAAGTCATGAATAACTGAATTTAGAAGTATTTCAAGTTCCTTTTGCTGAGGTTATGCAGTTTATAGTATTAGCATTAAGATTACAATCAGATTGATTATGTAATGAGAATTAAATTTGCATGATTTTATGTACAGTTGATACTTAATGAAGTTTTTAAACTTTTTATAATAAAATGATCTTTATTAATATGGCAAAAGGTAGGTTCAATTGTCAAAGCGTACTTGTACAGTGAAATGCGTTATCAAACTTCCACAAAATGTCATTACTATTTACTACTCAAATGTTACCTATATACTCTATACATAGGTCTATTTAATATGATACTCCAGGGAAAGAATATTTATTTAATTATAACTCACTCTTCAAAATCAGTCAAGCCGTTAAAGCTACAGGAGGTTACATTGAAACGGACATATAACAAACATATGCGTGAAAAACATTACCCTCTTTCTGGGTCGATCGGGTAAAAATACAAATGCATATACATAATGTAACTTTACAGCATAGGTGTAGGTACATATATACTGTACCCGTACTGTATCATCTAATCTAAGCCCGTACTATCGTAAATAATACTGCGTTAAAATATAGTTAAAGTAAAATTATTTAAAGTATTTTTCTTTTTTTGGTTGGTTCATTTTTGTATAGAAAGTTTGCTAAAAGGAAGATCTCTTTAAATCGCACTATCAAATCACGCGAATGTTTTAGTATATCAGAGGCTTTATTTTTTTTATTCAAGCCCGATTTTCATGGATTAAATGTGTAAGAGTACCGTCTCTTTGTCGCGATATAAGGAATAAAAAAGGCGGCGCGCTATATTTTCATGCTTGTCGGATACTAATTTTTGAAAAGTCCCGTCTTACGTATCGTATCGTAGTCAGAAATAAACACTTTTTGATTATGACTTTTTTTTATTTGAATAAACGGACAATGCAGTGGTTGTGACAACCCTAGGTTGTTATGATGACGTATTTTTTTAATCAACAACGGCAATGGGGTGGATGGTCGATAGCGATAGTCTGTGTTTAGTATTCTCGCTGTGACATTAAACATAAAAGTTTTTATTATCATAATATAATATTATTCAGCCAAGTGGCGGATGTCAGTCTGTATGATTTCAGGATTTGATATTGCATGCACTAGCTACCGAATATAAGATAATAGAAGACAATTATGAGATGGAGTTAACATTTAAATGTAAATAAAATATGCTTTTACCATTTCTTTTAATTAATCATACTGCCTAGAGTAATTGTTCTGTTCTACTTTAACTAATTAATTATTTATAATAAGAGCGAGGGCTTCTTAAAACAGATTTTGTACGCTGCATCTCATGTTCAAAATTGTTAAAATATTATTGTTGCTTTTTGTTAATTTTTTGATACAATATATATCATAAAAGAGCAGACACCTAATACATAGTAATTTATTTTTCCCCTCTTCTTTTCGATGTGATAGCGGACATCTTCGCCCGGATGATCTCAATTACCAGAGTCGCAGCGGGCTCGAGAGGTGTCGACCGCTTAGCAATAGTCAATGATTGAATGATTGTCGTACGCACGTCACCTGTTATATAACGTACTGTATATTTACGCGTATATTTATTGTAGCCTAGAAATACTTACGTTCAATTATGCTATCCTAGTTGTTTCTAGACAATATCAAGGAGGTAATATTTAATGGTCTCCAGGGTTGTGTCTCGCTCGGTCTACGATTGCCAAGGTTAAGCAACTTTCGCGTTGGCCAGTCATTGGATAGGTAACTAAGGGTTCTGTATACCAAGCCGAAGCCAAGCTAAAGAAAAGCGCTTTGTGCAAACATGAACATACGGTCACTAAAATATAATTATTTATATTTTTCAGAGGCCTGTCAGTTCTTTTGAGAACCTTGTTTCGAATTTGGATGTGGGAGAAGCGAGGCATCACCGTAGTGACCAGGTGGGCAGAAGTCGCCAAGATGTCACCCAATAAAAAAGCATTCGTCATGGATGACAGATCGCTAACTTTTCGAGAGGTTTGTTCGAAATTATGTTACTTTAACGGTTTATCAGTAACATTTATATCGCCACAATACTCGTATTAACTGGCACGGGTGTTATTTAAAAAAATATATATATTTTCTAGATTACAATAATGGCAATAATTTACAGGCTTCAAGAAAAACTACACTGTATAAGTTTATACTGGGCTTCTTTTTAAACTTGAACAAAGTAACATTGCATGTATAAAGCGTATGAAATTAAGTATCATCAGTGCTGGATTTACACAATTGCCGCCCCAAAGCTATACAATTTTTGCCGCCCTATCTCTAAAATTAGATGCACTGTTCACAATAACGTTAATTCCTTTTTTTAGGGAATAATCTAGTTTCAAGATTATTTTTACCACCTTTTGGGTATATTTCTAAGCTAAGAAAAGCAAAGCTTTGTTTTTACTGCACTACTTATAAGGTGTGGTGGGCTTAGGAAGATAGGTATAGCCCGATAGTGCTAACCATGCACCTGTTAACGTCAAAATATCCAACAGTTGGCACTACAAGGTCGGCGGCCGCAGCCCCACCTCGTGTCCGCAGCCTTACTTTTTTTCTATATCTATTTTTTGGGCCAATTTTGCCGCCCTAAGCTTCAGATTTTTCAGCTTTTATGGTAAATCCGGCACTGAGTATCATCTAAAATATAACGGTCAGGAAACAACTTATAAATTCAAAACATTATTTTATATCTAACGCGGAGCAACAGGCTCCTATCGTTTATCATTATCACCAATGCCTATATAGTTTGTAATAAACTTTTTTTATTCAAATTTCAACACAATAATATGAATACAGTACAATAATGTGAAGCGGTTATTCACACCAAAATACTAAACGTCTAAACTGATTTTTGTGTTATAGCCTTTTAATGATAATGTGTGCATCACCCATGCGTAATTGGAGGCAAGAGGAGGACCACACACAAGTTCCACATATAACCAACTTTTGACCGATTTTTTCACCGATATTTTGACTGGCTTTTCGTGTAGGACGTTAGCAAGGAATTTCTTATGTGTAAATTTGATTAGCCACTCACTTTTCAACTTTAAGAGTTCTTCTGGCCGATTTTCAAAGTAAAAAAAAGATTATTAGTTTGGTGGTAAATCTTGTTTACTTCTGCTTGGCAATGGAGGAAGTCTTACATAAGTTTGCATATAGGATAACACATATATCCAGTTTCTAAGTAAAAAACAATTTTAGAGTTTACTTAATTATTAAAATCCTGATTTCACCTGTGAAATACAGCCAAAGCTCATCCTCTTTATTTTCAAAAGAATTCTTTTTCAGGGAGACGAGTTCAGTAACCGCATAGCATGGTATTTCAAACGTCAAGGATTCAAAAATGGTGAGGTCATAGCTCTCTTGATGGAGACGCAACCAGAGTATGTCTTCATTTGGTTGGGGTTAGCAAAGATGAGGGTCACTACGGCATTGGTGAACAGCAGTTTAAGGGGGCCACAGTTAGTTTATAGCTTAAGGATTGCTGGATGTAAAGCTGTAATTTTTGGAGATGAAATGGCTGATGGTAAGTTACATGGATCTTCAGAAACTTTACCATGAGTTGTTAACATAATGCTGATATTATAAAATGGCGCTATAAGTAGCTCATAAAACAATCTTACGGGGACTAATGCTGTTATGTATTTCAAAATGTGTAGAGGTAAAACTACACTCACCTAGTAAAAGTTTAGTTGTCACTAACCTCATATTATAAGATATTTGAAAAATAAAAACCTTAATAATATTCAGGAAGCTTAATTTTATGGAAATAATGCTTTTATATACCTATTTCTTTTAAATGTGAGCATATGCATTGTCCAAAATACTTGATATTATGTGAATTTTCGCAAGGTTTTTTGGTATCAATGACTCCCCACATAAAAAATGGAAGGTACTATAAAAAAACCCTATATTTCTAAGGTGTGAGGGTCATATGGGAGATTGAGTCTATATGGGGTGTATCACTTTTTATATCCTCTGCCATTATTCATAAAACACATATCAAAAATATTAAAAAAAAAACGAAATGGATATGAATTACGTTAGCTAAAACTTTCGCAGATATTTTATCGAGTGCAATATACAACGTATTCGTTCATTTACCAACGCGTTTTAGTACGCCTAGCTCTTGCTAGACTCGACTCCTATACGACTCCTATAGAATCTGTTATGTAAATAATTTCATTATTTGCAGCCATAAAAGAGATCCAGAATGAAATAAAAGACATACCACTCTTCCAATACAACTCACCGGAGAGGCCAGGATCACCGATTTTGCCAGATGCCGCACCTCTGGTCATAGAGCTCAATGAAATGAGCACTGATCCTTTCATTGACGTAAAACCAGCCACTCCAAGGGACACTTTATTGTATATATACACAAGTGGTACAACCGGATTCCCTAAAGCTGCAATTATTACAAATATCAGGTAAGGACAAATACTTATTTTAAAAGAGGTAACAGTAACACACATTCTGCTCAAATTGAAGCTCAGTGTCAGAATAGCACATTTCATTTGCACAAACATAGTACACAAACAAAGCGCTGTATAGGAAAATAAATTAAGTGAATTAGTAATTTAAATTAAATTAAATTACATTTAAAAAAAGCATGTGTTCAATTCAAACATGGGAGAAGTGAAACCTTCAAAAAAAATACGTACCTACACGTATACAAAATCTTAAGCTTCATACTACGCATGCGCACACAAACACGTATACGAGTAATGCTTACTATATCATTTTCTCCTACGTTAAATCTTATGAATTTATGTGTCTGTCTTTTTTACTGTCGCTTTTTCGTTTCATTGACTTTCAAATCACAACGATGCTAAAGAAGTTTTCACTTCAAAAATATACTATATATTACTAAAATATATTTTATAAATTCATTTGAGAATTCATAATATCATGAAGCAGCAGATTGGAGCAAAATACTCTAATTCAAGTAGAGTACCTAGTGTATTAGTAGAAAACAAGTTAGTGCCTCGAGTGCTCACTTTGATTAACATCGGTTTACCTTCGCTTACATCATGTCGGCTGCCATACTAATTGCACACTTTAGTGTATTTGAGTACATAAATAAAGAACACATTTATATTTATAGAAATACATATGCGTTATTCCTATATTACGAAGGCGAAAGTTTAGTTACATAGATGATAAATATGAGTCAAGATCTTAGGAAGACTATTGAATATATAAAATATAATTTATACTCTGATAAAAATTGCCAAAGGATGTAATTAGAAAGAAGCAACAGACTGATAGTTTATATTCTTTTACCACCAGGTGGCACCGTGCACCAACTGTTATGCTTCAACGTGTTTAACAAAAAACAGTCATTGCAATTAAAATGCTTTTACATCTATTTACTTGAATTGTATTAAAAAACCTATTGCAAGATGTGTTGCAAAGATAATGCTTATCTGTGAACATATGTATACATTAATGTTGACTAGGTGGTATTAAAATCTATGCTTATCAGCTCTTATCGCTTTAAAGTCACTATTTTAGATATATTTGATTTACAACAACGTTAGTTTTTTTTTCAACAAAGAAGTATATTGATTTTAAATTTTTTTCCTTCATGGGTGTGATAGTGTTTATGGCATCGCTTATATTCTTTTTTCAAAAAAAGAATATCGATATATGTCGTATTTTAACGTTCGAATATTTAATACTAGGCGATGCAGTCGCTAAGCATAAAGCTATGCTAGCACCGTATATTGGAGCGGAGCGTAATACCTAAAAAAAGAATTTTTTTTTGGTTCGATGAGAATTTTTGCAAATTTCAAAATTCAGGCTCCATCACAATCTGGTCCTAAACCTGTTGATTCGATTCCATACAAAAAATATTAAAATCGGTTAAGAACTCGGGAAGTTATGGTGTAACGGACATTGCGCCATTGAAGCTGATCCATGGGAGCTTCGCTCGTTCCGCTCCAATTAATTTACCTAGCTGCTGTGCAGCTACTCCTGTTAGATTTGTTTAATTCGAGCTTTCGGAGTAGATTGATGAATGGCAAGAAAATAAATAATAAAAAATAGAGATCATTTATCTCGGAAAAAGTACTATAAAGTTAACAAAAAGCAAATATTCTTCAAAACATTTTTGTGTGAAATTTATTTGTTGAAGTTTAAATTTACCATTTTTAATTTATTGTGTAATGTAGGAAAAACACATTTAAAAATTATATTCCAGAACGCAATTAATTGCTGATAAATCCACCAGGTACACTCTAATACCTCTCGGGGTATACACGTCAGCTCAACTGAATTCCTCAGACGTGATATACGACCCGCTTCCTCTTCACCACACTGCAGGTGGGGTCTTAGGAGCCGGTCAGGCTCTCATCCTGGGCTGTACTGTGGTTTTAAGGAAGAAGTTCTCGGCTTCCAATTATTGGAGTGACACGGTGAAGCATGGTTGTACAGTAAGTATTGACGTGACAACGTCTTATAAATTGGTTTGCCGGGTGACACTTCAAGGAACTGCGTTACGCTCCGCTCACGTTATGCGCTTACAATGAGAGCGAGTGAGAGGCACGCGTCCCTTCCACTCGGGCATGGTTAGCCCGCCTAAGAGCGAGAGAGACAGACATAAAAAGTGGAAGGGACGCGTGCCTATAAATTAATGTTTTAAATATAATTCTTTGTATAAATAAATGTTTTAAATTGTTACTATTATTTCATCCTTCTTCCTACTATACGAATGAATATTCACATTAAAATTATTTTACCACTCAAAGTCGTTGTCACGTAAAACTTTCGCCCGTATACCGACTTTACAGGCAACCAACCAGTTTTTTTTTTATTTTGGAGAAATCCACTTCAATAGATTGATTCTTCTAAGTTTACTAAAGCCAGGATTAGAGATTGATAACAATTTTTTAACATTTGGTGGTCGTCATCCTGGGTCCTTTGGCACATAGGAAAGCTTGTTTCCCGATCGCCAAATGCTAGGTTTAGTGGGAAATCCTAGGTGTGCTGGGTATTATTATTTGTGGTCGACTATCATTATCAGAAACGTACGTTAATCCATGAAGTCCAAAGTACGAGTTAACTGAATATTTTGATTGTGTTGTTTCGTATTGCGATAATGGGGCTCGATTTGCGTGACGTCTCACTCCATTAATTAAGCGTTTCAAAGCAATATGAGAGTTAATAATTAAAGGCATGGTACAATTTACATTGTCCTGGTGGCAAGGACGAGTTCGATGTGTGGGAGTGGATAAGTTAACTGTCATAAAAGTTGGACATCAAGACCTTGGTCTCTTAAGCGACTAAGATTAATCTAGATGTTCTTTTGTATTAATAAATAACTAATTATTACACTCACGAGCAATGTAATGTAATCTAAATAGAACTATGAAGTACATGGCTATAATGTTTCTCTTACGTATAAAATAATTAAATTATATATTATACTAGCTGACCCAGCCACGCGTTGCTGTGTTATAAATTAAAATAAAGCCCATCCTATCTTTTAAGTTAGATCAAATAACAGATAGTTACAAAGTTTGATCAAAATCGGTTAAGTGGTTTAGGAGTACATTGCGGATAAATAACGTGACACGTAATTTATATATATTAAGATTATTTGTTATTTATTTTGCCGCATTCATGAATTTCATGGTTGACTGTAGAAACTGTTTTTAACATTAAGTCCGCCCAATTTACCAATATTATATTGTGGACAATGACGTTTTATAAATAAAAAAACAAGTAACATTAACTTGATTTGATATAGACTCTCAGTAACAATAGAATATTTATTTCTACTATTGCTGGCAGTTTATTTCTGTTACCTATATAATATCATGCTTTACTTACGTAAATTATTGTTATCTATACTAATATTATAAAGAAGTAAAGTTTGTGTGTTTGTATCTTTGTTAAATTGTAAGGGGTAATCTCGGGATCTACTGAACCGATTTTAAAAATTCTTTCACCAATAGAAAGGCACATTATTGCTGAATGTCATGGGC
Organism: Calamotropha paludella; assembly: GCA_927399485.1. Lineage (NCBI taxonomy): Eukaryota > Metazoa > Arthropoda > Insecta > Lepidoptera > Crambidae > Calamotropha > Calamotropha paludella. The sequence goes on from OV656822.1 coordinate 8,597,094, forward strand.
TATATTGAATGCTAGAAAAAATTTAAAGAATTTTGTCCACCCGTGCGAAGCCGGGACGGGCCGCTAGTATTCAATATAAATCATTCATTAAGTATATTAAATCTTACAATTTTAAAGACAATAAACGTGTCTGCGGCTAAGTGGGACCCAAGAGCCACATCAACCGTAACTGAAACCTATTGTTACACTGTAGCATTCGATAATTTTGTCTACAGAAATAGCATGCAAAACAACAATTAAATTCTACTTAAATTATGATATCATTAAATACCTACATTAGGAAAAAAAACTCAATGTGAAATACAGGAATCCTTTAAAGTAATGTTACATGCTTTGGTGATACTATTTCATTACTCCTTACCTTTGGCGTAGTTTACTAGAAGTATATAAGGCTCATTTTATCATGGCAAACAATGTATATAGTATTGAATTAATTTATAAAAATAGGTCAGAAATTAGTTCAATCAGAAAAAGTACTATATAGTCTTTACGGATTTAAAACAAATGTAAATGAATTCTTTCGTCGCCTTTTCTCATCAGATAAACAATTGCAATGTCAATGCAGGTGGCGCAATATATCGGAGAGATCTGCCGCTATTTGCTATCAGTACCCCCGGGACCCAATGACAGGTCCCATAAAGTCAAGGTCATCATTGGCAACGGATTAAGGCCCCAGATCTGGGAGGATTTTGTCCAGAGGTTCGGTGTGAAGAGAGTCCTCGAGTTCTATGGCGCTACTGAAGGAAATAGTAATCTTGGTCAGTGTTTATGTTTTCGTGATAGTTGTTGAAGGCTTGAGGCCATTATCGTAGTAGGGTATCTTAGAAGGCTAGTATGATGATTGATCTGTTATTATAATCAATTTTTTATTATAGAAGTTACATTGTGTTGAATAGTTGTTGTGACATATTTGCAAGCTATTGTTAATGGCTGAATACGGATTTAATTATATATGATATTATTCTACCTGGAGAAACCCGATTTATCAGCCCGGTTGGCGGGAAAACCTCCCGATGTACCCTCAGTCCTGTCAAAGTCTGGTGGCAATCTTCACCTTTCTGTACTGTACCCTTTTGAAAAGCAAATAAAGATTATTCTATTCTGTACTGCAATACAGTTTTTAGATCTATATTCTTAATTAATGAATCTAATGAGGGATCTCACATTATTACAATATTGCGCCGATCTTTCGGCTCGCGATGTATATTCAGAAATTTTATGCTTATAACTCTCATAATACTCTCGATCATAGCGAATACTGACGTGACTTTTAATACTTTATTGTATTTTTTATCGTTTTCTTTATTGTATTTTCTCAGTAAATTTGGATTCCAAAGTGGGTGCGATCGGATTTCTAAGTCGAATGGTGTCTTCGATATACCCGCTTACGTTAGTCAAGTATGTATTCTACTCGATTAAATACAATATGTTTTGTAAGGATGTTGTCTATAATTATAAAATTTTTCAGGTGTGATGAAATAAGCGGTGAGATTTTTAGAGACAGTAATGGAAGATGTATAACCTGTGGGCCACATGAACCAGGTAAATAGTTATTATAAGGTCAATATTCAAGTTTTAATTCATAATAAATACGCGATTAATGAGAAAATAAGTATAGCAAATGCATTCTGTAAGAACTAAGGCCTAACTTAGTTCACGCGTACTCGTTATTCGTCTTGCGTAAAATATTACTTTGGATTTTTGTATGTACGCACCTAGCTGGCACTGGCAGTTTCTAGACGAGTGTAATTGGTTCAGTCGCTGCAACAAGAATGAGCTCCATAAGATTGATTTGAGACAAGTTGGCAATCGAATAATTATAGGTCGCGGTACAGTTTCTATAGAACGTCTGCTCGCAGCGCTGGTTAGGGCGAAAATGAGTTCAACGCCCCGCCGCTGTGCCACCAAGACTCTGTACAATACCGCTAGACGGCGCTTGCGTTCCGAAACAACATCAGATAGATCATTAATAGGGTCTCATGTCGTTAAAGCAATCGTGACCGTGACCAAGATGCGACACATATTAAAAAAATATAGAAAAAGGAATGGCTGGCGCGTTCCGCCGCAATCGCGCAGCCGATGCGTGGCATAGCATAGTTTAAGTAATTTTCGCAACCGATCACCGGAAACTGAAGAAACTTTATGCCAACGGCCTCGCTCAGCAGTCGTTAGCACTCATATATTCACACACAAGGGAGGCCCTAGTAGTTCTCCACTACTTTTACTAATAATTGGGTGATGATGATGAAAGCAGTTACTAATTACACAAAGAACAAAAATAGGAAGAGATTCTCAATTCAAGTGACTTTGTAATTTATTATAATAGAAAGCCTGAGCCTATTCCCGCCTGAGAATTTACTTGTGACCCGAGTCGATTTTTTCTAGTATTTTTCTATTATAATAATTTATCTTATAAGATCGCATTGAAAATGCATAAAAAATATATAAAACTGACTTTGTAATATTACGCGATAACTTCGTAAATTTGAAAACGATTTTCAAAGCTATTGTTTTAGCTATTTGGGCTTACCGTCAGGGTAGTCCCGTAGAAATTTGGTTAGGATTTCATGATGAAGTAGGAGTTTATAAAGACTTTTCAACACATGATGGTATGGGCATCATGAGTGTTATTGTACACTATTATTATAAATACAAGCAATGTAAAGATACCTATGTAACTGCTCAAAGACTCGCATCCACGTAGGTTATTGTTGTGATGATCATATACAATTAATAGCCCTCTACATAGATACCATACTTATGTAATGTATCAATAGACAACTGAGGGCCTACCATCATCTTTTAGCGCGATTCAAGTTCGATTGTCAAAGTGAGACACTGCTATACGCGGTCTATAGTGGCGTCTCTTTTTAACAGCTAAACTTGAATCGCTATAAGACGTGATGGTAGGGCCTCTGATCGCCAACATCAGACAAGAAACTCTTCTTAATGATATTATATATTGTAACTGTTCAGAGTGAATTCCTCTAAGTATTAAAATTATTTTAGCTTTTTAGTATATTTTCTTAAGTTGATTAAGGGTAAATTTTCAATTTTATTTTGTTTTGGGGTAAATTGTTCAATCATTTATACAGTATGTAACTCTTTCCAGGACAGTTGTACTGCTCCGGTCTCTTTTAAAACGCTCTTTGATTTTAAACCGATCATTAATATCTATTTAATGTAATTACAGTTTTCATGATGTCTTTGAATTCACTTCCAGGCGTTCTTCTTGGGAAAATAGATAAAAAGAAAGCCATCCAGACCTTTGCTGGTTACGCTGACAAGTCAGAATCGGAGAAGAAGATGGTGCGCAACGTGAGGGTGGAAGGTGATTGCTATTTCAATACCGGAGACATCATGGTAATGGACCACTTCGGGTACTTCTACTTTAAAGACAGGACTGGGGACACATTTAGGTAAGAATTTAAATATATTTATGACAACACATACTGAATGACGCTTTAGACGTTCATAAAGTTATATATTATTACATCCACTGCTGGACAGAACTTTAACAAAATATGGGGGTTGTTCCGCAATCTCAACGCTTGGTAGGCAAGTTCGAGATCGCCGTAAAAGACAATAATTTGGGTAATGCTGTTACCTTAAGTTCCCTTTATATTCTTCCCTGCCGAACACCACACGGCATCTATATATTAAAATAAATGGACAAATTCTATTTAGAATGTCAAAATTCACAATACAATTAATTTATTTCTTGTTAGATTTATAAGTTAACAATTAGTTAATTTAATTTGAAATAGGTTCTATATTTACAAGAATATAATAATCAAATTTAAAAACTTGATTACAATTAACTTAATTTGAAAACAATAAAAACCTTAATAATAAAATGTATCGAAAATATTTACAATAGTTGGGATTTGAACCACGTCTTTTTATGAATTGGGAGATGCCGTCAAAGCATCGTCGTTTGCTAATATATGTATGTATTTGTGTGTTACAAAATTAGGCTATAAGCGCTGTAATTAAATAACCCTGGTTGGTATAAAATTTCGTATTATTATAAAAGAAGCAGAAATATGTTTTTGCAACTTGAAAAATACGGTTTATCATTGCGACTATTGACTTGATCAAAATATCATATTCAAAAGTAGATTTTAGTAGTATTTTAGATATGTACACAGACTTAAAAATCAGTTAAAACACACACAAAGATTATGAGTTATAACTAAAGTTGATGAAAACAGGTGGCGTGGAGAGAATGTATCTACTGCTGAAGTTGAAGGGGTCATCAGCTCACTAGTTGGATTGAAGGATGCCGTAGTTTATGGAGTGAAGGTAAACAATCAATTATACGTTTAATCTTAATTCGAAACAATAGTCTTCGAAGAAACACTGGATAAAATGGATGAAAGAATACCCGCGTTTAGATACTTATGTATGTAGAGTGGCTCTATTAAATTAACGTATTGATCAATAACTAAGAATATGTCGTAGTTTTACGTATTTTGTGGAACAGTTTCCGTAGGTTATTACCCATTCTGCCTCCGGATTGTTCACTTAAAAGGAAGGAATGCATCCCGTTTCGTCAATTAGTCTTTGGTGATCACTATGAAGAGCAGAAACTTCGTAAGGGTCAACTAAAGCTACAACGCTGAAAGAACATATTACAGATAATGACTTAATGATAACTCACATAATTGAGTGTAATGAATTAATCTTTAATTATTAGACAGTATAAAATCTGTATCTAATAAAGACTAAACCTTACCTTATTCTGGTCTCTACAGTCTGTTCATCCTAACTTGTCCTATTTGGTAAACAATCTTGGCACTCCTTTTTATTGAAAATGCAGCATTAAAAATCAACTAATAACTAGATTCAATGGGTTTCAGACTATAATAACGATTTATTGTAATAGATTATTGACTTTGTCATTATTTTATTTTTAAATGGGTGATTTTGTTAAAAAGTTGTGCCAGGATTGTTTACCAAATGGGACAAGTTAGAATGAACAGACTTTACAACTTTTTATCTCATTTTGCAATAGATTTTAGATCTCATGTTTTTACAGATCCCTAACGTTGAAGGTAAAGCAGGAATGGCAGCAATATCGGATACAGATAAAAAAGTGGACCTTAATCATTTAGCTAAGGGTTTAAAGTCCTTGCCCGCATACGCCCGACCTCTTTTTTTAAGGATAATGGCCGAACCACCTCTAACAGTCACTTTCAAGCTCAAAAAGAAAGAATTGCTGGAGCAAGGGTATGCCTTAAATTTGCATGATGATCCATTGTATTTTCTAGATCAAAAATCTGGTGAATATGTTCCCTTCACACAAAAGCTCTATGATGATATAGTGCAAGGAGTTATTAGGCTGTGATTTATTGTATATTAGTTGTAAATGTGTCAGTTATTGTAGATTAAGGATTCTGAATTTAGTACCTAAATGTAATAGAAATTTATATTGGTGATAACTGGAGTTTGTTTCTGGAAACTATGTTATATTTTATTGATGAAGATACCATTATAGTGGTGTTTTTTTATTTATGGACTGATTATATGACAGTTTTAGAATATTTATTATTATAAAAAAGAATTAAAGTATGATTGTTTAAGCAACATTCATTGAAATGAGTTTGCCATACATATTGTGATTTGATTTATTACCTTAGATTTTATAATTAATATCAACAATTAATAAGACAATAACATAGGTACCATGCTGCTCAAATATTATGTCAAAGTCCATAAGACTGATTTTAATAGTATTGGAATTTATTGAAATCAAAAACATGCCGATTATTTATTTGTACCCTAAACGAGAGATGTTCTAGATTTTCATAAATATTAAGATAATACAATATTAATATAAATATTTTTAAATGGTTTTATTAGTCTGGGTTTGATTTGGTTCCTATAACGATAAATAAAAATAATAATCGAATCTTAATAAGAGCCATAACATTGTCGACTCCTACAAATAGCATACGAGTTTCCAAAGATATTGATAAATAAAATAGCTAAGATGAGTGTAATTATTGAAAATATGTACCGTTGTTTATACAACGAAATGATAAATAAAAAAAATTCCATTGGATTTATTGCCTGACACGAAATTTAATGTTGGCTGATTTTATTTGGGAAGGCAGGCTTATACGTGATCCTTCGAACCGGATAAAACATGTTAACCTATTTCTTAATAGAAATTAAAATCATTTTGACACTTTTGAATAACTGCACTGATGGTAGTCAGTGATGATAATAACTATCATATTAAGAAAAAAATAAGAAAGTTGATATATTAGAGTAGGGGCGTAAAGTGGCTCTTATTTTGCTTCGAGTAAAAGGCATATGTTAGGAAGCCGAGAATAGCTATGCAGTGTAAAGTTAATTTAATTCTGACTTAAAAGTAAAATTTATGTCACATTGAATTCAAGCAAAGATATCTTTTAAATTATATAAAATAAATTTTACCGGTGAAATTACGTGTTATTTTGCTTTCACCCTGACGTAAATCAGGAAAAAGGTTTTATTTTAATGCGTGTTAAGCGCGGAAGTGTAAGAACTGAATAGGTCTAGTAAAGTTACTGTTCTCTATCAAGTAGGCCGTTTACTCTATTTCCAATACTGAATACTATTCAATGCTTTCATACATTTGTCTAAGATGCATTGTTATTTGGTTTGGGTTGCCGTAATTCGTAAAATACTCAATAAAATTTATTGCAAAAGGTTTATATTTATTTAATTAAAAATTTCAATTCTAAGGTTACAATTTATTATGTCAAATTTAAAAGAGGCAAAGAAACAAAGGGTTTCTTGATATATTTTCAAAAAATTATGCATTTATATTTCATTTAAGCTATTTTTTTTTGTTAACCTTATTCATGAACGCCAGCCTCTCTGAACGCCTCGTTTAACAGTTTCCCACGGTTGTCACTTGCAACTTGAATGCGGGAGTATGTAAGCTCATATTACAGATCGGCCATAGAATCCCGCATTTCAGAATAAACCACGACTGCAATAAGAAGTGCTTGATGGCGCAACGGGTTGCTTATTAGGTGACTTCAATCATTGATAATTGATTGTTAAAAAAAACGAAATAAATTATATTATATTAATTTCAACCATAGAGAAAACTTGTGTCCCGACAGTGCGGGCTGAACATGAGGAAATGCCATTTCATTCCACATGTTATGTTAAAGTTATCAATTATACATTTAACTTGTATTAAAGCATTTAAATATGGGGACTATATTTCTTGTGACCAAAATTTATGTTTGTCATCAAGTTGTATCACCTAATCTCAAGTCAAATATAAGTAATCCATTGCAATCTAAAAAGCGTGCAAGCAAGCAAAAGGTTCTTTTTGATATAATTGTACAAACATGCCATTTACAAAATGAAATGAATAGTTCTACACATTAAACTTGTTTGAAAACATTAATTAATAATTTAATAAGTTTGTAGATTTTTGAAACTTTATTCGGTAAAAAGGCAAGAAAAGATTGTTTACCTTAAATTTTTTTTGATTGAAATGGATTATAAAAGTCACCCTAACCCTTTGAAAGATCTGTTTGTCTCTTCAATATATGAGAAAGTGAAGTTTTTAGATTAGTTAATTATTGAATGTGATATATCTGGTTCCAATTATTTATTGCGTTATAAATAAAGTTTTGGTAAAGGATCACTTGCGTTTTTATTTATTTCTTAAAGACTGACCTTAAACAAAAATGATTTAATCTTTTGATGTTTTTCATTAACTTTCTGGAATTTTATTTTAAACTCTATACTTTGTCCAATGTAGGATGATACTTTTGACAGGTGTCACTTCCTTACGTACTAAGGTTGCGTTTGTTTCCTTATGTTTGGCTTGACATTGCAATAGCAACTTTATACCCTCTATATAGGTGTCAACTGTCAAAAGTGTCATCCTACCTTGGACAAAGTATAGACCTTAATTTATTTTCCGTCAAGGTCATATAAAAATCACTATTCCAAACAAAGTATAATCTCCATTTTTTAGATTCTTAGGTATGTTAGAATTGTAATTAAAACATAATTTTAAATTTGTTGATAATTATGTAATTAAATGGTATAAGAGCTGCAAATAAATTAATAATTACGTTACAAATTTACCTGCATCTCTTAATAACATAAATGAAACATAAAACTCACATTTAAAGCTCTTTATTTCATTCATACAAAACATCACATACAAACAATGAACCTATGACAAAATTTGGCTAATCAGATCGTGATTAATGTAATTTGTACACTTTTAATATTCTTTTAAATTATAATATCTAAATTACTATTATACAAACCATGGGATGTACATACTTTTTTCATAAACAATTATATTCGTTAAAACCGACGAGTAGCTACAAATAACATATTTATATCTACATTATATTATGACAATACTTTGTGTGTGTGTGTGTGTTTGTTACCATACCAGCAACGCGTGGCCGGGTTATACCAGCAACGCGTGGCCGGGTTAGCTAGTTTTTAATAAAATGCAAATGTTGAGACAAGATTACTTTTATGTCGTTTATGTTTTATTTCATCGATAGAACAAAGAGACGATAGTAAAGCACTGGTGCCGTATTGTTTGCAGTCACACTTGCATTGTCGAAGAAAGTGATGATAATATTACAATACTCTTATGTAGGTGGATAACAACTCAGGTTAACTCACGAATGCCACCTACGATATTAGTGCCCAGTGGCGTAAATAGATCAATTGCCGCCCGGGGCATTTGCAACCTCAGTGGACGTTCGATTATTAATGTGGATAATCGAACGTTTAAAACTACCGCCAATATAAACTTTACTGCAACTCTACCCATCGACCACCATTCAAAATGGCGAAGTTACATTACCTACAGATTCCACCTGCGCTTTTTCATAAATTAATTTCAATTTAGTATTATAAATAAATAAACATTATTCAACATTAAATACATTGTTCTGAGTCACGTTAAGTAGCTGAAACACTTGTGTTATGGAAATCAGAATCGACGACGGTAGGTATCACAACATTTAGACCCTAATATAGAAAGATTCGTTCTCTACATGGACCAAGTTGAAAATTGAACATGGGGCCTCATAGTGGCGCTTTTAAAACTGGTATGTAACTCAACCAAGCAGGACGTTAAATATATCTTGTTATGACGCATTATAATAATCTATAATATACAGTTAATATGGTTCCAACGCAGTTCATACTCAAATGAGATTGCATACCTATACATTTTTAACCAGCACCGATACATATCTTTCATGACACAACATAACGTACAAGAATTCCATCAAGCATTTATACATGCCACGACTTATTTAATAGAACACATCTTCTTTTGGCAGTAGCCCATTAGAACTATATTCAAACTGGCATATACTTACAGTATTCTATACTAAATACACAGTAATTTTGGTGCATAATTGATCATTCCACATCAATTCCTTGATTAATTGAATAACTGATAAATAATTTATACATTAGAGCTAAAGTACTTTTACTTTAGCGTATAGGTCGCTCCATGGACTTTAGTTAAACCATAAATAACAAACTTGAACAGGAATTGGATAATGTACAAAAATTTGCTTCTGCGCAAGTCACGTGGTGTCAAAACACGTTCTATTTATTTGGCGGGAACTATACCTACACAGTTACACAGAAACTAAACACTTGTGAAATATACAGAGAGTGTAAGCTTTATAATGTGCAAATGATCCTATCGCGTTTGAGTAAATATTGGTATGATATACCTACATATACTATGAAAATAAGTACTCAAGTTTAAATCTAAAACACGAGAGTACTGTTTAATATATAAAATTCAGAAATTATGTGAATATGATAACCGAAAGGATCAAATTAACGCGCTTTCGGTAGCCGTAAAAAGTAGGTATTTCTATATAAAATAAAGAAGAATTTACATTTATTTGTGGTTTTGCCTTTTCTGCCGCCCAGGAATGTTATTTGGTAAGAAAAAGAAAGCGTACTGTTGAGTGTATCGTATCGAAGATACGCTATACAGCGGATGACGTGGTTACGTATTTTTCCCGCCCTTAAAGAAAAAAAATGGCTGGCAGATGTGAAATAAGCCTTATTAATCAGTAAGAACACCTTTCTATTGCATATTTTCTCATTTGATATTATTGACATGTATTTTTTATCTCATACATGTCAATAATATCAAATGAGAAAATATCAAAAATTTTGCATTCTTGTGCCTTTTAATGCTATTATTATTTCTTAGTTTTTAAAAACTATTTTTCCACTTTGTTTAGTATACGAGCGGTAAATAATGATATTTTCAATAATCTATCATTACAACTATTTTTTTAATTCAACACAAAAATATTTATAATACTGTTATATACTTTTATACTAATTAGTAACTATTACTTGTTTTTGACGAAAATAATTTTGAAAAGTCTTTAAAATTTTATTGGTGATTATCAATGTCTTACCACCTAAAAATGACAATCAAAAAGTTGTGATTTATATTAATATTCATAAATATATATTTCGGAAATTAACAATATTTCTTTATGTTTTTAACTAACAAAAATATGTCACAAAATATTTCGTTTTTTTTTACTCACTAATGGTTAAAACTAATAGAGATTGTTCAGATCTGGTTTACAACCACTCTTAACTGTATTAGTATAGTAAACGTGAAAGATTTAATTGTTTAAATGCCCTAATTTTTGGAATCATCAGACAAATTTGATAAATTCTTTTTGCATTTGATAGCTCTACTCTTTAGAAAGTTTAGAGACTGAGCTACGAACACTAGAATCTGAGCAATCAGAAAAAAAGCAGCCATAATAATTACGGAAACTGCAAAGTAGTTATAAGCTGGATCTGAACATTCTCTTAAACTTTAGACACTTAGAGGATAACAGATAACACCTACTATTCTATTTTAAATCTAGTAGTTGAAATTGAATCTGTCGGATATGTTAATTTTATATACTGTCGTATATAAATAGGTACGGTGTGCAGATAAAGAAAATGAAAATTATTATTTGTTTATTGGAAAACAATTTGCTTATAACTTTGAGCACAATGCGCTTGAGCGTAAAAATATTCCTTTTATAAAAAAAATTGATCTTAGTCTATCTTTGGTAGTTTTTCGATTTTGTGCAAGGATATTTCAGAATAATACACAATAAATAAAATTATAAGTATGTTATGACATAAGTGAATATTATGTCATCTTTTGATACCTAGGTAATTTTTAAATAATTGAAAGTAGGTTGAGGCAGAAACATATTTACGATTGAGCACCTAATATACTATACTTGTAATGGGAGAAATATTATAATTACTGATTTCTTGTTTCAACCAATTTCTCGTGCCAGTACATGTCTAAAGATTTTTTTTTTATTTTGAATGGGAGTATGTATGTAAACATGTTTACTACACAAAACATTGTTTTCAATACATCTACACAACATACACAATCTAAACAGCCATTTTCTGTTTATGCAAACCATACCTATTTTAACTGCAATAATGTGAGTGATAAGTGATTTAAAAATATAATATATCATATTGTACGTCACATGAATAATTGTAGACATTTATCACATTAATTTTCTAGAAGAAATTGTTTTATTACATACAAGAATATCTTTTTCGTATTAAATGTTTTATATTTAAAACAAAATGAGAAGAAGTAATGTTTCCTCATAATATTAAATGGAGACATTAATTAAACTTTAAAGTAATAAGTTTTTGATTAATTTAAATACAAAATTACAGATTCTCAATAAACTTTTTATTTTATTTTGAGTGATATATTTTATTAGAAACACCGGCGTAGCCAGGTTTTAGTATCGGGGGGGGTTCAGGAAAATAAAACTACTGAAAGTAGCAATGAAGCAATGAAGAAAGTACATGCAATAATAACCTTTATATTATATGAAAAATATGAAATATGTAAAAAAGGAAACAGAAGGTTCATTTGATTACATATGTACTACAGAATTAATCTTCTGTTTTTCTTTTTATATATATCCACTACTTCATTCGCATTAATTTCTATCCCATGGTGAATATTCATGAGAGCCAAGCCGTTCAGTCTGTTTTCACTCGTTGTGTTCCGCAAGTAGTTTTTAAGTCTTCGTAGGCTTGAAAAAGTCCTTTCTGGTGTAGCAGTGGAAACCGGTATGGTAACCAATATATGTAACAACGTGTTAATATTTGGACATAATTTTTGATCGCACCCAAAACAGATTTTGGAGTAGGGGAGGTGATAGTCTTAGCTGCTTTCCACACTTCAAGTTCTGCTTTGACGACAGATGTACTACTCTGTCAAGAATAATATACAAAATAATTGTTATTCATCCAAATTTATTTTATCACCTTCATAGTATGCTCCTTCAGTAACGATAAACTTACGCCAACGAATAATCCAATCATCAAAAATTTTTAATCGCGGTTTCCGGAATTGAGTTCAGTTCTCGCCGCGAATTCTCCTTTATGTCTTCTACCAATTGAAAACGGGTGCCACGAAGTAGTAATTTGAGTTAAGGAAAAAGAAAGAAGTCAGCTGGAGCAATATCTGGTGAATATGGTGGTTGCTCGATGGTATTTGTTGAGTGTTTGTTCAAAAATTCGTTCACAAGGCGCATTATCGTGGTGCAAAATCCAAGAATTTTCTTTTCACAAATCTGGCCTTTTTCGTGGAATTTGCTTTCTTAAATGCTGCATAACGCTCAAATAATATTCTTTATTTACCGTTTGACCTTCCGGCAAGAATTGCCGAGTGCACAACACCGCGATAGTCAAAGAAAACACTCAACACGTCTTTGACTTTTGATCGTCTTGGGCGTGGTTTTTTCGGTTTCGGTTCAGTTGGAAGGCGCCACTCCGAAGTTTGTTGACTAGTTTGCATGTCAAACTCGTAAACTCACATCTCATCACCAGTAACAATGCGTTGGAATAGACTCGTTTTAGCATGTCCTCAGCGACTTTGAAGCGATTGAGTTTTTGGAGAAAATTCAGGTCCTTGGGTCTAGCCGAGCGGTAACATGTTTTATAACCAAATGGTAATTAGTTAAAATGGTACGGATCGACTTGTGAGATACAAAAAGTTCGGCGGCTATCTCTCTTAAAGTTGTATGAGGATTTTCAGTCACTATTTCCTTCACTTTTGCGATGTTAACTTCAGTTGCATATTTTTATTATTATAGTTGCAAACGTTGATGGCCTACCAGAGCGAGGCAAATCTTCCATCACATCTCGACCGCTTTTGAACGCTTTGTACCACTCATAAGCACGTATTTTTGATAAAATCGATTCACCGTAAGCCTTCTGTAACATTTTCAGTGACTTCGAACACGAAATTCTATTGGCGATGCAAAAATTAAGACAAACTCTTTGTTCGATATTCTTGTCCATTATGAAATTCGCAATACACACTAGATGTGATATAACTAAAAACAGCACTGTATTTAATATAAATAACAGATGCAACTCAAACTCCGCGCCAAAATGGAAAACAGTTGTGCCAATCATAAACAAATTATCCATTCCCGATACTTTATTGACTGAATGTACTTTTTTCGGGTAGCACTGCCGAATACATAAAAATTGCGTCTTCAATTACAGACCTGACCGTAAAATTTAAATTGAAAGGACCAGATAATGTCACAGGCTCGCGTCTGACGCTGGAGCAGAGGTCTGCGGCGTGCGCCCGCGCAAGGTTTAGCCTACGCCCTAAATGACGACGATGGGCGGCGGCGGGTGGTAGAGGGCGAATCCAAAATATATTATTAGTGTAATAATTAGTAATAAAATAAGTTATGCCGCTGGCCTCTCCTTATTTTGATATTATTGATGTTGATATGTTAACATTTCTGGGGGGGTTTGAACCCCCAAAACCCTCCCCCTGGCTACGCCCGTGAAACCTCTTTTCAACAATCTTCTAATCTCTATCAACCCCAATTAAACATTTCAGATTTTCTACAAATTTTATCAAGGAAAGGCCAGTTTCGGTTTATCTGAAGGTTTGTGTTCGATTATAATAATAAGACACCTCTCATATTAACACACGTAGATACTTAACGCAAGTACATCGCATATACAGATTTTTATATAACTTTGGTATGTCTCTCACTCTTGCGAAGTTTATTCCTGCGATTTATACGTACGAAAGTAAATAATTACGATATACAATTCAAAAAGTTTTCTATTTCGGTGTACGCTATTGCGAATACTCACTGTTGTGAAGTACGAATGCTGTTCTAAAAAATTAGGTCATCATTTTATTCAAAACTCGTAACTATTAGAGTTTCATGAGTTGTGAGGCGTTCGAGTTCTTTGACTAAAATTGAGTTACTATTTGTAATTTTGACACTTGAAGCTCATTAAGCTTATTAAGTCTTTATGACTCTTTGAAGCCTAATTCGGAGCCAAAACTCTAAGCGTTATAGAAGACTACCAAGGGACTTTTTAATAAGTCTGATATGGTTACCTTTCCATTCTTGTTACAGCTAGCTGTCAAAAGATCGTTTACAAGATGCAACTTCTGGATTTAATTGTAGTTTTATACCTCTTTGGTGGGTGTAAATTTAATATAGTTGAAATTAATAAAAAATATAATGTAATAAAGGTATGTAACACTAAAATGTATAATCTCGGTTAATAAAAGGAGATTGGGCAAAGTGGGTCTTTACTTTGTACGCGAATTCAAATCCAGTTACAATATTTTTATAATTCTATAATGATATAAAATTCTGCTAAAGTACAACTAAGGTACTATTGCAGAATTTTATGTTATCGTCTTGTCATATCACCACGTGCAATTAATTATTTTCATGAGATATTTTATTTGGATTTTAATTGATTAATTCAATTAAGATATCGATTAACAGCAGTAAAATCACAACTATTGCTGTTATAAATTAAAAAAAACACGTTACCGTTGGAAATCACATCGTAGGTTGTTAGATTGTGTTTTATTTTTTTTATAAAATTTTATTGATTTTCCAAACAGTAAACAGGTTTGGAAAATTATTTTATTTGACCCAAAAATATAGGAAAAGTATTTTTGTCTTTAATAACGTAGTTGAATATAATAGTTAAATCACAAAAAATATTGACACTAAGGATCCAGGAGCAAATAAAGATTTTTTATCCAGTTACCTATACCTTCTTTCAAGATGGGTTTAAAGTCTCCGAAAGTTAAGGACTGGCACGTTTTTCAGTAAATATGTATGGATTACGTTACGACATATAACTTGATATATTAGATATTAGACGATATTATTAAAATATTATCACAACTGCTTTTGTATACGCACATGTACCAGTTTTTTATACCATTTTACCCAATGCCCCCAATAAAGTATTTTTAATTGACAACGCATGCTTTTCTTTAAATAAAAATGGAGCGTTATTATCATACATTCTTCATTTTGTTTGTAGATGTATTTTGTTTTCATTTCCTATATAGTTGTTTAATAACAACGATACAACACAATGATTTGTGTATACATTAAAAACTCCTATCATACAATTAATTCTTACATATAAAAAGAATAAGACTTGTACTTAAACAGTGGGGTATTAAATTAATACACAGCTATTTTTATAATTGGTGAATAACCTTAGTGAATTGTCATCGCCGGTTCTTATGCCTCTTGATCACTAATAGTGGACCTTCTAATACTTCGTCTATTTGCTCTTGACTTTTACCTGAAAACAGCAGTGGTTAGACGAGATGTTGTATGTGTAAAAAAGTAACATGTAAATAAAAAAAAAAGTTTTATCTCATTAACCCGTTTAGTGTTAGAACACTAAACTCAAACATCTATCGTCTAATGACACTTAACATACTCCTTCACAAATACAATTAAGTATTAAAAAAAAATTGGATTCGTTTTTATTTTCGAGATAAAGGCAGTGTGCAATAGGTCATTTACAAACTTTGACTTAAAAATTACAACCCAAAACATACGTACGTTTCCATATTACCCAAACGTAATATGGAAACGTGTAACCTATGAATCGCGGACATTTATCCGTCATAATGTAATATTAATCAAAACTTAGGATTATATCCTTTCAATCTGACTAAGGGTGACGGTCAGAGTAGATTACAAATAACTTGAATCTTCTGAAAGTAAAAACAATTTTTACTATTATAGTAAAGATTGTGCAAGATTAGCTTCAGACGTATATTTATGAAATATAACAAAAATAAAAGTAGGATAAAAAAGTCATAAATTTTACCTTTAGTTTCGGGAATTACTAGAAGAATGTACAAAGATCCAAGAAGAGTAATGCAGGCACTGATGTAATATATGCCATGCAGTCCAAGAGAGACGGCAATGGTGCCATAATAACGCAGCAGAAAGAAATTGCTGAGCCACATCCAGGAGATAAAAAAACTCGAAGCAAGACTCCGGACCTGTTAACAAGAAATTTTCAATTTAATTAAAGATATTAAATGAATTCATTAGTGGTAGGCTCTGTCGACAGTATTTGTTGTAATAATATTATTTGATAAAGATAACTTATAAATGCGTGTGTACAAGAATATATTTGGTAACCAAGTCAATAAACCTTAATGTCTATAGTGACATAGAACATCGTAAGAATTTTGATTAACATGTAGTTTTACATATATGCCAGCCAGTATACAACATACGCCCCCATAATCTAAATTCGCAAAAGCAATAAACAAGGTAGTAGCACATTCGCAATAAAAAGAAACAACATAATAGCATAGACAAATTAAAATAAAACTAAAACATAAATTACACTACAATACAACAAAACTTAAGTTACAATTGCAGTCGATATCAATTTATGTGATGCCCATGCCATCTAGGCAGGTTTTATGTTTGATGCGCCCTAAAGGCTTGGTCAGTATGTCAGCAGGTAATTTATCCGTCGATAAGAAACGTAACGTTACCGTTCCATCATTGACCTTTTCACGAATAAAGTGAAACTTAACATCAATATGTTTTGTGCGATTGTGGTGGACAGGATTGGCGGCTAACGTAAGTGCACTTTGACTGTCAGAATACAAAACAACTTTGTGAAGCTCACCTGATAGTTCAGCGTATAAACGCCTCAAGTAACAAGCCTCCTTGACAGCGCTGGCAAGGGCCATGTATTCTGCTTCAGCAGATGATAGAGCTACGGTCGGCTGCTTACGCGCTTCCCATGTAACTGGTCCCCCCGCGATACTAAAATAATATCCCGTATATGACCGTCTATCTTCGGTACAATTTGCCCAGTCAGCATCAGAATACCCACGAAGTATCCAATCCGTATTCTTTCTGTAAGTTATACCTAAGTCTTTAGTTGCTATCAAATACTTTAAGCATTGTTTAGCACATTTCCAATGACTTTCATCATACTTGGTGTTAAACTGACTTAAGTAACTCACCGTGAATGCAATATCTGGCCTAGTGCTTACAGCAAGAAACATCAGACATCCTATCAACTCTTGGTAAGGACAGTCGTAAGAGTATTCTTCCTTTGATTTCTCTAATCTTTTGTTGAGCGGCACAGATACACTTTTCACATCACTCATATTAAATCGTTTTGCTATTTTCTCGATGTATGTCTTCTGATAAATTTTTAGGCAATTATTTTCATATTTTACATTCATACCTAAGCAAAATTCAATTTGTCCTAAATCTTTAATAGAGAAGCATTTTTGTATGTCACTTTTGAAATTGTCAAAAGTTACGTCTTCTTTATAAAGACAAATTATGTCATCGACATACACGGCCAACAAAAGAGTTTCATTGTCATTTATTGTTTTTCTAAATATACATGCCTCCGAGGGAGCCTGCGTGAAACCAATAGCTGACAATGTTTGTTTTAATTTAATGTTCCAAGACCTCGGCGCCTGCTTGAGGCCATAAATGGAACGTTTTAATAAACAAACTTTGTCACAATGCAATTCATCAATGAAGCCTTCTGGTTGTAACATGTAGACTTCCTCATCCAAGTCTCCATTAAGGAAAGCCGTATCGACATCCATATGGCGAATTTTGTAGCCTTCTTGAACAGCGAATGCTAACAGTGTTCGAAGAGAAGAATTACGTACAACAGGCGCATAAGTTTCAAAATAATCTACGCCATACACTTGCGTGAAACCTTTGGCCACTAAGCGCGCCTTATATTTTAAAATATTACCTGATGCATCTCTTTTTATTTTATATACCCATTTGGATTTGATACACGACTTATTTTTAGGTTTATCAACTAATGTCCATGTACTTTTCTTTGTTAACGCGTTATATTCGTCCCGCATAGCAGAGATCCAATAATGTTTATCCTCACTGTTTATAGCATCATAATAACATTTTGGCTCTTCATCTAAAAAATTAGACACCAAAATATTATAAGAAAAGAAATCAGGAGGCTTACGATCTCTTTTTGGGTAACGATCTATAGCGTTATCTATGTTGTCATGAGATGGTTCAGTTGAAGAAACAACATCTTCCTGACTACGTCCGCTGGTGTCTTCTATTAAAGAATTTTCACTGCTATTCTCAGTTACTTCATCACCAGATGAATGCATTAAATTATCACTATTTATTAAAGGAGTACATTGTTCAGACATGAGAGTTTCAGATAAAGCATTTAAATGTTGATTATCAAATGCTTTTAAATCAGTAAAAATATTTTCAAAAAATGTAGCGTCTCTCTCTTTGATTAATTTTCTCGGGTATCGCGTATCCCTAAAAAAATAGCTCCTTGGATCGTCAGAATAACCCACAAAGATAAATTCTGCGGCTTTCAAATCTAACTTAGAGCGTTGACATGAAGGGATATGCACAAGAGCCCTACACCCGAATACTTTTAAGTAAGAAATATTAGGTTTCTCACTGTACCATTTTTCATAAGGAGTTTCATTGACTAAAGCTCGGTGTGGAGACCTATTTTTGATGTACACCGCAGTTTCCATTGCGTCCTGCCAGTATGCTTTAGAAAGATTGCTTTGAGCTAGCATAGCACGAGCTTTTTCTACAATACACCTTATACTTCGCTCGCTAACTCCATTTTGTTGTGGGCTATAAGGTACTGTTGTCTCGTGTTTAATACCACAATTGTTAAGATAATTGGACATTTGTTTGTTAACGAACTCAGTCCCATTATCTGTACGCAAACATTTCATTTTTGTATCTGATTGTCGTTCAACAAAAGAATGAAATGTCTTAAAAATCTCAAAAACATCAGACTTCAAAGCAAAACAATAAATAAACATCATACGTGTAAAGTCGTCAATAAATAAAATAAAATAATTATTGCCCTTAAAAGATGTAGTAGAAAATGGTCCACAAACGTCAGCGTGAATTAGTTCTAAGGGAGAACTTGCACGTTTGTATTTAACTTTCAAAAACGGTTTTCTGGCTTGCTTACCTTCTATACATGGTATACAGGGATCCTTATCTACATCAGCATAAGTCATACCAGTCGCTTGGCCTCTTTTTAGTTTGTCCATCCCGATACGACAGAGGTGACCCAGACGCCTATGCCAAAGTTGATATTCAGTCAACACTTGTGCACTTTACGTTCCGTATTGTCAACCACATCTAATGCTGCAAATTTTTGTGCTTTGTTTGGATTTAAGTTCAAACTATACAAACCACCACTATAAGTACCCTGTTCCAACAGCTGGCAATTTGTCTCTATTCGCAATAGTGACAGAACCGGCATCATAACTCAACGGCTTATAGTTTTCAAAAAATTCCAAACAAGGACTCATATGACTAGTTGCTCCAGAATCAATGTACCATCGTTGACATTTCTTATCATTATTTTCGGCGACAAATGCAGTGAGTAACGTGGAATCTTCTTGAGTAACTCTTTCTACTACACTGCCAATATTGGCTTTCTTCTTTCCTTTTTTGTGTGGGCATTGAGGACTCTTATGTCCTGGCTCATGACATTTATAACAAACAACAGGTTTTTTAGTTTTGTTTTTTGATGTCTTCGAACTTAATGCTAAGACGTCATTTTGCGGTACATCTTTTGCCATTTCGTTCAATAATTTAGATTTTACTAAATCACTTGTTACCTTTACATTGGAGTTTTCAAGTGCCATTATGAGAGGTTCGTATTTAACTGACAGACCTCCTAACAAAATAGCGGCGACTGACTCGTCGTCTATGACTTTACCAATGTCTGCTAAATCTTGTACTGTACACATAATAGCATTTATATACGACTCAATATTTACAAAGTCATTCAGAGCATACTTGTATAAGCGGCGTTCGAGTGATAGCCGGCGGCCCATCCCTTTGTCTTCGTAAGCATTTGCTAGTGCGTCCCAAGCTTGTTTTGCTGATTTTGCTGATCTGACGTGAGTAATGGCTGAACCATCTAACGTGAGCGAAATCTTAGACAAGGCCTTCTGATCTTTTCTAATTCTCACATCTTCAGAGGTAGGATCACCATCAGCGTAGCCTTCAATGGACTTCCACAATTCTTCATGAATAAGCAGCGCTCGAATTTTAAATTTCCAGATGCTGTACCCATCTCGACTAGACAATAATTTAATGCCACTGAATTGATCACTCATTATACTAGAGCCTCGTGCTGATAACGAATGTTGTAATAATATTATTTGATAAAGATAACTTATAAATGCGTGTGTACAAGAATATATTTGGTAACCAAGTCAATAAACCTTAATGTCTATAGTGACATAGAACATCGTAAGAATTTTGATTAACATGTAGTTTTACATATATGCCAGCCAGTATACAACAGTATTACTTCCATGACCTTAAACGATTTTACTTCCATGTTACGCGGTTTTAAATATTACCGTAGACTTTGTAATATCACTAAATACTACTTTTACCGTTTAAGAAAATAAACAAATAATTTATAAATCAAACAATTACTTACATTGATTGAAAACATTTCCGATATTAGAACATAAGGCACAGATCCCAAGCCTATATTATATAAGAACAGCACCACTGACAACAGTATTATTGGTGCCCACATGGTCCTATCCTCATTACTTTTTCGAGGACTTTCATTTTCAACCCACGTAACCTCAACTTTAGTAAAGTTCTCATGTACTTCCCTTTCCCACAGCTTACTCTCATTTACATAATTCTTTATGAAGCTACTATCGACATTTACATAAAAATTGTCAGTCGTATTCTGAGGTAGATCCAAGTGTTTTCCTTTTATATCTTGGCTTCTTTTGTAAGGCCACAATCGGTGTGAGTACCAGGAATACATGCGGAGACGAGGATCGCAATATACTCCGAGTATCGCGAAGCAACAAGCAATTCCTGAGCAAGACCATAGTAGCAACATCTGAAATTAGAGATAAAATATATATTTTCATTTCATTCATGTTAATTATCACGTAGAACTTAATTCCTACAATAGCGTATTCTTAGCCATTGACTGTGAGCCCAAATCCGTGAAAATCGGATATTTTAAATCATTTGCCTATAGAGATTTACCTTCCTCCCAAGTTTGTCTACAGTTATAGTTGCTACAGCAGCTCCTAAGACTAAAGCTGAACCACACAGCATCGAACCGGCTTCTGACGATTCGAAAAGCGCACGAGGGGCAGTTCTGTAAATAGAATGCATTAAAATTCTTAATGATATTTTATTTATAGAGGGAAAATCGCTTAGTAAAGGAAGAAGAGAAAAGATACAAGGAACTGCTACCAACCCGTTGTAAATAGTAAAATTATAAGCCGTCAGATTGAGATGTGGCACAGCATGTGCCGAATGCCTTAACACTGCAGCAGCGAAGCTGTTCACTGCACCGGCACCACTGCCAGCTGCAGTGCATAGGAGAACGCAGCAGGAGAACAGTGCTCGACGTGATTTTCTGTGGCGAACTAAATTGGAAGAAGAATGCCCAACCATAATTTTCGAGAATATTCGTAGGATATGAAGATCGCGTAAAAATATTAATAACTTAATTTTTAAGCCTTTGAGCTTACATTACATCTTCTACAGATAAATTTTATTGCAAACTTACACAATTCTCTACAAGCAGATTGTTCAGTCTTCTTATCAGAATTAGAATCGAGTCCACTACTTCTTTTCAACATCGGCTGAAATGTGTCCGAGTCTTGGCGGCGCATAGCTTCTCGTCTTCCGCCGTAGTAGTCTGAAGTTCGTATTCTAACTTCTTGTTGCTCAATTACATCTGTCAGGTCTTCTCGGAAGTCTGAACCATCGAACCAGCAGATGACCTTTGCTGCATCCTGCAAGATATTTATTTTTGCTGTTTTATAAGAATGTGAGACCGAAGAAGGGAAGTTTTAAAACAGAATGTTTATATTCCACTATAACTATAGTAGAATATAAACATACGTTATCAAACGTAGACAAAAGACGTAATGATTATAACTATAATCATTACGAACAACGACGTGCGGGATCAATTTATCTTTATTTTAGTGCATTGGATAACGTTAGATCCAATGATGTACGTTTCTTTAAAAGTAAAATACTCTTTGAAGTAATGCTATAATTAACTACTTTTAATTAATCTTTTTATATGTCTCCATTTAATTTAAAATATGAAAATTACAAGGATAATAACATACCTGTAAAAACAACCCATACTTTAACGTTGGTATTTTTGGAAGATATACTTGTAAGATGAAATATGTTAAATCAGAGTGCGAACCTGAATCCTTCCAACGCTGATGAGGAAAGACGGTGTTTCTGGAAGCCACAGCAGTGAAACCAGCAACACTGCAGGTGGCACTGCCATGGACAACGACAGTGCGTGAGCAGATAGCACCCCGCCCGCTGCATACGCAAATAATATGCCGCAACTGAAAAATTTTACACACCACCATCAACTATTTTTAAACGCCCCACTGGCTCCATAGTAGAAGAATATGAAGTATCATATAATATACTGCGAGTATCGTATTATATACCAATACTTTTTGCAGCTGATCAGGATATTAGGGGAAAATAAAACGTACGGGAATGTCGGATACATTCCCGTACGTTTTATTCTGCCGATCGCGTGCGGGCATGCCGTAGTACTTTGTTCCACCTACCTGCAAGCTAATGCTGGCATTGCCGCTAGGCCTCTTGTCCTAGGGGCTATCTCGGCACAATAAAGGGGAGCTAGTGCTAATGCCCCTGCCCCTCCCGCCCCTGCTGCCACTCTGGCTGCCCACACTCCTTTCGGACCACACCATGCTGCTAGCGACCAGCTTATCTAGAACAGCAGTATATATAAAGTAAAGAGTTATTTGCAAAATAGTAATTTGTATGTTTTTTAAACAATTAACTTTTTTGTTAACTTTGTCATTACACGTTCATATATCGAAACGGTAATTATAGCAAATTTTTGGCAATTTTGCAGTGGTTCCTATCTAAACTGTAATAAAAAGTATAGTTAGTGAGTCACCTATCACTGTTAATATGAAATTATATGCAAGATACTTAAAACTCCTTCTAAGATTTTTTTTATGAAATAAGAAAATATCCATTACAAAATTATATTAGTATGTATTGACACACAAAAAATGAAACGGTACACAAAAAAGACACATCCCAAAAATAATATATTCCATAGAAAATTAATCGACATAAGTAACTACTAGAAAAGCAATATAAAAAAGTCATATATTAGATGGTTATTTATGCATCGTTATTTTAAATAATATTTACTGCAGATGTTTAAGAAAAGCATTATTTTTAATAACAGATACGAAAAACCCAGATGAAGCGCGCGTGTCAACCGCCTGACTGACTTTTGTGTGTGCGAAGGGAAAACCCTGCGGCAACACGTCAATGCAATACGTTACTTTATTTACCATGTACAAATTCAAAGAGCTAGCCTTAAAACGTTAAAATTTGATTTAAATATTATGTTATATAAAAAACTAAATCTATTGTTAAATCTTGTGTTGATGGTGCAATAAACAGAAAATAATGGATATTCTACTGTCGTCCTTACGTTAAGTGCAATAAGTCGAGTTTTTGGGCAAATTGACTAACGTACAATTTACGTACAAATATATTTACAAATATGATATACTACATAAAATTCTACATCATTTTATAGTCGTATAGTAAAAGTTGCAAATCAATAGCTATTATAGTTACTATGATACACAAAAAAACAAAAATTAAATCTTTAATCGCAATTATTTCGAAAATAGCTGAAACTTCTTATTGCACTTATCGTAAGGACGACAGTCTAGTTAACTGTGTACAATGTATATTTATAAATTTTCAGTTTTCCTATCTTCTTAGTTGTCTAGACCTTACACGTTTAATGAAACGTTACGTTATTTTTCTTTATTTTCTTCGGTCTGAGTAGATAGTATCTCCAACATCGAACAAAAGAGTATTTTTTGGCATTCCGAACATTTTGCCCGGAATAAAAGAAATAAAATTACATCGCGATTATAACATGTATAAATATGTATGTAAGCCCGTTTCTCAAACAATCTACAAAACAAAACGGTTGCGGGTATCGTAGTAGTTCAATTCATACAATACATACAATTGTGACAGAAATAAAATTGAAAGTAAAGTGAAAAAATAATTAAAAGGCAAAATAAATCAGTTAAAATACAAATAAGTAGGCATGTTAGAAAATATTCATAAAAGTTATAAATATTGAAACAATTTAGAAATTATAAAATGAAAATAATAATGTCCTAAAATTATAAATACAAAATTTAACAATGTCCAACAAAATTTATACTATATATTTTTTTAACAAAGAAGTCAAAAATTATTTCCTTATAAACTATGATTCCCACCCTCATTAGTTTATAAGGAAATTAATTTTATAAGTGATTTCTTTCGTCAATAACCCTTCAAAAAAAGTCAGTGCAGGGACGAGACCCTGTGTATGAGACCGCCGAAGGGAGAATGAACCGTGACTCACCACGCGTACTTAGTGCGGAATGTTTAGTGTTAATGACAGCAGGCGCAGCCAGGACCAATAGGTTAACGTGCTATCCACATCAATGACCCCATCTGATTATCGGTCCTTGTCAAGTTTGTTAACCTCCGCAATCACAGGCCGAACGCGGCAATCGCTGCGCCATGAAAGTCCTCGTGCTTTTGTTATGTTATTTTTTGGTCGACAGTTTTTACTTACTATGAAGCTGACGCAGATACAAAATGCCCCCGCTTTGCGCCCCCTAGCGTCGGCTAGAACAGCAAAGAAAGGGGCAGCTGGGAGCGCTACCAAGCAAGGCAGTGCTGCCAGCCAGGCGCCCCCAGTCAACGCATCGTTGCCAAGCACTCCGGACACCCATCCTGTGCTGCACCCGTGGGTAAAGCAGGATAAATTATCTGGAACAGAAAGAAGTTGTAGCTGATTATGTTTTTTTTTATTTTGAATGGGTTCGTTCTTGATCCCAATCAAGCCCGGGGGCCAAGACAGGATCCATGATGGAACGAGCTAACCAAGAAGGTGCCTATTCACCCTATTCAAGTCATACCTTTATTATTGTGATGAGGTGTATGATTCTATGTTATAGTGGATCCCTAAACCCGAAACTCAGCATGCACCTGGGACGACATCTTACCAGCTCAAAAAAATTTAAATTAAATTATTGTAAATATGACCGGCGGCGTAATATTAAAGTCTGTCATTATATAAAAACAAACGTGTAAGTATAGTTTTAAACTGTGTGTGTCTGTGCAACTGCCATGGATCGGTTCAGGACACTTTGTTCATAATGTTTTCAATTTGTTAACCAATAGTTTTATGGTCTCTTATTTGAACTATATGTTAACTTGCTAAACTTTTTTGTACATTCGAGGCAGCCTTTTAATTAAGTCACTTTGAAATGTGTCTTTTAAAAATGACGTATATGCCTGTTATAAGTGATGGTCTTGTAGGTTGTCCAATAAATGAATAATAAACAATAGAAAGAAAAAACGAAAGCTTTGCAGCGGGAACAACATCGGGGTGGAGGTAAAGGTGGCAGAGAAAGAAACCCTGTTACAATACGTGCCGTGCTTAGAGGTATAGCCTACAGGCAGTTTTCTCTTAATCAGGGACGTGTTGATCAAGGCTTTGCGCCATTGAGCCTTGGGCTGAGACTACGATTGGTACAATAATTGCCGAGCCCACGTCCTACATGTTGACAATTTCGCGACCTAAGTCAAGATTTTTGATTGTTTATTTTTATGTTAAATAAATTTCTATTTTTATATGCTCTTTAAATCTTATAACGTAGGTATATTAAGTCCTACAAAATAGATCAGTTTACCTAATTGGGTAATTAAGTAAAGTTAATAAGAAAAACATAAAGTCGGTTTACGGACGCTGAGAAATTGCATATTATTATGAACTGAATTGAATTATTGTCACTTAATTATCATAATTTTGTATAATACTCGTACAAAGAAGGATTTAATTGAAAATTACATTTTTTCGATAAATTTACATTTATTTGCACTCGTTAATTCAAATACATTAATTTTTAATGTTGTGTTAATAGCTACGCACGATCATCAGTTCTGTATAAAAAAATTGTTAAATCATATTTTTAAGAAAACAAAGTAATTATTATAATATTACTCATATTTCCACTAATTAGCCTAGTCCTAAGTAAGCACTGATAGGCTTGTGTCATGGATACTATTAAATGCCTGATTCCCATGAATCAGGTAGAACTGCTGGTATTCAACACCCAAGCATGAGCCCCTTCCGGGGCTAATACCCGGGACAATTGCTTTCGAAGAAAAGGGTACTTCCACTTTACAAAACCAGTCGTAAAAATATGAAATGAAAACAATTTTGCTCAAAGTTCTACTATTTGTAAAAGTAGGTATTCTCTATTGTTTCCAAACAAAGTTCTGAATGAATTATTATGCCATCTGAATTCGCAGAAGCATTATACCCGACGAATTTGTGGACTGGAATTTAAATGTGCATTATGCTTTTGAATATATTTATCTAGATAAGAACTGTAAGCAATGTGTAATTTCATAGTATTATTTACTGTTATCGCTACACTATAATGGCTTTATGTTGAAAATCAAAGAAATATACAGTTTAAAATTTATGGAGTAAATCAGAAAATCTTCAGTTATTTTCAAACATCCGATAATTCCACAGACGATTTTCTTAAAAATTTCTGCAATTTTTAAGATAAAACATAAATTTATAAAATTTAATGCCCGAAAAACTCTAACCAATTGTTTATTGTACTAATATAGAAGAAGTAGATTAAAAACTAAAGTACCAGGCCGTCAGCAGTTACCAGAGGATTTTTAAGATAAAACTTACAGACGACGGCTGCAGTGAGCCGCCGAATGGAGCCGCGCCATCGTATCGAAGCCGTTCTCTCGATGCGATTTCTGGAACAATAAATAGCATTTACATAACTCCTTTAGTTTATGTTAGTCTTGGAGAACACAGTAAAATAACTAATAAACTTTCATTCCGGGAAAATATTGTTATTGGAAGATTCGGCATTATTAATAATAATTTATTTATGAAATTCGCCTCTTATATCATATTAATAAAGACGAGTACTTTGTTTTATTTTATGTTAGGGAAACTACTTATCCATTCAGTATTTTAGATATGTCTACAAAATTTCATCCAGATTTACTACCAGTGATCATACTTTTAGTAACTTAACCCACTTAAACCTACCGACCCATGATGGGTATTAAGAATTTAAAAAATCTACCGTCTTTTTTTGATACGTTAAAAACAAAAACCACATATTTTTAGAAAATTTAAGAGGTACTTGTTATTTATAATGACAATTAACATAGTAAATCAAAACATTACCAGTTGTTATATGCGGCCGAAAAATTGTGAATCGAAAATTGTAAAACATATCCTCAAAAAAGTAAGTTTATATTAATTTACCGTTACTATTCTAATGAAACAGTGGTGAAACTAAAAAGTATATTACTTTAGTAATATTCATATTGTAAAGAAAATTAAAATTATCTTTAGTTTTATCCTTTTATTCAGCTATGCATTCCATGGACCCATACATGGGTCTGTCGGCACAAATATAGTACTTTTAACTTTTTAAATGAATATAGTTGTTGTTTGTTTTTTCAGAATATTTTCAAAATATTGAGTGAATTAGATGTTAATAATTATCTAGCTCCATAATGCATTATATTTGAACCACTTTGTAACGCAGATACTCCTGTCACAGATAGAGATACTGAGGAAGAGGGTGCTATTACTATACATAATCTACCTAGTACTATTCTACGTGCATCGCAGAGGCTTTGTGTGCTATTTGGTCTATATCTGATAAGGAAAGTGAAGATGATAACATTCCTTTGACCAGTTAACAAAAGAAATCTTTTTCATAAGCCAATGGCATCTACATCTTAAAGAGTTAGTTCTTCGCCTTTATTCTACGTATGTCCGTAGAAAATAAGGCCTACCATTGGAGGAGAAGACACAAATAATACTAGTTTTCTAGTTTCCAACCTCTGGAAAGACCAAAAAACCAAATACGTTATAAATTACTTTAACCAATTATTCAATGGCATGGTAATAAACTTTATAGTGGATTATACGAATCTATATGTTAAAAAAAATGTAATGTAACCATAATTTAACTGAAAAATGTTTCGTTGAAATATATATTTATAGTGGATATGTTTCTATATAAACTCGTTGTATGTTTTGGGAAAACATATCTGACTGTGGCGGGACTGATTCAAAATGATAAATTTACTAAAATGAGGCCTCTATTTGGTTAACTCATGGTATTTTTCAAGAACAAACAACTCACTTTCCACTATAAAAAACGAAGCGTTTTTCTTAAATTGTCAAAATATATAATGTAGACATAGGAGGCGTCGATCTTTCCGATCTGAATATAGGTCTATATCGAACTTCTATCAGAGGCAAAAAATGTTAGTTTCCTCTATCCAATAGCATTGAAATGGCATAACATAATGTGTGGCAATATTCCGTAGTGACGGTGGGGGTTTGATCTTCTCGGTTTTAGCAGGTCAGTCACAAGAGCCTTTTTAGAAAGATTTCTCACAAAACGCGGGTCTTATCCTATACCAAAAAGCAGCTTTGGAGATTCATACAGTCTCGACCACATTGGTGATCTTATGTTAGTAATGATCTAAAATATAAAATATATAAAAAAACTAGCCACATTTGAGTAGAATATGACATACATTTACATCCCAAAAATATGTTTTAAAATATTACACAGTAATATTTATATATATTTTCAATACCCGTTATCATAAATAAACTAATAGAAAGTTAGAAAACACAATTGTTTCAATTTTAAGCGTTTTATGTATATTTCTATTTATGACTTAAGCGTTTACTTAAACGCAGTGCTTATGCCGACCGACTCATTTTTTATTTTTTATTTATTTATTTATTTAATTAACTACAACGGCAACACCACTTACAGTAATTAACAATAGTAAAAAACAAAAGGTATTATAAAATAAAATAAGCAAATATATAAAAACAGTCATAAACAGGTTGACTCTGGTTCAGTCTTCACAATAGGAAAGACAACGTTTTAAAATAACCTGCCAATCATCCACAAACACATCACACTCGGGTTGGTCAGCAAGGAAAGAATTAATTTCTATCAGTATGCGGCAAAGAGGAGACTGCGCACGCGCCGCTGTGCGGGTGCGCGGCGTCACGAACAAGTGCCGGGGCCGCCCAGCGCGTCGTCGTGTATGCCGTTCAGGAACATATAGTCTACACAACTGGTTGTGTATCTCAAGGTTGTCAATACTGCCACGTAAAACCTTCAAACCGGTTAATATTTGGTTTGCTGCCCTACGCGTCCTAAGGGAATTAAAGCCAAGAGTACCTAGAAGAAATAAGGTCGGATATAAATGAGGATAATACGTGTGATAGCGCTTGTATAAATACCTGAGGAATGCCTTCTGTACTTTCTCGAGCATAAGAGTATAAGTACTTTCATGGGGATGCCAGACAGAGCTACAAGCTTCGATTTTATTACGTACAAGTGCGTAATAAAGAAGCTTAATTAATTGAGGACTTCTAAAATCTCGAGAATTTCGTAGAACGAAACCTAGGCGTCTGAAACTTTCTTTTACTATGGATATTATGTGATTATGAAATGTTAGTTTGGAATCAAATATTATACCCAGGTCCTTGGTTGATTCCACGCGCGTAAGATTGTCATCACCGAGTACATATTGATGACATGTTTTAACATGCTTTCTTCCAAAGGTCAAAACACAACACTTTTTATTATTAAAAAGCATCATATTTCTTTTAGCCCATTCATACACGGAGTCGATATCATGTTGTAGTAATTGACAGTCAACATCGTTCTTAATTTCTAAGGCTAACTATATATGGGTCATCAATTTTCCAGCTTTTCTACGAGTGAAATTTTTTTTTATATTTTTCCAAAGATACTGGGATTATAACAAACCATATATCCAAAAATCTTCTCTTTCTAAGATAAAAAATAGTTTCAGGCATATCTGGGTTATGGTAACGCCACGAAAATATTAACTTCCATTCTATTATTATTATTGATCGAATAAGCAATTTATTTAAAGGTTTCGCTGTCAATATCATACCAACAACTTCGAGTTTTTTTAACGAAAATTGTTTAATGTTTAATTTTATTAAATTCGGTTAATAATTGGTAACTAATTGCTTCCTTGATCTTGCAATAAGTGACTGTAATACATTTTGGTCTGGAGTAGAAAATTCATTACATACATATTAACTTTACGCTCCAGCATGATTGAGAGGGCCCTTTCACCTCTAATTAGGGTTAGAATTCCGAGAACTCTCTTCTACGATACGATGTCTACAAGTTTAACATTGAGGTTAGATAATGGTATTATTTTTTTATTTACATTAATTATTGATTATAATTATTAATGATTATAATAATTATAATCAATAATTAATGTAAATAAAAAATTATTAATGATTAAACAGTATTCTTAGTAATTTCTGATATGTTTCGAATTTTAAGTATCTGCAATTAAAATTCAAATGCTAATAACTTTATTTAAGCGCATTTGATAAATGCACTAATAAGATTAAGTCGTCCAACATTTTTTACTACTACCTATTCAGGACGTCTTTGAACTGACAAGAAAAACAGGTGCAACAAAATTGTCAGCTTTAACAGAAGTAACAATATTTATACATCGTCATCATATTACATACATAATTCACTAATACAATATTATTCTATTATCACAATTACAGCAGTGTTATGGTTTTATTACATCGTTGATTAAAAAGTCAACAAGTATCCGTTGTAAATAAGTTTCAAAAACTCAATTCTGAGTAGTTCTAAAGTTGAAATGACCAACATTGTCTTAAGTTCGTACATACATAAATGTGGTATGTAGTTAATAATAATAGTAATAGACTAAACCAGTGTGAACCTAACCCGAAACATTAAAAAAAAGATATATTAGGAAAATATACATATACCCTGAAAAAAGGGTGAAAATCAGCCTCACCGCTGCTGTAGAGAAAGGTGCTCATAATTCTGGCAGCGTTTCCTCGTTGAATAGTCATACTTATACGTAGGCCGAAGAAGCTTCTAGTTATTTTTTCTCCAGTCGCTTCAATTAAACGGTCGGTCATTTCGTTGAAAAAGAACTTGGCTTTAGGTCCCCATGAACCCATAGTCTCCAAACTGAAGAAAACAAAGATGTAACTGCTTGCAAGGGCTGCATATTTTCGAACTTTATGACTTTTAGCAGCTGCTGTAGCAGTCCGGGCTTCCTTCGATATAGTTACGGGTGATGTTCCTAGAGTGTCTAAAACCAAAATAGACCTCTTCGGGTCTATTTATTCGGGGATCTATTTTGGGACAAATATCATTACATCCTTTTGTCTCTTTTTCTATCATCCCGAAAGATATCATTTGGTTCCAGGATACAAAGGCGTCTTTACCTATGGTGCAGGCTGCGCATTGCACACGAGCGCCTCGATCCTAGGGGGCGCATAGTTCTTTCCATCACTTCAATATCAATAAATGGAAATCACAAAGACAGAGTGAGAATAGAAAGTCGTTTTGTTAACAGTTTCAATTTATGACATTGATATACTTTACATCTATGTTTACCCTGTATAATATTAACACAGTCAGTCAGTACATCATGGCATCCAAAACTGAAAAATTTGTTTAATCTATTTTCAATTTAACCTTTACATTATTATGTGAAGGTTTTTTTTACAATTTACAACTCTATTGAGTTTATTATTCATTGAGGAATTTTGACAGTTTTTTTGTTATCTGCTGTTATTTATACCCAATCCATTTTGATAATATACTTACTATGGGGCGCCAGGGTAATTATTACACACGGGTGCTGCAAGGGCTAGAGATGCTTCTGCCAGGATAGATGGTGAATTCGGTGACAATTGAGCCCGATGGAGTTACAATGACAAGAGATGCGACCAGCTCTCAGCGTATGAGAAACTATCGTAACCAAGTGGTCCGATCGGTTTACTTGAGACATCTTCTTTTATACTGTACAAGCGTTCCAAGTAAATAGATTTTCTGAGATTGAATTCTTGTTGTCATAAGAACTAGATTGACGCTAAATATTATAAATCATCAAAGTTTTTTGCTTTCTCTAAGCTACGCTAGAATATAATTTGGATTAATTTTGCTTTAATCAAAACATTTATGTCTATGGGATTCGAATTAACAACAATGCCAGCTCTGTTCGTCAAATTCACGACATCAGCAAAGCATTTCATTTATTTCTCGTAGATTGAACATGTGCTACTGCATCATAGACCGCCTCTTAGATAATTCAACGTGAAATTATGTCAGTATTGTACGGTGCCATATGGTTTAATAGGGTAAGCCCATTATTTCACTAGCTGCTATTTAGTACAGAACTTCAATATTAGGTGTTAGCAAACACATTAGTCTAATGATCCTCGTGGTCAAGGCTGTAATTCCCTTGGAAAACAAACAGTGTAATAATGCGGCGCAGTTAACAGTGTAAGTTAATTATAGTTTCGCATTTCAAAGCTTGATGTTAAGAATAAGTCTTTCTTATACTTCGAAGATCATTGTAGTTTTTCATTAGTTCTCAACGAATCTTAGAGTAATATTAGTATATGATCGTCAGTTATTTTTAACTTTGTCAGATTCTGCAAAATTTTCTACCACCTTATTTAAAAAGAGTTCTTGTTTGACTTCATCATAATTTATTTTCTTTTCATAAAATTCAATAGATGTTGTTAAATTTTTAAATATAAAATCGATAATTAATAATGAATAATTGATGAACCCATTGTTTGGACAGAGACTATAGTAATTTATATAATGCCAGGACGTCCCAACCGTGCAATAACAATCTGAAATGGTCCAAAAAATATAAAAGTTTTTAATAATTATTTTGAAATAACGAAGAAAATGATTTGAAAACAGATTAAATTAAGCGTAATTTACAATTTAATTAAACGTTTTATAACATCTCACTTATTTTAATTAACAGAAAAAGCCTTAATAAAACTCTCGACGATTTTTAATCAAAAGTACCAGGCAATCATAACTTTGGAAGATATTAAACTTACAAATGAGAGTTCTCAGGCGCTGGACTTAAGCCAAAATGAATTAATGAGAACAGTAAGGCTCTCAGACAAACTGATCAATCGTAATTGTTAATTTACTTTTATAGTGTCTATGGTCTTACCGATTTCAGGTACTGACAACATAACTTTAACTTACTACTAACTCCATTTGTAGGATAAGTTCAAAGAGGGAAATCGTAACATTTTTATATAGATTGGTTTACTGTTAACTTTCAATTGTGAAACACGTCGACTATGCTACCCAAGTGCTCACAGATAGCTTGTGTAACCATTTTGTGATACAATCGTGAAAACTGTGGGTAAGTTGACAATCTAACTAAATAAGAAAATACCATCTACAATCCGTCTACAGTCTGTTCATCCTAACTTGTCCTATTTGTATAAGATATAAAAAACATTGTCCTATTTGGTAAATAATCTTGGCACTCCTTTTTATTGAAAATGCAGCATTAAAAATCAACTGATAACTAGATTCAATAGGTTTCAGTCTATAATAACAATTTATTGTAATAGATTATTGACTTTGTTATTATTTTATTTCCAAATGGGTGATTTTGTTAAAAAGTTGTGCCAAGACTGTTTACCAATAGGACAAGTTAGAATAAACAGACTTTACATCGTCAATTGATTTATAAAATTTATTATAGTATTACAAAATTTTATGTCTTATTGAGTTTTAGTTAAGAATGACGTTATTGATAACTGGGACAGGAAAATTAGTCTGTAGAAGTTAGCAACTAAACGAGTGGTAAAGTCCTCCAAAAAAAGGAGTTATTTTTATAATTAAAGATAGGATGATTTCCATTCAGTGTAGTTATTATTCAAAGTAATTAAAAGAGTTGAATCTGTTATTGAAAAATCATTTTTGTTGAATAATGTGTAGGAAAAACTTCCACAATTTTATTGATATATATACGAGGTGTAGCTATTAAATAACGAGATTGACGCTGTATTAAAAAACATTTTCATTTTATACATAATTTCTTATTGTCAGCTTCAATATACACTCCTTCTCGATACTCTATATTTCAGTAGCGGTTTTTCCAAGTTTAAAGTAAAATGTAATAACAGTTTGTTGCTCTATTATTACACTAACCATTTTTTTCGACAAAACAAAAAAAACAACATTTATGAAAATGAAGGTTATGACTAAACGGTGAAGGTTAGACAAACGACACAAACTGCATTCTAAAGAAAAGGTTTCACACTAAACAGCTGACTGTCAATGACAGTTGACGAATGCGCACTTGTTCCGCCGTAGCGTCAGTCGCGTTATTTAATAGCCACGCCTCGTATATATACCTAACCTTATATAATTTATGTAACCCTTACCTTCGCTTTTTCTTTGTTTGATCTTGACATAATTCCTAATACTGGAACTTATAAAACTGTTTTTGAGGAAAAAACTCCGCCAAGTAATTCTCAAGATTCAATTGATCTTGTCCTTCAGGGACCTTCCCCAGTTTTTACCAAAGGATACAAAAATGGTGCCAATGGGTGAGCGTATATTTAAATGCGAGTATTTTAATAATATTCATATACAAAATTTAAGACATCACTTACATAGTTCTGAACCTAAGTTAAATGGCCAAAGCACTTTTTCTTTATTTATTGACCCGGCCTGGTATTGAACCCGGGACCTCGGAGCGATAACATCAAAACCAGTATACTAGCTACTCGATCTAACGTAACCTATTTATTTATGGCTTGCACAATTTCTGCATTTAGCCGGTGTCAAGTAAGTATAATCTTTCTTCTATGTTCTTGAGTAATTCCCTAGGTTTCAGTAAAGAAGTGGGGTTTTACTGAAACCTCCTCGTGGCCTTCTTGAGAAAGCGCGAAAAGACACCTTCCAACCTATTTTGTTTCACTTGCCAACACTCATGCATATTCAGAAACACTCGGTGGTTAATAACCCACCATTATTACACACTAATATCAACCACAACACAAAATTTAACAAGAAAACCTAAACCATTAAAGTGACGCTTCGCGCTCCTAACCTAACGTCTAACCTAACCGAATTAATTATAAATGGCAACTTTTAAAATTGAGAACATAGATAACAAAGTTTCAGCTAGAGTTGAGATCATAAACTGCACTCTTGCAACAAAGAATAGAATGCGAAAACACTACGATTCCAGACCAAGAATACCCGATAATTATCATTTTCATATCATTCATTCATTGGTCTTTATCTAAGCTGGTTTAGACAACGCACCCTTTTCATAATTATCATCTTCACACTCATTAGTGTGTGAATTAACGTTCGTATCTATTACATTTCAAAAACCTTAATTCGGCAAGTAAAATGGGTTTGTTTCTGTGGAATAATACAATAAAGTTTTTAACGTAACTCCGCAATTTTGCCATATAATACTTTACTATAATAAAATCAAATAACAGTTCACTTTTAAATCAATGACATTTTATTTTGATAATCATACATTTCGGTACTTCCCCTTCAATATGTGGGACCCAATTTCACATTGAATAGATTGGGACTGGTAAGGTTCTTTCTATTTTGTTAGACGAAGCTTTGTAGAGTAAGTTGTTATAAAAATGAATCCTATAAAACAGAATTGCAGAAAACATTTTCTTTTTTACATTTATACCTTAACTTTACTTTTTAAGGCTTGTGTTATGGATACTAAGGTAAACAATAGACATACATAAATGGAAATATATATAAATACCCGTGACTCAGGGACTAATTCTCGTAATTATCAAACACATCTGCCCCTTTCGGAACCCGAAACCAGAACCGTTAGTGTGAAAAGCAGGAATATTATCTAATATTATCTATGTTTACTAGTTGACCCGGCCACGCGTTGCTGTGCCGACTGCAGCGCCATCTGCCGGGCTGATTTGTGAATCTAAACCATTCTCAGATCCCCTTGAACACACACAAAAAATTTCATTCAAATCGGTTCAGCCGTTTAGGAGGAGTTCAGTGACATACACACTCACAGAAGAATTATATATATAAAGATATGCATGTCTATAGCTCACCTTAGTATCTATAACACAAGCCTTATAGTATATACTTTGGGCTAGGCTAATTATTTTGAATGGTAGAAATATTATTATTATACGTAAGGAATATTTTATTTTCATTACATTCACACCAATTAGCTTAGCCCAAAGTAAGCACTGTAAGGCTTGTGTTATGGAGACTAGGGTAACGGATAGACATACATATATGATACATAGATACGTAACATTCATAGAAAATATGTAAACATCTATGACTCAGGTACAAATG
The DNA here is from genome assembly GCA_927399485.1 of Calamotropha paludella. Taxonomy (NCBI): domain Eukaryota; kingdom Metazoa; phylum Arthropoda; class Insecta; order Lepidoptera; family Crambidae; genus Calamotropha; species Calamotropha paludella. The sequence continues at coordinate 8,633,890 of OV656822.1, forward strand.
CTCGTATTCATCATACAAACATCTGCCCCTTCCGCGATTCGAACCCAGAACCGTCGGTGCGAAAGTCAGGATCGCTACCGTTGCACCAGACGGTCGGTAAGGAAGAAACAAGATTGTAGTGGAATTTAAGAAAACCCACTTACGTTGTCAAGTTTCAAAGCCGCTTGTTGCGCTCCTGGCCATATGATTTGACCGTTAGTTTTATCCATTTATAGAAGTTATTTTGTTCACAGAAGGGAAAGTCCGACTAGGGTGCTGTTTGTGAGCAAAGCTTCAAAAGCACCCGAGATCGGTAATCGCTCTTTATTTCGAGTGACACATAATACTTGAAACTACACCTACGAGGATAAAAATCTTTAACTTTATATGAACATTTTTCTTAAATTTTCCATTGCAATTAATCTAGTAGTAAATTCGATAAAGTAGTTATCATTTTATAGAATTTATTTCTATATATTTTAGGCAGGAATCGGTTCTTAACGACTGCTTAAATAGCATCTGGCGGAGTCATTATAAAATCGTTACTATCATTATTAGATGACATCTTGGATATTTATTGACACATGTACTCTAGTAATATAGACCAATTTTAATCAACCGGTAAATTATCAAGCAATTCTCTTTTTTATTTAGAATAAAAATATGCCAACTTTTTTAAATAACATTTTATGGCCTGGGTGCGTGACCTTTAAGCCATTTCTTTTCTTAATTAGAAGATGATGTAGATGGCAATATCCATGAATGATAGATGAACAATAAATGATGAATGAACAATGAAACTGATGAACGAAACGAAATATATGAACATGAAAAATGGTTTTACTGAAGCCTCCCCGTGAACTTCTTGAAAGAGTAGATTACGACAATTCCTTCTGCTTTGTGTCACTTGCCAACACTCAGTAGTTAAAAATGCACCTTTATTACGCACCATTCCACCGAAACACTAATTTTAACAATAAAACCAAAATCACCAAGGTGACACTTCCCACTCCCGCCTAAAAGTCGAATCTATGATAGAGTCGAGTCTAACATAATATATTTAAGTATTTAGTAAAATTATTCAAAATAAAAAAAAACAGCAGGCAAGTAAAAGATTTTCATATAACTTTACCGCCCGCGCTAGCACGGCAATAATGTTATGTAATGGAGCAGTAATGGAACAGGTGTAGTATAAAATATATTGTTACTTACCCTACACATGAAATATGTATATCTCAGGATTACACCTATCTCTTAGATTACTTGGAGCTCGATGGCGTAGTGCTTAGCTCGTTCAGCATAAGATTATAGAGTTTAGAGTTAGATTATACTTACTTAAGTATAATTTTAAGTACAGATACTTGTTGACTTTGTTGTAATCAACGATAGTGTTATGATATCATTAACACTATTAGTATTGTCATAATTACGACGTATTATATTGTAAATGTCGTTACTTCTGTTGAGGCTGACGAGTTTCTTGCGCCCATTCTTCTTGTCAGTTAAAAGACGTCCTGAATGGGTGGTAGGTTAAATATGTTGGACGATTCAAAACTACTTATTTTTAATTGCATTTGAATAAAGTTATTTTCATTTTTCAAAGCAAAATTCGCAAAGGCCGTTAATAGGATGGTTGACCAAATAATTTATCGAGCTTTTCCATGCTTGGAAATGTATGTTAAGCCACTGATCTCGCTTGCATCCGCAGTTTTAAGTTATGGTCCATTCACTCTACATGTTTTTATTGATAGAAAATGCCTGTGTCCAGCATTAATGTCTCTAATAAGCTGTAAATCATTATTTAACTCTGTGTTTCAAGTTCTGTGTCAATTTGAGATAGGATGACTAACAGAACACGTTTCCTAAAAAGGAGCGGATTAGATTAAATCATGATAATAAACGCTTTATCGGTATTCCCAGTGATGACAGATTATTAATAGATAAATACTAGAAAAATCGATACGTCGAAAAGATTTTTCTAATATTTTTCTATTAAAAAAAATATAATTCAAGATAGTATTGAAAATGTCAAAATATAAATGTCATAGAGATTCCTAATGTTATTAACCTCGTCTAACCTTTAATAACCCATAACAGATTTGTCGGTACCATACATCTATGGTTACGAGTGGAGTAGGTTAACGTGCGTGGAAAAATAATTGATTATTGATGTACAGTCAACGGCCTTTTTCTCAATTATAATTCACAGTCAACATAATTACCAAATTAAATTGTCTACAACTATAAAGAGCATCGAAGAGTGACTATGCAATAAAGAACTTTTCGAAGTAATGGGCATTGAAATTGTTATGCGGGCGATTAAAAATTAGTGAACTGTATAGCGGTATGAGAAAATTAATGGCGACACAATATGAGAGGAAGATGAATGCGCACGAAACCTTGACTGCCACGTGGTGTGAGATGCTGGAGGCTGCCGAGGATGTCCCTGTGCTTTGCTGTTACTTATTATTACGCAAACGAACACACTGTCACATAAAACTATAGTTTGTTGTAGGGGTTTGCGGATTGGACACTGGTTCAATTTAATATTGCGGAACTCGGTGCACTCGCGCGAGTGGTCATTAGTCGAAATTTTCTTTTTCCCGCATGTTGGCCACATTGCGGTATGATTTGGCACGAATAGATGGCGCGGTCGTCTCGTTCTTAAATATGCAAGACAAGGTATGTGCGAAAGGGAAATGAAATAAATGGAGGTCAAGCTAGGAGTGTCGACCAAACTAATAAAAAATACAAAACATACAAATAAACAACGGCAAATTTGAATTTAATACTGACGCAACCAAAATCTTCTAGCAATGTAGGTGTGATATCCATCCAAGCAACTTTACGAACTATGGAAGGTTCTTTCTGTTCAAAAGTTATTTTTGTATAACGTCATCTTACGCAAGCATGTGTCCTGTGAATTCGATTCCACTCTGTCTAATAACATACGCCGGTCTAATAGAGTATTTAAAATTGAAAGATGTACTAATGACATAGCTAGACTTCATTATATATACCTGAGCTCGATATTGTACAATAAAATCAATTACAAATTAAATATTTATAAGCATCTCACGGCAAGTGTTTTATTTTAAGCTAGCTGATCCGGCCACGCGTTTGCATGTTATGAATGAAAAAAAAAAACTATCCTATCTCTTCAGTTGAACCAAATTACACATAAATACCAACTTTCATCAATATCGGTTGAGTTGGTGAAGAGTTCACTGGGAACATACATTGTGACACTGGATTTTTATATATTAAGAAGATGAAGCTCGCTCTCGGACCTCCCGCCTTTTTATACCCTACCGCCGCGACCCGTGTCGAGCGCGGCAACCGTTACACAAAAATAATCCTAATAGCATGATTCAGTATTCACGTGCGACGGCGCGATGGCTTATTTCATGTATAAGTTTTGTGTTTCTATACCGATTTCTATGATTCTTTTTTATTGAATAGGTAATAATGTTAACTTTTTTAAATTAGGGATGAGTGAGAGTATTATAAACGTAAGAGTAAACAAATATAATCAGAATGCTCCGAACTGCTAAGCTATCAGGAGTTTAACGTGTTATTGTGAGTCAACCATAAAATATAGACATATGCTGTTGCGGGATATTTTTTAGACAATTTTATGTAGAATATTTCCGTCATACATGATTTCTATGTAACTTTAACCATTCAGGCTGCACACGCGACGGAAGCTTAAAAAATGGAGTAACTTCTCCCGTTTTCCCAAAATTTCCCTTCACTACTCTGCTCCTATTGATTGTAGCGTGATGAAAAGTATAATACAACCTGCACAGGAGTATGAAGCATAATTGTACCATGTTTCGTTAAAATCCATCGAGTAGTTTTTGTTTCTATAAGGAACATACAGACAGACAGACAGACAAAAATTTTACTGATTGCATTTTTGGCATCAGTATCGATCACTAATCACCCCCTGATAGTTATTTTGAAAATATATGTCATGTACAGAATTGACCTGTCTACAGATTTATTATAAGTATAGATGAGTGGCTATTAAGTCAAGAATATGAAGCTATTGAGCTGTTAGTTAAATGATATTTGTATGCATTTTATTCACCCAAACACACACAATGACATACACACACACACACACACACACACACACACTTACACACACATACATAGTATGTATGTATAATAAATTAGCGTGGTTGACAATGTCGCTTCGAGATACGGATGGCAGGTTAAATTTTGGTGGGAAAATTATTTGGTTCACAGTAATGAATTAAAAAAAAAATACTGTTATTCATTTATAAACGTTTTGAATAAGAATTGGAAGATACCAAATCGTAATTTTGAAATACAATTAAGTGTGTGTAAGTTATAAATGGATTTTGGATATCAAAGACACTAAATAGCAGTAATATGGAATTTTCAATATCAATGACATCAAATTCAGAAATAAAACGAACAAGCAATTATAAAACACGTAATTAAAAAGTTTTTAACTTCGAAACTATGCTTATCTTTAAATATAATTTAAATACAGAAGTATCAAAAAGGTGTCTTAAAGAGGTGTAACTATTGTCTGTCAAGAAGTCAGAATATTCGTATATATAACAGTATATTGAAAAGATCTTTTATTGTAACTCATCGACTGCGATAAGGTAATTTCCCTTCCAAAAAGTTTGCAGTATTACCTGATTGTGATGTCTATGGCACTATGGATAATGTACCTATTAGTGATGTAACGAATGTCATTTTTTGAACATTCGCGAAGCAGATGCGAATGCGAATATCTGGTACCGATATTCGCGAATGCGAATGCGAATATTTAGTGTTTGTTCAAAATTGGCGCCAATTGTCTATGGCATGGTGGCTGTCTCGTTCGGATTACCGAGTTGATATGAATGAACTCATCCGACTGAAGTATCATTCCACTCGCGCCGGTCTTTTCGTAAACAAAACAAGTGAATTTTGAAATTAGAGTTTCAATAGTGATTTATTAACATGAGTAAATCAAATCCTAGTGAAATATGGACTTATTTCACACTTTGCGATGCTGAACGAGCTAGATGCAAAGTTAAGACTAATAATGTATTTACGGGGGTAATTAAATTTTTCTTGCATTAAAAAACATGAGAAATGAATGGATTTTGATTTTATGAACATACTATTATCTTCAAATTGTTTTTTTCTAATATTCATATTCGCAAAACATTCGCAGAGTTTTGCGAATGCGAATGTGAATGCGAATATGCAAAACTATGCGAATATTTGCGAATGCGAATGCGAATGCGAATATTCGTTACATCACTAATACATACACATACACACACACACACCCATTTAGGTAAAATTCACCAAATAGTCTTACAGTGTGTTAATGGTTAAATGTGCAAGTTCGAGGTGGGCGCTAATAACTCGACACAGTCCTTGACTAATGCAAACGTTACCTATGTTTTTTGTAAATTATTTATGGCACTAATAAAGGTTATTATTAATGTATTACTTTATAATTAATCCATGTTTTCCTTAGCAATATTTCGTATTTAACTCAATGTTAACGTCCTATTTAATTTATAATTATTTTGGAGTTTCATCATCATATCAGCCGTACGACGCCCACTGCTGGACATAGGCCTCCCCAAAGGATCTCCACAACTATCGGTCTACTTGGAGTTTACTCTTTAAGAATTAATTTTCATATAAGGCGACCGATATGAAAAGAATATGAAGAGTAAAATTTAGTGATAGCGATTTAATGACAGTGTTGCAAGTGCGGTGTATTTTTTGTGCGCAACTTATCGTGCGCATCTTTCACTTTTGTTTTGAAGTTTTGTTTTAATATTTTCTGTGCCTCTTCAAAGACAATCGTGCTTAAGGAGTAAACTACAATTGTGAGTCGGAGTCGACACACACTTTTTTAAATAAGATTTTAAAGCTTGGATGGGACCTTTTCACAGCCATGTCTTAATATTCAATAATGGACTCCTGCTACTTTAGTTAGTTATGTAATTTTTCTTAACATTGATACTGGGTCAGAAAAGATGTAAATCTATAATTTAAGATCACAGTGGTTTGTGTGTTTGTCTGTCCGCTCTTTTTCCATTGTATCAATAACATTACCATAGCAACGCGTTAACTGCAAGTAGTTCGTCTACCGGACGCTAGATGGCGCTAGCGGAAAAATATTTAATAATAGAAAAAAATTAAAGAATTTTGTCCACCCGTGCGAAGCCGGGACGGGCCGCTTCACAACAACATTAAATAATCATTGTATAAATATAAAAAGAACAGACAACTAAAATAACTTAAATTGATAATATAAGTAAAATAAAACAAAACTTAGTGTAAAAGAACTTTTAAATATGAAATACAAATAAACTGAACGTATTCAATTTCATTAAAAATAAATTGTCTATACAAAACCAAGTAAGATTACCAAAAATAATTGCTGAGGAATGTGTGTCGTAGAGTGCCCATTTACTTAATTGAATGAAACGTTTACGTCAATTAGGGTAGTATTCAACATCTCCCCCTTAGCTAATCATTTTCAAGGTATGATCTGTTGTAGAAAAATATATTATAACAAAAATAGAAATATTATTTACTTCAATATAATAACTAATAAAAATGAAAAACTATAACTTAAACTATTGTTTTTTACTAATGAACGTCGATTTACACAAAATATGAATTATCAGTGAGTCATAAAATGAATATTTATCATAAAATTTGTGCAAAAAATGTACAAACAGAAACTACAGATTTATATAGAAGTATTAAGTTATTTTGTTACGCTTTCAGACCTTAACTTATTCACTAATCATCATGAAATTTGGACAATGGTACAGAAAAGGACAAAGGGTACTTTTTACCAGCTGTTCTTTTTACGAGTGAAGGAGCGGGTAAATGCTAGAGTCAAATAAAATGCTGTTAACTTCGTTGCAGCTGCTATCGGCTTTAAAGTTTTGAGCGGATAGAAATAAGATAGATGTGGGTTTTGTGGAAAGAAGTCAGTTTGTAAACTGAGTTTGCCTCAGTTTTGCTTTTAAAGTTGAGTGCTGATTTCGCCATCATAAATCACGTTTTTTATTTATATAAGGTACATAATAGTTACCCTACTTATAGCGTCCTGAAAGTGATTACAGGCAGACAGGATTGCCTCGTCTAAAGGCACTGAGTTGAAATAGCGACAGGTTTAACAAAGTAGCGTTATTGTGAATGATTATTTAACAATACTAATATTGTTTTACGCAAAATTGTTACTAACACAACTCACAAGATATGGACATTGAATTTCAAATAAATGAATTCACTATTATATTATTAATATAGTACATGTGTAAGGGATGTATTTGTTTATTGTATATATTAGTATGATAGCTTTAAGAAATATAGTTGGAGTAAATTTGATGGATAAAATAAGGAATGATATGATAAGAGAGTGGTGTGGTGTGGTAGAATATATAGTGACCAAGAAAGGAAAAGTGATGCTTAAGATGGTTTGGACATGTCGAGAAGATGGACGAAAGAAAATTTATAAGACAAGTATATGAGGCAAATGGGCGTGGACAAATCGGTAAAGGTAGACCAAGGCGAACTTTCAGGGACCAAATAGAAGATGTTCTGAAAAAGAGGCCATGTCAAAAGTGCTTTTTAACGAATAGCTTGTATGAAAGATTTGATGAGAGTTGAAGAAACGACAGATGTGGAAAGTGGAAATCTGTGATCTCTGTTTACCCCTCGGGACGAAAGCGTGAATGTCTGTATGTATGTGTAAATTAATAGACAGATACATAAGTACTCCTTAAATTAGAATATCTAAACTGTAATATTACAATCTACACTTAATATTATAAAGAGAAAAGATTTGTATTTTTGTATGTTTGTAATGAATAAACTCAAAAACAACTGAGTCCATAACAAAAATTCTTTCACCATTGGAAAGCTACATTCACGCTGAGTAACATAGGATATATTTAATGCTAGAAAAAATTTAAAGAGTTTTGTCCACCCGTGCGAAGCCGGGACGGGCCGCTAGTAAAATATATAATTTTAATCTTAATAGGCGTAAGACGGAACTTTAACTCGTTAAGATAAAACAATAGCTAAATATCGATACTTTATAATAAAAATTAAAAATATAATAAAAACTACTTATAAAGTAATAAATATGAGCATTTTTTACTTTAAAAAAAGATTAAATATAAAATAAGATTAGATATATACGTGATATCATATCACGTAAATAGTAATATAGTTTCGCATATAGAATTAATGAAATACCATTTGTAATTTTATTGTTGCGATAGGAACACAGGTGTTATTTGCAGACTTTGTAGATTAGTTCAAAACCGAGTGAACGTGCTCGATTTACACATTTGTCTCTTATAAATATTCGAATAAATCTTTGTTTGCTTCGTTACTGAAAACGTGTATATTATACATGTAGATTTTAAAACCGAGTAAAATAATCATGGCAACAGCGAGGAATGAATTTTTAGTGATTGAAAAATAATATTTGTATTGAATTGGTCAATTTGGTGTCACACAGTACCACAACAGTGAAGACATTAAATCCTATTTAATGTCTTCACTGTTGTGGTACTTTTTCCGTATGGATGAAAGCATTGTAGGAAATTGGATCCAATGTATTTGATAAGTAATAAGGACTATAAATCCAGTCTGGACCAATTAACTTAGCCAAAGATAGAAGCAAATATTTTTTGTCATCCTTCGAACACTACAACCCTTACGAAAGTCGCTTAATATCTGCAATCGTATACTGAAAGCATCAACAAACTCTTTGCCATGTTGCTTAGAAAAAAAAACATGAGCATCACGTATTACATACTATTTATGTGGAGAAGTAGACATAATATAAATAACCCAAAATACCTACTGAAGTTGTTTCTCTAAATTATCACTATATCAAATATCGGAGTATCTCCACTTCGGTGATTTCTCTTGGGTATATCGCTGATCAAATATTCTGAAACTTTATACCATATCGGTAGTTTTAAGAATCTAATGCATATGAATAATCGATTTCTGAACTTAACTCTTTCCAGTTTATTTCCCATTTCACAAAAAAATTTGATACACACAACATATTTCATAATTCATAACAAGCTTTTTAACCGTATGATGTTCGGCTAAGCAGAATAACGCCAACCCATAAGGGTATCATAAAGGGCGACTAATGATACCAGGAGTAATGAACATCTCGTACACCTCATAATAGGAAGCAACGTCTTCCGAATTATGGTGTCTTACTGCGATCTCAAACCCACTTGCCAGGGGTGAAGATTTTATAAAAAAAACGTTATTTTCGGGAGGCTTGCTTCAAACAGAAGAAGTCTGTCGGCTAGAGAGGTTAACTGAATAATTTTATACTACGTGATCTATGATATTGTAGATTTGAATGTATGTTTTCTTAAGATTTTTGTTATTTTTACCAACATTTAAAAAAGGGTAACTAGTTAGTGGGTGGGACAAATTGAATAATTGTCTTGACATATACTAATCTGGCATTTAAGTGCTTTAATAACATTAAAAATAAAAAAACTGCAAGTTTTTTTCTTTATCGACTATTTGATACTTGTAAAAGTATTACATTCGATGATGTGGGTGTGTAGTTACACAGAAGATGTAGAGATGGAGCTAGTATTTGGCTAAAAATCACTTGTAAGAATTTTAAGGGTCTGTGAAGGTCTCAGTAGCTCATCTTGAAAAGTACTCGCCTGGACCGTATGCGGATATGGCTTCAGTCTCAGATTGACTCTCTACACAATGCTTCGTTACACAATTTTGTGTTCTATTTATGAACGCACCACATATAGCAAAATTGTATTTAGAGAGTTACAAAGTATAAAATCATTATTTATAAAAAAAAGCAATTTTAAAGTATATTTTACGTAACAAATTTTAATAACTAGATTTTGATTGTAGAAATACCTTAAATAAGACCTGGATTCCTAATATATTACACATACTGCATTTTATTGGTGATATTAAGTGGGACGTATGGACAACATACATTACGACAAACTATATAATTTTCACTATTGATATTAAAATTGTTGTGTTGGTTTTAAAGTTGACAAACGGTAATTTCCGGATAGTTAAATGTGCTGTATTACATATCTGACTTTTTTTCAAAATTTCTTATTGAGAAAGTATGAGTCGAGTAATTTACGAACTTAATAATAACCCTACAACTTAATAGGCGCAAGCAGACAATTTGCTTCAAAGTAAAAACAGCATCTCTTTTATTTTTCTATTTTTTTCAATAACATTTACTTCTCATTATAAATGACGAGTTTTAAAACCAACTTTTACCTAATTTTTGTAACCAAAGTAAATGTACTTATATCAATTATCGGACTATCAAAATAAGGTATCTACCAGACGCTTTCCTAATAACTAGGATAGGAAATGAGGATACGGTCAATCTAATGGTAGGCAGTACGTTGTGACATTATTGGTATTACAAGGTGGGCACCTTGACCCCATTATACCCTACATCTCCCTTAGTGAGGCAGTAAATCTTTCTAAGGAGATGGAAAAGGTTATTTGGTCATTCCAGGAGAGGGTCACATAATTGCCTTCTATAAAAACATAAAGAAGAATTATTTTTTCATGCTTTAAGTTCCGGGGTCATCAGTATTTATATATCTATCGTCTATTTTGCTATACTATTCGAAATATAACTGATTTGCTTATTTGCACAAGCTAGATTTTGTAGCAGTGAGGGTTTAGATGATAGAATATACAGAAAAGGACAAACAAATGCTAAATTTACAACTAGAAACGCTAATAATTCATGATATTAGATTTCCAATAGTCTGTTATTAGATACAACATTGCATTTAAATTATAGTATATGTTTATTCTCCTTTTATTCACATCTATATAATAATAATGATAATAAATATTCACTACATTCACACCAATTAGCCTAGCCCAAAGTAAGCACAGTAAGGCTTGTGTTATGGATACTAGAGTAACGGATAGACTTACATATATGATACATAGATATGTAATATTTATAGAAATATATATAAACACCCATGACTCAGGTACAAATGCTCGTATTCATCATACAAATATCTGCCCCTACCAGGGTTCGAACCCAGGACCATCGGTGCGAAAGGCAGGATCGCTACCGTTGCACCAAACGGTCGTCAATATCTATATACACTCGGCGTCAAAAAAATCGCACCTCTAAGAAAATCACGTTCAAATGGCATTAACTCTGGATATGCACATGCAGTCGTATTAATTATAATTTTATTTAAAAGGTTACTTAATTAACTTAATAAAAAAACATTATTTTTCATTATCAAATAAAACCTAAAGCAACAAATAAAGGGTCACAAAAATTCTAAGGAAATTTTGCTGCTCGGGAGAGTCGCGAGTTGCGCTAACTTTGTGGGTATAAAGAGGTCAACACGGGTTCAATGTGGGTCATTCGCTATTAAACCGTTGAAGGGGACACACGCACTGATTTTACTGAAGAAAGAACATCTGGAAAATGGACACTACAGCTGATGAGGCCGCTCAAGTGGTTGCACTACTGCAAGCAGGGGTGCGGCAGTGTGATGTCGCCCGGCAACTGAATCTGAGCCGTTTTTCGGTTCGTAGAGTCTACCAGCGCTTTTTAGAGACCGGTGGCTATATCCGGCGACATGGGTCCGGTAGACGTCGCTGCACTTCGGAAAGAGACGACCGGTTCGTTGTGTCGTACTCTTTGAGAAATCGCTTCTCAAACGCTGTTCAGCTGCAACAGGAGCTCCAGGCAGTTCGCAGACGCACCGTGAGTGTATCCACGGTTAGAAGAAGACTGAAGGAGAAGAACATAGCAGCCCGCAGAGCTGCTACAGGTCCAAAATTGACTGCAGCGCACCGACGAGCCCGCTTGCAGTTTGCTCGCGACCACGTCGATTGGACCATTGAGCAGTGGGGAGCTGTTCTCTTCTCAGACGAGACACGAGTGTGTCTTTTCTGCAACGACCGACGAAGAAGAGTATACCGGAGGCAGGGTGAACGTTTCGCTCAAGCCTGCATCCAGGAGACGGTGGAATATGGAGGCGGATCCTGCATGTTCTGGGGCGGTATGTCGGCTGCCGGCAAAACCGACCTGGTCTGCGTCTCCCGGACCGGAGGTGCTCGCGGACAAGGGTCGCTGACTGCGCGCCGCTATATCACAGAGATCCTGGATGTGCATGTGGTCCCTTTTGCCGAATCTTTTGGCGAGGGGTTCACATTAATGCACGACAACGCTCGCGCACACACTGCAGCCATCGTGAACGACTTCCTGCGGAGGTCCCAAATTCCTGTGATGCAGTGGCCAGCGAGAAGTCCTGATCTGAATCCGATAGAGCACCTCTGGGACCATCTTAAACGTAAGGTTCGATCTCGGGATCCGGCTCCTTCGACTCTAGAGGAACTCCAAACCGCGGTGATTGAAGAATGGGGTCTTATCCCTCAAGAAGAGCTCCTGAAGTTGGTGAGGTCTATGAGGGACCGTATGGAAGCCGTCATCAGGGCAAGGGGGGGTAACACTAGATTTTGAGTTAATTTTAAGACACTTTTTGTACATTTTTTTTGTAAATTATCGATTATTAATTAGGACTTAATTAAGATTTTTTATTATTTTTCAAATTTTTATGCTTTTTGTATAATTTTAATTAAAAAAAAGATTGCACTTAATTGTTGTTTGATGCTCCTTTTTGTTACCTTTCTAATGATACCTAACACTATCCTCTATATAAGGTTTAGGAATTTTTGAATAAGATTTTTATAAGGTGCGATTTTTTTGACGCCGAGTTTAGTATATCTAGGTACTTATTGTTGTGCTTTACCAGATCTAAAACACTGTATTATATATTTATTTAAGTATTTATTACTGATTAAATGCAAGGGATTTAGGGAGATATTTATGAAATATATATATTTCATGAATCCTATATATCTGCATTTTTATAATTTGTATATTTATGATAGTACATTTAACTACGGTTCCGTATTAAGGAATTATAATTTGAAATATTTCAACTTGTTTCAGATATTATTTTTTCAACTTTTATTTTTAAGATATTAAAATCCAGTAGTTAAGTGTACGAATAAAAAATATACTAATTATATCGCTGTTTTTTTATCCAGTGTTGGATACTTGTGAAAGGATCATATACGCTGTTGTAAGTAGTGCCTAGATCATATAAAGATGGCGATGGAGTCAGCCAAAGAAACACTTGGAAAAATTCAATGGGTCTGTTAAAGTCTCGGTAGCTGAATCGCCTTTTTTCCCACGTTTTTCTCAGGTCGCTTTCTTGTTTGTCTGTCTGTCTGTCTGTCTGTGCAGTTGGATTCTTGCAACTCAATTTTGAGGCACTTCCCGGCCACCTAGCGAGCTGAAATTTTTGGAGCAAGTCAGAACCCGATGACAATGTATTTACAACTTTTAACTTTCTACGGCCACTTTCAGGCCAAATTTTGCGAAATTTCACTTTCATATGAAAAAAGTCATAGCGATTCATGGTTTGCTGTGATTAATTAATAAATTAAAAAGAATGAAATAATAATAACGCAAGAAAATTAAAAAGAATAAAATAATAATACTAGATTTAAAAATCTAAAAATCCCACGTTTTTCAGTAACCAAAAAAGAATAAAATAACCCGGCGGGGTCAAGCGAGGGGCCACTCAAAACGTGGGGGCGTATCTTTACAAATACTCTCAACATCTATGCATAACGTACATCTCATTACATCTCCATAAGTAATATGCGCCCCCACTTTTGATGCGCCCCTCGCTTGGCCCCGCCGGGTTATTTTATTCTTTTTTGGTTACTGAAAAACGTGGGATTTTTAGATTTTTAAATCTAGTATTATTATTTTTAAATTAAAAATATAGGTAATATTAATTAGAGATCAAAAAATACAATCAACAAAACATGGTTTACAATTTGAGCAAATAAATTAAGACTGACTAAAAACCATTCAATTCATTCAATCAATTATAAAAAAGGTGAAATATTTTCACTATATAAGAAAAACAGTATTTCTTTCGACGAAGTGTTTTTGCAAAGCTAACATTTTGCTTAACCCAACATTTCGTAGGCAGACAGGTCTTATCTGATCCACTTTTCGCTTTTATGTTGCCTTGGTAGGCGAGCTATGTAAAGCGAGCAATTTATTACGCTCCTTGTTTTTTGCTTCTGAAAAACAGATAAAAATGAAGGTTAAATTAATCTTCTTTTATTTAAAAGATCCAAATGGGATAAAGTAAAAAAATAAACATTTTATAATTTCTTTAATTTTAATGTTTTTACTATTTATGGATAACTAGCGGAATTGACGGAGTAGCAAAATTGATTTGAAAATTAAAAATCGTTCCAGTATATATGTTTTAGTTATTTTACAAAATTGTGCACCCAAACTATTAAACACTTGCCGTTTTATTCATAAAAAATTTCAAACGTAAAGCTATTTTAGTTAATAAGTATTTTAATTATGATTTGAGTTTGAAAGAAAAAAATTTACTTATCGTTTTAACTTTATTAAGAACTAGCGGACCCAGCCACGCGTTGCTGTGGCACAGTAATTTTATATTTCTAAAATTATTATTTTTTTCTTAAAGAAAAGTAGCCTAAGTACATCAGCTACCTGCCAATAAAAGTCCCGTCAAATTGTTCCAGCCATTTCAGAGATTAGCCGGAACAAACAGACAGACAGACAGACAAAAATTGTAAAAAATGTTATTTTGGTATATGTATCGTATATATATTCATATGCATGTAGTAAAAAACGGTTATTTCAATGTTACAAACAGACACTCCAATTTTATTTATATGTATAGATAATACGATTTATATATAAAATCCTATTAGCTGCTTTAAATTTTCCGATTGTATTAATATAAAAATTAATACCTGGTTCGGAAAGGATTTGTTTTTCTTACAATAATGTTATTTTCATTATCTTTATAAATTAATGATCCTTCATTACAAATGGTGTGATTTGTTATCTAGACACGTACATAAAAGTAGAAAAGAAAAAAAAACACAGTATCATAGCATCAATTCTGTAAAACCAAGACGAAGCCTCGTATAAATGTATTTTAATATAAATCAGTATTAAATAAATGAGTTTATTACACAAATTAAAGTTACCGTACCTTTCAGTAATTAGTTTGTAAGTGAAAATCGCATATTTCATTACAAATGAGAAATTTAATGATTTGCATATAATATGAGTATTTTGTTTTTTTTTTCTAAATAGTTATTTATTTTTCATTGTAACATATTTTAAACGACAGAGTGATATTTTAAATCGTCGACAAAACCTTTTTCGACATACTACCACATAATATTTGAAATAATTCCAGCCTATTAAGGCACGTACACACTATCGATCGAGCTTCCTTATAACTTATTCAGGGCTGGCGGCCTTAAGCACATATCACGTGGTTATAAACAAGTCATTCTTAAAATAGATGAGCTGTTCTTGAAATACATTATAACAACCAATTTTATTATGACTACAATATTTTGTATGGTCTAATGATTAGCCTGGGTAGGTTATAGTTTTTGTAGCGATGTATGATGATGTAGCGACCCATTATACTTTGTCCAATATAGGATGATACTTTTGACAGTTGACACCTTTAAAGAGGGTATAAAGTTGCTATTGCAATGTCAAGCCAAACATAAGGAAACAAACGCAACCTTAGTACGTAGCAATAAGGAAGTGACACCTTTCAAAAGTATCATCCTTGATTGGACAAAATATAGTAGCACTATATAAGAAGTCACCGTATTGAATAATCGTATTTATTAGGAGTCTGTGTTCTCTTTCTATGATAATGACGTTTGTAATATTTGTCACAAAAACATTGTCTTTTATATTAACTCCGTTTGTAACTCAAATGATAATCTTAATCAAAATGCTAAAGACTTTAAGACTTTACTAACTAACCTTAAATTTAGAAAAAATATTAACCCAAATATGAAGTGTTAAAAATATTTTTTTTAAATTTAAATATAACTTACACGTAGTTGTCATATATTGCCTGTCTTAGACATTCCCATCTTATACCGAAAAGAAGTGCAAAATCTATCTATCAAGTTTGTATTCAAGGATCAAAATTAAACATTATTTCATTGCTCAGTAACTTCGTAGTGTTAAAATATTTGTTTCTTTTAAAATTTGTTTTACCTATATATATAAAATATAATTAGAATGCGCTATAACCGTTATACATTTAACTGCCTATTTCCTCCATTAAGATTAGGCACCTTTTCTAATCTTAAGAGAGTTAACACACAAAACATCATACACTTAAGTAAGTCTGAAAACTAAGAAAATAATATTTAAAAAATATAAATATAATTTTTTTTTTCATAAAAATCTCAATTTAAAGTAAAACGATCTTTTCAGACTTCAGTCTTCCTTAAATGTAGAATTATCATAAGAATCGGTTTCCATTTTAAAATATGTAGTTAGACTAAAAACTATGCGACCACTTGTCATACTACGAGTATATTAGAAATAGTATGAAACGTGATGCGACGTTAACGGACTTAAGTCTCAAGGGTTGATAATATTCTACTCAGTTGGATACCACACAGCAAATTGGAGTTAAGTGAGTTTAATTCGAGTTTTCAACACAGCGGGTTTTAGAGAATCCGGGCCTTCACACTGTACCCGTATTGGCAACATTTATACATATTAAAATTAAGTTTAATGGAATGTTGTAGCTTCCTCTCATATGATAAAGTAATCTATTACAAACTCTATAAAAACTGCTACTATATAGGCTATACTATATAACTATGCTCTTTATAATAATAATAATCTTTATTTGTGCCATAAATAATTTACAAAAACATAGTAAACGTTAAAAACCACATTAATCAAGGTGTATGTCGCAGTTTTAGCGCCCACTGCGAACTTACACATTTAATCATTAATACACTAAAAGACTATTTAGTAAATTCTACCTTAATGTGTGTGTGTGTGTGTGTGTTTGTTTGTGTAAGTGTGTGTGTGTGTGTGTGTGTGTGTGTGTGTGTGTGTGTGTGTGTGGGTTTGGGGTAATAAAATACATACAATTCACATTCTTGACTTAATAGCTACTCATTTAGAATACACTATGAATAATAGGGGTTAAAGTATGAAATTGCCGTTTTATTGCAATAGGTTCTTTGAATTGACATAGAATCTTCATGGTTTGAGGTTTTCGAATGAAACTTTTTTTAAATGGTTTCTATGATGTTCTTTTTTTAAAAAATGTAAAACATTTGAATATCGACTTTCAATTGTTTTTGTTATTCAATTTAGACAAGAAAGATGGATACTGCGAAAATTCGAGTTATTTTTGAATACGAGTTCCGACGCGGAACTAACGCGGCAGAAACAGCCCGCAATATCAATGCTGCGTTTGGAGAGGGGTCTACTAATGAACGCACCGTGCGATTTTGGTTTAAACGCTTTCGTGATGGAAATTTCGACTTAAAGAACGAGCCACGAGGAAGACCGCCCACACAGGTAAATAACGATGAATTAAGAGAGATAGTGGAAGCCGATCCTAGTCAAAGTACCCAGGAATTAGCGGCATGGTTTAACGTTACCTTACCCACAATATTGACTCACTTGCGTCAAATCAATAAAATAAAAAAATACGAAAAATGGGTGCCTCATGATTTGACTGATCTGCAGAAAGAAACGCGTGTTGAAACTTGTGTTGCCTTGTTGAACCGGTACAGAAATGAAGGAATATTGGATCGAATTGTAACATGTGATGAAAAGTGGATTCTTTATGATAACCGGAAAAGAAAAATGCAATGGCTGACCCCAGGTCAAATGCCACAACAGTGTCCTAAAGCAAAACTTACCAATAAAAAGGTAATGGTAACTGTTTGGTGGTCTCAGCATGGTGTTATTCACTATAGTTTTCTCCGATCTGGTCAAGCAATAACGGCAGATGTCTATTGTGCCGAACTCCGAACCATGTTGACAAAACTAGCAGTAAAACAGCCCCGACTCATGAATCGATCTTCACCATTATTGCTCCACGACAACGCGAGACCTCACACAGCACGAGAAACCATTTTGACCCTTCAGGAACTGCAGTTAGAAACCATTCGTCATCCTCCGTATTCACCAGACCTTGCTCCAACGGACTACCATTTTTTTCGTGATTTGGACAATTATCTACGTGACAAGAAGTTTTCTTCCCAGGAGGCAGTACAAAATGCTTTCACACAGTTTGTGCAGTCTAGATCGTCGGAATTCTATCGCAAAGGCATTAATGACCTTCCCATTAGATGGCAGCAATGTATAGATAATAATGGCAACTATTTTGATTAAATAAATTTGTTAAAAATTTAAAAAATAAACAATATAGATTTTCAGTACAAATCGGCAATTTCATACTTTAACCCCTAATATAAACTGTATTATTTTAATCACCTAATTTGATATAAAAATTAAGTCTAAAGAACTTGTTACTAGAAAAATTATACCTGCCCCAGGTGTAAGGCGGTATCTGAACCCCCATCCGCTCGCTATCCAGGCGTGTACTCTTCCAATGGAGGCCGTTAGACGCCTGGGTCAGTTTATTTTTTTCATATTTTTTCTATCTAAAGACTTAATAACAAAAAATATAATGAAAAAGTAACCCTACCTGCTAATCCAAACGGTCTCAGGTTAAATCCCGGTAGAAGCAGATGTTTATATGTGATGAAACAAATATTATAATTAAATGTAATCCGACCATAAATTGAACAAACCATAACCTAATATTAATATTTTCTTAATACTTGATAATACGATCATTCTTATTTCAACAAAATCACAAATTTAAAAATTCTGTTGAAAAAATGAATAACTAAATCGTAGACATCATCACATACGTTTTTCTAAACCGAACTTAAGTAGCTAAAGCAAGAATTCCGTAACATAACTATGGAATATTTAGTTCTTACACTTCCGCACACATTACACATTTGAATAAAATACTTATAAGATAAATTATTATAATAGAAAAATACTAGAAAAAATCGACTCGGGTCACAAGTGAATCTCAGGCGGGAATCGAGTCGTTTTTTAGTATTTTTCTATTATAATAATTTATCTTATAAGATCGCATTGAAAATGCATAAAATATATAAAAATTATAAATAAAACACTTATTTTACGGATTTTGCGCAAATTAACGAAGGCTTAGGCCGATCGTGCCTCTAGCGTTTGTTGCGCGCTCTCGCTTGCACGCTTGGCTCAGGCGGAACGTGACAATGAGTCTTGCTTTTGTCTTTCCCACGTTTTTCTCAGGTCGCTTTCTTGTTTGTCTGTCTGTCTTTCTGTGCAGTTGGATTCTTGCAACTCAATTTTGAGGCACTTCCCGGCCACATAGCGAGCTGAAATTTTTGGAGCAAGTCAGAACCCGATGACAATGCATCCTAAAACAACTTTTAACTTTCTACGGCCACTTTCAGGTCAACTTTCGGCAACTTTCACTTTTGTATGGGGCTTATCCGATTGTTGCGTAACACATGGTTACTTCGTTGAGTTAATAATTAAAAAGAATAAAATAATAATACAAGATTTAAAAATCTAAAAATCCCACGTTTTTCAGTGACCAAAAAAGAATAAAATAACCCGGCGGGGCCAAGCGAGGGGCCACTCAATACGTGGGGGCGCATGTTACTTGTGGAGATGTAATGAGATGTATGATATGCATAGATGTTGAGAGTATTTGAAAAGATGCGCCCCCACGTTTTGAGTGGCCCCTCGCTTGGCCCCGCCGGGTTATTTTATTCGATTTTTAGATTTTTAAATCTTGTATTATTTTCCCTTTACTAAATAAAACAATTTGATTTATATAAAAAATTAACAATCAGCAACGTGTTCGATTAAAATATTGTGAAGGTAGTAGAAAATACATGACAACCATTATCTTAGTCATCCTATGATCACGACTCCGGTAAAGGAGTCGAAACGTCAGGATTAAATATAAAATAAAATATGCGCAAAATCCGTAAAAAATGTTTTAATCAAATAATTATGGAATTCAGAAACAACGACGGTATCATAACACCCAGAGTCCAGCCAGTGCAGAAAAGTCCTCGGGATTTTGGAATTGCTTTACCACGAAAACTCGACCACGACAGTCGTCCACGTCATGATAATATTTTCAATAACCTAGTACCTAGCCAATATAATGATAAGAAAAAACATTTTTATATCTTTTTTACTAATTTTTTTGCAAACCGCTGAATAGTTTATTTTCATTATTTTTGTTATTTAATTATTTACCTAACTGCTAGATATTTATATGTCAAGGAATTCTTCCAATTACAGTTGGATGACTAATCGCCCGGATAACAAGAGCCAAATTGATTTATTACTAGTAAAATTGCTTTTGCTCAATTAATAACCAAGTGACATGTTCGAAACTTATAAGTATATTGTACATACTGTTATATATAAAAAACTAAATAGATATTATGTTTGTTAAAGTGTTTGCTCGATTAAGTCTGTTGAAAAAAAATACGGTTCTGCAATAATGCAATATAAAATGTTTGTTTTGTTTTCTTAAAAAATCTTCTTCGGTAAATTATCTTCTTAATTTAATAACGATGAACTCCCACCATCGTATCACTACTATTACTATGATACTAATAGAATATTGTTTTTGACGTTATAACGTCTTATAAATCGAAGAACGCCGACTGCATGCATGAAATAGCATGACTCATTATCACATTCCGTCATTGTCACGTTCCGCCTGAGGCACGAAAAAGCAAGACTCATTGTCACGTTCCGTCTGAGCCAAGCGTGCAAGCGAGAGCGCGGAACAAGCGATAGAGAGGCACGATCGGCGTTCGGCTTGTGGCGCATCTATCTCTCCTCCATCGGCCTAAGCGTTCGGCTTGTGACCGATCTGCATCGGCCGATGGAGAAGAGATATCCTCCCTCGGCCGATGCATACGAGTAGAACAGAGACAGCGGCAGCACACAACTTACACGTGAATTGTTTTGTCAACTCTTTATAAAGTGAAGTGAAAAGTTAATGTGATTTCCATTGATTATTACAATAAGAATTACGGCAAAAAAGTAATTAATTCTTGCATTTTAAGAATTTGATTAGCGATTTAAATTCCTATATTTGTTCTTAGTGCAGTAATAATAGGTTATGTTATAATTTTTACTAATAAATTATAAAAACTCATTTAAACGATCGTATAAAAAGTCAACTGCGGAGGATTTTAAATATCACACATGTATATAAGTTGTAAATAAATTATTAAATTTATAATAATTTTCAATTTACTCCTTCTTTGTATTATAAAAAATAATGATAATTCAGTGATAATAATTCAGTTTAATTCATAAAAGTATGCAATATTTCATCAATGTTTTCTTATGACGTTATCACGTAAAATTGTCGTTCGTAAACCGACTTTATAGACAACCACTTTTTTATGGATTATATATGGTTACGATGTATAATATTTTAAATGTCATTACCCTACTTCTGTTAATGCTGACGAATTTCGTGCGCCCGTTCTTCTTATAAGTTTCAAAACTTCCTGAATGGGTTTGAATAAAGTTATTTTGATTTAATTTAATTTCGTTAACACTTTGACCGAAAAACATGACAGCTAGACGGATGCCTTCCTACCTTTAGTATTTTCACTATGATCTTAACGTTTTAACGTTTGGACGGCGCGTTTGAATGTTTTTAGGTTTCATAAAACAGTTGAAGTCGGAAAAAAATGCTGTTTATTTTGTGGTCTACCTTCCCAGTGTCATATCATATCATAGTATCTACCTTTTACGACACCCATGTGAAAGGTTGGTGTTTTTCTGCCGAACACCACAATTTCATTTATGTCCAATGTCATTTACCAGCATTTATTTTAAGTAATTTTACTCGTTTTAATAATAAAGATATTGATATAAGGAAATTATTACAAGCTAAAATCAACTTGTCTGAGGCAAGGACTTTATCAATGGAGCTACCGAGACCTAAGTGGAGTTGAAATTCTTTTAAGTATGTTTTTTTTTGGTATAAAAATCTAGATATAATATAATATAAGAAAATATCTTCAAAAATATATGTTGTGCAATTTTGTTGTGAGCTGTACCTTAAAATAGGAAACTCTGACAAGCCCAACATGTCAGTCATCACTCGTAAACAATCGAGAATATGGGTATCGTGAGCTACATTACTAAAACTTACGTAGACATTTCTAGTAGGTGCCTGAATCACGTACGCAACATAATGAGAAATGAGACTACCTTACTACCTGGGAAAGGGAAAAGTTATGTAAGCTTCATATGGGTGAGTGAATTGCGCTGTCGGTTACGCCTTAATAAAAATAAACATAAACATAAGAAATGACAATAACTTCTACCTAAAATCGCAGTAGCTCGTACAAACTCGCTATCATACAAGGGATCAATAAAAACATCATTTAACCGATTCGTTGTTGCATACAATTACAGAAACGAAGGCTACGAACTTGATTTACGTGAAAAGTGAAGATAGTTTTATTCTGGGTTGATTTCCCTTAAACTTGATTTGAAGGAGTTATCATCGATTTAAAAATGACACGGTTTCAGTGGCTAACGCCACACGCAAAATAAAGTGATGACACGACAGGCGTGCCATCAGCAAAGAATCGGTTAGGCTGTTATAAGTCTACTGCTTGACATAAGTCTCAGTTTTAAAGTGTTACAAGGAGCAGCTGTTAGCAATTTGCAGACATCGGCTTCCCGCAAACTTCTCCAGTTCTTCGCCCTTACGCTGTGTCGTCCAGTTCGTGGTCGTGTGGGAAACTTTCTTCCCCAACGGGCATTAGTTCTGCGGGCAATTTGGTCTACCCATTGCCATTTCAGCTTAGTGACTCCAAGAGCTAAATAGAAACTATGGTTCTGCTCCGGATTCCTTCGTTACGAATTAAATTAATGTGGAACAACTTAGATTAGTTATTTAGTCCTGAACTGAACAATTTGTTCAACGGATACTTAATAACGATTAAAATACATAAATAAATACCTGTCTTGAAACCATAGACAAACAAATCAGAATTCAGACCCAGAATTGTTGATGTAACAGACGGTATCACTACAGTTGCACCAACTGGTGATCAAATGATAACAAAGTTTTCTAAAGCAAACAAATTTAATGATTCGTTTAAGGGGACCTTTGTCTACATTCAAAACTAGCTTAGCACCCTAACCATTAAACAATTTACAATCGGAAAGGATAGTAAAGACATTTTAAAAGTGATGACTGATAAAAGTGTAATAAAAAAATCTCGAAAACTCCACAAATATCGATTTGTCAAATAATGAGCAATAATGAGAAAAATGTAATATTTTTTGTATTATTTTTCTTTTCATCTTTTTTTTATTTACATATCTTAAGTAGGAATCTCTAACTGACTGTTCCTGAGTTTAATATTATTATTATTTTCTGTCTTTGATGGGATATAAATTCAAGATTGGAAAACAAATTCAGATAAAATCCTTTTTATGGATTCATGGCAAAAAATTAAAATACTATAATATTTTTGGTAAGCATTTCACTGTTAGAGTTTCATACCAAAAGAAATTATTACAAGAAAAACATTTACCTGTCTTCGGTAACAGGCGGGACTCGAACCCGCATCATAATGATAATACTATTTGAAAGTATAAAACCATCTAAAAGCAAATGCAGCAAAATCCGTAAGATCTTAAATAAAAAATTTATACATATAATATTCGACTTCTTTAAAATAATCTCGACTTGAGTATTGTCGAGAAATTTTTGTCGGGAGTTTTCGTGACACGAAAAATAAATCAAGAAATGAGAAACTCTAGGTGATGGCTATTGTGAATATTGCTTAACATCCACAATTACAGACCTAACGCATTTATCACTGCATTAGCAAATGGGAAGAGTATGTATATTTAAATAGCGTACATTTGTCTGATTCTTACATTACATTAACAGTTAGCTCGTTTGTCATCTTGTTTTTAAATACTGCTTTCTAAATTTTTTTGATGACTTCCGTGGATGAGTGAGTTGCACACCCGATCCCCGATTGGGTCAATGAAATAGAATACGAACTTTTTTACGTTGTCTCGTGGCTGAATGTTGTTGTTTCTGAATTCAATAACAAAAGTGCCATAGCTACTTCACATGAAATAAGAACAATGTATGTGATGTTTTAATATTTATTTATTTAAAATAAACATAAGATAACATATTTTTGACGTGATAACGTCTTATAAATCGATGAAAGCATGCTGCACGCACGAAAAAGAGTAACGTTCCGCCTGAGCCGAGCGTGCAAGCGAGAGCGAGGAACAAGCGATAGCGACGCACGATCGGTCTAAGCGTTCTACTTGTGGCGCATTTATCTCTCTTCCACTTCATGAAGTGAAAAGTTAATGTGGTTTCCATTGTTTATTACATAAAGTTAATGTTAATTTATCGGCAAAAATAGAAAATTTAATAATAGGTATTCAATTAACTTCTTTGTATTGTACAAAATAATGATAATTCAGTGATAATAATTCAATTCAATTAATAAAAGTATGCAATTTTTCATCAATGACGCTGTCACTAAAATTTAAAAATTATTGTAAAAATAATATTATGTAAAATTATCGTCCATAAACTTTACAGACAACCATTTTATATTTTTTTATTCAATATACGTATTTGTAATCCATTAATTGAACATTTTCCACAGATTCGTGAGTCTTAAGTCGTCGGAAGACCTTGTACATACCGAGAAAAGTCGCAAAAAAATTGGCAAGGGTTGTTTTTTTCCCTCTCATCTTTTGAATATGTTTGTATTAACATTATCCACTAAGATATATAAGAATACCGCTGAACACGTTTGAAAAGTTTAAAGCTTAAACTGGAGTTCTAAAAACAGCTTTACGATACCCATATACATCTCAAACAACATCCTCGTCAACCGACCGGCAATTTTTTACAAGCCCGTCTCGGCATACAAAGCCATTTCTACCCTTTTCTCCGTTTATGTGTAGGTTTTCATTTGCTGACATTTATGAGAGTAGAAAATCTTGGGAATATATAATTATAGTTGTTTTTGTATAGTCATGAATAAATATGACGTCAATTTTGAATTCAAGTCCCCCTTTAGTACATAACATAATCTATAATCGAAGATCACAAATTTGTTGTTTCTCTGTCCGCTCTTTTTCCATTGTATCAATAACGTTACCATAGCAACGCGTTAACCGCAAGTAGTTCGTCTTCCGGACGCTAGATGGCGCTAACGGAAAAATATTTACTAATAGAAAAAAAATAAAGAATTTTGTCCACCCGTGCGAAGCCGGGACGGGCCGCTAGTTTCTAACAAAAATCAGGTAAAAAAAAAAGCTTAGCGCAGTATATGTACTTAGTCTTAATAGACCACAGATCCAAATCAATGGGGAATTGTCGAAGTATAGAAAAATCACTTTCTAAGGAAAATAAATGAAGATCGATTCCTTTACGAGTTCTCCTTCCGAGTTCTTGCACTCGTTCCACTCATTGAAATTCATTCTGTGCACAGGATTAATGTTATACTTAAACACAGCTCCTTAACGGGTTTCAACTCTGATGTTATTTTTTTTTTATTCACATCTATATATTGTTTTGAGTCCAAGTAGCTAAAGAACTTGTGCTATAAAATTCAGAAACACCGAAGGTTTACATAACACTTATCTGAGACAATATGACAAAGTTAGTTTACTATATTAGGCCGAGGATCAGGGACTTTGAGGTATATTACCATAAGAACCGGTATGCGAGCCACTTGACCACGGAAAACGTGATGTGCAATGTTAGTGCAACAGTAGCGATCCTTAGTACTATTTAAAACGAAAATATCACCAAATTTTACCATCTTCAATGGCGTAAGCAACTGCGTCGAAATATTGGGGCCTTAAAAATTGAGAAAAAAGAAACATTGTAAAACCAAGTTTAAAAAATATTAATGTAGGAAGCGATCCTGCCTACTGCACCAACAGTAATGGGTTTGAATCTTGGTAGGGGCATAATTTTGATAATAAGCATAAGCATTTTTACTCGATATTGAACGGTCTTACAGCTCCTTATGATGCTCCGTGTGGAGGCGAAACACGTGGAGAGTTAGTAACGCCTGATTTTATGATTATCATTTATATATAAAAACTAGCTGACCCGGCCACGCGTCGCTGTGGCTTTGTTATTACAATTTTTCACCAAACAAAATATTTTGATTGTGAATTAAAATAAAAGAATTTTTCTAAAATAAAAGTAGCCTAAGTTACTCCTTATAACATCAGCTACATGCCAATAAAAGTTCCGTCAAAATCGGTCCAGCCATTTCAGAGATTAGCCGGAACAAACAGACAGACAGACAGACAAAAATTGTGAAAAATGTTATTTTGGTGTATGTACCTTATATATATTCATATGCATGCAGTAAAAAACGGTTTTTTCAATATTAAAAACAGTCACTCCAATTTTATTTATATGTATAGATTATATATAACATGGTCATAGCATAGAATTGATAAACATCTTTAGCTTATTAATAACTTTAACATGTAAATTGTATAAGCTTATTTTAGGTATTCTTGTTATTTTTTAATGACAATTACCGAGCGTGGCTTCATACTTGCAGTCAAGTTTGTGAGCTCATTGTAAAATCGGTTGCGTTGATTTTGTTATATTAAATAAAACAAAAAAAACAACGCTTGCACTCCGTGAGTGCCGGCAGAAGTGAAACCATGAACATTAACGTTGTGCATTTATCATCATATTTAGGAATGGTTAGGAAATAATTTCGCACAAATTACTTTAATTTCGTGGTAGAAAGAGAGGGGAATATTACTTCCTCTCCTACGCCACGCCGGCAGTCTACTCGCCCTCCGTCTTACGAATTTTCGATCAGGTCACGTGACGCGAGTTTAAAATTTTTTACCCATCCCAAAAAGTGCACAAGCAAGGCCGCTAAAGAAGATTTCACTTCAAAAATATTAAAATCAATGCCTCCATTGCTGGGGCACAGGCAAAGAAGAAGTATTTTATGTACAAAAAAACACATAAACCTACTGCGTACTGTAAAATTTTGCTTAATGGATATTTAACTCTGTGTGATGGACTGTAAACTAATACAGACATTTGAGAGTATTGTATAAGTTGATGTGTTTTTGATTTTACCAAATTGTTACCACGTAGGTACATAAACATTTGTTGAAAATAATTTAACGACCCGCTCCTGCTTGCTCGGTTAAAATATTATTTATATGTCGCATGTGGATCCACTCCGTTTACAAAACCTCTAGATGTTAACACATAAAACCAAATAATGGAAAACAAGTCATTGATCCTACACTATTTTAAAGAAATACAATATAAATAACAATGACATACGTTTTTTGAAAAAAAAAAAATTAAAATATATTCAGATGCGATGTATTTAAATTTGAGGAGTTGATCAATATTGAATTCAAAAATGTGCTAATAGTGCTACGGGAAATGATAATTGTTGTCGTTAATTGAATTCAAGCCGGAGAGTCGATGAATGATACATTTTTTTTTATTTAACTGTTATCCGAATAAACTATTCAACATACTGCATTATCAGTTTTAACTCCGTTTCAATCATATAAAAATTATGACCCTTCTTTATTTCTAGCCCTAAAATGTTAAAAAAAATATTATTATAACCATAATTTAATATTTTGCTCGACTAATAAAGAAAAAAACCGGCCAAGTGCGAGTCGGACTCGCGCACAGAGGGTTCAGTATAATATTTTTTTTTATATGACGTAACTAAAAATTTACGGTTTTCGCAATTTTTCCTTTATCTGTGCTATAAGACGTTGCTTCGTACTAATTTCAAGATTCCTGAAGGTTTTTACTCCCTCGAGAGTCGAAATTTTGCGGAATTTTGCGGCATAAACGGTTGTATCTTTTGATTGCGTTGGCTTAGAAGTTTTTCACAGCTCTAAGGGACAGTAGAGCTGAGTATTTGATATAAATTTTAGCTTGATACATCCACGTGTTCCTGAGAAAAAGGGTCTTGACAGACGGATGGACGGACGGATGGACGGACGGACGGACGGACAACAAAGTGATCCTATAAGGGTTCCGTTTTTTCCTTTCGAGGAACGGAACCCTAAAAAGCTCAATACTCTTCAGAACTAAATGACATTGCTTTATTTGTATCGTTATTTGATACAATGTTACTTGCAATAAAAAGTAAAAATAAAACAAAGTTTAATGTTTAAGAGCGAAAGCATAAAATCGCCATTCTTACTGCGAAGATTCGCCGCCATCTTAACTTCATATGAGAATAGGATAGTCGTCTATTAAATGTCACAGTATCTACTATGTCATAGTAACGAAGTAAGTAACATAATGTTCTACTTTACAAGTATCGTATGGTTGCTAAATGATGGTTGCCATAAAATGCGAATGCTAATAATAATAAAATTTTGTATAGATGATAAAGAATTTCAACTAGCTTTCCTAATTATAGGAACATTTTTTTAAAAAATCTATCTAAATTTGTTAAAAAAGGTTAACATACGAAGTTAAAAACTAACTAGAATTAATTAAGGTATTTTTCATTGACTGTTTATAAAGGTGCTGTCCCATTATTGCGTCCACTGAACATTTTAACGTGAGTTCAGGCTACGATTCCAGTGCGTAAAAATAATAGTTATAAACATTCATCTATGGTTACCTAGCACAAATATTGCAGTGTACTGAACTGTTCATATTTATTATTTTTAGAGTCGTGATCAAAGTACGTATTGCTTCAAAGAACTGCCTTTAAAAACAAAACTGTCTATAAAATGGCATCAATTTTTCTTGTATTCCAATACCCGTATTAAAATCATACAGCTACACACAGCGTCAAGCGACATTCCAACAAACCGAGTCCATATTAATTTATGTTATTTATTTACTTATATTAAAAAAAAACCGTGTCATTAAAGAGTTACAAAGTCAATAACTAAAAATAAGCTATAAGCCCAATAAAATGTATTGAGTTTGTAGAATTTCCTTGAAGAGTTATGTGTGTAATAAATAGTATGTACGAAAAATTCTACAATTTCATTAAGAAATAAACTATCACTTGTACCTTATAGCATCACTTTTAGATATCGACGTAGGAAAGCATATTTGCTGTAAGTAGACAAAATACCTAAAGTGACTTTTTACTATTATTAGAATCAGAAAAAAAAGCCGCATCGAATGGCCCAGGTCCTGTGTCTCTACGATGAAAAAAAAATTACATACGCCGTTGAAAACGCCCGTACTTATATATTTTTAGCAAGATTAAAATGCTGTATGTAGACCAAAATCTAGTCATTTTAGACATTTTGTACTTACAGCAAAAGAAAGACTGTATTTTTTGCCTTACAAATACTTACTTCTTCCCATTTAGAAACTTAACGCTACTTACAGCATTTTTGCGGCGTGTGATTTTTAGATTCGTTTACTTACAGCATTTTTAGGGAACCTACAGTTTTAGTTTTTGTCATTTACAGCAAATCATCACGTATTTGCTTTAAAAGCTCACACCACATAATGCATTTTGTGTAATCATTTTTTATTTCATTTTACCGTTACACCATTGAAAAAATTATAGTACTTTGAAGTTGTGTTTGTGTTACCGCATCGCTACCGGCTCCGCCCGCACCCTTCATTCCTTGTACAACATTCTGTAATTGTCTCATATAAGCGTGGCATTTGATTTGAAACGTCGTGTGTGCTGGGTGTCCGTAATAAGTGGTGTGATTTAGATTGAACCTGAGTATTTTATCACGAAAACGTAAGTAAATTTTCCGAATGATTATTATCAAGTGTCGATAAGTATTTACGTATTGTATCTTAATCGAAACCATCTAATACAAGCAAAGATATTTGTATTCTGCCATAATTAGGTTTAAGCATTTTTTCTAGGTAATTTCAAAGTATAAAAACTTGTCCTTCTATAGATTTTTTATGAATATCGTCACACCTGTAATCCCTGACGGAGTAGGCATTTCACCGACGTATTTAGTCTCCAATGTGACTGGTGGCGAACAAACCAATATACTACGAGCACAAATCCGGTTACGAGCTGCAATTGAGGAAGTTTCACAACAGTAAAACCACAATTATTACACTTTACCATAGCCGGGAATCGAACCCGGAATCTCATGACCTATAATCAGCAATCACTAGGCAAACGAGGGTAACAAGATATTTTTTATTTTTTATAAACTGCCTTGCTTATTTTAGATGGCGAAACGCAGGGAATGGATGGACGAATTGAGACCTCTTCAAGAAGACATTGTTGAAGAGCATTCAAGAAAGAAACCTAAAATACAAATATTAAGCAACGAACTGTACCTACAAGGCAATTTAATACATAGGCGCGATAATAAGTCTGCAGTGTGTGAGCATGCTTTTGAGGGGCCAAACCACTACATTCGTTTCGATAAACCATAAATTCTCGCTAAAGAACAAAGATTTGTTCCTAGGATGTTACGCGAGGCTATTGAAATCAGGAAACATCCTAATTTCAATAGAGACGAAGGTTGGAGCGTTCCACCTGCTTGGGACCCAATAATTAATAAATTAATATATACAAAAACACACATTGCAAGACCTGATGATGTAGTTAGCTCTTTTTGCAAATAATAACAGTAAGATGGAGGTCGGTCCCCCTGCCTGAGTTTCATTCGCCAGTTCTTCTCGGAAGGGCCTCCCAATTTCCGAACTGGTAGTAGACTCAGTAGTATACAATCTAATCGTAGTGAGAATTTAATAACCAAATAAAATGTAAAAATAAAACAATTTGACTTATATAAAATAATTTTAATAAAAAGGAACGTGCCCGATTAATATATTGTGAAGGTAGTAGAAAATACATGACAACCATCATCTTAGTCATCCTGTGATCACGGCTCCAGTAAAGGAGTCGAAACGTCAGGATTAAATATAAAATAAAACATGCGCAAAAATCCGTAAAAAAGTGTTTTATTCTAATGAAACAATTAAAGTTCAATTGAGCAGCCTCAATAGTGCAATGCCGAAATCAAATTTATATTCGACTAAGCTACCAATATCCCAATAAATATATAATGTCTTAAAAAAATTTGTGGAAAAAAAATTGATTCCAAATATGTACGCCAAAGAATACTTAGGTTTTAAGTACAGCTGTAAAACAAATGAAACCGATGAAGATGACTGAAAAAAAATGTGAATGATTCGCGATAGCATAATTTTAATATCATTGGTTTATTTACTTTTCCTTCAATATGTTTTTGATTGAACACAATGTCTTCATGTAAAGTTTCAATTATAATTGTATTTTGTTACATCTTTCGTTCTAAAATAAGGCGAATTGCCACTAAGTTTCCGTTTTTTACTTTTAAATAAATATTTTTTGATTGGACACAATGTTTTTATTTGCATCTTGCGTTCCTAACTAGTTTTAGGGCCTTAGTTTTTATTTTGAATATTTTATTTTTTTAATGTTTTATCTTCTTCTATCTTATATATAAGAGAAAAAGACTTTTTTAATTCATTGTAGGTATTATTGAAACGAAGTTCTGGCAGTATAATTAGAGTTTCAAATTTTGCTTTCAACAATTTAAAAGCCCATAATTTTTTTTACCATTTACGACATTTTATTTCAACCAAACATTACATTACCAACTGACCCACTGCATTTCTAGATCTAATCATAATTATAAATTTATTGTTACATCTTAATTGCAGTACCCAAATAAATAAATTTACTGCATACAGCATATTTACCGCCTGTAAATTGATAATATTTCCATCTACGCGTACATTTTTCTTCCTTAGTTACAGCGTTTTAAAGGTATGTAATTTAAAAAACTGTTTGCTGTAACTAGCCAAACACGTACTTATAGTAACTTTGGATAAAAAAATTACATTGCAAATGGTGACTGGCAGTTAAATAAACCTATGTTCCAAAAATGGTAGCAATATCATGGATAGGTCAGACACTATTAATTTTTTTCGGAAATTAATAAAGTTTTTTGGCTCTGGTGAACAATTGCAATATGTCTACTTACAGCAAATATGCTTTCCTACGTCGATATTATAATGTAACTATAGTTACACTTTCCATATATATTGTTGAAGTTGATGTTTTATTATGAATTCAAAATATATTATAAATGCTAAAAGGAACACTGTCTCCATGTCTATTATGTTTTCACGACGGAATCGCTTATCCAATTTAAATGAAATTTGGTACGACAGATGTCAAGCATCTGGCTCTGGATAAGAACATTATTAGCCTTTATTACTCGCAGGAATTATGCGTTACGTTAATCTTAGGCAATGCGCCTAAGTGGCGACTACCACCAGTTTTTATTTAAAGCTAAGCACACGTCCGTAAACTTTTCATGTGCGGCAGCGGGACAGCACCTTAATATATGTGAAGAACCAGATGTCATTCTAATAAGCCACCATCAAACGTTATAAATCTTTTATTGAATGAGTTATAAACCTTTAAAACCAACCTACATGGATGATAGACAAGTAAGATAAAACTCGTGCATTAGCTGAGTTTACTTAAGTGCTCGAAAATCAACGTTACCACTTTAAATATAAGAATCGTTTTCGGGTGTTTCAGTAACTTCACGATTTGCTAACCGGCCATTAAAGTAACATAAAAGTTTTCTAGGAAGTTAGCAAACTGCATGCTAGCACGAACTGCATGCGAACATTTACGTTTATAGTAGAGTGTAGTTTTAAAAACAGTCTCTTGAAGGTATTTATTTACTCTATGCTTAAGATATAGACGGTGTACAAAAAAATAACACAACTTCTGAAAAAGGGTCAAAATATAAATCCCTACTAATATTATAAATGTGAGTGTAAGTTTGTTTGTTATGCTTTCACGCAAAAAGTACTAAACCGATCATCGTGAAACTTCTTACATATATTCTTGCAGGTATTAGAAGTAACATAGGATACTTTTTATTGCCGCGGTTAAAAGCTAGTATAAAATATAATAATAATACACAGCGATTAAGAAACTTTCGAAAGAGTGGGTCACAAGCTAGTCGACTAAAAATATGTTCTTTCGAGCTACTTCTTGCTTCTAAAGGCAAGGCTGTGGTCCCGGTATTTTTTACCGTGTTATCATTTATAGAGAAGACGTATAATAATAAAACTCGCATCTTGTAATTCTGAAACTGTAATCTACAATGGTCCGACATCTCGATTTTTTGAAATTGCTTTCATATAAAAAAAGAAAGATGTTGTTAACACTTTCTTTTTTGTTACCTGGTTAAGGTTATGGAATTTATTTTAAATGGATTAGAATATCAGTTAAAAGGTAACTATAATAATTATATGTGAATACTATATTATCCCAATCTTTTAACCGATTCGTTGCTGATGCATCACTTTTTTTTGCGTGTGGCATTAGCCACTGAAACCGTGTCATTTTTAAATCGATGATAACTCCTTCAAATCAAGTTTTAGGGAAATCAATCCAGCATAAAACCATCTTCCTTTTTCACGTAAATCAAGCTCGTAGCCTTCGTTTCTGTAATTGTATGTGGCAACGAATCGGTTAAAAGATCAATACTATAATTAAATATGAAAAAAATGGTTGCCTGTAAAGTCGGTTTTACGGGCGAAGATTTTACGTGACAACGTCTTTTTCTCGGTAGAATATTTATTGATATGAATATAATTAAATTGCACAATAGGAACAAGGAATTGAATGAAAATAAGAATTGCACAAATTTTAACTATAGAAATATATTTTGTTTACTAAAACATTGTACATGTAAACTTAAACTTAACTAATTCCTATTTGAGTGATTTTGTTGAGGATAAAAAAAACTATAAATCATTATGTAACAGGATGTTTAAATATAAATGCCTGTAATATATTTCGAAAATTAATAAATGAATAATTTGGGTTATATAGGAAATATATCTACTACTATTAAATATTTATATTATAAGTGATTTATACATTAATGATTTAAATGGAACAATCTTGGATGGTTATCAAAATTTATCGATATAAACAATTTTTTTGTATTATATATATCATAAAGAGTTTACAATTTCATATATATACTTATAATATTAAAAATCAATAAACTTTTAAATATTGAGAAAACATTCGGCGGGCCTCTCTCTCGTTCGGTGACTCATCGTAACGTTACCGAGCGTTACACTTTTTCATAAGTGACTCCCAGCCGCAACCAATTTATAAGACGTTGTCACGTCAAAAAGAATTTATTGACCAACAACACAAATAATTCTATTACACAAAAGAGAAAAAATTAAATAAAAATAATAAACTGTCAATATAGACCATTCAGGACCCAGCCTCAGAATAATGCCGTTACAGTGTGACACATCAAATGTTACGTTGTAGAGCACAATGTCACAATAACTGTTAAAGTAGATATTTCACTATTATCAAAAAATTAAACTATTTAGACTTGACAGTAATGTATTCATATATACTAGCGGCCCGTCTCGGCTTCGCTCGGGTGGACGAAATTCTTAAAAAATTTTCTATTATTAAATATTTTTCCGTTAGCGCCATCTAGCGTCCAGTAGACGAACTACTTGCGGTTAACGCGTTGCTATGGTAATGTTATTGATACAATGGAAAAAGAGCGGGAAAATCATTGTCCAGCAGATCAAAATTAAATGAGAGTTCTTTTCACATGCAGCTGAGTTCTATAGTTCCTGATACTTTTTAGAAATAGTTCTGGCGTTTTTACCTCGAAAAATGACAATCAAAAAAAATTTTCTGCTAACTTCCCGTAGCAGATCATTTTGCAGCAAATCGAAAACAAATGCGATTTATTTACGCACGCAGCTGAGTTCTATAGTTCCTCATACTTTTTAGAAATAGTTCTGGCGTTTTTACCGAGTAAAATGTCAATTAAAAAAATGATCTGCTAACTTCCCGTAGCAGATCATTTTGCAGCAAATCGAAAACAAATGCGATTTATTTACGCACGCAGCTGAGTTCTATAGTTCCTCATACTTTTTAGAAATAGTTCTGGCGTTTTTACCGAGTAAAATGTCAATTAAAAAAATGATCTGCTAACTTCCCGTAGCAGATCATTTTGCAGCAAATCGAAAACAAATGCGATTTATTTACGCACGCAGCTGAGTTCTATAGTTCCTCATACTTTTTAGAAATAGTTCTGGCGTTTTTACCGAGTAAAATGTCAATTAAAAAAATGATCTGCTAACTTCCCGTAGCAGATCATTTTGCAGCAAATCGAAAACAAATGCGATTTATTTACGCACGCAGCTGAGTTCTATAGTTCCTCATACTTTTTAGAAATAGTTCTGGCGTTTTTACCGAGTAAAATGTCAATTAAAAAAATGATCTGCTAACTTCCCGTAGCAGATCATTTTGCAGCAAATCGAAAACAAATGCGATTTATTTACGCACGCAGCTGAGTTCTATAGTTCCTCATACTTTTTAGAAATAGTTCTGGCGTTTTTACCGAGTAAAATGTCAAATAAAAAAATGATCTGCTAACTTCCCGTACCAGATCATTTTGCAGCAAATCGAAAACAAATGCGATTTATTTACGCACGCAGCTGAGTTCTATAGTTCCTCATACTTTTTAGAAATAGTTCTGGCGTTTTTACCGAGTAAAATGTCAATTAAAAAAATGATCTGCTAACTTCCCGTAGCAGATCATTTTGCAGCAAATCGAAAACAAATGCGATTTATTTACGCATGCAGCTGAGTTCTATAGTTCCTCATACTTTTTAGAAATAGTTCTGGCGTTTTTACCGAGTAAAATGTCAATTAAAAAAATGATCTGCTAACTTCCCGTAGCAGATCATTTTGCAGCAAATCGAAAACAAATGCGATTTATTTACGCATGCAGCTGAGTTCTATAGTTCCTGATACTTTAATGGCGTTAATGCTCATTTCACGAACATTAGAAAGAATATCAAATTTCTTGGTATTATTCATGGAACATAGATATTGAAGTATATGACGATGTGAACATATAAC
Source organism: Calamotropha paludella (assembly GCA_927399485.1). NCBI lineage: Eukaryota > Metazoa > Arthropoda > Insecta > Lepidoptera > Crambidae > Calamotropha > Calamotropha paludella. Next base: position 8,669,917 of record OV656822.1, read on the forward strand.
AGATTTTTCTATGTAAAAATGCTATCACTTTACTTGAAGCGAGTAGTTGTTCTAATAGCTTGCTTTAGCGTTATTAATCTATATGACATAAGGTTCATTTTAATAAGGCAAAGAAAACGAATGGAGTTGAATCAATTCACCAAGGCTTAATTCATCAATTCAATCGGGAACATTTGAAAAAACGACGCCAGCACCAATGTACTCGGTTCTCGTAGTGGATAATAGATAGGTAATCTCAAAAAAAACTAAATATAATTATTTTCTGTGGTTTGATTTTGTTTTCACTATTAAGTACAAACAAACATAAAAAGAAACACCTTTTTAAAGAAGACAAACATAGGTCTATAAATTTTCTTTTAACAATAATAAGACATGTGACTTTGATCCATCAGTAATGCTTTAAAATCAATCCTTGATTTTTTTTTCAAGATTTTTTGGTTTTCAGTTTTATGTTTAATATAAAGTAGAGTAATATTTGGAGAGGCACGCCAGCTTACGCTGATATTGAATCTCTAAATTTCCGCAGCGGAAACTTAAAAAAATGCTGTTACATTCAGTTCCCGCTTTTAGCTACACCACTTAAACGAGCGGCAAATATTGTTTATATAAAGACGTAGCCCGACGCATCATGACCATTAACGTTCAATATCAAAACACGTGATATCAAATACGCATTGTGACTAATACGTATGTGACATGCTCCCGATGCATAATGACGAACTTGCTGTTCGTGACAGCCGTTGCCTAGCCTAGTTTTGTTTTTTGTATTATTGTTTTTTAATATTTATTCGGATATTAAAGAAACATTCAAAATATGGATCTAAGACTATTAAAAATGTTAAAAGAGACTTATTGAAACGGAGCGAGCGAAGCTCCCATGGATCAGATTCAATGGCGCAATGTCTGTTACGCCATAACATCTCGAGTTCTTAACAGATTTTAATATTTTTGTGTGGAATAGAATCAACAGGTTTAGGACCAGATTGTGACGGAGCCTGAATTTTGAAATTCGCAAAAGTTCCCATCGACACAAAAAACGCTCCGTTCTAATATATGGTGGTAGCGTAACTTTATGCTTAGTGACTGCATCGCCTAGTTGGAGCGGAGCTTCCATGGATCAACTTCAATGACGCAATGTCTGTTACGCCATAACTACCCGAGTTCTTAACCGATTTTTTATATTTTTTGTGTGGAATCGAATCAACAAGTTTAGGACTAGATCGTGACGAAGTGACCCGAATTTTGAAATTTGCAAAAATAAAAAAAATATGACCAAAAAACATTGGCTCAATAAGATGTCCCATTGAAACAAAACGTGCTCGCTTTTTAAAGTTTTAATTTTTATGGAATGAATGACGACCGTTTGGTGCAACGGTAACGATCTTGCCTTTCGCATCGATGGTCCTGAGTTCGAATCCCGGTAGGGGCAGATGTTTGTATGATGAATGCGAGCATTTGTGCCTGAGTCATGGGTATTTATATAAATATTACTCATTTATGTATGATATATGTACATATGTCTATCCCTAGTATCCATAATACAAGCCTTATAGTGCTTACTTTGGGCTAGGATTAGGTATTGGTGTGAATGTGAGAAATATTATTATTATTATAATTTTAAAATTAACTAATAATTATTGATTTTGTTTTTAATTTTTTTTTTGGTTCTAGCGGCCCGTCTCGGCTTTGCACGGGTGGACAAAATTCTTTAAAGTTTTTCTATTATTAAAATATTTTTTCCGTTAGCGCCATCTAGCGTCCGGTAGACGAACTACTTGCTATTAACTCGTTGCTATGGTAACATTAATTGATACAATGGAAAAGAGCGGGAAAAAGAGCGGACACACAAACTACTGTGATCTTAGATTATAGATTACGCTCCGCTCCAATATATGGTGTTCGCGAGGCCTTGTGCTTAGCGACTGCACCGAACGTAACTTAAGGGTATGGTAAAAGGCAACTTATTATATAAATGGGCAGCAGCGTTTATGTATTATGGTCTTTTATTGCAATCACCCAACCCTTGGCAGAAAAGCGTGGAGATAATGGCAAAACCACCCAAAGTTTGGGGCTTTCGTTGAACAATGGACGTGTTTCGGCTGCGATAGTTAAAAGTTAAAGATGATTTTAAAGCTACACATAAAAAGTGAATAACGCATTTTTATACTAAAACACAAACGTTTAAAAGTTTTAAGAAATATATTATATCAACCTCTCTTTTACCAAAAAGTATTTTTATGAAATTTTCAGACGAAAGTTTTTATTTTATTACAGACATGGCGTTGTTAAGTTGAAATTCAATTTCAAGAAAGAAGATTAATGTATTTGATTACATAGGTAAACTTCTTATTAATTAAATGCAAACACCACAATTTTTTCTTTATATTAATTCTGAATTAGAAATTATTATGCTTCAAGATCATCTTTTTAATGTTACTTTAAAATTTAGCTTAAGCTAAATTGTGTCATTATCTGACATGTCATTATTTATCGGAAGGAAAATAATGCTAGCGACTGGCCTTTTTTATATCATTCTAAACTACTGAACTATTTTTGAGATGTTAGACCTTCGAGTTACGTCACTAAAGATAATATACTCGTATTGTTGCGCGGAAAACTCAACCAGTATTATTGTTAGGAAAAGTTTTATTTATTTGTACTACACCCACATTAAAAAGGGATAGTTTACAAACACCCACTACAAAAACTAAATCCATATATCCTTTATATTCTTAACATGGAGAATGATAATTATAGGATACGACGATGGATACCGGAATAACAGAATAAGTGTTCTAGTTTTCATTAAAACCTCTTTGCATCTTTTTTACATGTGAAGCGAATATACGCTACGTATTCGTACCCATTACTCAGGTGCAAATACTCGTATTCTTTACATAATCGTCTGCCCCTTCGTGATTCGAACCTAGAACCATCTGTGTAAAAGGCAGGATCGCTACCATTACACCAAACGGTCGATATAAGACCATACATGTCCGTTTCAACCGCGCGGCCACCTCATAATATTTGATGAAACTTTGCCAGGAATTAGTGCTAATTTGTTACTTTACACACCTCTTTTCGTGAATTTGTTACAAAAAAAACTAAGACGTTATGACAAAAAATAGTTGGCCGCTAGAACCGCCACATGCCGTAGTCATCGTCCGTGATTAAACAGAAACTATATAATGCAGATAGACGAATGATGCATCAAAAGAAAGGTATTAATTTGTTCAATTTGTTACAAAAATAAAAAACGTGAAAACGTAAATAAACAAAAAGTTATGCAATATTTAGTTTTCAGGTTATGAGTAGGTAGGTATGTCACCATAAATATCAAATTAATAGAGGCTAATGTGTATGGATAATTAGTTACTAATTTGTTACAGCGAATAAACGTAAAAAAATACTAGAAAGTGGGTTCAATAATTTGTTAGAGTCTATTTTAGTTGGCCGGTCGGACGGCAATATGCCTAAAGTACAATGGCATTTATCTCGTTATTAAAAGTAGGTTTGAGCTTAGTTAGAGTACTATTCGACGGGTAACGTAACCTAGTTTAGATAAATATGGCGAATATAACTGCAGCATTCATATTTTAGAAAATATTTGCAAAAAACCGTAATATGAAACCGTATGAGAGTAGGGTGACTATGAATACATTAGTCCAAAGGCATGTTTTTAATGTTGTACTCTGTTTGAAGGAATATGCAGTTCGTTTTGCAGCCATATTGATGTCTATTGTTCTTAATTCTTTAAAGTATTTACTGAAAAGATTTTCGTTTCATTGACATTCCGCAGGTGTTTTATGATGGGCACGATTCCCGAAAAATGATATCTTTTGTTTCCAAATTATTGTTAAAAATATTTGTCGGAAGGGGTTTAAAAAGCGATTATTGTCCGTTGTGAATATTGTCATTATTGTGCTGGATTTTGAAGTGTGTGCTCGTACGTATTTAATTCCCGTGATTTTCATACTACTAAGTTACTGAGACAATTAGCAGTAAATCCAGAAGTGTCTAAAAGTGCTTAGCTATGAGTTGTGCCCACTTATATGATTTGTTAATATAGAAGTCACCACCAAAAAGTGTATTGCAGAGGGATCCAAATTGACTGCGGTAAGTTTAATTTTTACAATTTTATGATGACTTGAATAAAGTTATTGCTTTATTGCTACAGCTGTTTTCGTGACGTGAAAGTATAAGACATTAAGGCCATTTTGATATATTTACATCAATTTAAGTGAGTTGTATCTTTACCATGTAAATAGGTCCATAGGTTGGGGAAAAAGAAATCCATTATTTTTTCGGTAGATGGCTGTACTCATAGATTTCTCGTAAAGTATCGATCAAACAATTTCAGATTTATACTCTTTTGAAAGGTGACATTTCGCAGTAAAAATAATTCTTTTGCTGTTTTTTGTTTGGTGCATTCAGTTGTGAGTTACATGGTGTTAAAAATGGAAGTGAACAAAGAGAAAATTCGGTACATTTTATAGTATTTCTTTGACACAGGCGAAAATGCAAGCCAGGCGGCTAAAATTGTGAATGGTGTTTATGGTTCCGATACTGTAACAGCCAATTATGTGCAATTTTGGTTTCGAAGATTCCGTTCAGGAATTTTTAATGTTAAAGATGCCCCTCGCACAGGTGGGCCGGTCGTCGAAAATGTCGATAAAATCGGAGAAATGATCGAAGTTGACCGGCATGTTAGCAGTCGTAACATCGCCCAGGAGCTAAAAATCGACCATAAAACAGTTTTAAACCATTTACACAAAGCTGGATTCAAAAAGAAGCTCGATGTTTGGGTACCACACCAATTAACACATGATGGATCGAATTTCCATCTGCGAAGCCTTAGCCAAACGGAATGAGATAGACCCATTTCTTAAACGGATGGTGAGTGGAGATGAGAAATGGATCACATACGATAACCCTGTGCGAAAACGATCGTGGTCAAAGAGCGGTAATGCGCCTCAAACGGTGGCCAAACCAGGACTAACGGCCAGGAAGGTTCTGCTATGCATTTGGTGGGACTGGAAGGGGATTATTTATTATGAGTTGCTTCCATATGGCCAAAACGCTAAATTCTGATCTCTACTGTCAACAACTGGACCGTTTGAAGATAGCGATTGACCAGAAACGGCCAGAATTGGCCAACAGGAGAGGTGTCGTATTCCACCAGGACAACGCTAGGCCACACACATCTACAGTGACTCGCCAGAAACTTCGGGAGCTTGGTTGGGAAGTTTTAATGCATCCGCCATACAGTCCGGACTTGGCACCAAGCGATTATCATCTTTTTCTTGCATTGCAAAATTTCTTTGATGATAAAAAATTGGCATCTAAGGAGGATTGTGAAAATCGACTACTAGAGTTTTTTGCAAATAGAGACCTGGACTTCTATGAGAGAGGCATCATGAAGAGACCTTTAAAATGGCAACAAATCATACAACAAAACGGTGCATATTTGACCCAAATCGGTCAATCCGAAGCATGTTAAATAAAGTCCTGAAGTTCATATAAAAAATAATGGATTTCTTTTTCCCCAACCTATTATGTTCTTGTTAACATATTGGTGCCTTAATAAAAGAGAATTTTAAATTTAAAATAATTCGACTAAACACTTTTGTTATTACATTCTTAAATATACGTATATATTCATTGAGCTTGCATTTGCGTGCTTTCCCTAAAGTTTTTAAATACATAAATATCTGTTACTATATTCATGATTGTAGTAAGAAACTTTAATAGTTACTACCAAAATGTGAGGGGCCTTCGAACTAAGTGGCAAGATTTTTTTCTCAAGTAGCATTGTCCAATTACGACCTTATTTGCCTAACTAAGACTTGGCTAAATGATAATTTTTATAACCGTGAGTATTTCGACGTAAGTTTCCATGTTTTTCGTTGTGATAGATCTCAGGAGGATAGAAGTTTCGAGCGAGGTGGGGGGGGGGGGGGGGGGGCGGCGGCAGTAGCCGTGCTATCCAAGCCGATGCCGTTGCGCCGCGACTTACCGCAGTCAATTTGGGTCCCTCTGCAATACACTTTTTGGTGGTGACTTCTATATTAACAAATCATATAAGTGGGCACGCCTCATAGCTAAGCACTTTTAGACACTTCTGGATTTACTGCTAATTGTCTCAGTAACTTAGTAGTATGAAAATCACGGGAATTAAATACGTACGAGCACACACTTCAAAATCCAGCACAATAATGACAATATTCACAACGGACAATAATCGCTTTTTAAACCCCTTCCGACAAATATTTTTAACATTAATTTGGAAACAAAAGATATCATTTTTCGGGAATCGTGCCCATCATAAAACACCTGCGGAATGTCAATGAAACGAAAATCTTATCAGTAAATACTTTAAAGAATTAAGAACAATAGACATCAATATGGCTGCAAAACGAACTGCATATTCCTTCAAACAGAGTACAACATTAAAAACATGCCTTTGGACTAATGTATTCATAGTCACCCTACTCTCATACGGTTTCATATTACGGTTTTTTGCAAATATTTTCTAAAATATGAATGCTGCAGTTATATTCGCCATATTTATCTAAACTAGGTTACGTTACCCGTCGACTAGTACTCTAACTAAGCTCAAACCTACTTTTAATAACGAGATAAATGCCATTGTACTTTAGGCATATTGCCGTCCGAGCGGCCAACTAAAATCGACTCTAACAAATTATTGAACCCACTTTCTAGTATTTTTTTACGTTTATTCGCTGTAACAAATTAGTAACTAATTATTTATACACATTAGCCTCTATTAATTTGATATTTATGGTGACATACCTACCTACTCATAACCTGAAAACTAAATATTGCATAACTTTTTGTTTATTTACGTTTTCACGTTTTTTATTTTTGTAACAAATTGAACAAATTAAGACCTTTCTTTTGGTGCATCATTCGTCTTTCTGCATTATATAGTTTCTGTGTAATCACGGACGATGACTACGGCATGTGGCGGTTCTAGCGGCCAACTATTTTTTGTCATAACGTCTTAGTTTTTTTTGTAACAAATTCACGAAAAGAGGTGTGTAAAGTAACAAATTAGCACTAATTCCTGGCAAAGTTTCATCAAATATTATGAGGTGGCCGCGCGGTTGAAACGGACATGACCATACCAGTGCTATTAACATTTACGTAGTATTGAAATATCAGATAGTCCATTTAATTAATTCATGAAATCACGTTTAAACTAATGTCATTATTACACATTTGAATTAAAAAACGTACATCGATACGATCTTAACAAGTTTGTTGCTGCGTGCGTTACATTGCGTACTAGTATGATGTGTGCTTGTATTTAGTTGATGTAAGTTATAATGGAGACAGTCTTCATAAACACTTCGTGAAGAACACGAATTTTATTGTTTCCTATTAGTGACACATTATCGTGTCAAACTCCATCCAGCATTTAAATTTTAACACTTCTGTGGCAGCAACGTCACCTTTTTGTTTTACTTTTTATATTTAATCGAGACGTTTCTACTCCTTTTTAGGAGCTGTGATCACAGGTTAACTTAGGTTATTATGATCACGGCTACTGTAAAGGAGTCAAAGGCCAGGACTACATATCAAAACAAAATGAAAGGCAACGTTGATCCGGTAAAAAGGTTTTATTTAAAACCATACTGCCATTATACACAAAAAAGTTTTTATGCACACTTTCATGTGCCGCGGCTTTAACAAGAGTTTCTTACATCCAGTATAATACCTGACTTTTTGGCGGGAGCGGGAAGCGCCACGTTGGTGATTTTGTTTCTCTTGTTGAAATTTGTGTTGTGGTGGATTTTAGTAAGTAATAATGGTGGATTATTAACCACTTAGTGTTTGTGACATACAAGAGTGTTGGCAAATGTAACAAAGCAGCGGAAGATGTCTTTTCCTGCTGTCTCAAGAAGCCCACGGGGAGGTTTCAAGAAAAAACCCCACACATTTACTGAAACCTAGCAAAAAGTATATAAATATATAACTGACAATTATACTTACTTGACACTGGCTAAATACACAAATCGTGCAAGCCATAAATAAAGAAATAAATATTATAATACCTTTTTGTTCTTGATAAACACACTCGAGAAGATTTTGCTAAAGTAATCACGCAGATGACATTATCTACGCACACGCAGTAAATTAATTTACAACACTGAAGCGACACTATTACTTCCTGAACGAGATGTTTAACATTGCAAAGTTTTAGTAGCTTTAATATAAGACAAGACGTAAATTGGCAAAAGTGGTATACATATAATAATACGATACGAATAAAAAGTTATCCCTGGAAATAAAAGATCAGCCCTAAATGCTCCAAATAACGTTTCAATGAAGTCACTGACTGACTATTTAAAGTAGTCAATTTACTGATATATCGGATTCAATGAGGCGTAAGGGAACGATCAAACGTAAATTAAAATTGCTACTCCTCTTTGTGAACTAGTGTTGGGAAGTATTTAAGTCTTTTTTGAAGGGTGCTTTATATAAAAGACTAAACTAGTTTTTTAGGGAAGATAAGATAAGATAAGATATATTTATTTGCTTGAATATGGTTACATAATGATCTTAATAACTATTTTCCAACATATTCTATCGTCATGCCGATGTGCAAATATTTAACTTTGAGTTTAATTATAAACAATAAGAAAAAAATTGTAAGCAATAATTTCATAATAAACAAGGCATATTTAAAAACATGTCAATAAATCCAAAGCAATGAGACAGATTACAATTACCCGACCTTAAATTAATAACAAGGAGAAAAATAATTAGGAAAAGGTTAAAAAAAAAATGTCAATTAATTAAAAAAAATAAATAAAAAATAAATACAACATTAAATAAAAACATATCAAAATCTATCATTGAGAAAGTCAGCTATTTTATAATACATTTTGTCCATTAGTAAATTAAATAAGCTAGATTTCAACTTAAAAAATGTCAATATCTTTAAGTCATTAGGTAGCTTATGGAATATGCGAATCGCCATACAGTGAACATTTTTGGAGTAGAGCTGTAATCTTTGCACTGGTATACAAATATTTTCACCATTTCTTCCTATGTATAAGTTGTTGCTACTTTTTACTTCGAACAGGTAATTATGCCTTTTTACAAAGAGCGCCATCTCAAATATGTACAGACAGGGAAGCGGTAACAATTTTAGAGCTTTAAACAATGGCTTACAGCTATCTAATCTATCTGCACCACAGATGGACCGAACACATTTCTTTTGTAATCTAAATGCTTTCGGCATATCTACAGAGTTTCCCCATAAAATAAGTCCATATCTTAATAATGACAATACATAGCCGTGGTATGCCATTAACGCTGCTTCTTTAGAGGCTACATTCGCAATTCTATTCAGTACATATACATACCTATCCAATTTATAGACCAACATATCTATGTGAGCTTTCCAATCTAACATTTCGTCAATCATTATACCTAAGAATTTAGTTTTCTTCACATTTTCAACTTTATTATTCTCATACTTAATATTAATATATGTGTTTGTCCTATTATGCGTTTTAAAATTAATACTTTTTGTTTTAGTCAAATTTACTTTTAAGTTATTTTTTTTAAGCCACTCCACAATTTTTATTAAGTTATTATTAGCGATAGATTCTATTTCTTCTTTATTTCTACCGTTTATCAGAATTGTTGTATCGTCTGCAAATAGAATACATTTTTGGTCTGTCACGTTTGGTAAATCGTTGATAAACAGCAAAAACAGTAACGGTCCCAGAACACTTCCTAGAGGAACACCACATCGATTGTACTCATATGTAGATTTATAAGATTTTTTGGTGTTTCCGAAAGTTTTCGATATTTCTACACACTGTTGCCTATCAAGCAGGTAGCTATCTATCCAAGACAGGGCTGTGCCTCTTATGCTATATTTTTCAAGCTTAGCCAATAGTAACCTATGAGGAACAAAATCAAATGCTTTACTCATATCCAGAAAGATAGCAGTGGTGAGTATCCTATTATTTAAGCTTTGAGTCACTTCCTTAATTAAATGGTAGCAGGCCAGAGTAGTAGAGCAATTTTTTCGAAAACCAAACTGTTCGCCTTTTAGAAGCTGTTGTGAGGATACAAATGAAAATATTTTATCATACACAACCTTTTCCAGAATTTTTGAGAATACAGATATAAGCGTGATAGGTCTATAGTTGGCCATATCTGAATGCGAACCGTTCTTATACATTGGTTTCACTATTGATAATTTAAGCATTGAGGGAAAATGTCCATTCGTTAACGAAAGATTTACTATATGTGTCAAGGGTAGAACTATAAAGGACAATGCCCATCGTAGTATGGACTTTGGTATCGCTTTGAATAATTTTGTGCCATGATGATTTTTACTATATTTTTAGATTGCTAAGTGTAGATTTAATCATTAAAAACAGTTTTTCCGTAGTTCGACGGATAAAATAAAAAAAAATATATATAGCAAAACTCATCACATTAACACTTTTCCCGGTCTTCATTTGTGTTTTTATTTACATTTGAAGTTTTATCTATCAACACAATGGTTGGATGTGAGCTGGGTGCGAGTATTTTAATGCTTTAGTTTGAATAATACTAATTTAGATATAATATTTCAGACTAATAAGGTTTTCATCACAACACTCAATTGACTATACCAATTTGACAGTTCATCCTACCCGATTGTCCCATTGTTGCCAGTCTTCTAAATTATTAACAATTATGTATCGATTATGATTGCCAAATGCAAGTTTATATGAATAACTTAAATATCTGTGCGTTGATATTATGTTTTATTAAATATACCTACTCGTTTTCAGAGCATTAAAATAGCAGATATACCTACTAACTTCTTTATAAGACCCCTAATACACTAGCATATATCTATGATCATAGAAGAATCACATTGCACGTATATCGAATAAAATCTGTCATCATACTGTTGGATGAATCTGTGATCTCTAGACAGCAATGCAGCACTCATAGACATGCTTTACGTGCTGTTATGCATGCAAGATCGTTTATTTTATTGATAGATACGAATGCCATGCAAACAATATGCTGGCAATGGAATGACGGATACCTTTATTTTTCAACATGCTAGCTATAAATGAGGTGTATGCATGCGTATGTATGTATTGTCTACACATCTACGAGTCATGCACGTTTAGGCACTGCATGTTAGCGGCATCACCGTTTTGATATACATCAATCATAGTATTCCTTAACATCGACTTCCTTCGAATCCAGACGGACTCGGAGGGCCTAATATGGGCTATAATATACATTGTCTACTTGTTTGTTAATGTGATATATTCAATAATAAAGCATATATTCCATAATAAAGCATATTAAATTGTATAAGTCACTGTCGGTGGTTTAATCAATTTAATTATAAGGGTTCACAATACAAAAACTGTATGAAAAGTTAAAAGCACGACGCAACAAGATTATTGGAAAAAAGAGCGCCATTAAAACCATAGAAAGATGAAATCATCTTCTAGTAACAAATTAGTTTCACATCATGTCTTATGCTTAATTACTTTATATGCTAGAATGCGAACTGCCAATTCGATATTTTAATTACATAAATAGCGTATCGACTGTATCGATTTTCCAAATATAGGAAAATCGATACGGTCGAAAAGAAAATGGCAATACCGAGGAGACAAGTGCCAATAGAAATACTCGGTAATATGGAAGTGAATTCATTGCTAATTATTATGTGGATTATTGTCCGTCGATGTTATGGCAAAGTATTTTACAGCATTTCGTGTAAAATTAAAACTTAGTTTTTGACATAAATTTGATTTAAGTACAACGACGATCAAAGACGATACCACGAATGGGCATTGTCCTTTAGCAATTTTTTTAGTTATGTCAGTAGCCATATTGTCAAAACCAGTAGAGTTAGTATTTTTCAATCCCTTAATTATTTTATAAATGTCGTTTTCATTTATAGGTGTTAGGTAAATACTATTTGTGTGTGATTTTATGCCAATTATTACATCCTTTATGTCCTTTTCATTATTTAAATTACAGTTATTCGTCAAGTCAATAAAATAGTTGTTAAATGCATTACATATTTCATGAGGATTCGATATGATTTTACCATCTAAATTTATTTCTTTTAGGTCATTTTTTGTATCTCTATTTTGTACATGTCTTTTTTCTGTCCCAAGAAGTTTTACAGACATTTTTGGATCTAGATATGTAATGCGTGTTAGTTAATTTTTGGGCTTTTAATATACATTTTTTATAAATTCTGGTGTAAGTTTTGTATTTTTTTTTAATAAAAGATTTACCAGATGAAGCTAATCTATATTTAAGATAGAGCTTTCTCTTATGTATGGAACATTTTTTAATACCTTTACTTAGCCATTTATTTTTCATTGGCTTACTCGTTTTTTTTACTTTTATAATTGGAAAGCATAAGTTATAAAATAAAATTATATGTTCGTGAAAACAGCTGAACGCTTTGTCTACATCTTGTTCTTCTAGTACATCTGTAAATGATAGACGTGACATACAGCCTAAGAACTTTTCCATGTTATCTTTACACATATCATGCTTATACTCAAACCAACAACTCAGTGTCTTTGAGTAGTTATGATAATTACACATTTCAAATGTTAGACTTTGAGCAGTTTCGTGGTCAGATAAACAAAGGCAATGTATTCCCGGTCTGGTAACGGTGTCTAAGTTACTTGCAATCAAATCAAGACACGATTTTTTACGCGTAGGTTGTTTTATGTGATTTACAATGTTATAATTATTTAATATGCTGGTTAACTCGTCACTATTTTGATTTTTTTTAACCATGTCAATGTTCCAATCGCCGCAAAGCACAATTTTTTTGTTTTGTTTTCTTGTTATACTTCTTAGAAGCGATTTCAATTGTTCAAAAAATAATTCTACTTTTGAGGATGGAGTTCTATATATACAAATAATAATTAATTGAAACCGAGTAATTTCTACCGCGCAACACTCGAATACAAAAAGCACTGACTGTGGAATATGTATTGTTTTGTAATCTAAATAACGTTTTAGCAGAATACAGGTTCCGCCTCTACGCTCATTTCTACAATATGAGGCTCCCAAGTTGTAACCGTTAATTATAAGATTTTTTTCAGTACCTTTTTTAATAAAAGTTTCTGATAAACAAATAATATCGATTTCACCTAGTTCTCCATTCAGTTCGCTTAGCGTTATCTCAAGTAAATCTTGTTTACTGAGAGCGCTGGCTATATTTTGGTGAAATAAAACTAATCTAGAGCAATCCGTTGAGACGAAAAAGCGTATCGGTTGCATTTTGAGGCAATTGCGATGTGTTGCATGGACTTATTTTACTAAAATAATTTAAAATTGTGTTTTGTCTCAATGTCTTTGTTTTTACTATAGGGGTTTTATGTAAACTAATCGTGTTTTTATTCAGAAATGATTTGATCTTCTGTGGTTCCAGATATTCCGTTTTATAATTTAAATAATCTATCTCAATATTAATTCTAAAACATAGTTCCTTTAAATACATATCAAAATTATGCAATTTTATGAATTTACAATTTTTATGATTTTTTATTAATGCCTGTATATTATTATTTAATAAATTAATTTCCAAATAAGAATTATTCATAACATTAACTATAAATACATTAAAGTCCCTTAATTTATATAAAGCAGTCCCAAGTTCGGAAAAGAAAAGAAAGGGATTTTTATCGTTTTTACCGATTGCCAGTATAACTATGTCGCCCTTCTTTAAGTTTTTTTTTAAGTCATCACAACTGCTAAGTATCTGCGAACATGATGCGTTTTCTTTACCATAGCTGTTATTTCATATGAATCGTCTGAGATGCTGTTGCGTGTGTTATAAAGTTTTTTTGATAGCCCGTTAATTTGTTCATCTCCTAGAATAAATATTCGGGATTTGGTAATCTTCGGGTTTGCAATAATAGGCCTCTCTGTCATTCCTTCGTCTGATGACAACAGGGCTGCCGATGTTGATATTGAACTGATACTCAAATCTGGTTTTTCAATGTGCATTATTTGTGAGTATGATTTTTTTTGTAGAGGCTGAGTTAAACAGTACTGATTTCTCCAAATTCAGGGGTTATTGTTTTGATATACTACTATGTAATTTTGTCATATTACGTCTTAATGGTGTATTATACTTACTACTTTTTTGTCCAATGTCATTTGTAATTTTTTTTAATAGATCTATTTGGTTTTTCTGATTATCAATAATCTTCTTCAATTCATTATTTTCTAGATTTAAATTATCTATTTCGTATTCCGCTTTATTTAAATTGTGTTTCAAGTTTGCGATTTCTTGTGTATAAATTTCTGTGTCATATGAATTCTCACCGCCTTGTATTTCACTGTGGAAGCTTAACATAGTAGAATCCATTATACTTGAGTCTTGTGATATTATAGATAAGTCAAGTTCTGATTTTGATTATGGTAATATTTTTCTAATGGTTATATTTTCCATTTTTATTATCTAAAAATTGCTCTCTTGTCTAGCGTATAGTCTATATCGTTTTATCTTAATTTCGTCAAAATTCGTTAGTTTTTGTTATCTTGCTAAATAGTCAACTTATTTCGGTTCGGTGTCATAGATGTGCTGACGAAATAAATATTTAATAATAAAAAAATACGTACGTACATAAATAAAAAAAAATACGGAATGTACTAATACGTCCGACTAAGAAAGGTTATTTTCTATTGTCATGTTATACATTGTAGTTTCTTTATAAATGTAATTATAGTATATGATTCAAGCCTGTGTTCGAAGGATCTAAAATAAAAAAAAAATACTAGAACTGGATTTCAATCAAAGACGTATAATTTTTCATGACACAAATTGTTACCAGAATTTATGTATTTCTTAATACTTTTAATCATGTTTTTAAACTTTATTACTACTTTAAAGTAATATTAGTAAATTGTTTCACAAACTTATGTTAGTTTAATAAAATCAAGTAATAATTATATATTTTTTGGTTATATTACAAAATGGCACAGTTCCACTCGGATTCATAACAACCGGAGTTCTATAACGATGCCATTTAAAAAATGACAAAGACGTAATATTATACGTAATATAATATGTAAAATAATTATTTTTCCCAACACTAGTGTGAACTGGATCGCAAATTTATTTTCTGTAGCTGTATTTCCTGTCTTCCTTCCCTCCCCTAATGCTGTTTGCTCAGAGAGTTCTCGAATGAAATGCCATTTTATTTTAATTATTCTGTTCGTTTTATTTGAATAAAGACAAATTTTTTATTCTTTTATTTTTACTATCTTTCTAAAGGGGCCTTTAGATTATCAGTTCGCCAAACGATATCTGTCAATCTATCAGAATTCTATTGCGGTCAACTGAACTGATCAACTGGAATATCTATTTTAATTCTAAACAGTTAAACTATTTAGTTTATCGGTTAAGAAATAAACTAATTGATCAACTACTCGAAGTCACTATCATTTCTTATAATAATTGTTTATATTTTAAATAATAGTTGTATAACAATACATATAGTATGTTATTCTGTTAATAATAAAGGAATAAGGGGAAGCAATATATTAGTGAACAAAATGGACTGATATCATCCGGCAAACAGATGTAAATCTGTAACCACCTATGAACGCAATTAGCATTAAGTCCGCCTTTTGTACCATTTTATATTTATGGTCAATATTTTTTTTTAAATAAATTAATAAATAAATATATAATGTGTAATGTTTCAACCAAAAATGGCGCCCATGCAAAGGAGTTTTATATAAAAAACAACAATATTTTGAATAATATTATTTTCTTATATTCACACAAATTAGCCTAGCCTAAAGTAAGCATTCTAGGGCTTGTGTTATGGTTACTAGTGTAACGGATAGACATGCATATGTAATACATAGATATTTAATATTTATAGAATAAAATATAAAAACCCATGACTCAGGTACAAATGCTCGTTTTAATCACATAAACTTACTGGGACTTGAAACTAGGACCGTCGGGTGCGATAGGCAGGATCTCTATCGTCGTACTAAATGGTTGTCATTAATCCCTAAATGTGTATTTTATAGAACGTCAAAGATCAGTTAGGGGGGACCACTGCCTTAGCTCTTGCACCCTTACAGTAGAATATATATATATATTCTACTGTACATATGAATGTCACTGAACTCCTAAACGGCTGGACCGATTTGAATGATTTTTTTTTATGCGTTTGGGTGGCGCCCTGGATGGTTTAGATTCATAAATCAGCCCGGCAGACGGCGCTGCAGTCGGCACAGCAATGCGTGGCTGAGTCAGCTAGTTTATTATATAATTTTAGTGTAGGTGCCGAGTAATACCGTTGTGGATGACGAAGAAATATTAAATCACTGAAATGCCGAGAAGAGGCACGTAGATATGATGGGATGTGTGGCGTGAACGCAATAACAAAAGAATCCTGAAACACGCTCGCAAAGTTATAACGTTTACTGAGTTAAATACAAGTTCCCAATGTTATAATTATATCGCGGTCTTCGTTTTTGTTTAGTGGAATAGCAATAGAAACGGAATTCCATTGCTATTCTGCAATTTAAGCAATATTTACATTGTATCGACAATAATTTGCGTTATTAACTAGCATAAGTATTTAAACTTATTAATATTGTAAAATAACAATTTAATGAATCGGACGAAATACAATTGTCTTTATCAAAATAAATGTGATTGGTAAATATTTATTTTGATTTTTTATTCATTAGAACAACGTGAATTTACATTACTGTTCGAGTTATTTAAATATACTGAAATAGTGCAAATATAGAAATAATTGCTGAAGCACTTGTAAATCCAGGCCTAAGTCAAAACAGAAAAGTTTGTTTTCTACTCGGCCGGAAATCGAACCCGGGACCTTGGAATGGCGTTGAATACTAGTAACTCGTCCACGCCATAGCTCGTGATGTATACAATAAGCGACTTATGTAATGGTGAATATTAAATGTCTCATTGCAAGCTTGGCCGTACCGAGGATAAGACGGTGCCAGCAAATTTAAAAACTAGCTATTTCATTATAATCTTCTAAGTATTTGATACTAAAAATGGATAGAATACAAATAAATTTCTCATGATCACGGCATAACGATCATTACTCGAGAAGACCCTACCAGGATTCGAACCCAGGACAGGTAAAATAGGCAAGCATCAACCGGTTGTCATTATTCCGAAGCATATTTTTCATCACTTTAATTGTTTGTACCTTTTGCAAGCATTTGATGCTGACTGTACTTCTTACCTGAAAGAAAAAAAAATACATTTGAGAAATAAAGTAATGAAATTTTCATCGGGCCAGCTTCCCATCAAGCACTTGAAGGTTTAAGAATGCGTGTGTCATTGAAAGTTTCCAAAATATTAAATTCATTAAACCTAAAAGTACCAGAATCCCATAACTAAGTAGGCGGTCGAGACGAAACCGTAGTGCAATTTGCGCTTACACGAAGCCAATTTAATTTTCATTCCCGCCTCGCATTCAGGATATTGCTTGAAAAGCTCATTTCCCTATATCTCAAAAGGCTTATGTGCCAGGTGGATTTGGAAGTAAACTTGTAACTTTTCGATATATATCACTATCGTCTGGTTTGCATGCTTTGATTTTACTTTGTCGGAGTCCTGAAGAGTTAAAAACATGACTTTTTACCAAGAAACGTACGACTGCTGGTCTAGATGGTTACGACTTTCTATAGCCTGGCAATCTGGCTGGATTCCTGTGTCCCGTATATCTCCGAAAAGTAATTATAAACCACTTTGTGCTCGTGATCGTTCCAGGGCGATCAGATTCAATAGGAAAATCTATCTTAGTAACTATAGGTTATAATCAATTCTTTCAACGCATGAGAAGCTATTAAAACAACTCTATTATTTGTCCTCGTAGTTAAATGACAAATATTCATGAACATGGTTTACCTTTTACAAATTTACAAAAACACCAAAACCGAAGTTTTCATACGTTCCTGTTAACGAACTTTCGACAATAATAAAATAGTTTTTCGTATGACTTTCCAAATTAGCAAATTGCAAATTTAAATCGTGCAATTTATACCACATATACTCTCGAATTTGACTGAAAGTACCAGGCAAACATAGCTGAAAGGGTATCAGATGTGGCGAAATTGACCCCGTCTCAGCTATAACTCACGTAGACCGTGAGATGTGATATACTTGAAGATATTTATAATCCCGTTGAGAGAGGAGCTTTCTCAGCCTCATGTTATACTGGTACTTCGATGCTTATCGAGTATTGATAGAAATTGATGATACAAGTTTAGTTTTCTGATCAATTTTTAAGACGTTTACATGCCAAGTATGAGTTATGTTATAGATTTTAAGTGATTCTCCACATTTTATCAAAAACACACGAATATTCTAAATTGTATTGAAAGAAAACGTAAAAGACAATTTATATCTACGTTAAAATTTCTCGATATATTATGATCGAGACGTATTTTGATGAGAATTTGAGATTACTTACTTATGTTCCCCGTGAATAATTTAAAATAATATTTAACATGACTTCTAATCTTATTTTATCGATTTGTGTATTAACCTTGACATTTAAATATTTCGATGCGGCCTATTTATGATCTATATACAACCCGAGTTCTCTTACGACACCACTTATACACTCGGCGTCAAAAAAATCGCACCTCTAAGAAAATCACGTTCAAATGGCATTAACTCTGGATATGCACATGCAGTCGTATTAATTATAATTTTATTTAAAAGGTTACTTAATTAACTTAATAAAAAAACATTATTTTTCATTATCAAATAAAACCTAAAGCAACAAATAAAGGGTCACAAAAATTCTAAGGAAATTTTGCTGCTCGGGAGAGTCGCGAGTTGCGCTAACTTTGTGGGTATAAAGAGGTCAACACGGGTTCAATGTGGGTCATTCGCTATTAAACCGTTGAAGGGGACACACGCACTGATTTTACTGAAGAAAGAACATCTGGAAAATGGACACTACAGCTGATGAGGCCGCTCAAGTGGTTGCACTACTGCAAGCAGGGGTGCGGCAGTGTGATGTCGCCCGGCAACTGAATCTGAGCCGTTTTTCGGTTCGTAGAGTCTACCAGCGCTTTTTAGAGACCGGTGGCTATATCCGGCGACATGGGTCCGGTAGACGTCGCTGCACTTCGGAAAGAGACGACCGGTTCGTTGTGTCGTACTCTTTGAGAAATCGCTTCTCAAACGCTGTTCAGCTGCAACAGGAGCTCCAGGCAGTTCGCAGACGCACCGTGAGTGTATCCACGGTTAGAAGAAGACTGAAGGAGAAGAACATAGCAGCCCGCAGAGCTGCTACAGGTCCAAAATTGACTGCAGCGCACCGACGAGCCCGCTTGCAGTTTGCTCGCGACCACGTCGATTGGACCATTGAGCAGTGGGGAGCTGTTCTCTTCTCAGACGAGACACGAGTGTGTCTTTTCTGCAACGACCGACGAAGAAGAGTATACCGGAGGCAGGGTGAACGTTTCGCTCAAGCCTGCATCCAGGAGACGGTGGAATATGGAGGCGGATCCTGCATGTTCTGGGGCGGTATGTCGGCTGCCGGCAAAACCGACCTGGTCTGCGTCTCCCGGACCGGAGGTGCTCGCGGACAAGGGTCGCTGACTGCGCGCCGCTATATCACAGAGATCCTGGATGTGCATGTGGTCCCTTTTGCCGAATCTTTTGGCGAGGGGTTCACATTAATGCACGACAACGCTCGCGCACACACTGCAGCCATCGTGAACGACTTCCTGCGGAGGTCCCAAATTCCTGTGATGCAGTGGCCAGCGAGAAGTCCTGATCTGAATCCGATAGAGCACCTCTGGGACCATCTTAAACGTAAGGTTCGATCTCGGGATCCGGCTCCTTCGACTCTAGAGGAACTCCAAACCGCGGTGATTGAAGAATGGGGTCTTATCCCTCAAGAAGAGCTCCTGAAGTTGGTGAGGTCTATGAGGGACCGTATGGAAGCCGTCATCAGGGCAAGGGGGGGTAACACTAGATTTTGAGTTAATTTTAAGACACTTTTTGTACATTTTTTTTGTAAATTATCGATTATTAATTAGGACTTAATTAAGATTTTTTATTATTTTTCAAATTTTTATGCTTTTTGTATAATTTTAATTAAAAAAAAGATTGCACTTAATTGTTGTTTGATGCTCCTTTTTGTTACCTTTCTAATGATACCTAACACTATCCTCTATATAAGGTTTAGGAATTTTTGAATAAGATTTTTATAAGGTGCGATTTTTTTGACGCCGAGTTTAAAAGTATTTCATACCACGTAGCATTTAGACAGCGTTCGTAATTTTTTCGATGACTCAATTTTTATTTGATTCCATTACTTTCTTCATCTAATTTTTCAAATTAAATTTCTATAATAAAAATTATTTCCAGTTTCTTGAAAATAGTTATTAAAAAAACAAAAGCAAAAGAATACAAAAGTTTTATCAAATCAATGGTAAAACTAAACAATAATCAAATAAAAATAAATACATTTCTCGCCACAAAGTTTTGTCATGAATTGATTCCGAAAGAAAAATAAAATTACGGTTAATTTTTCTTTGGCAAACACAATAAATCAAAGATTTCCCAACAAACTTTGTTTCTTTGACTAGGAGATGTGTCTATAAGTAATGAGCAATTGCTGAAACGCTGACAAAGGCGTAACTTAAACTACGTGCTATCAAAAACATCTTATTACGTCATCTCGTTTTTATCATCAAAGGAATTTCATTGGTCACTTGAGTTTAATATAGTGAATAAAATAATTAATTAATTATATTTTTAAAGTGAAACTTCTTTAGCATCGTTGTGATTTGAAAGTCGATGAAACGAAATAGCGACTGTAAAAAGAGACAGACACATAAAATAAGATTTAACATAGGGGGAGCAAGCATTATTATGTACGTGTGTTAATACTTACGTATATGCATGCATAGAACAAAGCTTGAGAGAAGACATCACAACAACCGTGGTGTTTTATATACGTGTACGTATTAGTTTTGAAGGTTTCACTTCTACCACGTGTAAATTGCTCACGTGCTTTTTTATTTAAGCTATATTTTTATATCTACAGAAATTATTACATGGAAACATTCACTTTGTCTCAGGTGACCCGCCCGATGCCTGAGACTTTTATCTGTAAATTTTGTATGTCCTGCATATACGCATTACTGAAGAAAAAACGCGTCCTTTCACGAAACGCCTCTTTTTTGAAAGCGAATCCTTTTTGTAAAAGTTATCAAGATTTTTATTAAAGGAAGAAAAACAAGGGAGGTCACGGATGTCAATGTATGCTTTAAGCCTCTAACCTCTATAATTCATTTTACCAAGCGCTGCCCTCCTTGATAAACGTTTTGCATAAAACATTTATGGCTAAATCGTTGGGCAAAAGATTCGCCTGATGGTGACCCTTTTAAAAATTTACTTGTCAAATACAGCGTATGTTTGATACTAGGGTAATTGTATTTCAAGTGTGTCAATATTGCATTTATTATTAAATTACTAAGAATTAGGGAATGTGGTCATTGCATGATTGGTTTTGACTTCAATTGTTTCAAAATCTATAATATATAATCTAAGATCACAGTGGTTTGTGTGTTTGTCTGTCCGCTCTTTTTCCCGCTTTTTTTCTATGTATATGCGTTACCATAGTGCCTAAGAATAACACTCAAGAAGGCTTAGAACGGTTAGTTATATGTGTAGTCGTAGAACCGAAACGTTAGCGCGTAACGCGTGGCCGGGTCAGCTAGTCTATAATCTAAGATCACAGTGGTTTGTGTGTTTGTCTGTCATCTCTTTTTCCCGCTCTTTTTCCATTGTAATAATAACGTTACCATAGGAACGTGTTAACCGCAAGTAGTTCGTCTACCGGACGCTAGATGGCGCTAACAGAAAATATTTAATAACAGAAAAACATTAAAGAATTTTGTCCACCCGTGCGAAGCCGCGACGGGCCGCTAGTCTACACTAATATAGTAAGGTGGTAAGTTGTAAGTTTGGATGTAGGAGGTGTTATTCGATACTACTCACCCGATTTTAAACATTATTTCACCAATATTTAAATGGACTAAAGATATTTTTTTGAAGTTATACTTCGTTAGGCGCGTTATGAAAAATGATAAGAGTGTAATTTTAAGATGTGACACAAAATTATCATGTTGAAATTGGGCGCAGAAGCGACATGGAATAAACCAGCAGGATAAAGTTGGCCGCTAATTTAATGTAAATTGTGTAAATTGTAATTTATCGTTGTATATAAGTATTTACTGCGAAAATTATTGATGAAAGAAGAAAATAGTTTGCCTAATATAATAAAGTAATTTTCAAGAACACACCCATCTCTACAAAAAGATACTATATGTCCAATCATTACACACACGCCATTATAACTTATGTTTAACTTAAAATTTATGTTTAAATAGTTATAAGAAACGCTTTTGAAACTAAACCATATTATTTGTTTCTTAGTATTAATCCTTGTCCAGATAAATTACTTCGTATTAAAGGGTGTTTCAGTCCCAGTAGATTACTTTTGAAAATTTACAAATTTGACGTTCCTTTTAAATGATATTATAAATTAAAAATATAATATAGAAGTATCTTAGAGCTATGACTCACTTATCAACGCCCAACCAAAACCCTTGGATCTAGGAAGATGAAAATCCCAGAGGTATCCATTGTGATGTAGACTAGGCTTAAGTAAGGATCTAAGGAAAGTCGAGCTCAAGGGGGTGAACAGAGCAAAAAACTTTTATATTGAGCTACAGAATTGTATTCTTAGGATTTGACTTTTTACAGCAGTTAAATTAATACGTGTTTCAACATTATTAAAAAAATCAATCACATAAGGGTTGAAACAGTCAGTAAAAATATCTTTGGTTGGTTTATGTGTTTAAGATTTCAAAATTCATATTTATGATTCTGATACAAAATAAATAAATACCTATAATTATTCGCGGATTCAGAAAATTAAACATTAAAATGGTGAATTAGAGTAGCAAAGTTTTGAACAATTGATAAATAAGTTCCGATATCTCTGGTTTTGGTAATTTTAAGATACTACCGAAAAAGTAATTCCGAAGGATACAGAATATCAGTAATAAATCGGAAAAAGAAATTAGTCTTGCGAACATTGCACCGTGTACAACAGCTCACGCTGACTATAAAAAGCGCAAGAACGCTGAGCAGCACATGAAATTAGATATGACCATCCTTCAATCCAAAGTTCTTTGTAAGTTTTTTTCACAGAGAACATCACGACCACGCGCAATGCAGCGGCATACGATCTCCCTGTTTTCACGTATGCGTAAATCCATCATAATGAATTCTCTTATGCAATTTTTGGCCAACCTGAACCTCCTTCTGGATGCCCTTGACCCTTCAGAACAATCTCCGTCCTCTAAAACGTCTGATTCTGACTTATTCCGTAGTTTCTACAATTGGAGACGGAGCCGGTCCGTTCTCGGCTTTTTCTAATCTACTGAAGATACTTACTACTTCTGATGTTCTATCAGACACCTTATGGGAGTCGTTTCGACCGATCCACTTTAAAAAAAGAACATCAGAGATTGAATAGAATGTAGGGAATATAACAAGGAAGGAAATAAACGTCACATGTGCATCAAACAAGTAAACAACGCCGAAATATCAATCCTTTTACGCTCAGTTTATTTCGGACGCATTCAAGGAACTTAAATTAAATTTGTAAAACAGATAAGATAATTTATAAATACGTTAACTTTATTTTATTTCATAACAGTATCCCGAGGGTCTATTAAAAAAAATATGAATCTCTTCCAGTCGACCAATTAGTTGTGATTAAATCACTAAAATAAACAACGTGTTGAAAGTGATCGTTAGTTTGGACTTCAGTAACTTCATTATTAGCTATTTCACAGGTATGCTCTTAAATTAAATAATTGTAATAATGAGAATTAAAGAGCTTATTATTCGATAGTTCTTTTTTCTATTTGTATGATAATTCATCATTCCAGCTAAGAAACAATTCCACCAATTCCAGAATTGTGGGAAGGGGGGTTGCCATAATATCGACGCACGGTGTGCGGGATGGAGATTTAAGTAAAAGACAATAATTTGGAAAACGCTGTTCCCTATTTTGTGGCTTACGGGAGATGTACGAATATTACTTTTGGAATCATTAGTCGTCTTTTAGAATAGTAGCACCCTTTACACTCAAGGGTATCGTACCCTCCTTCTCTGCCGGACACCACAAAGCATGATATATGATACGGGTAAGTAAAGCTTTAATTCTATTAATAATTCAAATAAATTCTTTTCATGTCCTATTAAGAGATGATAAGTCAATCACTTTAGTACGTACCTATACTCTTTATAGTATCTGAGTTGTAACAATAAAAAAACAGTTGGGGTGAGGTTTGTGGGGGGGGAGGTGAGAGGGGGTTCCCGCGGGGGTGAAGTTCGGGGGGGGTACCCCCTACCACCCAGACACGGTACCCTTAACACCCAGACGCGATAAATTACAATTAACATTAAATTAGCGGCCAACTTCATCCTGCTGGTTTATTCCATGTCGCTTTTGCGGCCAACTTCAACATGATAATTTTGTGTCACATCTTAAAATTTTACTCTTATATTTTTTTCATAACGCGCCTAAAGAAGTATTACTTCAAAAACAAATCAAATTTATTTCTAGCACTGCTAACAAAAACCGAACAAAGACAAAAAAACAAGTTGAAGATCTTACGATTTATTGGATTTATATTATTTTTATCTGATAGAGCTAAGTCTGAAATTTGAAATGAAATGAAATTTATTTGCAAAAGACATGGTTTTACATGATGGTAAATTAAAATTAAGTTGCTTATCATATCTTGCCTGTACAGCATGCAAAATGTCACATATTAAATATGTATTACACGAAATATCATTAATTTTTTAGATTCTGTAATTATTAATTTAATTTAATTTTTATTAATATAAACCACATTCACAAGCCAATTAAATTTAATTAATTAATTAGGAACGAAGTACCGAATTAATGTTTTTGTCCATGAGATATTCATTTACAGTATAATAGCATTGGTCCATAAGCCATGTCATTAGTTTCCGTTTAAAAATTTTAAGCGGATGTTGCCTGAATTCATTTGGTAATTTATTAAATATCCTAATTATCATTGGAAAGCAGTTATTTGAATATAAGGCTGTTTTAATTTTAGGGCCAAGTAGTCGTTCTGTATTCTTTGTGTTAAAATTGCAATGTTGAGACCATTTAGTGAAGAGTTCTGGGTGTTTTTTTACGAATATGCAACATTCAAGTATATATAAACAGTATACCGTCAAAAGCCGAAATTTTTTAAAGTAGGGTCTACATGAAGTCATCGAGTCAATATCAGCTAGTCCACGTACGCACTGTTTCTGCGAGATAAATAGTCTCTTGACCTCGGTTGAATTTCCCCAGATAATAATCCCGTACCTTAGGTTTGATGCTACATATCCATGATAAGCTTGAAGAGCTGTCTTAATGTTGCTTATTTTTGTTAATCGCCAGAGTGCATAGGCAAATCTATTGATTTTTTTACAGACTTTATCCACATGAAATTTCCAAGAGCACTGATTATCAATAGTAATGCCTAGGAAATTCGCTACATTACATTCACTTATCGTTACGTCTTTACATTTAATATTAATGTCATTACAAGTTTTTTTCCTATTATAAAATGTCATGAAATTTGTCTTTTCTAAATTTACTTTAAGATTATTAGATTCTAACCATAATATTATGTCATTTACTGTTCGGTTAATTTTTGCTTCATATTGTTCTATTTTATTACCAGTAATTACTATAGATATGTCATCAGCAAATAAAGTACAATGTTCTTGGGTAGCATTAGGTAAATCATTTATATAAATAAGAAATAACAGGGGACCGAGTATTGTCCCTTGTGGGATACCAACTTTATTTACTAGGGTGTTTGACTTGAAGATATGCTCTTCATTATTTATCAATTGCTTAATTACTACATATTGAGATCGGTTACTTAAATAGCTTTTTAACCAATTGAGAGCGTTTCCTCTCAAACCATGCAGCTCGCACTTTTTTAATAGTATGCTATGGGAGACAAAATCAAACGCCTTACTCATATCAAAATATACTGCGGTTGTTGGTATATTTTTGTCAATATTTTCTGTGACTTTTTTGACTAAACTAAAAGCAGCAAATTGAGTGGACTTACCTTTTTGGAATGCACTTTGTTCAATTTTTAATAGTTGGAATTTGTTAAGGTAAGAATAAATCCGTTTATGCATTATTTTCTCAAAGATTTTAGCTATAATAGATGACAATGCTATTGGCCTATAATTATTTATAAGTTCTCTGTCACCTTTTATGTACACAGGTTTTATAACTGATACTTTCAATGCTTCTGGGAAAGCCCCTTTCGTAAACGATAAATTTATTAAGTAACAAATTAAGGGTGCTAAAGGTTCTGCGCATTGTTTAATTATCTTTGTACAAATGTCGTCAAATCCAGTGCTTGACGTGTTTTTAAGAGATTTAATGGTATTGAAAGTTTCGTCATCACTAGTTGGGTACAGGAATACACTAGAAGTGGTGTTATTAATATTATCACTTACATTATGATTGGGTAAATTTGAAGTAGGAAGATCCTTTGTCAGATTTATAAAAAAGTCATTAAATTTATTAGCAATTGTCAAGGGGTCTGTTAGGGGTGTATTGTCATCTAATACCTTATTAATATAATTATTTTTCGGGACATTATTTTTTATAACATCCCATGTTGCTTTACAAATATTTTTTGAGCTATTGATAATTTGCTCGTTACTTTTTTTGTGCGAGTTATTTATACACTTCTTTAAAACTTTAGAATATTGATTATATTTTTGCTTATTGAGGTTAGTTTTATTGGCGTAATATTGGAATCTCAATTTGCGCTTAGTTGCACATGACACTCTTAGACCTTTAGTGATCCATCGACGATTAAAGTGTCGGTTACTGTACTTTATTTTACGCAAGGGGAAACATAAATTGTAAAAGAGAGTGAATGTTTCATGGAAAGTGTTAAAAGCTTTATTTAAGTTTCGTTCTAGGTATACGTCCTGCCATGAGAGTCGGCGTAGACAATCATTTAACTTCCGTATATTGTCCAAGTCGAAATCTCTTTTAAAAACGTATGCTTCCTTCGATGTTATTGTCTTTTTACCTACATGAAATTTTACCGTTTGACCTGTGTTGTGGTCAGATAATCCTAAGTTATGTACTGAACCTATGGCGCTGGGTATGTTTGTGATTATTTGATCAAGGCATGCATTACCACGCGTTGGTTCTTGAATGTGCAAATGAAAGTCAAAGCTCTCCACTATTCTTTTGTACTCAGTCCTTTGCTTTGTTTTTTTTAGCAAATCAATATTAAAGTCACCCATTATTATAATTTTTTGTCTAGTTTTGTGTTTTAATGCGTCCATTAGACTTTGCAAACGTTTTAAGAAATCAAAAGGGTTAGTTTTTGGTACTTTATAAATACAAATAATAATGCATTTGTATAGGGGGATTTCTATGCCACAGGCTTCAAACAGAAACTCGGTACTTAATTATTTTACAAAGGTAAGTTTTTTAAACTCTAAGTAATTTCTACACAGAATGCAGACTCCTCCACGCCTTTTGTTTGACCTACAGTAACTGTCGGCTATTTGAAATGACCCTATTCTTACATTTTGTTCTTCACCCGATTTAAGAAATGTCTCACTTAGTCCTAAAATATCGATATTTATGCCTTTACTTTCTAACTCAAACAAGGTCAATTCAAATATATCTAACTTACTTAAAATGCCAGCAATATTCTGGTGGAATAACATAAGGGAGCTATCATTATTTTGCATATTAGATACGTCATCGTAGCAATTTGTAATCGCTTTACAATTATCAGTCATTTCATTATTTACGAAAAAAGATTTCATTATTAGACACATTAAAATAAAAAGGTATAGTACCTGGTCTTGGTATGTTAGTTATGTATTGATCAGTAATAGAATCGATTAGTTCAGATACGTCTCTAAAAACTGTTTTAAGACCATAATTGTTGAGTTTACCAGTATTTTTGTCAAACATTTTTGCGGAGTATTGCAAATTAAGATTAGAGTCTATAATGTAGGCAAATTTGTATGTCCTATTGACTTCGTACAACTTAGAATTAAAATATTCAACTCTTTCATTGAATATTGTAAACATTCCATTACATTTAAATGTGGGAATGCATATAATAATATTCGTATATTGTACATTCCGTAATGCAGTCATCAAGTCCTCAATAAGTCCGTGATAATCTTTAGTTTCATGAAAGTCTGATTCTCTAATAAAGAGCAAACAAAAATCCTTCAAAGTAAAATTCTGTAACTTTTTTTCAATTCTACAAATTAGTTCCTTTACACCCCCGTTCGGTATAAGATAGTGACAATATTCAAACTTAGCAAAAAACTGTTTTGTAACTTGCAAAATATTGTGGTGTTTTGAACTACTAATTACGCATAATTTTGCTTTCTCTGCTTCATTCCCTTTTTTCTGTAGATTGTGATAGTTGACTTTAGGCAGTGTATTGCGATTTTCTTTATTTTGGATCGTCTATCGTAGTGTAGGCATCTTTGATTGTTGATTTAATTTATTTGTATCAAGACGAGTATTATCTGCATAAGCCGTATCGTTGCCACTATTTTCCTTTGTATCATAACTCAATATCTGATTAATGTGTATCGAGTTGGTTTTGATTGGGGGTGTCTCTAACTTCTTTCCTTTCTTAGTACTTTTTTTGGGTCGAGAGCTGCCTTTTTTTGGGGTATTGGTTAGGGTGATCCCGACTCTTTTGTAATTTTCAATTATGACTTTGCATTGTGTTAGCTCAGTCTGTAATTGATTTTTTTCGATAGTCAAATTTTCTATTTCTAAGTGGGCTCCATCCAACTCCATAGTTAATTGTTCGATCTGCAATTTTAAATTTGTAAGCGCTTCGCAATCACTTGTTTTATCAGGTGCGCTTCTTGTTGAACTATCTAAATATGAACTGTCTGCATCGTCGTCGCTTGTAAGAAGGGTTGATAAATTTGTGCACGAAGTGGACCTTCTTTTCCGAATAGTAATATTATCCATCTTATTATGATTACGTTTATATTTCTTCAAAATAATGCTCTTTCGCCAATAAAAACAACTTATTTATATAATAAAAATTTAAGCTACAAAAAAAAATATTTTCATATGTTCACTCGTTTGTTATTGCAAAAATTGTGTTAGCAATGTTAATTATCTCAACTACATCAATAATAAACTTTATATCTTTTTAATATGAATATTCTCTGTTAAAATATAGCAAAAAAGGTTCTAAAACTAAAAAAAATACTAAAAATCAAAAGAAAAAAAAAATGAAGTTAAAAAAAGGAGTAAACAAAGAAAAAAAAAATTTTCTTGTATCTGATTTGAAATTGGGGTTTCTGATCGATAACTATACCGTGATGCGCTGCGCTATCGGTTACTTATGATAATTTCTTGAAAGTTTGAATCAGTATTAACGTTGTGGTCGTAGATGCGTCCTGGAATTGCTTCTCGAATATGCAGCGTTTGTGATTTAAGAAGATAGTTACAACGCTACTGCTTACTCGTTGTCTCTGGTAGTATTAGGTGTATAGGTCATTAGACCGCTAGATACGTGTGCTTTTATCAATGTACACAGTTATAGTTCCATTATTGCTCGCCAGATATCATTCGTAGGCACTCCTTCGTTACATAAGAATGGCTTTCTTAAGTCCCAAAAATCACTTCAAATACTATTAAACATATTCCTTCATTTCTAGATAATTAGTTCTAGAGCTAGTTCTATAACCACTTTACAGTTGTTACAGGTATATCTATTTAAATTTATGATCTCTCGCCAAATTAAATAATGAAAAATATTTTTAAGTCAATATAATATGCTTCTTCGTATATTAAGAATATTCCTTCTTATATTACAGTAAAAAAGTACTTGCTTTAAAACGAAAATCAAAAGAGAGTAAAAAAAATAATACATGTATACATTATGTGGGTAGATTCGATAAAAGGAATTCTTTGATGTGGTCTGTACCGTGTTGTGATACGTCACCGATAACTTATGAATTTGCTCTGAAAGTTTGTATCTAAATCAGCTGGGTAGTGGTAGTAGGTATCCCTTGAATGTCTCGAACGCACACACTTATGCTTTCTAATAGATAAATTATGTTGCTTCTGCTCACTTGGTGTCACTGATAGTATTTGGTATGTAGTTCTTTAGAAAACCGCTAGATGCGTGTGCTTTTATCGTTGTTTACTATTGTAGTTCCGCTACTGCTCACCAGATGTTACTAGTAGACACTGGTTCGTTACACAAAAAATAACTTTCTTACGTCCCAAAAAATCACTTTAAATCCTATTAAAATTATTCATTCCTTAATTTCCAGATAATTAATTTCGTATCTAGTTTTCAAAACCACTTCACGATCATGTTGTATATCACGGTATTTAAATTAGCATAACAGTAATTATCATAGTTCAAATTGATTTAAAGTCACTCTTTAACGATTTTACACACAATTTACAGTAAAATAGGTGTGTTCTGCTTAAACACAATCCAGGTCACTTATTTTATACGCACTAATTGTATAATATTCACTTCAATGATATATCAATATATTAGCAAGTTTTTTTAACACTTTATGATGATATTTTCCTTTTTAACTTTTATTTTTGCACAATATTTAGGCACTAATTAAGAGAATCAACACTTTTTCCGAGTAATATTTTAGAAAATATATTTTTTCTGAATAATTATAACGGAGCTGTTTACATGGCAAGTAAACGATAAAGATATAAGATGACATTGTTTGTCTTCAAAAAATAAGTATTTATTATATTAAATGTCAATGGCTTCGCCGTGACTTTGTAAGTCTTATTTCAGGACACATTGTAAATCAAGAATAAGCCACGAATCTCGGCTTTAAATGACTTTATTTGAATTCTCACATATTAACAAAACATATACAAATTAAATCGTTCTTTAAAATAATACAACTGATATAAACATTAAATTTACACATTACAAAAATAGGAGCAGTCATTGTTTATTAAAGCATTACTTGTTAATGTCAAATTACTCATAATATAATTAATCATAGTAGATATTTCTGACGAAGAACCTATCGTACAGCTATATATTACAGTGCATCGACAGCATACAACTATCTGTTAAAAAAGTTACAATAATAATTATGCACTGTTTGTTTTCGAAGTTTCGAAATTTCTTACAAAATTTAAATCATCGTTAATACGACTTACTTTAACTTCAACTAAACAGTATTGATGAAATTCGCCAGAAGGGAGTGGATTTGAGGACCTAAGCAGATTTTGTATATATAATTGTGCTATATTAAAGCTTTTTGTACCTTAATGATAAAACTAATAATTAATAAAAAATCCATACACTGATATATACTGATTTGAATAAATAGTTTTTTACTATTGGAATGTAATATGTGAATTTGGTCTTGGCGGTTTTAAAATCTCAGAATGTCGTGATTATGAGGAACACAAAGGCCCAGAAATAAAAACGAAACTATTTGATACCACTTTTTAAGAAGCATAAAGACATATTATTATATTTCCATAATATAACAGATCAAACAAACTTATTAGGTTGAAGCATTTTTTAAGTTAAGAATGTGACGAAAGAATTGCAAATTCTATTGTTAAGGGTTACAGAAGTTTCTTTTCGGAAGTCTATCTAGCATTCTAGTCACATCTGTAGCCTGTGACGTCAAAAATGGCGTCAAGGTTGAGAGTAGTTGACGCCAAGAGCCTTTCAACGATACGGCTATAAAAGGCAATGCCGGCATTCATTTGATCTTCCTAATGATACACTTTTCAGTTGATTAAATGAAAAAGATATGGTTTCTTGGGTACGCCATTTTTTGTTTGGATCAAAGCTCTGATTTTATTTTATTATTTTTATAATTACTTAAAAACAAAGATTCTAATGAATGTATGAATGAATGAAATTATAGTATGAATAGAATGTAAGGAAGATGAATATAATGTATGTACGGTACAGTATACCGCTCAAAATAACAATTAGCGGTGTTAGCATTTTTACGCTAATTAAGCGAATCTGGGGCACAAGACGAGTCAGTCAACAATCACACCGTGACTCATAAACATCTTAATAGTTTCATCTATATTTAAATATTTAAATGACAGTAAACGTTATATCGTAAATAATACATTCTTCTCTTTGATCTACCATCAAACCGTACAATGTAGGTACGTATAAAATACAATGTATGAATTGAAATAGGGACTTCATGAGACAATCAAACGTTATTCAAGATAAAATATATTTAAGAGTTGTTTTGCTTTATTCCACCTAAAAAATCTAATTTCTGAATAAAATTATAAATATATTACTGTTTTTTCGGTGAATAGTTATCTTCGGAATCACGGATTCTAATCGAAATTTTTTTCACTTTTTAAAATGTATATTATTATGCTTATAGAGGACTCGCCAATTATACACACTAGCAGTCCATCCGACTTCTTCCTATAAGTATAACCTTCCTACAAGCAAACATGACTCGGAAACTTACCTCACTAATATTATGTATTTCAGGCATCCGTCGCAATCGCACCTCCGGTATCGAAACGCAAAATATAGGCAGAATACCTACGATTGTATAAACAGATTGTTAAGTAAATACACATTAACGTGTAGAAAAAAGATCAACGATTCTTGTTAAAGAGATCGGGGGTCACTGTCACAGTCGTGGTTAGAGCGTTTGCTTATGATTATTTAAAAAAGAATATTAACAATGCATGCTTTCCACTTATCTACACTAATAAAGGAAAGATTTGTATTTTTGTATGTTTGCAATGAATAAACTCAAAAGCTACTAAACCGATTTCAAAAATTCTTTTACCATTGGAAAGCTACATTCACGCTGAATAACATAGGCTATATTTTATGCTAGAAAAAATTTAAGGAATTATGTCCACCCGTGGGAAGCCGGGACGGGCCGTTAGTAATTAATATTCCAGTTAACCCCTCGTGGTAAGCTACAAATAATTTAAATTATTATAATAGAAAAATACTAGAAAAAATCGACTCGGGTCACAAGTGAATTCTCAGGCGGGAATCGAACCCGCAACCTTTAGAAATCCGGTCCAATGCTCTCCCAATTGAGCTACCGAGCCTTGTGAACACTCGTCGAAATTTTCTAGTACCTTCCCGATTTTACGCTGTAGGCCAGCGTTGTTTCATCAATGAGAGGAACGTCCTCTCGTATTCGAAAGAAACATTTTTACAAATGTTTGGTCAATCGATTAAGATGAAACAGCCATTTAAGTTTTTTATAATTTTTATATTTTATGCATTTTCAATGCGATCTTATAAGATAAATTATTATAATAGAAAAATACTAGAAAAAATCGACTCGGGTCACAAGTGAATTCTCAGGCGGGAATCGAACCCGCAACCTTTGGAAATCCGGTCCAATGCTCTCCCAATTGAGCTACCGAGCCTTGTGAACACTCGTCGAAATTTTTCTATTATAATAATTTATCTTATAAGATCGCATTGAAAATGCATAAAATATAAAAATTATAAAAAACTACAAATAATTGTTACAAGTAAGTCCACTATTGCAGCTGCAGGGAAAGCCTATGCTCCAGCAGTGGGGATAGCAATAAGCTGATGGTGATAATAAAACAAGTAAACTGTACTTTAATTCAACGTTCTATTCATATTGACATAGCTGGCGAGACGTTCCGGATATGAAGTTTCATTTTCTCCTTCTTTAGGTGTCGTTTCAAGGATAGACCTCCTAAGCAGCCAGGGCACTATGTAGGCTCCTGCCCAACCTGGGCGGGCCAGCTCCCGCCTGCCGCAGGTTGTATGCCGGGGTAATAAGGTCGATGGCCCTATACGGAGCGCCGGTATGGGCGGAGGCGATATGCGCCAAAAATAGGGCGTGTTTGAGAAGGGCGCAGAGAGTGGTCGCCACTAGGATAATACGGGGCTACAAGACCGTATCCTGGGCGGCGGCATGCGTCCTGGCAGGTACACCCCCCTGGGAGTTAGAGGCCCGGGTCCTAAGGGAGGTGTACCTGTCGCGCAAAGCGGCAAGAGATAGAGGACAGAGATTTGCCCCTCAAGAGTTGATAGGGATAAGGTGGCAGGCAGAGGTGGAACTGATGGGGAGATTGATGGAAGTCATTCAGAACCCATCGGCTGGGGTCAAAACCCTGGAAGCAGTGCGCCCCATCCTTAAAGAATGGTGCGCCAGAAGGTTCGGGTCGGTGACCTATAGGCTGGCGCAGGTGCTTACCGGGCATGGATGCTTCGGTAAGTACCTGCACCGGATTGGTAGGGAACCGACCCCGTCATGCCATGAGTGCGGCGCTGCGGAGGACACCGCCCAACACACCCTAGGGGAGTGTCCGGCGTGGTCTTCGCAGCGCGGTATTCTGGTAGCTACGATGGGGAGGGACCTCTCGCTACCCGGGGTGGCTAAGGCCATGCTTGCTACCGAGAGGTCGTGGGAAGCTATGATCTCCTTCTGCGAGGAAGTTATCCTTCAGAAGGAGATCGCAGAGAGGGCGAGGGAGGAGGATGCAAATGCCGCCCCACAAAGAAGGAAAAGGACAGTGACGGGTGAGTCCCACATAACCCCACCGCCAGCCCAACGGTGGGGTATGCGTAATGCATTTTCCCTCGGGAAAAAAAAAAAAAAAAAAAAAAAGGATAGGCTCCTCCTGGGTTAGCTCGTTCCATCATGGATCCTGTCTTGGCCCCCTGGCTTGATTGATTACAAAAGCGATTCCTTAAAAAAAAGATTGTGTTTGCATTGCAGGTTAACCCGGTCTAGGAGACTCCAAGACTAAGAATACTACCACTATTTACGGGATACAGTTGTCGCAAAAATATATTGAAGCGGAAGTATAAATATTTCATTAAAGTTATAATGTTACTTTTATTAAACTGAACACTTAAGTGGTAAAATTTTAACTTCGAATTATTTTTGAGAATTAACAAAAGTAAAAAATAACTTATAATGTATATTTACAGGACATAACATATATTAAAATTAATGTATTCTCTTTTTCCCAATGTAATATATATAAGCACGTAATGGATTACTAATAAACGTCATTGTAGCCATGGAATAAGAAAAGGACTATAGCTCCAGGGGGTTATGAATGGGTTCATTACTAAATTTTATTACATTTTGTGTCCACTCGACTAAGTTGCCTCTTCAAACGTGACAACAAGCCGAGAAATAACCTTGGATTGGTATCTTGCCATTATATTTTCTAAGATTGAATTGGGATATCCTCTGCTTACTATTTTTTGGGAACATCAAATGAATTTATGTAATTGTAAGTGCTAACATAATTTTGGCCCAAACTTACGAATGGTCTTCATTACTGGCCGCAAGAACAACTAATAAGTTGTAAGAACAACTAATTACAAACATCTGAATAAAAGAAAATTCAAGTTTAGATTTTTAATTATAAAAATTAATAAAAAAACTTGTTCTTAAGATATTTCTCATAGAGCAGTTGAGGTATTGAAGCTTAAACATGCCAGAAATAATTTTATTTTTGACGTTTAAATATTTTTATTGTTTGTGTCTATCTGTGTGGGCATCACACAAAAAAGTTTGATAAATTTTGATGCAGATTTTACAAGTAGCTTAAATTTAACATAAAATTTTTACAAGTTTCATCTTACTCGAGTAACTAAATCTTGATATGTAGCTCAACATCTCCATAGTACTAATCTTCAATGGTGAGGTTTTTTAGGTGGTCGTCGCGGGTAAAAGTTACCTTTACCCCGATTATATATTCTTGCATATCGATAACAGAAGCCGGGTGCACCTCCAAGCGGTGAAGGCAGTAAAAGCGAAAATGGCTAAAACTCCAGTGTTCCCTGAGGAAGCAGGACAAACTTTCTGTGACAACCCGACTACCACACGAGTGATTCAAGAGGCGGAAGCTTGTTTACAAATAAACAAAGTTTCGTTTCTAAAGAAATGATTTTTAGAAACACTAGCGGCCCGTAACAACCGTCATTTTTTTCTGCGTCGTTTGATCTGGGTTACGTGTTTCTAAGCGAATCTTTATGTCGCTTATGCGGTAGTAAAATTATAGATATGAGACATTTTTTTTTGATATAAACGACAAAAATTTTAATGAGATATTTTTTTTGGTGGTTGATCTACAAAATATCTGAGAATAACGCGCTTATGCTTTTTGGACTTTCTGTAATATTCTAATGATCTACCGTTAACCTATTTCGCCTGGGAATAAAAATTGAGAAATATGGGATTATGATAATTTGCCTCTACATAATTATTTATCGAAATCCGTTTAAGACTTTCTGGCAGATTTTTTATTAAACATATGAGTCGTTTATTGTAATTTGGTCACATTTTTAAGAATCTGTTTGGTCCTTACTGTTTTTTTCCCGGTTAAAAATGAATGATAAAAAAGCGGTTAGCACATTTTGTCCCTGCAAGTACTTAATAATATTTTGTCGCTTATCCTTTTTTACCCTTCCGATATTTAAACAATTTTGGCGATTAGATAAAAAGGTACACCTACATTTTAACGTTATTCCAATCTTTACTTTGCGTATTGTGGCGTGCAACTGGGCAAGCGCGTGCGAGCCATTTTGGCGCGATATATTTTCACTGTATTCACGTTTTGTGTTTATTAGGTAAGTCAAATTTCATGTTTAATGAAGTAGAATGATACTTATTTTTTGTTTAAATGATGTGTAAAGTTTTATATTATTTATTTGAAAAGAGTGCCTAGTGTACTATGGTAACTATTCAATTCGGAATGAAGCAGGAAAAGTGAATCCTCAGACGGGACTAAAACCCGTGAATTTTTCCCTGACCACTAAATCACTTTTCGACGGGGTTGCTTTAATGACGCTTTTTTATTTAAAGGTAAACTTAGAATCATTGGGTCGTGATGAAATTGAAAATGATGAGCCAGCATGTCAATCGTTTATAGACACTGAAGCCTTAGATAAAATATAGATAAAAATAAGTAAGATGCGTGTTGTCACATTTCGAAAGAAGAAAGATAATTTGATTTAAGTATGTAAAAAACTCGATGAATGACGATGCTGATGAAAAGTGAATCCAAAAACTAGAATGAGTCCACCAGCATGTTATAAATCTTTAATACCTGTATCTAAGGCCAAACACGATGATTTACTTAAACTGTGTCGACATAAGGTAATTTCCCATTTTTTTCACCGTGAATACAACAGCATCATCTGTTCCAACACTGTTCAAAATACACTCCCTGATTCTGATATCGAAAATGTTGAAGTAGAATAAGTGTTTGTTTAAATTCACTATTACTTATAATTATTATCCACAAGTGAAAGACATGAGTCAAGCAAATCGTGATATTAACAGTGCATTAGTCTTAAGAAAACTAGTTACTTTATTAACGTTATATTTTTTAAACTAAGATAACGAACATTGATATAGGTAACTATTATTAGTATCTAAGTAGTAATAGTTTTAAGTCTATTTTCTGATCTCGGCGAATATGTGGTATTAGCCTCAAGTAGTAACAAATTGTTAATTAGAAAGTGCCATTTTTAGTCAATTATAGACTGAGCTGATTAATAAAATTATATAGTTTTATTATTTAGACCTCTC
The DNA here is from genome assembly GCA_927399485.1 of Calamotropha paludella. Taxonomy (NCBI): domain Eukaryota; kingdom Metazoa; phylum Arthropoda; class Insecta; order Lepidoptera; family Crambidae; genus Calamotropha; species Calamotropha paludella. Next base: position 8,707,691 of record OV656822.1, read on the forward strand.
GGGTGAACCTGAAACTTTTTCTCCTCCAAATACTTTCAAAAAAAAAGTACATCGAAACACATTATAATAGTCTTATAATCGTAATTTCTTAAAAAATATACTTAATACAATTTTCCATTCAGTGAATTATCATTCGATAGCTGGTTATTTTCCACAATTTTATTTCTTACAAAAAAACAACTTGTGCTAATTTTCCTCTATTTAAATAAAACTTGAGGTGAGGTTATATAATTTTTTGCTGGAAGCTAATAATTTGCGTATTACATTTACGACATTTTTGCTGATTGTAAAATTAAGACCATTTCGGGTAACCGACATTAACTACTATTGGTAGCCTGAATTTCATAAAAATAACAACACCAGTCAATAGATAGTGCGATATAAGCTAAAAATATAGATTTTCAGCCTTTCGGAACCTATACATCCTTTCTTATGATTTTTTTTCGTTTATTTTAAACTTTAAATCACTCTCCTGTAAAATTTGTAAAGTGGCGGTTATTCCTTTTTGGCCGTTAGGCATCGATATGTAATATAGAGATATAACAAGTAAAATGTGAATGTTGTGCAGTTTATTATTTAAAATTTTCATTTCCACAAACATTAGGACGAAAGAACTTCTGTGATGCAACTGCGCTGAAATATCGGAGATTCGTCTCGGTAGCTCAGCGGTCAGGGCACTCGCCCGGATTGCGAAAGGTCGTGGGTTCGAATCCTACCTGAGGGCTCGGAGGCGTAGTTGTTTTTTTTACATTGTGATTGCATTGTGAATGCAAAAAATTAAATTAAAAACAAAAACATGTTAAAAATTTCGCTTTGCATAAATCTTATGGTGCTTATCTTGAGTCGTATAAAACAATAACTCTTTGTACACAAAAAGGAAAATATTTAGTTGCTTAATGAGAAATATTTAAATTCTTATTATTTTTTTTCATTAAGAACATAAGAACAATAAAATGCAAACTATTATAATAAAAAAATTGGTATAAAAAATTAAAGATAATAACTAATTACAATTTAATGTGTACAATATTTTCATGCCGTCACTCATTGGTTTCCGTGGTGTAGCGGTTATCACATCTGCCTAACACGCAGAAGGCCCCCGGTTCGATCCCGGGCGGAAACATACTTTTGGTATGTTTTTTTTATGTGCAATATAATTCAATAATGCGTTGTTCGTATGTTTACCAGCCTTCTAAGGGGCATATTATTTATTTTACTTTTTGCCGTTTTAGCTTAGGTATTTCTTACGATTGCCACTAGCGTCACTATAAAAATATGACCATAAAAATTAAAGTAAGTACAATAAACAAAAATAAATAGTTCTCAAAGAATTATGCACCTGCAAGTGAATATTTGAACGTATCATCTACACTAATATTTTAAAAGGGAAAGATTTGTATTTTTGTATGTTTGCTATGAATAAACTCAAAAGCTACTAAGCTGATTTCATAAATTCTTTAACAATTGCAAAGCTACATTCACGCTGAGTAACATAGGCTATATTTAATGCTAGAAAAAAATTAAATAATTTTGTCCACCCGTGCGAAGCCGGGACGGGCCGCTAATCTTAAAATATAGTAATTAACCTTTTTAGTTTAAGCCGACTTTTCCACGCGTTGCTGTGTTATAAATTAAAATTAACCTACGTTCAAAGCCGGAACAAATCCAGCAAGATCAATAAAGAATTATCAAAAATGATTTATTTCGTGGTCCATCGCGTTCAAACACTGTGTCAGGGATTTTTTTTATATATAGATAGATATATTAACTAGCGTTATATGCTATGTTGTTGAAGACATGTAACATAAAACTAACATCCAAACTTTAATAGTGAAGCTGTCCCAGGTGCCAAGTCAACTATGTTTAAACAACTAACTTTAAGTTTCACAACTTACCTCTATTTCAAATGTATTGTCAACAAATGATATATTTAACTTAGTTCTATAATTTATCATTTTCACTATACAACACTTTCATAAATATACGAAAAAGTTTTTAAATTAACGTCAACTTGATGGATTAAACATTACACTATTTGTTATACTTTTTTATATAAACTATGTTTTTATTTGAATTTATAACGTCTTATAAATCGCTGAACGCTGGCTACACGCTCAAAAAAGCATGACTCATTGTCACGTTCCGTAATTGTCATGTTCTGCCTAAGCCGAGCGTGCAAACGAGAGCGCGGAACAAGAGATAGAGAGGCCCGATCGGCCTAAGCGGTCGGCTTATAACGCATCTATCTCTCTTCCACTCCATCGGCCGATGAGTCCGAGTAGAAGAGAGACAGCGGCAGCACACCACCTACGCTTGAACTGTTTCGTCAACTGTTTATGAAGTGAAGTGAAAAGTTAATGTGGTTTCCATTGTTTATTACAACAACAATTGCAGCAAAAAGGTAATGAATTCTTGCCTTTTAAGAATTTGATTAGCGATATAATCACATATATTTGTTCTTTGATTATTTAAAAAAAGTAGCATCGATCGGCGAGTTTAGTATGACTCATAAAAACGATCGTATAAAAAGTCAACTGCGGAGGATCTTAAATATCACCCATGTATATAAATTCTAAATAAATTGGTAAAAACACATTGTTCCTTGTAAATAATCTGTATAATTCAAGTGAAAAAATATTTGAATTAAGTAGGGCAAATAAATGTTATAATTAATAAAAAAATTTTTTTTAATTTACTCCTTCTTTGTATTAAACAAAATAATGATAATGCAGTGATAATAATTCAGTTCAATTCATAACAGTATGCAAATTTTCTTCAATGTTTCCTTATGACGTTATCACATAAAATTATCATCCAAAAACCGACTTTACAGATAACCAATTTTTTGAAGCAGTTCTTTTTTGAAAATTACGTCACATACGATTTTCCCAGCCACGTTAAGAAGATAAAGCACTTGAGTTATCGAAATCAGAAACAATAAAAGAGCCAATACAGAAAAAAATAATTTTCTACTACGAGTCGAGGATTGAACCTGAGACCTAAGAGTGGTGTTACCATGAAAACTGGTATGCAAGTCACTCAACCATGGCGGTCGTTGCTATAAGATTTTAGATATAAAACTAGCTGACCCGGTAACGCGTTGCTATGGTAACGTTAAAAGAATGGGAAAAAGAGCGGACAGACAAACAAATAAACAACAAAGATCTTAGTTTATAATCTAAGTCTATAATCTTAGTTCTTAGATTATAGATTACAAACAAATTAAATATTAGATCGTTTATAAAAAAGAATCACATGTGCAGAAACTTATTTTTTAAAATATAATATTTTTTTAAGTGATTTAATATTTAAAGTTGGTCGTAGACTACACAAGCAGTAGCGATAAAGATTCGAATGCTACGCCATGAATCTATCCTGAATGCAAATGAATGACATTAATATGTAGAAGTATCGAAATCAATTCTGCGTTTTTTTTCATAGGTCAGTGTGCCAAATGGATGACGCCTAAGGACTATCTTTCTTCGCAGATAATAACTACAGAGCATTTTGCTGATATAGCGTAATACTAACAGGAAAGTGGAAAATCTTTGAAAAATCTGGTGTTTTAGTTTTAGTCATGCAAATCGTCTTTTTAATACGTACTCAACATTATTTTACTCTTTATTATTATTATATGAATTTAGGATGCTTAGATTTTGAAACATTAATTTTTCTTTTTACAATAGTGTGGAGTATGGCGATTATTCGGACATAAAAAAATGGAGACATGCCTTCCAGAAGTATTTCGTATATTGTGTTTAAAATAGTGAAATATCTAATGTCCAAATAACGATGCTGAACTTAAAAAAACTGGTACTATTGTTACGTAATAACGGAGAGAATTGTATATCAACTGTGCTTATATGCACTGAGTCCATAAAAGCAAACTTATGCACCTACCAGGATTCGAACCCATGGCCGTTGGTGCAGTAGGCTGAATATTTTTTCTGCGATCATTACGATGCATAAAGTGAGGTGGAATAAGGTTAATTTACGGGTGCTTTATGTCTTTTGGTTATTTTAATTTACTTCACCGCAAATTGCCCTTTCTCAGATCATGATCACTTTTCATCACGAAAACTATTTATTATTTATTTGGGATTTGGAACAGACGGGTTATAAGCACTTGGAAATACAAACGCAAAGAGGGGGTTCCACTCCTTTGTTGTGCGCATTATAAAAGAAGTTGAGACTAGTTGCGTCTTATTGCGACAGGTAGGAATAGCAACCAAGAAAGGGTGGCAGCCCGCAGTAAGTCTGAATGTCCGATGGATGAAAGGTGATGGCGGTATGAATATATGTGGCTCCTGAGCTCATTCTCCTAAATACAATCTGTAGAAGACCGACAAACTAGTATGTAGTATTTTATTTAAACTCAAACCATAGCTATTATTAAAAAAGTTTCACCTTTCACCACTACATTTCACTATTTTTGTGACATTCTGTGTCTACACAAACGTAACTTTTGCATTGTTAGTGGATATAAATAAAAGCCACGATTTTATTAGTTAAACCAGCTTTGTTCAGCGTGCTTTGCTGACTTTGCAGGAAAAGCAGCCGAAATTACTTTTTGTAACATCAGTTATCTGCCAGAGAAAGTTACGTCGGTCTAGTTGTTTCACAAACAAGTCGGAACAAACAGACAACATTTTAATTATTTTGTTGTGCCTTAGTATATAAGTATGCCTAAGTATATAAGTGTGCCTAAGTATATGTGTGCCTTATATACTTTAACTAGCGGCTCGCTCCGCCTTTGCACGGATATTTAACAAAATTTAAAAAAAATATAAATTTTAACAAACACACACACATACACCTTTCTTTTTTGGGTTGTTGGTTACTAAAAATAGGACATTATAAATAAAGTTTGGATATTGTTATTTTAATGTTTTTTTTTGTTATTTTTCAATATTTTATTTATCTATTTTTATTTCTAGTGTTTCAACAAAACATAAGCCATTAAATTTATTGGGTCAGCCTCCCTGTATACGATATTTGATGTTGATTTTATTTTGTGGCAGCAAAATAAAATTGTTTTTTAGGTGCTCCGACCCGCGATAGGCCAACGTGCAGTTGGCCATGAGTTAGACATTCTTTTCGTAAGTCGATCCCTACTAATTTAAAGGTTTGTCCCTGGGACCTGCTAAAGATTTTTTTACCGGAAATTGAAGTTGTTTAAATGAAATTGGCAGATCAGTTGGGATCACAGGTATCCTCGCAATATGAGCTAGTTGACCAGCTGCTGAGTTGGTGATAATGGTGGATACAATTAAATTGTCCTTCAATTCCTTAATAAGCTGACTTGTCCTATTGCAAATGCTCGGGAGGCTTAAATTTCTTAAAATAATGATTGGAATTCCGATTTTTGACGTCAATTCGTGTGGTGGCAGTTCAGAAGTGTTACATTTCGATGAAATCTAACACTTCTGAATCATTCCTACTAAAAATCACTTCTGAATCATTCCTACTAAAAATATTTCTTTTGAATATGACAGGATATTCCTCTCATTGATGAGACAACGCTGGCCTATAGCGTAAAATAAGAAAAGTGCTGGAAAATTTCGACGGGTGTTTACAAGGCTCGGTAAACACTCTCTCAATCGGGAGAGCATTGGACCTAATTTCGTTCGATTTAATATGCATTTAGAATAACGCTGTTATTTTAACACTACAGACACTTCAATAATTTCATTTATTTTTACAGATTATCAGTCTTTAGGTTTCTGTGTGAACGTGTGAAGGCCAAAACTTTATAGTTGTAAATATCAAGCTTTAAAATGATATCATAGAATCTAAGAGTTATAATAATATTAGAAAACATCATATACATTGATCTGACCCAAGTAAAGTAGATAAAGCACTTGTTTAACCCCTCAACACCTGATGTGATGATATAATGTTTAATCATGTGCGCGACAACGATACCTAAAATCCGCGAACATTATATAACGCTCTATAGCGCGACAGAGAGAGAAATAACGCACTTGACACAAAGCTGGGCTTCAAAGGGTTAATAGGATTCAGCAGAAAAGACGTTACCACAACACCCAGACACGAGCCTTTTTAGAGAAAATAGTTTTTCTACATTGACATGACCGGGGATCATGCCCGGGACCTCGGTGTACAGTTCCCATGAAAACCAGTATGCGAACCACTAGACCAAGGAGGTAGTGGAATAAGCCGTACTGATGAATGATTTATCAGATTTACGAATATATTATAATCAGAATATAGGTACTTCATATACAGAATAGATTTAAAAAATAAACTATTTAGTCGGCACAAATTAAACCGTTCTGTACTTAAACAATTAATTGTTTTGACAGACCAAATAACAATCAAATCACTATTCGTGTTAGTTGTCTAAATTTGGTAGCTAGATGAAATGAAAATGTCAAAGGTTCAGAAATAGTTTGGTTTATACGATAAAATATATTTGATCTCAATACTTAATTAATGATATTGTGTTTTCATTAAATTTTATGTTATGTATTCTTGTTTGATTTAGTTTTAACTACATGCTATGATATGCCTTTAAAACATATCTTTGAAAGTCTATTTAATTACACTGTTGTAAACACTGGCTTGATATAACTTATTCAAGTACTAAATGATTTTGCACGAGAAGATATCACGCAGTATTGATTCTTTAATTTCCCACTCTCTAAGTTGAATTCACATTATATTAAAACATAGGTAAATCATAACATGTTTTGTAATAAAGTGCTTAAGTGATACAGTTTTGTGACTTCCACACCTTCCGTATTTGCTAATTATACGACGGATAAATGCAAAGATCATGCCAGTAGCATAATTTTGGTTTTCGCAGCTAAAGCTCTTAGCATCATAGAGGTTGCTGGTGTAATTTATGTGACAACTTTATCTGTGCCTGTGCCATAGTTAATACATGAAAGTGCAAATTAACTTACTTATAATAAATATTAAATTCCGGATTAAAAACTCCGATTATTTAATCCCATAATAATTAGAGCTCGTATATAGAAAACATATATAAATATATAACAACCATAACTCTGGATCAAATGCATCTATGAATTCGAACCATGTACACAATCATAGGATTTAATCCAAGAACCGCCCAAAAACGTCTTTACATCAGTCACTTAATCAAAAATTTAATGAGCCATCTTGAATAAGCATATTAAGTTGTTCTATCAGTGATTTTTTCAAATGATCAGGCAAGTGGTTTTAAAGAAAAATAATATTTGCAAATATTTATAACAAATCTTCCAAAACGTCTCCATTTTTTTTCTTTGAGAATGCATGCACCAATAAATCTAAAATGCTTGATCAATTTCAATAACTCAGCAAATTCACTTAATTGAAACTTACTCAGCATTATGTCTCCTTCAATAACAAAACCATTTAAGAAAAAAACTGGTTGGTTGCCTGTAAAGTCGGTATACGGGCGAAAGTTTAACGTGACAACGACTTTGAGTGAAAAATGAAAATGAAAAATGTTTTATTTCAATTACAAACCATTTGTTTACAATAGTTTTGTGGTAACATTCCTTGTAAGTATATGAGATACCTGTATTAGGAAGTTACCGCTCTTCCTTTCCGGTTTAACTAGGGTAAGTATGTAAGTAAAAATACAAAATTTTATTAGAAAGTAAAAGTACATGTTAAATTAATTAAATGTGTAGTATTGTGTGTATGTATGTATGTATGTTGTGTGTTAGTGTGCATGTCATGTATGTTAGTTTGTTTTGTGGTGTGTTATGTATGTCTGTGTTATGTGGAAAGTATTATAAACAGGCTAATCAATATAGATATTATCATTATTTCAGTAATTACTTTTTAACAGTGATTCTATTTGCTCATAATTTTGCGTTCTTAGAAAGTTTATCACAGTTTTTTTACAATTGTATAAATTTAAAGAGTAAGTATTTAGTTGCTTATTAATTATATTATATAAACAAACAGCCCGTCTCTCATATTGCCTTGCAGCAAAAGCTGATTTGACTCTAGTCAACGGAATAACTGTATCATTTCTTCTTTTTTTCATTATATTTGGGTCATACTTCATCGATCTATGTATTTTTAGAATTATATTAAAAATGTATAATTTTCTTACAGACAGCATTTCACAATGTACATATAATTCATCGGTTGAAAACCTATAGGGCAAGAAGTGTATTACCTTGAGTAAAGACCTTTGCGTTCTTTCTATTTCTAGAAATTTTGTTTTCGTAGCCGTAGTAGTGGTAAAATAATTTTAATGTGAATATTCATTCGTATAGTAGGAAGAAGGATGAAATAATAGTAACAATTTAAAACATTTATTATACAAAGAATTATATTTAAAACATTAATTTATAGGCACGCGTCCCTTCCACTTTTTATGTCTGTCTCTCTCGCTCTTAGGCGGGCTAACCATGCCCGAGTGGAAGGGACGCGTGCCTCTCACTCGCTCTCATTGTAAGCGCATAACGTGAGCGGAGCGTAACGCAGTTTCTTGAAGTGTCACCCGGCAAACCAATTTATAAGACGTTGTCACGTCAATAAATCAAGTACCTACAGATGTACCATCTCATGAAGGCGGATGAGCCATACGCGTAGTTGTAATACGTCACGTGAATGACACATACAAACATGCGCTTGTGTGCGTATCTATACTGCAAGCATACAAAACGTACGTGTCGATGCGAAATGGTAATCACAAATCTATCCTATCGACGTATGATGTTACAATAACTCTTGTTTCCCTAAAACACTACATTCGCTATACTTCTACTTTTTCCATGAACATTTTTCGCATGTAGTATGTAAATATTTAAAATAAACTCTCTAACAAAATTACATCACTTTTTGGAAACTATTTTTTAGCACGAACATCTAAGTCAGAACATAATGCAGTAACCAAATACTGTTAATTTGATGTATCTTATACATAACTAGCGACTAGCTTTACTATATTATGCACGTATTATTCATATAAACCTTCCTCTTGAATCACACTATCTATTAAAAAAAACATATCAAAATTCGTTGCGCAGGTTTAAAGATCTAAGTATACATAGGGACAGACAGCAAAAAATATAATATTGTTATGGTAATCATGTCTTTTAGATATGCTTCTACTCCTTGAAATGTATTTTAAGTTCACCCATAAACCACTTTTTGGTTAGAAGATATTAGTGGTTTTGATTATTGAGAAATGTCTTTACTTACATACTTCACTTTAATGATATATTAAACAATATAATCGCTGCCTCAATGGTACCCATACTAGCGAATGTAAAAGTGAATCGCTTGTACAAAAAACAATTTTATCACAACAAGCAAATAAAATAATAGTAGTTTATGATACTGTTGCATAATAAGGGTTCTTATAACATGAGTGTGTTTTAAAAAAACGAGCCGTAGGCGAGTTTTTTTATAGTATCACACGAGTGTTATAAGACCAAGTTATGTACAGTGTCATACACTACTTTATCTACTCTCATACTATAATACGTAAAACAATGCTGCAAACAAAACCAAACTTTGTTTAAATATTGAAAAGATTTTTTAAATGTCAAATGTTGGCGCCAAGGTGCAAACATCGATTGTGAATGCGTGTTGCTTCGTCGCGGACTCGTTCATTGAAACCTTTTTAAAGTAGAGGTTCAACCTCCTTGGTCCAGCTGGAGGTTGTATAGGTGTATCGTTATGATTAAAAAGTTATATTATGATACAGGTGTCCATACAAGACCTGTATCGTAATTAAACTTTTTTTTTTATTATTTTTGGCCTGTACGTAATGTTTGTCATAAGCATTTTGTTTTCAGTTTTAGAATCTTTGTATTATAGTATCAGAGTAGATAAAATTTTATGTTATATAAGTTTGGTTTTGTTTGCAACATTGTTTTACGTAATATAGTATGAGAGTAGATAAAGTAGTGTATGACACTGTACATAACTTGGTCTTATAACACTCGTGTGATACTATAAAAAAACTCGCCTACGGCTCGTTTTTTTAAAACACACTCATGTTATAAGAACCCTTATTATGCAACAGTATCATAAACTACTATTAAGAAACGTATAACAAATGAATAATTAGCTTAATTATTTTCCACTGAACCGAGATCTTCGCAGAATTTGCAGTCGCCAGTCCCACAAGATTTATGAATTACTCTCAAAGGAAATAAAGAGTGACTAAAATTGAGTTCAGTTGCCCAGATCTTATTTTCTTTATCTCTGCCATTCTTTACCAAAAGATGTTGTATGAATAATTAAATTATTATATTCGTTGTTGCAATTATAATGTAGTAGAACAGTACGAAAACATAAAGCAGAGAGCAATGCCAATGGTGGGCTAATCTCCAAAAGAGATCTATTCCAGCCAACCAAGGGTATACGGATGATGGGACATCTTAGAGTGCACATCGAATTATCCTCATCTTAGCCTATAAACACATACCTCATTCTCAAAAAATGTCTAGAATGTCATGTGGTTGATACCATTGAAGAATAGCACCAACTTTTCTCACTTTTGTGTATCGTAAAAGACCACTAATGATACTGGAGGTAATGACTATACACCTCCCTTAATGCCCAATTTGCCTTGGGAGAGGCATAAATCGAACAATAGACGTCTATAGGCTGACATAATTTAATTAAATGTATTTATGAATTTATACTTCTTTAGGCGCGTTATGAAAAAAATATGAGAATGAATTTAACACAAAAGCAACAGGTTGAAGTTCCCCGCAAAAGCGACTTGGAATAAACTTGCAGCAGCACCAACTTCATGTTGGCAGCTAATATTTAATGAATGTATGTGGTTGTGAGATTTTAAATTATATATAGTGGTTAACAATAATTTATATAATATTATAAAAGAAATTTTATTTAAAAATGGTTTTTATATTATAAACTTTTTTAATTCCTTTTTAATAAACATTGATTTGATGTTAACTGTCGGTATGTATTCCTTTTTTATTTATTATGCGTTTCTTAGAGCAAACCGAGCTGAAAAGCAGATATAATATTTTATATAAAAAACTGTGACTTAGTTCGTGCTAATATCGATTACCAGTTAAAAGTAATATTTCTTTCCCTCGGAAACAATATTTTTTTGGATTGAAGATACCCTGTGTCATTTTCTGTACCCCTGATTTTATTTTCAATGGGTTCACTCTTGATCCTAATCAAGTCCGCGGGCCAAGACAGAATCCACGTTGGAACGAGAAAATCCAGAAGGTGCCTATTCACCCTGGTTTTGGAAACGGACGGGTTATAAGTACATGGAAATACAGACGCAGGGAGGGAGTTCCACTCCTTTGCTGTGCGCATTATGAAAGATGTTGTGAAGCGCTAAATGCGAAAGGAAGAATAGCAACCAAGGCAGGGCAGTAGGAAAAAGAGAGATGGCGGTATGAGCACATGCAGCTCCTGAGCCACTCTACAAAGTACATTCTGTAGAAGATCGACAGACAGGCAACTTTGAGGCAAATTTTGCGAACACCTGATAATGTGTTTGCAAAATGTCATGATGATCTCTTGAGTTATTAAGGCGTGAAAGTATAACAAACAAACGATTTCACTTTTGTATTTATAATATTAGTTAAGATACTAGCGGCCCATCCCGGCTTTGCACGGGTGGACAAAATTCTTTAATTTTTTCTATTATCAAATATTTTTCCGTTAGCGCCATCTAGCGTCCGGTAGACGAACTACTTGTGGTAAACGCGTTGCTATGGTAACGTTAATTGATACAATAAAAAAAAAGAGCGGGGAAAAAGGGCGGACAAATAAACACCACTGTGATCTTAGATTATAGATTTACAATGAATAAAACACAATATTAATATCTCCCATCCCCGTATTGTAAGCTAAATGATTATGTTATGAGAACGCGAATACAAATACAATAAATAAATGGTTTTAAAGACGAATTTACATAATCCACAAAGAATAGGAAGCGATAAATAGAGGAGGCAACGTTACGCCTACATTGTCACCCCACGCACGTCGTAAACGTTTAATGACGGAGATTTTATGCTGATCTTAACGTAGGTGATCTGTCACTATTTGGCATTTACCAAACACGTAACAAAGTTTATTTCAGTCTATGTACAAATAACCAACGGCAAAACGAGTTTGCCGTATGGTGTCCGGAAGAGTAGAAATGCACTTACAATTCACACTTAAGGGTTTCGTAAAAGGCAACTTTTCTGCTGACTAGAATTTTCCTGCCAAGCTAGAAAGTTTCATAACCTATATTAAAACCTTCAGGTTTTGTCATTAAAACCCCTCAGTATTTAAAGGAGGTCTCTATCCAACAATGAATACCTTTTGGCTGAGTTGATGACTTGACGAGAAAAGGCAAAACAGTAGCTTTTCGCTTCTCCTTTCCAACCGATTTTTTATTTTGTTTATTCGAATTAGAATATCTGTTAGTTTACCACTATTAATTTATTTAATCTTAGAAGTGTAAAAATTTAGTAACATATTAAGGTTCCTAATTCACATCGTTTTACTAATTTGCAAGTAAAATAGTTTTATAATTGTCAACAATTTTATAACATTCGTAGTAAACGCATCTTGCTATATCATAGCGTTCCACATTGCATGGGTGTGAGATATAAAGTTTCTAGAGATGTGAAATAATGTAATAACAAATAATGAAAAGAAAATTGATCGAGAAAGGCTTTTATTCGATTAAAAAGCGATTTTTATAGATCTATATAAATTTATTTATCGTCTATTTCACTGAAGAGTCATAGAAATCGTTTCTATCACTGACTTTATATTTGTGATAAATATCATAGATAATTACACTCAATGTAATCAGTACATGAGTATTTGATAGGTTTGTTTGATATTATTTGTGAACAGCGTATACGATTTTGTTTTCTTACAAAAGGAATATGATAGCGTAGTGGGGTATTAGCGTGGGTAGGATAGGTGGCCAACGATTACAAAGGTCAATCGACTTTTACGAGGGAGCTTCTCTGGCCTTTGGAAAGCATGTTAAGCTGTTGATCCCGGTAATAGCGCTTGGAAAGGGAGGGCCCATTATTTCTAAGGTGTTTAAATTCTGCTCATAGGCCTATGATCCATAAGTGGATACAGGGGCAAGAGGAGCTGATGAAAGGCAATATTTGTTTCTCGACTTCTGTTAACACAAAATCTAGTTCTTTACCATATCCTTAAAGTTAAAATGAATTTAAAACGTCCATTTACTCCATCAATATAAACTCAGCGATCCACCAGGGTCTCAGAATTAACCAGAAGATTTCAAGCAGAGATGCGGACGTGACGGGCGTGTTAATGTCATTCCCTGAGGAATTTATGAGCCCTGCTACTGCACATTAAAGTCTAAATTGGCACGACATGTTCGTCAGAAGTGAGACCTAATGCTATGAAAAATGTACGTGAATGAATGTAACTTTCCGCCTATTCGTCGGAAATATTTTAATGGAGTTACAGAATAGATAAAATCAGTTCAAAGGATGGTGATAAATTATTCTTAAAATGTGGATTTAAGTGTATAAAAGGTTGTACGGTACTTATCTTTTTATTTCGTAAAATCAATATTAAAATAGTTTTCTATCATAATATTACAACATAAAATTTAAAATCGAAACTTATTTTCATAATGTTATTTCTAAAAGTCGCATTTAACTGATTGTATAAATATAATATGTAGATGTCAATTAAATTCACGTGTTATTTCTATCGGATTTTTTTCTATAACAAAGTCTTGATCATAATAATCTAATTAAATAATGATTATAAATGAAAACGAATATCTCCTCGCTGCCTTACACAAAGCTATTTTTAAAGGTTCTTCTGTGAGTGTAACAACAGTAGTAAGCACAGACAAAGAAATCCTTCGCATACTTTAAATTTTTTCACATATAATTTATATTCATATAGCAGTTATTGTTGATGAATTTATTGTAAATAAATTGTTATAAATAAAAATGATCGATATCGAGCATAAAATAACTTATTATTATAGTAATATTAGTTATTTACGGGATTTTTACCATGTACCTTGTTATTGAGTTTCCAAAATTACGGGTAACGAACGCAATAAAAGACTTCGTCGGAGGGTAGAACTATATTTCTGCCAACAACAGCCTATCCACAATTACTTCAGTCGCTCCGTGATCATGGCACTTGCAACAGTGCCGATATATCGGAAACTTAATAACAAGGTACATGGTAAAAATCCCGTAAATAACTTATATTACTATAATGCATCGAGCACATACCCCATAGAGTTGTAATATTGGGCTGTCCGCCTCCACACATGATTAGTGATTTGTCACTTATAAATATTGACGTTCGCTGCCACTAAAACAGTACAAAACCAGTATTGGATCTGTGCGCACGTGTCTGCTTTTTACGAAATTTAATTTCAATTAAATAGTTTCATAATGGCGTGCTGTTCTATTCGGTGGTGTGGAAAAAACAGCAAAACATCAAATTATAAAACTGACGGAATAACCTTTCATCGGTAAGTTATAGTTAAAAATTACTTTATATAAAAAATTGTCAGGGCTCAAGTTAAACTGGACAATCAAAGTGAAATGGTTGACGCACGTGTTCGGGTGTCTATGCGTCCCGCTTCCACATAACGCAATTTCCCATTACGCCATTTCTTTCTAGTCTACGCTCTCATCACTAGTGTTGCATTCAAAGGATCAACGGGTGTATCGATAAATAACATTATTGTAGCTTATTACATATTTTATTCAAACATAAAAGTAATTTTGAAATTATAACATTTGCATTAATGTTCTAATTACCGATATATTAGGTATCAAGTGTAGTTGAAATAAACGGTTGAACGGTTTTTATACTTTTTTAAATAAATCGGTTAGTAATAAAGAAATTGTTATTTGTGTAAATTGTTATTTAGTTCATTTTTATAAAAGTTCTATAATGAAAAAAAACTAGCTAAATGTTAAAACGAATTCTATTTTATTTTTATAATTAATCTTTTTAATTGTTAATCACTTGAAATTAACATTTAAGTACTTCCTTAAATTATGAATTATTATTATGAAATCGGAATAAAAAACACGGCTAGCGAAATTTGATGAAACCCAAAGTAAGACTTAAAATTTAGTTTTACTTTAAATTATACTATGGTGAACATAGAATTAGAGTTTTGTATTGTTTTTACAGTTATCCTAAGGATCCGAACCTTAAAGAAAAATGGATTGATTCTACAAAAAGAGAAAACTGGTTCCCATCAGAATTTAGTGTTGTTTGCTCCAGGCATTTCACAGAAGACTGTTTTTATACAACGAAAAATCGTCGTCGTTTATTTAAAACCGCTATTCCTACTCGACATTTGCCTCTAGTGGTAAGATTTACATCCGATCCATTCAGTTTAACCTTATCTATTATTTTTTATTGACTGATACAATTTTGCTCTTTAGAGTAACGCATCAATAACTACTGAACACGCTCCAGAAAATATAAGTCCGATTCCAACATCATCATCCCAATTGGATTCGATGTCGACTACACCAAGGGCAAAAAAACGGAAACCTAAAGATCCTGAAACTCCTTCACAGTTTCATTCACCAACTAAAAAACGTCTTTGCCGACGTATTTCAGATTTAAAAAAGCGAGTAACGCATAAAAATAAGACGATCAAGGGACTACGAGACCAAGTGCGTTACTATAAAAAGAGAGTACAATCTTTGAAAATTATAATAAATGAATTAGAAAAGAAATGTTTTATCAACGCAGAAGACGCGGGTATTTTAAAAAACATAGGTGTGCATAATAAAGAAATCGTTAAACGTCAGATTTTGAAAAGTACAACGGGTAAAACTGTAAGGAAGAAATATTCGCCTGAACTGCGAAGTTTCGCTCTTACGTTGAATTTTTATTCAACAAAGGCGTACAAATACGTCAAAAATACATTTAGTACGTGTTTACCGTCCTTACGAACTCTGACAAAATGGTATCAGACGGTAGATGGTAGGCCGGGTTTTACGAAAGAAGCCTTTAATGCATTGAAAAGCAAAGCTGAAGTGTCTAAAGAAGAACTAATATACACTCTCATGTTTGACGAAATGAAAATAAAGAGCAAGATAGAATACGAACCATCTACTCAACGTTCATTCGGATACGTGGATTTCGGCAACCAACTAAAAACTGACTGTAATAATGAATGCACAGAAGCTTTGGTGCTTCTAGTTGTCCCAATTAATGGCAGATTTAAAGTTCCTATTGGTTACTTTTTAGTTGATAAAACCAGTGGAGAACAAAAAGCAAATCTTGTAAATATAGCACTGGAGCTTTGCCATGAAAACAAAATAACAATTAAAGCTTTGACTTTCGACGGTTGTCCGGCAAACCTGGCAATGGCGAAGCATTTAGGATGCAAGTTACAAAAGGACCACCTGAAGACCAACTTCAAACATCCTGTGACGGGTGCTAATGTATTTATTTTTTTAGATCCTGTTCATATGCTGAAATTGCTCAGAAATACTTTTGAACAGTATCGAGAGTTTGAAGATGAAACCGGTAACACCATACGCTGGGATTACGTTAAATTATTGCAAGAGCTCCAAGAAAAGGAGAAATTTCATTTAGCTAATAAGTTACGCCCTGAACACATACATTTTAAAACAAATATTATGAAAGTTAAATTAGCGAGCCAGTTGTTTAGCCGCAGCGTAGCTACTGCACTAAATTTCTGTGAGAAGCAGTTAAAATTAACGGACTTTAAAAATGTTAGTGCGACATCCAGAATGATCCAACTCATTAATGATTTATTTGACATTTTGGATTCCAGAGTTCACGGGTACGGCTTTAAACGAGCTTTAAATTTAGATAACCACAAAGAAATCTTGGAAAAATTAGAGGAGTGTAAAAAGTTTTTGCTGACCGCCACCGCAAAAATAAAAATAAGAAACACTATTAAACGAGTCAAATTAATAGATTCACCGAGGTTTACTGGATTTCTTGGTTTCTGTGTGGCAATAGAAAGCACGAAAGATATATTTAAAGATTTAATTTATAATACAGCTTGTCCCATAAAATACTTACCTGTGCATAAAATTTCGCAAGATCATATAGAACTGTTTTTTGCTAGCATAAGATCACACGGTGGTTCAAATGATAACCCTACTCCTCGTTTATTCGAGGCTATTTACAAGAAATGCTTAGTTCACACAGAATTGCTACAAACGTCCACTGGTAACTGCGTACCCTTAGAAAAAATCTCAATTCTTAATTGCTCGTCAGCAATTGCAAGAATAAATTTGACAACAACTCCCAGACTAACTGAAGAGGCCATTAATGATAATGATGAAACTCAAAAAGAATTTGATATCGGAATAGAATCTGTAGAGCTTTCGCAATTTGCGGAAAATGTTATAGAATATATAGCAGGATATGTCTCAAGCTCACTGATTAAGCGCTTAAAATGTTGCACATGCATAGAAGCATTGGTTTCCCTATCAGAAAATAAGAGAAGCCTTATTTATTATAGAGATAAGGGTGGCTTAATATACCCTTCGGCTAATGTGCAAAAAATTTGTCACGTTCTGAGAAATATTTAAAACAATATTTTATTGAGAGTGAAAATAAACGGAAATGTACAAGCGATCTTTTGGTCCACCAGACACTCGGCAGTTTCTTAGAAGAACGATTATTTCCAGAATATCAGCACCACCAATATTACGCAGACGAAACAAACCATATTATTGATTTAGCAAAATGTGTTTCCAAAAAATATATAGATACAAGATTAGCTTTTCTTAGCAATAGAAAGACATATGATGAAAAACAAGCAGTCAGAAGAATTTACGAAGCTAATTCATTTCAAAAATCAGTAAACAAATGAATGGTTAATTGATTATTTTCATCTTTACTTTTAACACAACTAAATAAATCTAATTTGATAATTGGTTTGGTTCTAGTTGAGGTGCAGTTCAGCGGTTAATATCTTCTTATTTGATTACTAGCAGCATTGATAAGCATTTATTTGCATAAGAGAACACGTTTGTATTATTCACTATTGCTATAATTACTGATGTATTAACTATCGATATCGATGAACCTAAGATACTTGGACACTACCACATCTCTAGAGTGGTAGTTGTCATTAGGATAGCCAATCGGAGCGCAGTGTAAGTAGCGGCAATTTAGCGGAATTGTTTTCAAACAAAATAATTGACATTTCTGCTCTATTGGGGTATGTGCTCGATGCTATAATGTTAGTGACCATGAATGTTTAAAACAATAGACTTATTATTATTAAAGAGTATTATTAAAAGATAATCTTATCTCATTAGAAAAACTCTTAAACTAAAGTTGGTGCAAAAGAAATTGTTTATGAGCAAGCGAGTAATAAAAAATAAAACTTAAAATTCAATACCGTAACATAGTAAAACAACTAACTGTAAAGACTCAAACCATGATTCAAAGGAAGGCAAGCTCAAAATAATTTATGAGAACGGTAAACACGTTCTTGACAGCTGGGTACTCAATAAGTCATTATTCAATGAATTATTGATTAATGCTCGCGATGTATTATTTCCAGTATAACAGCTACATCGGAAGTCAATTATAAAAAGATAAATTTAGAACGAATACATGAATGGAATGAATAGCAAATTGGAAATAGATGATCGTTATTTCCATGGAAAGACACCCCGCCGCTTACGTCGACCTCCCCAAAGAAAGACAATAAGTAGAATGATCTCGTAAAAAATAAGAGGAATTTGGTACAATATTCATGCGTGACAGGAGAGTTGAAAATCGCGGTAAAGAAACTATAATTAAAAAAACACTAATAAGATAAATATTATAATAGAAAAATACTAGAAAAAATTGACTCAGGTCACAAGTAAATACTCAATACGAATGTATTGAGAATCCAAGGAATACATTTCCGCCTGAGAATTCACTGGTGACCCGAGTCGATTTTTTCTTATAGTTTTCTTATATATATAATATAATTTATCTTATAAGATCGCATTGAAAAATGCATAAAATATATAAAAATAAAAAAACGCTGCTTACTTTATGGTTTACGGCAGCTGTACGTTGCTTTTTTAGAGTATTATTATTCGTCTTTTACGACACCTTTAAATGTGAAGGTGCCATTACCTACCAGATACACATGTCGGCGAAAACATTACTGTAACATAATTTCATACAGAGAATAAACTTAATAGATAAATGTCGATGCACATGCAAAAGAATTTAAAGGAAAAAACTGAAGATAATTATTAGTACAGATAAGCCGACAGTTTGTATACATTTCTACGATTTTATTACTTACAATTTTATTGTCATTGTTATAAACTTTGTTTTCAGATTTGTTATGAGAAAATTACATTATGTGAGCCTCGGGTAAAACTGAAGCATTGTTGATTTTGCAAATATATTATATTATTAGCTATATATATGCTTAAATTTATACTCTCTCTTATGTTTGCATTCATAAGATAAATATTTTTATAATAATAATAAAATTGAGGCGGCTTGATACCTATCAAAGGTTAAGAGCTACAAATATCATTATACATTTTCTCTTCTAATTTTTTTACTCGTCAAAAAGCCAAAGACAATTAATCTCTACTCGTGAAACCAACCCACTTTGTGAAATATCAAAAAAAATATTTTACTCATCCTACGGAATGAGTCAGCCGATCGACACAATCACATGATAAATTAATTTAGAAAAATCTATATTGTTTTCTTTTCATAACATTTATGATTAAATCTTGTCAATAGCTAAACTAAAATAATAGAATATCAGTTAAAAAATACAGTAGAGAAATGGATCCAATTGTTTTATCTTTGTAAAATTATATATGGATTAAGCATATCTTGCCAAGCCAAGGTCTGCTAAAGATAATAGATACCAGTGACTTTTGATCTCGATCGGTTTTTATAGCTTAAAACCATATAAGCTTCCTTTGTTTGCTTAAGTTCATAACCCACTCAAGTACGAGGCAGCTCTCGCGAGAGGCTTATAGACGGAAGCTCTCGAATATAAAGGATTGAACGCCTGTGACGTTATGATGCTCTAGTACTTCAACAGAAAGAACATAAGCTATCATGAATTAAGTATATGAGAAATCTTATGAGCTTTTGTAGATTTTTGACCTTATTGGGAAAATATCGTAGAAATTAAATTCCATTAATATAGGAGGAAATGTAGTTGTGTTTAGAGATTGAAGCAAGAAGTAAAAATATCTTTTTAAAAGTTTTAAAATAAATACAATATGTCTTAGTCTTAGAATCGGTTGCGGTGTTTTACGAATGAGTATGCAGCGACGTTCTAGAAATTACTTATTAGTGCGAGGAAGTATTAATAATATAGGTAAAAGGAAGCTTTTCCCAGGAGAATACTTAAATATGTTTATTTGCATTCTTTAAAATTTTACGAACACGTTTAAATAATACACGAAAGGCCTAAAATTAATAATGGCCAAGGTCATTAGAGAAATTTTATGACATAAATATAAATTTTGGACAACTTACACCAATTATTTTGTCCCATAATGAGCACCACTTCTACTATGTATAGGTACTTATTAATGGATACATTATATTATGTTGTTGTACCGACTGCAGCGCCATCTGCCGGACTGATTTGTGAATCTAAACCATCCAGGGCGCCAAACATATACGAAAAAATTCATTCAAATCGGTCCAGCCGTTTAGGAGGAGTTCATTGACATACACACTTACAGTAGAATTATATATATAAAGATATACAGGGTGGGGCCTGTAGCACGAGCAAAAACTTCTTGTGTAGATTATTTCGAGCACTTAAAGTTACACTAATGTGGTCCGAATAGTTCAAAGTACGTCGTTTAGGAATAAATTTAATTTAAAATTAATACCATAATCAATGTAAATTCCATTGCGATATTATCATTTACCGGTCGTAAAGTAAGGTGGTACAGGGCACGGCCAGGAAGTACTACTTACAAATCAATCAAGACTGATCCTTATTGTAATTACGTTAAGAATGAAGGTAATGTAAATTAATATCAAACCTCTTTATTTAGTCACAATTGAAACTCATGTAAATTCATATCAAACCTCTTTATGAATGAAAATGAAATGTTTGTGGGATTAATTTTGTTAGTGATGATCCAATTTTTTTTTTACAATTTTGAAGGACTAAAACCACTAGGATATGAATAGAGGTAACTGAAAATGCCTATATTTAAAGTTTCTGCTCGTGTTACAGGCCCCACCCTGTATACAACTATGACTCGGGAACAAATGTTTGTATTCAGCACACAAACAGATATGCTCCTACCATCTATAGAACCCAAGATAAGAGTATAACTATCGAAACAATGGGATGGTTTTTCAAATATGAGGTGAATTTGCTGATTTCTTGCATACGCTATTTTGCCAAGAGCTTTATTTTTTTACTACTTTTGAATAGATGATGACATCAGACATAATATCTACCTATCTATCTATTATTTATAAAAATTCTGTGTCACAGTGTTTGACTGCGTTGAACTTCAAAATAATTCGACCGATTTTGATGTTTTTTTTTTCATTTTGCTAGATTTGTTCCAATTTAGGACATAGGATAGGTTTCATTTTTGTATATAACAAAGCAACGCGTGGCCGGGTTAGTTAGTATATATAGATATACAAATATTGTTCCTACTAATAAAAATTATTACATTGATCACCGACGGAGACAGTGATTGATTACTGACGAAGGTGGTGTATAAAGCTGTTGGCGAGGAATTTATTTTAAAAATTGTGGTATTTATTTACTTCAACTTTAAGAAATAAGTTCTTAATTACTGCTTGGGTGGTATCTTTTCTATCTTATTCTGGCGACTTTATTAATAAATAGTCACTTTTATTAAGAGATTTTATCTTGAATATTATTTATTTATATTTATGACGAAAGCAGCCATTCTTAATCTATACACATAAAATCTGATTTGGATAATGACGTCTTCGGCCAAAAAGTTGCCAACAGTTAATAATTCATAATACGCCTAAGGCAATAAAGTAAATTGAAAATTAGCATAAGCGATCCAAAGCTTATTATTAATTGCAATTAATATATAATAATATAAAATAGTACAATGTAATAGTTATATCAAAGAAATGAAATGAAAAATGTCAAGCAACAAAATATACTGGCTCTCTTCTTTTTAAATTAAAAATAGAAAAGGAAGAAGCTATGCTGAACAAAACAATCAGTCAATTTTATTCTTTGAATTTCTAAATAAGAACTATTCCAATTACGGTATTTAAGTTTTTTTTTACTGACAAAATTGAAAATAAAATATATAAGTAAGCAAAGGATTTTAAAACTGTACAGCCTCTGGATTTGCATATAAATATTACTCCCGCATATTTGTATTAATTTAAAGACGTACTTTCTGATCCGTTTTTGCATAAGCAACAACGTACTTTGAATGTGTCATTTATGTGTCAATTTGTCTATCCAAATGACAAGTGCCATCCTTAGTTGAAAATTGTTCAACTTTAATACCGTCAAGGTAAAAATTATAGACATATCTAAACTTCTTAAATATGTATCCATTTGACAAAAGTTAATCGACATACAATTTTGATCGATACAGGAAAATTATTGAAGAGTATATAGTATAAGCATCTCGGTTGTATTCGTAATATTTTTAACCTTTACTAAGAAAATTGAAAAAATATTAGTATGATAACCTTTCTACAAAACAGCAATTTCATGGGTAACGACATAGCAAGAAGAATTTTTGGCGGCTAACGTAAAGCTTTTGTTTATAGTAAATAGGTAAATGCTTGACCGCTATCTAGGCTGATGGTAAGCAACCATGCGATCTAGGACGTGACGCGCTTGCCTTGAATAGGTGCCTTCTACCTCAACTCACTCGTAATTTGAAGACCCCTAAATTGTATGTGTCAAGAAACATAGAGTCAGGCAAGGAGTTCCACTCTTTAGAAATATGGATCACAAAATTGGAATCAAAACTCTTAGTGCGATTCTTTGGTATATGAACTATAAAATGGTGGCGCCTATTTGTAAGTCTGATTATTCGATGAAAAAATGGAGACGGCGGATCAAAGCTGTGCAAATCTGTTGCACACTCTTCGAATCTTCTTTAAAAACGGATAGGCTAACTACCTTTCGCCTACGCTCCAGGTTTTTGGGGTTATTATAAAAAATATCTTCATTGTTGTTGAACTTCTTGGTCATCCTCTCAATGGATTCAAGCATCTGGAGCTGATATTGTTTTGTGGTATATTAATATGTAAGAAAAAAGAGTCTCATAGTAATTAAACTTTCTGCATCCTTTCAAAAAGTCCAAATCCAAACATTTACTGAAAAGCAGGAGCGTAATATCTTCTTTATTCAGAGATTTACTAATTAACTTTGAAACCTTATTTATTCTTACGCTAAAAACACTTGCAGTAATAACATTTCTGACAATTAATTTGCATTGAAGATGAAACTAAACGAACTTTTCTTAATAAATAATATGTCCAATACAAATTTAATTAAAAAACAACAAAACGCCAATCTTTACACAAAGAAGTACAATGAACACGCGACATGTATATCCCTTAGTGTTTTATTTAAACTCCAAAGTTACAAAACGCTCGACAAATTCCAAGCTCGCTTTTACACAGTGACTTTCATATTTAACTACGTGAACGAAATCTTTTGGAATTCTTCGGCTATCATTTACCACCATTAGAATTTCAAAAATTTACACAAAGCTGTAATGGCGTATAATAACATGGCAGAATAAAACATGGTGATAGCCGCTTTATTAACTCGTGAAATATTATGCCGACACTGATAATAGAAATTTAAATGAGCTGATTTTCTATGTGTGGTCCTGAACTGAAAAAAAAAGTTTATGTATAAGCTTTTGTAGTCTTTAATTTAACTAAGATAGAGTGTTTTTGGTACTTATATAAGCTATTACACTTCCGCGTTGTGCAATCCTCGAAATAATTTTTACTCTATTTAATGTCGCTGTACACGACTCCTGAAGTCGAAACGGTAGGATTAAATAAGAACAATAAAATAAACGTATTTTAACCATCCGTAAAAATGGTATAATTTCTTTACTTTGTTAAGTTTAGGAGGCAATAAATTTCATTCCTTTTCAGTCTCTTTAAAAAACCTTTTCTGATTTACAATATCAAGAGATAATATTTGATTTTCTTGTTAAAGTTTGAGTTGTGGTGGATATTAGTGTATTAATGATGAATTATAAACTACTAAGTGTTTGTAAACATGCACGAGTGTTGGCAGATGAAAATAATCCGTGCAAGGTGTCTTTTCACACTCAGTCAAGAGGTCTACGGAAAGTTTCAGTAGATTCCCACACCCTTGCTGAAACCTAGGGTACACCTTTTGGTTTACTTCATTATTCATTCATCTTCCATTGATCGTATATCATGCATAAATTAACTCTCATCATCATCTAATTAAGAAAAATATATAGAAGTATTGGCTGTATAAGCTTTGTATCCTTTGCGTTCCCTTATAGGAAAACAAAACTAAAACAAAGATAATTTTCAATATACTTAGTTACTTTTTAATGGCAATTAACTCCTCAAATTATTATTGGTTTGCCAGTATCACCTTTTGTAGGCATTGCGTTATTGATAATGAAGCCTTTATTGATGGTGGGTGAGAATGAGCGCTCATTTATGAATGATGAATGTTCCAGAATGAATAATTATTTTCCTTCTTTTCCTTACGTTTCGGTAAAAAACCTACTCTGATTTTTTGAGGGAACGCGAAAAGGTACTTTATGCTGTCTCGTTGCAAATAGTCTTGTGTGATAATCAAAATAGGTTTATAATCGAATAACATAATCAATTTTTACTACAGTAATCCAGGCAAACAAAATTTTAAATTGTATAAAAATAAAGAATTGACGATTTCACGTCTGCACCAAAAAGCTTGTTATTTAACAATTATTTACTGTTTTAGGAAAAGGTATAATTTATATTGTCAATTTGTTAAAAAGTAGGATCTTTGTTATTTAACTTAAATGTAAACGCTACAAAAAATCTGTAATGTCTTAACATCATAGAGCTTATTCCAGCCCCCAGGTAATAAATTCATTAAAAGTTTTCAAATATTTTTTTTCCTTACAAGAATGAAGTTAACATAACAAAATAATTTGTTTACGCTTTTCGAAAGAATCATTAGTATTAATTTGAGTACTGGTTAAATATTTCATGGATAAGAAGCATTATAAAATATCTAGAGAAATTAGTTTTTTCTTAATAAAATTTATATTCAAATTTTTTTTGGTAAGTAGAACATTGTTCGTTAAAAAAATATGTGTTTAATCGGTTGCTGTGTAGTTATATATTGCGAAAGTTAATATAGAGCAAAACTGTTTATATGAAAAGTTACAAAATATTAAACATATACACTCGCGAGCAACCAAATCGACTCAAGCCCTCATTCTGCTTACAAACTTTGTTTTTACGTAAAGTATACAAGGTATTTATAAAAAAAGACTGTCATTAGAAAGCTCAATATACAAGCTTTCATAAAACACTAATATTGTTTTTTTTTTTTTAATCTAACGCATTCATTTTTACATCAATAGCACTATGAGTCGTTTTGCTCATTACGCTATCCGCGACTTGCGCTAACTGCCACCCCTATAAAAGCTCTCGCAACCGGCACACCTTATCAGTCGCTTATCACAAGTTGACATGTACACATCTCCGAGAATTGCAATCATTTTTTCCTCGTTACCATGGATACCACACCTGAAGAAGCCGCTCAAGTTGTTGCCTTGTTGGAACAAGGACTTAGCCAGCGAGTAGTCGCTGCCCAGCTTCGCTTGAGCCAGTCTGCTGTGTCCCGGGTCTACAGACGATTTCGAGAGACCGGTGCCTTCAATCGAAGACCAAGAACCAGCCGCCACCGGTGTACTTCTGACAGAGACGACCGTTTCATTGTCTCAACATCGCTGCGCAATCGGCATCTGACGAGTGTTGATGTTCAACAAGAACTCAGGCACGTTCGTGGTGTAGCTGTAAGCGAGTGGACAATAAGAAGACGACTGAGAGCAGCCAATCTCACTCCAAAAAGGGCTGCGACGGGGCCCAAATTGACTGCAGCCCACCGACAAGCGCGTCTTCAGTTTGCTCGAGAGCATGTCAATTGGACCATTGCCCAATGGCAGTCGGTTCTCTTTACTGACGAGTGCAGAATGTGTCTGCATGGCAACGACAGAAGAGGCCGAGTCTACAGGCGTCCGGGCGAACGATTTGCCCAATGCTGTTTCGCTGAAACAGTAGCATATGGCGGTGGTTCCTGTATGATGTGGGCCGGCATCTCTTTAGAGGGAAAGACGGAGCTCGTTTTCGTGCCTGGTGGAGGCCGAGGAGGCGGGCTTACAGCTGATCGGTACATCACCGATATTCTCCTGGAACACGTTGTTCCCTATGAAGGATTTGTCGGCGAGGACTTCGTCTTAATGCACGACAATGCTCGTTGTCATACAGCGCGCATTACCCAGCAGTTTTTGGATGAAGTCCAGATGCGTACAATGGACTGGCCTGCGCTCAGTCCAGACTTGAATCCGATCGAGCATTTATGGGACCAGTTAAAACGAAGAGTACGAGCCAGAAATCAAGCCCCTTCGACGGTGGAAGAGTTGAAGGCAGCATTGTTGGAAGAGTGGGTTAACATACCTCAAGAGGACGTCAAAAAGTTGATCAGATCAATGAAGAATCGACTTCAAGCGGTGATTAGGGCTAGGGGGGGGAATACCAAGTATTGATTTATTAAATTGTTATGTATTTTCTTAAACAATTTTCTTTTATTTCTAAAATACCCAACCACAACATCTTCTCACAAATTCCTGTTTTTCCTGTATTTATGTTTAGATATCATTAATTACAAAGATAATGAACGGATATTGATAATGGTGATATCTTATTAAAGCTGCAGTTTGGAGCTTTCAGATGATATATAGTTTTTAAAAATATCTCCTATAACTTTCTTGAAAACAGAGTCTATACTCAGAGTTAGGGCTTGAGTCGATTTGGTTGCTCGCGAGTGTATTTCTACATCAATCAATTTTAAATCAATGGATTTGTTTTGTAATATCGGTATATGGAATGAATTCCAAACTGAAGTTGCTACTGCTTTACAGAAATCATAAGACCACTATTTAAAAATCCCAAGTATAATTTTAATATAGTTATGGAAAGCTATAGACGACGAATTGCATACAACGTTGAGCAGGCTGTATTTTTCCTTCATTTTTTCGTTAAATTCTTTGTAATCAAGAAAAAATACATTTATTTCGTGTGAATATATTATTTTCAGTAATTTTTGAGCTGTATTTTTTGTACTGAGCATAATTTTTTTCTTTGTTCTATAAGGAAAATGTATTTTGCCGTATTCGTTCGCAATCACGCAAAACATTTCTTTTCCATCTGAGAGGTAGCTAAAACAAAACTCAATCACCAGTGGCGCAGAAATTCACACAATTGACTAGGACGCGCGGGGCGGGATGAAAGCGCCCTCAATTCTATTGCAAGCTTTTGCACGCCCGAGTGTCCTTCGAATTACTCTTCGTAGGTCATTTTTCCCTGGTACAGCTTTTCATTTTATTATTGTTTTTCTTATTTTGGTGCTATTTTTACACGAAACATTTTGCATGTTTTTAATCTATAATGTGAAGCAAACACTTTTTAAGAAAATTGTATTTTAAAAAGTGAAATTAAAGTTTATATGGGTGAAGTGCATAAAGCTAATAATACTTTTGTATAATATGCATCATAAATATAATTATTTTATTAAAATAAAGTAAAACAATTAAAATAAAAACACACATACCTTCCTATTTAATATTAATCGTTAAATTCTGAGGCTTAAGTCAAAATTAATATTTTCAATGATTGTGTGATGGATTTATTTCAAAAAATCTAAAATAAAAATAAATCAATAAGCAATAAATACATTTTATATGGGTAGACCTGTTTTGGCGAGCGGAAGGGATCCTACCTTCGAAGCAAAACGGTCCCGGTTTCGAACCCGGAAAGGGCAGTTGTTTGTGTGATGGATGAGAACAATTGTACCTGAGCTACGGGTGTATATATATTTAGGAATACAGTACTTACTTTGAGTCGGCCTAATTGGTGAGAACGTAAGAAATATTATTATTATTATTATCGGCCTGTTAACATACCCACTGTTAGAGCAAAGATCTTCCGTAAGGATGAAAAATCGTAAAGAGAGTTGGCCACAATCTATTACAGCTAACGTTCCCAAGCACGAAAAAGCTTGTGATAATCTACACGGTCAAATGCGCTAGCTGCGCCATCGAGTTTCTCTAATTTCAATTTTAACTTTCTTTTATTTCCATTATAAGATGGTATGATTAATGCAGTGGAAATGAGAGCATTAAGAAGTATAGCTGGAGTGAATTTGTAAGACAAAATAAGGAGCGATGTGATAAGAGAGTGGTGTGGTATGGAAGATGATATAGTGACAAAGATAGAAAAAGGGATGCTTAGATGGTTTGGATATGTAGAGAGGGTGGGCGAAGAAAGATTGACTAGACAAGTTTATGAGGTTTATGAGGCATGAGACCAAATAGAACATGCCCTGAACGAAAGACCAGGTCAAATGTACCATTAACCGATGAACTTGTATGAAAGTCTGATGAGAGATGAAAAACCGGCCAAGTGCGAGTCGGACTAGTGCACGAAGGGTTCCGTACAATTTTTAGTTAAGTAAAAAAATCACGTTTGTTTTATAGGAACCCTTTAAATATTTATTTTATTTTTATTTTATTATTAATTCTTAAAGTAAAAATACAACTGAGTATTTTGTGAATATTTTAAGTGCCTACCTGTTGCCATTATTGATATCGAGCAAAAAAATCCCGTTTGTTGTATGGGAGCCCCCCTTAAATATCTATTTTATATTGTTTTTAGTATTTGTTGTAGCGACAACAGAAATACATAATTTGTGAAAATTTCAACTGTCTTGCTATCGCAGTTCCTGGTACGGAACCATAAAAAGCGAAGAATGTATGTCAATATCGCGGAATGTGGAATCCTGTGATCTTTGCATACCCCTGCGGGCAAAAGGTTTGATTATATGTAAATATGTCATTTGGATCTACGTCTTTTACTGTTTATATGGACGACGACAGCACAAGTTAGGTACTTACCAACTAAAACTAGCTATATTACAATGGCAAAGAGTAGATCCAATCGTCAAAGTGCAGCGTTTGATGTGCTGTTGACTGCACATATTTGTTTTGTATCCTAGGTGTTTTAATAACACATAGTTATTAAAACAAATAAGAGTATAATAAGAAATAGAAATAATTGACCACACGCAATCTCCATTTCGCTTAAAAACGAACATTCTGTGGTCTTACATTAAAAACAGACATAGATAAATTATAAATATGCATATTCAATTTTTAAAGTTACTCGTAGAAAAAAACGTATAACTGAGTTAACATAATAACTATAAACAACTATTTAAATTCTTTCGACAGATCTATTATCTGACTATAAATATCTATTAATGGTAAATAAATCACAGCAGCCGAGAGTGTATTTCCACTTTAGAACACGTTAAACATATTTCAAGACCCTACCATCAACTATTAATGCGATTTAAGTTCGACTGTTGAAGAAAGATGCCACTATAGACTGCGTATAGCGGTGTCCCACTTTGACAATCGAACGTGCATTGCTCTTAGAAATCATGGCTTCAGGTCACTTAAGCCACTACACAGAACAAGTTTGTGATCCAACATCCAACATAATCCAACATTACTTTGGTGACAGAACTTAACAAAAGCGTATGCCATATGTTTTTAAATTGTTACTTTAAAATTATTAAATGTGAAATAAATAAAAATAATTTCAAGAAATTATTAAATGATTATCTTATCACTTCTATTAAATACATTGCAACTAATTATCCCCGCTAAACTTTTCATTAATATCTTATATATCGCATCTTCGGTACGACACTGTCACTTATGCAAAATTGTAGTTTTTCAGGAGAAGAACTTTGACACCTCACAAAACAATGACTTTAGAATATATAGATGAGATGAATAGTTTATACTACAACTATGCGTACTACAAAAGTAACGTTATCGCACCAAGTAAAGGGGTGCTTTAGGACAATTTTTAAATACTTAACTCATTTTTGCATTTTTTGCAAAAGTGACAGTGTCGATATTTTCAGTGTAAAGCTTAATATTTTAATCTATCTTTTCAATGTTAAGATTCGCTACCGTATCATTTAGTCCAGTAATCTTATCGCTAGATTGCGAGAATATGGACGTAACTAAAAATTTTTGATTTTATAGAATAAGGTTTTCAAATTTCTTATTAAAGCTCTTATCGAATACCAAAAAATGTAATTGTATCTCTTTCTGGCGAACGGTGGCGCGATATCTGCGTTTCATCTCTATTTACGATAATAATAATAATATATCAAAGATTTAAGACCGTTTCGCATATTTAGTCATATTTGACAGAATTTTGAGTTGCGTCGATATTCTCGCAAACCTGCGTTATTTAGTTGTATTTATATATTACTACCATTAACCCGTGTTAGTTTAGACTACAGGTTAAAGTTATATCATTCTTTTTTTTCTAAATGAAAGGTACCCTATGTCCTTTTTTGTACCCCTGACAAAGTGTATGCAAGACGTCAAAATAATCGGTTGAGTAGTTACGGTGTGAAAATATGACAAACAAACGTTTCGTTTTCACTTTTCTAAAAGAGACTGAAGATTCCTCAGTCAAACCGACTAGTTAGTTTCGCTTGGACTAGTATGTACTTCATTGTTTATGGAATACAAAAATACAAATAATAATTGTTATTAGTCAATTCATGCGCCGCTTGACTCCCTTTCGCCTATACTTTGTCCAATGTAGGATGATACTTTTGACAGTTGACACCTATATAGAGGGTATAAAGTTGCTATTGCAATGTCAAGCCAAACATAAGGAAACAAACGCAACCTTAGTACGTAGCAATAAGGAAGTGCCAACTGTCAAAAGTATTATCATACATTGGACAAAGTATAGGAAACTGACTCTTAGGCGGTTAACACACTGCACCGCGCCCCGTCGCGTAGCGCGTGGCGCAGATTTTATCATTGTATGCAAGAATCTCAATTAATATAGAAAACACGCCTATGACAACACACTGCCGACGCGGGAACGCGCGGATAGGCGCCCCGCGCGCAGATTCTGCGCGGGAGCGCGGGGCGTGAAGAAGTAGGGTCAACTTGTATTGAAAATCTGCGCGGGGAAGGAAGAAGAAAATCCATAAAAAGTTAGTATTATTTAAATGATATTTAATTTTTCCAATCTTCTGTTTTTATTGATAATAATATTTTAAGGCATTCACGGCAATTAGCTTAGCACAAAAAAAGCACAGCAATGCTGGCGTAATTATAAATTTCAATAGAACAATATTAGGAAAAATCGACTCGGCCCACAAGATATTCTCTGGAGAGCGTTTTTATTTGTGTTTTACTCTTGCATGTTTTACATATTTTTTTCCTATGTTTATTACAGTGGGTTTTTTAAAATAAGTAATTATAGTAAATGTAAAAAAAAAACTAAATAACTAGGTTTTACGCATTTAAGAACATAGCGACACTAAAAAACTGCTGAATAACACAGGTCTGCAACAAAAATGCTGTTTGGATGTTTTCGACTGATTTCTATGTGTTTAGGTGTTCTGAAAAATAAAAAAATTCCAGAACGTCAGGTTATTATGCAAAACGCAAAATTTTATTATAAAAAGGTGTTTTTTGGCTAACTTAAAGTCTTAAATAATAGGTACAATTTTATTTTGATTACTGTTTTTAATGTATACAGGCCATAACTAGCATTTCTTTCTAAATAAAGAACGTCCTGTGATACCAGGGAAGATGGAGCGTCTCAATGATGGCAAACTACTGTTGGACCCTACAGAGAGACATTCCAGATGCTTCCCACAAGCGAAAATGTACCAAAAGGATTCTCACTGGGGAAAATATATTGAGTGCTTACTAATGAATGTATTTAAGATAAAAAATTAGTTTTGATACGCAATTATAAATTCAAAAAAAATTTTAGCCTTTAATTTTTTATTTGAAGATGATAAATTGTTTAACATAGATACCCACATTGTCACAAAACGTGACGTTCTATGACAAAATGAATGAAGTCATTTTCGGATTCAGCACACCTAAATTCATAAGAATTACGCAAAAAAATCAAAACAGCTCTCAATTTTTGTTTTTTTGCAGACTTGTGTAATGAATCAACGATTGCAAAATATTTACTTGAGAAATTTGCGAGATTTACAGAAAGAGTACGAGATTACATTCGTACGTATATGCTCTCTTCTATTTCTCGCTTTCAGTCTGAAGTGATCTGTTATTGGAATAAAAACAAAATCTTAATTATTTCTAACGATAAAACAGTTTTCAATAATCTGCTGTATACAATCAAATATTTGCAAAAGAACGAAATGATGTTTTTTCAATGCAGATCAGTCGAATATCAGAATTTCTGTGGAAAAAATGACAAAAGAAGTCGCGAATTTGTGGAATTCTGCGGAGCACAATTAACGCGCCTGTCCCGAATAAAGCTTTAATGAATGAAGAAGGCAGTTGGGACCGTACAATAAATTTATGAAAATACAACATCACCGAAATACTTACATCAGTATAAATAATTTGTTAAATTACAAAAGGATTACCTTTTTGTAATTTCTAAATAACGGCTTTTTACTACAAAAACAATAAAACTGATTGACTGTATGTCTATTTGATAAGGGTTCCCTCCTAAATAGCTAAACCGATTTTCTCGAGACTTTCACTGGCAATTAGCTGATGTTATAAGAAATCACTTAGGGTAATCTTATTTTGTAGTGACCAAAAATTGGTAAACTAAAAAGAACACTCCAACGCACGGGTACAGGTAGTTTTGTTATAAAGGAAAAAGTATTGTATTACACATATACTGCACTTTTATGAAAAATACGATGGTGGATGACCAAACATTCCATCCCGAGCATACATAGCACACACAACATTGTCATCTTCTTACCGAAACAACAGGGAGTGCCCCATTCAAATGTCGAGAATAAGGTAAAATTTCTAAATCAGTAAGAAAGAATTTATTGAAGCGGAGCGAGCGAAGCCAGCGTAGCTCCCATGGATCAGCTTCAATGACGCAATGTCTGTTACGCCATAACTTCCCGAGTTCTTAACCTATTTTAATATTTTTTGTGTGGAATCGAATCAACAGGTTTAGGAACAGATTGTGACGGAGCCCGAATTTTGAAATTCGCAAAAATTCCCATCAAAACAAATTTTTCTTTTCTTTTTTTTAGGTATTACGCTCAAATATATGATGCCAGCGTAGCTTTATGCTTAGCGAATGCATCGCCTAGTTGGAGCGGAGCGAGCGAAGCCAGCGTTGCTCCCATGGATCAGCTTCAATGACGCAATGTCTGTTACGCCAAAACTTCCCGAGTTCTTAACCGATTTTATAATTTTTGTGCGAAATTGAATCAACACATTTAGGACCAAATTGTGACGGAGTTAGAAAACTTAGACCGAATTTAGAAATTCACAAAAATAAAAAAGTTATAAACAAAAACATTGGCTCTATGGGACTTCCCATTGAAAAAAAGCGCGCGCTTTTTTAGAAGTTTTCTTTCTGATGAAATTTTAAAATTTACTTAACATTATTGATTTTTTTTTTAGTTTTACGCTCCGCTCCAAAATATAGTGCTAGCGAAGTGCTACTTACGCTTAGCGATTGCATTGCCTAGTATTGATTTCGATTAACTACAGAATGGGCCTATATCAACATTTAAAAATCCAAAGACAAAACGGTTTATACATGCAACAACAAATATTCACTTTTAAGGGTGTCGTGAAAGGCGACCGATGATACTGTAGTTAATCCCCATATACCTTCCCTAAGGCCACATACAATGGTAATTTATTGTGATCTCCAATCCGCTTGCCAATTGGGATTGTGGCAAAATGACCCAAATTTCAATGCCTTTCGTCAGCTGAGATGAGATTCGAATATCTTTTTCATCATTCGGATATTCCAAATACTATTTGAAAGAATAAAGCATCTTCAAATAAGAAACTTCGTTAAGCTTTTTTGTTGACTTTCAAAGTCTTGAAACCGCACGGTAATATGTACGTACACAAAATCTGTTTCCTGTCATATTCTGGAACTTTACACAAAAAATCAATTAATTGCTAACCAATTTGAACGTAGTAGTTTTATAGCAGTTGGTTGACGCATTAAAGACAAAATTTAAAAGTATTGTAAATTTTGATACTCAAACTAGCGATAAACTGTGTCCAATTAGGACACTGCAAAATTAATGTTAATGTAAGTTTAAAGTTGTTGAAAAACGGTAAGTTACTTTATTCTACGGGAAAATTTATAGCATGTGTGTAAATTGAAAGAACGCATGCGTTCTTTAAGAGTACTAACGGCCCGTCCCAGCTTCGCAGGGGTGGACAAATTCTTTAAATTTTTTCTATTATTATTTTTTTTTCCGTTAGCGCCATCTAGCGTCCGGTAGAAGAACTACTTGCAGTAAACGCTTTGCTATGGTAACGTTATGGATACAATGGAAAAAGAGCGGACAGACAAACACAAACCACTGTGATCTTAGATTATAGATTCAAATGCTACTTTGCAAACTTTGTCGTTTGGTATTCGACAGACACTAATCTTTCACAGTTAGGTTCTTGAAACAAATTATACTCTCGTAGACCATAAAATGGGCAGCAGCTCTTTCTGAAATCAGGTCTTTTACAGAAATCTCCAACCCACCTGCCAAGCGTTGAATATAAAAGCAAGGTAGTTTTGAAGGAAGCTTTCAGCTGAGAGATGATAAAATTCAACTCAGCCTCGCGGGATACGGCAAAAGCGTTTCCATTTGAACCACTTTATCGCAAAAAGATGGCAATAGTTCCAATATTCCTACCCCAATCAATCACTCAATTGAATAAATGGTATAAAGCGCTCTTTCTTCGTGTCATCAATCAGTTACCTTCGAACCACATTTGAAATCTCACGGTTGCATCTATAATTATGTCATTATTTCGTAGCACAATTTTAGAAAAGAATTGTATAAATGTGTTTAAATTAAAAATGATAATTATTACTTCTTTATCATAAAAGACTACCTTTTAGTACTACTTCGAAATAGATTTGCACAGGAACACACATTAAGAAAAGATTTATTTATTTATTTTTTTAATATAATTTGTTTTTGATACACCCCTCGCATATCTTCCTTCTTTATTTTCAATTGAAATTTGAGCTTACAAAGATCACAAACATACATCAAGGGGGGTCCGGGGTACAGTAATATTAAAAAATAAGATTGTAAAGCTACTAACGGAAAAAAGAGTTTTCTGGATTTTCTTAAAAAATATATTTTCTAAACTATGATGACTTGATCCATACGCAAAATGGGTAAAAAACTTTTAAAAAATTGGGGAATTTTCAATGCAAAAGATTAAATGACAGTAAAATATCACAAGGGTTGATTTGTCAACCCCGGATACTGACATTTTTAAACATGTTGTCAACTAGTGTTGTTCTCATATTACGAGTGGTATATCTTATCATATAACAATTTATCCAACTGATAAGCTGCTTTCAAGAATTGAAAAATTGACCCTTAGTCTTATAACAGTAAAAAGAAGTTTTGTCCATATTTTATTATATAGCATATGCCGTTTGGTATCCGGCAAGGTAGGAAAATACCTAACATTTACACATAAAGGTGTCCTTAAAAGTGACTAATGACATTGGATTGGATCGCATAAGGGGCAGCAATTATGGCTTATTACTGTGGTCTTCAACCTACCTGCCAAGCCTGGAGATTAAGCGTGGTACAAAACCCTCCACCTGGGGTAAGCTTCCGCCCGTCTCTGGTCATATTGTTCGACTGACATGATGATGATAATAATACACTAGATTAGTCAGAAGTTAAGTAATTGAAAGTGCTCGAAGTAGAATAAACACGACTTTTTTGGAGCGGAGCGAACGAAGTGAGCGAAGTTCCCATGGATCAGCTTCACTGGCGCAATGTCTGTTAAGCCATAACGTCCCGAGTTCTTAACCGATTTTAATATTTTTTGTGTGGAATCGAATCAAAAGGTGTAGGACCAGATTGTGACTGGGCCCGAATTTTGAAATTCGCAAAAATTCCCATCTTAACAAAAGAAAAACATTTTTTTAAGGTATTACGCTCCGCTCCAATATATGGTGCTAGCTTAGCTTTATGCTTAGAGACTGCATCGCCTAGTTTTATTTAACCATTGCGTAATGTCGTGTTATGGTAAATAGCTTAACTTATAAGGTAAAATTGAAGAGCGGTTATTTCTATAAATATCAATCGGACTTAAAAAGTTCTTATTTGTATTTGGAAGTCCAATTCTTGCTAAACTACGACCCTTTCATAAGAGGGTATCATGCAAAGTTTGGAGCGGACCTTTAGTTCTGTATAAAAGGTTTTGTTCACTTAGTGTGGTGAACTGCAATAATATGTCAAACAAAAAACTCAAATCTATTCTGGGAAAGTACCTTTCTTGTTTTATTTATCTTTTTCCACATAATGTTGAAGTGTTTACTTGAGATATTTGAGAATATCAGATCATATAAAAGGACAATTTTTATACCATCATTATCACACCAACTGAGAGACGTCCAATGTTGTATGGAAGTTTCACCCAAATGTCGGGTATTGTTATTGAAAATCAGCGTCAGCCTTCAAGCTGACATAAAGCTGAATTGGTCACCCATTTGGTACAGACGTGGGACATATTAAGTTTTAATTAAGTTTTTTTTTGTTTCTTTAAAGTTTTAGGTTAATCATAATTGTCTTGTTTCGTTTTGTTTTCTTTTAGTTTATTTTTATTATTACTATTATTATTTATGAACTGTCTTTGTGTTGTATGTTAAAGTCCTGTATCAGTACCAAATAGAAAAAGTATTTATGTTTATAATTTTCATGCTTGGCAGGCAGATTGGAAATCGCAGTAAAAATTAATTCTATATGTGGTCTATGTGGTGTGTCATAGGTAAAACTATAAACATTTATATCGGTAGAGAAAAGGCATTGTTTGAAAAAGTACACAGTAAGAAACTTAAAGAGTACTTAATTATACTAATAAAGGAGTAATAATAATATAAAATAATATAATACTTTTTCTTACATTCACTCCAATTAGCCTAGGCTGAAATAAACACTGTAAGGTTTGTGTTATGGTTACGAGGGTAACAGATACACATAGTTGCATACATAGATATTTAATATTCATAGAAATATATCTAAATACCCGTTAATTAAGTACAAGTGAAGTATTCATCGCACAAACAGCTGTACCTCCCAGGACTCGAACCCAAGACTGTCGGCACAAAAGGCAGGATCGATGCCGTTGTACCAAACGGTCGTGGAAATTAAATGGAAAGTAATACCTTGGCTAAAAGTACCTAATGTCTGTTTGTTCAGTAGACTTCATTTGCAAACACGAATTCCATTTCAAATTACTAACATCGTTTAACGTATCATTTGATCTTTTGCTGAAAAAAACTATCTCTCTCTCGTGATGTCCTAATTAGTAATTTTTTATCGAAGCTTGTTTAAAACACATATAAACTTTTATGTATTGTTATAAAAAAGGTGCATTTGTTCTGCTATTCTATGTAATTTTCTCGATTTAATCAGATACCTAAAATAAATTTTTGTTTCAGCTTTCAAAGAAAGCTTTTAATTGTGAACTACCTAGTATTTATTAATTCAGAAATCGCAGATCAAATTTTAATGTTAACGTCTCTTCTAAGTTTCAGCTGTCAACAAAAGATTACGTTCCATCGAAAATATTAATATAACTTAGAGTGCTATTTTTACGAATGAATTAAAAAATGAAAACATTCTACAAATTCCTTATTTTTGTATATCAACACTAATATTATAAAGAGGAAAGATTTGTATTTTTGTATGTTTGCAATGAATAAACTTTAAAACTACTACGCCCATTTCAAAAATTATTTCACCATTGAAAAGCTACACTCACGTTGAGTAACATAGGGTATATTTAATGATAAAAAAATTTAAAGAATTGTGTCCATCCGTGCGAAGCCGGGACGGGCCACTAGTCAAAAATGTTTCATCATGTTTCGAGTTTGTAATTTAATTACAATTAGATTTGATTGATGTCAACGAGAAAATAAAACTTTTTGTGTCATAATTCTTTAACATTCGTGTAAATTTACATTGTCTAATACAGCGTAAAACAATGTTTTATACTAAGTTCATCAAATGTTGACGGCCGTCCTATAATATATAATAAGATTCTTATATATCTAACCTTCCACAATCAAAAATAACACCAACCTATAATTAGCTCCTCCATTTAAAATACCTGATATTGTCCTATTAATTTTCAAAGAGGAATTTCCCAATACCCAATTATCTTCGAAAGTTCGTCTACAAATAAGATTAAAAACGCTAATAACCAGACACAATGGCAATATATCATCAAATTCTCCGTCCAGACGACGTCAAGTAAATAGCGCCATCAAACTTATGTTGTCCTGGTACTGTTCACAGGGAACTTATCAAGAAAAGTTGCTGGAATAACAACTGAAGCGTAGTTCTTTGGAATATTAGTTTAATTTTATTTAAGAATGCAAAGAAAATCCTACCTGTGCATCCCCGCGGTCCCTTGTGTCAAACACGACGTCCTCCTGTGGTTTCTCTAGGTATACTAACGGAGTAAAATCGCCTGTTGGTTGAGGGCGGTGGAATCTCTAGAGAGTTGTTATTACCCATTAAATTGCAAACCGGATACACTGTAATTGGTGCTTTTAGACTGATGATGTGATTATTGTCGTAAAAATGGACTGGTATATTTATGGGCGAAGAGGTTTGCTTACATTTTGTTTTAAATCTGGCTTTAAAGCAAATTGTTTTGTTTACAACATAAGGAAAAAAGAATTCCAATACAATAGATACTCTGTATGCAATATAATTTATTATTATGTACCTAATCATGATGGAATCCTAAATTTCATTTAGAAGAAGGAATCGAACATCCACCTACTTAATAGACGTATTTCTCATATTATAATAGTGTTTATCACCGATTTATTTTATCATTTTTCTGTATGTGTAACTGTCACTGAGCTCCTTTCAAAGGGCTGGACCAATTGTTTACCGATTGTTTTATCTTTCGATGCACAACTGGTCCCAGTAGATGACGATTTTAGAAATAGTATAAAATAACATTTATAAAAAAATACGAATCACACATCACAATCCTATAAAATATCTGTTTTAAATTTCGTTAGCTAATAATCTACTTGAAGTTTATAGAGCATATAACAATCCAGAAATTTTGACGTTTTGTGAGAACGTGATGTAATGTTGAATGTTTAGGAAGTATTAAGAAAAAGAATGAGCTATAGCTCTCGCAGGGAAGATTGTCGAATTATACAATACCTTTAGAATAAACGACTGAGTTTAGTGATAATTAACCAAGAGTGATATTTTTTTCTAACCCATCCAAAACGAAATTTGCTTTATGTCCACGATAAGCAAACGAACACGTCATCCACATGTTTGACAGATATGAAAAATATTGTTAAAAGCTGGTATAAATCACTTCATGTATTTCCCTATCTGATCGGGTGTTCAATTTACCCCCACACCTCACACCCCCGCCCGCCCAGCAACAGTTGATAAAAGAGTTGCCATACCAACACTCTCGTATTACCTTTTCTAATAAGTATATGTTTGTGACTATTTTAAAAAATCACAATGAACCATCGGTATATAAATGAATGATATGATGTGACATAGTTGTGATGTGACTGTGGACACGTTAAAATGGAAAGTTTTAAATATACTAGAGGACTTTTTTCGTTTCGTCAGAGTTGAGATAGCTCTCACATTACGGATATTTAATCTGAAAGGACCAAATCGAATCGACAGTAGGACATTCGGCTTTATAAGACAACGACGACGCCCCGAAGGAACGGAGGAAAAAACCCAAATTTCGTATGATTTCGATAGATACCATTGAATTAACGGCCACGATGAAATTAATATTTTAATTGTACAACAAAATACATAGTGCGTGCTTTATATATATTCAAATATGTATCAAAAGCAATACGTACAATGCAACAATTTTGCCCTGTTTTATGGAAAGATTAGCGATATAGCAACACCAAGTTTACCATGAGATACACTCCTATTATCCGACCGATTTGAGATGTCATCACAACGGTCAATATATACAAGTTGTCAAAGATCAATTCTTATTTGCCGATTTATATGGGATTCTGCGTAAGAATATCGAGGGTAATAAAAATCCCTGAACGTAATTTAAACTTTATTGTTTTAGAACAAGCGTGTGTTTATATGCAAATGAGTATAATGTGTCCTTACAAGTTTGTATGAAGTTACAATTATATTTTCAGTGATGAGAATATTATGGAATTTTCAATTTTGGATAATTTATAACGGAATATTTGAACTATAAAGTAAGTAAACATCTGTTATTACACGGAAACTTGTCACTCAAAATGCAATTATATTATTAGGTAATACTCTTATTCTTCTAAATAGGCTTTATGAGGTAGACAAATAGGATCAGGCAGACATGCTCTATGAGACCATGGTTGTAGATATAACAAAAAAATATATATAAAAAACACATTATAGTTACAAGTAGTGTCATTTTAAAATGTAGTAAAATCACTCTACGTATTTTTAAAATAATAAATAAATATAAATCTTACAGCGTTACAGGTATTATGTAACAATGATATATACACGAAGTATTTTGAAGAGCTTCCGGTAAAAGCTGAATCAGTTTATGGCTGATTGGTCTAGTTATCAGTTACAGTGACTGTGAAACCTATGTTCTTAGGTTTGAATCTAACAAGAGGCTACCTACGCAGATACCGATTTGCTAAGTCAAAAACAGTTTCCCTTATGATGTAGACAATAAATATAATTAGGGAATACTATTTCTATTTGTGACTAAAAAGTCTCCTATATAATATCAAATTCTATATGTTTTTATACTATGTATTTTAAATTATCGAGATTTTTGTATATTTTTAATTAGGCGATGTAGTCGCTAAGCATAAAGCTACGCTAGCACCATATATTGGAGCGGAACGTAATAACTAAAATGATTTTTTTTTTGTTTCGATGGATTTTTTTGCGAATTTCAAAATTCTGGCTCCGTCACAGTCTGGTCCTAAATCTGTTGATTCGATTCCACACAAAAAATATTAAAATCGGTTAAGAACTTGGGGAGTTATGGCGTAACAGACAAAGCGCCATTGAAGCTGATCCATGGGAGCTTTGCTCGCTCTAACTAGGCGATGCAGTCGCTAAACATAAAGCTACGCTAGCACCATATATTAGAGCGGACCGTAATACCTAAAACAATTTTTTTTTTTTATTCGATGGGATTTTTTTCGAATTTCAAAATTCTGGCTCCGTCACAATCTGGTCCTAAACCTGTTGATTCGATTTCACACAAAAAATATTAAAATCGGTTAAGAACTCGGAAGTTATGGCGTAACAGACATTGCGCCATTGAAGCTGATCCATGGGAGCTTCGCTCACTTCGTTCGCTCCGCTCCAAATAGAACTGTAGTTATATCAGTCTGTGGCTTTTATTCAAATGAACACAGTCTAAAAATTCTCTGTAAAAGTACATAAAAAGTGTGATTAAAACATTCAGGCTAACGAGTTCGATAGAGAAGCGGTTGGTGTGTCTGGTTTACTACGAGATGTCGGGTCATTTTATTTTATATTTATTCAATCAACCCTTTACGATGTAAGTGTTTTTTATTTATACTCACTAGGATTTGTAAATACCATAGAATTTATTATTGCCCAATAATTAACAATGTCTTAATATGAAAAAAATATGAAATGAGAAATGAGAAATAAATGAAATGAGCAATAAATAATAAATAAATAAATAAATCAATATTTCTTACATTCACACCAATTAGCCTAGCCCAAAGTAAGCACTGTAAGGCTTGTGTTATGGATACTAGGGTAACGGATAAACATACATATATGATACATACATAATATTCAAAGAAATATATATAAACACCCATGACTCAGGTACAAATGCTCGTATTCATCATACAAACATCTGCCCCTTCCGGGATTTGAACCCAGGACCGTCGGTGCGAAGGGCAGGATCGCTACCGTTGCACCAAACTTTCCAGAAAAATATATGATGTGGTTTTGAATCCCATCTAAACGGGATTTTATTAGCATATTTTTTGACTACGTTCGAACGAGACTGTACTGACCGCCAGTGGTGAAGTTTAAATACATATACAATTCTTTGAACCACCTGCAGGGCTATTGCAAATCTCATTTGACAGTCAAAGTGATAATCACTTAGCATGAGTGTATAGCTGTGAAATGTCAAAACATGCTTATGGTATTATGCTCAGAACAATAACTAAAGCTATAGAAACCGTGCTAAAATAACAACACAATACGTTAGTTCGTACTATTTTGACTTATATAGTTGTAAATGTGTAAGAAAGAAATAAGTATACAGATTTTGTTTCGTAATTTATAAGGTAGTCAATAGTTTCCCTTACGTCAGTGATGTAACGGCATCGATATTACTATCTATAAAAATAAAATTAAAAACATGTAAAAAAAATTATGCTGTTGGTATGTCTATGACACTAGACCGGACGGTAATGTGTCATAATAAACACGTGTAGAATCTGCAATATGAACATTTTATAATGCAGTATGCATGAGTAGAATTTTGGACCCGAACCAATTTATTTATTAGATTTGCAGTCTTCAGTATCTATAGAAACCAGGTAGGTTAAAAAATTGCACTTTGTATAGGTATATCATATTAGGCTACATGTTTCTATTTTAAGTTAGACCTCTAGCAGTATATTAGTGAACACTGCATTCAACATTATATTTTTATAGGTATAGATTAAAAAAGAGGAAAAATTTTAAATGAAAATTAATCGATTTTATTGAATTTAAATTAACCAACTATTATTTTATATATATTTACTTATTATTTTCATATTTTTATATACTACTCTGTCAAGAAAGTACCGGGAAAAGATCAATAATATACACAATGTTTGTTATTCATCCAAATTTATTTTATCACCTTCAAAGTATGCTCCTTCAGAAACGATACACTTACGCCAACTAAATCCAATCATCAAAACATTTTTAAACGCTGTTTCCGGAATTGAGTTCAGTTCTCGCCGCGAATTTTTGTCATTTTTGTTTACACACTCTAAAAGTGATAGGTATTCGGCTTGAACACATTCTTCTTTCAATTTTTCTATCAATATGTTATAGAATTGAGATTTCTTCGCGTTGCTCCTTAATGTTCTCTTTGTAAGTGTTTATTTTGCGAAGACGTCACATGCTGGTCTTTTTAACCCTTTCTAACTCTTTTTTTAATATTCCAATTTGGTTTTTATATTCTGCTATAATTTTCTGTAAATTAGATATCAGTTCAGAGATATCGGAATCAGTATTTGTTTTAACTGTGGTAATAGATTTGGGGCGTTTACTTCGTGGTTCATAATTCCTTCTTAATGCGATAGTGGTTTCTGAAACACAAAAATATAATTGTAAATAAGCTATGATTATTATTTGGGATACACGCTGCCAAAATGTTAATTAAAAATCTGAATATTTATTGGTAGGATCGAAATAATTATATGACAAAGCAAGACTAAGATAATGTTTGGAATAAAAAAGGAGCAATTGCATGTTCTGTAAATGTAATGTGGGTATAGCATTTGCTTTCAGCCGCCGAAATTAAATGTTTTCATGTGGCTCAAATGAATGAGGTCTAAAATGTTTCGAACAAATGTGACTGTGCGCTTTCGGTGTCCAATTGATCCTTGATATACGGCGTATCTATTCAGTTCTAATAGGTTCATCTTTGGGAAAACTAAAGCAAAAAGTAAAAACCAAAAATGTTGATATCCATAACAAAAAACACATCACTATCATACTATCATATACAAAACAGAAGGCATGAAAATAAGACAATTTAAACCAAAACTCATGGCGAAATCTATTTGTAATACTAATTTACTACAATTTTCTGAATATACCGTTGTTATATTGTCGAAATATGAGAATTTAGAAACTAAACTCACCGATGAAATG
Source organism: Calamotropha paludella (assembly GCA_927399485.1). NCBI lineage: Eukaryota > Metazoa > Arthropoda > Insecta > Lepidoptera > Crambidae > Calamotropha > Calamotropha paludella. Next base: position 8,751,927 of record OV656822.1, read on the forward strand.
ATAACACCTGGTCCGTATTTTCTTTTCGTGATATATGAGACTTACAGTCTGGAACAACACAAGCCATCCTGGACGCGGACTCTAAGATGTCTGAAGCGTCTATATGCACACTTTCCTGTTATTTTATCACGAACTTCCTTGTAAAATAATATAATTTCACGCTAGCCGCTCATAAAGCTGTTCGGCCACTGTCATACGACCGCATTGAATTTGGTCTTACTTCAGAAACAACGTTCATCAAAGACGTACTTTTAATTTGGTAGTATTAATTACAACCAAATTACAACCATTTGACATTTGTACTTTGAGAGTTTGTGACAATGACGTGAAAATAAAACCTTACAATTGTTGTCTATTTCGCTCTTACCCATGTATGTTAGATTACTTTAAGTGAATACGAGAGCTGTTATACAGTTTTTGTTTTAGTGCGGCTTCTATAGCTTTACTTATTGTTCTGAGGTATTATGTATTTTTGATAGTCACTTACTTTACGGTTGCCATTGTTTGACAGGTCTTTACGTTGATTTTCATATTACATAAGGTAAGTGTATATCAAAATCGTTGGCCACTGCAGATCTCGAGTGGCTGTCAATTGACACTACTCAAGAGCAGTGTTTTATGAAGTAAAAGTGATGGTCACTATTAACCGGCCCCGTTAAAATGTTTGCAAAATGCCTTAGATTGTTATTTAAAGGTTATGTGTTGATTGTGGATGGTTTATAAGAAAAGGAAAGCAACTGGAACCTCTTGACGGGTCAATTGGAATGTGTATACAAGGAGTATGTAATCATTGGCAAATACATAAGTAGTGGTCACGTAGTTCTATTGTAATTAGTTCAGCGATTAAGAATTTTGGTTGTTAATTGTAATTTATTTAATTTTAAGTTATTGACTGTTCTTGTAATGGCTCATGCATTTTTGTTGACCTACGCTGAGAAGCAAAGAAACATTAACGACCTGAAGATCAAAAGAGGACGTCTTCGCGATCGTGGTGATGGCAGCTGATCGATGTAGAGTTCATTGCTAACTTTCGATTGACTAAGGATTCCAACAGCTATTAGCAGAAATTTAGGTTAAAAACAAGAAGACGCAACACAGGTGTCTGAAATTAACTTAAAGTAAGAATGTTAAGTAACTATTGAGTATGCTCACATACACTTGAATACATCATGGATACATTGGGATCATAATATCTTACTTGGAAACTTACATCCGTTCATTCAGTGTTTATGTTAGTTAAAAAAGGGATATTGGAACTACAAATTTGTGTTTTTATCGATGTACTTCTTAGTATAAATTTATTAATTTGTGTATTAAGTTGCAAATTTAATTATTTAATAGTTAGAAATAATATGCTAAAGTTATAAATAAATTTACAATTTTCTTTCCAGGTATTTCTGGACATGCTCAGAGCTCTTGGATGATGACAACTATCCTTGGTGCATTTTCAGGTTCCCCTGAAGACTATTATAGAGACCTAGACTGTCGTGCCAGAAATACAGTAGAACGGTGTATTGGAGTGTTTAAGTCACGTTGGCACATGGAAATGTAAATGTTGCTATTAAGCACAATTCACTCAGCTCAACTAAAATATAACTTCTAGCTGAGTATTCCTTTTTAAACAAGATTCTGTAGTAGTAGTATCTACCTATGAAACAGGTTTACTTGTTAATATATGTTTTATTATTAATGATATTTATGTTATCTGTTATTGGTTTTACTTAACCAAGCAATATTTTTTTTACTAATCAGACATTAATAAAAAAACACGCCAAGTGCGAGTCGGACTCGCGCACCAAGGGTTCCGTAAAATATTTTTATTATATGATGTAACTAAAAATTTATGGTTTACGCAATTTTTCATTTATCTGTCCTATAAGGCATTGCTTCGTACCAAATTTCAAGATTTTGAGTTCACGGGAAGTACCCTGTAGGTTTTGATTCCCTTACGAGTGTCGAAATTTGCGGAATTTTGCGGCATAAACGACTGTATCTTTCGATTTCGTTGGCTTATAAGTTTGATTTTTTCACAGCTCCAAGGAACAGTAGACCTGTATTTGATATGAATTCCAGCTTGATACCTCCACGCGTTCCTGAGAAAAAGGGTCTTGACAGAGAGATAGACGGACGGACGGACAATAAAGTGATCCTATAAAACAGTTTAGTTTTAAATGGTGAATATATTTTAAAAATGCTTTAATATAATAATAAGAGTTTCACATACATAATGTTTTTGTTAGTACTTATACGACTTTTTATATTAATAAATAACAGCAACTTAGAAAAAACTTTTTTAAAACATTTTTTTATTGTTACTTAGTTTATTTATTTTTATTTTATTAAACTTGCTAATATCCCAAACTCGATGAGGCTATGTTGTTTTATTGCGTAGTTTCTTTTGCCACCTTCCAGCTCGAGCATGAGACCCTGGTTATCATATAGGATCAAAGTACTCGTCAATATGAATCAAATAAGCCCATATATTGTTTTAAACTTTCATGGTCACTAACATTATAGTAATATAAGTTATTTACGGGATTGCTACCATGTACCTTGTTTTTGAGTTTCCGATATTTCGGCACTGTTGCAAGTGCCATGATCACGGAGCGACTGAAGTAATTGCGGGTAGGCTGTTATTGGCAGAAATATCGGTCTACCCTCCGACGAAGTCTCTTATTGCGTTCGTTACCCGTACCACTGTTCACATTCTCACTATTTTCATGGAATTGTTCTCGACACACAACACTTACAGTATCGGATCGCGACACGACACTTTTTTGATTCAAGCAATCAAGAACAACGATAAGCAGAAGTCGGCCATCGCGGAACATTTGATTGATTCTGGTCCTAACCACTGGATTGAGTTTCATAAACCACAGATTATTTCGACAGAACGCCACTACATACCAAGATTGGTCAGGGAAGCGATTGAAATAACAAAACATGAAAATTTCAATCGTGAGGACGGGTTTAAATTGTCGAATATCTGGAATCCTGTGGTTCGTATGTGTAAGAACCGAAAAAATCAAAAAAAGTGTCGTGTCGCGATCCGATACTGTAAGTGTTGTGTGTCGAGAACAATTCCATGAAAATAGTGAGAATGTGAACAGTGGTACGGGTAACGAACGCAATAAGAGACTTCGTCGGAGGGTAGACCGATATTTCTGCCAATAACAGCCTACCCGCAATTACTTCAGTCGCTCCGTGATCATGGCACTTGCAACAGTGCCGAAATATCGGAAACTCAAAAACAAGGTACATGGTAGCAATCCCGTAAATAACTTATATTACTCAAATAAGCCCAAACTCAACAGGGTTGTCTCGTTTTACTGTAACTGAAAAAAAGATAAGAATTAAGAACTTTAGAATTTGTTGTGTAAGAGTATTTATTTTGTTACATATTGGGAAGTACTTTACATAAATAGACCCATGTCTTGTATTATTAACCTGAATAAACAATAAATTTACTTTGAAAATATTATTATAAGTTTCATTGGTCACACCATACTGGTTAATAAATCTATTTATCTATTTAGCATACATTTAAGTTTCATTTTCACACCATTTTTAAATAAAATAATTTATATGACCCTAGTTTTTTCCTGATTATAAGTCTGTAAGACTAACGAACTTACAGACATGTGTACGTCAATAGGGACTATGGTTATAATATATTAGTTAGTGCTTATGATCAATTGGACAACAGGGTTTGTATTGGTGCCAATCTTTGGCAGCTAACCGTTCCACCGCAGCAGCCATCCTTTCTTGTCCCTCTATATGACCTTCCTCCAAGTCGTAGGCCTACTGCGGTACTCTCTCATCTCTTTGAACTGAATTCGAAATCATAGAGATTTTCTGTCTTCATCAAGATGTACTTGGAATATTTATTGTAATTCAATTTGCATCTAAACAATAAAAGCTCAGAACATTTATATAACAATTTGACATATACAAAAAACTACTTATTTGATTTCAGAAAACACCTTTCCGCTTAAAACGTCGTTATAGTACTGTACAAACTCAAAGCTTGATAAAATACTTTTTGGGTGAGGTAATATGTGCTAAAAGAAACTGCCAAATAGTTTTTAAATATGGAACCAATTTCTTTTAATAAATTCTTTTTTTATCATAAACATTTTTGGTTATATATATATATGAAATACAATTTTAGCCACCGCGATTCAGCGGAGTACACCGCCATCTCTTAATACAATTCAAAGATATATTTCAATACATTTAGCAATGGACATTAAATTTATTTTATTCATTTCATTTATAATAAATATTATATATTATGGCTTATACATATCGCCCACCAAGGACAAATCTAATTTGTCCTTAATAAACAAAATAAAAGGCAACTTCGCCCACCATGACGCAGTGCAACAAAACAGGTAAGTTAAAATAATCTACAAAACATAACAAATCATATAACCAAAATAACATACAAAATATACTTATTTTCTAAATATTTAATCAGTTATAGGAAGGAGACAAATTTTAGAAACTGATCTTTTTAAAATACCGTTCTTCACTTTTAATGTGACAACTCTAACGATATTGTCATCTCCAGGATGAGTAGCAATCACTTTACCATAGAGCCAACGCCCAGCAGGTAAGTTGTCCTCCTTAACTATAACTACATCACCGACCTTAGGCTGAGGATGTTGTGACGACCACCGATACCTCTGATAAAACCTAGTCAGATACTGACGTGACCACTGTCGCCAAAAATCTTGCATCATTCTTTGAGTATGTTGCCATCTGCGCAAAGAACTTATGTTGGAAGTTTCGTAATTTTTATCAGGCGGAATAACCAACGCCTCTCCCACAAGAAAGTGCCCAGGTGTCAACACTCTCACGTCATCGGTTTCGTTACACGTAAGTGTATATAGAGGTCTGGAATTCAGACACGCTTCTATTTGCGTCAACACTGTCGTCATCTCCTCGAACGTCAAGGTCGACTGGCCGATAACCCGCTTCAGGTGGTACTTTACGGATTTGACACCCGCCTCCCATAGGCCACCAAAGTTGGGGGAGTGAGACGGTATAAAATGCCATGTGCATCCATTCGTTGCTAAAGCTTCGGCCACTTCCTGTATGATAGAATTCTTTTCAGCAACAAACAGCTTGTTCAATTCCCCAGCTGCTCCTACAAAATTAGTAGCATTGTCGCTCCAAATATCAGAACAGTATCCTCGCCTTGCCACAAATCGTTTAAATGCCTGGAGAAATCCCTCCGTGGTAAGATCAGACACTACCTCTAGATGTAGGGCACGAGTGACCATGCATACGAATAAGCAAATATATGCCTTGTGTGATTTATGTCCGCGTCCTTTCGCGGTCCTTAGTTGTATGGGGCCTGCATAATCTACGCCACAAGATTTGAAAGGTCTTGTGGGAATGACTCTAGCAGATGGTAAGGCGGTTAACACACTGCACCGCGCCCCGTCGCGTAGCGCGTGGCCGCAGATTTTATTGTTGTATGCAAGTATCTCAATTAATATAGAAAACACGCCTATGACAACACACTGCCGACGCGGGAACGCGCGGGAACGCGCTCCCGCGCAGATTCTGCGCGGGAGCACGGGGCGTGAAGAAGTAGGGTCAACTTGTATTGAAAATCTGCGCGGGGAAGCAGATTAACTGCTAAGTTAGGCAGATCTGCGCCTCCGCGCGGGGGCGCGTTTTTCTGTCGCTACGCGCACCGCGGCGGGACGCAGTTCTAGTGTGTGAACCGCCTAACTGTCCCATCAGCTGTGGTAGGATAATACCCGTGTTCTTCGTACAAGTTACACATTTCCGATAGTAAGACTTCGCTAATTGTTTGATTCCTAAAACCCAATACTTTGACTGCAAATAACACATCATGAGCTGAGGGTCCCCGTGGAGAGTCTGCTTGTGAGCATCTAATATGAGAAGATCTGTCAAATGAGACACCTTTGGAATCAATATTGGATGTTTGCGATGTTCGTCCAAGAGTGAATTTGCAAGTCTGCCCCCGACTCTTAATATTCCTTGATCATCAAGAAATGGATTCAGACATCTAAAGCGACTACGTTTAGGTAAGTTTTGTTTTTGGTTTATAGCATCTATTTCTTCTTTGAAATAATCGACTTGACACTGCTTTATTAGACTATTCATTGCAATATGTTGCTCCTTGGTTGACAGAAACCCAATATGTCTATGTAGTTTATTGCTTGCATTATAAATAAATCGCTTACAATATGCTACTACACGTATTAGTCTTGTAAGAGATGAAAATCTTTCGTCTAATCTTTCTACTGTAGTAAAGTTAGTCTTAATTTTTACCATCTCTAACTCAGTTTTATTATTTTTAGGCTTTTCATAATTAATGTTTTCTTTTTTCAGAAACTCAGGTCCTGACAGCCACAGTTGATTTTTTACTAACTCTGACGGATACGAACCTCGCGACGCAACATCTGCCGGATTACATTTAGACGCTACGTGTGACCAATGGTGAGAATCTAAGTTTGTAATAATTTCAGACACCCGATTAGCCACAAAAACCTTCCAGCGATTTGGCGTGCTGTTCAACCAAGCAAGGACTACAGTCGAATCTGTCCAGGCATGTAGGTGAGTTTTTTCTATATTCAGTACCGATGCTATTTCTACTATTAATCGCGTAAGCAATACGGCACCACACAACTCAAGTCGCGGAATTGAGACCTGTTTTATCGGTGAAACCTTTGTTTTTGCAGATATAAGAGCAACGTGTATTTTCCCTTCGGACCCAAAAAATCTTGCATAGACAACTGCTGCGTACGCATCCTTCGAAGCATCGCAGAAACCATGCAACTCTATGTTGTTTCCAGCCTTGGCTCCGATCCATCGTGGTATGGTAAGGTTGCTTAAATGTGTCAACTCTTGTCGGTAATGAACCCATTCTCTCAAAAGTTCATTAGATACTGCTTCGTCCCAACCGATACCTGCTAACCATAGCTTTTGAATAAATATTTTTGCTATAATTATACTCGGCCCCGCCCATCCTAAGGGATCGTAGAAACGAGATATATCTGATATTATTTTCCTTTTTGTTAAAGGTTCGTCAAAAGTGGGTACTTCCACCTTGTAGCGGAAATCGTCTTCACTACGATTCCAGTAAAGTCCAACGATTTTTATTATTTCATCTGTTTTGATCTTTAAGCTCTCTTTAGGCTTTCCAGATAGTTCATGCTTACTAAATTTATTTTCATCTTGTTCCATTGCTTTCAATAAGTCCCATTATTAGTTGTCCACTTCTGGAGTTCAAATCCACCCTTTTGTAATAACTCATTCATTTCTTTATAAAGCTCTATCCCTTGTTCAACATTTTCACAGGTTGCCAGTAAATCGTCCATATAGAAGTCGGTTAAAACCTTTGCAGCCGCTACAGGATAATTATGGCCTTCATCTAAAGCTACTTGTTGTAGAGCCTTTACAGCGAGGTAAGGAGCAGATGCTACACCAAATGTAACCGTAGTTAACCGGTAGTGTTTGATTTTATCATAAGTATCATCTCTCCACAGAATCCTCTGAAAATTAACATCTTTACAGTCAACCTTCACCTGTCGATACATTTTTATTATATCAGCCACTAGACATATACCTTTCAGTCTTAAATCGGGTTGTAGACGTGGACCTACCAGCAAATGATCATTTAAAGACAAGTGATTGCTACCTTTGCAGGAAGCGTCGTAGACTACCCTTATCTTCGTAGTATCTCTGTCCTCTCGAATGATAGCGTGATGTGGTAAGTATACTGCTTTAGGATTCTTTATTTCATCCTCTGGTACCAATTCCATATGACCCATGTCAATATATTCATTAATAACCTCCTTGTATTTTTGTTTCAGATCTTCAGTTTTCAATCTCTTTTCTAATGAATATAATCTTTTTTCTGCAATCTGCAATGAATGTGTAACTTCAGGATCTTCACTCCTAAAAGGAAGCTGTACTACATATCTACCTGTTTCATCTCTATGTGTTGTTTCAGTAAACAAATGTTCACACCGTCTTTCTTCATCAGTAAACAACTTCTCCTTTGACATTGGAATATCATCTTCTATTTCCCAAAATTTTTTCAAAAATTCATTTTCCTCCACTTTACAATGCATAACGTTTATTATTTCAGAAGGCGAATTGCATGCATCGAGCGCACCTGACAGTATCCACCCAAATGACGTGCATTGTGCGAGCGGCGAACCATGAGGTCCTTTCTTTACTCCATCTTGAATTATTAAACTATACACGTCTGATCCCAACAACATATCAATCCGATTTGATGTATAGTAACCAGGGTCCGCGAGAACAATCTCAGATAATTCCTTCCAATTCACTGCGTTTATTTTATTTGTTGGTAACAACGTGGTTATGGATTTTAAAACATAAGCGATCACATTAATTACAACCTTTTTATCAATTCGTGAAGTTATATTCATATTTACCATTGCCTTGGACATTAATCCACTTTCACCTCCGACTCCACAAATCTGACCTTTGACAGGTAGTTTCTTTAAACCCAATAATTGCACTATCGATTCCGTCACAAAAGACGACTGGGATCCCTGATCCAACAGTGCCCGAATTGTAAACATCTGATCGCATTTCGACATGGTGTTTACTAAAGCTGTTGCAAGTAACACCCGATTATGTTTAATTTGCCTTGTCGAAATACAGGAGACTACAGGAACCGTTTCAGCACTATCAGTATTTGACGAGGAAGTACCCGGTTTCAAATTATTTACAAGCGAAGACACACCGTTTGACGCAACCATATCCTTTGAAGAGATATTACCTTCCATACTTTTACCAGTAGGATGCAAAAGAATATGATGCCGTTTTCTACAAATACGACATTTAAAATTACTTCGGCAATTCTTGGCAGAGTGATTGTTACCCAGACAACAAAAACACAAATTATTATTCAATACAAAATTACGCCGCGAGTCCACAGACTCATTCATAAAACTTTTACAGTAACTAAGTCTATGCTCCTCTGCACAAAATTGACAAGTGACCTTAGTAATATGCAAAGCCTTTAATTTATTTACACCTACTTTATGCATTTGATATTTATTTACAGGTTTGGTTTCGGCTTCCAAAAACTCGATGGCACGATAACGATTTTTGAGAAATTCCTCAAACTGCTTGTACGTTGGTAGCTCATCTGAACTATTACTAGTGGCAAAGAACTCCCACTGCCTTCGAGATTCTAGATCCAATTTTAGAGTAATAATATGAATCACAAGTACATCCCAACTATTCGTATATATACCAATATTAGACAAAGACGACAAACAATCATTTGTAGTGTCTAATAATTCTTTAAGTGCACTAGCTGACTCACTTGCAACGTTTCTCTGTGACAATAACTTTTTCAAAATAAAATTACAAATGTACCTTTTGTTACTGTACCTTTCCTCAAGTAACTTCCAACACCTATCATAATTAACATCTATTATAGGAATATTATTTATCAGCTGTTCAGCCTCCCCTTGTAAATATCCCTTTAAGTATAATAATTTTTTCACATTTCCTAGGTCCTTATTGTTATGTATCAACGAACAGAATAAGTCTCGAAAGGTATTCCATTCAGAATACTTTCCTGAAAAGCTAGGAATATTCACCTTAGGAAGTTTTACTTGATATGAATTTGTACTACACGAAGCTGCGGCATCTGTTGCAGTACATTGTTTTTCAAATTTAGACAACATAGATTTTAATTCCATCTTATATTCAAAATAAATCTCTTCCCCTTTATCATAGACATCATTTTGAACATAACTTTTATTTGCTAATTCAGTCGAAGAAGATACGGAACGCATTAATTCTTTATGTCCGGCTGAAAACTCAGACCACATTTGTTCAAGAAGTTCCATTCTTCCTTCTACATACTCTTTACTAAGACGAGGCTTTGGAGTTTTTCTAAAATTAATATGTGCCTTATTAACTCGCGCATACAGATCTTCTTGAGAATGAATAAGATTATCCATTGTGAAAATATAAAAAGAAAACGAAACAAAAAGACAATTAAACTAAATGCAGACAAACTTCTTCCTTAAAGCTAAGGCACTAGAATAGAACATAAAACAAATTGAAAAAATCTTACAAATTTTCTAAGTGTTTGAAGTTTTGAACCTCTGGTCAAAATCGGGCATAGGTTCCCCGTACCTTCGTTTTTCTTAAAACTATTCTAAGTCCCTAAATCTACAATCGAAATTATTCTAAGTTAATACTACCTAACATTTAAAGTTCAAATTTGTTCACTTTAATTTTACACTATTCACAATTTACAAAGTTAAAATCTTTATAGATATAAGGTTGAAAATAAAAGTACTCACAGTTATATTTCCGTTTCACTCACACACATATCCAGAAGAATTCGTGTCGTCCTTTTCTAGCACGACTTCTCCGCCCGGTTCCTCCAGGCAGCACCACTGCATCAATTTTCCACCTTGGTGCCCTCCACCAGCTAGGGTTACCAGCTCGTGGTCCTGACAGCCTCCTTGGCTGTCGACTGGTTTCAGCTCCAACAGGCGCCGCTCCAGCCACTAGTCACGTTTGCGACAGCGATCCACTGCCCGTGACTTATTCCGTACAAAAACCTGCACTATTACCTAGTACCCACGGACTATATTCCACTATCCGGCTCGAAGGACCATGTACAAACTCAAAGCTTGTTAAAATACTTTTTGGGTGAGGTAATATGTGCTAAAAGAAACTGCCAAATAGTTTTTAAATATGGAACAAATTTCTTTTAATAAATTCTTTTTTTATCATAAACATTTTTGGTTATATATATATATGAAATACAATTTTAGCCACCGCGATTCAGCGGAGTACACCGCCATCTCTTAATACAATTCAAAGATATATTTCAATACATTTAGCAATAGACATTAAATTTATTTTATTCATTTCATTTATAATAAATATTATATATTATGGCTTATACAAGTACTTTGATAGACAATGAAACAAAATCACACTCAAGGAGTATTCAAATTCCATCAAGAATAGCGCCAAAAAAGCCGAATTAAGAATGACTTTTGAAAATTCTCACATTTTAACCCGACTAAACTAAAAAAATCCTTTTGTGTACAGTTTCAATAGAAGTTATGTTTTTAAACTCAGCCATATAACTTGTCAATAGTGCTAGTGATGTTCGTTCTAAGTTGATAACCATTGCATAGGCACCGTAAATACACTATTTACATAATACAAATTTTGACAGTTCCTCAGTTGCATACCGAGTTTGGTTATCAACTGAACTCAGTTGTTCACTCAGTGGCTATTAGTTACGAATAGCTCTGCTGGTCATATGTAGTAGTCATTTGACGGCGTCAATTGTTATTAAGTTTGTGTCCTTATTATCTGACGGCTTACCTCCAGTTCGCCTCGCTACATTTATGAATGTATTTTAGCAGTGTGGTCCCTTAATGTAGAATAGCACCTCAACATCCTTGTGTTGTATACCACTAAAACTAGGTCTGCAATGCTGCTGGTGTTTGCAAATACTGAGCGAAGCACTAAAGGTAGTGAAAGTAGTTTTAGTAAGGACCTAACCTCACCTAAATTTCATCAATGTAGTCTCAGCGGTTTGGCTGTGATCAGCTTTTGAATTTTTCTTTCGGTGATTATTCCTCGATGGTATGTCCGATTTCAAAACTTTTTTTGCACATTAGTCACGACCACGATTTGAGTTTTGGCGCCAAATTTCGACAGTGTAGTCTCAGCGGTTTGGCTGTGATCAGCTTTTGAATTTTTCTTTCGGTGATTAGTCCTCCATGGTAATGTCTATATTTTTTTTACATAGCCTATGTCCGTCAGGTTATAATCATGTATGTTTATGCCAAAATTCGTTCGAATCGGTTGAACCGTTAAGTAGCAGGAGGGAGACAAGCGAAATTTGTAAGTTGCCTTTCAGATTGTCGCTCAATGAGCAGCAATCTGAATTATGGTCTATTTCTGTCCCTGAACCGCCTGTTAAGCGTTGAGATTATAGCAAAACCATTTATAACAGTTTTTTGTAAAGCTGCCATCCAGCAAAGGACGTCTTTCGGCTGAGATGATGACGATAATTGAAAATAGAGTATCCATAATGTGCGTACTTTCGCTTGCAAATTAATTCAGTGAGTACCCGATTCGTGCCAAAAATTTACGCACAGTTTCCTCCAGTCAGCAACAAGGTAGGGTAGACCGGGTACGGTTGTGCCAGGGTACCGTTGTGACAGTCGCTGTATTGTCGAAAATATAGGGATTAGCGGGGGGCGTGCAAGGGGAAAGACGGGGGAAAGCCTTGCACGTCTCAACCTGTGTCACAGTGTTGCGTCATCCGACGCGCAGAGTGTACGTGACCAGGAGCACATTTTGATTTTTGAACGCAAAAAGTAAGTATTTTGATTCATTATTATTTCGTAATTGCTATTACATGTATACTGATAGGGTATTGAGTGTTGTCCATCGATATAAATCAAAGAGTAGCAGTGTAATATCAGTGGTTACATTTATTGTAGGTTATTTTGTTTTGACGTGGTGGTGTTTCTTTTATTAAAACGATCTGTGGGTACAGTTGTGACATTTTTACTGGGTACGGTTGTGACATAAGTAAAAGCGGTTGTTTATTATTTTAGATGCCTAGAATACGCAAACGAAAGACTACAAGAGCACAGTGCAGCTTGAATCAGTATGAAGATGCTTACAAAGAAACTAAACGCGGGACTTCTTTGCGACAAGCTGCGGAAATGCATGATGTTAATCGCATGTCACTATTAAGGTATATTCGAAAACGCGATAATGCCAGCACGGGCGATAATGAAAACAATAGCATTAGCATGGGGTATGTTGCTCACAATAAAGTGTTTTCCGAACAACAAGAGCAGCTTTTGTCAAAATATTTACAGCGTTGCGCGGACATTTATTTCGGACTTACTCCAAAAGAGGTGCGGAAGTTGGCTTTTGAGCTTGCAACTCAATATAACCTAAAGCAACCTGCTACTTGGGCTGAGAATGAGATGGCAGGCGAAGAATGGTTCCGTTCATTCCTGAATAGAAATCCTTCTCTATCTGTTCGAGTAGCTCAAGCTACAAGCCTTTCAAGGGCAACTAGTTTCAATAAAACAAATGTGGAAGCTTTTTACGACAACTTGCAAGTTGTTATGGATAGACATCCTTACGAGCCACAGGATATCTACAATGTCGACGAAACAGGCGTCACTACGGTCCGAAAACCTGATAAAGTCATTGCAAGACGTGGTACGCGGCAAGTGGGAGCCGTTACTTCTGCTGAACGGGGCACGTTAGTTACGGTAGCTTTTGCAGTGAACGCCTTGGGAAATACCATGCCTCCGTTTTTTATTTTCTCTCGTGTTCGTTACCACGACCACTTTGTGAGGGACGGACCAGTTGGATCTGTTGGAGCTGCAAACCCTTCCGGCTGGATGCAAGATCTATCCTTCTTAGAATTTCTTAAACATTTTAAGAAATTTTGTAATGCTTCACTAACTCACAAAGTGTTACTCGTGCTTGATAATCATTCATCGCACATTCACATTAATACCTTAGATTATTGTAAAGAAAACGGGATCACTTTACTTTCATATCCCCCACATTGCTCTCACAAGCTTCAGCCTCTCGACAGGTCTGTCTTCAGACCTTTAAAAAAAGCTATTAACACTGCTTGCGATGGATGGATGCGAAGCCACCCTGGTAAAACGATGACAATATATGATATACCAGGTATCATCAAAATTGCTATGCCTCTGGCTCTTACACAGGCGAACATACAGGCTGGTTTTATGAAAACTGGGATCTATCCATACAACCGTAATCTGTTCAGAGATATTGACTTTGCACCCTCTTTCGTAACCGACAGACCAAACCCTGATACTGAAGACAATATTCCTGCAGTACCGTCACCTGTAAGAACTAGACCAAATCCTGACACTGAAAATAATGCTTCTGCAATACCATCTCACACAACAAGCAGAACAGACACTGAAGATATTTCTCCTGCAGCACCATCACCTGTAATAAGCAGACCAATCCCTGACAATGAAGAGGATGCTCCCATAGCACCATTTTTAGTAAATATTGCCAACCTTGACTGTATTCAAGAAGAAAATTTTGTTACTGAGAATTTTGGACCTAATAATAAAAGTCCACCACTTTCTCCTTCTATATTAGACAATACACCAAGCCAAAATTTTAGCAATGTTCAACCATCTACTTCTGCCATACCATCACTTTTTCTCCTGAAATTGTTCGGCCCTTTCCAAAAGCTTCCCGAAGAAAAACGCGAGGACCTAGAACCAAGAAGTCTACGATTTACACGGACACGCCTGAAAAAGAGGCAGTCAGGCAAGAATATGAAGCAAAAGAAAAACGACTGAAGGCAAAGGGCATCAAAAAAAATCTCAATGAGCCGAAAGGAAAAGGAAAAGGTAAAGCAACGAAAAGGAAACAATCACCGTCAATATCAGATGAAGAAGAATATTTTTGTTTGGTGTGCCTTGGTCCATATTCTGAAAGTAGGCCTGGCGAAAAATGGATTAAATGCCAAGGAAAGTGTAACCTTTGGGCCCATGTAGACTGTACAAATGGTAGTCGGTATTATATTTGTCACAACTGTGATGAGTCGGATTAGATTAGTTGTCAAACTTACTTTTATAAATTTTCACATGCTACATTTCTAAAAAAATATTTGAGTTCCTGTTTAAAAGATTTTGAGCACGTTGTTATGTTTTGAGTTTAGTTTCAAAATAGAATAGAGTTTAAGTTCTAATGTGATTATGAACATGATTAATATATTATATTTGTTAAGTCCGCTTTAACTAATTTTAAGTGCAGACTGTTATAAATACTTTAAGGTACTTAAATAGTGGGTATAGATGAAGACTGACTGTACTAATGAAGACTACTGATTGTAACCAAAGATCCTATAGTGCCTTATATGTTGTAAGAAATTAAAATGTTCAAAGATTTTATTTCTTTTGTTAGGAAAGTATAATTTAGTTGATTATTATATAAAAATAAATAAATATTTTTTGCAATTAAAGTGTTCTATTGGCATTTTAGAGTATTTTTATCTTATTTTGTGATCATATTACAGTATTTTCGTCGTGTCACTATTGACCCTCAGTACTGTCACAACCGCCCTTGGGGTGGGTACGGTTGTGACAATTTTCCTTTTTTTTTAAATTTCATTTTATGAACTAACCATTTGATTTAGACATATACTTTCATGTTTATACGTTAAGCAATGAATAAACTTCATTAGAATACATTTTTTGTTCAGATTAATAGCATAAATAAAAAGCTATAGTCAATCATTTGAAAATTGTCACAACCGTACCCAGTCTACCCTACGCTCACTAAGCCGGCAATTTGCCATAGTTCGCCGTTCACTCGATATAGAGTTTGCCGCTCAGAGTCAGTAAGCGGAAAGTCGCTCACTGTCAGCCTTATCAGTATACAGCCTTAGGCTTTAATTCCTGTTAAACTGACGTCGGTCACGTGCTACGTCATTAGAGGCCGCAGTAGTAACTACGTTACTTCGTTGCTGTGTAGCGGCTACAATGTTTTTTAGCTGATGTGAATGAATAATTCTACCTGACCTTACATTTATACTCATGCAAAGTTCCGAAAACTATAGGAAGAATATGTGATAACCTATTAGGGAGGTCAATGTGAATTGGCAGGCACCTATTTTGTCGTTATGATAGTTACTTACGAATGCAAATGCAGCCAAAACCAGGGTATTAAGATGCCCGTGAAGGTCATCGGGAGATGACCTTGAATATTTTAATATTTATTTAATTCAGGGTGACCATCTGCTGACTGGAATTAAAGCTGCTTAACTTATCAAACGTAGACAAAAGCAGCGCAATCTCTAGATTGGCCTAGCTCTAGCCTCACTAAATTTAAAGAGTTCATTTCCACTTTATTCCTCATCTTATTAAAGCAAGCTCAATTTATATGTAATAGAATTACTTGAGGAAATGAAGACAAACGCGTGAATAACCTTGAAATCAATATTCTTATAAAAGATGTGATCACTACGCCTGTGCGATTTTAAACACATAATAATGACGAGAAATTAGATATTGTTTGAGACTCATCAAAGGTTATTTATTTTCATTTCAAAGCAACAATACAGAATGAAAAGAACATATTTCCAGAGTGTGAAATATTATTATTATAAAACATAATTGATTTATAAAAAATATGGGATCAACTCACAACACTACAAATTGTAATTAAAATAAAAAAACTTGTCAGTTTCAGTACTAGTTCAGCAAAAGCTACGGAACAGTTCCCCTTACCGCAGCATATGTGGCAAACTAACCAATCCAAACTCTGATTCTCAGACAGTTGTACCAGGAGCGCATCAGAGTTGAAAAGTAAAAAGTCTTGGATATGCTTCCAAATGTGGTAGAGGGAGCATTCGAGAAGAATCAGCGTTGTTAGTGTCTGTAAGGGTTATACAAGAATATACCTAAAACTCCTATATTGCAGTCGCTGTAAGTGGCAGCGTTGTCGAGCAAGAGAGACAGGCGTTTATACTTGACGAGTTATGCGCATGCGTTGCGACAGTAGTGGGGAAAGTCCTCATCTCTCAAACGTGCACATGACATCTCTCGGACAACGTTCAAAGTTTAAATGAGGGAGACAGA
Source organism: Calamotropha paludella (assembly GCA_927399485.1). Lineage (NCBI taxonomy): Eukaryota > Metazoa > Arthropoda > Insecta > Lepidoptera > Crambidae > Calamotropha > Calamotropha paludella. The sequence goes on from OV656822.1 coordinate 8,768,603, forward strand.
CATACATATTTTTTATACCCCTACTAACAATATAGGAGTACTAAGTATATGTATACAACTAAGTTTTATTATAAAGTCCTGGTATTTTTTTTAATAAATAAGTGACCTCTTCTAATTGCACTAAGAAAACTTTACTAAGATTTTTCATAGTGTGAAACAGCAAAATAAAATGGTAGACAACCATTTTTTTTGCTGTTTCACACTGTGAAAAATCAGTTTACGGACAATCATTTCACGTGCTAGCGTCATAAGAAAACACTGATGAAAAATTGCATACTTTTATGAATTGAATTGAAGTATTATCACTGAATTATCATTATTTTGTATAATACAAAAAAGGAGTTAATATTTTTTTTCGATAAATTAACATTAAGTTGTTGTAATAAACAATGGAAACCTCATTAACTTTTCACTTCATGAAGTGGCTCTCTTCCACTTCCATAGATGCGCCACAAGTCTAACGCTTAGGCCGATCATGCCTCTCTATCGCTTTTTCCGCGCTCTCGCTTGTACGCTTGGCTCAGGCGGAACGTTACACTTTTTCGTGCATGCAGCCGGTGTTCATCGATTTATAAGACGTTATCACGTCAAAAAATGTTTTGTTAAATTGGCATTGGGACACCCATTTTTTGGGTTTACTAAGCATTTTAATTACAATAGAGATGAAGTAGAATCGGTATATCCTGCCTGTTTTGTGATGCTGTTTAATATTTCATAACATTGTATTGATACTATTGGTTCAGTTTTAAACGGAGTTGCAATAAAGACGACACTTGCAGTGAAGCCTAGTGATTCAATGATTAGCGTGCAAATTGAACTGCTGTTCAGGGTTTCCAAACCCACAACAAAGCACGACATCAATATGTTACAGAGTGAAGCCTACACTGATCGTGTTTAGATTGTGTAATTAACAAGCAATATCTGCTAAGGCAGTGTAATGGATTGCACTGGTTATATGAAACGATCTTTAGGAAATCCAATAATGAAAGGAATGGTGTTATTTGCTATCTTAAAATATAAATACTTTGTTACATTTAGTTATTTACTTACAATTTTTACTAATAGTATTTTCCCGTTTAACTATGTGCATAGTTTGTTGGTGGGATATGTGCTCTATTACAACTTATAACACATACCTTCCTCACAAACTTGCGAATTTCTAATTTTTTTTTGAATTGTTTATAATTTTTTAATAATATTTTCTTATATTCACACCAAATAGCCTAGGCCAAAGTAAGCGCGGTAATGCTTGTTTTGTGTATCGGATGGGTAATGGATAAAAAGATATTTTATATTTATAGAAATATATAAAACACCCAGCCCCCAGGCAAGCTCGTATACTTCACACAAACAACCGCCGCTTTTAGGACTCGAACCTAGACCTTCGGTACGAAAGGCAGTATCTCCACCGTTGCACCAAACGGTCGCCAATTATCTATTTATAAAATATAACAGCAGCATTTCTTTTTCATTTTTCATATAGACGAAATAGGTCCCCGCAGTAGTTTGTAATCGTTAAATGTTTTCGGCACTATGATGTTTTACTGTAATAATTATTAGAACGTGGTTGCACTATACTACCATTTTTAGCCTCCTGGTATTACGGTTGTATACTTTTTTTAATATCACGAAAGTAATTTTCTATCGCAATGAGATGCTTAACTTTCTTGTTTAATCTCCTTCACACATTTTAAGCTGCATATAAAGTACACTTAATCCGCAACTTATGAAGAAGAGCATAGTAATACATAGAAAAGGAATACATTGTAAGCTTACGATGTATTCTAATCTAAATTTGTTAAAAGATATGTGAGTTTTCCGACAAAAATTTATATATACTGTCAGACCAAAGTTTGATGGTGCAGTCATTAGTGGGTTCGTCCTATGATTACGGAAGTTATGTAACTAAACTAAGTTAATCTTAAATTTATTATCGAGCTCCACCTTAATCCGGAAGGAACGTAAAACTTTTGATCCCAACTGGGCCCGCTTGGTAAATTATGGCTCATTGATTTTTTATAATAGAAAAAGCTTGTTTTCCAGCTAATTGGCCAAAATATGCTAATGATAACGATAAAATAAAAGTACCAGGGCGACATTGCAACATTGAAGTTTTTGATTATAAATTTCTTGAACGTATATGACACATATTTATTTGTAGAATATTTCTTTTTTATAAGTCAAGTACCGCTTTTTAAAGAACATTTATAGTCGTGATGCTTAGAGTTGCATTTGATACCTACAGACGCACGATATTGTGCTAAGAGTACTCCGAACTAAATCTGAGAACAATCATGTCTTGTCTTTACATATTTAAACCAGCTTACCAGCGGAAGACAAAAAAGATCTGTAGAGCTATTTTTTAAAATTTGTCGAAGTGAATGACTGTAATAATACACAAAGTTCTTGCTATTTTGATATGCTACTTTAAATTATTGATAAGTGTTTTTATTTGAATTGTCTTAATTGGTGATGATGCCTAACAGTTTCATAAGAAGTTACTACTCGACAAATTCGATTCTGTATTCTTATGGAAAGCACGGGATGTATGAAATATATATACTTACTTCTAAAATCAAACATATCGGAAACACCGTCCTCCAGAGTATTTTCGGGAATATATTTAACCTCTTTAAGAGCAAAGAGACTCCCATAAGGAACACGAGGTTCGAGGAAAAGTATTTGTTCTTCAGAATACGTGCTGAAATTTATTTTATACTTATTAGCATATCCAGACTCAAGATAAATCTTGTCTTATTTGTTTTATTTTATCGGTTCAGAGTTCAGAGCATCACTTATACCAACCAAGACTTTATTAGTATAAAGTTTCATGTTTCATTTTCATTAAAAGAAAATAAAATTAATTAAATGTAAGTATATACGGTATATTAATTCCATTTTTTATATTTTCATACCCTTAACAACAAACTCACCCATTGCTGGCCCCAAGCCCAAATGAGAAAGGGGATTTGCCTAGAAAAAAACTACTAAGCTTTAAAAATTTCAACGCCAATCCTCGAGCAATGGTTACTTAACCAGACTTTCCGCGCACACTAGTGTGCTCACAACAGCCGTGAGGTATCAAATCGTTTCTAAAAACCAACCAACCCAAGGAAAACCCTTAATGGAAAGTACAACTAAGAGAGCGACATCGTTGAACGATCCACTGACTAAGGATCTGTGTCATTTGGTTACCGGATCAGATGGTGTAAAATTGCACCTAAAGCTATTTCTAATGCGGACTACCGGGTCTCAACTAATGGAAACACTCTTGAAACTACAAAAATAGCTCAATCTGCGATCCACGACGGATTACATAATGGAAAATTCGCGGCCTACTAATTCAAGGGAAATTGGACATAATGGAATAAGGAGTAGAATCGCACAAATTGACCATAATGGGAATAACTGAAACGTACATAAGTGGTCGAGGATACCTTAAAGCCTTTAACGGCAACACCTTATTTACCCAGGTCTCATGAACATAAGCACCATTTGAATAGCACATGGGTGTCACATCAGTGTAACAACTATACTACTACTACTACCAACACTACTGGTTTCGGTCGATCGAATCGGAATTCGATTTGGTATTTCACTTCGGTAAGTGATAGAATTACATCTCTCAGGCTGAATACACGTCCCTCTACTGTAAACGTCATCGTCAGCAAAATATGAAAATCATAGTAGCTTTATACCTCGCTGGAATCTACACTTTCCAAAAAACCAAGTCGAAAGATAACTTCAAAGATGGACAGCAAGCAGTACAAACTTGGAAGAGGAAAATATGGTCTAGGTGAAACAAACGGGAAGTAAGAATACTGGAGTTCTATATTAATAGAAAAATTACGATCATACAAACTTTTTCTCCAACGTGAGACCATACCCTGGCGCAGAATGCGAAACCGATGACTATCTCCTTATTGACAAATTTGCTCTACGTATAAAAGCAATCAAAAGAGTTCGGCCATTAAGACCACTAGAACCATCCGAAAAAGCAGTATTTTGTAGTCTTCACAATAACGTAACAGCAAAATGACCGCCAACCGCAAACGCTAATGACTATGATAATTATCTTAAAAATCTCATATGAAAGACCGTAAATAAAGTTAACAAAGACCAGTCGCTATCCAATCGCAGATAAGCGTGACTATACATTTACACCTGGATCAATAATCAATAGCCAAAAGTTCTCAAACATGGTAGTCTTAAAATACTCGGCAATGGAGCAGAATCTATAATCTAAGATCACAGTGGTTTGTGTGTTTGCCTGTCCGCTCTTTTTTCATTGTATACGCGTTACCATAGTGCCTAAGAATAACATTCAAGAAGGCTAAGAACGGTTAGCTATATGTGTAGTCTTAGAACCGAAACGTTAGCGCGATTCGTTTCGGTACAGCGACATCTATAACTGAGACACAACAACGCGTGGCCGGGTCAGCTAGTAATATAACAATTATGCTGTAACTTGACAGAAACAACTTTAATTAGAACATACGGCTGCAAATTAAATAAAAAAATAAATTAAATAAATAAATAAATTCAAAGTTGAGGTCTGCTCAAGGAAATCTCTCTCGAAAAAGAGAACCCAAAGCTTGGGTGGTTAAAGACAAGAACCGACCTGGATCTGATATATATATATATATATATATATATATATATATATATATATATATATATAAATTACGGCAGTTTTGTTAAAGGCAATTCACAAACATATCTTATATATCCGCTAACTACCAAGAGTCCATGTCCTGCTGTACAGAATATCGAGAAGTCGAAAAAATTGCGGAAGTCAAAGTTAAACTTGGGCAACTATCTAATTATCTCCATCTTTTTATAATTGATTACTTATTTATTTTAACTGATTTGCTATAAGAAGTAATAAATTGACTAATAGGGGTAAAGGGATGATTACTATTGAGGACATAGCCGTGAGATAATGGTATAAAAAACAAATTTTCAAACTTTGGCTTACCGTTATACAAAATGGTGAATTCATTTATAAACAATGATAAAGCCAATACTAGCGACATAGTTTTTGTCATCTCATCTTTATATATATTTTTTTATTATCGTCGTGTGAAAATCTATTGGTATAAGTTATCTTTGAATCTATTGCGTAAACATTATATGCACTTTGACATTTGGCACTGACACTACAGAATAATTATTGATCAGAATTTGACTGAAACACAGACGCAAAACATTGCATATTTTTCTTTTTTATGAAAACAGTTCACATACACTCATAATGGACTCAGAGTATGAAAAAAATCGTGAAGAGGCAATATTTACTGTTGTCATTTATTTTCCAAATTATTTATATTAAATATAGTTTACATCGATTCAAACTTTATAGTCTGTATTATGCAATGATCGCTTATATCTATTTTATTTTCTTCAATTTATTTTCGAGTACTACCTACCTTTTTGTTATCTGCCTTCTCAATTGCTTCTAAGAGTGCCGTGGCATCGGTAGTTTTTTCCCACGTTTTTCTTAGGTCGCTTTCTTGTCTGTCGTCTCGTCTGTCCGGTTGTAATCTTGTATCTCAATTTTGAGGCACTTCCCGACCATCAAGCGAGTTGAAACTTTCAGGGTAGCTCAGAACCCGATGAAAATGCACGCTTAAACAACTTTCAACTTTCTAGGTGCATTTTCAGGTCAACTTTCGGCAACTTTCACTTTTGTATGGGGCTTATCCGATTGATGCGTAACACATGGTTACTTCGTTGAGTTAATAATTAAAAAGAATAAAATAATAAAACTAGATTTAAAAATCTAAAAATCCCTCGTTTTTCAGTGACCAAAAAAGAATAAAATAACCCGGCGGGGCCAAGCGAGGGGCCACTCAAAACGTGGGGACGCATTTTTACAAATACTCTCAACATCTATGCATATCATACATATCATTACATCTCCATAAGTAACATTTTTTCCCATTGTCTTTAATAGATCAATAAATGAATAAATGTAATCAGCCTTACCCTTAATAGTCACGCCAATTGCACATTTGGTCAAACAAAGATTTACTTGTTTAAAAAATACAACAGGTCGATCAAAATCTGGATAGCATAATTGGAATAGCAATCGCCCGGATAGCGAGTTCGAGTCCTGCATGATACCTGAGAAAAGTAGTTTTCTTCTAGTAGAGATTATTTTAAAGGGAAACTTTTACTTTTTCTTTTTTGGCGTAAAGTGATAAAAACATAACATTCCCTTTTCGCCCTTCTAAACTACTGTTACTAACTAATATAACTACTATTTGATATAAATTTACACAATGAAGGACTGCAAACAGATTCTTAGTTCATATTTCGTCGTTGCTCACAATAGATTGTAGTAAAATTTCAGTTGAAATTTATAACGGCTGATGCGGCGAAAATCGGCATATCAGCCGCTATTAAGTTGAGCTGACTCCGAAAGACATCATACAGTAGGAGTTTAATAATGTTTATTATTGGAGAATTAACTAAGTATTGAGATAAACACCAGAAACCAAGAGGTTAAAACAAACTATGTAACATACAGGAATAAATCACCCAAATCTACAAAGCTGACTGCAAGAGAAAAACTTATCTGAGTTTACGATCCGAGCAATCGTAAACCAGTATCATAAAATGTTATCGGAAAATTCTAAAACTCATTATTGTTACGACCAAGAAACTAAATAAACAAAGTGTAGATAAAATGCCTTCTCTAATATTAAGATGAAAATATAATGATTACAAATCAAATATTAATGAAGAGACTTTGTTTTTATACTATAGTTCTTAGTTTATGCCTGTGCGATGTGAAAAGCTTAGAAGTGATAGAGATAAGAAATCAAGACAGATTCTTAGAATCGAGGAATATAGAACCTTATGCATCTATATATCCACAACACACATTTGCTGATTTAAGTGCAAACCCGCCTATTTTAAGGACAAATACGAATAATTTTGATGATGAAGATAGTGAAGATGACATAAAAACACTACTTGAAGAGAAATATAAGTTTAGAAACGACGAGATATCAACGAGGTTCAGGATTTCGAATGACGACAAGAAATCGCCAGGTCGGGTAGAAAATTTTGTAAAAACATCTTAGAGAATCACCACAACTTAGCTTAGTGATATATAAATTACGCATAAGATGAATCAGAAATTATTGAATTAGATGATAGATATTCAAATTTATTTGAAATCGTTAATATTTGTTTGAATTCTTTATATAAAAGAATAGAGTAGGTAGGTACTGCAACGTTTTTGACCACTTGATGATTGAACTCATCTTTTTACTCATCTATAATAATGTAATAAAAATGTTCTTTGAATCGTCCGTTTTTGACTAAATTACATGATCTTTGATTAACATTAATTGGCGATATAAAACAATTTTTTTCTACAGAAGACAAACATATAGCATGGGCATTTCGTTCCTATGCAGTTCGACGTATTGTCGGTGGCATGGAGACAAGCATAAGCATGTATCCTTACAATGTCGCCATATCCAGAAACGGCAAGCATTGGTGTGGAGGTTCCATCATTGACGAGCAATGGGTTCTTACAGCTGGACATTGTTTGGAATCGTATGAATAAATAATTTCTATTCATTTTTAAATAGAATAAGTCTATTTTAGTATTATTACTGCAATAATAGTGCAAAATCAAGATATTTGAGTTTAAGGGCCTTAGCGTTCAATGTCAACTGAGGAACATCACACTGTTGTGGTTTAGTATCACGTAAAACGGAACTGCCCTAGTTGCTAGTTCCGTTGTAAAAAGGTTATTCGATTTCGGAGCATGATGAAACTCTATTTATTTTTAACTGGCTTTTGTTTTGCGATTTTTTTATAGCCCTTGTCTATTCCAGAGCATTTGACGGCAATAGGAAAAAGCTGCAGCCATTTATAGTGAGAGCTGGCAGTTCTTTTCACAACCGAGGAGGCTACCAAGCAAGAGTAAACAAAGTAAGAATACATGACAAACAAGTTTTAAATGTAAAATCATGACGTAATTTTAATTGTCATTATCATAATTATTTCTAATATTAATTCCCATTAAGTTTTGTTCTACAATTTTAAAGATCCGTTAAAATTTATACCTATTCCTATCCAAAATACTATACAGGGGTACAAAATCGAACGTACAGGCAACATATTAAAACAAAGCTATAATAGGATATCTAAAAAGAAAAACATTGATCAGAAATTATTTTTTTTACCACCACCAAATAACGGCGTACAACACTTGCATGAATTTTCTTATACTATAATATTAAAATATTATGTTTAAAGAAACAGTACGATAACAAGAATTATAAGTATTATTATGGCATTAAAAATTACGACTAACAAGTTATAACGACGTATATACATAATAAAAACTTATCCCGTTTAAAACATTATCCCTTAATTAGTTAACTGCTAAACTTAACTTCCGAGCCACTTAACTTCTGGAGATTTTCTATGTAGAAAGCCATTTCCCCCGTGATTTTTAACTGGACTAATCGATACAGTCAATAAGTGTTTCCCTAATTCACATGGTCAAGAAGACAGTGTGCAAGATGTTTAATGTTTGACTTAATAATATGTACTCAATCAGCTCCTTTGAGTACTATATGTTTGTCATCCTCATGTCAAAAAAGCAAATTTTGCATATTTCAGGCGCGAATAGATAGGGATAATGTGGTTGACCGGACTAATAAAAAAAGCTGACATTTTTATAGCCGTTGGTATCACAGGTGTTCGCAGTAGCAATGGAATATTTTGCCATCATGCATGATGCTTATTTGCCTTTACATCATTTAAAAACATTTTCAATTCCTAGCTCTCCAATTATAATATTCTTTAGGTGTTCTTCCCTAACGATTATACACCAGGAAGCGCTGACTTCGATTACTCGCTGCTCCGTTTGGACAGACCAATGCCCATTGGCCGCAACATCGCAGTTCTCAACTTACCTTCTAAAGATTACACTGTGAAGGAAGAGGACATTCTTATCGTCACTGGTTGGGGGAGTACTGATGTAAGTAACGTTGCTAACAGTTATAAATTCCAAAATTCTTAATTCAGGAGTCTCCCTTAAATTAAAAGTCAATTTTATGACAACAAAAACGATATTTTTAAACATTGTAAAGATTTACCAGACTGAGGTAATTTTTTGTTGTTTAGGAACAATTCTTTAACTAGTCCTTAAAAACTATTATCGAACATCCTGTACTCATTCGGCTATGTTGTTCCTCGCTTTATAAACAACCTGCTCATAGATCTATGAAAAAATTTTAAAATTAAATTAAAGTAGCATTACTTAAACAGTCTGGACATTTAACAAAACTAGTCAAATTAAATATCAAAAAAGTTGCCTGTCTGCCGGTCTTCCACAGATTATATTTTGGAGTGTGTTCGGGAGCTGCATATGCTATATACATATGCTAAATGCATATCGCCATCACCCTTCTTCCATCGGACATCCAGATGCACTGCGGGCTACCACCCTTTCTTGGTTGCTATTCCTACCTGTCGCACCAAGCGCTTCTAAACTTCTTTTATAATGCGCACAGCAAAGGAGTGCATCCCTGCGTCTGTATTTCCGAGTACTTATAACCCGTCTGTTTTTAAAGCCAGGGTGAATAGGCACCTTCTGGGTTAGCTCGTTCCATCGTAGATCCTGCTTTGGGCCCCGGGCTTGATTGGGATCAAGAGCTAACCCATTTTAATAAAAAAAATCACTTTGTTTCTTATTAGTTGAAAAGAGAATACTTCGTCAATAACAACGGGTTTAATTTTAATGTAGTTGACTTCTGATAGCACAGTGTTGAACCTTAGTGATATTTGTTGGTAATATACAATGCAATATATATTAATTATTTAAAATTTATAATTTGAAAAAAATATGATTGGAATTCAATTACAAGATACAGACAATCTATTGCCGTTCCTCAGTAGCACTGAATAAGGAAAGATAACAAAGTAAAGATATCTATTGTTATTACATAGTAGCACTGAATGAGTAATAGGAACTACAGTAGCACTAAATAAAGATAAGATACATAGTAAATCATCCGTAGCTATTACATAGTAGAACCAAGTGAATAGTATGGGAGATCAAATAGGTTTTGAGTAACAAATTATTGTGATAGATAGTAGAGAATACAATTTACACATTGTTTTATAGTTTTATATATTTTTTGCATTTTGCCATCAATGCCATCTTATAAGATGAAAATCGACTCGGCTAACAAATAAATTTTCTGAATGGCTTGATGGATTTTAAAACTCATTCAATAATAAAACTAAAATATAAATAAAAAAGGTAATTTAAGAAACTAAAAAACCCGACTGCTTTTCTGTGTAATTTGGAAATGAAAAAACCCTAAAACAAGAAAGTCGTCATATCCGATTGCAATCTAGAAATGGAGACTTAGTGAATTGAAAGCATAACATATAACATACCTATATTACATTGCAGATTACTCTAATCTACTGACTAGACAGCTGACTTTCTAGAATGACTCCCGACTACAACTTTGACAATTCTTAAGTTAAATGCAATCGGGTATGCCGACTTTTTAGGGTTTTTTCATTTCCAAATAAAACAGAAACGCAGTCGAGCAATTACCGTTTTTTTATTAATATACTAGAACAATAAATACACGATTTATAAGAAGCATTCTTAATGTATTAAATTACTAGTTTTCCGCCCGCGGCTTCGCCCGCGTGGAAAACAGTTATATTGCGGTATAAAGCACAACTATAAGAAAACTTCTCATTCCCACGGAAAAATCTAAGAAGCGCGATGTAACGCTGGATACAAAATTCATATAATTCATTCCACTTCTTACGTATCTTAAAAAAAACACTTCGTTACCACGTTTTAAAAAACACCCAGCGCCATCTTTCGCATACCTCTAGAACTAAATAGCGTAAGCTATCATTCCACTTCTTACGTATTTTAAAAAACACATCGTTACCATGTTTTAAAAACACCCAGCACCATCTATCGCATACCTCAAGAACTAAATAGCGTAAGCTATCATTCCACTTCTTATGTATTTAAAAAAACACATCGTTACCATGTTTTAAAAAACACCCAGCGCCATATATCGCATCCCTCAAGAACTAAATAACGTAACTAATACTTATACCAATTAGTAATTCGTTGACTTTAGTGATTTCAGGATAAGTAGATGTAAAAAAAACAATTTAGACGATAAAACAAATTGTACGTCATCCCTCGAGAATTCCTCATTTTCGAGGATTCATTTTCGTATCATTTAGCTTCAAAATTTACATGTTCATATTCGTTTGCATCATATAAGTAGATGTAAAAAAAACAGTTTAGACGATGAAACAAATTGTACGTCATCCCTCGGGAATTCCTCATTTTCGGGGATTCATTATCGTATCATTTAGCTTCTAAATTTACATGTTTATATTCGTTTGCAATATTTTACGTTGTTTTAAACGACACACAGCGCCATCTACAATCCATCCATCAAGCAATCAATATTTTTGTTTTTCCTCGGGAATATCAATTTTTTTCCAGGATAAAAAGTACCCTATAATTTAATCCGGACTTTTATCTTTACGTCGGCAAAATTTCAAAGCAAGCGGTTCAGTAGTTACGGCGTGAAAGCGGAACAAACAAACAAACAAACTCACTTTCCGATTTATAATATTAGTAAGGATAAACAAGTGTATATTTTACTTGCAGAAACAAATGAAAACTTAATATCAATCCACAGTCATATGTTTTATATTATTGTCATCTTACAGGAGTCCGGCTTTGGGCATATTCCGGACCGTTTGCGCTTCGTTCCAGTCCCGGTAATGCAGATCAAAGATTGTCAGAAATCATACCGGTTCTATATAACACCAAGAATGTTGTGCGCGGGATACGCTACAGGTGGAAAAGATGCTTGCAATGTAAGTATATATAAATCTATAAATAAATCTATTTTTAATATTTTTTGTCTGTCCGCTCTTTTTCCATTGTATATGCATTACCATAGCAACGTGTTAACCGCAAGTGCGAACCGAACGCTAGATGGCGCTAACGGAAAAATATTAAATAATAGAAAAAAATTAAAATATTTTGTCCACCCGTGCGAAGCCGGGACACGCCGCTAGTCTAATACAATTTATACAGCTTTGAAATTAAAAAAAATAACATGAGGGTGATTAAAAATATTGCCTAACAAAGTAAGTTATATAATATTTTTTATGTAATTTTTTATTTATTTTAAAACAAAATTATTCATTGTATTGTTAATATTTCTAAATAGGTTTCATTTGTAGAATTCTTAATTTCATTTCATAAATAGTCTAGGACTTCTAAATTTCCATCATAGAGCCTTTGTCAACACATAGAGCACAATAAGAATTAAAATTTGTGGTTGGCGTGCTTTCGCTCGTAGGTTTATGAAGCTTCTTTGAATTATTCGATAGTAATTCAAATAACATAAAATTGTTTAGTTTGCTCACGCAATAATGGCATCAAAGCAAATTTTTCAGCGGCGCATAATCACATGGGCTATCAAAAAAACTATAAATATTTACACACACTTGCTAAGCAGTGCTAGTATTATCGATGTGAAATAAGGGATAGAACAAAAGTATTATAATAAATCAGGAACAGCTTACGCATTACATTACCATCTACCAGGATTCGAAGATAGAATCGTTGCTGTAGAACGTAGGCTACTGTTTTTTTTAACTTATTAAATTTAGGAGTAACTGTTTCAGATTTATGGTAAACTTTTAAAGTGCGTATAGTTAAGGCTAGAGATACCTCCCACCCAAGAGCAATAATGAGAGAAGGGAAAGATTATAGAAAGAAAGAGTGACAGTAGGGATAGGAAAGGGAGAGAAACGTTGGCTTCTGTTGTACTAACCTGTCGTCAATTAATATTCACCAACTTTACAGCAATCCATTTTTTTATTTATTTACTATTCACACAATTTACAGTAGATTACATAATCTTAATTATCGCCAAACTTATACAAACTGCAGATTATCAGTGTAAGAAATACATTTACTTTTTATCTTTGACGACCGTTTGGTGCAACGGTAGCGATCCTGCCTTTCGCACCGATGGTCCTGGGTGCGAATCCCGGAAAGGGCAGATGTTTGTGTGCTGAATACGAGCATTTTTACCTGAGTCATGGCTATTTATATATATTCCTATAAATATTATTTATTTATGTATGATATATGTATGTCTATCCGTTACTCTAGTATCCATAACACAAGTCTTTATAGTGCTTACTTTGGGCTAGGCTAATTGGTGTGATTGTAAGAAATATTATTATTATAATTATAGAAAGAAAGAATGAGAGTAGGGATATGAAAGAGAGAGAGACGTAGGCTACTGTTGTACAATAAAAAAATAGGATGAAACATTTTATTTCCTTTTTTTTAAAACAGCATGATTCCGGAGGCCCAGCAGTTCGTGACGGTGTCTTACTCGGGATTGTATCCTTTGGTGGCAAGCAGTGTGGAGACCCTCGGTCTCCAGGAGTCTACAGCAGAGCCTCGGAGATTACTGATTGGGTCGAAGACACGATCACGTCCAATGAAGCCCAATCTGTCCCTGAGTTGCAGCCGAAGATTAAAAAAGCTAGGCAGCGAGAAAAGGAATTGCAAAAGTAAGGTTTGTTATAATATTTTCGGTCTCTATTGTACTCGATAAATATGTTGCTTATTGTTATCACAATCTCTTAGATCCCGAGAGCAATTATTGACCGGGATCTTGTTCCGGGTGATTGCGATACCCTCGTGATTTTCGATTTCCATAGCAAAGTATATTGTTTACTGAGCTTGCAAAGAAAGCAATATATATTATTTGTTATGTAATATTTATTCCTTTATTGATAGTTTTTCGTATAAGCAAAACAAATTGAGATACATACTTAACACTTTGTAAGCGGGCATTTTCTTGCCAAATCGCCCCGGTCCCAAAGTAATTGTATCGACAGATAGACGCATATAGTACCGCTGACAATAGAAAATGCGTAGTCCGTCACCCGTTTAGCGCACTTTGATTACAAGTTTTCCGCGCCTCACCGCTTAGCGAAACAAAACGAGTTAACTCGTTTCCCGCGCATTGGTATAAAAAACGATATGACGAGTTAACTCGGGACCCGCAAACAATATGTTAAGTTTTGAAGCTATCGATTCATATTTTTTTGTTGTGCATATACCATATGACATAATAATCAATTAACTAATAAAATACTATAAGTTAATGTGGTATTTATTATATTTTTGTGATTTAAATATATAAAGATTTTTATGTCTTAAAAAATCCGAACTCTCTTCTTTGGGTCCCCCCTTACACCTGTTCTTTTTGTAATAATTTCTTTATAAATTGTTACAAACACTTTTTGTAATAATTTCTTTATAAATGTGGTAAGTAATTTAATTCGATAGGTAAAACTTTGGAATGATTGTCAAATAACATCTATGTTGCATTTAGGTGCGTATGTTCTTCCATAATCCTTCGGGCTTACATACAATACTTACTTAGAAATAATTCACTTCGTTTCTTCTTATATTCCTACATGTTTTCCTTCTTCGTACTTTATGTGTTTTTCCGAGCAGAAAATTAAAAAATTATATTGCGCAAAGCAAAATCTTAATCCTCTTCCGCATTTATGTCTTTGCATTGGACTTTACTCCTTAAGCAATGATTATACTGTTGTATTGTATTGTAAAATTATCGTTGGATTTCTCTCCAAAACTGATAAAACCTTTAGCGGTGTCACATCCTTCTTGAGCTTATGTAACGATCCGTTCAGTCAGCCACCTTTAAATAACCTCTTTCAGTTTTTTTCGTTGTGGACTCGACCCACTATTTAGTTACTAAGCCCTCGGGTTCAGGCATCATTGAATTAAACAAAATTAGGTTCTTACAAGATAATGAGGTACCTACTAGAAGGGTAAAATTATTTTATAATATCCGTTTTATTTCTATAATAAGCTTTGGCCAATTTCGTATGATTCGTCGCTTGAAAGCAAAATATTCTGGGCAGCCGCCTGTTTTGTTTTACACGTTTCATTTCTTTTAGTATAAAGTTAACCACAGGTTGCTGCTGATAATTCCCATAATTTTTTTACTTCAAACGCCTAAATTTAATAGTATTTTATTCATAGGGAAGGCCCGTCCCTCAAAAAGAATATTGGTAAACTCATAATAACGATGTTTATTATTTCAATAATAGGTACCCTCTTAAATTCTATCGAATCATTTCAACACCCTTAAACCTTGATATCGAGGAACAGCACTGGGTTGGCACACTTGCGTACGCCGAGTGGTGACAGGCAGAGTAAAATAACACCAACCAACCAAAAATAAAATAAATAAAACCCTTTACACTTAGGGTTTCGTAAAAGGCTACTAATGATACAAGAGAAAATTACCGTACACCTTCAGACTCCAAAATTGTCAGCAGCATTTACCTTTCATTACAATCCCAACACGCCTGCGTGGAGATTATGTCAAAACCGCCCTTTATGGGGGGAAAAGCCTCCGATCAGTAGTGGACGTGTTTTGGCTAAGATGATGATAATACTTCAATAGAAATTACGAACATCTATAATACATTATGTTAGTTATTAATGATCCCAATGTTAATTGAAGAACAAATTATATTTTATTATAAAACTATGAGCTAATTAACTAACAGTAACTAGCTAAATAAAAAATAGCCGTAAATACAGTAATATCTACTTAATATTTCGTTCACCATGGCCTAAAAATAAGTATTTGCTTTTAAAATGTAAATATAAGTCTCCATATAAATAATATAAATTACCTTATTAGGATAACGTATTGTAAATTAACAACGCGTATGTTATTATTAACCTAATTTTGTTTTATATTTTACTAAATATAAAATAAATGTTGTAATGTGAAGCAAGTACATTGATAAAAAAATAATGTAATGTAGGTAATTAAGTAGGCACTTCTGCAGTTTCAAGCCCCCATTCTCTGTGTGGGTTAAGAACGGAATGTAGGTAAAGCAATTTTTTGAGGATAAAAATAACTAATTTTTATAGTAGTTAAATAAAGTTTATAATACTAATTTCTAAATATTCAATAGAGCGGCAAATTTTATATTTTTTAAGCATTCATGTAGTAGTCACGCAAATTTAAAATTGTTATATGAATATTACTTTATCATTACAGTAAACTTTTTATCGCCTAATATCGTCAGTCGAAAACAGTAGTGGAACAATTTAAAAATGAGTTGTTCTGAGATAGTGAGACAATTCTCTGTACTGAACAGTACACAGAGCAGAAGTGAAATTTGTGTTATTAACCAACTTCTATGCGGAGTTCGACTTATTCTAATACTGAACTAAAAACGGCTTTGAAATTGTACTGTAACACACCTAAAAAGTGAAAAATAAAAATTAGAAATGTTTTACTATTATTTCCTATCAACGATATTACCTTTAATTTATTTCAATTAAATCAAAACAGTGCTTAGTTATTAACTACTACCAAATAAGTTTTAGCAATCAAAAGTATAATTATTATATTGCTACTAATCTTTTGGCAGGTTCAAAGCGCGCGTCGAAGATAAGAAAAACAGAATCAAGAAATGGCTCCGAGAAACTCTGAAGTCTCCTTCATTTATAGAGTTAGCTAAGAAAAAGCTTAAAGAAGCTGGTTTAAGAACCAGACGTAGCTTAATAGTCAAAGAAACTAATTTTAGCAGTCTAGATGATAAAATGATTGATGATATTAATCTTTCAAATATGATCAACGATTGGATAATGGAGCCGGATGTTGAAGGAAATGAGTCGGAGAAACTGCTTAGAACGCTAGCTTTACAAGATATCATGTTGAATGGAAATAGTGAAGAAGCAAGGAATCACCCGCCTACAACAAGCAGCAGTGAAAGCGTAGAGACGCTCATAGCAGTTATTACTTGATATTAAATTATTTGACAATTAATAAAAATATCTTTATTTTCAGTAAAATCCATATCAATTAAAATAAAGCTAATCATTTCGGCCGATTGGTGGAATGGTAGTTACGGCACCTAAGGTCTTATATCAAGTAGGGGGGCATTGTGTCTGTGTGATGAGCATACGTAAACACTCAATTTGCTACCGAGTCATAGTTGTTACTTATATTTATTACTAGCTGACCCAGCGAACTTCGTACCGCCTTAGCGTAGCTTTCAATTGAATGACGTTGACATTTGTCAGCGCGGTTATCGATGTGGTGTCACAGATTACCACAGATTTTTGTTTTAAATTGAATGACGTTGACATTCGTTACGTTATATTTTTCAATCTTTCTGAGAGATTTTCTTTATATTTTGTTCCGTAAGAACCTTGTACAGAGCAGGGATGTTGCGAATATTCGCATCCGCATCCGCATATGCGGAACTTCCGCATCGATTTAGACATCCGCATCTGCATCCGCATCCGCATAAATCGATGCGGAGCTGATGCGGATGCGGATGCGACAAGAAAGAAAGAGGAGGGGCCGGCGAGTGGCACGTGTCGACCGAGTAAAAGATTGAAGATGATACGTGGATACCACTGAAAATGTTTAGAACTGACCAGTTAGAAACATTGCTAATGAAAACTGTTATTCGAATTTAAATTTTAAAACTCTGGTAATCTAATGTAGTGTATTGCATTCATTTGTCATTTGTTTTTGTGAATTGGCGGCAAATCTAACACTCTTGTTACAAATGAAAATTAACCTAACGCGAGAAAACTTTCGTTCAATAATTTATTATGACTTTCGTTATGGGCTAACTCAATAACAAAGCCATGATAGGTTGCGAATAGCATTTTTTAATGAAGCCCCATCTCGTGCCACTATTTACAATTGGTTTAACGAGTTTAAGCGTGGACGTATCAATCTCAAGGATGATCCGCGTGAAGGACGTCCTTTAACAGCGACTACTGAAGATAACATCAGTACTGTGCGACGCATGATAGAGGATGATAAGAGAGTGACCTATCAGCAGATACGGGCAAGCCTAGGCATTGGTATGAGTCAAGTTCAAAAAATATTACACGAACATTTAGGCGTCAAGAAGCTTTGTACCATATGGATTCCCCATACTTTAACCGACGGCCAGAAACACCTTCGCATGGACTGGTGTCGGCAAATGTTAGATAAGTTCAACGGCGGTGACTCAAATGCTGTATTTGATATCGTAACAGGTGATCAAAGCTGGATATATTGCTATGAACCCAAAACCAAAAGACAATCAGCTCAGTGGGTGTTTCCTTTCGAGGATCTGCCAACTATGGTAAAGAAAGGTAGAAGTCAAGGAAAAAAGATGATTGCCTCATTCTTTGGTCGGAAGGGTCATTTCGCGACAGTTGTGTTAGAAGATGGAAGGACAGTTACTGCAGACTGGTATGTCAATCGCTGTTTGCCTGTTGTTTTAGAAAAAAATCGACAGCAGCGCCCTCGAAGCAGGATCCTCCTTCACCACGACAATGCTTCAGCGCACTCCGCAGAACGGACTGTTGAATATTTGACTATGGCAGGTGTCGAGATAATGAGTCATCCACCATACAGTCCTGACCTGCCGCCCTGCGAATTTTATTTATTCCCAAGAACTAAACATAAAATTCGAGACCCGGCCACACGTTGCCGTGGCTCAGTTATTATAATTTGTTTTTATTAAAAATCAGCAATAGCCCGCTCGCGCGTTCTGAACCCGTGCAATAGGCAGCCTTTGTGATATTGTTTCATTGGTGGGAGAAGTGGTGGGAGGCACGTGACGGCACAGTGGTGGCATGTGCGTGAGTTGCGGGCGGTACTGGACAGTACTTGGACATGGCAATATTACTTTATTTTTCTATTTTTTTTTTAATAAAAGTAGCCTAACTTACTTCCTTATTACATCAGCTACCTGCCAATAAAAGTCCCGTCAAAACCGGTCCAGCTATTTTAGAGTTTAGCCCGAACAAACAGACAGACAAAAATTGTAAAACATGTTATTTTGGTGTATGTACCGTATATATATTCATATGCATGTAGTAAAAAACGGTTATTTCAATATTACAAATCGACACCAATTTTATTTATATGTATAGATAAAGAAAGGATAAATATTACTGCTTGTTACCCTACCAAACCAACAAATAAGTTTTTTGTACAGTTCCGCATCCGCATCCGCTTCCGCGGATGTGAGCCTCCTAAAATCCGCATCCGCATCCGCATCCGCGGATGTGAAAAAAATGACATCCGCAACATCCCTAGTGTGTACGTATCCGTACCGTATATATATGCATGTAGTAAAAAACGGTTATTTCAATATTACAAACAGACACTCCAATTTTATTTATATGTATAGATAAACAAAGGATAAATATTACTGCTTTTTACCCTACCAAACCAACACTTAAGTTTTTTGTACACATCCGCATCCGCATCCGCTTCCGCGGATGTGAGCCTCTTAAAATCCGCATCCGCATCCGCATCCGCGGATGTGAAAAAAAACACATCCGCAACATCCCTAGTACAGAGTATTAGAAAACTACAAAAAAAAAATCAGCCAAATCGGTCAAGCCGTTTTCATGTTATGTCGTGACAACGGAAAACTGGTTTCATTTATATATATATAGATTGAATATCCGTAGCACAATTTGGACTAAATATCTCGTGTGAGTTTTGCATAATTTTTTGCTTATTGTTATTACATATATGCATCGGGTTAAAACAGAATTTGTTTATATAACACTTTTTTTAATGTTAGATATGAGTTTCATTGCATAATAAATAAAAAATAAATAAATTGCCATTGTATAAATATATGACAGCGGTGAAGCATGTACCTTCTAGAGACGCAAATAAGTACTAATTAACGGTATGCTAACAGCAGTGCCTGCACAGCCTCGGGAGTTTAGCTACTCAACGCAAGATGTCAGGGCAGGATAAAAAATATTTATTAGTTTTAAATATTTATTATTAAATCAGAATTTGTTAATATGACCCTTTCATGTTTGATGTTAGACATAAGTTTCCTTGCTTTATAAATAAAAAATAAATAAGTTGCCATCGTATAAATATGTGACAGATACGATGCATGTACCATCTAGAGACGCAAAAAAGTACTAATTAACGGTATGCTAACAGCAGTGACTGCACGGCCTTGGGAGTTTAGCTACTCAACGCAAGATGTCAGTTTAGGATAAAAAATATTTAATAGTAACAGCGGTATTTTAAATTTGAATGTAGTTGACATGTTTTTAATTTGTTTGGTAAAACTGTGGTAAAGTATTGTTTAAAACTTTATATTTTTCAATTTAACACAATTAAAATAGTAGGCAGTGTAACTTTTTGCATGTTTGAGTACTGATAAGGAGGATAAAATTATGTTTCACCCCTTGCTTTAGGCCTATTTTTAGTTATACATGACAAGATACTGCTTGCTAAGTAAAATCTGAATGCTGTTTAATATCTTAGTATCACGCTAAACATTTTGGAAATGTTTAGCGTAGATGTTAACATAAAAATACTCTATACACCACTAGATGGCACTGCTCACATGTCGAATATTGTAGTTTTCATATTCCCGAGCAAGTAGATATCACAAGTAGTGATTTGATAGGCGGTCCAAGCGAAAGATCGTTCTTAAAAGAAAACCCACAATCTCAGAAGTTTAGGCCAGCCTCCCGTGTCAGAGACTATCACATAAAAAAAATACTGGTCGAGGATGGAACAAATGTGAGCTAAATCGGGTAAATTGCATCAAGTTGAGTCTACTACATTGGTGTGTTATAAATAGCGTTTACACTAACTAAGAAATCTCACAAATACAAAGGTTGTATGTCGCTTTAGACTTGCGATTGCGAAAGCGAGTTCCTTTCGCAAAGGCCAGACTATCGGATGGGCGACCAAACATTTATGGTCTTAAGCGCCTCATGTGCATCGAAATGCACGTTAAGTCTTTGGTACCGGCTTCATCTGTAAGCATTCACCCATTCAAGTTGGACGCGCATGGTGTGTTATGGCCCTATATCTTCCTGTCTAGGCTGGTTTTCCCCAGTTTTAGACTACGTTGGTGTTGGCGTGATTTTATTTCCTTTTTATATTTAAAAAAAATCTATGTGAAGCGGACAATTGTAATCTTCAAAACCACGCATAAAATAAATAAGTATATAAAAAATACAGACGCGTAAGTTGCGATAAAATTGTAGTGTTGTATTCCATTAAAACACAATCATTTTGATCTTTTTAGAGTCGTAAAAATTACTTCTAATGATAAGTATCTTCAGATGGAACCAAACCCTCGTTTTCTTAAAAATCTAATGAAATTCCGTAACTAGTATATCGATACTTATAACCTTGATGAATTTTAATAACACTATTTACGTACAGCTGTACAGAGAAAGGTTGCAGGTTCAAGTCCCGTCTGACGCCAGAGAAAAAATTATTTTTGTCTAGTGATAATGTAAAATGTAGGAGTTTCATAATTTGTATGTTAAAGATATATCGTTACATATGTTAAAGTTGACTTCTTCAGTTAAATTTTCTTGTCCGTTAAAGACTTCCTGAATGGGTGTGGTAAGTAAAAAGTTGGACGAGGGTTAAAAATATATAAATGCATTTAAATAAAGTTTATTATTTTTCATTCAATTTTAAGCGAGTGATATTATCTCATGCCGCCCTGGTGGTGTATAGCGCTAGAGTAAATAAATAGATTCTATGTTATGTAGTAATTTTCGCGGCCCCGTGTCGTAGACGAAGTCGATGACGCGTTGTAATAACAGTATTTTATTGTCTTTATAAAAAATGTTTTTCAGAGAGGTGAGCTTCCATTATCGGCCTCCATGCCTTCAATATTTTATATTTAACGACAGAAACGTGACTTCAAACTGACGCCATTGAAGATTGCTTGGTGACAATTAAAATAGTTTCTTATTGCGTAACGCATATTACCAGGACTGCATGAGATGTGAGATATGTGTGTTATATGCTGTTTAACATGCCTGTCTACGATAAAATGTAACGTTATATAATTATAAAAATATTGTAATAGATCATGTAATATAGATAATCTATCTATATTGATGATATACTATAGTACCAGTCTAAACATTCTATAAACTTGAAAGAAGTAAGAAATGAAATTATCTTTCAAAGCTAAAATTTTTTCCTTTCCCTAATGCCGCCGGCAACAGTGAAATTACCAAACTTGAGTTACTACTGTTGTATTGTATGGAAAATTTTATAGAATTTTCCCTATAGTAGGTCAAATGAAACCACGTCAACCGTATTTAAGGCGTGTTCATTTCTTGTTTTTTATATTTAATCTTGACGTTCACAACTCCTTTACAGTTGCCGTGAACACAGGATGACTAAGGTAATGATCGTCATATAAATAATAAATAATAATTAAATAAATATTTCGTACATTCACACCAATTAGTCTAGCCCAAAGTAAGCACTGTAAGTCTTGTGTTATGGATACTAGGGTAACGGATAGACATACATATATGATACATAAATATGTATTATTCTTAGAAATATATATAAACACCTTTTGTACCTGAGTACATTTGTACTCTGCCCTTCCGGGATTCGAACCCAGGGACCGTCGCCGTCGGTGCGAAAGGCAGGATCGCTACCGTTGCACCAAACGGTCGCCATATAATATCCTACTACCTGTCAATATTTTTTTGGGCACTATAACGACGCCCTATTGTAAGAAATGACTATTATTAACGATGACGACGTCTATTTGGCGTAAGAATAGTGATCCTGCCTTTCGCACTGACGGTACTAGGTTCGAAACCCCCAAGGGGCACATGTTTGTGTGATGAATACACTCACTGGTACCTGAGTCTCATTTATTTCTTTGTATATTACATATTATATATATGAATTATATATGGATATCTATCCGTTACCCTAGCAACCATAACACACGCCTTACGTGCTTACTTTGGCCTACGCTAATTAGTGAGAAAGTAAAAAATATCATTATAAAAAGTAGATATAGCCCGCGGCATATAAGTTTAACCTGGTTTTGAAATCACGTGACATGCGCAGTAGCAAGTTTGATACATTATTCACTACCGCGCATGTCTCGTGATTTCAAAACCAGATTCAACTTATATGCCGGGAACTATACCGTCTCCGATAGGGCATCGAGATTCAATCTCTATTACTTTGCTATAAGGAAGGTCTAAACGTCAAAGTGAACAGCTGAATGTACTGTCCACACATAAACCACCACGACTCGAAAGCAAATGCATATGTTATTTATACTACAACATACTTTTGCCATTACCGGGACTTAAACTTAACACTTTTGACGCATTCGCTACATCAACCATCGATAAGTTATTTTATAATTTTTATATATTTTATGCATTTTCAAAGAGTAGTCAATTTATATCTATTATGCCTCTAAGTGGCAGGGAACCACAGTTAACAAAAGAGCTGATGCCCTTGAAACGGCTGAACCGATTTTGTTTAAACAAGTCTTAAAACTACCACCGTGAAACCAGGTTTCAAGCAAAATAACCGCATCTACCTATTTGATACAGCGCCAATTTTTTAAAAAGAAATTTCTGTCAGTTTCGTTTATATAATAATTAGAAGGGTACTGATTATGCAGCAAATCAATTAACCAAAATCCCAAACTAAAAAGTCTCTTTACAATGTTTGATAAAAACTTTATCTTTTCCAAGCACTATTTTGAGTTAAACTCGATGCAAAACCTCGATTTAATTCGATAGTTACTAACTTTTTGCTGTTCTTTTATTAAGTTCTTATACACGTTATACAATGTGTCCCGTCACCAGTGTCGGAGACTTTAATAGTGTGAAATATGGCATTTTTTATCGACAAATCGCCCCTCAAATTTTGTTTTTATCTTACGGCCGCCATTTTGTTTTCTTGGTAACCAATTATCATACTAATTCGACCACCACTACTCATGTAAATGTCCTATCAACATTAAAAAGGTGTCATTTGATAGCTAAACATGTAGACAACAGTTACACAGCGATCATGTATCAATTGTCATGGAATAAAAAAATAATTAAATAAAAACAAATATATTCTTTTTTGTGTATTTTTTATTTATTGGCTGAAGAGAAAAACCAAATTTGAGGGGCAATTTGTCGATAAAAAAATGCCATATTTCACACCATTAAAGGCTCCGACGCTGGTGACGGGACACATTGTATAATAAAAAGATGTCACCATTAACCCAAGCGAACCGCATTCGATCCGATCGCCGATATACTAAGGACGTAACACAATTATTTAGCTTATATTTTTTTAAATGAAAAAAGATGACGTCACATAGTTACATACATTGTTCCGAATCAAACTATCTAAAGCACTTCTGTCATGGAAATCAGAAACAACATCGGTTGGTGTTGTGTTCAACACCGACATCCAGCAAATATGTGATGTGATGTGTGTGTGATTTGTTTTTTGTATATTGACCCAATCGGGAATAGTACTCGGGGATCTCGGGGGTGAGTTGCGTCACAATGAAAATATTTTTTTCTCGTTTCTCAATGACCAATTTACTTAAGCTATGTAAAGCTTGTTGGCACATTGTGAAGCGGGTTTGGCCTAAGTTTACGAAAGTTAAACTGCTTTCGTAAGGTTTGGATAATAGGATGGGTGACCAAAACTTGCTTATCTCTCGCTTCTTCGTTGATAAGGCACGCTTAGCCATTGGCTGTTATGATATAGATGTTCGGCCATATCCCAATCCCATTACCTAACCTAACCCTAATTAAGAGATCTAAGCCTACTTTGATTTAGTTGCTAAGCAACATTTTTCATTTACCGCTATTTAAGTAAATTGAATGGTTATTGAAAACAGCTGTAAGTTGGTGATAGATAAATAAAAGCTTTATATCATACTTAACACTCACACACACACAAACACACACATGATTAACAAAACTACCACGGTTGTTGTGATGCCTTCTCTCAAGCTTTGTACTACGCATGCGCACACAAACACGTATTAACTCACGTACGTAATGCTTCCTATCTCATTTTCTCCTACGTTAAATCTTATGAATTTATGTGTCTGTCTCTTTTTACTGTCGCTTTTTCGTTTCATTGACTTTCAAATCAGAACGATGCTAAAGAAGTTTTCATTTCAATAATTAAAACATATTCTAGAGCAAAAAACAAAATCGGGTTCTTAACAAAAATGTGTGTGCTGCAACAGCAGGTACGCAAGGGTCGCATTTATTCGCATCACGACATTCACGAGTTAATTGCTGATTTTCAACTACAACCAATAGTGATAACAAAGAATGCGACTAGCAACTATGGTGTGTGTGACATTTAAGAACTCAATAATAACATTCTAATAAAAATCTGTAACATGGCGGAGTATCTTCCAAAGTGTGTAATATACAAGTGTGTAATACAGTTAATATGCGTTAAGCGTCAACACCGACGGCCTCTTTCAAGACAAAAATCTATAAATTATTGTCGCATTAAGTTCTTGAACTGCTGCCCTACGCCAACACGCAAGTTTTATTGTTAAAATTAATTTAATTTATTTTGCTGTAACCATTCTTCAACACTTGCGAGCCTCGACGAGCCATTCCTGTTATTTCTTGTTTTGTCTGTCTATTTCATCACAATATTTCTTTTTGTTACTATAATAACACATTACTCTGTTATAGTATTCTGCGGATAACACTACTGGTTGTATAATTAGTAATAAGATACTTTATAATTCTATAATGTGTAAAATACATTGTACAACTGTTTGTTATCCGTCTTCTAAATACATAAATAAATAAGCGTATTTCAAAGCAAGTTTTATAAATAAATGGTTATTAATAAATCTCTTATTAATATTATTAAGGTATACGGATATGAGGGTTATGATTAAGTAGGTGTAATAATACATACGAACTGAAGTAAGTATGTGTAATAAACTGTGCCCGTTATTTCTTAATTCAAATACTTGGCAATTTTTATCTGTCTATGCACTTTTCAGGAAAAAATAACTCACCAAGATCAACGTACGATAAAAATTGCAATGACAGATAAAAAGTGCATTGCTTGCAGAGTGAGTTGAAGGAACGTGTTTAATCTTTTATGTTTTAATTTCGAAAAAGTAAAAATAAGGTAATTCTACTTCATTGATTTTTCCATCTGGATGAACGGTTACGAACTGTAGAATTTTAAGTCGTCGATTAATGGTAGACCTTATTTCAGCAGAAGATGTATCTTGCCAAAGAAGATCATGATGAATCATTAGGTTTTTATCTTCTATTCACCCGCAAACTTCCTAGGTTCGATAGCCGTTATCTCAGCGTTACTACTACGCATTTAAGTATCAAGCGAAGAGATAATTAGGAATATTTGTCAAGCTTGCTATTTTCGTTTTAGTTTACGTATAATTTTGTTTCTAAAATATCATTCATCCTTTTTCGTTTATATGCCATAATCAGGTTCCTTTATTAAAAAAAAAAACAACAAAAAAACATTATTAACTTCAAAATTAGAACGCTTGAATTCTAATTTCGATTTATCTTTGTAATGCCAGAAATCAAAAGGCATAATTTGATATACATTGCAGCTTAGGTTAGATTAGAATTATCCATTACCAGTCAACAAGCTATATCAAATAATTCCTGTTAAAATTAAAGAAAGAAAGAAAGAAAAACATTTATTGACACACGCGCACTTAAAGAAACAGAGAAAAAAAAATGGACAAACAATGGAAAAAAAACTGACGCACGCAAACAAAAATACATATTACGCCTTATATACTGCCGACAATTTTTATGCCAAAACATGGGGAACCATTATTACCTCACTGCTGAGGCACAGCTCTCCCTATAGATGTTGACACCGTAGGGAATGGACTGTAACCCATTTCGAGGGACCAATGTGGATTTGTTGATGTTGCAGACTGCAGATCAAGTTTGGAACAACTATCATCGTGCCTAACACGACACGGTTTGGTTGTTGCTTAACTTCCACAATCGTAGGCCAAAAACGATGACCGTTGCGCCATTGAATTTCTCCTCAACTAATGATCGTAGTCGAATGGTTCGCACACCGGTTTTTATGGTAAAGCCACTCTGAAGTCCCGGGTTCGATTCCCGCTCCCGCAATGTAAAAAACAAACTTTGCTATAATGGCTTACTACTAGTACTACTACTGGCTTACGGCTTACTACTTGGGTTCAAAACTTTGGGTTTTGTTTATTTATTTGTTATATAACTGGGACTAACAGCTGAATGTAAGAGCTCTTGATAAATTATGGTCACCCATCCCATGGCTGGTCTTAGTGAGAATTGCTTAAAAATAATAATTATAAAATGTTTCTAACATTCCCAACAATGAGCCTAGCCCAATGTAAGCACTTTAGAGTTTGACCTGCTTCCTAGTAGGTATCTAAAACAAGCTTGACCAGCATATACCACATATGATACATAGATTTGTAATGTTTATCTTCTTAATATATATAAATTACGTGTCATGTTGTTTGACCGCGATGGACTCCGAAACTACTTATCTGATTTTGATCAAACTTCGTAACTATATGTTATTTGATCTAACTTAAAAGATGGAATTGGCTTTATTTTAAGTTATAACACAGCAACGCGTGGCTGAATCAGCTAGTAAAAATATATATAAAAATTTCCACTAAATTTCAATCTGCAAATTGTACACAGTATAGCAATAAATAAATATTCTATTCTATTCTATTACTCAGGTACAAGTGCTCGTACTCACCACGCAAACCTCTACCCCTTCCGGAACTTGAACCCAGGACCGTCGGTGCGAGAAGCTGAATCGCTACCATTACACCCAAACGGTCGTCAAGCATTACAGTCAAAACCAAATCTCACCTGTTAATAGTCGTTACGTAAAACAGATTTCTGTCATAGGTTTGACCAATGTTGCTTGACCGATTTCCTTACTTAGAAATGTCATTTTTTTTCGTTAAAAATAGGTAAGTACCAGTGTTATAAAATGTATGCCACTGACATAACACTGGGAAGTTGATCACAATGACTTTGATTCTTCTCATTTTGTGTCGGTTGCGTAAAACTAGTTGCGATTTTAAGATTGCTAGATACAGTCTGTTCCGAAAATGCGAGTGTCATAAAATCTAGTGACTATATACAAATATATTTATTAATATAAATCATGTTTATTAGAAAATTATTAAATAAATCCAAATTTGTTTTAGATAATTTACAGTTTCGTTTTCTTTCCATTTTTAATGTACAACAAAATTTTATTCCAATTTCATGTAAAATCGGAATTATTAATAAAAACAAAAAAAAAACAGTTTTTCGTTCAATCTTAAAAATAACACATTGTTAGATAATTTTTGTCACACTAATGACATTTTGATTGCACATTCTAAAACGAGACAGAAAGTAACAGCCTGTAAACAGACGGCGCGTTCCGGTCTACTTGGCTGTTCCCTCGTGCCGTGGTTATGTAACACCCTGTAGAAACGCCGACTTACTGGCCCGTCGCTGCCCACTTCACGGTTCGTGATTTACGGGGTGACTCTTTCATATATTTATTACTTTTATCCGTTTATCGTATGATGACAATACTTCTCTTTGTGTCAGGGGTTAATCTATAATCTAAGATCACAGTTGTTTGTGTGGTTGTCTGTCCGCTCTTTTTCCCGCTCTTTTTCCATTGTATCAATAACGTTACCATAGCAACGCGTTAACCGCAAGTAGTTCGTCAAATGGACGCTAGATGGCGCTAACGGAAAAATATTTAATAAAAGAAAAAATTAAAGAATTTTGTCCACCCGTGCGAAGACGGGACGGGCCGCTAGTCTTAATATATGAATATATAATGAAAATGCTCTTCTTTGTCACGCAATCACGTCAGAACTAGTGAGTGAACTTATCAGTATGTAAATTACGTCCTTAGAGGAAACACTATAAAAAAAAACAAAAATATAACTCTTGCATGTCGAACCTATAAGATCTCACTAGTAAACAATGATACTTCGTATGTTTGTCATTTACTAAATGTCTATTACAAATGACAAAAGGACAATATGACGTAACATATTCAGTTATAGATCTTTCATTTTTGTCTAACATTCAAACTATCGCAGCTGGAAAATATAATCTTACCGATTTTACAGAATCACAAGGCAGTGAGATTAGCAGTTCATCCATGGAATAGTCTTAAAGATACAACATATCATTTATTTATTGGTTAAAAACACACAACATCACTTAGTAATTCATAAATTTTAATACCACAATGGATTTTATAATTATTATATATTTAATGAATTTTTCAATGCTATCTTATAAGATAAATTATTACAATAGAAAATTCTAGAAAAATATATTATACTAGAAAAACAACGCCGGCCTACAACGTAAAATTAGAAAGGTACTAGAAAATTTCGACAAGTGTTCACAAGGTTCGGTAGCTCTATTGGTAGAGCATTGGACCGGATTGAAAGGTTGCGGGTTCGATTCCCACCTGAGAATTTACTTGTGAGCCGACTCGATTTTTTCTAGTTTTTTTCTATTATAATAATTTATCACAATGGATGTTAATTTTTTATTATAATCTTTTTAAATTAATACTTATGAACGGATATGGAGATAGAAGAACGGATAGACATACTGGACAAAATTCTTTAAATTTTTTCTAGCATTAAATCTATATTTAACCTATCTATATTTTACCTATGTTACTCAGCGTGAATGTAGCTTTCCAATGGTGAAAGAATTTTTGAAATCGGCTTAGTAGTTTTTGAGTTTATTCATTGCAAACATACAAAAATACAAATATGTCTTCTTCATAATATTAGTGGAGATGGCATCTACATGTTTGTAACCTTTTTTATTGAAACCTGGCGAAAACAAGAACATGTCATTTTTATAATAAATGTCAAGTAGACGACCAAGGCTTAGTTTTGTTAGTAAATCAATGATGTTAGTATAAAATTTAATTACATCATAAACATTTATTTATAATGGCCCAATAAGAAGCGCCATACCGCGCGAATTGACACAACATCGAGCCAAGCAATCTTTGCTATTGGCTATCATGGCTCGCATTCGGTTGGGACTGCCCCTTACCTTGCAGTCTAAAGAGGCAGTTGTTTATTGTTTGTGCATTGTTTTATTAATAAAATACCCCTACTGATGCATACATATCGGATGCACTAAACCTCCTTCATTCTCCACAGCATTTGTCTTTAATAAAAAAATAACTGAAGATGAAGCTGTGTGCCTTTGCCTTTAGCCTTATATGTCAATTTTTAATATAAAAAAAAATCAAACCACTTTTCGATAAAGTTCATCCTTTGTAGCGCTAGAGCTTGTTTGATTTTCTTGCTAAGATTGTTTTGATGGGTATTAGCTGCAATAATTGTGGAATAATAGCCGTTAAGTGTTCCCGAACATAGTCAATCAAAAAAGTAGAAGGTATCTTATTGCATTCTTCCAAGAGGTCCATGAAGGCTTTAGTAAATCCTTATACTTTTTGTGACACTTAGAAGAAGGGGTTATTTCATTTTTATTCATCATACTCTCTCTAATTATCCTTAATTATCATAATGTTGGGAAAAAAAATAACTGATGATGGGACTGTATGGGCTTTGTATCCTTTGCGTTTCCTTTAAGGAAAAACTTAATGAAGAAGACAAAATTAAAATTGACAAATGAACACCATAGCAAGTAACATTATTTCTATTTAAAACTATCTTGCAAGTTTGAAAATAAGCAAACAATAAAAATTACTATAATATATTTTGTGTTTGAACTAAGCTTTCGTGGTGTATTTTAAAAATTATACAATTACCTTTAATAAAGTAATAAAGTAATTTTGTCCTTTCTCCACTTCTCTTTGCTATTTTTATCAACTCTATCTCAAATAATTTATCTTCTTCCTATCACCTGTATGCAGACGACCTTCAAATTTACTGTCAGGCTCCTGTCACTGAATTGCATAATGCAGTCCGTGCTATAAACAATGATCTCTGTCGAATTGCAGAGTGGAGCAAATCCTATGGCCTCGATGTTAATCCCAACAAAAGTACCGCAATTATCGTGGGAAGTTCCAGGATGATTGCTAGAGTGGACTGGCAATTGCTGCCAAATATAAACTTTGCTGGCACCGATATTCCTTTTAGCTCGTCAGTGAAAAACTTGGGATTAATTTTTGATAATAATTTGAGTTGGCGACCTCAGTTAGAGGCCGTCAGTCGTAAATTATATGCTTCAGCAGCTGCGCTGAGAAGACTGCGTAATTTTTTACCCACTTCCACCAAAATTGCACTAACGCAATCTCTGTTGCTCCCTATTCTAGACTATGCCGACGTCTGCTATCTTGACATCACGGAGGAACAGCTTAATAAGCTTGAGCGTCTTCAAAATTTTTGTGTTCGATTCATATTTGGCCTACGCAAATATGATCACATATCTCAGTTTCGTTCTCAGCTCAAATGGCTTCCCATTCGTCTTCGCCGGAATACTCACATACTTACTCTGCTCTACAACATACTATTTAATCCTTCAGCCCCTCACTATCTTAAAGAACGTTTTAAGTTTCTTCATACATCAAACACGTTTTCCTTGAGGTCATCAGATAATCTTGGCCTTTATATTCCCGCACATAGTTCCACGTTCTATGACTCTTCCTTTACTGTTCAAGCAGCTCGTCTTTGGAACTCCCTCCCGGTTTCTATAAGGCGTGCACAATCCATTGGCGTCTTTAAGAATCTCGTAAGGGAATATTTTCTGTCAATTTAGGCAAGCAACGTATGGATGATGTATCCTACT
Source organism: Calamotropha paludella (assembly GCA_927399485.1). Taxonomy (NCBI): domain Eukaryota; kingdom Metazoa; phylum Arthropoda; class Insecta; order Lepidoptera; family Crambidae; genus Calamotropha; species Calamotropha paludella. The sequence goes on from OV656822.1 coordinate 8,800,371, forward strand.
AACTAGACGTTATGTATGTGTATTAAATACGTATGTATGTATTTTTAATTTAGGTATATGTGTTTGTATGCTATGTATTTATGTGTATGTGTGTATATGTATGTATGTATACGTATGTATGTATATGTGAATATATATTTATCGTTTACACCGCCGCCTCTTACGCTTCCTTCCAGTCCTATCCATCCAAAGGTTGTCTGGAAGAGATCGCTCTGAGCGATAAGACCGCCCATTGTAACACTATTTTAAGTTTTCTCTTGTTATCTTATTATTTCAATGTGGTGTTATCAATAAAGTGTTTTGTATTGTATTGTATTGTATTAAATTATCTTTTTAATTATATCAATTATAATACTGCTTTAGTAACATTGTTATTTATTACAAAGAAAAATAACAGAATAGATTTGTCTTATATCGCGTAATATATAAATCAAATACATTTATTAAATCTACATTTCATATAACTATAAAAAAACATCGAATCATTAGTAATTTGACCGTTCAAGTGTCACTAAGTAGGTAAACAAACTGCAATGTAAACATTTCATTTAATATTCGTATGAATGAATTGAAACCGCTTGTCGGCAAATAACTCGTACAATTGTACTGAAACAATCGAGTATTCGCGGTATTAAAAAGGATATGGTGAGGTATTTTTATTAGTAACTTTAATCATGAGACCACCATGCTGATTCTTGAATTTAGCAGTTGTCTGGGGGGTAAACAAATGAAGAGCTAAGGATTACAAGAAACAACAAGCGATCGGAAAGTATCAATGCTATAAAAACGATAAAAAACCTGCGTCTGCTTTTTAAAATCCAGAAAAAAAGACGTAAATTGCTTAAAAAAAAATTGTTGTCTTTTTGTCTTCTTTCTCTGCACGCATCACGCCACAATCACTAATCAGATTTTGATTCGGTTTCAACAGTTCAGAAGCTTGACATTCTACATATAATCTAAGCTGTGTTTTTTTTTTATTCGGGTGGGAATAATGAGAGATACAGCTTGACTTCTTCGTAGTACTATTCCTTCATACATTAGAGAGAAAGAGAGAGAGGCTTTTAAGCAGAGATTACCTATATCGCGACTATACCCTTAATAACATAGCTGGGAGTACCTCCACGTGGTGAAGGCGGTACCAGTGTAAACTGGCTTAAACTCCAATGTTTCCTGGATAAAGACATTCTGTGTCAAACTAGTAAGAAAAGAATATATATTTTCTGTTTAATTTCATTTGTGTTTTTATTGTTATTTGGGAAGGCATCAAGGCGTCCTTAAAAATGGTGTCTAGGAAATATAATCCAATACCTATATTGATACTAGTGGTTTTGAAGATAAATGCATTGAGTGCAAAAAAAATAATTTTGGACATTTTAATGTCAAGAGAGAGAGAGAGAGATCATATTTTATAAGGGGAGGTTGATCTCTAAAAACCACTGTATCTCCATAATCTCTGTATCCTATCTGTGTGTGCAATAAAGCGTAATTTATTTATTATTTAATCTGACCTCATTAATTATTTTACAAATACTTGTATACATACATGTAACAACATGAACAAAGAATAATTTTTATATCTAGAGGATATATTAGGTATCTCTATGGGAATGGAATCTATGCGGTTAAGATCGCGGGAAACTGCTAGTAATCTTATAAAACGTATATAAGTACTGAGTATTTTAATAAAATCTATTCTATAATACAATATTTCGGTGAATTCCTAATATGAAGTCAATAGGATTAGTGTATACGAATGCTGAGAGAAAATATGAGGTTCTTTTATAGTTTTCCAAGTTCCGCCCGGAGGCTGCGCAGGAATCGGTCGGCGACCCCGCGGCCTTGCACGTGCGGTCTGCATACACAAACGACAGTAAGTTTAGTAACATTGTACAGACAACACCACATCATCTTACACAAAATATCAAACTTATTAATTGACACTAAACTCTACCTGTGTTATACAAAGTTAAATTAAGTTAAATTAGTGATTATTTTAGTTATTTATAAATTATATGTAAAGCTTTCGATCGTGGAAAGAATATATAATTAAATAATTAATTTAATTAATAAAGACTCGCTCTTGATTTTTCAGTTAATATTTTAATTCGATGCTTTTTAATCTTAAAACTTTTTTATAAATGTACTTGCACTTGTACTTTGTAAATTTTCTTTTAGTTGGTTTAATTTTTGTATATTTTTTACTAATGTAGTATAATTTATAGGAATTTTATGTAATCCGTTGTTGTGACTGACATACGTCAGATTTTTTCAATCCTTGTCAAATGTCATGTGGTAGAAGTTAATTAATAAACAAGGAGCACGACGGCGCAGAGGTTAGCGCGTTCAGTGTATGATCGCGGATGTTAAGCACCTTTCGCAAGGGCCTGTTATCGGATGGGTGACCAAAAATTTACTCTAGCTCTTCCGTGTTTAGGAAGGTTATGCCGTTTATCTCGTCTGCTGAAGTGAACAGTCACCAATCCATGCTAGTCCTACATGGTGAATTATTACCCATTTTTCATATTTAATATTGCCATTCAAGGGAAAGGCCTATGCTGTGCAATAGAGATAATAATAGGGTGATTTTGTTAATTATAATAATAATAAAATTATCATATAATTATTATAATAGAAAAATACTAGAAAAATCGACTCGGGTCACAAGTGGACCGGATTTCCAAAGGTTGCGGGTTCGATTCCCGCCTGGGAATTCACTTATGACCCGAGTCGATTTATTCTAGTATATTTTTATTATTATAATTTATCTTATAAATAACACATTGAAAAATGCATAAAAATATATAAAAAAAAAAAATCATCTAATTGTTATAGGAAGTTACATTTTTATGTAAAAAATCGAAAAGACCCACTGACTGTTCTTACCATACTTGCACCATACACGATTTAGGTAAAAGTAGGGCGAGCCTTCCTAACTGTAGTATTATGTTATCTGTGCTTAAACTATTGTATCTACTGTACAGTTTGTCGCGTGGGTGTACCTTAGCGTGCATTGACACTGCACTATGCAGTTTTCGGTTATGATATGCTTTTGTATTTGATGCGTTATGTTTTTCAGTAATTGTAAGTTACCATGTTATTAAATGGATCAAAAATTCTCATGATGTGTTTAATATAGTTAATTACTTGCAGAATTGTAATAAGTTTTTTTTAATGTAAAGTAGGTAAGAAGTATTTTTAAGTATACATACATTGAAATACATCGAGTATGAACAATAACTACACGTGACTATTCTTACCTGTCGCACTAAGCGCTTCTCAACTTCTTTTATAATGTGCACAGCAAAAAAAAGTGGAACTCCCTCCCTGCGTCTGTATTTCCGTGAACTTATGACCCGACCGTTTTTAAAACCAGGGTGAATAGGCAGCTTCTGGGTTAGCATGTTCTATCGTGGATCCTGTCTTGGCCCCCGGGCTTGATTGGGGTCAAGAGCCACCCATTCAAAATAAAAAAAAAACAATGGGTTGCACTCCGGGAGTACCGGCAGAAGTGAAAACATGAACATTAACGCTGTGCATTTTTGATATTTTGGAATGGTTATGAAAAAATTTATGAGGTAAAATATAATCATTTATGGGGTAAAATACAATATTTATTTATTGCGCTATCGTACACAAACATGACAACAAACACACACGCACACTCGCGTAAGCGCCATCTTAAGAATTTTCAATCAAGTCACGTGTCCTGACGCGAGTTTAACCTTTTGTACCCATCCCAAAAAGTGCACAACGCCGCTTAAGAAGTTTTCACTACAAAAAAGTATACTTTTTCGTCAGACAACCTCATATAAATGAAGACATATTTATAAACTAAAGAAGGTTGTATTCACCGTTATTAGCACAGGTTTTTCCAGTAAGTTTTCTTTTTATAAAAGTGTAAATCTTATTGCAATTTATAACTGAAAAAAACCGTTGTGTGTACTTATGTACGCACGTAAGAAGTTATACTTCTTTATCGTTACTAAACAAAGATAACTAAATAATTTCCTCCCGTGTGCTCATAATCTTTGTATGTGAAAACAAAGATACATTTATAAATTATATAGTGATCAGTAAGAAGCATCAAAAGAGTAACAGATTTTCTATATATCTATATACAGAATCAAGTAATATATCAAAACCATTAAAATAAACTGTTTACCCAATAGTAATGTAAAATAATAATAATTTATATTATAAACAAATAAAAAGAATACATACCGACAATTAACCTCAAATCAATAAACGGACTTAAAAAAGTTTATGAAATAAAAGCCACTTTTAAATATTTTTTTTATATTGTTGTCATAATATAATATAAAATTGTTATTATAATTTTATATGAATTATTGTTAACTACCATATATAATTCACACACATACAGACACACACACACACACGCATTTATAATTAGAGGCCAACTTCATCCTGCTGGTTTATTCTATGTCGCTTTTGCGGCCAACTTCAACATGATATTTTGTGTCACAGTGATGCGCGCGCATCTTAAAATTTCACTCTCATAATTTTTTCATAACGCGCCTAAGAAGTAAAACTTCAAAAGTTGGAATGGAATAATTTTGCTCTTTTTTTTAATCAATTTCAAAAGTGAAACGTAAAATAAGTTAAGGCAATATAGTTCAGTACCTTATTTTTTCTGTCATGTCAACCGATTTTCATTTTTGTTAAGTATCTATTGACGAGGTTTAGAGTTTTTGGATATCTTTTTGGTTTTACTACCTTCCAATGAATTTATTGTGGTCTTATATTAGTTTCTGGACTCCCTATAGTAATCATTAACTATGCTGAAATTAGCAAATTTCGGAATTTAAAATGCGATGATTAAACTTTAATCTTATTCGCTATTCCAAAAGGCAGCCTTACAGTTGAATGTTTTTCCAACAAGTTGCAACTAAAAAGCGAAGCTTTGCTTTTTTCTAGGTTCTTTTTGATGCAGATAAGTGCGTTGCCCGTGAGGCCCTTAAACTCTCGGGCCTTAACCCCGGTGAAAGTAGCATTCGGGAACATCTTGCTTTTTAGTTCATTCACTTTGGGATGGCATAGGGAGGTGTAGAGCTGATTGTTTCCCATTTTTTAACTGTACTTGTTTACATTAACATCAAATATCATAAGAAATGCTGACAAAGATAATTATTATAATAACTGCTAATTTTCGGTTTTCTAAAACAAGTTTAAATTCAATCCAACTTTGATTTTGTTAACGATTCTTTAAATATATCTATAAATACGTGCGTAATAGAATAGTTTTAGAATCTAAACTTTCTTGGACTCCTATTATTAAGGGATTTTTATAATTGTTGAACTTTTATAATTGTTTTTGAAGGTCTTATCCGCCCTACTCATTATCACATAAAAGTAGTTTATTAATATAATATGCAGACATGAACATTACACTAAATGTAGTCCATGCATGTGTGCATATAATATATGACATAAGGTACGTATTTAACTTAAAGTACTAGAACTGAAACTGTTGCCTTAAAGGCATACATAATGTTAAAAGTTTAACACTATAAAACTTTAGAATTTATTGTGATTTTTTTTAAACACAAAAAATAGGTATTATGACTTTTTTAAGAACATGTAGTGAACTTACTAAACTTATGTTTTTTAGCTTCCTACTCAAACTTACGTTTCTTTTGTTTCTAACAATATGAAACAAAAGAAACGTAAGTTTCAGTTTTATTCATATATTTTTATACTAATAATCCTAACAGGTTGGCATTATAATATTTTTCGACTTCTCGACAGTTTTCCTTGTGCCAAATATACAAGGCTGTTGTGTGGAAGAAAGCTTGGAAAGCGATAGTGGAATGCCCGGCTCCTGCGCATCTCCCCTCCCACTTCCAGAGCGTATGAAGAACGCCTCGAGCGTGATACTGTGCACACGAACTTATTGTAACTTAAAAAAAAAAACATGTTTTCACTGGGGTTACTGCGCAGACCTTTTTTAAATAAACTTTTTTGAATATGAATTTATTATTAAATACTTCTCTTAAAGTATTATATTAAGAACGGCGTCACATTTTGAGAACAAGCTTTTGTTTTGAATTACTTAAAATAAAGATTCAGCTATTGTTTTCGTTTCATTATTAGGGCTGGTTCAAATCCTGAGATGAATTTGTTCTACGCATTTTTCTTCCGTTTATGAGCTTAATAATAATAAGAGCGCTATGTAACCAGTATAAAAGTAATTTAAAAATTTAACCGACTAACTGTAATTTATTTGCAGATTTCCGCACTTACTAATTATACATTTTAAATAATGCAATATATTTAATGGAAATATCACGATTCGCAATAATTTTCTAATAATATGTGCAATAATATTGTTTTCATATTTTTTTATCGACTATTATTTAATTTTTCTATTTTAATCTCATAATTTTATCTATTTTCTCATTAATTCATTTTCTTAGTTACCGTTAACAATCATGTTATTTATTTGTTATAGTATATTGTGTAGGTTTTCACGTTCGCGCTGTTACATGTAGACTTGTGCGTTCTCTGGTTAGGAGCTGAAAATCAGTGCTTTACTATCAGAGCAAAGGTATCTCTGAGCTTTTTCCCTTTGCGTCGTTGCGGCACTCACGCTTAAATTTAAAATTATATACATGTTAAGATTAATTGTTGTAAATGTGTGTGTGTCTTATAATGCAAATCAATTCATAATATTGTTTTAAACTTTCATGGTCACTAACATTATAGTAATATAAGTTATCATCGCTCCGTGATCATGGCACTTGCAACAGTGCCGAAATATCGGAAACTCAAAAACAAGGTACATGGTAGCAATCCCGTAAATAACTTATATTACTATAAATTCATTATCTATATATGAATTTATAGTAATATAAGTTATTATATAGTTATAGTTATTATATAGTAATATAATTTATTTAATTGTCTAAAAAGGGAGAAATAAAAATTTGATATATTAAAAATCTAAAAGTTTATATGCGGGTTCGGTGTCATCGTCACTATTTGGACGCTTTTCCGAGGTCTCGGATACGATGCTAGACTGGGTTAACGTTAAAACCAACTTTCTTAAATTGACTCGGGTTTCGATGTTGTGGTTTTTCTGATTTCCATGACAGTTCCTTTAGCTACTTTTTCCAGAATAATGTATGTGATATTTTCCAATATTTATTTATTTATTATCTTTTGAATAAAATTGTGATGAAAGTGAAAATGATATTTTCCTAGATTTAGATGTAATTTTGTTATATATGTACTTATTTAGGAAGCTATTGAAATCGATTTTTTTATATTTATTCAGGTCTCGAAACTAGCACATTGTTTTACGTATATGCAATGAAAATTGTAATGTTTAAAGAGTTTTAAAAATAAATGGAAACTATATTGGAAGATACAAGCATTGCCAATACAGCCCTGATAAAGAGAAGCAATAATTTAATGTTACCCATCCGAGTTCCTACCACTGAGAATATTGCTTAACTTTCTAAACTAAAGGATGAATGCACGAAGAATTGTACCTTTGACCTATCGGATATAACTCGTATAACTATTTTGTATATATTTCGTATAGCTAGTATAATTATTATGCCGAATTGAGGTATTTGATTAGGTATTAAGTACGAACAATATATCTGATCGATCAACGTTTGGAGTTGAAACAATGGGACTTGTCGTGTGTCCTTTAACAAGAGGAAAGTAGAATAAAGTTATCCTATGTCAGTTTTGAACGTGATTTTCAGTATTGGAGAAATATTATTAAATATTAACATAAGATATACAATGTATCCCGTTACCAGTGTCAGAGCCTTTAATGGTGTGAAATATGGCATTTTTATCGACAAATTGCCCCTCAAATTTTGTTTTTTTCTTACGGTTATAAAATGGCCGCCATTTTGTTTTCTTGGTAACCAAGACCTGGGCTCTCATACTAATTCGACCACCACTACTCATGTAAATGTCCTATCAACATTAAAAAGGTGTCATTTGATAGCTAAACATGTAGACAACAGTTACACAGCCATCATGTTTCAATTGTCATGGAATAAAAAACAGAAAAAAAATACTTAAAGAAAAACAAATAGATTCTTTTTTGTGTATTTTTTAATTATTGGCTTTTTGAGAAAAACCAAAATTGAGGGGCAATTTGTCGATTAAAAAATGCCATAATTCACACCATTAAAGGCTCCGACACTGGTGACGGGACACATTGTATATATCCGCAAGGATTGTACTTGGTTTGGGTTACAGTGTCATCTCAGCCGATGGGCTTTCCAAATAAAAGCAAAAAGTAACTATCAAATGAAATTGACGACCGCCTAAAATAAAATACAGAAGAATATAAAAATAATTATCATCAGCAGTCCGTGATCTCCGCTGGACTGACCACAGCTCAATACTAGATATGATTGCAGATCCTAATTGACATAAATAGATAACTGCATTAATTACAAACACGTAATTAGCCTATTACTTTTCAGGAAACAGTTCACGATATCCTTGAGTAAGATACAATTTGTGATAAACAGTTTCCTTTTGTCTTTATTTGTCCTTTCAGCTCAATTATGTGATTACAAAAATATCTACTGAAGGATAATTTATAGCCATCTATTATAACAGTACATACTACACTGGGCGTCAAAAATAAGTAGTACAGTTTTAATAATTATACTAGATTTAAAAAATCTAAAAATCCCACGTTTTTCAATGTCCTAAAAAGAATAAAATAACCCTGCGGGGCAAAGCGAGGGGCCACTCAAAACGTGGGGGCGCATATTACTAAGAGGAGATTTTAAAGAGATGAATGACATGCATTGATGCCGATTATTGTAAAGATGCGCCCCCACGTTTTGAGTGGCCCCTCGCTTTGCCCCGCAGGGTTATTTTATTCTTTTTAGGACATTGAAAAACGTGGGATTTTTAGATTTTTTAAATCTAGTATAATTATTTTATTCTTTTTCGCTTTCTCGTATGTTTTTTTGTTGTTTGCTGAATTAAATCATAATCACACACTGCATTAATTAATCATGAACGCAGCAAACATATCGAGAGAAAGAAGTGACATAAAGTCTCATATAAAAGCGAAAGTGGCCGAAAGTTGTCGAAATTTGACCTGAAAGTGCATCTGGAAAGTTGAAAGTTGCTTTAGAGTGCATTGTCATCGGGTTCTGAACTATCCTGAAAGTTTCAGCTTTCTAGCTTATCGGAAAGTGCCTCAAATTTAAGTTGCAAGATTTTGCCCGGACAGACAAACAAATAAGAAAAGTGAGATAAGAAAAACGTGGTAAAATTGCAATATCTCCTAAACTACAGAAGCTAGGCTTTTGAAATAAAAAGAAGTTAATAGAGAATTTAATTTCATTTAATAAAAATTTCATGCATAATATCGTCTTTTAAATATTGACTGCAAAAAAACATAAAACTCTAACTTCTACAGTTACAATACAATACAATACAATACAAAACACTTTATTGATAACACCACATTGAAATAATAAGATAACAAGAGAAAACTTAAAATAGTGTTACAATGGGCGGTCTTATCGCTCAGAGCGATCTCTTCCAGACAACCTTTTAGAGTTTAGACAAAAGTTAGAGAGTAATTGCGATATTAAAACTGTACTACTTATTTTTGACGCCCAGTGTAGTTTATGAAGATATAACAATGACGTATTTTTTCGTGATTACGCATGCAGTGGTTAAGTAGCATGTACATTGTCCTGGATTCAAGTTAGTTTAAACACTTGTGTTATGGATATCTGAAACAGCTATGGAACCACTACACCCAGATGCGATAGAAAGTTTCCACATTGACCCAGCCGGAGATCGAACTTGGGATGTCTGAGTGACGTCACCACAAATACCTGGTATGCAAGCCACTTGATTGTTCATTGGTTGGGTGAGCAAAAAATTTTTTATCGAAATAACTCCTCGCGTGGTCCAGCCACACCTGATTTTTTCACCCTTTGATCCGCCATATCTTACGTAGTTGTTGAAAGCCTATTTTTTCTATGCTGTTTTTTCTATAACGAAGGCCAGTACTCCACTTATGTCAACAGCAATGGGGACATTATTGAGCTGATAATAAAGATACTAATATAAAATATACAAATAGGTAATATTTTTCGGAGATAATTTCAATCCTATTTATTATAGTTTAGTTAACATGTCCCGGTGATCTGTCTCTAATCAAACATTGCATCATCATCATCACTATGAAATTGATTTATTCGCGTATAATATGGGACATCTTTTATATCTATTTCGTAAAATTTTAAATTGTAATTATGTATATTAAGTTAGATTAGCAATAAGTAATTCTTCCTAATTTTATTTCTTTTTTAATTTCTATTTGTAAGTTGACGTAGTTATAAAATTTGACGTTTATTGTAAATAATCATTTTTTATATGATTAATCTCAATCTATAGATAATGAAAATGTATTTTAATAATTCTAAATTAATAAATTGTAATTTTAGTCTTTCGAGTGTGTTGGATGGTATCATCTGTTAGCTTGTAAGACATGCATGTTAATAAATAAATAAATAAATTGCATGTTGTATTTGCTCCTTTTTCCGTTTTTTGATTGAACAGAAATATTTTATGAGTATACGAATCGGATAAAAATGCAATATTATTATTGCATGGAGCTCATCTGATGATGATCTGATGTGACTGGAGAGTGGTAAAGGGAGCACTGCAATAAAACGATGTAACTCTATTGATTTTAGGCTCCTCATATGATTAGTCTTCACAAGTAGTCTGGTCCTAGATAATATCCAGGGTTAAATCATTTTAGTATTTTTGGTCAATATTGTTTAATATTATTAATTTTATTTTTCGCTTTCATAATGCCATAAGTCTATGAGATATAAAATACGCATGTAAAAAACGACCACACCTCTGAGCCCTCAGGTAGCCATCCTACCTGAGGGCTGTTTATTTATTTTAAGCATCACAACAAGAGGCGGACATGCGGCATTCTCTACCAGTCATCCGGTCAGGGTGTATAACCAAACACGATGGCATAAAACGAACATTAATAACATAATTAAATATATGAACTAACCTAAAGTTTGTGCCCAATGCGCATATGACAATAAAGCCAGAAATAATAATTTCAAATACATGATAAGAGTGCATAATATGTAAGCACACTATGAACATACAGACTTATAAATTAACAGGAAAAACAATTATTTAATACATGATACAGTAAATGACAGACAGACTTCAATGCCACTTTGTTGTCATTTATAGGAGTTGAAGAGTTGAATTGCAGTAAATGATTTGGAGACGAAATCGGTAAGATGAACAGACGTGCTACCAGAGCGAAGGTCAAGTTGGTGAGGGGCAACCAGAAATTGAAACCTAGATTTTTAGTCTATTCTCCTTATATTAACCGATTCGTTGCTACATACAATGACAGAAACGAAGGCTACGAGCTTGATTTACGTGAAAAATGAAGATAATTTTATGCTGGATTGATTTACCTAAAACTTGATTTGAAGGAGTTATCGATTTAAAAATGACACGGTTTCAGTGGCTAACGCCACACGCAAAAAAAAGTGATGGCACGACAGGCATGCCATCAGCAACGAATCGGTTAACAGTACTTTGGTACATAGCATAAGCCATATGTCCCAGCTAACTGCCAACATTAATAGGGTAATAATAATGTTGATCGTGTATCAATTACAGATAATAAATAGAATACCTGACAAACTGTCAACTTTTCTCTCTTAACTTCGAAGTCTATGGTTTAAATTTAAATTTGAAAATCGAATAAAGAAATTTTATATAGATTGGTGTGTTGTTGATTGTACTTTCTCACAAGAGACAATATTGATGAGGCATCATTATACCGCGCTACGATCGAAAGGGTCCGAAGGTGAAAGTTAGTCGATGATTAATCAAACAGGATATTCACTTTCTGGCGAACGTTGAGCGTACAATTAAGAAAAAAAAACAAAAGTCGCATTGAAATTTAGGTATGCATATAAAAATACTGGTATTTATTTTTAAAATATATAATTAAAATAATTATTTTTGTTTTTATTAAATTTAAGATTATTGGTTAGCTAAAGCAAGGTTATATCATTAAATTTTAATTCTTTTTTAGTTAATTTAATCATTTTTCAAATTATGTTCACTCTTTTTATTTTTATAGGTTTGTAAGTAATTATTACATATTTTGTTTTTTAAAATGTATAATAATTTCTGTAGATCTGTAAGTAATCCGAAATCTGTAAGGTTTTATTTCATTTCATATATTTTTTCCGTGTTTAGGCGAGTTACTCCGTTGGTCTTAGCTACATCGTGCAATCTTTACCAATTTGCACAGCATCTGCCCATGCATAGCTCACGGTATGTTTTGATCCGCAGCGAAAATTTATTTATTTTAAAAGCAGCTTTTATAGCAGCTATATCCCGTTGTTAATTTATAGCAATGGCAATAGTAAAAATGCAATATCGTTTGTGATAATACCTATTCAGAAAATTTTAAGAAAACCTACAATAGGGAACCGAATATTGGCCCTTTCAATGTTTTTGTACCTCAAACTCATGTCAATAGACGAGTAGACAGTTAAATCCATTTAGCTGCTTTTCATCTAGCTATCTAGCTTTCCTTTATCTGTGCTATAAGACGTTGCTTCGTACCAAATTTCAAGATTCTGAGTCCACGGGAAATATCCTGTAGGTTTTGATTCCCTTGCGAGTGTCGAAATTTTGCGGAATTTTGCGGCATAAACGGCTGTATCTTTTGATTGCGTTAGCTTAGAGATTTGAGTTTTTCACAGCTCCAAGGGACAGTAAATCTGAGTATTTGATATAAATTTCAGCTTGATACATCCACGTGTTCCTGAGAAAAAGGGTCTTGACAGACGGACGGACGGACGGACGGACGGACAACAAAATGATCCTATAAGGGTTCCGTTCTTTCCTTTCGAGGAACGGAATCCTAAAAACTGAAAACATATATGTTACTATTTTACACATTACTAAACAATAATGAATTTTTAGACCTATTTTAAATAAAACAGTTTTAAACTTTATCCAATAAGACGACCCTTTGGTGTAACGGTAGGTGTCCTACTTTTCGCGACGGTAAGGGCGGATGTTTGTGTGATGGACGAATACTCATATTCGTTTGTACCTGAGTCATGGGTTTCTATATATTTTCTATAAATATTACAAATCTTTATGTATGTCTTACCTTTGTGAGAAATATTAATATTGTTAAAAAATTAAAAATGAGATAAGATGTGCATTTAATTTAGATCAAAATTGTCTTGTACGGCATGTTATTATAATTAATATCTTCGAAGATATTTCGTGTATAACATCGAACCAAAATCATTCGGTGCTGTCTTATGAAAAAGCTGCTCTTAATCTTAAGACTGTATATAAAGGTATTTTATATTTATACAACTTCCTCACAGACACAGTAAATCCGTGTGAAACCTATAAGTTGTAAAAAAAATGCGCTGACGTTTTTATTGAGATAGTTTTCTGTTCATTTATTAAATTACCTTAGTAACTAATTTACTACTGACAATTGCCCGTTTTCAATATCTGTACAAATACCACTTAAAAACTACTTTGATAATGGTCTCTTTATACCAAATACATAGAATATTGGTGAGTGAAAAACTGTTTGTATTCTAGTACAATAGATTGGTAGGTCGATCTCGTGGGATCTTTCCCAAGCAGTAATTATTGATAAGTTTCTTTGAGTTATGCTAGCCTGGTTCTTAACTCTCATATTTAAATTGTTACAAAAGTGTTATTTAAAAGCTAATGTCACACCACTCTTATATTTATATATATAAGAGTGGTTGAGTTACTATAAAAATCGACTCGGCTCACAAGTGAATTCTCAGGCGGGAAACAAACCCGCAAACTTTGGAAGTCCGGTCCAATGCTCTCGCAATTGAGCTACCGAGCATTGTGAATACTCGTCGAAATTTTCTAGTACGTTAATTGGCCGCTTCATCTTAATCGATTGCCCAAACATTTGTAAAAATGTTTCTTTCAAATACGAGAGGAGGATGTCCTTCTCATTGATGAAACAACGCTGGCCTACAGCGTAAAATTAGTAAGGTACTAGAAAATTTCGACAAGTGCATGGGACAGATTGAACAGAGTCGATTTTTTCTAGTATTTTTCTATTATAATAATTTATCATTCTTAAACATAAATTAATACATAATAGTTCAAACGACAACTGATTGAATATTCATCACAACAGAATTATTACAATATTTTTCCAATAGTATCCAATTCTCAAAAATAAAATAAATATTAATTAGTATGAAATATAGTATGAAAGTTAAAAACGAAAAAAAGAGTTATATAGAACAATTATGTGGTATATACATTATTTTCACGATTAAACAAACAGTCAAAACTACAATCGAAAATTCCAAAAAATTTATTTATCAAAATATTTATCATGATGATGATGATGCTGATGAACTTGTGTTGAGATTGGGCCGCTCCTCTTCCAGACCACACCTGAGCAATAACATATTTCTTATATAAATAAGTTACAAAAGACGCATGAAAACGATATAATTAAGTATTTTCAACATTGTTTTTATCTGATACGTCAGACGTGACTCGAAATGGCAACCTCTCGCTATGTAAGGTATTGTTTTCTAATGAGCTACCGAATCCTTGTTAATTTTTTTCTTGGTATAAAAAAATTAATAAAACACAAAAAGTATAATATTTTTGCAATAAATTCATATACATCATTATAATACTATTCATTATCATCATCAGCCTATTGTCCCCAACGCTGGGAACTTCTTTATAAATGAAAATGTAGCAGGAAGAATTGGCAACCCATAATGTGGGACCAATGCGGATTGAATGTTGCAGACTACTTCAGATACAGCTGGGACCAATGTCTTCACGTCTCTTCCAAAACATGGAACATGTCGAGATAGTAATTTTATTCACCCATCCGATCCAATTAAATGATAACCCTAGCGACCAGTTCTTCACCTCCTGGCAATCATAGGATGATCATAGGTTAATCCAATCGCACCTAAAAAGAGAAAAGTGATAGTTGGGGAGTTATCAAAGATCAAATTAACCATATTTTACTGTTTTTACCCAATGACACAAAAATCTCCTAAGACACAAACGTTCAAAAATTGAACAATACTATTAATGTGATAATTCATTTTCCCGCCAAAAAATTAGTTAGTTCGTATTTAACGTGAAAATTTTGATAACTAAATTTTGATAAGTAACATATAGCGATATTTATAACGACGACCATTTGGTGCAACGGTAGCAATCCTGCCTTTCGCACCGACGGTCCTGGCTTCAAATCCCGGAAGCAGATGTTTGTGTGATGTATAAGAGCATTTGTACCTGAGTCATGGGTATTAAAAATATTTCTCTAAATATTACATATCTATGTATCATATATGCGTCAGTTACTCTAGTATCCATAACACAAGCCTTTGGGCTAGGCTAATTAGTGTGAATGTAAGAAATAATATTATTATTTTAAATTTCGAAAGACAACATATCAACCACTTATTACAACTTGGGCCGTATGTTGTCCGGCAGGTTATTCCCACGGTTCTGGTAAAAAGCGACTATGGGACAGATGTAAAAAGCGACTATATAAGCTTTTATCTTCCACTCTAGCAAATGACGTTCTAGGGCGATAGAAAAGGATAGAACATGAAAAAATTGTGCCTGTCAACTCCGATGCGTGACTGAAGTTTACTCCTTAAAAACGATTATCTTAAAATATATATAATAGGCAAAGGAAGTAAATGAATTCATATATTTATTAATAATTATGACATAAAAATATGAAAAGTGACCCTTCACTTTTTGTTACGTTTTGATTTTACTACCCATCTAATTTTCATACCATACGCTATATATAAACGATTCTTAAGGAGTATAAACTCCATAAATGTCAAATGTCAGTCCTAATGGTACTAGAAGTATTCACCATATACCTATCGAAGACCACGAAATCGGCAGCAGTGTTTTCAAAATTATGGTTTTTACTGCGATCTCCAATCCACCTGCCAGGCGTGAATACTATGGCATGACCTTCCGAAATATAATAACTATACTAGTTTTCAAGCTAGCCTAATCTGACACTATGCAGACAGCACTCAAGCTAGTCAAGAAATGGTACGGTAAGTATGACCTAACCGTAAACTCAAATAAGACAGAGCTGGTAATCTTTAATCTAAGAACACAAATTTTGTTGTTTGTGTGTTTGTCTGTCCGCTCTTTTTCCCCGCTCTTTTAACGTTACCATAGCAACGCGTTACCGGGTCAGCTAGTCTAAGAACACAAATTTGTTGTTTGTGTGTTTGTCTGTCCGCTCTTTTTCCCGCTCTTTGATTGTATCAATTAACGTTACCATAGCAACGCGTTACCGGATCAGCTATTGTTTACTTATAAACGCAACATAGAAAGCTATATATCTTGTTCCGGTTAAGTTTACTCATCTTGATGAGTAAACTTAACCGGAACAGTCACTTCGACCACAAAATCCGAAAATTTTTGAAAGCCCTTGTCCAGCAGTGAATATCTTATATATAGATATTGATTTACTTTACCTTATTACTCATAATTTTAAAAGTACTCTTTATTTACAAATGAATGATTTTACAGTCCACTTGCTTAGGAATCCATTGGGAAATAAAATTAAGTGGAGTGTAGTTCCCAACAGTTTTACTTTCGGTCAGACATTGATTAACATTAATTTCAATACATTTGCATGTCTTATGTATGACTCGAGTTAGCATTTAGCAAATTGTTTCAAAGGCACTATTTCAATCCTTTGGGGAACCTCTAATATATATTTGTTAATAACATTAAACTTTAATATATCTTATTACTTTTAGAAGGTGAATTTTAAATTTATTTAAGTAGACAATTGCAAATATCTTTAAATTGTGTTATCATATCTTGATTTAATCTTGTAATATTATTTAATTACTAAATTAAAACTTATTTGTACTATAACTAAGTGAATATTAATAATAGTATTTATTAATTGATACCTTAAAAAAGAAAAAGAATATAACTTATAATACGTATTTTAATATGTATTTTAAATGCAGTTTTAATAAAAAAATATTTCTTTTATAGTAAAATATTATGTTAATATTTAAATTTGTTTCCGGGTGGCATGGTTTGGTTCATAACACTTTATACTAAAGAAAGCATAAAGTGAAATATTAGTATCCCAAAGCTGTAGGCAGATAATCATACTAGCATCTAAATATAAATAACGTTATGACGTACTACGTGATACGGGTCATCAAACGCCCAAACCAGAGTTTTGCATTCTGAACAACTCGTGCGCACCCCCCACCTCACACTTCACCAGTGCACTTTCACTTTCAGTAGGGCAATCTGTTGTCAGTGACACCGTTTCATAGTTCCATCTACAGCCGTTCAATACCCGACTTTAAACCAAAGTGATAAGAGTGTAATTTCGTTAAGCATTACACAGTTGATAGGACTCTGTCGCTTTATACGTTTCGGATGACAAAAGTCGAAAGTAATGAAAGGGGCATCAAATAATCTTGCGTCTTCTGCTTTAAAGATAAGGTTGATTTTTCCTTAACGTTTGTTGTTCGCGTATGTCGTTTTGATGTGTTTGGAGAACGATGTGGTTCCGCTAAGAGAGATTTGGAGCCTTACGGATATACAAGTTGTAGCGTATTTTGAAATCAAATGACATGAACTTTTGTGGACTCAGGAGTTTGTTAAAATCTTTTTTTCTATACAAAGTCGCCGGTTTCGATCCGGTCGACTTTGAATTGGGGTCAAATTTGACAAGAAAACCATCTTTTGAGACGAGTTAAACGATTTCTTTGTAGTATATAACTTGACAAAAAGATCGTGGTTTTGTCGATGTCAATTCTGATGTTACATGTTAATTTTACGATGGG
Source organism: Calamotropha paludella (assembly GCA_927399485.1). Lineage (NCBI taxonomy): Eukaryota > Metazoa > Arthropoda > Insecta > Lepidoptera > Crambidae > Calamotropha > Calamotropha paludella. The sequence continues at coordinate 8,818,316 of OV656822.1, forward strand.
TATTATGCTGTTGGAATTTAGGTTGTTTTATAAAATAAGGTTAAGTATTTCACAAAAAAAACAGGCAAGAAAGGTAGGTAAGTGTTCGGTATTATTTATAATATTAAATTTACATAAATTAACATGTGCCAATACTTGAATAATATTACTATTATATAACAATGAACAAAGTACTTATGGAGTATAGTTAATATAATCATCATCACCATCTCATCCGATAGATGTCCACGGGTGGACGGAAACCTCCTGAAAAATGAAGAGTTTTGTCATAATGTCCAGGCCAGATAGGTGGGTTGGAGATCCAGGAGGCCCATTTCTTGGTCTACGGGAGTTGTATGGTAATTACGATTAGTATCATTAGTCGAAATACATGACACTCTTCGCTCAGCGCATAAGCTTGGCCATTCAAAGGGGCAATGCTGCCAGTCTTTTGGATACTTTGCCTCGAACAGGAGAGTTAGTTGAAATATTTTATTTGTGAAATGTAAAATTGTTAATTAATATTTTATATCTTAAATGTAATAAAAAACTCGAATATAAGGAAGTATGATGACACTCTTAAGTGTGAAAGATTGGTGATATTTTTATGACCTAACCTAGTACTTAACTCAACCGATCCTTTGTTTAGGTTCGTTCGTCTCGCTATATTATTATTTTTTTATCACAATAAAAGAAACCAAATAATTCGCCAGAAAATTACTTGATTTTTAAGTGAAGTTTTAGAGTAGTAAATAGAATCTTTGTATAGATTTTTTATGAAAAGCCTTTTTTCCAATTTTACTAATATTTTTATATTTTCTTAATTACTAATGACCCTTCGTAATTTATAAAAAATAAAAAATATAATTTATCTGATTATTTGTCATTATTTAAGTACTTAAGCAAATTAAAATATAGAGAAAAACTGTGTGTTAATTAAAAACGTTACGTTACGTTTAAAATAACTTGTAGTAAAAATAAAAAATATGACCTAGATTTCAAATAATAATAGAGACTAAAGATATAATGGGTTACTGGAGTTATGCGCTTACTAGAAAAAATGTAATTTTATGAGTAAAGCCCAAATATTACTTGCTTTTATTAATAAATAAGTAACGATCAGTAAAAATAATAATAAATTTCGAAAATCTCACACTTATTATTTATTAATTAATAGAATATAACCGACTAATGACTCCAAAATTTGTATTTAGTGTTTGTTATTTAATCACACAATGAAATCTACCAGGATTGGGTCCCAGGACCGTTGATGCAATCAGTACGGTCGCTACCATCTTTCGATAAGACACCAAACTATAAGATTATTTTATAGACCCATCCAGCTACTATTAAGTGCCCGTACATAATCGAGACAAAATAAAAGTTAAGTGTGTTACGTCTCTTACAGGAAAAACCGATTAGAAGTCTTAATCGATTTTTTCGACCGGTTATTTAATTCGGAATCGATGTTTATATAATCGCATCGAATGATGTCAATGTGGCTTGAAATGTGGCGTTGAAGAAAAGTGATGACACTGTTGTGATGATATAATTGGTGACAGATGACTTCGAAGTATAAGTTGACACAGCATTTGAGCAGCTTTAACTGGATACATGCGTTAACACCAGCAGCTCTTTGCCTTGTATTGCCTGTTAAGATAATGTATATCCCAAAAAATAGGCCTCATAAGAAGGATTCCCCGTGAGTGACTTGATGACAAGCATCTTCCCTGAGGACCGGTGAATAAAAAAAGGTGTTGGTCCCTTTTTTAAGCATAAGAAGCCAGGTTAAGCTTTTAACTCAGACATTACCTGCAAGAAATAAGATAAATACTGATATCAAAATTGAAACAAACACCATTGCCTGTATATTTGTATCAAAATTCTCGAAAATCTGTCATATTGACATTTTTTTCATAAAACAGAATAAATCACAGCAGATAAAATATATAAATTCATTCTAAAGATGCTTTGCCACTAGCTTTTTTACTCTTCTCTAAGTACATTCTAAATAATACTTTGTGTTGTAGTATGTGAAGCTAATAGCACGACGCAGCAACTACACGTGGCATTCCCACAACAATGCACATTGTTAAGTCAAATATAACTAAACTTGAGAGTCGACAAAATTTTGGCATGCCAATAGTTTTATTTACATTTCTTTTTTTAAAATAGCCACCAATACGAATGTTAAAAAAGTGTATAGTGTAAATAGTTGTATAGATAGATAGAGTAGAATTATAATGAGACAGAATTTAAAGTAAAAAAGACATCGATAGAAAAGGAGGAAATTATTAGGCATTTGTCAAAAAAGCTTTTTTAAGCGTGAACCATACAACGTATATTCCGTTCACCGGATATCTAAAGTTTGATCATTAGACTACCGGTGTTGCTTATACTGTCAATTTTTTAACACTGAGTACGATAAGATAATAAGATGTTAGCTAATATTGTGAGAATAGCCCAATGTATAGCGGCAAGCTATACAAGACAACTATAAGTATATAACTGAATATAGACAACTGTAGGAAAAAGCAAAATATAACCTATGAAATAAAAAATATCGCTATTAGAGTAGCAACCATTTTTTTCGTATATGCTTAAATTTCCCTCCAAAATCAACTTTTAAAACTCAGTACAATATAATTAAAAAAGTTCTGCCATATTATACATCACGGTCACTAATGAATCTGGATAAATACTTGTGTCTAAATATGCTTGCTTTTTGTAAATTTGAAGATTTGTCCAACGGAAAGCACCTTATTACTTGTGATTTAATTACGAATGTCATAATATGCCACCTCCACTAGTTAAAAAAGAATTAAACATACAGACACACTGACAAATATGAGCAATGTAGTCCTGTAAGTCTTAATTTTATTTCTTTTAGTTAAAATGTTATTATAATTAAAAAAGGGTTTATCTTAGTTAATAAGTTCCAATGACCCCATTTTACCGCCAAAAATTCTCCTAAAGCTCTTTTAAAGTTTTCACTTTACAAAATCTTCATTTATTTATTACATCGCAAGTTCTTTTCCGATGTCATCATAACCTTATTCGCCACCAATAAAGTTCATTTTCTCGTGAGAAAACAGTAAACGTTGCTTTATTAGTACCGTTGCCGGATCCAGGATGGGTTTTGCTTTCATTATCCGCTTTCGAAGAAAACGAAATTTTTCGAACACACTCGCATGACCGTGACATCCTTTTGAGAGTAGTGAATCAGCATTTAGCTTACACTTTTTTAGAATAACTGCCCATTGCGCAATATAACTTTATCCGGCTCATAAACTTTCGAGAGAACATGTTTATGTCATCTTTTTATTTATTGCATTCACAAAATGCAAATCTTTTTTATTATAACTGGTCTGGATTTGTATTGTTTACACTAAATGGTTTACTCTTGGCAACACTTTGAAACCTAGGGATAAGAGGAAACGGGCGATGAAGCTATTTTTGTATTTAGCAACTTTTAATACTGTTGCAGGCAACATTATAAGTTTAGTTTTTTATTATTCAGTGTCTGCGCTACATGGTCCTTCGAGCCGGATCATGTAGCGCAGTAGAGTGCAGCAGAGTAGCCGGTGAGCTTTTTGTAGGGCTGGATTTTCAAGGGTTGCAAACAATGAAGAAGGCTTGATTTTGTAAAATCAATATATTATCGACTCACCGACCGACACCATGTACAACAAGATTGCAAGGGAGGAAGTGAACGAGATGACAAAATGTTGCTACACTGAATAATAAAAAACTAAACTTATAATGTTGCCTGCAACAAATACTCAACTGGTATTACCCATCCTTATCCAGTAAAATATATTTAATTTTCTATTGAAATTCTTCACTCCTAATGTCACTGTTACTGGCAAGATATTTGGTAGAGATGATATAACACCGATAATGATGATGACCTCGTTTCGATTATGCATTTGTAATATTTACCTACTCTGTCACGCTTAGTATGTCACTTAAGTATTATCAACTTCTTTACTATTTTTATAAAAAATATAACTCTATTTACCAGCGCTATTACGTATCCGTACAAAACTAATATTTTCGTACTGTGTTATTATCATGAATGTGAAAGCTAAGTAGTATATTTCCAGAAATATATGTATATGTCAATGGTTTATATGACGTATATTTTTTCTTTTTATTTTGTCAACAAACAGTCATAAGTAAATTCAATATAATTATTCATAAAAACATTAACAAAAATAAAGACTTACAGTGCCCCAAATTTTGAATAATTTTGAATAATTCCTACGTGATCAAATTGTGACTAGATACGAACTTATGGATAATTTAAAAACTAAAAAAAACAGAACGATCATTTCAATCAGAAACAAAATCAAGTAACATTCGAACTAGTACATTTTAAATAAAAATCGGAGTGAAAATTATACCAGTCTGATATAAATATAAATTTTCCTATATCATACACATCGAATATAAGAGGTTTCTAAATTTTGAGATCAACCTACTTTATGCAAAAATTTCTAACCAAACAACGTCAACTAGAACGGATATCCACAAGAAGTATTTAATAATTAAACCAAAATCGTGAGGGTGGAACAAAAAACAATCGATGTTACATAACCGCGAGCAAATCGCAAAATGTCGGTCAGCAAGTTGTGCAATAGTGAAAGGTTGCATAAGTACTCGCTTAGACTGAGACGAGATGAGGCGCTTGCGCCATTCCAAAGACTAACGCGGAAGAATCGCAATTCGAAAGAAAAAGTTTTGTGCCTACAAAAGCATTCAAGGAGTTTTCTACACTAAGTACTGGTTAAGTACCCAATTTCGTGTTAAATTTATAGGATATGTAGAAACTTTTGCATAGCATTATGATTACATATCGACGGCGAAGTGCCATTAACACGTAACTGCTAATTTCAAAATAATACACAAGCTGAAAAAAACGTTAATTTCTTGACAAGTTAATAATTATTAAACAAATTGTTCTTTTATTTATTAACTTGATGCGCTTGCAACTGAAAATACGCTTAGGAAATGTCATTAAAACATGCAAATAACGAATTTTAATTCGAAATGACAAAAAAGTTAATTTCTCGACGAATTTCAGTAAGGAGGTCTTGGCACTTCGCCGTCGATATGTATATTCGATATTTGAGCATGAAAAAAGAGTTTTAAGAGTTTCACACATACAAAGCTCATACTCTACCCTTGAGGTATGATTGTACTAATTTACAAAACCTGCCTTCCTCGAATGCCCATATTTGGCTTTGTGTGTAAGAACGATAAAGAAAAATTCAATCTAAAAAGCATGCGAAATATAAAAATATGCTTTATGTAAATATTGCTTAATGTTGCATACGATTTTGTCCCTATGCTTTTCGTCTACTTGTGTTCGATCAGATTTCAACACAACAGTTGCTTACTCCGTGCATTATCAATTTTATTTCTATCGTACCATTATGTTAAATTATACACGAAATGATAAAGCAGACCCGTTTCGATAACATTTAATGAAATTTCATTACATAATCTATCGAATAATATCATGTAAGCAATTTATTTCATCAGCCACATAATATTCAATTTATCGTTGTTTTTTTTTATTTATGGTCTTCAAAATACATGTGTAATTGTCCTAATTCAAACTTTGTCTCATAAACTAATCATTTCAGAAAAACATTTATTTTTTATTGTCTTATTGCTAAAAAAGTAACTTATTTCGAGGTTTCTTACAACATCCAGTTGATTTAATTTTCTTTTTTATGTTACTTAGGAAATTTTGGATGACCTATATTTTTTCACTTACATTTCTGCCTAACATCTCCTCTTCACAGTTACTTTATCACGCAGATCAAAAGAGGGGAGGAATGTAGGTTGCCGCCAAAGCCTTTGTTCCCCCCCTTTTTGCCATAATTTCCCACTACCACCCAACCGGTTTGCATTGGTTCGAATTCGCGGATTCTGCTCGTTCATTATGCGAATTTGATATTTGACACGTTATGCTTTCAAATAGGCATACTAATGATAAAAATATGCAGTCGTGTAGCATTGAAAGTAACAAAAATTTGTTTGATTAATTTTATTTCAAGTTATAAATAATCAATTGAGTCGAGTAATCGTTAGGAATGAACTGTCACAAATTATAAAAACAACAAATCGTGGTTTTTATTTATATTCCACATTAATAATGTAAAGTACTCTGAATATATAACAAGGTGAGGTTCGATATAGATATACCCATGTATTTTTCTCTCTTATCCGTCATGGCGATTTATTAAACACTAACTTCATTCTTTGGACTGGTTATAATTTTTTATGAAGGGATCAACCCTGTTAGGTCTCACATCTAATAATCAAACCCTATTCCTACTTGTCGCACCAAGCGCTTCTATTCGGCGTTATTTGTCTTATCAGCTTAAGTACATGAATTTGCAAGAATATGGTAGGTATATGACATGGGTACTTACATTTATATACATATATAATCGAAAACTGAACTAATAAAAATGCAATAACAGCGGTGCACAATATTGTCACAAATTGACATCTTAAGTTGAGAACAAAAATGAAAAAAGCTGGTTGATATTTATTAACCTTTATTTGAAAACGAACAGTCATTTACAAACTTTGAATTAAACATTTTTCTTAAAGGTAACTAAAGTTATTAATTTACTATTAATGGTTACAATAAATTTCAGACAACACACTAATTATTTAGTCCAAAACTAAGCATATCTTGTACATACCTATAGAAAACATAAGTATAGTACAACCATGACACGAGAAAAAATGCTTATTGAGCGAAGCTCTCATTTAGGCAACTCACAAATTTCGCTTGTGTCCCTCCTGCTACTTAACGGTCCAACTGATTTGAACGAATTTTGGCATGAACATACATGATTATAACCTGACGGACATAGGCTATGTAAAAAAATAGACTTTACCATGCAGGAATAATCACCGAAAGAAAAATTCAAAAGCTGATCACAGCCAAACCGCTGATACTACATTGATGAAATTTGGCGCCAAAACTCACATCCTGGTCGTGACTAATGTGCAAAAAAAAGTTTTGAAATCGGACATACCATGGAGGAATAATCACCGAAAGAAAAATTCAAAAGCTGATTATAGCCAAACCGCTGAGACTACATTGATGAAAGGCGCCAAAACTCATAAACGAAGGTAAGGTAGTGCTTCGCTCAGTATTTGCAAACAGAAGCATGCATTGCAGACCTAGTATTTATTACCAAACATGTGCCACTTAAGGATTCCATCCGTTGGTGCAGAAGGTAAGATCGCTACCCTGACACCAACCAGTCGTTAACTAAGATTGATTTGTATTTCGTCAAATGGATTGAATCTTCTATTCAAGACTGCGAAGCGAATAAAAAAGTGGGTCTAGTCTGAATATAACCGCAATATTTCCGTTCACGAATACTATCGGAAACACTGCTCTATTCAACGCGAGTGAAAGTGATAGAGACACAATTTTCAGTGTTAGTTCATCTATTGTTCCTGAAATAGTATTCATTTATTATTTATTAGTAGTACAATCCAACATTCTTTATAACGGCGTTTGGATAATTTGATTAGGAAATGTTACAGCAGCAATTAAAGAATTAACCGACAAATGATTTAAAAAACACATTGTGATTGATTCGAATCTAAAACAGCTGAGCGTTCTCTATTAGATCAATTAATTACAGCATCATAAGACATAGAAAATTAAATATTTATGTTGTTATTTGTTTATGTAACTCGTTGGTTACGTAATTTTCGTATATGGATTTTGAGATCGTTTTAATTGTACCAGTGATACTATGTCAGTGGGTGAGAGTCATTGTGTAACTATGTACGGTTTTAATACAGTTTTTTTTTTATAATAATGATCTTACGCAACTACTCGAGTTTGACGCAAAAAGCGCTCTATTGAGGTCTGAAAGTCGGTCGGACGGCAATGAGATAATTATGTTTGTACTTCACCTACATACCCTCGGGTGGCTGGAAGAGATTTCTTTTACAAATAAGTACAATAAGTTATTCATGTTGACACCTTTGTTTGTTATCTCAGGTTCGATCCCCGGCCGTGTCAATGTAGAAAACAAACTTCTATATATTGTGTCGGATCTGGATTTTGATGTACCGATGTTGTTTCTGATTTCTATAAGTGTTTTAGCTAATCAAATCGGAGTCAGAATAATGTGTGTTATTTTGTCTAATAACATAATCATATATTTTATAATATTATTATTACTCCGTCTCTGAAAGTGAATAATTTTATTTTTAGAATGAAATTGATATTGAAAAATAACAAAAACAGAGCATCAATAACCTCTTTATCAGCATCGTCAACTTCACTGTTAATGTTCCGACTGCTGGGATAATCTTTCACTATGTTGTAAAATAACATAGGGAAATATAATGTAAAGTTATAATAATTAAGTATATCTCAAAGTTAAGTAAACTAAATCTACCTACTATTAAAAATTAAAATGCGCTTAATGCACTTATCAAAAATGCACAAAACCTCTCTTTAAGAAAGAATCTTTTACTAGGGTTTCATATCAAAAAAGAGTTTATAATCTGACAACTCTTCTATATAAATGGTTTTAAGAGATCATTCGGGTCTGATTTGTACAAAAGAAGCCTAGATGAGAAATATTGCTTTGCTAGTCAACCCACCGATCATTTCGGCGTCTGGTGCCTATTTTTGTTGCTATAAGTTTATATTTAAAGAAATTAGTACAAAAAATAAACTTATCTTTATTTTCTTAAAAATTTAGCAGTTAAGGCTTAAATAACTAAAATTTAATGATTATTTGTTTATAAATCTATTTCTTGACAACAGTTTCCCAGCGAAATAATTTTGTCGGGCTCTTTAAATTCTAATGTTTAAAAACTTAAATTCAATCATAAAACATAATTAACATTTTATTAAGATATTCAAACTCACGCTTCCTATCTGAATATATATTTTTAGAAACAACAATATTTGCAAGAAAATTTTTAATAAATTTATAACAACATATTCATAAGAAGTCGTTTCCGGGTTAATTCTTTGTAACTGTGATGTTTTGTTACACACAATCGCTTGGGTGTTGTGTTACAGTAGACAGTCAATACAACAACAAAAAAAAAAAAAACGCCGTTTTTTTTTTTTTTTTTTTTTTTTTTTTTTTTTTTTTTTTTTTTTTTTTTTGCCTGTAAAGTCGGTTTTACGGGCGAAGATTTTACGTGACAACGTCTTTTTCTCGGTAGAATATTTATTGATATGAATATAATTAAATTGCACAATGCGCGCGGCAGACCGATCATAGTTGAGTGGGAGAGAGACGCAAGGCATTCGGCGGGCCTCTCTCTCGTTCGGTGACTCATCGTAACGTTACCGAGCGTTACACTTTTTCATAAGTGACTCCCAGCCGCAACCAATTTATAAGACGTTATCACGTCAAAATCAAGCAAGCAACTTAAGCCTCGTCGAAACTAAGGAGTAATTTTTTGTGCGTGAATACTATCGCGGTACCAGGCGAGCAGAAAACCGAGGCGTATTGGAAAGCGGCTCGAAGGACGTCAGGTACCGCACTACGCCGAATTTCACTGCGGCCGTCGCCCCCTTACCATTTCTAGTGCTCTGATACTTTTATTTTCGATGTACCTTCATCTGTCTCTTGTATTTATATCGCTTTCATCCTTTGAACACAATCTGTGTTCATTTGTTTATGTAATTATGGAAATTAATGGAACATATTCCGGGCGTCTTTTGTTTCGGTCGGTGACTAAATGTTACACATTAGTCTACTATGAACTAATTTAACTAGATTAAGCGCTTTGAATGAATAGGTTAAACAAAGAGTTGGGTTTTATTTTATTTTATTTGTGAAATATTTTAATTAAATACATTCTGGAATTCTTGGCTTACTAAATAGGGATGTTTTTACGATATCAAACGAATACTTTCACTAAAGATATTATTTTAGTCGTATAAACGTTCTCTATGTTCTTTTTATTTAGAAAAATAAAAGTTCAAATCCTCATAAGACAAAAAGCCTTTCTAAATAAAAATTAATACGATATATGCATTCGTAAAAGCATTTCCTTGTATCGTATCATCAGTAGCCAGTTTATACCACGAAATATTACGATGTACAAACATTTAGTTACGGTTTATATTTAAATTAATAGACATTATCGATGGTGATAATATTTTTTATTCAAATTAATTTGATAATAAATTTATGGTTGGACTTTGCGGCGGGAGCGGCGAGCGTCTCGTTGTTTTTTCTTGTTAAAATTTGTGTTGTTGTGGATATTAGTACGTTATAATGGTGGATTATTAACCACTAAGTGTTTGTGAATATACAAGAGTGTTGGCAAGTGTTACTAAGCAGCGGAAGTTGTCTTTTCCTGCTCTCTCAAGAAGTCTACGGGAGGTTTCAGTTAAACCCCACACATTTACTGAAACCTGGAAGAAAAATATATTTTACTGTTCATTCATCTCATCAAATTAAGATAAGAAATTACACAAGAACTTGTAATTATACTTACTTGACACTGGCTAAATGCACAAATCGTGCAAGCCACAAATAAAGAAAAAAAATGTTTTTTTTCATATATATTTTTTGCAGTTTATAAGATATGATTACTTATTTTAATAGAAATATACTAGAATCAATCGACCCGACTCACAGGTTGTTCTTAGGCTGGTCTCGACCCTACAGCCTTTGAATGTCTGGGCCACGCTAATCTTCTCTGTATCGTTCCAATTTTTCGAATAATTACTTCCGAATCAATTACAAAGTAGCTTAACCTTGCTATCATAGGTCGGACGCAGTAACTGCTGCCCTATGGAGTCTGTTAAATATACACAGGGAGTGTAGTAAAAGCTTCGCCGTACTCAGATAAAAAGTAAATATTTTTCATAAAGATTTTATTATTACATTCGCAAAAAACCAAACCGGTCGTGTTAATTAAATGATAATTTACAATGATTATATGAGTCTATACGAAACACGTTTTTCATCCAAAGGAAAAGCGGCGGAGCATCATAAATTATCGAGTTAATTTGGAGAATTAAAATGAGACACCCATTTCGTAGAAATAAACAGAATTGGAACATGAGAGAAAATAAGATCCTTGTCTTTGTAGAACTCATGGAAATGTCATTACGTTTATATATCCATATATTAATACGAGAAGCAAAACTTTTTACTCCTTTTTAGAAAAAATACTCGTTAATTAAAAGTTTATATAGAGAAAGAATGAAGAATTCTTATTTATATATAAATTAATAGAAATAAACATACCACACTGCTCTATTATAGTATTCCCTATTATATTATGCTAATTTTTATGGTAAAACTGTATAGTCTGTGGTTAAGCTGAGAAGAGATTACTATGGTCTTACTGAATGTCAAACATAATAATGTGTTTGTGTCATAATCGTAGTTATTACCATTAATTTGGCTATGACAGCACTACATTCACTTCATGTTGTCATGGAGTCATGGGTAAAGGAATATTATCATCATTACCTCATAATTAATATTTTGAATCATTGTATGACAAACTTATTTCAGGTCCTTCAATAAAAAGTAAAAAAAAAAACGAAAACATTTGTAAATACATTGGTTATGGTTGGACTTTTTGGCGGGAGCGCGAAGCGTCACTTTAATGGTTTTAGTTTTCTTGTTAAATTTTGTGTTATTGTTTATATTAGTGTGTAATAATGGTGGGTTATTATAACCACTGAGTGTTTCTGAATATTCATGAGTGTTGACAAGTGAAACAAAACAGGTTGGAAGTTGTCTTTTCGCGCTCTCTCAAGAAGGCCACGAGGAGGTTTCAGTAAAACCCCACTTCTTTACTGAAACCTAGGAAATTATTCAAGACCATAGAAGAAAGATTATACTTATTGGACACTGGCTAAATGCACAAATTGTGCAAGCCATAAATAAAGAAAATAAATAATAGTTATGGTTAGCGTAGAAGCTTATATTTCTGTTGGACATTGGAAATAAATGAAGTGCAGATATAAAAAAGAGTCATTCCAAGTGTTTATAGGTTTATTACAATCTCTTTTCTGGGTTTATTTAAATTTAAGTTTGATTTAAAAAGTAAGGCCTTGATTAAAGAGGTACGATAGTCTTTGAAGAAAACAACTATAATTAAAAACTAAAAAATATATCGAATTATGGTTAATTTTCGACCACCAGGCAACCACTAGTAAATTATAAATGGATGACATTGACTTTTTTCGCATGGAATTTAAGTTATAGGAAGCAGCTTCCATACAAACTTGGGCCTAGGGTGTAATAGAATATTAATAAAAAAAATTAAAACAATTATTGGTAAATAAGACTTGGAAAAGCTTGGAAGTTCTTTTTGCCAAACTAGTTCTTGCACGATGCAGGCTTTATTAGAAACTTTAGGAAAATGAACACCTTTTTATTGATGAATGATGATTTCAGGAAAAAACAAGAAATAAATTAACAGATGTCAGGGCCACTTTTGGCTATTTCAAGTGGCAAAAGAGAAATTATATTATAATTCGAATAATTTGACCATCGTAATTTTCTGGAAATCAGCTCAATGGGATTCTAAGGTAAATAAAGAGTTAAAATAATAGCTCTTTAAAATGCTGTATTATTTTTCAGCAACCATAAATAATATTCAATGAATGCACCCGAAAATTCTTTATGATTTTTAGTAAATTTATAAAAATTATCAAAATATCAGGAAAATATTCGTTTTCAGTATCCATAGAAAGTTTAATTTAATGAATGCAAAAGAGAACTTCAGATTTAAATAACCTATCTTCCTATACTAATTTTCCTCAGTAAATACAATTATTTGTTAAATTCCATTAGTTATCATAAATAACTTGACAAATACCAGTAGCCCTATCTATTAATGGGGATAGGTTGCATAATACTGATTAACTTTATATTAAGTTGCAGGCATTGAGAATCTGATTTTGATATATATAATTATAAAAATGCGAAGCACTGAGCAGATTTATTAGTAGAGCTCTACAGTACTCCCAGAACGCTAATAAAGGACAGGCCCTCAACACGTGTCTCTCCTATCTGTGCCCTACTTACCCACTCAGACGCACGCACCATTCAATGTGTGCGTCGATGCAACGCGCATGCGTATACGGTTTTTGGAGTAAACATTAGATTTGTGTGTGTTTGTCTATGATTCTGTGTGTTAGGGTTGACTGTTGCGATATTTCTATTCGTAGATCAAGATAGGTGTCAATATTTTTTATTTTCATCAAATTTTACATTATATTACATCACGGTAGGATTTGGTTTATTATTTATAAGTTCAATTAAATTCATAAAATTTGTTTACAATTATTAGTCGTAATCTATACCAATGTAATAAAGCTGATGAGTTTGATTTTTGTCTGAATACGCTAATATCCGGAACCATCAGTCGGATTTAATAAAAATGTTTGCAAGATAGCGGAAGGAAAAACTAAAAAAATTGGGAGCCGATCTCAAAAAATGGTAAAGAAAAGCGCTTATCGAAAATAAAGTTGCAGCGCGCGTAGGCACTGCCAAAGGGTCCGGGATTTAGGGCGGCCACCCGATGAGGTCTGATGACTACTGAGAACAGCCATGTTCTTTGTGTAGTAAAATCTAATTAAGGGGGATAATGTTGCAACAACTATAGATAAAAAGACATTACAAGCTATATTAACCATCACTATCAGCTTATTAATGTGCCCACTGCTTGGTCACAAGCCTTTCCTACGGTTGAAATCACCGTAGGTAACAAGAATAGGCCATAATCCACCATATAGGCTTAGTGTAGATTAGTGGTTCAAATAACTGCAGATGCAGATACGCTAACTGTTCAACGTAGGAAATATAGAAAATAAACATTTTAAGGTGTCTATGGTAATAATTTAAGTTCTTCAAAATGAGTTTTTACTTAAAGCAAGTAAAAATATAAGTATTTCATATCTATACTAATATTATAAAGAGGAAAGATTTCTGTACGTTTGCAATGAATAAACTCAAAAACTACTAAGCCAATTTCAAAAATTCTTTCACCATTGGAAATCTACATTCACGCTGAGTAACATAAGCTACATTTAATCTTTGAAAAAATTTAAAGAATTTTGTCCACCCATGCGAAGCCGGGACGGGCCGCTAGTAATATATAAACTTATTGTGGTAAACTCAGGTGCATAAGAATTTCGGCACATGCATGAAGAAGATTAAAGAAGAGGTTTGGTAACCACTTTGATGACTGGCTATTGCGAATTGCTGAAACTCCGCAATCGTAGGCTGAAAGCGCTTAGTACCACTGCGCCATCGAGTTTTTTAAATAAAGTTTCAAAAGTGAGAATAGCAACCATGATGGCGGCAAAAAGGCGGTTCTACTTCCATTATTATTTTGTTCTGCCTATACAAACTTGGGCATTACGAGTATCAACCCTATGTAAACGTACAAGGATGTGACGCGGTACGTGTGTGTGTAATTTTTGGAAGTTTTTCTTTGATAAGCTGCATGCGTGTGCGACCGCTTCTAGTCGTATGCCGTGTTTCAACGCACACATATGTATAACTGTTTGTCAGTCTACGCGGGGCAATCTACAGGTATATTGTGTTCATGTGATTTTAATTCAAATATTTAATAGCGTATGCTTAACTGTTTAAATATAGCTTTATAATTTTTATTTTATTTTTATATTCCGCTATTTTTAGGTTAACTTCTCGCACTGAAATGGTATCAATAGATATAAGTTACTATAAATAAATACGGATAGAATCCTATTCTCCGTATTTACTGTGTGATATGGTGGATATTTCTGTGAAAACACAAATGAAACCACGTCTTAGGCTGGTTTTTTAAGTTACTTTGGAATGATGCGTGTTTAATTGGGACCTCCCTATTTTTTAAGAAAAAAATGGTTTTAATTTTTTATACACCTGCGTTTACCATAATATAAAAATACTTACATACTTTAAGTCCTACGCTGGTTTTAAGTAAAAACTCTTTTTTGAAGATTTTTACCATTTACCATAGACACTTAAAATGTTTATTTTCGTACGTGTTTCAATATTTTAATACAGCCATTTCGATCCAATTTAAGCAGCGGTTCTTACTACCTACCTGTCTTGATTTTGAAATTGAAATGATGAAAAATAAAAAAGCACATTTTTAATGTATATAATAAATTGATAATATTTTTTAATATACATTTAATATAGGAGAAAAGAAACCTACTTTAGATCGTCAGAAGGAACCGGTTGAAAACCAGCGTTATTTGTAGGTCTTAACACTGATTTTCAATTGGCTTTTGTAAACCGAACTACCCTACCCTACCTCTTTTTTTGACACAATTAGGAAACTAATTAAAATAAGTTTGTTGTTCAAATTCTTGTCAATTGTTTTGTTTGTTATTTGAATAGCTTTTTAATTACTTGCATTTTCTGTCTTATGTCTGTATCGAAATAAATGTTTTTTCTTTACTATATTAGAAAAATTTATTTGTTTTTATGACTGTACGCGATAGTGTTACAGCTCTTTTACTCTGATGCGTGATACATCCGAAGACCCGCCTTTGCGGAAGTAGCTTAAATTTTGTAATTGCACGCAAACACCATTGTTCATTGATATATATATGATTATAAGAAACGCAATAGTAACAAGTAGTACACCCGATAATTTATAATGAGATGTAAATCATTCGCAACAATAAACTTCGCAGTAAAATAACAATTTTATTGTTCTTCACTGTAACAAGTACGGATTTTTCAATTCAGTTCGATGTATACGGAACAAAAACATGTCTTTGAATGAAACTTTATAATAATAAAATGAAATGTTTGCATTGACTTTTTTATTAATTAAAAACAGATCATAGCAAAGCAGAAGCAAGAGAATATAGTTAAAGCATTGTCCTATTTAGCCTAGATGTCAAACGCACCATTAGAAATATTTCGGTTTTAAAAATATGGATATTTATATTTTATATTTACTGCGGGGTCCCACCTTTTCTTGATTGCTATTCCTACCTGTCGCACCAAGCGCTTCTAAACATCCTTCATAATGCGAACAGCAAAGGAGTGGAACTCCCTCTCTGCGTCTTTATTTCCAAGAACTTATAACCCGTTCATTTTCAAAGCCAGTGTGAATAGGCACCTTCTGGGTTAGCTCGTTCCATCGTGGATTCTGTCTTGGCCCCCGGGCTTGATTGGGATCAAGAGCGAACCCATCACAAATAAAAAATAAAACACTATTCTGAGTTTCTTGTATCAGTACAAACTTAAAATTTTCATAAAATAAACGGATAAAAAAGTCGTGGCTCGGGCAGAAATTCAATCTACACCTTCCGCTAACAAGGTGGCTGCATATATAACTTAGTATTAATAAAACAGAATTTAATCCTGTTTTTTATTTCCAGTTATTATGTGATGATGGCGCATGCAACTGCGCCGAAATATTAGAGCATCAAAAACAGGCAGTGGTAAAATAGAGTGAACATAGACTCTTTCGCGAAGGTATCGATAAAGATGAAATAAAATGCTTTATATTAAATACGAGCATTAACAATAACATCAACAGCTACGCCAAAACTTCGTAAGTCTTACATCGAGACACCATTGAGGCCGGAAGCGACTCGACAAGAGCTATATTTTCTCCCTTAAATTATGTGTTAGATAACATTTAAGAAACCTTTTCTTTTACTACTAAGACGTATAAGTACTGTTAATTGAAAAAATTGCCTTGAAAGCCCGGATAACATTCTTTTCTTACCGAGAGTAAAAGTGCTAAAATTACCAAACAAACTTGATAAGTCTTTACCGGCAAAGCGTCTTCTGCTGAACTGAATCCTCTTTAAAATTGGGAGTTTTGCCAACCTCATGCTCGGTAGGCGGGTTGGAGATTGCAGCAGTAGGTCTTAATTAGTTACATCGTAAAGGCTGATGTCCGTTTTGTGGTCTACGGGTGGCGCATGGTAATTATCTCAAATATCATAAGTCGCTTTTCGACACTCTTAAGTAAAAAGGGTTTCTGCAATTCTACTCAGCCGGACTATTGAGATGGTGAATCTCGAAGTGTACCAGGTAAAATTCAAAGAGTTCCGAAAGACGACAGACTTTGAGCTGAGATGATGATTCAACTCACCCTACCTTCTCTTAAGAACTAAGATTGCCAGTTTTTGAAAAAGAAATAGAGTGTTTGTATATACTCTTAAAAAAGAGTCATTATGATGCGATCTGAAAGAACGACCACGCGAAATCTTTTGTTTTCATTTAACTACGGTCATAAATATACCATTTGTGTTACTTACCGTTAGATCAATGAACCATAAATGAAAGATTTCAAGGACGTAGGAGGCGTTTACTCACTTTCTATTGGTTAGAAAATTAACGATAATTTGATTAGCATAGTTAGATGCACCGCTTCTCCCCTGAATTTAATTTTGTTAGTTTAGTGTCTTAAAATGAAAATCTTGCTCGCGCTTCGTTAAATCTTTCCAGTATTTCATTTCTATTTATGAATATTGCTTGTTACTATTAAATATGTTTTCAGTAACGATGCAATAGTAAAAACTCCTAAGCTTTCGAAGAAAATATTCAAATCTACTAAAAATTACTGTGTAATTTCAATTAATATGAATTATACCTAAATAACAATAGTGTTAATGTTTTAATTATGTTAATTATTTAAATTATATTCAGATCAACTTATAAACGTTTATCGTGTCTATGAAATGAAGCTTCAAATTTTTTTTCGGAAAATTTCTTTCCTGTTAAAATATCACGGTAACTATTAATCTATTATCGGAAATCTTAACTCTAAGAAAAAACCTAAAATTGTTATAAAGGTTCAAGTGTTAATCTCTTGTTATAAACTTCAGTATATCAAAGATCAAGATCATCAGTACCTATATAAAAGAAAATCGGGTATACCATATTTCTTGAAAAATATGAAAGTAAGGAACTATTGTTAAAGAACCAACATAAATTTATATTAAAGTATGTAACAAAAAAGGTTTTTCCAAAACAGATATATCTGTAACACAAGAAACGAGCGGGTTTGTCAGTTTCCCGCTAACCGCGCGTCCCATTTAACTGAGCAGTTAAAAATAACCGAACACATTCCTGCCAAAGATACCGAGGCGTTTGCCAAACAGTTAGCCCTGATCCGACTGGGGGCCTATCGGCAGTCCCTTAACAATAAAAAAGATGGCTGACATGAAGTCGGTAACATCAAAATATTTTTTTTTGACGACCGTTTGGTGCAACGGTAGCGATCCTGCCTTTCGCACCGACGGTACTGGGTTCAAATCCTGGAAGGGGCATTTGTTTTTATGATGAATACGAGCATTTGTACCTGAGTCATATATATATATTTCTATGAATATTATGTATGTATCATATATGTATGTTTATCCGTTACCCTAGTATCCATAACACAAGCCTTACAGTGCTTACTTTGGGCTAGGCTAATTGGTGTGAATGTAAGAAATATTTATTTATTTATTTATAATCTTATGATGTTAGCGACGTCAAAACTTTGAGATGTCCACACGCTCGAATTGGATTTTATTTCATTTTACAAAACTTATGTCAATTAACACTCATTTGTTTTGTATGTTACTATTACGTATTGTTGATCATACGCTGTTTTCAAGAAAGAGGTATTACTGTTAATATTCCACTACACACACACATTATAAATATCACACATATACATTTGTACATTAATTGAGGTTAACTTAAAGTAAAAGCCATACATTTTCCATCTTCAATGATTTTTGTTAATCTTAATTGGATTCTGCTATTTTATACTAAGCTAATTTGATGACTTCGTTACAAATAGTACACATTTAAATTATGTTTTTATTATATTTTTCACTTCGTTTATGGAAATCACTACCAGAGGATATTGAAAAGGCTGGAACTCTTAGATCCTTTCGTGACATAGTTATAAATTATATCCTATCCTACAATCCTTAATGACTGTTATTGTACCTTTATTTCTCTCTAATTAATTAGTTTGTAGCAATTATTAGCTAAAACCAATTATATATTTACACTTTCAATATGAGCGATATTATCCTTTTATGTTTATTTATTATTTTAACCCAAGATTGCCTGGAAAAGATTGCTGTTTGACCGCATGTTCGTATACTTTTCTTTGTTATAGCTAATTGTTTGTATCTATATCCCATTTGTGTGTGCAATAAAGCTTTTTTATTATTATTATTAATTTAACTATCTGGTTGCAATTAACGATGGTTTAAAAACGATCCTATACAACCTTTTTTGCCACTTGTACTTTCAATTTCTTAAAAAAATTGTAAAGTCCAAGTTGGCCGTGTAATCACAAACGCTCTGAGGAACTTTGATAAATTCTTTTAAATTACATCGTTCTAGAATCTCTCATAATGCTTTCAGAAATATTGATTTATCAAAAGATCAATATGCTAATGAGAATCTTTTTATAGCATCACCAAATATGGAGTTTGAAGACTTTCGCGTAATCACTCATTTCTACATTATATGAGGCACTTCAACAGAAGCGTTACGAGACTCTAAGTTGGTCGGCTCTGTCTGGGAAAACATAGATCTCCTATCATAGTGGGATGCTGCTTTAGAAGATGGTACTACAGTCTGCAAAAGTATAGTTTCGTTTATTATTGATTGTTTATGGAAACGATATATAATATTGGCAAGTGTCGTAATTTCTATAAAGGTCAACGCCATTTTTGAATTTGGAATTTTCAAAAGATCTCATGTAAGTGCATTTGAATAAAGTTTATTTTCATTTTTCATGTAAATGATTAGTGTTGCACTTCTGCTTTTGGATTTGTGCACTACTTAAATCATTTATCTTCAGATGGAGTAGAGCCTTTTGAATACCATTATAACTCTCCTTTTACACACACACACATACCGTATAATATAATCACAATATTTCTCCTGGTGGAGTTGCGTAGTGGTTTTTCGAAAGGATAATATGGACTACGGTAAGAATACAGAATTAAATTCGCACATTTTTCCAAGCATACAGTCGTATATGGATGAATTTCCCAACAGCAAAATTTATAGCGGCAGATTAAAGTATTAGTGCAAAAACAATGTTAATCATATTTTTTTTATAATTAAATAATCCTTTCCCGTCGCAATTTTTTTTATTCTAAATTCCCTTGTACAACAAAACATATTTAGGTTGTGGTTTTTTTTAATTAAAAATCGAATAGTCCCAAATGATCATCAAGTAATTTTATGATACCCAGTTTAGAAAGTGGTAAGTAAAAATGCAACTGTCTAAGAATGACTTATAATTTCGTAATATATCGGCAATTTAAGTAAGGCGGTTGTTGGAGATAAGCTTTTCTCAGTAGTTAATTATTTTGAAATATGAACCTGCCTATATATACATTTTCAATATCCTTTTCACCGAAATTAATAAAAAACGACTTTGTTGAAATTCAGCCATAATCATGTCTGGTGGATTTAACTATGAGTTGTGTTGATTTCCCGCCCTGGTTACACTGCGCGTACGCTTTTGAAACCCGTAGGGTTCACGATAGGAGAAAATATTAATTTCACTTTATAAGTAGATACTTAAAACAACATTAATATTAGTAGTAACAGTTCGTTTAAATACCACGGTTTATTGCCATCATAAGCATATTAGATCAATTCAGGTCAGTGTTGTTTCTGAGCTTCGGAAATTTTTGAAAAGCAAATCATTTCTAGTCCTTATAAAATGTATAAAAGTATGATAAAACCAAAAGTGGATATCTCTCCATCTCCTTTCTTTATAAGAACACACGTACTAATCTCCATTAGACTTCAGAGATAAATCACCAAAGACCACAGCCAAATCATCACAACGTCAATCAACATACTTCTGCCTATCTTTATCTTCACCCTCGGCAAGCGATCGCAGTGAAATATTCGGAAAACACTGTTACCTGTTTTGTGGTATACGGGAGGTTTATGGTGATTGACTGCAGTATCACCCGTATACTAAACGGCCATATCATCACAATTTCTAAATTATGTGGTCACCATTCGCCCAGAATTGTATGCAGACTTTTTCAAGAGTTGGAAATTCTTTTTTTTTATTTTTTTACCTTTTTTACAAGAATCTCGATGGCGCTAGTGATTAGCACGACAGGCTTAAGATTACGCAGGTGAAACAACTTTCACAAGGAATAGTACTTGGATGGGTAACCGAAATGTTATCTCTAGCTACTCCTTGTTTCGGAAGGTATGTTAAGCCATTCGTACCGACTGAATCTCAAGTTATCTGCAATTGAAATCTCACCTACCGTCCCTAGTCATGGCGCATTATTTATGATGACGTAATTAAATATTTTTATAGCCTTACTATTTATATGAAATATGTTATATGAAAAAAAACTTTCAAAGTTAGGTTTAAACAAAAACAAAAAACAATGAACAAGCACTTTTAATTCGATTAACTTAATCGTACCACTAATACCCTACTACCAAACCACAAAGAAAAGGCAATGGTTGGTTGACACCATCCTACCTATCCTTTATCTACTCTGATCTGTGTTTGTGTGATCACTAATCAGCATAATTTTTAACATTAGAATAAAAAACTTTTTTACGGATTTTTGCGCATGTTTTATTTTATATTTAATCCTGACGTTTCGACTCCTTTACAAAGTTTTCAACCTGATGGTTGAAAGAAGATCATCTTAGATTGTTCTTAGAATGAATAAAATCTTAAAATAAAACATGCACAAATATCCGTAAAAAAGGGTTTTATTCTAATGTTTAATGTGCGCGGAAGTGTAAGAACTAAATATGTTTATTATATTTTTAAGTCAATGTGAATGAAATACATATGATTTATACCTATTGGTGTTTTCAGTATTGAAAGTACAAGCTAATTTGTAAGCTTAATATAATGTTACAAGTGGGTCTATTTTCTCAAGTAATCTTTAGCCGTATAGCATTTCCTAACAAAATTTAGGAATTGCTTGCGAGAAACTCCTCCTTTCGAGAAACTCGAATATACATATTGACTATAATAATTCGAGATAATCGTCATATTTAATATGGACGTCTGAATAAATTCGGTCCACTATACCACCCCTGACCAACAGTGCAAGTGCAGCGTGTATTTATATCGGCCTGGATTCTAAAGTGGGATGCGTTTGTGGGGCGCCACGCGGCCCTCGCCTTCTCCACACTCGTGCTCTCCTAGTACTTTAATATTAGATGCCATATATTAAGGGTTATGGAAAAACTCGATCAGCAGGCAAGGGCCACGCAGTATGGGTGATCAAAAATGTATTTATATTTAACTTCGTGTGGACAGTAAAGCTGGCTGACCAGCTGCATGGACCTCCATCCTGGCTGCATTTATAGTGGTTGATTTCGGGTCTGCTTAGTAGGTTATGACCCACTCACCATTCGATTACTTGATCCATAAGAAAGTTGTGTTGTTCAGGACATCAATAGATACTGATGTTGGTTTAAGGACATGAGATTTTTGTAAAAAAATAGATCTCATTTAAAAAAAACTATAAACGAAAACCAGACGACTCTTTTAAATAACATGATAATGACATGTACAATCAAAAGAAGGAGAAGAAAGGAGTTTAGTTACCATTGATAAATTTGACAGTTTGTGGCAGGTTGATGTATGGTTGTGAAATAATGAAATTACTTTTCGCAGATAAAAGATATTTTTATTTATATAATCATTCATCTTATATAAGACTGAAGTGTTACTAATGACTCACTAGCCCTAGCATGCGGCAAAAGTTCTCCATAGCGTTAGTAAATTCAATTTACTCTTCGTAGCAAATCTTTTCATAACTTGTCGAAACCGCAACTGTCAAAAACAGAATATCAGTGCGGAGACAGGGCAATGGTGAATATAGTGACGTTCTTCAGATAATGGCTATCAGGCCTTTGTTGGTTATATAGTTAACTGCTATAAAGACACCAAAAGTTGGTTTAGGTCTCATTTTGCCCATAATTTTGTTTCTTTTATACTGGTTCCAATTCTAACCTAAACAAATCTATTATTTTTAATTTTTTACTGTTAGAATTATCATTTGAAAGTATTGTGTCTAAGTTTCGTTTAAAGCTGTTCAAGATTGAAAGCAAACCCTATAATTTGATGTAGTTTGCTCATTGTGGTGTTCAAAAAAGAGACCGCCTACTGTCTACGAGAATAGACTCCATAGGCCAGTCATCCTGGCATTTTCATGCTTTTTTTTACCGGTAGCGGATTTTTCACTATACTTATGTATTTTTCGCCGCTGATTACGATGGTCAGGTCCAAATCTGTTCAAAACCTGTGCTTAAAAAGGTTATGGACACTTTTTGGACACAAAACTGAGATTTTGGGAAATAAGTCGAAAAATAAGTCTTTATCGAAAAAAAGCCAAGAGAAAAAAAATATATATAGGCTAATAACGATTAATTTCAGGTACTGGGCCCAGAGATATGGCCCATTTCATGCGTTTTTGGCGGTCTTGGAAAATTACGTTTATCTGGCGTATTTTTTTTTCTGTCAAGGCACACTATCAGCCAATAAGTAGTGTTTTATACGTTCTTTGGTCACGTTAGTGATTTTTTTCCTAACCTCAATTTACGCGCCAAATTCGGCCATTTACAAAAATCCGTAACTTGACGATTTTGAGCATAAAAATTGAGCTATCCATAAAATTCAAAATTCTGTCCATTGATTTTGATGCCTACCACTTACAATCCAAAATTGGATCATTTTGGACTGCTAGAAAAATTTTGAGACGCATTTTAAAATTTGGGCCCAATCCAAATCAGGTAATTTTTGAGGTTGGGAAAGTCTGAGTGGGCCCAAATTGCAAATATCGTTGCAACGCTTAAAAATAAATGATTTTACCGAAGGATATTTTTTTATCTGTACAGGCACTCAACAAAAAACGAAAAATGTGTTTTGAGCCCTACAGGGTCCATTTTGGCCCTTATCGAGAAAAATCCTTCGCGACATGGAAGAACACCCTTTTAAATAGCTGGGATTGAACCTTCAAACTCCCATAGGTCTTTTGGCCAAAATTATCGACTAACTACCAAAAAAATATTTTCCGCGATTTCGCATTTATTCTTCCATTGTACAGAAAGGTATAAACAAACCTATAAAACACTACTTTTTGGCTGATAGTGTGCCTTGACAGAATAAAAAATACGCCAGTTAAACGTAATTTTCCAAGACCGCCAAAAACGCACGAAATGGGCCATATCTCTGGGCCTAGTACCTGAAATTAATGAAACTAATACCTGAAGTTATTAGCCTATATCGATGGAAAATTTAATTTAAAACATTTTTTTCTCTTGGCTTTTTTTCGATAAAGACTTATTTTTCGACTTATTTCCCAAAATCTCAGTTTTGTGTCCAAAAACTGTCCATAACCTTTTTTAGCACAGGTTTTGAACAGATTTGGACCTCACCATCGTAATCAGCGGCGAAAAATACATAAGTATAGTGAAAAATCCGCTACCGGAAAAAAAAGTGAAATATGGCCATTTTTGAGCCAGGATGACTACCAGAAGTTTATTGTATTTATAACACTAAATGGTTTAAATTAAAAAAAAATTATTAAAACCTAATCGGTCAAGAAGAAGTTTAGAAACTTAAACGCCATAAAAAACGAAAAAGAAGAAAAATCGTACTGACTTGAAATTGGAAAACATGTCTCTTGTTAGTGTTATTGGATGATTTTTCGATATTGTTTGTTTTGCGTCAGCCATCGCGTGTAGTTAAGAGGAAAAAAACTGAAGTCCTATTGTTTCAGGATGAGTTATTCTTGTTATTAAATGGCAAGGTCCTACGACTTCCTGATTAGGTAACTGCTAGACTTCCTAAAAGATTTTTTTTTATTAACAGACGGATTGGTTACATTTTGGGTAGCGACTGGTATTGCCTAATATAATTAAGCCTCAAAATGGTACGGAATACTGATGTAAATCTTTATTTGTTAGGGATTTTGTGTCTGTCGGTGAGGAGTGGAACTTAGAGAAATATAATATAATAGATATTTTTATATAAATATTTTTAAAGAAAAATTCAGCTTGTCTTAAGAATCAAACAGGACTCGAATACACAATCTCTAGCTATCGGAGCGAGTGCTTTTTAGTTGGCTTAGCAACTCTTTGACAGACCCATCGATTTTGGTAACTTCTTTATTAAACCGAAAACGAGCGTCATCTCTCATGTTCTAAAAATTACTCCATCGAATGTACTTTTCCAGTTACAAATAATCGATAAAGACTGCTAGATTTTATATCTTAAGAACTTTCTTCAAGAAATAAATCAAGACAGGACTCGAACCCACAACTTATCACTTATCATGTAATTTTTCATTATTTACCTGACGTTTCGACTCCTTTTTAGAAGCCGTGTTCACAGGATAACTAAGGCAATAGTCGTAACTAATGTCTTAATTCGGTTGAAAAAATATTGAAGAATAAAAATACACCCGTCTATTATGAAAAATAATCGAATTTACTTAATTCGATTATTTTTCACTAATTATAACAAATCGATTCATCGATTCACTTATATTCTATGAGACTACTTTAAAAAACTGGAGTACATTGTTGGTGTTCGTTATAATTAAATGGCTTACAATAACTCTGTGGTGGAAATGAACTAAGAAAGGTTAACATGCGATCTGAACAATAACTAAACAGTTAGCTATTAATTGGTTTAAATGATCTTGGAAGGAAGTAACTCGAGGCTTAACAGCTTGTGTTTAATTTTGTAGAGGAAGTGTTGATTTTTGACATCACTTTGCTTATAATAGCCTTTTTTATATATAGTATAGACGACTGTTTGGTGCAATGGTAGGTCCTGCCTTTCGCACCGACGCTCGTGGGTTCGAGTCCCGGAGGGGGCAGATGTTTGTGTGACGAACACGAGCATTTGTATTTGAGTCATTGGTATTTGTATATATTTCTATAAATATTACATATCTATTTATCATATATGTATGTCTATTTTTTACACTAGTTTCCATAATACAAGCCTTACAGTGCTTACTTTAGGCTAGGAAGATTGGTGTGAATGTAAAAAAAATATTATTTTTATTATTTAAGTATTTAACTGTTTGATGTTAATACCTGAAAAAGATTTTACTGGAAATTTTATTTGTTCATAGTGTTTTTACTACTCTCAAACAAATTTCTGTTTTTTTTGTTCATCTCATTCCCAGTATGAGCGCTATCTCTTTACTTGTTAAATTTACCTTCATTATTTATAGTTTCAGAACACAGGTTCGTGGTGTCGTGTTGAATCGAAACCTTGTGTTGACTGCCAATATAAGCATTTGAATATATTATTTATTTGTCTCTTTTTAAATATGTCGTCTTCACTTGTTTCATTATCATAATAACATCGTCTTTTGTACAATTAATTCATACCTGACTTGATGTGCTTAGCGTGCTTTACTTTGCTCTTTTTGGTGACTATCAGTGTGTTAGAGCACTCACCCGGATAGCGAAAGCGTGGGTTCGAATCCCACCTGACGGCTTGGTTGTTTTTTACAAGCGTATTTTATATCTTATAGAAATATGGCATTGAATATGCAAAAAATAAAATTAAATACCTTATATTTTAACTTTCAACAAGTTAACGCACATTACATACGACCAAATATTTTGGGATTTTTTTTATTTTGTTTAATTCTAGTACACCTAGTCTTTTATTTTTAAGCTATAGAGTTTTAATTGTAAATTTTATTTAATATTGTATAATTAAAATTATTTGGGGGCACAGCAGTCCCCCGTAAATTTTTACACTTAACATTACTTGTATAAATTTTAAGAGTTAATATTAAACTTGAAATTTAATAATTTTAATTTCTTTTTTGCACTATATGTATTTAATTTCTAACAATGTATTGTGGCATTGATGTATTTTTCCTTATGCATAATACATGTATAAAACTAAATAAATAGATTATGTATTAATTTTAATTCATTGAATAATTTTAAATTTCATCTGGGTACATGAAATACTTTATGTTACTAAAGTTTACTTTAACCCTCAAAAATATTCTATACTTTTGTCATCTAATGAATGAAAATACTTTATTCTTAAACACGGAGTTAATAAAATTATGTTATCCTACCAAGCGGGGAGATTATGTCTTATTATGACCTGGAGGGGCTTCTCTCCTGCAGTGGACGTGTTTCAGCTGAGATGATGATGATGATGTTTACTTGCACTTGAAGTAGAGGCAAACAGGAGTAGCCGCGTGCCGACTCTGGGAACGATTTGACTTTTGACTCGGGGCGGGCCGACCTTCAGTCTTGTTGAAACCAAAGGGAAACTGAAATTAATCCAAACTTTAAGTTAAATTAAATCTTTTATTTTTATTACTAAAATATTTTTTTCTTAATTGATAAATAAATCTATTTGTATAAAAATTGCCTGTCACAGTGATTGACCGCGATTAACTCCGAAACTGCTCAACCGATTTTCATGTTTGTTTTTTTTTTATTTTGCTGGTTTTGTTCCAACTTAGGTTAAATTTTATTTTAATTTATAATAATTGATATTCCGGGTCAGCTAATATAATATAAATATTTGATAACATCACATACATTATTTTAACCCGAGGTAATTAAAGTACTTGTGTTCAGTGTGACTGTGAGTTAAAGCTCTAATTCAGAATCAACGACGGTACCACAACACCCAGACCCGAGCCAATATAGAAAAGTTCGTCTTGTACATTCAT
Source organism: Calamotropha paludella (assembly GCA_927399485.1). NCBI lineage: Eukaryota > Metazoa > Arthropoda > Insecta > Lepidoptera > Crambidae > Calamotropha > Calamotropha paludella. Next base: position 8,846,022 of record OV656822.1, read on the forward strand.
CCAGCCGAGGATCGAACCCCGGACGAACATTACACAGGTCAACAAAAATTTTACCCAGAGAGTACGTGAGTATACTTTTTCGAAGGATTTTGGTGTGCTGAACCCTAGCAGAATTGCTCTATCACGTCAAGTTTTTTAGATATTCTAACCTAAAAGTGCAAAAAACGCCGTTTTCGCCCATTTTTGAGGTTATGTGATCCTTCAGTTTTTAGTATACCTAAAAAACTACAGGAGTCTTCTTAAAGTACAAGTCTTGAACTTTCAAATGGCGTTGAGTTTGTTAACGAATTCTTCTTTTTTATTTTGTGCTGAGATATCGTATTTTGATGTTCATATTTCTCAATTTTGCTTCATGCTACCTATACTGTCATCAGATTAGTTTAGATCAGTTTCAGTGACGTGATAGAGCAATTCTGCGACCGGATTTGGATTCAGCACACCAAAATCCTTCGGGAAAATATACTCAGGTGTCTGGGTAAGAAACTTTGTCAAATTTTGTTGGCTTGTGTATCATATTCGAGACACTCGATCACGGAGGTAGTGCTTCTATTTCCCTGAGATTGCTTCTATTTGAAGTTTGTTTTAAGTTACCAGTTATCTTATTATTTGATAATTGGTATTATTTCCCAGTGATTTTCAATATTTATTGGATAAATGTTTTGAAATCGTTAAGTAATTTAATTTGTTAACAGATGTTTTAATAAAGGAATCAATCTTATTAATTGGATTATTGAAAATTGATTTCTTCAATAATTTTTAGATTATACCCTTATCGATTAGTGTGCACTGGATGCAAACCAATAAGTGACATATGTAGAAAGAGGCGATATATAGCGTCTACCTTCCATTTATAATTAGATTTGAACCTTCAGATTATACTCATACAATATTTTTGAGTACGATCTTACAATGTAACAGTGCTTTTCGATATTATGATAAATAGGCAAAACAAGAAGTACCTGTATTCTTAACTGAATAAAAACCCTAAAAAATACTATGGTTTGCTGACACCTGAGGCTCGAGTGAAGTTTTTGAATCGCGTCTGAGTTAATATCTTTAGATAGGCCTTAACGCTAATAAAATAAGTTCTTAATTTAAGTTCTAATTCTAACAAGATAGAAACGTTAGCATATTTGAAAATTTACACTCAACCCTCTGAATTATGACTGATGACGTATGCTGTGTCTCAGGTTATCATCTTTCCTCTTAAATTGTATATTATTACTTATTTTAACAACAATATATGTTTAGTTCTTACAATTTCTAGTTATTTAGTCATTGAAATGAATCAATATTAATCGGATCATTAAATTCGTTTTTTATTTTTTTATATTCAACCCTGGCGTTTCAATTACATTTCAGAAGCTGGGTTCACTGCTATTATTATATCCATCTTGTTTATAATGATTATAACTATTGGCTTTGTTTTCCTTCTTCGTAAATATGATCACATTTCTTCTTACCGATCCTCACTCAAATCACTTCCCTTTCGCAGGCAGTCAATTCTACTTTGACGCTTTCCTCTTTATCCCAACTCCTCATATGTGTAATTCCTAATAACGCTAACTTCGTTCTGCTTCTGTTTCTCTTTGTAACCCGTTCTAGGTGATTAACAATTCTTTCACACTCCAAGGTACACGTCTCTGGAATAGTCTCCCTGAAACTATTCAATGTAAATCTCATTCCTGAAGTTTACTCTCAAAAAGAAAACTCACACTTTTCTTACTGAGGGTTAATCATGAAATTAAAAATAAATTATCTTGGTATTGTAATATATAAAGTATATTTAATTGTACATATATTGGTGTAAGTATATATATTTGGATAATCAAATGGTATATTGTTATTATTGTATTAAATAATTAGTATTATGTGTTTTTGCCATTATTTGAATAAATTATGTATTGATCTTTTATTTTTCGTTGTGTATCTTTATTTTTTTTACAAAGGTTGGCTGGTAGATATTACTACCATGAAATCTTCCTGTAGTAACAATTTTGATCAGTAAAGTTTTTCAATAAAAATGCGACGGATGGGTTCGGATTTAACAAAGATCTAGTGCGTTGGCTCCAAAATAACCTTTGACCCTCCAGGTCATTTCTGGTGTAAAAGCAGTCTATTATCATCCAACGTGGCAATGCAGCCAGCATTGCCCAGGGGACAACCCAGCACAGTTTCATTCCCTAAAAAAGACCAAGATCTATTTTCACAATCATGTAATTAAATCTTATACTTAAATGCACTTGATAATGTAATTCAAATATAAAAAAATATCATAAAGTAATAGGTGATATAGAATAAAAGTCAGTGTGTTTGTGTATATGTTATTGACATTTGCTAAATCATAACGAATTTCATGTTAAAAGGATGACTACATAAATTTGCTACATGTTCACATTATTTAACAGCCAACCTTAAATCAGCGCAGGTGTAAGCAAACAATATAAGAAATCAGCGAATTCTAACAATGTTACGATTCCGGTAAAAATTTGATACTTACCTACATATTATATTGATGTTTAAACTAAGTAAAATTATAACTACACTTATCTGCCATGCATACAAAATTTTATAACAAAACTGTGAATTTTTAAAATAAAAGATGGTGGAAAGTAATAACCTTTCCACTATCTTTTATTTTAAAACCCTTATCAAATTGTATAGTGCGTACATAATAAAACTTAATCTAATTGCTTAAATAAAATAAATTAAAGCTAATGGCATTTTGTCTCCTTTATCAAAGTAAGGCTGCGTCAAAACTAAAAAGTTTACACCAACGGCTAGTCCACAGAACTAGCGCTATGCATTAAACTGCTTTTCAGTTTTTCTGTTGTCTTAAATGTTTAGTTCACAACGAACAGAAATTATGATATAACATTATATATTAGTGTATAATATTTTTTCAAATTATTAATAAAATATTTCTAACCTTAGCACCAATAAGCCTAGCTCAATTATTGATGCTAAAAGGATTGTGTTACGGGTTTTGAGGTCTATCCGTTAGGATAGACATAGATATATGATACAAAGATTTATAAATGTATAAATACTCATGACTCAGGTGCAAATGTTCGTATTCACCACACAAAATGTGTGAAAGGCAGCGTCGCTACTGTTGCATCGCTACGGTCGTCAATATTAGATCTAAAACATTTAAGAAATGCATGCACCTGTGCTTTTATTATCAATTCATAATATGCAAGAATTATGAGATGAGAGTGAATACGTGAATGGTAATTTGTGAATTACCATTTCAATAATAAATAAATGAATGTAATAGTAATATGTATGGTTTACTTATAATATGAAGGTAAGTTAGTTACCGTAAATAAAAATAACTAAAAAAAAATACTTTCATTTTAGGAAGTATTCTATTCATCACAGGTCTTTTAATAGCGTATATCAGCCAAGGTCGACGAAGTAAGACAATGCTAGTATTTCGGTCTGGTCACTTTGCCAAATGTTGTTGTCAGGTGCGACGTGAACATTTGGTCAAACGTTGGAAGCACCTTTCTCCATCAAAATAATCATTTGCCAATTGACTTACTACGGTTTTATGAGAGAGTATACTATGTTTTTATTACTATAATCAATATTCTTACTGTAGAAATAGATGTTTACATTAGTGAATCTTTTTTTATGGTGTAGGTGTGTTAGGTGTCAAACAGATTTATGTTTGTTCTTCTGTTCAAAGTTGGCATTGACTTGACATAGATAACTGCATATGTCAGTCTGAAACACACTCATCGGTCAATTATTTTCTTATGTAGATCTCAATATACAACTGTCAATAATTGTTTAGGGTTAGCGAAGATTGAGCGTCTTATCCAATGAACAAATTCGATGATATGAACAAACAAAATTAAAAGTATTCCTAAAGCTCAGAGTGGGTAAGTCAAATAAAAAGATCATAATATATAAAAAAAAAATAGGTTTAATTTTTTCTGTGACTGGTCTTGTGACCTGTTGGTGACCTATTGCCCGATTTGCTTGCTTGCCTATCTTATACTCCATTAATTTCTGTGACATGGAGCAAACCTCAAATAATAGTAACTTTTTATTCAATATCATATTCTTCTGACAGATTTGATCCTTCGCAATTTAATAGTCTTCTTTAGAATTGGCGGTTATATTGCGTAGAGTAGGTAATAATATTTCTTATATGGAAATGTCAATTATTTCGTTCCGAACTACGCAGAATTTATAGTATGGTTATTAAGTAATGAATTACGTTATAATAAATAAAGGTTTAGGGTTGGCAATGGCAGGATCCAAGATGGAACGAGCTAACCCAGAAGGTGCCTATTCACCCTGGCTTTAAACTGGACGGGTTATAAGTTCTTGAAAATACAGACGCAGGGAGGGAGTTCCACTCCTTTGCTGTGCGCATTATGAAGGATGTTGAGTAGAGCTTTGTGCGACAGGTAGGAGTAGCAACCAAGAAAGGGTGGTAGCCCGCAGTGCGTCTGGATATCCGATGGAAAAAAGGAGATCGTGGTATGAGCAAATGCAGCTCTTGAGAACACTCTCCAAAGTACAGTCTGTAGAAGACAACATCAACAACTTTGCGGCGATGAGCTAATGTGTGAAGCTTGCTCTTCACCAATTTGCTGACACCGATGAGCCTCTCAGCTCTGCACTGATTTTTTAAGTTATTATTATTGTGAAGGCTTATCTTACATCCACGATCCGGATGTTTTACCCAAGGAAAAATATTTCTATGAATGTTAAATACACAAATCTCTTTCAAACCTGTTTCTCGTATTGTCCACTGGGTAAAGTTACAGCTGTGATGAAAACAAAGCGATAGTAAATGGTAGTGATTAATAAAACACCAAAGATTTATTCATGTTATATAATACTGAAAATGTAATGATCTCTCAGATAGATTAGGACAAAATCAAAGAAGAATTGCAGAAACCCACTTTCAGAACTAAATAAAGGCTGAGCGTTTCAAAGAGTGAATAGGATTTTGATTTTCCTATTAATCTTAATAAAATACATTATGGTAACATTTACTTATAAGTTGGGAATAATAAGTTGATTCCAAAACAGCTAAACAGCAAGTAAAGTTTAATAATAATTTAAATGAATTTGCTTACTTGATTTGCCTTTTGGTATGATTTATTCAAAAGTGATATAATAATTAACTGTTACTGTCATAAAACGATTATTTTATGCTAACACGACGTAACACAGATCTTCATTGTCATTGATATACAATACATCAATGTATGTAACATATTGTTAAAGCAAAAAGCGTTTTGGGTTTGCAAAATGGCCTGGCAGATAAGAGTTTCATTTCAGCAAAAGAAGGATATACAAATTGTATTGTCTAAATATTCCCAACTTCCATAAGAACATTTAAACCAGGAATTTAACTACCTTATTTTGATCTTTGAATTTTATAAAGCCTAATTTTGAAACGTTAAATATTTTTAATCAGAAGACATGGTTCCCTATTTGTTTTTTTCTTTTGGAGATTAGGTTTTGCTAAATTGATTTACCAACTCGAATACTAGGCTAAAACGTAAACAAGGGCTAAAAAGTGGGAGAGTGTCCTCTCTGTGTCTTCCTCCCACTCCTCCTACAATCCTACAGCAAGAGGACTCTATTAAGTCCTCTTATTCTAATATTTCTTACATTCACTTCAATTGGGCTAGCCCAAATTAAGCACTGTAAGGCTTGTGTTATGGATACTAGGGTAGGTACATAAAAATGTATATACGAGCACAACCGTGATTCAGGAGAATATGCTTATCCCCTAATATATAGATCTACCTATATTGGATAGCCATCGTTGTACTAATCAATTATCAGTCAAAGTATAACATTCATTGGAATCAAATTTAAATGTCTCTTAAATATGCAAAAATGGTTTGTTTAAACTGGTTGGCTGTATCAAGGAAAAATAAAGTAAATATATTTGTGATTTTCTTCGCACACTGCTTCGCTATTTCACACGTAAGTTGTGAAAAATTCTCACATTTTGATGGAAGTATAAGGTTTTGTCTGCTATCTCCTCAGTGTTGTTGTTGCTGCGTCTTACCAAACAAGAGTGGTGGATAAATAGATGTATGAAACGAGAAGAGAACGAAAACTGAGGTTTAAATAGAAAAATAAATGTTGTGATAATTCAAAGAATATATAACAATACACCACTATAGATGTTTATAAAAATATAAAGAGATTATATATAAATAGTAAATTTTACCAACAAAAAGGTTTCTCTTTTCTAAATTATAAACACAACAGATAGTTTTTTGGATAATAAAAACTTAGTCATCTATTTAAAAAGTTTTGTCAACAATATTTCCGTCTGTTAGTTAAAACATCGCTAAGTCACAAAATCATTTATTCCATAAAGCAAATAAGTGGAAAATATTTTAAAATTTATGTTACAAAATACTATAAGTAACAAATATAAGATTTCGACAGAGCGAAAGAGATTATATGACGATATTTCAAGCTGAAGCTTATCTACCTTTCAGCTAAGAGACGGCAGAATAGTTGGGCGTTCATACATGCTTAAAAACATTAATTTTTACTTCAGATACGGTTCATGAAAATTTCAAAAATATTAAATTAAATAAGCAAATTATTCAGAGGATATAAGAAAGAAAACCACAATTTATATTAAATAAGTATATATTAAATTTAATTGCACCTATAACATCGAAATTCGTGGTTTTTCACCACTTAACGTGAACATTATTGTCATAGTTGTAAAGGCCTCGGAACACGGAACAGGGAGAAGCGAACGTGTATACAAAATCAAATAAAATATTAAGCGAATAAACAGGATTTTTTATATACTATTTCAAAAACCATCACTCAGTCTTGATGAAAATATTTATGCTATTTTGTATATTAATGTATAATTATATGAGAATCAAATTGATTGAAATTGATTATATTTGATGAGAGTAATGCTTTTGAATGTATATATAAAGGATTGAGTGATAAACAACTTCTTTGGCTCAGAAAAATGAAAGATTTGATCTTATAGCACCATCTGGACGATGAAAAAAAAAACAATGTAATAGAAATAGAATTAATTAAACAAAAAATAACAATCATTAAGAAAAGAAACAAAAGAGGGCCATTATATTTAAGTAACGTATACTAACATATACATTGATAAAAAATTATATACAATACAAGTACTATTTATAACTTGTTTCTGTTGTACGCAGGTAGTAAATGGGACGGAGTAAAAGACAAAATATATTTTTTTTACTTTTATCATATGTCTTTCCACATACCAGCGATAATATAAAATGGAAAGTCTAAAAATATTTATTTCTATAAAATACTATTTAAAACTGTGACAGTCGTTTAGTAATATATGGTTGTTATACTTTTATAATAAGACGTACGGTTTCTGTATACATATGGAGTGTATACTCGTACATAAGTAAAAAAATATGTAAACGTTCCTGTACATCAAAGATATATCTGCGGCCTTTCTTGTATTAGAAATATACACGTTATGAATGTGTGCATATTTCTAAACGTGATTGTACACATATTATGAATCATGGCTGGTCTGCAGACACATACTTTATATTATTAAAACATATTTTCTCATAGGATTCGTTATGGTAACTATATGTTTCTTGACCCGTTTTGTTTAGAAATTCAACCCTTGCGTTTATGCAAGCTTAAGATTTTCTTATCTACTTTAATGCTTGTATTAAGGGTTGCGTATCTTTCAGTGGCGTTTAGTTACTTCATGTTCAATATTTTATCTGTATAAGCAGCCTTAAACCCGTGCTTGTAGCTACGTTAAACCATCATTAAGTTTATTATTAACATTAAATCATTACGATCTTTATAAATAACTCCTTGTACTCCTCGGCGGCGCCACCTTATTATGATTTTATCATTTTAATTTAAACCTCATTACTAAATCTTAAAATAATCATAGACAAGAAAAAATACTTAACAAAATTTAAAGGTACTTCATTAGGAATAAAGATTTAAGAACTCAACAATAATAAACCATAGATTAAAACTTAGTCGCTTAGCGTTAGAATAAGGAATAGATTTTATTTACATACATTAAATTAATAATAATCAAACAAAAATATAAGCTTCTCTCAACATAATAACATTGGAAGACAGACATACAAATAATTTAAACTTAAAGAAATGAAGTGTCAAGAATTTTGTTATTATAGTTTTTTTTCTAAGTAGTACGTTCTTCAATCACATTGCGAATTTCAACTTCAGGCATTTTTATTATGACTTAAGTTCAAGGAGTTACGTTAACAAAGAAATATGAATTATCTAAAACATTTGATTAATAAGGATCAAAATTATATACAACCAATTTACATCATTACAATTATTTTAATCTATATTTTATAGCTAATTTTTAATCCAAAACACAAGTCCTATTACATGATGATAAAAGTTCAGTCGTATATTTATGAAGGAAATGAAAATATGAACCGTTTTATATTTTTATCTTTCTTTTCTCGTGCCCCTAGCTAACTAGTCACCGATTTGTTTTTATAAAAAAAGTTTGTTTATAATATAAAAAAGGGAATTTATCTCCCTGACAGTAATATTTCAAAAACTATAGAACATTTTGAACTTTATAAAGACAATTATTTTTAACGAATACTTATTCTATAAAATAAAGATGACCACGGTATTTTTTAAAAGTTCCGTGGTTATCTTTATTCTAAGACCACATATCACTTAACTTTAAGAGCTTTTTATCCATTCTATCGCATTAAATGTCAATGATATGAAAGTTTGTCTTTTCAGGCATTAGAGAATCAAGGAAACAATTAGATGATATGGAGGTTATCAGTTAAGCAATCGATGACAGATGTGGTTATGAAAAAGTAAGTAACTATGTTTGATAACCAGGATTACTATGTCTCGAAACCACGAAGCAGAAATGTGGTGAGCCGTGAATGTTGCCCCATGTGCTATTCACACATATTAACGACCGAACAATCTGAAGGTAGTTTTTAACTAACTGCCACTTCATAAATGTTATTACGTTAAACGAATGACCAATTACTAAAACTTATATTTTATAAATCTTCTGCGCTATCACAGAAGCATCTATGCTATCACTGACGCTTCTGATCTACCACTAGCGCAGAAGCGCTAACACGGATGCTTCGGTGCTATCACGAATGCTTCTGAACTGCCTCGCATGCATTTATTATACCATGGACGCATCTCTCTTCAAGTGATATTTATGAGTGTGATAAATCGCAAGAAAAAAGCTACCGTTGTACCTAATAAAATGAGTTTTATCTATTAGCAGCCTTTAAAGTTGAACTTAGACTTTATCGCACTAATTATAAAGAGCCTTTTCGAGACAACAATGGCAGTGACCGTATGAACTTGCGGTGAATCCTGGTCGCTTTATGAGATCGCTTCTTCAACCAGAATCCACAATTTTCAGATAAAAGTAACATCTATAAGAAGATTAAATATTGACGATGAATGACTATCGACAGACGTTCTTCACAATCCATCCAAGATTCAGGAATATGCATTTGACGAAAACTACAAATTTTACAGTTTGTTTTTATAAAAATCGAAGAAAACTATAATCTTTTGCACTGATACTAAAGAAAACAGAACAATAATAAAACGGTAATGAATGAGATCTTATCTTAAAAAATATATACACCTCCAAAACTTTGGCTGTTATATTTTAATCCCATCATTCCAAAGAACATGTTTTGTTACAAAAAAAATACAAATTCCCTCTTACGAACATGACCATAACATTCTCGTCAGTATTAAATCTTGCGTTTCTTAATACTAAAACTATCCGTGTATATTTATATAAAAAGTAAACTGTAGAATCACAATGAAGTAATTTCGCTAACTATCGTTACTTCAGCAGACACTAAGCACTTATCACACGAAGACATCGGGTTTGGAGATAAGATTATAGAACCTTTTCGCCTCCGAAGCTGTTACTCCGATATTTCTCCATCTGGAACAATAGAAATACAAATAATATAAGTGAGAATACTTCAATAACATATTTTATACAACATTTTATTATTACAACCCCTGTTTTTACTAAATAATTCAAAAACATAGTAAAAATGACCCATATAATTTTATTCAATTTTATTTGGCCAAGTGGTATCGGAAAGACTAGAATAGTACCGAACGTTCACACTTAGGGTATCACACTTCCCGTAGACCCAGTGGTCTACTTAGTAGTGGGCAGCGTTTTCTGTATTATGATCTTTTACTACTAACTCCAATCCGCCATTTTTGTTTTTCGAGCAAAAAAGAACTTATTGACTACCGCCGGCAGGGTAAGTCGACGATGAGTTGGGCCTCCCCACTGATGCTACAGGACCCATTACTAAATATGGGTCATGTAGCGACGCCAGGCTACACCGCTACAACTTCCCATTGTATCACCTCGTTACCGCTTGGCCTTGTGGGTCCCCTGTTAAGAAACACCATTACGGCCGGCTGATTGGCCCATATCCGGGCTCCTCCACGGATAGGCGATGCCTAGCACAAACAGGCATCACCAGACGTGCGAGGTGTGTGAAACGCCATCAATGGATACCCTGTCCACTGACAGCTCACCTCACTGTGTGCTAGGAATCGTATACGTGGCGTACCGCCCGATTACCAATCAGCCTGCTAAGCGTGGAGTTTATGGCAAAACCATCTCATATTTTGGGAGTGATGATGATGTAAAGATCTTTAGACAAGCTCACTTATTTACCTAGTTTTTGGGAAATGTTACTGACTTCGACGGATTTCCTTTTTTCACTTTCTGATAGAGAAAAAGTAAGAAAGCTATTCTCCTTAAAGATCCTCAAATAAAAAAAAACACAAAAATACTAAACAAAAAAGGAGTCTGTTTATTTTTGCTATTTTCATATCTGTGGCAAAGATACTAGAGAAGAGGGCACAAATCTTTTCAATTTAACTAGTGGCAGAACGTTGGCATTGAAATTCGCTATCATACAATAAACTTAGTTTAAAGATTACTAGTCACAGTGAAAGGTATTGTTCCAGAATATTAAACCCTTTCGTTCTTAAACTCTAAAATATATACCACAAATATTTGAAGTTTTAAAGGAAGTATAAGTTAACGAAGTAGATTTTATTTTTTTTATTTATTTGATCACCAACAAGAATAACATTAGGACATTGCACAGTACAGTAACCCTTTCGTCCTTAAACTCTAAAATATCCCACAAATATTTGAAGTTTTAAAAGAAGTATAACTTATCGAAATAGATTTTATTTTTATTTATTTATTTAATCACCAACAAGAATAACATTAGGATATTGCACAGTACAGTAACAGTAGGTAGCACATGTTTTAATTGCAATTTATAAATTATAGGTGATAACGTTGCATAATGGTTGACAACTGTAACAGTAGCGTTTGAAAGGAAAAGGGATATAAAAAGAAGTAAACAAAGCACAAATTAGATCCAAAATAATTCTTTTTATTATTAAGAAGAAAGCAAAAATATGTCGGCAAATAATGGACGAATACCTTTACAGAAAAGTAAAGAACAACATCTAAAAAGAAACTGTTCCATATTCAAACCAGTACAAATTCATGGTCCACAGAGTAACCACGGATTGTAGACCACGAGATCGGTTGCGTCACCGCGGAAGCTCTGCGACCGACTTTCACGGGTTATGCAACGCCAAATTTTATTACGTAAGAGACCCACAGACCTGATGTCCCACTGAGCTGTTACGTCACAACTATAATTTTTGACGGCTGAAGTTGAATGTTAGTAGAAAGTGGAACGTGCGAAATGTCACTGTAATTACAACTATTCACGGTCTAAAGTTCATTGGATTTAGTTTAGCAAGTTTTTGGATTTGAGAATGGTGTTAAGGTTCTTGATGAATAGAAGATGTTGATTATACAACATCTCGCAGCTTCGTTGACATAAGAGCATTTAGTGTAAGAAAATGATATATGCTCCCAAACTTTTTATTCTAGAGAGGCAGATACATCTACTAGTTTCGGATCGATGTCACAACAGTGTGATATTAATAATAAGTACAATTTATTGAATTTAAAAGCGGCAATCTAGCATTATACTTAAAAAATACCTAAAAGATTTAAATTGCATGATTCTTACTGCGATTTTACAGTAAAAAGAGGCTGGTATAATAAAAAATATGTAAAATTTATTGTCGCGAGTGCAATAATACACACTTCAAATAATGTCAATCCCAGGACTTTATTATATATTAATTTTCATATTATTAAAGACAATATTAAAGAATTGTGGTCACCGTACTAATAGTCTCAGAATATGAAGTCAGCTCGTTTGAGGTCAAACAATCCGGTATAACCATTATTTATCGAATGTATTATATAAACTTAAAAATTACGTGATAACTGTATTCTAAACTGCTTTTGACATAAAAAATATTTTACTTATCACAGACGATTTATTAGATGCAATCCTATGATATGACAATGACACAGTTTTAAGAACGAGCATCTAACCGCTCAGGTTATGGAATAAAATATCAACGAATGCATTGATCAAGTGAAGACACCAACAATTTTATGTTTAATATCGACGGCCTATAAATGTGCCCACTGGTCTTCTGCATGTATAAGAATACCCTTGTGAGAAAAGTTCGTTACCCAACAACGTGACCAAAAATATTGATTTGTGGCTGCTAACGACTGCAGATTTAGCTCGGGTTGTCCCTTCCGAACAAATCATGCAAAAAATCAAGCTTTCTGAAGTAAGCATTAATACTTGTTTTTGGTCACATACCCGAGTTTTTACGAGAGATGCTTGAAATCATATTGATTGGCACCAACCAATCACAGCTTGATGAAAAATAAAGTGTAATGACTGCAGATGCAAATGGAATCAATACTTGACGCGTCTTCAAAAAACGAAGGAGCTCCAAATAGCTAATTTTCAACGAACTTTGCGAAAGTTACATACGTTTCATTTGAAGCCATTTACTGCCATTTGGAAAAAAAATCATTGAGTTGCTAGAATAAATTACTAAGGCATACTTCACTAGAACTTGTCAGTATTAAATAATTGAACACAGCCTTTAATAAGGTTTGAAGTAATCTAGAAAAATACACGGAAGTTTTTCGTAAAGTTATTGCCATGGAAAAATTTGTTGGAAATAAAATTTCCATTATTAGTTGCTGCCCAATGTTCGCTGATCGACCACTGAAGAAGTGTCTTAACTAACGCAATACTGACTGGTGATCTATTGTTCACTGTACTCGTATAGTCGTTTTCAATATACCGTATCACCTCACAATACAATACCAAAACGTATTTTCCTTTAAATAATAGCTCAGAGGATGCTCTCCCAAAAGGGTCTCTATTCCCTTCTAAAATAGTTGAATCTTTATCGTGCCCATATGAACGTCAAATTAGGGCAGGTCACCAAACTTTCCGGGATGAGATATAGTAAATGCCATTGAGCGGCGACGTTATAATGTTAATTTACAGGCTTTGGAGTTAAACAACTTTTTACAGTTTAGAAGTTAGTTAAGATAAACACGGGGAAAGTATATAAACTATTTATACGTTAAAAGTATTCTAAAGTTTCTTTCCAGTACTTAAATCTCCATATTTATCCAACTCCTCGCATTGTATTAATAATTTATTCATTTAAAGATAATCTCTTCTGTTTTCTTTCTGTATTGCACTTACTCCTCTATTGTTATTTATTTGATTTCTCTTAACCCACGAATGTCTGGAAAATATTGCTTCTTAGCAATAAGGCTGTTTTTTTTTTCTTTTGACACTATTCTAATTACCTCATAGCGATTTGATATTTCAATATATATCTGTAGACACGTTGTATTTACATATTATAATTTGGCGTGTATATACGATAAAAGTTTTATTTAGGTATCTATATATAGTAACTTATGGTATAAAATACTCTACCGTTTTCTTTTAACGCTTAACATTCTCAAGTATCATGTATATGTGGCAGCTTACCCATAGAAACAAAAAGTTTAATTTAAGGATAGTATATAATATATTTATCTTTATATATATAATTCTTCTGTGAGTGTGTATGTCACTGAACTTCTCTTAAACGACTGGACCGATTTTGATGAAACTTTTTGTGTGTGTTCAAGAGGATCTGAGAATGGTTTAGATTCACAAATCAGCCCGGCAGATGGCGCTGCAGTCGCCACAGCAACGCGTGGCCGGTTCAGCTAGTTATTATATAAATCGTTAATAATTTGATTCCTAACATCACCTTTTGTATTAAATAAGTATAGACACATATATAACGCCAAACATATAAATTCAACACACAAATATATGATTGATATATGATTGAAATTCGACTCTTCGATTTAATGCTATAACTTGGTACTTTTTATAATAATTAAGTAATTCCTATGATTTCTCATTTTATTGTCATGTAGGCGATGCGTTAATCTCGTAAAAACACAAAAAGTAGTTGATGGATTTAGACTTTAGTAAGTTGTTGTAGGCATCTTAAAGAAGGTTTATGTATGGTCAGCAAATATAAAGTTCGATGAAGAACATACCGGGCACAACGTGTATTTATTTACCTTTGACAGGATGTACTAAATAATGAAAGATACATATACTGTTACATACTATGTTTGTTTACTTTTAGGCTACGAATAGATACATTATTCTTAGGAAACTCGAATATTTTTAAATATTCTACAATCTAGCCAAGGATTTGATGAGTAGTTTTTTAGAAAAGACTTGGACCACAGTTTAATTATAGGTATATGCGTAGATAATACTGCTGATATTTAATGCATCTAAACAATTGCCGATTGATAAACAAAAAGAAATTACGTGATCTTGTCCGTAACTTCCTATGCGTTATCATCGGACCCTGTGAACTTTTTTAGATATAAAATAACGCTCTTAACAGCTTTAAAATAGGGTCTATTCTCAAATATGTTTGTCTACGCGGGAGATCTACTAGATGGGAGTGCATTGCCCATGGCGTTTCGGGTACCGACCCAGTCAGGGTCGTTAACCCCGGTGCAGTGTGATTTTTTTATGATCGCTCTCTCCTAGTTCAATCGCGTACATTATAAGATTACTTTTCAGTAGTTTAATTTTTATTTTAAAAATTTAATTCAGACAAGGTCAATATACGGTCACATTAGGTCTGCGACGCCCTCTGCTGGGCATTGGCAATACGTGCAGTAATCGAAATTCCGTTTTAAATTCAATACTTGACAAACTGACCACAACAACCCAATCCAATGGTTTACGATGCTTTCCGAAAAAATGCTGCCGAAGTGCTTTAGAAATAAAGGGTCACCGATCATATACCCAGCCTATGCGAAAGTGACTTAACTTCCATAATCGCTTTTCTGAAGAAACTTTTCATATGAGTTGTGCATCATGACAAAAAACTAATTAAACACTACTAAAAAGTCATTCGATTATTAAAACAAAAAAAAAAAATGCACAAGTGCATTACCGTAACATTATTCAAATAAAAGTAAGCATGATGCGTACGCGCACTGCGATGCAAACAGATAGTACAGTGACATGAATTCATAACAGAAAGTGTTACGTGGATATGTCATATTTACCTTTTAAAAGTAAACTAATAAAATATATCAAACAATTAAGTCGTTTTGTTTGTATAAAACTTAATCTTTATATATAACTAGCTTTTCCCCGCGGCTTCGCCCGCATTTTTTATATATTTTTTTGCAATAAAAAGTATCCTATGTTACTTCTAATACCTCCAAGAATATATGTACGAAGTTTCATGATGATCGGTATAGTAGTTTTTGCGTGAAAGCATAACAAACAAACTTACATTCACATTTATAATATTAGTGGGGATTAAACAACAACTCAATCGAGGTAAATTAGATATTTTTGTTTTTTTTTTATATATAATTATACCTAAATTAATCGTTTTCATGACGAATTCTTATCACTTGCACGTAACCTCAACCTGAGCGTTTGCTTTCCCAATTCAACTTCTAGGATGTTAGTTCCCTATATGAATTAAGATGTTTTCTATAAAGGCACTATATAACATCAAGTAGAATCAAATTGGAGATTTACAGATTAATAACAAAAACGGAAAACATCAAATTACTCTTACATTACATGTTAACAATACTTATAAAATTACTTATAGAGTTATTATTAACTGCGTCATTTATTAAAACCGAATAGTATAGTTTAAATAAAAACTTCTTAGTAATACTAAGATTCTTAGCCTAAGTCCACTAAATCTCATTACAGAGCATCAATGAAATTAACCAGCCAAGTATTACATAGTGTGACATTCGAGCGTGCATTGCGTGCTTCCTACATCCAGATTGGTGACGTAACGCCATCCCGAATGTGGGTTAAATTAATAAAAAAACTCCGCCCCGCCCACCGCGTGCAGTGAAAGTGCGTGCGCGCAGCGCTCGTCATTCGGCCAGCGACCGCGGGCACGAGAAGACGTAAACTTGCAAGTTAAGCGCGTTTTAGTCAACTCATGATACGACGTCATAATTTTATTTAAAATTGAAAATATTAGGTTAATATTTTAATAGCAAGATTTACGGTTAATTTGCATAAGAAAGGTTTATAGTAAGATCTTAATAAACAACACTCCTTTCATAGACTAAATCCATAAAAATAATGACATGAAGATACAAATCACTAATTCCATCTTAATTTTAAAAGGTAACTTTTCTCAACAAAGATAACATTTTCAAATAAAATATAAAATAAAATCATATTAATATTAATAAGTTAAAATTAATAAAAATATTATAAAAAAAGAAAACTATTTTCATGAAAACTACTAACCTCAGGCTATAGGAAAATGGACTAATTTTAAAACAAACTGCACAGATTGCAAATACGTGTACTGATGCTGAACCCTTTATATATTTTATTTAAATTATATTTTAATTTTTATATTTTTAAATCTTCTTTCTTTATCTGGTCATATTTATCTCTTTTATATGGGTTCTATGAACTTAACGATATAATTATTTAGATTTAGCAGTTTTTTTTAATAATAACACCACAATACTTCGATCATATCAATACTTTATTTTTATATCATGCAGCTAATAAATCTTAACTTACTTATAGGAGTTTTTGATTAACTTAATCGAGAAAATTCTAATGAAATATCACGCGCGCCATTTATTAGCGGTAAAGTAATCGAGTGAGCCGTTCGCGAATTCGCCATCTTTGTTTGACAAAGAGATTTCGACTAAGAATAGATTTCAACGCATGCGCGAATTTTTAATTTTATAAGTTGTCCATCGTTTTTATATTTAGGGACTTCCGTATGAAATTTTTCGTTTCGTATAAATGTTTCATGTTTTTAGAACAAAAGGAATAAATAACAGATACTTTTAATTGCCTCATAAGTCATACTTGAACATTATTAACCTAATTAATTTACAAATAAAAATAAACAGCGAATGGAAATTTAACTGTGAAACCAACTAAGGAAACCTCAGCCTAAGCCAATACGGCAAAAAACAGAATTTTCTTACTATATCTTGTTAACATGACATGATCCTGTATCGAAATTTACTATTATTGGTCGTCGTATAGTCACGTACAGAAAATAAAAAAGGAAAAACTGTTTATTTAAAAATCACAGTTTCAATTCTGCGAAATTAAAAAAAAAACGAATTATTTAAAATATATGATTGTAACTTGAAGTATCCAAAACAATAAGGCAGAAGTTTTCCAACTTAGCTAATAAATAGTTACCATATTTATCATAATCATCGCCAATGTACAGGGCCTTCTTAGGAAAAGGTAAAACTTTGGTTAACGCTTTATAACGTTTTTTTAACGTTAACGTGACTTGATAGTCTCTTCCCAAAAGCCTATTTGAACTAGCTTGGAAAAATAGGTACACAGACAGATAGCAGGTTTTAAAGATGATTTAAATCGACTACAGTGAACAGTGACTTGTGAGCTGTGTATAAAACACTAAACATTCTTATTTAACTCTTGGTGTTATTCTTTATGGCTTGCCGCCATATTGTTATTTCAAATTTAACAAAATCATGTTTTTTTTATTATAATTAATTATCGCATATAAATATTAAGTGCCTTTTTGATAGGCTCTTGGTTTACGAACTGTTAGTTTAATACGCTTAAATAAAGCAGAAAAATATGCCATATAAGTGTAATGATTCATAGTGAAGCATAGTATATCTTACAATGTTATGCTATGATTCACTTGAATATAGGTATCGTATATGATAACATATTTTCATCCTGTTGAGTGCAGTGTTAACGAGATAAGATTGGAATACATCTCTTAATCGGAACGGAAATAAAAATAGTTTTAAGATTATCCAGTTTTATAAAGTTAAATGTTTTTCGATTCACTGAACTCTTGACTTCACGACGGACGGTTTGGTGGCCTTTCGAACTGTGATGGGTAGGAGACCCGGAAGGGCAGATGTTTATGCGATGAATAGCTGTACCTGAGTTACGTATATTTATATATATTTCTATGAATATTAGATAAATAGGTATCATATATGTATGTATGCCCTTTACCCTAGTTTTTATAACACAAGCCTCACAGGGCTAACTGTGGGCTAGGCTAATTGGCGTGAAAGTTAGGAATATTATTGTTATTATTACTTATAATTTTTAGCTCCTTTTATAAAATAAAAAAAAATCATAAATATAAACACAAATAAAAAATCTCATCATCATCATCATCATATCAGCCATACGACGCCCACTGCTGGACATAGGCCTCGCCCAAGGATCTCCACAACGATCGGTCCTGTGCTGCCCGCATCCAGCGTTTTTCCGCGACCTTAACCAGATCGTCGGTCCACCTCGTAGCGGGCCTACCCACTGAGCGTCGTCCGGCACGCGGTCGCCATTCGAGAACCTTTCCGCCCCAACGGCCATCAGTTCTCCTTGCTATGTGTCCTGCCCATTGCCATTTAAGCTTCGCAATTCTTTGAGCTATGTCGGCGGTTTTTGTTCTCATACGGATCTCCTCATTTCTGATTCGATCGCGTAGGGAAACACCAAGCATATCTCTCTCCATTGCCCGCTGGGCAAATAAAAAATGTAGTTACTTATATTTACATTTATGATTTTTTTTCAATGCTATCATATAAGAAATTATTTTAATTGAATAATATTAGAATAATTCGACTTGGCTCATAAGTTATTCTCAGGTGGAAATAAGAATAGTGAGTTGAGTCAAGAAGCCGAGCCGGGTTAAGAAAATTAGATTTCCCACTGAACAACTTAATCAATTGAACGATTTACTAACAGTAAGAAAACTGTTCATTTTATCTTCTGTACTCAGAAGACACATATACTTAAACTATGAACCAAAATATTGAACATTTATCCAGAGACTTAACGCAATTGTATTATAGCAATAACAGATTTTTTGGGAGGGTTAACTTATGAGAGGACTGAAGAAATGCTGAAAACGCTAAAATGTTAATCCTTATATAAATATGTATTTTTTACACACACACACACACACACACACACACCTTACACAAGTAACATACTTGTATCGAATTTTTGTTTTCAGTTTTATTTTTCTGTTCTATTTTTATTTTTTCAACTTAATGAATAATATGGAAGACTGGGATCCTCTAGCACAAGTATGTAATACTTAAAAGAAGGCCCCAAGCCCTATGTTTCAGAGTTGTAAACAATTTTAAAGAAATAACACATATTTTTTAAATTATGTGCAAATTAACACAGGTGATCGTGTAAGTATATTTTAGATGATAATTAGAACAAATAAAAACGCTATTAAGATTAATTATAATATTAAAATGTCAATTCAACTTAAAGTTCTATTATAATATCTTATTATTTAAATTAAGCACCTTAAAGTTTTTAAGTTTGTCATGCAGAAATGAACAATATTTTTATTTATAATAAAGTCGTATAAAAAGTTTTTTTATGTTTTAACTGTTATAACAACATTTGGTTTTGAAGTTGATATTGATAAAATGGTTCAAGAAATTCATTAAGCACCAAAAGATTATGAAAGATCAAGGGAAGACTATTCGGAATTTATTTCGGAATCAACGAGTGAAAAGTGTTAAGTAGAAATTCTTTATCACTGTCATCATCATCAACAGCTAACATTAAATATATTTAGAAGCAGATACATTTTCTAAACGAAGTCGCTGACATATGTACGTCATCATATTACCATAGGAATCCTTCGACCTTTATTACGCCATATATTTATGTATGGTCACGGTAAGAATACGTTAACTGTCTTAATATTTTTAATTTCAAACCTACAGTTTATGTCACAAACTCCTTTTAAGATACGATCAAATTTTAATAGATAATTCCTTTTATAAATTAAAAAAGAACTTTTTGTTCACGCTGGTGACATAACATTTAAAATAAAAAAAAAAGAATCTCAATAATTCTTTAAAATAAAACTCATCAAGGCCTTTAAAATTCATTCAAACTTTTTGTTAAGATCATTATTTTGAAAAGGTCTCATTCTTTTGTTTTGATTCGACACCGCAGACCTCATTTTGCGCAATAAGTTATATAAAGAATCATAATACTGAATCTAAATAAATATATATATTTTTAGATCACGACCATAAATATAAATTTACCGAATAACAAATGTAATACTGTATACTTTAATAAACGCACATCAACCTTTTGCTAAATTTATAAAAATATAACTCTTAATAAACAGTTTTCAATCGGTAACTTCACCGCTAACCTAAAAGTCTTTAACATAATGTTTATTTACCAGAAACTTTTGTACTGTGACTATATCGATAAGGTATTTCATGATAATTTTCCATCTATAATGTTTACACGATTCCGCAGTTAATAAAAAACAAAGATAACAGCTGTTTGCTTTTATACAAGAATTAAAAATATTAAGAAACATCTTAAGACAATTAAATAAAATAAATTTCAATTATCATGTTTTACGCGTATGTAATGTTTTTATTTCATTTGTTACGAAAACGGAAATAATTATTAAACGGAGAATTTCTGCGATTAGTCTTCGTAAAGCGATAAAAATTATAAATTGCAGATAATTAATACCAATTATTGCATTTAGATATAAAGAGAGCTTTTACTACTGTTACTAAATAACGAATTACTTTTTCATCGAAAGATGTATCTACCCGGATTCGAACTTGGGATCTTTGACACATAGGCATTGGCTGGCGGTCAAGTACCTACTCTTAATACTTGATAGCGTTAAGTTTTATTCTTGTATATGTTACCGGCAATGTGTATAATTCAGGTATTGTATACAATCCCTAGGTAATGTATACAATCCCTGGGGCGTCCAGGCGATGTATGAAATATCATGAATATCATTGTCCATTTCATACTTTACCTAGGTATTGTATACAATTCCTAGGGATTGTATAGAATACCTGCTGGTTCACCGGTAATGTGTAAAATAAATAAATCTTAAGACTAAACTAATGTTAGGTAAGCCGGTTAATATCAATAAATCTTAACAGACTTACTTATCAAATAGCGGACAAATAAAACATGTTGTATTTACTTGAAATAAACTTTATTATCAACTTTAAAATCACAAAAAAATAACAGGAAACTTAAAATTCTTCTTGTTTGTAACATAACATTACAAGTATCATTACAAGATTAGGTTAGGTTAGGTTAGGTTAGGTTAATGAGGAGGCAGGAAGCCTGGCCAGACGGACCCTTGAAGCTCTGGGCCCGGTCCTGGAACGCTGGCGAGTTCGCAAACACGGCAAACTCAGTTATCGTCTGACACAAGTACTATCCGGTCACGGCTGTTTCCGTAAGTTCTTGTGCCAGATCGCCAGAAGAGAAGCAGAACCTAACTGCATCGAATGCGAAGCGGAGGAAGACACGGCGCAACATACCCTGGAGGTATGTCCTGCCTGGGCAGCACAGCGCCATGTCCTGACAGCCGCGATCGGCCGGGACCTCTCACTTCCCAACGTCGTCCATAAGATGTTGGACAGTGAAATCGCATGGGAGGCAGTCGCACAGTTCTGCGAAGAGGTGATGAGCGCAAAGGAGGCTGCGGAAAGGGTGAGAGAGGACGATCCTCTAGCGGACCCCTGCCGCAGACGCAGGAGAGGACGTAGGCGACGCGAGTTCGATCGTCTTCTCCCACCCGACAGTGGTGGTTCCGGGGTTGGCTTGGGAAACTCCATCTCCACCCGCGGAGGCCAGCGGGTGCCGGGTTTGGGAGGCCCGTCACCTGCACTGCACAGGCCTCCGCCGACTCGGAGCGTCCGGAATGTCCCGGGACGTTCCGTAGTACTCCGTCTCCGCTTCCCAGCGGAGTACAGAAGTGTCTGCCTAGGGCGGACGTCCACCGATGGGGCCGCGGTAGTGTCCGCGAGGTTTCCCGTGACCCCATCCGGTGCCACTGCACTGTCGAGATACTCGTCATCAGACGATGACCAGTTGTACGACAGTCCAGTGCCACCACGGTGACCGGAGGGACATCTTGGAGTTTTTAGTGGGTAGGCCCCTGCACACCAATCTGATGAGCTTTTATCGTCAGGTAGGTCTGCAGGGGAGAGTCCCACATAACTCCCGTCCTACTCCCAGCGGCGGGAGTATGCGCAACGCATTTTCTCCAAGTAAAAAAAAAAAAAAGAAAAGGTTAGGTTAGGTTAGGTTCCCGTGTGCAGTTGCTGGAACTGCCATCGGGCGCGTCCCCCGGTTGGCGGATTGGGGACGGCCTCCAGATATGGGGGCCACCGGTTTGACCGGCGCGGACCAAAACCAGCAGGAGGGGGCTCGGCTGGCTGACTCGGATAGCCTGGGTAACGGCAGCCGAGCAAGGGTAAACCGTAACCCCGTACATGGTGCGGGGGCGGGGGCTGCTAACCCTAGGGATGGTGGCCGCGAGGAAGAAAACCTCTATAAAAAATTACGAGAGGGGGGCCTTCGGGCTCAGCTCGCTACGCGAGCAAGTCGGGGGCGTGTTCCGGTCCAAGGACTGGTTCCGGCCCAACCGTAGCCTCGTACGTGGTGCGGGAGTGGGGGCCGCCACTTCGGTGGGGGCCGCGTGGAGAGATACCACTATAAAAAACTATCAAAGTCCTGGCGCTGGGATGCGTGGCGTTGGGACGCCTGAGAAGGTGGCTGGGGAGGGCATCAGCCAACTAGCGGTCGCCCTGGGGTACCTCCCGACCCCCCAGGAGTAAGAAGGGTTACCCGGGCATCGGGATCTCTGCCCGGGTGGACGGTTGAAGTCTCCCATACTCGTGGGTTAAGTATGAATATTGCCAGATTTAAAAAACCAAAAGCCTTGGACAGCGCACAGGGTCCGATAAAAAACAGTGCCAAAGCAATGGGGGAAAATAAAAAAGGGGAGGAAAGTGAGCCGGAGGAGGACGACGATTCCAACATGTCGGAATGCTCAATCATGGGCTCGGACTGTGACCGAGATCGGAAAAGAGAGAGAGCTGCACAAGCTCAGTTGGAGGAAGTGATCGCCAGACACGCACTGCGCGAAAGGCGGAACAGGCCTGACAAGGAGGTAGATTTCCCGCCTCTTCCATTAGCCCAAAGGAAGACACTGCCCCTGCCTCGGGCTAAGAGGGGCCGAATGATGGCACATGACGATACGCCACGCCGTTTAGAACGTACGGACAAGGCGACATCAGAAATAAACCCAGCGCCGATAACAACTCCGGCGGTGGGACGTAAGACGAAAACCTCATCACAGACCTCAATCGAGGCACCCAGGGAATACGATGAAAATAGTACTCCCAAGGAGATCGACGAGTACCTTGTTGAAAACGGAGCATTCCAAGCGAAAGTCATGCGGAAACTTATTCTGCATTCTAGGACCATAGAACGAGACGAGAAAGTGAAGATTTTCGAGGGGTCCTGCATCATGCAGGGGACCATAGACAGACTGGCGAGCTTTATCAATTTTGAGGAAATCTCGCGCCTCCAAGAAGAAAACAGGAGCCTTCGCAGCGACCTAGAGGCCCTGAAAAAAGAGATGGAGCTTCTGAAGAGCAAAAGTGAGGTGAGAACTTCGAATGGCGAGA
This sequence comes from Calamotropha paludella, assembly GCA_927399485.1. Classification (NCBI taxonomy): domain Eukaryota; kingdom Metazoa; phylum Arthropoda; class Insecta; order Lepidoptera; family Crambidae; genus Calamotropha; species Calamotropha paludella. The sequence continues at coordinate 8,870,068 of OV656822.1, forward strand.
GTGGAGGCCAACTCACATTAGAGGAACAAAGCAAGAAGCTGCTAAAGCAAGTAGAGCGCATGCTGGATGACCGGTTCCAGGGTCTTTGGCAACGCTCCCAGCCGATGATGGAAGAGCGCCCCACAAAGGCCGGCAGCAACCAAAAGAACAGGCCACCCCTGGGTGCCAAGCCTACGGAGCGGATGGCTGCCCCGGCTACTCCTCAGTCCAGTGAGTGGGCAGAAGCTATGTGAAGAAAGAAACGAAGAAGATTGGCCAAGCAAGCCAATGAATCCTCACAGCCGAAAAAGCCAGCAAATACAGGCTCCCAGAAGAAGACACTGCAAGTGCGCAAGGGGGTCAGGCTTAATCCCCCCCGAACATCATCCGTAACTCTCACCCTGCTCCCCGAAGCCAGGGAGCGAGGAGAATCGTATGCCGGGGTGATCGCAAGAGTGAGAACCGCTGTCAGACTGACGGAGCTAGGCCTCGAGGGAGGGGTCCAAATGAAGGAAAGCCAGACGGGGGCCTGGATCATACGTGTCCCAGACCCCAGCGGCGCAAAAGCTGACGCACTAGCTGCAAAGCTCCGAAGCGTCCTTGCGGATGTGGCGGTTATCGGAAGACCGGAAAAAACCGCTGACATCCAGATCAGCGGCCTAGACAACTCCCTAAGTAGGGAAGATGTGATTGAGGCTGTGGCGCAGAAAGGTGGAGGCAAACTGGGCCAAATTAAGGCCCAAGAAATGCGGACAGGACCTGACGGGATAGGCCGTCTGTTAATGAGGTGCCCGATCGCGGTGGCCAAAGCCGCCTGCGAAGGCGGAACGTTGAAAATTGGGTGGTCTACTGCCCGCGTAAGAGCTCTCGCCCCACTCCCTATGCGCTGTTTTAGGTGTATGGGGGTGGGGCATACCAAACCCCGATGTCCCTCTGAAGCCGACCGAAGCCTTCTTTGCTTTCGCTGTGGGACACCGGGACACAAGGCGGTGCAATGCACGGACGAGACCAAGTGCCTAGTTTGCTCCGAGAGTGGTCGGCCTGCCGGGCATATAATGGGCAGTAGGAAGTGTGACCCACCGGTGACAAGGGGGAGGCCCTTGGACACCAGGGTCACGCCTGCACATATGGAGGAGGGGATGTCTGTGGATGTCCCAAACCCCGACCGAGCTCGGTCCCCACCCCTCTCCGTTGGAGAGAAGTCCGGGAATCGGGGGAGATACAGGTCCGTGAGGGGGAAGGTCAGACGGACTGAACCCTGAACAGATGGAAGGGGATGGGGGCGGTGCAGCGCAAGTCAGCGTAGCCTCCTGCCCCGGGCGAGGCTAGCCGACGGAGGATGGGAGCCCGACCGTTTGCATGGCACAGCCTTGCCAGCCTGGGGGGACTCGGGAATGTACCACGGGGTCCCCCGTTCGTGAGGTGGCCTTTGGGCCAACCCGTCGCTCTCCATGGTGGTGATTGCTAAAAACGGCCCCACCGGATTGCGACGGAGTAGAGCGGGTACATCGTGGGGTTTTTAGTGGGTAGGCCCCTGCACAACAATCTGACAAGCTTTCATCGTCAGATAGGTCTGCAGGGGAGAGTCCCACATAACTCCCGTCCCACTCCCAGCGGCGGGAGTATGCGAAAAGCATTTTCCTCACGTAAAAAAAAAAAAAAAAGAAAGTTTAGGTTAGGTTAGCTTACCGTACTTATTTGTTTGTAATAACCACAATTGCGTTCGAGTGTTACATTACCTGCTGCAAGTTTGGCATTGTATAGAATACCTAGGTAAAGTGTAAAATAAATTCTATTTCATACTTTACCTGTCCGTTTTAGGTATTCTATACATTGCCTAGGTATTGTATACAATACCGGATTATACACATTGCCGGTAACATATATATTATTTAATTTACTAATTATATACTAAATTTATATATTTTTTTTTAATTTACTAATTTTAATTATATTTTTTTTTAATTTACTAATTAGTCCACGAAAATTAATCATCAATAATTAGTATAATGTACTACCATATTATTGGAAATAAAAGCTTATTAATATTATTATAAATAACAGATACTTAATACATTATGAAAAGATCAACATAAATAAAAAATCATTCTCTGAAATCAGTAACAACGATGATCCCTTGAGTAATTTCGATACGCAATAAGCGCACTCTATGCGAGATCGTCAATGTGAAGCGATTTTTACAAATGCTGGGTATTGGATGGGTGACCATAAGTAAAATTTATTTGAAGGTACGGTAAGTATTTTTCCTGGTGGCAGTGGTGTCAACAATTGTTAGCACCCTCTAATCACTGGTAGATTACACTTATAGCCAATCGTAAGGATTGATTATATCCCAAAGAGAGAACAATAGAGTCAATCAATCACATTTTAAATAAAACGGAGTCACCTATATATTGATATGACATACAATAAATAGGAATCATGTCAATTGAAAAGTAAATAAAATTTAATTTTCCGATATTCTAGTACACGAAATAGATACTTCATTTAATGTAGTGAATTCCCTTTTATATGAAATCAGAATAAATAAACGTAATGCAGTAAGCTTTTTATTTTCAAATTTTGCTGTTATACTACAGTTTTATATACGAAAACCAAAATACATTTTTTTGTAAAAATGTAATTTTCTTCTAAGCGTGCGATAAGTCGTCAATAAAAATAAACTATTAATTATATTTCTGTATTTATCCAAACATTCTGATGAAATACAAAAAAAAAACATAATCCTATAAACACGAATTTTGAAAAAAATATGTGTACAAAATATAAAAAGAAAAAAGTGGTTTATTATAATGATAACACTTAATATTTTAGATAGTAATCCAAGAGGCGCTCCAAGATTAATTTACTCAAAAAACTCCCAATCAAACTATCGTCGGTATCAGATATGTTTGTTTGTTTGTTTAAGTGCGATAACACATTGGTGTCAGTACTATCATATAGTGGCCTAAATAACTATATGAGCCGAGTGTTATATCCTCCACAATATGGTGACTACAACTAATAAAACTGTTAAGCTTTATTTTATAAAACTACAACCGGCGTCACAAAAATCACACCTCTTAAAAATATTTTTCATACCTATTTTTCCCTAATTAATTAATTACTATTATTTAACTATGATATATCAATAGAAAGGTAATTAAATGTATTTTTTCAAAAACATATAAGTCATTATGATTCTGCAGACCAGGTATTAAAAAAACCAAATGAAGTAGTCTAAAAATCATTTTTATTTTAACAACAAAAAATTGAACAAAAAATATGCAATTATTTAAATAGCCCAAATCTAATCTTAAACCTGCGAGCATGCGAGCAAGCATTGTCGTACGGAAGCACGTACTCTTCCAGGATCTCTGTGACGTACCGATGAGCTGTAGAGAGCCTTGCCCGCGAGCACCTCCAGTCTGGGAAACGAATACAAGGTCGGTTTTGCCATCGATTGACACGCCACCCCAGAACATGCACGAGCCGCTTCCGTATTCAACTGTCTCTTCAATATAGGCGCAAAGCGTTCCTCCTTTTCTACGCCTGTCGTTACAATAGAGACATATTCTTGTCTCATTTGAGAGGAGAACAGTCCTCCACTGCTTTATTGTCCAGTTAATGTGGTCGCGGGTGAAATGTAGTCAGTCTCTTCGATTTTGTGCAGTCAATTTCGAACCAATTTCGGCGAACCGATTTCGCAATGATAAAGAGACAATTAAGCGATCGTCTCTTTTAGAGGTACATCGTTGTGGCCCCGATCTGCGCCTGGTGATGTAGTCTTCATTTTCCTCGAACCTCTTGAGTTCTCGCTGGACCGAGAAATGGCTTAAATTCAGTTAAAGAGCAACATCACACTGCCGCATCCCTGATTGCAGTTGCGCGATCACTTGAGCAGCTTCTTCAGAAGTAGTATCTATTTCTTGTAGGTGTTGTTGTTGACGTGTACTCTTCAGACGTTGAAAATAACGTCTGAAGAGCGAATGACTGATATTAGAATTTATTTTTGCTCTCCTGACATCTTGGGCGCCTTTCGGATGCGCGGGAAGGGAGGTAGTGAATCCTCTATGGATACTCCGGCCCGGCTTCGAAGTTATATCAGACTTGTACTGACTAAACACCAATATGAGGTTGGCTTGTACCCGAGATGGGTCAGAAGCCTTCGTCTGCGGGGACCGCGCCTCTAGGGGGAGGCGGCGCAAGCCATATTTGACAGGTAGCGGCCCTTTTGTAGCCTTTCAAGATAGCGCAATTAGCAAGGTGCTGAGCCATTAATCACTTTAACGTCCCGTATTCAAGAGTCCTGATTTATTAATTAAATCTAATGACTGTTATATTAAAGGTAATTAAATGTATTGTCACTAAGTACCAAATTGTATTACATTTCTTTTATATACTAAGAGCTATTAATGATTAAAACAATTATTTATGAAAAAATGCAATTTTTGTGACACCCAGTGTATTTTCAATATTAGCATTTAAGAGCGTTAAAGCTGCATCAGCCTACACAATATTTCAAACATCACTTTAAAATAATGTAACAGATAAATGTGTTACTACAGTTCCACTTGGACTAAAACTAACCTCTCATAGCACAAAAATTTGTTCCCGAGACTTGGTCAAGTGTAACTGTAGTAACACATCTACCTACATTTGGATTATATATATATATAGAAAGCTTAATACTATTTAAATTATATTGCAGAAAAATATTATAAAGTATAAACAAATAAGCGTGCGTGAAGTAACAAAATGGAAACGCCACAAGCCGCGTGCTTTGAAAACGTGACACTTTTTCAACTTGTCACGCTGTAAAAACTGGAAATAAAAAAACCACCTCCCATTCCTATGAAAACAAAAACACGTGCTTAAGAAATTTCCGGAGGAACAATCCATCCTGTAAACGTTAAAAGAAAACTTGAACAAAATGACATAGAAATGCCAACTTTGGCCAACAAGTTTCGCAATATTCCTATCCCTCTCCAACGCAAAGCCAGTGGTGTTTCCGTCTCCGTCGTTTAAGTTAGTCACAGTGTTAGCCACGTTGTTCACTTTTATTGTTGCAAGTAAGCAAACGATATATATTTAGAATAAAGAAAATAACTAGATGGACATAATAACTTGTTATACAATTTTGCAATAATTCGTTTTCTACCTATCTTCTTTGAACACTAGTCATTTGCAATATTTTGATTAGGCCGCATATTTTTCGATTTGTAGCATAGACTAGACGATCATAAAATATATCTTCATTTGCTTATTAAATGGTATATAACGTTATTTAATTTGATTCACACATATTCCACATGCAGTGTATTGTCCGCCAGAGTTGACAGAACGAACCTAAATCCATAAACACGGTGCACATATCCGGTGCAGAAAGCTGCAGTCTGTGGCCGTGTTTTATAGGTGCTTCTAAAGAAGACTGGCGAACTCCTATTTATTTTCAGACCTCTATTTAAAGAGCACGTTCATGGAAGAAATCGAATGATATTTGAAGAACCCCATTGGACTAACAAAAAGTTAATGGCTTTTTTAAAGATGGATTACAGAGATATGTAATAAATAACCACAAAATATTGAGGATTTGAATCGTTAGTTTTTAGAAAATATTATTCAAAACAAATGTTAATAGGTACCTGCTAATTAAGAATGAACAATTTAATAAATAGATAAATAAGTCTGAACATTTCGAAGCGACTTGAAGATATACTAGGTCTGCAACACATGCTGCTGTTTGCAAATACTGAGCGAAGCAATTAGATTTTTGAAGGGTGATTATTCCTCGATGGTATGTCTGATGCACATTAGTCACGACGACGATGTGAGTTTTGGCTCCAAATTTCATCAATGTAGTATCAGCGGTTTGGCTGTGATCAGCTTTTGAATTTTTCTTTCGGTGATTATTCCTCCATGGTATAGTCTAAATTTATTTTACATAGCCTATGTCCGTCAGGTTATAATCATGTATGTTCATGCCAAAATTCGTTCGAATCGGTTGAACCGTTAAGTAGCACGAGTGAGACAAGCGAAATTTGTGAGTTGCCTAAAAGAGAGCTTCGCTCAATTAAGTTGGTTAGGACAATAAAAACCTTCTCATTATCAAGAGGGACTCATGTTTCCTCGGACCTCTGAGGGTTACAGGAAGTATTGAAACTCTATTCTATGACGAATTCGGTTGCATTTGTCAGTCTCATACAAAAATCACCATAAGTCGTCATTATTTTCGTGTTAATTTCTTGTCTATGACACTGACACCAACTGAGACTCATCCGATCAACAACCGATTATCAACCGATCTAAAATATGGAGTATGAATGAAAATAATTATTTTTAACACGAAAGCGTCACGTTCCACCCATAATTTGCGATTTGAAAATAAATTATCTTTTTATTCCGGTCTTTAAAAAATCATGCGGGTGTAAAAGTAAATTGTAAGAATTTAACATAATTAATTTTTCATATCTCCGATCTTCTTTTAACTTTGTATTCTGTTTATTTAGGGTAAGTAAATAATTAGACTGATTTTGAAGAAATAAGGTTAAAATTTAAACTTTAAAATCGTTGGCCTAGTTATCATAATGAGTAACTCTCCCAAAAATTACAATATTTTAGTTTAGTTGTTAATACTCCAATTTCGTAATTTTTGGACTATTGAAAAATTTCCAACCCCATCGTTGTTATGCTTCGTATTTTCTACCGAAAAATAAAAGCAATTTGATATAAATTAATCCTCGAATATAAATAATCAGCTTTTCCTTCCTCTTACGTTTGATTACTGCTTACTCAGGTCCTTTTGAGACGACATAAGTATAGTAGTTGTTGTACGCATGCCAGAGGTTTCTATAGTCCGCAAAAAAGCGTAGCAAAGCATTCCAGACACTGCTAGTATATTAATAGTACCAGAATATTGGTTGGAAGAATACCTCCCGTAGATTACAAAATGGACAGCTGAGTTCAGAATTATGTTCTTTTACTATGATCTCCAATCCGTCTAGCAAAGGTAGAGATTTTTGCAGAACAATTGCCTCCGTCCAACAGTAAACGTTTTTAGGCTGTGATGATGAATTGAAAATCTCATGATTATGATAAAAAACAAATGAAAAATGGATCTGATAAAAAAGCAATCTTATGAAAATTCATTTTTTTGGGATCACTTGGAAATTTTGCAAACAATTCTTATAATACCTATAATAATTACAGTACTCTCCATGGCTTACAAAAAAAATTACAAAAACTAACTCATTATACTGATTTCAAAATAGAACAAAGGGCAAGGCATTTCTCATCAACAGATAAAAAAGATTTAATTAAACTTTTATTTAAAATATTAAGTTTCCACATTGAAAAAAGCTTGCTATTGCTACATAAATTCGTGCTTCCTACTCCATGTTTGAAGCAACGTGACTTTGAAGGTTTGTTTACATTACATTTTTTTACAAAACTCTTTTTTTCAATAGAAATTCTTGGAGTTCGTAATTAAACGAAGTTTGTTTTTTCAATCACAATTGTGTAATAGGCGAAAATGATTTTTTTTTAGAAAAAATGTTTTTAAAATTCTAATCGTTCCATCCATAAATGCAAAATGTTTTCTTTTTTAAAGTTTTAGTTTTCATGTTAAAATTTGTGTTTTGCCCGATATTAAAGTGTAACAACGACTGATTGTTTACCTTTAAGTGAGTGAGTGTTGCCATGTAAAAAAGCAGCGGAATGTGTGTTCTCTAAAGATATTTGCGGAAGACTCAGTACAACCCCACACTGAAACATAGAGTGATCAAACCTTGGGATAATTTATGATAAACAAAGCAGTTTTCACCCACATTCATCATTATCTTATTAAAAAAAATATTGAAGACAAGGCTTTATGGACTCAGTATCCTTTGCCTTATCTTATAGGAAAAACTAAAAATCTACGGTTTTAACCACGTTGAGACTGCTGCTGTTAAATAGCGTCATAATAAACGCGATTCATATCTCATTAAATTGAAAAATTATCTATTAATGTTATACTCGTGCAAAGTCAGGGCGGTTCGCTAGTGTAATTTCCGTAACAATGAAACTTATCTTAAATAATTGCCAAAAACTTAACCATTGACGCAGATTCGCTATTTTTACGGCTTGAATGAACGTTGCGTAATTCTGACCTTGAGTATAACCTAATAATAGTCAGTTTGAAGTCAATAGCCCCAACGAAGTTTATTGACACAATGAACGACCTGAATTATTTTTATCTCTTAAGAAACGAGTTCTTTTTTCAACTTTTGATGACGTATTACAACCTTTATGGTAATATTTTTGTTTAGAAGATGGATTTCTTTTCACACAATGGCAAAAGGTTTTTTTTTTTTATTTATATTATTGTTTGGTCAACGAAAGTAGATTTTTGAACGTACTCGTATAAAAAAATAATACAGTGAGTGAGTACAGGGTACATTTTGTTAATAAAGTATCAAGAAATATTGTTACTTCATCTACAAAATAACCATTAAGTTAAATTTAATTTAAGCTAATTATTCAAATGTGACATAGTATTATTTAATATCAGTTCTTCCGGCGACTTATCACCGGTTGGTTTCAATGGTAATGAACGCCTGTGTTAGTGGGTTTGGTACTAGCTTTATCTTATGATATCATCTGTAGGATGCGATATGTCAAAAATAAATTAAGAAAAACACACTAGAAAAAAAATGCAAAATATATATGGATGAAGCTTAACACCGGATACTAGTGGTCACACTGATACTACCATTTAGGAAATAATTTAATGGCTGTTGCTCGTGTACTATCGACAGTTCATCAAGCCGAACAATATCATGTTTGGACCTACCCTATGCCTTTAATTTTTAATTTTTCTTAATTTAATGTTTTTGTATTTTTCTTAACTAATTTTCAAAACTATTTATGAACTGTTCACACTGGTGTGACCACTAGTAGCATATGCTGTCGACTGTACGTACATCGGTGTTCAATGCGTGGCTGATATACCAAGCTAATATAAATTATCAGTGGTGTCCGTTGACCTAGAAACTTATGATATTTGGCAAACACAAGGTCTCTAGTACGAAAAAAGGAATATCTTTTAAAACCATAATTATATCGTAATATTGCATAAAAAGTATACAATCGGAAAAGTGAAAATTTATATACAATGTGTCCCGTCACCAGTGTCAGAGCCTTAACTTAAGTCGTATTAGAAAAAATCTTTGTAAATGTAAAAATGAGTCTTAGACAGGAATGGAAACCCACACCTTCCGATATTTGTACAGTTACGCAAATTTTATATTAAAAAAATATATACAATGTGTCCCGTTACCAGTGTCGGAGCCTTTAATGGTGTGAAATATGGCATTTTTTTTATCGACAAATTGCCCCTCGAATTTTGTTTTTCTCTTACGGTTATAAAAGGTTTTCTTGGTAACCAAGACCTGGGCTCTCATGCTAATTCGACCACCACTACTCATGTAAATGTCCTATCAACATTAAAAAGGTGTCATTTGCGATTAACGATACTAGCTCATAGTAGAAGTTGAAATACGTTTGTAAAATTCGACACGTTTGCCAGCGTCTCCGTAATTCAGCGGTCAGAGCAGTCGCCCGGATAGCGAAAGGTCGTGGGTTCGAATCCCATCTGAGGGCTCGGAGGCGTAGTTGTTTTTTACACACGTATTTTATATCTTATAAAAATATTGCATTGTGAATGCAAAAAATTAAATTAAAAACATGTAGAAAACAGTTATACAGCCATTATGTTTCAATTGTCATGGAATAAAAAATAGAAAAAAATATTTAAAGAAAAACAAATAGATTCTTCTAGATATTTTTTAATTATTGGCTTTTTGAGAAAAACCAAATTTGAGGGGCAATTTGTCGATAAAAATGATAAAAATGACACTGGTAACGGGACACATTGTATATATATTTTTTTTAATATAAAATTTGCGTAACTGTACGAATAGCGGAAGGTGTGGGTTTCCATACCTGTCTAAGACTAATTTTAACACTTCCAAAGTTAATGTCTAATACCATTTAATTTAATCACAGTGACTTTAAAAAGTTAAAAGTCGAAAGTGTTGAGTTGACTACCATGTTCATCCAAGGCAATGAGTAGTTAACACCCAGCAATCGGCACGGGGCCCACTAGGTGGCTCATGTATTTATTTATTTAATTGCAAACACCACAGCCCTTACAAACTAATATAATATTTATCTGGTGATTAACACAGATTAAAAAGCGTCTTATTAAAAAGGAACTATAAACAATTGGAGTGTGTCTTGCGAGTGTGTGTATGTGTGTGTAGGGTGCAATTTATGATGTGCAATATGTAATGTAATGTATAATTTAAAAAAGCCATAAAAGGTTTTTTGTGAAGTTACAGAGCAAGTCTACAGAGCTAAAATATTTATTGAATCTATTTAACGACCTAGGCTTATCACCCGTTTTTAGGGAAGGCATTTGCCTTTGCAGTGAGATCATTAATTGGCTGGTGGTGGTGATCAACCGTAAAATCCATCCGCCTAAACGTAAGCTGTCTACCAACTTGTTGACTAGCATACTAAAGTCTGAGCTATTTTGGACCTTAATAGCAAGCATTCAAGCAAATCAAAATAAATCAATGCGTTATTGGCAATAAAAATATAGATATTTCTTTGGGAGCTTTTTATTACAAGCATGAAATCATATAAAACACTACAAAAAGCAGTTAAAAAAAACTACTAAGATATGGTTACAATACAGATTAAAATCAATTTGTTACAGTTTGATGCTGATTTTTTATTGATCCCGAACTTTTTTGAAAGAAGAAGAGAGAGACAGTTTATTAAAATGTATATTTGAATTACAGATTAAAAATAACATGTATAGTAAACTTTTTATTTTACCATATTCGGTATGAGTACAATATCTGTCAAAGGTCATTCTAATAGTGTAGGAAAAGGTCGAATGGAGTTTTCACTTCACTGAGAAGACACTTGAACATTTTTTTCTCGATGTTTACTTAAATGCAGATTTAAAATTATAAACCAAAAATGTGTTGTGTTGTTGAATGGCAACCGATTTCCCCAAACACTTTCGAAAGCACCTCCTGATAGCAATGACGGCATTATGCGTGATAGTGTCAGTAAAAATAAGACTTAATAAGGTAAAAAAAAAAACATGGATTAAAGAATAAATTATGAATAACTAATAAAGCGCCATAACAAGGAATATATAAAAAAAAAACAAGACAAAAGATACTGACAAGTTTACTTGTATGTACACATACCGTAAAGTAATACACTGTTACTGCACGTTCATTTTACCCAAAGATAAGCAGAGATGAAGTAGTTTTACAATAATTAAATAGAATGGATTGTTATAAATTAGCTAGTAGGGGAGCGGGGGGCTAGATGTAACAGGGGCAAGTAGTAACAAGCATTTTTTACTTAGATAATAGAAGAATAAATATTTGATTTTCAACCTATCCTACTATTAAATACCCATTATATCATATGAGCGCGATCCCGTTGGATGGCGCAGGAGGCGGTATTGTGCAGGCGCTCCGATAAGACCAGGTAATGGACTTTCTTGTTTATACAAAATTGAATATTGTTGATTTCAAACTGTTTAGCATTCGTTTACTTCTATTATGTTAACTGTAATTTTACACTTAATAAGGGATATATTTTTATAGCAGTTATTTCAAAAAACCTTGCAGTGGGTTTTGTTGTAACACTTTCATGGGGCAAGTTTTAACAAGCCACAGATTGTCCCATATTGATTTATTATTTCTTATAATTACGTGGGGCATACCTAAATTTCTTCTTTTCATGTCTTTAATACTTTTTTGTTGGAATAAATTGATTTTATTTTTTTCAGGATGATACACAATAACAGAAAAACTGAAAATGCTTATCAAAGCCAAGATGTGAACGAATTACCTTCTTTTGAAGTCTTCAAAAAAACCATTGCAAGAAAAGCTGCAAAACATTTTGATTCGAGTCATGTGTCGCTTTATAGGTATGTGAAAAAAAAAGAGTAACAGTAGTCAATTATTGCAAACCCAGATTGGTTTTTAAGAGGTAGAAAAGGCTTAAATATTCTAGTACTTGCTTACTTGCACCAACATCTTTGGATTACTTTGGATTGCTTCCTTTGAAGTTTCTAATGCTAAATATGATAAATAAATCTTTAAAAAATAGAAAACTGGTTTTCAGTTCCTACTGTTACAATTTGCCTAAAACCTGTTACAATTAGCCATAATCACGGGTAATTTGTAACACTCGTCAATTTTTCTAAGCTATTTTTACAAGAATTCGTCACAGGTTTAATCAAAATTTTATTTGAAATCGATAGTTGAATAGTAGCTCATTCGAACAGTACTGCTGCATTTCTTAAATACCTAACAAGTAAGCATCCATAGCCAAGAAACCAAAAATTCTTACAACTAGTCAGTCCCCCGCTCCCCTAAATATTTTTGCGATCTATCAACCAGAATAGATGACTTAATGTTTAACTCTAGAAGTCTAAAAAAAGTTATAATTTTATGGGATGGTTACGCAAATTGTGAGTATCCTAAAGCGGTTATGGGTCGTTCTTCTTTTTTACCGACTATGGGCTGTCCTTCGTCTTATTATGGCATCTCGTTGGAGTATTGATATTTCCGGTTTTTTATTCGGTTCGAATAAACGTCCATATTTTTCTTGTCTATTAATATTATGTAATTTTTCATTTTCTCCAACCAACATATTTTTTCGTTTGTTTTCCGTAGAATGCCGTGCCACTCTGTCACATAATTTGTTTAAAAAAACCAACATTAAAAAAGAATTCATATTTGCCGCAAAGGAAACTTTAATTAGTCCTAATGACAACACAGATGCAATTTCTTTTAAATTCCACTCAGAAACCACAATTATGGATAGTTCAAAAACCAAAAAAAACATAAAAACGTCGTTTCACTGTCGGTAAAAAAGAAGAACGACCCTTATAAGCTAATGCAACTACCACTGATTTCTAAATCGATGATCGATGATCCAAAATCCTATTCAAAAAAAAGATGTAAAAAGACCTATTTAGATAAAAGATTTATTACTAATTTTGATCATAGTTCAACAATGCGCACGCTTGTTCTAGCATTCTCCACGGGCGATCGTTTGACATACATACTAGTTGCGAAACGCGCGCGCCTGGCACCGTGGCCGCGGTCAACCCCAGTTCTGCTCGTCGGTTCGTTTAAGTGCTGTTGATAAATTTCCTTTCGTTACTTCGTAATGAGGTCTTTGCAGATGTATTTTTTTTTCAAATCGTAACATACCTTACTTACATTTTACTTTTTTACCGAGACCAAAATAAAACTGTAACTAATTACTGAGGATGGCTGGTAGACAATGTGAATAAATCTTATTTTTATTGTCCTCAGAGTTATTTTCTTTTCTTCTGCCCTAACAACTTGTAATAATTTATAAATAGTTTTTTTTACAAAGTTATATACTTGTAATTATACGGGGAGCCATTGAATGTTAACTACCGCCTCTTACTTACATTCTAATATTTTTTTAAGTTTTATTAAATTCAAAATTGCTTTTCCTTCAAAATGTTTAGGTTAATATTTTTTTAGTTTCATTGACAATTATCAATTTCTGTCATATACTTATGCTAATAAATATTCATATTTTTTTTGTCTTGTGGTGTAAAATACAACAGATTTTAGGTCACCCTTATTTTATTTTGAGTATATAATTATATAATAACAAGCATGCAGGTAATTAAACACTCCATGTCAGTGGTAAATTGAAATCCTTTTCTTGTTTTTTATCTCTTTCTTTTCCTATATATTAAACAGCTTCATTTAAATGCGTCTAACATCCTACATAATGCCGTCCAAAAACACAAAAGGCATATTAACTACAAAAAAAGTGAAAGTCGGTCCATTACATGCCGTTGATTCATCGTAGCCGTGGGCGGACTGTCCTTGCTTGGATATGTTAATAGATTTAAATTAGTAGGGTTTGTTCTGAGACGATCGCGTATTAACTTTGATTTTATCATTTAAACATGTTTAACGAATGTTTGCTATTAAGATTTATAGTCGCCAGAGAAATTTCTATATCGGCTATCCGAATGATAATGCGAATTCGTCAACAGCTAAGATATTCGAAAATAGCGCACTAGAGAAAAATATTGACAGCTAAAATTTACATCATTCATAGTTTTTACTTTCATTATTATTTGAAAATCACATTGTATTACATGACTTTGTTTTATAGTAGCTGAGTACCGCGGTTCTACACACGTGTTTCGTGTTTCCTATGGGAGGCTTAAAAAAGTATCCTATATCCATCCAAATTCTAAGCAATGGTGAAAGAATTTTTTTAATTAGGAACAGAAGTTTCGTCGAGAACCTCCCACATCCAAACATAAAACCATTACATCATTTACAATTTTATAGATTTAATCACAAGTCTTTATTATGATCGTCGATGATGATGATGTTACTTTTGCATGGACAAAGGTCTTGTCTATGTCGGTAAAATGGGCCATAAAAAAAGAAGTTTTTGCTATTTTCTTTAGTAAGTTTTTTTTTACATTCACGACAATCAACCTAGCCCAGAGTAACTACTGTTAAGCCAATGTTATGGATATGAACTGATAGACATAACCTATTATATTGCGCGGGCGCAACGTGCTAGTCACGCAAATGCAGATAACAAAAACAATTTGACTCACCTAACAAATCATGCAGGAGCTTAAGATATTAATTTTTGGTCACACATCCAATGCGGCCAGCAAAAGTTGCGAAAGTCGAATGACCTCAGCAATCATATGACGTTCATGCTAACAACTGGGCTATCGATCTTCTCAATAATTTGTTTATTACAAATAAGTGATAAATTTGTAATAAAATTTGTATTAATGTTATTTTAATAATTGGATTTCTTATGATTTTCATTATTTCAATGCTCGGTCATACGAGTTATTTTAACAGAAAGATACTATAAAGTTAAATTTAAATTCCGTTGTTACTAAACATTTTGAGACCCTGTTTCTCGAATTAAGTAAATTGATTCAATATATAAAATGACACACGAATACAATTTGAGATGAAGCGTCAGCGATTTTAATATATCAAATAAGGTTAAGTTGGATACCTTGCACACCAAGTTCTTTAAACGCGGCGTCGACGCGCTTTTGTGTTCTGTTAATACAAATACGATGCTGTCGCCCATCTAACGCATTATTGTAACGATACAAACGCGCGTTTATGAAAAGCGCAATCAAAATGGTATCTGGAATAAAAACGCGCTGTTGAACCTCGTTTTAGAAACAAGCGTTTACACGGCGTTTAAAATACGCCGTATGTATAAGCCCTTATGTCCCAAATTATACGCAAATTCCATGTTGTAAACATGGATGGATACCATCTTTATAAATATATTACCGTTTTATGTTTCATGTAATATCAAGCATTTTATTTTATTTCAATTAAGTCAGCGAGATATAAAATAGGCGTGTAAACTACAACTACGTAGTAGTTGTACTTTACTCGCATATTTTATATCTTATAGAAATATTGCACTGTGAATGCAAAAAAATAAATAAAAACACTAAAGTCAGTGAATCAGAATTAATTATTATTTTATAACCTTGTAGTGTCATACATGGTAAATAGAACCAATACTTCACACTTTCGGTGTCGTAAAAGGCCAATAATCCTATTGATATAATCCATAGACATCCCATAGATCACATAACGGGCAGCACCGTCTTTAACTGCGATTTCAGCCGCCTGCCAAGCATTATTATGTCAATACCTCCTTTTACCTAGGTGAGGCCTTCTTACAGATGTGGAAGTCTTTCTGCCGAGATGGTGATAATGATTATATTATTTTGTTAAGTTATTTATCTTTTTAAATCCTTAGGGGTTAAGGGTAAAGCTAAAGGATAAAAGTAAAGATTAGGGGTAAAGCTTACTAACATAACTTAGTCCCTTTTAAGAAAAACTGGTGAAGAATCCTCGGACATGAAGGGTAGTTTTTTTACATAAGCCATGACTGTTCCTACTATTGTATTAAGAGTTTTGTAGCAGCATAGGTGGAAATCTAATCCAGCTCCAATAGACCTCAGTACTGGAACTCAAGTAGCTGCTAATCAGCTGGTACTGACAGCTACACGAACTTCGCGAAGCATGAACCTGTAAATCCATAAAGGACATAACAGAACAGACAAGCTTTTCCGTAAAATCGACCTAAGGGTGGTAAGTGTAAGGTCCTTTTTATTTTAACATTATATGAGGTTTATAATTAGTGTTGCTTTCATTGCACAATCCAATATCGACAGAGAAATAACAATATTATTAAGAATTTATGTTACCTTAATTATATACTTTCAATTTAGTTTTAAAATTGAATGTTTTTTGTGCGTTAGTCATTAAATTTAATAGTAGATACTAAAAAAAGCTGTTTCTTTTTAATGAAGAAGTAGAAATCTGACCAGTATGGTAATTTGAACAAATTTAAATTTGTACTTTTAATTAAATAATAGGAGTAGAATACAAAAAAATATTAACATGATTTGAGAACAGAAACTTATGTCTAAATGCCCCCGACAGTACTCGAACCCGGGTTCCTTGACGTGTAGGTGCAATTGCTACTGTTTCACTAGATATAATAACAAAGAATTAAAATAATAATTAAAATTAGGCATTGAATATTTATACAGTTACCTGCAATGTTTGGTTATATATTTCACCTATTTTAACTTCTTGAAAATAAAATCTATTTTGGAGTGATTTAACTCACCTTTGAGTAAAAGTTTGAGTAAGACATTAAATCAATAATACTAGCTATCCCTTTTATTATAAAGGTAAAAATAGTTTTGAATATATTTTATTTCATTGTGCAAACGTTATCAGTGCGTTATCTAGTGGTATATGATGATGCAGGGCGAAGACTTATCGTATTAAATGTTGAGACCAATAACCCCTTGGGGCAATGCACAACACAGGTGACATAGGGATTATTACACTGCTATCGTACAATCTATGGTGAGCGTGTAATAATTATAAATGTGAAGCAACCTTTGCAAAGGTCAATAATGGGATGGGTGACCAAATACCATAGCCTTAAATATGATACGTTATCACATGCCATAGTACAAGCCCTAAGGCTAAGTATAAAATGCTAAAAAATAAGAAAAGAAAGCTAATTCTTCTTTCAAAAAAACTGGTTTTATACATAGATATTTACAAAGTATCAACCAACACCCAAAACTGTTTAAGGAAATTAGTGTCAAGTAGTAGAAAACTTAGGTATCCTAAATATTTTAAGCTTAGACCATTGTTCCTTATGAGAACAAACATAAAATAGTTAAAATCAACAAGTCAAGCCGACGGAAGCCATTAAGTAGGGCACGAGCGGCGAAAATTTCGTTGCACCCAAATAAAAAGGATCTTTGTAACTAACACGTTAAAGTCGAAATTTAAACGACCATTTTGCTCGGTGAAAACGAAAGTTGCAACCAGACGTTTTGCACAAACGAATTTGAATACTGAATTCTCGATTTAAAGAGTTATGGGTACTTTTGTTGATTTATGGAGTCCTGGTATTATATTAGCTGTTGTAAACCATTTATTAAAAAGAAGTAACAAAAAATCAAACAAAGACAATATTTTTTTTATACAGAAAGTTATGATTTCATAGTGAAATTGGTTTTGAGAGAATTCAGCTCAACGCAAACCATACGTGTAATCATTATTATTATTTTATTTTTAGATAATAATGAGGGTTTTATGAAATATCACCACAAAACAATTGAACTTTATTGTTCGAAATAATTTCTCATATCAAAATTACTGTACATAATATATAGAAGAAAATATTTACTTACGTAAACTTACCTATTACGTTGTTAGAGAAAACCATATTCCAACTACCTACTTACGGCTTTTTAGTTTTCATTTATTCAGACTGTGCCTTTTTGTAACCATTTTATTGGTGTTGGTTTTTTTTCCTACAGTAATTCCAGTTTTAAGTCTCCCTATCACAGTATTTTTTAGAAACACTTAAATTTATCAACATACATAATGATTTTTTTTTTCAAAAGCATGAAATGTAAGCATTTATCGACTTTACTGTCAACGTGACCATAAGCACGAATCACGTTGACATTGCATACTGTGCTTCTTATTACGACGGACTAAAGTTTATAATAAGAGAACATGGTACGCGACATGAAGCCAAATCGACGTTCTCACTTTCGAAGTATACGATCGAATAGATAGGGCCTGTTAAATAAGAGTTGGAAAGCAATAGAATAATAAGCAATTTAAGCGTCATTGAAGAGATAATATTATTGTAACCACACAGAATTAAAGAGATTTGTCTTAGGTTTCTAAGTGTTAAATATGTATTATTTTGTGTGTGTTTTTGAATGTAAGTAGGTAATAAAGAAGCATGAAGGTTTCTGGTGAATTTGACAAGGCAATTAAATAAAGAATAAGAATATGAAATGGCAAATAAAACCTTTCTATACTTGGATATTACTTCATTAATTATTTACATTTGTATAAGCTTTAATCTTGAATCACACGTAATATTACGATAATATTATGAAAAGTCACGTGAGTTAGCTCATACAATAATACCGATTAATATTAACAATAACGTTACATAAAACGTTAATAACAAACATCCTACACGTGATGCAAAGAAAACGTGTTTAAAAAAGAAAGCCATGTCAACAATAGAAATAGTACGATTGACAATTTTATATTCAATTTCATTAACATTCATAAGGACGTCACTTTCCAAAAATGTACACCATTAAGGGTCGTTATTAAGAATATATTCAATCACGCAATGACAGCTATTAGGATAATCATCATTGAATCATCCACTGCCATAATTGTGAAATAATTCACCAACGTAATTTTTCCGAGGCACGTCTCAAACGCTTGCGTAATATAGCTACCATAAAACTTTTCTTTAACACTATTCCGTTTATAACTTCTACTCTAAAAAACACATTATACTATACACACACTCACCTATGGTCAGAGCGTGTGATCAGGTGCATGGGGTGCACCAAGTTGTAGCATTGAGCGACACAGTTCCGTAATCTCCGGGTGATTCAGATTTATCAGATGCACATACATTTGTTTATGGAGGCTTAATTCCCCTGTTACCGCCTCCAGCCTCTTTAGAAGTGCTTCTTTTTCTCTCAGGAGTGTCTTAACTTTTTCTTCCACCTCCCTCGAACGCACTTTAGCCTTTTCGCGTGACTTTCGTACTGCAATGTTGTTGCGTTCACGTCGTCTTCTATATTCATCTGTACCTTTATCTATAACTTTCCCAGAGGATCTCCTCGCTGGTGCCGGCTTGTGCTTAAGTAATGGGGGTAAAAGCGGAGCCCCTAATGGTGGTAAGGGTGTGAAGCCTCCACCATAAGGACCGCTAACTCCGACAGGCGGCTGAGGATTGTACTGGCCTGTGTATTGAGCACATGAAACTGACCGTCGAAAATCATGTGGTTCTGGAGGCTCCTCCTTTATCGGGGGCTGTTGCTCATGACCATTGTTGGACTGGACAGGTGCGTATGACGCTCCTGAATGCACCGGCTGAGGCATATAAGCTAGTGTCGTTCGAGCAAAGCTCTGTCTCGGTTGAGGGGAACGACCTCCTGGAAGTATTTCCTGGAAGAGAGCCATCGTTTCCTCCCCACGGAACTGGTCCTCGATAAGGTGTTGTAAGTCAAGGCTGATTTCCTGTCCATTGAGATCATCTAAGTCTGGCGGCGGGAAGGGTGTGCGTTTCTCCTCCACTGCTTTTTTCAAGTCGGGTTGCGGCGGCGGCGGCGCCGCGGCAGCCGCATCATACATTTGGGGGGACTCCATACCACCGCTCGGGCCTATCACGGGCCCTGCGGCGCCGGTGGCCCGAGCCTCCACTTCAAAGCACTGAGACGCCGTCACAAGTACACATGCACCGTGGTGAAATCCTTATGGTTGTTAACTCGCGGTCGTCACGTGTTTTCGGTTAAACGAGAGCGGTGCGCGCGTGCGTGCGTCGCGGCGGTCGAGCGCGGACTGCAAGGCGCGCGCGCCGCTGTCGCAAGGTTGCCGGAAGGAACTGCTGAAAGTTGCCGAGTAAAAGTTTAGGGGTGATCATATTTTTTGCCGTGCGGTTTGTTTCGTCGTATCAATGGCGCTGCACGATTTCAGGATATTTTTGGATTTTCCCATTGCGTAAGCGAGTTCAAAAAGAAAAGTGAGTTTATGACGCTCTATAAATAATGATCAAATGAATGATGTCAATATTAGACCTTTTTTATTCCACTTAAATGATGTTGTTCGACGTATTTTCGCTACAAATAAAATGTTAAAAAATAATTGATGTAACGAACAGATGATTAAAAATTTCCAAATTTCTGTTTATTATTTACATGAATTAAAATTAGGTATTTTTGGAAATCAGTAATT
Organism: Calamotropha paludella; assembly: GCA_927399485.1. Classification (NCBI taxonomy): domain Eukaryota; kingdom Metazoa; phylum Arthropoda; class Insecta; order Lepidoptera; family Crambidae; genus Calamotropha; species Calamotropha paludella. Next base: position 8,890,503 of record OV656822.1, read on the forward strand.
ACATTTTAAGATGCAGGAAAACGTTATTCAAACCATTAAAGAGTGAGTGAACATTTAAGTGTCGTTGACTTACATAACCATCACTTTAATACATACTAAAAAAAGTCTTCATATATTTTTGGATTTTTTTTTTTATAATATGTTACGGAATCCTTTTAATTGTATTTAATTCGCTCTTAAGTCACTTGAAATTCAGATTACTTAATATTGTTGTGATGATATTTAGGCTTTGCGCATATTATTAGAACTAGAATTAGTATTTTTATGAATGAATCTTTACGCTGCAACCTTGAAAGTAAAAGGCGCGTGTTCGCTTTCCATTTGAAATATTTTTTTAACTTTTCATTATGGACATTTGACTGATATAAACACTAACCTAAAAATAATGATATTTTGTTTCTAATACCTATGCTCAAGCAGCTAAGAGTGAAATTGTTATGAAAAAGTAAATATTTCATATAGTGATTTTACTTATTCTTCGTGCTTTGTCCTAAAAAATTGTAATGAACATTATATCAAAGTTTATGACTTGCGTCAATACTGTAATTATAAATTTTTAATGAAACAAGCTATTTATTAGGTAATGACAGGGTATGACGGGCGTTTATAGAATATTGTATTTTTTTCTGTCTTGTTCTGTGTGTCCTCTTTACAATATTAGTGTAGGTTACACTAATATTATAAAGAGGAAAGATTTGTATTTTGTATGTTTTGCAATGAATAAACTTAAAAACTACTAAGTCGATTTCAAAAATTCTTTCACCATTGGAAATCTACATTCACGCTGAGTAACAAAGGTTATATTTAATGTTAGAACAAATTTTAAGAATTTTACAAGTAAGGGTAGTTGCGCACGCAGCATATAACGAAATGCGACACCATGAAGTTAACTATTAATGTGAATAACTTAACTTCAAGATATCGCATTTAAAAAAAAAAGTATAACTTCTGCCGCGCATACCTACATAAGTACACGCACGGGTTTTTTTTAATTACAGCGGACTGTTTGATATTTCAGTTTAAATTAAACAGTTCTATTGTACAATTCTTATGTTTCGAATGACACTCTGGTATTTTGTTAAATATACAAATAAAATGAGCGAAAATAAAATAAATATATACTCTAAGAACACAAATTTGTTGTTTGTGTGTTTGTCTATCCGCTCTTCTTCCATTGTATCAATAAACGTTACCATAGCAACGCGTTACCGGGTCACCTAGTTATAAACAAATATCCTTACTAATATTATAAATTGGAAAGTGAGTTTGTTTGTTTGTTTGTTTGTTTGTTCCGCTTTCACGCCGTAACTACTGAACCGATTGCTTTGAAATTTTGCAGACGTAAAGATAAAAGTCCGGATTAAATAATAGGGTACTTTTTATCCTGGAAAAATTGATATTCCCGAGGAAAAACAAAAATATTGTTTGCTTGATGGATGGATTGTAGATGGCGCTATGTGTCGTTTAAAACAAGGGAAAATATTGCAAACGAATATAAACATGTAAATTTAGAAGCTAAATGATACGATAATGAATCCCCGAAAATGAGGTATTCCCGAGGGATGACGTACAATTTGTTTTATCGTCTAAACTGTTTTTTTTACATCTACTTATGTTGCAAACGAATATGAACATGTAAATTTTGAAGCAAAATTATTCACTAAATGACTCATTCCTCGGATTCCGATTATTCCAACAGACCTCCCATTTCAACTTAAAAGACTACAATATCCTATAAGGGTTTCATTTGCAATGACCATTAATAAAGCACAAGGCCAAACTCTAAGGGTTGCTGGAGTACACTTGGAAAAACATTGTTTTTCGCATGGTCAGCTCTATGTAGCGTGTTCCCGGGTTTCCAGTGCCCTAAATCTGCATGTTTTTGCTCCACAAGGGAAAATATATAATATAGTGTACCATTCAGTTTTGGTTTAACAACTAATTGTACCCAGCGTTACATCGCGCTTCTTAGATTTTTCCGTGGGAATAAGAAGTTTTCTTATAGTTGTGCTTTATACCGCAATATAACCGAATTCCACGTGGGCGAAGCTGCGGGCGGAAAGCTAGTCATCTATAAACCTTAGATATCTTTACATTTTTTATGCATAAAAATAGTGTGTAACTAAGTGTTTCTTATCTTTGAATCGTTTTTACTTCGCCAACTGCTTTTGGTAATGATAAAAACCAATACTTAGCAATAATTATAGTGCCAGATCTCTGAAAGATATCCGCTCATTATTTTATCAGTATCGCATCGCCTGTAACATCCAGCTATAAAGCTTATAATTTTCGACACACTTTTTTGCGCACAGCTCCTGTAAAACGTGAGAGAAATTGTTACTAGAGTTCGTATGATTTGGAATATAAACCATATTTTAAAGGTATTTCTATAAACAAAATCAAAGTATCATTTTTTTTTAAATGAAAAATACATTAACATTTGTAACTTTTTAAATACACAGTTTATTTTGCTTATTAAATTAGCGAAAATTCGTATCGAAGGATCATTTATTAAAGTAAACTGAAGAAAAGTTGTATTTCGCACTTACGAAACCACGATCAACGTGATTTCTTAAAAGCATAACCAATACTAAATCAATCTATAAAAAACTGTCGAATTAATTTTGTTTTCGATATTAAGTTCATTAAATTCTATATCATAAAATTAATTTGTAAAAATTTTTAGATAAAAATATCAAATTATGTATGTCATCGGAAAATGAAAATGAAAATATTGCTGTGTCAAACTAATTGTAAAATAAATAAAAAATAAATAACCCATCATTTTAGGTAACCATAAATATTGCTAAGAACTCGGCCACCTAATAAATACTTACATAAATTATTAAATTATTCCAGCAATAATTCATTACATTCAATTTGAATTCTTTCTAATAACTAATCATTTATTCTCCACTCGCAAAGAATGATGTGTTAATTCTATTTTAAGTGACAGTGAGCGATTTTTGACTATTCAAATTCATTTAATCTTTATAACATAGAATTTAATATACAAAATGTTTCTGATTACAGTGTTTGCTTATGCTATAAATTCACCTTTACAAGTTATTGTGAAACAAGGGCCTATAAACTAAATATTGATACTTAAAAAACTATAATTTAATTTTTGACAATTATTTAAACTTATAATCATAATATACATTTTTAGTAATGTATTTTCTATTATTATTGAAAGTGTACTAATCCTGGCAACGCTGTCGCTGACTAATGCAACTGCTGAGAGGTCAGTCTCATCGTTGTAGCGTTTTAAAACATTGTTAAGATCAATTATGACTGAAAATCGTCTTTTACGTCTGTTTATTTATATTAGTACAGGCCACTTGGTGCATATGTACCAAATAAATATTAAAACTAATACCGAATATTAAAACAATACCATACCTTATCTACAAATCGATGTTGCTTTTATACATGTTCATAGACATATTCATGTTGACATCGAGATAATGATTACAATATTTGCATACCAAACATCTTATTCAATTGTTTGTTTTCAGGTATTTCTATTAATTTTCATATGTTTGCAAAGCATATTTAAATGCAAAAAAAATGAAATATTACTACTATATTATTATTTTTGGGAAGATAGATAAAAGCTCACACAAATAGCTCCCCTCAATAAAAACCTGGATCTGCGCCTTGTCCTCATTAAGGATAGGATATAAGGATAGGATATAACGATAGGTTATTAGGATAGGCGCCTGCATGTCTGATATGCAAGTCGAGTGGAACTCTCTCCCTGCGTCTCTTTTTCCGAGAAATTTTAACCCGTCCATTTTCAAAGCCAGGTTGATTAGGCACCTTCTGGGCTAGTTCGTTTCATCATGGATTCTATCGTGGCCCCCTGGGTTTGATTGGGATCAAGAGCTAACCCATCCAAAAATATGAAAAAAGAAGAGTGATTTGCATGCACGTTTTCATGACGACGCTACTGTACAGATCGAGGTCCTGGATTCAATACCGACCGTGTTAATGTAGAAAACGAACTTCTTTTTATTGATTCGGAACTAAGTGTTATAGTAGCGTCGTTTTGTCTGATTAACTTTACAAGTGCATTAGCCACTTAACTACTCTTTAAAAATAATGTACTTCCAAAGTTTTTTTTACATTATAGAATAACTTTTAACATTGCCAAAACTGTACCACTAACATTTGCAATAATCGATTTTGATTTTAAACTTTATTCTGAAAACAATTAAAGACCTATGTTGCCCCGGGGCCTCCACACCTCCAAATCCGGCCCTGCATGGTCATTATATTTTTATTCGTTTAATGTCCAGCGCATATTAAAAGAGGCACAGTTGTAAAAGGTGGCTAATTAAACAAGAGTCAATCACAATACACATCATTTAGACCACAAAATGAGCTGCAGCATTTTCCGATTTATTGTTTTTTACTACTAACTCCCATTTTTGGGGAAGGCTTTGGGGGAGGATTGTCTAGTAGCGACGATACCATTAACGTTTAAACCACACCCCTCAATGCGCGTAAAACTATCTTCTACACATTCACACGTGACAAGTTATCTTACACCAGCGCAGCGCCGTACTATCGTCACGAATGTCATATCGGTATCGATACGAAACGATTGCGATTATCGAGATGCGGCATGCGTGTACGTGCGTTATCAAAAGATTTTCGAAAATTGACACACGTTAACAATACGTCACGTGTTTGAACGCACGTAATTACTATAGAAACATGGTGATGAAATATGAGTATGGTGGGTTATTAATTAATAGGATACATATTCAATTCTTACAGTTTGATGACCGGTTAGGACAATGGTTGCTCCTACTCGCTTACTACCTCTGTGGTCAAGTGGTTTGACTACCGGTTAGGCTTAGAGGTCCTTGGAGCGATTCTCATGGGGGATACATATTCATGCTAGGTTGGGGCTTGTTTTAGTCTATATGGCTAGCTACCTCCATTTTATCTAAGTTTGTCGCTATAACAACGACTTAACACTGCTGGATTCAGACACGTAGAGATGAAATAACCAATTCCTGAGTGATTTAGGAATCCGAGTAGACCTAAAAGAGAATAGAAGAGTAATAACAAAAAAATTGGTTGCCTGTAAAGTCGGTATACGGGCGAAAGTTTTACGTGACAACGACTTTGAGTGGTAAAATAATTTTAATGTTAATATTCATTCGTATAGTAGGAAGAAGGATGAAATAATAGTAACAATTTAAAACATTTATTTATACAAAGAATTATATTTAAAACATTAATTTATAGGCACGCGTCCCTTCCACTTTTTATGTCTGTCTCTCTCGCTCTTAGGCGGGCTAACCATGCCCGAGTGGAAGGGACGCGTGCCTCTCACTCGCTCTCATTGTGAGCGCATAACGTGAGCGGAGCGTAACGCAGTTTCTTGAAGTGTCACCCGGCAAACCAATTTATAAGACGTTGTCACGTCAAAATGTCTATTATACCAATGATTGTGAGTTGAAATCCTGGTTGGAGCATATTCGTTTGTTGTGTGTGTAAACATTTGTTGATAGTCATCGTTGTATCTATAGTAAAGGCACTAGTTGGTTCGACTAAATTAATGTTGTAGGTTTTAAATCACGTACCTATGATAGTTTTTCATCGCGAAATGTTTCTTGCATAAAAAGCACGACGAGAATTGTTTTTCTATGCAGGTAATGTTTTTAATATTATACAGGTAATGTTTTTAATAAGAGCTCGGTGGCGGTGAACGGCTTTCTGCCAATGATTGATATTTAAGCTAATTTTGAAAGATTAAATCATCGAATGGGTGACTAAAAATCGACTATCTAAAACTTCTCTTAACATTAAGCCGTCGATCCCAACTGCATCTATAATCTTGAATACTATAGCACTTGCTATTAAGAACTTTTGAGTTACATTACAAACGAATAGAAATATTTAAGATTTAAAATTTGCTAAAACGAAATGTGTTTTATTGCCTGTCATGTGCGAACGTAGTGAATGTATTGATTATTGATTATTTTTACTAAAATCAAGCAAAGAACTTACATTTTATTTATTCCTAATTTAAAAATTAATAACCTCCTTCTATCTACTAAGGAACACAAAGGCAGTCTCGAGGTAAGTTATAATCGCTTTATTGTAGTACTATTGAAAAAAATATACCTCAAGTGTAAATTGACAATTATTACAGGCAATCGATAAGTTTTCACAAAGGCAACTGTTAAATTAATGAAGAAAAAATAGTGTCGATTTCAAAACCTTTACTGTTAAAAAAACAGAAATAAAATGTTTTTACAAAGGATATACTATCTGTTATCACCATCGCAATCTTTCGGCGGACATATACAGCATGTTTGGTAATGCCAATCCTGAATAAGGAGCGTCGGTTTCCATGAAAACAACTCCGGAAAATTATTATAAAGCCTAAATAACCACCACCACTCGACAAAAAAAAAATGTAAAATTGAATCGTGGCAACCCTAGATCGTTGTGCGTTGTGATTAACTATAACTGGAATGTATTATCGAAAACAATAGTCCAACTACACTTAAAGTTATAACTTTGCTGTTTTCCATACAAGTGAAAAAATCTGTTATTTGGCGGTTTTTAGTTTTTTTGTAATCAATTTAACTTTTTAAATCGTGAATAATTTGAAGACCTTTGGGTGCAGCGATAGCGATCCTGCCTTTAACGGTCCTGGGTTTGAGTCCCAAAAGTGGTAGATCTTTGCGTGATGAAACGTACATTTGTACCTCAGTCATGGGTATTTATATACATATCTATGTTTCACATATGTATGGCTATTCGTTACCCTAGTATCCATAAAACAAGCCCTAAATTGCTAAGCTGATTGGTGTGAATGTAAGAAATATTATTATTATAATTTTCTGGGGCTATATGTATGGTATCATATCTACCATATTTGGGATTATACAGACAAGATCTAGCGATTGAAAAACAAAACAAAAAAATAAGGATTAAAAATATAAAGAAATATAATATGGAAAGATTCAACTGATCTTTAAAGTTATCGGTAGGATGTGTTCTTGCCTGGATAACGAGAGGATGTGGATTTCGTTCCTGAGACAAGTTAATTTTATTCTAGTTAATATTTCTGGTCCAATGACATCTTAAGAATGTAATTTAAATATTATCGAACTGAGTTCTTCCACGACGATCACGTATGCATCTGCGTGTCATATTTCAATATGATTGATAAATTTGTTCTACAAAAATTTACTAATAAAACTTAGCAGTTAATTTCTTAAATAACAAAGAGTAGGATATTAAAATCATTATACAATAAACTAAACATATTTTTGAGTTAGAAATTTATTTTCTGAATTAAAGTGAAATATTTACATGTTTTCAAATGCACGTGATCTGTGCGACCTAATATTGAGAATTGCGAATTCTGCTGACCATTGCAAATGTATGCGTATTAGTAATTTGATCAGTTTGACAGTGAATGAGTTAGAAACAACATGGAAATTACATTAATCATAAAGCGAACGGTTTTATAATGTTTTTTACCTCAGTAAAAAACTGTAAACTAATAAGTTAATTATACAAAAAATATAATTCACTTATAAGATTCTTACATCTTACCACTTGTCAATCTACGGTAGCAATTGCCACCGATAGTCAACACCCCCCGTCAGTCACCCCCCTGGTAGCAATTACTACCATATTCAAATTTCCGTATGGCCTGCTGTTTTTTATAATTATGAATAATTTTTGAGTTACAGAGATCCAAATGTTCTATGGGGATTCTTTATTTAATCAGCTTTACGGTAGTATTTTTAATTGGGTCCTAAGCTTCATTATTTGGCGAGAAAATGGCATTTTTATCCAAGATTCCGACATTGTTTTTTCACAATTTGCGTAGCATTAGGACTGTTGAGAGGGTTGGGACGCGCAGTAACGGACTAACAAATGGCTAAAGAAATTATAAATATAAAAAAATCAACTTATATCAGGTGGGACATAAGACAAGACAACTTGAATTTGTCACTCGACTTCTGTGGATATAAAAATATAGGAGTTAATAAAGCTTAATATGATTTTTTGGATTTATTAACCCATTGAAATCACAAACAGTATATTGTTTTAAACTATAATGGTAAATAAAATTAGGTTACGTCCTACATAATTTGTACACTTTTTTTAATTGCCAATCATACGGTTTAAAATAAATACAAAGTAAACACAGATGGGGAAGAATATAAATAAAATAAAATCGAATAGATTCTCTAAATTACAAATAAATAATGAGAAGAAAAATATATTTCAAAATATCCTAATATTAATTTAACTCATTTTAACTTTATTTATCAGTTATTTATATTATGAGTGCCGTGAACGCGAAAATAAAAAAAAAATATATAAAAAATTGTTAGAGTAAAATTTATTATTCCTTTAACCTAAGGAACGATTTCACTTTCACTGTTGTATTTTGATATAAAAATAATGTCATATACAAAAATACGTAAAACGAATTGAATCTAAATTTACAAATACATTCATAGTGCTTTGCAAATTTCGACTTTATTAACAATACGCTAAGAGGCATTTCACAACACACTAAATTATGTGTAAAAAAATATAACCTCATCTTAGCTTTCGTTAAATCGTTCATTTTACATTATCTAACTCACAATAAATCGGATATCTCGCGTTCGCTATGGTACAAACATATTTTCCTCACAATATATTAAGAAACATTATTTTATTTTATGACAGTACCTTAACAAAGTTATTTTTAAATTAAGAAATTAAAATTAAGATATACCTAAAGCACTTGCTTAGCGTACAAATCAGTAAAGTAAACTGGTGCAATGAATTTAATTGCGATTTATTTCGCCAACTTCTGTTGCAGTGGCGCCTAGTGTATCAACTCAAACAGATTGAGCGAATATTAATTATATTTTCAACATCACATCAATAAACTTAGCCCAGAGTAAGAACTGTGTGTGACGCTTGTGTGGCGTGTGTGGATTATTCACAAGTGTTTATGAACATAAATGAGTATTGGCAAGAGGAACAAAACATCTTTTCACGCTCTCTCAAGAACTCCGCGGGGAAGTTTAAGTAAAACCCCTCACCTTTGCTGGAACCTAGGGAATAAGAGGGTATTTCATTATTCCTTCATCATCCATTGATTATATGTCATATATAAATTAGCTATCATATTCGTTCATTATCATCCAATTATTAATTTTTGAACTAAACAATTAAACCTATCGTGAACATAATAAACAATAAACATATCAGCGCCATCTATCGGAATCCAGGAGTTACACTTATTTATGTTTATAATGTTTATTTTCTCAAAAGCTGATTGATTTATGGTAAGATTTAATGTTTTTAATATTGTTTTATTTAATTCGTTTTAATTAAATTATTTTATTATTCGTTTGTATTAAAGAACCTGATCTAATTTTGCGGAGTCTCACACACATTTCCATCCCCTATTTTAGGGGCTGGGGGAGGATTTTTAAAAAATGGCAGGTATTTTCGTTAGTAACAAAGAGTCTGTGTGCCGATTTAGCTTCCTGCCTTGAAAACTGCGTAAGGTCTGATATAAAATTTCACCCCCTCTTTTAAGGGGTTGGGTGCAGATTTCAAAAAAAAAGATGGGCGATTTTTTTGGTAGTCATAAATAGACAGCATACCAATTTTTAGCTTTCTACCTTGAAAATTGCGGAATGCTCCATACAAACTTCCACCCCCATTTTTGGGAAGTGGAGGGTTAGAAAGGGGCATGGGCTACTTCCATGTTACTCTCCATCCCTTCAACTATCTCCACTTAAAAAATCACGTCAATTCGTTGCTCCGTTTTGCCGTGAATGAAAGACAAACAGACAGACACACTTTCCCATTTATAATATTAGTATGGATTTTTGTTCATTGACAACCTACAACCGGAGAAAATGAACGCCAAACCTGAGGCTGATTTGTGCTTTTATAACTTATTGGTATACTGCTAATGAGCTACAAAAGCACATATAGATAGAGACGATAGGTAATGTATTTATTTGATACTACAGACACACATACACAGAGAAAAGATATCATAATTTACAATTTTACAGCCTATAAGAATAAAATATGTACGTATGCTGCAGCAGCGCAAAGAGGTTGCAGCTCAGCAGTACATTTGCTCAGTATAGCCCCGGAACAAATCGCTGATTTACATCCACGACCACATGGGAGGGTCGCGCGGTGAAATTAATTAATTTATTACTATTATTAACCTACAATATAATTATTATTGTAGATTAATAATATTACAGGTTTAAATAATGTAAATATACATATTTCGATGACGCTGGCAAACTCCTAAATGAATAAATATAATTGATTATTACTATTGAATTATACGCCACCAGTATTTGTAATACCAATTTTATTTGTAGGACATAATAATAACAATTTAATATAATTGTAGTTATTGATAATAAAATTTTGATTATTTAAAATTCCAAAAAGAAAGGATAAATGAACTCATTCTTACTATTATTTATTATTATTATTAACGCATTCTTGTAGTTAAAAATGAGTAATTAATTAATAGTTAGCATTTTAAGCTTGTTGGCAAATCGATAGACACTTCGTGTGGTAGGTGTTCAGTAAGGAGAGGCGTAGCAATGACGAGGTGCTAAGGCGGGCCATGAAAAATGGAATTCTTATTAATTCTTAGCTGCTGAATTCTAATATCTGCGAAAATTACTGCATGAGTCTCGCCTGTCACCTGAGACGGGTTGGGTTTTTTCTTTTCTTTTAATAATATCTTTGAATTAATAATAAAATTATCAACAGTGATCTGTGCCCTGATTACGTTAGCGGCAAGTAAGTCAGTTATTACCTTTAAAATAGACTTTAACAAATAAATTTTAGATAACTTTAAAATTAAAATAACATAAGCGTTAATTCATTTGCAAGCAATCGAAGCTCGAATATTTTAGTTTTGTTGCTACTTCCTATATGTTTCAGCCTCATAAAATGTAATGAAACTCTGGAATTGGCTTAAGAGTTAAAATATCATAAGTCAGATAAGATACATATGTAAAAAAAGCTGTTGAGTTTCTGAATAAATAAATAAATAGAGATATTTAAGCTATTAATATATTATAATTAAAGCTGTTAACTTCGTTACTCTTTCTTGGCTCTGCCGTAGTCGGGTAAATAATTCGTTTTTTTTATTTGTCAGTCAACATTATCGGTTGCTGGTAATCTATGGTAATATGGCGGCAGTGGACAATGTACAAAAACTAAAAGTAAATAGGTTTGATGAATTTTCATTGCTCACATAATGTCAAATTACATAGAGGTTGTACATTATCCTCTTTCAACCCTAATTATATTATGACAATACTTTGTGTGTGTTTGTTAACATAATGTCAGTAAAAGCCTAAGAATAACATTCAAGAAGGCTTTTTTTTCCCCTCCGGACGCGGTGAACGGTGAATCCTACATGGATACATCAGCCGACCGAGAGGTTATGTCGGACTCATACTGTCTAAACACCACCTGAAGTAGGTGCCTTAGCCTGGGAAGTTTATACAGGCTTAATAGAAGCGATCGCACCCGGGAATGAAGGGCGACGCAAGCAAGAAGTCTAAGAACGGTTAGCTATATGTGTAGTCGTAGAACCGAAACGTTAGCGCGATTCATTCGGTGTAGCGACATCTAGTTAAACATAAAGTAGAAGCTCAGTTAAATATCATCAAATAATATAATCTAAACAAACAGTATGAACCCGAACATATGATTTTAGCCGATTACCGATTGCGTCTGGTTGTGCGCGGTGGCTGAGTGAACAGCGTAACAGTGTCACTACTGCCACAGCTTAGTTACGTGGTGTAGTGGCTTTCATACAGGTTTTAGCGGTGATACCGAGGTCCCGTATTCGACCTCTGCGGTCAGGTCAAAATAAAAAACAAAGTCTTCTATGTGATATCGGTATTTCTGGCTTCCAAAATAAAGTTTCTCGTAGTTATGTAACTTGTATGTATATAATGTTGTCTATGTATAAATTTAATAACTTTAACAATAAATGTGATGTCTAAGAGCTCTTATACACGGGCGGCACGTTGCCACGTCTATCGCTTGGGCGGCAGCCACTGACGCTATAGACAGGGAGCCAGGCCAGTTTCAAAATGGATTCGGAAGAAGAAACACTGTTATTACCTTTACTCCATCGTCGCCGGCAAAAACGAAAAAGAAGAACGCGTTCGTTGTGGGTTGGCCTAGCTCCCTGTCTATAGCGTCAGCGACTGCCGCAGACGCGTCGACGCTTGTCGCCAACGAGTGTCGACGGCTGCAGTTGGCACTGTCGTTGGAAACGTGCCGCCCGTGTATAAGAGCTCTAATATGTATTGACGAACTCTGTGGTGGAGTGACTCACACCGGTGTTCATGATAATGCCACTCCGAGATCCTGGGTTCGATTCCCAACTCGGTCAATGTAGAAAACGAGCTTAAGTATCTATTTTGTCTCGGATCCGGGTGTTTAATACCGTGTTTGTTACTGAGTTACAAAATACAAGCGCTTTAGTTTCTCAACTTGCGTTTAGAATAATGGATGTTGTCTTATACGTATTTACATATGCCCTGCAATTCTAAGCAATGCGACGATCTTTGTTTGATTAAAATTGCACTTATATTAAGACAGCTAAATAAATAAATAAATATTTTTTACATTCACACCAATTAGCCTAGCCCAAAGTAAGCACTGTAAGGCTTGTGTTATGGATGCTAGGGTAACGGATAAACATACATATATAATACATAGATATGTAATATTCATATAAATATATATAAATATCCATGACTCAGGTACAAATGCTCGTATTCATCATACAAACATCTGCCCCTACCGGGATTCGAACCCGGACCGTCGGTGCGAAAGGCAGGATCGCTACCGTTGCACCAAACGGTCGACATTTAGCTAGCTAGCATCGCCGGTTCCGGTTACTCCATAACTACATTAATGTCACCACAGGGAGTATTACTAAAATGGTCACCCATCTTTGTTTGACGTCTTGCCAGCCAGCATCATCGGTTGCCAGTTGCGTCTGGTAGTGCACGGTGACTGGGTTAGCGGCGCGGTTGCGTCACAACCACTTTCTGCGCTGTCGTTCGCCTACTTACCCAGTCACTGATACGTAAGCCTGCCTCGTATTGGTGGTTTTTAGTTTACATTTATATATAACTGTGAAAATAGAGTTATAAAAATACAACATATCTAAAATGCCATATATAACTAAATTTAAGTATTAAATTAAAATAAATAATCACACTTTCTGTTATGTCTAAGTAATACTTGCTACATAATACTATATATAATTTTGTATAGTGCATCAAGCTAAACAAATTGACGTTTCGACCGACCTTATGTCATTGTAATAGAGCAAATTTTAGTGTTTAATTTTTTATTCTTGACTGTTTAATAATATTTCTATTACGCTAAAGCGTTTTTTGGAGCTCCCATGGATCAGCTTCAATGGCGAAATGTCTGTTACGCCATAACTTTCCGAGTTCTTAACCAATTTTAATACTTTTTGTGCGGAATCGAATCAACAGGTTTAAGACCAGATTTTTGAAATTCGCAAAAATTCCCATCGAAAAAAAATATTTTTTATTTTTTTAGGTATTACGCTCCGCTCCAATATATGGTGCTAGCGTAGCTTTATGCTTAGCGACTGCATCGCCTAGTAATATTTGACATAAAGTTCAAAGTTGGAAAGTTTGAAAAGGTAACTTTGTCATATTATCTTACTCATATCTATCTACTATTATGAATGCTAAAGTTAAAATACCTGGTAACCGCATTTATAAGTTATCCGAATGAAAGTCCCAGTTAAATTTCCCTAAAGCCGTGTATCAAGCCCGTGAAAACGAAGAACCTATAAAGTTTCTATTTTAATTGTCAACAACTTCTCAACTACCAATTCACGACAAGGCGACTATATCGGCGGCGGTACTCGTTGCGTCACTCCGGCCGCTCACCGAGCCCCTCCAAGCGGCTAGACTTTAGGAATCAGTTATATGGGACTCTAGCTAACTAGTGGAAGTATCTATATTACTTCTTCCTGGACTATTATCTCCGAAACAGTTATATCTCCACCATTTATGACTGCAAGTTCAGTAAAGATCAACAATGTCTTCCGAAGCACGGAGGAGCACGGGATAATGAATTTTTGGCCATTCGCATGATGATAGCGAAAATTGCTTAACCTTCAAATGCGCTAACCGCTGCGCCATCGAACATCTATCTTTAAGATTATTTTATACTTCATACTTTTTAATATTCACCTCCCTCCTCACAGAAGCCTCCCCCAATAAGAGGGTGTTTTGGCACACGAAAGAAAAGACCATAATATAGAAAACGCTGCTGCCTAAATAGTGGTCTTCAGAAGGTTTATTGCTTCTAATATCATTTATACGACACCTGTAAATGGGTTGCTGCTATTCTACTCTGCGGCACATCACATGGCATAATGGGTTTGCATTGTATTGCATAAATTAAGTGATAAGACTTGTTTTTATCCAAATCTTGGTGTGCGTTAAACCTTAAAAATAAATTGACGGCTATCGCTTATTGTTACAGTAGCGGGTCTGTTTAATATATCCACAGTCCTGAGTTCGAAGGTGGAAGCATTCTAGTATGTTTTTATGAGGATTGTATTTCATTTGTTCCCGAGTCATGGTTGAATATGTGGGCATCAGCCTGTGCCCTATCGACGAGAAAACCGTAGGAAGAATGGGTAACTTTTCATGTTGGCCTAGTGAAGATTAGAGGATGCTAACGACTGCAGATGCCCATGGCTTTATGTTGCATCCAAAGCAATAAAAATAGATGCAGCTAGAGGTAGTCAATTTTTGGTCACACATTCGATGAATGGCCCTTAAGTTAGTTGCTTAATCTCTCCGATTGTTATGTAGTAAAAGTATAACCAGTATGTTGCTAATACTGGCCAAAACTAATCTTCTCCTTTTCCTTAGAGACGTCACGTCGCTCATCACAGATAGAACGCGAGAACCGTGCCGGGAACCCTCAGACGACTACGCGCATTTTAATTGGGTTGGTACGATTTTTTAGTTATGCAATAAATAAACAAAGTATTGCTTTGAACATTCATGGTCACTAGCATTAGTATTATTTAAAACGGGATTTTACCACATTTTTTTATTTATTTTTGAAGTTTCGATATTTTGGCGCAGTTGCATTCGCCATCTTCCGTACTGGATTTTTTTGCTGGTGGGTATTATAGGGCAAACGTGTCGGTCTACCCTCCATCGAAGTCTTACACTCAATAGCGCCACCACTGTCTTTACCTACTATTCACTCGAAACTCTTCACGACACACAACACTTAATATTAGATCGCAGAACGGCACGCTTTTGTAATCTGCTATTTTAACACGAATGGACCTTCACGATTGAAATTTTTGTGTTTTGTAATTTCAATTGGATAACAATTTTTTTCCATTAACACCTCGTGTCGTAGTAACTTAAATGCTTTTCTAAACATTGATTTCACGTTCGTTTTGTTGAACCCTAAATTCAGGATGGAGTTTATATCCTCAAGTGGTGCTCCTTTAACTATACAAAAAAACCTGAATTCTCTTTTCATGATGGAGATTTTCGAGCCAGCCGTAACGTCTTGAAATACATATTGCTAACACTGCAGCACTCCTCAAGACCATAGTAAGGTTGAGTAAAGGCGTTTTCATTTCATTCAACATTTCAAACAGTATTGTTAATTTTAAATTTAAGAACTTGTGAGATACTTTTTGTTTTGTTTTATCTTTTCTTTTTTATAATTTTTAATTTAAAACTCGGGCTTTAATTTAATGTTTAAAAATCGGGCAATATTACTTGCAAGATGTATACATTCTTCTTTATGTTGTTTTGCAAAAAGAGCCTGATTTCCTGTGGTTTTTATAGTAAATCTTTTTCAGTCCTTCACAAATATACAGCGTCAAAAGTGTACACCTAATCTAAGGAAACTTGTAAAGCATAAATGGAAGTTGTAATGCATAAATAGATTTGTGTCTATCTACTTAGTTATTCATATATCATTTTACACAACCCACTTCTTGCAATCTGCCATCCCAGATAAATCTAACTTTATCATGTGTGTAGGCTTTGCTTGATATTAAGTTAGTGACGAAAATTAACAGCTTAAAACACAACATTATCTTCAAATAAATATCACCTTTTAAATTATTTTCCACTGTACCGACCGATAGAACTCGTCGTTCCTATACGGCGGCGGTGTAGCGTAGTACTAAGGCGTCATGAACTGATAGACGTTACGCAATCGGCCTACTCTCACTTTCGCTACCTGAGGCCGCGAGCTTTGTGACTAGATTAATATTATTACCATCAAAGACTTATGCTATCCTGGTACATGTGATCAAATGTGGCTAATAATAAATAGTTTTTAACTTGTTGGTCACCTTATTTGATGGGATGGTTATGGTTATATTTTGTGTCAAAAGGTTTTTTTTATGCCTCTTCCTTCTCTCAAATTTTAAAATAGTGATTAATTTGAAAATTGATAGCTCCAAATACTTTATGATGACCTGGTTCTTCATAGCATAATCTGTATATGCTTTATGTTAGTTGTGTTTAAGGAACAAACAATAAGTAACTGCAGCTTCCCTAGCCAAAACTGCTGCTTAAATATGTTCCATGTTTAAACTTCCGAGACAGACATAAAAACAAAAAATATATACTTCATAATAGCACTATTTTGTTATACTTGAAATATGCTAATCAAAATATAATTTGGTCACGAAAGTAGGCTTTTGTGACAATCTAACAATAGACGTGCTCGCTTATATAATTCTTCAAAACATTCGCAGACCATTGTATACTGAAGTTGACCTGACAAAATTTAAAAATAGATTCAACACCTTTTTGATTGAATTTATTACTAAAAAGCTATTACAGTAAAATTATGTAAATCACGATTTAAATGTCTCAGTTGACTATGTTATTATAAAGGAAAAATAATTTACGTAAGTTTATAATCATTCAAACAAATGCAATCTAAAACAATTTTAAACAATTCCAAAATTATTTAAAACAGTTTGTCATAAAAAGGTCCACTAAGAACCTTACGAGATCTCAAAAAACAATGGTTTTATTTCTTAAACAGTTATGACTCGTAACCACATAGTAATAGGTGTGAAAATTCCAAATCCATCAAAGCCTCATATATTGTGGTACGTGGTTTAGCGAAAGTGTGTCAAACCCACGCGCCACGTAGTAGGGAGGGATGGTATTCCCCAAGTAAGGCTATCTATCGACGCAAACAAAGAAACGAGCTACGAAATTGAAGAATAACACTTTTACATATTAATACAGAAAGAAGTTATTACTGAGTTCACTTTGCGATTGATGATGTTAAATTTAGCAAACTTAATGCCGGTCATCTAAGCGGTGACCAGAAATTTATTACCTCCAACTTTATCGTGCTTCGGAAGGTACTTTAGGTCGCTGGTCTAGCCTGTATTTGCAGTCTTTAGCAATTTTTCCCTTCCTAGTATTGTCGTTTATAAGAAAGGTCTGTGTCCCAATAGTGTGGACATTAAAGGCTAAGTATAATGATATATAAAAGGAACCAGTTATTAACTGCATTTATAAAAATATAAAAAATACAAGAAGGTTATGGCACCATAATCAATGAGATCCAAGGAAATATAGAAAATTTTGTTTGCTGTTTTAACCCGGCAGAGAAATTGAACCTTACATTGTTTTTATCATCAGATTGTGAGACGAGAGGTAGGGATATAGTGTAAAGTGGTTTTTCTTTATTAAAAACCTATGTAAAGTTCTGCGATTGTTTGAGGAAAAACTGCTAGCTTCTATGGACCATCTTAAGAACAGATTACTTCCACTCGGCCAAGCCGGTTATCATGAGTGAACTAACAAGGATGATACGTAAAAATGAGAAATTTGAATTATAAAATATCTTCATAGTTGTTTAAATTTTTCATTATTGTATTCGTTTGTCATTTTTTTTTTTCATATAACTAACAAGTAAAATGATTTCAATGAATTGATTTCACGCGTTAAAAGCAGAAATATCGGTATTTAAAAGCATTTTTTCCATCGCAAATGTTGCCGGTGAGTGAGCATTCTGTATAAAAAGAAAACATTTGATTCACCGAATGATACGAAAACGAATTAATACGTTTTCCTTGCTAATCGAGTTCTAATTAAACAGACAGCATATAATTAACATATAAACACGTATTATGTTTCACTTACTCAATCTGACCTATAGGCCATTGTATACGACCTTGGAACTCATGACCCAATTAAATAGTAATAATATATGAGGGCGATAGGAATCTTAAAATACAAATGTTTTTTTGGAGTGAGCGGGAAACGTCTTCTTAATGGTTTTGGTTTTCTTGTTAAAATTTGTGTTGTAGTGGATATTAGTGGGTAATAATGATGGTGTTTGTGAACATACACGTGTGTTGGCAAGTGAAACAAAGCAGCTAGAGTTGTCTCTTTCTGCTCTTCCAAAAAGTCCGCGTGATGATATCAGTAAAACCTCACACCTTTACTGAAACTTAGGGAAAGGGATATTTCATTGTACATTCATTGTTCATCTATATTTATGGATCGGCGTCATTCATCATTATTTATTTTTTTAAATTGGCTGAATATGAAGACATGGCTTAAATGTCATGCATCCAGGCCATAAAATATTATTTAAAAATTTGAAAAGTTTACTGTTCCAATTTCAAAAATTCAATTAGAGTAAGTTGACTCATTGAAATAAAACAAAAAACAAACTAGACGCGATAACTTCTTCGTCTCTTTATGTTTTCTGATGTTGCGCCTCCTTTTCGGGAGCCATGTTCTGTCTGTCAGTCATTCAGTCAGATGTCATCACAGTCATTAAAGAATTAATATTCCCATTCAAGGCCCTAAACTTTTCTTATGGATGCAAATGCCATGAGAAAAATGTGTCATAACTAACAAGTGGGCCCAGTGCGGATTGCTAGGTGTTAATGACTGCAAATACAACGATTGCGTGTCTTCTCAATTTTAAAGGAGTTAAGATACCTTTGAAGTATGAACTTAAAAATTATAAAATATTTAGGAATTTATAAAAAAACCAACTGCAACCTGTAGTTTCCAGGAAAGTTTTAACCCATAAGTATATAATACGCACACACCCATAGTGAGAATGCGACCTAAAATTCGTTAACTAAAAGATGCAAACAATCTTTTAATGTTTTATACCAGGGATGGACTTCAATTCTAATTTCTTAATGACGAAAATTGTTTTATAGACTAGAATTGGATCAAACTTATAAGATTATTAACGACATACAGATACACTTAAGGTATGGGATAAACTATTCGCTATCGTTCCTCATTGATTTACTTATACTAAAAATCCTTGAAAAAAACATACAACCAGATACTATAATAAATGAATAATATATGAAATAAATGAATGGTTGTTAATTCCGCATATATTTACAGCAGCTTGTTGTATATGAAAATCAGAATGAAATAATGTCATTCAATTCGCAACAGCTAAGTGCAGAGAACGGAAGTATTATTTAAAGAGAAAGATTAATTAAGTAACTACTAAAAATAAATAATGTTTTTATTACTATTTTCTTTTAACAATGCGAATACAAAATACATACATTTTTAAATGACTAATAAACATTTTTTCCTATATAGCTGTTGATTCCCTTAAATATCATCGAGAGTAACATCCAAAATATAATAAACCCAAACTTCATAACTTTTAAAAATGAAATTATGTGCATAACTTAAAATATAATAAAGATAAAAGATTGTTATCGCCCTGGCGCCGGCCCTGTTTCTTTCTATTGCCGTCTGGTGTGACCTATTTAAGGGATTGCAACATAGGGCCGATGCTATTATAACTATGCGTGTGTTTGTGTGGTTCACGCAGCCGTGTGCATGTGTGCGGTAGGGTTGTCACATAATCCCTTTATCATCTCAAAAATTAAAACTGATATATCTTCACACAAAGTTGAAGGTATTGACTAGGCGAGATTTATTAAATATGAGAATTGATCATGCGTTAATTTAAAGTCAACAACAACCTCATATTATTATAATTAATTTGGAAACCAGATCACTCCACAAACAAAATCCGATTATTTAAAATTAATACAAATCGAAAAAAAAAGCCGAATTGATAGTTAACCAGGCACGTAAAGCAAAATAAAAAAGATTTTCACTTTCCTTTTGTTATACGTGTCCAGATTACGACAAAAATAAAGTTTCGTAACGAGAAATTATGTAATTACTAAAAAATTCAAACTTTTCATAAAATATTCATGTACATTGACAAATTACAGGTAACACCAAATGAGCACCTGATATAATAATAATTAATAACGTATTGTATTTCTGAACTGAAATAATGAATAAAACAAAGACAATATCTGAATTCACCTGTTTAAATTTAAGTTTTAAAATTCTAATTTAATTAGGAAGTTACAACCCTAGCGCATATGCGTATTTAGATTGGGCGAGCGCAGACGCCACGCGCTTTTCACTATCTTAACGTTTATAATTGATTGTTTTATTGATATTTGATGTCTAGTTCGATCTAATGCAGTTTTAATTGAATTTAATAAAGAATTTTAAAAATGTCTTAATATTTAACTTATAGTTAAGCAAGCGTTATCTTTTTGTACTGGAGTGAATCGTATTGGATAAAAGTTAATTAAGTTAATTAATCTTTATTTTATTTATTAGACTAGCCGTCACCAGCCCATCGAAACGGGCGGGTTGGACTAACATCTTCAGTTTTCTGAATTATCTTTTCACGGTCTTATTTTGACTTGTAAGAATTAGAGAAACCGTTACCATAGCAACGCACCGAATAAACTGACAATATGGTAACAAACACACACACACAAACAAATTATTCTCATAATATAATTAGGATAAAGGCGCTGCATTCAGCTTAAAAAAACTTAAAAATATTTGGGACTGATTTTTTTTCATATTTCTTCTTATAAAGTTAAGTAAAAAATAAATGTTTAAGTAAAAAAAAATAATTACATAGCATTTTTTTCTATATCCATTATTTGATTTTTATCGTTTATTTGATACATGTAAAAGTATCACATTCGATGTTATAGGTTGATATTTAGCTTAAGAAACATTTAGAAAAAAGTCGACGCATCAGTGAAGGTATCAACTGGAAAAGTATTCACCAAGATGTCGATAGTTCGTTCATTGTTTGTTAACGTTTTCTATGAAGGTTTATTTATTAGTTATAAATTCACATTTAATTTATTTATTATGGGATTTTAGGACAATACTATTTTTTATATAATATTAATATTTTTTGACTTTTTGTTACCAGTATTTTTAGTTGATCTAAATTACGCACCACGTTTTAATTTTTTGGAAAATATTTTCAAATTCTGCGTATGAATGTTCAGAACAATACATAATATTCAATAAATTTTAGAATATTTGTATCGTAAATTTTCATTATTACCAAAAATTTATTTTTATCTTTTTAGTCCATTTGTAAAAATTTATTTTCTCCTTTTTAGTACATCTATAACCCGTAGTAAAACGTGGTTTTTTAAAAGTTTTTTTTATAAAGTATTTATTTAACTCTTTTTAGTTTTAAATTATCTGAATTGTGCCTACTTAGTTCTTCAATATATACATGTAATATATATCAAATATCCAGACACACCACGTGGAGGTTAATTTAATTAAAGCCTAATTAAGTGGTTTTAGGATGTAAAACTGATTAAATATGAAATTGTTAGGTGAAACAAGCCTGTACACAAAATTTCAGCCAAATCGGATAAGAGGAAGAGGTCGAAATAAGGATCTCAAATTTTGACGACAAACCAACAGACAGACAAGTGAAGTTAAGTAAAACGTGGTAAAAACAATACATTTTGGGGGTTCCCCATACTTAGAACTGAAACTCAAATATTTTTTTCACCAAATCCATACGTGTGGGGTATCTATGGATAGGTTCTCATATATTTTTTTCTATACTGAATAGTTTGCGCGAGAGACTACCAAAGTGGTAAAAACCTTCCACTTCCTCGAATCCTCTGTCCAGACGACCTAGATTCGTCTTGACGGATCAACCCAATCAGTTATCGGCCGACCTGAACCTCCTCTTAGAGGCAGAGAAATCGCTTCGCTACGACCGACCTCCTTTCTGGGTGTCGGTAAAATTTCCATATGCATCCTCACCTAGGTGAGTAGCGCTTGCGCAGCCCCTCTCTAGAGGGGCGGTCGCCTCAGACCAAGGTTTCTGAACCTTCCCGGGTACTAGTCAATTTCAGGTGGTGTCAGTTAGTACGAGTAACCTCTCTGTCGCCCGATGTATCTATGACGGAATCACCACCTTTATCCCCCGGGTCTGGAGGGTGCCCAGGGACGCAAAAAAAGAGTCGATTTTCTCTTAAGTTAATTTTTAATTTCTAACTTTACAAATTTCACAATAAATAATTTACTCGTAAATATATAGGAAGGTGCTACAGATGCAGATCCACCCACTCGTAATATCCGTTCTAGATGAAGGAAAGGTAACACGGGCATAGTTTACCACAAGAATTAACCGGGAATAATAAAATGTGTGACGGTTTGTTATTATTCTTTTCAAAAAGAAAAGAGAAAAAATCTGTAGCTCATCGTAGATTCACAATAGAAATCTCAGTGTAATCTCCTAGCCTTTAATAGATAGAATCTGTCTTATACAAACACAGTGCCTCATTTTAATTATTAGTTTGTAAACAAATCAAGGTTAGTTGCTACAATGAAATAACTTAAACAGATAATTAAACGTTTATTATCATATTTTATCAAGATGTTCTTGTAAACACGGGTCCTGAAAAAGAATCTAAATGTCAGGATTTAATATGAAAAATATGAAACTTGAATGCGGTAAGTGTTATATTTAAACTTTCTTAATAAAATAAGAGAACAAAGCGAAGGAGTAAGACGTAATTATTTGCTTTTATTGCATTATAATTCAACAAAACAAGAAAATTTATTATCACAATTGCGCATATCATCCTTCCCAACAATATAAAATGTTCACTTTCTATATAAATATTAATTTTCAGTATAAGAATATTAAATAAAATAAATATTATTTACACTCACACCAATTAGCCTAGCCCAAAGTAAGCACTGTAAGGCTTGTGTTATGGATACTAGGGTAACGGATAGACATACATATATGATACATAGATATGTAATATTAATAGAAATATATGCAAACACCCATGACTCAGGTACAATATAAACATCTGCCCCATCCGGGATTCGAACCCAGGACCGTCGGTGCGAAAGGCAAGATCGCTAGCGTTGCACCAAACAGTCGTCAGTACAAGTAAGATACAAAAAATAATACTAGATTTAAAAATCTAAAAATCCCAAGTTTTTCAGTAACCAAAAAAGAATAAAATAACCCGGCGGGGCCAAGCGAGGGGCGCATCAAAAGTGGGGGCGCATATTACTTATGGAGATGTAATGAGATGTACGTTATGCATAGATGTTGAGAGTATTTGTAAAGATGCGCCCCACGTTTTGAGTGGCCCCTCGCTTGGCCCCGCCGGGTTATTTTATTATATTTTGGTTACTGAAAAACGTCGGATTTTTAGATTTTTAAATCTAGTATTATTATTTTATTCTTTTTAATTTATTAATTAATCGCAGCAAACCATGAGTCGCTATGACTTTTTTCATATGAAAGTGAAATTTCGCAAAATTTGGCCTGAAAGTGGCCGTAGAAAGTTAAAAGTTGTTTTAGGATGCATTGTCATCGGGTTCTGACTTGCTCCAAAAATGTTAGCTCGCTAGGTGGCCGGGAAGTGCCTCAAAATTGAGCTGCAAGAATCCAACTGCACAGACAGACAGACAAACAAACAAGAAAGCGACCTGAGAAAAACGTGGGAAAAATAAACAAATATAAGCCTAAACTGAAGCAAAAGAAAAAAGAGAACTATTGCAAAAAAATATTTTTGAACATTTAAAAATCAACTACATCGCTGCTGATAAGAAAAGTATTCAGAAAACTAGTTGGGTTTTGTCTTTGACTCCTGATACAAAATACATATGTCTTTTCGCAATAAAAGTTTCTTTATACATATATAAAATTCTTGTAGTAGCCATAATACACACTGCTGTTTCTTTTTTTTATAAATTGTTCAACATCGTGCTAGTGGTCAGCTTGAAAAACGAAAAAATTCAACAGATAGCGATAGGTTGTGGGTTAGAATCCCAGTTTTTTAACAAAAAATTATTTTGATAAAAACCTATTAATTTATTCTAGTAATAATAATCTAGCAGTTAAATGCTTTAATAACAAAAAATATAATAAATTCAATGATGTCCAAAAATAAATTCAGCTCTATGAATATTACAGAACGAAACTTTTAATAAAATATAAATCAACTTGCAATCTGTAAAATAATTTACGAGCTTCTACACTACTGGGATGTGACCCACATTTGTTTATTTATTTGTTGTTTAAAGATTTTTAGGGAGAATCACATATTTTTTTCATTTATCTTAGTAAAGCGTCCCTTTAACAAGTACAATGATAACCTTTTTTTACTTTATAGACCAGAGACAAAGGCCTTAATATCATCAAATTAAAAAAAAATCCCAACCTCCTTCGTACTTCAGAAGCCACAGTACCAACCAACTCATGGGAGGCCTTACGATGTTTTCTTCCATAGAGGTGTGGAGCTGTGCTCCAAGAGTGAAGACTCATATAATGAAAAAACCTTACCTACCTACTTATATAAATATGTGATTGTTCAATTAGAAAATAGATCTTGGTAGCAGTAAACACTTAAATCACAAGCACAAAGGTTCACATGTAGCACGTTAGAAAGTTATTTAATATATTTGTAAGATTTCACAAGATAGTCACTTTTTTCAGTTCTTATGACAGTCAGGTAACAGAAGTTGATAACATAGCAACCAAGATATAGCCATAGAGTGAATATTGTAGCTATATTACCTTTTTTAATTGGAGCGGAGTGTGCGAAGCGAGCGTAGCTCCCATGGATCAGCTTCAATGACGAAATGTCTGTTACGCCATAAATTCCAGAGTTCTTTACCGATTTTAATAATTTTTGTGTGGAATCGAAGCAACACATTTAGGACCAGATTGTGAAAGAACCCGAATTTTGAAATTTACAAAAATAAAAAAGTCATGAATAAAAAACATTGGCTCTATGTGATTTCCCTTTCCTTCTTATGAAATTTTAAAATTTACTTAACATTATATATTATTTTTTTTTAGTATCACGCTCCGCTCCAATATATGGTGCTAGCGAAACTTTATGCTTAGCGTCCGCATCGCCTGGTTACTAATGCTCTTAGTATTGACACCTACTTATCGAGTCGGTACTTTATTCCATATTTATGTAATACTACTATATTGCTAGTAGTATCTGAGATAGCGCGAATGCACTACGGTACTGACGATAATGTCTGTTTCGTTCTGTGGAATTTTGAGCTTGATGGGCATGCGTGACTAAGCGTCTACATAATATGTATGTCTTTTGTAATTTGGCATTCCTACTCTGTTGGTCGCGCCTGCGTACAACGAACCAAGTTCCCGAGATATCTCAGTCTAGCAGGAGCCCTTCCACTTACAGGTACTAGCAATATAGTGACTAGAATCAATGACAATCTGCTTTAAATGTAAGGAGGTTATTATATCTTTGTAAAAATAAGTGGTGCACCCATAAGGCTGTAAAATATTTGATAGTTGTATCACCGAAATGATTTTAAAATAATTATAATATTTATAGTCACAATTATACTACACGGCTTGGTGAAACAGTAGCGCTCCTACCGTCTGCGGCAAACGTCCCGGTATCGAATCTCGGTAGGGGTGTGCCCCCTCGGTAGGGGTATTCCCCTAACGAGATTAAATAGGTTTGTGTGATGAACATAAGCATTTGTCCCCGAGTCATGTTATTTTAATACTTACTAGCTGACCCGGTAACGCGCTGCTATGGTAACGCGTTGCTATGGTAACGTTAATTGATACAATGGAAAAAGAGCGGGGAAAAGAGTGGACAGACAAACACACAAACAACAAATTGTGTTCCTAGATTATAGATTTATGTATTCTAGACATTATTTAATATCCAGAGTACAAGCTCAGTTTAGTTTAGGATTGAATAATTGTTATGAGTTACCCGTATTTTTTTATTATTTATATTTTTGCGGTGCCCTCTAACACAGGCTTAATACATAAAAGAGGACACCAGCCACTAATTATGTACGTTTTTAAAAGATACTGATTTTTATATTATTATACTGAATTAAATATTTTTTCATTTTTTTTCATTTTTTTTTCATTTTTTACATATTAGTTTAGTAGATCTGGGAAGTAGCTCACAATATAAAACAATACATTTTTTAATGACAATAATTAACAACAGCGAAAAGTTGTTATAAAAACAAAAACATCTGTATATACTAACCACTATAGGTAATATTTTATGTATATTCAAAACCTATTAAATATTTTATATCATAAAATATTTTACAACTAAATTAACTCTGAACTTTTAAAAATATAATATCATTATCAACACTATTATTATTATATGGATTTTTTTATATATTTCCCTGGACATTATTAATACAGTGTATTTGTATTGGCTAGGTTAACATAATCAATTTAAATTATTCGTCTGATGCACTGACCTACTCTAATAAAATTAAAATAAGTTTTATCACCTATCTATTTACATTAGTGTTAAGTTAATATATGTTATACCTAACTTAATTTTATCCAGTCGTAAATCTTTTATCATAATAATAATATTTCTAACATTCACACCAATTACCCTAGCCCAAAGTAAGCACTGTAAGGCTTGTGTTATGGATACTAGAGTAACGGATAGACATACATGAATAAGTAATATTTATAGAAATATATATAAATACCCATGACTAAGGTACAAATGTTCGTAGTTATTATACAAACATCTGCCCCTTCCGGGACTCGAACCCAGAACCATTGGCGCTAAAGGCAGGATCGCTACCGTTGCACCAAAAAGTCGGCAGTTTATAAATTCAACCTGACAGGAGTTGGCAGCGGGGATATGTAGGACTTCCTCTATGCACAAGTAACAGGTTGTAAATAAATAAAATAAAAAATTAGATATAAACCTTCTGGTATAGGTAAGATTGATGACAATTGACTAAAGCTAATCAGGAATCGAAACAAGTTAATCTTCTAAAAAAAAAACCATTATTATTATCATCAACTTGACAGCAAGTCAACGTCCCATCCATTGCTGAACGAAAGCCTCTCGAAAAAATAGAAAAGAATAGAGAACGCAGTAAAAAACTTCTGTTGGTGTATAGTTCTAACTCTAGTATCATCAGTCGCCTCTTACGACACTAGTTAGTGTGAAGAGTTGGATCTTTTCTACTCTGCCGAACACCAAGGCGCTGTAGCAAAAACTATGAATTCTCAGTTAAGTTAGATCAAGCTAAATCTTCTAAAATAAGAAATGCAGTGATATGGTGATTATTATGAATGTAGATCAGACTGTTATGGTTTTTAAGGACGGACGGAGCTGAAAAATATTCTAAGTAATAACTTATTTTCCCTATTGATTTTGATTTAAGTATGAAAAATAAAGTACCAAAAATGTCATAAAAATAAAATATTTCGGTAATTTTAAGGTTATCTGTTTTAAACATTAAATTTTATTTTTTCTCATAATTGCATTTAAAGGTTAGGGTTCAAGCAACAAATATAAATAATATAGGTTTATATATATGATAAATTGGCCTGTGTTTTATTTTGTAAATATTTGAAAACTTAATTTTAATGCAAAAGTATAAAGTAAATTTACAAATAAAGTAGGATACGTTATTATTACGTAAATATGATTCAGTGTCCCTACGTGAGGAGTTGATTGGTTGTTGGTCATAAAGCAGATTACCTATTATTTATGTATTTTTTGTGTTTAAGTTATAAAATATATATCATTAACTTTGAACTTTAGATTAAGTGAAGTAAAAAATACAACGGGATAAATGTGTATTTAACACTTATTTTTTGGTTCTTTCGATACCTTTATTAGCATTTAAAGGGAGATCTTGAATACTAAAGTAGTAACATATAATACTTAACCCTGATATTTACAAGACACATTTTTAAAAATAATCCAAAGCTATAAATAAGTTTGAAGTTGACGAGCTCGTTCATAGAAATATTGTTTATACGTTGGTAGTGACATCTTGTGTCAAGTAGACAAATTTCCCGGTGTGCTCGTTTTCTGCAGTGGTATTGTACTAGTTATACTTTTTCCCAGTAGATGGCACTCTATGCTATTAAGATAGGCATAATTATTATTTCTAAATATAAAAGTTAATTACTATATTTTAAGATGATACGTTCAAATATTCTTGCAGGTGCATAATTCTTTGCGAACTATTTATTTTTGTTAGCAGTACTTACTTTAATTTTTATGAATATGTTTATAGTGACGCTAATGGCAATTGTTAGAAATACCTAAGCTAAAACCGCAAAAAGTAAAATAAATAATGTGCCCCTTAGAAGGCTGGTAAACCAACGTAAACGAACAACGCATTATTGAATTATATTGCATATCATAACAAAAACTATGTTTCCGCCCGGGATCGAACCGGGGGCCTTCTGCGTGTTAGGCAGATGTGATAACCGCTACACCACGGAAACCAATGGGAGGCTGAATGAAAATATAGTACACATTAATTTGTAATTAGTTATTATATTTAATTTTTATACCGATTTTTTTATTATAAAAGTTTGCATTTTATTGGTTTTATGTTCTTAATGAAAAAGTAAGAATTAATTCATATAAAGGTAAAATAATAGGTATTTAAATATTTCTTAGTAAACAAACATTAAAATATTAAATCTCTTATTTCTTACAAAATGTGATCAATAAACAATCCTTATAAGTACAGTTATAAGGCATCTTGGTACACACTTTAAATTTCGACCTTATGCTATTGTAATAGGGACCACTTAAGTTTTCGAATGTTAAAACGTTTGCACACTACGTTTTTTAAACGCTCCGTTCGACGTGCTTTTTCTCGATACAAACGCGATACTCAGTCGAGTTAAACGCAGTTTGGCTATGAATTTACGTATGTGTTTAAAGTTCTACATTTGAATATCTTCATAAATTTAGTCTTGAATCTGTATCTGTATCGATACAAATGCAAAAGTTGCCCAGTGGAATAAAAAAAAATCGTTTGTAAAGGCCCTTAAACAGTCGTAAACACATAAAGGAATTATGTGCTGCCAACTGTACTTGAAAATAGATACCTACGTATTGTTATGTTATACGGATACACTTGGTTAGGTATGTAGGTTTATGTTTTTTAATTTAAATTGGATTCTTCCATCTGTCTTGCCTACTATAGGCAAGATTTTGATAAGTATTACTTGTTACAAAATCATATTATTATATTATATAACTGTATTTAATATGTTATAGCGTACTCGTACCTACCCATTTAGAGGTTAACTTATCAAATTCATTAAACAACCATCTCGCCTTTTTTTAAACCGCAAAGTATTAAGTAGAACAATACAATTAACTAGACAATTACAAACATTTAAGTATTTATTGACGTGATGACGTCTTATAAATCGATGAAAGTCGGCTGCACCTCGGCTGCACGCACGAAAAAGTGTAACGTTTGGCCTGAGCCGAGCGTGCAAGCGATAGAGGGGCACGATCGGTCTAAGCATTCTAAATGTTAATTTATCGAAAAAAAAAATGTTCAATTACCTCCTTCTTTGTATTATACAAAATAATGATAATTTAGTGATAATAATTCAATAACATTCATAAAAGCATGCAATTTTTCATTCATGTTTTCTTATGACGCTATCACGTAAAATTATCGTCCGTAAACTGACTTAACAGACAACCAAATTTTTTTATTTACTAACTAACACGCGCGGTATTTTTTTACCATTTTCAGTGACTCCTTGCAGAAGAAAGAAATGAAAATCTTCTGTCTTATCTTAACTCTTGTTTTAAAAACGATATTTGTAGGTTATTATTCAAATATCATAAAGCTAATTGTTAAATCACGCCGACTACGTGACTGAGTTGCGAGGCTACTTATTTTGTTGGGTACACAGCTAGGCTTGTCTGAAAATTTCCTCAAATCACACAAACTATCGATATTATTTATACGTTAAATCATCAATAGAACGATTTTTATAGTATTTGTCGGCCTAACTCGGCTCACATGTTGTTTCAGAGGCCCGTTTGAGAACAACTTGCGAGCCGTGTCGATTTTTTTCTAGCGTTTTTCTAATAAAAGTTTATCGTATACGATAGCATTGAAAACGTAAATAAATTAAAATTACAAAGTATTGATGTAGTACTAGCTATCGATATTATCGTGAAATTACGTCGATTGTATCGATATTACGATACTGTCGGCAATCTTATGTTATATCAGTAGCGATAGTCGATATTTCTGAAACACGAACCTACCTACCTTCTTCGCCGCCAAAACACGATCGTATGAATAAAATAGCACGAACTAGAACACGAATTGATTTATTTGGAAAATTAATAATACCGATGTATGAATAACCTGGTCTCGTTTCTACTGGTGTTTCTATTCACTTCTAAAACATTAAAAATAATTTATAGTGGCATAAATTTGCTTATTGTCGAGAAAATTTTATGTTGATAAAAATGTTTTTTACAAAGTATTATTTGCCTAAGTAGTTTACATAATGCTTAAATTTAAATATGCTTTGGATGGCAGTTATGTTAGCGTAATTTAAGACTTTTATTATTTTTTCATTAATGCAATTGTGTTATTTTAGATTTATTATTGATATTCAAATTGATTGATTGATAGTCAAAAAGTCGGTTTTTTTTTTTTTTTTTTTTGCCTGTAAAGTCGGTTTTACGGGCGAAGATTTTACGTGACAACGTCTTTTTCTCGGTAGAATATTTATTGATATGAATATAATTAAATTGCACAATGCGCGCGGCAGACCG
Organism: Calamotropha paludella; assembly: GCA_927399485.1. Taxonomy (NCBI): domain Eukaryota; kingdom Metazoa; phylum Arthropoda; class Insecta; order Lepidoptera; family Crambidae; genus Calamotropha; species Calamotropha paludella. Next base: position 8,921,569 of record OV656822.1, read on the forward strand.
ATCATAGTTGAGTGGGAGAGAGATGCAAGGCATTCGGCGGGCCTCTCTCTCGTTCGGTGACTCATCGTAACGTTACCGAGCGTTACACTTTTTCATAAGTGACTCCCAGCCGCAACCAATTTATAAGACGTTATCACGTCAAAAATATCGAAAACGTTATTATTAGATTTTTGGGTAAATGTAATATAAACTAAGAAAGCTTATGTGATTTTTTTTTTATAAAATTATGAATCTTAAGTGAGTGATATAATTTTGTGATTCAATATTTTACTGATACTCTTCTTACTTATTATATAATTATAAAGGCGGAAGTTTGTGACAAAGTACATAGCAGATTTTAATTTAACTTTACAAGAGTATTTATTTAATTAGCTATAAATTTAAAAGTTAAAAAGTAACAAAAAATAAGTACGTAAACGCGGGCAACCATATATTTAATTTTAGGTCTATATATTTACCTATATGTTCCTCGAAGACCTTGCAGATAGACATCAGAATAGCACATAGGGAAATATGGGAACAGCGGCGAAACCGATATTCAAATCTATGTACTATCTATGTATCGAATACTCAGACACTCATCAGGCACAAACAGACGAGACAACCACTCAACACATTGGGGCTAATCCATATCCCCACGTGAAACTGCAGTAGCAGTTGACAACTCCATTCGAGCTCTCCTAACTTCCAGCGAATTTATCTCCAGCGTTAACATGACAACATATGGCGCTGGCGCTGTTAAGTAAATACTGTTTTAAATGAGATTTTTTAATATGATTTTTTAAACTTTTACACGTGGTGTCGATTATGGAGAAGTATAACACCAACTCTCCACACTTAAGGTTGTTCTAAAAAGCAACCAATGATATGGAGGTAATCACCAAAGACCTGTAAACCATTAAATTGACAGCAAGGTTTTTCTTTACTCCAACTTTGGAAGGGCTATCGCTGCCTCTTAGCAGTGGACACCATTCAGCTGAAATGATGATTATATAAGCTTTGTCGACCTCAACCATAAATTAATCCATAAGAGAAGTTAGAAGAGTTTAATTTCTGTAGCAATTAGGCACGGGATAAAATGGAGATAGTGTCAAACACAAAAAATTAAGCGTGCCAAGCCGCGTGGGCTACTGAATGTACTAGGTCTGCAATACATGCTGCTGTTTGCAAATACTGAGCGAAGCAATTAGATTTTTAAAGGGTGATTATTCCTCGATGTTATGTCCGATTTCAAAACTTTTTTTGCACATTAGTCACGAACACGATGTGAGTTTTGGCGCCAAATTTCATCAATGTAGTATGAGCGGTTTGGCTGTGATCAGCTTTTGAATTTTTCTTTCGGTGATTATTCCTCCATGGTAAAGTCTATATTTTTTTTTACATAACCTATGTCCGTCAGGTTATAATTATGTATGTTCATGCTAAAATTCGCTCGAATCGGTTGAACCGTTAAGTAGCAGGAGGGAGACAAGCGAAATTTGTGAGTTGCCTAAAAGAGAGCTCGCTCAATAAAAACGATGTTAGGAAAAATAAATGATGTTAATAACCGAACTTCTTTTAATCAATATGAACGAAGTCACAATATAACAGCGAAATATTGCAGATTCATGTAAGTGAAAACTCATCATCATCAGGCAATTAAAAACTGAGGCACCGGCATTCCCTTTAAATAAAAATACCGTAGAGTCAGCAGAGATCATCCACTGAGGCGCGGTCCATATTAGTGGATTATAACATATGGATGTAAGCTAGGCCAATAAGATCAGAGGCCCTACCATCAACTCCTATCACGATTCAAGTTCAGCTGTTGGAAAGAGACGCCACATTTGTCCCCGAGTCATGTTATTTTAATACTTACTAGCTGACCCGGTAACGCGCTGCTATGGTAACGCGTTGCTATGGTAACGTTAATTGATACAATGGAAAAAGAGCGGGGAAAAGAGTGGACAGACAAACACACAAACAACAAATTGTGTTCCTAGATTATAGATTTATGTATTCTAGACATTTTTAATATCCAGAGTACAAGCTCAGTTTAGTTTAGGATTGAATAATTGTTATGAGTTACCCGTATTTTTTTATTATTTATATTTTTGCGGTGCCCTCTAACACAGGCTTAATACATAAAAGAGGACACCAGCCACTAATTATGTACGTTTTTAAAAGATACTGATTTTTATATTATTATACTGAATTAAATATTTTTTCATTTTTTTTCATTTTTTTTTCATTTTTTACATATTAGTTTAGTAGATCTGGGAAGTAGCTCACAATATAAAACAATACATTTTTTAATGACAATAATTAACAACAGCGAAAAGTTGTTATAAAAACAAAAACATCTGTATATACTAACCACTATAGGTAATATTTTATGTATATTCAAAACCTATTAAATATTTTATATCATAAAATATTTTACAACTAAATTAACTCTGAACTTTTAAAAATATAATATCATTATCAACACTATTATTATTATATGGATTTTTTTATATATTTCCCTGGACATTATAATACAGTGTATTTGTATTGGCTAGGTTAACATAATCAATTTAAATTATTCGTCTGATGCACTGACCTATTCTAATAAAATTAAAATAAGTTTTATCACCTATCTATTTACATTAGTGTTAAGTTAATATATGTTATACCTAACTTAATTTTATCCAGTCGTAAATCTTTTATCATAATAATAATATTTCTAACATTCACACCAATTACCCTAGCCCAAAGTAAGCACTGTAAGGCTTGTGTTATGGATACTAGAGTAACGGATAGACATACATGAATAAGTAATATTTATAGAAATATATATAAATACCCATGACTAAGGTACAAATGTTCGTAGTTATTATACAAACATCTGCCCCTTCCGGGACTCGAACCCAGAACCATTGGCGCTAAAGGCAGGATCGCTACCGTTGCACCAAAAAGTCGGCAGTTTATAAATTCAACCTGACAGGAGTTGGCAGCGGGGATATGTAGGACTTCCTCTATGCACAAGTAACAGGTTGTAAATAAATAAAATAAAAAATTAGATATAAACCTTCTGGTATAGGTAAGATTGATGACAATTGACTAAAGCTAATCAGGAATCGAAACAAGTTAATCTTCTAAAAAAAAAACCATTATTATTATCATCAACTTGACAGCAAGTCAACGTCCCATCCATTGCTGAACGAAAGCCTCTCGAAAAAATAGAAAAGAATAGAGAACGCAGTAAAAAACTTCTGTTGGTGTATAGTTCTAACTCTAGTATCATCAGTCGCCTCTTACGACACTAGTTAGTGTGAAGAGTTGGATCTTTTCTACTCTGCCGAACACCAAGGCGCTCTGTAGCAAAAACTATGAATTCTCAGTTAAGTTAGATCAAGCTAAATCTTCTAAAATAAGAAATGCAGTGATATGGTGATTATTATGAATGTAGATCAGACTGTTATGGTTTTTAAGGACGGACGGAGCTGAAAAATATTCTAAGTAATAACTTATTTTCCCTATTGATTTTGATTTAAGTATGAAAAATAAAGTACCAAAAATGTCATAAAAATAAAATATTTCGGTAATTTTAAGGTTATCTGTTTTAAACATTAAATTTTATTTTTTCTCATAATTGCATTTAAAGGTTTGATGTATTGGTAATCTGAGATGATGATGCAATAGTAAGATGTAAGTTATCTGTGGCTCTTGTTTTTTTTTCATGGAAGTGTAAGTTTGCTTCAATAAACGCTCTCAATTAAAAAGTATATTTTATTAATATAAATCTATAATAATACATGGCGCAGTCGCGAAAAAGAACTAAGTTTAAAGTTTTAAAAGTATTTCGATAATGGAATCGGTTGTTAAGTTGCCCCCGAATATAGATTTAAGATCTGAACCAAATGAGTGGCCATTTTGGAAATGCATGTTCGAAGATTATTTGGTTACTACAGGTCAAGACGAGGCGAAAGATAAAATAAAATTATCACTGCTTCGAAACATGATGGGGCCAGAATCCGCAAAAATTATATTAAGTTTAAAAGTGTCGAAGGAAGAATCACAAGTATATCAGAAGGTTATAGACGCCATTGACGAGTACGCAAACCCCAAACGAAACGAAGTTTTCGAGAGATATAAGTTTAATGAGAGAAAACAGCAAGAGGGCGAAAGTTTTGAAATTTTTTATGCTGATTTGAGACATTTAATCTCCACATGCAATTACAATTGTAATAGTGAACCGTTGGAAGATCAGTTATTGAGAGACAGGCTGGTCCAGGGCATATGTGACAAGAGTCTACAAGAAAGTCTATTAAGATTGGAGGGATTAACACTAGCAAAAGTTGCAAAAGTCTGCAGAGCAGGCGAGGTAAGCAGAGCACAAGTTAAGGAGATGAACCCAAACATTGAAATTAATAATGTCAAGTGTAAGAATTATAAGAGTCAGACCAAGAATTAGTATGAAAAGGAAGATAAAATTTCAAAGTTTAATAGTTCCAAGTTTATGTGTCGTCGCTGCCAGAAACAACACGGGCCAAGACAGTGTCCAGCGTATGGGAAGAAGTGTGCCAAGTGTGGATTATTAAACCATTTTGCAGTCAGCTGTAAGGTGAAGAAAGTCGGCGAAGTCAGCTGTTATGAAGAGATTAATAGGAAAGAAGGAAATAGCTCGGAAGAAAGTTTTTATTGTGGTGCAGTACAAATGTCAAGTTTAAACAAGTGTGAATGGACAGAAATTATTATGATAGAAAACCATCAGATTAAGTGTAAATTAGATACTGGTGCAGATGTAAGTATTATGCCACAACACATTTTTGATAAAATTAGCAAAGATAATAATTGTAAATTGCAAAATACTGATGTAAGAATAGAGTCTTTTGTTGGTGAAAAGGTACAACCTATGGGAATGGTAAATTTAAAGTGTAAATTTAAAGATAACATGTGTTATGAGAATTTTATTGTGGTAAATTGTAGTACTATGCTGTTAGGGTTGCCAGCTTGTGTTTCATTAAATTTAGTAAGACGTGCTCATTCCGTACAAAGTGGAAGTGATAAAGAAAAGTTTGTCAAACAGCATATTAAAGTTTTTGAAGGTATAGGTAGAATGCCTGGAACTGTTGATATCCCTACTAAGTTTACAGAGGAACAAATTTGTCATCCTTCGCCTAGATTACCGTCGTGTCTATTGGAACCTTTAAAATCTGAATTAAAGAGGTTAGAAGGTAGAAATGCTATCGTGAAAGTTCATAATATAACTGAAAATGCATATGTGAATAGAATAGTTTTAGTTGAAAAGCCAAATGGAAGTGTAAGGTTATGTCTTGATCCTTCAGATTTAAATAAAATTATTGTAAAAAAACCTAAAGTTTTGCCCACTCTTGAAGATCTAAGTTTCAAATTGAAAGGAAAAAAAGTATTTTCTGTGCTAGATTTATCGGAAGGCTTTCATCATCTGGTTCTTTCTGAGTCTGCTTCGTGGAAATGTTGCTTTGCCACACCCTTTGGTGTATACAGATATTGTGTCTTACCGTATGGTCTTATGAATGCACCTGAATTATTCCAAGATACACTTGAAAGTCACTTTGGAGACTTACCAAATTTAGTCATATGGGCTGATGATATTTTGTGTATGGGAAATAATGAAAAAGAGCATGATTTGGCATTGTTAAGTGTAATACAGAAAGCCGAAAAATTAGGTATAATATTTAATAAAAATAAGTTTCAGTATAAACAGTCAGAAGTTCGTTATGTAGGTCATGTGTTTAATGAGCAGGGTATGTCTTTAGATAAAGAAAGGGTTGAGTCCTTATTAAGTTTAAAAGAGCCAAGCAATAAAGATGAATTAAGACAAATTTTAGGTTCATTTAATTATGTCCGCAGATATGTACCAGATATGGCAAATTTAATGTCACCTCTATTAAAATTATTAAAGAAAGATTCTGATTTTATTTGGTTGCCTGGTCATAGGTTAGCATTTGCTGAGCTTAAAAGAAAGATTTGTACAACTCCAGCTTTAGTTCCTTTTGATACCAAGAAAAGTATAATTTTACAGTGTGATGCGTCCAAAAGTGGCTTAGGATGTTGTTTATTTCAGAAAGATGAGAAAAATATTTTAAAGTTAGTTGCTTGTGCATCTAGAACAATGAATGACGCTGAGCTTAATTACAGTCAGTCTGAAAAAGAATTGTTATCCATTTGTTTTGCGGCAAAAAAATTTCATAGATTTATATATGGATCGAGAGTTGATGTACAGACGGATCATAAACCTCTGGTAACATTAATGTTAAAGCCTATTTGTAAGATTGGGTCTCCTAGATTAAAACGATTAAGATTGAAATTATTAATGTATCATTTAAATGTTTATTATGTAACAGGTAAACTGTTACATTTTGCTGATATGTTGTCCAGAAATAGTCTAATGTATACTGAAACTGACAATGAAATGTTACATATTGTTCATTCTGTTACTGCTCACTTACCTATGTCTGCGGAAAGAAAGTCCAAATTTGTAAATGAAACAAAATCAGATTCTGATTTAAGTGTATTATATCAATATCAACAATATGGTTGGCCTAGCGAGAAAATTGTTTCTAAAGAATGCAAAGCTTATTATAAAATTAAAACAGACATATTTTTTGAAAATGGATTAGCATTTTTCCAAAACAAAATTATTGTTCCTAGGTCGTTAAGGTCATACGTATTGAGTTTGATTCATGAAGGTCATCCTGGAATTTGTAAATCTATTTCTAAAGCTAGACAGTTATTATACTGGCCTGGAATGTCAAAGGACATACATAGATTTATTCTTGAGTGCCGTACATGTGAAAAGTATAGATCATCTAATTCTTGTGATAAAGTAATAAGTCATAAAATACCTAATCGTAGATATGCTAAAGTTGGTACTGATATTTTAGATTTTTGTGGGAAATATTACTTGGTTATTATTGACTACTTTTCTCATTGGTTAGAAATCCTACCTTTAAATAATAAAACGTCCAAATCTGTTATTAATGCTTTTCAAGAAAGTCTTTCACGCTTTGGTTATCCGGAAGAAATGATTTGTGATAATAACCCTTTCAGTTCTTTTGAATGTCAACAATATTACAAGTGTAAAGATATTAAAGTAACTTTTAGTAGCCCACATTATCCTAGAAGCAATGGAATGGCAGAAAAAGCTGTACATATCAGTAAGAATATTTTGAAAAAAGCTTATGAAGATAAAGTTGATTTTAGAGATTATTTACTAAGTTACAACAATACTCCACTAACAGGTCTGGATATTTCTCCTTCACAAATATTAAATAGTAGAATGGTTAGAACTCTTATTCCATGTAAAGATACATTGTTACAACCTAAAGTCGAAAAAAATGTGTATAAATTACTAATGTTAAATCAGTCTTTGAAAGAAACTCAAATATGTAAAAATAGTTATAGAAAAAAAGAAACTCATTTTAAAGTTGGTGATGAGATAGTACATAAAACAGATAAGGAAAAAACTTGGAGAAAAGGTAGAATATTAGGGATTTGTAATGAGCCTAGATCATACTGGGTAGGAAGGGAAGGTCAAGGAAAAATTAGAAGAAACAGTAAGCATATTAAAATGTCATTCAGTAGAAACAAATATATTAACTTAGATAATAACATGGTTGATGATAAAAATAGTGAGAAAAATAAAAGTAATTCTGCATTACAGCCGGCATCTTTACAAACTGATAATCTTGTGAAACACACTAGAAGTGGAAGAATTGTAAAACCTGTAAATAGATTAAACCTTTAGAAATAGTAATAATAGTATTAGTAATTGTAGTAGTGTCTTAAAGTGTTTAGGGGGGAAGATGATGTATTGGTAATCTGAGATGATGATGCAATAGTAAGATGTAAGTTATCTGTGGCTCTTGTTTTTTTTTCATGGAAGTGTAAGTTTGCTTCAATAAACGCTCTCAATTAAAAAGTATATTTTATTAATATAAATCTATAATAATACATGGCGCAGTCGGTAGGAAAAAAACCTGTAAATAGATTAAACCTTTAGAAATAGTAATAATAGTATTAGTAATTGTAGTAGTGTCTTAAAGTGTTTAGGGGGGAAGATGATGTATTGGTAATCTGAGATGATGATGCAATAGTAAGATGTAAGTTATCTGTGGCTCTTGTTTTTTTTTCATGGAAGTGTAAGTTTGCTTCAATAAACGCTCTCAATTAAAAAGTATATTTTATTAATATAAATCTATAATAATACAGGTTAGGGTTCAAGCAACAAATATAAATAATATAGGTTTATATATATCATAAATTGGCCTGTGTTTTATTTTGTAAATATTTGAAAACTTAATTTTAATGCAAAAGTATAAAGTAAATTTACAAATAAAGTAGGATACGTTATTATTACGTAAATATGATTCAGTGTCCCTACGTGAGGAGTTGATTGGTTGTTGGTCATAAAGCAGATTACCTATTATTTATGTATTTTTTGTGTTTAAGTTATAAAATATATATCATTAACTTTGAACTTTAGATTAAGTGAAGTAAAAAATACAACGGGATAAATGTGTATTTAACACTTATTTTTTGGTTCTTTCGATACCTTTATTAGCATTTAAAGGGAGATCTTGAATACTAAAGTAGTAACATATAATACTTAACCCTGATATTTACAAGACACATTTTTAAAAATAATCCAAAGCTATAAATAAGTTTGAAGTTGACGAGCTCGTTCATAGAAATATTGTTTATACGTTGGTAGTGACATCTTGTGTCAAGTAGACAAATTGCCCGGTGTGCTCGTTTTCTGCAGTGGTATTGTACTAGTTATACTTTTTCCCAGTAGATGGCACTCTATGCTATTAAGATAGGCATAATTATTATTTCTAAATATAAAAGTTAATTACTATATTTTAAGATGATACGTTCAAATATTCTTGCAGGTGCATAATTCTTTGCGAACTATTTATTTTTGTTAGCAGTACTTACTTTAATTTTTATGAATATGTTTATAGTGACGCTAATGGCAATTGTTAGAAATACCTAAGCTAAAACCGCAAAAAGTAAAATAAATAATGTGCCCCTTAGAAGGCTGGTAAACCAACGTAAACGAACAACGCATTATTGAATTATATTGCATATCATAACAAAAACTATGTTTCCGCCCGGGATCGAACCGGGGGCCTTCTGCGTGTTAGGCAGATGTGATAACCGCTACACCACGGAAACCAATGGGAGGCTGAATGAAAATATAGTACACATTAATTTGTAATTAGTTATTATATTTAATTTTTATACCGATTTTTTTATTATAAAAGTTTGCATTTTATTGGTTTTATGTTCTTAATGAAAAAGTAAGAATTAATTCATATAAAGGTAAAATAATAGGTATTTAAATATTTCTTAGTAAACAAACATTAAAATATTAAATCTCTTATTTCTTACAAAATGTGATCAATAAACAATCCTTATAAGTACAGTTATAAGGCATCTTGGTACACACTTTAAATTTCGACCTTATGCTATTGTAATAGGGACCACTTAAGTTTTCGAATGTTAAAACGTTTGCACACTACGTTTTTTAAACGCTCCGTTCGACGTGCTTTTTCTCGATACAAACGCGATACTCAGTCGAGTTAAACGCAGTTTGGCTATGAATTTACGTATGTGTTTAAAGTTCTACATTTGAATATCTTCATAAATTTAGTCTTGAATCTGTATCTGTATCGATACAAATGCAAAAGTTGCCCAGTGGAATAAAAAAAAATCGTTTGTAAAGGCCCTTAAACAGTCGTAAACACATAAAGGAATTATGTGCTGCCAACTGTACTTGAAAATAGATACCTACGTATTGTTATGTTATACGGATACACTTGGTTAGGTATGTAGGTTTATGTTTTTTAATTTAAATTGGATTCTTCCATCTGTCTTGCCTACTATAGGCAAGATTTTGATAAGTATTACTTGTTACAAAATCATATTATTATATTATATAACTGTATTTAATATGTTATAGCGTACTCGTACCTACCCATTTAGAGGTTAACTTATCAAATTCATTAAACAACCATCTCGCCTTTTTTTAAACCGCAAAGTATTAAGTAGAACAATACAATTAACTAGACAATTACAAACATTTAAGTATTTATTGACGTGATGACGTCTTATAAATCGATGAAAGTCGGCTGCACCTCGGCTGCACGCACGAAAAAGTGTAACGTTTGGCCTGAGCCGAGCGTGCAAGCGATAGAGGGGCACGATCGGTCTAAGCATTCTAAATGTTAATTTATCGAAAAAAAAAATGTTCAATTACCTCCTTCTTTGTATTATACAAAATAATGATAATTTAGTGATAATAATTCAATAACATTCATAAAAGCATGCAATTTTTCATTCATGTTTTCTTATGACGCTATCACGTAAAATTATCGTCCGTAAACTGACTTAACAGACAACCAAATTTTTTTATTTACTAACTAACACGCGCGGTATTTTTTTACCATTTTCAGTGACTCCTTGCAGAAGAAAGAAATGAAAATCTTCTGTCTTATCTTAACTCTTGTTTTAAAAACGATATTTGTAGGTTATTATTCAAATATCATAAAGCTAATTGTTAAATCACGCCGACTACGTGACTGAGTTGCGAGGCTACTTATTTTGTTGGGTACACAGCTAGGCTTGTCTGAAAATTTCCTCAAATCACACAAACTATCGATATTATTTATACGTTAAATCATCAATAGAACGATTTTTATAGTATTTGTCGGCCTAACTCGGCTCACATGTTGTTTCAGAGGCCCGTTTGAGAACAACTTGCGAGCCGTGTCGATTTTTTTCTAGCGTTTTTCTAATAAAAGTTTATCGTATACGATAGCATTGAAAACGTAAATAAATTAAAATTACAAAGTATTGATGTAGTACTAGCTATCGATATTATCGTGAAATTACGTCGATTGTATCGATATTACGATACTGTCGGCAATCTTATGTTATATCAGTAGCGATAGTCGATATTTCTGAAACACGAACCTACCTACCTTCTTCGCCGCCAAAACACGATCGTATGAATAAAATAGCACGAACTAGAACACGAATTGATTTATTTGGAAAATTAATAATACCGATGTATGAATAACCTGGTCTCGTTTCTACTGGTGTTTCTATTCACTTCTAAAACATTAAAAATAATTTATAGTGGCATAAATTTGCTTATTGTCGAGAAAATTTTATGTTGATAAAAATGTTTTTTACAAAGTATTATTTGCCTAAGTAGTTTACATAATGCTTAAATTTAAATATGCTTTGGATGGCAGTTATGTTAGCGTAATTTAAGACTTTTATTATTTTTTCATTAATGCAATTGTGTTATTTTAGATTTATTATTGATATTCAAATTGATTGATTGATAGTCAAAAAGTCGGTTTTTTTTTTTTTTTTTTTTTTTTTTTTTTTTTTTTTTTTTTTTTTTTTTTTTTTTTTTTTTTTTTTTTTTTTGCCTGTAAAGTCGGTTTTACGGGCGAAGATTTTACGTGACAACGTCTTTTTCTCGGTAGAATATTTATTGATATGAATATAATTAAATTGCACAATGCGCGCGGCAGACCGATCATAGTTGAGTGGGAGAGAGATGCAAGGCATTCGGCGGGCCTCTCTCTCGTTCGGTGACTCATCGTAACGTTACCGAGCGTTACACTTTTTCATAAGTGACTCCCAGCCGCAACCAATTTATAAGACGTTATCACGTCAAAAATATCGAAAACGTTATTATTAGATTTTTGGGTAAATGTAATATAAACTAAGAAAGCTTATGTGATTTTTTTTTTATAAAATTATGAATCTTAAGTGAGTGATATAATTTTGTGATTCAATATTTTACTGATACTCTTCTTACTTATTATATAATTATAAAGGCGGAAGTTTGTGACAAAGTACATAGCAGATTTTAATTTAACTTTACAAGAGTATTTATTTAATTAGCTATAAATTTAAAAGTTAAAAAGTAACAAAAAATAAGTACGTAAACGCGGGCAACCATATATTTAATTTTAGGTCTATATATTTACCTATATGTTCCTCGAAGACCTTGCAGATGGACATCAGAATAGCACATAGGGAAATATGGGAACAGCGGCGAAACCGATATTCAAATCTATGTACTATCTATGTATCGAATACTCAGACACTCATCAGGCACAAACAGACGAGACAACCACTCAACACATTGGGGCTAATCCATATCCCCACGTGAAACTGCAGTAGCAGTTGACAACTCCATTCGAGCTCTCCTAACTTCCAGCGAATTTATCTCCAGCGTTAACATGACAACATATGGCGTTGGCGCTGTTAAGTAAATACTGTTTTAAATGAGATTTTTTAATATGATTTTTTAAACTTTTACACGTGGTGTCGATTATGGAGAAGTATAACACCAACTCTCCACACTTAAGGTTGTTCTAAAAAGCAACCAATGATATGGAGGTAATCACCAAAGACCTGTAAACCATTAAATTGACAGCAAGGTTTTTCTTTACTCCAACTTTGGAAGGGCTATCGCTGCCTCTTAGCAGTGGACACCATTCAGCTGAAATGATGATTATATAAGCTTTGTCGACCTCAACCATAAATTAATCCATAAGAGAAGTTAGAAGAGTTTAATTTCTGTAGCAATTAGGCACGGGATAAAATGGAGATAGTGTCAAACACAAAAAATTAAGCGTGCCAAGCCGCGTGGGCTACTGAATGTACTAGGTCTGCAATACATGCTGCTGTTTGCAAATACTGAGCGAAGCAATTAGATTTTTAAAGGGTGATTATTCCTCGATGTTATGTCCGATTTCAAAACTTTTTTTGCACATTAGTCACGAACACGATGTGAGTTTTGGCGCCAAATTTCATCAATGTAGTATGAGCGGTTTGGCTGTGATCAGCTTTTGAATTTTTCTTTCGGTGATTATTCCTCCATGGTAAAGTCTATATTTTTTTTTACATAACCTATGTCCGTCAGGTTATAATTATGTATGTTCATGCTAAAATTCGCTCGAATCGGTTGAACCGTTAAGTAGCAGGAGGGAGACAAGCGAAATTTGTGAGTTGCCTAAAAGAGAGCTCGCTCAATAAAAACGATGTTAGGAAAAATAAATGATGTTAATAACCGAACTTCTTTTAATCAATATGAACGAAGTCACAATATAACAGCGAAATATTGCAGATTCATGTAAGTGAAAACTCATCATCATCAGGCAATTAAAAACTGAGGCACCGGCATTCCCTTTAAATAAAAATACCGTAGAGTCAGCAGAGATCATCCACTGAGGCGCGGTCCATATTAGTGGATTATAACATATGGATGTAAGCTAGGCCAATAAGATCAGAGGCCCTACCATCAACTCCTATCACGATTCAAGTTCAGCTGTTGGAAAGAGACGCCACTATAGCATACCTCGTATAGCAGTGTCTTACTTTGACAATCGAACTTGCATCGCGATAAAAAATCAGAGTGGGCCTTCAGGTTTTACTTAATAAACACTTTTTTGTGACTTTAATACTGATGTTCTTTATCACTAGTAAATATGTCCACTTGTCAGTCCACGGTAGCAATTGTTACCGATAGCCAACACCCCTCGTGCTGGCTATCGGGCGTGCGGAAGCGGACTGACAAGTAGATATAATCGAGGAGTTGAAATATCATCGCCCTATAAATTGCGTTAAATCTGATCCATTTCGAATTTCTTAGCGTTATCATTTAGAATAATCTATCAATAATAATAACACACCCACAAACTTTTATTCTGTTGCATGAAATATTTCAACGGTTGTTTACTAATTTGAGGTCGTCGACATGAAATCACCTTACTTATTTGGGCAGCTCCAGTTTATAAGATACAGCCATCGACATATGATAATCGACGTGCCCTAGCACTAAGAATTGTGGCACTGCGAAAGAAAGAGATAAAACTAAGTTACGGACTATCTTTCTCTCTCTCTCTCACAAAATATATGCCGTACCTGTCGTGAAAATTGAGAGTCAATCGCCTATAAGGAAAGAGATAACGTTAGTCCGAAAGCATATGCCATATTCGTCACTCTTCTCAAACCCAGAAATTGTAAAGGCATGTCCATTAGTATATGTCGATGGATATAGTTACAAAGTACCTTTTAACTGTTTATATAAACTCACGTCTATCATGATCACGTTTTAGGTAAATCTTAATATTTTTTTTTAATTATTTATTAATTTATTTTAATATCACTAGAAAAATAAACTCTTCCTGCCAGACACCTGAGATAAGTTGAGTTTTTTTTATTTTTATTAATATAATTCCTTCATTTATTTATTTAAACTTTATTGCATACAAAATATAACAAAATTTGTTTTGCCACTTGCAGGACAGAGCGAACTACAGAAATAGCAATATAATCACAGCTGAATATGATTAAAAACATTTAAATCAGCAAAATTTCAATGAGGTGGCTGTTGTGTATTACATTATTTTTCTTGTTACCCTATATTTCATATCGCCACTTCTGGGTCACAGACCAGTCGAATTACCTAAAGACCCAGGTGGTCCACCAATTTCAGTGCCGACAACTTTAGATGTAGACAGGATGACTTAACTCCGAAGCCCGCAGTGGTGTGTGGTAAATAATTTCTTCCTTTGACCAGCTCTCGTGAAAGTTGTTTAACATTTGCAATCGCAGGCTGAACACGTCAATGCATCATCGAGTGCCCCATTCAGTTGGTTAATTTCTTTAGTTTTTCCTCATAATAAAATGGCGGCCGCAAATCATCGATTGAGATGTCAGTTTTAACACAAGTTCGATCTTCGCCGATGTACTCAGACGTGGACACGCTCTCAACACTAACATTAAGATGACTACGCAACTTTAAAGATAATCTTAATAATGTATTTGCTGAATTGTTAATATTATTATTTTCATTACAATTTTTTTTTTACATCAGGTCCATGAAAGATTTATTGAGATTTCTAAATCATTTGCTATATATGTCGTAGGATTATCAAACATTGAGAAATTCATTAATAATTGAAAAAACTGGACAATTTATATTTAAGATGGATTTTTCGCAATCGTTTTAAATAATTTGCGGGAAGTATTGAAGAAGGTGCTTCATACAAGCCAGATACTACACACATATACTCATGTAGCTTCTTTATACAACAATCTTAGGCCTAAAGTGGGATTAATCGCATGATGATGCGTACTTATCCGAGCCTCTTTTGTGACACTTTTTCAAACGTTTCCTAGGCTTTCGTTGCTCTTAATGAGATGTCTACGATTTTGTTTCTGAACATGGTGAAAGAAACAATTTTGCAGCCGCTGGCGCCAGCGTCGCTACACAGAGTCCTGCCATATTAAAATTAATGATGATTAATCCTGCCGTAGGTAATTCATTCTCTATACAACGCAAGACATATTGAATCAACTAAAGTTTAAACTAGATTGAGCAGATATATTGTTTTAAACTTTCATGGTCACTAACATTATAGTAATATAAGTTATTTACGAGATTGTTACCATGTACCTTGTTATTGAGTTGTACACGGTAACAATCCCGTAAATAACTTATATTACTATAGATTGAGCAGATACCAATCCACCTAGAAATCTATCACGAGGCCCTCTTATCCCAGCTTGAATTCTTTTTAAGAATTTCGCCATTATATACCTTCGGTATACTATAATAAAATTTAAAGCGCAATAGCTAAAACATATTACTTATGAATAAAAAAGTAAACAACAAAAAAATTAAGTAGAAACCTTATACGACGAAAATAACTCACGAACATTTTTTGTTGATGTATTCATTAAACACAATTAAAACACTGAATTGGTCCCAATGAGCTTAATGATTTCATCATTCTTAATAACTGACGCGAATGACGAATATGAGATGCAAAAAGGTGACGGGGGAAAAAGATTAAAAGTAAAAAATATCGACACTGATTTAAAGAGGCAGTTGTAAATAACAGTTTTGGTAAGTTAAAAATTATAAATGGCACATTTAAAAATGAAAATGAAAATGAGAGTAAAAATTATTGAACGAGCGGTTACGTGTGGGCAGTAATAAATCGGAACTTGTCGGTAAGAAATCTCATTCTAAGCAATTCTATAACCTAACCTAACCTAACCAACCCTGTGATTGGTCGCTTCCGCCACTTGTCTTTTCAATGAATTTGAGTTCGGGTGTCACCGCTCGCTATGATCTGGCGAACTATTTATCGAACCGCTCATTCCATCACTTTTACCGCTCATTCAGTTATTGGAATGCTCGATTATTTTTAGAATTGACATTGTATGATAAAATCACCGACTAATTGATTTTTTGTTACTGTACATGTTTTGCTGTCGCAATAATGAATCAACCGCCATTAAATTAAATAACTGCTCAAAATGTTTTCCAACTGATCATAATAACATCTCGAATATTTAAACAACAGCTCAAAAAATTAGTCCCCAAAAATATCTAACTAGTTACAATACTATCAATG
Organism: Calamotropha paludella; assembly: GCA_927399485.1. Lineage (NCBI taxonomy): Eukaryota > Metazoa > Arthropoda > Insecta > Lepidoptera > Crambidae > Calamotropha > Calamotropha paludella. The sequence continues at coordinate 8,938,035 of OV656822.1, forward strand.
ATTTTCTGTTTATAGCTTTATCGTAATACCTGCACAAGGTTTTTTAATATGAGTTTATTTATAAATACCACCTTACTTTAATTAACTTTCATATCTAAATAAGTCATGTACGCATGCATATTCTTTCAAATTATTTGAGGTTAATGAGACCAAGTAACACTGGCCGCATTGAGACACATAAAATTTCATCTCATCAATCATTTGACATAACAAGCGCTTCGCCGGCTGGGTTATATTTTTCTGATAAAGAATGGCTTGTCTGTAATAAAAATACTTTATTTTATATAATTGTGTGTTGTTGTATCTTATGTGCGTGAATTCGAAATATTGTATTAAATATGAGAGTGTGTGTTTGTTTGTCTTTCTTTTAATAAGATATCATATCAACATAATATTCTTATGCAGTAAATTTATTATTTCATAAAAACTACTTCTCTTTAAATTATTAATTTGTAGCAATGAAGCGATGAATTGTTTTGCAATTTTATTAATTTTATTTAGACGATTGATTTAATAATTTGAATTTAATTTTTATTTGGTAATTTTGTATTTATTTATGAATTTGATAATAGTAATTACAATGTCACATTAGTACAGCTTTAAGTTCATTTATTACAAACCATAATAAGACATTGTTTCTTGATTGAATAAATTGAATTTATTTATTTAAATGTAAGATTTGATTCAAAAATTTATACAATAAATAAATATAAATTTAATTCATATACCAAATTCGCTTTTACGATTAAACAGTAGCTGTTTAAATTAGTATAATTTAATGTAATGTAGAGGCAAGCAACTGCAACATCTCGTTAATAAACGACATATTTATCTTTAACTCGTTCGCCCCTTTAAATTTTGGTGTTTTATTATTTTCTGTGCCTGTTCCAAGACAATCGTTCTTCAGCCGGCCAGCATACGCAACACGACAAAATTTTGTCGACCCGTTTTCTCGCGTTTTAGTCATTTGTCGTCAATCGTCTCCAACATGGTTGCAGACGAAGTCGACTTCTTATGTCAAAAGAGTAATTTTACTTAGCCGCGGATCTTTGTCTACAAACTCTAACATAGCAATAGCGTTTTGTCGACATTTTAACCGATATTTTCGACATGTTTCGCGTCCATGCGTTAGTACGCAGAGAAGGAGACGACAAGTGGTTTGTGTGCTATTTCGATTGAAGCGATGTATACTTTCTCAAGCAATACATATTTAAAATGTAATATTTATAGCTTATTATAAAATAACCATTCATAACTGCATCTTTAAATATAAGTATCTACTATGAACGGAAAACATCACATCAACCCTATGTGTTTGACTTTAAGTTAAAAATCGAATGTAGAATTTAAACACTTTTGTATAGGTTGACTTGCTTTTGTCCGTACCAGAACTAGATAGACATCTCACGTCTCAGAACAATTGTCACTAATCATCTAATGTCATCCGGATTTCTGTTATACATTGGTCGATTTATTGCTCGACTAGTTCCAGCTGTTGTCGTACGTGTAGGTCAATTTTGTCTTTATCATTATGGAAAGGTACTTACAAAAGGTTAGATTCTTCCGGTCTAGCTAACCAATCCGAGTGATATGATTGTATATGATTGGCAGATAATTTTAAAACAATGTGTTCTATCGTGTGAGAAATTTGAACCAGAATCCACTTGTGTATGATTGCCTCTATATTTTTTTATATAATTTTTACTAACATCATTAATACAATACAGTAACAATTTATTGTTTATACCACAAAAACAATAGGATACACAAATACAGATAATTTCTTAAAAATAACGTGTAACAATGGACGGCCTTTGGATGAAGAGGATAAAAAGAAAGCTAGAGCTACGGCGATGTAACTAAAAGAAGAAATAATCAAGGGACATACAATTATGAAAAAAATAACAAGCGTCAAAATTTAAATATAAATAAACATACATACATATTAAATATATATATAGTAATACATATCGATAAATATTAATGTCATGTTGATAGAGAGCAGTCACCCAGTTATTGTGAGAGATAGTGAGCCATAACTAAATTAGTGGAAAATGAAATTACGGAACATGCCGCCGACCTTAAAATAAGACTTATTTTAACTGGTAACTAACTGTAACTTAAATGCTAACATCTCTACTGTAAGCAGAGGAAAGTTTCACCTATTCGACAGGCAGAGGACAGACCTTGACGACAGGTCTCTTAGTAAGTGTATTACCAATGCGGACAGTAAGCACACGGGTAACACCGTCAGCGCCGGGGTGTAGCTCGTGTACACGCGCCAGTCGCCACTGCAAGGGGGGCAGAGTGTTATCTACCAGTACCACTACTGTACCCTCCTTGAGGGGTGTGTAAGATGTGTTGCGGAACCATTTGCTTCGTTGTGAAAGCTGGTGGAGATATTCAACACTCCAGCGTTACCAAAAATCCTGAACTGCTTGTTGGATTACTTGCCAACGAACAAGGCGTGATGGATTGTCAGAATTAAAATCAAATTCAGGCAAAGAAGTTAATGGTTCCCCGATGAGGAAGTGTCCAGGTGTAAGAGGTAACGGATCAGCAGGATCGTTACTTTAAATTGTAAGTGGTCATGAATTTAAAATCGCCTCGATTTGGCTTAAAACAGTGTTAAATTCGTCATAATTCAAAGTCAAGTTGGCCACGACGCGATACAAATGAGTTTTCATAGTTTTAACCGCGGCCTCAAAAATCCCGCCAAAATGACTTGCGTAAGGTGGATTGAAATGCCAGGTAATAGATAATTGATTGACTTTAGAATTAAGATCGTTTTGATTGTTTGCGTTTTTAAGAAAATCCGAAAGTTCCTTCAGATATCGATCGCATCCGACAAAGTTTCGTCCGCAATCTCAGCAGCATAATGACTCATCGTCCGGGTGAGGCGCGGGAATGGTGCCGCTCCTTGCTGCGCGTCCGAGACGGAGCGCGCGAGCCCGGTGCGCGCGCTAGCTGGGCCGGCCGCGGGCCGCGCGGGTGTACCGAGCACAGTCTCGGGCGCTCGTCCAACCATCGATGATGACATCACTTCACAAGCTGTGAGCTCCTTCTCGAGAAAATCTAATAGTTCACTAACATTGGGTATCACACTGGATGACGTCAGAGAAAGTTCAAAACGCTTTCGAAAATCTGGAGTAATTTTTCGCAATAAAATATTCAAAAGAATGAAACTCCAATGAGAAACCGGTTGTTGTAAAGATTTTAACGCTGTTAGGTTTTCGTGGTAAACATTAAGAATGTTACGCAATGAATTTTGTTGATTATTTTCGTTCATAGGTTGAACGTCAATAATTTTGTCTAAGTGTTTTGTTGCAATAATGCGTTTGTTCTCATAACGCTTGAGTAATACTTGTAAAGCATTATAGAAGGTTGCTTCCGTGATAGGAATTGATTTGACTATGTTATAAGGTTCGCCGCGTAACGACAATAATAAATATCTAAAACGTTCGACATCTGATAAACTTTCGTTATTGTGTACTAATGAGTTGAATAGATCATAAAAGGCATTTCACTCTGTCAGCTGACCTTGAAATATCGGTAGCGATAATGCAGGCAGATGTATGCGTGAGAACCCCGTAGGATTAGTGGTTTGTTTTGCCGAATGATATTCGTTCGCAATACTTTGTTTACGTTGTATGGTTTTGATCCGATCAGAGACAACTTGAATTTTGTAATATGAATTGTCAATTTGTTCACGCATAGCTAACTGTTCTTCCTTCTTGAATTCACCGGCTTTTACTAAATACTTTTCTATTTTCAATTGAACACTTGAAAATTGTTTTTTAATTGAATTTAGTTCTTAGATACGAACACGAAATTCCTCTTCATCGTTAGAACAATCCACCATACGTTGAAGGCTAGATAAGCATAAATCTCTTTCGAATAAAAGTTGATCCAATTCCATTGTTAAAAATATTTAGTTAAAATGTAAAGATAAAAATGTAAACAAAGCTTGCAAGTAAGAATAAAGTAAGTAGTTACGCTCTTTGGGCAACTTAGCTTGTAAATAGTTTGCAGTTTTAGATATTTAGTTGTTAAAATAGTAGATAGTTGCGAAGTTTTGTTAGTAGTATGTAGGTAGTTGGATTTGTTAATTGTATTTTGTGTGTAGGTAAGTAACTTGTATTAAAACTTGTAAAAATAGTAAGTTATTCGACTAGATAAGGCTATTTTGTAGTAATTGTTCCGCTAGACGCGAAGTTTAGGTGAAGAAAGATATTTATTTCGAACGCGCAACGTCACGAAATAAAATAAAGTGAATGGTGATAATAATTGACACGCACTGCCTAAATATTATGCTAGGTACTTATTATGTATTTAGTATAAATGACATAAATAAGTGGGGTGAGTCAGTATGATTGCTAAGTAGAAGAAAGTGTGTGGTGTACTAAGTACGCAATATTTAAAATATTTAAAATGGTCAGGACAAATATGACACAACTTTAATGATGAGACAAGCTAAATTATTAATAAATTAAAATCTATGAATAAATTACCAATGTTATGTTTACACGTTTTTCCAAATTAATTGGAAAATTTAACGATTAAAAAAACATTAAAATTATTTCAAACAAAAACATAGATACTATTCGAGAATACTTCTGCTGAACCCCAAACTGCGACCTCACTGGGACATAAACAATGATGAACGAGGGTTCAATTATAAACAATTTATTGGTCATTTACTAATCGATGCGCGGACTACAATTGGTACAGTGAACAGCTCCTCAACCTACCACAACCTTTTGTTTTGTCCTTACAAACTCTTTATTTGACATTTAACTCAATACCTTAGATTAACCTTATTTAATCATTATTAAATAAAAATATGCCAGGAATTAATGACAAGCGAATGCCGCAGTAATAATTCCAATTCAAACAATTTGTTTCAGAAAATTTTCTTCAATAGTGTTAGTAAGACAAAAAAGAATTATAAGTTAAAAATAGTATGTAAAAAATTATAATCTGGTGTGGAGTTTCGCCCAGTGTGGCAGCAGAGGGGTGTCCCACCGGTTTTTAAACACACAGGAGACTGTTGGTGCTAGAGCGGAGACTGTTGAGTATCGAGGCGGAATTTTTTCACCATATATGTGCCTCGGCAAACATTCCTGACGCGCTACAACACTACGACAGCCGTAACTGTATACCTGAGTGCGTTATTATATTGAACATGCAGGTCTGCACGTTTAGAAAGATTCGCACAGAGGGCCTAACATGATCTCTAAGCGCGATGCAAGTTCGATTGTCAAAGTGAGACACCGCTATACGCGGTCTATAGTGGCGTCTCTTTTCAACAGCTAAACTTGAATCGCGATAAGACGTGATGGTAGAGCCTCAGGTCCTGAATTTAAAACCTGAAAGGAGAATAATGTGTGTGTGATGTGTATAAGCAAAAATTCCTATTTATAGCACAAGTTGTATTTAAAGCTCAGACTTAGCCTTGTTTTCGATTAAAAAATTGATGTATATTGTTAAAAAAATATGTTCTTTTATTTAAATGACCATAGTGTCATGTTTATTTTTTTTTTACTTTTCTGTTCATTTATTACGTAAATTTGCAAATTTTATGTTTGCAATGTCTCACGTAGTCAGCTTTTTTGTTTTTTTTTTATATTTAACCCTAATATTTCGACTCCTTTACAAGAGCCGCGATCACAGGATAAACGCTTCTTGAATTTGGTAAAAGTGTATTTTTTTTTAATCGTATTTTAACCTCACTTTCAATTACACTGCACTATACTTTTTAATGCTAGCTGTACCCGACGTGTTTTCGAGATTTTGCAAGACTAACGTACGGCAATTGATGTTATATATAGATCTATAGTATATTTATATCCGTGCGTACGTGCGTGACTACAGATATGACTTACAAAGTGGGCTCAAAGCTGTGTATTTAATGTATCAGTTTGTATGGGAAGCTATATCAAATCGTTTGATTCCAAAGAGACGTTAAACTTTTGTAAACACGATCATTATTTATCTAATGCGCTGGCGAAGATACAAGAAGTAGGTCTTGACATGCTTTCGGGTCGAATGACACGCCCCGCTAAAATAGCCTTACTAATTAGTAATAATAATGAATTTATTATCAAATAATCTTTGTCTAGATACATTTTACACCTTATTTAATAGCCACTTATTAATCCCTACTAATATTAGGGGTTAAAGTATGAAATTGCCGATTTGTACTGAAAATCTATATTGTTTATTTTTTAAATTTTTAACAAATTTATTTAATCAAAATAGTTGCCATTATTATCTATACATTGCTGCCATCTAATGGGAAGGTCATTAATGCCTTTGCGATAGAATTCCGACGATCTAGACTGCACAAACTGTGTGAAAGCATTTTGTACTGCCTCCTGGGAAGAAAACTTCTTGTCACGTAGATAATTGTCCAAATCACGAAAAAAATGGTAGTCCGTTGGAGCAAGGTCTGGTGAATACGGAGGATGACGAATGGTTTCTAACTGCAGTTCCTGAAGGGTCAAAATGGTTTCTCGTGCTGTGTGAGGTCTCGCGTTGTCGTGGAGCAATAATGGTGAAGATCGATTCATGAGTCGGGGCTGTTTTACTGCTAGTTTTGTCAACATGGTTCGGAGTTCGGCACAATAGACATCTGCCGTTATTGCTTGACCAGATCGGAGAAAACTATAGTGAATAACACCATGCTGAGACCACCAAACAGTTACCATTACCTTTTTATTGGTAAGTTTTGCTTTAGGACACTGTTGTGGCATTTGACCTGGGGTCAGCCATTGCATTTTTCTTTTCCGGTTATCATAAAGAATCCACTTTTCATCACATGTTACAATTCGATCCAATATTCCTTCATTTCTGTACCGGTTCAACAAGGCAACACAAGTTTCAACACGCGTTTCTTTCTGCAGATCAGTCAAATCATGAGGCACCCATTTTTCGTATTTTTTTATTTTATTGATTTGACGCAAGTGAGTCAATATTGTGGGTAAGGTAACGTTAAACCATGCCGCTAATTCCTGGGTACTTTGACTAGGATCGGCTTCCACTATCTCTCTTAATTCATCGTTATTTACCTGTGTGGGCGGTCTTCCTCGTGGCTCGTTCTTTAAGTCGAAATTTCCATCACGAAAGCGTTTAAACCAAAATCGCACGGTGCGTTCATTAGTAGACCCCTCTCCAAACGCAGCATTGATATTGCGGGCTGTTTCTGCCGCGTTAGTTCCGCGTCGGAACTCGTATTCAAAAATAACTCGAATTTTCGCAGTATCCATCTTTCTTGTCTAAATTGAATAACAAAAACAATTGAAAGTCGATATTCAAATGTTTTACATTTTTTAAAAAAAGAACATCATAGAAACCATTTAAAAAAAGTTTCATTCGAAAACCTCAAACCATGAAGATTCTATGTCAATTCAAAGAACCTATTGCAATAAAACGGCAATTTCATACTTTAACCCCTATTATTATAACTGTGAATGTAAGTTTGTTTGTTATGCTTTCAAGCAAAAACTACTAAACCGATTATCATGAAACTTCGTACATGTATTCTTGGAGGTATAACAAGTAACATAGAATACTTTTTGTGAAAAAGAATGCGGGCGAAGCCGCGGGTAAAAGCATGTATTTTATACTTATAAATAAAGTAACCAATTTATGAACATAACATAAATTGGTTACTAGTGCAAATAAAATTTATTTCTCTTAAGGAGTAGAATTCCTGAAGAATGCCATTTTTAATAATAAAAAAAAACAAAATAGGCTTTAGATTATAGGTACTTAGCATATTTAATTTTTTTAATCTCACAAGAAAATCTCATAACTTATTATGAGTAGATCTTGTTTGTATTTGTTTTTTGTTTAAGCTAATGTAAACGACCTTCTCTTATTGAGTACTTTAAATCAATTATAGATGTGAATTAAAATTAACATAGACCTGTCGTGCAGGATATGATTGATTGTGACAACTTGTAAGAATTAATAATATAATATTCGTATTAGTTTTAGGGATTGTAAATTAATATCAACGGATTCATATAATAGGTTGGGGAAAAAGTTTCTTCGCATCTATATGAAAATTCAATTAAATAAAAATTCTTTTAAAATCAATTTACATTTAATTACAGTATATATGTGCCATTTTGTTTGTAGACTTTCTGTCATCCTGTAGGTAGAGACACGATCCCGTTGCTGTATAAATTTTGGGACTTCTAATCAAAAAACGCAACAAGTTTTGGCAGTCCTCTTTTGATGTTAACCTGACATTGCCTAAAGAATTCTGAAGAGACTGAAACAGGTGGAAATCTAAAGGTGCAAGGTCATGGCTATATGACGGATGCATTAACACCTCCCAGCTAAACTTTCTTAATTTTTGCTGAGTGGCTAAAGATGTCTGTGGTCTAGTGTTATCGTGATGAAAGACCACACCCTTTCTATTAATCAATTCCAGCCGCTTTCTCTCAACTTCTTGCTTTAAACTTATCAGTTGTTGGCAGTAGAGATCCGAATCGATGGTTGTGCGGTAAATGCTCATAATGAACAATGCCCTTCCAATCCCACCATAGACACAGCATCACCTTATCGCGAGTTAACCCAGGTTTTGCCACAGTCTGTGGAGCCTGACCGACCTTTGACCACGACTTTTTCGCACTTTCTTGTCATACGTGATCCACTTTTCATTACCAGTTATCAATCTCTTCATAAACGGTTCGGTTTTATTACGTCTCAATAAGTAAGTAAGTCTCAATAAAGAAAGAGAGAGAATTAGTACACGGTTCATTAGGTTTCTTTCAGTGAGCTCGTGTGGCACCCAAATATCGATCGTGATCATCGTCCGTGATTACACAGAAACTATAAAATGCAGATAGACGAATGATGCATCAAAAGAAAGGTCTTAATTTGTTCTATTTGTTACAAAAATAAAAAACGCCAAAACGTAAATAAACAAAAAGTTATGCAATATTTAGTTTTCAGGTTAGGAGTAGGTAGGTATGGCACCATAAATATCAAATAAACAGAGGCTAATGTGTATGGACAATTAGTTACTAATTTGTTACAGCGAATAAAAGTAAATAAATACTAGAAAGTGGGTTCAATAATTTGTGAGGGTCGATTTTAGTTGGCCGCTCGAACGGCAATATGCCTAACATACAATGGCATTTATCTCGTTATTAAAAGTAGGTTTAAGCTTACTTAGAGTACTAGTCGACGGGTAAGGTAACCTAGTTTAGATAAATATGGCGAATATAACTGCAGCATTCATATTTTAGAAAATATTTGCAAAAAACTGTGATATGAAACCATATGAGAGTAGGGTGACTATGAATATTGTCATTATTGTGCTGGATTTTGAAGTGTGTGCTCGTACGTATTTAATTCCCGTGATTTTCATACTACTAAGTTGCTGAGACAATTATCAGTAAATCCAGAAGTGTCTAAAAGTGCTTAGCTATGAGTTGTGCCCACTTATATGATTTGTTAATATAGAAGTCACCACCAAAAAGTGTATTGCAGAGGGATCCAAATTGACTGCGGTAAGTTTAATTTTTACAATTTTATGATGACTTGAATAAAGTTATTACTTTATTGCTACAGCTGTTTTCGTGACGTGAAAGTATATGACATTAAGGCCATTTTGGTATACTTACGTCAATTTAAGTGAAGTTGTGGGTTGGATCCTTACCATGTAAATACGTCCAATTATATGTTCTTGTTCACATATTGGTGCCTTAATAAAAGAGAATATTAAATTTAAAATAATACGACTAAACACTTTTGTTTTTACATTCTTAAATATACGTATATATTCATTGAGCCTGCATTTGCGTGCATTCCCTGGGGTTTTTAAATACATAAATATCTGTTACCATATTCATGATTGTAAGAAACTTTAATATTTATTACCAAAATGTGAGGGGCCTTCGAACTAAGTCGCAAGATTTTTTTTCTCAAGTAGCATTGTCAAATTACGACCTCATTTGCTTAACTATGACTTGGCTAAATGATAATTTTTATGACCGTGAGTATGTCGACGTAAGTTTCCATGTTTATCGTTGTGATAGATCTCAGGAGGATAGCAATTTCGAGCGAGGCGGGGGGGGGCGGCAGTAGCCTAGGCATCGGCTAGGATCGCACGATCCTAGCCGATGCCGTTGCGCCGCGACCGGCCCGTGCCCCCACGCGCTCACTGTGATTGTGTGTGGATTTCTATTCCTTTGGATGCAACTGATCGTAATATTTCTTCTTCAATACCAGCCGACCGTAAACGCCCGCGTTATTTAAATGTTGCTTGCATATACATATTTGTTTTTCTTTTATTATTTTTTTCTATTTTTTATTCCATAACAATTGAAACATGATGGCTGTGTAACTGTTGTCTACATGTTTAGCTATCAAATGACACCTTGTTAATGTTAATAGGACATTTACATGGGTAGTGGTGGTCGAATTATTATGAGAGCCCAGGTCTTGGTTAACAAGAAAACAAAATGGCGACCGTAAGAGAAAAAAAATTGAGGGGGAATTTGCCGATAAAAAATGCCATATTTCACACCATTAAAGGCTCCGACACTGGTGACGGAACACATTGTATACATAGGATAGATAGATAATAGCTAAATTTATTACTCTACTCACACTAACATTATTAACAGAAATACTATAGGCATATTTTAAACCAAATATAAAAAATGGTAATATAAAGTAGGCCTTAACTTAAAATATATTTATATAAGCACTCTCCCATAAAAATAAGATATGAATATCGAACATTCCAATAATCACTATTCAGTCTCACTTCATTGTGAAAAATCATAGTCACCCTACTCTCATACGGTTTCATATTACGGTTTTTTGCAAATATTTTCTAAAATATGAATGCTGCAGTTATATTCGCCATATTTATCTAAACTAGGTTACGTTACCCGTCGACTAGTACTCTAACTAAGCTTGAACCTACTTTTAATAACGAGATAAATGCCATTGTATTTTAGGCATATTGCCGTCCGAGCGGCCAACTAAAATCGACCCTCACAAATTATTGAACCCACTTTCTAGTATTTATTTACTTTTATTCGCTGTAACAAATTAGTAACTAATTGTCCATACACATTAGCCTCTGTTTATTTGATATTTATGGTGACATACCTACCTACTCCTAACCTGAAAACTAAATATTGCATAACTTTTTGTTTATTTACGTTTTGACGTTTTTTATTTTCGTAACAAACTGAACAAATTAAGACCTTTCTTTTGATGCATCATTCGTCTATCTGCATTATATAGTTTCTGTGTAATCACGGACGATGACTACGGCAAGTGGCGGTTCTAGCGGCCAACTATTCTTTGTCATAGCGTCTTAGTTTTTTTTGTAACAAATTCACGAAAAGAGGTATGTAAAGTAACAAATTAGCACTAATTCCTGGCAAAGTTTCATCAAATATTATGAGGTGGCCGCGCGGTTGAAACGGACATGTAACTGCTGATATACTGATCTTGCTTCACTGTAACAGGGCGACCAGAGCGAGGTGTATCTTTGACATCAAAATTTTTGGGATTGAAAACGCTTAAACCAACTTTTTGGTACTCTAACTAACACTAGATAAGCTCCATAAACTTCACCAATTTTTTTCGCGGCTTGCGTTGCATTTTTTCCTTTTTTGTAATAAAATTTTAAAACGTATCTATTTTTTTACAGACAGAAAGAAAAACAAATGAAAAATAGTGGGAAGCAAAATTTTCCTAATTTGATTCTTTTCTTGAAATGTCACCTTTTTAATGTCATGAAAACCAGCCAGATACAAATATATTTTATTACAAGTTTATACATACTATATGCGAAAAGACTTTTTCCCCGACTAATATTAGTTTTCCTAGGAGATCTGCACTCCCTGTAGTACGAAAATATAAATTCATTTAAATAATACCACTTTTACAGGATCAGTAGCGCATTTAATAAGTACCTCTAAAGGAGTCGAATTGACAGGAATTAATATAAAAAAAAATTAACGGTGAAAATAGTTTTATTTAAAAATGTGATAGTCGCGGATGTGTTAGGAACTAATATATGAATTTTATACTAAATACGCTATAAACATTTAGCTGCAATGTCGTTAAGGTTGTAGATCCCGAATGCACAAGTACAGAAATAGAAATAAATTTTGACTTTGAACATAGCTTAGGTATAACTAATAAGTATTTAATTTGTTATTCGATTGTCAGCTGTATTGTGTACTGAATTAAATATAGACTAATATTATAATAGATAATGTATGTAAGTTTAGATCTGGGATATAATCTTTCAAACTTCTTTAAAAAAATCTTTAAAAAGAGTTACAGGGTCGACACGCTATATGTTGTAACTTAAACCAAAAGGGCTTTCATGTTGTAACTTATTTTTCAACTAAAATCAATAAAAAAATATTCAAGAGACGCGACTTTTTTACGAATATTGCCGAAACGGTAAGATATAGGATTATTTATTCTTCCTATAGAAACGTTGTTGAACTCATAAGATCTACAAAAAAGTCTGAGAGGTCAGTTATCTAAATGTTAAGGTTAATACACAAATAGATAAAATATAACTAAAAGTTGTTTTCATTTGTTTTTAATTTATCACGTGGAGTTTAAGAAGTTAAGTCTTAAACTCTTATTATGACTATATGACGAGACGTGAAAATTAATATTCAGTCATCATCCCAATTTTTAAATTAAAATATATTCTGTGTCCACTCCACAAGTCCATTAATGATTTTGTGAAATCGGATGAGTAATTTCGGAGTTTACCACCCACATTCAAACTTACATTAACTCTTTACTATTATAGTTATAATAGTACTATTTTATATTTTATATTTTACGACTTATAAGAAATATTTATTTAAGTCAAAATGATTTTTTGCTTTTGTGTCTATCTGTAAAGTAAAAAAAGCATCTCAGAATTGTCACTGTCATACCAAAATAAAATAAAAATAAACTAGACACGTAAAAGAGAACAACATTTTAAATGAGTCAATAAAAACACGGTGTTAGAAAAATTATTAGTTGTCAATTGTGCCGTTAGTCATATCACAAAAAAAACACTGATTAATGTAACATATATCACTTAGAAATGTCACTTGTAGCAGACAGGCACGCTTGATCACCTCTCTTAGAGGCCACTACGCACCATCGAACATGCGTCAAACCGTCTATTACAATCACACAGGGATCAAGTCGATATTCATAATTTTATGACATATGATTTAAAAAACTGACGACTTAAACTCTGTTGTCTTGGAAATTAGACTTAGGGAGAGGGAGATTTTTCTATCCGTCCCTTAATTAGAGTTCGCGGACTAACAGGAATCAATTGAGATATTCATACGTGTCCCCTCATCTTGCGCCGCAATGATTCCTGTCTGTCCATGTATATTAAAAAGGTTACTATAGTAATGAGTAACTAAGTTTTATTTGAAGAACAGAAACACTAATCAAAATTGATGTATAATGTAACGCGTGTTTTCAAACCTTTAACTTTCTTATAAAATGCCTCAAATTTTTATGTTTTACCCTGAAAATAGGTGAATAAAATTTTGAAAAGGGGGTATTATTAGGACCTATAAAAAAATATCGAAGGATTTTTTAATTTTATATTATTACAGCAGCTCCCCGGCTAGAAAGCAGCATCATCTATAAGAGAGTCTTTGTTTTTTTTTATAAGTCCTAATTATACCCCTTTTTCAAAATTTTATTCACCTATTTTCAGGGAAAAATACAAAAATTTGAGGCATTTAATAAAAAAGTTGAAGGTTTGAAAACACGCGTTACAATTAGTACTTCTTTTTTGTTTCCTTTTGCATTAAGTCATTTAAATAACATCTTACATAATCTCAGCACAAGGACTTCTGTCGTAGGAATTACGAAGCAATGGCATAGTTGTTGACGTTCAAAATATGCATTGTAAATGCTTATATCTCTTATATTATCTTTTTTTTTATCTATTAGTTGTCTAATTTTGACTCGGGGAGAAACAGAGAATCCTTTGTAGGGACAGATATAAAAAACAGAGTCATTGTCTTTTTGTCCCCATACAAATTTAGGAACAGACAGACAAACATTTTCCTGCTTGTTCCCTTGCGAGAAATTGGATGAGATGACGGACAGGATCAAATGCAGTATACACATCAACGCTTATCAATATCAAAGAATAATTAAATACATATAATAAGGAGTTTATCATCCTAATGTAAACAACCATTCCCCTCCTTGATCATCCACTCCTTGATATGATGAAATAAATTAAAGTATGAATCATCTTTTTTTCCCCTACTACTACCAGTAGTAATATTTTAACGTTGATGTCCTTTTTACTACTGCAGCAGTCTAATAGAATGGTTAGTAAAACTTTAATTAAAATTAAAAAGACCTCCCACTCAAAATAAGCAAAATTGAAGTCTGAATATGTAAAAAGTAAAAATTTTAAATTTAACTTTAAAAAGCGATTAATAAGTAATATGCTTAATAATATGCATATTAGGTACTTATTAGATAAGTATTGAGCGGTCCCCTGACACGATAAAGTTTTCATTTAAATAATTATATTATCTCGTATTATAAATTCTAATATAATGTATTTGGTCCATATTTTTACATAAATTTTGAATGTTAATACATATTTATATATGTATTTATATATGTATTAACAATCAAATATTAATGGTAAGGTTTATGCAAAAATATGGACTGAATACATTATATTACAATTCACAATACGAGATAATATAATAATTTATATTAATACTTTGTCGTGTCAGGGGACCACTTAATACGTACCTGATTACATATATCTTTGTAACTATTCGGATTACCTACGTATACGTTACGTACATAATGTTAATTTTTGGAAGGTGGTTAGGGCCATAATTAATTTTATTGACCAAGTATTTATTTTTATAAGTAGTTTAATATGTAGCGACCCCAAATTAAAAAAGTTTTTCATAGAAAACTCTTTGATGACCGATTACCGTAACGGTAACGAACCAACCTAAGTATGTGTTAAAAGTACTTTTATGCTCTGTCCTGATAGGGATAAGAAGCGTTTGCGCGATGAGCATCAAATTTTTTCGAGTTATATTAACTTCGAAATCAGAAAATAAACAAGTCTTCTAATTTTCAAATTGCGCACGCCGTCAAAAATGCCCAAGTGCATTTTACAGATAATAAGTAACCTCTTCTGTGATTTATCAATCCAATGTCCGATCTGAATGTATCAAAACCTCCAGCAAAATGGTTTTACCGTTATAGTAATATGTGTAGAGAAGGTTGGAAATTTCATTTGTTTCAATTTAATATTAAGGCCAAGCGCCACAAAATCAGGCGTCCTTTGACCTTCTTCCTAAAAAGGTAGGATCGAACCTGTCGCACAAGTGATATTGATGCGAGGCGACGCCGAAGTTCCCTTGATTGCTCTTTCATTACAATCCGACCACTTTAAGAATGTTCAAACAAGAAACAAATATGACGGGCCAAAACACTTTGCAAAACAGTCGACTTTTAACTCAACGCATGGTGTCGTGTTGCCAGACTGTTAAGAAGGGACATATTTCTAATTATATGTTGTATTTTGGACTGAGAGATGCGAAAAATCAAGCCATTTAATGAAATATGACTAAAAACGTGGGTCGGGCGGTTTATTTGCTTATCTTTTTTTACTTCTATTTTTTTAACATAAATCCCAAGATTAATCCGAGGATTTATTAAATTTGTTCAATGATTATATAGGTGATTTAACTAATTTATTGTGGCTGATCTAACTATTAAGTTTATGTAGGTGATGAATAAATAATAAACAATCATCGATGATCTACGTGTGGTAAAATTTTGAGCTCTATAGGAGCATCAGAAGTGGTCTAATTTTGAGTTATAATATTATAAAATTTTGCGGACAGACAGAACGACAGACATGAATGAAAGCAAGTCAAAAAAACGTGGTAGAAACAACAGATTATCTACTTTGAATTATTTTCTGTTTTCAACTCATAGTTAAAAGTTTAAAATTCGGTACTGATAAGGTATTCCCAAAAATTCAACCTCATTAGTGCCCCTGGTCCTACTTAATAGTTCATCTGTTTAGACCAAGGATACCTTATTACTTATTACATAATTCTCGTGGTCCAACTGACGTTAACTGGATGGACCAAGTATTTCTTTCCTAAGATTATTTTACTTTTATAACTAATATGTGTACTACAGATCACTTTTTAATTTTGGGCTGCAGACAATTCGCTTTTGTATCCTATTAAAGTTAAATTATATTTACAATACTCAAACGTACGAAAGTAAAGGAGACAAGTGTCTGCATGTCGAAGAATAATGCGCTTGTACTAATATCAGTTTGTTTTGTCATTAATTTCAAGACAACACCATACCATTTTACAAACAACGGCAGACAAACCAACTCAAAAATTAGTATCTCATTAATTTTACCTGATACCTTTTAATATTAAACTTGTTAATATATTTTTTATACTAAAAATAAGGTTTAAAATAAAAGTATTTTAAAACAAATGAAGTTCGATCTAACCGCTTCTATAGCAAAAGATATTAAAGGCAGGTGCAAAATCGATTTCTGTATAGTACAATTTTAATTTTTAACACTTGATATGACGAACTATTGTAACTTATAAGTATTGTAACTTAAAAGTATTGTAACTTTTAGTTCGTAGACATGTAAAAATGAAGTGTAGGTACTCGTAATTCATGTTACTATGTTTTTGGTAAAACTTCAATAATTCCTTTATATTTATTGCCGTCTTATCGTCCGAAATCATTAATCGAATCTGGCAGCACAAATTATATGTGTGTGCGCAGAAATAAAGAGCATTCAGTGCGTACCAACTTCGGTAGTAAGTGGACGTGTGTGAAATTTGCATATACAATCTTTGATAATGTCCGTTATTATTTCAACGGACAAGTGTTTATATTTTAAATAGTAAACGGTCTTCACTATTTACGAGTAATAGATTTAAATATTTTAAATTAATTTAAAGAATGCTTGCTTTACCAATTCGTAAGGAAAAATCAAATTAATAATTTTATGTAATAATCTTAATAAATAAAATTATATATAATTATGCTATAAGTTAAAATCAAAATGTGACTGTGATAAAAGTGTAAAGACAAATGCATCAAGTGAATATGTGTAATAAAGTGATACAAGTGGATATCTTTCTAAAAATACAGACGTGATAATTATTATGGCTTCGTGGACTAGAGAGCTTGATGAGGCTGCAATCCTGGCCACCAAAAAAGGATACTGGCACGTTGTATTGTTTTATATGCTCTGTGGACTGGCAGCTATACCGACTTCTTTCTTGGTGTTTTCACAGGTGATTCTTTTTATAAATATTAATAATTTAAAAAAAAAATAGAAAATATTTTTTACGAACGAAATATTACGCGCTATAGTTTTCACTAGAACATATTTTTCTTCTTAAGAAACTGCATAAATCTTTTCCGCGGGTAATAAATAATTATGCAATTTAAACATGATATGGGGAAACTTCTAAATACTGTAAAATTTTCACAATTAATAGTGAACTCTGTGTTAGAATTTGAACTAAAAATCGTATGGAAAAATTTGACAGTTTCATACATGTTGATATGCTGTTGACTATATCGTAGAGTTAATTATTGCTACGTTATAACTAAAACTATAAAGTGCTCTAATCAAATTTATTTTTTCGGAGACTAACAAAAAATCCTTAATGAATTTATTTTATCTTATTTTTTGCATTCACAATGCTACATCTTCTTACATATAAAATTAAAAAGACAATTAAAGACAATTACGTCTCCTCAGGATATAATAAATATTCCTTGCTTTTTTCTGAATTTCTTCTATTCCATAATATTGGATACTGTAAATTCAAGAAAGAGAAAATAAATTTTACAAACGACGCAATTTATTTATTACTAGCCACAGTTCGCAGTAACTCTTTAAAATTAATGGATATCTCCATTTTTCAAACATACTCCCATTCGTTCACAGACAGCATTAATTTTATACCAGGTCTATCTTTAGTCTGAGCTCTATAAAAAGGGGGTACATGTTTTCTCGTTCTTCAGATACCTGTAAGATTTTATCTGATATATCTTAAAAATATGCTGAATTACGCTCGCCTAGGGATTCGACAAGTATCAATCTTTACTACATATAAATAAAATTGGAGTATCTGTTTGTAATATTGAAATAAACGTTTTTTACTACATGCATATGAATAAATATATGGTACGTATACCAAAGTATTCTTTTTTACAATTTTTGTCTGTCTATCTGTCTGTTTGTTCCGGCTAATCTCTGAAATGGCTGGGCCGATTTTGACGGGACTTTTATTGGCAGGTAACTGATGTAATAAGGAGTAACTTAGGCTACTTTTATTTTAGAAAATTTCTTTTATTTTAGAAAAATAAAATTATTGGGCCACAGCAATGCGTGGCTGGATCAACTAGTATACTATAAAACCGTGAGATATTATATTGAATTGAAATTTTATGTAAAAACTTAAAATTATAGCTTTTTCTCGATAAAAAATTGTTAAAGAAATAAGTCAATTATTTTATATCGATGATCGATTGATGCAACGGTAACGTTCCTGTCTTCTGCACCAACGGTCCTAGGTCCAGGACCCGGTAGAGGCGTATATTTGTGTGATCAACATAAGCTTATCACGAGTCATGGTTGTTTTATACTTACCTAAGTATACTATTCGTGATTAAGTATTTAAAGTTATCTGCTTAGTTTGAAACTAAACAATTGGTGAGAGTTGTTCGTTTATTATTATCAGAATCAGGCATGATGACAGTTCGGTACAACGGTGCACTTCTTCTTTTAGCACCGACGGTTCTGGGTTCAACTCCCAGAAGGGATAGATGTTTGTGTGATGAACTCGAGCTTTTGTACCCGAATTATGGTTATTTATATTTCTATGAATATTAACTTATCTATGCGTCACATATGTATGCCTCCATTACCTTACCCAAGCCTTACAGTGCTTATTTTGGGTGTGGCTAATTGACGCCGATGTAAAAAGAAATATTATTCATTTTATGGAACTAGGACCTCATCGTCATCATCACTGCTGGGTTAATGTTTTCCTTATAGTTGAAACGCCGTAGACAAAATGGGCCATAACGATAACCCAATGACAGATGGTGCGGATGCTGGTACTAATAACTGGAGTTTCAATGGGAAACTAAAGTGCTTTCCGAAATACGTTTTTTTGTAGGTATAATTATACGACAATATGTGATAAAACCCATTAATTTTTTATTTATTTATTTTATGTTTATATTAGTAACAATGAATTGTTAACCATTAAAAGTTCTTGACCATACATGAGTCTTGGCTAGTAAAACAAAAAACAGAAGGTTTTTCTCACGTTTTGTGAAAGACTAAGCTGTATGGACTTCAAACACTTTGCCTACCCCTAGGGAAATTTGAAAATATCATAGCAAGAGGTGAATAATGGAGCCAACCAAATAGTATGTAATCAGTACGTTTTAAATAAAGGAGATGAGGTTGACTGTAAAAGTGTTGAGATGACATCTCATATCTGGCCTTTCTTACTACCTTTGAGTAACAGTCGTAAGAAAGATAATTAAAACGTATTCTGTAAGAACACTTATCTAACTAAACAAAGTATGAACGATGATATCAAAAAACAAAAAAACAACGGGTTGCACTCCGGGAATGCCGGCAGAAGTGAAAACATGAACATTAACGTTGTGCATTTTTGATATTTTGAAATGGTTAAGGAATAATTTCGCACGAATTTCTTTAATGATCAGTATAAAAGTGCTATCATTTATGTGGTAAAATACAATATTAATTTATTGCGCTATCGTATACAAACATGTCAACAAACACGCCAAGTCGTGTTCGTTGCATTTTTTTGTGCGCATGCGCAGGATTTTGCACATGCGCAATGAATAAAATCAGTTGAACGCATGCGGTTCTCATGACATTACCTGCCATTTTAAAATTTCATAATGACAGTTTTAAAAAGATAATAATGTAACTGTCACTATGAAGTTTAAAAATGACACGACTATACGCACATCGCGCAAGCGCCCTACGCCGTCTTACGAATTTTCGATCAGGTCACGTGACCTGACGCGAGTTTAACATTTTTTACCCATCCCAAAAAGTGCATAACGCCGCTAAAGAAGTTTTCACTTCAAAAACATTATTTTTAAACGCTTGAACTTCGAAAGTTATTAAATAGGTACTGTGCATTGGCCGTGACTTCGCCTCGTGGAATTGATGATATTATCAAAAACAGTTACGAATGCAAAACAATCTTTAATCAAAGATAATCGACGTCTATAAGCTGGCGACCCCACTAATGACTGAATAATTGATAAGCAATGGTAATATTTACAAAGGCGTTTATAAGCTTATCTTTACGATTTATTTTAATGAAACAAAGCTGGTAATTACTGTCAGCTAAGCTTGATCTATCTGTGAAAATCGCATAAAATATAAATATCGGAGATTAATGTAAACAAACAGATGAATAGACAGTTATAAAATTGACATTTTTTTTAAAACTCAATACGTTTTTTCAATGTACAGATTAAAAATTCCTGTAATGAATATAGAAAATAACGTTAAAACTACTATGTCTAAACTTAAAAACTAAAAACCTTAAAAAAATATAATATAATATCTAAAATATATTACTAAAAGGAGTCCCTTTAGGCAAGGTTCCAAAGATACTGGCAGCATTCCCCCTTTGAATAGCTAAACTAATTCTTTGTCCGAGGTAGCTGCCAGCTCTTCGGTCTCCTGTGATGTCGACTAACCTTTTTGATATTTCTTTATAAAGCCTTATTGCGCTAGGACCCCACGGACCAAGGGTCTCGACACCAAATGGGACAAAATCATATTCGGAGCCTAGACCCTTGTATTTGCATGCTTTAGCTTTTTCAGCCGCTTCACATGCCGCACCAGCTCTGTTGTTGGTTCCATGTAGATGGGAAGGGGCCAGTGTGTCTGAACAGGTTGCATCCCATACCAGCACCCGGCCCATCTTCCATGGAATCAAACTCATACCGTCCGGTCTCTTGCCATCGTCTCTTGCAATTCCAGTCGGCTCAAGTAGACTTGGCACGTTGACGGTGGCAAGGGACCGGCGTATGATATCGTTAAGTGCGGCATGTCTCGAGAAGCGGCCTGCACTTTTTTGGCATGACAGTCCGTGATGTCCTAGCTTGTCGACATCACTGCCACAGGGACATTTATGAGGAGCGCAGACCGGAACCCCAAGGCGTAGACAGGTTGCGATTCGCAGCGTGTCAGGCTCAAGAAATGTTCCTGTATTTGACGAAGGGTACGCGTGAAGCCAGTAACCGGCCTCATGCGCACCCACGGCCAAAAGCCTAGCACGCGCCGAACCGGTACTACAACTTAAAAGATTGTCAAAAGTAAATTTACAGTTTATGTCGTCCCAGCTCCTCTGTGAATTTGGAGAATCTGGAAAATTTTGACCTGGGCATACAATTGAGAAAGCGTTTCTAGCTTCTTCCAAGCCAGAAATCTCAAAGTTTGAAGGCAATGCCCTTAAAATTTTACTTATGAGATTTGCTGAACTATGGACAGAAGATAGAAAGGCTGGTAAAGCGACACTGGAAATTTTGCGAATCCCTAAACCACCATAACGGATGGGCAGGGATGCTTGGGTCCAAGATAGCTCGTTCAGCTGCATATTAAGAATCGATTCTAAACTAATTTTGATTAAATCGTCTACTTGTGTCAAAAGATCTGGGTGATTCCAAAAGGAGCAGCAGCGGAGCACATACGTAGATTTTGGGACGAAAAGACAGAATTTTAAGATGCAAAGTGCATAATGTGGGCTAATTTCGAGGAGACGGTAAGCAGAATTTTGAAATTGAGTAATTGAATTATTAAAATATTCAGAAATAGATTCATCAAAAATTGGAGAACCTAAAAGGTAAAGGGAATTACTGTTAACTATTTTAATATTTGGAGCTAAAATATCAAATTTTTGTTTTACATCGTTTAAATTTAAGTCGCAGTTATTTATAAAAAGTTCGCATTTGCTAAAATTAAGCTCCAAACCAATGGCTTCAAATTTATTTTTGATTAAAGAAAGGTCCGAAAACACAGTATCCACATCATCTCCTAGGGTTCCGTCGTCCAAATACCAAACGTTGAATTTAGAATTTAAATTTTTGATTATCGGATTTATAGCCAAACTAAAAATTGCAGGCCCAAGGGGATCACCCTGTTGACAACCTACTTCTGAGGACAGTTCATTAGAACGATATAACAATTTTGTTGGGTCAGCGTAACTGAGAAGAAGATAATTGTATATTTCCGGTATGTGTTGTTTTATTTCCGACAGCAGGGTATCCCTATTTACCGAATTGAATGCATTTTTGACATCAATTTTGAGCAACACGTCTGGCTGTCCGTAAGTTAGGAAAGAGCGTAGGGCATGGACGGCTGCCTCACACCCTCCTTTTACACCGAAGCCTAACTGTACGGGTTCAAATTCGGAATTTAATTTTGGTAAAATAAATCGAACAGCAATTTTGGAGGCCAGACGTCGTAGTGTAGATCCAACAGCAATTGGTCTCACCCCTCCGTCCTTTTTGGTGAGGGCAATGAGGTTCGCGCCGAAAAGAATGGGGACAATTTCTGGATTTACATTACCGGAATACATAAAGTTGATTAATTTAGTGATCGAATTAACAAGTTGCTCGCCTGCATCACCCACAGAATGCGATGTTAAGTCTTTCAAATGTTGGGGTGAGATTCCATCCAAACCTGCAGCCGAACCTGGTTTAAAAGATAAAATGGCAACCATAACATCTTTGTTTTGAATTTGAAGGCATGCTTGCCCTGCTGTTGGTGGGTCGAGAAAAAATGGGTTAACTGGAGCTGGAGGATGTTTTGTCCGTAAGGCCTGAAGGGTGTCAGGGGTATCTGGTGATAGCACGTCGTTGGAGAACAAAAGGCGAGCGGCACCTTTGAGATCTCCGTCACAGATTTTGTTTTCGATGAGGATGTTGCGATTACGAGGTGCATCATGTTTGATTAAAGGTGCGGGAGAAGGCGAGGAGCTTACAACACAGTTATTCTTAATCTTTTGTGTCAATGATAAATTCGGTTCGACAGTTTTTGATATATGTAGTGTACTGTATGAAAATAAAAATAGGTTCTGCCAGTCTTGAGTACAATTGCAAAATATGTACAGATTTATTAATTGGTTTCTCTCTTACCCTCTCGTCTGTCGCCCTTATCTTTTGAAACACGAAAAGAAACTTTATAACTTATAACTTTTGAAACATTATATAGGTATAAATGCTATGACACCTGTGGCGGGTAGTTATCAAAAGAAAGGGTTATTAAAAACTATAGGGCTTAACAAGGATTGATAGATATCCAGTTATGTACCAACTTCAGTAATGCCATGATAACATCTTTTAAACTCTACTATACGCTCACTGGTTCTTTTGATAGTAGCTCAATCTCCGCAATCGCAGACCGAACGAACTAACCGAGATAAGATAATACTTTAATTAAATAGAACTAAGTAAATAATATATTGCTGTAAAATATATGAGCACATATTAAACTGTAATTAGCGGTATGGAAAAATCAAAATAAATCACAGTGTGTGATTGAGGGAGAAAATAAAGTTTAATACCGTAATTTAATAGTCCTTTTGTTAAATTTTGTAGAATAAATTTCCCCGCAATCTAAAATTACTATTAAGCATTTAAGCTAAGGATAAAATTGTATTTATTGCACGAGAATACCCAATTTAAGTTTACGCAAAGTTTCTGTAGTGAAAAAATAATGACTTAGAAGTCTATTTGCGGTATAGTCCAAGTATTTTTGATCTATTTTGTATTAACAACTCAGGTTTTCAATTTAAACTTTACAAGCTCATGAATAATAAAATTGGTTAAAAAATTAAATAAAATATAGAAAAAACATTTCGACTACGAAGTGCCAATAACATCTAACTGTTAAATTCATAATAATACACAAGCTGAAAAAAAAAGCGTTAAATTTCTTGACAATTTTTAAAATAAGTTAAAAAATTGTTAGTTTTTTTTTTAACTTGATAAGCGCATCAAGTTACTTAGCATAAGTTACACGTAAATAACGAATTTTAATTCTAAATGACAAAAAATTTAATGAAAAAAGCCAAGACCTCCTAACGAATTTCAGTTAGGAGGTCTTGGCACTTCGCCGTCGATATGCATTATCCCATGGATAGCTTCAATGGCGCAATGTCTGTTTCGCCATAACTTCCAGAGTTCTTAACCGATTTTAATATTTTTCAGTCCATCATATCCTTTATAACATCTTTTATGTGAAAGTGAAACTGTATTACAATGCAAAATAAATAAATAAACATTCGAATTGAGAATTTAGAAAGAGCTAAATTGAATCATCGTGTCTCATTGAAAAATGGATATACGTCGGAAATTTTTCGTGCGATAATTTTTTATCATGAGGCCTAAAACAGGATGAGATGAATCTATTTCAAATGGTATTTACTGATGTAGACCTTTCTGTCACAAACATATATCGTTGACATAATGAATTTAATTGCGGTCTTTCCCGTGAACCGGACAGTGAATCGTACATCCAATGATTGTGTGTCCCACCTGAGAACAACTTATGAGCCAAGTCGATCTTTTCTAGCATTTTTCTATTAAAAACTATCATACAAGATAGGAGAAAGTACAAAAAATATAAAAATCATTATTAATAAATATGAGAAAGACTCGTCTCGGCGCACTTACGACATTTTGATATGTGAGAAATCCTGAATTTTATAACCAAGTATTTTTTTCTTTTATTATTTATTATGGAACCACAAACAAGTTTACAATTTTACTTATTATAATAATTACATATTTTTCATTTTATTAATTATTATAAACTTAACCTTGATGGTTACATATTATAATTTCAATATTGTAGTAACAAGAAGCGAGATATCAAAAGTATATATAACTATGACAAAAGTTTACAGTGAACCAGAGTTAAACTACATTGCAACAATTTATAACTAAGTGTAAAAATTACATGGGTGATTAATGAGGCTTTTCCATACAGGAAATTCCTTTCCCTATTAGAGATTAAACACTACAAAAGGTATTACTAACAAGTGTGATTGCAGTACAATTCTATTAATATAACATTCTGCTTTATGAAAATCATTCAGAAAAATAACGCTTATCGACAGTTTGAATATTTCGACGCAAACCAAACCAAAGTGAAGCGTCCGAGAAGCGCAGGAAATTTCTTCACATTGATGGGCTATCTGGAGTTGGTTTCATTACAAAATCAAAGTAGCATCAATGTCGAATAGTATACTATAAAATGCCTACCAGAAGTTTTTCTCTCTCGCTTTTCTCTGATCGGTTGAGCAGTTAAGGCGTGAAAACGAAACAAATAAAATATAAAATCAGTTATAAAAATCTTTAAAATAAAAGAACAAATTGTTTCACGTTTCCCTGTTATCTAAAATTATCATCAAATAAATCACACCTGGTAAGTGTTTACATTTCAAAGGGAGATAAACCTTCTCGATAGACTGATAAATGTAATCAGGTTAATATGAAACGAGATCAATATCATGTACGAGTAGTATTATTTACTATTATATACTTAACGGTGAGTCAATGGCTCCAAATAATTATCGATTATAATCAAATAATCATTTTACTTCAGCCTATAATTTATAATTATCATTTAAAACAAAGTATTTTAAAGTCCTACAAAGATAACAAATATTGGACTATTATGATTAAATATTTTGTAAAGAAAACTGTATTTTATCTTTTTAAATAACTCTCCATCAGCCTTTATTAAAATTTTCATGCATCTTAACCAAATTTCAAACACTTTTTCCGATTAGCTGCAGGCACCTCTTCTGTGGCCTCCTCCAATGCTGTTAGCGCCTCTTCCAGCGATGATAACTCTACCAATCTTAGTTATTTTTTGGGGAATAAAAAGAAGCTACACGTTGCCAGATCAGGACTGTAAGGAGTCTTAATTTGTCACCGTACGACTGAGTTTTATTAGTAAAAATAAAATAATAGACATTAAAATATGATCTGGGTGTGTGTGGATAAAAATCGGCACTTTCATAGGTCTAATAGGTCGTTTCATAAGAAGACCGTTGGGTGCAACGGTAGCAATCTTGCATTCGCACCGATGGTCCTGGGTTCAAATCTCGAAAGTTGTCCATGAGTATTTATATATATTTCGATGAATATGACATATTAATGTATCATATATGTATGAAACATAGATATATAACACAAGCCTTATAGTGCTTGCTAATAATTATTGTTATTAATAGTTAGTTCATAAATAGCTACACATTTAGTACCTATACTTATTTATCTACATTACATCAGTCACGTTCTGTAAAGCGAATGCAAAGTGAAGAGTAACGCGCCTTTTGAAAACAACCTCTGTGATGCAAATTCCGTTCTATTACATTGACGCCTGAATGAAGATCATGAGTTGACAATCATGACACTAGTCCAATAATATGTAGAGAGCGGTGCATCTGATTATAGCATTTGGACTGCCCACTGGGATCGTGTTATTGGCCTATGCTCTTGCAGTGGCAACATTAAATAAAGAAAAAATAACAAAATTAATGTTATTCTCAGAGGAGTTATCTAGGACATACAAAAATTACTATAAACAATATTATTCGGTAAACACTAATAAAAAATGCCATAATGATTATGACAACAACATTATTTTTAATTTCCAGGTCTTCACAAATGCAACCCCAGAACATTGGTGTGCTCCTCCCCCAGAACTGGAGGGCTTAAATCTGTCTGAGGATTTGCTGCGTTCTCTGATGGTGCCAGTTGTGAATGAAGTATACCAGTCTTGCCAATCGTATGCTGTGGAACCCAAAGCATTATACGCTGCTTTGAGTGATTATGTAGACGAAAGGTATTTTGATTTCTCCCTCTTGATATTAATTTTCTTGTTGGAAAACTAATAGACAAATATCAACCACTAAAAACTCAATTGAAAAATACAATCTCATTTACATTTTTCTACAAATAATTAAGATTAAGTCACATTCATCATATCAACTGAAAGTCTTGCCAAAAAAATGAAGGATTTTGCTATAATTTCAATGCTAGGTGAACAGGCTGGAGATCACAAGAAAAGACGTAAATAGAAAAACGCTGCTTCTGGTTTTCTGGTCTTAAGGTTGACCAGTATCATTAGTAGAATTTTACAACACCCTTAACTAAGGGAGGGTTTGATTTTATTCTGCTCTAATGGACCGCCAAACGGCTATGAAGTTATATTATCCTTGGATACTATAATAATAACTGATAAAACAAAAGAAAAGAAAATAAAGAAATATGTGCTCAAAATTACTAAATTAGTATTAATATATCTACTTTTCCCAACTGTAGCATAACTGGAACAAATATATCAATATTATAAGACTATTCTTTAAATTAGTTTTTTCCTAAATATGTAGCAATATTTTTTTATAACTTCTGCATAAATAAAATCACAAAGAAGCAAATGTAACAAAATTTGTAAGGAATGATTTCCAGAAAATTAATCAAATAATTTATATGCAGTTATGCCTTCGTCAAAATATTTGTTTTTACTTAATTGGGCATATTTATACTTAAGTTTTTTATATTTGTGATACTTGAAGTATGCAATCAATCTAATAAGTAAACAAAAACCATTAATGAGACGAATAAAATTATAAAGACTTTGCTCATTACTTGTTCACAACATCATTTGAGTATTGTTTTACAATGAATATATGAATGGTAATTATATTTGTTCTGTTATTTGGAGGAACACTCGACAATGCCATCTCCATTAATTAATGCCAGAAAAGGCCTGTTTTGTGATAATCAATAAGGCGGTCGACAGTAAAAAATTTAAAACTTTTTTGATGATTTTAGATCCGAACTAGTCAGAGATGGAGGAAGTTTGAAGATGGTGACGATTCGTCAATTGGTACCAGCAATTGGAGAAGCAGAAAGAACGAAGCAAGTAAGAATTATAATATAATATTTATAAAATAGTTTAAAATATAAGCAGTACAAACAGAAAACATGTTTTCCTAATTAAAGTTAATTTCTATTACAGATCTCGAGAGTAACGGAGGCAATTCTTTCAATAAGGAGTGAGAAGCCTGAATCATGCGCTCACGGTTGGAGATTCAGCAAGGAGCATTATACTAGAACTTTGGTTACCGAAGTTAGTTTGTTAATATTAGTGGTTGTGATTTTCTTATAAGTGATCACCGCCTTATGATGAACGGAACCACAGTCTATGGACTTTTACGTCGTTTTACACAAACATTACAACCCTTACGATGATAATCAAGGGGTTCCTGAAAAAACTCAATGATGTTTTTCTTAGTACAAAATAATAATAGTTACCATATATGAGTCTTAAAATTTGATTAAATAATAGCTAGAATATAAAAAACATAAATTAAAAAAAAAAATGAAAATGATTTCATGCAATTCACAAAGGAGTTTTGATGGGTATACAATAACTCATTAGCCAAGAAGTGATCCTTTAGGTAACGAAATATGAATTATGGGATTCCAAAATCCGATTTGAAAAAGTTTTCTACTCAATTATCTTTAAGCTTATTTTCCAAAATGTCAATACTAATCCTTATTGCCCGGACGCAATAAAAATAAAATAAAACAACAACTTATATTTAGCAACCGCGTACCGCCGTCTTTTTAAGTTTACAAAAAAAGAAAATATTGAATTTATTGACTATTCAAACTTGTTATTTGTGTTATGAATACTTTTTTGCTTTTGCGTGGTATTTACTGATTGCTCTTCAGTGTTCCTGAATAGCGAATTTATTTTAAACGTTTCAAAGATTACTCAAACAAGTCTAGAAACATTTATTTCTATATTATTCAGTTCTTTTCTTGTTGGTTTCAGTTTTCTTTAGTTTGCGACCAGGAGTGGATGCCCCGAACTGGCAATACTCTCTTTTGGGTGGGCTC
Organism: Calamotropha paludella; assembly: GCA_927399485.1. Taxonomy (NCBI): domain Eukaryota; kingdom Metazoa; phylum Arthropoda; class Insecta; order Lepidoptera; family Crambidae; genus Calamotropha; species Calamotropha paludella. The sequence goes on from OV656822.1 coordinate 8,967,102, forward strand.
AATATTTGGTAATCTTGTTTTCGGCTGGATGTCAGATAGGTTGGTATGAGTTAATTAATTGATTTTTTTTAGTTGTTAATACATATATCATCACATCACATATAGAATCATTTTTTGTGCCTTCATTTTCAAGCGTAATGTTTTTTGTTTAAGAATTGTTTACATATTTTTTTAGATCACGTATTGTATACGTACTAATGTTATATCTGGGACTTTTTGTCATTGGAATGTAATTTTTTTAGTTCAAAGGAACGATCTTAAGGTGTTACTATTTTTGCACACATAAAAGCTACTTGTAGTGTGCTTCTATAAGTTTTAGAAGGCTAAAGGGTAGATCTTTTAGCGGAGTAGGGATCTGTGTTTCAGAGGATACCTCAGTCCAACCGATGTAGATCGAATTTTGTATATATTGCAATTATGCCTTAGAAACTGTTATTGTGGGATGTACAAGGAACCTTTGATCTGTTTCTTCATGTACGGAGCAATGTTATTGTGTACGACAGTGTATAGGTGTCACCGCCTCATACCAATACTACTAGCTGTCATTAAAGAAAAATGGTACAAGCAAACAACGTTTAAAAAATTTAGTAATGATGATATAACTAGTGCAGAGATCATTATTAAATGTTCATAACATAAGATTTAAAATTAAACATACATTTAAATATCAGGACACCTATCTATCTTCTACTTCCAGAGAAAAAACGACATGAAGTTCACTAAAAGTTAATAAATGCAAAGGTTTCTTGATCTTATTCATGTTATTTTTTAGGTATGGTCGCCGACCGACTATATTGCTAATGATCTTACTTGAAGTTCCATTAACCATAGCTTCATCTTTTCCCAACACATACTGGTCCTACGCAGCTATCAGAGTGGCTGGTGGACTATTTTTCCCAGCACTATATCAACAGCCATTCATATTGGCACTGGAGTTGATGCCACCCAAGAAACGGCCACATACTGGTTAGTAATTTAAACTTACTATTATATATTATGCAAAAGGAAAGTACTCTTCCGGATAGCGAAGTATGTGGATTAGAGTCCCTCCTGACAGCTCAATCAATTTCTTTTTATATATTACTAGCTGACCCGGTAACGCGTTGCTATGGTAACGTTAATTGATACAATGGAAAAAGAGCGCGGAAAAGAACGGACAGACAAACACACAAACAACAAATTTGCGTTCTTAGAGTATATACTAGCTAATGTGGTAACGCGTTGCTATGGTAACGCGTATACAATGGAAAAAGAGCGGACAGACAAAGACACAAACAGCAAATTTGTGTTTTAGAGTATATATTAATTTATTTTGATATAAACATTTTAACTTGCACTCTGTTTTCAACACCTTTACCGGCTACTGTAGTTACATTAGCCTTACCAACGAGCACTCCGTGCACTCCATTTTACTACCATTTCAAATGGAAACGAGTAAACAAACCAATGACTATGTACTTATTAAATTATCTATATTTAAGTCTTTACTCAACTCCAGTAGTATAAAATTTTAATAATGGTGGTATTTTGTGTATCTAAACTTACCATGTCTCTGACAATACCGTACCTTTAATTAAGGGGTCAAAGCAATCATAAAAATGCGTGCCATTCATGTAAATAAAGTAATTTAATTTTCGACAATCACACCTAGTAATGGAACTCTTACATAAATGAACCCAAAATCGTCTATGAGATCGAATAAGTTATGTTGAAAAGAGAAATACTTTATTTGCAGGTATCGTGGTGGGAATGCTGTTTGCAAGTGGAATGTGTCTGTTGGCACTATTGGCTTTTGCGATCAGAGACTGGTTCTATTTATCACTTGCAACGAGTCTCCCATTCCTTTTACTAATTGGGTAAGTAAGTATAATAAACATACATCTTTGTTGCTTTCTTAAATTTGTCGTATATTCCCTGTATATTATTGAAATGTTGAGAGATAATTACTTAAAACAGATACTTGTTGATTTTGTAGTAATCAACGAAAAAATGATATCATAACGCTACTATTATTCTTAGAACAGAATATTTTTTTTGTGGATTAAGTATGGTATCGACGTATAATATTGTAAATTTCGTTGCTTCTGTTAAAGCTGACGAGTTTTTTTGCCCCATTCTTCTTGTCAATTAAAAGACGTCCTGAATGGGTGGTAGATAAAAATGTTGGACAATTGAAAACAACTTATTTTAAGTTAATTTGAATAACGTTATTTTCATTTCATTTCATAATATTGTTTTACAAAAATTGCTAAATAGGTACCAAACTTTCCATCAAAACTCATCAACTTATATTCATTCCAGTTATTACTGGCTCATACCAGAATCCCCAAGATGGCTCGTTGGCCGCGGCAGGATAGCTGAAGCGGAAAAAGTTTTCAGAAATCTAGCAAAAAAGAATAAAATAGAACTACCTCGAGGATTTCTACTAGAGCTTCATGTGAGTATATGTTTTTGCAATATAAATATTAATAAAACACCACATAGTCATGTGTTTAGGATTATAATTTGGAAATTACCAAAACTTCCAGTCACTTGGCCAGTTTCTAGTTGAAGGAAATATTTATATGATGCATATGTGGCCATTTTCAATAACTTATCATCAGTAAGAGATAGACCTACATAGCATCAGTTGCTAAACATCCTTTATAAAAATAATGTAGAAAATAAGTACGGAAACTAGTGTCGTGTATTGCTTTCAATGCAATATGATCAACAATTTTAGCATATTTTAAGAATTATAAACTTCTTTTTTAAAAGGAACGGTCATTCGGGGTTTTTTTTAAATTAACTTCTTGTTATATTCCTGCTCTATTATAATATAAAATCTTAATATCTAGTTTAATTATCTATCTCAGATCCCTCATAAAAAATTGATTATAGTTCGGTAGAAAAATATTCTAGGAATATTGTCATTAGTTAATAATATAAATATATTTAGTGTATCAGTAATTTTAAAATAGAAATTAACATTATTCATCAATTTCAGAAAAAAATTAAAGATGATGAAGCAGAAGCAGAAATCACAATGCTAACTAATATGAACGGACATGTTACCGGTTTTCCTGAAGTACCAGAAAAGGATGACTACGATAGAAGAATAAGTAATATGTTTACTTTCAAACCAGATCTTAGCAAAATAAGTGAGTCAGAAGAAATTAAAGGTGATAATTTGGAAAGAATAATAGCACTTGAAGTTGCTGAAATAGTAAACAAGAAAGCAAGATTAAAGAAAGATAAAGAAAATATTACTGAAGAATTTAAAGATGAAACTCAAAATGAAGAATCTCAATTAAATATCGATGCAATACAAAAGTCTACTCAAACTGAACCTTACGCAAAATCTCCAGCAAGTACCTTAAGAAGGAAATCCATACAACTAGTGACTAGAATATTTATAACGAATGACATAGAGGAAGATATAATGGAAAACAAAAGAATGGATGATCAGAATTCCGAAGGAGATTGCAAAGCTTCTCCACTAGATGTATTAAGATATCCAAACATTCGAAAGAAATTTTTTCTATTGACATTTAATTGGGTGGCATTGGGCGTTGTGTATAATAGCTTAAGTTATAATACGCCTAATTTAGGAGTTGATGATTTCTTAGCTTTCTTTATAGGTGAGTTCATTTCGAAAATTTATTTTAATGATCTGTTCGAGGATTGATGCATGTTAATGAATTCTAATACTGCTAGTTTACGGTGAAATACATCAACTAACAAGTGAAAATTGTAATGTAAAGTTATTATTATAAAAAAATATATAAGAAGAATAGCGTTAGCCTTTATGTTATACGCCAAGCGATGCAGTGTGAAGTTTCAAAGTTTAATTGTTATAGTTATAGCGTGTCTAAAATATTTTTTCAGGGGGAGCAGTAGAGCTGCCATCGTATTTCATAGCGTGGCGATGTATGGACCGGTACGGTCGTCGGTGGGTGCTCTGTATTTTTATGAGCATCGGAGGCATAGCTTGCCTCAGCTGCATTTTCGTTCCAGAATGTAAGTGAAAACTTTTTTGACTTACAGTATCTATTTCACTTTAAAATCCTCAATGTTTTGTTTAGTACCTGAGCAACCGAATTTTGCTCGTTAGCGACTAATACATATTAAAAAGACAACGTATGAGTTTATTAGTTTACGCAAAAAAAAAACAACATTAGCTTGATGGTTTATTTCACGTGACGTTGACCTTACTTGTTCAAGACGTTGTTTGGTTGTACGCCGTTTATATTCATAATAATATATTCTATCTGTAATCTTTGGAGTTTACTCCGTAAGAACTAATGTTCATATAAGGCGCACGGTATGAAAAAAATATGAAGGGTAAAATTAAGTGATCGAATTACGTTTCTTGTGCACAACCTATCGTGCGCAGTATTCACATTTATTTTGAAGTTTTGTTTTATTATTTTCTGTGCCTGTTCAAAGGCCATCGTAAGTTAATTAATGGAGTAAACTCCAGTCGTGCTTCGGAACTCACACACGCTTTTTGTATTATGCCTTTTCCGTTTGTCATAGAAATTTCGCCAATATCCTGTAGGTGAGAGATACTCTAAGTACTGCGTTAAAAGTAATAGAAACACAGAGCTACTACGGTTTTGTAGCTAAAATATTTCTACTAAACGAGGGGAAATAACTAAGGTTACCTAGCAACTGAAGCGGTCTTATCATATTCCCTTCGTAAAGCGCCATCTCATAAAATGTTGAGATAGCAGTTGATTGTCATCCGCGGGCAACAAAACAAGTACCACAAAACATTACGATATGACGCTATATAAAAAATTGACATATTGAGAAAATTATAAAATTTGGTTTTTACAAGAAATTTTACTAAAAGTAAACTAAAAAAAAGGTATCTTAGTACAATATTTCATTTTTATTATTGGAGCTGTTTCTGAGATACATACAATAAAATTATTAACAAGAACCGCTCGTTTATAATAATAATAAGATCTGTAAAGTTTTTTTTTCATATTTCCACCAAGTCACCACCACCGTTAGCATACGATTTTGATTATGGGTTATTTTTTGTTTCTTTATTGCAGCTTGGCCCTGGATTACGGTATTCCTAGCAATGCTTGGTAGATTATTCATTGCAGCATCGTTTGCTGTATTTTATGTTCAAATTGGAGAACTGCTACCAACTGTATTAAGAGCGCAAGCTATGGGCGCTGCTTCATTTATAGCTGGACTAGGGCTCCTCGCATGTCCATACATTGTCTTTCTGGCAAGTATATTTCTGTGTTATGTGTACTTAAGCTTTTAAGCACTTTAAGCTTTTTTTAAGTATCGGCAGATACGTACAGATAGCGCGCGAGTTGAATGCCGTCGGGGCCTGAGGTGAAGAGCGGGAGCATCTCCCCCCGCCGTCCGCACGCCGCGTCTCGCGCGCCTGCAGTGTAGTGCTGTGCTGTCCTTGACAACTATCATACGCTTACTGTGTTATCGTGTGAATATAAAGTTGCAGCCGCGTGTTATTTTTGTTTTTAATTATGTCTGATCCGTGTACGTCAAGTTCTGTTACAAAAAAACGAGTTTTTATTCATCGCCAAGCACGGGAAATGGCGAAAATTGTTCTAGACATGTGTGTTGAAGAAAGGCAGAACAACAATTTAACATTCACATTAAATAATGCTTACGATCGCGCAAGCCGTTACACTGGACTTTCGAAGAGAACATTGTCTGCAATTCAAAATGAAGCCAAAAAAGGGCCTCTTTGTTCGCCTTCTAAAAAGAAAAGACAGTGTAACAAGAAGACAAATTTAAACGTCGATGATTTTGATCGAGGTGTTATACACAGAATTATTGAAGAATTTTATTTAACTAAAAAAATTGTTCCGACCTGCATTAAACTCCTCGCAGCTATTCGAGAAAAAATCGAGTTTCCATGGGGAGTGACGAGTTTAAGAAAATTGTTAAAAGACATGGGATATAGATGGCTTAAATGTCATAATAAACGTAGAATTTTGGTGGAGAGGCCAGCTGTCGTATATGCACGGTCAATTTATTTGCGGAAAATTCGTCAATATAGGCAAGAAGATCGAAATATTTTTTTTCTCGATGAAACATGGATAGACAACAACCTCACATTTAAAAAATGCTGGAGAAATGAAATGATCGACGCCGTGTTGACGGATACGAGCTCCACGAACAGGCTCATTCTTGTCCACGCAGGATCGAGAGGAGGGTTTTAAAATGGTGCAAAGTTACTTTTTGGGGCCACTGATATGTTAATCCCTAATCTACCACAATCCAGCGTTGTTGTGATAGACAACGCACCGTATCATAGTGTACAAGAAAATAAATTCCCAACAAAGTCCAGCACCAAATCAGTAATGTTGGAATGGTTAACCAAGAACAATATCGAAGCTTCACTTACTATGAGAAAAGATCAGCTGTTTCACTTGGTTCAGTTACATAAACCTACGGAAAAATCTTACAAAATCGATGAATTCATCAGAAGTCAAGGCCATATCGTAGTAAGACTACCACCGTACATGTGCGACCTCAACCCTATTGAGTTGGCTTGGGCAAAAGTAAAAAGAATTGTAAGGCATCACAATGTTACTTCTGATTTCTCCCTAAAAAGGTTAAAAGAAGTTACGGAGCTGGCTCTCTCTCAGGTCACAGAGGAAGATTGGCGTGGCTTCGACGATCACGTCATAATTTTAGAAGAAAATTATTGGCAAAGAGATGGATTAATGGAAGATACCATAGATCGATTCGTAATTGAGGTCAGCGATGGTGAGGATAGTGACACCGATTCAACCAAGTCTGCCATTTCAGAATCTGATGCTGCATAAATTATATTTTTTTTTATTGATTTTGATGTGTAAAATAATAAAAAATGTGTAATAATTATTACGTTGTTTTTTCTAAACTTAAAACGTTACACTTAAAACAATGTTGAAATTTATCGACATATTGTCATCATAAATTCTAATTAGGTCACTGCACTATCTCATTCCTGAGCTCGGCATTCAACTCGCGCGCTATCTGTACACTTGTGACCATCGTTCAAGCCTAAAAAGAAGATTTAGTCACGAAATTTTTGGTTGATTTCACTGATTTGCCCAAGAAATAGTAATAATAGCATTGACCGTCCTCAATCTTACTATCATGTTACAAATTACAGTCTATTCATCCTAATTTGTCCTATTTGGTAAATAATCTTGGCACTCCTTTTTGTTGAAAATGCAGCATTAAAAATCAACTCATAACTAGATTCAATAGGTTTCAGCCTATAATAATGATTTAGTGTAATGGATTATTGACTTTGTTATTATTTTATTTTTAAATTGATGATTTTGTTAAAAAGTTGTGCCAAGATTGTTTACAAAATAGGACAAGTTAGAATGAACAGACTTTAAACTATCTTAATCCTGCTTTATAAACCTACTCCTTAGATGGTAATTGTTGATGCTGTACCATAATTTTGAGGTTCACTTAAAGGGCCTCTGTCATTTAGCTCTGAGATAGAAATTTCACTATATTATCTATAAAGTCCATTAACAAAAAAGTAGGTCTCATTCATGCAACTTGCTATATTAATATCGGCTTTCCTTAATTGGTTGTTTCCGCTGCTTTATAAAACGATATGCTATCTTCCTAGAACTTGTTTAACCGGTATGAGATATTTTGAGGGTGGGATCGCTGCTAACTGTATAACAGGGACTTAAACTTATATTTACTTTAAAATTACATCCTTTTACTTTGAAATAATAATCTGTTTTTCTCTTTACAGGCAACTTACGCTAGAGCATTACCGCTCATAGTGATGGGCATCCTCAGCGTCTTAGCTGGTGTTACATCACTATTCCTACCAGAGACTTTAAATCAGCCTCTTCCTCAAACTTTAGAGGACGGCGAAATGTTCGGAAGAGACTTTAAGTTACTTAGTTGCGTTGAAAAGCCGCAATAATCGAAATGATTTAGATTGATAGTGTTAATTTCTCTTTTCTTTGGTTCAAATCTTTTAAATTAATGCATTTAATGAAACACCAACAAACACAGTTTGAGATTGATACGCCTTGTTACCTGGAATCTAAATATATTAAACCATAAAAGGTGACCAAAATTTTTTCTGACAACTAATTCAACGTTAATATTATGGAAAACGAAATTTTTATCAGTTTTTCTGCTGTTATTGAGGCTTCGATACTTTGTTGTACTTGCATGCGATATTGACACGTAAAAACTACGACCTATTATAATTCAACTAAGAGCCAATGTAAACAATTAATTTCACGACGTGTAACAATCGTGACAGAAGTCGAGTGATGTGACTTATTGAAATGAATGATAATAAGAACAAATACCTACCGACAAATAAAAATAAAAGCATCTGGTTTAATCTACTGAAAAGAAAAATTTATTTGCTATATTTCGTTAACTTTGAGAAAGCCCCTTTATCGACACAATAATTAAAAATAAGGAAGCTAAGTCCTTTTTTTTTACTTTTGCAATTATTGAAATAATAATATTTGCTGGCATAGTCTATAAATCTCCTAATTTCTATTACTAATAATTTTGAGACCTTAAATAATATTCATATGCGTAAAATAGAATGTTTCGTTGCTTGTATTACCCAATATAAGAAGGGCAAAGGCAATTTTGGGACTAAAACGAAAGGTATTTGTAATTTGTTATGGTAATCTAGAGAAAAAATGTTCAAATACCAGTTATTGAGGTTTTCTTTGAAATTGAATGAAAATGTTTGAAATTATTTTATGTGACTGCTAGATATTTAAAGAAATTATAACAAAAAAAGGAAATAAAACACGGCTTCAAAATTGATGGCCGGTAGAGTTGCAATTTTGTCATTACAATTGTATCTGTTTTTATCTGTACAGTGTTTCAATCTTGTTCTATAAGATATTTCGTGGTTTGTTAAGCATTAAATGAAATCAAAAGCACAAAAAAGTACAAGATTTTTTGTGTAAATAAGTTTATTATATTAACATAAATTTGTGACTACCTTAATAGAAAATAGCATTTCTCAAAGATAAAAACGATTTTTTTTCTTTTATTATTGTTTCGGGAACTATATCATCATTATGCCTTTAACAATAGGTGTTTTTTTTAAGTAGCATGAATCCACAATGCATAGCATGAATTTTGCCTTAAATAAAAAGACGATAAAAAAATATTAATAAAAAAGAAAAGAAGTTGCACCATATAGCCTTCACTTAAATTGTTCGATTCAATCAAAACATAAAATCAAATTTATAATTCTGATATACCTTAACTTCTTTAAAATATCCCATATTGAAGTAGATTCAATTCGGCTATCAGTAGTCTGTAAATATGCTATTTGGTACAAATAAAAAAATATTTTAATATGGACAGGCCTTAAAAACTCAGAAATAGACTAACCTCAAGAGTATGTAAATATAATAATAATCAAACGAGAAAATAGAATAATGTAATTAATTACGGAGTATTATAATTTTTAGTTTGGTTAACTAAGTTATAATTAAAATACACAAGATTATTTATAAAGAGATAGTATTGTAATATTAAATAAGTATATACATATGTCACAATAAGTTCGTCATCATGTAAATATATAAAATAAGATATACTTAAAATCGTATTTATTTTAGGCACCAAACAGTTTTGTAGTAAAAGTTACTTGAATTCATTGTAAAATAATCAATATTTTTTCATAATTATTATGAAAACTTAAACAACATTACGTTACATTGTGTAATAAAACTAGTCCGTTAACTTATTAAGTAATTCAATAAATCGTAATAAAAATATATAATGTTTTATTTCTCTGAACTTAATTTTAGAGATTCAATTTTTTATACTGCTTTGGGCGCCAGTTTCTATAATGGCGCCCAAACAGTAAGTATATCAAAGACATGCTAAAATAACATATAAATATCTTGCATAACTGCCCTAAATAACATGGTCCGGAAATGATAATTCAATTACAAATTTACTTTAAATATTGATTATAAACTCTTATCTAACTTTTAAATTGATGATGAAAAAGTTATTTTTGTCATTGGATTGAATAAGATTGTGTAATAATAGAATTAACAATGTTAATCTATTTTTATAAAATCATATTTACATATAAAGAACAGAGCTGGACAAATTAAAAAGGGATATAAATACTGCAAATAATACTGGATTACTTCATCTCAACACAGAGTACGAACTATGAACATTAACAGTTCGTTTATTCTTGCGTATAAGAGTAAATTCCAAAACAAGTTTTAAAGTGTATCGTGTGTTGTGTCCCATCTAAAGTGAGTTTCGCCGAATAATTAGGTTTTATATCTCAAGATCTTTAAGTGTTTATAACTTTCTTATAAACTAAACTTACCATATTAAATTGAATTTAGATCTAGTCCGTTTTTATTTAAAGCTAAATTTATCGCGAATGTTGAAAAATATTGAAAAACAAAATTAGGTTCATTATTCGACGAAACGAGCTATTTACCAATGCTGTAATTCAAACTGGAGAATCACAATTGTATAGGTCACGATTAAAGCCAAAAGACAGAGAGGTAATCGTGCATCCACATGAAAGAGCTCACACGCGTTGAATACTCTAAACTCTGTACGATAAAATCGTTTAATATTCTTTAATAGCTTCCTTTCTTTATCTGTAAAAATAACATATTAAGTTCTGTTATTGCGGATATTGAGCAGAGTAAAAATATAGGTACCTGTGGCCTTATAATAATTGCCACATGTGAATCTTTGGAGATAGTATGTTATTATCTCAATAAAATTCAAAGAGTAATTGATTACTGAACAAAGCTCCGACGTACGTATTTAAATATAGGCTATCACTTGAGAGCTACCTCATTTTATGGTAAGCAAAGATACAATCTAGGATATAACGCATTCAACTAGAAAATATCTATTCAATTACGACTGTAAAGCCGAAAGATTGTACCTATTGAGAAACAAATAATGAAAAAAGGTGTTTGTTAGCGGCACGGACGAAAAAAATTTAAGCAAAATGCTAAGTGTGACTCTTGGAATAATAAGAAGAATTGGACAGGTCTTTCAAGGTATCGATAGCTCAATTGGAGGAGTACTCACTCGGGATAGTGAGGAGATATGGATAAGTCTCGTCTGATATCTAACACAAGTTGAATTTATTCTTGTGATAATTTCTTTATCATCCTATTTCCAAGAAATATGTTATCTTACCTTTCTATCTTACCTTTGAGATCCAGTCTAATGGGGACCAGTCACGTTTTATGTTATAAATGCAGTTCTATAGACATTGAGAAACTAAAACATAAAGTGCAAAAAATTTTTGTTCTGCGACCAAAATTGACAAAGTTATGAGCAAAATACCGAACGAGGTTCACAGACCGCGCGAACGCATGCGATGACGTCACAATGACCCAGCGCATGCCGCCGAACCACTGCGCGGTTTTATTCTGTTTGCGATATTCGTCCAACAGGGAGCGTAACGTCACCAGTTTATACCCAATCGATTAATTTTATTTGTTTAATATTAGAAGGTTGTTATTATAATATAACAAATGAGTGAAATAAGGTAGATATCGTTTTTGAGCAAGCGCAATCCGATGATCTACCTTTAGTGGATACCTTCATGGTATTTGATTATCTTAGTAATCATTTAAACTAGACAAGCTCTAAAATTCGTGGTTGGAAACTCAGAGGTAGGCAAATCTCATTATCAACCTAATTAGAACTGCAAGATAATAAGTAGGTAGGTACACGTACTTGGACTAGCCTATAAAATACCCAAAAGGTTTAGGTTAGTCAGCCGGGGCAGTTGTGTTTGTTGTTGTAACTACCTACGCCGTTATTTTAACGTTGTTATGTAGATGAGTATGTAGAAACTTTACTGTTCAAAAAATATTATGTAGGTATACCATAAATAAAATTAGACTTAAATACTTCATTTGACAGGAATGTACCTACGTTCTTTGGACACGTAATTTTGAGCTATGAATAAACGAAATCGCTTTTTTAAGTCCTACTGTCCTAGTATTGTTTCTAGGTAGGTAGGTAGGTACTGCTTTCTTAAATCCGGTTTATTTATTATAATCTTAGTACCTACTATATTTACAGCAAGTTTCGTGGTGATAGCAGCAAGAAAACTTACTTCTCCATACAAACTTCACTTGTGGTCTTCCTAGTCCCTTGGGGTCAAGGCATGATTATTGTACAAAATAATGTTGAAGAGGCAGAAGGACACTCGAATGCAAAAAGTTTTATTTAAATACGTCTAACTGTTTTCACATGGAAAGCGTACAACAGACAGACAGACAAGAAATTCAATAACAATGTTCTTGGTTTCTATTGCGTGTATAGAGCCCTCCTAACGGGATTATTCAAAAAAATATTCAATGTACAGAATTCACTTTGGCTACAGTTTAATTCCATGTATAGATAGATATATATATATTCCCCAAGGCGGGAATATTCCCCTTTGTTCCTTCTTCGATGAATACTTTCGAATTCAACTTCGATGAATATTCCCGGGAACGGCACATTTTATTGTAGTTAGACCTAAGTACGACCCTGGTTTATACCCGAGGAAGGGTTATTAGAAACTTCACTACTTACCCTTTTTATAATTCATTTACTCATTGAAATATACATAATACGACCCTGTATTATTTTTACATTCGTAAACAAGTTTTACTAAGTTACCTACCCACTTGTTTACCACTGAGTAATGATGATAAAAGTTGGTATACAATTGTTGTGTTGTATACAACGTAATGGTTGGTTGGGAGGTATTTACATCAAAATGATCCTCGCAACAAAATCTTGAAGCTTGGCACGAAAGCGGAATTTTTTCATCCCTCTTCATGACAGTACACCATTTTTTGCGCACTTTTGAGTCTGGCACATTGAACCTGGCACATTGAAAAACAGTTTTTCAGGTGTACTAATTGAAGTATTAGTACATTTTATATTATACAGTACTTATAATGCGGCATATTTTCACTTAAAAACTGCAAAACCACAACACCACCCGCGCAGATCGAGGGAATCTTAATAAATGAATGGCGGAGAGCGCGCGCGCGGGCGAAAAGGTAATCGTGACGTCACATAAGCTATTCGGCCGCCCCACGGTCGGCTTGTACAAAATGTGTAATATCTTCGCAACCAATGGACCGATTTCAATGATTAAAAAAGTATCGTACCTAAACGAGTTAAAGGAACAGCATTATATGGATAATATATGCATTTTCCGACTTGATACGGGGACCCATTATGAAACTTGCAAAACAAACCGTGCGGTCCTACCGTTCGCACCGATGGCCCTGGGTTTGAGTCCCGGGAAGGGCAAATATTTCCTATATATGGAATATCAGCAAAAAAGCAGTGGCTCGTTATAGTAGTCTAGACTATCTCGTATTTACTTAGATTATAGCGGAATTTTTAATAGCTGTGAATGTACTAAATTTAATTAGCAATATCAGTAGCAATCAAATAAGGTCGCCGTAGTCCACCCAGATTTGATCCAACCAACCCCGGGCCGAGCTCGATCCTCATCTTCGTGCGTTGATCCACTTGCAATACAAGCATATAGCTTACCAGTAAAGGTTAACGTTTTAAACGCATTGTTAAAATGCTTTTTAAGGGTTTATTGTACCACCTACAATAATAATACTGTATTGCTGTAAAACTATCTAAGGGTTTTCTCCTTGTCTCAGTCCGGAGTTGTGGTGCAGGTCACCCCACATTCACTTTTGACTTGCGTTCATTAACATACGAAATTCGATGTGAAAACAGGACCTAGTAGTTGATAAAATGGACACAGAACTCATTCAGAACATCCTAGTCCAGTGACGATCAAAGTGGACGGAAGCCTGCCCCAAAAATGAGGGTTTTGCCCATAATTCGAAAAACACTGTTGCCTAATTTATGGTGTACCATACAGTGATAACCCCCAATATCATTACGATTGACTCTATTTGTTTCATGTTCTACCTTTAATTACCATGTTAGGCCTTTACCATATGTAATAACTCTATCTCAACTGATTAGATTGGTTACAACGGGGTAGACACACACTTTAAACTCAGCTAGTAAACGAGCCTTTAATCTTAACTGAACTCACATGATCATACCATAAAGTAAGGCAATTTTAAGTGGAAATCATACCGTTGTATCTTCGAAATGGTTGCGGAAATATGCGAGAAAACTTGGTTTCTAATGGTGGATTTTTAAACATATGTTTTAAACGTAGTCACTTAACACTACTTCGCTGCGTAAATAATGGTCATCAAGTAATTTGTAAAAGTCCATAATAGTTGCAAAAAGTCATACAAATTATTTTAAGCCTATATATAAACACAGTTAATTTACAATTCTATTTGAAGCGTTGTAATGAAGATACCATATGGCAGCGACGCGTGAAGTGTAAATGGAATTTTTATTTTATGGACTTTTCCAAATTACTGTTACTTATATACAATTGTACTAAACCTCTCATTGTAGTAATATTGCTACTATGTATTTAATTAATATACAATAAATTTCAACTTCTTCACCTAAGGCAGAGAAGATTTGTACCAATCAAACAAATTAATCGGAGATAATGTAAGGTGTTTTTTTAATATGTGTGCAAATTTCGTTTTCAACCTCGAACTAAGCGTCAATAAGAATATGGGTGTTAAAATGGCCGTACCACAAAACAACCATACGGCAGCATCAGTTTGCCATTATATTGACATTTAACAAATTCTCTCCTGAGAATTCCCTTGTGAGCAGAGTAGATTTTTTCTATTATTTTTCTATTCAAATAATTTAACAAAGACAAGTTTAAATTCCAGCCTATTCGGTCTCGGTTCCTGTCTATAACTATTGTGTTAGATGCAGAACTCACCTCGGTATTTTTGTTGAAGCATTTGCTCATTTCTACAGTCACCTTCACGTAGATTATATCATGGATGAAAGTCTCTACTAAATGATATACTATCTGAAAATGTTGATAAAAATATAAGAAAGTATTGTTTTGTTTACAAAATTAACCTAAATATACAACAGCACGAACAAGTACAAGTAATGGTTCGTGCTGTTGTTACCTTAAACAGTAACTTAGAGGCTGGTAATATATCAAAATAACAACGGAGTACTTCACTTTTACTATTTTGTTCTGAAAGTATTATTTTAGAACTATTCAAGTAGTTCTTTAACCCAAAGATTTAGTTTACTTCTTATCAGGAATAACATTTTTGAAGCATATATAAGGTTAATGTCAAAACACAAAAGAATAATAACACAAAGTGAATCTATGTAATGGATATTGTTAGAAATTAAATCGTGAACGACTATTGTAATCAAGACAACAAGTGAAAAAAGTAAACCAGTTGGAATACCTGATCTTCTGAAAGCTAGTATCGCAATAATCTTATGTATGTTTTGTATTCTGAGAATAGATTGCACAAAGTTAGAACTTTGACTGATTAGGACAATTAAGTTCAATATCAGGCCAAAGCTATAGAAAACGACATCGAAATATACAACGTCCAGATAAAAATATTCGCAATTTTTAAAAAACAATGTGGAATAAAAGTTAGATCGTATATTACAAGTTATAAGCCCAACATAAAAAATAGTACCAAGATACGACTATAGACCTAAAATTGTTTTGGTGTTATAAAATTAAAACGTATTTCACATCTTAATGAAAAAAAGAAAGCTTGCAACAAAATAAGTGGTATCAATAGATTCTGAGAGTCTCTCTGTAATGTTATTCAGTAAAACCTCTTGACAAATCATCTTTTTAGTATGTTGTTTTATTTCTTTCCATTAAATGTGGTTTTGGCATTTAAAAAGTCTCTTTTTAGTTATGCCTTTGAATATCTTATTAATTTAAAATTAATTACAAAATGCCAATTAGGAAAATTTTGTACTACTACCACCCACTATTTTTTATTTGTTTTTCTTTATGTCAAAATGAGTGAATCGAATGAAGAAATTGGACACATTTTAAAATATTATTACAAAAAAGTAAAAAATGCAACGCAAGCCGCGGAAAAATTTGACGTTAAAGCGTTTTCAATTCGGCAATTTTGATGTCAAAGATGCACCTCTTTCTGTTCGCCCTGTTACGGATAAAATGGACGGTATTTTTGAAAAAGTGGAGCAAGTTCGGCATATCAGCAGTTACGACATAGCTGAAGAAATGGGAATTGACCACAAAACAGTTTTGACCCATTTGAAAAAGGTGGGTACACAAAAAGCTCCATATTTGGGTGCCACACGAGCTCACTGAAAGAAACCTAATGAACCGTGTGCACATTTTCGATTCTTTATTGAGTCTTTATGAAACCGAACCGTTTTCGAAGAGATTGATAACTGGTGATAAAAAGTGGATCACGTATGACAAGAAAGTGCGAAAAAGGTCGTGGTCAAAGGTCCGTCAGGCTCCACAGACTGTGGCAAAACCAGGTTTAACTTGCAATAAGGTGATACTGTATCTATGGTGGGATTGGAAGGGTATTGTTCATTATGAGCTTTTATCGCCGGGCATAAGTATCGATTCGGATCTCTACTGCCAACAACTGATGAGATTAAAGCAAGAAGTTGAAAGAAAGCTGCCGCAATTGATTAATAGAAAGGGTGTGGTCTTTCATCACGATAACGCTAGTCCAGACATCTTTAGCCACTCAGCCAAAATTAAGAGAGTTTGGCTGGGAGGTATTAATGCGTCCGCCATATAGCCCTGACCTTGCACCTTCAGATTTCCACCTGTTTCGGCCTCTTCAGAATTCTTTAGGCAGTGTAAGGTTAACATCAAGAGAGGACTGCCAAAACTACTTGTTGCGTTTTTTTATCAGAAGTCCCAAAACTTCTACAGCAACGGGATCATGTCTCTACATACAAGAGGGCAGAAAATCTACGAATAAAATGGCATATTAAATGTAAATTAACTTTGAAAAAAAGTCTTGAATTTTCAGATAAAATGTGAAGAAAATTTTTCCCCAACCTATTATATCGTTCTTTACTTTTAAACATAACAAGAACACGTATGGAAATTGCTTTTAAGTAATTGGAATAATTCATGAAGTGAAATTAATTTCCTCCTGACATATCATCGAATTAATGACACTCTATTTGGTAACTTTTTACTTGTAAATTAATATATCTTCATATGACAATGCTTTTCAAACTAAACAACGTACAATACAGATGGATTCTTTTTTACGTAAAAACTTAGTATTTTAATGAGTATAACAAAAAATATAATTATGAGAAAGATGTTTCTTCTTTATCAATATTTATAGCATTGTAAAAGTATTACATTCGATTTATTCGATGTTGCAGACAGCAGGACTAAGAATGCAAAGAGATGACGTTGGCATCAGCTTAAGAAATACTTTAAAAAAAAATACGGGTCTGTCCAGATCTCATTAGCTTAATAAGAAAATTACTCACCCGGATAGCGAGGGAATGTGGGTTCGATTCCCGACGGATACTTAAGATCACTTGAATTTTTTCAAACAATAGCAACAATTTCAAAAAGGTAACAATAAAATGCTTAAAGAGCAAGTATATTTTATCTTATAATAATAATATTTATAGAAATTTATATAAATACCCATAAACACAAACAGCTGCCCTTTCCGGAATTCGAACCCAGGACAGTCGGTGAAAAAGGCGGGATAGCTACTATTGCATCAAACAGGAGTCAAAAATAATGAATAATATCAACCTTTTTTATATATCATTTTTATATTATAAAAATGAATGAGTTGATATGATCATAAAGTAAATACATAATACTTAAAAATATTAAAGTACAATATTTCTTCCAATTTGAATAATGGAAAGGAAATAATAATACGCATTAAGAAATACTTTCTTTCATTCAGTAATTCAATTATTGAGAAAACATTTGTCATACTTCATGAAACCGTCTGCAAAGAAGTAGTTCAGAAATAATACGAGAAAGTAAAAAGAACTTTGAGAAATAATATACAGTAACGTGAACTGACCACCATCATGGTTGATGCAGACTTTTTCTCCATCATCAGACCAATACATTTGGTTAATAACGTTTTGGGAACAAAAAAATATTTTTGGAGAAGCAATAGCATTACAAGGATTGGAACTAAATTCGCCATTTACAGTTTTCTTATTTGGACTTTATTAATCATTTTAATATGTGTTGCAATGAATGAAATGCATATAAACTTTGGATTATGGCTTATATATTTTATTAGCTATGGGGGTTATATTTGTAATTATGGTGTTTTGTTCTCTACAAATTTTATAAATAGATTTAATAATGTCCGTCTTTTTACTAAGCTGGAAGGTATAAATCGAATCCTATTTAAGGAAAAACATTCAAAAACATTGAAATTTTTTAATTGGTTTATAAGTTTATCATATGTCGCTTATTTTATATCTTTTATAGCCATGAAATATGTTTTGGATCCGCTGTGGTCTTGGGCAAAGGTTGTATTCTTTAGCATCACAATTTCTTTTGATTTTGAAATAATCTCTATAATATTTATTGCTAGATTTCTGACTTTAAAAATTGAACAATGGTTGGATAACGTAATAAAGGAAATAGGGTTTTATAGTAGAAATACTAATAACGATAGGGTGGCTGACCTTCTATTTATATTTAATGATTTATTAGAATGCAAGAATCTACTAGAAAAAACTACTAGAGCTGTGGTAAGTAAATAACAAATAATAATGCTTTTTATTTTTTAATATTATTATTTCATTTTCCAATACTATACATAAATATTCTTAATTCTTGCTTACCTGAAAGCATCAAGTTTCTGACACAAGGCTTGAATCAAATATTTATTTTTAGCTTTCTTGTAAATATGTAATATGTTTGACTGCAATAATAATTAAAACTATTTACTCTGAATAAACTTCAAACTTTTGTCATAATCCTATTATTTACTAATATTAAAAATCAATAAACGAAAACATATATATATATATATATATATATATATATCAATGATATATTTATGTATGTATATTTTCAACTTCTGTAAAGTTAAAGAACTAACAAACCTTCCTTTTTTGTAATATTATACTTTACTTAATTTCAGATTTTGACACATTTCATAGCGACGTTTTGCAGTTCACAATGTTATTGCCTCATACTTTTGATTTGGCTAAAAGTGAGTATTATTTAAAAGTTATTTTTTATATTTCAACTTTATCTAAATTGTTTATTTTAATTTTTTACATTCACGACAATTAGCCTAGCCCAAAGTAAGCACTATAACGGGTTATGGATACTAGGGTAACGAATACATATCTAGAAATATATATGTATACTAGCTGACCCAGCCACGCGTTGCTGTGCATACTGAAGCGCCATCTGCCGGGCTGATTTGTGAATTTAAACCATCCAGGGCGCCACCCAAACACATATAAAAATATTCATTGAAATCGGTCCAGCCGTTTAGGAGGAGTTCAGTGTCATACACACGTATATATACACGTATATACGTATACATACGTATTTATTATACAAACCTATGCCCCTTCCGGGACTCGAACTCAGGACCGCCATCGGTGTGAAAGGCAGGATCGCTACTGTTACACCAAACGGTTGTCATTTATTTTACGTAATGCTTTATTTATTTACATGTCAAATATGTGTTTCCTTACTGTTACAGGATCATTTTTCAGATTTAACCATTTCGCATTTATATGGTGTTACAACATGGGTCATAAAGAGTCTATTGTTGGAAACGCTACTGTGTATATATTGTGATAAGTTGTACCGTCGTATAAGAAAAGTCAAAGTAACAATTAGTAAGTTCAATACGGAAAAGTCGTGTAAGTTTTTTAAATGGTTAATTCTAAATCTAACAGTCTTAACGTCGGTGAAAATGTAATCAGCTGATAATATTTTCAGGTAATTGGCGAAGATTTTCTAAGAACATTATACGCTCTATCAAAACTGACAGCGAACTTAATGTATACGGATTCTTTACTGTCGACGCGGAATTACCTCTACGCATGAGCGATCTAATAACTACATATGTTATAGTTATATTACAATTTACTTTCTTGAATTAAAATTTCCATCAGATTTAACCAACCTGGAGAACATTGGAGACAGATCTTTCTTTCTTTAAAATTCAATTAAGTATATTTTAAACAAACTTTCCAAATCCATGTCCTAAAACTGTCTTCAAATTTCACAGTATTATTGTCTTGCTTTCGAATTAGATCAAACACAAGATATATGTTTTTTTTTAATTAAGTAAAATGTATTAATGTAATAAAAGTACTTTTATGCCATTCATTCTTTCTCGATTTCTTTTTTTTTATCTGTTTTGTTGTTCCTTATATTAACGTAGATTGGTTTCCTTGCGTAATATATTCGTTACAAAATATCAAAGCAGCCTCATTCTTAGATACTAACGCGCCGCTTGCGCTTTACATAACTCAACCAACTTTTCTCCTGAAAAATTGGAGCCTAAATCCTACCCTGGGATCATCTCCATATACTATTTTATATCTATCCATATGAAGGAAGGTACTTCGGAAACAACGCCATAAGTTTGAGCTATATTTGCAAATTTCGAATCCTGATATGGGCATATGTTTGTGTGATAAGCAACAAACATTTTGACACTTCCCACGCATAAGGTCGTATCGAAAAATATACGATTTTTCACGAGAGCGATTATAAGAAACTTTCATGAGTTTTACAAGCTGATATATATTTATCACTTGAAACTTTGGACTTGCCTATCCGTAGCGGGTTATATATTATTAAGTAAATGTATTTATTGAAATAAATATCTTAATTTTGATATCATAATATTATTAATGTAAATATAATAGGTATAAAATCGAATTTTGTATAAAAAAATGTTACGAAAGTTTGCGTTGGAGGTATCGATTTGTTCCTGGGTCATAGTCGTTTATATACTAATTTATGTATTCTTTAAGTTATTAAGTACCCATAGTTTAACCTCTGCTTGTTTAGGGACTAAATAATTATCGTAAATATAACGATCTTTTAATTATTATTATGTCATATTATATTTATTATTAAATCCCCATTAGCCGTCACATGAGCGTGGTGGATTATGTGCTATTCTTTTCTACATTTTTTTCATTCATAAGAAAGTCATATGCCCTTGCAGTGGAACATTAAAAGGCTGATGATGTTCAGAGTATAAAGATCAGGCGATTATCGATTATTTCCTCTTTAATCATAAAACAAATTAATATACAAATAAACTATATTATTCAACGACTGTCACTAATGGAATTTTGATTGATGATGTACAGTGCAACTACACTAACAATAAGTAATAATCTAAGTTACTTACAATAAGGGCTCGTACACAATGAATACCCTATTTTATTAATAATAAGGTGGATTTTATAAAGAAATAAAAAATCTGGTAACTGTAAATGCATTTAATTTCCTGTGTTAATTCGATATATTTTGAATATTAAAATTCAAAATATATAAATTTAATGTTATATTTGACGACCTCCGTCTTCCAGTAGCTTGCATATTAGTGTTAATGGTAAAAACGAACAGCTGGCTCAATGTATAAAAAGCACTTTTCCATATTGACTCAGTTTATGAGTTAACGAAAAAGAAGAAAAAGGAAAGCTTCATCCGAATTTAAATCACTTTACATAGGAAATTTAATGCAATATTATTTTTTATTAGTACTAGAGGCCCATCCCGGCTTCGCACGGGTGGACAAAATTCTTTATTTTTTTTCTATCATCAAATATTTTTCCGTTTGCGCCATCTAGAGTCCGGTAGACGAACTGCTTGCGGTTAACGTGTTGCTATGGTAACGTTATTGATACAACGGAGAAAGAGCGGGAAAAAGAGCGGACAGATAATACACAAACCACTGAGATCTTAGATTATAGATTTATGAAGATTTATAATTGTAATGAAGCTTTTCTTTTTTTTAACTCAAACACTCAGATATAGGTGTTGCAGTTCGTCGATTCTCATTACCATGACACAAGTGCAATATAGGTGATGATGTCTAATATTTAATTGTAACAAGGTAAGCAATTGACGTAACGGTCGTTTGACATACTGGGAAATCAACGGGAAATGAGCACTACATCAATGCCGCATCATCGTCTTGCGATTTTTTATAAAAAACTTTACATTTTAATTTAAAAAATAATGGATTTCAAAATTACAGGCACTTAATAAAGTTATATTGTTTCAAATTATTGTTTTCTGTAAATTATTCATTTTACAAAAAATACCAGATAAAATTTGTCTATATCAAAATATAATTTCGGAAACCTTTTTTGATATGATAATTGATAAAACAACGCAAAGACATACTATAACAAAAACCATACTTTAAGAATAAAATCATATAAGTTAGAATTGGTTAGTTTTATACTGATTATTAAGTTAGAACTGCAAGTTCCGACCAGAAACGAATTTACAAAATTGTTGACAAACAAATTAAATAGTTCAATGATTATAAATGGATTGATATTGTAAGATCAGAAATATTTCTAAAATAAAAAAGGGAAATTCTTATTTTCTCAAATATTATTTATGTAGTATATTTGCAAAATAAGAAGTTTGTTGAATGGTTAGCTTTTACAATGTTATTTTTAAAATAATTATTTGTATTAGGTTTTTTGTCAAACATTATTGGACCGATCTTGAGCGTTTACAGCACACACTATAATAGACAATTGCGAATCTATGAGCAAATCCGCTTAATACGCGCTTGACTATGACTAAGCCCTTACAATGAAGTGAAATGAGCTGATACTGACGCAGTAGTCAACTTTGTGCAAATATTATTGTACAGTTGAAAACAACATTTTGGTAATTCCATTAAGAAATGTTACCATCGTTATTTTCGATTACCCACTAAAATATTTATGGTTTCTGTATTTATGTATGAACAAGTCAACCCACACAAACTATAAATTTTTCGATTTAATACTGAACTCTTATGTGTTGAACTTTAGGTGAAAAGCAGATTGAGAAAAAGTTATAGTTTTTATACGTTGATCTTCTATTGACTTAAGACACATAAGACAATCAATTCCATTATTTTTGATCTGATTAGAAAAATATTATTTACCTTCAATATTTTTACCCCAACACCGACAATAAGTGCTGACCTGTCGTTAGCCATTAATAAGCCTACACAATGATGCATTACTTATTTTATCAAAAGTTTGGCAAAACATAAAACAGCTATCGAACTCAGATTATTTTTTGGATTTACCTTATCAATACAATTATCACGTTACCCATTAAAAATGTCATTTACTTTAACGGATTTTCATTTAATTTACACGAACACTATTATTAAAACCTATGGTCAATTAAATAACTATCATTATGTATAACTAATGTCTTATATTCTCTTAAATTTTAAAATACTCCATTTCGTTTAAGTGAGCATAAAAACTTACAAACGTCAAAAAATAGAAGTATAAACATATAACATTTTTTTCAAATTTATTCTTCATGATCTCAGTCATAAAACGTCCATTTCTGGATGTAGAGTCCGTTTACTTTCTTAAAAAAATAGGAGGCCATTGGCACAATCTTTATGCGTACATAGCAGGTGGATTGGAGATCATAGTGAAAGACCATAATAATTCTGCTCATTTTGTGGTCTGCGGGAGGTGTATGGATTGCCTTCATTAGTCGTCACTATCATTAGTCACTATCATTAGTCGCCTGTTACAACATCATTAAGAGGGTTTGGTACCTATTAACAACATACTTATACTTATATAGAACGAAAGAATCAAACCTTTTGGCCTAGATTGATAGCATTAGTCTTTACAAAAGGGAAAAATAATTGAACTTGACACTTTATGCTGTCTGTTGTTATAGACAATCCGTAGCGTTTTCCTAGTTCATTTAAATGATTGCAAAAGAAACAAAGAGGGCTGGGTGTGCAACATTAATTGATAACTATGTTTGGTATAATTTTATTTAAATGACGATTGTCATGGAAAAAAAACGAAACTTCTTACTGCAGTTCTCTGAAGATGCTGCTCAGTATCGCTTTATCAACAGACAGATCTCTAAGTCCCTGACTCGCGACTAAACAATTTAATATAGACCGTTTTAAAGAGGCAATTGAGCATAACAAGGACCCAAAAGTATTCGGAAGGGACTGACCAAGCTGAAGGGTGGAGGATAGCACAGCCATTTCGTCAAAGCCTGAGATGTTGGAAGAAGTCGAGAAGTTTTACGGACAATTATACACGAGTTAGAAATCAGAAACTATCCGAAGACCCAAGCGCTTGGTTGACCCGACACTATAACGAAGATATCCCGTACGTCAGTACGAGATATATGACAGCCATTCTAATCTACGAAATTAGAATGGCTCTCACACAGACAAAAGGCTATTAGACACCGAGTGGTGGTGGAATCACGGCTGAACTTCTGAAAGCAGGCGGAACGCCGATACTAAAGGCTCTTCAGATGCTATTCGTGTCTTCATAGTATGACGGATATTCGAGAAAGAAATTCCCACGGCATGGCACAGAAGTGTGGAGATACTCTTCTTCAAAAAGGGCGATAAAACCTTGTTGAAGAATTATAGACCTATCTCAATTCTGAGCCAACTCTACCAGCTGTTTCCGAGAGTCATTACAAACCGTCTCGCTCGCAGGTTTCACGACTTCCAGCCTTCCGAACAAGCTGGTTTCCGAAAAGGTTTCTGTTTGCAGAAGACGCATACGCTACTGCAGATTATACAGAGGACTGAGGAGTATAATCAGCTACTGAGCTTGGCGTTTATGGACTATGAGAAAGTCTTCGATTCGATTGAGATTTGGGCTGTGCAGCAGTCGCTTTAACGGTGCCAAATTGACTATCTATATGTCGATAACGCCACCATGTCGGTCTGACTCCAAAATCGAAACTTAAAACCCACCCGGTTTTAGCGAGGGGTAAGACAGGGAGATGTCATATCTCCGAAACAATTCACCGCTGCCCTAGAAGGTGTTTTCAAAGCTTCTGGAGTTATGCGGACTCGGCATATATATCATCGGAGAGTTGTTTGCCATCTCGCTGATGATATTGTATTCATGGTTGAGACATTGAAGGACCAAGCCACAATGCTCGATGGTCTTAGTAGAGCCTCTCAAGAAGTGGGACTAAAAGAGGACATTGACAATACGAAAATTATGGCAAATATCCGTGTTGTACCCACTCCTCTGAAGTTGTTGACGGTTCACATAACCGTCTTCACCTGGGACAAACAGTCCAATTAGGTAGGTCCAACTTTGAGAAAGAGGTCAATCTTCGAATCCAACTCGGCTGGCCAATGTTCGGGAAACTTCGCGACATCTTCTCGTTCAAAATACCGTAGAAGCTTAAGACTAAAGGCGTTGACCAGTGTGTGTTGCCAGTGATGATGTCACCCAAAGGGCGATGGAGTGTGCTATGCTCAGAGATTCCCTACGTGATCGAATCAGAAATGACGAGATCCGTAGGACCGCCAAAGTAACCGAATCAGCGCGCAAACTTAAGCGGCAGTGGGCGGGGCACATAGCTCGTAGAACTGATGGCCGCTGGAGCAAAAAAGTTTTGGTATGACGAACATGAACCGGAAAACGCAGTGTAGATAGACCTACCATTCGGTGGACCGATGATCTGGTGAAAGTCACGGAAAACACCTGGATGTGGGCAGAGCAGGACCGGTCGTTGCGGATATCCTTAGGGGAGGTCTTTGTCCATCAGTGGACGACTTTCGGCTGAGACGATGAACCATTCTATTATACAATGAACAGAAGACATAACAACTTTATTATAAAACTATTTTTTTATAATAATACATACACTTGAAACATGAGAATCACACATAAACTATACGTTCCACGATCACAACTTCGCACACTTGCTAATCTGGCAGCTGTACACTTATATAGGAGTTACAAAGTTAGAGTCTAAGCAATAGCTCAATGGTAAAGAAATAAAAAACCACTATAATAAATAGTACTACTATAACTGACAACATAAAAGACAAGCATACACGAAAAATAGTTATCATTATAAAAAATACAGAATACAAAAAAGTTTTCAAACAAAACTACAAAATATAAACAATTCAAAAGACTTGAAAATCGGTTAGTTACATATTTCATTTCACAAACACATTCAATATGATTGAATTTAATGTTTCTACATCGTGACACTTATGGATTGTATATCTTACCTTAACAATAACACTAAACTGTCACTGTCATATTTGGATATGATAGTGACTATAATATATACTAACCAGAATACATTAACAAATTTACTTTCAACCCTTTGATCTTTTAGATATTCCACTATCAAGCCAACATTCTCCTTGTTCGATACAAAATGCCAAAGCATACTACCACTGAGTTCTTATTGAACAATTATATTAATAAAGAAATGCAACACTATTTATTCCCGTTGAACTTCGTCCAGTCTCTGTTCTTTCTTTCTAAATACACCATCCGATACAATTTTATCGCTCCAAAAGCTTATATTTACTATATCTTCTCTTTCACTTGCATATGTATGATTGCTTCTATCCATTTTTATGGATATGAAAATATTTTCATAGTCAGTCATTTGAAGACAAAAGTTATTCAACTTGCTGTTTTTATTAACACTGCCGTCCACATCGTCATGTTTTTTTTCACTTTCCTCGTTACCTTGATGTACGTGAACGACAACATATCCATCATCTTGAAAATTCAGGATGTGTACACCTCTTTTAAGTATTTGAAGACAGACACTTTTCGAAGATTAATCTTTTGGAATTGGATCTACGTGATCAATGTTATGTTTTTGTATGTTTTAACTATTACACTGCATTTTCTCTCCCTAAATTTTAATTTCCATTTCTCTCAAATACTTATTAATGTTTCCCATATATATTTTGATATAAGCGAAATATATGGGATAAGAATTATGAAGCTCATATTAATCGATATACAGTTTTGGATTTATGAAATGGAAAAAATGACGCAAACCAAGGAGGACTTTACTAATCGTTGGGATGAAATGCGTGAATCCTATATCAAGATTTTGGGGGCTTTTGACAATTTCAAGGCTACACTTCGATTCGTGGTATGTACATAAAGTGTTAAACTGCCAATAAAATAAAACTTATATGGAATAGATAAATAGAACCGATAATTATTTTAATTTTTAAACAGCTTATTTAGTTCTTACGCTTCCGCAAACATTACACATTAAAAAAAACAACTTTTTTATTTTATATAAAGTTCTTTTATTTAAAGTTGTAAGCATGTCAGCCTCTAAGTTAACAAAATTGTACTCTTAAAGTAATGGAACTTAAGGCTGACAATTAAATGATGTGACTATTTCAATAGGTTTACTTGCTGTTAACTGTACGTCGTATAGAAAAAAAAATATTTTTATTGAAACCAGCTTCATGAAGTACTATTGACGGAAACAAAAACGCTCAAATACTCGAACGATCCTTAATTTCGAAGTCTTAAAGTGAATTTACGTTCAGTGGATCTTGTGTGTTTTAAAAAATTATCGCTCTATGAATTTTAGTTGCATTGATTTTCAGCAGTATTTTCGCCAGGTTTCTATGTCGAAAAATAGTTTAATTATTCGACAAATTAAGTCTCAATAGTTCCACTATGTAAATCTATTGTCACGGTCTCTATACCGGTGATGCCCATCTTTAAAACAAACTTGATTTTTCCATATTTTTCTAATAGCTTTATTTTTTTATCAACGATATATTCAATTTCGTGCTTTAAAAACTCGTTGTATATCGTACTATTAAAACTTATTGTAACACTAAATTAGTTATTTATAAAATTTATTGTTCATAGCTCTTACTGAAAGCAACTGGATGCTTTATACACGCCCTGATATACATACAAATAATCTTGGAAATATTTAATTTGGAAGCTGAGAAATCGACTATGGTAAGTGATTTATATAATAATAATAATAATTTATTTTTCTTCTCCACACAATCTCATTTACAAATAAAAGTTATTGCTGCCATGAAGTAATATTAACAAATATAAGATTGTTGAGAGAATGGTATCTGAACTAGGCCGCAGCCTGTATCTCAGAAAAACCAGTACTCTCCCCTCCTAAATTTTCTTAAAAATCTAAAATTAGTGATGGGTGTAGTAATATGTGTGAGTGTGTATCTATGTATGATTGTGGTTGTTTATGTATGAGTATGTGTATGCGCGGGTACCTGTTTGAGTGTGAGTGTGTGTTGTTGTTGTGTGTGTTATGTTGAATATGAGATGTTTTTTTTTATTATCCAGAAAATATTTCTAATAATATTTTCTGGATAATAAAAAAAAACATCTCATATTCAACATAATAGGTTGTTGACTAACATGGGATTGAGGAGCGGGAAGCGCTATAAGATGAGCGAGTATATTACGCAGAGGAAATGTGACCCTTCACTTTTTGTTAACGTTTGATTTTACTACCGACCTATTGTTTTTAATTTTATTTTTTGCATTCACAATGCCCTATTTCTATAAGATATGAAATATGCACGTAAAAAATGACCACGCCTCCGAGCCCTCAAGTAGGATTCCGACCTACTAATTCGCTAACCAGGCGAGTGCTCTGACCGCTGAGCTACCGAGACGCTGGTAAACGCGTCGAAATTTACAAACGTATTTAAACTTCTATTATGAGCTAGTATTGTTCCACCAATATTGAACGCTATCTTCGTGGGTTCGAATACTACCTGAGGGCAAGGAGGCGTAATCGTTTTTTACATGCGTATTTTATATCTTACCCATCTATTTTTCATACCGTGCGCTATATATGAAACAATTCTTAAGATATATCAAGAACACGGAGAGATCATGCTGGCGTCAGCTTAAGGAATACTTGGATAATTCGACAAGTCTTTCAAGGCCTCGATCGGTCAATTGGAGTAGTACGTTTCCTTATAGTGAGAAGGTGTGAGTTCACCTGAGACAATTTGATTTTTTTTGTAATAATTTCTTTGCATATAAAAAATATAGCATTATATACTTAAATAATAAAAATAATATTAATTTTATAGCTATTATGTTCTACCTAGGCAATGAAGAGGCGGCACTGGTTGATTAAGAATTACTTGGGAAAATTCAAAGCGTCCGTTCAAGTCCCGCCTGACTCCTTTGACAAGTTGATTTTTTCTTGTGATTAATCGATTTGTCTTCTTTATCGATCTGTTCCATACTTGTAAAGGTATTACATTGGTAGTTGTAGGTATTTAAACCTAAAACTTGAAGAGACAGCTCTGGCGTGAATTTCAGAAATACTCGGAAACATTCGACGGGTGTGTTAAGGTCTCAGTATTCCAATTGGAAGAGTATTTGCCCGGATATCAAGGGTTTGACTCCCGCTTGACGTCTGAGACAAATTGATTTTTTTTCCTGTAATAATTGCTTTAAATATAATAAGTATCTAAGGTGTTTATATATCTAAGGTGTCTCGCATGACAGCTAAACAAGTTGATTTTTTTCTTGTTAGTAGTAATTTGTTTAGATAATAAAATTTTGCAGTTAAATACTCAAATTTAACTAAAACCCACGACGACGACCGTTTGGTGCAACGGTACGATCCTAACCTTTCGCGCCGACGGTCCTGGGTTCGAATACCTGAAGAGGCAAATGTTTGTATGATGAATAAGAGAATATGTAATTATAGATATTTTTATATATTTCTGTGAATATTACATTATCTATGTATCGTATAAGTATGTCTATCCGTTACCCTAGTATCCATAACACAAGCGTTAGGGGGTGATTATTATTTTTTTTTATTGTTAAATGTTATTATCATTATTTTAAATAAAATCCTGACGAAGATAAAATCCATGTTCGATGTCTTCGAACATCTTGTATGTTCATCAAGATATCCGTAAAAGAGTTTTTAAAATACAGCATTCAATATAAAAAACGCGTCGTTAATCCGGTAGTAATAATAAATGCTAAAATGTTTTGTGAAATTTCAGTACTTTGGATTAATATCGAAAATAACTGTGTGCGCCAATGGTTTGAAAGACTTCGGATTACTCAGCCATGTTTGTATTGAATGTGAAATGTTTTATATGTACATAAAAGATGTCAGTGCCCTCGCATCTGCATTTCTTAACATGGATAGATGTCCAGGTAAAACTAAGTTCAAATATATATTTTTTTTACTAGCAAATTTACCGTCAATGAAATAAAAGGGAGAAAAATTTCTTGTGGCTTCTCCTCAGTGAAAGGTCTCCCAGCGTAGGACTAACGAAGCCATGGTGTAGTTTTGACTTTGAATTCATGTATTTTAAATGCGTGTATACAGGGTGTCCCAGAACTCAACGTCAAGCCGAAACGGGTGACAGGATTGATTGTAACTGTAACCATTTTGCGGTTATTGTGGTTATTTTTAACATTTTTGTTAATTTTAACCGTAACCCTAAATAACATTTCTGGAACCACAGTAAAAAAAAATGACAAAATTGCCCCAAGTTTTCTAAAATTAAGACTATTTGTTAAACTATGAAATTAAAATTTTCACGACCCTCCTTAAAAAAAATGTACTACACTTTAGTAAGTGGCAAGTGCCATTAAAATTTCACGCATTTAATTATTTCACGTTGAGTTCTGGGACATCCTGTATATAAATATCGTTTTATTTAAAATAAATCATTTTACTTTTATTTTTACTCGGAATAGACATACTATA
The DNA here is from genome assembly GCA_927399485.1 of Calamotropha paludella. NCBI lineage: Eukaryota > Metazoa > Arthropoda > Insecta > Lepidoptera > Crambidae > Calamotropha > Calamotropha paludella. Next base: position 8,997,766 of record OV656822.1, read on the forward strand.
TATATTAGCCTATGACCATCTGGTATAATATACAAATTACAGCGCGTCAAGTAAGCTAACTGTATTTTTTTGTCAGTTGGTGCTAAACTCTGTTTGTTCGACTTAAAGCTGGATATCAAATGTAGATTTTTTTATTTTATATAAGTTAATACCTATTAAACGTACAAAGTCCGCTCTTTCTCTTTAAAAGATACATATTAATTTACTATGCACATCAGAATTGCAGTACATATTATAATACCATATACAACATGGCTTTGTTAGTGCCAATTATTATTCCATTTTACACATAACATATTAGAGAGCAAATAAAACATAAGAACAAATATATAAGAAATCTATATATATAAAAATGAATTGCTGTTCGTTAGTCTCGCTAAAACTCGAGAACGGATGGACCGATTTGGCTAATTTTGGTCTTGAATTATTTGTGGACAACCAGAGAAGGTTTAAAAGGTGAATAAATATGAAAATGACTTTTATTTATCGATTGAGGCAGTACGAAGTCTGAAGGGTCAGCTATTCATATATATATATATATAAAAATCAATTGCAGTTCGTTAGTTTTGCTAAAACTCGAGAACGGATGGACCGATTTGGCTAATTTTGGTCTTGAATTATTTGTGGACAACCAGAGAAGGTTTAAAAGGTGAATAAGTATGAAAATGACTTTTATTTATCGATTTTGGCAGTACGAAGTCTGTCGGGTCAGCTAGTCATATATATATATATATTAATTACAAAAGCCTTACAGTTCTTACTACGAGCTCTAGCTCGAGTCTACTCATTGATTTAAAATATGCTTTTTTTATTATCATGATATAGTTGTCCGGTTAAAGTTTGATAGATAAAAATATTTTTTGATTTGTTTACGCGAATTATTTAATATGACAATTATGATAGCAATTAAATCTGTTCCAGATGGACTACGGCAGTTATGCAAGACTGTGTTGCGATTGAACAATTTGTTCCGAAGAATGACCGCCTGTTCTGTGTTTACTGTGGACGCGGCTTTTCCTATGCGCTTGTTGGCTATTATTACCACTTACGCTGTAGTTTTATTGCAGTTTAATAATTACCTATGAATAAAAATTGAAAGTAGAAGTACACCATAATTATGTTAATTCTTTAAAAATCATATTATTATGACTTAATTAATAAACACAATCAAGTTATTTAGTATTTGTATCATTGATACACCTTGACTAACGAAAAAACTGGTTTAATTATAAAAAACTCAAGATATTGCTTATACAATATACAGAAATGTACAAGACAAATATTACTTTACAAAAAATTTCAATGAAAAATTAAAGTGAAATTGTGTCGTGCATGTAAATTATTGTTATAAAATCTTTTTATTCCCAGGTCACGTGATATATAGTAGTAAATAATATTTGATGACTAAAAATCGATCACAATTCCGGTAAAATGACACAGAATAATTAATTTAAGTATCTACTTTTAGTTGTTTTATGTAGTAAAATCTATTGAGGATATTAAAATGTTACGGATTATTTAACCATGCGCCTGGCATATATGTTTCTGTACGCTGGGATAATTGATTTCATGTATGACGACAAAACTGCATCAATAAAGATTGTTTAATGACAGTGAACACCGGTGTACCTTAAAAGTTTCTTTTGAACATTTTGCCTTCTTTTGCGTATGTATGAAACATTAACCCCATCCCATTTTTCCGCCCTTTAGAGTTTTATAAGTGATGCGTGCATAAGAACGAAGTTGTTCTCCTTTGTTTGCTATAGAAAAAATTCCCAAAATCCAATTTGTACAAAAATCTAACATTTTTAAGTTTAATATTTCTGTATTTCAAAATCACTACATAGTATAAAGCAAAGTCGCTTTCTCTGTCCCTATATCCCTATGTATGCTTAAATCTTTAAAAATAAGCAACGGATTGTGATGCGGTTTTCTTTAATAGATAGAGTAATTCAAGAGGAAGGTTTATATGTATAATACATGCATAATATAGAAGAGCATTGCTTCCGTGCGAAGCCGGGGCGGGTCGCTAGTATTACAATAATACGATCTGAAGAAGTACTAAGACGCAAGTAAAAACCAATTGAAGGCAAACTCTCATCGATTGTAAAAAGACTATACGCTGTCAATTCTTTAAAATTGGTGTTGATTAATCTTAAGATGTTTATGTAAAAACGTTTCCAAGTTTCTGATTTATGTGAACTGTGAACTCTTAAAATCTGTTTCTTAAAATTATAGTAACGTAGCTATAATGTATAAATTGTCTTTACTCATCTATAGCTATCATGACAATATCAAATCATGGTACAGCTCCCACCTGACAATCTTTACTCTTGCAATGACCAAACCACTTAAGAACTTAAACACATATTACAAATGAATCTTGTTGTTCCTTCTGCGGCTGCTGAACGATTTCCCGGTGCTGTGTAGTGGTTTTAGTTTTTATGAACCGTATTTTGAAAAAAATTGAGATGAGGTGTTCAACTGAGTAGAATAGTATCAACCCTTTACACTTAAGGTTATTATAAATGGCAACTAATGATACTAGATGTTCTCAATAACCTCCCTTAAACCAGAAAAGGTAGTAGCATTTCGGGTTGATATTTATTTTGGTCTCCAAGGATGCTGAAATGCTGAATACAAAGCAAATAAAATCGAGATACGTTGATGACAACGTCCAAAGAGTAATACTACACTATATGCTATAAATTTTCTTTTAAACGTGTTCTTTCATCAAAGTTTGTGATCAAAAAAATGTTATAAGGCGAAATCATAGAATTTACGGAATCACTATGCGTATTTTTACGGTTTTATTGATTACTGCTTACTTCATCTACTTGTTTTACTATGCTCCATCACTCATTGAACGTTGTCACATTTTTGAATACCTATTAATATATTTCATTTTTAATTGATCGCTTGCATTATATATGTCTTCTCAAACGTCTTAAACAATATTATTAATAAGTATAAATCTCATCTTGAAGATTCAAAACGCTAGTTAATTAGTTAATACGTTAAGCTATTAGACAAAAGCTATATACTGTATACACGTCATATTTATTTTAATTGTTAATGTTTTATAGTTGAAAATCATATTATTTTTTGCATTTGAACATATGACATGGCAATAAATGTGAAATGTTCACAAGCAGAATGCATTGGTTTCCATTATCAAGAGTAAAAAATTATACACAGAGTAAAAAATCTATTTCAGGAAATGAAAGGTTGTGGTATGCTTACAGTGGACGCCGCCTTATCTCTGCATCTTGTAAATCAGCTCACTAATTATACCGTGGTCATATTACAGTTTGCATTTTAGTTTTTGTTTTGATTTCCAAATAAAAAATAACAATGTATAAATCGAGATGTTTATTTTTTAACAATTTGCTGATTTAGTCAACTGCTGTTCTTTCATTTTCTCTTTCTTTGTTTTAAATGCGTCATAAATTTGATCCAATGTCTTGTTTCGAGTTTCTGGTATAAATATTAATATGTAGATAGCTGCTGAGATACAGATGGCGGAAAAGAAGTAGAATGCTACATGTACTCCTATAGCTGTAGCTAGTGGCTTGAAGAACAGCATTTGCAAGAAAGCGGATAGAGATGCTGTTGCCATCGTGGCTGCCATCACAGTACCGCGATACTGAAAATAAAAGCAAGGTAAATAATAAGTAAAGAACATCGATTGACCGAATATGTTTTAAATACTTATTACAAATACCTTAAATGAGACAATCTCCCCCGTCAGCACCATTGAAACTGGTTGTAAACCGGAGGCATCGCAGAAAATGGATACACACAGTGTGACGACTGGGATCCACGCTGGGGTGTCAATACTCAAGCTTTTAACCAGGAACCATGATGCGAGGCAGCACATACTTAATCCGGATATCAGTGATGTGACGAACAGGAGCATCTAAGCAACATTATAATCAAATAATTAAGAAGTCAAGAACACATTTTTTTCTCACGAAATGGACAGCGTATCTCATCTTACAGCAGACTTTAGCTTAATAACATGATGCAGTCATGTTTCCTTAAATGATTAAGGATAATGCTTATTTGCTATTAAACCATCGTCTCGCATTGCATATGCGTCCAAGCATCTATCAACCAACAATAATACAGTTAGAGGTGAGTTATTTTCATATTTTTATTTAATACCAACGTTTCGACTCCTGCATAAAATCCATATTGCAGTGATGACTGCGACATGATTTTTGTGATGACCACCTTAATTCGTAGACTTGGTAACATGTATTGTAGTTATAGTAAAATCTTTCCTAGCGAATATAGTAGAACTATTGCTGTCGTCGTAATAAGAATCGCAGTAATTAAAAAAATAAATAATAGTAAGACAAAAAACTTACTGCTATACTTTGTCCAATGTAGGATGATACTTTTGACAGGTGTCACTTCCTTATTGCTACGCACTAAGTTTGCGTTTGTTTCCTTATGTTTGGCTTGACATTGCAATAGCAACTTTATACCCTCTATATAGGTGTCAACTGTCAAAAGTATCATCCTACATTGGACAAAGTAAAACAACATACTGTATCGAAAAATTTTCTCCAAGTCCATGTATTCATCCCATCCCATATTAGGAACAAACAAGACCTAACTCAATACATAACGGGTAAGAAAGACAAAGGCGGCTTGAGCAGCGAATCCTTAGTAATAGAGACTGGCAAAGGGCTAGACTTCAGATCTTTTAGTATTAAATAAAAAACTTACCTTCCTTCCCGCTTTCTCAACTATACTCGACGCTAACAAAGAACCTGTCACTTGTACAGCTCCTAGCATCATGGCTTGCTGATTCGGTGTCAGTACTAAGCTAGTTCCTTTTGAAGCCATGGAAAAAATGTCCCCAGCGAAACCAAGGACTGGTATAGCACCACAAACTTCTCTCGCTTGCGTCACTACTAACGCTATGATGAATGCTCGACGAAGAATTTTATCAGATACTGTAAAAATAATAAAAAACAATAATATACATTAAAATAGTTCATAAGTGAAATTCAAAAGATCGCTACAAAACCACTTTTCTGTCAATCTATGGCTGAACTGAATTGCCAAAATACTAATATTCTAAGAAATAGTGAATTGCAGATATACCTATGTATGCGAATAAATAATCAGAGAATTTTCAAACAAATCTCAGCAAAACCGTTAATATCATACGTCAATGATAAAGCAAGAGAAGCTTGCTAGAATGGTGCAGTGGTTAGCCTATTCGGTTTGCATTACAATACGAAAATCATTTGCGTATTTTGTATGATTTATATGGATTTAATTGATCAAAATACCATTTAATAAACACTTTAATTTTAACTATTATCCAATTCATTTTAACACACAAGACAAATAATTATCACCTATTATTATATTAACCATTTATAACAACTAGACTTTGCGTTATTAACGAAATTTGCTTCGTAGTCAATAATGAGTCAGTGTTTTTTTTTATTGATTCAAGTAAATAAAGAGCCGTTGTTGAGGCTTGTAATATAAATTATACCGTCTTTATAATTTATATATTTACAGAGTGTCTATCAACATGACTGTTCAATGAAGCAATTGAATCAATTGGACGGAACGACCTTGTATGTCTTCAAATACTCTGTTTTAACTATCACAAAAATTACTCATTATAAATTTATAAATTTTCGTAATTAGTCAGATATTTGTTTTTTTCTTACTTCAAAACGATACAAGTATATTATGTTTTGATTTATTTTTTTGCATTCACAATGCAATATTTGTATAAGGTATAAAATACGTATGCAAAAAACAACTACGCCTCCAAGCCCTCAGGTGGATAGCGAAAGGTCGTGGGTTCGAATCGCACCTGAGGGCTCGAAGGCGTAGTTGTTATTTACATACGTATTTTATACCTTATACAAGCATACTTAATAAATTGAGTCTACCACCAGTGGATGGTAGACTCAGTAGTTTTCAGGATTTTCAGCAGGTTTCAGACTCGGACATGAGGGTTGACCTCCATCTTAAATTTATTATTTTCAAATCGAGTTTAAAACATTACTAGGTCTTACAATGTGTGTTTTGGTGCTGATATTATTTTATCAATTAAGAGATTACAAGCAGTAAATATTTTCTGTTAACTTATATTTTCGTATGTTCATTGTGTACATTTAATATGTAACTTTTTGTATATCTGTGTCCTGTATTTTTGTTTATTATTTTAATTATTTTTGGGCATGAAAGTTAGCTTCCTCTCTCCTACCTAGCCTTGCCGTGCCTGACAGGTCCCATAATGGTAAACATATTTATTTTTTATGTCATCACACCTATGGAGTGCAAAGAGATATTGTAATTAAAAACCGATGAAACATATATCTGTTCCTACCTTATATTACGCGACAATAGATATATTAACCAATGAATAACTAAAAACCATAGTAATTATTAGACTAAAAATGGTGAATATTTGTCATCTGTTCTCTTTGGCAAATGCTGTTTAACTTAAGCAATTGTACAAATTTAGTCAAGACTAATTCATATGTAATACTTACATATATTTTTAAGGAGAAACTTGCTTCCTTCTCTATCTTTTTCTTGTTCCTTCCTCAAGTCCTCCAGTTCATTTTTTATGTGCAAATCGTCCTCTTCTCTGCAGCGAAGCCATGCTAAAACTCGCGTTGCTTCCTATAAGAGAAACAGTGTTTAAATAAATATTGCTAGATATTTTTTTAATTAAGACTGATACAATGGAGTCTCTTCTTTGGGACTACCAAATTCTTCGTATAACTTTTTTCTGACAATTTTGAAAGGCATAATTTAATATTAATTACTGGATCCTTATGGATAAAAAAATACCTTACCTAGCGTTTGATATAAATTTGTGTGATCTGAGTGTGTTATTTTATAAAAACTCACACATTTTCGTTTGTCTCTAGGTTAGTTTATGTATAAAGTCTACATGTATTTGAGAAATAGTTAATTTTTTAATTGTACTGATATATTTTAAACCAAATCATAAACTATCTGTGTGCCAAATTTCATCTGCATCCGTTTAACCGTTATTGCGCGATTGAGTTAAAAACATAGAAACTGTCACCTTTATTATATTTGTACGATTGTTCTGTTTTAACTCTTTACTCCAACAATTCAAAATCAGTACATAAAATTCTTATAGGTCATCTGATTTAAATAACTATTTAGAGCCGAAAAAACTTTAAAAATATAAAGAAAGAAATCGAAAAACTTACATCTACATTTCCTCTTTTCAAAAGGAAAGATGGTGACTCTGGCATCGACATAAACAAGATGAGATGTAATGTAGGTATTGCTAGACACACCCACAGGAATTTATCATAGCTGAGCACGTCTCCTATGATGTATGCAAAGAGGTTTCCCGTAGTTTGAAAAAGGACTCCCTAAAAAGTTAAAACTTTAAATTTCAACTCCCTTTAAACAATATTTAACAATTGAAATGTAGAATTGAGATCACTATGTAACGAGGCGCCATAGCTATATTGGCGACTCGTTGCTTTCATTGCGCTCTTCTCTGGCCATTTTTCATATTTTCTTTTCTCTTCGTTTCCTGTTTTAAATTTACTGTCTGTCTCTGTTTCCTATTTTAAATTTACTGTGTCTCTTTTTATTTGTTTTGTTCGAAGTTCATTCTTACCAGAGTCAGCGAGTAGAGTGGTTGACTCACCGATAACAAATTATTTAAATATATTTATAGTGCTGAGCATATTCTGTACCACCAGTTCCTGTTTATAAGTCTATAAGTTTCTTTAAGGCATTATTTTGTGCCTTAATTCATTAAATATAAAAAAGTGACCTTGAGTGCTTTTATTTCTCCGGCTGCACCCGTCACAACTATATCACTTGTTTTGGATTTTTATGGCCACTTACATAAGTATTACCATATTAAAACAAAAGTATCATATAAAATAAAGATATAGTAATAATCCAGTTCAGTTCTTCAGTGATGATGGCGCATTTAAATATCGAAGCCTCAAAAAATGATATTAAGTCCGTTTTAATTAATTCTAATGTATTTTTTGTTGTGGATTATGTATGGTGACGACGTATAATATTGTAAATGTCGTTACTTCTGTTTAAGCTGACGAGTTTCTTGCGCCCATTCTTCTTGCCAGTTAAAGACGTCCTGAATGGGTGAAATGTAAAAATGTTGGACGATTCAAAATAACTTGTTTTAAATGCATTTTTCATCCATTAATTTCATTAATTGTATATCTTGGTTATTTTGCTTCAGTCCAACGGTTTTATATAACAATGAAAAGTAATAAAAACTTGTACATACTTAATCTTGGAATAGTACTCTTAACGAAAACTCGCATGTTTTCATTAATAAGTATGTTAGGTAAAATTTAAAGCTCAATTTCATGTAACTGTAATAAATTTAATTCCGGATATTAGGGGATAAAAATAACTTTAATTTTTATAACGTGTGAGTGGTAAATTAATTACAATTATAGTTAATTACTATTACTTCTTTGCGATTGATTATTAATAATAATAATTCTTTAAAGGCAGGGTATTATCAAATATTCCTTTTTCAAATTGGTTAAAAAGTTTGATAAAGATAAAAGCGGAGTACTGTAGTCTAATATTTATTTACTTTATGCAAAAGCGGATATATTCCAGTACTAAAACTTTAATAGAAACACTGAAAACTATAAAACAGTTTAAAGAGGGACGGACCTCTACATAGATGTCAGTAGTCTGAGGTATTTCAGCCACATATAATTTTTAAACTCTTGTTTTAAAAGTATATCAAATTACCCCAATGGGGTGTTAATTAGTGGTGTGGTTGGTTACAAAGGTAAATTCTTAAAGTCTTTATCAAATAACTTATATTTTTTCATCTAAGTAATGTACACCGTTATCGTTGTAACTTACCTAATAAGTGATCTTTTATTAAATAGCGTCTTTAACGATTTCTGAACTTATTATGTAATTATAAAAACCAATACCGAAATTTTGAAGTACGATCACTCACCATAGATCCCAGGAATCCTCTGATAGAGTCTTGACTTATCTCTTTCGTGTATATTGGGCAGACAACGAAGCAGCCCGCCATATTTATACCTACTAAAACTCGAGCTATAATAAACGCTGATATTTCTAGAGACGACAGTTTTACTATCCAGCATGCCTGAAAAATAACGACACTGATTGTGACTGTATTGACAGAATTAATCTATTTTAGCAAAAGGCGGTACCTAATCGAAAATTCGCTTTGTTAAGCTTTTCCCTGCTTCAGTAGTTATATTATAGAAGGTTTATTGAGCCAGCTCATAGCATTTTTTATTTATTTTATCTTTTTTTCAAAATAACAATCAACAGCGAGCTATAACACATAAAGAATATAATTAAAAAATTAAACGTCACATACAATGTTTCGAAATCGAGTTAACTAGCCAAAGCACTTGTGCTATCAGAAACACCGATGTCATTATATCATCAAGACCCAAGCTAATAGAAAAGTTATTTTTTTAAATCGATCCGGCGGAGTTCAAACCTTACGGACATCGATGTGGCGTCAACATAAATACAACATAAATAAATAAGCCACTTGACAATGGAGCTCATCAACACAGTAAAAACACAAATACAGTAAATTTAAAACATTACTCTAGAACATACAAATAGAAAAAAATAATAAACAATAAATAAACCAATAAGCGTTTTTGAGGCTGGCCCTAGTTGATTTTAATTTTGAGTTCTAATATGTGTTTATGTAATGACTGATGAGCATCAGCATTTGTTGCCGAGACATTGTTTTATTTACCTTTACCTATTTATATATACTAGATGGCGCTGTAGCGCGTAGAAACACGCTATTGTATTGTTTTTGCGGGAGTACGTAAGGGCAAGTTTAGCTTTGCAATGTTTACCTTAACAGCCTCAACGGCTAAAGGTACCTACTATGTAGTGTTTAGTTAGTATAGCCTGACATAACATTTTGGCCTAGCCATGAAGGATTCACCACTTTAAAAAAAAATTGTAATGTTAGAATAGCAAGACAATATGGTAACAAACACACAAACACACATAAAGTATTGTCATCATACAATTAGAATTATTCATTTATTGTTGTGCATAGTACAAGCTCTGCTCATTGACGGAATTTATTTTCGGATTGGTGAGTTTAAACTTCTGTCAGCAGCTAGTGAGCAGGACATTCCTTATCGTAACAATCTTTTCTCAACATTCTCTTATTTTATCTAGGTATGTATTGTATGGTTTAGTATTCAAAATGTTTACAATTATCAGGGCATTAATACTTACGGCTAATGTAGATGTTATAAATAGTAGTGAAAATTTTCTTCCTATCCAATCACCAAGAAATGCCATACAGAAATTCGCAGGAGAGCATACTATATACGCCGCTGATGCCATCCATGAAATCTAAAAAGATGGAAGCAAATTTGATGCTAACCTTAATGCACGAAGTCTTCAATTATATAGAGTATTAATATTTATTAAATTTAGAAATTGCTGGTCTTGACTTACATTTTATAACCATTGAACAATTCAGGGTTTTATTCTCAACTAACATAATAATGGTATCATATACCATACATTAACGGTTCAATATATTCACTCAATATTTGTATTCAATCGATATGAGTAGCTTAAAAAATGATTAAAAATAATATGCCATATTTCAAGGAAATAGTTACTTCTTTACCAATCTAACAACAAGTATCATAGTTTCATCATCATTTTTTCTTAAATATTTACTGACGAGATCCAGACCAAATATCAAAGGGATAACAGAATGGAACACATCACGCGGGTTCAGTGTGTCCAAATGGATATGAACCAATGAAAAATTAAACTCAAGTGCCTTTCTAAGCATCAAGCAACCCTAGATTTTTTTTTTATGATCATCCATCTCTATAGCGGACTTTTGTCCAAACGCACCAATCACTGCGCCATCAAGTTCCAAAATAATAACCAACTTAGCACTTACTTCTGTATCTGTAAGAGGTCTACCCGTAGGTGAGTCTTTGGATTGCAGAAGAAGAGTCATCGGTGACATCCATCCAATACTGGCACCATACGCAAACAATGGCAGATTTACTGGGGAAGAAAATAATTATTTTTCATTTATATACTTTACACTACCCGAATCTGGATCTGGATACTACCCAGATACTTGTAGTATCCAGATTTTTGTTCAGAATTTTGCATCAATTCCTCACACCTTTGAAATAGACATGAAGACATATCAACTTACGAAAAGTAGGTGCTTACAGGCTAGCTAGTCAAAAATGGTTCCTATTTTCCCATGAGAAGCCTAGTAGTCTCCACCATCTATCGAATACCGAGTTTCTAAAATAAGAGTGCAGATATTTTGCTTGAATTGAATTGATGTAGAGAAAGTAAAATTCCTACTTACACAGTATTCAGTAGAGCCAAAACTCTATAGGTTTTAGGACATTGCGAGTTATAGAAATAATGTTAGGGTTTTCACAATAATTTATAGATTTTATTTTTATCCTAATTTTATTGAAATTCACATACGTTCCAAACACCGAAGCCATTACCGCGATCTCTTAACGCTATGTGATTTCGATTGTCAAGGTTAACTGCTATACGCAGTCCATAATGGTATCTCTCTTCAACAGTGGAAGTTATGTCGCGATAAGAGGTCCAGGTTTTCTTAATACATCAGTCATCTCCATTAACGTGTATACTGAAATATATTTCTCGTAATATGGTTTGGTACATAAATGAAAACATTTCCACAAGTAATGATATTAGAATTAATCTGCACTACTCTTTCTTCCAAATCTGGCTAGACAACGACAGAGACCAGAACAATCAATAATCCCAAGTGAATCATAACAAAACATTCTTCTAAAGTGAAAAAACGTTACCCTTATCCCAAGGTCTTTTGAGGAATCATCGCCTCTTCTATCGCCTTACTATGCGTAGTTTTTTCTTAAATTTCCACAGTAACAGATAGCATTATTTTAATCTAACGTTCAAATATTTGTCGGTGCGTAAATTATAGTAGGAAGATATTAAAATGACGTTCTACTCGAGGTTTCCTCATTATCTTTATCCTGTTACGTGCATGTTAATTGTTTTTTTTATATTACTGACTACAATGCTTTTTATTATGAATATGTATACTTATGTATTGATGCATTGTTTATGTTACTGTGTCCTGATATGTTAAGTCTTCTCTACATTTAGAACACTTACAATGCGACGAATTCTTATCAAAATCATAAATGATGATTGTCTTGTCATTGATAATATATTATTAGAGAGAAGAGTAATAAACTTTGAGATCTATATACAAAGATATTCTATTAAAGATTAGATATTAATATTTTCCCAAGCATTAAATGAACTGAATAATTTAACTAACTTTGAAACAGCCAAATACTTAATAGTATGAAGAGCTTAAGCTATTTCGACTTTACAAAAAATGTAAAAGAACGAAATTTGGACGAATGAAGTGTTACGGATATATAAGTTAAATATAAAATATTGGCTTAACCATCCTGCAAAATTGGAAATGTTTGGAAGTGGCTCCATGGTACTTTTGGGAAATTTAATAACAACTTAACAAAGAGCATTAAATACCAAAACCACTTATAAATATAGAAAGATTTTCCCAGTAGAAAACATTTTTACACTGCAAGTTTTAGGTAGTTTAGCATTATAATAATTTACTATTTAAAAATATGTTTCCGTCTCTAAAATAGATAACAATAACTCGGACAGTATTTGCTCTCAGCTTAACCGAAGATGTAGGTGTACATGTATGTGGCTTAAACCTGTAAATGCTGAATTCTGCTGATCATATGGCTGAATGGCAAAGCAAGGAATTTCGCAGAAGATTCTACGTTTTTATTTATTCTATAAGGCTCTTCATGGACGTAATGTAAATATAAGAGGCTGCATTGCGTGGTTACGATAGAGTGACCTTCTTTAAGATACTGAAGGTTTTGTCTTTGTTTTCAAGGATGTAGTTGTTAATACGAATAATAAACACGAGTAGCTATATCATGAAAAATGGTACACTTTATATCTGCGCGTGCCTCCCATAAACTTAAAGAAACACTAAAGCATATCATTTCCATACATAATACACTAACAAGGGTTTTACACCATCAACTTGCTTTTAAGTTCAATCCTACGTTATTTGAGTTGCCTGATTTTATATATATGCCAGAACCAGTTGACTTTCAAGAACATTGTTCTGTTATATTGGGATCAGTTAATTGTCACTGACAGGACCTTTGTTGCCAATATACCTGACATTGTGGCAATAGATCGATCAGTGCTCTGAGTCATGATCATTGATATCACAGTCCACCTTGATGGGAATTTCGTGAAAGCACAATCAAAATAGCTTTCGCGAGCTAGCGAAATTGACAGCAAGTGGGACGTGGAGTTGGCAATCATTGTAACGATCATAGTCGTAGCGCGTGGCTTAAAAGCAAAAAGGCCAGTCAACACTTTAAGAACCTGGCATTATCGGCATCAATCAACCCGTTTATATGTAATATTGTCAGTATTTCAGTTTTTGTGTATGTTAGTCTGTACGTTCTTCATTACATGGATGCATATCTCAATAACTATAAGTCGGATTGCAAAAGACTAGGTTTAATCCAACTTAAGGAAATGAGCAAGTTACATCAAAATCAGTTCAGCAGTTTTTGAAATAGAGAGTGAAGTGTAAGTCAGTCACTAAGAAAACGTATCGTTGGCATAAAACATGGGATTATTCATGTTATTTCAGCAAATATTGTAATAAAATACAAAGAAATAATAAGGTAAGGGTACTGAAAGATAGAAATGATTAAGTCGTTAAGTTAAAAGTATTTTAAAATACTTTTAACTTCAAAGCTGTTTTTTATTTAGTTAATAACTAAAAAGGGAGATATAAGTTTTATTTTTTTAAATCTCACATTAATATTTAAAATAAAAGTTGTTGCTAGTGATGTGCCGAATCGTTGTTTTTTTGGATCGAGTCGACTCGAGTCAGTTCGTACGGTATGCGAATCATGACTCGATTCCGCGATTCGAGCCCAGCACTCGAGTTCTATGTTTGGTATTCGAATGTTGACTCGAGTCCTGGACTCGAGTATAAAACCCTAGTCTGGAAATTCGAGTCCAGAACTCGAGTCTGTTGCCGATTTAAGTACAAAAGGAAAAATCGGAAAGGAGTAAACTTCAAACAGCATCTTGGTTTAACATAATGACACTACGAACATTTTAATGAAAAATATTTTTAAACATTAAACATAACAAATAACATATACTTAGGAGATATCTAGCAACCATAAAACAGTCTGGATCAAGTTCTATTCGTTTTATTAACAAAAAGAGATCATTTTAGAAGCTGAGTATTTAAGAACTTTAGGTATTTGTTCCATTAGGGTAGTATATACTATTATTTTAGGTGTCACTTCATTGGTTAAGTGAACGGAAATCGAGTACGAGAGAGTCTAGCTAAGTCGAATACTAGACTCGAGTCAGTAGAACTCGCATAATAGTTTCGAGACAGCGAGTACAAAATCGATTATTCCTGACTCGAGTACCGGAATCGAGTCCGGCGTACTCGAATCAAAATAAATTGGTAATCGAATAGGCGATTGCAAAGCAGGAATCGGGTCTGACTCGAGTCAAGCCGTACTCGGCACATCGCTAGTTGCCGCATACTTCGACTACAAACAACCAAGTGACAAGTAAAGAACGATAATGTTGCTCATCAGATAGTAGATGGGAAATTATAAATTAGCTACACCACAAAGATCGACTTGTACTTAGTCAATTTAAATAATAATAATATTTCTTTCATTCACACCAATTAGCCTAGGATAGATTTAAATATACTAGGTCGATGCAGTCGCTAAGCATAAAGCTTCGCTAGCACCATATATTTGAGCGGAACGCTTTTTGATTCAATGGAAAATCCTATAGAGCCAATTTTTTTGGTAATTTTTATTTTATTTTTACGAATTTCACAATTCGGGTCACTCCGTCACGATCAGGTCCTAAACCTGTTGGTTTATTCATTATAAAAAATACGAAAATCGGCTAAGAACTCATAGAGTTATGGCGTCACATACATTTCGTCCTTGAAGCCGATCCATTGGAGCTTCACTACAATGATACATAAATATGCAATATTTAGAATAATATAAATAAATACCCATGACTCAGGTACAAATGCACGTATTCATTCCACAAACATTTGCCCTTTCCGGGACTCTAACATAGGACCATCGGTGTGAAAGACAAGATCAGTACCGTTGCACCAAAAATACTCATTTCCTTATGTTTACTTTAGGTTTACTTTTATTTCCTTAAAAAAGAGACAAAATGCAAATAATAATTTTAAAAACATGAAAATTAGCTTCACGGCTGCTCTTAAAAAGGTACGTAGGTAATTACGATTCTGTCAGACTTTCGTTAATGTATCATTTACAAAATACTATAAGTTATCCAACCACTGAATACATTTACTTTCCTTTACTTCCAGTTATAATGAAACAGGGTAAATTTTATAATGACATTCAATTATTGAGCGAAGCTCTGAAAGAGTGAAGCTCTCTTTTAGGCAACTCACAAATTTCGCTTGTCTCCCTCCTGCTACTTAACGGTTCAACCGATTCGAACAAATTGTGGCATGAACATACATGATTATAACCTGACGGACATAGGCTATGTAAAAAAATAAAGACTTTACCATGGAGGAATAATCACCAAAAGAAAAATTTAAAAGCTGATTACAGCCAAACCGCTAATACTACATTGATGAAATTTGGCGCCAAAACTTACATCGTAGTCGTGACTAATGTGCAAAAAAAGTTTTGAAATCGGACATACCATGGACGAATAATCACCGAAAGAAAAATTTAAAACAGATCACGGCCAAACCGCTGATACTACATTGATAAAACTTGGCGCCAAATTTCATCAATGTAGTATCAGCGGTTTGGTTAGGTTAGGTTAGGCAACCAGTTTGGTGCGCGATATTTTCGAGGCAATTGCAGTATTTGCAAACAGCAGCATGCATTGCAGACCTAGTTTATAAGTTAACCATTTTTACTTTGGCCTTATCTTTACTTTTAAAAAGTTAATACTACGAACACATACTTACTTAGTACTGCACATATTATCTGATTTACTTTGCTACCTTCACTAAATAAAAAATAATGCTTCACCATAATGACACGATAAATTCTCACAAAAAATAACAGTGTTATTTATGATTAATTAATAAAATGCATTGAAGTATTTTAAATTGCTCCTTTTCTTTTACCAACAACAACGTCTACCATTCTCGTACATTTGACTTTGATTAAATATTTCTCATGTGTGCTCGTTGAAATTATTAGGTAGTAACAGCTCATAAATCTACCACAAAATATAAATATCCGTCATTTAAAAATAGACTCTATTGTTTTAACTTTAAGCTGAAAATCAGTTGGAGATATGACACATCTGGAAAGCTTGGTGTGCTGTCGTCTGTACGTTTGTGTCAACAGTAAATTAATCGTACTATTTTCATGATCTTTAGAGCAAACATTGTTTTCTTATAAAATATTTGCACTTGTATTTAATAATTATGTGATATTACGTTAAAATGTACTTGTTTGGCGATTAATTGAACCTTATTTTTATCGCGTGTAGTTAACTTTTACATTTTTACAACTATTATACTAATTTGAGCTAAATCAAAGGAGAATGATCTGTTTACTATGGGATATAATTCACGTTTTGATTGAAAAAATGGCAAGTTATAGGATATCAGTTTTCCATATCTATACTAATATTATAAAGAGGAAAGATTTGTATTTTTGTATATTTGAAATGAATATACTCAAAAACTACTAAGCCGAAAAAATTCTTTCACCATTGGGACCATTGCTACATTCACGCTGAGTAACATAGGCTATATTTAATGCTAGAAAAAATTTAAAGAATTTTGCCCACCCGTGCTAAGCCAGGACGGGCCGCTAGTTGATAATCCTTACTAATATTATAAATCGGAAAGTGAGTTTGTTTGTTTGTTTGTTTGTTCCACTTTCACGCCGTAACTACTGAACCGATTGCTTTGAAATTTTGCAGACGTAAAGATAAAAGTCCGGATTAAATAATAGGGTACTTTTTATCCTGGAAAAAATTGATATTCCCGAGGAAAAACAAAAATATTGTTTGCTTGATGGATGGATTGTAGATGACGCTGTGTGTCGTTTAAAACAAGGTAAAATATTGCAAACGAATATAAACATGTAAATTTAGAAGCTAAATGATACGATAATGAATCCCCGAAAATGAGGAATTCCCGAGGGATGACGTACAATTTGTTTTATCGCCTAAACTGTTTTTTTTACATCTACTTATATGTTGCAAACGAATATGAACATGTAAATTTTGAAGCTAAATGATACGAAAATGAATCCTCGAAAATGAGGAATTCTCGAGGGATGACGTACAATTTGTTTTATCGTCTAAATTGTTTTTTTTACATCTACTTATCCTGAAATCACTAAAGTCAACGAATTACTAATTGGTATACGTATTAGTTACGTTATTTAGTTCTTGAGGTATGAGATAGATGGCGCTGGGTGTTTTTTAAAACATGGTAACGATGTGTGTTTCAAAATACATAAGAAGTGGAATGATAGCTTGGAGAAACATTGTTTTTCGCATGGTCAGCTCTATGTAGCGTGTTCCCGGGTTTCCAGTGCCCAAAATCTGCATATAATATAGTGTTCAGTTTTGGTTTAACAACTAATTGTATCCAGCGTTACATCGCGCTTCTTAGATTTTTCCGTGGGAATGAGAAGTTTTCTTATAGTTGTGCTTTATACCGCAATATAACCGAATTCCACGCGGGCGAAGCCGCGGGCGGAAAGCTAGTAATAAATAATTGGGGATTTCTAAATCGTATTGGCTACAAATCTTATTTTATACAGGCATTATGTGATCACTGTTATAGCAGAACATAGAAAGTAGTTAAAAAGCTAAAAATAGTATTTTTTTTATTTATCATATCAAATTTCGAAATACTACAATTAAAAATTGTCACTTTAAAAACACTCATCGGATCATCTTCAATGATGCAATGTCTGTTACGCTATAACTTCCCGAATTCTTAACCGATTTTAATAATTTTTGCGTGGAATCGAATTAACACATTTAGGACTAGATTGTAACGGAGCCCATATGAAATTCATAAAAATAAAAAAGTTATGAACAAAAAATATTGGCTCTATGGGATTTCCCATTAAAAAAAAGCGCGCCTATTTGAAGTTTTCTTTCTTATGGAATTTTAAAATTTACTTAACATTATTTTTTTTTAGTATAACGCTCCGCTCCAATATATGATGCTAGCGAAGCTTTATGCTTAGCGACTGCATCGCCTAGTTTATTTTGGCTTGAATTTAGACTGTATTCGTCTAACTCTTTACACATTTTTTAAGGGCTAAGTTGGCAATAGTGAAAGATTTTTCATTGTTGTTTATGGTACATATCTTATTTATTTAATGCTGCAAAGAAAACGAAAAGAAAAATAACGTCATAAATTTATAATTAAGAAGAAACTATGAACGTATGGCTTGTATCAAAATGACATTTCAATAATAAAAAATCGTGACCTTTTATCTTTATGCTAGTCGGAAAATAATACTAATCATTCTTACTACCGATAACTATTGGACAGTAAGTAATTTATATATTAGCAAAATGGTGAGAAATTCCTTAATATTTTTGTTATTTTTATACAATCTTTTGGTTGCGAGCGCCTTGTTCGTGATACTTATTTGATGAGTGATCACTGACCATTACAACGCAACTTACGATAAGAACCTCAACCCGAGAGGGCACTACCCTTATTTTATGAAGGCCTCATAATATTTTTATCCACAATCAACGATCGCACGCTTTTATTATAGCTATATGTCAAGAAAGCTTCTTTAGACTGTTGTTATATTAGCTTATAGAATAAAGTCTTACTTACAATTTAATTCAAACGGATCACTTGCTTAATTATAATGAATCAAACATAATATAAGTGATGTACCGATAAATTAACGTCGAGTTGTTAAATAACAGCAGAAATAATATTCACTATTTTACGTACAATGTTTTGTTTTCAGAAATATGGTTTGGAAATGGATACTAACATATATTCTCTTATTTGGTAAGTAAATATTTAATTTATTCAAACCAACGAGCTCGACAAACGTGAGTTACTTTTTATGTCATTATTCAAAAAAAAACTTTAAAAGTAAAGTTTACTTTATCATCGTCATCTGTATCAAATATAAATGTGGTGACTGCTGAAAATTCTTTCTCATGGATGGAAAAAAGGAGAATGTATCCTATCAATCCATCATAGACGCCACACATAAAATGGATTGGAAGGTTACTTACCTCAAACTGGTATTAGTTTCCTTTTACAGTATTCCAGTGAGATTATCAGTGCTACATACACAAATCACAAGAATTAAAAGTAACAAATCACGGGACAGTGCACGGTATCTGGCAAATTAGAATAGCACCAACCCTTGTAACTCAAGGGTTTAGTAAAAGATATGATACTGTAGGTAATTACCACACTCTTCTCCTTGACCATAAAATTGGCAGCAGCGAATTATGGCCCTTTGCTGTGATCTCCGATCCATCTGCCGAGCTAGAGCTTATATCAAAACCCCTACGTTTTTGGGAAAAGTAAACGACATGGTTGGATGGAGTACCCAAAAATATGATTTGCGTTAACGTTTTTGACGCTTGGAATGATTGGTAGTTAGCAAAGTTATGATACGGCGACTTTAAAATCAGTTTTTTAACAAGATAACTTTTTTGAATATCAGATTATTAAAGACAAAAGTTATAATGCCGTATCGCTTGAAAAGTATACAATTTTATACGTTACAGGATAGTCGTTTTTCAGATTTGATATTGAATAAATTATCAAAAAAAAAATACCTGTTTAAATTTAAATATTCCCTCGTGAAACGCTACAATGCTTGTATTGTTTTCTTTCTATCTTACGATCTCAATTTATTAAAGTATACATCGCTACCGATGTACTACAGCTACTCAAATCATCATGCTCAGTGTACTAATATCCCCACTGTTAGGAAAAAGACCTTCCCTATGAACAGTGACACTGTAGGTAGAATAAGCCATAAAACTCACTACCCGGGCCCAGTGGGAATTGGTGAGTACCAATGGCTGCTGATAAAGCTAGGACCATCTTAGCTTAACGTACCTTCTCAAGCATGAATAAGCCCAAGTTTTTTTTGGCTATCCATCCAATGACAAGTCCTTATGGTAGATGCTTATCCTCCACTACTCTTACGCCACCGAGCTCCTAGAATAGCACTGCACTAGTAAAAAAAAACCTAATACGCCAACCCCTTTTCTAGTTATGATTCTTCATCATAATAACGCACTAAACTTGAGGACATTGGAGGAGTGGTGTAGTAACTTCAGGGGTTTAGTGGATGAGCTGACGGAGTACTTTGAGCCATGTGGTTACCCAATCGAGCTGCTGGAGAGGTCGTGTACAGTAATGTCCCAGAAAACGGTATTTGATTAAAGAGATTTCCTTTAAGTAAGTGAAAAAAACCGGTAAAATATAATCTCGTGTTAAGTGGGGATCAAAGCACGCACCTACCGCTATCCCGGAGACTGCGCATTTCAGACATTGATTAAACCTTCAAAAACAACCTATAATATAGGATATCGTCCCATCAAATCGTTAGTGCTGCTTTCAAACTCAACGTTTAATCCGGAAGAACTTTCCGGTGAAACGAGTGTTTAAATTAAAGTAAACATCATCCATTGAAATATATAGTCTACGCTTTTTACAAGTAGTGCCTCCATTCAGGAAGTTGCACGAACGTCCATCCGTACACATAGGCATTGCTTTGAAACCAGTCGAGTTTACTCTCCTAAACGCAACCGCCTTGATAGCGAAAAACGCCGAGTTCCCTCTTGATAATGGTAACTTCTTGCGCACAAGCGAAAGAGTATAAAGTTATGTTATAACCATATTATGTTACTTCTTACATTCACACCAATTAGCCTTGCCCAAAGTCAGCACTGTAAGGCTGTGTTATGGATACTAGTGTAGCGGATAGACAGACATGAAATTATGATAAATAGATATGTAACATTCATATAAATATATATAAACACACATAACTCAGATACAAATGCTTGTATTCATCATACAAACATTTGCCCCTTCCGGAATTCGAACCCACGACCGTCGGTGGTAA
This sequence comes from Calamotropha paludella, assembly GCA_927399485.1. NCBI lineage: Eukaryota > Metazoa > Arthropoda > Insecta > Lepidoptera > Crambidae > Calamotropha > Calamotropha paludella. The sequence goes on from OV656822.1 coordinate 9,019,038, forward strand.
AGGCAGGATCGCTATCGTTGCACCAAACGGTCATCGTCGTGAGCTTTTGACACAATTATATTCAATTAGTAACATTGTGTTTGTTCGAACTTGCAACCTTTGAACGTCTGGATTACTGCTCTCCCAATTGAGCTACCGAGCCTTGTGAACACTCCCGATTGAGAGACGAAATTTTGAGCTTAGTGGATTTTTTCTATGAATAATTTATCATACAAGATAGCATTGAATATGCAAAATATAAAATTTAAATTGTGGTTGTTATTTATTTTTAAATATTAACATTATTATTGTTTTCATAAGTATAAGATCTATTTGATTTCCTTACTCTTAATTAGTGGATTTTTTAAAGCGTGATATTAGTAAAGTTGAACACATCATTTACGTAACTGTATGAAACTTAATTTTTTTTTGTCTGTAATGTAAATTTCTTACATATGTTTTGACAGGCCTCATAGGTTACGATACCTCTTCGAAGAGTCTAAGAGTCAAAGATACAGAATTCAGTATGGTTTTAAAGATCTGCAAATAAAACACTTTTTTTTTTGTAAAATGGATTTTCATTTATAGCTTACATTTAAGGTAAGGATAATTATGATAAGCCTATAAGTATGGAAGCATATTTGTATCACTAAATAAGTTTTATTAATGAACACTCAAAAGTTTAAAAAGTAGTTTCAACTTGTAATCAAAATGCTGTAATAAATGAGTTTGCTGAAACAATCTCTTAGAAATTTAATTCCTTTCGAGAATGACGGAAATTACAAAATTATACGTTTGTGAGTCACATTATTTCAGGCAATGATGCAATTTCAATGTTTCTGTAATCCAAATAAAGTTTATAAGTGTATATTAGATTAAACTTTCATAATCTCTACCTTTATAATCACTCATATTATAATGATTGAAAACGGGACTGTTACCTTTTTTTTACTATTTTTAATTGCTTTGCGCCATAGACTCAAAATAGAGCCTAAATAGTAAAATTTCCTTTTTCAATAGTAAAAAAGAGAGTTGAGATAACTCAATACAACCTGCGTTTCTCGTAATTGTAGGCATTATAATCACACCTGTTAAAAATAATGAGTGTTTTTTATTGTTGATCAGTAATAATTGAGTAATATTTAATAATCTTACTTATTGTTATATTTATTTGAATAGCTTTGTGCTAGAATTGAACTGACCCTTATACTAAAATTTTAAATTGTTATGACAGAGAAAGTGTTCAACGGAAATTTTACTTTTAATAAAATAAATTAAAAAACAAGTCTTTTTTAAATGCATCGATATCTAAAAACGAATAAATAAATAATTTTAATTTATTATGACGAAAAATTCACTAATTATTTACAATCACTTATTCTAGTTTTAGTCAATAAATAGAATAATAAATAAACAGTCGAAAACATTTTATGCTTAATATTATTTAAGTTATTAGATGAGTATAGCTGGTATAAACAGTTATCATTGTTCATAGTTCACATTTGATGGCGTAACTTAATTATGACTTGATCACATATCCTGTTATTACGTCACAGGTTTAAATTATTGATAGATATAAAGGATATACATAGGACATATACATCTTTTATCGTGATATTATTGACATAAATAATGCGAAGATTTTTTTCATAATCAATAATTACAAAATGGACTATTGACAAAATCAGATGTTTCGATATTTAATATATTTAAGACATCAGAACGCACAAGAGAGTTTATTACGTTTTATGTTCGTACATTGCCCAATTAATATTTATATAATTGGGCAATTATTACAGCTTTGCGCCAAAATAGACTCAAAATAGAGCCTAAAATGGAATATTCACTTTATAATAATTACAAAGATTTAAAACCATTGATATCACTACTGCATAGCTCAAGATACTGGTGAGTGGACAAATATACATTTATAATGTTTTTGCGAGTTAAAAATAAAATAACTTGACAAATATCAGAAAATCATTAACTTAGTTACGCCATTCCTTACTTACGTCATCCGAGGACGTATACATTTTTGTACTGATTATTAATATAAATACAAAACTCTTAATATTTAATAGGGTTAAATGGAAGACGGGAATTCCTATAAGTTGGTCGTTAAATATTTTTACATAACCTTACTTTAAAGAAGTTGGCACTAAGTTTATAATGAACTACTCAGATATAGAATGGAAGCGAGAAAATCATACATCTATTCAAGTTGATATTATTTCAGCTTTTTACTATCTCTCCTAAGATAAGCTTACCATTACGACACTTTTATATCAACGCTCTTAAATAATACACATTCTATATTAAGAAATAATGCCGAAGAATAAATATTGTGATACTGAAACAAATATGCATGTTATCACAATATACATCAAAGTTCATAATGTTAGGACATTTTAACAATGTTAATCCACAACGCACTCTATAGTTAAATAAAAAGAGACGGATTTTACGCCAAATTCATGAAAATACAAATTATAATTACTAAAAGTCATATTTTTCTATCACTTTTTCCCTTTTTTCAAAAAAGGAATGTCTCCATTATATAATAATTATTATAGATTGGTATTTTCCGATCAACTGACAACTAAATAAACCCCACAAAAACAGTTAGTTACAGATATAGCTTTATTTAGAAGTAGAGCATGTTCTCTACCACAGAGAATGACATAATTGGAATTTCTAAATTGTAAACTTATAGATTCTGAACGAATATAATGTTTGTTTTATTGTTATTGGAGACCATTTGAGGATGAATCTTTGAAGTTTAAGCTATTTTTGAGAAGGTGATATGGAATATGAGAACATGTTTTATATACAATATTCATTATTTGGACAGCTTGTTAAGAAACTGAGCTGACCGTAACAACTTGAATAGAGTATAAGTGTTTACAATTTAGTTTATCGGTAGAGATAGTTTTTGGGCTCTTCAGCGATGGGTTCCGAACATGTTCCCAGGTATTTCAGGTGGACAAGACTTCTGAAAAAAGAACGAAAAGCATAAGTATGTTATAGGCAATAATCTGAACCACGAAACGTTCAGCACAGTGTTGTGAAGTTATAATTTCTGGCATCTTTTTAGATAAGTAAGTAAATATACTGCACATGCCCGAAACAATCACAATTTCATAAATTTATTTATTTATTTACAATACGCATATAGCACTTGCTTTAAACCTATTGAAAGATGATTTAATAGAAAGCTAAAACACTAAACTATTTTGGTGGTCAACTCACCTAGACCGGCAATTTTCCATCTCCAAGAAGCACTTGTTAGAGTAAGTCTTATCATCAGTTCCGCATACGGGATCATATTCAGGGGGGCACACCCTTGCGCATCCTGAATACTGGAACCGGGACAAACACCGCTTCAGTGGCACCACGTATACGTGTTTTCTGCAAAAGAATTATTTTGATAAGATCTGGTATAAATAGAATAACACTTATTTTGCTCGTGTAGAATGACGAAATGATCTTAAATAAATACAGAGATACTGAAGGTACCTTATATTATTATAATATAGCAAATTAATATAAAATTTATTTTTAAACAATTTTTTTTACTAATACGCACATGCAAAGATTCCTACCACACCCTTTTAGGCAAAACTTTTATCCGAATGTTAAAAAGAAGATAAAATTCGAACTTGAACTTATCTTGAACTACGTTTCTAATATCTGTATTTTATTTTCAGTATTGATGTTGAAGACATATGTGATACTGCATGTACGAATAAGATAGGCTGCCATATTCTAAAAGGCATTTCCGAAATCCTCTACAATTCTTCTTTTGTATAACTTATAGACCCGAAGGGAGGGAATTTTTTTTATATCTTTACAAATTTAAACAATAAACCTTATCCTCAATAAGTTAAGGTGGCGTTACTATGCAAATGAAAGACCCACCAGCGATATTCGAAACCATTTCCAGTTATCACATACTCTGGCATCCTAAAGAAAGAATACTGAAAAAAGCTAGATGTTTCATCTTTCTTACCCGCAATTCTCCTTCTTCATGATGCATTCGTTTTTGTAGAACTTGTTATCAGAGCCGCAGACAAAAGCGGGCGTATCGGGGCATGGCTCGTTGCAAAGGGCGGTGGTACGGCAGTGGGACGCTGCCACTGGCACCACATGTTGCCCACAGGTCAGACGACGAAGTTCGCATTCGGATCTGGGAGATAAAAGCTTATTGAAAGGTTGCTATAAAACAATTGGATATTATGACACCCGGGTACTATTTCTATTTTTCTGTTGACACATTTTTCAATAGGTTTATATCATATCAGATCACAACATGAAACTGTTTCCTTAATTGTGATGTTATTTGTGAGGAGTAATAGTTTAAGGTATTTTGATTTTGCCATTAAATTGATGATGATTAAGAGTTAAGGATATCGTTCAGCTTACTTGTAAACATTGCCGTCAGACCCGCAAACAGGTTTCTCGATGGCGTTATCGCAGTTGTCCGCGCAGTCGATCTCCAGTCGAGGTAAAACAGTGCAGTTACCGAAATGGGCCAGTTGAACTCCCTTCCTATAAAAATCACGTTAGGTTTAGTTCAATACATTGAAATCAGATGGGTAAAAAACATGTCCAATAGAGAATCTTGCTCTTAGTAAACAATATAGCCAAGTTGTTTTTATAATAGGTTATATTTTCTAAGACAAAATAAAAGGGATAAAAAGCTTATATTGAAAAATAAACCCCTATTGCTTGAGATAAGCTAAATCGTGCATAATGCATTCTTTGTAGTTAATAAGTAACAAATATAACTTAGTGTGTTATGTAGCTATACATTATATGGAAATGAGTGAGAATTTGCCAAAAAACATCCCTCCAGTTTGGCGAGAGTAAACATTATGTAAACGTAGTGTTTAAATAGGTAAATAAAATAAATTAATTTTTCTTCGGTCTGATTTTCCCGCTACGCAAATGTAAAGAATATAAAGATTAACAAATGCAAAAATAACCACTAAAATGAACGAAACATTGATCATTGAAAAGGGCGGAAATCGAACCACGCATCAGACTCCAGGCGTCTGCTTAAACCCCGAACTATAGGTTTTCCTGTTGATTTCACTACGTTTGTTACTTCCACTAATACGATTATTATCTAAACTTTTAAATTCATATCTCTCACACCAGAAGCTATATTTAAAAATCCTTTCCTTTCCTATTGATAATTTTCAAATATACCTTTTTTTGGGTATCTACTCGTACGTACGACTATTTAAGAAATCACTTACAGGCAAGTGGCCACTTTTAAATGGCAAGGATTGTTGTAAACGTTGGCGTCAGTACCACACACGGGGTCGTAATCTAAAGAGCATTTTACTCGCAGGCATTTGTTCATCTTTGACTTGCACTTCTCCATGTCTACCTTCTTCACGATTTTCCGATTGCTGACTCTGGAAACACATTTTTAGTTACAAAAATTTATGAAATATAAAAATAATTTCTTCAAGCATGTTCCTCCTTTTTTCTTACTGTATTATTTTCAGATTAGAGATATAAACTATGAATAATGTGTAAAAATCCTGTTTAGTGACAGAGGCACATCAATAAATAATACGAAATACGATAAGGATAAATGTTTTTGGTGTTAGTAACACTTAATTGCAAATTGTGGAAAAATTTATTTGGATTTAAGGCAAACGTTAAACAGATTCGTCTTAAATGTTGAAATTTAGACATGTGCACTTTTATAAGCATATACAATATACAGTTTGAAGTATATTATAAGTTTACAAAGGATTTATAAATTTTAATTTTAAATAACTACGGTCCTAGATCTTTACTTATCCCTGCTATTAATGATGAAAAAACAAAAAAGCTATAAAGATGGCAAAGATCAAATTATTATATCTAAATCTTGACTTCACGTATGCATATTTAAATATAGATATTTATATATAGGTATATTCTTTATTTATTTATTTTTTTCGAAAAACAACAACGTTATAACGTTTTGTAACTTACCCACAATTCAGCATCTTCATTTCACATTCGTTTCTATAAATGTTCTCATCAGATCCACAGACAAGCTTTTCCTTTTGACCAGAACAGTCGGTGGGACAAGATTCTCCTCCAGACGTCCTTTCTTGGGATACACAGAACGCCATTGGCACTTCAAAAACGTGTTTTCTGAAAAAAAAATTGGAGTAATGCACTTTGATTATTTCGTGCCTAATGAGTATTAAAGAAAATTATTAACTTTAGTTAGAAAGACCGGTTAGAATAAATCATATACTTATGTGAAAAAAAATATCTTTTTATCTTATTTTATGAAGTAAAAACTATAGAAATAACTACAAATTTGGTATATAGACGCTTCATTATTTTCAAATTAGAACGACATCAGTATAAAAATAGTAAAATTTCAATAATTCTTAACTGTTTAAACTAGTAGCAATATCATGAAATACTATTAAGATTGTGTAACACTCTATATCACTTTTATAGCGATAATTATGTTTAAATATTTTATAACAGCTTATTAGTAAGCCCCTGTTATCTAGTAGCAGAATAGCATTTTCCTTAATTTAATATTTTTGCTAAAAATGTTTAAGTTAAACTTAATGCTAAAAAGGTGTATCCTCCTTCTTCTCCTGCTCCAATCATCCTCTCTTATCGCTTACACATTGATACTATGAGGTGTTTTCTTACCCGCAGTTAGTTGCCTTCATCCTGCAGGCGTTTGCGTAGAGTTTGCCGTCTGAGCCACATGTAGGTCGAGCTACCCTCCAACAGGATTCACGGCAATGACGCGTCGTCTGACAGTGTTTTTTGCTGGTACGAACCACTCCTTGACTGGAATTAGACAGGATAAATATCTAGTAAATTCAGGACCCCAAACTTCCATTTTATATAAACTTACCAAATCTACAATGCCAGTGCAATTTTTTTTTTTTTGGTTATTATTTTTAAATATACATTTCCGTAAGACAGATAATGTTTTTTTAATAAGGAATTTTACTGATTTTTATTGTCGTAGCGACGTTTAATAAGTTTAAAGGCAAATATTTGTGTATATCTAGGTATAATCCATCGCTTTGTAAGCTGCTTGTAGTCGTTTTTGACTCTCTGAAACACGTATTTTCCTGGTTTATATTGCCGAATTGGATGCTTGAACTGCCCTATTATTTTATTTATTTTGACTTTTTTATACAGTTTATGATAGTATTTTTAATTATCAACTAATAATTTTAATAGTCTTATACACAGGGTCTGTGCATTACCTAATTTATAAATCCATTGCTCGTGCTCCACACTTTACGAGTGCTTACTATATATAAGCTAGTAGAATTCTACCTCTAATAGGCATTCGGATTCCGTTATACATTTTCTGTTATGATAATCTTAACTAATGATCATCGCATGCCTTTAAGTAAGTCCCGTACATGGAAGAAAAGTGACATTAACGGGCCTTACTCTTCTTCTTAATTATCTTGATTTTAGATTTCAGGCTTTCTATTTAATCTGATGTCAATAACAGTGTGTAACATATTATAATATAGACAATTAACCTACCCGCAAGTCAGCAGCTTCATCTGGCATGTGCTCTTATATACATTCCCGTCTGACCCACAAATAGGTCCATCGAGAGGTGCTTGTGAACAATCCACTGGGCAGTTCTCCCTATGAGCGCTGATGTTGTTGCAAGCTCCTAAATGTGATAATCCGATGCCAACCCTGAAAAGTAAAGGATCACATTTTACTTGAAAGACATAAGACGGAGCGATATTTATAGTATTAACTACGAGTACATATTATTTATCTAAATACTGATCTACACCAAATACACTTATAATTACAGTATGACTGGTTACTTTATTTCGCACCGAAACTAATTTAATTACATATTTTAAATAAATCCTGATAATGTGGCCCCTTTTCAGGAGCCGTGTTCACAGGAGGACTGAAGTGATGATTTTAATTCCTATGTAGGTGTATTATTCCTAGGTATATTCCTTCTATTTCTTTTTTTGTAAGGTTTGTTTCTAAGCAAGTCAAAGATAAACTCTAAATCAAGTTCTAAAAAATTATTCTTTACCTCTGCTTACCACTTACCAAAAGATTGCTCACTGCTATTTTTTTTAATGTCTTCCAACAAATTTACAAAAAATATTAAGCATTAAAGTTCCTGAGAAATTATATGAAAACTTGAATAAAAAACTATTTGCTAATCTATAGAGGTTTTTACGATCTAAATTTTCGCCTGTGTCAATTTGAATATGAACAAGTAAAAACAAAATTTAACATTGATGCAATTATTAAAAGTTCATTTTAAATGAAAATAGTATACCCCCAAAATATCAGCACTTCCATTATAAAACTGTTAACCGATTCGTTGCTGATGCCATCACTTTTTTTTGCGTGTGGCGTTAGCCACTGAAACCGTGTCATTTTAAATGACAACTTAAATCGATGATAACTCCTTCAAATTAAGTTTTAGGGAAATCAACCCAAAATAAAACTATCTTCATTTTTCACGTAAATCAAGCTCGTAGCCTTCGTTTCTGTAATTGTATGTAGCAACGAATCGGTTAATAGCACGCAATGATAGCAAGGAAATGGTGGACAAAACGTTAAATTGTATGCCATATATGTGAACTGAATAAATGTTATTATATGACTTGTCCTAATTATTCTGTTTTATTCTATTCTATTATCCCTTATATTACCTGTAGAAGCTACAAAAATATTGCTCTAGTTCTAGTCAATACCTGCATATCTCAACCTGCAGCATACATCTGTTCAGATAGGTTCTTCCATTTGTCCCACATACAGGATCCCTCTCGGAAGTGCATCGGTGTTCACATTTAGATCCTTGCGCACGAGAACAAGATCCCTGGTCAGGAGCTAATCGGACGCCTGGAAAGTAATGGATTAATAAGAAGTAGAAAATTATATTAGGTAATCAAATGATTTGACATAGGGCACTCGTTAAGTTTTTTACCAACTAATAAATTTGCTATGGTATGCTTAATACAGTCAATGTTAAATAAATATATTTCTCTATAGTTTAGTATAATAAACATTTCATTAAATAATTACATACACATCCCTACTAATATTATACCTAAATGTGAATGTAAGTTTGTTTGTTGTGCTTTCACGCAAAAACAACTAAATCGATCATCATGAAACTTCGTACATAATAAATTCTTGGAGGTATTAGAAGTAAAATAGGACATAGAACTTTTTATTGAAAAAAAAAATTGCGGGCGAAGTTGCGGGTAAAAGCTAATATAGGGTGTATTTTTCAAACCCCAGACAAAAGTTATTCGACAAATATCGTATTTTACTGACAAATTAAAACAATCTGTCAACTTTGTATTTTAAGTTACGAGTGATATTTGGTGCACGGTCAAACTGGGTAATAATTTTATTTGACTGATAAGTTTTAATAATAAAATTCCCCTTAGACACAAATTTATTGAATGAAATATAATGAAAATCTTGTTTTATTTTATTGTTGTGATATATTTTTACAAATTAAACGTTTTCTTATTTAAATCAAGATACTTATACGACTTATTTAATTTTTCTTCACCACCTTCACACTCCCGCATATCTTCGCTACACGAATCATGAGCGACCCTCTTTATCTACAGATTGAATGCTACTCAATTTCCTCATTTCACATACATCGAATTTAGAATGTATCTCGGTCTACATCGCGCATACGCAGTTCCTAAGGTATGTCAACTATACCTCGACATACAGCAAATTCGATATACATCTGTAGGTCTGCAGCCATTCTATAATATAATGGCTTCCTTTTCTATGCTGCAGTAGTAATATGTAAGACTGGTGTTATGGTATAGTATACGTACCTTTTCCACAAGTCTTTTTTCTCATCTCACAAAGCGATGGATAGATATATCCATCAGTTGCACAGACTGGCTCTCCCTGCAATGCCGGTCCACAGATTCTTGGACATGACGCATCTCTTGCTCCCTCGCACCATGATGCAGCTGTGTACAAAGACATGATTATTGCAACCACTCAAGAAATGAAGTAGCTAAGGTTTTGCTTACGAAAACTATGTAATTCAAAATGCAACAGTGTCTTTTATTCTAAGATCTGGAAATATGCAGACCTCCATCCATATAATTGATTAGTTCTCTTTTGGTGTAAGCGGTTCGATATCATCACAGTGAATAATAGCAGTGGTTAAATCTAGGAAACCACGCCAAAAAAAGTCTTTTTTAAACGTGCTAAACTGAAGTTGTGTGCTTGAATCTTAAATGTGCGCCAATTTTTGAAGTTATACTTCTTTAGGAGCGTTATAAAAAAATTATGAGAGTGAAATTTTGAGATAATCGCGCATAACTGTGATACAAAAGTAACAGGTTGAAGTTGCCCCCAAAAGCGACATGGAATAAACCAGCAGGATGAAGTTGGCCGCTAATTATGAATGTGTGTGTGTGTGTGATTTTAAATTATATATGGTGGCAAATATTAATATTATAATAACAATTTTATATTATATAATAACATTATAACAATTTTATTTTCCATATAAAAGGACTTCAATTCTTCTTAGTTTTCGCATTATTTTAATTTGTCCAAAACAATAGCCATTATTATGCACATGTACCGGATGTCTCTTTTTTAATATTATTTAAAACAATTAAGAATCATACAACATAATTTTATATCATCTAAATGAGTCGTCGCAATACGATCTCAAAAAATAATGATCTCGTATTCTGTAATTAATTAAGGTGTCAACTAAAACTCTCTTTCAAGATAATTATCGGTAATGGCGGTAAAACTCCTTACACTCTATGGCCGCTTATTCTGACTTGAGTGTTGATATCTTCGTCTTATATATAGAAATTAATTGCCGTTCGTTAGTCTCGCAAATGATCAAAAAGTAGTCGATGGATTACGAAGAAACTCGAGTAAGTTGTTGTAATGCCGGGGAAGATTTATATATAGTATGTATATAATGTAAAGTCAGCAAATAAGAGCATTACAAAACACGCCGAGTACAGCTAGTTGTTGAGTAAAACTAACCTTTAACCTACGATGCTTAGAATACAACGGTGTGCAACTATTATTTCACAAATAATCGTTATTGCTGTCACTTTTTTGACAGGCGTTAGAGGTAGAGCTTTTAATAATATAACATAACGTGAAAGAAAAAAATTAACAATAGCCTCCATTATGATGCTACATAAACAGTTTTTTTTATTAATTTATTTAGAAATTAAGTGTACGTTATTAGGAATTTTATCATTTTAATTGCAATAATTTATAATTGGTCAACATTTATTGAGGAAAGAAGATTTAGGGATGATTAAGGTTTTATGTATTAAGTAAGTAAGTGTAATAAGTATTAATTAAAGTGTTATGTATTAAGCTTTTTAATCAAAGCTTATTTATTTAAACACTTTATTTATATGTACCGCAGAATGGACATGCACTGAAATTCATAAAACTAATCTAATTCTCTCTTTCCTGATACATGTTATATATTTACTGTGAATCAAATTGTAAATATATTCAATTTACTGTATTCTGTTATATGTGGATGAAATGTGCTTTTTTAAAGAAAGAAACTTTGAGAAATTTACAATAACATACTTGCAATAAAATGCTTTAGCATAATAAGAATAAGCATCAATTTAAACAGTTTAATTATGTAGGTCTTTGCATTAAGTACGATTATTTACGGAACTAACAATGTCAGTTTTACGAAACAAAAGATGATTCACAGATTAAAAAAAATTAAGTTAAATTCTTGTATCAAACCTTATTTGTAAATCTTTAAGACAATCACTACAATTTAGCGTCTGTTACATATACCATTTTGCTATGCCTTCGTTGCTAAGAAATTTTCTAAAAGCTTGCCCTCGGGTGGTGGCCGTCCGTACCACGAAACTCCATTAACTAGACTCAAGTTCCAATGTACCAATAAAACCACAATCGGGAATGCCCAACGACGCTATGCCTCCACAATCTAAATTTATGCGGGAAGATAAAATTTAATGTAGGTACCTCCAGCTAAGTTTAAATCAAGGTTGATTTAAACTGCGCTAGATCGCTTAAAGATTAGTTCTCGGTAACTAAAATTGTTTTATGTGGATTCCTTTGAAATGTTATTTCAGAGAATTCTTAATGCAAACGTATAACTTTAAATGTCAAATTTAAATTAAGATAAAATTCATGGAGCAAAAAACATTAATAAAAAGTAATTAAAATACGTGTGTGTGTTTGTATGCGCGTGTGTGGGTGTGAAAGTCAAGCTAATGCTGCTAAAATTGACTTCTCGATTAAAATGAACTACGGTAACTTTTAAGTAAAAACACATCTTTTTTCGATACAGTGTTTTAAAGAATTAGGTAATCTTTATTCTTTATTGCTTCAATATATTTGTTTTGTATATAAAATGCGATAAAATATGTTTACTAATCTCCTAAATCCCATCTAATTCGAACTCACGTTTTTCAGCTAACCAGGCCAGAATACTATAATTTTATATGATTTTTTATATAAAATTGGGTTTCTCACGATACCATAATTAAGTTATTATTGTGTGTATCTTAAAGGACTGGCACCATCTTCCGGTGGTCACCCTAATGGCCTTGGATATCGGTATTTAGGCCATATCCCTTTTGATGGCAACGATCTTGGCATAGATTGCATTGTGAGATGCAACTATGCAGGATGACGTCTAAAACCATTATATGTAGCTTATAAGATATTGGTATTTACTTCTTTATTATTATATCCCTACCTATATAAGATGTTGGTGGCTATTTTAATGACAACGTTGATAAGATTTAACGACAGAGAAACTCTTTAAAGTAATTTAAGGGTTTCGATGGTTCTTGGTTACCGATCCTCTTGAAAATTAACATGTAGAGATAAAGAAAAACTTTTATTTCTCCTGTTTCCATTTTATTATTGTCATTTAACTTCTTTTCAGGAGCCATAGTCACAGGATGACTTAGGTAAGGTTGTCTTGTGTGTTACTAATGACCAATATATTTATCACGCATAGCAACCTATTTCATATTACCTAAATTAATTTTTAAACGGATTTGTATTTAATTTTTACATTTTATTACATTACATAAAACTACTTAAAAAATCAACCATGACTTTGGAAACCTTTTTGCTCTTCATAGAGCAAAAAGGCGAAGGACAGGATGCCTACCTCCATCTTACATTTAATTGGTGCGAATAGTGCTCTTTTTATTTCGCTAAGTAAAAACCAAATACTGACTCTTTAAGTCTTGCTGTACTAGTAGGTACTTCAATTAAAATTTTAAAATTTATTACATGCCGGTCACATTCTCCGATGTTCTTTACTGGCAGCAGAACAAAGAGAAATCAGTTGTTCCCCGATGTAGGTATATAAAAACGAACAAATAATAAAGATATTTTTGAATAAATATCAGCTGCTATTTTAATATTAAAAGAAAAGTAAGTTTGATGACATCATATTGAGCACGTGTTTCTAATGAATGCGTATGCTAATACGACCCTAAGATCGACATTATAGAAAGAGGAAGGAATAAGTGCGTAGAATACTTCAAACTAGTCAGAGACGAGTGTAAGTTTGAAATGTGCAAGCCTTACTACTTGCTTATGAGTTAATTTTTGTATGATATACTTTAATACAAGGAAATAAGGTCAGAATTTAAAAATCTTAACTCGAACCCGATAGTCTTTTTTAAACGCAAAACATTTGACCCCTTAAGTTGAAAGTATTCTACGCTAGTATGAGTGCAAGCGCTAATTGAAAATTAGAATAGAATCCTATCTTTGGCTGTATTATCATCAGCCATTTAAGATGCCTAACTGCTCTCTGTTGAGGTACAGGCATTCCTTATGGAAGAACACAGCGTAGATAGAGTTTAAATGCGATGCGATGCGATGCGATTTGCGCAACTTAAGGCAATTTTTCAAGGACTTTATCTGAAACTTGTTCAAACTTGATCAAAATATTGTTATTTCAAACATGGCGATTGTTATTTTAAGTCCATAAATGGCAAGAGTTATTTCGTTTTAAATAAAATTTTATATGATTAAAAAGATTTATCCAAGGATTGAAATTTAAACTATTTCATAAATTAAAAGCTTTAAAACAAAATAGATAATGATTAATCACTAAAACTAAAACAAACAAAAGGATCGGACGTTAATTCTAACTTTCTTAATTTTAGTACGCTGCTGAAATTTCGTGATTCGCACAAATTCTTGGCAACAATTTTGTGGTTCAAAGACGCACAACAACATACCGAAAGTATATAATTTTGCCAGCCGTTTATTTACTTAAATCAGATTATAATATGATTTTTACCTATCAATTCATAAATTTGGCATTTTGCTGCATACAAGTTAAGCCAAATATTTGTATACATTATGGGATTTATATTTATAGGATATGTGTTTAAGAATATTACAATCATTTATTTCGCTTATATGTTCATAAAAAATCTCTACTTCCCAACTAAAAGTACTTCTTATTTTAGAAACAATCACAAAAATTCTCATTATATGTGAAACGACTTAAATATATGTTATACATGAATAAGGTCGAGTCGAAACATTTCGGGCAATAATTAGACTCATCAAAGTTTAAGGATGAAAGTTGTAAATATATTTCATCGGTAAGTCAGTGTGTAATCATAATCAGACAAGATTGTAAGCATTTATGGGTACCATTTCAAAATTAAGGGAAGTTCAGACATATGAACTGTCTGTGACTCGGTGCTAGATATTATTTTACGTGGAGGCCCAAGACAATATGTTTTTATAGTTCTTTATTCTTTCTTTTCTTTCTCTATTCTTTCTTAATTCTTTTCCGTTCATCGATGGTGCCACTACCGGTCTTATCAAGTGTAATCCAATTATCGAATTATGCAGAAAATTGTTTGTTTTTGTGTAGTTTTTTTGTGTATTTTACTTATTAGTTTTCTACGTAAATCATTGCTTGTAATTACTTCTACAACAATAATATCCGCTTTCCCAAACGGAACTGAACAAAGGTGAATCTTTGAACTTATGGCCACAAATCGAAAATATTTCTTCCCATTCCCTGAGGGCCTACCATCATCTTTTAGCGCGATTCAAGTTCCATTGTCAAAGTGAGACACCGCTATACGCAGTCTATAGTGGCGTCTCTTTTTAACAGCTAAACTTGAATCGCTATAAGACGTGATGGTAGGGCCTCTGGTCTTTTCAGACAAGAGAACAAGAGATCATAAAGAGATTTCCATAGAACAAATAGAAAACTACAGCTTATTTGATAACTCTGTACAGCTAAGTCAAGTATATATAATATTAGTCGATCGGATATAACTTAGAGATTACAACACATCCTATATTTAAGACAGAGAAGACCTTGAAAGGACCACAAGCCGAGAATAACAGTCCACCATATTAGTTTCTGTATTACTGAAAATTTCACAAAGAGAGTCTCCTAGACCCATTCTAGAAAGTCAGTCGTCTAGTCAGTAGATTGGAGTAATGGGCGATTTAATATAGGTATGTGCTCTTAATTCACTAATCCTCCATTTCTAGAATGGACTAAATTCTTAAGTGCAATCGGGTATGACGACTTTCTTGTTTTAGGGTTTTTTCATTAACAAATAAACAGAAAAGCAGTCGGGTTTTTTAGTATTTTAAATTACCGTTATTTTCTTAGTTTTATTATTTAATGAGTTTGTATAAGGACACCTTTGGAGCTTAAATCCATCGAGCCATTCAGGCTGCAGAGCGTGCCAAACATTTGAATTTGGCGCCAAAAACCCACCATCTTGTTTTTTATTTTGATATATCCAGAGTCACTCTCATAGTATATACGAATCTAATGACATCTCTCAAGCTAAAATCCATCGAGCCGTTAAGGCCGCAGAGCGTGCCAAACAATTCTATTTACATACATACATACACATTCTCGAAAAACAACTGTCCTTCTAGCGCAATCGGGTAAATAGTGCCCCCGTTAACCAATCGATTCTTTATTTTAGATTAGAAATAGTACCTAATGTTACAGCTCTCTAAACAAACTGACGTACTCATGGACAGTATTTTTATTTTAAGAATAAGAATTGACTACAATCACAGCTAAAATATTAGTCATAGAAATAAAACAAAGTTTTATTGTAGACTAAATTCTAACTAAAGTTATTGTTATCATGGGGCGATGAGAGTTATGCACTAATTTGTCTTTTGAGCGTTTACATGATTTCAAGTTGAAACTAAAAATTATATTCTCATAGTAAATTCAGCCCACAATCTGATTTAAAAGTTATGACAATCAAGGCCTCGTTAAATAACTTAGGCTGCAACATATTTGTAATAATATCATAAATAATTCTACTAAACCACTCAAATCTAAAATCTAAGATCACAGTGGTTGTTGTGTTTGTCTGTCCGCTCTTTTTCCATTGTATCAATAACGTTACCATAGCAACGCGTTAACCACAAGTAGTTCGTCTACCGGACGCTAGATGGCGCTAACGGAAAAATATTTAATAATAGAAAAAAATTAAAGATTTTTTTCCACACGTGCGAAGCCGGGACGGGCCGCTAGTTTTATACAAAAATGTTATATCATTCCTTTTGCCTGCTATATTCGATTTTCTCTCCTTTTACCTTTAAGGCTTACTTTATAATAAAGTACTAGAAAAACACAACATTTTTATGTAAATACGTACATACATTGTAAATAGATATGTCCTACCCTTTAAAATAATTACGCTTCCGTAAAATATGAATTTAGTTTCGAAGGCTCTAATTACACATATCAAGCCCCTCGTGGACGGTCCAACCGTCATTATAAAAAGGCTTTACTGCTTTTTAAAGAGTTTTGTTAGGCGCTCATTTTACTATAATCATAATATAAATTATTATAATAGAAAAATACTAGAAAAAATCGACTCGGGTCACAAGTGAATCTCAGGCGGGAATCGAACCCGCAACCTTTGGAAATCCGGTCCAATGCTCTCCCAATTGAGCTACCGAGCCTTGCGAACACTCGTCGAAATTTTCTAGTACATTCCTGATTTTACGCTGTAGGCCAGCGTTGTTTCATCAATGAGAGGAACATCCTCTCGTATTCGAAAGAAACATTTTTACAAATGTTTGGTCAATCGATTAAGGTGAAACAGCCATGTTAGATTTATAATTTTTATATATTTTATGCATTTTCAATGCGATCTTATAAGATAAATTATTATAATAGAAAAATACTAGAAAAACTCGACTCGGGTCACAAGTGAATCTCAGGCGGGAATCGAACCCGCAACCTTTGGAAATCCGGTCCAATGCTCTCCCAATTGAGCTACCGAGCCTTGCGAACACTCGTCGAAATTTTCTAGTACATTCCTGATTTTACGCTGTAGGCCAGCGTTGTTTCATCAATGAGAGGAACATCCTCTCGTATTCGAAAGAAACATTTTTACAAATGTTTGGTCAATCGATTAAGATGAAACAGCCATGTTAGATTTATAATTTTTATATATTTTATGCATTTTCAATGCGATCTTATAAGATAAATTATTATAATAGAAAAATACTAGAAAAAATCGACTCGGGTCACAAGTGAATTCTAGTATTTTTCTATTATAATAATTTATCTTATAAGATCGCATTGAAAATGCATAAAATATATAAAAATTATAAATCTAACATGGCTGTTTCATCTTAATCGCTTGACCAAACATTTGTAAAAATGTTTCTTTCGAATACGAGAGGATGTTCCTCTCATTGATGAAACAACGCTGGCCTACAGCGTAAAATCAGGAATGTACTAGAAAATTTCGACGAGTGTTCGCAAGGCTCGGTAGCTCAATTGGGAGAGCATTGGACCGGATTTCCAAAGGTTGCGGGTTCGATTCCCGCCTGAGATTCACTTGTGACCCGAGTCGATTTTTTCTAGTATTTTTCTATTATAATAATTTATCTTATAAGATCGCATTGAAAATGCATAAAATATATAAAAATTATAAATCTATAATCATAATACTTTTTTAATGATAATGCCGGTGTTATTGCTATATTAAAATAAAATTAAAAGTTAATTTGTCTGCTATTTCTTTTGAATTCAGAACACAATTTGTTACAATGGTTACAATTAAACATTTTTTTATAACTGTAGCCAATCTGTTGTCATCTTGGGACCAATCATACTAGGTCTTGCCGAGGTACTACCGCCGTAGTCTAATGCATTTTTATATTCTTAAAAACAAAGAATGTGTCAACAAACAATACTATAAATAGTTAAATAAATTTGAACTCTTCAAAGTACAAAAGTTCAAATTTCTTTGATAAGTTTTCGCATACTATAATTTTACTCATATTATGAGTATCTGCTACTTTAAAAGTGAACTATGCGCACTTGTCTATGACATCATAAAAAAGCTATGAAATACTGTGTATTTCAAAATCCAAATATACAATTGTGACTCTCAAAAAGAAATATCTTTAAAACGGTTTAATTTTATATCCATTGCTACCGTATAAACGGTCCGCAGTAAAAGTACGGTACTTTACATAATTTCCCTGTTTAAAAATCAACTCACTGCGGTTAAAAGTGAAAACAGCGGCCCTATGTGACAATTCTAAAAGCATACGCCTTCAATCTTTCTCCCGTTATAATTTACAGTCTTAAGTCTATTAAAAAAATATTGCATTATGACCTCAAAAATAAACTGTTCAAGAAAAATCTTTCAAATTATTCAAAGCTATTAAAACAGCACGTGATATTGTCGAAGAGTAATGTTGAGTAATATAAAAATTCTTAATAAAAGCACTACAATACATACTGTACAAGAATCCATTCAAAATTACCAAAAATTAATAACGGGAATATACTACTTGACGGGAAAAGCCTACACCTATCACAAAGAGAACTCTACTTTTAGAATTTTAAGCTCAAAATCAGTAAGAAAATTTTAAATTTTTCGATAAGATATTGATCTTTTAAAAGATTAGTTCGCAATGTGTTTTGGAACTTCGTATAAAGAGGATTTGACTCTTAATTAAGTAAGAAACTGAAGACTCAAGTAGTAGATACGCTGGAGAGTATATAGTTCAGTTTATCTAACGCTATTTAGGTATTAAGAAATACTCACAATTATCGAATAGTATTAAAGAAAAAAAAGGTTACAAAAAAATATTTTATAAAATATAAGATAACTAGTTTAAGAAAAAAATTATAACAATGTTTATATTGATGTAACATTTTTATGAGAATTGATTACAAAATAAATATTCTGAATTTAGCATTTAAATTTTACGTTGCTTTGCAGGTTTATTTCTGAACTTATTTTGTAACATTTGTTATACACACTTGTGCACATATAAATACCATAAACATGTTAGCGAATCGATTATTTATCAATTTATAATATTACTAGCTAACCCGGCAAACGTTGTTTTGCCATGTATATTATTTCTAGGAAAAGTTTTTTAATTAATTAATAAAAAATAGGGGTTGATGGTAGAGGGGTGAAAATTTAGGGTTGTATGTATTTTTGTATGTTGTATCATAAAAAAATAGAAACTGAAAATGTTGTCTAAAAAATAAAAAAAAAATTAGGGGTGGACTACCCCTAACATTTAGGGGGATGAAAAATAGATTTTGGCCGATTCTTAGACCTACTCAATACGCTCACAAAATTTCATGAGAATCGGTCAAGCCGTTTCGAAGGAGTATGGGAACGAAAACTGTGACACGAGAATCACTACATAGTATAAAACAAAGTCGCTTTCTCTGTCCCTATATCCCTATGTATGCTTAAATCTTTAAAACTACGCAACGGATTTTGATGCGGTTTTTTTTAATAGATAGAGTAATTCGAGAGGAAGGTTTATATGTATAATACATGCATAATATAGTAGAGCATTGCATCCGTGCGAAGCCGGGGCGGGTCGCTAGTTTTATATATAAGATATCAAAATAAAAGCCCAGAACTAATCAAAGGGACACTTACTTCATGACCATTTGTTGCTTACCTAATACTCTTTCTACTTAATTACTAAAACACTTTAGTGCACATAATAGAAAAGTGAAAACAGAGGGCCTGTGTGAGAATTCTAAAAGCGTAAGTAAACTTTCGCTCTTCCGTCGATAGTGATAGCTTTACGTACGAAAATATTTGTAGAAACTGATTGATAAGTACCCACTTCTGGTAAATACTGATCTAAACCAATAATTGCTTGCAAAAGAGCACTTGTTTAAGGCCTTAAGGATTTTATAACGTCTGCCATAAGTTTACGGTTGGCGCATCTACAATATTGTCATTAAAAATGAAAAAAATGAAATGAAAATGAAATTTATTTATTTGCAAAGGATATGGTTTTACATGTTGGTAAATTAGAATTAAGTTGCTTATCATATCTTGCCTGTTCAGCATGCAAAATGTCACATATTAAATATGTATTACACGTAATACCATTTATTTTTTATATTATTTAATTTTTAATTTAATTTAATTTCTATTAATTTAAACACATTCACAAGCCACATATTCATTTGGAATTGAATAAAATTAATTAATTAATTAGGAACTACTAATTAATTTAGACTAGTTATTATATTTTGCATTTTCAATACTATCGTAGTGATAAATTTTAAAAGGAATTTACTAGACTGGGACCGGAAATTGTTTTCAGGCGAGTTAATATTGTAGTTTCAAATAGACTAAGTATATATTTTTTTGCTATTTAAGCATTTAACTGATATTTTTTTTATATTTAAATAAAATATCACTAAAGCTACATCAACTTGCCTGTTTTTTTTGTAATTTTTTTCCTTTTAAAACTTGAACAATACGAATTTCCTGTAGTAATAATGTATTTAGACTATATGTCATTTAATTATTATTTTTTTAGTAATATTTAAAAATTACACATTAGTGAGACACATCTCACTAGTACCTGCAATTTCTGTTCTACCACTATTTTAGGGATTCAAACTGGTATCTAAAATAACTTGCTATATTTACGAGAACAAAGTTCAAATGTTGTCGTTGCCAAGATTGCCTTTGTAGAGGAAGGGAGAGCATGTTCAATATAGTAGTCAAGACGAATCAATCCGTATCATTTCCTTATTATAACGTAGGTCAGTACCCACTACTATTTTTATTTATTATTATGGGAAACAAAAAACCACGTTTACACAGATGATATTTATAAATGAAAATGTAAGCAGACATGCAACGGGATTAAACTATATATAATTAAGCGATGCCATTTCAAAAGTGCCCTTATGTTATATTTAAATGTGTTACGTATCTGTTGTACAGATTAATAAAGAACAGAACATAATATTATCTATGGTGTAATAGGACTCATCAACATCTTTCTCTTAATGACTTGGGCCTTTTCGTAGCGTCTTATGGGGCGTTGGGAATTTAAATTATTTTGATATATAACATTATTAAAACTAATTTCTACTGCTGTACTTCGAGCTGTGCTACAGATTATATGGTACTTCTTATTTTTTTATTCAAGAGGTACCGACCAAAAATTCAACCTTTAGGTTCAATGTCGTTTGTAGTGTTTTGACCATTTGTGGTGGTCTAGCATGCTATCATGATATCATTCGTGTATTTTCCTAACATTACGTTTTAAACAACTCTCCTTGAATGTAATTTACTCTTACAAACGTTATTTAGAATGTTTCCGCCAAACAGAAGCAATTAACGAGTAAACGCAAAATATACCTATATATATACCTCTTCGGTAAAATACCAATAAACTCTGATTCAATTTGCAAGTGTACAATGGATATAGGAAGCCGAAAATTTCACTTTTCGTTTGTAAAGGGCTCAATTAACATGTTATATATGTAAATGTTTCAATAACTGCTAATGGTTCAAACAGTAGCATTTAGGTACATTCGAAACATTATGTTATGATTTTTTTAAACATCGATATGAGGCATTTTAATCAAAATGGTTTGTCGAAAAATTTAAAATTAAAAATAATGAAATACTCGTTATGCAGTTTTGTTTTTTTTTTAATTTTAAAACTGGACTAATGATTTCTAATCTTGGAGATGGTATCACACTGAGTGGTCGTATATAAGAAGGGAAATAAAGATATCCTAAAAAGAACAACTTTTTTTAAATAAAGAAAGTCGGTAATAAATATCCCATATCAATATTTTTTACCCAAGCCTAGTCGCTTTTGAAAAGTTACACCTTTAGATATGAAAGGGCATATAATAGCAAAGAAAGTGACACACCTATTTGTTTGAGTTTTCAAAGGCTTTTAACACTTTTCCCTTTCAATTGAATAAATTGTGTTAATACCATTCTTCAAACTTTCAAAGCTGCTAATTATTCTAAGTAAATGAAAACATCCACGAGAATGACTTCGTTTTATAAAAATGTCTTATTTAAAACTTTCACAGAAGTTATTAAAGTATAATATGAGTACAAAATTCATGTATTAACTTTGTTGTTTAGATGTCTGATGCTTTTTCAAATTTATGATGTTTGATATCATGCTTAAGTAATAAAATAATTGATTTTTACTCTAATGTAATTGTTATTGGAGTTCTACTTAATATAACATTGTAATTTTACAAATCAACATATCAAGTAACAACCAATGCTGGGTCTTCTATAACTTTCAGTATTATTGACTTATACTAAACATACATCTTTGTTGCTTTCTAAAATTTGTCGTTTATTCCCTGTATGTTATTGCAATGTCGAGGGATACTTATTTAAAACAGATACTTGTTGACTTTGTTGTAATCAACGAAATAATTTTGTCAAAACACTACTATTATTGTAATAACAGAATAATTTTGTTTTTTTTTATTTGTGGATTATGTATAGTGACGTCGTATTATATTGTAAATGTCGTTACTTCTGTTTAAGCTGACGAGTTTCTTGCTCCCTTTCTTCTTGTCAGTTAAAAGATGTCCTGAATGGGGGGTAGGTAAAAATGTTAGACGATTCAAAGCAACTTATTTTTAAATGCATTTGAATAAAGTTATTTTCATTTCAAAAATGTCTAATATAAAATTAGCTAAAAATACCTACACTTAAAAGGATACTTAAAAAATTATACACAAAAGGCTATAGCTTAGATATATTATTATTTGTTGTAACTTGCATCTTTTAGAAACCCGTATTCCATATCAAATTACACAGCAGTTTAACTTTCTTTGCTGCTAAAATAGGGAACCCGCATCATATTTTTCCTGCATTCTGGTCTACAAAACCTCTTCACTAACCGGCGCTGTTTTACCAGCAGTGGCCTAAATAAAAGCCAGGCCAAAGTGACTGATATTTAGACTTTACATAGATAAGGGCAACTTTCTTTTAAATACATATTACTTGATACAGCAACATCAAAAATTTTATATTATGGACATAATAATTCTTTTATTCCCATATTTGCAAGGAAAAACGCATATAATTTATAAGGGAGATTAAAAAATTGCCGTTTGTCGATGCTATTGTTATGATTCAGCCGCGAGTTAAATATTAAGGATTTTTGATTTATTCGTTGGCGTAGCTATTTTATTAAAAGTCTGGATGTCGTGCCAATACTTGTTAAAAGGACTAGATCGTTAATTGAAGGGCGAATTAGGCTTCTTAACTGCGATATAAACAATAAAGCATAATCATTGCCTATAGCAACGTAATCGTACGACTACGTTGTTTAAGATTTCTAAGTAACTACTTACAATTTTACATTACATTTTTGTTTGATAACATTGCTAAAATAATTTGTTACTATTATATTAGTTTTTTCATTTTCCACGGCTCCTCATTTCCAAAAGTATTCACCATAAATTCAATTTGCTTAGTTTCACATCACTAAAGCTTATAACAGAAAATATTGGGTCAAAAATCCCAGTAATAGGTAGCGAATAACTAACGGGAAAGTCATATAAACGCTGCATATGCGGGCTGTAAGCACCGATTAACATGCAAGTCTCCGAAGCTATAACTTTACAATATGTTATGGTGGTTTAGAAGCAATTATTATAATTATTATGTGGCGACGGAGAAACTCAGTAGCTCAGAAATAAAATTAAAATGTGAAATAATTACCTACAACATATTTTCTGTTTTTTGATATTGTGTAATTATTTTTAAGTAATATATAAACTTAAACTGAAGTTGCATTATGTGTTTCGTTTCATAATTTAAGAAATGGTGATTCTGCGTTATTAAAATTTTTTTCGACAATACCACCAGTGACGAACGCCTATTACTGAGGCTAAGCGAGCTCCGTAACCAATTTCAGATACCAGTAATAATATACACCAATAATAATATAAATAATAAATACTAATATAAATAATAAATACAAATAATAATTATAAAGAGAGAGAGAAGATATGGATAGTTCGTTTAAATATATGTAGAGGGCAATCTCCGAAATCCCATCATGTAAAAAATATATTATTTTAGAACACGCCAAATGCGTGAAACATGGTCTTTATATTATGTATATATTATATATAACCTGGACGCAGTCAGGGCGAGTCGCTAGTTTCAATATAAAACTGAAATAGTATGTATATTGCAATTTTGCATAAACCAATATTATGTTTTCCGAGTCTTTTTTAATGCACTATTTAAGCGTAGCTTTACAAAGTGTTAGCGTTCTGCGACATTGTAATTTACTTATTCATAGAAAAGAAAAAAAACAGTATTTTTAACTTTCATTGTCCTTTACATTAGTATTAATCTAAACTGGTATATTACCATGTATTTTTTTTTTGTGGTATTTTTTTTTTATTTCGGTGCAGTTGCATGCTCCATCGACACGGAAACGATATTGAAGTCTCAAGAATAAAAAAACATGTTAATAAATCAGTTTTAATTAATCTATAATCTAATATCACAGTGGTTTGTGTGTTTGTCTCTCCGCTCTTTTTCCATTGTATCAATAACGTTACCATAGCAACACGTTAACCGCAAGTAGTTTGTCTACCGGACGCTAGATGGCGCTAACGAAATAAAAGAAAAAATTTGAAGAATTTTGTCCACCCGTACGAAGCCGGGACGGGCCGCTAATACTATGAAAAAACATGTTGCTCTGTTTGTAATCCTGTAAATATCCATAATACTTTTAAGCAGGAAAAGTTGTTTGTCCATGTTAAAATGTTAGCGTTTTTATCGTTACTATTGCGAAATGTTGACATCCGGTGGGTGCGATGGAAGCGATTTTGCATAGTGGGCTGTCCGAAATTTATTTATTGCTGGTTTGCGCGAGAACTATTATCGCAATTGATATTCACCTTATGAATACAAGGCTGTGAATACTCAGGTAATTTGTCTGTCCAAAGAGGTCATCTTGATTTCATTATGCTTAAGTCCAGACTTTAACAGGTTGTGCTTTTGAATCTTTTAGTACATTTGTTATTGTTGGTTGATTGTACGTTTCTGACTTCTCGACTCAATACAATAAAATGAATGTAAATATAAATTTGTTTCCCGTAAACCAATCACGCCAATGTTTCCTTGTGTGTTCGCGAAATTATTTTACCGAGAAACACTTCACAAATCGGGGGCGAACGGTACAAAGTATGCTGTCTCTTTCCCACATCCAGATACATAAAACAGACTGTCCCGTTTACACATCATAATGCCTTCCGCTCATTATCAGTTTTGGGATGCAGACAAGATTTCATGTTTAAATGCAACAATTATAAAACGCGTTTATTACCAGCTTTGGTGCAGCTGGTTGAAAATACTTATAATTATTAACGTTATCATGTTGGATCATTGACCGAAATCAATTTGAGTGTGAGAAGCACAAAAACTTAATTTTTCGAAAATGCGATAATTGTTCACCCTCACAGCATTATGTTTTTATCTGTATTTCTTCGGAAACAATCATAAAGTTTATATCTAAAGAATAAGTATAAAAATATATACCACAAAGTTTATTCAATACGAAGAAGCCGTGGTAAACGAAGGCGAAAGAATTTTGTTAGAAATGAGCTATATATATAAAATTACGCCCTTGATATTACTATGAAAAGTCGATAATACCAAAAAGAATGTCATAGGTACTGACTTAATGTAAAAAAGTATTCACACATTTCTATTTTTTTACTTTTACTGCTGTTTCATAAGCATAATTCAGAAATTAGAAGAAAATGTTTAATAGATTGTAAAAGTCACAGAGTAAAACCCAACAAATATTAATATTAATGAAGTTAATACTACAGATTGTATACAAATGAGCGTCTTGTTTTATCTCGACACTGATCTTAATTTTAATTGTTTTAATTACCATACTATTGGCTAAGCGAAAAGACATAAGCAACAATGTAAAACTCTTATAAGATCGATTTTAGATTGTTGGGGATAACTTAAATATTATTACATACTGTAAACCAATTTATTGGTTATTCCTAAACAAACACGAAACATTCATGATTTATCGAGATCAATTTAGATAAGAAACTTGTCCTTTTCAGCAAATTTAGGCCACTAACCAACGCTGTTATTAAAACTGAAATAAATGCAGAATAAAGATATTTTTTCTTTATAACTTAATGGTTCTTGTTTCTTCATTAACTTGAACAAAATGCATCTCCAACATTCTATTAATAGCAAATTACACTGTTCCTTTCTTTACTCAAGGCATAAAGGGGCGGCGAAAACAAAGCTCGTAAGTTCAAACTGGTATCATTAACCTGCTCTTGTTATAAAGTAATTACCTTTCATGCCCAGTTAGCGGCCATTGGCAGTTCAATCAGTTGAGAGACGGTCTCCTAGTGTTATCCCGTAATTAGTTTATGCCTCAGTGACTAGAGTAGTTTTTCTATATAAATAAAGTAGTGGGCCAAGGTATGTTCCTTTGAGAACGCTTGCAGTGATTCCAAATAATTATGATTGTAAATTTATTCTGGACAAATCATACTAATTATTTATATAACCGAGTAGATTTTGTGCAGTAGATAGTAAAAATCTAATTTAATGTCCAGATAAGTGCATTAAGAAATGTTTCATTTCTCACCTACCTCTGTAATTTGGGCTCACAGACTAGCAGGATTCAAAGCCACAACCGTGGATTTCTGGGTATTGGCAAACGGTTAAAGAATCTGACGATAATTTTATGCGGTATGGTATCGTCTAAGATTGCCACTCTTATTTGCTGTATAATTTCAATTAAAATCAGTTATGTAGAATAATCTGCAGTCATTGTAGCTTTCATATTAGTTAGACCGACTTCTTATGCATAGTTTCATTTAAATAAAAACATTCGATTTTTTATACCTGTCAATACATTGCATAAGTCACAGAGATATGTGGAATTGTGCTTAATGAATATTCATCTACAAAAAATCTATTAACACGTGAATTGCAAATAGTTTAACGTTTACAGTTAATAAGTCTTTAAAGAATTGTATTATTTATTAATTATAAATTTGAGATCTTATTACATATTAATTATTAAATCATTGTGATGATAACATAGCATAAAATTAAGCTATCTATGTATTTTATATAGAAAAAATTGACAAGTATGATTTACAAAGATATAATAAAGAGGTAAAGTGTGTAAGTTTGTGAGTTTTATTTTATAGGAAGTAATCTCTGGAACTACGAGTACTATACCGATTTTGAAAATTCTTTCACCAGTAGTAGTAGGCTATATTATTCCTGAGTGACATATTTTTAATTGTAATTAAAAATGCTCGACGTCCAATGAAGTAGGCATGGGTCACCTAGTTAGTAATACATTGACATTATATAAAATTATTTCTTTTTTATACAATTTTCTGACTTCATCTGCAACCGAAAACATATTTCCATAAAAAAGATCGATTATATTTTATGAAGACACAAAGACCAAGCAAAGCTTTAATTTGGTTTAGCTCGCCCAAGGCTGGTTTTCTACCACAAGAACTTAAAATCGTCTAATTTTACCAACGGTTTCATTCAGCTAGCGTGCAATTCGTTGCCAATGCTAATTTATTCCTGACCAAGTCGGCAATTGTGATTCAGTTCATTGCTTACAATTTCCATGTTTAAAGTGCTTTAATTGCTTATTTGTCTTAGAATATAATTGTAAATAGAACACTCGAATGGGTGTGGAATACATGCCTTTTTATGTAAAAACTTTCCAATAAATTGTCACTTAATTTCAAGACAATCAGTAACTAGGGACAAATGTTTGTCGTGAATACTTTACCTGAATTGTAACCCAAACGTCGATAATAAATAAAAATAAGGTCTAGTCTCAATCAACAACCTACCTAATACACGTTTAGATGTTAGTAAAGTAAATCTAGGAATATTACGCTATTACTATGGTAATTTGTTGTCTTAGTCTTTTAATCTGTTCAATAAATGCTAGCTATGAATACAGTTACTAAATTTTTACATTTGACGTGTAAAATAAATTTATTCATCCGCCCATATTATTCCAATCCCGTTTCAATAAGCTATTTATTTTCACTTCCTTCCAGTTTAAATTTATTAAATTACAACGTTCTACCTTCGTAGTTCTGACATAAAGGAGATTGTCCACTCTGTATAGACACCTTGGCCACTCATGGACAGAACATTTAGCTAATCATATGTGATAGATTGAATAGTTTACATCATAAAAAGACAAAATATAAGCCTAGATTTGTATCAGAAATTATATTTCAATGTTTTTCTATGCATTAATTATGCATTAAAAAGATTATGAATAAAATAAAACAACATTTTTTTTTTAAACTATTTATTATTATTTAGATTCATAAATAATAAGTATACGATCCAGAAACTGACCTGGTGGATTAATATGGTCTTGATACCTTGCCCAGCCTAAAATCCAGATAATTGTCATTATATGTGCACAGCAACCTACTGTTCTACGGCCCACCTTGCAGTTACAGTAATATTGTTTTATTGCTACTCTTTCTTCAGTATTATTTTCATACATAATATATATGAAATATATTTTTCTCCTAAAGTAGTTGTTATAAATCTCACGAATACAAACACGATGCAGAAAACAAAGCAGTGACGTCAAACATTTTGACACGACCTGATTGTCATTTTTTGATTTTTATTGCCATGTCGAAAAATAATTGATCATTTTGAAAATCGATTACTCGATTACACGTTTACAAGTTATTCCAAAAAATGTTGATATACCAATTCAGTCATCAAATCATTTAGGTATTTGTATAATCTATCAATAACATTCAATGAATACAAAATCTTGCGGAAAAATACTGAACATTGTGTAATACATTGTATTACACAACAGATGCATCAACTACTATCGATACGAATTGGTCGATTTTTGATGTTTTATGTTAGCAACACTAAAACCAAATTGCCGAAGTAGATTATTGCGAGATTCAAATGAAATACTTAAAAAATGTTTAATTTCTGAAGTGTGAATTTACACAAACTTTTTGGTAAATAACATTATCTAAAATAAAAGTAAAAATATTGCTAAATATGTTTTTTTCATAGCATCGTGTCCACAAATGGCCAAAATTGGACAATGTCCTTTAAAGTAGCCTAAAGGCGTCGTAAATTCAATTCATGACTGAATCTATAGCATCAATAGGCAGGTTCTCACTAGAATGTACAGGAAAATGTCAAAGCTATTTATAATGGTGAGATGGTCGTTCATCATTAATAAGACCAACTATAAGTAGTTCGTCATATTTTACGAAAATAGCTCTTAAATCTTCGTATGAGGGATCATTAATAAATTTTCTGAGCTAATTTACCTATGTACCATTAGCATAGCCTACTTTTTCACGGGAGACACCAAACGGGATGTGTTTGTCATACGTACATGATACTTTCTATCCTGTGAAACCTGTCTTTAATAAGCGTATTATTTATGACTTTAATATCAATAATGAATATTTTACTTTTAATAAAATATATTGTACCAAATCTATCACCAATAATATCTGGACAATTAATTCAATAATTTGTATTTAAAACAAATAATACAATTCCAAATATGTTTTCATTTCTTGGTATCTCATTGATTTTGTTGAAATTGATTGGTGGTGTAGTTCTTGAGATCGAACCAACTATCAATCAAATGTAACATTTGTTGATTGCTGGTAAAGCGTTACCTACATTAATGCTTGCATACTTTATATCTGTATTTAGAGATATTAGATTAGCAGATCGTAAACTACTGCGATCTGGGTACGTTGTAACTATAATTAAATCACGATACAAAACTAATCTAAGAGGTTTTCCACTTTATTGTAATTTCAAATATGCTTTATAGTGATTATTTTAAATACTATTTATACGAAAGATTGTCAGTTAATTTTTAGAATTCATTTCTGTCATTTGGAATTCTCATATATATCTTCTGCTGCTATTTTGTTCAAAGTTGATATCTATTCCATAAAATCTAAAAGTTGTCCCATTATTAACGCAAAATTGGAATTGAATATAAAACACATGCTTTTTTCTTTAAATTGTTATCTTTCATTGAATCGTAAATTATACAGGATAGAGATATGTAAAACACCATGATCTTTTTTCATAAATGTGGCTGAATTTTGTTGTGGCAGCGTTAATTTTACTTATTCAATAAACGCTTGCATGCGGGCTTGTTGTACTTCAAAAAATTATGAATATATTCAAATGTCCGATGAATATTAATAAATTTGTACATAGCAATTTCAGATAAAATATTTCATACTTTTTAGAGCGTGAATTATCGCCAGCCACTTGCCTACCCTGGCTCTCAGCTTTCATTCTGGCCAGTTTCGTCGTGGAAATCAACCTTTTTATTATTGCAAAAAGATTATTATGTAGAGAAGATTATTATTTGATCCAATGGTACTGCTTGGGCGTCATAGTACCTGCGACGATCGAGTGCAAGAATCAGGATTAGTTTTGGTCATTTTTTTTAGTAAATGAAAAAAGGAACTTTAACAAAAGAATTTTTACAATTCCTAAACTTCAAAAGCCTTTTCTATTTTTAGAATTCACAATGACTTTATCGTGCCTTTGGCTCCCAGCCATTCGAATGAATGAATAATCCGCCATAAACTCACCTTTTTACACGTTTTCTGTTCTCACAATGCACGTGCGCGGATTGTAGAATCGACCATTGCAATAATTTTGTAAACAGATCATATAATTGCAACATTATTCACATTGGGGTAAATATCGTATTGAATTTTATCACTTATACATTATTTATCTGTTATGTTATGAATCGACAGGAAAACCTGTCGAATGATCAGCAAACCCTTGCTATTTTCGGCATCATAGTAATTGATTAGTTGAATTTATCAACGAACGAAAACGAAGAACACTTTATCATTACATTTTGCTTAACATAATATGTGAATAAAGAGGTTGTCTGGATTTCTAGGTTTATACACATCATAGCAAATGTTGTGAATTGTGGATTGTAAAAAAATTTGCTACCATATGAGGTCTGACAAATATAACAAAATAAAGCAATATCGGTGGGACTAAAAGCCGCCGCCATGGTGGTCACAAGTGCTGGACCATTAAAACCTCTAATAATTCCTAATATCTAATATCTGTGCTAAATGACGGTTATGAAAAGAGGAAGATGACATTAATTCGGATTTGACATCCCGCCCGCTATCTAAGAAGTATCTAACAATTTTTAAACATATTACAATTAAAGCAGAAAGACCTCTAAATAGAAGTTATAATCTTGCAGAGGACCCTGTTAAGTTAGATTTAAAAGTCGAATAACTATTTAAAATGCTAACTCTAATACTTTCAATACTGAAACTAGTTCATCTTGGTTTCTGCCATACACCACACAGACAAAATATCAATTCATAAGCTGAGCAATAGGTACACTCATTGCTCGCCACGAAAATGAAGCAGTTGCACTTTTAAAATACAAGAGATGAGATGATGTTATATTTGTAGCGAAATATAAGAATTTATCTCATTATAAGTACATTATTTAGCATAAGATGATGATTCAATTATACATAAACCTTCAGTAGGAAAACCGTGAAATCTCCTTATGTAATATGAATAATATCTCTCCATTATTGCTGGTGAGATATTATTATGGCTGCCGAGCTCAGGAACTAGGCAATAGAAACTGAATCCCTACTAACATTTATAGGAAAAGAACAAACTTTACAAAACTAGTTTGTTTCTTATTAATAAAAACAGTGTTTCGACCATAACGTACATTGGAAAGAAAAAATAAAATTGTGGAGAATATCCAGTTCCTTTACAATACTGTTCGCAGAATATTACGGCAATTCGTTAAGTCAGAAAAAATAAGTCAGGAGATAAAAGATTTTTTATTAATTGAGCCACTCTTTATATATGCCGCAGTGTGAATCCATAAAATTGCAATAAAAAAGTGAACATTTACAACATGTTTACACAACCAGTGTATACATTATTATAAAAGATGGCAAAAAAAAATTTTTCTTATTTAATTCAAATTTATAACAGATATTGAAATGAGCCCCTATTGCATAAGTTATCGCACTTTTTCCTTTAATATATTGCTAGTACCAAAACTTGACCCTCATCATATCAGATTTACAACGCCCACGAGCGAAAGGCCTTCCCAAGGTTTTCCATAACGCACTGCCCGCATTCAACGGCTTCCCTGGATGCGGAAAGTCATAAGATAGTCGGTGCACCTTGTGAGTAGCCTGGAACGTCATCTCGCTTGTGGTCACCATTCAAGTACCACCCCAATAACTACCTAATAACTAACTCGCTATGTATTCCTCTCACTAACACAGGGCAATCTTTTAAGCAACGTTTTAGTTCCGTTTCTGATCGTCTTATTTCTAATTCTATCATGTCAAATTTGTCTTACGGTAATCTACATAAAAATCCACTCACACTAACCACAAGATAATAGCTAAACACTCCACTACAAGATAATAGCTCTAATTTATACGTGAAGGCATTCGACTTATCTCTCGCTACATTTGGATACCGTTAACGCCTTATGTGCTCGGTTGTACCAAGTTTTGTATTGTCCACGAAATCTGTTTAATCAGGCAGTTAATACAGTTCCGTGAGCTAGTGTATATTTTGTATTTGGTCTTTTAAATTGCAGATATAATTTACTGAATTGTAATAGTGGTTATTATTTTTAGCATTTTTCACTTACTTACTTTGAGTTCGATGACAGACTGGTAAGCGCGTTTGAGCTGCGATTGCGGAGATTTAGCAATGTTCGGCCGGTTCGCGAATGGATGATCCCTATTTTACAATTTTTGGACACAATTCGTAGCATCTTGATAGCCCGATCAGAGTATATTCAATATAAAAACTCTATTCAAATCTTTTTTATTGATATTGGTGTCGAAGGGCCCTAATTAGTACATTCAAAAAAATTTTTGTGAGTCTTTAGCATTACCATTAAAGTCGGGTTACATTATTTTGTTTGTTATCCTTTTTTATATTTATATATTTTATTGTATGTACAATAAAATAAATAAAATATTAAATCCAAAAATATAACCTAGATCGTATTGTAAAACTAAACCACCCACTCAATCACAAAGTGACATATGCTTAATTAAAAAATAAGTTTTCATCCGGCTAAATCAAATAATTTATTGGATAAACAATTTATCATGTAATGTTACTAAACTTACTGTAAATTATTAAGAATTTATTATTGAAAAAGCACTATCAAAGAACCGCTATTAAACCATTTTCGTCTTAAAATTATATGGTTTTGTATCCGAAGTCTCTTGAACTAGAAAGCAGCACGTGACCCGCCTAACTGAATCAGAGTTCAAGGTCAATCTGTTCTTGTTTAACCTTCTTAGAGTTGACGTCATGACAGATACAGTTTAAGTTTATTCCATTACTTACGCTTGTACCTGTTAAGATTTTTAATTGCTAATTTAGAAAGACTTGGAAAATCGGGAAATATAGAAAAACCTCTTCATTATCAGATCGAATTGATTCCAAATCCAATTGATCCTAGCTAGTTTCGTTAACCTCTACTAATTCCCGCTGCATCTTTATTCTATTAAGGAAACTATTCTACTTAAGGAAAGTATGTTGCCAATAGTGGAATTATTTGGTATAAATCACCATAAGTATATCTTTTGTATTTATTATATCGATGGATATTAAGGTTAAAGAATAATTTTAACTTAGATTTAAGTCATCAAAGATTTACGATTTTTATACGCAAAACAGGTGCAAAGGACGTTGAGTTGAAGAAACCGTCAGTATATAAAGATAATAAAGAAGTTTTTATGAGTCATAAAACTGTCTCTTTAACGCATCCCAGTTTCTTGTTTTACAAAGTATAGAAATAAAATATGGTATATATTTTTATAAATTTGTATATAAATTTATTTGTGAAAAATATTTATAAAAGTATTTTCAGTATCAATGGCGCCTGCTTAATTAAATGCCAGTTGTATAAAAACTGTAGATAAAGAAATAAATCATAAATTAAAGCGATCGATCAATATTTTAACGGTAACGTCCGCACGCGTCATCGAACGCGATCTATAGATCATTGATCTGATAAATGTAACGTATTATAAAAGGTGTGATTATATATGCGTGTATTTATATCACCTAGACACACGCAAAACGATTGTTTCACACTGTTTTGCACGCGATATTATGTATTTTTTGTGACGATACGACAATAACATTATTATTTCTTTTTATATTTTAACTATTGATATCATGAAAGTGAAACTTTTGTTTGTCACGAAATCACAAATGTTAATTGAATTTAATCAAAACACATGAATAAATTATTCTTGAAATATTAATGAGTGTTTACTACAAAAATAACAACATAGAGTTGCGAACTCAAGAAACACTGGTTTAGTAAACCAGAAAAGTTAATTACAAAAAAACAATTGAACAGAATATTTTTAGTTTTGTATATATCGTAGAATAATAATAGTACAAATCAGATCATTTCGAAGTTCCTCGGAATATTTACCATTAAAGCATTTAACTGATAAATTTTTACGTCTAAATCTATAATCTAACATCACAGTGGTTTTAAAGTTTTTTTTTCAATAAAAAGTATCCTATGTTACTTCTAATACCTCCAAGAATATATGTACGAAGTTTCATGATGATCGATTTAGTAGTTTTTGCGTTAAAACATAACAAAAAAACAATTTTTGTTATAATATTAGAAAATTTATAATAATTTTATAATATTATAATATTAGTAGGGATGAGTTTACTCTGTCAGTGTCTCTCACTGTCAGAAAAAAGTCTTTCAGAATCAGTTAAGTAATTATCATGTCATTGCGACATTCCTCTGACTGAAATAAAGCAAAAAAGTAATTTCGTCTCATTCAGTTAAAATAGAACAAAAGTAAAAACAAAAAAAACTTTTAATGATTCAACCAGTAAGTTTATTGAGAAATATTTTACATTGTCAATTGGAATTTACGAAACATTTTCACAATAGTATGAACCAATTTAAGGATCATTGCGAATATTCAGGTTAACTGGTGATTCGCGAATGACTATCACTTTACGAGCACTAATTGGCTTATAATAAATAACGTTGTGGACTGACGAATACGCTAATTGGCTAATAACTACTACATTCCTTCGATTTTGTTATTGTCGGCTATCATTATAATATTTTTAATATTTTATATTATTTTATAACAGAAACCATTGTATTTCATCTCTTATGTTATTGCTCACCTCACATCTACCAAAGCCGACAATGATTACCTCGGGGATTATAAATCTTTTAAATCCCATTTATAATCAAGTTCTTTTTTAAATCGACCTTAGCTGAAAGAGATGTCGATCTCATTATTGGTTATTCTATCATTGATTAACTTTTAGAAAGATAATAATCAAGAAATTAGTGAGAAGCTTGTTGTATCTGACAGATCTTACCAGTCTGTATTAATTTGTTATTACAAACAAGCAAGGTAGGACAAACTTTATTAAAATCAAAGAGAAATAATCGATGTAAAAGCTTAAATATCAAATAAGTGGGACTCTCCTCCATCCTCCCGGCTTAGTGACCGGTAATGGGTTGGAAGCTTACACACTAAAAAGCAACTAAGATTTCGTGATCGTGTATACTAATACACCCTCACACGCTACCGTTGGGCCCGCACGGTAGTTTTTAGCTTTCGCCGCTAAAAATTATGGTGTAGTCGCATCAGTTACTGGGGATAACTAAATAAATATTAAATAACATCACGTACAGGCCCTGCTAGAATATCAGCGCTGCTGCGATGGATCTCTGCTCGCAGTGGCCTATGCTGAGGCAGGGTCCTGGTTGATCGTAGGTGTAATTTATTTATTTTAAGCACAATTGTTTTTATTTTATATGTTGTTATTGTTCGTTTTCCTTCGATCAATAAATTCTTTCTTTCTTTCTTCCTTTTTTCTTTCTTCCTTTTTTCTTTCTTCCTTTCTTTCTTTCTTACATTATTCTGAACATAGATAAAGTAGCTAAAGCACTATAGGAAAGTTTGTTCTCTGTATTGACTTGGCCACAGACCGAACCCGGGACAATGGCGTGTGTAACTATGAAAACTGTTATCCAAGCTACTTGACAAAAAAGGCAGTCAAATATTGGAATGTCCTAGTTGTAAATGTTTCTCAAATGGGAAATATCATTAGTAATCTAACAATCCCATTAACTTTCCAATGAATGAAAACCGTAAGGATAATGGACCCCAACCAACTTTCTCATGTTCACCAAATACACAATTTGCGTGACAATCCCTATTACATCTTGTTTAATTTGTCGATCACAGTAATATCACATCTGACAAGTACTTTTACATAAAAAAGCTTAAATAAACAATTTAATTAACTAACAAATTTATTATAGTAACTTTACAACTTCTTAATAATATAATAATAATCCGCATAAATTACAGCTTCGGAAGAAGCCACTTTTCTATTTACTTCGCTCTTCTAGCTCTTTCTTTTCTATGTTCGCTAATACTCTATCTTTCTACTTTTCTTTTTCTTTTCATGTTATTGCTCTAGGGCGAGGAGTATCTCTGGCTCCGATACCCAGATGTAATAACACTACAACAATGAACCCCTCAAATCAAAACTTATACTAATCGATTTAATTGCCCAAAAATTTAACAAATAAGATAAAAAAATGGACTTCAACCTACTACGCGAATCGAGTGGGAATTGATGGGTGCTATCTACTGCAAATGCAGCTGCAACCAATGGGTTACCGTACCTTCGGGAGCATGGAGTTTGAGATAGTTAATATTTGGACGTCCATTCTATGAGCGGCCCTTGTAAAAGGTGGTTTTAATCTGCAAGCATTACCACTAAGCTACCTACCTCTTCTTTTTGCAAGAGAATTTAAAAGAATCTTTCATCTCTTCTTTAGATAGATCGGGAGCAGACTAATAACATGTATGACAAGCCAAATGTAACAAACTCACCATCTCAGTAGCAAATAAAACTGTTACCCATTTGCTTGATCTAAGCTAAATAATATTATGACAATACTTCGTGATCTTTGTGTGTATGTGTATTTGCAAATCTAAACTTGCCGTTACGTACTCCCGCAAAAACAATACGATAGCGTGTTTCTACGCGCTACAGCGCCATCTAGTTGTTATAAAATTAAATACTTAAAGACTGAACTGGAGTTGGGTTAAACGGAAATATTAATAATGTCTTTAACACATTGTCAATATTCTTTGAAAATGTAACTGAAGAATAATTAACTTCTATATTACCCAGTAATTTATACTAACAAGTTTAACACAAATGACTGAGAATCCAATTAAAATTATGTTCACTTGCAAATATGTGAAACATTCCGTTTACCTTATTACAACGGTAAGATTATTGTGGATAATTTTAAATTTTATAGTACCGCAATTCTAATAAGAGTACATACCACATGGAAGATAATATAAACGGGCGTCTGACTTCGACGTCTTGAACTGCAGAATTGTCTAGAGAACGGTTAACCAATATAAGAAATATGATAATTTACGTGACTAGATATTAGTGGCAAAACATAACTCATACGAAAAAGAGGAATATAATTAAAGCGAAGTATTAAATGTAAATCAAGGTATATTCCTAATGTGTGCTAAATTTCGGAAAAAAAAGCTCTATCAACACTGGTAAAAAATAACAAAGAAACATTTATACTTTCACCATAATATCTAATCTGTGCTTTCCTGTTTTTATTATCTCTATAATGTACTTTTTTCCTGTGTGTTCTAGCTGATCCGATTTTGATATTTTTATTTGTGAGTAGATAGGTGGCACCAATCTCAGCAGTAAAACGTCTTCTGGGCCACAGTGATTCATAAAAAATTTAAATCTTCCGTACCCCATTTTTCTGGCAGAACATGTTATAATTTTTGAAGGAATATGTATATTTAATGTTGTTCAGCAACCTCCAAAATGTATGACTAGAGATATATAAAACCACTAGCTGACCTAGCCACACGTTGCTGTATTATTTATTAAAATAAAACCTATCCTATCTTTTCAGTAAGATCAAATAACAGATAGTTACGAAGTTTGATCAAAATCGGTTAAGTAGTTTAGGAGTCCATCGCGGACAAACAACGTGACACGTAATTTATATATATTAAGATTTTACACTCTTGTTAATTTTCATGTCTCATTTGTGGGTATCTCTACATTGTACCACACAATATAAGGTTAACAAAAAATGCATCCTGAAATAGTCTCTATTACAAAATCATAAGATAAATTTTAAAATCGAAGTGTAAAGCTTCATGTCCTGTCGACTGTACCTTTGACAGACCTCTGCACGTCGCAGTTTTTGTATGCGTAATCGCTCTCCATGTAGATATACTTAAATTTCATTCAAATCTTTATATTAAGCAAATAATAGTTTTTTCTACGTCGTGATCTGATGAGAATCTGTTAGAATAAGTCAATGACCTTAAGCTCATTGGTGTGTTTTAAACTTGTAGTCACGGAACTCGATATAAGACAAATACCTTTTTAACCCTTTGCGTGCGTTGAACATCCAAAACTCTTAACTCTCTATAAGGCTAAAGTCCGATCTTGCATGGAATATTGCAGTCATCTCTGGGACGGCTCAGCAAGATACCAACTTGCTGCATTGGACATGATACAGCGCAGAGCTGTGAAACTCATTAGTGAAGGCAAATTGGGGCAAGGAAATTTTACCGTTCAGCTCACCGCCGTAATGTTTGTCGGTCTGTTGGTCTTTTACAGAATAAACTTTGGAAAGTGTGCTCAAGAGCTACATATGCTCATACCGCCATTCCCTTTTTTCCATCTGTCATCCAGACACACTGCCAGCTCCCTTCTTTGGTTGCTAATCCAGTCACACCAAGAGCTACTTAACATCTTTTATATTAAGCAAATCACAGGAGTGGAGCTCCCTTCCTGCGTCTGTATTTCCAAGTACTTATAATTTGTTTGATTTCAAAGCTCATAGACACTTTCTAGTTTAGCTCACTCCATCATGGATGGCACGCTCAATTGCTTGCGCATATTTAATGTTTAATTACCACCAAATCAAAGTGTGTTTGTCTTTAATTAGCGTTAATGTGAGTTAGGATTCTTCGTAATTAGTAGTGAATTGTGAGTACGATGAACTATGCGTTGAGTTTGCGAAATTGAGATAAGCAATATATTACGATAACTTTTCTAACAATGAATTTTGCCTCCTGTTTAATTAATTTATTTAAAAATGTATTATAAAATGAGCCGTTTTTTATAACTTACTTTAAATAAAATGCCATGTTATGTCTGGCAGAGTCAAATAACACCAACCCTTAGGGTGTTATAAAAATAATAATACTCAAAGTTATCACTTTACCTACCCCTACTTGTGATCTACGCCACAAAATGACGTTTTCCGTATAATACCCGCCTGTCAAACGTGGTGATTATGGAAAAAATCTCCAAAAAAATCTCAACAGGGGACGTTTTTCTGACTTCAAGAATTATCGAATAGATTTTTTCGATAATCGAGAAAAGTCCAAAAGTCACAATTGTCATGTCATCAAATGTCAGTTTTGTTTAAGGAGTTAATATGGTTAGAGTTCTTGATAAGTTTAAAAACTATTTATAAATTCAATTAAAATATAAAGCACAATAGCTAAAACAAAAAACTATGAGTCACTCGATTTTTACTACATTTACAAATGAATCAATAAAAACATGACAATGTAATATTGTCTGTTTGGGACTATTTATCTTTTTCTTTCTTCTCTATGGCTATATTTTTTAAACACAAAAAAAATGATGCAAAATAAAATAATTGAATAAAACTTCATCTGTCAATACAGAAAAACCATTTTCTTTTTTCCCACCGTTTAATATAAAAACTCAGGTGTTTTTATCTCCAAAGGGATATTGTTCAACCACAACATTAGTAATGGCGACCGTGAGTGATTTAAAAATGAACCGGAAAATAGCACGTATGCAATTTACGATTGCTGCGAAAAAATTAGAGGAGACCATTGCTCATGAGGAACCAGGTCCCCAGCTAAAAGGTATGCTTGATACATTTAAAACCATTGCTGATAAGCTATTCAATGTTGATACAATATTAAAGACAACGGCTGTATCGTCTAAGTTACCAGAGGAAGAAATATTAATTCTATTGGATATTGAGGAAACCACAGAACGTGAGATACACTTTAATAACCTCAAAGCCAAATGTGAGTCCATTTTACGCAGTTATGATAACAAGGACAAAAAATGTATTGGAAACTTATTCTAAAACTAAGCTAAAATTGCCAATCTTAGATCTCAAAGAATTTGACGGAAAGGTGGAAAACTGGATAGGATTTTGGGGTCAATTCAAAAAAATTGACCAAGACGTCACACTAGACGACGAGGACAAGTTCCAGTATTTACTTAGGGCCACGGAACCGGGAACACCTGCAAGAGATTTAGTTGAAAGTTTTCCTCCAAGCGGTGAAAACTACCGCAAAGCCATTAAAGATTTGAAGACCAGATTTGCAAGAGATAAGGTAATAATACAGCATTACGTAAGAAAACTTTTAGATCTGGTTCTTACCCAAACACACAGCAAAAACGTAATAGATTTGCGAGTACTCTATGACAAGCTAAATACACAGCTAAGAGGTCTTGAAACATTA
Source organism: Calamotropha paludella (assembly GCA_927399485.1). Lineage (NCBI taxonomy): Eukaryota > Metazoa > Arthropoda > Insecta > Lepidoptera > Crambidae > Calamotropha > Calamotropha paludella. Next base: position 9,060,088 of record OV656822.1, read on the forward strand.
GGAGTTACGAGCAATAGATATGCGGCTATGTTATATCCACTGATCGAGTCAGCTATTCCAGAGGAAACATTGCGGCTTTGGGAAAGATCAGTAAAACGTTCGGATCGCGACGAGCTCGAACAACTAATGGCCTTTTTAAAATGTGAAGTCGAGTGCAAAGAAAAAGTTAAAATGGCGAGAAATACTTTCAACAGTGCAAGAGAACCTTCGAAAAGATTGCCTACAGCGTGCATAGTAGCGACCGACAAAAAGACAACATGTGGCAAATTTAATTACAAGCCAGACGGTGCATCCACTTCAGTAACTGAGAAGACCGTAGCGTGCATTTGGTGCGATAAAATCACACACAAAAGTTCAGAGTGCATTCGTGCCAAGGATATGACACTAGAAAACCGAAGGCAGTTTCTGAAAAATAAAAGAGCATGTCTAATTTGCCTCAGAGTGGGACACTTTGCAAACAACTGTCGCAGCTATCCCAAATGCTTGCATTGCACAAGTAGACACTTATTTGTGATGTGTCCGAATTACAGCCAAACTCTGTCAACACGCGACCAAAAAGGAAACATTTTGCCACAGACGAAAACGAGTGACAATATTTTGTCAAACGCAAGTTGTCATTGTGAATCCGTCAATAAAGACTCTAAGGAAAAGTGTGTGAATATTAGTTACAGGTATTCAACTACATTATTACAAACCATTCTCGTAAACATTATTTATAATGAAAAATGTGTTAAAGTGCGAGCGTTATTTGATAGTGGATCTCAAAATTCATACATTTCGAAACACATCTCTAAGATGCTAGGCCTTAAACCGGTAAGTCATCATGCTGTTACACATTTTCTGTTTGGAGGTGTTGAAACCGCCGTTGAAAATCATAATTTGTATAAACGTAATGTTCAGGATATCGATGGTAATTTTGAATTTATTATTTCGGCACTTGATAAAGACAAAATTTGTGGTTATTTACCAAAATTGAATGATGAAAATCTGTATGACTTTTTACTTAGGAAAAATATAAAGTTGAGTGATTACAATGATGACATTTTAGACATTGACCTACTTATAGGCGCGGATCATTTGGGATTGCTATTTACCGGAGAAGTAATCCAAATAAACAATTTTTTAGTTGCAATGAATACCAAGCTTGGTTGGGTTTTACAAGGAAATATTCAATCTTCGTGTACACATGTTTCTTTTATTTCCAATCTCACCACCAGCTTAAATGTTACAGCACAACTGTGGGACTTAGAAACAATTGGTATAAAGGATCCCGCGCAAACAAAAAAAGGTGAAGTAGTAGAAAGAGAAATTATGAACTATTTTTATGATACAATTCGAGTGAACGAAGAAGGAAGATATGAAGTTAACTTGCCGTGGAAGGAAGATATTAATTTGGTGAGTAACAAAGAATTAGCTTTAAAAAGACTGTATTCTACAACGAAAAGGTTATAGTCCACTGGGAATTACCAAGAATATGATGACTCATTAAAAGAATGGCTCCAATCAGGTATCATAGAAGAAGTTAAAGGTGACGATCACGGCCATTATTTACCCCATCATGCTGTGATCAAGGAATCGAGCCATACTACAAGAGTGAGACCCGTATTTGACGCATCTGCCAGAGATGTAAACGGGAGGTCTCTGAATAGTTCGTTAGAACCCGGTTTGAATTTATTAGAATTAATACCAAAATTATTGATCGGGTTTCGTAAGCATTCAGTGGGCATTACTGCAGACATAAAAAAAGCTTTCTAACAAATAAGCGTAGTAGCTTCTGATCGAAAATACTTACAATTTTTATGGTGGTCAGATAACAAGAGAAGCGAACTAATTACATACAGACATTGCAGAGTGGTTTTTGGAGTAACGTCAAGTCCATTTTTACTGAACGCTACAATTCGTTATCATTTAGACAGTGGAAATTATCCCAGCTACTTAAAAGACACAGCTGATAAATTAAAATGTTCGTATAAGATCGCATTGAAAATGCATAAAATATATAAAAAATTATAAATCTAAAATGTTCGTTTTACGTAGATAATTGTATTACCAGTTGTTCGTCTCATGAAAATGCTAAACGATTTCAACAAGAGTCAGTGTCTCTAATGTTACACGCAAAAATGGAGTTAAGAGAGTGGGTTATCGGTCCATCGGTTAATGAAAATGTAGTTTCTACTTTAGGTATTTTATGGAACACCAAAGAAGACACGTTATATGTCAACCCAAAAACCTTACAATATAAAGGTGAAAGGATTTCAAAAAGACTTATTCTTTCATTTACTCACAGAATATTTGACCCAATAGGATATACTGCACCAATTGGTTTAATACCTAAATTATTACTGAAACAGTTGTGCGAGTCTAACATTTCGTGGGATGATGAAATACCATGTGAACTAAGTGATTATTTTTTACAGTGGGCTGGAAAACTTCACTACCTGAATAAGGTGCGAATTCCAAGACGTATAACGGAGGATGACATAAACCAGTGCAACTTGTCAATCCACACCTTTTGTGATGCGAGTATATTAGCTTATGCCGCTGCCGTATTCCTGTGTAGCGAGTTCAAAGGAAAAGTGACAATACAATTATTATCAGCAAAGGCACGGTTATCTCCTGGCAAGGAAACCATTACAATTCCACGTCTGGAACTACTAGCAGCTACAATAGGATCGCGGCTATATGTTCAGGTAAAGAATGCATTGGATATGAAACATGATTGTTATTTTTGGTCGGACTCTAATGTAGTACTTTCTTGGATTAAGAATGAAGGCGATTGGGGAGTTTTCGTAAAAAATCGCGTAAAAGAAATTCGCAACCAAACAAACACGGCTGATTGGCATTTTATTCAAGGCAGCTTGAACCCAGCCGACCTGCCGTCCCGAGGTTGTCAAGTGGATATGTTGCTGAAGACGAGATGGTGGGAAGGTCCAGACTGGTTAAGGCGTAGAAAAGAAGAATGGCCACTCTCGTTAGCAACTGGCGAACAAAATATGTCTATACCACCAATGTCAAATGTGGTCAGCAATAATTGTGTGGTGGAGCGTACAGAAAAATTTTTTAATATTTTTTTATATTTTTCAAAGTATAGTTTAATTAAGAGAACGATCGCCTGGATTTTTCGATTTTATCATAATATGAAAGGAGGAGCAAGAAAACATGATGACTTAGAGATTGAGGAAATAGATAAGGCTGAAGTTATGTTATTCAAATTGATACAACAGGAGGTTTTTAGAGGAAAGAAGATATACAAAGATTTAATCACTACAATTGATTCAAATGGATTAATACGTGTAAAAACAAGGTTATTTTCTGAGGATATCCCATTATGTTACAGATTCCCTATTCTGCTACCGGGTTCACATGTAATAGTCGAAAGGCTTGTTACACAAAAGCACAGGGAACTATTTCATGCTGGAGTACAGACACTTTTAGCGAACCTAAGACAACATTACTGGATAACAGGAGTTAGAGTTTTAGCAAAGAAGGTATCCAGAAATTGCATTATTTGCAAAAAACAAAAAGGGAAGTCCTGTTTGACACCACTTGTACCCTTACCCACGGATAGGACGGAGGCCAGTAAGCCATTCGAAATCAGCGGTGTAGATCTGGCTGGCCCTTTTTTTGCGTAATGGGGATAAGGTGTGGATGGTTTTGTACACCTGTGCTGTATACCGAGCAATTCATCTGGAGCTGGTAACGTCTTTAACTACTACCGATTTTTTGATGTCTTTTAGAAGGTTTATTGCCCGAAGAGGTAGAGTTTCAAAAGTATATTCGGACAACGGTACGAATTTTGTGGGCGCAAGAAATATGTTTAAACTTATAAATTGGAAAGAAGTAGTTTCAGAGGCGACTATTCGACATATTAAGTGGATACTCATCCCTCCAGGTTCACCGTGGTGGGGAGGGTGGTACGAGCGCATGATAAGAACTGTTAAGGAACTATGAAGGCGCATACTCGGTCGGGCTTCCTTGACCTATGTGGAATTGGAGACGATTTTAGTCGAGTGTGAAGCTATTGTCAATTCTCGACCGTTAAGCTACATTGTTGATGATGTGGATATTATACTACAGCCGATTACACCAGCATTTTTTCTGCAGCCTTTGTGTTGTACGGAGGTTGCTGATTTGGATCATGTGGATGGCAAGACTCTTAATGTACGTGTCAAATATCTACTTAAACTGAGACAAGACGATTTCGAAACGAGTACATAGCTCTATTAGTACTTAAGGGTAAAGAGGGAAATCATATGTTAAAGGTAGGTGACATAGTTTTGGTTGAAACTCCAGATAAACGTTGTCGGTGGCCGTTAGCACGAATTTTAGAGTTGCATGAAGGCAAAGACGGTATTTGTAGAGTAGCCACAGTAAAGACAGCTACAAGTGTATTAACACGAACAGTTCGGAAGTTATATCCACTCGAATGTGAGTAGATAATGCTCGCATAAACGAAGTTTGCCTTTTATATGTACAATTAAGTTTATATGTTATTAAGATTGGTATTGTTTGTTTTTTTTTTTTTTTGCCCCTGGAGGATGTTTGGGACTATTTATCTTTTTCTTTCTTCTCTATGGCTATATTTTTTAAACACAAAAAAAATGATGTAAAATAAAATAATTGAATAAAACTTCATCTGTCAATACAGAAAAACCATTTTCTTTTTTCCCACCGTTTAATATAAAAACTCAGGTGTTTTTATCTCCAAAGGGATATTGTTCAACCACAACAGTCAAATATATAGTAACTGAGTGATGATTCGGTCTATATATTTATTTTTTGTGGTCCGAAACAACAAACAGTTAAACATTATTTTTTATTTTATATAACCATATTGTAATAAAACTTTTAATACTGTGCACCTTTTTAATAAAGTTATCCTATTAATTTCCTTTTCCTATACGTGCCTAGACAACAAGCAATAGAACATAGAAAATTTAATATATCAAAAAATATTAGTGTCAAAAACTAAAGTTTTCTCTAAATAGCCATACAAATTCCCAATTTCATAATCGCTTAATATTTCTACTTTATTAAGACAACTTTATCAAGCAGAATGAAAGAATTCAATAGGAAATCTAAATATTATATATTAGTTTGGTCATTTTTATTTATAGTAATAGCATTGACAACTCAATAATCCAGTAAATGAATAATTCAAACGACTATTAAAATGTGAAAGAACTTTTAGCAGCTCATATTTTACATATTTATCATTTGTCAGGTGTTAAAATTGTAGATATATCTTACTTTGTAAAATATACAACTGACATAAATATACATTTCTTGATATTTATGCATTTATAATATACTAGGTCATGCGTTTCTATGACTCAGTTATTATAATTTGCAATATTTTTTATGTCCCTGCATTTTAAATCTGTAATATCTTCGGAAATATTCATTTAAATTACGTGCTGTAAAGAGCCATATTGATCTATATTAAATGCACAATGTATTTACTTAATTGGATAAGGATTAATGATGTATTGCTTAAAATCGCTTCGTAAATAAAGCATTATTTCTCGTAAAATGTAATGGACAAAAAATTGTTATTGTGGGTTAGACATATACTTTCTGTGACTTGTTTGTACACCTTTTTACGGTGTACAATACTGTACTACATGATTTTGTCTGTCTCTTGGGGTAACATTAGAAACGTCTAAAATTAACAGTGTTTCTCAACTAAATTATGTATGTATTAAACATATAAAACTATCTCTTGAATCACTCTATCTATTTAAAAAAAACCGCATCAAAATCCGTCGCGTAGTTTTAAAGATCTAAGCATACATAGGGACAGATAGCAGGAAGCGAATTTGTTTTATACTATGTAGTGATTAAAATTCCTTAGATATGATAATCTAGCTATTAACATAGCAATTTCTTCTGTATCGGTTGTTGATATTTGTAAAAGTATTACACTTGATGTTATAAGTATATAGTTACCTAAAATATAAAGAGATGACGCTATTATTCAGCTAGGAAACACTTGGAAAATGTGAACAGGTCTGTCAATGTCTCGGCAACTCAGTAGTTAGAGCACTCGCCCGGATAGCGAGACGTTATGAGTTCAAGTCCCGCCTGACAGTGATAGAAATGTTTTGACAGTTCAACATACGTTTACGGACCCAATGAGCAGATCGATGGCTCAGTGGTAACTTTCAATGGGGCATGTCCCATGCTTCGGAAGGCACGTTGACACGTTGATACCGACTGCTTCTGAAGTTGTCAGTAGCCACTGATACGGACAAAGTCCGGGTAATGGTTTTTCATTCAAAGAGATGACCTGAGTAACATCAATGAGGACATAAATATGCCGTAGATGAAAAATTAACGAACAAGAAACTGCCTCTTGTTATTTTAAGTAAAATTAATTTTGGGCTTTAGGGCTAATTATGTCTGCCTGTGTTTTTTTTATCTGTGTATTAATTCTATTTTCATGTTTTACTTTCTTCTTTGAGTACGTTGGTTAAAATTGTAAGGGATTCTATATTCTTATTAAAAAAGTCATAGCACACACTGTTTTTGTTGGTCTTTTGTAACATTCTTTGTTTTTTTTTCAGTTTACATAATAATTATCGTATATTTTAAAGCATTCTGCCAAAAACATCATAGAAACAGAATAAAATAGGTAGTTATATTTCTCGTAATTCTATGCACTATTTATGTAGGTTTGTTTACCTTTTAGATTAATTGTATAAGGCTTGGCGTTCTCGCAATGACCAATAAATCTGAGCGATTTTTTTTTGCTAAATTTCATCACTAATTTAGTGATCAACTTAACGTTAGCATTGCAAACATTGTCAATAACTCTCGAGGAAAGTGCAAATCGTGAATTTACAAATTTACAAAAGTCGGCAAAAAAGCAGACGAATTACCGGTCTTGTGGTAGACTATATTCGATCATAAACAACTCTCGATACTGCCTCAAAAACTATAATTTTTATTTATTTTTCACCAATGAACGGCAGAAAAGCGAAGCGCTTGTGCGTTAATTAACCTCGAGGTACTGCATTTATGTAAAGGTCATTGACCGCTAACGCATGATGGAGGGTAATGCGCTATAATCGAAACTGATACTCGAATAATCTTTACTTTTAAAGAGACTTACCCATTATTATAAATGCCGCCGCTGCGAAAAATTGCACTTTGGTCTTCATTTCGATCTCACTTATACGATATCCACTAAAATAATTAATTTAGTTCACTTATATTAAAACTTTGACACTCTCTTCTTTGTGTTCAGTCGAACATGTTGTTGTTATTCTGAAACAAATAAAAGAAAATTAAAATTATGTACTTATTATACCAATTTACTTGATTTTTACCCTAACTGGCAAGGTTACCTCTTTCACGCTTATTGTTATGTCTCTATATGCATAATTATATTTTTTATAACCACGTATCATTTTAATGACTGGGCGGATTTCAACAATTCAGTAGATATGCATTTGTCTCGGCAACCCAAGGATGGTGACATTAAAAATAAATCAAATTGACTGATTTTGGATGCGAGTTAGGTCATTTTTGCCTTTCAAATTAATCAAATAAATCGCTTATATTAATGAAATAAGTGAGACTTTTGCCACCTTTTTCTCATTTTAAAATAATTTTTACTCATATTCAAATTGATTAATTAGTACCTAATGCATTAAATATAAGTGTCAAATTTTCTCACTTAAAATTGATCTTTATATCTCAATAGTTGATTATTTAACACTTCGTGGTAGGCTATGGTTCTGTCGTTGGTACATATAACTGGTGTTAACAGATATTTTTATTTTATCCCATTAAGTGTAGCAGTTAGTACGTTCGGTTTAAGGTCTCGGTACTCATCCAGATAGCGAAAAGACGTGGGTTTGAGTCCCGCTTGTCACCTGATAATAGTTGATTTTTTCTACTAATAATTTCTTTACATATAATTTTATTTGACTTTACATTCAATGCATAGAGCAATTACGTGCCTGTTTAAAATAAAATTCAATCTGAATACATTACTTTATAAACTCGCTCATCCTTTTTATTCTAACTATCAAACTTTAAGCCATAATTTGGTTAAAAGTAACCTTATGCAGTTCAGATAAATATGTAAATAAAATGTCAGTAAATTCTGTGATCACGGGTTCTGCAAAGGAGTCGAAACGTTCACGAGTCAAATCAAATCAAATCTTTATTGACAACTGTGAATAAGACGAGGGCTGCCCATTTTTTGATTACTTAGAAATTATAAAATTTAATTATATTTTATTTTCAATTAGAGAGTAGAAAAATATTACATTATATATCTATACTTCAAATTGGGCTGATCAAAGCATAAATATAAAATGAAGAGAGGAAATTCATAAACATTTAATTTAGGTATTCATTGTTAGAATAGAGGCATTGATCAATTAAATAATCTTTTAATCGTTTTCGAAATGCATTAAGTAAGTGCTAATGCTGTGTGAAATGCATAAAGTCTAGGTAATTAAAACTTAAATGCGCAATTACCAAGGCGCCGGTAAAACGGTTTTACTTAAATGTGTGATGTGCGCGGAAATGTATGAACTAAATATATCAATGAGTTTTATTTCTCCTGATATAAAATTTGCTTTATATCATTGTAACTGTTGGCACCGTCCTTATAATGGTAGATTATTAGAAAATTATTTCTCCACATCATTTTTATTAAATTTGATATAAGCTTCCTTTTATACGAATAATGACTGACTGTATGACTAATCACTGTATAGTATGACTATGATATGACTTTTAGCTTGTACCGAGAAAGTTGTGTTGCGAACTTTCCCTAGACTTTCATCTTCCCATAGTTTCCCTTTCACAATCATCGTGACCAAGGGCATTCAAGTGGTGCCTAAGTCTATATAACGTCTAGAAATCTGACACGTCAGTAATTGGTCCTGGGCATTTCAAAAGTCTTTTTAAAAACCGTGCCGTAGTAAACGCTTACAAACTTAGGTGCATTTAAAAACTCGACTGGTCTACCAAGTTCTCGTTAGATCAATTGAAAGAGTACTCGCGCGGTTAGAGAGATGACATGGGTTCAAATTCCTCCTGAAACCTACACAAGTTGTTTGCTTTTCTAGTAATTATTAATCTAAATATATATAAATTACGTGTCACGTTGTTTGTCCGCGATGGACACCTAAACTACTTAAAAGATTTTGATCAAACTTCGTAACTATCTGTTATTTGATAAAATTTAAAAGATAGGATAGGTTTTTTTTAATTTATAACACAGCAACGCGTGGCTGGGTCAGCTAGTTTGGATATAAAATATCTGGCAATCAAACGATAAAAAAGAAAAATATAATAATTTGGTTCATTCTATTCTAAACTCCTTAAAGAAAAGTAGATTGGAGTATTTATTAAGTATAGTTTTAATTATATACTTACTTTATTCTCATCATTTTGGAATTATATAATGGAATAGATACGATTTTTATAATTGGCTAGTGCCCGGCTTGGTTTGCATGCTTCGTTTTTAGCTGACTATTTTTTATGCTGACCATATGTAAACCTTCTCGACTATGCCTATAACGTTTTCCCAAGTGCAAGCAATTAGTTGCTAACGTTCTATTGTCATCGAATTAACGGTATAGCAGTACAAAAAATATGAACAAACAAATTGCATTTTTATACCTTCGATTAGTTTATAAGACTGGTTACAATAGTAATACAGTGTATAGTACATATCAGTAGGTAAACAATATAACGTAAAACATTCATGTCCAACAAAACATTCAGAAAAACAGCTACAAACGGGAACTTTATGGTGACCGATTGGCATACTGACATGGGTCGTACTTCCCAGGCCATAAAACGTTACAAGAAAAATAACACATATTACTACTGCATACGGTATGGGTTCACGTGTGCAAACAAATGCAATATTGTCAGAACAATTCATGTTCAAACGATTGTGCTTAACTGCGGTTGTGGAAAGCGGAATCTGTGGTACAGTATACTTTTTTATTTGCGGCTTTGAGCAGTTTTGTGTATCATGAAGAGTATTTACATAAATATTTTATGTCATTTAAGAGGTAATGTTTATGATATCACATTATAATTCTTGCTTGTTTGTCAACGACTGTTTAGTGTTATTGTTTTGTTTGTTGTTTTATTTACATTTATATACCCTCTTACTGATCTTACTATTTTTTTAATTGTTTTTTTTACATTCTGTACCCATTAATTGAATTATGATTATTATTCTCTAATTTTATCGAGCAATTTCTATTTTATTTCCCTTTTTTTCTAACTCAACTCTCTTTGTAAATTTAATTGCACATATATGACACTGAATCACGTTGTTTCATATCACTTGCGCCCTTATCAGCCAGGGTGATGGCTAAAAATCGGTGCTTCACCTATTCCCGGGTGATTTTTTTTTGCATCGAGACTTGACCCTATTCCTGCTGCTGCACAGGTACCTGCCAATGTTGGTTGTGCCATGAAATTTTTCTTTTTATTTTATTATTTTCTTTGATTTTCTTGCCATTATATAGGCAAGGTATAATGTATGTACAACCGGAATAAACGTATCTATCTATCTATCATAGTGTAATGGTAGCGATACGGCCTATTGCACCATTGATTCTGAGTTCTAATCCTAGTAGAGCATAAGCATTCGTTCCCTAGTTATGGTATTAATTACAATTGTTTAAGTCTTTTTTGGTTATTAAGTTTGGAGCTAAATTGTTGGGAGTGAGTTGTTCGAAATTAACATATTTTATTGTTTATTTACTTGCTTTATCATCAAACAGTGGTAACTGTTTATATTTATTGAATTTTTATTGAAAAAGTTGCCCTCAGGTGAGATTCATATCATCGTTTTCTAGTAAGTTCGACCAGTTGCAGTAACCGCTAGATCTCTAACCTTGATTTACTTAAATAAGGAATATTAACAGTGGTGTGACAAAACGTAAAATTAGAACGACTCTATCTACATCAACCATCTTTGCCTGACAATAAAAAAATTATATATTACGATTTAGAACTTTGTTTGCTATCGATATGTTTTGCAAAAAAATACTTACGATAAGCACCCATAGCGAATCCATTATAACTATTATATGTGGTTTACTGGTGGTGGGTTTACTTTTAATAGAACACATAAAAATGTTACTATTTCCTTGTGGTGGTTTGGAAAACAGAATCGGGCCGTAAACAAGGAATGCCCCAGAGGTTGGGGGGAATAATAGGCTAGGTAATTATAATAATAATATTACTTACAATCACACCAATTAGCCTAGCCCAAAGTAAGCACTGTAAGGCTTGTGTCAAGGACACTAGGGTAGCGGTTAAACATACATATGTATATCATACATAAATGAGTAATTTTAATAGAAATATATATAAACACCCATGACTCAGGTACAAATGCTAGTATTCATCATACAAACATCTGCCCTTTCCGGGATTTGAACCCAGGACCGTCGGTGCGAAAGGCAGGATTATATTCAATTTATTGTTGAATATTCAGGACTTACACGAAAATACCTTGAAATAACGTAGTACATTGGTAACATTTTATGTTGTTATATATAACAAATGGGATTGTGATATAAATATGAACAAAAAACACTTTCTTTCAAAAATCTACCAATTTTCTTACGCATATTGAAGCGATATCTCATCTGACACCAGTAAATTTAAAAAAAACACAGCATTGGCCAGATCGGTCTTCCATTAACTGCATAATTTCTCAACGTCCTGTATTCATAATCTCACTTAATCACCTGTAACTATAAACACAGCAACATAACACTTACTTTATGTAATGAATACACATAAATGATTCAGTATTTAATGTGTAGTAGGTACATATAACTTTGAGTAAGATAGTTACTAAGAATAAAACATCAAACAAATAAAGATGCCACTGCAATTTGAAACGCACCAAATAATTTACATTCATCGTATCAAACATGTCGATTAATTCTTTAATCAAATTCCATCCGCTCACATATAAAAACTTGATTAAATTTCACGTTTACGATCCCATTTACGATCATTCAGTGTCCAAACTAAATGCTTATAAATAAGGTTATCGAGAATCTCTTCGCGGTGAGCTAACATAAAAAATTTAAAGCTAAGATCGAGTCTTAAAAGTAAGTGAGAAACAGTGCACTTTTTAAAACATGTTTTAATAGTCAAAACGTTTGAGAAAAATCTCAATAGCAAATTCAACAAAAGTAATATATACTTCTTAGATTCCTGAGACAGTCAAATTTTTTGTAGTTAAAAATTTCTTAACGTAGAAAAGTCTAACAGTTAAACACTTAACTAACAAAAAAATATAATATACTGACCCGGCCACGCATTGCTGTAGCACAGTTATTATAATTTTCAATTTTTTTTATCATAATTTAAAATCAAACCTAAGTCGAAACAATAACAGCAAAATAAAAAAAAATATATTAAAATCGGTTGTGTAGTTTGGGAGTTCATCGCGGTCAAATACTATGATAGGTAATTTTTATAGAAGAGATAAAAGGATATAGGGGTGTTTGTTTTACTATCAACTAGGACTTATTTTTCTTGATTAGATTATAAGGCAAGCACTAAGCGTTTTGCTAAATAACCTTCATAAACTACAAAAATTACTAACTTTTATTTTTCACTAGCGACCCGTCCCGGCTTCGCACAGGTGGACAAAGTTCTTTAAATTTTTTCTAGTATTAAATATAGCCTATGTTACTCAGCGTAAATGTAGCTTTTCAATAGTGAAAGAATTTTTGAAATCGGCTTAGTAGTTTTTGAGTTTATTCATTGCAAACATACAAAAATACAAATATTTCCTCTTTATAATATGTAATAGTATAGATATCATCTTATAAGGTCTAAATATTGCATGTTATTAATTTAAACAACTAGACATAGAACACTAACTTCTATTAGGTAAAATTAAACCCTAATTGTAATAATTTTTAGAGCTCTACCGTTTTTAATAGAGTTTTTAAGAATGATAAAATCCTTAAGTAACTTTTTTTATTAAGTCGTTGTATTATCCGATGTTATTAAAATACTGTTACGCTTGAAATTATACCAGATCTATAGTTTCAATCGCCTTCTATCTGTGCTTCCATGTTCATATTAAATCTTTATTTCCAAGAAATATAATATAGCTATAATATATGTAAATATCCATGTTTTATAGCTTCATAACTGCTTGGAGTAGCATTATTGCATTATATGAACACTTCACACTTCAGTATTCAATGTCTCATACCTTATAAAACTTAATTACGTGACGTTTCGTTTTACATAAAATGTGCTTTGTGAATAGCAATAGTTGGGGTTTCACCGGCCTACATACAATTAGCTTTCATCTCTGATAGGATTGTCCAAGCGCTGAATAACGTTGGTAACACCAGCTAACTTTGCTTGTATCTTCTACAATACCTATTGTCGCTAAACATATAGGGTAATATATTTATATAGGATATCTATCTATCTATATAGATACATAGATACATTGCTTGATTTATATAAATTTAATAGTTATTATTAAAATTTAAAATAAAAATTAAAGTAACGTGTTACATTTGCGGACACCACAATTAAAAAAAAAACAGAATAAGCTGTTGAAGCATTCAAGTACCAGGCTATCATTACATCAAGGAGGTCACTGCAACGGCCGGCCAACCTTGGTAGGGGCGTGACCCGTGACCCGGAAGACTGCAAGTCTGATGAAAGTAGTACCAGCAGACAATACTCGTACGGATACTTTCTCGCGAGTCATGCTTGCCTAGTAAGTCTGGGCTTTTTTGCGCGTACGATTGCAGTTTTTTTTAGTAAGTTTTATTCCGTATAAATTCGTTTATTCGTCCTCTATTGCCTTTAGATATATCGAAATAAAGAAAAATAAACAAACAATTTATATTCCATTACGCGAACTTGATTGTCGTAACAGAATCAAATCCATTCATTGCCCGTAAAAATAAAGAATTGTTTTGCAAGTTCACACGCTAAATTCAATAAAATCCATGAACGATGACAATCATATTGTCATTAATGTCATTGCATTCAACCCAAATACTGGAGCGTAACTATTGGGTACCTTTTTGCGCCCGCATAAAAACTTATTGTTGAATAATTTGTTAGAATCCGTAATATAATAAATCCGATTTGTTTAGTAGGTAACGGTATCGTTTTTGCTCTAAGCGCCGTTTCGGATTCAATTTAGCGTTCAAGCTTTTTTTATCACTACTCTGACGCTTAAAAAATGTGTGTCAGAGCTAATATGAAAGATTAGTCTCGGGTCATAAGTAAAGACACTAATTGTATGATTAATTAAGATGTGAATGGACTAGTTTAGATGCTGCTAATTAGAATTTTTATTTCATTAGTCGTGGAAGAATTTAGAACGATCACGATCTATAAAGACCAGGCGATATACTAGTGACTTGATATGTTTATTTATCATCTTTGCAGGTGGACTGGTAAAATAGATATATGTCTACATTTTTATTATATGCGCGAATTTACACTGTGGTTCTTGTGAGGGTTGCAGTTTTGCTGCGAATCTCACAAGAGCCACATGTATTATAGGTGACTGTTACCACTTACCATCAGGTGGGCAGTTTGCTTGTTTGCCAACTTTCTGCAGGTAAAAAAAAAAATGATAAGACGACTTAACGATTATTTTCCACAAAATCAATTTACTTATTGACTATTTTCAAAATTATACAGTAAAATAACGTGACATTATGATATTATGATTATTCTAAGGTGATTGATGACACCGTTACAGGAGCTGTACTTAAGGGCGATTTAGGTATTAGGTATAAATAGAGTAGGTGTAAGATGATATGTATTATAATGATATATGATACCTTAGTATCACAACCTTATTCATACTGTGAGCATGGACCTTCTAAAGGGGTCGGAACATTAAGATTAAATATATAAACGCGCATTTAATTCGGTTAAAATAGTTTTATTTAAACGAGTGAGAGGCGTGGATGTGTAAGAACTAAATAATATTATTACTTATATAAAACACAACTCTATGGTTTTGTATATTGTAGTAAAATACAAATAGGACTTAATTAACTTCGACATAAAAACACACTTCACACAATATTGATACTGTGTTCCTGTACCTTATTTTACTTTTTATACTACTTCTCATCATTTCGGAACGCTTACTGCTATTTTAATGTATAAACCTTAACAAGTTTTCTCATAATGGCATTTTAACGCATTTTTTCCATATTAAAATTGCATATCGCGTTTTTATGCTTAAAATAAAAATAGTTAACGAATATTCTTTTGACCCTCTGAACAATACTTAAGTTAACGTCAGCAGAGAGAAAATCTGTGTTATTTTTTCTTTAAGGAAAAGTAAAACTGATTTTTTTTCAGTTTCCTACAAATTTTCTTTTTCCGTTGAAAATTTGTTTTAGCATATGGAAACATGACTGACTAAAAATGAAAATTGCAATAAAAAAGAAACCCCTATTTTTCTTCTCAATATTTCTTTAATTTAAAATTAAATCACAGTTTTAAATTATTGTATTTTAAGCCAGAATAGCGATATTCATAGGCTTCCTGTTTAGGGAATAATGTAAATTTTTAGTTTTGGGTAATCTTAAAAATGTTTTATGAAACTTGTTATTATTTATAAAACTAATTTTATTACTTTTTCATATTAACCGCTGCTTCCGAAGTATAATTTATATTAACGTATAAAACTCCTCTTTATCACGCAATGAATGTAAAATAATACACACAGTAATTTTAAGCCTCTTGGTTCGTTGAACGAATAATTATCACAATAACCTTTTGCTAACGAAATTTCACAGCAATTAGAGTATGTAAAAACTATAGCAGGTAATTATCTAAGGCGCTAAACACACTATTCACGATTAAACCACGACAAAAGCCAAAGAAAAACAGATTTAATTGAAGAATCCTCATTGAGAATTACCTTCTCTTACAAATTTACTCGTAGCTAGGATAAGAGCTCTTTTACATCGTAGTAACCCATCATAATTATATGTCACGTCACTTAACTTTCGCAATCATCGGCCAAACGCACTAACTGCTACGGTATCGAGATCTATTTCTATTATTTCTACTAGCTACTTAAACTTAACCAACAGTCGTATAAATTAGTCTAAGAAAGCATTGAATAAATAAATATATACCACGTAATATATTTGTACAGCAAAATTTACCAAACATGTAAAATTTAAGATAGATATAGTAGATGATGTTATACATTTAAATATATATTTATGTTGTACACAGTACGCTATCTCTTTCCAACTCTTCAGTAGAATGGTAGAGAACATATATTGCCATTAAGTTCGCTATTGTTACATATTTTATGCAATAAAGATTTATTATAAACTATATATTTTTTTATGAAAATTGGAGTTTTCAGGCTTTACACTGATGGTGGGAACTTTTACATTACCAAACCTGTTATATATTTCTTACCCATATTTAAAAAGTAGCACTACAAAACTATACAACCACATTAATTTTTATTATCGTTCTGTTATAAAGGTCAAGTATAGTTTGCAAAGTAACCTGCCTCAACAGACCTCAAAATGATAATCGTGTTAACATGTCATGCTTTATTTATTAAATTTGGCTGCGTCATCAAGCTCAATTATTTATTCACGCTCTTTGCATGCAAAAAAGTTGACAGCAAATGGTCAGGCTCACATATCAGAGATGAAAAGAAATTGACGCGGCGAAAGGTTCGCTGTGAAGCTCTTGGATGTAGATATATGTTCAGATAAAATAATAATTAAATTTAAAATCAGACAAGAAGTCTTTTGAAGAAAAGTAGGTGAATTAGGCTTTACTGAATCTTTTATACGGTTATACAAAAAATTACTTCCAAGCTGCTAAATTCAAAGGGGTTTTTGGGGTAAAATTTAAATTATTTTATTTACCATGTAACAAATAAAATATGAATCAGTCTCAAAAGTTATTGAACAACTGCTTTTTCACCAACAAACAATTATCACTACGAAAATTTGCTAAATTATACTTACAAAATGACAACTTCACTTTTAAAGTGACACTGATTTCCAACTTACTTTTTAGTGTTAATTCAAAGAGATTTGAAAGTAACTGGATAAGGAACTTTTTGCTGCGTAAAATGTATAAATCGCTAATAATATCCACTGATTTGAAGTACATGAGCCAAAATACAGGAAAAAGTTACCACAAATTATCTTCGAACACATTACGATTGAGAACAATGCAAGTGAAGAGTCACATATTATTTAGAAGGATAGCAGTAGAAATCCAACTTTATATGATGACGACCATTATAATGCAATTACTAGAAAATGGCGGTGACAGTTACTATAATGTCGGCACCATATCGGGGATGCGAACTCTGATCATTATGTCGTGCCGGAATTCTTTTGATATTTATTTGCTAGTGAAACACAATAACTATGACAGTGTAAAGAGCACATAAAATAGACCCTAATACATCCCTGTGTGTTATTAAATAACATATTAAATACCAAAACTGACGCAAGTACATTTTTTGTCATAATTACATTTCTGAAAAACATCAACAGAAAAAAAAAGAAATACAATTCTTATAGTTTTCACTAGAAGCTATATGAACCTAAGAAAAGTATGCGATTGTAGTCACATTTTAAGGTAATGCTAATTTAAAAAAGAAAATGTATTTAAAAATTTGTTTCCCTCTTCTTCAAAAACACAAAATTAACAAATTACGCCAATATTGCACCAAATGAACGATATGTTAATTATCTATTACTATAATTATCAACTTATAATTAATACTCAAATTATATAACTCGCATGACTTACATGAATGTATGAGAACTCAAAATTCTTAGATATAGACAACACTTATATTCTGTCGACACTGAAAATAAAAACAGATTTGTTTTTTGTCGTCAACAATAAGAAACAATGTTTTGAAGGTTCTGATCTATCCTTTTGAATCGACTTCAGTCCAAAAACTTCATTAGTAATGCCCATCAAATGGTCCCCGTTACTAGTTACGCTCACCGAATAGCCGTTTTTGTAACGGTAATTATTTCATAAGGCACGTTAACGCTTTTTGCTTACGTTATCAAGCGATTTGATATTTAAAATGACGGAAAATAAGTGATAGTGATGAGTATCAAAGATAATTATAGCGATTAAAACACGTACGACATTAAAGATCATTAATTAACTAAAATAGACCTAAAAAAAATTAACTAATTTCTTTTCGGGTCCAAGGATTATTGACCTCCAGTAAAAGCTTTTTCATAATTTGTTATTTGCTTCATGTAGTATACATTACATTGTCTTGGTACATATTATTGCCAGTTTCTATACATGAGCCCTGTATGCATGCAAAATTAAATATTAATAATTTTTAGTTAAAATAATCAATAAATATTTAAAGTCATATTGAATGTCATTAATCATTTTAATTGTAATGTGTAATAGTATAATAATAATAAGTTTAATGTCAGTAAAATTTGGTAAATCATAATGACAGAAATAATAATTAATTTGGTTGATTATTTCAATCAAAAAACTTTAAACTATAAAATAATATATGTATTAGTATAAAGTACAAAAAACCTATTTATAAAATAATATAATTACATAAAAATTAAAGACTGATAAAAATAAAATATAAATTAATTACTTTTTTATAGGTAATAAAGTTATAAGAACGAAATTGTAAAAACAAAAAATGTTTAAGGACGCAAAAACTAGAACATGGAATATAATAAACTTAATAATTTATTTAATTAGTTAAATGGAACATTAACAACTAAAGCTTCGCTAAATAATAAAAAGATAACGACTGGCAGCTGTTTATAACCTTCGCAGATATACATCAGAATAATATTACGACTTTTTGGAAAAAGTGGAACGTCTTAAAACTATGTTCGTCATAAACATGTCAATTTCTGTTTTTTAACAAATGCTAATAATATTTTTGAAATTTTTTAATAAGTTTTGTTGACAAAATTTATGTACCAAAAAGTTTAATTTCTTTTGCTAGTAGGCAAGGGAAAATAAGGGAAGGTATCAAAAACTAAATAAATACCTACGCAAAGCAAAGTTTCACGGATAAGCTAATTAATAAATAAAATTAAAAATCGCATATCTTGTAACTTCCCTACTATTTTCACCCACTATAAGACTACTGGCAAGTAAATAATAAGAATTTTTATTTAAATATCTTTTATTATTTTGTTTACTATTATCCTGACAGGTAAAATTAACCATCTACCTAATAAACTGATATTAAAAGACTTGTATGAACGACATAATAAAACTTAATAACTCTTCCCAGTTCATACATAATGATACTCAAATAGTTAACTTTATTACAATAAATATTATGAATTTTAATTGACCCCACACTTTCAAACGTTTAAAAAAAAACTACACATCTAATAGACCCCAATGAAAGCTTAGAAATCTACGATTCACGCCAATTTAGTATTCAAAAACTCTCACTGACGAATGAGCAAAAAACCTGAGTGGTTTCAATCAGATTTCAACAATGCTAATCGATGTTAAAAAAAAAAGTTCTGCTCATAATTGGATGAGTCTCACCATACTCGTATTTGAATACAGCTGATTTGAAAGTGAAACGGTATTTAATAGGTTAAAAAAATGAAGTAGCTTTCGTAGAACCGCTTATTAAAGTACCAATAAATATGGCGCCGTAATAATAAACGTTAGACTTGGAGTTTTATCTTTTTTCTTGAAGAAATACTTTACCGCTTATAGCTTATTTATTTAAACAAAATCTTATTATTTTCGATTACCAAAAAAATTTTAATTTTACCAAAACATTTTAATGCCAGATGTATCTTTTAAAATGCTCATTTAATACATCTGGCATTAAAATGTCACATTATCAAAATTTTGTAATTAACACATTTGTCTTCTAGACCGTCGATATTACATAAGAGATTTACTACCAAATAGAAAATGTCCTGAAACAATGTCAGCGCAAAGTACCCTTAACCGAAGAGCTTGTATGAAAGGTTTGATCGGAGTTGAAGAAGCGAGAAATATATGACAGAATTGTGGAAGGTGGAATTCTGTAATTTCTGCCTACCCCTGCGGGAAAAAGGCGTGATTTTATGTATGTATTATGAATTGTATACATTAATACAATTGTATACATATAAGTGTATATATAATATATACATATATGTATATATAATTGTTTACATTATTTATCATATCGGATTAAATACAGGTGCCCTTAATTCATAAGCGTATCAACTTTAAAAATTAAGTGCCCATATTTAATAAATTTCACTGTTACCATTTTTAATAACAAAATAACCGATGGATTAAAAACTCTAATTCACATTATTTCATCTTTACGAGTTAATATATATGAATCATAATAATAGAATGTAAAATTTGGACCTATCTCCTGTTAGTGGTTCCGTTATAAAAAGTCATATCCAACTTATTAGAAACCTTGTTACGTCTTCCACCTTCTGAACACCATCATCAAATTGTCTAAACACCTCAACCGTGTGTAGTCCAGTAATTGCTTACTGAGAAGCATCATTAAGATGTTGTTCAATCACGTTAGTTTTGACAGCTTTCGAGTGACAAGTGAAAGTGTCGGTTCGCCAATCATTCTAACAGTGTCTTTAAATATAGCTGCGTGTCTGTACAAAATTACCTATAAAAACATTATGGTGTACATTTGTAAGGATATAATATTTTATTGATTGCTGATGAAATCAAACCGTTGAGGGAAAGTCTCTTATTAAAATAATTGGATATAATATCTACCAATTACATCGTCATGAAATTATTATAAAAAATTACATTAGTTTGACCATATTAAATCAAATGACTTTCCATTTCTTCATTTTTTTATTATATATAAAAGAATACAAGAACTCCTAAAATAGTACACATAAGATAAAATATAATAATAACTTAGTGGCTATAACCCATTCGTTAAGATGTTGGCTGAAACCCATGAGGACCAAGTTCTATCCTCGCCGATGTACGCTAAACACAAAGGATTTATAGCTAGTTTTTACCCGCGGCTTCACCCGCATATTTTTACTTTTTTTCAATAAAAAGTATCCTATGTTACTTCTAATACCTCCAAGAATATACGTACGGAGTTTCATAATGATCGGTTTAGTAGTTTTTGTGTGAAAGCATAACAAACAAACTTACATTCACTATTATAATATTAGTAGGGATGTGTCCAAGGCATTGTAAATATTCTTTTAAAAAGCTAAATTCTATAGTATACTGTTGGGAATATTTAATAGCTAAGCTAATTTTGTTTCAACCCGTAATAAATGACAACGAAAGAAATGTACAAATCAGTTTTTTTATGCAATTGTTTTGTCATAATAATGCAGCAAAAACAATATTTGATGACTGAGGAAGTTAACACGGATTATATAATTATTGGTGCGTTGATAAATAATTACTTAGAATCGGAATAATTAACAACGTAAAACTATATTTGGAAAGTGAATGCCATACAAAAGGAAATCGCTTCATAAAAATATTAAATGTCTATTGTTCTTATTTTATTTTTACTATTATTATATTTGAAATAGCATCCCCCACATTTATAATACAGCAATTGGTAAAACACAATCTTTTCATGTTACAAGTACTGTTATTAAAAAGGAGACGAATGGCTGATTTACACAAGTATAAATCTATTTGCTAGCATTATACTTATTAATTATGGCTACTCTAAATAAAAAGATTACATTTATTTAAAGAGTCAGTCTTAAAATATTAAAGTTTATTAAAAATCTGCAAAATTATATCTGTGTTTAACTATTCTCGATATGAACTTAACAACAACTGAAACATTACATTTTAATCATACTCAACACTGACCGAGCTGCAGAACAATCTGTGGTTAGTCAACAAATAAAAGCCTTTTTAATGACCGTCTGGTTTTAATGGAAAATGCAGACAATAGCAGGAAGCTAGGACAAAGATACTTGAACCAGACCGTGAACCTGCTACTGAACTTTTTAGTCAAAAACTTGCACAACCACAAACGGATGAAATAAGTATTTTTTATATACTTTAATATTGGTTTAACAAATATTTTAGCAGAGCTACTGAAGATATCTTATTAGCCGATGTAATTATTACTTTTCGCATCCAGTGCTTTCATTAAATTTGTGTATTCCTTATATAAAATATGATAAATTGAATTTACAGAAACGATTTATATATTTGTTGACTATTTCCTATGGTTTACTAATAATATATACAGCATACACGATATCGAAAAAAATCTAGATTCAAGAAGCATATGTAACAACCACAACGTCAATTAGTGTCTGGTGTTGGACGGGGCACCTCAGATAATTTCAATATTTTCTAGTAAAATTTCATTTAAATATTATCAAAAAGCAGTTAAATGCTTTAAATAACAAAAAATGAATTTGTATTCTATAAAATGAAATAGTGTCTTCAAAAAAGCTTCTTGTAAATGCATTTTACTAAAGTTTATTTAATTTTTAAAAACATCGTTTAATTATCTAATATCCTATATGATATACTTAACGCTTACCATAAAGAATAATTTATCATCATCTCTGCCGAAAGACAACATTACTGGGCGGAAGCCTCTCCCAAAAATAGAGGATTTTACTATAATCACAATTAAGCGGGTTGGAAATCACAGAAAAAGATCGTAATACGAAAATTGCCTATTTTGTGATTGCGGAAGGTTTATGGTGAATAAATCAAATTTCATTAGTCGAATTTTAGGACACCCTGAGTGTGAATTAATTCATTTATTAAATTATCATAGCAATACCGATCACAAAAGGCATTCAACGATCCCAGGAACTTTAATTCCTCATTCATATTTTTTGCTGTCAACAACAAGTATCACAATTCTTGATACGAGATTATTAGATTATTAGATAGAGATGGGGCAGATATATGTATGATAAATACGAGCATTTGTTCTTAAGTCAAATGTGTTTCTATATATTTTTACAAATATTTCATATCTATGTATCATAAATGTATGTCTGTCCGTTACCCTAGTATCCATAACATGAGCCTTACAGTGCTTTGGGCTAAGCTAATTGGTGTGAATGTAAGAAATATTTATTTATTGAATGCAATACAAATCGTACAAAAGACAAAAAAAGGTGCCAACATAAGACATGCAAGTAACTCTTTGATATTTATAAGATTCAAAATTCAATATCATCTCATCACAAACTTCATTCCTGTCATTTAGAATAGGGAATAAATAAAGATGAATACTCATCCCACCTCTCCCTCGTCAGTGAGAGTAAAATTATATGCAACAAAGATAAAATTCTTTTTAGTTATCTCATACATTAACGATAGCACACGGCCGCCGAGAAAATAACATTTACACAGCTGATAACTTCAAAGTAAAATGTTACTTATCAAGACCGAAAAGAGATCGCCAAAAACAATATAGGTATAAGAGTACAGCTGAGCAATATTCACCGCTTTGTGTTCAAACTTCTTTAGTCCGTTTAAATATGTCAGCTGTCAAAATCTCACGCTGATCACGACCGCACTTTTTAACAACGACAATTTTATTAAGTTAATTACTATGTCAACCCATTTTCATAAATCAAAAAAAAATTAAACGAGCTGATTAATCAAAAAACCGTTCAAAGTCATATTATCCATCATAATTTAATCATGTTCTTGTAATAAACACCAGTTACTAGGCCACCCAGTTCTCTATTAACACACATATTTTATCAAAACACAAATCCATCAATACCTACAACCATTACATCAAAATACTGGAGTACGTCCATTTATCTTTTGGCTTACAAACAATTGACAACTGCTAACATCAATCAAATAACAACGGTATACATAACAACGTAATCGAATAAAAAAAGTCGGTAATAAGTTCTCATAGGTGGTTGGGAAGGCATACCATTGAACAAAGTTCCTCAAGAATGCCACGCTGTATTTCAATATGCTGTGGCATCTGCTATCCATTTATATGAACCGTCCAACGTTACTAGATCCCTGGGATTTCAAACAACCAGTCATCAGGGGTGTGTTTCCGAATCATGTAAGCAGGACGTGGGAGGTCAAGAAGGAGTAGTCTCCTTTCTGGTTGATATAAAACGTGCCATTGTTGTCAAGATTCCCGGAGACTTATTGGCAATATCGAAGATAAAACCACTGGCTAAGGAAGAAATCGTGGATGTTAAATAAGATTGTTTTTCTCTCATAATAAAGTTAGTTCAATAATCAATATAGTTGGCGATGTTAAGCATTTTTACAATTGAATGGCGTTATATTCAACATTAATCTTGTTTGAATTATTATTACAGATTAGTAATTAAAAGAAATTGGTTTCAAAATACATTACGAAACAACCTGGTTGATATAAATTTTAAAACGAACATTACATTAGTAATATATTAATAAAATCTGATTTATCACCATAACATAATAGAGTTAACTTCCTCAAGCAAAGATATCGACAGTAATAACATAGAAAGTAATAACATTGAGGTAGGAAATCAATATTATTTTGATTTGGAAGCAGACGTCAATAAAACTTGAGTGTATTTGAAATTATGAACCATAACTGTCTTGAATGACATTAACTTCAATTCTCCTATAAGATAACAAATTCTTTTATGCACCATAAAACCTTGCTTTTAATTTACATTTAAATTAGTATCTAAAATAGGACGATAAAGATGAAATTGAAATTCCCTATACTAGGCATCGTAAAAATCATTCTGAAATAAAATAAGTAATGCAAAACTTGTGGGTACCCTCAGATACTTTATATTAAAATACATAGTCGATTTATGAAACAGGTTAAGATGACAATGTTGGCATCCGGAATGGCTTCAATTCAAATATGGACATGCCATCCATAGTGGTTGATTAAGTACAGGCTATATTGCACTGTATTATCTTTTAGAAAGGGGGATAGTAGCTCGTGTACTTCACTGGGTGACATAATGAGGTCCAGATGAGAAATGTCGAGATTAGAAATGAATGCTTGCCTTGTGGATTATCTCCGAATAATTAATGGTATGACGACTAAGCTTTTAAAATAGATCTGATCACTGGTAGACAGACAGACATTTTTTTACCACGTTTTACTTAACTTCACTTGTCTGTCTGTCTGTTGGTTTGTCGTCAAAATTTGAGATCCTTATTTCGACCTCTTCCTCTTATCCGATTTGGCTGAAATTTTGTTTCACCTAACAATTTCATATTTAATCAGTTTTACATCCTAAAACCACTTAATTAGGCTTTAATTTAATTAACCTCCACGTGGTGTGTCTGGATATTTGATATATATTACATGTATATATTGAAATACTAAGTAGGCACAATTCAGATAATTTAAAACTAAAAAGAGTTAAATAAATACTTTATAAAAAAAAAACTTAAAAAACCACGTTTTACTACGGGTTATCGATGTACTAAAAAGGAGAAAATAAATTTTTACAAATGGACTAAAAAGATAAAAATAAATTTTTGGTAATAATGAAAATTTATGATACAAATATTCTAAAATTTATTGAATATTATGTATGTTCTGAACATTCACACGCAGAATTTGAAATAATTCCAAAAAATTAAAACGTGGTGCGCATTATACTTGAAAAACTATTCAATGCCATCCACAGCATTACTATTGCATTGGTTTAGTTAGGAAGGGATTTAGGAAAGATAATTAAAATATTAATATAATATCAATAACGCTGTTGATCTAAATTACGCACCACGTTTTAATTTTTTGGAAATTTTTCAAATTCTGCGTATGAATGTTCAGAACAATACATAATATTCAATAAATTTTAGAATATTTGTATCGTAAATTTTCATTATTACCAAAAATTTATTTTTATCTTTTTAGTCCATTTGTAAAAAAATATTTTCTCCTTTTTACTACATCTATAACCCGTAGTAAAACGTGTTTTTTATAAAGTTTTTTTTTATAAAGTATTTATTTCATTTTAGACCCATTCAATACTAATTAAAGTTCAAAACTCAATATCGATAAAGTGAATCGTATTTGTTTAAATTTTATTACAAGTTTCTTTGACGAAAAAAAATCGTTGTCGTCTGTGTTATACGACATCATCAAACTTGATATAGGTATAGCAGGCCATGCAGATCTTGATTGCATCACAAAGGGTAATTTAAAATTGGTCTCAATCGCATTTAATGGTGACAATAATGCAATAATTTAAAGTCACAATTCAATGGTAATTCAGCGTAATATATCTCTGAGAATGGCAGATTGAGATCGAGTACCTTCAAGTTGTGGTATCAACTTGCGGAATTATTATCAAACCTTGCATTGAAGAAGTTGGGAAAATGTTAAAATAAAGTGATAGAAAGGCGGGATTATTTTAATACTCACCAAAAAATTTTATGCTTTTGGCCAATGTGTGTATATTGTAAACCATTGTATGCTACAAAAATAATAAAATTTGGAAAATATTGTATAATTATTATTATTGATAAGAAAATAACATAGAGTAACAATGTAAAGTCCTTTAAAGAAATAGCAATTACAGGAAGTTCAATACACAAACATTTAAACTAATGACAGTGACAGTATGGAATATCTTTATTAATAAATAAAATAACTATATTATAAACAATCATCTGATAATCTCTTAAAGTCTCAAGGCACTCTAATAATATTAGATTATTGATAGACAATTATTTGAAGATATGGGGTTGTTATCATACCAGAGCGTGATACAACAGCCATCTGTATTATAACTATGTATTTTAATGTAGACATTTGTAAGCCAAAGTAACTTAATTTGTTGATTTTATCTTGATGATTGAGGAAATGGAATCACGTAAAGATAGTGTTTTATTTAGTTTTGTCTTAAATTAAACATTTGTTATATTCAAAAGATTACATTTTATAGTATCACTTTATGACCACTTTTAATACCATATACCTTATATAAGAGTAATACATAAAGAAGTATAGATACAGCCATGACTTAGAAATAAATGTTAATACTTACTGTAATAGAGTAAACAGAGAACCGCAACTGTTAAAGCAACAGTGAGTTAAATAGTATTAAACAATAAAAGTAATATTCCTGATATTCACACCGATAAGGTCAGGCCAAAACAAGCACTGTTAGGGTTGTGTTAGGGATACTATGACTGCGGATAAACATACGTATATAACATATGAACCAACCAAAAGCTCAGATGCAAATGCTCATATTCGTCACACAATTTTCACCTTTACCTGGGTGCAACTCTCGGACCGTTTTTTTATTATTCATATTTATTAAAATTCAGAGTAATTGTTACATAATTTTCTATAAAGTTGTCCAGACTGAGGTTGTTATCATTGTAAACGTTATTGCATCCGAGGGTCAAAGCTAGGGATACTTTCACCTAAAAGCAAAAACAGAGAGAAACAGAGAGTAAAAAGAAAGAGAGATAGGATGACAGAAAAGAAAAAGAACATAGAAAGAAGACGAAAAATATAAAATGTAGATTCATTTAAAGCTTAAAGTAATTTAACAAAATAAAGTTGTTAAGTATATAAATTTATAAAAATTGGTTAGTTGTAGTATTTGTTATTACTCTGGGACCGTTTAGCTTCCGTAGATTTGAACATAAATTAATTTTACGCTGAAAAATATGCTGAAGTAAAATACAAAAGGATAAGGTATGTATAGATCCTACAACAATAGGAAAGTAAGTAAATATACTACAATGAGAAATCAATATTTTTACTTTTATGTCTTATGTTCTACATCGAGATAAAGAAAATCATTTATCGAAGTACACTAATTTGGCGTAATTCTACAAAATTCTACTTAATAATCACTGGGTAATAATAGCGATGCGCAACGTCAGGTCACTGATCTTTAGCAATTGAATTGATGCAGAAACCTATCCAACCGCTAAATCAGTACCGCAAAGTGTACTTTCCGCAGCACCGTTCGACGCAATCTTTATATGAATGAACAAAAGTGGGCCTAATATGTGTCCTGCAAGGACACACATATTAGGCAAAAGTTAGGATTACATATAAAAAATGGATATAAATATATATTTTGTTTAGAAAAGTTTATTATTAAAACGTTACTCGGCTTATAGACTTTCTATGGAAGCCGTACGATTGTTAAATTCACTTCCAGATAATGAAAAGCTCAAACTTTACTATATGGTCCTTATAATCGAGTTACAAATTATTAAATTTTTATATCAAAACTTTCTCTTGATATTTCTTGTATTTTTTTGAGATAGATGCTAACTAGTTATAATCACATCCTTTTCTTTCTCTAGCGAGAGATAAATTTATGTTAATTAGTGAATGCAAACTTAAGTATACGTTTTTTTTTTATTATTGAATAAATAAGAATCAAAATAAATACATCATATTTCTTACATTCACACCAATTAGCCTAGGCAAAAGGAAGTACTGTAAGGCTTGTGTTATAGTTACTAGGGTCACGGATAGACATACTTATATGATACATAAATATGTAATATTTATAGAAATATATGTATATAAAAGCCCATGACTCAGGTACAAATTCCCTTCCAGGACTTGAACCTAGGACCGTCATTGCGAAAAAAAGGATAGCTACCGTTGCACCAAACGGTCAACAAAATTATTGTTATGTCATGAAATACATAAAGTTAATAATTATCGTTTTTATTTCTTTAAAACCTAAAAGTTGACTTTAAATATTAACTTTTACATAATTACTAAACTTTCCTTTGCAACAAAATAGCCAATTATGTAACTCATGTAACATTTTAAACTCCGTATTTAATGTAAACACCACCACTGCCCTGAAATCAAATAAGGAAGCGAACCAAAAATATGTATTCGTTTACTTTACATACAATTCAAAAGTTAGGATTGCTGTGATAACCCTAGCAGACCAAACAATATGTAATGAATACGAGATGAGGTCGACTGTTGCTGAATTGTTTTCCTCTTTGATCTAGATCGATTTTAGGATTCCATGTGAACTGAATGCTAACACTTAAGGTATAAATTGCATTTTAACTGTTGAATTGATTCATGCGGGCGTTGCATTGACAGCAATTAGGGTTGAGAACTAAAATAAAATGGCACTTAAAGAGTCAATTAAAGAAAAGTGATGACCTTTGCCTGTGGAATTTAATGGAGGCGAACGAGAGCTCAGTTAAACTATAGTAAAATATAAATTTATTGCAAATATATGTTTACTAGACTGTCACTTATAAATCACGAATGAAGAGGAATTAGTGAGAGATAGGGCGGACAATTAACAACCTCTTTCGAATAAATAATGTTTACTGATTCATTTTCTTAACTCTATGAAAAATCTTACGAAACTGTTTTTACCTACAAGCCAACAACTTATTATTGAAGCAATGCAAATCCTGTTTTTATTTATAGAAATATCGCTGTCTGATCGGGTTTACCAGAAATAAATTGTCAGTTTTAAATCTGCTGCCACTTAGTATTAAATAACACACTTTGAGATAACATTAACGTTGTTAGTGTTCCAGTATGGCTTTATTATAGACATGGGTTTTAGTCCCTTATAAGGTTTTTTTTTCAATAAAGAGTGTCTTTTCGATGAATACCTATTTATGAAAGTTGCATTGTACTATTTAACACTCAAAACAAAAGTATTGAAATAATGCTGTTACAATTTTTTTTTTCAGATTTGACTACTGTAGATTTTTTTTTTGGATTTTAAAAATATTTTAACCAGGACGTAACATTAAGTTTAATGCTTTATGGTAAAATCTGCAGGACTAAGCTCGCCATTTTGCTCCTCAGCAATCCAAATGTATAGTGAAAACGTAACAAAAATTACAAGTGTTCTATTCGTAACATTACTGTCAAGATTACAGCTAAGGTTACAATTTATTTAGAAACGCCTTTGAGTTCATAAATATTTGTATTCAGATTGCAAGCAGATGTACTATTCAAGCGAATATTGTAATTCTTGGCACACCACACAGGAGTTCTTACAAAATCTATTAGAAAGTGTACTCAGGCTAACATGTGCTTTATTCAAAAAAAACAGTGCGATTACAATCTTATTGTGAATACCTTCATCTTAAGGGAAAACAAGTCTTTATGAAAAAGTATATTTATGAACAATGTCTACAGTCTGTTGAACTATTCATGATTAATTTTATAAATACGACAGGATTTGTCGATTGAAAAACCATTAGGTTTAAATATAAAGCCTTATAAAAGTATCACGTCTGAATTGTTCAAATAATTTTGTATCTTGGCTTAACATTATTATTCAATGCATATATATGCACACACAAAATTAATTACTGTTTGAGACCTTTTTTGATATTAGTGATAAGATTCCAAATTATTTCCTTTATATTATATAGAAAAATACTACAGTTCTTTGCAGAACCAAGTCGAAAATTATGTTAAAGTACGCAGTTTTGATCGATAAAAAAACAGTTGGCGAAAAATCGATAAATTGTTCATTAATCCGTTAATCTCGTCATGCAATGGCCATTGTTTGAACCGCGATCGTTCACCTTTAGACAATGTCTCATTTTCGTCTTTACCTGATATTAAGCTATGTCGGTGAACTTTGCAAACATAAAAACTGCTAGGCTGTTTAGCCATTAAATTTATATATTACTGACAATAATCCATTTAAATTCATCAGGTACTTCTATCAAGCCGATCAATTCGTTATTTCATGCTTAAGATTGCTTTAAAACCGCTAATTTATAGTATCACCACATAGGACCACCTTAAGTCAAAGTAATCAATCAATCAATCAATCAATCAAATCATTTATTTGTAGACACAGGTATTAAAACAGATGGTGACAATTACATCGTATCACTATGTCTGGCCATTAACAGGCATACATGTGTACAATGTTTTATTCTGAGGCATACAAATTTAAAGTACCTAACTAAAATATGTCAAGAAAAATGTCGAAATTATTATACAACAAAAAAAAAACTATTATAAACAAAATCATGAAATTAATTAAACAATTTTAAAAATACTACAAAACAATCACAAATCAACAATAATAATAAGAAAAAATCAGTAAAACAGTAAATCAGTCAAAATTAATGTAAACTAGTCTAAACTACTAATGCACCCTAGTCCTAGATTATTGCTACCACTTTTCAGTCAAAAATTCAGTCAAGGTATAATAAATAGGCTTTCTTTATTAGTAGTGACAACAAGTCCTTACGAAATGTAGTTAGGTTAGCATCTTTCAGTTTCTTTGGTAGTTTATTAAAAATTTCAGGTGCCATACAGAAAAAGCCATTTCTTTTCAACGCAGTTTTCGTAATTGGAAAGCGTAATCTATTTCCATGACGTTTGCTTACCTTTGATTGGCCATCGGACAAAGTGGGAAAAAGATGCGGATTCTCTCTGACAAACATTGCTGTTTCATATATATAAAGGGAAGGTACTGTTAGTATCTTTAAATCTATGAAATGTTGTTTGCAGCTATCTCTTCGTTTTAAAGACTTAATAGCTCTAATACACTTTTTTTGGGTTTTAAATATCACTTCTTTGTTGTTGCAATTGCCCCAAAATATAATGCCGTAACGCAAGATAGAAGCAACATATCCATTATAGGCTGTTAAAACTGTCTCTAAATTAGCAATTCTAGATAATGATCTAAGCGCAAAAACAAATTTATTAATACGTGTACACAAATTATTCGTATGACTGAGCCAATTGGTTTGATAGTCCACGTGTAACCCTAAGAACTTTGTTTCCGTTACAGGTTCTATTGTATATTGACCATAACGAATTGTTAATTTTGGTGCCTGAGTGTACTGGCGGAAATGCATTATTTTGGTTTTATCAATATTTAAATTCAGATTATTTATATCGAGCCATTTCATTATTTTGTTTAATGTAATTATAATTTCAGTTTCATATGTCAAATTGTTTTTACATTTAATCAATATTGTACTATCATCAGCAAATAATGTCATAGGGTGTTCAATGGATGTTGGTAAGTCATTAATATATATTAAAAATAATAGAGGTCCTAATATTGTACCTTGAGGAACACCGTACTCTACATCTCTACATTTTGAAATATATTGCTTTTCTACTAGTGTTCGTTTGCAGATACTTTTGATAGCAGTTTGTTGCTTTCTGTTGCTAAGGTAGGATTCAAACAATTTTAAAGCAATGCCCCGTATTCCATAATGGTAGAGCTTTTGCAAGAGAATATTGTGATCAACGTAATCAAATGCTTTTGACATGTCCATAAATATAGCGCAAATGTTTTCCCTTCTGTCCATAGAGTCAGTCACTAGCTTCAATAAGTTAAAGGTCGCTAAGTTAGTGGATTTACCTCGACGAAAGCCAAACTGTTGAGGAGAAAAAATATTAAACTTTTCAAGAAATGAATAAACTATGACATATATTATTCTTTCAAAGATTTTTGAAAAAACTACTGTGAGAGCGATAGGTCTATAATTTATAACATCAGTAGTATCACCTTTTTTGTATGTTGGTTTTATTATAGACAATTTAAAGGCCTCCGGAAATGTTCCTTGACTCAGAGAAAGGTTTATTATATAAGCTAATGGATAGGCTATATGTTTAGCACAACTTTTAATTACTGTGGTAGATATATCGTCGTAGCCCACACTATTTGTGTTTTTTAGTGATAATATAATCTTAAGTACTTCGGGTGGACTAGTCGGTGTCAAAAAAATTGAGTGAGCATTAGATTGTAGTTTAATGTCAAATTTCTTATTTTTCAGAGTCATTTTTGATGTAGAGTTAATTTGATCTACAAAATAATTATTAAGCGTATTCGCTATGTCACAAGGATTAGTCATAGTTCGGCCATTGAAATTAATTTCTTTAATTGTTTCACGTGGAAAATTATTCTTATTTTGATTTATAACAGACCAAGTAGCTTTTGATTTATTACTAGACGTTTTAATTGTAAAGTTATTTTGACTTTTTTGTGTCAGGTTTATTATTTTCTTGAGACGTCTTGAATAATTATCAAGTAATACTTTATTTGACGATGTAGGTGAATTTCTATAATTCCAAAGTAACCTTCTTTTATTTTTACTGCAAAGTTTTATCCCTCGAGATATCCACCTGGGCCTTTTTCTAGCCTTTAAATTTATTAATTTATATGGAAAGCAAAGGTCATAGAACATAGCTATCGTCTCATATAAAGAGTCATAAGCTTCGTTAACATCAGTTAGCCTATATACTTCAGAAAAGCTCAAACTTCCTATGGCATCGTAAAACTTTTTTACATTAACACTGCTTATATCTCTTTTTCTTATGCGCCAAGAATTTAATGTACTTTTTTTACTGACTGGAAATGTAAGTAACTGTGCAGTATGGTCTGATAAGTTAAGATCAAGTACATCAGTCTTACAGCGCCTGATGTTTGTAGCGAAATTATCTAGACATGTTTTGCTGATAGGCCTTGTAGCTTTATTAATTTGTAATTTAAGATTATAGTTATGAAGTAAATTTTCAAAATCCATAGATAATTGGCCTTTCTTAAGTCTATCAATATTAAAATCTCCACATAGTATAATCTTTTTGTTTTTCCAGTGTCTAAAATAATCTAACATTTGAGATAATTTTTCATAAAATAAATTATAGTCAGATTTAGGCGGCCTATATATACAAACAATAATCGTATTAAAATATAAAAGTTCCACAGCACAACATTCAAATACACCTTTCACACAATATTTTAAAACATCAACAATTTTGAATTCATGTCCTTGTCGTACAAAAATACAAGATCCACCCCTTCGACTGTTTCTTGAATAGGCGGCCGCTAGCTTGTAGTTACATATTGATATGTTCGTTTTATCGTCATAGAGCATAAAGTGTTCTGTTAAACACAACACATCAATATCACATTTATCCGCGTAGAGTTCTTCTATGTAAAGGGTTAACAGGTCAGACTTACTGCGTAGGCTGCATATGTTTTGATGAAAAATGTTTATGTGGTCATAAACGAAAAAAGTTGGAATTTGTTAGCTCGTCGTCATTCATTATTTTAGTAGTCAAGTTATTTGTTAAGGCCATACTATCGTCAGTGTGAATTATGCTACAAATGTGGTCATATTTTGAGAAAGCCTAAATATAACATTATTATTATTAACTAGCTGACCCGGTAACGCGTTGCTATGGTAACGCGTATACAATGGAAAAACAGCGGGGGAAAAGAGCAGACAGACAAACACACAAACAACAAATTTGTGTTCTTAGAGTATATACTAGCTGACCCGGTAACGCGTTACTATGGTAACGCGTTGCTATGGTAACGTTAATTGATATAATGGCAAAAGAGTGGGGAAAAGAGCGGACAGACAAACACACAAATTTGTGTTCTTAGATTATCCTTACTTCCTTACTAATATTATAAATCGGAAAGTGAGTTTGTTTGTTTGTTTGTTTGTTTGTTTGTTCCGCTTTCACGCCGTAACTACTGAACCGATTGCTTTGAAATTTTGCAGACGTAAAGATAAAAGTCCGGATTAAATAATAGGGTACTTTTTATCCTGGAAAAAATTGATATTCCCGAGGAAAAACAAAAATATTATTTGCTTGATGGATGGATTGTAGATGGCGCTGTGTGTCGTTTAAAACAAGGTAAAATATTGCAAACGAATATAAACATGTAAATTTAGAAGCTAAATGATACGATAATAAATCCCCGAAAATGAGGAATTCCCGAGGGATGACGTACAATTTGTTTTATCGTCTAAATTGTTTTTTTTACATCAACTTATCCTGAAATCACTAAAGTCAACGAATTTCTAATTGGTATAAGTATTAGTTACGTTATTTAGTTCTTGAGGTATGCGATAGATGGCGCTGGGTGTTTTTTAAAACGTGGTAACAAAGTGTTTTTTTAAGATACGTAAGAAGTGGAATGAATTATATGAATTTTGTATCCAGCGTTACATCACGCTTCTTAGATTTTTCCGTGGGAATGAGAAGTTTTCTTATAGTTGTGCTTTATACCGCAATATAACCGAATTCCACGCGGGCGAAGCCGCGGGCGGAAAGCTAGTAGATTATATAATTTACTTATCTCTATGACATCGCTATTTTCCTTGTAAATTCATTTAAAATGTGGTGGTTTATCGTGGAAACGTCGCAGCTACCCTGGGGAAGATTGCGGGAAGCCGATGCCTACAAACTACCGCCGTTCTTTATAGCTATCTGATGAGGAAGCCTTTAGCCAGCTGTGGACTCATAATGGCTGATGATGATGAAGATTATCATTTTTAAGGATAAATATTTTTTATAAAGTGGAAGAATACGAGTACCTACCTACACATTGTTTAAAGCATCGACATCAAAATAACAAATCGAAATTGTAATCGCCAGCTTTAAAAAAAAGACAGTACCATTAGAAGAAGAATCGAACAATATCGTATATAACACATACGTTTACATACAATGTTCGGATGAACTACTAAGTCAATTTACCTAAATCACAAAAAATATATAAATATCGTACTACAGACCCATATGCCGTATTTGTAGACCTATGGGCCGATCATAACGTTTATATTGAAACCTTTTATCGCCTCAACGAAGTTTCTAAAGACGAGAAAAAAGCGAACTGGATTCGAAACAATAATTTAATTTTTTTATTATACCCCTCTAGAAGCTGGCGGAAGACAATAATATTGCTAAAATTAAGGATTGCTTCAATTTTCTGTTTAGTCTCGTAAGAACTTTTTTCTCGCCTGTCCCCTAATATGTAATTAAAACAAAAATTTAAGTTTACCAATTTTAAGTAACAAATATTAAAGTAAACCCTTTATTCTAGATTTAGAAAAAAGACATTTTTTTTCTGCCTTTTAAAGTTTACCCTGTTTCAAAGTTTTTTATATTTCTAGTAATAAAGTTTGGCATCCACCAGATGCACATTAAATATACTTGAACAGGTTTTTTAATTTCCATTTCAATCTTTTGAGACTCTGGCATTTAGTTCAGTTTTATAACATTTATATAAGAAATATTTTACGTTTATGCTGTTATTTTGCCTGCAGCTACAACAGAATATCTCGCCTAATGGCAATGGTTGCAATACTATAAATATTGAATATAATGTATCAAACTGTTGACTCCGGTGAAGAATCGTGAAAGCTAAAAAACAACTCTGAAGTCGAATAGGTGACCTAAAATATTGCGACTAGTTAATTTCAAATTGTTCCGATCGCAAGCTCTCATCACTACCACACATAATTAAAAACATTAATGGTAAACTAGCCCTTAGGTATAGCGAGTTTTCTCCGGCTAGACCGCCGTGTGAGTCACATCGTAGTTGATCTACGACAGCTTGGAGTCTCACTCCAATGGATTCCTATGGAGCTCGAATTTTTTAAATACTTTGCCATCGTAAAACACAAGTCCAATTACCAGACCTAAGATTATACCAAGAAACTTTTGCAAAGTTCTTAGCTATCAGTAACTTAGCGCAAAGAATAAACCTCACTATCAAACGAGACAACGTTTTTAGTTCATTCGGTAAATTGCCATATGGGGATGACCTGAGGCAAATTTTAGATTTCTACCTATCAGTGTATCAGTGTTATTCTGATAATAGGAAAATTGATACGGCCGAAAATCGGAACCTCAGAGATTGCGAATCTTCACTTGGCAATGCTGTTATTGAAATACTTATTTTTGAAACAACCAATCTATTTTTGTTGTCTATGATCTAAAAATAATGAAATGAATTTAAAGCTATACAGCCTGTTGCAACTTATAATTCCAAATAGGAAATTAATTATCCAATGGACAGTCAGCCATGCAGGTACAAGCAGCAAATGCATGTACAATATTGTTACTACCGTTACAATGGACTACGGAAGATAACATGGGTATTGTAGACCATTCATTATTCACCGAAGCGTACAACTTAATGCTGTACTGCTCGCACATATGGCGTTAGATAAGGAGAACTTTATGGTAAAGTGGAAATGGCACTTCCGCGTTTTATTTCTGTTTAGTTTGTTGATTTTAACATATTTTTTTTGTTTGAATAATGTTCAGGTTTTCATGTTGCTCATTGAATTTAAATATTCATGTTTTAAACGCTAATATATTTTATTGCATCGTTGCCTTACCACTTGTTCTGTTTGAAATGGTCTTTTTAGTGGAAAAGTGAAAAGTGGATCGTCTTAAAAATTTTAACGTCTTATTGTTTGACAAATTCGATTGAAACAAGTACTTTGTTTTCAAGGAGAAAAACAACCTTTCTTAAGTTTCCTGTTTTTTTTAGTAAAAGATCTCCTAAATAAGATCTGTAAAATGACGGCGTAGCATCATAATATTCTGAATTTATAATCAACTTAGACTGGCTGACGATTCTGAATATTTTTTTCGTATATCATGAACATTATCACCAATCCATCAATTATTAAACACTATTCAAAAAACGGGCCACGCCACACCATGTGGGATCACCAGATATAGTCTAAAAGGCAGTGCCGGATTTACAATAGAAGCTGAAGCTTAGGGCGGCAAAATTGGCCCAGAAAATTGGTACAGAAAAAAAGTAAGTAATAGTGCAGTAAAAACAAAGCTTTGCTTTACTTAGCTTAAAAATATACCCAAAAAGTTTTAAAAATAATCTTGAAACTAGATTACTCCCTAAAAAAGTAATTAACGTTATTGTGAACAGTGAATCTTATTATAGAGGTCAGTAGGGGCGGCAAAAATTTTATAGTTTGGGGCGGCAAATGTGTAAAGTCAGCACTGCTAAAAGGACCTATTAAAAAGACCGTTAGCCTTTCAAACATAAACATAAAACAATTATCTTCGTAAGAACAAGGAAATAATTATGTAATATTTTACGTGTTTCTTATAACTACTGAGAGTACTTCATAATAGCCTGATACCTACCATTTATTCATCGCACTAACTGACTATGACTTGATTTATGTAGTTAAATTTTTACTGGCACTAGATAATTTTTGTTTACGGTGGAGTAACCAGTGTTCATTCAATTTGGTCCGTATAAACTAAACAGCTAACTTTTGTAGATGCAGTTGGTACCGATAGCTTTACGTGCATAACGAATCACGATTTAAGACAAATTTTGGTCATAATTCCCCTGACCGACTTTAGCGCAAGTTGCTCAACTTCTGTCATAGAAAACCAAAACATTATCAGATAGCAAATAAAATTCTACTAGATTCAAAATTGACATTTGGTGTGTAAGAAAGTTAAGTATTTACATCCGGTAAGTTAAGCTTAGTTCTATATAATTTGTATAAAAATGTCATTTTACTAATATTATTATTAGTATTATAAATACATGTATATTTCCACCCACCCGCTAGGCATGAGGGTTATGACAAAACGTACCAGTATTTCGGACATCTTACTTCTGCGGTGAATGAATGAATAAAATATTAAATACAATGTTTTCTATCTACACTAATATTATAAAGAGGAAAGATTTGTATTTTTGTATGTTTGCAATGAATAAACTCAAAAACTACTAAACCGATTTCAAAAATTCTTTCACCATTGGAAAGCTACATTCACGCTGAGTAAAATAGGCTATATTTAATGCTAGAAAAATTTAAAGAATTTTTTCTACCCCTGCAAAGCCGGGACGGGCCGCTAGTAAAATATAAAATAAGCATGTTAAAAACGCACTCGGCCGGATAACGAAAGGTCGTAGGTTCGAATCCTACCTGAAGACTCAGAGTCGTGGTCGTTTTTAACATGCGTATTTCATATCTTATAGAAATATGGCATTGTGAATGTAAAAACTAAAATTAAAACATTATAATAGCTGGTTCCATCTTAATCGAATTTTTAATATTTGTAAAAATATTACTTTCGATGTTGAATGTAGTTAGCGTTCAACATTGGTGGAATGATACTAGCTCATAGTAGAAGTTGAAATACGTTTGTAAATTTCGACGCGTTTGCCAGCGTTTTGGTAGCTCAGCGATCAGAGCACTCACCCGGATAGCGAAAGGTCGTAGGTTCAAATCCTACCTGAGGGCTCGTTCGAGGGTCGCTTTTAACATGCGTATTTTATATCTTATATTAAATACAATTTTAAATTGTTACCTAAAGACTTAGGTTAATTATATTTGCTTAAAGTAAAGCTTAAATATTACGAGACACTAAACTTGCGAAGTTCTGGTGAACTGTAAAACAGGTTTTTCACCTTAGTTCGGGCACCGGTCTCCACAGTAACTTGTATTTCTTTTACAAATAATAATTAATGAAAACTTTCAATGTGTCCTACATATACCTGCATTAAATTTAAATTGTATTGTGATAATAAACCGAGGTCGCAGTGAAAAGTGCAAAATCTCAAAAAAAGCCAAGTCATTATACTATGCAATTTGTAAGACTCATATCCGAAATATTTTTTTAAACAATATAACATTGTCTTTAACACAATAAAATCCCACAAAAAGAAAAATAACATCCATAATAATACATGAAACATTTTTTATGAATGATTTCTTCAGTCGTCATCACTGCCGTCAATAGCATAGTTACAGTAAGTACGCTCTCGACGATTTCGAGAAAAACGTGTTAAAAGTTTTGGTACGAAAATATATAGGTGCTAAGGTTCTCTTTTCTTTAAAGCTACAGTCACCATGATCCGATTACAAACAAATTATTTATGGAAGATTTTCGTACCAAAACTTTGAGCCCATTTTTCTTGAAACCGTCGAGAGCGTACTTAACTGTAACTAAGCTATTGACGGCAGATCATAAGTCTTAAAATGTCCCTAGTGAGAATCTATGGGTGCCAATGATTGCAGATCCTGACAGAGACAATGATTAACGTACTTTCCGAAACACGGGGAAACTTAAAATGATATATTTTTGTTCAACCAGAACCATAGATTCGTTAAGTATTGTTGCCAGTCTTTATGGCTCTACCAAAATTAAAATCGTATCGTAATAAAATAATTTGCCAGGAGTTGATTTGGTACAGATTGGCTTTAAACACAGTTAAATCCAATTCGACTTAACCGCCTGCTGTGATAACGGTGGTGCTCCATTGTTGATGATTCCTTTGATTGACCTCTTTTTTTTAATAAATAATTTGACGGCATCGGAATCTGTCCATAGAGGCAAACTTCATTCAAGTAGATTGACCTCGGTTGATTCAATCAATCACCATTGAAATTCGAACACCGAATGGGGCGTTATATTAAATTTAGTGTTATATATCGGATTATTAATAAAAATTATCTATGCTCGGTACCTATATTTAAAAGCAAACGTAGGTTAATATATATTGACTAGTTATTAAAAATAATTGAATTCTTTTTATTTATAATTACAAAAGAGTAATTTAATTGAATTTTCAATGTACATCATTTCTAATTTATATTTTTCATTAACATATTTATACCCCTCTAATCATATGAAACTCAATTATGGCTGAAATACCTATTTAAAATAAAAAATCTGTTTAAATTTAAATGACTTTCTTCGGGTAATAAACCTTCATTTTGTAACCTTCCGCATTAATTCAGAAGTGTGTTGGTTCAGGCTTTTATGTTTAAAATATGCTATGTCATAATTCTTGACATGAAATCAAACTCAATTTATCGAAGCCAGTATAAAAGTAGGCAAAAAACTTGCCTACAACTTTTCTATTTTTGTCATTTAAGCATTTTATTGCTAGATATTTCAATCTAAAGAAATTATTGAAAGAAAAAGTTCAATTTGTCTCATGTACGAGTATAAGGCGGAATCGCAACCAAATCCCTTCTCTATTCGGGCACCGAGAATTGACAAGGTCTCGGTAGCTCAACTGGAAGTGTACTTGCCGGGATAGCGAGTGGATAGGTTCGAGTCCTGCTTAACACCTGTGGCAAGTGGCATGATTTCTTAAAATATTTTTTTTACCTATAACTTTATAAAGGGTGTTTATTGACAACCATTTACAGTTTAAGTTAATACCCAAATTTCTTAAGTATTTAAATTATATTCTACTACATCATCATCGTTTACAATGGACCCTGGATATCATGTTCTTAAAAAAAAATTGTATTCTACTAAAACAAGGTTTAATTTTCCAATATTAACCACGATACTAATTAGTAATAATTAAAAAAAACTTTTACTTGCATCAAAAAAAATGTAATTTCTAACGGAAAGTTTTATGTTATTGATGCTTAATTTTATAGTAATCACGAAAGAAAAAGTTTATTGTGATTAAAGCAATTAGAGATATGCTTTCGTCGGCTCAATCTTTATAAGCAATTAGCGTAGCGACGTAATGATAGCGAAGCTTTACAGGTCATTTGATACGGCCCACACATCCACTGCAATTTCTATGAATATAAATGTATGCAGAACGAGGCTATGCGAATCGGGCGAGAAACTTGTTCAGCTTCAATGTTTGTTTTGTACAAGAAGCACACTCGGAAAGCTTTTAAAAATAATTAAAACTTTAATCGAAATGAGGTTGAGAAATAAATGTAATTTAAAAAAAAAGTGTTTCCTTAATGACCTACCTTTGTTGTATATTAATACTTTTTTACCAATAATTATAATAATATTTATCCTTTCTTCGAAATAATTTCGATCTGTTTTAAAAAAAATAACACTTTCTTCACCGAAAACAAAAAAATTAACAAGAAACTTACTCAACAAAATCCGAACGCTCACCTCACCAACACAAGCACTTACGAACGTTTCAAAAAGTTACGCGCGAACTTTAAGCCTGTGTCGTCACACGTGTCGACGCGGCGGCAATAGCGGCAAGACTGGGTGCGCGGCAACGGACCCACCGGCTAATATATCTCATACACTAGTTTTCATCGTCTTTCACTGGTGTAAGCCGCGAGCAGTCGGCGAACATTTTCTGGGTTAATGAGGAACCTGCACTTGGCCGTTTTCTAAGCGTTTTCGAATTGACGCGCGCTGGGTGCGACGGCCGTGCAGACCTCTACATTCGCTATGTTCCCCTGGTACTTTTCTTTCTGGTGTGTTATTTTAACACATGTCAAAAGACCAAACTGAGCTCATAACGCTTTCTTCTTATGATATCTTGGTACATATGACCACGATAGAGCTTTTTTATATATTCTTCCATAGTACTGATTAAACCAGAGAATTTGATAACGCGAGTCGTAATAAATATATCAACAGAGAAGAATAATCTCTTTTATAAGAATATCAGTGGGTAATATAATTGTCAAGTAAAGCCGAAAATTTATTGGTACTCTTGTTGCTATGTGGATCAACCAAGCATCAGTTCACTATTTATACGAGCCTAGCCAAAATCGAATCACATTCAATACGCAATAAGTGTTTATTATCTAAAAGTACGCTAGGTGCAAAAAAGATATTTAAATGCCGTTTGTAACTCTTTGAAAACGGTTATCCTTTAGAAAGTACAAAATCACTCAAACCGAAACATAACCTACTTATAAAGAAAGCAGCCATAAAATTATGCCTGCAACTTTTACTCCATTTCATACTGATATCCTGATAAAAAAATATCCGCTAAGTGTGAGTGGCGTGTTTGCCTGTTGACACACCGCATATTATCTTGATAAAATGCATGAACCAAACGCTCTGTAATATCTTTCGTGCGTGTACGTAAAGGCGCCCAATACGAATATGAGAAAGTAACTTATTATCCAATCATCCTGATGAATAAACAAAGAAAATTCAACAATCCGAAGACTTGTCCCACTCCTTCTTGTATTTTGAAGTGGAAAAGAAAAAAAAAAAGTCTTAAAAGGTTGACAAATATATTTAAATACCTAATCAGGTGACATAAGTCACACATCTGGCTTAACTTGTAAACAAGCAATATCAACAGTTTATTCTGTCCATATTTTGGTATGCATCAAGGTATTGTGCAACAAAAGTGACCAGATAAAAATACGATTTCTTTATCGTATATACTCTTTGCGATGCATGATACTGAGTCGTCCGAAGGAAAAAAATTCTACAATATGCTTATTAAAACCAAATAATCGACAACGACGACGACGATTTTTCGACAAACGGTTTGTCCGAGCGAAAGTGACCCTACCTTTGAACCCAAACGGCCCCGGATATGAGTCTCGGAAGGGGCAGATGTTTGTGGTGAATACTAGCACTGGTACATTAGCAACATGTAGATTTTACATTTAAACCCATGACCTAAGCTCTCATCTTATCGTTACGATTAGTTTTTGGATGTATAGTTTTTCCAAAGATAAACCGACAGAGATGTTTATTAATGCTAAGTCTTTAAGCCTTTTCGTTTGTTAAGAGAATAGAAAGGTGCTTAGGGTCTTAGTAGTGGAACAAAGTCACATTGTTGCGACGCCCCTAGTCTGAAATCTGTTACTGCACATGACATTATGTGCTTTCAGACAAATCATTTGCCTGTCGGTGACCAATAAAAGTATGTATATATTAGCTTAACATAATACCACTGCAGATCCCTAAAGTAGATTTATAAGACCATTCATTCACGACGTAAAAAGCGTAATCTTGATGTTAATCCATAAACATTTCTTGAATTTTATGAGTGGCCCATTACACGCCGCATTTGGTCAATTTGAGGTTGAATTCATATGAGTACTGAGTAGATTAAGAAGAGCTTGGCCGATTCATTGCAATCGTAGAAATGAAACTGCTTTCTCAAATTTTAACTTGTACTAGCAAATGCTGAAATCACTCATTATGATATTAAAGTATATCCATCTAAATCTAAAGTAATAACCATTTCATCAAAAATGAAAAAGTATGCAGAATTATTGCATCGCATCTTTATCGCATCTCCGCAAACTGGTAATCTCTTAGATCATGTAAGCGGCGACATTTATACGGCGCAAGTAGAATCTCTACACGCAACCACACTGAAGCTTCAAATCACAGATGGTACTTTTTCTACAAAACAGCGTGAATTCATACTAAAACCCACAACACGCTTATAAAATGATATGCCTATACATATATGTGATTTTTTTGTTATAATAATTTGGTTTGTTAGATTTTTAACCACCGACATAAAAACGACGGGTGTTATTTTTTATTTTATTTTATTATTATTTATTTTTTATATAGAAGTTTGACGTATGTGTCTGTCTACGTGCAATCGTAACTCTCGAT
The DNA here is from genome assembly GCA_927399485.1 of Calamotropha paludella. Taxonomy (NCBI): domain Eukaryota; kingdom Metazoa; phylum Arthropoda; class Insecta; order Lepidoptera; family Crambidae; genus Calamotropha; species Calamotropha paludella. The sequence goes on from OV656822.1 coordinate 9,104,204, forward strand.
CGAATGAACCGATTTTAGTCGAGAGTATTTAAGGCTAATATTGTAAATGTAAATGTAACGTTTGAAAAAGATTGATTCAGCCGTTAAATAGTTGTGGGGGGTGAAAGAGGGGATGACTAAACGATCATAAGAGAATAAATCCGAGTGAGGTATCAAATGAAAGGATTTGAGTTGTATATTACAAAATTGGCTGTTTAAAGGGGAGAGGGGGGGGTAGTAATGGGTATGGGGGTGAATAAACTGAATTCAACAAACATACCCGAGTGGGGTATCTAATGTATGGTTTTGATTTGCGTATTACAAAATTGTCTGTTTGAAGGGGGATGAATTAACTGAATTCAGCGAGCATACCCGAGGATTTAATTTGTATATTGAAATAAAAATAAATAAGTTGATTAATCGGTTAACACAAAACACCATTTGTACCTATATTTCAATTTGAAACAAGACAATACCCTCTACCTTAATCTATGTGTAAAAACGTGAAATTAAACTTAAAATAGAAATTTAAAGACTCCCGGATACATTATATTCGAATTTATAATACAAGATAATATAAATATTCAAATTTAAACTTTGTCTTGTCGGAGGACCGCTCTATACCAAACTACATACCTACTTATATATTTTATTTGTACTTTTTAGGAGGTGGTTAGGTCCATAGTTAATTTTATTGGGTCTTTAGTCAACTGAGGCCGCTCGAACTTATTCCGCGGGATCAGTTGACCTATTGAATGTTTTGGATTGGGCAACTGATCCCGTGGATATATGTAAGTATTTTATGATTTGTATGGTCTCGCAAAAAGTGTTTGACATTAGATTTACGAAATAAAAAATGTCAAAGTGCAGTTAAAGGTCAACTTGCGGGTTGTGCGAATGCAAATACCTGTATTGACCAATCAGAGACAAAAATCTTAACAAAATAGGAAGGGTGGAGCGCATTCATTCTTTTTGTTTTGTATTTAGTTGTGCATTGTCCTTTGTAGTAAAGGTATTAAAGATATCAATTTGTAAGTCTTATTTTTTTGTGGACAGATAAATATTAATGTGATTAAGTACTATCAGTGAGTAAAAACATTTACAAAATACTATTACTATACATAATTTTCAATGTTACTGGCCTGCTTCGGTTTTCCCTGTAGAAACTGGGATCCATAAAATAAATAATGTTATGGAATTATGGAACGGACATATAATAAAATCTGAAAATTGACCAAATATTGCACAACTATTAGAGGGCTTATAATATAGAGATATTAATTTCTTCTCATCATTTAAAAAAAAAATCCTTTGGTCTCAGAATTACAGAAAAAGTTACCATAAACAATCGAGATGAATAAAAAAATGGACTATGCAATAAACCAAGAATTAAGCGGCCAAAACACGGTAGGGCAGAAAAACTTAGATCTTAATTTTTTTTATAATGTATATTTCTCATTTTGTAAGTGATTAGTTGGAAGATTTTCAAAACATACATAATATTTACTTTGTTGAATAGTTTTAAGGTATTATCAATGTCAATTGAAACTATTAATGACTGCAATTTTAAGTTTTACTTTTTTTAATGAGACTAATGTTATGTTTAGATTATTTAGATTTATTTTGTACTACTTGACTTTTAATCAAACGGCTGTGATTTTGAATAATTCTCAATTCTCTCAATAATAATCAAGAGACTGATTTATAGATTCTTTAGTTTTATTTATTGATTTTGAATTGACACAACTATTGTAAATGTGATTTTTGGTGTGTACGTTAATATCAACCAAAATAAATTTTCATATTATTCAGTTTTAATTCTTTTTTTAGTATTATTTAATTAAACGAGTGTGATTTTAACTACCTTTACATAGTTTTAAGCTAATTTTAATAAAACAAATTTTTAATGTTTATTATTACATTCTTATTTACGTACCGAAATAATAATCAAAAATGTTTTTTTTAATCATAAAATGATTGTATTAGGAGTGGATTCACGTCAATCCGATGTGGTTAAGTTGAAATTTGAAGCGGTTTCTGTTTATTAATCAAACAACTGTAATTTTTTAATAATAATAATCCTTACTAATATTATAAATCGGAAAGTGAGTTTGTTTGTTTGTTCCGCTTTCACGCCGTAACTACTGAACCGATTGCTTTGAAATTTTGCAGACGTAAAGATAAAAGTCCGGATTAAATAATAGGGTACTTTTTATCCTGGAAAAAAATGATATTCCCGAGGAAAAACAAAAATATTGTTTGCTTGATGGATGGATTGTAGATGGCGCTATGTGTCGTTTAAAACAACGTAAAATATTGCAAACGAATATAAACATGTAAATTTAGAAGCTAAATGATACGATAATGAATCCCCGAAAATGAGGAATTCCCGTGGGATGACGTACAATTTGTTTTATCGTCTAAACTGTTTTTTTTACATCTACTTATATGTTGTAAACGAATATGAACATGTAAATTTTGAAGCTAAATGATACGAAAATGAATCCTCGAAAATGAGGAATTCTCGAGGGATGACGTACAATTTGTTTTATCGTCTAAATTGTTTTTTTTACATCTACTTATCCTGAAAACACTAAAGTCAACGAATTACGAATTGGTATAAGTATTAGTAACGTTATTTAGTTCTTGAGGTATGCGATAGATGGCGCTGGGTGTTTTTTAAAACATGGTAAAGATGTGTTTTTTAAAATACGTAAGAAGTGGAATGATAGCTTACGCTATTTAGTTCTAGAGGTATGCGAAAGATGGCGCTGGGTGTTTTTTAAAACGTGGTAACGAAGTGTTTTTTTTAAGATACGTAAGAAGTGGAATGAATTATATGAATTTTGTATCCAGCGTTACATCGCGCTTCTTAGATTTTTCCGTGGGAATGAGAAGTTTTCTTATAGTTGTGCTTTATACCGCAATATAACCGAATTCCACGCGGGCGAAGCCGCGGGCGGAAAGCTAGTAATAATATAATTAAGACATGGCGTGTAATTTCTTCCGCAATGATTTTTGTTCATATGTGTACATGTATTTCAAATAGTACAATACACTATATATATTTTTCTTAAGTGGGATCAGTTGACTTAGCAAATATAATAATATTAAATGTTTAGTGAGTGTTCACTAAACATTTAATATTATTATATTTGCTAAGAAAAAAAAGTCCAAAGTTATCCCGCGGGATGTGTATCCCGCGGGATAACTTTGGAGCGGGATCACTTGACTAAAGACCCATTCAATTGATTAAGTAATTGTTTTATTGAAGTAGTTTAATATGGAGCCGTTCCCCGACAGGACAAAGTTTTGATTTGAATAATTATATTATCTTGTATTATAAATTCTAATGTAATGTATTCGGTCGAGATTTTTATATAAACCTTATTATTACTTTTTGATTGTTAATACATTAATAATAATCATATTTTTATTACATAATAAAGTTTTATTTTATGATTTTTTACTTTTTATCTATTTATATTTTTATTTTGATTTTTTTTATTTAAGATATAGACTGCGAGATAGAGATAGAACAAAACAGAGCATCGGACTTACTTATATCCAAATCAGCTTTTATAAATTATCACAAAATACATTTAAGTATGTATGCGTTATTTGTAACCAGTTTAAGGAACACTCGCATACTGGGTGAGCCATGTCGGCAGAACTCCGTAACCGACAAATATCTGCAGTATTGCTATTATCTATAGGGTAGATGTACTAGCATTGTTCGAATGGACCGTTACCATAGTACATAGAATCAAGTAGTATGCAATCTATATACATATTCCACACAAGTTTCCACTTTAAAAATGTGATGTTGCCGCTTGGATATCGAATGGAACTCAGATAAAAACCTGATGAGATTTAATAATTGCTACCACACTAATGGACGAATTCACAATGTAGACGTTACAATGAATGAAAAGAAAATTAATTTCATTGTAAAAAAGCGTGGGGTGCTTTTTATATCAAATTTTAATACTTACTTTATGTTTACAAATAACTACTAATTATATATTTACAACTATCAATATCGAGCACCCCACGCTTACAATGAAATTAATTTTCTTTTCATTACTTTATTTTTATTTTAGAGTTTTTGAAAATTATTTAAACATATTGAGTTAGTATACTTTTTATAACAGTCGAATAAAATATAAATTTAAAGTAATTTTCTGATTTTTAGTTCGATTTAATATTAAAGCGTGTTTTTTTAGTTTTTTAAACTATATTTTATTTTGCACTTTTTAGTTCGATTTGCTATAATACCGTTTTTAATATGTACAGACGTGTTAACAGTTTCATCTCGATAGAAAACATATTCAAGGATTTTTTTGTTGCCAATATAAACAACGCAGAACGCGCTCTTGCTCTATCACTTTTGCTCTCACGCAGAGGACTTGTATTAAAATCATTAATCCTGGCGATCCTAATTAGGATAATGAGGTAAGCTTATCAAAATATTGTATTGTCGTCGATCGTTGATAAGTCTACAAAGTTTAATGTAAATCTGATCGCTTAAAGTTGGGCAAAACCTAGTCCAAACGATTCAGTTACATTCATACAAACATACAGGTGAAATTAATAAAAGCGGGTAAAAAAGCCCACTACGTGCTTCCCATTTGTGTGTGTCATCGATAGCTTTTTCTTTAAATTTTCACATGCTTAAATAACAAAATTTTATAAGATAAATTATTATAATAGAAAAATACTAGAGAAAATCGACTCGGGTCACAAGTGAATTCTCAGGCAGGGAATTTTATAAAATTTTACAAAATTTTACAACAAAATTTTACAAACAAATAGTTTCGTGTTCCTAAAAAAAATTAGTAACCTCATTTATGATTGGCAATGTGTATTTTTGTCTATTGTAATGTCAGAGTTAGTAAATAATGTTATGCTACGCCTATTTTTAATGTCTACACGTATTTTATTTCCATTAACCTCTGAAGCTAAGTATGTGAGTAACAACTGAAAACCAAAACGAAATGAAAATGGCGTACTTTTTAGAACTAGCTATTTAACTTAGTTTCAGAATAATGTATGTATGTAAGTTTATCTAATATTTATATATAACCTTATTCCACAGTCTTTAAGGGCCAATTTCTTTCCTCTCTGAGTTTGTTATGAAAAATCCACAAGATAAATAAGACACAAATATTTAATTTAAAGGACACAATTATGAAACCAAACTAAACATTACAAACCTTAAAAAAAAATATATATATATATATATATCTTAATATATATCTTTATATATCTTAATATATATAAATTACGTGTCACGTTGTTTGTCCGCGATGGTTCCTAAACTACTTAACCGAGGTTAACTTAGGTTTTATTTTAATTTATAACACAGCGTGGCTGGGTCAGCTAGTATAATATAATAACTAAAATATATTATTAAAAGGAGTCCCTTTAAGCAAAGGTCCGAAGATACTGGCAGCGTTCCCCCTTTGATCAGCTAGGCTAATTCTTTGTCTGAGGTAGCTGCCAGCTCTTCGGTCTTCTGTGGTATCGACTAACCTTTTTGCTATTTCTTTTGTCATTTTTGTACGTCATACCTTCCTATATGTGCTTACGTAGATACATATATGTAGATACATATATTTATTTTCTGCAACTTTTAAAATTTGTGTGTCTGTTATATTTATATAAGGCGTTTATTGATCATACTTTTGTCTCTTTCACTATGACGCAAATAAATCGCTCAAACTACACAACTATTCAGCAAAGCAAACTCGCAGCTTAGACTATACCAATTTAACTTAACCGAATGTGCACTGAATTCCGGGAGTTTAATCAACGTTAACTGGTTCACTTTGAAACTACTAATTAAAAATTAAAGTAACTGTCATTGCTATAGAGAAAATTTTCAATGGAAGTAAACAACTTTTGAACGAGTACGACTAATGTACGCTTGTGTGGAAAAAAGTGTTGGGCAAATGTCCTAATAATTAATAATATAACGAATATAAAAATATTAGGGAAAAAATATTTCGGGGAATAAGGATCCATTGTGATACTGGCATTGGTAGGGCTAATGTTATCCCTGGTATTATAGTTTGGAACGCACAACTGATTTATCAATTCCTTTATAGTAAACTAGCGGCCCATCCCGGCTTCGCACGGGTGGACAAAATTCTTTAAATTTTGTTCTAACATTAAATATAGCCTATGTTACTCAGCGTGAATGTAGCTTTCCTGTAGTGAAAGAATTTTTGAAATCGGCTTAGTAGTTTTTGAGTTTATTCATTGCAAACATACAAAAATACAAATCTTTCCTCTTTATAATATTAGTGTAAATAAACATTTGTATATTTTACCGACAAGACATTTTACCGTCAAAAAGAATGACGAAATATCGAAAGCTTCTATATAATCGAAAGTAAATTTTACATTAAGTGAAAAAACCTTTTTACTCGTTAAAAATAAGTTCTAATGGTACTTATAACTTCATGACATTTATATATTATTAAATATTATTATTAATAACATCAATTTATATATTCAGCAATGCAATCATAGCACACTAGGTTGAGGTGACAGCTTTGAGTCAAGCTAATCAAGCAGTAGGTACTGCAGAGATGGATCCATTAGTAACACAAACATTACCACGCCAGGGGTCAACGGGAATATTAATAATATATACTCTAAGAACACAAATTTGTTGTTTGTGTGTTTGTCGGTCCGCTCTTTTCCCCGCTCTTTTTCCATTGTATACGCGTTACCATAGTAACGCGTTACCAAAGCAACGCGTTACCGGGTCAGCTAGTGTATATAATTGTTATATTAACAATGCCTCAAACAATTTGACATTCAACACATCTTTAAAAACAGTATGGCTTAAAAAGTATATATGTTATCGTATATGATAAATCCTCTTTATTGAAAAGCTGACATTTTAACTATGTATTTTTACAGATTTCTAAGAGTTCAACCTCTGCTGTCGAAGCCATAAACAAGAAATTCTTACATATATATCACATAGGAAATATTTACATATCCACATCATAATTCAGTACGTGGACTGACATTCTCGTACTTGAATGTGTTTTTAATAGCAGCAATAAAAAGTGTTGTCTCTACAAATAATAATGTCTGTTATTACTTGATCACTATAAATAACCATACTTCACTAAAAATTGGATAAAATTTTAATAGAGCACACAATTCTTGCTATCTGGACCAATAACTTAACCACTTGACTAACAAGTTTTGCTTCAGTGCTAACGTTGGAAACTATTTTTATTATTTATTTTGATTGGAGCTATGCAGTTTCAAGTAGATTTGTAATCACTGTGGCCTGAATAGTACGAGTTATTCACCTCCATTTATCATTTCTTCAAGCCGGATCGATTCCTTTGAGATACTTAGGTGTAATCATAGGCGGATGACATGTCCACAATCATATAATAGAAGTCTTAATTGAACTATCAGCTATCACTAAGTTGAATATGAAATTGATGTTTCTAATGAAACCATAAAACGCCACGGTTGTTTATACTACTTAAATCCGTGAGTGAAACTGTTCGCTAATGCCAATATCTTTAGTGTTGTCCATTATTTCAAAGATCACGACCACTAATTAATACAAAACGAGCCGTATATGCATATGAATAAAACACTTTTTTACGGATTCTGCGCATATTTCATTTTTATATTTAATCCTTTCGGCTCCTTTACACGAGCCGTAATCACAGGATTTATATGCATGCTATATCGCAGGTACAGGTTCTAGAACTCTATAATCATATAATAACACCAGATAATCTAATCAATATAAAATGATCACAATTTGTTTGTGTTTGCTTAATTAACCAGTCAATTTTTTTAACGATTTTAACATCATGTAAAGAAAAAAAGCTTGTTTATAAAATACATATTGATTCTCAAAAGTTTCCCAAAACACGACATAACACAGTTTCTTATGAAGATGCCTTTTTTGACATTCAATATCAATTACATTGTTGATTAAAATATTTTAATTATAATGTAATACATTTATTTATTAAAGCGTATTGAAAACAATAAAACATGGTATAATAGGCAGATTTTATACTAAAAGCATTTTCAACCTGGTATAAAATACGTGTGTAAAAAAACAACTATTTTATACCTTATAGAAATATTGCATTGTGAGTGCAAAAAATTAAGTTAAAGACAACATTATCTACTAGTCAACCTTTGGGAGGAAACGAATATCATGAATGCGGGAAAATAGATAAGAAATAATAAAAAAAGCAATTTTATTACTGCATATTTAAAATAAACATAAACGAACGTAAATTATAAAAACAGGTGTATATGTGTTTTTATAATTTACCTACATTTATAGTGAGAACGTGACGAATGACGATAAACGAATTGAAGTTTGAATTTAAAAGTTACTAATGTAAGGTTGATATCATATTGTCAATGTAAAAAAGCAAATGAAAACATCATTATAATGTTTACTAAATGGTATGAGATCTTTTTGGTTTTGGCCATTACTTATGAACCATAACGTAAACTACAGTGCTTCAAACCCCTGACGTTTAAATATTAGGTTCAGAAAGGGCTTAAAATAAGAATACAATCCAAGAGATAGTGTACAGATTAATAATGTAATGAAATAAATTTACATGAGCTCAATAACATAGACAAATCTTGGTTATAAATCATTTGTCAATTTTATTTATTTTTATAAAAATAAACCAAATATGACATATTTTTTATATATCAAATATGACATAATGCGATCTTATAAGATAAATTATTATAATAGAAAATACTAGAAAAATTCGACTCGGGTCACAAGTGAATTCTCAGGCGGGAATCGAACCCGCAACCTTTAGAAATCCGGTCCAATGCTCTCCTTAAAAAAATTTCGACGAATGTTCACAAGGCTCGGTAGCTCAATTGGGAGAGCACTGGACCGGATATGACATATTATAAAGGAATGTCAATCATTTTGATTTTGTGACATATATTGTCACATTATTATAAGGTTAAAAAAAACCTGTTTTTCTTGAGTTGAAAATATACGAAAAATAGAGTGATCTATTTAATATCTTTTTATTTTTGTTGTATTTCTAATATGAAAAATGCGGCTCTTTAGTCAGTATCACTTTTTGCCTTTACCTCTGGCACAAGAGTATAAAAGGTCTATCATTATTACGTCGAAGTTATGTCGGTCTGTCTAAGACAATGGGAAAAAATATTCTTAAAAATAAAATAAAACAAAAATTAAGACCAATGTGTGACACATAATAAAATAACTGTTACCTACTATATTATTTAAAACAACAATAAAAACTGGTACAAAAAAAATAATCTTGTCAAATAACAGTTATTATTGGCATTATAAGATTATACCAACAACGTAGGCAAACATAACGAGTATGTGTTTAAAAAATATTAAGGATATATTATAATAATTTTGCTCTACCTCTCTCTAGGTCTATAACAAGTAACTGGGATATTAGAGAATGGGAATTGCTATGAAGTTATGGCCACCATTGTTCGCCTGAACGGTGTTTATGGCCTGTAAGGGGGTCACGCATAAACAAACAAGGCACACTCGCCAGGTTTATAGTGGCAGTGCACATTGACAGAGAAATCACTGAATTAACTAATAAGCCAAGTAATTTACTTACTACTGTGGAATGTGTGGATAATTCTTGCTTTCTACTTTGTGCAGTGCTAAATCCCACACTCTTATACTACTTATTTGTGTACAATAACTCTTAATTAAAGTCATCTTAGGATAAATTTCAAGTATTATATCCATGCGGTCAATTACAGTCCAATAGCTGTCTCAGACTCAAGAATTTAAATATTTTAAATGCTTGAGTCTGACTTAGCTATTAAAGGCAAGAGAGATAGTGAATATATATATCTATGAGCAGATATTGAATAGGTAATGGGGGCTAAATTAATCCATTTAACTTATTTTTTAATTACAGTAGTCAAGTGGCTCGCAAACAGGTTTTTTCGGGAGCGGTAATCGCTCACATTTTCCAATCTATAATCAGATTACTGTTCTTTGAATTTCAAAGTAACACTTGTGGATTTCAATTTCCTTTTTAAAATGTTCAAAAAAATACAAGTAATAAATCATTACACAAACTGTTTACAACACTACAAAGTGGTGATCCATGTAACCTAATGCGAGACGCTATAATTGATTACATATTCACTTAGCACATACTAGATTTCAGTAGTATTATAAATAATGTCACCACTAACGCGCACTTTGTGCTTTTATAAGAAGATATTAGCAAAGGTCTTCGTATGGCGCCTTATGTCTAATTCGTTCTGCTTTGCATGCATATTGCCCTCCGATTACCTAAATATTCATCTAGATTGTCCCATCAGTCAGGCATGGTAATTTAATCACCATCATTAATTCATCTTTATTTTTACAATAATCATAGTTCATTGTTGACTAAGGTTGGCCGACCACCTATTAGGGTGCTGTTACAAAAGCACCCGAGATTGGGAATCGCACTTTCTCACAGTAGTACATACTGTACAGTCAGTCAAGGCTAATAAAACAAGTAATTTCTCTTATTTAAGTTCATATAATAAAGTAGAAGCATATTTCTCACTTCTCCTAGATAAAATTCTTTCATTCTATTTCCATTAGAAATCTCAGGAATTAAATTCCCAATGACTACTCGGACAGCATATTTTAGATATATCGGTGTCATTATAAAATCGTCACTATTAATGCTAAAGACGTGTTGAGTGTTTAAGTATAAACTGCAGTTACATAGATAATTTGAAATAAACAAGTCAGCTAATAAATAATCGAGCATTTATATTTTGTCATTTAAAATAAAATCCCTGCAGAACAAATCAAGTAACATATATAATTTATAATTTTGGTAAATCCGTGTTGAAAATGATTAAAGATAGATTTTTGATTCTTCCCAATTTTTATGTAAAGTTTGTTAAAAAATGTAATTTCCAAAAAAATAAGAAAATTTAAGTGAGTAGAAAAATATAATGATACAGGTATAATACTTATTTTAAGCAGTCTTAAAACTTGCATATTAATTGAAAAATATATTTTAGGCAATCTAATTAATTTTCTCGGTTGACAAAAAACACCAGATAAATAATTAAGTAAGGTAAATAATCAATAATTCATGTTTTATATACTTTGCATTTTCAATGCTATGTTTCATGATAATTATTTTATTAAAGACTTGAATGTTTCGACTCGGCTCACAAGTTATTCTCAAGCGGGACTCGAACCCTTTGGCGGTCAGGTCATCTGCTCTCCACCAGTAAACACCTGTCTGAAATTTCTAGTTCCTTTTACTTTTTTTCGCTGTAGGAGGATAAAAACCGTTTAACAAATATTTTTAAAATCGTTTAAGGTGAAACAGTTATTAATTCATATTTTCTATATTTTGTATTTTTAATGCGTTGTGATAAATTTTTAATACAATAAATACTTAAAAAATCGACTCAGCTCACCAGTTATGCTCAGGTGGAACTCAAACCATATATCAAATCATTAAGTAGTAATAGTGACAATTTTTATTGACAGCCCTAAAATAAAAAGATTGAGCCTAGAGTTCTTGATAACTTACTTCCTAAAAAGTGTATGTATGTGTAAATGTAATGTAAATGTGTGTATATAATTGTAAATACGATAAAGTAAATAAAGAATGGACGAAAAAAAGAAAAGAATGTAGAAATGAGAAGAATACAACCTGATTTTCTTACAAACTCAAGTAAAACAACTCATTTCTTTTCTTCGTAGGTGTAGAATATATAGTAGGTATAAAGTACTGTATCACACGAGACTGTACGATTCTCGATCTCGGGTTTTTTAATGGCGCCGGCACCCTAAGCGGTAATCGCTCACATTTTCCAATCTATATACAGATTACTGTTCTTTGAATTTCAAAGTAACGACTTGTGGATTTTAGTTTATGAATTTTCTTTTTAAAATGTAAAAAACCACTAGTAATAAATTTTCACACAACTTTTTACAACACTACGAAGTAGTGACCCATGTAACCTAATACGAGGCGCTATACTTGATTACATATCGCACATACGGTGCTATAACGACACTTATGCAAATGGTGTAATATTTCAGGGGGAGCATTTAAAAATTGAACGTTCTTACAACATATAGTTTTTCTCGGCTAAACAAATAAAATAATAAAGCTACAACTTTGAACTTCATTTAAGAGTAAAAGCTAGCAAAGTAAAGAGGTAGAGTAGAGGTAGGAATATTTTCTCATACTCAGTTTAGTTTTGTCTGAAATTACATAAGTGACGTTATACACTCGGCGTCAAAAAAATCGCACCTCTAAGAAAATCACGTTCAAATGGCATTAACTCTGGATATGCACATGCAGTCGTATTAATTATAATTTTATTTAAAAGGTTACTTAATTAACTTAATAAAAAAACATTATTTTTCATTATCAAATAAAACCTAAAGCAACAAATAAAGGGTCACAAAAATTCTAAGGAAATTTTGCTGCTCGGGAGAGTCGCGAGTTGCGCTAACTTTGTGGGTATAAAGAGGTCAACACGGGTTCAATGTGGGTCATTCGCTATTAAACCGTTGAAGGGGACACACGCACTGATTTTACTGAAGAAAGAACATCTGGAAAATGGACACTACAGCTGATGAGGCCGCTCAAGTGGTTGCACTACTGCAAGCAGGGGTGCGGCAGTGTGATGTCGCCCGGCAACTGAATCTGAGCCGTTTTTCGGTTCGTAGAGTCTACCAGCGCTTTTTAGAGACCGGTGGCTATATCCGGCGACATGGGTCCGGTAGACGTCGCTGCACTTCGGAAAGAGACGACCGGTTCGTTGTGTCGTACTCTTTGAGAAATCGCTTCTCAAACGCTGTTCAGCTGCAACAGGAGCTCCAGGCAGTTCGCAGACGCACCGTGAGTGTATCCACGGTTAGAAGAAGACTGAAGGAGAAGAACATAGCAGCCCGCAGAGCTGCTACAGGTCCAAAATTGACTGCAGCGCACCGACGAGCCCGCTTGCAGTTTGCTCGCGACCACGTCGATTGGACCATTGAGCAGTGGGGAGCTGTTCTCTTCTCAGACGAGACACGAGTGTGTCTTTTCTGCAACGACCGACGAAGAAGAGTATACCGGAGGCAGGGTGAACGTTTCGCTCAAGCCTGCATCCAGGAGACGGTGGAATATGGAGGCGGATCCTGCATGTTCTGGGGCGGTATGTCGGCTGCCGGCAAAACCGACCTGGTCTGCGTCTCCCGGACCGGAGGTGCTCGCGGACAAGGGTCGCTGACTGCGCGCCGCTATATCACAGAGATCCTGGATGTGCATGTGGTCCCTTTTGCCGAATCTTTTGGCGAGGGGTTCACATTAATGCACGACAACGCTCGCGCACACACTGCAGCCATCGTGAACGACTTCCTGCGGAGGTCCCAAATTCCTGTGATGCAGTGGCCAGCGAGAAGTCCTGATCTGAATCCGATAGAGCACCTCTGGGACCATCTTAAACGTAAGGTTCGATCTCGGGATCCGGCTCCTTCGACTCTAGAGGAACTCCAAACCGCGGTGATTGAAGAATGGGGTCTTATCCCTCAAGAAGAGCTCCTGAAGTTGGTGAGGTCTATGAGGGACCGTATGGAAGCCGTCATCAGGGCAAGGGGGGGTAACACTAGATTTTGAGTTAATTTTAAGACACTTTTTGTAAATTTTTTTTGTAAATTATCGATTATTAATTAGGACTTAATTAAGATTTTTTATTATTTTTCAAATTTTTATGCTTTTTGTATAATTTTAATTAAAAAAAAGATTGCACTTAATTGTTGTTTGATGCTCCTTTTTGTTACCTTTCTAATGATACCTAACACTATCCTCTATATAAGGTTTAGGAATTTTTGAATAAGATTTTTATAAGGTGCGATTTTTTTGACGCCGAGTTTAGCACCGTATGTGCGTTTACTTAGCACATACTAGCTTTCAGTAGTATTATAAATAATGTCAGGAACCGTACTACCTAAGCCTCAAATATATTTAAAAAACTTAAAGCAGTGATCGAAAGTGCTTGCAACACCATGTTGTTCGCATAAATCAAATCATATATACATTCGCGGCATGACAGCCGATCTGCTCATCGATCGCGAAGAGATGACTTACAGGTCTTAGTTCTTTAACTTGTCTGTGTATATTAATATCTTTCATACATTCGTTATTCTTTTTATTTAAGATATAGTGATCACAAACTTAAATCAAAATAACTATAAACGGTATAAAAACAATCTAGCAAGTGCGTAAGCACTTTAAAACTTGAAATTATGGTTGCATTTAAACGATAAACGCGCGAGCAACACTGCGTAGGAGTATTCAACAATTTGTTCAAGGAGCGAGTCAGAGATATGTAGCATGAAAGATCCCAAGTTCATTTCCTAGGTCGACGGGAATCTAAACTGCGCTGCCCACGTCTTCGCTGAATTGTAAATCAGGATTCTGATTTGATATTTAGTATCTGTATCCAGGAAATAAGTAATTTTCTTTGTATCATTATTTATAAAAAGTTTGGACGAATCACCTTATATTTTTATGATATCAATTCGGAACCTTATCTTTTTATACAATATTAAATATAGTTTTAAATAATTTGTAATTTTTGCGTCAACGCATATCTTTATACTAACACTATGACTTCGTAAAGGTTTCTGAAAGTGAATCTTATGTTGCAATCATATACTTAATATACGCAACAAGTAATGTTACTTAATGTAACGTGCAAACGTGTCAATCTACTTTTATCATTATACAGATGGATGTACTTTTTAATGTTTCCGGTGGAAGAAATATCTTTTTGTATATTCACTAGTTCCTCAACACAGCCGGAAGATGTCCACTGCTGGAAGTATGGAGGGAGCCCTCCCACGACAAACAGAACCCCTAGATTCTGCTGTGATTTCCACGTTTCGCAGACGTGTTGGAGATCGCAGCAAAAGACCACACCCGGAAAAATGCTGGTTGTCTAATTTTATAGATCTATGGTGAATACCTCCAGTATCATTGCTCTCATATCCCGACACTATTAAGTGTCAAAGTGCTATTTTAATATTTATTTATTTATTTAGAAGAGGTTAACAGCACATATTAAAAATTGATAGGAAATGTAACCACTATAAGCCAGTTACAAACCTCTACAGTTAGTAACAAATTATGATGAAGTTACAAAGAAAGAAAACAAGCAAATAACAAAAAGTACAAACAAAAAATCAGGCTTATACAAAGAAAAAAGAAACATTACAAAGACAAATTATAATAAAATCAGAAAAACCAAAAACACAAATATTATTAATTACAAGATGACTAAATACCACCAAAGAGTAACACTAAAGAATACAATGTCAACAAATCAACGTCCAATCATGATTTGTTGTTGACCGGATATACCGGATAAGCCGGATAAATAAACTCCAGGCAACTCACAAGAATTATTTAGACCTAAACTAAGGTGAGCTCGTACTATGCTACTAAATAATGTATAGAATACGTAAATAAGTATATAAACGGTCATAACTTGGGTACTAATGCTAATGTTCATCCCATATATACGGCAAAACTAGTTATAATAACATAATGAATCAGCGGTGAGTTCCTAACCATTTAATGGCTTCAAAAATATTTTTTAAATCTAATCTAACGAATTTTTACTATTTACAAAAACGCACCAGTTTATTGTGTACAATCATGACTTTCTTTTCATTTGTATGGACACGGCATAGGAAGCTGTATAGCTTGATTAGCCCGGAGAAAGCTCAGATAGTCGCTGAATAAGCAATAGACGATACAATAGGTATTTACGAAGCTAAATAAATAAAAACCACAAAAACAGTGTGTCCTTACGCCAATCATTTTTTCTTACAGAAAAGTTTATTAATTTTTTTGTATGTCACAAGCTAAGATGATTATAATCAACAACATTTATTTAAAACTCATAAAAATATGAACATAGCTCTTGTAACCAATTTATATTTACTTCAATTTGTATAAATTATTTGAAATCCAGAACAGGTAGTTTCCAAAATAAAATCCGGTCATTTAAATTATTTGACTCAACTACCAATAAAACAAGTATTTAGTAAGGAATAATCACGTGTTGACTATGAATTTTCAAAGAAATATTAGTGAGAAAAATATATCAATTAAAATCGGCAAATTAAGTGGTAAGAACCTAATACCATAATTAAATTCCAAAATGATTAAAAATACTCCAATTCATATATAATAATTACTAAAATCGAATACTTCATTTTATGTCACACTATTGGGCGATCTTTATTACCATATGACTTTACTCCAAGATTAAGTGTTTATTTTGGTTCCCAGTTCCCAATAACTAATCTTTTCCATGTTGTCTTGAATCTATGTGTTGCATTCTCCTGCCTTTCGCACTATCAGTCCTGGGTTAAAGTATCGGAAGGGGCAAATGTTTGCGTTATGAATATATACTATATAATGACGACCGTTTGGTGCAACGGTAACGATCCTGCCTTTCGCACCGATGGTCCTGGGTTCGAATAACGGTAGGGGCAGATATTTGTATGATGAATACGAGCATTTGTACCTGAGTCATGGGTGTTTATATTTATTTCTATAAATATTACACATCTATGTATCATATATGTATGTCTATCCGTTACCCTGGTATCCATAACACAAGCCTTACTGTGCTTACTTTGGGCTAGGCTAATTGGTGTGAATGTAGTAAATATTTATTATTATTATTATTATACTTCTATAAATATTAGTTACCCTAGTATCTATAATACAAGCTTTATAGTGCTTGCTATGAGTTAGGTTAATTAGTGTTAATATAAGAAATATTATTATTATTTCTCACATCTTCCTTCTTCATAACATTAATGATCCATCCAAATAACCATCGCAAAATTTGTATCTCATAAGATTTCTTGGATCATTCACAACGAACACTTTCATATCCTTACTTGACTGCAAATGTAACAAAAGAACTGCATACGTCAAATTGTAGTCATTGGACCTCATTAATTCGGCTTGATAATAGGGTCACCATAAATTTAGAGTCCTAAAATTCTTTATTCTCTTCATTTTTATTATATATTGTTATATTATGAATTGATGTAAGCGATCTAAATATTATAATTAACTTTTTAACCAAACTTATAATTAAAAACATCATTTATCAATCGACATAAATACAATACAGATTGGATGTTTCTAACGATTCTTGGGATTTTGTGTTACCGTGTGTCTCTATTTATTTGCATGCATCTGTAGTTAATAGTTAGAATTCCTGTAAATCTAGGGCATAAACTGATTACATACGTAAATTTGTGATGCGTGCAGCTGTACGTGTACACTCGTATAAAACTAATTTAGCTAAATTCTACTTTTTACTTTTACAAATTTTTGCACTAAGAGTCCATCCGGCAATATCAGTTCAGGAAACTTGCTCTTTCTATTAAAGTTTTATACCCATTGTTTAATATACACAATTAAAATTCTCGATTTTATGGCGGCTACACTCATACAATTCACCACAGTGCATGGATTACACATATTTATTTAACTATATATATCATCCTCCACCTACTTTTGAACTATGGGCAAGGGTACTGCAACTCTTTGAAAAAGTGTCGTTTTTAAAATTAGAATTGGTGCCAAGATTGAAAAAAGAGGCTTGGATGGCGGCTGCCGAAAATTATAATTAGCGGAGAGAAAATTCATAATTCATAGACTCACTATTGCGGTTTGGTTTAGAATTTGCAGTTTAGAATATAAAATTATTTATATTTTTATCTATGTGTCTTACACATGTAAACAACGGTGCACGGCATTTAGCAACTTATTAAACCAGCAACCTAAACTTTCCAACAGGCGGGAACTTAAACCACAAGTTCAAAATCTAGGTTTTGTGTTAAGGTAAGTTTCCCCAACACCCATCATAATGTTAAAAATTAACATTATGAGGCCTAAGAGCAGTTTATTTTATTATATTTGTGAATACCGAAGTGAATTAGCAACGTTATACCATTGTCGTGGGTAAGGTCGACGTCGTAGTAGAGTCATAGCTGTAATTGAATTCATAATAAGAAGTTTAAAATAAAACTAGCTTAGCATGTCATTTTTTAACCAAAATTCAAAACGACAACATCAAATTTAACAAAATAAATAAACGCTAGTGTCTACATAAATGCTAAGATTTTCTTTAAATGATTTTATGATACATAAAAGTTGAGGACTTATTATAATATCCTTACAAATTATAACGTCTGGTCGCCGTACTTACAACTCAATGCGCAGTAATGATCGATTGACCGTTCACGCAGTAACATGATGTGCATATTTTAGTCAGGTTTGAAAGATTTCTTCGTTACAATCTTAAATTTAAATAATGGCAACCTGAGTACTGTAGGCTCAGATTGCTTCATGTCAGAGTATTTTTAATTGAAATCAGATGTGATTTCCCGTGTGTCATGCCGCTTAGAATACTTGGTGATTAAAACTGCTAACACTTACAAAAAAATCATGAATATATTTCCTATTATTAATTTTATGAGGATATTCAATCCTTTATTTAGTAATCACAAATGCGATATATTTTTACAAATGAAGAAGAAGAATTTATAAACAAGTTCTTCTGGTAATAATAATAACAAATACAATTGTCTAAAGAATACCAAAAAAACGCTGGTTGAAAATAATAGGGAACACAGAGTTAACATACTAATCAAAAACGAAATAACGAGCAGCAGAAAAAAGCCAAAACCACATACCTATTTCAAAAAGAATTTTAAAAATGAATAAATAAGCTTCGGACAGTGCGTAACAGGGTTGTCTGTATTTTGCTAAATACCAGTGGTACAAGTCGTTTTTTAGAATAACTAAAAAGAAATGTAATACTTTAATTCAATTAGTAAGAGTGATAAATATAATAGGGCAGTCTGTCTTTTATATCAAAGGATAGGAAAAAGATGAACAAAATCTTATAGTTGAAGACTAAATGATATGGTTTCGAAGACAAAAAAGATTTAAGACCTACGTACTTACATGACTAAAAATTATCGTCATATTTTTATTTCATAATTACAATTTAGTATTACAGAGTTACCTTGAAACACTATCCAATTCATGGACCATATTTTGCTCATACTTTAATTAATTCGTATTTTAATAAATTTAATTTAAATATGTTTATTGAAAATATCAACAAACGCATATCTGCCTCGGGTATATTAAGAAAATGATAGATTTAATATATAATCAATATCTTTTATTTCAGCAATCTTCTTTATTTCCGCCTGCTCTTCGCAAAAATTTCTTGTATCTGCGCGTGCGAAAGCCCTTTCGTTTCCGGCACGAAGAAGAAACTGAGCACAGCGTTGATGACAGCACTGATAGCAAATATGTAAAAAGTGCCATGGATACCGATAAGGTTGTTCAGATATGTAAACGCTGCCAGGATGAGGAAGTTGAGAAACCATACCCACTCTACTATAATACAAGAAGCGAAGGCTTGAACCTGAATGAAAAAAAATAATTATACAAATGCAAAATGATTATGTAAGATATTTTCTGTCAGTAAGTTACATAGGAACTATGAGACATAACTATTTCTTTATTTTTTTATAATCCATAATACAGTTTCCAAAAACTCACGTCAATTATTTAATCCTGGTAGCTTACAACCATAGTTCAAAAATAAAAAAGACGAAATTTTGAAAGGATTCGATACCGGTATATCCAATCTACCTTTAGCGCTTGAGCCTGATTAATGTCATTACTCCAACAGGCCATACTTTACTATTAAACATATTAATACTTCAATATATCCATTATTGTTATATGAAAAATTCGGACTAACCTCAGTGCTGAATACTTCAGCAAGCAACACATACGGTATTGAACCTGCTCCAAACATGAAGCAAAAACAGTATATGAGAATCAGCATGACTGTCACCCAAGAAGGCGCGATCCGCGTCTGCAGCAAAAATCCTAAACTCGCCATGCAGACTGCAACTAATACTGACGACGTAATTATAAGAACCTGGGAAAGAGAGAGAAAGTATTATAAGAAATAACCTCCTCCTATAACTATCATAAGGCTTTACTTTAGCAAAATTCTTTTATTTTAAAACTAGCGGCACCGTCCCGGCTTCGCTCGGGTGGACAAAATTCTTTAATTTTTTTCTATTATTAAATATTTTTCCCTTAGCGCCCTCTAGCATCTAAGTAGACGAACTACTTGCGGTTAACGCGTTTCTATGATAACGTTATTTGATACAATGGAAAAAGAGCGGGAAAAAGAGCGGACAGACAAACACACAAACCACTGTGATCTTAGATTATAGATTGGGTGAAATTTCCGGTATCCTAGGTGTTGAAACTAAAATTATATCATAAGTGGAAACGATACGTCAAATCAAATAAAATTCCTGTGGAAAATTCAATAACAATAAATAAATAAATATTTCTTACATTCACACCAATTAGCCTAGCCCAAAGTAAGCACTGTAAGGCTTGTGTTAAGGATACTAGGGTAACGAATAGACATATATGTGATACAAAGATATGTAATATTCCTAGAAATATACTTATATAAACACCCTTGAATCAGGTACAAATGTTCGTATTCATCATACAAACATCTGCCCCATCCGGGATTAGAACCCAGGACCGTCGGTGCTAAGGCCAGGATCGCTACCGTTGCACCAAACGGTCGTCAATTCAAAATGAATTCAATATAATTTTGTTGTAATAAAATTTCAACATCTTTTATCGAAACAATCAGGTTTACTTTTGAATTTGAATTAAAAGGTTTTTTAAAACAAAGCAATAAAAAAGCTTATAAAGCCTACGAATCAAGAAATTTGACTTTCATTTACCTAATTAAGTAGAGGCCTAGTAGACTGATTATATATTTATAGCTTATGTGATGATAATAATAATATTTAAGTTCACTGCAAATAATGACTGACCCTTCTCCCAGCTTTATCAGCGATAGCACCAGCAACCAAACTACCACCGACAAGGACCACGGCGAAAATGACGGAGTACAGATCAGCTTGACTTGGATCAGCTTGCGTGAACACGTGCTTGGCATATACCTGTACTGGCACAATGCCCATAAGCACCTATAAAGGATAAACAGTTGATTACTGTATAAAGACATTGTGGAAAGTAAGAATGGAAATGAAATCTGATGAATTACTAAATATTTATTCTAAGTCATTCAACAAACATGTAAAGCTATTTTAGTTTAGTTCAACTTATACCATGTAAGTTAAGCTGATTTTTTTTTTATTTTATATAATTAATATATATTTTTTGATTAATACTAGCGGCCCGTCCCGGCTTCGCACGGGTGGACATAGTTCTTTAATTTTTTTCTATTATTAAATATTTTTCCGTTAGCGCCATCTAGCGTCCGGTAGACGAACTACTTTCGGTTAACGCGTTGCTATGGTAACGTTATTGATACAATAGAAAAAGAGCGGGAAAAGGAGCGGACAGACAAACACAAACCATTGTGATCTTAGATTATAGATTTTCCTTCGTTTTAAAATATTTCTGACTTTCACACCAATTAGCCTAGTCCAAATTAAGCACTTTAAGGCTTGTGTCATGGATACTAGGGTAACGGATAGACACGTATATTACACATAGATATCATATATTCATAGAAATATATATAAACACCAATGACTCTGGTATAAATTCTCGTGTTCATCACACAAACATCTGCCCCTCCCAGGATTCGAACCCAGGACCGTCGGTGCGAAAGGCAGGATCGCTACCGTTGCACCAGACGGTCGTCAAAGTTTTAACAATTACATTGAAACCAGGGTTGGAAACGCGAAATCCTTGAAATGTGCCTCAATAATTTCTAATGGAGCCAAAATTCTGTGTAACTTAACTGCGATCTTCTGTTGAGGAATATTTAATTCACAGAAATACAACAATAGTAAAAATCTATTAAAAAATAAAATAATAAATACCTGCATTGTAATAACTGTTATTACTACCAAAAATGCGCGACGAGAACATGGTGATATAACTGGAATAAAAATGTTTACATTAATCAAAAATCATTTCAAATTATTATAATATCATAAATTATGAAAATGAGAAAAGCATTCTGTATTAAACAAATTAAATAGTCGTGTTTTCAGAGGTCGTGGAGTGGTTAAGTATTCATACGCTTATTTAAAGTCTGTTCATTCTAACGTGTCCTATTTTGTAAACAATCTTGGCGCAACTTTTTAACAAAATCACCCATTTAAAAATAAAATAATAACAAAGTCAATAATCTATTACAATAAATCTTTATTATAGACTGAAACCTATTGAATCTAGTTATCAGTTGATTTTTAATGCCGCATTTTCAATAAAAAGAAATGCCAATATTGTTAACCAAATAGGATAAGTTAGGATGAATAGACTGTAGGCTTCTTGCGTTTTGTTATCATCATATATAGAAGGCTTGTAATCCAATAGTGAGGATTTTTAAATTGAATGATAAAATCTTTTATATGCTTAAGAGTTTATATGCTCAAGCTTGGAAGAATAATCTTAATATATGTTGACTTGTATGTAACAGGTTATCAACTCAAATTTTCGACCTATTTTACTTTTAAAAGAGTTTAATGTGTTAATCTACGAAACTGAATATAAATAATAAGTATTTAAAACTTCTGGGTGATATCATCCAAACAATAATTGCGGTTGAAAAAATCCTAAAAGAAATTTTGAAATCACTTTCTAAAAAATATGTTTTTCTGGATCAACAATATATATCTGCTTCTTGGAACTATCTTTATGAACTTACATAATGTTTTGAATGCGGATTTTTTCTGTGGAGGCTCAAGATTTAAGTTTTCCGCTTCTAGCTTCTCTTTTTCAGATTCTACCGGATTATCTGCAAATAAATAATTCTTTATTACAATAACAAAAAAATCCTTAGTAGTTTAAGTAATTTATTCCTTTACTATGAACTTTTACTCATCGTCGACATAAAAGATATTTGCTTCAAGACTACTTATTTGTGTAGTCAAGTTGTTTTATAATAGTGTTTAATTACCATTAACAGAAACCATCTCATAGGCAGGGCTTATTTGTTGTTTAAGTCTCGATAGCTCTTCTTGAACAAGCATGGATTTTGGTGATGCACCACGGTAAATAGCCAGTGATAGTCGAGCATCCTTAAAAAATAGTAACAATTTAAAATAACTTATAGTAATAATGATTTCTAACTATGTAATTAAAAAAATAAGAGAATAAAGAGAAAAGTATAAAAAATCTGCATAACATAAGTACTATACATAAGCAGATTAGATCATGTTTATCATATAAAATGTATTACCTCTTCCCTATTCTTTTTCAGTAAGTAAATTGGACTCTCGGCAACTATCATGAGTAGGCCACAGCTTACTACACTTAACACTATATTGATCCAAATAATCATGTTATAAGAAAAGAACCATCCAAGCAGGTATGATAACAAGGCACCAATTCCGTAGAACGCGATAGGAGCTGGAAATAACAACTTGATTTAATATATATACTTGATATTTCAATGTCATAGTGAAAGACCACCATATTCTAAGACATAGAAGCGTATGTCTACTCAAAATTACAAACGTCAATGGTTTACTTGACGAAAACGGCACACAAGTTAGTGAAGTTGCAAGGATTTATTTGTGGGCGCTGCATTGTGTTTGTTTATTGTATAAATGATAGTATTTATCCTTTTACAAATGGATATAGAATACTGCCAAGTGATGTATCATTCTATGTGTACAAGCCATAATATATAATATTTATAATAAATTAAATTAATAAAATAAGTATTGCTAAATGTATTAATATGTGTTTATAAATTGTATTAAGAGATGGCGCTTTACTCCGCTGAATCGCGGTGGTAAAATGTATTTCGTAAACATATAACTAAAATGTTTATGGTAAAAAAGAAATTCGTTGCGTCGCCCTTCATTCCCGGGTGCGATCGCTCATATAAAGCCTGTATAGCCTTCCCAGGCTAAGGCACCTACTTCAGGTGGTGTTTAGTCAGTACGAGTCTGACATAACCTCTCGGCCGGCCGATGTATCCATGTAGGATTCACCACCTCCCTCCCTCGCGTCCGGAGGGGAAAAAAAAAAAAAAAAAAAATAAAAAAGAAAATTAATAAAAAAGAGTGGTTCCTAATTTAAACAATTTGGCAGTTTCTTTTAGCATACATTACCTTACCCAAAAAGTATTTAATCAAGCTTAGATTTTGTACACTATCAAATAATTAAAAAAATAAGAAGAGTCTAAGAACATGACTGTAAAAAACACTGTCAACATATTATTTCATTTCTTTATATATTATCTCCCACTCACAATGCAAATGTATTAAAAATCTATTACAGTCTTTATCATAACAGGTAGGTGGTTGTAGCAGGTTGAGTAGCCTTTTTGTAAGTGCTTTTATTAGTGTATGATTTCACAATGAAACAAGATCATTACTGTACCTGACGCTAATGTTCCCCGAATGGAATCTTCAGCAACCTCAGATATAAACATTGGTGCAAACACCAGATTTGAACCACCTGCCACGCCTGCAATGAATCTGGCTACTAGGATTGGAGTGATAGATTTTGATACCGCTACTATGGCCCATGACAACTAAAATATGAAACAAAAATAGTTATTATAATTTTTGTTATTACAGTATATGTTAAATTTATACATATATGTACAGACATTATTGTCCAGACATTATTACTAGAAATAATAAGTTGTTTCTTTTTTATTGATAGCTGAATACTTGCTAAAGTATTCAGCTATCAATAAAAAAGAAACAACTTATTACATACATCGATGTTGTAGCTAATAGTACCTAGTACATTAAGAGATGATACAGAGAGAGTACATTCAGCCAAATGTCGTCTATTGCATCAGATAGGCCTCCTAAGGATATCCACAATGATCGTTCCTGCGTTGCCCGCATCCAGGTGCTTCCCCCGGCCTTCACTATATCATAGATCCTACCGACGCACAGTGTTTAACAAACCCCGATTTTGTCTCATGCCCTTTTTATTGTTAAAATGTTAGTTATATCATTCTAAGCACTGCAGACCTTTAGTTTCGACAAAAAAAAAATGCAAGGTTTTCCTATATCCGGGTCCGGAAAATCACAAAAATATAAATAAAAATAATTGACGATTATTTAGAAAAAATATAAAACGTATTGTTTACACTCATAACAACAAACATTCTGTCCATTTTTGAAATTTGTAATGTGAAAAGATTATGAAATAACAATTGTTTTTTCGTATTTCTTTTATATTTATTATTTAAAGTATAATGCCATATTAGAACGAGATTATTCTAATATGGCATTATATATCAATATTATAAATACCACAATTTAATTCCGCGTTATTCAAAAGTTATTAAAGTTTTTGTTATATCCTGATGATATCCAGATTTTATTAGACTTAGGGTTGTCACCTAACTAAATCATGAGACAAAATCGGGGTTTTTTAAAACACTGTGCGACAGCTTTCCAATAACAGGGAAAATTTGATGAGTAGGTATGTCAAGTTCTCGATAGCTCAATTGTAAAAGTACCCGCCTCTATAGCGAAGGGGATAGGAACGAGGATAATGAAAATGTGGATTTGGGTCCCGAATTATACTAAATTTTTGTTTTCTAATAAAAAATCCCATAAAATATTTTTTTATGATCCCCACTGCTGTCCCATGGGCTAATCGTTTGAATGAAAACATTACGGAAAAGTACCACTTGGTCCCAGTGTATATTACACATCATAATTATATATGTTTTTAATAAAATGTGTGATGTTTATTATTTAAGAAATCGGATAGTCTTAATAATTTTGATTTTTTTTTGTTGGTGATTTTTACAGGTTCAGGATCAGGTTAGATGCAAATTATTTCCATCTCATGTCAAAGTTGGCGCAAATTATTATTTTATTTATATTTTGTTATTAATCATTGTTTATTTATCAACATATGGTACCTAACTGTTATTTTAATTTGCAAAACTATAGTCGACTGAAATAAATATTTGTTAACTTACAACTAAAGGCAACAGCATTGCTAGAGCTCCGAGTTTTCGTCCAAACGTTTCAATTAGAGGTCCAATTAATGCGGTACCTAACATTGCCCCTAAAGATGGTAAACTACCCAAGAGAGATTCCTCCGACGATGATATTGGTTCAGATAACAACGTTGTATTCTCTGCTCTATACAACACGATTGTGTAAGATGGCCAAACATACAATAAACCCATCATGAGCGCTCCAAATGCACCTGCAATGTTAATAAGAAGATTAGTGGCAACTTCAGGTTAACGAGTCATGTTTAACACTACAATATTTTATTATTAATAACACATAAATTGCTAAAATAAGAAAATTTAAAACCGATGATTGACTGAGTTTGTAAGAACTCAATTAGATTCAAACTTCGATTTAAGTTTGCTGTTTGCTTCTGAGTACTAGTGACATAAAATATAAGACTAATAAAAATGAGTAAACTAATAAAAAGTATTAAAAAATCTGTAAATAGAAAGACTGCCCCAAGTCATCTCCGTCTGGCATTGAACAAAGAAAACATGTAATTTGCGTCGCTAGATGAAGATTGTTCTAGTGAGATATTTTGTTGCCTAGATATGTTCTCTTTTCTGAATTAGAAATAATTGTAGTAGTGTTAAGGATCTTCGATTAAAACCTTTCTGTTATATACGTAAATGCTGACTCCCTCAACTTAACAATTATAATAATAATAATAATAATCTTTATTTATAGAATAAGTTTTACAATCATAATGAAGTCGCTGACTCCGAACTAGGTTTAAAACCTGTGTTTCGGAAATCAGTTCCCTTCTTCCTTAACCTATGTACAAAATAAACATACTTAACAAAAAGAAAACGTATTTCGTTTTTAAAGTTAGAGTAAAATGTGTGCGTGGTGTGTATGTGTGTGTGGTCGTGTCGTGAGTGTATGTGTGTGTGGTCGTATCGTGAGTCTATGTGTGTGTGTCTTGAGTGTGTGTCTTCTGTGTGTGTGTGTATGTGTGTGCACATGCGTGTGTGTCTATTTGAGGGGTTGTAGCAGTTCCTCCGTTTCTTTGTAATCTAAACTAGATAACCAACCAGAAACTATTATTTTGCATTTGCGTGAAGATAATACAACTTTTTCTAAGTTGTTAGGTAAATTGTTTTAACATTAATGTATTCATTAGTGCTCTAAACAAGGGGAATAATGAAAGAAAAAATATATTTCCTATATTTTAAGCCCTAATTACCCACCAAACAAGGGGAATAATGAAAGAAAAAATATATTTCCTATATTTTAACCCCTAATTACCCACCAAACAAGGGGAATAATGAAAGAAAAAATATATTTCCTATGTTTTAAACCCTAATTGCCCACCATTGCCTACAATTATAACTTTATTATATTTATGCCAGGGAATACAATGGTAAAAAGACTACAGAAAACTAAAACTTTTTTCAGGGAATCAATAAAATATCATATAATATGATTTCATAAAAAATATCAAAATAAGAAACTGACCGTATTCCATTTGTTGATATATCGGTTTTATACCAAGTGGACTGGAAATACTAGATGCTTACGTATGTAATTGTCGACTTTTATAAATATTTTTTTGAGTTTTCCTTTTTCTTATTTTTTAAGTTTTCTCAATAACCGCATGATCATTCGGTGCGCAATATCATCACAGCCGAAATACGTCCACTGCTGGACAAAAGCCTTCTTTAAAAATGAAAAGGTTTTACTGTAATCTCTATGATTGGCAGACAAGTTGGAGATCGGAGTAAAATATTTTTTTTATTACGTATTATTTGAATCGCCACCTTCACAGTATTATATTTATTTATTTATCAACAATTTAAATAAAACATCTTAAAAATGGAATTAAGTGATGTACAACAATAAAAATATACTATATTAGATAAATTTAAAGAAGAAGAACGTGCATAGTCGCATTTCCAAAGCTTATTCTAAACAATGACACATTTTAGATGCATTCTTTCGCTCAGAATTTTTATAAACTTTAACTTCTATTAAGCTACTTACATAACCTAAGTACTTTTAATGTCCAAAGTTCATCCTAATAGGTTATTAGTAATAAACCGTGTTTAGGGATTCAGCCCCAGACCTATAGGTATTATTATAGTGTAGTAAATATCGTATTTTAGGAAATGCTCTGCCCATTTTGTGGTCTACAGGAGGAATACGGTGATTACTAGTACCATTTACATCAATCACAAAATTGTAAAACTTTCGCTCTTTTAAACTGCTGTTGACTAAGAAGGTGTACCATATAAGAAGTTTGAAACAGGCTCTTGATTTACAAACTTAAGGCGATGAATTTAATGGCATAACGATGAAATGGTGTTTACATCTGATTGGTCGCAAAAAATTAAGGAAAACAAGTACACCAATCGGTGAGGTTGGTTGTGAAACATTTTGTAAAGGTGAATAAATATTTTCCACTTCGGTATCTTAATTCAAACGCAGTACTCCGAAACAAACAATAGAGATGAAATTGGTATGAGCATCAAAGGGTTTGTCTAAAGATATACACTGACATCTGATTCGGCTTTGACTCTGGACCATGACACAATTGCAACAAGAGAACTGAACGCTATTTTTACTGAAGCAATTTTTATTATGCAAACTACAAAACGAACATATTTTTATAATGATTTTGCTAAATGACTTGTTTTTTCACTATAGATATAACAAGACACGTAAAAAAAAACTTTATTTTACTTACGTACATTTCGTACAGTGTGCATTCACAGATACAGATACACAGGCAAAATATGTCTGATAAAAACATGTGGTTGGTATAAGTACAATTTTGAATAGATAGATGCAATAAGTATTTATTTAAAATAAACAATCATTTAACAATTAATTTATCAAAAGAAGAACGATAAAAACAAATATTTTATCTTGCGATGCATATAAGCCTGCAAGCAATGCATTATCTTGCATTCTACTGTCGACTTGGTACTGCTATCTAGCGAAGCAATAATTAACTTTATAATTTGACTACAATTTGAGAAATAAATACAAGTGTAAAATATGTGTTTAGTTTACTATTTTCTGTAAAGACTTAAATCGTAAATAATTGACATAGCAAACATAAAATTTAAAACTTACTCGATACAGCTGTTAAAGCTTGGTAAAACTTCCCTTTACCCATGGTTTTTTTTTTAATTCACTCAATAATATTTTTTTATCTGTACCATCCGTAGTACTTCGGTTACAACTTAATACGTAACTGATATAATTAAATGTGTTCACATTAACTATTACGCTTTGTAGAATTTAAATAAATATAGAATCAAATTCAACTAAGCCTCAACCAAATGTTTTGTCAAGATAGTGGAACTGTTTATCTTTAAAAATTATAATGCTACAAAATACAATAGATAGACTTCCATTATAAGTGTTATTATATTATTTATATTTATGTAAGTATAGAATTATCGTGTTGTATATTAATGCCGCTATGGTGATGTTTTAGATGTTAAAATCATTGTAAAGTTTATTTCAGACATCGAAAAAAAATCAAAATAGATTTACGGATCCATCGCAATCAAAAATGTATAATGAGAGATTTTAATCATTTTGTTAAGTGTTCTTATAAAATGTTTTGTTTTAAAACATTGGCAACAATCAAACATACAAATTGCATGATGATGTAAAGAATATAATCTCAGAAGAACTCGGGGATACAAAAATTCCGTGATGATTAATCTACTTTAATATTTAAGAGCTATTTTTGGGCTGTGCTAAAATTTGTTGCTATGTTTCTATTGAAGGACATACTCAAATATTTGCTTGATTCGTAGGGTAATTAAGATAGCTACGACAATTGAATTATATATACAAAGAATATCATATTAGTACTTATCTCAATGTTATTTTTTAGGAAGTAATTTACATTGTTAACTTTTCTTCGTAAAGGAAAGTTTTGACAGTTTGTTGGTGATATATAGTGTCGTATGTATAAGTCACGGTGACTATACCGTAAAGTGTATCATTATACATTCGCTATGTGTGTCCACCATTATTATACCTTCCAAGTTCTTGTTTTTCAATTAAGTACCTACTGTTCCTATTCAATTTGAAAAAATAACTTTAATTTTATAACTTTCCTTTTCTTCTCGTCTTGTTTCTTATATCCATAACATGAATGCCTTAGCCGGTTTTCTTTGGGAACAAAAACAATATATTTTATATTTCCCAATTTGTTTAATTATCTGGGGGCACGGCAGTGCCCCCACCAAGTCAAGCAAAAAAGCGGCACGGACGTACCATCCTTTTCTCGAAGCAATTCAGGCCATTTTCGACCCCCTGTAACTTCGTTGTGGATAAAACTAGAAGACTGAATTTTCAGTAACCATGCAGGCATTGTAAAGACACGGTATATTTCAAATTTCATTCAATTTGAAGAAGTAGTTTAAGAATTATAACGGGTCAAATTTCTTAATTTTGTCACTCACTGACTCACCGATCATCAAAATTCTAAGACACTTCTAGCAGACCTAGAAGCTTCAAATTTGGAATATAAATAGTGTTTGGTGTATGAATCAAGGAAAAACTGAAAAAACCTACAAAAATAAGAAAAGTTCATAAGTCAGAGAGAGGGCTTTAAGAAAATTCGTTGCTGGTAGATATACGTAGAAGGTACCGAAAAGGAAAAAGTAGACTGTCTACAAAATACAAAAAGCAATGAGATCCCATCAAAAACAATACTTGTCAAAAAAACCAAGTCACGCAACTCAGTTGTTCAACGGTAAAAAGTTGTGAGATCCATGTAATACCAAGTCGGTTATTAATTTATTCAGTCCCTACTTAAGCGAATTTCTGTCTTAATACGTCCAGTCTGTCCAGTGGTCTTAGGGAATACTGGAATTGCAATGTTGAGATATATTTGCCTTGACAAGGAGAGGGAGCAGGATGCAGTCGGTATTATGTTATTATTAAGAATTTATTGTATTTAATAGAAAAACGCATACAAAAGGTGGTTTATTTCTTAATCTACGGTCTACGGCCTAGACAATTATACCAGATTAAAACTATTGAAAAATACTTGACTACGTAATACCGACTGCATCCTGCTCCCTCTCCTTGTCAAGGCAAATATATCTCAACATTGCAATTCCAGTATCCGTGGTGGTCTTGTTAAGCCAAGGAATTTGTTCAAACAAGAATTAGTTTTTCTTTTTTGTCTTTTATGCAATAATATTTATATTCCCCATCGAGAGGGCTTTTAGCATGAGAGGTTTAGAAATAAATTATAGATATATTAATACAGTTGCGTTTTTAAGCCTAGATTTATTGTGTGTTTGTTGTTATTATTAAACAAAATTAATTCAAAGAGATGATCGTCGTCTTGTCATAAAAATAACTTCATTTAATGGCAGGGAAACATCGTCAAGAGTTATATTTTCTCTTTTTTTAAATATTTTCTGTAAATTTCTGTTATTTGGGTTTTCTTAATTTTATTTAATAATTGTTTAAGTAAAATAAAAGGTAGTTGTTTTAAAAGTGAGTAATACAACACTAATGATTTTGATATAATTCCTACACGTTCCAAATGTGTTTTAGATTCAAGCTGTCAAGTTATTTGTAATAGATAACAAAGTATACACGTTTTACTATTTATTGGCTTTTGCTATCCATTTAGACGGGAAACTGATGCAATAACGTGATTTTGTGTAATTATTCCAAAGATTTAAACGTAATAATTTTAAAATATTTAAAATATCTGCACCAGAGGCATCGGATTCAATCCATTCGCATTCAAACTAAGCTGACTGAAGAGATATTTTTGTTTCACTGTAGTTGATGTGAAAATATTAAAATGAATAATAGTTTTTTCTCCTTTTAACATTCAGTGGGCTTAAGAGTACTAAGGTTCTCAGTCCTTAGTTTTTAAGTATTGAGACAGCAGAATTAAAAAAGTTATATACAAAATATGTTGGTTTAAAAATAATGTTTATTGCGCCTATTTCATAAATATTTTACTGATTTAGTGGATCATTACAATACTTGTATGCTTGCAAGAATTATCAGGTGAGGTGGATCGATGTACTGTCGGATAATTTTAAAATGCGTTGTTAGGCAGGGGGGATTAATATCACCCCTTTTATGCAACCTGTATGTGAACGACATCATTAAGGAACTGGACGGCACACATGTTGAATGTCATATGGATGATAGTGAGATACTTAATGGTGTAGCGCTAAAAGTAGTGGACAAAATTTCTAGGACATATCGTTACGATGAGTTGGGGGATGATGATGATAGAGAGGGAACGCAGGGCGTCTGCGGTGACATCTGACTCATATGACTTGCTCATCTGCAGATACGGTCGATGTACGGCAGACGTAAAGGTGACTTTGTTCAAAGCGTTTTATATAGGTAATCTGAAGGTGGCATATTCACGGCGAGCCTATTACGTCCTTCTGGTACAGTATAATAAAGCTTTCAGGATGCTATTGGGGCTGCCGTGGCGCTATAGTGCGTCTAAGATATTTGCAGACACTCACACAGACGAATTCCATGAGATTATGGGTAAAATAGTTGCTTTCCTACAACAACGTCTCCTTAATAGGGAGATATATCCTTAATATTTCCCCATTCAAAAGCACTGGATTAATGTAGCAACGGGGGTAAGAAATTGACATAAAAAGAACAATACTGACATAAGTTTAAGAAAAATTGTTTCCAACATAACTTAAAAGATATAGACATTTATTCTGAAATAAATGAACTTATAATTATTCTTACCGTCAACTTGTAGCAACTACCGAAAATAATAATGATTTCCATTTCCAGCAAACATCAAACTTATTTGTTATAATGAAATTTAAGGCAGAAATAGTCTTCAAATTCTGATCATATCACGGGTAAAGACATCATTTCATGTCACATTGGGCTATAACTGCTGTTCCATATCTTGAATTCATTATTCCTAAACGAATATTGAATGCCTTTATTTCCAATATCTTGGTGTAAAATCTCTTAACTATATTCGATTGGAATTTTGCAATGTTATTATTACTAACACCAGTTCTAAAATCTTACCATTAAGTGAATCATTATATATTCGCTATGTGTGTAAAAAACAACCACGCCTCCGAGCCCTCAGATGGGATTCGAACCCACGACCTTTCGCAATCCGGGCGACTGCTCTGACCGCTGAGCTACCGAGACGCTGGCAAACGTGTCGAATTTTACAAACGTATTCCAACTTCTACTATGAGCTAGTATCGTTCCACCAATGTTGAACGCTAACTACCTTCAACATTGAAAGTAATATTTTTACAAATATTAAACAATCAATTAAGATGGAACCAGCTATAATTATGTTTTTTATTTAATTTTTTGCATTCACAATGCAATATTTCTATAAGATATAAAATACGTGTGTAAAAAACAACCACGCCTCCGAGCCCTCAGATGGGATTCGAACCCACGACCTTTCGCAATCCGGGCGACTGCTCTGACCGCTGAGCTACCGAGACGCTGGCAAACGTGTCGAATTTTACAAACGTATTCCAACTTCTACTATGAGCTAGTATCGTTCCACCAATGTTGAACGCTAACTACCTTCAACATTGAAAGTAATATTTTTACAAATATTAAACAATCAATTAAGATGGAACCAGCTATAATTATGTTTTTTATTTAATTTTTTGCATTCACAATGCAATATTTCTATAAGATATAAAATACGTGTGTAAAAAACAACCACGCCTCCGAGCCCTCAGATGGGATTCGAACCCACGACCTTTCGCAATCCGGGCGACTGCTCTGACCGCTGAGCTACCGAGACGCTGGCAAACGTGTCGAATTTTACAAACGTATTCCAACTTCTACTATGAGCTAGTATCGTTCCACCAATGTTGAACGCTAACTACCTTCAACATTGAAAGTAATATTTTTACAAATATTAAACAATCAATTAAGATGGAACCAGCTATAATTATGTTTTTTATTTAATTTTTTGCATTCACAATGCAATATTTCTATAAGATATAAAATACGTGTGTAAAAAACAACCACGCCTCCGAGCCCTCAGATGGGATTCGAACCCACGACCTTTCGCAATCCGGGCGACTGCTCTGACCGCTGAGCTACCGAGACGCTGGCAAACGTGTCGAATTTTACAAACGTATTCCAACTTCTACTATGAGCTAGTATCGTTCCACCAATGTTGAACGCTAACTACCTTCAACATTGAAAGTAATATTTTTACAAATATTAAACAATCAATTAAGATGGAACCAGCTATAATTATGTGTCGTGGGTTCGAATCCCATCTGAGGGCTCGGAGGCGTGGTTGTTTTTTACACACGTATTTTATATCTTATAGAAATATTGCATTGTGAATGCAAAAAATTAAATAAAAAACATAATTATAGCTGGTTCCATCTTAATTGATTGTTTAATATTTGTAAAAATATTACTTTCAATGTTGAAGGTAGTTAGCGTTCAACATTGGTGGAACGATACTAGCTCATAGTAGAAGTTGGAATACGTTTGTAAAATTCGACACGTTTGCCAGCGTCTCGGTAGCTCAGCGGTCAGAGCAGTCGCCCGGATTGCGAAAGGTCGTGGGTTCGAATCCCATCTGAGGGCTCGGAGGCGTGGTTGTTTTTTACACACGTATTTTATATCTTATAGAAATATTGCATTGTGAATGCAAAAAATTAAATAAAAAACATAATTATAGCTGGTTCCATCTTAATTGATTGTTTAATATTTGTAAAAATATTACTTTCAATGTTGAAGGTAGTTAGCGTTCAACATTGGTGGAACGATACTAGCTCATAGTAGAAGTTGGAATACGTTTGTAAAATTCGACACGTTTGCCAGCGTCTCGGTAGCTCAGCGGTCAGAGCAGTCGCCCGGATTGCGAAAGGTCGTGGGTTCGAATCCCATCTGAGGGCTCGGAGGCGTGGTTGTTTTTTACACACGTATTTTATATCTTATAGAAATATTGCATTGTGAATGCAAAAAATTAAATAAAAAACATTCGCTATGTGTGTCCACCATTATTATACCTTCCAAGTTCTTGTTTTTCAATTAGCTACTGTTCCTTTTTTTCCTTTAATTTTATAACTTTCTTTTTCTTCTCGTCTCAAGCCTAGATGAATGTATTACGTTTACGTTACGAGTATTTACGTTTATTTATTTTATTTTTATTTACAGATACCATACATCTATTCATTACCTAAATAAAATTATGAAAATTTGTAATTCTGATGCTATATTCAACGAAGTATATCTATTTTGTGTCATTGTTTTAACAATAAAATTTTATAAATTACCTTTTTTGCACATAGAGAGAGGATATTGTGTATTGATACAGATCATTTATGGTATAGACCTTATCAATCTGTATTTTGTGACTCTGTTATAGCAACTTCATCGTTAGACTATTTAAGATCTCACCGCAAGACTATACTTCCCTACGGATGACTTACGCCAAATGGGCTAACTGCACCATCAAGCTCCTCTACTAAACCACAAGGAATCCCGCTCTGGTGGCTGACTATTCTCGGTTTGAGGTTAATTGTTTAGCTGTCTCCAGCCACGGTTGCGCTATAGCGTCCGTCTACGACCGGCTTTAAAGTAACTTGAGAATTGTTAAAACCTTTTCAACAACTGTATTGATATTTTTCTAGGGTTTCAAACCTCAAAATATTCATTCATTACATGTTTTATATAAATAAATAAAAAATATGCCTATTGCATTGCTGTTTTAAAAGGGCACAATATAATAAATACACGTTAGATAGAAACAATTTATTAATAATAATTATTACATAGAAAGTTAACCCCTTTCACTAAAAAAACTTACTATAATACTCTACAGTCCCTCCAATACTGAACAAAATAAAAATATTAAGATTATGTTAAAACTATCTCGACATCCAAGGGATTCAGTTGGAGTCATATGTTTTTAACAAATACTAGTGTATGTGTTATATACGTATAAATATAAACATTTATAAATATATATTTTACATGTATAGTACAATTAAAAATTAAAGAGGTTTATGTATTATTGTCAAGCCATACTCCAGTAGTTAAATAACATAAATGATACATAGACACACTCAAAACTGACTCGAATACAATTACTTGTTCTTTCATAAAGCCAGGTGGTCATTCATACGGCTAACTCCAGAGTGAAGAGCGCCTAGAGGTCTCCTGTATTGTTAACATGTTCACCGTAATAGCATCATAACATACAACCAACAAGCAGCAAACACTTATTTATCAAAAGCTTTTAATTAATTTGATCTCCGAAATTTGGATCATTTTGAGCCATAATATTTATATTTTATTTTCATGAGAAACTTCTGCAATTATATCTGTTTAACAGAATTTAACAAGTTGACATTTAAAAAAATAAGTCTGCAGGAGTTCCCTTAACTGTAGGCATGCTCCAAGGGTCAATATAAGGGCCTCTACTCTTCTTGACCTATACATACATATAGATACACTACGCTACACATACTATGGTTTTACGAGTGGGTAATATACCCGTAATATATCGGCAAGGATCTAACTTGGCCCACTTGGGTTACAGCTGTCATCTCAACCGATAGCCTACGGTCATCTTTACATGTAAATGACCTTCCTTACAATATATATATATATATATATATATAAGCGTAAATAACAAAAAATGTAATAATTACAGATCTGTTTTTTCTGTACAGATTGTTGGATACTTATAAAATAATTGCATTCGATGATGTGGGTAGTACCTAATATGTGTAGAAATGGCGCAGGCGTCACTTAAGAAATACTCGGCAATTTCCAGGGGTATGTCAAGATCTCAGTAGCTAAATTGAAATATTCACCTAGATAGCGAGATGTGGGTAAGTGTTCCAACCTGACAGTGAGATAAGTTATTTTTTTTCTAGCAATAGTTTTTTTATATATAAAAATACAGAAGT
Organism: Calamotropha paludella; assembly: GCA_927399485.1. Taxonomy (NCBI): domain Eukaryota; kingdom Metazoa; phylum Arthropoda; class Insecta; order Lepidoptera; family Crambidae; genus Calamotropha; species Calamotropha paludella. The sequence continues at coordinate 9,141,230 of OV656822.1, forward strand.
ATATAAAAATAATTAAATTATAAAAATAAAATAACTTCTTACTTATTTCAAAACGGCAAGTTTTATTTATGTTGGTTACTTTGACAGATACCTAGGCGGTTGTTATACAGCTCAGCTGCTCATATTGAATACATTTTTGTACGCAAAATAACTTTCTCAGAGTGCACAGAAAGCTAGAGATGCGATCTATGTGCACTTTTAAAATTCCAGACTAAATTCATATTTTAAACGCTGTTCCTAACTTTAGGCTTCTTCTGGAACAACAGTTGTATCGCATCCACTGACAGTCCTTTGGTTTCAGGAAGACAAAATTGGCCGTAAACTGCCCCTAAGAAGCAGATTACGGAGAATATACAAAAAGTAAAACCCAAGCCGATGCTCTCCACAACGGGATTAAACACGATAAGGGTCACGAAGTTCATGATCCACATGCAAGCCATAGAAAAGCTGTTCCCGAGGCCGCGGACCTGAAAATATAAAAATACGTCCTTTTAATTTTAACAGGAAATTATGCTTATAGTAAATGAATATAATTGTTGTCGAATAAAAAATCCTTGCTCACTTATTTCTGTTTTGATGACTAGGTCACACTCACACTCATATACACATTAAAAGGTGTACATACACACAAAAACCAAATATACACGTATTACGTGTCCTCACTGTTTTACTTCCAGTGAAGCTGAGAGGTATCTAATAGCATTCACAGTTCCATATTTCATACCTCCGGCAAGAACACTTCAGCTGTCAACACGAAGGGCACTACCGCAGCACCCAGGTTGTACACGAAGCTGAAGGCATAGATAAGAGCGGCGGTAACCCAGTGCGACGCCCAGTGGTACTGAAGTTGTGTACCCAAAAGCAAGGTCAGGATTCCAGATCCGATGGAAGTTGAAGTCAAAAGGAACTGTAAAGTCAAACGGGCATAACATTCTCATAGAAACCTGTTTCTATCATTTCTACGGAATCTGCTAGATGCATTACGACCAACTTTATAATCAGGATCTACTGCTACTGCACTTATGTTATCTTTGTCTCCTAGGGAACCTTTAAAGTCAATGTTTTAATGCTGTTAAATCGACTGCCAGGTTTAATTAAAGTTTTGTTTCAAGTTACATATTTTAACATTGTATTTATTAGTCTAATTTATAAGTATCTATGTATTCAGTAGCCATCTATAAAATAATCAGTACTAAGTTTATAGTTAAATAACTTAATAAATAGGTTACCTTTCTTCCTAGTCTATCAAGTAGCACTCCACACAGAAGACTAGCCACCAAATAGTCCACGGCTAAGTATATTGAGCACTGATTAGAATCCATCGAAGGCACCGCTTCCTTAAACAGCGGCTCCGCGTATACTTGAAGGGCAATAGAACCCATGCAGATTGATATTGCCATCACTAAAATGACTGCTACTAAAGCACGTTTTGAAGATTCGGATTTTCCTAAAACCAGAGCTTTTGGTATATTGAAGAAAAATAAGTACATTTATAAAAGGGTACATTGTCCTTCAGGTTGGCCAAAACTCAAAATAATTAACATTGTTTCCGAAACCAAAACGGAAGCGGGTGGCATCATTACTCAATAGAATACGCAGCAGTAACAGCATCCTAAAAGTTATAGCCAATAAGTTTGACACTGGTATTATGAGGATCTTTATTCGTACCCTGATTGGGTAGCGTTGAAGACACTGTCCAGTCGATGGTGCGGGTAAGGGTCTTTGGATATATTTGTTATCATTGATTTTCCACTGTTTGTTTTGTCCCAGTACTTACTAACATAGGATATAAGATGATTAATTGTTACTAACTAAATATATGGATTGTAATATCTGAAAATAAAAATTGATTGATTGAAAACAAAATGACATTACCAGCTTCCATAGTGAAATACCAACTACCATTGATCTAGTCATTATTTTTAACAAACTACCTGATTCTAATTAAAATCTTATCAATTTTAGGACGCAATTGAAATAATCCCGTCTACAATACATCAACGTAGCTACCTGGCGGCAAAGTTTAACCAATCATCAGTGTAGGCGTCCATATAGCGGAAGGTGTGGATTTGATTCCTGCCCAATCAGACGATTTAACCGATTCGTTGCTACATACAATTACAGAAACGAAGGCTAAAAGCTTGATTTGCGTGAAAAATGAAGATAGTTTTATTCTGGGTTGATTTCCCTAAAACTTGATTAAAAGGAGTTATCATTGATTTAAAAATGACACGGTTTCAGTGGCTAACGCCACACGCAAAAAAAAGTAATGACAGGACAGGCGTGCCATCAGCAACAAATCGGTTAACACGTTTAGTAATCCTTCATCCATCCATCTATAAAACACATCAAAATGGTTTTAAAAGTAACCAAACCTAACCTAACCTAACCTCCTCGTACATACAAAAGTATCCGCTTTCTTTTATTGCACCAAAGCTGCGGGCCTACCATGATCTCTTAGAGCGATGCAAATTGTCAAAATGAGACACCGCTATATGCGGTCTATAGTTGCGTCTCTTTTTAACAGCCGAAAAGAAGTGATAGTAGTGCCTCTGAGCGGGTTATTAGGTTTTACATGTCTTCAAATACCTATAAAAAAAAACTAAAATTAAGTTTAGTATATTACATATAACCTCCTTCTCATCTGACTGATTTTACGACTTGGATTGGTAATCGATTCTTCAAATTATATATATATATTTGTTTGTTTAAAACTTTAAAGTTCTCAGTATAACCCACAAATATATAAAAAATGAACATTTCCTGTTCGACCTTCAACGTCATTATAATCTTTTACAAATAATTATGACAGTGTCTGCTGGTGAAACAGATGTGCATTCACGCTCGTTGCTTCATGTGAGTAGGTAACTAATACAAATAATTTTAATTTTGTAACCAGGTTCCACATTGTTTGCCATTGTGTTAGTGCTATCACGTCATTTAGTGTGATTCCCTATACACTTTACTCTTAATCAAATATTTGCCATACGGTACACGTGTATGACATGTGGTTTATGAACATACTTAAGAATTTCCATGCCGATAACTCCTCAGAGTTTTCCTTGCTCTTCGACTTGATCAGCTGTTTGCTAGCAGCATCTGTAATAAGTCAATAGTTGATTGTGAATTATATTTAATAATATTCCTATTCGACTTTTTCATATTGATTATGACTCCTTATCAAACACTTGTTCATTGTAAGAACAAGAAAGCGACACCGTGTCTGTTTAATGTTTTAATGATAATTTTATTTTATTTAGATTATTATAGGATAAACAAACAGATAATATATTCAAGTGATTACATTGTAGTGTCTAATCTCTTTTATATATATTAATATATACATATAAAGTTCTACTAAATTAATCACAGTAGATTAAATAACATAGCAACCGAGATATTAAAAGGAGCGTACAATTATAATCCAGCTTATCGTTATATATTTAATATTCACCAAATATTTTCGAAAATTTTCATGACTAATTCAGATATTATAGTAAACTGAATTTAAAATAAACATTTAAAATGAAATAGTAACAAAGGTCTCGGATTTGCAACCATTACAATTTTAATCCAAAGAAAAATAGATATATATTATTATATAACACTCGGAACTAAAATCGATTGCCATACATCGCCACCTTATCATTTATTTTTAGAAAAAGCCATTTGTATTTTATCACCTCTATGTAATCCTTCACATTTACACCCAATACTTTAATATTTAATTGTTTAAGTATACTTGTTGCGTGTGATTGTGAAGTACATAGCAGAGGCTTACGTATTATACGTAAGAATATAATATTGAGTACAAAATTGGATATAAGTAAGTAAGTAAACTGAAGTAAAAATGTTCTAGCATCTAGCTCTATTTTTAGAGCGTTTTGTTATAGCAGAATTTTTTGGAGTCGGATATTTATTTCGATTACTAGACTGCATAAATCAGCGATATTGTAGTGTTAGGTACTATTTTTAGCTTAAAATAGTAAATTCACATAAGTAAATATTTGTTGATTTTTGTATACACAAGAAGTAATTTTCATAAGGTGGTAAACTTTTAATTAAAGTTTAAACACACACTATAATTTTAATCGAAAAGTAGTGCATTGAATCTTAAAAAAACACAATAAGTTTTTGCTCGTCACAATATTAATATTTAAAATAACATTCTTATTAAATAATACTGATTATTTTTTTCGTCTTCTAATACCTAAGCCTTTCTTTTAACATTTATCTTTAATATAAAATAATTGACATATAAACTATATTTAAGCACCTATTGGTCTCTTAATTTCGGATAATGTATTATGTATACGGTAAGTAAATTTATTTCCAAAAGATGTATAATAAAATAATTATAAAAATAATCTTACTGTTTTCTGCTTGAAGAATGGTATCTATTTGTGGGTCGAGCTGAAACCTTAACTTAGCTAACTCAGCTTCAACCTCTTTCGATGTTATTGACACCCGCCGATAGAAAGACACAGCTTTAGCCGCTTCCTGCAGACATTATTGCTTTTATTGAAGACATTAACAATTCATATAAATTCTATAATAGTTATGTATGGTATGGTTACGAGCTAGGCTCTTACAAGGAACTTTATAAGGCACACAACTTTTCTCATTAACTTTACTTCTAGCTTTACTAGCATTGTAACTTTACTTCTAGCATCGTATTTATTTCACTTTCAAGCAGCTATGGTGTTTTTCTCATATGGATTTGTTTGTTTAATATTTCAATTATGATTTAACCGCCAGGATTCTTATTTTTTATTTATGTTTATGGTTTGAAATATGAGCTTCGCATTCACTGCTGAACGTAAGTCTCCTTCAAAATTGGGGGTTATCTAATGCACATATTATGGTCTACGATAGGTTACCTTCAGTCTCTTTTATCGTCTTTCACAATACCCTTAAGTATGTAAGATTGATGCTATTCTGCGTTCATCCCACGGCATGATTATGGAACATTGTAATTATTAAAAGAAAAATAATTGCATGCATTAATTATTACAAACAATTATATCTAACTTGCACCAATAATGTTTTATGAAATAAATTATTTGATGAATGCCATTCTTACCTGCTCCCTACCCTTTTGCATCAAAAATACTGGAGAGTCCTGCAGCATTGCCACTAATACAATGTATATGATAGACAAAAACAGATGCACGTAGATAACATGATGGTACGTCAGATGACCGCCCAAGGTGTACGAGAATAAAAGGCCGAGGAAGAATCCAGATACTGTTATAGACGTGAGTGCACCACGTATGGAGTCCTGTAAGTCAGAAAAAGGATACAAACTAATGAATTGTAATAAATTCCTAAAATAAAAACTGTTAAGAGTCTGACCCGAAAATTATCGTTCGAAATATCGCCATAGGTAGAATGGAATTCATGTTAAGTGGGGAATACGAATTAATGTTACTAATTTAAGATGAAGTTGGGTGCCTAGCACTGAATTAATTTCGCTTTTTCTTAGATTGATCTCCTAATTTACGAAATGGTGGATGGTGGTGATCGACAAAGCAATTTGTGAAATTATAAATGAAATGGAGTGTTTAAAAGAAGAAAAGAATAAATTAAGTAGTCAGAAACGCGTCCAATTAAAATTTTTGTGAGTTCAAAAATCTTTGTAATTCGGTGAACACAGCTCCTAAAAAGAAGTCGAAACATAAGAATTCAATATAAAAAATGAAAATTTAAACGCATTTAGTAATCTTTTTCCATGTGTTTCATTTTGCACGCATAATATATCGCCATATAGATTACTCACATGGCACATTTCTGAAATGTAGACAGATGAGACGCATTGACCAGCAGCACCCACTCCAGCAAATCCGACCGCCGCTAATACCAGAGCCACGTTGCTTGTTACCGATAATATTGACCAGGATATCTGAAAATGTATTGAAGATAGGATCAAAAGACTTAACTAATTTTGAAATATCTTTTATTATTAAATCGGTACTACCACCTCTGACTGCAATGTTGAAATCGAAACTAATATTCCATGTCTCCTGCGAACGTCATTATCATTTATGGTTCCCACTGCTGGAGCACAAACCTTCCCAAACGAGACTGGATTCAACGTGCCTTCTGTAGCACAAATGAATAAATTTTGATCACCCATTCCATAACTGGCCCTTGCTGATTAACGTTCAGAAATTTCTTAACTTTCACATTCATTACGAGCCTCCATCAAATTACTCCTGTACATACTAAATTTCTGGCATAGAGGCTATATACCTAAAATCCTATCCTAATACAGTTGAAAACATACCGCTCTCACAAGCGTCTGCAGGCATCTTGGTTATTACATTCTATCTCATAACGCATGTTAATGTTGAAACACAAAGAATACTGTTTTAGGGTTAAGTTACACAGCATGGCCTCTGGGTGTGTAAGTTAAAACGTTGAGACTGGTCACGGTCGTCTATAACATAGGTAGAGATCTTCTATGAATTAATCATAGAATTAATTCCAGGCTTTAAATAGATTACGGATCGAATAACAAAATTAAAAATGTTACTGCATAGTGTTTTCTTGATTGTTACGTTTCCCGTTTTTCACTATTAACAAAATATGTTGTAAATACTTACCACACTCGGTAATCCAAACAACATGGCTGCGTACTTCCTTCCGGCTTTATCCAATATGTAGCCACAGAATGGCGTCGTGACCAGGGCTCCAATATTGGTAAGACTTCCTAATAGTGAGACTTCTAAAGTGGACATCGGGTGCGATAGAACTGTTTGATTTGACACGAAGTTAGCCAACGTATATGACGGCCATGCATACACGAAACCAGTCAAAGTGGTAAGAAACGCGACTGAAATAAAGAAAAGTACGTTGTCCGTACAACTTTCACTCTATAAATATTCTTCAATGGAGTTAATATTCAATATGATACCATCACCACCCATATTTACTCAATTTTTACTGCTGACTTTGCAACTATTTCAGGCGCGCCGTGAATTTCTAATGTAATTCACTCATTTTGCAATGTACATTCATATCTAATTATTTCACTTCCGCGCTAATTAAACATTTGAATAAAACACTTTTTTACGTTATTATTTTAATATGCGCAAAATCAGTAAAAAAGTGTTTTATTCAAAAAACGTACATTCAGTATGCATGTTATTAGCACGATGTAAACAATTAAAATCGGTGAATCTTATCTCTGCGTACTACTACTAAGAAATTACCAGATTTTTATGTCTTTAGATATAAAAGTCTGGAAATTAAATTCTTAAATTAAAAAAATGTCGTAAGTACTTCAACTATAACGTTAGTTTCGTTTTCAAGTGTAATCGTGAACTCGATCACTTAATCAATATACTCAATCAGAAAATACTATTGTAAATTCACTATAATTCAAAAGATTTCTTTCGAAAAGTTTATTAATATACCTACTATATGCATACCCCAGCAAATGTAGTTTTTATCTTATAACACAGGCTTAAAATTAAATTCGTTATTGTTTGAACCTGTCTAAAACTGAACAGCAATTACTTTTAAATGCAACATTGTTAGTCAGGTTACCAGTTTCATTTTATTTTAACGACAATTAAACTGCTTTGTTATCTTATAATTTGTAAGCACCACTGATCACAACTTAATTTCGTGTTCAGATAAGAAGTAAATAAATGTTCGCTGTAATATTTTTTAGATTTGACAGTTAATATTACTTTGTTTGTTTTGAAGAGCAGAGGCTACTAAGTAGTTTATTTCGCTAAATATGATCCCGTGTAAAATTACCAAAAACATTTGAAAATTAGGTATTTAGAAGATTTTTGGGAAATCGCGTTATATATTTCTGTTTTTTACTTTGATTTCCACCCACAGGTATGTGAGACTAGCTTGTGGGTTTGCCAGAAAATATGAGTTCAAATTCCATCTAAGATCTTTTCAATATAAAAGATGATATTATAATACTGAAAATCTATTTAATCAGCTGCTATTACTTAATTCATCAAAAGTGTACGAAGCAGCAGGATAGCGCGATGTCCGGCAGAGCAAAAGAGCCTTAGGAGTGTCATAAAGGGCGACTAATGATACTGGTGATTATCAACATTTATCTCCCGCAGACCGTAATAATAATGATATATGGGACTTTGCTAGAAAATCAAGAGTTCCAATTCCACGAAAGGTACTAACACCCGCTAATGTACGTTGACCCTTTTAGTGATTACAAATGGATAAGTAGGCTTTAATCAGATATTTAAACAGACAAAAAAGAGGTTTTAAGCGAATATAAACCTTATTAACCTCAAATACAACAGTTACGGGTGTTAATTCTGTAAAATCATTTTTAAAGTAGTTCAACAGTTGGCTTAGATTGTGCTCCTTATTTTCACCTTCTGTTTATACTCTATTGCTTTGACTTTTAAACCTATATCTTAGTAGATATGTGATAGGGAAGTTAGTTTGAATTTCTATCAATAATAAATATTATCTTGTACATTCATTTAGAATTCACTCTCTCTCGATGATATCATTAGGTAATGAAAGATCTCTTTCTTTAACTAGATAACGCAAATAAATAAATATTTACAAATACTTAGTGTTCATATTCTATTAAAGGTAACACTATGTGATAAGAAGAGATAAATGACATTTGATCTCAATAGATAAACCGATGCATAGTGGATTGTTCTCATACAATCGCTAAAACATGCTTTTGTCGACGACAACTTATATCTAAGTAGGTGTAGTTTGATTAAATCCTTTTTTGCTTGAATACTTGTTAACCTCATCTGTAATACTGTTACCTATCTAGGAATATCAGATTTATAAATGTTATAAATAATAAGTGTTTAGGTACCATGTTGTACAGTTCTTTATAGTTTTTCAAAAGGTAGCCAGTGGATTGGTTCAGCAAGTGACAGTGTTGTATCTCTGTTGTTAGTCGGTAAAAAGAAACCATTTTTTATGAGAAGATACAATGCATGATTTGAGTGCCATCTATGCACTAAACCCAATTTCACTCAAACTGTGGGTTGGTTCTTGTTTGCAAAAATGGGTTCAATTGTGGAATTTAATAAATAAACAAACGCGTCGTATCAAATGGATGACCATAAAGTATTATCATGTGTTATATTCATAAGGTTCACAGTGAAACGTTTTAAATTAAATATATCTATATAATTATATATATATAAACTAACATTATGATAACTTTTCATAAACGTCTGTAATATATATTCAGAAAACATTTTAAACTTGTAAACCAGGTTTTTTATAATAAATTTCGGACATGTAACAACAAATAGAAACTAACGAATAGGATACATAAATATAGATGACCGTGACTCGGGGAGAAATGCTTGTTCTCATAACACAAACGTGATGAACCTGCAAGGATTCAAAACTGGAACCTTTTGGCGTAAAAGAAAGTAGGTATATATAAAAAAATATTTGGTGACGATAACTAATACTTTGCCAATAACCATGTTACAAAAACATTCACGTGCGCGTTATTGTATTCTTATTTTAATTTTGTGTTTTAAATATTCAAAAGGCATTTTTTATTACAAAAAGTATTTACCCGGAATAGAGAACATGATACGAAGTAAGACATGATGACGCCTACTTAAACTTACCTAGCAATAAGGCTTAAAGTAATATTCATCAGTTAAATCAAACATTAAATTTATATTTACTTGGAAGGACCGGCACGCGGTATCTAAATTAATATTGCAACACATATAGAGATTACATGAATGTCAGCTTTTTTCCCAATAAAATGGTAATTTGCAAATCCATTAACCCTCGACTTTGTTTTAGATGCAACTACATGCGGTTAATAGCAAACCTATACCTGATTCTAAAAAAAACATTGACAATACTTTATATTTTAAGAAAACTTGATTCATATATCTTTTACTCTCTACTTTATCTTCCATTATTTTTAGTGTTATTAAATTTAAAGAGGCAAAGTTTTGAAATTTGATATTAATAAATCTATATTCTATATCTATATTTTTCTTCAAGGACACAAAAATACTTGAACTTAAAAGTAATCAATACTAAGTAATGTTTAAAATCACAATTAAACAGAAAAAATACCGTAATTGATAGATTGAGAAATACGTATCGAACTTAGAAGACAAAATACTTGAAACTTTGTCAATGTACGCGTACTACGCTCCCGTACGATGCACTACGGACGTAGATTCACCCACAACACTAGCTAACCTGAAATTAGCTAACAAAAATTTAAGTATCTTTTTGTAATGTCAAAATAGTCACTTTGACAATCAGTAATAAAATATGAATACAGTACTTATAATAAAATAACATATGAAAGTATATACGGTAGTTACAACAAAAAAACTATTTCCTATCTTTGCCCGACTGTACGTTAAATTCTATCTTATCTCAAAAAAGGTTGAACCGATTTGAAAAGACTTTCACTGCCAAATAGCTGATTTAACAGGGATAAATTAAGACTACTTTTATTTTATGGCCAGCAAAAAGAGCGCCTGGTTAAGCTTATAAAAAAAACATATCACTTACTACAAATGGCAGCCAAGCTTTGTATGATGAAAGCTGAAAGTGTCACCTTTTCCTCCATTTCGTTAAGAGTTTTAAAATCTTCTTAACCTCAGATATCAACAGTATTTCTTCAAGAACAGGTTCAAGTTTTTTCTTATTTATTGACAGATCATAAATAATACATTTTTTGTAATCTACAGTACACACGTCTTGCTTAGTGATCTATTTGCGACTGTGCCGCTGCTTCAATTAAAACGTAAGTATTAGTATGATAATAAAATGAGATTATTGAAGAGATGAAGTTTACTGTTTGATACTGTTAATTTTATTTGATAACTGTATGATCAGAAAGGTTAAAATGTGTGAAATAAAACAAAATGAAACCCGAAATATTAATTGATCGATTAACTATTATCTAATGTATAATTTCCTTAAGTTTCTCACTAGTTTTTGGCTAACGATAGCAGTAAATTGATGACCATTTGTGTCCATATATACTAAACCGAACGATCCGGAGTTCGAACCCCAGAAGGGGCAAATGTTTGGGTGATGAATTAAGCATTTTACTTAAGTCATGAGTATTTATTTTCTATGAATAACAATTATTTATTTATAATGTAGGCATCCCTACATGTTACTTTAGTATCCATAACATAAGCGCATACTTTGGGCTAAACTAAGAGATATGAAGAAGATAGAAATTACTAATGTAAATTATACAATACAGTATCTTCGCGTTGATAGCGCTTAAATATATATAAATAAAAAAAAATATTAAAAATAATCTTGTGAGAAAACAAAACGATAATGGCTTTAGATAATTGTCTACAGCGTTTTTATATACAGGTGACTTCAGTATATTTAATTACATTTTTAACACAACAATATTAATATTTTCGTATTTTTCTTTAAAAATGGCCTTGAATTAAACTCAATCCAGTTGCACTGGCAGTTGGGTGAATAGTACAATCCGATAAAAATATGTGCTCTGAAAACTTTTTTTTAATTTAAGCATTGCCAAATATTTATATTTAAAAAAGTGTTTACTAGAAAAAAAATATTTGAGAGATATCTTGCTTTCTGGGTGAATGCATTTCTAATTGAGCTGCCGAGGCCTTAAAGGTCCTTTGAAATAAAGAGTAGGTACTACGTAAATAGAAACAGCTATTTATTATTATATTTTTTTGGTTTGGTTAACAACTAAAATAATAGTTATTATAAATGCTTATTATTGAACTTCGAATGTTTTTTTTTCCTTAATTCTGTTTCTAAATTTAAAAACTACAATTTTGTATATAGCCTATTTCCTCTGCGCCATCGAACAATACAAGTTTATTTCTTACACTTCTGCGAATACCATACATTTATATTATACCACTTTTACCGGATAAGTGAGGCTTTTATAAAAAAAAAATCATGTTTTTTCCGTGATCACAAGATCAGACACCCTGTGATCACGGCAAAGGAGTCGAAACTTCATTATTAAATACTAGCGGCCCGTCCCGGCTTCGCACGAGTGGATAAAATTCTTTAAATTTTTTCTAGCATTAAATATAGCCTATGTTACATAGTGTGAATGTAGCTTTCCAATGGTGAAAGAATTTTTGAAATCGGCTTAGTAGTTTTTGAGTTTATTCATTGCAAACATACAAAAATACAAATCTTTCCTCTGTATAATATTAGTGTAGATAAAAATTCAAGAATAAACGCGTCGTTTATTCAGTTAAAGGAGTTTTATTTAAAACACAATACAACCTAAGTAACACGCTGCCACCTCACCCACCACAACGTGGCAGGAAAATGATAAGATTGTAATGCAAACATAATAATCATTTCATACTTTTCACCACTTTAAAATAATAATCTTTTACAAACAAGACATCTGATTTTTACCATTATTACTTTTCAAAACAGTCGTAGTGTTTTGCAGTTATTTAATTAGCCTTTTATGATGTCTGAGTTTGGATCAATTTATTTAATTTTCTGTCGCTGGAAAAAATATTTTATACACTTAGTAGGTTAAAAACATACCTTTATCTGTAATTGCATATTTGTTACTTTTCAAATGTTAAAAAATTATTTTCTTATCTAACAAATAATAAAAGATTATGCGAATAAACCTATGATCATCAGTTAATTAGTATCTTTACTGTAGAGAAGTAACATGCACTCTCGTTATGTATAAATATTTTAAATTACATTATAATTTTTATACCTAAGATTTTTTTTTGTTATAGGTATTTTATTACGGAAAATTTTATCAATTACATTTCACAAATAAAATATTTCAACTAAATCGCCTGTTCGAGGCAAGGTATCCAAAAGACTGGCAGAATTGCCCCTTTGAATAGCCAAGCTTATGCGCTGAGCAAAGATATTGCCACTTCCCCGGCCACCTGTTGCCTCAAACCATATTTTTATATTATTCTGGCATTTTTTTTCTGAGAATTCATTTATTAACCGAGTCGATTTTTCTATTAAAATAGTTTATGCTTAATTACAGTTTTTACCTCCTGGAAACTTCCGAGCTAATCCGGAGAGAAATAAACAGATATACACTATATAACCTAAGGCAACCTTACCAGACCTTCATACGCAATTTTTTAACTGCAACATTCACTAAAATGTCAGATTAGCTTTGTGTACGTCGTTGATTCTATTTATAGTAAGAAAAACACACGCAGTAACTGATAATGAACTTAGAATGTCCTAAGAAGATAATTCAAAATCCTTTTCTAAGAAATGAGATAGGTATCTATTTTTCATACACAAGTAGCACCACATTATACAGTAGCTTTTCAAATGTTTTTACAATTATTACAATCGACCACATCAACTAAAAGTGAAAGAAAGAAAAAAGACGAATATAGTGAACACAATAAAATTTTCCTTGTAATTAACCTTTAATTTTTGACGTGATAACGTCTTATAAATTGGTTGCGGCTGGGAGTCACTTATGAAAAAGTGTAACGCTCGGTAACGTTACGATGAGTCACCGAACGAGAGAGAGGCCCGCCGAATGCCTTGCGTCTCTCTCCCACTCAACTATGATCGGTCTGCCGCGCGCATTGTGCAATTTTTTACATTTAACGGTGCGTTTATATTTTAAACTACGTTTCAAGTCTCGAAATATTAAGGATTGAAAGCTACTGCCACAATCTCTGTTTCTACCAAATCAAACCATACTAGTCGCGGTACTAGTGGTTATGTATCGGTTATCAAATGTATGTTGCTGGTTAATTCCATCCGCTACAATTTCTGTTTCACTTGTCTTTTTAGAAACACTTAAAAACACATACTATTTTGAGCGTTGGATTTCCTTTCCTACGGCATTAATTCTTCGATATATAGTTTTATGTGTCACACAAAAAAAAACTAATATATTGCATTTAAATGTCGTCATTAGTAAAACAAACCTTTTTTTGAAAAAAGGGTAGTTATGGCTTTTTTATGATTATTATTATTTTTTAATATCATTAAGTTTAAGACTGCAGTGAACTCAACTTTGATAGTATTCATATGTACTATGGTACGTACTTTGTTATGCTATAATTCGCCAAAGAATACTTTCAAAGATGCTCATAATAATATTGCCATTTTGAACTTTGAAATTTAGTGTGACAGTCAGTTAAAATGTATGGGACTGTAGTGTAGATATTTAAGTCTATGGCAAATAAATTACAAGTAGTATCTACTGTGTAATACATTTAAAATGTTTGACGAGATCATTTATAATGTCTGTCGAGAATAATCACAGATAGGATAAATCCTCCTGTGGTAGGCCAAGCTAAAAAAAAAGCGACCTAATAATTACGAATTCTTAGAAAGTATTTTTTTTATATTGCTGACATTCTACGTATTATTTTAAATGGAGTGAAGGAAGGCACCTTAATTCATTTGCCCCAGCTAAAATAGCAATCGTTTGCATCTATTAACCCATGTTGGTTGATGCAACGGTAGCGAGCCTGCTTATAATTTTTTATGTGGTGAACATAGGCATAATGTTCCCTGGTCATTGTTGTATTATATTCCTATTTATGTATTATATCCTTTTTTAGTATCCATATTACAAGCTCAGCTTAAATAAAAATAATTGGTATGAGTTGTCCAGTATACTCGTATTATTATTATATACAAGGCCCACTGCCTTTTCTCCAACTGTACGCTTCTTTACACATTAGTTACTTCACTTTTGGCCTTGTTTTCTTACCTCGTTCAGAAGTTTTCATATAAACAAGGAATAGGAAACATTTTAATTAGAAAAAATAAAAATTTGTGATAGCTTAACATAATTCATCTATAATTATAAGGTGTCCATTACTTCGCTCTCTTACCCTACTTTATCAAGTCCTCAGCGCACACTCACATCAATAAACAATACCACAACAATTTACACGGCGACAATTATATCAAAATAATTCTAATGAGTAGTGCTTTTTTACACAGTGCTAGTGGAGTGAGAGTTGTTCCTACTTAATAAAAAATGGAAAATGAAAAATTGAAATATTCGGCATTAAGAATACAATGTCTTACTACGCTATGCAGTTAGTATAAACAGATTTTTTTGCTTTTTGTTATAAAAATACAACAACTATGTATCAATGTGCTGATCATATTATTAAATTAGATTGGCTTCTACTTACCTTTTAGTCGAAAACGTTGATTTTTTTAATGACTACTTCACTTAACTTTTTTTTTAATTTTGATAAAGATGATTATTCCTTCTGATAACATGTAAATCATAAAAATTCCTTGCAGTTAATGGAATTAACATTTTGTTCAATGGTTATTTTGGAAAGACATTTTTTTCTGGATACCACACTTAGCAAAGATTAACTCATTAATACACACGGGCTATCTTTATTATAAAAGAATATTATCTTGATTCTGTAAAATTGACGATTTTAGTTGCCCGCAAGGGCCTATGAAATAAAGTTATTTTGATTTTGATACCACATTGTGCAATATTAAGCTTTATTTATTTTTACTTTGTAAAAATCTTCTTTTTTGGTTTTCAATATGGAAATTTCATAGAACTTAATGACCTCACATTTCGTTTAATCCTTATGATTAATAAAACAATTAAGTTATAATTTTAATTGTGTCAACGTTCTTTGTACCTATATCTGTCATTTGAAAAATAAGCGATATTTTTGATTTGGTACTTTAATCACTGTTTTTTTCGATATTATACATCTCTTTCCATTTAAATATATAAATGAGATATTTTTATGTCTAAAGAAACCTTTTACTAGAAAATTTTATTCTTGTCCCAGTAGCTAGTCGTAACTCGAACCCACATTTTGTCACTTTCCGAACGATTACTCTCCCAGTTGAGCTATTGACACCATAACAGAATTTTTCGCATTCAACATAAACAACATATTAATAATAATATAGCTATCACTAATTTTGTTTATATGCCTTATTAAAGTAAAATTAAGAAGCCGTGCTGTCACTTTTTAATTTTTTTTTCTTTTTAAGCAGCTTGCAATAATTACATGCCGCTGTATATACGAAAATATTAACGGTAAATACACTGTATACTTCTTATATGAAGTGTTGGTTTTGAGTTTTTATAACTCTACATTAACGTGACCAAAATCAAATATCGTTTTTAATGTTATAATTAATTTCATTTTCACTCTCAGTTCAGTGCAAAAAAGTTAAATAAAGCTATTATAATACTACGTTAAACAACATTACGTATTACATTTAACTTAATTATTAATGTCACTTATCGATGAAATAATTAGTTTGAATACTGGTGAATACTAACGCCCTTTTGGAATCAAATGTGCACTCTGAGATTTTTTACTTGGACTTTTCAATTATATATAAATAAAAAAATCGTTAATCGTTTAAAAAAAATATATTACTACCAAGAATTAAACTTGTCTGAGATATCAGATGTGTCAGACACGAACCCAAATCCCCTCGCTATCAGGCCGAGCACTCTTCCAATTGAGCTATCGATAAAAGTAGATTTTTTTCTCATAGGTAATCATTTCTATGGATATAAAAATCTAGCAAGTAAGCGTTATCAGTTTATCAACTTGTATATATACTAAGTAATTTCTTCTGCTACAGAATTTTATCCTAAGTCTGTGGAATAATATCCTCACTAATATTTTAAACGAAAGTGAGGTTATTTCATACACATTCATGCCTAAACTAATCAATCAATCATCATGAAATTATGCATACCTATCTCTGCCAAGGGTACAAAAAGGAACATATAGTACCTCTCATCTAGAAAAAAATACCGTCTCCAGGGAAAGATATAACTTTTAATCAGTAGTCAACATTTACGCGAATGAAACCGCGTTTATAAGCTAGTAAACTATAAAGACAGTTGACAATCGCTTTCTTAACATCTAACGGTAAGAAAAGACCAAATGTCATATAAAGTGATAATGAAAAGACACAATTTTGCCTGATATAAAGTTCAAAGCAAAGAGGCTGATTCAAATCATTTTACAAACTTCAAATTCGAATGCGTGTCCTTAGTATTGACATTGGTTTGAGGCTGGTAACTGTTGTAGTAATACAAACCAAATATTTATGAAATCAACATTACCTTGCGGTACAATAAGATTCAGATAAAGAAATAATCTCTTGTCTGAATTCTGTAGCACCCACTACCGCTTGCTATATAATTTTGTTCTCTACAAAATTTATATGAAAAGAAAAAATTCTATATATATGAGTGGATTAGTAAATAAGATTTCATGTAACAAAAAATTTTGTTAGGATTTTTATGTCTGAAATAAATAATAATAATTAACTTGTGTATATGTTATCTGTATACGTTATGTTGTATAGTACTTGAGTCTTCTTTTTAAGTGTGAGATTTGTATTTCCTTTCTTTACAGTAGGTAAATATAATTAATTAACCTGTAATCAAGTCATGATTACTCAAATCCATGCTGGAAGAGATCGCATGCTTTACTTAAGGTCGCCTTTTTTTAAATTATTAACTAAACTCGGTGTTTAGCTGTGGCTTAGTCTATTAAATATTACGGAAATACCGATTCCCGTGGGTATTTTTTTCGGTATCCAAGAAAAAATAATTTAACATCAATTTCTTTACTAAAACTTGAAGGATTATAAAAATATTATATTTTTTCGGACAAAACTGTAAACATCTGATTCAAAATATATAGTTATAGAAAAATTAACGATTTTAAAGAGTTACTTTTAGTCTACTTCAACAAAATAAAACATAGCTTTCATTTGTTCGTTGTACAAAGTTATACAAAATTCCGATGTTTGCCTAATTTACCACAAAGCCTACTTGGAGTTTATTGTTCATCTTGAGCACAAGCAAGAGTAGAATTCAAACAACTACAACTCTAAAAGTATTGATCTTCGGGTCATAGTTTTTCAATAATTTTCAAAATAAATTATTACCTCACAATAAAACTACATAAAATAGCACATCAAAGGGCTAGCTTTTTTTAATTAGAGAAAGATTTTTTAATGTTATACTATGATTTTCATAACTGAAGACAAGTAATTACTCAGTCAGTAGATATTAGCTTTCGCCATTTCGATAAGACCTTTTAATGTCTGTAAATTTTCTATATCCATAAAAAAACGACTCGAGTACAGCTGTAATACAAACGTAACAATATCAGATATTTAACCACTTTAAAAAGCTTTAAGCGTAATCTAAAAAGATAACCAGCCTATCTTATGTAAACTATCTACCTTATTTCCAGCAAAAAAAATCGTATTTCTTTTATTAAATAAATGAAATGAAAGTAGTTATCGCCTGGATAGCGAGTGATGTGGGTTCTAATCCCGATTACCACCTAAGACTAGTTGAATTTTTTCTTCAAAAAAGTCTTTAATTATAAAGAAACTATTTAAGTTTACATTAGAATGGTTGGATATCTTAATTCTTGTTTTTAATCTCATAAAGATTGTTTAAAACGTCATCCAAACGACTTCGTTGAATGATTTTAACTTTTTTATTTTGTTTTACATTCCAGTTTCGTTCTTAGCGAGTCAAACGGGGTTCATATGTGCATGGCCTTCTTACACGGTGGCTAACTTTATGTCGAATGAAACCGTTCTTAATAGACCCATGACGTCTTTGGATATCTCCTTGCTAGGGGGCCTTCCGAACCTGGGTGGGTTAGCTGCAACACCATTCTGTGGGTATGCGTTTAACACCCTCGGGAGAAAATATGCTACAATTATGTTTGGGCTGCCTTATATGGTATGTTTTACACATAATAATACTAATATACAGACGATCGTTTGGTGCAACGAGCATTTGTACCTGAGTCGTGGGTATTTGTTTCTATAAATAATTCATACCTATGTATCATATATGTATGTCTATCTGTTACCCTAGTAACTATAACACAAGCTTTATAGTGCTTACTTTAGCCTAGACTAATTGGTGTGAACGTACCTAAGATATAATATTATTATTCACACCAATTACCCTATCCCAAAAGTAAGCACAGTGTTATGGATATATAATATAATATGGATTGGCTTGTGTTATGAATACAAGGGTAACTGATAGATACATATATATGATAGGTATTTATAAAAATATATATAAATATCCATTACTTAGGTACATATAATCATATTCAGCACACAAACATGTGCCCCTTTCAACACTCGAACCTTAAAACGGTGGGATCGCTACCGTTGCAGCAAATGATCGTCTGTATGGAAATAAAAATAACATTTTGCATATTCTTAGTACTTTACTGTAGATAAAACTGGAAAAAGAGGAATAAAAATTCCTATTCCAATTAAATCCTAAGAGAAAGTCCAACTCCATTTAAAAAGCTCACTGCTTGCCTCAAGGATAACGATCGATAACGATCCATCCTGTGTTGTTCTTATCCAACGGGCTCCCGCGATCTTATAGTTGTCGTAGTTGTGCCCACAACTACGACAATCTCGGTGTCGGTAACAATTCCACACTTCATAATCCTCATCATACAGTTTTAACCTGTTTTTTACACACAAGCAAAGGAACAATAACATTATCACAATTATGAAGCGTTCCGATTACGTTACACATAATAATTTTAAACAACACAGAGTTCAGAAGAAATTTCTTTAAAGCCTTTAAGAATACATGTAGACATCTTATGTACTCCATTAAGAAGGAAGCTCGTATCGATGTAGCTGTCTCCACTATCTTCGAACCCGTAAAAAGTAGAAGTAGGTCGACCTCACGCCATCATATTACACCACATCAATTTCCTGTAAAAAGATAATTTCTTCGTTTTTTACAGCTCGCCTGGGTCATCATCGCAGTTTCCAAAAGCATTCCTCTGATCCTTATTGCTATGACAATAGGAGGTATCGGCATAGCAGGCCAGAACGTCTCCCTGATCTTCATAGCGGAGATATCACACGACTCCATACGAGGAGGTCTGACTGCTTTTTCGGCTTCGGGATATTTCTTTGGGATACTGCTGTCGTACATTCTGGGAGGATATCTGAGTTACTACCAAGTCGTGTATACTCATTTATCGCTGTCAGTTGTTTGTGTCTTGACTCTTTTCTTGCTAAAGGAATCCCCGGTATATTTGGTGCTAGTTGGAAAAGAAGAAGTGAGTTATATTTATAATTTTCGTTTTCACCTATACTGAATAAAAAAGTGACTAAATAAAAAGCTTTTCATATGTCTACTAAAGCTTGCCCGTGACTTAATTCCGCGTGGAATATGGTTAAATCGTGATTACTTCAATTTTCCAAGATGATTTCCCTATGATTATTCCTGCCGTAAACGAACTCATGACTTTATCCAAGATTTAAGCAATCTTCATGGAAAATTTCATCCTAATCAATTTTGCTTTCTCTCCGTGAAAACGTGACAAAGATACTTTCACATTTATATTTAATAATTTTGTTTGAATTAGAATATTTTCAGTTCTGATATGACATAGTGGTTTTATAAAATGCTGGTTACTAAAAGGTTTGATGAGCCAGTGTGGTACTAGCTAACATGCTTATAACATTTCATAAATAAGTCGTAAGTATTTGGATTTATATCATATGAATTAATTCTTTCAGGAAGCTGCCGAATCAATAGCGTTTTACAATAAAGTAGATGCAACGTCCAAAACAGTTCAAAAGGAGATTAGAAAAATTAAAATACAACTTGATCCAAGATTGGAGAAAATACTGGAAGGTGAAGCAGGTGCGAATATTATGTTATAGGTAGTGTTATACTGAATAATTTAAGACTACGACTATATTATATCTTGGCGCATGTTAGCTTACAAAAAGTGGAATAGCGACAATTACGTTGTGGTATCTGATATACAGCAAAAATATAAATAAACAAATTTGACTGCTTGGATAATAAAAAGAGTATAAAATAATTATTAAAGCAAAAAAGAAATTAAACATATTTAGCTTAAATGCAACTGCCGGCAAATATTCACTATGTCTATTCGTTAACTCATTACTTGCAATGGATGCAGCCTCCCCTAATGCCTATTTCCATTTGCCTCAGCCAGTGATAGTCACCCTATATCTATACTACATTACATCGGGAACACAAGACAAACTGGTTCGCTCTTGATCCCAATTAAACCCGAGAGCTAAGACAGGATTCAGGATGGGACGAGCTAACCCAGAAGGTGCCTATTCACCCTGGCTTTGAAAATGGACAGGTTATTCGGAAATACAGACGCGGGGAGGGAGTTCCACTCCTTTGAGCTCCTCCAGCACTCTTTTCCGCATTATGAAAGGTTGCGGGGTATAGTCATGAAATCACTGAAAATAGAGATAGAGTTTAATTTATATTTATTTAAAAGAGACAACAACAGTCATTTATTACAAAGTTGTACAAAGTGTAACTCAAAGTACAATAACTTTTGCCAAAAAGTTGTTCACAAAAAAGTGAATAAAAAAAATACTTTATAAAAAAAAAACTTAAAAAAAACACGTTTTACTACGGGTTATAGATGTACTAAAAAGGAGAAAAGATTTTTTTACAAATGGACTAAAAAGATAAAAATAAATTTTTGATAATAATGAAAATTTACGATACAAATATTCTAAAATTTATTGAATATTATGTATTGTTCTGAACATTCATACGCAGAATTTGAAAAATTTCCAAAAAATTGAAACAAGCCTGTAACTGGAGGGAGACTCTGTACCAGGGTCGTCTGCTTAGGTACCTCCGTCTTACCTATATCTGCCGCAAAGCAGCAGTGCTTGCATTGCTGTGTTCCGGTTTGAAGGGTAAGATATGGCAGTGAAATTACTGGGTACAGTGACTTTACATCTTGTGTCACAAGTTGGCAACGTACACTGTGGTTCTTGTGGAGTTGCAGTTTTGCTGCGAATCTCACAAGAACCACATGTATTATAGGTGACTGTTACCACTTACCATCAGGTGGGCAGTTTGCTTGTTTGCCAACTTTTGCAATAAAAAAAAAAAAAAAAAAAATACAAAATTTCAGCCAAATCGGATAAAAGGAAGAGGTCGAACTGAGGATCTCAAATTTTGACGACAAACCAACAGACAGACAAGTGAAGTTAAGTAAAACGTGGTAATAAAATAAAAAGGCTTCGTCTACTGTGAAAAACGTAAATAATAATGTGTTATCATAACATTTATAAATAAAACATGGTGTAATCTTTGGTCGAATGAATACTATCATTCGACCTTTCAGACATTTCGGCGTCAAATGGTACCTCCTTGAATTACGAGTATAACAAACATGTAAGGTGAATGCAAAACTTTGAAAACAATTTTATTACGAATTTCAGATGCGGAGTTGACAGAAGAACTCCTTAAGGCAAAGCTCGGAGACGTTGTGGAAACAAGAAAAGAATCATCGTTTAGAATTTTTAGTAAGTGAAAATCATAAATAACTGCATTTTAAAAATATCACTATCTCGTCCCTTACCATTTGTTTAAACTGTTCTTTTTATCATAAATCTTTGGATTCATCCCCTCTGTATGAAGATCGGCCAGATCTTCATACAGAGTGGATGAATCCAAAAAACCGGCCAACGGCTACACGGATTTAATTTTTTTACATTCCAGGAAAATCCAAATCCTCGAAACGCGCTCTCTGCGCAGTACTGATAGTCGTCGCAGTAACCGTCATGATGGGATCAGTGGTTCTGCAAGTTTATGCTGAGCCATTGTTTAAAGAGGCAGTTCCCTCTTTGTCTCCAAATTTATGCGCAATATTCTTGGCTGTAGACTTCTTGGTGGCTAGCGTTGTGTGTGTGCTGGTCATTGATAAGTTTGGAAGAAAGGTGAGCTTAAATGTTGCAATGTTGCCCTATATTATTTATAGGGCAACATTGACAGGAAATATGCTTATGGTCTTCTGACAGTTAATGTTATGCATAGACAACAGAGCCGAATAGTTACCGCATACTTACGAAAGCAATCGCGTTCTTTACCGGTACATATAGGTTTATTTACATTTCTTACATATAACACAAATATGCCTAATTTAAAATTCTTGACGTTTAGTGAATTACTCAACTAGCAATCCGCAGCTTAATTTAAATAGTTTACAATATTCCTCAAAAAATGCGCTATCAAAAAAAATATTTTACTAATCCGACTACACTCGAGAGCAATGAATCCGGGTCACTTAAAGAGTGTTAAAAATCTCGGAAACTAAAAATGATAGGTTAATGCAATAAATTGTATTTAATAGACAATGTAATACTCCTTAAATGAAAGTAAAAAAAATATGAGTCACCATACATTTTATTAACACAAAATTACATAAAGAAAAAAACTGCTGATCTCTCCTTAAAACAAAAATAGGAAACATGAAATGTTTGAACTTTATTACGATTTTCTTGAATTTTAATACTTCGTATTGCCTCCTCGTGCTTCCATTACTGCGTTTACGCGGTTTGGCATGCTGTACACCAAGTTCCTTATACGATTTTGGGGAATATTCTCCCATTCCTCTGTGAGAGCAATTTTGAGCTCACGAAGCGTGATTGGGGGAGGGTTTCGTTGTTTTACGCATCTGCCTAGCTCGTCCCAAGCATGCTCGATCGGGTTGATATCCGGGCTGCGCGCTGGCCACTCCATACGAGTAATGTTCATCTCTTGAAGGTAGTCATTCACAATCCTTCCTGTATGAGGTCTGGCATTGTCATGCATAAATATAGCATCCTCACCTAAATTGACCATAAATGGACCAACGTGATCATTGAGGATTTCTTCCACATATCTTACGCTAGTTAAAGAGCCGTTTTCTATGATCACCAGCTCTGTGCGACTTTCAGAAGAAATTCCGGCCCACACAAGTACAGACCCACCACCGTAGGCTACTTTTTCTTCGATGCATGCTTGCTTGAATCTTTCCCCTGGTCTTCGATACACTCTGTGTCTTCCATCGTGCTTGTAGAGCATAAATTTTGATTCGTCGGAGAAATTAACTTTTGACCAATCTTCAATACTCCAATTTACGTGGCTCTGGGCATATCTTTGTCTTGAAATACGATGCCCACGCTCCAGTTTAGGGCCGTTTGCAGGTCTAAGGGGTTTTAAGTTAGATTCAGCAAGCCGACGTCTTACTGTCCATGCACTTGGGTTACTTCCTCCGAGGCGTCGAAACTGATTGGTGAGTTCAGTTCCTGTGAGAAAGCGATTTCGAAGCATGGTGTTCACCAAGTATCGGTCTTCTCGTGCTGTGGTACACCTGGTTCTGCCCGTTCCTGGTCTGCGTAGGTTAGAACCAGTTTCTTCGTAACGTCGGAGAACTCTTTGTACTGTTGACAGCGACACACCGACAGTCCTGGCTGTATCGCGCTGACTCCGGCCGGTTTCCAGCATTGTAAGTATTCTGGTGCATTCTTCAGGCGTAAGCGACATAATTTCAGCTTGAATAATGAATATAGAGCACTATCAACATGGTTTATGTACCCACATAAATGACAGATTACAAACAAAAGCAAAACCAAATGCTGTAATTTCGTAGTTCCATCTTCGAAAGTGGCCCTTTTTCAAATTTGATTTTTTTATGATATAACTTTACAATAACTAAGAAGTTTTAATACCTTCATTTAAGGAGTATTACATTGTCTATTAAATACAATTTATTGCATTAACCTAGCATTTTTAGTTTCCGAGATTTTTAGGATTCTTTAAGTGACCCGGATTCATTGCTCTCGAGTGTAGTTTGAAAGATAAGCGTATTCAAACAAACAAATTCTTCAGCATTACTATAACAGTATACATAA
This sequence comes from Calamotropha paludella, assembly GCA_927399485.1. Classification (NCBI taxonomy): domain Eukaryota; kingdom Metazoa; phylum Arthropoda; class Insecta; order Lepidoptera; family Crambidae; genus Calamotropha; species Calamotropha paludella. Next base: position 9,165,959 of record OV656822.1, read on the forward strand.
ATCAGCAACCTTCACTAAGCTTTCTTTTGGTTTCCATTTTCCAATTAGCAGATACTTTGACAGGGTAAACGCAATGAGCAGTAAAATGTTCCCTGTGGCTCAAATCTTTGAATATTTAAATAAATAGATAGAACAAAGTTTTATAATATTATGTTTTATCGGTCATTCTCATTACAGGAGTCATAATTACATAAATTAAATTGAGGATACTTTCATTAAAATTGTACAATTACAATTTAATATATTAAGTCATTGAATTCCATTGACTGATATTAACATGGACAATGGCCAATAAATGTTCTGATACTTTCTTTACCTCCGTTTTATTCTCTCATTGAGTTGAATAAATTTTAAACGTATTACTAAACGCGTTTTCATGTTTTTGGTATTTGATTCTGATGTTTCGACTTCATCTACAGCCGGGTTAAATCGTAACGACAGGGTTTAATATGAAAAAAACAAGTTAAAATGATCGCATTTAGTGAGTTTCAATTCAATAATTTACTATTAACTTAACGTTTGTTACGACCATTTAGAAGCCACAGACAGGAAAAGGATGGAATCCTTTATATAGCGGTTACCTACTTGTGCGGTCGTACCTACCCTGCATTGTATATTTAAGCAGTAATATTTAAGACGTTGAACTTTGATTATAACAGCGCCTGCTAGCCGTGACGTCAGCTCTCTCCGGTGTGTGCACACTGCTTCTGGGAACCCAGTTGCAGCTGCACTGGGCCCCCCACTGGTTCACTGCCTTCCTCATCTACCTGTACACCTTCATCTATACTGTCGGATGTGCAGTTATACCGTTTGTTCTAGCGGCTGAGGTGTTTTTACCTGAGGTAAAGTATTTTAAACTCATATGCATTATTTATTTATAAAATGAACACACTTATTTAGAGTAACTCGATAGTGTCTCCGGCCTATAATTAAAATATTTGACAGTAAATAATGAATTGTTCTGAACCCGAGTAGCTAAAACAGTTTTTTTTTTTGTTTTTTCTCTTTAAAAGCCCCATCCACATGGATACGTCAGCCCCATCGTATCTTTTTAATAACATGTCAGATGTCTTATATTAGACATCGCATACAAAAGTATTATATAGACGAAAAGGAATCACTGTCCGGTCAGTTTCACTAGAGCACATAATTTTTTAGCTACATCAGATAATCGGTTCTGCCAAGATGTTTTGTACCAAACCTACATTTCTAATATTTAGATGAAACTCCTCAAATAGTGACTCCCTCTCGGCCCTGTTTAGTAGCTAAAGCAGTTGTGTTATAGAATTCAACAATACCCAGATCCGAACGGATAGAGAAAAATTAGGTTTCTACATTGACCCAGCTAGGGATCGAAACCGGGGCCTCGAAATGGTGTTACCTGTATGCGAAACACTAGACGACGAATGTCGTCGCTTTAGATTGAGGAGGTTAAGCAACATTTGCAGTGCTCAGTCATCGCATAGGTGCTCAGAAATTTTATTAAATTTCGTGAACCTCAAAATTATCAGTAGCGTTATCTGAATTATGATCTTTCACTACGATATCCAACTTATTTATCCGAATAATAATTCAAATCTTTTATTGGAATCTCTAACACGCCTGCCAAAATTATGACCAAAATCCCTTAATTTTTGAGGGAGACTGCTATCCAGTGATATTCTTTCAGCTTAGATGATAATAGTAGTTATATTTAAGACATTTTATTCTTATTTCAGGTTAGAGGATTCTGCAATAGCATATCCATGGGGTTTGTGTGGGTGGTGACTTTCATCACGCTTTTTATTTTCAATCCCATGGTCGATGCGTTTGGTCTAGGACCCGTATTCTACTGCTTCTCAGCCGTATGCTTCTTAGGGACAGCTTATAGTATTCTTAAACTACCCGAGACCAAGGGGCTGTCAGCTGATGTTATACAAGGATTGTTTTTGAAAAAATAAACCTGAATCAGGAAGTATCACTTTGATTTTTTTGCCGGAAACCATCATCTTATTTTTAGTCATTACGTCATCATCGTCATTATTCTCCCCTCTACAGGGGCATAAGCCTTTCCTCTACAGGGGCATAAAGGTGAAAACATCGTGAAAAGTATTGGCCTTTCGCTATCATACAGATTTATTGCAATTAGTAGTTGCTAAAGACTGCAGATACAGACTAACGGTGTAACGAACATTTCATGATGGAATAAAACGAACATAAAAGTTTATACAAATTTATTTTAATCATGATTCCATTGTTATTTACACGACATAAATTAATGGATTTAAAGATAAACACTTCTCGTGAGAACTGCTCTTTTCATATCTAAATATAAGATATCGATGAGTTAACAATTTTCGATTGTGACAAGTTTTTGAAAAAAAACCTCTTTCCGGAAACCGTACACGTCTGTCGATATATTGTCATACTTGATTTCAACGCTAATTCCTTGTCTATATGACGATACCAATTTATGCATAAGTATCTTGTTATCAAATCATAGTTTATCCTTTAATATCCTTCGCTGAAAACTTAAACCACCTCTAGTCTAAATTTATAGTGTGATTAAAATGGTATTGTTTTTGACTATTATAACTTACCAAAATGACCAGGTAACTGCAAAGTTACTGCATATTGGCTTTCTTTATTAAATTACCTAAAGCCTTACTTCTATTAGAAATGAATCCTACTCTAAGAGTATTAATTAACTATTAATTCTAATATTTAGAAAAAAATAAAAATACTCTTTTGATGGACTATTATCAAATATTCATAATATAATATAAATTATATCTTAAGAAAGTATTCTTTGTATTTCCAAGTATGTACAGGTTTTTATAGTTTACGTAAACTTAACCGAACCTCTCAATCGCATCCAACAGAATGAAACCATCAAACTACTCATTAAAGAGCCAAGGAATACCAAAACACTTCCCCATAAAGCTGCTGAGGGAGAAACGCAAAATCCTGATGGCTGGGGAAGGTCTTCAGCGAAGACTACTCTTAATCCTTTACTGATTGTGGTAGAAGGCTCAATAGTTCTATTTCCAATGTGGATAATATCACGCCTTCTTCTCCTTGGTTCCAAGCTTCCAGGGTTGGGACAAGCATCACAATCTGTCTTACACAACTCCACGTCGCATTGAATTATTAAATCCATTTCGTCAGGGAATTTGAAAGCGCTAAAGTATGCATATGCAATAACTGAGGCACCAGTATTTCCTGTATCCCTGGTCTTCTGGAAAGCTCCAAAGAGTTTAGGTTTTAATACGCAACCATTGCTATCAGTTAAAGGCACAACATGATTGTTCTCCGAGTCACGTGCAACACATTCCCTTACAAAAATGTCGAATCCAGCATCACCTGTCACAGATACAACCAGAGTCATCGTTTCTCCAATCTTAACCAAACCATTAGCTTCAGGTGCAAACGGTCCTCGTCCCATTTGAATATCCAAGCGAGCCATGGCAGTGTCTCCACTGAAATTGCTCGTAATTTGGTTCAACATTCCAACACTTAGAGAAGACACCAGCTGTTTGGTCAAATTTCCTTCCCACAGACACCTGACTCTGCGAATATGATCCCAAACTTCTTGAATGCCAGGTTCATTTTGCAAAACAAGAACATTCTCTAAATAAGCTTGTCCCTCATTTTTAAAGTCGCTATAGAATCTCGTACCGCATGTATTCAAGCTGACTGTGAAAGAGTATTTAATTTTATTTGAGTTTTCACGAACATAAACACAAGAAGAATCTTTAAAATGATCTTGAGAGTAAATCAGCCCATTGTAAGGTTTGTTGAACTCAATGTTAATTGTCATCATTTCTTTACCACAATCTACACTAATAGCATGTATATGAGGAGGATGCCGATCTTCATCTTCATTTTCTGGCGCTGCTGGAGTAATTACAATTGCTGGTTGGGTTGGTTCATTGTTAATTTCATCGGGTTGATATGATGGTAGTTTAGAGGGCTGTGTTGGTTGACTAGGTCGATAAGGTGGTAATGTTGGTTGACTTGGCTGGTATTCTGGTTGGCTTGGTTGCGAGGGCTCGTACTCTGGTTGACTAGGCTGGTATGTAGGTTGCGTTGGCAGACTTGGCTGGTAGGAAGGTTTGCTTGGCGAATAAGTTGGCTGACTTGGCTGGTAAAGTGGCTCTTCTGGTTGGTTACTCGATGGCAGATACGGTTGGTTGGGAGTCGGTGATGGTGGATTAGGTTGCACGGACAGGCTAGTTTGGGAAGAGCCAAAACCATCACTGTATGACGGTGAAGGTCTAGTTCCAGCCGGGGGATACCCCGTCGGTGGTAAATAGGTAGCAGGCTCGAACGGTCTTGGTTTTTCAGGTTTACCTCCAAAGTACTGGCGAGCTGAAAATTTTAAAGAATGCATTAGCCATGCTTATTATTTTTATAATATTTATTGGTTAGTACTTTTATTATGTAAAAGGCGTGCATGTAAAACAGTGTATTTTTATAAATAAGAATTTTACTGTCGTTTGATTTTTATGGGTACCTCTTATTTTATCCCATTATCGGTAATCACCTAAACTTACTCTAAACACTTATAAACTAATTTAGTGTCCTCAATGTTATGTTTATTATTCCCTAAATATAATTATCAGACCTTTCCTATTCTTCTGTTGGTATAATCCCTGTATCCATCGCAGCAGGTTGGCTATCATCTCATCGGAGTCCGACTGGGACGATTGGACTTCCTCTGGAAACCAGGTCATCATCAGGAATCTCATTGGCAATTGTACCAGCCACCAGAGATCCAGACCCGTTAATTATTCTACTTCTATTACAATGATTTTCTACATTTTTACAAAGGATATGTTAGAAGTATATAATGTTTCAGAAATATTAATTTAATGACACCGAATATAAGAGAAAATTAGTCCACACAGTAAATTATATTATTATAGGTATATATAAAGATGAATTCTACAAATTTCTTAATTACATCTACTTTATGAGTTAAACACGATAGTGAATGATGATGCTGAAAAGAATTACAGTTCGAATATACAAACAATAACCCTGTTTACTGACTGAACAACTACATACATGCAAGTAATATAAAGATAACATTTAGCTCAAGTTCAGACCCATTCACCAACATTAACATATGTTTTAAAGGTATTGTTTACAAAGGATAATATTTGGACATACTAGTAATTATCTGAGCAAAGTACTTCTTTTAGTCAATGATTCATGAGTCGATAAAGCTTTATCATTTTTAGTACTTAAATAGCTTATTATGATACGCTTTAGTACCACTACGAGTTAATACCTAACATTAGTATGATCTTTTTCGAGCACCACTGACATTAGTATGATTTTTTAAATCCTTGATAAGAAGTATTCTTAAACGAATTTTTATTGCTAGCAAATTTCGCCAGTACAGTCACGATCAATACACCGATTAAATCCACAACCTCTTCATATTATATTTTTAATAAAATTTTATACTGTTGTCCATCGATTTTCTGTTCATTCAGTATGGCATGTGTCTTTCATCTCATCTATCATTATGTAACTATAGCTTAAAAATAAAGATCACCGAGCGGTAGGTGAGGCCTTTAAAAACTCTTACAATCTAGCATCGAAGTTTCTTTTGAGTGATAATAAGTGGCTGAAAGATTCACTCTACTCACTTACAATTTCCTTTACAAATGAGGAACCTACCTCAAACGTTGGAAATATGGTATACTTAATTTCAATATTATGTCCTGACATTTTGATAATGTCAACTAGTCAAAACGACTTTAATTCTCATATTACTGACATTTAAAATCTGTCGACTAATTAAGTAATGAATAAGAGATAATTATAATTAATTGTCTTTAAATTATTTTTATTTTAAACAATCAAATTCACACTAAATCTCACATCATTTTTTCTGTTAGGTATATGATATTGTTCTCCATAATTTAATTTATGGTAATTTTAGCGATGAATATGACTAACTTATAGTTATGAGTAATTATGCTAATAAAAAATGTTTTGCTTTTATTAATATCGGAGATAAAATGTATAATTAAAATTATCATAAATTGGATTAATCGTTCTAATAAATTATGACGGCCATTCTATTTAGATTGTAAATTTGAATAACGCATCCAAAATTTTAAGATGAGAAAATTACATCATATTTTTATATATGCAACTATAGTAGGATTTATTGCTAAATTAATGCTCATATATTATTATAATGAGGCACCGAAGTTTTGTAAGTCGGGGAGAACCTCCCATGCCTGAGAGGAGATAATATCCGAAAATACTCATTTGATTTTTTACATTCTTTTACCATTATTCAGAATGGACTTTCAGCGTGGACATAGGCTTCATTTTCTCGGTAAAATAAAATCGTTTTTCGTGTAAGTTTATTTTTAAACTAAAGGCACCGATAAAGTAGAGAAGTTGTAGAGTTCAAAGAGTTCAACATATATCTTTAAAGCGTCTCTTTGGTTCGGTTTTCTCATTAAAATTTGTGTTGTGATATATTAGTATGTAAAAATGGTGGATTATTAACCAATTAGTATTTGTGAATATGCACAAGTGCTGGCAAGTAAAACAAAGCTGTGGGAGATGACTTTTCACGATCCCTTAAGTCCACGGGAAGGTTTTAGTAAAATCCCACACCTTTACTGAAACCAAGGAAAGAGGTATTTCATTCATCATTCATTGATCATCTATTGTTCATAAATCAGCTCTCATATTCATCATCATCTAATTAAGAAAAGGAATTACGAAATATAAAGACATAGCTTAGCGGACACGCATCCAAGTAAATAAAATCTGCCCGGTTTGCTGGAAAGGCGAGGATTCAAATTCACGCTTTTTCTTCATTTCTTCACTATATTTAAAAGTAAGCTACTTTAAATAAAGAAAAATGTTTCATACAATGTCATGGTAAAATTCATGTCTGGAAAAGCTAGTGATGTTAAAAAACCAATAAGTAAGGTATTTTACATAGCAAAGTTGTGTTGTTTTCACATTTTTAAGTTTTTACAGAAAAGTTTCTCCTGCAATGGGTAATATATAGTGATTGTATTAAAATTAGACATTTTAATTCTGAAATAAATATAATGACTTGGCAAAAACATGGTAACAAACATCGCATTTACTTTTTAAAACATTCCTAATTCAAATTCAAAGTTTTTTTCATTTGGTTTCGTAACTATAGCATATAAAAAAAAAACAGATATACGGTGAAACCAACCACTCAGCATTCCCCCTTATCCTCTTAATATTTGCAAAAATTTGGCTTAGGTACTAGCTGTATGTGCACAACTAGTACCTAGGCCTTATTACCTATGCAATAAGTAAACAAGCACAAGTAAACCTCTTAGATCGCTAATATTAGTGCCGTGCGTTTACCAAATCGTCATGTTTATTTTAGAACCATATCGATTGAGTTTTAGAAAAATTAACGACAAAGTGTTAATCGTTTTTACAATAGCGAAAATAAATTTAAATTCTATTTGGTGTTTTATGATAAATTTAAATAAAGATTTTTTTAATAATTTAATAAATTTTATGGAGAATTTAAATTAATTGAAATACTTCTAATATAATATATATTTTAAAAATTTTCAGTTAGTTTATACAGAAGTTGAGATAGGAACTATTACTATAAATTATATTTAATAGTTGAAAGTTTAATGAGCGAGTTTTACAGGAATATATGAAGTTGGCTATAGCAGATTGTAAAGACAATTTCTTCTCAAAAGGTGTTATGAAATATTATATAGGTATTGACATTTAAACGTTATTGAATGTACAGATATGGTCATATAACAATTGCCGCTTTAGGAGTCATGATAGATGACTTGCATTACAAAGATTATTATATGATTTGATGAGACGTAGATAATTCGTTTACGAATCTGACCCCATGTTTTAAAACGTATAATAAGCATTATCTTAAATTATCAATAAGTAATAAAACCTTTTTTACACTAAAACCAAACTTTGACAGCTTTATACCTTTTCTATCAGTTGATCTAATTCTCAAAACATCGAACTTTCAAATGATCAGAGTACAGTCCCATAATAAATAGTTAACACATCTTCCATCAAATAAAAAATAATGTTACATAGACAGGATTCTTGCCACTGACAATATATTTCGAAATAAAAAAATGAAAGTGAGTGTTATCAAAGTTTTGCTGATATAATTGTACACAAACAATAGGACTGATCTACTCCTTAGCAACGCCCGACAGCGTATACGCTATATATAGTCTGTATACAATTTCCCTAACCGTCTTTTGCGTTATTTCAAAGTAGTAAATCTAAAGAATTTTACTAGAAAAATTCAACTTATCTCAGACATGAAAGAGTCTTTAGATAATTTGAATTGTGTTATGAATGGAGACAAAAAATATCATTAATTCTATTTATAATTTTGAAAGAAGTCAACTTGATTTTAATTACATTTTATTAACCAAAATATATAAATATAATACACTCCTATGTTTAAAAGTAGCAAATCTGACTCTGAAATTCTGACCACTTGAAAGTCGGACATTATGAAAATCGAATCAACTGAAAAGGTTTTTATAGGGTTATAAATCTAATTCGAAGAAATACGTTATTTCTAACTGCGTGAGAATTAATATTAATATTATATACATTCATTTTAGGCTTTGGCATAATCATAGAAAAGAAATATTGTATATTTGGTGTTCTTGTGCTTTCTAGGATTTTCAAAAGCGTGTTAGGTGTAGGCGTGTAGGTCAACAGATTAAAACTATCGAACTGACCTACTAACTTTGATATTGCGTGATTTGTGTGGCAAATAGAACTTTGTACTGTGTACGTACCGACTCTAGGTTTCTTTGGTTCTGGAAAAATAAGTAGTATGACGATGTAATGTTTGAAGTAATTGTTGTAATGAAAATGATAAAATATATACAAGAACAAGTTAGTTTTTCTTATTAATAGTTAGTGATGAAGTATGACAGTGAACAAATTTAGTTAAGTTAATACAACGAAAAATGTTTTATGTCAATTATACATACATAATTAAAATCTATTGTTAATAAAAAAATAAGAGTTACAGTCCGTCACATATTTACTTGCAATAAAAAAAAGGAAAGGAACACTTAAACCTTAATAAATGATTATTTATATTTTTGGTATACTTAAAACCAACGGCGTAACGTTACTTCCGAAGCTTGGAGAAGCTCCACATGGAAAGAGATGAATATAATAGATGAATAATTGCAAAGGCCGGTCATCGGACGGAATCGTTTCATCATTATCTCGGCTGAAGGTCGTCTACTTCTGGACAGCAGCCTCCCCCAAAATATGGAAGGGTTATACCATAATATCGAAGTGGCAGGTGGGTTGTAAATCGCAGTAAAAGACCATAATTCAGATTTGCTTGTGGTCTAAAGTTGGTAGCCATAATTCCAGATTTTTTGTGTTTTAAAGGAGGTAACCATAATTCAGATTTTTTGTGGTCCAAAGGCGGTAACCATAATTCAGATTTTTCTATGGTCTAAGCGAGGTAACCATAATCTAGATTTTTTGTGTTCTAAAGGAAGTAACCATAATTCAGGTTTTTTATGGTCTAAAGGAGGTAACCATAATTCAGATTTTTTTGTGGTCTAGAGGAGGTGATTACCTCTAGTATCATTAGTCGCCTTTATGACACCCTTAAGTGTGAATTTTTGGTGCTATTCCACTCTACCGCATAGCATACGGGAGGTACTCAAATTACCAGGCCAAATGTGCTAATAAAAATGATATAAATTAGATATAAAAAATTGAGATTTGTTTAATTTATGATTGTTTTTGTTAATATCATAAAATGATATACTTTTTTCTGTTTATCAGAAATGCCTATAACCTTTACTTGCAAGTAAATAAATGACAGTATGACACACTCATTTTTTTAGATTGAGTTTGAGTTGAAGACATTATATCACGTACAATCGGCAGCATATTAAAGCTTTAAACATTGCAATAAAAAAATTAAATTATCTCTATTACAAACGTAGTTACTGCAAAGTACAGTGACATAAGGGAGGACTAAATGTAAAAGTATACAGATTACTATGCTGTCGATTGTACATATATAACGCTAAGGTTATTTTACATTATTAGAATGATATCATTACGTCAAAATCAACTTACGGAATCGTGACTGGCTTTCAGTGGCGCTGGAACATATCACCAGCGCAAAAAGCGCCAGCATTGCGCACCAGCGCGCCATCTGGAATATTATAAGAAAGAAGCTATATAATAACAGGTCGTATGGTCATATATATACGTATGTCACACTAAAATAACCGTTTGTAATTTTTATTTAATTATGTCATATATTGGGTGTTATAATAAAATTATTTACTATATTAAAAAAAACATCCTTAAATAATAATGTCAATTTAAAAACAATGACATGTACAGTTATTATAAGGTGAGACAGGCACTGTTTGATAATTAAAACTAATTTTTTATGTCATTACTCTTTGTGATCCTTTAATGGCATATATTTTTCTTTTGAATGTGTTTTAAGATCTATGATCGTTCACAGTTTGATAGTTTTCTTTAGAATTGGCGGTAATATTGCGTAGAGTAGGTAGTAGTAGATACTAATGTTTCTTATATGGAAATGTCAATTATTTCGTTCCAAACTACGCAGAATTTATAGTGTGGTTATTAAATAATGGATTACATTATAATACTTAAATAAAGGTTTAGGGTTGGCAATGGCAGGAGCCTAGATGAAATGAGCTAACCCAGAAGGTACCTATTCACCCAGGCTTGAAAACAAACAGGTTATAGGTACTCGGAAATACAGACGCAGGGAGGGAGTTCCACTTCTTTGCTGTGCGCATTATGAAAGATGTTTAGAAGCGCTTGATGCGACAGGTAGGAATAGCAACCAAGAAAGGGTGTTAGCCCGCAGTGAGTCTGGATTTCCGATAGAAAAAGGGAGATGGCGGTTTTTTAATTAATGATTTTGCCAGGCTAAATCATGTGTGTACAATGCTAATGATCAAAAAATATCTGCTTTCATCGTTTTAAAGTTAATTGAAAATATATTTCTCTGAAATCGGGAAATCTATTAGGGACTTTAGTTCATTTAAACAAATAATATTTGAAACTATACAGTTGTCTAACTTGTCGTTCAGTAGCGGAGTTCAGTTTATTACTTGATTTTGAGATATAATTATAAAGCTAAACTGTAGAATAAATATATTTCATATTTGATACTTCCTATTCTATTACTAATAATCACCTTATAAACATTTTTTATTTGTAAATTTGCTTTGCAATAATTATTTAATAGTAATTAGTAAATACTTAAAAGATACGCTAAAATCTTACTGGCAAATTATTTATATAAAAAATATATACAAAGATTCAATGCGACAAAAGGACGGCACTTAAGGTTGGTTATCCTGGTGACAAAAACTTTCAAATCCATCCGTCCTTCAAAAATACTCAGACCACAATCACATGTTGAGATTTGAGCTGTCTTCTATATAGTGTTTTCACAATAAATATGCATATTATTACAAACAATATAGGTAACGTGTATTTAATACAGAACAATTGAATAGAACTCATAAAAACTGTAGATGCTACTTGTATTAACGGATCGTTTACAAATGTTACGCAAACAGTTGTACTTCGATTGTGCATTGTAGCCGCAAGTTCGATTCCCATGCCTTTGATTTATCGCTGTCTTCTGTGCGAACTTACAATAGCATGAATCTTATCTAAGCGTATGTTAAGTTAGCCTCAATTCTTTTGGAAGTTAACAATAAGGTTACGTCTAAGTAAAAATATAATTCAGTAGGGAATCTTCATTATATTCCGAAGGCCAAGGTATCGATAATAGCACCGATTCGAGTACATATTTCATTGAAACCAGATTGATATTCTTTATCCGTAAATGCACATAAAAATTCAAAATTTGACTTATCTATACATATAAACAAAATTGGAGTGTCTGTTTGTAATATTGAAACAACCATTTTTTACTACATGCATATGAATATATATATACGATAAATGCACCAAAATAACATTTTTTACAATTTTTGTCTGTCTGTCTGTCTGTTTGTTCCGGCTAATCTCTGAAATGGCTGGACCGATTTTGACGGGACTTTTATTGGCAGGTAGCTGATGTAATAAGGAGTAACTTAGGCTACTTTTATTTTAGAAAAATTCTTTAAAATTACTGTGCCACAGCAACGCGTGGCTGGGTCAGCTAGTATAATATAAAAATACACGACTACAACGTGAGTTATGTACGCGATTTTGGCAGACTGTTTTAGTAATTTAATGTATTGTATATGGAATAGAGCCTTGCTTAGCTCGTGACTATATTATTAATGCAAATTATCTTCTTACTTACAAAAGGGTAGTAAAAACTTGTGTATATTTTCAATTTGGTACAATATTATAAAACACAGTGACCGAAAGTTATTAAGCAATAATAATCCTAGATTCATCTTTATCAAATGCATAAAAAATGTTCTTTTTTATTATTATAAATCACACCTTAATAACTTTTAGACCTGTTTTACTTGTTACTTATGGTGCAACAGCCATCATATATAAATTAACCTACTGACAAAATACTTTTCTCGACGTGATCAAGATTTTGGAAGATTCGTTAGGTATATCTTTCATTTATTAATTGACTTCTGACATTATTATTGTGCTGAGATACAATCTGCATAGCATTCAATGCTTGATGTATTTCGGACATAATTGAGAGGTGTGCTTATGCAATTTTTTTTTAAGGTATTGTGTGTAAGGCTTTGATTTTAATGCTTAGAATTAGCGATTTTACTTCTCCGTCGATGCTGTATTGCGTTTCAATGGCACATCCGATGGATTAGTGTGACAGCGCATTTAGCGAGTATCTCGAGTAGTGTGTAAATTTCAGAGTTTCCGAAAACGTTTCGATCGTCACGTTTTGGCGGTTTATGATTGATAAGAGGGACGTACGTTTAGTAGCACTTACCTCGGAAAATTGGAAATTAAATCTCTTCTGGATGGTAGCTGTTATGGGGTTCCATCTCATCTATAATTGAAGTCGTATTCATACTTGGTAGTTATCAATTCTGAAGTGGTAAAAGACTTAGCAGAATATATATAGGGTCTAGGTTTGATTAAGAGTATTTAGTTCGTTTATGTTAAGTGTTTTGGATTGTATATTTCCTAAACCTTCCGCTTATATTAAGTAATAAACACTCTGTTTTTTTGATTAAGTAATAGATTTACTATTGAATTTTCTATAATTAATCGTGTAAAAGTTAATACACATCGGAAATATTGATGGTGTAGGGGTTTTGCTTGGTATCCTAGGATACAAGTTTAATAAATATACTTTATTAGTACGAACCAACTAATGTCCCCATTACTGACTCATTCATTAACTGCCTGCTTTATTTACGAATGGAAACTCCCTGACGATAAAGAGATTTACCTATTTCGTAGTGGCTACCGACTACAAATTTAAAGGGAGCCAATATTCTAACACGTTTTATAAGGAAATGAGAAACTCAAAAATTTCCTCTCAAACTCAAAATAATCGCCTATCTGAAGGCCTATAATTTGTTTCACAGGTTAAACTAATTAAACACTGCGTCACCTCCGCCTTATCAGCATCTAAATTTTTACTTCAATAATATTAACTACACATAGCTTGTGCACGATTGTGTATTTCACAATAGTTGCCCACTAGCAAATACATCAGTTAATTTAATAGCAAAGTTCTTTTATAAATATAAACAATGAAGACTTCTTAGAAACAAAGCAATGAATAACTAATCATTGGACACTTCGCGACATCTAAAATAGTTATAACATAAGTCGAGAAACTACTACGGTGCAAAAGGGTCACGGTTAAAAGTTTATTACAGTCAATATAAAAACATGTAAATAAAAAAAAAACATATTTCACTTAAGTACATGGCAAAATTGTGTAAATATTTTTTTATATATTACTAGCTGCCCCGGCTACGCGTTGTTGTGTTATAAATTAAAATCAAATGTATCCTATCTTTTAAGTTAGATTAAATAACAGATAGTAACAAAGTTTGATCAAAATTGGTTAAATAGTTTAGGAGTCCATCGCGGACAAACAACGTGACACGTAATTTATATATATTAAGATTTATAAAAAAAGTCAGCTTCACAGTGAAAAAGTTTTTATTACGTAATTATTTGAAAGGACACTTAAATAGATATATGTATACAAATTGGTGGAAATATAAATTCTTTAAGAAAAACGTCTTTTTAATTATATGTGTTGATTGCATGTGTTACAATCAACTTAGCCAATTACATTCAACCCTTGGATAAAATTCTAAAATCTATGATTAAAAAAATATATTAAAAGATCTCATTACTGATATTTGGACTTCTATAACCGTGACTTCTTTTTTATGTAGAGTTCATAGAAATACTATTGTTTTGTTGAGTTGCTGACCTCTGATGCAATAAAATGTCATACTTTGTAATGCACAGACTGGCGATTGAAACGCTCATTTTATAACATTCTAGTGTTATTCAACTAAAGTAAAGGAATTAAAAAAAGGTGAGAGCCATTTTAGTGACCATTCCGTTTTGACAGGAAATCTAAATCTAAAAAGATCAGCTGACTTTATTCAAACTTTCTCTGGTATGCATAAAATGAATTATTACAAATTTTCTCGAAATCCATCTACCACTTTTAACACTTACGTATGTCAATTGATTTTTGTATATAAGAAGATTGACAGTAAGGATTTATATTATCTAAATATTTTTATTTTAAGGTTCTATGTTTAAAAATATCATACGGAAATCAAAGACTCTTTTGATAAATAATTTTATGTCTTATTAAACAAAAAATATTCGCCGTTTATTGCTTAGTTTGTCCTTTGACAAGACATTTAAAAGGAAAATTTAGGTTACATGACATCATACAACATTTATTATACCGTTACTTACATTATTGCTAAACTTTAATAAAATATCAATAAGATATAAAAAAAAATTATCGCTATTAAAATCGAATTCAATTAATTGGCAATTGTATGCCTTCTTAACCAATCAATGATAACTAATTAAACTTTAAGTAAAGATCAGCATGATATGAGAAATAAGTAATCTCCTTTTACTTGAAATAACGTTTTTTATAATTTGGGTTTATTAATCCTAAAGTTAATTTGTCCACACTTTATCTTTGCCTTGGGAGTTATTAATTATGAACACTATACAAAAATGTTAATTATTATTTACAAGTAAAAATACAAGTGATAAATACAAAAAACAACGTACAAACGTACGTACGAGACGGCCACAGAGAAAGAAAGCGGGAATTTTCTCTTGCTGTTACTCTGTGTTTAAAAAATAAGAAATATCCAAAAGCAGAATTAAGATTGCCAACATTATCATTATTAATAAATTAGAGGTCCCAGTGTTGGGCATCGGTACAGGACTTCCCTTTGGATTGTAAACACCACATCCAAGATAAAATTAATAAGGATTCCGAAACATGAGTATAAATTTGGTCGCCTGGAGTTACTTAACTCTGAAATTCTGATAAACGTGTAATAAATATATCCACACGCCTAATACGATGAGTGGCGTTGTTTACATATAAAATTTCGTCGGTTGAAACGCTCGTCTGCCCAATCTAACGACAGATGTCAGTGAGACATTACATAAATAGAAATGTGTGCCATGTCAACGTATTCGAGCATTGTAGGCTTTATATCACTTATATAACAAAAATGAGCCGTGTTCTTCAAAGAGCAAGCTTGACCTCATCTTTTTCATGTATTTTGTATGTTGTCTTGACAACCCAAGTTTTTTTAGATAGGTAACGTCAAAAAACTATGGTTGATTTTAATGACCTCCACGGTCAAGTGGCTTGCACACCAGTTGTCATGGTAACGCTACTTCAAGGTTTACACGGCTCACAAGGCTCGGTATTGTCCCTGGCAAATAAGTTGAACATGATTTAGAAATCACGTGACATGGACAGTAGTGAATAATGTACCTAAACTTGCTACTGCGCATGTCAGGTGATTTCAAAATCATGTTCAACTTATTTGCCGGGGACTATAGCTCAATTGAACCAATAGTCAGGACACCCAAAGGTTGTGGGGTCAAGTCTCGCCTGGGATTAACTTGTAAGCCGTGTGGACTTTTTCTAGTATTTTTCTAAAATGTGTCATATATGCTAGTATTTAAAATACGAAAATGTTTATAGCTTAAATATATTTTACTAGAGAAATTAATAACAAATTGCAGAATAATTCGCTTAAGCAAATTGTACAAGTCATATGTCATTGTATAGTTGAACAAATAATATCGCAACTTTGGTGAGACAAGGACACTTTTTCGAAAATTCGGAAAACATAGTAAAAATTCGGATTCAAAAAACACCTGAGTTGAATTTTTCTAGAAATAATTTCTTTAGATATAAAATCTTAGCAGTTTAATACTTAAATAACAAGATAATATATATTTATTAGGAAATACAAAAAAGTGTTTTTCACCAAAGTATAATACGTATTTCATGATCAAAATAATTATTAATTATTCCGGTTAAAAGTTTAAGGCTTGAGTACCCATTTAAACCAAGCGGGCGAGACGGGCAGCGCGTGCGCAAGGCGTTTATGTTAAACACATGCAAACTAACACGAACTGACGTCCTGATTGCCGGCGAGCAGCGTCTGGACAACAGCAAGTTGATTTGCGTCGAGCGAAGCATTGCGTGCAAGTTCAAACTCTTGTATTTTGCAACGCATACAAGCGCGTGCGTGCTGCCATTTGAAAAATGATTTGCAGAAATACAAAAAAAACATCTCACTCTATGGATAAGATTAGAATAGATAAAATGAGAGAGTGGGGTACAAAGTAGAAAAATGTCCAATTGCTTTGCTTCTCGTTGTCATTAAAATTTCTTTAGTCACAATTATATTTAAGCAATAGAACTTTCAAAAACGAATATCAGTAATATTGTATGACGTAGATGCCATGATCGAAACTTACAACCACCAAAATTACTGCATGCGTTCTCGACCCCTCACACTTCGCACCGCCGGATGCTCGACAGCAGCAAATCCTTCGTGCTTATCAACAGAATAGTTATTCTGCTCATAATCACGATAGTATTTTCGTATAATATAATATTCGGTGTCGTGTGTGACCCTTGGTCCGTGGGGTCCTAGAGCAATAACGCTTTTTAAGGAAATATCAAAAAGGTTAGTCGACATCACAGGAGACCGAAGAGCTGGCAGCTACCTCGCATAAAGAATTAGTTTAGCTATTAAAATGGGGAACGCTGCCAGTATTTTTGGAACCTTGCCTAAATCGACTCCTTTTAGTAATATGTTTTAGATATTATATTACATTTTTTTAAGCTTTTTAGTTTTTAGGTTTAGGCTTAATAATTTTAACTTTGACTTTAAATCCCGAATATTTCTTTATTATATTTGTTACATAGTTATTATTTAGTTGTAAATATTTCGTTATTTTAAAGTTCATAATTCGCCTTTTATAATGTTGAAAATATCGCAATAAAGGTAATATAATATGATATATTACTTGTGAGAGATTTTATAACCTGCGACCTCACTGTAGAGCTGTGACAAATCAAATTCTGAGATTTAATGTTTCACAATAATATAATATTCAATAATCCTTTAAGTCATTTCATAATTTTTTCTATATATCGTTGTAATGGAATTTTGGCAAATGTCAAACACTCGATCTATCAAAATTTGACGGTTAGATTGTATAATCGTCTCGCTGGACTGCCGCTTTGAGGTCAATTAGTATAGAATTTCCTCTACAGTTTTCTTTACCCTTTTAAGTAGCACTGTTGCAAGATTTGAGATATTTCTAGTCTCACGATAGCCGATAAAGATGAATAGGGTTGACAAAAATGTTTACTTCTGTTTTTGACAAAAAATTACGCACAATGATCATCATTTAAGTCTGCTAAGTAGAAAACAAAAAGACTTTAACTAACAGAATAATAAATTATTTTTATTTAGGCTATTAAAGGTTGTTTGTGAAATGTGTTAATTTTGATTTTTTTTTACCTTTAATAGTTGAAGATACTTATATCTTGAAGATTACAGTATTCACTCGTAGATGAAATTAGGCGTATAATAGATTTACGTAAAGGAGATCACAAGCGAATAATCTTATTTGTCACAATATTAAAAATGCGCCGCTGAGCAAATGGCGTTCTAGTCTATCATCATTTAAATAATTATATAGTATATATGTGTGTATATATACACATTAAAATACACATTATTTAAACTTTAAATATGACAGTATGCTGTTAAAGTGGAATAACCAATTGTTATCACTTTAAGCATAGAAACGGTGTTTAATTTGTGGAATATCCTACGCTACTTAATCTTTTCATCTTGAAAAATATATTGTCCTTGTGAATGAGCAAATTAACAGCGTAATGTCTATGTCCATGTTAAAATTATTGAATGTATATAGATTAAATTTAAAATTGAAAGTTTTTTATAAATACAAACTTTTATTGTGTTACCAGAAACCTATTTTATAAGAGCGACATGAATATAAAATAAAACAATTTTTATTTAATTTTAAATTAAAACGTAATAAGCAAATATTGAATGCTAAACGTGTTTGGCAACCATAGATGTGGAGAAAGCATCTGTTGATATGTCGCGTAAGGAAATGTCGACGCACTTTCCTATACATTTAGAGGGAACTACTTACATAGTCTTTGCTCACGACTTCATGGCATATTCTGTCTCCAATGATAAATTTTCACAATAATAATAATGTAGTACAAGGAACTTGTGCAATGAAAGCATCAAAGTTAATGTACCATTCTTTTCTACCACCCAAAGAAAGTAGAAAAAAACATTTTCTAATCTGATCAGACCGCGGTTCAAACTCTCAGTGATGATGAAATTGTAAGAAAGAAAAGCTTCATAATACGAAAAATAATATTTTTAATTCTAATTTCTAATATTCTTTAAAAATCACAAGAACTTAATTTAAAAAAAAAACAACTCAGTTTTTATATATTTATAGATACTTTTATAGATATTCAATTTTAATATTTAATGATGAAAAAGAAAGTCTAACAAAATAAGTAATAAAAACCTCAGAAAAGGTAATGAATAAATGTGACATAACTTACTATGCACATTAAGCTATCAAGCAATATTAAAAATATATAAACAGCCAATTAGTAAACATATGCTATTTAATTACAGTAATTGTAAAGTGAAAGGGCATCATCATCTAAACATCCATAGAATGATGACGTGTTCTGATAGACGCAATCGTCTTCGACGGATTAAGTAACATTCAGTTCCTTTGAATGTACAGAACATATTAAAATATAATAAAAATAACATAATTGGCGACTTCTAGTTTCAAACTCGAAGTCGCCAAGGATATAATGACGGCATCTAATAGAATAAAATTAATTGCGTGATACTGATACTAAAATTGCAGTTTCATTAATTATTTATTTATTAAGGCACATCAACATTATATACACAGTACATTAAAAATATTTATATATTTTTAATGTACTGTATATTATAGTTATATTTACTAAGATTACATAGTAAGTAAATATAACTCTAATAGATATGCACAGCATTAGAACAAAGGGTTAATTTGAAAAAGGTTTTAAAATCTTAATCTAACGTTATGAAAAAAGAACAAGAAAAAAAAAACTTTCAACTATACGTCTACAATATTTTGAATTTAAATTTACGCAGGCTGTCGTGAAAGATGTTAATATATACACATACTATATTTCTCTAAAGTTCTGAAACTGGCGATTTATTTATTTATTAACAAAATACTTTCGCCACTAATCCAGCGAAAAAGGCCAAGAGTCTTTGATCGGGGACCGCGGCCTCACTATACTATGTTGGAACTTTTAAAACACACAAGACATAAAGAACTTTGCAAGCGTGTTTCAGGTTTCCTTTGTATTGTTTTCATGTCACACCTTGCGTTACATCTACGCGCCACCTATACGTATGTTCATATTTTGCGTAATCTAAACATGTGGCAATTAGTAAATCTCAAAGAGAAAACAGAAGCAGGAATGAAATGCCCAGTAGAAATATGCTCACTCCAGTGACCCAAAAAAATTAAAATCATCGAAATAACTACAAAATGACTGGTGTTCCACACATAATGCAACGACCGTGCGAGAATATCTCTAAATGATACATTTCCTGGGAGATAAATCGACAGGTTGATCTCCCGATCTGAATCCATTGGATTTTTTTCACTAGGCTTGTCCTAATGATAAAATCTACAGAACTTCCATGAAGACTTTTGAAGTCTTACGCTAATAAATTCAAAATAATACAGGGGAAATAAACGTAGAAAATTTTAGTCTACTCTTATAAGCTTCGTTTAGTAATATATGTAGTGTGCATGACGTCATTTTTGAACTTTTATTGTAAAATTTATAAAAAAAATACATTTTAGTCTACCAAATAAAAATCAATGAAAAGTTAAATTACTTTAATATTTTTTAAAGAAATGAAATGTAGTTTTGAAAAAAAAAAATAGTTTTGTTATCTACTACTATTTTTTAATAGACGACCGTTTGGTGCAACGGTAGCGATCCTGCCTTTCGCATCGATGGTCCTGGGTTCGAATCCCGGTAGGGGCAGATGTTTGTATGATGAATGCGAGCATTTGTGCCTGAGTCATGGGTATTTATATAAATATTACTCATTTACGTATGATATATGTATGTCTATCCGTTACCCTAGTATCCATAACACAAGCCTTATAGTGCTTACATTGGACTAGGATAATTGGTGTGAATGTGAGAAATATTATTATTATTATTTATTATTACTAATAAAGCTACATTTCGTATGCTACAAACATACAAAAAAGCCAAAGTAAAAGACAAAATAGAGCCAAAAAAATCTTGCAGCCCTAAGAAATTTAAAAAAAATGGTTGAAGTCGGGTAAATTTTAATCAAATTACCTAACTAGGAGTTATGTTTGGCACATTATTTATGGGGAACCTGTATTGGTACATTCATCCTAATTCACCACCGCTGATGTAAAGTAGTATACACGAGACAAATTTGATAAGTTTATGTGAAATAGTTTTTGATTTTTGAGGGGGTCAAAAGTGGCTCCAAATGGTTCGTGTAATATTACACACGGTGCGGCTCGCCAGTTCTGTTTCTTGAACTTGGCTTGACACGCTACCGCGTATCTAGATTATTTCTAATTATTTTAAAAATTATATCGACCGAACATTTTATCATTTCCTGGAACCGAAAAACTTCCGGGTTTATAATATTGGTAAGGCATTATATTATTATTAGCTATTAAAAAAGTTAAAGCTTATTTACATCATAGAACGTAAATCATTAGAAGTTACTTAACCTAATAATCGATATGCATTTGCGGATAATTTTATGAATGTATGTAGCAACACTACCCGATTGTGGTGAAGACTCAACATGTTAAGGGCGATATGTTATTTAAGCGTTTACGTTGTGAAATTTATGAGTTATGTCACTAGCGATGATCTTATGGTGTGTACATCTCGAATTTGTATGCTATTTATTATGCCATAAATAATATTGCTTAACTACGTTTACAGCCGTCATTAGGAGAAAACAACATCAATCATCATAAATACTGTAAAGGGTTGTCATAAACACCTAATATTTTCTTATAGTGATAATATGTATATAGAGAATATTAGCATTTTATGACAAACATCCTAATTATATTATGACAATACTTTGTGTGTGTGTTTGTTACCATATTGTCTCGCTATCCTAACATTGCAAAACTAAACTGGCCCTTACGTACTCCCGCAAAAACAATACGATAGTGTGTTTCTACGCGCTACAGCGCCATCTAGTCTTAAATAAAATAAAAATAATCTAACTTTAATGTTACAAAATATTACACGTAAGTAATGCTTAATTTATAAATTATGTACACAGCAATAAACAGATAACAGCTACGACTATTTACAAAACAAATATTTATTATGTTTTACAACATTTCTCCAAACCACGAAAGTAATGGAAACCCAAACCATAAAGAGATTAAATGTAATAAAAAGTTCAACGACATTCACATGTGTAACGTACGCTATTCAAGAGTATTGTAAACAATTGACTAATACTTTACTAAACCGCTCAACCATTATAATAATATTGTAAACAATAACTTCGGTGCCTTTGACTACAACACAGCTTATGTAATATGCAGTTATTCCAAAAGACATGTCGACATCCAAACAACATTTAATCGAGAATAGTTATATATATGTTGTATTTTGATTTATTTAACAATCTTAAATAATTAAATATGTCTTACATTCACACCAATTAGCCTAGCCCAAATTAAGCATAGTAAGGCTTGTGTTATGGATACAAGGCTAACGGATAGACGTACATATATCACACATAGATATGTAATATTCATAAAAATATATACAAACACCCATGACCCAAGTACAAATACTCCGGGATTCGAACCCAGGACCATTGGATCGAAAGGCAGGATCGCTACCGTTGCACCAAACGGTCGTCTTGTTTTATCGTTCGTCGTTCATTAACAAAAAAAATTGCTTCTATGTACGACATTGACGTCGTAAATAGCACCCATCTGCTTTAAATAAAGTAAAATCAACCGGCGTTCGTTAATCTCGCAAAAACTTAAAGAATATTTGATGGATTGCGACGAGACTTTGGTAAGTTGTTTAACACATGCCACACAAAAAAACTTTATAGCAAAAGAAGCTTTAGAAAGCACGTCTTGTTTCATTATACAATTAAAAGTTTAGAAGATTATATTTAGAAGATATATAGAAGAATTACCACACCATGGCATACTAGCAAAAACAAGATTTTTATTAACTTTATTGGAAAAAAAACAACTTTTCTTAAGTATCTTTAATGGTACTTGAACCAACAACTTTTCGTTATAAAATATACATAAAAAATTTGCTAGCAAAAAACTTTCATAATATTATAATTATTGTTGTTGTTTATCCAAAATACCACAGATTTAAAATTTGTAATTTTTATGAGAAGGGAATTTGTAATTTTTCATTAGTTGACTCCCTTTAATCATGAGGTATTTCTATTTATGTGACCATTTTACTGAAGAAAAGGTTTCGAAGCTGCGCCTCCTGGCAATCCGACCTAAAGAATTAAGCGAAGCGTTTGAGTTTATCATGCCAATTTTTCGAAACATCATTGAATCAAAATATTTTATTTTAAACAGCGCTTGTGAGATAAATCTAGACTTAAGTAAGTCAATTTATTCTAATGTAAGTGAAAACCTTATCCAAATCAAAATATTATTTTCTTTAGTATAACTAGCTGACCCGATAACGCGTTGCTATGGCAACGTTATTGCTGTGGTAACGTTAATTGATACAATGGAAATAGAGCGGTCAGACAAACACACAAACAACAAATTTGTGTTTTTAAAGTATATATTAAAATTTTTAGCATCTCTCATGCCTTTTACTGAGTTTTAATACAAATATTAGCTAACATTAATAAATGCTGTCCTAATAATAAGAGTTGCAATAGTTTCATAACCTTTTTTATTGATTAAATATATTTTCGTTCATATTGCGCAAGCGCAATGGTCACCTACGGCGAAAGGTCACGATCTTCCGCGTACGATATGAAAGTGTTAGTATGTTACGTGGTAAATCAACATTTACCAAAACCCGGTTGCAATATTAGAGAAGCCTCTTCTGTTACCGTTTAGGTTAACTGATCAGCAGTTTCATAGTTATAAAAATTATAAAGATTTTTCATTCAAAATTGTTTTAAAAAAACGACAACGATAAACAAGGCCACGATATACAAAGAGCGCACAGGAAAAAAGAAAAAAGAAACATGAAAAAATCAGATATGAAAAAAACTTGAAAAAATTAGTCAATATAATTTTCAATAACTCCAAAAATATCGACACAAAGAGCATTGTAAGATGGAAAATATTCGTGGCTTTAGTTTTCGATAAAGACCTTTTACACTTCAAATATCGAGGAATAAACGTCTAATATGAACTGTGAACATTTTTGTATCGCAACTTATTAATGCCTCGGACAAAGAAATAAAGATGACTTTGACGACTGACCTTAGAAAGACTAGAAAAAATTGCAGGGATCCGTCAAAATCTTGGTAGTGCAATTAGAAAGGCAATCTCCCGGATAACGAGAGGTTACGGGTTCAAGTCCAGTCTGTCACTTGAGACGAGTAGATTTTTTTTCTAGTAAAATTGCTTAAGATTTTATCTATATTACTATAATTGCTACATTATTATTAATCTAGTTATTAAATGTTTTAATAACAACACTTTATAACTTTATAAGATATAAAAGTTTAAATTAGTTTGTTAATTTAGAAATGTTTTCTGTATACTGTTTTAAATTTTTGAAGTTATACTTCTTTAGGCGCGTTATGAAAAAATGTTGAGAGTGAAATTTTACGATGCGCGCGCATCACTGCATCACAAAAGTTACAATGTGAAGTTGGCCGCAAAAGCGACATAGAATAAACCAGCGGGATGAAGTTGGCCACTAATTATGAATATGTGGGTGTGTGTGTGATTTTAAATTATATATGGTAGTTAAAAGTAATTTATATAAAATTATTATTACAATTTTATATTATATAATAACAATATAACAATTTTATTAAAAAGTGGTTTTTATTTTATAAACTTGTTTAAGTGCGTTTATTGATTTGAGTTTAACTGTCGGTATGTATTCTTTTTATTTGTTTATAATATAAATTAATATTATTTTTACATTACTATTGGTTAAACAGTTTATTTTAATGGTTTTTGATATATTACTTGATTCTGTGTATAGATATATAGGAAATCTGTTAATCTTTGACGCTTTTTACTGATCACTATATAATTTATAAATTTATCTTTCTTTTCACATACAAAGAATACGAGCACACGGGGCGAAATTTTTAGTTATCTTTGTTTAGTAACAATAAAGAAGTATAACTTTTTACGTGCGTACATAAAAAAACACACAACGGTTTTTTTATTACAGATTGTAGCTTAGACATATAATAAAACTTACAAATCATTTTAGCTTTAATATTAAACTGGGTATTATAGTAATAATGAAAAAACGGTAATATGTGTACAACTTGCAATATGATGGAATAAAAAACAATTGTGTGGAAACATTCAACAAAGTTTTTAAATTACTTTTCTCACTAACGACACAACGAATGAACGCGGGTGAATAAACTTAATACCGAGTGCATACAGTATTTCTATATTTTTTTCTCTTATTGACGTATCGTAGCGAAATTACTACCGTTTGCAAATTCCATAAAATCCTTATATCTCAAAAGAACTAATGTGTCTTACTATTCCCGTATAATGGTTTTCGATCGACAGCAATATAACATAAAATTTCTACTCTATTGAGAGTGCCGATACACTTATGTGCCTTCGTCTCTACTGAAAGATATACGTACATAACTACACATACATATTTGTTCTTGTAAATAGTCTCCTCGGTAGAGAAATGATGTAACGATTCAAGTTTAGCCCCGGGTCGTAATATTAAACAATTCAATTAAGTATTAATTAAATTGTCAATCGACAATTACACGGAATACTTAATGGCTTATAGCTGAAGTCTACAAAAACTAAATAAGATTTAATACGTTTATTATATACGATATATGGTTTTCATTGTATTTATATATATCACAAAAAAATAGTGTATTGAAAACATATCTGAGTGTCGATTAATTCCATATCCATCGTATGTAAACTGTACCGCTCTAATAATGGCGAAACATTTACAAACTTGTCTTTTAAAAAATATCCTTTTTTTTAATTATTTACTAATGTATACTGTTTAGAAAGCCGCTTTCTTCAATTAGCTTAATTGCCAATAAAGCTAGTTTTCTCACAATTTAGACGGTAAGGGTCGAAATTGGGATTCTCCTTTATTTTTATTGGAAATTTCATTTATTTGTCTTCCTTTTCGTTATGGAAAATCGATACTTTGATCGTTTGTTACATACATTTTCTCTTTATTTCCACTGGCAATACGTAGCTAGAAAGTAAATACTAAGAATAGTAAGTCTTTACTAAGAAAACAGTTTGTTATGAAGCTTTATGTAGTTACTGCGAAGTTTAAAAAAATATTATAAAAAAACTCTTTAATAATCTGTATTAATACAAACCCACAGCATCAAAGGTACAAACTCCTGAAATAATCACCAAATGTCATGTTGATAACCATACGAATTTATCAACCAACTAGCGGCCTGTCCCGGCTTCGCACGGGTGGACAAAATTCTTTAAATTTTTTTTAGCATTCAATATAGCCTATGACACTCAGCAATAATGTGCCTTTCTATTGGTGAAAGAATTTTTAAAATCGGTTCAGTAGATCCCGAGATTACCCCTTACAATTTAACAAATATACAAACACACAAACTTTACTTCTTTATAATATTAGTATAGATGAAGCCAATGAAATTTTACAAAAACGCTGCATTACATATTTAGTGCTTACTTTTTTTCAAATACATCATTTAGTTACACTATTCCTCATAAAACCGAATACCCAGTAAAAAGAAACTCCTGCCATCGCACAAATCAAGCTTTTTCATAATATATCTTTTAACTAACTAGTAAAATGTCTTATATCCAAGAAAAATCGTGAAACTGGATAAATTATATAACAATAATACAAAACATGGTAATAATGAGGCATCGCTTTTAGAAGAAAATTGCATCACTATCTAAGCACAAAATCTGTTACGCGTAACTTAGCAAGTCAGTGTGAATTTTGCGTGCCAGCATGTTTGATTTAAATGTTGACCCCAAACGCTGGACTGAACTGTAGGTCACACTAATATTTGCTTATTATGCAACCTTCCCAACATGTTTATGTTTCAATAAACACATGTGAAACGTGATAAATCTTTCTAATTTTAGGATCTGCGATTGCGGAGTATAGCCAACTTTTGCAAGGGAAGGTTGCATCGGATGGGTGGCTTACAATATTATCAAAAACCCAAATCGGTCATTGCGTTCAGGCCAAAGATGTTCAGTTAAACATGTGGAATAGTTAAAATAGTATGTATGAATGAAAAGCATTTAATAAAAGTATAAACGAATTGTATATTCATATGTACTAGCTGACCCAGCCACGCGTTGCTGTGTTATAAATGAAACCTAAACCGAAATAATATGTCGAAACAAATCCAGTAAAATAAAAAAAATCAAAATTAGTCGATTAGTTTCGGAGTGCATCACGGTCAAACAGACACAGGGAATTTTTATATTTTAGATATATTTTTGTATGTTTTCTGAATAAACACTGTGCCTTTAGGTTATTGCAGCTTTTATCAGATATGTTGGTACTAAGAAATATAGAAGTATTACTAAAAGTCAATAAACACAAGCAATAACAAATTGAAATGAAACAGTAGGTAACTGGGGTAATTAATTTTCTTAGAAACTTTTGGTCCCACTGATAGCGAGTTTTAACAGTACTGTCTGTTTGTGTTTTCACAGGAAGAAAATAAATCGGGACTGTGTCTACGATTATAAGTCAAAAAGGTCTTGGTGGGAAAAACACGCCAAAATAAGCATTATTTAAAAAACTGCACTTACTATTTGATCCTATATACAAAATACCGGCTATGTAATAGCAAAATCTGAGAGGTGAATGTAAGTTTTTAAACATGCGTTAAAATTGCATTTGAGTAAATATTTATAACCTTAACTTTTAAATAACGGAAATAAGTTCTAAATTCAAAATCATAACTGAACGTTTGTATATTACATAACTTACACTTACATTTATTAACAAAAAATAGACTATCCGTTCAAAAGTGACATTGGAAACACATGTTTAATTAATTGATAAAATCAACTGTAACCCTTTGGCTAATTAATTAGCAATCTTTCTTTTACACCATTTTTTGATATACTGATCAAAAGCGACTTACTAGTTATCAAAGTGAATTGAGCTCTTTAGCTTACCGTAATCCAGACATATAAGATATTTCATTGTTGTCCTAACCCCGGTGTCTGCGTGGTTCTTAATGAAAATAAATTTTAAACTTTAACTCCCGCTATCACTGGGGCGCAACCATATATGTATCATAAGCTTCTAATGACACACCTTAGTTCAGTTGCGTGAGACACATCGGTTTTTACTTCAGATGCCATCACATAACGTACCTTTTCTTCAATTCTGAATATAGGTAGAATGTTGGATGTATTCACACTGCTTTGTATAGTCATTAATTTTCTTATCATAGATATGTTAAGCTCGATATTGCTGTGATTAAGTCTATAGGCAGAGGGCCAAATATCTTTTACAAGGATCATATATCATTATCACATTTAATAACGGTCTTGAATTCAATCAAAAATCCTAAAGACAACAGAATATTGAATTTTTCCTGCATTTACAAATTATCTGAGAAAATTATCCAACTTTACTTTCCATAATAATCTAATTTGGATATTATGAAACAAAAAATAATCTAATCGCTTCAGATATTCTCAAGTCATGTACTTACGAACAAACAGGATAACAGTTTTATAATTTACTTAATATTCATAATCTATAATTTCTTTATTAGCAATTAGCTCCTCCTTGCCTCAGAAGGCACGTGTAAACGTTGGTCCCAACTGCACCTACAATCGTAAGCACTCATCAATAAGTACCGGGCTTTCATGATGGAATAAATTAAATAACATTCATAGGAACATATATAAATGCCCATGACTCAGGTACAAATAAAGATTATGGAACCTGGTTCACAATTGACGTAGTAATTGTAAATTATATTTAAAAAACTTAATCGGACTAAATTGAACACGTTCTCCTTTTTTCTGTCATTTATATAAACTATGGCAAAAAATGTCTTTCCTTATACAAACATCTTGGCAAACGAATAGTTTTTTATGACTTTCTATCTGTTTTGTCGGTCAGAGTTGCGTAATTCACCAATATTACTTCACAGTTGATTACGCGTATACACCTTTTAAACAGAATTAAATTCGCTTTAGTACATAACATATCGCTCTAACTTTGATACATTCAATACAAGGACGATATAATCAAGATGGCCTTTACACTCTTTCCAACGATGAGTCAGGAATAAATCGTCGAAGCATGTCGCCAATCAGGTTTGACCCTAGACTTAGACTTTCTCAACCCACGACCTTAGCCCTGGGATAAACTTTCCATTTCACCGAGTCTGGTTATATTAAAATTATGGCTACTCTCGATTTCAATACACACGTGAAGCAAAACTAACAAAACGATCTTTTGAACCGATACAGACAAACGTATTATTATACTAGGTCTGCAATACATGCTGCTGTTTGCAAATACTGAGCGAAGCAATTAGATTTTTGAAGGGTGATTATTCCTCGATGGTATGTCCAATTTCAAAACTTTTTTTTGCACATTAGTCATAACCACGATGTGAGTTTTGGCGCCAAATTTTATCTATGTAGTATCAGTGGTTTGGCTGTGATCAGCTTTTGAATTTTTCTTTCGGTGATTATTCCTCCATGGTAAAGTCTATATTTTTATATAGCCTATGTCCGTCGGGTTATAATAATGTATATTCATGCCAAAATTCGTTCGAATCGGTTGAACTGTTAAGTAGCAGGAGGAAGACAAGCGAAATTTGTGAGTTGCCTAAAAGAGAGCTTCG
Organism: Calamotropha paludella; assembly: GCA_927399485.1. NCBI lineage: Eukaryota > Metazoa > Arthropoda > Insecta > Lepidoptera > Crambidae > Calamotropha > Calamotropha paludella. Next base: position 9,195,682 of record OV656822.1, read on the forward strand.
CTCAAAAACATATATGAAGGATAAGTAAAAAAAGAAGTAACAGTATTTTTCTACATGGACAAATAAGGATATATGTAGAAAAAAAATAGACAGGCAAATTCAAGTCAGGCCATCTACAAACAAAAATGAAAGATTATTTTAAAGGGCAACCTTTTTTTTATTGTGTAATGAGAACTCGAAAAAATTGGAGATTAATCAGCGAGGAATAAATAGGGCATTTTTCAAAACAAAATGACAAGAAACGTGAATAATGTTGACTCTGAACCTAACTGCTATTGTTTGAAAAGCATAATTTCTAAACAACAATGTTTTCGAACATCTTTCTGGGAGGTAATTGTTTAAAAATCACCCAATCGTGACCACGTGTCTAGGAAGACATGTTCCATGCGATTACACAAAGATGAACTGAGATCATGCTGAGAATACAATGGCGTCGAGAAGATAGCATAACTGAGTTTTTATAAACGTTACGTCCGAGATACAGTAAAAAGAAAAGTTTTATTTGTGATAATATTGATCAAGAGATAAATAAATATCTAACATCGGAAGAAATTATTAAAGTAGGTAACAGTCGTTATTTCTGTTTCTTATAGTTATAAGAGTTAAAATTTCTAAACCATATCAAAATACCTTTCAAAAATATATATTTACAAAATCATTCGATTTAAATTTTCAATCACAATGGACATAATAATGTAACGGGCAAAAACTATTGAATTTTTTAAATGAAATTTCACACGTTAACGACTTAGAATAAGCGTTAAAGTAACTTTATAACTATTATTACAGAACTAAAACTTCGTTAAGTAATAGGAATTTGTCCAATACAGATAAAAGAACTAAAGCAGCAACCTTTCTCAAAGCATTATTTCGATTGTCATAAAGACTACTTGTCCAAATCTTAATCAAATCTATTCAGTTATTTCAGTGTAATTTATAAGTTTAAACAATGAAGTATTCTACCAAATTTATATTATTGCTAATAAGATAACACACACCTAATCCTTAATTTCTCAAATAAACTTAGTTTCTGCATAACAATAAGCCTACTTCTTACCTAACGACAAAAAACTAAACCAATTTGAAACGGCCCTATTGTGTAGCTTTTGCAAGACTCTCACGGCAGCAGACGGACTTGAATTTAGTATTATTATACGGAAAATGTTATTAATTTCCTTAAAAATTAAGCGGAAATGAGTGTAAGGTTACGAATAAATATGATTATTACCACTATATCTTGCTCAAAATAAAGTCGAACTGGGGAAGATATATTACGAAAAAAGCTCCTGACTCTTGAAGTTCAGCCCTATCAGACTCTAGAATACATAATTTTATGTTCTAAACCAGTGTTGGTTTATACCAACATCTATTTTCATGATCAGTAGTACTTAATGGAAATTAAAATGAATGGGTGTTTGCATGAACTGATACATAATACCGCCGTTCCAGATACAACCACGCGTGCTATTCATTCCATTCTTTGTCTCTTTTCTATTTTCGCGTAGGGATAATTTTATTTTTAATTGTTATTTTATAAAAATACCTTTAAAAGTAATACAGTAATCTATTCTTCTGTTAATTATTATACAACGCAATAAATCTCAATTAATTTTCGAAATTTGTGTTGTTGGCATCTCGTACAAATACCTAATTATTAACAAGACAAATAGCGTTCATATGTGACTGAAATAGATTTAGTTTTATTTATTATAGATATGATAGAAGAATGTGATGGTAACAAGGAAAGAAATAATTATATTTATCTTAGAAACATTAGCTGAACATGACTGCAACGACCTTGGGTTTAGCACTCATTAAATGTTGAACTAACTCTGCCGTCTTGGAATAAATGAACGAGGAATGATTATTATATAACGTAATCAAATCACTTTCTAAACATCCCATGATCACGGTCATTTGTAAGAAGCGAAGGACAGCAATATAAATTAAAAAACAGTCAAATTAAGTTACTAAAATTTTGGCAATATTGTGTCAAAAATCCCGGTTTAAAAATTATTAATAATATTTCTAAAAACACAAACTACACTGGTTTTTTTTTTAACATTCGACGTCGATATTAAAACCGTCCAACGGCGGCAGTGGAAAAAAAATATGCAGCATCTTACATGTATTGCACAGCTACAGTATTACAAAAGATTGTAATACAGTGGCGAGGCCTCGTTGGTCTGGGAAGCATACACAACTATCTGCCATACCATTTATTAGCCTTTGCAAGCAAAGTAATAGTAAACTTATCGAGTCCGCCAACTAGCAAAGCCAGGAAAATACACAAAACCCTATGTCTTAAAGAGATAGACTATGTGCAAACATTAGTATACAACATCCAAAAAGGTTCAAACATTTTTGACGTCAATTAAAGATTAATAAAAATATCGAAAATTATCTTTTGTATTTCGTATGCCGGAGAATTAGTTTAAGTTCTCAATCTCAGGGTTTTCTAGTTTGATTACAAAACGAACAGTAAATTAAATTCACATTAAAAGCCGCAGGTACACGATTTTTCTCATGCCCGACAATAAAATCCGAGACATTACACAGCAACACATGTTCGTACGATATAGGAATAAAGCACACGCGATGTTAATACCGTCGCTATACTAAGAGCATCAGCGATCAAGAATTTTGGCATATATAGAACATTGATTCACCAATTTCCTTTCCTTAACACATCCAAATGCAAAGAAATGATTAAATGCGATACAACGTCACTACAATTGCTAATTTAAACCCATTTTGTGTTATCGAACACAACACATGAAAGTTCCTTATGATTAGAACTTTATAAAGCATTACAAGGTAAGGCATAATAGTGTGTATCTATTCATTATTTATACAACTAAAAATATGTGGAAGTGGAGTGTCAGTCATCCAATGACAGGTGGTAATTTACCTATTTCTTTAATGTGTTCATAATTGTATGTGGTTAGGTTAGTTAGTTAGTCTATTTTAGTCTATAAGCTATTTATAAAAAATTAAAAGTGCATGAGAAATTTTCTTTATCTTAACTTACAACAGATTAACCTCAAACGTTACTTCGACAAGTCATAGGAAAATTGACATCCATCCTTAAAATATGCAATAGATTTAAAAATTTATAGTTGATTTTTAATATATTTTTCTTGTAATTTATGCCATATAATGCTAACAAAACCCACGTAGCAGAATCCCAGATTCTTAACGTGGCATGTGTGCTTATTTTATACTAAAGTAACAGACTACAGTTGCCTAAGCAATTGCATTCGTCTCAAAAACACCGACAATAGGATGTAGATCCACAGATATCATTATAATCGTTGCTTTCAAATTGAGTCCTTCGCATTAAATTCATAGTAAAGTATCAACACTTCTGACTCCGTGAGACAATATACTTTACCTCTACCGAGATTACCAAGATTTCTCATTCATGATTGTTATTGACAAAAAAGACTACGCGAAACTTATATTTCGTTACAGTAAAAGTTTGTATAAATTATTGTGATAATTCTTTTATTTTCAATTTTTTACGTAATTCCTTTACGATTTAAGTAAGGAATATTTTTAGAGGATTCTTTATCTGTGAATTTTTTTTCGAAAACCCTACTATCCGCATTACTTCTAAAAGACAATGTTAACTACAGTATGTGTAATTTAGACCATATTTTATAGGTTAATCACAAACACAAATTCCGATATTTAAAAATTATTGATATTGAAAAAAAAAATTATACAGTATCATTTAGATATCTTAGAATTGATTCTTTGATATATAGTAACTGGGAAAACCAACATGCGCGTAATAAAAATGCTTGTTACAAGATTTTAAATAATCGTAAGAAAATACTTATTTTCAGCTTTTCACTTAATATTTTTTAGCGTAAATGTATGTTATTGGTTGGTTTTCTATTCCTAACTCATGTTTATGCACTGAAAAGAAAAATTATAGCTTTGTTTTTTATCATTCGGTATATATACTTTTTTGTTTTAATAATTATTTATAATAATGTCACCTTTAATGCTAAAGCGGCTTATCTTCCGATAACTTGTTTAAGGTATTATAAAAAAAACAGGACTAAAACCTAATGATCTACGGTATATTGTAGTTGCACATTTGTTGATTAATTTGCATTAGCTAGTGACAATCACTATGCGTGGGAGTGCAACTGGGTGAAACTTTTTTCGTTCATTAATGACATAATAAATTTTAACTTATGTCAGTATTCAGATCGCGAGAAAATGTAAATTTTCAATGGAACTGTGTCTAATGTTGGTTGGTAGATAAAAAGCGAAATTATTGTACAAGTAATAATATTATAATTCTTACTTTCACACTACTAACACAAAGTAAGCACTGTAAGGCTTATGTTATGGATACCATCGTATTTCTTTATGTAATGAATAGATATAAGTATATGATAAATAAGTATGTAATATTCATAGATATATACTTGTCCCGGCTTCGCATGGGTAGACAATATTCTTGAAATTTTTTCTATTATTAAATATTTTTCCGTTAACGCCATCTAGCGTCCGGTAGACGAACTACTTGCGGTTAACGCGTTGCTATGGTAACGCATATAAAATGGAAAAAGAGCGAACAGACAAACAACAAATTTGTGATCTTAGATTATAAATAAATACCGATGACTCCGATATAAATAGTCGGATTCATCACGCAAACACTTGCCTATTCAAAGACTCGAACTCAGGAACGTTCGGTGCTAAAGACAGGATAGTTACCGTTGCAACAAACAGTCAAAGTTATTTATAAAGTTCAAATTCCAATAAGATTAATCGAGCGGAAAATTATATAAAAATGATCAGTGGTCATATCTTATTGCGCAATAGTTAATACGTTCACCTTTTAATTGCAGAGGATATGTAATATTCGCAAAACTCAGTTCGGAATATATAATTTTGATAAATATTTTTCGTAATCCTCCTTATATCGCAAGGCATGTTCAAGCCATTTCATTTTTTTCATTTTCCATATATCTATACGGATCTTGCTTCAATCTTAGTAATGTAATCTATATAAAATGTAATCATGTCCTTTATTTGTAAAATCTTAACATTGATACCGCATTTTCGAGCTATGCGAGTTCTAGAAGTGCATATCCACTTTGGCAATTCTAATAGTCTTCCTACTATGACAGTCACTATCAGATCCTACTGAATTCTCTTATTCAAACAAAAGGCATTACGATACTTGAGAAGTCAAATGTCATGTAGGTACTCATGTCACCGATTCCGCAATTGGGGACGTACAATGCTCAATAACATTGACATGCCGCTGTTTTTACACGTCAAACTGTCAAATTATGTCATATATTTGATCAGCGTAACGTGTGATGGGCATGGAAGACATGAAACCTATACACATTGATAAATAAGACATTAAAAAGATGGATCTTGTTGTATTTTCTACAAAAGATCCAAAGATTATTTCTACACATCTATATAAATAAAAATAAAAAATCAATGTTTGTATATTATTTCTATATGCGTTAGAACCGGAACCATTGATCAGATTTTGATGAAACTTTGTTAAGGTTTATATGTATAGTCAACAAAAAAAAAACAGCAAAAAGTGGTTTGCAAATCATACCAGATGTAGCTAGTATAGTAGATACTGATAAAACAATCGCGAAAATTTGTGTTTTTTTTATAGAAAATAGGCATGCGCTTGACCACTATCTCGCCTGATGGTAAGCGTCGATGTGATCTAAGATGTGACGCGCTTGCCTAGAAGGTACCTATTCACTCGTGACTTGAAGACCCCTAAATTGTATTTGTCAGGAAACACAGACTCAGGCAAAGAGTTCCACTCCTTAGCGGTACGTATCACAAAGTTGGAACCAAAACGCTTAGTGCGACTCTTTGGTATATCCACCATATAACGGTGTCGCCAATTAGTAAGTCTAGTTGTCCGATGATAAAATGGGGACGGCGGAAGAAGATTGTGCAATTCAGCTGCACACTCTCCGAAATGTATCCTATAAAATACGGATAGCCTTGCTACCTTTCGTCTATGCTCAAGGCTTTTGAGCTTTTTTTTTTAAAAGATCTTCATTGGCGATGAGCCTCTTGGCCCTCCTCTCAATGGACTCAAGCGTCTGGAGCTGGTATCGGGCGGAACCGTCCCAAAGATGAGAACAATACTCCACACACGATCGAACCTGTGCTTGGTAAAGGATGAGCAACTGTTCCGGTGTGAAGTATTTTCTCACCTTCGCCAGAATGCCAAGTTTTTTTGAAGCCACTTGAGCCTTGCTCTTAATGAAAGAGCCAAAATTGAGAGTTGGTGACAAAGACATACCGAGAAGCTCAAGATTTTCTACGAACCCCCCATATTTTTAAAGAAAGGCTTCCGATTAACAGTTTTAAAAGAAGAATGAAAATGACATTGATAGCAGAGATGCAAAATTTTACACATAAAAATTTTAAAGAGTTATTAAATGTCATTTAAAAACTCTTTAAAACTAACTTAACAGAGGTGTCTGTAAATCTGATATGGCAACATCAAATATTAGTTAATACAAATAAATAACGATCAAAAACAATTCCATTTCATTTAAAAGACGCCCGGAAAAAGCCAGTTAACAATTAAAAACATATGTAAGATGGTTATGTGTATTTTCATTAACTCTCAAACAGTGTAACTATGAGGAGGAGATCGATATTGCAGTGGTAAGCGTTATCAATCTATAATTGTGGAAGTTGAAGAACTTTTGCACACGCCGGTATCGGATAGGTGCCCAAAAATGTGTTAAACAGTTGAATACTGCATCAACAGACGACAGTCACCAAACTGCATTGGGTTTACGAGGTAGTTTATGACAGAAAGAGTGTGCTCCAGAAATCAGTCAATCAACAGGCTAATGATAATTAATGTAACTTTATAATTTAAGATCATTTGACCGACTTTAAAACATTAGGAGGTTCTCAATTCGACAATATATTATTCGTTCTAAGTCTTATATTTGATAACCTGGAAGCTCCTTTTAAATCTTAATGTAATTTTATGAAATATTCTAATACTCCTCGACAACAACTATCGTACTTTGACTTCGTTCCACACGATATCCTTGTAACAAAAGCCTCCGTATTCAGTCATTGGGTCAAAAACTCTTAACGTTCGCATATTATTATAGGTTTTATTATGTAACAATAGGTTAGATGTTTTCACATTTACAAATTGATCGCATATAAGGTAATTTTAGCACATTCGTCATTTTGTAACCTATCATTACCTAACTGTTAAGCCTAAGGACATGTTCTCGGTTGTATTATTATCACCTACTGTTGAAATATTTTCTTTCTACCTTTGCCTTAAGGTGCGATTTTGCAAGAGCTTTTGACTAATAATTTGACCATATGAAGATTGAATAATGAAATTATTTTTAACAAGCAATCATAAGTGTTACTGCAACATTGCTTTTGCTACTGGAATTTCCTCGAAAGAAAACATTCAAAATAAAGTGATCAAATACAGAACTAAAATCGGCGATATACCTTCTAGATGATATGGACCGTACTTGCTACAGATCCAAAAGGTAGTCTTCATAGATAATTTATACCCTCACGCGAAAGGACGAAATATTCAGGAAGATGCTTGTGTCATAATATTTGATTCAATAAAAAGTTATAATTTCGCTATTTCTAAATAAAGATCAGGCTATACAGCAAATAACGAATCAATAATGAAAACAAAAAAGTGTAAAAAGCTTTAATAACATAATAAAAAATAAAGCAATCAGGGGCGTATCTATTGAGTATTTGTTTAAAAATAGGTTTAAATTTTGAAAAATAATATTCCGAATAAGTTCAAATTAAGAATGGGACATATAAAACCTTGCTGAAATAGTAAGTTAATTTTTATACGTTTTTTTTATTTTACATGTTTTCGAAACTCCGGACTCTCAAAAGGAAGTCAAAACGAGCTTACGAGCAAACCAGCAGTATAGATCTACCTAGAGTACATTAAGAATGGACATATCCCCGATATTAGCGTTTACGGTTGTAAAGACACATTTTTAAGACAAATTATATGTCAGGCAAACATAATATCATGAATATCATGTAATAGTACCGTGTGCAAGTTAATCGTCTTAGTGAACTCCGTAAAAAGATGCTTTTTTACATTGTTTTACTTAAACGTTTTATTGAAAGGACACTTACGTGTTAATAAAAAAATGTTTCATATCATTTTTACAATTAAAAAACCACACGCTGCTATTCTTATTAAAGTGACTTTCTTTACTTAAACTGCTTATAGATTATGGAGCTAAAATACTACAAATTTGAATCACCGCATTGAATCAGATCAACCACTTGGACTTGACTATTACATAAAAACTTATAAGTTGGTAGAAACTTATTTTCTTAAATATTATACTTAATTTAAGTGTTTTAGTTTTAATTATCTATTAAATTAGTTTCATTATAATTATAGCAAAAATTACGAATATTATTTTAATTGATAAAATCAACATCAATTAAATCTGAATTGTTCCTTATCGCACTTCATTTCATTGAATTAACATCAATATCAGTCTGTCAACTCCTATCATTATTTTTTATTATTGATAAAACCTTTCCTAAACCTTTGACTGGATGGGAGGAACAGTGAGTTCTATATATTAATAAAAAATATAAAAAACTTATGTAATCCATTAATCTATGTCTTACTTTGTCCGATAATTAGTCAATTTAAATGAGCTTAAAAATACAGTTTAAGTTGAATCTAAAATATAATATGAAATTGAATAAATTATATTTTTTAATTAACTGATTACCAAATAATTTTCATTTATTTATAAGGTAGGTAAAAATATTTCATTTAATAATTCCATATTCGCAAAAGTTTGATGAGGAAAACTAAAGTAAAATAATATTTTTAATTAAAAATATTATATATAAAATAATATTCATCCCCTAATTAAAAAAACAGACACTCACCGTAAAATTCAAAACAAGTTATGGGAAAGAAGTAACACCGATGTCAAACTCAACACAACACAGGCCACTGAGAAAATCCGTGAATCGAATACTCTTATAAAAAAAACACGAAACTTTTTTTATCAAATGAAACAATGCGTTTCGAACTACGTGCGCAAGGAGAATGTACGCGTGCGAACCATAGAGCACGCTTATAACCTACTCTAACGAGTCTCCCCCATTTTACTTTGAACTCTGACTTTCAATTTTCATCTTTAACTAGGAGGTCACTCTACGTTAGTTCCATCCCGTGTGGGGCAGAACTAGCAAATTAATGAAGTTTCGGTAATTAGTTAGAATAAAATACATTGCATTGCACCCGACTTCGCTTGCGCAAATAACACAATGGTTACCGAAGGCTGTGGTATTGAGATGTCTCTAAAATTAGTGTTTAGGAGATTACGCAGTTTGCACTTGTCATTGTAATTGATAGGTTGAGATAAGAAGACGTTAATTTTGGCAAGTTACGGTTAAATGGATGAATTGTTGCTTGGGAAGTTAACTCGATCGAGTTTGTGTGAAGGTAGCGCGTTGATGTCTTTTTCATGACGAATTTGGTTCAACAAAGTGCATCAACATTTTTACCTTATACACTTTTTTATTTTTACTTCAATTATTCAGTAATATTCAGCTAATTCTATGTGTAATACTTTAATTAAAATTTTATTAATTATTTCTTAGAATTTCGTTACTAGCATCAAGTGCATGGGACCACGAATAATGTTGGGTTCCGTAGCTGCTTATAACAATATGGGTACTTAAAAAGGGGATATTTTATACTATGTGCATTTTAGAAAAACTTGCAGTCTTAATTACCCATGTCCGACTCCCTTCTGCCAGTTTTTTTGGTAAGAGCCTCCAAATTTCTGACGATGAGGCAGAATCGGTAGCTTTTAGTAATAATATTTATAAAAAATAAGTTAACACGACGCGAAACAAAAAATATATTGTTCAATAATTTGAGTGCTTGGCAATGGTGTGACCGCCATAATGTTGTGTGTGTGAACTTAGCAGATCATTGTCCAGCAGATCAAAATTAAATGAGAGTTCTTTTCGCATGCAGCTGAGTTCTATAGTTCCTGATACTTTTTAGAAATAGTTCTGGCGTTTTTACCTCGAAAAATGTCACTTAAAAAAATGATCTGCTAACTTCCCGTAGCAGATCATTTTGCAGCAAATCGAAAACAAATGCGATTTATTTACAAATGCAGCTGAGTTCTATAGTTCCTGATACTTTTTAGAAATAGTTCTGGCGTTTTTACCGAGAAAAATGACAATTTACGAAATGATCTGCCAACTTCCCATTTCCCGTAGCAGGTCAATTTGCAGCAGATCAGAAAACAAATGTGAGTTCTTTTCGCATGCAGCTGAGTTCTAAAGATCCTGATACTTTTTAGAAATAGTTCTGGCGTTTTTACCTCGAAAAATGTCACTTAAAAAAATGATCTGCTAACTTCCCGTAGCAGATCATTTTGCAGCAAATCGAAAACAAATGCGATTTATTTACGCATGCAGCTGAGTTCTATAGTTCCTGATACTTTTTAGAAATAGTTCTGGCGTTTTTACCGAGAAAAATGACAATTTACGAAATGATCTGCCAACTTCCCATTTCCCGTAGCAGGTCAATTTGCAGCAGATCAGAAAACAAATGTGAGTTCTTTTCGCATGCAGCTGAGTTCTAAAGATCCTGATACTTTTTAGAAATAGTTCTGGCGTTTTTACCTCGAAAAATGTCACTTAAAAAAATGATCTGCTAACTTCCCGTAGCAGATCATTTTGCAGCAAATCGAAAACAAATGCGATTTATTTACGCATACAGCTGAGTTCTATAGTTCCTGATACTTTTTAGAAATAGTTCTGGCGTTTTTACCGAGAAAAATGACAATTTACGAAATGATCTGCTAACTTCCCATTTCTCGTAGCAGATCAATTTGCAGTAGATCAAAAAATAAATGTGAGTTCTTTTCGCATGCAGCTGAGTTCTATAGATCCTGATACTTTTTAGAAATAGTTCTGGCGTTTTTACCTAGAAAAATGTCACTTAAAAAAATGATCTGCTAACTTCCCGTAGCAGATCATTTTGCATTAAATCGAAAACAAATGCGATTTATTTACGCATGCAGCTGAGTTCTATAGTTCCTGATACTTTTTAGAAATAGTTCTGGCGTTTTTACCTAGAAAAATGACAATTTACGAAATGATCTGCTAACTTCCCATTTCCCGTAGCAGGTCAATTTGCAGCAGATCACAAAACAAATGTGAGTTCTTTTCGCATGCAGCTGAGTTCTATAGATCCTGATACTTTTTAGAAATAGTTCTGGCGTTTTTACCTCGAAAAATGTCACTTAAAAAAATGATCTGCTAACTTCCCGTAGCAGATCAATTTGCAGCAGATCAGAAAACAAATGTGAGTTCTTTTCGCATGCAGCTGAGTTCTATAGATCCTGATACTTTTTAGAAATAGTTCTGGCGTTTTTACCTCGAAAAATGACAATTTACGAAATGATCTGCTAACTTCCCATTTCCCGTAGCAGGTCAATTTGCAGCAGATCGAAAACAAATGCGATTTATTTACGCATGCAGCTGAGTTCTATAGTTCCTGATACTTTTTAGAAATAGTTCTGGCGTTTTTACCTCGAAAAATGTCAATTAAAAAAATGATCTGCTAACTTCCCGTAGCAGATCATTTTACAGCAGATCGAAAACAAATGCGATTTATTTACGCATGCTGCTGAGTTCTATAGTTCCTGATACTTTTTAGAAATAGTTCTGGCGTTTTTACCTCGAAAAAAGTCAATTAAAAAAATGATCTGCTAACTTCCCGTAGTAGATCATTTTGCAGCAGATCGAAAACAAATGCGATTTATTTACGCATGCAGCTGAGTTCTATAGTTCCTGATACTTTTTAGAAATAGTTCTGGCGTTTTTTCCTAGAAAAATGTCAATTTACGAAATGATCTGCTAACTTCCCATTTCCCGTAGCAGGTCAATTTGCAGCAGATCAGAAAACAAATGTGAGTTCTTTTCGCATGCTTCTGAGTTCTAAAGATCCTGATACTTTTTAGAAATAGTTCTGGCGTTTTTACCTAGAAAAATGGCAATTTTCGAAATCATTTGCTAACTTCCCATTTCCCGTAGCAGGTCAATTTGCAGCAGATCAGAAAATAAATGTGAGTTCTTTTTGCATGCAGCTGAGTTCTATAGATCCTGATACCTTTTAGAAATAGTTCTGGCGTTTTTACCTCGAAAAATGTCAATTAAAAAAATGATCTGCTAACTTCCCGTAGCAGATCATTTTGCAGCAGATCGAAAACAGGCTAAACAAGTCTCAGGGCTAGAACTATTTCGCTTTTAACATATTCTTATGAAAATTGCAATGTATAACTCGATTGGAGTCCAGAACTCACGTTCGAGTGCCATAAGATCATGTTAAAACGTTAAAAAAGTCGAAAAATAAAATTTTCTTCAGCTCAAGCAATCGTCGAAGGCTAAAACTCTTTTGTTTTTCACTGATCCGTAGCAGAACTGAAATCTAGAACTGGATTCGAGTTCAGAACTTACGTTCAAGTACCGGCAGATCATGTTAGAGCGTTTAAAAACTCGAAAATTATAATTTTCGTCTGTTTGAACTATCATCGAAGGTTACTCTTTCATTTTTCACCGATTCGTGGTAGAACTGCAATCTAGGACTCGACTTGAGTCTAAACGAGTTCAAGAACCAGCAGATCGTATGAAAACGTTTCAAAACTCGAAAAATATCATTTTTATCGGCTCAAGCGATCCTCGAACGCTATAACTCTATCGTTTTTCACCGATCCGTAGTAGAAATGCAATCGAGAACTCGGTCATTTCGTAAATTGTCATTTTTCTAGGTAAAAACGCCAGAACTATTTCTAAAAAGCATCAGGATCTATAGAACTCAGCTGCATGCGTAAATAAATCGCATTTGTTTTCGATTTAATGCAAAATGATCTGCTACGGGAAGTTAGCAGATCATTTTTTTAGGTGACATTTTTCTAGGTAAAAACGCCAGAACTATTTCTAAAAAGTATCAGGATCTTTAGAACTCAGCTGCATGCGAAAAGAACTCACATTTGTTTTGTGATCTGCTGCAAATTGACCTGCTACGGGAAATGGGAAGTTAGCAGATCATTTCGTAAATTGTCATTTTTCTAGGTAAAAACGCCAGAACTATTTCTAAAAAGTATCAGGAACTATAGAACTCAGCTGCATGCGTAAATAAATCGCATTTGTTTTCGATTTAATGCAAAATGATCTGCTACGGGAAGTTAGCAGATCATTTTTTTAAGTGACATTTTTCGAGGTAAAAACGCCAGAACTATTTCTAAAAAGTATCAGGATCTATAGAACTCAGCTGCATGCGAAAAGAACTCACATTTGTTTTGTGATCTGCTGCAAATTGACCTGCTACGGGAAATGGGAAGTTAGCAGATCATTTCGTAAATTGTCATTTTTCTCGGTAAAAACGCCAGAACTATTTCTAAAAAGTATCAGGAACTATAGAACTCAGCTGCATGCGTAAATAAATCGCATTTGTTTTCGATCTGCTGCAAAATGATCTGCTACGGGAAGTTAGCAGATCATTTTTTTAAGTGACATTTTTCGAGGTAAAAACGCCAGAACTATTTCTAAAAAGTATCAGGATCTTTAAAACTCAGCTGCATGCGAAAGGAACTCACATTTGTTTTCTGATCTGCTGCAAATTGACCTGCTACGGGAAATGGGAAGTTAGCAGATCATTTCGTAAATTGTCATTTTTCTAGGTAAAAACGCCAGAACTATTTCTAAAAAGTATCAGGATCTTTAGAACTCAGCTGCATGCGAAAAGAACTCACATTTGTTTTCTGATCTGCTGCAAATTGACCTGCTACGGGAAATGGGAAGTTGGCAGATCATTTCGTAAATTGTCATTTTTCTCGGTAAAAACGCCAGAACTATTTCTAAAAAGTATCAGGAACTATAGAACTCAGCTGCATTTGTAAATAAATCGCATTTGTTTTCGATTTGCTGCAAAATGATCTGCTACGGGAAGTTAGCAGATCATTTTTTAAGTGACATTTTTCGAGATAAAAACGCCAGAACTATTTCTAAAAAGTATCAGGAACTATAGAACTCAGCTGCATGCGTAAATAAATCGCATTTGTTTTCGATTTGCTGCAAAATGATCTGCTACGGGAAGTTAGCAGATCATTTTTTTAAGTGACATTTTTCTAGGTAAAAACGCCAGAACTATTTCTAAAAAGTATCAGGATCTATAGAACTCAGCTGCATGCAAATAAAGAACTCACATTTATTTTTAGATCTACTGCAAATTGATCTGCTACGAGAAATGGGAAGTTAGCAGATAATTTCGTAAATTGTCATTTTTCTCGGTAAAAACGCCAGAACTATTTCTTAAAAGTATCAGGAACTATAGAACTCAGCTGCATGCGTAAATAAATCGCATTTGTTTTCGATTTGCTGCAAAATGATCTGCTACGGGAAGTTAGCAGATCATTTTTTTAAGTGACATTTTTCGAGGTAAAAACGCCAGAACTATTTCTAAAAAGTATCAGGATCTTTAGAACTCAGCTGCATGCAAAAAGAACTCACATTTGTTTTCTGATCTGCTGCAAATTGACCTGCTACGGGAAATGGGAAGTTGGCAGATCATTTCGTAAATTGTCATTTTTCTCGGTAAAAACGCCAGAACTATTTCTAAAAAGTATCAGGAACTATAGAACTCAGCTGCATTTGTAAATATATCGCATTTGTTTTCGATTTGCTGCAAAATGATCTGCTACGGGAAGTTAGCAGATCATTTTTTTAAGTGACATTTTTCTAGGTAAAAACGCCAGAACTATTTCTAAAAAGTATCAGGATCTATAGAACTCAGCTGCATGAAAAAAAAGAACTCACATTTATTTTTAGATCTACTGCAAATTGATCTGCTACGAGAAATGGGAAGTTAGCAGATCATTTCGTAAATTGTCATTTTTCTCGGTAAAAACGCCAGAACTATTTCTAAAAAGTATCAGGAACTATAGAACTCAGCTGCATGCGTAAATAAATCGCATTTGTTTTCGATTTGCTGCAAAATGATCTGCTACGGGAAGTTAGCAGATCATTTTTTTAAGTGACATTTTTCGAGGTAAAAACGCCAGAACTATTTCTAAAAAGTATCAGGATCTATAGAACTCAGCTGCATGCGAAAAGAACTCACATTTGTTTTCTGATCTGCTGCAAATTGACCTGCTACGGGAAATGGGAAGTTGGCAGATCATTTCGTAAATTGTCATTTTTCTCGGTAAAAACGCCAGAACTATTTCTAAAAAGTATCAGGAACTATAGAACTCAGCTGCATTTGTAAATAAATCGCATTTGTTTTCGATTTGCTGCAAAATGATCTGCTACGGGAAGTTAGCAGATCATTTTTTTAAGTGACATTTTTCGAGGTAAAAACGCCAGAACTATTTCTAAAAAGTATCAGGATCTTTAGAACTCAGCTGCATGCAAAAAGAACTCACATTTGTTTTCTGATCTGCTGCAAATTGACCTGCTACGGGAAATGGGAAGTTGGCAGATCATTTCGTAAATTGTCATTTTTCTCGGTAAAAACGCCAGAACTATTTCTAAAAAGTATCAGGAACTATAGAACTCAGCTGCATTTGTAAATATATCGCATTTGTTTTCGATTTGCTGCAAAATGATCTGCTACGGGAAGTTAGCAGATCATTTTTTTTTAAGTGACATTTTTCTAGGTAAAAACGCCAGAACTATTTCTAAAAAGTATCAGGATCTATAGAACTCAGCTGCATGAAAAAAAAGAACTCACATTTATTTTTAGATCTACTGCAAATTGATCTGCTACGAGAAATGGGAAGTTAGCAGATCATTTCGTAAATTGTCATTTTTCTCGGTAAAAACGCCAGAACTATTTCTAAAAAGTATCAGGAACTATAGAACTCAGCTGCATGCGTAAATAAATCGCATTTGTTTTCGATTTGCTGCAAAATGATCTGCTACGGGAAGTTAGCAGATCATTTTTTTAAGTGACATTTTTCGAGGTAAAAACGCCAGCGGGGTGCCAGGTCGGATAGAACCTCCACGTGTGCCCGGCCCATTGTAGGTCCCACTTCATACGTGCAGTGGGAACGACAATGGGTTCGGGCCGGTGCATCCTGGGCGCCGTCGTATATAATTCCTTAGGGGATTGCATACGACGGCGGCTAATAATCCGACAACAGGGGGGGAGCTCGGCTGGCGTCCTGGGTATCCCGGGTAGCGGTAGCCGAGTATGGGGAGTTTTAGGCGACGCCAGTTCTGGTGTCGCTGAAGGAGCTCGTAACCCTGTACGTAGTGCAGGGCCGAGGGCCGCTACCTTCAGGTGGGGGCCGCGGGGAAGACAACCCCTCTAAAAAATCACCCGTGGGGGGCCATCGGGCCAATAAGGGGGAGCTCGGCTGGCGTCCTGGGCATCCCGGGTAGCGGTAGCCGAGCTAGGGGAGTTTCAGGCGATACCAGTTCTGCCCGGTGTCGTCGAAGGAGCTCGTAACCCTGTACGTAGTGCAGGGCCGAGGGCCGCCACCTTCTGGTGGGGGCTGCGGGGAAGACAACCCCTCTAAAAAATCACCCGAGGGGGCCTTCGGGCCCAGCTCGCGTCAGCGGGCATGTCGGGGCGTGTTCCGATCCGAGGATCGGTTCCGGCCCAACCGTAACCTCGTACGTGGTGCGGGAGCGGGGGCCGCCACTTCGGTGGGGGCCGCGTGGAGAAAACCACTATAAAAAATCGTCAAAGTCCCGGCACTGGGATTCGTGGTGTCGGGGCGCCTCTCGGAGGTGGCCGGCGGAGCGCAGTCGGCCCATTAGCGGTCGCCCTGGGGTACCTCCCGACCCCCCAGGCGTAAGTAGGGTTACCCGGGCATCGGGATCTCTGCCCGGGTGGACGCCGAATTTCTCCCGATCTCGTGGGAACAGTTATGGATGTTTCAAACAATAAAAATAAAAAACCCAGACGTGGTCCAAAGCCGGCTCCCGGCGGAGGACGGAAGATGGACAGCGCACAGTGTCCGGTGCAAAACAGTGCACAAAAGAAGACCAAACCCCCGAAGGAGGGTAACGCGGAGAGGGAGCGCTCTCCCATATCAACCGCAACCGAAGACGCGACGAAGAAGAAGGTCGTTCTAAAGTTCCCCCACCCGCGGAGGGAACAGTCCACTCAGGAGGCCATGTCCGAAGGGTCTGAGGAGTCGGAGGAGAGCTGCTCGGACGAGGAGTCGGAGACGGACAACGAAGCGGTGGAGAATTTTCTGGGACTGAGGTCCGTAGACGAGGATGACCGGAAAAGCTGGAAGTGGCTTCTCGAAGACGCCGACTGGAATTCGCGGGACATGGCGGACGACCTCAAAGACGAGGAGAACGGGTTGGAACCCGTAATCCGCAAACGCCTAGTCACACGGCTGGAAGGCATGAAGAATGCCATGCAAGGTATGGCGGACTTGTGCAGAGTGGTACTCACCCGCGAGGGGAAGCGAATGGAGGCCTTGCGCAAGATGAACCGCAAGCTCGTCGCTACGGTGCAGCTCCTGAGCCGCGACGTAGAACATCTGAAGGCGGAGGCAGCGAAGCCCCCGAAGCCCGTAGAAGAGACTTTAGGCAGAGAGGGCATACTGCGCGCAGTAAACCAGGCTGTCGACGAGCGGCTGGCGGCCAATGACGGAAGGCTGCTGCAAGCAGTCCGTCAGGTGGTTGATGAACGGCTGGCGGCGTGGGAAAAGCCGGCTGTTATTCCATCATTGACGCAGACCCAAACGACGGGCCCGACACGCAGGGAGGAGGCGACGGATGCACCACCGACCAAACAGGGCGAGACGTGGACGGAGGCGGTCGGCCGGAAAAAACGGAAGGCCGCAGCAAGGCGAATGGAGATGGAGACCGTCCCGTCGCAACAGGCCGAACCAAAGGTGACGGCCAGGAAAAGGCAGAAGACCAAACGGAGGACAGGGCTTAACCCTCCGAAGACCACAGCGGTTACGTTGACGCTGAAGCCGGAGGCGATACAATGTGGGGAGTCGTACTCCCACATGTTACGAAGGGCCAGGGCAGCAGTCTCCCTTCCAGATCTAGGCATCACGGCCGAAGTCAGGACAAGGGAGACACAAGCAGGTGCGCGTCTGATCGAGGTGGCGGACGAGAGTGGAGTGCTGGCGGACCGGCTGGCTGAGAGGCTGCGCCAAGTGGTCGGGGATGTGGCGGTGGTGTCCAGGCCGGACAGAACCGCAGACTTGCGGATCTCCGGGCTGGACGACTCAGTCGAGGAGGCGGACGTGGTCGACGCCATGATGGCCAAGGCGGGATGTCCAAGCACAGCGATTAAGTTGAAGACATTGAGACCTGGACCCGATGGTCTCGGGTGGATGATCGCAAAACTACCCATTGCGGCCGCGAGAGCGATCAGCTTAGATAGGAAACTGCGTGTCGGATGGAGCACTGCAGAAGTGAGGGTGTTAACTGCCCTCCCTCTGCGGTGCTTCAAGTGCCTAGGGCTGGGGCACACTAAGCCTAGATGCCCAGAAGTGGTGGACAGAAGCGGCCTGTGCTTCAGGTGCGGAGCGCTTGGTCACAGGGCCGCTTCTTGCAAGCGGGAGCCGGCGTGCTCGGTGTGTGCCGCCTTCGGGCGGCCGGCCGACCACGTCATGGGTGGTCGCAGGTGCGACCCACCGGTCGTGAAGGGGAAGTCCCCTGAACCGGTGACCCGCATGGAGGAAGGAGCACCCAGCCCGTCGGGTGCCCAACCCCCCCCGTAAAAACGCTCGGGGGGGAGAGAGCCTCTTCCACCCTTCCCTCGCGGGAGGGGCGTGAAGACGCCGGAAGCGCGGGCGCGTGCGGGGGTCGCACGCGGAGCGCTTGAGGAGGACCCTCGGTACCATCCCCCGAGGGTAGGAGCCTCACTCGGAAACTACGGGTGATACCGGAGTTTTCTCCGTTATCACCCGGCGTGGCCGAGAGGGGGTCCGATGGGATGGCGACCGCGGAAGCCCTCCGGGAACTTTTGTTTCCGGGGGACTTCCGCGGACGCACATCCCGATGAGGTGGGGGGGGGGAAGGCCGTTAGCACACCTCGGCCGCCTCCGGCCTGCATTGGGCGGGGCAACCGCGCCGCCTGTGATGGCGCCCGGGAACTTGTTCCTGGGTGATCATCACGGGCGCGGGAGTCTCGTCCCTTGTGGGTCGGTGTCGGTCGAGGGGTGTGGTTTATTCCTTTCCCCACCAAAAGGGGGCCAGCGGTTGTCGGGGCGGGAGACCGGCAGCTGCATTGCACATGGCCCTCAGGCGTGCGGGGTGTTCAGGGCGTCACGGTTCACCCCGTTGCTCCGTCCCTCACGGAGCATAGGAGAGGTCCGCCCACGAGCGCGGACCCACACTGGTCCGGGCCGCGGCCGAGTCCGACAAGGGACCACGCGACCCGCACCACTGTGTATTGGGACGCCGTAGTTTTTAGTGGGTAGGCCTCCAAGCCTTTACCGGGCACTCGGCCGGGTAGGGGCATGGAGGAGAGTCCCACATATCCACCGTGTTCTCCCGACACGGTGTGAATGCCTAATGCCATTTTCTACGAAAACAAAAAAAAAAAAAAAAAAAAAGGTAAAAACGCCAGAACTATTTCTAAAAAGTATCAGGATCTATAGAACTCAGCTGCATGCGAAAAGAACTCACATTTGTTTTCTGATCTGCTGCAAATTGACCTGCTACGGGAAATGGGAAGTTGGCAGATCATTTCGTAAATTGTCATTTTTCTCGGTAAAAACGCCAGAACTATTTCTAAAAAGTATCAGGAACTATAGAACTCAGCTGCATTTGTAAATAAATCGCATTTGTTTTCGATTTGCTGCAAAATGATCTGCTACGGGAAGTTAGCAGATCATTTTTTTAAGTGACATTTTTCGAGGTAAAAACGCCAGAACTATTTCTAAAAAGTATCAGGATCTATAGAACTCAGCTGCATGCGAAAAGATTTCACATTTATTTTTTGATCTACTGCAAATTGACCTGCTACGGGAAATGGGAAGTTGGCAGATCATTTCGTAAATTGTCATTTTTCTCGGTAAAAACGCCAGAACTATTTCTAAAAAGTATCAGGAACTATAGAACTCAGCTGCATGCGTAAATAAATCGCATTTGTTTTCGATTTAATGCAAAATGATCTGCTACGGGAAGTTAGCAGATCATTTTTTTAAGTGACATTTTTCGAGGTAAAAACGCCAGAACTATTACTAAAAAGTATCAGGATCTATAGAACTCAGCTGCATGCGAAAAGAACTCACATTTGTTTTGTGATCTGCTGCAAATTGACCTGCTACGGGAAATGGGAAGTTAGCAGATCATTTCGTAAATTGTCATTTTTCTAGGTAAAAACGCCAGAACTATTTCTAAAAAGTATCAGGAACTATAGAACTCAGCTGCATGCGTAAATAAATCGCATTTGTTTTCGATTTAATGCAAAATGATCTGCTACGGGAAGTTAGCAGATCATTTTTTTAAGTGACATTTTTCTAGGTAAAAACGCCAGAACTATTTCTAAAAAGTATCAGGATCTATAGAACTCAGCTGCATGCGAAAAGAACTCACATTTATTTTTTGATCTACTGCAAATTGATCTGCTACGAGAAATGGGAAGTTAGCAGATCATTTCGTAAATTGTCATTTTTCTCGGTAAAAATGCCAGAACTATTTCTAAAAAGTATCAGGAACTATAGAACTCAGCTGTATGCGTAAATAAATCGCATTTGTTTTCGATTTGCTGCAAAATGATCTGCTACGGGAAGTTAGCAGATCATTTTTTTAAGTGACATTTTTCGAGGTAAAAACGCCAGAACTATTTCTAAAAAGTATCAGGATCTTTAGAACTCAGCTGCATGCGAAAAGAACTCACATTTGTTTTCTGATCTGCTGCAAATTGACCTGCTACGGGAAATGGGAAGTTGGCAGATCATTTCGTAAATTGTCATTTTTCTCGGTAAAAACGCCAGAACTATTTCTAAAAAGTATCAGGAACTATAGAACTCAGCTGCATGCGTAAATAAATCGCATTTGTTTTCGATTTGCTGCAAAATGATCTGCTACGGGAAGTTAGCAGATCATTTTTTTAAGTGACATTTTTCGAGGTAAAAACGCCAGAACTATTTCTAAAAAGTATCAGGATCTTTAGAACTCAGCTGCATGCGAAAAGAACTCACATTTGTTTTCTGATCTGCTGCAAATTGACCTGCTACGGGAAATGGGAAGTTGGCAGATCATTTCGTAAATTGTCATTTTTCTCGGTAAAAACGCCAGAACTATTTCTAAAAAGTATCAGGAACTATAGAACTCAGCTGCATTTGTAAATAAATCGCATTTGTTTTCGATCTGCTGCAAAATGATCTGCTACGGGAAGTTAGCAGATCATTTTTTTAAGTGACATATTTCGAGGTAAAAACGCCAGAACTATTTCTAAAAAGTATCAGGATCTTTAGAACTCAACTGCATGCGAAAAGAACTCACATTTGTTTTCTGATCTGCTGCAAATTGACCTGCTACGGGAAATGGGAAGTTAGCAGATCATTTCGTAAATTGTCATTTTTCTAGGTAAAAACGCCAGAACTTTTTCTAAAAAGTATCAGGAACTATAGAACTCAGCTGCATGCGTAAATAAATCGCATTTGTTTTCGATTTAATGCAAAATGATCTGCTACGGGAAGTTAGCAGATCATTTTTTTAAGTGACATTTTTCTAGGTAAAAACGCCAGAACTATTTCTAAAACCAATCAGGATCTATAGAACTCAGCTGCATGCAAAAAAAGAACTCACATTTATTTTTAGATCTACTGCAAATTGATCTGCTACGAGAAATGGGAAGTTAGCAGATCATTTCGTAAATTGTCATTTTTCTCGGTAAAAACGCCAGAACTATTTCTAAAAAGTATCAGGAACTATAGAACTCAGCTGCATGCGTAAATAAATCGCATTTGTTTTCGATTTGCTGCAAAATGATCTGCTACGGGAAGTTAGCAGATCATTTTTTTAAGTGACATTTTTCGAGGTAAAAACGCCAGAACTATTTCTAAAAAGTATCAGGATCTTTAGAACTCAGCTGCATGCGAAAAGAACTCACATTTGTTTTCTGATCTGCTGCAAATTGACCTGCTACGGGAAATGGGAAGTTGGCAGATCATTTCGTAAATTGTCATTTTTCTCGGTAAAAACGCCAGAACTATTTCTAAAAAGTATCAGGAACTATAGAACTCAGCTGCATTTGTAAATAAATCGCATTTGTTTTCGATTTGCTGCAAAATGATCTGCTACGGGAAGTTAGCAGATCATTTTTTTAAGTGACATTTTTCGAGATAAAAACGCCAGAACTATTTCTAAAAAGTATCAGGAACTATAGAACTCAGCTGCATGCGTAAATAAATCGCATTTGTTTTCGATTTGCTGCAAAATGATCTGCTACGGGAAGTTAGCAGATCATTTTTTTAAGTGACATTTTTCTAGGTAAAAACGCCAGAACTATTTCTAAAAAGTATCAGGATCTATAGAACTCAGCTGCATGCAAAAAAAGAACTCACATTTATTTTTAGATCTACTGCAAATTGATCTGCTACGAGAAATGGGAAGTTAGCAGATAATTTCGTAAATTGTCATTTTTCTCGGTAAAAACGCCAGAACTATTTCTAAAAAGTATCAGGAACTATAGAACTCAGCTGCATGCGAAAAGAACTCACATTTGTTTTCTGATCTGCTGCAAATTGACCTGCTACGGGAAATGGGAAGTTGGCAGATCATTTCGTAAATTGTCATTTTTCTCGGTAAAAACGCCAGAACTATTTCTAAAAAGTATCAGGAACTATAGAACTCAGCTGCATTTGTAAATAAATCGCATTTGTTTTCGATTTGCTGCAAAATGATCTGCTACGGGAAGTTAGCAGATCATTTTTTTAAGTGACATTTTTCGAGGTAAAAACGCCAGAACTATTTCTAAAAAGTATCAGGATCTTTAGAACTCAGCTGCATGCGAAAAGAACTCACATTTGTTTTCTGATCTGCTGCAAATTGACCTGCTACGGGAAATGGGAAGTTGGCAGATCATTTCGTAAATTGTCATTTTTCTCGGTAAAAACGCCAGAACTATTTCTAAAAAGTATCAGGAACTATAGAACTCAGCTGCATTTGTAAATAAATCGCATTTGTTTTCGATTTGCTGCAAAATGATCTGCTACGGGAAGTTAGCAGATCATTTTTTTAAGTGACATTTTTCGAGGTAAAAACGCCAGAACTATTTCTAAAAAGTATCAGGATCTATAGAACTCAGCTGCATGCGAAAAGAACTCACATTTATTTTTTGATCTACTGCAAATTGATCTGCTACGAAAAATGGGAAGTTAGCAGATCATTTCGTGAATTGACATTTTTCTCCGTAAAAACGCCAGAACTATTTCTAAAAAGTATCAGGAACTATAGAACTCAGCTGCATGCGTAAATAAATCGCATTTGTTTTCGATTTGCTGCAAAATGATCTGCTACGGGAAGTTAGCAGATCATTTTTTTAAGTGACATTTTTCGAGGTAAAAACGCCAGAACTATTTCTAAAAAGTATCAGGAACTATAGAACTCAGCCGCATGCGAAAAGAACTCTCATTTAATTTTGATCTGCTGGACAATGATCTGCTAAGTTCACACACACCATAATGTTAGACAGTAGTGAATAAATTGTGTTTCTTTTATAAAGACGACCATTATATTCGTTTTGTGAACAATATTAAATAAAATCATGAAAAATAACTCATTTCAACGAGTGGACGCGAATGTTTAAAGACTAAATATGTAAAAGCTGCAATAATTTTCCCTTTAAAAGCTTTTTATATACAACGTTAGCACATACTACCTTAAATAGCTTCCACATTTCCAAAGATAATGGTTAAGCTGGTAGGAAGTAAGAAGTTCCCTCGGATAATGCAATTTAAACTTAACATTTCACTAAATCATAAGTCTAAGATCCTGAAATAAAAAAATATTCTTCTTATATCGACAACAGTTTTAAAGAACTATCCAAAAACACTTT
The DNA here is from genome assembly GCA_927399485.1 of Calamotropha paludella. Classification (NCBI taxonomy): domain Eukaryota; kingdom Metazoa; phylum Arthropoda; class Insecta; order Lepidoptera; family Crambidae; genus Calamotropha; species Calamotropha paludella. Next base: position 9,219,776 of record OV656822.1, read on the forward strand.
TCACAGTGGAAATGGAAATGACAAAGAAAAACAAAGAATACTCGTTTCGGGCATAAAAACATTAAAAAAACTTAATTTTATAACTAATTACAGCTTCTAGTACTAAGTATTTATTCAACAACGGACAAAAAGACAGAAGGTTTTCGTAACCAATACAACGGAACCCTAAAAAGCTTATATATCTTTATGTTATGTATTCTATCCGTTGTTTGCGAAAAGTTATTTGTTTTTTTTAATGTGTGTATTTAACCATTTTAACGACGAATCTTGTTATCTAACAACTAATTTAATAAATATTCATAAATGTAATTACAAAATATTTACATAAAAGACTCATGATATTCATGAGTCTTCTTAGTTTATTATGTTTTTTTTATAGTACCCAATGACGACACTTTAAGAAAAAGGATACTGTATTATTCCGTCATAGTTAGATGAATCGAAATTCTACTATTATACAAAGATCTATTAATAGATAATAGTACTATTATCTGTTTTGTTCCAGCACAGCTTCAGTCAGGAAACTTTTCTCCGATGATTTCTTTTCGATGGAGGAACGTTAACTGGGTTTTATTTATTTTGTATACTTTAATTAACTGCACTTTGGAGCTCTTGTAATTATTTTTTTGTTAATATTGCTCTATGCTGTCATAATTAAAATTATAAGCAACTCACTTAATAATAAACTTGTGGAGATTTGTAAATGGCATGGATTTTAGCTACTGATTACTTTCTAGTATATGATATTTGTCTGTAAATCTTCCAACAAATAAATAAATAAATAAAAAAAAAATTAGATTCTATTATATACAAACTATACATTCCCGGCGATCATTACGACGATCTTTTTTGATGACATACCATGATATGACGTCAGGAGACCTTGCAAAAAGAAGCTTTTATAATTTATTAAGGAAACTTTCCTTGCGGTGTTTAGAAGACATGAAATCAAATTATATTTTTATCAAAGAAACGATAACACAAAGCCATTAAAATCATCCATTCTGTACTAACTTTTGTTCTCAAATGTTTATTTAACAACTTTTTTGATGTGATATTGTGATCTACGTATACGGATGCGTTAAGATCCTTAACTGTGAAGTGATGGTGCTGTTTTAAGCCTGTCTAACATCACACGGCACAATTATTACCTCAAAGCTCCACCGTGCTTCTAAAGTCTCGTTAAGCCGTTTGTCCTGGCTTCATTTGCAATCGTTAGTATCCGTGACCGTGATCTGGCGTGGTAAGTTATGACCCATTCTCCCTACAGTGTTTTCAATTGATGGCCTGTCTTCCGAAAGTGAGGGAGGCTTGTTAATGAATGGCAATGATGCGTTGACACAATGACAACAATAATAAGAACTAATAGCGGTTTTATGTAAAGAATTCTTTATAGAGCAACTGCTATATTATGTGCTTGCTACCTTATTGTATATATATACAGACATATATATATATAATACCTGGTAAAGTGTCTATACAACTACTTCACTTTCACTGTGTTGGTTACAGTATCGAAATTTATCAGTGTCTATTGAATTTCATGTGAAAATTGAGCCCGTTTTGGTTAGAGTCTGGTTAATGCTTTGAAATTCGCAGGAGTGTTCCGTTAATTGAGCCGTCTGTCTATGAAATCGCATTTAAAATTTACATAAATATATTTTCCAATCACATGATCTTATTATTTAAAGTTTAACATTTCAATGTAACTTCGTCGGCATAAACTAAATAATATGCATGAGAATTAAGACACAGTGTGGCCTTGATGTTCGATACGAATAGTAAAAAACGAGTATAGAGAAATTAAAACCGAAAACTGAATTAACTTGATAATAGAAATATTTGGTATATTTTGTATTATATTGATATCACAAATATCGCAACATGAAATAATCCAAAACATTGATGATGACTAGGGCGCAAGGTAAGAAAGGGACACAATTGTTTTGAAAAAAAAAATGTACACACTCGTGACAAATTCGTAAACACATATACTATCATTTACATAAAATATATAGGTATAGGTTATTCTATTGTAAGATTTATTACATTTAAAATTACAACTGCTAACTAGTTTTTGAGGAAGAGCAGTGTCTCCTGATACAGACCAATACATATAGCTTAAAAGAGGCACTTTTTATTAGTTTAAGAATACCATCATTTTGTGAAAACCAATAAAAGCTTTATAATTTTTAGATAGGTTTTTTAAGCGTACTTTGCCTTCTAGCTGTTGCCCACGACTTCGTCCGCGTCAATTTCTATTATTATGATCGCGATTCACTGATGCTTCGTTTTTATTGGTCGTAGCGTAATGTTATATAGCCTAAAGTCTTTCTCAAGAAATGGACTATTCAACAAGAAAAGAATTTTTAATTCGAACTAGTAGTTCCTGAGATTAACGCGTTCAAACAAAGAAACTCTTCAGCTTTATAATATTAGCATAGATACGAAAGTATAAAGAAAAATTGTTTCCCTCTTTGTATTCCTATGTACGCATAGATCTTTCTGTTTTCACTTTCATTTAGTTAAATTCTCCCAAGTGTTTTATTTTATTTCATTGAGAAAAACTACTTTGAGTTCGAAATATTTTTAAATTTGCGTTAGAAATCAATCTCGGCCTAAGAATTCACTTATGAGCCGAGTCGATTTTTTCTAGTATTTTTCTATTAAAATAACTTATCTTATAAGATAGCATTGAAAAAATGCAAGAAAAATATACATACTCAAAAATTATAACAAAAGAATCAAAATATCAATCTGAGTCAAAGCAATTTTTCTTTTCTAAACATTCCATTATTTTTTTTATTTCGTCGCTTTTTATACCGAAACCTCGTTTTCTTTAGAATTTTGAATAAAGACAATAAACTTCCTGAGAATGATGCTCCACTCCAGATGATGCTCTTTGTGAGGGCGAAACATGTGTAGTGGTTGGTAAAGGTGCAAGGAGTGTCAACGGGTGGCGAGCTTGGGAGGCCCGTCACCTGCACTGCACAGGTCTCCGCCGACTCGGAGCGTCCGAAATGTCCCGGGACGCTCCGTAGTCCTCCGTTTCCCGGCGTAGTACAGAAGTGTCCGCTTAGGTCGGACGTCCACCGATGGGGCCGCGGTAGTGTCCGCGAGGTTTCCCGTGACCTCATCCGGTGCCACCGCACTGCCGTACGACAGTCCAAGGCCACTAAGGTGACCGGAGGGACATCTTGGAGTTTCTAGTGGGTAGGCCCCTGCGCACCAACCTGACGAGCTTTTATCGTCAGGTAGGTCCGCAGGGGACAGTCCCACATAACTTCCGCCGCACTCCCAGCGGCGGAAGAATGTGTAAAGCATTTCCTCCAGGTAAAAAAAAGGTGCAAGGTGTGTAGTTGTCTTGATGTCATCAGTATCTACATTTACTTGCGGGCTGGCTTTTCATCATCAGGAAGTAAACTAGATATTTTTTATAAAGTCTTCCAGCCTCATTCCATCAAGGTCTAAACAACATTGACATAATTATATAAACATCTTCTAACAAAATTTTAAATCTTTGGTATCGTCTAAGATATTAAATTTATTTATAGCGTACTAACTAACCCGGCCACGCATTGCTATGGTATAAATTAAAATTAAACCCATCCTATATCCTAAATTAAAAGCAAAATTAAAAATCAATAAAATCGGTTGAGTAGTTTCGGAGTTCATCGCGGTCAAACACTGTGACGCGAAATACTTATATATATATAAATTTAGGGGTAATTATGATCTCTATCAAATGCACAACTACACTCGAGAGCAATGAATCCGGGTCACTTAAAGAATGTTAAAAATCACGGAAACTAAAAATGATAGGTTAATGCAATAATTTGTATTTAATAGACAATGTAATACTCCTTAAATGAAAGTAAAAAAAATATGAGTCACCATACATTTTATTAACACAAAATTACATAAAGAAAAAAACTGCTGATCTCTCCTTAAAGCAAAAATAGGAAACATGAAATGTTTGAACTTTATTACGATTTTCTTGAATTTTAATACTTCGTATTGCCTCCTCGTGCTTCCATTACTGCGTTTACGCGGTTTGGCATGCTGTACACCAAGTTCCTTATACGATTTTGGGGAATATTCTCCCATTCCTCTGTGAGAGCAATTTTGAGCTCACGAAGCGTGATTGGGGGAGGGTTTCGTTGTTTTACGCATCTGCCTAGCTCGTCCCAAGCATGCTCGATCGGGTTGATATCCGGGCTGCGCGCTGGCCACTCCATACGAGTAATGTTCATCTCTTGAAGGTAGTCATTCATAATCCTACCTGTATGAGGTCGGGCATTGTCATGCATAAATATAGCATCCTCACCTAAATTTACCATAAATGGACCAACGTGATCATTGAGGATTTCTTCCACATATCTTACGCTATTTAAAGAGCCGTTTTCTATGATCACCAGCTCTGTGCGACTTTCAGAAGAAATTCCGGCCCACACAAGTACAGACCCACCACCGTAGGCTACTTTTTCTTCGATGCATGCTTGCTTGAATCTTTCCCCTGGTCTTCGATACACTCTGTGTCTTCCATCGTGCTTGTAGAGCATAAATTTTGATTCGTCGGAGAACATAACTTTTGACCAATCTTCAATACTCCAATTTACGTGGCTCTGGGCATATCTTAGTCTTGAAATACGATGCCCACGCTCCAGTTTAGGGCCGTTTGCAGGTCTAAGGGGTTTTAAGTTAGATTCAGCAAGCCGACGTCTTACTGTCCATGCACTTGGGTTACTTCCTCCGAGGCGTCGAAACTGATTGGTGAGTTCAGTTCCTGTGAGAAAGCGATTTCGAAGCATGGTGTTCACCAAGTATCGGTCTTCTCGTGCTGTGGTACACCTGGTTCTGCCCGTTCCTGGTCTGCGTAGGTTAGAACCAGTTTCTTCGTAACGTCGGAGAACTCTTTGTACTGTTGACAGCGACACACCGACAGTCCTGGCTGTATCGCGCTGACTCCGGCCGGTTTCCAGCATTGTAAGTATTCTGGTGCATTCTTCAGGCGTAAGCGACATAATTTCAGCTTGAATAATGAATATAGAGCACTATCAACATGGTTTATGTACCCACATAAATGACAGATTACAAACAAAAGCAAAACCAAATTTCGTAGTTCCATCTTCGAAAGTGGCCCTTTTTCAAATTTGATTTTTTTATGATATAACTTTACAATAACTAAGAAGTTTTAATACCTTCATTTAAGGAGTATTACATTGTCTATTAAATACAATTTATTGCATTAACCTAGCATTTTTAGTTTCCGAGATTTTTAGGATTCTTTAAGTGACCCGGATTCATTGCTCTCGAGTGTATTTTATCACATAAGAATTAATACTGTTTTGTGTGAAGTCGCATAGTAAATAACTCATTATTTTTTAGGAACATGCAAAAAAATTATTACTGTAGGTTATCCTTATAATATTGACATATCGCAGTCTGTTCTGTAGACCTTTCTAAGAATATCTTAAGTAGCACACAATTTTCTATCTCGTAAAGTTAAGCCGTCGTTACCGATGTACTTGCATTGGTATCCCATAAAGATTTTACTATTTAAAGATATAAATGCTTGTTATTACAATGAAAGCCCAATGGCTCAGCAGTTAGCGGGTTCGACCTATTATTTCGGAGCTTAAGCGACTTTTGAAGACTATTTGTTTCAACGGTAGTGAAGCTGCCTTTCGCACTTACGGTCCTGGGTTTGAGTCTCGGAAGGGGCAGATGTTTTTGCGATAATTATGAACATTTGGCTAATAATAGATATCTATGTATGTATGTGTATGTGTGTCCGTTACCATAGTATCCGTAACACAAGTTCAATAACAACACTGTTTACTTTGGCTATGACACCTGGTGTGAATTAGAAATATTATTATTATTTTACAACCAGCCATCAGATAGGTGACCAAAAATTTATGATAGGAGTTGCTCCATGCTTCGGAAATCATGTTAAGCTGTTATTTCCGGTCACTACTAATGCTGCAGTCGATAAAATTGCTAGAAGCCGTTACCCGGTCATTCACAATGGTCTGTTTTCGATGTGTGTTGTTTTATTTTTACAGCAGCGAATTGATGATAGAGATGTGTATTGATCCCTCTAAACATTTTTTAGAGTTTTCGCCCATTTCTAGATCAGTGGTTACAAAAAGGTTCCTAGAAGCTAAATAAAATAAACATTATTCAGTTTAGGGCCTAAATCTAAAACTTTTATACCTAAAATGTAAAGGTTAGATACATTTTTATTCATTGGAAGATATACAATTTTGACATACGTTCAAAATAACAAGAAAGTAAAATATATTTATGAATAACCAATAACTAGGAACAACTTAGTCACCAGGTTTTTTAAGGATTGAATAGAATTATGTTTAATAGACGCTTGATTAGAGATGTATAAAACTTAATATGACTATACACTACAAAACGCAGCGATCTGCATTTATATTTTTAAGTAACAAGAGTCTATTTTTTGCATTTGATAATTATTATACTTACAGTATTTATGTTTAATAATATGCCTATACAGTTATGCCGAATCAATAGTACACGTAATCACAAGGATTTCCAATTAATCATTAGGAAAAGTAAAAGTATGTTATTGAGCGAAGCTACACAAATTTCACTTGTGTCCCTCCTGCTACTTAACGGTTCAACCGATTCGAACGAATTTTGGCATGATCATACATGATTATAACCTGACGGACATAAGCTATGTAAAAAAAATAGACTTTACCATGGAGAAATAATCACCGACCGAAAAATTCAAAAGCTGATCACAGCCAAACCGCTGATACTACATTGATGAAATTTGGCGCCAAAACTCACAACGTGGTCGTGACTAACGTGCAAAAAAAAGTTTTGAAATCGGATATACCATGGAGGAATAATCACCGAAAGAAAAATTCAAAAGCTGATCACAGCCAAACCGCTGATACTACATTGATGAAATTTGGCGTTCACGTTCATGGTCACCACTCGAGAATCTTTCTACCCCAATGGTCATCAGTTCTGTAAGCGATGTGGCCTGCCCATTGTTATTTTAGCTTAACGATTCAAAGAGCTATAACGGTAACTTTGTTCCTCTTGTGGAATTTTATCACGCAAGAAAACAGAACATTACTCTCTCCATAGCACTCTGGGTGACTCTGAGCTTATTAAAGAAGTTTTCAGTTACGGATCACGTCGCACTGGCAACACATACTGCTCGTAGATCTTAGTATTCAGATTCTGATGGATTTGAGACGAACATATCACGCAACTTTCAGAAAGCCGCCAAGCTGAGTTGGATAGTCGTGTCACCTCTTTGTCAAGGTTCGAGTTAAACGTAAATATATTCGTCGACAATTTTTAGGCTAGCGTTCCCAACAGTCACCGATATAGTAGCGACACGTAATCATCTTCGTTTTGTCCATGTTCATTTTAAGCTCACCTGTAGGAAAACTCTACAGAAGTGAACTCTACTGAACATGGTCCCAAATCCATCGGCAAAAAGTAGATGAGTGGGTGTGTTTGCTATTTATATCGAAGCCAAATAAGTGCCAATCCAAGAGCTTGAAGACAATTTCCAGAGCATTAGTAAAGAATATTGGAGAAGTTACAACAATTTCTATATCTTAATCGAGTTAAAGGCTTTTTCATAGTCCACAAACGCAAGACAAAGTGGCCCAACTGTCATATTTATAATCTGGCGGAGTGTGTCAATGTGATGTACGATACTAAAGCTTCTACAGAATCCTTCTTATTCAGAGGGATAAAACCCATCAACAAACACACGATCCAATTCCTAATGTCCCTGGAAAGCAACTTGTACATGTGACATAATCATTATTTTCATTGTCTGTCTCCTTTTGCACAAAATGTTTGTCCCTCTCTTTTGATAATTTCATTCCATTGTAGACTAAGTGAATATAGTGGGGCAAAACATCTAATCAATCAATAAAATTACAAGATAGATTTCTAAAATTTACTATAACTTGAGCTATTATAAACTGTTTGTTTATCAACAAGTTTTAAGTATTCGTTAATTATGTGTCATAACACAAAGATTACTTATTTCGACTGATAAGTAATGTCAAAATTTAGCTTCAAATAATAAAGTAAACTAATGGAACATTACCGCACACCGACGTAATCGGATGATCTTCTTTTTATTTGCAACCAATCACCTTCGATCGATAAGATCTTAGACTTGTTACGTTAGTCTAAATTATGATAAACTTTCTTTTAAATCCTATTATACCGTTGTTAGTACTCCAATTCATATTGGAAAATATTCTAAGAGGTGAACAGAACATTGGAGCAGTGAGAGAAATGCATCAGATTTAACTAGCGTCGTCAACTCCCCATTTATGTGCCAACTGCATGGATACGAACCTTTACAACTCTCTACATACCACTTACTGATTTATGTATAATATAAATGAAATAATATATTAACGATGCATGAAATAACTGTCAATAACAGTTTGTTAAAAATTTAAAATATTTTATTCAGCTTATTAATACTGCCAGGACACATGCCTTTCTGTGGATACTATACCTATTGTTTCAGTCCAGCGTGGATTGCTGGATGCAAAATAATTATTTCAAGAAGAAAACTTATAGATGTCGATCAGTGTTCCCGAATCGAACTCAATCTACCAATATTCCAATGCATTGTCTGCTTATTTTTATAAATGAATAGTAATAGATTTATTTTGTTAATAGTCACACACATTCGGAATCAATCCGGTTCAAATGCAGCTTTAGCACGTTGCTCGCTTTGGCCTCAATAAAGAAGCTAAATATAGTCATCTTTGTTCGACAATCATACTGGTGCTTAAGCTCTTTCGATTTTATGATGCTTTAAGTAGTGATTCAATATAATTCTATTAATGTAATAAAAATAGTTAAAATAATCTTTTCTTTAACCACCCAATTGCTCCCGATTTTTTCTATAGTTCTAGAGAGTATCTCTGTTTTGGTTTGGGAACGCTAGTATTAACTAACGGACTTTCCCAATAGTCTATTCTTAGTTAAGACTTTGGTTAAGTTGGTAGGCGATTGGCAGAGAAATATCCATCCAACAAAACTATAACACGGCTGTAAGTCCACCATGAACGATCCGAAGATATTATGCTTAACAGCAATATATTTCATGGTTTTAAAAATTCTATCTACACAATATATTATGGGTATAAAAAAAAATATCGGACGAAGTTTACATGGTCAACACGCAAATTATATATATCCACTTCTTAATAATTTACAAAATCAACTTTTAACTCTCCGTTCTGCGTATTTAAGTATCCACATTCTGACGGTATTCCATTAAAAAACGAATACTTAGAAAACTAATCACCTTCCCGGAATCAACCGAGATTGAAGAGAACAAATTGAGTACTTATTTGTTAAACGCTTAAACTTTAACATAAACTGAGTAAGTAGAATTATCACGTAATTATCCATTCAATGGTGCTTCTTTAAGTTGGGACACGTGGGAATTGGGACACATATTATGTAAAGCTGACCCGAATTCTTGAACTTACAAATTATTAATTATTACTTATTGTAAGACAGTTTTAAAGGAACGTATTTTGTTGATTTATACAGTAAACAGCATAATATCCACATATAAGTCGTACACATAGAACTCAATATCAATTCAGAATTTCGATATTTTGTGGAAGGATTGACATGCTGTTGTCTGTACATATAACCTAAAGTTGTCATTATTATGAGTCTGTTTAAGTCCCTAAGGCCTTACCTGTATAGCTTAAAAATACAGTAGCTTATAAAGAATGGACTATAATCACAAATGCGGGCCTAGTCTGAGTGGACGGGTAACTTAAAGATAAAATATGTGTAAATGTCAATCAAAATAAAATGACCAATAGGATGTTTTGGGATCTTAAATATTTTAATTTATTTTTTCGCTCAGAAATATAAATCTAATGGAATTTTCGATGTCTTAACAGAAAAAATACAAGCTGTAAGTTGAAAATTCTTGAGAAAAGTAACACTTTATTTGACCACCTAAAATATGTTTTATACTTATAAAATAGGCCTATTTCGCCTGTTCCAAGTCTATAAATGATGCAAACATGCGAAATTTAAATATAAAAAATCAAACTTATTATGAGGAATTTATAGGATGATTTTCTACAAATTACTCGGTTTTTTTTTTCGCGACTAAGGTTGTATTGTAGTGATTCATCAAATCTCAATAATCTATATATATAAAAATTCCCTGTCACAGTGTTTGGCTTCGAAATTACTCGACCAATTTTGATGATTGTTTTTTATTTTGCTGGATTTGTCAGTGGCGGATTTACCAGGAAGCAAAGGAAGCAATTGCTTGGGACATTTGGACATTGACATTTTCAATTCTTCGATGGGCCAAGAAAAAGTCAGTGATTTAAGCCTACTGTTTATCGAAAAAGACAAGCTTCGAGAACTTGACTTTGATGATATTATTAATCAATTTGCGACTGAAAAAAGTAGAAAGAAGTTGTAATGGAGATGGTTCAAATAATATATTGATTTTGCAAAATTGATGTGTTTTTTGCTATTTAAAAAGAAGAGGGGGTTATATTAAAACGAGGACCTCAAAAATCTGTTGTTGCTTGGGGCCCCGTCTGAGGTAAATCCGGCTTTGGGATTTGTTGCGACTTATGATATAGAATAAAGTTTCATTTTAATTTATAACACAGTAACGTGTGGCCGGCACAGCAAGTATAATAATAAAGACTGCGTACGCCACTTTGCAAATCTACAACAAGAGAGATACCATAACAGACATAAAAGCCTTTTATTTCGTCACAACTTTATATATTTTATTTAATATATTTTAAAGGAATACCTAGTTATTTTTCACTATGCCATTGTCTACATCATTAAAGTCAAACGAAGGTCGTACCTTCAAGCGATGATTATTTTCATAAAGTTTTTGTAAATTCTCAGAAAAACATATTTGTGCAGTACAGTCCATTGTGAAAAATCATTTATGCATTGGTTGATAAATTGTCATCTGTTTGTGTCTAATTTGTTGATAAAATAGCCTTGCGCTTTTGCAAAACAATTGCATGCAATAGTTAAAAAAATATACTTCTATTTTTTCCATACCAAAGATGAAGCAATTTTTTTTTATAATCATTGCCGTTTATAGGTAGCAATAACTGTACGCTATTAAGAAATTATCATCGCTCAATTGTCAAACGTTATAATTGAAACCTCATCACAATATCATGTATACGGCACTTCGAAAATATACAACCATTCAAAACCAGCTTTATTGTTAATGGTGTAAGATCGTGATTGCGAAAAATAAATGTTATGGATGAATGGTTTTATCTTTGTCGTTGTAATGTATAGGAAACTAGTTAAATTTTAATTTTTAGTGGAACAATCGTGTATACCAAGATGGCCTTGATTAACTAATTTCCTTAATGTCCTTTGTAGCCCGGTGTAATGAATGAATGAGTGATTTTAATAATGTTTGTTAAAAATATTTTCCAACTTCGTTCATGTCTTTTTTATAAGACTTTTACATAATAAAATTAATTCCACAGAGAAATTAAATCTTTAATTGAAGTTGGGAACTATAACATACATTCAGTCAAAAAAGTATCGGGAATGAATGATTTGTTTATGGTTCCAAATTCAAAGTTTTGTTTTTGTTGTTGTTAGATTGGCACAACTGTTTTCCATTTTGGCGCGGAGTTAGAGTTGCATCTGTTTTTAGTTATATCATATCATATCATATCTAGTACGAATTTCATAATGGACAAAAATATCGGACAAGAGTTTGTCTTAAATTTTGCTTCGCATGTCTTAAAATTTGCATGCAATTCGTGGATCTCTCGATATTTGTCCCGCAAGGGGCATAACAAAGTCTGCTGGGTCTGCTAGTCTTTTTATATATTTTTTCTTACATGTATACGCTGGCAATCTGTAATAGATAGATAAAGAATCCTAGTACAGTTGCTATTCCCTAACATATTTTCATAATAGTAGTTATTAGGCTAAGTAATCATTGTATGTAGTTATTGTATGTGCGAGAATGATTTTATAAAATTACTAGCTGACCAGGTCACGCGTTGCTGTGTTTAAAATGAAGCCAATCCTATATCCTAAATCGACAAATCCAGCAAAATGAATGAGTTTCATATTTCATCGCTATCAAATATTGTGACGTAAGTAGTGATTACATACTCTTTGATTGTGTCAGGGAATTTTTATATATATATACGAGTAGATATTATTATATAAAAATCAATTGACGTAAGTTAGTCTCGCAAAAACTCTTTGTACGCAAGCTTAAGAAAGTTTAAGTATTGTCAACATAAAAAGGGCGTTGCAAAGCGCGCTGGGCTCAGCTAGGTCCAATTAAAATCATCTACACATGGCGCCAAAACTACAGGAAAAGAAATGTTGCTTCTTTACCTACGACACCAGATATACATGTACAATTAATCTATACAAAACTGTCAAATTTCTCAATTTGATTTTTAGTTGAAAGTCCAACATATATAGCTCTATATAAATTAAAAAAGTTTGATTGTTTTTGAAAAATGGGCGTGCTGTTGTTCGTGTATGTCACTATCTATTTAAGACAAGGCAAAGGGTCAAACCACATACAGGCTAATCTACAGTTATTTCTTTTTTTACTTTGTTATCCTTGAGTCTATGTGTTCTTAATTTGTATGTGCCTTGGTGTTATCATAAAAAATATCTTTTTAGTAGTAAATATTTATTGCTTTAAATAAATTTGATATAAGAGTTTAGTTATAATCACGTTATGATTTGGCGGGAAAAAAAACTGTTACTCTTCGAACTTCAAATACATCATTATTATCCAGTAACGTTACGAAACCGCATCAACAGTCTACAATACAATTTACATGAATCAAAATCATGTAAGACGCCTCCTCGAACTTCAGTTACAAATATCATGCCTGTGAATCTCAACTTTGTTAACTCGGAAACAAGGAAACAAACAACATTTAAATACAATGTTCCAGTTCGTGCGTGCCGAAAATGATTACGTTAATTTTCTATCAAATGACTACTTATCTTCAAAAATACCAGTGAGTGATGTGATGTAACAGATACTCAACAGATATCACTCATTGACATTGCACTTTCACTTTAAAATGGTGTATTTAAACCGACCGTGTCAGTAGTCTTTTGTATTTAAATTAGGTAGGCATTAAAAATATGATTTGCAATTTATAATTTTGTGTACGTCACTAAATGCCCGCGGCTTTGCTTGCTAAGCATTCAGTTGGTCATAAAAACCGTATAATTTGCTAACTGGAATATTTCACAGACTGATAAAGTATTATTATCTACAAACTTGTATTTCTATCAAAATTATAACTCTTTCACGTAAAAAGATATTTTTTTTGCTATCACAAACTCATTTCAGTTAGAAAATTGCTTGGTATAATAATAGTATACACATTTTCCAGTGTTACTATACGCTAATCAAATACAAAAAAAGATGTACGGCATAAAATATCTTATTCGTTTTGTTGTAAAATATCGCTTATAAAAATATATAAAAAACCACAATTTCATTTAACAAAAATTTGTTTTGCTTGTCCTTTAAGAAAATACATTTTTGATTAACGTCTCTTCTTTATTTAATGAGCGATATGATACGAAAATGGAACAAAATATTAAATTAATTTTAATAATACTAATGTTCGCAACCTGATTTATGTAATGCCAAAATTTTGGTATTAATCAGCAACTGCTTTACGGAGGATATAGTTTAGCGACTCGTCGTGAACATCAAATATACTGTAAAATTTATTGCCAGGGTGATAAAGCCAACATATATTATGGTACCGGTGAATCAGTACCAAAAGAGTTCTACGATAGATAGGGCATATAAATTTATACTTTAACAATGAGACGAGTAGTAAAAAATCAATTTTACTGTTGAGAATCATCCAGGCAAAACTAATGTCAGCAATATCAAACGACAGGGTAATGACGTCATTATAAAGCGGCGTAATTAATCAGCATTCTTTTTTTAAAGAGATGTTATAAAAAATTCAAATGCCACAGAAATTCTATACTAGCTTTAATCGTAATGAGAGCGGAAGCAAATTTAGGTGAAGACGTACCTTCGTTATACTAGCCGTTATAGTCTTTTTTTATTAGGGATTAAACAGCATGATGTTATACATATAAACATGAAACCTAAGTAGTTTCCAACACTAAGTTGAACATATGAAGTTGATGAAGAGCTAATAAACTGTCCGAAGTTATATAAAAAAACTCGACGCAATGATGCCACTACGTGTTTTTTATATAAGTGAAATAAATAAATAAACATGATGATTGATGACCGTTTGATGCAACGGAAGCGATCCTGCCTTTCGCCTCGACGATCCTGGATTCGAGTCCCGGAAGGGGCAGATGTTTGTGTGGCGAATACGAGTATTTTTACTTGAATCGTGGGTACTTATATATATTTCTATGAATATAATTTATTAATGTATCATATATGTATGTCTACCTAGGAGCTGTGCTTATTTGGAACTAGGCAAATTGATGCGAATGTAAGAAATACTATTGTTATATGTATATATATATATAACAATAGTATATATAAATTAAATAAAAAGATCGACGCAATGATACCACTTCGTGTTTTAATATAAGTAAAATATATAAATAGACGTAATAATTTATATGTTATGTATCTTTAACATCAATTTAGTAAAACCGTCAACACATCAAGTCATAAACTCATATTTATACCTATATACCTACCCTATGCCATTGTAATAGTGATCATTTATTTTTATGGTATGTAGCTTGACGTACTACCGGAACTTTATTATACGTCATTCAAATGAATATATTAGGCGTTGTACTCGAGTCATCTTAAATCTAAGGCGAGACTGAACTGTGACCTAAGGGTGGTGCAATAAGAGTGGTGGTCATGACCAATTTTGTCGAAAATAACGTTTCAATATCGAAGGTTTTGTACTATTGCAACCTTCTTAAAATCTATTACCAATCTAAATATTTTACATACATATTATTTTGAAATTCCATAAACCAAAGAGTATTTTTGCCAAATTTTATTACATATATTAATTTTAATTGATTTCGTGTCCATAACATGCGTTGTATGGCATCGAACAGATTTGAAGATTCCATAGTGAAACCATCAATAAATTCGTCATACGTTTTCGACACTTCAAAATAGTCAGTTAATATTTGTTGTGATGTTTGATACAGTCGCAAAGAAAAATGTAAATTAAAAACTCAAAGTTACCTTTTTTTAATGCAGATGTACCTACAATCTGCAAGTAACAAACATTTTAAAAAGGCATTCATTTGTTATAGTACACTTTATTTCTCAATATTTTTCCCGTGTTATAGTTATTTTAACATACACTTGTGATGTTGTTATCATCATCAGCCCATTTATAACACCGCTGTACTGTGTTTTACAATCCAAAAAATATAACACACACACACACACACACACACGGTGATGCTTGCCCGATCTGAAGATTCACGGCAATACGATCTACCAATATTTTCAGTCACTTTAACACGATGCGTTCATCACTCAGATCAAATCGTATGGCCAGAAGTTAGGACAATTAAGTTGTTTTGTCATTAAAATTTTGTGTCCTTTAGAGACAACACACTGTTACCATGATCTTTGCAAACACCATCATTTTGGTGGGGATACATTTGTACAACAAATCAACAGTTGGAATTTGTAGATTCT
Source organism: Calamotropha paludella (assembly GCA_927399485.1). Lineage (NCBI taxonomy): Eukaryota > Metazoa > Arthropoda > Insecta > Lepidoptera > Crambidae > Calamotropha > Calamotropha paludella. Next base: position 9,235,524 of record OV656822.1, read on the forward strand.
GTACCTTTGTCAACTTAACACAATTAGCGTGTAAAAACAAAAGAAAATGTTACATTGAATTAAAATTTAATTAATTTTGCATGCACTCTACCTTTTTATTACTTTTTTAAATTACCGTGAGATCTTCCGAAAACTAATGAGATCAAATAAAATGCCAAACGAATCAGACCATGGACCATTCTATGGGTTATGATCAATTACAATCCAAAAAATGGATTCAATGTAGAAGAATGGGCATCCCTACACCGTGAAAACAATGGATTATGTACCACTACGCGGGTCTAGTAATCGGTGAGTGCCAACGTCTGTAGATGCATCTGGATAAAAGGCTGGGCATCCTACCTCGGATAGTTCACCCTTACAAAGTTGCGGAAGCACCGCAATCGCAGAACGAACGCGCTGCGTGCCCTTTCGTGCCCTGCGTGCCCTTTTACTTAATTTTTTCTATACTTAAAAATTTATAGGCATCGTCACTATTTAATTTTGTCGCAGTAAGAGAAAAGCCACTATATAAATGAATAGTTAACTATTAATATTTACCTTTTACCCTTTTCACTGTAGTTTTTACTTTATTTTTTATACTTAAAAATTTTTAGGCATCGTCACTATTTACTTTTGTCGCAGTAAGAGAAAAGCCACTATAAAAATGAATAGTTAACTATTAATATTCACCTTATTCTTTTCTCGTCGGTAGTACACGAGCATGAGGTCAATCTTCAATAAGTACCTCTCGACCCTGGCATCTGTTTTATGCCACATTCAGTCAAAATTCACAACCCATAAATTACAATTTAATTATCGCTCTTTTCTATTGTAATCTCGAATGAATGCGTTTAAGTGTAATTTGTGAAACAAAATTAATAGCTTACTTATTATTTCTGGTTTTGCATACCATTAATATTGTTTACAATATTTTGAGAGTCTTCGAGTAGGTTCCGTTCTTTAAGTTATTTTCAAGTAAAACTCAATAAAATCTCTGCAACATCACCTTAGAATATTTATTTATTTAGAACTTTTTGGAAGTCAATGACAATGCCGAGACTTCGTAAGTTTTACCTCGGGAGACCTTGTTCCGAAATGAAGCAACAAGCAACTCATCAAGGGATGTAATTTTCTTCCTTTGAATATGTCACAAAGTTTCTTGATTGAATGAAACTTTTCATGCGGTACTAAAGAAACAGTAGAAACATTTACAATATTTAAATTATCAAGTGTTGTTATTAAAGACAATTACAATAAACTACATATATTTGTCTTTTAAATAATCATCATATCAATCAGCACAATTGTATCGTAGTATTCGGTATCTGAGTTATCAGACATTAGAAATCATGGGTTAAAGATGTAATTTTGGTCTTTGTTATCAATGCATTAGGCTTTTGAATAATATTTATAATATTTTATGAAATGGAAATCATTGAGATTTATGAGAAAAATCAACCCTGTTGTTTTATGACATACAAAGAACTTTTTTTATTATTTTTTCATGACCATGGATACAAAGAACTTCATTCGTAGGGTAGCAAACTACACTGGCCAATTGTACAGTAAAGTAATTATATTGTGAAGATAAAGAAAACAAAATCAAATAAAGAAATGAATAACTATAACCCAGTTTTTTGAAAGTAGAACACTTGGTTTAATTATTTTTTCTTTTTATTTAATCCTAAACTTTAGATAGAATTTTATGCACTTTTAAGTTGTACTTGAATTTTAAATTCTAAACCTTTTTCTTAGTAAGCGGCGTTATCTTATCACATTCCGGATTGGATCTGTGAAGAAGTCCGTTGCACACGAAAAAAAAGCCACTCATTCACTGATTTTAACCTTTCATTTAACGTTCACATTAAAGAAGTTTTTTACATCAGTACATTATATTATAATAATACTTTGTGTGTGTGTTACCATATATAGTTACCATAAGCCTTAGAAAAACATTTTTTATAATCAATTAATGTTACCATAGCAACGCGTGGCCGGGTTATACCAGCAACGCGTGGCCGGGTTAGCTGGTCCTGGATAAAATTACAAAACAAATAAAATGCAACAATACACATATAAAAACTATAATATGTAAAAACGATCCAAAAAGGTTTCCCAATTATTAAGTGTTATTTTATAGTTGTAAAAAATTTGGTTTTCATTCCAAGACACGTATGATATTAAATAAACTGTTTATTATATGCCATTATTGTATTGAGCAAGACAATAAAATACGTGTAGATTGTGGATCTAAATTGTTTTCGTGATGACCACCGTGTATTGTACAATATTGGAACCATTGTAGGAAACATTCTAAACTGCAACTAACAATTTGGAACTATCAAATTATACATTAAATAATACCATTTGCATATGTTTACTCGGTTGGGTTCTGTCTACTCACTTTTACTTTAAACGGAGCAATCTCATAAGTTTACTAAGTATCAAATATATTTTTTTTATCTTAAAAGCCCAATTAGTATCTGGTTAGTTGATATAGCGAGAGGAAAACTCTCGTACTACTTCTAACGCGTTTGTAAAGCATAAACGCAAATTAAATAAAACTTTGAAGTTATTTAAATTCTGAGAATTCTCTATTATAAGTAAATATTTATATTTTTTTTATATCATCGGTTTTAAAATCGTTTAGGGGTTATTTAAAATTAGGTGATTATTTACATAGAAATCTTAATCCATCAAATAAGACGCCACGATTCAATATGAGACAGCTTTCAAAAAAAGCAACAAACTAATTCAAAAGTTAAACAATACTAGTACTATTCTTGAGTATACATATTCAAAGATACTGTTTATAATTAAAATTTATAGTTCTACACATGTAACTATTTTGAAAACATTGATTACTAAGTGAACAATTTTGTTTGAACTATTTAAAAAAACTACACCATATAAAAGAGAGAAGAAAGAATTTTTTATTCTTTACACATTTTGATTGAATGGGCTTTACCATAAAAACTTATATCTATTCAGTGGCGATGCTAATGGTCTAGTAGCGTGCCTGCATTTCTCATATAAAAATGATTTAATATAGTTCTTTGAAATAAAACATTTAAATTAAACAAGAAGGTCAGAATTTTTTCAAATAATCAAAAATATATTGCTTTAACTTCTGACCCTGCTGTTTTTATTTGTAAATAACTTCATCAACTGAAAAAGGACAAATACTTACTGTGTAACTAATCATTAATTATCTTATAATACTCAAAGTACATTTCTGGTCATCTATCCGAATACCATCCTTTGTAAAAGTTGCTTAACTGCCGCAATAATAGGTTCACTAACCGCTGCGCCCGTCGAGTTCCTTGAGGAAAGATCTCTAAATCTATTGAAAATAACGTACGAACATAGGTAGAACTTATTGTGCCGTAAAAATATTATTTGGTTTAAAATTGTTTCAACTAAATTACTATACTACTATTGCTACATTTCACTAATGAACTGCCCCGACTGCCCTCGGATTATATTGTAAAATGTATACATTGTCACAGAATATGAAGCATAAGTTTCATTTTAGTGTCGTTTCGTCTGTCCATATTATGTGATGAACATAGGTCCATTTGGAAAAATATACTTTTCAAAAAATGAAGTTATTCTTCAAATACATTTAGTAGTTCCGATCATTACACCCCACATATAAACAAAAATAACAAAAAAGGCTCTGTTTTTTATTATATTAGGGGGATTATATTTCTTGTCGCCAAAATTTATATTTGGCATCAAGTTGTATCACCTAATAAATATATCTATCGCCACGAAATATGGAGATACAGAACTTTATTAAATTTCTAGGGACAATATATGATTTATTGGCGATCTCTTTAAATAAGTTTGCTTAAACATTTATTAGGACAAACCTATTATAATACATACGAAAACATTTATTTGGTACTAGACCCTATATCTCCATGATTTTAGATGATTTATTGTACATTTTGGTGGCAAATCCACTATTTTGCGGGCAAACCCTGTTATTTAAGAAACACAAAACGAATTAAATTGGCGATAGCTTAAATGATACCTTTATATTAGTGGGTTTGCAATAACAATAATTATTATTTTAATTTGGAAAAAAAAACCCAAATAGAAAAGGACCTTTCTAACGTGACCCGACTCAGATATACTCACTAAACTGTATTTTTTTTAATACTGACGTGGCCATTATGCAATTATAATGACTTACATACTTATGTGTGTGTTTTTACACTTCCGCGAACATCACACAATTAAATGAAACTTTTACCGGATTAACGAGGCGTTTAATATTGTTTTTTTTTCAGACGTTTCGACTCAGGGGGAAAGGAAAGGAGTCAAAATATCGGGAATAAATATTTTAAAAAAAATCGCTTCATTAATCCGGTAAAGAGTTTTTTTTTATTATCTTTGCATGTTGATTTAATTTAACGAAAAACGAAAACGGTTCTATTGGTCATTGACGAATATTGTAATAGCTGACAGTGTTTATTTACATAAACTTAGTTACAGAGTAACAGTTGCTATGCTTAATTTAAACTAAAAGAATATGCATTGACCATTAGTAGAGTGTTTATGGTAGAAGAAAACATGCAGGTTCAACAAATATATTAGTACTAGACTTTGCCCGCGGCTCCGCCCGTGTTGATGTCGTTTATCGCTGTAGGTAAGAAAATATTTCCCCGGGAACAACTTATTTTTCCGGAATAAAAAGTATCCTATGTTACTTCTAATACCTCCAAGAATATATGTACGAAGTTTCATGATGATCGATTAAGTAGTTTTTGCGTGAAAGAAAGACAAACAGACAGACACACTTCCCCATTTATAATATTAGTATGGATGAACGAAGAGACTTATTATATCTGCGTTCATACTAAGGCTGGTTTCATAGTAATGCGTTCGGGCAACGCAGTGTGGGTCAGAGTGGCAGACGTGTTGGGTCGAAATAGTATTGAAACGGGATGAGGCGCAGCAAATTTTTGAAAAAATATGAAAGTATATATAGCGTGTGTTTAGACGGCGCCGCGCAAAAGCATGACTGTGAAACCAGCTTAAGACGGCTAATCTGCACAAGTTGCATCTTCTGTCTACGTAAATACTAACATTTGCTTTTACCAGCAGTTCAAATAGCTCTCTATTCGTGATTGTAGGGACCAGCCCGTTGTTTGTGCCAAATTTTACATTATGTTTGACCCAATACTTGAAGCCTAGGTTTCAATTTCTGCATTTTTGCTGCAACCTTTGCTCTAACATTAATCTTCACAATTACGCTCACTGCAATTCCATTCTGGAACTCTTTGCCATTGAATATGCTGTAATATTTTCATACAGTCGTTCGAAACATCATCATCATCATCATATCAGCCGTACGACGCCCACTGCTGGACATAGGCCTCCCCCAAGGATCTCCACAACGATCGGTCCTGTGCTGCCCGCATCCAGCGTTTTCCCGCGACCTTAACCAGATCCACCTCAGTCGGTCCACCTCGTAGCGGGCCTACCCACTGAGCGTCGTCCGGCACGCGGTCGCCATTCGAGAACCTTTCCGCCCCAACGGCCATCGGTTCTCCTTGCTATGTGTCCTGCCCATTGCCATTTCAGCTTCGCAATTCTTTGAGCTATGTCGGCGGTTTTTGTTCTCCTACGGATCTCCTCATTTCTGATTCGATCGCGTAGGGAAACACCAAGCATAGCTCGAAACATCGCGTTCGAAACATACTTCTCATAAATATTTAAATACCCATATATAGTTATGTTAATATGATTATATTTTTTTGATTTTATTGCACCGCTCACTTGGTTGGGAATGCCTCAAGGCATTTAATTCGTCTTTGGTTGTTTAATGCAATAAATATTAAAGAATTAAGAAAATTCAAATAAGGAAATAAATCTGTTGTCGAGTATTGTCCGTAAGAGTAAATACCACCAACGCTTCACTCTTATGGGTGTCAGCAAGGCAACAGCATTGAATTATGATATTTTTAACTTTTATATATTTTTTACAGTTTTTCAATGCTATCATATAAGATAAATTATTTTAATAGAAAAATACTAGAAAACATCGACTCGGCTCACAAGTGAACTCTCAGGCGGGAATCCAACCCGCAACCTTTGGAAGTCCGATCCAATGCTCTCCCGATTGGGATACCGAGCCATGTGAACACCCGTCAAAATTCACTTGTCAGCTGAGTCGATTTTTTCTGGTATTTTTCTATTAAAATTATTTATCTTATAATATATTACTGCAATCTCCTATGCGCCTGCCGAGCGTGGATAATACAAAATGCTTCCAAGTTTTAGTTCGACTAAAAAAATTTAATAAATCTGCGTTAAGTAGGTTCGAAAGCTGCATATCAGTGCCCACTGTTATATATTCACAACTGCAGATCTATCTCAAATATAATTGTTTTCATCATTGCTATATGTAATGTTAGTGTGGGCATTAACGTTTGGATTAGAACACCGCAGGCAGAATGCGCTGTGGTATATTGGCTGGGGTGGGCGCTAATGATTACAAGTGCAGACGTGACCGTCCGTCTCGTTGTCAGTGGCTTCCTATACTTTATAACAACTTATACTACTTTATTTTTTTTTAAATAGTTTATTCTTTTGCTTAAAACGAAAATATTGGAAAACACTTTATTTTAACTCTTAGAAACATGCGTAATTTTCGACCGATTTATTGATAATGCTAAAATTTAAGTACTTAATAATAAGTTTGTGGAGAGTTTTCTTTCTTTTGTCCTACTGAAAGATTCAAATATGTTATTTATCTTTAAAAGTTGGCAACCCTACTTCCTTAACGCGAAGGAGTTCGAGATTTTTGGGTCACCCATCCTAGCTAATTTGCGAATGGTAGGTACTTAACCTCCGAACTGATCAATCAATCACTGCGCCCCGTCTAGCTTCTCATAATTGTAATATAACAATTCATAGCAAGACATTTTAGGTCATATACGGTACAAAAATACCGCTATAATGTCATAATAGGCGGTAGACTTGCTGATTCGAAAGGTTCACTAATGTTTGACAAAAAACGATTGACAAATGATCATTTTAAAATAACATCACAAAAACTAATCACATGTCAAACATCTAATTTGCAAACATATAACTTTATAAATGATCATTTGACAAGGTACAGATGTCGCAAATGTTTTACTTAGCAAATATTTCGAATGTTAAAATATCATTCTCAAATTTGGATATTTAATTTCTTTGACGATATAATCGTTGAAATCGTAATTATTCCGTTACTAAAAGTTATAAAAACAAGTCAAAAAATGGCCCAGAATGGTCTTTTAACGAATTAGGTTGTCAATTTGTAAAAGGAGATAATGTACTGTTAATTAAAATAAAACCCAATTACTATACAATATACATGAACTTATGCCTATTATTTTTTGAATCCCTTTCAATCGTGACATCAATTAGAACTGAAACCGATGAAAAATACATTTGATAGCAATGAAACTTTCGCATCTCTCAGTAGCGGTTTAATTTCAAGCTTAATTTCTTCAGGCCGTGAGATTCAAGATACTATAGATATCAATTAAGCTCCAAACGAACTTTGCTTTGTGAGACAGTTTTTGAAGTGAAAACTTCTTTAGCGGCGCTGTGTACTTTTTTTGTAATGGGTAAAAATTTCTAAACTCGCGTCGGGACACGTGACCTGATCGAAAATTCGTAAGACGGCGTAGGGCGCTTACGCGATGTGCGTATAGTCGTGTCATTTTTAAACTTCATAGTGAAAGTTACATTATTTTTTTTTTTTAAACTGTCATTATGAAATTTTAAAATGGCAGGTAATGTCATGAGAATGCATGCGTTCAACTGATTTTATTCATTGCGCATGTGCAAAATCCTGCACATGCGCACAAAAAAATGCAACGAACACGACTTGGTGTGTTTGTTGACATGTTTGTATACTATAGCGCAATAAATGAATATTGTATTTTACCACATAAATGATAGCACTTTTATACTGATCATTAAAGCAATTCATGCGAAATTATTCCTTAACCATTTCAAAATATCAAAAATGCACAACGTTAATGTTCATGTTTTCACTTTTGCCGGCACTCCCGGAGTGCAACCCCTTGTTTCTTTTCTCCACTCGTTATTATAATTTATTATTTTATCTTTTTATGTTTTTATTGTATTTTACATTTTATACATTTTTTATTTGGATATTTATTTCTTATATTGTATACAGTAGACGCTCCTTATTCGCGCTTCCTTCATTCGCGTTTTCACTATTCGCGGATTAAAAAAATGCGACCCAATTCCTATATTCGCGGCGAAAGATTTCTTTATTCGCGGATCTGATCAGTACACATACATGATAATAAAAAGGATTCCAATAGGTATTCAACCCAATATCCTTTGTAAACGCCGTCAAATGGACTAATAAAAAAGTAAAATAGCCCTTATTACAACCTAAAATTTGTTTTTTATTAAATGATAGTCCCTGTATTGGTTCGGACTTTGACATAAGCCTTCGCGGCGACCGGTGTTTTTGAGAATGTAAACAAACAAAATGAAAGCAACCTTATTACTCAATAAAGTATATTTTTAAATATACTTTATTACTCAATAAAGTATATTTTTAAATGCTGTCGCATATTAAACGTTCCGACCTTTGATAAGAGCCGCTTTGTGTGTTTTATTGTTTCGTCTTTCCATTTGTTACAAAAAATGTGATCGAGTAACACGTCTCTACGAACTCTACACGAATGCTGGAAGAAATTTGACATAGCAAAATGCATTGTAAACATAAAAGAATCATTGGAAGAACACACATTGAAGTCATGCTGGAAAAAACTGTGGCCTGCTCTGACTGCGGAAAATGAGGAAGAATCTGTGCAAATACAAACTTTGACTGCAAACATAGCCGAAATTGCGAATGGAATAGGACTAGATCAATATAGTCAAAAACTTCAATTAAAATCGTTTTTTTATATATTTGTTTTTTTCCTTTGTCACCTAGGAACGTATCCCCTATAATCCCATATAAATTACCGTTCCGTATTCACGGTTTCTCTATTCGCGGCATATTTATGGAACGTATATCCCGCGAATAAAGAGCTTTTACTGTATTTCAACTTCAGGAGTGTGACGATCAGATACGGCCTAGCAACTAGCAAAGTCAAAAAAAACAAACCCGTACATTTGGATGAGTGCTCGTGGATAGTGGAAATGTCACTTTACCACCGATTCTTTAAACGTAATGATGGGTGCTTACGTTCATGAAGAGAAAAACGCCTACTAAACATATCATAGCAATTTCATAATGACGCAACACACTCATTAGGTAATGAAATAAACTGACAAAGAATCATATTTTATCTTGTGATAAAATCGTGAGTTTATATACTATGAAAATAATATTTTAAATACGTAATAATGTATAAAAAAGAATATTGTAAACAAAAAACTATGTTTCCGCCCGGGATCGAACCGGGGGCCTTCTGCGTGTTAGGCAGATGTGATAACCGCTACACCACGGAAACCGATGAATATGATGGCGAATATATCATATATAACGTAATGAACTGTTTTCTAGTAAAAATAAAATCACATCATCATTATAAATGCATACTATACATAGTTTATTTATAACTTTTGCGTTAACTTATTTTTGCGTATCATATACATACTAGATGACTCGGCCACGCGTTTCTGGTTTATTATAAATTAAAATGAAACCTATCCTGTCCTAAGTCGGGGCAAATCCAGCGAATTAATTATTGGTATAACCCGGCTACGCGTTGCTATGGTAACGTTAATTGCTGGTATTACCCGGCCACGCTTTGCTGGTATGGTAACAAACGTAGAGATAAGATTATCTCTTGATTCTGACCTTAATTTTATGAGTCGTAGGTAATGGCTGTACTTACATACAGTGGATTATATAATGTGATTGTAAATGAATATAAATAATGTATTTACTCTGTCTTTGGTTTCGTAATCTGTAAGTACTATTACTAAGAATGTGATTGCTGCTGAACGCGGCAGCGGCCTAGTGCGTTCTTAGAGCATTTCTTTTGGCACCGTCTGCTACGTGCACACTTTTAATAAATATATAAGTTTTTTATTACTAGATTCACGCCATTTGATTTTTAATTTTATATCTTTTTATAACATTTTATATCATGTACATAACTATAAAGAGCACATAATGAAGAGAATTTCCTGTATCATTCATGTTATTTTCTTTTTCTCGATGTATTATCAGACTAACCGAGAAGGACTGTGATGTTTTTCGCGCGTGGGTGTGTCTGTGTATAATGTCAGTTCCATTTTGTGCGCTCCTGTAGCCCAAACGGCTTGGCCAAATTTGAAGAATGAGGTATAATCCCCGGCATTTAAGTTGAACATGATTTTGAAATCACGTGACATGCGCAGTAGCAAGTTTAGGTACATTATTCACTACTGCGCATGTCACGTGATTTCAAAATCATGTTCAACTTCAATGCCGGGAACTACCTATATCATTAGATTCGTATCTTTTCCAGTGTCACAGCTAATACAATGTTAGCACAAAACCCATATAGTTGACGTAAGTTGAACTGTCAATAACTAGGGGTCTGCTCTCTTTATTATTAAAATAATAACAATTATTGAGAACTTAACTACTAGATTCTAAATGTTCTACTTAGACTCCCAAAAAGTTCTAGAACATCATCATGTTGATAGTCATCAATGTTCCCTAAATGAACTTCTACGCTGTAGGAGTCTCAGCGCTACGGAGTAACAACATTACGAACTTACCTATTTGGTCTTTACTCACCGACTATTATCCTAAAAATTTAATTTAAAAAAATATAGGTAGAAAACTAAAAAAACTAAACTGCCAAAAACCAAACAGCGAAACATTACATAAAGATAGCAAAATGATGACATGTATTTATCATTATTGAGATTTTCTATTGATCCACTAAAATAAAACTGGATTCATTTACTTCTTCCCAGTATTAATATTACTATATTACTATGCGTAGTATTGAATGAAAATCATTTTATCTTATATTATATGCTATATCATTAAGATTACGTTATTATTTCTATTAAAACTTAAAACTATATCGAGAATATCAATATTTATATTGTTGGTAATTTGTTCAACTTGAAACGCCTTCTAGCGTGTAGTTGCAGTATACAGTGTACAGTATGCTTAACGCAGTGCTGCTAATAGCATAACTTTGACGCCATCTTGTACACAAAAGCGGTACTAGAACAAAGAAGTAAGCTGTTATTTATTATGGACCATAACTGTATGAAAAAAGGGTAGAATATGAAATTATTCGTTTTGTGATATATACTCTAACGTTTTCAGTATTTTTAACCAATCGAAATATTATTATGATTTAAAGATGTGTGAGTTAGGTTACGCAGCTTTCCTTAAAAGAGCGCGTCATGTGACTTTACTTTTTTTGCTGTTATGTGGCATTCCTACTCATAAACATCACACATGTAATAAGGCTTATTCCATTTTACTTGCCCAGGCTTTTATTTAGTTTATCGCTTAGATTTTTACAACAGAACTTCTTAACAAACATAAACACGTATTTTGTATTGTTCTAGTCAGGCACTAAACTATAATACATGTAATATGCTTTATATCAGTATATCTTAGTCAAAACTGAGTTTTCCACGTTAATAAGAGCGAAGTTCAGTCGTCAGCACTTTTTAAATATACACTCTGGCGTTTCAAACCACTTTATGCAAAAGTAACCAGCAGACATCCGTATATGTATTAGTGCAAGCAATACTACTAACCAACATGTTAATTCTATATCTACGTATGAAGCGTTTCAACCCACCAAATCTCATTCAAACGATCGATGTTAGGATGAAAGTAGCTTATTGGTTCATTTTTAGACTTTAATTTTATGCCTGTTACTCCTGTTCATTGATATGTTGTAAAATACGTCGTGGCCCTGTTTACCAGCGGTGGTTAATTAAAATAATTTATAAAGCCTTGGTACTATCCACGGCTGGAGGACAACAGCACAACTTTAAAAAAAAGTGACACGGCTCGCCTGATTGTTTATAGTAAACCTTGGTCAATTTCTTAGTAAATGGCTCTCTCTTATGATTTAGCCAATGTCTAGTTCAAGGAGGGATTGTAGTATTGTTTGTGCTTGTCCGGTAGTCAACTCTGCTTGGAACGCAAACATGGTCTGTGCAGTGTACAAGATAGTGCCAAGTAGACATATATATGTAACTTTGTACTGGTTTTATAAGATGGAAATAAAAAAGGGTCTGTTGAAAAAATTTAAAAACAAATTATTTTAATAGAAAAATACTAGAAAAAATCGACTCGGGTCACAAGTGAATCTCAGGCGGGAAACGAACCCGCAACCTTTGGAAATCCGGTCCAATGCTCTCCCAATTGAGCTACCGAGCCTTGCGAACACTTGTCGAAATTTTCTAGTACCTTCCTGATTTTACGCTGTAGGCCAGCGTTGTTTCATCAATGACATTATACACTTGTGACCCGAGTCGATTTTTTCTAGTATTTTTCTATTAAAATAATTTATCTTATAAGATCGCATTGAAAATGCATAAAAATATAAAAATTATAAATTTAAAAACGTTTTGTTAGTGCACAATTAGACTACAGTTTCATTTGTTAGTATTAATATACGCACACAGGAAATTCACAAAATCTGAGTATACCAATCGTAGGAGGCTTTTAAAATTTGTAGGGAGGAGGAACGTGGGAATAGGGTGTACAAAGAAGGAGAATTTTTAGGGTTCTGTAGTACTCTCTTCAAACCCTCACTCACATAGGGAATTGTCACTCACATAGTGAATATATAAATAATGAGCTTTTTCTAATATGAATTAAAATAAAACCTATCCTATGTCCTAAGTTCGAATAAATCCAGCAAAATGAAAAAAAAATCATCAAAGTCGGTTGAGTACCTACCTAGTTTCGGAGTTGATCGCAGTCAAACACTGGAATTTTTATATATAAAGATTAAGACAATATATATGTTCATAGTATATTTATTCCGTTCTCTTGCCTTAAATTTTATTTTTTATAAAAAATAACGTCTGTAAGCAAAACAATGAGCAACATTGTAGCCAACGAGCATTGTAATATCAAATTGTTCACAAAATTGAACTAGATGGCGCTGTAGTCCATAGAATCACGCTATCGTTTCACGTCAACCGTTATATATAGTATTGTGGAGGCCGGTTTGCAGGTTACTCTGGTTTCCCTTCAAAACGCACAAATCTTTCGCCTTTTACTAAAGATTTCCGTGGAGGGGAACACTCAAATGAGTCTTCCTCAATTTTTTGATGCTCTGCTAACGCGGAGCTTATATTACTCAAACGAAATCCGTTCGTAGTACTAGATCGCCGCATGCGAAACTTAGTTGCGATTTTCTATAGACATGAGCGTTTTCGATATTTTACGATAACCGTTAGGCAACCGATATTTAGTTTTGATGTCGATATCAGTATAGCACGGTTGTGCTAACGCAAATTGGTTATTCAGTAAGACAGTTATGGCAAACGAATATCAAACTAAAACGAAGTACGAACGCAATTATCGAGTTATTGATATAAAAAATGACAATTGATGCTTGCTTAACGTAAACAAAGTTTTAATTACGCTAATATGTACCTTAAAAACCCTTTCTCTACAAGAACAAAAAATATTAAAATTAAACCTTATTTATACGTATTTTAGTTCCATTTTCCAATGCAAGACACTCGCTTCGTTATGTGACATCGGCCGACGTCTCAACTTCTACCTACGTAATCTCAATATACAAATTGACCCTTATTTCTAATAAACTAAAAGCGAAATTCTACCTAATAACCAAATCACCTAGCATTCCCGTTGCCGGTAGCCATATTCGCTTCATCTCTCTTACACCGCCGTAAGTAAGTTTATAGAAAAGAGAAGGAGTGAATATCGATAAAAGAATTGCAGATCGCTAATATAGAAATAGTTTTATAATGTGGGACAGTTAGTTAAGCAATCGCATGACGTCCAAAATAGCATCGATTGCTGACTTGCATCCGATGCATTTCGTGCGTCATTAGCAATATGCTTATTTAGCAATAAGTTTCTTATATTATTGTATTAGAATAAGTCTTAGTCGTGTAGAACATTTTCTAGAGTAAAGTTTCTAATTATTTAAAATAAATATTTTTTTTTAATTAATTTCTTACCGTCGAAACATAACTGGCGCAGTCGGTAGGATACGCGACACTCTGATTTTGTCAAGTTGGAGTGAACGGTTTCAATCGTTATAATCGCGAATCCTTTTCTACAAACCTACGTACGGCGGTCGTCTCGCGGGAGTCCTGGCGAATTGGGAATCCTGCTGTTCTACAAGGCCCGGCTGGAGATGCAAAGAATACTGGAGTGAGTACTTTTCGTTAGCCCAGTTTCCTGTGCTATATTTCCTGTCGTTATTTTATATTATTTATATATATTGTGTGTTTTGTCTGTGTGCTAAAATCGCCATAGATTAGGATGCAATAATAGTTTTCTATTTATGCTAGAATCGCAACGGAAAATCTATTTTTAATTATTAGTTAGTTAATTAGTGTCGAGTTACGGTTGTGCAGTATATTGTTTCCGTTAACGATAGGTATTCATTGTCTAAGCTAAAATCGCATTGACATTTTACTTAAACAAAACCTCACCATTATTCCGAAATCCAAATACCTTATACTGGGAAGCGACGAGTACTCATACCTAGAAGAAAGCTGCAAGAAGATCGCGCAAGATACCCTGCTCAACATTAAACACGCAATCCATGGACAAGACCGAGGACTGTATAGTATCGCTTATTAAACATCAGGAAGCCAACTGCACGAGAGCAATGATGAACCTGAAAGAAGATAAGATCGAGAAGCTAGAAGACAACAAATGGCTGCTGATACCCCGAGGCGAAACCATCATCCGAACACACTGTGGACCTAAGTCAGAATACAAGAGGTTAACCGGAATCCACATCGCCAGCATCACCAGCGACTGTCAAATCGAATTCCTAAACAGAACCTTAAGAAGTCACAGCAACAGCATTTCAGTCGACGAGATCATCCCACTACCCAGTCTGACGCCAAAGCCTATAGACAACATACGATTTAATCTGAAGCTGGAAGATATCCCGTTAGATAGCATCCATCAATTAGTAGATCGCGCTGAAGAAATCCAACACAACAACGACCCAGATTGGCAAATAGTAATGGCTACTCCAAGCTGGTCTTCACTAGGGCTTTACCTCATCATTTTAACCTTCGGCATCTGGAAGCTCTACCAGTGGAACCAAGGGAGACGAAAACAGATTGAAGATCGCAACGAGGACGCTGCGGGAAGCTGCGGGTCGCGCTTCCAACTTAGGGAGGGAGGAGTTAAGCAATCGCATGACGTCCAAAATAGCATCGATTTCTGACTTGCATCCGATGCATTTCGTGCGTCATTAGCAATATGCTTATTTAGCAATAAGTTTCTTATATTATTGTATTAGAATAAGTCTTAGTCGTGTAGAACATTTTCTAGAGTAAAGTTTGTAATTATTTAAAATAAATATTTTTTTTTAATTAATTTCTTACCGTCGAAACATAACTAGTTACTTACGTTTTTTTTTTGATAATTAAGATACCAATTTACATTTCAATGGTAATATATGCGTTTTTTTATCTCATTTGACTTTAGCGGAGGATTGATAATTTAATTATCAAATAAATTAATTATCAAATAATTTATTGGCCTATGGCTATGCATATATGCATTAAGATAAAAACGGTCAAATATTGTAACCCCTTTTCTCACTGGTTACACTGACAATCAGCATGTAGCGACATACTTAGCTATTATTATTTATGTATATTTTATAAGTTGTAACATTTATTAGACGACACAAAACATTATTTCACATAAAAGACAAAAGAAATCCCCGTTTACGTCCAAAAGATACAACTCTGCTTAAAATGCCTCCTAACCACAGTGCATTTTACGAAAAGAATTGTGTTGGTATGTCAATACGGATTTATAATAAAATACCAATTGAAATAAGAGAATTATCTATTAATTAAATTAGTACTGCAATTGCGAAAATGGCTAATACGTAATAAGATCCCGTTATAATCTGATAGAATATTTTGCCATTATGTAAGTAAATTAATATAATTTTGAAATGACGAAATTGTTTATTATAGATTGAAATTGTTATTTTAGATTATTCTCGTGTAATATTTTATGGTTTTTATATTCATTTTATTTCAAAAAACTAATTGATTATCTTAAGTCATGTAATTTTGCACGCCAAATTATGGCAAAACATGTTGGTTTTATCATGTGTCTCATCTGTGTTTACAAATAAATTTCTTGATTCTTGATTTTATAATTTTGCAATGCAATAAATTTATATTTCTACCAATCAAATTCAGGCTTCTAATTATTATAATGGCATAATATTCCGTTGTATTATTTATGACCTCATCTCATCGTCATAGCAGGAATACACCATTTATTATGTGAATTAATAAATCCCAGTTTTATGGAAATGAGACGGAACGTATATAGATAATACTTTCGATCATATATTTCTGTAGATGCAATGTTGCCGCTTAAAAAGTGGCACCATTAAAAGAAGGCATAAATCAAAAATATGCCTTGTTTCGCTCTCATTCGCTCAATGTCCGCGCATCGCATGTGACGTCAACAATGTCAATGTGCGTAGTGAAAAATTGTAAAAATTACACTTTAAAGGTGAAAAAGAAGGATGGAATGTCATATTTCCAGTAAATATAATTTTATTTTAACTTATTGACACATTTTTCTCATGGTTTAAGTATAATTTCATTAATATTTTAATAAAATTTGTTTTTTTGTAGATTTATATGACATGCCGGTTGCTAGGTATATAATATTCGTCTATCCCTTTCACACTCGAATAGGCCGCTCATAAGACAAAACAATATGAATCAAGTGCTTGCGAACAAAGTCAACAGGAAAAAGGTGGAGACGTCGTTACAATTTTTTTTTATTTAATTTAATCAAATGTTTGTTATTGTTTTAGTTTTCCGAAAAATGAAATTCAGAGAGAAAAGTGGAGGTGTATTATAGCCCTAGTTAGAACAGAGGAGTTTTATAAACCGAATGCATTTAGTGTGGTTTGTTCAACCCATAACTTCAACTTTGATTATAAAATAGCGCTTTTGAAAGCTATAATTGAAAATTATATTGAAATTTGAGATGTCTTTAAATCCATAAGCAATCTTTCAAACACACACACAAGCACGCACTCGCACTTACTAACTGAGCGTATTATAGCCTTGTTTTTCTCAAAATACTACATCATAAAAAGTATTCTATTTCTTAAGGTATTTTCTGTGTACCAAATTTCATCAAAACTCATTTACTACTTATTGCGTGTGAAAGTAAAAATAAAGAAAATTGTATTAAATTTTTTTAACTTTATTCAGGTATCGCATTTAATTTTTTTTTTAAAGTAAGCAACTGCATTCCTGTCTTTGTTCCAAGTGACAACGATAAGACGCGGACGCAAAATGCAATAAATAAATAAATAAATATAAACGTTTATCAATTAAAATCTAAATTAGATTCCACCGAACGATATTGTAAGACGTTTTTTTCTATACTTCAAGTGGTATACATGTCGCAGTAAGATAGATAAAGCCGTAATATAGTTATATCCCTAGGGATATAATTATATACCGTAACATAGTTATACTAAAGCGATTTATTACTATCTCACTAGGAATATAGTTATAAAACGGTCCAAGTTTAGTGATATACTTATATTACTAGATTAAATTCAGTGTTATAAATATATTACTTGATTAAGCTAAGTGAAATAAAAAGCTACCATATATAATTAAATAAAACAATATTATTATATTGGTTTTATCTTTATTAAAAAATCAACTCTATGTATCCTGCAGTTAGTTACAATACTTTGTGACATTAACACGTATTAAAGTAATTTAAATTATAATTAAAACGATGATATTTTTTGGAATTTAAACATAAACAATACAATTAAAACTAATCAAACATTAAAAATCTTTTAAAGCTAATCAACATTATGAGATTTCTTTACTTCTTATCCACTAAGTTGAGATCTTGGTTTTTTAAAGTATTTTTTAATTTTTGTTCATACAAGAAGAGGAATCATGACATCTAGAATTACATAGCACTGAAAGCTTCTTACAGGCATATCTTTTAGTATATTCGATTTTTTACAGGAACATTTTAAATAACCTTCATGCGCTTTGGTGCGTGACAATTTTTGGCATATTTCTCTCAGTGACAAGTTTTCATTTGGTATAGGACCATTCAAAATGTTTGGAAGCTGTATTGCATTTCTTGGTAACCAATCTTTCAGGATACCAACTGATGTTCCAATTTTATAACTTTCATTTCGCTTTTCCAAAACTTTTCCTAATATATTTTTTTGATCCAATGGTCCACGATCTATCTTTGGTATCTCTATAAGAACTGAAGATCCCACGTCAATGTCAGGAAATTTCTGTGATGAGTGCGTTTTCATTTTTTGTGCGGCTTTTCTTAAATTTTCGGCAGCTTTGTCTCTTTGGTCTTGAATGTTTTTTTCGCTGTTGCATAAATAGCATAATAGTTGCGATCCGTAACCTTCATCACATGACGTTATTCCACAAATTACGTGAACATTTCGTGCACACGAGTAGCATGAATGTGATCCTGTACATTCTTTGCCGCAAACTACAAATAAAAGTAAAATTTGTTCTGCTGGCGCTCCCGATGCCGATTGTTGCAAGTTAACAGACTCGACAGGTAAGTCACGGTCGCAGGGTTCAATAGGCGCTGGCGCTGCTGATGAAGATGACGGTTGTTGCAAGTTAACAAAGTCTAGAGGTAAGTCATGGTCGCAGGTTGCAATAGGCGCTGGCGCTGCTGATGAAGATGACGGTTGTGACGCCGATGAACAGGATGGTTACTGCAAGTTAACATAGTGAACAGGTAATTCGTCATTATATGCAGGTACTGCCGATGAACAAGATTGTTGTTGATTTAATATCTTCTTAAGATCTTCTTCAGTTCTTGGTTTATTAAGCAAATCAGCAGGCACTTGTGATGACAAACCAATTTGAGAATATACTCCAAAAAGAGCTTTGTATGGTGTTCTTTTTATAGTGCGATGAAAAGAGCAGTTTTTTTGGTACTGTACAAAGCGTATTCCAATCGACCAATTAGTAGAATTATTATCTTGTAGTCAAGCCGCACACCCCGAAAGCTATTTCACTAAACTTAATCTAGTAATATAAGTATATCACTAAACTTAGACCGTTTTATAACTATATTCCTAGTGAGATAGTAATGAATCGCTTTCGTATAACTATGTTACGGTATATAATTATATCCCTAGGGACAGTGGCGGATTTACAAATTTTCAAGGTATAGGCTGTGAAGCTTTTGCCGCCCTTGCCTCCACAATTGTCAAATTGTCATGTCCTAGATTATTTTTACAATTCAACAACTTCGTTGGAATTGCACGTAAAATAATTTTTAGGTTTGAGCTAATTAAAGCTCAATCATGTAAGATTTGGAAGGCGGGGTAATGCATGCTACTTACACAATTGGTAGATGTGAATAAACAGAATAAGTAATCTTTATTGCGTTTACAAACAGTTGAAAATACTTAATTAAGTAAATTTATAAAATTAAAATACTTTTTTGCGTGATTTTTTGTTGGCAAAATCATCGATGATATCGTCGTACGTGATTTTGTTCATCAATTCTGACTCTATGCACAAAAGAGCTAAAGCGCGCGTAAGAGGTTAAAACGAGGAATTTGATTACAATGATGATGACAATATATTTCGTGAATTCGGGTTCGCATTTACTAACTCCACACAACATAGAGCAGAGAGCGTCTCGAATCACGACCGAGTATTTTTTGCAAGCGCAAAACTCGTGGTTTTGCAGTTTCGTGCCTTATTTTCTTTTGTTTTGATGTTGTTTCCGTGTTTCGCCTCGATATGTTTGGGTAACCGGGGTAACCCACGCGGTTATGGGAATGGAGAATTATTGATTGACATTGATAACATTGTAGCATTTAAAAAAAAAGCGTTTTCGAGGAAAAATATTTTTTTGACTTCAGACTATCTCGCTATCGCTGCTCAAGGCTTTCCTAGAATTCAAATAAAATTTTCTAAAGCTAGTGCGTGTTCAACACATAATACTCGATACATAAGATTAAAATCGGTAAAATTATGCACTAAATTCAAATTAAAATCACTAAATTATATACAAACCATGCAGTTCGCAGCCTCCAAAAAATATTAGGACTGGCTGTATGGGTTGACGGTAGGAAAGAAAAATACATTTTCTATAATTTCGCTCTTTACACTCATTCAAAAAGCGGGGAGAGGGCGCATTGGGCGCAAAGACCGATTACCGATTCGCCACCCCCCAACCGATTACTCGTTGGGGGCGGCGAACTAGCTGTTTTACTCTAGAATATGGAAGATTGCTAAACGGATTCACGGAACGTACAATGACAAATGATAAGTGAGAAGGGAAAATTTGTTGCAGACTTCTATCTGTAAAACATCAGAAAACAGAATACAGAAAACCGTCATTCAAAAATCTTTTTGATTTCTGGTAGCAAAAAAAAAAAAATCGGTAACCAAATTTGCCGCCCCAAAAATCTGCCGCCCTAGGCTCAAGCCTACTCAGCCTGCTGGTAAATCCGCCACTGCCTAGGGATATAACTATATTACGGCTTTATCTATCTTACTGCGACATACATACATCTACCTAAGTACGTAGGTATTGATGCGGGGACAATATTTTGTTTAGTTTTGTATGGAACTGTGCATCTACAGAAATATATGATCGAAGGATAATACGTATAATCGGGAAGTATTAGTAAGTGTATGGGTGCTGGGCGCCTGCTTTGCTTCTTAAGTATGAGAATACTCCTAACGAAACTAGATGTCGCTGTGCTATTTATGTCATTTCTTACAAGTCGGTGTAGAGTTTTGCCGTGTTCATGACTTCACTATGTTTTCCAAAGTACGATATCGCTTCTCAGCCTTTTGGCTGAGAGATAGTCCACGGGGTACCAACTACCAACTAGTAGCCATGGGCGTTTTTGGTTGTGAACGCAAACTGATATATCACCGATTTCAGATTTCAAAATCCGTTTTTAGATATCTGATTTCAGAAGTGCCAATTCACTAGTTTGTGTTTAGATTTGGTTTTAATAGCTAACGATAACGATACTAGTAGATTTGCGCGATTCTCCTTCATGCTTTAATCTAGGCTTAGGACTAGCAGAAAAGTTACGTTTAGTAAAACTTCTGGCGCATTTAAAAATCGGCTTATATACAATGATTTCTTTTTTTTACGAATTTTTTTTTTTTTTTAATTTTTTTATTTTTTTTTTTAATTATTTTTTATTATTTTTTTTAACCATTTCCTACATCAAACTTAATTACTTCAGGTTAGCGTTCAAAAATGTAAGTTGCTCGTCAAATTTGCATCTAAACGAAAACAATTTTTGTAGTAAACAAACACACAATAAACTATAAGCCAAAATACCTCACGGCCTAGTCACGCAAATATAGTCTTTAAATACTGACCCGTAGGACTATATTGATCGCATATATTCAATGGCAAGTGAATGCCGCAAACAACAAACCGAAATCGGATCGGGCATCAGAAATTCGCGCTATCTTTCTTACTCCGCTTTGTTACTATTGGTGCGAAAGTGACAAAGCGAATTTTTCCGATGCTCATGATTTTGTCGAGTAAAATAGATGACGCGAATTTCGAATCCGATTTACGTTTGAATACGCAGACATAGTACGTTTGGTGGTTTTAGATCGTTCGTTTGCGTTTTGGTTCGGTTAGATTTCTGAGATCGGATTTTCTTGTTGAGAAATCGATTCGAATCGATTTGTGTTTAAAATCGGATTTTGGATTCGTTTTGATATATCGGCCACATGCCTACCAACTAGTGTTACCAAACTATCAATAGTATTTCTATCGATTTTTTCATCTGAAAAAAACATGCTAATGATAGAATCGATACGATCGATAGCTTAAAACGTGTCAATACTATTGAAAGAGTGCAATACTATCGATAGTATTGTTGTCCGTAAATAAGAAACTATCCATAGTATCGATACTATCTATGTTCTTGGTAACAATACTATTGATAGTATCGAGACTATCGATAGTTTTAGATTATCGATAGTCTTCAATTTTGCAATAATATTGGGTATGTTTTTACAGCAATGTAATAAAATTCAAATCCTTTTGCATTATTACCGATCTGTGCTAATCACGTAAATTTGAACGTATCATTTGAAATTCTTTGTTCTAATGTTGATTTATTGTCGACTGCTATGCCTTAAAATTTTACACGATACTATTGTAAATTGACAAATTATCGATAGTTCAAAACAATCGATAATGTCGATACTATCGATAGTATTATTACCAAGAACAAAGATAGTATCGATACTATCAATAGTTTTTTATTTGCGGGCAACAATACTATCGATAGTATCGATAGTATTGCACTCTTTCAATAGTATTGCCCCGTTTTGAGCTATCGATGCTATCGATATTACGGTCGATAGTCCTACTATCTATCCGAGGAGGAACGTGGGAATAGGGTGTACAAAGAAGGAGAATTTTTAGGGTTCTGTAGTACTCTCTTCAAACCCTCACTCACATAGGGAATTGTCACTCACATAGTGAATATATAAATAATGAGCTTTTTCTAATATGAATTAAAATAAAACCTATCCTATGTCCTAAGTTCGAATAAATCCAGCAAAATGAAAAAAAAATCATCAAAGTCGGTTGAGTACCTACCTAGTTTCGGAGTTGATCGCAGTCAAACACTGGAATTTTTATATATAAAGATTAAGACAATATATATGTTCATAGTATATTTATTCCGTTCTCTTGCCTTAAATTTTATTTTTTATAAAAAATAACGTCTGTAAGCAAAACAATGAGCAACATTGTAGCCAACGAGCATTGTAATATCAAATTGTTCACAAAATTGAACTAGATGGCGCTGTAGTCCATAGAATCACGCTATCGTTTCACGTCAACCGTTATATATAGTATTGTGGAGGCCGGTTTGCAGGTTACTCTGGTTTCCCTTCAAAACGCACAAATCTTTCGCCTTTTACTAAAGATTTCCGTGGAGGGGAACACTCAAATGAGTCTTCCTCAATTTTTTGATGCTCTGCTAACGCGGAGCTTATATTACTCAAACGAAATCCGTTCGTAGTACTAGATCGCCGCATGCGAAACTTAGTTGCGATTTTCTATAGACATGAGCGTTTTCGATATTTTACGATAACCGTTAGGCAACCGATATTTAGTTTTGATGTCGATATCAGTATAGCACGGTTGTGCTAACGCAAATTGGTTATTCAGTAAGACAGTTATGGCAAACGAATATCAAACTAAAACGAAGTACGAACGCAATTATCGAGTTATTGATATAAAAAATGACAATTGATGCTTGCTTAACGTAAACAAAGTTTTAATTACGCTAATATGTACCTTAAAAACCCTTTCTCTACAAGAACAAAAAATATTAAAATTAAACCTTATTTATACGTATTTTAGTTCCATTTTCCAATGCAAGACACTCGCTTCGTTATGTGACATCGGCCGACGTCTCAACTTCTACCTACGTAATCTCAATATACAAATTGACCCTTATTTCTAATAAACTAAAAGCGAAATTCTACCTAATAACCAAATCACCTAGCATTCCCGTTGCCGGTAGCCATATTCGCTTCATCTCTCTTACACCGCCGTAAGTAAGTTTATAGAAAAGAGAAGGAGTGAATATCGATAAAAGAATTGCAGATCGCTAATATAGAAATAGTTTTATAATGTGGGACAGTTAGTTAAGCAATCGCATGACGTCCAAAATAGCATCGATTGCTGACTTGCATCCGATGCATTTCGTGCGTCATTAGCAATATGCTTATTTAGCAATAAGTTTCTTATATTATTGTATTAGAATAAGTCTTAGTCGTGTAGAACATTTTCTAGAGTAAAGTTTGTAATTATTTAAAATAAATATTTTTTTTTAATTAATTTCTTACCGTCGAAACATAACTGGCGCAGTCGGTAGGATACGCGACACTCTGATTTTGTCAAGTTGGAGTGAACGGTTTCAATCGTTATAATCGCGAATCCTTTTCTACAAACCTACGTACGGCGGTCGTCTCGCGGGAGTCCTGGCGAATTGGGAATCCTGCTGTTCTACAAGGCCCGGCTGGAGATGCAAAGAATACTGGAGTGAGTACTTTTCGTTAGCCCAGTTTCCTGTGCTATATTTCCTGTCGTTATTTTATATTATTTATATATATTGTGTGTTTTGTCTGTGTGCTAAAATCGCCATAGATTAGGATGCAATAATAGTTTTCTATTTATGCTAGAATCGCAACGGAAAATCTATTTTTAATTATTAGTTAGTTAATTAGTGTCGAGTTACGGTTGTGCAGTATATTGTTTCCGTTAACGATAGGTATTCATTGTCTAAGCTAAAATCGCATTGACATTTTACTTAAACAAAACCTCACCATTATTCCGAAATCCAAATACCTTATACTGGGAAGCGACGAGTACTCATACCTAGAAGAAAGCTGCAAGAAGATCGCGCAAGATACCCTGCTCAACATTAAACACGCAATCCATGGACAAGACCGAGGACTGTATAGTATCGCTTATTAAACATCAGGAAGCCAACTGCACGAGAGCAATGATGAACCTGAAAGAAGATAAGATCGAGAAGCTAGAAGACAACAAATGGCTGCTGATACCCCGAGGCGAAACCATCATCCGAACACACTGTGGACCTAAGTCAGAATACAAGAGGTTAACCGGAATCCACATCGCCAGCATCACCAGCGACTGTCAAATCGAATTCCTAAACAGAACCTTAAGAAGTCACAGCAACAGCATTTCAGTCGACGAGATCATCCCACTACCCAGTCTGACGCCAAAGCCTATAGACAACATACGATTTAATCTGAAGCTGGAAGATATCCCGTTAGATAGCATCCATCAATTAGTAGATCGCGCTGAAGAAATCCAACACAACAACGACCCAGATTGGCAAATAGTAATGGCTACTCCAAGCTGGTCTTCACTAGGGCTTTACCTCATCATTTTAACCTTCGGCATCTGGAAGCTCTACCAGTGGAACCAAGGGAGACGAAAACAGATTGAAGATCGCAACGAGGACGCTGCGGGAAGCTGCGGGTCGCGCTTCCAACTTAGGGAGGGAGGAGTTAAGCAATCGCATGACGTCCAAAATAGCATCGATTTCTGACTTGCATCCGATGCATTTCGTGCGTCATTAGCAATATGCTTATTTAGCAATAAGTTTCTTATATTATTGTATTAGAATAAGTCTTAGTCGTGTAGAACATTTTCTAGAGTAAAGTTTGTAATTATTTAAAATAAATATTTTTTTTTAATTAATTTCTTACCGTCGAAACATAACTAGTTACTTACGTTTTTTTTTTGATAATTAAGATACCAATTTACATTTCAATGGTAATATATGCGTTTTTTTATCTCATTTGACTTTAGCGGAGGATTGATAATTTAATTATCAAATAAATTAATTATCAAATAATTTATTGGCCTATGGCTATGCATATATGCATTAAGATAAAAACGGTCAAATATTGTAACCCCTTTTCTCACTGGTTACACTGACAATCAGCATGTAGCGACATACTTAGCTATTATTATTTATGTATATTTTATAAGTTGTAACATTTATTAGACGACACAAAACATTATTTCACATAAAAGACAAAAGAAATCCCCGTTTACGTCCAAAAGATACAACTCTGCTTAAAATGCCTCCTAACCACAGTGCATTTTACGAAAAGAATTGTGTTGGTATGTCAATACGGATTTATAATAAAATACCAATTGAAATAAGAGAATTATCTATTAATTAAATTAGTACTGCAATTGCGAAAATGGCTAATACGTAATAAGATCCCGTTATAATCTGATAGAATATTTTGCCATTATGTAAGTAAATTAATATAATTTTGAAATGACGAAATTGTTTATTATAGATTGAAATTGTTATTTTAGATTATTCTCGTGTAATATTTTATGGTTTTTATATTCATTTTATTTCAAAAAACTAATTGATTATCTTAAGTCATGTAATTTTGCACGCCAAATTATGGCAAAACATGTTGGTTTTATCATGTGTCTCATCTGTGTTTACAAATAAATTTCTTGATTCTTGATTTTATAATTTTGCAATGCAATAAATTTATATTTCTACCAATCAAATTCAGGCTTCTAATTATTATAATGGCATAATATTCCGTTGTATTATTTATGACCTCATCTCATCGTCATAGCAGGAATACACCATTTATTATGTGAATTAATAAATCCCAGTTTTATGGAAATGAGACGGAACGTATATAGATAATACTTTCGATCATATATTTCTGTAGATGCAATGTTGCCGCTTAAAAAGTGGCACCATTAAAAGAAGGCATAAATCAAAAATATGCCTTGTTTCGCTCTCATTCGCTCAATGTCCGCGCATCGCATGTGACGTCAACAATGTCAATGTGCGTAGTGAAAAATTGTAAAAATTACACTTTAAAGGTGAAAAAGAAGGATGGAATGTCATATTTCCAGTAAATATAATTTTATTTTAACTTATTGACACATTTTTCTCATGGTTTAAGTATAATTTCATTAATATTTTAATAAAATTTGTTTTTTTGTAGATTTATATGACATGCCGGTTGCTAGGTATATAATATTCGTCTATCCCTTTCACACTCGAATAGGCCGCTCATAAGACAAAACAATATGAATCAAGTGCTTGCGAACAAAGTCAACAGGAAAAAGGTGGAGACGTCGTTACAATTTTTTTTTATTTAATTTAATCAAATGTTTGTTATTGTTTTAGTTTTCCGAAAAATGAAATTCAGAGAGAAAAGTGGAGGTGTATTATAGCCCTAGTTAGAACAGAGGAGTTTTATAAACCGAATGCATTTAGTGTGGTTTGTTCAACCCATAACTTCAACTTTGATTATAAAATAGCGCTTTTGAAAGCTATAATTGAAAATTATATTGAAATTTGAGATGTCTTTAAATCCATAAGCAATCTTTCAAACACACACACAAGCACGCACTCGCACTTACTAACTGAGCGTATTATAGCCTTGTTTTTCTCAAAATACTACATCATAAAAAGTATTCTATTTCTTAAGGTATTTTCTGTGTACCAAATTTCATCAAAACTCATTTACTACTTATTGCGTGTGAAAGTAAAAATAAAGAAAATTGTATTAATTTTTTTTAACTTTATTCAGGTATCGCATTTAATTTTTTTTTTAAAGTAAGCAACTGCATTCCTGTCTTTGTTCCAAGTGACAACGATAAGACGCGGACGCAAAATGCAATAAATAAATAAATAAATATAAACGTTTATCAATTAAAATCTAAATTAGATTCCACCGAACGATATTGTAAGACGTTTTTTTCTATACTTCAAGTGGTATACATGTCGCAGTAAGATAGATAAAGCCGTAATATAGTTATATCCCTAGGGATATAATTATATACCGTAACATAGTTATACTAAAGCGATTTATTACTATCTCACTAGGAATATAGTTATAAAACGGTCCAAGTTTAGTGATATACTTATATTACTAGATTAAATTCAGTGTTATAAATATATTACTTGATTAAGCTAAGTGAAATAAAAAGCTACCATATATAATTAAATAAAACAATATTATTATATTGGTTTTATCTTTATTAAAAAATCAACTCTATGTATCCTGCAGTTAGTTACAATACTTTGTGACATTAACACGTATTAAAGTAATTTAAATTATAATTAAAACGATGATATTTTTTGGAATTTAAACATAAACAATACAATTAAAACTAATCAAACATTAAAAATCTTTTAAAGCTAATCAACATTATGAGATTTCTTTACTTCTTATCCACTAAGTTGAGATCTTGGTTTTTTAAAGTATTTTTTAATTTTTGTTCATACAAGAAGAGGAATCATGACATCTAGAATTACATAGCACTGAAAGCTTCTTACAGGCATATCTTTTAGTATATTCGATTTTTTACAGGAACATTTTAAATAACCTTCATGCGCTTTGGTGCGTGACAATTTTTGGCATATTTCTCTCAGTGACAAGTTTTCATTTGGTATAGGACCATTCAAAATGTTTGGAAGCTGTATTGCATTTCTTGGTAACCAATCTTTCAGGATACCAACTGATGTTCCAATTTTATAACTTTCATTTCGCTTTTCCAAAACTTTTCCTAATATATTTTTTTGATCCAATGGTCCACGATCTATCTTTGGTATCTCTATAAGAACTGAAGATCCCACGTCAATGTCAGGAAATTTCTGTGATGAGTGCGTTTTCATTTTTTGTGCGGCTTTTCTTAAATTTTCGGCAGCTTTGTCTCTTTGGTCTTGAATGTTTTTTTCGCTGTTGCATAAATAGCATAATAGTTGCGATCCGTAACCTTCATCACATGACGTTATTCCACAAATTACGTGAACATTTCGTGCACACGAGTAGCATGAATGTGATCCTGTACATTCTTTGCCGCAAACTACAAATAAAAGTAAAATTTGTTCTGCTGGCGCTCCCGATGCCGATTGTTGCAAGTTAACAGACTCGACAGGTAAGTCACGGTCGCAGGGTTCAATAGGCGCTGGCGCTGCTGATGAAGATGACGGTTGTTGCAAGTTAACAAAGTCTAGAGGTAATTCATGGTCGCAGGTTGCAATAGGCGCTGGCGCTGCTGATGAAGATGACGGTTGTGACGCCGATGAACAGGATGGTTACTGCAAGTTAACATAGTGAACAGGTAATTCGTCATTATATGCAGGTACTGCCGATGAACAAGATTGTTGTTGATTTAATATCTTCTTAAGATCTTCTTCAGTTCTTGGTTTATTAAGCAAATCAGCAGGCACTTGTGATGACAAACCAATTTGAGAATATACTCCAAAAAGAGCTTTGTATGGTGTTCTTTTTATAGTACGATGAAAAGAGCAGTTTTTTTGGTACTGTACAAAGCGTATTCCAATCGACCAATTAGTAGAATTATTATCTTGTAGTCAAGCCGCACACCCCGAAAGCTATTTCACTAAACTTAATCTAGTAATATAAGTATATCACTAAACTTAGACCGTTTTATAACTATATTCCTAGTGAGATAGTAATGAATCGCTTTCGTATAACTATGTTACGGTATATAATTATATCCCTAGGGACAGTGGCGGATTTACAAATTTTCAAGGTATAGGCTGTGAAGCTTTTGCCGCCCTTGCCTCCACAACAGTCAAATTGTCATGTCCTAGATTATTTTTACAATTCAACAACTTCGTTGGAATTGCACGTAAAATAATTTTTAGGTTTGAGCTAATTAAAGCTCAATCATGTAAGATTTGGAAGGCGGGGTAATGCATGCTACTTACACAATTGGTAGATGTGAATAAACAGAATAAGTAATCTTTATTGCGTTTACAAACAGTTGAAAATACTTAATTAAGTAAATTTATAAAATTAAAATATTTTTTTGCGTGATTTTTTGTTGGCAAAATCATCGATGATATCGTCGTACGTGATTTTGTTCATCAATTCTGACTCTATGCACAAAAGAGCTAAAGCGCGCGTAAGAGGTTAAAACGAGGAATTTGATTACAATGATGATGACAATATATTTCGTGAATTCGGGTTCGCATTTACTAACTCCACACAACATAGAGCAGAGAGCGTCTCGAATCACGACCGAGTATTTTTTGCAAGCGCAAAACTCGTGGTTTTGCAGTTTCGTGCCTTATTTTCTTTTGTTTTGATGTTGTTTCCGTGTTTCGCCTCGATATGTTTGGGTAACCGGGGTAACCCACGCGGTTATGGGAATGGAGAATTATTGATTGAC
Organism: Calamotropha paludella; assembly: GCA_927399485.1. Lineage (NCBI taxonomy): Eukaryota > Metazoa > Arthropoda > Insecta > Lepidoptera > Crambidae > Calamotropha > Calamotropha paludella. Next base: position 9,265,510 of record OV656822.1, read on the forward strand.
ATTGATAACATTGTAGCATTTAAAAAAAAAGCGTTTTCGAGGAAAAATATTTTTTTGACTTCAGACTATCTCGCTATCGCTGCTCAAGGCTTTCCTAGAATTCAAATAAAATTTTCTAAAGCTAGTGCGTGTTCAACACATAATACTCGATACATAAGATTAAAATCGGTAAAATTATGCACTAAATTCAAATTAAAATCACTAAATTATATACAAACCATGCAGTTCGCAGCCTCCAAAAAATATTAGGACTGGCTGTATGGGTTGACGGTAGGAAAGAAAAATACATTTTCTATAATTTCGCTCTTTACACTCATTCAAAAAGCGGGGAGAGGGCGCATTGGGCGCAAAGACCGATTACCGATTCGCCACCCCCAACCGATTACTCGTTGGGGGCGGCGAACTAGCTGTTTTACTCTAGAATATGGAAGATTGCTAAACGGATTCACGGAACGTACAATGACAAATGATAAGTGAGAAGGGAAAATTTGTTGCAGACTTCTATCTGTAAAACATCAGAAAACAGAATACAGAAAACCGTCATTCAAAAATCTTTTTGATTTCTGGTAGCAAAAAAAAAAAAATCGGTAACCAAATTTGCCGCCCCAAAAATCTGCCGCCCTAGGCTCAAGCCTACTCAGCCTGCTGGTAAATCCGCCACTGCCTAGGGATATAACTATATTACGGCTTTATCTATCTTACTGCGACATACATACATCTACCTAAGTACGTAGGTATTGATGCGGGGACAATATTTTGTTTAGTTTTGTATGGAACTGTGCATCTACAGAAATATATGATCGAAGGATAATACGTATAAACGGGAAGTATTAGTAAGTGTATGGGTGCTGGGCGCCTGCTTTGCTTCTTAAGTATGAGAATACTCCTAACGAAACTAGATGTCGCTGTGCTATTTATGTCATTTCTTACAAGTCGGTGTAGAGTTTTGCCGTGTTCATGACTTCATTATGTTTTCCAAAGTACGATATCGCTTCTCAGCCTTTTGGCTGAGAGATAGTCCACGGGGTACCAACTACCAACTAGTAGCCATGGGCGTTTTTGGTTGTGAACGCAAACTGATATATCACCGATTTCAGATTTCAAAATCCGTTTTTAGATATCTGATTTCAGAAGTGCCAATTCACTAGTTTGTGTTTAGATTTGGTTTTAATAGCTAACGATAACGATACTAGTAGATTTGCGCGATTCTCCTTCATGCTTTAATCTAGGCTTAGGACTAGCAGAAAAGTTACGTTTAGTAAAACTTCTGGCGCATTTAAAAATCGGCTTATATACAATGATTTCTTTTTTTTACGAATTATTTTTTTTTTTTAATTTTTTTTTTTTTTTTAATTATTTTTTTTTTTTTTTTTTAACCATTTCCTACATCAAACTTAATTACTTCAGGTTAGCGTTCATAAATGTAAGTTGCTCGTCAAATTTGCATCTAAACGAAAACAATTTTTGTAGTAAACAAACACACAATAAACTATAAGCCAAAATACCTCACGGCCTAGTCACGCATATATAGTCTTTAAATACTGACCCGTAGGACTATATTGATCGCATATATTCAATGGCAAGTGAATGCCGCAAACAACAAACCGAAATCGGATCGGGCATCAGAAATTTGCGCTATCTTTCTTACTCCGCTTTGTTACTATTGGTGCGAAAGTGACAAAGCGAATTTTTCCGATGCTCATGATTTTGTCGAGTAAAATAGATGACGCGAATTTCGAATCCGATTTACGTTTGAATACGCAGACATAGTACGTTTGGTGGTTTTAGATCGTTCGTTTGCGTTTTGGTTCGGTTAGATTTCTGAGATCGGATTTTCTTGTTGAGAAATCGATTCGAATCGATTTGTGTTTAAAATCGGATTTTGGATTCGTTTTGATATATCGGCCACATGCCTACCAACTAGTGTTACCAAACTATCAATAGTATTTCTATCGATTTTTTCATCTGAAAAAAACATGCTAATGATAGAATCGATACGATCGATAGCTTAAAACGTGTCAATACTATTGAAAGAGTGCAATACTATCGATAGTATTGTTGTCCGTAAATAAGAAACTATCCATAGTATCGATACTATCTATGTTCTTGGTAACAATACTATTGATAGTATCGAGACTATCGATAGTTTTAGATTATCGATAGTCTTCAATTTTGCAATAATATTGGGTATGTTTTTACAGCAATGTAATAAAATTCAAATCCTTTTGCATTATTACCGATCTGTGCTAATCACGTAAATTTGAACGTATCATTTGAAATTCTTTGTTCTAATGTTGATTTATTGTCGACTGCTATGCCTTAAAATTTTACACGATACTATTGTAAATTGACAAATTATCGATAGTTCAAAACAATCGATAATGTCGATACTATCGATAGTATTATTACCAAGAACAAAGATAGTATCGATACTATCAATAGTTTTTTATTTGCGGGCAACAATACTATCGATAGTATCGATAGTATTGCACTCTTTCAATAGTATTGCCCCGTTTTGAGCTATCGATGCTATCGATATTACGGTCGATAGTCCTACTATCTATCCCCTATCGATTAAGTATCGATAGGCACCTATCGATCGGCAACACTAGTATCAACCCCGGACCATGTATATAATAATCCTTTACTTAGCTAGGACTAGGTCTGTTACCCTCCGCTGAGGGAAGTCGTATAATGAAGAAAAAAATAATCTGTTCTTTTCAGCTTAATATCTGAAAGTTCCCTCACTGAGGCACCAGTATATTAAACTGATTTTTGTAAATCGACGGGATATTCGGGGCTCGCTCCACTCCCGTCACGGGTCGGCCTGGCATTGCAGTGCCGCCGGGATCGGCCCACTTAAACCCTAAAAATATCAATAATAAAAAATAATGACACGATCTTTTTGTCAGTATAGGCATGAGTCGTACTTGCAAGATCCAGTACCAGGGCTACATGGTACGTAACGTATTAAATTAAAAACCAGGGTTTAAAATACTTGCAATTTAATTACTTCAAAAGAATATAGACTAGTTTGTTCACCCTTAGAAAAAAACTCAAGTGTCACCTCTTACAACTCCAGCAACTTGGTGTCGCCTAATGGAGCCACGGTGTTTTCTCTTTCTTTTCTTTTTTTTACTTAAACTACCCATTCCAATTTAAGCTGTATTATATTATATTGTTTTATTTACATTTATATTACCTTTCACTGACCTTACTAACTTTTTACTAATTTTTTATTATTTTTTTTTTTTGACATTCTGTACCTATTAATTGAATTATTGTTATTATCTAATTTTCTCAAGCAACTTCTATTTTATCTCCTTTTTTTTGTAACTCCACTCTCTTTGACATTTTAATTTGCACATATATGACACTGACTCGCGTTGTTTCATATCACTTGCGCCCTCGTCAGCCAGGGTGATGGCTGAAAATCGGTGCTTCACCTATTCCCGGGTGAATTTTTTTGCATCGAGCCTTGACCCTATTCCTGCTGCTGCGCACAGGTACCTGCCAAAGCTGGTTGTGTAATGATTTTATTTATTTTATTTTGTAATTTCTTTGATTATATAATGGCAGTGTATTATGTGTGTACAAACGGAATAAACTATCTATCTATCTAAATAAGAAATATAATCGCACGCATAATACAAAACTAATAAGTAAGTTCCAAACGTCGATTGATGATAGGGTAACTTAATAAAATTATAAAATAAGTTAAATAATTATTGAAATAAAGAAGCTTTGTGTAGTTGCCGGGAATCGAACACACAACTTTTAATAGCTTTAAGCGATCTACCTTTCCACTTGTATTGTATTACACTTTACATTATTTTTGTTTTCGTATTTTCAAATATTCTTTTACAAGTTTATTAATAAACTTTATTTTTTGGAGTAGTGTTAGCGACGTAAGTTTATCGTTGTTGTAATGCAAAAACATTTTGCGTGCATTACAATTTCAAAAGGGTCATATATTGCACCAAAGTGGTTTAATTTATCGAGTATTTATCCATCGCGCCAGACTCGGTATACTCCCTCTCAATACCAATTTGAGACAAGAGGTGTCGCAGATGCGGCCTCAGCCTAGAGACCACCGCTCACGTGCTATGCCACTGCCCACCTCATTCAGCGGCGAGACAACGGCGCCATAATAATATCCAGGACAGGTTGGTCAAGGCGGCCCGGTGTCGCGGGAACATCACCGCGAACCATACCGTCTAGGGTGCCACGGGCGACATGGCGGCCTTGCGGCCCGACATTGTCGTCCGTGACGAAACAAGAAGGCAAATTACCATCGTCGACGTAACCGTGCCCTTCGAGAATCGTCGGGAGGCCTTTGAAGCCTACCAAAAGGAAAAAAAAAGCTAAATATGCTCCCTTAGCGCAACAACTAAGGGACCAAGGGTACACGGTGACCGTTAATGCCTTCCTCGTCGGCGCTCTTGGCGGGTGGGACTATAGATGTAAGGCCGGTTTTAAACCAATTAAACCAATCGGTTTAAAACCATTTTAAACCAAAAAAACCGGTTTAAAACCGTAATAAACCATTATTTTTCGGTTTAAAACCGTTAGTCTTGATGATTGTGTTTTTCATAATAATAACTATTTTATCTTGATTTAACCAAGGTAATAACATTACGAAGTACCTACCTTTAAACTGTGTAAAGTTTTTAAATTTGTTATACACAGATTTTGATAAATTTAGCAGGGATAGGGTTTTGATAACTCACGCGTTGCGGTTATTAGACACGAGATGCGCTCACTTCCAGTGCACAAAAATGAATGATAATTTGACTCGGAGGAGGGAGGTGGTAAATCCTCTATGGATACTCCGGCCCGGCTTCGAAGTTATGACTCGTACTGACTAAACACCACCTGAGATTGGCTTTGCCTTCGTCTGAGGCGACCGGACCTAGGTGAGGATGCGCATAGAAAAATCGACCGGGTCCCAGAAGGGGGGTCAGTCGACAATTGAGAGGACTGGGGTGGATCTGAAGGGTCTGTCGTGATTTTGTTTCGTCTGTCGTTTTTGGCGGATTCCTATGCCTCTAAGAGGTGGTTCAGGTCGGCCGATAGCTGATTAGGTTGATCCGTCAAGACGGATCTAGGTTATCTGGACAGACGATTTGAGGAAGTGGAAGGTATATAGTCGGATGCACTTCGGATAAGAGGATTTGAGTGGCTCTCTGACGTTTTCAAAAAACGATCAGAGGCCTTCGTATAGAATTGTTGTAGAGTAGGGAGTTCGAAGTACATGTGTAGATCCGCATTGCGGATATACCAAGGAGCATTTGAAGATAATTTGACCTTATTACATTTCTATTTATACTTACTTTTCGGAAGCTTCTTAACTAGGGAATCACTTAGTGAGAAGATCTAACAGAGACCTAACATTTATATTTTTCGATTTATGGCCTATGGGTGAATCACCATGCGCTGACGACCGCTGTAGGTACATTCGCGGCGGGGTGGCAACGGCGCGGCCTTAAAGACATAACGTTGTCTGTTTCATCCGCAAGTAAAACGGATGGCATTTTGTTGATGAGTTGTTCTAATGGAGTGTGTAATAAATATTAGTTATATATATATTTTAAATATAGATAAATAAATTTTACACAACATCACATTGATCTAACTCCGAAATAACTAGCTTTAATTAAGTACCTACTTGTGTTACGGATATAAGAGTTATCTTCACTAAAATTACAAATATAGGTATACAAATAAATAACACCCAGACACAGAACAAATATAATGTTCATCGCATGAGCACAGTAACTGTACCTACATAAAGAAACAAAAGTGTGTAGGTTAACCTACATACTACTACTTAAGTTGTCGTATAGTAGGTACCTATGTAAGTATTGTAGTGTAGGTAGATAATTTCTATTTTATTGTCTTAAAACTAATTAAAACAAAATATAATATGTTGTCAGGTGATCAAAAATTGCCCTTAAAGTGTAAAATACAGTTCTTTTATTTTTGTAGACAGGCAAGTTTAAACCACATCAACCTTTTGAAATGGTTGAAAACTGGTTTAAAACCGCAAAACTTATTAAAACGAAACATAACATGACGTCAGGTGATCAAAAATTGCCCTTAATGAAGTGTAAAATACAGTTCTTTTATTTTTGTAGATAGGCGGGTTTTAAACCATTTAAACCTTTTGAAATGGTTGAAAACTGGTTTAAAACCGCAAAAATTGGTTTAAAACGTTTTAAACCGGTTGATTTACATCTATAGGTGGGACCCCAACAACGAGAGGGTGTTGGACCTCCTCGGAGTCGGCCGCTACTATTGGCTGATGATGAGGAGGTTTATGGTCAGCGACACCATAAGATGGCCGCCATTTGTACTTTGTCTGTATTCTTAACTTCTGTACTTTTTTTGTCGTATGTCATGTATAATAAACACCATACCTACTGTTCTGTTCTAATTTCAGTGAATCATTTTTGTAGTCATTATTGTACTGCCATTATAATTGCCATTAGCACACGCTAATCTGAGTCTACAGATAGTGGTTACTCTCTTATTGAAACTGCGAATTTTAAAGAACCACGGTATCTGGGGGTTTCTGGTTGGATGCTAGCATAGTGACAGCCTTTTGTGGTGGAGCTCCTTTTCCAATGTTTAGATCACTCAGAGGTTAAATACATCTCAGTCTAAGCTTTACGTATTACGACTTGACAGCTAAACGTTTGGTTGCAAGTGACGCACGGTTGGCTGAAAATCGCGTTGCATTTGCATGGACATAGAAACTTAAATTTAAAAAATGATTTCTTTTTTGTTAGTAATGGGTTTGTTTACTCGATTGTTAATATCATAAAAAATGTCATCTGAGATGATTTACTTCAAATAAGAACGAGTAGTGATATTGGATCGGGCTGGAAAAAAAAGCGCGGGAAACCTCGAACTACGCGGTGTCTTTTTTTGGCGTCTTTTAATTATATTTGAAAATAATTGTAAAATAATAGGATTAGTATAGTGAATTTGTAATTTATTTAGTTTATTTTGTATTTATTATTTTAGTTCCTGTATATAGGTAAGTTTTTAAGATTTTTTATTAGTAGGTCCTTTATTACTCGATGAGTGTTCCCGAAGACCCTGGGGGGTCAATCCCCCAGGTGTCTCATTTTATTACAATCTCCAATGACCCGGGAATGGATACGGAAGAATCACTTCTGGACACTGACACCTCCGAAAACAATGCCACTACCTCTAAACGTAAGAGAATTTCATCTCATAAAGTATGCAAGCATTGTCTTAAAAAAAGGCGACGTAATAAGTCGAATACAGAGTCAATAAATGAAACTGATTGCCATTGTGACTCTATACTTTTAAATGATTCGTCTTCAGTTAAATTTAAAAAACCACACCAGGATTTATCACTTCCAACAACAATGCCACAACACAATAACGATGCTAATGATGTAAATCCACGACCTTCAGTTAGCAGGAATCTTTACCAGGCCTCTGATGCAGCTCCTTACACTATCCACATCCAAAAGGTTCAGTCAAACCCAAATGATAATGTATCAATACACCCTGTTTCGTTTGGCCGATTCTTAAAAAGAAGTTCAGTAAATAATATTGTTAATGGCAGTCTCAAAAGAATAGGTAGAAACAGAGTAGTACTATCTTTCACTAAATATGAAGACGCTAATAATTTCATTGATAACCAGGCATTAAAAATAAATAATTACAAAGCATTTATTCCCTCCTCATCTGTTACCCGTATGGGAGTAGTCAGAGGGGTTCCAACAGACTGGACTGAGGAAGAAATAATGCTCAACATAACTGTCCCTCTTGGATGTGGTAACATTTTAAAAGTGAGACGTATGAATAGGAAAAATTTAGTAGATGGTAAAACTAGCTATGTTCCTGTAGAAACTGTGGTTCTTACCTTTGATGGCCAGGTTCTACCTAAAAGAGTATTCCTTTGTTACAATGCCCTCCCAGTTGAACTTTACATTTTCCCAACAGTTCAATGTTTTAATTGTTGTCGATATGGTCATATCAAAACTCAGTGCAGGTCATCTCCCAGATGTTTTAAATGTGGCGACAATCATTCTGGTGACAGTTGCAACATTAATGAAGAAGAGGTCAAATGTTGCTTGTGTGGTGGGTCCCATCATGCTACCAACAAAAAATGCCCAGAGTTCAACAGACAGAGATCAATTAAAGAATCTATGGCTAATAACTGTATCTCCTATGCTGAAGCACTAAAATTACATCCACCAGCAATTAAGTCATATTCTGATGTTTTAACCTCCAAAGCTACATCACTTTCCCCTTTAAAACAGAATTATAAAATTTCTAACACAAATGGTCAATCAAACTCAACATCTTATAAAAAAACTGTGTTTATTCAAAAAAATGCACCAAAAAGTTACAGTAAGGGATATGATAAAGAAACTCATGCTTCATTAACCAAGGACTATAATATACCACTGCCCTCTGTAGGTACCTTGTGTGATAGAACTAATAGCCCCCTCTCTAATATGTCTATTAAAGATCTCATTATCATTCTTATTAATTCTTTATCCCAATCGAAGGATATATATGAACCGTCCAACGATGCTCTACAACAAATTAGTAATTTAATCAATAAAAGTAATAATGGACAATCAATTAGCAATTCTCCAGTGGAATTGTCAAAGCATCAATAACAAAAAATCTGACCTATTATATTTAATAAATATTTATAAGCCTACTATTATTGCTCTACAAGAAACCTGGCTCAAGCCAGGTAAAATCTTTAATGTTCCTCAGTGTTTATGCTTGCGAGAAGATAGGTCTGATGGCTATGCCGGTGTTGCAATAATAATAAAAAATAAAACCCCTTATAAACTCATCCCTATTCCTAATCATAATCCAGACTTCTCAATTATTGCTGTTTTAATAAATAATATTTGCTTTTTGTCACTTTATGTTCCCCACCCCTCTTCCGCTATATATAATGAATTGGAAACTATCCTCACTCAGTTACCACAACCCATATTGATAATGGGAGATTTTAACGCTCAGCATCAATCTTGGGGTAGTAATAAGTCTAGTTGTTATGGCACTCAAATTTTAGATTTTGTAGATTCTAACAATTTCTGCATTATAAATTCAGGTGTGCCAACACGACGCACACTACCAGATGAAGGGGATAGCGCTCCTGATCTTTCAATTTGCTCTTCTAATCTTGCTTCTATCCTGACTTGGAGTACCCTAACCTCTACATATGGCAGTGACCACTATCCTATAGTTATTTATTCCCCTAAAGCATTAGTGAAGGAATATCCAAAGCGACTGCCACGTTTGAAATATAAGCTTAATAATAACAACTGGGAAATATTTAGGAAACAAGTAGAGGAGAAATGCTTATCACTTCCTCCCATACAACAAGACAACCAAACCTTGTGTGCAGATGCCTTTGCATCTATCTTAATAGAAGTGGCAGATAATGTTTTTCCATATAAACAAAACTCTAAGAATCTTTGCTCTCCACCTTGGTGGGATAGTGATTGCACCACCGCCATAAAAAAGAGAAAAAGTGCTGAAAATATTTATAAACAATGTAGTACTACTGAAAACTTTGACAAACTAATACTAATCATGAAAGAAACTCGTAAATTACTAAAGAAAAAGAAGTGGGAAGGCTGGAAGTCATTCTGTTCATCACTGGCCCCTGATACTTCATCATCTACTATATGGGCTAACATTCGACGATATAGATCAGCAACTAAAGAATCTGTTCCACAATTTATAGATAATGATGTTGCAGATTCATTGTTAGACAAATTAGCTCCTCCTTTTGTGCCCCAAGAAATTACTGTTGCTAACCCTAATAGTTCAATAAAAAACACTACTGGCCTTAATGCTCCATTTAGTCTTACAGAATTAAAAGGTATTTTATCTTATGTTAAAGACTCTGCTCCGGGTTTAGATGGAATTCCATACTCTTTCCTCACATGCTTGAATGACACCAGCCTTAATTATCTATTACATCTTATTAACTCAGTTATGTTATATGGTAAAATTCCACCATCATGGAAAACCCAAGAAATAATTCCATTATTAAAACCAAAAAAATCCCCTTCAGATCCAAACTCATATAGACCAATAGCACTTGCTTCAGTTCTCTCCAAATTAGCTGAACATTTAGTTAAAAATAGATTAGAATGGTTTGTGGAAAATAAAAAACTTTTAGCTCCCAGTCAGTATGGTTTCAGGAAAGGAAGAAGCACTATGGATAGTCTAGGTATCTTCATTACAGACATTAGACTAGCCTTTTCTAATAATCAATATCTACTTGCTACATTCCTAGATATATCTGCTGCATATGATAATGTTGATATTTTAATCTTAAAAAACAAATTGCTAAAATTAGAAATCCCCACCTTATTATGCAATTTTATTATCAACCTTCTTTCAGGAAGAATTATACAAATAAATTTAAATGACTTAAATATTAAATCTAGGTTAACTTGGAAGGGCTTGCCCCAAGGCTCGGTGTTGAGTCCTCTTCTCTACAATTTATACACATATGATCTTGAACCTTCCATCAGTGGTGCGGCAAATATTCTTCAGTATGCAGATGACTTAGTTTTATATTCATCTGGACATTCCCCTTATGAACTAAGTATTGCCTTAAATAAAGCTCTCAAGCTTCTTAATCTATGGCTTGATAGAAATAACTTATGCCTTTCTGTCTCCAAAAGTTGTGCTGTGTTATACACAAATGTCAGGTCACCTCCAACATTTACCGTTGTTTACAATAGTGAATCAATCCCTATAACCAATGAAGCCAAGTTTCTTGGTATTATCCTTGACTCCAAGTTAACTGGTATACCACACTGTAATTATGTTTTTGCCAGATGTGAACGCTTAATAAATATTCTAAGATGCCTCTGTGGGGTTTGGTGGGGTGCTCATCCATTTACCTTAAAACTTTTGTACAATGCAATAATCAGAAGTGTCTTAGATTATGGTTCATATTTTCTTGAGCCCTGTAGTAGTGCAGGAATAATTAAATTAGATAAGATTCAGTCTAAATCACTATCTATTGTAACTGGAGCTATGCGATCAAGTCCATTAAATGCGCTCAGAGTTGAATGTGCAGATCCTCCTTTAAATTTAAGAAGACAGTTTCTTTGTGATAAATTTCTATTCCGTGCTTTTCAGTTTTCAGAACATCCTCTCTTTTACAAACTACAAAACTTGTCTGAAAAGGTCGATAACAGTCCATATTGGTCCCATAAAACCCCTCCATGCGTGGTTGTTAGTTTCCGTAAATTTATGTCTCTCAGTTCACCCACACACCGTTCTCACCGCCTTCCCATTTTTTCAGTACCATTTGAGGCTCTAGTAAATTCACCTAACGTTTCTTTCGATTTTCACAATTTAAAAAACGACCCAAATGCCAATGTCAATTTGAAAGCTACTATTTACACAGAATATCCAGATTGGCATTACATTTATTGTGATGCATCTAAAGAAAATTCTTCTAGTATAGTTGGTGTCGGAGTTTACCATCAACAATTTGATATAGTTCAAAAAACTAAACTCCCCCCTGAAACCTCTGTTTTTACGGGAGAATGTTTTGGTATTTTAAAATCATTAGAATATGTCTTACTTGCAAAACTCAAGAAGTCAATAATCTTTTCGGACTCTAAAAGCACTTTGCAATCTATAGACCAATACCCTTTTAAATCCCGCTTCTCTAATAAATACATAATAGATTGTAGAAATTTACTCTTGAGTTGTAAGTTGAGGGATTATGATATTCTTTTTGCGTGGATCCCTGGCCATCATAATATCACGGGCAACGAAATTGCTGATCAGCTTGCAAGGGAAGCGATGAGATGTGGTGATGTTTACCCTTATAAAAACATAGTCCAAGACCTCCTTCATCTTCCCAAATGCTACCTCCGTAGTGCATGGGAGAATGACTGGAAAAGTTCAAGTAAAGGTAAAATCTACAAAAGTATTCAGGAAAACATCCCAATTAAACCATGGTTTTTTAAACATTTTCTCAGCAAACCAGCTACAACGAGTCTTATTCGTATGCGTCTAGGACACGTCCGTTTGGCTTCCCATCTCTCAAAACTTGGTATCGTTGATACTGATATCTGTGCTTGTGGTATTGGTGTGGAAGACTTAAATCATATTTTTTTTGAATGTCCTTTCTATGACAGCTCTTTTTTTGTCAATTCGCTAATATCCCTCGGTGTCCCACTTCCTACATCGTTTCCTTCCCTACTGTATTTTATAAATTTTGACTTATATTATTTGATTTCTAAATTTTTAACCGTTCATAACATTAAATTATAGCCTGTCTGACCTATTTATTGTAAAGCTTATAAACTTTGTATATACAAATGTATATAGTCTTATTGTTTTACAATATTGTATATAACCTATAATATATTGTATATATCCTACTTTACCTATTCCTATTATTCCCAAATTCTCTCCGATCCCGATGTTTTCCCTTATTTTCCTGTAATGGTTTCCCTAACTTTCAAACTCCGTCGTGGCTAATGCACAAACCGTGCGAGCCAATAAAAAAAAAAAAAAAAAAAAAAAAAAAAAAGAACGAGTAGTAATTTTTCGAAAAATATTTTGTATGGAGCTGACATGAAAAGTGTGAATATCTCCGGTATCGCACGGTTGACCGTTATATCCTTCCACACGGATGTAGTAGTAATTATTCCTGATTTTTGACATACTTAGTATAACGGTACCTCCTGTGATTTTTTTTAAATCGTCAAAGTTTTCTTTTCTTTTCCTTCCAGCTTTTGACTGAATCAAATGGTATAATGCTTCCAAAATGTGTTCATATACCGTTTTATTGTACTACAAGCCACAAAAATGAATGATAGATTCATAAAATAAGGCACAAATAGATAAAACATAAAAATAATATATAAAAAATTTCATATCAACTACTAATGACTAACTATCTATGTAGCTTTTCTTATGGTGAAGACATTATTAGCTGATTGGTAAGTTTGCGGGGGTAATATTTCCTCAGTCTAACATTCAGGTATATGGCGCTATGTGAAAAATTTGATGGTATTATCTACTTTTAAATTAGTAACTCTCAATACTGTCCATTATACTCAAAAGTCAAGAGCCTTACTGACAACTAATTTAAAAACAAGTTCCACCACTTTGAAGCTCACAGAACTCACTGTATATGGCTTCGAAGTGACAGTAGCAAGTAGATGATACTAAATTTAAATAAACATAATTACAAAACTTAATTCAGACTTAAAAGTTGTGAAAGAATAAGTGGTACATTACAAGTTTTAGATATACAAATGTGTTAGATTTTAAAACATTATAAAATAAAAATAATCAAGGACTGAATAAACTTATATTTAAGTAAAATCTCATACAAAACATGTAAATAAAAGCTTTACATACATTCAATGGTATACATATGACTTTTAACAAAATACATTGGATTAAAATAATAAGCATTGACCACGAGAGAGCAAATTAATTTACATCCGAAATATATATTGTCACAATTTATTTTATTAACTCTTGTATGTAAATGTATTATATTTCATATAACATAATGTAGATAACTTTTGAAGTTAACTGCTTTTTTTAGCATTAAAGTAGTTGAGATTTTTACAAAATGTCTGTAAAGGATATATGCTATTAAAATGCAAATTTTAATTGAGTACCACATTATTTAATACAATGTCATAAGAACATAATTATAATGAAATAACACTTGCACAAGAAATAAAGGATCTCAATTTTATAAATGATTCATCAGAATTAAAAAAAAAACATGAATATTTCCATAGACAAATTTTTTTTTTTTTTGCTAATTCAGTCTTGTAAATTATGTAACGCCAGATCTATGAATATGTACGATTAACACTTATTTTTTATGGAATGGTGTTATGGTAATGTAAGATACAATTATAAACAAAAAATATCATTGATTTGACTTCCTGTTCCAAAAATCTTTTTTTTTTATAATTTTAGAGCACCAATAATTGATGTTCATAATTTATTTGCAATATTTAAAAGTTTCTTAGCATTTGGAGATGGATCTAGTGCTTATCATATAGTTTTTTAAACGTATTGAAAAACAATGCTATTATCCTTATTATAGATATGTGTGTAGAGAAGTCTGTATTTCAGATGGAACACATGGACACACAAAATATGGTGTTTTTTTAGATATAATATATTTTTCATATTAATTACTTGACTATAATTAAACCGTGTGAAAGTAAAGCTGCATTCTAATGCATGAATTTTTAATAGCCAAATTTTATATAAAAAATTTACTAGCTAATTTCTATGTATTAAAGGCTGAAAAAGTCTTAAGTTCTTCTAATAACAAAATAAAAAATACACTAATAAGAAATGTTGATTGTTTTTTTTTCTCTATATAAATAAATGCTGATTCTATTTTTTCAATATTAAATCACTTTATACAATGTTTAAGCATGAAAATTCAAGAATTTTTAACAATTACATTTAAACAAGTTTTAATGTGCTATATATCTTTAATATATTTTCTTTCTTTTGAAGAACTTTCTAATGAAGTAAAATGACACACTTTTTCAACCCTTAGGTGTAAATAAATTTGTTAAAATACAGTTTATCATGTTAGGAGTGCACAATCCTAGATAAAGCCACATAGCTATGTTTACTATTTAAATCAAAATATCCTATAGGCCCAGCATCACAGTCTGCACATATCAAATACTTGTGGTTGTCAACAGGATGAGTAAAACCGATATTTTCAAATGTATACATGTGGTCTACATGATAATATTCATTAATCATTTCTTTTTGAACTTCACCTTCTTTTCTATTTACATCCTGTTGCATTAAGGGTAATTCTTTCTGTAAAGAGAGTAACAATCTATTAGTCATAATAAGTCAACTGTACATAAAATAACCTTTATATAATTATTGATAAGTTTTATGCCTGTATTAATAAGTATGTGACAAAATAGATTTATAAAAATGTTTACCTCTTGCATGATATATATAGCAGTTTTCTTTTCTAAGATTTTTGAGCCACAGAATTTACATTTGACAATTAACTTATTTTTCCCATCTTCAACGTACTCTTTAACCACTTCTACCACCACTGTGTCTTTATTTTCTATATCAGACATAATTAGAAATTAGTAAATTCCGTAATGGATTACTGAAGACAGCTCATTTATTACGTTTATGTATTGGAATTATTTTGTAGCCGGTGGTTGTTCTCGGTTCTATGTGATGATTTTTCTAATATAATCAGAGTAGAACAGCACAGATTAGATTAATCTGGCTTCTCAGTCTAGTAAACGATCAATTAATTTTTTTTTCCCATAATTAGAGGCAAAGGATGCAAAGCGCACACAACTTTATTTTTAGTAATTTCAAAGTAGTAAACTACGAGGGCGGGTCAAAAAGTTCGCAGAATGAGGGGCGTGGAGGGGGGAAAGGTGACTTTTTACTACCTGCACTAGTTGTGACACTCATTAAGAGTATAAATACAAAGTTTCAAAAAAAATAGGTCATAATTACCCTCAGAGTAAACAGGACTGGAGTAGCCATTAGTCAATATCTCGTACATATTTTTCTGCCATTTTTTGCGGGGGGTGAGGTTACTACTACATTCAATGCCAGCACACAGGAACAAAAACTCTTTGCGTGTTTACAAACGCACACATGCATAATACGACAAACATATTTAAAATACACGCACACGTGCTTAAAATAGTGTGTTAACGTTCTATTCAAACACACGAATGTCATTGTGTGAGAAGTGACATGACATAGCACGAGAATATCGATATCGATAAATCAGTTTCGTTCAATGAATGAATTTATTAACTTTGCGTTAGTATTCCTACAAATACAAATTGAAACTTGATAGTTTATTGCATTTAAAAGATATTTACAATAGGTGTTATTATATATATAGAATTCACTGTGGACCCTTTTGCGTATACCCATAATGGAAAGGAGGAACTCTGAAACATTATTTTTAACAAAGCGATAGTGAATATAGTTATATTTCTCAGATTTTTACTTTGACCGATTGATTATTTGTATTTTTTTGCGATTTGCTTACATCACTTTTTGCAGGTATTTCCTTTTCAACTTATTTTTTAACCTAAAATTAATACATTTAAATGTAATAAACTAAAACTGTTATAATATTACATGTTAATATCTATTTGAAGCATAACTAGTTATATAATAAACTAAGAGGATCATTCAAGAATAACGTTGGCACAGCATGGGCAACTAATCTTCTTCTATTGTTAGATAATTTTTGAAACTGAGACGGCTCAATATGTATGGAACATATAGTACTTGTTCTTGAAGATGCCCAAGATGCCCTATTACCTATTACAAGCATGAATCCATTTTTTTCGTATGCTGTATTCTTTAGGAAAACTGAATATGAAAAATTAGATGTTTCCGGGCATATCAAAGCTTAAAGTATAAATACCAACAATTAGTATACCGCCTAGGGGCAGAGTATATTTGCCTGAACTACACATACCGATCATTTCTAATTTTAATACTGCAATACTATCTTCCAATAGCTTTCATTTATGTACAAATGACTTTTGGTACCACATACCTTACTCCTAGTATCTTGAAGTATTGCAGTTGGACAAGCCGGTTTTTAAAAGGAGCTATAAATGCTACAATATTAATAAAAAACTTAACTTAAATGTTGACGATGACATTTAGCTATTACCATACTAAAATGTCATCAAAATCCGTCGCGTAGTTTTTGGGTGATGCGTGCTCAAACATACATACAGACAGACAAAATGTTCAAAAATTAGTGATTTCGCTTCCTCTACTCTCATTACTAGCCATTTGGTTTAAGGTGGACTTGACCTGTTTTATTCTATATCTTTACAGTTTTATTCTCGTATGTATAATATCGCAGGTAAATAGTATAATTCCGCACTTTACATACGGCGTCATCAGTTCAAAATCACATACCTTATTCTTATTTGAAATCATCATTAATACCTGGTAATAATTACTGAAACAAACTGTAATTTATCTAAGCTGTGTTTTATTATCGTTAAGAAAAAGAACTAAGAAAAGGGTATGTGTTTTTTAAACTGATGACGCCGAATGTAAACTGCGGAATTATACAATTTCCCTGCGACATACAGATTTAAATTAAAAATACATATTTCCAATTTAAGTATGATACTTGCATTCATTCATTCATTACTCACTCGTAAAATCACAATATCGATGAAGTTGACATCACTATTGTGCAAATTAATATTGTACAAATTAATAAGGGTTGCTGATTACAAAATAAAAACAATTTGTCCTGTGGCTCGAAAAAAAATTTTGGTTTCTCGGAAATGATCGGGTGTGCTGGTTAGACGATGGTACCCTTTTAACCGTGTCTTTTTTATGAAGTCAGGGACACTGGAAGTATATACAGCATTAGTACTCTTAATGTTTATGAGCGCCGCCCAGCATGAATAAAAGGACAAATAGTTTGATTATTATTTTAATTAATTATTTTATTTATTATTTTATATTTCCATGTTGTGTGGCAAAGAATAGGCTTCAAGCAGCCGCAAAAGTGTAGGTATGTACTTAATACTAAACTAAAAATAAACACGCAACGTACATTGTTAAAACGAAATTATAATTGGTAATTAATTAATACAAAATTACAGTTATTTATTACCAACAAACTTTTTCTAATTTTTGTCTTAATTAATTGAAATGCGATAATGGTCAACCCTAGGTAGTCTCGTGGGGAGTGCAGCCGTGACGTCATCAAACGAACTTTGAGCGCGAAATTTGAAATTGTAGTCTGCTAAAACATGAAATAATGAATCAAATAATAATCAAAACCTAAAAATTATGCTTACAAATGAAAGGTGACACCATCTTTTTGCATACTAGATATTTTCGAATTTTTTTTACAGTAGAAAACAGCACAGGCAGGCATTTTCGTGGGAGCTCTGCACGGTAAGACGTTCTGATTATTGTGGTTTTAAAATGGCGGCTCAACTAGTTTTATATAACGCACAGGATTCCGACGCTTGTGCATTTGGCAGAGGGGTAATGTTAGGCAAAGGCTACTCCAGTCCTGTTTACTCTGAGTAATTACCTAACAAGTCAATCCGGAAGAAAATTTGCAACATGGAGAAAATTGAGTTTCTCAGAAAATTAGTGCTGTTCAAAGAGTGGACTTCGAAATCTTGGAACATCCTCCCTATAGCCCAGATTTAGTCCCAAGTGAATATTATTTGTTCCCAAAAATTAAAAAAGAGCTTCGAGGGAAGAAATTTTCCAGCGATGAAGAAGTTAAGAGCGAAATTTCGGCCTATTTTGACGATAAAAAGAAAAAATTTTTTTTCGAAGGTAATAATAAATTAATTGATAGGTCTAATAAATGTATTAGAGTTAAGGGGAAATACATTGAGAAGGAAAAATAATTTTGTGTTTTATTTGTTACTTTTTACCCTCCATTCCGCGTACTTTTTGACCCACTCTCTCTCTCTTAATTTTGCGGAACCATTTAGGAGCCTTTTTTACATCCTTTTTTAATATCAATAAATTTAATATAAGGGGATTTTGTCTGTAGGAACTCCCTACATAGGTAGTTTAGATTCAATAATAATTACTGGTAGTTACTATTGCCTTACACAAATTGTACCCATAACTTGTGCACAATACAATAGGAAATTTTATGGATAAGGAAATATTGGATTTTTCATAGAAAATTGCGAGTGTTCGAGGAACCTGTGATTTGCGCTTACATTATTCATGAAAAGATCCTTTTACTTACATTGTTTGTTTTCACACAACTCAATTTAATTCGACACATTAACTACAAATATTATACCACGTCACTATTTCTTTTTCACTAAAACCTGACAACACTGAATCGGTTAAAAACTCATCAGCTCAAAATGCAACTTAAAATACTAGTGTCATAGAGTACTCTTATATACATTTATGGAAACTATTACCAACTCAGAACACTAGGTATTTTCATTCACATCATCATGGTTCCCAACTTAGCGGTTTTCCCCCTAAATTTAGGGGGTAAATAAGTGAGATGGGATTTTTTTAGGGGTGTTATATGTTTAGGGTTATTTTTAGGGTTTTTGTGAACCTTCTTATTTTTTTATTTACTTTTATTTATACATTCCGTATAGTATGTAATCGCTTTTCGGTTTTTTTCTGTCTCTGGGGGTGCTATTTGTTCGTGGTGTTTATATCATTTTAAATCGGCTATTCTTTCTGGATTTTCGTTTCACTTATTCTGATGACCTGGCTGTATTAACTTGGACTTACACTTGTGATTTAGCTGCTGCAAATCTTTCTTGGATTCTTGACTACCTGTGCTTACTTACTGGATTCTGATTCGAAGAGCTTGTTTTATTAGAACTGTATAAGACCCATAACATGTAGAAAACAAAATAATTGAATAAAAAAGTATAAATATGTATGGTTTTATTACAAGATCTACTATATATATAGCTAAGAATAGCAATTTATTTTTAATAGATATTTATGCTATCTATTATTGTTCAGAATAATATCACTCGCTAAATAATTGCTAGTTACGTAACCATATAAGTACAGTACTTGGAATTTTCAATAGAAATGGTGGATGAAATGATCTTGTACAATATTCAACCCATCTCCTAAAATATTAGGCTAATTCAAAGTCAACATGTATATATATGACTTTATAAAATCTGATTCGTCAGAAGAAAATGAAATAATATTAGATGTAAGAAATATAATTTATTTTTATAAATAAAAAATAACAGAATCATATCAAACAATTTATTTTTGGGGGATTTCCAAGTAATTAGGGCTATTTTAGGGGTTTTTGAAATTAATTTAGGGTTAAATATTTTTAAGAGTTGGTAACACTGCACATCATAGAGTATATTCACTATGTGGAGAATGACACAGAGCTAAGCTACTATATAGGTTGTGTTGTCAAAAAAGCAAATCAAATCGTTTAATCTTGTATTGCGCTGCGTTGTTTTTATATTTCACTGTGAAGAAACCATTATAAAATGAGTTCTGGATTCATTTCAGAATCTGAAATTGTAGAGGCAAGGCGTCGTCGGCAAGAGGAATGGGATAAAGTGAGAACCGAAGATCAGCCTCAAGGTAAAAGAAATAATTATCCATCATTATTTTTAATTTTACACAAGTGTATACATACAATCATAGATAGTGCACTATATCACTCAAAGTTCAAAATATTGTAATCGACAACTTTTTACTTCATAGTGTTTCAGTGTTTTGTAGACTTAACAGACTTTGTTTGCGCAGAGGCACCTGAAGAACCTTATGACACCAGACCACTGTTTCAGCGTTTAGAAGAGCAAAGACTCAAGAGGGAAGCTGAATATGAAGAAGCTCATAAACTTAGTAAGTTTTCCTTAGGCCGTAGCAGTTTTTAAATCTTTGTTGTTTTTATTTTTCACCTCAATCATTAAACTTCAATCATTAAAAATTTCTCAACTGATTTATCATTTTGATGTATTGGACTTTAAACTTAATAAACAAATGCTGAGTTTTGATAGTATTTTATGTATTCATGTGTTTTTGACATTTCTTATTGCATTTATAATTTTTATATATTTTATGCATTTTCAATGCGATCTTATAAGATAAATTATTATAATAGAAAAATACTAGAAAAAATCGACTCGGGTCACAATTGAATCTCAGGCGGGAATCGAACCCGCAACCTTTGGAAATCCGGTCCAATGCTCTCCCAATTGAGCTACCGAGCCTTGCGAACACTCGTCGAAATTTTCTAGTACCTTCCTGATTTTACGCTGCAGGCCAGCGTTGTTTCATCAATGAGAGGAACATCCTCTCGTATTCGAAAGAAACATTTTTACAAATGTTTGGTCAATCGATTAAGATGAAACAGCCATGTTAGATTTATAATTTTTATATATTTTATGCATTTTCAATGCGATCTTATAAGATAAATTATTATAATAGAAAAATACTAGAAAAAATCGACTCGGGTCACAAGTGAATCTCAGGCGGGAATCGAACCCGCAACCTTTGGAAATCCGGTCCAATGCTCTCCCAATTGAGCTACCGAGCCTTGCGAAGCCTTGCTTTTTTTTTTTTTTCTAGTATTTTTCTATTATAATAATTTATCTTATAAGATCGCATTGAAAATGCATAAAATATATAAAAATTATAAATCTAACATGGCTGTTTCATCTTAATCGATTGACCAAACATTTGTAAAAATGTTTCTTTCGAATACGAGAGGATGTTCCTCTCATTGATGAAACAACGCTGGCCTACAGCGTAAAATCAGGAAGGTACTAGAAAATTTCGACGAGTGTTCGCAAGGCTCGGTAGCTCAATTGGGAGAGCATTGGACCGGATTTCCAAAGGTTGCGGGTTCGATTCCCGCCTGAGATTCATTTGTGACCCGAGTCGATTTTTTCTAGTATTTTTCTATTATAATAATTTATCTTATAAGATCGCATTGAAAATGCATAAAATATATAAAAATTATAAATCTAACATGGCTGTTTCATCTTAATCGATTGACCAAACATTTGTAAAAATGTTTCTTTCGAATACGAGAGGATGTTCCTCTCATTGATGAAACAACGCTGGCCTACAGCGTAAAATCAGGAAGGTACTAGAAAATTTCGACGAGTGTTCGCAAGGCTCGGTAG
The DNA here is from genome assembly GCA_927399485.1 of Calamotropha paludella. NCBI lineage: Eukaryota > Metazoa > Arthropoda > Insecta > Lepidoptera > Crambidae > Calamotropha > Calamotropha paludella. The sequence goes on from OV656822.1 coordinate 9,287,220, forward strand.
CTCAATTGGGAGAGCATTGGACCGGATTTCCAAAGGTTGCGGGTTCGATTCCCGCCTGAGATTCACTTGTGACCCGAGTCGATTTTTTCTAGTATTTTTCTATTATAATAATTTATTTCTTATTGCGTTCCTTGTTCATTGTAAGAACCTGCGATAAGATAATACTTGTATCTTACAATAAATAAATAGGTGGTAACATTTATTGAATAAAGATGCTCATGTTTCACTATCCTAATTATATTATAACAACACTTTGAGTGTGTGTTTGTTACCATATTGTCTCACTATCCGAACATTGCAAAGCCCCTATGTAAGCCTCCTGTAAAAACAAGACATTAGTCTGTTTCTACACACTACAGCGCCATTGAAAATTATCAAAATAACAAAACATACTACATACTATGTAAATCAAGTATCAAATAAAAATTTAAATATTAACACTTTGACAGCCGATCACATACCGAGTACGTCCCAGGTTGATTGCCTCAGGACGCTCATCACGTGGTCAGTACGTTACTGACTTTCCTAGTGGCCTTTTGTCACCGGGCCAATCTAATAGCGTGTAAATGGAAGGACAAGCGTGATGTACTCATGCTTACTACGAAACATGGAGCTAGCTGGACAGAGGTGGTAGCAAAAGTCAAAGGTGTTGGTGTGACCAAAAGGCTGAAACCAGATTGTATTCTGGATTACAACCACCACAAATGTGATGTAGATCTGAATGACCAGTATGTGTCTTACGACTCCTTGAATAGAAAGAGCATGAAGTGGTGGAAAAAAATGTTCTTCAACCTTGTAGCAAGAGCAATGGTCAACGCTTATGTGATTTATAATAAATCAAGGTCTCAACGCCGCCGCCCACGATTCTCGCAGTTCCTGATGGAGTGTGGTGACCAGCTGCTGCAAACTGCACCAGAGGCTGAACCAGGACCCTCACGTGGCCCACACCATGTAGGCAGCAGTACTAGACTAGTGGGAAGGCATTTTCTCGAAAGGATACCGACCACCGAAAAAAATCAGAAAGTGGCAAGAGTGTGCAAAGTTTTGTGCAGACATTTCTAAGAAAAACACTGGCAAACGAGGACGCAAAGAAACAATATTTTACTGCCCAGACTGCAACGTGCCTTTGTGCTACTATCCTTGCTTCAAAGTGTTTCATACACGCAAGGATTATACAACATTAACACAAATTACAGGCAAACAAGATCATGTTTGACTTTTTATTTCCATAAAAAACCCCTTTTCTAAACTACAATTTTAAATTAAAAAAAGACTGATTTAGATATGTTTTTATATTAATCCTAAAAATAAACAAGTCAATAGTATAAATAAAAAAAGAATTATAGCTTCATCATTGATAGTTCTCATTTTATACATGTTGCAATATCGGCGAAAATCGCAGGCGAACCCGGGAAGTCGCGTTTTAAAACCTTCGGCTGTCAAAGTGTTAATGGTTAATGTGAATAATAGACAGTGTTTAAATATTAATAATAATTTATTGATATAGCAATTGTAATTATTGTTGACAGTGCCTTATCTTAAATTCTATTCACAGAAAATATGATCAAGGGTCTTGATGATGATGAAGTTGGCTTCCTCGATCTGGTGGAACGAACTAAAGCTAAAGCTGCTCAGCAAATTTCCCTGGAGGAACAGAAAGAAATGCAGGAGTTTAGGTAATCAACAAGAACACCTCAATCGTTATTTTAAATATATATATAATAAAATAAGATTTTTTTTAAGTGACAATAATAACATAACAATAAAAACAGGTATATATCCCTTTATGAACATAAGTTCTTAAAAAATGAGTCTCCTATCTCTTTTTATATTGGCAGTACTGAAGTCTTATCTTAAAAGGGCTAATTCAGAACTGCACAGCCTTGTTCTGCCATCCCCATTTATTTTATTGAACAACCAAACTTACAAATAACCGTTATATGGTTGATATACCAAATAGTTGCACAAGCGTTATGGTTCGGATTTTGTAGTCCGTACCGCTAAAGAGTGGAACTCTTTTCCTGAGTCGGTTTTACCTGATTAATATTTTTTTAGAAAAGAATCTTAAGATATAAAATTCTAGCAGTTAAATGTTAAAAAAACAAAAAATAATACACATCTCTGATCTTAATCTTAATAGCAGGCAATGTATATAAAATCATCTTAGTTTTGGACATCGACCTTGAGAATATTGTCTAACAACAGCCATTTATTTTTATTTTAGTAACATTCTGAAAGACGAAGTGGATCATTTTAGAGTGAATGAGGTCATATTTTTTTTTCAGAGAGCGAGTTTCTAACTTAGCAGAAAGTGAAGAAATGTCCCGACTTCGTGCGCAGTTAGCACCGGCCCGTAACACTCCAGTAGCAACTCAAAATCAGAAGAATAAATTACAAGGGGTTAGTAAATTTTATAGAGCTATTCTATTTCAACATACTTCAGCCCGCCTAGCATACGCAACACGACAAAATTTTGTCTACCCATTTTCTCGTGTTTTAGTCATTTGTCGTCTCTAACATGGCTGCGCTTAGAATTCGATTTCTTATGTCAAACGTGTTTTTTTACTTAGCCGCGGATTGCGTTTTGTCGGCATTTTAACCGATACTGTCGACATATTTCTCGTCTTTGTGTCAGTACGTAGAGAAGAGACGACAAGTCTTAGTGGCTTATAGTGTTGCCCAAATTCAGTCTTGGTCTTGCAGTCTTGGTCTTGTTCTTGCGTTTTTGCAAGACCAAGACCAAGAACAAGACCGCGTATTTTTAGCAAGACCAAGACCAAGACTGACCGTGCAAGACTTGAGCAAGAACAAGACTAAGCCTGCAAGACTCTTGCGTCTTGCAGCTAGGACTTAGCGCTATTTCACGGAGTAGTTAGGTGTAACAGTTCGGTGTATAGGTACGCTTAGGAATTCTATGAGACGCAAAAAACTGTATCAAAGAATATGAAAAACTGGATCTATGCGCATTACGACTAATACCATAAACATACCTACATAGCGAATAAAAAAATATCCATTAAAATCAAACTGAGTGCATGCATAGTTATGTTTTAACCATCGGCACTTTGATAATGCGGCATCAAAGGTTTTGTACTTACTTCTCAAAGAAATTTGCTGCTTTTCGGAAGCACATGGTTATAATACACGCGCCGGCGGCTTCTTTTGAAATCATATACAACAATCGTTGCCGCCGCGCCGAAATCACAACATTTGACACTATTTGATTGCCGCCACAGGGCGTAGGCGTAGGTATACTCATGCAAAATAATTTCGAATTTTAAGAGTACCTACAGGTGTTCCAAAGAATAAATAAGTTTCAGAGTGCTTATAATGAAAATGAATACATTATACTGATCACGCAAGTAGTATTATGATTAGAATAAAATGGTAAGGATAGGTAGTAGATGTCATAATAATTTATTCTAGTAAGTATATATTATAATATTGATTATATGGTTTTAAACTAATTACTTAGGTACTATTATTGTACATTTAGTCATTATATTTCTTAAGTTTTTACAAGAAAAAATAGCAAAAAAGTGTTCAAATATCACCCGTTTGATAAATATTGTAGCCACTTTTAAATATACTTGAAACGTGTAAAAAAATTCTACATAATTAATAAAATAATATAAAAAGCGTAGGTACTTACCTACTAATAAAATAAAAAGCCTGCGATTTATTATTAGTAAATAATCACGGCAGCCGAGAGTGTGTCTCCACTTTTGAATACATAAATCATAACCAGATCACTAGAGCCACTTCAAAAAAGAAATTTGTAATTCCTAGGGTTCAAAATTATTTTGGTGACAGAACTTTACAGAAGCGTATACCATATCTTCTTAATTCGTTGCCCGAAACTATTAGATGTGAAACGGATAAAAATAAATTTAAAAAAATATTAAAAGATTATCTGATGACTACTATTTAACACAACAATTGTATGTTTTTATTTATTTTTTTGCATTCACAATGCAATATTTCTATAAGATATAAAATACGTGTGTAAAAAACAACCACGCCTCCGAGCCCTCAGATGGGCTCGGAGGCGTGGTTGTTTTTCTTCTTACAACAATTGTATCTTACAACAATTGTATCTTATTATTATCACCGCTAAATTTTCCTTCAGTTTGTTGTAATTCAGTCTAAATCCAATTATTGTGCACTTAACTTTACCTGATACAGTTATAGTTGTATTATATACCTACATAATTATAATTATAAGCTAAGAGACTAAAGATCCCTCAGTCAAACCGACAAGTCGGTTTTGTGGGACTAAATTGTATCTTTGTATTTTTTTTTCTTGTATATGAAATAAATAAATAAAAAAAAAAAAATAAAAAAAAAAAAAAAGTATTTACAAGCAGTGCCCGCGACTTCGCCCACGAAGAATAGTAACTTTGGAGGTATAGTGACGTTCAGGATTTATTTATTTATTTTAAAACTTCTGTCATCAAACATACAAACAAACTCTTCAGCTTTATAATATTAGTATAGATTAGTATAGATGTACGCCAAAACATTCACTTATATGTAAAGAATAGTGATTGGCACTAATTCTTTACATATATTTTATTCACGCGTCGCGTCTGTACAAGTAGGTAATAATCTGTGTTTGTACGCCGCACGCGGCATCGTTTGATTTGCGGCGGCATCCTTTTAATAGAGCCGGCACGTGGCGAGGCGGCGCGGTAGAAAGCAAGGAAACGTACTATAAACAAAGGAATTATTTTAATTCCAGTCATTTCCAATTGAGCTGTGCTTCGAGTCTAACTTAATAATTGTTTTTACTAATTCTTGTTGTTTTCTAAAAACGTATCACGTGTACAATTTAATATGAGTGACGAAGATTCAAATTATTCTAGTCCGAGTAACGAGAGTTTGAGTCACAGATCTAAAAGACCCAAAAGCAAATTTGAGGAGTTTTTCGAAATAATTCATGCATCCCAAACTGCCTTGTGTAAATTGTGCCAACATAAAAAGACTGAAATAAAAATGAAAAACAGAAACACTTCAGGCTTAAGGAAACATCTAATATCTTTCCACAAAAAGGAATCACAAATATTTCTTCCTGTTAAACCAAAATTAAGTGGAGATATCACAAGCTTTTTAGTAACCGCTGGAAGAAGTGGACAGGTAAGAATATATTTTTTTTATATGAAAACTCCAGGAACTCAAAAAAGTCTTTTTTGAACAAATGACTTTAAACTGACTTCGGAATATTTTATAGATATTGATAAAATAGTAATACATAGGTACATATTTCGCGTCATTTTTAACAATGGTCGAAATTGTCGCTACGGGAATTTTAACTCCGCGTAGCTGTTCATGCGATACTTTCAAAAACGCCATTAACTTACGTAAGTATTTTTGAGTTAGTGGTGTTTTCATCTAGGGGTGCGACATATTAAGTATGTAATTATCGTCTTAAATATTTTTATAAACACCTATATTTTCATTTGTTTTCATAATCGGCCAGTAACAACTAAGTACTTTATTTTGGTAAATTACAGTACAGTGCAACCTTAATATAACAAATGTCAATTTAACGATTTTCTCGATTTAACAACAACAAACCTCCTCCTCCTAAACGCTCAAACCTAGTATGTTTTAAATAATAACACAAGATTTATTGTTTTATTTCAGTCGGAAAACAGCAGTGACAACATCACGACAGCTACAGTTGATTGGGTAGTGAAAAAATATCTTCCCTTCTCATTTTTCGATGACGAAGCTACACAAGTATATTTTCGACGTATTTGCCCTAATATGGAGTTTCCTAAAAGGTCTACACTTAGAAGGAAAGTCAAAGAGCGATTTGAAGAGCTCCAATTTAATCTCAAGGAACGACTTCAACAATTATCATCTAAAATGTCATTTACCATTGATGGGTGGACGTCAATTGCTGGTAGGAGTTACTACGGGGTTACTATGCATTATATAGACAACGAATGGAAGTATCGATCTGTAGTTCTTGATTTTATACCATCACGCGGTCGACATACTGGGGAAGATATTGCAACGATTTTCCATGAATGTTTATTGGAATATGGCATAATTGATAAAATACAAGGTATCACGGTCGACAACGCAACTGCAAATACCAAATTTATGTATGAACTGGGCAAACAGTTGCCACACTTTGATTCAGACAATCAACATTTCCGGTGCTTTGCTCACATTTTAAACCTTGGTGTACAAGATTTATTAGAGACCTTAGCATTACACTGTGAGTCTGACACTAACGCGCAAGATCAGCAGTATGAAGACTATGCAGACGAAACTGAGGAAGATGAAGAATATGCACCAAATATTGCTGACTCGCGTACATCTGTAACAAAGTTACGCAGTATTTCCAGTAAAATAAAAAGAAGTGAGATAGTGAAGAAGAAGTTTCAGTCTGCTTGTGAAGCAGCTGGCGTGCCATCAAATCTAAATGCCATTCTTGACTGTCCAACAAGATGGAATTCCACACATGATATGATTGGATTTGGTTTAAAAGTGAGAGCGGGCATTAACATATTGTGCAGTTCTGTCACCGAATTGAATGATTTTCAAATCACAGCTAGTGAATGGCAGGTACTCGAAAAATTACATAAATTTCTAATAAACTTTAAACTTTTAAGTACAAAACTTGGTGGAGACAAATATGTTACATTACCGCTAGTCATTGTATCATTCAATCTCTTGCTAGATAAAATTGAATCCATGGTAAAACAGTTAGATGAGAAACCTAATCGATCTGAAGTGGATGAAAGGCTCATTCTAGCTTTCCAAGCAGCTCGAGACAAAATGCTTAAACATTATAAGAAGAGCAACTGGATTTATTGTACTTCTTTAATTTTAGACCCAAGGCATAAGGCTCAGACTTTTGACCTGACAATGTGGGGGAAGCAACTTAAAACAGAAAGTCTGCGCAAGTTCAATGAACTTTATGAAGAATATAAAAGTCTACACTCACTGAACAAATCTCTGGAATTGCCAAGAAAAGAAAATAAAGTATGTGATGAAGATGAAGACATTATAGACTTTGATAAACTCTATGAATGTCCCTCGACGTCATCTGGATCTTGTCTTCAAGGCTTAGTGATAGACGAGTTGGAGGAGTACCTGAGAAAACCAAGAACTGCCAGCTCGGAAGACATTTTAGATTGGTGGAGGACGCATGAGACAGAGTATCCGACTTTATCGAAGATGGCCCGTGATTTTCTCTCAATACCTGCAACTTCAGTACCTGCTGAGAGATTATTTTCTAAAGCATCATTAGTAATTAGAAAACATAGAAATAGGTTAAGTGATGAGTCAGCCAGATGGTTACTTTGTATTAATTCTTGGTCAAAAGAATTGATATAAAGTAACATAACCTAATGATAAAGCTGTTGTGTACTGTTATGTTTGATTTGTGTTGTATTTTATTTTTGATTGAAATAAATGATAAATCATAAAACTCTTTTATTAAATTTCATGCAAGTTGAGGGTTCAATCTCTTTCTAGACAGACATTGTTATTTAAAATACAGTCAAGTTATTGTAATTAATTTGTTTTTTTACATGTTTTAGCAAATGTAAGCTTATAAATCATAAATGTTTATTAAGAAACAGTTACTTCCATGGAAAACGACATATAGGTCAGTTGATTTTTCGACTTTCTTATCAAATCTTCAGTTATTTATTAATCTGATTGATCTTTACTATGGCTATGTTAATTCAAGCTCACAATGTTCCAATTCTAATACGTTTTTCTAAGATTTAAAGTAAACTTTAATAAATAGCAATAGACTAATAGGTAATTGCAAGACTTGCAAGACTCTTGCTGCAAGACCAAGACCAAGACCAAGACTGCAAGCGCAAGACCAAGACCAAGACCAAGACCAGGTGTATTGGCGCAAGACCAAGACCAAGACTGGCTAAGTCTCGTCTTGTTCTTGCATTTGGGCAACACTAGTGGCTTAGTACATTTCGTAGAATAAATGTACTCGTTTATTCTTTTTAAAATTTTAGATTGTAAAAAGAATAAACTTATATTAAAAGAATAAACAGGAAAAACTTTCGGCGATTTAAAAAAAAGGAAACATCGTTGACTTAGCGAGTAACGATCAACCACAGATCATGTAAGTTGTCAGACAACCTCATAATTAATGTAATCCACATTTCCAAAAAGTAAATAAAAGGGTAAAACACGCAACACAAATTAAATGAACGATATCGGTGTTGCTATGTTATATAATAAAGTAGTTAATAATCATATATCAAGAGGCAACATCCGTTTGTCTACATTAAGGACAACGAGATATCATGTCGATGTCGACTAACTTCTCAATCGTGCGCGAGATAGCTCGAGTAGCGCATGCTAGGCGGGCAGAGGTAGCATACAATACAATAGGAAATGTCAAACTAAAATAATAATACTAAAATCAATTCATGCTATTTAATAAAAGTTATATAAAATTTACTTGGTATAAATTTGTTCTAGGTGATCATAAGGAAAAGGAAAGCGAGTGAAATGGACAATGACAAAAAAGATAAAGAAATGACACCAGCTAAGGTCAATGGGGTTGCAGGTGCCGGGTAATTTCCAGACTCTCATGTAAAAACACATATATCTGAATCAGTGATCAGTACTGATGCTTATGTAGATAGAAAACTACTATTTCATTTTATTCAGTATTAAGTTAAGATTTAAATAGTTTAATAATAAATGTCAGACACATCACACAACAATTATTAGTTTCAAACTAAGCAAAGATTGTACTATAATCCACAAAAAGGTTTTGCTTATTGTTTTGTCTATGGGAGGTGAATACTGATAAGCTCCGGTATCATTCAACAAACAAACTTAAGCCACTACCAAGATTCGAACCTAGTTCCATAGGTGCATTAGGCAGGATAGTTATTGTTGCTTCAACTGGTCATCAAATATAAGAAATATGGATCTAAGCTTCTTGAATATGAATAAAAATTCATCCAGTGTATCTAGTGTATTGGCGATGTGGTCATATAATTTTTTACAACATGCATTTATGCTCTATAACTGGAATATGGTATTTGCCACTTACCATAATAATTAATTTACAGAATGTAGCTATATACAATTTTTTTTAACCTCTTTAAAGGTTACGTTAGGTTATTCGAGGTTTGCTTCTTGTTCTTGTAATACTAAGTAATTAAGCTACCTACTTATGTGTTGTACAGTGAGGTGCAAGTCAATAGTGTGCATTCAGCAATAGGCGAAGAGTGCGGTGCTATGCAGTGTGTGGGAGTACTGCCTGGATTAGGGCATTATGCTACGGACACCTCCAGTGATACAGACGACTCTAGCGACTATGAAGAGGTATTAACTTTTTTTGTATTTAAACTTTTTGACGACCGTTTGGTGCAACGGTAGTGATCCTGCCTTTCGCACCGACGGTCCTGGGTTCGAATCCCGGTAGGGGCAGATGTTTTTATGATGAATACGAGCATTTGTACCTGAGTCATGGGTGTTTATATATATTCCTATGAATATATTACATATCTATGTATCATATATGTTAGTCTATCCGTTACTCTAGTATCCATAACACAAGCCTTATAGTGCTTACTTTGGGCTAGGCTAATTGGTGTGAATGTAGGAAATATTTATTTATTTATTATTTATTTTAAATATGTTCTCTTAAGCAATTTTCGCTAGAAAAATAAACTTGTTGTTGGTGTCAGGAGTATAATAACAATTTAGGTGTGAATGTATGATTATTATTATAACCTACTGCTTCATGTAGTTAGTAGATGTAGGAAAATAAGCTATTTAACAGTTTGAAAAATAATTTTTTTTTTTTGGGATTTCTATATATTTTTTGCAGTAGTCTTTCTGAAGCTATTTACTTTTGTGTGACGTATCCGGAAAACATTGCGACGACAAATGGGTTCAGACGCAGAGAAGTTCTTTGCGTCAACGCCGTTACTCAGGCGTTTTTTTTTGCGTTGCGTTAAGTCAAAATTGCACCATGGCCGAAGTGAATAGAACAGTGAAACGGGCGCCATCTACACGCCGCACTCACAAGCTCTTGACATTTACGCGAATGTGAGTGAAATGTGTTGATGACAATTGATTTTGTATTCATATTTCATACGGAACTACTAAATTCGATCTCTAAAATTCGGTTTTCGAGTCACGAAGTACACATTTGAACCTCGGTGAACATTGTTCATTGAGCTGTATCATATTAATAAAAAAAATTGCTAACTCTTAGACAAACATAATTATCTATTTTCAGAACGACAAATGCTGCAAACGTGATCTTCTTGGAAGGCTTCCTGATCATTCCGGAGAAAAAACACAGAAACAAGAAACCAAGAGTTAGATTACCATTCTATAGCTTAGTTCGTATAAAACTTGACCTACTTATATTTAAAAACTATGATGCTACATATACTTCTCTTTTCGTTTCAGCTAAGCATGAAGCTTAGAAAGAGAAAGCAATGTTATTTTATTACAGGTTTTCATATTTTTTATAAATAAGTGGGATTATAATAAGAAAATAAATGTATAATTGTCTCATCGTGACCTTTAAATATAGTATAAATTGTTCTGAAATAATAATGATTTTTGAAGACCTTTTTATACTAATCCTTTATCCGTTCTTACATAAAGTTCATAAGTGAGCAATATAAGGGCGACATTTAATCACAGTGAACCTGCGATTTAGTCAACCCTACATGATTTATCCCTCCAGCCTTAGCAGCAGTTCGGTTAATGTAACTACTTTTACTTTACGGTTGCAATAGCTCGGTTGTCAACAAAACTGAACTATCAATACTCTTTAGCAGAAACAATGCAATTGCACCGTAATATCGAAGTCTCAAAACCAAAAATGTGGTAGAAATTCCGATCCAATTAATACTGTTTAATATATACAATTAAAATTCTCAATTTTATGGTTACACATACAATTTACCGCAGTTCATAGATTACACACATTTATTTACTATATCATCCTCCACCTTCTTTTGAACTATGAGCAAGGGAACTGCAACTTTATGAAAAAGTATAGTCCTTAAAATTGGAATTGGCGCCAAGATTGAAAACCTCTTAGAGATCTTGTTATTTATATTTTCATCTATGTGTCCTATACATGTAAACAACGGTGCATGGCATTTAGCAACTAATTAAGCCAGCGACCTAAACTTTTCGACAGGCGGGAACTTAAACCATAAGTTCTAGGTTTCTGCCTAATCTAGGTATGTACCAAGGTAAGTTTCCCCAACAAATACTAAGAAACAATTTGGTCCCAGAAGTACAAAATCACAACGTATACCCTAGTTTATGACACTACATATTACCCTAGTGATACTGGTCCAATCTGAAATTTTAAAATATTGAATTGTTCTTTTCCTGATAAATGCAAATTTTGAGCTGTGCCGTATTAGAACTTCAAGCAGTGATAAAAAAAACTTCTAATGGAAATAGAGAAAAATACATTTCAATTTAAATACCTCACTTTATTAACTATCATATCAATAGATAAATGACAGTTCAAAAATGTCTTTTGAATACATTGCAATGGAAGATACATAACTATACTCTAGCCAGAGGTTCGTAATATTGACAAAATGGCGTATGTGTAAAACTATAATATATAGTCCAATATGCATGCACTAGTTAAAGTAAATGATAAAATGGACTTATCTGGCGCACTAAAACTAAATTTAAAGTAAAATTTTTCTTTTTCAACAGTACAATCTGACGCCTGGGGCAAGTTTTACAGGCCACCTTTTTCGTTTGTGTCGGGAGTTTTTTTTATTTGAGTTTTTATTTACTTTCGACTAAATTGCAGTTAGTAACAAAAAAAGGTCAATACTTTTATTTTTCATTACCAACAAACTCTGTTGTACACTAAAAATATAAATAAACAGTACAACAAAAATTTAAAGTTTTAGCGCGTTTTGTCCATTATATGTACGAAAAGGTTGAGAACCTCTGCTTCACATTCACCACATCGCACTAGCAATAATACTCGTGAGCATCAAGATGGCGGGATCAAGTCCCCAATTTAAAATATATCACATTAAAATGTTTGTGCTACATATGTTCTATTTGTACCCCGAACCAGACATTTGTACCTCTAAAGGTAAATGAAGTATGTAAAGATCTCCCTGATCCTCCCACACCCGAAAACTTAGTACTACATATGTACATGTATATACTCAGTATTCAACACAGTTGTAAGTGCCAAATTAAAGTAATGTGATTAAAACATTGGTCCCGCCAATTTGATGATTCATGTTATCGCTGAATTTATATGAACATTGTTACAATTCGCGCAAAATCAAATGTGGAAACTTAGTACGGCCTAAGTACATGAACTTGTGTAATTTTCATGTTCATAATTTAAGTACATCAAAAGTTATCTGTCATCAGGGGCGTGCATTGGTTTTCCAGCGCGGTAGGCACTGTAGATCTAACAAGTCGTAGTTGCGCTTATCATTTAAAAATTCCTAATATTTGGTAGGTAATATGGATATAAATTCACTTACCACTTTTTTTGCAGGTTTTTTCAGGCTTTTAGAAAAGCCGTTGTTGTTGTTATAAGTTTTTTGTCACTTCACATCATCACTCACGATTTACGAATACCGGGTATGAATAATTATACGAGTAATAATACACTGACTGAGGTAAATTGAGTAAGAAAAAAAAGATGTTGTTGCAGTTTGTGTCGATTCGATCGAACCTTTTCGTATTACTTATGTATTATATTTCTAAATTTTATTTTATTTATAAACAAGATCAACTCGTCTGTCTTTTTGTAAATAAATTTCTAGTACGTCATTTACTAATGCTTGTCGTATTGATCATGTTTCTTAGCAAGGTTTGTTAAATTATTAAAATCACCGTAACCAGTGTCATTCCACACCGTCTTTGTTGTAGAAAACAAAAGACAGGGAAAGCAAAACAATAAATTCGAATGGCGGCAACCAGCTAGCCGAGTATAACTGTCGTAATATTTGGTATTGAAATGTCTGATATTTTTACCTTTCCGTTGAATAAGCTCGATATTTGGAGTTGGTCTAGTAAAAGAAACGATTTTAAATTTATCTATGAACGTAAATTGTCCGAAAGGATAGGTACGTAGTTTTTGTACACAAATCGAATCCTTACAATCGGCACACTGTAATTTCTCCATTATTAAATACCTAACTTCGATACTTATTTTTAACAAAAAACACTCATCAACATCTTTTTTCTTTACACACAGTACACTACAAACACTCACACAGGAAATTAACAAAAAACAACAAAAAAATGCTATCTTAATAGATAATATTGTAATGATATTACTAATGTAATTAAATTATCGGTCGCGCGCGCGTGCTAAAGCTAACTATAAGTAATACAAAAACACGAACTAAAGGAAGGAGGCACTTTTCGGCGGCCTTGTTACATTTTTCATCACTGAAAAAAATAATGGGTTGGAATAATCAAAATTATGTTAGAGGGTATCAAGAAACTTGTTTATATACGAGCGCACAAAGCAACATGATTCTAGCAATAAGTTGTGCTTGATTAAGCGACGTGAACAAGCAATCTTATTGAAATCAAACAAGTATTTGTCAACTGCATCAAGTATGGTTATTATGGCTATCACAAAAGCTTTATGGATTTTACAAAGGCTTTATAATATTTATTACGCTTTAGTCGTCCCTATCATGTCATACATTTCATTTTATAAATTAATTTGTGCCATTTACAAAGCACTTGATAGTTTTTAATAAGTATATGATTGATTGGCTAATGTTTGGTAATGAATGCAAACAACTATTTATTAAATTTTTTTATAACAATCAAGTTATCTTTAAAGAATTAACCAAGATCATATTCAATTCAATTATTATACCTAATTATTGAGTTTTAGGTACTTCATGTGGATAAGGTACTGTAATATAGCTAGCTATAGATATGGTTGAGTAATTTTCATGTTCAAATAATTTGTATAAGACACTTTTTAAAGTCTTATCAGCTTATGACATTTGTTTATTTGGACATTTCTATTGCTCAACAAATCTAGCGCTTTCAATACTTAAAAACAAACTATGACATCAGTACCATGACGTTAGTTGAGCAGAAAATAAATGTCTTTTTATTCTGTTGGATAAGGTTTCTTTTGCAATTAAACAAATTGGTATAACTTTTACCGGATTCTGTAATTCACATTTAAATGTATGAATAAACACTGCAATATATCTATTATTCTTAAGTAAGCTAGGTACCAATATAAATCTATAAGTGGTGCCATCAAAATGTTTATATGATTGCTATTTTTACAACACAAACTTAACACTATTAATTATATTAATCCTATTTAGTCTCGTGACTAATGCAACAATCAACACTACAAAAAAAATTAAGTCTGATTTCAAATTAATAATTACAAAAATATCTCTTAATATAAAAAAGCTACCAATTGATTTAAGGTGATGGTATAGGGGAGTAGTGTGTAGAGCTTGTTGAAGAAGACTTGCCGGGCAATGCAACAATACTTGGGATGATTAATTCTGGTAAACTCAATACAGCTGCAAGCTTTTTCTCTTTTCTATCTAAATCTGAAATTAAAAAATATTTTTATTTTCACTCATAAAACACAAGCACCAACATTAATTATCCTTATGATATTGACATTCTGTATGATGATTTTTCATATTTTAAGAATTGTTAAAATGTAATTATTGTACTAAAAGAGTCAAAACTCACCATCTCCTAAATGAATGATGTCATTGTGATAATAATTTTAGATTTTTTCTTTCTCAAAAGTTCAGTTAATTTGTTTTTACACTGGGAATATACAAATATATTTGTTCATGTATTTTGAATGTAGATTATTGAAGTTGTCTACAAGCTGAAACAAAAGAATAGTAAATGTACACAGTATGCAAGTACATATCATTTGAAATAACCATATATCAAAATTCATTTTATTTTAATGTAATCTAGTGTAAATAGTATAATATATTTATGGTTGTTGAAGTTGAAGGAGGAAATGTAAGCTAGTTTAACAATTTTCTATAAATAAAAGAGAAAAGGCAATTGAGTGATGAGTACTAAAAAAGTATTAAAATCGGACCAGTTCAGCAAAAGCTTTCATGTGTCAAAATAATCGAAAGAATACATAATAAATAAGGGAATTCCCTTTATGTTCAATTGATCATAAGATACACTTATGTTACTAGTTTAGGTAAAACACACTTTTAAGACAAAGAATCATTGAACATAAAGCATCAATCTTATATACCTACTACTTATTTATTTCATTTCAATGGTTTCATAATTATATAATAATTCTTAATATGTTGTTAGTTTATAAGGAATATCTTTATATGCCATATTGTTGGCTAAACATGTTAGGCTAGTTTTATTATTTAAATGACTATTACACATTCTATGTTTACAAACAAAAAAATATATCATAATAGATACTCACCAATTTATATCCATGAGGTTTTCATAAGGCAGAAAAGTCTAAACTATTGTTCAACTGAATATTCCGCCAAATATTTAAATCGTTTCGTTAACCAGCAACAACAGCATTTAAGCCATACAAAGTTTCTTCTTTTTATCACTAGTATTTTGCATAATAATATTGAATAAAGGTTGGTTTGGATTTTTCTGCCACTTGAATGGTCTCTGCAGGTTAATTGCCTTCAGTTAATACTTTACTATCCTGCAATAAGATAGGCCTTACAATCTTGGATCCTTGATAGGTTAAAAACATTGATGATGGAAGAGCTTTGCATGTAAGTAATTACGCTTAGAGAAAAATCTGCTGAAATATTCAAATTACCGATGGTAGCATTACATGGTAATATCTGCTTGCTACATTTTCCAGGATCTTAAAAAAGGTCTCTTGGTCCTGGTTGAGGAATAAGAAATAGGAATGCTTGAATGTTTATTCCATTTAGTGCAAAATTATATTATTAGATTTTCTTACCTACTTCTGATTTATATGGTACAAAACACTTAAGAAATCGACAATTGCAGATTAATAGAGATATGATTTAGTGCGTATAAAAGTATAGGTAGGTACTTACTAACGACGACAGCTCGAAATTCCGGGAGACCCCAAGCCTGGGGAAGATCTAGCACGTCATCCACGATAAAAAAGCAGTAAACACAGTCCACAAACCTTCGAAAACGACATCAAACACATTAACAGAACAATTATCTCTAATAAATTAGTATAGGTAGTTAGATTTCGGCTCCGCATATGAGCGAACGACTTCTGAATGAAGTGAAAAATAACGGTCTTGATTGGCGGTCATTTTTTTCAGTATACGTCTCAAGTCATAGTCATAAGTGATGACATCGCAATAAAGTCGAAACTTGTTCAACTTATCCGCTCTCGTGCGGTAGCGTATCCATCTCATCTATTGCGTATAGGACCGAGTGAGACAGATATAGGATCGGGGGTCGTCGGTTTATCTCGCTCGGCAGGTAAGCTTGCTTACCTAGGAACTAAAATACTTTTAAATTGCGTAGCTCATGTTTTAGAACGTTACACGGACAAAGAGCGCACTTTGTATTGCGGCCGTATAATATTGACCAATACTTTTATTAATTATGTTGTATGAAACGCTGCTCGCTTCGAATAGGCAATCTTTAGACTGCCTACCGTTACTGTACGTAGTAAAGAAAAACTTACCGGGCGGGTGCTCAATAGAAGTTTGGTTGAGTATAGAATTACGGAACCAATTAAACTAAATTAACTTTAATACTAGTAGTATATTATTTAGGTTCTTAATGAGGTAGGCACTGCCTAATTGCCTATATGGTATGCACGCCCCTGTCTGTCATTCATCGTTATTAATTTTCGTACCTAGTATTGTCCCCGGCAAATAAGTTGAACATGATTTTGAAATCACGTGACATGCGCAGTAGTGAATAATGTACCTAAACTTGCTACTGCGCATGTCACGTGATTTCAAAATCATGTTCAACTTATTTGCCGGAGACTATATTTTTATAGAATTGGACAGATATATGCAGTAATGAAACAAATATTTTTTTGGTTATCAATGGAAACCCTAATTATTTAACGTAGTTTGTATTTAACGACATAATTATTATCTAACCATGTTTTACAAGTTATGAGAAAATATTATTGAGTTTGAGGGTAGGTCAAAATCAAATGTTATCATGCAGTGCATCTGGATGTAATGGAATCAAAACCACATTGTTCACTATCATCTACTATATTTTTTGAAATTAATGATCTGAAGAAGATTAATATTTTTGAAATTCCGAGACAAATTGTCTTTAAAGGGAAATGCTATTATATATTATCTGCTATAGTTTATAGCTCCACCTACATCTAGCGGTATCGGGCATTATCGAGCTCATTTCTCGAATATTTGGTAAGTGGGAGTGCTACGATGACTTAAAGACGAAAGTGTCGAATAGTCAAACGTACATAGTGCCTAATTGTTTAATATATGGGCGAAAATAAGTTTTTATAAACTTTATTTTCTTCGTCGTTATCTCTGAAATGGACACATTTATGCAGAAATGAAACAACAACAACAAAATAATTATAAGTTTTGCCTTTAGTGTTCTAATGAGAAAAGTTACATAAAAAATAAAAATAAAGTGCGGCGTGCTAGGCTTTTGGCCGTGGGTGCGCATGAGGCCGGCTACTGGCTTCACGCGTACCCTTCGTCAAATACAGGAACATTTCTTGAGCCTGACACGCTCCGAATCGCAACCTGTCTACGCCTTGGGGTTCCGGTCTGCGCTCCTCATAAATGTCCCTGTGGCAGTGATGTCGACAAGCTAGGACATCACGGACTGTCATGCCAAAAAAGTGCAGGCCGCTTCTCGAGACATGCCGCACTTAACGATATCATACGCCGGGCCCTTGCCACCGTCAACGTGCCTAGTCTACTTGAGCCGACTGGTATCGCAAGAGACGATGGGAAGAGACCGGACGGTATGAGTTTGATTCCATGGAAGATGGGCCGGGTGCTGGTATGGGATGCAACTTGTTCAGACACGCTGGCCCCTTCCCATCTACATGGAACCAACAACAGAGCTGGTGCGGCTGGTGAAGCGGCTGAAAAAGCTAAAGCTTGTAAATACAGGGGTCTAGGCTCCGAATATGATTTTGTCCCATTCGGTGTCGAGACCCTTGGTCCGTGGGGTCCTAGCGCTATAAGACTTTTTAAAGAAATAGCAAAAAGGTTAGTCGTCATCACAGGCGACCGAAGAGCTGGCAGCTACCTCGGACAAAGAATTAGCCTAGCTATTCAAAGGGGGAACGCTGCCAGTATCTTCGGAACCTTGCCTAAAGGGACTCCTTTTTATAATATATTTTAGTTGTTATATTATATATATATTTTTTTTAGTTTTAGGTTACTTTAAGATAAATTATGTTTTAGTTTAGTTTCATAGTTATTATAATTATCTTAAATTATGAACATGAAAATTACACAAGTTCATGTACTTAGGCCGTACTAAGTTTCCACATTTAATTTTGCGCGAGTTGTAACAATGTTCATATAAATTCAGCGATAACAAGAATCATCAAATTGGCGGGACCAATGTTTTAATCACATTACTTTAATTTGGCACTTACAACTGTGTTGAATACTGAGTATATACATGTACATATGTAGTACTAAGTTTTCGGGTGTGAATTGCCTGCCTCTGAGTAGAGCTTTCAGAAGGTCCCGCCACTTTGACGTCAAATTGGCGGGATCAGGGAGATCTTTACATATTATACATTTACCTTTAGAGGTACAAATGTCTGGTTCGGGGTACAAATAGAACATATGTAGCACAAACATTTTAATGTGATACATTTCAAATTGGGGACTTGATCCCGCCATCTTAACGCTCACTAATACTCGATTATATAATAGTTACTAACGTACTAAGAAATTGAACATTTAGTGTGTCTGTTTGTGGGTAGAAAAAGCGTATCGACAGACCTTTCTATTATATGCAAACAAAAATAAGCACTCATTTCCACTATATGCGATTATGATTTTAAATATTATTGAAATTATATTTAAACTTCTGATTTAAAATGTTTAAAATAACATAGTTCATAATGGAACGGTCTGTCTGAAGACAATGGACAAATAATCACTACACTAGTAAATATACCATTTTCTTAATTCAATTTAAAATAAAATCTATACTTCAATTATTTATAAATAACACAAGTTCATAATAGAACGGATTTCGTACTCCATAGATTGAAAATGTACTATTTATGTATACATACATAAGATACAGATTATCTCGGCTACTATAGTCTATAGGGAAACATTTTGTCTTAATGTAAGATTGCTGTTATTATAAATAATGGTATGTTTAACCAAATGGCACCAATTGGGACTAGTACACCGCTATTTCACCCTTAACACATTGATTTTAAGGGCTGAATATTTTATGATGTAGTGCAGTCACCTAAAATATATTATGTATATAATTTGATACTTTGTAAGAAGAAAATACAGCGTTCAAATTGTAAAAATGATTTACATACAATGTTGTGTAGATTGATTACAGTCTATTTTGTTTTTACAATAGACTTTTTAAGACAGCGTTAGATAGTGTATGTTTTCTTCTGGCAGCGGTCGATCCTGCATCACAGCGGTCACTGGTTCAATTCCTTGTTCGACTATAGGTTGCATCTCTGGCTCATTTATACTCTCATCAGATGATTCGTCGCTTTTCGACTCCTCTGCATCTTCTACTGACGTGTGAGGTTCGTCCTTCTTTTTTCTTCTATTTCTGAAGAAAAAAAATGGTTTTCATCATTCAAAACTAGCATCATATCAGCTGCTGTTACCAGAACGCTTGGCCAGCGCCAGTTAAAAGACCAAAAATCGGATAAAGTTGTTGTTGGATAAAGTTCTGTTGGTCCACAGGAGTTCTATGATGATTCGACCTCAACCCTCACCCTCGACCCTCAAGTGCAGACGGTTGGTACTATTCTACTATGCCAGATACTTTTTTGTATGCTCTAAACATCGATTTGAGTTTTTGCGAGAATAATAATAACTGATCCACGGTACATTAATTTCCAATTCTGATTTATTTAGCTTATTAACAATAATAAATGTTGGCAGTTATCTTTATATATATAATTCTTCTGTGAGTGTGTATGTCCCTGAACTCCTCTTAAACGACTGGACCGATTTTGATATAATTTTTTGTGTGTGTTCAAGGGGATCTGAGAATGGTTTAGATTCACAAATCAGTCCGGCAGATGACGCTGCAGTCGGCACAGCAAGGCGTGGCCGGGACAGCTAGTTATATATACAACCTGCGAACCTAGATTCTCTTCGACAACTTTTTAGAGAAGCAATACAGTTCAATACCGGTTATTACTTGGTTTAGTTAAACCCATAGTGACTATCAATGCCAGCATTAAAGTTAAAAACCCATGATAATAATATTTCATATGGTCACACCAATTTGCCTCGCCCAAAGTAAGCACTGTAAGGCTTGTGTTATAGGAACTAGGGTAAAAATACCCATGATTCAGATACAAATGCTTTTATTCATCACACAAACCTCTGCCCTTCCGGGACTCTAACTCAGGACCGTCGGTGCGAAAGGCACAATCGCTATAATTTCACCAAACGGCCGTTATAACGACGCCGCCAAAACTTTAATTTAGAGATTTTATTTACTTACCGTTTTGGATATGGTTGTTTGAGATGGAAGGTGCGGTAATGCAGCTTCATACTGTTACTCTGCGTGAATCGTTTGTCGCATAAACTGCAAGCATACGGCTTCTCGCCTGTGTGAGTCTATGGAATAATGATGGGTTTACAAGTTTATTTAGATACAGATTGTGTTAAACCTACATAGTTTGTTTTCACCATATAATGAGAACATCTGGCCACTTTTTATGGTTTATTTTTTGAAGTGATAACTTCTTATGGGAGGGTAAACCGCTTCGTTACGTAACGCGTTACGGCGCCAGTCTGTCTGGCTCCCTTCCTCTCTCGTATACGGTAGCGGTAGGCAGGCTCCTCCTCTCACTCTAACCCGCAGTGCTAGCCGTATTTCGGACAGACGCTTTCCCCTCTTTCTACTCAGTGTTTAGTGTGCGTTAGACATATTATACTGTTGACAGTGAGCATATAATCTAAAACTATCACCGTTTTTTAAAGTGATTATAAAAAATATGAAAAAATAAAATAAGTAATAAGAATAACTTAATTTTTTCTCAAGTTAAACAATACAATATAAAATAGTTCAAGTTAGATTAGTTTAAGTTATCACATCTGTAGAGCGTCCCGAGACGCAATTTTTCTTTATATTTGAATTTATGTCAAACTATTAAATAGTTAGTACGAAAAATAAATATAATAATATACTATAAAAGTACTTTTTATTTTTCTTTAACTTCCACTGCTGCTACAATAGAAAGATAATTTATACTTCACCTACGTATGTTGATACTTGTACATCGGGTCAGAAAGTAAGTCTTTATTGTTATACAAATGTGCGGAGGGTAACGTTGTATGAAAATCCATTACAGCCCTGCTAGAGCGGGTGGTAAAATTTACGATAAACCTTTGAGGCTGCTACTAACATTAATAAGCTAATGAGAATGTCTTGCATTCCTGATTTATTTGATCATTTCCACAACTGTATACTGTAAATACATCAATAGATTTTGACAGTAATTAAAGTATATAACTATGTATACTCACAACAAGATGTCTTTTGAGTCCAACGCTGGAGTGGAAGGCTCGACCGCAGGTATCACAAGAGTACACCTTACTGCGAGTGTGCATATTCTGGTGCATCGCCACGCTGCCCGGCTATCAGACAAATAATAATAGAAAATACTGTTAACAATATGTTCCATGATTTTAATTGTACAGATTATACCATCACATCTAAGGATCACGATTGCCTCTCATGTCCGAGATGGTGGAATGACCTGTGCTAACAGGTATATTTTACCTATTTCAGACATTACAATAGTCTCACACAAAATTAGTTAAGTAAGGCATAAAATAAAAGTTTGTGATGAGAAAAAAAATCTGTACGAATTTAACCACTTGAAGCCCAGCTTTGTGTTAAATACGTTATTTCTCTATCAGTAAAAAAATATCATTTAATCAAAAAGAACCATTACCAAAGCCGTAATAAGGATTAAATCAGACTGCGCGCTATTGAGTATTATATAATGCTCGCGGATTTTAGGTATCGTTGTCGTGCGCATGATATAATGCTCTCGGGTTTTGAGGGATAATGGAAGGTATGCTCACCGCTAAGCTGGCACCACAGACTTCGCAGATGTGTCGTTCGGTGGGCGGGAAGAAGGAAGTGCGAGGGTGTTCTGCTATATGGTGTCTCATACAAGCTGCCTGCGTTTCAAAATATTTGCCGCACTGAAAGTGAATGGACATTCTCGAATAAGGCTGCTATACTTTACATTTTCAATGACACGAGTTTTGATTATGCAACTCAGATTAGAGTGGCAAGTTTTAAATAGTTCCTAAGCGGTTTTGTTTTGTTCATTTGTTAATTACCTGTGGAAACTATTTTGGCAAATAGCGTTGTGTTACAAATTCCCAAAAATAATAAAAATATAACTGAAGTCACTTTTAGGAAGGAGGTAAAATTTATTCCTTCTTAAATTAAATAAATTGTTAAAATTATTTTTCAATAAAGAATAAGAAACCCCATTCCTGCTTACAAAAAAAACTTTGCATTTTTTATGCTAATACTAAAAGAATTCCAAAAAACAACAATATCAGTTCGGTTGTAAATTGTGAACACTTACTTGGTGACAGTTCATAGGTTTCCGATGCATTCGCCTAGGTTTTTTCGAACGCTTTTTGAATGGCATAATCGGCTCATCATAGGATTTTCTAGAAACAACAATAATTAATTTATATAGCATGAGATTTTTTTATATGAATAAATGAAAAAATATATATATCATTGTGGATGGAATACCTTTTGACTAGTTCTTTGGTGATCTGTAACAAAAATAATGTTACAAACATAAACGTAAATGCAATATTAGAAAATGGATAGTAAAAAAATCAGTATATCGTACAATGGTGGCGCCATCTAGATGATTACACCACTACACAGGACATAACTTATAATTCCTATCATAGACGGTACTAACTCTGTATATACGAATGCGCAAATAAGTATGAAAGCCTATATCATGCAAAGGAGGTATTATGACCATAGATCGGGATAGGAAGAGCTATTTTGTGTACTTGCTATATGTTAGAATAATATGAATATTCCGTGAATCCCGTGGTATTTGCTTTTAAGTAGAAAAATAATAAAAAGCTATTTGCGACTTAGGGAGTAATGAAAGAATACACTTCCTCTCCGACGGATAAGGTTAAGGTCCTTAAAGATAGTATTTTATTAGTAGATTGATAATGAAACCACATATATTTTTTGTATGTAACAATTTCTTATATTCATACAAGAATCAACAATCATTTAACATGTTTATTCTGAAGTTGTACAAGACCATATTGCAATACAAATCATTCATTCCTCAAAAAATCAAAATAAGATCAAACAGAAAAAAATATTTGTATTTACAATAAAATCTTAATTAAAATGATCAACATGTATAAACAATAATTTACTTATTTAAACAAGAAATGTCATTAGTCTATTTCTAGGTCTGGTTCATCTTCAGCTTCACTAGAAGACTAAGTATGACCTAAGTTACCATTATTTTTTCTAAATTTTCTAATTTTAGTCTATTTCTTTTTACATCTAACACCTATTTATATGTAGAAAAGGAGCGTTCGCCATCTGTCGATGTTAGTGGAGCAAATTTATATAACAATTTTTCGTCATTTATTTAATTTTTCGATAATTTTTCTTCATATTCTCTGAGGATATTAATGTCAGGATTCCTATCCAACAGTTTTACAATATTGATTTTTATTCTCTCACAATTACATTCATTTAAAGCAGCTAAAGTAGTTTTAAGTTAATTGTATAATGATTTTTATATATACTAATTGATTCCATAGATTGTCTTTATCTAGAATATTTTTCGCATTTCGTATTGCCATTGATTTAGAGCTGTTTAATCGAGAAGCAACATTTATTATTTTTTTATAAAATTTTGCATAATATGATGCAGCTGCAAGCAAAGTGCCTCATCTAGTTATCACTGATTGTGGACGAAGAGGTAAGTTTGGATACATATATTCCAATATTTTTATTCTGCGGGAGGCTTTTAAAAAATATTTTTTTAAATTTAATATTAACATATCTACATCATGGTACTCTAACCTTATTTGTTCTGATACGTGATGAAGAGCGTGTGCCAAACAGGTAACATGTTTTAATTGAGGTAAAACCTTTTTTTAAATAAATAAATAAACAATTGAGTCTAGTGATACAGAAAGAGACAAAAACAGGAGCGTTACTCTAGCAACAGAAACACCCCGCTATTGTTTTCGTTTGTTTCCATAATGCGCCGATAATTCGTGTTTCAACAAAGCGGCAGCGTCGCGTTTGTCAAAAAAGTTTGGCTACATATTGCTGGTGTAAAATTTACAACGTCGCTCGTGCGTTTATGGACTTACATAAACCATATTTAATACTTATTAATAAAAAGAATTATATTCATTAAAATCCCGGAGTATCAATCGGAATCATGCGGAATATCCATATTAACATAAATGTTTGCGGTCAATGAACCTAAATAGCTCTACCTACTCCGATCAGTGATTATGACTTATCCACTTTTATTACATTCTTAGTATGACCTATATTAAGGGGGAAGATGCTACCCTGATCTTCCCTTAACCGCTACTTTTAAGTAAATATATGAATCATGTCTTAAGAAAAGAATAACACTTTGCAATACTCTTTTTAATATTTGTTACACGAATGCGTAATTTATAAGTTATTGTAGGGTCTTTAAAAATGAAATAGTCTCTATTGCAATGGCATAAGGGAGATTAGAAAATCAAAATGTGTAGCTAGATGTTTACGAATACTTTTAATAAACAAGCATACAATATACTTACTTTGGTTTGTTCTTTTTTACCCAACACTTTTCGTGGCAAGGAATATTCATCTTGTAATTCATCTCTGCAAAACATAAAAATATAATTATTTTGTAGGGTTCTTTCTCATGTGTTTATCGGCATATCAATGTCAAAGAAAACAGTAGAGAAACTTGTCTAAAATAGGCTTTACACTTGGCAAAGTTTAGAAAAAATTATAACTTGCTTTGATTTCGGATTAGATTCAAAATTTGAAAAAACAATTGACTTTTGACCTTTTTAACTTTTTTATAGTTCAACAGTTCGCGTATTCGTTTTGATTCATTTTCTATGTCAGGAGTATTAGGAGTACTCTATGTTTTGTTTTTTTTTTTCAGGGGTAGTTTGAGCATAATTGTTATAAATAAAAACAGTCCTGTAGTTTCATTAGTATAAAAATCATAAAAGTGAGAGGCAGACAAAAGAAGACAGCACTAATAGAGATTGTTGAATCGCAACGCACCATTTCCATTATCATTTCGTCTAAAAAACTTCTTAGTTTATCAGTCATTGGTTAAGGGTTGACCCATATCTCAGCACAGAATCGCATCTTTTCATGCTCCATATGTTTCTGGTGCACGGGAACGTCTTTTGCTAGAGGGAGAAAGGTAACGTGAGTGCACTGGGTGCGGCAGCATCAACAATACGTTTTTTTCCGCTCTAGCAAATAACGTTTCTACCCTACAAAAAAATAAAAAAACGTGAAAAAAAAATCAGTGCTTACAATCATGGATCAACCCTACTTTACTTTGTGAAGTAAATTACTTGGCATAGTTATTTTATTAAAAATTTTGTACTATTTTAAATTGTGTACAAGAGTTTTTTCATAATTATATATAATTTTATGCACACATTTAAAAATGTTTTCTTAAAATGGAGAAATATTACTGACTGTACGGTTTTTATGAAAAAAAAACTGTTTATACGCTATTGGTCTTCCAAAAATTTATAATAAATATATTCTATTAGTAAGTATATAATTTAGTATAATATAAAGTTCATAAACTTACTCTAACCCATCAGCGTGCATGGCGGAATGGAACAGATGTTCTACGTAAGCCTTGTTCGTCTCGAACGTGATATCACATTTCACGCAAGTTGTGTTAACGTCTTCATCGTCATCGGGGCTTTCCTGGGAATATGATTAATTTACATACTATCTTTATGGATCATAAAATGGGGTATAAACTCATTCATTTAATTCTATGGTAGCGAAAACTAACAGTTGCCATTTTTTTATTGATAGGAGGGCAAAAGATCACAAATTTGTTGATTGTCTGTTCGCTCTTTTTCAATTGTATATGCGTTACCATAGCAACGCATTAACCGCAAGTAGTTCGTCTACCGGACGCTAGAGGGCGCTAACGGAAAAATATTTAATAATAGAAAAAAATTAAGAATTTTGTCCACCCGTGCGAAGCCAGCACGGGCCGCTAGTAGCTACTAAATAAAACAAAAGAAAATAGGTTAACAAACAGGAGAGGAAGGCTACTGAGCCGTCTTTACTTTTATGGCTTTTGTTAGATATTGATCAAATATAAGTTAACATCGTTTATTTGGGATTTCATTACACGCCTTCATTAATCTTAGAGGGCCATTGAAAGTTGAACCCGCGCAACACATTAACATAAAAATATCTAAAGAATGAATAATTAAAAGCTTTCTCAAGCATCTGCGATCTTGGAAAATCACTTTGAGCATTTGGTCCGTTGCATTCAGGGATATGAACACCCACTAATCCGAAATGTTCATGTATAGTGTTAAGCTCTTAATTACTGCATTATTATAATGAATTCTTAGAATAAATCGCTTCTACTTACAATGTCGTCAGTAACATGTTTTATCTTCTTATGTTGGTGGAGGCCAGCCTCGGAAACGAAGGAGACGCCGCAAAGAGTGCACACATAGTCGCTTCGATGTGTGCGCAAGTGTGTGTAATACGTAGATCTGTGGCTATTGAAGAAAAAAAAATTTTTTTAAAACAATCCGGCTCGAAGGACCACAATGTATGAAACTGTGAAGTAGCTAACAGAAATGATAAGAAAAGTATGTAAATTTATATTACTCAATTTATATATAAAGTTGTTACAGTTTCGCGACGTTTACACAATGAAATTAAACAATTTAAAGTTTTATATTTAATTATAATGTTACAAATCCTATTCAGGAGCTTCCGTATTTCAATAAAAAAAAAAAAAATAAACGCGTTCAGTGATTGCAAATAATGCTTTATAAAATTACGTTACGTAAATTGCCAAATGATTATTTGAGTACATGGTATAATAACTAAATGTGAACCAGTTAGTTTCTTAATTTTAATAAAGATTAAAACTTATTTATTGCGAACGGAAATCCCTAAATTTCTATTTCAAGCTGCACTGCACAATGATTCAGCTGTTCATATGGCTGGCTATTATATCATTAAATATCTTGTCCTTTAAATGTAGTTCCTTTTTTTTCTAGCCATACACTAAAACCTTACCAACTTGGCGAATTAAATTTACACTAAATTTTCTTACTTTTGCTAAAATGAGTTGAGTACTATCAGGTAACTACGACACTGCAGATTTTTTATATATGTTCAATATTTTGTTATTAAACACCGTGTATTAGGGGTTAAAGTATGAAATTGCCGATTTGTACTGAAAATCTATATTGTTTATTTTTTAAATTTTTAACAAATTTATTTAATCAAAATAGTTGCCATTATTATCTATACATTGCTGCCATCTAATGGGAAGGTCATTAATGCCTTTGCGATAGAATTCCGACGATCTAGACTGCACAAACTGTGTGAAAGCATTTTGTACTGCCTCCTGGGAAGAAAACTTCTTGTCACGTAGATAATTGTCCAAATCACGAAAAAAATGGTAGTCCGTTGGAGCAAGGTCTGGTGAATACGGAGGATGACGAATGGTTTCTAACTGCAGTTCCTGAAGGGTCAAAATGGTTTCTCGTGCTGTGTGAGGTCTCGCGTTGTCGTGGAGCAATAATGGTGAAGATCGATTCATGAGTCGGGGCTGTTTTACTGCTAGTTTTGTCAACATGGTTCGGAGTTCGGCACAATAGACATCTGCCGTTATTGCTTGACCAGATCGGAGAAAACTATAGTGAATAACACCATGCTGAGACCACCAAACAGTTACCATTACCTTTTTATTGGTAAGTTTTGCTTTAGGACACTGTTGTGGCATTTGACCTGGGGTCAGCCATTGCATTTTTCTTTTCCGGTTATCATAAAGAATCCACTTTTCATCACATGTTACAATTCGATCCAATATTCCTTCATTTCTGTACCGGTTCAACAAGGCAACACAAGTTTCAACACGCGTTTCTTTCTGCAGATCAGTCAAATCATGAGGCACCCATTTTTCGTATTTTTTTATTTTATTGATTTGACGCAAGTGAGTCAATATTGTGGGTAAGGTAACGTTAAACCATGCCGCTAATTCCTGGGTACTTTGACTAGGATCGGCTTCCACTATCTCTCTTAATTCATCGTTATTTACCTGTGTGGGCGGTCTTCCTCGTGGCTCGTTCTTTAAGTCGAAATTTCCATCACGAAAGCGTTTAAACCAAAATCGCACGGTGCGTTCATTAGTAGACCCCTCTCCAAACGCAGCATTGATATTGCGGGCTGTTTCTGCCGCGTTAGTTCCGCGTCGGAACTCGTATTCAAAAATAACTCGAATTTTCGCAGTATCCATCTTTCTTGTCTAAATTGAATAACAAAAACAATTGAAAGTCGATATTCAAATGTTTTACATTTTTTAAAAAAAGAACATCATAGAAACCATTTAAAAAAAGTTTCATTCGAAAACCTCAAACCATGAAGATTCTATGTCAATTCAAAGAACCTATTGCAATAAAACGGCAATTTCATACTTTAACCCCTATTGTTAACTTCTTTAATTTAATATGACTTATTTATTTTCCAATATTTTGGTGTTAATATTTATGACTCAGTGCTGTCTTCAGATTAACTTTCTTTGTTTGATCTTTTAAAAGGATTTAGACCACTAGTATTACTGTGATATTAGAGATACTTACTATTTTCCAATCAGAGCAGCATAAGATTGCACCCTCAAAACTCAAATGACCTTACTCGGAATAACAGAAAGGAAATAAATAAAAAGTGGAAAGTAAATTTTTACTTTTTCCTGTTTTATTCAATCCAACAATCCATTCTTATATATCCAATTACTTGAAATAATAATAAACACAAGAAAACTCTTATTAACTTATTATCAAAAGTATGTTTTGATAAATAATTGTTGATTATACTTTGCCCAATGTAGGATGATACTTTTGACAGGTGTCACTTCCTTATTGCTTCGTACTAAGGTTGCGTTTGCTTCCTGATGTTTGGCTTGACATTGCAATAGCAACTTTATACCCTCTATATAGGTGTCAACTGTCAAAAGTATCATCCTACATTGGACAAAGTATAGTTAGCATATTTCACAGAAAAAACTTAAAACAGTAACCCTTACAGTCAGTAAATTTAAATTCTAAGGCTACAAATTGTGATTTTGTTCTATATTAATATATATTTATACCTGAACTCCTCACCACAGTGTATGCACTTTGTTGTAATTCCATTGTGCGAATCTTCATGAAGCAATGCAGTATGCCTTGAAAAAGAAAAATGTATTCCAAAAAATATAGAGGCTTTGGCCTAATATAATGGACTCTTATGGAAAAAGATGTTATGACATCATCAAAAATAAATACAACACTACATTACACATTTTAAGAATTTTCGCTATCATGCTAGTTTTGGTTTAATTATTTATTAATAAAAGTAAACTTTAAAAATTAAATAATCTATATAATACTGATGGGATATAAATTTGGACAGAACAACGATTATCAGATTAGGTATTAGAAAATGTACTTACTCCAGAGGACAGACTAAGTGACATCTCAAGCATTCATACTTTGTAAAATGTTGTCTCATATGTTTCCTCAGTAGACAATCCCATTTAAATCGCATTCGGCAAAAACGACATTCATTTGGTCCTATTGACTGAAATATAAAAGTTATTGTTTAAGTTTCAAACCATGAAATGGTTTTGGAACTATATGTTGTTACATTATTTATTTAAATCAATGTATATGGTGATCTCTTAGTTTAGTTTGAGTTACAACTGAATCCATATTATTATTTTACCCGTACGCCGTTAATCGCAAGGCATCGAGTTGCAGAGAAAATTCGTCGTTTTGATGAATTATATGCCTTTGCGAGGTCTAATAAAAACACGCCAATTGCAGCCTGCTCTTATCCTTTCAGGAATCAAAAATGCTGTTCAAAAGTGTAGCATCTATCATACATCTACCGTTTGTAAAGTTTTGTTTACTATCGAAATTTGTCCATACAGAACTGAGCCAACAATTGGCAATAGAAAACTTTCTAAGATTTTGCTCAAAACTAGCAATGTACCTTAGTTTTTTTCCCACACATGGAAAGGGATATTTTGTCATATTTCATTAAATTTGGAAAAACTGCTCTATACACTTATTTTAATAAGTGTGTAATAATTCTGTTTGTAAATCCATTACGTTGAGTTATCATATCGAACACAAGTATCAATATCCTCCTAAGTAAAATTTTCTGGGATTATATCTAATTTTAGTTATAAGTAGTTTTTTTTAGAAAATGTGCTCTTAGTTAATAAGAAGCTATTATTAAAGGAACTTTTAGAAACAGTTAAAGTAGTCTTGTGCAGTATATCATACCTCATTATGCCTCAGCTGTAAATGTCTTGTTAACATATCTAACTTTGAAAAACCTTTGAAACAATGAGTACATTTAAATGCAGCAGCAACATACTTCCGCTCTTCAGCCCTTGCCCTGAACTCGTTAACAGCTTCTTCTTCCGATAAATTGATTTTTCTCCAATGATTTGCATCTAAGAACCTTGCATGCTTTTTATTGGAAACAAACTTATACTTTTTAGCATTTGGCGTAATTGCAACCACCTTCTCATTATTTTCTTTAATATTTTCATTTTTCATCCTAATGATTTCATTCTTATCATTAAGGAATATTGTTGTTGGACTACTAGACTCCTGACCAGCATCAATTTCTGCCTTATCATTATCTGTTAAGAGTGGTTTTTCATCTTCAGATTCTTGCTCAAGGAGATCTATTTCAGGCTCACCAGTATCATCAGCATCACAGTCAGAATATGAACTTCTATAGCTATGTTTTCTATTAAATTCAATAGCTTGAGTAGATTCTTCTTTCAAGTCTTCTACTTCTGAACTATCATTGGTAACATATGTTTTTACTCTATTGTTTACTGTAAGTACCTCTAAAGAAGAATTTAATTTAAGTGCAGTTCTATTTACTTTATAAACTAGTTCATATGATATCTGTAACGAAAATAAGAAAATGTAAGTAATATTTCTTACATTCACACCAATTAGCCTAACCCAAATTAAGCACTATAAGGCTTGTGTTAGTATTCATTATACTAACATCTGCCCGTTCCGGGATTCGAACCCAGGACCGTTGGTGCTAAATGCAGGAACACTACCTTTGCACCAAATGGTTGTCAAAGTATTAAGTATCCATGACATTAGTAACAATGAGTATGATGACTTATGTATTGAATTGTAAAAATGTTCACATTTAAAATGCAATATATAAAATTGCAGAAATTAATGCTGTACTTACGGGGCCTTTCCAAAGCATTTCTTTGAGAGCTTTCTGCCCTCTATAACATTTTTCCTTGAACTTATGAAATTTGTGTAACAGTGTGGCACATTCATAGCAGAAATAGTGAGGCAGCCCATCTGCTATATTTACCTGTATTTACAACAAACACAATATATAATTTCACATTGTAATCTAATTTATTTGAATGTAAGATTAGTAACAAATATAGATTAATGTTATGGCAAAGCTCTTATTCATGATTTATTGTTTTTAAAGCACCAGCCAACAGGATAAGAAAATAAAGACCTTTTAAAAATAAAGAAGAATATTTTTTTTCTCTTTGACCATATCTAAGTTTATTATTCCATCTTAGCATCTGGTATAGCTTGACTTTTTTACACTTCGAAATTGCTCGTCATTTGTTTATCTCAGGGGCATAGAAATACATGATACAAAACTGGCAAATCAATGCCAAAGTTAACATGCTATATAATATAGGTACTCAATAAACTTCTTAAAATATAAATTTAGAAGAGGAATATATTGGTATATTACAATCTTTTAAACGGTCTGAAAGGAAAATACTTACTTTTAGGGCCATTACTTCTTCGTAATAGTACATTAGCTGAAATCGATTAAATTTATACATTTTAGCCTCCGTCCGGAGACATATCCTACATATTTTAATTTCAGACATGTTGGCATAATTGTATTGTACTTTTCTGATGTGTTATCTTCTCATATTATTAAAATTATAACTGGCTTTTGCAACATTTTCAAAATCTAAACTAATCCTGTTTGACTGACACACTCAACTTGACAATTAACCACAGACTAATATAAGAAGACAAATGAATGAATACATTTATAACAAGTACTAACTGCCAACTTCTTGGTCATGTATGGCACTTTCGAGAATTGTTTGTATAATCTGTGACTGGATTCGATATATGGGATAGGTCAATAAGTGGACCATCGACGCCGTACCGTATAAAGTGCACTAATTTCTTGGTTTGAGAAGAGTGACGAAGATGTCATATGCTTTCGGTCTAACGCTATCTCTTTCCTTGTAGGCGATTGGCTCTTAATTTTCATGACAGATCAGCATATATTTCGAGAGAGAAAAAGATAGTCCGAAACTTAGTTTTATCTCTTTCTTTCGTAGTGCCACAATTCTCACCGCTAGGGCATGTCTATTAGTATATGTCGATGAGGTGGACGATGGATAGTCGCACTGAACGATTGGCTTTAATGTTGTTCGCTGGAAAGTTTCTGAGAATCTATCCGGTATATAGCCAAAAATAATTCCTTAATATGTATAAAACCGTAAAGTTCCCAAACGGTGGATAATACCATTTCTGTCTTAAAAATAAGGAACTTGTAATAGTCATCATTTATGGTTGTATATAACCAAGATCAAAAATCACAAGTATTTTTTTAACATGTGAAATTTTATAACATAATACTACATCTATTACTTATTTAAATCAACCATTTGTCAGTAAAAAATCATTGAGCTGTAAATGTTAAACTGATAATTATTATAAAAAATAATCGCATTTTTAATCTCACACAAGCTTTTGACAGGTTCAGTGTTGTCAAGTTTTGATGAAATAAAAATAATGTGACGTGCTATAAATTAATTACGACTGTAGCCGACATGACTAAGATTTATAATAAGTTACATTGCATTTTTTTAAGAAAAGCTTTTGTTAATGAAGTCACTTTGTAACGTAGTTTGCCCTTGTCTGCTTAACTACTAGCATTATTCGGCATTTCTGATAGTGTTAGAGCCTTACTTTTTTCTTATTTCTGCTTACATACTATTAAACGCATCCGTTAAAGCAATGATGTCTATTTGCAATCAAAAATTTGCCTGTAAGATGTTTTTAAGGTAGCTGCATAAACAAAATCTAGTTGATTAAAATCTATTGATATTGAAAAGTATGTTTTTATGGGCTCTTTTTGGTTTTGCAGAATAGATGCTTTGGTATTTTTCTCATGGCAACTTTCTAAAGACACAATTTTCTCTTAGTTTCTATTGCTATATGTACCTAGATAACGACCATTAGAATTCACAAAATCGTAACGGAGAAATTTAATAATAAAAAGTTACTAAGAAAATTTTATTTGAATTCATAACACAACGCGTGGCCGTTTCAGCTAGTATGATACGATACTGATGAAATGAACACTTACTTAGTAGGGAGATAAATAAAAAGCTTTATTTGTACATGATAATAATTTATTAAATAGTTATGTATTATATCTACATATTTTAAAATAATGTACCCTTTATATAGTGATATATGATTTATATAACTTATATAAGTTTTAATGTAAAAAAATACATTTTTTATAATAAAGCTTTACAAAATTGTTGCGACCAAATATCCAGTTTTATAGTTTATGGATTGTTCTGACTTTCATAAAATAAAGATAATTTTATTTTTATGAGAGTCATAACTCCTTGAAACAAGAATAGGTTGATGATATAAATCTAATGAATCAGATTAAAAAATATAAGTGTTACTAGGGTAAACAAATTTATATATGGTTACTGGTTTTTAATAAGAACTATTCTTCTTTTCCATTAAAGATACCACCTTCTGGATTATCAATCTTTTTTCTCCTATTTCTGCAACAAATAAAATAATGTTTCAAAATGCGCTGTATATTAATAAATATGAACTATGGGTTTGATGAGAATGAATGGTTTCGGCAAAGACGTAACAACAAATTTATAATCAAGAAATATTCTATAACAATCACAAGCGAATGTGTCACAAACTAGCTTTCGAGTTTTTGTTTTTATATAGGCGTCCACAGACTAAGTAGGTGCGAGTTGTCAGTTGGATAACCGTCTAATGGAGACAGAATGGCATCCATACAAACTTGGGTCAAAGATAGTAAGTTATTCCTGAAAACATGGATGATTTTGGCAATCTGATAACCAAGAAATCAAATATTATAAAAAATGAGGTTATAGCCAACTGACGCTGAATCAACATATATTTTAAAGGCTTAATCACATAACTTATTTTTTTTTTACCACTTCAACTAGTGATGTAGGAAATAGCAAATTACCAAACTCAATACGCAATATGGCACAAAAGGAAAAGAAATTCGATTTTTTCAACCTGTCAAAATTTATTTTTTATCATGGCTCTGGCATCAAGTACAATTGAGAATAATCGATTACCACAACTTGTTGAATAGTGAACATTAAAGTGGTTAGTAACATCTTTAGTATTTCATCTACATTATAAGTTGAGTTCAGTTCAAAGACATTAAAACTACCAAGATAGCAGTAGGGTACAAGAATTATATTTGGTAGTATTCGATCGTATCAATTATTGATTTCTAATGCTGTATATGTCCCATGACTGATGGAATTATAAGGTCCACGCTATTTTAGCAGAATTTCCGAATTGCTGCTTCATTTAATAACTATCTATACTCTGATCGAACTATTAGGTAAAGCCTATACTGTAGTAAAACCTGTACCTAATAGTTCGATTGTAGGCAAGTTCAATGATTCTTGGATAATATTTTCGTAACTCTTACATAAGCAAAGAAACAAACCATCACAACTCTAAATACTACATTCAATGACAATGGCGTGGAAAATTAAATAAATATCTAATTTATTATGCTCTATAGGAAACACTTACGAGGTCGGTGAATTTGGTGTAAGGTCTTGGTAGCCGATACACTTACATCACATCACAGCACAAAGAACTTAGTTTATGGTAATATAACTTTCTATCACCTCTGACGGCTCCCGCTTGTTAATATGGTATTATGTACACAAAAACCGATACCGTACCTACCAAGATAATAAGCCTTACTGATATTATAAATTATTACCTTCAGGCGTTCAAAAGTTCATTGCTTTTTTACAAATGTTATTGGATACCGTAAGTATTTTAAATACTTAAAGTTGGAGGTATGTCTTAACAAGTTATCACAATCACAAAATTAGCATTTTCTATCTAGGTTGTTAATACCGTACACAAAATACACTACACGCAGACATCGAGATAGTATTCCTTTTTCATTTGACACAATTACAAAGTTTTATAATATCAAACTACTATTTTTAAGTCATTCACAGACAGAACATTATGGTATGTTATGATTATGATTATTATATTATTTACACACTGCGTGCGCTAATGTTGCCAGTAGCCGATAGTCAAAACTAACATGAGACGTCTTAAAAATGTAACATCTTATTCAGAAAACGTAGCAGAAGACTGTGCCTTCGTTTTGCTATTAGAAATGGGATTGCTTGTCTCAAATCGTTCTAGGCTGATCAATTCATAATTAGACCGTGGTAGTTTTTAGTAGTCAGAAAATAATTTATTAACTCTTTCAAGCTTTTCTATATTAAATTTTGTCATATAAAGTAAACTTTCCAATAAATATCCAGTTTTCAAAACGTAGTTAAACTGTACCCCTATATCTAAAGGCTAGAATGCGAATAGACTTCTGGTTCTGAGAAAATAAAACACTAGTTTTTTTACCTCTTAGGATAAGGTTGCTTCAGATGGAATGTTCTATAGTGAAGGCTGAGACTCCCGTTTTGAGTGAACCGCTTGTCGCAAAGGCTACAGGCATATTTCTTTTCGCCAGTATGCGTCTGAAAAAAACAACCCTTGTATGTAATAAATAATAATAAATAAATTATACTACCTGTTATCATATAACATTATGATTATGTTAGCCGATATTATTATAGAGCAGTATGTAAAAAAGAAAAGTTACTTATTTGGTATATTATGCAATATGTTAAAATTAAAGATCTATTGCTAATTTGCAAAATAATATTCTCTGTAATCTTATCTAAAACACAGTGTCAAAATCCCAATATGATGAACACTTTTTTATTTTTGCGAAGGAATTTACTTTTATCTATTCATATAAATAAGATTGGAGTGTCTGTTTGTAATATTGAAATAACCGTTTTTTACTATATGCATATGCATATATTACACGGTACATAGACCAAAATAACATTTTTTACAATTTTTGTCTGTCTGTCTCTCTGTTTGTTCCGGCTCATCTCTGAAATGGCTGGACCGATTTTGACGAAACTTTAATTGGCAGGTTGCTGATGTAATAAGGAGTAACTAAGGCTACTTTTATTTTAGATTTTTTTTTTATTTTAGATAAATAAAGTAATGTTGCAATGTTAAGTACTGTCCAGTACTGCGCGCAGCTCACGCGCATGCCACCACTGTGCCGTCACGTCGGGCGCCTCCCACCACTTCTCCCACCAATGAATCAACATCACAAAGGCCGCCTATCCCGCAGGCTCAGAACGTGCGAGCTGGCAATTGCTGATTTTTAATTAAAAAACATATCGCAAATTATAATAACTGAACCGCAGCAACGTGTGGCCGGGTCAGCTAGTTATTAATACAAGTTTAAAAAAGGCTGGATTTACCAATCATAATATTTATATGATAAAATTTACCCATGACAAATCTTATTACTTTTTTTAGGTACTGTTAAAGCTTATTCCAGGTCCAATAGAAGCATTTTATAAACGTAACCTATACTGGAAGGGCAGTTTAAACAGACTATAAAAAAATACATTTCAAATTACATTTTCGAGTTTTTTTGACAGTACAGGAGTAGTTCCCATGCATATTTACCACCATATGATTTCGGAGCATGGTGCTTGTAGTGAAAGATCTACCGCATGTGTCACACGTGTACATTTTGCGACGCGTGTGTTGATTGAGGTGGGCAGCTACACTGCCGGGCTGGTAAACAAAATAAAAATAATATTACAGAACAAAATATTGCATATCATATTTTTCACATATTTACAGCTTTCGCATCTTAATGCTAAAATAACAAATAATAAAAAAAAATAATACTTATAAATAATTTACGTAGGCATCGGTAAATAATGTTACGAACACACAAAGCGCAAAGAAAAAGAGCGCGGAACTATATAGAAGTATATTGTTTTAAACTTTCATGGTCACTAACATTATAGTAATATAAGTTATTTACGGGATTGGGATCGCTCCGTGATCATGGCACTTGCAACAGTGCCGAAATATCGGAAACTCAATAACAAGGTACATGGTAAAAATCCTGTAAATAACTTATATTACTATAATATATAGAAGTATAGTCTCGAAGACCGGGTACATGCGCGAACTTTCTAGAGTCATCCAACCTGGTCGATCACGGTTGCGCGAGTCGGGTACGTTCGAGTAAGGAACTCTCTGGAATGGTCTGGGGCTCGTCTCGGCCCATATAAATAGCCGCAGAGATATCTTTCTCTCCAAAACCTTCGAACCCTAGCACGTAACAATAAGTTATGGAATGGATTATACAAGTCAATTCGTAAGTTACACAAAACTTGTCCATAATGCAGAATGTTTCATGAGTTCTTTTAAAGTTATAAATAGATTACCTAATTTTATTTATTTATTCCTATTTTCAACAAAGAAAGCGAAAGGCGGACTTAATGCCTTGCGGTATTCTCTACTAGTCAACCGATATGGGCGTGTAAGCAAAATAGCGATGCTATTAAACAAAAAGAAAACAATTAAATTTCCTTAAAAATATATAACCTTACATAAGGTTTGTGCAAAATGAGAGTATGAAAATATATAATAACATTTTAAAATGCCGAAGAAAATAATCGAAGATAAAGAGTTCCAGCGTGAAGTTGCAGGAAGCATGAAAGATTTGGAGACGAAATCATTATGATAAGTAGGCGTTTGAAGAATAAGGCGGCTAGTGGAGTGAACGTCCAGTTAGTAAGAGGAACCCAGCAACGAAAACTTGGATTTCAAGTATTCTGGGGAGTTCCCCACAAACAAAAAGGGACAAACACAAGGTTTGACTACTGTTTCGTGCAACAGTAAATGTACGTTTATCCGTTACCCTAGTATCCATGACACAAGCCTTACACTGCTTACTTTGGGCTAGGCTAATTGGTGTGAATGTGAGAAATATTATTATTATATTACAGATTCTTACATTACAATACAAAAACACTTTATCGATTACACCACAAAAACAGAAGGATTAACAAACACAGATAATTGCTTAAAACTAACGTGTAACAATCTTACGCTCACGAATAAGGAGCCATTTAAACTGCTGACGGAAAGCGGGTGCACGGTCGTATTTGTGTAGACTGAAGATGAAATTTATGCATTTATTATAAAGGGGGCGATTCAACTTATCTAGAAAATTTCAGTTCACATCTATGTAAAAATGACCGCGTAATTAATAAGGGAGAGAATTCACAAAGATAGGGCAATACCAAAATTGCCTTGCACCTTGAATTGAAACAGTTGATTTGCACCACTTACTGCAAGAGATGCGCCGCAGACTTCACAAATAATCCTCTCCTTGGGTGAGAAGAACGAAGTGCCGGGGTGCTCAGCTACGTGATGTTTCATGCACGCCGTTTGAGTCTCGAAGTGTTTGCCGCACTAAAGACACAGAGTTCATTTTCGTTAATCAAAGGCCTATTTCAATTTATATATATGGGCAACTCATAAACTGTCATATTTTTTGGCAATTGTCTATATTGAACTTAAAGATACTGTAACGAACAGCGCTGTGATTAAGATTGATCGTTGAATGTGTTTGTTAAATTGATAACAAGTAATTATTTTAATAATTTTGACAAAAAAATAAAAACAATTCAATTGAGCATTTTAGGCATTTCGGTTTTATGTTTTTAACAAATAATTCAGTTCATTTAAACTTTGTATTGACTTATTAGTTTTCTACTAAAAGATAGGACTTCATACCTAATACCAATTTTAAAAACTGCTGACCAAAGACTAGAGTTGTTTACATATCCAGGGTTAGGATTCTGTATAATCTAAACATATACCTATTTACAACAGTTCTCTAACATATGTCACATACAGTACCGCTGTATATGGAATACATTCTGTTGCTAAAAATCTTTCCGGATGTTCTACTGAGTCTCGGTGATCATGTGGTTAGTGTGACTGACTCGGTTAGCCAGAAAAACGTGGGTTTGAATCCCAAATTAAAAATTTTACACCATTTCTAAATTTCTTTTTCACACATTCCCGTGGTAGATCTTTTGCGTTATTATAAGATATAATCTTTATAAGTTAATTTTAGTTTGGAATTCAGCTTACTTGATGACAAGTGGTGGGTTTTTTTGCAGTCGCCTTTCTGGGTAAATACTTCCTAACTGCTGATAATGTTTTTTCAACTCTTGATTTCCTATAAATAAATAATTAAATGAATTAATTTCAATAATAATTCGTTGTAATCAGTAGTAATTAAGAACAGTTGTAAATACTTATCACGCAGAAAAATGATGAAGATTTGTAGACATTTTAACTTTGATCTTACCTCTTTATTAATGGTTCTGATTTCTGTAAGAAAACAGAAAAAAAGAAATATAAGTTTTATTGGCATTTGCGTTTGGAACAATAAGTCAAATTAGTCTAATGGTAGCAAATTTATAATGCCATGGATAATGAAACTATTTATTTTTAAACACACAAAAATTTAAAGGTCTATATTACATTCACGTGGATTTAAATCGGCCCTATGTTTCGGTAAAAATATCTCAATTGATTATCTACTATTAGACTTATTATGAACAAGAAATTATAGTTAAAGATATAATTATAAGTTCACTTACCTGATTATTTTCATCTTTTTCATCGCCATCGTCTATGAATTCTGTATCGACGTCATCGTCCATCAATTTATTGCTAAAATAAAAACAATAAAAAAAACATTAATTGATTTTACAACGATAAAACAAGATACTTTTCTTATAAATACCAGATCTGATGGACGAATGATACTGGACTGATGCACCCCAAAAATGGGGGGTTTTGCCATAATCTTTTTGCTTGGAAGACGGGTTGGAGGTCAACGTGATAGATCTTAATTTGGAAAACATAGCTGCCCGTTTTTTGATTATTGATTAGAGGTCAGAGGAGCTAAATTAAAAATGCGGAATTATGGTAGAAGAAAAATATTAATTATATTCTTTTAAAATATTTTCCATTAGGGAGCTATACGACCGACTTTTAGCACAGATGAATATAAAGAGAAAATTATCACCTTTGATTTGAATGGAACGTGTGAAAGATCGAATGAGTGAGGATTGAATGAGAGGCGAATGAATGAACAAATTTACTTTAATCTTTACTAGTCATATTAATTTCCTTTAATGTAAATTCCATATAATAATTAATTTAATAAGATTAATTTTGTCTTATTACAATTAATTTCAAATTCAACAGTGATCTACGACAACCTCAATTATGAAGGCTTGATGCTATACTGCCGGGCACCATACGGCCTATTACATCCCTTTTTATCAAATTTCCAAATGCCCTTCCTTACATTATAAGAGGAACATGTTTCTAGCTTTTAGTAATTAGGGTAACCGATGGTGAATTATTCAGTCAGAATTTTATGTTACAAGTAGATATAGATAATATTTTTTTATAAATAAATTAATTACTAACTTACTCGTCTGTATGCATCGCGGAATGCAATAAATGCTTGTCATACGCCTCTTTAGTTTCAAATTTAATTTGACATATTTCGCAGTATGTACTATCTTCAATGGCAGTTTCTTGGTTTTCCTTTAACAGATATATACTCTTATTACAACAAGCTAAAAGGGTTAAGATACAATGATGTGAAAGTTATTTATATAAAAACTAGCGGCCCGTCCCGGCTTCGCACGGGTGGACAAAATTCTTTAATTTTTTTCTAGCATTCAATATAGCCTATGACACTCAGCAATAATGTGCCTTTCTATTGGTGAAAGAATTTTTAAAATCAGTTCAGTAGATTCTGAGATTACCCCTTACAATTTAACAAACATACAAACTTTACTTCTTTATAATATTAGTATAGATGTTACAAAGATGTATCAGAAAAGAGATAGATTTGTAATCAAATAATAAACATAGCTTTTATTGCCCATATTTTTAAACAGTTAGTACAGTAACAATAATGTATAAAGACTCATTTTTAATATGACGAAGATGGATTTGCCTTTGTAAGCAAATAATTAAATAAAAAAACATTTATTTCCGGCGATAACAACCCATATTGAACAAAAATTAAAGTGAAATACAATAAGAGAAACATAATGATAAATAAAATAAAATTATTACAATAGTCTCTCCACCCGGCGTTGGGACATATGACTTCCATAGCCGGATATAGAGACAGTCCATTCTACTAGCAACCATTGCC
Organism: Calamotropha paludella; assembly: GCA_927399485.1. Classification (NCBI taxonomy): domain Eukaryota; kingdom Metazoa; phylum Arthropoda; class Insecta; order Lepidoptera; family Crambidae; genus Calamotropha; species Calamotropha paludella. The sequence continues at coordinate 9,329,184 of OV656822.1, forward strand.
AGGACGGCGTAGGAGCTGGCCTAAACCTTGCGCGCCAGGGAGGCTCCTCTTTTGCGCATAATTGCTTGAAAGCAGTCGTTGTGTGCCGCTGCAAACATTCCCGAGGCGCAACAGAAACGAGACAGCCCCAAACCCGCCATAAATACGACATTTAGGGAATAAGAAAATTAAATTGGACGCGAAGGGAATTATACACATTATATGAATATTTTGCCCACAAGTTTACCGCCAAATAATGCTTTACTCACCAAGCAAGACGGTTTGATAGATAACTTAAGTATTTCATTAATGCATATTTAGGGTAAAGCAAAACACGATTGGGTACTAAGTTATTTCTTTTACAACCGTGTCTATAATATAGAAACAGATGTATTTAAAAACGGCCTACCGTGAACGGGGCAAAAAACTTTTTTTATACTAGTTTAAAACTGTATTATGGCAAAGTAATGATATTGTATGTACAATACTTAATAAAAGGATCATAATTACTCACTGTATCAACAGCATGCTTTGCTTTCTTATGCAACCGTAATCCCAATTGGCTGACGAAAGACTCTCCGCAGAGCGAGCACATGTGCTTACTACGGTGCGTGCGTAAGTGCGTATAGAACGTAGATAGGTGCCTATGGACAACGTAGGAAAGGATGTACAAATTGTAACAGATTCATTTTAGAATACTTAGACACTTGTCAGTCCGTTACCACGCGCCCCACCCCTCTCAACAGTCTCAATGCTGGGCTAATTGTGAAAAAAAATCCGAACGCTTAGTAGCTAAAGAATGAAGCTAGGACCAAACAGAAAAAATACTACCGTAAAGCTGATTCGATAAAGAATCCACCACAGAATATTTAGATCTCTGTAACTCAATTAATCGTAATTTAAAAAAAAACTGCAGGCCACGCGGAATTCTGAATATGGTAGCAATTGCTACCAGGGACTGATAAGGGGTGTTGGCTATTGGTAGCAATTGCTACCATGAACTGACAACTGATAAGTTCATAGTTTCATACACTCAGCATCTTAAGGTCACCCTTACTGATGCACAGATCGTCTTTAAGGTTGAAAACACCGTGACACCGGCCAGGTTAATAACTGCATATAGGACCATAGGCTGCCTTCCGAAGCATTAATAAATTGTTTGTCCAACCATCCAACTCCAAGCTTACACCAACTACATAGTCACTTCCTAGTTGAGGTATAAATTTGTGTTCATAGCAACAGTTTTAGTGTGTATTCTGATCGCCAAACCACTGAACGAGTTTTTTATGGCTTATTTATAGCTGCCACTAGTAGATAGAGTTCTCGCCGGCAGCATGCAATTAACTATACATGCATGTTTTTTACGTTGGCACGGGTTCTATTGTACGTTTCTTAAACGGGAAGTAGTGGGGCAAGTGTCCAAAGCGTATTTTCGTCGTTACATGGGCAACAGTAATATTGACACTAATTGCAAATTTAATTCCCTATCATATCACCTCACAGAAGTATTCCCAAGTCAGATTAGCGCAGTCTTAGAATTTTATAATATTTTTGATATTTATAATATTTTATGTTTTAATTACAATTAATATGCAGTGAGCATAGTCATAAGTACTTACCTAAATTCTTTATCACAATGTGTACATTTCCTAATAACACCATTATGATATTCTTCATGGAATAACGCAGAATTCCTGTAAAATAAAAAAATGGAAATATAATTAACAGTAAATTTTGAGATCTAGAACATAAAGAGCGCACTGGACAGCCATTCTCTAAGGTAAAAACAAGATATAATAAAATAAAAACAAAACTATGCAGACTTATTGTATAATCCGTTAACGCATATTTATTATGTGAGATGAGGTATTTCAGGTAAATTGTACACATACTGTTTTACTTACCAGTGTCAGTTGTTATACTTACTCTAAATTGCAGACCAGATTGCATCGTAAACATTCGTATTTGGTAAAGTGCTGTCGCATATGCTTGTTTAGGAAGTAAGCTGATTTGAATCTCATTTTACAGAAGCGGCACGCGAGAACTCCAGCAGCCTGGAAACAAAAAAACCGTTGTATGTTCGTATGTACGTACGTAAGAACTTATACTTCTTTATTGTTACTAAAAAAAGGTAACTAATAACTATATTATAATTTAATATAAATTATTGTTAAATACCATATATAATTTAAAATCACACACACACATTCGTAATTAGCGGCCAACTTCATCCTGCTGGTTTATTCTATGTCGTTTTTGCGGCCAACTTCAATTTATTACAATACAATAAATTTTGTGTCACAGTGATGCGCGCGCATCTTAAAATTTCACTCTCATCACTTTTTCACAACGCGCCTAAAGAAGTATAACTTCAAAAACTCGGTCAAATGTCGATTCGCCAAGTGTGATGCTTTAAATTAATATTATTTATCCTTATATCAATACCTAGGCCTCCAAAAACGTGCTCGTATCGTATCACATTCATCGCACTCGCACTATAGTCTGCGTACAATTTGACTCTTTAGCTTTAGTCTTTAAACTAAAATTAAGGATAGGTACTTCTTTATATAATAATAATATTTCTTCCATTAGCACCGATTAGCGTAGCCCAAAGTAAGCACTGTAAGGCTTGTTATTGATACTATACATACATGTAGATACATACATAAGTAATATTCATAGAAATATATATATGTTTAGGTACAAATGCTCTTATACTTTGTCCAATGTAGGATGATACTTTTGACAGTTGACACCTATATAGAGGGTATAAAGTTGCTTTTGCAATGTCAAGCCAAATGTAAGGAAACAAACGCAACCTTAGTATGTAGCAATAAGGAAGTGTCACCTGTCAAAAGTATCATCCTACATTGGACAAAGTATAGGAATCTCCACACATACATCTGACCCTTCCGGGACTAAGTCCGTCAGTGCTAAAAGCAGGATTGCTACCATTGCACCAAACAGTCATCATTTAACTATTTTATAATTAAACTAATTTATGATATTACCTCTCCATGCCGCAGTGGTATATGTCTATCCAACATATTCTTTTGTGAAAACCCTCTATAGCAATCAGTGCATTTGAATGCAGCTGTCAAATACTTCCTATCCTGCGCCCTAGCTTCAAATTCTTTCAATGCATCTTCTTCACTTAAACTAGATTTTTTCCAAAAACCAGAATTCAAAAAAGCTAACGCTTTCAATTTACCATCTCTTGATTTAAACTTGTACTTCTTCGTTTCTGGGGATATAATATTTGATTTCCTTTTTGACTCAGCTTTATATTCACTATCTCGAGTGGAGGCTTTACATTTCTTAAGACGTAGTTTTCTTTTAGGTACTACTGGAGTTTCTTCAGTGTTACATTTTTCATTAGGAGAATCTAGTGAATGTGATTCAATTAACTTGGATTCAAAAGAGTCTACAGTTTTCGTGTTGTCAAAGATATTTTTCTCGATATCTTCTTCATTAGCTACAGGATCATTAATTGGATCTTCATAAGTCCTATCATCTTCAGAGTAATAATCATCATAGCATTCAAGTGAAGTAACCTCTTCTGCTTTAAGGGTACCTTCATTATCATCTTTAATAACATTGTTTACAACGACATGTTTTTCTTTTATCGTTTTAATTCTATCATTTAAAATCAGTATTTGTAACGTGCCATATTGCAAAACACTTTCGCCTTTTGTAATAATTTTGTTAATGGATTTATAAGTGATCTGCAAAGGATATAGCTCGTGTATTGAGATCTGCTTAAAAGTTCAATTAAATAAAATAATATTTATTCTAATAAATTGTATGAATCTTGTAAAGTCAGTATACAAAAAGTGCTACACAGCGACATACATATTCATGGATACAAATATTACAAAGATAATCGGGATATTTAATATCGACATAACCAAAGCGCAGCGGCCGAAAATGGCGCGGCGGCAAGTAGTGGTGGGTGTGGATGAATTTTGCTTTCCTACCGACAATTCACAGCGTGCATAATATTAGTAAAATATTTAGGCGGTTAACACACTGCACCGCGCCCCGTCGCGTAGCGCGTGGCCGCAGATTTTATCATTGTATGTAAGAATCTCAATTAATATAGAAAACACGCCTATGACAACACACTGCCGACACGGGAACGCGCGGGTAGGCGCCCCGCGCGCAGATTCTGCGCGGGTGCGCGGGGCGTGAAGAAGTAGGGTCAACTTGTATTGTTACTCCGCGTGGGGAAGCAGATTACACCGCTAAGTTAGGCAGATCTGCGCCTCTGTCCCCGCGCGCGTTTTCTGTCGCTACGCGCACCGCGGCGGGACACATCTCTAGTGTGTGAACCGCCTTAATTCAGTCTTTATGCTTTTAAAAAATTAAATAAAACTGACTTTTGCGTATGGTTGTTTATGCCTGCGTATGTGCACCTACATGCATTCGGCATGCTATTATGCCCTTTGTTTGGCCAATATTGGATCTTATAAACGCCCGGTTTAACCAAAGGAAAACTAAGTTTAACTAATGTAATAAAAGTCTACTAAAGTGGGTAGACCAATACAAAACTCTGCGCAAAACATCCATCACCTGAATAAACATCGGAGCCTTAAAAACATGATTACATTTCTGTTTTTAATAATACTAAAGTAAGTAACCACAAATGTTTAAAACAATATAAATAATTATATGACAAATTTTAATAGAAAATGTTGGAAAAAATTGTGGTTGCTTTTTTTAAACATGCATAGTTTATATCTTATAGAAACATGGCATTTTGAATGCAAACAATAGAATTAAAAACAAAACTATTCTCAGGTTTATCTTGTGAGCAGAGTTAATCTTGTTTAGTATTTTTCAATTAAAATTAATAATTTTATTTCTGTGACTGCAAAAATAGCTTTTATTAAATTAAGTTAAACTCAAAACTTAACAAGTTGAATCAATTGAATTATTTTTATTATCAATATAAGATATATGGCAAGTAATATTTTATATCGAATTGTTTAGGATTACGCAAATCTTGGAAAATATAGCTCTTGTTATCACCGACCGATTTATTTATGCTTAGCTACAACTTTCTTTGTATGATGGAATGCAGACAGCTGTTTGTGGAAAATCAAGATTGATATCAAACTTCGGTTTTATTTATGGGATTTAGGATCAAGGCCTCCATAGTTTATCAAACTTCAAGTGTATAACGGTCAGCAATAATGCAGCTTTGTTGCATTTGATAAAACATACAAAATGTTATTTTTGTCATTAGTGATGTTAAATATAAAAATTAAAACAATATTAAATTTATAATACTTTTATTGCACTTACTGGTCCACTCTGGAGTACAGACTTAAGTTTATTTTTGCTATAAATAGACTTTTCTTTGAATTTGTGATACTTATGCAACAGCGCTGCACATTCATAGCAGACACAACATGGCAGACTATCTTTAACACCAATCTGGAAGAAATAAAAGTTCATAAGTTTTCTAAGTGACAGAAATGTGTATTTTCATATTATTGTCATTGTTTGCTGTTATTATGCAATTTTAACAAAGATTTGACATAGTAATACAAAAAGTTGAATGTCAAAGGCACTTATTATATTTTTACCAAATAATACACTGCATAAAGATGCATGAACAAATTACATAAAGTTATTGTGGTTACAAATTTTATTTTTGCATAGTCTCCATTTCCGAATACAAAACAAAGTAAATAAAAATAATGAAAAGTTGGTTATATATATGGAAATAAAGGCATAAACACTTTTACTTTATTTCTATAAACCTATCTACAAAAAATATTAAACAAATATTACTTTTTTAATTATCTAACTGCTAGAATATTTTCAAACAAAAAATTAAAAAAAATTCACAAGACAGTATTAGTAAATACGGAGTGTAAAAAAGACCATAGCTGCACTCCTTATTATTATTCCTTTTAATATTTCAATTTTCTACCATAAAACTTGACATCAACTAACGTAAATATGTGTGCCATGCAGTGTTATTTAATTAAGATTTCTATATGGTAGAAATATTTGGCATTAAGGCATAGAATGTGAACATTTGACCTTGAAGGAATGTGGATGTCACGAAATATAAGGCAGAGTGTCACATCATAAACTACCTAGCGTGTAAGTAATATATGTTAAGTGAAAACTTATTCCTAAAAAAACAAAAATAAATCAAAACACTAACCACTTGTCCAATAAGTTCTTCATAATACTTCCTGAGATTAAACTCCTTTAAGCTATAAAGTTTTATGTTCCTTCTGAGACATATTCGACATACTTGTATATTACACATAACTATTGGATTTGAAAATTATATATTTTATTTCATAAACCTTTGCATGGAGATAGATCACTTATAATGAAGCAATTGATAGACTATTATTCAATTAAATTTAAATTAGTTTCAAGTAACTCATTAGTACTTGATTTATTACTCATTAGTAGTAGTCACTCAAGACATATGAGGCATCATTATTTACTACTTCTCGTACTTTTAACAACAATTCAAAACTAACTAAACATGTTTTGAAGCCATTTAACCATTTCATAAGACAGATCACACAGATTAGTTAGGTTCGATATATAAATAAATAAAGTACTTTATGTTTCCCAAAACGAGAGACAAAGGGCATAAACCCATACAGCCAGGTATTTTGTATTTTTTTTTTAATTACATGATGATGATGATGAGAGCTAATTTATGTAAGACAGATGATCAACAGAGGATTAAAAACAAATTAATAATCTATTTCTCAAGGTTTCAGTAATGATCTGAGGTTTACTCTCAGAGTAAACAGGACTGGAGTAGCCTTTGCCTAACATTACCCCTCTGCCAAATGCACAAGCATCGGAATCCTGTGCGTTATATAAAACTAGTTGAGCCGCCATTTTAAAACCACAATAATCAGAACGTCTTACCGTGCAGAGCTCCCACGAAAATGCCTGCCTGTGCTGTTTTCTACTGTAAAAAAAAATCGAAAATATCTAGTATGCAAAAAGATGGTGTCACCTTTCATTTGTAAGCATAATTTTTAGGTTTTGATTATTATTTAATTCATAATTTCATGTTTTAGCAGACTACAATTTTAAATTTCGCGCTCAAAGTTCGTTTGATGACGTCACGGCTGCACTCCCCACGAGACTACCTAGGGTTGACCATTATCGCATTTCAATTAATTAAGACAAAAATTAGAAAAAGTTTGTTGGTAATAAATAACTGTAATTTTGTATTAATTAATTACCAATTATAATTTCGTTTTAACAATGTACGTTGCGTGTTTATTTTTAGTTTAGTATTAAGTACATACCTACACTTTTGCGGCTGCTTGAAGCCTATTCTTTGCCACACAACATGGAAATATAAAATAATAAATAAAATAATTAATTAAAATAATAATCAAACTATTTGTCCTTTTATTCATGCTGGGCGGCGCTCATAAACATTAAGAGTACTAATGCTGTATATACTTCCAGTGTCCCTGACTTCATAAAAAAGACACGGTTAAAAGGGTACCATCGTCTAACCAGCACACCCGATCATTTCCGAGAAACCAAAATTTTTTTTCGAGCCACAGGACAAATTGTTTTTATTTTGTAATCAGCAACCCTTATTAATTTGTACAATATTAATTTGCACAATAGTGATGTCAACTTCATCGATATTGTGATTTTACGAGTGAGTAATGAATGAATGAATGCAAGTAACATACTTAAATTGGAAATATGTATTTTTAATTTAAATCTGTATGTCGCAGGGAAATTGTATAATTCCGCAGTTTACATTCGGCGTCATCAGTTTAAAAAACACATACCCTTTTCTTAGTTCTTTTTCTTAACGATAATAAAACACAGCTTAGATAAATTACAGTTTGTTTCAGTAATTATTACCAGGTATTAATGATGATTTCAAATAAGAATAAGGTATGTGATTTTGAACTGATGACGCCGTATGTAAAGTGCGGAATTATACTATTTACCTGCGATATTATACATACGAGAATAAAACTGTAAAGATATAGAATAAAACAGGTCAAGTCCACCTTAAACCAAATGGCTAGTAATGAGAGTAGAGGAAACGAAATCACTAATTTTTGAACATTTTGTCTGTCTGTATGTATGTTTGAGCACGCATCACCCAAAAACTACGCGACGGATTTTGATGACATTTTAGTATGGTAATAGCTAAATGTCATCGTCAACATTTAAGTTAAGTTTTTTATTAATATTGTAGCATTTATAGCTCCTTTTAAAAACCGGCTTGTCCAACTGCAATACTTCAAGATACTAGCAGTAAGGTATGTGGTACCAAAAGTCATTTGTACATAAATGAAAGCTATTGGAAGATAGTATTGCAGTATTAAAATTAGAAATGATCGGTATGTGTAGTTCAGGCAAATATACTCTGCCCCTAGGCGGTATACTAATTGTTGGTATTTATACTTTAAGCTTTGATATGCCCGGAAACATCTAATTTTTCATATTCAGTTTTCCTAAAGAATACAGCATACGAAAAAAATGGATTCATGCTTGTAATAGGTAATAGGGCATCTTGGGCATCTTCAAGAACAAGTACTATATGTTCCATACATATTGAGCCGTCTCAGTTTCAAAAATTATCTAACAATAGAAGAAGATTAGTTGCCCATGCTGTGCCAACGTTATTCTTGAATGATCCTCTTAGTTTATTATATAACTAGTTATGCTTCAAATAGATATTAACATGTAATATTATAACAGTTTTAGTTTATTACATTTAAATGTATTAATTTTAGGTTAAAAAATAAGTTGAAAAGGAAATACCTGCAAAAAGTGATGTAAGCAAATCGCAAAAAAATACAAATAATCAATCGGTCAAAGTAAAAATCTGAGAAATATAACTATATTCACTATCGCTTTGTTAAAAATAATGTTTCAGAGTTCCTCCTTTCGATTATGGGTATACGCAAAAGGGTCCACAGTGAATTCTATATATATAATAACACCTATTGTAAATATCTTTTAAATGCAATAAACTATCAAGTTTCAATTTGTATTTGTAGGAATACTAACGCAAAGTTAATAAATTCATTCATTGAACGAAACTGATTTATCGATATCGATATTCTCGTGCTATGTCATGTCACTTCTCACACAATGACATTCGTGTGTTTGAATAGAACGTTAACACACTATTTTAAGCACGTGTGCGTGTATTTTAAATATGTTTGTCGTATTATGCATGTGTGCGTTTGTAAACACGCAAAGAGTTTTTGTTCCTGTGTGCTGGCATTGAATGTAGTAGTAACCTCACCCCCCGCAAAAAATGGCAGAAAAATATGTACGAGATATTGACTAATGGCTACTCCAGTCCTGTTTACTCTGAGGGTTTACTGGTAAGTCTACGAGGAGGTTTACTGAATGAAACCTCCTCGTAGACGTCTTGAAAGAGAGTGCACAACAGGATCCAGTTTTGTTTCAGTTGCCAACACACTAACAGTTTATAAATAGTAAATCGTTAATAATTGACTATTATTACACAATAATATCCACAACACCAGATTTAACAAGAAAAGTGACTCTTCCCGTTGCAGACTAAAGTCAAAAATAATGTAGGTACCCTCCAAGTTAGCTAATGACAATTTGAGAATTCTGCATAGGCAGTTAGTATTTTCCGTCAAGAACCCATCCTAATTTTCCATCAACTTTTTAACTTTTTTCTCGTACCCTCCCGTCCCTTCCATGTTTCTCGGTACGTATAGTTTGTTTCTATATTTTAGCATGCAACGATGTCAAGAAATTTTCCTGTTCCTTCCAGTATGAGAAAAAAACACGTCACGTATGCAGAGACCTATTGTTCCCATGTTTTTGTATGCAACGATGTCAAGAAATTGTCCTGTTCCTTCCGGCACAAGAAAAACATGTCACTAATGCTGAGACGTTTTGTTCTTATTTTTTTGCAAGCAACGATGTCAAGAAATCGTTCAGTTCCTTCCAGCACGTGAAATAACACGTCACGTATGCTGAGACCTTAGCTTACCGAATTCCGCCAAGCGTTCATACCTATAGATGTAAGGCCGGTTTTAAACCAATTAAACCAATCGGTTTAAAACCATTTTAAACCAAAAAACCGGTTTAAAACCGTAATAAACCATTATTTTTCGGTTTAAAACCGTTAGTCTTGATGATTGTGTTTTTCATAATTATAACTATTTTATCTTGATTTTACCGTGAAAACATTACGAAGTACCTACCTATAAACTGTGTAAAGTTTTTAAATTTGTTATATACAGATTTTGGTAAATTTAGCAGGGATAGGGTTTTGATAACTCACGCGTTGCGGTTATTAAACTCGAGATGCGCTCATATCCAATGCACAAAAATGAATGATAATTTGACTCGGAGGAGGGAGGTGGTCAATTCTCTATGGAGACTCAGGCTCGGCTTCGAAGTTATGTCAGACTCGTACTGACTTAACACCACCTGAGATTGGCTTCGCCTTCGTCTGAGGCGACTGCTCCTCTAGAGAGGGGCGGCGCAAGCGCTACACACCTAGGTCAGGGTGCGCATAGAAAAATCGACCGGGTCCCAGAAGGGGGATCAGTCGACAATTGAGAGGACTGGGGTAGATCTGAAGGGACTGTCGTGAATTTATTTTTGGCGGATTCCTATGCCTCTTAGAGGTGGTTCAGGTCGGCCTATAGCTGATTAGGTTGATCCCTCAAGACGGATCTAGGTTATTTGGACAGACGATTTGAGGAAGTGGAAGGTATAAAGTCGGATGCGCTTCGGTTAAGAGGATTTGCCTGGCTCTGTGACATTTAAAAAAAACGATCAGAGGCCTTCGTATAGAATTGTAGTAGGGTAGGGAGTGTGGATATACCAGGGAGCATTTGAAGATAATTTGATCTTATGACATTTCTATTCATACTTTTCAGAAGCTTCTTAACTAGGGAATCACTTAGTGAGAAGATCTAACGCAGACCTAACATTGATATTTTTCGATTTATGGCCTATGGGGAATCACCATGCACTGACGAACACTGTAGGTACATTCGCGGCGGGGTGGCAACGGCGCGGCCTTAAAGACAACGTTGTCTGTTTCATGCGCAAGTAAAATGGATGGCATTTTGTTGATGATTTCTTCTAATGGAGTGTGCAATAAATAATAGGTATATATTTATTTTCAATATAGGTAAATAAATTTTACACAACATCACATTGATCTAACTCCGAAATAACTAGCTTTAATTAAGTACCTACTTGTGTTACGGATATAAGAGTTATCTTCACTAAAATTACAAATATAGGTATACAAATAAATAACACCCAGACACAGAACAAATACAATGTTCATCGCATGAGCACAGTAACTGTACCTACATAAAGAAACTAAAGTGTGTAGGTTAACCTACATACTACTACTTAAGTTGTCGTATAGTAGGTACCTATGTAAGTATTGTAGTGTAGGTAGATTATTTCTATTTTATTGTCTATAAACTAATTAAAAGGAAACATAATATGTCGTCAGGTGATCAAAAATTGCCCTTAATGAAGTGTAAAATACAGTTCTTTTATTTTTGTAGACAGGCAAGTTTTAAACCACATCAACCTTTTGAAATGGTTGAAAACTGGTTTAAAACCGCAAAAACTCATTAAAACGAAACATAATATGACGTCAGGTGATCGAAAATTGCCCTTAATGAAGTGTAAAATACAGTTCTTTTATTTTTGTAGATAGGCGGGTTTTAAACCATGTACACCTTTTGAAATGGTTGAAAACTGGTTTAAAACCGCAAAAATTGGTTTAAAACGTTTTAAACCGGTTGATTTACATCTATATTCATACCTATACTCGGCGTGCGCGGGAGTGAAAAAGGAGTTGCGAGGAGTTTGCAAGTTATTCTTTTGATTATTAAAAATTAAAGTTTAAAAAAATAAAAACGCTTTTATGGTAAACCGAACTAAAATGTAAAAAAACAAATTTCTGTATAACAATTTAAGTAATTAACGACAAAATCAATGTCATTGTAAGAAAAGCGTGGGGTGGTCGATATCGATAGTTGTATTTTTTATTTAATCATTTATTACTAAGACACCTTACTTATTTTTTTCCAAATGCAGTGTTAGTTTAAGAAGAATGGTGTACAAAGCAGCCTACACTTTTCTTCTTTCTTCCATAAATGCTTGTTGTTTAGTTTTTTAAACAACATATAATTAATTTTAAGTTTTTATTTCGATCTAGAAGAGTGATTTTTTTCATAATTCATGTCATTTATTGTATGTTTTTAGTTTCAAAGTTCTATCTCAACACAAATATTGAGATCTTTTTTAAATCTTCAATATATTTTTTAACTGTTATATTGTCATCGGTCTCTGATATGTGTGCAAAAATTCAATTTAATCTTACGTTTTGAAGTAGGTGAAAATCGCGGTAGAAGATTCCGTTACAAACAAACATACAAAAATAGAGGTGAAGTCAACAATATTTGTACGGTCTATATTTCGATAGGCTAAAAACAGTACTGAGACGAACAAGTCTCATTAGTTAAGTCAACCGGACCAATAACCGAATTACTGATATAGTTCTCGGCATTTAAGTTGAACATGATTTTGAAATCACGTGACATGCGCAGTAGTGAATAATGTACCTAAACTTGCTACTGCGCATGTCACGTGATTTCAAAATCATGTTCAACTTAAATGCCGGGGATTATATTATAGTTTAAAAGAGGGCAACGGAATACAGACAGCACAAATATTGTTGATAAAAGTCTTTCACACACACCCCTCATATCTATTTAAATGAACACTTTGCAGGACATTGGAAGAAATCACGCCTAATAGTGGGGTTATTTCAATTTCGAGAGAAACTAAGCCTGACAACTCGGTGCTCAGAGAGTAATCTGGAACAGCCTAGCGACACTTCATATAAAAAACACAATGTATGGAATTATGAGCGTACTTTGTACCAACATTGAAAATTATTATCATTATACGTCACGTCATGTTGGCCAGCATGTGTCGCATGAATGACGCCATTAAACATTTCGCGGTTACGTTCAATTATTTGGTGCATTTTATTGAATTTAATAAAAAACTGCATATACAAACATTATGGGTGGCAAATCTTTGCGAAAGTGTGAAATTTGTGGTGTCCGGAGAGTGAGAAGGTTGAGTAAAGACATATTTTTGGCTAGATTTCCGCTTGACCAAACAGGTAATTTTATTGAATGTTTCCTAGTTGTTTAAGTAAATTTGGTAAATTTAAAAACAGTGTAAATTATAGTGGTATTAGCAGTTAAAAATATGAGCCCAAGTGATATAAAGCAGAAATAGTATTATCATAAATATTCATATAAACATAATATAGTGCTTTCTCAAGTTATCGATTATTTTATTTTAGATGTCGAATATGGGTTAAATATACAGGCAATGAGGACTTGGTCTACATACCCATAAAGAAATTTAATGAAACAAGTACATCTGCGGAGATCACTTTCCTCGTAATATGTTCAACAAAAAGGGAAATAGATTAAAAAGAAATGCCTATCCTACATTACAGCTAAGCTGATTTCTTGAAGAAGGGCATCAATAAGCTACCAATGCGTTGGAAACATTAATTGCATGGGTGATTACTTTGATTTATAGAAAAAAAAAAACGCTTAATTTATTTAATGAAAAACGCCAATTTCATAGGTAAAGACCAAACATTAATTGTAGTTACTTTCTGTTTCAGTTGTCAACTGACTTTTGCCACGAGCTGGACAATTGTTATGGACCTGAGTTTCATCAACATTGTTGTAAAGAATTAATTTATTGGAATTTACACACATAACTTTTCAATCCATATGGCGATTGCAGATCACGAGCTATCAAACTACTTTTCCCATGTTCAATTATGTATTCGTCTTTCAACTTGTTAATAAAATTACTGTATTTTCAATAAAACTTGTACTTATTTTCCTGGTTAAATTTAAAAAATACAGCAATGACCCAACTAGGTACTACTTATTGTTTATCGATATCGATTATGTAGTGGTACATCTCTATTGCCTTGACATTGACACTTTAATGTTGGTACCTCTGACTGTCATTCTCAAGTTGGTTGAAACTACGTGCATAATTCAATTTAGTAGCTCATAGGGAAGTGCCGCCTCTTAAAACGTAGTGATTCCTTGCTCAGTGATCTGGAACTCTCCTACCTAAGTTCCTTTCTTTCTCCGTTAGTTGTTAACGAAAAGCCTCCTCTTGATCATTCAAAGACTATAATTAGCATATTTTCATATAGTACTAAGTAAATGCATATTTCTTACTTTTTCGAGGTTATTTTTGAGGTTCACATACCGCTTACCTTTTCTCAAACCTTCATTTTCCAGAAAATGTTCTGCTGTTATTCACTACATGGCTTTCTTCCAGCACCAGGTCTTCCCTTGACAGGACAGGTTTATTAATATCGCTAGCAAGCCCTTTGGACTGTCGAACGACTTACTGTTAGCCTTAGAGTCACAAAGCATTAGCTGCAACCTTTTTTTTTTTTTTTGACGCGGGGAATGCCTTACGCATACGCCGCCGTTTGGGAGAACGTTGCAGACGTTATGTGGGACTCTCCCCTGCGGACCTACCTGATGATAAAAGCTCGTCAGGTTGGTGCGCAGGGGCCTACCCACTAAACCACCGCGGTGTCCCACAACACCTTGGTGGGGATCATGTGGTATCGTATTCGGATGCTTTCCACGATCGAGCTGCAACCCTACTCTAGATACGCAATAATTTTGTTGGATTTTATCCCTTTTTTAGCATTTTCGAGACCTCTAAACAGCAACAACAAAAGTCTCCGGCAAATAAGTTGAACATGATTTTGAAATCACGTGACATGCGCAGTAGCAAGTTTAGGTACATTATTCACGCATGTCACGTGATTTCAAAATCATGTTTAACTTATTTGCCGGGGACAACTCTTTTAAATATTTAGGAAAGTAGTGTCTAGGACGTTTTTCTTTTAAATTAACATATGTGCTTAGAATTTAACATAGTGTGTGTGTTATTGTCATCATTGTGTTATCGTCTGTGCTATAATCAAAAGGTCGAATAATAATTATCAAATAGGTGGGGAAATGAAACGAACTTATAAGAATTATATTATTTTTAAATAATCGTAAATTATAATGCAAATAACTTATTTTACTATTTCATAACCAAATACAGTTAGTTACATACAGCCATTACCAATAACCTAGCCCAAGTAACGGATGGCTATTGAAGTTGCTAATTCTGCTAGGTGCCGGTAAATAACATAGGTTGCCTAGCAACTAAACAAAAGTAAGCCTATTTTGAGTGATAGTTTACATATATTAAGTTGTTAAGTAGATAACAACATTTTTACCTAACTTTAAGTTAGCTTTAATTATAAAAAAAAGACAAAATTCTAATTTCCATATTTACTTCCTCGCTAAATTTTAATTTGTGTCTTCTAACTAAAGTAATTGTTTACACATTTTAAGTTGCTTAAAATTAAGTGAAAATGTACAACTAATTTACAACTTTAGACATGTAATCCAGCCATTACTGATGATAGGTTATTTGGAAAGGCTGTTATTTACCTAAAAGTTTTTCATGAATAAATATTGAACACTTAAGTTATATTGAGATTACACCTCTAATTATTCTTGCAACAGGTTCGGTCAGCAAAACACGAGTGACTTTAAACAATTTTCAGCTTCAAAGGTACCTAATTCAAACATGTTCCACTCTCACATTTAATATAATACAATAGAATAAGATTTAGCGCTCCAAGTAATCAGCAAGCAATCAATATCCTCACTGCTGGGATACAAGGTTTCCAAATAGATGAAAATATCGTAAGGAGAATGGGTAATAAGCCACCACAGGGGGCCTAATGTGGATTGGTAGGTGTTAACGACTACGGGTGTAGGCGGGACCGACGACTTACGCTGGTTTCACACTGTACGGGCGACCCGTACGGACCTCCCGTACAGAATCTCAGAGCGGAGACACATGAGGCGCTACAACAATTTTACACACCGATTCGGATCGTTCCGTACGAGACACGCTTACGGTAAAGTCCGTACAATGCTACCCTAGTTTGTTACAGAACACTCGTTTTGAAGCACTGCGTGCGGGCACTACCCAAACGATTCAGTCGCGCGTAAACTCAATACTCATACCGCCATCTCCTTTTGACCATCAGATATCCGAACGCACTGCGGCCTACCACCCTTTCTTGGTTGGTATTCCTACCAGTCGCACCAAGTGCTCATCAACATCCTTCATAATGCGCACAGCAAAGGAGTGAAACTCCCTCCCTGCGTCTGTATTTCCGAGAACTTTTAACCCGTCTATTTTCAAAGCCATGGTGAATAGGTACCTTCTGGGTTACCTCGTTCTATCGTTGAGCCTGTCTTGGCCCCCAGGCTTGATTGTGATCAGGAGTGGACCCATTTTTCCTTCAGCATTTAATGTTACTTCATTAAACAAAAACGTTGCATTAACCGATTCGTGGCCAATGACGCACCTGTTGCGTCATGAAGAGACCTTTAGGAAGGCCAATGACGCACAAACGCGTCATTTGAAAATTTTTGTAAACACAGAATCACTTAGGGATTTCCTCGAATGGGCACAGTTGACAAGAAAATGAACAAAACATTGTCAGGGGCCCTTGACGCGAAAGCGCGTCAACTTTCAGCTAGGCCAATGACGCGATAGCGCGTCATTCGGTTATTGTTAGGGCCTGCGTAAAAAAGTTATGAAAATGAGGGTGGCAATGAATCAATTAAGGATCATTTAACGGAAGTTAATTCATATTTTGTAAGGGGTAATAGCTATTATAGGATTAAACTTCGACAGTCCACAATGGCTCGTCGTGGTGGTTTATTACTTATTCTCCATATATTGCGCATATATTCATGATATGGATTTGTATTTGCAATCGTGATATGCAAAAAAGTGTATGGATGCAACTATCAAACGATTTGTAATATTAATATATCACAACTAAGGCGCACTACATAATAATAATTGTTTTCAGTCTATAACATGTCGATGGCCTTTTTATCAGAATCCGTTAAGTCCATTTGGGTACATTTTACTAGAAGAATCTTTTTTTTTTTACTATTATGGTGATATTTTCAACCTGATAAGCTTCTAAGAAAAACTGATCAAGATGTTGATCGTTTTGTTATTGTTTTATATTATTAATGTAAAAAAGGACTTTAGTATTTCGATAATAAGACCAAATATTTGAACAATTTATGAATTTGTGTATGTGGAGTTATCGAAGTAATGACGCCATACTCTGTACTCTTCTTTGCCACCGAACGGCCCCGCTTCGGTGTTTGGTTCTTCTATTCTTTTTCTTCTATTTCTAAAATAATTTAATTGAAGGTCAATATGGAACGATGCGATCTATGCTAATTGATCAAAAGAGGATTTTGTACGTTTGTTTAAGTAGGAAGGGTAATCTTAGGAGCCATTTAATCTGAAAACTTCCTTCACCATTTGAAATGTATGGACAACATCAAGTCAACCTACCACAAAATGTATTTTTTTCTCAAATGATATATGATGAAAATGATATCTCAAATGAATTTTGGCATAGGTTGATATGCTGTTGCTTGGATAATATTCGGCTATAGGATTAATAATATAAGTTTATTTCAGGTTCGATTCCCCATAAAATCCCCTTCTTATTATATTTCATATTTATATTGTTAAAATTAGCATAAGTGCTTTTTAAGTGGCTCTAAACTTTATACCTCTTAGGATATGGTTGTTTTAGATGCACAGTTCTGTGGTGGAGACTCAAACTGCCGCTTTGAGCAAAGCGCTTCCCACAAATATTACAAGCGTGGTTTCGTTCACCCGTGTGTGTCTGTAAAAAGAAATAGATTTAGTGCCACACATGTGCGAGACAAAGACATTTAAAACTAGTGCAGACTACGCTATACTATTTACTAAAAATAGTTCATAATACTTATAGTAGTATTATAGTATTATTATTACATATTTAATAATAAATAAATAAATAAATACAATTTCGCTATACATAGTTCATTCCAATGAAACCATGATAGTCCTCTTTAGAGAAAATTTTCATAAAACCCTTAAAAAAAATGTAATAAATAGGTTTTATACCTACTACTAGTTTAAAAAAAATATTATTAAGAAATAAATTTGTTTGTTGAATTTACAAAACTTTACCTGGTCTAAAGACAAGAAAAGATCTTTACTGAATTATGTAACTATATGGCGGTCCCACTGTACGATATCACAAGTATAGCAAGTTATATGCAAAGATCCATCATAAGCACACAATGGATTTATGTGCAATTAACGATGGACTATGGATTGGATGATCGACAACAGACGATGGATTGGTCATAGCTTGGCATAACAATTATACTGTATTTGCCAAATTCTTATTTTAATTTAAAAAAGGAGATATAAGAGATTAGGAATAGTGTACCATATAGTTCTGAGAATCGCGCAAAGCATACGCTTCATGTTTGTATGGATGTATGCTGGTTTATGTACGGTTTGAAAAATATCAAGAAATAAATATTGAAATCAAATCAAAAAATTTTTTTTTCATAGATTTGCTATAACTTAACGTTTAAAGCTTTCTAAAATATTTTTTAAACATTTCGAAATCAATTGTTATGGTGAACGTAGAAGCCCTATTAATATCTGTCACTCTTTCTATTCTCAATGTCACTGACACAGCTGATTATTGTTCTGAGATTTTTCTGAGGATCCTGGTATTAACTGCTATTTTTTTATTGAAATAGCTCCTTTAATGCGTAAAACAAAGCAACACTAAATTAGGTCGATGCAGTCGCGCTTTTCGTTTCAATAGGAAATCCCATAGAGCCAATGATTTTTGGTCATAACTTTTTTTATTTTTTGCGAATTTCGAAATTCGGACTACGTCACGATCTAGTCCTAAATTTCCACACAACAATTATTAAAACCGGTTAAGAACTCGGGAAGTTATGGCGTAACAGACGGAGAGAGAGAGAGAGATACAGAGGAGGGACAGAGATTGCGTCATTGAAGCTCATCCATGAGAGCTCCGCTCGCGTCGCTTTAATAACTGAACGGGCTCAAATGTCTACTGACCTAAGCTATTTTTATTTAGATTATACTATATTATATTAAGATTTGACATGACTACACAGACGTACTTTACTACTTTAAATTTTATTGCCACGTTATAAAAGCTAAAATGAAAAGTTTAATATCTTACCACAATATGATTTCTGAGCATGTTGTTAGTAGTGAACGATCTACCGCAAGTGTCGCACGTATACATTTTTCTTCGCGTGTGTTGGTTGAGATGTGCCGGTACACTGCTTGGCTGTAAAACAAATGAATTAACGTTATTAAATAATAGGTTTTTCATTGAAATAACACTCTAATTTAATAGTGTCCTGGTATGGGCAATATTATGCCATAGTCTGGTCAAAGTAAAGATTGCAAATAACAAAAATTGGTAGAGATGTTAGCGACATCGTTACAAATAAAATGCCAAAAATCCCCACCAATTCAAAGGTCAAAATTATCGGGTTATCATAAAATTAGGTCAGACCGAAATTGTACATTTTGCAATTGTCTACTTCCATTAAAATGCAAAAAACCGATAATTTCGACCTTGAATAACTTTCTTAACGTACATAGGTTGATGTTCCTAACATTTCTACCAATTGTCAGCTTTATGCGAATTTTCGCAAACCTACTATTTTCATTTTAACTAATTTGACCGGGCTACAAACAACCACATACGGTTACACTTTCTACATCAATATTTGATCACAAAAATAAGGATATTTTGCTGACCGTTTACTTTATACCTGTTTACAATGCTGGATTCCTTTTGCTACAAATGTATTTTTTTTTGTTTTTCATAAGCTAGTTTATACAGCAGATACAGTTTAAAGTTTATGATGTTCTTCGCCTTTGTCAAATAAACATTTCGAATTTGATATTCTTCGATAAACTAACCCGCAAATTACTTTTAACTTTATTATTAGTTCTGTTATTTAGTCTGCGCTACTAAGTTGTAGTGCCATGATAAAAAATCTGATTTTCAATAGAAACGAACGCGTAGAATATCTTCCTGCTCCTGGCAACTGATTTTCACGTAAATACTGTATTGAAGTTGAAGTGTATGCGTGAAGAAATCGCCTCTTTATCGCGCATACGTTTTCTTTAAATTTCTATAAAAGAATTTATGTATCTAAACCACGTGTGTGAGAGACTTATAGTAAATATTTGAAAATAAAGTTTAACTTACCGCTAACGAAGCGCCACATATCTCGCATATAACTCTATCTTTAGGCGAGTAGAAGGGTTTCCTGGGGTGCTCAGCATGATGGTGCTTCATACACGCCGATTGAGATTCGAAGTGTTTCCCGCACTACATATCAAGTTTACAATATATGAACTCATGGGAAAATAAAAATAAACTTATTATAACACACACTAAAAATTTTCATATTTCATTATATGAATATAGTAAAGAACCCGAATGTTGGTTTTCATTTTTTCTATCTGGATGTTATTTTAAAGGCAAAATCACTTTTTCTCACTTGTCTTAATCAAAACTGGGGACTTTAACACAATAACGATTCTGACCTTCAAATTTTTTACTTTTTGAAAGACAATTTTATTTTTCTTATTATAATCTTACTGTGTTTTTAAATAATTAAAAAAATAGGGATTTGATTAAGATTTTATGTTATCAACTTAAATATGTAATATTTTCAATCACATTGGTTGTGTAGATGTAAACAAGGAAAATACCACAGAACTTAAAAACTCATATAGTACTCACATGTTGACATGTAGTAGGTTTCTTTGCCACCTTTGCGGGTGCTTTATTAAGATTTCTCTTTCTCACAGCCGACAATGTCTTTTCTACTCTTGTTTTCCTTTAAAAATATATTTTATTAAACAAATCTGCTACTGTATAGCATAAAACTATGTATAGGCCAAGCTCTCTTGCTACTTCTTTTCTCTAGTCTAAAGTATTTTTACTCACCTAGTATACAATTCCTCAGTATTCTGAAATAATGAAATTATGTAAGTAATAAATAATGTAATAAGGATTATTTTTCAAATAAAATAATATGTTTTCTTTAAATACTTGTTTTTTAATATATAATTATAACTCTTTCAATTATTTTTAAACAAAATAAAACATACATGATTTTCTTCAGAGTCTTTTAAATCCATATCTGGATCGTCTTTCATTATTTCTCTCATCACAGTATCATCTTCAAGCAGTTTGCTGAAATAAAAAGTAACAGTTAAAGCATTCAAACTCAAACTGTATATGCTTACTCTAAAGGTTGAAAATAAAAAGTTTCTTACTCCTCTGTGTGCATAGCAGAATGTAATAGATGTCTGTCATATGCTTCTGTTGTTTCGAACTTTATTTTACACACTTCACAGTAGGTACTGTTATCTACTTCGACATTTTCCTGTAAAGACATTTTACTTCTTTTAATATTAGCAGGCACTGGGAATTTCACGGTAAGGAAATATATTCGTGAGGTTGCCCTTATGGTCGGTACCATAAAGGTGCTATCAGAACAGAAGAGCGGGACATGGACGGGACAGGCGAGAATTGAAAGGGGAATGCCCATTTTGAGCCCACCGTGGACATCATTAAACAAGGCTATGATTTTGTACATTAATTTTGTCATGTAAAGTTATGAATTTACATATATTTGAAGAGGCGCCACTGCAATAAATTATATTTCGATAATTAAAAGTATTTTTCTTTATAAATCGTCATAAGTTATGTAGCAAAATGTTGCCAGCATGTAAATTATATTTTAGATATAATTTCACATTAAATATCGATACGAATCATTCCCGTCCCGCACCAACTGACAAGTGCTGGAACGCTGCCTTACATTTCCAGTGCAAAACTTATTAAGATACTAAGAAAACCAATAATGATTTATAGCGCAAGATATGTTGTACATTTTTCGGTATGTAAGGTTGAGCCAGTACGATTTTTATTACCTGTCCCACCCACGCCGTTTCGCCGGCGTGAAACCGTCTCAATAGAGTCACGATAACAGATTATTGAAGGAAATCAACCAGATGAAACAGAAGTTTTTTGTCTAAAGATGTATTAAAACATTACATACTTACAGAATCTGTGATATGTTTAACTTTTTGATGTAAATAAAGACCAAGTTCACTGACAAAAGATTCTCCACACCGTGGACACATGTGCTTGCTTCTGTGGGTACGCAGATGTGTGTAAAATGTTGACATATGTCTGAAAAGATATCAATTATATTTCTATTTTCATGTCAATTACAGAATTTTTAAGTGATTAATATGGAAAGCTGTAATTTCAGCCATTAAAGCCCTTAAATTGCAGCTGAAAAACAGTACTACAACTTTGTTTTTTCATTTACCCCTCCAGGCATCAAACCCTATACTTTAATATATACTTTGGTATAGTTCATAACCTTAAGTAAGTACAGAAGTTCTTACTTGAATTCTTTGTCACAATGAGGACACTTCCTAATAACTCCATTATGATATTCTTCATGAAATAATGCAGATTTACTGAAACACATAATGAGAAATCATTATTTTACTGCATATTTACTATTTTTTGTGATTCAGAATGGAGTTAATTGTATTTCATTTTAATTCAAATATAATAATAATACTTACTCTATGTTACAAACTAAGTTACATCTCAGGCATTCAAATTTTGTGTAGTGAAGTCTCATATGCTTATTTAAGAAGTAAGCTGTCTTAAATCGACATTTGCAGAATCGACATATTAAAGGACCCAGTGCCTAAAATTACAATAACAAGTATAGATTAAAAATGCTAGTAATGAAGATAGAAACACTTTTATAAACATTAAAATATTTAAGAAATGTGACACCTTTCAATAATATGTAATAATGAGAAATAATATAAAAACAGTATCCATCTAGGATGAAATACAATCAGCTTGAACTATGAAGATTCTAAACTTTAGCTTCCAGGCAAAAAGTTACGCTTACTTGGAGGCTAAATAGGTATTTTAGGTTGCAGTGATTACAGCTCTACCAGAATTGCGTGACTTCAAACTTACCTCTCCATGTTTAAGGGGTATATGCCTGTCCAACATACTCTTCTGTGAAAATCCTCTAAAACAATCAGTGCATTTATAAGCTGCTCTTAGGTACTTTCTATCTTGTGCTTTAGCTTGAAATTCTACCATCGCTTCTTCGTCACTCAAAAAGGATTTCTTCCAAAAACCAGAATCTAAGAACTTTAAAACTTTTGGCTTTCCACCTTTTGCTTTAGTAAACTCAACATTTTTTCTTTCTTGTGATACATCTTTCTTTTTCTTATTGGCAAGAACTTCATCATCTGAATCTGTGTCTTCATTGCTCTTTTTTGTTACTTTTCTTCTTTTAGGCTGCCTGAGTTTCATTAATTTGGGTTTTTTGGATGCTTTTGATTTCTTTTTCTGTTTGGTAATATTTTCTACCTTAAGAGGTTCTGGCTCTATAACTTCATCAATAACAGGTGATATTACTTTAATATCATCAGCATTATCTATGTCTAATAACAACTCTGGTTCAGACTCTATTGGAGCAATAGTTTCAGTTTTATCATCTATATTTTCTGCGTCTGAAAATGAGTTGTCTGAGTAAACTACTTCACTTTCATTGATTTGGCTGGAGTGTTCCTCTTCAAGACATGTATGTTTAAAGATATAAGTGTTAACTCTTTTATTCCTCATTAAAATTTCTAGACAACCATATTTTAGTTCTGGGCTTTGTTTCAGTTTTATACTGGTTACTGCAGATTGAGTGATCTGAAAATAGTGTTTTCTTAATTCAATACTTATCCCATTACTATAGAAAGTTTGAAAATGCACTTCCATGAATATTTATGAAATAAATTTAAATTACCTTGCCATTTCGAAGCTTCTCTGTAAGTGCCTTGTGACTGTAGTAACATTTTTCCCTGAATAAGTGGTACTTATACAAAATTGCAGCACATTCATAACAAAAATACTCAGGCAGCCCATCAACTTTAGCAATCTAAAACAATAATGGTTAGTTCATATGAATCATGTAGCATATAACAAAGAAGTGCAAGTTAACCACTATAAATAACTGATAATGATGAAAATAATGTTTTATTAACATCTCTATCTTAACTCATTAAAATGAAGTCTTTGAGAAATTATGACAGCTTTTTACAAGTTTATTTATAAGCCACTTTTCAATTCTTTTTTTTATAATTTCACATTGTATTACACACATTTAATAAAAAAAGTGATTTCATTCAATGCAAATGAAGGAAGTTCTAGGTTTTAATGGCAATTACTGCAAACATATTATCATTTCCAGAAAGAAATATGTTAAGATATTCGCAATCATGCGAGAAATTTATTTATTTATAATTATTTCTATTCTAGTTTATAAAAAAATAAAATATTGTGGGTAGGTACTATAGAGAACTTACTGGCGAAGTCATAATTTCTTCATAATAATTTTTTAAACGATATGTATCAATGCTATAAAATTTTGATTCGTTACGAAGGCATATTCGACAAACTTGTAAGTCGAACATTTTTGTCTCCAAATCACTTTAACTAATTACAAGTTTTATTATTTTTAGAAAAACCAAGGATTGTTTGAGAACCATTTTGATTATTTGCAAGCACTATATAGTTTGTGATTATTTGACATTTCAGTTTATTTGACGTAAATTTCTATCTGTGTATTTGATTTGAATGAAAATCACAGATTAGGTATTAGTTACAACGTAAATGAAAATCGCATCACAGATTATTGTATAATTATGTCCAAGGAATCGCATCAGTCGCATCAATGTCACTGTCAAATGGGCAGTACAATCTCAGAACAATAACTAGCTAGCTCTAGTTATTGTTGATAATTTCTCTCTTCCCTTGCTTGCTTTTCAGTAAATGTTTGGAAGGGGAAGTAACAAAAGTCTCGGAAGACATTTTAAGTGAACGTTTTTTCATTAGACAAGCAGAACACTCGATAATTAATATGATAATTCACTTATTTTATGCCTACAGTCCTTGGAAAGCATTCCTTTCATATTTACAAAAATAAGTGTTTTACTAATACTCCATTCATAAAAAGGGTAAAAGACCGAAGTACTAATACTTACAATTAGCTTTCGTTCACCACATTCTATCTGTGCACAACCATCGTTCACGAAGCGTGTTGGGACGGATGATTTTAAATATTTTGTTGGTAATTTGTGTTTAAAAGTAAAGAATAACTACCTTCCTTATAATTTGCCAATATAACTTAACGTTTTGCATTTAAGACAATATAAATATGTAATCTATATAATATTATAAAGAAGTAAAGTTTGTGTGTTTGTATATTTGTTAAATTGTAAGGGGTAATCTCGGGATCTACTGAACCGATTTTAAAAATTCTTTCACCAATAGAAAGGCACATTATTGCTGAGTGTATATTGAATGCTAGAAAAAATTTAAAGAATTTTGTCCATCCGTGCGAAGCCGGGACGGGCCGCTAGTGGAAAATAAACATAAAACTGGAAATGTCATTAATCACCATTAGCCTCTTTCTCCATAAGTCAGCTTTGTCCTACCCTGGCCCTAGCCTAGTCAACTTTTTGGATATTAGTCATAAAATATGATTTTATAATGTCATGCATATTTTTATATTGCTTATATTTGATAATAGTTTCTAGCAAATTCTCTAGCAATATTCCCAAAGCCAAAAATGTGAAGTTTTAGATCTAACTATGGAAATTTTCGTTGCGGCTAAGTCCCAAAAAAGAGTTGGTTTGTTAATTAATTGGTTGGCCAATCAAAAAGTGATTCCATCCAACTTTACTTTTTTAACAACTACTCACAGCACAAGAAGCCAATCAACAGGTTGAAGCGGTTGAGGAGGTTGGAGCGGAGCCTAATACCAAAAAAAGATTTTTTTTTTGTTTCGATGGTAATTTTTGCGAATTTCAAAATTCGGGCTCCGTCACCATCTGGTCCTAAACCTATTGATTCGATTCCACACAAAAAATATTAAAATCGGTTAAGAACTCGGGAAGTTATGGCGTAACAGACATTGCGCCATTGAAGCTGATCCATGGGAGCTTCGCTCGTTCCACTCCAATAAAGCCAAAAAGCCCCATGGATTTGGTACTTGTCAGTCACAATTAAAGAACAAAGCGGACAACAAAATGATTGATTTGGTGTGGATATTGACAAAGTTTGTTGTATCTATATTGAACATGGTCATGTCTTTGGCCTTGGATTTTGAACAAGTTCAATTATTAACTTTTTAATAAACTGACTGGTTTCATAGCACTGGCCTGGTTTTATGTAGCAAAATAACGAAAGTTAAGATATTTCAAAAACATTGTATTTTTTATAATAAGCCACTTTCACCGGGTTGACGACGCGTTTAATTTTTTTTTTATTAATTCCTATCGCTGTGAAGACTCATGTAAAGGAGTAAGTTAAAAATGCGATAGGCGCGTAAGTGTAAAAACTAAATATAATTAAAATTCAACTTTTATACGAGCGAACTCTATACGTATTGTCCTCTTCTTGTACAATTTACACCTTTTTTTCGCTTTTGATCGGAATTGATTTCTAACAATTTTAGTATGCTATGCATTTTTGTCTGTGGTAATAGTATAGCCTGGTATGGTTTGTTAAAAATTGATCCTGCCCTATCTCCGTTATTTGTTTATTATCGTACTATACCAGTGATTTATGTTTTAGTTAAAATATTTTTAATATTATGGACGACCTGAAAGTGTGCAGAATATGTCTTCGGACTGATAAGTATGCGAAATATTACAAGTTGGAAGAGTTTTTCTTGAAGTGTTATTATGAAGAGATTACTACTACTCCGGTCAGTATAATAACTGTCCTGCTAAAATATTTTTTATTTTTATAATATTCTAACACACCAGATTATAAACTAATGTAAATTTATAATTTTTATGTTAAAAATTTAAGTAGAACCGGTTAGTAATGAAGCGTTTTTAGCCTTGTTTCAAGGTCGTTGCGAAATTAAACTACTGTATTATAATTTCATTGTTCACTGAAAGTTTGTTTATTTACTTACCCGTTCGAAAACTTAAAAAGAAATTGTTATTTGTTACGAGACTATTAAAAAGTTCAACACTAAAAAAGTAATATATTGTCTTTCAAGGTAACTATTTTTATTGTGAACTGTAATTTTATTTGGATGAAAAAACTAACTTTTAACTTGTTTCATTATTCCTATTTTGATTATTATTTTTTCTTCACTTCACAGAACATTTATAAAGGTTTATAGCTTTATAAGAATTGTTAATATGCCATCTAAATATAAATTAAACATTGGACATCATAGTGAAAACTAATAACTATCATTACAAAAGGGGAAGAAACCATGTCACATGTACACAGTGACAACATGGATGGGTATCATCTCCCCTGATGAATAATTTGTTTCCAAATCATTGTTGTATTATATTCTATTTTATGTATTATATCCATTATTTAATGTCTATAGTACAAGATCTGCTAAGTTTGGCTCTAATTATTGGTGTGTGTTATCAAGAATTTAAGTAATATTACATTTTACATCTAAGATAATTTGAACTTGAATTAAGAGAATGTTATTTTATTCAGGTCACAGATAATGATGGACTTCCAAAGTACTTCTGCTATCAATGTTCAGCAATACTCAACAAGTATCATTTTTTCAAAGAAAAATGCTGTTTTGCACAGAAAACACTTAAACAGATGGCACGGATTGCACCAGTAAGTACATAAGATCTTGTAATAAAAATGAAAATCCTTTGAAATCAGATTTATGTTTTCTTGTGCATGATTATACAAATTGGATGTATGCATTTTTAACTTTGAATCATGCATTTATAATTTTTTCAGCTTACTTACAACAAAATCTGTAATATGTATTCAAGACAGAATCCCATTATAAAGAGAGGAAATGTAGAAATCTTGAAAACAAACAAAAGAGTGAAAACATACAATTTTGATTATAAAGAAGTAAGAAGAGATTCCAAACCAAAACCGAAACCTGTGAAAATAAAAAGTGACAGTGATTCTGATGGAAACAATATAGATTTCTATGAACAGGTTGATAGCAATAGTTCTGATGATGATGTCCCGATACATGAACTGTCTCTAGAATTAAAAAAGGACAAAGATAATAATGCAGACTTTGATATATTCCAACAACTAGATGAAAAGAAAGAAGAACCGCCAGCATTTTATCCTGTAGAGGAAGAAAAAGAAATAAAAGAAGACACAAAAATATTAAAAAATATCTTATCAGAACGACCTAAAACTAGAAAGAGTACTGGTGATAAGAAAAAAGCTGCTGTTGTAAGAGAACCAGAGACTAAGAAGTATAAATTTACAAAATCAAAAGATGGTAAGTCGAAAGCTCTTCAGTTTTTGGATTCTGGTTTCTGGAGGAAGCTAGCATTGACTGAAGAGGAAGCTATGAAGGAATTTCAGGCTAAAGGCCAGAATGAGAAGTATTTACGTGCTGCTTATAAATGTACAGATTGTCATAAGCCTTTTTCACAGAAAAATATGCTGGATAGACATGTTCTCAGAAAACATGGAGAGGTAAATAATTAATATTTTGGAGATAAAAAGAGTTGTGCACTTTAGAACAATAGTTCGCATGTTGAAACTCATTTGTAATAAGGAAAGATAATATTTTAAAAAATATAAGCAATACTTCCTATTTGGTGTCATTTGGTTTGGTTACATCTTTTATTAGTCAACATTCATATTATATTAAATTTTATTTCTATAAATCTTTATTAAAATTAACAAATATTAAATTTAATTTAAACATAAAACAACTCCAATGAGTTTGAATTTTCGAAGAAAATAATAGGTAGCTGTTAATGTGCCCTATGGCTAATAATTAAACACACTCAATGTGTGTTATAAATTATTTGGAATAGCCAATGTCCACCAGGTAGGGTAAATCTAGATTGGTGTGAGTTAATGCCACTTCACATTCTATACAAACTTAAGTCTAAATACTTTAAAAAGAGGAAGCTGATCCTTGTGAAAGTTAGTTTACTTAAGGAAGATATATAAGTCAAAAAAGGTAGTATAAAATATTTTGGCTAACATTATTACTTTCTTTGTCTCCTATTATACACATAAAGTGCACATAAAGTGCAAAATCAATTATACTGGGGATTTCCGCAATTCGATGTCTTTGCACCTGCTTTCCATCTGGAGGATGTTCGCCTTGTTCTACTTCAGTCACCCCTGCTCTGCTGCAAATATTCCAATCGCTTTCACTTTGGTGACGACCTCTTGGAGGCTGCCAGGTGAGCTGAGATTTCTCACCTGGTAAGGTAAGGTGCCACTCCTCTGCATTTCAGCAGAACGTAGATGGCTGTTTATTCAGCTTCTATGCATCTTCTGCAGAGGGCTGTCAGTAGCACCCATATTAAAACAATGTTTGTAAAGTTGCCATTACCAGTATTAGCACCTGTAACCAAGTTTGTTGTCTCTTTCCATATTTAAAGTATAAGGACTTGAGATTTAATATGAAAAGTCGTGAGCATTAATGTTTCTAATATTTGCATAGTCAGCTAGTATAACTAAACAGTTTTGCAAAGCAAAAAGGAGCTGACAATGACAATTTGGTCAAGTACCCTAGAAGTGCCATTTAAAAAAAAAACTTTAATTTGAACAATTGTAGACCAAATATTGAAACCACTGCTATTAGATTTGCTGATTCTTATTTGATTTCAACAGGCTGTGGGTTCTTTGGTCTGTCGTTTCTGCAAGATGCGCTTTAGGAGAGCTTGCTTCCTCAGCAAGCATATGAAGCAACATCTTACCAAATATGAGTGCTTACGATGCAACTTGGTTTGTAATGTCGAGTAAGTAACATTTTTGTACATTTTGAGTTAGAGCATGAAATTTAAGCAATTGAATCTTGCTGAAGATAGTACCTACTCCTAACTCGTAAAGTAATATAAAATATTAATTGATGTCCTGCAGACATAATCACGAAATTGTGCACAAAAAGATAAAAAAAGAGTAAAGATTATGCCACTATGGGGAAGGGTTTCATTTGCAATGATAGCTGTTCAACTATAAACACTGTCTCAAAAAATAAATGTTATCTTGATGACAATTTTTTTACAGAACCACTGCATTGTTCCACGAGGAGTATCACAGTGGAGTCATAAGGAAGTGTCCACACTGTGATAAAGAGTTCAAGTGAGTATTTTCATCAAATTTGTTTAGAACTCTCTGAAAACCAAATAAATGCTTTATAGAATATATTATAATTCTCATCTTATCAAGTCTCATTGATCAAAGCTTTGACCCATTAGACAAATACTCGATATTTCTGTTTCTATACTTTGTCCAATGTAGGATGATACTTTTGACATTTGACACCTATATAGAGGGTACAAAGTTGCTATTGCAATGTCAAGCCAAACATAAGGAAACAAACGCAACCTTAGTACGTAGCAATAAGGAAGTGACACCTGTCAAAAGTATCATCCTACATTGGACAAAGTATAATGTTTCAAGTCCTTTACTTAATCTTCATAGTATAGGCAAGCAAATCAATCTTACTTAATAAATAAATAATAAATAAATAAATATTTCCTACATTCACACCAATTAGCCTAGCCCAAAGTAAGCACTGTAAGGCTTGTATTATGGATACTAGGGTAACGGATAGACATACATATATGATACATAGATATGTAATATTCATAGAAATATATATAAACACCCATGACTCAGGCACAAATGCTCGTATTCATCATAAAAACATCTGCCCCTACCGGGATTCGAACCCAGGACCGTCGGTGCGAAAGGCAGGATCGCTACCGTTGCACCAATCAGTCGTCAAAAATTATATTATTCTATATTATTCTATTATTACTTATATTACTCTATTCTATTTTCAGCTTAAAGTCTGAACACATAAAGTGCAAAATCAATTGAGTAAATTTTATGGTTTTTTCCATTTAATCTCGGCTTAGTATGAGACTGAATAACTGTTGTAAGTTGTCTAAGATTAGTTAGTAGTTCTATTTATTTTTTTTGTCCGTAGGCACCTGTCCACGTTCTACACTCATTTACGCACGCACCGAAGCAAGCACATGTGCTCCCTTTGCGGCGAGTCCTTCGTCAGTCCATTGGGATTACGCCAACATAAGAGGCTGAAGCATGTCATCGAACCGGTAAGCTCTAAATTTATGTTTAAGAAAGAAGGAATTCTATGACACCTTGGTTAGTGCATTCGGCCTAGAAATCTGTATATTCGGCTCGTAATGAGATGGGGACCAAAAATTATAATTATTTAGTGCCTTTGCACACCGCGTTATTTAAACGCGCCATTGACGCGCGCCTATAAAAAACGCGATAGTCGGGCGCGTCAAACGCAGCTTCACTATGAATTTATATAGGTGTTGAAAGTTCTACCTTTAAATACCCGCATAAATTCAGTCTTCGGCTTGAATCGATATCTGTATCGATATTGTGTCGATAGAAACGCATGAGACATGAAAAAAATTGCTCTATAGAATAAATAGAAACAAGCTGCTGACGCTCGTCTGAAGCGCTTCCCCTAAAATCAGCGTCAACAGAGCGTTAAAATAACTCAATGTGCAAAGACCCTTAGTCATTTTAAGGGTTAGGTGAGTATGGTGTGAATTGCTATTTGCTTATAGCGGTGTTTACATAGGCAAATATTTGTTATTTATCAAAAATTATTTATTATTAGGATAATCAAGTAACAGATGGTGAAAACAACACTTACTGTGAAGTATGCAAGATCACGTTTGAAACGAAAGAAGCATACACCAAGCATCTATTACATTCAGCTATGCACACTGATGAGTGAGTATTGATATGAAAAAGTATTTTTTTATTGTTCGTCTGTAGTGTAATATAAGGTCAATCTTTTAATAACTTTTTCAAAGAAACAAATCTGTTTTATTGAATTAGTTGTTAGCCTCAAAAACTAGGCTGTAAGAGAAGCACAAAAATATATCTCCTAATAATGATGTTTCATTAAGTAAGTTGATGAAAATAACTGTTGTACCCATTTTAAATACTTCCGCTTTTGAGGAAGGCTTCTGACGAAGTATAAGGAAACGACGCAGCGACGTTTCAGATGAGCGAATAACAAAATAGGTTATTAGTAAGCGTAAGACATAAGGCTAGAAGAAGTACTATGCTGACTTATTGACAACAATGCTCTTTAGAAAATTTAATTATTGAATCTACATCCCCGGTGGAGGTAGCTAGAAAATTGGACTTAAAACAAACCATGCTATTATTAACCAAGCGCACCCTTCTGGGAAACAGACCTCTGACTTGACAACGGTGAGTGACTAACTGCTAAGACCGAAGAGACGATTAACCCCTTAAAACCCGAGAGCATTATATCATGCGCGCGACAACGATATCTAAAATCTGCGAGCATTATATAATGCTCTGTAGCGCGCAGTCTGATTTAATCCTTATTACGGCTTTGGTAATGGTTATTTTTGATTGAATGATATTTTTTCCCCAATAGAGGGAGAAATAACGCATTTAACACAAAGCTGGGCTTCAAGGGGTTAAGGGAATCTTGGGATCTTGGTAATGGAACATTTATACCCATTAGAGCAATGACACCGAAATTCGGTATGTAAAACTTATGCTATTTATTTTTGCTTTACAGTTTCACACCCGGTGGTAAACAGTCTGATGATAATTTAGGTGACGAAATGTTTGATGACCCTGAAGACAGATCCGAGGATAAAGACTCAGATGTGAGTAAACTTTGTCATTCGTATTTATTGCTTAGTTATATATAAAATAAAGTGCTATTTAATATTGTAAGTTAGTTTTCATTATATAAATCGCAGATGGCGGACTAGTAAACAATAATAATATTACAATTTTTGTTTCAGACTCCAAAACAATTATATGAGAGGTAAGTTATGTTCGAATACTCTGGGACAGATGTTGATTGTGTTGAATACGAGTGTTTGTAAATAGGAATAAATTTAATATGGTTAAGTTTTGACATAAGAATAAGAATAAATTTATTTCGTTAAAAATTTTTATGTTACTGTCACACGTGGCAAGAGTCGCCTTTTTAGCTTATAACGCTTGTACCAGGAAGCTCCTCCAATTCATTGTTTTATGAATATATCCCATCACGTAACAATAATTATACTTAGTAAAATAAACTTAAAACATTTAATATTCATAAGTTTGTGGTTTAATACTTATGTGTGCGTGCATGCGTGCGCGTATATGCGTGCGTGTATGTATATGCGTGTGTACATGTAGATTATTTAAGAAAATATTTAAGTGTTGTAGATATATGATTTAGAGATGGAGGAAATTATCATATTTAGAAATTTTACAACTCGTTACACACATAGTTTTGAGATATAAAAAATACTAATTCGGCGAAACATTTTTCCTGCGATGTTTTATTCTGCATTTGTTTAGTTATAGGTGCTATTTTACATTAATGTATTATTTTCCTTCTTTCCGTATTTTGTATTCATTGCACAATCTATTAATGTGAGTTTTCCAAAATTTATTGAACCTTATTGTGTATTTGCAGAAAGTCTAAAGTGGAGAAAACATTATCAGCGGTTAGGAAGAACAATTTGCCCGCAGTCGCTGGGGCCGGGTGGACAAAGAAACCTACCACTTGTCAACATGTATGTACTCGATTACACATTGTAATATGTATGTATCAGTGGGTCGGGGTGGAGTTATCCTATAAGAATTAATGCCATTATGGAGAATAAATATAAGTGGTAAACACAGTAAACAGGCGAAAAAATTTCAATTATCTCACGAAAACAAAAAATCACGCTTCCGCAATCAACAAAATTATTATTCATTCTTCTGGTAATAACGACAAGAATATTTTTAATTTTACCATCTTATTAAATATTTTACCTATGAATTAGAAAGAGAAAAGATACGTTAAAATTCGTAACAAGAAAATAAAAGTATATAGCGCTTGAGATAGATAAAAATAATTGTATTTTGAAATAATTATTCGGGGAACAGTAAGGTGTGATTCCCATATTATATTCCTATATTCCTAAATTAGAGCCAGTAAAAATTTTTAGTACCACCATCATAACTGGTATAGATATCTAAATATCTATAAATAGATATCTAAAGCCTTTTCTTATTAACGAATACGGAGGGCCTACCATGATCTCTAAGCGCGATGCAAGTTCGATTGTCAAAGTGAGACACCGCTATACGCGGTCTATAGTGGCGTCTCTTTTCAACAGCGAAACCCGAATCGCTATAAGACGTGATGGTAGGGCCTCAGGTTTTTAAATTCATGAAAATACTTTACTTAGTAATTAATGTTTTTAAAATAGTTTTAAATAGGATTATTACTTTTTTAATATTTTTATTGAATAGACGTTACCAAGTTTCTTATAAATGCTGTAAAACCTATATACAGTAATAAATGAGACAACAACAACAAGATATTATTGTTTATCTTTTGAGCATTTTTTATAATTATTATCTATTATTATTATTTATTAAACAATTTACTTGCTGGCTTACAGTTTGCCCAAATAATGTTATTAATACCAGCCAGTTAGTTAATGCCAGCAAGTTAATGTTATTAATACTATTACATAAAAAAAAATGTAAATTATAATTGTAAAATTGTCTTATATACTAGTATACAACTAAATAATGGCTAAAATAATATGAATGGCATAACGGATAATAATACAAATAAAGTCAATCGTTGGAATGTCAGGAATTATCAAAATACAGGTGGTACCTTGTATGTTAAAATTAATTCATATCAGCTCATTTTATGTTAGCATGTTCAAAGCGGTCAGCAAATATGTCTATGTCAAAGTGGTGAGCGGGCAACTCTCCAATGAGACGCAAAGCACGAATGGTATTCCCTCCGTGTCCCAACATAGACTAAAAAAATACTGTACCGTGTAAATTTCTAATCCGTACAATTTGTGAGATTATCTTCGTAGCAGTGATTGATTTAAAAATATGTTATAACTGTTCTTATTTATCTTTCTAGTGTGGGAAACATTTCGCTTCGCAAACGGCGTGTAGGAAGCATCACTTGGCAGAACATTTGCGAGCGCCATTCTATACTGAAAAGGACCGAGTCATTTGCGAGATTTGTGGCGCATCGTTAGCGGTGAGAAATAAGCTTACAGTACTTAGTACCTACTGTTTTTTTATTAGGCACTTTAGGTGAGGTTTGTGTGCAGTGCTGAATTTACACATTTGCCGCCCCAAAGCTATAAAATTTTTGCCGCCCCTTCTGACCTCTAAAATAAGATGCACTGTTCATAATAACGTTAATTCCTTTTTTAGGGAATAATCTAGTTACAAGATTATTTTTACAACTTTTTGGGTATATTTTTAAGCTAAGTCCAATTTTTTTTGAGCCAATTTTGCCGCTCTAAGCTTCAGCTTTTTCAGCTTCTATGGTAAATCCGGCACTGTCTGTGTGTCTATTACATATGAAATTGGCGCATTGTATATATATTTTCTGAAAAGATTTGTTTATCTTACTACCTACCCAACATAATACTTTTTTAATTTTCTTACATGTACTTTTGCCCCTTATCTAAAATACAATAAAAGGAAAGCTATTTAAAGCAAAGATTCTGGGCAAAACTAAAAAAAGCCATATGGATGTTTTTTTCATTATTAACAAATTCTAAATAACTGTATTTTGTTTGTAAAATACGGTCTGGGTTTATAATTAATGTAAGAAACTAAAATTACAGCTTTATTTTGTACGAGCTAAATGTTCAGCCATTTATTAATTTGACAAAATAAAATTATAAATGGATATATAATATACCGATAGCCGCGTGAAACCCCAATGAATTTTAAATAACGTAATAAAGAAGACTTAAACGTCATTAAGCTAAAAACTAATCGTGCGTACGTTTTGAATTGGCATAACAGTTTTTAGACTTTATTGCCGTGTAAAGAGAGCGAGAATTTCCTTGTATTTTCAAATCTTTATGTAATTTACTAATATATTTTCTTTGTCTATGGTAGGTTTCAAAGATTGGGTAAAATCTGTGGTCCTATAACTGTGAAAACAACAAAATACAACAAAACCATTTTTCGTTTAGCATTCATAGAAATTGTACCTATTTAACGTGGTATCAAGAGAGAGTTGGATAATCCTGTGCTAAAAATAACTTAATTAACGTACTGTAGTTGATAACAGACAAATCGTTTTAAAATTACGTTTTTGTTTTTACAAATACCCTCACTAAATATCAATTCTCATAATAATTAAATTTCAAACGACTAAGGCCTTAGTCATCCTGTGATCACGGCTCCTGTAAAGAGTCGAAACGTCAGGATTGAATATAAATTAAGCGCAGAAAATCCTAAATAATTTTTTATAAGTAGCGGTCCGTTCCGGCTTCGCACGGGCTGACAAAATTCGTTAATTTTTTTTCTATTTTTAAATATTTTTCCATTAGCGCCATCTAGCACCCGGTAGACGAACTACTTGCGGTTAACGCGTTGCTATGGTAACGTTATTGATACAATGGAAAAAGAGCGGACAGACAAACACACAAACCACTGTGATCTTAGATTATAGATTAAATGTGTAATGCGTGCGAAAGTGTAAGAACTTATTTATCAATTTGTTTCTTAAAGCCCGGCAGTGTAGCAGCTCATCTGAACCAACACACACGGCGTAAAATCTACACATGTGAAACGTGCGGTCGCTCGTTCACAACTAACCACGTTCTAAGAAATCATATGGCGGTATGTAGCCCCCATGACTTATGTGCTATCATAAGCAATATTATAAACCACATCACACAGAGTTAATGGATTGCTCTCAGACTTTATATATAGCCACGTTACACATACTTATAGTTTTATAATTTAAACAGCCATTTAAACTAAATGGCGGTTTCATCCTAATCGATTGCCTAAACATTTGTAAAAATGTTTCTTTCGAATACAAGAGGATGTTCCTCTCATTGATGAAACAACGCTGGCCTACAGCGTAAAATCAGAAAGGTACTTCGACGAGTGTTCGCAAGGCTCTGTAGTTGAATTGGGAGAGCATTGGACCGGATTTCCAAAGGTTGTGGGTTCGATTCCCGCCTGAGAATTCACTTGTGAACCGAGTCGATTTTTTCTAGTATTTTTTCTATTATAATATTTTTTATAGTTTTCATTATATTTATAAATATAAGCATTCATTCTTCGATTTTGATTTCATTTTGTAAACATAACATAAATAATTCAAGTAGTCACGTTCACATATTTACAGGATTACAACTTGTATTAGGTACGCAACTTGAATCTGTAACCTCTCGCTACATAGGCGACTGAACTTATAATTGGGATACCGAGACGTCGACAGACAAGTTGAATATTTTCAAATGCAATTCATAGCACTCCATAAATAGCTGAGAATGTGGAAAAAAACGCAGGCGCATCAAAACCAACGTTGCCAGAAGGTTACTTTTGTAAAGTACGTTACTAAGATAAATTATGTTATTATAAAAATACAAGAAAACCTGATATTGCGGGTTCGATTCTCACCTAAGAATTCACTTGGGAGCCGAGTCAATTTTTTCTAGTATTTTTATAATAACATAATTTATTTTAGTAACTTACTAATCATAACATACATTAATATAAAACATGGCTCGTATATATGATTTGAAGACTATACAAAGAAACCTAAACGACCCTCGCAAAAGTAATTAGATCTACTGAGTTAAATATAAGTGTAGAACTTAGCAGCGTAGTTGGTACGCGTTCTAGCTCGGTGGAATTCTCTTTTCGTTGAATATATTTTGTTGCTACAGTAATATTAAATATATATAATAATTTCAGACGCATACAGGTGAAAGAAATTATGCTTGTAACATGTGCGGCAAGCGATTCACCCAGAATGGCAGCTTGAGTCTTCACTATCGTACTGTTCACCTCAAACAACCATATATCAGGTAAGAAGAAAGTTCAAAGTCGAATTATGTTAAGCTTAAATGTATCAATATTTCTAATTTTCGCCAAAACTAATTATTAATGCAATAAAAATATGAGAAAACTGTCTTTAACCACTTGTTAGTCCGCTACCGCGTGCCCCACCCCTCAACAGACCCAATGCTGTGCGAATTGTGAAAAAAATGTCGGCGCTCTTAGATAAAAATGCCATTTTCTCGCAAAATAATGGTGCTATGATCAAACAAAAAAGGTCGGTTCACTGACGATAGTTGAATGTGACAACGTCATAAGAAAATACTGATGGAATGGTTGCATTTTTCAAAAGAAAATTTTAATTTTATTTGTTTGATAGATGTTTTGTATGAATATAGAGAAGGAGGTAAATGGAAATCACAATTGAATTGATCAAGTTACATTTATTTGTACGCATAAATACAATTATGTAAAGCCATTGATTTTTACTCATCGTGAAATAGTTCTGTTAACTTATTGTTATAGTTTTCTCAATTATAGCATAACCTACCATCGCTGCACTAGCGGACCGATGCTATTTATTTTAATGATGAAAGCACGAATATTCGACAATATATCACTGAACATATATTTAATATCGAAAGAATCATTACCTTTATCGCCGCAATTATCGTTGCTATAAACAATTGACACCACATTCACTTCATACTTGATGAAAACATGTAAATGTATTATTGTATAGCAGCTGTCCACTCGGACGCATCGCTCACTCAAGTAGGAGAGAGACAAATGTCGAACGCTGCCGAACGCTGAGGCCGATTGTGCCTCTTTGTCGCTCGTTCTGCGCTCTCGCTTGCACTTCAAGCCTTAAATGGAACGCCTCAGAGCGAGGTAACGCCGCATGATTTTCGTGCGTGCAGCCGGCTCCATCGAATTATAAGACGTTGTCACGTCAAAAATACTAGGTATATTAAAGCTGATTAAATAAAGAATCCACCACAGAATATTTGGACCTTTATAACGCAAAAATTATTCGTAATTAGAAGAAAAAACAGCAGGCCACGCGGAAATTTCTACCAGGGACTGACGAGGGGTGTTGGCTATCGGTAGTAATTTCTACCGTGGACTGACAAGTGGTTAAACAAGGCAACTTTAAAAAAACTTGCAAAAAAACAAAGACTAGTGTGACCAATAAGGCAGGTGCAGAGTTGCGGGACTTTTACGCTTGCCTTCCAAAGAAATGAAAAGACAGGATTCTCGAAATTGAACAGTACTTTTGAGAACAGTGTTCCTTTCCTTTTTGATATATCGCAACCAGCGGAAAATACAATCAGGACCTAAACTAACCTAACAATGATGCTAGAAAGAGACGACTATATGTGTCTCCTCTAGATATATTGGCGCTTAGTTACATCTACAAACACTGATTAAATACTAGAAAGAGCAGCATGATATACTTATTGTTATGACGTAGGGCTGTCGCTGTCGTTTGCTAATAAAAACCAACGAAAAAGGACCGACTAGACAACAACAACAAGCAATAACAAGCAAATGACAAGCAAGCAAGCAGTAATAGTAGTTAGTTCTGATTTTGGAAACGATCGAAGCGACTTGATAGTAATCTTTGAAGCGAATTGAAGAGTGATTTAATAAGCGACCTCAGCGACTCGACTATTGTGAATGTGGTTTACGTACGCGACTTGGATATTTGCGACGGTATTGAAGGGTTAATTTCTGACAACTTCGTTTTATCAGTTAATTGGAATTAATTAGCGAACTTATTTGGAAATTTATTTGAAAGGTTTTATACTGTGTGTAAATTATTAAGCTAATTAATTCTCGGAATAAATAAATTGGTTTATTTGACTATCCACAGCTTGTAACAATATATACATTTCGGTGACATTTACTTTAGTGATTGGTATACGAGTTCTTACTGATTAGAAAGGGATACAAATATTGACATATTATATGTAAATGTAAGCGTGGTGGTTAGAATAGACTTTTACAAATAATATTTTGGTAGTTTGCCAAGGTGGCTCAGTAGCTTTATGGTTACAGCGTATAGACTTGGGATTCAATGTAACAAATAATAATAATAAATATATAAATATTTCTTACATTCACACCTATTAGCCTAACCGAAAGTGAGCACTGTATGGCTTGTGTTATGGATACTAGGGTAAGGATAGACATATATATATGATACATAGATATGTAATATTTATACAAATATATATAAACACCCATGACTCAGGTACAAATGCTCGTATCTATCATACAAACACCTACCCTTTCCGGGGTTCGAACCCAGGACCGTCGGTGCAAAAGGTAGGATCGCTGCACCAAACGGTTGTAAAAACACAACAATATAAAAGTAATAACCCCAACACTGTTAATTATTTTTCTCATTTTATACAGGGACAGGAAAAAGAAGATTGACGAAACAAATATAGGAGCATTCTTCGGAAAACAAGAGTTCATGTAGATAACTGTAGTAGTACAAATGATGTATGTGTATCTAATAAAAATGTGTAATTAGAAAATGTAAGCAAAAGTATCGTGTAAATTTAGTCTAAGCGAAATCATGAGTATAATATGCAAGGGTCTTCATTGTGTATTTAATGATGCAAATTGCTTAGAATGTAAAGAACCTATAGCATATTTTTTTTAAGGTAAATTTTCTATACATTTTTTTTCTCAATTAAAACATAAGAACCAAAACGGCTTAATTACATTTTTGTTGAAATCGTTATGCTTTATTTTTCTCTATATCGACGGCGAAGTGCCAAGACCTGAACTGATATTCGTCGAAAAATTCACTTTTTTGTCATTTCGAATTAAAATTCGTTATTTGTATGTTTTAATGACATTTCCTAAGCGTATTTTCAGTGGCAAACGCATCAAGTTAATTTTTTACTCGTCAAGAAATTAAACGTTTTATTAATTAATTAAATTTTTAAGTTAGGAGTTATTGGCACATCGCCGTCGATATGTTAATTAGAACTATGAAATGCCTCGTCAGCCTAGCAGCAATGGATCTGGTTTGTCAGATGATCGAGACCTGTTTTTTTAATAACCTTTTTTTATATTACGATACTACATATACTATCCATACTAATACATGTAATTCATTTATGAAACTATACAGTTTCATCCATTTTATGTATTTGTGTGAGATGTGGTGATCAATACGTTTTAAAGATCATAAAATCACTACTTGGGCACGGTTACAAAAGGACCTCGTGCTCTAGCTAAAGATGTAGGTTAAGTT
The DNA here is from genome assembly GCA_927399485.1 of Calamotropha paludella. NCBI lineage: Eukaryota > Metazoa > Arthropoda > Insecta > Lepidoptera > Crambidae > Calamotropha > Calamotropha paludella. Next base: position 9,370,436 of record OV656822.1, read on the forward strand.
CATCTTGCTCTCCCTTCGATATTTTATGTATAGTTTTTGATATTAAAGATTTTTGAACGCTCAAATATTCATATGTACAATTTGAATTAATCGTTCAGACCGGAATCGAATAAAGCTAAATGTAAACATAAAAAAAAATAAACTTAAAGACATGTTTGCCTAAATTAAAAATAGCGTTTCGAATTCCTTTTTAGTCTTTTAAAGGTTTAGAGGTCAGTATAGCATATTAGCACAGAAAAGCAATGTTTCCGTGCTCACAGATGTGGGCCAACCTTAATGTCGTATAGTTATTACGGCGATTGAAGTGGAATTGTTTTATTTATTAAGCAGTTAAAAGTACTCTTAGGAGACTGTTGTAAAATTTTACGATTTAAAGATACAAATGTTGTGTATTGTGGGTTGACGAATTTTTTCAGTATAAACAATGCCTGAGTGGCCGCGTCTGTATAGTCATGTAGTGTGGAACTCGGTATATGGAAGTTGTGTGTTCAGGCCTCAGACATATTTTTACATCATTTCAAAAATCTGTATATTGAGCAATATGTAATGTTTACAATTACATGTAAAATAAGTAATGACTGATTACCGCAATCTCTTACCTGTAAGATAAAGTGTTTAAAGTCTTGTGTTTATTAATATAAATAGTATCTATATTAAAATTGATGGAAGTCTCTTGAATAAATAAAGCTGTCTACACGCCGCTGCATAATTTAAAATGTATATATAAAACTGTATATTTTGACCTAATAATTTCTATAGGATATCATTCATGTCAGTAAATGCTAAAATACTAATAAATTGACTGATCGCGAGAACTCGCGAAAATAAGCAGCTACTCATTTTTCAATTAGGTTAATAATTATAATAATAGTTACAAGTTAACAGGAACTATAAATATTTTATTTAGATAAATTTATTATCTTGCGAACCAAGTACCGATACTATTTCAATTTATATTAAATATATATTTTATTATCCGGATTATTATTATAATAGAAGGCGGTAGTTGAAAAAGTTCTCCGCAAACATAATTGAATACTGCACAAATCAATAATACAGTTCATTATGTATTTGGTCGATCAATCATGTGTTTTTTAAGCTAGCTATAGATTGTGATTACTTTAAACAAATTTTTAAAGTGTTATTCGTTAATTTGAATATTTAATATTATTTGTTATTTTTAGTGTGATTTTCCTTTGTTTTGTAGGATAAAAGTAGTTGTTCATGTTGTGACTAATAGGCAAATCATGAGAATGATAAATCATTAAAATCATTGATAGACATGTGTAGTAATACTTATTTTTTGGCAGTTTAATCTTACTCATAATAATATAAACCATGATTAATTATCTAAGCGTCGATTAGAATCAGTGCTTCCCCTTTCTTTTAGTTTACCGGTTATCGGTTGTTCTGAGCTGGACTTTTACGTCTATTATTTGTAATAATCTTGTTTATATTAAAGATGAGAAGATTACTAAAAATGAAATTTAAATTTAACTGCAGATTGGGTGAAGATCGCATTGAGTGTATGGTAAATTCAAAATAAAAATAAAAATCTGATTTTGTTTACAAAAGATTATTGAACTATGTTTAAAAATGAAATATAGAAAATTTATTTTAGTTCTATGCGTCCAATAATAAGAAGTTATATTAAATGAGGTTTATTTCTTGTGTAGAACTAAAATAAGATATTTTGTTATTAAAATAAAAACAATGATTTTTTTCTACCAAGTAGTCAACTAATGGAGTATTATATTGTATAAATAACGAAGTGCTAATTTTAACTGCTAACCTTTTTAGAAATAAATTAATGTCGACGTCAGACGAATTCTTTTGCATCGGGGATCATAGGTAGTTTCGTATTAGAAGTTACTTCACAGTTTATATGGATATGGTTAAAAATTTTATATTCTCCATATTTAAATATCCATCACTACACTTTTTTCAAATCAAATAAGAACAAAAAATAACCTATGTAATACAGATATAGGAGCTACTATGCAAAAAAACAATTATGTCCAAAATGTTATTATGACAAAATGTATGCCTAAATCGTTATGCCAGTTATAAGAATTATAACTAACTGGAAAAAAAGAAACACAGAGGGATCCCCAAAATCAAATTCTATTGCAATATCGACGGGGAAGTGCCAATAACGCCTAACTGCTAAATTTAAAATAATACACAAGCTGAAAAAAAGTTTTGTTTCTTGACAAGTCAAAAATTAGTTAAAAAATTATATTTTTAATTATTTTTTAACTCGATGCGCTTGCAAATGAAAATACGCTAAGAAAATTTTATTAAAACACGCAAATAACGAATTTTAATTCGAAATGACAAATAAGTGAATTTCTCGACGAATTTCAGTTAGGAGGTATTGGCACTTGGCCGTCGATATGACACGATTGAAATAGTAATGTAGCTAAACGTCCGATGAAGATTCCCACTGACGTTGATCGTTGAAATTAGAGTATTTGGTCTCTATAATACCAATTTCAGTTTGGTGTTTGGTTTGGTTCTGGGTGGTTTGATTATACTACGTAGTTATACTTTTTCCTATGTAGGATGATACTTTTGACAGTTGACACCTATATAGAGGGTATAAAATTGCTATTGCAATCTCAAGCCAAACATAAGGCAACAAACGCAACGTAGCAATAAAGAAGTGACATCTTTTATAATTTTTATATTTTATGCATTTACAATGCGATCTTATGAGATAAATTATTATAATAGAAAAATACTAGAAAAAATCGACTCGGGTCACAAGTGAATTCTCAGGCGGGAATCGAACCCGCAACCTTTGGAAATCTGGTCCAATGCTCTCCCAATTGAGCTACCGAGCCTTGCGAACACTCGTCGAAATTTTCTAGTACCTTCCTGATTTTACGCTGTAGGCCAGCGTTGTTACATCAATGAGAGGAACATCCTCTCGTATTCGAAAGAAACATTTTTACAAATGTTTGGTCAATCGATTAAGATGAAACAGCCATGTTAGATTTATTGTATGTTATTATATATTATTTAGTATTTATTGTATGAAACAGCCATGTTAGATTTATTAGATAGAGTGTTCGCAAGGCTCGGTAGCTCAATTGGGAGAGCATTGGACCGGATTTCCAAAGGTTGCGGGTTCGATTCCCGCCTGAGAATTCACTTGTGACCCGAGTCGATTTTTTCTAGTATTTTTCTATTATAATAATGAAGTGACATCTGTCAAAAGTATCATCGTACTTTGGATAAAGTATAGTTTGTTTTATTAGGGTCGTATAACAGTTACCTTTCATTTATAGATATTTATTTGCATCACAAGCACACATAAACATAAAAAAAACGATAAAAATACAATTAAAAATTAATATTTCCTTAATACGTAAGCTTAAATTAAAATAGTTATTTACAACCTGGTTACGGACACAGGCCAGGCTCTTCATAATTCCAAAATAAAAAAAACTTGTCAAAAATAGAAATGCATTTACAGAAACCTAAGTTTTCACTATTAAACAACGCTTCGTCTGCGTTCTCCTCGTACCAAATTCAGTCACTATGCCGAGTAGCTCTAACAAAACAATGAGACAACATTATCGATATGCATAGACATAAATGTTATATTTTTGCATAATTTTTAGTAAGTTTAGTATTTATAAATAGCAAATTGTTTGTTAAATTGAGCGTATAACAAGTAATTGTTGAATCAACCGGGCTTACCGTGGCTACTCCTGTGAGCTGCAGTTAAATATGTCGTGAGGTTCAATTCTCAAAAAACGGAAGACCTAGAGGTTTTTTAAAGTCTTAAGTATAAAATAATTTTAGAATTTAACTGGCAATATATAGTTAGCAAAATGTATATATTTAACTAGAAATTATTTATACTCTGTAGCAATTTTTTTGTAATGAATAAATATTGTATTATAAGTAAAATGTGTTTTGATTTTAGAACGGTACAAAAAATATACTGTATTGATCCCGAAATAAGTGTTATTTAATAGTACCTGTGGTCAGACTTGGGCAAAATGTAATCAGATTAATGATTAAAGATTTCGCTTACATTATGGTATCTGAAACGTGATTAATCAAGAATTTGATTACTAAATTCAGTGAATAAACATAATTCGTTTTAAACGTAATTTTGATTACGATTACTTTTTATTAGAAGAAATATAGTAGGTAATGTAATTGTTATTTCTGAAAAAATGGGTATGCATAGAAAAATCAAAAATATTTAGTAAGAATAAATTATATTTATTCAATAAAAAAAAGTTAAAAAAAGTTGTTTCATATTTATTAATAACATTTCTAGTAACAATTATTAAATATAAAAATGTGCTGCCGATAGTTAGTTAGTAGATTCTGCATATTATGTGCAGTTTAAGTTATTCATCTCCAATTAAAGCAAATACAAAGCAATGAAAATTGTTACCATTTTTAATTTTACAGAAATTGTAATAGTCTGCAATGATTAAGTAATAAACGGAAAATTTAAAGAACATGTTAAAATGCTACCTATGAAGTATTTACTTAACACGTGAATCTGTTCTGGTTTTCCATCTTTAATACCATTTAAAAGTCAAACAAATGATATGATAATTTTTCTTGGCCTAAGTTTCAATTGCGTTAAAGAACAATGGCGAACTCCCATACATCATTTTCTTTCACCTAAAATTGATGCGTCTTTAGATTAAAAAATACTAAAATGATCAACCGTTAATTCCTGAAACTGCGTGTCTTAAAATTTTTTATTTAAGAGGCCAGTAAAAAAAGATATTAAGCTTCGAAGTTTTTAAGATTAAGTTACGGTAGTGTTGTCATAAAATCGATTATATCAATCGATAACATTCACTCTGATTAATAAACAAATAGACAGGTATTATCAAGACCAACGTGTTTGAAAATGTATCTATTATAATCTGTTATATATGTAGGTAATAAGGTATGCAATGTTGTTGAAATTAATAGGTACCTATCGTTAAAGTCGCTGCTGAAGTGTTACCTACTATCGATTAAATTCGTTTTTATTGCCGTAAGCGATATATCCAGACAATTATGGTTACCTTTTTCTTTTAAATGCAATCAACGTCTGTTAGAATATCAACATATTTTACCACATTATTAGCAATAATATCGTTACTAATAGGTCGCTTAAAATCGAGTGCATGCCATCTTATTTCTGCCTGTTGGTAGCTACTTAAATAATAAGTTGAATTATACTCATTAAGTAGGTGAGTATGTTGCACCTGTTTCACGGGAGAAAAAAATAGCAGTGTTGCTTTAACAATGTTACAATAAAAGAAGGAAACACTACATATTTCTTAATATCAGTATTTGATTTATTTTTAAATAACACAAAGTATAGTATAGATATAGATTATATTAGTAAATAATTAATTGAAGTTATCAGGATATCATAAACCAATTTTTACATAACTCGAACAATTATAATAAAATGGCAACACGAAAGAAAATTGTACCTAGCGGAATTTCGATGTTTCATTTAACAATCAATGATATGTCCCAATCGTAAAAATGGTTTTTTGATTATTATAACGCTGCGGAAGATTTATACTTATGAAAAACTTTCCGACGAGCCACAGTGTTACTCGTAGGGAAAAACACCGAAAATAATACCCCACGAGTCCCAGGTTATATTCTGAAATATACATCAGTATCAGTACGTCGAAATCGACGCCATATTTAAAATAGTGTGAGAGAGAGAGAGAGGGAAAAAGCCCGGCAAAATACGTCAAACTTTCCCTTTGACCAAAATGGCGACGGATTCATGACGTATTTACGAATGGCCAGTATACTGATGTGTATTTCGGAACTTACCCACACTGTTACACGTTTGAATACATAACTTTTTATAATTGATCCCAACGAGTCACACCTCAAAGGTAGGGAAGGTAGTGTTATGCGTTAGGGAAAAGTCTTTCCAACCTGTGACATTTACAACTAGAACTAATATTAGGTGCTTACTCTCTCCACTCCACTCCAAAAGTTATTTGTGATTGGTGGACTAGTGCCAGTGTCGTTCACTACAACCTACTTAAATCTGGCCAAACGATTACGGCAAATATCTATTGTTAGCAACTGCATACCAGCTAGCTGCTCAGGAACCGAGGCTGGTCAATCGCTCTAGGCCACTGCTGCTTCAGGACAACGCTCGAACACACACTGCACAAAAGAAAGCCGCTAAACTAGAGGAGCTGCAATTGGAATATCTGTAACATCCACCGTACTCTGCGGACCTTGCTTCAAAAGAGTACCACTTTTTCCGGATTCGGACAACTTTTTACAAGGAATAGAAATTCAACTCCGATGTGGCAGTCTAAACCACCTTCAGAGAGTTTATTGATTCTCGCCCCCAGTTTTTTAGTAAAGGGATTAATGAACTACATATCAAATGGCAAAAGTGCATACATAACAATGATGCATACTTTAATTAATAAAATATATTTTACAAAAAAAAATACTTGGCTTTTTATTCCTCCCATACAAAACGCCAATTTCATATGTAAGGACCAAAAACTCTTTATGAGTATAATATGTGGCTACTAATTAAGTTTTATCTATAAAGTTGTTAAGACAAAATATAGGTTGCTGATATAGGCATGGAAATGACTATATATTGTTTTAAACTTTTAAGGTCACTAACATTGTAGTAATATAAGGGATTTTTACCATGTCCTTTGTTTTTGTTTTTATTGAGTTTCCGATATTTCGGCACTGTTGCAAGTGCCATGATCACGGAGTAACTGAAGTAATTTCGGGTAGGCTGTTATTGGCAGATATATCAGTCTACCCACCGACGAAGTCTTCTTTGTTTGTTAGCCGTACCACTGTTCACATTCTCACTATTCACTTGAAACTGTCCTCGACTCACAACACTTACAGTATCGGATCGCGACACGCCACTTTTTTATTATTTCGGTTTTTACACATACGAACCACAGGATTCCAGACATTCGACAATTTAAAACCGTCCTCATTAATGAAATTTTTATGTTTTGTTATTTTAAATCGCTTCCCTCACCAATCTTGGAATGTAGTGGCGTTCTGTCGAAATAATCTGTGGATTATGGAACTCAATCCAGTGATTAGGACCAGAATCAATAAAAACAAAATCAAGTTACATGGTAAAGATCCCGTATATAACTTATATTACTATAATAGAAAGGACTACACTGACACAAGGCATTCTTCAGTTGACATTTCATATTTTTCTTAAACTTCTGTTTTCAAATTTAAATAATAAATTAATGGAATACAAAATCATATTTTTGAATTTTATTGGTTTCTTTAAGTCTCGTGTTGTACCCCCGTGTGAAGTCCGGTAAAGTAGAATAGCATAAACCCTTCACACCAATTGGGCGTTTAAAAGTCGTCATTTTCTGTATTAAGGTCTTTTACTGATCTCCAACCCGCCTGGCGAGTGAAGATTACGGCAATTAATATTTTAAACGGAAAAATTACCTCTAGCATTCACTTAACATAAATGTATTAACAACTTACATTTTAAAGACCTATTACATATAATTAGACCTATTTTTAAGTAAAACAAAAAAACGCGGCTTGAAAGAGGCCCTGAGGCCGGCCTCAGTCCCTTCTTAACCTATTGTTACACTGTAGTCTCCAATTGTCTGAAGTAACAGTATGCATGAATGTTATGTAATGTCTATGAATAACTATTATTACGGCTTCAAAAAATATGACTAACTTAGTTATGACAACGTAAGGTAGTAAGAAAATATTATACAGTGCTACCTCGACATAACAAATCGGAAGGGAACAAGTAAATATTCGTTACATCGAGTGATTCGTTAAACTGAGGTTTGTTATATTGAGGTAAGGTTGGTCTAAAATTTGTGATATAGAGTATAAAAATACTTTTACTCACCACATCATTACGTACTCATCTTGTTGTAGCGACCAACTTCTACTGATAAATGATACCATATTTTTATCAAGTTACTTTATTTTCTATTTAAAAACAATTAGGTAGGTAACAATATTTTTCCCTTAGATTAATTATCAAAATTAAATGTAGTAAAATCAGTAAAAGTAGGTATCTAGGTGGGTACATATATTATGTAGGTAATTTAATGTTAATTTCAATGATTCGCAAAACAAAACTCCCCAATTAAAGGTAAAAAAATCAAGTAAACAATGTGGTTATGGTAGCGTCCAAAAAGGTCGTATAAAATTATTTATACGACCTTTTTCTCTCGACATTGTTTTAACCACTTCAAAACACATTCCTCTACGTCTTTGTACTCGCATGATTTTAATCTTCTACCGTTTACAGGCAAACTACTTTTTTCTGAAAACTTTAAGTTTTAAAATTGTACCCAATGTACTTGCGGGAACTTATAAGCTATGTCTAATGTTTTGGTCGTAGGTTTTTCTCAACATAATTAATGATGTTTTGCTTTTCTCCGACTGATAAGTAACACCTTTTACGTTTCTGAGCCATCGCAACTTTAATCTTCGACAATAGTAACAAGCAGCAATGTTTACACTACTTTCCACCAAACAACGATTGTTTACGAAAAAACGTGTCGAAACCTGTCGCGACATGAATCATATTCTATGAGATTAAGGGTCATATATAAAGGTTTCTGGTTGACAAAATTTGCTAATTAGAGGTATTAAAACTTTTATTTCATAGTTGAAAATTCGTTATAGAAAGGTTGTTTGTAAACAATGTTCGCAATGTAAAGTTATATTTTACATTGACTCTTATGGACAATTCAAGGCATTTAAGAAGAATTAGTTAAATCGAGGAAAGTATGAACCCTTTGATTCCTGTTTTTATTGATTTAATTATCACACTATATCATCACATCATGTATTTTAAAACATGTGGTAAATACATCCATACAGATGTAACGCGGCGCCATAGCTATATTGGCGACTCGTTGCTTTCATTGCGCTCTTCTCTGGCCATTTCTCATATTTTCTTTTCTCTTGGTTTTCTATTTTAAATTTACTGTCTGTCTCCTTTTATTTGTTTTGTTCTCGAAGTTCATTCTTACCAGAGTCAGCGCGTAGAGCGGTTGACTCACCGATAACAATTATTTAAATATATTTATAGTGCTGAGCAGTTATAATAAGCTCACAAGTTTAATAAGCTCATAAGCATAACTCACAAGTTTTCCTGTATATGTATTCTGTACCACCAGTTCCTGTTATATAAAAGTCTATAAGTTTCTTTAAGGCACTATTGTAAGTAGCCCTACCTTTTATAATATGTTTTTAGTGATAAATGTGAAATTCTTTTTGTATTCAGTGTAATTTACTTTTTTTATATAATTGTTTCAGTTGTGCCTTAATTCCTTAAATACAAAAACATAAGTGACCTTGAGTGCTTTTATTTCTCCCGTCTGCACCCGTCACACAGAGAACGACTCATTTTTCCAGCTGTTAAATATTTAACCTTAATACAAACATACAACTTTATCTACTTTGTTTTGTATATGTAATTTAAAAAAAACAACATATTAAACAAACAGAACGTGTTCCTTTTTTCTTCATTCATAATCCAGTAAAAATATTGATATTTCCGTTAATATTACATCATGATATTAGTCCCTATATTAATGTATCGATAGATACTGTGAGTTAATTTTCTGTTATACAATTTACCTGCAATCTCGCACATAATTGACCTCCTTTGTGCTATAAATTCTCTCGAAACCGAACCTTTGTTGCTAATTTAGCCGCGTCCTATCTCCATCTCATCCTCAAGAATTAATTTGGTCTAGTGGAAAATTACGCTCTTCCAATCCGTTAGGTAAACTGATTTTTAAAACAATAGTCGAAGGTTAAAGGAGTTGCCACAAAAAAAGGTTTATTGAAAGAAGTATCGATAGTTTAAAAAAAGATAGGAAAATTGTATATTATCCTCCATTAATATGTATAAAAGTTAATTTAAGCAGCTGGTGGTGATACATGAGACAACTAGATCGACCTTTTTTTAGAAAAAAAACCATCATTTAAATGTTTAACATTGATGTAAGTATTTCGTCGTTTTGAAAAATGCTACTTGGACCTGGTACATAGCACTGCGATGGGGTTCTAGCTTATAATTTTTAACAAAAAAATATATAGAAGGTATGCTAACGTTCTTGCAAGACAATACAATACAATTATTATTTAAATATTACTTAAATAATAATGATAATTTTATATACATCGAGAATTATAGATTTAGAACACACAAATTTTGAGATCAAATAAGGCAACAATAGTGGAAGTTACAGTTTCAATATTGACGTGCAAAATTGTCTATACAATATAGTTTTAACATATTCGTCCAGTCATTGGTTGGTTTTGTAAAGCTTTTTATACCATATTTACTACTATTTTAAGTAACTTTACGTGGGTACCTAACCATTCAACGATTGGCTCTTGCGAGCTTTACAACCGTAGCAGCGTAGCACTCTGGGGCCACCTATATGTCCATCACTCATAATTTTAAATTGAGGGTATTAAATAAAAAAATGCTATGCTAGTGTAGGTATCCTAGCGTCTATTAGCCACTTGTCAATCCGCTACCGCGCGTCCCACCCCTCTCAATAGTATCAATGCTTCGCGAATTGTGAAAGAAAATGTCGAACTCTTAGATAAAAATGCCATTTTCTCACAAAATAATGAAGCTAAGATCAAACAAAAAATACTACCGTAAAGCTGATTAAATAAAGAATCCACCACAGAATATTTGGATCTCTGTAATTCAAAAATTAATCATGATTAAAAAAGAACAGCAGGCCACGCGGAAATATTAATGTGGTAGCAATTGCTACCATGGACTGACAAGTGGTTAGTGATGCTCATTGTGTTCTCAAGGTTCTTAAGGTTAAGGTGTGCGTCCGTAAAGCGATACGCTGATTACTTGGCCACAGTACTTTTTAAGGTCTACCTAAATCTTTGATAGATACTTTTTAGTTTTTTTCCCCAAAAGTTTTTGCGACTTAGTTACGAAATCAAAGTAAATATGAATAAATAATTTTAATATGTTTATTTTAAACATTATTAATAGGATAACTGCTTATTTTATCTTTCGAATCAGACACCACTTTCTTTATTACAAGTGTCGCATTTTACTTCCTGTTCTTAAGCCTCGAAGAATAATATGCGGACAAACAGTGATAAATTCGGAAACGAAACTTTTACCATAATTTCATTCCAGGATTCTGAATGCCTTCCCACGATCAAATTAAGATCGCGTCATTCTTACAGAAATTAATGGGCTTTTAAAGCTGCAGAAAAATGGGGAAACATCAAAGGGTTTCGTGAAAAATTGGCTAAACAACAGTTATTACTACACGCAATAATAAAATTAGGGCAACAATACTATTTTCTGTTTTATTGCAAGTAATTCGACAAATGGATTGAGTTCTAACGATGATTGAACAAAGTAGTAAGAATAAAAGATAGGAATCTTATGTACGTTAACTCCTGTATCAAACCCGTTTCTACTGGAAGGAGATAAGGTCGAATGTTTCGGTTGAAGTTAGGGTTCTTTACAATTCTCCTAGGTAAATGTCTCTTCCTAGGTTTAGGCAAATAAAACTTTCTAATACAGCTAATTAGTTTGAAGTACCTAAGCTCATAGTTTAAACTTTAGTTTATCATCTTGTCCTTTCGTGATTTTGCTTAGAAAAGGTTGACGCATATATTTATAAGAAATCGTTTTTTTTTAATCCAGACTTTTTAACCGATTCGTTGCTACATACAATTACCAGAAACGAAGGTTCCGAGCTTGATTTACGTGAAAAATGAAAATATTTTTATTCTGGGTAGATTTCCCTTAAACTTAATTTGAAGGAGTTATCATCGATTTAAAAATGACACGGCTCCAGTGGCTAGCGCCACACGCAAAAGAAAGTGATGGCACGTCAGAAATGCCATCGGCGACGAATCGGTCAAGCTATTTAACAGCTTTTATAATTTCACTGTAGTTTTTGTAGAATTATCTGCAGTTCGTGAAAACGAAAGTTTATACAAATGAGATCTGAGAAGAAAGTCCTCTTAGGACCTTACCGTCTTGTAATTTGGCTTCTAACGCTTTGTGCAAGCAAGGCACTACTTGGTCCGCAGGAAGCCTAATGCGTTTTGCTATATAAATTCATATTACCTGTTGAGTATTAACGGTAGGTCTAACTACTGTTAAAGTTAGTTTTTTATATAATGTATGACCTCAATTGGTTGTTTGAAACACTCAATTCAATTTTGTAATAATTTTTAAGGGCTGCGGTCATTGTTAATAATAAATAAAGGTAATTTGTGAATGATTTATGGTCAATGATGAATGAATAAAAAATATTATTATTTTTTTCCGATTCCATAGGATCGTAGTACGACGACAGTCATATTTTAAATTGAAAATTAAATTAAAAATGCGATGCGGGTACACGCGCAACACCTAGCGGCGCTAAATTAATTTGGAGAAACAAATCCGCGAGCGTGCGCCCGTCGTCCGCCGCGCGGGGAAAACCCGTCGCCCGCGCCCGCGCCACCCCGTGCTGCTCATACTATGTTTCAATACAGACACGCGTGCACCCTCGCAAGGTTTAGCGTACGCCCTAAGTTAAAGTTTATAATCTATTTTCAGTGTGTCCTCACATAACCCATGAAAATATTTCACTTGTTAACATTTACCTATAAGTCATTCATTACTTACCTATGTAGATAAACCAATAACTTTTAAGTTTGATACATTGCTCTGAACTAAATTTAAAACCGATAGGTACCTACGCCCTTTGCCGTTATAAACGAATTAACTCCTAATTGGGTTTCAGCAATAGAGTTAAGTCTTCATCATACCTGAAACATTGCCTGAAGCCAATGGAGCCTGGCAGGACCGAACTCGGGTAATTAAATTGCAAAATTTTAAAGGAGACGTGGAATATTTTAAGCTGATTTCGTTGTTGATTGCATGTTTTACCATACGAATTGTTGATTAAAGTAACAAACATATAGCGAATCAGTCGCGGTGTCGCGCATTATATGCTAATACTAACTGCTTTACCAATATTTTTGCATGGAAAAAAGCTTTATGAGTGACTTTTACTCCCGTTGTCTTGTCATTCAAGCAGCGTAAGCTACAGAATACTTAAAGCGTCTTTGTTCAGTGAGCTTCAGAATTACATTAAAGCTTCAGTAGCTGTATGTCATATTAATAATTGCTTTAAACATTTAGTGTGGTTGCAAGCAGTAGTTTACTTAAAGTTCTAGTCATATTAATTTGTTAAATTTTAGTTTAGTCGGAAAAATGAAAATTAGTTATACGTTTATTATTAGGTATACGTTTCAAAAAAAAAAATCAAAAAATTCTTTATTAGCTTATAGAGTAAATTACAGGGGTTGGGAGTCTCCTTTTAAGTTAGAAAAAAACCTGTATTAGGAGATGCCCGCTCTTTCGAACCATGATTACATTTATAAGCTATATGAAAGATTTAACAAATAATAGTATTACAAAATCGTGTATGTGTGTGTGTGTGTGTGCGTGCGTCAGTGTGTGCGTGCGTAAGTGTGTGCGTGTGTGTAAATAGGTGTTGGGTATAAGTGTGTGTGTGTATGTATTTTGTGTGTGCACTATGTGGATTATTTTTGTATTTGTCTAGTATAATGTACCTAGTGTGTTTGTCTATGTATCATAGTGAGCAGCTACTTCTACCGTGAAAAGATCGGGACCATTTCACCGCAGGAGCAGCCGCTCAGTTTGATCATAGTCGAGTTCCTTTAACCAGTTTGTTATAGTTTTCTTACACTGAATAACCGACATTGCATAGATATGTTTAATTCTTTACAAGATGGCGAGTCATGCTAGGTGTCATTTAGCGCTTTCGTAAGTTCACAATGTTGACAGATTTCTTATTTAAGTGCGTTTGAATAAAGTTTATTTTTATTTTTACTCCACAGAGGTCCCGTAAAATCTCTACACCTTTATCGAAACCCAGAGGAACAGGATAATGTCATTTTTTATTCTTTTCATCTTGATAATAGAATTTTTATAAATCACCTTTCGTCACCATCAATATATTAACCGTAGAAAAGGCTGTATGGGTATGAATTCTTGACCTTTCTTTATTTAGAGAACAATCAAACAAAATTGTTTCTGTAAGTAGGTTTGATTGAATAAGTTACATCAATACTTTTTATTTATTTATTTACTAGCTTTTACGCGCGGCTTCGCCCGCATTTTTTTTCAATAAAAGTATCCTACGTTTCTTCTAATACCTCTAAGAATATATGTACCTACGAAGTTTCATGATGATCGGTTTAGTAGTTTTTGCGTGAGAGCATAACAAACAAACTTACATTCACATTTATAATATTAGTAGGGATTACAAAGGAAATCCTAAAATCCTTTTTGCATTTTACCTTTATAGACCTTTGAAAATTGTATAAAGTGAAAAAAAATATATTAGGATGAAACCCATCGGAAAAGGTAGAGAATATAACAAAAATGATAGGAGAAATAATTTACGGGCGATCTGAGGTCAGGAAGGGGAAGGGGCTGAGCTTTTAAGGGGAAAAATCGGTTTATCTCGATTTCCGGCAAAACTACAAGTCCTATGAAAAAATGTTAAATGGCAAAGTAGTAGGTAATAAAAAAATCCACAACTGTTGTATTAATTTTTTTTCACATAACCTTAAAATTTTCGGGAAAAATTCAAATAATCAAGATTTAGGTTTTTTATTTTTATCTTTTCCTGAAACCTTACCTTTTTATATCCCAAACAAACAGTATTTTTTTTTAATTTAAAATATTTATTTTTTCACTTCATTTCGACTTAAGGATGGAGGGATCGAATAAAACAATAGTGTGACTATAAACGTATTATTTTCATGCCTCATGACTGGTTAAGAGATTTATATTTATGAAGATACCTATCCTAGTTTTTCATCCATTAAAATTAAAACTAAAAGAAGTTTCACTTCTGACATGTGTGCTTTTTTTTAAATATCATTAGTTATCATCTGGGGGCACGGCAGTGCCCCCGCCAAGTCAAGCAAAAAAGCGGCACGGACGTACCATCCTTTTCTCGAAGCAATTCAGGCCATTTTCGACCCCCTGTAACTTCGTTGTGGATAAAACTAGAAGACTGAATTTTCAGTAACCATGCAGGCATTGTAAAGACACGGTATATTACAAATTTCATTCAATTTGAACTAGTAGTTTAAGAATTATAACGAGTCAAATTTCTTAATTTTGTCACTCACTGACTCACCGATCATCAAAATTCTAAGACTTTTCTAGCAGACCTAAAAGCTTCAAATTTGGAATATAAATAGTGTTTGGTGTATGAATCAAGGAAAAACTAAAATATTTGGTTTAGATCTAATTAACGTCGACTTTGGAAGTGTTAAAGCGCAGGAATCCTTAATTTGTGAATACAACAGACTAAGAAGCATTTACCGTCCATATTTTTTCAAAAATTGTAACACCAAAGCCTCCCAGAAAAACGCATAGAGACAGGGAGTGGGCTCTTAAAAAACTGTAGCTGAAGCTCAAGAAGTAGTACCGGAAAAGAGAAAACGGAAGGCTACCTACAAAAATAAGAAAAGTTCATAAGTCAGAGAGAGGGCTTTAAGAAAATTCGTTGCTGATAGATATACATATATACAATAAGTAGAAGGTACCGAAAAGGAAAAAAGTAGACTGTCTACAAAATACAAAAAGCAATGAGATCCCATCAAAAACAATACTTGTCAAAAAAACCAAGTCTCGCAACTCAGTTGTTCTACGGTAAAAAGTTGTGAGATCCATGTAATACCAAGTCGGTTATTCATTTATTCAGTCAGTCCCTACTTAAGCGAATTTCTGTCTTAATACGTCTTAATATTGATATTAGACGCATATCAATATTAAAAATCATTTTTGTTTTATATAAATATATTGACTCGGCCATCGCATGAAAACACGTGTAAATTAAATTATTTAGTGCGATGGCCACGTCAATATATTTATATAAAACAATAAAGATTATTAATATTGATATGCGTCACTATAAGATGCTGTTAATTATTACGTAACAACTTAATGCTTCGAGTACGGAGATTCCAGACTCAATTGATTTTCAATTGTTATGGACCACGATCGTGGTCTTAGGGACTGGACGTATTAAGACAGAAATTCGCTTAAGTAGGGACTGAATAAATGAATAACCGACTTGGTATTACATGGATCTCACATGTCCGTTTCAACCGCGCGGCCACTTCATAATATTTGATGAAACTTTGCCAGGAATTAGTGCTAATTTGTTACTTTACACACCTCTTTTCGTGAATTTGTTACAAAAAAAACTAAGACGCTATCACAAAAAATAGTTGGCCGCTAGAACCGCCACTTGCCGTAGTCATCGTCCGTGATTACACAGAAACTATATAATGCAGATAGACGAATGATGCATCAAAAGAAAGGTATTAATTTGTTCAATTTGTTACAAAAATAAAAAAAGTGAAAACGTAAATAAACAAAAAGTTATGCAATATTTAGTTTTCAGGTTATGAGTAGGTAGGTATGTCACCATAAATATCAAATTAATAGAGGCTAATGTGTATGGATAATTAGTTACTAATTTGTTACAGCGAATAAACGTAAAAAAATACTAAAAAGTGGGTTCAATAATTTGTTAGAGTCGATTTTAGTTGGCCGCTCGGACGGCAATATGCCTAAAATACAATGGCATTTATCTCGTTATTAAAAGTAGGTTTAAGCTTAGTTAGAGTACTAGTCGACGGGTAACGTAACCTAGTTTAGATAAATATGGCGAATATAACTGCAGCATTCATATTTTAGAAAATATTTGCAAAAAACCGTAATATGGAACCGTATGAGAGTAGGGTGACTATGAATACATTAGTACAAAGGCATGTTTTAATGTTGTACTCTGTTTGAAGGAATATGCAGTTCGTTTTGCAGCCATATTGATGTCTATTGTTCTTAATTCTTTAAAGTATTTACTGATAAGATTTTCGTTTCATTGATATTCCGCAGGTGTTTTATGATGGGCACGATTCCCGAAAAAGGATCTCTTTTGTTTCCAAATTATTGTTAAAAATATTTGTCGGAAGGGGTTTAAAAAGCGATTATTCTCCATTGTGAATATTGTCATTATTGTGCTGGATTTTGAAATGTGTGCTCGTACGTATTTAATTCCCCTGATTTTCATACTACTAAGTTACTGAGACAATCAGCAGTAAATCCAGAAGTGTCTAAAAGTGCTTAGCTATGAGTTGTGCCCACTTATATGATTTGTTAATATAGAAGTCACCACCAAAAAGTATATTGGAGAGGGATCCAAATTGACTGCGGTAAGTTTAATTTTTACAATTTTATGATGACTTGAATAAAGTTATTACTTAATTGCTACAGCTGTTTTCGTGACGTGAAAGTATATGACATTAAGGCCATTTTGATATACTTACGTCAATTTAAGTGAAGTTGTGGGTTGGATCTTTACCATGTAAATACGTCCAATTATATGTTCTTGTTAACATATTGGTGCCTTAATAAAAGAGAATTTTAAATTTAAAATAATTCGACTAAACACTTTTGTTATTACATTCCTAAATATGCGTATATATTCATTGCATTTGCGTGCTTTCCCTGGAGTTTTTAAATACATAAATATCTTTTACTATATTCATGATTGTAAGAAACTTTAATAATTACTACCAAAATGTGAGGGGCCTTCGAACTAAGTCGCAAGAATTTTTTTCTCAAGTAGCATTGTCCAATTACGACCTTATTTGCTTAACTAAGACGTTGCGCCGCAACTGGCCCGTGCCCCCGCGCGCTCACTGTGATTGTGTGTGGATTTCTATTCATTTGGATGCAACTAATCGTAATATTTCTCCTTCAATACCAGCTGGCCGTAAACGCCCGCGTTATTTAAATGTTGCTTGCATATACATATTTGTTTTTCTTTCATTATTTTTTTCTATTTTTTATTCCATGACAATTGAAACATGATGGCTGTGTAACTGTTGTCTACATGTTGAGCTATCAAATGACACCTTTTTAATGTTGATAGGACATTTACATGGGTAGTGCTGGTCGAATTATTTTGAGAGCCCAGGTCTTGGTTATCAAGAAAACAAAATGGCGCCCGTAAGAGCAAAAAATGCCATATTTCACACCAGTAAAGGCTCCGACACTGGTGGCGGGACACATTGTATACATAGGATATATAGATAATAGCTTAATTTCTTACTCCACTCACACTTACATTATTAACAGAAATACTATAAGCATATTTTAAAGCAAATATCAAAAATGGTAATATAAAGTATGCCTTAACTTAAAATGTATTTATATAAGCACTCTCCCTAAAAAAATAAGATATGAATATCGAACTTTCAATAATCATAGTCACCCTACTCTCATACGGTTTCATATTACGGTTTTTTGCAAATATTTTCTAAAATATGAATGCTGCAGTTATATTCGCCATATTTATCTAAACTAGGTTACGTTACCCGTCGACTAGTACTCTAACTAAGCTTAAACCTACTTTTAATAACGAGATAAATGCCATTGTATTTTAGGCATATTGCCGTCCGAGCGGCCAACTAAAATCGACTCTAACAAATTATTGAACCCACTTTTTAGTATTTTTTTACGTTTATTCGCTGTAACAAATTAGTAACTAATTATCCATACACATTAGCCTCTATTAATTTGATATTTATGGTGACATACCTACCTACTCATAACCTGAAAACTAAATATTGCATAACTTTTTGTTTATTTACGTTTTCACGTTTTTTATTTTTGTAACAAATTGAACAAATTAAGACCTTTCTTTTGATGCATCATTCGTCTATCTGCATTATATAGTTTCTGTGTAATCACGGACGATGACTATGGCAAGTGGCGGTTCTAGCGGCCAACTATTTTTTGTCATAGCGTCTTAGTTTTTTTTGTAACAAATTCACGAAAAGAGGTGTGTAAAGTAACAAATTAGCACTAATTCCTGGCAAAGTTTCATCAAATATTATGAGGTGGCCGCGCGGTTGAAACGGACATGATCTCACAACTTTTTACCGTAGAACAACTGAGTTGCGAGACTTGGTTTTTTTGACAAGTATTGTTTTTGATGGGATTTAAGCTTAACATGATTAATATTATACTAAATTATATTTTCTTGCACTAAGTTAATAGTTTAAATAAAGGAGATGTGTCATTTTTGGATGGGACTTGGGCCTAAACATGGGCTAAAACATTACAAGTTTTAAGTATTTTAGGCTTTTCGTATCGTAAAGTGAATGGCATCAAAAAACCCATGAAACTAAAAAATAAAACTAAATCAGGAGATATCAATAACATCAATATATACTGAAAATTCAAATGTTTTGACATGAGAGCATAACGACGAGAGTGATGACGCTCACAGATTAGGTATGAAGATGCCGCTACTAACGTGATCTTGAGTCGCTGTAGCTTATTGTGTTGATTGGGTTTTTACTGAAACTTTAAATAATACGAACTATTTTATGAGTAAAAAAAACAATCTTTAATGTTCTCTTGTGAAATAATAATATTGTTCTTTATTTTTAAAACGGCTACAAATGCAGGTCCAAAATGAAACAACTCTGTTCTTCACTTAAAATAAGTCAGCTTTAACAGAAGGATATTTACACTATTGTGTTACCATAATAATAACAGTCTAATAATGCCATTATTATTCGATGCTATAAAGCAAATCATTTAAAAGCAATTATCGATATAAGAGTTATATAGTTAAAAAAAAATATATGCCTAAAATCACGACATCACTGAATTTACTACTTTCTAGATAACGTTTAACTAATCCCTTTCATTAGAAAGCAGATATCTTTGCTTTTGTTCGTAAAGGCGTCGATTGATCACCGTCGTTGCAACTAGGCTAATATGATCGTAGATTAGTTAAAGAAGATTTGTGTCTGCGTAATTCGAGAATTAAAAACGATTCGTTTTTGCATTTTATCATATAATATTATCCCATTATATACGCATTTAACAAATCGTTTAGCATTAGTATAATCAGTTCAGCGATTTAGGCTCTGTGATTCTCTTAAAACCATTTATCACAGTTTTAATGTGCTTGGTCCTCTGTCGTTGAGATTTAGTTAATTTTTTTATTAATGTTTATGGACCAATAAAAACCCTTTATTTAACTTTGCGTTACTCAAATTTGGAAAAATATACTTTAAATATAAAAGTACTTCACCATTTTTATTAATGGCCGTTACAAAATTCTTCATTAAGCCGAGCTTTATGCTCCATTTTGGAGGGGTCTTCGGGGTTAATTAATGGCAAACACTTCCCACACAAAAATTCCCTTTGTTTGGGCCAATATTTGATCAAATACCTTATCAGATCTGCTACAACAGTACTTGGTTATACCTCGCAAACTAAGTGCCTAACTCAGCTATAACTCTGAGATCAGCACACACTATATCCGCTATAAGTTGGTCTCTTTAGCACAAGGAAACTACTTAAGTAAAACAACAAACGTGGTGTAATCTGAAATTACAAAATATCTTATTTGATGCACAAACAAAACTATAGTCTACACAGATGCGAAAGGTGGTTTATTGGATTATTGGAGCGGAGCGAGCGAAGCTCCCATGGATCAGCTTCAATGGCGCAATGTATGTTACGCCATAACTTCCCGAGTTCTTAACCGATTTTAATATTTTTTGTGTGGAATCGAATCAACAGGTTTAGGACCAGATGGTGACGGACGGTGAAATTTTGAAATTCGCAAAAATAAAAAAGTAATGACCAAAAAACATTCACTCTATGGGATTTCCCATTGATACAAAAAGCACAAGCTTTTTGAAAGTTTTCATTCTTAAAGAATTTTAAAATATACTAAACATTTTTGAATTCTTTTTTTTTTAGTATTACACTCCGCTCCAATATGTGTGGCACTAGCGAAGCTTTATGCTTAGCGTCTGCATCGACCTAGTAACTAGTAAATTGTTACTAGTTACACAAAACTGTCGTAATAATATAATCGAAAAATACTTATACTAACTCCGAGAGTAAAAATGAAATTATTATTACATATGAAGGAATCGCACATATCATCAAAGTGTAATAATATACATTATTAATTATGCGAATCTACTTATCCAAATATATTTTAAGGATTATGCATAAATTCTCATAATGCCACGAGAAGTTATACAAAATGAGATTCATTCCCCAGGTATAATAATCACGTTAAAGAAGCTTTCCGTCATAGTTGACAAATAAAAAGTAACTCGATTTTCATATCTTAAGAAATTTTATTGTTCTTTATAGTAAGAAGCTTGACTTGATACTGCAGATAAACTGCGTAAATAGTTTTACAAGACTTTGTATAAGCTATAACATTTTATGAGAAGATTTTAATAGTAGTAAATAAATAAATATACAATTAAAAAAAGTAAACGCATCAGACACAATCATTTTTCCTCTTTTTTTGATAAGTTTTTCCAAAAGGAAAGCAAAGAATACAAAGCGAATACAGTCTAGATTTCAGTACTTTTTTTTATTTATCGTGAATGACAATGAGAGCTTATTATCATGAAAGAATAATGAAATAACCGCATTCCCTAGGTTTCAATAACTACTTACTTACTGAATCCTAAACGAACTTGAGAGAGCGTAAAGGGAGACTTTTGCTATTTTGTTTCCTTCACTTGTTCGTGTTGCTATAAATAAGATATCCTACCTGAGGGCTCGGTAGTGTGGTTGTTTTTTACAGGCGTATTTAATATATTAAAGAAATATGGCAATGTGAATGCAAAAAAGAAATTAAATACTCGTTCATATTCACAAACACTTAATGGTTAACAATAAACCTTTTTTAACATTCGCTGTAACCAAAAATTTTAAGAATATCAAAACTGCTTACGTTTTTTGGCGTTTGCAATTTTCTTTTTTTTGTTTGATAGCTATTAGTGGCGAGGGTTGGAATTAAAGCGAGGATAAGCCGTTTATCATGGATTGGAGTCCGTGAAGGCCAGATGTTAGTGGGATGAATACGAGCATTTGGATTTATATTAAATGTCTATGTATGTATCATATATGTAAGTATATATGTCACCCCAATACCCATACAAAAAAAATTACAGTGCTAATTTGGGCTGGGCTGATAGGTGTGTATATAAGAAATATTATTATTATTATTTTGGAGGAGAACATCTCCGAAAATTCCCGGGGGGTTTGTGCCATAACAACCTCCACGTATGATTGCTTCCGGTATGATTAGTCGCATTTTAACATCGGTGTGGGTAGGGTTGGTGCTACTTTATTCCGTTGGACAAGACATTGCACGAAGCTTTACTCTTTAAAAACTGTACTGTGTTTTAAGAATACGTTTGAAAAATGATGCGGTAGTTACGTACTTTGAGGCCTTCTCCTGTTCGTAATATCCGGGAGATCGTTTACGGAGCTCTCCGCCTGCCACTCGGTAACAAGATCATATGGCACGTGGTACTGATCAAGTTACGAGATTCTTAGGGCTAAATGAAAACACTTTCATCGGTATCTCAGCGCTTATATTCTATTACGGGGAAAATAAGTTGCGGCGTAAACATTCACTAATCTTGTTTATGAAAAAACATTGTTTATCAATAAGTATTTCACTTTATTGCCTTAGGCGTATTGTGATTGTTTTTACTGTTGGCAACTTTTTGGCCGAAAATGTCATTATCCATATTTTTTTTTGTTATATAATTTTATGACCTGGTAACATAGACCTTTAAGTCATATCTTATTTGGAAAATGTTCGTTACTTTGGAAATGATGATGAGAGTTTATATATGAATGATATGAATGATAGATTATCAATAGATGATGAATGAATAGTGAAATACATTAACCCAGGTTTCAGTAAAGATGTGGGGTTTTACTGAAAATTTCTCGTGGACTTCTTGAGAGAGAGCGAAAAGACACCATCCATTGTTTTGTGTCACTTGCAAACACTCATGCATATACAGAAACACTCAGTGGTTAATAACCCACCATTATTACACACTAATATCAACCAACACATATTTTAACAAGAAAAACAAAACCACCATAGTGACGCTTCCCGCTCCCGCCAAAAAAGTCCATTATCCATATTAGATTGTCTAAGTATAGATTAGGAATGGCTGTTTTTGTCACAAAAAAAAAAAAGTATTATTGACTAAGATTGCCACAAACAGTAAAATTATATGTTTCTATTATGATCTATTTCTGCGGCCGAGTAAACCGATACACTACCAGGGTGTTCATCAAATTAAAACCTATGTTTATAACGACATTGTGTCATTAAATCGTTAAAAGAGTTTTATTCTATAAATCTAAATATATTAATTATTTATTCCTCGAAGTTTGGCTTCCACTTAAAATTTCTAAAATTACAAACTCATTAGGTAATTAGAATGACACTATTTATCACATTGAAATACAAATTATTCTTTTAGACCGTGTCAACATCAAGACAAAAAGTTAACAGAATCAAAGGAAAACATCACAAAAAAACCAAGGTAGCTCTAAATCATTTGCTTTGAATAACACTATGGGCTATTTGGCTATTCGAAAAGTAGTACCCGTTTGGGAATATAAATAAAAGTGATATACATATATTTACAAATATCAACTTTATTTGTAAAGTACATATCTTAAACTACTCCTCTACGTAGTTACCTTTCAAATTTAAGCATTTATCGTATCGTGTGACAAGTTTTTCTATCCAAGCTGCACATCCATTGTATTGAGATATGTAGTCAAAGTTACATTCAATTCTTCATTTGTTTAAAATTTATTACCTGCCAAAAACACCTTTTATTTTGTAAAGTCTTACGGAGCCAAGTCTGGACTATAGGATGGTTGCTTGAAAGTTCCATTGGAATGGTTGAAATTAGATCACAGCTCTAACTCCACAACTGGCAGCGTCTCTAATTTCTCGAGCATTACGAACACTCACATAAACAATACATGTTAATATCAGTTAGCCGCAACTTTGCACACAGACAACTAACATACAACTAAACGAGTTAGAACTCGTCTGGCGGTTACTCTATTCGCCAGCATGGCGCAAAGGGGTAATATTTTCCGGCTCTCATATAATATATAAAACATTCAATTTTAAAATGTTGCGTAACAAACCATGTTGTTAATAGGCTGTAGGTAAACTTAATTATACTATTATAGAAGACATTAATATAATCGCTTATTATCGAGCTACCGTATCTGTGATTGACACAGAAATGTGGTATTAAATACTGGTTATATTGCAATCAACATTGAATTCAATCATTTGAAGTTTAAAGTTGAATGTGAACTTTAGAAAATTTACAGTTTTGGCATCTAGTACCATTAATTGGTGTCCTCAGTTCATTTCTTATTTAATTACAATTAAACAAGAGTTTATCAAAAAGGTCTTTACCTTAAAAATTCATGACTTTTTCCTACATTCTATTATGCACATTGCTCCTATAAAATAATATGTAATTGCAGTTCGTGTAATTGATTTGGTATTCCGACCATTTTTCATTATTTTTACAAACTATTTTATATTGAAAAATATGTAGGTATAACATATATAAAATCACGCCGAGATCACAGATGTCCTCTTTCCACGATTCTGAGATACACTTCTTCTTAAACTCTCGTCAGACCTTTCATACAAAGTCGTCGGTAAAGGGTACTTTTGAACTTTTTAGTTTCGTATAATCGATGTAACCTCCACCTTGTTTTACTCCACAGTTATTTCTTTGTTTCCCTTCACTATACGTGCCTTGAAAGTTCTTTAGCATTACTTTAGACTCAAGGCTGATACCTGGATCCTCATATCAGCTAGACTAAGTTGACACGGCGTATGCTGTTAAAAATAAGGCTGGTAATAAAAGGCAAGATTGGTGTATTTTATTTATTATCATAGTATAATGGGCTGTTGTTGTCGGGCTTAGCTGCCAATATTGATGATATATTTATCCTTCAAAAAAGAGACGCCCTTTCGACGACTTTAAAGGATATTAAAATGTTACCTATTGCCGTTTAAATTTGAAAATATTATGTATATGAGGAAATACTAGGGCACTTAGATGAATAAGCAATGTTCATAAAATAATACTGCGGTTTAAATTTCAATATATAAAACACCTGCCTTCGGGATGAGGTAATAATTTTTTTTAACAAAGTTCTTCACAATTGACTGAACTACCCTTTGAAAATTTAAAAAAAGAAGGGTATATTGTTTTGTTATAGTATTATTTCTTATACGTGTTAGTAGTACAGAAAGGTCTCTCGAATGTTTAATTACTATGTAATATAATTAAAGAGAGTTCAATAGATGCATTGTGAATGCTTATACTGAATAACAGCATTTTATCTTGTTACATAGAACATGCAATTTTTTAAGGTGGGTCATGGGATGACTAAGAAAATTTAAAAAATGGTTACACCTGTAAATGTTATTGATAAATATAAACAACAAAAGACAAGAATAAAAAGAAATGTTTTGTCTTAGTTTTTTGAAAAAGGATATTATGTCAATTATACAACTAGAGACGTTTTATTTGGTCAAAATCTCAGTTATATTTCATGAACTATACGAAACTGTCGATCAGAAAGTAAAGAAAGAGAAAATTGTTATATCCAATAATCTGTCAAGATATAAATTGCCTTCAATTTTCCAAGAAATGGTTTGTTTCGATTATTGATTTTGTTATTGCTTTTCTTTAGGTAAAGCTTTTGTATTATTTGTATCCCGAACAATAATAACAGGGTTTTACCTATCATTAAAACCCGGAACCAGGCTTGGGTGCTGTGTCGGATAGCTATCTCCTGTTCCTAATTGTGACTTGTTCTAAGGTGACGAGCTTGGGCTGGTGCACCCATTGTATGTAATTTTTCTAAAGAGTTTTCATATAGATGTTGCTGATAATCCAGCGCGAGAATCTGACGGAAAGTGCGAATGGTGCACAATAGCGGAAGAAATTCAAGTCTTTGAAAGGCAAACTAACAGAAAGTAGAACCGTTTTAATAAATACGATCATAAGGGATTTGCGCTGGCTTATTATTATTTAAATGAGGCTGAGAAAAACCACCTTTTTACGTAGGAGATTTATTTTATGATGACGCACAGATCGGCCACGTGATCTTAGAAACACTCTTTCTTTTCTATTAAACCAAATAGGGAATCTTTGTTAAATATTTTATTACAAGTAGAAAGTATTTCTCTCAACGAAGCTATTGAGCACCGTGACGACGATGATAACGACCGTTTGGTGCATTGGTAGCGGTCCTGTCTTTCTTCTTTTATCCTAGGTTTGAGTACTGTAAGGGGCAGATGTTTGATGAATTCGAGCATTTCTACCGATTCACGGGTATTTATATATATTTCTTTGAATATTACATACTTATGTACCATATATGTATGCCTTTTCGTTAATTTTATATCCATAACACAAGCCTTACAGTGCTTATTTTGGGCTGGGCTAATTGGTGTATATGTAAGAAGTATTACTAGGTCTGCCATGCATGCTTCTGTTTGCAAATACTGAGCGAAGCACTACCTTACCTTTGTTTGTGAGTTTTGGCACCAAATTTCATCAATGTAGTATCAGCGGTTTGGCTGTGATCAGCTTTTGAATTTTTCTTTCGGTGATTATTCCTCCATGGTAAAGTCTATTTTTATTTACATAGCCTATGTCCGTCAGGTTATTATCATGTATATTCATGCCAAAATTCGTTCGAATCGGTTGAACCATTAAGTAGCAGCAGGGACACAAGCGAAATTTGTGAGTTGCCTAAAAGAGAGCTTCGCTCAATAATTATTATCTTAAAATAATCACGCCCTTGTTGTATCTAATCGTCACGATGACCGCATGCACATTTGTAAAGCGCCGTTGGATATTTAAAAAAAAAAACTTTTATTGATTTTTTTATTGATCCTTTCGACTGGCTTGCGGTGAGACCTTCTCAGCCGTATTTGCTCTACCTTCAAAATCACTATAGACAGCTTGTGTCTGTTTCATTGTTGCTTAGGATATAGCTGTTACATAATTTTTGTAAAGGTTTATGTTAATATACTTATGGTAAGGATTAAATATCTCTTTAGTTTCAGTGAATTCAATATATGAATAATATTGTTTTTTATAAATTCTGTGTATCTAACATTTGACCAATCGGTAAGTCAGACATTTTAGATATTACAGGTTTCTTATGATCTGAAAAAAACCGTTAAATAATCTTTGATATAATGTAAAAAAGTTCAAACACGGCTTATCAGGCCAGTTTGTAGTAATCATCAACAAAAATCCGGCAAGAATGTGAGCGCACGACCGAATATCTTGGAAATCAAAACGCCAATGAGCTTGACCGTCTGCTGGCCCACGGTGCGGGTGAAATAAGGGGTACGGCATAAGATGTGACATAGTATGTGACGTAGTTATTGTGTCATGACCAATCTTACACTTCAAGCAGAAACGGAAATGTTTCCCTCAACTATGTGAGCTTAGAAGTGGACTATGTTCCATTTTGTTTTTAGTTTTATGTCCAATCAGCGAAAGTAAAAATGGCACTAACCGTGATTATATATTGACAAATCACTATTCAGTGCTAAGTAACTATATTTGAGTGTTTTTTTGGTGTTATGGTTTATTGGCTATGAATAAAAACTCAACGTTTTTATTAATTAACTATACTACGGTAACTTTTTGTATATTTAAAAAAGAGTATATTGCCAGAAAGAGTGCACAAAACATCTTACTTAAACAAACACAATAAATTATAAATTACAAGTTTGGAAAATATCGTTGGGTACACGGAGAAAAGAATTAATAGCCTATCATGAGGTCTTAAATAAACTTTTTGCACCGCGCAAAATTGGCGTAAAAAAATGCTTATGTCTCTGCTACTTCCCGTCATTTCATTTTAAAAATGGCAAATACATTTTTTAACCAGTATTGTCGTTTACAATAAATTACACTACCAAACCTTTTGCACAAACAATTTAGCAAAGTTTAGACATATAACTCATTGTTATTTCACTAAAACTTTTGTTCTTGTTTCTTATATTTGAATAATTTTTTTTTATTACTAATTGAATCACGAAATAAAAAAAGCAAATGTATTTATTTAAAAAGCACCAATATTATGGAGATACAAAATTAACTAAACAGAGCTATAACAAGAAGCCTTCATTTTATTAAAATGTATTGCGATTTTTTTGATATAGCGCAATTTGTGTCTATTATTGACTTGTTATAAGTACAGAAAAACGCTTTGAAAATTCGCCTTGAGTCTTGGGCCAAACTGGCAAGTGAAGCCACTGTCATAATACAGAACAACGTTATGGTAGATGATTTAAACACGATTTTTATAATATCTTAGGTGTGGTGTTTTAACATTAAGATCCGAAAAATTTTAAAATGGAAAAGGAAAAATTAGGTGAAATTCAAACAAGTTTGTTTCGCAACTAAGGCCTTCTTTGTAGTGTGCACACTTTACATTTATATTAGGACTAGCGGCCCGTCCCGGCTTCGCACGGGTGGACAAAATTCTTTAAATTTTTCGAGCATTAAATATAGCCTATGTTACTCAGCGTGAATGTAGCTTTCCAATGGTGAAAGAATTTTTAAAATCGGCTTTTGTTTTGAGTTTATTTCAAACATACAAAAATACAAATCTTTCCCCCTTATAATATTAGTGTAGATAACAATGAGATCCCGACACTTTTGCATGCGTCTTGTCTTGCTTGCATCAAGCGCGCGTGGATTTCCTTAGCAGAGTTATTTTAGAAATGTATTTATTATACTCTTCAAAAATCTTATACTTACAATAATCAACAAATATATTTCGAAAAAGATTATTACAGGATTTTATGTTGATAAAAAACTCTATGGCCCATAACTCATTAATAGGTACCAACTCTTAACATCTTACACACGTGATAACTTTTAAACGAAACATCCGATTGAGATGAAACAAAAAGTATTTTACTTCTACATAAATACTGTTGATAACATAATGCTTAATTTCGATAAAGATTAATATAACGATACACATTTAACGTAGTTTTTTTTTCTTCAGACGATTTAATAATTATTTTGAATACAAAATCGGTTATTGTGATTAAACCATGATAGCTAGATATATGTTCTCGCAGACTTTTTTGTAGGTCTTAATGGGATCTACAAACCCGTAGTACATCATTTTGTTTTATTGTCAATAGTTTTTGCAGCGCACGCAAAAATAGGTTTTCGATTTTACACCTTGTGTTACAAAATAGCAATTTTATTACGGATCCCTAATTTTGAAAAAAAATATATATAGCCTATAGCCTTCCTCGATAAATGGACTACCCAACACTGAAAGAATCATTTAAATCGGACCAGTAGTTCCAGAGATTAGCGCGTTCAAATAAACAAACAAACAAACTCTGCAGCTTTGTCATATTAGTATAGATATACAATGTGTTCCGTCACCAGTGTCAGAGCCTTTAATGGAGTGAAAAATGTTATCGACAAATTGCCCCTCAGTTTTGTTTTTCTCTTAGGGCCGCCATTTTGGTTTCTTGGTAACCAAGACCTGGGCTCTTATACTAATTCGACCACCACTACTCATGTAAATGTCCTATCAACATTAAAAAGGTGTCATTTGATAGGTAAACATGTAGACAACAGTTACACAGCCATCATGTTTCAATTGTCGTGGAATAAAAAATAGAAAAAAATAATTAAAGAAAAACAAATAGATTCTTTTTTGTGTATTTTTTTTAATTATTGGCTTTTTGAGAAAAACCAAATTTTAAGGGTAATTTGTCGATAAAAAATGCCATATTTCACACCATTAAATGCTCCAATACTGGTGACGGGACACATTATATACTAAACTACTGTAATCAAACCTTGAAGACATACGTCGTTCGCCAAAGCATAGCATCGCTTACCACGACGCTAAATGATACACAAGCCTTGTGATTAGCCATGAGAGTTTAAAAAACATTATTTTATTATTTACGATTTACAATGCCATATTTCTTGACGATTTTAAATATTCTTACAAAAACAACCACATTGGTTATTTTAAATCTTATAAAGTGATCGTAAGTGGTTTAAAAGTCTTTTACAAGGGGCTTTGGAAGGTAAAGTATTACCCAAAAGTACCACGATACTCGGGTAGACATACAGTAACTTTACTTATGTACAACCATTGTCATCAGTCTAGATAGTTTTAGCGTTTACATAGAAGATGTAAGCGGAAAATCTGCAATTGTAAACTGATTCAAGGTTATAAAATGTTTACATATGAAGATCTACAAGTATTAAAGAAGTTTTGTGGTACTAAGGCTCAAGAATATTATACTAATATTTATCATAAGTACAATATTAATTGAAATAACAAAAACAACGATAAAACATCACAATTTTTTATTTATTGAATTATTTTAGGATTTTTTTATTGAACATACAAACAGGTTATCAAAGAGATAATAACGGGTTAATTGTACTAATCGACCCCTTTTTGCCATGTTCATTTATATTTTACTTTAAAAAAACGAGTCTGCTGAGCAAGTATACATAACATTTACAAAAAAAATCCTTTATTACTTGCACTGGACTTATATTAAATTTATAAAATAGTTAAATAATTAAGTAAATGGGAAATAGCACTGTATTGTAATCTCAAATCTTTTATTTACCATTTTCTTTAATCATTTTAAATATCCTAACAAACTTTTTTCAAGTATAACTTATTTAATTCTCACACTTCCGCGCACATTACTCATTGGAATAAAACACTTTTTTACGGATTTTGCGCATATTTTATTTTATATTTCATCCTGACGTTTCGACATCTTTACAGGAGCCGTGATCACAGGATAACTTATGCTGAATATCAAAGCCATCTCTTCATATTATTTGTTTAATTAGATGAGCAGTCTCACGCTTTGCTTTGTATAGGCTATGTATTCGATTCCCGTCTGACACCTCAGGCAATATGAGTTAATTAGTTTTAGATATATAACGTGATACTTCTATGAAAAAGAGTAAGAAATTAATTAATACCGACAACACGCTGCTATTTCACAATATCCGTTACACAATACGCAGAAATAAACAAACACATAACAATATTTCTATAACTGTTCATGTAGAAATTGTGTGATATTGATTTAATACTATTATTATTTATATTGGCTTTCTTAGCTTCCAATATTTATAAGAAGCTGAGAAAAATTATGGGCTCTATTTACAGACGAAGCTTATTCTGCAGATACATTAACCAAGTACACATACTACGTTATTGTTAAAAAGTATAACATTTGACGATCGGTTTGACCGAGTGGGAGTGACCCTACTTCCTAGGAGAGTCTCGGAAGGGCAGATGTTTGTGTGAAAAATACGACTAATTGTAACTGAGTTATGGGTATATATATATTACTAGATGACCCAGCCACGCGTTGCTGTGTTATAAATTGAAATAAAACCTACCCTATCTTTTAAGTTAGATCAAATAACAGATAGTTACGAAGTTTGATCAAAATCGGTTAAGCAGTTTAGGAGTCCATCGCGGACAAACAACGTGACACGTAATTTATATATATTAAGATTTATGTGTAATACATATGTATGCCTGTCTGTTTGTTACCCTAGTATGCATAACACACTTTAAAGTGCTAATTTTGGCCTATACTAATTGTTGTGAATGAAGAGATTTTTTTAATCTGATAGTTTCAGAATCAAATTGGGAATAAAAGTAAAAAAAAAAAAAAATAAGTAAAAAAATATTTTAATACCGTTTGTAACCAAGTTTATCTGTAATTTTGAGACTAAAAGGAAAGTGAACTTATATCTGAATCCAACGTCCAGAATTGTTATTATAATATTCTAACTAGCTAAATGTATTTTGTTAGACAAGCTTTCCTCCCAAAAGTTTTTCATAAAGTGCCATTTATATTTTGCTGTAAAATTTTTCGTTATGAGATTAATTAGAGAGGATGGCAGTGAATTTAAAATTTAAGGTACTAAAAGTAAAATATAACGCGCAGCCCTCGCCCTAAATCTGTTAACAAATGTTAAAATTGTAGTGTAGCGTTATTGCTACGGGCTACGAGCGTAGTCAACTACAGTTTGCTACAATATATCATTTACTGCAATTTACAATCAAGGTATTGTCACAAGCAATATGAGAGTGGAGTAGAGCAAAAGACTTAATCGAGTAACTACACATTAACTTTCAAAAACCATATTGTTTTTTAGATTTTCTTATTTAATGTTACTTGTAAAAGCTGCCTATTGTATAGTTGTATTTATTTCGTTAGGTCACTTTGTAATGGTCGATTCCGTGCAACAAAATGGGGAGAAGTCCTTCCTGAGTTCTTGCCGGTTCTTCTAATTACAAGGGCTCCCGCCGTAGATTTACGAATCGATGGCATAGCTTTTTAATCTTTATGAGCGCTTGAAATTTACCTAAACTTTTATTATTCTTTTGTCAGTATTGGAAAATTCTTTGATGTTTAAAAATTAACGATTTCATGTCTCCACAAACGTCAAAAGCTTCTCTTTCGTAATTCTGTTTTGTAATTATTATTGTATTGTATTTACGCTTCGTTTGCATGTATTTTATTAAATATGAATAAGGATTCTTTATTTATCAAGATGGTTCAAATAGCTAGATTTAATTGCAGATGTTGTTAAAAAAATTCAACCTGACTTAAAGCTATGTCGTTAGATCTTGATGTGTGTATAACAATGTAAACAAAAAGTTTTACGACATACAATAAAATAAAAACTCAAGCCTCTGGGCTAAGTAATGGGACTACTGAACTTTTGAAAACCTTTTACTGAGGAGAATAAAACTTAGTGCAGCATCTAACGATTTTAAATGGCACTTCTATATAAAGATTTAAGGATGAAGGACAAAATGGATTTTATCGTGACCCACAAACGACTTAGGTTGCTGCCATAAAAGTTCACTCAGAAAAAACACCATCGGTGGTCACTTTATGGTTAATCGATGCTAAAATTGGGGTGACAACTTATGAAGTCATTTAAAATGTTTTGAGTTAATTAAAAAGAAATAATTTTTCGGGATATATAATAATATTTTAAGTTCCTATTTATCTTGCGTGGGTTAGGAAATAAGCTTATCGAAAATGGTTTTTGAATTACACTAGAGTTTTGTTTACATCACCTACGTTTGCCGATTCGTGGTCTAAACTATGGAATCAGCATACCTTAGCGTTCATCAGTTTTACGGTAAATAAGACTGTCACTTCAGTCTGCTAATTAGTTGAGATGTGTCGGTATCTTTGGTTCTCCGGCGAATTCTATTTCTTAGAAAAACTCTCCATAACTCCTTGAGCGGCTTTGAATTAGTGGACCAGTCGTGCTGTAAGAACATTATGGAAATTATAATCGTAATCAATAGCGAGTAGTGGTTATCTATAACGAGAATACTCTATCCACCGATAAGGTGGCAACTGTTACATCAAATAGAACCTTTACGTTCTTAATAACGCCGCAATGCCGGCAAAGGAGTGCTAGTGTATATTATATTTTATGTTATTTAGGCTTTTTGCTGCTTTTATACAAAAAATATTTCTAGAAAAAATTAAACTTGTCTCAGGCATCAGGCGGGCCTCATCCCCTAGCTATCCGATCGAGAACTTTTTTTAATTTTTGTAGGTATACTACCTAGAACATGCAGAACGGCGTTGACGCCAGCTTAAGAAATACTTGAAGAATTCGATGGGTCTCTTAAGGTCTCAGTAGCCCATTTGGAACAGTATTCGCCCAGATAGAAACGGGATGTGGTTTCATGTCGTGCCTGAAAACCGAGATATTTTTTTTAGTAATCATTTCTTTTCTGCTAGTGTATTTTCATTGTAATAATTCTAACGAATTAGGTACATTCAAAAAATAAATCACAATTTTAGTTCATCAATTGTTGTTACGTTTTTTCAACTTCTCTTTTTAATATTGTTTGCACGCTAGAATCGCGTTCCAACTCACGCTTCGTCCTTTTTAATATGACAGTAATTTCACTATTGAATGTTAAAATGTTTTATTTGATGGACTATTACATTTTTTTCTGTTAAGTTATTATCAGGTTCTATAGATAATAATATTTTACGATATTATAAAGAACTGTTATATTTGAAAGAAAGAAAGAAAAATATTTATTGATACACACACACATACACAGAGAAAACAAGGAT
Organism: Calamotropha paludella; assembly: GCA_927399485.1. Lineage (NCBI taxonomy): Eukaryota > Metazoa > Arthropoda > Insecta > Lepidoptera > Crambidae > Calamotropha > Calamotropha paludella. The sequence goes on from OV656822.1 coordinate 9,404,641, forward strand.
AGGAGAAAGAAACAAAAAATAAGGGACGAACGAAGTGAACAAAAGAAAAAAAAAATGATAATCTAGTGTGTGGGGTCAACAAATACCCTGTCTCAGCATTTTACCTCTGTGTCATTCACAGCTGGGCAGAATAGACACAGAGGCGCTGTTATTTTGACAGGGTTTAAAGAGATATTTTATACTATTGTTACAGTCTATAATGTTATTGCTGGGTGTATATGTTCCTACGTTCTTCTGTGGAAGGAGTAATTGTTGATCTCTACTTGCTTTGCTTTTTAGGGCCTCAAAAATTAGGTTTTTCATAGATTCTTCTAGATACATACTATAAAAAGCCTCAGGAAGATTGGGCAGCTGAAAAGCGGCCCAATCTTCCTGAGGCTTATGTTTACCATTTACAACATAAAGCTTATTTATTTTTGTATTCCCTCTCTCTTCAAGTACCTTATAAAAATAAATCGAAAATAAATACCGAATTTAATGTATGGGCGATGGCAAAGTCGAGCTTAAGTATTTATATCAGAATAACATTCTCAACGAACAATAAATGGTTTAACTTAGTCTGAAGGGCGCTTCGTGTAATAAGTTTGTATATTCAAGTAAGCGGCTTATCTAATAAAATTATGTTAATTTAATGATACGATTAATGTAGCAGTTACATGCTTAAATAACAAAACGTAGCAGTAAATATACAATAGCAGTTTCTTTTTTATCGATTGTTTGATACTTGCGAAAGTATTAAATTCGATGTTGTAAATATGTAGTTACTTAAAACATCAAGAGATGGAGCTGGTATTCGGTTAAGAAACATTTGAAATAATTAAATGTATACTCTTTGATGGATTTGACCGTCGTAATGACGTCAAAGATAATAGCATTCGGTGGTAGAAGCCCGGGTCGACTAAGGGATGCTATAATTATAGTAAGACGTAGTTAAAGCACAGCGGAAGCCGCTTTCCTTGCAACGCTTGAAAAAGTTTTCTCAAGTATTAAATGTGTTTCTCAAGCGAAAGAGTAGGTCATACTAAGCGTGATGTTGCCAAATTATTCCATTAAATATTTGAGATACTAGGACATTTATAATATTTTTTCTTATGTAAGAAAAAAAATCATATTGCATCAGGTTCGAGTTCCGTCTGACACTTGACAGAAGTTAATTTTTTTTACTTATAATTTCTTTCGATAAAAGGTCATTTTTATCTTAAATGTATGTTATCAGCTGTATATATGAATAGTGTTTTGTAATGTTCGCGGTTGCTCCAATTTGTTTGACTTACAATACTCTTGTACATTTCACAGCTTGTAGTAACTCCGTTCTGTATATTTAGAAAATTGAAATGAAATCAAATGAATTCATTTGAGCAGATAGAACTCATTGGGTGCGTTTAGCCGACACAAAATCTTGGCAGCACAAAAAGAAAAATGGCTATTGCTGAGTAGCATAGGCTGAGGCGGCTGAGAAATGCTATGTGGTCGTCTGAACTCTACATGGTTTCAGTCGATAATTTAGTCAGCATAGCTGAATGCTGTTCAGCATTTTCGATTTCTGTCCAGTCTTTCTGTCGGCTAAACGCACCCATTGCTAGATTGTCAATTAATTAATTCGTTGGTGAGCAATGTATTAAATGGCATGGTCGTATGAGCAATTTATCGATTCGCACTGGTTTCGCGTACCTACAGGATTATGGCCTTATGGACTATTCTTCTTTGTATTTTCCTCCATGGAATACGCCAGCAGTGCGGACTTTAATCGGCTGTTATATATTTTTTATTTATAATAAACTTTTAGTTTCTATCCAAATTATTGAAAACATATGTTCCAACTGTTTTTTTTCCTGGCCCATCGCCATGTTATTCGCTGCAGTGGACGTAATAGTACAACGTTTGAAAAATCCATCACATGCTCTTGTAACTTTACATATTAAGCCAATCCTTTTAAAAGTTCAAAACACATACTAAAAAATTGTATGTTAGATCGCTGATATCCAACTCAATGACACAACGAGGGAAAAGTTGTGTTTCCAATATATGTTAAAATACCATGAAGAATTTGTTAATAAGTTGAAAACACACTATGATCGCAATAATAATAGTTTTATACTAGGACAAAAAACAAACACTGTAAATAGCACTATTACTGTTGGCAGCCGGTAGGTACTGCTAAGTAAGGGAGCTTTGGAAAATGACGTCACAAAGTACATGACAGATAAAATAGAAGTAAAAACAGATTTTTAAAAACCACGTTTTTATAAGCCGACAAAAACAAGAAAATATTTTTTTCCCAGAATTGTGATGGAAAATTCTTTTCCCGGAATGGTAAAAATTCAATGATGTAATATGCCTAAAAACGTGGGGCGGGCGGTTGTTAGGTTTAACCAATTTAATTTCACTAATTTTCTAACTTGTTATTTGTAAATACTAAACATCTCAGCCAAACGCCTGAAAACGAATTCACCAAGTGAATTTGAATTAGTTAAGTCTGAAAGAAGCCCACGTTTTTAGGCATTACATCATTGTACTTGAATATCTTTGAAATTTTTATTATTCCGGGAAATGAATTTTCCTTCACAATTCTGGGAAAAAAAAAATATTTTATTCTTTTAAGTCTTAGTGAAAAATTGATAAAACATACCTATATTAAATTTTTAAAAATACTAAAATCTAGAATTACTGTTTTTAATCTTTTTCTCAAGTAAAATTAACGGTCTTTTAAAATTGAAGATTTCGCTAGGATGTATTTTTTTTACGTTAATCCCAGGATTAATCCGAGGATTTATTGAATGTCTTCAAGGATTATATAGGATGTTTTAATTAATTTATTGTGGCTTATCTCACTTTAAAGTGGTGATGATTGAATAATGAACTGTCATCCATGATCTATGTCTGGTAAAATTTTGAGCTCTTTAAGAGCATCAGAAATGGTCTAATTTTGAGTTATAAGATTAGAAAATTTTGCGGACAGACAGAACGAACGAAAGCAGGTTAATAAAAACGTGGTTAAAAACACGACTAACATATTTACTAACAAATTCGAATAAATACATTTTTAATATCCCCGTTAATGGAACGTAAGGTTAACGCTTGTGTCACGAGTTGGCCCACGTCCGTAGTAGGTTCTATTATTCAATATTTTTCTGTTAGCGCCATATAGCGTCCAATAGACGAACTACTTGCGGTTAATGCGTTGCTATGATAACGTACATACAATGGTAAAAGAGCGGGAAAAAGAGCGGACAGACAAACAACAAATTTATGATCTTTGATTATAGATTTATATTATTATAATCTATTTGTTTCAAATATTTGTTTATTTATGTTCAACAAAGTGTTATAATCTTAACTGTAACACAGTTTCAGGTTATTTGTGAATTCATTAATTTTCTTAATACTTAACAGCTGAGACAATAATGTTAGAAATTTATGATTAGATTTAAGATAAATTTACGACAAACACCCACAGTATCGACGAACGACTTAATCACCTAAGGCGTCCGTAAATTACTTTTACCGTAGTCGATTCGTTTCCATTTTTGAAATTTTAAGGTCTTACATTGGTCCGGAACAGATTTCGTTAGCAGACAAGATTCTACTTTGGAAAAACTGTTGTAAGTTTTTTCATTCGAAATTAAATCACTTTTTCTATGAAATAGGTTAACGCTTGACCACTCTGGCTTGATCACACTGTCTTGCCTGATGGTAAGGGACGGAAGATGCTATCTAGGATGTGACTCGCTTGCCTAGAAGATACCTATTCACACGTGACTTAAACATTTTTCAGGAAACTCAGACTCAGGCAAAGAGTTACACTCTTTAGTAGTACTTATCACAAAATTGGAACCAAAACGCTTAGCGTCTTTGGTATTTCAACCATATAAAGGTGGTGCCAATTTGTAAATCTGGTTGTCAGATGAAAAAATGAGGACGGCGGAACAAGGCTGTGCAATCCTGCTGCAAATTCTCCGAAATGTATCGTATAAATAACGGCTACCTAGGCTGGCTACCTTCCGTCTATGTTCAAAGCTTTTGAGCTTATTATTGAAAAGATCTTCATAGCCAATGAGTTTCTTGATCCTCCTTTCAATGGACTCAAGCGTCTGGAGTCTGGAACCGTCCCAAAAAGGGGACGGTTACTACTTTATCTATACAAAGAGAAAAAAGAAAAAGAATCTTCTTTATAATTGAAATAACTTAAAAGTAAATGCTATAACAAATTGCTATGGGTCATTCATTGACCTCTTATTTAATATAATAAAGTTTTACTATAAATATTTTTTCCTTTTTCTCATTTGATTTTATTTATCAAAATATTCCTTAAATCATTTTAATCAAAAAAAGTTCCTTTATGAAACAGATTCCAAACCTAATTATATTGTCTAGATATCAAATAATTCTTTACCTTTCAAACAAGAAAAGTTTTCATGTAATAGAAATTTATTACTTGTTTAATAAGAAAACATTAAACAAGAAATAAATTTCTATTACAGTGTTTTTTTACAGTGTTCGAGGCTGAATTCACTCTAAGTTAGTCATCATCATTTATTGGAAAGAGATTATTTATCAATCCAATTAATTTGGAAAAATTTGTATAATACAAAGAAGGAGTTAATTGAAAAAATTTTTTTTTTCATAAATGCACATTTATTTGCACTAGTTAATTCAAATATTTTTTTTATTTAAATTATACAGATTAATTACAAGTAACAATGTGCTGTTTACAATTTATTTTCAACTTATATACAGGTGTAATATTAAAGTCCTCCGCAGTTGACTTTTTATACGATCGTTTAAATAGGTCATAATATTTTTAAGTCAAAATTGTAACATAACTTATTATTACTGCACTCGCCGATTGATGCTACTTTGTTTTAATAATTAAAGAACAAATATATAAGATAATATCGCTAATCAAATTCTTAAAATGTAAGAATAAATTACCATTTTTGTCGCAATTGTTGTTGTACTAAACAATGGAAACCACATGAACTTTTGATTTCACTTTATAAACAGAGGCCTTATAAGTGTAAGAGTATAATATAGTGCGAATTTATGCGACGATACTCGAAACAGTCTGCAAGAAATATTACAATGGAATTTTGTATGAGCGCCCCTAGTAACCATCAGGAACGACAAATCTTCATAGAAACTTCAAAGAACTAGCACTAGTTCCTGAGTTGACAAAACAGTTTACGGCAAATTCTTAAAATGCAAGAATTAATTACCTTTTCTGCAGCAATTGTTGTTGTAATAAACAATGGAAACCACATTAACTTTTCACTTCACTTTATAAACAGTTGACAAAACAGTTCACGTGTAGGTTGTGTGCTGCCGCTGTCTCTCTTCTACTCAAACGCATCGGCCAATGGAGTGGAAAAGAGATAGATGCGTCTCAAGCCGAACGCTTAGGCCGATCGTGTCTCGAAGAGGCGATATCTCTTTATTCCGCGCTCTCGCTTGCACGCTTGTCTCAAGTGGAACGTGACAATGAGCATGCTTTTTGTGCGTGCAGCCGGCGTTCATAAATTTATAAGACATTATCACGCCAATAATGATCAATACATCCTCTTGTAGTTACATTATCAAACACAGTTTTAACTGCTAACCCGACGTTGGTTTCTGGGTTGAATCCAAAAATCAGGCTTTCTATAAGCTAGATGAAACAGATATGTTTCATTTTAGGCCTGCAATTGTGGTAATTCAAAATATAAAAAAAAAAAATTACATTACTTTATTATTAAAATTGTACGTATTATCAAAAGTTTTCAGTAACAATTGGTTAAGATTAATCACCACAAACCTGATCTTACTCTGTGTGGTATCTATACACTAGGTCACGTTGATCTTCATGTCAAACTTGTGATCGATATTACTGTTATTCTCTCACGTCAAATCATTTGTATTTACACTTTGTACAAAAATAATATTGAAAAATGCTGATTTTTATAATTTCATTTTTAAATTTCCAAAGCATTTTTACTGTTACATGTTGAGGCCTGGATCTGAAATAAACAGAAAAATCTCCTTTTGTACACTACTTAGGTAATTATATAACTTAGTCTTAATAAAAATACTTTCATTTGCCACTGCCTCCTTATAAGTTGTAGACACAAGAGCTATCTGTTTTTGTTCTCTTGAAACTTTCGTCAAACGTCTTTTACCCAAACAACTAGATTTCCAACTACGGGATTGTTATATGGGATACAAAAGAGGGAGTGATTTACTAAAAAAGCCTTATAACTATACCGCGACACACATTGGCAAACTATATGTCACTTTTTGTTATATCAGCTGTTTCCTTGTAAAAGTAGATATCCCTTTGCGATGTTGTTATTTTTAAATATTTTTTATAATCTTTGTTTACGATTGTAGTCCAAACTACAAATAAAACATTTCTTTCCAAAAGACACTTAGAACATAAGAGGAAGAGGAGTATATAGTAATCACTTCTAAAACTGACATAGATTTTTTATAGTATTAAACAAAGACGTCCTACTGTTTTTACTATATGGCTGATATGATATATACAATATTCTTTGCATTGATACATTGTGATTACAACAATATTCAAGCTATTGTATTATGGAATTATATCTTTCAAGATATTCATAATTGTGTTATTTAAGTTTCATCGAATTCCGTTAAGAACCTGAATATTGAATGTTGGATCAAAGACCCACAATAGATTGTGGGCGGTTGATGAACTTTACAATTCATAAAGGACACGATTAGACCGCGGGCCAAATAATTTAAGAGGGATTCATCGCCTAAGCCAGTATCGCGAGGCTTAGTGTTCAGAGAAATTGCCATAATCCCTTAGCGCGATGTATTTACGATTGTCAAATGAGACACCGCTATACGCGTCTTTCTTTAACAGTGGAATTGGAATCGCGATTAAAGGTGATAGTAGCGCCTCTGGTTTGATTGTTCAAATTATTACGGTTTGGTTAAATCCGATTTGTAAGATAGCCAATATTATTTGTTAACGGAATATCAACAGTTTCAAATACTTAGTTATTTAAAAACCAATTCTGAGCCTTCATAACAATTTCTGGTACGATTTTCGTCTGTTACTTCTCCACGGAATCGAACAATAAACTAAGATATGATTGACCAAATGCATCTCACATCAAACCTTATTTTTCATCCACAATCAGTCATTTATATGCGTAGGTACTAATGTAGGTAATTATTAATGTTCCCGCGTTTCATACGACTTCATTATTTTGTAGATTGGGTATTTTATCTCGCTTTTGTGGACCTCGCGAAGGCACCTGAGGGCCACTATTCTTCCTTTTTGTGACACAGAGTAAATCATAAAAATGTCAAGAGACGTTATTATTTAAAAATTTCGCAATTTTCGTCCTGGGGTAATTTATAATAAGAAAGAAAGCTATCGCTTTTTTAATACTCAAAAATGTTTAGGTACTCGTATACAAAATTATTTTGTATACAAAAGGGTTATATAACGGTCAATATGAAATGTGAAATAGGTGTTATCAATTGGACTAAAGTAGATTTAAAAATGATAACAATGTGTCAAACACATTATTAATCACGTGAACCAAAGTTGCCAGATGGCCACGAAATCCGGGAAAGTCCCGGTATTTTGCTTGTTGTCCCGAGCCCAGGAAATAATAAAGTGTTGATACCGCGGCGGCCAAAGGTAATGGATGCGTGAGGCGTAACGTGAGCGCAGACGTTGATTTCTACGAAAGTGTTATTAATAAGCGTTGAAGAGGTGCTTTAGTTTTGTTTCGATTTTTTACCACCAAAATTACTAGGGGGTTTGGTCTCCACCTACTCATTCTAGCACTTAAGTTTTGTCCCTGAATTGCTTGTGTGGTGGAGAGAGAATGAATGGGTCCACTTCCGAAATACATGGACGAGCTTTAAACTTTGTCCACTTGGTACAATGCTAATATCTTCATCGTAGAGCTACGACTGACTTAAACATTAAATGAATGTTTAGAGCGAGATCTCCCAGACAACCTTCGATGGGGAGGAGTAACACGATAAATGACGGAGGTGTAATCCAACAAAAAGAAGTAAGTTTCAATAAACTGATTACAATTATCAAGAAATAAAAATAATAGCGAGAAGATGAAAATATATTTAAGTACATAAAAATATGTAAACAAAGTATATACTCGTACATATTTACATTATTGGAGCGGAGCGAGCGAAGTTCCCATGGATCAGCTTCAATGGCGCAATGTCTGTTACACCATAACTTCCCGAGTTCTTAACCGCTTTTAATATTTTTGTGTGGAAGCGAAACAACACATTTAGATCGTGACGGAGAATTTTGAGATTCGCAAAAATAAAAAAGGTTATGATAAATAAACATTGGCTGTACGGGATTTCCCATCGAAACAAAAAGCGCCAGTTATAAAAAATTTTTAATTCATAAGGAATTTTAAAAATTTTAAAAATTTTATTGATTTTTTTAAATTATCTTTTAGCTTTACACTCCGCTCCAATATATGGTGACAGCGAAGCTTTACGCTTAGCGACTGCATCAACCTAGCATTAGTCTTGAGTGTTTCGCAGTACTTATAAGTCGGAGAGAAAGATTTTTCTGTGTCTTATAGCTTGGGTCAAACTATACGTACCATATGTAAACATTAAGGTAATGTAAAAATAGTGAAGTCTGTTTGCTGTGAATTTTCAGAGCAGAGTATCGTTCTCAGCAGAAAAGTTTATAATAAATCAAAGAAATTTAAATCCAAAATGGTAATTCTTAAATAAGTAAACCTGCAACCCGGAATCATACTATGCTCAAGATATCGAGTCGAGTTTTCAATGGTCCAATCTACGACATGAAACGTTGTACTAAGAAGGAATTTATTAATAAGTTCCTAACAAATCACAATCAATTATTTTATTCCAAATTTAACTCCTACCAAGATTTAAGTTACCGTTTCATCGATAGGTTGAGTAATTTACTTTATCGTTCGATTGTTTGTTTAATACAATAATTTTCTTAGCGAGTGTGTTAAAAATATTGTTTCATTTGAGTTATTTATAGTGTTATTAATTTTTAACTTAGGAAAACAAGCATCAATCTATTAACAAAATTATAAACCTTATAATACCTCGTAAATATGTTCTGATCACTAATGCATGTTTGTATTCTATACGTTATATCTTCCAGTGAAGTAAGCAGATTTGGCAGCGAAGAGAGAAGAGAGTTAATAAACTGATATAGTGATTCCTTTATTTTTTGTTATTGAGGTATAGACCTGCTAGATTATTATTGCGAGAAGAAATTATTTATAGAAAAAAATTAACTCGTCTCAGGTGTCAGAATCCAAACCCTCGTCCCTTCGCTAATAAAGTATTATTTAAAATTCTATTTCAAATGTTTAAATGGAAGACAGCAAGGGGATTCGAGTCCCGCTTGACAGCGGAGACAAGTGAATTTTTTCTAACGTCCATTTCTTCAGACACAAAACTTTTGCAGTTATATATCTACTTAAAAATACATTGTAGTTATGTATAACTGTTTCTTCTTTATTTATTGTTGGGTATTTGCAAAAGTATTATATTCGGTGTTATAGGTAGTGTCTCAAACATCAAGCGTGGAATTCCCTTCCTGCGTCTGTATTTCCGGGAACTTATAACCCGTCCATCTTCAAAGCCAGGGTACATAGGCACCTTCTGGATTAGCTCGTTCCATGGTGGATTCTATCTTGGCCCCCGGGCTTGATTGGGATCAAGAGCTAACCCATACAAAATAAATAAATAAAAAATAGCGCTGGAGACAGCTAAAAAAAAAAATTGGAAAAAATCGAAAGGCCTGTTAACGTTTTGGTAGCCCAATTGGAAGAGTACTCGCCCGGATAGCGAGGGGATGTGGGCATTACCCTTTACGACCATATAATGCATACAAATAAAAAAGGCAAATACAAAAAACGACTTAACTGCTATATATAAAAGCAGTCTTGTAATACACATTATTATTTACATAAGGAAAGAGTATTATTTTTATATATGTATATTATCAGTTTCGAGAAAAATTAAGAAAGTTAAACAATTCCATCTAATTCTTGATAAATACACATACAAATTTTTAAAGCAGTAGGGAATTTATTTCCTTATCGAACATTTCTTTCATCGACTCATCACATATTATAAATTATTCGGATACATTTTTTTAGTACCAAAGTGTACTATTTGAATTCAAAAAGTTACCCATCGACTTTAATTTACATTAATATTCTGAAAGTCTAATTATCTCCATTGTAAATGTCGGACCTACTTTCCTTCAAGTCATTCCTCAGTAATGCAATGATAATTTTTCCTTATCTTGGATAAGAGACAGTATTATAATCTTCTGAATGCTTTCCTTTGTACCTAATGAATGACAAGGTTATCTGATATTTTCGTTTGCTTTATTATTACAGTCATAAGTAACAATGGCGAAAAAATTCAGACGTAATTATTTATTTTAATAAATTCCTACGACTTGTTCTAGATACATAAATATGATTACTGCGGGGGACATACGGCAAAGGCGTTCGTCGAACGTGATTATGCATAATTCACTATACATTAGTGGTGAAGGTATAATATCATGTTTATACATTTATTGTTGCTATAATCCGACCGCTTGTAGATTTAGTTTTTTTTAGTCCGTTCATTGACTTATTTGTAGAAGATAGTTGTTTATTTTAGCTATTCGCTATAGATTTTTGATGAATGTACAAAGCTATTTGTCAATAGTTAGATTTTACAAAAAAATGTAGACTTAATCAATCTTGATTCCGTAAATCAATAAAAGATAACATTAAAGATAAAATGCTTTTTATTTACTATTTTATTTAAAATACATTTATTAAAAGTGTACACCTATGCCGTGGCTTCGCAAGTCCTAACTACGGGAGACTTTGTATCTGTTTCTTTCTCGCTTTTATGTGTTATAGATTTTTTAAATTAAGAAAACTTTTCTAGTGCTTGCAAAAATGCATTACATAATTTAACTTTACAAAATATTAATTAGCAGTATAGTTATTAAAGCCCATTAATTCCACGCCCTTTTTTCCTTTTAATTCTGAAATAGCCTTTGCTTGACGTTGTCACCCTAAAATGAGCCTCTCTTTTTGTGCAAACTGAAGTTTAAAACAGCATCTTTTTTATTTCTAGTGTTGACCTAATGGTTATCACTTTTTACCTGTTCTTAATCGTGTCTATATTTTTTTATATTTGTATAAGCATAACAATTCGGTATCTTTTGTTTTATTATGATTATTATTAGTTAGTGGCGAGTTCCGCTCAATCAATAACAAAATTGCAATCATAAATTTTCCCTGCCTTGTTCTAAAATATGTGGATAGTAGTGTAATATAAATATATGATATTCATGGAAATATATATATGCTCAGGAACAAATGCTCGTATTCATTACACAAACATCTTCCAAAGGCAAGATCCCTACTGATACCAGCTAACCACTGTGTTAACGAGAACCCCAAAATGTATTTAAGCGTATTAGTTAAACTAAAACATTTGTACTCCGACGTTCATAGCAATGTGTAGCGCCGTTTATTACATAATTAAAACGAATAAAAAATTATGAATATGGTAATACGTTTCACGCAACAGCTCCAACTGAATAGCAAAGCACACGAACAAGACAACTTTCGAGAAGTGAAAAAATCAGTCTTCATTTTATTATCCCACCTGTTTATTATTTAAATGTGCGAAAATTAGTGTCGTTAGGCGATTTCAAAATCAATGTACCTACTTTTTATTAAGAATATTTTGGCCGTGGATACATTTTTAGTTGCGATTTGAACTTGAGTGAAATTGAAATATGGAAATTTATTTGTACTTTCCTCTTATTACGAATCAGTGGCCTTACAACGAGTTCAAGGAGTTGTTTCTTGTTATTAAGTGTTACATATTGTTATGTACAATATGTAACACTTAATAACATGTTACATGTTACATATTTCTATGCAGAAATGTAGTTTAATAAAATCAGTAAAAATAAGTCTCAGTTTTCATTTTTATTATTGATTTCATATTTGTGTCTCATTAATTAATAGAAAAAAAGACACAAGCCAAATCAAATAAGATTTTGCTTGTGTCTTTTTTTATCCATTTTCATTGGTTTGGCATATATTTGTAGTTAATCTGTTTTGTATTCCTTATAAAATAAATAAAAATAAAAATCTCTTCACGAAAATAATAATATTCATGTCGAATTAAAACAAAAGATAATGAAAATATACATAATAATTTAATTGTTTTATAGTCTGCGAACAACATCATCAAATTAAACTGACCTGGGATTACATCGGCTTGCTAAAAAAAGGTTAAAATCCAACTCCGATAATCGGTACCTGTGTGTGGAAAATACAGATTTTGACACAGATAAGATCACGTACACCAGAACAGATGCAATCCATTTTACCGTGCCAATCCCAAAGGGTAGCGACCTGGGATGCGACTTATTCCTTATTTATATAAATAATCTTCCAAATATACTGAACAATCGCTGCGTGCTTTTTGCTGATGACATTTCGGTATTAGTTTCTTGCTCAAATACGTCAGAATCAAAAATAGACACTTGATAAAATTACAACCTGGCTAGAATTACATAACTTAACTTTTATACTTAACAATACAAAATAAATCAAAGTTAAACCCTTCCAAAAACTGCATTACAAATATCGTATATCTATAAAAACATAAAACTGGAAACTGTCAACTCGGCCACTTTGTTAGGAATAGAGCGTGAGACCTATTTATACTGGAAGGAACGCGTACAAAAAGTCTAAAATAAAATGTCATCTTTTTTTTAATGCACTTCGACATCCAAAACGTGTGATTAATCTTAAAACTACTATCATAGCAAATACACATTCTGTTCTTCCCTATGGAGTCATCTTATGGGCATACACAACTGTTAGACAATAGTAGTTTATGAAACTGGTACATAAGAGGGGTATTATACACGAGTCTGAGTTTCAAAAATGAGCGAAGCGAGTTTTTTAAAAGCATCACACGAGTGTGTAATACCTAGTTATGTGCAGTTTCGTACACTACTTTATCTAATCTCATACAATGAATATATCAAATAAAAGATAGAGATTGATACACTTTTTTTTGGTTATTGTAAGTGTTAACATTTTGTATATTACAATGACTTTACTGGTAGTAGATTAAGAGTGACTGCTGCCGCAGTCTCCAAAATGTCGGGCGGCGTTAAATTTTCTTCACTTTCATTAGCAGACATTTTAATAAACAATAATAATTATCCAGCGAAACACGACAACGAATTGCAGGGAAACGTATTATGGCGCCAAAATCGGCATGTGCCAAAGCGCGCGCAGCCACATATAAAAAATGAAATAGTGCTATACGAATTGGCGCAGTATTGTATCAAACGTCTGTAATCGAAACGTAATGAAAAATAAAAAACTTAAAACATTATTTTGTTAGAGAAATAGTGTTATAATAAAATTTTTGAATTTCATTTCGATATACTATTTGTAAAGTTCGTCAAAACGAGTTTATCGTTTTGAGGTTTATATTTTAAATTTTACGCTGTGAGAGTAGATAAAATTGATTATATTACAAAAGAAATACTTTAAAAATAGTAACTATAATAGATTAAGTGGAGTCATGTAGATCTTACTTAATTAAACGCCGAATATTGTCACTTGTGTCTATAATGATGTACTCAATCAAAATTTTCTTTTCATTCATGAATAAAGTGAAAAAAGTAATAGATATTTAAATGAAGTACTAGAGGTACCACTCACTAAATTAACGTAAATCTCATTAAGCCTTTATATCAATTAAATAAATAATCACAACCACATCAAAAGCTGAAAAACTTGCTTTATTCAATGAGCAACTAAAAGTTTTTCTTATTTACAAATGTTTTCATAATTTGCAAAAAGTTCTTGAATATAAAGAACAAGTTAAATGAAATAATAGCTTAATTTAATCAATTAATATTACATTATTTTTTTAAAACTAATTAAAATTAACAAATTTCATCTTAATTTTCGAGTTTTCTTACGACATGGACAATTTATTTTATATTTATTTAAAATTAGTTTAATTATAATATTACTAGCTGGCTCGGCCACATGTTGCTGTGTTATAAATGAGACCTATCCTAAGTCCTATTCCGGAACATATCTAGCAAAATTAAAAAAAATAATCGTAATTGGTTGAATAGTTTCGGAGTTCGTCGCGTCGGAGTCTATTCTACTACCTACATGTGGAATGAAGTGTCCCACACGCTCATTTTGACAGAAAGAAAAATAGTGGGAAACAAAATTTTCCTAATTTGATTCTTTTTTTGAAATGTCACCTTTTTAATATCATGAAAACCAGCCGGATACAAATAGTAGCCCTCAGAACAATAACTACAGCCAAAGATTTTTTATTACAAGTTTATACATACTATATATATATATATATATACATAGTATATAAAGACTTTTTTCCCCGACCTAATAATTAAACGATTTAGCTGTGAAATACAGTTGCTATGGCGGCTGTAAAGATTTTACCGAGTCCCGGTACATAAGTGGATTATTTAAGGTTCACGTCGCGTTTATCTTTGACTTTACAGGAGCCGTTATTTCTGGATCCTGTGGTGGTTCCTATGGAAATTAGGTTCTGGATCAAAACAACTGATTATAATTGAAAATATTTTATATTTTATTCGTTTAAAGTATTGCACTAGAAAGCGATAGTGTCCATCTCAAAAACAATGTAAAGTGACAGCTCCAATTTGCGAGCAAATAAAAAAGAAAAATAAACGTAAAAGAAGGTACGATATGAATGTGATATTCAGAATGATCAATTTAAAGACTAGTATTTAGGGATGCTTACTTAAACAAGGAAGACATTAATTTTAGTTAACAAGTAAAACATATTTATGATTGATTTATTTTTGCAAATGAAAACATAATTCCAACACAACAAAATTAATCAATAAATTTTAAGCTTAATGCAAATATCACCTCTACAGATCGCTATTCAACTTTCTAGTGCTTCCTGGGAGTATATACAAAATGGCCCAACATTCATTGCAATGAATTAGGGAAACCCAGGTAAAACCTAATCAGACCATTACATTCTTAGTGTAATTATTTACAAACTTAAAACATAGTCATTTACCAAACACTTAAAAAAAAAATTAAATTAATTAATTATAAAGTATTTATATTAATCCCATTTTAATTCTCATTTTCTGGTAAGTGACTGCAGGTAACGGCTTTGTTAATGCATCTGCTAATTGTTGACCAGATGGAATGTATTGCAATTTAATCACGTCCTTTTCTACTTGTTCCCTTGAAAAATGATATTTTATATCAATATGCTTGGATCGTTTGTGATTAGTAGGGTTGTTGGCAATACTTATACAGCCGTTATTATCTTCGTAAATTATAATGGGTTGATTTATATCTATTTTAATGCGAAGAGCAAGAGATTTAAGCCACAAAGCTTCCCTAACAGCTTCATACAATGCCATATATTCGGCTTCTGTAGAAGATGCCGCTACCGTTGTTTGACGTTTTGTGTTCCATGTAATTGTACACTGATCAAAAAGTTTAAACAAATAACCCGTGGTACTTTTTCTATCATTCGTATCACTACCGCCCCAGTCTGAATCTACATAGCCGCACACAACTTTATTAAATTCACCCCTTTTATATGTTAATTTTAAATCAATAGTGCCTTTCAGATACCTTAAAACCCTTTTTAGCCATTTCCAAAGTTCTTCGTTATTTTTGTTTGTGTAGCGGCTCAGTATATTCACGCTGGCGCTTAGATCAGGTCGTGTACATAACATGAGGTACATCAAACATCCAATGACATTACGACAAGGAGCGTTATATTTTTCATCTGAATTTAATGCTTCATAATTCAGTTTGCTTTCTAATGGTGTATTTACAGGCTTGCAATCCTGCATATTAAATTTTTCCAGAACTGTTTTAATATATACACTTTGATCGAGGGCTATAGTGTCCTCGCTTTGACTCAACCTAATACCGAGAAACAGCTTTATGGAATTTAAATCTGTCATTTCAAATTTACACATTAAATGTTTTTTGAAGTTATTTATTGTATCATTTTCTGCACATGCAATAACTAAATCGTCTACGTATAGTATAACGTATATATTTTTATTTATATCGCCTTTATCTAAAATATATAAGCACCTATCAACTGCCGAATTCTGAAGTCCTTTTTCTTTTAACGTTTGTTCAAATACTTCAAACCAGCATCTAGCAGCTTGTTTCAGCCCATACAACGCTTTGTTTAATTTGCATACACAATTAGGTTGAGATTCAACACCATCAGGAACCTTCATATATATTTCTTCCTTCAAGTGGCCATTTAAGAACGCAGTTTTAACGTCCATGTGATGTAGCAATAAATTATTTTGATTTGCAAAACTAACCAAAAATCTGAAACTAGCTATTCTGGCTACAGGAGCAAAAGTCTCATTGTAGTCTACCAAATATTGCTGACTAAATCCTCGAGCTACTAGACGCGCCTTGTAACGTAAAGGATTTCCGAATTCGTCATGTTTGATAGTGAAAACCCATTTGGAATCAATAATATTTCTATTTTCAGGCGTAGGCACCAATTTCCAAGTGTTGTTCATAGAAAGAAAATTAAGTTCATCTCTAATAGCCTTTTCCCAATGCGATCTATCTTCGCGAGTCTTAATCTCTTCATATGAACTTGGTACTTTATTTAAAATAGACTGTGCACATAATAAATAGTCACTATCATTATCAAATTCTTTATACGATACGATAGGTACGGTACGATAGGGGTACGACCTTTAAACCTATCACTCCTTCTGATTTCACTATTTTCTTCAGTGACTTTAGTATCTACTTGCATAGTAGGACAATCAGATTGTATTTCAGGCGTATCCGTTAATTTCCGGATTTTAGCAGGACTTTCGTCCTCATCAGACTTAGTTTCTGATTTATTACTGTCAGTGCATTGCTTTTGTGACACTGATTCCGACGGCGTGTAAGGCCTATCAGTCTTGTCACGGGAATTTGTGGTGCCATTCCCTTCAAGCCCTAGAAGAGGTCTAGACTTTAAGAAATTTGTTTCATTGACAACAATGTCCCTGACAGTTACAAATTTGCCACTATTGGGATTCCAAACTTTATAACCGTTTGGTTTGTAGCCTACCAGTATCCCTTTCCATGACCTGATATCAAATTTATTTCTACTGGTTTTGTTATGTACAAAAACGGTTGACCCAAAAACTTTTAAATATTTAATTTGCGGCCTTTTACCATGCCACATTTCAAATGGTGTTTTAGGCTGCTTCAAGGCTCTAGAGGGCGTTATGTTAATTAAATAAGTAGCAGTAAGAACTGCTTCACCCCAAAATACTTTATTTAAATCAGCACCATTTATCATTGTCCGCGCTTTTTCAGTAATCGTGCGATTCATACGCTCTGAAACACCATCAACTGTGGCGTCATAGGAACCGTTAAATGATAAGTAATCCCTTTTTCAGAACAGTAGTTTTTCATGTCGGTAGATAAATATTCTCCACCGTTATCGCAATAAAGATTCACTACTTTAGAATTAAATGTCGCTTCACCTTTGGCTACGTAGTCTTTAAAAACTTGAAATACATCTGATTTATATGTAATTAAATATGTCACACAGTAATGAGTATACTCATCTATAAATGTTGCGAAATAGTTTTTGTCATCGACTGTAGAAGGAGTGATAGGTCCACATACATCAGAGTGCACAATAAATAACGGTCGCTGAATATGATCTTTGTTTTTAGAATAGAATAAAATAGAATATTTATTTATTTGCTACAAACACGGTAAATAAGATGGTAGGTAATAATAAACTGTACATCATGTTTCGCCTATTACTAAGCATGCAAAAGTTTTGTTAAAATTACAATGTTGTGCTATAATTATTAGATTTAAAAAAATATATGAAATTACATTTTTAATATTAGATTATATTACATTAAAATTTTAATACACATAATGGCAAATAATGTCCTCACACTTAAAATTACAATTTATTCAAGTAAATCTTTTAGTCAGAAAATCCTTAATGTCATAAAAGTTTTCCGTCAATAGCCATTTATGCAAACAATTTTTAAAATTAATAATATTCAATGATTTTATGTGCCCTGGAATATTATTAAATAATTTTACACACATAGTCAGACAGCTCTTAGAGTACTGTAGTGTTTGAGGTCTTTCTTGCAGTACCAATCTATTTGGATTTCTAGTATTACGGGGATAGATTTCACATGCTCTCTTAAATAGTTTTATGTTTTTCTTTACAAATACACATGCTTCAAATATGTAAAGTGAGGGCAAAGTTAGTAAACCCAGATACGGAAATAGCTCACGACAAGATGTGAGCGGAGGTACACCGCATATGGCTCGTACACATTTTTTCTGAGCAATGAAAGCTCTTTTGACATTTTTACCATTACCCCAGATAATTAAGCCATATCGTAATAAAGGCATCACATAGGCATGGTAAGTAGATATGGCTGTTACAGCATTTGTCACATTCTTTACCTGTTTTAAAGCATATAGGAATTTATTGATCCTAATACAAACATTATCTACATGAGTTTCCCAATTCATGTCACGGTCTACTATTATCCCTAGAAATCTCGTCTGTTTTGTTTCTTCTATTTTTACATCCTTATAATGAATGTCAAGATTGATACTTTTGCGATTATTAAATTGAATATAGGTAGTTTTAGTCAGATTTATTTTTAGGTTATGCATGTCAAGGTAATTAATTAAGTTGTGAATGGTGTGATTAATGTCAATTTCATGTTGGTTAGTCGTGCAATTTTTATTATGTGACGTCACTATAATCAAAATGTCATCTGCAAATGAAATACATTTATGGTTGGTTACCTGTGTAATGTCGTTAATGTACAATAGAAATAAAACTGGTCCCAATACACTGCCTTGGGGTACACCATGTTCATTGGTCTTGTATGTAGATGAGTACGATTCAACTTCATTATTATCGTTTAGTTTGTTGATTATAACACACTGTTTCCTATCACTAAGGTATGACTTAAACCACTCAAAGACAGGTCCTCTTACACCTATGGCTTCTAGTTTACACAATAATAATGGGTGGGAAACACGGTCAAAAGCTTTCGACAAATCAATGAAAAGAGCAGTGGTTAAGTGTTTTTTGTTAATACTTGTTACTACCGTATCTATAAGTCTATGTGCAGCCAATGTTGTACATTTATTTTGTTGAAAACCATACTGTTCTGTGTTTATAATATTATATTTTGTACAAAATCCAATTAGTTGATTATACATTAGTTTTTCAATTAATTTTGACAGTACCGATATTAGTGCTATAGGGCGATAGTTATTTATTTCACAACAGTTCGCTTTTTTTAATATCGGCTTTATTACTGTTTGCTTAAGGACTTCAGGGAAAACGCCTGCAGAAAAGGATAAATTTATTAAATGCGTTAAAACCGAAACAATATCGTCAATGCATATTTTTAGTATCTTTGTACAGATTTCGTCATATCCTACTGAGTTGGTGGGTTTAAGTAGTAATACTTCTTTTTTTACTTCAGCTTCAGTCAATGGTTTCACAAAAATAGAATTTGGAATACGTTGTTTAATTACTATATTATGATCCTCACTGCAAGCTACATCAGTGGCATCAGTGAAGTAATAATTAAATGCTGAAGCAATGCTTGTTGGGTCAGTCAGGGTCGAGTCATTTATTTTAATTTTGTCAATATAGTTTCTAGACTTAGCGACGTTCAACTCGTTTTTTATTAGAGTCCAAGATGCTTTGCATTTATTTTTGCTTCGACGTATAAAGGCAATATTTGAGTTTTTTTTCGAATTGTATATGCATCTTTTTAATATTTTTGAATATCTTATATACCCTAATTTATTCGCTGTGGTTTTGTTCTTGTAATAATTATATCGAGCTTGCCGTTTATTTTTACAACTTATTTTTAAACCTTTTGTAATCCAGTTTTCCTTTCTTTTTTCTAAATTTATTTTAACTTTAACTTTAGGAAAACATAATCTATACAATAATGCGAAAAGTTCATGGAAGTTATTAAAGCTTTTATTAAAATCAGCTTCATTATACACATCTGACCAAGAGATACTATTCAAATATTTTCTAAATTTCGTTACAATTTCCTGGCTTAAATCAGTTTTATAAATGTAATACGACTGGACCTCACTTTTTTCGTGTTTAAAGCTCAGTAATTGAGCCGTTTCATGGTCAGAGAGGTGAAGCGGTAAAACTAAGGCAGATGCGTCTTTAATGTTGCTTATGATATGATCGATACATGAGAGTTTCCTCGTTGGTTCTTTGATATGTAACGATAAGTTGTAGTTTTGCAATAGGTCTTTCAGATGTTCAGTTATATTACTTTTTTGCAGCGTATTTATATTTAGATCGCCAGCTATAACTATTTTTATTCTGTACCGATATTTACTGAATATTTCATTCAATAAGCAATCCAGTTTAGTTAATAAAATATTAGGGTCCGATTTCGGTGTCCTATAAAGACAAATTATCACAAGTTTATGCCCTAATATCTCTATACCACAACATTCAAAATTCTTTTGAGATGCATATTTTTGTATATAACTTATTTCCCTACAGTAAAGGCCTTTACGAGCCAGTATAGCAGTTCCACCTCTTTTTTTATTCCGAGAAAAAGCAGAGATCAATTGGTAATTGTGAATTTTTACATAGTTTTCTTGGCCTGACTCTATAAAGGTTTCGCTCAGGCATATAACATCTGGGTCATTTTTTTCCTCTGATAATTCTTGGATAGTCAGATGTAATATTTCTTTTTTAGACAGAACGCTTGCAATATTTTGGTGATGCACTTTAAATTTTTTAGTATGAGAATTCAATTTAGTCTCGAAAAAGTTTTAAGCTGTTTTGTAATATAGGAGTACTTTGGTTTGTCTCCATGGCGCTTAAAACACTTTCAGATTTTTTTAAAGTCTTAAAATAGAACGGTATGGTACCTTTTTTTCGTAAGTTTGTGTTAATATTAATATTTGCGGAATTACACATGTTTTTACTAAGTTTAGTTTTAATAATAGTCAAATTTCTCATATTTTTAAAAGTCAAAAATTGTTTTTTATATTCATAATAATCAATGCATGAATTGATTTTGTTGCAGATAATGTTTATATTAAGGTTTTCATGGAAAATACAATTGTTATAATGAAAATTAAGGTCAATTATAGTACAATTTTTAAAATGTCTAGTCCATAGTTTCATAGATTTATACAATCGATTTTCATTGAAATGTTGATTGTTTTGTACTGGAACTATGTAGATAAATGAATTAGCTAACATATTTATCGCAATACACAGATTTGAATGGAGCAAATTGAGATCATTATCATGGGAACCAAAACTTAAAATTACAATATCATCTTTGGACAAGTTAACGGATACATTTTTGCAGTATTTAAGTATTTCGGAACTTGGAGCGCCAGGCAGTATTGTTGCTGTAGTATTATATCTGTCGTTCCATTTCCCGGACCTGGAGTGTGATATCATTGCAGATAATCCTCTTAGTTGTTCATCGCCCAATATATGAATTGTACGCTCCTTTGGCAAGTGACGGTGACGAGTACTTCCTTTGTTATTTGGTGGTAATATACCGTTTGCTTCATCTATTCCTTCAGCATTCGACTGACTCAATTTTTGTTTAAGATCAGAAATTTCGTTACTTAAGATATCAATTTGCCGTTGCCCGTCTGCCAGCGACTGCTTAAATCCATTTATTCTTTTCTAAAGATAAATATAATTATCCGAAGTGCGGGTTTTCTTTACTGAAGAAAGAGCTTTAGGTGGTGTAAAATACTCCAAGGATTGCAAAGAATGTCGTTTAGTATCTTGTTTTGTAGTAATCGGATTTTTTAAGAGATTTTTTAGTACTAGTATTTCATTAGTTAACTTCTGAACGTTTTTCCTTAACTCATTATTTTCCAATATATTATTCTCTAACTCAATTTCTGTAGATATAAGTTTAATTTTTAAATGCTCAATTTCTTCTTGCAATAAAATATAACCAATGGACGTATCATTAGTAGTTGTGTGTTCCACGCTTCTAGATAGTCTATCTGTGAGCGAACATATTTCATCTGTCATATTGTCCTGTGTTATGTTTTGTGAATCACAGAAAACTTCCGACTCAAGCGAGGGGGAGGGGGATGACTTTTGAACGCTGAAACTGGGAGTTTGTATCTCGACAGATTCTGGAGATTTAACTATGTTGTCTAGTTTTTTGTTCATATTTTTCCTCCTCGTAGTGATATTATTTGATTGAATAGTAGCGTTTGGAGCTATTTGTGTTTTATTATGTAGACACGAAGGACATTTCCAGAACTGTTTTTTTGCCGTATCCATTAAACGATATAATTTCTCCGACATGCCAATGCAGTCGAATTCAAAATGATTTTTACATTTATTACATTGAATTGTGGTTTTTATATTAACAGTAGATTTACATATGTGGCAGTTAACTGTTGATATTTTTCTGACACATTGTCTTAACTTAGACTCCATAGTGAAATAAAATAATTTTGACGAAAAATAATCCGTTCCTCGCTGGATTTGAAATCGAGGCCGCGATGTTGCGTCTACCTACGAAACCAATGTGCCAAGGAAGCTTGATCTACGTCGGCGAAAATTGTAATCAGTAGTTGCGTCGGGCTTGAGAACTTCGTATCTAGTTCTAATACGTAAGGTAGATGGCGCTTTTTATTTACTTGAAAGCACACGAATATAATCCTATAAATGTAGATGGCAGTAGTGTGGCCAATTTAATGTCAGTCATATGTCAAAGCAAAACCTGCCTTATCTTCATGAGGCCAATGTTGAAATTACCATATCACGAAAATTCCTTTTTAAATAAAATTAACTGACACAATTTTTGTTAAATTTTGTTATTCTTCTTGTTGCATAATACACTTCAAATAATTTTATAGGACTTACATTAGGAGTTTATGGCTATTTACATTTGTAATTTAATGTTGATTGATACTGTAAATTTCACACGTTTTTCTTCTATTAGCGTTGACGTGTTTTGATCCAATATCACACACACAAAGTCACACACAGTAGAGAAAATAATTGTACTTGAAATTTAGGAGTCACTTTACCCGATTTTCACTAGTATTTATTTATAATGCACCTCAACAAATTTTAATATTTAAAATAATACGGAGCCGGTGTTTATGTGTAAGCGCCATCTAGGCAGGTTTTAACTTTATTAAAAGGTAGTCTTGTCTGTTTCCCATTTATGCAATTTTCACATAAATCATCATTCGGCACAACAGTTTTAATTTGGTCTATATCATCAACCATTTTTTTATTTTTCAAATCTAAGAATTCGTTCTTACTAATGTGACCTAAACGCTTGTGCCACAAATCGTAAATATTTTTGTCATTATTGCATACATGGGACACAGAGCGACTTTGTACAGACACAGTAAAATCTAAAGCAATCAAATTATATAAAAGCTTACCTTTCATAATAATTTTACTATCTTTGAATATTTGGGCACCTTCCTGGTTGAATATTATGGTCATACCTGCACGTTGCATTTTTGATACAGATAGCAGGTTGTGTGGTGCCTCAGGACAGTACAGCACATCCTGCAACGTTCCTGGAATGCCCAAACTGCTAGTCAGAGTGACTGTCCCCTTCTTCATGGCTGTAATAAATTCACCAGATTTTGCAACTGATATTTTTAAAGGAGTAGGTATTTCCGAAGAAGTAGAGAACAAATCTTCCCTGTTAATAATATGATCCGAAGCGCCGGAATCTAAAATAAATGTAACTTTGTCCCCATATCTTTGTCTCCATAGTCTCCGGCCATGAAAACAAAACCTGAAAAATCGCTTGATGTCGTAGGCTGGTTCTGAGTTAGCTCAACTGTTTGAACTGTTCTCGTTCTATTCTCATTTTTCTTCTGGTTAATTCTTTTATAATAAAAACAATCATTAATAACGTGTCCTCTACGACCACAGTGATAGCACTTGATGAAATTTGTCTTTTTCTTCGCTTTATATTGATTAAATTGTTTTTGCCTATTATAATTTTGCTGTTGTTTTGTATTATTTGGTTTTTGGTTAAATTTATTAGTTTTATTTTCTGTCTGCAATACTTTCATACTTGTGTCACAACTCTCATTCTTCAGCTTCACTTCGTGGTCGAGCAATCTCGTCTTAACAAATGCCAGTGTTAGGCTGTCTTCAGACAACGTCTCGATTGCCGTTATGACACCGTCGTAAGCCGTAGGTAATGTAAGAAGGAGATGCGCTACTTTGTCAGTCTCATCCAATCGTGCACCGGCAGCTAATAATTCCGTCACCAGATCATCAAAAGTTGTGAAATGTTTAATTAATGGTACATCACCTTGTAACTTGAGGGTAAGAAGTTTTTTCCGTAACGCCAATTGCGTCGCAAGACTTTTTCTCTCGTACAAACTATCTAAATTTTTAAATATTTCTCTGGCAGTAGATTCTTCTTTTGCAAAACCCAGGAATGAGTCCGACAAATATTCCACTATAACACTTTTTGCTATACGATTGCTTTTCTCCCATGAAGTGCTACGAATAGCGGGTTCTTCATCTATAGTTTTCAAAACATCCAATTCACAAAGTAGTGCTCGTACGCGAAACTTCCAGATACTATATTTCTCACCGTCGAAAGGTTTGATGTTCCGTTTCGGTTTCAAATTTTCCATTTTTTAAAAACCGTTGGAAATTCAATTTACGCAGAGGAAAACTACACTTTTTCGTTTCAATACGCGAGACCTGGACCCGTAACCTATGGAAATTAGGTTCTGGATCAAAACAACTGATTATAATTGAAAATATTTTATATTTTATTCGTTTAAAGTATTGCACTAGAAAGCGATAGTGACCATCTCAAAAACAATGTAAAGTGACAGCTCCAATTTGCAAGCAAATAAAAAAGAAAAATAAACGTAAAAGAAGGTACGATATGAATGTGATATTCAGAATGATCGATTTAAAGACTAGTATTTAGGGATGCTTACTTAAACAAGGAAGACATTAATTTTAGTTAACAAGTAAACATATTCATGATTGATTTATTTTTGCAAATGAAAATATAATTCCAACAGTTCCACCCCGTTGCAAATTTTAATGAGATGTAGGTTCTATAGTAAAAGACTGAAAACTAAAATCTAGATCTAGATCTATTTCAGTGTATATGAAATATCGAAAGAAATAACTTACCACTTGATTATTACTGTCAAACGTCTTACGGAAAGCAGTTATTGCTTGATTTTACTTAAATGCCAGGGCCATGAAATAAAACATATTTTGACAACTTGATGAAAAATGTCACTTGAAGTTTGTTTTGTTTCGTGCGATTTTGCGTGTTGAGTGGTGTAATTTGTTATTTCCTACAAACTCTAGTACAAAACACGAAACAAAAGTAATGTTAAAAAAATAAGCGTAAGTTTTTCATAACCTCAGTTTTTTTACAATATTTTATTTCTCAGTTCTCAGATTGTCAATAAGAGACAAGTTTTCAGGAATAAATTATAATTGCCTTACTTTTAAAATTAAACTACATTTATTTTGTTACTAATGTGTTACAAAAAATGGCAAAGTTTATTTAGACTTCATTTTATTTAGATTTATATAATTCCGTTTAACAGTTTTTGCGTGATTTAGTAACAAATATGTAAACACATAACCACAAACAATTACATATTTTCTACACTAATATTATAAAGAGGAAAGATTTGTATTTTTGTATGTTTGCAATGAATAAACTCAAAAACTACTAAGCCGATTTCAAAAATTCTTTCACCATTGAAAAGCTACATTCACGCTGAATAATATAGGCTCTATTTTATTAAAGAAAAAAATTAAAGAATTTTGTCCACCCGTGCGAAACCGGGACGGGTCGCTATATAATATAAGAAGTATTATTCTTGTTGTATACTGGCTGGCATATATGTAAAACTACATATAATCTAAATTCTTACGATGTTCTATGTCACTATAGACATTTAAGTTTATTGACTTGGTTACCAAATATATTCTTGTACACACGCATTTATAAGTTATCTTTATCAAATAATATTATTACAACATTCGTTATCAGCACGAGGCTCTAGTATAATGAGTGATCAATTCAGTGGCATTAAATTATTGTCTAGTCGAGATGGGTACAGCATCTGGAAATTTAAAATTCGAGCGCTGCTTATTCATGAAGAATTGTGGAAGTCCATTGAAGGCTACGCTGATGGTGATCCTACCTCTGAAGATGTGAGAATTAGAAAGGATCAGAAGGCCTTGTCTAAGATTTCGCTCACGTTAGATGGTTCAGCCATTACTCACGTCAGATCAGCAAAATCAGCAAAACAAGCTTGGGACGCACTAGCAAATGCTTACGAAGACAAAGGGATGGGCCGCCGGCTATCACTCGAACGCCGCTTATACAAGTATGCTCTGAATGACTTTGTAAATATTGAGTCGTATATAAATGCTATTATGTGTACAGTACAAGATTTAGCAGACATTGGTAAAGTCATAGACGACGAGTCAGTCGCCGCTATTTTGTTAGGAGGTCTGTCAGTTAAATACGAACCTCTCATAATGGCACTTGAAAACTCCAATGTAAAGGTAACAAGTGATTTAGTAAAATCTAAATTATTGAACGAAATGGCAAAAGATGTACCTCAAAATGACGTCTTAGCATTAAGTTCGAAGACATCAAAAAACAAAACTAAAAAACCTGTTGTTTGTTATAAATGTCATGAGCCAGGACATAAGAGTCCTCAATGCCCACACAAAAAAGGAAAGAAGAAAGCCAATATTGGCAGTGTAGTAGAAAGAGTTACTCAAGAAGATTCCACGTTACTCACTGCATTTGTCGCCGAAAATAATGATAAGAAATGTCAACGATGGTACATTGATTCTGGAGCAACTAGTCATATGAGTCCTTGTTTGGAAATTTTTGAAAACTATAAGTCGTTGAGTTATGATGCCGGTTCTGTCACTATTGCGAATGGAGACAAATTGCCAGCTGTTGGAACAGGTGATATAGTTGTTACAGGTATTCCAAGTATTACGAAAATAAAAGATGTTGTTTTTGTACCAGATTTACATTGTAACCTAATTTCTGTTAAGAAAGCTGTTGACAAAGGCTTCACAGTTATTTTTGATAAGCGTGGTTGTAATTTTTATAATAACATTGATGTAACTTTTACTGGCAATTCTATTTTACAGGGTACTTATAGTGGTGGTTTGTGTAGTTTGAACTTAAATCCAAACAAAGCACAAAAATTTGCAGCATTAGATGTGGTTGACAATACGGAACGTAAAGTGCACTTTGAGTTGACTGAATATCAACTTTGGCATAGGCGTCTGGGTCACCTCTGTCGTATCGGGATGGACAAACTAAAAAGAGGCCAAGCGACTGGTATGACTTATGCTGATGTAGATAAGGATCCCTGTATACCATGTATAGAAGGTAAGCAAGCCAGAAAACCGTTTTTGAAAGTTAAATACAAACGTGCAAGTTCTCCCTTAGAACTAATTCACGCTGACGTTTGTGGACCATTTTCTACTACATCTTTTAAGGGCAATAATTATTTTATTTTATTTATTGACGACTTTACACGTATGATGTTTATTTATTGTTTTGCTTTGAAGTCTGATGTTTTTGAGATTTTTAAGACATTTCATTCTTTTGTTGAACGACAATCAGATACAAAAATGAAATGTTTGCGTACAGATAATGGGACTGAGTTCGTTAACAAACAAATGTCCAATTATCTTAACAATTGTGGTACTAAACACGAGACAACAGTACCTTATAGCCCACAACAAAATGGAGTTAGCGAGCGAAGTATAAGGTGTATTGTAGAAAAAGCTCGTGCTATGCTAGCTCAAAGCAATCTTTCTAAAGCATACTGGCAGGACGCAATGGAAACTGCGGTGTACATCAAAAATAGGTCTCCACACCGAGCTTTAGTCAATGAAACTCCTTATGAAAAATGGTACAGTGAGAAACCTAATATTTCTTACTTAAAAGTATTCGGGTGTAGGGCTCTTGTGCATATCCCTTCATGTCAACGCTCTAAGTTAGATTTGAAAGCCGCAGAATTTATCTTTGTGGGTTATTCTGACGATCCAAGGAGCAATTTTTTTAGGGATACGCGATACCCGAGAAAATTAATCAAAGAGAGAGACGCTACATTTTTTGAAAATATTTTTACTGATTTAAAAGCATTTGATAATCAACATTTAAATGCTTTATCTGAAACTCTCATGTCTGAACAATGTACACCTTTAATAAATAGTGATAATTTAATGCATTCATCTGGTGATGAAGTAACTGAGAATAGCAGTGAAAATTCTTTAATAGAAGACACCAGCGGACGTAGTCAGGAAGATGTTGTTTCTTCAACTGAACCATCTCATGACAACATAGATAACGCTATAGATCGTTACCCAAAAAGAGATCGTAAGCCTCCTGATTTCTTTTCTTATAATATTTTGGTGTCTAATTTTTTAGATGAAGAGCCAAAATGTTATTATGATGCTATAAACAGTGAGGATAAACATTATTGGATCTCTGCTATGCGGGACGAATATAACGCGTTAACAAAGAAAAGTACATGGACATTAGTTGATAAACCTAAAAATAAGTCGTGTATCAAATCCAAATGGGTATATAAAATAAAAAGAGATGCATCAGGTAATATTTTAAAATATAAGGCGCGCTTAGTGGCCAAAGGTTTCAAGCAAGTGTATGGCGTAGATTATTTTGAAACTTATGCGCCTGTTGTACGTAATTCTTCTCTTCGAACACTGTTAGCATTCGCTGTTCAAGAAGGCTACAAAATTCGCCATATGGATGTCGATACGGCTTTCCTTAATGGAGACTTGGATGAGGAAGTCTACATGTTACAACCAGAAGGCTTCATTGATGAATTGCATTGTGACAAAGTTTGTTTATTAAAACGTTCCATTTATGGCCTCAAGCAGGCGCCGAGGTCTTGGAACATTAAATTAAAACAAACATTGTCAGCTATTGGTTTCACGCAGGCTCCCTCGGAGGCATGTATATTTAGAAAAACAATAAATGACAATGAAACTCTTTTGTTGGCCGTGTATGTCGATGACATAATTTGTCTATATAAAGAAGACGTAACTTTTGACAATTTCAAAAGTGACATACAAAAATGCTTCTCTATTAAAGATTTAGGACAAATTGAATTTTGCTTAGGTATGAATGTAAAATATGAAAATAATTGCCTAAAAATTTATCAGAAGACATACATCGAGAAAATAGCAAAACGATTTAATATGAGTGATGTGAAAAGTGTATCTGTGCCGCTCAACAAAAGATTAGAGAAATCAAAGGAAGAATACTCTTACGACTGTCCTTACCAAGAGTTGATAGGATGTCTGATGTTTCTTGCTGTAAGCACTAGGCCAGATATTGCATTCACGGTGAGTTACTTAAGTCAGTTTAACACCAAGTATGATGAAAGTCATTGGAAATGTGCTAAACAATGCTTAAAGTATTTGATAGCAACTAAAGACTTAGGTATAACTTACAGAAAGAATACGGATTGGATACTTCGTGGGTATTCTGATGCTGACTGGGCAAATTGTACCGAAGATAGACGGTCATATACGGGATATTATTTTAGTATCGCGGTCTAACTGGTCCCCAGTTACATGGGAAGCGCGTAAGCAGCCGACCGTAGCTCTATCATCTGCTGAAGCAGAATACATGGCCCTTGCCAGCGCTGTCAAGGAGGCTTGTTACTTGAGGCGTTTATACGCTGAACTATCAGGTGAGCTTCACAAAGTTGTTTTGTATTCTGACAGTCAAAGTGCACTTACGTTAGCCGCCAATCCTGTCCACCACAATCGCACAAAACATATTGATGTTAAGTTTCACTTTATTCGTGAAAAGGTCAATGATGGAACGGTAACGTTACGTTTCTTATCGACGGATAAATTACCTGCTGACATACTGACCAAGCCTTTAGGGCGCATCAAACATAAAACCTGCCTAGATGGCATGGGCATCACATAAATTGATATCGACTGCAATTGTAACTTTTAAGTTTTGTTGTATTGTAGTGTAATTTATGTTTTAGTTTTATTTTAATTTGTCTATGCTATTATGTTGTTTCTTTTTATTGCGAATGTGCTACTACCTTGTTTATTGCTTTTGCGAATTTAGATGTATGTTGTATACTGGCTGGCATATATGTAAAACTACATGTTAATCTAAATTCTTACGATGTTCTATGTCACTATAGACATTTAAGTTTATTGACTTGGTTACCAAATATATTCTTGTACACACGCATTTATAAGTTATCTTTATCAAATAATATTATTACAACAATTCTAACGTAAGAACAACCCATCGAATTGAAAACCTCCTTTTGGTGAAGTGGTTTAAAAATAGCAGCCACGTTTAACGTTTTCCCAAACCAACGAGTCTTGATTTAAAGCATCCGAATATATTTTCATACTTGAGATGAAGTTATCCCGGAGAGGTACACACGGGAACGCAACGGAAGCCGACCCGCTTGACATCAAAGACCCTTTTTAGTAATTGAAGTAATTTATTAATATGGAAGTTCAAAGGAAACCACAGTTACTGTTTGCGTAATCATCGCTTTAAATGTATAACGCTAATGTATTCATCTAAGTTTTACAATCATGAAACTGAAAAAAGCCTTGAATATTTATGGAAATATATTAAAAAAGCGCGATAAAGACTGTGGCAAACTGAGCATTATGCGGGTGATATCGTGGGTGGAAGCTAGTTTATGTTAGCACGAAAAATCGGCTCAGACCGTCTGTGCAATCAGAAAACCAGACAAATATTAAAAAACAAATTTTTGGCATTTTTACGTCCCAGAATCATACTTACTGCCAACTATTTTTCTGGAATATCTTCGATGTAGATAAATAGCTTTTAACAGTTTTATAATAATTATCATCATCATCTCAGCCAAAGACAGCCATTGGTGGAAGTATGGCTTCCCCAAGAAGCAGTTAAAGAACAGACAATTCGGAAAACGCCGCTGATCATTTTGTAATTTTACGGGAGATGTGTGGTAACTACCTCTAGTATATTTAGTCGACTTTTACGACACCCTTAAGTGTGTGGGGTAACTGTTATTCTTCTCTGCACACACAGCCTATAATATTAATTGATAGTACTATTAATTTAGGTACATATTAATAGTATTTTCCAAGTTTTTAGTATGCTTGATGAGATGTCACACGCTTGTTGCTTATAAAAAGAGCTGCAGAAACGTTAAGGGATATTAATATGTAAACTTTTAAAATATATTTTTTTATTAATAAGAAAGCCCTTACTTCTTATTTTTATACATATTATTTATATTATTTTGTGAATAAAACTTACTATAAGACCTTATATTATATAGTAACTGAATATCGAAACAATTAAGCTGATATGCCAGATTGGTATTTATTTGAATAGTAATTCTAAAGATTAAAATGAGCGCTAAAATTAATATTTTAGTTTCATTTGAATCATACAACGGTACGCTCAAATGTCCTAGTAATGTCAATGTCAGCGAGAAACCATAAAAATAGGAACTTAATAAAACTGATACAAAAAATTCTAGAATTAATAAAACTTTTGACCCGGCCCATACTGGTACGGTCAAAGTAATTTTTATCCTATAGATAAAGCTTTATTTAACACTTTTTATTGAATATGTATATAAAAAAATAATAAAACACAGGAAACTGAGGTACTGTGCGCCTGAGTTGTCTCCTGTGCTAACACGCTTGTATCGCCTCTCTCTCAACACAAAAACCGTCCCAAAATCCTGGAAGCTTGCTAATGTGCAACCAATACCCAAAAAGGGTAGTCGTGCCGACCCATGCAATTACCGACCGATCGCCATCACTTCCATACTCTGTAAGGTTATGGAAAGAGTGCTAAACAGCAAGTTGCTCTCATACCTAGAAGACAACGATCTCCTCAGTGACCGTCAATATGGCTTTCGCCGAGGACGCTCAACTGGGGATCTTCTAGTTTATGTCACGCATTGCTGGGGCGAGGCCCTCGAGATGCACGGCGAAGCACTTGCCGTGTCACTTGACATCTAGAAGGCTTATGACAGGGTCTGGCACGCAAGTCTGCTGCGCAAGCTTCTTGCGTACGGTATCCCCGCTGACTTTTGCAGTTGGATAGCCGACTTCCTGACTGAACGATCGATCAGAGTTGTTGTCGATGGCTGCTCCTCTGACTCAGTGCCTATTGATGCCGGAGTTCCTCAGGGGTCTGTTCTTTCTGCGACGCTTTTCCTGCTGCACATCAATGACCTGTTAATACCAGGAATTGTTGGGTATGCAGACGACAGTACTGTTGTAGAGAGATACCTGTCTAGCGCAAAAGCCAGCGGCGACGACGTGATGTTCATGAGAGAGGCCATGGTTGAGCGAATAAACCAGAGGCTAAACTACGTTTCCCAGTGGGGCGATAATAACCTCGTTAATTTCAACGCCTCCAAAACACAAGCGTGTCTTTTCACGGCAAAAAGGAGTTCCTTCCACCTCACTCCTACTTTCCGAGGTACATCTGTACCTGTGACCGACAGCCTCGAGCTTCTTGGCATGGAGTTGTCTTCAGACCTTAACTTCGGCGCCAACATCGAATCCAAAGCTCAAATTGCAGCCAGAATGCTGGGCGTCCTAAATAAGGTCAAGCGATATTTCACGCCAGGACAGCTTTTAACACTCTATAAAGCTCAAGTCCGATCTTGCATGGAATATTGCTGCCACCTTTGGGATGGCTCAGCAAAATACCAACTTGCTGCACTGGACAGGATTCAGCGCAGAGCTGAGAGGCTCATCGGGGACAACAAATTGGTGAAGAGCAAGCTTCACACCTTAGCTCATCGCCGCAAAGTTGCCTGTCTGGCGGTCTTCTACAGACTGTTCTTTGGAGAGTGTGCTCAAGAGCTGCATCTGCTCATACCGCCATCTCCTTTTTTCCATCGGACATCCAGACGCACTGCAGGCTACTTGGTTGATATTCCTACCTGTCGCACCAAGCGCTTTTCAACATCCTTCATAACGCGCACAGCAAAGGAGTGGAATTCCCTCCCTGCGTCTGTATTTCCGAGAACTTATAACCCGTCTATTTTCAAGGCCAGGGTGAATAGGCACCTTCTGGGTTAGCTCGTTCCATCGTGGATTCTGTCATGGCCCCCGGGCTTGATTGGGATCAAGAGCAAACCCATCCTAAATAAAAAAAAAAAAAAAAAAACTGATAGTGACTTTATTGAATTAAAATTCGTTGTAAATTTCCTTTTTTCTGAACTGAAATTTATGTGGAAATAATAATAAGTGAAAACATCACTTTGATTTTAATATATGTACATTGAAATACAAACGAAACATGGAAATAAAATTATGAGATGAGTTTTCTGAATTAACTTTTCGAGGAAATTTGTATCAGATGAATGCAGCACAGTTCGAGGAAGTATTTGTACATATTGAACAAGAATATCAGGGAATTTGCTACTGTAAATTAAAAAAAATATGACGAATTGTGAGAAAGTGACAGTTTCTTTTATAGAGCGAAACACAAAGACATGTTAACGACCTGCAAATGTAAATAAAAAGTCGGAATTTATGGTCGTATGGACACTTTCATCTACGTTTATCTTCTCTGGGGAATGTGCTTGGATCCAAAGCGGAATCTTAAATATTTCATACGTCTGTTACGACCTCGCCATTTGTCTATTTAAAGGGCTCCATGGACCGCGGACGTTGAAACGAAACGAAAAGCTAAGAATTTTATTATTAATATTAAAGGATAAAAATTCTAACATATTAATTGTTATAGAACAATGTTATATAATTTTTTAAACATTGATAATTCAACAAATGTACATTGTAGTGATTTTAATTTTACATCACATTACAGTATTGATATGTGAGACACGGTATAGCGTCCCGGTGTACAGTAACACAACCTAAGCCTAACGTGATTAATTAACGAGACTAAAGCCATGTTGCTACGTAGTCGTCTTTCTTCCCTTGTTACGTTTAGCTCTCTCTAAGTTACCGCTAAACTAATGTGATGTAATATTTATCGTACTAGAGTGACATCAAACTACGCGCCAGGACTGCGTGGGGTGGTTGGGTCAAAATTGTAAACTTTGTGGGTACAAAGGGAATGTTTTTATTTACAGTTTTCTGTCAAAAATGTTTTCTCTCCTTTTTACTATTATTACCGAATTTCATAGTCCTTTGTAATAGGTAATTCTCTTTTTAAGATTAACTTAAAAAAATATATTTTATTAGTTGGTGCCGCACGTAGGCACGCATAGCTGATTCTTAAGTCGTGTTCGTTACATTTTTTTGTGCGCATGTACGGGATTTTGCACATGTGCAATGAATAAAATCAGTTGAACGCATGCGTTCTCATGACATTGCCTGCCATTTTTAAATTTCATAATGACAGTTTCTCATGCGTACAAATGACTTAATTTTTTTTAAAAAACTGTCATTATAAAATTTAAAAATGGCAGGCAATGTCATGAGAACGTATGCGTTCACCTGATTTTATTCATTGCGCATGTGCAAAATCCCGCACCTGTGCACAAAAAAATGTAACGAACACGACTCGAACCACGTCAATTCAAGTGAAAATACAGAGCCTGCGAATATATACTTATATAAATATATATACGTACACATCATCCGCAACACCTTGTAATTTTGTAAATACCGATTACGCGAACTTGGCTGTTTTGCTTCATCGCAACATGGTAGACCCCGTGGCACAACAGAGTTGAATCTAGATATTCCAGATTTCTGCACGAGATGGTGTTCGAAGGTTTTGGACGTTTAATAATTTACGTGTATTAAGTAATTATACGTAGTCCTCTCCTTTGTGAATTGTGATGTAAGTCAATAAGTTATAAATACCTACTACACCGGACATCAATGGACGTTTATTTTTCTATTCTTTTATGAGAGTTTCTTGGTTAGTATTTTTATTGTTTGTTTATTTACTTTGCATTATGACGGTAACTTTTACGGGGCATTAAACTTAATCAAGGAATTCGCATGTAATAATAATAGGTAGGTATTAAGTTTTATAATCATCTTGTAGGTAAGTAGGCAGGCAGTTCGTGGAAATTGAGGCGAAATGAGGCATTGTTTAAGTTATTTTTTTTTAAGTTTTTAATAAAAGGAGCACGCGCTTCGCTCTGCACGGCACGGTTCATTGTACGCTCGAACACGAGATGAGCACAGCTGGCGTTGGAGCACGATTTTTTTTCAGTTAATGAGGGCATTTAAAAGAGATAATTACTTATCAAAGACTACTCTGTAACTCATTAATAATTGTTTGAAAAAAAAACGAATATATTGTTTACGAAAACTAAAATGCAAATGCCTTTGTAGGCTTAGTCTATACATTTGACTCAACCACTTAACGCAATACGGGCAGATAATTTGATATCATTTAATATATAAAAGAGTGTATCAGTAAAGTTACTTTGATTGAACCGTTTTAATAAATATATTGAAATGAATAGTAA
Source organism: Calamotropha paludella (assembly GCA_927399485.1). Taxonomy (NCBI): domain Eukaryota; kingdom Metazoa; phylum Arthropoda; class Insecta; order Lepidoptera; family Crambidae; genus Calamotropha; species Calamotropha paludella. The sequence goes on from OV656822.1 coordinate 9,440,289, forward strand.
ATTATATCAGATAACGGTGGTATATTAAAATCGTAAAAACAGTTAATTTTTTACACCAAAATATTTAGAATAGGTTGAACTACCAATATTTTTCAGAAAGTATACTTTCGGGAAGCTAATGAAAAAGTATTATTTTGTATTTAGTAAGGGGTGTTTTTATTAAGTTAATTTTGTTATATTTAATGTTATTAAAAATATTAAGGAAAAAACCACCTGTCAGTGAGAGAGAGACGTGTTTTGTGTATTTCAATACTAATGTCCATCATTATTCTTTTTCTGATTTCTGGATAATTATATTTTACTTTGTTCTAGTGAAAGAACGGGCCATAAGTTTCCAGTTTTCATTGTCAAACGAATTATAATATGCAGGAGGATAAGTTGTATTATAAATCTATTGCTGTCCTGCTAGAGGGGACGGTAAACTTATATAAAGATACTTGTCTTTCCTCCTTGTTTTTGATTTTTAGTTTCTGACAGTATAATAAAAAAATCCAAAGTACAAAAGTTCTTATTTCGTAATTCAAAGAAACTACATTTGCCGCTTGTTTTTACTTGCATACAATCTATTCCTATTCTAATCTTAATGTTTGTTGGTTGACCTTTTTTCATATCATCTATGTAACTGCATTAAATATACAAATGATTTTATTAGTGAAAGTGTACAATTTTATTATTATGTAACCAGAACTAAATAGTAAAGATACTTACTTCGTAAAGTCTAAAAGTAAATACGAAAAAAACCTTTTATCATCATTTCGTCTTTTATTCGTAAGTAGGTAATATAGGGTGCTTTTGAAGCCCTCGCTTACGGCTTGGGTTTCTAACAGCCACTTCTGTAAACGGTCACTTTCTCACGTCGGTGAAAATTGTACGATGTATTGTCTGCAGTCTATTTACTTCCTTTCCTTGTTATACGACAAAAAAGAGATCTCTTCCAGTCAACCCCGAATAAGCGTGGTTGGTCGTATAAGTGGGTGTCACTAAGTGCAGACAAGCAGTCACGTGAAATAAATGATATACATATTTATAATTTTTATATATTTTATGCATTTTCAATGCGATCTTATAAGATAAATTATTATAATAGAAAAATACTAGAAAAAATCGACTCGGGTCACAAGTTCCGTTCCCGCCTGAGATTCACTTGTGACCCGAGTCGATTTTTTCTAGTATTTTTCTATTATAATAATTTATGATATACATATGTTCGACGACGACCGTTTGGTGCAACGGTAGCGATCCTGCCTTTCGCACCGATGGTCCTGGGTTCGAATCCCGAAAGGGGCAGATGTTTTTATGATGAATTCGATCATTTGTACCTGAGTCGTGGATGTTTATATATATTTCTATGAGTATTACATATCTATGTATCATATATGTATGTCTATCCGTTACCCTAGTATCCATAACACAAGCCTTACAGAGCTTACTTTGGGCTAGGCTAATTGGTGTGAATGTTAGAAATATTTATTTATTTATATTCAGAAATAAACATATAAATATATACAAATAATATATACATATGTTCATACATATATATGTACATACATATCGACTTATCCATAGAACAAAGTGCGATGTGATCATGTGATCATGACTAGTTTTTTAGCAATATGAGACCTTATCTCATTAAATTAAATAAAAAAATCGACTTATCCATATAACAGAGTTCGATGTGATCATGACGCAGAAAGAAGTTTTTTTAACTAAATGAGATAAGGGTCTCATTTAGCTAAAAAACTAGTCATGATTACATCGAACTTTGTTCTATGGATAAGTCGATATATATATATATATATATATATTTACAAATAACATATACATATAGCTACTTATATAACAATAAGAGACAACATCTAGAAATAATACACATAGGGTTCGATTATTATATTAACCTTTTGTTAAACACATTATTAAAATTCCCTCGTAAGCTAAATGCTTTTATTACAAGTGAGTCTACGTTCGTAGCACATCGACGAGGATCAAAATTGGTCCGTTTCGATTGAAGCTGACATCGCGACCGATAAGCTATGGACGCCTTAAAAAGATAATGTTTATGTTAACTCACTGTTTTTTTATGTATATGATCTTTTTAATTAAATAAAATATCGTATGAAACTAAAAAGATTATTATTATTTTTGGTTCCTGTTTACTTGTAACCAGGCACCAGCTCTACTTGTCTAAGTCACTTAGGCTGTTTAGATAACGTGCTGGTTAGTTTCAACAAGTTAGTGACACCCATTACAAGATCTAGGATTATGGGTTCAAATTCAGCAAGGGAAAAATTTTCAGTTTTAAGAATATTCATTTGTAGCTTAATCTTGTTCGTTTACTCCTTTTTATTCTTGTAAACTACATAATAATATATTTATTATTTTTTATTCATGGTATAAATTCTATTTAGTTCTTACACTTCCGCGCACATTACACATTTGAATAAAACACTTTTTTACGGATTTTGCGCATATTTGATTTTATATTTAATCCTGACGTTTCGACTTCTTTACAGGAGTCGTGATCACAGGGTGACTAAGATAATGGTTGTCATGTAATCTAATACCTTAACAATATTTTAATCGGGCACGTTCCTAATTGTTAATTATTTTATATAAATCAAATTGTTTTGTTTTTACATTATAATATAAAATAAAATATGCGCAAAATCCGTAAAAAAGTGTTATATTTATATAGTATAAATTCTGTTCAGTTAGGAAATAATGTTAAAGTTATTAATTATGTTTTTAGCATTCACAATGCCATGAGACTGAGCGTCTCAGTAGGTTAGCGGTCAGAGCTCGCCCGGATAACGAAAGGTTGTGGGTATGAATCCTACCCGAGGGCACGCCGGGGTTTTCGTAGTTTACATGCGTATTTTATATCTTATAGAAATAACATTAGTCTTGTAATACCTAGGTTAAAAATTAAGCTTAAAACTTGGCTAGACTATAACAATATTTTTCTTCTAAACAGTAACTAAATAGTAGGTATAGTCTTACATAACTTCTTATTTAATTTAATTGACGACCGTTTGGTGCAACGGTAGCGATCCTTCCTTTCGCACCTACGATCCTGGGTTCGAATCCCGAAAGGGGCAGATGTTTGTGTGATGAATACGAGCATTTGTATCTGAGTCATGGGTGTCTATATATATTTCTATGAATATTACATATCTATGTATTATATAATGTATGTATTGTATATCCGTTACCCTAGTATTTTTTCTTTATTTTTTTTTTATTCAGAATGGGTTTGCTCTTGATCTGGCCCGGGGGCAAAGACAGAATCCACGATGTTACGAGCTAACCCAGAAGGTGCCTATTCACCCTGGTTTTAAAAACAGACGGGTTATAAGTACTCGGAAATACAGACGCAGGGAGGGAGTTCGACGCCTTGGTGCGACAGGCAGGAATAGCGACCAAGAAAGGGTGGTAGCCCGCAGTGCGTCTGGATGTCCGATGGAAGAAAGGTGATGGCGGTATGAGCATATGTAGCTCGTGAGCACACGCTCCAAAATACAATCTGTAGAAGACCGACAAACAGGCAACTTTTCGGCGGAGAGCTAAGGTGTGAAGTTTGCTCCATAACACAAGCCTTAAAGTGCTTACTTTGGGCTAGTTTAATTGGTGTGAGTTTAAAAAAATATTTATTTATTTATAATTTAATACCTTGACTTTTGTAATTATTACATTTTTTTAAAATGTATATCCATTCTGGGAATTCTGTTGTGATTATAGAATAATTATGTAGGTATACTTGCACAATGTACTCAGTTATGCAAATAAAGAGTCTGATTCTGAATAATTGGTGTACTGATTTGTATAAAATGTATTAATTAAATAATTATATTTTTTGACGTTATAGCTTAAATTTTAGCAACGGAACGTACGAAGGTATAAAGTACTTTGAATTAAACAAAATTCAAGACTATTATATAACTTTATGAGTGTGAACTCCAAACGTGTTGTGAAGTTCTTTCATAAGATGAAAAGGACTTGTTTAATGAATACACTGAAGTAAATAGATATACTTTGATGTGACGAAGCATCGCGCAAAGTTTTCTTTAGAAAAATAAGTTAGGTCTCAGGGCGCTGATGTAGTGAACATAGTCGCACAGAGGCAACAATCTTCAGACTAAATTAAGTACCGGTATTATAAAAATGAATGATTTATTCGAGCACATGATAAGATCTGTTTAAACCCCGACGCAAAAAGAGAGGAGTGTTATAAGTTTAACGTCTGTGTTTCTCTCTGTCGTATCGTAGATCCCAAAAGGATGAACCGATTTTCGTTTAGTTTTTTGTGTCATAGATAATTTTATGATTTGTTAGTTCAAATATTTTTATTTTCCAGGTGTCGTCGCGTTGGGGGACCGCTAAGTGAGAAAAAGATTGCAACTAAAGAATTACGTCCGAAAAATTCGCAAAATCGACACAACCGTTAACGTCGTCTGCCCTCACGTGTCGCCGTACTTGGTGACGCTCACTCACGTAGAGCGTAGACTATGCATGAAACTGAAGATCGCTCGTAACTAAATGTAATTCGTTATAATAATTAGTTGTTGTTGGAAAAATACTTTATAAACTTTAGCGGTCCCTAAAAATATATCCCTATTTACTAATATATCCCTATAAAATATTTGAACTTCCATACTATAGGTATGTGACGATAATAATTATAATATGTTTTAAATATTATTGGTGAGTTTTAAGTTTTTTTTTTTTTTTTTTTTTACATTTTGTAGTACTATTCTTTAACTTTCAAGAACGCATCTCTTTAATATCTCTATTTTAATAATTAAGGACGCCCTTGTCATATTTTTGTTGAAAACGTAGCCTTACTGAAGCGATAAAGAAGCGTTACGCTTCCCTATTCTATCCTATCTATCCTCCTACCTATAAATAAGTAAATAGAATCTGAGAGAATGTATTGTCAATATTGACTTATATATTCCATTGTGATAAACGAAACGGATTTTAGCTGCCGCATATTGAAGCGCCGTTATTGCATACTTTCTATGATTCAATCGAACTCGATATAGAAATGTAACAAAAAGATCTTTCCCTCATATAACTCCGTGACATAATCCAATAGAATTCATAAATGCGCTTAGATTTTACATTTTCATATAAATATTATTAAGTTTATTACAATTGTCGTAGAGATATGAATATTTAAGCCATTACTTCAAAACAATCAACGTTCATCTCACCTGGGGGCGAATTCTATTGAAAACATAGAAGTGTCTAACCTTTGTCGCAAAGTTAACGTTGAAATTGATGAAAATCTTAAACTAACAATCCGAATCGTAAACTATCAACATCAACTTAGGGAAAACAAAATTGAAACTTCGTCGAGTTTGCTATTTTAGATACGAAGACCTTTAGTTTCCAGGAGAAACGTAATAGGTTATTTTGTTGATGCCGTATCCTGTAAGTTGCGTTTGGTACCCGATTGATGTATTGTCTTTGAAGATCTCTATGGTCGAATGGTATGCATACCGGCTTTTATGGTAACGCCACCCTGATGACCCAGGTTCGATTACCTACTGGGTCGATAGAGATAACGAACTTCTCTATATTGGCTAGGGTTTGGTACCCAAACCCAAACTTTGGGTGTTGCTGCACCATAGTTGTATATCATATCCATAACACAAGTATAATAGTACATAGTGCTTTATCCATTTAATTTGAGTTTAGAACAATGTCTGTAATGATGTCTATTATTTTATGGTTTAATTGACGCGCATATATCTTTTACAATCAGACAAATAATAATAATAAATCTTTATGAGTCTAAGCGATACATTTCAGTAAGTGCCCTGTCTCCTGCCCGCCCAGCATACGTAACACAACAAAATTTTGTTTACCCGTTGTCGTGTTTAGTAATATCGTCAATCGTCTCTAACATGGTTGCGCTTAGAAGTCGACTTCTTATGTCAAAAGAGTAGTTTTACTTAGCCACGGATTTTTTTCTACTAACGCTAACATAGCAATAGTGTCGACACTTTAACTGATATTTTCGGCATATTTCTCGTCCATGAGTAAATTCGTAGAGAAGGAGACGACAAATGTTTTGTGTACTATTTCGATTGAAGCGATGGCGGTGTCTTATTACAACTATGTAATCAATGTATTTTAAGGGCGAACCATACGTTAATATATGTTTTATCCTTATATTTATATTTTTTAACTTATATAATTAAATTTATATGTACAGGCACAAAGTAGATAATATACAGAGACACCACTTAGTACAAGAAAATGGTATCACCCTAAAACTGGTTATTCAACTGGCTATATTGCTTTCCTTCTATTTTACGATAGATGACACTAGTGAGAACACAAATAACACGATACGTATTGCCATCTAGTGAGACACTAAGAATACGGTTATCGCTTGTTATTGTTAGATGGCACTTCGTTATAGCCTAATCACGGACGTTCGTGGATGCGTAATCAATCGAAGTTTCGTATGTCAGTAACAGTACATTAAAATCTCTTTATTCACGGTCGCGGGGTTTAACGTTCCAAAAATATGCCGCGAATATAGAAACCGTGAATATGGAATGGTAATTAGTATGGAATCATAGGGGATGCGTTACAAGTTACAAAATAAAACGAATATTTATAAAAATAAAATCAATTTGAGCTGTAGCATTATAAATTTGCCTTTTAAGAGTAAGGCTCCTTTCCATAGATCGATCAGCTTTCATGATCACAAAGTTAATTTGCGTATAAACCTTCACTCAGTCTTTTTAACTTTAATGTATTCCTTACCAAGCGGACCTATGAGTAGTTCGATCCTCGTCGATGTACTACGAACGTAGAACTACTCTATTACCAGGAGGGGTAATATTCTTTTTTTAAATTGCTTTTGTATTGTGACGGTCAGGTTTGTTTTAATTGACATTAGTCCACTTGGTCAAATCTTTCATGAAAGCCGCCTGGGCATATACCAGAACTCAAATAATGCCGCTACTTTAATAAAAGACTGAATCTCTTTCTATTTACTGTTTTCATCCTCGAATAATGAAATTTTTAGCCGCGAATACAGGAACTGTGTTGCAATTTTTTCTCCCTCGGATAAGGAAACCGTGATTGGGGAACTTTTACTGTATTGACGGAACATTGCGAACGATTTTAGGAAACCACTTTCTTAGCTATTCTAACTATGTATTTTTTACTCATGTTTGGCTCAGGTTTACGAACGTGTCGCATATTACCTATACCTATTTGGAAAATTGATTTTTTTTTCAAATGAAACGAAAAAAAACACTTTCTAGTTTATTCCTCTGTTATCAGGTCAGGGCCACGTGACGTGATCCTGGAGAAATTGAGGGAAATAAGATATTAGAGGCACACCTATCGAGATTTAGGTATTTTAAATAGTAACTGGTGCAGTTGTTACTGAAAACACCCGTGGCCGTAATAGGTATGGTTGCATTTTATTGATGGACAAAACATTTGTCACTATCACATGTACGTACCTACTTTTCAGTGACTGAGAGTTATTTTATTCGTCGATAAAATGTCGACCATCTTAAAGGGTTTCAGGATTTCATGATTGGGCCTACTAATGTAGTTCCGATTGGTCTAACATAGCACAGTGTTTTATGGAACCAAAAAAATTTACACAATACAAATTGAGGATTTACATAAATATATTATTTATACCCTAAAAAAGCATGAGTTCAATTCCCAGAAGTCTTACTCCAATACTTTCTAAGAAAAAAAAAATCATGAACTTATCGTGACCTTTGACCTATGAAATCTAAAATATTTTTTATAAAATGAATAGAAAGTGAATAGAATAGTAGTTTATGAAACTGGTACATAATGAGGGGTGTAAAACCTGGTAGTTATGTGCAGTTTCATACACTACTTTAACTAATCTCATACCTTGAATATATCAAATAAAAGATAGAGATTGATACAGTTTATTTATTGGTTATTGTAACTGTTAACATTTTGTATATTACAATGACTTTACTGGTAGTAGATTAAGAGTGACTGCTGCCGCAGTCTCTAAAATGTCGGGCGGCGTTAAATTTTCTTCACTTTCAGCATCAGATATTTTAATAAACAATTATAATTATCCAGCGAAACACAACAAAGAATTGCAAGAAAACGTATTATGGCGCCAAAATTTCCGGCATCACCGCGCATGCGCCAAAGCGCGCTCAGCCACAGATAAAAAATTAAAAAAAAGGAAATAGTGCTATACGAATTGGCGCAGTATTATATCAATGGTCTGAAATCGAACCGTAATGAAAAAAAAAATATTATAACATTATTTTGTTAGGCAAATAGTGTTGTAATAATTTTTTTTAATTTCATTACGATATACTATTTGTAAAGTTCGTCAATATAAACTCGTTTTGAGTTTTATATTTTGAATTTTACGATGTGAGAGTAGATAAAAGAATATATATTTTAATAAATATGAGTGCATCGGACATAATCAAACGTATATAAACGCGTTTCTTTAGCTTAAAAATCCATTGGTTTGGGAGCAGCATTTTTTTTATTTCGTATTTATTATTTTTTCTCCCTAAAAACGAAAAAGTGGAACCTACAACTTAAATAGAAATATACATAAATGAGCCACGTCCCAATGTTGCGGCGATTAGAAGATATTCATTTTTAAATTTTTATGCTAGGGTTGTCACCGTACTTGATCTCGACTAAAATTTTAAAAATATTAATATGTGTATTATTTTTGAACGAGAACATCGATTTTCGTTTTCGGGTCTGGGTGTTAACTGTTAATTGTTTGTTTTGTGTGTTTCGGAGACCCAATTAGACACAAGTTCATGCCTGCTTACTTCTAAGTTTTTTTGTTACAAAAATAGGTACATACCTGTTAACCGATTTATGCCCACGACTTTGTACTATGCTTTTATTTTCTGATCGAATGCAATTTTTTTTAAATATGCGATCAACTTATTAGACAGACCCATGGCACCGTATTGCCTCAGCAGGGGCTTACCCAACCTACTGAGAGCCATAGTCAAAGACTATACCTCACCGGGCCCATCTTAGCCACTGGTAAAATTATTAAAGCCTTCGCCACTAGTATTTTTTCGAGCGATGTAGAAAGGCACAATAAGCCTACTTCTAAAGCGGCAAAGCCACAACCTTATACGCCTAAAGAAGCTCTTAATATGATAATAGATAGACAGTTAAGTGACATGTAAACAAATAAGGGCAGATCTTAATAGGAGAGGATACCCAGCCTATCCACCTCATTACAAGGCGACTGAGTCCTGAAATAAATTCTGGCGTCAAGTTAAATCTCATGGACAGATATGGAACCTTTTTGGATAGAAGAGAGATGGAAGTCTTTTGAAGAAATTAAATTGTTATTTTTTATATGCGCAAATTTTAAAAACTTTACTACTTCATATAGTTTTTTACTGAAAAAAGTGATTTGGAAATTGAACTCTTGCCTTTATTAGGGTATAAATAATCGATTTATGCAAAAACCTTAAGGTGTAAATTATTTTGTTTCCATAAAACACGCCATCTAGCGTTACAATTTCAAAACACTTCGTAAGCCTCATAGTTGAAAAGTAGTCACATGTAGCCTATACTTTCGTATTCTCAATTGATTATTTATGGTGTTTCTTATCTTAAAATTTAGGAGTCGAATTAAGGTTGATGTGAATTTGTATATATAAAATATGCTAGTCTTTATTTTAATCTCAATATTTCTACTTAATTCGTCTTATTTCTAAACATGTGAAAAGTTATAATTTACAAATGTTAATGGTAGTGATATCTATTGCGGTTTTTTAGAATTAAAAATCTCTTGTATGAAATGGTACCCCATGATACAGGTATTAGTATAAGTATAGGTATGTTTACAATTTTAGTGGTTTAGTATAATGCGCTGGCTAAATGTACTCGTTAGTTTTTTTTAACTTTTATTATAAAGAAATGGTCCCATTCCCGGTTTTTTTTTAAATTTATATTGGCATAAATAATTATTTTGTGCCTTATTACTTCGAATCCTAATGAAATAAGTATATAAATATATATTTACTGTGACATTCTTTATTTCGTTTTTTTCTGTTTGGTTTTCCATTATTACTTTAAAGTGATTTATTTGATCCTCTTTATTTAGGATTAAAGGATTAAAGTATCGGCGGATAGTATAATATAATATAGACTTAGGAGAAATGATCAACCACAGATCATGTAAGTCATCAGTCAATGTTAAAATTGTGTAACTGTCTCTTTCTCTCTGTAGTTTATGTGTAAGAGAGTGTGTGGGAGTGTGCTACGTTAAAGTATGTGTATGTATGATTATGCATTATGTTTATACTTTTAACACATACATACATATATATCAGATTTTATACACATATATATTATTTTTTCGGTCATATATAGACATACATATGTATGTATGGACATATATACGTACATATTAATATGATTATGTAAATTAAAATATTAAGAAAATAAACTTAATACACTTTTAACTATCCATCAAAAATACTCAAACATCGGATTCATAATTTTGGACTAGAAAAAAAGACATATTTTTATTTGTTCCCTATAATAAGAGGTGAGGAACAGTATTAATTGAATGTTCTTATTTATGTAAGTTTAACTTCAAATTTGTGTTTACCTTGTATTTAGGTAAAAAAATGAAACGAAAATTCGCGGTGTTGCCAACAATGTGTATGATAATTTTATCACACCGCTGCTAAATTGTAAGCAATGTCAGTATGCATTTTCAATGAAACGGTTTATATCGACTTGGAAATAGTTTAAGTATTTTTTTATCCCAGCAGTTCATCTGTATATAATTCGTTTCGTTTAACTACCACGACTAAATGATTGGACTAATTATTAAATAAAATTAAACATATATATTGTTGTTATTTTATCGTATTTATTTTCATTAAGCTAATAAGATATTAAGTTTGAAATGTCATCTACCAACTCGACTTGTTTTTTACTAATTGCAAAGTAAACCTTATAAATATAATTACATATTACACAAAACATTGTGTATGAGCTGTTATGACATATAATAATATAATACATATATACCTATCCATTAATTATAGTATAAGTAATCTGAAAAGATTTTTTTTCGGTTGCAAGCCAGCATTACTGCGGATGAAAACGATATTTTATTAAAAAGCATTATCATATTTATCAATAATTTGACATTACTTTGTCATAATATTTATGCTATTTATATTTTTTTGAAAGAAGCAAAGAAAAATATTTATTTGAACACAAACACACAACAACAAAAGATGTGTATACAACAAAAGATTGTAACAACTTAAAAAAAGAAAAGAAAGATATATATAAAATAGGAAAAAAATACAAATATGATGTGTCTGAGGCCAAAAGGACCCTCTCTCAACATAAAAGCCTCTGCGTCGTTCTTAAGTCTTAGTAGTTCAACTATTAGAACGATTTAACAGACAGACAACCAGGGTATAAACGTGTAACTAGTTCAAAGGTTGTATTGATCGGGTGTACTAGTGGGAACAAAGGGAAATTTCAGCCTATTATGGTGGACATAGTTGAGTTTTCATACTGTTTGCTTCTTAACTGGTTTACATATTGAAGGTCCATGAAAATTTCAAATGTAAATTTCGCTTCTGTTGTTGTCAAAAAGTCATTGTACGCCAATGAAACCCTTTGTGGGAGAATGGTGGGATTACTATACGTGGAATAAATAAACAGACAAATACAAAGAGAATGAACAACCGGATACGTATAAAAATATGTAGATTCGTTTTGACTGGTGAAGACGAGGCCGCTGCCGATCACAACATCGCAGCAACCGGTTCAAGACCCGCAGAGGAGGGGCGCGGGGGAAACACGGTATAAGCAAAGGACGGTCGACAAGGACACTTCGCTTCCGCGCGGACAGATTATCGCAACGTTATTCAATGTTCGCGCGCGGCTTGCACTGTATTTTCTAATTTGACCATACGAGTACCATTACAGTTTTACAGTCCACTCTCGTTTATTTCATTGCATAGGACAGGATTCCCTTTTCTCCCATCAACAAGATAGAAAGGGCACTGGCCGCAACATATGGTCTTCGAGCCGTCAAAAGCTATCAAATTGTGGAAATACGTGCATACGGGCGAGTCATCAATGTCAGCTGGAGATCATCATCACAATCTTCAAACCACAATCTCAAGAATTGCTGATCATTATCAAGAGGATAGTGCACAAAGACCGTAAGATCGTTCCAATTACTCTTTTCACTACCTACTCCAGTTTTTGTTCTATCATTGTCTTACATTGTAGATCATCCTAGTACTCAGAGCTTCATTAACAATAATTTTTCAAAGTGATTTTTCAAATAATAATAATTACAAATACCTTATACGCAGAAAATACATAGTATTAAACCATTAATATAATTTCTGTGTTTTTTGATTTAAAGGTCGGTACTTCGAAATAATCCAACCGTTCAAGACGGGCGGACTACCCTTCGCCTTCGAGTTGTTGGCTCTCGCAGCTCGAGCCGTAGCGCGTAGCTGCTACAGCTACGACCGCCTGTGACTGTTACAACTAAGGACAGTATTGTTCGTTAATCTTTTGTTTATCAGTAGCCGCTTCATAACAAAAGAAACTTGTTTTCTCGCATAAAGTTATTGTTGTAGTTAGTGCTTCATTTAATCATTGTAGTAGTTATTTTGAGTTTAATTATAGAGGAGTATTTTACTCAATACAATTGTGACTATACGCAATTTAATTATATTTACGATTGATGAATAACTTAGTATCGTGATACAACAATATTATTTGGTAAATAATTAGTTATTGCTTCTAAGTAAAAGTCACATAACAGTTTAGTAAGCAAATAAGTAATTTGTTTTATGCTTTTTAATACAACTGTTCATTATAAATAAAATAATTTTCTACGTTAAATACTTATTGCTATTATAAATTAAATTAACTTATTACATAATGGGGAAAGAAGTTGAGGGGGACATAGAAAAAGAAATGAAAACTTTGAGGAAAAAACGTGGAATATATAAAGCAAAACTTACATCATTTGACAATTATTTACATAACATAAAAGATAATAATGAACAGTTAAGCGACGTAGCGCTTCAAATAGAACTAAATTTACGCCTTCAAAAAATTGAAAACTTATACAATGATTTCGATACATTACAGGATGAAATGGACAGTTTGTTGGATGAACCTGAACTCGACGTCAGGGACATGTTCGAAAAACAGTACTTCTCGCTTGTTTCTTCGGCGCGCGCGCTTCTTAAAGTTCAACAAGACCATGAGGCGTCTGAGGTAAGCTCTCGTAATGCACATCAATTTGTGAGACTTCCTAAAATCGATTTACCACATTTCAACGGCTGCTATCAGGACTGGCTCGAATTCCGCGACACTTTTATTTCGCTCATCCACACAAATGATAGCATAGATCCCATCAACAAATTTCATTATTTGCGCGCTTCTCTTCAAGGTTCTGCCGCCTTAGTTATTAAAAGCTTGGACTTTAAGGCTGCTAATTACTCAGCGGCATGGGATTTGTTGTGTGAGAGGTTCGATAACAAACGCCTGCTAGTAAACAACCACGTACAGGCGCTCTTCAATGTAGCCAGCATACAAAGAGAATCGAGCAAAGCTTTGCGATATATTGTGGACGTCACTAATAAAAATCTCAGAGCACTTGCAACCCTAGGTCAGCCGACTGACCACTGGGACACTTTGGTGATTTATATGATGTCTACAAAACTCGATAGTGTCACTAGCCGTGAGTGGGAGGAACGTAGAAATTCAATGGATGATCCCCCCACCTTAGATTTTTTTGTTAAATTTCTAACAAACAGAGCGGATATTTTAGAATCTATTGAGGAATCAAAACAGGGCCTTAGGAACAAGACAGACCACACTTCCACTCTTCCTTCGAGACAAAAAAGTTTCATAACTTCAGCCAGCAAGGGTCACACAAATAGCGTTAACTGCCCCTTGTGCAAAAGTTCCAACCATCAGTTGTACAGTTGTGAGTCTTTTCGAGGATTATCTGTAGAAGCTCGCAATCATAAGGCCAGGGAACTGAAGGTCTGTTTGAATTGCCTTAGATCAGGCCACTCAGAAACGAAATGCAAACTTAGTCATTGTAAGTATTGCAAAGTAAAGCACAATACATTGCTGCATTTCCATAATTCACAAGAATCACTCACTCAGGGTCAAGTCGCGTTATCAGTTAGGGACACAAGCCTTACTGCGGCTCCGCAAATATTGCTTTCTACCGCTCTAGTTAAGGTATTCGATTACAATGGTACTTCGCATGTGGCCAGGCTTTTACAGGACAATGGGAGTACTGCCAACTTCATTACCCAAGCTCTGTGTCATAAGCTAGGCCTCCAAACATCTTCTACTTATTCAAAGATAATTGGCATCAACAATCAGACGTCTCGTAGCTCACAACGATGCTCTCTTACAATGGAGTCTTATCAGGGCGATTTTAGGACAGACATTGACTGTTTCATCTTGCCAAACATCACAACATTGCCAAACACATATATCAATATAAATGATATACAAATACCTACTGACATTTGCTTAGCCGATCCCACTTTCCATATACCGTCAGCCATTGACATTTTAGTAGGCGCGGACTTATTTTGGAACGTAATAGGCACAAATCGTATTCAGTTAGGCAAACACAAACCCACATTATTTGAAACAAAGCTTGGTTGGCTTGTTTCCGGCACTCTACCCAAACCTAATACGGATGCGCCTGTGTGCATGTTTCTGCAAGACGCATCACCACTATCAGACCTCTCTCGCTTTTGGGAGTTGGACTCAATTTCACCTAAATATGATTTAACACTTGAAGAACGTGCATGCGAGGATAACTTTGTAAATTCTACCACGAGGAATTCTGATGGGCGTTTCGTCGTAACCTTGCCATTGAAAGAAACCGCGCACGCATTAGGCAACTCGTTCCAATCGGCGAAAACCAGATTTCTGTCTTTAGAACGACGCTTGGAAAGAGAACTTGACTTAAAAGAAAAGTACGTAGAATTTATAAAGGAATATATTAATTTGGGACATATGAGCATAAATACAAACGATAAAAATCTAAAAACTAATTATATTACAAATTTGAAAAAAAATTACAACATAAACACAGAATTTAACAATAATATACAAGAACACTCTTACTACCTACCACATCACGGTGTTTTAAGAGAGTCTAGCACAACAACAAAATTGCGCGTTGTCTTCGACGCTTCTGCTGTCACAACGTCAGGCAAGTCTTTTAATGACATTCAAAGGGTCGGGCCTACTGTACAGGAAGACCTACTCTCTATTTTACTGCGCTTCCGCCAACATAAATACGTTGTCTCATCCGACATTTCAAAAATGTACAGGCAAGTAGAAGTGCACCCATCACAGCGCTCACTACAACAAATAATATGGAGGTTCGATCCCTCTGAAAAGCTGAGCACATATACTCTTAACACCCTCACTTATGGAACTTCATCGGCCCCCTACCTCGCCACAAGATGTCTTAAACAGTTGGGTCTTGAATCAAAAGATGAGAAAGTTCGGCGCGCCATCTGTCGGGATTTCTACGTTGACGACCTTTTAACAGGCCTAGATGAGATTCAAGACACCATAGCATTGTGTCACTCAATTACCGATACATTGAAGTCGGCCAAAATGGAGTTGCATAAGTGGCATTCTAACAACCAAACCATCTTGGAAGCTGTTTGTGATAGGGAACCTCACTCTGACTCGGTCAACCTGAGCGAGCATGAACTTTCCAAGACACTAGGATTGAGTTGGTGTTGCACTAATGATACGCTTACTTTCCAAATTAACGTTGACACACAAAGTAAGGTCAATAAGCGTGCCATACTATCTACGATTGCTCAAATATTCGATCCCCTTGGTCTCGTTGCACCCTGCATTGTTGAAGCAAAGATAATAATGCAGCAGTTGTGGAAACTTAAGTGTTCTTGGGACGAAGAAGTTCCACATAATATCAAAAAGGCATGGTCTCATTTTGCAAAATCTTTGCCCCTTTTAAACAACCTAAACATACCAAGACATATCATTGGTGCATCACCAACACAGATCGAAATACACACCTTCACAGACGCATCAGACTTTGCATATGGCGCATGTGTCTATATTCGTAGTATTGCAGGTGATGTGGTCACTGTCCGCCTGTTAGTCTCTAAAAGCAAGGTTGCCCCAATTAAACCAACCACCACCCCACGTTTGGAGCTTTGTGGCGCGCTTTTAGGTTCACGACTTTGTAAAAGGGTAGTGGAGTCTGTCACTTTTAAACCTAGCGGCATTTTCTTTTGGACGGACTCCACAATAGTATTAGGATGGCTCTCGTCACCTCCACAGCAGCTAAGGTCATTTGTTCGCCATCGCGTTTCGGAGATACAGGAAGATTTAGGTGAACATGGGTGGCGGTATGTTCCGACTAAGGAAAACCCTGCAGACTTAGTTTCTCGAGGCGTAAGCGCGGATGAATTAGGCGCATCGTCAGTTTGGTGGACGGGTCCTGCTTATTTAAAATTAAATCAGTCGAAGTGGCCTACAAATCCTAATGACACACGCAAGGAACTACCAGAAATTATACAAACATTTCATTTAAACAATCATTCTAATTTATTTTCTACATTAATTCACAAACATTCAAACATTACGCGACTACAACGTATAATCGCATTTATTTTTCGCTTTATAAACATTGTCCGTCGCAAACCTAAAGTATCTGGTAGGCTCTCAACCAACGAACTTCAAGATTCATTACGTTTTATATGCCGAATAGCTCAACAGGAATCTTTTCCTGATGAGTACAAATTACTCGCCTCAAACAAGGACTTGCCACAGAAAAACAGATTATTGAATTTGTCACCATTTTTTGATTCATATAACCTTATTCGTGTTGGTGGCAGGCTTAATAATTCTAGTTATGACTATAACGTTAAGCACCCTATCTTGCTTTGTAGTAGTCATCATGTCACGAAGCTAATATTTCAATCTACTCACAAAACAAATCTCCATTGTGGTCCACAGCTTTTACTGGCTTTGATAAGGCATAATTATTGGCCTGTAGGAGGTACTAACCTATCCAAGCGCATAGTGCGTACTTGTGTCACATGCAATCGGCACAAAGGTCAAAACGCACAGCCAATCATGGGAAACCTCCCGAAGCAACGTGTGCATCTCGAATATCCATTTCTGGAGACAGGTGTGGACTATGCTGGGCCAGTTATGATAGCAAACCGTAAAGGAAGAGGTTCCACATTAATAAAATCATACATTTGTGTTTTTGTATGCCTAGCAACAAAGGCAGTGCATTTGGAGCTTGTGTCAGATCTCTCAAAGGAAGGTTTTATTGCTGCTCTTAACCGTTTCATTTCTCGCAGGGGTAAGCCGCGGAATATTTTCTCCGACCACGGTGCAACCTTTGTGGGTGCATCCAACGAACTGCGCCGAGTAATCAAAGGCTTAAAATTAAATATAATAGAAAACGGTATAAACTTTTCTTGCATTCCAGCGTATACTCCACATTTCGGCGGATTGTGGGAGTCTGCTGTTAAATCTACAAAGTACCACCTTAGGCGCGTTCTTAGTTCAACCCATCTGACGTACGAAGAGATGTCTACTTTGTTGGTTCAGGTAGAAGGAATCCTCAATTCAAGACCTCTTACTCCACTTTCCGATGACCCTTCCGATCTTTACCCCTTAACTCCTGCTCATCTTCTTATTGGACGGTCTTTAATCTTTGTGCCTCATCCACAGATCAAGGCAACAAAATTGTAGATATAATCCTGTTTCGAGTTGCCGATATTAGAAATGCAGAAAAAGGGTTAGGTATTTTAATAAGACCATCAAGGCTGCTCAGAGCCTTAGTAACCCAGAGTTATATCATCAGGGCCGATTTACCAGAAGAAGTATTTTTCGAATTTAATGTTGTTTTTCATGATAACATTGAAATAAAATAAATTTAAACGGATTACTAAGCTTACTAAAGTAAATAACGGATTGCTTTCATGTTTTTTTATGTTTACTACTAGCTGACCCGGCCACGCGTTGCTATGGTAACGTTAATTGATTATAAAAATTGTTATTCTTAGGCTTATGGTAACTATGGTAACTTTATATGGTAACAAACACACAAAGTATTGTCATAATATAATGTACTGATCATCATTTTAACTCCTCAAGAACTAAATATCCTTTAAAACTCTAAAATTGTATTATGATATTGAGTAAACATATTATAAAATACATATATATATATATATATGGGAAGTAATTTTTCATTTGTTGCAAATCCAATTAGTGGTTTAGTCTTACTATTTAGAAAATTACAGGAAAGTATCGTTACAATGAAAGTTTCCTACTAATAATATTTACAGGAGATACTTTCCCTCCGTGGTACTTCTTGTGTAATTTTCGTTTCCAACAATAATTCCAGTTGTGATTACGACCAAAGAAACAAGTGCCAAAATAAAGTCTTACAATGAATGAAATTGATAACTTTATATTCACAAAGGAAAGGATTCAGGATTTCACTGGGCTCAATAAAATGAGTTCCACGAAATCTCCCGATTGTCAAATGCTATCATTAAAGATAAGTTTCACTGAAAGGGCCAGGCTAGAGGCGGCTGTGCAATAAGAATTTATTTCTTGGCGCCTTTCAATAAGATACTAAACAGGAAAAATCTTCAGTATACGATATTTGAAATGTATTAAGCATAAAACGATTTTGTGAATATGAAGTCCTATATAAATATCAACTTCTGGCCATTCACCATAGGTAACCTATCCTCATTTAGGGATGGGACATCTTTGGTTCAGTTACTAAATTGACTCAGAAACAAGCTGTCGCATAAAAACCAAACTCAAATTCAATTTTGTCAGCAATTTAAACGGATATTATGTAATGACTATTACCAATTCTCCTTTACCGACTTTAACGACCATTTGGTGCAACGATAGCGATCCTACCTTCCGCGCCGATGGTCCTGGGTTCGAATCTCGGACGGGGCCGATGTTTGTGTGATGAATACGAGCATTTGTAGCGGAGTCATGGATATTTATATATATGTATTTCTATGTATCGTGTAAGTATATCTATCCGTTACCCAAGTATGCATAACACAAGCCTTAAGGTGCTTACTTTGGGCTTGGCCAATTGGTGTGATTGTGGGAAATATTATATTACTTATATTTAGAATTGTTTTATTTCAAACTGAACTAAGCGTTTTAGTAAGTTTTATGATGAATTTATTCAACAAAGTGGTTAAAAATGTGATTTATTTATTGTAAAATTATTGTGTTTTTAAAACGATAAATAAAGAAATAAGACATTTTGCGGCCTCTAATAGAATATCTAGATAACAAAACTGTAATAGTCCTATATGTTGCTTTATAGTTTTTTATTCAACCGTTAATTTGTTTCATTTGACTTGTCAAAATCGTTTATGCTTATATAATTACTAGAAAGTAACTTAATATTATAACTAAGACGACACAAGTTGAGGTCGTCGTATTTTGCGTTTCCAGCTTTTCCAGTGCACTTTTTCCGTATATTTATCTATATTTTTCTCACTAATTATTACATATAAATTTTTCATTCCAAATTAAATTCAGAATGTTTACAATTTTAAACATCATCTACATTATATTATGACAATACTTTGTGTGTGTGTGTTTGTTACCATACTAGCCGGGTTAGCTAGTTTTTAATAATAATATTTCTTACATTCACACTAAAGCCTAGCCCAAAGTATGTATTGTAAAGCTTGTGTTCTGGATACTAGGGTAATAGATGAGATACATATATGTATACCGCAGAAATAAGTAATTTTCATATTTGTATATAATTACTCAGGTAGAAATACTCATATTCATCATACAAACCTTTTCAGGACCCCCTTCCAGGACTCGAATCCAGAACTGCACTAAAGGCAGGATTGTTACCGTTACACCAAATAGTCGCCAAAATTTTATTTCCATACTGCAACGAATATGCGGTCATTGTTGAATTATGGTTTAGGGTGTTAATGTTTTTAATATCTATATTAGTCTGTGTCGTAAAGGAGTGTCTTTAATTGAAGTCTCGATTAAGATTGATAGATCATATGCATTATTTAAGATCTTTATTTGAAAATAAATTTCATTTTACATTATTGCAGATAACTGTTTTCACAAGGGACGATTCAGTGGTTCGATCGAATCGTGAATAACGTAGCATTTTATATTCAAGTGTACTTTTTTACTAGGATTTATTTAGTGTAATGTTTTAATAAAATTTTAAATATACGTATGTAAATTACATAATAAATCTTCAGCTGCCGATCTCGACCGTAATGTTTGTGGTTGGATTCACAGGAAGCTGAAGAAAAAAGGGCTAAAAATACGCTTTTTGTTCAATATAAGCATTTAAAATATATATGCAATAAGCGATACATGATTTGATACTACTTTAATTCAAGACTGCCACAACATACACAAGCGAAAATAATACAATAAATAAATTAATATTTCCTACATTCACACCAATTATTCTTGCCCAAAGTAAGCACTTTAAGGCTTGTGTTATGGATTTTTTTGGTTTGATGAGAATTTTTGCGAATTTCTAAATTGGACCAGCAGTAATTAAGATTGTATTGTTTAACGGTACCACAGGAATAAAAACAGTTTTTTGCGGATTTTGGGCATCATTTATTTTATATTTAATCTTGACTTTTCGACTCCTTTACAGGAGCCGTGATCCTATGACCATGTGATGTTTTTTATTCAAATATGTAATGAAGTGTAAGAACTAAATAAAGTAACATAGGAAGTAAAGATTTCCTTATTAAAGCTCTTTGATGATGATATTAATGCTGTACCCAATATGTCAAGTATACGCAAATATTTTTAACGCACTTGGTATGTAATATAAGAATACTTCACGGATGTCGATGAGTTTTCCTCAACACTTGTGTGTCGGGTATGTTTGTAGAGAGACAAATTAATGATTTTTCGCCATTTTCCGCAAGCGTTTTGCTTCTATTCGGCGAGGGGTTCGCGGGGCTCTAGCGGCATCCTGAAATAAATTATATACTTGACTGCCCTATTGCTAGTACGTTAACACTTTTTTTAATATTTATTTTTTAATGAATAAGAATTATAAAATGTAATACTTACTCAAAATATATATTGGAAAAATACAGTGAATACATATATAATTTTTTTTTAAATAACTCGAAGGTAATCTCCAGACCATCAGTTGTAAAAAGCGCCCACTGTTCTTTTTGAAGGATTATATTATTAATATTAGCCACTGACCCCCACAGCAATAGTTTATAGGACAGTACCCTGTCAAAGTAGCCGAAGTTCACTGATAGACGGAGTATTTAAAATCTATAGCACTTGTGTTATGAAATTCAGAAACAAAGACGTTGCCACAACACCCAGATACAAAATAGAAAAATTCATTTATATACAAAAGTTTGTTTTTTTATTGACCCGGCCGGACATCAAACCCGGGTCCTTGGAGTGGAATTACCATGAAAATCGGTATGCGAGCTTCTCGACCACGGAGATCATCAGTATATTAATCAGTACCAATAAATTTAAAGAATACAAGTAAAAATATTGTAAAATTAATCAATTCTACCAGCCTGCTCAAGAAAACCATAATGTGTGAACAAACAGAACCAAAGGAATCTATAAATAAATTAAGATTGATTTAACTAATGTGGTAAATGAGTTATTCCTCGATCTGTTAATGAGCTTCATGCGCTGTCGACTTTACATTACGTGACGAATTTACACGTCATTTACTGTGCAACGTTGTTTAAATCTGATTATTATTCTAATATTCTCCTACTAGGTATTACTAGAAATAATTCAACCTGTCTCATTTGCCCGACTGACACCGAAAATGTAGCAGTTAAACGTACTTAGAATACTAAGTATTATACTTTTTGTTATAATAGTTTATTAACTGCTATAGTTTATTCTTTATCCACTTGTCAGTCCGCTACCGAGCGCCTCGCCCTTCTCAAGAGTCCCAATGCTGCGTGAATTGTGAAAAAAAAGTCGGATCTTAGATAGAAATGCCATTTTCTCGCTTAAATAATGAAGTTAGGACCAAGCAAAAAATACTAGCGTAAAGCTGATTAAGTAAAGAATCCCCCACAGAATATTTGGATCTCCGTAACAAAAATTTTCTTGTAATAAAAAAAAAGAAATTTGAATATGGTAGGAATTGCTACAGGGACTCACGAGGGGTGTTGGCTATTGGTAGCAATTGCTACCGTGGAATACAAGTGGTTATCGATTGTAAATTCTTGTAAAATTATTACATTCGATGCTGTAGGTAGTTATTAGTACCTAGAATATGAAGAGTTGACGCTGGCGTTAGCTGAACAATACTTGAAAGAATTCGATCGACCTATCAAGCTTAATTGGAAAAGTACTTGCCCGCATAATTAAAAATGGAGGTTTGAGTCCCGTCAGTTGTCAGGACACCGGACATAAGTCGTTTTTTTTCTAATAATTATTTTTTTTAATATAACTTTGTTTTGAAATGGAACACGAACGTTTCAGGTGTGAAACGCTAAACTGTCTCACGAGCTCAACAGCAGGTTGAGGGTGCATACTAGGGTTTGTAATGGGTAAGCCTCCAATCTTCCTTCGGGCACTAGGCTGGATGGGGAATGGAGGAGAGCCCCACATAACTGCGCCGCTCGCCCTGTGTGTGCGTAATGCATTTTTCCCAGTATAAATAAAAAAAAGGTGTGAAACCCTGTAGTACAAATGACTTGTTATTGTGGTATCCACAGTGAGCTAGCTTTTTTGTTTTGCTTGTGGGTATGCCACCCTTTCATTACTAAGGTTTAAATTAAAAACTATAATCATTACTTTTCTTTGATTACCGTCTCATATATCTTCTAAGCCTAAATGATAAAAGGGGCTTATTCAGCACTCTCGCCCGCATATATTTACAGCCAATAAGATAATCCCAGCTGTAATTTAACTCCATGCTAATTTTCCTTTCAAATCCTTTCAGCCGTTAGCGCTACAAACAAGCAAACTTTGGTAATATACTCCCGACATTACATCATTGATATTATATAGCCGTAAAAGTAAATTGCTATTTAAATATGATTAAAGCTTTATGGTGTTTTAGAAAGCGAATTTTATCTTGTTTATTTATATTTAATCCTGATGTTTCGAGTATTTTGGAATCTTTACCGTTCACAGGTAGACTAAGGTAATGGTAAGAAATAGGCTACTACCTCCAACATTTTGATCGGGTACATTCTTAATTTCTCAATTTATTCAAATACTTTTCTAAATTTCCATTTTTTTACATTCACTTGAAAATCATTTTATATTTTTGCGACTATTAAGAATACCGACTTAAATATATATATATATATATATATATATATGTATGTAGCTATTACACTTATTTTATTTATTTTATCAATTTGGTTACCTTGATACAGATAAAATTTATGTCGTCGCGGAATTTTTGAGTTTTACAAAATCACCATAGAACCATTAACTCATCCTTTGACCATTTATTTCCGGCGAGTCTTTTGAAGAAAAAGGCAATTCTAAGTACTGGTAACGGAATTTTTGAAATCATATAAATAGTTTTGGTAATTATCTCCCAAATACAATATTTCAATCTTCTTTATAATAATTGAAACAGTTTCAAGTTATTAAATTCACATATAAAACAATATTGATAAAGAAAAAGAAGTTAAACAATTTTAATCTAATTGAATAAATAATAATCTTATAAACATAGAAGTAACTTAAAAAATGACTCCAGGCGCGATTCAATATGATCCCATAGCCGCAAGCTCCTTCTCTCTTGTGTTCATTCATCATAACAGCAAGAAAAAATAAACAAAGCTAAAATTGGCCATTAGAAAATTAAAGTTAAGTTAAGAAAATTGACTCAAGAAGCTGATAAGATCTAACTAGTGCACCAACAGATTTAATTTGATATCTTTTAAATTGGATCCATTTGATAAAAAAACACCAATCTCCTTAAATATGGCTAAACGATTGTCAACTACTTTATTATTACTGTTAGAGTAGATATATTAATATTTATAAGCTGTTTAAAACAAAAATATAATTGATGATATTTCTATTTCATATATTTGTTAAATAAGAATTCCTTATCCAGTCATGATAAATAGTTTTAATAAGCATAAAGTAATTGCCGCAAACAAGAAGTAGGTAGTGCCTACGTCTTATGAAGAAAGGAATTGGTAAATAGAGAGAGGTTCTAACAGATATATATATTTTGCGTCATAACAACTATATAGTCATGGAAATTAATATACTCTAACTGGCAGAAAATTAAATATGATAAATAAATTGGACTCTCCAAAAATCGTTTGCTCTAGGTGAATGACATGACATGAAATTATTTTTTCTCCGTTTTACATATTTGAATATTTTGGGCGTTATTAATATTGAATGTGATGGTTTCAGCCTTTTGATTTTTTACTCACATCACAAGTAAATTGTCATGCTAATACTTTTTTGTTAGAGAA
Organism: Calamotropha paludella; assembly: GCA_927399485.1. Lineage (NCBI taxonomy): Eukaryota > Metazoa > Arthropoda > Insecta > Lepidoptera > Crambidae > Calamotropha > Calamotropha paludella. Next base: position 9,464,858 of record OV656822.1, read on the forward strand.
TATTAGAATAATAACTAGCTGACCAGGTAACGCGTTGCTATGGTAACGCGTTGCTATGGTAAGGTTATTGATACAATGGAAAAAGAGCGGACAGAAAAACACACAAACAACAAATTTGTGTTTTTAGAGTATATACTAGCTGACCCGGTAACGCGTTGCTATGATAACGCGTATACAATGGAAAAAGAGCGGGAAAAGGAGCGGACAGACAAACATACAAACAACAAATTTGTGTTCTTAGATTATAGATTAGATTTAAAGAACGTTGCACAGTAACGACAAGTAAATTCGTCACGTAATGTAAAATCGACAGCGCATGAAGCTCATTAGCAGATCAAGTAATAACTCATTTACCACATTAGTTAAATCAATATTAATTTATTTATAGATTTCTTTGGTTCTGTTTGTTCACACATTATGGTTTTCTTTAGCAGGCTGGTAGAATGGATTTATTTTACAATATTTTTACTTGTATTCTTTAAATTAATCGGTACTGATATATGATGGTACTTTATATGATATATTGATGATCTTCGTGGTCGAGAAGCTCGTATACCGATTTTCATGGTAACGCCACTCCGAGGACCCGGGTTCGATGACTGGCCGGGTTTTTTTATATAACAAAGTTTTGTTTATAAGTAAATTTTTCTATATTGAGTCTGGGTGTTGTGGCACCGTCGTTGTTTCCATAACAGAAGCGCTATAAGTTTTTAAGTTATTTGATTTATTATTATTATTTCTTTTATCCGACTTAAAGGCTAATAGCTAGGGAGCTGGTGGAAATCTAGAATATGATTTCATCGTCGTTGAAATAGTTGGAGATTACATTACTCAGACGTAATGTAGTCTCCAACTATGTGAACTAGAAAACTGAGTGGCGAGCTCAGGTAGCTCTGATAATTATGATATCCATTCAATTATCTTTAATGAGTATTTTTTTTGGGAAATTTCTTTATTGACATATTAAATTAAAACAATGTTTATCAATACAATCAAACAAATACATATCGAAATGAATAGAAATGAAAATAACATTATTAAAATGCACTTAAAATAAGTTTTGAATCGTCCAACATTTTAACCTACCACCCTTCAGGACGTCTTTTAACTTACAAGAAGAATGGGCGCAAGAAACTCGTCAGCTTTAACAGAAGTAACGACATTGACAATATGATACGCCTTCACCATAGATAATCCACAAAAAAAAACTGTCATTACAATAACAGTAGTGTTATGATATCATTTTATTGTTCATTAGAACAAAGTCAACAAGTATCTGTTTTAATAAATACTTTATAAAAAAAAAACTTAAAAAAAACCACGTTTTACTACGGGTTATAGATGTACTAAAAAGGAGAAAATAAATTTTTACAAATGGACTAAAAAGATTAAAATAAATTTTTGGTAATAATGAAAATTTACGATACAAATATTCTAAAATTTATTGAATATTATGTATTGTTCTGAACATTCATACGCAGAATTTGAAAAATTTCCAAAAAATTAAAACGTGGTGCAATACATAATATTCAATAAATTTTAGAATATTTGTATCGTAAATTTTCATTATTACCAAAAAAATATTTTTATCTTTTTAGTCCATTTGTAAAAATTTATTTTCTCCTTTTTAGTACATCTATAACCCGTAGTAAAACGTGGTTTTTTAAAAAAAAAAATTTTATAAAGTATTTATTTAACTCTTTTTAGTTTTAAATTATCTGAATTGTGCCTACTTAGTTCTTCAATATATACATGTAATGTATATCAAATATCCAGACACACCACGTGGAGGTTAATTTAATTAAAGCCTAATTAAGTGGTTTTAGGATGTAAAACTGATTAAATATGAAATTGTTAGGTGAAACAAGCCTTTATACAAAATTTCAGCCAAATCGGATAAGAGGAAGAGGTCGAAATAAGGATCTCAAATTTTGACGACAAACCAACAGAGAGACAAGTGAAGTTAAGTAAAACGTGGTAAAAAAGTATTCTTCAACATTGCATACAAGGAATAAATGACAAAAAGAAGCAACAAGATGTATATTTAGTATAAGGGAATAATACTGAAGGTTAAAACAGACCCATTTCCCAAGGCAGCGCCCGTTCACGAGCATGACGTATGATGCAGCCATCGCTTCGCTCAACCATATCTTAGGGAACGTAACGACCCGCACCACATGCCACCACCCAGGAGATGTATTAAGAGAGCTTGTCATACTGTAACTGTCAGTAATAAATTAGTGTTAAAATTAACAAATGCTTATGTTGTATGACAGAACCTGTAATAAATAGTGTCATGTTGTAACGACACATATTACTTCCATGTGTCGCTCCATATATTAAATAGTCGTTGACCTTGTAATAACCTTTGGACATGAGCTTATTTTTTACATACGTTTTAAATTTATGATATCGGTTCATAAACGCTTTATCGGGCTAAATACGCCTACAAAAGTTTGCAATAGTGTAAGCCAAAAAAAATATTACTCATTACAACTTAAAGTTAATGACAAAAAACAGCAATATACAATAATTTAAATTTGTTACTTGAAGGTAAAATCACTTAATACATGAGCGGGAAATATAAATAATAATAAATACATAAGCGCGGAATAAGTATTAAATTTTTGCATTAGCAATAAACTGGAACCGAAACGGCAAAAAATCGAATTAAATGACTTATATTCTGATCGAGTGCAGAATAAATGTGGTCAATTTCCATATTTATTTTAAATCACGTATTCAAAAAGTATAATCAATCAAATAGCTTGTGAAATGCGTCGATTTATATGCACGCCGATTCAATACCCGTTCATGTGAATATTGTAATTCGGCAACAATGTATTTTTTTGCATAGGAAAATTTATAGTACCTAATAAAATATTTCGACCAGCTCACGCTTATAATTTAGTCTAAAAGAAATCAGAGTTTGTACAGTTCAGTATCTAGAATTCATAATCTAAATGAATCCAATTACCTAAATTTAACAATTTCTGGTAGGTTGAAGTGCTAAAGCGACTAATTCGGATAGCATACATCAATTAGTAGATAACAACCGTGACTTGGCAATGTTAATGGTCATCACACAAACATATGGAGTCCCCATAAGCATTGGAACCCAGGGCCGTAGATGCAGTAGGCAGGTTACCGTTACACCAGCCTTTCTGGCATGGCATATAAACTAGAGAGAGTTCATTTGTGAGCGATATAGGAGTTATATACTTAAATAGGAAAACCTTCCCAGGTCTCGCTCAGCCCTGTTGCGTAAAAAGGTCCTTAGCCCTCATTGATCCGCACTGAACTCACGTGGTTGTTCACTGGTCACGTGAGTGGTTTAGCTCCAGCGGAGTCAATATCTTAAGTACCTAATAGATAAGTTTCATGTTAAGGTTTCGTATTCACAAGACTACGGTCATAGTTAATCTTGCAATAAAGAGACGAAGAACGTAGAAAATTGTGTTGAAAAGGTAAGGTTATTCAGTTTAGAGTTTGGTCTTTGGTATTTAGTGTCCAGTATAAGTTAAACAAAAAGGAATCGCAAAAGGCGAATAATGATATTGAAGTTAATCACCATGCACTTCCCGGAGACCACTAAATGAGTGGTAGCATATTTTTCCGAACTATGTTTTTTTTGTAATCTCTAACCCGCCTGCCAAGCGTCTGCTAATTATGGCAATACCCTACAGTTTTGAGAGAGGCTTTCGTCTAGCATTAAACGTCTTTATTGACGTCACTATTGATCGATTGCTCGGTTAAACTTCGTCTTAGTATCTACCTACAACGACGCCAATACTCAATATTCATGGAACCTTCATAAACCCACCTTGGCGAATCTTATAAACACTATTATTTATTTTGTAAAGTGCCTCATTTAAATGGACAATTTTAAGCGGATCATTAAACGCGAATATTTCAATTTCATTTAGTTTATATCGGGAGCGACAAGTAAATTCGTCACGTAATGTAAAATCGACAGCGCATGAAGCTCATTAGCAGATCAAGTAATAACTCATTTACCACATTAGTTAAATCAATATTATATCGGGAGCGGTATTCAGTCACCCTGTGAACTAAGCTCCTGAAAGGGAGACGAAACTTCAGAATTAAATATAAAAGACAAGAAAATAAACGTTTTTTGTAATCAGTATAAAGTTGTTTCATTTCAAGGAGTAAATAAAACCAATACGTAAGAATTAGCGCCTCTTAGAATAGTATACTGCCATAAAGTAAATAAATAGTACGTGTAAATACTGCAAATAAATCGATAATCTAAGATCACAGTGGTTTGTGTGTTGGTCTGTCCTCTCTTTTTCCCGCTCTTTTTCCATTGTATCAATAACGTTACCATAGCAACGCGTTAACCACAAGTAGTTCGTCTACCGGACGCTACATCTAGCGTCCTGTATCCGTCCGTCCGCGCCATCGCGCTAACGGAAAAATATTTAATAAAAAAATTAAGAATTTTGTCCACCCGTGCGAAAAAACGGACGGGCCGCTAGTAATGTTATAAAATTTTGATATATTGACAGGTATCCTTAAATGCGTATTTGCACATTTAATTGTAAAGATGATATTAAAATATAAAACAGGAAATATTAAAACTAAAGACGTAAAAGTCGGCGTCATGCACCGTGAATAAATAAATGAATGAAAAATACTTTATTGTTACACAAAGAGATATGCAAAGATGATTCCAAAAAACTCCTCAGCAACACTTTCTACCTTGCTTTTCGACAAGGCATGAGTTATTATAACTATAATAACTACACCACAGTATTTTTAAAAAGAAAACAGCCCTCAGTAAAAAGCGTGAATGGGGCATATAATGGAGATAATTTTGCAGTTGCTTATGACTTAAGTGATCAGAATAAAACCATGGAGCCGAAACCGCACCCCAATCATGACTAAGTTTTAGTTTTCTCTTCATTGCGTGTTCCCAGTTTGCAGTTTAATCGAATTGGTGTTCCTTTTATCGTATGCTACTCGCTTAATATGTAGATATTAGGGAGCAGCATACGAAGCATAATAGCACCGCGTTTAAGTCTCGATATATATTGAATAATGTATACCTATTGTGGAATAAAATAAACCGTGAAGTATTTGATATGTAAACGTCAAACTTATCTAATACAAACAAACTTCCCACACATGCGATGGGCATTTTAATTAAAAAGATTCACCGATTTGGATACTTATCATAAATTCATTATTACTGAACCTTATCGTTTAATTTACTGGAACTATCTTTGATAGCGATAACCTTGGTCAGACTCGCCATTTGCAAAATACAGCATATTTTAATCAAATATTGTTTCATAAAAGGAAAGACCGACAGTTTGGTCTGCAAATAAGGATTGGTGACCATAAATGTTTTATCTCTAGCTCATTCGTGCATCTAAATAAAATAGGGTTATAAAGAGTTCATTGCCATTCTCTGTACGGTATTTTCATCTCCATGTTTTCATTCCATTCAAAGGAAAGACCTGAGGCCCTACCATCACGTCTTATAGCGATTCAAGTTTAGCTGTTAAAAAGAGACGCCGCTATAGACCGCGTATAGCGGTGTCTCACTTTGACAATCGAAACTGAATCGCGCTAAGAGATGATGGTAGGCCCTCTGTGCCCCTGCAATAAGAAACTGTGTACATGAATACAGCACATTAATGGTAAAATCTGATAATGTTATGGCTGTTGGTTGTTTAATAAAGCCAAGGCTCATAGATTATATAAATACTACTGAGGGACGTTAAACTATTAGTTATGGCTGCATTCGCAGTCGTAAGCACCGTACCCTAAATTTGGTATTTAAGGATTCCTAGGTATTGACGGCGAAGTGCCAAGAGTTCCTAACTGAAATTCGTCGAGAAATTCACTTTTTTGTCATTTCGAATTAAAAATTCGTCATTGTATGTTTAATGAAATTTTCTAAGCGTATTTTCAGTTATAAGCGCATCAAGTTAAAAAATGAATAAACTATTTTTTTTGCCATTTTTAACATGTCAAGATATTAAACGTTATTTCAGCTTGTGTATTATTTTGAATTTAGCAGTTAGGTGTTATTGACACTTCGCCGTCGTTATGTTTCTCGCGACCTGCTTCAACAAAGCACGATATCCCAATTTCAATATTTTTCAGACTTTCATTAATAAAACTTTGTCGTACTTACACAATGACGTGAGACATGATTTCATAGACACTCAACTAAGAGGCTAACGTTAATTTTGGCACTATTGGCAATTTGGTTTTTAAATCGTTTTATATAAGAATTTACGATAGACAAAGTTATTTTTTAAATTAGCTTAATCGTATAATCCAAATTATAATATCTCTGGTGTTGATTTTGCGTCTACTCTATTCTTTGGACAAAACCAATTTATTGAAGTGAAAACTTCTTAAGCGGCGTTGTGCATTGGGATAGGTAAAAAACTGGTTGGTTGCCTGTAAAGTCGGTATACGGGCGAAAGTTTTACGTGACAACGACTTTGAGTGGTAAAATAATTTTAATGTGAATATTCATTCGTATAGTAGGAACAAGGATGAAATAATAGTAACAATTTAAAACATTTATTTATACAAAGAATTATATTTAAAACATTAATTTATAGGCACGCGTCCCTTCCACTTTTTATGTCTGTCTCTCTCGCTCTTAGGCGGGCTAACCATGCCCGAGTGGAAGGGACGCGTGCCTCTCACTCGCTCTCATTGTAAGCGCATAACGTGAGCGGAGCGTAACGCAGTTTCTTGAAGTGTCACCCGGCAAACCAATTTATAAGACGTTGTCACGTCAAAATGTTAAACTTGCGTCAGGACACGTGACCTGATCGAAAATTTATAAGACGGCGCAGGGTGCTTGCGCGAGTATTGTATTTAACCATATAAATGATAGTACTTTTATACGGATAATGAAAGCAATTCATGTGAAATTATTCCCTAAGCATTCCAAAATATCAAAAGTGCACAACATTAATGTTTTCACTTCTGCCGGCACTCCTGGTGTGCAACCCGTTTTTTTTAATTTGTAAATGTTTTTAATAATAAATCAAATCATCTGGCCAGTGTCTGAAATATAAAAAAGGTTTGACAAATCTTATGATCCGACTAAGTATTAATAAATCTCAGTGAAATATAAAGCTATTGTTGAACAAAATAATTTGAGCAAACTTTCCTACAATAAAATCATGAATACAGCATAACATACAGGTAAGTACTGTCACGCTCAATAAAACCCATTTTACTCAGTTGGCGTAGTAGTTACTGCACGTGTATACCCGTGGTTCTTACCATGAGTATTTATAGTGATTTAAATATTTTTATAAATAAAGAATTTAAATCCTCGCCTTAAGGTTAAACAGTGATTGTTTATACACTAATATAATTTTCAATACAATTGAATTTGCGACCGCAGAGGTTAAGCTCCTTTCACAAGGACCGGTCAACGGGTGGATGACCAAAATAATAAAATTATCTCAAGCTCCGAGATTTCCTTAAGGGTTAAGCGAAAACTGAAATAGTAAATGGATATTTTCCTAGTCTACTTTGATAGTATTATGTAACATGGTAAGTTTTCCAAATAAATAAAATAATATATTATCATTTTTTATTATATGGAAAATCATAACGGTGGGTTGATTACTATATTTTTTCTCACATTCTCATCAATTAGCCTAATCCAAAGTACGCACTGTAAGGCAAGGATACTAGGGTAACGGATAGAAATATATGTATGATGCATAGGTATATAATATTTAGTAGAATTTTATTTTTAATGAAAATTATTTTGAATAGAAATGTATATAATAACCTATGACCTAGGTACAAATGCTCGTACTCATCACAGGATTGTCAGTGCAAACGGCAGGCGCACTACCGTTGCACCAAACCATTGTCAATTGCGGCCATTTGCGGCTCGAGGTAATGTTTAAGGTTTTTTAAATCAGTAAAGGTCGTCTGTAACTGCACGTGTTCGTAATGGGATGAAGTCGAAAGGGTTGTAAAAGAAAAAGATTGGAATTTGTTCGAGTTCCTGTAGTAGTCGCTTGAAAAGAACAGTGTCACAACAATGGTAGTAAAATGATTTTTATTCAACAGTCTCCATTTCCTTGTTGTAACCATTGTCGCTGTCGCCTTTGTTCAGTGATTGGATCGGTTTGCAGGGAGGCCGTATCAATCGTTGTGATATGCAGATATGCATTGCTTTGATTAGAGTATGGGCCCGACAGAAGATAAACTTAGTTATCGAATATCTTATTGATTATAGCTCAGGTAGATAGAAAAATATGTTTGATTTATAATAAAACCCTGTAGCCATTTGAATGTAATGTCAGCTAAAATAGTTAGATAAAAATTATTGTGGACCCCGGTCCCTCCCTCCTTTCTGCATGACGGAGCCACTGCTTTTTTCAGCTTCTTGTTGTATGCAGAATCAGAATATTTTTAAATGCTTAATAACAAACTATTTATTTGTAAAATTAGTGAGCATATGTGTAAATGAGGCGAATATCGAACTACTGGACCCGATAGAGCTTATGATTATATTATTTATGCTTTGTTCCTGGGAATTAATGATTAATATTTTAGTAGTGTTTAACTTCTTACGATATTTTAACCCTTATATAAGACTTATTTGTCAAACATTATACTGACAAAGTTAAACATGTTATCGGTCATACTTTTGTCCTTCTGTTAAGAGTGGTACTTTTCTTTAATCGAGTAAAAAATATTTCACTGATAAGCTATATCTAAGGATTGACAAATTCTCCTTTTTTTATAATTTAGTCCTAAGTTATGCCGTTAAATTAATGTAAAGAATTAAGAAACGTGACCCTACTGAAATCGCAGGCAAGTTGAATTTTATCTAGTCATAATTTCTTATTCGATATAAAAATCTAGCAGTATTTTTTTTTATAATAAAACCTAAGCCTAAATAAAAACCAAAAATATAGTTATTACATATAAAAGTACTTACAATCCGCACTCTATTTTTAATATTGTATAGATATTAATAACAACAATTTAGACTAATGCACGCGCAAGTAGCGGGGCTTCCACCGCACTTAGCCTCTTGATTGGGCCATTGTGCGTATCTTGGGTTGTCTTATTCGTCCCAGAAGGTAAGCAGCCTTTTCAGGCTACTGTATGCTTCCGGGAGTGATGTTGGGGACTGGAGAAGCTGTGCCCGTTGATATTCCACGCTCCTGCATTCTGTAAGCACGTGCTGCGGAGTTTTTTTCTGCCTCCATGCAGCCTCTGCACAGGGGGCTGTCAGTCACACCTATTGGTGCAAAAGGTGCTTGTTTAAGGGGGCAATGTCCAGTTATTAAACCGATAACTTTGCGAACTTTGTCCTTGTTTAGTTTGGTGAGTTTGCGGGTCTACTTTTATGATGCCACCGGATCAGCATTTTTTGTTTGCCTGCATCCTTCACTGGTATTTCATTCTTTCAGTGTTTTTATTCCGTGTTACGACGCAGCCAAGTTTTTGTGTGCCCTTGGGGTATGGGCAGTAGTGGTTCCGGTCCATATATTGTTATATTTGAGCCCCTTTTGGCCAGCTCATCTGCTGCGTCGTTGCCGAGTAAGTTGCTGTGCCCTTAAATCCATTGCAGAGTTACTTTGTTTCCTACCTACGATATTTCTACTGTTAAGGCTGGTTATGATGATAAAGAGATATTTAGTAACATTAGGAGTAGCTCGGGAATCTTATTCTCATAAATACCTACCGCATATAAACTTTTCTTTTAATCAACTGTGGTGTCAATACGATAATAAGTCCATATAACGCAAGAAGAGAAGACGTGTCAATGAAATGCGGTTAGTTCATCCATTGCTCCTAAAATATCCCCACAGGAGGAAGAGGACGAGGATTTATTACTAACATTAAAATCTAACATTCTTTATAAGGGCGTTTACATAACCCAGTAAACCACATGGATATATCGCTCCGGAGGGAAGTATTTCAGAAGCAATAGATGGACTGATCGATGAAGTGGTTTAAGTTGTTTACGATCATCACATCAAGCATGTGAAATCGACGCACTTAATGCGTCGTAGAAACTTGAAATACGTTTACTGCAAAAAATATGTTATTTAAATAAAATAAAGTCGTATTTATCGTACAGCCAAGCCATTAAATGGAAGATTGCTATAAAGGGATATCTAAAATACACCACAAAAAGAAGTAACTAATACATGTCATTGTTTATTCATTCAAAAGTCAGGGATTGTTACACGGAAAAGTTCTAGAAGCGTTTAGAATTGAGAGATGAATAAGATTTTTTGAAGGATAAAAATAGCTCATTACCCGACCTTTTAGTAGATGGAAGAACTTTTTTTTTGTTTTCTTGAGTGATATACTTCTATATTTGAATGACTTGAAGAAACAGTTTACTAAACAAGCTTTCAAATAATATTATTCATCAAGAAGGTGGATGGCTTTGATTAATTCACGCTTAACTTTGCTTGTATTTCCATAAAAAGTTTTATAAATTGTACAATATATCTCGAGTTAAAAACAGTTTCATTCAACACTTTTCTGAATATTTTACTCGAATATTTTCCAGTTAGCAACGAGGATTTTAAAAGATTGCTTTTCATTCCATTTGATGAAAATCCTGTGGTAGCTGCTGACTCGCCTATTGATACACAACCAATCTAAAGGGAGTTAAATTCTCAATTACGGAAATCTGGGATTTGGGAAGTATCCTTTATAAAAAATATCCTTTAACAAAACTTATTAATCCAATAAAATATAAAAGAAAAGACTTTTTAGTTGATCAGTGATATAGGTCACGTCATTTAACTATATCTCATATAATTTCTGGTTCCTATTAAAGGTTCGAGGCTTTAGATGGCTATTAGTATTTCTAAATCTCTATAAGTCTAGTAAGTCGTCTTTATACTATAAAATTGTAAGAAATGGGCAGGCTTAAATTTTCATTACTTGTCTTTATGGATTTTTCTGGTGTAATATCTTTGTAACCACCTTTTAGTTTAGTGGCACTTTTATGTGTATCTTCTCTTGAAATACAGATGACAGCAAAAAGTTTCTAATACTAGCATATTTATTACGTATGATAATTTCATTAAAAGTAGATGTCATAGAAAACAAACTGTTTAATGCAATGTAATAAATTGAACTTTTGAAAAATAATTAGCAGTTAACTGACTTACAGAACTTATAACCCGTCCATTTTGAAAGCCAGGGTGAATAGGCACTTTCTGGGTTAGCTCGTTATATCGTGGGTTCTGTCTTGGCCCCCGGGCTTGATTGGGATCAAGAGCTAACCCATCCTAAATAAATAAAAAAAACAGATCGTTTCCGTATAAGGCATATTTTCAGAGTGATCAGAGTTTCCAATAACGTTTAAAATGCAGACACAAAAGTGAAGTATCTATTGATTTATTTATTAATATTAAGTGAATGGACAGTAAACAGAAAGAATCATACTTTGTGTTTAATAAACATAAGTAATTGTTGCTAAGTAAATAAAACACATAAATAAGTATATAACATCCATATGTTATATACTTACTTATGTGTTTTATCCGTCTTTTAGTATCAATATCAATCAAGAATCAAGAGATTTATTTGCATGAAATATAGATGAAACACATGATAAAAACCAACATGTTTTGCCATTATTTGGCGTGCAAAATTACATCACTAAGAATAACCAATTAATTTTTTGAAATATAATGATACTAAAAATTTAAATAAAAACAATAAAATATTACATGTGATTGATCTAAAATAACAATTTCAATCTATAATAAATTATTTAGTCGTTTCAAAATTATTTTAAATTACACAATGTCAAAATATTCTCTCAGATTATAAGGGGATCTTATTATATAGCACAAGATTAATTTAGTTTGGGGCTAAATAATTGCTGTGAGTAATCTGTAACTTATTTATTTATTTATATTAAGTATTGACATCAAACTTCAGTAATCGCCTTAGAAAATCAATGAAATAAATTGGTTTTGACAGCTGATAGTAAATCAAATTTCCTTTAGTTCCCTAATAATTACTAAAAGCTATCCCCAATAATATATTCTCATTAAGTGAGGCTTACTTTGGTTCAAATAAAGGGCTACAATTTTTATTTTGATAAACTATACTCGTACAAAACTATAATAGCCAAAGGGTTGTTTCAATAAGCTATTAATGATATTTTATCCCCAACTAAATCACGCACCGAACAATCTCGAACACCCTCTTATTCAGAAAGGTAATTAATTTAAAATGGACTTAATAAAAAAACGCTTTAACCTAAAGAATATCATATTTGCGGTATAATGTCGACATGACATAGCAAGTTCAAAATCATAGCAATATGTCTATTACGTATTGCGAAAGGAATAGGCATTTTTAATTACCTTAATAAATATCTCTTTTAAGTGTATTAGCGATCTATTAAATAAATTCCGATACTATGATTAAAAAAACTTCTAAAATTGGTGATATCTACCAATAAGAATTACACACATTGAAATTGATATTTATGTACAAGTGAAAAGAGTTGTAATTAATTTGACTGGGTAGAGTGAGGTTTTCACGAGGCTTGTGCTCGGCAAATATATTAGATAGCTTCAATTGTTATCATTATTATAATAATAATCTACGTTAATATATTATAATGAGTTGTTATTAAATATTTATTTATTAAAAAATGTCATATAAACCGTTTTACAACCAACTTATAATAATCAAACTTTGAATCGTTAATATCCATTTTCTTAATTATGCAATATGGATTGCCTAATAGCCAGATATTCGAGTCAAAGCCTTCGCATGTACAATTTTAATATACTAACTTAAATATTCATATTAAAAAACAAAATAAAAAGGTATCGTTAACCTAGTGGTTTTATGTAAATAGGTGCTGAAATGCTTCTTGCAGTTTTTATAATAATAAACGTCAAAAACATTGACTATCGTTGGAGGCATTTTGTTAATGTTTTTGGCACATACTTTTTGAATAAATAAACGGTAAATCAATGAATATTATTTAATTTAGATCAGTTTATAATGCACGTATATTTTCAAAAGGATTGCACAGCAACGAAAAGTAGGTTTCTACGTGAAATTACGAAGCTGAAACAACGATAGCAAAGGCGTTTGATAGATGACGAAAATTTTGTATCTGCAGTTCCTCCATGCTTCGGACGGTACGTGACGTCACTGCAACAGTTGGTCTCGGCTGTAACTACAGTCATTGATATCTTTCAATCCGCATTAGTCCCACGTGGTGGGTTATATTACATGATCCCTACGATATAATCACCAGAAGGGTAGACCTGTCCCCCGGCAAATGGTACATTAATAGGCTGATGATGTATAAGCATTTATTCTAGGGGGAATGTGGTTTATCTATCTATATAAAAAATCCCCATCATAGTGTTTGACCGCGATGAATTCCGAAACTACTTAACCTATTATGATGATTCTTTTTTTATTTTGCTGGATTTGTTCCAACTTTGGACATAGGACAGGTTTCTCTTTAATTTATCACACAGCAACGCGTAGCCGGGTCAGTTAATATCTTTATATATATAATTCTTCTGTGAGTGTGTATGTCACTGAACTCCTCCTAAAAGGCTGGACCGATTTGAATGATTTTTTTTGTGTGTGTTCAAGGGGATCTGAGAATGGTTTAGATTCACAAATCAGTCCGGCAGATGACGCTGCAGTCGGCACAGCAAGGCGTGGCCGGTTCAGCTAGTATTTGTATATTTCTTTTAAATGGAGGGAAACAAAACAATGGAGGGTTGCATAGCCAAAGTAGACCTTTCCTTTCTGTTAAACTGAGTTTTTAGAAGAAATACAACGTAACTGATAAACTTAGAAAACAAAATTTAATCTTAATACATAAAAACATCTGAATCATAATAGCCATATGCGAAACAAATTTATATACAAGCATTGCTCCTTGAAAATAATTGGACATGTGATTTAATATCCACAATACGGACAACTGCACGTCAACAAACCACGAAGTGTCTTTATCAGTTAATATAGAACTCTATCTTTAGACTTCAAGCGTATTATTCATAGAATCTCAAACACATAATAAACCTTTTATAGTTATAAATTGTTTTGTCTTTTTCTTTTAAATTCATTCTAAACTCGAATGAAAGTGACGAAACACTTTAAAAAAAATAAGTTTATTAACGTTTCTTTTTTAAGAATATAGTACATGTACGAGTTCTACTTGTAAAGAAAATGATTTGGAATTATTATTATTCTATTCAGGCTGTAAATACCTCACCTACAAACATGTCCTTCAGTGTGTCTAATGAACGGTGAAAATGAATCGTTCAAGAGGAGCCGTTCTATTTCCCGTTACCTAATTCGATATGAGCATTTAGTTGGAGCTAAACGCTTAATTACGTTTGGAGTGGTGCCAGAATTTAACGTTCCCGGTTAGAATATACTTAGTCTATTTTAACTCTACATCGTTACTCTATTCTTAAGTTTTGTAAATTTAATGTTCGAAGTGGAAACAGGCTTATTTTAAGATGAAATCTTACCTAATAATGACACTAAAACGCTCTTATCAGATTAACACGGATTTTCCATATTAAAAATGTCAACAAATTGTAGAATTCGCAATAACTTTAGCTAAGCTAACGTTAGCTTTTCTCATAAAACTCCGACACTCCGAACTGTGATGTCTGTAATAAAGTGAAAGATACAAAAAACATAGATTGTTGATATTTCATTTGTTAATAGTAATAATGTTTCTTATATTCACTTCAATTAATTTGTAATGTTCAGGGATACTTACTTAAAACAGATACTTGTTGACATTGTTGTAATCAACGAAATAATGATATCATAACACTACTATTATTTTAATAACAGAATAATTTTGTTTTTTATTTTGTGGACTATGCATGGTGACGACGTATTATATTGTAAATGTCGTTACTTCTGTTAAAGCTGACGAGTTTCTTGCGCCCATCCTTCTTGTCAGTATGAAAGACGTCTTGAATGGGTGGTAAATAAAAATGTTGGACGATTCAAAACAACTTATTTTAAGTGCATTTGAAGAAAGTTATTTTCATTTCATTAGGCTTGCACTCTAAGGCTAGTATTATGGATTCTAGGGTAACGAATAGATGTTTATAAACCATACATAGATATGTACCCACGTTTCACGTACAAATGCTTGGGGTTCATCACATACACCAACGATCGTCATATAGGTACATCAATACCATTGTATATAATATCAAAACATCAGATATAGTGTATTTCAAACCGTTTTGGCTGATTCTTTATCAGACAGAGCCAGAGAGGTGTGTTATACGATGTTCGCATGTCAATGTATTTAGTGTGTAATTATAACGGTTCAAATCATGACAGGACTGACATAACAGCTAAAAGTCCCTAAATTAATAAAGATAAAACAAAAGGGTTGTTGGATACGAAATGACGAATAGAGTATAGAAACAGCCTTAATTCGCATATTCATCACGCTTATATAATATTTAAATTTAAACATGGAGACTTTAGCAGAAATGCCTGACCGCTACTGTAATATAAATAGATTTGTGACAAACATATGGTGGTTTATGGGTGCAAAGAAACTTACTAATATAATTTGAATATATTTGTAAATAAATAAAAAGAAAGTGATAAAAAAACTATATATAGCTTTGATTAGGAAATATGAAAACCATTTTAGATCAAAAATACGGGAAAAGGTTTTAATACTTATTTTAAATTTATTTCCTCCTTCTCTTCCTTCTTCTTCTCTCTCCCGCTTCGTCTTTATTTCTTCAGTTTTATTAGGGCATATAATTAAAGAGAATATAATAAAATATATAAAAAACTATTTAAATGGGTATATGTCAGGTATTTTATCATAAAAAATGCCGATTTATGCTATAATGGGACGGGAACTACGAGGGGCGCGGGGCGGAATATGGACCACCGTAATGGCGGGAATAGGAGCACATTAAAATATCGAACGTTTTGGAATAAATCGAACATATAGCACAGGCAGATTGTAAAGTTTTTCAGCCCAACTTTTATGTAACAGAGCTGAGATACCTTTCCTTATTATTTTACCTACAATGTAATTACCTATGTGTAGTATATAATGCTGCAATGGAGCTGGTAAAGAAAGTTATATTCAAAAACAATGGTTAATCAATATTTTGACTTAAAATATTAATAATCAAATCGTCGCTTGTTTCATAATTTCAGTAAAAAAATACTGACTGATAGAAAAAAAGTCAGTAATTTTTTTTAGACTTCATTTACATTATACCTTCTTCTCCTTTGTTGAAAATACAGGTTTCCCACGTAGTACGTCTTCCCTTAAATTGGGTTGACGTGGAAGATACGCCTTTGCCAACACGTAATACGGTAATTCATTTCATTACGCGTGGCCAGAAAGGGTTCGTGATTAATGTGCGTGACTTTACAATACATAGTTGAACAGTTTTCAGATAAGACAGTTTGTTTTTGTGTGTTTTAGTAGTCTATTAAAACTTAATAGAGACGATGATAATAGGGTAAAGTTTATATTTTATCACACGGTAATAAAGATATTTATTTGCATTGAAAGTTACTTTAAGAGAGAATTAAACATTTTATTGCCTTTTATTCAAACGACCAACTTTATAATTGGGCTGATTGTTTTTCCTGTCGTTTGTAAGCGGTTGAAAATATTACGCCATTAGCATATAAATGTCCATGCAGGGGTACAGGTAAAATACTATAGAGAAATGGGCCATGTGCGGATTGAGGGGTGCTTAGGACAGCAGTTGCAGCTAGGACCAATTACTTAGCGTATTTTACGATTAACCGTTTTATTTATAAAAGAAAAACTGTGTTCACTTCGAACCCCCTTTGTTGACGCTCCTTGATAGCTCCTTTATTAGGATCAGCGTTGCTAGACGTCCCGATTTTGGCGGGACGTCCCGATTTTTAAATCCCGCGCGGGACAGGCTCAGCCCCGTTTTTCGGGAATATCTCGGCCGGAGGATAACTCTTAGACTAATGTTTAAAACAGGTCATTTTTTGACTTTCATTGTTATTTTTTATTATTAAGATGAAGATGGTTATTTTTGATATCTATCATTATGTAAACATAATAAAAACTCAAATAGAAAGATAAATATTTAAAAACATTCTATACTACTATGTCCCGCTTTCGACGAGAGAATCCCGCTTTTTTTACTCATAAAGTTTTGAATCCCGACTTGCCCAATAAAAAATCTGGCAACGCTGATTAGGATATATAATGCCATTTCACCACCACTAATGCCATCTATTGATAGCTCATTGATTTTAAAGATATCACGAAACTGTTTGATTTATCATTTGATGAATTTTCAATTACGAGTGAATTATAATAATATTTAATTTTGATTTTTGTTATACTGATCGTAATGTTTAATTCCCTGAGTATTAATATTTAACTGTAAATAAATGTAATAATTATAAAATCACACTAGCGCCTCGCTAATTTGTTAGAAGAAGCGGCTATATTTCGCTAGAGTAAACTCGTTGAGTGTGTGTTCATCAGGAATAAATCAACGTTTAGTATTTTCATAAAGTATTTTAGATTTCTTTATTAGGACTCCACTGCTCGGACAAGAGTCTTACATACAGCTGAAAATACTGTAGGGAGAATGGACCATAAACCTACAACGCAATCAAGTATGTATTAGTACTTTGCAGAAGCAGCTGAGACCAATGGCCAAAATTGCCTCCGGAGCACGGAGGAGATCGTCTTATTAGGTCAATGAGGGTACCACCTGTACTGAACCTACAATATCTGTAACACCTTTTTTCAACCTGTGACTTGCGATAAACAAACAAAACAAATAATATATTATTTGTTAAGCGTTTGATGAACGGTCCTTGCAAATGTTGAGGATCATAATCTTACGCGTAACGTGCCTTTTGTTCATCTACGCTATTCATTTTCTTCAAAAGTGTCTGGGTCCCAATAAAAAGATGGAAAGAAGCATTCAGTTACTTTATGGTTCAGCCCAGATCGTCGGAATAACGTTATCAAACGAATGGTAAAGCAACAAAAGTCGACTTTCAGTTGATAACGAATGGGTTTTTTCGTCGCCTCTCCGTCGGTCTGCGCTGAATTTTAATCCTTATAAGAAAATTGCCGATAACCTTACATTCAATGTTAATCTAAGTATTTTCCCTTTTCACAGAGGGACACATTTTTGTATTACCCTCGCAAGATTTTATTAGTCAATGGAATTTAATTAAAGCACTATTATATTAATAGCAGGGTTCGTACTTAATAGCATAATATAAAACTACCCTCTCTGTCCCATAATAATAAGAAATACTTGACTATTACTTTTTATTAGAGCCCATTGAATTATACATTTGTCTCACAATTAACCTTTATTAGGTAGAAACTTATTCATATTAAATACTTATTTTAACGAAAAATAACTTTTTACAAAATAAGGTATTCATGATCAGTCCAAGGGCGGATCCAGGGGGAGGGTCATGGGGGTCATGACCCCCCCCTGGGCTGGGTCCAGGACCTAGGTAGACCACTAATTAAAATTTTTAAACAATGTTTTTATATGTTTTTTGTCACAAGTTAGGTAGGTCTTGCTATAAGTAAGTCTCAGACTAAGTATACCAATGGACTCGCAATGTATTAACTATGGCACAAATAAATTTGTGTCCATTCTGCCATTACAAAGCACCGTGTGATCGCGCTAAAATATTAGTCAGTGAGCATTATTTGTGAATACATTTTACAGTTCTATGTTTTTCATTGAATTTTTTAACGAATTGTATAAAAAAACATAGGAAGTGTGGAATCTTGGATGCGGTGTCCCTAGTTTTTGCCGCTATCTTAGAGCACCAACACATAGGCCATAGCAGGATAAGAACAGGTAAAGTGCCCCCGCGTAAATTATCTCCGTCTCTTTTTTTTTCTATAATTGCTACCCACTTCAGGAGTAATTCCACAAATTTTCAGCCTTAAAAATCAACCCTTTTCAGAAGAGAATTTAAAAAAAAAAAAAAAAATTATAACTCTCGACCGGGTGAACCGATTTGATTGAAATTTAATCACGTTTCAGATTTCATCCAGACACTTCACTCGAAAAATTTTGGAAATGGAAAACTAAACATAACCCTTAAAAAAATTGTTCTAAAAATTAATTGTTAAAAAATTTTTTTTTTCAACAAATTTCAATACCCTCGAATCTGTTTCACCGATCGTGTGCATACAACGCATATTTCGGATGGCAAATCTGAGTCCGCCATTTAAAAAAAATATTATGAAACTATAAAACGTTAATAATTATATAAAAATTTACATTAATTTTATTGTTTTTCATAAGAGAGGCCATGGTTGAGCGAATAAACCAGAGGCTAAACTACGTTTCCCAGTGGAGCAATAGTAACCTCGTTAATTTCAACGCCTCCAAAACACAAGCGTGTCTTTTCACGGCAAAAAAGGAGTTCCTTCCACCTCACTCCTACTTTCCGAGGTACATCTGTACCTGTGACCGACAGCTTCGAGCTTCTTGGCATGGAGTTGTCTTCAGACCTTAACTTCGGCGCCAACATCGAATCCAAAGCTCAAATTGCAGCCAGAATGCTGGGCGTCCTAAATAAGGTCAAGCGATATTTCACGCCAGGACAGCTTTTAACACTCTATAAAGCTCAAGTCCGATCTTGCATGGAATATTGCTGCCACCTTTGGGATGGCTCAGCAAAATACCAACTTGCTGCACTGGACACGATTCAGCGCAGAGCTGAGAGGCTCATCGGGAACAACAAATTGGTGAAGAGCAAGCTTCACACCTTAGCTCATCGCCGCAAAGTTGCCTGTCTGGCGGTCTTCTACAGACTGTACTTTGGAGAGTGTGCTCAAGAGCTGCATCTGCTCATACCGCCATCTCCTTTTTTCCATCGGACATCCAGACGCACTGCAGGCTACCACCCTTTCTTGGTTGATATTCCTACATGTCGCACCAAGCGCTTTTCAACATCCTTCATAACGCGCACAGCAAAGGAGTGGAACTCCCTCCCTGCGTCTGTATTTCCGAGAACTTATAACCCGTCTATTTTCAAAGCCAGGCTGAATAGGCACCTTCTGGGTTAGCTCGTTCCATCGTGGATTCTGTCATGGCTTGATTGGGATCAAGAGCAAACCCATCCTAAATAAAAATAAAAACATATGACGTCGGTGAACAAAAAATTTGGCGAAAATATGTTTTGTTCTTAACCATGCCAGAAAATCTACTTTTTATTTTTTTTAATATGTCGTCGGAGAGAACAAAAAAAATATTTTTAATTATTTATATTGATGAGAAAAAAAAATTTAAACAAAGAACAATATTTTTTTAGAGTTTATGTTTAGTTTTTCATTTCAACAATTTTTTTAGTAAAGTGTCTAGATGAAATCTGAAACGTGATGAAATTTCAATCAAATCGGTTCCACCCGTTCGGGAGTTGTAAATTTTTTTCATTTTTTTTTAATTCTCTTCTGGAAAGGGTTGATTTTAGGGGCTGAAAATTTGAGGAATTACTCCTGAATTGGGTAGCAATTATAGAAAAAAAATACGGAGATAATTCGCGCGCGCTAACCTCTACGAACTCCTCTCAGCTAATCCTAACGTTTGTAGTAATCGTATTCATCTTCAAACAGACTTTATCCAGTAAATATTGCTCTAAAACAAGTTTGATTCAACTAAAGTGCCCGTAGTAATTTTTTTTCTTTACCACTATCAAAAAATCTTTCACTACTAACGTCTACGAACCTCCCCCTGTCATGTTTACTGTTAGTAGTAATTGTATAAGCCTTGAAACAGTATTAACGTTATAAAATCGTTTTTAAAAAATATTCCGAAACATTTTAATTTTTTTATTTTTCTATTTTACTACTAACGAATAAAATTGCACTACAATCCACAGCTAACGTTTATCTATGAGAAACAACCGGAAAATACAGATTTTTCTAATTTCGGGGATGACTTTTTCTACTATTTTTTATTTTTTTGGCATTACTACTAACAAAAATAACTTCACTACTATCCACTACTAATCAAAATCTTTCGAAAAAAAATAAAAAAAAACAAATTTTCCAAAGTCGGGTGCCAAGTTCACACAGATTTAAAATTCTAATATAAGGAATAGTGTTCTAAAAATTTAGGTAGGTAGGTACAGTACTTACATACATTAATAAAATACCTACTTTTTACCTGTATCAATTATTATCAAAATTTAATTATTACTTCTTGTGACTTGACTCTATTTGACCCCCCCCTGGCGCCAAAGCTGGATCCGCCCTTGGATCAGTCTTCCTATTTTAAAGGCAGATACATTTTCCTGCAGATGAAAACCATTGCTCCTAGTGCGGATTACATTTTTTTATGAGTGGTCAAATCATTAGATAGACCTCAAGCCGAACATAGGGAGCCACCGACCATAGTGGTTTTCAAGACGGCATCTCCCCTGATGGAGTCTTCGAACCAACATAGATTAATTACGTCGCTAAGGCCGGAAAGAAAGGATTATTGCGCGCTTAACACGTATGGCACGTTACCCTCCGAATCAGTGATTTTTGTTGATCAATACGGTGCACGACTTTTGCGGAAAATGCTTAGAGGCGTCAAATTCTTCAACCGCTGCGCCGCGCCATCGTCTTAGAAAATAGGTATTTGTCTTTAAAACTCTTATTTATTATAAAATATAATGAGCGATAAAAGGTAAATAAGTATTAGCTTAGTATGGTTTATAAAATTTAATTAATCCGTGGCTTGCATAACGGTATTTTATGGTTACGCAACTCCGATGTCCCGAGTTCGGTCCCCGACCGGGTCAACGAAGAAAACGAACTTTTCTATATTGGCTCGAGTCTGGGTGTTGTGGTATCGTAGTAGTTTAGGAATTCCATAACACAAGTGCTTCAGCTACTTGGAACCAGAACAATGTTTGTGATGTATTCCGTACGATCAGAGTGCAAAGGTAAAACCTTTTGGTTTTACTCTTTTGGGCTGTAGACATAAACCATATTGGTTCTGCTACAACAGTGTTGAAAATAAACTCAAACTTTGCTATGGCATACAAACAATAAAAAAGATAAGTTTAATAACGCAACATTACGATGTATAATTATAAAGTTACTTAATTGTCGATAATTCTAGTAGTATAAATCCTCCAAAGGCAGGACTTGTTTACGAGTATGAAGCATAATCCAACCAGAATTAGAATAAGAAAAGAATAAAGAGCATGAAAAAATTAGTTTCCGTGCAGACTTAGGTCAAACTTTAAAACAAAGCAAATACTTGTTTTCAATTTTGTTATGGTCGGCTTTAATTTAAATAGGTGTAGACTTTAATAAGTATAAATACGAGATGTCTCTTCTATGTTTCCCAAATTAGTTTCAACTATATTGCAACTGCTAAATGGCAGTTCGAATAGACTTTGAATGTGGTTTGAATGCAGTTTGGAACGATAAAATAGCATGCAAATTGAACAGCTGCAAGTTGCCAGGCGGCCGACTGCGGTGAAACCACAGGGCGTGAGTAGTTTATATTGAGTTTATATGAACCTTTTTGGAATATGCTTATGCCCCTTTTTTTTTTTTACTAATTCTGTCAACTGATTAAAAGCTTACGAATTTCAATCCAAGATAAAGAAATGACACGCAACACCATGAAAACGCATGAAAGTCGATCGATCAAGGTGTTTGTTATCTAATTCATTAAATATGCTGTGCCTAAAATGTATAAAGTGGCATTTACGAACGTTTAGTTGATTTTATATTTAAGGCAATTTAATGATGTCACACGGTGCCAGATCCAAGATTTTGACTGTTGTAATGTCCAAGAAGTCAGTCATTTTGTACACTGAGTGAGAACACAAGTGCATTGTCCTGGTGCAGCAGTAATCCGCGGGGTCCGGTGTTCGGTCGATTATTGCTCATTACGGTGAAAATTTCTATCAGAAATTTCATATTATACCATTCAGTGTTGATACTGCTTTGATTTTGTAATAGAATTGACAACAGATACCTCGTTAAAGTGAAGAAACTAGTGAGTAGAATTTTTCTGCGATTCTTAGTCGCTTCGTATGATGCGTTGGATTATTTTGAAACGGCCAAACTGTCGTTAGACGTTCTGTCTCTTGATCATATTGATAAATCTAGGATTTATTACTAGTTACAATATAAACGCGCCAAGACGAGCATGCTTCAAATTTATTAATTATGTCACATGACCATTCCAAACAGGCTTTTATCTTAGTTTCAGCGAGGTTGAGCGGCACCCATCGTGAAACTATTATTCAAATCTCGAATCTAGCCAATGCTTCCAGACCAATATCCAGTATGTAATTCGCCTGATTTTTTATTTTTAACTGCTAGCACGTTTTTTGGTAACAGCCGTCGAAGGAGGACCACTCCTTTCTTCATCCACCAAAGTTAGATAAAGGTACTTAAAGTTATGCCAATGGTTAATGGTTGCCTTAGAAGGGCCTTTAATGATAAGTGCTACTTGAGTCAATTCAAAGTCTCCTACGGTTTTGTTTCATATTTGAAATCATAAAAATCATCGCACGAAAAAGAGTTTTTAAGAAATTATAAAAAATACGTATGGAATGCGAACTTTCATTTAGTGTTCTAGCTTAGTTAATTACTTTTACTTTTTCGCCCACTTTCTGAAATCTATCCGATAAAAACTGACTGACAAGCTACTCTATATCTGTGATGGAGGTAGGGAAGTGTGGCATTTGCCAGGATATAGTTTCCTTCAATTTACTTAGCACGTTTTCAAATAAATTCAAAGCAGCCATCTGGTATTTCGGATTCATTTTATGCCAAAGGTGGCAGCAGTATTCAATAACTCGTCTTTAACGCTCTATGTATCCGAACCAGCGTAAGGAATGAAGTATAGTTTAACCTTAGACAGGATACCGTATTTATTAATGAGCATAATTTTCATGTATGATTCACGTTCATCATATTCGTCATCATGCAGTCAATTACTAGCAATATTTTAGGGTGCGATCTATATATCGCTATAAATAAAAACGTCTTGAGAAGAATGGGTCATAATTTGCCCAGTGGGAGTTGGTGGGTGTTAACGGTTGCAATTATAATCGGGGCTGGACGGGAGATCTAGATAAAACTTGTTGGACGTCCGCAATTGATAGCCCAAATGCCCCAACCCTGCGCCCGTTGAGCTCCTCACTCAAAGAAAACATTGACTAATTCATTGTTCTTGATAGATGGGTATTGTAAATTTTAGGTTTATTTTCGCTTGTAGCGTAGTGAATCTATAGGATTTGGAAACTTTCTTAACGAAGATGACATTTGTAGAAAACATCCCATATGAGTATGTATCTCTTCTATATCCGGTAACGCTGTAACGATAATATCAAATAGACAGCAATCATACAAAAAATGTTTTTCGCACTGCGTGCAAATCTAATGCATAAGTAATCGTTGTTAATTATATTGATGACAAAAAAATGAAAATATCTTCTCAAATTCTATGACAAAATAAAGAAGTCTTAAAATAAGACTAATATCGTCAATTCAAGCTACAGCGACGGCGTCGATGAATGTGCCATCCACTGGGTTAGCGCGTTCAGCTTATGAGTGCAGAGGTTAAACAAGTTTTACAAGTGGTGTTACCAAAATTGCTTCACCTTGAGCTTTTACTCCGTATTTCAGAATTCACGTAAGCAGTTGCTTACCAGGCCCAGTTGGGCCTGATTGATGAGTTCCGGTAAGGTCGAGAAAGATCCCGGGTTCGAGTCACCGATGTATGATGAATTAGTGGAATGAACGAAAGATGAATGGGTATGTATATACATATATTTCTCTGAATATTAGTATCCGTTAAACTCCTAAAACAAACATTTCAATACTTCTTAAGGCTATAATTAGTAAAATGGGAAAAATATTTTTATTACTATTCAAAGAAAAGGCTTCTGGGCCAAGAGTCAAGTAAATAAAAGCCTGATAATGAAAATGATGGAGATGTTAAAATTGTTATTTGATGAATGATTTTCTAAGGCGAATTTACTTTCCCAGTTGAGATAAAACTTCAAAGCGATCAGAATAATATGTTCTATCTACATTTAAAACTATTTATTTAACAAAACAATCTAAATGAGAAAAGTTAAAGCGACATATTTGAACTATGAAACTAAGGTTAAACAATTGCAGAATATAATGCCATCTTGTATGATGGCGCTGAGTCGTAAAACGCACGTACATACTTCTAGCTCTCATAATGTAAAAAATAATTAAGTTGTATGAATATGGCTGGATGTCGGTCGTAAAGAGACAAGAGTAATAATATGTAATTTTGGTTTTATTATCACAGAGGTTTAATAATAGCTAGGAAGTGGTACAGAGAGGCGAGTTTTAATGATCCTTAAAATATGTCTTTACTATGTGGTGTATGACATTTTCGTTCTTTTTCTATATGTCAGTATGTGTATAACTCGTGCGAGGAAATAGTAACTTCAATTTGTATATACAGCGGACCGTCCCGGCTTCGCACGGGTGGACAAAATTTTTATTTTTTTTTCTATTATTAATTATTTTTCCGTTAGCGCCATCTAGCGTCCGGTAGACGAACTACTTTTGGTTAACGCGTTGCTATGATAACGCGTATACAATGGAAAAAGAGCGGGAAAAAGAGTGGACAGACAAAAAAACAAATTTATGATATAAGATTATAGATAAATAAAACCATTTTTACCGAGTAAATGACGCGTGTATCTTTAACGTTTCGATTCCTTTTCTTTTCTTTTTTTGTGGCTTGCACGATTTGTGCATTGAGCCAGTGTCAAGTAAGTATAATTGCCAGTTCTTGAGTAATTTCCCAGGTTTCAGTAAAGATGTGGGGTTCCACTGCAACCTCCTCGTGGCCTTCTTGAGAGAGCGCGAAAAGACACCTTCCACTGTTTTGTTTCACTTGCCAACACTCATGCATATTCAGAAGCACTCAGTGGTTAATAACCCACCTTTATTACACACTAATATCAACCACAACACAAATTTTAACAAGAAAACCAAAACCATTTAATTGACGCTTCACGCTTCCGCCAAAAAGTCCTCTATTCCTTTTAAAAGAGCCGTGACAGGATCACAAAGGTAATGGCAGTCATGATAGTCACAGTCATACGTGTTACTACGTTCCAATATTTTAAATCGCACGTACTTACTATTGAGGTTATATATGTAGAAAATTGTTTTGCATTTGATTTAATAATGTTAGTAATTTTTTATATGAAAAGAAGAAGAAACACTTAGTTTATCCGGTAAAAGTTTTATTTAAATGTGCGATAGGACTAGAAGTTTAAGAATTCAATTTCTATAATTCATTTTGAATTTCGACCACGTATTTCTAGGTATTTTACAGATAAATTCCAATTGATTAAAATCGATTGATATCAAAGAATATATTTCTATGGCTACTTTTTGGTTTCGGAGAAAGTATATTTTGTAACATTTTAAATACACAGTTTCTCTCTTTCGGTATCGGCATTATGCTCGTAAGATTACATCATAATACTTCGTAGATCAATTTCGGCTCCAATTCTCAAATGGCTAGTATGTGTAAAGTTGTTAATAAATTCAGAGAAACAATCGATATTCGATATAATATATTATTCGACCTAACTAACAAAGCTCCGTCACACTTTATCCATTTCTTATAATATTGTATAAAATGTTTTTTTTCCGGTTCCTTATATTTTTAGTCTTGAATATTGATAAAAGTTTTTTATGACTTTTTATCCCGGTAATTTAGGTACACAGTGCTGAAATTGTCATATGCATGTGATATCCGCCGTTAATTATCAGTATATAATTATTTGTATTAAACAAATAATTAAAAAAAAATACAAAAAAATTCGTAATGAAGGATCATGTAGTAACATAGAACAACGAGTTACTAAGAGCAACCTGACTTTTCAGCAAATATCTATTAAAATCGACAATAGCTTTCCAAGCAGTCAGGATCAAAGACGCTTGTGTAACTAAATGCAACGTTTTAGTTCTCTAACCCTCTGTTTATAATGATTAATTTAAAGATATAGACTAAATAAAGTAACCCGTGTTTTTTGTTTTTATTGTAATTTGTATTGTTTTTATTCAGGACGTTTCGGCGGAATTATTTTTCCGTTGTCTGTCATAAAATAAAAAAAGAGGTCGATCAGTCCGATTGTCATTGTCACGTCAATGTAGCTTGTCTAACTAAGACAAATCTTCAATACCAACAGTCTGCTGCTTATACTAGAAGAATATTATCTCAAAAGAAAAAATTAGGTTGGTCAAAATTTTGTGAGAACATGTCACCCCGTACTCCCTCATCTCTGGTTTGGAGACAAATGAAGAGATTCAGGGGCTCTCTGGATCATATAGGATATACAGCTAATGATCCTACAGAGTGGATTATGGCATTTGCAGATAAGCTTGCGCCACCCTCTGCACCAAACAAAGACTGCTTTCCACAGGACTCTTTTGTTCCTATATACTCCTCCGGTAGTTTAGATGGATCCTTTACTCTTCAGGAGCTTGAGTTGGCTCTTAAAGGGTTGAAAGATACTTCCCCCGGGGCTGATGGTATTCCTTACTCGTTCCTTCCTGAAAAAGTTAAACTATATTACTTAAAGCTGGTTAATACGTTTTTTGATCATGGAATTATACCAGAGGCATGGAATAGGCAGATTGTTATCCCCTTACTTAAACCAAATAAAGATCCATTAGACCATAATTCATACAGACCTATCGCTTTATCCACAACCCTTCTCAAAATTACGGAACATATGGTAAGAAATCGCCTGGAATGGTTCCTGGAAAACCATGACCTCTTAGCTAAATCTCAGTTTGGTTTTAGGAAAGGATTTAGCACCATAGATAGTCTGAGTATTTTGACCACTGACATTCGCGTTGCTTTTAAAAAAAGACAATATGTTATAGCCGTGTTTCTCGATATAGCATCCGCCTATGATAACGTCCTTCTTCCGGTGCTCAGGCATAAACTGCTACAGCTGAGTGTCCCAGTGAAGCTGGTCCGTTTTATTGTCAACTCCATTTCCTCTAGATCGATAGAGATCAGGTGTCACGGACCCTCCAT
The DNA here is from genome assembly GCA_927399485.1 of Calamotropha paludella. Lineage (NCBI taxonomy): Eukaryota > Metazoa > Arthropoda > Insecta > Lepidoptera > Crambidae > Calamotropha > Calamotropha paludella. Next base: position 9,492,970 of record OV656822.1, read on the forward strand.
TCCCCCCAGATCTATTTGGAAGGGACTGCCTCAAGGTTCAGTCCTTAGCCCTCTCTTGTACAGTGTATACACCTATGATTTAGAAAGGACTGTCAACTCGTTCTGCCAAGTCTTGCAGTATGCGGACGATGTTGCTCTATATGTTATATCGGATTCAGTACAAGAGGCTACCACGCGCTTAAATGATGCCCTCAGATATATGGGCGATTGGCTGACAGAGCATGGTTTGTCACTATCGGTTCCGAAATGCAATTGTGTGGTATTTACTAGGAAACGCGATAACACTTCTCCCCGAATATCATTTCAAGGGGAGCTTATACCAGTTGACAAACAAGTCAAGTTCCTGGGAATCTTTTTGGATTCCAGACTGTCGGGCATCCCTCATTTTAATAGCGTTATTGGTAAGTGTGAAAAGGGTATTAATGTCCTTCGGGCTCTTGCTGGTGTTTGGTGGGGGTCTCATCCCTTCACTCAGAAGCTGATCTACAACGCAATAGTACGTAGCCACCTCGATTATGGTACATTTTTACTAGACCCATGTAATAAACTTCCTCTCGATAAAATGGTCAAAATTCAGTCCAAGTGTTTACGGTTCATCTTAGGAGCTATGAAATCATCGCCGCTCAATGGTCTTCAAATCGAGTGTGTCGACCCACCCCTATACCTTCGCAGACAGTATTTGAGTGACCGGTTCCTAATTAAAGCTACACAGCATGCTTCGCACCCTATTTTTGATAGACTGAAAGAACTGTCTCGTGTAACAAAGCCAGCCTCCGATTCTGCATCAAATATCCCATGTATTCTACATAGCTACTATAAATTTAACAAACCTTCTTTGCCTATAGAGCGTTTTCCCCGCCTGCCCCTTTTTATGAACAATTTTGAATCATTAACCTTCACTCCAAAAGTCATCCTCAACATAGGGATTAACAAAAGTACCCAATATGCCTCTAAGAACCTCCAAAAAATTTTAGCGTCGGATTTTGAAAACTGGCTTGTGATCTACACTGATGCCTCTAAATTACAGGATGGGGGCCCAGTAGGATCAGCCGCATGGATACCTGCTTATAGACTGGTGTAGAATTTCAAACTACCCCCTTTATCCTCTGTATTTACAGGGGAAGCAGTTGCACTCCTTGAGGCAATTTTATTTGCTGAATCCCATAACCTAAACAACACTATTATCTTCACAGATTCTCAGAGCTCCCTACAGGCCATTCTATCTAACCCATTTAGATAGAATGGCCTGTAGGGAATCACCAATCATCCTTAAAATAAGACAAGCGTTGTACCGCTGCAAGCTCAAATCATTAAATACCGTTCTGGTTTGGATCCCCGGGCATTGTGGCATTTCGGGAAATGAAACTGCAGACTCATGCGCCAAACAGGCAATCACTAACGGTGTACCATCATGACCTCCTTACACTAGCCCATGCTCATTTGATGAGGTCGTGGCAGACTGACTGGCAAAATACTAGAAACCGCGCAGGTAGATATTATTATGAAGTCCAAAGATCTATTCCAAATACGCCCTGGTTTTTCAAACAGAAAGTAATTAGTAAGAAAGCTGTGTCAACCGTCTGAGACTAGGTCATGCCTGCACCCCTGTTCATCTTGCAAAAATCGGCGTAAGGGATACCTCTCTATGTGAGTGCGGCATGGAAGAAGGAACTACAGACCACATCTTTTTCAATTGTTTAAAGTTAACCGTGTCCCTCTATGATGTCCTTCCTCATGACACCCCTCGTCCTACTAATATAAAATGCGTCCTTAGTACGTTAAACCCTCCTCTTATCGAAATTTTGTCCAAATTTCTGGCAATTAACAATATTAAACTATGAACTAGCTGATAACCCCATTTAACTGCCGAATTTTGGGATTTTACTAAATTTCTTATATGTGATGCTTTGTGATGTCCAGTGCTGTTATATATTTGTTTTAGGTAAACCTGTGATAAGAGCTAACATAAAATCTTTATTATAATTTATAATTTAATGCAGAACATTCCCTTACGTGTAAAGGCTACTCACGTGACATTGTCGGAATTGTGAAGGCACAAAACAAGCCACTTACCAAAAGAAGAAGAAGAACTAAGACAAAGGAAAATAGAGGTTAATAACATAAAAATTAAAACAATAGAATATTTACTTCTTATACATAGTCGGACGGACTCGAGGTAGAGTTTCTTCGGTCACTATTCTATCGTCACCAGTCCTTCGCAGTAGGTACCTTTTACAGAATATGCTTTGGAGAGTGTGCTCAGGAGTGTTCATAGCGCCAACTCCTTTCTTCCATCGGACATCCAGACCACCCTTTCTTGGATGTTGTTCCTCCTTATCGCACCAAGCGCTTCTCAACATCTTTTATAATGCGTACAGCAAAGAAGTGAAACTCCCTTCTTGCGCCTGTATTTCCGAGTACTATAATCTGTTTGTCTTCAAAACCAGGGTGAATATGCACCTTCCGGGTAAGCTCATTTTATGGTAGATCTTGTCTTGGCCTCATTAGCGAGTGAACTCATTAAAAATAAAAAAGTGTTATCATTACAATAACTACAATAGCTGCTAACAAATATAACAAAAATTTCAGCTTCTATTTCTTTACACCTATTAGTAAGAGATGCAGTAATCAATCAAGCCCAAATATTTATGAATATTATTTTATAATATCTTTAAATTGTGTGAAGGATAGGCCTTGTATACACTAGAGTTTAAATATATATTTGTCATCAGATACATCAGTTGATTGGGCTATTATGACTGAAGACTCATCTGGTGACATTTGTTATTATTAGCTAATGTTGAGACAGAGGCTTTCCTTATGTTTGAAAACTTCCTGGGGAGAATGGGAAAGTTACTACGCTAAGTTGGTATGGGTTGGACCCACAAACCACCGCCAACGTTGCAACTTACAATGTTGCAGCAAGAACCAAGGGCTTAGAATGATTTCCGAGAAATGAAGGAGGAAAAAATTTTTTTCAAACATCCTATCTGCAATCTTATTCAGTGATTTTTCTATTGCGATCTATCTGTAGTAACCTTATGAAAGAGGAAATAAAATAAGGAAACGATGAAAATATTTCTGGATAATTGGAAATATTTGGTGTCAAAGTACTTTATTTGGAGGCGTGCGTTTCTATGACGGCCATAGCGTATCGATTCGAGAAAGCCCGGAAAAGTTAATTTGGAAACCTGTCCATAATTTTGAGGTTATTCTTTGAATGAAATCCAGTGTTTAAAAACTTATTAATGTTAAAGAATAGATTTAAATGGTTGTGTTTTGGTTTTGATGCGTTGGTACTTTTTATTTTACGTTTAAATACAAATCTAAATACACAAAATTTCATAATAAAAGATTATTTAGTTACGAAGAAAATTGTAAAAAGTAAGGCGTAATTTGCCGTGTTTGTGTGATGTTGTCAGCCGTCAATCGACACCCGTACGCCGAGAGATTTATTCCCATATGTCCTCGCCTTAATTCTTACCTACATACCTATTCCCATCTGTTCATCTTCACATGATGAACATTTTGTTTGAAATATCATTAATATCGCTCCATGCGGTCAACATATTTCCTCGCTGTAAATTTTGGACTAAGTGGTTCCATTATACGACTTACTATGGCGTCGAGATTTAAACGGTTTATTTTATCTATTAATGCGTTATGATTTTGTTATGTTTAAAATTTTTGAGTTGAGTTGTTTGTAGAGTACCTACTTACCCATGTCTTACGATCTGTACAGCTGCAAGAAACTTGATCTTTTTAATGCCATTGTAATAAAGATATTTTATTAAAGAGTGTATGTATTACAGACCTAATTACTTTAAATATAATTGTAATAGTATGACAGAAAATAATGCTCATTTGATATTATAACTTTCTAACCCGAAAAATCATCAACATATAATAAATGTATTAAAAATAACAAATTCAAATAGTTAATGCAAACGTTTAAATCACTGTTCTAATAATTTAAAAAATTAAACCGGCATCCAAACTGTAATTTATACTCATATTATTGACTAATGTTGAATTTAAAACTTTTCATAAGAAAATCTACTGTCTATTCAGCTCAACACACTATAAGGGTGGTAAGTGCCGTTTTTTTAGCATATTCTACATACTATGTTCATAATTCTTTATTATAGTTTTTCATCAATGTTTGACCTTTAATGACGCAATAGACTGTAAATAGCAATATTAATTAAAAAAATAATAATTATACCTAACTCTTTGTATTTATTCAATTCATATAGTCTGCATTCAATAATTTATTAAAAGTGTATTGTTCGTATCTATTACACATTTTCCAAATTATCTGATCTCTTGCTTTGTTTTATTTAATACTAGCTTTTACCAGCGGCTTCGCACGTTTTCTTTTTTATTTTTTTTTCAATAAAAAGTATCCTATCTAATACCTCCTAAGAATATATGTACGAAATTTCATGATAATCGGTTTAGTAGTTTTTGTGTGAAAGCATAACAAACAAACATTCACATTTATATTATTAGTAGGGATGTACAATTAATCACTACCCAAATAATTCTAATTAGCCTTCGGCAGAAAAAACAGCGTCTTGGCATGCATTTTCACCTCTGCGGTGCAGCTTACTGAATCTCTTTTAACTATGTTCTTTGTTGTTTGTGCCTTTTTTTGTTAATTCGTAATTTTATTACATTCTACTAGGCACTACGACTACCAAGTGACAACGTGTATTCCAAACATTGAGGCTAACACCCACCTCAAAAAATAATTAGTATATTTAAATTATTTCTCTTTTCTGGAGTATTAATTAAATAAGTTACAGTTTTGTAGTCTGTTTAATTTTTTTAAATTACTTTTTCATTATTTTAATTTTAGTTCTAATTGAAACTTATGACTTGATAATTATTTTCTCGAGTACTTTTACTCAATTATTCATTTATCTTTTGTTTCAGTATTTATAGAAATAACATGCATAACTACATAATTTACAATATGATAAATGCCAACGTCACGGTTTTTTAGTGACTTCTACACACTAAACTCGCTATCTCAAAACTACTGAACCGATTTTGATGAAACTTGCACAGTTTCATAAGTTGGACTATGCCCAGTCCAAAAAGAAATTTGCAACGTGACTTACAGTTTTTGAGGCATGTATAGAAGCTGTATAGACTAACATATAAAAAAACTGTGCAAAATACTACTATAACAATACAGTCGTCAATAATAGATTAATAGATGTCTTTTAAACATCAGCTGAATAACTAATATAATTATTTAACTTCTTCATGGATTATCAGCAATGTTTAGAATAGAATTCAATTTATTAAAATATGTACATTATCATTGTAAGAGATAAATTGGTATTTTAAGTTATTAAGAGTGAATAATAGTCAATGACGATCGTTTGGTGCAATGGTAGCGATCCAGCCTTTCGCACCGACGGACTTGGGTTCAAATCCCGGAAGGGGCAGATGTTTGTATGATGAATACGAGCATTTGTACCTGAGTCATGGGTGTTTAAATATATTTCTATAAATATTACACATTTATGTATCTATTTATATTATATATATATGTATGTCTATCCGTTACCCTAGTATCCATAACACAACCTTACAGTGCTTACTTTGGGCTAGGCTAAGTGAATGTAAGAAATTGTTATATTTATTTCTATTTATTGATTAATCTTATGCACATTATTGTTTTATTAAAAACTAAATTATAGCTATTTAATTTCAAGACTTTTAATTTTGGAAAAATATATTTTATTATAAAACTGCATTACGATTGCTACTAACGCTTAGAACATGCGGCAAGGCTAGATTGTATTGGATGATGAGTTTTATCCTAGGTTAAAAAGTTTTACACTTGAAAGTTGATATCTGTTCATGTCAGATGGATTAATATTACTAAAATATGGAAGGAATACAGAGAGTAAGAGAGAGTATTGAACGCTGATGACTGCTCTGAATATCAACAAATTAGATTTGGCCATTTTCCAGAGCTTGCTTAGTGAACCTACCTCCAGTTGAGCTATAAACATTTGTGGTGTGGTCAGTTATCCGTGATCGATGCCCTCACAATCATTCAACTGTCGAACTTGTACATAATATATGAAATCCTTTGGTATTTAGTTATCATGTTTAAGATACGATAAGACTGACATATCTTGTTAGATAAAAATGCTTTAAAAATTTAGATGTGAAAAAATAATTGGCAGAAACGATTTTCGAACAAACCACCTGAAGAGGTTTCCCAAAGAACTACAGCTGGGTTTTGTCATGAAGGACGTGAAATTGGTGATGCTTATGACCCTGATACATCTTTATTACGTAACCGATATCCATCAGATCCCTTAGGTAAACTAAGCAAACTCTTTCTACTCACTTTTATCTTTTGATGATGCTGAGTTCAAACTCATAATTTTGAATAATTTATCAGAGAGGAGTTATTTGAAATTTAAATTCGTTCACGTAGTGTATAGTTCCCGTAATGCAGTCGTTATGAATTTTGTATTTTCTTTATCTTGTTTTCTTTGGTGTCATTGAACAAGAGTTCAAAGGACGCCTTTTCAAGAAAAAGTAACTTTGAATAAAAATAGCACTCAGTACCCACAAGTTATAACAGATGTATAAATTTTCCTGTAGTTTTTTGAAGTTTGAATTATGTTTTTCGAGCGTATCTGGTATGTACGGCAGATCAGACGGATTTCGACTCAAAAAAATACCCTTAAGCTTGTTTATGTTTTGGCAAATTACGCATCTTAGAATGGGTGATGTCGACGTTTAAATCTTGCGTTTAATTTTTATTACTTACAAATACGGGTAAAACTGCATTTATTCACTTCTTTATTGTGCATTGCTACTGTGTCAACGGTTTTATTACTTGTTAGCATTAAGGTTGTTATAAATTTGGCAAAACACAAATTGAAAGCAACCTTAACACCATCTCGTAAAACTCGAAATTAAAGCGCATGACGTGAACCTCGTGTTCGGGAGCTTACGCCGCCATCTTGTTGTGTGCATTAGCATTGCAAATGGATGAATAAAACCCATGTAATTAACAAGAATGACTGAAGTAGTGTGAAATAGTGTAGGTGAATTTAATTAAATTTTCACCTGTGTCTTATTCATGATGGAATTGCAAATATATTCAAACGGAGAGAGATTTATTTAAAAAATACCAAAACAGAAGCCCTACCATCATCTCTTATTGCGATTCAAGTTAAGCTGTTGAAGAGAGACGCCGCTATAGGCCACGTATAGCGCTGTCTCACTTTGACAATCTAATTAGAGTCGCGCTTAAAGGTCATGGTAGGCCCTCAGTTCATGTTGATAAGTGGTAATCTTTTTATTAGTTAAATATTAAGAGCATTAACGCTCAAAATATTTCATATTTCAAATAATTTCATTTCCAAGTTCAACTAACTCTTCTGGATTGGCGTGCTGCTAGGTGTTGTTGTACCGTTGTTTCTGAATTCCATAACACAAGTGCTTTAGCTTTAGCATCTTGGGTTCAGAACAAATTATGTGATGTAGTTCTATGTTATATTATTATAAATTTACTTTTATTGTCACTAGATGGCGCTGTAGCGTGTAGAAACACGCTATCGTATTGTTTTTGCGGAAGTACGTAAGGGCAAGTTTAGTTTTGCAATGTTAGGATAGCGAGACAGTATGGTAACAAACAAAGACACACACAAAGTATTGTCATAATATAACTAAGGTATATTATATTTTGCCACCGATCAACAATCCTATGACTGGTGCTTGCGAAAGTTGCTTAACCAATAGCGGTCAGCCGACCATTGCGCCATCGAGCTTTACACACAATGAAACATTCCCAAATTATTATGCTTTGTACAATCACAACTAACGTGATTTCGCATTGAAACTATTTTAAATTTTACTTGAAAAAATTAACTCTATATTACATTGTGTGTCAATTTTTATTCATTGATCCATATATAACATATTGACGAAGGAAAAAAGTGCCTAATTTATATAGATTGTTGATCAAAACTCATATTGGTAAAAAAGAAATAACTTCTTGAAATATACAGTCGACAATTTGAAATTACCATATTCCCAAATTGAAACAAGTCAAAATTGATATATTGACACAAATAAAATATCTAACTGCATTCAACGAAAGGTTGTTTGATGGTTTCTTTTTTATAGATATGTTAATACAATTTATACTAGGTCTGCAATGCTACTGCTGTTTGCAAATACTGAGCAAAGCACTACCTTACCTAACCTCACCTATATTTATCAATGTTTTATCAATGTTTTCTTTCGGCGATTATTCCTCCATGGTATTTTCAATTTCAAAACTTTTTTTGCACATTAGTCACGACCGCGATGTGAGTTTTGGGCGCCAAATTTTATCAATGTAGTATCAGCGGTTTGGCTGTGATCAGTTTTTGAATTTTTCTTTCGGTGTTTATTTCTCCACGGTAAAGTCTATATTTTTTTTACATAGCCGTACATATAGGTCAGGTTATAATCATGTATGTTCATGCCAAAATTTGTTTGAATCGGTTGAACCGTTAAGTAGCAGGACAAGACAAATTGGAGACAAGCGAAATTTGTGAGTTGCCTAAAAGAGAGCTTCGCTCAATAAATGGTTATATTTTTGAATCTTTGTAAACATAAGGTTTTTTTCTAATTTTATTTCTAAGTAAGGGCGATTTTAGTTGTTATTTAGCTTACTTAAATTGTCATATTTGCCGGTTAAATATTTGTATGTACTACGTAATTTCAGAATTGTGTCAAAATAGGTTAGTGTCAACGTTGATAAGTTGTAAATTGAATGCTAGTTCTCAAGTGAGGCTGGTATGTTGTTTCCCTGAAAAGACATTTTCAATTTTGGGAAGGTACTCTGTGTCCTTATCTGTACCCCAGACAAAGTGTATTCGAAATTCATGATGATTGGTTGAGAAGTAAGGGCGTGAAAGTGCAATAAACAAACGCACTTTCGTATTTATAATATTAGTTAGGATTATGTTCACAGTTTATCAAACTAATGATATCAAAAATGATCGTATCGGAAAACTTAAGAAATTTCTAAAATAACTAAATGCATGCCAATATATGAACATAAGACAGCGATAATATCGTACGACAAAGCTTTGAACCCGTTTCTATTATATTATACATAGGTACAGTCAACAGCACATGACCACAATGTCATAATGTCCCATGGAATTTTGAACTTATATCCAATTCATAGAGTTGAGAATATTTGGCAGTTTGTATTACATTGATGCGTTGTCCGTATCTATATGTACAGACAAAGAAAACTCTAACAATCTTATATTGTATTGATTGCTATGAAGCCTCAATTGAAAAGTGATCTAAGAGTTATGGACTAGGTGGGAGCATTGTTGTTGAGATTGAAAGGAGAAAGGTGAACTTGTATGGACGTATGGGCCAATGTATTGATTTCCGTTACTGAAATCGTATTTTGAAGGAAATATTGTTATAATTACAAGCTTATAATTATTTACTGCGCAGATAAGAGCAACAGAAGCTAACTAACACCAATTAGCCTAGCCCAAAGTAAGCACTGTAAGGCTTATGTTATGGATACTAGGGTAACGGATAGACATACATATATGTTACATAGATATGTAATATTCACAGAAATATATATAAACACCCATGACTCAGGTAAAAATGCTCGTTTTCATCATACAAACATCTGCCCCTTCCGGGATTCGAACCCAGGACCGTCGGTGCGAAAGGCAGGATCACTACCGTTGCACCAAACGGTCGTCAAATTATAAATATAATTGCCTAGCCTTCGTATTCTTATTCTGATTTATCTACTATTTATCAGTTGTTTGTAAAGTAATCAAGATTAAATCTTTTTGTTGCTCAATGTGACATTTATTTAATAAACAAAAAAATAAATTAAAATGTTTCTTAAAGCTGTGCAGGTAGTTCAATACCTATGGCATTATACCTATACATTACCCAAGCAAGGTCCTATATAAAAGACAAATTATGTGTTCACCAAATTACTGCCTTTTTGCTAACTTAACAGTTACAATAATATTCTACAATCGCATTTTTCCTGATAGAGTAATCAACTAAAATATAAATAAAAAACCTACCTACAATTTTCTGGTGAATTGTCGTAACCTTATACTTTTTCATAAAAGCCATAACGAAGATAAGGTTGATAGATATTTCACATCTTGGCAATAGGTTGCTGTCTGTCTCTCTACACACTTCTATTATGAATCGTCTATTTTCTGATGTGTTAACTGAATTACGATCGTTTTGTTTTATTTCGTATTTATTGGAAAATGAAAGCATCTGAGAAAAAGATCATATGAATTAAGTCTGTTCGATTCCTTTTTAAATTAATAATCATAGCAATATTCCCTAGTACGTTTTCTGAGAAAAGTTAAACGTTCCTCAGTGTCTACCTTTTCTGTAACTGTGTGAAAGGTGAGCCGTATGGAAGAATTATAGGCCAATCTTGCAATTAAGTCACATAAACAAGTTGTTTTCTAAGGTCATTACCAATCGTCTCGCAAGCAGGTTTGATGTCTTTCAGCCTCCCGATCAAACCGAATTCCGCAAAGGACACAGTACGAGAAATCATATTTACACGCTTCGCCAGATTATAAAGAAGACATGAAAGTCCAATTTCGACTAAGAGGTAACACGACAAATCCAACTCGGCTAACAGTTTTTGCAAATTTGCGCAATATCCTCCAGAGTCTGAAGGCCAATCTTCGAACAGTGTGTGTTGCTAGTAATGATTATATGGAATCAAGAGGTTTACCTCGACTGTTGGACTAAAAAGCTTAAAGTCACCCAGTGTGCTTTGATCAAATTCTTTGTGAGGAGATCTGCAAGAAAACCAAAGTTACCGACATAGCTCTTCGAATGGCAATAGTTGAAATGTCAATGGTCACTTCGCTCGCAAAACTGCTGACTTTTGGAGTTTTGGCCGAAAAATTTTCGAATGGAGACCACGAAATGAGCGACGCAACCTGGGGAGGCCCCGTACTATGTGGACAGATTACCTGGTGAAGATTACGGGAAACCGATGGCTGCATAGAGCTAACAGTCGCTCCTCGTGGCGCTCTAAAGTGGAGGCATATGTCCAGTAGCGGACTCGTAAGGGTTGATGCAGCAGAGTTAGTCCGTTGCCAACCAGAGAGACAGCATTTTATCTATGTTTTTATATAATTTTTTGCATTCAAAATGCAACATTTCTATAAGATATAAAATACGCGTGTAAAAAACATCTACGCCTGCGAGCGCTCTGTTGGGATCCACCAAAGGGCTCGGAGGCCACCTGTAAGTGTTTTATCTTTTAGTTTCTCTGCGAACTTTGATGTAATATGCTCTGACATGAAACTTCTTACCCATAATTGTTATTTTTTCTATAAAGCTCTAAAATAAGATATAACACGACTGATAAAACGCAACAAAGCGGGTAGCTTAATAAATTTCAGCTCTTAGCCTACATTCTTCGAGTTTTTATTACCATGAAATATTACCTATTTTCTTATCTACTCTTTCACAGCCGGTTCCGTATTAGTTCACATGAAAATCGCTTAGAAAATCACTTGCTGAAAATGACCATCGTCGTTCGGTCGATTGGAAGCATCAATAAAATCTACTCTGTGTCTATACATCGAAAGAGTTCCATTACGTAGGATATACCATTGCAACTCGTACGCCGCTCTAATAAATTACGAGATTTTTAGGCAAATTAGGAATCACAAATGTAGCCATTTGTGATAAATGCTAAATGCTTAAACAGCTATAAGGTATCATATGTAGAACACCATATAATTTCTAGTCAATTAATATCAGATTGCAAAGGAAATGGTTATGCTCGTTCTTATAAAAAAATATAATAATATTCTTTTTATTCTTTATTATAAAAATATGGGATTTAATGAAGCAATACAAAGGTTGTCAAATAAATTGGGTCAAGCGGAAGCCCAGATGTTGAACATTACCAGGGCTACCCGAAACATCCCCATTTATTATTATTATTATTTTGGCTACAAAAGATGTTGAAGTTCATTCAAAAATTTTAGCTAAATAAAACTTAAAACATGAAATATTCGCAAAATGTCGATCCCAACTAGGTAAAAAGTGATTATTAAATGTAATTTTACCCCAACAAATTTATTTTTTTGCTATTTCCGCTTCACTTGATTATTAAATGAAGGAACCACGTACTATTTGTACATTCAAGATAGCACGATCTCGAGTATCTGCTTAAGAGAGGAATGAATAAACAGCTGTCTAGGCATTTTTATAGTAGTTTGCTTGCAGCAAGGTTTCTTACAGAAGAACATTGATAGTAATTTTTTACATTGTCAACTCAAGCATCCTTACTAATATTATAAATCGGAAAGTGAGTTTGTTTGTTTGTTTGTTTGTTTGTTTGTTCCGCTTTCACGCCGTAACTACTGAACCGATTGCTTTGAAATTTTGCAGACGTAAAGATAAAAGTCCGGATTAAATAATAGGGTACTTTTTATCCTGGAAAAAATTGATATTCCCGAGGAAAAACAAAAATATTGTTATTTTGATGGATGGATTGTAGATGGCGCTGTGTGTCGTATAAAACAACGTAAAATATTGCAAACGAATATAAACATGTAAATTTAGAAGCTAAATGATACGATAATGAATCCCCGAAAATGAGGAATTCCCGAGGGATGACTTACAATTTGTTTTATCGTCGAAACGGTTTTTTTTTACATCTACTTATATGTTGCAAACGAATATGAACATGTAAATTTTGAAGCTAAATGATACGAAAATGAATCCTCGAAAATGAGGAATTCTCGAGGGATGACGTACAATTTGTTTTATCCTCTAAATTGTTTTTTTTACATCTACTTATCCTGAAATCACTAAAGTCAACGAATTACTAATTGGTATAAGTATTAGTTACGTTATTTAGTTCTTGAGGTATGCGATAGATGGCGCTGGGTGTTTTTCAAAACATGGTAACGATGTGTTTTATAAAATACATAAGATGTGGAATGATAGCTTACGCTTTTTAGTTCTAGAGGTATGCGAAAGATGGCGCTGGGTGTTTTTTAAAACGTGGTAACGAAGTGTTTTTTTAAGATACGTAAGAAGTGGAATGAATTATATGATTTTTGTATCCAGCGTTACATCGCGCTTCTTAGATTTTTCTGTGGGAATGAGAAGTTTTCTTAAAGTTGTGCTTTATACCGCAATATTACCGAATTCCACGCGGGCGAAGCCGCGGGCGGAAAGCTAGTTTTTTATAAATGAAATGCGTTTCTGTAATTAGACGTCATGCGATATTTTGTGTCCTACTTTGTATTTAATTCAAAATATTTGATTTATATTTATTAAAAAAATGTTATTATATATTTTTAAAGATGACTAATCCCTTGTATTGTTCAATAAGGAGTTTTTGTCCAAGTACAGGCAGGAACTTTTCCTCAGTGAAATATCGGCGTGAAATAAAATTATTTCGAGTTTCAATAGTGTTGACGGTGTTCAAGATCTCTTTGGAAACAACCGATAAATGACTTTGCGTTATTCAAAGCATTATTTCATGGCATTTATCGCAATTTTACTGTTTCACGAAGGAGATTGGGCGCTTATCCGCTGTTTATAGAGCTACTTGATTACTCGTCTACAAAAGAAGATGAATTTACTGGAAACATAAAAATCTTAATCATAAACAAATAATAAACATGGAATTGTTTTACAGTGTTTTGTTTGTGAGCTATTTGGAATTCACTGATCACTAATAAAATACTAAGGGCTATTCCCAATTAACGATCACCAGTAAGAGATAGATTTTATTTTAATCGTGAATAAGAAAGCGCTTGACCGCTATCTCGCCTGATGGTAAGCGATGATGCGATTTAGGATGTAACGCGCTTGCCTAGATACCTATTCACTCGTGACTTAAAGACCCCTAAATTGTATTTATCTGGAAACACAGACTCGGCAAAGAGTTCTTCTCTTTAGCACATTGGTTGTTAGTTTTGTTGTTTTGTATGGGACCTGGCTCTCTACATTTACCATCAAAACAACTATAACTAAAAAATAGCCCAAAAATAAAATCATGAATATCAGAAGCTTTCAATTCTAAATCATATAATTTTAGTACAAACTGAAAGTCCCTACATATAGTTTGACGTGAGAGAATAATGACGAGAGGGTGATGACTAGCACAGATTAGATATGGAGGTAACGCCAAAAACAAGACTAGTATATATAGTTTCAAAATCAGTCATCGCCTATAAAGCACCTTCATATCGATGTATATGTATATATGTTTTATCGTTTTAGTAGGGATACGCCCTATTACCGAATAGGGATAAGTTATTAAAAAGATAAAAGAATTTTTATTAAATATAAATGTATACAGTGCGTGTATTGGATGGCAACAGCTATGCTATAGCGTCGTAAGTCATAAGTAGGGAGACCTTGAACCGGGAGGAAGCAGCAAGAAAAGGCGAAGATTATATTCGTTACAGATTCATGAAAAAAAAAAAACTTTTTTTTTAACTATTAAGATGTAAGAGAAAAATTTGCCTATGCAATAACGGATTTTATACAGTATTGCCCTTAAAAGAATATGAAATAATAATATTTCTTACATTCACACTAATTACGGTACGGTTGTAAGGCTTGTGCCATGTATACTACGGTTACTGATAGACTTACACATATTGAACAATTCCCAGATAAGTGATAAAAACCAACTGTAACCAAGGCGAATTCAAAAACTTATTAGGTTTTATGCATAGAAAAATAAAAAGCGCGATGTAAAATGATATAGTGTCATCTTTTGACAATTTTAAGAACTATAAAATTACTACTTACTAATATTATGAGTGCGAAAGTAACTTTCTTTGTTACGCTTTCACACTTTCACTATTCAACCATCATCATGAAATTAAAAAAAAAGTGTTTAAAAAAATACTTTTCCTAAGGATAAAAGGAGACAAATCAAACTTAACGAAATCGTAGTCTGCAGCTGCGCTAAGCAAGCATAAGCTTATTTATTATCAATTTTACATAAAATCGAAAAACATAATATGAATATTACATAAATAATACAAAAGCTTGTTTTTCTTTCAAATTACAAACCCGAATATTATTTATAAAGGGAGTGATACTTAAATTGAATCATTTCTAGCAACGAAACCTAAATCAAAATATTAGCAACTACACAATGAAAATTTTGATTTTGACAACTTGTTACCGAAATAGCCCTCCAGCCATTAAAGTTAGTCATAAATATGTATTATACCCGTAAATTTATCCTACAAGTTCCGCTTAGTTTGGAGCTAAATAATTTCTGAGAGTGGTCTGGAATATACGATTATTACTATTCTGATTAAATTATTACACATAGTTTCCTATGTGTTCCTACCTATATTATAAAATAAACATTCTTAAATATAACATGATCAGTCGCTATCAGTCGCTTCGTGATCATGGCACTTGCAACAGTGCCGAAATATCGGAAACTCAAAAACAAGGTACATGGTAGCAATCCCGTAAATAACTTATATTACTATAAGGATATATATTGAATATTATCATATATTTTCTGCTCTTGCTACCATTCACTTGAAGAGCACTCGCCCGGTTTGCGTATATTGCGTATATAATTTCATGAGATATTTTATGAATACAGATTGCGATATTTTTTTTTAATTCAGAATGGGTTCGCTCTTGATACCAATCAAACCTGGGGGCAAAGACAGAAATCACGATGGAACGAGCTAACCCAGAAGGTGCGTATTCACCCTGGCTTTAAAAATAGACGGGTTATAAGTACTCGGAAATACAGACGCAGGGAGAGAGTTCCACTTCTTTGCTGTGCGTATTATAAAAGAAGATTAAATATCAGAAAAGAAAAGCTATCTATAGTGGAAACGAGATCCTGGCTATCAGACGTACCTATGTTCGGCTCGGCCTCTAATTGCAGATGTAAGGCAATTATTAGTAAAGTCAGTCATCGGATAGATGACAAAATTGTATTATTTTGAGCTCTTTCATGCGTACGGGCTGCATTAGCAATTGTAAGCGAGTGCTTGCTAGCGTAGTGAGTACTACGATGCACTGTGTATTTTAATTCATAGGTAAACCCGGTGCCCCTGATTTTGGGACTTTTATGTGTGGATTAATTCATTTTTTTAATGTATTTTTGAAGTGGACATTGTTGTACGTAATATAGTTGTCCTTAGCCCACTTCGTTGAAGCTTTCGTTCTTCGTCGCTTCTTAAAACGTCGCTAAACCTAAAATCATTTTTGAAATATGAGCTGAAAACGCGGAAAATATTTATAATTAATGTTTTTCTAGAACTATCTCAAAAATTACAAGTAATAGTAATATGATTACTAGACAAATCAAAATAGATCTTTTTACATGTGTTTCCACCTAAAACTCAATATTAACCGCCTAAGGCAAAGTTAACGGACGGCAGTTTATTTCCCCCTACATCTGAGTTAACGATAGCTGTACTCATTTGAAGTAATTTCACCTATTACAGTGACAAAAGCTTTGTTCGGATTTTATCGCGAATGTTATTAAGTGAGCGCGGCACGAGGCATGCGGTGGCTTGATGCCTCGCCTCGCTTTGTGATAACTGCTAATGTATATTTAACATGCACGTGTTACGCTTAGATGTATCATAAATTTATTGCTGTTTCACAATACAAACTTGTGTAATATACATTTCACAGAAATGTGTCACCTAATTTAGTCGCTAAGCATAACGACGAAGCTACGCTAGCATCGTATATTGGAGCGGAGCGTAATACCTAAAAAAATTTTTTTTTTGTTTAGATGGGAATTCTTGCGAATTCCAAAATTCGGTCGTCACAATCTGGTCCTAAACCTGTTGATTCGATACCACACAAAAATATTAAAATCGGTTAGGAACTCGGGAAGTTATGGCGTAACAGACAATCGCCATTGAAGCTGATCCATGGGAACCAATAACAAATGCACGAAACATTTCTTAAGTTCACTTTATCAAATTTGACAAGGTAAAGAGTAAAAGTACCAGTAAGAGCCCAGTTTATCAGAAGACAAAGCTGTGAGTCCCGTCTCACTACACGCCTGGCTCAGTTCCGCCAATCTGTAAGGCATTTATAACATGAGTACTATCCGAAATCTATTTTCTCGAGATGTAGACGTATCGAGGTAAATTACAGATCTGATTAATTCTGCCCACCACTGATGCATATTGCATTCCCCTCCATATAGATTGTATTTACATACGTAGATTGGTATATATAATTTTCTGTGGGTTGTCTATCCATGTTTTATATTAAAAAACTGACAGAATTAAGATCAATATTTAAAAACTCACTCGCAACAGAAGGATGACCGTTATTAAATATGCGTTTGAGATTGATATTTTATTCAAAACTTATTTTAGTAGTATTAAGGTTTACCATCCAATGTTAACACACGCAATAGTATCGTTTCCAAATTTAAAAACTGACATTTAGAGACGTCCAAGCATTAGTGAGAGATTCGAATACTGCAATTAAAGCGAACCTATTACATCTGAAGATGTTTGTATACATATTAGACGAAAGAAATCTGCGTTCTTTAAATAAAAACAGCTCCTTCAAAGTATACCGATTATGTCCTAAGTGGTGGAAAATTAAGCTAAAGTGGCCATTTTAACTTCACAGAGCTTTCTGAAGTATGGTTGCTTACTTTTGAAAATACTCTCATACGTGTGATAAAGAAAAGAATAAAAGATATAATATAGGTTACATAAGTTTTTTTTATATGTATATTATAATTGTAAACAAAAGATTAAATATACTGTAATAATCCCGTTCAATTAATACTAATTTATGAATTTGTTATAATATTGAAATTCATACAAGTAATGTGATAATGGTAACAGACAATCCTTCAAGCCAGTGTAGATATAGACTTTTATACACTGTTTGTAGCAATGTAATTTGTTTCTCTGTGTTACTATTTATTTCATTTATTACTTTCAAACATTTTAATTTTATTTATTTGGTATACCAGCTGTTGTTACTAAGAATAACAACCATTTCATATGAGTTGATAACTATATAGTTATATAAACATGTAAAGTATATTACTACCAGTAACAACAAACTTGATTTCTTATTTAAATCTAAATTTCGAGTAAAAACTTAAAAAAATATCAAACAGCTATGGTTTCATGCAACTGCTTAAGAAATCTATTGGGATGAACAGTTTGAGTATCAGTGGATTTTCCCTTACACTTCTGCTTGCTTTCTGCTGTCTGCTTGCTTTGGGGAAAATAAAGGGCGTTCAGCTCAAAGCACCGAATTTGGAGCCAATGCCAACTACGTGGTATATTAACTTCAAACTTACTTAGCAAGCCTTGACAATATTATAAAAAATATTAATATGACAATATTATAATAGAAATCAGATTTATTTGAATAACTATTATTGTCCTTCAGGGGGATGATTCTTCTACGAAATCTCTGTGTAATAAACCATAATGATGAATTAGAGACATGGATTCAACAGACGTGTGAAAGCGGACATTATCGTAGTTAAACAACAGTTCCCCTCCGAGTAATCGTTTCTCTTCGGTTCTTTGCAAAGGGTGCAATAATACTCCGAGTTGTTTTGCCTTTATCGAGGCAATCCATTATGACAATACTTTTAGTATCCCAAAAAACTGACATTTGCCACCCGACATAATTGTCTTTGCTTTTTTGGTGTTGGTTTTCCATTACTTAAATTGTTGTTTTGATTCTGGAGTATAGTAATGAACTCAGGTATCATCATAGGATCATACTTAACTCGCTATAACCTTAAATGCTACCGAAACACAATTTTACACTGTGACACTTGCATAGGTTTTCCTTTTAGTAAAATATTTTTGTTAGAGTCAAATTCAAAGGTTGAAAAAAGATCAGTTGCTGGTGGCATGGTATTTGCAAGCTCTACAATTTATACTTATTTAATTAATGATTGTTGCTCTCCGAGTCTTTGCTCTGTAACGTCAAATCACGGACGAAACTTTTGACCCGTTGCTAAGGAAACTGTCTTGATATATTCAAATCCTTTCCGATTTGGAAGATAAGAATGACGCAATCAACGTTTCTTTTACAAGCTTCCTGACATTAAAATTAATCTTGTGTCACAGTGAATTTATAAGGAGTAAAAATTGTTTTTTAATTTAATTAAACAACAGAATATGTGATTTTCATTGTAATTTACAAATAATCTAAAAATATACAGCTGAAAGATCACATCAATTTTCAAATATTTTTATATATTTGTATATTAGTTTATATCCGCATATGTATCGTGTATGTAGGATATCTCTAAAACAAGGTCGAGCGGGAGATCACAGGTAGTGTACCACTAGGGGTAACCGATTTTCTCCCATATTTGATCCGCGATTTCGACTAGCTCAATATACATCTACTTACAGGGGTACAGGGGTACCGCGACAAGGAGGTACGGGAAAAGGGGGAGGGGGAGTTAAGGAACCATCAATTAAATACATTTGATTTCTGGCATAAGTTTTAACGAAAATTTGTATGGAGGAATTCTTAAGTACTTCCTGCTCATGATATCTTAACACAAACCTTTTGATTTATACGAGTTATGCAATACATATTTCTTATTTTTGTTAGTTACAACAATTTCGCTTATGATCTTTTCATTCATAAGAAAGTTTGCCCTGAAAAAATGGGACACTAGCAATTTTGACTAAATGGTATTTATGACGATAAGAATCTGAAAACGCCAGCGTGTTGTATATCAAATGCGAGAAATCGTCTATAATAGTTTATTTTAACGTAACCTACTGATGTATTTTTTGCAATGGCGAAGTTCTCGCAGTATATCATAATTACAAGATGGCGGCAAGGTCAACCGAGAATGACTGACAGGTGTGGTTAATCTGCCGCTTGACCTAAGCTAGGGTGCGGCTTAATCGACGGGGGTGAAACACTGTAGAGCTTTCTATTCCATCCAATAAGACAGGATCGTAAATATATAACTAAGTGCTGTTACAATTGTGAGAAAATGATCGAACTACACTCTATAGGAGAGTATAAATGAAAATTAAACTATTATGTTTTCTATTTTATTATTTAACTGCTAGATAAAAAAATAGTGTAATTAAAGCGCGCAAATACATTATAAAAAAATTTTGAAACAAAAAAAAATATAAAAATAAATTCTTTTTTTTAAGTCCATGTTGTTATTTCAAATTTTTTGAGCAGCTGACCCATATTGGAACATCTGATTTGAGCTTTAAATTATAAATATTCATATTATCGTCATTACATAGTTATATATATCAAGATCATGATTCTTTATATAAACTTTTACTTTTATATTTTTATATCTAAAAAAAAATTTACTTAAAAAAATAATTTGTGTCAAGAGTCAGGCGGGAATTATTCTGCGAATGCCGATTCATCGGGCATCAATTCTCTCCACGTCGAGTCGCATTGCGACAAGCGTCGTTTTAAATACAATTTACGTCATCAGGCCTAGTAAATTTCAGTTGAAATTCAGCAAACACACAAATGCTTGAAACAAGCAATATATTATTGAAATAATTGTAATATCAAAATAATATATAAGCTGAAAAAAATCGTTTAATTTCTTGGCAAGTTAAAAATTAGTTAAAAAAAAATGTTTGTATATTTTTTAACATGATGCGCTTGCAACTGATAATACGCTTAGGAAATTTCATTAAAACATGCAAATAACAAAATTTTAATTCGAAATGACAAAAAAGTGAATTTCTCGACGAATTTCAGTTAGGAGGTCTTCGCACTTCGTCGTCGGTTTACATTTTGATTGGTTGCCTTACACTTCATATAGATACCAGGTAAACAGGGAAGACAAAAATGGTACACATCCAGATGGACCAACCATTTTTGTCCGTTGTAACGCCTCTTTAACGTTGAATAATAGCTTGATAATGTAATACGTGATAAACAGCATTCTGGTTTTCCTGATTTCAAAGGCGAAGCTATCGCTATCATGGTTGAAAACTGTAGGTAGCGTGTTCGTACTGATGCTGATCCGGTTCTTTGCTTTTATCAACCAAAACAGCTTAGTTTGCCAATGAGTAACCTCACCAGAACCAAAAGAAGAGTCAAATTGTTTTGGTGCCTTAACGCACTTCATTATGTTAAAATATATAACGTGGTGTTTGCTGTAATGCAGGATATCGAATAAGTAGAATCTGTTCCTAACAAATTTAATTAAATCAATGATTGTGAAAATGAAGAAATTTGTGTTTTGGTTCTAAAAAGGTTGGAAACGCTGTAACATTATTGATATATTACGTCGCATTTGACTCTGCTTCTGAAGCATGTAAACAAATTTATATGCTTCACGGTAATTTGAGCAATGACCCAGAGAAGAATTTAGTGGTACCTCTACTCTTGGCCTTACTGCCAAACCAGAAAATACACATGAAAGATTATTTAAGTTACTGAAAAATTCTGATCTAGGATCCCAACCCACTAATTCAAAATTGTTTTTGGAAGTGCCTATATCTATAAATACACTATAAATATGTTGCAAATGATTTTCCTGGGCGTCTACATTACTGTGTGCTTTTTCCACTATTGTCAAGCACTTTGTCGAAAAGCCTGTAAACTTGGCCTTACTGAGGTGAATGGTGATATAAAGAACATAAAGCTCGGTACGCCGATAACATTACTTCTACCTTCTGCCATTCCAAAATCGTGTCTTTATCTGATGCACTGTGGCCCATAAGGCGATACTATGATTGTTTTGCAAGCAGTGGATGAGAAATAAACACTTACCTTATCTCGTGCTCAGTCAAAAGAATGGTACTATAAATACTGTGGAAGGCTGGCACGGTAACCTGAACAGAAATTCAACTGTGCATCGCACTATTGATAATTTAAAAGCGCCTGACTTTGTCCATTTTGTATTCTATATCAAACCGTGAAAAGTAAACGTGGCGCTAGGACAGACCCAGTCCATCAATCTAATAATTGACGATTATTTATATAAGACAGGATTCACTTTGGAACCTATTTATAATCTATAAGGCTTTCAAATATTACATTTGAAATTGAGGGGCAGAAATAGGAATTTCTGCCCCTTCATCTTTTAGTATTTGTTTAGTAAGTAGATTACTGAACAAATCTTAGTGATGACATATGTAATCATATTGAAACACCCGTCGATTTGTTAGATTTTTTTACACTCGTTGATTCTGTTTCGATTACTTTATCAGTAAATAAATTATTTTATGCTTAACCGATTCGTTGCTACATACAATTACCAGAAACAATGATTTACGTGAAAATTGAATATATATTATTCTAGATAGATTTCCCTAAAACTTAATTTGAAGGAGTTATCATCGATTTAAAAATGACACGGCTCCAGTGGCTAGCACCACACGCAAAAGAAAGTGACCGCAACAAAACGGTTAATGTTAATTTGATTTTTATTGTCTTATATACATTTTTTTTATCATACATATATGTTTAACTTAGGTGTATTAAT
Organism: Calamotropha paludella; assembly: GCA_927399485.1. Classification (NCBI taxonomy): domain Eukaryota; kingdom Metazoa; phylum Arthropoda; class Insecta; order Lepidoptera; family Crambidae; genus Calamotropha; species Calamotropha paludella. The sequence continues at coordinate 9,515,504 of OV656822.1, forward strand.
TCAGATTACTTAGTATTTCTTGTTTTCTTTGAATCTTTAAGGGTTAATTTAAACTATAATTATGTGATGATCTGTGATAATTACAATCAACTATAACTTACAATTTGTAGTTATTTGTATTATTAAAATCCAAGTGTTGTTCTTTTATACAATAGTTGATTTTGGTTGATTTAATTTTTAATTAGGAATATTATTTGATATAAATTTTCACTATCTGATTTACACAATTTTTTATTTAGGAGTATTTTCTGCGATATTAATGCATAAAATTAAAGCTAACATTCATTGTTTTATTTATTTTGGATTATGAGGTTAACTTGGGAATACAATCATTATGTGATGATTTGTGATAATTAGTAAACTATAAACACATTTAATGGATTTTTGAATGGTGTTTAAATAAGAGATTTTATTTTAATTTAATTTTAAACTGCGTGCTCGTTTCACTTCGATTTTACCCGATAGAATATAAGAACGAGGATGAAGATGAAGCACGCGCAGTTAGAAAATAGCTATATTTTCCCTGACCTAAAGAAATGAAATGCTCAGCAAATACATATAAGCAGGGACGTTAAACATCCTAGCTACCCGTATGTTGAAATATGACGCTAATTATTTCGTGAAAGTAGATGCATCATCCACAACACGAGTGGAATCTGTTACCGCTCCTGGTATGATGGTGAACGGGGAAGATTCGAGTATCCTCAATTAGAAACACTTATAAATAATAAAATATATTCAAGTCTAACACATTACGAAAATTATATCAAATATCATTTAAGTTATTTATTCAAATATAATAAATAATTTATAATAGGATATAACTTAGTTTCATTCCATTAATTACTGGTAAAACTACCTGTTTCTACTTATTTGTTTTTTTATTTGCGGGCGTATATTTATTTAGATTCCGTAGCCTAACGCAATCTAAAATATTTTTTTACAACTGTACCCGATCTGGAATCAGACTAGGCTCGATGCAAAGCGACTAGACATGAAGATACTCGATGCCCGACCAATCAACACTTGCAGAAGTGCTTTTCCCATTGAGCTACCAAGAGCCTGGCTTGTGTTTCTAAAGCTGAATACCAGCGCCATCTCTTTATGTTTAAGGTAACTACTTACCTGCAGCATTGAATCTAATCAAGTATCAAACAATAGATAATTTGAAACTGATACGTAATGGTAATTTTTTGGTTATTAAAATTTTTAACTCCTCTCGACCTCTCTTCCATACAGTAAATAATATATTATTAGACAAATTTATATTCCTTGAGCAAAGGTTTGTGATATTGTCTAAAGCACATCATCATCATCCTCGCTCTATCCCATTATTTGGGGTCGGCTCTCCTGATATGTTTCCGCCATTCAGGGCGTTGTCTTGTCATGTCGGGCGTAAGGCCCGTCGTCTAAAGGTCGTTGTTAATGTTCTTCATCCAGGTCATAGGTGGGCGTCCTCGGCCTCTCTTGCCCTCATCAATGCGCATTACCGTCCGCGTTAAGTGGTCTTCTTCTCGGCGCATTACGTGCCCATACCAGCGCAGGCGGCTCTCCTGTAAGTTGGTGGTGACATCGGCAACCTTGAATGTACCCCTTATATGGTCGTTCCTTATTTTATCCATCCGGGTGACACCGCCGGACCAGCGCAGCATCTTTATCTCCGCTACGTGAAGCTTTTGTGAGTCTGCTTTTCTCATTGCCCAGCACTCCGACCCATAGAGTAAGGCTGGTCTTACTGCCCGTTTGTACACAGTGCCCTTTGTTCTGATTGGAATTTTCTGGTCACACAGAACGCCAGTGAGAGCACGCCACTTCATCCACCCAGCTCTCACTCTGTTTTCTATGTCCTTCACAATGTCACCATTTGAGTCCAGCACTGAGCCAAGATATTTAAATCCGGGGACTTGATTTAGTTTCATGCCGTCAATTGTTGGTGCCCAGTTTAGATTGTGGCCTGAGAAATTGCACCTCATATATTCGGTCTTCGTCCGGCTTACCCTGAGCCCTCATCGTTCAAGAGCATCCTTCCACGCATCCAGATCTTTTTGGATCTCTGATGGCTCTTCCGCGATCAGAACTACATCATCGGCGTACAATAAGCACCAGGTAGGACTCTTCTGTAGATTTTTTGTGACGTAGTTCATGCACAGGTTGAATAGGAAAGGACTCAGGGCTGAACCTTGATGGACCCCGACATTTACATTGAAACTAGCACTGGTACCTGTAGGCGTTACCACCCGTGTTGTTACATTGTGGTACATATCTTGTATCAGATGGATGTATAACTCTGGAATTTGTTGGTCTCTAAGTGCCTGCCATATTAATCGCCGTGGGGCCCGGTCGAACGCCTTTTCTAGGTCTATAAAGATGAAGTGCAGGTCTTTTTTACGAAGTTTGTACTTTTCTGTTAATATGCGTACTGTATGAATCGCGTCCGTTGTCCCCACGCCACTTGTAAATCCACATTGATTTGGGGTTATGGAGGTTAGTTTTGTGTGCCTCTTAGTGAGCACTCTTTCCCATATTTTAAGGCAATGCGACATTAGCTTGATGGCCCTATAATTGCCACACTCCGCAACATCCCCTTTGTTTTTGTAAAAAGGATATACATACATATCTGGAATTCTTCCCTCTGTCAAGATGCTATTAAAAAGATGCGTGAGCCATGCTATTCCGGCGTCTCCAGTGTTCTTCCAAATCTCTGCTGGGATTTCATCTGGTCCAGTGGCTTTTCTATTTTTCATACCAGACAAGGCATCTTTTACTTCCTTTGGTTTAATTACATCTATGGGCCCGTATATCGGTGGTAGTGGCATCAACGGACTTTGATCGAATTCTTCGTTAAGCAGAGTTTTAAAGTTTGTTTGCCACCTTTCCAAGATTTTTACATCGTCTGTGAGTAGGTAGTTGACCAGTATCATAATTTATATATCTATTTTTACTTACTTCTATGTCGCTGCTTGGCGATTTTGAAAATTTCTGTATCGGATTCACATTGCTCTAGTCGTTCAATGAACGCTCTTTGAGCTTCTGCCTTCGATATCGCTACAGATATTCTTGCAGTCTTTTTTGCAGTTTTGTATTTTTCCTTATTTTCAAACTTTTCCGTTTCGCCCTGGGTGTTCTGCCAGACTTTAAAGGCCTCCTTCTTTTCACGAAGTTTGCCTTTTACATCAAGATTCCACCAAGCAGCATCTTTGCCTATGTTGAGCATGCCCTTTGATATTCCAAGGTTTTGTTTAGCCGAAGTGGTAACAGTTTTGTGGAAGTCGTTCCATATAGAGTTTATAGCCTCTGTTCGGTTACATGATTTATTTATATGTTCCGCCACTTCATCTGTAACTGTTGTACCCTCAGGCTTGTGCATATTATACCACTTAATCCGCGGAGTTTCCTTGACCTTTCTTTTCTTTTTCCATGTTGGAATGCTGAGACAGGTTACTAGAAGGCGGTGCTGTGCTGTAAGTGGCTCGCCTGGAATCACTTTGCAATCTTTGCAGAGTTTGCGGGTATTCTAGTCGCACAGGAAATAATCCAACTGTGTAGCGGACTTTCCGCTTTTATAGGTAATGAGGTGCTCATTTTTCTTCTGGAAGAAGGTATTAATAATAAGCATGTGGAAGTTCGTCGCCAGATCTATAATGTCTTTTCCTTGGTCATTAAGTGTGCCACATCCGAAACCACCGTGCACTTTCGAATTTTGTGAGGCTACTCTACCTACACCTACATGGCCATTGAGATCGTCCGCAACTATTTTGCTTTCTGCATTTGGTATACTTTGCACGACTTCTTCAAGTTCTTCCCAGAATTGCATTTTTTCCTCGCTGTTACATCCTGTTTATGGGGCATAGACTGACAATACATTAAGACATGGTTGGTTGTCTAACGCTAGTTTTACATGGATGATGCGATCGTTCACTCTATCCACTTTTATCAAACGTTGCTTCATATACTCGTTTAGGACGATGCCTACGCCGTTCCTGGTATTGGATATTCCATGGTACCCAAGCTGGTAAATGGGTCCTATGTCTCTGGATTTAGACCCCTGCCAGCGAAGTTCTTGGATACAACAAATGTCTATATTCCTTCAATACAACGTTTCGGCTAGTTCGTTACTTCGCCCTGTCAGGGAACCTAGGTTCCAAGTTCATATGCGCAGATTGACTGCGCTGCGTCGGTTACCGTCGCTTCCAGGGGACGCCCTATCTTTATTCGTTTTCTGTACTGGCTGTGCTTTCATATCATATCAGGAGTAAAATTTGGCTATGTGTTTTTACGGCCGGTTGCCACCTGACGCCAAGGTGTGACCCTCCTGGAGGGCTCGGGGGCCGCCGTTGACCCAAGGTTCTTCCGCCGCCCCCCCTTCTGGATGTTCCAACCCAACACCCAGCACGCCGGCAGCCTCACCTCCGCCTATATTTCGAAGAAGCCTACAGACGGGGTTTGATAACGAAGTTTCCATCTCCGGCCTTGTGGTCCGCGGGAGGTATTTTATTTCCCTCCTATCCTCTGGTGGTTATTAATCCTCCAGCGAGCATTCCACTATCCGCCACCTGTGGACGCGGTCTCTAGGGCATGAGGCTACCCCGAGACCTAGATAACCCCGAAACCTAGAGACCTAGACCGAGATTGTCTAAAGCACATGTATTATAAAAATCGGAATTAACGAGTGACGGTGCCGCCACACCCTGACCCGGCAGAGGATTGAATCCTCGGGACCCCAAAGTTGCGTCTGCATAAAAGCCGATATGCAAGCCACTTGACCACCAAAGCCAAAAAATATTGTTTTCATTGAAAGGGTAGGCCAGTTATAATAATGTATTATAGTTTGACTGGTTATAATATGATGATTAATATCGATAACGTTTTTGTGAATGTGTATGTCCAAGAAAGGATCTTTCTTTTATTTTGTTGACTTTTTTCTGTCAATCAATATCGAACTCTATGTGAATGTATTAAAGATATAAATCGACTGGGGAAATACAGCTTTGTATCTGTTACTGTACTGTTGTCTGTATCTCAAACATTATGTCCTTAATCATTCCAACAGTTCGGCCATATGTTAGTAGCTCCCCAAAAAATATCAAAGACAGCTTTCGTAATCTGAGCATGAAGACGTTATAAATTAGGGTTGCGTAATTGGGAAAGGGTAGATGAAAAATTATACGGATCGCAGACTGTTATATATTACTTCCCACTTTTTCTTCCTTACAGTACGATGAAAATTACCTCAATTCCGAGTATTAAGTTAAACAGAGGGCTTAGTGACTCAAACGGACTTGAGTTTGATTCGTAAAATAGTTTAAATATCAAATAATTAGTTGGGAATCAAGCTCTTAAAGTGACACTAAACGGAATTCTTGGTTGATTTCTATTCATATTCCATTTAAAGGAATTATAAATTTAAATTATTTTAATAGAAAAATCCTAGAAATAATTATACTAGATTTAAAAAATCTAAAAATCCCACGTTTTTCAATGTCCTAAAAAGAATAAAATAACCCTGCGGGGCAAAGCGAGGGGCCACTCAAAACGTGGGGGCGCATATTACTAAGAATGACATGCATTGATGCCGATTATTGTAAAGATGCGCCCCCACGTTTTGAGTGGCCCCTCGCTTTGCCCCGCAGGGTTATTTTATTCTTTTTAGGACATTGAAAAACGGGGGATTTTTAGATTTTTTAAATCTAGTATAATTATTTTATTCTTTTTAATTATTAACTCAACGAAGTAACCATGTGTTACGCAACAATCGGATAAGCCCCATATAAAAGTGAAAGTTGCCGAAAGTGGACCTGAAAGTGCATCTGGAAAGTTGAAAGTTGCTTTAGAGTGCATTGTCATCGGGTTCTGAACTATCCTGAAAGTTTCAGCTTTCTAGCTTATCGGAAAGTGCCTCAAATTTAAGTTGCAAGATTTTGCCCGGACAGACAAACAAATAAGAAAAGTGAGATAAGAAAAACGTGGTAAGGTCAAATTGACTCGGCTCACAAGTGAATTCTCAGGCGGGAATCGAACCCGCAACCTTAGGAAGTCCGGACCAGTGTTCTCCCAATTGCGCTACCGAGCCTTGTGAACACACCCGCCGAAATTGCCAACAGCAATATGCCAACAGCATAAGCTGTTGGCCACCGTTGTTTCATCAATGAGACGAACAACCTCTCGTATTTGAAAATTTTAGAAATGTTTGGACAATCGATTAAGATGAAACAGCCATTTAATTTATAACTTTTATATATTTTGACGTGACAACGTCTTATAAATTGGTTTGCCGGGTGACACTTCAAGAAACTGCGTTACGCTCCGCTCACGTTATGCGCTTACAATGAGAGCGAGTGAGAGGCACGCGTCCCTTCCACTCGGGCATGGTTAGCCCGCCTAAGAGCGAGAGAGACAGACATAAAAAGTGGAAGGGACGCGTGCCTATAAATTAATGTTTTAAATATAATTCTTTGTATAAATAAATGTTTTAAATTGTTACTATTATTTCATCCTTCTTCCTACTATACGAATGAATATTCACATTAAAATTATTTTACCACTCAAAGTCGTTGTCACGTAAAACTTTCGCCCGTATACCGACTTTACAGGCAACCAACCAGTTTTTTTTTGCATTTTCAATATTATTTTATAAGATAAATTATTTAAATAGAAAATCTTATCTTATGAGATTACGTTGGTAGAATGCAAAAAATATATATTAAAGTTAGAAAAGATAAATTTGTTACATTTAATTTGGTAAGAACCAGTTTTATTGTTAAGTGAATAGATAAAAATTAAGAAAAAGTATTTTTTGCTTTTAATATTTATTCAGGGTTTATAATTAAATAAGTTGTTTAAGGCAGAATAGCCAATGGCACAGTTTCGCCCGTGCGTTTAAGTGAATTATTTTTTGATCAGAACTTATTTTAATACTATTATGGTCTATCATACAAATATAGAAATTACATAATTAAAAACTTAAACTTGGCTTGTATTGGATTTAGGGGCATCGTAGTGAGTTCTATTTCACAATTTAAATGTGTTTTTCTTAAAGCTAAGATAATTCAAGCACCACATTTAAATTCACTCAATTGAGACATTAATGTGACGTAATTAACCTAACTTTACCAGTTAATAAGTTTATCACAATAGTTATCAGTGTATATATTGTATTAGTTTTCATTTCATCACAAAATACTCGTAGAAACTTAAAAAGCCATTTTTAAACAAGAGTCTTTTTTGCAAAGCAACAGTCTTAAAACATTATTATGTGATATAGCTATTACCAGTGAGAAAATTAAAATGTTGTAATAGAAATATCTTGGGAAATTAATATTTTTACGTGAATAGAATGCTATCAGGGGAATGGATTCATTCACGGTTATTATTACTTTTACAAATATATGGTACGAGCAAAAAAGTTTAACTGAAAAAATGGGTAAATAAAAGCTTTTGTAAATTGAAATTTAAAGAAAACCTTACTGCTTTTTTTCGTGCCTGTTTTTTATAACACTCGTACAATCTGGAAACACATTTAATGTTTAGGTTAATATTAGCTCCATATAAATGATATGTTTGATGTAATTCAATTTTATGATTAAATAAATCAGCAGCAATAAAGTCTGTCATCTTAATTTGAGGCTCCTGCGCCCTTATGATTTATTTTCTTGACACAATGCAAAATTCACTCAGTATATTATGTCTCGAAAGTAATTTCAATAATACCATAGAATAAATAAATACTAATAACTATAAGTTTTATATACTAAACGTTTTTAATTTTTTTAACATAATGTCTATGACACTTTTAAAAAATTCTACACTGACTTGTGGTCTCGAATAAGTATGCTATCTAGAAAATAGAAAATATGTATTTTATTATTATAGACACTTTATAACGTACAAAAAATATAAATAATGTTAGAAATATTCATTTGTTTTTATAAAAACATTGAATAAATTTGGGCTTCTCAAACGCCGCCATTTTGCGCGAGCTTACTTTACAAGACAAATCCCGTGTTCGTTTACTATAAACGTATCAGTTATTTCATCCATGTTTTATTTGCTATAAAGATCATGGGAGAAGGTAAAAGACCTATTTAAACAAGTATTGTTTTGAAGCAAAGTGCTATGAGAAGTATATTTGATAAAGTGTTTTTTCCTTTTATTTCAACAATGATGTAAGATTATGAGAATAAAGTACCTCTCGTATCATATTTATATTGTTGTGAAGATCATTTTAACATAAGTATGCTATATTTATATACAGCTTAGTGTGAATTAGTCAGAAGTTTTACATTGAAACATTAAGCAGCAGAAAATTGGGTTTATACCTAACCTAATCTAGTTGACAAAAGTTCTGTAAAACTTTCTGTCTGTAATCCCATAACTACTTATTCCTAACTCTTCTGTTTCCTCATTGTGGGTTTTAGGAAATATTGATGATTGATTGACGGACTTATTCATATAATGTATAAATTATTATAATCTAGATATAAAATAGGAGTTTTGCAGCAATTTAATGACAAATACACAGATATATGTCATTACATATGCAAAACATTTTTGCTTTATTATAAACAGCAGTGTGAATTTTCCTCCCTTATTTTTCACTTTTTGAAGTGATAACTTCTTATGGGCGGGTAAACCACTTCGTTATGTAACGCGTTACAGCGCTAATCTGTCTGGTTTCCCTTCCTTTTTCGCATACGGCATCGGTGAGCAGGCTCCTCCTCTCTCACTCTAACCCGCAGCGCTAGCCGTATTTCGGACAGACGCTTTCCACTCTCTCTACTCAGTGTTTAGTGTGCGTTAGACATATACTGTTGACAGTGAGCATATATCCTTAACTTATCACCGTTTTTTGAGTGATTATAAAAAATATAAAAAAAAAAAACGTAATAACCTAAGCTTTTCTCAAGTTAAATAATTTAAAAAAAGCGTGTGCGTTTCGGGACGCACGACAGAAGTGATAACTTAAACTAGTTGAGCTATTTGGTTGAACGGGTTGAACCATTGAACTATTTAATATTGAAAGTTTTTAAGTTATCACTGCTGTTGTGCGTACCGAGACGCACCCGCTTTTTTAAATGATATTTTATAGGTTTAACTAATAACTACCTAAATATAAAAAATACCGTTTAGTTATAATGTGACAAAAATAAAAAAACGAGATTTTTTTTAAATTAAATTAAAAGGATAAATGCCAGATTTTCATAGAAAGTTAGGCCACGATTGCGCTTTATTCAAGTTTGTACCAAACAATAGGGAAATGGCTAAAAATTATATAGGGGAAATATCATCACATTATGCTGTAGAAGTTAAGAGAAATCATATCATAAGGTAGTAAATTGGAATTATAATTAACCTCAACATTTGGCAGATGATTGACAGGACAAAGAAGGTTTTAAGTAAACAACTTCTTTTAGGCCTGAAGATTAAGTACCAAAACAAATTGTTTTTTAGCATATTTTGCTCATGTAGGAGTGAGAAATTTTGCTTAACATATGAAGGAGTATATAAAACTAATATTTTTTATATGCCATATTAGAATTACCTACATAAAGTCTATTCTATTTTTCCGAAGGAAGGTTTCTAAGTCAATGTAAGTGTGTTGGACTGAAAATGTTATTGAAAAACGTAATTAGCGGAATAGCTATTTTAGTAGGAAATAAATATTTGAGGGTGGAAAGAAAATTATTTTAAACATTTTCATCAAATAACATTATCCAGAAATGTAAGTGGTACATTAATACCGTTATATGATCCATGACACATTCAGCATTGAGTTGAAGAGCTCAGAGAGGTTGTGTATAATAGAAAAAAAGAAAGACCTAAAACATGAGCTTAACATCATATCAGTGTAACAACATATCAGTGTAACATTTTAAAATATTATTGTTTAAAGTACATGGTGCTTTAACATAAATAATCACAATAAAATACCCTAATTCAAAAACATTTTTAGGCACTTTTCATTATTGCACAGTATAGAGAAATTGTGTCATTTTCCTATTAAGCATATTTCCTATTGGGTAATTTATTATAAATATTAACACTAATTTAAAGGAAAACTTTTTCAATTGAGTTAAACACCTTGACAGCATTTTTGCATGTATTTCTGAAGCCGACATCAGCATCATCTCTTTATGTTGTAGGTACAGGTACCTATAACACCGAATGTCATACAACATACAAGGAATCAATAATTATTGAATCCTTTAAAAAAATAATAAATCTAAAATTTTTCTAACATTAATTTCTTTAGACGTATTAATTTAGCAATTAAATGTTTATTATTATATTAAAAATATATACTTGTAATTGCATTTGATGTCGCCGTCAGCACAACACTTAGAAAGATTTGTCGAGGTCTCGGTAGCTCAACTGGAAAAGTACTCGCCCCGACAACAAGGGGATATGGGTTTGAGTCCCGCTTGAAACCAGAGATAAGTTATAGTAATATTTTTTTTATATGTAAAAATCTAGTAATTAAATGCAAGTGACAAAAAATAAGATTGTAATAATAGTTTCATTACTAATTACACGTTTACGAATTTGATGAGTAAACGTCTCTGACGTCAATTGGATTCACTATGTCTTTAGATGGTTTTATTTGCTATCAATAAATTTTCATTTTAATGATTCGGTTTTTTATTATATCGCTTAAATAAAATTTTGCCTTTTTCCTTTTGAAAGATTTGTTATAATTGGAAATATAAGACAAATTAATCTTTTTCAATTTATATTTAACTCTATATTATGTTGTAAGCTAAATGAAGAAATTAGACAGTTATGTGTAGGTTGAAGTAAATATTATTTTTTTATATTTACTTAAAATATATATTTAGCAATCTTGGCGTTGCCGCTTTTACGCCGTATACCTACGCGATTAAAATCTAAAAAAAATGTTCTTACTGATTAAGAATGTATTAACAATAAGTGTTTCAACAATAACATACAAGGTGGGTAAGTTAATTATTTCATTATTTTAAAAACGTTTTGGCTAAAGTATTTAGGTGATGACAAAAGTAAGATAATGATAATTGAAAAACAATCAGTTATTACATAAGATTCTTTACATAAGTATAACCATTAAAAATAAAAAAAATATTTCTCTTTATCGAGTCGTTTTCGATTACTTTTTTGTTTATTTTTGTTTGTGTATACTTTTCTCACGTATAATGTAAGGGTTTGGACGACCGTACTTGGCTCGTTAGCTACAAATACACTTAATAAAAACGGTCCGTACGAGTTTCTTGGTTTTACAAAAAACGTATCATTAGTTTAATATTACAATCCAGTTACTTTACCTGCACGGGACGTTGATTGCTTAAAAACAGTTTTCGATAACCTTTTCCATACTAATAGATAGTGCTACTGTGATTATTTTGCTAAGATATTTCTGTTAAATAATAGGATTTAACAAAGGTTACTTAGCAACTAAACCAAAGTAGACGTATCTCTGATTAAAAACATATTCATATTCGGATAATATCTTATAGCGCCATTATAATCATCTATCGGCAACAATACAAGTACCCAAAAATTTACGAGATTTTGCTATATAAAATTGTCAGCATGAGAGCGGATTTACACAAATTTCATAAAATTTGTGTAAAATGGCCTTTTAAAGAAGAAATCCAGTAAATAAGTAAACTTAAAAAAAAAACTTATCTAAATACAGAAATTCATCAAAACCTTTAGAGCTGTTTTCGAGATATGCAAAATAAAATATAGAAAAGTTGTTCATTTAAAATTATTAGATAAGTAGGTAACTCATACAATTTGTAAATTATTTATAATATAATATCTATATATGTAAACAATATAAAGTATAGTTCTATAGAATAGTATTAATGTTGTATTAACTAGAGTGTGACTTTAACTAAAAGCATTTATTGCTTTTTATACACATTTATTTACAAATAAGCTACAAATATCTACTTCTTAGTATCGCAATATTAAAAGACATTTATCTCAGACCCATCCCAGGTATTATACAGAGGATATCTACAGTTCATGGCTAAAGATTCCAGGTAAAATGAGCCTCAATTTTTTGCCTTATTTAAACCAGATGGTAAATATGTCCCTTTTTGGATGAAAGAATTAAGAATTAATTAATAACCAAGGATCATTTTCCAAGATACGCGTTTGTTTATTAAAAACAATTTGCTTATTTAAATTATTTTTGTAAAAAGGACTAAGAACTAGTAGTTCCAGAGTTATTTGAGCTTACTATTTCCAACCACGTTCCTGAGATAATATTTTCCTTATAGCTCGTTGAAGCTAGAAATAAAAAGAAATAGTAACAGCGTAACGTAGAGGTATTTTAAAATGATAATTTATAGTATCTTATTTGATGATAATCTATCAAATCGATAAGTAATAGCATGTGTAAAAGGCTTAGCAGAATATAGATCCAGTCTCGGCAGTGAACTCTAGAATTAAAATGATTCTCACACACGCAGGGCAACGGCACACGGCAACCACGGCCATGTTTATGAGTTCAAAGACTTTTTCACATGCGCACGGTCACGGCCCGGCCACCGTGTCGTGTGAAGTAGAAATGTATGAGCTAAATAGACAACTTTTACAAGACACGGCGATGGTGTTGTGACCGTGTGTCGCCCGTGCTTATCCACTATAAAAACGGTTCGATGCGGCAATCACATGATACGATTTCAAAACGTCATGGCGACCGTGAAATGAGCTTTTTGCAGCTGAAAATAGGTGAAAAATTTGTCTTTGTGTTCTCGATGATCCAGCTACTTGTAATAATAAAAATTAAAAAAAAAATCCTTCCTCATAACATTGTATGAATAAATCCATTACATATTATGTCCAATAATGAAGTCGACACAGACAACGTCTATACATAAGGCTATTTCCTTTTTTCGTTTCATTTATAACAAACGGCATTTATAGTCTAGTACCAGGATAATACTGCGGCTGCCACCTTGTCTCGTCGCCTCGCGACTGTGCGTGAACCTATGAAAGAGCTAGCACGGTATGGCGTCGAGCCATTTAGGCGGCAACCGTATGTGTCTGAAAAGGCTCTTATTTCATAGTTCATGAAAACAACTATCAAATGTAATGATTTACTAAAGTTTGGACTAGGTGAATTTCTACAATATGTCGCGAAAAATTCCTGAGTATTAAGATAACAAACACCGTTTTCATTTATGTGAATATATAAGAAGTAATGGTATGTGGATTGCTATTACAAATAAGCAGTGTAATTTCGAATACGATTATTTGCAAATTACTAATTTGTCATTAAAATCACATGAATACTGACTAACGAATGAAATTACTAAGTTTACTAGACGCCATTATGGCCTTATTGATGGGCGGGGGAGAGAAAAGAGAGGGATTTGAGAAAGCGCAACAAAATCTGAGGCTAACTGTCGGCTTACGTACTAATAACGGATTTCAAATAAAATCTTTGTGGTTTTTTATATAAGAAGTGTAGGTTGTTATCGAAAAAATAATTAGTCATGTGAAACAAACGCTTACGGAATTGTTACATTCAAGATTTGGTATCTCGGAGATGCTCGAAAGGTTACTATAACTTTTCGTGCTTTATTTTTGTTTAGAGAATCGGTATTTGATGGACTTTTGGTGCAAAGGTAGATCCTGCCTTTTGCGTCGACGGTACTGGGTTCGAGTTCTGAAATAGGCGTATGTTTGTGTGATGAATAGTAGCATTTTAACTTAATTCGGGTATTTGTAAATATTTCTATTATAATAACACATCAATTTATCATACTGTATGTTTTTCCTGGTGCCCTTACAGTGCTTATTTTGGGCCAGGCCTAACGGTGTGAATGAAGAAAATATTATTATCATTTGACGTTAATATTTTTAATGTTTGACAATTTATTTAATCTTTGACCTAATGCAGAAACTGTTTAGGTATCAAACAGTAGGTAGTTATTTATTTCGCTCTTCTCATTGAAAGTAGAAATTTTTATTGGATATTCCATCCAAAAATCATACTAAATGAGAAATTCACATAAAATCACTTTTTATCTTTTCTTTTTGCACTAAGAAGAATAAATGTCATCCCAAGATTTCACCAGATACGTTCGAACTCTATCGTCAGGTGAAGTCTTGTTATGACGAATCTAATGTGCCCAAAGTTGAGGAATTTTCAAGTAAACGTTCCCAAGGTTCCATTTCCAACTTTCGAGCTTCCATCAAGGCGCAAATCATCCGAGTGGGAAAAGACGGCAGCGGATATCTTTTTGTGAGGCTGCCGGTAGCCGCAGCCGAGGCGGCATTAAAGCAGGGCGCAAGAAACGGGAGGCGCTCAGGTACGGGAGTGCGGCTGCGGGAGCTCCCCGGGAAGTATTTTCCTGGAGGACTCCCGCAGGCACAAAGGTCCCAGGACAGCTAGATTTAGAGGAGGTTATTTCCCCATTTCGACCCGTGGAGACCAGCGGGTGCCGGGTTTGGGAGACCGGAGAGCGGCAAGCATCCGCAAGGATACCACGTGATCCCCACTAAGGTGTTAGTGGGACACCGCGGTGGTTTAGTGGGTAGGACGTTGCGCACCAATCTGACGAGGCGGCGTATGCGTAATGCATTACCCGCGTCAAAAAAAAAGCTTGGTACTTCCATATAATAATAATAACAATAATAATATGTTTATTTGCCAAAAAAGTTTTACATCTTCTATCTGATAACAAAATATAATACAATAACCTGTCTAACCGTCGACCGAGGAAGCTGCCTAACGCCTTTGTCAATAAAAATAAATTCTGTTTAACGGTATAATCGTGATTTATAATCATAAAAATAAAATATTTCAGTTCTAAAGTCAATGTTAAAGACTAGTGAATATTGTGATTAGTGTTTATTGTGCCGAAAACTTGTTTATTATCAATGAAACCAAACAAGTGCGGGAATCAGTGTTCAGTTATTAAAAATATCTTGTGTGTTGGATAAAACGCGCAAGCGACGCGGTCTGCACGGCGCTTACGTCTTTCTGTTCGCAGCCTACATATCAGGAGAATTTGTCGCCGTTGACGGCTTTGCATTGTGAGCCGCTCCTGCCGTCTTGTACTTAAGATCCTTTTTGCTTCACCACGCTTGCAATTATGGCACCTAACAAAAATGTACAATGCGCTGGTTGCTCGAAAAAGATAACAAACCGTGAGTACTTAGCTTGCAGCTTGTGTAGCAGTGTTTATGATCTGGAATGTTTAAATTATTCTTACAAGTTATTTACCCTTATGAGTAAAGATAAGAAAGATAATTGGCACTGCCCCTCCTGTAAAAGTAAAGAAAGAAAGGTGGACAATACTAATACTCCGGTCCAGAGTCATCGCATGCAGCTGAATCCAGCTTCTTCGGATAGGGCAGCGGGCGAGGACTATGTGACCTTCAGAAAACCTGCAGCCGAAAGCCAATACAACACTTTGTTGTCCCCGGCTTCTTCTCCAGTGACTGATGATACCTTGCTCGACACAATTCGTCAAGAGATTCAGAAATCGGTTGCGGAATCCGTGGAGTCACTGGTAAAGATGTTTTTCACGAAGGAATTCGATGAAATCAGAAAAGAACTGGTTGCTTTACGAGAAATGCGAGATGGTCTCGATTTTCTCAGTGCAGACTATGACCGCATGAAAACCGAATTGAAAGATTCCCAGGAGAAAATGAAACTGATAAGTAAGGATAACCTTACGCTGACTGATAGAGTGAATGATCTCACTGTTAGACTCAATCTTGTAGAACAACACTCGCGTGAGGCGAACATAGAGATCAACGGTGTCCCCGAAAATAAATCGGAGAATATAATAGTCGTCACCCGCCAGCTTTGCACGGCAGTTTCTATTCCGCTGTTGGATACCGATGTTCTTGGTGGTACTCGAGTCAGAAAGATGAACGAAGACAATGATCGACCGCGTTCCATTGTTATTAAACTACAGACTGTTAAGAAGCGCGATGATATATTAGCGGCTGTCTCCAGGTTCAATAAGGCCAATCCGAATAGTAAACTCAACACTTCTACGTTAGGTTATGGTGGTAAAAGATCTCCGATATATGTGTCTGAACATCTTTCTCCATATAACAAAGCATTACATGCGCATAGGAGAAAAACAGCTCAAATTAAAGGATATAAATATGTTTGGATACGCAATGGACGAATATTTGTTCGGAAGGATGACCAGGCTCCCGCTAGACAAATAAAGGATCACAATACATTGGCTAGTCTGTAATTTTCGAAGTGCCCTTGCATTTTTGTCCACAAGTTAGTTATAAAATTCAACATTTACTACCAGAATTTTAGAGGTATGAAAACCAAGACGAATGACATTAGATTGGCATCTTTGACAAGTAGTTTTGATGTAATTGTAGGGACAGAGACTTGGTTGGATGACACAATACATGATAGAGAGCTATTCGGGACAGATTATCACGTCTATAGACGGGATCGCAACTCTTCGAGCTTGGCTGGTAAACGCGGTGGAGGAGTACTTATAGCCGTCTCAAAATCCCTGAATTCAAAAAGACTAGACCACTTGGAGAGTATCTATGAAGATTTATGGGTATCAATCAAGGTCAGGACAAATAATAGAGTTAAAGAGTATTTGTTTTGTGCAGTTTACTTACCTCCCCCTGTGACAGCGAATGTGTTGGATATATTCCTTGAGAACTGTGGTCTTGTAATGCAATCAATTAATAATAGTACTATAATTTTAGGTGATTTCAATTTGGGTTTCATAAACTGGACACCTGATTCGAGTATTAACAAATTAGTTCCTTCTAATTATTCCTGTGGCTTGGGGTTTCAATTAATTGATTTCTTATCTCTAAATGACATGTCTCAGTTTAATTATGTAAAAAATGGTAATAATAAAGTTCTGGATCTAGCCCTCAGTAATGTAAGTGATTTGAGTATTACAGAATGTCAGTGTCCTATAAGTAAACTTGACTTGCATCACCCTGCCCTGGAAATTGTGATCAATGATAACATAATTACTTCTACACAATTTTTAAAGAATAAAATGTTTGCCACTCACAATTTCAAAAAAGCCGATTACTCTTTAGTTAATTCTAAATTAAGTCAAATTGATTGGATCTTGGAACTAGGGCACTTGCAGGACGTCGATGAAGCAGTATCAAAATTTTATGAAATTATATATTCCATAATTAATAAAACTATCCCTAAAACGCGGGTCCGAAGCTTGAAATATCCAATTTGGTTTACTCGTGGCTTGATAAGGTTGATTAAAGAAAGGGAAAAAATTAGAAAAAGATATCAAATTTATAAAAATCCTAGAGACTGCATAGAACTTAAGATCTGCAATCGACGCGTTAAGTCCACTATTTCTGGGTGTTACTCCGACTATGTTAAGGAAATAGAAAGCACCATTCAGCACAATCCAAAAAAATTTTGAGCCTTTATTCGTCAGCACCGTGACCATTCTTCCGATATTCCAGAGCAAATGCATCTGAATGGTAAAACTGCTGATGATGGCAAAGGGATATGTAATCTTTTTGCGGGACATTTCTCCTCTGTATTTTCTCAACCGGATAATTCGGAACCAATTGATCTGAGTGATATATATCCTCAAAACTCACTTAATAACATCGAAATTACCGAACGTCATATCTTAAAGGTTCTCAAATCTGTTGATGTTAGTAAGGGTGCTGGCCCTGATGGCATTCCTCCCCTGTTTATTAAAAAAACCTTGTTGTATTTGACGCTTCCTCTGAAACTTATTTTTAAATTGTCATTTACAACAGGTAAATTTCCTTCGGTTTGGAAGCAGTCAAATGTAGTACCAATCTTCAAAAAAGGGAACAAAGATGATATCACAAACTATCGTCCGGTTTCTATAATAAGCTTATTAGCGAAGGTATTTGAACGTATTGTTTGTCCTGTCTTAACTGATTATCTCAAGAATATTATCGTGGACGCTCAGCATGGCTTTTGCAAGAATAAATCAACTGTAAGCAATTTGATGGATTATGTTACAGATTTAACCAGTTCAGTAGACAGACATCTTCAGATAGATTCCATTTATACCGATTTTTCTAGCGCATTTGATAAGGTCGATCATACTTTTCTGCTCTCAAAACTTAAAGCTTATGGGATCCATGGTGATCTTTTACGTTGGCTAAGTTCATATCTTCGTAATCGAATACAAAGTGTTGTTGTACATGGTTACAAATCAGATGACTACATTGCTCGATCTGGCGTTCCCCAAGGCTCGCATCTTGGACCGATTCTCTTCTTATCGTTTATAAATGATATCTCAACGGTCATCAAACACTGCAAATATTCTCTTTTCGCCGACGATTTAAAATTGTACATGTCTGTTAACAGCCAACTCGATGTCTCATTATTGCAGGAAGATCTAAGTGCCGTGACTGAATGGTGCACAATTAACAAAATGATTCTTAATCCTCAAAAATGTGTACACGTAAAATTTACAAAGAAAAAGAAACCTATTGATTCTCATTATTGCATTTCTGGTCAACCCGTAAATGAAACTTCCAGCATTCGAGATCTTGGTATATTATTGGACCACAAATTGAATTTTATTGAGCACATTGATAATATTGTCACACGATCGTGGCAAATATTAGGTTTAGTTAAACGAATATGTAAGAGCTTTAATGACTTTCGCACTTTTGCTGTTATTTATAATACTTATATCCGTAGTAACCTGGAATATGCATCTAATATTTGGAATCCTATTTACGCAGTCCATTCTCATAGAATAGAACGTATCCAAAGAAACTTCACTCGCTATCTTGCCTTTAGGAGTAAAGACTGTCCCAGAGATGCTAATTACTCAGCTCGCCTTTCGCATTTTAAAATGAATTCATTAGAAAACAGGCGCAAACTCTTGGACCTAACGATGTTGCATAAACTCATTCATGGAAGTTTAACTTGTCCTAACTTACTTCAAAAAATAAATCTCACTGTTCCCTACCATATACCGAGGCACCCTTTAACAGGCATCTTTAATTTACCTCACTGTAGAACTAACCTGGGTATGTGCGCCCCACTGTACCGGTGTATGCGGACTTACAATAATTTAAAAGATACTGATATCGATATCTTTCAAGATTGCGGTCACGCGTTTAAAAGAAAGTGTTTGGCAACATTCGATTCTAATAGTTGAATTATGTATCGTATTGTTAACATTCAAGAAAATTTCCAACTTAAATTTATTTAAATGTAAATATTGTTAAACTTAAACTATAAAATTATTGTTTTTTTTTTAAATGTTAGGTAGGTACTTCCTTTTTTGTATTCGACAAATAATTAGAATTGTTGTATTTGCCTGTAAGGACATGCTTTTTATATGTGTCACCCAAAATAAGCTTTTCATTGTAATGTATAATTGTATGTCGCTGGCGAATCTGTTACAATAAATAAATAAAAAAAAAAAAAAAAAAAAAAAGAAAAATAAAGTAACTGATATTGTACATACCAACTATATGACATATTTTTACACTGTATTATTCAGTCAATCGTTTACAATACTCTGTATGTTAAAGTTTGTTAAAGCATTTTTGTAAATAAAGTTACATGCTAAGCTATTTCATTTCACACAGACTTGTTATAATAGGTGGTATCAGAAGAATACAATGACAAACATAACAGAATATAATTGTTGTGTTATCTAAATTGCGTAGGTACATCTGTCAAGTTTCGTGATGGTATAAGAATTAGAACTAGGCCACACTCAGATTCTTATTTCTTATTTTATTATACAGTTTCTTAATTATATCTCGGCCAAATATAATAATCATCATAGCCGACTTACGACGCCCACTGCTGGGAATCGGCCGCCCACAGAACAATCAGTCGGACCAAATATAAATGTGTTAAAAAGGGAAAGTATTACAATAACGACTTAGTGAGTGATATTGCCAGCAGCCTTATGTTAGCAATTCGACACAGCTATTTTATTTATTTCGGGGAAATGCGTACATTTTTATTTTAAAGAATATATTGTTCGATTAATATCCCCGATCGAAACAAATCGTGAGTGCTTTTACGGTGAAGCCGCTTTATGAAGCGTGTTCCTCGTTTAATGTTTAAACAGAAATTTGTTTTTACATGCCTATGTTATTTAAGGTCGAAAATAGGCCAAATTCTGTGACTAATAAATAGAATAAATATCAGTGACGTAAAGCAAGTATCTTTTCCCGTCGTTTGAAACTATACGTCATTGCGATTACGATTAGAATAAAAGTATAGTTTCACGTAATTTATTAGGTTTAAATTTTTAAAAATTAAATTTTAATTAATAAATTCGATTATGGCAAATGAGATTGTTAAAGAAGGAATAAGTGAAGTACAATGAACACTCCAAAGTACTCAGATTACTAAAGGACTTGTTTCGATTATTATTATAGCAAATGATACGAGAGTAATATTGAGACTCATTTTTACGGTTTCAAATCTGTGAAATCTGTCTACAATCGCACAAAAAGCGTTCTTAAGGTAAAGCGAACGTATTTGATATTCATATTACATGATAAAAATCAAAGGACAAAGGTTACGTAGACGTATACGTAAGAAAGTGTCTCAAAATCGTGGGCTGTGCATATTTCAGGCCTGTTGTCGCTGCCTCGTGAAAATACTGAAACTAGACTTCCGAGCCGGAAACAATACGAGGCAAAGCAAACTTCTGAATACAACAGAGCTTTCATAACGATGCTGAATACATAGAAACGGTTAGACAGAACATTTATTTTTACAAATATTATTATAAATAGATCGGGAATAGTTATTTGAAATCTGTGTTTTTGTCCAAAAGTATCTTGATTTTTTATAATCTTATAAAGATGGAGAGGAAGTGAATTGAGTTTTAAATAAGGACATGTAATATAATAGAAAGACATATATTAAAACGAAGAAAACACAAAAATCAAAAGACGAAAGAACAAGAAAGATATAGACAAAGTATAGTATAAAAATAAAATATTCTAAAGAGAATTCATTCCAACCTCATGGCCAATTATTAACAAAACGTGGTATTATGTATTACAAAAAACTTGTCGTTTTTAAAATTAAACTGATTTAAAACCGGTTCCATTTATTTTGACATTAAATTCTTTTGCAGGATATTAAAAGGCATAATTTTAAAAGGCATAATTTGATATAACTTCCTGGCTGGTAATGGAATAAAAACATGCTAACCTAACCTAACCTTCGATGTATATCGATGTAAATAAAAAAATATAAGAAGAAAAGAGGTCCTGTAAAAACCTATACCTTTAATTCTTATTTAAATCAACTTATTAGAAACAACAACAAAAAAGTATAAAAACAATATTTTTTTAATTAGTGTTGTTATTTACGTAATAGCTACTATCCACAGCCTACCGATAGTTAAAATTATTATTTAGTGGCGTATCCCTTATTTTCAATAACAGCACTGCAACCACGTGGCATTGATTCAATCAATTTCATACATTTTTCTAGGGGGATTGAATTATATGTTTCAACAAATGCATCATTGAAAACGAACACCAGTCAAAACGAACGCGTTTTGACTGGTGTTACGTTTGTTTGAGACTTTTTTAACTATATACTACAGATTTTCTATCGGGTTTAAATTCGGAATATTTGCTGCCCAGTCTAAAACGGATATACGCTGTTCGCTAAGGAAACATTTGACGCTATTGGCCGTGAGTTTAGGGTCATTGTCATGCTGAAAGATTCAGATTACAAGCAAATGATCGTCCGAGTAGAGAATCATTGTGTGCTCTAAGATATTTTTGTATTGCCATTGATCCATTGTGCCTTCAATCTTCCGAACGAGTCCAAATCCACATCCTGAAAAACACCCCAACTTTAATGTTATCGCCACCGTGCTTGACTATACTTCTTGTGTATTTATAATTAAAGCATTGTTTACAGGACGTCTAACATAACGCTTTACATCGGAATTTACCATATTTATTTTTATTTCATCTGAAATTAACACTTTTTTCAATTCTCGTACCGTCCAATTAACATATTTTTTAGCGAATAATAGTCGCTTCTCTCGGTGTTGCTTGGTAAGATGCGGTACCTTTCGAAAGATTCTTCCAAACAATTTAGCTTTCACTAATCTTTGGTGTATCAGTCTTGGAGGGATGTTTCTCAGGCGATAAAACTTCATTTTTATTCTGGTTGGAGCCTTTTCTTGGGTCTTTTTTAGCAACACGAACGATTAGCGTATCTTCTCTCGGAGAGGTTTTTCGTGGCCGAGCCTTTCTAAGAAAATTTTCAACAGTTCTATGTGTTTTATAATGATCGATTGCATTAAAAACTTTCTTAACAGAACAATTTAAATGCTCAGCTAATCTTCTGTACGCCCGCTTATGTTCAATATTTAAATTAACAATTATTTGCCTAGTTGAAGCGTCACAATTAATTTAATTTTGGCCCATTTTGAACAAAATAACTTTCAGATTAAATTTTGTATTGCCGCCAAAATAATAGAAAAGCCAAGAAAGAAAAGTTATTCTCCAATTTCAAAAAAAGAACGACCTATGGATGCTTTTTAAAAGTGTTTCTAATTAGGCGTCCAAGCGGCTAGTAACAGAAAATAAACTCTTACATGTGTAAGACTCATTTTGTAATTAAAAGTAAGATATGTTTTATATTTTATGCATTTAATGTTGCTAATGCTATAATGCTATATTGTTGCAAGATTAATAATTATTGAATGTGTATATTTCTTACGAACATTTGTACGTTGAAGTTATATTTTCTTTACTCATAAGAAGTGTTTCTAATTACATGACCACCACTGTATATGCTTATATAATAAAATTTAATATATTAGCATAATACAATGCAGTAGCTTTTGTAATAAACGATTTTGTAAAAAGAACTTATCTTTTTTATTCATGCTTCAAGAATGTGTTACTACGATATTATGGCCCATTAGAAATTCCCTTTAACGATTAGTTTTCTTCGAATCGTTCTTTACATAGATGTGACCTTTCTTCCTTTCGTGTTTAATAGCCTCATTCACAATAAACTCCCCTAATGCTTCCATCTGTTGGGTCACTTTTCTCAATAGCATCGTCATTCGTTAGATTGTCCATCGATCTTCGATTCCATTCAGTATTTGTATCCGTAAAGGGCTGTCTTTTGTCGATTGAAATCGGTTTTCACGACAAACATTGATAATAACAGTTCTGGAAAGGAAATAGTGTTTCTATGTTAACTTACCTTCTTTTAAAAAAACGACTGTTTCTGTGAAAGTTTGAAACTGAATATTTTTATTACATAATCTCTTCCAAAAGAGGTCTGCAACTGAAAAGCAGAAGCCTTTCTAAAAACCGAGGGTTTTTTCATAATTTCTACGCTTGGCAAGCGGATTGGAGATCACAATAACATACTTTATTTGAAAAAAGCTGCCGTCTATATCAACTAAATGCTATCTATGGTAATTACTTCCTTTATTAGACGTCTTTATGACACGGCAAAAAATTATCTTTATATATATAATTCTTTTGTGAGTGTGTATGTCACTGAACTCCTCCTAAACGGCTGGACCTATTTGAATGATTTTTTTTGTGTGTGTTCAAGGGGATCTGAGAATGGTTTAGATTCACAAATCAGTCCGGCAGATGGCACTGCAGTCAGCACAGCAACGCGTGGCCGGGACAGCTAGTAAATATATAAAAATTTAATAAGGAGGAGAATTAATGTTGTAAGAACAAGGTTTGAAATATAAAGTTTAAGCATTTGAACGACAGAGAAAAAATGTCTCTCATTGCAAATAAAAAAACGTACTCGGAATAAAGTAGCAAAAAAAAGATGCGATATTATGATTTCACTGATACAAAAACTATCCAAACGTATGTTTTTGCGAGTCCTTGATGCTTGAGTTAGATTATCGTTTCTCAATTATTAATAATACAAAATGTTTCTCTATTTATACCTTTTAAAACAATTCACAAATTATAAAGTTGGTCACCCGCCATAGAGATAAATCACTTATTTTATATTTCCTATTATTGTTTAAACTTAAGGGCGTGGTGAAATGCGACTAAGGATACTGGAGATATTTACCTAAAACTTGATAAGACCTCTTGAAAACCTCAAAATGGGCCTCTTCGTGATTTTTTATTGCAAAATTAAACCAGACTGCCAAGCGTGGAGGTTATTGTAAAACCGCCCCCCAATTTTGTGGGCAGGTTTTAATACAGTAGTGGACATTTTTCGACCGAGATGTTTTTTTTACATGACATTTTTTTTTAAGTAGTGAAAAATCCTCAGATTTTGTGCCTCATACGACTATCGAACACATTTGAAATGACTAACGGAATTTGAAAAAAAAATTGTCGCTGAGCTACGGGAACATCGGGATAAGGAAAAAGGTGACAAATAAAAACATAATTTTTCTGTTCACAGGCGTTATGTCGAGGATACTAATGTTAATTTAAGAATAAAATAATTATCTTTCAACAATGTAGTTCTTTTGTAACCTTTTTCCTTATCCCAACTTTCTCGTCCCTCAGTGACAATATTTTTTGTCATATCATGTAAAGTGTCAAATATAAATGAAAAAAAAAAATAGTTTTTCTTCATATCAAATATAACCAATTTTGACTTCGACCTCCGTACAATGGAGTAATTAACCATACAAGAAGAACGAGAAAGGGAATTTCCGCAGCGAAATCTTCGCAAAAAGTCCCGAGTCTCGCGAAAAATTATGGCTTTGCCGCCACGGTCACCCAAGAAAAATAAAACAGCTGGACAACACGTCGTCACAGGCGAATTTTCGGCGGCCGAAGAAGCAACAATTTTTCCATCGCAGAAGACAAGAGCCAAGTCATCTGTTTTTGCAAATTCTTCGGACAGTGAGGACGGATAGGATATTCAAAAGCAACCTTGAAGCGGAAACAAGCAAGAAGATGTTGTCAGTAGCGTGTATCAAGCGACGCCGATTAAAGGACTCTTTTGCTACGAAGAACAGTTAAACGCGTACATTGACGATGTGATTGAAGAATTAAATATGAAACATCCGGAATCTCTGCCGATCTTCAGAGACGCTACCGACATCAAAGGTATTCGCGTCAAGTTGAATAAGATTATGAAAAAGTCATTTTTGCCAATTTTCATACAAGATGCCCATTCGTCTGACCGTGGTCACAAATTTATACGGAATCTTTGTCAACATCTTCGACGATTTCAGCGAGCGTAAAAAAATTTCGACATGGTTCATTTGGAAGCCACGCACAGATTGTCGATGCTTGTCTCATCTTAGGATTGTTAGTGGCACGAGCCTAGCAAACGATTTATGCGCGATGTAATCGATTTATTTAAACCTTCTTCGTGGACAAACTGGTGCACGATTTGAAAGCAATTTCATCGAAGGATGTTTTGACCGAAGCCATTAACAAATTTCACATAAGAAATTCGGCTCAAGCGTGGAAGAATCTGATGGAGAAGATTTTGACTGCGAAAAAGCCGAATAATAAAGGCGTCATGTCTCCGGATGTGTTTAAAATCAAGGTGCTGAATACTCAAACAATGCCGAGTACATTAATGGTTTGGCTCTGATTGCTATCTCATGCTTCAAACTTACGCGTTCCGGAATTTCTTTGGACACGGCGCTGGAGTTCCTGAGCTTCCGTTCCGCAAGAGTTAACTTAAGAGGACTTGTCGCGTCAAACTGCTGACAAGAAGGATTTCATATCTTGCAGCAAATGGGCCGCTGCGGATCAAGACTCGAGTGACGATGTGGCTACCACTTCTCGAGTTGACTACGGATTTGTCGTGTCATGTGTTTTGTATTTAAAGAAGAGTTCAATGACACAATGTTTAGTGTCTACTTTTTATCGATATGAAGAGTGTGTCTTAATAGTGTAAATATGAAAAAACTTTTTATGAAAGTTTTTGTAAAGACAAAAATTAGTGGAAGGCGCGATGAAGGTTTCTAAAGTACTGGCCTTCTTAGGGCTATCGTCATCTGTGTCACATTTTTAAATTTTACAATATCTTCTTATTCCACTCGCTAATATATACCACTCAGTACTGGTCCCGCATGGCAGGCTAATGCTAATAACTATTGTGGTGTACCTATCGGCAAAGACTGTAGCCTACTTTACCCTGGCATAGAAGCCATTAGTGGACTAATAATAAAGACTTTTTTTACAATGTGTCTTCTTTTAAGTTTACTAACTCTGTGGTGCATATCTCTGTGACAGTACCAATCAACAGCGCTATGATAAATATTAAACGCGAACTGATATCGTATCTTGAATTTTATTCTATACAATTTTTATTTAATTGTTTTGAAGAAGTGAATTTTATTTACGGATGCCGAAAAAAATTATGTAAATAATATAAATTATGAATAAATTCTGTGATTAGAAACGTTTACGAACAATTTTGAAACAAACTTTATTTTAGACATCCTACGAATACGGCCTTTAAAGAGAATTTAAACGACAGGACTAAGTAAAAATATGAAAAGAAAAGCGTTTTTGTTATTAGTACTGTTTGCGAAAGAGAAATATAATTGTCAAGATTATATAAAAAACAATCGTATTATAAACATAACATGTTTGACGACCGGTTGGAGCGAGTGGGAATGAGGCAGATATTTGTGTAGTGTATTATATAAAAAAAAACTTATTTATAAATAATTTATGCACGTCTATCCGTTGCTCTAGTATAATAGGTGTATTAGAATGTAAGAAATATTATTGTTAATTATTTATTCTTTGTTGCAACAAATACAGGGAAAGACGGATTTAATGACTTGCAGTATTAGTTACATTTTCTCTTAGTCGTATAACAATGGTCATGCAAACGTATTTCTTGATATTCTCAATACCACGTCGTAGTCATGTTGTTATTTAGATATTTCTAAGTCATCCTAGTTACGAAAATATTTAATCAACGGAATTTCTGTTAAATAATGTTAGTATTGAGATATTAATTATGTAACTTAGTAATTATATTCATATTTGAAAATGATAAATGTTATATTATTTGTGTTAATTATGTTTTCAATCACTATATTTTGTTAGTGTTAATTTTTTAGTATGTATTTTGTCGTGCGCAGTTTGATGTTTTGGTTATAATCATCGACATATTCTAATGGACATGCTCGGTGCGGTGAGAATTGTGGCACTACGAAAGAAAGAGATAAAACTAAGTTTCGGACTATCTTTATCTCTCTCAAAATATATGCCGTACCAGTCATGAAAATTGAGAGCCAATTGCCAATAAGGAAAGAGATAGCGTTAGTCCGAAAGCATATGCCATTTTCGTATCTCTTGTCAAACCAAGAAATTACTGCACGTTATACGGGTACGGCATGTCCATAATTATATGTCGATGTCTATAATGCTGTGTACACATTATTGTAGAGTTTTAAATCTGTTTTTATTGTTTGGAATGTATTTGTTGTAATTCTGTTTTGTGTACCTTAGTAAAAAAATAAAAACAATACATTTACTTAAATAGTTTCCTATTTATATAGTTTCCTTTTCAAATATCGTAGATAACCGGAAAGTGTTAAAAATATGATTATATTTTTTTTTGTTTAAATTGTCAATCAAATTATGTAAAATAAATTTAACAAGTGTAAAACATGTCAATGTGAAACCGCCCTAAAGCTTGAAGCGGGTTTAAATCGTGTATGAAACCAAGAACTTTGTTACCATATATGATTTGCGTACGTTTAAGGAACTCAATAAATATCGAAATTTATACAAATCTAGCTGACTCGGCCACGCGTTGCTGTGTTTTAAATCGAAATAAAACCTATCCTATCTTTTAAGTTAGATCAAATAACAGATAGTTACGAAGTTTGATCAAAATCGGTTAAGTAGTTTAGGAGTCCATTGAGGACAAACATTGTGACACGAGATTTATATATATTAAGATTATATACAACATTTATACAAATTATCTGTTTTAGATTTATTCCTGAATTTAGTTTCTGTGCTATTACATATTTTTAACGAGTATTTCTTTATTATTAAATTTACGAGCTTGTTCCTGTTTAAAATAAGGCCTTTGTGTTATAACTGACTTATTCGAACCACTTCAAGCGTTCGAAATCTTATTCTATTAAGGTAAGCCCAAAGTTAGCCTACGCCGACAGACTTTCTTTAGAAATTAATAGCTGTGGGCGAATATTAATTTGTAACATTTTGTACCCTCGATTGTGACGGGTTGGGGTAGTTTCATTCAAGCATGGTTTTGAATTTCAGTTGATTAATATTTTAATATAGTGCACATTGTTCTCTCACCGTTTCTACAATATGGAAATAGGTTGCAGGTAATGTGACAAACTTTATGTGTAGTTGTAAAATGTTGACTATAAGGCTTGAATTATGTCAAAAATATCATAGGTATTTGCAATAGAACTTTTTCAATGGGAAGCAATTTTTAATCATATTAGTTCTTTATTATTTATTAATTTATAAGAATTATAATTTAATTACCGAAATGTAATTGGTATAGCTTAGGTATGAAATCGTTTTCATTTATCAGAAATTAATTTCATTGAATGGATCTTTAATAAACATGTCAATTTTGTTTGCTCTAATTTGATTTGCTATCGTATGATCGTATATTTGATCGAATTATTATTTGAAAACAAATTTTTATTTTAATCATTTGATTATTTTGTAGAATAAGTTTATTTTGGAAATCGACCTAGTTACTTTTCTTAATAGTAGAAGAGACAAAAAATAGACACGCAGGAGGATGCTGCTGTCTTGTCGTATCATGGTTATGTTATTTCAATGTTGAGGTATGGTTTGCTTTTATGGGGAAGTTCTTGTTTGACAGTCAAAGCTTTCATAGCACAAACAATGTGTTAGAGGTGTGAGTGGCTCTAAACCATTTTATAGCTGCATGGCACTAGTTCATACCCAACTCACATGCAGTATAATGGCGTAATGGCCTTTAATAGAACAGAGGAATGTTACCAGTTTGTCTTTTCTTTTCATCCGTTTATGAAAGTAACATAGATCCGTCTGGAAACAAATAAGTCTCTTGATACTTCGCATATACCTATCCCCTCTGACAATAACTCTTATAACTGAAGTATCATCTCATTCACGAGACATATGGTTGGAAAGGCGTTAAACAGACTTGACCTTGTCAAAGGTGCTGGTTCAGACGGCATACTGCCAATATTTACGAATAAATATAGTGAGTACATAGTAGAGTCACTATCTTTGATTTTCAACAAATCTTTAAAAGAAGAATGTTTCCCGTCCGCTTGGATAATGCGTCCACAGATAATTACAGACCCGTTTAGATTATTTCTGTTTTCGCCAAGGTTTTTGAAACACTCATCCGGCCAGTTTTATTTTGGCATGTAAAGCATATTCCCATACCCTAACAGTATTGCTTTATTAAAACTAGGTCTACGGCAACCAATCTGGTGTGTTTTACATCTAAACTGGTTGATGGAATGGATAAGAGTTTTTCTGTAGATGTCATCTATACTGCCTTCAGCAAAGCATTTGACAAGGTGGATCATTGTATCTTGGTTCAAAAACTTTTTCATTGTGGCATAACTGGCGACCTGTTGAAGTGGTGTGCGTCGTATTTGGATGAAAGGTTCTCTAGAGTTGTTGTTTATGAAGCCGCATCTAAAACGTTTATGACATCTTCTGGGGTACCTCAAGGATCGCACTTGGATCCATTGTTCTTCAACATTTTCATTAATGACGTAAACTCCTGCTTCCTTTATTCGCAAGTATACTTATACGCTAACGATCTAAAAGTCATAATGCGAAAGAAAGAATGCTGATGACCACCAACTGTCTCCAGAATGATTTGGACCGCTTTTCCAAGTAGTAGGTACAAGGATAACAAAATGAAACCAAACATTGATAAATGCAATTTCATCCATTTTTCCCGCCGAAAATCTCCGAATTATTTTAAATCTTACCAAATTGATAACCAACCGATTCGAGAAGTTAATGTTATTCGAGACCTTGGTGTTTATATTGATAACAAACTTCGATGTAATGTACATATCGACAGAATTGTTACAAAATGTTTCAGATTACTGGGATTTATAATAAGTAACTTAATTCAAAAGGTTCTTATGGCACCTCACCTTTCAAGATAGATTAGCAAAGAGGCTTCCTACTTACATATCTCGGCTTCTGCACTATAATTTTACTAATTTAGAGAATCGTAGAATAATGTTTGATTTCCTGTTCTTTTACAAGATCATAAACGGTCATATTGATTGCCCTGACTTGTTGAAGCAAATTAACTACAATGTTCCTTATAAGCTGGCTCGGTTAGCAAGGTATCTACCGTTTAAGGCAATTGTTTTCAGAACAAAATAAGGTAATATTTTTTGCCATAAACAGAATTCAGTTGCGGTACAGTAAAGTATCACGTTTTTCAAGCTTCTGCTTAATTATTATAATAGAAAAATATTAGAAAAAATCGACTCGGGTCACAAGTGAATTCTCAGACAGGAATTCACTGCGGAATAGTTTTCTATTATAATCATTTATCTTATAAGATCGCATTGAAAATGCATAAAATATATAAAAATTATAAAACTTCTGCTTAATGTTGAGCTTGAGTTGTCAAATTCATTGCGCAAGTTTAGACTCACTATTATGAGAATTGTAGCTTCTTACTTATCATGAAATTTTATATTTTTGAGGTCTTTTCTTTACATATATGTATAATTTGCATGTCGTGACAGCCTTTTATTAAGGCAACACTATGTAATGCATTGTTATAATATAAATCAAAATAAATATAATTATATTTAAATAATAATTTACCAGTTGCGAATTTACCAGAATGTTTTGCGAAAAATAGTTTTATGTTATGAGGCGCAGGCCGATCATAATTGTTTTAATAAATTTGAATAATTACAAGTCAAAGTACCCACTCTCGGATTTCGTATTTATCTTTACATTCTTTTCAGAGCTAAATTGAATTATCGTGTCTCATTGGAATATGGATCTGCATTAGGAACATTTTCATGCGACGATTTTTAAGATTTTAAATGTAATCTTAAACCGGTCAAGCTCGTTTGAACAATGGTACAACTGAAAATGGCATTCATGGATAAATGGCATTTATAGATTAAGACGCTTCTATAGCAACCATCTACAGTTGAAATAATGAATTCACCCGCAATCGTCCAATGTTAGGGGAACAAGAAAGGAGACGTCGTCCTTCGACAGTTGTTACAGAAAAAAACATACCAATGTAAATTTTAATTTATGAAAACAGGTGAATTACTAACAAATATATTCCGCATATATTGCAGATTGGATCATGAAGTTTTCACAAGATTCTACTATAGTGTTTTCGCGTGAGATGGATAGTTTTGTGCTGGGTGCCGCATAACTACCGCGAACCTCCGAGGCAGGCGTCGTTACATGATTAATAAATTCGAAGCGGCATCGTCGCGGCACGTTGCCAATATTGAGCTACGTAACGAATCCTGGATTTATCAATACAATCCAAAAAAGCTTCAGTCGACAATTTGGCTATTTCGAAACTAACCAATGTCAATAAAAGTGAAGCAATCCAGAAGCGCAGCGAAAATTTTGATGGCTAGTTTCTTTACTTTGACGGGGTACCTAGTGTCGATTCCAATACAAATCTAAGTAGCATCAACGCCGAATAGTACACTACGAAATACCTGCCAGAAGTCTTTATTGAAATGAGTAACAAGCAACCACACACCTGGCTCCACAGGTACTGTTTCAGTACAACAACGCGACCGCGCCCTCAGCGCTCATAACGACGGACTTCCACAACACACCAGTCAGTTTTGAGTAATCTTCCTAACAGTCCTAATATAGCACCGGGTGACCCTTTTCATAAAAAAATGTCACCTAAAAGGGATGCAGTTTTGCTGATTTTATATTATACTAAGGTTTAGCTCCATTTTTAGTATAATTTTAGGATATTTATTTTCATAAAACTATTTTTATTAAACTTGAAATAGTTATTATATATCTATATATGCTATAATAACTATTTAAAGTTTATATTGATTTAGGCAGTCTCCGACATTTTTGCACGTTAAATAACATCAAGACACGCAGCGGAAAAAGTTGTTCCAAAAGCGATAAATTTTCACCGACGGATAAACATAGAACTTTGCGAATGAAGACGAATGTTCCAACTTGTAGCCTGTCAGACTGAGTAACACTCACACGGCTACTTTAAAATTTTGCCAATTTGTTTTATTTTTATTTATTAAACTTTTGAATGTGTGTGATGTGGATACTTTGTATACTGGGTGGACAGTGCACTTGAATGAGCTTTTCTGATCATTAAGTATCTGAAACATTATCGTAAGCGCTTTATTAAACATTAATTTTGAAATTTGAATTAAGGTATCCGATGAAGTATCTATGGGTTATCTAGAAAATATGTTAAATGAATGTGGTAAATGTTGGTCATATAAACGTTTTTATTTTCATTTTCTTATAGACTTTTGTGTTTCTCGTGAAAAAATCCTTTAATCTTTTAGCCAATCTGTTGGGAATATCATGGTAAAATATATAATTTGTGCCATCCAAAACAATTGAATTTATAGGTATTATTGTATTGCGGATTAGTATAGTCGATAGTATAATCAAATTATACACTTTGATTCCTGGACATACCTTATGCTGTTATAATAAAGATCATATTATTTTTAGAGTGTATCGCTTGATATACTGTCGACTGTATAAACATTTTTATATTGACTGTCTGGCTGGACTATCTATATGGGTACAGTGGCTTTCGGAACTTAAACGGGACTCACGGGAACGAATAAGAAGCATCGAAAGTTCACTCTTATTTATTTTGCCGTGGAATTGGCTTGATCTCGGTAAGTTTCAGAATCAAGTGTTTGAGTCAATATTCGTTCGAAATGAAGAAACTGAAATAAGTAGAATATGTAAAATATAATAATAGTTGCAAACTCTTTCATGTTATGTTAAATCCTATTGATTTATAGTTTTTATTCTTTTTTGTTGATTTTTACGAATTGAAACATACAATACAAGTAAACCGAGTGACTAAAACCCCGTGAGCTTTGTCCAGTCACACGTATTTGTAAAATGCTTGCACACCTCAAGGGGACATGAATAGATTAGTGATAAATGAATTTAAAAAAATCTTTACAAAGTTTTGTTACCTTGTAAATACAGCTGTAAGTTCTCAAAGAAAAAATAGATGCAAATTTAGACTTTAAGGAAAACATTTGGCTAAACATTGAAATAAAATCACTTTAACCAGATTTATTCCTGTTTTTTAAATTTAAATCCTGACTAAATATAAATAAATAAGAATCAACGTCAAGAGTCACGATCGTAAATCCGACTAAAGTGATTGTATCGTATTATACAGTTAACGAGATGAGTGAAAGAAGATTTGTAAGGGAAGGTTAATGCACGAAACAAACCCAATGATAGTCGTCTAACACTGTTTTTATTACTTATAAGCAGCCGTACGGATATTAGGTATAATTGCGTAAATATAACAATAAATTAAATATTATTTAAAGTGACCTAAATAACAAGTAATTGACATTTTATGTACAACATATTATTACTGTTTGGTAACCCATACAGTAATATTATTTTGAAGTATAATAGGCGCGATGTAAGAACTCTATATAAGCCCTATATATCACGATATGTCTGTAATAGTTCATTTCCATGCCACCCGCAAAGTAAGTACTGCCAAAAACACTAGCTAGTTAATATAATAACAAATAAAGAAATAATATTGGATTCAGAGGGTCTATATATTACAACTATGCTAATATAAATGCTCCATTACTTGAGCTCTCATTGCCTATAAGCAGTTCCACTGATAGTTTTCGATATCGAAATAGTAAGCTCATATCTAATCCCATAGTCAAGGAATTTGTTAAACTTTATAATCTAGGTGTTATGCTGATAAAGACGGATATAATTAAATATTTCAATATAAATATATTAT
Organism: Calamotropha paludella; assembly: GCA_927399485.1. Lineage (NCBI taxonomy): Eukaryota > Metazoa > Arthropoda > Insecta > Lepidoptera > Crambidae > Calamotropha > Calamotropha paludella. The sequence goes on from OV656822.1 coordinate 9,549,429, forward strand.
TGATCTATCCAAGAAATAAATATGATTGCAAAAAAAATACAATCTCTTGGTTAAAATCATTAGACTATATTGCAACTGAAGATTTGTTAACAGTTCTTTCATAAATTTACATTAAACACACATATTCACACAAGCACACACACATGCACGTACATACACACACACATATGCACGTACACACGCACACACACACACACAAACACACACACACACACACACACACACTAGAACCTTTAATTGCCGAGGTGGTGTCACCGTGACACCGCATGCATTGAAATGGGAATATTTTCACAAAAAACAGCTATTGATACCTGTTTCTTTCAGTAGCTGCTTGTTTTGTCTTGTTTATTCGTCAGGACGTCGTGGATTCGCGACACGGTTACAGGTGTGCCAGTAACTGAATCTCTGGTGTCACCGTGACGTAAGGTCGGTGTTAGTGTTACTATTTTGTGATTAGACATTTTTTGATATTACTTTGAAATATGGTTATTTTGGCTTCTTTTTAGATATCGAAACAGACTACTTCAGGAATCGGGCGTAAGTGGAAAAGACAAGTGTATTTAAATGATCCCGGACAAGAAGTGAATTTAGAAAGTTATTTAGATGAAAAATAAGAAGATTTTAGTGACGGTGATAATCAGTTCGTTGATCCCGAATTTCGCCTACACAGCGATCATGATATAGAATCATAGCAGTTTCAAAGATCATCAAAAAGGAAGTTGTGTAGCATCTGTCCATCCAAACGCAAAAGGAATACCACCTTCAGTGCATTATCTATAAAATATACTTCTGTCTTCAATGTGCCCTAAAAGTCTGCCAGAATTGTGCCTTAGATTATTAGATCTTGTACAATATTTTTATTTCTTGTTGATTAGAGTTTGTTTTCATAGATTTCATAAGAAAAGTAACTTATATTTAAATATTTAAATTAGTGACATAGTTTTTGCTGATGACTGAAAAATATGTTCTTAAAAATATGCCATTTTTGTGATTTTGCTATTAAAAATATTATATACATATTTATGCTGTTTTTATGATTTCATTCCATTGTTGTATAAGTAATTTTTTAGGTAAGGACAAATTTCAATACACTTTTGAAATTGATTCTATTAAAAACGACACTTCAAATTGGGTGTCACCGTGACCTCACCTCGGCAATTATGTACCAAAAATTAGGGTCGGTAACTAAAGGTTAAGATCGATCTTGAGTTGTTTATCTTTTGTTTTTAAAAATGTTAATTGGAAATCGTCGGTTCGGATGTAGAGAGACTGGTGATCTGTCATGCAGGGTCTCCTAGTACGGACGCCAGTCTCTCGCATAGACTTATTTTATAATTATTTTTAGATTAAGTCATAAACTGTACAATGTGTAATTCTATGTGGGAGAAGAAGTTAAGAAATTATTATTATTATTTGTAAGATGTACTTGTAGATTTCATAGACTCATTCTACTGTTATCATAAAAGGTGAAGCTAGTTTCTAACAGTAAATGAAAAATCAATGACCGCAAGTCCAAAAATAGAATGTAAAATTATAATCCGTGACGTTTTGGAATTTCAATAGTCAACATTGAAACAAACTGTTAAGCGTTACTAAACTAGAGAACAGCTCAATATTCAAAAGTGTTGTTACCTTATCGATAATATTATCGATAATTTTAATGTTCGAGGTTCGAGAAAGTATATTTTTAGTTGATGTTTGCTCCAAATAAAGTTTGACTGTAGCAACAATAAGATATAAAATACGCGTGTAAAAAATAACTACGCCTCCGAGCCTTCAGGTGGGATTCGAACCCACGACCCTTCGCAATCCGGGCGAGTGCTCTGACCGCTGAGCTACCGAGACGCTAGCAAACGTGTCAAATTCTACAAACGTATTTCAACTTCTTCTATGAGCTAGCATCGTTCCACCAATGTTGAACGCTAACTACCTTCAACATTGAAAGGAATATTTTTACAAATATTAAAAAATCGATTAAGATGGAACCAGCTATAATTATGAGTTTTATATGTTATAGAAATATTGCATTGTAGCAAAAATACTAAGAGAAAAAAAACAAATTGTGTTATTTCTTTAAAAAATCAACAACGCATGAGAATCGTGATTCTCTATAGTATTGTTGTATCTGTAATTTTGAGTACGAGAAAAATTTTATATTAAATAATAAATTACTTTTCCTATCTTCCCAAACTTGCTTTACTGATATTCTTGTTTGATTGTAATTATTATAGAAAATAGACGTCCTGTTTTCTTGTGACCCATTATTTTATCTCATCCTGATTTGTCCACTAGGGAGAACTTTTTCTTGTGATCCTATTATTGTTTATCTCACGTACCAATTAGTGGGTTTACAAGAAACAGGTTTCCTCGTTGGTCTCTCTATCAGGAGAAATCAGATAGTCAAAAACTGATGGGACCGAGAAATAGTTCTCTTCGTTTATGGGTCAAGGTATTTCATGTGAAAACAGGCACCTTACGGCGACGTGGCATTTGATAGATCTCTAATAATGCAGAAAATATGTGTTTCAGCATTCCGTACCACCCAGCCTATTAATAAGAAGCTAATTATCGATACTTTTTCAAGATTATTGCAACTCTAATCGAAAGGTTAAAAATAACCGAACAACCAATACTGTATATTATGTTTTGTGTAAACACGCCATTTCCTGCGTTTTAAAGGAGCGTTATTTACAAACACTCAAATTATAACGCGAAAGCTTCGAACAACTGAACCTGTGGGTATCGACTGATATTGATCCAAAAAATCTGACGTAGCGCGACGATATTGATAAATTCTTAAGAATAACTAACGTTAGATAATTTTAACTCTTTTTATTAATTCATTTCATGAGGGCCTTGATAGATAAAATTTTTTTTGTTTATATTTGTTGTTTATGTTTCAATGTGTTTGTTGAGTTTTTGTTTCATTGTTTATTTGAATCAGTGAACAATGCAAAAGTATAAAAATTGATTATATTTTCACATTTAAATAAAACTACTTGTTAAAGGTTACTTGCGCATACTTTATATATTTTTTTGACGTTTCGACTTCTTTGTAGGAGTCGTGATCACAGTATGGCTAAGGTAATGGTCGTCATACATGTGCTTCCTTCACAATGTTTTCGTTAGGGCAAGTCCTTACTGTTAAACTGAAATGCAAAATAAAACAATTTTGCAGTATCGCTTGCAGTCGTACGGAAAGTCTGTGCCGTAGCAGTGCATACCAAAGTGTACCCAATATAGTCAATTTTAACGTGACGTGACACATCTTTTATTACACTCAATAGGCGGTCATTTTCAAAACTAAACTAACGATTGTAACGAAATGACATACGTTATGAATTCGTTTATTAAAACGCTTGCAGCACTTACCTTTTTTATAACCATTGCTTTGAGGCTAGAAGCTACTCGTTAGTGCCTAAATGTCGTTGACGTAAATGGCGCTACAATTGCCCGCAACACCACGGATCCGGAACTAAATGTAGTAGAAGTATTGTGTGTATTTAGTGATTACTCGGCAGAATATTGGTCTATTCGAACGGCAGTGGTCGCATCTGATAGAGCAAACGAAGTTGTGATAATGACAACTGGTAGGTTATCTTTAGCATAGTCTATACTGTAGAGGTCTATATAACAACCAATACTTTCTTGTGTGATGAATATTTTATGACATTTGGAAGGAATCCCGTTATTGGGCTTTATTATATTACCTCTTTTTAAGATAAATGGACTAATGTAATTGTCAGCATTGTTGTTGACTATAGACTAATACTTACTATATCTCAGTTTTAACTTTTTGATTGGTTCACTGGTTATCTTGTCGGTAGGCAGTGCTGAATTTACATATTTGCCGCCCCAAAGCTATAAAATTTTAGCCGCCCCTACTGATCTCTAAAATAAGATCCACTGTTGACAATAATGGTAATTCCTTTTTTAGGGAATAATCAAGTTTCAAGATTATTTTCACAACATTTTGGGTATATTTTTAAATTAAGAAAAGCAAAGCTTTGTTTTTACTGCACTATTACTTATTTTTTTCTGTACCAATTTTCTGGGTCAATTTTGCCGCCCTAAGCTTCAGCTTTTTCAGCTTCTATGGTAAATCCGGCACTGTCGGTAGGGTTATCATTATTGATATAATAGAGGATAAAAATATATGACATAAAGCATATTATTACAGACAAGTTTTTATTATGTAACATTTTTCAATAATTTATAAATTAAGCTAGTTATATAATACAATACCTTACTTATCAATACACATCATGGTTTAAAATAAATTAAACTTTAGTGTAATTATCAAAATTTTATACATTCAATTTGATTAACACACGGTATTAACTTTCCTTTTATTCTTAATCTGACAACTATTAAGACTACGATTAAATTTAAATTTAAATCCATTTTTTGTTTCATCATTCAAAGAGAATAGTTCTTTGGAATCCGTATCGTTTTCCCTATAATCCGTGCAAGTGTCACTGTATCTTTCATCAATTACATTTGCATCGTTGAATTCACAATGTTTACTGCTACCTGCGCCCTTAAAGCAATCGTAGTAAGGTTTACAATCGATGCTGTTAGTGCTCTTCGCTATGTAAGTTACGATGCCGTCAGATCTGTTTCGTATATCAGTATAGTACAAGTCTTTGCCCAAATGTCAATCTCTACCAACATCTGTAGTGAGTGTGAATCGAGTTGCTGATTCACTGATGGAATCGTCTCTGATTTTTGGTCGCCTATTGCCGTTGATTTGTTCGATGAAGGAGGTATTGGTGTTCCTGACGAAATCTCTGTGAATGCTGTTATGGTTCGATGGAGAGAGATGGGTGAGCCTGTAACTGGCACAAGAATCGTTCCTCCTGACGACGGTTCTGGTGGTGCCAGCTCTGGAACTCCCGATGGGAGCGAAGGAGGTTCCATTCTGGTCGGGAGGTGGGCCGTTGTGGCAACAGCAAAAGCATTTGAAGTAAGATCGGTGAAACTCTCTCCGGAATTTGCCTGTAACAATTAAAACGTTATTTTAAGTGTTTAAAACAAATATTATAGTAGTGATTATACCCTGGTGGCAGGTGAAATAAAAACAAACCAATTTGAATAGTAATTATTATTTTACAAAAAGAAGACAAAGATATTATTTCAAATACGAATGACGAAATCATTAAATATTATTAGCAAGATAGCATGAACAAGTGTTTTAAAATTACATATAGAATCTTTGAAAACATTTTGTTTTGGAAGAGTTAACAAGAAACATTTAACAAATAAATACATTGATTCGTATTATACTCTTAATATTTAAAAAATCAGCATTCTGATGACTTAGAATGCATGCAGATAGCAAGCAGACGGCACCCAGGCAGATATGTTTCAGAAATGAAAGCTTTGAAATCAAATTAATGGCTACAAATGGTGCAGACTAGTAAACAACGCATTGCGAAAATTCTATGAATGACTTAAAATAGAACCCATATTATGTAATAAAATTAGCTGTAAAATAAATCGCAGAACTCAAAAACGCTAATCAATTACTACACCAAAACAATTTAAGGTATCTGAATAAATATTAAATTTTACTATTAATTTTGACTTTAAACAACTTCGGGGTCAGTTTTAGCTGCATCCGAAATTAATAATTCCTATTAATTCCTCATTAAGGTATTGCACTCATAATCTTTAAAAATATATTCTTTAGACCCTGTGGTACCTATTCAACCTTAAGTCTTATTACGTTAACAATGGCAAGAAATATATGCAAAACTCTTTATGAGCAAAGCTGCCAAAGATCCTTAGAATAATGGTAATAAAAGAGATTTTTTTTATTTTACTCATTGAAATTTACGGCCCCGACAAATAAATAAAATATTTTATTTCAAACTAAATAAACTTTGTCTCTAAATAGCGAGAAAGGTGTATGTTTTCATAAAAATAAATAATAATGTAATAATGAAAGTTCGTTGCAATATTTTTAACGCTTATGTTGATTTGTCATATTCAATCGTATGCTATTATGATAATTTTAATAACGTTCTATCAGGCTATACTTATTTGGTGTAACTGATTCAATCAGTTTCAGACAACTCATACCAATCATAATAACCACTGTATCTACATCAGAACTTGTACTATGAATTCTAAAATACTAATACTAAAACTAGCGGACCAGTTCCAGCGCTCCTTGATAAGGATAATTCCCCTTATCCATTAACGAATCTGAATCATCCAGGGACTCAATCAATTACATACGAAAATTTATCAAAATTGGTGCCATCAAATAATAGTGATCCGCAAGCAAACTGCAATGAATAATTCGTAAGAGAGGTATTACAGGATTATTTGTCGAAACATTTTGTTATTATTATCACTACATTTTTATCAAAAACTCCCTTAAAATTTGAAGAAGTAATAAGGATTGTTATCCTTGGAATGTTTATCGAGCTTAGTGGTTAGATGGGATCATCTTTGAATGATATTCAATATTAAGCACCACTTTAAATATGATTAATTGAAATGGTTTCCCCGTCGTGTTTCCTTGATTGGAATTTTACCTACTATTTGAACGGAACAAAATTATAAAATCGAAAAAGACGTTATTGTTATTAAAACAATTGATCACACAGATTTGACTGGCTTTGACAGTTTATAGATTTTCTATTTTTTTTTGTAAAAAAAAACATTTGAGATTTGTGAAAAGTGTTTTTATTATTTCAAGAGAATAAAGGATTTATTTTATTACTGTTATACTCATAGTATTTATTTTAATCGTTAAATAAATCCTTGAATAAATTTACAAAAAAAACGGTAAAAAGGGTAAAAAGGTAAAAGGTAAAAAATCTTGATGTCATATTGGAGTATTTATGCAACTATTGGTACCTCCTCAAATATATCGTCGTATCTTTGAAACAGTCAATTCTAGATATTCAGTAACATTATTATGATGTAATAAGATAAAGAAGATGACTAATTAATTCTGAAAGAATTATGTAATTCGTTGAAAGTTTTCGTTTGCGTACTCAACGACTGAGGAACAGTTTGTTGTAAATAATATTTATAATCGTTTATCGCACCTGTGCAGTATCACTTATCAAATTGCCATAAACATTTACTAGATACGAGTGTAAATATATACAATAAAATCGTTTCGGTGTAGCAAAATCTACAGGTAAAAGTTTTCCGGTTTCCTTACTGACCTGAAAACCCTGGGAATCCTGCAAGCAAAATCAATAGATGGCATATATTACATAATTAAGCATTGTAAGTCACTAAGAAAATATGCAAAGAAAAATGCGAATAAAATATGGTTATGGTTTCAAATAAATATAAAATTAATATAAGCCCTGTTGTATAATCGTAAAAAGTGTTTTTTATTGTTACTAGCAGCCGTCCCGGCTGCGCACGGGTGGACAAAATTCTTTAAATATTTTTCCGTTAGCGCCATCTAGCGTCCGGTAGACGAACTACTTGCGATTAACGCGTTTCTATGGTAACGCATATACAATGGAAAAAGAGCGGACAGACAAACACACAAACCACTGTGATCTTAGATTATAGATTTGTGTTTATAAGTGTAACTTTGTTTAAGTTCTTCTACAACCGATATACCAGCGGATCGGTGTGTGGCGTAGTTTTTTGAAAGTATTGTTATTTGTGTCTGTGTACCGACAGCTACACTCCCTAGGGTCTGTCTGAAAAGCAAAACTTCTACCATATTCTGTCCACTTGACAATGAAGGAGGAGCTTTTTGCCGAGACGAGACCCATATTGGTGGTGAGTTTGAATCTCGCTAGGATTAACATTTTATAAGAACAATGGAGAAGCGATAAAATACTATACTAAGGATTTTTCGAAATACAAACGTGTCGTTTTGTAGAAAGATTTTCTTTATAAAATAGTTAATGGCGATCTGAATCCAAATTTCGAATACGAATGATGATATTTTAACCTATTTTTTTCAAAGTTTAGGTTCTTAGTTTTGCTAAGGATTTAAGTATAAGGAAATAAACTCACACCCGAAATTCTACATATAATAGCTAGTAATATCTCTTAGTAGATCTATCTTATAGATAAGCTCACCATTGATTAGTTATCAGTTTTATTAATTTTTCGAGTAGTTACCATTTTAAATTAATTTAATACAAATAAGAGTAAAATAATAGGTTTAGTTATTACATGCAACATACAACGGGAAAGTATTAAATTTTATCAGAGTAATTTCTTTGACACGTTCTTTTATTTATTTACATTGATTTAATTAGTGTATAATTGTTTATCTATGAGATTTGTTTACTCAATACCATGTAATTAGTTCCGTTTTGATAATAACAGATGGAATTTAATTCAGTTTAGGTATTTAGTCAGCCGTGCGACTGTTTTGTATTTATAAAGTGTACCAAATACAAGGTATTGTTTCCAAGTTTATCGGTCTTCTAATTATTACCCGATCCTAAACTAACAGCGTTTGATTTCTTTTACAGTATTAATTAAGAAGAGGCTTGCTTTCCCTAGATGCTCGTCCATTATTAGATTTTTCTTGCATATTTTAATTAAAATAGTAATTGTAGTCTGGTATCATGTAATAATAATTTTAATTTTCATATTTTGTACCTTAACGAACCTGACTTGTCTTTCTTGACTTTCATGTTCTGCTTACTTTGTTAGCGAGTTATTATATTCATACTATAACAAAACTAGCTCATCGTGAAATTTGAAATACTGTTTGTAATTTTTAAAAGTCATCATTGTGGCCTATACAAACAATGTAATTGAAAAGCAAATTCTGGAGCTTCTTTATCTTTCAAGAGACATTTTTCTCCAATATACTTAGGCATTTTGAATTATACATTTACTATATTATACCGAGACTTCTATATATGGATTCGATTGGATTATATTTTGACTTTAAGCAGGACTCTTGGATCTATCTATTCATTCTGATTCATTATAGATCTAATCATTATAGATATCAGCTCAGTTTATCCTTGTGTCCAAGAGTGCTGCACACCCGCAGCAGACTTCATATAGACTTCGTTGACATACCACTCAAATGCTTTTGATCACCTTTCATTATGTGGATAGCCAATGATAGGAAGTCCTTGCCCACGAATGTATTTTCGAGACAAATTGAAAATTCTCTTTAATATCTCATTATATTAATAGAGTAAGACAATATAACTCTATATTAACAGAGTTATGTGGTCTTGACCTTATTCTGGTTAGCTTCTTTTTAACCCCAGGGCTCAGAGTAGGGCTAAGAGCAAGTCTAAAAGATAGTCTTAATTGTACCAACATTCGTACTTCGACAAGGGCGCGTGAGAGTAAGATAAATTTATTTTAACGTTAAGTCATAGGGTGGCTAAGAGTGTATACAAAATGCACTAGGTCAGTGTAATGAGTTATGCCCAGTTATTTATATATTATTATGGTCAGTAGGCATAGCCTATACCCCAGTTAAAGGTGGTAGGAAGGGGTATCTTCTGGAAAATTCAGTTTTTAAAAAAGATATTCGGTCTCATATCATTTTACTATAAGTTCACAAAATTAAACGACAATGATTACCACTATATGAACTTACGAGTCAAAGAAGATATTCTCATGATTGATAGTCCACTTCGACAAGCGATTTTGATAAGCGATAATACAGTCTTATTTTCATTGTTCCATAGAATAATTTGAGAGTTATATGTATCACATGTTCTAGAGTATAAAATGAGATAAAAATGCCTTATTTTGTCCAATAACGTCATGATTGCTTGCACACTTGCTTTGTTTTAAATGCTATTAAACCTTTTAGAACTGAAAACTGGCGAAACACTGAAAATGTGTATATGTTTTTTATCGTATTTAATTTAAAAAAATTGAAATTCACATGACATTGAGTGGACAGCGTTTTAAAAGCTTTTTCAATTTACCATTGCTTTAAAATGTTAAAATCTTCAATCAACGGTCTGGGTACTTTATATTGAATCTGTCCGGCCTAAATTGCATATTATCCCAGGACCTATTTTAATTTAAATTTTCATGAATTTGATCGCAATGGGATAGATAGATAATATATTTTAGTGTGATATATTGGTTTTGATTAAAGGGATTGATTTTATCTAATATTATACACTAGCTTTTGGCTGTGTAGAGTTTGAAAATGGTTATATGGTATTAATTAAGGTATTAATTATTTAAACCCCGATAACACTGCTTAAATAGGGAATCGAATCAGTGGTAGCCCACATAAACCACGCACTAAGGCAGTTTGTGTTTGTTTAACTCTTCTTTCTAAGTAAACGGTTTTCATCACTTTCTAAATATATATATGTATAAAACTTCTCTCTCAGAGTGTTTGACCGCGATGTACTCCGAAACTACTCAACTGTTTCTGATGATTTTTTTTTCATTTTGCAGGATTTTTTCCGACTTAGGACATAGCATAGGTTCAATTTTAATTTTTGACACAGCAACGCGTGGCCGGGTCAGCTAGTGACATTATAAAAAAAAAAACTTTATTTTCCAAGACTTCAAATATTCTATAGATATAACTTCATTATCAAAACGTTCCCTGTAGCTCACAGGTGCTTCAGTACTGATCAATTTTTACTGAAAAGAATTTGCAGTAAATTTGGCAATGGCTAATTTTCTTTATTCCTTTATTTCAAATGAAACAAGGAAGGTAATAAGTATTAAATGACTGCGTTACCAATTCGGATGATCCCAACTTGAGCGAAATAGCCTTGGTGTAATTTTCTATATAATTTGAAAACGTGTGAGATAGCTTAATCTGCTAAGGTAGACGGAATTCTGTAAGATAGTTGAATTTATAGAGAACATCTTAATTTATTTATTTACTAGTTTACCCGTCCACGTGTTGCTGTGTTATAAATGAAACCTAATCTATGTCCTAAGTCGTAACAAATCCAGATAAAGGAAAACAACAATCATCAAAATTGGTTGAGTTGTTTCGGAGTTCATCGCGGTCAAACATTATGACAGGGAATTTTAATATATATAGATTTACTTAAATAAGTACAGGTCAAATGGTACATCTTAATATAATAATTATGATTCTAATGAATAGGTCTAATAATTGTCTTTTGCAAAGTCACATCACAACTTATATATATAATGTAAATGTAAATATGTCTTCTATGACTTTAAATAAACCAATAGAAAATATATTGAATTTTGTAATCATCAAAGCTAATATAAATACATAGATAATACTTGTGTTAACAAAGCGATTCCATTGCATATTCCGTAAAAGCTTTTAAACTTGTTGTGTCTATTTAAACAAGTCAATAGGTATGTGAACTCTCCTGAATTCTTGAAAATTTGCGATTTACGATCACACGAATTGTCAGCCGCGTGATAAATCGAAAGACATTCACACTTTCTTTATGTTGTACTCCATATTCGATTAATTCATTAATTACAACGGCAACACCACTTAAAGTAAATAACAATTCCATATATAATGTGTCCCGTCACCAGTGTCGGAGCCTTCAATGGTGTGATATATGGCATTTTTATCAACAAATTGCCTCTTAAATTTAGTTTTTCTCTTACGGCCGCCATTTCGTTTTCTTGGTAACCAAGACCTGGACTCTCATACTAATTCGACCACCACTACTCATGTAAATGTCCTATCAACATTAAAAAGATGTCATTTGATAGCTAAACATGTAGCCTACAGTTATACAGCCATCATGTTTCAATTGTCACGGAATAAAAAAATAGAAAAAAATAATTAAAGAAAAACAAATAGATTCTTTTTTGTGTATTTTTTAATTATTGGCTTTTTGAGAAAATCTAAATTTGAGGGACAATTTGTCGATAAAAAATGCCATATTACACACCATTAAAGGCTCCGACACTGGTTACGGGACACATTGTATAACGCAATGCGTTTCAACATTGACCTTCTTAATGGTTCTTTGGTCTCAGCTAAGCTGTGTTCGTGAGGTTTATTCACATTCATAGGCACTCAATAGTTACTAAACTATTTTATACAGTATCCGTATAAAATATCACAAAGTTTATTCAGAATAATTTATAGTACATTTTATATACTTGTTTAGGTTTATTATGTATATTCTTGAAAGTATGCTGCGCTTCAATCTAGTAAACACAATCTAAGTTCCTTAAGATTTCCCTGTAAAAGTGATTTTCATAGACTGTATCCAGTGTTAGGAGCCCATTAAAAAAAAAGAAAAATGTGATTACTAAAAAAACCTTTTTTTCCATCATCTGATGGAAGGTGGTGAAATAAAAACAAAAGAATTGAAATAGATGAGAATTAGGTTCACATCATACAAGCGAACTGTAAAACGGATTCTAATAAACTATTTAAAGCTGACTATAAATACCCTTCCTTTGTTAATCTATGTAATACACTCGGCGTCAAAAAAATCGCACCTCTAAGAAAATCACGTTCAAATGGCATTAACTCTGGATATGCACATGCAGTCGTATTAATTATAATTTTATTTAAAAGGTTACTTAATTAACTTAATAAAAAAACATTATTTTTCATTATCAAATAAAACCTAAAGCAACAAATAAAGGGTCACAAAAATTCTAAGGAAATTTTGCTGCTCGGGAGAGTCGCGAGTTGCGCTAACTTTGTGGGTATAAAGAGGTCAACACGGGTTCAATGTGGGTCATTCGCTATTAAACCGTTGAAGGGGACACACGCACTGATTTTACTGAAGAAAGAACATCTGGAAAATGGACACTACAGCTGATGAGGCCGCTCAAGTGGTTGCACTACTGCAAGCAGGGGTGCGGCAGTGTGATGTCGCCCGGCAACTGAATCTGAGCCGTTTTTCGGTTCGTAGAGTCTACCAGCGCTTTTTAGAGACCGGTGGCTATATCCGGCGACATGGGTCCGGTAGACGTCGCTGCACTTCGGAAAGAGACGACCGGTTCGTTGTGTCGTACTCTTTGAGAAATCGCTTCTCAAACGCTGTTCAGCTGCAACAGGAGCTCCAGGCAGTTCGCAGACGCACCGTGAGTGTATCCACGGTTAGAAGAAGACTGAAGGAGAAGAACATAGCAGCCCGCAGAGCTGCTACAGGTCCAAAATTGACTGCAGCGCACCGACGAGCCCGCTTGCAGTTTGCTCGCGACCACGTCGATTGGACCATTGAGCAGTGGGGAGCTGTTCTCTTCTCAGACGAGACACGAGTGTGTCTTTTCTGCAACGACCGACGAAGAAGAGTATACCGGAGGCAGGGTGAACGTTTCGCTCAAGCCTGCATCCAGGAGACGGTGGAATATGGAGGCGGATCCTGCATGTTCTGGGGCGGTATGTCGGCTGCCGGCAAAACCGACCTGGTCTGCGTCTCCCGGACCGGAGGTGCTCGCGGACAAGGGTCGCTGACTGCGCGCCGCTATATCACAGAGATCCTGGATGTGCATGTGGTCCCTTTTGCCGAATCTTTTGGCGAGGGGTTCACATTAATGCACGACAACGCTCGCGCACACACTGCAGCCATCGTGAACGACTTCCTGCGGAGGTCCCAAATTCCTGTGATGCAGTGGCCAGCGAGAAGTCCTGATCTGAATCCGATAGAGCACCTCTGGGACCATCTTAAACGTAAGGTTCGATCTCGGGATCCGGCTCCTTCGACTCTAGAGGAACTCCAAACCGCGGTGATTGAAGAATGGGGTCTTATCCCTCAAGAAGAGCTCCTGAAGTTGGTGAGGTCTATGAGGGACCGTATGGAAGCCGTCATCAGGGCAAGGGGGGGTAACACTAGATTTTGAGTTAATTTTAAGACACTTTTTGTACATTTTTTTTGTAAATTATCGATTATTAATTAGGACTTAATTAAGATTTTTTATTATTTTTCAAATTTTTATGCTTTTTGTATAATTTTAATTAAAAAAAAGATTGCACTTAATTGTTGTTTGATGCTCCTTTTTGTTACCTTTCTAATGATACCTAACACTATCCTCTATATAAGGTTTAGGAATTTTTGAATAAGATTTTTATAAGGTGCGATTTTTTTGACGCCGAGTTTAGTTTAATATAAAATACAAATGCTATCGAGTTTGAAAAATGTAGAAAAAAATCTCGATATTCAAACTGCAGAAAAACAAAATAAATAATAAAAATCTAGAAGGGAAAGTTTAATGGGGTTAGAACAGCGAATAATTAATGAACTTTTAAATAGAAAAACAGGAAGATTTACATTTTGCTATAAGAAAATTAGAACTCTTTAAAGAAATCTTACATATTTAGAAAATAAGTTTAAGTGCATTCGTCTACGTGGTATTTTACTTAATTTAAAAATAAGAGGTTTATAAAATGTATCACTTAAAAAAAGAAATATTATGAAATAAATATTTTGTTTATCATTAATGTATAATTATCAACAGTATTTTTTAAACTCGTTGCTAAACAGATTGAGAATTAATTCCAAAACCATTTGTAAATTTCTTAATGTAAAGATTAGAAAATATTGATAAAATTCGCGATCGTAATAACTACAGCAAAAATGTACACTTTATTTTATAAAGATTTATTTATGAATAGTTGAAATGTAACTTTTATTACTGATTTCTGTAATCGAAATTAACGATAGCATGTTTTCATGATTGAGTGTTATCAAGATTGAAAGCGCTTTATGATGATTGATGTGGTTATGAATATTCCTTGTCCTATTTAAGAATTTCACAGAAAAATGGAAGAGATTCGGTATTATGGGTGGTATATATTTCGAAATATCCAAGAAACATATATGTCATAATTATCTCATTCGACGACCGTCCTGGACAAACTCGTCCCTAAAATAGACTTTGGTAAGACCATAATTCGGAAAAGTCTGCTGCCAATTCTTTGTTCTACGAGAGATATATGGGGATTACTTCCATTGATACTCCTCCAGTAAAGATTAGTCCCCTTTTACGAAACCTTAAGCATTGAATTGACGGTACTATTCAACTCAGTCTAACACTACACAACTGTTAGAAATCTGTTTTATTTAATCGTAAAATATAACTATATTTAATTCCGTAATAAATCATATTTTAAACTAACGTGTTTATTATAAGTTGTTATTATGATCCTTTTGGTATAAGACGCCATATTGGTGCCGACGACGGGGTTGGGAGCAGTGGCAGTGATTGTGATCGGTGTATTTTAAATTAAGAATTACATAAGGCACTTAATTAACAGCTACTCTTACTACTTTTACTACAACCACAAACGCGTACGCTTGATCAACTCCAAAATGGTGGAGTCTATCCTATGTTTATTGTCAAACATTCGTTTTTCCTTTAACACTACTACAAAAAATATATTTAAAATATTTTGTTCTGATAAATTGTTTGTAAATGAGATTATATCAACAGAAAATATAAAGTAAATAACAAAATGAATTAACACGAAATGAATGATAAAGATTTTAAATGGTGTATGAAGAACTTACCGCTCATGAAGTTATAGATGAGAGGGTTGACAGCAGAGTTGGCGTAACACATCACGTGGGAGATGAGGGCAATACAGGTCATGACGTCCGTTTGTTGCACGTCGTACGCCACTCTAGGAAAATAAAATGAAGTTCAAGAAGTAAAAATATGTATAATAACTTCCGCATAAAACAAGCAAAATGCATCGACACACCTTTCACCACAAGAACATTATCAGGAGCTGCTAGATCGTGCAATATCGAGCACTAAGTATGAATACTAAGTATTAGTAATTTAATGAACGTTATTAATTTAATTTAACGTCTCCAAAAAAGGATCCTTCGTACTTTTTTATGGAGACAAAAAACATGTCACACTTATATTGCGTAATGTAAATAGAATCGTGTCTAAATTCCCTTTTCTGAAAAGCATCAGAAACGACTTCGATTTTACATTCAGTAAGTTTTGTCAGCCCAAGGTTCGTGGTCTTTAGAAGGCTAACATGTAGTTGATATTGAAATAAACTAGTGTTATAGTTTATATATCCTTGTTTAGAGCTAAATTGACCGGAAATAATATATATAGTTACCTCAAAACAGACAGCAAGTGTACCGGGAAATAGCATACGGCGAACATGGCTACTACAGCAACCAGCATTTTAGCAGCTTTTCGTCGCGATCGCAGCTGGCCCTCGGTGGAAGCATTCGTATGGATAGATGGTGCTGTTCGACGGTTCGCTGCCAACCCTTGATAGAACAAGATTAACAAATTATTTTAATTAAATTAAGCGTTTATTAGTTGTAAATAAAAAAGAACTTGAAATTACAGACACTGGTCATTATCTAGGTCCAGAGTACTTGTCAACATACATCACACAAGTCCACATTCGTCGTTTTATTACTGGGTTCTCTTGGCCAATTTCGACTCTAACATCATTTAATCTTTATGTCATAATAATATTTGCATTGTTATCTAATTCGAAAAATGCAAAGTGGATCAAATTCAAATGACAAGTTTGATTACAGACAAACAGACAAGGTGAAACTAAATGAACGTTAGAAAAAAGAGAAAAAGTTATGTATATAGTACTAGTAGTAATATGTATTTGCGTAATATTGAGTACATCATATTGATCGAAGTCAGTAAAACAAGAGGTTCGACAGTATAATTTCTCATTTATGCAATTAGGCATATCAAAATCATTTAAAAATAATTTCATCTTTGAAAATGTGTCAATATCTCTTAATTTACTTTGTACAATGTGGTCAAAATTTAATAGAGTAAAAGATACTAATTATATTATTGTTTAAGAAATAACAGATGGTGAATATAAAAATCATATTTTATATATTAGGTCTTTAATATTTTTAGTACACAAAATGAAAGCAAAAACTCTAAATTTTCATTAGCAGCTTAAGTTTTCTTTAATATTTCGAATAAACACTTAATTTCAATCTTTCTCTAATTTTCTTTTTCAGATTTTCCCCCAACTAATTAATGCCGTACGTAGCTAGACTGGTTAATTTAGTAGTTAACTAAGGCAATTATAGAAATATATTTTTTCAAACAATCTTTTAACTAAATCGCAATTTAATTGATAAAGACCTAATATTTATACTCACAAATTATATTATACTAGCTTTTACCCGCGGCTTCAACCGCATTTTTAAATTTTTTTTTTAATAAAAAGTATTCTATATTACTTCTAATACCTCTAAGAATATATGTGAGAAGTTTCATGATGATCGGTTCAGGAGTTTTTGCATGAAAGCATAACAAACAAACTTACATTTACATTTATAATATTAGTAGGATAATATTATTAGTATATGACCGGTAATTACCGTTCATACAGAGATAAGCCATTCCTCATTATCCTTACATACTCATTGTTTAGGCTTGGATTCTGATGACACGATGTGTGCCAATAAAGGCTGGTTTCACAATCTTAAGTTTCGGTATTGCCGTCCAGATTCGTGCGGTTGGAAATGTAATAAGATAACACTCATATTTTCTTGTTGTCCTTTTGAAAATGCGGTACAGCAAGTACTTTCCCAATACTATTTCAACCACGCGCGTCTGATATAGTGATATAAAAAGAATTGTGTCCTAAGTTTTCCAAAAATATCATTCGAGTGCTTTTGTACTACTATACTTTGTCCAATGTAGGATGATACTTTTGACAGTTGACACCTATATAGAGGGTATAAAGTTGCTATTGCAATGTCAAGCCAAACATAAGGAAACAAACGCAACCTTAGTACGTAGCAATAAGGAAGTGACACCTGTCAAAAGTATCATCCTACATTGGACAAAGTATAAAGTAAAAGTTTTAAAGCTTAACAACCTGCAAATTTGGAGTAATTTTATATGTACCAGAGTGTTTACAAACAAAACTCGATACTGAGTTTTTTGAAGTTATACTTCTTTAGGCTCGTTATGAAAGAATGATGAGAGTGAAATTTTAAGATGAGCGCGCATCACTGTGACACAAAATTATCATTTTGAAGTTGCCCGCAAAAGCGACATCGAATAAACCAGCAGGATGAAGTTGGCCGCTAATCCTGAATATGTGTGTGTGTGTGTGATTTTAAATTATCTATGGTGGTTAACAATATTTTATATAATATTATAATAACAATTTATACAATATTATATAATAACATCATAACAATTTTATTTAAAAGTGGTCTTTATTTAATAAACTTTTAAGTGCGTTTATTGATTTGAGTTTAACTGTCGGTTTGTATTCTTTTTATTTGTTTATAATATGAATTATTATTATTTTTATACTTTAATGATTTTTTATATATAACTTGATTCTGTATACAGATATATAGAAAACATATTAATCTTTTGATGTTTCTTACTGATCACTATATTATTAAAAAATTATCTTTCTTTTCACAAACAAAGAGTACTGGCACACGGGAGGAAATTTTTAGTTATCTTTGTTTAATTACGCTAAAGAAGTAAAACTTCTTACGTACGAACATAAGTACAGACAATGTTTTTTTTGAAAGGCTCAGTAATTCCAAAAATAAATGATGACGTGAGTTCTATAAAAACAGCTTAGTCTTTTGAAGAGAACTGACAACAAAGAAACATAAAAAGCTATAAGCATTTTCATTTTAATTAATGGGTACAGCGGTAAACACATTCGGTAGGTTATGCCAGGCAAATATAAATTGTATAATAATAATTTTAGCATTATTAGGCCCCAGCCCACATCAATGAGTTTTAGGTGAGCCCTTTTGATTAACCTTCAGTCTCCTTATTTACACCTCCAAAATCATTATGACTTCAAATAATTTAAAGGACTTGAGGCTCAAAAAAGGACTTGAAACTTGATATGAGTCAAAAGACTTCAAAACAGACAAAGACTTCAGACAAGGAACTTAAAGGACTCATAACACGTTAGGCTAATCTTCGCCAGTTATGAAAAAAGTCTCGAGCCTCAAAGGTCGGACTGAAAGACTCAAGTCTTTTACAAAACTAGTCTGACAGCACTGCTTGAAAACAATCATAACCGTAATGCAAGCGCTGTTTTGGTGCGAGGTAGCACAGGTGGCGTAAACATTCGGGAATTCCGCAATATCTAAGCCGACTTGTAATATTCGCGACCGTAATAATATTCCTGACTAATCGTGACCATTGGTCTCAGTTGTTTCAACAGTCATTTACACCTACAAACCGTCATTGGTGAGAACAACCTAGTATTTCGATTAACTATGAAGTATTAGGTGGTTCACACACTAGAGATGCGTCCCGCCGCGGTGCGCGTAGCGACAGAAAACGCGCGCGGGGACGGAGGCGCAGATCTGCCTATCTTAGCGGTGTAATCTGCTTCTCCGCGCGGTGTAGCAATACAAGTTGACCCTACTTCTTCACGCCCCGCGCTCCCGCGCAGAATCTGCGCGCGGGGCACCTACCCGCGCATTCCCGCGTCGGCAGTGTGTTGTCATAGGCGTGTTTTCTATATTAATTGAGATTCTTGCATACAATGATAAAATCTGCGGCCACGCGCTACGCGACGGGGCGCGGTGCAGTGTGTTAACCGCCTTATTAGCGAAAACTATTTGACGAGCGTTTGGTGCGGTACGGTAGTGATTCATAGTTTCGTAATGATGACGGTACTGGGTCTGAGACCTAGAAGGGGAGATGTCTATGTGATAAATGCGAGCAGTTGTACCCGAATCATGGGTGCTTGTATGTTAAATATTGAATATTTATGTATCATATATGATTGTGGTTACCCTAGTATTCATAACACAAGCCTTACTGCTCTTACTTCGGTTCAGGCTTATTGGTGTAAATGTATTATTGTATTATGTTTTATTTAAATGAATTTAACTTGACGAATCACAGTTGTGTTATTTATTTTCTCTTTCAAAATATATTAAAACTACAAAATTGAAATTAACTTAAGTGTAATTCATGATTTGAATGACTTTCTTAGTGGCTGTCGTCTTAAAATAGGGTTTTAATTAAAACATAGTGTCACTCGTTGTACGGGTTGTCCTGGGTACATATTCCGGTAGAGGCAAATGTGTGTCTAATGAACATCTGTTCCCGAGTTATGTTATATAACTAGTACGGCCATAAGTTCCGTTACAAATGAGTATGCAATTTTTTATGAAGTAATGCAATATTACTAAAACTTATAAGTACATATTTATAAAAGTTTTAGCAAAAAATAAAAAAATATTCTATTCGAAATGGCACCTTTGGCTTTTATAGAGGCCTTGAATCTGTCTGGCCACTAATCTATGGATTTACGCACTATTTCCGTGAGAAATTTCGCCACTGCTTGCTCAAGAGATTTTTTAAGAGTCTTGATGTCACCGTGTCGTTTAGAGCAGAACATGTCCTCTAAAACTGACCATAATTTGTATTGTAATGGGTTGAGGTCTGGACTACATGAGGGCCAGTATTCAGTTCTTATAAAGCCCGGAAACTTGGTTTCAAGACAGGCAGTTAGCCAGGGTAGTTCGTACCTTGTGACCTGGTGCAGAATCCTGCTGGAAAGTCCACGGTACATTTTTAAAAAGTGTATTGCTGAGAGGTTTCCCAACACGATCCAAGACAGTGTCTTGATACACTTTGGCTGAAGTTTTCACTCCTTTTACACAAAAATGTAGCTTTGTGTCGCCTTGATAAGACACCCCACAAAACCATCACTAACGCAGTATGATGACCACGTTGTACCTTTCCGATCACTTGAGCAGCTTCTTTAGAAGTTTGAACGTACACTTTATCATTTTGCTTATTGTAGTGCTCTTCAATCGTGAAATATTTTTCATCGTTAAAGAAGACTTTTCTGTGACTTTCACCTGCGTATCGTGACAGAAGGCATTTGATCGATCCACTCTCTTTAATTAGGGCATGCCCTGTATATTGACGATAAGCACCGAGCTTCAGGTCTTGTTTTATAATAAGCGACAGAGTCCTAGCAGGAATCTTCATTTATCGCGTTAAGATTCTTTGCTTCCTAATGGGTTTCGACGAATTCTGGATTTAACAGCATTAACAGCCTTTCTAGTACTAACAGCACGCGGCCTCCCCGATCTTTTATGGTTTTAGACAGAGGAAGTGTTATTGTATTTATTTATAGTACGATATTCCGGACGTTCCGGACTTTATAAAAGGTGAAGACTGGCCTTCATCTAGCCCAGACCTCAACCCTTAAACTGCATATGGTCAATTTTAGATGACATGACGTGCTCTAAACGACACGGCGACATCGAGCCACTTAAAAAATCTCTTGAGCAAGCAGTGGCGTTTCCATGAAAACTGCGTAAATCCATAGATTCGTGGTCAGATAGATTAATGGCCTGTATAAAAGCCAAAGGTGGCCATTTCAAATGGAATACTTTTTACTGAGCCTTTAATAAACATGTACCTACATATAAGTTTTAGTAATATTACATTACTGGTATAAACTTAATTAGGATTTCTATACGTTTTTTAGAACCCATAGTATTCCTAGTTTAGGACTTCATTATTGTTGTCAGTTGTTCGAAATTTGTTATTATTATATCGGCAATTAGAAAGTATATTACATTTTCATTTTGTCTTTAATTAAGTGTATAAATCCAATCAGACTGATATTAAACTCTTCGTCTAATTTAATAATTAATCTTTTAAATATGTAAATAGTTTATACACAGTATAACACAAAATCAAATCCAAATATTTTATTCATAAATTCAGATTACATTGAAATAATATTGAAGTTGGGATCTCCTAGTAGACAAAAATATTTGCTTAGGTCAGGGGACACCGCTCTTCTACACCTCTAGTGTACCTAAGAATTGGTTTTCGATCTAAACTAAAATTAAAGCAAATAATACTCAAGATTGATTACTAGGGCTTAAGGCTACCAAGAAGGTTTGCCAATGTTTTGTTACTTTGGAAGACATTGTATTAAGAACAACCTGTAAAAACCTAGCAATATATCCCAATATGTGGGATATATTGCTCATAGAAAAAAATATCGACGGACGAATTTACTTGGCTTTGTTCTGCTAGTGGGGAGTCCCCACAATTTTATCGACCAATATTAATGCCTCTGTACGAATTATAATATGTACAATGTTGCATAATTTCTATAATTTAAAAGTATGGTACATACACGATATTATGCTGGTAGAGATGAAATATGTTTATTGATTTAATTCATCATGCATATAATTTTATAATTTAAATAGCATGTTTTAATTTTAATTTTAGTTTTAATTTTTTATTTAATATAGTGATGCAATTAATAAGATAACTAATTAATGTCACCGCGCGACCCTCGCTTGTGGTCATGGCTGAAAATCAGCGATTTGTTCGGGAGCTCCTGAACAAATGTACCGCTACGCTGTGACTTTTTGCATTGCTGCAGCACACGTACATATTTTATTGTTATAGGTTGTAAGAATTATATATTCTGATATTTTTCCTTCTTTGTATGTGGCTGTAGTATCAGATAAATGCATTATCTATCTTTATAGATATGGAACCTTCTTAAGAGTTCCTTTAAGGGTTATTTGATTTTATTATGTCTGACCTTTGCGGCTTCCGCGATTACGGTCCTGAACAAATAGTCGATATAAAATCGAATAAAAGCTCTATTGTGTGAGTCGTTTTATTTAAGTTTCGACAATTATTGGGTTCCAAACCTTCATGTTTAACAATTGATACCGTGGGCACTATTCACAAGACGTGTAATCTAAAACACCTATAGGCTTCTTATGTAACAAAGGGTATTCGTTAATAAAGACGTTTTTATTTCTATTTATTTACGTGACTGTTATTTTTAAGTATAGGTCGACCGGTATAAGTGACTCTGAAATAAATACCTAATGTGTGTGTACTTAGGAATATGTTATATTTATGTGTGTGTGCATAGTAGCCTCTTCATCTCCACTGTGAAATATGATGAGACTTTTCTATCGCTTTAGCGCTACACACAATTTAGCAACATTTTTGTCAGTCGGTTTAATCTTTATTTTATTGTGAGAGTGTATGGAATAAATTTGTACTTCAATTACAGTCCAGTGCAATCTGTGGGCAAGTAATATACCAAGCTCTTCGAGTTCAATTTAACGACAGGTTGAAGATGCTTTTGGGGTTGTCCCGATACTGTAGCGCATCGGGAATAGTTGTAGAGGCGCGGGTAGACTGCTTCTACGCGACTATGCGGAAACACTGCGTCTCACTAGTGCGCAGGGTGCTGGGCAGCACCAACAGCATCTTAAACATGACTGCTATCAGACTGGATTGCCGGTATGTGACTCATGGATCTACATAGTCTGCCGGTGTTGTGCGGAAATTACTCGCATGCGGGTAGAATAAAAATCTTTTTTTTTTCAAGTGAAAACTTGTATAGCGTGGTTGTGCACTTTTTGGGATGGGTAAAAATATTAAACTCGCGTCAGAACACGTGACCATATCGAAAATGAAGAGAAGACCGCCGGCGCGGCGTAGGAGAGGAAGTAATATCCCCCTCTCTTTCTGCTCCTGCTATTTCGTTTAAACAGCGCAGGGCGCTTGCGCGAGTGTGCGTGTGTGTTTGTTGTCATGTTTGTGTACGATAGCACAATAAATGAAAATTGTATTTTACCACATAAATGATAATACTTTCATAATTAAAACAATGCGTGCGAAATTACTTCCTAACCATTCCAAAATATTCAGATGCACATCGTTAATGCTCATGTTTTGACTTCTGCCGGCACTCCCGGAGTGCAACCCGTTGTTTTTTATTGTTACTGTTACTAACATAGGATAAGTAAAGTTAAACTAATAAAATGAAGCATTATTCTTTAATAAATAAATAAAATTATTATTAATTGGTGTATAAAATTTTTGAATTCATCGAACTGATGATCGACTTTCAAAACTTTTATATATCAGTTGCTGTGCCCAGCTTTGGCATCCCTTTTTGGTGAACGATTCTTTGCAAAACACTCATAAATTTTCTCAGCGCATAATTTCATTTGCTATAATGACACTGAAATACTAATCAAAGATATAAATTTATCTATTCATTATATAACAAATTATATCAAATTATGTATTTTAAAAATACAAATTTTATGATTCTGACAATTAAACTTGTGTTAATAAATAGAGAGCCAGTACAACAACTTACAAAAATTCTTCTTGCAAAAGAAACGTATGGAATTGCATATTTAATAATAATAATATAATATTCTCGTACTCACACCAATTAACCTAGCCCAAAGTAAGCACTTTAAGGCTTGTGATATGGATTTTAGGGTAACGAACAGACATACATATATATACTTAGATATGTAATATTTTTAGAAAAATAAATATATTAACCCGTGACTCAGATACAAATGCTCGTATTCATAACACAAACATTTGCCCCTTCCGGGCCTCGAAGTTAGGACAATCGGTGCGAAAGGCAAGATCACTACCATTGCACCAAACTGTCGTAACCTAGATTATAATAATAGTAAAAAATATATAAACACTGATATATTTTCACACTTGGTAAGCTTCCACAAAATAGACACGGAGGAATTCAAGCGGAACATGATTTCAATCATATACGCTTTACGAACAGCACGGTCGTCGAACGGCCCAAAAATCATTACATGTATGTAGTTAAGGTTTATTTTGTTTAGATGTTACTTATTTATTATTATCAAAGTCTTTATTATAATTTGAATAGAGTTCATTTAAAGACAGACAACCAATTACGTGTAGGAGTAATAGAACTAACTTAACTACCTTTGTCATAAGTCTGCATTGTTTAAGATACTATCACACAGTATCTTTTATAAAATAAGATATTCCAAGTAACTATAGGGCGGTGGCTACAAATTGTATGAAAACAAAGAAGTATCTATTTGAAATGGAAAACGAGGCGTTTTATAAAAGTTCTTACACTTGTTTTTTTACAGTACATTGCCGTGTAGTTTACAGTGTAGTAGAAAAAAACCAAGCTTACACGCTTGATCGGTGAAATCACTGTATTATTAGTGAGGGTTAATAACTATATACTACCGTGGACTACATGTATGAGCAGCAGCATATTCCGAATTTTAATCTTCTGCGATCTCCAAGAGTGAAGAATATAGCAAGTTTCCAAAACATTTGTGGAGACGACCACTACCCGCCACGGGTAACTAGCAGGGATATGTGAGGACTCTCCCCGCCATTGCGTAGGCGGGATATATCACATTAAAAACCCCTGAGGCACACCACCACCATTTCCATCAGTCAGGGTCTGGCGGGACCGTATTATCGTGCACCACCGTTGAGCCTTCCGCCCCTTTTGGACCACTACTATTTATTTATACAGACATTTTATAAGTTAACAGATGAGTCATCCAATGTACTTATAAGATTATTTAAATAAGTCAAAATACATAATATCTTATATAAACAATATAGAATTCCTCATTTACCAAATTAAATCTTCGATCATTAAAATGAATAAATTATACATTATTAAATTAAATATGTCATTTCATTTATATTTTAACAATTACCCGAATATATATAAGCAATAATAGTCAAGGAAGAAAAATGTCAAAAAGTATATGAAAAAATAACAACAAAAACCTTAAAAATACACGAAAACAAGAAACACTACATGTGAGTAAATTAATTCGTTATATAAGTATTAAATATGAGTTAGAATAATTATAAAATTTATAATATAGAATTCCTAGGCTATCAGCAAATATGTCGAGATCTTCATGCCGAGCAAGTGCGTCCCCAATAGCACGCACTGCACGGTTAGTGGACGCCAAGAGGTGCGGGCTTACGAGGCAGTTCGCTTTTGGTTGAGATGGTGATGATGATGATGATGACAGTTAAATTATTTAATTCGGCCAATGGAAAACAACGAAATGACGTTGATTTATGTATCATATATGATTGTGGTTACCCTAGTATTCATAACACAAGCCTTACTGCTCTTACTTCGGTTCAGGCTTATTGGTGTAAATGTATTATTGTATTATGTTTTATTTAAATGAATTTAACTTGACGAATCACAGTTGTGTTATTTATTTTCTCTTTCAAAATATATTAAAACTACAAAATTGAAATTAACTTAAGTGTAATTCATGATTTGAATGACTTTCTTAGTGGCTGTCGTCTTAAAATAGGGTTTTAATTAAAACATAGTGTCACTCGTTGTACGGGTTGTCCTGGGTACATATTCCGGTAGAGGCAAATGTGTGTCTAATGAACATCTGTTCCCGAGTTATG
Organism: Calamotropha paludella; assembly: GCA_927399485.1. Taxonomy (NCBI): domain Eukaryota; kingdom Metazoa; phylum Arthropoda; class Insecta; order Lepidoptera; family Crambidae; genus Calamotropha; species Calamotropha paludella. The sequence continues at coordinate 9,575,568 of OV656822.1, forward strand.
TTATATAACTAGTACGGCCATAAGTTCCGTTACAAATGAGTATGCAATTTTTTATGAAGTAATGCAATATTACTAAAACTTATAAGTACATATTTATAAAAGTTTTAGCAAAAAATAAAAAAATATTCTATTCGAAATGGCACCTTTGGCTTTTATAGAGGCCTTGAATCTGTCTGGCCACTAATCTATGGATTTACGCACTATTTCCGTGAGAAATTTCGCCACTGCTTGCTCAAGAGATTTTTTAAGAGTCTTGATGTCACCGTGTCGTTTAGAGCAGAACATGTCCTCTAAAACTGACCATAATTTGTATTGTAATGGGTTGAGGTCTGGACTACATGAGGGCCAGTATTCAGTTCTTATAAAGCCCGGAAACTTGGTTTCAAGACAGGCAGTTAGCCAGGGTAGTTCGTACCTTGTGACCTGGTGCAGAATCCTGCTGGAAAGTCCACGGTACATTTTTAAAAAGTGTATTGCTGAGAGGTTTCCCAACACGATCCAAGACAGTGTCTTGATACACTTTGGCTGAAGTTTTCACTCCTTTTACACAAAAATGTAGCTTTGTGTCGCCTTGATAAGACACCCCACAAAACCATCACTAACGCAGTATGATGACCACGTTGTACCTTTCCGATCACTTGAGCAGCTTCTTTAGAAGTTTGAACGTACACTTTATCATTTTGCTTATTGTAGTGCTCTTCAATCGTGAAATATTTTTCATCGTTAAAGAAGACTTTTCTGTGACTTTCACCTGCGTATCGTGACAGAAGGCATTTGATCGATCCACTCTCTTTAATTAGGGCATGCCCTGTATATTGACGATAAGCACCGAGCTTCAGGTCTTGTTTTATAATAAGCGACAGAGTCCTAGCAGGAATCTTCATTTATCGCGTTAAGATTCTTTGCTTCCTAATGGGTTTCGACGAATTCTGGATTTAACAGCATTAACAGCCTTTCTAGTACTAACAGCACGCGGCCTCCCCGATCTTTTATGGTTTTAGACAGAGGAAGTGTTATTGTATTTATTTATAGTACGATATTCCGGACGTTCCGGACTTTATAAAAGGTGAAGACTGGCCTTCATCTAGCCCAGACCTCAACCCTTAAACTGCATATGGTCAATTTTAGATGACATGACGTGCTCTAAACGACACGGCGACATCGAGCCACTTAAAAAATCTCTTGAGCAAGCAGTGGCGTTTCCATGAAAACTGCGTAAATCCATAGATTCGTGGTCAGATAGATTAATGGCCTGTATAAAAGCCAAAGGTGGCCATTTCAAATGGAATACTTTTTACTGAGCCTTTAATAAACATGTACCTACATATAAGTTTTAGTAATATTACATTACTGGTATAAACTTAATTAGGATTTCTATACGTTTTTTAGAACCCATAGTATTCCTAGTTTAGGACTTCATTATTGTTGTCAGTTGTTCGAAATTTGTTATTATTATATCGGCAATTAGAAAGTATATTACATTTTCATTTTGTCTTTAATTAAGTGTATAAATCCAATCAGACTGATATTAAACTCTTCGTCTAATTTAATAATTAATCTTTTAAATATGTAAATAGTTTATACACAGTATAACACAAAATCAAATCCAAATATTTTATTCATAAATTCAGATTACATTGAAATAATATTGAAGTTGGGATCTCCTAGTAGACAAAAATATTTGCTTAGGTCAGGGGACACCGCTCTTCTACACCTCTAGTGTACCTAAGAATTGGTTTTCGATCTAAACTAAAATTAAAGCAAATAATACTCAAGATTGATTACTAGGGCTTAAGGCTACCAAGAAGGTTTGCCAATGTTTTGTTACTTTGGAAGACATTGTATTAAGAACAACCTGTAAAAACCTAGCAATATATCCCAATATGTGGGATATATTGCTCATAGAAAAAAATATCGACGGACGAATTTACTTGGCTTTGTTCTGCTAGTGGGGAGTCCCCACAATTTTATCGACCAATATTAATGCCTCTGTACGAATTATAATATGTACAATGTTGCATAATTTCTATAATTTAAAAGTATGGTACATACACGATATTATGCTGGTAGAGATGAAATATGTTTATTGATTTAATTCATCATGCATATAATTTTATAATTTAAATAGCATGTTTTAATTTTAATTTTAGTTTTAATTTTTTATTTAATATAGTGATGCAATTAATAAGATAACTAATTAATGTCACCGCGCGACCCTCGCTTGTGGTCATGGCTGAAAATCAGCGATTTGTTCGGGAGCTCCTGAACAAATGTACCGCTACGCTGTGACTTTTTGCATTGCTGCAGCACACGTACATATTTTATTGTTATAGGTTGTAAGAATTATATATTCTGATATTTTTCCTTCTTTGTATGTGGCTGTAGTATCAGATAAATGCATTATCTATCTTTATAGATATGGAACCTTCTTAAGAGTTCCTTTAAGGGTTATTTGATTTTATTATGTCTGACCTTTGCGGCTTCCGCGATTACGGTCCTGAACAAATAGTCGATATAAAATCGAATAAAAGCTCTATTGTGTGAGTCGTTTTATTTAAGTTTCGACAATTATTGGGTTCCAAACCTTCATGTTTAACAATTGATACCGTGGGCACTATTCACAAGACGTGTAATCTAAAACACCTATAGGCTTCTTATGTAACAAAGGGTATTCGTTAATAAAGACGTTTTTATTTCTATTTATTTACGTGACTGTTATTCTTAAGTATAGGTCGACCGGTATAAGTGACTCTGAAATAAATACCTAATGTGTGTGTACTTAGGAATATGTTATATTTATGTGTGTGTGCATAGTAGCCTCTTCATCTCCACTGTGAAATATGATGAGACTTTTCTATCGCTTTAGCGCTACACACAATTTAGCAACATTTTTGTCAGTCGGTTTAATCTTTATTTTATTGTGAGAGTGTATGGAATAAATTTGTACTTCAATTACAGTCCAGTGCAATCTGTGGGCAAGTAATATACCAAGCTCTTCGAGTTCAATTTAACGACAGGTTGAAGATGCTTTTGGGGTTGTCCCGATACTGTAGCGCATCGGGAATAGTTGTAGAGGCGCGGGTAGACTGCTTCTACGCGACTATGCGGAAACACTGCGTCTCACTAGTGCGCAGGGTGCTGGGCAGCACCAACAGCATCTTAAACATGACTGCTATCAGACTGGATTGCCGGTATGTGACTCATGGATCTACATAGTCTGCCGGTGTTGTGCGGAAATTACTCGCATGCGGGTAGAATAAAAATCTTTTTTTTTTCAAGTGAAAACTTGTATAGCGTGGTTGTGCACTTTTTGGGATGGGTAAAAATATTAAACTCGCGTCAGAACACGTGACCATATCGAAAATGAAGAGAAGACCGCCGGCGCGGCGTAGGAGAGGAAGTAATATCCCCCTCTCTTTCTGCTCCTGCTATTTCGTTTAAACAGCGCAGGGCGCTTGCGCGAGTGTGCGTGTGTGTTTGTTGTCATGTTTGTGTACGATAGCACAATAAATGAAAATTGTATTTTACCACATAAATGATAATACTTTCATAATTAAAACAATGCGTGCGAAATTACTTCCTAACCATTCCAAAATATTCAGATGCACATCGTTAATGCTCATGTTTTGACTTCTGCCGGCACTCCCGGAGTGCAACCCGTTGTTTTTTATTGTTACTGTTACTAACATAGGATAAGTAAAGTTAAACTAATAAAATGAAGCATTATTCTTTAATAAATAAATAAAATTATTATTAATTGGTGTATAAAATTTTTGAATTCATCGAACTGATGATCGACTTTCAAAACTTTTATATATCAGTTGCTGTGCCCAGCTTTGGCATCCCTTTTTGGTGAACGATTCTTTGCAAAACACTCATAAATTTTCTCAGCGCATAATTTCATTTGCTATAATGACACTGAAATACTAATCAAAGATATAAATTTATCTATTCATTATATAACAAATTATATCAAATTATGTATTTTAAAAATACAAATTTTATGATTCTGACAATTAAACTTGTGTTAATAAATAGAGAGCCAGTACAACAACTTACAAAAATTCTTCTTGCAAAAGAAACGTATGGAATTGCATATTTAATAATAATAATATAATATTCTCGTACTCACACCAATTAACCTAGCCCAAAGTAAGCACTTTAAGGCTTGTGATATGGATTTTAGGGTAACGAACAGACATACATATATATACTTAGATATGTAATATTTTTAGAAAAATAAATATATTAACCCGTGACTCAGATACAAATGCTCGTATTCATAACACAAACATTTGCCCCTTCCGGGCCTCGAAGTTAGGACAATCGGTGCGAAAGGCAAGATCACTACCATTGCACCAAACTGTCGTAACCTAGATTATAATAATAGTAAAAAATATATAAACACTGATATATTTTCACACTTGGTAAGCTTCCACAAAATAGACACGGAGGAATTCAAGCGGAACATGATTTCAATCATATACGCTTTACGAACAGCACGGTCGTCGAACGGCCCAAAAATCATTACATGTATGTAGTTAAGGTTTATTTTGTTTAGATGTTACTTATTTATTATTATCAAAGTCTTTATTATAATTTGAATAGAGTTCATTTAAAGACAGACAACCAATTACGTGTAGGAGTAATAGAACTAACTTAACTACCTTTGTCATAAGTCTGCATTGTTTAAGATACTATCACACAGTATCTTTTATAAAATAAGATATTCCAAGTAACTATAGGGCGGTGGCTACAAATTGTATGAAAACAAAGAAGTATCTATTTGAAATGGAAAACGAGGCGTTTTATAAAAGTTCTTACACTTGTTTTTTTACAGTACATTGCCGTGTAGTTTACAGTGTAGTAGAAAAAAACCAAGCTTACACGCTTGATCGGTGAAATCACTGTATTATTAGTGAGGGTTAATAACTATATACTACCGTGGACTACATGTATGAGCAGCAGCATATTCCGAATTTTAATCTTCTGCGATCTCCAAGAGTGAAGAATATAGCAAGTTTCCAAAACATTTGTGGAGACGACCACTACCCGCCACGGGTAACTAGCAGGGATATGTGAGGACTCTCCCCGCCATTGCGTAGGCGGGATATATCACATTAAAAACCCCTGAGGCACACCACCACCATTTCCATCAGTCAGGGTCTGGCGGGACCGTATTATCGTGCACCACCGTTGAGCCTTCCGCCCCTTTTGGACCACTACTATTTATTTATACAGACATTTTATAAGTTAACAGATGAGTCATCCAATGTACTTATAAGATTATTTAAATAAGTCAAAATACATAATATCTTATATAAACAATATAGAATTCCTCATTTACCAAATTAAATCTTCGATCATTAAAATGAATAAATTATACATTATTAAATTAAATATGTCATTTCATTTATATTTTAACAATTACCCGAATATATATAAGCAATAATAGTCAAGGAAGAAAAATGTCAAAAAGTATATGAAAAAATAACAACAAAAACCTTAAAAATACACGAAAACAAGAAACACTACATGTGAGTAAATTAATTCGTTATATAAGTATTAAATATGAGTTAGAATAATTATAAAATTTATAATATAGAATTCCTAGGCTATCAGCAAATATGTCGAGATCTTCATGCCGAGCAAGTGCGTCCCCAATAGCACGCACTGCACGGTTAGTGGACGCCAAGAGGTGCGGGCTTACGAGGCAGTTCGCTTTTGGTTGAGATGGTGATGATGATGATGATGACAGTTAAATTATTTAATTCGGCCAATGGAAAACAACGAAATGACGTTGACATTGTGGGTAAAATTGTATGAATGAATTTCTTATTATACATACAGTAATATACATTAATGATCACATAATCACAGGAGGCGTAAAAACGGCTTTCCCACAATAAGCGATATAACTAGTATCTGTAGTTAATATTAGCTTGTGATCATGTCGTAGAATCAAAGAAATTATAATATTTCTCAATTATGTTTATGTTTACAAACTCTGATTTATCTAATTGAGTCCGTAAAAAGCAAAACCCGGGTTTACCAAGCAGGGTTCAATCTCAAAGTCTTAATTCAAAGCGAAGGCTCGAGCAGGAGTCGAGACGAAAAAAATAATCTCACCGAATACAATTACGAACAAAGTCTAAGTTAATGAAATGGGACCATATATCTTTGAAATAGGACAATGGAGCAAGTTTACTTTTTTGGCGTTACTGTCAATTCTATTTAACAAGTTGATGAATGAATGCGAATGAAAATGATGAATACTCGGTCTTTTTTTACGACACTGCCTTGGTGTTATGAGGGAAAACAAATGATTTTAAGAACGTTGTATTCCGTTTTCTTTCTATAAATTATTAAACTTCTAATTTTATGTATGTCTATCCGTTACCCTAGTATCCATAACACACGTGCGTTACAGTGCTTACTTTAGCCTAGGTTAATTGGTGTGAATGTAAGAAATAATATTATTATGATTTTTTACTCAACGAACAAATGAATTATCAGATTTATTAGCAGGCTGTGCTGTCAAGTTTATTCCTGTAATTCTCGCTCATTACGGATGGTATCGCTACTGTCGTGCTGCCGTACCGTAAAGCTCCTTAATACTATAATAATAATAACCATTTATTTGCCTTTGAAAGGGTAACATTGGAGGTCTTACCTTTAAATAAAGACCAGCTCATTCAACCATTCATAATAGCATGAAAATGGTTAAAATTATTGATAGTTTTACATTAATTTGAATTTCAAATATCATTACCATACCATACAATTATAATAATGTTAATGCAGTCCATATTAAACTAAAGCAAGTATACAATATAAGATATAGGGGAAGGGAGGGCAAGATGAATATGGCGGGTAAAATGAATCACTCTCGTACAATCTTCTGTTCACTCGGTACATGAACATACCTAGCGAGGCGGGGTGCGCGGTACGGGCGGGCTTCACAAGCCAGTGCGAATCCGGCTGCCAAGAGAGGACCGCGCGTCTTAGTGGCGAAAAACAAAAACAACGCATGAAACTAAAATATTTTGTAACGGTAAGTTTTAACATTATTGTATTATTTATTCTTTACATTTGGATTGTAAAGGATTTATCTGGTGTCTTATTTTATGTCAATTAAGCTGTAATTGAAGTGTTTGCCATTATAGAAAGTAACAAAATTTTAGGTTATTTTTTTGTCGAGCAAATGCTTGTCGGGCAAGATGAATATGGTTATATTCATCTTACCCGCTTTGATCCATCTTACCCGCTTTAATTTATAATATTGTTTATTTTATTCCAGATGGTCTCCAATTATAAAAGAAAGTCCAAAAGGGGCGAATGGACACAGCAAAATTTAGAACGAGCTATGGAAGAGGCCACCAGAACTTCAGTACGTGCTGCTGCTAAAAAATATAGCATCCCGTTTAGCACCTTATTACGACACCATAAAAAACAATACAGCACTAAATATTTGGGTAGATTTAGGCCAGTATTTACCGTAGAAAAAGAAAACGCGTTAAAAATCATCTTAAAATCATGGATGAACTATTTTACGGATTAACACTTAATGATTTTAAAAAGAATGTCGGTGAATTCGCTAGAAAACTAGGCAAAAGTGACAGATTTCCAAACGGGTGTGCAGGAAAAGACTGGTTGGCTGGGTTTCGGAAGTCTGAAAAGCGTGAAGTACAAAGAAAGGCGAAAGAAAATAAATTACTAGCTTATTTGCAAAAACCATCTACACCAAAGAAAAAATCATCAGCTTTCAGTGGATCTAAGCTAGAGCGTGATTATAATTGTACGCTTTGTAAGGAAAAATATATCTATCCTTCAGCTGAGGACTGGATTCAGTGTTCCCAGTACGAAGAGTGGACTCACGAAGCCTGCTCTACGTACACTGGAAGAGGAACATACTTTTGTGATGATTGTCAAGATTTGTAATGTGAAATGAATATTACAAAGTTTGACAATAATCCCGAACCATCTTGCCCTATGCCATGATTCATCTTGCCCTATAGGGCAGGGCAAGATGGATCAACTCAATTACTTTAGTTTTTGATCTCGTCTTCAGGTTGTGATTAATATTTTAAGCATTTCTAAGATTATTCTGAAAGTTTATAGAACTGTTGATTTATAGTAAATAAAACTTTTTTGTACCATGTACCAAGCTTGTTTTTTTTACAATTGTTATTAGAAGAACCAAGTTGCCCTTCCTTCCCCTACAATGAACATACAATTCGCATAAAAAAGTCAAACAAAAAAAAATGAAATGTGAGTAAGTAAAAAATAACTTAATGGAACTAATAAGGACATTAAAACTGTAATACATATAACGTCGTATCTTATTTATGAACTGTAGTACCTATTGTGTAATATCGGCTTTTATCTGAATTCATTCGAAAAAGAATTCTGTATTACATCTGCTCGGAATGTAGGTTGTTATTTGATCAAGAATGGGAAAGATAGTATGTCTTTAGGAATTAAAGTTATATTCATTACTTGCTCGTTGCTTTTAAAAAAAGTATTAAATGAAAACTTAAATAGTAACCAAAAAGTTATTATTTGGAAATTAAAAGGAATGAAATTGGATGCTATATTCTAAAAAGTAAGCATTCTTTGATTGCTATAATTCATAGATTCTGTTCCAAATTTATTAAAACGCGTCCTTATTTTTGTTGGTAAAATTATTTTGTCCATATATCCGTATGTTACTACAGTATATATTTAGATAATTATCCAAGCTGTCATCTAGTAGAGACGGTTATGATTTAAGAATGACGCCGCCAGGCCAAAAATTGTTATTAGAAACTTACTTTCGGAGAAGTCTGGAAGTAAATAATATAAAGCAATTATCAAGATTTCATACAATTGTAAAAGTGAAAAAATAGCTTTTTGACGACCGTACAGTACAACGGTACAATGACGGACGGTCCTAGGTTCGAGTCCCAGAAGGTACAAATAACATGGTAGTCAAAACGCTTACTATATATTTTCTTTACTCAGATCAGTACGCTAATTAGAGCCTAGTGCGTATATGAAGCACATAGTTTTTTGTGAACAAAATCAAAAAGAATTCAATTATTTTATATACGTATGATAAATCTAAAATGGCGACCGGTAGCTTTCCAACGGCAAATGGTTCATAATAATAATACAATTTCAAATGGGGCTAACCTTTAAAGATTACTTTAATTTAGTTTTGATATCACCCACAAATTATAGCATTTAATTTGACTTTCCTCCATCACATAATACCTCTATTGAGCATAATCATAATATATGTAAGATAAGGACCGAAAAATAAATATGAGAACACTTCAATCACCCAAATATCCGTAAAAGAGCCGGTTCTGATGATATACGTTTTTTTATATCAAGTTGTGCGAATCAATTAATCAAACCTTTATATATTATTTATCGGAAGTCTTTTAGGTGTTTCCCACACTTTGGAAGCAAGTTCTTGTAACGCCTATTCCAGAAAATCACAAGAGGGATCAAATAACAGAGTATCGCCTCATTTCTAAGTAGTGTATCTTTGAAAACCTATTGGAGAAATTGGTAATTGAAAAGATATAATTTATTATTTCTTAAAAATCTTATGAAGATGTGCGATCTAGTTATTCTCTTTAAATTATTAAATTATAAGATACATAGATGGCCTAGTTCTTTTATTACAAACTAGCGACCCGCCCCGGCTTCGCACGGATGCAATGCTCTATATTATGCATGTATTATACATATAAACCTTCCTCTTGAATTACTCTATCTATTAAAAAAACCGCATCAAAATCCGTTGCGTAGTTTTAAAGATTTAAGCATACATAGGGATATAGGGACAGAGAAAGCGACTTTGTTTTATACTATGTAGTGATAAACCTCACAGTCAAAGCACAATTACCCGCACGCTCTTCACGTCTTATCAAATTATTCATACCCCAATCTTTCAATCCAAGCAAGAATTTTACCCCCAATATCGCACTGTCTAAGGATCTATAACGAACAATTCTACAAATTGAATCTGTTTTCTAATAATACATTTCTGGTATCGAGTCAGTCATTCTCAATATCTTAAAATAAAGTAATAAAAGCTTCATTACGAGAACAGCTGTTCATGTCAATTCTTATTAGCGTAATTTAATGATTCTAACGGTTCAACCTGTGTATATGTTGTTATACTTCTTCGTTTGCTGCTTTGACACCATCACCAAGTTTGATTTTGTTGTTACCATAATCACAGAGAAATTTAATTAAATACTTGTAAATCACTTAATGTACTTTTGCGCTCTATTCGTAATTTAGTTTGTGTTCCCTTACCTATTCATGTATTTTTTTAATATTTGGCACTCGTTTATTTATAATTAATGATTCAATTTTGTGTCACATTTTTTTTTGTAATAAATTTAATGATGAAAAAAAGAGTACCGGACTTATTTAGAATGGGTTCGCTCTTGATCCCAATCAAGCCTGGGGGCAAAGACAGAATCCACGATGGAACGAGCTAACCCAGGTGCCCATTCACCCTGGCTTTAAAAACAGACGGGTTATAAGTACTCGGAAATACAGACGCAGGGAGGGAGTTCTACTGCATTCCTATTTCTATGAATATTAAAATATGTATCTTATATTTATGTCTATCCGTTATCTTATCAGTATCCAAAACACATGTCTTACAGTACTTTCTTGGGTGAGGCCAATTGGTGTGAAAGCAAAAAAAAATATTTTTAATAAAATTTAAATAAAAAAATATTTATTTTTTTCCTCTTAGGTGTGTTGGTTGACTGTCACTTTCTCCCCTCGATGAACAATGTACATTAAATAATGCCACAGTTTTTAAAAATAATTTTACATCGCTACTTATTAACTGTGAATATCTATCTGTTACGTTTTCAAGGAAAAAACAGAGGAACCAACAAAATTTTGCAAAAATAATTTACATAAGTTCTATTTTTTTAAAAATTAACAAGACCACAGTTATGATCAACTTATATATATATATATATATATATATATATATATATAATGTTTTTATAACTCTTTACTATATTCATATCATAAATATCACAGTGTCATAGTTTATACTCATAAAACAAAAGTTCATAATAAATGTCAGTGTCCAACAACAATTGGTTTCACTCACATTGATCCTACTAAAACGTAGTGATTCCTTGCTCAGTGGATCCTACTTCTGACACCAATCGGCTAAAATAAAGGGTCTACAACTGTTGAGAAAGATGCCCAAAATGCTGTCAGCATTGTTATATACCGATTCTAATTGTGTGTCGTAAAAAGTTCGGTATAACAATTATTTAATAGGTAAACAGATTTAGTAAATTTATTTCACAAAGTTCATTATAAAATACAATAATATAACAAAATGTAATGTAATAACCACAGTGATTTGTAGGAAATTATTTTTGTAATAAATGCTGTAATTTACGCTTAATTGTAATTATTGAAATTATATGTGTAATTCTTTTATTAAAGGTAGAATACGAACTCAGAGGGCTTCATACACATTTGCTCCATATACACAGTATTATATTATACACCCAACTATATTTTGTTTTTAACTTTATAGCGTTCATAATAAATTATACTAGCTGACCCGGTCACGCGTTGTTGTGGCTAAGTTATTATAATTTGCATTTTTTTTATTAAGTATACTTTAAAATGGTACCTATTCTATGTAGTCAGAACAAATCCAACAAAAATAAAAAAAAACAACAACAAAATCGGTTGAGTACTTTCGTAGTTCATCGCGATCAAACATTGTGACAGGGATTTATATATATATATATATATATATACTAGTGGACCCGACAGACGTTGTCCTGCCTGTTATTTTTGCAGTATAGATAAATAACCTAGATACCGTCTGCAGCGCCATCTGCCGGGCTGATTTGTGAATCTAAACCATTCTCAGATCCCCTTGAACACACACAAAAAAATTCATTCAAATCGGTCCAGCCGTTTAGGAGGAGTTCAGTGACATACACACTCACAGAAGAATTATATATATAAAGATATATACTATATATACTTACAGTTGTTCTGTCCGGTCGGAGTTGTACACAGCTTGTGAGACTCGGTGTGGCCAGGTATGTTGTCCGATCTCCAAAGGACCCTCACGATTTGGCAGTAGGCAATCATCATCAGAAGTAAGGGGAACCTAATAACAGAAATTTATTTGAAGAATTACTACAAGAATAGATAAGATCAGCGTTTACAGGTTTTCAAAGTTAATTATATGATCTAGTCTTCTAATGGAAGTCTGTATTCCTAACATTCCTGTATGTATTTTACATTGAACGTTTGCAGGAAGGCTCTAACTGGAGAGCTAGTGTAATATAGTGGATAAAACGTATCGATTGCCCGTTACTGATACAAACACTAGCACATTTACAGCTGCTTTCTATAGGTGGATATTGAAAACAATGGACCTTTATGGATTGAGCTGAATGGTAGAATTACAAATATGATTCGTTGTGCCCGCTATATTCATATTGTCCATCTCTTGTATAGATATGAAAGAGATAGAGAATATTAATAATATTATATAAGACAACCTCACATACATTGTTCTGAACCCAAATTAACGGCTTTCCTGCTACAAGTTGTCGACCGATCGAATGTACCTCTCTGGTTTGTTTGTACTTTCCACTACACTCCGGACTGACGTGAACGGAGGGTAGCATAATAAAAATTGATCGCTTACGTTATGTCGTGAGTTTTGCGTGTTTATATTGTGTTTGATAATATCAAACAATGATATATTAAAATATAGCAGCGCTGTACAGATTTTTTACATTCATTAATTGTTAATCTCATTTTAAGTGAAATTTTTTGTATGTTCTTATGAGAAATAAATTCTTTAAACCTAATAAGGTAGCTAAAGTACTTGTGCTGACTAACCTATACTATATGGTATAAAATAACATATTTATTAGTTTTGGTGACATTTACAATTGCAGCTTATGCAGAAAAATGCACAAAAATGGAAAGCTCTACTTAAAGTCTAAATATACTTCTTTACGTATGTCGTGAACTATTATCATTTGCAACATTCAATTCTGGCCCATATTCCTTTACACAGTAGGTCCCTAAAAAGAACATATGTATTGTCCTCTTCAACACCTATATTAATTGATCAATTTTGAATTAGTTACTTCTCGTAAAGGTGCAATACTTCTGTAATTAAGCATTATTAATTCAGACGAGAAAAGTTTTCTGTGACCTATGCCTTTTTTCCAAGACTTGAGACAGTGTCGATAAAAGAAAAGTTCAGGTTCTTAGTAACTTCTTTGTCAAAGTTAAATGTCTTAAGCTAAATCTCTTTACGAAGTTTCTATGAGGTTACAATAAAATAGTTTATATTTACTTACGTATAAAGAAACAGCGCCTTTATGATGTGCCATTTGAGATCACTATCGTCTGACCAGGTGGAAGCGCACTGCATGAAGTACTGTACGTTGAAACGTAGTTGCATCTTCCTTTGTACTTGTAGCATCACGAATTCTGGTATATCTGTCAAGATTTAAACAATTTTACAAAACAGAGCCTCAATATGGACACAACTTAAAAGATAATAATTTAACGATTTCGGCGTCTCTTCTGAAGTACATATATCTTCGGATGAGATGATTAAAGTATCGGGTTCAAATCCTGATGAGACCACTATAATATGTCAGTATGAGGGGTGATGTTGATTTTTATCTCGCCCTTATTCTAGACACATGCCAAGTTCTAGTGCAGATAAAAAAAAATATATTTAAAATTACATTATATTATAACAGTTAATTCAATAGTGCGATATTATTTGAGTACACCATCAAACCTCTGGCACATGGTGTAAGGAATATCTTACAGGTTATACTGGCGGTATAGATTTGCTGACTAAGCGTTCCCTCACACGAATCATATCGGACTGTTCTGCGCAATGACAATAAACACGTGCGCATTTCCATTATTCTTTATATTTATATAGGCGTTTGCTTAGAGAGATAGTTATTAGATAGATTGGGCCATTGTGCGTATCTTGGGTTGTCATTCTACTCCAGCCATCACAATTCGCCCCAGAAGGTAAGCAGCTTTTTCAGGCTTCCGGGAGTGATGTTGGGGACTAGACAAACTGTACCCGTTGATATTCCACGCTCCTTCATTCTATAAGCACGTGCTGTGGAGTTTCTTCTGCCTCCATGCAGCCTCTGCATAGAGGGCTATCAATCACACCTCTTGTGAACAGATACTTTTTTAAAAGGCAATGTCCAGTTATTAAACCAAGAACTTTGCGAAATTTGTCCTCTTTTAGTTTGATCAGTTTGCAGTTCAACTTTCTAGAGAGATATCGATAAAGTTTCAGACAAGTGCATTGAGTCGGTCACAAAATCGGTAAGGATAGTTAGGTTCTAAGCAAAAGCGTTCTTATAATATAACTAGCGGCCCGTCCCGGCTTCGCACGGGTGGATAAAATTCTTTAAATTTTTTCTAGCATTCAATATAGCCTATGACACTCAGCAATAATGTGCCTTTCTATTGGTGAAAGAATTTTTAAAATCGGTTCAGTAGATCCCGAGATTACCCCTTACAATTTAACAAATATACAACTTTACTTATTTATAATATTAGTGTAGATATTGTTTTCTCTTGTATTGGCAGTGACCATAACATCGATAATCGTCGAAGGGCCAGGGTCATGGAATTGACGTGATTTAATGGAGACGGGTGAGTATTAAACTCTTAAAATGAATAGTTTTAAGAGTGTTGATAATAGTTTTCAGGTAATAAAATATCTAGTCATACTAAGGTGAAAATGAGGTGGGTATGGGTAAGTGGAATACGTCAATATATGACGCTATACCTTTTGTCAAAGTTGTTTAAAACTTTCATGGTGACTGACATTAGTATTAATTTAAACGGGATCGTGACCGTGATTATGACGCATGCAACTGCAAAATATTGGAGTCTTAAAAAAGAAAAAAACATGCTTATTATCCCGTTTTAATTGATACTAATGTATCAAAGTTGTCTTTGCACATATTTAATATAATAATATTCATACATTCATACGAATTACCCAAGCCCAAAGTGAGCACTGATAGGTTTGTGTTATCGATATTAGGGTGAAGCACAGACATATTATGCAAAATGCATGCAAAAAATCCGCTAATGCGGTTATAGTACAGTTAACCTGTACGGTTTGTGCACCTTTTTATAATAAATAGTGAAAGAAGTGAGTCTTGATATGATATAAATGATATATTTAACGGAATTAATTTAATAACTACTTACAAATAAACTCGTACATTACATAATCTTTAAACAAGACAAAAGTGTAACGTTATCTAGGACTGGTTATTGTTATAATAATGTAATATTAATTTGTTTTATTTTTATATACTAAAGACAATTATAAATATTAAGTCTTATTCATGTCCACTAAAAAAAAAACAAAATTTAAAATTAAAAATAGCTTAATAAATCTATTTTAGTAGTGGTTAACCCTACGCCAACCAAGCTTTAACGGGGTTATTGTCGAGTTTTGATTGCTTAGTGTCCTATTAGTCCTTTGTAGCAGTGATAAATCCTGTTTACAATACTAAGATCAGAATAGCAAACAATAGCGTTTCTGTCCTTTACAATTATTGATAAGGGTACGTGACATTAATCATGAAATATCTGTCTTTGCCAACATCGTCAGAAATTGATAAGAGAATTTATGATGGTATACCTATATCTTAGTTTTACATCTTATAAAGGCTGAACTACTCTGAATTCTCTTCAATGTTACCATTGTTATCTAATTTATGTAATTATTAAAATATACACAGTATGTATTGCGTTTCAAATGAAGTTTATTGAAAAATATTGAAATTAATTTCCTTCTCAGATCTGTGTAGTACAGTTGTGTTTATCTTACAACCCTGTTGCTTTATTATATTGAAAAAATGAGAGATCCTACAACGTAGGAGATGTATTAATGAAAAGCAGCGTGGGTAAGAGAATTATGTTATTTTGACAGTACTTAGTTCTCAGTTATATAGTCTGGTCTTTAAAATAATGGAAACTTATTAAATTTAATGGGGTATTTATCGTGCGTTAGCAACGATAATAAAAATAGTAACTTATGTATAATGTTTTTTATTAATAGATTAGCTATGAAATTGCCGTTTTGTGTAAAGTTTTTTTGGAAAGTGGTATTTTTTGAGTTCTTTGTTTAATTACTAAACAAAATATTTGGAAGTTTGTATTAGCACCTCATAGCTAAATACGTCATTGGTTATTTGACAAGAAATAAATGTCCTTCCAAAGTTACAACCCTACACAACTTGTTAAATTCAGTTTTCAGAAATAAAAGGAACTCTAACTTGTAGCCTAATAATAATAGACTTTGCAACAAAAAAAAATTCTTTCTTTTCAATAAATGAACAGAACATTAAATAATGCAATTATTATTCATAAATATACTTTTTATTTTAACTTTTCAGGCATATTCTTTATGACTAACTGAATAAAGGCACATAGGATGTTAACTAAAAATGAGACAATTTTATTATTTTAAGTAGATCTCTGGAAATACTGCACATATGTACCTTACACTACGGTAAACGGAATCACTTGTGCCACAACAATTTGGCGTGGTAATGAGTTGGGAGGTACGTATGGCAAAAATATTAAAGAATTATTATGACAAAAATTACTAAGGCCAAAAAAGGGATCCGATTAATCGCATCGTAAGTTTATACTTACGATTCGATCACCATTGATTGCAAGGTCCCATCGTCAAATCCCTTAGGATCCCATATCCCTTTTCCGCTGTATACGGAATATATCTGTTTTTGTTCTTTGGTTTTCTTTTCAAATCGTTTATTGCACTCATGTGGTTAACAAGGTGAAGTTTTAGGTACCTTACATGAAGGTTGAAGAAGAATATACTTTGCTTTTTTAGACAACCTGGCATGCTATTGACTGTGCGTAAATATTAAATCGACTGTTTTTTTATATTATTCGATTGTTTTAGTTCATTTTTCATCCAATTTATGATAATCATGTATTTATCACGAATTAAAGGAATCTATTTTCCAAAACAAATGCGTACTGTGGAAGACAGGAAGGTCAATTGAATAGTGTGACAAAATTATCTATTTCTATATTTATCGAAACTCTTTTTGCTTACACATAAAACCATTTAAACATAAAAATGAAATCTACGACGTAGTTAATATTCAAGTTGTCACAAATTAAATAAAATTATTTAATTGCAGTGAAACAGTAGGCGGTGCTCAGAAATGGATCAATCAACGTTCAAAAATAACGAATTAATGAAGAAAGTGCGATATTAGTATTCAAATTTCTGACAGGTGTTTTTTATATAGATAAGTTGTAAAAATTCTTTACATACAACATCTGACAATAACAATTTCTATGTAAATAATTTAAAATATGTTGAAATGAGATGAAATCAGAAAAAATCTTAAACTTATTGTTTTATGAGTTTTTATTTTATGCATTTTCAATGTTATCTTGTATAAATACATTTTAATAGAAAAGTATTGGACAAAATCAACTCGGGTCACAAGTTGTTCTTACGCGGACTCGAACCCGCACCCTTTGGATGTCCGGTCCAATGCGCTCCCAATTGCTCTACCGAGCCTTATGAACACCCTTTAAAAATGACTAGTACTTTTAACTTTTTTTTGCTGCTGGTCAGTGTTGCTTCTTCAATGAGAGGAATATCCTCGCATAAGAAAGAAACATTACACATGTTTGAGAATCGAATTGACCTGCGAATCGAAGCCGCAACTATGACCATTCAACAACAAAATACTTTGGGGGGTGTCTGTAGGATAGTTAAGATGTAAACAAAATTAGCGCAATAATAAAAGAGTTTTACTTACTAAAAAGCAGCGATAGAAGCCAAATGATGAGGATGGCGGTCTTGGCCCGTCCGGTGGTGGACTTGAACTTGAGCGGGAAGCATATGGCGTACCAGCGGTCCACGCTTATGAAGGTCAGCGTCAGCACCGACACCGTCACAGACACCGACTGTAAAGAAATCTTCGTCATTGCATAGTCCTTGGAATAGGTCTCCGAGACATCCAGTTGTTATTAAGACTGAAGGTTTAAATAATATTGGGTATCATATCACACAAATCTGAAAATTTTTTGAACTGGTACCTTGTTTTTACATTTTGAAAACAAATTAAAAAAAGTGTTATTATTATTTTATTGTTAATAATCATTATACATCAGATATTACAAATCTATCATGTTAAGATTAACGAACTAGACGACGTGATAAGTATGGTAAATAAAGATTTGCAATGAATATAGGACTAGTCACGTAAGTTTCGCATTCGCGTAAGTCCTAACAAGTGCCAAACAGTATGGCTGGACACTTATTGTGATATGTCGATCCTTGACCTTACTGGTATTGCTCTTCTATTTTATGATTTTACACTATAAAAAATTAACCATATATAATTGAATTTGGAATTTGGCGTCAACATTACGCTGAGTTGGTGTTATGAGGTCTTTATATAAGTTTAATTAACAGTTTTTTTTATTTATTTAAGTTCTATCTACAGTATATAAACTAAAACACGGTAAAAAAATTAGTGATCTATATAAAATAGGTTTGCTTATATACTAATTACAAATAGACACAACTCGATTTTATAAAATAACAAAGAAAATGCGATGTTTATTATTACACAATAAGATATAATCCAATATGATAAATAATAAAATGGTGAGATTATCACTAATATCTTAAAATTATTAATAAAACAATGATATAAAAAGCTAAATGAGATTTACTTTTATTTTATTTGGTAAGGTGATAGTGGACTGTCCTATTACGAATTTTATGAAGGGAGACATGGAATACGAATACGTTAGGTTTATTCTGGGTAATCGAGGAATGGAGGAATTGGTTTTCTTCCAATTGTAATCAAAATACCCTTATTACAATCGACTATTTTCTCTATCCCTAATTTTGGTAATGTATTGTTCCGTTATTACTCAAGTAATTCTTAAAAAATTGGATCACTTATTCAACAATTGCATTCGCTTTATTTTTCGTTCGTGAATATAACCAGTTGTTTTTTTTTATAATAGAGAGTTGAATTGGCTCAAAATTCGCCAGCTTTTGATTATTAATGGATATTTGAAATGCAAATTTTAGAATTTGGGTGCTTATAGTAGTTTCAACTTTCGTTCAGACAGCAGACTGGCTCTTAACATTCCTTCTGACTGCATTGGATTTATGGTTAACTATTTCACTTCGCACTCCCTCTTCATTTAACTATAGCTCCCAATAATTAACTTTCGATAAATTCAATTGAGCGATTGTTCCTCAGCTTTTTTTTGGACTCTTTGTGGCCCATCTAATAAGGCATGAGTTTTTGAATTAATGTATTTATTATATTATTTTTTTAAGTTGTTTTAATACATTGCTATTACTTTATTAAATTACATGTAAATTAATAAATATGAGTGATATTTATTATATTTACAGACATTGCTCTGAACCTAAGTTAAGTAATTAAAAACCAGGTCCTAGTCAATAGAGAAAACTTTGTTTTCTATATTAAAACGAACGGGGGTAGAACCCGCGTCTTCAGAGTGGCGTTACTATGAAAACCGGTATACTCGATAACGAAGGATATATTAACAATTTATGTTTTATAATTTTTATATATTTTATGCATTTTTCAATGCTATCTTAAAAGATAAATTATTATAATAGAAAAAATCATGAAACATCGACTCGGGTCACAAGTGAATTCACAGGCGGGAATCGAACCCACAACCTTTGGAAATCCAGTCCTATGCTCTCTCAATTGAGCTACCGAGCCTTGTGAACACTCGTCGAAATTTTCTAGTATCTTTCTGATTTTACGCTGTAGGCCAGCGTTGTTTCATCAATGAGAGGAACATCCTCTTGTATTCGTAAGAAACATTTTTACAAATGTTTGGGCAATCGAGGATGTTCCTCTCATTGATGAGATGATTTTCTATTATTATAATTTCGTTTATGTTTTATTTATTATAGTATAGTGTATACCTGTTTCGTTGTGTGCTACCTAATTTGTAAACGGTACATAGTTTTCACCAACTATGTACCGTCTATTACTATATCTGTACTTAGCTCTCCGTTTTAGAAAGTGTTTAATGCCATTAAGTCCGCCATTTGTAACGTTTTGTATTCAAGTTTAAATAAAGAAAATATCGAGTATTTCCTAAAATATAATTTCCAACTACTGTTTAAATATTGAATAACTAGTGGTTGTCATAATTTACTTTAGTTTGAATAAAATTACATCGTGCTAACTTAAATTTCAGAGAAAACGTACGATTCGTCCCAAGGGCAAAAAAGCCTATGTCCTTTTGTAGGGGTCAATTCAATCTTCATACCCAATTACATCAAATTCAGTTCACTCGTATCACCGTGAAAACGTAAAAGACAGAGAGTTACTTTTTCATTTGTAATAACATTAGTATGGATTTTTTTTGTTGTGGCGAATACTCTAAAGGGAGCTGTAACTGATCATGCATGAAATTATATTGACATATTTTATATGTATCTGCTACTAGTTACGTACGTATATAACTGTTCTACTTGACTCTACACTTTAATATCTAATTGTACGCGCCGCAGATAACCCGATTGGAGAGAATGATAGATATTAAATCTTTGACGAGACGTTTCTGTCATTATGAGTGTAGGTATCATTATATCAAAGTTTCCACATAGAATTCGATATAAAATGAAAAAAATGCAGTTTTTTGTTTCCATGTTGAAGCTCGAAATTCAAACTAGGTCCTTTTTTCCACCTGGAGAGTATTGAGGAAGATCGTACTGTGAAACGAGCGAACCACTTGGCCAACCCAAGTGGTCGTCGCCAAGTTGGTCGTCTTAGGTACGGCGGGACGAAGTTGGGAAGGACTGGCACAAGTTCTACGAGGAAGACTGATAGGAGGTGGCGTTGGATAGACCCAGATGGAAGCTCTATTACCGGAGGCCAAGACTGGCTGGATTTGGGTCGCTGCGTCAACTTAGTTTCTGGCATTAAAACGTCAACGTTTTTGGCATTAAAACAGTTTTTCTGGGACTATAAACTAAAAACTAGAAAAAACTATATTCTATTTTTAGTTTACCTCAATAGTCAAATAGAGTAATAAAGTAAATAATAACAAAACTAATTTATTATCGAACTGAAAAAAATCGGATATATTTTGTGTAATTTTGGAAATTACAATTTCAAGGTATCTATAGAAATTTTCGATATAAGACAACTTTAAAATAAACGAATAAGTATTCGTTATAAGTATTACATATATACTATAAAATAGATTACTTCCTTTTAAAATATATTTATGATGAATAGTAGTATTTTTATGATTAATCTCCTCTTCCTCTATTAATATAAAAAAAACCCTTTTATAAATTTAAAATTAAACGTTTATTGAAATTAACAATTATATGTCATGGCTTCGTAATCATAAGTCAGGGAACCTTGTACTGGGAAGAATAATTTTTGAATATTAAATTTGAGGTTTTTTTCCTACGGAGGATACATAGGAAATAGTATTATTTCAAGCATTTAACCTCGTAATTTTTATTAATTTATCACATTAAACCAGTTTTAAATAATATTAAAAACTATTTCTTGGAAACATGACATTTAAACGCACTGACAAGATTTTAAGTACAAATTATTTATTTGCAATTTATTTTATTTAAGAAAAAAAAACAAATAACACTTAAGAGTGTTTTTACTAATTAACCAAGAGTTTTTCACATACGGAGTTTGAGCGAAACACATACGCTTTTACACTTTGTGGCTTTTACCTAGACTTGAGTTTTCTACGCAGGGGTTACCTTGATGTGGTGTTGCTATTATGATATTCTCAATTCTAGTTATTTCAGTTATGTATATATTCTTTTAACGTAAAACATTGCCATTTTATACAAAAATAGAATTGAAAAATAATTTTAAGTTTTAATCTAATTCTTCATGTTTTATGACATATAAATCATTTTATTTTAAAACACCTAAGCTCATTTGATCCCTCAAAAAGATTTTACCTGCAATATGTCGTATTTTAACAAACAAGAAGAATAAGCGAAAATACTGACCAGATTTAACAGAAGTAAAATCATTAACGAAAAAAATATGTAAGTTAATAATACTCGAATATTTAAAAAAATATTCAAATTCAAAAATTCAAAAAATAATATTACTACAAACTAAACTATTTCTACTTACTACTTATGCTGGAATCGCAATATTCAAATACATTCTTGCTATTTTTATGTTTATAACTAAATATACAAATAAACTAAATATATAAATAAACTGTTGGTTCATCGTAAATTAGCGGTTATTCTGTTTTAAGTCATTGAATCAACTTTGTGATTATTTCTTTATGATATTTTTTTCTAAATGAACGTGTCCGAACCGTGGTTTAAAACGAGTCTAGATTTGTAAGTTCTTCATCTATTTTACATAAGTGAGCTGAATTTTGAGCGATAAGTGCTTATGTTTGATTTATTTAACGCAGTATAACTTTTTCTGAGAAAAAAAGAATTCTAAATCTATAGTGACACAATGAGAGACACTTTACGACTGAATTTGATTTATTCAGTTGACCTTATAATTCGATTTTCAGATTTTCTTTTGGAGCGTACAAATCGGACGGCTGTTTCTGATATAGTTCACTGGTATAGTATATAGAGCTGCCTGTGTCAAGGAAAGGTCAAAGTTTTGATTAAATTCACCAGAATTGGTAATGGTCTATTGATAAAGGAGGGCTTCAAATATAGCATTATTAAATCTAAAGAAATTATTGCTAGAAAAAAATAAATTTTTTTCAGGAGTTAGGCGAGACTATATTTCAACTTGTCTCAAATGTCCTGCCTAGTTTTTTTTGACCGAGGGGAAATCTTTATGAATTCCCAAACCGCGGATAGATGGCAGGGATATGTGCGGACACCCCCTAATCGTTGTGCACGGAACCAAGGCCGGGGATACCACTGGGACATATCAACCTTTTTGCCGTGTTTCAGTGGGTCCGACTGCGGCAGTCGCCACTACGGACCCCGGCAGACGGCCCGTGGGCCGCTTCACTACGGGGTATTTCTTGTACGCGCTCAAAATTCCCCGTCCTGCTTAGTACCTGATCTAAGTTGAATTTTTTTCTTTAAATTTTTTCTTTAGACCTAAATATCTAGTATTTTTTTGAAAAAACAATTGTTTTCGCCATGGGGTGTTCGGTAGAATAGAATAGCATTAACCCTTCACATTCATGGGTGTTGTAAAATGCGACTAATGATACAGGAGGAAATCAATATTCACCTCCCGTAGAAAACAAAATGTATAGAAGCGTTTTCAGAAAACCGAAATATGGTTTATTATTGCTATCTTCAACCTGTCCGCTAAGCATTGGGATTATTGTAGAATCCTCATTTTTTCAGCCGTTGACTTCTTTAGACTGAGATGATGATTTTTTTTTAATAAGTATTGTAGGCAGCACAAAGAGCATTGCTAATAACAATTTTAATGTGGGTTTACAATTTGGGCTCGAAATTATAAAACATTTTTACTTTATAAATTTATATATTTTTGCATTTTCAAATTCATTATTTTAATAGAAAAATACTAGAAAAAATCGACTAGTCACACGAATTCTCAGACTCGAACTTAAAAATGAATGAATGAGATGAGAATTCACTTGTGAGCCGAGTCGATTTTTTCTAGTATTATTCTATTTTAAAGAAAAATACATTTTTACTATGAAAATAAAACCAAAATGAAACAAAGTAGAAAACAAAAGTAATAAAAGTGTTAATACCCGAGGGAAGCTTTAGTTATATAGCTGATATACATTTTATTTTATTTAATAATATACATATATAAAGACTTTAGGTTACTTCGAGGTATATATTATACACATAATCGTACTGCAGAATTTACCGAAACGTACTATGTCTATCACCTGTAGGGGAGATAGGGGCTACATTTGTCGGAGGTAAGTATTAACAAGCGAATTTCTCAAAAACTATAGATACTGAACCTACAGAGAGTGCTTTTGAAGGCAGCCTAGATCACGCCACATCATTAGAGATTGTCAGTTATGCACCGCGTATAGTCCGACTGAGCTGTGTATCACTTTATTACGCTAATAACGAATTTTTAACTTTACAAATTTTTGATTCATGCTCAAAGTATACGGCGTTTTAATTTTGATTTTTTTTCCCAGAAGCATATTTTATACTTAATAATGCTGCGTAGCTGTATTTACTAACTTCCAAATTTTTTTTTTTTTGTTATTTAAAATCATAAATGTACCTTTGGGGCTAAAATTATCAAATCAGAGGGGTTAGTATTAACATGTTAGAACTTACTCCAGATATGGGTGCTCGTATTAACAACTCGTTTCTTGTCACATTTTGTGACGTAATACATATAATCAATAATTACGTATAAACGAAAAACTATTCAATTACTCCATTCCATAGAGGTTTTCGAGTCAACTGCGAGAGAAATAATTGCAAAGATGTGTAAAGATGCAAAGAGTTAAGTTGATGCGTAGGCAGGAAGAGATCAAAGCAATAGCTGATTACCCTTGTAAACCTAATTAAGGTTTATAATATAACAGATAAGGGATTATTAGTTTTTGTTCATGGTTTTCTTACCATTTTCTAATGTGCTGCATACACATTCGTATTAATTGCACTTTCATTAATGGAAGTTAAACGGAATGTAACGTTATACATGTATTTGTTATCTTTTATATTAGTTGATGTAACGGAATGTTAGCACTTACCCCAGAGTTGTTAATTCTAGCCCCAAACACGGGGTAAAAATAAACAAACGACTTTGTTGCGAGAAAGAAAGCTGTTTCAGACATCATTTATTTAATTTACGATTTAAGTTAAAAACATGTTATCTAAATAATTACATTATCATGTAATTATTTAGTATGTACGACTAAAAATGAAATTGTTGTTAATTGTGGCCCCGGCTTCCCTAAATAGGAAATAGGGACGAATAGATAGAAGTAACAACACTGAAAACAAAAAAAAATACAATTCTTTAGGCGTTGTTAGTCAGGATTTCAAATCTAAACCTAAGGTTATAACAAGTTTTCTATTAAAGGATATTATTTATTAATATGTAATATAGATTTAATGCTCAATGTATTCCTATACTTTCATGTCTCTTCATTGAATACAGAAATAATTAACTTCTTACAAATTACATGTAACGTATAAAGAAACCGAAAAAGTTTATGCGTTAATTCTTGGATCAAAATGATTAAATTTCAACATCTACATTCTTAACCAAATGGAAGACAATTTAAGATTTTTTTATATGAATTTCTTTGGATGTGTTAATTGGTGCCTTGATGCTGCCAATTAACTAGCTTGCCAGTAAATAAATAAATGATAAATCCTTGACGATTATAAAATATTTAATTACTTGATATAGATACGAGTTCACAATTGCATTGACATGACGTGACTTAATTATGTTAAAATATATTAATATCAAAATGCTGACGCGGTGACATACTTTGTGCGCTGTAAATCGTACAGGATGTTTAAAAGAATTTTACATTAAAGGGAAGGAATCTAATAAAGTTTTTCAAATATTTCCATTTGAATAAAGATATTATTCAGGTCTTTCGATATTTTGTATAATACAGATACGGATAAACGCATTACGACGGATTTACTCACTGCCTCAAAGATAACAAATCCCATCTTGACCACGAGAAATAGATGTTATTTCTCTAAAACGTCAGTTTCAATAGGAAACTAGTTTGAACCTTCAGTTGTGAATATCCAATCATTGGACGTCTGATATCAGATAGAAGATATAATTCAAGTGGAATGCAGAAAGGGGCGTTCAATCAACGTCGTCAATTAATTTAATGTCAATTAATTTACCGTCGTGTTCGCTTCAAAACCAGCATTATTTCATGGCAGACGAGATTGGTATTGTGGAACAGATGAATGAATTTGTATTCCACAATAACAATTTTCATAATCAATCAATGAGGCTGTGTGTAATTAAAAGTATAAAACACATTGTTTGCTTTCGTTTTATGTATGATATTTAAATGTTTATTTTATATATAATAAAAAATGTTAAAAAGTTTATGAGCATATGACTGTTAAAAAGTAGATAACTCTATACGACAGGTTCATGTAATGCCAGCGGTCCTGCCAACCTAGCACAGGTTCAAATGCTGGTTGAAGTATATGTTTGTTTGCATTAACATTCGTTTACGTATATTCTGTACGTTATTTAGTATCTGTAGTACGAGATCTTATTAAAATTAGTGTAGATTTGTCTGAAATTCGTTTAACTATTTCTTTAGTTCTTCCATTTACGCACCAACTCATTAAAACATCTTATTGATACTGAAAGAAGTTTATTATCATGTTTATAATAAGGCGTGAAATTTAAAATAAATATGAGAAGGAAAAGTACAAATTGTTGGATTTATCATTCCACATTCCTGGTTTCTGTATGGCATAGTTTTTTGGGGGAATAGCGTTGATATTCTAAAACTATTTAAGCTTCAAAAGAGATGCCTAAGAATTATTTTTAATATAGACGGAAGAACAAGTTGCCGGCCAATATTTGCTAGTGAAGGAATTCTAACCATCACATGCATTTATATATTAGAGATAAGTATCTTCGTAAAAAAACATTACTATCTCTTTCCCCAACAGGAGCGCCTCAAAAAGTTAAAACCACACAATAGATTAGCACCACCCAGTTCAAAGCTCAATTTCATACACTGAGGTCCCTTTGCAATGGCTGTGAAAATT
The DNA here is from genome assembly GCA_927399485.1 of Calamotropha paludella. Classification (NCBI taxonomy): domain Eukaryota; kingdom Metazoa; phylum Arthropoda; class Insecta; order Lepidoptera; family Crambidae; genus Calamotropha; species Calamotropha paludella. The sequence continues at coordinate 9,602,416 of OV656822.1, forward strand.
TATAATAAAATCCCCGAAATAATAAAAAATGAAAATAACACATTTAAATTTAAGAAAGTATTAAAATCATATTTGGTTAAAAAAGGTTTTTATTCGTTGCAAGAGTTTTTTGATCATAGATAGCTCTAAAATTCTTTTTATTATTTATTTTTTTTGGTTTGCTCAAATACTTATCCTAATTTAAGTTTTAATTTGTAATTTTTATTATTTTGCTGTTCACTGATCTCAAACTAAAATGTTATTTAGTTATTTAATTATAGTTTAATGTTACTTAAATATTTGTTAGATTTTAGTTTTATGTATTAGTTACTCCTATTTTTCTATTCTTAATAAATCTATTATGATGTTGCGACACCCTGACAGGGTTCATATTCGGTTCTGTTATTTTTGTAATTTTATCTATGTATACCACATGAGTGCAATAAAAACTTTTGAATTTGAATTTAAAGTTCTATTATCTTCACGCATTCTTCGCAGTAAAAAGTCATAATTCAGATAACTCTGCTACTCTACTTTTTTGTAGATTACCTCCAGTGTTGTAAAACACCTTTCATCTTTGGGACGGTTCCGCCCGATACCCACTCTAGACCCTCGAGTCCATTGGGATGAGGGCCATCGGCAATGAATTTCCGATGGCCATGAATTGCCTGAATCTGTTTTTCCTGACAAATACAATTTAGGGGTCTTCAAGTCACGAGTGAATAGGTATCTACTATGCAAGCGCTTCAGATCCTAGATCGCATCGTCGCTTACCATCAGGCGAGATAGTGGTCAAGCGCATACCTATTTTCTTTAAAAAAAGTGTGAAGGGATTAGTGCTATTCTACTTTTTCACTATTACGTCTTATTTAATTCAGTATACTTACACTTACTTACAGCAGACATTAAGAGAAAAAAAGAGGTGGAAATGGAAAAAGGGAAAGGGAAATATAAGCTAATTCTGCAGTAGTTCCGCTCTAGTATTCTGTTAGTGACTTTTAATCTCAAGTGATGTTCATGAAAACTGTATAATTTGAAGCAAACATCTAAGAACACACGGAGTTGAAGTAAGGAATAAGCAAGTAAGAGACGCGTGGTGCATTTGAAATTAACATTGCAATATGAGAGTGTACCTTGTGTTTGTTAAGTAGGAACATTAATAAAATTACATTATTTTCTCTTTCATATCCATAGAAATGAGTAAGTTTCTTTTTCACATTTTCTAAGAAATTATTGTTCGAAATTCTGAAGTAACTTTCGGTCCTCCTTGTCAAAAATTTAATATGTTTAAATTCTATGTAATTATCGTAGTGACTGTTTTGTACCAAAATAAAGAGAAAAAAAAAGAAATTGAGTTTTAAATGTTTTGATTTAACTGATTGACAAGCTAGATTTGGATCACAACAGCACCAGCAGACGCAAACGCTGGACGATGGCTCCAAATCCAACTTAACGTAGGAACGTTCTATCTATCTAGGCGATATGATCTTCATTACGAGGACGTAATGAAGATCATATCGCCTAGATACAGACAGACTGGTCACAAAAGAGCCAACACAAGTGCCCAAACAATATACCTCATTCCTCCGCCTACTCTGGCCTGGAGCGGTCGTGAGCTGATTCTGTGTCGTGTTTTACTTAAACTAACAAATTTGTATTTTTGTGATTGGCTGTGAGTGTAAATTTCAATTCCTTATTCCTCTTGAGGCTCTTAAATGGAATAACTCCTCCTACTAGGCGGTCCAAGAGTAGGATAGTTGTTTTAGATCAGTTACTTCATTAAAAAATTCCTAGCGCACTGGGATTTGAACCGTGCATCGCTGCGTGTGAGTGACGTTCCGATTTATACACCCCCTGCCGAAGCCACTCGAGCCGTGAACGCCAACGACGAAATTTGGGATTACTTTCTGTGAGTGACATCATCGGCTTCGTAGCGTCTAGGAACAGTGCTACGGCCTACGTGCTACACCGGGCTACGGAAAACTACATCGTCTGAGTGTCTTATTGTTCGCACAATTTCAACTTTATTACCACGCTAAGATGCCGAGAACACAACGTACTCCGCCTGCGTCCCCTCCAAAAGCTATTCCTATACAATCGCAATCGGAATCGGATTCTTCGTCCGTTGATAAACCCGAACTAAGTCGGAAAGTAACGGCCCGCTCAAAGCGTCTTCGTATGGAATCATCGCCGCAAGCTGCTGAAAGTGAACATAGTAACTTTAATGATTTCAAGAAGGATCTAATGATGATGCTAAATACTTGGAAAGCAGAGCAATCGGCCACTCTATCTAAACTTGTCTCGGACGTAGCTGCACTTAAAACTCAGTGTTCGGATATTCAGAAATCTAATTCCGAAATTGAAGCCTCAATGACCTTCATGAACACACAGTTTGAAGAGATGAAAGACAGAATTGGAAGACTGGAAATAGAAAAGAATCAAAACAGGGAATATATGATTAGGCTAGAAAAACAGTTAGAGGAACTACAACAGCTTTCGAGATCGTCCTCCATTGAAGTGCGAAATGTTCTCGATAAAGATAAAGAATCGGAAAGTGACTTGGTTCGTGTCATCAAAAATCTCGGTACGACATTGGGAGTTAGTTTTGAGGAGCACGATATCCGTGACATCTATAGGCGTCCTGGAAAACCTGGTTCAACAAAGACAATAGTTGTTGAATTCAACTTAGTCCAACTTAAGAACCACTTTCTTGTTTCTTCACGACGCTTTAACAGGAGCAAGCAGGGTGCTGAGAAACTCAACCATGAACACATCGGACTTGTTGGTGATAAACGCCCAATCTATGTGGATGAGCGCCTGCCCTATTCCACACGTAAATTGTTATTTCAAACTCGTGAGTTTGCAAAAAAACACGATTTCAAATTCTGTTGGACCTCTAATGGGCGGGTGCTTCTCCGCAGAGATTCAATTTCGAAATTCATCCATATTAAAACCGAATCGTGCCTTGCTAGCTTGCTTAAATGAATATCTGTTATTGGTCATAAATGTTTTGATTCGCTACGTATTAACATCCTATCACTTAATCTTTCACACACTTTCTCCAATCTTAACAAAACTAAATAACACACAATTACTCAACACACTTTACAAAAACAAACAAATCACTCATCTTGGTCTCAATACTAAAAGAAAAGTAACTTTTTTATCTCATACCCTATTTTTATGTTCTCTCGCCTACCTCGAAATTGCATGCTTCAATCACTCAGTCCTGGTCTCTGTTCAAAACGTTAGTTCAGAATATCACCAATCTCTCTTGTACCGCCCTTTGATGTTTATAATTGTAATTATATCTCAAACTCGACATAATATATATTTGTTTTCAAAACCATTTGTTATGAATCAGTGTATCCATCTCTTCACCAACATAATGGATACAACATTATACTTGAACTTTGATCATCGACTTTTGACCAAATACTTTAAAATTATTATTAAAAATGAATAATCTAACTAATATACTATCCGAAATAGATTCCTTTAACATTGCACAATCACAGTATTGTACTCCCGAAAATTGTATTACGTACTTACCTAACGACTCAGCACTAAAAATAGTTCACGCCAATATCAGAAGTATCCACAAAAATTTTAACAATTTCATAGCTACCTTGGTGACGACTAACATCTCATTTGACATTATAATTTTGACTGAGTGTTGGCTTAAAGATTCCAGTTATTTGCCAAATCTTGACGGTTACATTGTGCAATCGACCTCAAACAATCCTCTTCAAAATGATGGTGTTGTACTCTACGTCAAAGCGGGCTTAAAATCCTCTATTACTGAACCACCCTTTCAGGATGGAAACTGCCTTTTGTGTTGTATCGGTGACTTCGCTCTACTCGCGGTTTACAGATCCCCATCGTATAAACACCTCGAACGGTTTTACAATAGCCTTAATAACATTATTTCTCCCTTAAACTTTTCAAATATAGCGTTGATAGGAGACATTAACATTGATATTAAGGAAAATAACACCAACTCTAACTCTAACGACTACCTTACGATTACGTCATCACTTGGTCTTTTACCGGCTCACCTTCTTCCAACTCGACAAAACAATTGTTTGGATCATATTCTTTTAAAAAGTAAACATATGGCCATGGTAACAGTCATCCAAACCGAAATCACGGATCATTTTCCTGTTGCATTGTCCCTTAAACTTAACAATTACCTAAATCTAAAATCATCAAACATTTACAGGGTGAAATATAACTTTGAAAACATTAAAAAAGAATTAGATGCCACTGACTTTACCACTATACTGGAAGAAAGCAAACCTGATGTGGCCACTAATAATTTGATAATGTGCATAAAATCCATAATTGACAAAAATAAAGAAACTATAAAAGTGTCAAGGAGAAGTAAGATTATAAAGCCCTGGATTACTACTGGTCTGTTACGTTGTATACGAAACCGGGACTCCATGCATCAGAAATTAAGGGGTGCACCCGACAATGTAATTTTAAAAACAACCTATCTCCGATATCGAAATTTTTGTAATGCTCTTTTAAAAAACATAAAGCTGAACTATGAAAAGCAAGAACTTCTAAAGGCCAAAAATAATCCGAAAGAACTGTGGAAGGTCGTTCATACGATCACTAATTCAAATCAGTTAAGGAAGGTACCAGATCAACTTCTGAGTATTGCGAGCGACCCACGCTCATCAATTAACACTGTAAATGAGTACTTTGTTAATATTGGCAATGAGCTCGCACGTAATATATCTCCCCCCTCTTCGCTATCCCATGGTTATTTTCCAACACCTACTGACACAGTCAGTAATTCTTTTGTTATTCTACCTATTACTGAAATAGAGGTCAAAGAACTGATTCTAAGTCTTCGAAGCGATAGCTCAACGGGATGGGATGAAATCTCACCTCGTGTGCTAAAGCATTCTTCATCCGCTCTAGCCTCACCCTTAGCACATATCTTTAACCTTAGTATAGCAAATGGAACTTTTCCTCAGTCCTTCAAAAAAGCCATAGTCCATCCTATACACAAGTCTGGGCGTAGAGACCTTGTTTCGAACTACAGGCCGATTTCTGTACTGCCCGCCCTTTCGAAGGTCCTGGAGAAGTACCTGAACGCCTCTCTAATAAATTATCTTAACAAATACCACCTACTTTCGGATAACCAATATGGCTTTCGAAGTGGTATTTGTACGGAGGATGCGGTCTCTAGCTTTACTGAGGCACTTGTCTCGCATGTAGACCGCAAGGAGAAGTGTTATGGTGTCTTTTTAGACCTTTCCAAGGCATTCGATACAGTCTCTACCCCAGTCCTCATATCTAAACTCGAGGCTATTGGACTTCGTGGTAATATTTTGAACCTATTCAGCAGCTATCTTACAGGTCGAAAACAATGTGTTAAAATTGGCAACCTTGTTAGCGATGAGGCATCTATATGTTATGGCGTGCCGCAGGGCAGTATACTTGGCCCAACACTTTTCCTCATATATATTGACCAATTAGGCCGCCTTTCACTTGAAAATAGCAATATATATACGTACGCGGATGATACGGCGCTTCTGGTATATGGTAAAAACTGGACCTCCGCGAAGCAATATGCTGAAATTGCTCTGTCTAGGGTCAGTGAATGGTTGTCCAGTAATTTACTAACACTGAATTTGGAAAAAAGTCAGGTTCTGAAATTTAATATTGACAGGTCATCGAAGACTGAATTACCCCCCGACATAATAATGCATACTTGTAGAGGTACTGCTTTAAATGTATGCTGCTGTAAGCCCTTAAATACGGTCAAAAGCTTAAAGTATCTCGGTGTTTACCTTGACGATCGGCTTGATTGGCATGTGCAGATCGAAACCCTTACAGCGCGAGTTCGGAAACTAATTTACATCTTTAAGAATCTACGTCACTCAGCTGACCGAACTACACTTTTCACGGTTTACTTCGGCTTATGCCAGTCCGTCATATCCTACTGTATCTCTTTATGGGGTGGGACCGATAAAACTGCACTCTTAAAGTTGGAGCGTGCTCAGCGAGCGATCCTCAAAGTAATGCTTTGTAAGCCTAGAACCTACCCCACAACTAAACTGTACGCGGAATGCGGGGTCCTCACAGTCCGGCAGCTGTCAATCTTGCGAATGCTTCTCCATAAACATTCTTCTTTGCCGTTTGACCAGGAAATATCAACGAGGCGTCAAGGTGCCCTTATTTGCCCACAAATAAAATGTCGTACATCATGGGCTCAAAATCAACTATCAGTCCTCAGCTCAAAACTTTATAACAGAATAAATAAAATTAGGCCCATATACTTATTGACAAAATTAAAATTTAAAACAATAGTTCAAGATCTACTTCTTTCTTTTAATTATGATGAGACAGAAAGTTTACTTAAGTAACGCAAACACAGTTTCCATTAGTTACATACTAATTTTATACTCACGCTCTCACATACACACACACAAACACGCGCGCGCCCGCGCGCACACACAGTAACACATACACACATACATTCACTTACAGACACTCTCATATACACAAATACATACACAAAACCAATCTAACTAAACAATACGTTCTCACCAGGCTCATTAACTACTCTTTTGAGAATATTATTATGTATTGGAGGAATCCCTTACTCCCAAGATACAGGATACGTCCTAGTTTGGGAGTTGGAGACCTGATTTGTAGACATTGTTAACCTTCTCATTATGTGTATTGTTGATGTTTTGTAATGTTATTGTTTTGTGTCAATAAATTATTATTATTATTATTATTATTACCTAATTTACAAAATAATTATAGAGATTGTTCTTTGCATTTTAATTGGCATCTTGAACGCGGTCGGTTTATTTTGTTTATTTGTAATATTTTATTATTTATTTACAAAACCATAAAATGAATTTGTTTTTCCTATTTAAATTTTTGTTTTACTACTAAAGCTGTAGTACCTGTGATTTTACTTTTATAAGAAATTAAAGGAGTTAATTGATCACTTCGACTATTGATAATGCGTGGTCTTAAAAAGATGCATAAAGTTATTTGCCAGTTTTCTGTATGGTTGTCATTAATTTTAGAATTAAAGAGTATTCTATCGGTATTATACATGAACAGAGATCCATCAAAATATACATCGAGTAACCTGTAACATTGAATATATCCATGGACGAATTTTTATCGATATGTAAAGAGTGAATGAATAAACGTAATGAGTATATTAATGTGTGATTAATAGAAATCCTAATCTGAAATAGTCCTTATTACTTTATATTTGCAAGTATAAATGTTTGAATGATTTGAATGTGTTTGTTTATAATTGGTATTACTATTAAAGGTAACTGCACCGACATTAAACTATAACACTTTTTTACAAAATAAGTAAATAAGTTATACACTGGAATAAAAAATGAGATCTATTAATATGAAAAATCGACTACTATAATAATTCGAAATTATACTTACGCGTGAAAAAAAACATTGTTTATTGTCCGTTATTATTTTTACAAAACAAGACATTTGTCTATTTTGGTGATACCATTTCACTTCGAGATCTTGCGTCCTACTGACAACGCCATATTGCTTACTGAGGCTATTAGGTTCAGTAAGCAATGGCCCTTGTAACACGTCCAGTTGTTATTTCGTCCAAGAATTTATCTGTAGGAAATACAGATTGTATACATTATGTTTTCCAATTTTGAGTGGTCGAGTGGTTAACGAATTGTGTTAACGTGAAAGTTTTATAAGTCTGTATCCACCCTTATTACAAAATCAAAAAAGTCGCAATTTTATAAAGATGTATACAGTTTTTTTAATAACGACTAATTTTGTGCACGTCTTTATTAAGTAAAAAAGAATATTTGCGCGGTAATTTATTATACCCTTTTGTAATTGCACCTGGAAGAAAAATTCTGCTATATCTTTGACCGTTAAAGTCTTGTAAAGAATCCGGAATGCCCCTTGAAAGTCCGTCTAACAAAAGGTTCAACTTGCATTGTTCTAGCAAACTATAGCTTAAAAGAAAATTGCGTCACTTGCTAAAGTACTTCAGATTTTAAAGGACTTAATGCTATAATAATGAAATATTATATCAAATAATTACATAAATAAGTTAACATCAGAACAGTTTGGAATTTAGTGAGTATATGTACAAGCTTGTTGCAAGCAAGCATGCAACAAGCAAATTGTAGGTATCGTGTGTAAAAGCTGGTGTGCACAAAATTTATCTATGAAGAACTTACTTGTAAAACCAAGGCTTCCATGCATATTTGTACATAGTACACTAACACCAGAGAAAATGAAGCCTTTAAGATTTTTTCCATGTTTGTCTTTGTTTTTAATATAATTTTCTATTCGATACCTTCAAATGTCTCGGAGAAAAAGATTTTTGACATACACTAGTAACCACCATAAATCCTTTTTGAGGTACAATATCCTATAAAATACTTAACACAAGCTACTCCGATCTTAAAAAATGTTGCTAAAATAGTAACTAAGACCTTATAGAATTGATAACTCTGCCACAACCAACCACACCCCAAAGAAATTGATCGGAAATCTAAAATCGAACGTTGAAAACACTAAAACATAGCCACATTCACATATTTATTTCAACGAGTTAAAGCGTAGGAAGGAATCAGTAATACACGATATGAGATTTGTATATTCCGATCATTACATATTGAGAATATTCCATAACTATGTTTGTTGTTGCACTTAAGTTCACTTCTTTTTCAAAGATTCTGTTCATCAGATTCCTATAAGATACGCAACAATAAGACTTTAATATTCTAGCTGTTACGCGACTTCGTACACTTAGTCTGTAATTTGCAATTATTATCTCCATTTTGATTTATTATGAGCTTCTTTTTTCCATAACTCTTTGTAAAATCTTGGAAACATTTGTAAATAAAGGAGATTGCTCAAATTGGCCCAAATGAAAAAAAAATATTGACTTATACGGTAATTCTTGGCGTAATTTATACTTTATTTTCCAGTCATTAGATTTTAACGGACACTTCTGTATAATATATTCATTTTAAAAAGGACTTTCACTTTACCGGTTTGAAAAACATACGAACGAATCATTTTTAATGGCTATGGGTGTAGTAACATACAGCCAAAGACTGATCGAAGTTGTTTATATAAAATAAAACAAATCTATTTTGTACAGATCGATAAGATAAAATATTTTTTTAATATCACACTGTGGTATTAATATACTCAACTATATTATCATTTTCACTACATGCAAATGTGCTAAGACAATTATTATAGATGGTAGGTGACATCATAAAGTCTATTTTTCGCCAAACACCTTTATAAACACATTATAAGGTGTGATACACTTCTATACAATTTGCTCTGTCTAATCACAATTTCTAAATGAAACAAGCAAGATTGCTTCTGATAGTCGCAATCACATGACATACTTCCCTGATTTTAAATGTTACTCTTGTGCATTAATTTCAAAAACAGGCAACAATCTGTTAATCTACATGCTCTATAATCTAATACCCACGTAAATGTGGTACCTTTGGCTTGATTTCCTAGTTTACTTATTTGTTTTTTATTATTTTGATACCTATGTAGGTGAGGTACATTTTGAGGTTTGCAAACATAACCTCAAAATCATTCAGGGTAAATAGTTTATAGAAGTTCTCAAGGGTGTCCGTCAATAATATTTGTTTCTACAGTCATTTATACATAATTTCGAATCTAGGAAATAAGTTTTCATGATTATTGGTCTTTAGGCCAAACATGTATGGAAGCTGAGCAATCTCCTTTGGCTTACTTTTCGGATACTCGGTCCCTATAAAGATCATAAATGTCAAAATATAATTATTTTAATTGGTAACATGAAACATTCATTGGTTGTTACATTCGTTACCTTGGAAATTGTCTTTAAATAAATACTATCTCTGACCTAGTATATATTTAGGTATTAATTTAATACAGTTTTAGAGAATTATGTAAATTTTAACTTTTTATCGGAAACCTACAATAGTGATTGTCTTAAAACTGTTAGATAGGATGTATTAGCACGTCGTGTGAATTGAATAATAATAATTAAAAATATGTGAATATTAAATAATTTAGTCGTTATATCACAACGTTATAGGTAACTATTTAAAGAATGTTCCAGAGTTCATATCTTTTTGGAGATATTGTCACTTCATCGTCGACATACAAACCGATAAACTTATTTACTTGCGTGTAGGCGGCTTGTTGTCATGTGTATACAGAAATATACACCCTAATGGGACACAAATACTTATTAAATTATCGTGATCACGTAAACTTGTTATCCTCCTACAATTCTAAAGAGACATCAAACAAACTTTTCCTATTCACGAGGCAAAAAAATAAAAACTCTAATTTGCTTGTTGTCTTCGCGGATAGCGAATAGGCGGAATTAATTTTGGCAAAGTTAAGTCATCTTGGCGCATAATTAAATTTTGTTGATCCTTGGAATGGCTTTTGTTTTAATTCTTCTTTATTTTCATGAATACTCAAATGTTTTGTCAATGCAATATTAACATGGAAAAAGTCAACCGCCCGACAGCTTTTCGTTCAGAGATTCTCAGTTCGATATCCAGGGGGAGTGCATGTTTTTGGTCGGTTTGGTTGGTGGCAGGGCAGTGCAGTCCCGATGGATAATTGCGTATATTAAGTATGCAACCAACCATACCTTTCCACGAACGCAATAATTGATGTAGTGCTACGCGGAGTTCCTACTGTTTTTGGGTAGATATCTATATATCATTGCAAATAAATCTTTTAACATCTATTCCATGTGTAAAACTTCTCTTTGTCTCTTAATTATACTGACACTGAGTCTTTGTTGTCTGGTCTACATTAGTCCTACTCTGAGCAATCTCTAATTTATTTACATGAAGTAATATCTAACCGTGTAGAGAATACTAAGCTATATCACACACATCCTCTCATACACACAACACAGCTACATTTTTCGTTTACTCACTAAAAGGTATCTACATCAGTTTGTTATTATTTCTGCTAATTACTATTTAATCTGTATAGTGAAAGCTCAACGGGGTAACTCGGTGACCTGTAACACAGATTATTTCCAAAAGTTTTTATGGCATAAGTTCCAATTGAAAATTGATATAGGGAACTGTATGGGAAATATCAAAATTTTATTACTACTATTTACGAGTGTATAGTAAGTTTTAAGTTAACCTGAAATGTATTGAATAATTAGGCAATGCTATGCCTTGTCAGAGTGAGACTCGATGTTATTAGTTTTGAAATTAAATATTCTTATTAGAAAAAGATACTTGTTTTTTAATATAACTAACTTCTTTTATGGCGAACCGTTAAAATTTTTGACAGCCGTTTGGTGCAACTTCTACGCTTAAGGTACATTTGCTTCCGAACCACCGTAGAAAATCGGCTTAGCTTAGTACTAGGTATCTTATTAACAATTTAGGATATTTTGACAACAGTAATGAAATTCAATATCGAAGCTATCATATCTTTCACGTTTTCTACGGCGTCGATTCTGTTTGTTCACACAATAATAATGTCTCTATGTCGTTTGACACAGGTTTTTTCATAATTATAGTCATAGCAAAGTAATTTATTCCACAATTCAAACCTTTACAATGTAATCGTCTTTCACACAAGAGTTGTTTCTATTTGAATAAATATGTAGCAGATCGTTCAGATGGAATTAACGAACGCGTGGACCGAGACATTTACACAAAATGGCAAAGGATAGCTGCGATATATCATGGTCACTTGGTTGTATTCAGTGGAATTACATACGTATTACTAGAAAGTCGAAACTATAGCGGATGTTAGGTACTTATTTATAAGTAAGAGTTTCTCAGAATTTGAGATGAAAGGGTAGCATTTATTGCACGGCCGGCTCAAAGCCATTCAAAGGTATGGATGTAACCAATTGGCTTACCACGAGTGGTCAATAAGCCAAATATGTCCATTTCTGTCGTACATTTACACATTCCAAAGTTAATCAAAAACCGATGCTCGTTGATTTAAAATCGTGTGGGAATTTTTAAATGCATAGCTTTAGTTATGGCACTTATTTATTTATTTAAGGAAACAAACAACACTTATACTACTTATGATATGTGTTTGATAAAATATTTCATTAGCCAGAAAGAGTTTCCAACAGTTTCATGCGAAGATTAATAAATTTTGTGTAAATCTTATCAATTCGTATTATACAGTAACTAGCGACCCGCCCCGGCTTTGCACGGATGCAATGCTCTGCTATATTATGCATGTATTATACATATAAACCTTCCTCTTGAATTACCCTATCTATTAAAAAAACCGCATCAAAATCCGTAGCGTAGTTTTAAAGATTTAAGCATACATAGGGATATAGGGACAGAGAAAGCGACTTTGTTTTATACTATGTAGTGAAGAAAACAAAATAATTAATTTTTTAAGCGTTGCTTATGCACTTTTCTAACCAGGAAAATATAGGCCATTAGTTTAGAACTGAAAATATCAATATGACTATAACGGTCATTATGTGTGTTACAAGCTCTTATGAGAAATCGGTTTTTGTAGTATTTAGTCAGTAAGGAAATACTGTTAAAATACTTATTTTGTAGTTTAATCACATACTTTAAAAATGTAAATTTGCATTTAAAAATTGATCATGGGCTATATAGATGAATGACAAATATTTTCAATAACAAAGTTAAGGTTGCCTTTCAATACTTTAGATTAGAGTTACGTTCGGTATTTGTATAGTTTTATTAGTCTTAACACCCGATTATGTATATACCTTGCCTTAAAGATACGAACGTTATTATTTGTAAGTACCAGGGATTAATTTGAAATTAAAAAATGGGGAAAATACGATACAATATGATTCCTGTGATAGACGAGTTGTTCACGTAAATTTTGGTTTGGTTGGTTAAACTACCTTGGTTCGCGAGCGCCTAACTTTCATCCAGTTTTCTTTTGTACTATTTGATCGCATTATTTTATAAAAAAAGTCTTTTTTATCAATACATATACAAATGTATTGATTTGAATACACTAAAAGAAATTGTAATTCATAACTTATTATAATTACAGTTCGCTTTAATTAGTTAAAAGCGTATTCACAATGTGCCTTACAGATTTCAACCACTAACCCACATTGGGCCCACGTGTTTGGTTATAACCCATCTACGTTTTACCTACCCTACTTTAATAGGCTGATGTTGAAGTACAAATCATTTGCGGATTATTAATAATGGAGAGAGTTTGCTATATCTACTTTTGAATATAATCTAACTGATCTAGACATATATAGCTAACTTAACTACTAGTTCAGATTTGGAACGTGTTCACGCATTAATTAAGTATCAGATAACAGTGACACGTGTCTATTGTTGTTCTTCATTGAATTCAATTAGCAAATTATATTGACCTATGACCGTACGTGATTTGAACTGGCCAACTAATGTGTTATATACTGTAAATGTTAAAAATATTAAGAATGAATAATAATAAGAAAAGCTTAAGTCTCGAATTTGAGGAGAGAATTCTGAATATTTTACGATTATATCTCATTCTACCAACTGAAATATTAATAAAGAATTCTTTTAATAATCAATATATTCTTAAATCATTTAAACATATTAAACCTAGTAATCTTTTTGCCTAATAATATTTACCTTTAAAATTGAAATAGTAAAAATATTAAATAGTTACCTGGAAATATAAGACAATCCTGCACATGGCCGTACCGAAGAACCACGTCTCTGTCACATCCCACAGCACTGTCGGAGGCAGGCATATCAAAATCACCATAAAGTCTGCTACTGCTAAGTTCACTATGAAATAGTTTGTCACTGTCCGCATACTATGGTTTCTATACACGGCAATACACACTAACGCATTTCCAATAAGTCCAATTACGAATACTATAGCATGTGTTGCTATAAGAACCCACTCATAAGGGTGCGGAAAAATATATTCGTTAAGCATATCCATATACTCTTCTTTTGTCATATTACAAAATTCTGGATCACCAACACACGGCTCTTGTGTGTAGTTGAACATATCATAGTCATCTGTCAACTCATCTCTATCATAAATTTTACCCCATTGTACTGTCTGATTATCAAAAGCTTTGTCATTTTTAGTCAAATTCAGAGAAGTTGAATCTGTTTCGTGTCTATCATCTTTGGTTACATTGCTTTTGATATTTTTATTAGTTATGCCTTCTAAATTAAGATCGCTATCTAAATCATCATTCATATTGAAATCTGGATATTTTCTCTTACTTCTAACTACATTATTACAGAGACATAAGTTCCAAAGCAAAATCATTACAATCGTTTTCGTTTGTACGTATGGCACACCCATTTTCATTTTTGGATTTTACGATAACATTGTGTGAATTGACAGGATTTTTTTATCTCTGTATATAAATCATAATCGTTTTCTCTTCACTTGGGAATCGGAAAGATTCTTAACCCGTAGCTAAGACACTCGTCATCTGGAAAAGAAAAAGGAAATTCGTTAATAAAAAGCTGTGACAGCAAACTACTGGTCTAGTTGTTAGCGAATTTGATTGTGAAGCCTATGATCAACTTATTCTAGGAGTGGTAATTGTTTGCGTGGTAACTATATAATTCGTACCTTTATCACTACTGACGTTTATATTATTATTTATGTATTATTTCCAATAATTCCAATAAAGTACTAGCGTGTAAGTTTTGCTGAGTTTGGAACAAGATTATTAATTGGTGTCAGTTGTTGTGAAGTCAGAAGTAAAGTTAGTTGCCAGACCCAAATTTCTATACCAGCCATCTTAAGCGCGATATACTATTAATGATGTGGGTTAGATTGGAGAAGTAATAATACAAATTCTTATATAAATTTTAAAGACTTTACAACACTCTGTTTTATGAATTTAAAATCATGTTTTGATCTCTTACTTTCTATATTAAATTTATCCAAAGATAATAGAGTAGTTTGATGTTATCTCGTGATTTGGAGAAAAAAAAAAACTGAAATCGGTGGAAAAAGTTTTGCAACGAATATTTTTTTTTATTTTTGTCCGCCATGCTTCATAGATATTGCTTTTGAAAAAAAATATACACAATGTTTCAGAAATTGAACTCTAGCACCGAGATTATTTGTAAGGTTTCAAGCGGGCAACGGATTGTTTTACTCATTACCTCATTTCTGTGTTGTAATTTAAGATTATTTCAATATAAAAAAGCATTGAAGATTGAAAGAGTTGTAGTAATGAAAATCTTTGGTGCACCTGATAATATTTGAACATTAGAAAGGATGTGTACATTTTCTTCCATGAACTCACTCTTAATCATTGAGTTAACTGAACAAAGCCGTATGTAGGGTAGTCAAATATATAGATGTAAATAAAAACAAATTAAAATGGTAACAATGTTTACAGAACGTGGTTTAAATACGTAGCTCTAAGGGGTAAAGGTACTGTTGATAAATATAGTAATTTAAGATGTCCTTAAAATATCGCTCCCTCGTAACAAGGCACACTGCATATATCATATTTATGTATAAACAGTGGATAATGATGAAACAATGATTTTATAATCTTAAAACTTATTTTAATTTTTTATACTCCACTTGTATCTTATAAATATACGAACACAATAGTAACAACAAATTAAAAAAGTATTTATGCAATTTTGCCTTTCCATTATTATTTTTATTTTTCGATTTTTAATTTAGGATATATCGTATATTTCGTTTTATTATTTGATATTTAGGAACTATTGAAAATGTTAAAATCATATTCTATCTATGCTTGATATTAAATAATGTTTAATTAAATATTTATGTTATTTTCTTTCGAAAACAAATTTTGATGACCGTCCTTTTTTTTTTCACAGAGTACGATGCACGCTAGGCCAACGATGGCGTAGGTTAATTATGTAACTATTTCAAGGGTTAGTAATGGAATGGGGAACCCGAACAATATTATCTGCAATTCCTGAGGAATTGGAAACTTCGATTTAGCCGTTGGTTTTGTAGTCGTCAGCAAGCAATAAAATTTCCACTTGATCTTGATGGTGGAATAAGAAGCATTCTCTCTTCAATGTTTCCATTGCTGGTACGGGTTTGCGATGGTGAAATATCATTCTTATTACTCTGTGATTATAACCGACAGAACTACTAAATAAAACTTTTTTGATTTATAGAGAAATTACAAAAGAAACGAAATTTTTATACAAGTACACACTTATATTTAGACGTTTTCCAATTCAAATGAACAATCAATTCTTACAATCATTAATCAGTTTGACATTCATGTGGAGATCAATATCATAATTGGGGGTATTGTGCTAAATTATACCAGTCATACTATTCACGGCGTATCGAATTACCCTAAGCAAATAATTCTTGGTAGGTAATTGATGACTAACAGGGCATCAAGGGCGTGCATTGATTTTTTGGACAGATCTTACTAGTCGCAGATACCTTTAGCTAGATTATGATCATAATTATAATCTAAGATCACATATTTTGTGATTTTGTTGATTTTGTTGTTGTTTTTTCCCGCTCTTTTTCCATTGTATCAATAACGTTACTATAGCAACGCGTTAACCGCAAGTATTTCGTCTACCGGACGCTAGATGGCGCTAATGGAAAAATATTTAATAAAAGAAAAAATTTACAGAATTTTGTCCACCCGTGCGAAGCCGAGACGGGCCGCTAGTAGGTAACAATTAACTTTCCCAATAAAAATAGAAAAATTAAATATTGCCCAAATTTAAAATACCAGCTGTGCCCCAATTTTCTCCCTCGTGCAACAGAGTAACGGGATAATAAATAACGTAATTAAGTCCAAGTACATTTAGCATGTTATTGTAGGTTGACCATATAATACGTTCATAATGAGGTAGGTATTGCCTAATTGCCTATATTGTATGCACGTCACTGGCAAGCATTCACCTATAATCAAATAGGCTTACACGTTCTATCACCTAATATTATCTACTAATCATGCATATTAATTAACTCAATCAATACCCTTAAATTACCATTCAGTATAATAATGATGATCAAAAAAATCAGCTAGAAATAGTTTCATTGTGTCATTCTTATAAAATCATAGCCCAATTAATTCCATCGTTTTTGATATCATAATATCAATAGTAAACGTCATTTAGTGAGTCAATTATAATGCAACATTATTGCTGTTCTAAAATTTTGTATGCAATAATAGGTAGCTTTTATGAAAAATTCCATACAGCATTACCTAAATACTTAATGAAAAAAAATCAGAAATGTGTGTTATTATTATTTAAAGGCTTCTTGTTCTGCATGTGGTTAAAGACTAGACTATCTGTCTAATTAATTTATTAGACAGATAGTTAAGAATTATATTTATATTAAAATCTATTCATAACCTAATACTTTAACATGACAAACTATCTTGAATTCTGTAACTATTTTGAGCGTAGTTTTGTTACGTTTTTGTCTTTTTATCTTTATTCAGCAGAAGCTAAAGGGATAGGAATAAAAGGAAATTCTTACTCTCCCCATTAATTTTCAGCTGGGATGCTGGGAACTACTAACATTTTTTGGGTACTCGTAAGGTGACCGGCCTTATATCTTCGTTAATATTAGTGAAAAACCCATTCAAATTATTACTAATGTCAGATTATAACGAAGGTTTCGACTAAAATCGAAGGCCAAATACTTTTCAAAAAGTTTGATTAACTTATGAAAATTCCTATTAACCCGATATGGTAAGCTAAATTCTTTTGTTACGAGTTACCATATCCGTAGTAAATAGGCGAGAATCGAACTTGGATCAAAATTAACATACCGATGAGCTACGACTGAATTTAAATTTGTTGTGTAATATCCTCAACTGTGTATCAAAGACCTCGGTATTTGAAATAGATCGATTAATTAAATCTACTAAATGTGTTCAGATTATTGTCTTATAACAGAACAACTCACAAAAAATTCGGGTACTTTTTACGAGTGTATGTAACGTTAAAGTAGTTCCTATTACTTAACTCATTTATCATCGATACAAGAATTCTTTCTGCTCTAAATTCAGTCTTTGCTTTGAGAAAAACAGATAAAACTTCTCAGTTACATAAAAGTTTCATTGGATCCATGATTAGTTTCAGAGTCCATGTTGCAAAGACTCTGAGAAATATCTTAAAGGTAAAAATATTTATAAGAACAAGCAAGTTTTCTTATCTAATACCTTTTTATATGAAGATTGAGCAAATGGTACAACAGGGATAACCCTAGCACAATGCCATGAAATAATACCCCAGTAAGCATTAGACCCTTTCCAGGAGAACTATATACCAGGAGAAAGCAAAAAAATTCAAACTCAAATAAGCCAAGTATGTAAATGATCGATTTTTTTTATATATAATTAATGTTAATATATTTTTACTAACTAATTTTAAACATTAAACATTTTTAAAACCAATGAATTTTTTCCAAGAAAAAATTCAACTTATCTTATGTCAGGCAGAGAAGTTATTTTTTTTCTAATAGCAATTTTTCAGATAAAAAGTAACCTTCAACAAAATAAATCATTTCAGAAAACAGGTTACATAATTCACTTCAAATCACATATAAATAATTAAATTAAGGCATGATAGCTGTTTCATCTACATTGATTGTTGACCTGTAAAAGTATTCGACGCATTCTTAGAGCATTAGAAACAGCTTACAGCGAGATTACGCGGGTGTCAGCTTAAGTTATACTTGGGAAAATTCAATTATTCGTTTCATTTGATTTCATTCATTCTTGGCAGACGCGCCAAGGTCTCGGTAGCACAATTGGAAGAGTACTGACCTGGATAGCGAGATGTGGGTTCACGTCCGACATTTGAGAGAGGTTGAATTATTTCTAGTCAAAAATTCTTAACATAAATAAGATTTTTCCTAACCTGTTAATCTATAATCTAAGAACACCAATTTATCGTTTGTGTGTTTGTTTTCCGCTCTTTTCCCCGCTCTTTTTCCATTGTATCAATTAACGTTACTATAGCAACGCGTTACCATAGCAACCGTTACCGGGTCAGCTAGTTTATATTAAAAATATATAAATAAATTATGTTTCTATATTTTATTTTTTGCATTCACCTTGCCATCTTTGCATAAGATATAAGATACGCACGTAAAAAACGACCACGCCTCCTAGCTCTCAGGTAGGATTCGAATCCACGACCTTTCGCTATCCGAGCGAGTGCTCTGACCGCTGAGCTACCGAGACGCTGGCAAACGCATCAAAATTTACAAACGTAACATTTATAGTAGAAGTTGAAATGCGTGTATTTTATATCTTACAAAATAATGGCATTGTGAATGTAAAAAATAAAATTTTAAAAAACATTATAGCTGGTTCCATCTTAACGATTGTTAAATATTTGTAAAATATTACTTACGATGTTGAAGGTAGTTAGCGTTCAACATTGGTGAAACGATACCAGCTCATAGTAGAAGTTGAAATACGTTTTTCATTTTCAAATTCAACTTTAGCTGATGCCTTCTTGAGTTTAGAGAAATGTCAGATTTTGCATTAATGAAACCTGATATATTTCTTCACCTTGAGAAGGATTAAGAAACGTTTTTAGTTTTTGGCCATGAGAATAATAAATATTAGAACTGCAAACTTACAAATATACTGAATATACTTCTTTATAGAGAGGTATTTTTTTGTATTTTTATTATTGTGTATTTTGCATGTAACAAAATAAATATTTTTAAAACATTTTTTATTATTGCACTGGCTTTGTAATGTTGATAAAATTCACCAAACAAATGGAATAAAAAAAACTGGAGAACGATTAGCCTCGTAGAAACTTTACGGTTGAAATTTGAAGCATGACGAAGAATAAAAGGCAAAATAAACAAAAGAAAAAATCTTGGACGACAAAAATGGACGGCAATCATGAAGTTTGAGGAGAATAAACAATGAATGGGCGCACCGGATTTTGTAGGATTTGTAAGTTAATACCCTAATTTTGTACGCTGTGGTGTCTGCCATTGTTGGCAATACCTAGGTAGGCTTATTAAAGTTTATTATTCACTGTAAAAACGTACTTTAATTAACTATTACTGTTATGATTCTTCTAAATAGTTATACGGGATTTAGGGATTATTGTACCTTGTCTATGGAATATGTGTCTTAGGTGGTAAGTCCGCCAAAACTTTGTTTATATTTGCTGCTCACAATTTAAAAAAAAAAACAACAAATAACTGTCATAAACTAGCAAATTTTAGTCTTATGGATTTCGTTAGAATTATGTCTAAAATAAATTCGTAAACTTAGGTTGAAACTGAGACCAGGGGAAGTAATGTACCTACTATTTATGTAACAAAAAGATGTTGGTTGTTCTATAAGTAAATAATAAAAACAAAATAACATATCAATTTTGTTTAGGATAAATTGAGCTATGCGCGGAGTTAGGTTATTCTTTTCTCAAACCGAGGACTCCTTTTAATACACGAGGGGCTAGAGCTAGTATACATATATTTTTTATTATAATTTTAGGGTTTCCATTTTAAAAAGAGAAGAGGGAACCTTTATAGGATTACCTCGTCGTCCGTTACTCTGTCGGATGTCAAGACACTTTTTTTAGGACGCTTGGGGATATCAAGTTGAAATTTATATCTAAATTTAAGTCTGCAATATCTTTAAGTTAAGAAAAAAAAATTTTTTAGGTCATCGCAATGAAAAGATCCGGCCGTTTATCACGCTAATTTTGATGCACAAAATCAAATACTTAGCATAATCGAAGAAATTAAAACCTATGGAGTACTTCCCGTTAACTGTACGGTTACACTACAGAGTCTAACCGTTATCATGCCGTAATTTACATTTAGTTTTACAGTATTTCCTTAGTATGGTCACTAAATAGTAGTTTATGATACTGTTGCATAATAAGGGTTCTTATAACATGAGTGTGTTTTAAAAAAACGAGCCGTAGGCGTTTTTTTATAGTATCACACGAGTGTTATAAGACCAAGTTATGTACAGTGTCATACACTACTTTATCTACTCTCATACTATAATATGTAAAACAATATTGCAAATAAAACGCTGAATATAACAACAAATTTATTTAAATGTCAAATGTTGGCGCCAAGGTGCAAACATCAATTGCGCATGCGTGTTGCGTCGGTCGTCGAGGACTCGTTCATTGAAACCTTTTTAAAGTAGAGGTTCAACCTCCTTGGTCCAGCTGGAGGTTGTATAGGTGTATCGTTATGATAAAAAAGTTATATTATGTTACAGGTGTCCATACAAGACCTGTATCGTAATGAAACTTTTTTTTTATTATTTTTGGCCTGTACGTAATGTTTGTCATAAGCATTTTGTTTTCAGTTTTAGAATCTTTGTATTATAGTATTAGAGTAGATAAAATAAATTAGTACATTTATGTTAATGTGTGACCAGGAGAAGTAATGTGTTGTTGTATCATTTTAAATAGATATTCGGTATTCTGTAAGTACTGATACAAAATGATGTTTTAAATTTATATAGATTATAAGTCAATAGTAGAATCAAACAGTTTTGCAAATAAAAATCTTATAATATTAGTACGTTGCATCAGTAAAGGGTAAAATCTAAAAACTGTAAGTTTTTAGTTACATAAAAATTGTTTGCGATTATTATTTTATTGTTATTTACTAATATAACTGGTATTTTTTTTCTTTTGAAGAAATTTTTATTGGAAAAATTTAATTGTTCTCCGGTGTCAGGCGGAATTTGAACTCGCGGCTCCCGATATCATTTATTTTAAGAGTGAGAGACAGCGGGTTTGTATCCTGCCTGAGTGCTCAAGTTGTATTAATTTATCAAAAATTACTTGACATAATTTTGCGATTAATTTATTGTTTTTTTTAATCGAAAACCAATATAGTTTTATAACAAAACCATAGTTCTTTTTTAAATATCTCCCATTTATTTTGTATCTACAAAGACCTCACCACGCTAAGCCTTTTTTCACCAAAGCTAACGAAGCTAGGAAAATTAACTACAATCCCATTGACTGATTTTTCCTCGTGTATCACGTCGTTATCTAGTTAAGCTCCCAATCCTTGGCTCGCATCAAGATTATCTATTTAACAGTCGACTGGTTTGGCCGAGTGGGAGTGACCTTATTTTCTAAATCAAACTTTTCGGGTTTGAGTTCCAGAAGGGGCAGATGTTTGTGTATATTTCTGTACATGTTACTTATTTATGTAATATGTATGCTTATTCGCTAGCTTTAAATCTATAACATAAGTCTCATAATGCTTATTTTATAGTTACATAACAGGCTAGCCTAAATTGTGTGACAAAAGTTGTTTTTTCTTATTAAAACCGATTGCATAAACATAATCATGGTCTGAACAGAATAGAATAAAATCTTTATTGCATGTCACATGCTTTACGGTATTTATAGCACTAAATAATGTTACGCCCTCTGAGGTCATGGCAATTTTGTGGGCATACATTGTTAGCCTAAGAACCAACAACCATGAATTATTCTTTCCTAGGTTCGTAATTGCAAGTTAATGGTTGTAACAACAAAGATTATTGACGGACACTTCTGAGAACTTAAATATCACGAACACTATTAATTATTTCGAGGTTATGTTTAATATTCAATGAAAAATAGGTCAGTTTACGATATTTAATCATATATCTATTGTTTCTTATTAGTACAACTAATTCACTTATTCGGTAAGATTTTTAAATAACTATAACTATTAGAAAAATCTTTTTTGGTAGGTAGGTGTAATCATGTATGAATGAAATAAAATGCCTACAATATTTTGAGTATTTTTTTCATATACAATATAAATGAAAATCACAGGATCTTTTAGGCATTTTCATCTATATTTTGAAATAAAATCTATAATCTAAGATCACGAATTTGTTGTTTGTCTGTCCGCTCTTTTGCTATTGTATATGCGTTACCATAGCAACGCCTTTATCGCAGGTAGTTTGTCTACCGGACGCTAGATGGCGTTAACGGAAAAATATTTAATAATAGAAAAAAATTAAAGAAATTTGTCCACCCGTGCCAAGCCGGGACCTGCCGCTAGTATCACCTAAGAATTTAGTTGGGGGGTTGACATTTTCTTGGTACTCATTACGTGAGCGCAGCAACCTATAGTAGTTATCCTTTATAAATTTATTTTTAATAAGTATTTGTTTTTTATTCCATTTGAATCTAATATATTTATGGCGAATAAAGTGTATTATTATTCGCACCAGTTTTAGTATCGGCGATTGCTGATAATGATTTATAATCGATCAAATTTATAAAACATAAATTGTCATACTAATCTAGATATACCAACAATAAAAATCAACTTTAAAAAAAAATTAACAATGCGTTAAACACATCATTAGTATTCCCGTTAACTACTCGTGGTTAGCTAAACGCTAGTTGGTTAATTAGGTCCACATCCGTAATACATCGGTCAAGATGAAATTAGTTACTGGTTAGATTAAGTGGACATAGTTGGAGAACCCAAGAGATCGTAAACCAGTCGTTTGAAAGCCAGAATTTTCGATAACTTATCCCATGTATTTAATCTTAAACTAAACAGAACTCGTTCTATGAATACTAAGTAATGGAGGCAATAAATAAATAGTAACATAGTATAACAACTACACTCGGCGTCAAAAAAATCGCACCTCTAAGAAAATCACGTTCAAATGGCATTAACTCTGGATATGCACATGCAGTCGTATTAATTATAATTTTATTTAAAAGGTTACTTAATTAACTTAATAAAAAAACATTATTTTTCATTATCAAATAAAACCTAAAGCAACAAATAAAGGGTCACAAAAATTCTAAGGAAATTTTGCTGCTCGGGAGAGTCGCGAGTTGCGCTAACTTTGTGGGTATAAAGAGGTCAACACGGGTTCAATGTGGGTCATTCGCTATTAAACCGTTGAAGGGGACACACGCACTGATTTTACTGAAGAAAGAACATCTGGAAAATGGACACTACAGCTGATGAGGCCGCTCAAGTGGTTGCACTACTGCAAGCAGGGGTGCGGCAGTGTGATGTCGCCCGGCAACTGAATCTGAGCCGTTTTTCGGTTCGTAGAGTCTACCAGCGCTTTTTAGAGACCGGTGGCTATATCCGGCGACATGGGTCCGGTAGACGTCGCTGCACTTCGGAAAGAGACGACCGGTTCGTTGTGTCGTACTCTTTGAGAAATCGCTTCTCAAACGCTGTTCAGCTGCAACAGGAGCTCCAGGCAGTTCGCAGACGCACCGTGAGTGTATCCACGGTTAGAAGAAGACTGAAGGAGAAGAACATAGCAGCCCGCAGAGCTGCTACAGGTCCAAAATTGACTGCAGCGCACCGACGAGCCCGCTTGCAGTTTGCTCGCGACCACGTCGATTGGACCATTGAGCAGTGGGGAGCTGTTCTCTTCTCAGACGAGACACGAGTGTGTCTTTTCTGCAACGACCGACGAAGAAGAGTATACCGGAGGCAGGGTGAACGTTTCGCTCAAGCCTGCATCCAGGAGACGGTGGAATATGGAGGCGGATCCTGCATGTTCTGGGGCGGTATGTCGGCTGCCGGCAAAACCGACCTGGTCTGCGTCTCCCGGACCGGAGGTGCTCGCGGACAAGGGTCGCTGACTGCGCGCCGCTATATCACAGAGATCCTGGATGTGCATGTGGTCCCTTTTGCCGAATCTTTTGGCGAGGGGTTCACATTAATGCACGACAACGCTCGCGCACACACTGCAGCCATCGTGAACGACTTCCTGCGGAGGTCCCAAATTCCTGTGATGCAGTGGCCAGCGAGAAGTCCTGATCTGAATCCGATAGAGCACCTCTGGGACCATCTTAAACGTAAGGTTCGATCTCGGGATCCGGCTCCTTCGACTCTAGAGGAACTCCAAACCGCGGTGATTGAAGAATGGGGTCTTATCCCTCAAGAAGAGCTCCTGAAGTTGGTGAGGTCTATGAGGGACCGTATGGAAGCCGTCATCAGGGCAAGGGGGGGTAACACTAGATTTTGAGTTAATTTTAAGACACTTTTTGTACATTTTTTTTGTAAATTATCGATTATTAATTAGGACTTAATTAAGATTTTTTATTATTTTTCAAATTTTTATGCTTTTTGTATAATTTTAATTAAAAAAAAGATTGCACTTAATTGTTGTTTGATGCTCCTTTTTGTTACCTTTCTAATGATACCTAACACTATCCTCTATATAAGGTTTAGGAATTTTTGAATAAGATTTTTATAAGGTGCGATTTTTTTGACGCCGAGTTTATTAAGTCATAAACAAATGCTAATACGCTCATCATAAAACCCACCAGGATTCGAACCCAGGATCACCGGTGCCGCAAACAGGGTCGCTTATTGATACGATCGTCGCCTTGCAGCAAGCAAGGCTTCGAAAATGGTGTTGGATCCACAATCTATACTAATATTATAAAGAAGTAAAGTTTGTGTGTTTGTATATTTGTTAAATTGTAAGGGGTAATCTCGGGATCTACTGAACCGATTTTAAAAATTCTTTCACCAATTACACATTATTGCTGAGTGTCATAGGCTATATTGAATGCTAGAAAAAAATTGAAGAATTTTGTCCACCCGTGCGAAGCCGGGACGGGCCGCTAGTATTGAATAAAAAATTATTGAAACCCGTATGTTTTTAATTTTTAAAAATGTTACAGATGTTGACTTTTTGCCAAATCAAATTATAGATAATGTTCTGTAATGGTTATAACATATGTTTGATATCCAATGCATTGTAAACACGTGGTGTGGTACTTGAATTATATCCAGTATTGGACAGCTTCCAAATAGTAAGTGGTGTTAAAGGAGCTCCTTAATTATTTGAACATCACATAAATGGACGAACTTTATCTCAAAATCTTAATGCTGTCCAATTGCCACACACTTAAATTTGCTGTGACTTATGTGTTTGCTTTAATAGCTATTTATTCGTCATCCTTAGTTTAAGCATTGACTAGTTTTAGACTAAATTATAAAAAAAATATAAAAAAATATTATAGGGGAATATTTCAGTGGTAGTTCGAAATTGTAGACCAATCTGGGCAAAATGTTTAGAAATTAACATAGCTTTGATATCAATTGATTGATAGTTTCTTGTTTTCCATTTAAGACGGAAAGTTCAACGGTTAACGTGTCAACTATTATTAATTGATAACAGTAATGAATACCAGTTGACTGATTCTCCAAGCATTCCATCTCTACGTGACCATAATGACATTTCTGTAATAGACAAACATAGCAAAAGGCATAGCATAAAAAATGTTGATGATGATGTGGACTACGATGTCCGTAACTAGAAAGGTACTATGCACTCCAGTGTTGATAACATTCAAATTGTAATACTCGGGCAACACAATTAGTAATAAAGTAACCGATTCCATTTCCTAGCTGTTTACATTAGAAAAGAGCTAGCAAAACGCTCAGTGTCACCGATATTGGGGTTCCGAATTTGAAATAAAGCTGGTGTAATTAATTATTGCATGTTACTCTTTCACTTGCTTTCTAAAGAAACATGACAGGCAAGTTATTCTATCGTGGTGTGTCACTGTGAGTCGTAATGACATCACATTATAGTCACTCAAATAATAATTTATATTTAATTTAGTGTCTAGTTATTATCAGAAAATTAAATCTTTTCAAGTTACAAGTTCATTAGTCAAATAAAAGATTTGAAAACTAGCCAAGTCAAATGTCGAGGTTCAAGAGATCATAAGTTTTTTGCTTTATATAAATAATTAGACAATACAAATTTAAAAAGTCTTATTAAAGTAAAAAAAATAATTAGCTAACATTGTTGTAGCAGAAATAAAACAAGAAATCAATTGACTTGAGAATGTTGTATATTTATAAATAATTTTCAGAATTGTCTACGGAACTTGGCACCCAACTAGATTTCAGTTTTTTTGTTGGTGAAGTTGAGAACCATACTATATAATCATATTGAACTTGGATTCCATTTACACATTTGTGATTTGGTGAGATTTATTATGAGATAAGTGTTTAAATAAAAAATAAAAATAGTTTTATGTCTTTAAAAGATTGTTTAAAATATTAAAACATAGGGGTTGGGGCCTTCTTAATTTTCAATATTGTTTAGTCATTCGATTCTGCCGACGAAACTCTTATTTTAAAATCTAATATTATTATTTAAGTATTTAATAATAATAATAAGTATTTAATATAATTTCTTAGCGATTTAAATAGTTTTAAGGTTATCTTATTAAAGCTTCAGTTGATTCTATTTCGGTGACAGATCAATTAATTAAGAGACAAATTTTATTAATTAGGTTATAAAATGTCCATTTATTTGGCGATTATTATAACCATTACGGAGGTGAAATAGGGCAAGCAGAATTCATTCACGTAGGTTAACTCTCGTATACATTCTAAAGAAATCTGGTAGACAAGCTATTCTATCGAGGTGATGTATGTCTCTAAGCTACTAGATAACTTAAATACCAGACACTCGATGCCACATGCAGCCAGCTCAAATACACGGCATTCTGCTCATTGCATTATGAATTATGCAAACGCATTCCCCAAAGGTTGATTTCAGCTATTATCACGTTTGCTAGTTGATCGTCTGACAGATATTTCATTATTGCAAATCATTAGGACCCTGTTCAGAATACCTTTTTATATAAGCAATCAAAATATTGAATAAAAAAAGGCAATTAATGACATAGAATTTTACTCGATGAAAACATCATATTATTATATAAGTGAGTTTTATTATAGAGTTTTTGGATTTCTATGAAAGAAAATAAGTTTAATTACTTAATTTGATAAGGTACGAGTACTAACACAGCTAAAGGCAGAGGTAAAATTAGTATTAGAGAGGTTCAGCTGCCATTATTGATATTATATTTATTCTTTGAAAAAGGGCTGTGCGTGCCATATACAACTTATAAACATTATAACTGTTGTCTCTCAACATATCTCTGTACATATTAGGAATGAATATGGGAAAAAATATAACACTTTTTCTAAAAGAGCGATATTTATACAATAATATAAGAAATACAAGTAATTTTCCTGTTCTTAGTTTGAGGCTTCAAAAGCTAGAGACTCGTTTCTCGCTATTAAGCTTCCTTTTAAATTACTATACTTATAAATAAAGTTCCTTATAATATCGGTGATTTTTTTAAAGTCAAGACTCTTGGGCTTAATGGCCTTGTTTCTATTTCTTTAAATTTTTCGTAATGACGGTATTTAATAATCTTATTGTAATTCTTTCTTATACTTAAATTGTCTATAAAAATTTCATAACTATGTAATGTAATATATAACTAAACAAAGAAGAAAGCAGTCCTTGCCGAGTTTATTACGACTTTTCTCGGTATAAGGTCTTCCAACGTTTAATTTACGAAGCCATGGCGTAATTGTTGACGTTAAAAACACCCATTGTAAATGTTCATATTAAATAAAAAGCGTTTTATCTTTACCTTATCTTTATTATTTTATTACAAAGAATATTCTTATAACTTAGTCGAATCTGCATGTTTTTTTATTTAATTTAAATTGATTTAATTTATATAAGGCGAGTCTAAAATATAGTAACGGTCTGTGATTTTAAGAGTGAAAGAATAATAATTTTCACTTGAAATATCATTAGTACGTAAAGTTAAAATAACGGTGCGGCGGGCAGCGTGCCAAAATTTAATTTTTTCATAATTATTATCCCTTGTAATATGAATTTATTGTGCTGATTTAATATAAATGAAATTAAAAAGTTTTAGTAAATAGGAAAAAGGACTTAGTATTAAGGCTAGATATTCATACATAGGTCAGAATTTGGTCACAATGTTATTTGATTATGTGGACTACGATGTGCATGTTCAACTAGAAAGGTACTATGCACTCCAGTCAGTGGCGGATTACCCCCTAGGCACACTAGGCACGTGCCTAGGGGCCCCGGTGTAGAAGGGGCCCCAAAATGTAAATATTAAATTTTTATTTTATAAATATTTTCTGATTTTGTATTTATTCACTCAAGAAATGAGTATTTCATAAAATTTGAGGGGCAATTTGTCGATAAAAAATGCTATATTTCACACCATTAAAGGCTCCGACACTGGTGACGGGACACATTGTATAAGGGGGCCCCCAAACATAAAGTGCCTAGAGGCCCCAGGCGACCTGAAAGCGGCACTGACTCCAGTGTTGATAAGATCCAAATTGTAATGCTCGGGAAACACAATTAGTAAGTAATCGATTCCATTACTTAGCTGTTTACATTGGAACAGAGGACGCAAAACTCACTGTCACTGATATTGGGGTTCTGAAGTTGAAATTAAGCTGGTGTTATTAACACTTACTCTTTTGCTTGCTTTTTAAAGAAACATTACAGGCAAGTTATTCTATCGTGGTGTGTCACTGTGATTCGTAAATGTAATATTTATATTTGATCTGATGGCTAGTTATTACAAGAAAATAAAATATTTCGAAGAATAGAACCTTACAAAATAAAATCAAGTACTCATAAACCTCCCCATAATATGGGTTTTTGTGTCATAATTTCCAAGAGGGTTGGAGATCGCAGTAAAAAAACCATAATTTGAAGAACGCTGCTGGCCATTTTGTGGTCTACGGGATTATCTACCTCCAGCATCATACGACACACTTATGTCGTAAAGATGACTTATAGTATGATACTGGAGTGTCATGGGTTAGTGTTACTCTACTCTGCCGGACTTCACACAGCTATAAAAAATATTATAAATACCACTTATTAATAAATTATATTGCCAATAAGAAATGCATATAATATAACAGATGTTATATTTTATCGCAACATCTTTTAGTTTAAAATATGTTAAACATGCCTATGTTATAATTTTT
Source organism: Calamotropha paludella (assembly GCA_927399485.1). Lineage (NCBI taxonomy): Eukaryota > Metazoa > Arthropoda > Insecta > Lepidoptera > Crambidae > Calamotropha > Calamotropha paludella. The sequence goes on from OV656822.1 coordinate 9,632,233, forward strand.
TATGGGATTAGGATTTCTTTAAATGGGGTTTGTGATGATGGTGCATAAAAATGTGCAGAAATATATCGGAGACTCAAAAATAAATTAAAATGGGAAAAGAAGTGCTATTTTTAATAATTCTAATGTGCTTTTTATTACTAACTAAGGTTAATTTATAATAACTTAATAAGAACCACGCTTAGCATATTTCATTTTTAAAACTATATCACTCTAGAACTGGCACGCATACTTTTAGTAATAAATTATAACTTTATTTGGAACACACCTACTTTATGTTTTATGAGAACAATAAACGACATGAAAACTACTTTAACACCTTGATTTTAGTAATTATAAAGGTAGTTGTACAATGCACTTCTTTTATTCAATTCTTAGTTGTGGTATTTAAAATATTAAATAAAATATAAAAATTGTTTTTACATATTAAGGGCCCCTTAATTAAAACGAGTGTTTGAGTTGAAATAAATCATACTTACATCAACACTCAGCCTTTATTAGAAACTTAAAGAAAGACAATGTATGACAATTAGTATGTATGATATTAATTTAGTTGTACTGTCGCCAGCACATCAAACTATACACTGTAAAAACGAAATGATCCCTATTAGAATGGCATAAGGTAGGGATTTGTTTATAATGTACAATACAAATATACTTTATTGTACACCAAAAATATAATTAAAAATAGTATGACAAATAAATGCCAGGTCGTAACTTATTTATATCCTTTAAGCCTTATCGCTTTTAAAGCGATTTCTACCAGACAATCTTTGGGTGGAGATAGAAATCATATACATACGAAACGGATAGTTTCACTTAACTAATAAAAATAAAAACTAAAGATGTTTGTAACAAAGCAAAACAATTGAAGAGGTAACATTAACTTTGTATATAACGGTATTATTGGTAATATATGAATGTATGAGTACAATCTATAATCACAAATTTGTTGTTTGTCTGTCCGTTTTTTTTCCATTGTATATGCGTTATCATAGCAACGCGTTAACCGCAAGTAGTTGGTCTACCGGACGCTAGATGGCGCTAACGGAAAAATATTGATTAATAGAAGAAAAAATAAAGAATTTTGTCCACCCGTGCGAAGCCGGGACGGGCCGCTAGTTATTAATCAATAATTGCTGACCAAATATTTGAAGATCGGCAACGATTTAGCTTGCCAGGGTCTAATATACACCGGCAACGCCTTCCCCAAAAGACGAACTGTCTGTACTGGGACAAATTTACCGTATCCGAGGGTTTTCACAGATGGAGAGCATATGTGAAGCGCATATGACGAGGGTTTGAACGACTGTAGGAATTCAAAACGTTCCTTGAGATAAGGGTACTGGTGTCAGTTAAAGTACTTTATCTTTTAAAAGTAAATACACTTTATTTGCTAAAAAAATGGCAGCCCTACATGCTATATTAGTTTCAAAGCCCAATATCGCATGTAACTTATATGTAGTTTTGTACTAGACATTTCTCACTGTTGCTGAGTCGACAAACAAACTCGCACCGGCTCTAAGGAATTTTACGCCGTAATGAGTAACATCCCTAGGGAAATTCTTTACCTTTCGATACACACATTTTCGATACCAAACAAAATAGAGGTCCACTTCAAGGGTACTTAAATCAGCTTGTTTGTTAATGGGAAAAGTGTTATTTACTCAGAAAAATTATGAATTTTCTTCAAAAAGGACATGTTATATAAATTATCAGTTATTTTCAAATCATACTTTTATATTTATATCTTTAATTGTAGCATCAGTAGTATGTTACGAAGATTACTAAGATTCGGTTAGTACAAACGCTCGTTTTTCCCATATTTTTATATGCTGCGGCAACGTGGACAGTGCGGCAAGTTGAGAGAAGAAAGATAGACGCTCTGGATATGTGGTGCTGGAGGACCGAGGATGAGAGTGTCATGGACCGAATTTCGCACCAACATCTCTATACTCCAAGAACTCGGAATTACACAACGTCTATCGGCGGCTGTGCAAAGTCGTGTTTTGAAATTCTTTGGACACATTTCTCGACGTGAGAACGACTCCATCAAGCGCCTCGTCCTACAGGGCAAGATAGAAGGCACCAGAGGGTGAGAAGGGTGGCCCATGAGATGTACTGACCAAGTGAAGTCTGCTGTGGGTGGCTCCCTGAACGAATGCAACAGGATGTCCACCAGCAGGGAGAAATGGCGAATAATGGTGAGGCGATTACCATCTGCCTCGGCTGAAGACACGACCTCATGACCGCGACCGCTCTGGCAAGAGTGTCACGACGAAGAAGAAGAAGAAGAAAGTTTTCGTAAAGCACTTTTACGAAAATTGCAACCACACACTTAGATTACCCCAGTTAAACACACCCTGTTTTGTGAGTTATTCATTGGATTTTTTTTCTTCTTCGTTAGCTTTTTCTTTAGTTGTCCTGTTATTATATTGTTTATTAATTAAATTTTAAAAGTACTGTACACAGTTGTAAGAGCGCAGAAACGTTCGATGTTAATCGTATTTTTATTGTGCATTTTGTCTCTTGTCTGTTATTGTGCCTTTATCAGTACATTATATAATAATAATACTTTTAGTATTACCATAAGCCTAAGAATAACAGTTTTTATAATCAATTAACGTTACCATAGCAACGCGTGTCCGTGTCATCAATTAACGCTACCATAGCAACGCTTGGCCGGGTCATCAATTAACGTTACCATAGCAAGGCGTGGCCGGGTCAGCTTGTAAAAAAATAATATGCGGCGTTGTATCCGTTAGAGTAGAATATCACCAAACTTTTACGCTTAAGGGTGTCGTTAATGGCGATAATCGACACTTGAGGTAATCTCCCATAGATCGCAAAATGGGCAGCACCGTTTTTTGAATTATGGTATTTTTCTGCGATCTAAAACTCGCCTGCTAAGCTTGGAGATTATGTCAAGGCCCATTATTAGGGGAGGCCATTAGATCACACAAATTTTAGATACCTACGTTTTGTAAACAACATTTTTCTGGCTAACAGATCCAGATGACGTAACATACTTTTGTTTTAAAAGACACATGATTGGGTTGCGAGCCGTATCTTTCTAGGGGCAAGGAATAAAAGCAGTCGGCTCGGCAGTGTTTTTTGTATGTTTCAGCGATATTAAACTTAAATTTTAGTTTAATCAATTATTCAATGTGCAGTACAATGAATGCATATAAATAACCATATTAAGTAAGTGATCCATGTACTCAAAATCATACAAAAATATAGGTGAAGTGGGTCTTGAGTTCTATAAATCGGAAATAACACTCATATTACAATTATCTACATAGAAAAATATATAAGTAATACCATTTTTTTTCCTATCCATAAATATATATGAAACTTCTGGTTTTATTAATAAAATCAACGAAGTAATAATAGGTAATGAATAAAAAATCTGCTTACGTGGTTTAAAGTTGTAGTTGTATTAAAATAATGTTTTCAGGCTTCTTTATATTTGAAGAAGTACGGTAAATTCTCAACACTTTCTAAAGTAGAACTTGTAGTTTTTGAAGAGGGACTTGAAGGCTCAAGACCCAAGGGCAAGACTAAAAAACCTTATGATAAATAGACCTTAGTTTTTCCTATGAAACAAATGACATCTTTATTTTCTTTTAGTATTTTTGGGGCTTATTTTTTTTTACTTGACACTTTATGCACATTTTAAATAACATTAAACTACCTTAGAAAATTTCTTCAGTCAAATTAATGTAATAATATATATTATTAACTATATTTATTAAAGACTTAAGTCTCTTCAATTGGCTTAACTCAATAGTTTATTCTTAGAATTTTTTTCTTAATCTAATATATTTGTGCAGTCAGTCACTAATATTTTTTGTTGTAAATTAATGGAACTATAGGTCTATTTATGTTAACTTATTCATAATCATTTGTGTTATCACGACCGTTTGTTTCTTAATAAATAAATAAATAAAATGCGCTAGGCTCGTGTGCTATAATAATTATACATAAATAGGGATTAACGTAAGTCAGATTTTTGTGACCTTGTCAATTTTCATGAAATAAAACTTGATGAAAATATTCCAGAATACATCAGCTATCAAATTAACGAAGGTCTGAGTAATGGGACATGCTTCGTAAGTAGTCCTGTAGTGGACAGACATACAATATATCAAACAGTTGGTAGGTTTTAGTAATGTCAGTGACGAGTTGATTTTTTTACTATGCTCAGAGATTTTTTTTTATTTAAGTACGTCAATTATTTCTCTTAGAAAGAGAGTTAATTGAGCAAATCTGTAAATTATTTTGAAATTAAATGTCTGAGGATCACTACGGTTGAACCGGTTAGTGCCAGGTTCGAATACTGGTAGAAACATATATTTGTGATGAATTTAAATATTTGTTTCTGAATCATTGTTGTGTAATTGTATATTTGTGTATTGTTTAAATTATTTAGTATTTGCTGCTTAAACTGCTTAGTTAAAGATTTAAATAATCGGTGTAAGTAGTCCAATTTTTTTATTTGATTTATTCTTACAAATACAAATATTTTTACAGTAAAAACAAGCTAACCACCTAAAAGATTTTTTCCAATCTAACTCAACAGCCATAATAAAATTCAAAACACCAGCACAACTTAAATGCTCTGCGTCCACAGCTGTAATACATCTTAGTAAAAAGATACTGTATCCGTATTTACACAGACAATCGTTTGTTTTTATTGAACTCTCTTTTTAGCTGAGCTCGTGATTGGCACATCCCATTAACCAGCACTTTGTGAGTACGCGTAAAACTGAATTGACACTTTTTTATGTCCGTTATATCGTAGGAAATTAATGGACGCGTTTGACGTTTCCAAAATGGAAAACTTCGCATTTCCGCTAATATTGGTTATCGCTCCATTTTTGTTGATAAATTGTTATGGTTTTTAGATTTTTGCGTCGTTTCCTCGTTGAAATGTAAATATTTTAAACTGAGACCTGAGTATATGTTTCAAAAAATGCAAACGTTACTATAGCGTTTGCGTTAGGATTTTAAGTTTAGACCTTATTTATTTTCACTTTACTTCTATAACTCTATGTTCAAATATTAATTCAAATGCGATAGTAAAATTTGTACATTTGAAAACTCACTCTCAGGCCTTTGACCGCTAAACGCGTTCCTTATAGGAGCCCTGTGCAAAGGGTGACTCAAATATAAAGAAAATCAAGAAAATAAATGCGTTCAGTGAATTGTTTAAAATGGTTCTATTTCATTATTTTATATGGTTCTTATAAAAAAGGTTGGTTTGGACTTAAATAGCTAGTTTTATCGGACTTACGATTAAAAATCTAATTCTCCCTTGATTATTTAGCTTGTCATTGAGCCATATTTAATGGTCTATATACCAGGTTATTACTGTGCGTTATCGAGACTAATAATGTAATCTAAAAGTCAAAAAAGGCGGTCAAAAAACCGTTTAATTTCACCCGAAAAGTCTAACCCCGGCCGAATTTATCCAGACGCCTAGTAATGTCAGTCAGGGCGGTATTATTATTAATCGGTGTTATTTACTATAGTGTTAGGGGAAGGTCTCTGCCCTGTCTGTGAGGACACTAATGATGATTATTATTTACGAAACTTAATTGCAAAGCTATTTCGTCAATCTCAATAGGGTGGGAACGTTCAAGTGTCTATGTATATTTTAGGACAATTATCATATATCTTTAATTAGGTAGTATGATCATAGAACTGTGCATCTTGTTAAAATTATATTTAATTATTGTTATTTTTTTGTTATTAAAGAATTTAAATACTTGATTTTTATATCTGGCTACTTCAATTGTCCGGGTACTTCGAATACTCGCCCGGATATTGAGAACGTGGGTTCAAGACTCGTCTGTTACCTGATACAAATTCAATTCTTTCTTGTAAAAAAATATTTTTAGTACCACTTGCTCAAAAAAGTGACATTCTATGCCACAAAAAGCGAAGATAACAATAGTCATTTTTAATCTGTTAAAAACAGGGAAAGAAAATTGTACTGAATTTCATTTATCCTCTAGGGGGAGAATGTGATTTAAATTTGGAATACTTACCAAAATGTATACTGAACTACATCTGTGTTTACAGCATTGAGTTTGTATATAAAGCATTACACATCTTTTTAAAAATCGAATACGCATTTATTATGCAGTTCTGATTATAAAATAAAATTACGAAAACCGACGAGGCCGTATGAGCACTCAAATCAACTCATCAACAATAAATGTACCAAACAAAAATGTAACTCTCTCTATCAATAATTGGACCAATGTTTCGAATGATATCTTTTACTTTTAATTGTCATTTTTTTTAATAAATGCTTATCTCATATTATTATTGTGTTAATTTTTTCGCAAATGGTACGAAAAGTAGAGTATTTACCTAGGTGATAAAGCTGTCTTAGTCTTGGGTGAACTTAAATCCCTCGTTACACTCAGGACTCGTCTTAAATCCCTCGCTTCGCTCGTGATTTAAGTTTTTAACACCCTCGCTACGCTCGGGAGTAAGCCTAGAGTCCTTCGTTACGCTCGCGATTTAAATCGACACCCGCGACAGAAGACACTGCTTTATCCCCTTGGTTAATAATCTACTATTTAAGTAAAATGCTTACATAACATAAAATATAATAATGGCTTATTTATGTATAAATTATTCGATTGTAGGTAGTAGTTAGCTAGAACATACAAAGATGATGCTGATCTAAATAAAGACTGCAAGCAACTAACCATAGATCTATGATAGTTTTTTGAAACATACTTTGACACCTAAACGTTTGCAATAGATAAAAAAGAAAGCTCTGCAGTTCAGTCTGGTATATATTTATTCTAATACTCATTAGCCTATTAGTATTCTCACAATCGGGACAGAGGCCTTCCCTATAAATGTGAACACCATAGTAAATATAATAACATCGTTCCTCCGCTTTTGTGTTTTTTAAATTTTATTAATCGTAATATATAATAAAGTTTAAAGATATTTTGACGTTTTATATAAAAACCTTACAGATTTGACTGAAAAATGACTCAAACATATATTGTTAACGTGATAAACACAAATTATACATTATTTACATATTTGACGACCGTTTGGTGCAACGGTAGCGATCCTGCCTTTCGCACCGGTGGTCCTAGGTTCGAATCCCGGTAGGGGCAGATATTTGTATGATGAATACAAGCATTTGTACCTGAGTCATGAGTGTTTATATATATTTCTAAAAATATTACATATCTATGTATCATATGTATGTCTATCCGTTACCCTAGTGTATCCATAACACAAGCCTTACTGTGCTTACTTTGGGCTAGGATAATTGGTGTGAATGTAGGAAATATATATTTATTTATTTATATACCAGAAAAATATTAGGTTTTAATGGAATTATCTTAAAAGACATACAGGACACACACACACAAGGACCAAGTTGCGGATAAATAATAGATATTTTTATCTCGATGAATCATTTTATCAAGTTTTCGATTAAAACTGATATTTAATGCATAATAATAAAAAAATATATATCCAGTAACAAACACATGTTTAATCAAGAAATTTGCTTTTAAATCATAGTAGATAGCTAAATATCTTTACTATATAAATATAGCTATAATATAAGAAATATTGCATCTATCTATTCTCTACAAGTTATAAGAACACTTGCAGAGTATTCGATAATCCAGCGAACGAATACATCTTCGTTAGTGTCTTTTGGAAATCTAACTAACAGTCAAAACTTAAATTACAAAAACATCTTACAGGATGCAAGCCTTCATAATTTAGGCTTAGTGTCTATCAAACATTTAGTTCCTCATTGTCAGGCTGTTAATTTTTCCAATGCTATAATACAGGACTTCCACTTCCCACGAGCCCATAAGAGTTTGCGGATATAGCCGGTGCTAACAATACAGTGTTCCTTCCAAAGCACTAAGAATCTAGAGCTATTAAATGTATGCTCTCTCATTGGATGATCGGTCTCCAAAAAACTTTCACCGCCGTGCTTCACCTCCAAACGCTCTCCTAAAACCAAACAAATCAGTGTATCATCAGGCTCCTCTAATCTTTAGTTATGACTTCTGAATAATTGAAATCTTACACACGAAAATATGTTACTTTTTTAAATATTAATGGGGCCGTAGCCAGTCGGTTGAGATATCCACTTTAAAACAAGCAAACAATTTACAGTTTAATAATCTATACATATAAATAAAATTAGAGTGTCTGTTTGTAATATTGAAACAACCGTTTTTTACTACATGCATATGAATATATAAACGATACATACATCAAATTAACATTTTTTACAATATTTGTCTGTCTGTCTGTCTGTTTGTTCCAGCTAATCTCTGAAATGGCTGGACTGATTTAGACGGGACTTTTATTGGCAGGTAGCTGATGTAATAAGGAGTAACTTAGGGTACTATTATTTTAGAAAAATTACTGTGCCACAGCAACGCGTGGCTGGGTCAGCTAGTAACCAATAAAGATAAATAATTTTAAATTGATTAAAACTAAATTATCAAAATTATTGAATTGTTTAGTGAGAACACCCTGAATGTAGCAGATGTGCGTTAACTATTTAGCAGTTGTAACTTGTCGCGCTAGGCACATGTCAGAGTGAGACAAATGATTATGATGCACTGCAGTCCACAGTAAACCAATATCCGACTCCTATTTGAGTTTATGCCTACCTACATATTGTAATAGTACTAATATTGTCTATCTGTGTAGTAATGTATGAAAAATTGACAATCTCGTCGATTTAGGTGGACGGTAAAACTCGAATGAGTTTATGATTGCACCTAACCTATGTATTATTATTGTGGTTTTTTCTTTAAATGATAAATAATAATTATAATAATAATAATAATAAAAACAGAATTAACAACGGGTTAGCATGAATATTAATAATGAGTGTAATGCGAACAATGCGAACTATTTTTTAAAATAAAAACAATACAAAATATATATACTCATAAATTCTATATATTTGCTAAAGTTATTTCATCAGGTATATAATTTAATAAATATTCCTTACATTCACACCAATTAGCCTAGTCCAAATTAAGCACTGTAAGGCTTGTGTTATGGATACTAGGGTAACGGATAGACATACATATATGATACGTAGATATGTAATATTCATAGAAATATATATAGACACCCATGACTTAAATACAAATGTACGGATTCAAACATCTGCCTCTTCCGGGATTTGAACCTAGGACCGCCGGTGCGAAAGGCAGGATCGCTACAGTTGCACCCAACGGTCGTAATATAGTAGAAACGATGATAAAAAAAAATCATATTTAGTAACTTTCTCCATTAGCTGTAGTTTTCGTAAGGTCAAGATTGTATTGCTTTTATATTTATTATGTTTTCAGTTTTTGTTTTTGAGGAATGTCATTTTATTGTTATAAGGCTAAATGAAAGTTTCAAGTTATTCCTCAATTATTAAATAGTAAAGGGTACACTGTCCTTTACTTACATATGCACTGTACGAGTAAGATTACATTACTACCGTTTCATATTCGATCCGAGTTTGGAGACATCTAACATGCCTGCGATGAGTTGATAAGGTCGCCATTGTATGAAATGACTAGGCGAAATATTTATCATACGACCACACACGTAGATTCCGCATAATAGTTCATTAAATAACCGGGAACGTACCCGTCCGTATTATATATGTGTGATGATCGAATCCATTCTTCTTTTTAATAAACGTCCATATTTTTTTTAGAGTTGTAGTTATAAAATTGGCTCGTTTTCTTTTATATTCTTAGTATCATATATCTTTTTAATAAAGTTAAAGTTAAATAACGCTGTTGACAGGCTGCCTACTTTAAAAAACACAGAGTTTTCCTGTGTTAACTTAGACTCGAAAGTTTTAATATCCAGAAATAAATATTCGGTTTTTTCTGTTGAAAAATTATCAATTCAAGTACATTTTCTTCTTTCATAGGTAGTGAAGAAGCTTTGACAATTATACAAGCATTAAAAAAAAAGTTAAGATCCTTTACTATACAAGTGACAATTCACTACAATACCCCTCTACTAAGGTAGAATTACGATAGTTATTTGATCATCTTATTTATTAGGTTTTTTATTCTCTTTTGTCTTTTTAATTTTGACGATCGTTTGGTGCAACGGTAGCTATCATGCCAGAGGTCCTGGGTTCAAGTCAAGTGTTTGTGTCGAGAACTTGTACCTGATTCATTGGTATTTATATATATATTTCTATGATTATTACATATTTATGTATCACATATGTATGTCTATCCGTTAACCTAGTATCCATAACACTTGCTTTGCAATGCTAACTTTGGTCTAGGCTAATTGGTGTGAATGAGAGAAATATTTTATTATTTATTAAACTAGCGGCACGTCCCGGCTTTGCACGGGTAGCCAAATTCTTTTATTTTTTTCTATTATTAAATATTTGTTACATTAGCGCCATCTAGCGTTGGGAAGACGAACTGCATGCGGTTAACGCGTTGCTATGGTAACGTTATTGATACAATGGAAAAAGAGCGGACAGACAAACACACAAACAACTGTGATGTGTGATGTAAGAAACAATCTTAGATTATATATTCATGTACTTTTTTATTCTGTTAACATAAATAACAGTTGTTATGGGTACGAAATGTATTTTTTTAAAGTTTTATACGACTTCAAAACAGAACTGGCCTTTTTTTACTAAAATAATAAAAAAGAAAAACAGAATGTTTATTAGAAAAGCAGTTATTTAATAACTATAAGGCATGTTTTATAAGATTTTTATTATCATAATTATAATTTTTAATTATCAAGTTAAATTTCTAAAATTAGATTTGTTAATAGCTCTTTAACTTTAACAAGATAAGATAAATGTATGGTTTTCCTATAATATTTTGTAATTAGCAAGTTCTCTTATAATTACAAAGATAAACAATATCTATTTTAGGTATAAACATCGGGATTTAATAAGATGAAATTTATAAACTCCAATACGAACGAACACGGTGTATATCTTGTTTTCTCTGGTTACCTTATATGTTTATTTTAATCAAAATTGCTAACTTTCGTTGAAACTTCGGAAAAGCGTTTGATGAAAACCAACATTGATTTAAGCCTGAAAAATATTTCTATCACGATTTTTTTTTTGCTCTCACTTTGTGGATTGATATTTAATATCAACGAATTTAAAAAACAAAAACAAAAATAAATATATTGGTTGTAAGATGTGCCTTGAATTTTATGATTTTCATCTTTTTTTTTCTTTAAATGTTGAAATTATTATTTATAGGTATATATAATGACAAAAAAAAATTGTATTGAGGTGGATGAGGTCGTAACAGCCTTACGGCGGCTCCTTTTTATATTTACTATTATTACTTAAAACTAAATGTTCTAAAGGATATTTTTTTATTTTTAAATATTCGACATAGAATATATTAAAGAAGACAGAGAACAGTATAACGGTACAGAACTAATGTAGAGAAATAATAATAAATAATAATTATATTTCCTACATTCACTCCAATTAGCCTAGCCCAAAGTAAGCACTACGAGGGTGGATCAAAAAGTTCTTAGAAACGCATATGTATATAATCTTTTTGGAGGTAGTATTTTATTTTTCTGAAGAAATGTCAATCTGACAGTATTCATACCAAGTTTCACTTAATTTAGTCATTGCGTTCGCAAGATAGAGACGGTATTGTGCTAACAATTAAAAACGAGTAACGTGCGGTGATTAAGTACCTCTGCCAGAAAAAAATGTCCACGAAGGAAATTTTTTTAGACATCTAGCAGACATTAGAAGATCATGCTTTACCCTATTCAACGGTCGCTTATTGGGTTGCTGAATTTAAAAGTGGTAGATCGACCTGTGAAGACGACCAGCGCACAGGGAGGCCTTCAACCTCCATTACAGAAGAAAATGTCAAAAAAGTTGAGAAAATGGTTCTGGAAGATAGTCGAATAACCATAAAATATCTAGCTGAAACTCTAAAAATTTCATTTGGTAGCGTTCAATCTATTTTAACCATTTCACTCGGTTTCAAAAAAGTGTCAGCAAGATGGGTACCACGAATTTTAACCGAAGAAAACAAAAAGCGGTGTTTGGAAATTTCTAATCGCAATCTCGAAATGTTAACGAGTGATCCAGACGAATTTTGTCGTCGTGTTGTCACCATGGATGAAACATGCCAAAACATTACTGCGATACGAAATGTCGTAAAAGTTGTAGTTCAGCAGTAGTCCAATTACAATCCAAGACCGTTGGTGCGAAAGACACGATCACTACCGTTGCATCAAACGGTTCTCAAAAATATATGCATATAGCAATCTCTACTGCTTGCGCTAACAAGGAGCAAATTAGCACTAGCAAGAGACTTATAAACTAAGAAAGATACAATACTAAACTTATACAACTGATTACACGTTTCTGCAACTTATAAATGTAAATTATAAATGTTTACCATATCTCTGTATAGTCGACAACGCATCGAAATATACGTTTTGGTGTTTGGACCTACCCTATAAGATTGTAATAAAGATTATTTTATTTTTGGAGCATATATAAATTTGAATTTAGAAATACGTGATATTTTAAAGTAGATAAGGGAGTCGTTATGTGAAAACGGATTTAATTCTGAAAAAAAGTAATTATTATAAAATTAAAGGAGAATAGCAGAAGCCTATCTATTTATTATCTATTTAAACCATATAAATACTTAGCGTTTCATCAAGTGAAAATTAGTATTCTAATGCTCTCATTAAGCTAAACATAATGGTAAGATATACTCATAAGTTGGGAATAATAAGCCGATTTTAAACCTACCCTCAAAGCAGTTCAACGTAAATGTGATAGTTATAAGCATTTAGAACGGAGTATTGGTTTCATAACTAATGAAGTGAAATCGCTTGCTTGATTGCCATGTCGCTTGTTTAGCTTAAAGTGATTTAGTCATTGTACTTGGTTTATTAAAATGATGTAATTTTAACAGTTATTGCCATGGAATGATTATTCCATAGTTCCTTACACCACAGTGATTGTCATCGTTAGTGATATAAATTTATAAACTATAAATTATATAGTGATGCTACGCATTTATACACCAATATCAAAGAGACATACACACGCACAGTCAAAGCAAAAACCGCCCAAGGCCGTACTATTGACTAGGTAAACAACAGTTAGTACACAAATTTCATATTATTTATCATTAAAGTAAAAATACAACTGAGTTTTTTGTGAATATTTGAAGTGCCATTATTGATATCGAGCAAAAAAGGTAAAAAAATCGCATTTGTTGCATGGGAGCCCCCCTGAAATATTTATTTTATTTTGTTTTTAGTATTTGTTGTTATAGCGGCAACAGAAATACATAATTTGTGAAATTTTCAACTGTCTAGCTATCTTGAGATACAGCCTGATGACAGACAGACGGACGGAAAGACAGCGAAGTCTTAGTAATAGGGTCCCATTTTACCCTTTGGGTACGGAACCCTAAAAAGTATTTGTTTTTGCAAAGTAGTCTAATAGCTAAGCGTTTTGTTTCAGCAAAAGAAAGATATATCACTAAACACCAGGGAAAACTAGGGAATTTCAGTATTTCAGGATTCTAGATCTCTCATCCATATTAAAAGACAACGTAAGTTTATGGTACCGTATAGTACGGTACGGGTATTCACTGTGTATGCTGCTGTGGATGTAGCTAAATTTGGAAAAGACAAAAAGAATTATAATAAAGATTGCATTTTCTTTGAGTGACTGTGGGTGTCGGCACTCAAATGTTCGTGTTATTGTGTGTGTGAACGATATAACTAGGAATTCAACTATAACCTTTAAAAACTTCATAAAATATGATTTCGAAACGTTAAATATTTAATTATTTTCCTTTTATATTATTCTAAATAAAACACAGGATCGTTTTTATTCATGGGTTTGTCTCGTTTATGGGATATATAGTTTACAAAAAACGACTGCTGGCGTCATAGTTTAAGTAATTCAACTTTATTTATAGTCATCTAGAAGAATAAAGATGAACCACCCTCCATATATTGTCAAGAAACAAAATCAATCAGTGAAACTAATTAATTCATGATAAAATGTTACGAATTTTAGGGCTTCTATTAAAAATAATTGAATTACTTGTATAAAAGAAGCCTAAAAGAAATATTAAAAGATTAATGTTATAATTACTGAAGCAAATAAATTTGAGACATGTAATTTATTTTTTATTATTATACAAAGGTCTAGTGTAATACGATTTGAAATTATATCAAGACGAATATTCGTTTTTTAACTTGATATTTTTAATAACAATATTTTTTTTCTAGAAAAAGTATGAATTACATTTGAAAGACCGATTCCTCGTAATAGAATCGAAAGCAATTCGCATTTAAAACTGGCCAAGTTCGAGGCAGACTCACGCACAGTTCCGTATAAACTTTTAATAAAGTAAAGTTCATCACGGGAATAAAAAATCACGATTGTTGTAGGGGATTAAATATTTATTTTATTCTGTTTCTTAGTGTTTGTTGTTATAGCGGCAACAGAGATACATAATGTGTAAAAAATTAACTGTCTAACTATAGCGGTTCATGAGATACAGCCTAGTGACAGACGGACGGACAGCGGAGTCTAAGTAATAGGATCCATTTTACCTTTTGGGTACGGAACCCTAAAAGTCAATATTAAAATAATGACTTGCCCAATAGCTAAAGGTTGCTGGTTCGAGACCAGTCTAAGAGAATTAAAATACTAATAAATCGCTATTCTTTTATTTTATGATAAATTTATGATTTATTTCCATCTGTCTCTAATTAATTAATTATAATTACAGGTAGTAATCGGTTTGATAGAGTGGGAGTGACTTTACCTACAAAACAGTTTCCGGTTTGAGTTACGGTAGGGACAGAAGTTTGTGTTGTGAAAACAATCTTTTGTATCGGAGTCTTGGCAAATTATATAAATTTCTATAAGTATAACTTATATATGTATGTCTTTCTTTTACAAACTCTTGCCATATTTTATCCAAATTGAAGAAATAATAAAATAAACAAATATTACTATAATTATATAATAGTTATAATCTATATTTATATCTTATCAATTATATTCATCTTAATCCGTTCAGCGGTTTTCGTAAAATAAACAAATATCTTTTACAAATTTTCATATACATATATTCACATTCATCACATAAATATATTTTTTAATAAAACACTTTTTTACGGATTTTGCGCATATTTTATTTTATATTTTAATCCTGACGTTTCGACTCCTTTACAGAAGCTGTACAAAAAGATGGAGGTCGGTCCCCCTGTCCGAGTCTCTTTCGCCAGTTCTTCTCGAAAGGGCCTCCCAATTTCCGAACTGGTCGTAGACTCAGTAGTATACAATGTAAACGTAGTGAGAACTTAATAACTAAATAAAATGTAAAAATAAAACAATTTGATTTATATAAAACAATTTTAACAATTAGGAACGTGCCCGATTAAATATTGTGAAGGTAGGAGAAAATACATGACAACCATTATCTTAGTAATCCTGTGATCAGGGCTCCTGTAAAGGAGTCGAAACGTTAGGATTAAATATAAAATAAAATATGCGCAAAATATAAAAGTGTTTTATTTAAATGTGTAATGTGTGCGGATGTGTAAGAACTAAATAAATATAATTTGTATAACAGAAATCGATATCTAAATCTCAAATGAATGTGAAACACTAATGATAATTTATTCACTGCTATTGTTACTAAACGCACTCGCTATTTCAATTGGAGTTAAATTAATACATTAAATTAATACATTAAATTATGTAGTCTAAATAAATGAACCGCACTGCTAAGCGGAGACAGGTTAAAGTTGCACAGAATTTCCGCTCTCGTCGCTTGTAAGTTGAGCGATAAGCGCTTCGAAACTTGCGAATTTCCGCTCCACTTCGCGCTTCGGTCCGATTCTCAGTATGCATGTCATGTAAATATTGGTATGAAGATATTGACACAGTTTACCAATCCAGTACCATCCATGCACCCAATGATCTATGTATGCATTGTAAATAATATTAACATAGATCATTGGTTACATGGATGAATCATTGGACTTATATAGGGTCGCTTATGAACCCCTCGCAAAATTTTTCTCGGCTACTTATAGCAGTAGTACAATTAGGGTATATAATTAAAAACATTTAATTTGATATCCTTGTTTCAGCTTTTCCATATACAAATGAAAATGTTTGTGCATGCGCACACCGCCCAACTGGAGACCATTATCATCACGAGGCGCTCGTAGCCTTGCACCAATTAGAGATCGCCAGAATGTCCATACGCGTCCAAAAATTTAGGATTTCATAATTCACTCCAAATTAGACTTTAAAAATCGAAAAATGCATAATTTTATTACCATGTTATTTGAGGTGAAAATTTTTTTAGCATCGTTGTGATCTGAAAGTCAATGAAACGTAAAAACGACAATAAAAAGGGACAGACACATAAATTCCTAAGATTTAACGTAAGAGAAAATGAGATAGGAAGCATTATACAGTGTCTCTTATGTTCGTGGTACGTACTTTAGTTACCATAAGCCTCATGTATCATTTATCGAAAATATAAGCTCTGAGTCTCAATAAATCTATGTAATATATAGGAATAAAATGTAAAATAATTATCTAACATTGTATCACTATGATCATCACTAAAACCTACAATTATCCTCTTGAAACCAAATTTTTTAAAGGTTTCACTTCTACCTCGTGTGAATTGCACACAAGTCATGCTTTTTTATTTTACTTCTTTTATATTTACTTTTGGCGGTAGGACCAAATAATACCCTATTTAACTGTTTTCTAATAAAAATAACAATTACCGAAAACAATCGAAATATATCGACTTTTCTATCTAGAAGTCTAATAATGTCTCCACAGGGAGAATAGATTTTATCCCACGACGTGAGCTCTAAAGGGGTTAGAAAGTGCAGACAACTACTCAGTGTTGGAGAGATAGAATTCAATATTATGAGAAAACAAAGTGAAAGTCATTGGTTTACATATTAAATATTTATATAGTCTGAAACATACTTAATGGCGCGGCGGTTCGGATGTATACTGCGAACGTAGACCTGCGAAGTTGCAAGGAACTATGCATGAATGCAGCGTACAGAAAACTCACACATAGACGGTACGACGACAACGACTCGTGGAGCAAAAGCGGACGATAGAGCTCAAGGTGTGAAGAGATCCGTGAGCCCTAAGGTTTGCAGATCCCTTAATATTTTATCCTGTGTATTATGCTCATGCATGCATGTGAATCTCGCGTGATGTTCCAGCAACCAGTAAGTTTATTTGCCTCATTACGTGACACATTAAAAATTAACAAAATATTATTTAACTTAATAAAACAAAAACATGAGATTTTTTCTCCAACCAATACGAAAGCTGCGGTAAAGCAAACAAAGCATTTTATATTTATTTGTTATGTAATTACTTTGGAATAGCTTATAGATATGTATGCAGTATGGCTAACAGATTGTTCTCTGTAAGATTACTGCCGAACTCATTCTCAGCATTCCAACGATTGGGGAGGAGTAAGAGGAGCATTATATTTTATTAACATCTTTGTAATTAAGTTATTTAAGCTCATGATAATAAAATTTTAATCACCACTCCAATGACTAGAATTTGCGAAAATTGCGTTTTCTCCTTAATGAAAGGCAGACACGCTGTCACTTCGCCATCAAAGTCCTGAACTTTCAAGCAAATTAATTTAACAGTTATTACAAATTGATGTTCTTTATTGACAGGTTATTGACTGCCGGTTCTAGCGATTTGATTACTTTAGTTTGGACAGTTAGTTATTATAACAACATAATTTTAAGCATGCATTTGGATCAAACGGAAAGCGGTTGATAGAAAAGAAGAAGCGAAGAATTCAGAACCTATTTTTGTATAGTACATCTCAAAAGTCTGACCTACGCATCAGAATTGATACCTTACCACCACGTGTTCAAAAGGCTTGATAAAACAGAAATTATATTGTACAATCGTGTTTAGTCGTTCGTCGTGCTAGGCCCCAATGTCTTACGTGCTTATTGCAATAAGCGAATCATTTAGAAATACGCATACTGCGATTTTATATTTTTTTTGCATACATTTACTGAAGTACTTACTTATTGATTCAGCGTCAATAATTATTGGATCATTACAACAATTACAATTATGACTGATATAATTAAATGTTTGCCTTTTATGTCCATTTTATGCCTTTTCTGGTATGGACACAAAAACTTACCGAAGTGTTGTCACAAACCACTGTTGAGTTTTTGAGTTTTAATATACGGGCATTGTTTTTATACTAAATAAAAGATAAATATTTTTTTTTACAATAAGTCAACAGTTTTGTGTTTTCAAGCGTGAAAAAACTACAAGAAACTGGACAATTGTTGCATCATCTTAGTCGAAAGAAGTCTAATGCTAAACAAAAGACTTCCCCAAAAAATGGGGGGTTGGTTATGCCATTAATTCTATGCTTGATAGGCGGGAAGGTGATCTCAGATCATAGGCAAACACCATAGTTCGTAAAACGCTGCTGCCCAATTTGCGATCTATGGGATGTCTACGGTGATTACCCCCAGAATCATTAGTCACCTTTAGGACTCCTTTAAGTATTAAGGATTGGTGCTTTTCTACTAATACTACACCACACGGTGTAGTAAGTACATAGTTTCATATTTTAAGCTAAAACTTTTGCTTAATTTTTACATTTTTACAACTTCAACATGGACTTTTGTGTATTTGCGTTTAATCTAATGTGTCTTTTTCATCCTTTTTTCCAAGGACAGTGAAACACGAGCTAATTTAGACCTTAATGTGCTCATTAGAAAGGTCAGGCTACAGTCATTTTAAGACCGAAAGCTCTTAATGACTAAAACTTTTGCGCCGTAATATAATTCTAAGTTTTTGACTTTTGCAGAGGATCGATGTTTCTCGACAAAATCTACCATGATGAAGGTGAACTCCTTTTTTCATATTGATATTTCTGATCATAATGTTATTTCATATCTATATTTTTATTAATATAATTTTTAAACAAAATACATCAGGTTAGTAAATTTTGTATGAATAAAGATTATTTGTTGGAATATTTGGCTAATTAAACTCTGTTATATTGGAAAGTTTGCAAAATTTATAGGTTGTATTTTTAAGCAAGTTTCAATTATTTGTATTAAATTTCAAGTAAGTTTAAAACTTTTGGATATCAATATGAGAAAATAGAACAATATAATTGTACTTCTGGTTAAAAACTTTTTCAATCCAGCTAATAATTGAGTAGGTGGATTGAAAAAGTTTTTTTTCAATTCTTTAACTAATTTCAATGAAAACCACGGAATATACAGATATTGAATTGTAAGATTTTTAAGTGTTAGCGGTAAAATAACCGTAAGGTTATCATTATTTTAAGGTAAGTAAATAGTATATGATTTGGTTTAAATAAGTTGAAAATATTATGATTTTCATATTAAGTTGCTCGGTTGCATTTTGAGGGGTATTTAATATATAATAAACTAATAAATACAACATATAATTTCGCTTAACATTACTTTGTTTAATATAACAGCCAATATAATAGTTTTTACAATAATAATTGTAATAACTATAGATATAATTTGTTACAATTATAATGGTTTATTAAGGATTAAATTAAGGCTTAAATAATATTCAATAACTAAATTCGGAACTATTGAAATCACTCTAAAAAAATAAAATCACTTTATTAAAATGCACCTAATATTAGTTGTTTTTCCAACCATTATTTTTACCAAGATAAGAAGAACGCTTTTGCAATGATGATTTTCGCGGTAAATAGGCATCGAAGTCAAGTGACTTCGCAGTGACGATAACCCAATAGCATTCAACTATTTTTTTTGTGTTTAGATTCGGTAATTTATTCAATAATAATTATTTTAACTTATAAGAAATTATTCATATAAAATCATTTGCAATAAAAATCATAAAAAAATCACATAGCATGTTATTATATAGGACATCAAATCAAATTTTAATTTATTTAATAAATTCAGTATAATTATTAGTTAAAATAGTATTCATGCGGCATAATATATAAATCTTAAAATAGTAATTACATATAAAACACTATTTTTATAGAATTTTTTAATTAAAGTAATGACCATTTGAAATAAAACTCAATTTTATGGTATGATTTGAGTGCAGCTGGCATGCATGCAAATAAAAAGCAAGCAAGCAGTATGTAAGCAAGTATGCAGCTATTAAGCATATGCAACATGCAATTATGCAACATGCGATCAAGCAGCATTCATTATATTGCATAGGTTACTATAATTAACCATCTACTAATAATTTACCTATTAGGGCACAGCATTATTTTCATACGTCATAAAAATAATCACTGTATTAAATGATAAATATATAATAATAGGACTCATATCTAACGAAAGTTATAACAATTAATAGTTTTATTGTGTTAGAACTAGATAGTTTATCGAATGAATTATTCTTTTATTCTTATTTACTTGAATTATTTTTTACATCAAATAAAGGTAAATATGTTAAATGATGCTTAAATAATAAAAAAAATAAAAAGAACCATTATATCTTATTTAGGGTTAAGGTTACCCTTTTTTTTTTTTTTTTTTTTTTTTTTTGTTTTCGCAGAAAATGGCATTACGCATTCCATCGTGTCGGGAGAACACGATGGATATGTGGGACTCTCCTCCATGCCTCTACCCGGCCGAGTGCCCGGTAAAGGCTTGGAGGCCTACCCACTAAAAACTGCGGCGTCCCAATACACAGTGGTGCGGGTCGCGGGGTCCCTTGTCGGACTCAGCCGCGGCCCGGATCAGTGTGGGTCCGCGCTCGTGGGCGGACCTCGCCTATGCTCCGTGAGGGACGGAGCAACGGGGTGAACCGTGACGCCCTGAACACCCCGCACGCCTGAGGGCCAAGTGCAATGCGACTGCCGGTCTTCCGCTCCGACAGCCGCTGGCCCCCTTTCGGTGAGGGAAGGAATAAACCACACCCCCCGACCGACCCCGACCCACACAGGACTAGACTCCCGCGCCCGCGATGATCACCCAAGAACAAGTTCCCGGGCGCCACCGCAGGCGGCGCGGTCGCCCCGCCCAGTGCAGGCCGGAGGCGGCCGAGGTGTGCTAACGGCCTTCCCCCCCCACCTCATCGGAATGTGCGTCCGCGGAAGTCCCCCGGAAACAAAAGTTCCCGGAGGGCTTCCGCGGTCGCCATCCCATCGGACCCCCTCTCGGCCACGCCGGGTGATAACGGAGAAAACTCCGGTATCACCCGTAGTTTCCGAGTGAGGCTTCTACCCTCGGGGAAGCCGTTCCCGAGGGTCCTCCTCAAGCGCATTCCGCTCGCGAGGCATTCATCCCGCGAGCCTGCGCTACTGGCCTCTTGACCCAAAGCCCTTCCCAGCGGGGAAGGGTGGGAAGAGACCCTCTCCCCCTTCGTGCGTTTTCACGTGGGGGGTGGACACCCAGGCAGAATGGGTGCCCCTTCCGCCATTTGGGGCGTCTCTAGAGGAGAAGCGGAGCTCCATCCTCTAGATGGGGATGCGGGTGGCATAACGCCGCCACCTTCTCCCCCGACGCCTGCGCCTTATGAGGGAGGAGTCTAAGTCCTCCTCCCTCCGCCTTTCGGCGGCCTCCTTCTGCGAGAGGACGTCCTCGCAGAAGGTGGCCACCCCCTCCCAGGACCCATCGCTTGTCACCATAGCTCGCGCCACGGCGGCGAGCGAGAGGTCACTCCCAATCGTCGCGACAAGATTGCCGCGCTGAGGAGACCACGCCGGACACACCTCAAGGGTGTGCTGGGCAGTGTCCTCCGCAGCGCCGCAATGATGGCACGACGGGGTCGGCTCCCTTCTAATCCGGTGCAGGTATTTACCGAAGCACCCGTGCCCGGTAAAGACCTGCGCCAGCCTGAAGGTCACCGACCCTTGGCGCCGAGCGCACCACTCCCGAAGCACCGGTCTCAGTGCCTCGAGGGTGCGCTTCCCAAATGGCGGGTCGATGAGAGACTCCTCCCACTCCCTCATCAGCCGTTCTTCGGCATCCCTCATAGCTCGCCAGGCCTCCTCGGGTGCGGGCCTATCTCCACGCACCCGGACCTCCACCTTGCGCAGATACACCTCCCGTAGGACACGTGCCTCCAGTTCCCACGGTGGTGTACCCGCGAGCGCGCAAGCCGCCGATCGCGACACCGTCCTGTATCCTCGTACGAGGCGGGTCGCGATCACCCTTTGGGACCGCCGGAGATCTGCCTTCCCTTTGGTCCCTACGGCTTCTGCCCACACCGGGGCCCCATAGAGGGCCATACTACGGATCACCCCTGCGTACAGTCGGCGGCACGTGGTACCTGGGCCGCCGACGTTTGGCAGGAGCTTTCCTAAGGCCAGGGAGGCCTTCACCAACCTGGGGGCTAGCTGCTTGTGCTCGCTGAAATCCCAGCGAGCGTCCAGCAGCAGCCCCAGGTACTTGATGTGGCGAAGCACTGGAAGCCTCACCCCATCAAGTACGACCTCCCTGGCCCTCACCGGTGGGGCTCTCCTCGGGCCATGGAAGAAGATGCACTCGGTTTTATCTACCGAGACATCCAGTCCCATGGCCCGGATGCGCTCTATGGCCACCTCCGCCACCTCCTTGGCCCGGCGGCGCGCCTCGAGGTAAGTCGTCCCTCTCGCGGCGATAAGTGTGTCGTCAGCGTAACACACTATCGCCGCGCGGGGGAGGATCGTCCCCCTGAGGAGCCAGTCGTACCCCATGTTCCACAGGAGCGGACCCAGAACCGCTCCCTGTGGAACACCGCACGACATGCTCCTCTCCACCAGCTCCCCATTCGAGTCGGCGTACAGCACCACCCTGTCCTGCAGGTAGTGCTCCACGACGACCCGGAGATAGGGGGGAAGCTGGTGGAACCTCAAGGCGTCCCTGATCACCTCGTACGGCAGGGAGTTGAATGCGTTGCGGATGTCCAATGACACCGCAAACACTCCCTGCCCCAGCCGTTCTGCTGTGTCGATGACATCCCTCAGGGCTAGGATGGCATCGACCGTGGACCGCCCGCGCCTGAACCCGAACTGTCGCTCCGATAAGTTCGGGCCCAGGCCCTCCTCAAGGTGCTGCACGATGCGCTCGGCAATGATGCGCTCCAAACCCTTGCCGAGCACGTCGAGCAGCACCACCGGCCTGTAGGCGGAAGGCAAATCTGCCGGACGCCCCTCCTTCCTCAGCAGGCAGAGTCTGCCCCTCTTCCACTGCCTAGGGAATTCCCCCCTCTGGAGACAGAGACTGTATGTCTCGCGGAGGAACTCCCCTAGGTGCTCCTGGGCAATGGGGATTAATCTGCCTGGCACTCCGTCCGGCCCTGGCGCCTTCCGCTGGCCTTTGAGGCGGTCCATGACCATCTCCAGCTCCTCCGTGGTCACCGGCTGGTATCCTGGCGGCTGCTCGCGAGCCATCCTGGGCTGGTGGGAGGACCATCCTGGGCGGGAGGATCGGCGACGTCTCGGGGAAGAGGCCCGTCACCACCCTCGCCAGAAGCTCTGGCTCCAGCATTTCCGTCGCCGGAGCCTGGCTCTTCAGCTTCTTCCTGACCGTCCGGTAGGGGCGGCCCCACGGGTCCCTGTCGAGAGTCGACAGGAACTCGTTCCAGGCCGCGTCCTTCGCCTGTCGGATGGCCAGGTTGAGCCGCTTCTTGGCCTCCCTGTAGGTGGTGGTCAGGGCTTCCTCCTCGCCCTCCACCCTCCTCCGTCGCCGACGGCACCTCTGCAACGCCCTCCGTGCCCGAACGCAGGCTGTCCTGAGCGACGCGATTTGGTCAGACCACCAGTATACGGCGGTCTTATCTGGTCGCCCAGTCACCTTCGGCATGGAGGCGTTGCAGATTGCCGTGAAGGCCTCCTTTAGCCTCCCCACCCGCTCCTCGACCGTCCATCCCTCGCTGTCTTCGTCTTGCAGCCGCCAAGCCTCCACCACCGCCGCCTCCTCCGCCAGGTCCCTGTTTAACCTGGCGAGGGCCCATCTGGGGAAACGTGACTGTGTTCCCCCCCCTGGGCGCCCGCCAGATCCACCCCTCAAGTCGGCTTCATACCTGATGTAGGGGTGGTCTGACAGGGACTCCTCCTCCGATAGGACGCGCCATCCGGAGATCTTGGGTGATAGCGATGGGGTTGCCAGGGTGACATCCACGCGGGAGCCCCCGCTGCCCCTGACGCAGGTGAAGGCGGTGCCCCTATTTAGCACCGCCAGCCCCATCGCTATCACCCAACTCGCCACCACCACCCCCTTTGGATCGTTCGAGGGGTGGCCCCACGCCTGGTGTTTCGCGTTGAGGTCGCCCCCGAATAGGAGCTTTCGGGGGGCCAGTCTCCGGATGACGCGTCCCATCCCATCGACCCACCGTTGGAGCTCGGTGAGGGCGCGATTGGGCGAAAAGTACGCCCCCACCACGGTGATGTCCCCCCAACTGACGGCTACATACCCCGACCCCCTCTCAATGAGCGAGAGGGGAGGGGAGCCGACCGCAGTTGTGGGGACGACGATCGCCACCATCTCATCTGTTGATGAAGCCCAATTGTCCCTCAGAGGGGAGCAATAGGGCTCCGAGATGATGGCGAGGTCGATGGACCACTCCGCCAGGTGCTGCATGAGGAGGTCCTGCGCACCTGTGGAGTGGTTGATGTTCGCGTGTGGCGTGTGGGCATTATTGGGCCAATACAGATACTAACTCCATGGCCGTTTGGGCCTGTACCGGTCGCGCCCCAAAGGTCTTAGGGAGAGACTTTCCCTTGACCGCCGGGGCCTTACACGACTTGCCCCCCATTACGTGGTCATGGGGGCGCTTCAGCGAACGGCAGAGCGCACACTTCGGGTCCGCCTGGCAGTCCCTCGACTTATGCCCGGCCTCGCCGCACCTGTAGCACAAGGTGCTGCGATCGATGCTGGCCGGGCAGAGCGCTCCGGTGTGTCCGGGCTGGAGGCACCGGAAGCATCTTAGGACGCGGGGTTCCAGTACCCTTACGTTGGCGACGGTCCACCCTACTCTGATCTTGCCCTCTTGGGAAAGCTTTTTGGCCGCCTCGATCGGGCATTTAACTAGCACCGTTCCGAGGCCGCCGGGGCCCTCTCTTATATCGCCCACCCTCACCTGGTCGGGCGGGCACCCACCTTTGGCGGCGAGAGCAGCCTGCAGATCACTCGGCCCGGTCGAGTCGTCCAGGCCGCTTACTCGTAGGTCCACAGTCTTCACGGGCCTGGAGATCGTCGCTGCGTCCTTTAGGACCTCTTTTAATTTTGCAGCAAGGCCATCTGCCTTAGCCCCGCTGCCCTCCCCACCGATCTCTATGAGGCGTGCCCCGGATTGCGTGACTCTGATTCTTACGTCAGTAATCCCCAGTTCCCCGAGTTTGACCTCCCTTTTCGCCTTATCTATCGCTTCGGCGTATGAGGCTCCCTTTTTCACAGCCTCCTCGGGGATCGACAGGACCACTGCCGCCGTCTTGGGTGCCACTAGCTTCGGCATCGATGGTTTGGGCTGGGCCGGTTTTGGCCCAGGTCTCGTTACCGCAGGCTGAGCCGCCGCCTTTGCCTGTTTGGCGGGGACCTTCTTTCTGACCGCTGCCGACCAGGGCGTACTCGCCTCCGTGGGTTGTCCCGCCTGTGCCGAGACCGCCGTTGTCCCAGCCGTTGATGTTTGCTCTCTTGCCGCCCTTGCCTCTTTGGCTGCCATCGTGCGAGGCTCCACCTTTCTCTTGCCCTTGTCGGCAGCGAGTGGCGGTCTGTGGCTCCTCTCCTGGAGCAGCCTCCCGTCCTTTTCGAGGCCTTCTACCCGGGCATTCACTAGTGTCCTCACCGCCTCTAACGTTTCGCGCCGGAAGTCCTCCATCAGGTCAACCATCTCTTCCCTCGTCAGAGGGAGACCTGTGCACCTCTTCACTGCCTTTTCTTCTGACCTTCGTGCCGCCGCTGTCGCCTTGCACGACTCGTCAATCTTCGCCCTCAGGGCCTTATTTTCTTCGTGCAGACTTGCTAGCTCTGCACGAAGCCTTGTCGTGACCTGGCTGTACTTCCTGGGGTCCAACTTTTCCCCAGAATCCTTCCCGCCGCTTTTCTTTCTCTCCAGAATTTTGGCCATGCCACCCAGTTTTCTGACCGCCGTCTCAACGCAGCGCCGGTCAGCCGCATCCAGACCGGTTGCACTTTGCAGCACTGTCTGGACCACCTTCTGCTGCTCCCGCAGCTCCTCTGCTATTTCGCCGGTTTCCGGCTCCGAGCCGTCAGATGGGTCCCCCTCGGATGGCGAAGTCGAGGATTCATCTTGGTAGTTGATGTGCCTCGGCTTTCTTAACAATTTTGCGGACTTCGGGGAGCCGGTCTCGGCCACCTCCATGTCCAGCTCTTCGTCATAGGAGGCATCAGAACCCCTCCGTAGGTTGACTTTAAAATTGGTGCAGGTGCCGCTAGAAAGTGGCTTACCAGCTTTTGGGGCCTTTCCCCCCTTCACACTGCGCTTTTTGGCGCCTCTCCTCGCCCCCTCACTCCCGGATCCGGAGCTTGAGGGCCCTCTCTCCCCTGAACTTGGCCGTTTGCGGCCCGCGCTACCACCTTTGCCACCGGTGGGGGTCTTACCCCCTAGCGTTTGGTCTCCTAGGAGACCAAGTCGGTTCTTCAGAGAAGCTAAGGTGGCGTTAGCTGCGTCCGACTGCTCATTTGCGCCTAAGCTAGGCTCTCCACCCGTAAGGGCACGCTCTCTTCCGCCCGAGCAGGGCCCGTCTTTAACGTCTTTAGGGTTTTTTTTGTTTTTATTATTACAGGATCTCATTTTGGTTCCCACGAGTGTGGTTGCAACTAAAAGGTCCACCCGGGCAGAGGCACCATACCCGGGCAAGCATAGGGTTCTCGAAACAGAGGGGCTGCCGGTCCTCTGTTCCGTTGTCGTGTAACGACTGAACCCCCTCCAGCCATTCACCCCCTCGCCATCCGCGACAACAGACTTGGGGTTGGGGTTTTTTATTGAGGTTTTCTCCTCGCAGGGTCACCCAGTTAAGGGCATACCCCCCCCGGCCCCTCTCAACGAGGGGTAACGGGTTGGCCGATGGTTGGTGAGATTTCACCTGTCCGATGCTTATGACCACCATAAGCAAACGGACCCATCGCCCCCGCTCGCACCGCCGCTACCCGGACTATCCGGGACGCCGGCCGAGCCCGAACCGCGCCGCCGCTACCCAGAATACGTCTGGGACGCCGACCCGGAGCCTTCGATATTCGCGAAGCGAATCGGACCAGTAGGTCCACGACCAAATACGAGGAAAATCCTCGTCCCTCTTGTGACCCAAACTGCTGCTACCCAGAAAACGTCCGGGACGCCAGATGGGCTCGACTTTTGCTGGTTTTGGTTCGCGCCGGATCACGGATCCGGTAGCCCCCATATCTGGGGGCCATTCCCCAATCCACCACCCGGGGGACGCGCCCGATGGCAGTTCCAGCAACTGCACACGGGGGTTAAGGTTACCCTAATAATTTTAGGGTTAAGGTAAATTATTATACTAAGTTAATATTTTAAGGAATAATCGATATGATAATAATAATAGTTATTATATATAATATTTATTGTATAATATAAACGTTATAAAGTTAAATACTTTAAGTAGCAAAAAAAAATGACGCGCATACATTATTAAGATTTTGTGATGATTAAAATCTTACAATATTGGATGCTAAATGTTAATAATTCTGGTTTTTGGGGTACGTTTTTGTAAGATTCTGTTGTATTATTAACATATAAGTATTAAAAGTTACATTTATGTATAGTTGTTAGGTTTAAGAGTAGTTATTTAATAAGTTTTCAGTAATAATAGAATTTTTTATACCATTTACATTAACACTATTTTTAAAGATGTATTAATGACAAGACTGTGAAACAAGCTTCATCATAGATATGATACTACTTATACTTCTGATTTAATTTGTAATGGAACAAAATCTATATGAAATGATTCGTCAAGTATATTTATTTGAACACAAACGAGCTTCGATAAACAGGTCTTAAGTATAATTAAAAAAGAAAGCAAAAAATAAATAAGGCATTAATAACTAATTATAAATATTCAATACACTGATTATTTTCTTGATCGTAATTCAAACAATAATGATATATATTTTCAATTGTGGCGTTTTTATGGTGTAGCTTTCTGTAATAATATTAAGTTTTTTTTAGCTTTAACAGCTTAAAGAAAGGTCACAAAAATACCAGCATTATAATGACATTTTTGTACGAGATCATGCTTGAGAAATAAAAAGTTCTTGAATTTTTAAATATTAAAACAATCGTTTTAACTGTAATTTTATAAAATTTCCTTTCATATAATAAGGAAAGAAATAGCATTATTTGCATATGCCAATTAATAAATATTCACGTATACTCTACGGTATACACGTGTAGTTACATAGATGACGTCACGTTAAATAATTGTGCATTACATAATATATATATATATATATATATATATATATATATAAAGTTTTATTGACCCTAAATATAAGACGGTATAAAGGCCGGACTTAATGCTAATTACATTCTCTTCTAGTTAACCTTTGGGAAAAACGAAACTTAAAAGCGGTATACATGCAATGGATATATTCATAGATATAAACTGACCAATTTAACATACTATAACATGCAATTAATACAATACGTATATAATTATAATAAACTACAGATATATATATATATATATATATATATAAATTACTCGCCACAGTGTTTGGCTTTTTTCTATTTGCTAGATTTGTTCCGACTTGAACAGAATGGGATTCATTTTAATTCATAACCAAAATATTTTTTATGCAAATTATAATAACTGAGCTACAGTGACGCGTGATGGTTTAGCTGTATACGTATGTATATTTAAATATCTTTAAGTATTAAATTACATCCAATACTAATAGCATCTTTTATGTTGATTTTTACTAGAAACATAGTAAAAAGATTACACTTTACATCAGAATTCCTTGCATACGATGCTTAAAAAACGCTGTTGGGATAATCACCTCTTTTGGATTACTTTGCACTCTCTGAATGAAAAGTGAGATGTTTTAAAAATGCTGAGTTGTCACCGTAAGCAAGATTTTAATTTCAGTAACGATCTTTCATCCCTTGGTTCGACATAGAAATTCAGGGCACGACACCATCTATCCAAGTTCAAGTCTAAAATAAAATATCCAATTTGAACTGCGATATTTCATGTGACAATATTCACTGACAGGTGGCTCTTTGTGATATATGCAATTAAATACATTTTTTTCATTTTTATTAAGCAAAGGATTGGTTTCTTTTATATTGACGACCTTTTGGTGCAACGGTAGCGATCCTGCCTTTCACACCGACGGGCCTGGGTTCGAATCCCGGAAGGGGTAGATGTTTGTTTCATGAATTTGGACCTGAGTCATGGGTGTTTATATATATGGATATTACATATCTATGTATATATAGGCTAATTGGTGTGAATGTTTTTTTTTATATTTAATCCTGATGTATCATGGTTGTAGCACGCTTGTGACGATCACCTTAGTAATCTTATGAGCAAAACTGCTTAAGAGGTCTTTCAGGATTAAGAAATTAAATTTCCCTTTTTTACGCGCGAGTTCCGCAACTCGACGACTTAATGTGCCCATTTTGCATCTGGAATATGTCGTCTAGCTGGTTCGAGCCATCCCAAGCTGCAGAAAGGCTCCAAGGGCCATCACTTTTGTGACTTACTCCCTTAGGCTGTTCGGCGAGATATTATACCCCGTAGTAGGCCAATCGTCTGTATTCTGGCATGACATGGGTGATGGTTTCTTCCGCTTTAGACAAACTTAAGTTATAATGGGAGGCCTGTTATGATTACCGTGACCAGTAATGACACCTGTTACCTTACCCTAGGTTTATCGTCATCTCGGAGATGTATTATTTGTCAAAGATGACGGTGGCTTGTTACAAAATCGATCCTGGCTGATTACTACGTGCGTCCTTCTGTAGGCTGTAGAGAAATCTTTCTCTTTCTAACCCAAGCAGTTCGGGGAGTCCAAGCTTAGAGTTGTTTTTGCTACTTTCTGCTCTATATGAAAGTGAAACGGTGTAAGTTTTGACATCCTCTTTGCCGCATACTGACAGAAATTAATTCTTTCTTTGCTAACCAACCCGAGTGTGATGTGTTTGTGGTTGATTGGCAGGTTATTTTAAAACGTTGTCTTTCCTATTGTGAAGACTTTGAACCAAAGTCAACCTGTTTATGACTGATTTTATATATTTGCTTATTTTATTTTATATTACCTTTTGTTTTTTAGTATTGTTAATTACTGTAAGTGGTGTTGCCGTAGTAATTAATTAATTAAATAAATAAAAAAAAATTAACGCCGGTGCCGACGCGGTGATTTCGTAGTTTTTTAATACAAGCTCATTGGATAGTTATTTGCTAACACACCATAGCACCGTATCTTACCAATTGTTTTATCACTAATAAATTTATTATGAAACAATATAAAATGGTTTAATGAACATGTTTAGTGATTGGTTAAAAACATGTTTCATTACAATGAGTTATTTTCCGGGTAAGAGCATTTTTAGAACAGATTATTTTAATTTAGGGAAGGAAGAAAATTAATCGTTTCGTTTGTTGTGACTTCCAACGTGAACTATAAATTTATATTTCACAAAGGGCCAGCGTTGTGTTATGAATATTGATTATTTGTTTCTGAGTCATACGTTTTAATGTGCTTGGTTATACATTACTTCCTCTGTTAAGTTGGAATTAAATGGTTAAGATATTAATGTTAGATCTTTATTACATCTAAAGCAATTATTTTTAATAGAAAATATGAATTAACGCGACTTATCTAGAAATAATTTGAATGACAAATTTTAACTTTTCAAATTAGAAATGGTTATATTTTACAAATTATGAACGCTCGAGCTATATATAACGTTCCATAGTAGAATAAACCGCTTTTCACCAGGCCCTTTTATCTTTAGTTTGTAACATTAATTTGAAATTAAAACTCAAATTTTTGTGACATTTTTACGTACAAAATCTAGATATTTAAAATTGGTTAATACTAAAAAAAAAGAAAGGATTTATATTTTTATATCTGTAACTTTTTGATTACACTGATACCAGCCATAAAGCATACAAAAGTTCGTTACGAAGGATCATATATTATGGTTATTGAGAAAGATTAAAATATGTTTAAGCAAGAAAAACAAAAGTTTCCTTAAATAATCCAAACAAATTATCAGTTTCATAGGCAATCAATAGGTAATATTGGACCATCTGTTCGATTTTGGATTGCAAAATTAGTTGATTTTCTCATGTATAGGTTAAATTATTGGTTTTACTATTAAGTACTTGGCATGTTAACACGTGTGATAGCACCAACCCTTAATACTTAATAGTGTCGTAAATAGCTAATAGTACCTACTGAAGGTAATCGCCTTCCGTAGACCACAAAATGGGCAGATGCGTTTTTTCACAGTTATACCTAACCTAACCTAACCCAACCCAATCATGTTCTTTTACAGTTATACCCAACCTGCTTACCTTGCGTAGAGATTATGGTAAAACCTGTAATTTTTCTAGAGATTTCCGTCCAGCAGTGGACGAATTTCAACTGAAATGACGACATGAAAAGTTAAACAAGGTAAAAAAGGAAATATTTGACTTATGTAAAAATGTACTGGCTAACAAATTCGTTAAAAGGGGCGGTCATAAATTAGTCAATTAATTATATTGGTCTCGAGGATCAATAGACAAACACAAAGTTAATTTCGTGAAAACCGTTCGAAAACGATCTGGTGGTTAAAATTTTACGAGTTAATTAACTTTTGGACGAGCTTCAGAAGTGTAGTAATAAAACCGTTACGGGTTAGATCGCGAGGTGAGGTCAAATAAACGAAATAATTTGATCTATTGATCAAAATGGTTTCCTCTTTATTTTATTGGTACAATCGAAAGGAGGTTAAAATATACATTCTAAAAATAAATTGTCTTTATTACAATAGCGTTAGAAAGGGTTGTAAGCAACAGCTTAGGCTAATCTAAGCAGACTGAATTGAACTCTAAAGTAGATCGGTAAACAGTCGCCTTTTAGAGGGAACTCCTTCACATAAACAAGGAACTAACGATACAAGCCTACATAAGCTGGCGCGACAGACAAGAGTAGGGTAGGTCCAAACATTAAAGTTTGATTGTTAAGTTTGAGTGTAAACTATGAATTTTAGATTTGTTTTAGAATTCATTATACAGGATGAAATTTCACAACTGATTGGAGAGAAAAGAAAAATAAATTAATATTTTATTTTTAGCAGGAAAATTGATTGCCGAATTGTTGATTAAATTATTTTGCCGAATACATGTTTATTAGAGCTTCAATGGTGCAATGTCTGTTACGCCATAACTTCCTGAGTTCTTAACCGATTTATTATTTTTGTGTGGAATCTAATTAACAGGTTTAGGACCAAATTGTGACGGAGCCCGAATTTTGAAATTTGCAAAAATTCCCAGCGAAGCAAAACTTTTTTTTCTTTTTTAGGTATTATGCTTCACTCCAATATATGGTGCTAGCGTAGCACGTATGACTGCATCGCCTAGAATAACATACTTCCATTTTTCTGTTAAATACTAGCTGGTAATCGGCGCTTTGTTATCGCAGAAATAATTATTTTAGAAATATTGTTTGAAATCTCAAAAAGCTATTTTTTTTTAATTAAGAAATCAAGTGAATGTTAGAAATCATGTATAACAATTTTATGATTTGTGAAGAAGAAGTATTAATTACTTTTATTATATTTTTTATTTCGCTACTTTAGTGTAGACAATGTATTTTGTTTTGCTCACACAAATAGTATGTTTAACTCTTAATGACATAAATCGTTCTCTATTTGTCTTATGTCGTTTGTCAATTAATGATGATTCTCAAATAGTTTTGAATTATAGACAAATGTTTGATGGATAGAAGAAAACACGTATATACCTAAATAGATTACTTCTGGGTTATGATCAGAAGTGTTGCTCGCATCCATTATGCTGGTATTAGAGTGTTCAAAATTAATGCTAATAATTGTACTATGTACTATGCCTTTAATCTTCGCACAAATGGAAAAAAAATGTTGCGCAATCGCATAAAATACGAACTACATAAAAATATTACTTTTTATATATTTGGTTGACATTTTTGTTTCCTTTAAGTTGCTCTATTGGATGATAGCGATGATTTCAATAAGTAGTCGCAAAACTTATGTACAAACCTCTTTTGCGGTAATGGTAATGCTAAACCGGTAATGCATCTAGCATTACCTATGTCAAACTTCGTTGTAACTTTAGTGTGTGTCTTACGAGTAGCTATATGTCAATAGTATATCTGTAAGATTTGAACTCTGCCCTTTTGGTTCGGTACGCACTTCTCAATGGATCAGTGGAATAGATGAGATCACTTTATAAATTACATATATTGGGCTTGAGAATGAAGTTTGTTATAGCTATACTTTTGATGATTGTATCTCAAATTTGGACTAATCAGATCAACGGGCCCATAAAGCTTGTGATCAGCTAGGATCAAAAGGAGTTCAAGAAGTCTGTAACCTTCTTTTAACATTCAAGATATAACAAATAAATACTTATAAAACGTCCAGTTGAGTTGGGCTTTTATAATCCCTATGATGGATTTCGGATATAATTACTTTTATGAAAAATTTAATAAAACGAAGAAATCTGCATCTTTCGACCATTGCTATAATATTATCATTACTAGGCGATGCAGTCGCTAAGCATAAAGCTACGCTAGCACCATATATTGGAGAGGACCTAAAAAAAGAAAAAAAAATTTTTTTCGGTGGGAATTTTTGCTTTTTTCAAAATTCAGGCTCCGTCACAATCTGGTCCTAAGCCTGTTGATTCGATTCCACACAAAAAATATTATAATCGGTTAAAAACTCGGGAAGTTATGGCGTAACAGACATTGCGCCATTGAAGCTGATCCATGGGAGCTTCGCTCCAATTAAACACGTGGTAAATTTAAAATGATCTTCTTTGGTCGATAATTTTTTCCTGACATTCGATTTGGGTCATCAATGATTGCTTATTACATTACAGTTTTTTATCCACTGATCTGTCGGTATACTAATCGTGTTGTATTTTTCATAGGTTTTCAAACAAAATTTTTACCGCACGTCTAGCTAACATGTCAGCATTATTAATATTTCAAAAATATTAAGTCTTAAAAAAAAATAGATACAACATGTCAGAAAAGTACGTATTGCATTAAAAAGACGTTGGTATTAACCCATAAATATATCATGAATTGACGAGCTATAAGGACTCGTGCACAACTAACTAAACGAACTAAAGAACTATAATCTGGGGGCACGGCAGTGCCCCCGCCAAGTCAAGCAAAAAAGCGGCACGGACGTACCATGCTTTTCTCGAAGCAATTCAGGCCATTTTCGACTCCCTGTAACTTCGTTGTGGATAAAACTAGAAGACTGAATTTTCAGTTACCATGCAGGCATTGTAAAGACATGGTATATTTCAAATTTCATTGAATTTGAACGAGTAGTTTAAGAATTATAACGGGTCAAATTTCTTAATTTTGTCACTCACTGACTCACCGATCATCAAAATTCTAAGACACTTCTAGCAGACCTAGAAGCTTCAAATTTGGAATATAAATAGTGTTTGGTGTATGAATCAAGGAAAAACTAAAAAAACCTACAAAAATAAGAAAAGTTTATAAGTCAGAGAGAGGGCTTTAAGAAAATTCGTTGCTGGTAGATATACATACATACATACAATAAGTAGAAGGTACCGAAAAGGAAAAAAGTAGACTGTCTACAAAATACAAAAAGCAATGAGATCCCATGAAAAACAATACTTGTCAAAAAACCAAGTCTCGCAACTCAGTTGTTATACGGTAAAAAGTTGTGAGATCCACGTAATACCAAGTCGGTTATTAATTTATTCAGTCCCTACTTAAGCGAATTTCTGTCTTAATACGTCCAGTCTCTAAGACCACGATCGTGGTCCATAACAATTGAAAATCAATTGTGTCTGGAATCTCCGTACTCGAAGCATTAAGTTGTTACGTAATAATTAACAGCATCTTATAGTGACGCAAATCAATATTAAAAATCTTTATTGTTTTATATAAATATATTGACTCGGCCATCGCATGAAAACACGTGTAAATTAAATTATTTAGTGCGATAGCCGAGTCAATATATTTATATTTTTACCTCTACGTAGATATAAAAAGTATAAAGACGGTTGTGATTACAGTACACTAAAACTCAAATCATGAGTCATTTGGACGCTTCCTTGCTTTTTCCTTTTAGAAAGCAACAACCGTCCGAGAAACGTAATATGACACGAAATGTCAACCTTCTAATGCTTTAGCGACATTTCCTAGACACACGGCAGTATAAGACAAGTTCGGAAAGAAAGAAGTATGTAAGTATATTAAGGTCAATGTGATATTAATGTCAATGTCTGTCAACATGATACCTGAAAAAGGTAGAAGTTAGTAACAAGTTAGAAATTTCATATCACAGAAAGTAACAAATTGTTTTTAAGCGAATTTAAAGCGTTGTACATTTCTATAGATAATTGTTGGAACTGTTATTTAGCGCCGATTTCTTTTCCAATGATACCGTCTTCTTCGAATGTGATTTCTTCTGAAGTTGTTCCCCTTTTTCACATTTAAGTTTTTGTTGAACAATATATAGCGATGTAGAGTCTATACACATACACTACGATAGAGACATTTTTTTTATAAAAAGAATGTGTTGAAAAATATATTCCTGGCAATAGCGCAGTTCTGGCTTCTAGCCCGGTTTGCTGTAACTTTTTTTCTTTAACCCCTCAAAACTCAGGGAATAAGTAACATGTCCAATGTCAAGTGCCTCATAATTGGCGCGTGAGAACGCCGGCGTTTTATTGAGCCTTGACTAAACTTTTGGTAAAAACAGAGAGACCCTCGACGGCCTGTATTCAACGACGGAAAATAACAAAGGTATTTAACCTATGAACTGAACCAAAGTAGGCTTTTTGAGAAGGCCTCCGTAGTCGAGTGAATTTTATGCCGGTTTTTATTTTATGTACTCTGAGGTCACGGTTTCTCTGAGCTGAAACAGAGCTATTCTATGTTGGTACCGTCGCCGTTTCTAAATTCCACAAAACAAGTGCTTAAGTTACTTAGCTTAGGTTCAGAATAATATATTGAATATTGTTTAATATGATAAATTTTACAATTTATACAACTACGTTCTTAACTTTTAGTTAACGTTAACGTTCAACGTTAAAGTTAGCGTTTTTAGTCAACTTAAAATGCAAACCGAATGGAGTGTTTTCGAGATGCGTGAAATAAATTTAGATTAAATTTCTGCTTGTAAAAGTTATTGGAGTTATTGAATTTATAAAAAAACACATAAACATTATAATGTATACTATTTTATCATCGCTACAATATTTTTCATACATGTTTATATTGTTATGATTCGTATATCGTTCACAAATACTCATGACGTAGGTGTAATGGATCGCCTGTTAACTTAACCTGTTTCTTGCAACCTTTTCTTATCCCAATCCCTTTACCCTTATATAATGCATTCAACGGCTTTAGAGGATTTTCTTTAAGGTGTCATGGCATTAATCATTTCTGTCTTGCTAACAAAGAAATCTGAATATTTTTATACGAGATCACAGGCTGGCAAATTTATGGACTACCAATATTAAATCGACTATAAAGTTTCATAGCTATTTCATATCATACGGAAGAGATTTGTCAATTTATTTGTCAACGATGTTACAAGAAATATAATAAAAACTTTTAAATAAAATTGTTATATTGTTATTATATAGTAAAGAATTGTTATTATAATTTTATATAAATTACTTTTAACTACCATATATAATTTTTAAATCACACACACACCCACACATTCATAATTAGTGGCCAACTTCATCCTGCTGGTTTATTCTATGTCGCTTTTGCGGCCAACTTCACACTGTAACGTTTGTGTTGCAGTGATGCGCGCGCATAAAGAAGTATAACTTCAAAAGAAAATTCAGAAATGTCACTTCAGTTATTTTACTCGGAACTGAACGGAACTTGATCTAGAGGTATTACGTCGGATATTTTCCAATTATATTGAAAAGTACAAAGAAAAATAGCACATTTCATTATGTAATTGATTTTGTATGAGCTGTGAATTGAATAGTATTAATATGATATCCGATTTTCAGTTCCGATACTTTCACAAAATGAATCTTCAATTGTTAATCTTCAGTAATGTTATAAATGAAAACATGATTTGTAGCTTAAGAGATACTGGGAAAAATTATCCTCAATGAAATAAAACGCACTAATGCATCACACTGTCAAAATAAAAGCGTTTTGTTTTTTTAAAGTATCCTGGAAGATTAGCGTTAGGTTACAACAAAAGCAGGAGATTTTACATATCCTTCTTTTTTATAATTTTTTTCACC
This sequence comes from Calamotropha paludella, assembly GCA_927399485.1. Classification (NCBI taxonomy): domain Eukaryota; kingdom Metazoa; phylum Arthropoda; class Insecta; order Lepidoptera; family Crambidae; genus Calamotropha; species Calamotropha paludella. The sequence goes on from OV656822.1 coordinate 9,669,789, forward strand.
TTCTATTACTTCCAAACCGAGAAATTGACAACCTAGCAAAGAGGTTTTACTTCACAAAGCCAGATTTTGAAACGTTAACTATTTTTTATTTGAGCGTATTCCCACTTTGCCATTCTTCTTTACGAATTTTCCTTCAACAAAGTGTAGCGATTCGGAAAAAGTTACCTATATTGGAAATGAAGTTGAAAAGGAACATAAAACGCTGTTCCCTCTCTTCAAGATTCATTTACGTTCATGATTTTGTCGTTTGATGAAATAAATCTGTAAAATCTTTGAAAAGATAGCTAGGTCTTTGGTTCTTTAGCGTGCAAAGAAAAGGAAATATTGCCATAATAGCAATATTTCTTTTTCGACTTATTGGGAGTTGTTGGGAAACATAATGGAAGCGAGTTTCTAATACACATTAGAGACACATAAAAGACGTTGAGATTAAATATATGAGGATTTTCGATCATGATTTCTAATGGAGTGCAATCCTATAAATGTGTGCTGCTCCTAAATCAGTATTTTGGCTCCTCTAGTTTGCTCATCGGTTAACTTGTGTTGAAAGTTATAAATAATAAAAAAAATTAAAAACAAAAATATGACTCCGAGACAAATGCTTACGCTCATAACAAACATATGCCGCTACCAGGATGAATCCAGTACTGTGAACCAGATGTAAGTGTTTGTTATAGCAAGTGTTTTATAATTGAGCAAGCTGTTTATTTGATTTTTTTTTGTTTTGACCTGATGGAATGAAATATTGGTCTCTTTAATTCCTATATTTAATTTCTTTGATACTTTAATTCAGTTCCGAATTCGTATTCAATTTTTTCGTTACGAAATTAATAAGTTGCTGAGGTTACTTTTGCAAATTCAATGAGTAATTGTTTTAAAATATCTTTCAATAGATTTTCATTTAGATCTGTTTTTTCCGTGGCCACTCCAGGTGTTAAGGACGTCGAGTTAGAAAAATAAGTAAGTCTTAAATTAAAGCAAGATAACTTTATTAAGCAGTTATTAATATTTGTTCTTTAAATTGTATATTAAGGCAACATCAAATAGAGTTAGAAATAATTTCTTAGGTTTTATTAAATAAATAATACTCTTTCAAGTTTTTAAATAAAAAAGATAAGTGTACTTAGTCGTGGTAGGTATGATAGAATAATATAGGTACCAAAATTAATAATTTGTAAAAAGATTAGGAAAAGCGCTTCGAATTGTTTTTAATTGTTTTCTTCACTAAAATAACGTTTCACTTAATTATTATTTTTCTTTATTTTGTAACTTAACCATCTATCTACATTATATTATGACAATACTTTGTGTGTGTGTTTGTAACCATATTGTCAGTAAAAGCTTAGGAATAACATTCATAACACTGAGTTATGACTTGATTTCCTATTGTAAGCGAATGTTATCTTTATGATTGATTTGGCCGAGTCAGCTAGTATTATATAAAAGACCTTGTCTGCTTTTGTATTGTTTAATATATAAAAAAATAAATAAAAAAACACGTAAAATGCACCAAATAAATGCAGACATCGAGCACAATATTTTTTTAATTGTGTGAAAAAAAAAAAATCGGGGCACGAATAATTCCGCGCCAGCGCTATACGTCAACCATGTAAAATGACGCATGGCACTGTAAAATGGAAGTAAGAACGGGAAAGTATGCTTTAAGTATTGGAGGGATTCAAAGATTAGTGCAGTATGAAATATGTAGGACCTCTGATTGGTGGATTTTTGGTTTTTAGTCCGATTCACCAGAAATAAAAGGCTGCGAGAAATCAAAGTCAGATTCGGCCGTTTATTATTAAAAAATATCACATACATAGTCCTGGACCCAAGTAAAGTACCTAAACTTTAGTGTTATAGAATTAAGAAACAAGGAAGGTACCGCAACACCCAGACCCGAGTCAATAAACTTAGTTTTTACATTGACTCGGCAGGGGATTGAACCCGAAGCCTCGGAATGGCGTTACCATGAATACCGGTATATAGCACAAGAAGAAAAAATAAAGATGAAAAGAAAAAAAAAAAAAATTATACATGTGTATTGTTATAAGCTCGATCCACAAATACCGAATCGGCCGCGACTTGTGTGAACGTTACTTAAGTACGTTCATTTGTCCTACTATCCTTAAGTTTTTTACATATATTTTATCTCCCTTCTCATTATTAAACAAGACTGCAGTGTTTTATGTAATTTGAAACAAATACAGGATTAAAACTTAATCGATTACGGCTTAAAACTAAAGTCATTTAAACTTTAATAATCGATTCACGCCTTGTTGCTTCAACCTCTTTGGAATTACTATTTGAATTGTTTCAGAACGAATATTTGCTTTTTCGACTGTGGAGAAATATTGAATGATCCCCTTTGAAAGATGTCGTTTGATATTGTTTTTTATTTCAAACTAAAATAGTTTTTCTTTAACATATTATCCTATGAATTTATTCATCGTTGAGGTGCAAGACAACCTTTCCAAATTCTATGGGCAAATAAACCACAAACCCACACGAAGGTGCAGTGAAAACTGCAACCAGGAACAATTAATGTGTCTTCTCTAAAAGCCTTTAATTAAGATTACATAACATAAGAAACAATTATATCTGGCGAGATTCAAGCCACGCATTTTCTACTATCTAGGCGGCTTACCTTATCAATCAAACATATACTAGGTCTGCAATACATGCTGCTGTTTGCAAATACTGAGCGAAGCAATTCGATTTTTGAAGGGTGATTATTCCTTTATGGTATGCCCGATTTAAAAACTTTTTTTGCACATTATTCACGACCACAACGTGAGTTTTGGCGCCAAATTTCATCAGTGTAGTATCAGCGATTTGGCTGTGATCAGCTTTTGAATTTTTCTTTCGGTGATTATTCCTCCATGATAAAGTCTATATTTTTTACATAGCCTATGTCCGTCAGGTTATAATTATGTATGTTCATGCCAAAATTCGTTTGAATCGGTTGAACCGTTAAGTAGCAGGAGGGAGACAAGCGAAATTTGTGAGTTGCCTAAAAGAAAGCTTCGCTCAATTAGTTGATACAAATTGCTTACTCTTAAAATTTGGTTTGTAATTGCGACTTTTGTTTTATGTCAACCTAAATTTAAATAAAATCTCAGAGAGATCATAATATATTAAAAACGGACAAAATTTAAATGACATAAATAAAGGTACAGACAACGAAAACGGCTGTAACGATTCGGATGACATTTTATATTGAGATTAATTTTTTTTTTAAGTTTTTTCTATATACAGAAGTTATCTTAGCAAAAGCAATAAACTGCAAATCTTTGTCGCCTAAGTACTAGATACTTAAAATACTTATACAAGCACGCCTCAACTATTATATGAATAATAATCGATTTTATCTGTAATTGTGATAAGTATATAATTTCTTTTAGCCATATATACATTTAATAGACACGATCCTTAAAATTTAACCATCCTACATTGTACGTATTATAAGGCGATTGTGGTGAGAAATAAAAAAATATTATAGATATAATGAAATAACATAAATTAACACACTTTGATTTGTTTTTATACGTTGTTTGAAAAGCTTGATAGAATTTGGTGTATAACAAAAAAAATATTTGTTTTCCGGCTGTATGTGTTTTATCAAACTTTGTTTAGCACTTGAATTAAACCAAGTTAAAGTGGTGACACACCATGATACAACAAACAATTTGGATTTATAATGTTTTGCAAATTAATGTTTGTTTAATAATATTTGTTCACACATCCCAATCGTTTTTGTATTGGACAACAAACGCGTATGTTTGATTAAAATTGAGGTTCAGGAGGTTTATGACTCATTGTTTAACTTAGTCTACGATTGTAAAAGCTTAATAATTTTTGCACTGTTCAGTTTGTAGATGGGTGACAACATCGGAGTTTGATCGGTGTGATAGTAGCGATCCCGTCTTTGCATTATAGGTCATCAGATCGTAACCTGATAGGCAGGTTTATGTGATGAACATAAACATTAGTTCAAGAGCATTGATTGTTTATATACTTTTTATGTATTTTATGTGTAATTTAATATCTATAGTACATGTTTTGATTAGCCTTATATTAAATAAGAATTCTAATGATTACGACAGAATTATTATTATCGTTATAAATATAATGAAAAGTGTTGAAGAAATTCTCCTCACGCTGGTCTCAATCGTGCCTGGGTGTAAAAAACCCCTTCGGCCGTGTTATAACCTACCACGCGGTTCTAAAGCAGATTTACAGCCTAATCTTTCCAGGACTAGTGGTTTGATGTTGCTTTTAACGTGCGGTAGAGCAGTTTTACAAAAGCCTCTTACCACTGCTGCTCATGTTTTTAACGAAGGCATATACTTTTCATTAACCGGCTATAAGTCCATTCCTCCCTTTCAGAGTCGTAGTACTTGCCACCATACTCTCCGTAGTACTCTTTTCGTCGCCGGCCAACCTTTAGGACCTTACTAGGATCATCAAGAAAATCCCACGTAAATACTCGACTTATTCGTATATCTTGTAGGCGCAGTTCTTTTCTCCTCAGTCAAAACAACTACACCACCTAGCTATTAAATTCTTATACCTTTTGCCCACTATTTCATTCGGGGGGAATCGTCTTTTATCGTACAACAACAGTTCCATTCTTTTCGGTCACTCGCCCTAGATGCAGCATGGTCGTCGCATTGTCCGTGGCTTTCAGGTTTCCACTTAACTTGAAGCTGAGTAAAAAGCGTTATTGCCTTTTTACTCAGCTTCTAGGGGCTCTAACGTTTAACCTTCCTTGAGAATTATGCTATTGAATGCAAAAACATTTTCATTAAATTCGACTGGTATTTTCATAACTCAGATCTAATAATACACATTTGTTGGATTTATTATATAACTAAAGATATTCTAGTAAAGTATTGTTGTTTTTTGCCGCTTCACATGTCAACGAATTGATGGATCTTGACGATACACAAACGTAGGGAACATCGTTTAGCTGTTATCCTGAATCATCAAAGGGTTCCTGTGGGATAGTTTACTAACAAAACTTCCTATTCCTATCCTATTGACACCACAACATATCCATTTATTTATGGAAAAATAAACGTTTCCCGGGATATAATGTTTTTCCGTATGCGAAAGTGCGTGCAAAAGCTAGTAATAGAAATTTGACCAATAGACTAAATGGGCGATCTTTGAATAGGCATTCCTACAAAGTCTGGTATTCCAATGACGTAAGCATTGAATTTAATTATTCAATTCCCTTTCCTTCTTGGTCTTTAGAAAGCCAATGAGAACTCGAATTATTTAGATTAGGTTATAGCGCTCGATATTTTATTGGCTTATGTGGGGTTGTAATGACATCACTCTTCATTCTTATCCTGGGTGTACGCACAGTACATAGAGTAAATAATGAAATAAGGCTCATAACAGACACGCCATAAGGTTAATATCATTTACAATATCTTCATATGGTCACTTTAAACTTGGTACTATATCATGCTATAACATGAATTTTAAATGCATATAAACATAAATAACTAAATACCTTTGATACAGGTATAAAAACTAGTATTTATCATGCGAAAATCTGACCCTTGGGCTTCTGAAGTCCTTCCCGTTCTGCAAAGCCGGTTGCCCAAATTTCAAAAATAGTGAGAGAGTTCGTTTTAAGGTTTATTTAAGTCGCTTGGATCGGCTTAAAATGACCGAAAAATTTGACGACCAGATGGTGCAACTATTGCGGTCTTGCTTACTTCACCAATGATTCTGAGCTCAAATCCTAGTAGAGGTATTTTGTGTGACCAGCAATAGGATTTTGTTTCTCAGTTATAATAATAATAATAAGAATTTTATTTCGAACAACAGTGGCTCATAGAGGTTAGTAGATTACAATTTTCACTTATAACTATGTTAGTAGGTATGATAATTATAATGAAAATACAAAGGTTAAATATACATTTATCTAGTACCTTCTCTTCGGCAATGGAACAGCGACATGTCTGTCACAGCAATGCCGAAAGAAGGGGCACGAAAGCAGACGGTCTGCCACCATTTTTAGAATGGCGTTGGAGCTGGACCGCACCCTGCGCACCAGGGACGCGCAACGTTTGCGCATAGTCGTGTGAAAACAATCTAATCTTATGGTTTATATATAACACGACCGTTTGGTGTAACGGTAGCGATCCTGCTTTTCGCAGTGATGGTCCTGGGTTCGATTCGATGTTTGTGTAATGAATACGAGCATTTGTACATGAGTCATGTGTATATACAACTCGGTTACAATATCTGTGGACCTCGATGGAATGTCAAGCCCCCTCCCCGTTCTCTTGAAAAAGAATAAAAGAGTAAAAGTATAATATATTTTATTTATAGTTCATAATTATTATTGTTTACAATACTATACCCTATGATGCTTGTTTTGTGCACCGTACCTAAGCGCTGACGTGACGTCATCAGGTCCACAGATATTGTAACCGGGTTGTATATGTATATTACATATCTATGTATCGTATACGTTTGTCTAGTATCCATTACACAAGTTTTTACAGTTAATTTAATAAAAATAGTCTTAATATTAGTTTCTAAGTAATCCCCTTTTTTTTAAAATAACGCCGAAAGAAAGAGCGGGCCCCTCCTAACACTTAAATGGAGGTTATTAATACTTAAATGGAGGCACCGAACCCTTGCCATGTACAACCTCAAATGAAAATAAAGAAATTTTACATTTTGAAATTTTTGAGAAAATTTCACCAACCCTTCACACAAAAGGGTATCGTAAAAGGCGACTAATAATACTGGAGGTAATCACTGTCCCTTTCGTAGACCATAAAATGGGCAGCAGCGTTTCCCTAATAATTGTTTTTTTTTTCTATGACCAACCTGCCAATCAAATATGGAGTTCGTGGCTATGTTACAGGGGGGCTTCCGTTCAGCGGTGGACTTTTTTCTGAGATGGTTATGATGAAGTGAAGTGATTATATAAAGTAATTTTAATATTCCTATCATTAGTATTATTTTTGTATGTTTAGCCAAATCTACGTTGCTTACACACACATACACGCGCACACACACACACACACACACACAAACTATCATTTTTGAATTGTATACCGTTTAGATTCAGTCAATTTATTTTCTTTGATGTTTAATTGTTGTTAATTGTATAGGTTCGAGGTGGGCGCTAACAACTGCGACACAGCCTTTGACTAATGTAGTTGTTAACGTTATTTTGTGTTGTAAACTATTATTAAACATAAATAAAATTATTATTATTTTATTAATTATTATTATATTTCTATATTCATCATTATTATTTTCATTCTGTGTTGTCCTGTACAATAAAGTTTATTTGAATTGTATTATATTTTCCGGAGATAGATGGGCAGCCTCATTATCAGCAGATCGTACTTTGCGAAAAACTTGACTTGAGTCTTTTTAACAAACAGTGTCGTAAATTTTTACAATTACACAAAAAGACAGTGATAGAACAGGTTGAGATAGCTAACGAACGGTAAACGCGGCAAATTGGATACAACGAGGCATATATCAAATTAACGTCGCTCGGTTCGTATCTAACAAATATGTTATACAAACAGATTTACAGTGTTGCTATTACTATAAAGTATTTAATCGAGTGATTCACATCCATTTCCTTTCTACTTTCCTTAAGCTGTAGATGGTGTTAAATAAATTAATATTTCTTACATTCACACCAATTAGCCTAGCCCAAATAAGCACTGTAAGGCTTGTATCTAAGCAATCAATTTATGCACAGCAGAGGGTAGCACTGTTCTGTCACCCCGACATATTTAATTATACCTCCATGGCTTATGAAAGAGGCAATTAGCGATGATTTAATGTAAATACCTATTAAGGTGCAGAAGTCAGGGGAATACTCAAAACCAGTGAAATATTAGACAAGTTGAGATTCTGTACATAATAAGCAGAGTTTTAATGTCCCTTCGCAAAGGCCTCCAATGTTGAAAAAACACAACGGTCTTTTCCCTTTATGGCCCATTCTCACTACGGGGAAAATGATTCATACACCACCACAAGTGTTCAGAGTAGATGAGTGGATGCTAGTGGATGATTCAAATAGTAGCAACGGCTTCCCACGCTTTTCGATGCCTGGAGGAGGTCGAAATAAACAGTGTTTGATCGCCATTCCAATGACCGGCACTTGCAAAACTTGCTGAACCGCAACAAACACTGAGAGTTTCTCAGCACCAGACCAATTGTACTATCAGAAATTACCATTAACGGTACGATTAGCAACAGTTTTTCCCACAATACCATGTCATAAATAAAATCACGACACCGAATGAAAACCTCAATTATTCTTAAAAAAATGTTATGTGATAAATTATTTCAATAGAAAAATACTAGAATAATAATACTAGATTTAAAAATTAGATTTTTTGGTTACTGAAAAACGTGGGTTTTTTAGATTTTGAAATCTAGTATTATTATTTTAATCTTTTTAATTTTCTGAAAGTATGCACTTTAGCGATAGCCATGAGCGTAATCACAAATCACTGTGCTAATAACTCAAAATTATTAATTAATCGCAGCAAACCATGAGTCGCTATGACTTTTTTCATATGAAAGTGAAATTTCGCAAAAGTTGGCCTGAAAGTGGCGGTAGAAAGTTAAAAGTTGTTTTAGGATGCATTGTTATCGGGTTCTGACTTGCTCCAAAAATTTCAGTTCGCTAGGTGGCCGGGAAGTGCCTCAAAATTGAGTTGCAAGAATCCAACTGCACAGACAGACAGACAGACAAACAAGAAAGCGACCTGAGAAAAACGTGGGAAAACGTGGGAAAAAGTCGACTCGGCTTACAAGTGAAGTCTCAGGCGGGAATCGAACCCGCAAACTTTGGAAGCTGGTCTATACTCACCCAATTGAGCTACCGAGCCTTGTGAACACCCGTCCAAATTTTATAGTACCTTTCTAACTTTATGCTGTAGGCCAGAGTTATCTCATCAATGAGAGGAACATCCTCTCGTATTCGAAAGAAACATTCTTACAAATGTTTTGACAATCGATTAGGATAAAACAGCCACAAATTTTTATTTTTTATATATTTTATTTATTTTTCAATGCTATCTCACAAGTTAAATTATTTTAATAGAATACTGGAAAAAATCGCCAATTAAGCTACCGAGCCCTGTGAACGCCCGTCGAAATTTTCTAGTACCTGTCTAATTTTACCCTTAAAAATAGAAAAATGTTTTCTACCAGATTTCCAAAGGTTGCGGGTCAATCTAGTATTTTTCTGTTAAAATGATTTATCTTATAAAATGTTATTTGTTTATTGTGAAAAAAATGAACAAAACTTAAAAAAATAATATCACTAATTGCCCTTGTATATGTTACTTCACATGAGTAATACAATTGGAAAACACATTCATTGTGCTTTGAAAGACAACTGAAGATCTTATTTACTCTGTGCACATAATAAGATAATGAGGAAAAATAATAAGATGTAAATCTAATAAATCTGGCGGGAGAGTCAGGAGGATTCACATATAAGCTACATTACGTAAACTATATTAGTTCTACCATCTGAAAGCTAAGTGCTAAGTATTTTTAATGCATCTAATAAGTATGGGTACCAATAAAGCTGTATGTACATATTTGTTGTATGAGAAATGACGTAGATGTCACTTCAACGACAGTTATCCTACTTGATGTGTTTGTTTTTACCGGTGCATTTCAAATCTTATATAAATGCTTCAGTATAATGTACCAATTACTATACTTTAACGTGATCTTATAAATCGATGAACACCGGCTACATGCACGAAAAAGTGTAACGTTCCGCCTGAGCCGAGCGTGCAAGCGAGAGCGCGGAACAAGCGATAGAGAGGCACGACCGGCCTAAGCGTTCGACTTGTGGCGCATCTATCTCTCTTCCACTTCATAAAGTGAAAAGTTAATGTGGTTTCCAGTGTTTATTACGACTACTTTATGTTAATTTATCGAAAACAATAATAATAATTTTTAATTAACTCCTTAGTATTATGCAAAATAACGATAATTCAGTGATAATAATTCAATTCAATTAATAAAAGTATGCAATTTTTTCATAAATGTTTTCTTATGACGCTATCACGGAAAATTATCGTCCGTAAATTGACTTAACAGACAACCAATTTTTTTGAGTGAACTCTGGGCCGGGTTTTTATTTAAAGGATTCGAGGTAGAAATCCAGTTACTTCCTTCGCGGACAGTAAGCTATCGCATAGACTACTCCCGCGTGTTGTTTGTAAACACTAATGTTTGTTGTTCATATTCATTGAACGCGCGCACCACCTGTAATTCGATGTGAACACACAACTGCGCACGCCGTAGGCACCAGTTGCAAGCTTACTGACTTAGGCGGTTAACCCACTGCACCGCGCCCCGTCGCGTAGTGCGGGGCCGCAGATTTTACCATTGTATGCAAGAATCTCAATTTATATAGAAAACACGCCTATGTCAACACACTGCCGATGCGGCAAAGCGCGGGTAGGCGCCCCGCGCGCAGATTCTGCGCGGGAGCGCGGATCGTGCCGCGGTGTATAAGGCGCGGGGTCGTCTTGTATTGCTACTCCGCGCGGAGAAGCAGATTACACCGCTAAGGTAGACAGATCTGCGCCTCCGTCCCCGCGCGCTTTTTCTGTCGCTACGCGCACCGCGGCGGGACGCATCTCTAGTGGGTGAACCGCCTTACACAGCACCTGCGTTTCTACGTAAATACCTTGAAATACCTTATGTTTATATTATATATAATAAATTCCTTATGTTTGATATTTTCGTAATTCTATATGAACAAGCACATAGTCACTATCACTCAAAGAAAAAAATTTCACCTAACAATTTTGAGAATTAACGGTTGAGAATTTTGACACTTTAGGTCAAAGTTCAGCGTTGTTTTATACAAAACAGGTGAAAATTATAACCTAAATTTTATTCCGCATCCTTAAAGCATAGCAGTAGAAAAATGAGCCATACAAAGTAACTCAACCCAGTATGTATGGACCTTCTCGGGGCGTATATCAAATCTCTATACAACATTCAGAACTAAAAATAAATTTATTTAATTCTGAACCTTTTTATTTCTTCTGATTGCCTTTGACTGTTATCATTCTGTGCTTTAACGGCTCCTAAGACGTTAAGCTCCGTCACAAATGAGTGTAAGAACTAAGTTAACCAAAGTGAAAACTTTATAATCTACTAGGCATTCTAAAGCCAAAATAAAATTTAATTTAAGAATTCTGCTTCCGTTTTGAAAGCTTCCCTGCATACGAATTTAGCATTACCTGTATTAATATTTAATCTGTGGTAAAACTTAATAGACCATGGTATTATTTAAGCTTCTGCTTTAATTCATCTATTATGTCAGCAGCGATAACAGTTTGATTATTTAGTCCCTAAGGACTAACTGTGTGCTAAAAGGTCTAAGGTGGCAGTGATGGCGAATGAATACTCTGACAGTGATTTTCATAATATAAGCACTACCCACGTGAAGTATAAAATACTGTTATACTAAAATAGCTCAATAAGCTCGATAACGCAAGAGTATGCAATTGTGTAGGTTAATTGATTTTTGCAAGGGCCAGTTAACAGATGGGTGACCGAAAATATAACCCCTTGATTATTAAAGATATTTATTTTGAAAAACAACATTGGACATAATAGGTTTTTCTGTACGGTCAACAATACAATATTTTATAGAATGTAAATTTTAGCCAATAGAAAATGAACTATGTGCTTTAAAGCTAAAATCGATTAATGTAACTTTTTTGGGTAGGTATTACTAATGTTATCGTTTTTGTGAATGATGTCAAACCAAATTTACTGTTTTTTTGAGTTTTGGTCCACTTGCACGGTTGCCACTGTGAATATATTATGCAACAGATTGCACTACATTTGTAATAACTAATCCTTTAGTTCTAAAGAAGAATATGATTTGTAAAAAGTTTTAGCACAAACAAAAGACTTTTTAAAACGAGTCAAACTGCCATGTAAACCGATTATTTGAACAAATTTGTAATTTAACTTCAATTGTTTTTTAAGTGCGTACAAACGGACACAGACAGACTAGGGTGCGTGGGATAGCGATGGTACCAAATGCTTTGTGTGTATGACCCTTAACTGTAAACTGTACTTGTGATGAGTACCGAGAAATAGAGTGGTCTTATGGTAAGAGATAGGTATTACGAAAAAAATACTAAAAACTTGGTGTTGCTAAAGTAAAAAATGAACATTGCTGAATTTGTTTGATGTATCTTTCATTTTGATTTAAAATTGTTGGCTTAGGGAAACCTTTTGGTTCCACATATTTAACTTCCAGAAATTTTAATACAATTAGTTAAAACATAAAAGTATAGAAAGTCTCAGCAAACAATATCCAATTAATCATCATCTCAGCTTAAAGCTGGACGTGCTCATCAAAAATGGAGGTTTATAAAAAGAACACCGCATCTAACAAAAACATGCTACTGTCATTAATAAATAGTTTGGGCAATGCTTTAAAATATCTAATTTAGTTCGCAAACTGAACCTTTTTGTTGAGTAAACCGCAAACTCAATCCTGGGAACGCCCGTTGATCCGTTGATTAAATGGTGATAAAGTCAAACTTGAACTATTTCTGACTTTGGCTGAATGTTAGCTTAACCGAACTTTTTGTTGGAACGCTTTGCTGTCAGTCCCTTCCTCTGTCACTAAGACCACAACTTTAGCGGTCGGATATGCATATACGTTAAACTTTAATGGGAGTGAGTTACGCCCTTTCTGTGTCATGTCTAAAATTACTTAGCTTGTTGTTCTGGCAGTTTCAAGTTGGCATACAATTATAATACTTTTTTGTACGCACTTACGTGTAGCTTTTGTTTACAAATGGCAGTTTGCAAAGGAAATATTGTATATCCCAACGGTATGCCGTATATGCCTGTATATGATATTTTTTATTCTTTCTGGCAGCAATTTTTCCATTTGAATGAGTATACGATTCATAAATATCTTTCTATAAATAAATATAACCTGCTTAGGTATCATACAGTATGTCAATCTGTTAACCATGTATCTCAAAGTCACAAGCCTCCCTGTTTTTATTTCAGACGACGTTAATTGGCGTGAATATATGAATTTATATAATTTTTACTATTAAGTATATGAGGTTTTCTCTAAAAAATATCAATGGATAAAATAAATTTAATTTGGTATAAGAACAACAAGTTAATATCAATAAAATGGTATTTTATTAATATCGACCATAATTCATTGCATATTTTTTATTTATTTTATTTTATTTCATATCATCTTTTATTTGTAGCTTCAAAACATTTTTTCAATTTTGACATAGGTACTAAGGTTATGTCAGCCTTAATATAACTTATTATAATAGAAAAGTACTAGAAAAAATTGACTCGGGTCACAAGTGAATTCTCAGGCGGGAATCGAACCCGCAACCTTTGGAAATCCGGTCCAATGCTCTCCCAATTGAGCTACCGAGCCTTGCGAACACTCGTCGAAATTTTGTAGTACCTTCCTGATTTTACGCTGTAGGCCAGCGTTGTTTCATCAATGAGAGGAACATCCTCTCGTATTCGAAAGAAACATTTTTACAATCTCATAAGATCACATTGAAAATGCATAAAATATATAAAAATTATAAAACATTAAACAATATAAATAAAAGGGAACAATGAATTAATTCATAGAAATACTTTTATGAAACAATTTATATTAAATTAGTTTCTAAAATGCGTGGGGGTTCAAAATACATTTGAACATAATTACAATTGGCGATGTTCTAAACATGAAGATTGTCTCTACAATAAAAATTAAACTGATCAATACTACTAAATATAAAAAAAAGGTTTCATTAAATGATACTTAAACTAATTTGTGTCCGTCAGGATCTCGTGAAAAGATTTTAAATATAATACAATAGCTTAAGCAGGTTTTATTAATTCTTCAACAAGAAAACAAAGTGTTTAAAAAAGGAAATTCTTTTTTGATAGATTCATGGGCTAAATTGAATTAGTTGTAGGTAAATCTTAAATGGTAACAATACAATTATTAGTAACGACTTCATAAGAAAACCTTCATGATTTTATGTAGTTCATCTCTTTTTATTATTGTCACGATTTGCCAATGGATTTATATGTCTAACAAATCATCGCTCCTCTCTCTTTAATATTGTTAACGCAGGTCATGGATCTTATAAGTACAACGTACAACGTACGCTCAAATGTCTGAATACGTAGTAATGACATTTATCTCAGGAAAAGTAATACGAATTTCAAGATATTTGTGATTGTCAAAATGTTCTACAATACTTCGATCATATCACCGTCAATTTCTTTACAAGTTAATTTTCGTTAATCGAAGATGTTAGATAAACGTTTAAAACGTTTTAAACACAACATATAAATTAAATCGACGAATAAGAATAAGCAATTTAAATTTTGATAGACAGGTGGAGCTAAATATGGCGCTGTTGTAAGAGAAACTTTTTAGATTAAACATCAAAGAACTGGTTTAAAATCATTAAAATAGATGACATAAATTGTAAGCCATCCAATGTTTAGTTCGCCTTCTTCACGGAACCTTAGAAAAATGTGGTAATTCGAAGCGGGACGTATTATCTAGTATAGGTTGCGTACTGCACGTTCTGTGTTGGTATTTAATCAGAGTCGGCACGTGATATGTACGTGACGCGCGTGAGTAGATGGCGGAAATTTTTGTTTTGCCTTTTTTGACGTTTCGATATTTAGGCGTAGCAAAATTGGGGTAGAAGATACATCTGCTGCGTCATCATTGTTATCAGCCTATATATGTCCCATTAACTGGAGCACAGACTTTTTCTATAGATGTAAACACAGAAAGAATAGGCCATTACCCATTGCATGCCTAATAATATTTTTTTAATACAGGCAGTTTAGGTTACAAAAGTCAGTAAAAAACAAAATATTCTGGAAAAATAATAGTTGAAAAAGTAAAAATTTAGTCTGTGTACTTCAATATAATCATAGTCGACTGATTTTATGACAGTACTTTAAAATTATTTATTTATTAACCATAAAATCCAACATGAATTCCATGTCCTTATTAAGATATACGTATACTTTGAAATAGTTTGGGCTTTATCCCAACTGGTTTTAATTGATAAAACTGCCGAAAGATGGCTATGCACTTTACTCAGAATCCTCATCCACCGTGGAACTGGCTAGCTCACCTCTTACTCTGGAACACATTCAAATTGAAATAGTTGTTATAGTGACAGTTAATTATTCAGTTACTAGGCAACTCTTACCATTTCTAATGCTCCTTTGTTTCACTCTTAAAAGAGTGGTCATGGACATCGAGGCGTTCACGTCAGTAGTGGAGGTGGACACAGTTGTGTCGTGTGGGGATCTCGCGGCTCGATCTGTCGTCAACTCTCCTGGCTTGAAGACTGTTAGACGCAATTTTCTTTCGCCATAATGGTATTCGTCATTTGCCATAATTTAATAAAATAACTAGGGCAATCAAATTGTACTGGCTCTTACTATTACAAGATATAAAATATTGAATGCGGTAGATGAACTTAACTATGTAAAGACATAACATAGATATGTAAACATGTTTAAATTTGACTGACTTACCACTTTGTAACATCTCAGCAACAAACCATGCATTTGTGCGAAATTATATTTGCCAGTTCGTCCTTGAAGATGTTTTAGTTTTTTTAGCCGTATTTTAAATCATATAGATAAATGCAAATAATAAAATCATTCCAAATTCCCAAAAAAACTTAATTAATGGGAATGTTGAAAGTTTCCTTTTCATTTATCTTCCATTAATTCGAAATCTATTCTGAAGTGAGGAAAATAGAATACAGCGTTTCTTTTTAAATAATAATGACAGCGGTCTAAATAAATTATAACATCCCTTTTAACTCCCTTTAGTAAAGTAAACTATTACGAAAAAGTCTTTTCTACAGTGAACATCAAATAAACCTATAGAAAAATAACATGTTTTTCCAAATGATTTTTAGCTTAAAGCTCAAATCATAGAGCTCAATATCATTTGGGAAAATGTAACAATCTGTAGTGCTCGTAGGTTGAAGTGCTGTTGTCGCAAATCGTCGACGTTTGAATTTGGTGATGTGGGTCTGGTATTCGTTCGGACTCGAGTCCTTTTTTATTCTCAGCACTGTCAATCGCATGCGAACTAGTTTTGAGCGTTTCAGAATACTTCGATACTTCTTAGTTATGGAATGTGTATAGAAGTACTTCGATAACGGAAATTTATGGCCTCGTATTGATTCCATTATCATTGCGAACATTTTTAAATAATTCACTGAGATAATAAAGAGCAAACAGATCATTTTTGAGTGTGTTTCTCGTTAAAGGACGTATGGTTGTTACAGAACATTAAATGAATAAGCACTCTAAATCTAATCGATGGCAGTAATCAAATCAACATGAATATAAAGTAACCATAATTAATAAAAATAAGGATTTTGTATTGTCTGAAGGTTTCAAAAGAACGCGTGTTCATCCCTTTTCTTTTCTCTTTGGCTTATAAAATGTACCTATCACGCTTTTTATTGAAAACTATTAAAATATTTAAAATCTTTCTATTGAAATATTTTCCTGTCATATGTGATAAACTTTTTTGTATTTATTTTATTATGGATATGCATACGAGCCCAAATCAAATTAACAGAGTTCTCATGCCAGGGTCTCATCTTCTGCCTTAATCAACAGACCCTGGATATCATCTATGAGTAAGTTTTCAAACTATAGACTCCATGGTGTACTTCCAGCTCCTTCATCATACCTTCAATCAGACTCTGGGTCAGAGTCGTCAAATAAGGCCAAATTCGATGAGGTTGCGTCGTTTAATTAAAGAGGTCCTATTGCCACCATCCGGCTCCATTATCAGATTAATTAGTTATACATGTTGTATTATATTTTGTCCAATGTAGGATGATACTTTTGACAGGTGTCACTTCCTTATTGCTACGTACTAAGGTTGCGTTTGTTTCCTTATGTTTGGCTTGACATTGCAATAGCAACTTTATACCCTCTATATAAGTGTCAACTGTCAAAAGTATCATTCTACATTGGACAAAGTATAGTTAATAATATTGACTAGTGATTCGAAATAAATTTGTAAGTAAAATTTCATCTCAATAGGAAATCGGAAAATGTGTCAAATTCAACTTCCAAGATTTTATTAAAGACACATCGGGACAGATAAAATTAAATAAGAGCTGGTAGAAAATATTGGCAAATAATCCATCGCAGTAATGAATTAGAGCGGAATATAAAAAAGAAGCGGAAAATAAAACATCGCGATAATGGATCGGAGCAGAAATAAAAACTAATCCATAAATGGATTTATTTAATGGATTAACAGAGTAGACAATTAAATTATATAAAGGTTTATAAATGAAATAACCATGAAATTCTCTTTATTCTGTTCTTCTCGAGTCATTAGTTTTACGCGTCAACAACTTCTAGCTTTGTAGGATCCAACTTTTTAGGGAAGAGTTTCCGTATTATTAGAATATAATTTTAAATGATAAGTGTATAACTTATTGCTTGGAAATATTTTATAGACAAGTTTTTCATTTCACCGATATCCAAAAAATGAATAAAAAAATATGTTATTGTTTGGGTTTTTCGTTGAGTCCAAATAAAATTTATAATTTTTGACTTAAAGTTTTGTTATTTTTGTTTGTAATGGAAATAATAAAAAGGAATAAATAAAAATATATTCAAGAATAATAATAATAATCGGTATAATAGATTATAAATTGTAGGAATACTCGGATGCTAATTAAACTCAGCTGTGGTCGATTTATAAATATATTAGTTATTGATCATTTACATCAGCCTATTATGTCTCCACTGCTGGGCCATAGGCATAGGTCTTCCCCGTGGGCGAAAATACCTTAAAGAATGGGCCATAACCCAACAAGCGGTCCCACTATCGATTTGTGTAGCAGAAACCGTTGATTGGCAAACGCTCCAATTTTGAAGCTCAACACGTCGAAGCGCCGTGGAGCCCGGGAGAATCAATTTTTGGTCAGCGATCGGGAGATAAGGCCTTGGGAAAGTTGCTTCATTTCCGCAATCATAGTAATCGTATATTAAAACAAGATTATCAGTGTCACTAACAATATTACCTATGCACTGATAAGACTTAACAATGCCTTTCTTTCACAAATACTATCGCAAGTTTATACCAAGTGAATGTGACTTACCATTATTATATACATAATGTGGCTGTGGATTTTAGTGGAAGGTTATTATTAACATATAACTCATATTATGCCTATATTACTAGTAAAATTTCCTTGAAATATTACAGTGTGGTCCACATTTTAAATATCAGCTTACCAGAGCTAAAAGATATTGCTTCTTAACCCATATTGCGTATGTGGCATATTAATTCGTTATCACCATAGCAAATGGTTATCGGTTCACGTCGTGTGTGCGAGTTATGGGTTTACCTAGATCGGAATTTAATGTTCTTTTTGTTATTACTATATTCTTTTCTAGTGTTTGCCTTGATATAAATTATGAAGTGTAAAATAGTAGCAAAAAGCAATACTTATAAATAAATAACTCATGTTTTATTTTTATTAAAATAACAGAAATAAAGTGACCTGTATAATGTTTGATTTTATTATTCTTCATTATATTTTGTTTTAACACTTTGAATAATGTATGCCTTAACATGTGCAAAAAAAGGAAAAGTAAGGTCTGACGTCAGAATTGTCATTGTCATGTCAAAGTGACGTTTCTCTGACTGCGAGTAACGAAACTATGATATTATGAGTGTAAATGAAACCAAATGAGTTTTAAAAATATGATTTATGAGAACTTTTATTATATATATACATACATATATATATTTATTTGCACAGAATTTGTTTATATAGATAGATAATGCAGATGTGTGATACGCAAAATAGTGCACGTAGAGTGCGAATCGTTGTGCATTGGGGTCATTAATAATGATGGAGATGTATAATAGGAGAAGATATGTTATTTAAGAATCTTGGTACAACTTAGAAATATGTTTTTATTAATCGTAACCGACGTAGAGAACGTGTTTCACGTCCTCGATTAGACGAAAGCGGAATAAATGTCATAATGCCATAAACATGCCACCATAAGGCATGTTTGTTTTTGTTTATGACAAATATATCATAATATTTGTGTAACACTGACGCTGAAAATAATAATTATATTCGGAGAATAAACTGTATAAGAAATAATTATTGTTCAGATCAGAACACTTTTATTAAAGAAATGAAAACATTTTATTTTTGTACTTACCATGTTTTCATTGATTCACATATATTAAAATAAAAGTAAAGTTACCATTTATATTCTATTTTAAAATTTTAATAAAAAAAGTCGGTTTTTTTTTTTTTTTTTTTGCCTGTAAAGTCGGTTTTGCGGGCGAAGATTTTACGTGACAACGTCTTTTTCTCGGTAGAATATTTATTGATATGAATATAATTAAATTGCACAATGCGCGCGGCAGACCGATCATAGTTGAGTGGGAGAGAGACGCAAGGCATTCGGCGGGCCTCTCTCTCGTTCGGTGACTCATCGTAACGTTACCGAGCGTTACACTTTTTCATAAGTGACTCCCAGCCGCAACCAATTTATAAGACGTTATCACGTCAAAATAGTTTAATTTATAAAAACTGCTTATGTAGATAGCATCACTTTTTATCTACAGTCTCTGTTAGTAAAGTAAAGATAAGGTCGATCAAAATTTAGTCATTATTATTAAATGAATAAAAGACATTTAGTTAGATACGGAATCTTGTCAGTTTGTATGATGCACGAGTCACTTTAATAATAATATTTGTATTTAATTAATTCATTGAATAAAGAGCATGCGAGTAATGTTAGTTTATTTAAACATAAATATACCGTTTTGTATAAAATACAAACAAATTATTAATAATAGATTTCAGATAATACATGACCATTGTAGGATGATTTCCTTTTTTTAAACAATAATTTTCTTAGAACATTGATTAAAGTTAACAACGACTATGCACATTGAATAAAAATGCTGTTCAAGTCTTTTCATGTAGTTTTTATGATAGCGTTTACTGGGAAAACCATTAGAAAACCCATTGAATAAGTTAACAATGGCTAAAGTTTTAAAAATATCGTTATCCATTATTGAAGATTAATAGGAATTCAATGGCAATAAAAAGAGTAATTCACTAGTGGATAGTTCAATGATGTTTTTATGTAAACTAACTTATATAATATGGTAATAAGCATTATGAGACTTGGATAGAGTCCATGGAATGCTGCAAAATTGTCTTCGCACTACCGCAATGCGATTGCATTTGTTTTATAAACGCACTAGAGTAAAAAAATAAAAAAACGTCTGATAAAACAATTGTAGAGGTGATATTATTAAACTTGTTGTTGCTTCAGTTTCATTTTATAAATAAATGGGGTAATTTATGGACTACCTTCCAAACTGAAAGGTGTAGTCAACAGCATATCAATGTATACAAAACTGTAAAATTTCTCCGTTCTTTTTTAACTTCAAAATCCAATACGCTCTGTGGGTAAATATCATTTGAGAAAATAAGATAGTTGATGGTTGGTTGATGTGCTGTTAGCCGTACTTAAATGAATATAAAACACACATTAAAAATAAAATCACTTTTTTTTATCCAAATTGAGAGTCCGGGCATTTCGTCTTTCAGACATGCCAAACCAATTTTTCTTTCAGTTGTAGATCAAGTTTTAACAACTTAAAGTAATTGTAAAAGGCGACTAATGATACTGGAATTTTCGAATTTCGGTGCTTTACTGCGATATTGTACTCGCCTGCCAAGGGTGGATTATGAAAATAATTTTAGTAGGAGGTTTCGGTCCAGCAGTGAACTTGTTCGGCTGATATAATGATGTCTATTAAAGTTTAAGTAACTTTTGATAGCACAGGTCATCAGATGCGTTACCAAAATAACAAGCTCCTTCATGCTTCAGATTACACGTAAATTAATTGGTCTCTGCAGTCGTTAGCATCTATTAATCCACACAGTGATGGGCTTGCGTAGTTTACAAGAAGAAACTAGATTTTGAAGCCTCTACCGGTTTGTAATCTGCAGGTAGATTTCCAAGACTCTTGCCCAGCGCCCAAAAGAGCAGGTAGTCCACCCATTAAAACATCCTTGGTGTACCCTCAATTTTACCGAAGTCCGATGGGACCGGTGCAACAATCACCATCATGTGGCCCATTGTCCCTAGAGTATTCACATCCATAGAGAAGCCTGACCAGGGCAAACTAGAAGGTTATATTAAAATAGGCTCGTATATGTAATATAATTTTTAAAACAATGCTATTATAAAATAATTTTGTATAACAGTGATAACAATTGAATTAATTTGATTCTTCACCATTTCGAATCAATTCGAATTTCGTGATGTACGTAAGCTGGATTAAATTTTGTAGTAACAAGCAACCAATAGAGATAATAATTCATAAATTTGCAATAAATTTAAATATGCAATTGGGAGACGCAAATAATGTTGTTGACTGTAGCGAATGGGTCAATAATACTTTATTTTAATAGGTTTACTTTTGATCTCAATCAAGCCAGGAGGTCAAGACAGGACTTACGATGGAGCGAGCTTACTCAGAATGTGCCTATCCACACTGGTTATGAAGATGGTCGGGTTATATGTACGCCGAAATATAGACGCAGGAAGGGAG
Organism: Calamotropha paludella; assembly: GCA_927399485.1. Taxonomy (NCBI): domain Eukaryota; kingdom Metazoa; phylum Arthropoda; class Insecta; order Lepidoptera; family Crambidae; genus Calamotropha; species Calamotropha paludella. The sequence goes on from OV656822.1 coordinate 9,691,513, forward strand.
TTCTACTCCTTTTCTGTGTGCATTAGAAAAGATATGGATTAGCGCTTGGTGCGATAATAAGGAAGGGTAACCAAGAAACTCTTTCTTAGTTGTAACTAACAATGCTTCTGGATACCCAAAAAAATAAAAGGTAATAGCGGTATGAGCTCATGGAGCTTCTAAGCACATCCCCGAAGTATAATCTGTAAAAGGCCGACAGACAGGCAACTTTGCGGCAGTGAGTTAAGGTGTGAATCTTGCTCATCATCAAATTTCCGTCGCTAATGAGCCTCTCAGCTCTACGTTGACTCATGTCCAGTGCATCAAGTTGGTATCTGTAAATTTATTCGATTTAACCATACACGTTAAATATTGTATCGGTTACAGAGATTATTGTAAATCTTCAGAGCAGAGAATTGCTGCGGGCAAATCTTTATTAGTCAAATAAATGTGTCCTCAAGCCAGTAATAACATTCTGACTGAGTAATGACATTTTTAAAACACCTAAGCATTTGATATACAGGGGATTAGATCCATGCGGAGGTTTGGACGTGAATTTTGTCACAAATGTGCCTCCGAGCGGTTCAGTTTGAATCGTTTTTTGTCTTTTCTTATAGAAAATGTTAGGAAATAACTCTGCTGTACTTAGTGTTTAGTAAAAGCAGAATCCAGATGCGGGGACAGCTAGGTAAGCACATATATGCTACACCATTACATCGAGCAAGCAAGACTTGCAAGATGATTCTTTACGCTTTGTTTCAATGATTTTAACCATACATGTTATATAGATGGGAGTATATACGTATGCTGGAAGAGCGCTATATTTATATTATCGTTCGACAAAGAAATGAGTCACGGAATTTATTCGCATCTACATAAAGCCTACAATACTATAGCGCAGAGGCCGCGAGAACAGGCGTGGTAGTCAATGTTTCTTTCGATCTATTTTAGTAGAAAGCTATAACTTGAATACATACGAGTACCATAACCGCTATTAAACATTTTTTATTCACTTCTTTTTCAAGAAAAATAAAAAAATATTATGAACATTTGATTTTTTTATAACACAGTTAAAGGTAAATATTTACGAGTTTACACGAATTGCTTCTTAATATTTATTAAAGCAGTGAGCGTGAATAAAACAAGTGATACAAGTACCCATGATGAACAAATATATTTAACATTTTAATGATTTATCTATCCACGTGTTACATGAAAAAATAACAGAAGTTCGTTGAAATACATATTACATTTCCATAATTTATGCTGTATTTGGTTTGAATAAAACCTTTTTTGCGATATAGTGTTTAAAAAAAGTTTTAAGTTACATATAATATAGTCACCATATTGCTTTTTTTGTTATAGCCAATGTCACTGGCGATAACGTGAGGAATTAAATATACCTCATACATCTAAATCTGTTGAAGCATTTGAAAGTTATGGTGAAATAAGAAAACTCCCATACATGCATGATCCCAAACATTAAACTCCTTTTTTGGATAGTCTTGTAGTAAAAGAAAAATAACACATGTATCGTTTTGTATCGATACAGTTGTAGATTGGCGTTCGGCATGGCGTAATCCTTGGGGTCCATTTAAGGATCCAACCGTGCCGTTCCAACCCTGGTAACAATGTTACGGTCATTTGCAATAATAATATTCGAACGATCCGAATAATTCAGCTGAGTCAGCGGTTTGACAATTATATGCGTTTCACGTTTTTGCAATTCACTGTTTGATGGTGTGATTGGAATCACGGGACTAAGCGACTCTGTTGGTTTTTATATGTTCGATAGGTATTAAATCGCCTCATACAATGCCAAGAGTAGCGTGTGTGATTTGCCATCAAACATTTCGTGTAATAAAAAATAATCACCAGTCAGTTTGGCACTGCTGTGATCATTATCTCGATGACGCAATGGTTAGCTCATTTACCCTGAGATTACAAAGGTGAAGTAACTTTGGCAAGGGCTGAACAATGGTTGGGTTGCCAAAAATTTAATTTTTCGATTTCCGCCGAGTTTCAGAAATCACATTAGCCATTGGTCTTGGCTGCATGTGCAGATGTTAGCACCCACTAATGCATCATGGGTAATAACTTTATTTTTTCATACTCAAGGGATCAAAATATCAAAAAATATTTTTTTCTAATAACACTTTGGCAAGCTTAGTTACGGCTGTTTTTGGTAGTAATGATTATCATTATTATCACACTAGCCTATAAATGTTTCTACTGAAACAGGATTTCTTAAATTAACTAAGGAGATGCATTTTTAAGTTAGGTACTGTTATCTACGCGTTCCTAGTGCGGTTTAGTATATAAGAAATCACTGCTAAGCGATTATTTAAATTTAATATTTCTATTTTTTTTTTTTTTTTTTTTTTTTTTTATAGAAAATAGGCATGCGCTTGACCACCATCTCGCCTGATGGTAAGCGTCGATGTGATCTAGGATGTGACGCGCTTGCCTAGAAGGTACCTATTTACTCGTGACTTGAAGACCCATTATTTTATTATTTTAATTTAATTTTAACATTATTTACTTATCTTTTTTCAAATAATTTATTAGGCTTTATTAATATATTGCGATTTTCAGTAGTAGGCTTTAATCAAATAAAGTGGTAGACTTCCTAAAATGATAGGAAGGAGGAGGATGAATGATGATCCACTTAGATAAAAACTGAGAAAGTAAAGTGTAGATTTATAACTTCAAGATAGTAACAGCCTCCGTAGCCTAGTCTTGATAACATCTGGTCCGGGGCTTACAAAAGACACGGGTATGGATTCTGATTGTGGCAACTATTTTCTAGCGTCATATCCATATTTATAAATAAATATCAAACTGTTTAAAATTAAATGTAATAAAATCGAAATAAAAAGGAAAACATAAAAATCATGTCATTGAGTTACGAAGAAACCTTTAACTTAGAATTATATACTTGTTTAGTTTTCCCAAACCATAAATATATCAGCCACTGAACCGCTTACATATCATCGCGATTCGTCATAAAGTCGTTATGGTTGGCATTTACGGCACTCGAGGGATTCTCCCTGCAGTTGGCGTGGAATTTTAAATCACTTTCGTCACTAGTTAGGAAATTCATATGGGACTTTAGAAATAAAAACCATGTGGTGACAAATACGGGATCAAACAATTACAAATATCACGTAAAATGAAAATAGAAAATGTAGAAAACAAATTTATTAATGTGAAGAATATGCAGGCGCATTTATTGATATTATTAACAATATACCCTCATTACATTGGGCGACTGTTTGGTGCAACCGGTAGCGATCCTGCCTTTCTCACCGACGGTCTTGAGTTCTAGTCCCGGAAGTGATAAAGACGAACATTTGTATCTTAGTCTATTATATATTTTTCTATCTTATAAAACATATCATTGTCATATATGTATTACCGTACGTAGTGTCCATAACACAAGCCTTTACTTTACTTTGGGCTAGGCTAATAGGTCTAAATGTCATAATTATCATAATTATGACATTTAATTCACATTCAATCATAATTATGATTATTGTCTAGTAAACTCAGGGGATTTATTATTGAATTCTCGAGCCGTCTCCCGTCGAGCGATTGCTTTCTACTTATTTTATTTCGACATTGGCAATTTCCTGTTTTGAAACACTCGATTTCAAATCAATGAGTGAATTCAACCATTCGTCTTGTAAGCGTTCAACGGCAAATTTGACACAGATTTGTCAGTTTGAAAGTGTTATTATTTTTAAATTTTCGATATCAAAGTCTATTTTTCATGTAAAAAATCAAGTAATGATTATATGGATAAAGATAAAGAACTCCAAAATACTTAATATCTATGTCATGCGATTTGGCGGTCGATACTGACTTTAGTCGCAAAAGTCGTTAAATTTCAGATAAGTTCTCAGTTCATAATCTTACTATACTTTGTCCAATGTAGGATGATACTTTAGACAGGTGTCACTTCCTTATTGCTACGTACTAAGGTTTCGTTTGTTTCCTTATGTTTGGCTTGACATTGCAATAGCAACTTTATACCCTCTATATAGGTGTCAACTGTCAAAAGTATCATCCTACATTGGACAAAGTATAGCACTATATCTAACGTTAATTTTCAATTGTACTTGCTTTTTGTTAATGGCACGTGTACGCCAAAAAATTATATAAGAGTACTAAAAATACGAAATAGTCAATCCTAGAGTTCAGTTTATTATTCTCCTCTGTTTATATCTGAATTTCTTGTTTTTTGTTTAGAAAGTATTGTATCCAAAGTAAACTTTCGAAACAGTGTACCTCTATTAAACAATTAAATTGATGGTGTCTTAATATAGATATAAAAAAATACATTTATATTTATAGATAACATAATAATTATATGTGGTAGAGGTGAAATAAAAAATAACACATACGAACTAAAACATATGAATTAAATATTAATAGTACAATTTATTAAATATATTACAACAAAATATAAGCAGTAATTATCTTTTTAAAATATTATAAGTTTTTTTTGTCACTAAAGGCTCACTGTATAACTCTCGCATGAGTTACTCGTACACAACCAAACAATTATAGTTACTGCAAGCGTGAAGCGGGCTCACATTTTGCAAGCGGCACATTTACTAATGAACGCACCAATAGTTATAAAAAAATTGTGCTCGATTAAAGTCTGCCTGACCACCACCTTCTTTTCTAAGTCTAGGGGAGGTGAGATAGTCATTCCTTTCATCGTTGAGGATATCCCTTTATGTGAATTTTTGTATTTATATGTATATTTCTACTGTACGTGTGTATGTCACTGAACTCCTCCTACAGGGCTGGACCGATTTGAATGATTTTTTTATATACGTTTGGATGGCGCCCTGGATGGTTTTGATTCACAAATCAGCCCAGCAGATGGCGCTGCAGTCGGCACAGCAACGCGCGGCCTGAACAGCTATACTTTGTCCAATGTAGGATGATACTTTTGACAGGTGTCACTTCCTTATTGCTACGTACTAAGGTTGCGTTTGTTACCTTATGTTTGGCTTAACATTGCAATAGCAACTTTATACCCTCTATATAGGTGTCAACTGTCAAAAGTATCATCCAACATTGGACAAAGTATAGCTGTTCAGGCCGCGCGTTGCTGTGCCGACTGCAGCGCCATCTGCTGGGCTGATTTGTGAATCAAAACCATCCAGGGCGCCATCCAAACGTATTTAAAAAAATCATTCAAATCGGTCCAGCAAAGTATAGTATATATATAGCCTTATCATCACTGTTGGGTGAAAAAAAGATAGCGGTGGCGTCAAGTTACGATACAATATGTATAGACCTGAGAGGCTAGTCTAATAACAAATTTGAACATTATGCTATCTTCAAAGTTTAAAATAAGCAATAAACCTTTGAATAAAATTGAGTCAATTCAGACAGCCAGTCAATTCCTAACAATAAATTACCATTTATTGGTGAAATAAACTGAGGGCGTACAATTTAAACCTTTATTGTTTATTGTTTTAACTTGAAAACATTGTACACCGAAAAGACTTTTCTTGAAACCAATTTACTTCTCTTGTACTAATTTTTTATTTCGTAATTTTCAAATTTGTTCTCACCTGACCTTATCTAGTCAATCCTAAACCAAAATTTGTTTTCAGAGAAATTTACCCTTTTTTTTAAGAATAAGAAAATCAGCGAAACGTGTTTTAGGTATGTAAGTCCTTAGTTTTTTAAGTCTCTTTTTAAAATCACAATTTTACTCCCCAATACAGATATTGTGACTGCAGAAATATGTTGTTTTTATGTTATGCTACGTTTTTACTGAAGAAATAACAGTTTAAAAACGAAGCATCAAACACAAAACATTTTATAACAAGGCTGACAAAAACAACTTCAGAGCTAGTTTTTGGAAACTTTTTTTGGGAACGTTATCAGTAAAAATAAACTTATTTGTATTTCAATAAAGCATCTGATTATTATCAGCAGGAGTTGTTTTTTTTTCATTTATTTGCGGTTCGCGGCTACACGTGATTAACAAAATGTTTTGTAGAGCTATTAAATATTTTATTCGGTAAGAATTTATTTAAATTATATATGACTAGCGACACACCCGGCTTCGCACGGGTACAATGCTGATACTAAATATACTACAGATATACAACGTTCACAGCTTTTTTGTCATTAGACAATACAAACATATCATATGTACCGGTACCGCCGCAACTGCTATGTCCCTGCATATTAAATCTGTAATATCTTCGAAAATATTAATTAAAAATTCTGGATATTAATTGGAAAAGGTTTACTGCTGTGTTGCTTAAAATCGCTTCGTAATAGTAGTCATTATTTCTCGTAAAAAGTAAAGGATAAAAATGGTTATTGTGGGTTATCCCTAAGAGATAGACATATACCACCACGGACTTTTTTGTAGACTTTTTTAAGGTGTCAAATACTGTAGTAAATTATTTGATCTATCTCATAGGGTTCAGCCACCGTGTGCAATGTAAGTGCAAAAGTGTGTTTATTTACCACATCACATTAGAAACCTCTAAAATTATCAGTGTTTCTCTATTATTTTATGCATGTATTATACGTATAAACCTTGCTTTTGAATCACTCTATCCATAAAAAACTGCTTAAAAATCCAGTTTTAAAGATCTAAGCATACATAGGGACAGGCAGCAGAAAGCGACTTTGTGTTATACTATGTTGTGATTGCACTTGATTGCTTGTTTGATGGTAAGCGATGATGCAATTTAAGGTGTGAAGGTGCTCTTGTTTAGAAAATACCTATTCATCGCATTTTGAAAACCCCCTAATTGTACCCATCAGAAAACACGGATTCATCCTTACATAAGCCTAAGTAACATTTGAGAGGCTTTTAGAATATCCACCAAAAAGCGGTGCATCTATTTGTAGGTTTGTGAGATGAAAAACGAATTTTAGAATGTTCGACAAAAACAAAATAAGTGTATGTTGAAACAACTTTAAGAAAATAAAGTCGCGGAAGAGACGTAAATGTTAAAGAATCCAACGAAGAAGAAGGCTTTATTAGCTACACCATGTGGAAAATTTATGTAAATGAAGCCTTTTTGTGCAAGCAAATTCTTAATTTTAGGGTCCCGTGCTTTGACTGAGAATTTTCCGATTTCCACTAGGTGCAGGTGTTTCTTCCATGAGATATACTTAAAAATAGATTTATTAAGCATTGTTCGTAATTGTAGAGGCCAATATATTTTTTAATCGTTTAAAATTAAGCTTTGATTCGGTTTATGTATTTCAATAAATTAATAATTCCAAAACATCAAAGGAATAATTAGCGAGAAGCTTTCATCCGTCTTTAATCGTGGCTTTCATCGCTGGTAACAATTAAAATTTCCTGGTTAAAGGGGACCTTCAAATTAATTAATCTCTCGATAAAACACTTAGATTAGATTGTGATTTTGAAAAGGCAATTACATATCATGCAAATTGTTTACCTCCAAGAACTAAAAAGATCACCCTCCAGTAAAATTTAACATAACATAAGACTTTTTTAGTTACCTAAAGAAACTTAAGAAGATCTTTAGAAGTATTTGACTAATAACAAAATGAGTGCTTGAAATTTGATGCAAGAGTTCACCAAAATAACATTAACGGCCATTTGGTGTACAACTGTTTGTTGCAACGGTAGCGATCCTGCCTTTAGCCTGGGTGGTCCTGGGTTCGAGTCCCGGCAGGGGCAGATGTTTGTGTGATGAATACGAGCATTTGTACCTGAGTCACCGGTATTTTCATATATTTCTATTAATATTACTTATTTATTGGACTAGAGCGAGCGTAGCGAGCGAAGCTTCCATGGATCAGCTTCAAGGGCGCAATGTCAGTTACGCCATAGCTTCCCGAGTTCTTTTACCGATTTTAATATGTTTTGTGTGGATTCGAATCAACAGATTTAGGACCAGATTGTGACGGAGCCCGAATTTTGAAATTCGCCAAAATTCCCATCGAAACAAAAAAAAATCTTGTTTTAGGTATTACGCTCCGCTCCAATATATTATGGTGCTAGCGTAGCTTTATGCTTAGCCGTTGCATCGCCTTGTTTATTATATAGGTTAATCCGTAACCCTAGTACCCACAACACAAGCCTAACAGTGTTAACTGTGGGCGAGGCCAATTGTGAATGTAAGAAATATTATATTACTTTCTAATATGACGCAAAAACGAAAAAAGAAACTGCTTAAATTCTGGAAAGCCCACACAATATTTATTAAGTTGATCTTAAATTTCTGCAATTTACAGAGACAAGTCTATTCAACCAAAATACACACGGGCCGTTGGAGGCACAAATAAGAAAACAACAATGCATATTGAAACATCTGTTGTCTCTTATTGGGGAATCTTTGAATCAGCGTGTTCTGCGAAAGGAAACCGTAGTGTACTGAAATAAGGCAGAGAATTGTTGGGTTCGCTGAACAGTCTATTTGCGATGGGAATTACCATCTTCCGCTAACGTGCAGTGGACAGATTGGTATATTGTTTAAGCCCTGATGTAGGGACAATCAATGGATGGGTCAAACTTATCTCTCGCAGTAAATTGATTTGTTCTTGAGCCTTTTATGTTTTATGAAACTTTTTTTACACAAATAGGATTTGATGTAACGGAAGTAAATCATGTTGTCAGTGGATCATGATTTTCGTTTGAATCAATGAAAACATTTTATAGTTTTATTTAAGGTACTTATATAGATTTAGTGGAGCTTAGAGGACTATGAAAACTGTTGGCATACACGCTTTACCTTTGGATGAAAACCTAGATTGAAAAAAAAAGCGTTATAAGACAATTATAGGTTAAGACAATCACAGTGCAGTGAAAACCAAAATTAAGCCGAAGCACGTTCGAGCGCCAGAATTGGTCACCCATCCGGTAACCGGCCATTGCCAAAGTTACTTAGCCTCCTCAATCACGGGAAGAAAAATTAAAAATATCAATATAAAATATCATATATCATATTAAAAATATTTTAATTATATAACACACACACATACATATAACAAGTATTATTATATTATAAGTTAATACTCATAACATTTTAGATAAGCCCTGATTGAACTTTTATAATACACGATGAGAGATATTAGTCGATGTCTGGCGTAATTTAATCTTGTCAAATGTCTTATATTTTACCATTTTTATAAGAACAAGTCTCAAGTTTTATATTCTTGCATTTTCCGTGGAAAATATATTTTTTTATATATATCAGAAGAGGGTTAAACCAATAGGATATATCGATATTGAAATTTTCTTAAAATATGTTAATGAAGTTGCTAAAATCATTCAGGATTAATCAAGAATTTTATTTTCATCTGCAGGAAGTATTGTAGATCTATGACGGAAACATCAAAATCTTTATATTTATAAATAAATCAATTAAAACACTGGAATGTGCTTGAGCTGTGTAAAAAGTAATAGTCTAATATGGTTGATGAATTGATGTATACAAAATTTAATTTATTGTATTTCGCAAACTTTTTCCACCAGAATTTCCAGAAATGCATCATTCATAATAAAATTTGGAATATTACATGCTTCAGCTACTAAGATACTTATTCATTCAGTACTTTTTAAGTAGTTGGTTTTAGATTATAGTTCATCGGAGATATAGAGATATTTTTATAAATCCTTCTTTTTTATACATACCTTGAATATTTTGCCACCGTAGGAAATCTTTCGAAGAATATCTGTAACAAAAAAGTATAATTTATTTCATGTACTTTCGACAAAATTATATGCAAATATTGGCGCCCAACTGTTTATTGTCCTTGAAGGCTAATCTTAAGTTATGTGTTCACTTTATAGACTGTTTACAAGCCCTTATGAAGGTCAAGAAAAGCTACTTAAAGAATCGATTAGCTATAACTCGTTACAAACATTTCAATAGTTATGATGAAAAAACTAGTTTAAAATTTTACAATAATCATAGGTTATTAAACAAAAATGACAAACATTGCAAATAAACAATGACAACGCTTACACACACTTATAGTTTCATACATTTTGAAAAATTATATTTATTTTTTGACGTGATAACGTCTTATAAATCGATGAACGCCGGCTGCACGCACAAAAAAGTGTAACGTTCCGCCTGAGCCGAGTCTGCAAGCGAGAAGCGCTGCAGTGGCGCGACTGTGGCGCAGCAGACGTGCGTCAGTAATGCTTTGGAATTTTCTAGTGATGTTCGTCAATTACGCGATGGATTCCGACGACGAAGCACTCTTGTTGTTAATTTTGTTAAAAAGGAAAAAGAAGATACTGCCTTTTGTTTATATCGGAGTCGAAGTATTCGCAATTAGTAATTTTTTTCAAAGACCATATAGTGGCAATCATTTAAGTCGACAACAAAAAATATACAATTATCGACTGTCAAGAGCGCGGCGGTATATTGAATGCACGTTTGGTATCATGGCAAATAAATTTAGAATATTGCATCGACCAATCGATGTCAATATTATATTCGCGGAAAATATGGTTCGAGCTATTTGTGTTTTACATAATTATATAATTAAAACAAAAATAATTCATGAAACCAGTAACACTTCAAGATTATCAAGATACCACGCTGGTAACATTTCGAATAACCAAGTACAAATTAGTGCTTTAGATTTACGAAACAAGTTAGCTAATTATTTTACTAGCCCAGATGGCGAATTATCATATCGAGATAGAATTATATAAATAACTTTCCTGCTTGATTTTTTTCCGCTGTAGATTTAATTTCGAAATTTTCAATAAATTTGATGTACAAAAATTCACATGCATTTTTCTTATGTATGCGATTACAATAACTTTCAGAACCTATATCCCATATTGCAGGGTGATTTTTAACATCCGCAATAAACACTTCAATGTCAAGATCTGCATTCATATTGAAGTTCAATATTAATTTAAATAATATTTAAAAGCTGTCACTTCCTTATTCAAAAATGACGTACGTGTGTCACGGTAGTGGCGCTGCAATTGCGCTTCTAGAAATTGTATGAAAACTAGTAGAGGCGCGGCTAGCGCGCCACTCTGGCGCCACTGTAGCGCTTCCTCTCGCCACTAATTTGAAGGCGCCCTAAGCGTTCGACTTGTGGCGCATCTATCTCTCTTCCACTTCATGAAGTGTAAAAAGTTAATGTGGTTTATTACAACAGCTTAATATTTATTTATCGAAAATTTTTTTTTTCAATTAAATCCTTTGTATTATACAAAATAATGATAATTCAGTGATAATAATTCAATTCAATTCATAAAACTATGCGATTTTTCATCAATGTTTTCTTATGACGCTATCACGTAAAATTATCGTCCGTAAACAGACTTTACAGACAACCAATTTTTTTAATATCAGATGATAGATGAATGGTTACTTACCTGACATGGGATACGTTCTAGTTTAAATGTCAGCCCATGATTATATTGAGGGACAAGTTTTTATGTAAATAAAAACAGCAAAAAAGCTTGTGTTCACATGGAAAAGCTGGTATTTTTTCTGTGCTCATTTCTTTTTATTTTAATTTAGGCATTTGCTTTATGTTTAAAAATTTGTTTTTAATAAAAAACCTCTCTCATATCTATATATATAAAAGAAAGTCGTGTTAGTTACTCCACTTATAACTCAAGAACGGCTGAACCGATTTAGCTGAAAATTGGCAGGGAGGTAGTTTAGAGCCAGGAGAAGGACATAGGATCCTTTTTATCCCGTTCGACAGCATTCCCGTGTGACTTGACATGAAACGTCAGTCACTATAAAAGGTGGTATAACAAAAAGAATCAGACTTGGAATAACAAAACGCAAATGACAGCTATGTAATTGACGTATAATGACAGCTATGTAATGACGTATGGATGACAATTTGATATTTGTAAGAAATCAATAATAAAACTATTTCTATTAAATAAATAATTAACAATTATAATGTAATGATAGTGCCATTGCCCATTCGTATAAACAGTGAAGTGAACTATAAAACTCGGTATGGTTGAAAATTTGAGTTTTTAGTTGAAGTGAAGTTTAATAATTAATGCCGCGACCAAGACGACCGAATCTTTCCCGACAAAGCCATGATGCAAGAAGAATACGAAATACTGCTAATGAAAGTACTGAAGAAGAACAAGAAATTGCACGTGAACAGCGCCGCGATAGTATGGCTCGACTTCGTGCTTCTCAATCACGAGAGCAAAGAAATACAGAAATAATTATGAATGATTAAAAAAAAATTAAAAAAAAGGTCTGCTTATTTATTGCCATTAAGGCGGAACAAAGTTCGCCGGGTCAGCTAGTATTATTATAAAAATAATGAAATTATTTCTGGTCACTTATTTTTGTTTCTGCCAGCAAGATATTTTAGTCATGTGTAACTGAAACGTTGTTATTGTTAGTTATTTCAAAATACCACAAGGATTTTCGGAATTTATGCGAGCAAGTATAACTTTGACTAAAGAAGGTACTACACAAATAGCGCAGAGAGTCTCTTTTTCAAACTTGCCCCATCATCACATTGCAGAGGTACCAGAGCCACCAGGTATAACCAACCTTGTAGTAGCCGCCCAAATGTACTTACTGCTATTTAAAAGTGTTACATCAGATTGTTGACTGCCCGTGATCCAACTGTCAACGGGACACACATCAGATCATAGTTGCAAGCACTGCTTAGCACTTAAATCATTCGGAATTGATAACATCAGTGAGAATGACCAGCAAAAAGGTCTTGCAGAACCACCGAAAACATGGCAAATGCAGATTACAATGGGAGGGGCAGCGTTAAAGTAAGGAAGACGTGAATGAAGACAAAGAATAAAGAATCATTATTTATGCAACGTATGTTTGGTCCAATTTTGAAAAAAAATCGAATTAAGTTTTTAATTTTAATTTTTTGCATTCACAATGCAATATTTCTATAAGATATAAAATACGTGTGTAAAAAACAACTACGCCTCCGAGCCCTCAGATGGGATTCTGGGACATAATATTGCTAGTATGTTGAACGCTAAGGTAGTTAACGTTTTTTTTGTTAACATTAGTGGAACGATACTAGCTCATAGTAGAAGTTAAATACGTTTGTAAAATCCAATTAATTTAAAAATATTCACATCGTCACAACACTTGACGATCAATATTAAACTAAAGTCGCCTTTGAGCGCTTTCGTGTGGCTGAAGCGATTTTGTGTATGTGTATGTTTATATTAATCACAAATAGTTTGTAATAAAACATATAGAACTTGCAAAGTAAAATGTTTAACATTAGTAATATAACCCTAATCCGCGAGTTGACGTGGTGATTAAAATTTAAAGTGGATTGTTGAATTATATGAACATGTTAATAAATAGCATAATATAATACAATTTATAATTTTTCTATGCACTTTCAATGCTATCTTAAATGATAAATTTAAATGAAAAAATTCAAGGCGCCACGCCGTGGGCCGCCCGGGTATAATAAAATTATGATTAATAAAATTTAAAAAATATTTTTTACTAAAACTGATTAATTCAATTTACTATTAGGAAAGTTGTTTTGACATAGTTAGAGTCACGTGGTCAGAAACACCAAAGAGGAGCCATGACGTCATAGTTCCAAAAATACAACTAAGTGCCTTATGTTTGACAACGTATATAACACAATTAAACTGTCGAGTTTCATGCGGCTTTTTCTCGGTAAAAGGCCTCCCGACGTATGACATACGAACATGGCGTAACTGTTGAAATTCAATTTCCGCTTTGCAAAGATTTTTTTTATTTAGGATGAGTTCGCTCTTGATCCCAATCAAGCCCGGGGGCCAAGACAGAATCCACGATGGAACGAGCTAAGTCAGAAGGTGTCTATTCAGCCTGGCTTTGAAAATGGATAGGTTATAAGTTCTCGGAAATACAGACGCAGGAAGGGAGTTCCACTTCTATGCTGTGTGCATTATAAAGGATGTTGAAAAGCGCTTGGTGCGACAAGTAGGAATTGCAACCAAAAATAGGTGGTAGGCCGCAGTGCATATGGATGTCCGATGGAAAAAAGGAGATGGCGGTATGAATTTATTTATTTTGAATTTATTTTGTCTTTGACAATTTAATATTGATTCTTCTTTTACATGTTGCATTTATGTTGATATTTGGCGTGGTTTTGTGTCGTTTTAAAATTAAGAAATCACGAGTGCTCCTTCAAACCTTAAATATATTTTAAAAGGCGGCAACTCCCTGATTCGACTAAACATGATAATTTATTATTATTGAAGTTAGTCTTACATTTAACATTGGGACGGGTTATTTACTATCGTATGAGATCACTTGGAGATAAACCCATTTTAATAATAATAAAAAATTGAAACAAAATCTTTCGTTTACTATACGACCACCTACGGTGAGTACTTTGATCTTTCAGTAGCTGCTTTGAAGTTTTTGTAATGGTTTAAATAAATAATTCATATCCAATCTTTTTTAATTATCAGGGTAAAAATCAAACTTCATTCTAAAAAGGTTATATTTTTGTTGATTTAATTATTCTCTTATTAACACACTTTTATTAGTTAGATCTGTAACTAACAATCTACATATTAAAATCTAAGAAGTTTTATTTCGCCTACATCTAGTTCTTGTATTATCACGATACTTGGCATGTATAATTGCAGTTGAGATGCCAATATAATAATATGGTACTATGGCGCTGATCTGATGATGAAGCACGAAGGTGCGTTGATGCTTACTAGGAAAAGATACAACCCTATAGGATTATTTCGCTGTTTCGTGCCGTAAGGTATATATAAAAGCGGTTTTTTATTTTTAAACTTTTATTTATTCAGTTATTTTTTCTCACCTTTCGAAATACAAAACGGTTATGTTAAACCTTTAAGGTTAAACGTATACGTAATTAAAAAACTAATTCTAGTTTATTGTAACTTCGTTAAAGAGTAAGATTGTGTTTTATTGAGTATCATTAACTCTGAAAAATGTTTCTGACGTCACAGTAACTTTATTGCTGAAATGATGTCACTGCTTAAGCGAATTTACGACATGTGGTTTATGGTTTAACTAAAGGGACCATATTCTGTGAATTTTTATGAATCATATCATATCCCCGTTGGTAACGAGAATAATAACAGTAATAATATTTCTTACATTCATACCAATAAGCCTAGCTCAAAGTAAGTACTAGGAGGCTACGTTATGTGTACTAGGGCAACGGATAGACAAACGTATATGATGCATACATATGTGATAATAATAGAAAAAAATAAATGCTCATGACTCAGGTAAAGTTCTTTTATTTAGCACATAAACATCTTTCGGAAATCGAGCCTAGGGTCGTCAATGGGAAAGGCTGAATTGTTGTTGTAGTTTGTTTGTAGTTAACAATACCATAACTCGAAAATTTGTGGCATTTTATGGTCTACAAGAAGAGTATGGTGATAGTAATACCTAGAGTATTATTAGTCGCCTATTGGGTATAATAATACTGTAGGTATTTACTGTAGGTATTAGTTGGTTATATTTCACTTTACAGGATAACATACGGTATACCATTGTAATAACATAGAAAACATATTGTGTAGGTACGTGTTAATAGGGAAGAGGTATTACCTATCACTACATAGTATAAAACAAAGTCGCTTTCTCTGTCCCTATATCCCTATGTATGCTTAAATCTTTAAAACTACGCAACGGATTTTGATGCAGTTTTTTTTAATAGATAGAGTAATTCAAGAGAGAGGTTTATATGCATAATACATGCATAATATAGTAGAGCATTGCATAAGTGCGAAGCCGGGGCGGGTCGCTAGTTTATAATAAAAATAAAACGACGAAAGTTTAGTACCAATTTAGAATTAATTTATATTTTTTATAATCGTGACGTGATTTAAGACGACAGGGCAGATTAACCCTTTTTCGTACGAAATTTTGAAATGGTTTTTAAAAAGCAATATAACATGAAGTAAATGACAGCATTTTGAAAACACGTTAAGTCATTTGTCCCGTCTGAATCTGTAGTAGTTAGCGTCTACCTATCTGCATTTGATAGGCATAATGGTTTCTCCGGTTCACTCGATCTCCCTCCACCTTTGTCGCAGCAGTGGAAGCTTCAAAAACCTAACGATGCTGAATCTCTAAGAGATAATTTTATTATACGACATGCCTAAACGTAATAAGTATCCTTTTGGGACGACATATAGTCAACCGAGAGAAACTAAATTTTCCTCAAGCTAAGAATATTATAGAGTTGTTCAATGCCAATAATCTCAAAGAATTACTGTAACTTGGATCATGGCGCAATAGATCTCTGGGATTACTGTGAGTATAAATCTATTAGAAACCTTACCTTAAAATCCACGGATAATAAATTTAACATTCCTGTAAATATATTGGGAAAGATTTTTCTTTTTAAAAAAATCAAAGAAAACGGGCCTAGGAACCTTGGCCTACTTTATCGTTTCATCCAGATCGAGACACCTCAGCAAAAGAAAGGGATAGAATGACGGGATATACTTAAAGCTGCATATATGTGACTTGACACTTTATAACAACCTTACTAACTTAGCAATTATACAAAAAGGATGCCGTTACATTTGCAAGTTAAGCCCCAGAGGGTTTGCAACTTAAGTCCCTATCTTGTTATGTCCTCATGCTCACGTTAAATCAGAAGGATGTTGATTTAATCTCTTTTATAACGCCCAAAGTATTTTTAGCCTATCTTTTATACATAGTACAGTTGACGGCACATCAAGCGTCGATGTTATGACATAGTTAATGAGACTATTTTCTTTTAAAGTGTAAGTTTATACTTAAAGTGAAGTACTTGGAATAAGCTGCTGCCTATTTTGCGGCGTATCTTTATATACGCCCTAAGAATAAAAAAATTACACAACTGTAGTCGCCAGCATATAAAGCTTAATATGTGGTACAAATGACAACATGATATGCTCTCAACTGTTTTGAAATCAGCTCAAATTATTTTTAAAATCCTTTTTTTAATAAATTTTATCGATGTATACTCCAAAGCTTTTTAAATTATTCCCTTAACTTCATTCAATAATAAATAAAAAAAAACTTAACTTTTTCAATCTTGCTTGGTATATGAAATACCTCCTAAATGAGTACGAGCTTTGATGAGCTCGATAGGGCATTCGCTAGTGTCATACAGGCACACTACATAACAATCCGTACTGGTCTCGCTGCGTGGATTATGGTCCATTTTTGGTACTGCGTTTTCATCAACAGGGTAAACCTATGCCCCGTCAGTGGGATAGCGAAAGATTAATTGTTTAATTAATTGCTATTCAATAAAACACGTAACCTATAAATTTAAATTATCTCAATTCTACTAATACGCTTCCTGTGTTCATCCTTACGAAGCTTAAAGTCAATCAAGCTTAGGTTTAAGCTTATTCACGACCCTGATCCACCAATTTTTAAAACTTCTAGCGGGGAATCAAGGTGATATTTGTGCAAAGGAGGATTTAATGTCAACTGTGTCGAAGAAAAAAAAATATATAAAAAAGATACATAAACGACGGGATACTAAGCGGATCCAACGATTTCTAAAACAAAAATACTAAGGGTTATGAAAGAGAGCAATAGCGTTTCATAAGAATATATAAAAGAAATTAAGCAACATACAATTAATAAGCCAAAAAAAACCTAAATCATTACGCGCTTCTACAGCGGCATTCGAAATCAAACTGACCTTCGCTAGTATAAACAGCAGATAGATCCTTCGCACTGGTATTCGGATAAGCCCAATAGTCATATCATCGAAACAAGAGATTATAAAAAAGAGACAGTGACCTGGAAAACTTCATGACTAAACCTCAGTAAAATAGTTGTTATTATTACCGATATCTGTAAAATAAAATAGAGAAACTTTTAAGTGACGGCCGCTTGATGCAATGCCATCCTTTTTTCTGCGCCAAAGTTTCCAGGTTTTTTATAAATCTAGTAGTGGGGTCAAACAACAAAACTGCAGATGATATTAAAGATATTTGCCATCACAGGAATAACCTTTTGCTTCCATGTAGTTTGCAGGCCATTTCTATAATTGCTATTTTATCATAGATATTGTACATTACAAATCTATGGTAAAATAGAAGGCCCTAAAAAGGTAAAACAATAGTTAATTTCTAGCACTATCTGCAATACGGCCACTCAAAGAACTACTGTACGAGGCTATATCATTGTGTCAAATGTTGACACTCACATAAGACAAGTAACTGTACAAAAACTAACCGAACTACCGTAAAATGGGGATACTTTGATCAATTTTTAACTTTATATGACTGTAGCATTCTCATTTGTAGAGTGATTATTATTATTTAAAAGTATAATTATCGGTTTTTTGTGTAGATTTGATTAAGCTAATTGTAAAACGCTAAATTTTAATAATTTAAGAAAAATAAAATAAAAAGTAATCGATCAAAGTTAAACTGTGAGTGGGGATACTTTGATCATCCATGATTTTACTGTGGAATTCGAAAGTAGACCTGAAATAATACTACGGAAAAAAATAATCAAAAAAATCAACCGGTAATTATTCATTTTATAATGCTTTAGGGTAACTCTGGTCATATAAATAATACAGATTTTACTCTAATCAGCCTTTATTTTACGACTTAGGAACATAATTTGTTTTTACTTTGAAATAAGCAATAGTTTAACTATCAAATCACAGAAAATTGTATTCTTATCAGTCCTTTTCGGATTAAAGGATAACCCCAGTCAGAACATTTTGGTGCCGCCTTCAACAGAGATTTTTCTTCGGTATGGCTAAAAATGGGTTGTGCACCTGGATTTCTAGTAAAGTTTCCTTTATATTTATTGTATAGAGTTCCAAAGGGAATATCATATTCTCTGGATGCGGCCCGTAAAGACATAGCTCCTGTCACTACTCTTGACAAAGCTTCATCTAATAATTCGCCACTGTAGTTTATATATCTTCTCGTACCGGGTTTTTTTTTGTAATCTCGCGGCATGATGTTTCTGATTGATTTGATGATTTTCAGCAATAAATTAATAATAATAATATATAAAGAATCATAAGAATCGGATAAAAGTAGTTAATCATACCCTTACTTTAAAACGTAGGGTTACTTTAATCAATGATCAATGTCACCCCGCGTTAACTTTTTGCCAATAACACAAGCAAATTTTAAGATTAGGAAATCATAATATTTTTTATAGTTTACAAATTAAAGTTAAACTAACCGAATATAAATTGCATTATGCCTATATACACTCGGCGTCAAAAAAATCGCACCTCTAAGAAAATCACGTTCAAATGGCATTAACTCTGGATATGCACATGCAGTCGTATTAATTATAATTTTATTTAAAAGGTTACTTAATTAACTTAATAAAAAAACATTATTTTTCATTATCAAATAAAACCTAAAGCAACAAATAAAGGGTCACAAAAATTCTAAGGAAATTTTGCTGCTCGGGAGAGTCGCGAGTTGCGCTAACTTTGTGGGTATAAAGAGGTCAACACGGGTTCAATGTGGGTCATTCGCTATTAAACCGTTGAAGGGGACACACGCACTGATTTTACTGAAGAAAGAACATCTGGAAAATGGACACTACAGCTGATGAGGCCGCTCAAGTGGTTGCACTACTGCAAGCAGGGGTGCGGCAGTGTGATGTCGCCCGGCAACTGAATCTGAGCCGTTTTTCGGTTCGTAGAGTCTACCAGCGCTTTTTAGAGACCGGTGGCTATATCCGGCGACATGGGTCCGGTAGACGTCGCTGCACTTCGGAAAGAGACGACCGGTTCGTTGTGTCGTACTCTTTGAGAAATCGCTTCTCAAACGCTGTTCAGCTGCAACAGGAGCTCCAGGCAGTTCGCAGACGCACCGTGAGTGTATCCACGGTTAGAAGAAGACTGAAGGAGAAGAACATAGCAGCCCGCAGAGCTGCTACAGGTCCAAAATTGACTGCAGCGCACCGACGAGCCCGCTTGCAGTTTGCTCGCGACCACGTCGATTGGACCATTGAGCAGTGGGGAGCTGTTCTCTTCTCAGACGAGACACGAGTGTGTCTTTTCTGCAACGACCGACGAAGAAGAGTATACCGGAGGCAGGGTGAACGTTTCGCTCAAGCCTGCATCCAGGAGACGGTGGAATATGGAGGCGGATCCTGCATGTTCTGGGGCGGTATGTCGGCTGCCGGCAAAACCGACCTGGTCTGCGTCTCCCGGACCGGAGGTGCTCGCGGACAAGGGTCGCTGACTGCGCGCCGCTATATCACAGAGATCCTGGATGTGCATGTGGTCCCTTTTGCCGAATCTTTTGGCGAGGGGTTCACATTAATGCACGACAACGCTCGCGCACACACTGCAGCCATCGTGAACGACTTCCTGCGGAGGTCCCAAATTCCTGTGATGCAGTGGCCAGCGAGAAGTCCTGATCTGAATCCGATAGAGCACCTCTGGGACCATCTTAAACGTAAGGTTCGATCTCGGGATCCGGCTCCTTCGACTCTAGAGGAACTCCAAACCGCGGTGATTGAAGAATGGGGTCTTATCCCTCAAGAAGAGCTCCTGAAGTTGGTGAGGTCTATGAGGGACCGTATGGAAGCCGTCATCAGGGCAAGGGGGGGTAACACTAGATTTTGAGTTAATTTTAAGACACTTTTTGTACATTTTTTTTGTAAATTATCGATTATTAATTAGGACTTAATTAAGATTTTTTATTATTTTTCAAATTTTTATGCTTTTTGTATAATTTTAATTAAAAAAAAGATTGCACTTAATTGTTGTTTGATGCTCCTTTTTGTTACCTTTCTAATGATACCTAACACTATCCTCTATATAAGGTTTAGGAATTTTTGAATAAGATTTTTATAAGGTGCGATTTTTTTGACGCCGAGTTTACATACCTAATTAGTTGCGGACAAAGTTTTGCAGGCTAAAAAAAGATATTAATATATAGTTACTCACCTTTTCAATTATTTTATGCAAAACGAGCCGCCGCACACGCCTGTGCTTCTAAGGGGAAGATAGCTGACGATCAGTGTTGCCAACACGAAAAAAAAAAGTTGGCTAGTGCGTTCGGTTTTTTCAATATTTGCACCTAAGTTTCTAAAAGAAGTTTCGATCAATGTCGCCCCGCGATTTAAAGTAACCCCATTCTACGGTACACCTGCGATATTTGCAAATTTGTTAGGGACCCATTCTGCAAACTACAGAATGTACTACTACTTCTCAAAGCTGATAATAGACCGAAAAAATACAAACGAACCGCAACATCAGACATTCCGACTGAAATCGTATCTCAGTCTAAGAGGGATGAAGGTGAAAATCCCACATTACCTATACACACATATATTTAAATTCTGTGATACGGCGATGTAGCAAAGAACAATATCTAAGAGAAATTTAAGGCAAAAGCGAATATGAATAATTCAGAATCACCGACAAATCTAACACTGCAAGAAATGTTCCTAAGACAGTCCGTAAGAAATGACTTCATTTTACAACCCTACTCGGCCTCATGACAACTTTAGTCCAAAAATTAAGTTCAAATCCTTAAAGATGGCGACATGAAACATAAACAGACTTTCACCCAACAAAAACTAAGTTGATGCTTTTCTACATCTACATTTTCATATCGTTCTGCTTATATCGGAAAAACGTTTCAGGTACAATTAAAGACTTTTTTTAAATACAACCTAATCACCCTGATGGCCCTACATATGGTGGCATAGCTGGTCTTCAAATCTTCATTAAAACACCATAAATAAGCTCCTGGGTTCGACCTGATGGATAAAAAGTACTCAATGAATTACCACGGAAAGGAATAGTATTATATTTCACTATATTCTTTAATGGAGTTTTGAGGATTATGAAAGGTATCACAAATTATTATGATTACAAAACTTGGTAAACCACTGCACGACGTAACGTCGTACCAGTCAATTTGGCTGTTATCGCTCATATTCAAACTGTTTGAGAAAATGCTTATAAAACAATTACTTCAAATAGTTTTAAATTTATCACGGACGTCTTTGAGCGTAAAAAAATATGCTTCTTAGCTATTCTCTACACGCAGCAGGCGTTCGACAAGGTATGACACGATGGTTTATTGTGAAAAATCAAAACGTTTCTCCGACATGGCATATTAACGTTATATATTGTAAACAGGTTTTTCCCAAGTAACAGTTAATTACTGTACTTCTATCTTTCATAATATACTGGCGAAAGTACCACAAGGCTTGGTTCTTGGATCGATTCCGCATACTTCACATCGGGAATGCCGAGACGCCCCGGGAGCAATAGCGGCAAAATTTATGATGATACTGTCACCCGGGCATCCAGCCCAAGACGACAACAAGGCTCAGAACTCTTACAAAAAAATTTAGACCAATTAGTAAAAAAATGGAAAATCAAGGTAAACCCATCAAAGTAGTTCACTCTTAGAAAGAACGACTGTTCCAGGAGTGAGATTTGGCTCCATCTTTCTGCCCAAAAGTGAATTAGTTAAATATTCGGGTGTAAATTTATATCACCGACTTACATGGTACAATCACATATAAACAAAAAGAGACAAAAGAAACCTCAAATACCGAGGAATGTACTGGTTGCTTGGGGGAAACTTCAAGTCATCTGAGGATAATAAGTTGATCTTATATAATGCCATTCTTATACCAATTTGGACGTATGGACTTCAATTATGGGTTTCAGCAAGTAATTATAATATCAACAAAATCCAAAGATTAAAGAACTATGTACTGAAGGAGAATTGAAAGGATCTATAACTTGTTTAAACTGTAATGTTCATGAACAACTCAAAATCTACACTGTCAGGGTAGTAATCACTAGGATATTTGTTAAATACATTAGTAGGTTAAATAAACGCTAGAAGTAGCCAAGCAAATGACATTGACAGATTACACAGAACGCCTCAAAAGGTGCAAATTGCCAGATAAAAAAGGACTCGGCTTAGGTTAAATCAGAAATGAGTTGGCAGCATGATGGAGTGCCTCACTTTTCATACCATTTTCAGAAACCAGTCAATATATTAGAATAAAACACTTTTTTAAGGATTTTTGCGCATGTATCCCGAATCAAACTGATCAGTAGTTTTTGCTTGCCTATTGTAAGATCCTGGCGCTCCCACGTATGTCACACTTAGAAGTGATTCGGACACAGTGCGGGATGAGACCTTGATCACGGCATCTCTTCAAGAAATTCAAAGATGTTATCTTTCTTGCGCGCTTAATCATCAGGTCTTCCAAGCGGCGAATTTTGGTAGTAGATATCATGTGCAAAAATCCGTAAAAAAGTGTTTTATTCTAATGTGTAATGCGTGCGGAAGAGTAAGAACTAAACCAGTCAATATAGTCTGGAAAACTGACTGTTGTCCAGACTATACTGACTGAAAATGGTAATTATAAAAAACCTTTAGGAATTATTATCGAATTATTGATAAATTATTATAATAGAAAAATACTAGAAAAAATCGACTCGGGTCACAAGTGAATCTCAGGCGGGAATGCCTGAGATTCACTTGTGACCCGAGTCGATTTTTTCTAGTATTTTTCTATTATAATAATTTATCTTATAAGATCGCATTGAAAATGCATAAAATATATAAAAATTATAAAAGAATTATTGATATTTATTATGTTTTTGACGTGACAACGTCTTATAAATTGGTTGCGGCTGGGAGTCACTTATGAAAAAGTGTAACGCTCGGTAACGTTACGATGAGTCACCGAACGAGAGAGAGGCCCGCCGAATGTTTTCTCAATATTTAAAAGTTTATTGATTTTTAATATTATAAGTATATATATGAAATTGTAAACTCTTTATGATATATATAATACAAAAAAATTGTTTATATCGATAAATTTTGATAACCATCCAAGATTGTTCCATTTAAATCATTAATGTATAAATCACTTATAATATAAATATTTAATAGTAGTAGATATATTTCCTATATAACCCAAATTATTCATTTATTAATTTTCGAAATATATTACAGGCATTTATATTTAAACATCCTGTTACATAATGATTTATAGTTTTTTTTATCCTCAACAAAATCACTCAAATAGGAATTAGTTAAGTTTAAGTTTACATGTACAATGTTTTAGTAAACAAAATATATTTCTATAGTTAAAATTTTTGCAATTCTTATTTTCATTCAATTCCTTGTTCCTATTGTGCAATTTAATTATATTCATATCAATAAATATTCTACCGAGAAAAAGACGTTGTCACGTAAAATCTTCGCCCGTAAAACCGACTTTACAGGCAACCAATTTTTCTACTTAATTTTTTTACTAAATTTATTAATAACTACGTTCATACTCATAATATTGAATATTTGCATATCGACTTATCGATAGATTATCAATCATCAAATTCATTTATGAATGTCAAAAGTTGATTACAGTTATAGAGTAAATCATAACCTTTTAAGCTTAACAAAGCCTGTTATACTTTGTCCAATGTAGGATGATACTTTTGACAGTTGACACCTATATAGAAGGTATGAAGTTGCTATTGCAACGTCAAGCCAAACATAACGAAACAAACGCAACCTTAGTACGTAGCAATAAGGAATGTAGTAGTAGTGTAGGATGATACTTTTGACAGGTGTCACACCTGTCAAAAGTATCATCCTACATCGGACAAAGTATAGGTTGAGATTGCTGTCACAAAGCATTGCTAGGGATCTGTTAAAAGAACAGAATATCCTGTCATATAAAAAGAACAACAGAAAAATGTCGAAAACTCTTTATTTTAAATCTAAATGTTAACAAATTCAGCAAAAATATATTAATATTACTTTGTTCGACGTGACTAAATAAATAATAATAGTGGATAATAAAAAAATAAATTACAGAATGTACCTACGCAATATTGGCATACCAAAGCTAAATTTTATCTTTCGTACTCATCATCATCAGCGTATTAATGTCCTCATTAGTAGGCTGAGCATAGAGATCTAAAGGAAACGCCTTTGGATGAAAATACCATAGGGAAAATGGGTCACAACCCACGCCGTGGGCTGAGTGTAGATAGGTGGGTAGTGCACGCACATGTTGTTAGAAAATAAAAATACTGTTAAGATTTCTTCGGTTAGTAGATATTATGATATAGCGATAAAGGATAAAGACAGTCCTAAGTCCTAAATATCAATAATATTACGAATAACGACTGCAGAGAAAACTGTAACCAACGGCTTAATGTGTCTTCCGAAGCACGAAAGAGGTCGAGATAATAATTTTCTAGTCAACCATCCGATAACGGGCCTTGCAAATGTTGCTTAGGCGCTGCACAAACGAAAAATTTTCGCAACTGATATCCTCTATCGGAGAAAGCAAGTACGGTTCCCTCTGTTAATCTATTAATGGGTGCCTGTTACTGCATCAACAACAACAGTATATTTCGTACGATTGTTTCAAAAAATAATGTTGCTTGGTTTCCAATTGACAACTGCTAGCTTCCAGTTATTAACACCCGAATACTTTATGATAAGCAATCCGTGTATGTGTTAAGTAAAGGCAACTGGACACAAATAGAATCTAAGTCCGCGCAGTAAGTGGTTTATTTCATATTGATTATATGAAAATAAAATAATGAATAAAATATGAAAATAAATATCTTGTAACACAAGACACAAAAGTGTCACGTTTGTGTAGCGCCTAACCCCCGCAACATTAGGTTGAACGCGCTAACGACTATTCTATCGAGTAACCCCTTCTTTTCATAGTTGTGCATATAACTGCCTGCCTACTATATCCACAGATTTATTTCGTAATTCAAAGCAGTTATAAGATATTGTCATTGCATCGACGATAATTACATTTTTAATATAAGGTAATTAGAAAAAAAATGAATATAGTAAAGGATATATGTCATAGTTTGAGTTCGTGGGCTCAGTGCACGCTTAGTTTAATATTACATATCATTACCTCAGTTAAATTGCTTCCATAATTTTTAGTAGCTTCAACACGTATTTCATGAAAATTTTAAACAATCACGGTACAACAACAAATAGAAAATTTCGTTTTCCATTTTGACTCGGATGAGATGACTTAAAATCGGCGTACTATCCACTCGATCAAGTAGAATAAATTACCGATGGCATTGACGTATTTCATGTTATGTCAATTAATAATTTTTAGCAATAATTTCATGATCGTTAATTTTTAAACTCTATGTGTATCACAATAAATAAAGGATAGAAAAAGGCAAGGTTTTTTCCTACACAAAAGAAATATTAAAAATGTATTGGAAATAATTCTAAACATCGGAAAAAGAAACTCGATAGGCTTAACTCTTGACTCGCTTAGTACGTGAGAAGATAAATATGGCGAAACATTAAAGTGTTAGTATTTAATAAAAATCTTTTAAAGATAGCAGAAAAGTGCCAAATCTTTATATATATAATTCTTCTGTGAGTGTGTATGTCACTGAACTTCTCCTAAACGGCTGGACCGATTTGAATGAATTTTTTTGTGTGTGTTCAAGGGGATCTGAGAATGGTTTAGATTTACAAATCAGTCCGGCAGATGGCACTGCAGTCGGCACAGCAACGCGTGGCCGGGACAGCTATAAAATATAATCTTTTACGTTCCAACCTTTTTTTACTAAAAGAAGAAATCTAATATGGAGCTTTTATATTTTTTTTGCATTTTTCAATGCGATCTTATAAGATAAATTATTATAATAGAAAAACACTAGAAAAATCGACTCGGGTCACAAATGAATCTCAGACGGGAATCAAACCCGCAACCTTTGGAAATCCGGTCCAATGCTCTCCCAATTGAGATTGAGATTCACTTGTGACCCGAGTCGATTTTTTCTAGTATTTTTCTATTATAATAATTTATTTAATATGGAGCTGACCAGAGTATTTATTCTATATAGGCGACCGAAGAGCTGGCAGCTACCTCGGACAAAAAAATAACTTAGCTGTTCAAAGGGGGAACGCTGCCAGTATCTTCGGAATATATAAATTAGTTTTAGGTTAATTTAAGATAAGTTATGTTTTAGTTTAGTTTTTAAGATATTTTATTATATGTTGTCAATAAATTTATAGTTATTGCATAATATCTCTATAAAATAGTACTGACTAAAGTTATATCATTTTTCGAAAAAGTGAGTAACTGTCGAAAGTGTATTATTTCAATGAAAAGCCTAAATCGTGGGTGCAAATGACATTCGCACCCACGATTTGTTACATTGAATTAATGATACTTAAATTTTCCTCATTGTTATGTAATCATCGTTTTCCCTTTCATTTTTGTCTTCTTATTTATAACATGTACACTTGTCGTCGTTTAAACGGACTTACTATAATGTTTTGTAATTGTTTGTTGGGTTGGCTGATGACCAAGTTCGCTTATTGTAAACTGAAAATATAAGTGATGATAACCATTTATCATATTAATGCAATATTATTAAAACGTCTTTAAATCACCATACAATAGGGTTTTATTAAATAACTTAAAAAGGAAAATTAAATCTATTGTTAAAACTATTTTACACAATCTTCCCAATAAAAAGGAAATAATACTTCAGGCACTAAAGATAAATAAAAAAAATCCCCTAAATCTTGGCTCGTGGGTGATGTAGATACTGTAGATCCTAAGGTATTGATCGTAAATAAAAAATAATATGACCTAATTTGTACGTACTTTTGTCAGAAAAAAAAATATAATTTTATTTGTTTAGATATTTGAGACAATAAGCAAAGTCTGAAAAACGTTTTTTCAACCCAAGAGTATAACCGCAATCTTGTTTAAGATAACCCAAATTTAATTTAAGGGCTCAATCGAGCCTAAGATTTCTCTTTAAAGGAAGGTATCCCTCCATCTCTTGATCGCGCCGGGGTGGGGGATTCCATATAACTCGCACACCCAGCAGTGCAGTATGCGTGACGCATTTTCCTAAGTTGAAATAAAAAGAAAAACCTTTGACCCAGAAAGTTGGGATATTTACTACTACGCGGAGTCACTGATAATGAACTAAGTAATAATAAAGTAGATGCCTAGAGGAATCATAAAAATAGTGATGGATCGCTGGTTCACTGGTCTAATGATATTATGCAGATTAATTTATTTGTTTGATAAAACACAGTCGTTCACTTCTAAGGCGGTTTTCGAAAGAGACATTTTATAAGACTATAATATCAATATATTACAACGTTACAACTTGAGCTCTAACATAGCTAAACTGATTAGGTTCTTTCCAAGTGAACATGTCTAAATAAAACGTCAAATGACTGATTTACTATCAACGCATAAAAAACGATATCTGTCAAGTATTTTTTTTTTATTGAAATATTTCTCTTTGGAATTTCTCTCTGCTTTACAAATAGTGAAAAACAGTGGAAAATATAGGTATACTACTTTATTCGACACCGAAAGAAAACACAACTCGTTTCTTGTATATTTACCATTGTTTTCTCTGCCTCTATCTTCTTATTAATAACTATTGTCATTATCTGTATAGTCTGATCCAAAATTAAACCTGGAATGTTGTTTTAAAAATTATGAAGATGAGGGGCTCTTATATTTTAACACAAAATATATTCTATTTTTGAGAGCAATAAAAGCGATGCGGCGTGGCAATGCAAGAGAGCAATTGGTGAATACCGCCTATCAATAAAAAGGGATGAATAAATTCAAACCAATGAATATGATGATGAGTTCAATTTCTTTATTATATTGGAAACATAAAAGATATCGATACGAGTACTAACGAAATGTATTTATGCGAATTGGTATGTTTATAAAAGCTTTTTGCTTTACGTTTTATTTGAAACGAATAGTGACCATTACTATTAAATAATAAACTAGCTGAAAAATATTACTCTAGCTATATTTAGGTGCAGTCATATAATAAGGGGTCGACAAATATTAATCCAAATTAATCGTTAAAAAGCTACCCATAAAATATATCCCATGTTAAAGGAGAAAGAGGGTGTCAAGAAAGTGTGCCATTGTGTCATAGGCGGAAGTGCCATAAGCTACGTAACATTAATTTTATAACTCTAAACTGTAAATGACATCCACTCCCTCTTAACTGTCAACAATTTTCGAAAAACCATTTGACCGATTGCACGGGTTTCAATTTATTAAAAAAATATATAAACATATGTTGTTTTAATAACATAGTTAACTAGTAGTTTGTTAGGCGAGTGAGTCTCTAATTACGCTAGAGTCTTATTATTTAATCTAGATTCGATTTTTATATAGGAAATTCATATATAACTAGCTGACCCGGTAACGCGTTGCTATGGTAACGCGTATACAATGGAAAAAGAGCGGAAAAAAGAGCGGAGAGACAAACACACAAACAACAAATTTGTGTTCTTAGATTATTTATTTCATTTTACTGTTAAAGGTACAATAACAGAATACAAATTATTACATTGCAGTCTTAAATAACATAACACTTTTTAAATTTATATTCCAATAATAATTGTACACAGCATTGACACAAAATAACAGTAAACAAATATTGAATTTTTTTTTTTAAAGTTAATAAGCTTTTTTGGATCAGTTTGTTGGATCAGTGTGTTGATTATAGACTAGCTGACCCGGTAACGCGTTGCTATGGTAACGTTAATTGATATAATGGAAAAAGAGCGGGAAAAATAGCGGACAGACAAATACACAATCAACAAATTTGTGTTCTTAGAGTATAGATTTACAATATCAAAGTAATTAAAAATATAAATCTATGAACCTACAGATTCTTAAAAACGTTTATAGCGAATTCTTATTTATATTTTTATCGGACTCATGTTTCTCACAACACCAGAAAACCTCATTTATTTTACAAATAGGAATGCTTTTAGCCAATTACAAAATTAAATAAATAAATAAAATAATAAGAAATCTCAAGTCCTGACGAATTTCCCTCTCTAACGACTTCCACGAAATAGAAGTCACGTCGGTTAATTATAAAATGGTGAAAAATTTCAAGTGATTTTGTTTTATTTTAGTGTTAAGTAATAGGTTTTGGGTACAAAATACCTAAAACTTTAGTACACTAATAGCACGCTAAATTTCTAATACTCTAAAAACTAAAGTTTTCTCTGGAAACAATGTCAATAAGCAAGAATATTGGTTGCGTAATTATGTCCCATCCTCCGGTGCCTTTAAAATTAACTTTGGGTTTCTGAGCAGACAGAACTCACTACTTCATTACATCAAACTATTCATTGACAAATAAGTCTATTTGTTTTGCAAGAGACTACTAACTTGCCTCTATTACATAAATTTGAATGTTCAATGAAGAAATGGATCATAAAGAAAATTTTGACGAAAATACTGACGAAGAGGACTGAAGAGAATGAATAGTAGATAAAACCATATAGATACTTAAAACCAGGAGAACAAAATTAAAATGAGCTGTATATAATGTGTAACAGATGTCTCACACCTAGAGCAGATTTTGATGAGTTATTGGTTAGCACATTTGATCTACACGATAGCAAATTAACACCAATTAAATAAGTTTAAAGTAGGCAAATATGGCGTCCACGAACAGGAAGATGCAGTGAGGTGAGGCACACTAGGTGGACCGATGACCTGGTTAAGGTTGCGGGAAGTCGATGGTTGCAAATAGCTGATAGGCGCTCCTTGTGGAGTTCTAAAAGGAGGTTTATGTCCAGTAGTAGACTCGTAACGGCTGATAATGAAAGTAGGCACTATAAGTTTTGACTTATAGATACGGTAACAAGAAAATATACATATATGATACATGAATAAGTAATATTTCTATTGCTATGGTTCAGATACAATACTCGTGTTTATCGCATGAACATGTGTTTCCAACGGAGCCGAGCCCGGTACCTTTTGGCTTCGCAAGTTGGGTTCGCATGTCAATCAATACACGTATCGCCTTTCTAGCTTGGGTTGTTTGATACGTATTTCAGACATATAACTCCCACAACTTGACAAACCGGAAGGAACACTGTTGGGATCTAAAAGCTAACATTCCGCAAACAGTTTGGAAAATAAATCAGCCTTTTCCTAGGCGGTGTGTGCCAGAGATCCGTCAGATTTCAGCAAAGGAGGCAGTGAGTTACGGCAGAAGTTACGAACGACTTAGGCAGGGACCAAAACGCTTTACTACTAGATGGGTAAGAAGGTTTATTTTTTGGGAGGGGTTCGCTCTTGATCCCAATCAAGCCCGGGAGCTAAGGCAGAATCCACGATGGAACGAGCTAACCCAGAAGGTGCCTATTCACCCTGGCTTTAAAAATGGACGGGTTATAAGTTCTCGGAAATACAGACGCAGCTGGGGAGTTCCACTCCTTTGCTGTACGCATTATGCAGGATGTTGAGAAGCGCTTGGTGCAACAGGTAGGAATAGCAACCAAGAAAGGGTGGTAGCCCGCAGTGCGGCTGGTTGTCAGATGGAAAAAAGAAAATGGCGGCATGCGGCTCTTAAGCACACTCTTCAAAGTACAGTCTGTAGAAGACCGACAGACAGGCAACTTTGCGGCGATAAGCTTAGGTGTGAAGTTTACTCTTCATCAATTTGCTGTCACCGATGAGACTCTCAGCTCTGCGCTGAATTGTGTCCAGTGCAGCAAGTTGGTATTTTGCTGAGCCGTCCCAAAGACGACTGCAATATTCCATGCAAGATCGGACTTGAGCTTTATAGAGAGTTAAATCGGTCGGCGTAAAATATCGCTTGACCTTATTTAGGAAACTCAGCTTTTTAGCTGCAATTTGAGCCTTGGACTCGATGTTGACGCCGAAGTTGAGGGTCTGAAGACAACTCCGTGCCAAGAAGCTCGAGGCTGTCGGTTGCGGTACAGATGTACCTCGGAAATTAGGAGGGAAGTGGAAGGAACTCCTTTATGCCGTGAAAAGACACGCTTGTGTTTTGGAGGCGTTGAAATGAACGAGGTTATTGTCAACCTACTGGGAAACGAAGCTTAACCTCTGGTTTGTTCCCTCAACCAAGTCCTCTCATCAACATCACGTCGTCTGCGTCTCCGTGAGAAAGAACAGCTGTGGTTTTCTTGTCCCGAGGTGGTGATAGACTGGATCGGGATTAGAGTGCAAACCTCTTATATTAGAGAGGTGCACTAGGAAGGAGAGGACGTGGTACCGCTGTTTTACCGGTTTCCTGTTCTTATTTTGCATATTTTTTGAGTGGGAAGGTGATGAAGGACGGAAGTAAACCGAGATGCTGATTGCAGGCCCAATGAGACAAGTCAGAGCCTCACAACACGGTATAGCCAAACCGGAGACCGCGGGGATGCCCGAGCCCCCTCAAGGGTGCCCTCGGGTAATCTTGTCCGGGCGCCGACAGGCACGATGGCGCACCCCCAAAATTTTTCGCGAGATGGTGGGGCAGCCTTTCATAAGTTGCTAGCTCACTATTTGGGCCCTCAACTATCTGCAGTCGGCCAGTGGAAGAACTGTGCCTTGGATCCCTCAGTTCTCCGAATTTGAATATCCAATGCATTGCCCTTACGCATTTAAAAAAACCGGCCATTGCTCAGAAAAAATGTTCTGATTCGTTCTCCAATATGGCTTCAACACTAAAACACGATCTGTTGGGACCATTTGGCAGTGTTGTCTTAGTCTGGTGGGTGGTAACACGTCACGGCCGAAGCCTACCACCTGAAAGGGGTTTACTCCTTTAGCACCACCTTGGGGCCACGTGTGGGCCATCGAGGGTTAATCCTACGGACGCGAGTGAATTTGGATTAGGAACTCACCCAAAATTCTTTACCGGACCTAGAGTTAATCGAAGAAAATATCTAACAAAGTTCTTTAGTACAAGCAGAGGTCATTACATCAAAACCATGCACATGTATTTTCGGCATATTCTACTTTATTATCCCTAGCTTTAAAAGGATTTTCCCGATGTGGCTGACTCACAGCAAATGACAAATTGATGTCCCCACTTTCTAATTTACCAACTAATTTCACAAAACTTTTGGCGGTCGAAAATTAAATCTGAACAATCAAATTGTTCAGACTAGTAGTTTTAGTGACGATACAAGGTCTATCTAAGTTATGTTTAGTCGCCATCTTTATCAGTTCATAAAGTATGCAACACAGAGAAGGACAAGAGCTAACTACAATAATTACAGAGTAATTTATAGAACTGTAGAAAGAGAAAATTCTGTTCACTGGATAGGTAACTTACCTGTTTATTTTTTTCATGTTGTTCACTCATTGAAATGAAAAAATTTAAGTAGATCCCTACGCCCGTTTATTTTCTACTTTTTTAATTTAATCTTATAAAAATATGAATAAAAATAATGAAAACCAATGCATTTAGTCGTCTGTTTCAAATTACTTTATTTCAATAACATATTTATTTTGCGAGAATTTATTTTTTTAATTAGAACTTTTCGCTTTTCCTTTTGTTAATCAGTGATTTTGTTATTGCAAGACAGCGTTTTATTTCAACTAAAAATCTAGAAAAGAAAGAGTGATTTCTAATCTCGGGTTTACATATAGAACCATTATCCTAACACTATTACTAATGAATAGAAACCGTATGATTAAAAAGTTGATACAGTACGCAATAAAAAAAGAAATACAAATGATATTGAATATAAATTAAACTTTTACATTCTTAAGATAACAAATACAGGCACACACACATACACACACACAAAAACATACGTCTATCTTTGTCGCCATCATAATTACGTATTTGTTTCGTTTACGCAATAAAACAAAATAAATAATTAACGCGTTGCGGTTTCAAAAACTTTGAAATAAAGAAACAAAAGGCAGATTTAGTTGACTGACCGCATGTTAGACAATCTATTCAAAATCACGAAACTCTTCAAAAGTTAGTTTGAATATATAGTAAAAATAACATGAATGTTGAAGAAGTTAGTTTTTACTATTCAAATAGTAAATTCAATCAAGTTCATCAACGGACTATTCTAAAGTTTCCAAGCATGAAATTTTTAAAAGGTTTGAATTTTAAGAGCGATTCTACGCAGCGAATTTTTCCACTTCGGTTGGAGCCTCAACTGAGGAAATACGGTTTTTCCACGATTTTCCTTATTTATTATTAAATATTTGGCCGGCTGAAGAAAATAGAAAAATGCCTGTCTTCTATTTGCTAAAATTTATTCCACCACATTTTAAATAAGTTGATTCGGAACGACAATTTTATTACCTACCAAAATTCCCTGAATCTACTAAATCACTGATTTCTTTGTAAAATCTGTTTCTTAGATTTCTGAAAGAGTTATTTTTGTATCTTGCCATGTCTTCGAAAAATTATTACGCACAAGCATTAATACATTTCTAAAAGTGTATGATAACTTATCGTAACTTTCGAAAGTACGTAAACTGAACCGTAGACAAAAGAGCGTAATAGCAATCATATAGAGTGAATTTTATCTTATTTTTATATTTTGTGTATTTGGCTTTGTAGACGCTAAATCAATCTAAGGCATTATTTCGCCATTGTTCTTTCACATCGAAATTACTTTAATATTCTTTTATGTAGCTAACTTATTAAAGTTTGTCTGGAGCAGAACTATAAAGTTGGCTATATAAATGTCACATGGCAGACTAAAAGAAAAACACCAGTAGCGCTAATGTACGACGAATGAGGTCGCTCTCGTATGCGATCTTTATTGAGCTCTAAATGCATATGTCTTCAGCACTCCTATTACTACAGCATTTAATTTGGCAAAGTATAGTTAATGTTCAGATTCATTTGTTTATAAGAAACAGGTTACATAAGAGACAGGTGATATGAATTCGTCACTATATCGAAGTAATAATAATTATGTTTATTTATTCTTTTAAGATTAGAGATATAATTATATTTTTTGTAACATATTATATAGAAATTATAACAAAAAAATTCAACTTGCATTCGATGTCAGTTAGGACTCGAATTCACATCCCTCCCCATTGGGGCGAGTACTCTTCCAATTGAGTTACTGAGACTTTTACTTAACCTGAGGCAAGTTGAATTTATTCGTATCATTATTTCGTTGTATGTATATAAAAATCAAGCACCTAAATGCTTATAGAACAAAAAATACTATCGTTCCTACTACTACTATATTCTACTCCGCTGGCGTCAGCTTAAGAAATACTTTGAATAATTTGACGGGTCTGTTAAGATCTCGGTAGCTCAATTGTGAGAGTATTTGTTCTGATAGTGAGGGGTGTGGGTTCGAGTATCCTGAAACCTGAGACCAGTTGGATTTTATTAAGATTATAGACTAAATTTTCCAGTAAAGGAATTGACGGTGGTTTATATCAATTTCGATAAAATTTTAGATCACCTTGCGAAATTACAAAGCATGACCAAAGCATAACAATCATAGCCTCAGAGCATTAATAAACAATTTATTAAATGCGATGAATCCGCGTCACACACAGTTACTAGAAAATCTAGAAACCGAAAAAGACAAGCTTAGTTTATTAAATGGTTTCAAAGCCAAATAAAAAAAAATCTTTCTTACTTTATAATAAATCTATAAATAAATATAGTAAATGAAAAACAAAGTTAACTTATAACTGAAATAAAAAACACCACATTTTTTACAACATAAGAATTTTCTCAGTTTTGTGTACTTTGTGACTTGTGATACCTCCCACATGCTATCATTACTACAGCTTGGCATACTATCCACTTAGTTTCTTATACAATCTTGGGAAATGTTGTGACATTCCTTTACAACAGCTAACTTGAACTCTCTAAATGTGATCGAGGGAGGGTTTTTTCGTCTCACGTATCGTACGAGCTCGACCCAAACATATTCGTTAGGGTTGCATGCTGTTCACTCTGTATAGTTAATGTTCATCTTGAAATACGATGCACACCCTGCAGTTTTAGGTCGTTTGCAGGTCTAAATGGTTTTATATTAGCTTAAGCCAGACATCGTCTTACGATGCGTGTACTCAGGTTTTACTGCTTTCGAGGCGTCCTTACTGATTTTAAAGTCAATACTGATCGATTGAAGTATACATTTATTTGAATAACTTTCCTGAGAGAGTTGACATAACTCAAGGCATTAATAATAAAATCGATAATTAATAAATCGCTTCCACGAAGTATCCGATACAAAGTTCAATTATCAAGGTGCCAATTCGGCTGAAATAGACAAACTATAAGGAAATATTTGTGGTTACTCCCTATTAGTTGCTGTCAAGTTGCCACCCTAATGGGTAGTGTGAAATATTGCTTCAGAAAACCCAATAATTGCAACACGTTACTTCGATAAAGGCGACGGCCATTCATTTTCTGAACAGTTTTACGGAGTTATTAAGAAATCAAACGTGCTCATATTACTAAAGTAGAAATAGTCGCAGTTAATGAAAATATTACTAGTGTCATTATAATATTTGTCAATTGGTTTAAGTACTAAACATTATCCTTTTTATAAACACTACATATAAAATGGTAATTTTCTATTTATTTTTGAATCAATATTTATTGTTCTTTCTGGTGTTAAATTTAATTCAGTTTAAATAATTCATCTTCGTCATGCTCTTTGAAACATAGCAGGTTATAAGCAGGACACAAAAAGAGATTATCTCTTAAAGAGTTCTTTCCCAGGTAATAAAAGAATCTCGCGCAAGTATCCTTCACTTTATGCAGGTTGTAGTCTTATTTTAATTTATTTTGGCACAGAGTTTAAATAGTAGTTTTATTTAGTTACGAATACTCCATCAGGCTCAGTAGATAAATTATGGACGGTATAGCAAAGCGTAAAAAAAATTACATACAATAAGATTTAATAAATGAGCAGTAATCTATAATCTAAGATCACAAATTTGTTGTTTGTCTGTCCGCTCTTTTTCCCGCTCTTTTTCCATTGTATATGCGTTACCATAGCAACGTGTTAACCACAAGTAGTTCTTCTACCGGACGCTAGATGGCGCTAACGGAAAATATTTAATAATAGAAAAAAATTTAAAGAATTTTGTCCACCCGTGCGAAGCCGGGACGGGCCGCTAGTATTTACAAAAAAACAACTCATATATAAAAACGTTAATCATGCAAAGTACTCAAAATAATAATGCATATTGAATAACTAAAAAAAACATTTAACTATGAAATCATATATTTTACCACGTTTTTCTTATCTCACTTTTCTTATTTGTTTGTCTGTCCGGGCAAAATTTTGCAACTTAAATTTGAGGCACTTTCCGATAAGCTAGAAAGCTGAAACTTTCAGGATAGTTTAGAACCCGATGACAATGCACTCTAAAGCAACTTTCAACTTTCCAGATGCACTTTCAGGTCCACTTTCGGCAACTTTCACTTTTGTATGGGGCTTATCCGATTGTTGCGTAACACATGGTTACTTCGTTGAGTTAATAATTAAAAAGAATAAAATAATTATACTAGATTTAAAAAATCTAAAAATCCCACGTTTTTCAATGTCCTAAAAAGAATAAAATAACCCTGCGGGGCAAAGCGAGGGGCCACTCAAAACGTGGGGGCGCATCTTTACAATAATCGGCATCAATGCATGTCATTCATCTCTTTAAAATCTCCTCTTAGTAATATGCGCCCCCACGTTTTGAGTGGCCCCTCGCTTTGCCCCGCAGGGTTATTTTTAAATCTAGTATAATTTTTTATATTATTATTTAAAGAAAGCTTACGAAAAAAAAAACGAAGAAAAATTACGTGTGTGGTTAGTGCGTGTTTACAAAACC
Source organism: Calamotropha paludella (assembly GCA_927399485.1). Taxonomy (NCBI): domain Eukaryota; kingdom Metazoa; phylum Arthropoda; class Insecta; order Lepidoptera; family Crambidae; genus Calamotropha; species Calamotropha paludella. The sequence goes on from OV656822.1 coordinate 9,729,114, forward strand.
TAAGCTTGCACTAGCCACACTGTGGCAGAAGAACTAAATGGAGTAAAAAGCAAGCTCGGCGTTTTCCTTGCAGATCGAGGATGTTCCTATAGATGTGTAAGAAATGTATGTGGACACCGCCAATACTTAAACTGAAAAACCTGCTGTTTAAGTCGTGGAAAAAAACAGCGAGTTAAAGTTACACTATGACCTTTATTGTACCCTTGACAAATAACAAAATTTTATGATAATCAGTTGAGTTATATAGTTATAAAAGATTAACAAACATACTCAATTTCTTAATTACAATATCAATTTGGATTCACATTAAGTAATTAACGATAAATACTGTTTAATTTTACTTTAAATATTTAATCTGTTAAACATTTTATTTATTAAATAAGAACATTTCCCTTTTCATTTCCTCAAAGAAATGTAATTTCAAACACCGTGTTTCCATTTACTCATTGGATTCATAATTGCATCTGGGTTTAATAACGTGTTACGACCTTCATTTTATTACTTGTCGGTGTGAGAGTTTACTTTATTTCTAGAATAATAATTTATACTTTGTTTGCATTTCTACGTTAATTATAGAGTAGAATATATTTATTTCGAAGTTATAAGAAATTTGACTTTGGAAGCAGTTTTAGAATATTCTTTATTGGTCAGCTATGTTATCTTCGTATTTCTGAGAGGGTTGTGTTTTGCAAATTCCACTTAAATTGCGTGGTACATGCTATGTGGTGGAATTTGTTTCATCATACTGTCGCCTATTGAGCTGATTTGTACAGAACACTCTGTGTTGTATTTGTGTCTCTACGTTGTCTAATTATAAATATTTAGTCGTTATTTTTCTGTTTGCCATGCAACATAGGAACCACTTAATTTAAAATTCATGGTGATCATATACGTGTACGATGACGTGTGGGTCTTGATTCTTGATTAAATTTACTTTTATATTAAAATTCGGTTTAATTAGTGTTTTCTTCTTTTTTATGTTTAACTTAAATTCGTGTATGTCACCACTAAGGATATTAGAATAACATTGCTTGTGATTCATTTTATGTAATTGTGTAGGGATTGACAATTATAATGTAAACACTAAAAGGTTGGATGCGTGCACGCCTCGCTTCCAACAAATTTCAAAGCAATGACGATTTATTTTGAAAAATTTGTACATTAAGAAAGAATTTCATTAATGAGTGAATAATTGCATCAAAGCCATCTCAGTGTGGTATGTAATCAACTGTATCTCATACGGAAACTGATAGAATGTGAAGAAATCTTTATGTTAGTTAACGTGGTATCAAATACGCAATCAAATATTGAGTCACCTCTTCAGGTAACGCTGTTTGCTATAAACGTTCGCAATAAGTTCGCAACACAGTTTGCCTCTCAAGCAGTTTGCGGTCACAGAGTTCCGTATTTCAAAAGGCACAATAAGCCATTGGTACCGGATGCATCTCCAGTTGTAAGCACCCACCATTAAATTGTACTTTAATCGTTCGAAATGCTTTAAATAGTTTCAAATAATTTACTTTATATCTTATCTAATTTTGTGAATATTCGACATAGTTGACTGATACAAAAGGTGAAAAAAAATCCGTATAAGTTAATAGTGTTATTTTTAATTGAGAACTTGTTATTAATTTACTAACTTGTTGCAGAATTTTTCTAGATTTACATCAAAACTGTAGTCCATTTTTAAGTAACAATTTAATAGAGCAATATTTGATATATACTTTACGATGGCGAGCAGAAAGTATGTACAGTACTTCTTCTTCTTGCGGTGTCTCTCCACTACTGGAGGTTGGCCGTCAGCTCTGCATATCGCTCGAAAGAGTTCAAAGATACAAGTACCTTTTTTTTTTTTTTTTTTTTGTTTTCGCAGAAAATGTCATTACGCATTCCATCGTGTCGGGAGAACACGATGGATATGTGGGACTCTCCTCCATGCCTCTACCCGGCCGAGTGCCCGGTAAAGGCTTGGAGGCCTACCCACTAAAAACTGCGGCGTCCCAATACACATTGGAGCGGGTCGCGGGGCCCTTGGCCGGAATCGACCGCAACCCGCTCCAGTGTGGGTCCGCGCTCGTGGGCGGACCTCGCCTATGCTCCGTGAGGGACGGAGCAACGGGGTGAACCGTGACGCCCTGAACACCCCGCACGCCTGAGGGCCAAGTGCAATGCGACTGCCGGTCTCCCGCCCCGACAGCCGCTGGCCCCCTTTCGGTGAGGGAAGGAATAAACCACACCCCCCGACCGACCCCGACCCACACAGGACGAGACTCCCGCGCAAAGATACAAGTACCTAGGCGCATGGGTCAATGAAGTATGGGAGTCCGAAAATGAGATCAAGGCCTGGATCGAAATAGCTCGTGCGTCTTTCAATAAAATGAAAAAAGTACTCTGTAACAAAAACCTCGATGTCAGTCCTAGAGTACGAATACTCCAGTGCTACATCTGGCCAATAGTATTCTATGGCTGTGAGGCATGGACGATTAAAGAGCACATGCGTCAAAAACTAGAGGCCTTAGAAATGTGGTTTTACCGGCGTATGCTTCAAATAAGCTGGGTCCAAAGAATCAGGAATGAAGAAGTACTTCGGCGTGTCAAGAAATCCCGAGAACTCGTGAAAACTATTAAGAGAAGAAAAGTAGCCTATCTGGGGCATGTATTAAGACATGAGCGCTACCATCTTCTCCAGACTATAATGATGGGAAAGATTGAGGGGAAAAGACGCGTCGGAAGAAGGAAAATGTCTTGGCTCCGAAACGTTAGGCAATGGACCGGAATCGCCAACGTAGAAGAACTGTTTCGTCTGGCGAGGGATAAGAAGAGATATGTACAGTTATTAAACCTTAATATAAATAGAGATAGATAAATATAAAAATTAAAGATAAAGGAAAATTTCTTAAAAGCTAAGATAGTTATCTATGTATATTCGACAAGGTTATCGAAAATATCCAATATAATGATTTAAATAATCCCTAGTGGATTTTTTGCGTGAGTTTTTAACTCTACAGCATTACATAACTAACTTTGATCCCTATTAGGAGTATTTAAACGCTGGATAAGGTTAAAAGTCTTTAACTTTGTATGATAAACAAGCCAATTTTGCTATTAACACTGTCTGGCTATTTGACCTAGAAAAGTTAAAAGCTTAAGAACTTCATGCCCACTTAGTATCACTAACAATGTAATCTACTTAGGTAGTTAATCAGAGTCCCTTTTAACAATATTCTGTATAATATCAAACTAATGAATCCCTATTAATAAGATTACTTTAAGTGCAGATCTTATACCGAGCAAAAGCCGATTTTAAATTAGCTAAACCTTTCTTTTGTCAAACAAAATCTACAATTCTGATTCCGGAACACCAAGGAAAAATAATTTTTCCTTAAAGGATTTGATACTTTGTTTCTATCAGTTGGCTTTGTGATATATCTATGCTTCATCGTATACTTTTTTGTCTCATTAGTTCGGCTATGACATAAAAAAAAACTGTTTACATAAAGGACTCATACATAAAAAATGGTGTTATTAAAATTTATAATTAAAAGCTATTGTCAATATTATAAAAGTTTACACTGTACGTATTCCGTTAACTCAGAAACAAGTCCCGGTACAATCAAGAGAGTTATATAAAATGGTAGCCCTTTATCCCCCACCCATGAAGGTTCCCGCTTTTACCTGAAGGGCGTACTTTTGAAGATATAAGGAATGGAAGTTTTTAGATATTTCTATAACAGCCCAGAACATTAGAGACTACTCAACAGCAGTCTACAGCACTTCAGAACATTCCGGAAAATTGTAGAATGTTTTGGAAATATCTGGATCATTCAAAGCTTTTTCAGTATGGGTGGGGCTATCCATTGGCAATTTCAAACCAAACTAGCCGTTATTTTTACAAAAAAAAAAACATAGGGATGGACTTTAAGACATTGAGACATCATCCTCTTAACTATGTGTAGCTTTTTTAAGCAGGACACAAACAGAGATTATCTCTAAAACAGAGATTATTTCTCGAGTGGCAAATTCGAAAAATATTTATTTTTATTTTTAAATATACCCCTGGTAGCAAAATTTTAAATATTGTATATAAAAATGTATTGTAAATAAATAGAATATGCATATATTTTATTGTATTCAAAAACCTATCTTTTCATTCCGACTACCACACAATATCATATCAACTCTCCTAGTGAAGCCGGGTATCGCAGCTTGTTTTAAATCAATGAACAGCAACTTATAATTACATTCTCAGTTATTAAATTTTGTCAGTTTCTGATTTTTAATAGGAAAAAGGTCTTCATTTACTAAATAACTTAATTATATAAAAAGATGTCGAGCTCTTACTTAAGATGTTTTAAATGTTAGACGCGTTAAATAATCTTTTACGCGGCTTAATATATACTCTAAGAACTCAAATTTGTTGTTTATGTGTTTGTCTGTCCGCTCTTTTTTCCCCCCACGTTTTTCTTAGGTCGCTTTCTTGTCTGTTTGCTTGTCTGTCGTCTTGTCTGTCCGACTGGAATCTTGTATCTCAATTTTGAGGCACTTCCCGACCACCTAGCGAGTTGAAACTTTCAGGGTAGCTTAGTATCCGATGACAATGCACGCTTAAACAACTTTCAACTTTCTAGGTGCACTTTCAGGTCAACTTTCGACAACTTTCACTTTTGTATGGGGCTTATCCGATTGTTGCGTAACACATGGTCACTTCGTTGAGTTGATAATTAAAAAGAATAAAATAATAATACTTAATTTAAAAATCTAAAAATCTCACGTTGTCATATGCATAGATGTTGAGAGTATTTGTAAAGATGCGCCCCCACGTTTTGAGTGGTCCCTCGTTTGGCCCAGCCGGGTTATCTTATTCTTTTTTGGTCACTGAAAAACGTGGGATTTTTAGATTTTTAAATCTAGTATTATTTTCCCGATCTTTTCCATTGTTATGCGTTACCATAGCAACGCGTTACCGGATCAGCTAGTATATACTCTCAAAATACAAATTTATTTTTTGTGTGTTTGTCTGTCCGCTCTTTTTTACATTTTATCAATTAACGTTACTATAGCAGCGCGTTACCGGGTCAGCTAGTTATAAATAATTGATGTAGTGCGTGATGGATCAAGTAGTCAAAATAAAAGATATTTATTTATAACCGATCTAGTAAGACTAAAAAGAAACAATAGTTCGGTAGCGAACTACGACGACTACAATCTAACTCTCGATGCCACGAAAGTTTTTAGATCGTCCAGCACCGAGTCGCTGCAATACCTTGTTATTTGTAGGTATTAGCATTTATTTACCCTTACGGATGTACGTATGTACACCGGTTTATGTTTCTTACATGTTTTGCGGAAATAAACTAGATACTAATATTACGTAGAAAGTATACATCAAGCAAGTATCTGGCATTATTTTATTATGCGTGGCCACTAATTTAACTTATCTGAGAAAAAGTATAAATAAGTTTTCACTTAACCCTACCAGTAGAAATATCTAGTAGGGCTAAGTCTTATTGCAAGCTTAACCTATAGCTGTAGTTTTTATACCCTTCACATTTCTTTGTGACGGGTCCTAATATCCTGAAGCAATACGGTCAGCCAACCTCCGTTAAAAGTTTTGGACTTTATTATAAAATAATAGCTCGGCCCTTCTTGGTAATGTACTGTGGCCGCCCTATGCTCTGGACCTACCACGGACGAATCGTTTCACCCACAATATTACTTAGTATATCGCTTAGCGTTCAGACTAATATTAAATAGTCACCAACTGATAGTTCCATAAATAGGCAAGTTTAACTAAAATAACTCTTTTTATATTACTTTACATTGGTTGGTTGAAGTAATAAGAAAGCTAAGTGATTTGAATTGAACCAATTAAATAAATATCTTCACCCCATCAAAGTAAGTAATAAACTACAATTGTACAGAGATTTCGTGCCTCTGGTATATCGTATAACCATTTGTATAACGGACACTCATTTTAGTTGGAATTTTAGTGATCGAGTAATTTTCCTATAAAATACAGGCTTTTGTATTTTAAGAAAGATACTCAGCTATCTCACTTAATTTAGATCTATAAGATTTCCAAGAAAACCGGTTCCATTACGTTTTACAATATTGAGGAAATTTTGCGAATTTATTTGAAATACCCACCATAATTTAGCTGAATAGATTGATTGTTGATTATATAGAAGTTGTCATTGATGTATTTTAAAAATAGGACTAGTTTTAACTTAAATCAATTCTTTGATATGGTATAAATTTAAATCAGTAATTTATTATTCACATATTTAATTATTTACCATCATCGTTAAATTATTAATGTCTTCACTGCTAAAACAAAAATCTTCGCTATAAATAAAATCATCTAATAGTACTGGGATATGCCGCTGGACTTAATGTGACTTCCGAAGTATGTATTATTGCCAATTTGCTCATTTTTAAAAACTGTTAGTTTTGAAACACACAAAAAATCTAAAATTTCATTCAGGATTAAGTAAAAAATTACACAATGGCATATTTCAGGTTTCCCGTTGCCACGGAGTTAATTTTAAAAGTTTAAGCTTGAGTTCTTCAATTCACTTATAGATTGCGTATACTTTAACAAACAGCCTGCAAATCGTTATGCAAATCCGAAACTCCCTAGCCACCCTAGCCGCAGTATGTCGTAAAGTACGCATCTCGCTCCAGCAATGTGCGTGACAGTGTTTGATACTCTAAACGCGATAGTGATTTGATAAAAGGCGTTACATTTTGTCGATTGCATAATACATACATTTATTGAGCGAAGCTCTCTTTTAGGCAACTTTCAAATTTCGTTTGTCTCCCTCCTGTTACTTAATGGTTCAACCGATTCGAATGAATTTTGGCATGATCATACATGATAATAACCTGACGGACATAGGCTATGTAAAAAAAATATAGACTTTACCGTGGAGGAATAATCACCGAAAGAAAAATTCAAAAGCTGATCACAGCCAAACCGTTGAGACTATATTGATGAAATTTGGCGCCAAAACTCACCAACGAAGGTTAGGTAGTGCTTCGCTCAGTATTGCAAACAGCAGCACGCATTGCAGACCTAGTTTACGGTTCACACAATACTATGAGTATTAATCCTATACGAATAATGAATAGTAACCAGACAGTATTTTCATATATAATAATCCGGATACTTAAAACGAAATTATATAAAAAAATATATTTGTATGGGTTTTGCTTTATCTTATGAATCATATACCTTTTAATTTGATACTTATTATCTTCAAATTCCTCTTTATTTTTTTTGACAATAGTACTGTAGCGCCCTACGCGCGCTCCGGGATCTTTGGGAACTTGGACGTTAATTCAAACCATTTAGGTATATCACAATTTATTCTATTACTGAAATCTCATTACAACGACTCAGGTTACACTCTCAGATACTACTGGTGATCGGCTTATGTTCGTCTAGCCTTCTAGAATACTCTATATTTAAAAAGGTGACATTCCTTGCTATAAAGCAAATATACGTAAAGAGGTGGAATTCGGTGTCATAGACGCAAGGAGGTCACCACAGTACCTAGATAAATATAAAATATATAAATTTTACAAATGGATCATGTAGGTAGTTAAAAGCTTTTTCGAAAATATACAAGCAACTCAGAAATTTAAATGTAATCAACAGAGTAATCTATGTATAGTGTTGAGCTGGGTAAGACAGGGCTGGTATAAGGCGAAATACAACCTAATTGTGCCAAGTCGACGATATCATTATACGCAACTTCATACCAAAAGTATGGCAAGCACATTTTTCCAACCGCTCCCCAAACCGCTGGTTATACTTCAAATAAATATATTAATCTAGCTGACCCAGCCACGCGTTGCTGTGTTATAAATTGAAACCTATCCTATCTTCGAAGTTGGATCAAACTGTACATGGTGTACAAATTTAGTTTAAGTGTCCATCGCGGACAATCAACGTGACACGTAATTTATATATATTAAGATTAACTATACTTCAAATAAATATATTAACTTACTCAAGACAAATTCACTTCTTAACCTCATTTTCCGCACTTTAAAACAGATGATGAATTAATGAGATATTGTATGCACTATAGCATCACGGGAACTAGCGTGAAGCCCGTTTTGCCGATAACGGAAAGTAATGCTATTGGCCAAAAAGCAAATAAAAAAAAGACGCAATAAAAAGGGGTGGGATTTTTTTTACCTGCTCTTCTTAACAGATTCCAGTGACGTCAGCTGTATACGTATGCGCTTACTCAAAGCTACTAAAAAGTGTTATTCTATTTTAAAATATCATTGGTTTAAATACTTGATCGATGTAAAATATTTAATTTTATCTAACTCTTTTTACTGATTGTACAAAATAATAAGTTTGACATATATATAAAAATATGGAACGTAGAAGTAATATGACATGGGACGAAGCAAGAATAAATTGATTGAAATTATATTTTGGGACGGAAGTAGACTATTGCTTGGGACGAACCGAGAATTTTTTATGTAGGGCAAAACTCATTGGAACAAACGAAGAATAAATCAATTCAAGTTATTAATTGCGAATTGTTCGAATATAATGCTTGTCCTACTTTTAATTAGAAAGTTAATTTGCAAACAAGCGCCTTCTTATCGATTTACGTTGGAGGTAATGAGAAATGGAGAATGGCAAATTGGGGACGACGTCTTTAAAAAAATTGTAAACGTTATAAAATCTGGCTTTGTGAAACGTATTATTATAAGATATAAAATACGTGTGTATAAAACAACTTCGCCTCCGAGCCCTCAGGTGGGATTCGAACCCACAACCTTTCGCTATACGGGCGAGTGCTCTGAGCGCTGAGCTACCAACACGCTGGCAAACGTGTCGAATTTTACAAACGTAGTTCAACTTCTACTATGAGCTAGTATCGTTCGACCACTGTTGAACGCTAACTACCTTCAACATCAAAAGTAATACTTTTACAAATATTAAACAATCGATTAAGATGGAACCAGCTATAATTATGTGTTTTTTATATATTTTTTTGCATTCACAATACAATATTTCTATAAGATATAAAATACGTGTGTAAAAAACAACTTCGCCTCCGAGCCCTCAGGTGGGATTCGAACCCACAACCTTTCGCTATACGGGTGAGTGCTCTGAGCGCTGAGCTACCAACAAGCTGGCAAACGTGTCGAATTTAACAAACGTATTTCAACTTCTACTATGAGCTAGTATCGTTCGACCAATGTTGAACGCTAACTACCTTCAACATCAAAAGTAATACTTTTACAAATATTAAACAATCGATTAAGATGGAACCAGATATAATTATGTTTTTTATTTAATTTTTTGCATTCTCAATACAATATTTCTATAAGATATAAAATACGTGTGTAAAAAACAACTTCGCCTCCAAGCCCTCAGGTGGGATTCGAACCCACGACCTCTCGCTATCCGGGCGAGTGCTCTGACCGCTGAGCTACCGAGACGCTGGCAAACGTGTCGAATTTTACAAACGTATTTCAACTTCTACTATGAGCTACTGCTTTTTTTTTCACACACGTATTTTATATCTTATAGAAATATTGCATTGTGAATGCAAAAAAATTAAATAAAAAACACTTAATCTTAGTTAGTTTGTCATAATTAGTTAGATCGATTCCTGGTTTGAGATTGTATAATTAGGGAAAAATCATATTTATTTTAATATATCCTTCTTTTGCCGATACAAAACGCTTATTGCTTTGACAGTGTGTATTGGTGTATTGTATAATTGTATATGATTGCCGATGACCATCTGTGTTGCCGGCAGTGTTATCAAAGAATATGATATAATAGCTTCATGATAATTATTGTGATTTTTAAAGGTATCATATCAATAAACCGAGTATAATGACGGGATCACTTTAACAAATCCAATTAAGGGACAAAACAGTCAAGCTAGCGAAATCAGTTGAATACTTATGAAGCTAGTACATTTAGTGTCTAATCGCATTTATTTAGAGCTGTTTGAGTATAAAATCAACTTTTTATCCAAAACATATTTTATTAAGCTCATCATAATATTCTCTTCATAAAATTTCATAAAAATTCTTCATTCATTTCTTTATTTGTTACTGGAAATACAAAAGCTTCTGCCATTCCCATTTTCTGGCTTGTTACTGTTTACTGAGTTCAAATGTGTCAAAAAATGTCCTATCCTATTTCATTAGTTCCCAAACGCACTGAGCTCGCGTAGTGGACAAAAGTCCATTTACCCAAAGGTTTTTTATCCGTGGAGAAAGCCTGTGCCCCAACACACGGTACTAGTGTAATTACGGGTCAGTTATAATGTCTCTACTCTTTACTGTCATACAAATATGCGGGAGGAAACGTTGAATGAAGGTAAGTAAATTTTGTTATCCTTGACCTGTTTGCTGGTTTTGTTAGAAAACTGACAACGATCATAATATTGTTAATCATAAAATGTATTGCGTATGAATTCCAGGAACACAGGAGCTTCTCCTATCAGAGTGTGAGTTTTGTCGTTGCACGAACTTTATTGGATCACCCGAAGTTACGACAGACTAACTTAGATAACATGTGCAATGTTGGTCCGTAGTTTCGCTTGGTCATTACGGGTATTGAGCTGCATCCGCTATTTCATAGTTCATAATTGCTTAGCGAGTACAAGTTTGTTTTCTTTGACATTCAGTTGCGATTTCTTCCGCAAAATACCCATTTAAGTTAGGGAAGATATTTTGCGGACCAATAATTTTGGAGCTCAGAGAGTTATATAAACTCAGAAAGTTTGTGGTGTTTGAAAACGAAATCCACACAACATCAACACGCCCAAAAGTTATAGATTTTCTAAGATGATTTTAACATAATTATTGTCAGATGGGTTTGTTTAATCGGTTTCTGTCAACTCATCAATCTGATGAATTTCTTTATCGTAGAAGAGATGGATCTATCCATGGAACGGTCTCTGGAGTTCTATACAAGTTGTGTAAAGCCTTAAGGCGGGAATGTATGCGTATTGTAATTAGTAATAGTATAAAATAATAATTTGTCACGCTTCAGAGCTATAAATATATTAACAAAATATGTTTAATCAACTCAGAGGTTTCCATTAAAAAGTATGTAGTATAAACTGAATCACAATTATGCGATACGTTTTAGGAAAAATGGACTCCAAATTTTTAACATGACATAAGCGAAATGATCAAATTAATTAACTTAAATTTCGCCGAAAAAATCTGATAAGCATTTGAAACCTGATATTATGTATCATGTTAGTATGGGCTCGGTTACCTTTTTTGGATTGATGTGAAATGAAGTAGATCTGCAAAGAAAAGAAAATTTTAATAAAAAGTTTTAAGAAATGGAAATTTGGGCAGTTAAATCAATTTCAATTTCTATCTTCAACTATCGAAACAAACATAAATAAGCTGTGACTTGGACTTAAATTTAGCAGTTCAATGAGTTATAAATAATACTGTTATAAATGTACTTGTAACAAGAGAATTTTGCTTACCACATAAATTTAATATTAATAATGGTTTCCACATTTTTTATGTTCATTAACGAAAATTTAAACGTAGTAATTTTTTCTGCAAAGGTAATATTCACTTCAATAATGAAATACACAATCACGTGTCAAACAATAATTTAGTGTAGAAGCGCGCGCGTTTATATTGTTAATTATGTGATTCCAAATTAGTAACTCAGGAAATTTCTAACTTACGACTTTTTGAAGTGAACTTACGACTCTTTAACGCCGGCATGATTTGAAAATTCGATGAAACGAAAAGCGCTGTGAAATTCTCATTGGCTACTTTTCACAAGTTTCATTTCTGCTGTGTGTGAATTACACACACAGAAACTTATAAGCTTTAAGCTACGTTCAAATGACAAAAAAATCCCTTATATACCGTATAAATAGTATCGAATATAACAATGACATCACAAAATATATTTAAAACCCAAACAATGTTGATACGGAGTCTATGTGGGAAAATCCCGGGTTACAAAAATTTTTTTCCCATATGCCGAGGGAAAGCGTCTGGATTTTATCGAATATGACACACAGTGGCGCCTATTATGATGTTCTATTGTAGACATGAATTAACTTCGTTTCGGGTTTTCGTATTCGATTCGACTCGCGTGCGTCCATGCATTTTCATTTATAGCACAGTGTTAAAACGGAATGGAAATGGTCTTCGCATTAATAACTGTTTCGTATTCGTTAACATCGTAAATATGGAAAAATCTAATCGAAAAAGCGACTATTCGCCTTTTTTTTTAAATTACTTCTAATGAAAAGCCACATCAATTAAATAGCTATTTATGAATAATGATAATTCGAGGTAAGTTTTTTTACCAATATCTTTATTAATTTGTTCCTAAAGTATTATTTTTTCGGCTGATAAAATAATTTTTCACTGGAGTATTACTAACTACCTTCCCAAGATTTTGTTTTTGGCTTTCCAGAGTGCAAAAGTTATTTGAATTTAAAATACAAAGCGGTAACAGCTTGCAATAGTTCTAGTTGTTTTTTTTATAACCTTATTGGAGGTGCTCATTGATGCAGTGGTTAATACGTTTAGCATATGATTGCAAAAGTCAAGCAGTTGAAATTTTGGACTTAAAATAGAATTAATTTTCTGTACCTACATATTGGACGTCCATAGTTATATGGACCATATTTATATTTAAATACTAATTATCATTGATTATCATGTCATTCAAATCTACGTAGAGAGAAAGGGATTCTTAATGCACAGAGAAACAAATAGAGAGGCTAATAAAGAGCGCTACGATGCTTAGAACCCTCGACCTTTATCCTTCATTTCTATGGAAATAACTAAGTAATTTTGTTAAATTATTCATCAACTATAAAGTTTGTTTAATTACCATTCTGTAATGAGTTCAACAATTGAATTGTAGGTTTTTTTAATTGCTATCTTAGTGTTAGTATTATAATGGTGAAATAGTGTTTTAAATGTTTAAACTAGTCAAATATTTACTTAATAACATAATTCAGAGTTTTAAAAATGTTTTACCGCATAGACAAATCATGAAGTTCTAATTAAAAATCACGTGATACTTAAAAGGTTACATGCTACACTTAGTACCAACATAGGGTTCTCTCTTCAACTAAGTAAAAAAAAAACATTTAAATAGGTAACAACTTTATTGCATTTTATTGTAATTTGATATCGATAACTTTTTTTTTCATATTAGGCGAGATTCTAAGCAAATCGGCCTGGCCACCGCCTTAACTAATAATCTTAAGTATTATAACTATCGTATTATAAACGACGTATTTTTTTTTATTTCTACAGTTATCCTCTTTCAATAACTCGAAAATAACAACTAATTTTGGAACATATATGGGCTATTTCTGATTTTCCGAGATATTAGGAATCCAGACCGCTGAAAATATAATCAATATATACTTATTTATAATTTGGACAACAATTATTAAAACTTCATTTTATAAACATAACAAGTTTTCAGCAGATTGTAATTATAATTATTTTGAGCTATCATTTGGTATACTACACATGTTTAAGAGAAATCAAGCCTTTTATCTTCATTTGTAAGTTGCTGCATTGTTTTTTTTTTTAATTTCCTGGGCCTAGAGCTAATAACAGATATGTTGGTATTTTAGACAGATATATGGTTGTTATATTATATGAGAAAATAAGAAAATTCAAGAAGAAGGTACAAATAAGACATAAAATAAGGAAACAATAAAAGAATCAAACAAATCAAGTAAGTTGAAGTATAACTTATATACTTACACTTCCGCGCACATTACACATTTGAATAAAATGCCTAATTAAATTATTGTGAAGGTAATAGAATACATATGACGACAATTGCCTTAGTCATCCTGTGATCACGGTTCCTGTAAAGGAGTCGAAACGTCAGGATTAAATATAAAATAAATTATGCGTAAAATCCGTATAAAAGTTGATTTATTCAAATAAAGTATAACTTGTATCACACAACAATACTACATAATTTATAATAGTTATCGCTATGTTGTGCAAAAGTATGGGTGTCACTGAAAATCTCATCTCATAAGTGTTAAAATAGAGCTAAATAAATATAGAATTTAATTCAATTTCCAACTTTTACACGCACAAATACTCAGCTTTGAAAATACCTTCTGAAAGCACGATATTCTTTATAACATCGTTCTCAAGTTACATTCCAAATAGAAGTCGTTTAGCTTTATTTAATAACGATTGATTTTGAGTGGTTTCTGTTTGAACAAATATAGAAACAAAATACATATGACCTTTCAATCGAATCCTTAAGTTTCTTATGTTAGTATAAATAAAAGTCATATAAATCAAAATTAATAATTATTAACAAATTATGTTATAAAATTGGATACATATAAATAAAATTGGAGTGTCTGTTTGTAATATAGAAATAACCGTTTTTTACTACATGCATATGAATATATATACGGTACCTACACCAAAATAACATTTTTTACAATTTTTGTCTGTCTGTCTGTCTGTCTGTCTGTCTGTTTGTTCCGGCTAATCTCTGAAATAACTGGACCGATTTTGAAGCGACTTTTATCGGCAGGTAGCTGATGTAATAAGGAGTAACTTACGCTACTTTTATTTGAAAAAATCTTTTATTTTAGAAAAATAAAGTTCACGGGTTCAGAACGCGCGAGCGGACTATTGCTGATTTTTAATAAAAAAATATATTGCAAATTATAATACCTGAGCCACGGCAACGTGTGGCCGGATCAGCTAGTTGTAAATGAAGTTTTATGATAAGTTGCGCGGTTAATATTTAAAAAAAACAATATAGTTTTAACTTGGTGCTTAATTATATATTTTTCTAAAATAAAATAAGTAAAATAACTTCTATTATATTATCAACTTCAAATATCAGAAAACGAAATAGTTAAGCCCTATTGTATTCATAATATAATTAGTACAGAGTTATAAAATACAACTATTAAATATTTTTTTTTTAATTGAATAATATATCTTATTTTATAAGAAATATTTTAGCTATTTTATATATATATATATATATATAGACGTAACAGTAACTAGACGAGTGTCATAAATATCTGATGGGTTTTGTTTCCGATATTGCTTTTTTGATAGGTGAATTACGCCATGTAGATTAGATTTAGTTTTCCACTTATTCTGTATCGATAAGCATGTCACATTAGTGTCATTAACTAAACACACAATAAAAACCCAGTAACTGTCTTCTTTTATGATAATTTGATGAGTTTGTTACACAATATCATTGGTTAGATAGGGTTGGCATCTATTCAATAATTAAACTAGTGTGTATAGTCTTGCATTGTTTTTTATTGAGAAATGGCAATACCTCAACTACAGATATTTGTTTAAAAATTTTTTCATATAAATAAATTGCCTTTATTTATATATAGTTGTTTTTATATCAAAGTAATTTTTTATTCAGCATTGACGCAATATATTGATGTGTTAAACACGCTTTTTCTTTTTGTGATAAAACAAGAAAATGTGCGAATATTTCTTGCGGAAAGTGGTGAGCGTTTAAAGAGAAATTTTTTCTCCACATATCTAAGTCATAAACGGTGAGCGGAGCCTAATTAGGTGCAGTCAATAGTACATCAACCAATAGTTCCTTCGATTCTTCTGCTTTAAGTCCAACAGTTTTAAATTAGTACATTATTAGTATACAGATTCTATGAATATTTTAGTTCAGCAAGATAATCTGGTAACATTAAAACAATGTAAATTACATTAAGCTTATTTTGATTCCCCTTGTTTTGGCATATATTTTTTTAGCAGAATACTGAAAGGAATAATTAAAAAGGTGTAAGTTAATATAGCATGCTAGGCAGCAACCAGGTGGTAATTAAAAAATAACTAACCTAACTGCAATGGATATAAATTTTTGCCTTTTGAATTAAAACGCTGTGTAAAAGAAAGGATCCCTATTTATTTTACTACACAAATGTTGAAAATACATGAAAAAAAAATATTTATCACAATTTACTGTTTTGATTGTTGGTAAATAAGGGAGAAAGTATTATAACGTCCACTTTTAATACAACCAATAAAAGAATAGAAATATGTTATAGTAATATAAGTTATATACGGGATTTTTACCATGTACCTTGTTTTTGTTTTTATGATGAAAGTGAAGTAAAATGAAAGTTTAAAACAATATAGAAATATGTTAGTTTGTTTTCTCTGACTCGTTTATTTTGTGCACTGCTATTCATAATGTGAATCGTCTTAAACGTTTTCCTTGTTCCGTTTACCGGAAGCTACTCGGATGTCTTTCAATGTGTCACAAATCTTAGGGAGACTAGATAGTTGCTTATCGGCTTATCGGCTGTTATTTTTGTTCATATTCATTACGAGTTAATGTATCCTTCAGCATAACACTGCTTATCTAACGTAACTAATCACCATAATACAGTTTTGGTGTATAAATGTAAGGTGTTCGAGAAAATTTTCTCCAGTCTACCAATCGCAAATATTTTATTTCATCTTTACGGGTAACATATCCTTGTGTAATAAATAAAATAAATATTTTCGTCAATCGACTTATAATAGGTACAATATAAGATGATTCAATTTTAAGGATCGTGGCGGGCTGATACCCGAACTAGGTAGAACCTGTCTCAGGTTATCAACCCTTCACTCCATACAATGATCAAAAAGCTATGAATGGACGATTCATATAGTATAAACACATGAATACATACATATGCATAGGTACGTAGTTTACAGATAGTATATAAGTAGTATAAAGTTAGTTAAAACTAGCTAACCCGGTAACGCATTGCTATGGTAACGCGTAGGTATACAATGGAAAAGAGCGGGAAAAAGAGCGGACAGACAAATACAAAAACAACAAATTTGTGTTTTTAGATTATAAATTACTTATGCCATACTGTCACAATGAAAATCAAGCACATACTTGTCATTTATTATACGTTTGGATTAAAATATAGTTAAATGAACAATCTTGATTAATACGTATGTGGGTATAATCTGAAATTTAATGTTGCTAATGTTCTTATGTTATGGTAAAGATTCTACTGATATAAAGTCAATTGGATCACTATGTTCCGAACTATCAATAATATCGATACTAATGTTGGCATTAATACTACTACGGATAGTACCAATGTAGAGCTGCTTGCGATGAAAATTATCGAGAATTCATCAACGATAGTCCATGGTTTATTCAAAACTGAACCCATATAGTAATTAGCTAAGCAACTTAACCGTGTTAATTTAGAATGGAACTCTTCAGTCACACCCGGGGCCGAAAAGTTTTTGTGACACATCCCGGTAAATTTTGAGATTGGACCCAAACAAACAATTAGTTAATTGTAGTGTTATTCTTGACGCCTTTTAATGGGGTAAAAATAAACTGTTATAGTTTAGAGTTTTTAGTTGATATATACAGTTGTAGGTTTTAACTAAATTTACTATTTTAACATAACCGTACTTATACATTTTAGAAATGTGTAAGTTTGTAAGAAAACACCCGAATTTTTATAATAAAATCATAGATGCGCCCCGGCACAACACACCTCGCTATAAAAATAATCTTTTGTTGATAAAATCTAAACAAACTTTACACAGCTTAGCTCCTTACCCGATGTCAATAAAAATCTATAATAAATTACCAGAATACCTAAAAGCAGAAACAAATACTAATAAATTCAGAAGGTCTTTGAAAAAGTTATTAATAACAAAAGATTATTATTCTATAAATGAATACTTTGAGGAAAAAAAATTCTGAATGTCTGCCCCTCTAATTGTGCTAATTAGTGCTTGCATGTTCTGTTTAGTCACTAAGTCGCATGTAACGCAATTTGTGAATAAATAAATAAATAAAATTTATTTCAGCGTATTTGGAATGAATTTTACATGGATGGTACTTAAAAGACGACTTTATGACAACAAACGGTGCTTACTTTTTTATTCAAATTCGGTTGTAAATACGCAAATACGAAGAGCATCAATATTTGCTTTGAGGATAGTATAGCTACGAGCATTCTGACATAAGCACGTGTGTACGTGCATCTATTTCAAATCCTTAATATAGTTAAGTGGGGCTATTGACTAAAAGTTTACAAAAATAACTTTTAACTAGCTTAAAACTATAAATAATCTATGGAGGTTAGAATGATATAGTCTGAACAACAAAATATGAAACTGCCATAGGATTGAAGTCTCCTAAATGACTAATATTTTTTATCTTAATATAGACTGCTTCAAAGTTAGATTTTGTTTATATCAGTATCCCTAATCTCAATAATGTTCTTTTAAAAGATACTCCAAAAAACTAAATATTTTCCTTTAAAAATCACGATTGCTCGTTTTATATAAAAATATGATCCACCAGACTGTATTTAAAGTAAAATTAGAAAATAAACAGAGCCAGAATATTCGGGAACGTTCCGAAAACACCTTTCTGCAGACTTTCTTTAACTACTTCAAGTAACAGTCCATTAACTCTAAAAGTATTCGACATCAGGAACGGTTGAATTTAAAAGGTCCGTTTACTTTAGGAAATGTAGTTATGCTGAGAAAAATTCGATAGAAGAGTACGAGAGTTTGTGTCAATGTATATTTCGTGGTGATAGATTTTAATGCTTGGAAAGTAATTCTAGTAAAAAATTAGATACAAAATTTTGTAATATTGAACTGCTAGATTTTTATAAAGCAAATAACAAAAAAATATATAACATAACAGTACCTTTTTTATTGATTATTTGTTTCTTATAAAAGTATTACTTTCGGCCCTGGTTTCAAAACCCGGAAGGGGCAGATGTACGTGTGATGAATACGAGCATTGTGTGTATATATAATAATATATATTTATATGAATATTACTTACTCTGGGCAAGGCTACTGGGTGTGAATGTTAGAAATATTATTATTTATTCAATGGATCTGTGCAAGCCTCTCTAACTCAACTAGAAGAGCACTCGCCCGGAAAGCGAGAGGATGTGGGTTCATATACCGACTTACTTTGGGTTGATTTTTTTTTAGTTAAAATTATAAAGATATAAAAGTCAGTTGAATGATAAATAATGAAACATATATATTGCTTTGAAAGAATCTTGCCAAGTAAGACGCTTGCACCTTTCCTTATATTTGAATAATTGATCAAGAACCTGCAGTATCAGCAGATCGTGGCCTATGGTTGTGTTTTCATAAATTTATTATGCTGGAAATGATCAGAGCTCACAAAATTCCACGAATCCTCTGTCATCACTACCGTAAATATTTATATTATAACGTAATATGCGATTTTACATTCATTTTTTACTTTAGAAATAAATATAATAATGTGCAATATAATACTTCTTATATTCACACCAGTTAGCCTCGCCCAAAATAAGCACTGTGAGGCTTGTGTTATGGATACTATGGTCTACTTTGCAATGTATAGTATGACTTAGAAACTTATAAACTTTAGGCATTCATTTTATTTAATAAAAGCAGTTGAGTTTTCTGTCAATGTCTTTATGTTGTTTATCAATTTTCCTTAAAATCATCTTGTATGATTTGACATATCAATAAATAAAAATTATTAGACATAGACTAAGTGTAAAATATTCTTAAAAAAGCTACGATATATCCACAGTGTACATGAAATAAACAATTTATGGTAATTGACCACATAAGCAAAGCATTTTAAGCAAATAAACAGTATTCTATTTTTAGCAGGCCAAAGGTGTAGCAAATAAACTCGAAGTGTAGCTTATGTTTAATGTAGATATATCCAAATAATTGATTGATTAATTCTGAAGACGTTCGTTTGCTTCTATAGCTGATCCTCTAAAAAAGCCCACGTGAATTGACTCCCCAATTTTTCAGTACGAATGAACGAGGAAATTGAATTGAGTCAGTTAAGTGAATGAGTGATTGGAATGAACGAGTGAATTAAAAGGATTGAATGAACTACTGATTAAGTTAAAACACGAAATAAAATCAGCGTTACTTGTGGGGTCAATACACGGACTTTTATTTTATCAATAACTTTTAACAAATCATAATATAATGATAACGAATGCTAACAATATTTTGTTTTGTTTTATTCTATAAAAAATATAAAGTATTATAGAGTACCTACACGTGTCTGTTAATTACTTGGAATGTTTAGTAATTATATTTTTTGAAATAATAATAAAAAGTGGTCTATTTAAAAATTCATAATTCTATAAGTAAATATTAAAAATAGTCGTATTAATGGGCTTTTGTTTTTGTTCAGGGTGTTTTATATTTTGTATTGCTCCTTTTCTCACATAATATCATCAAATTGACCGACAGATATCCACTATTGGACAGATGCTTTCTGAAAAAAAGAAATGAAGTGAGTTTATCAGAATCCCCGCGTTTAACAGGCGGGTTGGAGATCACAGTAAATGACCGTAATTCGGTAAACTCTGCTGTACATTTTGTGGTAAACGGACCTCCAGCAAGTCTCCATTTTCCGATTCCTTTTAGTTTTCGACGACCGTTTGGTGTAACGGCAGCGATCCTGCCTTTCGCACCAACGGTCCGGGGTTTGAATCCCGGAAGGGGCAGATGTTTGTATGATGAATACAAGCATTTGTACCGGAGTCATGGGTGTTTCTATATATTTCTAAGAATATTACATATTTATGTATCATACATATATGTGTGTCTTGGTACTTCTATGCTCTGAGAGATACCACATGGCAGACTACATGACATCTTAGGGACTTGTGTTATGAACATCGAAAAAAAAGACGGCTCCAAACCCGAAACTGTAATAAAATGGTTCTGTAATTTTCGCATTACTAACTCATTCAAATGCAAATATGTAGGAGAATCTTATGTGTTTTTATTTTCATGTTTTTGTTTTATTTTTGTTATGACATCTATTCAGTAGCCGTGTTCACAGGAGGACTAGTGGTTATCATAGTTGTATTACTGACGTGTAATATATTATAGCATGGTCTCCGGCAGAGTTAGGGTTGCTAGAAGTTACTTAAGTTCAAAAAGGTCTTCATTTTCAGCTTATATACACAGTACGTAAATAAAATTTGTACAACCAAAATCTTCTTAACTTATTATTATTAGTTAAATTATTATAATAGAAAAATACTAGAAAAAAATCGACTCGGGTCACAAGTGAATTCTCAGGCGGGAATCGAACCCGCAACCTTTGGAAATCCGGTCCAATGCTCTCCCAATTGATCAATTGAGAAAGTATAAGCAAATTATAAAACTTATTTTTATTAGTATTTAAACATTAGATTATGGTTTAGAAATACCTCTAGTGATACTAGAACAGAATGTTTATTAAAAACAGAATAATGCCCTTACTAACACCTAATCCTTTATTTTCATCAAAAAATCCTCCACCATACAAAACGTTTAGAATAACTCCAACCCTTAACCTTATGCAATGATACTGGATGATATCACAATATACCTTATAAAGACCAGAAAATGGGCAGCAGTGTTTTCAGAAATATGATCTTTTACTGTCAACTCTCACCCGCTAACAAAGCCCTCCATTTTAGGAGAAGGCTTCCATGCAGGAGTGCGCGTTTCCTGGCTGAAGTTAAAAATATTTTTATTGCTTATGTTGTAGTCCCTTAAATTGTATCTCCCATTAAGCAAATTGCTAACTAACTGTAAGTTATCGAGTCGATCACTAATCTAATATAGATCTTTTACAAAAGATCTATCAAAATAAGGATGGTGGACTTACCTCATATTAATAGACAAATGGAAGAAATATACGAACTTAAGTAGCCTATTTAAATTCCGTCTCTATCATTTCCTTCTTTTTTATCGAAAATTTAAATGTCTTTCTTTTTCATAATGAAGTGTGACAGAAACACTAACCATTATTGAAAAACAACGTAGCATTTGTGATTCGCCTGAGGTCTATCTTTTTATATTATAATAGTAAGCTTTCTTATCCCATTTATCAGAACGTATTCCCGGCCAAGAGAGAATTTATGGCTTTGGAAATCGTATACAGAAATGAGATAGTGGAGGAAAACTTGATTTTATTGCGTCGTATCGGAAGAAGGTATCGCTTAAAATATGATTTTTGGACACATTTTATGATAGATCATTTAAATATTATTGGTTGCTTAGGACTAAAAATTTACAATCAGCCATTTAGTTTAAGCTCTCGAAAGCAACAAGTAGTTGCTAAATAGTTATATTTTGTATTGTATTTACAAAATCAACATATGTTTATATACAATAAAAGTCTCAGTAGCCTGGCATTTTTTTGGATAAGTTTACTCGAAAGACGTGGGCACAAATTTTAAAAGGAATGTTTTTTCTATTTTTTTTCAATATTTAGTTTTTCTTTTTTTATTATAAAACTACTTTTCTCTTCTCATCTATCAAATAAGACGTTTTATAATTTAAACAGACTTAATTTTACGAACTTAATTTTAAGACTTATCTGTTAAAATTATTTAAATAACTGCAAGCTCATATAATCTACCTCATGCTAAAAAATCAGTTAAAAATTTCGTACTTAAATTACTGTTTATAGGGTAGATGGTTTCATTCTAATACCTCAGCTTGCGTCTCAGGGTTATGATTTTGCATAATCAATGCAAATACCATGCAGATGGCATGTTCAGATTAGCCATCACAATTGGAAGTAGAGAGTCAAGTGACAACAATCTCAGAATTTCATTTAGAGGATAAAGGACGTAGAACAGTTGTATTGTTAGCGAAATTTGAATTCAGATAGAAACTGAATATTGCTACTGACGTAAGTTTGACGAAATTACTTAGAGAAGAGAATAAATTACTTCAAGTGTAGGGTTACCCTCTGGGGGGATTTTGTACAAAATCTGTGCATTAATGAAATAAATTTGGTGGTTAATATCCAGGAGAGTAAAATAGTACCAACCGCCACCACCACCAAGATATATCAAAAGAAATACGTACGGCAGACTAACTTCAAATTTATCGGTAAATGGAAGCAAGCAAGCGTGTAGTGAAATATAAGCAAATAGTTAATTAGCCTATTCAATTAGCCTTTCTTAACCAAGAATTTAAAGGTATTCTTTTCAAGATGAAATGTGAAGTACCAACCCTTCACACTTAAAACCTCCCGTAGATCAACATATATGCAGCAGCATTTTCTGAATTGTCTTCTACTGCGATCTCCAACTTGCCCGACGAGCATTTGGTTATGAAAAATCTTCCTTTTACTTTTTGGGGAGCTTTCCATCTAGCATGGCTCGTCATTTAGCTAATATGAAAAAAAAACAAGGTCGTAAATAAAGGTCTGAGGGATTTGGAACAGGTGGACCAAAATAGTATCCAGGATTAAAGTCACTTTAAAAAACCAATAAACTTAAAAATCGTTCTATAGATGAGCCAATCCCGATATCCAATTTTAAAAGGAAAGAAATATTTATTGTAAGGTGTTTTTATGTCCAATTATTATGAAGACTCCGCAAAATGAGTTAGTATTTATTTTTTATTAATATCAATTAAAAAGTATAAAACGAGCAGAACGGAGCATATTCTCCAGAAATAGTCTTAATCATACGTGTCTGTAGTATCTACTTTGATTTAATTACTATCAAAAACTATTCCTCCATAACAGTTACTCACATTGCATATCGGCTGTATTTAAGATATCGTCAGATGACAACATTTATGTAGTATAAGACAACATGTCAAGTCAAATATTCAATTAATATAGAGTTGGGGTTCCGCAATGAGGCATCTTAGGGCCATTATAATTCTAAATACACATATATGACAACCATTAGTTTAGTCGCTCTGTGATCACGGCTTCTGTAAAGGAGTCGAAACGTCAGGATTAAATATAAAGTATGCTCAAGTTATCCGATAAATAGTAGTTTTATTTAAACTAAGTTAAAATTTATTATGACGGAATATACATAACTTTTGAAATAATTAAGTGGTCAAATAACAATCATATCAAGAAAAATATTACAAAAAGCCACATAAATTCGATGACAAATAAAATAACAATAAGCACAATTTACAAATATGGCTAATTTAATAATATGAAAACTATATTTGATATAAATGTAAATTAGAAACTTAAATTGACTCACTTAAATTTGGGCCTTGATGATTGAGAAAAGTTGGGCAATATGGCAGTTGCTATTCTTTATAAGCACCATGGTTATGTAGGTTGTCTATAACGTTGCGGTATACTTGTCTAGGAAAGCTTTTACCACATAAATCGGGCTCTAAAATCTCAAAAGCATTCCATTAGAGCCTTTTTAATATTGACCTTTTCACATCTTACAGACCGCTCAATGTAGACTTATGTATTTTGACAATTTCTTGTACATACATACTTATAACAAATATCTGTATTTGAAAAAGTAATTTGTCAACAGAGAACGAAGCAAAACATTCAGATTTAATTGCTGATACTCGTGCAAACAAATTGCTTCCAACGACCCCAGCGGCATATGCAAACAACAGTTACCAAATGGCTGTTAAGATTTATAAACTTAACATTGAACTTTGCTTAGCCTTGATATCAAGTCTCTAATCTTAAATGCATTTACAAGAAATTTATAAAGTCAGCTTGTACAGAACTTTTTTTATTCAGTTGACGAATACGAATCTGGTGAATCGTGTGATACTTGGCTAAAGCTATTTTATAATGCTTTTGATTTTATATAAAATAAAGATTATAACCGTGACGTGTGTACAAAAACAAATTTGCGGTAATAACCATAGTAGTCTAGCATTACTATAGTGTTACAGTTACTAGCGCCCACCTTAATTGAGACGGGCATGTATTGATGATTAGAAATGAATATAAAACTAACAATAATAAAAACAGAAAAATAAAAATACAAACATTTTCATTATTGAATAAATAATCGAAGCTGCTTAAAAGCCATAACTTTCAAGATGGCCATTATGTAACATTCCTATATAAATCACATTAATGGCAAAATTTTCAATCAATTTATAGAACAAATGTCAAGTACAATTCTTAATAAACTTTTATAAATAAAATATTCATTACAATGAATCAACTTATTATTTAAAATGCAAAAAACTATTTAAATGAGTTTTACATGATTAAACCACATTTACAAGCCACAATTTATATTTTCATAACTCAAACTCATGGAAGGAAACTCGCGAACCTTAGAACTGAAGAACCTTAGATCACCCATACCCTGGTTGTCATCAAGACACTCAGAAATGAAAATGGAGCTCAAGGCAGTGCATCTTGTCAGTCTTTTGTTGCCAAGATCCGTGGTACAAGGTCGACTCTTGGCCGTGCTACGACATGACGGTGGACGATTAACTAGAGGAGGATTCCAAGGAAAATGTGGTACACATGATTCTTGGAATTCCAGAAGACCAGAGACAAACCATCCTGGAGAGAGAGAAAAGAGTGGATCTCAAACAGAGGCGGAGCCCACACCACCAGAGCAGAACCAGTAGATTGCTCTGGCATCAATGAAGTTAGAATATATACAGACGGCTCGAAAACCGAAAAGAGTACCGGAGCTGGAGTCTTCTCGAATGACCCGAAAAAGACAACTTCTACCCTCAGAAAATTAAATACCAACTTCAAGCAGAATACATTGGTATCACCAAAGCGGCGCAGGCGGTTGCAGTCAGAAATGTCAGGGACTTCAATGTGTAAATAGTCTCAGATAGTGCATTCGTAGTTCAAATCCTACAAATGAATACTATAACCTCCGCCCTTGTAATGTCACGACACACTCTAATCCATTGCAACCAATAACAGAGTAACCTTGCAATGGATACAGGGATTCGCTCGGATCCGATGCAGCACATTTACCAAGAGGGGCTCAAATACAACCAAACAATTCATGGACCGGAACCGTTACTGCCCATACCCCCAACCCAAATCAAAACATGGCTACAACTTAAAACAAGAACTCCACCTTGAAGAATGGAAAAACAGCGAAGGCTGCAGTCAAACAAAGAATGCAGTTACGGAGACCTCTAAAAAGCTTGCCCGTAACATCTTCAGATTGAACAGGGACAAGATCCGCAAAGTTATTTTCTGTACCTATCTGTCCTATCACCTATCTGTCATAGGTGTGATCGACAGACCACTATGCAGAGGCTGCATGGAGGCAGAGGAAACTCCACAGCATGAACTCATGGAATGGAAAAGTGTGGCTGAGCAATGGGCATAACTGCTCCAGTCTCCGGCATCTCTCCCAGAAGCTTGCAGTAGCCTGAAAAGGCTGCTAGCATTCTGGGATGAATTGGGTTGGCTGGAGTAGGAGGAGAACCTAACACACGAACAATGGCCCAATCACTAAGCTAAGTGCGGCTATAGCCCCGTCAAACTAACTGGTTGTACTTATTACCGGACTTATTCACTGCATTAACTAGTTATCCAATATTTACTAGAGATTTCAATTCAGTCCAAAAATTCCCACTTCAATTAAAAGATTTTGATTCGATTTTGTATAACGTTATTGTATAACTAATGATTTGTACTTGAACAAAAATTGGAAATATGTTTTTAAGACTACGACTACTACAAAAAAGATCATTAAAATCAGTGCCTTAGCGCGAACATCGATAAAGGAAACTCGTATATACAAACGGATTGAGAACCTTCTCTTTTTTTGAAGTTGTATAAAAACTGGTACTTATACTTTTTCAGCTAGGCTTTAACGATTAAGATAAGTAAAAGAAGAGTAGTGTAGGTACTGTGTCTAGCCCTTAAAAAGGTCTAAATCAACCTAGTAGATTAATTCTGTATTAATATTTAACAAATTCGATAGTAGAATTCTGAGGGAATTGTAGTTTAGTATCCTGTTAACTCAATATATCCTCAATGTGTTACGGCCTTTTGTCCTTTAAAAGGGAGGCTTATGACACATCACGGCAAATAGTTGACATTATTTGGGATTTTTAAAGGTAGCTTTATCCTTTCAAGATTTAAAAGGATAGGATGAGAACTATGTAATATTTAGCTTTCAGGGAAATAAAAATTATGTAGAGTAAAGTAAACAAAGCAATTCATAATTCTTCCAAGCTTAAGTATCCTTAGTTTATGAGAAGGATACAATTTAATTCAACGTGATTTATTTTGTAAAGATTATTAATTTGTATTTATGCCTATAATCGTCATAGAGAAATATGTTTCTTAATTTTATTATATATCGACGTACCATTGGTATGCTTGTCACTTATAAGGTACTTCATTAATATTCTACAAATGAACGACCATAATGAGCTCTCTCGCTGATAGCCGCACCCTCTTTATGAAGTGCGTAAATTATCATCTCAAAGTCCTCTTTCGTTTCAATTTTGAGGGATTCTGATGATATGACTTGTCAATGTTCCACTATCAACAGGGATTAAGGTCATCTAATTCCGTAATCATATATTTTTATCAATATTTTAACTAGTGTCTAAACAAATGGAGGTATTACTATTAACATTTTAACAGTGCAATCATAAATCACAGGTTTTCTTCAAAACACTCCATCTCATCAAAATTCTACTACCAGAACACAATATATGTTGAATCAAGTGCGTGACCAAATCAGCAGCTCATAGATCAAATAGTCCTTCGAGCGGAATACTTCATTTTTAAAACGGGACCCTATTACTAAGACTTCGCTGTCTGTCCGTCTGTCTTTTACCAGGCTGTAACTCGAGAACCGTGATAGCTAGACAGTTGACAAATTATGTATTTCTGTTGCCGCTATAACAACAAATACTAAAAACAAAATAAAATAAACATTAAAAGGGGGCTCCCATAAAACAAACGCGATTTTTTTGCCCTTTTTAGCTCGATATTAATAATGGCAACAGGCAAGCACTTGAAATATTCACAAAATACTCAGTTGTATTTATACTTTTTTATTAAGTTTTCTATAGTACTTTATTTGAAAGTGAGATACATTAAGTATGTTTTATTACTTAATGTATCTTGTACACTTTTTTCACATAACCTCAAAGTTTATGCGAAAAATTCAAATAACCAAGTTATTGGTTTTTTATCTTTCTTTTGCAAAAAAAAAATATTTTTACGGAAATTTGCCTTGAAAACTTACCTTTTTATATCCCAAACACACAGTAATTTTTTTTATTTAATATATTTATTTTTTTACCTCATTTTTTCATTATTTGCATTTTGTGATTGGGTATTTTTATTATTGTATATTAAAAAAAATATTTATTTTGCAAAAGATAAAAATAAAAAACCAAAAACTTGGTTATTTGAATTTTTCACATAAATTTTGAGGTTATGTGAAAAAAGTGTAAATACAAAAGTTACAGATCTTTTTATTACTTTGCCATTTAACTTTTTTTCATAGGACTTGTAGTTTTGCCGGAAATCGAGATAAACCGATTTTTCCCCTTAAAAGCTCAGCCCCTTCCCCTTCCCGACCTCAGATCGCCCATAAATTATTTTACCTATCATTTTTGTTATATTCTCTACCTTTTCCAATGGGTTTCATCCTGATTTTTTTTTTCACTTTTTACAATTTTCAAAGCTATCGACACTGGTCTAATTATAATAACAACATCTTAATTTACAATACAATGTTAAAAAAATCTAATCTGATTCTGTCAAATAAACCGGCCTGAGTAGTCCTCAGCACAAAGGTGTCCTTAACACATTAAACTATCTATATCCATTTTTATCTATACTAATATTATAAAGAAGTAAAGTTTGTGTGTTTGTATATTTGTTAAATTGTAAGGGGTAATGTCGGGATCTACTGAACCGATTTTAAAAATTCTTTCACCAATAGAAAGGCACATTATTGCTGAGTGTCATAGGCTATATTGAATGCTAGAAAAAATTTAAAGAATTTTGTCCACCCGTGCCAAGTCGGGACGGGCCGCTAGTTATTTATAAAAGGCGCCAGACAAAATATCACATTTTACACTAGTCCCGTTTTATTTGACATTATATAATATTAAAAAACCTTAATAAGAAAGTGGCGCCAAAATCTGTTTTTCTTTAAAGCTCTGTGTTAAAAAAAAACTCAGAATCCATATTTAATGTTGACATGTAAGAAAATGGAATGTACGAGAACTAAATAAATAAATTAATCTAATTACTTTGTGCTGTACTATCACCAACCTTTTGGTAAAGAAATAACAACTAATTCCTTGTGAATGATATTATCCTAAACAGGTAAGATGCTAAAGAATAATAATTCGGATCTTTAATCAACAATTTATCCTCACAACAATAAAAAAACTAAATTCTATTTAGTATTTCGTTCTGCATTTCCAGTCAAAAAATAAATTTCATATTGAGCAAAATTTTTATCATAAATGTTAAATTTATCTCGTGGTTAAAATAAACTAGTTTATATTCACAATAAACTCTTGGGACGTAAGATCTGTTATGTAGGTAACAGATGCTTAGTGCTCAATCAATTTAATAAAAAGATTTTATAGTTTTTTTATATATTTTATGCATTTTCAATGCGATCTTATAAGATAAATTATTATAATAGAAATATACTAGAAAAATTCGACTCGGGTCACAAGTGAATTCCCGCCTGAGAATTCACTTGTGACCCGAGTCGATTTTTTCTAGTATTTTTCTATTATAATAATTAATAAAAAGATGCAAAATTATTGTGTTCTTTGTTTCCTGAAAGGGTATACCACTTTGCTAGTGTGCTAAATATGCATACACACACGTCTTTATGTAAAGAACAATTATAACCTGTACTAAACAGATTAACACAAAGTTTGGCTAATGATAAGACACAAATTGTTTTTATTTTCAAGAAAAAGCGACTCTTTATTAAGGTACCTAATTAGTCAGCAAGAAAACATGTTCTGGGAACTGTGGGTGGAATTCTAATTGAATTTCCTTGTTAATAAATAAGGAGTTGCGAAAGTATTTTTTTATTGGATCACGAATAAATAGTAAATGTGATAACGATCTTATTTTTGTAACAATCAGGACCTGTGAAGGTTATTTACTGTTGTTCTGTAATATGACTTCCATTTTAGAAGGGCATCCATTTGTACAAAGATTCATGTCACGCGATATGTCACTATGTCTGACGGAATTGCAAAAAAATAAAGTTATTACTCCTATATCTCACTATAATAATAATATAATTATGAGCTGCATTTAATTATTAAAATGTCGATAATTCTTTGAATGCTATTAAACAAAACATTATTTACAGTCCATCAAGTAAATTTCGAGTAAATTTCAGTTAATCACAGCTAAGCAGTTGTGTTACTAATATTATTCTAACTTAATGTTGTCTGGAAGTAGAATTTGTAATCGATAAGGTCACATAAGCAATAATTAGGATAATTATATAACCGAATATTCTAATGTAATGAGGGTAACAGAAAATAGCAGAGAGCAGTTTACAGTTCCGGCTATAGATATACTATTGCCCATAATTAGTTAATAATAAATAATTAATTAGATATATTAAAAAACAAGATCATTGGACGGTTTTCTTGTTAAAACAAAATAGTTGATTGCAATGGAATACGATCGTTTTTTCGAAAAGTTTCGCAGTGAAACAGACGCTCATCCAGATGAAAAATTGCTATCTGCACGCTTCAATAAAAAGAACTATTCAATATTTTCGTGAACTATTTGTTCGGAATATTTGTTAGTATTCCCACTATCCGACCGCGTTAAACGTTATGATCGTTCATTACGCAACTGTTTTTGGAATCAAACGTGAGCTCCCGATAATTTCAACACTCGATCGATCGAATTCGAGGTTAAATTTACAAAATAGCCCCACTTATGTGCTATCTACATCAATAAATTGATCGAAGAGGTATTTACAATTTTTAACAAACATAGTCCCATTTAGAATTACCTAGGTTATAATTATTTGCTTTTTTATTACAAAAAAGGCTTAATATTTTGTATCGGTTTTGTATTTTTTTATAATAAAAGGTTATTTTATTATTCGAAAACGGTTATTCACAAACGATTTGACATTATTGAATTAATTGTCGTTCAATCTCATCTCTCTTACTTTATAAATATTATTTTTCGAAAGTCCTACCAGGGAAAAGTATTTGAAACTTTCCCAGTCAATAACAAGATGAGATATTTTAGATAAGACTTCAGTGACGAAAGTCTAAAGAGTTATTAATGGAACTTCGAAAATTTTGTGGGTCGAAAATACACAAAACGTTGATGAAATTTAAAATGGCGCAAAGTTTTTACGTAAATCCCTTAAAAATAAACAAAATTGTACCAGAATATTGTAAAAATAATTTGAATATAAGCAGCTATTGAAGATCACGATAGTGTAGTAGCCTATTTGGCCTAAGGTAGCGGAAGTGAGGTTATTTTCGCAAGAACTTTGTGTATTTTTTGTATTTATTCGGATTTATATATTCAGGTGGGTGATTTAAATTTATTTTATAGAATGCCGTGCTTTGGATGGCACATTAAGAAGTTTATTCCGGCTGCATCTGCAATTGTTGGCACCCATCATTTCTCTTTTGCCTGGTGGATTACTACCGTGGTCGAGTGGCTCCCATACCAGTTTTCATAGTAACGTCACTTTTCTATATTGGCTCGTGTCTGGGTTATGGTACCGTTGTGTTTCTGAATTCAATAACGCAAGTGTTTGGGTTGGGTTTATATTAAAATTTGGCCTCCATACGTAATATTCATCCATCGTGATAGTTGCTAACGACAACATTATCGCACTTTACTACATTGACAAATAAGCTTCTTTTATATAAAATCATTTTAACCGGATTTAAGACTTTTTTATAAATTTAATTTAGAGGATATCACAGGATGACATGCACTACCTTCCAACATTTTAATCGGGCACGTTACTAACTACTCATTTTATAGAAAGAATTATTTGCGCGATAGGCGCAGAACTGTAAGAACCAAATAAGTATGTTTCTTATATTATATTTCATCGAACTATTAAGATTTAGAAAGTATTCATTCCACAGTAACTTCGCAACGAGTACGATTCAAGTTGCTCAGTCAGAGCCTGTTTTGAGCGTAACCAAAAAAGTATATTGTCGATTATGGTTCGTCGGTAACTTTTTTAAAGATTACTAACAATAAGTAAAATTCATCATTAATATTCCATAGGTTGAGTGAATAAACCACAGCTTTAGCCATGTTTGCCAGTCATGTGACAGTAATCTTGTTCATTTCAACGTCTTCAAAACACAAGCGTGTCTTTTCACGGCTAAAAGGAGTTCCTTCAACCTGACTCCTACTTCCCGGGGTACATATGTACCTGCTACCGGCAGCCTCAAACTTCTTGGCATGGAGTTGTCTTCAGATCTCAACTTTTTGGCACCACAATCGAGTCCAAGGTTCAAACTGCAGCTATAAAGCTGGGGCTCCTAAATAAGGTCAAGCGATATTTCTCGCCGGGACAGCTTTTAACTCTCTAGAAAGCTGAAGTCTAAACTAGCATCCGATCAGCAAAATACCAACTTGCGGCACTCGACACGTTTCAGCGCAGAGCTGAGAGGCTCATTAGTGACAGCAAATTAGTTAAGAGCAAGCTTCACACCTTAGCCCATCGCCGCAAAGTTGCTTGTCTGTCGGTCTTCTTCAGAATGTACTTTGGAGAGTGTGCTTAGGAACTGCGTATGTGCATACCGCCATTTCCTTTTTTCCATCGGACATCCAGATCTCCTTTTGTCCATACTACCACTACCACCACTGCGGACTACCATCCTTTCTTGGTTGCTATTCCTAGCTGTCTCACCAAGTGCTTCTCACCATCATTTATAATGCGCACAGCCAAGGAGTGGAACTCCCTCCCTGCGTCTGTATTTCCAAGTACATACAACCAGTCTATTTCCAAAGCCAGGGTGAATAGGCACCTTCTGGGTTAGCTCGTTCCAACATGGACCCTGTCTTGGCCCTCGGGCTTGAGTAATCAAGCTTGATCCCAAGATCAAGAGCGAATCCATAAAAATATAACCAGTCATGGTAAGCTCACTTGTTAAGCATGTGCTATGAGTGGTTGGGTGGGTACGTCCGTAGTATATCTGCAAGGATCGAACTGGCTCCGCTTGGGTATGGGTAACGGCCGCATTAATTTATCGGAATTGAGCCTTACTAGGTATTACTTTGTTAGATATACCCATCATATCAGCCGTACGACGCCCACTGCTGGACATAGGCCTCCCCAAAGGATCTCCACAACGATCGGTCCTGAGCTGCTGCATCCTGCGTTTTCCCGCGACCTTAACCATATCGTCGGTCCACCTCGTAGCGGGCCTACCCACTGAGCGTCTACCGGCACCCATATACTACCCAGATATACCCGGTAGATATACCCATTGGTATTCAACTATTCAATACTACGTTAATTATTCCCCAGTATCAAATCATTATTATTTATTACTGTTAAAATTTACAAAGTCGATTAACTTAGGTAGATCGGCCCCAGCTTAACGGTTGATACGTCAGTTTTGAAATTAAGTTCTAATCTCACCTGCATAATAAGGATATGGACCCATTTGTAACATAAGCTAACTTAACACGACCGGTAAATGCTTATATTAATAACATGGCTTTTCTTCTGTGAATATTTATATCTTCAGAGGAATCCTATTAAATTATATTAATCTGTTAAAATAAGCATATAGGAATTTAGATAATGAAATAAAAAACTATGGTATATAATTTGAAAAATAAGAAAAGTAAAATAATCATCTGAATCCATGATATTTTAATGATCTGAAATGATTGTTCTAAATAAAATAAGCCA
Source organism: Calamotropha paludella (assembly GCA_927399485.1). Classification (NCBI taxonomy): domain Eukaryota; kingdom Metazoa; phylum Arthropoda; class Insecta; order Lepidoptera; family Crambidae; genus Calamotropha; species Calamotropha paludella. The sequence goes on from OV656822.1 coordinate 9,762,836, forward strand.
CAACTATTTTATTAACTTAAAACAGTAAAATAGAATAACTTTCATTGCATGTTCGGAGAACGTTTGAATTCTTTGTGTTCGGTGTTTTATTCATTGTGAGTATTATATAAAAAAGCATATCCTTATTCCTAATAATATTTCCGTCATTTAGCTTTGAAGAATGTTTTTTTTTCAAATACAATTAAAAAATTATATTAATTTCATTTCAGCCTAGTAGAAGGAAAGGCTTGTGACTGACAGGCAGTACAAAACCAGAATAATCCTAAAAGGGTTTCCTTTTAATCTTTTGGGATATCAAATCCTTTAATATGATTTGGATTATTTAAGTATTATTGATTTTCGCAATAACAATGCGAATAAGAAGATTACGTTTTTATCATAAATAAGATTAGAAAACGGTTTTTGATAACATATCGTTTCGGTTAACCGTGCCAGACACCGTAAATAACCGTAACCATTTTTTTTACCAATACTGGTGAATAAAATCACGATATAACTACATTTTTTGTTTGTCAATGAGCCTTATAAACTGCTAATAAACATTTTGAACACCTTTACTAGCTTTCTGGAAAATCTAAACTCAATTATATATATATACACATATATAAACATTAAATAATATTTAAATAATCGTTTATTACCTGTATAATTTAGACAATTATTAAATTATCACACAAAATTTAGTATAACATACAACATATATCGCAAAAAATATAATCGCAGTATAAAAAATAATAAAAAATGATAAAATGAAATAATACTTTAATTTAGTTTAAATTAACAATTTAAAATTAGTATAATATATGTTTAATTATTCAAGAATAATTTGCATTAATATAATATGTTGTTATTAATAAAGATTGTTTGTAATTTATTTAATTTTATATTTTGTGGCACGTATATTGTGAGTACAACCGTTATTTTATTTGAAATGTAAAATTAAACAAAACTAAAGTAAAAAAATACTGTACTCAGCCATTCAAATGATATTGAATGCTTACAAATCAATATATTTACGAGATAAACGAAATTAAAATTTCTATTTTAATCCAATGATAAAAATAAATGCTACAGCAATCAGAAAAGGTTTCCTGTCTTATAAATAGGTTTAAACCTTTTTAAAAGGTTTGATTGTCGTCTCTACTATAAATTTATCGAGTTTTTTTGGTTTTTCAGAGAAATTACTAAAAACGTCCCTAAATAAAGTATTTATATAGTTTTAATATAGTTTATCTATTTGTGGTACTTCAAATTTGAGCTATAAGCAAATTCATCATATTGTTTAGATCTTAAATATATGAGACAAAATAAGTTTTTTTGTTTACTAGAATATAATTATTATATAATTTAAAAATGGGATGAAGAAAACAGGATTTTAAATCACAAGCAATCAAAAATTAATTAAGCTTAATAATATTTAAAAAATCCAACTCGTTTTTTTATTAACTTACACATAATCTAAGTTCGTGCGGTTGATAGAATGTTTAAGTGCCTACTGAAAAATACTTATTATGCAAATTTTAGTATTAGTAAATAAACTATACATATTGAACATCAATTTATGGAATAAATAAAAAACAATTTACGGTTGAAAACCGATAAAACATAAAAAACCATACGTGTTAAGTTTTTCTATATACTGCTAAGTTATGATATTTCGTTGAAAATAGAGGACAATAGATTTGTAGATATTATTTTTTTAAAACTAGTTGTCGAAAAAAGTTTCTAAATATATTCATTACACAAGAAAAAAAATGCACTTACTCAATGTGGAAATCGTAGCTGGGAAATTCTGTTATACGGCTTTGAACTCTGATTGTTCACAATAAAATCCTTTAAAACTTCTTAACACTACAACTTTTTTAGTCGCACAACACAAAAAAAAACACAACTGTCGAATAGATCAAATTCCCAATTTGAAAATAAAAAACAAAAACAGATTGTTAGGTGAACGCACTAAATAGGCCAGTTGGCAAACTTTATTCGAATTTCGAATGGTCCCGCTCGGCAAGCATGCACGAGCGGCGGTGTACGAGATTGAACTAACTGCGTCGCGACGCCGTCTGACTCAAATTCCTTTGCCTAGTTGGTACGTGCGTCTATGGACTATCAAAGCGTGAATTTACGTGCATTACCTCGATTTCTTGAACACTGTGATAAATGTGGGATACATTTATCAAAACATAACAGTTTATATAATAAGTTAATAACATACAGTTTGTTGGTAATGTTTCGAGTTTAAATATTCAAGTCTGCTGACAAATTATAGGCTTTAAAAAAGTTAGTTTATTACTTTTTTTTAATTTAGTACTTGTGTCATTTAAATTTATAAAGCATTTCTGGAATGAGTTTGCATGCATTGGAACACGCAATTTCCTGTGATGGCAATACCTGACTAATAAGTAATGCATTCAGTATATTTTATAATTGGAATTGGGTTTATGTAAAACTACAAATGTCAACCCTTCAGTAATCATTAAAAAATGTGTGTGTAAAATGCTGTGTGTAATGTAGAATGCATCGTAGAAAATACTTTCAATTTTGCATTCCATAGATCGAATTTCTGTTCACCCGAGTATGTTCGGGAGTGGTCTTTTCGGCCGGTAAAGTTTGTCCGAGTTAACTCGGGCAAACTAATTTCGCCGGTAGCAGTCGCCCGAGTATACTCCGGCGTGGTCCTTAAGCGGTTAATAAATTCGTTTGAGATTTTTTAACACAACTCAAAACGAGTTATTTTGACATGATAACGTCTTATAAATCGATGGACACCGGCTGCACGCATAAAAAAACACGTTCTGTCATTGTCACGTTCCGCCTGAGTCGAGCGTGCAAGCGAGAGCGCGGAACAAGCGATAGAGAGGCACGATCGGCCAAAGCGTTCGGCTTGTGACGAAACTATCTATTTTCCATTCCATCGGCCGATGCGACCGAGTAAAAGAGAGACAGCGGCAGCACACAACCTACACGTGAACTGTTTTCTTAACTGTTCATAAAGGGAAATGAAAAGTTAATGTGGTTTCCATTGTTTATTACAACAACAATTGCGACAAAAAGGTAATTAATTCTTGCATTTTAAGAATTTGATTAGCGATATAATCTTATATATTTATTCTTTGATTATTAAAAAAGTATCATCGGTCTGTGAGTGCAGTAATAGTAGGTTATGTTACAATTTTGACTAAAAATTATTATGACTTATATAAACGTACGTATAAAAAGTCAACTGCGGAGGATCTTCAATATCACGCATGTATATAAGTTGTAAATAAATTGTTCATAGCACATTTTAAATATAATACAGGAAAAAATATTTGTATTAACGAGTGCAAATAAATGTTAACGTTTCGATTTTTTTTTTAAATAACTCCTCCCTTGTATTATAAGAAATTATGATAATTCACTGATAATAATTCAATTCAATTCATAAAAATATGCTATTATTCATCGATGTTTTCTTATGACGTTAGCACGTAAAATTATCATCCGTAAACCGACTTTACAGACAACCATTTTTTTTCTGTGCCGCAGATAGCTTTAGACATTTAAAGCTCATGTTCTAATGAAACCTTAAGGTTAAGTACTTTTTCTATAAAAGTAATTACCGTCCGCAATAAGGTCGGCCACATGCGAAACGGATATTTGGCCGTGTCAAGCGAAAGTCCATTAAGTTAACTTACACGACTTACGCCTAACTAGTGTAGCTTTAGTAAATTACATTAATCTTTATTCTAAAGGACATTTTATTTTATAAATATAATAATGAAATGATATGGTATGGCAAAATATGATTCACTACTTAATTCTTACTCTTCCGCGTACATTACTTATCCCAATTACATTATGACAATACTTTGTGTGTGTGTACGTGTGTGTGTTTATTACTATATTGTTTCGCTATCCTAACATTGCAAAACTATACCTGCCCTTACGTACTCCCGCAAAAACAATACAATAGCGTGTTCTACGCGCTACAGCGCCATCTAGTTTTAATAAAACACTTTTTTATGAAACGGAACGGAACGAAACGTCAGGATTAAATATGCGTAAAATTCGTAAAAAAGTGTTTTATTCAAATATGCTTAACTAGTTTAATTTATCATACAGTATATTTACTTTAGTTGTTCCATTTCTTCCCGTCTTTAATTTATTGAAATAAGACAATTTTCGCGTAGCTCGTTTATCTTATACGCAGCTAAAGAAATTCAAGCAACTTAAGTTGCAGGACATTGTGTTACCATTTATGCATGGAAGTTATAGTTATAAATTGTATTAAATTTAAATATTTATTAGAGTAAAATACAATTATTATTTTATATCCATATTTTTTAGCAAGCCTAAATTAATTTCAGGGCAATGTATTATCGTACAACATATTAAAAAATGTCTGTAAATCTTTTATATCGATTTTCTCCATCAAGATCGATAACGCGTATAACATTTCATATAAATTTTCTTATTCAATCATTTTAAAATGAGAAACATGATAAGATTAAAAATTAATTAGAAATTATCATTGAAATGTTAAAATTTAAAAATAAACAATGTATTATTTTAGTTACTATGGAAATCTTAAAGTTGTTCTTACTTTTAAGTATAATGAATCCAAAATGTTTTTCTTAGTACAAAATCTGAAACTTGTTTCTTCTTTAAGTGTTAAGACTTAAAAGTTTGTACGAAAAGTGATGTAACGTTAACACTTTTAATGCTTTTGCGAGTTTCATGATATTGGCATAACTCAACAGATATAAATGGTGCACGACCACGTTTCTATTCATTAATATTTAATTACAATATTCTCAAAATACATCATCATCGTATGTAATGCATCAATCAGCCTATCTAATGTCCCCGTTACTGAAGCATAGGCTTTCCGTATAGATAAAGATATCATAAGGAAAATGGACCGTAATTAACCGACCACGCAGGTTCTATACGGTTCGGTGCTCGACGACGCATGAATAAACTACAGATAATAAATTTTTGGTCACCCACTCAATGACCTATGAAAAAGTTTGTTAAATCTAATCATAGATCAAACGGATTGAAATGCCATATTTTATGTAATTATTGCAAATAAACAATGTTAAAATGTGTCAAGAAGAATCTATAATCTAAGATCACAGTTGCTTTGTGTGTTTGTCTGTCTGCTCTTTTTCCATTGTATCAATTAACGTTACCATAGCAACGCGTTACCCGCAAGTAGTTCGTTTACCGGACGCTAGATGGCGCTAACGGAAAAATATTTAATAATAGAAAAAAATTAAAGAATTTTGTCCACGGGACGGGCCGCTAGTTATAACAACGATAATAAGAATAGTAATATTCCTTACACTCACACCCACACCAATTAGCTTAGCCCAAAGTATGCGCTAATAAGTCTTGTGTTATGGAAACTAGGGTAAAGGATAGACAAACAAATATGATACATATATATGTAATATTTATATAAATATAAATAAAATACTCATGACTCAGGTAAAAATGCTCGTATTCATCACACAAACATCAGCCCCTTCCGGGATTCGAACACAGGACTGTCGGTGCGACAGGCAGGATCGCTACTGTTACACCAAACAGTCGTCAATTATAATAATAGTCAGATCAGCAAAATTTAAATGTTAAAATTGGATACTAATTTACTCTTAATATTTTATTATTTTATTCAAGCAACACTTAACATTACATTAACAAGGTATTAAAAACAAATATTAGAGATATTAAATCTACGTTATCATCCTGTAAATACAATAATTATAAATGTCGACCATATGGTCGACATTATAATCAAATAATCATAATAACCTTAGCTAAATAAATATATTTTTACACATAATATAAATTAAATAATGACATATTAAGAATTAATTTGCTGAGGGCTCGGAGATTTCAATTGTTTTCTACAAGCGTATTTTAAATCTTATAGAAATACTAGCGGCCGCTTGCGACTTCGTCCGCGTAGAACATTGCAACATTACTTTATTTTTCTAAAAAAAAATAATTTATCTAAAATAAAAGTAGCCTAAGTTACTCCTTATTACATCAGCTACCAGCCAAAAACACTCCCGTCGAAATCGGTCCAGCCATTTCAGAGATTAGCCAGAACAAACAGACAGACAAAATTTGTAAAAAATGTTATTTTGGTGTATGTACCGTATATATTTCATTCATTCATATGCTGCATGCATGTAAAAAACGGTTATTTTAAAACTACAAACATACACTCAATTTTATTTATATGTATAGATGACATTGTGAATACAAAAAAATATATGAACCGTATCAATCCTATTACAAAATTCAATGAATAAGAATTTATCTAAACAATATGAAGATCAGAATAGTAAAATTAATAAAAACATTAAAAATGTCTGTAAGCTGATGTGGATTTTGTATTTGTGCATTCAATAAGTTACAAGTTAAAAACTGCCAATGAATATATTTAAATCATTTTACCATTATGTACCAACTGATAACCATAACTTATCTTCCAGTTTTTTTTTCTACAATAGATGGGAGTTATTTTTTTGTTCGTAAACAATAAAAAAGCTATTTAATATTTATAAATTTGATTGACAATAATTTTTCTCGACACCAGATTTGTAAGAATCATTGCTTAGAAGTAAGCCTATTATATGAAAAAAACCGTATGAAAATTCATGGAATATTTATTGTTTTTTGTAACTTTTATTACATTTTTTATCGTCTCATCCAAGTTTTTGACACTTACGTTTAACGTACGTGCAAACACAGATCCTATTATTTTATTCTTGTCTTGGCGACCGTTTGGTTTGTGGTGATTCTACCCGATTCCCGGTTTCGATGAAGTCGTAACACATGGTATCGTGATAAACATAAGCATTCGTTCTCTACTCATGATTGGTACCTGGTAAGTGTTGCATAGTTGAAGACTAAATAATTGAATTGAGTATTTAGTTCTTTAACTTCCGCCTCTATCGTAAATTAAAAAAAAAAACAAAAATTTTAACGGAATTTATAACGAGTTCATTCTTCTTTTTTATATTTACTTCTGTGGTTACAAATCCAGGAATTACAGGAGCCGTTATCACAGGTTGACTAACCTGTCAAGGGCAGTACGTGCACACGTATTGTGATCATACGTGTGAGCTTATCTTAAATTTATTCAAATATTTTAGAAACGGCAATTTTTTTTTATTTTTACTTTCATTTGTTTATTTAATTTTATATACATATATACTAGCGACCCATCCCGGCTTCGCACGGGTGGACAAAATTCTTTAATTTTTTTCTAGCATTATATATAGTACTAGTGGACCCGACAGACGTTGTCCTGCCTGTTATTTTTGCAGTATAGATAAATAACCTAGATACCGTCTGCAGCGCCATCTGCTGGGCTGATTTGTGAATCTAAACCATTCTCAGATCCCCTTGAACACACACAAAAAATTTCATCAAAATCGGTCCAGTCGTTTAAGAGGAGTTCAGTGACATACACACTCACAGAAGAATTATATATATAAAGATAAGTTACTCAGCGTGAATGTAGCTTTCCAATGGTGAAAGAATTTTTGAAATCGGCTTAGTAGTTTTTGAGTTTATTCATTGCAAACATACAAAAATACAAATCTTTCCTCTTTATAATATTAGTGTAGATAAAATATCTAAGAAATTTGCGTGGCGCGAGGGCCTGTGATAGTTCTGGACCACTCTTTAAACATCAGAACTTATTGAAATTCACTTTTTTTATATAATGGAGGTTAAACATTTTGTGAAAAAATCTGCTCATATGCTTACACAATCTTCTCAATTTAGTAATATACCTAACCATACATCCAACTTGAATGTTGCAAGTTTATGTAGTAATACTTATATCATCGTCATTCACATACGCTAGAGTATACGATTATATATAATTTATATTAAAAAAACAAAAAAAATATTAAATGACTATTACTTCTACCCAATATAAGAGCATTTTTAATTGAGGACATGATCTAAAATTGATATCATTGCAGATTTAAATGATTTGATTTGATAATGTTACTGAAATATTAAAAACAATCATTAACGCGTCGTAAATTCGGCTACCCCGTGTTTATTTAAATTCTTATAAGTATTTTTTTTTATTTACTACAATATACGGTATAAATATATTATTATAAAAATCCACTTCTGCTTCCCTTTACGCATAGGCAAGGCACAAGGATTAATGAAAACAGGGAAGCCCCGTAGGTCAGCTTCGGCGGGAGTTAACCAACCGATTCATTAAGTCGTAAATGTACATTCTTCGTTATGTTGCATAGCGAATACGAATATTTCAAAGTGTTGAAAATTGTTTACATATTTGCGTCTACCTCTCTCTTATCTCTTATTATCTTATAATTTCTGTTAAATACTGTAAATGATATAACTGAGCAAATCCAGGCATGTTAGATGGATAGTCCACACTAGTAGACACTTACATTTTCAGTTGTTGCAGTAACTTTCCACAATTCATAAGTTGCGGAGTAGCCTCTCATATCGTGCACGTTGAACCAGAAGCAGTATCATTTAGTATCTGAGAGACCTTTCCATCTTTCATTGTTAGAAAGACTTCACGTTTTACTTGAACTCCAGCAGCATGTGGAATATTGATTGGTGCCTTATAAATTCACTGAATACCCTGAGTCCTCTTCCTTAAGGCGGTTCACACACTAGAGATGCGTCCCGCCGCGGTGCGCGTAGCGACAGAAAACGCGCGCGGGGACGGAGGCGCAGATCTGCCTAACTTAGCGGTGTAATCTGTTTCCGTTCCCGCGTCGGCAGTGTGTTGTCATAGGCGTGTTTTCTATATTAATTGAGATTCTTGCATACAATGATAAAATCTGCGGCCACGCGCTACGCGACGGGGCGCGGTGCAGTGTGTTAACCGCCTAAGTTCTATTCTTCTGTAATAATATTTATTTTTCTGAGACGTGTGGCCCCAGCGTTTATTAATTGTAGGAATAATGTGCTTTTGTATGTCCCTTATTATAAAACACAGATTGTTTTCTGAAATATTATTTTTTTTCACGAAACATTGGAAAATGATTCGACACGGTTCTGTCCCCCTCGATGTAGGAAAGTATGAAACCGCATTTAGTAAAGCTGAAAAAAGTTATTTTGGAACTTCACTATCTGCGAAAATTAAAGACGTGGATGAGCTTTACTTCACTTGCAGTTACACTAATGTGGATGGCTGGAATAATTTTTGCTTCCCTTTGAAAAGGTAAAATTTGCGTACTCCTATTGAATACTATAATTGGACTATTAGAGTATCTTATAAAATCAAAAAATTGCCCAAATTATGATAATTGTAAAAATCGTTTTTGATATGAGCTTGTTCTTTTAATTTCTACTTACTACCTTACTAAAGTACAGGCCAAAAAATATATGTCAAGAAGTCTGGCTTCCGAGTTAAAGAAACAATTTAATCTAAAGACCTCCTCAGGTCTGCAAAATAATTGCCACTCCTCTTCAAGATCAAATTCGTAACTTTTTATGCTTTAATGAAATCTCTTTTTTAGGTAAGCGGGAAACATAATAATAAATTAATTTATTTGTCAAACATTTATTTGTGAAAATTTACCACAAACGTATCAACATGCCTTTACAAGCGTAAAAAATAGTCTTGAATATTGTTTGATCTACCCTTTGTAGAATTATATGAGAAACCAGAAAAAAATGGGAAAAGCAAGAACGTTAAAAGGTAGGTTTTATGATATATTTGATAACAAGTGTGTGATATAAAGTACCATGACTTGATATTTTATAAGCTCCATTTAAGCCTTAAACACGTATTATGATTATGACTAAAAAATAAATTTTATTTTATTATGTTTATTTATTACTAGCGGCCCGTCCCGGCTTCGAACAAGTGGACAAAATTCTTTAAAATTTTTCTATTATTAAATATTTTTCCGTTAGCGCCATCTAGCGCCCGGTAGACGAAGTACTTGCGATTAACGTGTTGCTATGGTAACGTTATTGATACAATGGAAAAAGAGCAGGAAAAAGAGCGGACAGACAAACACAAACCACTGTGATCTTAGATTATAGATTATTTATCTAAAAAAGTTAGTAGATTTTTTGTTGCGAACGCTTTAATGGCCTTTTTTGAAGGCCAGTCCTAAAATAAGGCATTGCTGGTCAAACCACTTAAAAGTTACTCGTAGTTTAATAAAACCACATGGCGACCGTTTGGTGCAAAGGCAGCAAACCTGCCTTTCGCACCAACGGTCCTGGGTGCAAGACCCAGAAGGGTCAGATGGTTATGGAGGTATTTATATTTTTTAATGTTACATATCTATGTATCATACATGTATGTTTTCCATTACCCTAGAATCCATAACATAAACCTAAGAGTGCTTAATTTGGACTAGGCTAATGGATGTGCATGTGAGAAATATTATTAATTATAAATTTTATTTTTCTGCTCTGCTAAAGCAGTGTGGAATGTATGTTTTTCAATGTTTAGTCTCTATTGTTCAAATTCAAAATACATTGGGATGATGTGGAAAAAAAATCTACAAGCTTTAGGTTTTAAATAAATGACTACTACGTAGTGAACCATAAACAATGAACAGTCACGTTGGCGTGAATTCAGTGGCATTGACATATCGACCTTCAAAAACCGCTCCAAAAAAAGCATTTTTATTTATATGGGATAATTTATAAAGAAGTTCCATTTGAGTTATCCAAACAAGCACTAGGTACGAGTATTTTATTATCATATAAATAATTAAATAAGTTTATAACTAATCCAATTTTTACTAGAAAATATTACTGGCCTTAAAAACACAAAAAAATAACATAGATATTACTTTTTTTTTTTTTTTTTTTCCTCTCATTGATGAAACAACGCTGGCCTACAGCGTAAAATCAGGAATGTACTAGAAAATTTCGACAAGTGTTCGCAAGGCTCGGTAGCTCAATTGGGAGAGCATTGGACCGGATTTCCAAAGGTTGCGGGTTCGATTCCCGCCTGAGATTCACTTGTGACCCGAGTCGATTTTTTCTAGTATTTTTCTATTATAATAATTTATCTTATAAGATCGCATTGAAAATGCATAAAATATATAAAAATTATAAATCTAACATGGCTGTTTCATCTTAATCGATTGACCAAACATTTGTAAAAATGTTTCTTTCGAATACGAGAGGATGTTCCTCTCATTGATGAAACAACGCTGGCCTACAGCGTAAAATCAGGAATGTACTAGAAAATTTCGACAAGTGTTCGCAAGGCTCGGTAGCTCAATTGGGAGAGCATTGGACCGGATTTCCAAAGGTTGCGGGTTCGATTCCCGCCTGAGATTCACTTGTGACCCGAGTCGATTTTTTCTAGTATTTTTCTATTATAATAATTTATCTTATAAGATCGCATTGAAAATGCATAAAATATATAAAAATTATAAATCTAACATGGCTGTTTCATCTTAATCGATTGACCAAACATTTGTAAAAATGTTTCTTTCGAATACGAGAGGATGTTCCTCTCATTGATGAAACAACGCTGGCCTACAGCGTAAAATCAGGAATGTACTAGAAAATTTCGACAAGTGTTCGCAAGGCTCGGTAGCTCAATTGGGAGAGCATTGGACCGGATTTCCAAAGGTTGCGGGTTCGATTCCCGCCTGAGATTCACTTGTGACCCGAGTCGATTTTTTCTAGTATTTTTCTATTATAATAATTTATAGATATTACTTTCTTATCAATTGTTTTATACTTGTAAAAGTATTACACTCGATACCGTAGGATTGTATATCAAGAGCACGAAGAGACGCCTCTCATGCTCAGCTTAAGAAACGCTTCAAAAATTCAACAATTCTGACAATGTGATGGAGGCTCAATTGGAAGAGTAATCTTCCGGATAGCGAGAGGTAAGGATCTCGCGTACCTTATTGAAAGTTGAATGATTCGTGTTGAAATTGCTTTAATATACTTAAATTTTCGCTAGGCATAATTTTTGGTCAAGTTCCTTTTACTAGGTCGTCGAATGTCGCAAACATTAATTCAATTGATGGTTACTATGATATTTGTTTTCATATAGATATTGCTGCTTAAATTGTCTGTCAAATAGATAAAAAGTATTAAAATATATTCGTTAGACATTTAATTTAGTATTTGAATAGTGATTCAATAGGACACAGAACAAACTGAAATGATTTACCTATATCTAATGATACAGCGCTTTTGATGGCCACTTGTATGGAACCGTTGTTGTATGGAAAATCCGACCGCTTTCGTTTTTCGATTCCTTATTTATTGACAATTAAATGATATCGATTTTAAATGGTAGCAATTTCAATAAAAAAACAGAAGCACATTCTATCGATCTTGAGTCCTTAATCAAGAATTCAGTCATAGAGTTACCAATCATTCTACCCATACCCAGTTTTAAGCAAATAAAGATTATTCTTATCTTTTTATTCTTATGCCAAATAAACATTTGTCCGAAGAATACATCAAACGCCATTCTTTTTCTGCCCAAGTTCTGAGTGCACAAGCCCATTGTAAACGGCCTCATTAGAGGATACACATTGCGGCCTTCGGAAACGAACTTCATGCAATGAATTTCTTATGGTTTGATTTTTTATTAGCTTTCCAGAAGAAGTATGAACTATGATAGCACATCGCTGAGATCAGAGTTGTAATATTTCCACGGTTTTGATAATTTCTTCTCTGCTCACGTCGTTTTAACATCTTTTATATATAATAAAATTGTTTTGTATGAATTTCATTTAAAAATATGGCAGAAATTGTATTGATGTAACTTCAAAGTTGTTCCAAGATAAAATAGAGATAGGACTTATCAAAAGATTTTTATTTCTTGACCGGACTTCTATAACCGAATTTCCAAATAGTCTTTTCAAATGACGAGCTTTACTAAAAAGTATATATAGGACTTACAAAAATTATAATCAAAAAACTAATTTACTAGCTAGGGTCGAACATGTGATCCCTAGATACTTCTGATATGCATATTTTAGTTAAAAATATTCATGAGCCTAACTCATGGAACGTAGATCAATTACGCGTATAAAACAGGTTTTTTGGCTCTACTGTTAAGTTATAAATATGGTTTGTATGTAACGAGAGTGGCGATTTATTATACAGATCTGGAAAATAATTCTTATTAAATAGAACGAGGAATAGCGAACCTAAATGTCACACAGCGGGGGTCCCGAATAAACTTGTGTGTGCATTTAAAAAAAAAACCGGCCAAGTGCGAGTCGGATTCGCGCACCGAAGGTTCCGTAAAATATTTTTGATTAAACATTTATATGATGTAACTAAAAATTTACGATTTTCGCAATTTTTCCTTTATCTGTGCTATAAGACGTTGCTTTGTACCAAATTTTAAGATTCTGAGTTCACGTGAAGTACCCTGTAGGTTTTGATTCCCTTGCGAGTGTCGAAAATTTGCGGAATTGCGTATCTTTTGATTGCGTTGGCTTAGAAGTTTGAGTTTTTCACAGCTCCAAAGGACAGTAGACCTGAGTATTTGATATAAATTTCAGCTTGATACGTCCACGTGTTCCTGAGAAAAAGGGTCTTGACAGACGGACGGACGGACGGACGGTCAACAAAGTGATCCTATAAGGGTCCCGTTTTTTCCTTTCGAGGAACGGAACCCTAAAAATATATAGTACGAAAGGATACGTGTAATAACTAAATACCTTGTATTCATGCATCACGTGCATCAATTTGCGATAGTATTTTACCCGTTTTTTTAAATATCAAATATCACCACAAAATCCCCACAAAATGACTTCATCTGTAGTCGTTAAATCTAGAACTGGCTATTCAAAGTAAGTTTTTAAATTATTATTCATTTCTTGAGGGAGTTCTTTAAAAATGTATGTAATTTTATTGTAAGTATATTTCTAACCATCCTGTGAGATAAAAATAAGGGATGAATATTCTTATTTTAAATTTATTACCTTTTGTACAACTTTTTTTGAAAACGGCTATCACCTTAGGGAGAATATAAGGCAATCATTTCGACACGTTTCTAGTAATACAAATAAATATTGGAACAAAACTGTGGACGAACGTCGATGTGATAGTAAAATAATGAAGTAAAATTAAAGCTCTTAGTTTTAAAAAGTTTTATATTTATAATACAAAAAAGAAAAACAATATCAAAAAATTGTTAACAATGCTGTCTGTTATTAATTTCTTCAATATTTTTTTCATCATACCACGATAAAGTGCTTGTATTTAGTTTTATCGAATCACCTGGCAGAACGCGCTGATTTAATTAACTAGTGCACCTAATGTGTCATCGAAGTTTTTTATTAATATGAAAAGAATAAATCATAAGTCGTTTCTCGTTTTGCAAATATAATAAAAAATATAGTGAAAGTCTCCTTGCTTATTCGAGCGACTCAGTATCTGATTTTCCAGATCAGTGATAAAGTGATATGATTTTTAGTAATCCTGTGTATTCTTTTATTTGAAGGTTTTTTCATAAGTCGATATAAATGCATTCTCCCTGCTTTCAAGTGAGTACTCTTGTTTATAGATAGTATTTTGAAGTGCTCATTTCCTGAAGGAAGACTTAAGCCGAAATGAATAAATGTATTTATTTTCACTTTCGAGGTAGTTAAGTTTGTGTGCAGCTTCCTAGTGAATAACAAATGTTTACGCTCTGGACGAATCGACGATCCTGCCTTTCGCACCGACGGTCCTGGGTTCGAATCACGGAAGGGACAGATGTTTGTATGATGAATACGAGCATTTGTATCTGAGTCATGGGTGGTTTTATATATATTTCTATAAATATTACATATCTATGTATCCTATATGTATGTATATCCGTTACCCTAGTTATCCATAATACGTGCTTACTTTGGGCTAGGCTAATTGGTGTGAATGTAATTGATTTATTTATTTATTATAAGGAACCTAATGATCATAACACAGGAAATTAGTTACTCACCGAAGTAGGAATATATTCTTATTTAGATTTTTTACATAAATAGAAGCCATCATATGTTATACAGAAATAAAAAATCCGACACATTTGTACTTAGTAGTCAATAAAATTTTACACAGTCATATCATACACATTGTTAAGCTATAAATGATCCATAATTTTTATTTTCTTACTTATGCGGTTTAGGGTAAAAAGATTGATTTCATAAATTTACATTGAAAAGCAAATTAACTAATCATTTGCTAACAGACTATATTTCCTGATATATGAGACATTGACGTACCACAAGACCCAGACCCAAGCCAATATAAAAAAAAGTTCATTTTCTACATTGATCCCGCTAGGGTTCAAACCCGGGACGCTCGGAGTGGCGTTACTATGAAAACCGGTATGATATACGATTACGATACGACACTTAACCACGGAAGTCTTCATGGAGTCAAAGAAGACTGCTCTTCGATTCGGCTGAAATAATTAGTCCTAATTTAATTTAGTACACTAAATACTTGGCATAATTTGATTACATTGCAGGGTAAGGTAGATATATTTTTTTATCTTATTACCAGGCAGCAAGCTTTATCAATTATGCTTAATTTTGTATGCTAAAAGTTACACAAACTTTTGCTAAATAAAAGATAGGGTTAAACAATCCGGCGATCCAATATTTACTCGTTCAAGAAACATTATAAGACAAGTGCGTTTGGTTTGACAGAGGTTTAACTGATCTAAAACAAATAAGAGCTCACACAATTACAAGTAAAAATTACATCAGTCGATCCAGCCATTTTTTCAGTGTCATACAATAAGAAAATAATTAGATAAAGGTGGCCATATCTTTAAATCAAATGGGCCGAGTTTGAACCTCAGCAATGCTACACACGTGGATACGACAAGCGTTAAGCCTTACAACGGAAGTTAACTTGGTTATCATAATTTGTTTATTTGTTGTTATTATTCTTTTATTCCAATAAATATGGGATATTCTCCAAGTGAGAAGAATATTTTCTGGATTGAGTCACCTTCTATCTTTGACGACATAAGATGATTAATGAACAAAACATCGTCAACTTGTCGCTTAGCAGGAAAAACTTGATTTTATTCAAAATACATTGAAAGGTGCACTTACCAAACATTAAAATGAAATATACGAATTTACAAAAAGCACGCCATAGCTGTTTTTTAATAAACGGACGGTTTTCATAACTTCTTTTGACATACTAACCACCCATTAATCTTGCCCTACCGCACACCCATTTTTTCCTGACATGGCCACCTCTGTATTTTAAATTCAGAATTGTATTTTTTAAAAAGGTTTAAGCTCTTTACTTTATTTTTTTTTTCTAACTAAGAATTGGAATAGAAATCGTCTGTGATTTTTATAGTAGAGTTGAGTTTTTAAAAGTAGCATTATGTATTTCGTCGTTTGGTGAAAATAAAAATTCTTAAATTGTAAGTACTATTCTTGAAAAAATTATTAAATTTTATATTTGAATATTAAATGTAGAAATTACATTAAAATTATCATGTTTTCTTACTATTTATTTACAAGACTTTGACCCCAAGGCCCGTTCAGAGCAACAGCGCCTCTGTGTTCGTTCTTTCCATCTCCTAACGACGCAGAGGCTTTTATGCTGAGACAGGGTCCTTTTTTGGCCTCAGACACACCATATTTGTATTTTTCCAGACGTTATATATATATATATATATAGACCCGGCCGGGGATTGAATCCGGGATCTCGGAGTGATAGTACTAGAAAAACCGGTATGCGAGCCACTCGACCACGGAGGTCATTACATATGCAATAACCATGACAGGGATATTATTTTTTTAAGTAAATGCCTCCTTTGTAATCTAGTGCAATTGCTCACCCAACACACGTCAGAATGCAAGCATTTAAAAACAAAGGTAGGTGCCCTCTTGCTGGGACAATGTTTTGTTACTATACCTTATAATTGTCACTATGTTATGTCCTAATGTAATAAATACATAAAACATAGTGAAAAATATAGTAATCCAGTTGCTGTAACAGATAGGAGCCATAATTATCTGTATAGTTTTTTAGTAACGTCTTGTCTTATAATATGGTTGAAGCAATAAAATATGGAATATTAAAAATGTATACAATCGTATATCATAATTATCTTTATATATATAATTCTTCTGTGAGTGTGTATGACACTGAACTCCTCCTAAACGGCTGGACCGATTTGAATGAATTTTTTTGTGTGTGTTCAAGGGGATCTGAGAATAGTTTAGATTCACAAATCAGTCCGGCAGATGACGCTGCAGTCGGCACAGCAACGCGTGGCCGGGTCAACTAGTTTATTTATAAAGTATTAAAGTATCTGTGTGTACAATCTATACACTAAGATATTTATAATATATTTATAGTTTATCGGTTTTATATAACACTTTTTGGTTGCGCAACCTACCACGTTTGTTACTACATCACCTTAAAATAGTAACCTTAAAACTTATAGGGAATGCCGTTGGCGTTAACTCTGCTTTTGTAATATTATTGTGCCAAAGCAAAATCGTTATAAAGTTCTGTTAGCAATTTGGAAACGAATTTGATCACTCGAATATTCAAAGAGTACAATACTATCTGCCTTAATAAGTTACCGTAAGTAACAATTGTAAATAATATCTTATAACCATTCCGCTTTTCTCTTTGAAAATAAACTCTTAATTTAATAAGCAGAACTACGTGGAAGCACAATTGACAGAACTTAGGCGACGATTTACTCGTAAATTATTTAGTCCGAGTCGATTCGTCTCCTATTTAAAATCGTAAGTTTCATCATTTACCCGTCAAACTGTTGGTGATCTTTTCATCTAATATTATTAAAAAAAACCAGTGTTAAAAATCCTCTTTAAATTATTAAGTTTGCTACATACATTATGCATCTTAAAATATATTAATTAAATGGTTTTTGCGTTGGTAACACATAATACATCTTTATAGAGAATTATTGATAAAGTCCCTTAAAGTGCTCTATAGCAATTTAAGTGAATTCAATGAAACGAAAATAATCCAATTATTAGCTTCTTTCTTTTCTTCGCCGTTATATAAAAACTTTAATATTGTAGTAATCTCATTTTACTAATGCAAAAAAATATTTGTTATTTTATTTAATGTCTGTAATTGAAATTATTTCAGGGTATTTCAATAAGAAGTGGGACATCTTAGTTTTGTCCTAAAACCTTTGCATTTGCGTCATTATTTCATATACCCCATTACTTTAATTTCTAAATGTAGTAGATGTGTAGAAATCTTGAAAATGACGTGACTTTTATTTAATTGCCTTTTTCTATAAATTTTGTTTAAAATCAAATTAAAATAATGAGAAAAATATTGTGAAGATTGTTTTAAAATAATAACATGAGAAAGAGAAAGAAATTAACTTTTACGAGGAAGTTACGAATATAAGAAAAACCGTCAAAACCGCATTGTACATATGCCAGTGTTTCTCGCTTAGTAGTTGTAAGGCTAATTAAGTCACTAATTTAGAATCTTGTATAAAAAGAACAATAACCTAGTTGTAATAACCACCAGTTCTTTGGGTATCAATAGAAGACAATTTTTTTACAGAGCAATACCAGATTATGTTGTTTTAGACTCTATGGTTACTTATTTAGTTCTTACACTTCCGCGCACATTACACATTAGAATAAAACACTTTTTTACGGATTTTTGCGCATGTTTTACTTTATATTTAATCCTGACGTTTCGACTCCTTTACAGGAGCCATGATCACAGGATGACTAAGATGATGGTTAAGAAGATCATCTTAAATAATCAGGATTAAATATCAAATAAAACATGCGCAAAAAATCCGAAAAAGTGTTTTATTCTATGGTTACTTAAATGAATAATAATAAAAGAAGAATTATAACTATGTTTTTTTTTGTAGCTCCTTATTTCGGAGTTGCATGTACCATCGTCATGGAAGAACAAAAGTTTGGATGTTGCGGGTGGATGCTATGCGCTGACGTTTGCTACAATCCGTTCTATTCTTTTATTAAACTCTATACCGGTACCACTGTCTGTAAAGTTTACAGACAGTTTACAATGTAAACTTACGATTTACTCGAAACTGTTAAAGACACACAAGTCTCGATGGCGGTGGCGAAACGACGCTTTTGGCACCCAAAAAATAGTGCATGCAACCGAAATCGGAGCACGGATTTAAAAAAAACAATGATATTCACTTTTTTATTGAAACTAAGAACACATATGACTCTCTGCCTACAATATATAAGGTGGCAGTAGGAAAAGTGGACTCTTTTGATTTAGACTTAGTTATAAAATTGCCTTATAATAGTGATTTAAGGAAACGAATTAATAGGCTACGTGACAAGGAATAACAAATAAAAAATTATGGTTTTCTATGGTAAAGGATTTTCAAGACTCTCTATTTTACAAAAACTACTTATTGCTGGCTATTACAGTGGAAAAAGGGGACATTATAATTTGCTACTCAACGTTTCAAACAAATTTTTAATAAAGCAAAACATGTACTTGCGAGGGAAGTTCTGATTTACCCTTTCAAGCTACGTGTAAAGTACACATAACACGTAAACATGGGTAGTACTGATGCATACACCAATATCACACCTATAGTCTACGCCCTTTTTCCCGATATAAAACAATTAACGAACCTAACGTAGCGTAAATTTCCTCTTTCTTATTTAAAGCCAGATTTCCGAATTTAACCCAGAATTAATTATAACGGACTTTGAAAGCAACTCCATGTTAGCAAAGGCTGTGTTTGATAATGTAACTTTATGGGGATATATGCGGATCTGTTAAAAAAATTAAATCACTAGGAATTAGAAATAATCTGTTATGGTCGGAGTTGGCGTACATCCCATAATAGTAGTCTGACAGATGGTTGGTTTCATGTTTGGGCCTGGGCAAGGGATAATTAAACAACCAAGTTTAATAAATATTTACAAAATAATGAAATTTATGAATTATCTTTTTCTGTGCAAGATGATGAACGAATAATGCAAAAGAATGGTGGTATTTCCGATTAAATGTTAAAAAAAATAAACCTTATTATAGCACTTTTTGTTAAGTAAATATTCTCAAAAAAGGTGTCAAATATTATTTTAGCTTGTGTTGAAATCAAGTGTATATTTGAAAAAGAACCGTGGAAAGATTACTTAAGAAAACAAGTAAGCAACAGTATGACAGAGCTCATTTTTAGTCAAATCAGTCTTGGACACTGTATAGGAAAGTCGTCTTATTAAAACAACAATGTTTATTATGCTAAATTTATTTAACACAAAAACTGTTTTTGCCTAAATAGAAGTCAAGAATGATTGGACATTCGCGATAAAATAATTTGGTTTGAAATTTCTTTCATTACGAAACTTTTATTTTGATTAATAAATAAATTTGTGAAAAATTGTAATGGTGAACATTGAGTGAACACAAGAGCTTTTATTTATAACATATTTTTTATATTAAATTCGAGATTAATGAATGAACCTTATGAATTTGCTATACAAATTCATTTTTAAGTTATTTTAATTTAAAGGGCAGCTTTTTTGTTTGTTATTAGATTTTTAAAAATAATGTTATTTTATTTTCGATAAAAAGACCCACAATTGTTTTAACAGGGTATGATCTCGTCTGCTAAGAAAATCTATTTCGGGCGAAAGATTTTAAAGAGATTACAATTTTAAAGAGGAGAAAAATCGACCGAATACCTATTAATGTACGGACGATTCATCGCCTAAGTCGCAGTCGGCAAGTGTTCGAAACATGGAAATTATATAGTCTATTAAGCTAGCCTAATTGGGAAGCAAAACTTGAATAAATAAGTCTGAAATATAAATACCAGCATGGATTTTTTTTTCATTACACAAATAGAAAAAACAATTTTCTACAAGATAATAGTTGTCGCTGAGACGATATCGAGTATTTAAAATAATATAAAACTGATTTTTTTTTATCATCTTCAGGGTTCCGTAATCTAAAAAGAAAAATTGAAATCTTATAGGATCACATCGTTGTCCGTCTGATAATATCCTTTTTCACAGAAACGTGTGGTGGTCTCAAGTATTATGTAAGTCAACGCAATCAACAGATGCGGCCGTTTATGCCACCTATTTTGACACTCGCAAGGAAATCAAAACCTATAAAATGGATCCCATTTTCCTAGAATCATTAAATTTGCCCAGAAGTAATGAAAAATAGCACAAATACAGGGGAAATTCTAATGTAGTATGGATAAAAATACAATACTGACACAAACTCCGTAATAATAATCCCCATACACTTTTCCTCTAAATGGGCAAATCCCTTCATTTTAGGAGGAAGGATTTTGCCTTTCGTCCAGCAGTGTACGTCTTATGGCTGAGATGATGATATTGAAACACACATGTATAGTATAGTAAGATCTAAAATACTAACGCACCTCTTGTGGTGGTTCTAAGTTACTTTGATAAAAAATATTTGTTTGTTTGGTTTGTGTTGGGCTTGGTTTTTTTTGCATTATTCAAAAAACATACAGGTTTGTGAGTTCCATATGAGTCCGGCTCTCTTTTGGTTTATTTTTTTAGGATTAATATTATAAACTTCTTTTTAATATATCAATATACTATTTTTTTTAAAATGTTTCACAGCGACTTCAGTCTTTGTAGTATTCTAGCAAACCGGATGAGACGCATTTACCATTAAGCTAACGAGGCTTGTGACTCAGGCTAACATATTCCTTGGTTCAAAAATTTAATATTTTTTCCTATGCCATGGAAAAGTCAGTTTTGTGTCTATTTCATATCCCCTGTAAGATAACAAAGGAGGAAATATAATAATTCGTTTCTTTTAGATATCAACAAAGATATTTTTCTTTTATATTAGTATAAGAATGTATCTTGCAACCCCTAAAGCTGAATTTGTAAGTATTTTTCTTACTAAGCTCTGTCTTCGTGTTCGTATTTACCATCACGTAAAATGAATTTCTTAAAAAAAACATAAAAGTAGCGCCAAGAGTGGGACCTTACCCTTGGTCAGATATTCCAAGCATCAATTTGGCACACTTTCATTAAGTCTCTCGTCTTAATTGACGCGTCTATTTGTTACGGAAAGTAAACGAGTGTTTTTATGAGAGCTAGGAAGACATTATCTGTTGTTACAAAACTCTTTTTGGACATTGATGGGTATTTAACCCTTAATCGTTATTGCTAATGGGGTTTTTGAGCAGCAACTTAACATAAAAACATGTTTTAGTAATCTTTGGCTATTTTTAGATCAGGTTATCGAACAGCATCATATACATAATATCGATAAAAAATATCCAAAACAAGTATCTCGAATGCGATAATTTTATATATTGGCGGTAGATTTTACATTTTACCTACTAAGCCACACAAGTTGGCTGTACAGGCAACACATCAAAAATCCAAAATTTCTTCCATTGAGTTTCATTTTTATAATATATTTATTTATATAATATAATAATAAATGTAATATATAACTGTATCATATATATATAAATATATATATATATATATATATATATATATATATATATATATATATAGATATCCCTTTGGGCACTTTGTGGCTCCAACGTGCCGTATAGGTAGTAATTTGTTGATCCATTTTCACTTGTTGATCCGGGCGTCTTTTGTTGATCCAATGCCAGCTGACCATAAATATGTAGCTCCGTTCGGAGCCACAAGTGTCACGATGAGTTATAATAATAATTAAGGGATTTTTATACAAATCTACCTTTTTGGCGTATGAGTAGTTGTTGATCCAATTCAAATGGGCCAATCAGGGCGCAGCATTTGCCAAGGGCTTCCTGATTGGGACGTTTGGCTACGATATTACAGTGACTTAATAATGTCTAGCTAGTATTTCAAAGTCGTAGAGAATCATGTCTTAAAAAAAGGAAAACTTACAAGAAATCAGTCTGGAGTAACGTGAATGAATGAATTAATAAAAAATACTTTGTTTATTATAAATTCTTTTTGTAAATATTGTTGATGTAAGTATTAATTTGCATCCAAGTTCGTTTATGCAGAATTGGCTCTTTGCGCAATACTTGTTCAGATAAGGCTTTTCCTGTTTTTTTTTTTCATTTTTATAAATTGTTTTAGACGTCGCATTACTGCTTCAACCTCATCGCTACTCCATTTGTTATAAGTTTTCTTTCATCTTATTGGTTTTGGTACAGTTATTTTTTCATCAGATCCATCATTTCAGTTTGTTTATCATTTCTTTGCCCTTTTGTTCAGTATTTTTTTCATCGGTTAGTATTTTTTTGTCTTTCTTGTTTTTCTCTTTGGTTGTTTTTCTTTAATATACTTACTCTTCTTATCGTTTCTTATTTTCTCACTTCTTTCTTCACAAATAGCGCTTTTATTTGGGTGATCATTCTCTTTGTTATTGTCTTCATTGATAATACTGTTGTCGCTCTCATTATCTTCAATTATATTATCGCTTATTTCTGCATCTATTTGTTTCTCTTTATTTTTGAAAGTTTTGATTTTTTGTCCTTAATATAATCACATTTACTAGTTTCATTTTCTTTGCTATCTGTGTCACTGTCAGTTTCATTATTTCTTTTCTCAATTTCGTTAACATATGAATCAGTTATTTCACTTTCAGACTCCTTTTCTATAGGATTTTCTTTGTTTTTTTAATGATTTTCAATTTCTATAAGTCTGCTGCCAATAAATCCCTTTTGAATAGCTTGTATGGATAATCGATTATTAAAGGTTACAAGTGTATTTAGAATTTTACTAAACAGAGTTGCTTTATGTTGAAAATATTGTGTGGAAGGCATCAATTACTTTCAGTGCACTTATAGCATTGCGTGTCCAGACTCCTTTGGGAGAAATTATATGCGAATACTTAATTATTATTATTACGTTTTAAGAGGTTGAATTTTGCGTAGGGAGTTTTTATACGTTATTTCTAATTTACCATTTATTTTAAGTTTTTTAAACTCTATTCACCGAGATTAATTTCATGAGTCCAAACATGATATTTCAGCTGTAAGTTTTCGAAGAGTATGTTCATCTGGTGGTCATACTGGTGCCAGCATGAAGTCAAGGTTAACAGTCAACTCATGACTCTTATTTTATCAAAATCATTTAACTATGAGATATTGTCGACTAGTCACATAAAAATGTAATAATCATGTAAAATATATCTAAAATCCCATGAATCGCAAAAAATACGATTCTTTAAAAATTTGCTTATAAATCGATAAAAGATTTGTTTCTAATCTTGTTTTAGTTTGTTGAACATAATAAGTGCAGAAGCTGCAAAAGCGTCTTCAGGCTCGATGGAAATAGAAAGAACACTTCGTGCTTGTAGAAATTCTTTAATTAATTTCAGGAATAAATTTAAGAAATCAATTTCAATCCTATCCCGAAAATCCTGGGATTTGTCAAATTTAATTCCAAAATTTTCGGGATCAAAATGAGGCCGGGATCCCGAGATTCGTTATCCTGGTATTGAATCCTTTAGTTGAGACACAAGACTCGCGCGCGCATCAGTTGAAGGGTGGACGCACGTTCACATAAATAAATAATAAATACGTTTATTTTCATGTTCCCAAAAGTAGGATCAATCTGGGTTCACATCAGCCACTTTCCAGGTTGTGCTCAGGCTATAATAAGATAAATGGAAAATTACCGGAAATAGATATTTTTAGTGACAGTTTAAAGCAATTTAAAGATAAATTACTGAAACACACTGGATGTAATAACTCCCGTAATTAATATTAACTATTATCAATTTTATGTTTTTTTTTTATAATTTAGTTTGATTTTTATTTTATATTTAATTTTTTTTTAATATTTTTTTTTTTTTTTATATTTAATTTATTTTTTTATATTTAATTTATTGCTATTAATTGTTTCATTGTTTAGTTAATTTAATTCTTATTAGGACTTTGCTATCTTTTTATTAATTATACGTATATGTAAATGTTGTGTATGCCAGTTATTGGCTTTCGTGTAGGATAAAAACCTAGAATATAAGACAATCAATTATAAAATACACGTAAAGCTGTTGGTGTTCCTTATGAAATAAATAAATAAATAAAATAAATACGTAATTTAGGGAGTAATTATTTTTTTCCGTTGTACTTATAAAGCTTTTAAAAGCGCCGAGAGCCGGAACTCGAAGAAGATCTCTGAATAACCTGACGCCTTATAGATATTAACATGCTTTTAATACCTAGGTAACACTGAAAATGTTTACAAAATGAAAAACAGCTTAATGTAGAAAGTTGGCAATACCTTTATTGTTTTAATCTCCGTTCCTCTCTACACATCGTCGCATTCGATGGAACCACTGAGAAAAGCAGGGGGCCCATTCATTTTTCCTTAGGGGTCTCTTCTATGGCATTTTCGTACGCTTTCACCGCATCTTCAGGGCTCCAAAAGCGAAAACCTCGAATTTTATCTTTAGTTCTTGGGAATGAATAAAAGTCGCAGGGCGCCAGGTCAAGACTGTACGGCGGATGACTCATTATCCCGACACCTGCCATAGTCAAATATTCAACAGTCCGTTTTGCGGAGTGCGCTGAAGCATTGTCGTGGTGAAGGAGGATCCTGCTTCGAGGGCGTTGCTGTCGAATTTTTTCCAAGACAACAGGCAAACAGCAATTGACATACCATCTGCAGTAACTGTCCTTCCATCTTCTAGCATAACTGTCGCGAAATGACTTTTCCGACCAAAGAATGAGACAATCATCTTATTTCCTTGTTTTGTTCCTTTATTTACCTTAGTTGGCCGATCCTCTAAAGGAAACACCCACTGAGCTGATTGTCTTTTGGTTTCGGGTTCGTAGCAATATATCTAGCTTACATCACCTGTGACGATGTCAAATACAGCATTTGAGTCACCGCCGTTGAACTTATCTAACATTTGGCGACACCATTCCATGCGAAGGTGTTTTTGGTCGGTTAAAGTATGGGGAATCCATCTGGTACAAAGCTTCCTGACGCCTAAATGTTCGTGTAATATTTTTTGAACTTGACTCATACCAATGCCTAGGCTTGCCCGTATCTGCTGATGGGTCACTCTCTTATCATACTCTATCATGCGTCGCACAGCACTGATATTATCTTCAGTAGTCGCTGTTAAAAGACGTCCTTCACGCGGATCATCATTGAGATTGCTACGTCACAATCACTTAAACACTTAAACTCGTTAAACCAATTGTAAATAGTGGCACGAGATGGGGCTTCATAAGAAAATGCTGATCGCAGCCTATCGTAGCTTTGTTGTTGAGTAAGCCCACAACGAAAGACATAATAAATCATTAACCGAAAATTTTCTCGCGTTAGGTTCATTTTCACGAGTAACAAGAGTTTTATATTTGCCGCCAATTCACAAAAACAAATGACAAATGAATGCAATATACTACATAAGGTTACCAAAGAGTTCTTAAATTGAAATGAAAAAAAATTTTCATTAGCAATGTTTCTAACTGGCCAGTTCTAAGCATTTTCAGTGTTGCCACGTATACCTAGATAGTACGCAACATTCACACAAAACAAAACAGGTAGGGGCCTTAATTTTTCTGCAACTTTGGTCTGGATACCTGGTTCAACTAAAAATAATAAATATTTTAGAATAGTAGGAACGACGTGTATACAGGATTATATAGCAATGTGTGTAACAGTCAAGTGGGCTTTTTCAAAATAGGGTAAGGTAATGTACCTCTTTAACTTAACTTAATTTCCATCTTCATGCATTTTTTAACGAAGTTTAAATTGCCAGCAATGTACCAACAGCAGATTTAATTGACAATTAAATGTAAGTGACAGCCCTTCAAACTTAATTGAATTGGGCAGTTAATTCACTGTATTTTATTATGATCTGTTAATACATGCAAATAATTGCTAAGGGAGCATATATTATTATCAGTTTCAAAAAATGGCAGCTCACGAGAAGCTATAAATTTAATAAAAACCCATTCAAGGATTCACAACCTTATTTCGAACAGATAGATATAAATGACAACCAATAGAACCTATTCCGCGGAAAAAAAATCAAACTATGACGCTGGAACGAAACGCAAACTAACTCTAGAGTACGCGTTCCAGTACCTTCCACAAATCATTAGAAAACAGCGCTTTAAATCGCTAAAATATAAGGCGACTAAGTAAAATTATTTTTGTAATACACGTAGGTATGTTGAGTAGATGGAATTTCGAATTGTTTGAATTGTCGCTACGTAACTTGGTATAAGTTCTTTAATTTAAAAATTATAGCTTCTCATACCGGAACTTCAGATAGAAAAAATCGCTTAACTAGGTACTAAATGTAAAACACATACATTGACCTTAATTTTAGTCTTCATTCATTCTTCAGTCAAAAACAAATTCAAATGACGAATTTAAAATAATATCGACGAGCGCACAGTTCAACTAGCGCATCTAGCACATTCAAATTGAGATGCGGTGCGGTGCGGTGTACGGTGCTCCCCCCGTGCCACCACCGTTACAACCGAGGCGGAATTTAAAATGTATGGGGCATTGCGAATATAAAATATCTAGATTAGGTATAATAAATTCATAATTAATCGACCGTTACGGTATGCGCACCTATTCGGATCAAAACAAGTATTACTGGACGTACGTGTATATAAATGGATCAACACAAGTAATTGATTTTTGAAATATATTCGGAGCCAAGAAGACTTCGTGCATTTAAGAAATTTAGCCGTTACGGATCCACTATTGCATGAAATTGTTGAAAAAAAATATAACGAGTATAGGTACTATCGACGAATACATTTGGCAACATCGCATAATAGAATGCTACGTTGCCATTTTGCCCGAGAAATACGCAACAGGAGTTAAGTTATTCGGTGCAAAAGGCGGAGTCAGTAATGTACGGGGTAGTGGCTGGATCAACTAAGTGTGCAAAGAGGTGTTTATATATATATATATATATATATATTTACATTATGCGAAATTGTTCAATAAATACTGGGAAAAATGGCAGGGTGAATTTCTTTTGTATTTTTGTTATATGACTTAATAAACAAAATTGGTACTAGAAATAAATTTAATTCGGAATATTAATGGAACTGTAGTGATATTTTCAAATACTCATTCCTGTAAGGGATAATAAAAAAAGTTTTTTTATGGAAATCTTACAATGTCTTTATTTAGTGAAGAAAAAACTAAAAAATGGGAAAAAATCCAAT
Organism: Calamotropha paludella; assembly: GCA_927399485.1. Lineage (NCBI taxonomy): Eukaryota > Metazoa > Arthropoda > Insecta > Lepidoptera > Crambidae > Calamotropha > Calamotropha paludella. The sequence continues at coordinate 9,790,971 of OV656822.1, forward strand.
TTAGCCACTTATTTACAAATAGAAAGGATACTTCTCTGATTTGATTGAGGTTATATAAAAATATTCCACTAATTTAAGAAGGTTACAGTAGGTCCATTTAATCGATATTGGTAATACTAATTATTGTAATCGTTAATAAGAAATTAGTTGGGGGTTCTTGGTCCGGGGTCTCTGGGATGTAAAAGGGCTCTTGCACTTGATGCTTGGACTCGTTCAATGGTGGCTAGTATGGTTTAATTATCTACCAACGGTAAATTTAACGCATCTAAAGCCCGCCCGGGGAAAGGTCTCATTATTAGCCCGCATTAGTTGTTGTGATTTCTATGGGTAGACTAGACACAATTGCCTCCAAAATGTCGCAAAAGGCTTCTCAGGGCCTATACTAAATTCCCTTAAGTTAGCATAAATTATATCAAATTAGTTCATGTTACTTTATAATTCTCAGGTAGGAGGGTTATTTATGAATCTATTTTACAATATAACTTGTAAATTGGCTCAAGAAGGCTAATACTATTGCAGAAAACTAGGATATTCAACGTTTAAATCACCGTTGAAGGCGACCAATAATTCATTTAATTTAATTCCATTTTAATGGCTCTTGGCAATGATTCTAAGGATATATAAGGTTATAAACTGAAGTAGATTGATCAAATGGGGCTTTGGTAGTTTTATGTTTTTTTCCTATAATAGTTTTAAATAATATGGAAATATTATTATTTTATAGTTGTAATTTAATGAATGTGTAGTTGTTTTGGAAAATTAAATATTACATATTAAATATTACATATTAATTAAATATTATTATATTTCGTAGGTCGTTTTTATTTAAAAGACCTATACATTTCGAAAAGTTTGTAATAAAAACAATATTGAAATATTATTTCATTTTATATTATTTCAGCAGTTACCCGACCACAAAATACATGATCTATACGAGCATTGTTGTATTTTTTATAAGTTCTAATGATACCAATTTTTTGAAATTGTATCCACCCATTTTCAACAAAATGGTAAAACTCAAAATTTGACACATGTTATAAAAAATGTTTAAAGTTAGAAAACTTGCGTTACAGAACTCAATTAGAATAATTCCTGTATTTCAGGACTCCAGGATCCCCACCCTGATTATGTATCGTTACAGCCGAGCTACAGCAATAAAATCCCGTGTTTGTGCCAGTGTCTGTGCGTATGTGTGTGTCTGTGCGTTTGTAAACATGAACAGGTGTTGACATTAAAAAACTTTCTCTAGAAATTCAGGGAGATTTAAATAAATCCCTATTCCTTTATAGAATGGGAAATGGGGAAAATAATAATTATTCATAAATCAGGTATTAACATCACTTATAATAAACCTTTCTTAAACATTTTAATACTGGTAGGAGTTAATCGGCATATTTATGATAATCGTTACCTCACCATCTTGTAAGTACGCTATCTCGAAAGATATCAAAGCATCGGGATTCATTAAAACGTTGATTATAAAACCATTTTTAATAGTTAATATGAAATCATCACTTAAAATGTTCATACGCTTAAAATCAAATCAACTTCTAAATTAAAATGTTACAATTTACATATTTAGTTCTTACTCTTCTGCGCACATTACACATTTAATAAAACGGGATGAATATCCTATGATCATGGCTTCTGTCAAGCAATAATCCGTGAAAAAGTTATTTTATTTAAACGTTAAGGTTTACAAATATTCGTTGTTTTATATCAACATTAAAAGTCGAAATATTTAAACGGACGGATAATCAAAATAGTATTCTATTTGTAACAGTCAGATTGTTCATATCGTGATATAATTGCATCCGTGATTTTATACTGCAACTATATCACAAATAATTTTATAACATTTTCACAGCGGATATATCTAGGGCAAGATCGCAATGCGATTGTTTCCAGATGTTTTTCTCTGTAGGAACGCAATTAAAGGGGCAATAATTTGTATTCTTGTCTTGTATTTTTTATCCTCATCCTTCAGTCGTTTTCCTGGCAACTTACTGGTTTACTGGTAGTTAATACTCTTTGGTTATTTGTACCAAGCAATAAGAAGTATTAAATGTATTAATTGTACGACCGGTTTATCAAACTGATCGGTGACATAATTAGAAATAGATCAAAAAGTGTAAAATATACCTGAAAAATTGTCAAAATTGGCAAATGTTTATGAACTAAATATTTAATTTTCACGGCACAGATTATGCTACTTAATTAAGTTAATACAAAAGGTTGTAAAAAATTGCCCATCTCAGGGGAGAAATCATCGAACCAAGACGGAGTTATTGAATTACGTTAGAGGCCGACGAAAGGTACATTTTTACTTTATTAATAATAACCGAATTAGAACAGAACGTCTACTAGATTAACTGGACGTGTTAAAAAAGGTCTGAATAAAAATGTCGACTAAAACTTAAATAATATTGCATTTGGTTAAAAAATTTTGCTACGAATTTCATTCTATCAGAGAACAGGATTGGTAGGTTTTGCAGATTTTTCGGATAAGGAGTTTACAACTACAACCTCTAGTTTAACTAAATAATATACAATTTCGTGTGTTGTGCCTCAATAGTAAGCTTTTGTTTGTAGCTTTTCCTTCTGGATGCTGAAATTTTAATTTCTGGGGAAAGATTGATAGTTTTATTCGAAATCGTTAAGGAATTCGTTTCCTATTTCCCATTTCGGCACACGATATTATTTTAACATTTTATTAACAGCAATATAAATAGCGGTAGTTTAATTTAATTTAAAAGATACTTCCGCTTTTGCAGATTTTAATAAATGAGGTAAAACGTTTCCACTGGTCCTGATGAAATACCAACCGTGCCTCCTCTTTTGTTGCAAGCTATAAAACGGACTCTTCTTTATTTTTTCAGGAGGCATGGGTTCAAATTCCGACCCCGACAAAATTTATAGATCAGCATTTCTTTTTAAGTGCATTTATTAAAATGATAATTATAATATAACGCCTGTAAGACAAAAAGGTTCTTAAGGGACATTAATTAAATTGGAATCGAGATCATATATTAAGGTATAATTAAAAACTTAATTCAGTGACTTAAAATTTATTGATATTGTAAAATAACTGCTTGCTTCTCTTCTCCTTTTCTGTCTTTTTAGTTTCATGACATTGTGTTTTGATATCAAATAACTTTGAAATACCTTCAAAATTTATCTCCGTTTTTCTTTTTGCGATGCATGCCTAGGATTATGTAGTTACTAAAAAAAATATTCATACAAATCAGAAATATCAATGATATCAAAAATATTATTACCCAACCAAGAACCTAACCGATCCGTTAATTTCTTTCAATATTTTTTTGAGTTGAATGCTAGCGGGATCTCTACATACCTGTAATGTTGTATTTAATAATATGATTAAAATATAAAAATCTAGCAATTAAATGCTTTAATAATAATAATTCAATGTCTTTCAAATAACAGATTTCATAAAACAGTTTAAACCCATATATTGACAGATTGACCGAATATAATTTTTCGTAGATTTTCTCTCGGTATCAATATAATTCACAGCTATTCTAGGTACTTTCATATTAGGTAGTTTCAAAATTGTGTTCATTATCAAGCATATTCTGCATTCAACCAAAACGCAGATGTAGAGCTATTTTGGGTGATAACATCTTTAATAACACCGATGGCGTCTCCAATCTTCGTAATTATAGTTGATATCTCTTCATTCCCAGATTTATTTCTAAATCCAAATTATAATCATTCTAATGTAATTAACAGACTATTGAATAAGATATCGTTAGCCATTGAATAAATAGATATTTGTCACATAAAAATAAAGGTAAGTTATGTATAGTATGATTGGTGAATGTACGCACATCACGTCAAGCTCTCACAAACTGTCAACATTTTCCAATTGATATTGAGCTATGTTTTAGTTCTTAAGCTGAAAATTTCATGGGGAAAATTTGACATTTTTAAATCTAGGTTAATGTGCAGTGGGTTGAATTAAAAATGGTGATTCAACAAAGTAAAACTTTTTCTCAAGAGGAGTAGTTAGACGACTTAGTCCACTTTGCCGAAGGTCTAAATTAGTCCTGTCACATCCTTCAAGTCAAATTTCGGCTGACCTGAACCTCTAAAAGGATTTAGAGGCACAGGATTCCGCCAGCAAACGAATCATCCCCGAACCTTCAGATTAGCCCTAATTCTGTTTGACGACGGATCCCCTTTCTGGGAATCGGGCAACATGAAAATTCACTGTTCGACGATTTTTATGAGCAACCTTGCCTAGGTGAGTAGCACACACACCGTCTTTCTGTAGAGGGCATCCGATAAAGGTTTATGATCCAAGCAGGGACAAACCAACCCCGGGTGGTGTTTAGTCACTAAGAGTCTAACATAACCACACCGCCAGCTGTGAGGTATCTATAAGGAAATATTAGAAATGAAGTAGTCGGACAATAAGATTTCTACATTTATTCTGAAATGTATTTGTTAAAGGCACTGATTTAAAGAGGCAATTGTAAATAGCAGTTTTGGTAAGTTAAAAATTATAAATGGCACGTTTAATAACTAGTTCAGCAGTTAAAACTAAGCAGTAAACAAAAATGAGAAATAAAAATAATGAAATGGATCAGTGAATATATAATTGAGTAGGAAAATAATTAAAGGGGCGGTTAAAATTATTGAACGAGCGGTTACGTGTGGATTACGTGCGGTAAAATTGGAATTTGTCGGTCTCATTCATTCTAAGCAATTCTATAACCTAACCTAACCTAACCTAACCAACCCTGTGATTGGTCGCTTCCGCCACCCGCGCTAATAAGCTCTGCCCTACTAACGAATATTTATCTTTCTTTTCAATGAATTCAAGGGTTCGCCCGAACTCAAGGGTGTCACCGCTCGCTATGATCTGCCGAACTATTTATCGAACCGCTCATTCCATCATTTTAACCGCTCATTCAGTTATTGGACTGCTCAATTATTTTTAGAATTGACATTGTATGATAAAATAACCGACTAATTGATTTTTTCTTACTGTCCATGTTTTACTGTCGCAATAATTAATCAACAGCCATAAAATTAAATACATGCTCAATATGTTTTCCAACTGATCATAATAACATCTCGAATATTTAAATAACAGCCTAAAAAATTAGTTCCCTTTGTTAAATATTTCATTTGCATAAGGCCCATTGAGAAAAGGTTCTCTAAAAGTATTTAGCCGGGCCGCTGCATCCTTAAAATCCTGAAATATATGTGGCACGGCCCTATTAATTACTTTAGATTGATAGCTTCAACTTTTGAACTTTTGTTTGCTTGGGTACTTGAGAGCTGTGTTTCATTCGTTTGTTTTGATGGAGGGATATGAGCTTTATAACCACAAGATTCTATATTTGGCGAAAATCCCCTGTCCAAAATCCCCTGTCCAAGATAAATACATCCCCAGAATAAAAAAACCAATGAAACGTCGAAACTTCTTACATTAAATGGGTCTTAACAGTTGAATCTGAAGTTGTTGTGGCAAAGGTCCGACTACGTATATTATGTATCCATCACTACTTGTGATGATAACAGGTTTTGGTACTTATGTAAACTATATGTAAGTCGTTTGAAAATGAAAAATTACTACTGTTTGAATATAAATATATGTTAAATTAATTTCTTATCTTCTGCAGGTTCTGGATTACCACAACTGTTGTTTGGTATTAAATAGTTTCTCCTTTTTAGTTCTTCTCTCGAGACATGGTCAATTCCTAGGTGACGAGTTACAAAATTATTGGACAAACATTCTTTTGCTTGTTTACGAAAGCGTTCTAAAGTGCGTCGAGATATACAAAAAAGATAATCATAGATTTGATTCCCCCGTTCTCAGTTTACTGAGGTAGATGCTGAGAGCAATTTTTAGTCTTTTGTACCTTTGACTTAATATGGTGTTTCTTTTAACATTTGTTGAGACTGCACCGATGTCATTCAGTCCAATAGAATAAATCATCTGCATGAATGTCATTAATATTTTTAAAATTAAAATGAGCTGTTTCCTGGGCTGTATGTTTAGCCATCTTGAATTGTTGTATGTAATAATTAGAAATTAGAAATTAGAAATTTATTTATTTGCCTTAATAAATAAAATAGAGCGAGATTGTGAACGTATGACAGTATATTTTGAAGTAAGGTTTAAAAGTACTTTAGTTTTCTTTAACCATAATGTATAAACAAAGAGTTTCTACAACATGAATACCTCTCTTTCGAAGGGCACGCAAGTTGGCGCAATAAAAAAAAAAGATGGAACCATGGTCCTCGAGAGCGACAGCTAGGTCGGCGGAAGTGCTTCCTTTTTCGCTGACTTAATAACGATTATAAAACTGTTTCTATTACGTGATTCATACATACAAAGTTATAAAAAATATTAAAACTGAACTCTGTTTATTATGTAAAGACAATTATATGTAAAAATATATAGAAAGTTATAATTAAATCTATATTACATTGTTAGGCCCACGAGACAGGCATTGATCGACGGACGAACAATGTGAGACGAAGCCAAGCCAAATAGTGCATGAAAATCCAAGTAGTATAACTTATCAACTCTCACATATTCTTGGCTGAATTGACTTTGTGACATTAGTGCGACAATCAGCGTTTAGTGACAAACATCAATAATATTTCGCCTTATTTACTTTTTCGCTACCGTGTTACGGTGAAAAAGTGCTTTCTATTTTCAAATTACACGACAGACTTTGCATAGTAACATTGTCGACCGCTACACATGACGGATATGGATTTACATACGAAGTTTGTCGGCCTTTGCAAGCGTGTATTTGACGTACAGTAATTTAGCTTTATCCCGAAGATGGCTGTCAAAATAATGATCGAATATCCAAGTATGTTTAAGAAAAAACTATTATAGCTGTTCCAATGTTTTTGATAACTTTAGGTATGTATAATTATGTAGTTAACTTAATCGTGCTCAAGTATATATGTGGATTGTATAATACAATAAACTTGAGAAATAGATTAACACTCTAATATCTTGTCACATTACCTATTACCGATATTGAGTATGGTTACAATATCACAGATGGTGTACCATGTGACTTACTTACGTACTTATGAATTAATATTTTTCTTAATCCATTAACTCCTACATAAGCTCTGTATCTATATTTTTAACCACATTTCTTCTAATTACTATATTCCACCTTCTCGAAAAAGTCTCATATAATCACTATCACAATCTTTTTCAACACGATGCTAAGCTTTACGGCCTTCGTTATAAATCTCTGTCGGTGTATTTATTTTAAGCTACCTTTCTTCTTGAACGCCTTTTACCCTTTATATGGTTTTCTTTGTGGGTCTAATTCGTTTATTCCATCCCTAGTCTGAAGATCATAGACTTAGAAAATGTCATACACAATCCAAAGTCATAAAATTATAGCAAACAGCATTTTTGTATGTGATTATTTCTTAAGTTTTAATATCTAGATATTTTTATTATGCCAGAAAATCGAAACAAATAAGCAGGCTGGATAGACATAGTACTGTTCGAACGTTAGTTTACTCGCGTTACATTTTTCCCAAAATAAATACCAGAATCTAATCGCAGTGACACCTACCAGGTCCAACATGTAACATTTACAAAAAAAAAATTCGAACTTAGTTTTAGGCCTGTGACTTCAAAAATGGAGTTTTCGTTCAATCATATTGTTCGATTCAGTTATGTCATCCCTTTTTTAAAACGCTAAATGGGTATTCATTAATATTAATTTTACCATGTATATTGAATTTCATGCCTCTTAAGAAAATAATAAAAGAAAAATACAACTTGTATCAGCGAGTAGTCTTGCAATTATGCTACCAAGCTCTTGACCTATGCCTTTGATTTTTCCAAATATCTCTAACCACCTGTCAGTCCACGGTAGCAATTGCTACCGGTAGCCAACATCCCTCGTCAGTCCCTGGTAGCAATTGCTACCATATTTAAATTTCCGCGTGACTTGCTGTTTTTTTTTTTATTACTTTTAATTTTTGATTTACAGAGATCCAAATACTCTGTGGTGGATTTTTGTATTGAATCAGCTTTACGGTAGTATTTTTTGTTTGGTTCTAACTTCATTATTGAGCGAGAAAATGGCATTTTCATCTAAGAGTCCGATGGCCGACATTTTTTTTACAATTGGCGCAGCATTGGGACTTTCGAGAGGGGTGGGGCGCGCGGTAGCGGACTACCATGTGGATAAAGCTTATGCCAGTGGACTATCTTCATGTACTACACCTATAACATCGAAAGCAATAATGTATTTTAGGTATAATAATAATCAAAATTCCTTAATATAAAAATAATATCATGCCTTTAAAAATAACAGATTTTCATACATTATTTAAGTACATATTATGTAACTGCATACAGTTGTAGGCACCATGCCTATTTGGCTGGATTATTACCTATCTACTCAGTTCAAATTTAGGTAGGTAGGTACTACGCAAATTCGGGTACTCTCCTACAGTCCGCCGCTTATAAGTCTTCGTTAGTCGTACCTTACGAAATTATATTTTTGTATGTTGTTAATATAAGTTGACTACACTGTGATAGCTGCTTTTAACTCGCCACACGACATCCAACTCATTACAAGAGTATTTCTCAAATCCTTTTATACTAAACGTTTTCATTATTTTATAAACACACTAGCGACCCGCCCCGGCTTCGCACGGATGCAATGCTCTACTATACATGTATTATACATATAAACCTTCCTCTTGAATTACTCTATCTATTAAAAAAAACCGCATCAAAATCCGTTGCGTAGTTTTAAAGATTTAAGCATACATAGGGATATAGGGACAGAGAAAGCGACTTTGTTTTGTACTATGTAGTGATACTCCATATTTAAATCTCTGGGTTTAGCGGTTAAGGTTAACAGTTGTCTGGAGATCAGATAGTCTCTCTCTCTTTTATATAGATGATTTTAACCACCCATTTCTAACATGACTTGCATATCGCTACTAACATGACTTGCATAATAGGATTTACGTTATGTATGTACGTTATGTTACAGGTTTAAAACGTATTTTAAACCTGTTTTGGCCTACTAAAACATGGTAAAAAATGTAATAACCGTATCACATTCTCACATAAAATAACCAAAAAAACAAAGATTATTTCCTTTTCCAAAATAAAGTTAAATCCAAGTACACTGCCACATAAAAATGTAAGAATTTCGTTCTTACAACGAATTTTGTGATAGACATTATGTTCTCAGTGCGGTTACTTCTCTTGCCAAATATTATAAAATATGCATATAAATGGTGTTGTAATATTAAAGGTTTGAGTCAATTTATATTATTTCTTAGTAAAAAAAACATAATAACTGTGGAATGATATAGAATAAGTACTTAGACATTTATTAAAATGATACAAAAAGTTTTATAACAAAGATTTTTATTTTAAATGATTACATTTCATTTATACAATAAATTTAAACACTTTAAAAGAAATCTCCATAAAATGTATTTTCTCTTAGAGAATAACGACGAACGAACGACGCTTAAATTTACGAGTGACATGTCACAATTGACTGATTAATTGTGAACGGTACAAGAGTGACCTAGGAATCAAATTAGTATATAGTCGAGCTTCTTATTGTTAGGATTGTTAAAATTTATACAGTTAGTAAAAGGTTTTACGTATCAGTAAATCTACTATAAAAATATTTATATTTTAAGAGAAATTTAAAACTTTAACCTAACCTCTTCCTAACCTAACCTAACCATAGTTTTAAAATCACATTTTTGGTAAATAATCATAGTGTCTAGGAGGTAAATGTTTACGAAAGCCTATGATTTTTTTGATACCTAGTTTATTGACAATGCGACCACCTCTGGTTCAATTATTCGACAGTAAACTCTTATAAGCACAAATGATAATACTTAAAAACAACTAATATTACTTATAAGGAAATCTCGAGGACTAGCTAAGGTAATTATGTTAAATGGTCATTGAAAAAATATTATGACTTTTTAATGCTGTATAGTGCTTATGTGTTAACATTGTGGTCAATAACACATCGACTTTTCCTTTTTTTAGCGTAAGTAAAATAAATATTTGACAACCAATAGTAACCAACCAGTTATAATTATACGCAGACAATAATGTGTATCTACTGTTGTGAATTTGAACGAAAATATCTTAGAAATGTTTCTTTACATTTTTTATTAAAAATATTGCTGTCATAATTACCGTATTGCCGTTATAAATACATTAATTTCATTTGTGTTACAAAATATATTAAGAGTTTTACTTGTTTCTTACAGAAATGTGTTCTAATTTAATGTTTTGTAGATCGAGTTGGAATATTAATGTAAACTTGAGAAAGAAGTTCAGGAGAATTTATTTGGTTGTTGATTATTTTCAACAAATAAAAAGTATCAGATAAATTTCTATGCCTATCCGGGAAGAAGGTGAAATTTCAAAGACAAAGGTTAGAACGTAAAACTTCTTGAACGGATTTTTGCAATAAAGTCCGACACAGAGAATTTATATTCGATTGAGAAAAAGTGACAGTTTTTTTGTAGATTGATGTGCTGTTGTCCGTGCCATGGCTGTTCAGTATTCGAGTTATACACACTATTTTATACGAAGTTTTGAAGTAAAAGCTACAAAAGGAAAAGATAAAAAAGCTTCTTGGATTTGGAAGTTTCGAATTTCCACGAATTAGTTTCATTTACGAGATTCTAGTCGAAATTACAACTCTCGTACATAAAAAGTAAACTTCCTGAATAAGTTTTCCGATCAAATGCAAAGTAATACGTTTTATGATGTTGAACGTATGTACGATCTTTCATTTCGTTTCATTTCCTTCACATCTAACCATCCATTTCCATCAAATCAAATATAGATACTTGTCAACCATCTCGTTACATGATATTTTACTATTAGGATTGGAATACATCATGCTGATTATTCTTTGCATATTACAGTCGCGGTGACGTGTTATTAATTTGAAAATAGAAATTTATTTATTTTTAGTGAATGATGTAGTGGAAGCACAATACTTTTAATATAATAGGTTTGTATCGTACCTTTTTTATGGTATCACTACATAGTATAAAACAAAGTCGCTTTCTCTGTCCCTATATCCCTATGTATGCTTAAATCTTTAAAACTACGCAACGGATTTTGATGCGGTTTTTTTTAATAGATAGATTAATTCAAGGGGAAGGTTTATATGTATAATACATGCATAATATAGTAGAGCATTGCATTCGTGCGAAGCCGGGGCGGGTCGCTAGTATATTATAAAAGTACTTGTTAAAAGTAAAAAAAAAAAAATACACAATTCATGGATATAAAGAATATAAACAGGAGCGACGGCTATAAAGAAATCCGCACAATGATCGGAACGATTTTCTCAATCGATTTTCAACTTTAAGTACAGCGTATAACGTTAAATTTCAATAAAGATACTTTAATTAGCCACATGTACCTACACAAATAAAAAAATGCAGTCGCGACAGTCGACACGTGACAGTGTCAAGCACACTATTAAAATTGCATTGAATCTTAGTGGTCAATAAAATTTTTATTTTACGAATGGGGCTACATCTGTAGTAGATCGGTGAGGATCAAACTTGGTACATATGGTTTAAATATCTTAAACTATGAGCTAAAATGCCGTTCTGTCGTTGAAAAATCTAGGTTTGTTCATGGTCATTTATTAATTTTATCACGTTATAATCAATAGGCGGCAAAAATTGCAATCCCACCCCATATTTTGACCCACCTACATAAAATTACATAAGGACTCCAATATGAGTTGACTCATTGGGATTTTCTACCGTACTTATCAAGAGTGTCTTCGATTGTTTTTCCAGATTTTAATGACAAGGTAAGAGGTATCTTTAAGATACTTAACTGGGTATCACCACAGGGTTGGCACCCAATTATTGCGACTAATATAAGATTACTATTATTAATGAAATTACTTCGTATAATATTTAATTTGGACAATTTAACTACAAGTAGCTGCAGATCATATTTTGTCAAATATCAAATACTTACATAACCGTGTATTTATATTTTGGAAGCATGTAAATTTATAAAAAAATCATTCTGAACTCTATGAAACGCCTGAATCAACTATAAAATACACTTTACGCAGCCGGAACAAAGTAACATTACCAACCTCCCGTCTAAAACGGCACTCTTCAGGGCAACTAGTAGTGGAATTAAACTATATAACAACTAACCAAATTCAATTCTCTATCTGAAGAAAAAAAATTCTTAATACATCTAAAAGAAATCTTAATAAAGAAACATTAATATAGCATCCAAGAATACCTTAACGACAAGAAGTAACATTAACTATACATAATAGAACTGGTTACCTCAATAATAATAGTAGTTTATGATACTGTTGCATAATAAGGGTTCTTATAACATGAGTGTGTTTTAAAAAAACGAGCCGTAGGCGAGTTTTTTTATAGTATCACACGAGTGTTATAAGACCAAGTTATGTACAGTGTCATACACTACTTTATCTACTCTCATACTATATTACGTAAAACAATGTTGCAAACAAAACCAAACTTTGTTTAAATATTGAAAAGATTTTTTAAATGTCAAATGTTGGCGCCAAGGTGCAAACATCGATTGTGAATGCGTGTTGCGTCGTCGCGGACTCGGTTCATTGAAACCTTTTTAAAGTAGAGGTTCAACCTCCTTGGTCCAGCTGGAGGTTGTATAGGTGTATCGTTATGATTAAAAAGTTATATTATGATACAGGTGTCCATACAAGACCTGTATCGTAATTAAACTTTTTTTTTTATTATTTTTGGCCTGTACGTAATGTTTGTCATTAGCATTTTGTTTTCAGTTTTAGAATCTTTGTATTATAGTATCAGAGTAGATAAAATACTATCATTGCTAAAACATAATAATAATACTTGATTTAATAATTGATAATAAATAAATATAAATATATACAATAAATAAATTAAATGAATAAATACACAACTAATTTAAGCGTTTTCCAAATTACGACATTTTACTGTTACCTTCAAACAAAGATAGACGTCATGGCCAGCGGCATCCATTAAATGCCACTAAAATGAAAAATGGTTTAAAAACAGATGGATATTTTATGGATATAAGCTCTGGAAATGCGGCAAAACTTCTTATCTAAATTTAACCTAGTGTCATTGTAGAGTCGTAAAGTCTGTATGTGTATAAAAGCCAAAACCCGTCTGTGTTTCACTCGCCTTCACTTTGATTACCCGAGAGACGTCGGATACGTTTCAAAATTGCTTACTTTACATTTTCTCAGAAGTAGTTTCAGACGGTTATGTCCTTGTTCTGAATTGAAACTTTTTGGGACCGGCCGCATTGGAAGTGGTTCAATCTCATATTTTTTTAAAACGTGTAATGTATATTTGAGAACTAAGAATTCATTGAGTCGCAGTTTGCTATTGTAGTTGCTTGATCTCTATTTTATTACTATAAGCGGATATGCGCTTTCAATTTTTAAAATTATAGATCATACCGCATGATTTCCACTTTATCTGGAATGTCAAATATATTGCACATTATGTTTTTAATTTAATTTTTTGAATTCACAATGCAATATTTCTATTAGATATAAAATACGTATGTAAAAAACAACTACGCCTCCGAGACCTCAGATGGGATGCGAACCCACGACCTTTCGCTATCCGGGCGACTGCTCTGACCCCTGAGCTACCGAGACGCTGGCAAACGTGTCGAATTTTACAAACGTATTTCAACTTCTACTATGAGCTAGTATCGTTCCACCAATGTTGAACGCTAACTACCTTCAACATCGAAAGTAATATTTTTACAAATATTAAACAATCGATTAAGATGGAACCAGCTATAATTATGTTTTTAATTTCATTTTTTGCATTCACAATGCAATATTTCTATAAGATATAAAATACGTATGAAAAAACAACTACGCCTCCGAGCCCATCTGAGGGCTCGGAGGCGTAGTTGTTTTTTTACATACGTATTTTATATCTTATAAATATTGCACATTTCTACCACTTCAGCGGTGTACTACCTATAAAGCTAATTTGACATGATGTTCATGAATGTCACATATTCACAAAACGATGTCAAATATTATTTGAGCAATATGGCAGCAGCAGTGTAAGAGAAGTGATATAACATTAAAAAGTTCCTTAGTAAAATTAATTATCAGCTTGCCCATTCTTTGACCCAGGGCCGAAAAGCCTAGCGTTTATTAAAGCAAGCCACTTCAGCCTAACCTTCTTCTTATTCTTTTCGTATCCTCATCACTGAGGGTCGCTACAGCATGAAGTTACTCAATGTAATGGCGCTCTTTATTTAGTATAGTTTTCGCATACCTTACGCTTACTCTTTTTAGGCCAACTCTCCATCTCACTTGAGGCCGCAAACACAGTCTCCAAAACATATCTATCCCGTCAGCTATCGGTTCAACGATTGTTATGTCCATTGTTATTTAAACGAGCAATATTTTTGAGTTTTGTTAGCGACACATTGTTTACCGAACCACGTTATTAGGCACAATATCGATTTAGACGGCAAGAGCGATAGCAGCACGGGAGGTAATAAAGGTGTTATATTAAAATCTTCTCTGACAGCGACTGGGTTTTTAAAAGCTGTGCGTGGCTGCTGTGTCATATTAGGTATCCTATAAGAACGATATTAGTAATTGAATACGGTAGGAACACAAAATTAAATAACTCGATGGTTATTTAATTTTGTGATAAAGCTGACAAGCCGGCGCGAAGGGGATTGAAAACGGTGCTTACGTATCCAAAACCGATCATTCCCATTTCGGTCAGTTGGTTTAACAGCAGAACCCATGAATGCACCAAAGCATTGCACTAGCGCTACAGGAACTCTTTTGAGACATGCAGGCAATATAATATCTCATTTCTCAAGATCTGTATTATAGCTAAGTAGATGAGAACTACGCTTAGTTACAGGCGCCATTATTGGTCAAGGCAGTTTTTACAAACATCTTGTATAGGAGTGGCCACTCCACGCTTTACCAGGAGTAACTTTTTGGTTCACCCGACGGCCTCCAAGAAGTTATCACTATATTGAAGGCGTTTAACTCGGCGAATGTGTGGCCGGGTATGTCATACCCACCATGTTACTAATTTGCATGTATTTTTTGTTTATGACCTTCAAACATGATGTTGCTTTGAGTAGCTGGAGTGGATAAAGTGCGGAAAGGGATAGTGGCGTGATAACAGTGTTCTGGTAACCTGCGTTCGAGTAATACGTTTACAAACTGCGTTCGGGTATGTGATACCCAGCCACATAGCTAAGCTATGTGGCAGGGTGTGACAAGAACTAACATTACTTTTTCTGCTATTTTGGCTTATTTCCTCTGTTGCATTGTGGATTTTAATAGAAAATGGACATTGACCGTGAGGAAAGCCGACTTCAGTCAATTATGGAAAAAATACTAGAAAATATTTCCGTTGAAGCGAGCTCTGGCAAAGAATATGACCACCGTACTGAACAAAATCTTCAATTTGATACTGAGCAAATGATTTCCAACGAAGCTGAGACGAATGCAGATAGTGATAGTGAAGAAAAAGAATAAAATCGTCATAGTAATGTGAAGCCTACATCATGACGACAAAATTGATAGCGCTACAGGAGACCAGAAAAAGCCAGAGCTGATAACATTCTACAATTTCACTAAAACTGGAGTAGATGCTATCGACGAACTGTGTGGAAATCACAATGTGTCGTGTAATAGCAAACGTGGACAACGTAGCGTAGCTAGTAAGCTACGCTACGTAAACACACTAAGGTAGATAACTACTGATGATAAATAGATATCTACTTATTAATAGACTGCCTATAAAATGGCGAATCATATTTAATTATACTCAAAATTATTTAAGATTAAATTATGTTATTGACTTTCCAAACACTTTTTTATAGTGTAAAACAATAAATGTAAATTAAAAATGAGTCTGTGATTTTAAAAATATAATTAGTCAAATATGGAATTGTCTAATCAGAATAAGCAGTTGAAATTTTAGAAGCCTTTATTTTGAAATATTTACTCGCCTTAAAAATAATAGCAGAACGTGTTTACATTAAAAATATATTGTTAACCTAAATATCATGTTGGCCAAATCTTTATATATATAATTCTTCTGTGAGTGTGTATGTCACTGAACTCCTCCTAAACGGCTGGACCGATTTGAATGAATTTTTTTGTGTGTGTTCAAGGGGATCTGAGAATGGTTTAGATTCACAAATCAGTCCGGCAGATGACGCTGCAGTCGGCACAGCAACGCGTGGCCGGCTCAGCTAGTAAATACATAAAACCTTCTATTGCATAAACGTTTTTCTTATAGTATAAAGCGTTTAATTTGCCCCTATGACGTTGCCTTTACAATTTATGTGAAATCAAACTATCTAAACCTAATCGGTCACCATGTTGCAGAAAGAACCACAATATTTAGTTACTATTAGTATAGAAGTGCTAAATCTCATATGAAAGTGTGTTACGATTTGTTATCACTACATAGTATAAAACAAAGTCGCTTTCTCTGTCCCTAAATCCCTATGTATGCTTAAATCTTTAAAACTACGCAACGGATTTTGATGCGGTTTTTTTTAATAGATATAGTAATTCAAGAGAAAGGTTTATATGTATAATACATGCATAATATAGTGAGCATTGCATCCCTGCGAAGCCGGGGCGGGTCGCTAGTATTTAATATATATCTCTATGCTTTTCTAATGATTGGATAAAATTATTAAAATAACAAAACAGGTTTTAATTGCAACTTTCTTAGAGAGATTGGCATGTAATTATTGTACAGATTAAAACACTATTAAATTTTCTTATTCATACTATGTATGTTCCAATCGCTTTTAAGGTAATGGCGGGAGCGGGAAGCATCACGATGGTGGTGCTGACAGGCTGGATTGCCCTTACATCCGGCACTGTTGTAATAAACATGTTACATATGGTGCGGGGTATTATGGCAATACCAGGAATTAATGACCTACTTATTGTTTACTCATTATTTATTATTACATTTTATCACTTCTTTGAATTTTATAATAATTTTATAATATATTTTATAATATTAATTGTGACATCAGATTTGTGACTTGATTTAAATTTAATTATTTTATAAATTTGATTTGCTAGTATTGCTTTTGTTTGTTTATATTATGTTTGGTATTCTTATTATTACTTATGAATTTTGAATAATTTGCTTGTATATGGGTTGAATCACCTGAATTAAATGATTTTTATTTTTATTTATTTATTAACCACTAAGTGTTTGTGAATATACAAGAGTGTTGGCAAGTGTAACAAAGCAGCGGAAGTTGTCTTTTCCTGCTCTTTCAAGAAGTCCACGGGGAGGTTTCAGTATAACCCCACACATTTACTGAGACCTAGCAAAAAAAATATAAATATATAACTGACAATTATTCTTACTTGACACTGGTTAAATGCACAAATCGTGCAAGCCATAAGTAAAGATAAAAAAAGTAATAAAAAATTAGAATTATTTTATTTTTCTTTGGGTGCCAACCCTTACATATTTGCGTAGATACTTGTAAGCGTACCAGTGTCGCCCGATAACACGGGCGTCCCTATAATGTAGAGATTTTAATGCTGTACTTTTGCTCTCAGTATTAACACATATATGTGTGTATTCTTATGTGCGTTATAAGCGTATTTCACGAATTCAAGTACGCAAGTATGTCCCGACTGCCGCCACGAGACAAAACATCTTGTACGACGCCTTCTTATTAATGTATATAATAAAATAAATAAATAGACCTTGGAATTACAATCTCAGTAAGCTTTGAAGTTTTCTTTGATTCATCTATGACGATCATTTGACTCCGTCGCCAACAGGATTTAATGTAAGTAAATAATACTTTATAGGACGAAATAAGAGAAATATTTATACAAGTGCTAATATTGCTTATTAGAAACGAGGGTGCTATTTTTTTAGCAAAGACAGCGACTAATATTAATATATTTTTGAAGATAAGAGAGAAAAGGAAAAGTTATATGGAACAGTGGTAAGCGTTTTCAAAATTTAATTGTGGAGACCGAGCAATTCTAATGGATGACCAAAAATATTTTACGTATTATATGCAAAATATTCGCATATAATACGTGGGTTTCGCCTAAATCGGTCTACAGGAACTCTTCTAACATAAGCCACTAACATATGAAGCGAAGCCATCGAGAGGCATGGTGAGGCCCTTGCTATCTCTCTTGATATCTTGAACTCTTTTGGGAGGGTATGGCATGAAAGCCTTATTAACAAGCTTCCGCGATATAGACTTTCCAGTGGTTTGTGAATCTGGATATCAGGCTTCCTGAGAGATCGGTCGATCTCCACTAAAACTCCTTTGGACTTGACTCCTGCTTTCTGAGGTGTATCCGTGCTGATCACTGATCATCTTAAATTTCTCATTTCATTGAGGGTAAAGCTCAATTAGCTTCAAAAAAACTTGCCAATCTGACGAAGGTGAGAAGGTACTTCACGCCGGAACAGTTGCTTAATCTTTACCAAGCGTAAGTTTGACCGTCTATGGAGTACTGTTCTCAACTTTACAAGGGTTCCGCCCAATACCAGCTCCAGATGCTTGAGTTCTTGAGCTTGAGAAGAGGGCCAAGAAGCTAATCGGCAATGACTATCTTTTTTATAAAAAGCTCAAAAGCCTTGAGCATAGACGGAAGGTGGCTGACCTAACATTTCGGAGAGTGTGCGCAAAATTGCACAACTTTGCAATCGGATCCTTATCATTTTTCATAGGATAACGGGACTTACAAATAGGCGCCACGATTATAAGGTTGATGTACTAATGAGTCGCACTAAGTGTTTAAGTTCCAATTTTGTGATACGTATCGCTGAGGAGTGGCACTCTTTGCCTAAATCTGTGTTTTCTGACAAATACAATTTAGGGGTCTTCAAGTCATAAGTGATTAGTTACCTACTAGGCAAGCGCTATTTACTATAAAAAAATTTTTTCATTCGCTTTGTTTATTGCAGAAAGTATATTTTAACAGTTTTACTAGAAATGTTTATTTATGTCATTATTTAATTAATTCTGTGTTTTATTATTATCAGTCTATTAATGTACGCACTGCTGGGGCATAGGTCATATTTATAGAAACACCTCAGGGAGAGGTCGAAAACACGGCCGAGTACACGTTGCTTGCTTCTAAGGACTACAGACGAAGCCTAAACCAACGTTTTAGTACGCCTGGAGCACGGAGGAGTTCGAGATAATAAACAATTGGTCTCCCATCCGATGCCCATCCATAGCCTTAGTTTCCGGCGGAGATAGGGATGAATCACCTTTGACCTCGACCTTTGATCCTTTTAGGGAGACACCACTACAGCCCGGTGATTGGTCCGATTCGTACCCCTCTACGGGTCGAAGGCTAGCCATTCGCTAGCCATTCGCACCATCAAGCTCTGGTTTTTATTTATGTTTCTCTATATAAGTCGTTACATATTATGTCATTAAATGAAATCTTATTTTTAGGGTTTGATAGTTTTTATTGAATTTGTTTTTTTTTTTTTGATTTGATTTTTCTATGAATGTTAAAAGAAGAGTACCCTTATTCTATAGGCTTATCTTCGTTTTAAAATCTGAGATTTCATCACTAAATGGCTTGTTTTTAGAAATTAAAAACGATTAACGGGATTATCTTTTTTATGTTAGCGAACAAAACGCTTTTGCAAAGTATTCAAATTTTATCCTTTTAACTTATTATAAGTAATTTTACCGTGAACGTGAAAATTAAACGAATTTTCTTATATGGAGACTAGCAACAGAAATATTCAATTTAATATCTTTTCACGTTTTTTCTATATTTTTTAATGGATAATTGTTACGTTAACATTTTTACATTTGAAATGAGAACATAAGAAATATAAATGCGTTTTCATCCAAAATCACTTTTATTTATTACTACGATTAGATCAATTTTTTGTAATCAAAACGTCTATGCGTTTCTTTACACTTAAATTTTCTTAACATGTCAAATATTAACTTATTAATAGATGGAAACACTTGTTTACCTTGGGTTTACAAAAAAAATATCTCGATTGGTACTTCTTAGTGCACTGGAACATACTAAAAGCCGTAGCCGAAAGCGTACACACGTTAATATCAAACAACTACAGTGGGTGTACGTTGTGAGTTATGGAGCAGTCTCGGAACGGTATAATAAAGAGAATGTACCCTTGTTTGTCGGTTGCGGACGTTTAAACTTGGTAGTGGTGATGAGATCGGCACATGATTACTTACTGACGGATGATTTACTTAAAAGGAAAAAGAAATTACTAATATCATTCCAAATCAGTCGTGATTTTATGACACTTAAGATATTTACAATATGTATCTTTGTGTAGGTAAAGCTTAAAATAGCACTCTTAGCTCGTTGTCTGGATTATTCGTCCCATTACCAATTCCATAGGTAATTTTATTTACCCACAAATCATTGACACTAGAGATTGCAATTTTAGTACTGACAAATTCAAGGAAAGCAAATTTAAATATCAAGCACAAGAAGAATTAGGCACTACAATATTTATACATAAGGTTTTTATATTAGCTTCAATAAGAATCACATTTTATTTCAAGTCAATGTAAAACGATCTCAAAGACTCAGGAACTGGGATACTGTGGAATGCCAGCCACTACTCTTTTCATATTGTCTTCTAAAAAGACCATGGAGTGGCCTAAAATAAAGTGAATCGAATCAATCACCAATCCCAAAAGCCCTACCTAACTCCATTTTACTTACCATCTTGAACCATTTAATGAGAAATTCTTAGGAAATAGTTTAAGTCATAAAGTGGTAATGTCTCGCAATTTCGTCAAGAATGTCACTAACGTAAGACGCCTTGCGTAATATAGCGAGAACATTGTAAATACGAATTGCTTTATGAAATTCTCATATCTTCATTTATAGAAAACCTAATCAACTTGAAAGTATTTGATAGAATCAGTCGTTACTTGGCGAAAGTAACCTTCACCAACTACTCTACACGTGTTTCGCCCCTACACGGAGCATCATCAGGAGTTGTTAGACAGTGCAATAACGAGCACTAAGGTGCCAGTGTCTGTGGTTCCTGCATTTATTTGCGGGCGGGCGGGTGGTGCACACTCCTTGAGTTTTGCGGAAGTAAGCTACATATTTTTATTTTACCACATAATCAACTTGACCTAACGACTTTTTAACTTATTTGTTTAACGGAAATTAATTTGTAACATCAGTTACCGTTTCCGTTACGCGAGATATAAACTGTATTTAAAAGTTAATCGCTGTAACTTATTCAATTGTAGTTATATTATTTCCATAATATATGTACAACAGAGTTGATGTCAAGCACACACAAATGGTCAAATTGTAGGTATTAAATGAAGACAACATGTTGGCGAGATCGCTTTTTCTATTTGCAAAAGATAGCACAAGTAGTTTTTCAAGTAAGACTCGTTTTTGAATAATTAATACTTCAATTGTGTTCAATGAGGGCTATCTATTTTATTCTCATTGCATTTTTCGTTGGGTTTTCCCATTTAGATTTCCCAAAGTAATAGCTGTGTGTTCAGATATTTATTTCATTATTTTAATAAATATTGGGTTGGGGAATAAGTTCGTTCGGTTTTTTCAAAGTGCTTTCTTTCAACAAAAACCAATAATTATAACAATAAATTGATCAATAATGTATTCGCCGTTACTGTTTACAACCTCCTCCCACCTCTCGACTAATTTGTTGATGCCGTTCCGCCAAAAATCGTCCGGTCTGGTGTCGAAGAAGTTGATGAGCCAGTTTTTGAGGTCCTCTTCGCCGTCGAAGATAACACCCCTCATTTGATTCGACAAGGAATGGAAAAGCTGATAATCTGTTGGCGCAAGGTTCGGAAAGTACGGTGGATGCTGAAGAACCTCCCATTCGAGTTCTTGGAGTGCGGTTTTGACGACTTGTGCAACATGGGGTCTGGCGTTGTCGTGGAGCAAGATGACTTGGCCTTGTCGGTCAGGTCTTTTCAGTCGCATAGCCTCATTTACACGGCGTAGAGCTCCTTGTTGACTGTTGCGTTCCGTTCAAGCATTTCCCCGTGTATCGCACCTCAAGGCGATGAAGACATCGAATTCTGCAGGTCGTCCACTGCGAGGCATGTCTTCGAGATCAAAGTCACCATTTTTGAACTTTGCAAATCATTTCTGTGCTGCGCGCTCACCTATGACACCTTCTCCATACACGTTGCATATGTCACGAGCGGCTTCAGCTGCTTTTTGACCCCGATGAAAAGCGAAGAAACGTAGATGTCGAAAATGCTGATTTTTGTCACCTGGGTATTCCATTTCGAAGCCCAGAAAATAGGAAAAACTAAAAATATTCGAAAAACAAATAACACAGTTCTGTAGAGCAGAAAAGGCACTGTCTAATGAATACAAACACTTTGCTCAACAACAAACAAATACTTTAAATAATCCTCTTCGAAAAAAACCGAACGAACTTATTCCCCAACCTAATATAATTATAATGAGTGATGGTGGGAATAAATTGATGAATAATGGCTAATAAATAACAAAATATTTGTTAATATTAAAATTCCTCCGTTCTTCTAAGTTTTAATAAAGGTATGGAGAATTATGATCGCACATTTCTTGTGTGTATATGGAAAATACATTGCGCTGTCTTTTTTTACTATCTTAACTCCATACGCGTTCACAAATATTTAATGGTTAAAAATTCACTATTATTTATTACTCATTAAATAAAAAAGAGTTTTAGAAGAAAATGAAAACTTCTGAGGTACACGCTCCCGCCAAAAAGCCAATTTGCAGTAGATTTCTGTTTATTGCTATTGACGAAGAAGTTTTATGACATTAAGGATTTTTTGACTAATAGATTTATTTAAATAAATTCTAATTTAAACTGTTAGGACATAATTTAACACTATATGTATTTAAAGTTTAATCTTATATAATAATATAATCTAATATTTCAAATGTTGTTTAATGTAAATGACATTTAATTAGTCTTACACAACATTGTAATTTTAACATAACTATGAATTTGCATGCTTAATAACAGGCGAAACATGATGTATAATTTAATATTAACTACCATCTTAATTACCGTGTTTGTAGCAAATAAATAAATAGTTACATGTATAGTGAAGTTTATGTTTATAGTTAACTTATATAGATAGTGTAACACACCAAACCCAACATGCAGTATTAATATATTAGTACCTTACTCATCCCTAGATGGCGCCGAGCATTTCCTAGAACGCGCTATCGTTTGTTACGACGACTTTGTATAAGAGGGCGCCGAATATTTCATTCCCGGGTGCGATCGCTCATATTAAGCCTGTATAGCCTTCCCAGGCTAAGGCACATACTACAGGTGGTGTTTAGTCAGTATGAGTCTGACATAACCTCTCGGCCGGCCGATGTATCCATATAGGATTCACCACCTCCCTCCCTCGCGTCCGGAGGGGAAAAAAAAAAAAAGTAAAATAATTCAATCCGTCAGTAGTTGTGATTGTATGCTTTTACATAGTGGAACCGTTGGCACGTACTCTTATAAATACTTAATAGGGATCATCAGTGTTGTTTCCACATTGAGGAAGGGCCGTTAAAATTAACATTCTTAAAATAATTATGGCAAACTTACTGTACTGTGAGTAACCTATCGTAATAAATATTTTGCCTCGTACTTCGGATTGTTTTGCTATCATCTCACCTTGCCAGAACCCCCTCATGTTAAAATAGTAAATATAAACAAATATGTCGCGTAAACTGCTTCTCTGATGATTAAAATATTTTACCAATTTTATTGGATATATTAATGGTAATAAATATTTAAATGAAATAACTTTTACTGCATGAGTTGCGGATTAAATTTTATTATTCCTACTTAGTTCTCGGAAGTGCCTCCCAATTTTCAAACTGGTGGTAGTTTACAGTGATAGCAGGTATAAACAATTTAATAAAATAAACAGAACGGGATGGCGACGCAATGTGGACGCCCTCTGCCCCATCTAGGGGATGTAGGACCTTAAGTCAAGTAAGTCAATAAAATGTAAAATAAAACAATTTAATTTGCATTAATTTCACATTTAGGAACGTATCCGATTAAAATATCATCCTGTGATCTCGGCTTCTGTAGAAGAGTTGAAACGTCGGGATTAAATGTGAGAAAAGTTGAGATTTGGTGCGAGTTACCTCTATTGAAATCTGAGCCAGCGAAGGATTTCAAAGGTACGAGACTAAAAACTTTGCTGCCGAGCGAAACACAAAATTTTC
Source organism: Calamotropha paludella (assembly GCA_927399485.1). Taxonomy (NCBI): domain Eukaryota; kingdom Metazoa; phylum Arthropoda; class Insecta; order Lepidoptera; family Crambidae; genus Calamotropha; species Calamotropha paludella. Next base: position 9,815,294 of record OV656822.1, read on the forward strand.
ACCTCACCACCGCGAGGAAAAGGAGTATTATGGTATTAATTTAAATAAGAATCAAATGAAACTTATAAACAATATAATGACGATTCGGAACGTACCAGGTGTATTTTTGTTTGAATAGAAAGATTCTAATTTTTAAACACTTTTCAACGCTTGCGGATAAAACACAATTTTAAATGACACAAATGTTTCAATGGAGCTTTTATTTTATCTCGTTTTTATTGTTTATTTAATATTAAAGGCATATGTAGCAAATGTGCCTATTGATTTGTTATTTATATTTTTTTAGATATTATAGTTACAATAATATCTAAAAAAATAGTCACAAGTAGCAATTATGCGTTTATAAAACAACATCTTAAAATGAGGTAAGTGAGGAAGTCAAGTTACGGAGCGACTCTCGTCATTTGTGCGTAACGTGCCTACACGCTGGTAAGCTTTTTTGCGATTAATTTATTTATAATATTTTTGATTATTGAATTGTAATACAACTCACAATAGTTTACGAGTGTTTTTTTCATAAGATTCGAGAGATTAGTGGTGATTTCGTCTGTAACATATGACTACATTGTAGATATACAATGTGTCCCGTCACCAGTGTCGGCAATGGTGTAAAATATGGCATTTTTTATCGACAAATTGCCCCTCAAATTAGGTTTTTCTCAAAAAGCCAATAATTAAAAAATATAAAAAAAGAATCTGTTTTTCTTTAATGATTTTTTTCTACTTTTTATTCCATGACAATTGAAACATGATGACTGTGTAACTGTTGTCTACATGTTTAGCTATCAAATGACACCTTTTTAATATTGATAGGACATTTACATAAGTAGTGGTGGTCGAATTAGTACGAGAGCCCAGGTCTCGGTTACCGAGAAAATAAAATGGCGGCCGTAAGAGAAAAACAAAATTTGAGGGGCAATTTGTCGATAAAAAATGCCACATTTCACACCATTAAAGGCTCCGACACTGGTGACGGGACACATTGTATATTAAGTTGGTTTGAGTAACAAACTCGGATGAGAGATTTACACATGAAAGTGTGATTTAAGTTGGAGTATAATGCATGTAATTTAATATTTGTTATATTTATGTTACAGTCAAAACCCATAACCAGTCAAAACCAGTTTTAACTAAGGGCATCGGTCAAAGGTGCTTTTAACTGCATAAACAGTCAAAAGTGGTTTTGCCGGATTTATAATTTAGATTGTCAGTCAAAACTCATAAATAGTTGAGGTGGTTAAGTTAGGTTATTCTCTTTTTATTATTGATCTCTATTTATTATTAAATCTCAATTTCATAAAAATATGTGATTTGGAAATATTGATGCTAATCCTTGAAAAAGTTATTAAACAGAGCAAAATACAACCCCTTAATGGTTGATGCATGAATTTTGTAACACATACAAAAGTGACTAATACGTTACACTGTAACCTAAAATATTGTAGCCGAAATTGGAATTTAAAGAAAATGAGTATAAACGAAAAGAATGAACGCTTTTTATTAAGGCTTCAAACGTTAGAAGAAATGAAGAATAGTCATTATAATGTAATGGCAAAGGAAGAATTTGAAAAATTTGTAATTGAGGTGGAAGACGCAAAATTTGCGGAAAAAAAGAAAACATTAAAAATTTCCACTCCAAGTGGTTTTAACTAACATTCTAAGTTACCACTTTTAACTAAAACAATTTGGTCACAAACACTATTACCCAATATTTTGTAGTTAAAAGTACTTCTGACCAACGCCCTCAGTTAAAACCACTTTTGACTGCGAAAATCAGTCAAAAGTGGTTTTAACTATGATCGTTGGTCAAAAGTACGTTTACCTAATTTTTGCAGTCAAAAGTGGTTTTGACTGATTATGAGTTTTGACTGTAACATTTATAACGAATTAATCTATAGCATGTGAAATTATGAATACTATAATATACATATACATACATTATTTCAATACTCACAACCAAGTATCATCATCATTATATCAGCCGTACGACGCCCACTGCTGGACATAGGTCTCCCCCAAGAATCTCCACAATGATCGGTCCTGTGCTGCCGGCATCCAGCGTTTTCCCGCGACCTTAACCAGATCGTCGGTCCACCTCGTAGCGGACCTACCCACTGAGCGTCGTCCGGCACGCGGTCGCCATTCGAGAACCTTTCCGCCCCAACGGCCATCAGTTCTCCTTGCTATGTGTCCTGCCCATTGCCATTGCCAAGTATCAAGTCCAAAGTAAATAATTGAAAATCAAATCAAATACGAAGTATATTGTTTTACTTACTTGTATTATTTATTTTTCAGGAATATGCAATCACGAAGCGCAATATAAGTAACTGAGCGAGCTGAGATGCAGCACCGTGTGTGATCAGAGTTGACGAAAGTGTCTAGGTAACATTTTAAAGTCTTCAGGAAATGTTTTGTTATTTTTGATACTGCAAGTATTGTATTTAAATAAATAAATAAATTAATATAGCCCAAAGTAAGCACTTTAAGACTTGTGTGATGGTAATGGATAGACATACATATACCATACATAAATAAGTAATATTCATAGAAATTTATACAAACATCCATGACTCAGGTACAAATGTTCGTATTCATAATCCAAGCATCTGCCCCTTCCGGGATCCGTACCCAGGACTGTCGATGCGAAAGGCAGGATCGCTACCATTGTTGCACCAAACGGTCGTCAATACCAATTTATACCTGTCTTCTTTTTTCAAATAAAACGCCTTTATTTATTACCACATTTTACTTGTGAACAGTAAAACGAATAGGCACAATGAAATAAATGTGTCTTTTCATTAACGTGGTCTCATAATTTATCATAAAAGCCACATCTGGCTAAATGGCATAATGCTTAAAGCCTTTAATACTAAAATAATATTGTTTACTGTAATTTTTATGTTACGTTTAAAGATAATAAGTTGTTTGTTTTATTAAAAAAAAGAAAATATAAATCAATAATTTAAAAGCTCCTGTAAGGTGTCGTGCAAATATTTCTTTTTTTATTTACAGATTGAGAAAAAATAAAATATTATGGGATTTAAAAAAACGAGATTAACTTTGAAGTCGATTTCCTCGAAATGTCAGATGTGCTTTTGTTACGGCGTTAGAGTAATTTGTACAAGTAAGTTCTTATTCCCAAATGTTATACAAAAGTGATTGCATTAATGTTACTGTTTAAAACTATAATCTAAGATCACCGTGGTTTGTATGTTTGTCTGTCCGCCCTTTTTCCTGCTCTTTTTCCATTGTATACGCGTTACCATAGCAACGCGTTGCCGGGTCAGCTAGTTAATATATAATTAATATTATTTCAGGTTTCCGTTGCTGCCCGTTTTGTGGTCCACGGGAGGTGTATTGTAATTGTTTTCATTTCAGTCACCTTTTATGATACACTCAAATGTAAAGGGTTGGTGATCTTCTACCGTGCCAGACACGAAACGGCTAATCTACCAAACACGGTCCTCGATCAGCTTTGTGCCAATTGCAGCGGACAACGCAGAGAATAAAAAGTAAAGAGAAAGTAGAAAGTAAAATGTTTTATGGTCGTCCCATATACTTTCAGTAGTAGTCGCTGGTTGCCAACAATAAAATCCACCTAAACGGGTCAACGAGCGTAGGGCATTGTAAGTTTGCGCCAGCCCACTTGTAAAGGAATAAAAAGAAAATAAGAAAACAGTGGCTTAATTTTAATCCCGGCGGTGACTCTATGGACTAATGGCAAGATGGTCATTACAGAAAGCGTCATCATTTTTGCCAGTCGCTAGCTTATTAATATCTTGACAGATTAAGCGAAGTTCTACAGATAAAGACATCGAAAGGCGAATAAGACATAATCTACCACACGGGCCAAGTGCGTATTAGTGGGTGCCAACGCCGGCAAATTCCTTTAGAACAAAGGCAAATTACGAAAGAGCCAAACAAAAACCGGGGTTTCCAAAAGCTCTCACTTAATCACAATTTTTTTCGTCTGTGTAAATAACATTTAAATCAAAATACTATATTTCAAATGATTAAAACATTAGTATTATAGAAAACTCGTAATACTAATATGTAAAAAAATATTTTTTACCATGGAAAAACGAATTATTAGTTCTTCCGTGTTGATATGTTAGAAATTGCGTTGCGCATAATACTCAATTTATTGACTTTAACAAACATAACCTGAATTTCCAATCGTCATGAACAAGAAAATATTCTAGTCTGAACCCAGTAAATGTTCTGGAAAACAAATATAGCAAACATTTGCTTTGCAAAACAAATATTGTATCTGCAAAGGCAAATCTGTATATCCACGCTTCACCGTTTCCATGTTTTCTCAAGTTTGGTACACACCCAAACGACTTTGTTTTTCATAAATAAGTTTTCTCCGTTATTCTCAACGAAATCAATAGTCGACCAGTCATCAACAATAGTTCAGGTTCCATTGATAACAGGGACTTGCCAAAACAAGTTGGAATAACGAGCTAGTTTCCACGTATGGAAACCGCAAGACGAAACCGTATACGGGAGAATTCGCTTACCCGAATCACTACACAAAAGATTTATTTGATGCCAGCAGTTCAAATAAATCCTTGTTTCACTTAACTTAATAATCGTTTTCAGGAGTATCCCTAAGTATTAAATTTTATGAAGTTAAAAAATCTATCATTATGTTAAGTACTTGAAGATTTGTCACTTGAATTTAGGTATGCATGGTTAATTTTTACAGAAGGTCCCTTATTGCGGTGGTTGCTATTACAGTGGCACAATGTAGTTTGAAACGTCTTGACGGTACGTGTGCAATAGATACTATACGATACTATAGATACTAGGCGATGCAGTCGCTAAGCATAAAGCTACGCTAGCATCATATATTGGAACGGGGCGTAATACCTAAAAAAAGAAAAATATTTTTTTCGATGGGATTTTTTGCGAATTTCAAAATTCGGTCACTACGTCACAATCTGGTCCTAAACCTAATTCGATTCCACACAAAAAAATATTAAAATCAGTTAAGAACTCGGGAAGTTATGGCGTAGCAGACATTGCGCCATTGAAGCTGATCCATGCGAGCTTCGCTCGCTCCGCTTCAATTAAAATAACAATTACAACAATTTAAAGGGTTTAAGAAAACGATGGTCGCTTGGTGCAACGTGATCCTATTTCCTGCGCCAAAGGTTCCAGGTTTATTTTTGTGTCATGAGCACAAGCATTCCTTCATGAGTTATTGAAGTCTATATATTAATTTATATATTCTGTACGTTACTTAGGACCCATAGTACAAGCTCTTAATTTGGGACTAAATTATAGTTGTGTGTTGTCCGAAAATTTGATCATAACTTCACGCCTTTAAATAAGCTTTTATTAGAACGACTTGTAGTTACAAGTTGTTTCTTAGTTAAGAAACAATGTAATAAAATATAACTATCTGAATTTCGTCCACCTTTAGTTCTTTTATCATCACGAAACTTGGCATGTATACGTAGACGTTTGTAGACAATACAAGGTATATAGAAACTCTGGAATATTTACTAGGTTACCCGTAAGTTTGGGCTCATAAGTTTCATAACAAGACTAGTCGATGTTACCTGAAGACTAGGATCTAATGATTAAACTAGAAGGTAAAAGGAAGTACGTAAATAAAGTCGTGTTTTTTTGTTTATTACGCTATAGTTATTTGTGGTGTTATTATACGTGACGTGAAATGAAATGCAACCGTCGAAAATAAACTAGTTTCCCCATATTGATATCATCATTGAAGCAAAAAGCAGTGAAGTTCCATGCATATCTGTGGATTGGTTACGTTAGTTTTGAATGACCTCGTGCAAGGGCGAGGTAAAATTACAATGCTAGGATTAAATAATTTTACTAATGATGAGTTTTTTCTTAATTTTATGAAATCGTATAGAAATGAATAATTAACGAATAATAAAAGAGATATATTAATGAACCGTGGATCATCCCCGTGATTCCTGAAATTATATGGCAAAATACAGTAGATAGTTTAAAATAACTCTAGAATAAACATGGAATTTGCAGAACAAGAAATAAAAAATACAGCCCTGACAGCCCTGAAATTAAATTAATTCTAGACTTTAGTAAACAAAGCAAAGCTTATTTATTGAATGACATGTCAAAGTTTACCAATAATAAAAAATGTTAGTTGCTGTGGACCTCTAAATTCAAATAAAACGAATTAATGTTTTAGTAAGTACGGCTTTGTTGTATTATTTGAATTTTAAAACAATAAAGCCGTACTTTTTCCAATTAATTTTTTAGTACCTAAGTCTTGATTTTGTATAAAGAAATGGAATAAAAATATCAATTCAATGTCTAGAAGTCTGAAACTGGTCTCTTGATTAACACGTCAACTTCGATATTTGTGTTGATTTACAGAAAAATCAAAAAGTGTTTTTGTATAAATCTGGATAAAATTATGAATATACGAAAATAGATGACGATGCTAACAACTCATTTAAACGAAATGAATAAAAATGGCCGAATTTTAATTCTACGTAAGCAATAGTTTTATTATTTGTTTCTGATACGTGCCGATAAGACTGTGGCTTAATGCTGATAATCATAGCCATAGCACAAATAATTCTTATTCATAAAACGGTCAGTGACACCGATAATGACCAATACCACCGAAGACTCATGCTGGAAAGAATTCAGTTACTGTTATTTTGGTGTTATTTTTGAACAAGCAATGTTTTTCAGGGATTTGTTTAAAAATACTAATATTTTTATGTATTTTTTTTTATTTTTTTTATTTGCGACCATAAACTAAGATAAACCTTAACTTTAATCACATGAATATAACTCATCTTGTAATTTGATAAGTTTAAAATTTAAGTCCTTATGAAAAATATTTACCATAACATGAATTTGTAGTATTGTTATGTTGGGCCCGTGTGGTTATGGTCCAATATCTTTATGGTCTTTTCATTTATGGGGCAGGTCTTTGCTCCATCAGTGGAAATATTAATAGGGCACACGGAGCACTGCTAGTTTATTATAAAATAATACCAAGATTAAGTTTTAACATGTCACTAGTGAAAATGGTGCTTACGTGAGAAAATGATCATATTATTATTTATATTAAAGAACATTATCATATCAGTTTAAAATGACAAAACTCCAAGTCAAACAGTTCACAGAATTCCAGCGCGGAAGAGTATTCCCTCAGGATCCTTGCTAAAAACGCTTGTGACGTCTAAATATGCAGTGCGGCAAACAATATAGAATGAATAACAGACATTTGAGCAGATAAGAGCAAATTAATGAGTTGATATGAATGTAATTCAAAATATTTTCGAGTTAGATCAGAGCACTAGTTTTCTGCTGGGCACCGCATAATTTAATCGAAGAATAGATGGCAGTCAATTGGTGTCGGGTTAGTTTATAATACTATTCGTTTTATAATTACAAGTACTGAATTCATTGTCTTTGTCACTGTCACTTTATTTTTGTTATACATGTAGCAAATAATTAAAAGAAGATATATAAATTAAAATTCACTTATTGTAACATTTTGTCTCTTAACTGTTATCTTCTCCAGAAGTAATTAATTAAGTTTATTATTTATACTGTGAATCTTACCAATCAGAGAAGATTAATCAGAAGACTACAATTACTGCAAGGTAGAGAGCCTAGTTTGACGACTCCAAATAGGACAATACAAAGTATGTGGAATATACGGCGTCTGTCCATGAGTCAACAAAAGCGTAATTCTTAGCAAATATAATAACAGATTTTAAGGCATATCATGGATATAAAAATCAACTGCCGCTCGTTGGTCTCACAAAAACTTTAAAAGTGGTCGATGGTCACCGACAAAACTTTAGTAAGTTGGTGTGACGCATGCCAGAGAAGATTTATTTATAGTGATTAAAAAAATGCGTTGCAAAGGAGTCTGAGCGCAGCTAGATATACATATAGAGATATAGATATAGTGGGACTGCGGTTTCAGAACACAAATCACCGAACCCGGTTAAACCCTTCATATGTCTGCAATTCAATTTAATTACAAGAACAAACAACGATTAGCGCCGAGTGTTCTCGGCAGTTAATCTGCCAGAAATAATATCCAAACTGAGGATTACTCGGAACGTCTCGTAACTTTCCATCATGGTAATGTGAGCTCTCAAACTGCTCGGAAAACTAGCAAGTTCTTAAGGCAAGAAAACCTTGTAGGATCATGTTTCGTAAAGCCCTTATCTAAGCCTAAATTTTTGTTTTATAAAGAATGGAGGATTTATTTTGTAATCAGTGGTATCCAAACGCAGATGATGTTGTAGATGCTTACTTACTGGCCATTTTAATAACTGATTTGAACTAGTACAAGGAAAAAACTTGAAAAAAAACCTAGTCCCCGTCTGTCTGTTTTTTGCACACTATGCGTTAGAATAGCTCCCTTAACCCGCTAACGGTGACTTGTATGTCTTTTTGAGAAACCACGGTCTCACGGTTTATTATGTTGATGCTTATTTTGATGTAATTTGTGCTATAATTCCGTGTAGCTGCCTGATTGGGTATCGCCCTTCTATAACTAGTCTTATGAAAATATGGAAGTTTTTTTTTTCGAAATTTCTGTGATACCTCGCTGAAGACCGTGCGTCACCGATTTATGTATTTTGAAGTTATCGTTCTTGTTTATAATTAACTAAATTAATTCTCACACTTAATTTTTTCCTAATCGTTCTTGAGCCTCACTTAGGACCTCGTTAACCTGATTTTATTGTGAAAACATTTCCAACAATATTTTAATTTACATGTATAAATAAGATGCTTTTTTATGACTTGCATGTTATTTAACTTTGTTAATAATAAACATGCTCTTATTAAATATATGTTTATATTTTATTATTTGGGAAAGTGAAAATTTGGTGTTTTAGTTAAAGCTATATTTGATTTTAAATCGTGGTCTGTGAGACCGGGGTCACCAATTAAGAAAGTTGATTTCACGTCACCACTGGCGAGTTAAGAAGTTATGTACAATTTTTTTTTCAAACTATTTTAGAGGTACTTTTTTTCATTGAAATGAACTGTTTTAGGTTTCAATTTTAAAAGTGGTGATATTGACTCTCGTATTTAGACTAAACCGTCATGACTGAAGAAGCGGTAAAATAGCTTTCGAGAAAAGCTAGAAGAGTACAATACAATATATTTTGAGCACTACGGTTTGGATTGGTTTGGCTTATATGAGAATAGGCAATAATTTAAAATGTTTTGAAAAAGTCAAGATAAAAAAAAAACATTTTTGAACAGATTTTTTTGATATTATTATGGAAATTAGGTTCTGGATCAAAACAACTGATTATAATTGAAAATATTTTATATTTTATTCGTTTAAAGTATTGCACTAGAAAGCGATAGTGTCCATCTTAGAAACAATGTAAAGTGACAGCTCCAATTTGCGAGCAAATAAAAAAAAATAAACGTAAAAGAAGGTACGATATGAATGTGATATTCAGAATGATCGATTTAAAGACTAGTATTTAGGGATGCTTACTTAAACAAGGAAGACATTAATTTTAGTTAACAAGTAAAACATATTTATGATTGATTTATTTTTGCAAATGAAAACATAATTCCAACACGCCCCCTCAAAAATTAATCAATAAATTTTAAGCTTAATGCAAATATCACCTCTACAGATCGCTATTCAACTTTCTAGTGCTTCCTGGGAGTATATACAAAACGGCCCAACATTCATTGCAATGGATTAGGGAAACCCAGGTAAAACCTAATCAGACCATTACATTCTTAGTGTAATTATTTACAAACTTAAAACATAGTCATTTATCAAACACTTAAAAAAAAAAAAAAAAAATTATAAAGTATTTATATTAATCCCATTTACATTCTCATTTTCTGGTAAGTGACTGCAGGTAACGGCTTTGTTAATGCATCTGCTAATTGTTGACCAGATGGAATGTATTGCAATTTAATCACGTCCTTTTCTACTTGTTCCCTTGAAAAATGATATTTTATATCAATATGCTTGGATCGTTTGTGATTAGTAGGGTTGTTGGCAATACTTATACAGCCGTTATTATCTTCGTAAATTATAATGGGTTGATTTATATCTATTTTAATGCTAAGAGCAAGAGATTTAAGCCACAAAGCTTCCCTAACAGCTTCATACAATGCCATATATTCGGCTTCTGTAGAAGATGCCGCTACCGTTGTTTGACGTTTTGTGTTCCATGTAATTGTACACTGATCAAAAAGTTTAAACAAATAACCCGTGGTACTTTTTCTATCATTCGTATCACTACCGCCCCAGTCTGAATCTACATAGCCGCACACAACATTATTAAATTCACCCCTTTTATATGTTAATTTTAAATCAATAGTGCCTTTCAGATACCTTAAAATCCTTTTTAGACATTTCCAAAGTTCTTCATTATTTTTGTTTGTGTAGCGGCTCAGTATATTCACGCTGGCGCTTAGATCAGGTCGTGTAGATAACATGAGGTACATCAAACATCCAATGACATTACGACAAGGAGCGTTATATTTTTCATCTGAATTTAATGCTTCATAATTCAGTTTGCTTTCTAATGGTGTATTTACAGGCTTGCAATCCTGCATATTAAATTTTTCCAGAACTGTTTTAATATACATATACACTTTGATCGAGGGCTATAGTGTCCTCGCTTCGACTCAACCTAATACCGAGAAACAGCTTTATGGAATTTAAATCTGTCATTTCAAATTTACACATTAAATATTTTTTGAAGTTATTCATTGTATCATTTTCTGCACATGCAATAACTAAATCGTCTACGTATAATATAACGTATATATTTTTATTTATATTGCCTTTATCTAACATATATAATCAACTGCCGAATTCTGAAGTCCTTTTTCTTTTAACGTTTGTTCAAATACTTCAAACCAGCATCTAGCAGCTTGTTTCAGCCCATACAACGCTTTGTTTAATTTGCATACACAATTAGGCTGAGATTCAACACCATCAGGAACCTTCATATATATTTCTTCCTTCAAGTGGCCATTTAAGAACGCAGTTTTAACGTCCATGTGATGTAGCAATAAATTATTTTGATTTGCAAAACTAACCAAAAATCTGAAACTAGCTATTCTGGCTACAGGAGCAAAAGTCTCATTGTAGTCTACCAAATATTGCTGACTAAATCCTCGAGCTACTAGACGCGCCTTGTAACGTAAAGGATTTCCGAATTCGTCATGTTTGATAGTGAAAACCCATTTGGAATCAATAATATTTCTATTTTCAGGCGTAGGCACCAATTTCCAAGTGTTGTTCATAGAAAGAGAGTTAAGTTCATCTCTAATAGCCTTTTCCCAATGCGATCTATCTTCGCGAGTCTTAATCTCTTCATATGAACTTGGTACTTTATTTAAAATAGACTGTGCACATAATAAATAATCACTATCATTATCAAATTCTTTATATGAGATAGAGGTACGACCTTTAAGCCTATCACTCCTTCTGATTTCACTATTTTCTTCAGTGACTTTAGTATCTACTTGCATAGTAGGACAATCAGATTGTATTTCAGGCGTATCCGTTAATTTCCGGATTTTAGCAGGACTTTCGTCCTCATCAGATTTAGTTTCTGATTTATTACTGTCAGTGCATTGCTTTTGTGACACTGATTCCGACGGCGTGTAAAGCCTATCAGTTTTGTCACGGGAATTTGTGGTGCCATTCCCTTCAAGCCCTAGAAGAGGTCTAGACTTTAAGAAATTTGTTTCATCAACAACAATGTCCCTGACAGTTACAAATTTGCCGATATTGGGATTCCAAACTTTATAGCCGTTTGGTTTGTAGCCTACCAGTATCCCTTTCCATGACCTGATATCAAATTTATTTCTACTGGTTTTGTTATGTACAAAAACGGTTGACCCAAAAACTTTTAAATATTTAATTTGCGGTCTTTTACCATGCCACATTTCAAATGGTGTTTGAGGCTGCTTCAAGGCTCTAGAGGGCGTTATGTTAATTAAATAAGTAGCAGTAAGAACTGCTTCACCCCAAAATACTTTATTTAAATCAGCACCATTTATCATTGTCCGCGCTTTTTCAGTAATCGTGCGATTCATACGCTCTGAAACACCATTCAACTGTGGCGTCATAGGAACCTTTAAATGATAAGTTATCCCTTTTTCAGCACAGTAGTTTTTCACGTCGGTAGATAAATATTTTCCACCGTTATCGCAATAAAGATTCACTACTTTAGAATTAAATATCGCTTCACCTTTGGCTACATAGTCTTTAAAAACTTGAAATACATCTGATTTATATGTAATCAAATATGTCACACAGTAATGAGTATACTCATCTATGAATGTTGCAAAATAGTTTTTGTCATCGACTGTAGAAGGAGTGATAGGTCCACATACATCAGAGTGCACAATAAATAACGGTCGCTGAATATGATCTTTGTTTTTAACTTTATTAAAAGGTAGTCTTGTCTGTTTCCCATTTATGCAATTTTCACATAAATCATCATTCGGCCCAACAGTTTTAATTTGGTCTATATCATCAACCATTTTTTTATTTTTCAAATCTAAGAATTTGTTCTTACTAATGTGACCTAAACGCTTGTGCCACAAATCGTAAATATTTTTGTCATTATTGCATACATGGGACACAGAGCGACTTTGTACAGACACAGTAAAATCTAAAGCAATCAAATTATGTAAAGTTTATGTAAGTTACCTTTCATAATAATTTTACTATCTTTGAATATTTGGGCACCTTCCTGGTTGAATATTATGGTCATACCTGCACGCTGCATTTTAGGTACAGATAGTAGGTTGTGTGGTGCCTCAGGACAGTACAGCACATCCTGCAACGTTCCTGGAATGCCCAAACTGCTAGTCAGAGTGACTGTCCCCTTCTTCATGGCTGTAATAAATTTACCAGATTTTGCAACTGATATTTTTAAAGGAGTAGGTATTTCTGAAAAAGTAGAGAACAAATCTTCCCTGTTAATAATATGATCCGAAGCGCCGGAATCTAAAATAAATGTAACATTTGTCCCCATATCTTTGTCTCCATAGTCTCCGGTCATGAAAACGAAACCTGAAAAATCGCTTGATGTCGTAGGCTGGTTCTGAGTTAGCTCAACTGTTTGAACTGTTCTCGTTCTATTCTCATTTTTCTTCTGGTTAATTCTTTTATAATAAAAACAATCATTAATAACGTGACCTCTACGACCACAGTGATAGCACTTGATGAAATTTGTCTTTTTCTTCGCTTTATATTGATTAAATTGTTTTTGCCTGTTATAATTTTGCTGTTGTTTTGTATTATTTGGTTTTTGGTTAAATTTATTAGTTTTATTTTCTGTCTGCAATACTTTCATACTTGTGTCACAACTCTCATTCTTCAGCTTCACTTCGTGGTCGAGCAATCTCGTCTTAACAAAAGCAAGTGTTAGGCTGTCTTCAGACAACGTCTCGATTGCCGTTATGACACCGTCGTAAGCCGTAGGTAATGTAAGAAGGAGATGCGTTACTTTGTCAGTCTCATCCAATCGTGCACCGGCAGCTAATAATTCCGTCACCAGATCATCAAAAGTTGTGAAATGTTTAATTAATGGTACATCACCTTGTAACTTGAGGGTAAGAAGTTTTTTCCGTAACGCCAATTGCGTCGCAAGACTTTTTCTCTCGTACAAACTATCTAAATTTTTAAATATTTCTCTGGCAGTAGATTCTTCTTTTGCAAAACCCAGGAATGAGTCCGAAAAATATTCCACTATAACACTTTTTGCTATACGATTGCTTTTCTCCCATGAAGTGCTACGAATAGCGGGTTCTTCATCTATAGTTTTCAAAACATCCAATTCACAAAGTAGTGCTCGTACGCGAAACTTCCAGATACTATATTTCTCACCGTCGAAAGGTTTGATGTTCCGTTTCGGTTTCAAATTTTCCATTTTTTAAAACCGTTGGAAATTCAATTTACGCAGAGGAAAACTATACTTTTTCGTTTCAATACGCGAGACCTGGACCCGTAACCTATGGAAATCAGGTTCTGGATCAAAACAACTGATTATAATTGAAAATATTTTATATTTTATTCGTTTAAAGTATTGCACTAGAAAGCGATAGTATCCATCTTAGAAACAATGTAAAGTGACAGCTCCAATTTGCGAGCAAATAAAAAAAAAATAAACGTAGAAAGAAGGTACGATATGAATGTGATATTCAGAATGATCGATTTAAATACTAGTATTTAGGGATGCTTACTTAAACAAGGAAGACATTAATTTTAGCTAACAAGTAAAACATATTTATGATTGATTTATTTTTGCAAATGAAAACATAATTCCAACAATTATATTATCAAACGCACGTTGTTTCAGTCTAAGAAGAAAAGAAAACAAATTATTAAAATTTTACTGTTTTTCTCCAGTAAATTATTACTGACAAAACTAAATGTTGAAAATTCGCTTTGCAAATTTCGAATTAGTTAATTCCCCATAATTTGTAAATAACTTAAGACTTTTAGTTGGAACAGGCATAATAGTTAACTTCTAACTGTAGTCTGACTAAACATCAGACTATAAATATAGATAATAATTTAAAATTTCATATACATTATTATAATAGAAAAATACTAGAAAAAATCGACTCGGGTTTCAAGTGAAGTTTTTATAGTATTTTTCTATTATAATAATTTATCTTATAAGATCGCATTGAAAATGCATGAAATATATAAAAATTATAAAACTTTCATATACATGTGAAAACATTTAGTAAGCAACAAAATATTATTAAACTTTTTCTAAAAAGTAATATCCATTTTTCAACAGTAAATTATAAAAACAACCATGTTACTCCAGGCGTCAAATTGCAAAACACGGAATGTTAATTTTTGGGTAGATGTATCGCAACTTATAACAAGATTCCACTTTGTCACTAAATTGCTTTCAGAAAAATTTATTAAAAGACATTTATAACCAAAAGCAGTCCATTCACTTTACAAATTACCATACAGCTTTGGTAGTGTTCTGTTTGTATGTGAGAATACGATCTAAAGGTTTAGAGATTCTTTTTAGTAGCAAGTGCAATATAGATATATATGCGAGTATTTAACCCTGGTGATACAAGTAAACTTATCAATGAAGCTACTATGATCAATTACTTCTGCAAGCTGTTCATTCATTTGCCCATATTGCCCAAGATAAAGAAAAATATTTGTGCCGCCATAACATATGCTAGCCAACCGTAACAAGTAACGGTAACAATATATAATATAGTAGCGGACGCTTGACGGATAACAATCAATCACGTTTTTTTATGTGACTGTTGTCAGCGCCACTTATCATACGCCAGCTTCAAGAAAGTCAGAAATCTTTCTGTTTACTTATTTTTTTTAAGTAAAAATAAGTTGATTTATACTGAAACAAGAATGAGGTGTTCCTAGTTTCAATTTTGGGTCCTATAACATGGTTCCGCACAGTTGCTAAACTGTCTTCAGAGAAGTTTAAAAATGTGGCTATAGAATTCATTATTATTTAAATGATATAAACGCGTAGTGTGATTGATCATAGTAATATCTTATATTATTCTGAAAAAGTAAGTTTTCTTATGCATCTATAGACTAGCAAAAATAGTTTTTTTTTTGTTAGAAAAAGACTGAACATCGCGTAATTAAATACAGCAATAAATCAACATTACTTGTTTACGGATTCTTCTCTGCTCAAGATCTCCCGAAGTAGTAGTATAATTGTAAATGGCCATAGAACATTATATAAGTCACTATATCTTTTAGTTTTAGATATTTTCTGATGTGTACAAAAGCTAAGTAAACACCACAATTTATGCCAGCGCACATTAGTATGGATATCAACATTGCTCTCACGAAGTTTCTAAAGCACATTGACCTATGGACTCCGATCTACATTAGTTGGAGATCGGTCCCTAGGCCAAAGACTTATTAAAATTAATGTTTTAAAAGGGTCACAACTCGGAGTAATTAGGTCCACAGTAGAAGTGACGTCGTTTATCAATTTAGAAGTTCCACTATTTTGGAAAAATTTTTTTGGGTGTTTAGAGATATTTGGGATAGTTTGGAAGCAAATTAATACCTTCGACTGTTTGTTTACGGTGTCCTTTTTAATACTTTCGTTGTAAAAGTTAACCTGTCTCAAATTATTTACAATTTATAGTATTTCAGATTTACATGTGGTTCAGAATTTGTTGTCAGCTTCTTTTAAAATTAACCTATAGTCATAAACACAGTATAAACGTAAGGCCGTATTAAAAACGGATTGATATCGTTTCTGACGTATTGTATCGTAAGGAGAATATTTTTGGGTGTGATACTGTGGCATCAAGTACCAAATTATCAGAAGCTAGTCATTGTTTTGTGCCTATCTCTTGGTACGTGAAATTGACGAAATTTCTGTGATATTTCGATTTTATATAACCGCTTGTCAGTACGCTACCGCGGCCCACCATCTCAACAGTCCCAATGCTGCTCGAATTATGAAAAAAAGTGTCGTTAAATAATGAAGCTAGGATCAAACAAAAGATACTACCGTAAAGCTGATTAAATAAAAAATTCCACCTTTGTAGTGGATTCTATATTTAGATATCTGTAAATCAAAAATTAATCGTAGTTTTAAAAAAAGCAGGCCACGCGGTAATTTGAATATGGTAGCAATTGCTACCAGGGACTGAAGAGAGGTGTTAGCTATCGGTAGCAATTGCTACCCTGGATTGACAAGTGGATAAAGACAGAGACGATACATGTTTATTTAATATATACAGAGAGTATTATCAGCAGTACGTAAACGTTGCTCATATATTTAACAAATGATAGACCATGTTATAACTTGTTAAATCTCCCCGGCAATCAATCAGTCTTTCTAGTATGGCGATTGCTAGTCGGTTGTGGAGTTGATGTAAAAAAGAGGCAAGATAAATACTTGCTTCTCGACCCAACAATGAAAGGAAAAGTAGCTGAGTTGTAGAATGTAGGTCGCAGGAAGAGCTGTTTACGTCCGTAAGTGAATCAAGGTATCAGCTGGTTTGACAGGAAAAATTCTACATTTATGACCACTCCTAAAGTCATATTCGACATTTCTTAATAATTATTTTACATGGCACTAGCTAAGATATAAACTGCGTATCTTTAAAATGGAATGCTTAGAATTATTTTAAAGTTAGAAATTAATTGCATTGCAGTTTCTGAGGTAAGAAACCTGGATTAAGATTCTTGGCCTTGCTTGCGGTATTTTTCTGTACCCCTTAAAAACAAGTGTGAAACAGATTACGGTTGAATAGAAAAAAAGTTTAAATGAAATAAAAATAAGCGTTGATTATCAACGACTGCTTTTAAAAAAGCGACTTAAAATGTAAATTTCATATCCATTGTATTCGTTATGTAAATATTTGCTTTTGTAATGAAAAATTTGTGGCAAATATTTTTACAAAAAACGTTTTCGTGCGGTTTTGTTTAATATCTTTAAAAAGGTTATATTGTACTCAAGTTTTGATATGACACTTGATAAGGGTCCAGTCCTTACCAAAAGCTTTATGATCGGTTCGAGGACGTTGATAATTCTTCTTAAAAGCTATCCTTTACTAAAGAAGTAGTTACTAAGATGGTGAAAATATTAAAAACTGATCTATTTTAATCTAATTGATTCAAGGCATAGTTTAGGTACCGGTAAGGTAGATTTCGAAATAATCTCGCATTTAAAATGTTGACGATGACTGTGATATGAATCAGTTGTCTGTAAGAAATCACTTTAAGCAAATAGACCGCTAATTGGAGCGGAGCGAAGCGAAGTTCCCATGGATCAGCTTCAATGGCGCAATGTCTGTTACGCCATAACTTCCAGAGTTCGAAACCAATTTTAATATTTTTTGTGTGGAATCGAATCAACAGGTTTAGTACCAGATTGTGACGCAGCCGAATTTGGAAATTCGTTAAAATTCCCATCAAAACAAAAACAAAAAATAAGGTATTACGCTCCGCTCCAATATATGGTGCTAGCGTAGCTTTATGCTTAGCGACTGCATCGCCTAGTATTAATATAAGTTGAAAACTTTGGTGGTAAACAAAATTTTTATACTGAATACTCTTTTGTTTCATCCTTCAATTATTTTCTGTCCTTTTGTCATCTATTCAGGATTGCGATTATGGTTTTGTGTCAATGACGGTATATGGAGGAAAATTGTTTTACTCTACGTTTTACCTTTAACAAGTTATATAAAATAAATTATTATAATAGAAAAAAACTAGAAAAAATCGACTCGGGTCACAAGTGAATCTCAGGCGGCACTTGTGACCCGAGTCGATTTTTTCTAGTATTTTTCTATTATAATAATTTATCTTATAAGATCGCATTGATAATGCATAAAATATATAAAAATTATAAATCTAACATGGCTGTTTCATCTTAATCGATTGACCAAACATTTGTAAATTTTTTTCTTTCGAATACGAGAGGATGTTCCTCTCATTGATGAAACAACGCTGGCCTACAACGTAAAATCAGGAAGGTACTAGAAAATTTCGACGAGTGTTCGCAAGGCTCGGTAGCTCAATTGGGAGAGCATTGGACCGGATTTCCAAAGGTTGCGGGTTCGGTTCCCGCCTGAGATTCACTTGTGACCCGAGTCGATTTTTTCTAGTATTTTTTTATTATAATAATTTATCTTATAAGATCGCATTGAAAATGCATAAAATATATAAAAATTATAAAGTTATATAAAATTTTGAAGTCCTCATTTTATATTATTTATTTAAACAACGTTGGTCTACATAAAATGAATACTCATTTTATTTGAGTAGATCTATATATATATATATATATATATATATATATATATATATATATATATATAAAGTTTCCACACTCTTTTATGATAGTTGATAATGATAGACAATAATAAAAATTGTGTATTTCAACAGAAATACAGTACTATATAATAATATTCCTTTCATTCCCACCAATTAGTCTAGCCCAAAGTAAGCATTGCATAGTTTGTGTTATAGATACTAGAATAACGAATAACACTATTTAACAGTTAGGAACGTGCCCGATTAAAATATTGTGAAGGTAGTAGAATATATGTATATGTGATTACGGCTCCTTTAAAGGAGTCAAACTGATGTAGTAATATGAAAAATATAATATAAGAGTTCACAACTTCTATGATATTCGAAAATGTACTAAGCTAATAAATTACACGTGGTATAAAAATGCTTATTTGGCAAACTGTACGCGTCTGCTCGTACATGCTCGCAGGCCAAAAGACGAAAAATGTTATGAAAAATATGATCATGAATGACGTCAGTTACGAGGAGATATAAACATTTTGACGAGGTGATAAAACAAAGTTAAACATATAATTTTAATATGAATAAATATAAGACAGCATCATAGATATTTTTATGAACCGAAGTAGCTAATGCACTTGTGTTACGGAAGTCAGAAACAACGTCAGTACCGTGACCAGAGCCAATACAGAAATCATTTTCTACATTAACCTGGCAAGAGACCAAACCCGGGACTTCGGAATGGCGTTACCTTAAAAGCTAGTATGCACTCACTTGAGTGCCAACGTGGTTATAAGCTAAATTGTCATTGAAGTTTAGGTGAAGATGACTTATTTAGTGCTTGTATTTGATTTTACACTTTATCATCTAGATAGCTTACAATGTACAGATACACTTCATTTTATTTATACATCGAATCGTTGTCTGTGAGATATCGTCGTGGAAGATGTCCTGTGGAAACGGCGCCGGCATATCGACGGCACCAGTCTGGGGCGACAATGGCTCCCGCGATGATGTAGATGGCTACGTCGTGATAAAACACACGATCCGACAGTACACCTTCCGTGGCTGTAGCTTTCATGAATTATATTAGTTTATTACTATAACCAATATCTTTTTGATAATTTCGGATAACTTATTGTGTATCTAAAGCCGAAGTAGCTATAGACAGTTTAATAACATTTCTGATCTTTCTGCCAGATATCGATCTTTTTAGCCTTTTGTTCCAATTCGTTGTTTTTATACGAGATAATGGTAAAGGATCTGCCTTTGATAATAAATTCGTCGCTTAAAGTTGTTATTCCAGCCGTTTCTTATTATAAGGCGTTATCACGATGCCCACATATGATTCCTATGGGGCACTGTCCGCAGCAGAGTATAGGTAGGTATTTTTTTGTTATATATGGTTCACGAAACTGGATACAGTCTGGAACATCTTACTTGTACTCATAACTAATTAGTAAGCAGGCTGTCTTTGAAAACCCGCAGTCAAAAGTTTAAAACACCACTTAGAAGGGTAATTAACGAGCAAAAGTTGACTCAACTGGAAGGGTGCCTAAACTTACGACCACTTTCTGTTTCAACCGAAGACCCAGAGAATCTATTTATATCTCTCCTCGGCGCACTTTTTATGTAGACGAACCACATTGACTATTATAGAAACAGAAATGGAGAGAAGATGAGAAAAGATCTTTAATTGTATTACATCTGGATAAGGTGCAAATCTGAGTGACCTTTGTGAAATAATCAATTATAAGCAAATGGCGCCAGTCTAAGGAAACTTTCAAGATGCTTGAAATCGTTATAATACAGTACAACAATTTTCCCACGGGCAACAGAGCATTGGGCCTCATGATAAAATTACACCTAGAAACCGACGACTTAGTACGTGTTGCCACACCGGCAATCCGGCATATTAAAATATCTTTTTTAACTGTAACAGACACAGCGGAGACGACCAAATAAAACGAAGAAACAACCAAATCATATAATATCATTACTGCCGCCGTCGTACAAATGAATAAAAAAATACCGACCAGGAAATAAAATTCACCCCACTTTTATTATTATATATTATTTTTGATATTTTCTTTGTTATTAATGTAAACCCCTACAGTGCCCTATAAATACAAATATTACGGTGAAATTGAATTTTACTTTGACAATAGTAGAAAAAATCGCAAAGAACAAGATTAATAGAAATTGATTTATTTATAACGACATATCTTCATTTTGGTTGGGGATAGAATTACTTGAAAAATGTATAAGTCATATTGAATCTCAAGATTATAATATATAGTAATGCTTCTTCAATTACATTACGGTTCGCCAAGCTCCATGACTACAGCGCTGTATTATACTGCTAGGTCAGCAGCTCTCAAGCTGCCCACACACCACAACAACGCCGCGGCCTTACCTACGACGTTGGTAGCCTTGTATGGCATCTATCTCTTCCTTCTACCTCGAAAAATGTATTAGCATTGTCAGGAATAATTATAAACATCCAGACTTGTTATGGAAAAATCAAACATCTAAAGCAAAATTACAATTTATCGAAAGTATCAAAATACCTATAGATAAATAACACAGAGGTTTTAATCAACATTCATATACTTTGGTAAAACAAAGAAATATGCAATTATCGATAACAATTTAACTTTAACGTCAGATATTGCTAACGGAATTTTGATAAACCTGCAAAACAAGGTACGTTGGTAGATATGCTTACTAATATTTACTTAGGCCGATTAGCAAGTTTAAACACACTTTGTTTACTATAGTATTGAAAACTATAACCGAAAAGTGTTTGTTCCTTTATTGCACACGATCCAATAATAAAAATATTAGACACTGAATCAAAGTTCAGTAGCTAAAAGCACTTGTAGTACAAGTAAAATTAGTAACAACGGTGATACCATAATACCCATATCTTGACTGATCACATTGACAGGCATCACCATGAAAGTGTGCAAGCCTCTCGATACGAGATCACCTAAATTCGTTGGCAGGTCATAGATTCGCTTCTATGTCAGCTGGAGAGCGAAAGGCGGCAGAAATATAGAATATGACGCAACGTATAAATATGAAAGAAGTTATGATAATGCTATCAAATCAATGAATTGACTGGCTTGTTCCAGCCATTCCAGGAACACTACTTCACTTGGAGAACTTCCCGGACGCTGCCCGGCAAACCGTGATGTTCTTCCCGTGAGTCTCCTCTACATTCATTATGACGTGGGTGGCTTTTTCTTCCGCTTCCATTCATCCTTTCATAAAGCGCTGTCGGTGACGCCTAGATTCAAAAGGTAAAATTGGTACGAACATGGCAACGTGTTCTGAACTTATTGATATTTTGTTTGGTATAACCGCTGTTTAGCATAGGTACATCAATATATCATTAAAATTGGACGCTTTCAGTCTCTTATTATCAATGGAGATAATATCAGTATCGGTTTACGGCCAACATAGATAAATGTTTGCCAAGCGACATGAAT
Source organism: Calamotropha paludella (assembly GCA_927399485.1). Classification (NCBI taxonomy): domain Eukaryota; kingdom Metazoa; phylum Arthropoda; class Insecta; order Lepidoptera; family Crambidae; genus Calamotropha; species Calamotropha paludella. The sequence goes on from OV656822.1 coordinate 9,837,569, forward strand.
GAAAATGACTAAAAGTATAAAAAAATATCTGGCGCAGCTCACAACATGAAAATAAAAATCCCACCGTAATTATGGTACCAAAGAATTTCCGTTCTTAGCCATGATGACTTTAAGTTCGTAAGCTTCCGATGAGCGACAATACTTCATAACCAGCTTCGAGCTCCCAGTATCCTTGAACAAGTTTTCTAAACTGACGAGGGCCTATGGACACGAATCAGCGCAACAATTATGTTAAGACATTTAAATACTTTTAAAATTAGGTGGTTTTAATCATCTGTAGTCAAATCATCAAATTGAGAAATCGGGAATTTAAAAGCATCAAGAAGGAAAACGACCTTGGGATTGGGTTGGATTCGAATCCTACCTGAGGGCTCGTAGGCGTAGTTGTTTTTTATACACGTATTTTATATCTTATATAAATATTGCATTATGAATGCAAAAAATTAAATTAAAGACATAATTATAGCTGGTTCCATCTTAATCGATTGTGTAATATTTGTAAAAATATTAGTTTCGATGTTGAAGGCAGTTAGCGTTCAACATTGGTGGAACGATACTAGCTCATAGTAGAAGTTGAAATACGTTTGCAAAATTCGACATGTTTGCCAGCATCTCTGTAGCTTAGCGGTCAGAGCACTCACCCGGATTACGAAAGGTCGTGGGTTCGAATCCTACCTGAGGGCTCGGAGGTGTAGTTGTTTTTTTCACACGTATTTTATATCTTATACAAATATTGCATTGTGCATGCAAGAAATTAAATTTAAAACATATACCAAAGCTTTTCGATCCACTTTGTTGTCATCCCTATCAACTAAATTAAAAATAGTTTTGCAGAATGTTGGACTATCAGAAATGATAAAATTTAATAATAATAACTTTTTTATATGGAACAACATTTTTTCCAAAAATATACCTTATATGTTAGTAAAAAATATTAACTATTTTTATAATTATTAAGTCCCCTAATTATTATTTGAAGACTGCTCTTTATTCTGTTACCTCGCAATTATTATTATCATTACTTTCGTAATCTCATTTATTTATTCTAATTATATATTTATTTACACGGGTTATAGGTTTTATATAACACATCATGCTTCCTTTGTTGCATCTCACGCCAGTCACTAATTGCGTTTTTTCTCACCTTCCAATGGTTATGTGGTAGAGATCACTCTAAGCGATAAGACTGCCTATTGTAGCTCTTCGTATTGCTCTATATTTTATTCAAGATATAGGTATAAAGTAAATTTTTCATTCATTTATTACAAATTGTAACATTGATATCATAAGCCCACAGTAATTATTAATTTATCAAAAAAAAATACAACTAAATTTAATAATGTTTGAGCGCATCAATAATTGCTACAAGGCAAAGATTATTTGAATTTAGAGACAATTAGAACTTTGCTATGAATTTTTGTTCTCATACTTAACGTCAATTTTTTAAATGAAAATGTCAGGGTGCAATCGTGATATTTAAAATTGTATGTGAATGTAACTACACCTCAACGTTTATCGGATTATTAATGCTATGTTATGTGCTACTAGATCTTGCTTTTTCAAAACTATATCAAGAAAAAAACCTGGAATTGACTATATTTCTAAGTTAAGGGAACCGTGTGCTCGTCCACCATTTTAGTTTTGAACTCGTAGTGTTTCGCATCTAATTTCAACATTATTACAAACGCGGTTATGTCTCATACTCAAGCTGTTTAATGACTACGATATTAAACCAGTTTTACGATGACATTTTCGTGCATTCGTAAAGTGACCATAAAGATGAGCGTTTTCGTTGATTACGTGTGTAGTGGAAAACTTAAAATAAGGGGAAATTGTTATAATGTCCAGTTATGTAATTAAGGTTTAATATTACATTTTATTTTGAGTCCACGTCAACTGAACAAGCTATAATATAACTGTTATATATTTCTAACAGTTAATTGCTTATTTAGTTCCTAATTCTACAAAGAAACGCTAAAGTCAATAAATTGTCACTGAACTATGAGTGTTCGTCATTGAGTTTAAATTCGCTAGGCAGACATTTTACAGGCAAATAATTAATTCTGTTTTCTTTCACAGGGGGCTCATTATTCAATATTGAAAATTTGGAATTAATAAATTGTCATTAAACGAAACGTGTTACATTTTACGATTCTAAAAGATTTTGTAAATAACGAATATGTTTTCTTTTTAGAATGAGTTTCCTTATTTTTTTTATTATTTTAAATGGGTTCGCTCTTAATCCCAATCAAGCCCGGGCCAAGACAGGATGACGAAAAAGCAAGCTAACTCAGATTCAAACTGGCTTTAAATACGGACGGGTTATTAGTACTCGGAAAAATATACGCAGGGCGGGAGTTCCACTCTGCTGTGCGCATTATAAAAGTTAACATTTCATTGTAGGTATTTTTATTCTGATTTAAATCTACTCGTTCTTCGAGTTTATTAACCGATTTGTTGCTACATACAATTACAGAAACAAAGGCTACGAGCTTGATTTACGTGAAAAATGAAGATAGTTTTATTCTGGGTTGCTTTCCCTAAAACTTGATTTGAAGGAGTTATCATCGATTTAAAAATAACACGGTTTCAGTGGCTAGCGCCACACGCAAAAAAAAAGTGATGACACGACATCAGCAACGAATCGGTTAATAAATTGTTTAAATATGCTCAAAATGTCGAAAACAAATTTTCTGCCTTTGACTAGATAATTCACGTCCTAAATAACGTACAAATGAAAAGTGGAAAGTTAAATGATGAAACACAAAAAAAATCTCATTTATATTACGTTGAAATAATTTAAACATATCTTTAATACTGTAGTCTATTTAATATTAGTTTAAAATTAAGCTAAATAAACCAAGAACCCATATGATATATAAGAACTTTTCGTTGTTTATTTAGAAGATGTGTCGCAGTTGTTGCTTTCCGTCTTAATATCGCATAATAATGCATTAAGATTAGTTACTTCTTGGTGCTCTGCCAGCGGCTATCGCGACACGTTCGCTTCGCTCGCTTAGCTCGCTAGCCAAGCTTGCAAATAAATTTAGTCTTTTACTAATTGTATGATTTATATTTATTTACATTATTTTTATCTTATATGTATATTTATTTCAACAAAAAATACTAGAAAACACCGACTCAGCTCACAAGTAAATTCTTAGGCGGGATTCTCATTTCTCATTGGGAGAGTATTGAAAAATGCATAACAAAAACACATAAATAATACAATTAAATAAATAAATAAAATAATAAATATTTCTTACATTCACACCAATTAGCCTAGCCCAAAGTAAGCACTGGAAGGCTTGTGTTATGGATACTAGGTTAACGGATAGACATACATATATGATACATAGATATGTAATATTCATAGAAATATATAAAAACACCCATGACTCAGGTACAAATGCTCGTATTCATCATACAAACATTTGCCACTTCCGGGATTTGAACCCGGGACCGTCGGTGCGAAAGGCAGGATCACTACCGTTGCACGTTGTCGGCTGGCTATTTCATCTTAATCATTTGTCCAAGCATTTGTAAAAACGATTCTTTCAAATACGAGTGGATGTTCTTCTCTTTGATCGGCCTACAGCGTAAAAAGTATAAAAGTAGTAGAAAATTTCGACAGGTTTTCACAAACCTCGGTAGCTCAAGTGGGATGATAGCATTGGACCGGATATGTAAATCCCATGGGGATCCCGCCTGAAAATATAAACACGACACGACGAAACCTTTATACTACATCTGCTCGGAAAGTATGTTGGGACTTATTATTTTTTTATTTTTTGAGCATTCTGCTGCTTCATTTTCATGTCTATTTTGATATCCCAGGTGAATTGCTGTTGAATTTTTTCTAATAGTAATTTCTTTATATATGTTAATTCTTGTTTAAAAACCGCTTAGAATATACGTCTTCAGTGTCATAAAAATACACAGAGGAAGTATGAAAATCCTTTATTGCCCTGCTAGAGCAGGCGGTAAAGTCATATAAACATCCTTTACTTTCCGCTGTTTTTTTAATTTCTATTCTTTTCAACAGGCATTTTGTTAATTCTATATTTATTACTCAGCATCATTCACTAAATGCTCTTTAAAGGTGAAATATAATTAAATTCATTAATTTATTAAATTATACAATTTAAATGATATAAAAGCTTGTCGCGAGTTTTCTCTTTTTTAAGTATGAATAAATATTCATTAGAAAACAAACCTAGCGGTTTGTCTCTACTTTAACCCAATGGTTGACAGTAATACATTACATTTTTAATGCTGTGCAAACCCATCAGTAAGAAATTTACTACAAACTTTTATATCAAACAAATTGTTTAATTTAATAAATTAATGGATTTGATTAAATGTTTCTTTTTTAAGAGCATTTGAAAAGGTTAAATAGTAAAGGTGTAAAGGTTTTACTAGCTGACCCGGCCACGCTCGATTTTTTAAAGTTTTGAAATTTGTTTTTATTATAAATGTATTGAAACCTCTCATATGTCGTAAGTGGGAATAAATCCCGAAAAATGTAAAAAAATCATCAAATTCTAAAGGGCCATTTTTGTCATAATAGCAGCGCCTCTGTGTTCGTTCTTTCCATCTCCGAACGACGCAGAGGCTTTTATGCTGAGACAAGGTCCTTTTTTGACCTCAGACACACCATATTTGTATTTATTTATTTATTTTTATTTTTTAATTTTCTATTTTACAATTTTATCTTTCTTTTTAAGATATTACTCCTTTTTAATTATGTATATACATTTGTTATTGTTTTGTTATTTTTTTGTTGTGTGTTTTAAGTCAAAAATAAATGTTTTTCTTTTTTTCTTTCTTTCAAATTCGGTTGAATATTTTCGGAGTTCATCGCGGTCAAACCTTGTGATACGGTTTTTTTTATATATAGATAGATGAACAAATATTATATCAATCTTTTATTCATTACTCAAGAACATCAACCTATAAAAGTCACAACTGACGGCACAGACTTTCCTATGCACTAAAATACCGAGTAGAAAATAGGCCATATAACTTCACGAAGGTTCAGTGCCGGTTGGTGGGTGATATATGTTTGGCTATAATAAAGTTCGAAGCAAATGACTGCTAACGTCAAAGTGATATCTGTCATATCTGTCACATTCAAGTGACTGCTGGCATGTTAAATGTCAATTAAATTTAAAGTTTGTTGTCTCTCTTCTTGCAATGGCCGCTGGTGCCACTGTGAGCTGTACTAGACTAAAGTAAATCTCTTGAAATCTTGAAAGTTGATTTGACTTACTACAGATGCTTGCAAGATCAACAATTCAACGCGCGTTTGAGATGTTTTTTGGGAGGAATTGTCTTGAAGGAACACGTGAGGACGTCGAGATAATTTTTCTTTTGTCTTTAATTTCTATGACTGCCGATGCGATAGTTGATTCACCTCTACAATTGTAAGCTGAACATAGCTCTCACTCAGCCAGAGTTCATTGTTTCGTTACTGTATAATTATATAATTCGTATGCAGTTAAATATATATTTTTAGCAAATATATTAAAATTTGATTAAACAATACTATGGTTTGACCGAAATTGATTTCGGGTGCCAACAAAGCTAAAAAGTAAGTCAGAACTAAAAGTAAGTGTAAGTCCTCGATGAAGGTTTTGAAAGAACTTGAGAAATATTTAACGTCTAACTTGAAGTAGTTGAACAAGTTTAAATTGAACGAAAGTTTATTCCCGTAAAGTTACAAGTAACCGTTTAAAATTGATAAATTATTATTAACATTGTACTATTAAATGAAATATATAAAAATTAAAATAATTTATTATCAGACATAGTCCATAGTCCAGTAACAATTTTACTTAATTTCTCTGTTTGTTCTAATTTAAGTTAATTCAGATTCATTATGAAGCAATTTTATTGTTATTACTATTATAATAATCATTTAAATTAGTAATGTAATAAAAAAATTACTATTGCATCTACTCAGCCAATTCATCAAATATGTACTTTAGTGAACCGGCCGAGCAGAACCGAGTCCATCCTATCTCTTATCATACTCAGGTCTCTGTTTCGCTGCGTGTGTGAGAGGCTGTGCTAGAACGAATTATAGCATAGAAATTATTAGTGCTCGCATCTGCAAACATACTAGATGCATTACAGTAATGTGGGAGCCTTAAGAGAGCCCTGTTTATGTTATTGTATACAATTCGCAGAGCATTGTAGACACTGAGTAAAGTTGGCCCATAAGCTGCATGTATAAAGATGTTGACATTAAGCTTAGGTTTATTAATGGAGAAAGGTGGCGAAGCTTTCAAACTATTATTGCGGAAGTGAAGTAATATTCGAAAGGGCCTATCAGCGGATAGCTGAATATACAATCTAGGGCTCCTCCATACCAAGGAAGGTAATTTAAACAATTCTTTCTGACTGCGACTGTTATGTCAGCACTCACCAAAACTCGCTGGGCCCGGTAGTGTATATTCCATTCATCCAAAGGGAAGGCCTGAGCCCCTTCAGTGCGGACCTTAATCGGCTAATGATGGTGATTGGTGGATTTTGTTCTTACCTAGACATTCGGTAGACGACTATTTTGGTCAAGCGGGAGTGACTTTCAAAACCAAACGGTCCGATCGAGTTCCGGAAAGTGCAGATGTTAGTGTAATGAATACGAGCATTTGTACCGAAATCATCAAAGAGGGGCAGTTAACTGCTGTTATCAAGAATTGTCATTCTATTCAGTGACGAAATGGAATTATGAAATAAAAAGGAACCATCCATGAGCTCATAAGATCAAGAAGAGGCCTATTACAAATAAGTAACATAGATCTATCTATATAGTTTCTAAGTTGGCTAAACGACCGCTTGATACAACGGTAGCGATCCTGCCTTTGGCACCGACGGTCCTGGATTAGAGTTCCTGAAGGGGCAGATGTTTGTGTGTGACATTTTTTATTACCTGAGACATGGATGTTGACATCTATTTTATGAATATTACTCGTATACATGTGTATCTCCGTTAGCCTAGTATCCATAATACACTGCCGGTGTTTAGTTTGGGCATAGCTTGTGATGTGATTTTGTAAAATATAATTATTATTGTCAATATTACCTACGCAAAAACCTATGAAAAATAAAAAATATAATAAATGTACCATCTTTTATTTACTGCTACACAGGTCTTTACATAAAGACTAGCAGGATTTCCCGACTTTGTCCAGGTTTATCATAATGTTAACATAATTTGTCACGTAATTCCATCCGGAATAATGTACTTTTCAAATCGTCAGAGTTTTTCTTTTTCAATGCGGTGGTTTCGAAGGTTACCACACCTAGGTACATATATATAAACAAAGTTAAAAATCCGCCTACATTTAAGTATATAGGTATTTAAGTGGGTGGGTGACTAATATACTTATATACCTATATACTGATGTTCTGTTAAGTTCGGGCGCCCTGTACCGGTTCCAGTTTTGAATGTAAACCAGGAACCCAAAATAAAAAAAAATATAATAATTTTACAGTAGTAACTAATACGGGTTTCGTTGTTAGAGAAGGCCTGCTTATCTCCATTAGAGATCTCTTCCATTCAATCTTGATTGTGTTTAGTTGTTCATATAAGTGTCCATATTTGTTTAGATTAGCTTACATAAACTCTCAAAAGTATCTCCACTGATAAAGTGATTCAGCAACAGAAACTACTATTTCCGTGGTGAAATCAAGATCAGCTTCGCCATTTCGTAGTTACGCAGCGCCTAACAAAATAATTGGAGTTCTTTGTTAGCAACAATCGGTGGGATTTCTTTTACTTGTTTTGTTGTCTTGTATTCGGGATTTAGGTATATTGATTATGCTTTTCTTAGTCAGCAGTTTGTATTGAGGTAGAACGTGTTTCATTTCGGTCAGTATGCGGTCATGTGCAAAAATTAAATATAACGACCTTACGTTATGACGAGATCACTTATAACTTTAGAAGTATAGCATCATTATTTTATAACCATTCATATTTATCTATCTAATTTATGAACTTTAATTTGTACTGTATAATATGCATATGTCTATACTATATTATCATATTTATGTCTTGGCTCCACGGAAGATCAGCCTTGCCAAATGCTGTAACATGTGCTGAATATCATTACTGTCATTCTTTATTAATGTAATATTACTAGCGATTTTTTTTTAATTTAAATTTGATAACTTTGATTAATTATCAAATGGAAGAGGTTGCATTTGACAGGGCACACGACGTTGTAATAGCTGTGATGCATAGAACAAGTTTTATAATTTTTATATATACTAGCGGCCCGTCCCGGCTTCGCTCGGGTGGACAAAATTCTTTAAATTTTTTCTATTATTAAATATTCGTTAGTGACATCTAGCGTCCGGTAGACAAACTACTTGCGATTAACGCGTTGCTATGGTAACGCATATACAATGGAAAAAGAGCGGACAGACAAATAACAAATTTGTGATCTTAGATTATAGACTTTGCATTTTCAATGCTATCTTAAAAGATAAATTATTTTAATAGATAATACTAGAAAAAATCGACTCGGATTACAAGTGAATTCTTAGGCTAGAATCGAACCCGCAAACTATGAAAGTTCGGTCCATTGCGTTCTTAATTGAGCTACCGACCCTTGTGACACCCGTCGAAATATTCTAGTATCTTTCGAATTTTATGCTGTAGATCAGCTTTGTCTCAACAGTGAGAGGAACATCCCCTTGTATTCTAAAGAAACAAGTTTTCAAATGTTTCGACAATCGATTAAGATGAAACAGCCATTTGGTTTTATAATTTGTATATTTTTTTTTGCATTTTTCAATCCTATCTTATAAGATAAGTTATTTTACAAGAAAAATAATAGAAAAAATCGACTCGGCTTATAAATTAATTCTCAGGCGGAAAAATTAGAAAGATACTAGAAAATTTCCACGAGTGTTCACAAAGCTCCGTAGCTTAATTGGGAGAGCATTGCACCGCACTTCAAAAGGTTGCGGGTTCGCTTCCTTTATCATTACATTTTGTAAATTATTAATATCATGGTCTAAACTGTAAAGTATCAGCACTTGTGCTTGAGTATGCTTGACTTTATACACACGCATCTCTGATACAGCCTATATTATAAATTATTTCAATAGAAAAATACACGAAAAAATCGTCTCGGCTCACAAATTCTCAGGCGGGAATAATTTATCATATAAAATCGTATTAACAAAAGCAAAAAACGTTTTTTACGAACTTATACAGATACTCTAATGACAATCATTCACAATTATGAGAGAAGTGTGATGTCATGTATTATCGATGGATGGCGCAGTCCGTAATTATATTGTTTAAAATAATAAAATAATAATAAGTTTAAGGATAAAATATTTCTTTCTAATGACTTAAAGAAAAATATTATCTTTTATAACGTAGGTAACTTTTGATTTGAATTTGAATATCTTTTATGACGCGCTCATTCATATTTTTGATTCAGGTAACTAAATATTAGTAAATATTAGAGAATACATGGTCCTGAGGCCTTAATTCCCGCGCCATTTGTATTTTGTACGGATTTAGACGTAAATCTTTCTTGACAATACGGTTCAATTTTGTACTTGCCACGTTAAAGACACTTGATCGCTTTCGAGTTGAAAGTCCAGGTTGGTTACGAACAGACGCTTTTACTCGCTCCATCTTTTTGGGGTCCCTCGATGTTCTAGGTTGGCCAGATCGAGGTAAATTTATTGTTGACCCTGTCTCCTCAAACTTGAGCACCCATTTTTTAATCAACTGAACTGATGGAGTTTGATTCCTGTGCCGTATGTTGTAATGAGAGCAAAATTTTCTTTGCGCTAAGGTCGCAGAATCGTTATTTCGATAGTAATCGCATTCACAGAACGCACGTTGGGTACCGCTGAATGACACCATGGCACTAAATTCCCATTGGCCGCTCTTGCAATGCGTAACCCCGCCACCCTACCTCGCCGCTGCTCGACGCGGCAAGCGATTCAAATATAAATGGACTTTTGGTCCAGTACTCCTATTAGTAGTCCTGTAGTCCTATTTGCGGATGACACCGCACGTAAATGGCGTATCAAGGTCAATCCCGACAAAAGCGCTGCTATTCTCTTTACTCGCCAGCAATCCTAGTTTTGTCCTCAAAATCCACCTTTTTTACCAATTCATCCCTTGGGAGGAACAGGTCAAATACTTAGGAGTCATTCTCGAAAACAGGTTATCGTTTGTACCTCAACTGAAAGCCGTTCGAAACCGCGCCGCGTTCGTACTCGGTAAGCTTTATTATCTCATAGAGAAACGTAGTAAAATGTCACTTAGACATAAGTTGACCATTTACAAAGCGTGTATCCGCCCTATCATGACGGCATCTCACGTGCACGCACACACTCATGTAGCGTCTGTTCACCGCACCCATAGGTCCAGAGTGCGAAGACCCGGTCGACTAATTTGCGCTTTACCAGGTACAGGTACGTTCCCGAGCGCTTCTCTCCCCCACGACACGGCGTACCATAGCCGAAGTCGGAGCCCTTAGGGGCGCCCTATGTCACCCTGTGTTCCCTTTCCGGGTAGAGCGCCATAGTGACTCTATGTTGGTTCGGAGACACCCTCATGGAAGATGCCGTCCAGCTAGAAAACAACTATGGTGGCTCGCTACTCTCGGCTTTTAAGGATTTGGCCGTCCCAAAACCCGGTATCATCGTTAAGGTCATCTCTGCTACCAACATCAATTACTGTCCACCCTGTAGTTTAGATAATTTATGCTATCGTGCAAGGCTATCATATGACTTATCGGAACACGAAGAGTTGTGTAAAAAAAAAATTTACTTCTCTTACACATTCGACGTGATATTGCAGATATTATCTACCTTATTAAGATCTCGTCCGGTAAGATTGATTGCTCTGAGCTTCTTTATAAACTAACTTTTAATGTGCCCCGTAGTTTGAGACGAGTTGCACCTGTTCATTTGCCCTTTTGTAATACTAATTATAGGAAGAATAATTTTATTCACCGAGCAATGAAGGAATTTAATGATTTGTCTAATAATTTTAATATGGATGTATTAATACCAGTATCCGTGCGGCGAGGACATTTATTAGCAGGCGCTTCTTCAATAATGAATAATTCTGCTTTTATTGTAACATTGTTTCTAAATTCATTAAAATTATATTAATTTAGCTCACAAATAGTTACAACAATTTTACCTGTGTGAATCTTTTATTAGCTTTTTAAATATTACAGCATTAAGTAATACAACATTGTAGGCTGATGGATTCGCCGAAAACTAAATAAATAAAACAAATATAAACAAATTTTTACTTTAAGTCACCAAGTTGTTACCTATGCATAAGAAATGAGTTAGTTATTTAGTAAAAAGAATTTAATTAAAAAAATTTAAACTTGAAATTGAAAGTTAATCCTTTAGTAAGTACTCAAAACTTACATTAAGTAAACTATCTACTATAGTCGAAATGACATACTGCGACTGTAAATATAAGTCTTCGTAAACGGCGCGACGTAAGAAGAAGCCGCTCTTACCTTTATATTTCTAATTGGTCTTGAATTAGTATCAAATCACACATTTTTTCTCTCGCGGTCTCTTAATAAATTCGAAAAATAATGTGGTGAGAACACTAGCAGCCAGTCCACGTGGACGTTAACCAGAATTAATGGGGTGCTTCAGTTCAATTACTTCTTAGCTGGGGATAATTTAAGAGCTATCCAGTGTCAGAATATCAGTGTTGGGGTGTCTGTGCAGGTTTCTTTACTTGTTGTGCTTAGCTCGTTAGTAACGAAAGAGTAAAAATTAATTACATTAATGTGGATTACGATGATAAGAGTTGGAAGTATGTATGTAATGGCTATCTCGCTGTAGGTTGGCGGCTAACTGACGAGAACTTAGCATGTTGTTTCCTGTGCAACTAAATCTGGAATGTGCCAAATCGCGCGTCAAATTGTTTTAATTGACTAGATAACTGATAGATCAGTTGTTGGTGTTTTTAAATTTTGAGGATGAAAAGACTTATTTAAAAAGGACCGGAAGTTTAGGAAGGAAATTAGAAGGTGTAATGACTAGACGAATAGTGAATTTTACATATGTAATATGATATCTAGGATGAGTGAATTCCGCTGGTGTCTGGCAGAGTAAAAAAGCACTTATCCTTCAAACGTTAGGGTATCGTAAAGGCGACTAATAATACTTGAGGTAATGGCCATACACGTCCCGTTGACCACAAAAGTAGCGATCTACAAATTATCGTCTTTCCCTACGATCTCCGACTCGCCTGCCAAGCTAGGAGCAAGCAATAAACTTAAATAACATAAATAATAAATACTCAATTTCTACGACACTAATATCGATAGCAATGAGTTTGTTTTTAACATACGTCATAAATTGGTCAGGCGTCTCTGCCTCTCAAACCTATGTACGAAATATTTCGGTAGGCACTCCCCAATGGGTTCAGACACCTACGAAGCGTCTATATGGATTAATAAAAAAAAACTACAATCTCAGTCGTTTGCGTATTTTCGATACATAGAACCTCTTAAGAAAAGGAATACTCATTTAATGTTATTTTAATTTAATTCAAATTATTACAAAAACACATTCCATAAGGTATAATGCGTAATATAATAAAATAATGGGCAGCAAGTGATAGAGTTAAACAAACACTTAACGAAAATAATAGGTTTTAATCAATTTGTATAGACAATTACATTTTTTAAAGGAACCGTGGAATGTATTACCATAGTGTAAAAATATTATTAGTAATGTGGTTTGTTTGAGATTTTGTTTTGGTAGATACATTTTTAAAGTTCATAATTATCCTCATCAGTTTAATGTTTGCAAGGGATTTTACTTATAAACGGTTAAATGCTTAAAAAGGAACAGGCCATGATTCATGGCCATGATTCTAATCTGGCTCTACTGAATTTATATTGAAAAAATAAATAGAAGTACTAAAGTGAAGTTATTTTACGGTAGCTACTTATGGACACTAGTCGCAATTAAATGGTTGATAATTTGAAACTTTGATTTGATTTCTAATGATAAGTTATGTTCCTCATTTAAATATGAAGATAGGAAAAATATATATATATTTTTTTATCATTTTTATATATTTTTATGCATTTTCAATGCGATCTTATAAGATAAATTATTATAATAGAAAAATACTAGAAAAAATCGACTCGGGTCACAAGTGAATCTCAGGCGGGAATCGAACCCGCAACCTTTGGAAATCCGGTCCAATGCTCTCCCAATTGAGCTACCGAGCCTTGCGAACACTCGTCGAAATTTTCTAGTACATTCCTGATTTTACGCTGTAGGCCAGCGTTGTTTCATCAATGAGAGGAACATCCTCTCGTATTCGAAAGAAACATTTTTACAAATGTTTGGTCAATCGATTAAGATGAAACAGCCATGTTAGATTTATAATTTTTATATATTTTTATGCATTTTCAATGCGATCTTATAAGATAAATTATTATTATAGAAAAATACTAGAAAAAATCGACTCGGGTCACCGATTCGGCCGCAAGGCTCGGTAGCTCAATTGGGAGAGCATTGGACCGGATTTCCAAAGGTTGCGGGTTCGATTCCCGCCTGAGATTCACTTGTGACCCGAGTCGATTTTTTCTAGTATTTTTCTATTATAATAATTTATCTTATAAGATCGCATTGAAAATGCATAAAATATATAAAAATTATAAATTTGTAAAAATGTTTCTTTCGAATACGAGAGGATGTTCCTCTCATTGATGAAACAACGCTGGCCTACAGCGTAAAATCAGGAATGTACTAGAAAATTTCGACGAGTGTTCGCAAGGCTCGGTAGCTCAATTGGGAGAGCATTGGACCGGATTTCCAAAGGTTGCGGGTTCGATTCCCGCCTGAGATTCACTTGTGACCCGAGTCGATTTTTTCTAGTATTTTTCTATTATAATAAAAATATATTTATTAAATACTTCAAAATACATAGAAACTAATTGTCGGATAATCATCTTGGTGGCACAGTAATTATTTGGACTTTGGAAATCGCGCAAAACAATTCGTCCCGGATACATCTGTAGGCGTTAGCATTCACCAATCTACACTAAACCCTCGTAATAAGTTATGACCCATTTTTCATATGAGTTTTTTATCTCTAGGAATGGCTTTTGCCCTAACAGTGGTATCGCGAATTTTATGAATAAAAAAATATATAAATGAAGAAAAATCATGTTTTCTGAATATAAATCACATTTGTCGTTTTAAAATTTCATGATAACTTACTAATTGAATTATTCCGTGACTATAGCACATGCAACTACGCGGAAATAACGGTGCCTCAAAAATAAAAAAAAAATGTAAATAATAGCCCTTCGCTGCTCTACTGAAAAAAAAATGTGATTAATAAATATACCAAAAATATAGAGGACGCCAAAAAGATCTAAAGAATACTACATATGTGTAACGATACGAAATATATTGAACAATACAATTAAATACACCTTTAGCTTTTCCGTCTTTTAATTAACTGCAGAGGTACTTATGATTCCATATAAACTCTTAAAAACTTTGATTTTAAAACAAGATGTCAATTTACTTATTAAAAAATGAAAGAAAATAACAATCAAGGAACTAGCAAAAAACAATTTCGATAATTTACTGTTCTTCTTAGTGCAAAGATCCCCGTTGTAGATAGATAAATCAATGGTGTAGCGTTATGACTCTCACAAGAGCTCGCATAAGTTAATTAGTACAAACAAATCCCATTTGAAAAACATTACGTAAAATGATGAAAAGAAATTTGTCAAGAACAGGTACTATATTTTGTACTGTAATTTTGATTTAAAGAAATTCATGTACAAAGACGAATCAACAAATAAATAAAATATATTAAAAATAAAATATATTAAGACAACCTTAGCTATTTGTGATTGATTTTCAACGAGACAATGGAGGCGATCAGGGCTGGCGGAACGGAATACTGTAGTAGGTTTGGTCGCAAGCTTAACCCAAGCGCGAAGAGCGCGTGATCAGCCGCGGTGCAGGGGCGGCAGAGGGTAAAGCGAGAAGCGCGAATATCGAGGGCGATGCGGGTGAGCCGAGCTCGAGTTCGCATGCATTTGTTCTGCGAGGACAGCACACTTGTAAACGAAAATCTGTTCGAGGGGAAAAAGGTATTAGCGAATTTATATATTCGATATAATTAAGCGATCATAAACCGGTGTATTGATGCAGGATCTGTCTTATCTTGTATTAGTAATAACTCTTCCGCAAAATGAGAATGAAAACCTTGTTGTTTACATTTAAAATTTTACGATGTTTTCAGTCTTCGGCCGGTAGGATTCATAAAAGCTGTGGTCAGTTAACACAATAAAAACATTAGATTTGTATGTCAAAGAAAAGAAAACTATCAATTATCAATGTCGACAATGGCAGCGCACCGACGTCATTGAACCGGTTGATCACTCCGAATGGGCCACGTTATTGCTCGTAGTTTGTAAAAGCGATGCTAGATACTATAAGGTAACAATTACCAATTAAATTGATTTAATTGTTACAAACCTTTGAAGGTTTATAAGGATAGAAAGTTAACTAAGGTCGATTGTAAAAATTTGTATTTTGCTATGGTTAGACCCAAAATAGAATTCATTAAGCAATCTCGGACATCAATGGCTATTCCTTTGACCAGTGGTCCAGACAATCTCAATAATAAACCCAGCGCCCAAATTGAGAATCCCATAACTCCATTGGCGCCAGTGCCAGCGGGGGTTCTAAGTGATGTTACTTGTGGTGCTAGCAGCTCTTCGTATCAACCAAGAGTGTCGGTAGAACAAGAAACTGTTAATGTTAATAATAAGGGCTAGGCATCCTCTGATTGTAGTAGATCTGAACAAATTCTTAAGCCACCGATTTGCTATGGGTTTGAAAAATAGTATTTAATAATTATAAAATAATTTAGATTAAATGAGCGATGTTACTTATAAATCTATTTTGTTTACTTAAATAAATAAGGGTGAAGGTGTTGTGTATGGGTAAGGCAGTTGTATAAGTCAGTCTCGCGATAAACCATTGTATGGAGCGCACGCCTCTTATTTGTCAAGAAGGAAGGAAATTAATAAATTAAGTTATTTTTTATCCCACGTTGAATGCGGTTGGAATTGCGAGGTACATCTACTATATTATATTTGGGATATCATAGGTTGGGGAAAAAGTTTCTTCGTATTTTATATGAAAATTCAAGACTTTTTTCAAAGCTAATTTACATTTTATTACAGTATATATGGGCCATTTTGTTCGTTGACTTTCTGCCATCTTGTTGGTAGAGACATGATCCCGTTGCTGTAGAAATTTTGGGACTTCTGATCAAAAGAACGCAACAAGTAGCTTTGGCAGTCCTCTCTTAATGTTAACCTGACACTGCCTAAAAATTTTGGAGAGATCGAAACAGGTGGAAATCTGAAGGTGCTAGGTCAGGACTATATGGCGGATGCATTAACACCTCCCAGCCAAACTCTCTCAACTTTTTGCTTAAATCTCATCAGTTATTGGCATGATGGTTCTGCCCGGCGGTAAAAGCTCATAATGAACAATGCCCTTCCATTCCCACCATAGACACAGCATCGCCTTGTTGCAAGTTAACCCAAGTTTGGCCACAGTCTCTGAAGCCTGACCGACCTACGACACCGACCTTTATCGCACTTTCTTGTCATACATGATTCAATTTTCATCACCAGTTATCAATCTCTTCAAAAACGGTTCGATTTCATTACGTCTCAATAAAGAATTGCAAAGAAGTACACGGTTCATTAGGTTTCTTTCAGTCAGCTGTTTTCAAATGGTTCAAAAATGTTTTGTGGTCAATTCCCAGTTCTTCAGCTATGTCGTTACTGCTAATATGCTAATCTTGCTCCACTTTTTAAAAAATAACATTTATTTTATCCGTTACAGGGCGACTAGAGAGAGGTGCATCTTTGACATCAAACTGTTACTAACACTGCATTAGGTCCATAAACGTCAGATTTTTTTTTCGCAGCTTGCTTTGCATTTTTTCATTTTGTGTAATGAAATTTTAAAATGTATCCAATTTCTTCATTCGTTTCGCTCACTTTGACAGAAAGGAAAAGAAATGAAATATATTGAGAAACAAAATTTTCCTAATTTGATTCTCCTTTTGAAATGTCACCTTCTTTCCTTTCAAAACCAGTCAGATACAAATAGTACAGCCAAAGATATTTTATTACAAGTTAATACATACTATATGCGAAAAGACTTTTTCCCCGACCTAATATATTTTACTAATATTATTTGACAAGTTCATTGTAAGCAATTATTATTGTGGGTAAACCATTATTACGATTATGATGTAGATGTAATTTTGACTAGTCAGATCAACATATACATATACGCTTCAACATCAGGTTGTGACATAATCAATCATAAAACATCTTGAATAAATCACGAAATATATATTCTTATACGCCTCTATCGTCTCCTCCGTTTTCCTAATTAAATAAAAGAACTTCATTACATACCATAATCACTAGTTACTTACATTTAGATTTGAGTTCTGTTATGCTATTTTTTCAAGTTCTATTATATTTTGTACACAACCCACGGTTAATATAAAACATGCGCTTATAAACCATATTGTCTGGAACAAAAATAAATTAGCAAACATAAATGATATTCTAGTAGTAACTTACCTATTTTAGCTTGTTCAATTACTTATTACATTGTTTTTATTTTATTTACCGTAACAGCAGATGTCTTTTTCAAGATGTCAAATGCTTCAAGCAAGTCACAATACGCTTGGAACATTTTATTCCAACGATATAATTTGTCATTCTTATTAGTTGTATTTGTCTTCTTTGATTTTTTTATAGAGCTCTTCATTACAACAATCCATTTTTTGTTGAGCCTCCCCAACAATTTGATCAAACTTATCGAAAATATCTCTGTTACATCAATAAACCACATGTTGTAGTAGGTGCTCAAAGTGTAGAGAAAACTCCAAGATATACCAAAAGCACTCGTCATAAATATTTCGATTATGATCTAGTAAAGTATAAAAGATCCGGAAATAATCCAGTTGAAAAGACTCAAGTGCACAAAGTTCTTCTTTGAAAATTTTATCGCTCTTATAGCACTTTGTAATTTTAAAATAATATTAACATTATTTTTTGCATTCTTTACATTTGTAATGAACAAACTTCCATTAAGAAGGAGGAGTATTAAAAAAGAAAAATTCTTCAGATATCTATAAGCTTGGAGTAAAGCCACGTAGTTTGTAAAAAAAAATTCAGCTGTTATAAATAATGTCAGAGTAAAACATGAAATACCAATCGCAGAAAGGATGATTGAAGTCAAATTGTTCGGCGTTTTGAAATTATGTCGGATAATATACTTGCTGCGAAAAATAGCTTTTTGTATGCAGTCCAATGGCCACAAAAAATATTGAATGGCTTTATCAACACTGTTGTCTATTAAAAAATCTGCAGGCACACCCGATTTCATCTAGTATGATTTTATTTTCAATAAATAACGCAAAGTTGTGAGTAACGTGTTGGTAGCATTCAACTATCAAAAATATATTCCATTATTCAAATACTGTTGATGATTGCTATTCATAATTATGTGACGGAAATGTTATATATAACAAGACCAATCAAAATATTGCTTTAAGGATATTATTTGCTTTTTAGTTTGGAAAAACATTAATCATTATGGTATTTATTAGGTAATATTTTTCTTCGATCATCAACATGCTTAACTTAATTAAAATACATACTCTAATTTATTGGTATACCAATCTTTGAACCCAGGGGTGACATTTTAAATCTACGACCCCTGCGACTTCCCCTGTTGTTAGTGAGCATGAACATGTAGATCGGAGGAGATATCCAATGAGAGACAGACGTCCACCTTAGAGATATGAGGAACAGCTCTACGTTACTTCAGATCAGGAACCAGAAACGTACAAGGAAGTCGTGAGTCATCCTGAAAAGGAGAAGTGGCTTGACGCGATGAAAGCTGAATTCGATTCTCTTCAGAAGCACGGTACATGAATCCTTATTGACCGACCTGATAGAAAAACTACCAAATTCAAATGGGTCTTTGAAATTAAAATATTCTCATTGTTGCTGTATTTGTAGATGATTTCTTCATCGTCAGCACCAGTGACAGTATGAAGGATGAGTTTAAGACTGCACTCAAAGACACTTTCACTCACAAAGATCTTGGAACCTGCAAGGTTTGTCTTGGCATGATAATAAAACAAAGTCGTGAAGGTATTTCTCTCGATCAGATCAGATCAAATACATTAAGAAACTTTTAAACAAAGGACGATGCCGATTTTTGTATGGACTTGTGACCGGAAATGTACAGAGACGATACAAACAAATATAAGCAGCTAAAACCTTCTAGATTCTCATACTAATCATGTAAAAGAATCGAATAAAACAATATTGTGACTATAAACGTATTCTTTTCATGACTCATGACTGGTTTAGAGATTTATATTTATGAAGATACATTATAAAACTAAAAATTATTCATCGTGCAATGTAATGGTTTCCCGTAGGTACATACTTGAAAGTCTTGTTACATGCATAAATACAGCTCACGCCCGTCCTGTAGGAGGAGTAGGCAGAGTCTCTTTATCAATGCAAAAACATACTTACTTGATTTTACATTAAATTAATTTTATATAAATCAGATTTGTGTACTACATACCTATGAAGTACACATATCTGATTTTTATAAACTTAGCTTTAAATTGCAAAAGGAAAGAGGAAATTGCTATTATTCATTGTTTTTAATTAAACATTACTTGTTATTATTTCTCATATTTTCTTCTCATATAGAACTCTTGTATGTTGTTAAGTTTCCAATATTCAATAAGGAAAAAATGGTTCAACACACTGGATATAATTAAATAAGGCAGTTCTTAAAATAAAACACCTGCGGTAAATAAAACAACATTTTCACAGTTTTCAGAGCATAAATTATATTTAATCAAGACGTTTCGACTTCTCCACAGGAGCCGTGATATTTATACTTCTTTAGAAGAACCATGATGACAGGATGATTAAGGCAATGGTTGTGATATATGTTCTACTATCATCACAATATTTAAATCAGCTATATTCGTGCTATTTCTCTATTAGCTCTCACAAAGTAAGCATGACAAGGAAAGTTGGCCGGTCTCATCTGTAAAATAATGAAAGCGCTTTATTTAAAGTTGTGGCAATATTTTGTGTTCTTTTAATAATCACATTCGATATATGATTAATCAAATGTAAATTATACATATGTGAATATTCATAGAAAGGTGCCAATGAACAAATAAATAGGAAACAGGTCAATAACATAGAAAAATGTATTGAAAAGATTTATAAGGGGATTTCTGGCCAGATGCAACATTTCACAAATGGCAACTGTTTAAGAAACTATGACAATAAGATTAGCAGATTAGGTAATAATAATAATAGTGGCTGATATAGGCAGTACTTACATTTCTACGATGATGCCAGTATGAAGCAACGGATGTGTTTGTGGACTGCTTTCTAATATGTCTTCTAGCACAAACAACATATCTTCCACAACTAAAATAACCACTGACATGCCCATAGTATTGTAGTTCTCTTCAGTTGATTGCAATGAATCTTTCAATGGAATCATGACAGGCACCACAAACCATATTCGATATCTGTTTACAAAGTATACAAAACATTTTATTTTTGAGGACATACAGAAATATAATTAATATTTATATCTAAATAATGTGTGTGTGTGTGTGTATGCAAGCATCTGTAACTAAATCATTGATAATTTACCTGAAATGTTAACCATTCGGCCTGAGAAGTCATGTTCTTGAGATATGGAATGTTAATACCGATAATACAGTTAATAGAAAGACATACTGTAAGTCTAAACACTCGTGTGGGGCTAGATACTAGATAATATATCTGTTAGCGAGCTATAGTAGCTACAAATAGACAATTTCTATATTTCTGTAGCAGAATATTACAATTTATAATAATGTAAAATACTTTCAACGACACTAACCATACGTCACGTTTTTTTAATAAACAATGTCATTTGGCTCATAGCGCTTTTGGTCTCAATGGTGAAATGATAATATATTATTTCCTTATAAAAGAGAAAAGTAACATATTTAGGCTATTAATATATGTATACATTTCACATATATTTATTTAGATGTTTATTTAGTTATGTAAATATATTGATCAAAAATAAAGGACGGCCAAAATGCTGATATCCAAACCTATGGCGCAGTAAAGCAATATTACAAGGAAGTGCTTATTAAACACACAACTTTTTATTAGTTTTTAGATTCGTTATCTGCTTTAAGATAAGTTCTATACGTTAAAAATTGTATTTTTATTTTTAAATTGAATTACTTATTACTTTATTCTTGTACATTTCCAGTCACAAATCGGCATTGTCCTTTGGCATGTTAGACGCAATTAGTATCACCACACCTTTAGAACTAGGCTTAAAACTGGAACTACCTAATAAGGAGGACGTAAATGCAGATGTGCCGTACCAAGAGCTCATCGGCTCGCTAATGTACATTGCGAAATGTACGAGATCGGACATAGTCCATGCTGTGTCGTACTTATCTCAATTCAATGCACATTACTCGCTAAGCGAGTCCTGAGGTACCTATGGGGTACCAATACCCTCAAATTGGTATTTCGTCCCACTGTCCAGTATTGTCCTATTGGATATGTTGACGCGGACTATGGAAACAATTTTGTGGACCGACGTTCATGCACAGGATTCGCCTTCCTAATGAGCGGCTCACCAATTTCTTGGGAAGCTCGCAAGCAGCGAACAGTGGCGCTTTCCACCACTGAGGCCGAGTACATGGCTCTCGCTGACGCTTGCAAGGATATATTCATATCCTTTCTCTCGCTCATTATGGAAGTCTTCTCCATCGCACATCCTATCGACATATACACTGACAATCAAAGTTCATTGCAACTAGCCCATAATAACACTTACCATTCACGCATGAAACACATGGATACAGGGAGCGGCAAAATGATCTGACGGTTTTCACTGCCGCGCTGTCGACCGAGCGAGTGGTGGGGGGTGGTGGGGGTAGGGGCGTTCCAGAGACTACGTGCGGACATTGTTAGTAGCCATGGAGCGGTGGACGGCTGAGCATCGTGCGTTCGTTGTGGAAGCATTTTTTAAAAGTGGCGAATCCTGTGTTTCTGTTCAGCGGCAGTTTCGGAGACATTTCAATGTGAGGCCTAGAGGCAAAGTCCCGACTAGAAACACCATTTTGCTTTGGGTGGGTAACTTCAGAGCTACCGGTTCAGCTTTGAAACGAAAATCAACAGGTCGTCCAAAGTCAGCCCGGACGCCAGAGAACGTCGAGAGAGTGAGAGAAGC
The DNA here is from genome assembly GCA_927399485.1 of Calamotropha paludella. Classification (NCBI taxonomy): domain Eukaryota; kingdom Metazoa; phylum Arthropoda; class Insecta; order Lepidoptera; family Crambidae; genus Calamotropha; species Calamotropha paludella. The sequence continues at coordinate 9,859,970 of OV656822.1, forward strand.
TGTGGAAGCCAGTCCTCGGCGGCCTGCACGTAAACAAGCTGCAGCTCTCCACATGTCTGACCGCTCGGTAAGAAGAATATTACGGTACGACCTGCACTTTCATCCTTATAAAATGGCTATTGTGCAATCGTTGAAGCCCACTGATTATGCACAGCGCAACGCATTTGCAGAGCAAATGATTGATTTGCTTACAGATGACAAAATTGTCATTATGAGCGACGAAGCGCATCTTCATTTAAATGGATATGTGAATAAACAGAATTTCCGATATTGGTCACAAAACAATCCAGAAGAACTGCATGAACGACCTCTTCACAGTCCCAAGGTCACTGTGTGGTGTGGCGTTACAAAAAATTGTGTTATAGGCCCATACTTTTTTGAAGAGAACGGTCGAACTGTAACCGTCAATTCGCAACGATACCTGGCCATGTTGAAAAACTTCCTAATCCCCGAACTACGCAGAAATCGCTTAAATCGCAGCAGAATTTGGTTCCAACAGGATGGGGCAACTGCCCACACAGCCGATGAGGTAATGAACTTCTTAAGGAGCAAGTTCCGTGGTCGAGTCATCTCGCGTTTCGGGGACATTGCATGGCCAGCTCGCTCCCCGGATCTCAGCATTTGTGATTTTTTCTTGTGGGGACTGCTGAAATCAAGGGTATACACAAACAAACCCCGCACATTGGATGACTTGAAAGAAGCCATACGCCAAGAAGTAGCCAACCTTCCTGCTGCAATGTTAGGAAAAGTGTTTGAAAATTTCAGCGCAAGATTGGAAGAATGCATGGCCCAAGATGGATATCATTTGAAAGACGTCATCTTCAAATCTTAAATGGATCAAATCAACATTTTTGTTGTTATTTTTATAAATGTTCATAAATACCAATCTGTAATATGCAATAAAACATTTTGTATCACTTAAAACGGTTGAGTTATTTACATTTTAAAACCGTCAGATCTTTTTGCCGCTCCCTGTATAAGACACCACTTTGTTCGCGACACGATAACACAACACAACATTAAACTACACTACATTCCCACAAAGAACATGTTTGCTGACATACTCACCAAACCTTTGCCGAAACTTAAACACAATAAATGTACCAGTTCTTTAGATTTAGGTTAGGTTAGTCATGTACAGTTCCTTTTTTATCGTGTTTTATCTTTGTAGGTAATAGTGGTAAGGTGTGTACAGTTAGTGTTAAGTGGATCTTTATATAATAATATTTTTAATAGTGTTTCAAGTGTTGTACCTTTTTTTTTTTAGGCTAAGTTGTTTTATGTGTCTTTTATGGTTCTGGAGGGTGTCCACATTGCAGGGGGTGTTGAAACTACTTGCTGTCAATGTGGGCCCACCTGAATACAAATTAAAGAACACACTGTATGTCAGTGTCATTCCATTTTTTTCTCCTGTCGTAACTCTTGTAATGTAGACCAAAAGTCTATAAAAAATATTCTATCCTCAGTTACTCTGTTTCACTGCCTCTACAAGTCTAATTAACCTCCTCAGTTAAATGTTTGCATAGGTTTTACTTATAAATGTTTAAATGCTTAAAAAGGAACAGGCCTTAATTCATGGCCACGGATCTAATCTGGTTCTACTGAATTTCTATTGAAAATTAAAAAAGAGTACTAAAGTGAAGTTATATCACGGTTGCAACTTATGGACATTGGTCGCAATTACATGGCTGATAATTTGAAACTATAATTCGATTTGAAACTTTGACTCATTTAAAATTTAAATATGAAGATAAGAAAAATATATAATTATGAAATACTTAAAAATACACAGAAACTAATTGTCGGCTAATCATCTTGGTGCCACAGTAATTATTTGGACTTCGAAAATTATGCAAACCAATAGTCCCGGCATCTGTAGTCGTTAGCGTTCTCCAATCCACACCCAACCCTCGTGGTCAGTTATCAGTGATGTATAAGATACCCTATATAAAGTATCTGAAATACTAGATGCAAGATACTTTTGAAAAAAGTATTTCAGATACCAGATACAAATACTTTTCTGAAAAGGTATCTGAAATACTAGATACAAAATACCTATCTTTCAAATACTTTTTAAAGATAAAATACTTTTGCAAGCAAACAACATTTAGTTGAATTTAAGTTTATTTGTTCGAGAAAACAATTGTCGAATAGATCGCGTTAATAACAAGGATCAGGCAAATGTGACAAGACAAAATATGAAGGTATTAAAATTGAGACTTTTTATGTTTCAGTTGAGTAAAAGTAATTCCTCAAACATATTGTCGCTCATCTTCCTTCGATGAGGCCTCATTATCATGCCCCGAAAGGAGAAGAGTCGCTCCACAGGGGCAGAGCTGGGCAATCAGGTTTTATATTTTAGATTTTTTTTTTAATTGTAGTATAAGCATTTATGCTCTTAAAGTTTGCATATTTAGTGTTGAGGTACTGGAGTGTCTCTAAATCACTGGTGCTGCTTCTGTTTTCGCCACTAGCAATAGAGGAATTGGAGTCCTTAGAAAAATATAATAAGAGTAATTTTTAACTTTTTTTGTATCACCTTCAATGTTTTTAAAGCCTCCGCTTTTAGTTGATGTTATTTCAAGATCTCCAAATATTCATTTTCATCTACCTCTGAATCAGACTTTCTAAATACTTTTCCTCAAAAGCTTTAACCATATTTGAGTCGTTGTCTGTAACCGTTTTAACAATTTTTCATAGTTTCAGATTATAGTCTGAATGTAGGTATATCAGCTATCTTTTTTTTAAATTTAGGATGGGTTAGCTCTTGATCCCAATCAAGCCCGGGGGCCAAAACAGAATGCACGATGGAACGAGCTAACCCAGAAGGTGCGTATTCACCCAGGCTTTGAAAATGGACGGGTTATAAGTTCTCGGAAATACAGACGCAGGGAGGGAGTTCCACTCCTTTGCTGTGCGCATTATGAAGGATGTTGAAAAGCGCTTGGTACGACAAGTAGGAATAGCAACCAAGAAAGGGTGGTAGCCTGCAGTGCATCTGGATGTCCGATGGAAAAAAAGAAATGGCGGTATGAACAAATGCAGCTATTGAGCACACTTTCCAAAGTAGAGTCTGTAGAAGACCAACAGACAGGCAACTTTGCGGCGATGACCTAAGGTGTGAAGCTTGCTCTTCACCAATTTGCTGTCACCGATAAGCCTCTTAGCTCTGCGCTGAATCGTGTCCAGTGCAGCAAGTTGGTATTTTGCAGAGCCATCCTAAAGGTGGATGCAATATTCCATTCAAGATCGGACTTGAGCTTTATAGAGAGTTAAAAGCTGTCCCTGCGTGAAATATCGCTTGACCTTATTTAGGACGCCCAGCTTTTTGGCTGCAATTTGAGCTTTGGATTCGATGTTGGCGCCGAAGTTGAGTTCTGAAGACAACTCCATGCCAAGAAGTTCGAGGCTGTAGGTCACAGGTACAGATGTACCTCGGAAAGAGGGGTGAGGGTGAGGTGTGAACTCCTTTTTGACGTGAAAAGACACGATTGTGTTTTGGAGGCGTTGAAATTAACGAGGTTACTGTCGCCCCACTGGGCAGCATAGTTTAGGTTCTGCTTTATTCGCTTAACCGTGGCCTCTCTCATGAACATCACGTCGTCACCGCTGGCTTTTGTGCTAGACAGGTATCTCTCTACAACAGTACTTTCGTCTGCATACCCAACAATTCCTGGTATTGCTGGTAACAGTTCATTGATGTGTAGCGGGAAAAGCGTCGCAGAAAGAATAGACCCCTGAGGAACTCCGGCATCAATAGCCACTAAGTCAGAGGAGCAGCCATCGACAACTACTCTGATCGATCGTTCAATCATGAAATCGACTATCCAACTGCAAAAGTCAGCGAGGATACCGTGCGTGCGTGCCAGACCCTGTCAAAAGCTTTCGAGATGTCAAGTGAAACGGGAAGTGCTTCGCTGTTCATCTCGAGGGCATCGCCCCAGAAATGCGACTCATAAACTAGAATATCCCCAGTTGAGCGTCCTCGGCGAAAACCATATTGACGGTCACTGAGGAGATCGTTGTCTTCTAGGTAAGAGAGCAACTTGCTGTTCAGCACTCTTACAGAGTATGGAAGTGATGGCGATCGGTCGGAACGACTACCCTTTTTGGGTGCTGGTTGCACATTGACAAGCTTCCAGGATTTTGGGACGTCCGTCACGAAGAATTGGTGCGGCTTCTCGGTCTCCAGATGGTGATGGACTATATGGTCATTTGAGTGCAGTCCTCTAATGTTCGCAAGGTGCACTTTAAAAGGGAGGAAGTGCAGCCGTTGTTTAAAATTCTTCCTGTTCCTTCTTATCATGATGGTGAATGTTGGGGGGGGTAGGATTTTTAGTCGAGATGCTACTTAGTCGACCAATGGAAGCTTTCTTGGGCTAAGTTGACCAAAAAAGGGAACATACTAGAGACTGCGGGGATGCTCGAACCCCCCGGAAATGGCCACCGGGTCCTCCCGTCCAGTCGCCAACTGGCATGGTGGAGCATTTCGGGATTTTTTGCGAGTTGGCGGGGCAGCCGTTCACGTGTGGCTAGCGTGCCAGTTGGGCCCCTTACTAACTACGGTCGGCCAGCGGCTAAAACCGTGTTTCGGATCTCGCTACCCTCCAGGATGAGTTACCAGGTACAGCATAGCCAAGATACCAAGACCGAGGACAGACAATTGTAGAAAGATATTGTCGCCATCTGTCATTTAGTTCCCGACAATATCGGCTATTTTCTTTATTTATGGCTTGCACAATTTGTGCATTTAGCCAGTGTCAAGTAAGTGTATTCTTTCTTCTATGTTCTTGAGTAATTTCCTAGGTTTCAGTAAAGAAGTGGGGTTTTACTGAAACCTCCTTCGTGGCATTTTTGACAGAGCGCGAAAAGACACCTTCCAACTGTTTTGTTTCACTTGCCATCACTCATGCATATTCAGAAACACTCAGTGGTTAATAACACGTCATTATTACACACTTATATCAAACACAACACAAAATTTAACAAGAAAACCAAAACCATTAAAGTGACGCTTCGCGCTCCCGCCAAAAAGTCCAATATCGACTAAATATACGACGCACTGCGTTCACTTGCGTTCGGAAAGAAAAACTGCGAAGTTCATTTTAGTAAAAGTATCTTAGGGAACAAAGTATCTTCAAAATACTAAGATACCAGGAAAATGTATCTAAATACAAGATACAAAATACAAAATTTGAAAAGTATTTCAAATACAAGATGTAAATACGTATTTTGTATCTTGTATCTGTATTTAAGATACTTTTATCTAAGATAAGTCACATCACTGTCAGTTATGACTCATTTTTGTATGGTTTTTTTATCTATAGGAATGGCTTTTGCCCCAACAGTAGTACCACGAATAAATTAATGAAGAAATAGAAATATATAATTTAAAAAATTGTGGTTTCTGATGGTTACATTTTATGATCATTTACATTAGTATTAATCGAATTCTTCCGTGACTAAAGCGCATGCAACTACGCGGAAATAACGGTGCCTCAAGAATAAAAAAACATTGTAATTTTATTTTATTTTATTTATTTATTCATACAACATGCTAGTTACAGAAGTTCACTTCCAGTGCACTAGCTGGTCGTACAAGGCTTTACATGACAAAACAAATTAATTACAATAGACTACTATTTTGTTGTGCTAGAACAATGTCAAATTCTTAAATAAAATTAATTAAATTATGGGTCAATATCATACATAAAAATAACAAAATTAATTAACAAATACAATAACATCAAAATAATAATATACACGTTTGTTACATACAATAATGAATTGTCTCTTCCTTAGGTATTCTAATTCTAAAAATTCTTCTTCTAATTCTAAAAGGCTTCTTTACATATATGGTCAATCTTATCAGCAAATAAGTCAATGTTTGGACACTGAGTGAGTATGTCCCCAATCAGGCTACCCTTAAATGCATGATTTATTCTGACCTCTTGAAAAAAATATATCTTGTAGACTTGTACATTCTAATGCAGGGAGCAAAGAAAGAAATAAAAAATATATTATTTTTATACTATTTTATTAAAAAACCTTATGTTGCAAATATACAACATCATGCATTTACTAGACATTGATTACATATGGAACTCTTTGAAACAATGCTTGGATTTAGTAAGGCAAAGGGCTACTCCACACTTCTCACACTTTGCTTGTGTGTATCCCTTACACCTAGGCATTTTGCACCTGCTGCGAACACAGTCATCGGGTCAGTGACCAACATTATCTGTCCTTATGTCCTTAGGTGGAACATGTTGAACAGACCCTCGCCTTTTTTTGGCTTGAAGTTCCATTTCAACACTACAAATTTCCGACAGTCAATGCTTTGTAAATGTCAAGATGGCATTTGACAGACGTGAAAGAAAAAAGGTGCTGCCACTCGATAAAAAATATTCTCCTGATAGTAGTAATTCTACAACAGTATGCGTTGCGCTCATAATAATGATTTGGTAGCCGTGTTAGTGGTATGTTGCAGTTTTACGTCAATATGCATTTAAGGGTAAGGCGCAAACAGGAGTTTCGTAAGCTGCATGTACAGTGTGTGTGACAGGTTTTCTTAGAAGCCGCGGTCGGCTGTGCGGGGCAATAGCCCCAGCAATTATCCCGTAATTATCCCGTTTTAATGAATACTGATATAAGTTTGATTATTTAAAAAATCCCAATGAGTACTATTATAGTATTTCAAACTGCAGTAATACAACTGCATAGGTTGTACACAAACTACCAAGCCTTAAGGGTAATGTCCCATCCACTGTAAACAATGAACATGGATTTACTTTGGTGAAATGATGTCGATAAACACGTAGCACATTCTTTAACGCCCTTCGCTGCTCAACTGAAAAAAAAACATTATGTGAAATGATAAAAAGAAATTTGTCAAGAACAGGTATTATATTTTGTACTGTAATTTGATTGAAAGAAATTCATGTTCAAAGACGAAGCAACAAATATAACGTCGATATAGATTATTACCTGGGGCTGATTGGATTTTTAATGCCAACAAGCATTCCATATTGATTGAATTGGCAGTCATGAACAATTTTTCACATTCAGCGCTCATATGACATGCAAGTAAAAAGTATTTTACTGATACAGATAGGGATGCGTATTTAGCGACCTGAGTTATGTACTGAAAAAAAATATATATTAAGACAACCTTAGCTATTTGTGATTGATTCCCAACGACGGGTCAGAATCTTCCAAGCCCTCTTGGCTGCGCATGCGATGAGCTATGTGGCGGAGTCCTTTTTAATGGCATTGTATAAGTAGTAGTATAATATTACTTGCTGTAATACGTAACACATAGACGTTTTTATAGCCGTCAGCACCTCGTAACACTGTTAATTCGGTAGCAAAACGCCGAAAGTAATGCACTTTTTTGTCGCAATCGGCGCTGTCCTGATAGCGTATCTCACAGCTCATCAGACTCAAAATTTTCGAAACGCAGTATGAACTTAAAACGGTACAAATATTTCAAATTTTAATTTAATTAAAAATTGATGTAGACAACATAAGTACCACTCGCGATTGTATGCGGGGGAACGCTCTGTTTATTTTGTTACTTTCCGTTTCTTTGTCGCTTTGAGATCAGGTGTGCGTGACCGTGACCTATTAATTAAGTTATTTCGTATTTATTGCTTTGTTCATTACGTTTTGTATTTGTTTTGTGAAAATACAAAGAAATCGCTGAATATATTGTGTTAGTATTTAAATAATAAAAAAATCAGAGTTTGCTGATGGTCATCACAATTCGGTTTGTAGATAATAGAAAATAGATTTTTTGATAGACCAATGGTAAATAAAAATTGTCTTAACGAAAAGGTAAACAGACATTTCAATATTAAATATAACAAAAACACATAATTGATAAAAAATAGTCCAACATAGCAAATTTACGTTATGGAGATAAGGGAAAGTGGTAAGCGATTTCATATCCACTCATACATATTATAATTTGAAAATTAATTTGTTGGGCTGTTTGTCTTTTTCTCCCAGCAGATTTTTATTGATTTTGGTCTGGAAAGTGTTGTGTATGGGTAAGTCAGCTTGCAATGAACCATTGTACAAAGCGCACGCCTTTTATTTATCAGTTGCGAACGAGGTACACAATATTTGTAATTATCAAAATGTCGGTCGGATAAGTGCGTGAATTTAAACCTAAATCTGGTGATTAGTCTAGTTATGTGGAAAGAATCAAAATGTAATTCATGTTGAATAAAATGTCTAATTACCTTAAGCTACCTACATTAATTGGATTATGCGAGAAGATGCTTATTAGTTGTTAACCACCTTAGCGAGTCCCTTATGTCTCAATTACACTATAAGAGGGCGGCGAAATTATTATCCGCCTATCTGCAATCTTAGCCCTCGGAATTAGCGAAGAGATATAAGTTTCGACAACAACAACAATTCCACAGAGAAGCGAAACTATAACAGATTACGATACTGAAAAAACTCTTAAAATATAAATAAGTACTAGTATAGTAATGAAGTACTAACTTTTACTAAGACGCATGTACAGTGGTGTCTAGCGGTACGAGTTAACAACCTAAGGTAACAAGTTTGGGCTTAGAAATGTGTAAAATTCGGGGAATAAAGACACCCAGCAGCTGATTGCTTATACAAAGATTATGTGCTTGGTAAAAATTTGTGTTGAGAAGATCACTTACAAAAAATGTGTTCAAAAAAAGTTATTAATTATATAAAAATAGTATATAGCAAATAATCAATAGAGGCGATCGGGGCTGGCGGAATACTGTGGTAGCTTTGATCGCGAGCTTAACCCACGCGCGAAGGGCGCGTGATCAGCAGCATGTGACTGATGCATTAACAGCATGCATTAAATCTTTTATAGGCATGATGTAGCAAACGTTAGCAAAATTTGTAAGCGTGTAATCGAAAAGGCTTTTTTACAAAAACAAGACGTGGCATAAAATGGATTTCTTTTAGCCTGCAGAAATACAGAAGATCCTACTACAGGAGACAGTCCAGCTCACATTTTACAAAGGCGTATTTTGCGTATCAAATAGGACAACATGAAGCCGTATAGGGATTATTGAGTCGTGGCGGGGCAAGTGTGTAGCGTTTAGTGCGCAAGCGGTATACGGTGGTAGCTCGAGCAGGGCGCGTAGTGTGGTACCGGGACTGCAGGGGCTCGGAGAAATGGGCTGCGGATAAAGTTATTAACTTAACCTATATGTTAATAGCGATACCTTGTTAGATCTAATTTTGAAATTGGATTTATAGACATATTTACCAATTAAATCAAAGAGGACAGAAAGTTGAGTAAGGTCGATGGTAAAAAGTTGTATTTTGATATGGTTAGGCCCAAGTTAGAACTCAATAAACAATCCCGGACATCCATGTCAATTCCCATATCCAGTGGCGAGAAGCCGGAACGTCGTGCAGACGATCTAGATAATAAATCCATCGCCTACACTGAGAGTCCAATAACTCCAACGGTGCCAGTGCCAGCGGGGGTTCTAGGTTGTTCTTTGTTGCTTTTTGTGCTAGCAGCACCTCGTATCGCTCAAGAGTGTCGGTAGAAAAAGAAACAGTTAGTGATAGTAATAAGGGCTATGCGTCCTGTGATTGTAATAGATCTAAACAAATTCATAAGCTACCGATTCGATATGGGTTTGAAAAAATAGATTTAGTACTTACTTAATATTATTTAGATTTAATGAGCTATGATATTTGTAAATCTATTTTGTTTAGTTGAAACTGTGGGGCACAGCTACTATTTATATTTGGGAAATATGATATTTTATAATTATTATTTTATAAGTTTATTGTTAGTTATTACTTACACTGCACAATAAGATAGCAACTTTTTTCTGATGAATAAGTTTTGTCACGTGATGTTGACTAATTTGACGTTTAACAGCTCTTGTTCACGAGCTTTTACTTAAATATATCTGTGTCGGGTCTAAATATGCGAATAATTAATAAAATAATAATTAATATACAATTTGGAATGGCATCGTCAAGAAAAGTTTGTGCAAATAATTTGAAACTTATTTATTACATTTGCGGAGAGTATTTGTTCAAAGAAAACCGTTTAAATGTGACAGCGTTCGTAACTGATTCTTATAAAAATTACTTACAAGAAATTAAAGATTAGCCTTGGATTACACGAAAGGTATGCAAAACGTGCGTCGAGTTTGTGGACAAATAAAAAAGGTAGGACAAATAAGAGAAGAAAGAATAGCTATCGATAAATTATCTAAAAAGGGACAATCCATTGACATCATTTGTTTATCAGAAACCTTTCTAAGAACTGGAGAGGAAAAAAACTTCCATATTAAAGGCTTTTTTTGGCTAACTTCTACTCTAGATCAGATCAATGACGAGGTGGCGTCTGCATTTTATGTAACCTATTCATAAAAATGTTCCTCACCTAAAAGAGATGAATATTAAGACTTCTTTTGAATGTTGCGTCATAGAAATTCCAAGCATAAAATGTATATTTATATGTATATACCGGGCACCAACATCAAATCCATATTTATTTCTAAATCGCTTGGAATTACTTCTTTTCAAATTACGATATAAAAGAAATACAAAAATTGTAATAGCAGGAGACTCTAATATAAATATCTTAAAAGAAAATAAAATTGTATCAGAATATATAAGGATAAATCAAAATTATGGAAGTGTAATACACATACTCGGACCAACGCGGAAAGATGCATGTTTAGACCAAATAATTAGTAATGATCCTACTACTATGGGTTAAATATATCCTCTAGGGTTATCAGACCATGATACTGGTCAGACTTTAAGTCTAAAAATACAAAATCTACGAAATAAAATTAAAGCACAGTACAAATATAAAAGAGATTTTAGTTCAGAAAATCAAAAAATTTGCGGAGATAATTTCACGCCTTTCATGGTAGGAAGTATATAATTATGAAGCTATATTTAAGCTCAATTTAAGTTTGTGTTTCTAGCTTCCTTTCCTTGGTGTAAAATTTAAATAAAAAAAAACCGAAGACTCGCAAATGGATTACCGAAGGTCTTAAAACATCTTGTGTAACAAAGACAAAACTAAGATTTAGGTGGAGTTATATTTGCAAAAAGTCAAGATTTTATTTATCTATAAAAATAACGAATGATTATTATATATTTTCAAATATGTACATTACAATATAAACACAACAATTATAGGAAGCCTATTAAATCTTAAAGATAACGTATCGTAACTACTCCCGCGTCTTAAAGTATTTTATTAACAAGTCAAGGCAGTTAGATAATGAAACATACCTAAGAAAAAGTAATAATGTTTGTCAAGTAACTTGGAATTTAATGAAATCCCATGAGAACTCTGACAAAGATAATAAATACGTTAACAAAATAACACATGAAAATATTTCTATTTTTAATCCTGTGGATATTTGGAATAATTTTAATAATTTTTTTATTGATTTGTCGAATACTATAAAAACATCGAACACCTTTTTTGACCTTTATCAATGTTATGAAATCTGTTGACGCAATCATTTTTCTTTACCATACTACATCTGACGAAACATTCAAAATAATAAGATCACTTAATAACATGACATCAGTTGGATGTGATGAATTTCCTTAAAATATATTAAAATACTGCGCTATAATCTTATTAGACATATTATGTCACTTAATTAATCTTTCTTTTTCTGAAAGAACTTTTCCGGAAATATTAAAATTATCCATTATCAAACCTATTCACAAAAAAGATGAAAAGGAAAATATGGATAACTATAGACCGATAGCATTAAAATTTATCTTAGACAAATATTTGAAAAAGCTATGCACAAGAGAGTGTATGAGTTTTTTGAAAAATATAATATATTAAAAGTTGAACAAAATGCTTTCATAAAGGTCTAGCAGAATTTAGCTCAGCAGTATACAGCTCTAGCAGTATTTAATTTAATAAAATATATAACCGAACATATTGATAGATATGTTGATACTAAAGCAGTGTTTTTGATATGCATTTGACTTTGTTTCACATGAATTACTGATATTAAAATGTGAAAAATATGGCTTCAGAGGGATAGCACTTCAATGAATTAAAACTATCTTTTAAATCGACGCCAATATATAGAGATCAAAAACATAAATAAATTTAAAAAGGAAATAACTTCAAAATCACCTATAGCTGAAAACACTGTAGGTATTCCTCAAGGTACAATTCTGGGGCCGCTACTATTCATCCTCTATATTAATGATATTCCTGATGTTACAAATCACCAAATAAATCTATTTGCTGACAATATCTCTGTGATCATATCCAAAAATCATGAAGTGAATGACATAAATATTACTATAAAAAATATTGCTAACTGATCAGAATTAAATAATTTATATATCAATTAAAAAAAAAACAAAGTACGTTTGATTTTGTAATAAAAACCAAAAACAAAATCAACTAAGTTTACCAATCAATAATGAAACTGTAATGGAAGCTGATAAACTGACATTTTTAGGTATTGTTATTGACAACCAGTGTACATGGAAAATAACATATAAAAAAGTGAGCAACAAAAAAAACAGATTTGCGTATGCTCTTTGGCGGCTGATTAAACAAATAAATGAAAAAGCTGCATTAGTGGCATATCATGAACATACATATGATTTCTCAAACATTAAATTACTATGTCTAGGTCTATTACTATGGGGTATCTCTGTAGATGTCCATAGAGCGTTCATATCATAAAAACAATGCATTCGTGCTATATTTGATGTCCCTCCATTGACATCATGCAGAGAACTGTTTCCAAAACTTAATTTACCTACTCAGCCATCAATGTATATTATTGAATACTTGAAGACCCATCTATATTTATTTAAAAGGAAAGATTATAATGGTTTTAAATCGACAAGACACCGTAGAAAGCTCTTATTGCCCAACATGAAAACTCACTTGTAAAAAAGAAATTGATATCCTAGCTGTATCATAATTTATGATAAGTTACCGCATTCCCTAACAGAATTTCCTATATCTTTGTTAAAAAGCAAATTGTTTAATTTTTGAGTAAAAAAAAATTTTACTGTTTCAAGGAATATCTGGACTCCAAAATTGCCATAAATATTTAATTTATATAATGACTTGTCATAATTTCGTGACCAATTTTATTAATTGATTTAATATTATTAAAAATTTTACTTATTTCTTCATTTCAAATTTTTTTTAGCTTTCAAATAATGTAAAAATCACAATAATAAACATTCACATGCCCGATGATGGTAAGATAGACAATAACCTATACTTATACTCTATTTTCTGTGAATTTAATAAATTCATTCATTCATTCAATAAATTTATATATGAAACAGCCATAATCTGGAATGACCCGTGAGCCACCACGATCACTGTTATTTTAGTATGGTGTTTATAATTGGCAGTAATCGAGAAAATCGAGGCAAAAGGGAATATCCTTTTTTACTATCGGCATACAGACGTGTTTAAAGCCCAAAAATGTTATCATGTTGAGGCGAAAACTGAGAGTAGCGACAGTGAGTCTGCTTCAGAAATTTTGGTTTTTTAGCTAAAAAAGAAGAGAAAAATGCATGGAATGAGTTTTTTTGGCTTGTACAAAAACTTTTTAGGAAATAAGAAATGTCCTGACTATTCTCAACACGTCGACCAACTGATGAGCCACTTTTAAAGGATTGAATGTAACATGAGCATCAAGTTGAACTTTCTTCACAACAACTATTTTCTCGTGGGGATCTTGGGGATCTTAGTGAAGAATAGGGTGAGCGATTTTACAAACGCCTTCCTTGAACTTTACCTGGGCTATTGGAACGCACACTAGTGGCTGATTATTGTCGGTGCATACAGAACAGCTCTCTGCCTTCAACTTCACCAAGAAAATCCTATTTAAGAAAGTTTTCTTCCATTAATTACATAAATAGGATGAGATATTCTTCTAATATGTATATTAATATCTAATATGTAAAAAAACTGTAGTTTTATTTAATAAAAACACCCATGCGTCATATTTTTCAAACTAGAGTTGAAACAGAAATTTCAGATACAGATTTGTAATCGTCATTAAAAATTGGACTAATATCATGCAACATAACCCAATCACCAGATATGCTGTTGGGCAGTGTTATTATTGTAAGTAAGCCATTATGATTTTGAATTTTGACTAATGAGATCTCCAGTGTCTATACCAATGCACACCCCTGGTTGCGACAATCAACCATAATACGACTTCAATCAATCACGAAGTATCTATTATAATTATAATATACTATAGTTTCTTTATCTTTTTATCAGCCTCTATCGACTAGTCCGTTTTTCTTATTGAATGAAAGGACCTCATTATATAACATAATTACTAGTTACTTACATTTAGAGTTGAATCTTCTAATACTATTTTTTCAAGTTCTATTATATTATGTACACAAGCCAAGGTTATAATGAAACACGCGCTTATAAACCATATTGTCTGGAACAAAAATAAATTAGCTAACATTAATCATATTTACCTTTACCTTTTTAAGCTTCTTCAATTACATATAACATGGTTTATATTTTATTTACCGTAACAGCAGATGTCTTTTTTAACATGTCAAATGCTTCAAGCAAGTCACAATATGCTTGAAAAATTTTATTCCAACGACATTTGTCAATCTTATTAGTTGTATTCTTCTTCATTGATTTTTTTAAACACCTCTTCATTTCAACAATCCATTTCTTGTTGAGCATCCCCAACAATTTGATCAAACTTATCGAATATATTTCTGTTGCATCAAAAAACCACATATTGTAGTGGGTGGTGAAAGTGTAGAGCAAACTCCAAGATATACCAACAGCATTCATCATGAAGATTTCGACTATGATCCAGTAAAGTATAAAAGATCCGAAAATAATCCAGTTGAAAAGGCTCAAGTGCACAAAGTTCTTCTTTGAAAAATTTAACGCTCTTATAGCACTTTGTAGTTTTAAAATAATATACACATTATTTTTTGCATTCTTTACATTTGTAACAAACAAACTTCCATTAAGAAGGAGGAGTATTAAAAAAGAAAAATTCTTCAGATATCTATAGGCTCGGTGAAAAGCAACGTACTTTGTAAAAAAAATTTCAGCTGTTATAAATAATGTCAGAGTAAAACATGAAATACCAATCGCAGAAAGAATGATTGAAGTCAAATTATTTGGCGTTATGAAATCATGTCGGATAATATACTTGCTGCGAAAAATTGCCTTTTGTAGACAGTCCAATGGCCACAAAAAATATTGAAAGCCTTTATCAACACTGTTGTCTATTAAAAAATCTGCAGGCACACCCGATTTCATCTCCTATGATTTTATTTTCAATAACTAACGCAGAGTTGTGAGTATCCCAGCGTGTTGGTAGCATTCAACTGTCAAAAATATATTCCATTATTCTAATATTGGTGATTGCCATGAATAATTATGTAAGAGAAATGTTATATATAACAAGACCTATCAAAATATTGCTTTAAGGATATTATTTGCTTTTATGTTTTGGAAAAACATTAATCATGGTATTTCTTAGATAATATTTTTCTTCGATCATCAACATGCTTAACCTAATTAAAATAGATATACTACTCCAATCCATTGGTATACCAATCTTCTAACCCAGGGGCGGCATTTCGTATCTAGATTTTTACTTTAAAGTGGCAAATCTTAATGTATCTCTAATTGACTCTATTTTTATCGCCAATAGTAAATACACGGCTAAATAAAACTCAAGAAGGGACAGATAACCAGTTGCGCGTGTTATGAATGAACCTTCCTGTCGTTATCAAAATTCGGTCTAATAGAGTTCAATGTCGAAATCAAGAAGAGACGAATTACAAACCACTTACATAGATCGATATATTCTCTTAGCTGGTTTGTCGACCGTATTGTACAACGGTAGCGATCCTGCTTTTCGCATTGAGGGTCTTGCGTTCGAGTTCCGGAAGGGCACTTGTTTGTGGATTTTGGACCTGAGTCATAGGTTTTACATATGTTTCATAGGGATAATTAAAATAAAGTTTTCGCTTAAACTCCACCAGGACTAAATTTAATTTTAAACTGGCTTACGAGCAATGCGCTAACTCTAAATACTGATAGAACCAACTATCTTACCTTTCCATTAAACGCCAACAACTCCCATCGGGACTATCACTTCTGACCCACACGCCTTCTTGTTTATGTCTTTCTGCTGTTCAAGTCAATTGTTTATTACCTAGTTTTGCAATCCTCGGGAACTATAAATATATCTTGGTATTAACATTTAAAAACATTTAATCTGACGGGGAGAATCTGGAAGTTGATTTACATATATCTTTCGATACGTCTCCGTCACGTTACTCAAAGAATGGTGTTAAAGGTTGGTGCTTTTGTTACCCGCTTGACCCCATGTTGTTTATTTTGACTAAAATATTACACAAATATTCTTTGCTAGACTTCAACCCACTTTTAATATAATGAAATCGTGGTAAATGAAATGTTTGTACATACCTGCGCTGTAATGCTTAATTTGCCCATAGCTTATATTTTTTCGTCACAATAAAATTAATTTGTGTCTTTCAGTCTATCCCCTCTTAAGACATCCATTCAAAAAGAAAATTCCGCAGTGGTTATAGCAACAATCCTACAATGACACAGAGTTTTCACACAAATCTTTCTTCACGCACCAGACATTCAGTTACTTACTGAAACTGTAACTACATTAATTCACATCGCACCCACATAAACTCACTCACCCACTCACTTGCTCACACACACACACACAGTTACACACTCAAACTTGAATGAACATGAACACATAAGCAATCACTAAGTTTATTTATAATATAAAAATGCATGTAATCTGTACCTAGCTATAATTTTAATTAGTTATACCATCTGATCATTAATTTTAATTCTATTGATTGTACTATCACATCGGAATTCAATGTCGTTTGCCCTAAATGTCCGAGATGGTGGGAGCCTGATGACCTGTGCTAACGGGCAATTTTTATCCGTTTTGTAGTAGATACCTGTTAGGCATAAAATAAGAGTTTGTAATGAGTAGAGGTCGGAATTGGGTAGTTATTTATGTATTTGCATCGAAAAGTGTATATTAACATGGATCTTCCCGGGATTTGTAATGGACAATCACGTGTGGCCAACAATATTACAAATACATGATAATAAAAATCTCACAAATTGATAAGACCAATAAAACAAAGATAATAAACATACAATTTTATTAGTATTTACATTAACTCACAATACAAATTATAAATAGTCTTAAGCAAATTCTCATACTTATACTTCGCCTTTTCATAAATACGAGCAAATATTTTTGCTTTTAGCCTAGACTCGAGAGGTTTTGCTTATTCAAACGGCTCATCAGAATCATTTTCCTCGTCCGATTCATTATCACTAAGATTTGAAGTGTTTGCTTCCGACATAACTGTATAAATTTTATGAGAATTGAAGTATCTAACCATTACCTTTTCAATATTTTATGGCTTCAATGAATTTCTCCGAACGTCTAAAATCCATTTGTACGTTGAAAAAGATCGCTTTACGTCAACTGAGGTGAAGTTAGCAAATTTATACACTTTCTCCTCCTCGTCATTAATGCATGAAGAATTTTTTTCTGCTATATTTCTGATAGTGTCCAAATAAGGATTCCTATACATAACTTTTCTATTTTATCTTCTAAGCTCTCGCAATTTGCCCATCTCAAAGCTAATCTCACTACATCAAATATTTCAAATGATTCCATAATGAAAAGAGCAAAATTTACGTAATACGAGACAAATTGTCATTATTATTAAAAATGTTTAAAGCATTTTCTATTGATTTTGCCTCTTGACTTGTCAGCACAGAATATACAAACTTAATTTCATCGAAATGCTTAGCGTAATAGAATGCTGCATCAAGCTAAGTACCCCCACCTAGTAATTACAAGTGCAGGAGGTAAAGGTAAATTGAGACAAATTTCTTTAAAGATTTTAATTCTTTTTGGTACTTTCTAAAAAAACTTTATTCAAATTTAAAATTAAGCTATCAACATTAGGGTTCTCTTTTCTAATCTGCCCCGCGACAAGATTTAGAGCATGGGCTAAACATGAGAAATGCAACATTTTTGGAAAAGTTGATTTTAACATTCTACATATGCCACACTGTCTGTACATTACATTCTTACTTTATCTACTTTGCTCTCAAGTGAACTTCCCGCATATTTCTTAAAGAATCTTGAACAAATTGTGATATAGTTGTTCCTTCTGCAGTATCTAGCATTTATCTTTTATCTACAATCTTACTTTGCATCTCTTGTATTTTAATTTTAAAAAGCTGTACCAGGTAAACTTTTCTCCATAAGGATTCACTAGGTAATTTAATATTTTTACAATTGCAAGACATGTACTTTTGAAAAAATGTTTTAAATGCATTGTTGCACAATTGGGACCATGGTATGTTACAGAGAATCATAAATTCGATTAAGTCGAATTAAAATTCTAAAGTAGTGTGTTGTTCTTTTTTTGAGCCTTTATGTACTGCTCCTTCTACATGTCTTTTGACATTACTCTGACGAGTTAAACTCAAATAAATTCGCATTTAGAGCAGTAAATTAATCCACTTGCATGGTCGTAAAGATCTTTGATCCACTTGTTGACGGTTACTTATTTGATTGAACGTTGCGCCATGGTAATACTTGTAATCAAAGGATTTTAATCTGGAGCAAAAAAATAGCGAGTCTTAAAAAACCGTATGAGTGTGTTTGTAAGTTGGTAGGGTACAGATAGGGTACAACAGTTGCGTAGTTTAAAAGTTCTTAGCGTGCATACATTCATACAGAGAGACAGACGGCGGGAAGTGGACTTTGTTTTTAATATGTATTGATTTATTTTTACAACAATTATAGTAATACCTATTCTGTTTTTATTTAATTTTTTGCATACACAATGCAATATTTCTATAAGATATAAAATACGTGTGTAAAAAACAACCACGCCTCCGAGCCCTCAGATGGGATTCGAACCCACGACCTTTCGCAATCCGGGCGACTGCTCTGACCGCTGAGCTACCGAGACGCTGGCAAACGTGTCGAATTTTACAAACGTATTCCAACTTCTACTATGAGCTAGTATCGTTCCACCAATGTTGAACGCTAACTACCTTCAACATTGAAAGTAATATTTTTACAAATATTAAACAATCAATTAAGATGGAACCAGCTATAATTATGTTTTTATTTAATTTTTTGCATTCACAATGCAATATTTCTATAAGATATAAAATACGTGTGTAAAAAACAACCACGCCTCCGAGCTCTCAGATGGGATTCGAACCCACGACCTTTCGCAATCCGGGCGACTGCTCTGACCGCTGAGCTACCGAGACGCTGGCAAACGTGTCGAATTTTACAAACGTGTTCCAACTTCTACTATGAGCTAGTATCGTTCCACCAATGTTGAACGCTAACTACCTTCAACATTGAAAGTAATATTTTTACAAATATTAAACAATCAATTAAGATGGAACCAGCTATAATTATGTTTTTATTTAATTTTTTGCATTCACAATGCAATATTTCTATAAGATATAAAATACGTGTGTAAAAAACAACCACGCCTCCGAGCCCTCAGATGGGATTCGAACCCACGACCTTTCGCAATCCGGGCGACTGCTCTGACCGCTGAGCTACCGAGACGCTGGCAAACGTGTCGAATTTTACAAACGTATTCCAACTTCTACTATGAGCTAGTATCGTTCCACCAATGTTGAACGCTAACTACCTTCAACATTGAAAGTAATATTTTTACAAATATTAAACAATCAATTAAGATGGAACCAGCTATAATTATGTTTTTATTTAATTTTTTGCATTCACAATGCAATATTTCTATAAGATATAAAATACGTGTGTAAAAAACAACCACGCCTCCGAGCCCTCAGATGGGATTCGAACCCACGACCTTTCGCAATCCGGGCGACTGCTCTGACCGCTGAGCTACCGAGACGCTGGCAAACGTGTCGAATTTTACAATCGTATTCCAACTTCTACTATGAGCTAGTATCGTTCCACCAATGTTGAACGCTAACTACCTTCAACATTGAAAGTAATATTTTTACAAATATTAAACAATCAATTAAGATGGAACCAGCTATAATTATGTTTTTATTTAATTTTTTGCATTCACAATGCAATATTTCTATAAGATATAAAATACGTGTGTAAAAAACAACCACGCCTCCGAGCCCTCAGATGGGATTCGAACCCACGACCTTTCGCAATCCGGGCGACTGCTCTGACCGCTGAGCTACCGAGACGCTGGCAAACGTGTCGAATTTTACAAACGTATTCCAACTTCTACTATGAGCTAGTATCGTTCCACCAATGTTGAACGCTAACTACCTTCAACATTGAAAGTAATATTTTTACAAATATTAAACAATCAATTAAGATGGAACCAGCTATAATTATGTTTTTATTTATTTTTTTTGCATTCACAATGCAATATTTCTATAAGATATAAAATACGTGTGTAAAAAACAACCACGCCTCCGAGCCCTCAGATGGGATTCGAACCCACGACCTTTCGCAATCCGGGCGACTGCTCTGACCGCTGAGCTACCGAGACGCTGGCAAACGTGTCGAATTTTACAAACGTATTCCAACTTCTACTATGAGCTAGTATCGTTCCACCAATGTTGAACGCTAACTACCTTCAACATTGAAAGTAATATTTTTACAAATATTAAACAATCAATTAAGATGGAACCAGCTATAATTATGTTTTTATTTAATTTTTTGCATTCACAATGCAATATTTCTATAAGATATAAAATACGTGTGTAAAAAACAACCACGCCTCCGAGCCCTCAGATGGGATTCGAACCCACGACCTTTCGCAATCCGGGCGACTGCTCTGACCGCTGAGCTACCGAGACGCTGGCAAACGTGTCGAATTTTACAATCGTATTCCAACTTCTACTATGAGCTAGTATCGTTCCACCAATGTTGAACGCTAACTACCTTCAACATTGAAAGTAATATTTTTACAAATATTAAACAATCAATTAAGATGGAACCAGCTATAATTATGTTTTTATTTAATTTTTTGCATTCACAATGCAATATTTCTATAAGATATAAAATACGTGTGTAAAAAACAACCACGCCTCCGAGCCCTCAGATGGGATTCGAACCCACGACCTTTCGCAATCCGGGCGACTGCTCTGACCGCTGAGCTACCGAGACGCTGGCAAACGTGTCGAATTTTACAAACGTATTCCAACTTCTACTATGAGCTAGTATCGTTCCACCAATGTTGAACGCTAACTACCTTCAACATTGAAAGTAATATTTTTACAAATATTAAACAATCAATTAAGATGGAACCAGCTATAATTATGTTTTTATTTATTTTTTTTGCATTCACAATGCAATATTTCTATAAGATATAAAATACGTGTGTAAAAAACAACCACGCCTCCGAGCCCTCAGATGGGATTCGAACCCACGACCTTTCGCAATCCGGGCGACTGCTCTGACCGCTGAGCTACCGAGACGCTGGCAAACGTGTCGAATTTTACAAACGTATTCCAACTTCTACTATGAGCTAGTATCGTTCCACCAATGTTGAACGCTAACTACCTTCAACATTGAAAGTAATATTTTTACAAATATTAAACAATCAATTAAGATGGAACCAGCTATAATTATGTTTTTATTTAATTTTTTGCATTCACAATGCAATATTTCTATAAGATATAAAATACGTGTGTAAAAAACAACCACGCCTCCGAGCCCTCAGATGGGATTCGAACCCACGACCTTTCGCAATCCGGGCGACTGCTCTGACCGCTGAGCTACCGAGACGCTGGCAAACGTGTCGAATTTTACAATCGTATTCCAACTTCTACTATGAGCTAGTATCGTTCCACCAATGTTGAACGCTAACTACCTTCAACATTGAAAGTAATATTTTTACAAATATTAAACAATCAATTAAGATGGAACCAGCTATAATTATGTTTTTATTTAATTTTTTGCATTCACAATGCAATATTTCTATAAGATATAAAATACGTGTGTAAAAAACAACCACGCCTCCGAGCCCTCAGATGGGATTCGAACCCACGACCTTTCGCAATCCGGGCGACTGCTCTGACCGCTGAGCTACCGAGACGCTGGCAAACGTGTCGAATTTTACAAACGTATTCCAACTTCTACTATGAGCTAGTATCGTTCCACCAATGTTGAACGCTAACTACCTTCAACATTGAAAGTAATATTTTTACAAATATTAAACAATCAATTAAGATGGAACCAGCTATAATTATGTTTTTATTTATTTTTTTTGCATTCACAATGCAATATTTCTATAAGATATAAAATACGTGTGTAAAAAACAACCACGCCTCCGAGCCCTCAGATGGGATTCGAACCCACGACCTTTCGCAATCCGGGCGACTGCTCTGACCGCTGAGCTACCGAGACGCTGGCAAACGTGTCGAATTTTACAAACGTATTCCAACTTCTACTATGAGCTAGTATCGTTCCACCAATGTTGAACGCTAACTACCTTCAACATTGAAAGTAATATTTTTACAAATATTAAACAATCAATTAAGATGGAACCAGCTATAATTATGTTTTTATTTAATTTTTTGCATTCACAATGCAATATTTCTATAAGATATAAAATACGTGTGTAAAAAACAACCACGCCTCCGAGCCCTCAGATGGGATTCGAACCCACGACCTTTCGCAATCCGGGCGACTGCTCTGACCGCTGAGCTACCGAGACGCTGGCAAACGTGTCGAATTTTACAATCGTATTCCAACTTCTACTATGAGCTAGTATCGTTCCACCAATGTTGAACGCTAACTACCTTCAACATTGAAAGTAATATTTTTACAAATATTAAACAATCAATTAAGATGGAACCAGCTATAATTATGTTTTTATTTAATTTTTTGCATTCACAATGCAATATTTCTATAAGATATAAAATACGTGTGTAAAAAACAACCACGCCTCCGAGCCCTCAGATGGGATTCGAACCCACGACCTTTCGCAATCCGGGCGACTGCTCTGACCGCTGAGCTACCGAGACGCTGGCAAACGTGTCGAATTTTACAAACGTATTCTAACTTCTACTATGAGCTAGTATCGTTCCACCAATGTTGAACGCTAACTACCTTCAACATTGAAAGTAATATTTTTACAAATATTAAACAATCAATTAAGATGGAACCAGCTATAATTATGTTTTTATTTAATTTTTTGCATTCACAATGCAATATTTCTATAAGATATAAAATACGTGTGTAAAAAACAACCACGCCTCCGAGCCCTCAGATGGGATTCGAACCCACGACCTTTCGCAATCCGGGCGACTGCTCTGACCGCTGAGCTATCGAGACGCTGGCAAACGTGTCGAATTTTACAAACGTATTCCAACTTCTACTATGAGCTAGTATCGTTCCACCAATGTTGAACGCTAACTACCTTCAACATTGAAAGTAATATTTTTACAAATATTAAACAATCAATTAAGATGGAACCAGCTATAATTATGTTTTTATTTAATTTTTTGCATTCACAATGCAATATTTCTATAAGATATAAAATACGTGTGTAAAAAACAACCACGCCTCCGAGCCCTCAGATGGGATTCGAACCCACGACCTTTCGCAATCCGGGCGACTGCTCTGACCGCTGAGCTACCGAGACGCTGGCAAACGTGTCGAATTTTACAATCGTATTCCAACTTCTACTATGAGCTAGTATCGTTCCACCAATGTTGAACGCTAACTACCTTCAACATTGAAAGTAATATTTTTACAAATATTAAACAATCAATTAAGATGGAACCAGCTATAATTATGTTTTTATTTAATTTTTTGCATTCACAATGCAATATTTCTATAAGATATAAAATACGTGTGTAAAAAACAACCACGCCTCCGAGCCCTCAGATGGGATTCGAACCCACGACCTTTCGCAATCCGGGCGACTGCTCTGACCGCTGAGCTACCGAGACGCTGGCAAACGTGTCGAATTTTACAAACGTATTCCAACTTCTACTATGAGCTAGTATCGTTCCACCAATGTTGAACGCTAACTACCTTCAACATTGAAAGTAATATTTTTACAAATATTAAACAATCAATTAAGATGGAACCAGCTATAATTATGTTTTTATTTAATTTTTTGCATTCACAATGCAATATTTCTATAAGATATAAAATACGTGTGTAAAAAACAACCACGCCTCCGAGCGTTCAACATTGGTGGAACGATACTAGCTCATAGTAGAAGTTGGAATACGTTTGTAAAATTCGACACGTTTGCCAGCGTCTCGATAGCTCAGCGGTCAGAGCAGTCGCCCGGATTGCGAAAGGTCGTGGGTTCGAATCCCATCTGAGGGCTCGGAGGCGTGGTTGTTTTTTACACACGTATTTTATATCTTATAGAAATATTGCATTGTGAATGCAAAAAAAATAAATAAAAACATAATTATAGCTGGTTCCATCTTAATTGATTGTTTAATATTTGTAAAAATATTACTTTCAATGTTGAAGGTAGTTAGCGTTCAACATTGGTGGAACGATACTAGCTCATAGTAGAAGTTGGAACACGTTTGTAAAATTCGACACGTTTGCCAGCGTCTCGGTAGCTCAGCGGTCAGAGCAGTCGCCCGGATTGCGAAAGGTCGTGGGTTCGAATCCCATCTGAGGGCTCGGAGGCGTGGTTGTTTTTTACACACGTATTTTATATCTTATAGAAATATTGCATTGTGAATGCAAAAAATTAAATAAAAACATAATTATAGCTGGTTCCATCTTAATTGATTGTTTAATATTTGTAAAAATATTACTTTCAATGTTGAAGGTAGTTAGCGTTCAACATTGGTGGAACGATACTAGCTCATAGTAGAAGTTGGAATACGTTTGTAAAATTCGACACGTTTGCCAGCGTCTCGGTAGCTCAGCGGTCAGAGCAGTCGCCCGGATCGCGAAAGGTCGTGGGTTCGAATCCCATCTGAGGGCTCGGAGGCGTGGTTGTTTTTTACATACGTATTTTATATCTTATAGAAATATTGCATTGTGAATGCAAAAAAATTAAATAAAAACATAATTATAGCTGGTTCCATCTTAATTGATTGTTTAATATTTGTAAAAATATTACTTTCAATGTTGAAGGTAGTTAGCGTTCAACATTGGTGGAACGATACTAGCTCATAGTAGAAGTTGGAATACGTTTGTAAAATTCGACACGTTTGCCAGCGTCTCGGTAGCTCAGCGGTCAGAGCAGTCGCCCGGATTGCGAAAGGTCGTGGGTTCGAATCCCATCTGAGGGCTCGGAGGCGTGGTTGTTTTTTACACACGTATTTTATATCTTATAGAAATATTGCATTGTGAATGCAAAAAATTAAATAAAAACATAATTATAGCTGGTTCCATCTTAATTGATTGTTTAATATTTGTAAAAATATTACTTTCAATGTTGAAGGTAGTTAGCGTTCAACATTGGTGGAACGATACTAGCTCATAGTAGAAGTTGGAATACGTTTGTAAAATTCGACACGTTTGCCAGCGTCTCGGTAGCTCAGCGGTCAGAGCAGTCGCCCGGATTGCGAAAGGTCGTGGGTTCGAATCCCATCTGAGGGCTCGGAGGCGTGGTTGTTTTTTACACACGTATTTTATATCTTATAGAAATATTGCATTGTGAATGCAAAAAAAATAAATAAAAACATAATTATAGCTGGTTCCATCTTAATTGATTGTTTAATATTTGTAAAAATATTACTTTCAATGTTGAAGGTAGTTAGCGTTCAACATTGGTGGAACGATACTAGCTCATAGTAGAAGTTGGAATACGTTTGTAAAATTCGACACGTTTGCCAGCGTCTCGGTAGCTCAGCGGTCAGAGCAGTCGCCCGGATTGCGAAAGGTCGTGGGTTCGAATCCCATCTGAGGGCTCGGAGGCGTGGTTGTTTTTTACACACGTATTTTATATCTTATAGAAATATTGCATTGTGAATGCAAAAAATTAAATAAAAACATAATTATAGCTGGTTCCATCTTAATTGATTGTTTAATATTTGTAAAAATATTACTTTCAATGTTGAAGGTAGTTAGCGTTCAACATTGGTGGAACGATACTAGCTCATAGTAGAAGTTGGAATACGTTTGTAAAATTCGACACGTTTGCCAGCGTCTCGGTAGCTCAGCGGTCAGAGCAGTCGCCCGGATTGCGAAAGGTCGTGGGTTCGAATCCCATCTGAGGG
Organism: Calamotropha paludella; assembly: GCA_927399485.1. Lineage (NCBI taxonomy): Eukaryota > Metazoa > Arthropoda > Insecta > Lepidoptera > Crambidae > Calamotropha > Calamotropha paludella. The sequence goes on from OV656822.1 coordinate 9,886,248, forward strand.
CTCGGAGGCGTGGTTGTTTTTTACACACGTATTTTATATCTTATAGAAATATTGCATTGTGAATGCCAGAAATTAAATAAAAACATAATTATAGCTGGTTCCATCTTAATTGATTGTTTAATATTTGTAAAAATATTACTTTCAATGTTGAAGGTAGTTAGCGTTCAACATTGGTGGAACGATACTAGCTCATAGTAGAAGTTGGAATACGATTGTAAAATTCGACACGTTTGCCAGCGTCTCGGTAGCTCAGCGGTCAGAGCAGTCGCCCGGATTGCGAAAGGTCGTGGGTTCGAATCCCATCTGAGGGCTCGGAGGCGTGGTTGTTTTTTACACACGTATTTTATATCTTATAGAAATATTGCATTGTGAATGCAAAAAATTAAATAAAAACATAATTATAGCTGGTTCCATCTTAATTGATTGTTTAATATTTGTAAAAATATTACTTTCAATGTTGAAGGTAGTTAGCGTTTAACATTGGTGGAACGATACTAGCTCATAGTAGAAGTTGGAATACGTTTGTAAAATTCGACACGTTTGCCAGCGTCTCGATAGCTCAGCGGTCAGAGCAGTCGCCCGGATTGCGAAAGGTCGTGGGTTCGAATCCCATCTGAGGGCTCGGAGGCGTGGTTGTTTTTTACACACGTATTTTATATCTTATAGAAATATTGCATTGTGAATGCAAAAAAAATAAATAAAAACATAATTATAGCTGGTTCCATCTTAATTGATTGTTTAATATTTGTAAAAATATTACTTTCAATATTGAAGGTAGTTAGCGTTCAACATTGGTGGAACGATACTAGCTCATAGTAGAAGTTGGAATACGATTGTAAAATTGACACGTTTGCCAGCGTCTCGGTAGCTCAGCGGTCAGAGCAGTCGCCCGGATTGCGAAAGGTCGTGGGTTCGAATCCCATCTGAGGGCTCGGAGGCGTGGTTGTTTTTTACACACGTATTTTATATCTTATAGAAATATTGCATTGTGAATGCAAAAAATTAAATAAAAACATAATTATAGCTGGTTCCATCTTAATTGATTGTTTAATATTTGTAAAAATATTACTTTCAATGTTGAAGGTAGTTAGCGTTCAACATTGGTGGAACGATACTAGCTCATAGTAGAAGTTGGAATACGTTTGTAAAATTCGACACGTTTGCCAGCGTCTCGGTAGCTCAGCGGTCAGAGCAGTCGCCCGGATTGCGAAAGGTCGTGGGTTCGAATCCCATCTGAGGGCTCGGAGGCGTGGTTGTTTTTTACACACGTATTTTATATCTTATAGAAATATTGCATTGTGAAGGCAAAAAATTAAATAAAAACATAATTATAGCTGGTTCCATCTTAATTGATTGTTTAATATTTGTAAAAATATTACTTTCAATGTTGAAGGTAGTTAGCGTTCAACATTGGTGGAACGATACTAGCTCATAGTAGAAGTTGGAATACGTTTGTAAAATTCGACACGTTTGCCAGCGTCTCGGTAGCTCAGCGGTCAGAGCAGTCGCCCGGATTGCGAAAGGTCGTGGGTTCGAATCCCATCTGAGGGCTCGGAGGCGTGGTTGTTTTTTACACACGTATTTTATATCTTATAGAAATATTGCATTGTGAATGCAAAAAATTAAATAAAAACATAATTATAGCTGGTTCCATCTTAATTGATTGTTTAATATTTGTAAAAATATTACTTTCAATGTTGAAGGTAGTTAGCGTTCAACATTGGTGGAACGATACTAGCTCATAGTAGAAGTTGGAATACGTTTGTAAAATTCGACACGTTTGCCAGCGTCTCGGTAGCTCAGCGGTCAGAGCAGTCGCCCGGATTGCGAAAGGTCGTGGGTTCGAATCCCATCTGAGGGCTCGGAGGCGTGGTTGTTTTTTACACACGTATTTTATATCTTATAGAAATATTGCATTGTGAATGCAAAAAAATAAATAAAAACATAATTATAGCTGGTTCCATCTTAATTGATTGTTTAATATTTGTAAAAATATTACTTTCAATGTTGAAGGTAGTTAGCGTTCAACATTGGTGGAACGATACTAGCTCATAGTAGAAGTTGGAATACGTTTGTAAAATTCGACACGTTTGCCAGCGTCTCGGTAGCTCAGCGGTCAGAGCAGTCGCCCGGATTGTGAAAGGTCGTGGGTTCGAATCCCATCTGAGGGCTCGGAGGCGTGGTTGTTTTTTACACACGTATTTTATATCTAATACCTATTCTGTATAAATTTGAAGTGACTGCCAATTGCTTAGTAAGCGCAAGGGCACTAGAAAAACACCGTGAATACTTATTGATTCACTGTTTACCCTTTTTTGGTCCATCTTCGGTCAAAGTAGCTACTTTGGGCGTGAACCTGTTTTGTGGATAAACTACAAAACGAAAAAGAGTATATAGAGATTTACTTAACTTTAGATGTGTTTTCTGGTACCCCTGAACTGTTAACTATTGAAAATTGATCTGATTTAGAAGTTTTGAAAAAAAATTAATTGGTGGCGATAGTTCTGCTTACTGTTCACCTGAATGTAAGTGATTAAAGGAATATACGTCCTATTATAAACGTTTTTCCATTCCTTAAGTAGTAATTGACACAATTTAATACGAATACTATAAATGCTTGTTCCAAAAGTACAAGAACGCTCGAGTAGGACAATACAGGTTACATCAGAATAAAACACTTTTTTACGGATTTTTGCGCATGTTTTATTTTATTTTATATTTAATCCTGACGTTTCGACTCCTTTACAGGAGCCGTGATCACAGGATGTCATCCTGCGCAAAAATCCGTAAAAAAGTGTTTTATTCTGATGTGTAATGTGCGCGGAAGTGTAAGAACTAAATACAGGTTACCATAATAATCACATACACACAATAATGAATTATTAATTAGTTTAAAGCTAAAAAAGAAAATCAGTAAAAGATTACTACAAAACGAATCATTAACCATATAGTCAATTAAACCGATTAAAAAAAAAGCGCAAACGAGCCTTACAGTAGTCGCAAATGATGTGTAACATTTGACATCTCACCTTAGTAATAAGTAATTTTAAAGTTATATTCTGAAAAAAATGGGTTAGGTATTATTTGAAATTATTCTTCACAACAAACAATAATTCTTTTTAATGAATATTGTATTTTATTTTATCAACACTAGGAGAAATGCAATTTTTTCGATTTAAATACAGTTAGCAGTGACAGATATTAACCTAAAAATTTAAAAAGCTAAATACTTAAATACTTTATTCGAATAATTATTTATTATTACTAACTTGATTTTTTTCCAATGATCTGCACTTTATTGAGACTTATTATCAACAGTCAATGTTTATTTATGTAGTTGAAGTATATAAATTGATTTATATAATAGCAAACTTTATACACCGTATTTACACTTACAACATTGTAACTTAAGTGCACAGCTGATGGCTGATAGTACCGACCTCTCGGAATATTGGTTGGTACTATCTGACGGTCAACTCTAAAACCACGCGCTCATTTGTCAAATCGAATAGCGCGCGCTTTCGCATCTTTCTGTTACACACTTCCGTCCCATTTCACTAAATCACTCCCACAAATTCCGGAAAGCGAGAGGAACGATGTTACACATCAAAAACGTAACATATGTTAAAATTCTTTAGTAGCATTTGAAATCAAAGAACCTTTTAAGTAAACAAAACCGATTTTCATAATAATACAAGAAAAGATTCTACATTGGGAAAATCTAATTAAAAGGAAATTTTATAAAAATATGAACAAGAAACTTACCAAGAATATCACCAACTTCAAATATCCAATCATCCAATACAGTAAGGCCAAATCAAAGTCCGTTAATGCGTGCCGAAATAGTCGTATCAAGTGGAGTTCAGAATCCAATAAACAAGCCAGGGTCAAACAGGATTCACCACACAAAACACAAAAGGAAACAAGCGAGCGTATTCTACGAACCGAGGTACTTACCTCGGTTCATTCACAGCTCATTCACTTGAATGAGCTGTGTGAATGAGTTAACCGACTTATTGCTTAAAGAAAGTTTGAATGCGGTAGAAAGAGATAAAATCTAGTACAATCCGTTAAGCGGGAAGTGCTCCGCATTTCCTCTATTGTTTTCTTTTGTTCTCACAAGCTCTGTCGTGCGAAGTACAAATGTGACAACATCACGCGTGTGCGCATTGGAATTTTGCAACTTCGGACATCGGATGTCATTGGTGTAAGTTAGGCAACGTCGCGCGTTCAGTGGTTTAAATTGTGTAGAAGAAAATAACTTTTTTAGTTAATAAATCACGGGATTTTTTCTGCTCTTTAAAATTAATCTCGGGATTTGAGGTATTCTATATTCTTTCGCTGTATAAAATCCTCTGCTTATGACACTTGGATACTGTGAGACAGAGGAGGCTCTAGGGTATAAATGTAATCGGGAAGTTAACGCCAACAAAACTAATATTAAACTTAAATACTCCCATCCCACTCATATATAGACGCGTGCACACACTCACGCACATACACTCACACTCACTCACTTACACACACACGCTCACGCTTACATATCCACCCACAAACACACACACTCTCTCACACAAATACACACACACGCGCGCCAACACACACAAACACTGCACGCGTAATATTTATATAGTTTTAGATAGAGATAAAATAATTATTCTTCATCTGATTCTACTCTTTTGTATTCCTCTACTGTATATCACGGGAAGAGCATTATCTCCCACTACAAGCCTTTCACATGCTTCCTAGGTTGTTTTTTTTTAATTTTATTTATTTATTTATTTACTTACCAACGTCTTGTACATTTTTACATTTTTACAATCAATTACTGCAAAGACACTTATAGGTAAATACAGCATGCCATCCACCTTAAAACGCTAAAACTTAAACTTATCTTATTAATATCTATTTGATTGTGACCACTAAATATATTTTATGTAAGAATGTTAACGAAATAATTATTTTTTTTGTGAAATGGGAGCTTCCTGGGGGCAAAGGAATATAACTTACCGAGATAAATTTAATAACTATAAAACAGACACTTAAAGAACAAAAAAAAAACACAAAAACATAAAAATGATAACCGTTCACCAAAATTTTTACATAATATGTTATAAAAAATCTTATATTAGAGACGTCGGAAATACACGAGCTGTGGGCCACTCGGTGATTGACTTCTGATGTACGCTACACGTTCACCCATCACACGAAGATTCTTTAATAATGTTGCTTGGTTACATGTTACTGTAAATTTTTAGAAATATGAGAATTGGTGACATAAATTCATGAATTTTCAATTTCGGAACACTTTAGATCCACATGCGCTGTATAAATTTGGACGAAGACAAATATTCTCGAGTCAACAAAAGCTAGTTTCTTCGTTTATGACTTTTTCTTTACTTTTATTAATATTAGAAATGACACTTCGTGTACCGCTGTTGGTACACGAAGCCCTTTGGCTTTTTACAATTTCATTAATAAACCAGGAATTTTTGAAGTTATACTTCTTTAGGCGCGTTATGAAAAAATGTTGAGAGTGAAATTTTACGATGCGCGCGCATCACTGCAACCCAAAAGTTACAGTGTGAAGTTGGCCGCAAAAGCGACATAGAATAAACCAGCAGGACGAAATTAGCCACTAATTATGAATGTGTGGGTGTATGTGTGTGATTTTTAATTATATATGGTAGTTAAAAGTAATTTATATAAAATTATAATAACAATTTTATATTATATAATAACAATATAACAATTTTATTTAAAAGTGGTTTTTATTTCATAAACTATTTTAAGTGCGTTTATTGATTTGAGGTTAACTGTCGGTATGTATTCTTTTTATTTGTTTGTAATATAAATTATTATTATTTTTACATAACTATTGGTTAAACAATTTATTTTAATGGTTTTTGATATATTACTTGATTCTGTATACAGATATATAGCAAATCTGTTAATCTTTTGACGCTTCTTACTGATCACTATATAATTTATAAATTTATCTTTCTTTTCACATACAAAGAATAAGAGCACACGGGGGGAAATTTTTAGTTATCTTTGTTTAGTAACGATAAAGAAGTATAACTTTTTACGTGCGTACATAAGTACATACAACGGTTTTTTTCATTATAAAATTATGATTTAAATAATAAGAACTAGGTAAAAACCAAATAAACGAATCTAAATAAGTAAAGTTGTATATGAAGTATAATACTATCAATTTAATAGGTGAAAACAGTAAAATGTATAAATTTGATGCATAGGTTTGGCTAGTTTTGCAATTAACCTTTAATTGCCGAGGTGGTGTCACCGTGACACCGCATGCGTTGAAACGGGAATATTTCCACAAAAAACAGCTATTTATACCTGTTTCTTTCAGTAGCTGCTTGTTTTGTCTCGTTTATTCGTTAGGACGTCGCGGATTAGCGACACTATTACAGGTGTGTCAGTAACTGAAACTCTGGTGTCACCGTGACGTAAGGTCGGTGTTAGTGTTACTATTTTGTGATTAGACAATTTTTATTATTACTTTGAAATATGCTTATTTTTGCTTCTTTTTTAGATGTCGAAACAAACTAATTCAGGAATCGGGCATAAGTGAAAAAGACAAGTGAATTTAAATGATCCCGGACAAGAAGAAGTGAATTTAGAAAGTTGGTTAGACGAAGAATTACAAGATTTTAGTGATGGTGATGATGAGTTCGTTGATACTAAATTTCACCTACACATTGATCATAATACAGAATCAGAGCAGTCTCAAAGAACATCAAAGAGGAAGTTGTGTAGCATCTGTCCACCCAAACTCAAAAGAAATACCCCCTTCAGTGCATTATGTGTAAAATATACTTATGTCTTCAATGTGCCCCAAAAGTCTGCCAGAATTGTGACTTAGATTATTAGATCTTGTACGATATTTTTATTTCTTGTTGATTATAGTTTGCTTTAATTGAATTTATAAGAAAAGTAACTTATATTTAAAAATTTAAATCAGTTACTGAGTTTATGCTGATGACTGAAAAATATGTTCCTAAAAATGTGCTATTTTTGTGATTTTGCTATTAAAATATTATACAAATATTTATGTTGTTTTTATGATTTCGTTCCATTGGTGAATAAGTATTTTTTTTGGTAAGGAATAATTTCAAAACTCTTTTGAAATTTATTCTATTAAAAACGTCTCTTCAAATTGGGTGTCACCGTGACCTCACCTCGGCAATTATGTACCAAAATTTGGGTCGGTAACTAAAGGTTAACTTGATATACTTAGAACTAATGTACTCGTATATCTATCCGTTAGCCTTGTAACTATAACATAAGCTTTACAGTGCTTACCTTGGGCTAGGCTCTTTGGTGTATATGTAAGAAATATTAATATTACTATTAAAAAAGAGCAAGGAAAGATGGTAAATTTCCTAATTTTCATTTTTTGAATAACAAATGCCTAGCAAAGCCGTCAAATTGAGAGAACTTATATTTTATAAGAATAAATTATAAATTTAAAAATCTGTTACGAACACTGTTACCTTATTCAAAGGATAGAATAAATAAATACAATTTTAAAGTTATACTTTTAAATTAAAATTAAATTTATTCCAAAAACTTCTTATTGTCAGTCTGTATAATAATACAGATTGTATTTTGGAGAGTATGCTCAGGAGCTGTATATGCTCATACCGCCATCACCTTTTTTCCATCGGACGTCCAAACGCACTGCGGGCTACCACCCTTTCTTGTTTGCGATTCCTACCTGACGCACCAAGTGCTTCTCAACTTATTTTATAATGCGCACAGCAAAGGAGTGGAACTCCCTCCCTGCGTCTGTTTTTCCGGGTACTTATAACCCGTTTGTTTTACAAGCTAGGGTGAATAGGCACCTTTTGGGTAAGCTCGTTCCATCGTGGATTCTGTCTTGGCCATCGGGCTTGACTGGGATCAAGAGCGAACCCATTCTATATAAAAAAAAAAACATGAAACATGATTGCAACTAGCAAAAGGCAATTTAATTGATTGTTTGCAACAAAAATTCCAATTACGATAGCATTATTTCCATGGTGTTATCATAGAGTAAAAACATTATAGCTGTTATTAACCCACTTAAACCTACCGACCCATATATGGGTATTAAGAATTTAAAAAATCTACCGTCTTTTTTTGATACGTTAAAAACAAAATACACATATTTTTAGAAAATTTAAGAGGTACTTGTTATTTATAATGACAAGTAACCTAATAAATCAAAACATTACCAGTTGTTATTTGCGGCCGAAAAATTGTGAATCGAAAATTGTAAAACATATCCTCAAAAAAGTAAGTTTATATTAATTTACCGTTACTATTCTAATAAAACAGTAGTGAAACTAAAAAGTACATTACTTTAGTAATATGTACTCATATTGTAAAGAAAATTAAAATTATCTTTATTTTTACCCTTTTATTCAGCTGTGCATTCCATGGACCCATACATAGGTCCGTCGGCACAAATATAGTACTTTTAACTTTTTAAATGAATATAGTTGTTGTTTGTTATTTCAAAATATTTGCAAAATATTGAGTGAATTAGATGTTAATAATTATCTGGCTCCATAATGCATTATAATAGGGGTTAAAGTATGAAATTGCCGTTTTATTGCAATAGGTTCTTTGAATTGACATAGAATCTTCATGGTTTGAGGTTTTCGAATGAAACTTTTTTTAAATGGTTTCTATGATGTTCTTTTTTTAAAAAATGTAAAACATTTGAATATCGACTTTCAATTGTTTTTGTTATTCAATTTAGACAAGAAAGATGGATACTGCGAAAATTCGAGTTATTTTTGAATACGAGTTCCGACGCGGAACTAACGCGGCAGAAACAGCCCGCAATATCAATGCTGCGTTTGGAGAGGGGTCTACTAATGAACGCACCGTGCGATTTTGGTTTAAACGCTTTCGTGATGGAAATTTCGACTTAAAGAACGAGCCACGAGGAAGACCGCCCACACAGGTAAATAACGATGAATTAAGAGAGATAGTGGAAGCCGATCCTAGTCAAAGTACCCAGGAATTAGCGGCATGGTTTAACGTTACCTTACCCACAATATTGACTCACTTGCGTCAAATCAATAAAATAAAAAAATACGAAAAATGGGTGCCTCATGATTTGACTGATCTGCAGAAAGAAACGCGTGTTGAAACTTGTGTTGCCTTGTTGAACCGGTACAGAAATGAAGGAATATTGGATCGAATTGTAACATGTGATGAAAAGTGGATTCTTTATGATAACCGGAAAAGAAAAATGCAATGGCTGACCCCAGGTCAAATTCCACAACAGTGTCCTAAAGCAAAACTTACCAATAAAAAGGTAATGGTAACTGTTTGGTGGTCTCAGCATGGTGTTATTCACTATAGTTTTCTCCGATCTGGTCAAGCAATAACGGCAGATGTCTATTGTGCCGAACTCCGAACCATGTTGACAAAACTAGCAGTAAAACAGCCCCGACTCATGAATCGATCTTCACCATTATTGCTCCACGACAACGCGAGACCTCACACAGCACGAGAAACCATTTTGACCCTTCAGGAACTGCAGTTAGAAACCATTCGTCATCCTCCGTATTCACCAGACCTTGCTCCAACGGACTACCATTTTTTTCGTGATTTGGACAATTATCTACGTGACAAGAAGTTTTCTTCCCAGGAGGCAGTACAAAATGCTTTCACACAGTTTGTGCAGTCTAGATCGTCGGAATTCTATCGCAAAGGCATTAATGACCTTCCCATTAGATGGCAGCAATGTATAGATAATAATGGCAACTATTTTGATTAAATAAATTTGTTAAAAATTTAAAAAATAAACAATATAGATTTTCAGTACAAATCGGCAATTTCATACTTTAACCCCTAATATTTGAGTCACTTTGTAACGCAAATACTCCTGTCACAGATAGAGATACTGAGGAATAGGGTGCTATTACTATACATAATCTACCTAGTACTATTCTTCGTGCATCGTAGAGGCTTTGTGTGTTATTTGGTCTATACCTGATAAGGAAAGTGAACATGATAACATTTCTTTGACCAGTTAACAAAAGAAATCTTTTTTATAAGCCAATGGCATCTACATCTTAAAGAGTTAGTTCTTCGCCTTTATTCTACGTATGTCCGTAGAAAATAAGGCCTACCATTGGAGGAGAAAACACAAATAATACTAGTTTTCTAGCTTCCAACCTCTGGAAAGACCAAAAGACTAAATACGTGATAAATTACTTATTCAATGGCCAATAACCAATTATTCAATGGCATGGTAATAAACTTTATAGTGGAATATAAAATATTTCTCAAATTGTCAAAATATATAATGTAGACATAGGAGGCGTCGATCTTTCCGATCTGAATATAGGTCTATATCGAACTTCTATCAGAGGCAAAAAATGTTAGTTTCCTCTAATCTGTAATAGCATTGAAATAGCATAACATAATGTGTGGCAATATTCCGTAGTGACGGTGGAGATTTTGATCTTCTCGGTTTTAGCAGGTCAGTCACAAGAGCCTTTTTAGAAAGGTTTCTCACAAAACGCGGGTCTTATCCTATACCAAAAAGCAGCTTTGGAGATTCATACAGTCTCGACCACATTGGTGATCTTATGTTAGTAATGATCAAAAATAAAAAATATATAAAAAAACTAGCCACATTTGAGTAGAATATGACATACATTTACATCCCAAAAATGTGTTTAAAAATATTACAGTAATATTTATATATATTATCAATACCCGTTATCATAAATAAACTAATAGAAAGTTAGAAAACACAATTGTTTCAATTTTAAGCGTTTTATGTATATTTATATTTATTACTTTAGCGTTTACTTAAACGCAGTGCTTATGCCGACCGACCCATATATGGGTCATCAATTTTCCAGCTTTTCTACGAGAGAATTTTTTTTTTATATTTTTCCAAAGATACTGGGATAATAACAAGCCATATATCCAAAAATCTTCTCTTTCTAAGATAAAAATAGTTTCAGGCATATCTGGGTTAAAGTGTTTACACGTATTTTCAAGTACAAGGGGATAGTATTGTAAACAATAATAATTATGAACTATAAATAAAATATATTATACTTTTACTCTTTTATTTTTTTATTCTTTTTCAAGAGAACGGGGAGGGGGCTTGACATTCCAACGAGGTCCACAGATATGTAACCGAGTTGTATTCTTTACATATTGATAGCTGAAAAATAGAATTATGTGATGTGACATTTTTGTTTTATTTGTGTGCCGTAAACACCTGACATAATATTAGACGATAGTTACACATTTACGAAAATAAGTACCTTAGTCATCTTAAAAAGACGCTTCCTGCAAAGGATTTTTTACAATTTTATTATTAAACTAGAATTGATGATAAATCCTCTCATTGATGAAACAACGCTGGCCTACAGCGTAAAATCAGGAAGGTACTAGAAAATTTCGACGAGTGTTCGCAAGGCTCGGTAGCTCAATTGGGAGAGCATTGGACCGGATTTCCAAAGGTTGCGGGTTCGATTCCCGCCTGAGAATTCACTTGTGACCCGAGTCGATTTTTTCTAGTATTTTTCTATTAAAAAAAAAATTATCTTATAAGATCGCATTGAAAATGCATAAAATATATAAAAATTATAAAACTAGAATATTTTCTCAATAAACAATTTCTAATTTATTGAATGAGAACTAGGTAGAAACCAAGTAAACCAATCTAAATAAGTAAAGTTTTTTATATGAAGTATACAATAATTTAATGGGCGATAAGATAACACTTCACGAAGATATAATTTCATAACTCATTTTAGGAAACAAGACTAAACAAAATTACTAAAAATTGCTACTGTAATTTAATTTGCCATTATGTTATTTTATCATCAATTAATAATTGTACTCTTAAATTAAATTGCACCACATAAGCTTTCTTATTACAATTAATGATTATAATGTAATTGAAATTAATGAATATTTAAATTGACATGAATTTTGCATGCCTACAACTAAATTAAAATCTCCAGTATACTTAATTTATGCGCAAACAAATTATTTCTATTCCCATTTGTAAATAAATTCACGACACTCGTTAGTGTGAGTGTTTGGAGAATCCGTGTAATAAATATATCGATCGTAATGACGATGCTATATCCGCTCCCAACCCGCCGCTGTCTGTAGGTGGCGGACGATTGTCTCGTGTCGCGCATGCCACCCGTTCCACGCCCGATCATGTTATTGTCCTTATAAGATCAAAGAAACAGAACCACTACACCCCATCCACGACCCACACCAGCTATTTGTGTGTTTTGAGCTTAAAAATAATAAATAATACGGAACCCTTAAGTGTCCACAAAATGATAAAATTAACGTACGAGTACATTATCAGTAATTAATGATTAGGATTAATAATATTTGAAATAGTTTGTAATAAATAAAATAATAAATAAAAGATGGAGCCCCCAGCCAAGTTTCTTTCATCAGTTCTTGAAAAGGCAACCCAGTTTCCGAGCTGGTGGCAGATTGGATAGTAAAGGAAAAATAAATAAACTTAGTAAAATGTCTAACAGCTCCAGTAACAATTCTACCTGATCCTATCTGAAGGCTCAGAGGCGTTGTCACTTTTTACATGTATATTTTATATCTTATAGAATCCATAGGAAGTTTCGCGTCACTGCGTATAAGAAACTGTAACAAATTATGCTTCAATTTTATTTAATTTTATTTATTTTTATACTTTTCATCTTTAAAAGGAACTTAGGCCGTGAATAGCAAGCCACCATATTTACAGACAGATGGTACCTTTCCAGAGAGGTGTCTATAAACTGTCATAGATTTCCTACCAGCCTTCAGGGTTCAATGTTTTAATATCTGCCCTTATTATTATATCAACTGAACTTGAGATAATAAAATTATAAGTTACTGGCAGGGTCATAAAATCAAACTTTAGCAATATGTCTCCTCTCGTAAAACTCCCTTCAATGCAAAGGCTGAAACTGTCATTTCTCGGTTACAACCTCAATTTTCCGTGTCTTCAAAGTGTATTTTTTTAGCAACATGAATGTTTTTATGAAACAACATTTTGGTATTTCTTTTTAATTATGTACGAATGCTTAATTTACTGTTATATTTAATTAAGGACTTTATAAAAATTTCAAAGACCTTATTTGGAAATTACAACCATAAAAATAAATGCCAAATCAGTCCAGTTCTCTTTCTAACAAAGTAAGACGTGGGTCACTTTTTGATCAAAGAAAACAAAACACAATATTTAAGGTAGACGTGAAGAGTGTACTGTACACTCGATCAAGTACATTATTTGATTACTGTATTCAATTACTGCAACTGTAAGAAATGTGCTTATTGAGGCTCTTAAACGAAAAGTCTGTTCTGAGCATTGTACCTTTCTTTAAGCGTTATCTAGACGGAGAAATTGAATAAGTACGAGTATATACATAAACAGGATATAACGTATGCAATGCTTAAGGAAATGTTAGTCTGCGTCCACTCATTGTGAAAGTCCAGAAATAAAATAGTATAATCAGGCAAAAGAACCTTTACTCAGCCAGCGACGATTTTGGTCTATGAAGATCTGCTTCTACTAATTTTGATGAATTTCACAATGGTAAGAAAATATATACAAATGGGTCTTATATCTGCTAAAAATCTGCCTTTACCTAAGATCATCTTTTAAATTACCCACTGCCTTGAGCGCCGGATTGCAGTTTCGCAAGGTTGATTAATGCATTTTTAATGCTTGTTTGTAGTTTAGTTTGACTTTTAGCCCCTAATCTTGGCCACGTTGTGAGTTCTTTTATCCTTCATAGAATTACCTCTTTTACATCTATTTTACTATACAAACCATAGTCATATCAATAGAATTTCTCTCCCCTAATCAATTCTCTCGAGCATATGACTTCATTTTATTCGCTTCTAGCCATGCAGAGTAGAATGGCACCGACACTTAAGTAAAGCCTTTCGTAAAGAACCAATTTAACATTTTAGGATTATGACCACCTACTGAGTTAGGCATGCCACCAGCCAAGAGTTGCGATTATGTCAAAACCTATTTATTTTCGGGGGAGGCTTCTGTCCACTAGTCGACGTATTCTAGCAGTGAAGATAAGGCTCTAGAATATCAAATATAACCCCAAATAATTTTGACATTTTAAACTAAATTATGAGATGTGATTTATAAAAGAATTTAATTTCTCGTTCTACGTAATCATAGCATACGAACAGATGTCACCTTCAAATTAATAATCTAAATTAGGGCGTGTTTGGGGCAATCTTAATGAAATATGTGAAGTGTATATTTTGCGGGGAGAAATCTCATTTGATTATACTAGGAAAATGATGTGCCAATTACAGACTTGCAGAGCCACGCAAAGGTAAATGTAATTTGCATTTATTTTCGGCTCCAAACTAATGATCGCTTATTTTAAACCTTTACCGCTTTACTATGGGTTAACAAATAAAGTGATATCGACGGCGAAGTGCCAAGACCTCCTAACTGAAATTCGTCGAGAAATTAATATTTTTTTGTCATTTCAAATTAAAATTCATTGTTTGCATGTTTTAATGAAATTTCCTAAGCGTATTTTCAATTGCAAGCGCTTCAAGTTAAAAAAAATAATAATAAATTAACTTGTCAAGAAATTAAACGTTTTTTACAGCTTGTGTATTATTTTGAATTAAGCAGTTAGGTGTTATTGGCATTTCGCCGTCGATATGTTCTTTTATTTGTAAACTTTTTATAAATAACAATGAGCTTATCTAGGCATTTCTATATTCAAGATTGTTGCATTTCATCTTTTGTTCCCTATTTTAATCTCTTAAGGGAGTAATTTCCCAAAATTCTTTCTTAGTAGTCACTTGTATCAGTAAAGGATCCTTTGTGCTTAATTTAAGTTTTGGTTGAGCGTTAACCTTTCAGTCAGTCAGCCAGTTTCTTTCATTATTTAAATATACATATAATATACTTCTGTTCACCCCCTCGCCGTCAGCTAAAAGATTGTGTTATGAATGGGTAAATATTAGATCAACTAATTCTTTGGCTTGTTACTTAGATTATATTAGCATCTCACATATTTTATTAATATTGTAAAATAGATAAAGGCAGTAAGATATTTTAACTAAATATTGACGCTACATACCAAAACTACGGCGGTTACCATTTATGCGCGGAAATTTCAAATTTAAATTTAAATATTCACATAGATTACTTATGGATAAAAATCTTATTATAGAGTTTCTGTTACATTTAAACAATTAAATCTTTTATTACTATCTGCTTGCCTCTATTCCATTCTTTTTAAATTTTACTTGTTTTTAAACGCACTTTAGACAAATTAACCATATTTTAGTACCGGTATTTGTTACCCAGAAAATTGACCTCCAATAAAAAATAAAGTGTGTGTGTGTAAAAGAGAGAGAAGGCGAGCATACGTAAGTGTGTGTGTATCTGTCGGTAGCACCGTACCCTTTAAATGAGAAAACCGATTTGGGTGCAGTCTTTTATATCCGTTGAATTGAAATATTGTCCTCAAAATTGTTGACTGGGTTTTATTAACTCTCTCAATATGTGTTATATTTTTGAGATTAAATGTAGAAACAGAAAAGAAACCAATTTTAGCTTGCGGTAGACTTTTTCCCATAACCTCATTTTTCCCAAATGGGTCACTGCAGGGTGGGTTACCACAAAAGAGACCTTTCCGTATCAGGTTCTACATGGTAGCGTGGTAATATGAAAGGCTTTATAAATGCACGCCTCCAACTGGAGTAAAAATAAATTAATATCTCCAAAGTAATACACACTGTAACCTAGTGATGCAGTTAGCTCCTTTTGCTGATAATAAAAGAAAGATGGAGGTCGGTCCGAGTTTTTTTCGCCAGTTCTACTCGGTAGGGCCTCCCAATTTCCGAACTGGTGATAGACTCGTAGTTTACAATAATCGTAGATACAATAAAATAACTTAATAAAATGCAAAAATAAATTAAATGATTTGTATAAATTTTAACAGTTAAGTACGTCACCAATTAAAATATTGTGAAGGTATGTATGATTACCATTACCTTAGTCATCCTGTGAACATGGCTCCTGTAAAGGAGTCGATTTGTCAGGATTAAATATAAAATATGCGACAGTATCCGATATTTGTTTTATTTAAATGTGTGATGCGCGCGGAAGTGTAAGAACTGATTATGTAAACCAATGATAATAAATGATTTTTATTCTAAGATTCAGTTTCACTATTACACGATTTTATGATTGTGTGTTTAGGCGTCAAGCCTTCCATCTAAGCTTTTACTTTGATTTACACACGCTGTAGAATTTATTTGATTTGCGAAATGCGAAAAGACATTTTTTAATCTAAAAAATCTACAACTACTACAACTATTATTAACTACTGCTAGTATTGTATACCTATAAATAAAAAAAAACTTTTAATAAAAGAATAATCAAGATTAATTATGGAATGAATCTTGTACTTTTAAATACAAATTATTCGCAGGAGATTACATCCAAAATAAAGACAAGCAGAAACATATATCACTTGTGTAGAAATCACTGCCAATGAGATTAGTATGTATCTATAGAATTGAAGATTAATGCAGATTCAGGTTCGAAAGGTTATAAACTTTCAAATCCTTTAAAGCTATTGACTTTTAATTGGCAGTCATTACGGTTTAGGTTTCCGTTATTGTGATTATAACAATTTTATCCTCTCATCGATTTTATTCTACCAATATTGATCTCATCGTATTCTCTTATCACAATCCTCATCTTGCCAGTCGATTTCGGGTATCTTGAACGAGTCCTTCTTTAAAATGTCTCTCACATCATGCAGTTCCAATCACTCCTGATTAGTATATAACCTTCTTATTGCGTAATATTATCACGTCTCTCTCTTATTGCGATATTACAAATACCATCGCTCATTTTCACACTAGCTGTGATTTTCATCGCAATACAAACATACGTTTCATCTAAGACAAAGCTATCATTCTACGCACGTCGTAAATGATTCGAAAACGTTGTTTAGGCAGATTTGAGCAGTATGCGACAATGTAATGGCCCATGGCACATGTCCAAGTAAAGCACTTGGTCAGGTCAGGTCTTGTATAGATTAGTGCCAGTTTTACTATTACGTTATATGTACGGTGGTAGTGAAATTTGGTTAAAACCCATATTTAGTTAACTAGTTAATCAATGAACGAAATTACACAAGATTCTTATGAGTTACTGACTGCAGGAAAAGTTTTTGAGGCTGTACTCAATCCATACTACTTTCAAGACGTAGTATAATAAAGAGACAAAGACATTCTTTTGATAAAAGTAATTCAGTTGTTATTACAGCAGTATAAAGTGACGATAGATAGATTCACAGATACTTTAATATTTAAACACAATCAGCGAATTGTCCAAACCGTCCTAGAATAAAGGTACTCTGATTTCGCTTGTCAGCAATATTATGCAAAGGGGATCAAACAAAATTAATTTGAATTTATAATAAGTACGTCTTTAAATTTGATAACATAGGCAAATTTTGTATATTGAAATGGTAAACACATTTTACGGCCAAGTTTATGCGCAAAGAAAAGGTCCTCTTTATTTTAAAGGATCGAGTTATAGTTTTTACATATGAAAAGGTCACTCTCACGTTTGAGTTAGAATATTTATGATAGACAAAAGTCTAACTACGAAAATAAGTTCTAAATAAAAAATCTTATTATATACTCTTATATAACTGCTAGCATTAAATTATTTATCTAAATAAGTAGGCTTTGTCCTCATTGATTGTCTGACAGACAAGGCACTGTCTAAACTGCTGAATGTGGAGCTTTGAAATGTGGAGGGTGTTTTTTGGGAAGGATTCTGGAAATAAGGGTTAAACTGCTGTGTGAACATTTGTTATTTTCTAAGTAAGATACAAGAAATTCAATACATATGGCCTCAGTTATCTTTAAGGGTGGTGGCAAAGGGTTGGTAATTTGTGCGAAACTCCGCCATTTTAAAACTATGTACTAAAACTAAACTATGTACTACGGCTTTTGATAAAAAAACATGTATGTACTTAGTTGCTTGTAGAAATGTTGCATTAAGGTTGGGGATAAAATAGAGTAAGAAAGCTTTTCTGTTGTAATTCTATTATTTTAAAAGCAAGAGGCGAAAATTTGAATTCACACTTCTTGCTTGTTGAAATCATAAGTGGATTTTAAAAAGAGTTGCAATTTGGAATGAAAAGTTAACCAGTTTTAAAGTTTAAAGGGAGTATTAAATCATTTGACCAAAAAAACACTTCGTCGTTTCTAGAATACTACCTCTAAGAAGGTGAGATAGAAGATAAAATATTTTTTAATCAGATAAGAAGTTTGCTCTTTTAATTATACTTCTCCTTAGATAATGGATGGTAATAGAGCGGAAACTATCGATGATTCAACAAGAGCTTAGTTAGTTGCAATAGCTACCTTTTCGAAATATATAATCGGGAACAGTGCTGTTAACAAAAAAGTAAAATAAAAAAAAATCTCTCCAAAAAAAAACTCTGCGCCAAAGGCATTCTCGCTACCGTTGCACCAAATGTTCGTCAAAGGTCAAAAATCACGCTTTGACAAGTTTCACTGGCTTCTTTTATCGCTTACCTATCAGGGCCGTACTGGAAATATTGTTGTATCTGCAATAGCGAGGTGGCCAAAACACCTTTAAAACAACTCGTAGAAAGGACCACTAATTTACTTCGCGAAAATGGTATTCTGCTAACGCATTAGCAAAACCAATACTACAAAGTATCTGTCAAAGCGGCAAAAAATTTAAAACTAATATTATCAACCTTTGTAGTCAAAGAATGACACAAGTTAATGAAAACAGTGAACATTTGCGACTAATTCTCAAAACGAAAAGTTTTTTGGTCATCAGAATATATCGCTATTTGACTATGGCGACGGAGGTAAATTGATTGATAAGGAAGCAAGTAATAACAGCGAATAATACGTGAATACAAGTAATAATAGATGAAGGCACTAGGTGCTAACCGCTAATCGTGATTGCCAAAGCAAGGAGAATCTCGCGATGTAAAACTTTTCGAACGCCCGGTTCTTACAGAAGATGCTTAATAACCACCTTCACGCTCACCACTACACCATCGAGCAACTCATTAATTTACAAAAAACTAAGAACATTTGACCAAAGTACAAATAATATTCTATAATCTAAGATCACAGTTGTTTGTTTGTTTGTCTGTCTGCTCTTTTTCCATTGTATCAATAACGTTACCATAGCAACGCGTTAACCGCAAGTATTTCGTCTACCGGACGCTAAATGGCGCTTACGGAAAAATATTTAATAATAAAAAACATCAAGAATTTTGTCCACCCGTGCGAAGCCGGGACGGGCCGCTAGTAGCTAATAAATAAAGTAGGCAGTTTCAAGAAGGCAGGTAGATCAATAGTGACAGTCATTCATGATATCAATATTGTTTCAAGGTTATTCAAAGAAATATAAATAATAATAAATATACTATTCCATTGCCATCAATTGTACGCACTTATTTACTAGTTTGGGAAATAATTGTGGGTAAACCATTAACTTAACTGGTTTATAGTGCTCAAAGCATTGCTTTGAGATTATACAGAATTCATTTCAGTAAATCAGATTGCTGCTCTACAATTCACGTGCAGGCACGTGATTACTGGTGTTAAGATCTAGGGAAGTGTAATTTAATTGTCTTTATTACAACAAGGTTGACAAACATGATTTTTAATATTATTTATATTATTATTATAATTCCTGTTACTTTTATCATTTAATTTCTAGATTTGTATTTTAAAGTCATTCACACTAGAAGAAAATCAACTTGTCTTATTGTATAAAATAAAAAGTAAACAACTAAACAGCAGTTTTTAGATATATTATAAATATTCACAAAGCAAGGATTAATTTTTTACTCATCTATGCCATTGTATTGGGTTAAGGCCCCCATTTGAATACTCAAATTGCGACGATCAAGTATGAAACCCTACACTGAAGGGTTAAAGCACTCGGCTTATTTTAGGTTTGATTGGTGTCAACGCCACGCAGATGACTTACGACCCATACCAAATCAATAGTGCTGCGACAGCAAGAACAGATCAGGCTTCCGATAAGTAATAAGGGAAACACGTGTTTCTTTGGTGACAAATAAAGTGGAAAATGAATTTAGCGTCAGTTAGTCAAAGTAATGATGTTTTCTAGATACTAGAGAATACTAATCGCTATAGACCTCAGCGTATTAGATATCTTATAGTGTAAAAGATGGCAAATGCAGAAAGCATTAATAACTCAGAAAAGAATGAAAGGTTTTTTCAAATGTTAGTATTTCTCTCTAAACCTTTATTGAATTCGGGGGTACTATTTTCGGGGCACTCTGAGCGTTAATTTTAGAAAGGATTGAGAGCACACTTTCTAAAGGTAAATCAATTAAGTAAAATATTTTTATGATTTTTGAAGTTATACTTCTTTAGGAGTGTTATGAAAAAATGATGAGAGTGAAATTTTAATATGCGCGCGCATTACTGTAACACAAAAGTAACTGGTTGAAGTTGCCCGCAAAAGCGACATGGAATAAACCAGCAGGATGAAGTTGGCCGCTAATTGGCTCAAGGTAGTTGCTCAAATATTTATGAATGTGTGTGGGTGTGCGATTTTATATGATATATGGTGGTTAACAATAATATATATAATTAATGATTAAACGAACTTACCTTAAGTGAAGTTCTATCATAATTATACGAAGCGCTTCGTCCTCGAGATTAGTATTATTATATTTTATTCACAACATGTAGTAACGCATAAGTGACACCGCTTTACACTATGGTTGAGATTTTTTTTTTATCTTTTTATTTGAGGGTAGTTAGTTATACTTACAAACCTTCTTCGTTGCCTTTTGAATTTCCTTTCTCATTTGTTTAGAGCACCTACCTTATTTTTATTTATTATAATTATTATTACAGACATATTATTCTTGCAATATTTGCCGCATTGATAGGGGTAACTATGGGTGGGCAGGGAAAGCCTACTAATCTCTTCGGACGAAGCGCTTCGTATAATTATGATAGAACTTCACTTAAGGTAAGTTCGTTTAATCATTAATTATACCACGCGCTTCGTCCTCGAGATTAGTATTATTATATTTTATTCACAACATGTAGATATTGAGAGTAATATCGGGAAATATTGCCAATAATTTTAAGTATTTCATATATAAATAAATAGTTTATATATATGAGACACTTAAAATCACAATTCGTGACACATAGCTGATCATAGAACTTGCCATAATTCATTTATGTAGTAAGTGTATTCTGTAATTAATCAATAATATTATTATTCATTGTTGCTTTTCCAAATGTTTGATAGCTTCGATGATTAACCTGTTACAACACACCTTATTATAATTTTTTATAAATGTGTGGGAGTTAACCCTACAGTCTGCAAAGTTTCTGATGACATCTACAATGTCGGCCATTGAGTGCGCGTGCACCGTGGCAGCGTGTTATATGCAAGGACAATGTTACTGTCGATGCACTTGATCCAGCAACTTTGAGTCGCTGTGCCAACTGTTTTATGAGCCTCTTATTTCCTATGCGATTGAGGTTTATTTACATATCATACTACTGTTTTAACAGGGCACAACAATGGCTTATTAGTAAAATATGTTAGAACAAGAATAGGTTGCTTATTACCTGGACGAGAAATTTTTAATAATGCTGGGAACTTTTATTATAATTTGTTCGGAAACTCTATATTAGCCGTACTAATTTTAAAGTTTGTAATCTATGTGCAGATGGAAGAGTTACTAAAATAAACTTAGTCTTTTTTGAAAGTGTGTCGAATGTGAAGATAGCATTAAAATAACAAGTGCTATCTAAGGTGGTCTCATTTGGTATATGCCCTTCAAAAACTTTAACGCGGACTTATATGAATCCAGTGTGCTATATTGGCATCCCTCATTAAATGTTTCAGTGAGAAAAGAAATTTGTTTTAGTGCTGAAGCTTGATAGATATTAGTTACAAGAATTCATTTCGCAAAAGTTCCACCATTTGCGTAAATTTTCCAATAAGTAAATTTTGCAAACATAATGTCGAGTGTTTTTTTATTTATTTATTTTTTTTTTTTTTACTTGCTTGATAAAACTTTTGCAAACAGGGTAAAGGAGGATGTAATTGAAGAGAGTTAAAATAAGACGATAAGAACATTGTCGTTTGGTGAAGACGTCACAACTTCAGAAACTAAGAGAGATTTGATCAGTGGTTTCCAGTCCTGTATTTGCCAAAAAAGGCGCAACTATTATGCCTCGAACCTTGTCCGATATTTTATTTTTTCTATAATTTAATAAACTTTGCTAAGAAAGTAAAATCTAGACAAAGGTACATTTAATTTATTAAGAGCCAAAATGTGGGGGTCCTTATGTCAGAATATATACCAATATATATATTTATTATTTTTGCGGGTTGCAAAAAGGTCTTTTTCGGGCTTTTGAATGCCCTGTCCGCCAGTTCCCATTCTATGTCTGGATATGTTATTCTGGACATAGTCTGTTTTCATAAAATCGAATATTTAAAGCGAACACAACATTTTATCAAGCTTTGCATCATTGCATCTTTGATTACTTGTGATAAATTGAAGAATTGGAGTCCCACTCATCTTATTAATATAGGAGTGGTGATATACAGGCAAGAGAATCTGGCAATTCTTGACATATATTTTAAGAGCTATGAAGGCTGCGAACAATTCCAAATAGTCTACATGCTGCCGTCGTTTCTATTTGTGACCATTGAACACTGGCAGAATATTATTACAATAATCACCACTTATTACAATATACACCCCACCCCGTTGTTGAGGCGTCAGAGTAAATATCGACAACATATTTTTTATCTATTATGTAATGAAACGATTTGTCAGCCTCCGATTAGAATCGGAAATAATGGAGTTGGAAATTACAATGGGCTTATATGATTGTGATTTTTTTTGTTTTTTTTTTTTGTTTTTTTTTAAGCTAAAGAACTTGGCACGTTCCTTTTCTTTGGTCATAAAGTCATCCGTAATCGACAGCCGGGCAGGCGGATATAAGCAAACTTGTAAGCATTTACCTGTGCATTTTTCAGTTTTACTTTAATAGGGTTTCTAATTCTTTCTTAATGAGCAATCTTTTTACATTGGGCAAACTGAGTATCATTTTATATGAATTTATAATCATCCCTAACAATTGACATGGCAGCGATGGCTTAAGAATGCGTGAAATCAGTATATTTCTAGTCACATAAAACGATAAAAATCACCTATCAAAAATAAACTGTAGTTACTTAAAAACAGTTTTTTTTTTTTGTAAAATTGTGAGGCGCTGTACAAGGACCACACGGAAGAACGTTTAATTGATTGATATCATGAAATCAAATCACAGGTACTTGTTTGATTCAAAGGGTTTTTTTTTTCACTTTTTTTTTTCACTTTTTTTTTTTTTTATTATTGAAAAATGTGCATCTATGGGTTTATCGTTGCCATGAATCAGTTTTGGAAAACAATTTTAAGGCTGTACGCAAATCTTTGAGCTTAAAATATGATTAGTTTGTATAAACTGATTCAACTGTTTGAGGTTTAGAATAAATCTCTATTTTCCGATTGCCTCTGATGTAATAAAAACTGCAGATATGAAATCCAGGACACGGTTTGCATTCTGAAAAGTACCAATTTTAAAAAGGTTGTCTATTGCTTCTATGAATTGCCAATTTTCTGTTACGGTATACATATTTGGTAAAAGTGGAAAATGTTAAACAGGTGATGAAAAAAATATTTTGTTGCCTTCTGCCCAAGAAAGAATAGTGCTGTCATTTGTAATCTGAGACCAATGCCTGAGAAAATGTGATAAACATCTAGCATACTTAACTGTATCTGATATTGGCGGCGGTCTATCGCCGGTAGAGGTGCAGAGGCAGCGGCGGCCACGATGTTCTTAGAGAGTAAGTTTGTGCCGGCGCCGGTTGACCTTATGCTCGCTGAGCCACAGGCCAACAGCTCGGTGATGATACTGCGTGCCGGAGCCTGAGCTCACCGGTTTAAAGTTCTTAGAACTGATGAATTAACCTTTCTGGTTGGCTTTTGTTACTGGAGTCTGCTTTCAAGTCCACTGCAGATTTATTTACCGCCCTGGCGGCTTTAACTGTTTCTAATACATTGTCCTCGAACAAAAAGTGTATTTTTTTGTATTTATTAGAAGCTCCTTCATTTTTTTTTTGTTTTTAAGTGAAATATGAAATTTATTCTGTTAGCAAAATCACTATGCTGAATATCCCAGAGTATTCAGGTGGCATCTATTAGTTTTTACTAAAAGCCATTACCTCTGTTTTGACTAACATCTATTGATTGTACCACATTAGCTGCAGAATAAAATGATTTGATTTGAAGATTCAACTGAGCTTCGCTTAGGCAGGATACAGCGCATGCCATTTGCCTTTGCTTGGCTTAAATACCTTTGTCACTCTTTACAGCAATATAAGCGAGAACTGTACTTATTTATAAATTGTGTACAGAGTTTGCAGGTAGAAGGTACTTTAAGATAATGTTTTCTTAATCTTCTTATCTAGACCATGGTCTAGACTCTAGCTTTCACTACTAAACCACTGGGTCGATTTTGATGAAATTTATTACAAAGGACATAGGCGACAAAAGTACGTAGGAAAATTACTGCGGCCCGCAAGATTAAACAGTATAAATTTTGTGGCCCAGGGCAAGAAAAGGTTGAGTATGGCTGGTCTAGAGACACCAACAGGCGATATTTTTTAAGTATATTCATATATACTTAAAGTAGGGATGGGTCATCACCCAAAATGACTTGCATGTCGGTATCAAGCTCTGGAGTCTTTGATGATGCGGTATTAGAATCTATTTCCGCGGCATCATTGGCAGTTTCCTAGTGTTAGGCTGCCCTGTGACCTCTTGTAACGGTTCGGCAGTATATGGTTCCATAATATGATCATTGTCTAATGGTACAGGACATTCTGTTGGCCAGTTATCTGGATCCAAAAGCGACGTAGGCGTCTCCGCAAGGAGTGCCGAATAGTCAATATAGGATATTATTGACAAATACTAATACCGAACTGGGTAGCTACCTACTAGCTAGTAGGTAGGTTACAAAACATACTAGTATATTGCAATTTAGGGTAAGAATGTGTCGTACACGTCCTGGTGACGGCCCGGATAACAATCTTATCATTGTAGCGTGAATACGCTCCTAATCCAGAATTTGTATTAAAGCCACAAATTTAAAATACATTAAAATTTAATTATACATGAATTTAATATTAAAGAAATAAAATTTTAAAGAAGGTAGAAATATTTTTACTTAAGTAGTATTGCGAAATTATTATTATAATAAGATTTTATTTCATAATTTTAATTACTTTTAGTGGCTCTTTTATTTTTAAATAACGATTTTTATTTTACTCAGTTATTTGTGGGATTCCCGCTGAATCACACGATAACCGTTTTGTTTTAATGCGGTGAAATAGTCCTGGTGACTATTTCGATTGCATTCGACTGGATATTTTTTACAACGATATAAAATTTTGTAAGGGAGATATTTACACATACCTTTGAATCGCGCTACGTAACGTTTCGTAACGATCACATATTCCGGTAAAAGAATAATCCTCTCCAGAGTTACTTCGCAACTCCTTCCTATTACGTATATTCTTTTCACATTTCTTCATTTTTCACATTAAATGCGCTTAATCACTTTTCACATCCTCACTATGTTGTTTTTAAGCATTTTCATGAGATCGCGCAAACGCAGATAAAAAACGTGTTAAGCGGTCGGGCACTAAAATGCGAATGAGAAGTGAAATTCAAAATGCAACGAAGAAGGTTTGTAAGTATAACTAACTACCCTCAAATAAAAAGATAAAAAAAAAAATCTCAACCATAGTGTAAAGCGGTGTCACTTATGCGTTACTACATGTTGTGAATAAAATATAATAATACTAATCTCGAGGACGAAGCGCGTAGTATAATAAATTTTATTTAAAAGTGTTTTTTATTTGACAAACTTTTTTAAGTGCGTTTATTGATTTGAGGTAAACAATTGGTATATGTTCTTTTGTGTTTATAATATAAATTATTTAAATAAATGATACCAAAGAAGTATAACTTCTCACGCGCGTACATAAGTACACGCGCCCATTTTTTATTATTTTATACCTTATAATGATAAATTCTAATTGAAAAGTACGAGTAAAAATCGAGCTCACAAATTATTCTCATGCGGGACTCGAACCCGCAATCTTTGGATGTCCGGTCCACTGTTCTCCCAATTGAGCTACTGGGCACCCGTCAAAGTTTTCTAGTACTTTAAATTTTTATGGCTGTGTAGACCTCACCTATCAAGGAGAGGAATATCCATTCGAAAGAAACATTTTTGAAAATGTTTTTCAATCGATTATGATGAAACAGCCATTTGATTTATGACGTTAAGTGAAAATAAATCGCTTTCAAAGGGTTTAAAGACTAGTCCAAATCTAGACCAATATTATAAAGAGGAAAGATTTGTTTTTTTGTATGTTTGCAATGAATAAACTCAAAAACTACTAAGCCGATTTCAAAAATTATTTCACCGTTGGAAAGCTACATTCACGCTGAGTAATATAGGCTATATTTAACATTAGATTTTATATACAAACTATAGTGTGATATACGGCAAAGCCCTCGTTTAAAACAATATGGATCATTTTTAAATATCAGTAAGTGGACACCGTTTATTTAGCAAATCCTAAATATATTCAAAGGACTACATAAAGGAGATTAATCAACTATTTTTTTCCGTAATTTTTTTATGTTGTATGAAAGTACACCTGGAAATGATATAGCTTTTAAATCATTGAAGATCAAATAATCCAATATTTAACATATTTTTTGCCTAATAGACTCTAAGACTGGGATAATCAACTTCCAAAATGTCTCGTATAGTATAATTTTCATCCATTATTCTTTATTCGTGCAATCCATATTTCTTAAAATCTTAGAATGTCCACTTATTGGCACGATGTCAAAACTACGATTAAAAGATCAAGTCCTTGGTGTTTCAGATAATAAAGGTTTTTTTTTTTTATTTTACCATAAAATAAGAAAGCAATATTAACAAATACAGACATACTTTATTACCATCAAATGAATAAAGTTGTGTACAAGTGGTAAATACGATAAGGGATCTTGGGTTATTTACGACAGATAGCTTACGTTTACCAAAAAATGAGAACGTTATTAATATAGCTTATAAGGGTTATTAACTGGACCGCAGACAATGTTTATCTCGGATAAAATAAATACTATATATTTAAAACATTATTAACTGGCTCAAAGACCTAATTTCAGGTAGGCCGCTTAATACCTAACTTCTAAAATGAAAATAATGTTTTCAAAATTCCCAACCACTACATAAGATTTGATAAATTACAAATTCTTGCCACAGAACATAACGGTTTGTTCCCAGAATGCTACGTGACGCTATTGAGATCAGGAAACATCCTTATTTCAATAGAAATAAAGGTTGGAGTGTTCCACCATCTGCTTAAGATCCCATAGTTTGTAAAAATAATATCTCAAAAAAACACACTGCGAGACTTAGTGATGTGATAAGTTCGTTTTGTAAATAATAAATGTGGAGATCGGTCTGTTAGTCCTTATGCCTTTTGAAGTTTCTTTTTCCTATTTTTCTCTGAAGGGTCTCACAATTTCCGTATTGCTGATAGACTCCGTAGTTATCAGTAGGGTAACTAATAATAAATAACTAAATAAATTGCAAAATAAATCAATAGCTCTGAATTTTTTACATGCCAAGTGTGATGATCCTTTTAGGTTGTTTCATTTCGATAGTAGGTGGGTCATTCTACTTTTTAGTGCAGGTTTTTGTGTCCCCCAGACAAAAAAAAATTAGATCTTTCTTAATGAAATAAAAAAAATTGCGCAATACATGAAACTTCCTTAATATTTCCTTAACTTCTGTTAACATTGATATTTAAATATTTTGCCTATTTTAAGATAATTAAGGGTAACAAAGTGGAGTTTTATGGGAACATAGGGGAAGTCCGGAAAAGTGGACACCTTAACCTTTGACAGCACATGAAAAGAAAATCTAAAGACATAGAAATAAAAGTGAGGCTGTTTGGGAATCAGCATTTATTAAAGTTTCAAATATAATTAAAAAAAAGAGTGTAACATCAATACTTTACTAATAATTATCTGTAATATTACAATTAGTATCACTATCCGCTTTGCCCAACCCACCGGGTAAAGTGGACAGGACCATAGGGCAAAGTGAACACATGGTTAATTATGGAACAATTAGCGTAAAAAGAGACAACAATTAAAAAATTATAAAAATAATAATAAGAAATTATAGTAACTAATCAGTTATCAGTGCAATGGTCGCAAATAAATATATCCTTTCCTTCAAAAGCCGTACATTTTTCGTGACTCCATTGCTTACAGGAATTACACTGAATCCAATCATCAAGTGGTTGCCCATTGACTTCAATGAAATCTTCTGCACAAAAATTGCATGTGTATTTTTCATTATTTTCAATTTGTTTAGATTTCTTTCTAGTATTTTTGGTAGTTTCAATATCTTTGGTCGTTTTAACATTTTTGGTCTTGCCAGTACTTTTTTTAAGCGTAGTTTTTGTTTTTAAATCTCTGTTAAGATTTTTCAGTACTTTGGTGTTTGCTTTAGCAAATTAAACTCTTTGTTCTTCCTTAACCGGTGTGCTGGTAAGTACCTCAGACTTCTGAATTTTTCTTAGGGTGATTTGAGAATTTCTACGCATAAATCCTGCTAGCTAATCATCACCAGCCTTTTCATTTTTGTCCCAACTTTGTGGATACGTAAGATTGTTCTTTTTTGCGTAAATGAAAACTAAGGCTTTGAAATCTTCTCGAGTCAGTCCATAAAAAACGTTATCCATCTCTTGCAAACAAATTTAAAGGTCGCCTTCTTGTTGGTATTTAAAAACTTTACGAAAACGTCCAAGCTAAGCAATCGAAGAACCTTTTTTCCAATGCCTGTACAGAGTAGCATAAGGTAGGTTGTATTTTTTGCTGTTGCTTTCACAGGAACACCAGCATTGCAGTCAGCTATTGCAAGCATCATGGCGTCCTCACTCCATTTGGCTTGATTAGTTTTTCTTTTATATTTATAAACCATCTGAAACATAAATAATAATTATTATTTTAATAAACTAAAGTTTGTCTTTGTATAAACTAATAAAAACTTGTGCAAAATAAACGAACATTCATAATCAAAATGTCTACCGGGTAAATCGAATACTACTGGGCAAAGTGGATACCATATTCACTTTACCCTTGTTCACTTTGCCCAATAGGTACATTTTGCACGTAACCTAAACTGAAATGAAAACAACAAACAATATCTCGACAAAAGTTGCAATAAATCAACACGAAAACATGCACTTTTCAGACATATCACTGCAAAACGGTAACTATATGTATATATGCATAATTATAAAAATTACTTACGTTGAAATATCGTAACAAATGACCACTTTTTACTTTTTTTTGTTTTATTCACAAACGACGCACCACCTTGCGCTAACTCTCTCTGTTTACAACTGAGGGGTGGGGAGCCGACCTTGTAGCAGGTGACAGTCATGTTCGTACGCGCCATTTTGAAATAGTGAAGGGTATTCACTTTGCCTGGGCTATTCGCTATGCCTGGGCTATTCGCTATGCCCGGACTTCCCCTAGTTGTTTTCCATAGGATTGCAAAGTGTCCCCGACCTAATACGCGGACTAACGTAACCAAAAAAAGTATTCTTCTTGCAGTGTAGTCCTATGTTTCAAAAATTTATTAAGTTTATTAAATATGTTTGCGGTTTTTTATGTAGGCCTCATATTTTTAATAGCTTTATTTTTTTTCAAAATAATACTTTAGTTTTGTCCCAGGAAGAAGCTAAATACGGTACTACTATGTTACTGGTATTTTTTTCAAAAAATCGTTAGATGTCACTGTACCATCACTGGTCGGCCGATTGGGTAGGTTGGGCATTACAAGAGCGGGGTGGAGTGGAATGGCAGTAAGCCGCGTGCCACCACTCAGTCACCGCCATGTTATGAATCAAGACGCGTGTGTTTATTTGGTGTGCACTTTGTTACCCGGCGAAACGGTAAGTTTCTGAACTTTTACGTTATGTTTTAACTATTGATACGTGGCATTTATGTCACTTAATTGCATTCTATTGTTGGATTTGCAAATTATATGGTCATTTCGTAAATATCAGGAAGCATCATGTTATTTTACAACTGTGTTACCGGCCCACTTTGTTAATCCGCTGTGGTAACGCAGTTGTAAAAATAGTAACGCAGTTGTAAGTATACTCTGTCACTGATTCTTTCTAATTTTATTTAACTTGATTTGTTCGTATCTTCCCACAGGTTTATATTTTAACAATTTCACATTTGTTTGATGACTTACTTTAATTGCTGACGGTAAAATAAGTACTATATTGCCATGTTTTTATCTTTTACAGAAGATCATGCCGCTAACTCCAGCCGAAAAACAACGTCGGTACCGAAACAAGCGAAAATTAGACCCTGTTAAAGATGAGGAAGCAAGAAAAAAGGCTCTAGACAGGTACCACAAAACAAAACGCCTCGTCAAAGACTTAACATCACGTCAAATCACGTATTAAATTATTATCTTCAACCTTTGTGGTAACTAAGAGACTGATTAGCTATCTTTGTAGCGAAGAGAATTCTCTATTGAAATAACTTTGTTACTGTTGAACAACTGTGTTACCATTATGTCCCTATTTCTAAGTAAAGGTTTTTTGATTTGAGTTGTACAATTGGCATAATAAGCTACATTACAGATATATCAGATGCAAGATAATATTTTTTAATATCAATGTTAAATACGTTGTAAAGATTTTTTTACATAATATGTATACATTTTATGTCAAATCTTTGTAAACAAAAGTGCACCACGGTAACATAGTTGTCATTTAAAGTGATTTATAAGACTTAATAAATCATAATTTCTTATTATAGTTATAAAAGAGAAAGATTTATGTTCCTAAAATACGTTTTGTTAATTGTTTGTTAGTAATGAATGAGTGACTAAAGCTGCTCAATGAAAATATTTAGATTGGTAACACAGTGGTTTGATTTTTCTACCTTGGTCTCCAAAACCTTCATTTTCAGAAAGAAATATATACAAAATTCGCTGCTGGCAGTTAATTTCAATAGTCTGGTTATAATTACGCATAAATACAGTTAAATTACTTCATTTATCTCTAATGATAAAATTTTCAAAACCCATTTTTAGCAGTGCAAAAACCTGCACTAAAAAGTAGAATGACCCAGGTATGTACGAATATTAATAAAATGTTGGTAAACCAAGCAAACAAATAAATAATCAGGAGTTTATAGTTATTTAATTTTCACATATATAGTAGAAAAATAACTTGTACATATATAATGTTTAAAAAGCGAGATAATTTCAAGAAGCGAAATCCGGATTTATTACTAGTTAACATTTACCTAAAAGAAAAGGGCTATAATTCAACAAATGTCTTAATTAAAATGGTAATAACTCAAAAGAATATCTTTGGAAAGTGCAATCTTATCAAAAGACGAAATAAAGGCAGATTATTAAAAATGGGCAACAATATATTGTAATAAAATTCATAACTTGTCATCAATTTGTCTTACTGAAAGCCTCCGAAGTTTTTCAATCCATCATAACCTCTTTTTTACTTTCTTAGCGCACAAAGTTTGATGACTACAACTAAACACTTTAGGAAACTGTACAAAGAAAATACCGTTTAACACGATTACAATATAAAAACGTGTAAGAGTTGAAAAATAAACTTTGTCACCTTTAAATGTCCAAAGTCATAAACTAAATAAGAAGATTTACTTTACATTTTATCCTGATGTTTCGAATCCTTTGCAGGATGACCTGTCACCCTGTTAAAATAACTAAAAAAACTCAAACTTAAACAAATAATTGAGAAATATAAAAATCACAAATATGTTTGTTTTTTAATTAAAAGTTGCTCCTCTGTTCGACTTTGTTTTGCCTGTTCTTTTCCTTAAAGCCGCCTTATTTCCGAACCAAATAAATCTGAAGAGTTCCGAAATTATAGAAAGAATAAAAAGAAATGCAAAGTCATATCATTAATTTAACTACGAAATCCAATTCTATAAATTAAGTGAGTAGGAAAGTGTACGATAACAAATTTGATGATATAGTCAGGACCAATAATATGTGTACATCATAGAATTATGTTACATCACGTTATTAGATTTCTTCCTTAGCGCTGCTGTTTGTTTGTTTGCTGTCAATTTAATCAAGGTGACAGAACTTCCTCATTAACGGAAGGTAGGCATCGTAGGGATTCAGTCATAACCCTCACCCGTACATTTATGACAACCATAAACTAAATAATTAAGTAAGTAGTTAGTAATTGATTTCTGTTTGGCGTTTATCGATCCTGGCTTTCGCGCTGACGCACTATGGAAATGCATATCAAAATTTACGATTTTTTGAAATCGGATACTTTATGAATGTAATGTAATAGCTCGAAAGTCAAAATTTAATATTCTGTAGCTTAATTTATATAATTTTTATGAAACTAGGAAATATTAGGTTCTTCATTTAAGATTTTCAAAGTGAAATAGTTTTGAAACTTAAAGAGAAAGATATAAAGTATTATATATTTTTGGGAAGCGGAAGAAGAAGAAAAAAATATTGGCTTTTAATTCGAACCTTAAAATAAGAAAAAAATAAAATAAATGAAAATGGTTTGACTTCATCGAAGCATTTAACACATATAGACGTTTACGGATGCTTTGAATCTATTATTTTATTTTACATGATAGCTACCTTTATTGTGTAATTAGTGTTAACAAATACACGTACGATATATTTCTAAAAATATAAATTTCAATAAATAAATTTCATTTTAAAAGATCGTGACTTTTCTCTATTAAATAAAAAAATATTACATATATGAATCCTTATATATTACTTTATATTAGTGCAAAATTTAATACCTCTATCTTTAAAATTGACAAAGTTATAGATTTATGATCCGAAAAATACCTAAATATTCCACAGTGCGGGAATATTTGGGTATTTTTCGTTCCACGTTCCGGGGTTATAATTCCGGCAGGGGGGATAAGTATCCCATGTATCGTATGTATATTCATTACCCGAGTATCCATAAGACAAGCCTTACAATGCTTTGAGCTAGACTAACTAAAGTAAATGTGAAAATATTCTTAAATACCATAAATAAACTTTTAAATGATACGAAACAAATACATAAGTTATGTGTTTCATTTTTTTTAATTTCAATAATACAGCCTTAAAGCCATTATTCTAAAATAAAAGGTGATGACCCATAACAAATACATAAAGATCCCCATCGCCCGTCGTCACCTGCATTTGGCATGCTGTCAACTGAATTTCACACATACTTTAATTTTATGATCTTCAAAGTGTAACGTGACTGAAAATTTTAACGAGTCAACTTCGGTTTACTGCGTCATCTATTCATAAAAGCAACAGTGAGTTTATTGAGCGAAGCTCTCTTTTAGGCAACTCACAAATTTCGTTTGTCTCCCTTCTGCTACTTAACGGTTCAACCGATTCGAACGAATTTTGGCGTGAACATACATGCTTATAACCTGCCGGCCATAGGCTATGTAAAAAAAATATAGACTTTACCATGGAGGAATAATCACCGAAATAAAAATTCAAAGATGATCACAGCCAAACCGCTGATACTACATTGATGAAATTTGGCGCTAAAACTCACATCGTGGTCGTGAGAAATGTGCAAAAAAAGTTTTGAAATCGGACATACCATGGAGGAATAATCACCGAAAGAAAAATTCAAAAGCTGATCACAGCCGAACCGCTGATACTACATTGATGAAATTTGGCGCCAAAACTTACAAACGAAGGTAAGGTAGTGCTTCGCTCAGTATTTGCAAACAGCAGCATGTATTGCAGACCTAGTTTATTGAGTGAAGCCCTCTTTTAGGCAACTCATAAATTTCGCTTGTCTCCCTCCTGCTACTTAACGGTTCAACCGATTCCAACGAATTTTGGCATGAAAATACATAATTATAACCTGCCGGACATAGGCTATGTAAAAAAAATATAGACTTTACCATGGAGGAATAATCACCGAAAGAAAAATTCAAAGATGATCACAGCCAAACCGCTGAGACTACATTGATGAAATTTGGCGCCAAAACTCACATAGTGGTCGTGACTTATGTGCAAAAAAAGGTTTGAAATCGGACATACCAGCGAGGAATAATCACCCATCAAAAATTTAATTGAAAACCATTAAAAAATATTCACTTGCAAAATAGAATTTTTCAATTTCAAATGTGAAAAGTCCGGCGAAGCCCTTTTCAGTTCATCTTGTGACACCTGTATTTTCAGTCATCGATTTAGTACATTTCTAGATCATTTTTAGGTTAGGTTAGGTAAGGTCAGGTGGTGAGGTTAGGTAAGATAGTGCTTCGCTCAGTATTTGCAAACAGCAGCATGCGTTGCAGACCTAGTTATAATACTCTATATTTTCCTAATTCTTGTATAAAGAAATTAATATTATTTGTATACAGAAATTAATTGCCGGTTTTTGCGAGATTAACAATCTCGCAAAAACTCAAAAATATTCGATCCATTGCGACGAAACTGGTAAGTTGTTGTGAATTCCATAAAAGGTATATATAAAAGTGTTAGGTTGCCGATACAAAAGTAAATTTGTAAATAATTAAAATTTTTAGTTTCAATATTTCAATATTTTTTGAAGAATTTCATTTATTTTTATTTTTTCTCGAGTGGTCATGCTCAGGTACCCATCTAATCGTTAAATTTTGGGATATGATGTATATTATAGTCGTAGAGCGTTGTAAAGCACAAGGCTCAGTTAGCAGGTATCAAAAAAATTAAACTACATACATGTCACAAAACTTGAAAAGTCATTGATTGATTTGAAATATTTAAACTACATTGGATTTTCATAGAAAAAGTTTCATATGCGCACTTTTCTGTTGAAGAACCAATGGCAAGGTTACATAGGTACCTAATAATTAAATAGACTAAATAAAAGCGATGTATGGATAGAGTTATGTACCTAGTTCGTGTTTAAAATGCAGAGTGACTTATTGCAATTATTTCATCGTGGGATTGTCCACTACTGTGGCTTCTTGAAGTCGGTATTCCAATTCAGTAGTTGACTTGATTTTAAACCAGATAATTAAATCGTGTGTTGTGTAAATGTTTCATATCGCTAATAGTCAGCGTGCTTACTGCCATACCATATAGCTTGACTAGCAGCCCGCGCGCTAACAGAACGCATATATTTATATACAGCGCGCCGCCAGCGAAACAACTTCGCATCATCAACCGTGTACGTTGACGATGCATACCGCAATCTTGAATTAGATTAAGACAGTCAATATGATATTAACAATTAAGAAAACGTGCGTGTCTAAGGCGTGTTTAATCACAAGAGTAACATAAGCGCGTGGACCGCGAGTTGGTATCTACTTCACGACGCATTGTTAGCGAAACGATGGCTAGCAGTAGTGTGATTTCCAGAAGCCGTATCTCTGCGGTGCCGATATAAAAACTATGACATTTACTGCGCATAAAAACAAAAAAAAACTTTAGTTTTTTTATAACAGTATCAACATTTAAAGTAACATTTATTAGAAAAGAACACTATTATAAAATTTTTCACTTTTTTTCATGACTTTTCGATCACGAAAGCTATTTTAATTGATTTTATATTGGGTCTCAAAAGTTTGCGTGAGCTCTATTAAGTAATTACTTTAATCTTACAATTTTTTCCTAAAAATACACTTCAATTTCAATGTTATAATGCTTAACGCGTGCCGTTAATCATGCCTTTTTT
This sequence comes from Calamotropha paludella, assembly GCA_927399485.1. Taxonomy (NCBI): domain Eukaryota; kingdom Metazoa; phylum Arthropoda; class Insecta; order Lepidoptera; family Crambidae; genus Calamotropha; species Calamotropha paludella. The sequence goes on from OV656822.1 coordinate 9,922,231, forward strand.
ATTACCTACCATTACAAAAAATAATTATATCCATAATAAAATGGGCTATAAATGTAGAATATTTAATACTAGCTTTGATAACAGAATGTCGAAATTTAATTTACACACTAAATATTCATTTATTATTTTCACTTATATGAAATAGTTTCCATTTTTATATAGTTTTGTTGCTTTACAAATAGTGTAAATATTACATCATTCTATATATATATATATTAGTTAGGTGCGTGCGCTTGTAAGTGACGGATGCGTCATCGCAGTTACCGAATATAATCAACTACCTATCATACCGACTGTTTCAGTGTTATCGTGCTTGAAAAAGAACAAAATATATTTATATACTTTTTTTAAATTATTTCAATTTTATTTTTGTCATGTATTGTGGCAAGTGTAACGATGCAGTCTCTGACTGTGTACCGTGCAGTCAGTGTAAGGGAAACTTTCACTTCGGTTGCGCGGGAATTACTGAATCCAGCTACAGGAGAATGGGGCAAGACAAGAAGGCAGCTTGGCGATGCGTTACTTGTCGGTCTCAAAGTACGGAAACGGGAGGAACCGCAATGGTCGAGGTGCTGCGAGAAATAAAAAATCTTCGCGAAGACTTCAATGCAATGAAATCTGACTTTAGTGCAGTACAATCGGATATTCGAAGTACTAAGGAGTCAATGTTGGAGTTACATTCAAAGTGGGATGAAATGGAGATGAGATTCTCTGGTATTGAAGACAGGTTGGTCACGGCTGAAGGAAAATTAAATGTCTTATCTGTTATGCAGAAGGAGTTAACTTTATCAAAGGAAACTATCGCTGGCTTGAAAGGTCAAATTAATGTTCAGGATCAATTTTCAAGACAAAATAATGTTGAGATTTCTGGCATACCCACAACTAGTGGAGAAAATCTGTATACATTACTGAATAACCTTTGTACAATTGCGGGTTTCAAGCTAACAGACACTGATATAGATACAATACATCGAGTGCGACCGTACCGATCGGACAACGAACAAGAAAAAAAATTCAACTCGTCATCCTTCTATTGTGGTGCGGTTCACTCAACGCAGGCGCAAGGAACAGCTGATTGCAGCCGTGCGGGCTCGACGCGGGCTTACTACCGCAGATATCGGAATGCCAGGACGTGCCTCGAACATATACGTTGGAGATCACCTTACACCGTCGAACAAATTGCTTTTAAAACGAGTGCGTGAACTTAAATTGGAAAAAAATTATTCGTATGTGTGGGTGAAAGATTCTAAAATCTTCATTCGAAAAAACGAAAATTCTAACATAATCCGTGTTTCTACCGAGTTGGATTTATGCAAAATTAAGTGACTATCACATTTTTTACGTGAGTTAAACATTATTCATAAACACGGTATTTATATTTTTCTCCCTAATTGTTTTTACCGTTTACATCGACTTATTTTGTTGTTTGTTAGTATTTTTTTACATTCACAGCTTGCGTACCATACTTTTAATAAAACCTCATTTTCTAATTTATTTTGTTTATATAACCGATATATTTTTTACTACTATGATATATTAATACATTGTTATCTTTTCTACTATAACATATATAAAAAAACATCGCTGAGTTTGAAAAAGGTATTCATCAATAATTTTCACTTATTAGAACCACAACTTATTAATTTATTTCTGCAGCTACCGTGACTAACTTTAACTCACTGAGCGTTTATTATCAGAACGTAAGAGGTTTACGCACGAAATCTGAATCTTTCTTAAGAAATGTACTTCAAAATAATTATGACTTAATATTTTTAAGCGAAACCTGGTTAACAGAAGATTTTAACGATAGTGAATACTTTTATAGCAACTATGTAGTGTATCGACGCGACCGGCACATAATGGACGGGCGCGGTAAGCGTGGTGGCGGTGTACTCATAGCGGTGCGTCGCGGGCTGTGTGCTCGCCGGCGTGACGAGCCCGAATGGCGCTCTGCGAGTGATGTAGATGAGCTATGGGTAACTATTAGCATTCCACGCGCCCGCGGCCCGCCCGCGCCGCTAACGCCGTCGCCGCCGCATGATTGTGCAACGCAGTCCACATTAGAACTACACTTAGCATGTTGTTATTTTCCACATAACAGTAATCATATAACCACACTCCAAAACTTTTATGAAAATGCATCTCAACTCTTATTGGATAAGCCAAATGATAGTTTTCTTATTATTGGTGACTTCAACATAACGCATGCCGATTGGTACTTTAATGAACATTCAACCTTACAACTAAAAACTAATTGTGATATTAAGTCGTCACATCTATCGGACTTCATGAATTTGACCAACCTTTCGCAATTTAATTGGTGCGAAAATTCTAATGGGCGTATACTCGATTTGGTATTAAGTAATAGTGACTGCAATGTTGCCAGTGCACTATCACCTCTCACAAATGAGGATCCTCATCATAAAGCAATTGATATTTGTTTTTCCTTACCATTTACCGCCTCTTTAAGTGAATGTAAAAGATTAAAATACATTTATCATGCTGCTGACTATGAGGCCATGAGTAAAGCGTTATTGAGTGTAGATTGGAAGAAGGAATTAAGCAATTTAAGCACTGAACAATCAACTATTTACTTTTATGATTTTTTTAGCAAACTTATGCATAAGTATATTCCCAAAAAGATAGTCACTTCCCATTCTCAGTTTCCCCCTTGGTACTCACGAAACTTGATAAAATTAATTCGTAAAAAATTAAAAGTTCATGCGAAATGGAAAAAATATAGAAATGACTGCGATTACCAATCATTTTCGACATTGCGTTATAAGGAAAAACAACTAGAAAGGCAGTGTTATAAAAATTATGTATCGTTTTCAGAGGAAAAGATTACAGCGTCCCCGCGATATTTCTGGTCATTCATTAAATCTAAATCATCTACTAACATCATCCCAGCACACATGACATTTAATGATGATACATCAACTGATCCTGAAACGATCTGTAACATGTTTAACGACTACTTTTACTCAGTCTTCGAATGTCATGGCAGTGATAATAGCTCTGAGTCCATTAATAGCGGTAGCGATCGGGCCTCGGTTCACTTGTCCTCCATTGAGATCACTCAGCAGGCTGTCGCTAAGTTATTTGAACAACTCGACACAAATAAAGGTGCCGGTTTTGATGAAATTCCTCCCATTATTATTCGTAGGTTGTGCAGTGAATTGTCGGTACCATTAACAATTATATACACGAAATCTATTAGTGAAGGTCACTTTCCGACTATGTGGAAGAAGGCGCTGGTGACCCCTGTATCTAAAGGTGGTGACAAACATAATGTGAAGCAATATAGGCCAATTTCTAAGCTGTGTATATTTGCTAAGGTAATGGAAAAAATTGTCACATCTTCTTTAACACATCAATTTCGTCATATCATTGCAGCTGAGCAGCATGGGTTTTTCAGGGGTCGGAGTGTAAATACCAATTTGGTAACTTACACAGACTTTCTTTTGAATGCTTTAGACGATGGATGTCAGGTGGACTCGGTGTATACTGATTTCTCGAAGGCGTTTGATAAAATTAATCATTTTCTACTCATTAAAAAGCTTTCGAGAGTTGGTATACACGGTGATCTTTTAAGATGGGTGACGTCTTATGTAAGTAATCGTTGTCAAGCAGTCGCACTTAAGGGATACCGATCTAGATTTTTGAACATTCCATCAGGCGTGCCTCAGGGGTCACATTTGGGACCTTTTCTTTTCTCTTTATATATAAATGATATCGGTACATGCTTCGCTAAATCACATCATCTACTTTACGCAGATGATACAAAAATCTATCGGATTATTCGGAGTTATGATGACTGTGAGATGTTACAGCAAGATTTACGTAGCTTTGAATGTTACTGCAAGGATAATTGTCTGCCACTAAATCTAGATAAATGCTACGTTATCAGTTTTAATCGTAGAAATAGTCTTTTTAAGTTTGACTACAGCATATCGGGCCGTAGTGTTAGTCGTGTGAATTCTATTCGTGATTTGGGAGTCACGATGGATTCAAAATTAAATTTTAATTTACATATTGACAAAATAGTGTCTAAAGCGTTTAAGCAGTTGGGTCTGATCCTTCGTTTAGGTATTCCTTTTACTAAGAGTCGCACTCTTATAATATTATATAACGCTTTCGTTCGCAGTATTTTGGAGTTCGGAAGTGTTGTATGGAATCCCCAGTACGTAGTTCACAAAGACCGATTAGAACGAGTACAAAAGAAATTCTTAAAATCTCTTGATTATCGTACTGGTGCTCAATTTAGAGACTACGATGAATGTGCTAAAAGACACAATCTACAGTCGCTGACCTCCAGACGTCAATATCTAGATAGCATATTTTTATATAAGATTATTAACAATCATATAGATTCAGCTGATCTTCTACAAAAAGTTCGATTCAGAGTACCTCGTATATCCTCACGTTCTAAACAATCTTTTAATGTATCCTCTTGTCATTCTAATTATGCTAAAAATGCCTTTTTCAGACGTTCTTGTGATCATTACAACAAGCAGTTGAATGAGGTGGATATCTTTTCAAACTCGTTAAAATTGTTTAAGAAAAAAGTTGGTATGCTTTTATTTTAAATGTTTAAGGATTAGTTAATATGTAAAAGTTGATATATATAAATAAAAATTGTTAACAAGTAGGTATTAATTGAGGCTTATATATATATTTTTTTTTTTTTGGTTTTACTGCATTGTTTCTTATTTTTTTTTTTTTTTTTTTTTTTAGTTTTGATTGTTTTCGGTATATTGTAAAACGTATCGATGCATCTGAAACAATTTCGCACAACTATGTTATTGCTAGTTATAATTTATGGTACTTTAAGGTCTGTTTGTTTTCAATGTTACATTTTAAGAATCACTATATGACTGTTTGTTACCTAAATAAATAAATAAATAAATAAATATATATGTCGGGGTGAACGTCAGGATTTTGGTCCGAACCTTCCGATATCATATGACCAGAGTAGAAATCGTAAACTGAGAAGATGTTGTAATTTTTGGAACACAGTATCCCATCAAAAACAATACTTGTCAAAAAAACCAAGTCTCGCAACTCAGTTGTTCTACGGTAAAAAGTTGTGAGATCCATGTAATACCAAGTCGGTTATTAATTTATTCAGTCCCTAAGACCACGATCGTGGTCCATAACAATTGAAAATCAATTGTGTCTGGAATCTCCGTACTCGAAGCATTAAGTTGTTACGTAATAATTAACAGCACCTTATAGTGACGCATATCAATATTAAAAATCTTTATTGTTTTATATAAATATATTGACGTGGCCATCGCACTAAATAATTTAATTTACACGTGTTTTCATGCGATGGCCACGTCAATATATTTATATAAAACAATAAAGATTTTCAATATTGATATGCGTCACTATAAGATGCTGTTAATTATTACGTAACCACTTAATACTTCGAGTACGGAGATTCCAGACACAATTGATTTTCAATTGTTATGGACCACGATCGTGGTCTTAGGGACTGAATAAATTAATAACCGACTTGGTATTACATGGATCTCACAACTTTTTACCGTAGAACAACTGAGTTGCGAGACTTGGTTTTTTTGACAAGTATTGTTTTTGATGGGATCTCATTGCTTTTTGTATTTTGTAGACAGTCTACTTTTTTCCTTTTCGGTACCTTCTACTTATTGTATATATGTATGTATATCTACCAGCAACGAATTTTCTTAAAGCCCTCTCTCTGACTTATGAACTTTTCTTATTTTTGTAGGTTTTTTTAGTTTTTCCTTGATTCATACACCAAACACTATTTATATTCCAAATTTGAAGCTTCTAGGTCTGCTAGAAGTGTCTTAGAATTTTGATGATCGGTGAGTCAGTGAGTGACAAAATTAAGAAATTTGACCCGTTATAATTCTTAAAGTACTAGTTCAAATTGAATGAAATTTGAAATATACCGTGTCTTTACAATGCCTGCATGGTTACTGAAAATTCAGTCTTCTAGTTTTATCCACAACGAAGTTACAGGGGGTCGAAAATGGCCTGAATTGCTTCGAGAAAAGGATGGTACGTCCGTGCCGCTTTTTTGCTTGACTTGGCGGGGGCACTGCCGTGCCCCCAGATTAAGAACTACGTAGCACTTAACAAACTTCTTATAATAAGGCACTTAGCGGAACCTAGGACAGTTTCGTGACGACGTCTACACTTGATGGCGACTCGATCGAAAGTGAATCGGAGCTCGCACGTTGACAACATCACGACTCTGTCGAAGCGCGGGAAATCGTAGTTCCTTATATTCGCTGGCTAGAAGGCGCGCTTGCGTTTAGTTTAGTGTCCGTACTCATGACCGGATACGACATATATATATATTCCCTATCATAGTTTTTGACCGCGATGAACTCCGAAACTACTCAACTGATTTTTATGATTTTTTCATTTTGCTCGGTTTGTTCCGTCTTATGATATTGGATAGGTTTCATTTTAATTAAATCCAATACCTCCTTAACTATGTTATAACTTTAAATACTGTATTTATATCAAATTGGCTATATTGTCTGTCTATTTTACATTATTCTAAATAGCTTTTTCAACATTTCAGTTCGCAATACAATAACGTAACAATGCATGATGTTTTAATTTACATTACCGCATTCATGTTGTAAAATTAGAATAATATATTATATCCATTCTAGTTGAGTTTTTAGAAGTGAACTTTTTTTCAAATGTAAATATTGCAACTTTTTTGAAATTTACACCTTACGAATTGATTTTCATATAAGGCACCCGGTATGAAAAAAACATGTTGAAAGTCAATAATTCTAGAGAATTAAACTCCAGTCGTGCGTCGGAGTTGACACAGACTTTTACAAGATACATGTCAATTTTTTTTATCTTAAGCTTCTTAAGGGCGGCTCATTAAGCCGTGGCTCGTAATCGTAGATCGTGGCTCCATCTATAGCCATTAACACCCACCAATCTGCACTGAGTTGTTTTATGGCCTATTTTCCCTACAGTTCTATCAGCTACAGGGAATTCCATCTAGCCAGCCAATAATAATGATGATGATTCATTTCCATAATTGCAATTTCAACTACGCCGAGAAAAAATAAACTGCTAAAATTTTAAAGCATTAATTGGAGATAACTTTGGAAGGCTAATAATTAACTTTAATTTTTATAACTATGTAATGGGCCTAATATAGAATTAAAGGCAGAAAACAGCCCTTGCCTTGTTTCTTGCGGCTTTTTAGATGTTTGTTTACCTATCGACACTTAATACACGTTCTATAAGTGCTCACATATAAAATAATAAGCACTTTATCTTGTAAATGAAAATCTATTATTCAGTAGTGACAACGTTGTCGCAATTTTAACGTAAGTAACAAACTTGTCTTACATTTTAATGTGTTCTCATTTTTATTGGAAAAAATACAACGCAACGCCCTCAACAGAAAACTAATTCACTTATAGGCATAATATTAATTGCAATAAACTATTTCAATTTATAAATATCAATTAACTTTAACCAGTAATTTCCATTCAAATTGATTAATACCACTCTTCCACGCTTCGCTTCGTTTTATGATTATTATTGGAAAGGTTCACGTTTCCATGGGAACTTTAGGATAAAATTAAATTAAACTCTGTTACATATATCATAAAGATGTATAAAAAAATGAAAGTCAGTGTAGTCAATGCTACTTTTAGAGGTATGTAGATACAAACACACGGAAGTTGTGTAAAATAGCTGTAAAATAGCATGTGATTTTACTAGATAAAAGTTAACATTTATCGGAACTTAGGCGGGATACGACCCACAGCCTACTCGGGCCTTATATCATTTTTAATATATACTCTAAGAACACAAATTTGTTAGAATAAAACACTTTTTTACGGATTTTTGCGCATGTTTTATTTTATATTTAAACCTGACGTTTCGACTACTTTACAGGAGCCGTGATCACAGGATGACTAAGATGATGGTTGTCATCCATAACTAGAATAAAGTGTTAATTCTAATGTGTAATGTGCGCGGAAGTGTAAGAAACAAATTTGTTGTTTGTGTGTTTGTCTGTCCGCTCTTGTTCCCGCTCTTTTTCCACTTATACGAGTTACCATAGCAACGCGTTACCGGGTCAGCTAGTATATACTCTAAAAACACAAATTTGTTGTTTGTGTGTTTGTCTGTCCGCTGTTTTTCCATTGTATCGATTTACTTTACCATAGCAACGCGTTACTGGGTCAGCCAGTTATTTTATAAAAATATATTCATAGTAATTATTATTTAGATATTTCGACGTATTTCGATTTCTATAACTTATAACAATTTGTTTCGACGTAGTTACTTGCCTCATCGGCACAAAAGAACTAAAGCTTTTGCGGGTATATATTATTAGCATCCGTATCGGTCTTAGTAATACCACTATTTGTAACCTCACTAATCCCCCAAACTGTTCACGATACACAATGCTCAAAGTGTTTATCCGATTGCGGAACAGCACTTTTTTGTGTTGTGTTATTATCGTACTAATCACTAATCAAAGTGTGTGGCAGTAAGCTTAATACCAGCGCAATCTTTTCATGTTCTAGCTTACTACTACCTACATAATAGAATATAACACTTTTACAAGTTTACTGATATGTAATTATTTCTCATTAAATCATTTAACTGCTAGATTTTTATATCGTTAGAAATTTCACTAGAAATAATTAAATTTCTTTAAGAATTAAAGGGGAACGCCTACCTAATTTAGTCGGGTAAATTCAGACAAGTGTCTGACTTTGAGGGAAAAAGTGACTGACAACAAAAAATATAATTAAAGCATAAATGAGATTTGGTGGCGACATCCATAATTAGACCTCAAGCTAGGTAAATATGGGAACAATATTCATTCCAAATTCATTTCATTTAAAATCAGCATACTAGTCAGTAAGAGAGAAGGTGAGTTTAAAAAAGGGAAAATTATTATAGAGAAAAATATTTACTTGTTTATTAACTAAATTGGAGAGATAACCCGAAACATTGCACGAAAGATGACATTAAAGATGGCAAAGACCGCTGCTTTGAAAATATAAGTCGTGTCTTCTGTCGATCTTTCTGGTGCTAAAAGCCATTTACTCTTGGTAATTGACTGGGATTGGAGCCTTTTTGTTCTCCAACCTTATTACTTGGATGACTGTTACACCATAATGTAAGATACAAATACCAGCTTCTTTAATATAAATATCAATATTATCACCAATACAACTCCTATGGTTGAACACGGCATAGTTATATAAAAATGCCTTAATATATTTGTTTAGTGTAAACTTGAACATCTAGACTCCATTTCAAACTTGGCCGGGTAGTGCATTCTATTCATTAGTTAAACATTGTGTTGTCGTTACGGAAACTAGGCATACAAAGTCTTATTGAGAAGGTTATTGATGACTGTTGATGATATGAACATGACAAAATAACTGAAGTGATTAAATAAAAACTTAAACTAGCAGGAGTAGTCGTGCAGTATAACTATCTCAATTTATTCATAAAATTGAACCGGGTTTTAGATGAAGACTAGGAATACAAATCATACTGACATTTTCTTTGAGTTGTGCATTGTGAGGTACGACATGTGTTTGTTGTATTTGTGATTTTGTGTTGTCATTTTATCACTACTTGGGAGAAAGTATGCACTGTAAATAAAACTTATTCAATTACTATTGTGTATACATTGTAAAATATACATTTAATAATTCAAATACATCGGGAAACCATTTTTTATTATGAATAATTAATAGTTTCTGTGTATCTAAACGATTCTATTATGCGTGTGTCCACGCTCGTAGTCCTTTGGTAAAATTAAATATTATCCCACTTTATTAAACGCAAATACTCCATTCGTTGGACTACAACTATTTATATTGGAAGACTAAACATACGATCCTTGTAGTAAATCTCTCTAAATATTACAATACAATACAGTATCAAATACACAATAACGCCGCAGTGAGGAAAAAAACAAAGAAAATATAAGTAAAAATAGTGTAATTGTAGTATGTACTCGTATATAATGCGTTCTTATCGCTCAAATCGATATCTGCCATCTGCCAGATAACCTTTGAATAGATACGACTGCAAAGAAACGGCTACGGCGGTGTCAACGAAAAAAATAAAGATATAAAAATACACACAAACATTTATATGTATATTAGCTGTATGAGATTCATTATATTTCATTAAATAATTCCATATACTTATAATCAGTGCTTTGCTCTTAGAGCAAAGGTATCCATTTTTTCCTTTGCGTCGTTGCGAAACGCACGCCTTAATTTAAATTGTATATATGTTAAGATTAATTGTTGTAAACGTGTTTGTCTGCTGATGCAAATATACTAATTATATATCTATTTGTCACTCCGCGTAGTTTTATGCGAAGTGTATGTGTCGCCGCTACATTAATATCACTAACTGTTACTGTTTACTATTAATTATATCTGCTGTTAAAGCTGTTAAGCTGTTAAATATCCACTGCTATTCAAAGGCCTCCCCTAAAAATTGGAGAGTTTGTCATAATCTCCACATTTGGTGCAATTTTGAATCTGCATTTTTACTGCAATTTTTAAATTGCACGTATTGAAGATTGAAATAAGAGATAATAATTCGGCAGAAAAAGTTGCTGCCTATTTTATGATCTGCAAGTATATTATGTGGTACAAGTGTATTAGGTGTATTATGATTACTTTCAGTATCCTTGGGCGAATTTAAGAATACTCTCAGGTTTGAAGGATTGGTGTACTTAATCAATTTAAATTACACAATGATAATCACAGGGCAATTTTCAAATATGCAATCGTTGCTATCGTGTTTGCATGAAGATTAGAAATTCAGAGCTTATTTCCTTATAATTAAGGTCTATTATACTTTAAAACAAACGCGATAGTAAGATTTGCGAACAAACAAACACTCCAGTCTTTGCTCTGTGTGACTGGCAGCCGGCGCAACCAAATTTACAATTTGTGGTAGCAATTTGTTTTCTCAGATAAGACTAGAAACTGTGAAAAGTAACCAAGTGGCTTGAAAAATGTCAAAAGATTTGAATTTAACTAATAATATTGTAACGGCGACAAGGAAAATAATCTGATGTTGTTTCATTTTATACTTGAACGTAGCTGATATAGTTAATAATTACACAGAAGTATGAAAACGTAAACAATACTTTATAAATCAGAATAAATAACTTTTTTACGGATGTTATAATTTTTATTATATATTTTATGCATTTTCAATGCGATCTTATATTTCTATTCAAATAATTTATCTTTTTTACGGATTTTTGCGCATGTTTTATTTTATATTTAATCCTGACGTTTCGACTCCTTTACAGGAGCCGTGATCACAGGATAACTAAATAATATGTAAAAATAAAAATAAATAATTTGATTTATATAAAATAATTTGATAATTAGGAACGTGCCCGATTTAAATATTGTGAAGGTAGTAGAAAATACATGACAACCATCATCTTAGTCATCCTGTGATCACGGCTCCTGTAAAGGAGTCGAAACGTCAGGATTAAATATAAAATAAAACAAGCGCAAAAATCCGTAAAGAAGTGTTTTATTCTGATGTGTGATGTGCGCGGAAGTGTAAGAACTAAATACTTTATAAACTTTTATTTAAATTTTATTATCGTCATCATCTTAGCCAAAAGATTGATGAAGAAAATTTCGCCGTATATCCACCTTTTGATGTTTCCACTTTAAGGAAAACACTGAAATAACCGTAACAAAAAGGACCACAACCCACCACTTGATCCCATTGCGGAGATGTGGGTGCTAATGATTGCAGTTGCAGCAGATCTAATGACTTAAAGTGCTTTCATGGTCATTTACACCTATCCGATGAACGGCCTTTGGGAAAGTAGCCTCCACGATTCGATCCGATAAGCCGTTGAGCTCCTCCCCCACAACTTACTGATCAGCAAAATCAAGCTATACAATAAACAGAGGAGAATCACCGAAACAGGTTTAGGTTTTAGAGAAGAGTCTAATAAAAATACATCAAAATTAGGTATCCATGCCTACCAATTAAATTGCCATTAAAAATTGTTTTATTCAGAAAATTATTGTAGACTCCTTCTTGCGTTGCCTCTCCACTACTGGAGGTTAGCCGTCAGCTCCGCATATCTCTTCTTGTCCCTCGCCAGACGAAACAGTTCCTCTTGTATTGTAGACTACTGATTACATTTCTATCCCTCGGGAACAGTACTTTTTTTCTGGATAAAAGGTACTCTATGTACTTTTCTGTAGCACTGGCAAAGTGTATGCAAATGATTGAGTAGTTAAGGCGTGCAGGTGTAACAAACAAACGCGTTTCTTATGTATAATACTAGTTAGGAATATAAGGTATTTAAATATGATACTTGTTGTATCGTATTATTGTTTACGAGATGAGTGAAAGACGATTTGTAAGGTAAGGTTAATGCACGAAACAAACCTAATGATAGTCGTTCTAACACTGTCTTTATTACTTAGTAACTATAAAATTGATGTTTAAGCAGCCGTACGGATATTAGGTATAAGTGCGTGAATATAACAATAAATTAAATATCATTTAAAGTGGTCTAGATAGCAAGTCATTGACATTACATGTACAATATATTATTACTGTTCGGTAACCCGTACACCGTTCAAATTTATCGAAATCGCTCAGCCCGTTCTTGATTTATATAAAGACATGTAATAATAATAATACAGCTTTTTTTAATTCCATACAAAAAACTTTTTCATTTTTCATTATTGAAACAGTCGATTTTTTAACAATAATAAACAATCATAATTACATAAACAATCAGTAATTTAATTACATAATTAAACAAAAATTTCATTTAATAATAATTTTTTTTATTCTTATAATTTGATTTATTTTTATCTTTAGCTGTGGTTAGCCAATTTCGACCTGCTGCCGTCACTATCTCGTCTGTCCACCTGAGTTTTGGCCGAAGACAGACATATAGATAGACAACATTTTAAAAAATATGAGAATTGGCATCAGTGTGTATTAATTATCATAAAATTAGTCCAAAAATAAATGTACAAACAGAACCTACAGAATTATTTAGTAGTCTAGATAAAATACAAACTCAATTTAATAGAAAGCAATTCACCTACCTATTTTAAGAAATATATTCTAGAAATAGAAGAACTCGCTAATTATATAATACATTTTGTTACCAAGAGAATTAAATAATTTATGTCGAAATTTATTTATAGTAATTTTATTATAATAGCCGCTATCTATCACGTTTAGCAAAAGAAAGTAAGAGTACCTTAAACTATATATTTATTAAGTTGCAAAACATTAATCAATAAAGTAAAAAACGTAGAAATAATGACTTCAACATCGATAACTTTAAAATAACTTGGTTTTGTTTGTAAAGATGCCGCCTGAAATTAATCACACAAACTAAACTGTCTACTACTACTGTACTACTGTCTTTCAGGAGTTACGTGCATAAGAAAAGGTAACAAGGAAACAAAAGTAATAAGACCGCCGCTCGGTACAACGGTAGCGATTCTATCTTCCGCGCAAAAGATCCCGGGTTCGAATCCTGGTTGGGTTACCGTGTCTGTAAAATGCCCAAGAATTTGATATAGATTCATGGTCGTCTATATTCTATGACGTATATTCTATACGTCATTTAGTAACCATAATATAAGCTCTGTTTAGTTTGGAATCAGCCACGTCAGTCCACAGTAGCTATTGCTACCGATAGCCAACACTTTTCGTCAGTAGCAACTGCTACCATATTCAAATTTCTATTGTTTATTAAATTACGATTAGTTTTTGTGTTAGATAGATCCAAATGTTCTGTGGTGGATTCTTTATTTAATCAGCTTTACGATAGCTCCATTATGTAGCGAGAAAATGACATTTTTATCTAAGAGGTCAACATTTTTTTTTACAATTCGCGCAGCATTGTTGGGACTGCAGAGAGGGATGGAGCACGCGGTAGCAGACTGACAAGTGGCTTAATAATTGTTGTCAACTGTCCAAATTTATTTAATATACGATTACGATTTATTTAATATATATATTACGATACGATACGATACGATTATAATTTACAGGGCGTTTAAAACTAATTTGTTACTGTTAGTTGGAGTATGACATGCTCTCTTAAAACATCTCGTAGGTGGTGGAGTATAAAGTGGGTCGTATCGTAACGATCCATCGGTCATTCGCATTCGTTACGTTGACCGTAGCTATGGCAGCGTATGAGTCATGTTCGTAAAAAGATGCTGTCTTGGGAGATGGATCTACTTTAAACTAATTTATTGCTTTTTTAAATTTCCTTTTTTTTATGTGTATGACATAGCAATGTTTGAATATATTTATAGAAAACTAGCTTTTACCCGCGCCTTCATTTGTTTTTCACTAAAAAGTATCCTATGTTACTTTTGACACCTTCAAGAATATATCTACGAAGTTTCATGATGATCGGTTTAGTAGTTTTTGCGTGAAAGCATAACAAACAAACTTACATTCACATTTATAATATTAGTAGGGATACTATAACAATCAACAGTTTAGTGAAACCATAACATTGTTAATTTGTGATAATAGAATGATATTGTTTTTGTGAATTATGTATGGTGACTGTGTAGATCATTATAAATGACGTTACTTCTGTTTTAACACATGTAACAACGGTCTTCTTGTCAGTCAAAAGACACCGTAAATGGCTAGGTAAAAATGTTACACTATTTAAACGTAGTTATTTTAGGCGTTTTTGAATAATTTCCACTTCATTTCATATATTACTCTCGTAAAGGGGGTCATTGAGCTGCAAACTTTTTAAAATAAAATATTAAAACCTATTTCAGTTTTACCAAGAATAGTTTCACCCTAAAGCAGCGTATAAATTGTAATAATATATTCTATATTTATCGTTCCTAGAACTATCAAATTCAATCATAAAATAGACCTAAAATAAACGAGCTCACGTAATAAAACGGAATGTGCCATATTTGGTTAATAAATAAACTATTTTGAATGCCAAAATAGGATATGTGAATGTACTCTATTTTATTTGCAGACGATGAAAACAGAACTGAAGTGCACATACTAAAAGTAAATGTTGCAGTCTTAAAATGAAACTGGTGTTTGTACGAAACGACTAAACGGTTCTTCGGTTTGTATTCAACTATTTTATGTTCGCGTTATTTCGTTTGTTTTTAACTTGGAGGCTTATGCTCCATTTGGCATCTAATAATATTGCTCTTTGAACTTATATACAAGAAGTAAATTTGGAAAGAAATATACTTTATTATAAACTAAATTTAAAAATAAAACTGTTTAAAATAGGATTTAAATATAAATGCCAGGTAGCTATTGTATCTCTACTATATAAAAGAAGGACTTTGTGGGTTTGTTACCTTATATAGTTACCATAAGCCTAAGAATAACAGTTTTTATAATCAACTAACGTTACCATAGCAACGCGTGGCCGGGTTATACCAGCAACGCGTGGCCGGGTTAGCTAGTTATTGATAAAAGCGTTTTCCAGATACTTTGGATGGAGATAGAAATTTTATACAAGCAACCATCTGTAAAAAGGTGATAAATTACTAGTAATATTTATTTTACTGCTGTAGGATATTGATGATGAAGATCGATAACAATGATTATGATTATAATAAATCAGTAATAATATTTCTTACATTCACAGCGATAAACCTAGCCCGAAGCAAGCGCTGTCAGGCTTTTGTTACGGATAGATCACTTGAGACGATTTGTACAAGACTGATCGAACGCAATCAGATCTTTTCCGTCCATTTAAAATATCAAATTGTAGCTTTCTACTTATCGATCCAACTGGAGTAAATCACTTGACGTTTGCTAATCTGTAACAAATAAAGATATTAGTAGTTTTATTTATTAATTTACACAATACTGGCAGTTGAATATAAGTTAAGATGCGATTGTTAATATCGCGTTTTCAATTGTAGAACTTATTTTCATAATACTAAGTTCTATTATTGAATATTAATTCGAAAACGAATAGTTTCAAAACTCACACTATGGCCCCAGTTAATTTAAACAAGACTAAAAAGCAACGTTAGGAGTTTTATTGATTAAATTGGGTTTTGCAGATAGTAGCATTACACTTACGTGGCGATATTCAAACAGGCAAATATAATTAATTCCTAATTTAATATTATTCGTTTTAGTCGAAATGAAAAAAAAAAGAAAAAGACTTTTTCTAACAGTCTTACGTTATATTGAAGTTAGAACATCACATCCAGTAAAGGACCATGCAATAAAGAAGCATGCAGTAATATCGTACGTCATATTCGAATATGTATGAATATACTATAGCAGTCAGCCGTAGCAAGTCATTGACGTGAGTAGGTTTCCATCGTCACACGAAATTAACATCTCTATATGGATTAAATAAAAAAAGTAAATGATTTCATTCCTCCCATACAACATTGAGCTTATAATTATAAGCTTTTATAGTTTTGTAAACTAAGATTTTAATGAAAGGCAAAAGTGACAGCATTTACTGTATAAAGAAGCAGATTAGACAACCGATTTCTGTAGCTGTAGTAATTCTATGATGTAGCGATTTATGACACATAGGTATAAGAATGATGAGTTATGCACTATGCTTCGGGTCAGGATCAGGTCAGTGATCTATTTAATTCTTACTAATGCATTATGTCCATTATTTAGTATTCACAGTGCAAGCTCTGCTTAGTATGAAACTGAATATATTTGTTGAAATACCCAGAATTTATCTGCATCATCATATCATCCGTGTCATCATAATAACCATCATCATATCGACACATATAGGTCTCTTTTAAGTATATTTACATACAATGATCAGTGCGACGCTGCTCGTATCCAACGCCCTACCACAACCCAGGCCAGAAACAAAGCTGATGGGGTTCAACCCAAGGAACACTGTCTAGCCCGTGGTCGGCATTCGAAAACCTTTCCGCTTCAACAGCTGTTGATTCTTCTCGTTGTGAGTCCGGCCACTGTCACTTCAGCTGAACATTCCATCGAACAATGTCGGTTACTTTCGTTCTTCTTCGGATGTCCTCGTTTCTCATTCTATATTTTTTCCCACGTTTTTCTTAGGTCGCTTTTTTGTCTGTTTGCTTGTCTGTCGTCTTGTCTGTCCGGTTGGAATCTTGTATCTCAATTTTGAGGCACTTCCCGACCACCTAGCGAGTTGAAACTTTCAGGGTAGCTCAGAAACCGATGACAATGCACGCTCAAACAACTTTCAACTTTCTAGGTGCACTTTCAGGTCAACTTTCGGCAACTTTCACTTTTTTTCCAATTTTTTTTTGTTATTTGCAAATTCAAATTCATTTATTTGCAGAATATAGGTTTACAATAATACTTATGTACTTTTGTATGGGGCTTATCCGATCGTTGCGTAACACATGGTTACTTCGTTGAGTTAATAATTAAAAAGAATAAAATAATATTACTAGATTTAAAAATCTAAAAATCCCACGTTTTGAGTGGCTTCTCGCTTGGCCGCGCCGGGTTATTTAATTCTTTTTTTTTTCACTGAAAAGCGTGGGATTTTTAGATTTTTAAATCTAGTATTTTAGTATATGAGAACCTATTAATGACTCGCTGTTACTGCTGCTACTGATACAAATTTTTTTTAACCAACGTTATTAGTTTTCTTAAATTCAAATAAATACTGAAATACTAGTATTCAGAGGAAGCACAGATGTTGATTATTTTTAAAATATTTTTGTGTTCTTGTGTTTTCTTCATGTTTACCACTTTGAAAACGAATAATAAATCTTATTCTCAGTTAAGTTCAAAGTTAAAAAAGAAATTTTATGTCAATCTTTGACATTGATATATTGTGTGGGATCGACAAATTTACCACTGCCAAAATAAACCTGCCGGGTTCCTGTACTGGAACTTAACTTTGAAGAATGTAAAGAATTTTTAAGAAGAAAAAAATTCAATTTGTCTCAGGAGTTAGGCGGAACTTTTCTTCCATATATATGTCGCAGGCAATTTGTATGATTCCGTGTTTTACAAACGGCGTCGTCCGTTTAAAAACGCTCGCTGTTTTAAAGGCAAAATTGCGACTCGTTCAATTGCAAAAATTTCGACATTGATTGTTATAGTAGGATGACTATCGGAAAACACAGGTTAGAAAATCCGACTTTATTTCAGAAATCAGGTACCTATTCAAATAGAACTAATCTATTTACTCTCCCTAATCTAGCCTAACCGTTGGACTCTCAGGGATTTTTTTTACAGAATAAGATAGTCCCCATTGCCAATACTCATCACATCATACTTTTAATGCCAATGATATTCCGCAGGAGTCCTCCGAGCACCATATTCCAAGGACACCTTAGCGTTTTTTTTACGTGCCGAATAACCTTTAAAACATTATCATTTGGCCACGGATTATTTACTGCTCCTATTTGTGATTCTTAAAATTTTTTTTAATTCACTGTAATAAATGCGCTTCACTATACGCGATTCACTATAATAAACAAATGCGCTTTTTAAAAAAATATTCTTTTTTTGTGAAAAGTCCTTTGAACACGTAGAATTTGTACTGTTTTCAATATTTTCTGTGTCACAAAACCACTACTCGACGCCATTTTTCTTGTTTTGATTAGAACAGCGAGCGTTTTTGAACGGACGACGCCGTTTGTAAAACGCAGAATCATACAAATGCGCCTGCAACATATATATAGCAATAAATTTTTTTAATACAAAATCTAATAATTATCATCCTTTTTTAATTTATTTTAGCTAACTTTATTAAAGTATTGAGGATCTTTTTGCTGCAATAGTTAGCGCATACCGCTCTAGTTAGCCCCTGCTGCCCAGTTATGGTCAACGGGAAGTATTGTATAGACCATATACTGGGCAGCAGCAACTTCCGAACTGTCTCTCTCGTACTCGAACTCATTTACTGTTATCTCCAACTAGCATTCCGTGTGGAGGTATACGGTGTCCAAAAATCATTATATCGAGTTCCCATGGGAAGGCACGTATAATTATTGGTCAAGGCTCCATCTACAGTCGTTAGAACTCACTCCGCACTGGATCAGTCCGGTGGGCTTTGGCCCATCCCCCCTTCGGTGTTTTCATGTAAAAGGACAGCTGTGGGGATGTTATTAGGGTGATGGTAATGACTAAATCCTTTCAAACGAAATTTTAGGTATTTCCTTATATTCTGCTGAATAAATCAAGCTTGGCTATAAGGTATAAAAGATTTCAATTTAAAAAATAAATTATTGCAATAATTCTATAATGTCAAATACATCAGAGACTCAATCACAATTTAAGTTCTTAACTTCGCCTGGTAATGAAAAATGGAAACATGTCAAACCATTTTATTGGTTCGGTCTATTCAATCGAATACGTTGCTACCTACACGAAAATCCATTCCAAATAAAACCACATTGAGATATATATGCGTATAGAAATGTATAGGAATACACACCAACGGTTATATCGAAAGGATCTAATGCGATTGAAATGAATGATGCCTCACAAATCGTATGTAATAAAAACGACGCTGTTGTCAATTCAATTTTTTCTGCTTTAGAAGGCTACTGTGATCGAGGTTGATTTCTATGAAGATAGTGAAATAGATAACTCGAGCATGAAATTTCGAGAAGATTACAAAGAAGGCGAATAGTTTCTAACTTCAAATAAAATACCTCTAGAATTTTTATCTGCTCGATATCTATACCAATATTATAAAGAAGTAAAGTTTGTGTGTTTGTATATTTGTTAAATTGTAAGGGGTAATCTCGGGATCTACTGAACTGATTTTAAAAATTCTTTCACCAATAGAAAGGCACATTATTGATGAGTGTCATAGGCTATATTGAATGCTAGAAAAAAATCAAAGAATTTTGTCCACCCGTGCGAAGCCGGGACGGGCCGCTAGTGTTATATAAATTGGTAACAGACACAAGCCAATAAGCGAATTTAATACGAATATTTTATCTATTATCCAATCATATATTCTTATATTTCTTTCTAGACTTGAATAAATGTAACGCTTTATTTTATTTGTAGAAATACCTGTCTGTTATCTTATTATTGGAAATTAACTAACGTTTCAAAAATTCTGCAAGACAATATAAGACCAATTCTATAAATCAAAACACTATCGATCCAAATTAAAACAAGGAAAACGCTATGAACACACAAAACTACCGAAGGGTCAACTTGTACACTTGTTTATACATCAAATTTGACCCCTAATTATGAGATTATATTTAAGGTTACATTCCTAACCTATCTTAACCAATATACCTACTATGAGTACATTAATAATAACCATAAACTGTTTCGAACCCAAGTTGAGAAAAGAACTTGTGTTATGGAGCCAATATAAAAACGGAACGAAATCTCCGGAACGGGATCGAACTGGGGACCTCGGAGTGACGTTACCATGACAACCGGTATGCAAGCCACTCAACCACGGAGGTCGTCAATGTTACGTTCGATTGTAACTTTTAACATAAAACTTACAATATTTATTCAAAACTCTTTCATCATCATCTCCGCTGAAAGACATTTACTACTAGATTGAGGCTTCCTCCAAAATGGGGACTATTTTAAATAATCTCCGCGCTTGGCATGCTGGTTGGATATCAGTATGGTTAGCTGCCTTTTGTTGTTTAACACATTTAAGTGTGAAAGTTTGGTGCTATTTTTACTCGACTTAATTTACTTAAGTTATCTTTGAGGAGACAATTCTAAAAATATAATTCTCTTTTTATGTTTCAGGTGTAGATACAGCTCCCGCACCAGTACAAATTTTGTCCCCTTCTCTGAATGTCTCTGGATGTACATACCAGGCCTCAAGGATCTGGCAACGCAATAATGGTGTTTAGGTTTTGTGGTAGATTTCTAGAACTTGTATTGTATATATATTGTATGTATTATATATATCTGAAAATGTGATTATTTGCTTTATATATGAAACGAACTTGAGCACTCTTAGGATCCACCTCAACAGTTTGGTTTACGTAGCCGATTGGGATCATGTGACTAGGGTGAACATAGTTGATTACGACTTTTAACATTTATTGAAAGTAAAGCGCATCCGGGATGTCATGAATTTGGTCTTTTAATTTCTTCATTAAAACGCCTAGTTTCTGTCACGCAATGTGCACTTAGTTAATAATTCGCATCGTATCGTCTACACTTTCTGCAAATCACTATTAATATCAGTGCGAAACGGAGATGGTAAAGTAACTCACCATCAAAGTTAAGGATTTTTTGATCAAGTCAAAAATTTAAAAGATTCTTTCTAATGCAGCTGTAAAACGCTTAGGAGATATTGTATCGCCGTTACGGATTTCTCTACCAAGTTTAAATGGTCGATTTTTCTATGAAGAGGCAAGGATTATAGCGCATTTTACTGTAGATGTTTGGGGGTAAAGGTGTGTTGATGTTAAACGACAATAATACATTTCAAATAACTCACACTAAATATATAAGTTTAATTATATAAACACAAACTAAAAACAGCTTTTATCATGGGGGCTTAACAAAGTAAAGACATTAATTCATAAACATTTAAACGATGACTCAGGAACAAACGGTTATGCTCATCGTACATACATATACATGGTCCGCTAGTGCAGTAGTTAACAAATCTTTATGCATTTGTTGATGTAAGTTTCCAGAAGTTTTCGAGTCCGATGATTGTCAAACTCATCTCTATATACATACATCCTGCAGTACGTCTATATAAATATAGCTTACCACAATTGACAAAAGGCATTAGAGCGTTAAATTGAATTGAACTCCATACTCAAGGCATCCTGAGATATTATAATATAGCCGATTTAGGCAATCGTCTTAAATATTGCTGATACTGGAAAATGCCTCAGCAAATCATGGATATAACATTTCTATGCGAAGAACATTGTACCTATTCAAGCTTGACTTATTCCAGCTTTAGTAAAAAACTGATCATTCTTATATACACAAGGCTTCGTCCTGAGTGATTGACTGGCTGACAGACAACGCACAGCCTCAATCGGTAAACCTAGTGACATTGGAATTTGAAGGGTGGGTTTTTAAATGGGTGAAAACTCTCGCTAAAGCAGGATTTTGGAAAACGCTACCCATAAGGGGAAGAAATACGAAAATAGAAATACACTTTTGTATGTAAATGTTATTTACAAAGTAAGAAGCAAGAATTTGAGTACATATGCTGGTAAAAAAATTAATGAGTGAAATAGGGGTTAAAAAATTGTATGAAATCTTTGTGTAAAATAGTTATGAAGTAATCATGTACTAACAGAAAAATAAGAAGTTGTTTGCAAAAATATATCACTTGATCTTTGAATGAGGTTTGCTTCAGTTGAAGTATAAACATTCAGAATGAAAAAAAGCATTACGTATTAATTACACTATCATGTTTAGAAAGACGAAAGTTGCTATAAGTTGACTTTATTTACTTTTTCTTATGGGTTATAATTTGTTGCCATTATTATAACGGTTCAAAAAGCAAAAGTAATATTGAAAGAGTCTGCCAAGATGGCATAAAAATAAGTAGGCAGTTCTCCTATGTAATATTTCTGCAGAAAGGTTTATGTCTGGTAACGTTTACCTCTATATTATTAATTCCGCGTCGTGCCGACGATACATTTTAATAATTAATTCACAAAAACAAATTATTCCTGTAGTCCGATTTCATAACAGTTGTACGAAATATTGGTGAGGCTTTTGTTAAAATTGTCCGTATTTTTCACTTTTTCTCGTTTGCTTATATTTGCACAATTCAGAAAATTTGTGCGTGAGGAAGGAAATGTAGCACACTCGAAAGTGGAAATCAAATTAATATAGTGTCTTTAGAAATATTATAGCAATAATATTTCTAAAAACACTATATTGAGTTGATTTCCACTTTCGAGTTCACTAAGCTTAGTTTTGTAATGTACTAATTTCAATTGGAGATGATTTTAATATGGTGACTACGAAAATGTCTTTAAGTTGTATATTACCCATTCGGTGTCGAGACCTTTGGTCCATGGGGTCTTAGCGCTTTAAGGCTTTTTAAGGAAATTGCAAAAAGGTTAGTCGACATCACAGGAGACAGAAGAGCTGGCAGCTACCTCGGACAAAGTATTAGTCTAGCTATTCAAAGGGAGAACGCTGCCAGTATCTTCGGAACCTTGCCTAAAGGGACTCCTTTTATTAATATAATTTTTAATTATTTTATATTTTTTAAGGTTTTTAGTTTTAGGTTCATTAAATCCATTAGATAAAATGATGATATGATAAACTGATAAAAAATATAAAATAATAACTAAAATATATTAATAAAAGGAGTCCCTTTAGGCAAGGTTCCGAAGATACTGGTAGGTAACGTTCCCCCTTTGAATAGTATATATAATAACTATATATAACTATAATATATAAAATATATACAGTAATAAACAAAACTAAATTACCGTGGTTAAGTAGCTTGCATATCGGTGTTCATAGTGGCACCACTTCGAGATCTCGGGTTTGTCCCCAGCCGATTAAATGTAGATATCGAACTTTTTATATTAGCTCGGATTTGAGTGTTTTAGTACCATCGTTGTTTCTAATATCGACAAACTTTAATTTCTTTAATTACTTGGATGCAGAAAAAAGTTTGTGATGTTTCTTTTTTGTTATGTTGGTAACACAGCAGTTGCCTTCTTTGCCTTGAAGTACAGTAAAAATTAGGTACATGCAAGGTTCGGACATCGAATAGGTGAGTAAAAAAATATTATCTAGAGCAAAACCGTGCTCTGGGCTCGTTAAGCAATTGGTTTCGATTGCATCTTATATTTTTTAGCATCTTTCTGCATTGGCCCCGCACGAGGCCCCTTTCCCCCTACAGTGTTTTCATGCAAAGGGAGGGCGAGTGCTTCTGCAGCGGAACCGATAAAAGCTGGTGATAAGACAAGTTCATAAATGACTAAAATTCTTTAATCTTTTTAGGAAACTAAGGGTACTGAAAGTTATCAGTAGCAATCTATTGATTAATTTGAGAGAGATTGAGAAATAAAGAGAATGAGCTATTTCCATACATACGTAACTAGGTATTGAACAGAATAAAGGAAATGTCATTTGAATGGTAGTACGACAGTAAATTATTCCTGAAAATATGTCTGATTTTTTGTATGTATAATAAAAAATTGATGTTATAAACAACTTACACTGAATCAGCTTATTTTTAAACACAACTGTATTTACATACGCCTAAATGGAGGTTATAGGATATAATGAATAAACCGACTCTACGTTCAAAATCCTACGAAACGAGTCAAACCAAAGTAAGTGATATTTTTCTTCAGGCTGCCAAAGTCTTGTTTTTTTTCTCATGGCGCTGGTATGCAGATTTGATTGAGTGTATTCGAGTGGTTTGTATTTCATAATATTTCATTTACATAAAATAGTATACCTGTATTCAATGACATTAAAACTATAAAGATGGTATTGTAATTATGTTATTGAGCGAAGCTCTCTTTTAGGCAACTCACAAATTTCGCTTGTCTCCCTCCTGCTACTTAAATGGTTCAACCGATTCGAACGAATTTTGGCATGAAAATACATAATTAGAGCCTGACGGACATAGGCCATGTAAAAAAAATATAGAATTTACCATGGAAGAAAAATCACCGAAAGAAAAATTCAAAAGTGATCACAGCCAAATCGCTGAGACCACACTGATGAAATTTGGCGCCAAAACTCACATTGTGGTCGTGACTAATGTGCAAAAAAAAGTTTTGAAATCGGACATACCATAGAGGAATAATCGCCCTTCAAAAATCGAATTGCTTCGCTCAGTATTTGCAAACAGCAGCATGTATTGCAGACCTAGTTATAGGTAGTATTGTATGGATTATTGTAACACCCGAGTTTCTATTCCCTAGATTACGTAGCAAAAGTCATTCTTAGGTGTTTATTTAAATAAATGCTTATGCATACTCTTCGATTAAAAAGTATGTGGGTGTTAAAACGACTCATATTTTATTATTATAAGATATAAAAAACAATTTTAAATATTTAAAAAAAGGTTTTAATACGAAATGAATAATAATACCTTGCTTTATATAAAAATAATACATTTTAATCAATAATTATAATAATATTTCTTTCATAAGGCTTGTGTTATAGATACTAGGGTAACTAATAGACATACATATATATGTAATATTTATTGAAATATATATATCAAAACCCGATGACTTAGGTACAAATTCTCGTATTCGTCACAAAATTTCTGCCACTTCCGGGATTCAAACCCAGGGCCATTGTTGCGAAATGTAAGATCGCTACCGTTGCACCAACCGTTGCTACGTTAATGAATAATAAGAAAACAGGTTGCTAAAATTTCACCTTAGCATGATCGTCAAAATCACATTTTTCAACAACAGATCTCAAGGCAGTATAAATATCGTATGCACAGTAAATTACTACAAAAAATCACGAAGGAGGTTCTACGTTTTTTTCCAAGATTCATTTACATAGCTCCTTGCTGACTTATAGCCCTACTGAAACCCGCACGTATTTCGTTACCGCGACCCCAATAAAATACTGGTAGAATTTTAAAACGTAATTTCTTATTAACGCAGAAACACATTTCAGGTTGTGATCCAAGTAAGGTAGTCTTCAAGATAAAAAATATTGTTTGATACTGATGAATATATACTCTAAAACACTAATTTGTTGTTTGTGTGTTTGTCTGTCCGCTCTTTTCCATTATATCCATTAACGTTTTCATAGAAACGCGTTACCGGGTCAGCTAGTCTATAATCTAAGATCACAGTGGTTTGTGTGTTTGTCTGTCCGCTCTTTTTTCATTGTATCAATAACGCTACCATAGCAACGCGTTAACCGCAAGTAGTTCGTCTACCGGACGCTAGACGGCGCTAACGGAAAAATATTTAATAATAGAAAAGATTTATAGAATTTTGTCCACCCGTACGAAGCCGGAACGGGCCGCTAGTTATAATTTAAAAACATAAGAAATTGTCTACTGTAAAACCACGACCACAATTGAGTATTTTTAATGTTTTTAATAAAAGATGTTTAGAGTTAAAAACCATTTCGAGCGTTATTTTAATATTAGTAGATTTAAATGATACCATATAATCTTTTAAAAAGTTTTATGAAAATATTCAGACACTGTAAAGTTGAAACACGATCAAAAATACAAAATCTTTAAAGTACAAGTGATCTATTTATTTAGGTTATTCATTTAAAAAGTAAGTTATATTACTTACATAGTTGAAAGCACTTTCTCTGTGTGAAACCTTAAAAAAGAACTTGAAACCACAAACGAATAAGAGTGCCTCCAAAGTTGCCAATAATTAATCACTTTAAAAGTCACACAAAAGATGGAAACTTCGGTGTCCGAAAGTTTGTGGATTTCAGCAATTTGTAATTCGACGAAGTACTCGCGACTTTTATTGTATTTCTTGGTGATGTACATTTCAGCTTAATTATTAAGTCTGGTGTTATTTCACTAAAGATATTTTACCACATGTGACGTTTCCATAAGCTGTAACGATAACAATATAATTCTGAAAAAAATCACCTTTACAAATTTTTAATTTCGACGGCCCGAACGAATAAAGTCGTAAAGATTTTTATATATCATTTAATATTAATGCAGTTATGTTATCTGAAGGTGTTATTACGATAAAATCAATTTATTTTTCACAAATTTATTACTCTAATTTTATTTCATGATATAAGAGGTCTTTATGCTTCCTAAAAAAGTACGATTTGTATAACGCTGAATGAAAATATAAGTAAATGTTTCTCTGTTTTTAGACTATACCAGCAGAATGACGGAGCTTTGATATATTACGACTTTACTCAGCTAAATTTAAACTTCTTTTTGTCTAATGTTATTTTCTTGCTTCTTTTATCTTTAAGATAATATATTTTTATTCGTATAATATATTACAGAGATTTATAGTTTTCATTTTTTAAGATATTCTCAAGTCGATTTTATTTTATATGTTTGTATGTTCGCGATAGCTCCGTCAATTTTCAATCGATTATCATTCTTTTTATTTAATTGGGCTTACTGGCTGGGTGGTCCCATGTAATTTGGGAAGGATTTCATGATGAACTACGAAATTATAAACAGAAACTCTTCCACTCACGATGGTATATGCAACAGTTATTATCATAACTAGCAATAGGAGTATAAGTACCTATCGATGGTCACCAGATCATGATTGAAGGTACCTACGGAACTGCTCAAAGGCACACAGAACACGTATCACGATTAGGTTAATGTGGTAAAAATGACAATGGCTGTCTTAGAACGAGTATCTATGAAAATACTGACCGCCAACAACAGAAAAAAAATCACGACTCTATTTACCGCAAACATTATATTTTTATGTATATTTATCAACAATGTATCTAAATCCATCTAAAAGAAAATACTTATCACTAAAAATGGTAAAAGAAGAGAAAATGTAAAAATAAAGCCTACTTCAACAATCAACTTAAGAAGATAACACTAAAACTATGAAAATAATTCAAATATTTCAGTATTTTTTTCTGAACAGTTACAATATCAAAAATAAAAAAAAAAATTTTTTAGGTGAAAGACAATAAAAAATAAACAAGACTGAATTTTATTAGCTGTATCTCTTTTAATTAAAATTGCTGTTTCTTATCTTTTGCAATTTATCTAATCGATCTATCTAATGCAATACATATATTTGATCATGGGTGAAAATTGTTTGCCTTTTTTTGCTCACACAGTACAGGAGTGTATCATATCTCCTTCAGATTGAATATAGACTTTCAAATAAATATCTGGGGATGTTTTCAAGCTTCTGGACTGGAGCGGACTCGGCATTTATAACAACGGCAAATACATCACCCACCTTCGATCCGCTGATGATATCGTAGTCATGGCTGTGACCTTGAGAGACCCAGGCACGATGCTCGATGGACTTAGTAGAGCCTTTCAACAAGTGGGACTCAAAATGAACATGGATAAGAAGAAAATTATGTCAAGTTTTCGTGTTGTACCCACCCTCTCCTCTGAAGGTTGGAGACTCTACACTCGAAGTTGTTGACGATTATGTGTACCTGGGACAAACTTCTTTCTTCCTTTCCATTGCTCTTTGCGTAACTCGTAGCATTTCAGAAGACTTTTCTGTGAGCGTGGCCGTCTCCATACCGTACGTGAGCAATGGGAGGATGCAATGGTTGAAAACACGTGTCTTAAGATATTTTGGTATATCCTTGGAGCTTAATATGTATCTATTGGCTCGAAAGCCAGACCAGGCCTGCGCAATCCTGCGTTTGACTTCAGCCGTTTGGTTTTCATAGCCAAGAGTTATTATTTGACCCAGATAGATGTAGTGGCCTCCGACTTCCACAGATAACGATCCTGTGCAGATGGATCTTTGTTTTGCTTATTCATGTCTTTATTGGCCCCTCCTTGTCATTACGCCAGCCAGATCAGCCAGTTGATGATCGCAGTTTCGGTGTGGGTTGGCCACAACGGATAATCTCCTTCAGGATCTTCTACTATCTGCCAACTGTAGAACTAATGAGTAGCTGATGCTCGCCCCTACTCTTTTATTATCAGTGGGAATAGGGCAAAGGTGACGCATTATTATTCAATTAATAGGATATACAAACCAATTAATTGAATATTAAGGAATGTACTTCCATTATAGATAGAGCGATAGTTCAAAATATCTCAGTTTTTGGGTAGAATCAAAGAAAAAAGATACTTTGAATTAACAAAGATGTACTTTGATTATGTTTATAATGTTTTGTTTGATAATCATGTCAGAAAAGTCAGGTAAAAAACAGTTCTTTGATTTCAGTTTAGAAAATAAGGCGTTGTAAACAAGAAATCACACTCGTTGAATGTTATATAATTACTCACCCAGAAATTTAACTTAAATCTAAATATTAAAAAGATATATAAATTCCCTGTCACAGTGTCACGCGATGAATTCCGATACTACTCAAACTTATTCGATTTGATTGATTTGTTCCGATTTAGGACAAAGGGTAGGTTTCATTTAAATTTATAATCTAAATTTTTTTTTTGGTGAGCCACATCAACACATGGCCTGGTAAGTTAATAGCCTAAAAAACATAAAATTAGGCTAAACGGACTTTCTCGTAATAATAAAAGTGACATATGGAATAGCGATTATAAGTATGATAGAATAACTTTCTAGTGTATTACAATCTATTCAATTAATTTGACTAGTCTCAGTTACATCTGATGTGTTATCGATTGGCTGGAAATGAACTGTACAAACCTTGCGGCTTTTCGACCCTTATGCTAATGTTATTGGTAGTACTTAAGCTCATGTGCTTGAGTAAGATAGGGATATAAACCTCTATTGCTTTATTAGAAAGCACTTAGTTGTTATGCATGTTTTATTTGACGTGTACTTTTAACCCTTCTTTGGATTTGTTATATTGTAAGCTATAACATAGATGGATCTCTGTAGCGTGGTGATTACCGATTCTAGATTATGATTGGGAAGATTAAGCAATATTCGCAAATGCCAACCATCGGCAGGGCGACCAAAAAATTGTTATTTCGAGCCCCTTGTGTTTTGGAAGGTACGTTAAGGCATTGGTCCCGGCTTTATTTACAGTCGCTAGAACCAACTAATCAGCACTGGATCCACTTGACTGGCTATGGCTCCGTGTTTATCTTTAAAAAATCCTGAGCCCCAACAGCTGTGACATTAATATTAATAGATGATGATGATATATGGGTATATTAATAAATTAATAAATGGTCAAGTCAAAAATCTAATAGTGCAACGGCAGTGTGGTGTTTGGCAACGAAGAATAGCATTAACTCTTCATACTCAAGAGTGTCGTAAAAAGCTATCACTTATACTAAAAGTATTTATGATACATATCTCGTTCATAACAGCCAGTAGCATTTTCCGAATTGAAGTCTTCAACTCGTCTGCAAAGTATGGAGATTATGGAAAAAAATATTATCACCGGCGCGGCGTGATTTTTGGCACATTTGTCTTACTGGCTTTTCCATAGGTGGTACTGGAACCACATTATAAGTCGATTTGATCAAGTGGTGGATCACCAAGATCTATCTTTTAAATTGCTCAAATATTTTAACGAGTTTTTTTATTTCTTACCTACCCATAACAGCTAGTAATTACTAATTTTATTCCAGTAATTTTTCTAACGGCTAAAGAATAACAATTTTATCTGATAAAAAATAAAAAACCTATAAAAATGGGGTATCCGGAAAAGGAATACTTTATACAACTTTATTGAATTTCAGTAAAGGAACAAACAATTCTATGGGATGCGGGCTATCTTCAAAAAGTAGATTCAACAAACATTAAAGAATTCCCATTTTATTGAATAGGATCTTACAAGAGAGTGAACTTCTTATCAAAGTAAAACGTGTCAAGATTACATAGTTTGTTTATTGTAGTAAAAATAAAGGATTTAGTATACATTTGAAATATTTGACATGAATTTTGGAGGCCGTAGTCTCGGTTAATATGTCAGCTTTAACCCAATCGGGTCGAGATCGATCTTCATCAATTTACTGCTGACATGTACCCACTCGCATTATACAAATAGTTTAAGTAATGTTAGTACACACAAGCATTATTTTTAAAGTATCTAGACTTGAACGTATTAATCAAATGTAAGGTGTCAACACTCTTAACATATGAAATACTAGACTTTGCCCGCGGCTCCGCCCGCGTGGATGTCGTTTATCGCTGTAGGTAAGAAAATATTTTCCCGGGAACAACTTATTTTTCCGGAATAAAAAGTGTCCTATGTTACTTCTAATACCTCCAAGAATATATGTACGAAGTTTCATGATGATCGATTAAGTAGTTTTTGCGTGAAAGAAAGACAAACAGACAGACACACTTTCCCATTTATAATATTAGTATGGATAGTCACAATAAGCAGATAATAGAGATGCCTGATAGGTATCGACATTTCGGTGTGTCAATACATAGGATCGATAATTAAAAAAAATATTATATAACATTTTTAGATATTGATATTTTTTTATCGTTATGCCGTCAGACTTGCAGTTGCGGCTTACACTTTTGTTATAAGATGCAGGTAGTTATGTAGGTGTATATAACTATGTAAGTAGAGACTTTAGAATGTGTCAGGATATATCCTAAATATCATGCAAATTTGCATGAGAAATAATGTCACTTTCTTCTGTCAAAGATATTGATAAATTTTCTTTATCGGTTGTCAAACCGATAAAGTACTCGTCAGAGTACCACAATGAAATACTGAATACCACTTTTATATGTGTCTCATCAACATTGACATGATTATCTCCATTGATGTCCTCTTGTTTTTTATATATGATCCAAAGTTTGACTAATTTTGTTTATTAACAACTTCCAAAGTCGTATTTTTAATTCTGCTCACTTAGTTCCATTTCCATCATTTTAACCGAGACAAACAGTTGTCTCTAAAAACGGATACTTTACCTTTCAAAGTGTCATATTTTCTTGTAGATCTAATAAGTGAAAATAGATTTATCACGCTTTTACAGACATTTTTAAAACAAGAAAAATTAAGAATATTTTGTTTAATTTGGACTTCAATTTGGTTAAAAATGTCAACTGGTATACAAATTACCTCTTCTAGTTTTATTTATTCATTTAATCATTCATTTATTTAGTTTTATGATTTCATATTTTTTTTTCAAATGCAAAACATGTTTACAAATGTTCGACAGTCGAATAAGATGAAACAGCCATTTATATTTTTTATCTCTAATGCTACTTTACATGACAAATTGTTTTAATAGAAAAATACTAAAAAATATCGACCCGGTTTACTAGTAAATTCACAAGGGGGATTTAATTTTTTTTTTCTTTATTTGTTTATTTTCGACCGGCAAAGATAATATTAATTACCAATAAATAATCACAATAAATGACATCCATAAATACAAATCTAATCAAATCAATAAAATCAAGTTACTAAAATAAAAATGTCAAAATCAAGTTATTTATTAAAATCAAATAGTAAAAAGCATTAGAGCAGAGGTGATGCATGCCAGCGAAACTAGTGGCGCAAAAAAGGTGAGTCCTAGTGGTCGGCGATAAAGAAAATGAAAATAACTTTATTCGAATACACTTAAAATCAGTTGTTTTGAATCGTCCGACATTTTTACCTACCACCCATTCCCACCCATTCATTATTCAAAGATTTATTTTCGATTTATAATTTTTTTTTTATATATTTTATGCATTTTCAATGCGATCTTATAAGATAAAAATATTATAATAGAAAAATACTAGAAAAAATTATTTTTCTATTATAATAATTTATCTGATTTATTTTCGGTTCTATAACATATAAATATATATCCTGCGCAATTCAATCATGTACTAAACCTACTTACATTATTGGATGTAACAAGAATATTTTTATAGAATGGAAATTGAATAAATTCTCATGTAAAATGGTTTTGCTACATTATTACAAGATGCCGTTGTTCTGAATAGTAAATATCTTCGTAATTGCCAAAAGAAACACAGTAAAATACAGACAGTAGTTGGTTAAGAATATTTTATTTTTCAAATTATTTTAAATGTTTGCCGAATCTCATTGTGCTTTTAATTTGTTAAAACATATTGCTTACACGTTGCTACAGAGGTCATTTCACGTATAATCATCAATCAGATTTAGAATACACCAGCCATTCTGATATAAGTTCGGCTGCTCACATTCTTTTTTAATAACTGTGGCATTAAAAATGTACCTACATTGTATCAAATTTTATGCACATTCCGCAGATTGCTCTTATGAATAAAACATTAGAATTTATAAACATACAACCGCCATTCTAATGCATAAACTAACGTCAATACCACGTCATACTACCTTCTGTATACATTCTGTCGACTATACTAAAAATCAAGATGTGTCTCTCTATTTTTATTATTTACTTTTACCAAGTAAAGCGAATTACTTAGACAACGATCAAATCATACAAAACCACGCCAACGTCAATCAGCCTTGTTACTTTATCGGAAAGGAAAAATAGGGTTGACAATGTTAAAAAAAAAATTACAAAATATTCTACTGATAAATAATGTAATTTCCGATAAGTAAATTAAGGGTATAGAAACGCAAACATATTCAATACTAACTTTAAATGGCTAGTAAGATAGAAATAAGTAGGTTATGTAATTATTACTATTATTGAAGTATGCGGCTCGCCATATTTGAATAATTCCAGTGTTTTGAGGAATACATATTTTTATTAAAGATAATTATTTCTATAAAGTAATATTAGTCTTTGCTGAATAATTTAATTAGTAAATACACTCTAGTACTTACTCTTTATCACAGAAAACAAAATAAAATAATTAATAATTTAAACAAGTATTACTAAACTAAGCCTGGTTTATTACTACGGGCTCACACGTGATATAAGCCTTTAACATATCACGACGGGTTATCGGAAAGGGGAATGCCCACGCTCCATAGTGTCTTGGGCCCAGGATGGACAGCAAGAATGGGTCCCCGTATCAAGTCGGAAAATGCATATATTATCTATATAATGCTGTTCCTTTAACTCGTTTAGGTACGATACTTTTTAAATCATTGAAATCGGTCCATTGGTTGCGAAGATATTACACATTTTGTACAAGCCGACCGTGGGGCGGCCGAATAGCTTATGTGACGTCACGATTACCTTTTCGCCCGCGCGCGCGCTCTCCGCCATTCATTTATGAAGATTCCCTCGATCTGCGCGGGTGGTGTTGTGGTTTTGCAGTTTTTAAGTGAAAATATGCCGCAATATAAGTACTGTATAATATAAAATGTACTAATACTTCAATTAGTACACCTGAAAAACTGTTTTTCAATGTGCCAGACTCAAAAGTGCGCAAAAAATGGTGTACTATCATGAAGAGGGATGACAAAATTCCGCTTTCGTGCCAAGCTTCAAGATTTTGTTGCGAGGATCATTTTGATGTAAATACCTCCCAACCAACCATTACGTTGTATACAACACAACAATTGTATACCAACTTTTATCATCATTACTCAGTGGTAAACAAGTGGGTAGGTAACTTAGTAAAACTTGTTTACGAATGTAAAAAAAATACAGGGTCGTATTATGTATATTTCAATGAGTAAATGAATTATAAAAAGGGTAAGTAGTGAAGTTTCTAATAACCCTTCCTCGGGTATAAACCAGGGTCGTACTCAGGTCTAACTACAATAAAATGTGCCGTTCCCGGGAATATTCCTCGTAGTTCCCCGGAACAAAGGGGAATATTCCCGCCTTGGGGAATATATATATCTATCTTTACATGGAATTAAACTTTAGCCAAAGTGAATTCTGTACATTGAATATTTTTTTGATAATCCCGTTAGGAGGGCTCTATACACGCAATAGAAACCAAGAACATTGTTATTGAATTTCTTGTCTGTCTGTCTGTTGTACGCTTTCCATGTGAAAACAGTTAGACGTATTTAAATAAAACTTTTTGCATTCGAGTGTCCTTCTGCCTCTTCAACATAATTTTGTACAATAATCATGCCTTGACCCCAAGGGACTAGGAAGACCACAAATGAAGTTTGTATGGAGAAGTAAGTTTTCTTGCTGCTATCACCACGAAACCTGCTGTAAATATAGTAGGTACTAAGATTATAATAAATAAACCGGATTTAAGAAAGCAGTACCTACCTACCTACCTAGAAACAATACTAAGACAGTAGGACTTAACAAAGCGATTTCGTTTATTCATAGCTCAAAATTACGTGTCCAAAGAACGTAGGTACATTCCTGTCAAATGAAGTATTTAAGTCTAATTTTATGTATGTTATACATAATATTTTTTGAACAGTAAAGTTTCTACATACTCATCTACATAACAACGTTAAAATAACGGCGTAGGTAGTTAAAACAACAAACACAACTGCCCCGGCTGACTAACCTAAACCTTTTGGGTATTTTATAGTATAGTCCAAGTACGTGTACCTACCTACTTATTATCTTGCAGTTCTAATTAGGTTGATAATGAGATTTGCCTACCTCTGAGTTTCCAACCACGAATTTCAGAGCTTGTCTAGTTTAAATGATTACTATGATAATCAAATACCATGAAGGTATCCACTTAAGGTAGATTATCGGATTGCGCTTGCTCAAAAACGATATCTACCTTATTTCATTCATTTGTTATATTATAATAACAACCTTCTAATATTAAACAAATAAAATCAGTTATTAATCGATTGGGTATAAACTGGTGACGTTACGCTCCCTGTTGGACGAATATCGCAAACAGAATAAAACCGCGCAGTGGTTCGGCGGCATGCGCTGGGTCATTGTGACGTCATCGCATGCGTTCGCGCGGTCTGTGAACCTCGTTCGGTATTTTGCTCATAACTATGTCAATTTTGGTCGTAGAACAAAAATTTTTGCACTTAATGTTTTAGTTTCTCAATGTCTATAGAACTACATTCATAACATAAAACGTGACTGGTCCCCATTAGAATAATAATTGAGTGTTTTAAAATCTTGAATGAAAATCTTGTATCATACTTATCTAAATAACATATTAAAAAGGACGCCATTGTTTTAGAAAGAGGAGAAAATTAAACATTTTTAGGTAGGAAATATGTCCTACTCTGAGGCAAATTAAGAATTTCCCTAGGTTCTATGCTCGAGGTACTGTGTAAAATATAACGAAAACATGTTCTTATTTTATTTTATATAATTAAAAAATACTTTGTATACATTAAGTACCTATATATTTTTTGTTATTATGTTACTAATATATCATCTAAAACCGGTGCAGGAGGTAATATATTCGTCTCATATAACCTAACCTAACCTAACCCAACCATTATACCAAAGTACTGTCATGCAGCAGTAATCCTTGATTCCAGAGCCAAAGACTATTACTTACGAATAGTGAGTCGTTGATAGTAAGCACTGAGTCCGTAAAACAAAGTCCAAGTCGTCCGTGAAGATTAGAATATAGGAAAGCTAAGTCGTAGTTAAAGAAATTAAAATTGCAATCAAAACTTGAGCGTAAACAATAAGTGAAGTGACATGACAGCTGACAATTATTTTCAATTATTAACATTTGATTGGCAAACAAGTTTTGCCTACAAAGGAAACCAAAAATATAAAAACACGAAATTGATTGATCAACTTTTTCATTACTTCCTTTGTTTTATAAAATAAATATTTTAGCTTTATCATTGATATTTTCTATTAATTGGTATATGAACTAGGTTGTTTATCCAAAATCTTAAGATATTTTTTTTAATTGGATGTATTTTCGTCTCAATAATTATTTCCAAAATGTAGTTTACATGATGGCAACATTTTTCCACATAGTTTATGACGAGTTATAATCAAAAAATACTTTTATTTATCGAAACATAGTTTATTGCAGTGGCGCCTGTTTAAATATATATAAAATTCATAACTTTAAATGACAAAATTACTAGACAATAGTTATTTATTATACAAGAGTGGAAAGTTCCTTTTTAACCGCGTGCTCGATTTGGATGACCGAGCAAGCGAAGGATTCTAAAGTTGAATCACGAGCGCAGCGAGTGATTCTAAATTAGAATCCTGAGCGTCAGCGAGGGAAACAAACGAGCACAAGGTGAAAAATCTTTCCACTCGAGTGCAATACGTAACTTTTCATCCCACCTCAGCGAGGAAATGACAAAATGAAAAAGAAAACAATTTATAATGACAAAATATTTTTATTTCAATTAAAACACATTAAGATAATCTATAAATTGAAGAAAATAATAAGAAGTAGAAAATAATTAGGAAATATTAAATGTAACGTTGCTACAGTTACTTATGTTAAGTTTAATATTTTTGTTAGGTAATGTTATGTTGGTGTTTGTGAATTGTGCGCTGTTTTGTGGTAAACTATCAGTAATTTTAAATAGTTGTGCCGATTCATTGGATTCTATTGGCGTAAATGTTGGCGAGAGAGGGCTATTGTTTCCAATCTTATGGGGGCTCATTTTAGATGTAGAAGGGCGAGACCAAGAATCTGACAGAGGTTCTTTCAGCGTTATGGCCTCCACGATACTATTACAAATTTTTGATTTACTTTGGATTGAATCCTCTATGTATCCCTCTACAACCGAATTAGACTTCCAGCCTCCATGGCGCTTAAGCGATAGAAGATCAGCCCCTGATTCGGCCAAAAGTGTGGCTGAGGTTCTTCTAAAACAGTGACCGGTGTATAACGGGGGTTCTAAAAGTCCGAGAAAAGTTGCTATTTCTCGTGGAATACTGCCAATTTTATTCTGACCCATAGGTTGTCGGATACACTTTCCGTTGCGATATTGTAGAAAAAATCGTTCAATTGGGGTGTTAGAAGGACGTAAAGCTTGATATTTCTGAACAATGTTTACATATTCCTTGCGAATAACGAAGTTGCGGTCTTTTTTTGTCTTGGTATTTAGTACATTAATTAATAGCAATTCATCAGAATTATGAGAATATTTTGATACGTT
The DNA here is from genome assembly GCA_927399485.1 of Calamotropha paludella. Lineage (NCBI taxonomy): Eukaryota > Metazoa > Arthropoda > Insecta > Lepidoptera > Crambidae > Calamotropha > Calamotropha paludella. The sequence goes on from OV656822.1 coordinate 9,959,767, forward strand.
ATTGACATTAAGTAGTGTAAGTTCATTTGTTCGACATGCTCCGGTTATACCAATAATAAGAACAACCTGTAACAAAAGAAGTATTTATAATCGTAAATAAATTAATCAAATTAAAAATATTGTAAGTACTATGTACAATTTTATCAACAACAAAAAATTACACGTATTGACTTACTTTTGCCGCTAAATATACGGAATCAGGTGCTTTATTAATAAACTTTGCAATTTCAGATGCTGTGAAAACCAGACCATTTAACCAGATGAGGCTCTTTTTAAAAATGCCACTAATTTATGATAGGTGTCGATATGAACGTCTTTCTTCATCTTAATTGTTAATTTTAGCATTGAATACGTACTCCATAGCGTGCTTGCTTTCTTGGTCTCAGATAATTCTATAAAATATGCCAGCAAAACGTTTTCGGAGAAAGTTTTTGCTCCTTTAGCTAGTCGCCACATGTTAAATATATCGTACTGTTTCAAATACTTCTCTCGTGATTGCTGAGGGAGAAGGCTCATTTGCGCATTATTAACTGTTTCAGTTAACTCAGTTGGCGTTAGATAAACTTCATCGTCGCTAATGTCACTCATTTTAGTTGATTTTTTTGTACAGTTTTTAGGTTATGTTAATTATATTAAGCAATAAAACGTGAAAAACTAGAATGGCGCGAAGCACGCAAATAAAACAAAGAAACCAAGAAGGGTCCAAATTTAAATTTTTTCACAATTTAAAAAGTTCTTATCATAAATTTGGCACCATAGAGGTTACATTAAATAGGTTTAATGACGTTTTGAATTTACAATTATATTGAGTACTCATTATATGTGATGTTCTAAATTCAAATCTACTTTGCCGCTCAAGCGAATAAAATAGAATTTTCCAGCCAGATTTCGAAGCGCAAAATTACACTTTCCGAGGTGGTGGGATGAAAAATCAATTCCTTGTTTAATTATGTCCACGGTGGGCACAAAATAGGTATTCCCTTTTAATAATGTGTTTGGCGCATTGTATCTATTCTTTTAACAAAAAAAAACTATTATTTCTAGTAAAATTATTCGCTTTTATCTATACTCTTCCTAATGTGGTGACTTCGTAAAGACTCTTTTAAACCAATGTTAATTGGTTTAAAAGAGTCTTTTAAACCAATCAGTCTTTTAAAGAGACGGAGCGGAGCGAGTGAAGCGAGCGAAGCTCCCATGGATCAGCTTCAATGGCGAAATGTCTGTTACGCCATAACTTCCCGAATTCTTAATCGATTTTAATATTTTTTGTGTGGAATCGAATCAACAGGTTTAGGACCAGTTTGTAACGGGGCCCGAATTTAGAAATTCGCAAAAATTCCTATCGAAACAATTTTTTTTTTCTTTTTTTAACCACCAATATATGGTGCTAGCGTAGCTTAGCCACTGCATCGCCTAGTATATAATTTTAATCCTGCCATTTGATTCAAATAATTGAACGAAAAGAATCTGTAACAACTAAATATTATAATTAAATATAAGTGATGTGAAAAAATAACTGTCAACCCTAACTTTACCACTGGATGTTACGATAGTAACACCATATAGAAAGTTCAAAAGCTAGTTTCTGTTCCTTTGCCTACAAAGGCTCAGAGTCCCTGTCGTTTATGTCTAAGGGAATTGACACTAACATCGTAAAGGCTACTGTCACTCACAGCGCTGATATTGCCGCAAAAACGGGTGAAAGCTTAGGGAAAGTATACTTAATTAATATACCTACAGGGTTATTGGAAATGTGACATCTTCCTACTAAGACTTGCTAGATAATACAAAATTATATAAAAATAATGAATACAGGTAAAAGTTGTTGCAACAACTACTTGTCTGAGTAATGTGTTGTATAATGTGTTATTTTAATAACATTTACTTTCATTTTGTGCAATTCATTAATAATATGTCTTAGTAACATATATTTTTGTTTAAGAATGCTGTGTATACTTGTAAAGTATGTATGTCCATTATTAATAAGTGTTATTTGATTAAAATGTTTTGTATGTCTTGCTGTAAGTATGCCTATGAATAAATAAATAAATAATTACCAGTTTCATTGATTTGTTTATGCAGCTAGGCAAATTGGTGATTAAATATGGCTATAAGTTACTTCTGGATTTCATCCATAATAGGTAAGAATACTCTGCCGCTACATTTGCACCTGCGTCATCGCATAATAATATTTAATTAAAGCCTGCACTATCGCTGTATGTTAATGATAAGTTATATAATTTAGGTCCAAAATCGTGATATGAATAATGACATAAATATTATTACGGTTGCAAAATAGTTCTTACGATTACTTTTTGGAGAATATCCATTTACAGTCTGTTCATCCTAAGTTGTCCTATTTGGTAAACAATCTTGGCACTCCTTTTTATCGAAAATGCAGCATTAAAAATCAACTGATAACTAGATTCAATGGGTTTCAGTCTATAATAACGATTTGTTGTAATAGATTATTGACTTTGTTATTATTTTATCTTTAAATAGGTGATTTTGTTAAAAAGTTGTGATAAGATTGTTTACCAAATGGGACAAGTTAGAATGAACAGAATTTATACCACCTGTCATTGTCTATGACTATTCAATGAATACTGAAATATAATGGCGCCTTCATCTACAATTACACGTGGTATGTTCTAGGTTGATATAACTATGTAGTTGACTTACAATATAATCACTTACTTACATTAAAACTAATCAAAACGGAGTTACCACGTTTGTTTAATTTTCTTATTTTTGGGGTCACGGAAGAAATAACGACGATGACGCAGCAACTGCGCCGAAATATTGAAGCCTCAAAAATACAAGGTAATAATCCCGCTTTAATTAATACCAAAGTTGAAGTTGGTTTGACAAACAATTTTCAACTTTAAAGCTGTACGGCCAAGATTTTTGTGGCCAAACTTTTTATAAACACGTAGAAACTTTATACAGCAATTTAGGTGCAAATATAAATCAATACACATATCAAAATTTGTATGAATTACTAAACTTAACAAGGAATTTAATTTCGTGAAAAGTACGCATTTTTAAACATACACATGTGTGTACTGTTTCCAAAACTCAATTGATAGAATTTCTTGTTTACATAGAAGACTAACTATAGAAGACTAACTTACTTGCGCTGCTACGCAGGCGCTGAATTTTATTTTTTCACAATATCCTCGTTTTTTCCTTGCCTACTTACAGAAGGAAATCAAACTCATGTCAAAAGTCTTGTGTTGAAGGCGATTTATGTGCGAGGTCGACAAAGCGTATATAATCATTATCTCATAAAACAAGTTTTTTGCTCTATTCATTCTCCTAGAGCTCGAGTTTCCCGAAATTTTTTCTTATTCCTTTATTTTATTACAAAAGAAACTTTTGTAAAATTTTCAGCTGGCTAGGTCTAAAATTTTGGTCTGGGCAATTTGATGAGTGAGTTAGGATATCTCTTTATAAAAAATAGATATATTTAAATTTTATAATATCTTTATGATAGAATGCCTGATTTGTATAAATTAAAAAGTAATCTTCAAATACTAAAACAGCCTTTTATACGAAGATTAGTTCTACCGACGTTTTTATTCACTTTATAAAATAAAAAGTAGTTATAATGGAGTTAGTACTAAAGTTGAACATTTGATGATTATATTTTTTTATACAATGTGTCCCGTCACCAGTGTCGGAGCCTTTAATGGTGTGAAATATGGCATTTTTTATCGACAAATTGCCCCTCAAATTTGGTTTTTCTCAAAAAGCCAATAATTAAGAAATACACAAAATAGAATCTGTTTGTTTTTCTCTAATTATTTTTTTCTATTTTTTACTCCATGACAATTGAAACATGATGGCTGTGTAACTGTTTTCTACATGTTTAGCTATCAAATGACACCTTTTTAATGTTGATAGGACATTTATATGAGTAGTGGTGGTCGAATTAGTATGAGAGCTCAGGTCTTGGTTACTGAGAAAACAAAATGGCGGCTGTAGGAGGCCGTTTAAAGCTCCGACACTGGTGACGGGATACATTGTATAGATTTGGATGTTTTTCTTTAAAACTGTAGTACATTTAGCCAAGTTCAATATCACGAATATGCAGGGTTGTCTAAAAGTCCTATAATTTTAATTACAAGAAAATGCTAATTTTTTGTTTTTAACCCACGCCGCAAAAACGAGGGTTGTTATAAATTGGACGTGTGTCTGTTTGTCTGTCTACATGAGATAGTAGCTCTCGAACGGATGAACAGATTTTCATTTAGTTGCTTTTATTTGAAAGATTTCTTAGTCGAGAGTGTTTTAGGGATCTTTAAATAAAATTAATTCAGCCGTTTTATAGTAATGGGAGCTGGAAGGAATAGACGATAGTAAGCGAATAAATTCGAGTGGGGTATCAATTAAAAGGATATGATATGTGTATTGGGCTGTTTGAAGGGAAAAGTAGTAGGTAGTTTTGGGGAAGGGGATGAATTTACTGAATTCAGCGAACATTCCCAGTGGGGTGTCAAATAATAGGATTTGATTTGTATATTAAAATAAAAATAAAGTAGTTGATTAAACGGACACAAAACACAGTTTGTACCTATGTTTCGTTTTGAAACAAGAAAATACCTCCTTCCTAAATCTAGGTTTTGAAAGCGTAAAATGAAAAATTAATTAATGATTTTAAAAACGCCCGACTCAAATAAAAACAAAATAAACATCTGAATAGGTAAAAACGTATAACATAAAATAAAACTCTAAAAAGTAATAACTCATATGCAAATGTATTCACGGTCAAGAATATTTAGTAAGGTTTATATAAAAATATCGACCGAATAAATATATTTATAAATTATAATATGTTGTGTATAACAATAAATTATATACAACATAATATGATTATTTAAATTTATATTTTGCCATGCCTCAGGAATCACTCCATAATAAACTACTTAAATGCAATACTTTATTAACAAAATTAATTATTGTCCCAACCATCTACTAAAAAATAATATTTTAAGTACATGAGGTATATGTAGATTACGTAGGTAATCTGGGTTCATACAAAGATACATGTAAGTAGGTATGTAGTATGGTATTGAGCGATTATTATTTTTTTTTAATAATTATATTATCTTGTATTATAAATTGTAATATAATGCATTCAGGCGAGATTTTTATATAAAACTAACTATTAATTTTTGAAGGTGAATAAATTTATGACATTAATATTATTTATAACTTTTTAAGTTTTATTTTATGATTTTTTACTTTCTTCCTATTCAACCTTTATTTTTATTGGATGATTTGGTTGTTTTTTAATATAACAACTACTTTAATGTTTGTTACTTAATAGGTACCGTCAAATGGGGCGACTTTCAAAACTAGGGGTGTCTTTGATGATAGCTTTTGTTGGTAGGTTTTTTAATAAAATCTCGGAAATTCCTGAACGAATCTTTGTTTTTTTTTTTATATAATGGCAAAACTGATATTTCAGCCATCTTTCCTATAGGCGTCAGCGCAACAGCACAATCGTAAATACAAAAAAAAATATTTTAAAAGTTCTGGTGGAAATTGTAGTGATAAAATGTGCTAGAAAACTTCTTTGGTGCAAGAGTAAGTATTGTATTCTGGTTTGTTTTAGTTTTCTTGTGTATTTATATTATTTTTTGTGAATATTCTTATAATATTATTTTTTGCCAAGGCCGGCCATTTTGGCTACTGGGTTGAAGTTTGTGCAACGGGGTTACTTTGATGAATGACACGAGGCTACATTGATAGCTATCAATCACACCCCAAGGTCCTTTTATATCTAACAGTAGGTTTACATTGAGGTTATCAAAGTTACCCCTGTTTATTTTTTGTAGGTAGTTCAACATGGTGCGAAAATACAAGAAACCTCCGGGTACCCGCGAATATAAAAATTATACATAGGAGAGCTTGGAGGAAGCCTTAGAAACCTAATTAAGCTATTGATCTCAATGTTGACTTAAAACTGTTGATTAAAGACCTTGAAGGTGCTAATTGCAATGTTAAGATTAAGATTTTTTTGAAGTTATAGTTATAAGTACAAAACAAATTTCGAAATGTTTGATTAGCCTTAGCTTGATATATCTTAAGATTTTTTATAGAGATTTATGTTCAAACGAACACAAAGAAGACTGATTTCAAAATAAATCCTTCCTATCATAGTTCCTGTTTGTGCCATTTATGCAAATAATACATGTTTGCTAGTGTTCTATAAGTATTTTAAATAAATAATTTTGATAATTAGTGTTAGTTTTAATATATTTATCTATAATTTTTCTTAATATGACATTCAAATATTTATGTAATAAGAATATTTAAATAAAAAAGCATCATCAAAATAACCCCTGTAATCAAACTCACCCCGCTGAACTTTAATACTCTGCAATAAAAAAATTACTGCATGGAGTAAATTTTTTTTTGTGTTTTGGAATCCTGTAAGGGGTGGGTTACTTTCATATTCAGTAACAAAAATGGGGTCAATCAAAGCAACCCCGATTAAAGTATGGAGTTGATAAGCCATAAAACTTTTTTTTTCTCAGAAACTACAAGCGATTTCTTATTTTTCAACAATTCATTTCGTTCAGTATGTTTAGTCGTCACTATAGTTCTTTTTTTTTAATTTACAACTTTTATACTTTCTGAGTTATAAGCGTTTGAATTTTAAAACTGCTCAAAGTCACCCCATTTTACGGTATCATATATTCTTAAATTTTAGTACAGATGTAGGTATCTACGTATATAATTAAAGTAAAAACCTAAACAGTATAAAAAAGAAATAGGTCTTTACAACCCAAAGAAATACACCCAATGTTATACGGCCCGTTATTATATTTTATGTTTCCTACTCGGTACAATGCAGCTGAGTCCATTTCGATTCGTAGAAAGAAACAAGAATGGGGAACCGTAAAAATACTGCTCTATCGCTTAGAATGATTGCTATACCGAAGAGCTGTCGATTCAAACCATAGAACGATTCAATTTTCATGTTATTTTGTGTTTATTTTACATTGTGATTAGAAAAATAGTCGTTTAAAATGTTTCGTTAACTTTCTTCTGTGTCACATTTTTACAGTACTTGCTTGGCGATTTTGAATTTTAATTGATTTCTACATTTGATAGATTTATAATATGGTAACGGCCTACATGAAAGTCGAATTTATATAATTATAGCACATTGAAGTTCTTTCATCGCTCTCGACCTTATTGTTGTGTAGTTGCTTTAGAGCTATACTAATCTACTGTTAATCTTGTATTGACTTATGTCTGGGATATTTTCGGTAAAGTATCAAGTAAGCTGGGCTATGTGGTATTAATTTGTGTCTGCATTTAATATTAACTTTTACACATTTTATAGTAACTTTCTGACACTCCCACTATTTTAGGTTTCGATAAAATGATGCAGCAATCGTCAGTCTCCAGCTTCACCCATCTTATCTGCCCAATAGAGAGAACACTTTGAAGCCCTATTTCCGCTTAATTGATATTTTTTTAAGATATATGGATTTTGCAACAGAATTTAGTGTCTACTGTCAATTTATATTTTTGAACATATTCGAGGAGTGTACAGTTACAGTTAATTTTATAGTTGTGTACACATTCATTAGAGTGTCCGATCCATATCCTTCTGACCAACAGCTTTAACTCGCTCAGTTTAATTATAATCCCATTATTATGTGCCCATTTAGTTATGTTTTCAAAATCCTCTTGAATAAATTTTTGAATTTCGCTAATATCTTTCGATGCATATAATAAGCACATATCCGAACATCGACCCGATCGGCACGCCTAAGTCAACCGAAGCCTCGTCCCCTACTATACTGTTTTAAATAGAGTCTGAACCAGTCGTTTTTTCGGCCTCGAATCCCGCTTTCAGACATCGCGTGTTAAAGTAAATCATGATCAAGCGTATCTAACGCTTTTTATAGTCAATAAACAGCGCGATCACTTGTTTTTCCAAGTCATTGACATAGTGAGCGAACTGAGTTGGCGCTGGGATCGTTTCCAAATCCATGTTGCAACGTAGATACAGAATTATTGTGTACTAAAAATGTTATTATCTGTCCTACAATTAACTTTTCAACATTTTTTTCCACAATAGACAACAAAATAGTTATTAGGCTAAGTAAATATAACCTGAGAGGTTATACGCTAACTGGACGTGGAAATCTGTTAACGAGATCTTTTACTTACAAACTACTATTTTCCGCCTCAGCTTTTACTGCACAACCGGAATATACATATACAACTCGTTTCAGGCTAAAGATTTATTATTAATAATAATAATAATATATTTTTTCATTCACACCAATCAGCCTAGCTCCAAACTAAGCACTTGTGTTGTGTTATAGCGACCAGGGTAACGGATATGTACATACATAAATAAAGAATATTAAATATTTATAGAAATATATTAAAATATCCATGACTCAGGAATAAATGCTCGTATTCATCGTACAGAAATCTGTTTTTTGCGAGACTTAAACGCTGGACAATCAGTACGAAAGGCAGGGAAGATTGCTACGGTTGCAACAATCGGTCGGCAAAAGAATAAAAAATTAAATTTAAATAATATTATAAATATGAAAGTGTGTTTGTTTTTAGCACACTTTCACGTCTTTTTAAAAAACCATCATGAAATTTTGCATACCTTTTGTCTGGGGTACAGAAAAGAACGTAGGGTACATTTCATCCAGAAAAAAGTAGGTAATGTTCCTGAGGAATACAAGTACGAGTATAACTTATAATCGGTAGTCTATATAGCGGTAAAAAAGACTAATAAAAGCGGTAGCAAAGACTGCGTTGGAAACTATAGACCAATTTCTATATTAACTGTGGTCTCTAAAATATTTGAAAAAGTTCTCTATCGTAGACTTGTCGATTTCTTGCAACATAATAAAATTATTGCACGAAACCAATACGGTTTCTTGAGAGGGAAGTCTACAGAGGACGCTACTTTACTGCTGACTGAAACTGTGTCTAGACATCTGGATGGGGGCTCCAGGGTTATAGGTGTGTTCCTTGACTTGTCAAAGGCATTTGACACTGTTCATATTCCTTTGTTGCTGGAAAAAATGGAGCTGTCTGGTGTACGTGGACTGGCTTTGAAAGTTTTTCGCGACTACCTATCCAATAGAACTCACGTCGTAAAAATAGGTAATTTTGTCAGTGAGGAAGCTACTCTTTCATTTGGTGTGCCACAAGGGAGTGTCTTGGGACCTACGCTTTTCCTGCTGTATATTAATAGCTTGTGTAAAAAAGACATACCCTATTGCGAAATTTTTACTTACGCAGACGACACAGCACTGGTGGTGTACGGCAAGGATTGGAATGAGACTCGCCTCCGCACTGAGGAGGCTCTCCGTAGAGTAATGCAATGGCTGAATCAAAATTTATTGACACTAAATATTGAAAAAACTAAATACCTCACATTCTCACCTAGCGTCGTTACACAACCACCTAGCGATTTTCAGGTAAAAGCTCACATGTGTCATTCAAAAGTCAATTGTTCTTGCCCTGAACTCTTCAGAACACCCTATATAAAGTATTTAGGCCTAACAATAGACAACTTACTAAAATGGGGGGAGCACATAAAAAACTTGACTGGTCGCAACAGGAAATTAATACCCATTTTTCGCAGACTAAGGAACTCGGCAGATCGTGATACATTACTTTGTGTCTATTATGCATTGGGTCAAAGCTTGCTCCAATATTGCATCGTTGCTTAGGGTGGAGCTGGAGTTGCTACTATGCTACCTTTGGAGCGAGCCCAAAGGGCTATTTTAAAAGTGATGCTTGGAAGACCACGTAGATATAGCACTGCACTTCTTTATAAGGAGTGTTCCTTGCTTACAGTGAGGCAACTTTTTATCATGCATGCTATATTACGAATGCACAAAAAATTTAACCAAGATATAATGCGTAATCGTAAAGGTAAAAGAGTTTGTTCTACTCAACCTCACAAGACCTCCCTTGCTAAATGCCATTTCTATGTCATTGGCTCACATATATATAATGTAGCAAACAGAACGAATGGGATAGTATCATTGTCTTACTTTAGGTGCAAACGGAGAATTTTCCAATGGTTGTTAGGTTTAGATTATATTGCAACAGAAGAGATCCTCTCAAAACACAACCTTTAGGAATATAAATTTTACTATTATTATTATTATTAAGTCTTTATAAAATTACACAACAAGACACTCATTTTCTCTCACGCACGCACTCACGCACATACACTCGTACACGTAAACACAAAAACAGACATACTAGTGGTAAAATCTGTTTTCTTTGTTTGTTATTAAATTTTATACTCTTATTCCTTCACTCTGTTTAAAAATCAATTTAGTTTAATTTATCTTATTTTTTTTAAGAAATTTTATATTAACTTTATAAAAGACTGAGAAGGGCGATGTTGACAGCTGTGACACAGTTTTTACTAGTACAGCTGTCAACGTGTAATATGTATGTGTCATCTTGTATATTTTAAATAAATAAATGATTTGATTTGTTATAGCGCGCAAAGTCACGGGTAAAGGCTAGTCTTCATAATTGTAAGGTATTAATTCTAATTATTTTGACACCTTATATTTAACACAGAATTGATTAAAAGAGAATTATTCCGAACGCACGAAATGTGTGACATGCAAAGAATGCCAAATAACTGCAGTTTTTATGGTTTGGATCGAGTTATAAATAGGTGTTTGCCACTTATGTGCAAAGCAAGAAAACTTTTTTTTAAATAAATGATATGTAATTTCTTTCAATGTCATAACTGCTATATTAGATGAACAACAAGCATGTGACTTTAAACAATAGGTTCCGGAGCACGACCACACAAAACACATTTAACACAAGACCAATATCATCTTTTCTTACGCCCTATTATATATTACAAAATTCCCTGATTGTTGCGTGATTACTGCGATAATTTCTTTGAAATATGAAAACAGAATATAGGTATTCAGAAGAAAACAGTAGCCTACTTTTTCCCCATTTATCAAGTTTCAAATATTATTAGATACAATTTTTATTATTTGAAGCAAAAAATATGTTTTAGGTTAGGCATATTTTTTCTGAATGAAACCCCTGTACCTAATACTATAGTTTGTTACTCATCAATTCATTATTATCTACTTTTGTCATATTTTTTAGTTTCAAACTAAGCACACCTATAAGCTCTAAAGATACCGACTATCAGAAATCGGGAACATATTATGCTCATTTATGCTTATCGTTACGCAAATATATGAAAAAATTCAAACTCAGGGCCTTTGACGCAGAGATAGGGCCGCAATCGACCGTTAGCTTTATAAGAAAAAGAAATAAAAGTTGAAACATTGATAAACATAAGAAATTCAAAGTAGTGTGCGAGTTTGATTTTGATGTACCGGTATGTGCCCACCACCAGCATACTAATGTCTTCACTGCATTTTTTATGAAGACGAAGGATGACCTGTAATAATCCACCATAGTCCCAGTGCGGGTTAGTTACTTTTGGAGTATAAATTTAATAAATTTTTACTATTTATTATTATTATTACTGGCACACTTAAATAAAAATATGGACTGAGCTCTTAATTTTGGATAAATATAAATGGATTAGGATTGAATATTGGGTTCGGGCGTTATGTGACGTATGAAGCACGAAGGATCCCAAGACATCAAATTTAACCAACCCATCCAATACATAGCCTTTGTGAAAGTTATATACCTTCATAATCGATAACTGATCGATCATAATCATTAACCACTGAGCTATCGAGATCCTATATGTCCAAAGATAATAAATATACAACACAGATGTTGTATATTTATATTGTTTTCAACTTTTTTCCTCTAAGCTATAAAATGTCTCTGGCACGTTTTACTACTGTCTACTACAAAGTAGTACAACCTCTATAAAAACTACCTCTATAAAACCCAAGAAGCATTCGATTGAAGGTTCACGACAAAGATTGTACGAGTAATTCAATGAATTATACCTTCCAGAAATGTATCGTAAGGCCAAATAAATTTCCGAAAAATTCGATTTGCTGAATTACTGCAAAGTAAGTACGTGTAATTCAATGGATATTAATACTTTTTTATATAAACCATGTCGAATTCTAGTAAACGGATCAATTCCCCAAGGCTTACCTCCTAATTTAAACAATATCGGTAACGTTGGGAGCGTGCAAGGGAAAAAATTAATATTAAATTGATTTGCATGGACTACATTATTACTTCTATGTATATGTTAGATGAAATATCAAAGTGTTTTTGAGTTTTAATTAATAATAATATTTATTAACATTCACATTATACTTTGTCCAATGTATGATGATACATTTGACAGGTGTCACTTCCTTATTGCTACGTACTAAGGTTGCGTTTGTTTCCTTATGTTTGGCTTGACATTGCAATAGCAACTTTATAGCCTCTATATAGGTGTCAACTGTCAAAAGTATCATTCTACATTGGACAAAGTATAATAGGCCTAACACAATGTAGTCATTGTAAAATTTATGTTATGGATATTAAGGTGATGGATAGACATAAGTGTAAAATATAGAAATGAATAAATATTCATAGAAAAATATATGTGGAAATCGGCTGCCCATTCTGGGCCTTAAATCTGGGAGAGTCACATGTAAAATCTCTCGGCCAACAAATTGTCTAATAATTAAAAATGTATTATAAGTATAACTGTATTATTATTATGATTATAATAACAATTCGTATTAATCTGTAATTAAATGTAATTTAGTTGAGAAACTGAGCCTATTAAATAAAATGTTAACTATATAGAGTTATTGAACTTATTTTTTTATATTTAATTGCAATGTACATTTGTTAAAAAAAATACTTGTTCATTTTGTTGTAATCAACGATATAATGGTAGCATAATATTGTTGTTATAAATGACTTATATTGCCTAGACAAAAGCCTTTTAATATCACATAGTTAAATGTTGGTGCAATTAAGTGTAATATATTTTTTTGTGTTGTTTATGTATATTACTTATGTATATCACTTATGTATAAATATTGTACATGTCGTAAGTCCTGTAAAACTGAGGATTTCTTGCGCTCATTCTTATTGTCCGTTAGAAAACGTCCTCGATCAGCGGTAGGTAATAAAGTTAGGGACCAATCAAAAGGACAATTTTTTTGTGCATTTAAATTAAACTTATTTTCATTTAATTTTATTAACTTCATTTTATTATATAAATTATGTAAGTTTTAAAAAGTTTCATACAGTTAAGTTATTAGCAAACATTTTGTTTAAGATGAATTATACTTTAAATGATGGCAATTTTAATATTTCTGTAATAATAGAAAATTATTAAAAGGTATATTAAATATTTCGGAAATGTTTTCACTTTATTTTCAGTCTTTTGTATCTTCCTTAAGTGTATATAATTCTATAACTGAACTAGCGGCCCGTCCCGGCTTTGCACGGGTGGACAAAATTCTTTAAATATTTTCTATTATTAAATATTTTTCTGTTAGCGCCATCTAGCGTCCTGTAGACGAACTACTTGCGGTTAACGCGATGCTATGGTAAAGCATATACAATGGAAAAAGAGCGGACAGACAAACACACAAACCACTGTGATCTTAGATTATAGATTAGTATTTTGGCTATTTTTTCAATCTTTTCTCATATTGATCATGTAAAGGAATCAAATAAAAATATATTGCGAATATTCTGTCATGACTGTCCTACTAAGATATTATTCATGTATAATAAAGCTAATAATTATTCATCGTGCAATACAATAGTTTTCTGTAGGTACATACTTGAAAGTCTTGTTACATACGTACATAGAGCTCACGCCCTATAAGAAACAGGAGGGGTAGGCAGAGTCTGGAGCTTCTTATTAATGTAAACACATAGTTATAAAGTACACTCATCTGTTTTTATGTACTTAGCTTTAAATTGCAAACGGAAATTGCTATTATTCATTGTTTTCAATAAAAGATAGCAAGTTATTAGTTCTTATATTTCCTTCTATATATAGTACTCTTTCTATGTTAAGTTATCAGTATTCAATAAGGAATAAATTAAATAAGGCAGTCATTAAAATAATACACCTGCGAAAAAAAAAAAAACAACTTTTTCACGGTTTTAGCGCATAATTTATATTTAATTGTGATGACAGGATGGCTAAAGCAATGGTTGTGTTATATGTTCTACTTCAATCACAATATTTTAATCGGTCATTAATGGCGGTGCCGGGATATATTACTCCTCCTGAATTTGTTGCATATGAAGATCTCTAAAACCATCAATCTGATTTCAGCGTGCTATTTCTCTATAAGCTTTCACAAAGCAAGCATGACAAAGAAATTTGGCCGGCTAACCTGTAAAATAATAGAAAATGCTTAAATTAAAGTTGTAGCAACGTTTTGTGGACTTTTCATTATCACATTCCATGTATGATTAATTAAATAGGTTTTAAATGTGTCAATGAACAATTAAATACAAATCAGATCAATTACATAGAACAATATATTGAAAATTCCTAAGGGGATTTCTGGCCAGATGCAACACTTCACACATGCCAACTGTTTAACAAATTATGACAATAATATTTACAAATAAAGTAATAATAATAGTGGCAAATAAAGACAGAACTTACATTTCTGTGATGACGCCGGTATGAAACAACGGATGTTTGTGGATTATTTTCTGTAAAAATATGTCTTCTAGCGCAACCAACGGATCTTCCACAGCCAAAACGAACACTGGCATGCCCATATTGTCTTTCTCTTGAGTTGGTTGGAATGCATCTTTCGATGGAGTCATGACAAGCACCACAAACAAGATCCTCATGCGATGCCTTTTTACAAAGTATACAAAACATTTATTTTTTAACGACATACAAAAATATATTTAACATGTACATATATCTAAATAGTGTGGGTGTGTAGTGTGCAAGCATACAATACAAAACAAACGTAATGCATAAATGTTTGGTGTTTTTTATTCTCTTTAACTACACCGTTGATAACTTACCGGAAATGAAAACCATTCGGCCAGAAGAGAAGTCATGTCTTGAGATATTGTTGATATGGAATTTTTCCTTATGCGTTCTCTTAATAAAATACCTCAGTTAACACAAGAAATTATTTGGTCCATTTTCCACAAACCTACAACGTCTAAACAGCAAAACAAGAGCAGGACCCAAATGGAGCTACGACATTAGATCGCATTCAAACAACTAATATATCTAATAGCGAGCTATACTAGCTACTAGCTTACATGGAAGTGTTTACTAAACACAACTTTTTAATTGGTTTTCAAATTCATAATCTGCTAATAGATAACTTAAATACGTTAAAAATGTATTTTTAAATCCAATTAGTAATTAATTTTATTGTTGTATATTTCCGGTCACATCTCGGCATTGTCCTTTTCAATGTTAAGTTTACACCTTTTGCTCCAGGAACATCAACTACCACTTAATTCCTTAAAGATGTAGGAGTATAAGAGATAACTGTTTTACTTGTTAGCTAATAATGGAAAAGTGTCAGACCTATGTCGGGTAACCCCGATTCCTCTAACTAAAATATGCACCACTTCTAATTAAGGACCTTTTACCCCTCATTAGGTTCCTATCCCATTCATTAGACAATTTACGGAGCACTTTATGATTCCACATACACTTAGATCATATTTCCATTCCACCTGAAGGCACTACAGTCGGAACTACATAAGCGCACTATATTATTCATTTCAATTAAATGTATCTTATCATTAAAGGTCTGAGTAGAGAAATAAATTGACAATGCATACACAATATTAACAGACGAGATACCTTGACATGAGAAATAATCCTATAAAAAGACGAATTTCATGGTCTAGTGTCTCGCGTACCAATTTAATGGTAACACCACTCGCAGCTTCCAGGTTAATGTAAAATATTAACTTTTGTATTTCTATCTGGGTGTTGTAATAACAGCGTTATTTGTGAATTCTATAATATAAATACTTTAGCTCCATATCTTGGGTGATGTCTTAAATTTATTAATTAACAATATATGCATGTGTTATTGCTTTTTCATACCATTCTTAGTTTTCATTGACACAGGATAATTTTTCCATAAAGACGACTTATACATCAGCAACGAGAATACTAACAAACAAAATTCGCAAACCGGCTGTGAATATTGCAAATAAATAGCTTTTAAAATTAAGCCTGTTTGGCCAGACAATTTTGTTTTGGAACAAAACCATTATTTATTAGCTTTAAGTTGAATGCTCACTATAATACTTTGAGCATATTATGATGAGATATACTGAGCAAAATATGATGTTATATAACATTCTGTAAGTATTTGATTTAACATAGTGTTTAAATGTAACTCGGTCTCTGTCAAATAATGTCGTCAGAAAGCTTGTTTTTTTTTATTTTATGACTTTAGTGCTTGTGGCATAGTAGTATAATAGTACCATCCCTTAACACTGGGTGTCGTAAAGGGCGACTAATAATACAGAAGGCTCGAGTAGACGTACATAATGCAAAAAGTATAATAACTTAGTGAATTTACTCTTTTTTACCCTCTGTAAGATCTTAACAAAGGGAATTATTGCTCCTCAAACCAACAGCTAAAGTCCATTCTTGTAAATCATAAACTTTTGTACTTTAAGGAAGATTAAAAACGTTAAAATCGTCTTGTGGCTTAAAGTTTTTGAAACATCAAAATACATTTTACTTCGAAACATAAAAGAACCCTGATGTTCAAAACTTTTACGACTATGAATGGAAAACTTTTTTATTTGAGGCTTTTTAAAGCACTACGGTCTCATCCTAAAAATATCTTTGTGGTGTAAAAAATTCGCGAATTCAAATAATATGTAAAAATTATAGAAATTTTCGACTTTTGAAAATATTTGTCTTTCCCAGTGAGATGCAGAAGCCATAATATTTCATCTATTTTCCTAAGTTGAACCCAAAAGAAGTTTCATTATCTTATTATGTGTCATTTTTTTTGTAAAGACGTATCAACTTGAAAATTGACAATTTATCGAGTTATGTGAATGATGAATTCTAAACAATATTCTGTTTATTTCTTTATATTTTTTTCTGTTTTTTTTGCCGGCCGAAGGACAGTGCAGGGCACACGTGGGGTTTTAGTAGGTATACCAGTGGTGCCACACGACTCGTCACGTAGTGTCGCCTCCTGTGGCGCCATCGGAGGCCTGGACTCGCCGGCGGCGCTACCGTTGCCGCCGCGGGTTAATAACCAAAGGTTAAAAAATAAGGTTGCTTGGGTCATAGAACATGTTGCATAGAAAACAAAAAAATCACATCATAGTTTTATCATAACTTTATCCTTTTTAATTGCTTCTCAATTTGTTTGATTGTCTTCTTTCTTAATTCTGGTATTGCAAAAAAACCGTAAACGCCTCCATAAAGATTTATCGCAGCGAAAATATAAAGGAGGCAATATAATCCCATGTAGTCTTCTATATATTGGTATGTATGCACATGCAGCAGTTTTATTATTTGAGAATATGTGAATAGGGTTCCAACCATCGTGGCACGTATCTGTAACAAAAAAGTACAATTTTTAGTGTAAACTTTTCTTCCTTTACATAGTACAGGTACATAACTAGCGGCCCGTCCCAGCTTCGCACGGGTAGACAAAATTCTTTAAAAAATTTTTAGCATTAAATATAGCCTATGTTACTCAACATGAATGTAGCTTTCCAATGGTGAAAGAATTTTTGAAATCGGCTTAGTACTTTTTGAGTTTATTCATTGCAAACATACAAAAATACAAATCTTTCCTCTTTATAATATTAGTATAGATAAAATAATGTAAATTTGTGTGTCCACCCATTAAATAAATAAACTGTAACATAGAAGGGCAGAAAAGAGAGTAACAGAACTCAAAAATATTTTTGTTTTTATCTCTCTATTTGTCTGTTGTCGACAAAACTACTTTGACTCGGCTAATCAAAATCAAAAACTTTAAATTTTTGAAAAAAAAAATATTTTTAAACATTCCTTTTTTATTTTATTTTTTCGGTCAAATATTACACAGCAAACCATGATTATACGGGTCCGATTAATCTTTTTAATACATCTTTTGCTATTCATCATAATCCTCTTCAGTACGTTTAATTAAATTTAATTTTCCCAATACAATACAAACTTCCAACCCTTATCAATACTTTACACACATTATTTAAAGTAACAATTATGCACCAGCCATTTGTTTGACTTTTAATTATTATTTTCATCTTTCTTTATTGTTCGTTATCAAATAGTCTTTTTTTATTTAAATGTGTACCTATCATATCATATTATTAATATGTGTTTTTTCTTTGTTCCAGGTGTTCAGTTTGCTTTTAATTTAAGAATTTAATCTAGTTCATTGTTATATCGTAACATTCTACGAATAATACCTATTTGTTTATCTAAATAAATAATCTCCTAAGCGATAGTGATCCCGAAATCTAAGTGGAAAACCATCCTTTCTTTCATATTTTTTTTGACAACAAAACGACGTATACCGTCCAGTATGATGGTGATATAAGATAATATGTTGTTTATGGATACAGTTATAGGATCCCTAACGGTTAGTGCGACACAAGTCTCTTAAACGGTCCATGCAGCGGTTTCCTTAACAATAAAACAGGGAATATTTTAAGACTTCAAAATCTTATTTTATTGAGCGTGATTCCATGAAAGTACTGTCGGGATCTTTTCCAGGTTCGAACACAAGCTTTGCATACAGATAAGTTTGGGACACCCATGCATTTCAGGTACGAAATTTAACACCACGGAATTATGTGCTTGTTTTAAAAATAAATATATAATGATAAACAGGGTCAGCCAAAAACCAGAACATCTAATTAACTCTTGAACTGTAATCATTTTCAAAAAATTTTTAAACAAAAGTTTCTTAGATGTATACAAGCTATCGTTTCAAAAATATTTTGAAAATACAAATTACTCATTTTATTATGGACATATGGTAACTAGTCATTTTTTTAAATACAACCCTGTGTATTTTTACATTTTTCGATTCTTAGATTAATTTAATTTTTTTTTCTAATCAAACTCCTGAACTTCATACATACTCGTTTATTTAAGTCAAAGGATAAATTAATTTCAAAATCAAAAATAAAGTAGGCTTAACGATGGAAATATTTTCAAAATATTTTTAAACGATAGCTTGTTTGCGTCTAAGAAACTTTTGTTTGAAATTTTTTTTGAAAATGATTACGGTTCAAGATTTATATAGGTGTTCCGGTTTTTTGGCTAACTCTGTATAATGAATCTACTATGGTTCGGCAACACCCTTAGGAGAAGTAACAGCCCAACTATCTGCAGCAACACTAGAGACTGTTCAAACCAAAAATAAATTCTCTCAGGTTTGTTTCAGGAATTTCGTCATCTCAACGACGTTACTGTTTCGTTATAATGGTCATCATGACCGAAAAACATGAGCCAAAATTATTATATATACTTAAAAGGTATTATATTAATATTTTCTGTTTTATAAACGTAGAAAAAGTATTACTTTTAGTATAATAACCAAATTTTTAAAGATCGGTAAGGATTTAGCTTTTCTGTCAGACACCGGCAGCAGTAAAGAGAAAAAAAGCGTTGACCTTCTGAGAGACTTATCGTAAAACTGTGAAGTATGTGTAGGTGACTTTAGCAGTAGAGAATAAGAGGAAGGCAGACTACAAAAGTTTGAAAGTTGTTAGAATTCAAAACTATCCTTTAGATAAAGTGGAGTGCAGGGAAGGAACAAAATATTGCCCAAAAGATATATTAAATTAGTATTTCGGCGAAAATTAATAAGAAACCGTTCCAGCTCTTTACGATTCACAGAAACATGATAATATTTTGGAAGGCCTTAAATAAATGAAATACAAAAGTTTTGAAGACGTTCAAGATTATTATCCTATCAATATATTTCTTATGGCAAGATAAATGCTTGTGTTATGGACAGGTACACTTTTGTAACCTACCTACGCCTACGCCTTATATTTATTCCTATTCTTGTCATGTTACTAAAAATATATATGCCTTTTTATAATAATAATTATGTTATTGCTGTATACCTTTCTTAATATTAATATCTAATCAAATTTGGCCATTCAATACTATTCGTAATAAATACAGGGTGTCCCAGAAGCCGACGTCAAGCCGAAAGCGAGTGATAGACTAACATATATAAGTTATCAGAAAAATATAAAAAAAATCTAAGTACTAATTAAAAAAAATCTAGCATTTAAAAAAACTCGATAAAATTGACACCCTGTCATGTTTTTTTCACTCTCGTTGCTACAAATCTTGACTTTTATAATCATTTTCTTTTGTTTTGTAATCCTGAATAATGCTTCTGTATACTCTTATCTAAAATTTAAAGCCAACTGCTCCAGATTAGAAAAATATGCCATTTTTATCTAAATTAAATTTTCAAAATTAATTTTTAGCATAGCTTTAACAAGCTGTACTGAAAAAAGTACTATGCGAGTTTAGCAAGTAACTGCAAAAGTTGGCTCATTTAATAAGGATTTCAAAATGTTATGATGCTTGCTAGACAATTTCTTCAATTGTGGACATTATTTTTTATTTCCAAAAACAGGCAGTTTAAAACAAATTTTTCTTACGTACTTATAAATTATTCTAGTGTACCCATGGTTTATTTTAAGGCGTTCAGGCATTTCAGTTTGAGTGAGACCGGGAGAGTCATTTTACGAAGTGTGAGAGAGACAGATAGTTGACACTAACGTGACAGAGACGGAGAGAGTCATCATTATGCCAGCTCAGTGAGAGAATATCGCGATGAGGAATACTTAGACAGATGGATAGGACGATCTGATACTATCTCATGGCCAGCCCATTCCCCAAATTTAAATCCATTGGATTTCTTATACTGGGGAGCAGTGAAAGATTTTTTTTCTGATAACTTATATAAGTTAGTCTATCATCCGCTTTCGCCTGGATGTCGGCTTCTGGGACAACCTGTATATGCTAGAGTATGTCATGCTAAACTATGGTTATGCAAATTAACAATATGAGTCGTCGATTCAGAATAAAAAGCTTATGCGTTACATTCAGTACATCGCCACTAAAATTGTTTACCAAAGAAAAGTTTACCGAAAACTTTTTTAACTTATGGTACCGTTTCCGATACTATAGGTTAAATCTAACAAAGCTAGACATTTGTCTTCCGGTAAAAAAGTGGGGGTAACAGTGTAACATAAAAAATAGTATGTGACTAGCACAGATATCATTTTCAAGATACTTTATCGCACAGTGCTGATATTCATAGTACTCTTCAAGCAAGAACATCTATGGAAATTTTATCACATTATCAGTCATTAATAGTAAAAATATTTTTCTGTCGTTCAAGCTTGACGCCACTATTTTGTTAGAAACGTTAACAAGTTAACGTTTTGACGTAAATTTAATTTAAAATAACTGAATGCTACTGGATGTTTGATGGAGTACTCGTCGTTTAACGAATTGATATTGGTTCGAGTACCTTCTATCACCTGAGACAAATTGAATATAAGGTAATAATTTCTTTGTTGTCTAGCAGTTAAACCTTACCTTTCAATTTCATTTTATCAATATTTAATAAAACTATTTGAATAGAACTTTGAGAATCCAATATTACTATATTAAGAAGCTTATATTGAGATAAATTACACAAATTGAATTTGTCTATCAAATCAAATTGAACGGAACCCTGAACGTTTTCTGGAATTGGATAGCTACGCACCGATTCATCTGCAACCCACGTCAAATTAGACGTATTAAAATCGCCAACTATGTATAACAAGTTCGTCCCAGGGATTAGTTAAAATTAGGTGCGGTATTTACTGAGAAAAAATTTTGTTCAAGCAACGAGGCACCTATATTGTGATCAAAGATATAAACTCTACATAAATGTACTTTGTACGTGACCTCGTTTGTGTGGCATTGCACTGTTAGGGTTAGGTACTCATGTTTTGTCGGAGTAGAGTATAAAAGATTTTTTTCCAATGGTGCCGTGGAATAAGTTCGGTAAGGGAATTTCCTACTACTTTGTGCAAACTAATCTGTAGTACTTTTGAGAGTTTCTTTTATTACAAGTTTCGAGAAAGGCGAGGCTACCGGCTTTTAGAAAACTTCACAAATTTTCTTTATTTATTGACATGACTCAATAAAATAAATTCCCCGCTTTAGGTATAGTGGCGAAATCTACAAATTGCACCACATAATATTGCGACATGAGGAAAGGTAAAGAATTTGTATTGCAGATAGCGCTAGCTCCAAGAGATCGAATTCTAAGGCAATATTAGAATAAATACAAAGTTCGACCTATAAAAGTTGGACCACGATTTTATGTACAGGTCACCTAACCTGGAGGAAGATCTTCCTTTTGGCCTTCCGATAAAGATTTTCTAATAATGCAATATGTTGTCTTACTAAACGAAAAGAAACATCATTGTAATACGACGGCACTTTTGCTTACGTGATCTGCCATCTCAAATTAAAATTATTGTTTCATATATTCCGGATCTTCCACATAAGGTCCTGTATTCGATTTCTGTCTAGTCTTATATAGAAAAAAATTCAACACGGAAATCAAATACTAAATCTTATGTCGACTCAAAACTCAATCTGTTCAATTACAAAATTCATTAAGTCGCTAGTGGTTTGATTTTATCTAAGCAAGTGCGTTACATCCTTATATCCTATACAACCAAGCGATAGACATTCTATTACAAAACATAATTGACATAATCAGGCGTTACTTAACGAAAGTCCCTAACCATTAATAAAACAAAAATACGTCGCTTAACTTCGCAAAATCCACCGCCTGACCGAAGTCAAAATGTTATTGCTCGATATTGCACTAACAGCTCTAACAGCTCCTGATGATGCTTCTTATGAGAATGAAACACGTGTAGAATAGTTGACTTGGTGTCTGCGTTATCTGCATTTATTTGCGTGCATTTTGCTTGTTTTTTGCGGAAATAAGCTACATATTTTTGCTTTATTAATCTATTACAAAACCCTTTTGGTTTTTATATAGTTTTGACTCACCTCAAAGGTAAACATTTCCACAATTATGATGGTTGGAAGTCCCCATGCGAGACCAAACCCAAAGACCGACACAACCAGGGCTACAACTGGTAGCCATCTTAGTGATGTCACAGTTAAGTCGACTTGCGTGTAAATAGCCAATACACCTAACGACAGCGTCATCGTGCAGTAGCCGAAGGCTAATATGTACTGAAATAAAACATATTGAATTAAACAATAAACGTTTTGCTCATATAGTCAATAGAGGATTCTATTAAAAATATGATAACAATGGAGAGATATGTATTTATAAAAATCTTTCGAAAAACACATTCATCAACAAATCCATATTATTTACGTGTTGATTATAATAGTAATATTTCTTACATTTATACCAAAGTATGCTTACTTTAGTATCCAATACAAATTTTATAGTGCTCTATAAAACTTGTATTGGATACTAAGGTAACGGATAGACATACATATATGACACAAAGATATGTATTATTTATAGAAATACTAGCTGAACCATCCACGTGTTGTTGTTGCTTAGTGACTTTAATTATATATTTTTTTTATTATAAATCAAAGTAAAACCTATCCTATGTCCTAAGTCGGAAAATCAAGCATAATGAAAAAAAAATCATCAAAATCTGTTGAATAGATTCGGAGTTCATCGTGGTCAAACACTGTGACAGGGACATTTCATATATATAGAACTATAAATATCCATGACTCAGGTACAAATGGTCGTATCCATCACATAAACATCTGCCCCTTCCGGGATTCGAACCTAGGACCATCGGTGCAAAAGGCAGGATCGTTACCGTTGCACTAACCAGTCGTCAATATAGCCAGCCCATTCTCTCTATTTTGTTTCCATCAATAAAGTATTTAGTCTGCTGATTTTAATCCCACACTGATAACTAATGCGAATTTTAGAAAATTTCAAAACTAAAGACAAAAAATAATAAATAAAGAAGTTTAATAGATATGGCTTAATGTGGGTGGGTAACCTTGATAGGCTGGCCATTACGGCGTCTGGACCGGCTTGACAAAGGACGTAGGTTGAAACATTACCTTAGGTCAAAGAAAGTATAATTTTGTCTATATTTATAAAACGTTATCACCTTTTTAATACTATGGTTTACCTTTTTCTCTATAAATAAAACCACTAGTAAAGTAACCAAGCTCCCAGCGAACATTCCCGCCAGCACCAATAATCTGTCAGGGTCTGATGCTATCTTCAACTGCATCAGAGCCTTATCTTGATCCAAAAACACTATGCTCCCACATAACACCATTGTTGTGTGGAGTAATATAGCAATCTTTGACGCATCTCTCCAAATCAGATTTTTGACTAGAAAAAAGAAAAATTTGTTCAAAAACACAAAACTTTGTAGGCCTCAGAATAGGCGTTAAAGTGGCACTATAAATAATGAATAAGAGTGGACCGAGAATGGATCCTTGAGGAACACCACGGGAACCAGTCTAAGTTGGAATATCACAACGGAACCATCCTCTTTTTGGATTTTAACCGACTGATAGCGGTTACTGAGATAGCTGTTAAAGAAACGTACTGCATGGGGATCACAGCCATTAAATGATAGTTTGGATAAAAGCAGTGCAATATTTAAACTATCAAATGCGTGGGAAAAATCAAGAAGCGTCAACATATTGACCCGACCTATATACTGATAAGCGAGGTCTGATAATGTTGTCTGTCACATAATAATTTAATACTTAAAACTAAATTAGAAACTGAAACTATTACTCCAAGAAAAGGCTTCCACTCAACGTTACGTTATAGCTTATTGTTTAGCACCTATACGCTAATTTTGTTGAGTTCCCATTAAGACCAAGTATAGTCGACAGAACATTAAGCATAGGTTCACCCTTAAAATAAAACAATCTATTAAAACTGCACAAGGTAGGTCTAAAATGTAATATTCTCGGTACAAGGTGATAGAAATAGGTACTTGTCCTGTTATGATAATCTTATTATTTATAACAGTATTTGGACAACATGAAATCCTCATGCTTATTTTTGGGCCATCCCTAATAATCTATCAGTTAATACTGATAGATTATTAGGCCTAGTAACTGAAGCAAGGTAATCCTTGCTTCAGTTACTAGGCAAACTTTGTTATTTCCTATCACTGAACAGAAGCATCTAAACAACAAAACTAGACGCGTAAATGTCACTCATTATCAACCTAGCCGAAAGATGTTTATTCCTGAACAGAGACCTCACTCAAAAAAGTGGGGTAGTTTACTTTAATTTCCACGTTTTGTAGGCGGGTTGGAAATCACATTATAAGTACGTAATTTGAAAAAAATCTGCTATTTATTTTTTGGTCTAAGGGAGGTGTGTGGAGATTATTAGGGAAAGGGTTGGTGCTATTATCTGTTGAATATCACATTGCTCTTACTAGGCATAGATAATTGAATTTGGTCATAAGTACATAATACACTCAATGAGATCACTCAAGCGTTTTGCTCCCGAAAATCGCATGAGGTTTTTCATTGCAGTATTGACCAATCGTGCCTGTAAATAAACAGCTTTACATAATACGTCTTATATAATGTTGCCAATACGTTTATTATTTCAAAAGCCTTTAAAGTTTCCACTACTAATTTTACAATAAATATCCTAATTTAAGGATTATGAGAAACAATTTTACAGCTTTATTTGCTAAAGTAATTTTCACTTGAAAAAATTAATCTTGTCTCAAATCTTTACTGATTGTATGACTCTTATGAAAAAGGTGTAACTTTCAATGTTGTAGGTTAATAAACTACAATATGAAGAACTGGCGATTTGCCGCACCATATATCTATTATATTTATTAAGAAACACTTAAGAAAATCCAACAAAACTGTTAGGCGAGACCATAACTCGCTCGATTAAAATAGCAGTCGCACGAGTAACGAGAGTTTGTTGCAAGTTCCGGTCTCGTCCGATGATTCAATTATGTTTAGTAAAAATTGCTTTAGAAATTATCCATGACCTCTAAAGCTGATTTTGAAAAGTTTGAGTATGAACTTGAAAAGACTTTAATGCGATTATAAATTTTAATATTGTTTTTAAAGATATTCCAAACACACTTTTTCGGTGAATCGATTAATTTATTCGAAATTAAGTTTAAGCAAGGTTGATCTATGTGCGCTCAGTGATTGTGATGGTATAGCGTTTACATGTAATAAGGAAGATGACCGACCGAAGTTATTTCAACAATGGCTACATTTTCTGAGACGCTTTAGTGTATTTCAGTTACAGTGTAGGGCTACCAACAATACCAAATTTAAAATCTTGCTATCTATGTAATTTGTAGTTTTACTTTTATTTTAGAAAATAACTAGAAACTAACTATTTATTACGCATGCATTGCTCCACGTTCACCTTCAGGGTGGAAACCTTGACGCTCACAGCAAAATTCACGCGTTAGCTCCAGATAGGAGCAATGAAATTGGCAATGCCACGTGTCATGTTTGTGGACTACATACTAAACTCGATAGTCAGAATACAAATTGAAGAGATCTATATTCGTCTAGTTGTGACCAAAGTAAAGTGAAGATGGACAGGTCATCTAAACAGGATGGACGGTGGGCGAGCGACGTGTACGATCGCTGAGTGGAAACATAGGACTATCAGAAGATCGTGAGAAAATAATGTGTCGAACGAGCAATATAGCAAAGACAGTGGACAATAAAATTAATCGAATAGAAGGTGCATGAAGAGACGTATACCCGATAATCGGTGAGTCCAGGCTTATGCAAAAAAAACTAAAGATGAATAAATAAAAAAAGACGTGAATAATTGACGCCAATTTTGTTCTCGTACTGCTATAATTAATGAACTGTGATATCCAATTCGAATCTCCATCACATCAACCTATTAATCTCTCCACTTCAGGGGCACAAGCCTTTCATGTGGATGGAAACTTCTTAGGGAGAATGGGCCACCCACCATGAGTGCCCAGTATGGTTTGGTGGGTGATTACAACTTGGGGAGTACCTAGGCACACCTCAGCCGCCTCCGGCCTGCCTTGGGCGGGGCAACCGTCCTGCCTGTGGTGGCTCCCAGGAACTTGTTCCTGGGTAAACGAACGGTCGAGTGGTGCGGCAGTTCTTTTCTCCACCAAAAGGGGGCCAGCGGGTGTCGGGGCGGGAGACCGGCAGCTGCATTGGGCGGACCCACACTGGTCCGGGTCGAGGCCGATTCCGGTAAGGGGCCACGCGACTCCCAACAATGTGTTATGGGACGCCGCAGTTTTTAGTGGGTAGGCCTCCAAACCTTTACCGGACACTAGGTCGCATAGGGGCATGGAGGAGAGTCCCACATATCCCTCGTGTTCTCCCGGCACAAGGAATGCCTAATGCCATTTTCTGCGAAAACAAAAAAAGGGTGTTTACAACTGCTGATGCAGCTAGAACTGTTTGTATTACCTTCCCAAGCAAGAAGGAGTTCAGTATTGTAATTTTGACCATATATCTGATTACAAGCCCCTGTGAAAATTGAAAACCGCTGCGTCATTGAGTTCCTAAAGTTTCAAGCTCTTCAAGTCGTGAAGTTCTAATATTACCTAGGCTTATTTTGTGTGATCGACATAAATAATTACGTTTTAGTTATGTTAGTTCATAGAAATCTTATACAAGGATAATTCCATATTTAACTTTAAATTTTCTTTAAACTTTATATTTTCAGAGATAATAATTCCGTTATTATTTTGTTTGGTTTCTGGTACCTAATTCATATAAAATAGAGTCACATTATTTTGTGTCTAACACATTTTGAAAATATTATGAGCATCAGTAAAATGGCTCCCCGCTCAAGCATTCTTCGTTCGCTTAGGTTCATAAAACTCTCAGTGGAATTTGTTCCCAATCTACTGTAAATGCTTTCCTCGTGTTTTATTGTTGGTTCGTTTGTCTCTCAGGTTGCATTAGCATATTAACGATTCTTCTCGCGCCGTATTTTAGATTCCATTGTGAGTTAAAGCGTCTTACTTTCTTATTCGACTTTACAGCTCCCTGAGTTATCTGAATAAAAATGTCTTTGTATTTCTATGACTAACTTAAGATAATATATTTTCAGTTAGGTATTTGTAATATAAATATTTAGTCATTGTATTTTGCATAAATACAAAGTAAAGACTTTTATAATTAGATTTTAGTCACTGTATTTAACCTGCAGACAGGCGATCTAATTCTGTTAACTGTTTATGCTTAAACAAAGGTAAATGTTGAAATGTATGATTGTATAATATCTCTAGAGATATTGTCTAGATAAAGTCACATAAATAAATCAAATTGGCTATGGAATTGTCAACATTCTACTTTAGGTATTTCTATAAGTTTTTTTTTATATAACTCTAAAAAAAACATTTATTCTTTATGATATTAGTACTTGGGTGACGAGCTGCGTTCGGTAGTTGCTAAGATATTTCTATTAAATTACTGTTAATAACAATGGCTGCCTGGCATCTGAATCAAAATTGTTCTTCTTTCTATTTAATTATTTATATGATTTGCATGTCTAAACACAACTATATTATGTATCAACTAAAAAAAAAAACAAAATATTTTATAAATACAAATTACATCTTTAGCGTCAAAGCAGTTTTCTAGATATACGAAATAAATTTATATAAAACTAGCTGATCCGGTCACGCGTTGCTGTGTTATAAATTAAAATAAAACCTATCCTATCTTTTAAGTTAGATATATTAAGATAATAAGAACATAAATATATTAATAACAGGTTGTTAATCACATACTATTGTGATAAGTGGTATATTATGGGTATAACACTAATGGGTATATGGATTACTTAAAAAAGGTAATTGTTTTTTTTTCAGAGCAATACGCATGTAGAAAGGAGGCGAGTGTAAAGGCCAAGAATATCGATATAGCGTGTTACAGTATTTTTTTATATACAGTATTATTGACAAATCTTAAGTTTTCCAAGTAAACGCAAACTTTATATGATATGTGTACAGATAAAATCAAACGAAATATATCAGCAATAACTTTCGTTTCTCCTTCACCTGTCCTATTAAGTTTACTCTTGACATTTACACTTAAACCTCCGTAACATTTTCCGGTCACCCTTGTCTTGGAGCTGTTGTGACAAGGGTGACAGAAGTCAATAAATCAATCAGTCTATTATTCGAAACTCATTCAGAAGTTTTCGTTTTCTCAGTTTTGCTCAGTATATTTTTGGGTATACAATGTTATTTGTCGAAAATAATTCGGAGTTTGTTCTTTTTTATTATGTTTATATGTAATTTATGTTTTTAGTATCAAAACGTCATTTGAAACTAATAAGTTTACAGAAATAAGTATAATATTTAATGTCAGTCAATCCATGAACCATACAACAGTGATTTAAGTCCTGACAATTAAACCTTTATGAAAATCCTTCTTAGAATCACATAGGAACAATCCACACGCGCCTTGGCACATCAAGCAATAGGACGTATATTCAAGAAAATGGTGATCGTATTACAGGAAATTCGCATAAAATTATTAAAATAAAATTTAATATTGAACCTAAATAATATTACAATTTGTATTGTAAACAAAATACCTGATTGCATTACAATAATAGGCTATTTAATTTACTGTATCTTAATGTAACAATTGTACTGTATCTTTTGTTTAATGACAATTTAAGTTAATTGTTAAGTAATTATCTATTTATGTTTATTTATTTATTCAATGTTTTGTAGTGTATTTTTTCCACTGTTATATAAAAATGTAGTGTGCTGTCAAATAATAACACATCCGATTTTATTTAAAAACTGCTAGAGCGCAATATGAAGCGACACTTATTTGTTTTTACCCAAAGTTCAAAGAAAGTTTAATATCAAACTCAGTGATATCAACTAAAAGATATTTCAAGTGTTTTGCTTGTAGAATTGATTGCAGCTAATTTCTTTGTGTAACTTATGAAATAAAATTCTGTTTTCTAGCTATTCAATTATTTAGTATCCCTTTTAACTGTTAGAGTTTCCATAGTTTTGTTGGCTGAATATTTCTGTTAAAGGAATAAAGCAAACTTTTCCGTAAGTTGTGTTGTAGCACAATAACAAAGTGTATATTTTCTTCGCGACAAAGCACTACTTTTCAACTACTCTCTAAACTAGTCATTCGGTTGCAAATTGGCACTGACTTCGATCAGTTTTTCTCATGGATCTCAGATTGAAAAGAATGAATCAATTTGAAATGAATTCTGATTGTTGTAATGGATTAATCAAGTCTTCATAAATTTGACAACTTGTCCTTCCTAATTTAAAAAAAAAATACTGTTTAATGAAAAAAAAACCTATTTCCCTTCCTTCTCTTTGAAATTTATTCTGCGCTCTTACTCTAATCTTATTCAAAAAATGTTATTTGACCTACGGACTTTGTTGCTTATTGCTTTTTTATGCATTCTATATGTCTGTGACATTACAAATAGTTTTAAATCACCTTTACTAATTAGTAATCTACGCCACAGCTACGCTAATCTAATCTAACCGAACTAATAACGGTGCAAGTTCACAGTAATATTGGCTTTTTAAAAATATGTTGAGTATTTCGAATAACATCGAAAAATAAAATATCGGCAACGGTAAAAAGGCA
Organism: Calamotropha paludella; assembly: GCA_927399485.1. NCBI lineage: Eukaryota > Metazoa > Arthropoda > Insecta > Lepidoptera > Crambidae > Calamotropha > Calamotropha paludella. The sequence continues at coordinate 9,990,431 of OV656822.1, forward strand.
AAATAAAATTACGCAGACAACTTTAGTTACACTGATGAGCAAAAATAAGTAGTCACTAATATAAACGACGAAATATCATAAACGAGTAAAGATTGTTTCTTGGAAAGACAAGAATATTACAAAGAGTTCTATTTTAGATACAGAAACATTTTAGGATATTACGTAGTGGTCTATTCTAACTTTTTAGGTAGAAAGAAAAAATGTTTTCGAAACTAGGAATATATCAGACTTCTTTTGTTTAGTTTGCACAGTAACTTTTGAAGAGTGAAGTGAAGTGAAGAAGAGAGGAGAATGTATTAGATAAAATGTTCACTTTCTGAAAAATGTAGCTCCGACATGAACCCAATAGGACAAGACTGGGACGAGCTTTAATCCGCCCCCGATCACGCTTCACTTCGAAGAATAGGAGATTATGCATAAGCATTGAATTATGGTGTATAGCATGGCGAACCGTCTACAAGCTGTATTAAATGCCTGCAGGAGGAATATTTGTTTATTCATGATAACATTTAAGGAGATTATGTACATAATAATCGCCTTTTCCATTTTCCTTTTTGTACCCATTAAATTTAATTTCCCTGTTACCCAATGCTATATTTCTTACTTAATACAAAAATAAGCTTATTTTTGCTACTCAGTATATGTCAAGAATCCTTAACATCATAAAATATGCTGTCGCCAAATATTATATTTGATATAGAATTTATTGTTGACAGATAATACTTACAAATATGAATCAACGTTAGTTTCCCGTGTGCCTTTGCTCTGTAACTTTCATCTTTTAGGTTGTCAAGTTCTTTTGACAAATACGGATTGTCCTCTTCGAGACATTTCAGTTTCAATATTTTTTCTTTAGCTATCTGTAAGTAATATAAACGTATACATTAAATCAATTTTCTTAAGAAGCTCAATTGATGTGATTGAATAAGAACGTTTTTAGAATACTTAAGTATTATCTGAAAATGTTATTAGGATTCAATATATAGAGAATAAAATAATAAAATATTTTATTTCAAATGAGATTTAATATTACATTTCTTAGCTTAAGTAACTAACGTTTATGAATGAATTAATAATTACTTTATTCAAATGCACTCAAATAAGTTGTTTTGAATCGTCCAACATTTTTACCTACCACCTAATCAGGACATCTTATACTGACAAAAAGAATGGGCGCAGGAAACTCGTTCGATTTAACACAAGTACAAACGACATTTACAATATTATACGTCGTCACCATAATTATGTACGTCACCACAAAAAAAACTGTTATCACAATAGTAGTAGTTATGCTTTCATTTCATCGTTATTTAGAACGAAGTCAACAAGTATCTGTTTAAAGTAAGTATCCCCAAACATTGAAATAATATAAAGGGAATAAACGACAAATTTAAGAAAGCAACAAAGATGTATGTTTAGTATATGTCAATAATATCGAAGGTTAAAGCAGACGCATTTCCAAAGGCAGCAACTGTTCACGAGCATGACGCAAAACGCAGCCACCGGATCGCTCAACCATATCTTAGGGAACGTAACGACGCAACACATGCCAACACCCAAGAGACGGTTTAGGAGCATGTCATGCTTCAACTACCAGTAAAAAATTACTGCTAAAATTAACAAATGCTAATAGCTGTATGACACAACCTGTAATAAATAGTGTCATTTTGAAACGATACATATTACTTCCAACACTATTACTTCCATGCATCGTGATCTATTAAATAGTCGCTGTGTTTAGTTTATTACAAAACTTTGGACATGAGCTTATTTTTCACATACGTTATAAATTTATGACAAGGCCTATCAACTTTACTTTATAGAACTTTATTAAACAGTGCTATACCTTTCCCCTAGAGCCTCCTGCCTTTTGAAGCCTTAAACTTGGAACGACAAGTCTATTTTTATTTCTTGCGTTAAAGCAATGTACCTCGCACGTAAGTATATCGTAATGTAATTTAAATTTGAGGACAGAATAGAGAACTTGCGTAACGTGTTAAACTATTCAAGGATGAACTTAAGCGACTTGTAAACACACAGCTATTTTACATGACCCCGACACGCGACATAATATGTAAGGACACACGACTGTAAGGATAAACATTTAACTTTTAAGACACGCTCACGTGCGCCCGCGTAAATATGCCATTAAATATGATTACTTAAGTTGATGTATGTATGCCAAAAAGAGGAATAATTATGCTTATCGGTACAGTCTGAATCGTTGCATTGTGATATTTTCATTCAAGCACGTATGATGACGTAAAAGTAATAGTTTATATCATTAAATAAATCTAATGGACTTAAGGACATGCCCGAGTTCATAGTTTACCTTTTTTTTTTGCATAGGAGGAAAAGTAGTGCCATCTATAATAACTTTTAAGAACTACGTGACCGCTGACTCACTTTGGACTACAAGGTACGTATAAATGTACTTTTTTATTATTTTATCGCGAAAAGTAAGTGCAGCCTCATATATGCAGTTTTTTACTCATGCAAATTAAATATGGCGCCCGTACAAGGTTATCATATACTTTCACGAGCCTAATCGATGCCACGACACGTGTAATTGCCGCAATTAAAATTAATTGTTTTATTTTAAGTTCTATTTAACTTCGTTTATTTGATTGTTAGGCATGCAACAAAATATAAAAATATTTTCTAATAAAAATATTTTACAAGCGTTAATGTCGACTCTCGACAAAAGATTCATTTTCAAAGTCCCCTTTTTCAAATTCATTTATTTCACTTTAGGTAGCTAATCATAATGGATTGACACCATTCTACAAATTGAATTATCATTATTCTTTTTTCTTGTTTAGTTTATCCCGTTGTCAGTATGATCAGGGACATATCGGCAATATCTCAGGATGAAGACTTGGAATTGTGACTGATCGGCATTTATTTGGATTATCTATCAAATGATATTGATATCTTGAAACAAAAACACGTGCCGAAATGAAAGAATCTATCATCGTTATTTCTAACGGCATGGCTATTTTGTGATTGGCATTGCAAGCTTAAATTGATTGCCCTTTATTGTTTTTTTTTTTAATATTAATGTCTTTAGATATAAATATCTGGCAATCAAACGCTTACATAAGAACAATTATAATAATTACTTTTAATCACTTATTATATTATACGAGGATGAATTGAAAAGTTCTCGGCCTAATCAAGAAAACAAAATAAAATATATCAAATATATTTTTATTATTCACCATAATCTCGTCCTACTTTTTTTCACAGTAACTAATTCGAACTATGTATTGACAAAATAGGTGTGGACGAAAGGATTATCGTGATGAAAGAATACTAAAATTATTTGCGTTTTTTTAAAGTAGTCTACTATAATGACACCCTTAGCATCCTATGAAAATGTCGTCACCACCTTGGCAGACAACAAAATTTGTCTTCTCTCCCTTTGGAGTGAATTTAGATTTTTTTTTTATTTTGTTGCATAAAGATTTCATCAATTCTGACAAATCTTTGAAGAAATCACCTTCGAACTTCTCGAAACAAAAGAGAGAAATTAAAATTTACTCAATTGAAAGTAAGCTGAGGATCAACAATTTTTTGTGTTTACTCATGCGAGATGCCCATAGTGTCAGCAATCTTGTTGATAGTCAATCTCCAGACTGGCATTATGAGTTCACAGATATTATGATCTGGTAATTGAAGTTTTCTTAAATCGTGAAGTTCAAGGTCTTATTTACAATTTAATCGAACTTTACAAACCATTTTTGACAGTGGAATACAACAGAATAGATTTTCCTGATTTGTTTTCATATCATTGTGAATATCTTTTAGTGTTATTTGATTAGGAACCTAGAAATCGTCTAACAAAAACTTGCTCTACATTAAAGTTTAGACAAAATTTATACTTTACGAACTTAAAAGAACTGAGCTAAAAACAATAGCAAAATAAAAATATAATAAATGTTTATGTGTAAGGCTTCAAACTTTTCAACCCAAGTTCTTATGTTGTTTAACAAGACTTAAATACATACCTCAATTTTTCCTGCTTTTACTAAGTAACTTGGTGATTCAATAAGCCATAACATCGACAAAAACTGGATCAACACCATTGCTGTCATCACATACATCATGGTTTCCATATCCACCACCAGTTTCAGGAGGTAACCAAGTGTTGTCATCACCAACATTAATGATAAAGAAAAGCCTTTGGTCGAAATGGAGTTTATTTCACAAACGTATGTGGGAAGTATCGTGAATAGACCACCTGTCGAAATACCAGCTACTATATGTAGCATAAGAGTATTTAAATCCTTCGGAGGTAAAAATAAAGGTATGCAAGATATCTATAACAAAAAACTTATATTAGTACGATAAACTTTGAGATTGCATATCTAAATAATAAATAAAGTAGAAATATCTGCCAGCAATAAAAAGAAAACATTTTAGACCATGTTTAAATAAAATAAGCTGTTTGTATTAAAATTGCCTAGAATAATTCATAATTGGACCTAAATATTGTCATTTAATTCCATTAAGATAATTTGGAATCTCATGGGGTTTTAATGGAAATCGAGGTCCAGTTTACATAAAATATTGCACTCTTAAAATTACAAATGGGTTCTGTATGATGCAAACAAGAGGGGTTACAGAAGAAAATCATTACATATTTCGCCTACTTAAAAGAGAGATTCAAACATTATATTGTCTTAAATTTTCGTGGTCACTTGCATTAGTATTAGTCAAAACAGGATCATTACCATTATTTATTATTTTTTTTTTACAAAAATAAATTTGCAAAAACGCTGCACTAAAAGCATATATTTCGAATTTCAAGCTTCTTACTTTGAAAAGTAATATTATCATACAAAATGATATCCTGTATTCTTCCTCCTCAGGGGTTTAATTTTACAAAACTGTTCTAAGTGAGCAATCTTTCCCTTTTATAAACTCTAAAGAGGAGGATAAACTCTTAGCTCTGTGCGTTATTTGTCAGTTAGTCATTCACTCACTCAGGGGAATGCCTTTTATATAATAAGAGAAGTCAAAAGTTAGTTCACATAACGATTGTAAATCCTATAATACATTTTTAGTCGTGTACTAACAATTTATTTGGTAAAGTATCGAATTTAGCTTAGTTTTGTTGGATATCTGGTGCATTCTGAGGTGGTTTCTATGTTAATTTGCTTTCTTATATATATCTGAGTTTTTATTTACACACGACTCGGATATAGGATGTACAAAGATGATAACTACAGCTTTTCGAATAAAGGTCTGCATGAGTTCATTGGACGAGAATTGTAAATTTAAAGTACGAGTATATGAGGCTTTCGTCCAGCAGTTGACGTAATCTCAATAATAAAACATATTTTACAAAGAGACACGGTGGAGTGTTAACACTTACCCCTTGCGTTAGGCTTACAATAAAAATTGCCATTTTTCTACCATATTTATCTGCAACATAACAATATATTGGTGCAGCAACTGCAGCTGCCACGATCAAAGCTGTAGCATTCCATGGTACTTTTTCTGGAGAGTTAAGGAGGCTGCCTGAATGTGAAGTAGAATACAGTTCAGTAGCTTCCAGACCATGGGTGAAGAATGGCAGGCTGGCTGGAACAAAAGGATATTTAAAGACATCTACAGATTGATGCTGTGCTGCATAGTCAGCTAAAAATAATCCACGGCTATGGGCATGGGTGGCATACGTCTTTCGATACATATATAGATTTTTTACACTGATCCGACAAGACAATTTCGATGACAATTGTTACTATGTCATACGTAACAAGAATGCAGAATTTCTATGCTACAGTGAAAAACGTCGATGAAACACAGAACGCTTTGGAGACATAAAAGTATTTGCTTTTGCTTAGGTCCATGTTTTTTAGCTAGGTAAGTCTTTAGTGGCCAATATTGAAATTCTTCTGTTATTAAAGGCAATTGTTTTTATGGTCTTTATAGTTTGTCTATGTATAGTTTATGGTTTTTATAGCTTTGTTGTTAATTTGCAGTTCTATCTCCGCACTGGAACCCTTTTAACGTTTTGTTTTGTAGAAATTATATAAAGGGAAAAATTACTACTTTATGAATGTGCGACCACAGTGTTTACATATTTCTTTGGTCATAAATTAAATAACTAATACAAAATAATTTAAGTTACAAAGAGAAAAAAACAGTTACAGACACAAAAATACATTAATTTCGTAACTGAATATCTCACATATAAATGTTTACATTTCATAACTTTAGTGAACCAAATTGGTTTCCGATTCACAGTTAGGTTAACATTAGGGATAAGGCTGATTTAGTACACCGCAGATGTAAAGGAGGTTGTGAGATGGAAAGGAGTTTTAATTAAAATCGTTTTCACCGGTATCACAGTTCCTAATTCACGACATCCCAAAGTTTGCCATTTGGTGGTTTTCCGATAGACGGTTGATATGAATTATCTTTTAAGCATAAATTTTGTGATGACAGAATTAGACCCATATGGGAAGCCATTTTAGCGCTCGCCATTAGATTTATAGAAATATCTGCTATAAATTATGGCTCGGCAACATGTGTCGTTCACCGTGGAAATTAAATTGTCTACATGACTGAGAGTCAAACAAGTTTGTTGAAATAGAATTCTTATTCAAAAGATTGTTATATAATTTAACGGGAAGGTTTATATTGAAATAGTTATATTTTGTAAAAATAAATATAGTATACAATTAAGATTTCAGGAAATGTTACATAATCGCAAATTTTGGTAAAGTAACTATAAAAAATTGTGTTATATTTCGATATTCAAAAGGCCACTAAAATATTCAAGGTGCCTGTTGTGGTTCATAGTTTACATTAAAGGAGGGACTGACAAGGAAATTAAATAGCTTTAACTAAGTTCACAAAGGCGGATATGAGCTATCTTGCGGTTACTTTAGATCTTAGCTTGCCAAGAGACGCAGGTTTGCAAGTTATGACAATTCCCTTTAGGACAAAGATTATTAGGATATACAAAAGGCAATCGTATGGAATTTGTATGAAACTGTTTCTCTGTTTCAATGCGAGATGAAATTCTCATATAAATGTATGGAAAGTAAATAGTTTTAGTTACGACCTATGAAATAATACAACAATTGTCTCATTTCAAACAAATTGAAGTTCCCATTAAAATTTATCCGTTAAGGAATTAGGTAACACATTTTCTATTCTCGCTACTGCCGTGTTCCTTAAGATTCAATATATTATAGACCGTTCATTGAGTCGTCTGCCACTATAATTGGCACCTCTGGGCATCTTCTCTTCCCCAATTTAGACCAATCAGAGCACAGGAAGACTAAACCAATTATAGTGCCAGCAGTTTCGATCTTATTCAATATTATAGATGATAGTAGAGCATACGAAATTTCACAACGACTAATTTTCCAATTTGCACTTAATTATGCTTTAATCCCACGACAAGCCCAGCCGTGGAAATGTCCAATTGAGCAATTGAGACGCTAAAAACACGGTGTGAAAAGTTATGAAAAATAAACTTTTGCCGTTAAGCTTATCGTCTTATTTAGTTAAAATAGTTCGTAGCAATCTGAGTCGTAGTCTTATTGGCCAAGGCCTGTCTGATATTTGCATTTTTGAGTGATTTATTAGTAAAATTGACCCTCTGCTTCCTTCATCACTTTATATACAAAAATAGCTTCAGCATTTTGCTAGCTAGCTAGGTAACATTATTAACTGAACTTCAGTCGTGAAATAAATTGTACGTAAGTTTCATTCAGTAATAACACAAACACGATGTTGTCGAAGTAATGGCAAAATTTTATTTGAAATCTTTGAAAAATGAAATAAATGTAAAAAAAACATATAATTCACCCAAATTAAAAAGTAGCAACTCACCAGAACTCAGGGGGAACCCTGTAAAATAGATGTTTGTGGTGCGGCACATTTTGTATAATATTTAGTTCTAAATGTGTATAGAATATTTGAATATAATAAATAATAATATATAAACAGTAAAAAATACTCGATGACTTCAAACTGTGGCAGTATATTTTTATTGTAGCGGATAACTGTTTTCTTATCATCACGCGTCCGCAGTACAATAAAAAATATTAATTGTTCCGTTATAAGGTATACGTATGTAATATGTATATAATGTTTATAAACGTATGTGTTTTGGTAAAGAAAAGCAATATTAGCACATGTAGTGAGACGAAATTGAAAGAATTCCTTCGAATTGGTTCTGTATTTTGTGTCAAGACATCCATTCGCCAGAAAAAGTCCGCCAGAATATTGAAATCACAGAAAAATTGTAAGGTAAATAATTTCAAGAACAGTACTTAAATGACTGTTAAATTTTTATTTAAGTCGCAAAACTAAAGTATTTTACAAAAGTCGTGATCGATATTTATGAAACATCAATAGTGTATATAATAGTTTTTTCGTGTTTTTGGTCGTGTTGAATTTTATCGTTAACCATATAATATTTAGCTTAAAATATACTTTACCTAAATCAAGGTCATAACCAAGAGATTTTTAATATTTCAAGTCGCTATTTCGGACTACGGTGTTTGTGATAAACCATGATTAATGTGTTAACTATTTATTTTGGGACAGGATAATACTGCGAACAAGATATTACAAGTAAAAAGTTTTAATATTTTTTCACTTCACGTCTAACGGTAAAGAAGATAGGCTATGTAGCCATTTATTGTCATTTAAAACACATTTTACGTATATTAAAACGCGTTTACTTTTTATATGTATATGTCCTGAATTTTCGACTTTAGCGTCGTAACATCAAAACACGGTCATTTAAACTGGATGAGGAAGTTAGGAACAGCGGATACGTCAGGCTTAAATAAAAATATGAAAATATTTAAAATTCCTACCGCAGAGGACGTCTTTGTCAGTCAAAGATGATGATGATGAAAGTAAAAAAACAGTCGATATGTCTAAGCAATGAATGATTTCATTTTATGGACTCAAAAGCAAAAACCAAACAATGGCATCGCTAATCATATATTGTTTTAAATAATTTATTATGTTTTTGTTATCTCAAATTATTATTTTTTTAAATTAACATAAAAATATACCTTTCAGAAATATAGATTATTATGTTGAATTTATTAATTAAATTACACGTGATAAAAGCTGATCATAAAGAGTATTTACTAAGGATGCTTTTAAATGGACTATTCTGCGTGAAACCAAAAAAATAAAGAAATTAATAATTGAATCCTTTATGGAAAGAGTCAATTCGGTACTAAAAAACTATAAAATTAAAACTTAATTATTTTTCTAATTGATAAAACTAGTTAATAGTCACAATACGAATGTAAAACCGGGGGCTTGAGTATTAACATAAGAGACTCAAGTTTTCGTGACGTCTTGAATTTTGGTCAGTAGGCGGTCATTTGAAGAACAAAAGGTATCAAAATACTAAAAAGATCGCTTGAAAGTATAACACCCACTGGTTTTATAATCATTATTTAGAGGACATTGCTCGGTAGGATATATGTTGGTACGTAATTGGCGCTGTAGGCATTTACTTGCAGCATGACGCATTCACAACCAAATTTACCATCGTGCATTATATTTATTTAGTGATTA